>OX387659.1:3971118-13971118 GCA_947568875.1 Fissipunctia ypsillon | reverse complement strand
GGACTGGAATCATGATGGCTTTAATACTTCATAATACGGCCCCAGTCATTTATTGTCCACTGTAGTGGATTTAGTTGCAAGTATTGAATAATTCAAGACGGCTCTCGGCAGTTTACTCATCCTTTATTATGATTGATGCGTGAACAGTTGACTTTTTCCGAGTCACGCTTTAGAGCGTGGTCGGTGGGTCACGATTCAATGTAATTTCTATTACGATTGTTTTTTAACTGCTTCGATGTATACGTCGTCGTGTATATCATGTAGACCATAGGTCTTATGGCTTTGTCAAGAGGCAATTAATCAATGAACACAAAACACATATACACACACACACATAGGCCCAAAACTTTATTTTTATTTAAGGGCCTATACTACCTCAAATGGCTTAGCATGATCCTCCGATATGTCGAAAATACTGCAGCATTAATTTTGAAATAAATATATGGTAAAGTTGAGGATTAATTTTAAATACTATGTTAGGCAAAAACACGATTCCATAATTTTTTTTCGATAGAAAATAATTCCAAAGTTACCTCCGAACCGAACAATAAACCGCTGGTATTCAAAAAATACATCAAATTAGATCATTAAACTTTGCATACTAACTGAACTAACTATAAAGCAGGTCTTATGTTTTTTTTTTATTACTATTATTTTCACCGTAAAAAGCGATTACCTAAACTATCAGCGCTCCCTGCCGCCCAGGACCGCACTCAGTCCCGCTCTCACTCAGTCCGCGCACAGTATCGTGCGAGCGAGTGAATTTTAGCTGAACTAGTATAGGCTCTTAAGATAGATTTGCTCTTGACTCTAGTCTAGGTCAGAGGTGACAAGGAAAAAGTCGACGATGGAGCGAGCTTACCCAGAAGAAGCCTGTTCACTCTCAAAAGTTCATTTGATGTTTTTTTTTTGGGATCAACAACCATAGGTAGTGTAGTTATTTGAAATATAATTTTTAAGATCAGTTTTCTTTTGTTTAAACTTCACAAGAAGTGATGAGTATCGATATCTAAACACATAAAAAAAAAAAACAAATTTTTCTTAAATCACACTTCAAGTAACTATACTAGAAGCGGTCGTTGACGCCGAAACAATGCATAATGCATAATCAGCTTATAATGTTCTCTCTGCGAGAGGGAGTGGGCTGTAATATACCACGCGGGCCCAATGCGGGTTCGTAGATGTCACATGTCTTCGAATTTTTTGATTCTAGGACATGCCGGTTTCCTCACGATGTTTTCCTTCACCGTTTTGAGAGCAGTGGTGATGAAATTACCACAGGCCACCGCTGCTATCATTGACCGTATGTTACGATATCCATCACGTCTGCGGAGTTTTACTAACTATTTTAATTTGGCCTTGTTTAACTAATGTTACTACTTACCTATTTATTTACCAAATTACGATGATTATTTTTATTAATTTTTTATACTTCCATGACATAATCTTTTCATTATTTTACATTATGTATCTCGTTGGTAATCCTTAAATAAATAAATATGTACATAGAATTATAATTTCTACTATTACTTAGTGGCTTTTGTGAACGGGATATTAATTCAGATTTGTTACTGTTGTACTAGCAATCATGTCATTTGGTTTAAATAGGCTCTTATTTTTATTAATTTATTTCTCTTTTAAATAGATTCTTTTATATTTTGTGAATGTGAGAACGTTGTAGGCTTAATAGACTGTAGATTTGTAGACCTTTTTCTATTTTCTTAAGTACCTGGTACTTGTTGACAGGCTTACACTGTTCTCCCATACCTGTAATTTGAAAACATTGTAAAAGCCAATTATTTTTAAAAGAGTAGTGGAGTTTCTTGCCAGTTCTTCTCCATAGGAAACGATCAATTGGAACCGTGCACCTAGCTTCTGACGTTTCATAATTGTCCATGTAGGTTTATGTGAAATAATTTTTTTTTGATTTTTGATTGATTTGAAAAAGCAGTAATGTTTGTATCGTTCTCTACTAGCATCATCATCCAAAGAGCCTTAACGGGGAAGCGCTAAGGTAGCCCGCGAAATTCAAATTTTCTTACGATTTTTGCAATTTACAGCTCAGTGTCTGGGTGTGTGTTGATTAAAGTATGATTCGCGACTGTAATAAATATCGTGTATTTACATAATTATAATAATTAGAATCAGTAATACAATTCCTTAGTATAATCCTGAAAGGTTAAGATTTCATGAAACAGTCATTGAATAAAATTACTTGGTCTTAAAGAGTTGTATTGATGACTTTAATGATTTATAATTGTTACGGTCGCGAATCATATTTTAATCAATATACAACCTAATATTGACCTGCAAATTGCCAAAAACGTAAGAAAATTTGAGTTTCACGGGCTATTCTGGCGCTTTCGCCTTAAATTGAACTATATATAACTACTATAAGGTAAAAGCTACAGGTAACAATGTTACTTTGTTCTTTTTCTAAAATATCTCACGTCACATAACTTGTCGTCTAAAATTGATTGTAGTAAGTAGAACTTTGTGGCCTCCCTGACCTAAAATTAGTTTGAACCGTAGTGTCTTCATTATTGTGACCATGAAAGGGGAAAATAACACTGAGTGCATCAGGTGTTTATCAGTTCTTGCGAATGTAGGAAGTGAAGCGAGACGGTCCGTTTAATGGTGCTTGGAGACATTACCTACTTGTGAGTAACGACGTTCTTTAGTTCCAATACTTGCCTGTATTCTTGTGTAATGTAAATATTTTTTTTCGTTATACAGTTTCCTTCTTCCTGTCGATGGGTAAAAGGCGATAAACTCGTCATGTAGCAAAGAAAGCATTATTCTTTAACGAATAACAGTACGCCATCTGTCAAGATTATCATCATCAACATCACTTGTCAAATGAAGTGGCCATTTAACAAGTGTGGTGATAGTGGGCATTTATGACCGTGTTTCCATACCTCATTAAAGAGAATGACCGATTCCATATTCAAAATATACTCTACAAGAATATTTTATCTTTTTTTTTTAGGCTCGTCCCCTATTTCATGGGACTTAAGTGGCGAAATGTGGGTGTACTCTAAGTACACCTCTGCCGCCCATCCCTTCGGGAAAACAAGGCGTGATGATAAGTGATGGTATGTTAGGAATCTTTTGGCGCTCGAATGGCGTTGACAGGGGGGCGCTGATGGTACATCGCCACATGCGAACTACGCATCACACTGACGTCACGCAAAATCCTGCATCGCGCAAGTAGAGTTAACCGTGCGACTAGTATATAGAATATAATAGAATAGAATAGATACTCTAAACAGTATTCTATTCATTTATATCTGTAATTTTTATAGTGTACAATAAATTGTACACCATAAAAATTACAGATATAAATGTAGAAATTTTACACATAGGGTGACACATTGGGCGGTCTTATCGCTAAAAGCGATCTTTTACAGACAACCTTTGGATGGATTAAAGGGAACTTCATGTAATGATGAGTTTTAAGGAGAGAGGAAGTGTTTTATTACCAGAATTTTAAAAGTGGACAAAGATTGAGCACGCTTTATCGACACGGGCAAGGCATTCCATAACCACACTACTTGAACTGTAAAAGACTTGTCATAAAAACTGGACATTGTCATATACTACGTCCCGATATCAATCGTTGGGCAGTAGCCCACTGGACACAACACTGGACAAAACAAGATGGCGACGTTATTTCTGATTTTGGCCTCGCGTCATTTGATGATCCTTGTACAGCTGTAATGATTAGGGAGGGGCTCGTGGCTAAGTAATAACAACCGCACGGGTCGATCCATCAGGTTAAGCTACGCTTGCCGGGAGAGGTCCGTGGTGGATCTTTACATACCGAGACTCCTTCGTGCCTTGGAAAGTAGCTTAAGCCGTTAGTCGCGGCTGTCATTCGTAGATATTTGACAGTCATAACGGGTGGTCAAAATCCCGAAAGTCTGACAACCAGTTTCACCAAGGGGTATCTTGTTACCCAGGAACTGGGTTGTGGAGGTCAGATAGGTAGTCGCTCCATGTAAAATACTGGTATTCAGCTGCATCCGGTTAGACTGGAAGCTGACCCCAACACAGTTGGGAAAAGGCTAGGCAGATTGATTGATTGTACAGCTGTAATGTAATGAAAATATCAGGAATTTCAATGGCTTTCTGTCAATACAAGAACGAAAGCTGTCGTTGCATTTAGAAAATTAAAAAAAAACAAAGTGCGCTGTTAACAATAAAATTCGCAAAAAATTCAAAGCCATTCCAGTGAATCGGGACAGTTTTAGAGTTTTCACGAAGGGTCATTTTCGTGTCAGGGTCATGCGAGCGGTTATTTCAAACCACAGAGCACGGAGACGCCCCGCGCGGCCGTTGATAGAGGCAACATTGCCAACACTTTCCATACACACCAAGTGTGTCACCGTTTACTTGCACTACGACACAAATGACGTATGGAAACTGACAGTTTGGAAGGCGGTCGGTGACAGAAGTTTTCAACGCACTTTTAACGCAACAAATTTTATTAGTACTGCCGTCTCTTAACGTTGCCGATTCCGTATTCTGTGTTTCAAACGAAACATCTTTGCTTAATTTCCTAACAAACATAATGTGAACGTTTTATGTTACCTAAATAGAATAAAAAAATATTTATATTAAAAAGATTAAAGAGTCACTATGTGCTCATGAGAGCTTTACAAACAATTTTATCCGACTGATATGAAACTTGCTCTATCAGACTAATAATTCGCAGCGAAGTTAACTTCAAACAGTTTGAAGCAGGGACCAAAAACCTTTATAAATTACAGTATCGGTATCGAAAAATTTCGGCTACATCAACGACTAAGGTAACCGCTATCTAGGTAACCAAGAGGAAACATGTTACCTCTATCTAGGTTACCGTTTTAATACCGGTTACCTAAAATGACCTTGATTACGAGAAAGAAACAGAATGTCACCAGCCAGCCAGGGCCGTGATTGGTCTGGCGCGCGGGTTGACTCGGTTCTTATTCTTTGACACACACACAGCGATGCGCGCCCTTTGATTAATGCTGAGGGGCATGTGTCATGCGGGATGTTCGAAAGAGTTACCGTGGCCCCGGCACAGGCAGCAGAAGGAACACGGGTGGGTTTTAGTCAGTAAAAGTCTGACAAGCCCTCCCGCTCCGCCCAGAGCGGGAGAAGTCATTTGATGATTTCCCATCCAAAAAAAAAAAAAAAAAGGTGTCAGAACGAATAAATTTTTATTTCGGTTACCGGTCATTAATACCGTACCGTTGTATTCAATTTAAGAATTGAGGTAACCTTTAAATACCTGTATAAGGTTGTAACCGAAAAAAATACCTGTTTTATCATACCGGTTTCGGTCCCTGGTTTGAAGTTAAACACCAGCCATGTTACGTGGGAGTTTATTGAATGAAACCTACATCATATATACGTATAGATAAAATTACATGCTCATAATATTCTAGCACAAGTTTTGCAGTAAAAGGGATAGGTTACCTAGTGTCTTTTTTTTTTTCTTGGGGAAATTCCCATCGTCTGGGGAGAACGGAGGGTTATGTCGAACTCCCACCGACTAAGACCCCACTGTTCCTTCTACTACCATGAGTCGGGGGAGGTACCATGGGAGAAACGAACATCTATACACCGTAA
The DNA here is from genome assembly GCA_947568875.1 of Fissipunctia ypsillon. Taxonomy (NCBI): domain Eukaryota; kingdom Metazoa; phylum Arthropoda; class Insecta; order Lepidoptera; family Noctuidae; genus Fissipunctia; species Fissipunctia ypsillon. The sequence continues at coordinate 13,965,499 of OX387659.1, read as the reverse complement.
CGACTATTCTTCCTTGCAGCACTCGGCCGCTATAGTAACGCGTGGCTAACAGATATGTTCATCGTGTGCACGGGATTTTGTTTTCAAATTGGTCAGATGTAAGTTTCCTTGATAGTACCTAGTACCTACCAATATACGTGTTTTTGGAACGATGAGTGCTCTTTGGGCACTATTTTTGCCTCATAAGGTCTGGTCATCATAGGTCATATTTATGGGAGCATCATAGAACATTGAACGCACTTTCATTAAAAATGCCCAAGTACATATGTATATTGGGGTCGGCTTCAGAATTACCGGATGCAGATGAATACCAGTATTTTACATGGAGTAATTGCCTATCTGACCTCCACAACCCAGTTACTGGGTAATACCCCTTGGTAGGACTAGTTGCCAGACTTTTGGGCTTCGTCTACCCGTAATGACGGTTAAAAATCTACGAATGACAGCCGGGACCAACGGCTTAACGTGCTTTCCGAGACACGGAGGGTTTCGATATGTAATGGATGGTCACCCATCCACGAACGACTCGTGCGGCTGTTATCATTTAGCCACGAGTCCCTCTGGCTGTTGTTATTATGGTCGAAAAATCATAACGGCTAATTTGAGATTGGATTGAAAGCAGACAACCTGTCAGAGACTTGATCAGGCGTTTTGTAGCAGTTTCCTGTTCACAAAAAATATGATATTTCGCGTTTCTATATTCGGGAAGCAAAACGAGCAAAACAGTACAAGTGCCATCTTGTATATTACGTATATAAGCATAGCTAAGATACTCATGAGACGAATTCTATAAAATGTGTTATTTTTTCCTGAAGCTAATTAGCAGCATCTGTTTTAATAACCTACTCACATCATTAGCCTGCTTTTCATTGGAATGAGATACCTAAATAAATGAGCTGAGCTACGCACTGAAGTATTTTTGGATGTAATCGAACTGAATTCACATAAATGTTTTCTTTTGTAAAATTTACGATTGAGTTTTCATTTAAAACCGTTTTTTGTTAGCGAGCTGAAGACTTTTCTAAATATTTTGTTTTACTGTTTTTTAGTGCTAAAATTTGATGTGTCTGTTTTTTAATTAACTATTATCGCTTTTGGCAAGGTGTAGCGGGGACTGTTCCGTCCGTATACGGTTCGAGTTTACGATTCTCACTTCCGGTTTGAATATTTATACATGTCATTTGTATAAAATGACTTCAATGGTAAAGTTCCCAATGTCTACTGGTGTGGGCGAGTTATCCTATTTTACACGAACATAACCCATACAGTTGATAAACTGGACCGATTTAAGCAAAAATGATCCAACCCACATTGTCGGAGTTGTAGGTTGGATCATTTTTGCTTAAATCGGTCCAACTATATGTTAACCTTTCATAATATTGTTTTACTATTCCAGAAATTGAACCTAGTTCTTTAAATAAAGTAGACACGATTACCTAACATCCAATCGGGCAGTACACATTATCTATTTAATAATCAGTATGTATATTGTATAGTCGCAAACATATCGTATCGTCATATTCATTATGATAATGGTTTATACATGTAAAGTGTTTTATGAATAATGGTAAATAGATAATAACAGGCTTTTCCGTTGTTACAAACTAGTACTTGCTAGTTGATAGGTTTGTATGGTAAACTATTTTTTTATCTCGATATCAGGCTTTGTTTTGATCTACAATTAAATAAATCGATGTTTTTTCAGGACGAGCGTTGTCTAAATAGTTTATAACCACTCGAGAACTCGAGAGGATTATAATAGAAATTTAATTATACCCACGTCTAACAAAAATGAGACTATTAAAACAGTGGTCCCCAGTGAGAACCTTGTGGAACCCACAAAATTCATTTAAAAGGTATCAATAAGTTAAAATTCAAGAAAGTTGACTAAACGAACTACTTCTTTGTTTCTGCAAAAGTGCCCAATTTAATAAATAAACTTATTGGTGTTGTGACGTTTTCAATTTACAAGTTCTAAAAGCTTAAAAAACACTTACTGAGTGCATCTACCCTTGTTTCAGTGTCAAAAATACATTTAACAGCGAAATATCGTGAAATTTACATGTGGCCAAGTTTCCGTGCCGGTGAGTGTATTAATTTGATCGTTAAATAGAAAGCAAAAGAAAGAAAGAAAATACGTTTATTTGCGGTAAACATGGACAATACACAAAATGTATTCATACTTTTTCATGGAAAGCGTTCGTTGACAAAAGTGGAAAGTTAAGTGGAAGTTATAGGTGAAGCCGTGCGCCTGATGGGGTTTCCCATCGGTAAAAATGACGAACTTCATGTAAACTTTCCCTAATCCCCTACGAAAACCTCATAAGCTTAGAGGATGATTTTTTCCAAAAATCCTCTTCTCCTTGGTTACATACGGAACTCCTGGGCAGACATGCTTGTAGACCCAGCGGTTTAGGTTGTGCGTCGTCTGTCAGTGAACTTAAGATTTTTATCAAGTACTTATATTAACGCTCCGAAGTCCGGATTTGCAATTAAAATTTAATTATTGGTTTATCCACTACAGTAAAGTTTTGAGTATAACTAACCCGATTTTACATTATTGATATTTTGAGACCAAATTATGATTAGACTGGCAGCTGCCCGTGCTCTTACTCATTTCCTAGAAAAACTTCTTCATAATATTATACACAAGAGCGTGACCGGCAAAATTTTAATTCTCGACTATTATATCGAAAAAAAATGTGTGTGTCAGCTCTGATGCACGACTGGAGTTTACTCCGTGCAAGGTGCACAGAAAAAACGTAACGCTTGTATTAATTTCACTTCTCCTAAAATTTCCATACCGGGGGCCTTATATGAAAATCTATTCTTAAGGAATAAACTCCTAAAATTAAATATTTTAGCAAGAAGAGGGCCTAGAATGTTTCGTGACAACAGAGTTCGTTCGTACAGTAGGTTTCAGACAAAGCTCTTTTCCCGCCATGAGTGTCTCGTATGCGGCGCGCTACGAGTAGGTGTTCATGTAGTCGCATCCAAAAGTACCTTAAACCTCGCGTCATCAAGCTGCAAAGTTTTGAAGAAGTATAAGACTTTCGGTAAAACGATATACTTTTATTTATATAATTTTGTACAGAGATTAGAAACCAGATACACTCTTCACCCGGTTTGTATGTATATACCCTTTCCGTAACACGCTGTATAGAAACTAAAAACGTCGATAACCGACCAGACCGCGGTAAATTGAGTAAAAGTATGTGTTCCGCTGAAAATAAAATTAACATACAATTTTACAACAGAAACCATGGTTATCGTTATGGCCAGGAACTTATCATGAGAGTCCTAATATGTCTCAAGATACTAACAGGAAACGGTTATTGGCAGCCGATTTCAAATATAGTTGCATCATCAAGAAACCGTTCCTTACCAAGACACATGAAAAAACACAAGAAAACCATGGCCTGGAAATCATTGAGTTGCTTAGACTGGCTCTCATAGTCGCCTAAAGCTTACCTGATTAAAAGTGTGGTCGTTGATGAAGCTTAAGATGTGTGTAAAACAAATATTATATACCTGTCCAAATTAAACGTAACATAAAATTAATCGCTAAAAAGTATTGGAAAAATGTGTCAATGATGGTAGGCGATTACCTATATACAATGGAGGAGTCTGGACACCGTATTGATAATAAAGCATGAATCCTGAACCACTATTATTATTAGAAATAAGATATCAGATATAAAATAGCTTACATTTAGATGACATTACAGGAGGTCGTTCGGCAAAACAATCCAGACAAAACCTCTACAGTAGCGTACTAGTTGTTTCATGGAAATCTTCAACAGATTAAAACCTTACATTGTTATGGATGAACCTTAGTAATTGTTCCTCTATTGTTATGCGCACCATTGTAGTTTAATGTTGTATCTATTAAGCTCGTAGAAAATGACCAGATTTTAACTAACATTAACATTCATTTAACTACAGACAGTTTGAACAATGGAAATACAAATGTTATGAATGTATCAACGCAAAAAAAAAGTACTTCAAACATTTTGTTGTTTTGACCAAAACGTTAAATTCACATATTTCGTTGCACAAGGTCTATGTATTGTTTGTAGCGTTAACATTAGGTTTGTAAAATTTCTACATTTATATCTGTAATTTTTATGGTGTAGGAACATAAAAAAGATTATTCTATCTGTCTACTATAGTCAGAGGCTTTCATATTTCAAATCTGTGCTAATATACTATTGAAAATACATTTGCAAATGTTTTTATGATATCTGAACAAAACATTGAAGCAAGGCCTAACAAATATTAACAATTTGTGGCGCCAATGACGTTCTGAATATTATAACATTTATTTCGGTTACATGATTGATCACAGGCCGCTATCGACAGCCGTAATTGTACTAATTGCCTTTTGTGTTATTTCTTATTGATTTGTATTAACACCAAATGATTGGGTGGTAATAAATGTGTTGACTGTGAATGAGAAAGATTTGGGTATATAAGAATAGTACTTATATTTTATGGGTAAGCATCTTTGTCACTCTCGTTTTGCATCTTGGAACCATGTTCAACTACCTTGCTATAAATTCCCTTGTATGGTTTTAACAATATAAACAAAAAAAAAAACAAAACAAACAAAAGAAGAGAGTTTTGGTTTTAAAAAGGAATCTTCTGTAATAATCAATCTAAACTGAAATTAAACAATAAATTAAAAGAAACATAACGCAATCGAGCTCACAGTTGGCAAGATAATAAACCAGTGAGATCTCATAAAAGTAACTCAGAGTTAACAGCTTATTCACTTTTATAGTTTAGCAACATGGTACCAAGTTGACAGAAAGTAACAAATGTAGTTAGGTTTTAAAACAGTAGTCCCGATTTGTGAAATAGCCCTTTCAGGAAAAACATCGTAAGCGCCAAAAATCACAAAACTATTTTTTCTTCGTAACCTCTTAATTAGACAGTTTTACATCTTGTCGCGAATACTCTTAAATTTTATTTTGAATTTACACGACTTTATTGTTGTAAGAAACTATCATCGTAAATGACAACATCGTTAATTAGGGAAGAAAAAACCCTTTCCTGTAAAAAGTGCAAATTGTCGCTTACGATGTTCTTCCAGAAAAGGGTCGATATATACCCTAGTTCCTACTATACTGGATGATTATTTTTACCGTCTCGAAATTTTTACAGGATGTTCTACCCATGAATAAGAACAACTTTCACTACAGGACCAACTCTGAAATCACGAAAAAAATCTACGGTTTAATAGAAAAGTTCAAACCTACTTGACCAAAATGTATGAAACAGCAGATTTTTTTTTTCGTGATCTCATAGTTGGTCCCATAGTGAAAGTTGTTCATGTTCATGGGTAGAACACCCTGTAAAAATTTCGAGACGGTAAAAAAATCATCCAGTATATTCCTACGATACAGGGCGTCCCACGGATATGCCACATGGAGGGAAAGTACCTTGAATATTGTGGATGGAATATTTTACTGAAAGAAGACATTATTTTAATTTAAAATACAATTCAAACTGCATTCGTAGATATTTAAATAATTACATGGTCGAACCGGAAATCGAACCCGTTACACGAGAAAAATAATCACCCTGTAGCTTTATCATACCGATTGAAAGGCTTTATCATAAGGATTAATTTTTGCTAAATAACATAGTGTCAAAAATAAAAGGAAGTCCATGAATTTTAACATTTTTAATACAAAATTAATCAATTTATCAAATGCTCAAAATGAGTCCCTTCCTGTTGAATACAAAGTCGCACTCTTTTCATTATTTCGCTCCCTGTCGATTTTTTGATCTTGTTGTGGTGGATATTTAGAATAATACGTCTAAGTTCTGCTTGTAGCTCGTAGACACTTTCATACTGGTTCTTGTAAACTAATTTTTATAAATTAAGAAAAATCTTGTCAAAAAAAAATTGTCCTGATCCAGGGATGAAAGTGTTCATTGAGATAGTCTCTTGTTCTGTGACTGTTATGAGCTGGAGCCCCATCTTGCTGAAAAATAAGGTTTTGTCGTTCTGCAACCGGAGGATTATTTATCTCATTTCTCAAAATCTCAAGTATTTCTAAATACCTTTCCATATTCAAATGCCCTTCGTAAAAATGTACTAAGAGGACCCGGTTTTTTACAATACCACACCAACAGTTGAACGAAAAACGCACTTGATTATTAGTCTCGCGTATACGTAAGGGATTCTCCCTGGACCAAATGCGATTATTGTGTCGGTTGTACATACCATTATTGCTGAAGTTTGTCTCGTCTGACCAGATAATATTATTTAGAAAATACTGATCCTCTAGGATGAGCCTCTCGATTTCATGGCAGAAACTAAGTCGTCTTTCAGCATCATCGGGCAGTAATTTTTGTACTAATCGCCCTTCAATGTAAGATTTGAGTTTGTATTTTTTTAGTACACGGTGTATTTTGCTTTTCGAAATTCCGATTACTTCTTCACCTTCCTTCACTGAACTTTTAGAATTTATTTATTTATTTCATATAAGGTAGCTTCACAGCTGACAGTAAGTATACATAATTATTATTCCAAAAATTTGCCTCAAAGTATATCAAAATGTCGAGTTCATCGTCAGTGTTTATCATTTGGTGCCGCGGTTGTGGTAAGCGATGTCGAAACGTCCCAAATTTTGCAGATTATCCACCAACCGTTTCGAGATGGTGTATTTCTATCAGGATATCTTTCGCGGTGCCATTGTAAGGCTAATGTTATGTTTTTGTGGTTCAAAAAATATGCTTCCATTAAATCAAAATTATTTTGATACGCCATGGTTATGTAAAAACCCACGTATGTAAAAAATTCACAATACAATGCAAAAATCCTACAATGAAAATCACATAAACAAAAGAATAAAAGTTTGAAAATGGAACACATTTTTGAATTATTTCTTTATAATCAGCCAGCCGCATTGCGAAGGACCAAATAATTTACGCGTCTTTCGGCTCAGGATACGGCTCGATTTGTAGCATACAACCAGGTACCTACTAATTACGTATCTCTTTATCATTTTATCATGCACTTAAATTATAATAGGGAAATGATGCGTACTTTTCAAGGGGGTATATTTATTAGTAATAGGTACTTATGATAATGTCAGTTGTATGTCCTTACGGTAATGTCAGCTTTTCATTTTTCTGAACAAAATTTCACATCAAATGTTAAAATTCATGGTCTTCCTTTTATTTATGATACTATGTTATTTAGCAAAAATAATCCATAAGATGAAGCCTTTCAATCGGTATGATAAAGCTACAGAGTGATTATTTTTCTCATGTAACGGGTTCGATTCCCGGTTCAACGATGTAATTATTTAAATATCTATGAATGCAGTTTAAATTGTTTTTTAAATTCAAATAATGTCTTCTTTCAGTAAAATGTTCCATCTACAATATTAAAGGTACTTTCCCTCCATGTGGCATATAGTAGGAACTATACTGAACTGTACCCGACAGGTTCTGTCAATGATGGATGTGCCTAGGAACTGTTCTAAAATTTCAATAAAGAATTAATTTAATAATTAGGTATTGAGTATCGCGAAATGGCCGAATACCTTTAACAATGAAGTATTAGCAAGCCGAAAATTTTTAATGGAAAGAAGAGAAAAATACTTTTACACGGATGGTAAACACCTAGGAACTGTTCTAAAATTGTAATAAATAATTAATTTAATTATTAAGTATTGAGTATCACGAAATGGCCAAATACTTATAACAACGAAATATACCGAAAGTTTTCAATGAAAAGAAGGAAAAAATTATTCGAAAAATAATTTTACACGGATGGTAAACAACTTTTTACTGGAAGCTCATAATTTAAATTTCAGTATTTAATATTAACAGAGTAGGTACTTTAGTTTCAGTATACAGGGCGTAAGAGACAGCCCTCCGCAAACTAACAGGGCGCCTTCAGCTCCATAATTTGAATCATATTCCACCGGAAAATTTCAAAGCAAAATTATTTTTTTTAATCGTTTTTTCAGTTACATTCTCTTCTCCATTTATGTAAATAAAATTACCAAAATAAAAAAAAATCAGCAATGGATGTTGAAATACTTGGCGGCCAAAGGCTCGCTGCGCTGCCGTTCGCTACGCGCGTTTTGCCACGGCAACGATACATTGCGTGTGAGGTAATAAAACAAATCAGGTTTATTGGATTCCCATAAGGTTCCTGAAATAATTTCATGTACCGGTCATCTTAGTATGATGTACTGAATTCACACCATCAGTCTGCGAAGAGCTGTCCCTTACACACTGTATATTATTATAGATTGACGAGAAATAGCTTAATTGGTTAAAATATAGCCTTCCCGTGACATAGAATATGGATGAATGTTTTAAAGATTGAAATGGCCCATAACTTCGTTCGAGATCAACATTTTACAATATATCAGGTAAAATGTAAGTTGTTTTTTATAGGTAATTCCTGAATGGTTTTTCAGCGATAAACAATCGTTTGATCTGATATTTTATAATCATAACCGAAATACAAATACATAAATGTGAACAAGATTAAGCACCTTTTGCTTTGAAAGCTTTTTCCTTTCAATGTTTGCATATTTAAGGCCATAAATTCCTCTATAATAGGTTTGACCTGTTGCTATTTCTGTGTTTACTATTTACGGAATAGCACAGTACGCATCTCATGTTGATACCATTTGCAGTTTATTTACCTTCACAAACAAGGTAAGGTGTTCCAAACAAATTTTATGGAGGTCATCTCTGCTCTCTGTTGCAAAGAGAACTCATATTCCAAATATTCATCTATTTTGGGTATTGTATCTACAAAATTGTAAAAACAAAGTCGTTTCTGGCAGCAAATTCTCTCTAAAATCAACATTCATTCCATGTTTGAAGTTCTGTCAAATGCACGATATTTTTCTTTTTTTATTGCATCCATGGAATTAGAATGTACTGTAAAGTATTGCATCACAGACATTCTATAAGTGGCCAGTTAGGTACAAAACTATCCCATGCACTATAAAACCTGTATCTTCTATCACAATAGCCAGTAACGTGTGCCAACGTCTAGGATTACATACATTCATTGCCGTCCACGTATACAATGGGTCCATCAAAGTCGCCAGTAATGGAGCAAGGGACATAAAACGCTAGCGTTGCGTTTGCTTACAGTGTACACAGGGTTTCAATAATAGCAGTACATACGTAATAGCCGTAATACCGTTTATAAAATGTAAATTTCTCAATGTTGTTTGTAAAGGAACTTTAATAACGTCGAAGAATGTTTGCTCTGCAAGGAGAGGTTATATCGTAGCAACAATGTTTGCAGATTTATAGACGAAGCCGAGATTTGGGAGAGCTGCCCCATGTTAACACACCCGACGGATGAAAGAAAAAGAGAACTTTATACATATGAAATTATATTTTTGGAGCAGTCCAACATATTTGTATTCACTCAGCTCACAGCAAATAAAATGAAAGTCTGTAATGTTTCAAAAAGTTTTTTCCTATTTATAACGCTCTTCATAAAGGGTTCAAACGTGAAGAGTTGATATCTATATACAAACATATATTCAGGCTGAACTATTTTCATTAATTCTTTCATCTGGGTTAACCAAAAGTTGGTTTCTTTAGATCTGAATTTTAGTTTTTTGCCACCGACTTCCAAAAAAAAAACTGCAAAGTGAAAAATAACTTTAATTTCGGAAGTCGGTGGCGAAAACCTAAAATACAGATCCAAAGACACCGGCTTCCGAAATTAAAGTTATTTTTCACTTTTTAATGTTTTTTTGGAAGTCTTTTTTCAATTTGTAGTGTTTTTTTGGAAGTCGGTTGTTTTTTTGTAAAAAAGATTTTTACTCTTCAGTTTTTAGTGAGTCGGTTTGTAATTTATCTAAGTTACAATAGCCTAATGACAACTGCTCATCACCTTTTACAAAATATTGCTTGCTGGTACTTTACCATCGGATCGACTTCACCATATGCATTGTGACGAGCATAAATTGCTTAGCAACCATAATAAAGTAATCGAATCGCAACACATGAAATACTTATTATTGAGTAGTTTCAGTGGCCATCTATGATCTTCATCATCAGTTCCACTTCACCAAATGGTGCTTTTCGAGAGCAAATGCATGATTTTCTATAAAAATACCCAAATCGCTATAGGTGTGCCTATAATATTTGAAGAGTTCCCTCGATTTCTCCAAGATCTCATCATCAGACCCTTTCAAAGAAAAAAAGAATTTTTTAAGTCGGTTCAGCCGTCTTCGAGTAATCGGGGATCACATAAAAAAAAAAGATTCCGACGAACTGTGAAACTCCTCCTTTTTTTGAAGTATGTTAAAAATAGTAACGAAGAATTTTGGTCCGTTTGTCTGTCTGGATGTATGTTACGGACTGGCACAAAAACGGCTGAACGGATTTGCATGAAAGAAGATTGTTTTGCATTGATACACCTTTTCCCCCACAACCAGCAGTGAAGGAAAATTACTTTGCCTGTTCCAAATTACAAGGATGTGCACATGAAGACAAAGTTTAATGACGGACAACTTGCAGAAAGCATTTATCTGAAAAGAAAACAAAGATTTTGAGATTATGTTTAAGACTGACTGACTTTTCTTCAAACAAAAGTCATATCCTGCAAATTCATAAGTAATTCTACATTTGTCTGAACGATCGAATGTAACTAAGGTAATTAATTGACTAACAGCTTGTACAACATAAGGTTGCCTTCAGCATCAAATCTTTACAGTACGTACAGTGCGACAACGTTCAAAGGTTCCATCGTTTATCTTCGGAAAAACCGAACTGTGCCGAATTAAATGTGACTGGTTCAATACCAATATGGGAGTGACGGAATTAGTGCGTCAATCTATAATCATTTAGGTGGGAATATAAATCAATTTCTATTGGTCGATAGCAACATTTTATTCGCTATATTTCGGTTTTCCGTAGATAAACGAAACCTTTGGACGTTATCGTGCTGCACGGATGCGTATAACATCCGTGAGCGGGTGTGTTGTAAGTTCACCTTCGATGTGTGTGAAATGATTTAAAACGTTATTTAATTTCGACGTGTAAAAGTATTTTTTTGAACTAATTTACAGAAATAAACATACATAACATCACGCCTTGTTTCCCCGAAGGGTTAGGCAGAGGTGTACCTATTAGTAACACCCACATTTCGCCAGTTGAGAAATAAATGATTATCATTTATCATTTACTTTGTCAACGAGGTTCATAGAACTGTAGTGAAACACTACAGCGTCTTTTAAGTATCCTTTGCTGTATCTTAGTAACATTCATGGAAGATTTCAATTCAAACATTAAACGGAATGGAAATTATCAATGAAATGTCATAATAATGAATATTCAAAGAGGACGGGCGCCGGCCGGCCGAACCGCAATCAGCTGAAGTAATATCGTCAAACGTCAAATTTGCATATTATGATATTTACGTATTATATTATTTATTGTTTACTATTAATGTATATCGGGAAGTTATTATATATAGTGTCTTTTTTTTTGGTGATATTAAGTATAGTCTCGATTGTAAACTGCCTCGTTGTTCTAGTGGTCGCAAGTGAAACTGCTGATCATGAGGTCCTGCAGGGCAATTGCGTAACATACTTACAGTAGGAACCAGTTTCATCTTGACAGTTCATCAACATTCATTGCGTTAATTACGTTGTCGAGACCAATATTTTAAATAATGTTTTCACACACATTGAGAGCGAAATTACTTGCGTTGGCCACCTGCTCACGGATGTCATACGCATCCGTACAGCACGACAACGTCCAAAGGTTTCGTTTATCTACGGAAAACCGAAATATAGCGAATAAAATGTGGCTATCGACCAATAGAAATTGATTTACATATATTCCCACATAAATGATTATAGCTTAATAGATTGACGCACTAATTCCTATATAAGTATATTGTATTGGACCTTTGAATATGGCATTGGACCAGTCTCATTTAATTCGGCAAAGTTCGGTTTTTCCGAAGATAAACGATGGAACCTTTGATAGTTGTCGCACTGTACGTATTGTAAAGATTTGATGCCGAAGGCGACTTTGTGTTGTACAGGCTGTTTGGCAATTACCGTAGTTACATTCGATCGTTCAGACAAATGTAGAATTACTTTTGAATTTGAAGAATATGCCTTTTGTTTGAAGAAAAATCAGTCAGTCGGTCTGCGGGCTCTGACGTGCTGTGATCTTAATATGTAATAGAACTTTAAATGAATAGATAATTGCTAAAAGTCCTAAAGTATAATTTAGCACATAACTATCCCCCCGTAAACCTAACAGTCCGTCCCAACCGTTACAAATCTTTTTCAACCTTTTTCGCTCTAGGGTATGACGCTTCTATAATGACTCGTGCGACGTTCTTATTGGCACCTGCCATACACCTTAGGTGCGAAAAGAATTTTTTCGAACATATGAAGCAATGGATTAACAATTTGCTTCAAAATCATTGAGATTGTGATTGATTGTGTGTTACGCCGATAGGGTGCAGGGTTCGATTCCCAAGTCAGGCAAGGTGTTATTGGTAGCACCCCGGAGACTGGATTTGTGCCCGGTTGATGGCAATAAGCTCGCCCTCTATTAAATAATCGGCCTACATAATCAGCCTATAATGTTACCACTGCTGGGACACAGGCCTCCTCTCGGTGAGAAGGGCCCCCTATTATATGGGACTTAAACATAAGTGGCGAAATGTTGGTACCTATACTATAGCACACCTCTGCCCAACGCTTCGGGGAAACAAGGCGTGATGTTGTGTTATTAATTGTAGTTTTAGCAAAGGTGCGCAAATATTTTCGTTGTGTAAGTGTAAATAAATTAGGGCTGATTTTTGAATGGTTTGATATCTTTATTGAGGACGTATTTTTTGTAACTTTTTCTATAATTATAAAATCTGTATGAAGATACATATAATTTTGACGATGGAAATAGCACCCTTAACCCGTGTAAAATTCTTGATGATGACAAAACGCTAACGTATTTGTGTATCTAATTGAAAGTTATTGAACCTCGATAAATTTTTTTTTATCTTGCATGCTACTAAATGGTACTAATGGTACTAAAATAGTGCATTCACACGGATTGAACCATTGAGGATAATCAATGAGCATAGTAAAAGGAAACAAAACAAATCAGAATACAGGAAAATGTGTAGTAAAACCGCAAAAATACATTGAACCGCATTGTATCGTTTATGGTGTAGTTAATGTCACTGAAGGAAACGGCTTCCCGTATCCAATGAGAATCTTTACAGCTCCATGGTTCTACATGAAACTGTGAATTTTGATCAAACGCTGAGGGAGTCACAAGTCACAACACATAGCATCCCATACCTATATTACATAGGCGACAGCTACCGAACCGGGGGTTTACCCCATAGGCCAGTTTAATGAAGGACCTCATAAATTATTCAAACAGCAATCTTGACGTAAAACGTCTTCTTTTTTTAAACCTTTCACGGAATAAGTAATGTTGTTTGCCATGTTTCCGGACGCTGTGAGGTGAACGATATATTTATAAAATACAGTCAACTGACTGTGTACATAAGTTTCATCGACACTGTCTTTGTCGTGAACCAGAATTAACCGATATCGTCGTATCAGAGATCGTTATTATTCTTTATTTTATGAAAGCAAAAGTGTTTTCCTCTTGAGTTTAGATACGAGTTTATTGCAATCGTCACTTTATACGACGATATAAAAACAATCAATATGATGGCGAGTACGGTGTAGTTGAAAAAATAGCTAGAACATGGAAAATGATGGAAAAATATGGGCTGGTGATAAATTGATTAATTGAGTGAACACATTGCGATGATAAATTCACCTGTCGCACGATTAAGGAATGAAAAATATGACTTTGAACTAGAAATAGGTTAGTCATGTTTCAGGCAAAAAAGCAATGACGATGTTGTTATTGGTACAATATGACGCGAAATAATTAATACCCTTCGTAAATTTGGGACACTGGTAAAATGAAAAACCCATTCGTGACGAATGCAAATTTCCGAATTTTTTCAAAATTCACGACTATATTACACTGATGTAATAATGACTATGTTATTTGCTTTGTTAAGTAGAGTATAAGCGTGAATTAAGTATTGTGCCAGCTTAGACGGTTGTTGTATTTTATACAATTTATTAGTGTATTAATTTAATGTAATATTGTGTACAAGTTTTGCAACCGATGGAAGGAATACATTTCTCATGTAAGTGGTACCCATACAAAAGGAAAAATGTGTTTAAAGCCATGGCTTGTTACGTATTAGAACACTTTAAAATGTAGGTATTGCATCGGTCTAGAATTTCAGATGCAATTCATGTTTTTTTACTTCGTCCCAAGTTATAATGTACCTATACCTACCGGAAGATATTCCGATTCCAAGTGTGCATCCTTATATTAGATATCCTTTTATAAGATACAACTTCATGTCTCACTGTCTTCATAAATCTGTCTGCACTTCAGAAATTGCAACTGTAGCAAATATTAATATGGAATCGGATATCTACAAAAGCGATGGCCGTCTTCAGATGTGGGTAATGAACTCAGGCAGACTATAAATTAAGAATTATACGTCGCCATCGTTCGAAGTTGACAGACATTGAGAGATTTACAATTTAGCCGGTACGGTATAGAATAAGCCACCGTTTCCATGGAGTTTCTTGCCCATTTTTCTCCATTACCTACTACGCTTTGGAATGGGCAACTAGCTTCATATGTCTGACGGACCGACTCCTTGACAATTCAAAAGTGCCCGTCAATATGCTTTAATTGAATTAAATGGTTTGAGTTTGAATTATTAATTCTATTTTAAGCACGAGCTGAAGAACGGTCCAACGTTGGATTTGCAGTGGGTATTTTGTACACAACGATGTTATTGCGATGTTAAAGTGATTACGTTAAAGTGGCCTTTTGATATTTTGTTAAATATGTGACGAGTTTCTTTGTGTTCTTAAAGTGGTTATTATTCTTTTGTGGTATTATATGCCAAATCTTTTCTGTTATATTTTCCTGTACCTATTTTTAGTAGAGCAGGATTTTTTTGTGTTAATTGGGTAATGAACGGTTTTACATGTCATATCAGAATACATTTTGTTATTTTGTTTCATTGTAAAGGATTATGATACAATTCCGTACGTGATTGAGAGCACGAGGCAGGGAAATAAAAACAAGATACAAATGATTTTCAGTTCTATTTTAGTACTCTGTATTCATGAGAATACATTTTCTATTGGAGAAATGTAAAGCAGAAACGCAAAAGGGAAACGGATAGATAGTGAAAACGTGGTAGGAGTGTGAATATAGATAACATTAGCATCGTGTAACCCTTCATTTTTAGGGTTCCGTACCCAACGGATGCCAAACGGAACCCTATTACTAAGCCTCCGCTATCCACCCGTCCGTCGCGTCGGTCTGTCTGTCAGCGGGCTGTATCTCATTAACCGTAATAGATTGACAGTTAAAATTTTCACATGTTGTGTATTTTTATTGCCACCATAACAACAAATAATAAAAATAAAATTAAATTAAAAGTTAAAGAGTATCCATACAATAAACTTTGGATTTAAAAAAAAAAATTCTTACCCTAGCATATGGAGTGTCATTGTCTAGAACTCATCGAGTAAAGACAAATATAGTTTTTTTTTTAATCTTTAAAAATGAAGAAATAGGGGGCCGTAAAAGTTGTAAGTTTTAGACCAGTTTTGTACGAGCTCTATCGCAGCAACTCAACAAGTTAGGAATTTGAAACTTCTGTATATTATGTACCTTATACTGTATTTAATCAACAAATACTAAAAACGCCGATTCAAAAAGTATTTTGTTTAAAAAAAGGGTGATTTTCTGCAACTGTAAAAAATAACTTTGTAATTCACAGTATCATTATTAAATAGCAAGTTATCTTTGCGATTGTTAAAATTTAAGGTGAAAAATATTCTTCGTTTAGTATTTTCATTTATCTGAACTAAAAAAACTGAAGTACGAAAACCTCGGTGTACAGGCAACAGCTCCGCACACTGAGATGTAGTATGTAGATGGACGAATCACACGGGATGTGTACAGGAAATAAAATCACTGTTTTGTGTCCGTTAATGATTGACAGTTTATTAGGTAAACATTAAAATATATAATACCTAAACTAGGTGACTTGTGGCGGACGGAATACCCTAGTCAGCAAATGTACATAAATCTGTGAATTTAGCAACTGCTTGTTCAGGTAAAAACTAAAACAATTGATATCATGTGGCGATGCTCGTACACTCGGTGTGCGAGGCCGATTCGCACTTGGTCGATTTTTTATGATTGTTAAAACTAGCGATTGTGTAACTTTTCCTACGTAACTTCGTTAATGAAGAGAGTCATAATTCATTCGTGTCCGTAAGAAACTTTAAAAAATTGCAGCTGAAATTCGTCTAGCTACCTAAGTAGGTTCTTGACATTTTAAATGTTGAAATAAAATCATTGCTTTTGCTCCAGTATAAAAATACCACTATCATTTATTTAGGTGTAGGTGTAGAGGATTTCACAGATTCGTTTACGTATTATTATAATGTACAGCGACTGAAACTTGGGCCTTAGAATATATATTCGGATAATCTCTGACATTGTATATTTTCAGTTTACGTTTAAAAATTGTAACTAAACCAATGTAGGAATCTAAAATTGTTGGGACTGAGTTCACAATTCAGCCATTAGGCAGTATTAGTGTTACAGTTAATTATGTTGTTTTCTACGAAATTTCGTACAATTCCCCTACGTAATTGTTGACAAACACTATCAGATGCCAAAGTATTACCTTATGAGCTACTGTATTTGTTTAATTTACCTGCATTGAAAAAGTCTTACATGTAGCGTCTGGCTATTATTTTACTAAAGATTTCTCGACTGGTAAATTATCTAGGAATATTTTGCCAGTTAAAATGATAACAAAATATAATTTACGATCTGATAAAAAAAAAAGAATTTTCTACTCGAAAACTGTAGCAGATAATTTTGTTTGTTTCAGAAAGAAAACTGTACGACATGAGAAAACCATTGTGTTGTATGAGGAAGCAAACAACGAGAAAATCGTTCGGAGATCAGAGGAGTAGAAATAGTTCGTGTTGCTTTAAGTGATGAACAAAGAGCCGGCACAATGCTTGCGGACAATGACACCCACAGTTACGGCGTTGGATCGAATGGCACATACAACTTCTTCTTTGAAGATCCACGATTCATATCGATACTAAAACATAGAGGATCTAACCATACAAATAACATTGGTGATGTCATTAAAGTTCTAGAAGACTGGCGGAGTAGATACAACATTTCAGTTGTAAAAGAATGTGAGAAGTCGGAATATTGCTCCGGGGAATTTCGAGATTTGATTCTCGCTTACAACAGTATACATGGATATGTGAGTTTACTGGTAAGTGTTCTTCAGTTTTTTCTTAAATTTTCGTGGACTATAATTATCTGAATTTCTAAAAATCGAGGCATCTTTTTACTTTTGAAACTGTTATTTTCTGCTATCGCATTTGATTTAAGTTAGTTTACAAAATTTAATTTTCGTTAAAAGTATTCTGATCACATAGACTAACCGATCATATTTATAAAATTTGTTTAGATTATAATATTATTTATATTTATTATTAGAATTAGCGACAGTGAAATATAGTTTAGGTACTCCAGGCTAGTTTCCCAAGGGCAATAATATTTTGATACTTATTTAACAAGTGCCTAATGAATTTTGAGACAGACTCATTTGATTGGTGATGATTTGTCTCGTACATTCAATTTACTACAGTCCAGTTAATTAAAATAAGGGCGTTAAAATAATGAGCGTCTTATTTTATTTGAGAATTTCAGGAGTTCTAAATATAGGTACCTAAATTAACAAGTATCGTCATAAATTCACTAAACGATGGTTTTCGCAATAAATTTTCCTTATAAAATATGACAATTATCATAGAACTAGCAATGAATCGAAAGGGTGACGGCGCTACCCACAGTTAGTAGATTCGTACGTTTTGTTATCTACATATAACGTATGATGAAATGTTGCTACTTTATTGATGTAATTTACTTAATTTTTATACGATTATTATCATCATTACACATGAACATTTATAATTTCCCTGTTGTTTTGATTCCATATATTGTTTTCTCTCCAGGTATGTCTATTCGGCAGTTTAGCCAATGCGCTGAACGTAGCTGTCTTGACCCGTCGGGATCTAGCAATAACTCCTATCAACCGGCTGCTGAAGTGGCTGGCGGTGGCTGATGTCTTCGTCATGCTAGAGTATGTGCCCTTCGCGATCTACAGGTACCTGGTGAGTCTAAGCTACATCATTACTAATATTACAATTACTTCGGTATCTCTGTTACCTTTTCACACTAAAACCACTAACGATAGTTATGAAATTTGACAGATAGGTCGGCAGTCTTTGCATCTAGAGAAGGACAAAGGCTACTTTTTCATCTATTTAAATAAAAAGTCCTGACTGACTGACTCAATCAGTGCCCAGCCAAAACCCTTCGACCTAGAAAGCTGAAATTTTGCACAGAGGTTTTCTTTATAATGTAGACAAGGAATAAGGAAGGATTTTTTTAAATTAAACCCCTGAGGGAGTAAAATAGGGGATGAAAGTTGTATGGAAAATCGTCATTTTTGAAGTTTAAAGTATGAAAATTGATATTTAGCATTCTGGTTAAAAATTAAAAACCACGTATTTCAGAGTTTTTGGAAAATCGTCCCCTAAAAGGGAAAATAGGGGATGAAAGTTTGTAAGGAAAAAATTGGTATTAAGCCTTTTGTTTTGGCGTTTTTGGAAAAACATCCCCTAGGGGTTCTCATCATCGCTCAGCCAGACTTTCACCAACGCCAAAGACACTTTAGTAATTCAGAGAACAATAAATAGCTTTACTCAGTTCCATAACTGTAATTATTTGGCTAACTATTTTTTTTCGAAATTCCCAAGGGATAGGGAATAAAGTGAATTTATATTTTCGCTTTAAAGTTTCCTTCTTTGGCATGCAAGTAGGTCATATTTCGTTCCGCTATATATTCCGTTACTATTGTTAGGTTTTAGAATTTTTATCCTACAGCAATCATACAAGGTGTAAGGGACAGCCTTCCGCAAACTAACAGGGTGCATTCGGCTACTTATTTTGAATCATATTCCACCGAAAATATTCTCAGGATTTTTTTTTATCGTTTTTACAGTTACCTAATTTCATTGTAAAATTACATTCTCTGTATGCAGCACTCCATTTATTTATTTTACTATTTTTGTACACACAATAAAACATTATACAGTTAGGACATTATTTATGTAAATAAAACAACCAAAATAAAAAAGTCAGCAATGGATGTTGAAATACTCGGCGGCCGAAGGCTCGCTGCGCTGCCGTTCGCTACACGCGTTTTGCCACGGTAACGATACATTGCGTATGAGGTAATAAAACAAATCAGGTTTATTGGATACCCATAACGTTCCTGAAATAATTTCATGTACCGGTCGTCGTATGATGATAGTCTTAGTATGATAAACTGAATTCACCTCATCAGTCTGCGGAGGGCTATCCCTTACATCCTGTATATCAATCCGCTCGTCGCGCCTCGTATACTCTATGAACAGTGCGAGAAGACATTGTTTACGTGGTTTAACACTTAAGGTACTTTAAATTCCGGTTGTACGTTCCCGTGGGATATTTTCCGACATCCACGCGGGCGAAGCCGTGGGCATAAGCTAGTCCTGGATAATTGTATTAAAAATTATTAAATCCACGCAGACATAGTCACATGTAACAGCTAGTTAAATACACTTCTATTGAGTAAAGGTTCCAGGAAAGTTTTCAGTGTGAATGTATATGGCTATAAGAATAGTGGACCGATGACTTGATGAAAGTAGCGGGAATTTGCTGGATGTGAGGAACACATGAACGGCTGATGTGGCAATGTATGGGTAAGGCGTATGTTCAGTGGTGAACGTCTTTCTCGCTGAATTATGACGATGAGTTAAGAATAGAGGAAGACCAATGAAACAATGAGAGGATTGTGTGAAAGATAATAACAACATGGAAGAATATATGCTGTGCCAATCCCAAATTACCTAATTAATTGGCATACGTGCAGGAGGATTATGATATGATCGATGATGTACTTGTGTTAAGATTGGCAGCAGTCGGTACACTTCTATAACAATATGGCTGAAATAGTTGAAGATTGGTGATATCACTGTGATGTCAAGGTGTGGCCTATTCACGATTTTTGGCGACCAAGTGAGTCATAGCTAGATTCAATATTACTAAATCTTGTTTATGTTTATTCGAAAGCTTCAGGAGCCTTGCTGTAAGTGCTAATAAATTGCGACTGAAATGGTTTCGCTTGGTAATATTCTTGTCATGGTGAAGGGCTTTTGCGATTTCAAGGTCGCTGATGAGTCTGGGTTCCATTTATGTTATCACAACATCAACTCAGCCTATATACAATCAAACTGCTGGACTAAGACTTCTCCTATATTGCACCATAATATCCAGTTTTCCGCCTTCTGCATCGAGTTTATCAGTCCCAACAACTTTTTTAAGGTCGACGAAGCTAAACGTTGACTACATTGTAATTGTAAGATATATTGTTTTTGTAATTATTATTTTTTTCATTATTATTAAAATTTGTTCACAAATCGGGCAATACAATATAACTTACATACTAGGTAAACTTAAAAATACACAACACTGCATGTTCTAAAATAGTAAACACAGCATGCACAATGTATGAGCTAGTTAAAACTTATTATAAATAGGCTTATAGGCGTTTAAGTTGAATGCTAAACTAAAAGTAGCAGGACTTTTCCTCGATCTAAGTTCTGCGTTCGATACAGTGGAACGTTGTATTCTTCTGAATAAGTTAGATTTTTATGGCATTAGGGGAAATGTGTTGAACTTATTCAGATCCTATTTACATAATAGAACGCAGTATGTGGAAATTAAAACAGTTTAAGAAGATGGGCATGAATCACAACACACATCAGACACAGTTATAATAAATAAAGGTGACCACAAGGATCAGTTCTAGGCCCTGTCTTCTTTAAAATATTTATAAATGATCTGATAGCTTACATGAAAAAATTTCAGATGATACTAAACTTGTAGTTTTTGCCGATGACACAAGCGCTATTATAGCTAGCGACAATATAGAAAATTTAGAAAAGAAGCTTAATTTTATCTTATGTGCTCTTGAGAAATGATTCACAACGAATGATCTAAAACTAAATCTAAAAAAGACGCAATGTTTATTATTTAAATCGACCATGAAGTACAACGATACTGTCAAAGTACATTTATTAGGGAATAAAGTGGATATTGTAGACAATGTAAAATTTTTGGGGGTACAAATACATGCAGTTTTAATTGAAAGAAGGAATTAGAAGTGGTTACCAACACTATGAGTACTGCTTGCTATGCTCTCGGGAGTTTTAGACATGAATTAACCATTGCTCACCTCAGAATGGTATATTTTGTACTAATAGAGTCTAGACTTAGATATAGCATAAAGTTCTGGGGCAACAGCTACCAATATTAATGCTGCTTTCGTTATGCAGAAAAGAGCCTTGAGAACTATGCTTCGCAGTAAACGAACGGAATCTTGTAGAGAACATTTTAAGAAACTGCACATTCTCACAGTAGGTACCATGCCTTTATATTCTGGTCCTGCTTAGTCATTTTATTAAAAATATCTATAGAGGCATGAGGAACAGGGTGTAAAGTTCACTCCCCCTCCATAGAAAAGGGAGGATCCTCCGACCAGATGGGTGTTGTGTCTGGTGGGCTACTGCCCGACGGTTGATGTCGGAATAAAATATTTTTCTATTCTTTTTTGAAAAATGTACAACTTGCTTTACTAATGTGGCTGTAATTTCTAAAAAATATATTATTTTACCATATTTTTTTCTGTTTATAACTGTGGAATACATGTGCTATCACATGCAAGTAATTTTGTAAATGTAGTTTTATAGGTAATAAAGAAAAATGTGTTTATTTCAAAATGTAACTCAAATGTCTAGAAAATTGTGTGACTTGGGGTGCGAATGGTGTAAAAAAAATGTACCACACTGTCGGTGCCCATTATTTTAAAAACTTGTTCAATTACTGCAGATTCTAAAATAGTACAATAATAACCGACTCCTTAATTTAAACAAAAGTTGTAGCCATTTCTATTCAAAAAGAGCTGAATTGTACAGCGCAATTAGTAAAGCAAGTTGTACATTTTTCAAACAAGAATAGAAAAATATTTTATTCTGAGATCTATGGAAAAAAAGTTTCAAATTGTGGTATGTGATAGCTGAGTATACGGTGTATCGACCGCTTAACGTTGGACCACTATTTACGCCACACCCTGTATATGCTAGTCGCGCGGTAAACTCTGATTGCGCAATGCAGGATTTTGCGTGACATCAGTGTGATGCGATCCAATGTGGCGATGTAGATGTGCCGCCACATCACTCCCCTCCAGAGACCGGAGGTCGATAGTGGGCTGA
The DNA here is from genome assembly GCA_947568875.1 of Fissipunctia ypsillon. Taxonomy (NCBI): domain Eukaryota; kingdom Metazoa; phylum Arthropoda; class Insecta; order Lepidoptera; family Noctuidae; genus Fissipunctia; species Fissipunctia ypsillon. Next base: position 13,942,982 of record OX387659.1, on the reverse strand, counting down.
GTCGTGTATCTTGCGATGCTTGACAGAGACAGTTGAGGTTCCAGTGAGTCGGAACCGGGTGCCGCATAGTTCACGGTGAGTCGGAACTGTCTGCTGAGATGCCTCCAGTAAGTCGGGGTGGCGATGCGTTATGCTCCAGTGAGTCGAATGTGGTAGAGCGCCGGGTTGAGGCTGGCTACTGGTGTCGACCAGGAGAGGTTAGAAGGGCTCTGCTTGTTGACTGGCCGAGAGTGCAGTGTGCTGTGCCAAGGTTGCTTATGAGGCTGAGGGTGATGACCAGGTATGCGCGGTCGCTGCATGCTGGTGGTCAGGATACCCGTTGAAGCCGTGAGTTCTGACTGGCTGTGTGACTTCCACTGTGGCGATTCCAAGACATCTCATCTAGGGGTTCACTGTTAATTGAGTAATTGCGTTAGTGGGGCGTCTTTTTCTTGTAAATTCAATAAACTCAAACTCAAACTCAAAGCATTTATTTCAATTAAACCAATTACAGGCACTTTTGAATTGTCAAAGAGTCGGTCAGTTAGTCAGAAAATTGAAGCTAGTCGCCCATTCCAAAACGTAGATCTCTATGGAGAAGAATGGGCAAGAAACTCCATGGACACTCTTTTAAATCAAAATTGTTACAAAATCCTGGGTAGGTACATTGTTATTGTTCTTGTTGCTTCTATATGTGAGAACAATGTAAAAAATAGATAATTAAAACCATTTAAAATATAAGATTAAAAATAAGCCCTGGCAGCTAAGAGATGACCAGTCTCCACTGACGGCGCCCGTTCACGAACATGACGCGTGGATCAGCACCATCCAGCTCAACCATTTTGTAGGGAACCGAATGATCCAACACACGCGCCACCATCAGCGAGACATTTAAGAGAGCATGACATACTCTCAACTGCCATACTCTTTCAAGTCAACATACCTACATCATAACATAAAACCGCTCCATGGTACTCACATTTACAAAATTGAAAAGATGCTTCTAATTTATACAAAACTATAGTTTGCAATGATTGTATTAAAAGATTAGTAAACACTAAATCTATAGTCTATATATAGTCAATAAGTCTATAGTAATAACATAATGTCAGAAAAAAAGGGACGCATTTCTTCTAAACAAAAAAAAAAAAAAAAATTTAACCAAGCCCAAGTGGCTGTGGAGCAGGACCAGCATTTAGCCAAGCATTTTTATCTATGATATAATCATTCAACCTATAATATGCTTGTCTACATAGTGTGCGTTTAATGCATGTTTTAAATTGCTTCTCATTTAGTTGAAGAATATCGAGAGGTAATTTATTAAAACATTTTACACAGTACCCCATAAAAGAAGTGTGTACCTTAGATAATTTGAAACGTGGTTGATCTAATTTGTTCCTATTTCTAGTGTTAAAATAACATTAATTAATATTCAAAATCATGTGGTTTTCGATACACTATCTGGATACTTTATCGATTTCAGTTTGCAATTTTACTGAGTCTTCAGCACAGTTTAATATCTGGTACAATTTTTAGTCATGGGCGTATATAAATATTAAAATTACATTTTATTTTACTTGCCAAATCATTTATAAAGATTAAGAACAACAAAGGCCCGATGTGGGAGCCCTATGGTACTCCTGATGGTATAACGTTTGTCTGAGATTTAAAACTTTGAACAACTACCATTTGTGTCCGATTTTTCAAATATGACTCACACCATCGCTGCAATGACCCATGAATACCCATGTCTAATATCTTATTTAGAAGAATATTGTGATGATCAAAGGCTTTACTGAAATCCGTGTACACAGCCTGTACCTCCTTCCCTTCGTCGAGTGCATCTGCTATGTCACTAGTATAACACAAAAGAAATGGTGTGGTTGACCTCTTTGGAAGGAAACCGTGCTGTGCAGGATGCAGCTGCTGCTTTACATGTAATTTTTTTTTCGCCACGAGCGATTCAAAAACTTTACCAAAGGATGAAAGAATGGAGACGGGTCGATAATTTGACATATCAGAAACTTCGCTATTTTTGAGGATCGGGGTAATACGAGCCATTTTCACGTCTACGAACAGTTGTAAATCTTAGATAGCGGGTATGGTAAGGATACAACACATTTTTTTAGAAAGATTGGTGGTATTCCATCCTGTCCAGCATCCTTATTGACGTCTAAATCAGTAAGCGCTTTGAGAATTTCTGAATCAGATAAAACAATTTTACAGAGAGAAGGAGTATTACATACATCCGCATTTATGTACTTTAATGGATTTGGGAGCTATTCCTAACTTACCATACACCGAGTCAAAATTTTGTGTGAACAGTTCACATATCTCTTTACCACTATTTGCATGTTTGTTATCTAATGTCATACGGTTAGGTAGCGAACTGCTATTGGACTTTATACCATTATATATTATCAGAGACACAGTTTTTCTTTTAAACTGACATCTATCTCTAAGCAACTCATACGTAAATTTCTCCATCAAATTCTTGTATTTTTTAAAACGATTATGATATATCTAGCTTTTTGTTTAAAACATTTATTCAACAGACTGCTATATCATATGGGATATCGATGGTTACATATGCGCGAGAGGGGCGTGAATTCAGCAATTATTTCTTGAATTGTTATATAGAAGATGTCGACTTTGCTGTCGACATCCGTGTCTATAGTGTGATAGCACACCTCGTCCCAAGCTACAGCAACCAGTTTTTTATTGACGGCATCAAAATCACATTTGTTAACCCGTGAGAAGGCGCGCCTAATATTGTTACACGGACAGGCGCGCGCGAGCAAAATGCTTACACTACTTCAAATGCTTATGTTTCCACAGTTATAAAATTTATTGGCTAAAAACGAGTTTTAATTAAAACTATGAAACATAAATGCAATTTCTAACGCAAATAATAAATCAATTAATTTAAGTTTTAAAATTTTGGCAGTCTTAAAAAAAAGCACTCTATAAATCTAAATTAACAAAAACTTAAAAATTTCACCCTTCCACGAAATCAGGACGAGTGTGCCTCTCGAAACACGTTAAACACTTAAACATGTTGTGATTGGTGCAGAGTAATTGATTGCGCGAAGTGCACGCTTTTTTTGTTCACACATCTAGAACATATTGAACAGAATCCGCTTGGCCTGAAAACAAAAATATTATTACTAAAATATTACTTTAGAGTGTTTACGTAATGACTAAGCAATATTATATAAATTAACCAAATAATACGCAAGCAAATTACTAAAATCAATTTTTAATACCAAAAAAACTACTTACGCGCGAAGAGCAAGTTGCCGCGGGATGGTACACGGCCTCCACAAACACTTCCCTGCATGGTCGCAGCTGTATGGAGCGGCGCATGAGTGGCTTCAGGGGAGAGAGGGTGAATAGTTATGAAGGTACCGAGGTGCTTGAGCCGATACGACGTCGGTATCACCAAAGAAATTTGCAATCAATCTTTGCGTGAGCAAATTGCTCATAGCGCGCCTTCTCACGGGTTAAAGTTTAACGAAGGAGTACGGTCCGAGCGGAGACACTGTTACAAGAAATTTTTACCGTAATAATATAATAATAATTGTTTAGTTTTATGAGTAGATAATTCTCCTTAAAATATTTGCGCTTACTAAAATTTGACCTTATATAAATTCACATAATGGGTATGAAGATGATATGAGTATGAATGTGGATGGCTACATTATGGATCTCTGTTGTCCTAATAAAGAAGTTTTGATTTGATTTTTTTTATCAGAGTAGGCCAAAGAAACAATGGATGGACTGAGTGAAAGATGATATTGCTAGAAAGGGAGTGACTACCGAGATGACGACTAATAGAGAATTATGGAAGAAAAAGATATGTTGCGCCAACCCCAAATTAATTCGAATAAGGGCAAGATAATGACGATGACAAATTCACATGATTATAATCTTTAATATTTTGTTGTATTAAAGCCATGTTTAATATTTTTATAATAAAGAGTTTATTTGTAATAAAACTTCCAAGTAATAATTTGTGTGCTATTCAAACGACAGTTATTTCTAAAGTTTCAATACCGAGCAGTTTAAATTATAATGGAACACAAAAATGTAGTAAAAACTTGATTATGTTCTTTGGTTACTGTTTTATTATGGAACGAGAATAGATTATTAGCAGTTATGTATTTGGAAACAACTGAACATTTTAATTTTGTGTAAAACAAGATGCGAAACAGTGCGGTACTTTAGTGATTAGGTGGTGATTAGGGGCTATGCCATTCATTTTGACAGTTTAGCAACATTTAATGCATTATTTACTTTGTCGAGCAGACGAATTTTTCAAACATGTGAAGCAATGGATTTGGAATTTGCTTCAAAATCCTTCAGATAGTGATTGAAAGTGTGTTACACAATTGGAATGCCGCTTCGGATCAAGAGACGAATTTCAAGTAATTTCACGTAGAGCGGCTTTGACTAATTCAAATCATGTACTAGCAACATATTATAATTACTCTGTCGTCACTTTAATTAATTTTACGTTAAGTTGGTTATTAATTTAGTTGGTAAATAATTTAAATTCTGAGGTATCTCATAATAGAACTCTGACACCACGGGGCACGGGGCACGGGGCTCAGTCAATTCAGTTATGCTATTCAGTTTGATAAAGTTTGATAAAAAATGAGAAGAAAACTAAATGCATAAGATTCACGTTACCAAATGTTAGAAGTAGTGAATGTCACGTAGTATTGAATAAGGAAATACTACAATTCGTCGAACAGACTGTTTTCCTGGGAATTACGCTGGACTCAAAGCTGCAGTGGAGTCCTCATTTAACATCACTAGCAGGGCGGCTAAGCTCGGCTGCTTTCGCTGTTTGGAAAATCCGCCAATTAACAGACGTGGATACCGCGAGACTGGTCTATTTTAGTTACTTTCATAGCGTCATGTCTTACGGTATTTTGTTATGGGGACGGGCTGCAGATATTGATTCTATCTTTATTCTTCAAAAGAGGGCTGTCAGAGCCATCTACAACCTCCGCAGTCGCGGATCTCTAAGGGAACTGTTTTAAAAATTAACATTATGACGGTACCTTGCCAATATATGTATAAATATGAAAATATTATGTATGTTAGAAAAAATCTACATCATTTTAGTAAGATAAGTGATCGGCATAATTTTAACACTAGAAATAGGAACAAATTAGATCAACCACGTTTCAGATTGTCTAAGGTACACACTTCTTTTATGGGGTACTGTGTAAAATGTTATAATAAAATACCTCTCGATATTCTTCCACTAAATGAGAAGCAATTTAAAACATGCATTAAACGCACACTATGTAGACAAGCATATTATAGGTTGAATGATTATATCATAGATAAAAATGCTTGGCTAAATGCTGGTCCTGCTCCACAGCCACTTGGGCTTTGTTAATTTTTTTTTGTTTTTTTTTTTGTTTGGAAGAAATGCGTCCCTTTTTTTTCTGACATTATGAACTTATTGTTTACTAATCTTTTAAATACAATCATTGCAAACTATAGTTTTGTATAAATTAGAAGCATTTTTTCAATTTTGTAAATGTGAGTACCATGGAGCGGTTTTATGTTATGATGTAGGTATGTTGACTTGAAAGAGTATGGCAGTTGAGAGTATGTCATGCTCACTTAAATGTTTCGCTGATGGTGGCGCATGTGTTGGATCATTCGGTTCCCTACAAAATGGTTTAGCTGGATGGTGCTGATCCACGCGTCATGTTCGTGAACGGGCGCCGTCAGTGGAGACTGGTCATCTCTTAACTGCCAGGGCTTATTTTTGATCTTATGTTTTGGGTTGTTTTCAATTATTTGTTTTGACATTGTTCTCACATATAGAAGCAACAAGAACAATGTACCCATTATTTTGTAATAATTTTGATTTAAAAGAGTGTCCATGGAGTTTCTTGCCCATTCTTCTCCATAGAGATCTACGTTTTGGAATGGGCGACTAGCTTCAATTTTCTGACTAACTGACTGACTCTTTAACAATTCAAAAGTGCCTGTAATTGGTTTAATTGAAATAAATGCTTTGAGTTTGAGTTTGATACGTAATGCAATCTCGTGAGTACTGATATGATTCCGAACCCCCTGCGTTAAAATTTTTCGTCGCTTATTTAATAATTAAAGTGCTGTTCCTTACATTGTGACGACTTAGGTATTGCACTTTTGTAGGAAACAGCAGATTACGGCTTTTGTCGGATTTTTTTTTTTTTTTTGATAACCGACGAAAAGTTTCTACGCTAGGGGGTCAAGTTCATGGTTACAGTTTGCGCGTCGATGTCTCTGCCACCTTTTTTTTTTGGATGGGAAATCATCAAATGAATTTTCCCGCTCTGGGCGGAGCGGAAGGGCGTGTCAGACTTTTACTGACTAAAACCCACCCGTGTTCCTTCAGCTGCCTGTGCCTGGGCCACGGTAACTTTTTCGAACATCTTGCGACCCTGGCTGGTCTCTGCCATCCTGTAGTAGGTATTAGGTATTTTAGTTAAGTTCCTGAGAAAGAGTAAAGAAAAAAATAAAATAAAGCCTAAGGCTCCGCCTTTGTACTTTTTTAAGTGTGAAAAGTTTAAATAAATAAAGGGTCTTTCAGTTGTAATTTTATGCTACTTATATATACAAGGTGTAACAGGACGATTGACATTCCTTTAAACCACGTAGAAAGAATCATGTTCTTTACCCGTATATAAAAAATCAATCAAATCCAATGAATACTTTAGCCACAGGAAATTATTTTTCATTTTCTTGTTTTTCAACATGATGTAGATCTGCGTCCGTAATAATAGGTAAACATTGCCACCGTCGCACCCCGCACCTCACCGTTGGTCAGTGACTTTTCGTAGATAAGCGTGTGTACTTTTTATGCAGTTGATTTTGCTATTTATTTTGTTCGAAAACTGCAATTTTTACATTTTCCAATAACTACTAATCTTCGTGTTTTAAAATGTTTCGATGGATTAGTACTGTGTTCGTTTTCATTTAATGTCGTACATCCAGATACACGTTGTATACGTTATACTTTCAATTGGATTACATCGTGGACTTCGCAGTTTACAATGTTATGCTTTTTAATTCTATATTTTGTAGAATATTCAACTTGATCTGTACTCAAATGATTAATTTAGAGTCTTATGACCAGGAGTGGAAGTATTTCGACTGAATGATTATGATGCAGTACTTAAGATTTGACATCTGGCCGAAAGTAGCTTAACATTCCTAACAGCCGCTCAAATAGCCAAACTCAAATAATTTATTTCAACCTATTAAAAGGCCCTTTTGAGTGACAAAAAATTGGTCATGTGCGAGTCGGACTCATACTTAAAGGGTTCCGTACGACCGTACAATATTTAACACTACGTTTTTTACTTTAAAGTAAAAAAAAACACGTTTCTTGTATGCCCCCCCCCCCCCCTTTAATTGTTAACTTTATTTTATTTTTATTATTTGTTGTTATAACGGCAATAGAAATACACAATCTGTGAAAATTTCAACTGTCTACCTATTACGGTTCATGAGACTTACAGCCCGCTGACAAGCGGACGGACAGCGGAGGGTTAGTAATAAATTGTAATTGATTTTAGATGCCCCTTCCAATGGGCACGCCACAATTGCGGCGATAAGTCCCCTCTTTGAGGAGTGGCTGGAGAGGCGCCACGGCGTCCTCACCTTCCGCCTGACGCAGGTCCTCACCGGACACGGGTGCTTCGGGAGGTACCTGTTCCGGATAAGGCGGGAGGAAACGCCCGGGTGTGACCACTGTGTGGATCGCCCGGAGGATACGGTGGAGCATACGGTGGAGGTCTGCCCGGCTTGGGCGCAGCACCACCGTGTCCTCGTGGAAGCGATCGGCGGCAGCAATCTCTCGCATCCGGCCCTGGTCCAGGCCATGGCACGGAGTGAGAGTAAATGGGAAGCCATCACCTTCTTGTATGAGGCAGTAATGCTCATGAAGGAGGATGCGGAACGCGTCGCCGCAGGAGACGCCCTGGGCTTCGGGAATTGGCAGCCGATTCCCGGCCACCGTAGGCGCGGGCTTGCGGACGGCGAGCAATGGGTAGCTCGTCGTCCGCTAAGGACCAGACCCAAGTCAACGGCGCGTCGTGTTCCACGCGCGCCTTAAAGAGATGTCAGCACTATTGACGGGGTCCGCTAGGGCCGATGCCAGCTACGGTTGCGGGATATTCGAAAGAGTTACCGTGGCCCCGGCACAGGCAACTGAAGAAACATGGGTGGGTTTTTGTCAGTAAAAGTCTCCCGCTCCGCCCAGAGCGGAAGAAGTCATTTGATGATTTCCCATCCAAAAAAAAAAAAGTTACCCGTTCAAAAAGGTAGTTTCATATGGAGAAGAATGGGCAAGAAACTCCATAGTTACGATTTTAAAATGTTTAATATTTAGTATACATTAAATATGTGAAAACGATGTACCCAATAACTGGGTTGTGGAGGTCAGATAGGCAGTCGCTCCATGTAAAATACTGGTTATCAGCTGCATCTGGTTAGATTGGAAGCTAACGCTAACCACAACCACAGAATACTTATATAATAGTACAAGCGCTGACATAGTTGGGGAAAGGCAGGCAGTCCATGATGATATGATGACTATGTCCCTGTGAATATATTTCCAATTCAAGTACTTCTCTTTCCACAGCTGTTCCCAGACCAAGAAGAGCGTCCATACTCCTGGGCAGTTTACATGCTGTTCCACAGTCACTTCACCCAGATACTGCACACTGCGTCCATACTGCTTACGTTATCACTAGCGGTCTGGCGATATATCGCTATCAAGTAAGTGTTGGGTTTCATTTTTGTATCTAGTTCTTTAACTAGTTTACCAACAACTGTTTGTAAAATAGCTCGTACAGATTGGCGCGACGCAACACATCACGCCGTCGCGTCGCGCCAGTCTGCACGAGCCCTAATGGTAGTGACTGGGAGGTTACCGAACACTTAAGTCGATCTATTCTGTAAAAACCGTGAAAACATAGGTGAAGTGAAATTGAACTGAGCTGTCAATCCCTCATCACGTGGAATGACTGCTCAGTTCACATAAGGCCTAAGGTTTCACAGTGAGAATTTTACGGAATAGATTGGCAGGTTAATATTAGACATAAAGTGAAGTGGAAACTTAAGGCTTACGCACATAAGGCGGGCCGCACCGCAACGCAAAAATCCATCTAAGTACCGTGGGAGAAACAAACATTATACACCGTAAGAACTATTCTTGCTTGCAGCGCTCGGCCGCTATAATAACGCTTGTTGACAGATGTGGTCATCGTGTGCACGGGATTTAGTTTTCAAATTGGTCAGATGTAAGTTTCCTCGATAGTACATCACTTTCGTACATTCTGTATGAGCCATCGAACCCTACAGGCGGTTTTGATACACCATACTTACATGTTAATTAAAATTAATATAATAAATAAATAAATTTATTCTCAGGTAAAGAACACCCACTGCCAAAACATTATCACATCAATTATAAATCATACAAAATTAATCGAATAACAATAAGATCAAATTAAATAGACCAAATAAAATAATTGATAGGTATTACCGCTAAGTTTCCGCATCTCTAGAGCTCATCTAAGCTGAAACGACGCGCCCCACACTCGTATTTACCGTATTGTACGTATACAAATGTAAGTAGTGAGGGTCATTTCATCTTACACGAGCTCTAAAAAGTCTTTATCTTTCTGTCGATTTTTTGGCAATACAGAAAATTGAGATTAAACACATCTGTAACACTGTCTAAGAGCACCTTTATTTGCTTAGAGTGAATTACGTATTCAGCTCAGTAAATCAATTTACATACATTGTTGTTCGAACGGCAAGTTAACGTTGTTTGTTTGTTAAGCAAAAAGTTTACAGCTAAAATAAGACAGCCTACATAACATCAGGCAGAACAAGTAATAACATCACATAACATCACGCCTTGTTTCCCCGAAGGGTTGGTCAGAGGTGTACCTATAGTATACCCATTTTTCGCCAGTTATGTTTAAGTCTCATGTAATAGGGGGCGAGCCTATTGCCATAAACAGGGCACTAATCCAGAATCCGGGCTGCTACTGGGATATTCCAGATGGAATAACCCAATCACACTTTGCCCGTTCCGGAAATCGAAGCCAGGACCTCATGCTCAGCAGTAGCGCTTGCGACCACTAGACTAACGAGGTAGTCAGGTAAGGTATATCGAGAATAATTATGATTTAATGTTTGCCTCGTATGGTCTGTTGCTTGCCACCAAGTGCAACTGCACAGCGTGGTCTAGAGGCAATTTTTGCCTCGTATGGTCTGTTGCTTGCGACCAAGCGCAACTGCACAGCGTGATCTAGAAGCGTTGCCTCGTATGGTCTGTTGCTTGCGACCAAGCGCAACTGCACAGCGTGGTCTAGAGGCAATTTTTGCCTCGTATGGTCTGTTGCTTGCGACCAAGCGCAACTGCACAGCGTGATCTAGAAGCGTTGCCTCGTATGGTCTGTTGCTTGCGACCAAGCGCAACTGCACAGCGTGGTCTAGAGGCAATTTTTGCCTCGTATGGTCTGTTGCTTGCGACCAAGCGCAACTGCACAGCGTGGTCTAGAGGCAATTTTTGCCTCGTATGGTCTGTTGCTTGCCACCAAGCGCAACTGCACAGCGTGGTCTAGAGGCAATTTTTGCCTCGTATGGTCTGTTGCTTGCCACCAAGCGCAACTGCACAGCGTGGTCTAGAGGCAATTTTTGCCTCGTATGGTCTGTTGCTTGCGACCAAGCGCAACTGCACAGCGTGGTCTAGAGGCGTTGCCTCGTATGGTCTGTTGCTTGCGACCAAGCGCAACTGCACAGCGTGGTCTAGAGGCGTTGCCTCGTATGGTCTGTTGCTTGTGACCAAGCGCAACTGCACAGCGTGGTTTAGAGGCGTTGCCTCGTATGGTCTGTTGCTTGCGACCAAGCGCAACTGCACAGCGTGGTTTAGAGGCGTTGCCTCGTATGGTCTGTTGCTTGCGACCAAGCGCAACTGCACAGCGTGGTCTAGTGGCGTTGCCTCGTATGGTCTGTTGCTTGCGACCAAGCGCAACTGCACAGCGTGGTCTAGAGGCGTTGCCTCGTATGGTCTGTTGCTTGCGACCAAGCGCAACTGCACAGCGTGGTCTAGAGGCGTTGCCTCGTATGGTCTGTTGCTTGCGACCAAGCGCAACTGCACAGCGTGGTCTAGAGGCGTTGCCTCGTATGGTCTGTTACTTGCGACCAAGCGCAACTGCACAGCGTGGTCTAGAGGCGTTGCCTCGTATGGTCTGTTGCTTGCGACCAAGCGCAACTGCACAGCGTGGTCTAGAGGCGTTGCCTCGTATGGTTTGTTGCTTGCGACCAAGCGCAACTGCACAGCGTGGTCCACAGAGGCTAGACAAACTCAAGATATTCTATCAGCGTTAACAATGATGGAAAAGTCTAAAATGTATTGGATTGACATAAGGATAGATAGATATGTACAAAAATATAAGTATATGCGTATAAGTATCTGTGTGTGTTGTGTGTGTGTGTGTTGTGTGTGTGTATGTGTGTATGTAGTGTGTGTGTGTATATGTATGTGTATAAGTAGTGCTTGAAGTTTTAAATAAATAAATAAATATATATTGATAGGATGTTAGGTTAGCACTTACTCAGTTTGCTCAAAAGTGTTTCAAAATTCGGACAAACACATTGGAGTCTTTTGAGATGTTTCTGTTTACGTTTTGTTTTATTCTAAAAAAAAAGGTTCTTAAAAGCTTATATCAGTCCCGTTGAAAGTCGTTGTTGGAATACGAAACGCTTTGAAAGCGAATGCCACTTGTCTAGGCTCTCTGGGCTCGGTCTTGCAAAGGGTTATCTTGAGTTTTCCACGAATATGTTTAGTATTTATTTATTTAAAACTTCAAGCACATAAATGTACAGAGGCGAACGTAAGGCCATAGACTTTTTCTACCAGCCCGGTCAGCATTCCTCGCGACGTCCATATTAATATAATATTATAAATTCAAAAATAGCTCTGTTATCTTTTCACGCCTTAAAGGCTGAACGGATTTCACAGGTAGTCCATGGCCATGATGTTAGGACTTTTTATCCCGATAATACGTTTCCGTGGGTTACCTACCGACCTCCACGCAGGTGAAGATGCGGGCAAAAGCTAGCTTTTGCCTGCGATGATAAGATCTGAAAGCTATAGGTAGTTGCACTCTGCCTACCCTCCGGGGAATACAGACAAGAGTATAGGTTGCGATCGGCGGCGGCGATCTCTCGCGTCCGGCCTTGGTCCAAGCCATGGTACGGAGCGAGAGTACATGGGAAGCCATTACCTCCTTCTGCGAAGCAGTAATGCTTGCGAAGGAGGAGGCGGGACGCGCGAGGGAGAGGCAAACTTTGCGCCCTCACGCCCCTAGTCGCCGCAGGAGACGCCCTGGGCGTCGGGAATTGGCAGCCGATTCCCGGCCACCGTAGGCGCGGGCTTGCGGACGACGAGCAATGGGTAGCTCGCCGTCCGATAAGGACCAGGCCCGAGTCGACGGCGCGTTGTGTTCCACGCGCGCCTCAAAGAGATGTCAGCAGCATTGAAGGGGTCCGCTAGGACCGATGCCAGCCGGGGTTGCGGGATGTTCGAAAGAGTTACCGTGGCCCCGGCACAGGCAACAGAAGGAACACGGGTGGGTTTTAGTCAGTAGAAGTCTGACACGCCCTCCCGCTCCGCCCAGAGCGGGAGAAGTCATTTGATGATTTCCTATCCACAAAAAAAAAAAAAAGACATGAGTATAGGTTAGGTATTTTTTTTTAACCACAACGGGGAAGCTCTTGGCCTACATCTCACCTGATGGTAAGTGATGATCAGGTCGAAGGTGAATGCGAGCTTCACCCGGAATCTTCACAGAGGAACTGACTATCTTACCTCTAACTGCCGAAACCCCACAATGCTGTTAACATTGTTATTATGACGACAGACTTAGATAAGATGGTGGTAGCTAGCCAGGCGGACTTAGAACAAGCCCTACCACCAACCAAACATAAGGCGTACATATTAAGGCGAAAGCACAACGGTAGCCCGCGAAATTCCATTTTTCTTATGTTTTTTGCAATTTCCAGGTCAGTATTAGGTTGCATGTTGATTTAAATCATCATCTGCCTAGCCTTTTCCCAACTATATTGGGGTCGGCTTCCAGTCTAACCGGATACAGCTGAATACCAGTATTTTACATGGAGCGACTGCCTATCTGACCTCCACAACCCAGTTACTGGGTAATACGATACCCCTTGGTAAGACTGGTTGTCAGACTTTCGGGCTTCTGACGACCCGTAACGACTGTCAAAGATCCACGAATGACAGCCGGGACCAACGGCTTAACGTGCTTTCCGAGGCACGGAGGAGTCTCGGTATGTAAAGATGGTCATCCATCCACGGACCAACCCTGGCAAGCGTAGCTTAACCTGATGGATCGACCCATGCGGCTGTTATTACTTAGCCACGAGCTCCTCATTTAAATATGAGTTTACAGAATTATAATCATTAAAGTCATCTATACAACTCTCTAAGACCAAGTAATCCTATTGTATGACTATTTCATAAAATCTTGACATTTCAGGATTATACTAACTTAAAGAGTTGTATTACTGATTCTAATGATTACAAATCTGTAAATACATATTTGTTACGGTCGCAAATCATACTTTAATCAACATACACCCAGACACTGAGCTGCTAATTGCAAAAATCGTAAGAAATTTTGAATTTCGCGGGCTACCTTAGCGCTTCCCCCTTAAAAATTTCTTTGTAGTTCACATTCCTCTTTCCTTGAACTTAAAGAATAGTGTCAGTTGCCTTCACCTTTCAAAGAAAATAAAGTTCTTAATAAAGTTCAAGTTGTATTTCAGTTAATCGGTTTAACTACGATAACTTAAGTATTTAGATCGAATTGCTTAGCGCGAGACATAGTTACAAGTTGAGTCATGAACTTGGCCTCATTCATTTAAATTAGGTCGAAAAGGCATACCCACTGACATAGTCAAAAGCTAAACGCGCATCGTATTTCAACACCAAAATTTTGTTACAAAAAAAAATACAACCGACTTTTACTATGCTTCGAACTATGTAAAGATTCTAACATCATCAACATAGACGAACTGGATTAAAAATCTAATAATGGAGCAGTGGTGGCCTAGTGGTAACGGCCCCGACTTATGAGTTGTAGTTCATGGGTTCGAACCCAGGCAGGCGCTTTACTTTGTAAATAATTTCACCTCAACGGTGAAGGAAAACATCATGAGGAAACCGGAATGTAATAGAACCAAAAATTCGAAGCCACGTGACATTTACCAACCCGCACTGGGTCCGCGTGGTAGATTATAGCCCACTCCCTTTCGAAGAGAGGAGGCTTGTGTCGCAGCAGTGGGAACATTATTAGTTGATTATGTCAAGCTATTGAAGCTAACTCTAAAACTACTTAAACCTTCAACTTTCATATTATGACATTAGAAACAATTCAATTTCTATTGTTACCGACCTCTAGGAGGTCAGTCGACAATAGAAGGGAGGAAGGAGAGATAATTAATATGAATAATACGAGGCGTCTTCTACTAAATGGAGAAAGAATCACGTCGATCGGCCCAGTTATCACTGAGGAATCGGTGTACAAACATGAAAAAATCCCATCGAACGCAGTGCGAACCACCTGTAGTGTGCGAAACAGTGTTGGGCAAAATTTAGTCTGACTAATGATTGATGAATAATGATTGAATACATCAATCAGGATTGATGACTAACGATTGATTAGTTTAATCAGTTGTTGGTGACTAAGGATTGATTAGTTTTAATCTTAGTCAAGTAATCATGATTAATTATATTTATGATTGAAATTTTCGACTACCCTCAAAATAAGACACTGACTTGGCATCTGTCGTCTCGTATCATATTTTACTAAATTAATAATTTCTTATTGTAAAATCTTCTATAACGTGGATTTTCTAGGACTGGAAAAATAAAATTAGAGGTTAAATCAGTTTTTAATTAAATAGTGACCGAAACGAATTAAAAATAACATACATACATAAACTCACGCCTTCTTCCCATGAGGGTAGGCAGAAACTACAGAACGCCACCTGCTACGATCCTTACATACTCCTTTTGCCTCGTTTACATTCATACATCTGGTCATACGCGCACGCCGGTTGCGAGTACTAATTAAAAATAAAAGTTGTTGATAATAAAAGAAAAGTTGAAATATAGTCTAATCGTTTTTAAAATAATTTAAATTGTTCTTCATAACAACTCGGTACTCAAACATGTCATGTGAATAAAATCTTCAATCATCATTAAATTAGTCATGACTAATGACTAGTCACGACTAAATTAGTCATGATTGAATTAGCCACGATTGACCAATTGATTGAAAAATAGTTGATTTGCCCAACACTGGTGCGAAAGTTCATAAATAATGTACAAATATGATGTAGGAGGATTTTTGCAATGCGGTGCGACCCCCAAATCATATTTGTCCAAGTGAACCGTTATTGAATTTTATGTCATGTGTTAATGACACCCGATTCGCTGAAATTAATAATGATGAGGCATACTTACTGACCTAAATTCGTCAATAATCCCCGCCCGAAAGAATAGCGGTCATCTATTTGGTTTAAACTGTCAAAATTTTCGAGTTTCGGATTTGTAAGCAGCGCTTAGGCGAAGGAGTCCTCCCTTCGCTAATATTGATTGATGTTCGATTTGGCACGGAAGTGTATCGAATGGTTGTGAATGCAGGCTATAGCACAAACTTTTGTGTACCCGGTTAGCAAACAAGTCAGACACAACATACATAAAAGTACGAGATAAATGGTGTAAATTGCGCCGGGATTCAACATCAAAAACTCTGAAACCTGAACCACAGCTGAACACTGATTTTAAAATTGTTAATTACGACCATTTTCAGTGAAAAAAATTTTGATTTATACTGGTGCTTACGGACGATGTAAATTAATGGTCTCATTTGAATTTTTTACGTAGATACGATCCTGTAGACCTTGCTGTTTTTTAGTTACTGAAACTGACACCTTGGCTATTACAGTTCCCTCAATAAACTCTCAAACTGAATATAAAATAATGTCAAGGACAAACTTCCACCATAATTAAAATCAAGAGGACGGAACGTGACGAGGCGAGGTGGCCATTTTGTTCTGTATATTCTTTTTCACAACTTGCTGAATGTTTAAAAAGCGCTTATTCTCTAGAGAGTCCTCTAAGGAACCAATAAAGATTGGAAGATTGTCTGTCGCTTACGAATTCGTGAGAAATCGTCAAATTACACGCGACACTGCTCGACTTCACACGATCTCTGACGAGTCGAAATAACGTTTCTCGCGACATTATTTTATCCCCTAATTCCTGAGTGACAAGATACAGATTAATTGTCTAGTTTGGCGCTTACTAATAATTGGTCTAAGGTTATGTTGGAACTAATGTCGTTCGTCCATGTACCTGGAGATTAATATGGCAGTGCGTCTAAAGTTTTATGTGACGCTAAACTTATACAGTTCCTTTTAGAACCAATTTGAGTGCTTTCAACTTGACGTAACTCAGGGAGGAGGCGGCTCTTCAAAAAAGGAAAATCAAGGCGAGCGATCGAAAAAATCGCATTGATTTATGGTAACTGATATATGGTGATCATTGTGATTAAACTTACAGTGCAGTGAGTTGATTGATTTGCGCTTGCGCCGCACGTATTCAGTTGAACGTCGTTTAGGTATACGTACATTATTGTTCATTCCCTAATGTGATCAGAGACATGTGATTGTTCAGAATAATATTGACTTTCATTTAGGTGATAAGACCTCTTCTGATAACGACGGCGTATTGCCTTTATATATTTCCATTTCGAAATATATTTCAGTTACCTAACAGTTATTTTGTCTACAGGTATCCTACGTACAGTCCATCGCTGTGTACGGATCGAAGATGCACGATCGCCATCTTGCTCAGCTTCGTCCTGCCGCCTATACTCTGCATACCTTCGTATTTTGTAAGTATGATAACCACCTATATCATCTCATCATCTGCCTAGCCTTTTCCCAACTATGTATGTTGGAGTCAGATCCCAGTCTAATCGGACGCAGGATCCTGTATCCTCCATGTATACTGCGACTGCCTATCTGACCTCCACAACTCAGTTACCTACTGGGTAGCACGATATCCCGTAGTAAGTCTGGTTGTCAGACTTTCGGGCTTCTGACTACCCGTAACGATTGTCGAAGATCTACGAGTTACAGCCGGGACCAATTGCTTAACGCTAAGGAAATATTTAATAATGCAATTTGATTAGATTATGGTTATAAAATCATCATCATCAGTCTGTAGCTGCTGACGACTCCTGCGCATAACTCTATGAATTTGATACTAACTGGCAACACTATCGCTCGGTACACTTTATATACAGTGTTATTTTTTTGCAAAAAAAGGGTTCTTTTCCTTATAAAAATAGGATCTTTTTTAAAATCAAAAGGTGCAGTTGTAGTTATCTACAAAATCGAGCTTATGATTCCATTGGCCACTTTGATTCAACCTGTACATAGAGAGTCTATACAGAGTATTTTTTTAAACTGGTATGGGGAAATCCGAACCCATGAGAGATACGGGGAAGCTGGTTTATGAACCACCACGTTTCACGGAAACAATTTTGTCAACGAGTTGAGGGTCGTTTTCTATGTAACTGGCTACGGCTTAATATGTCACGAGAAATCTGATCGCCATATGGGTAATGTTTTATTATTGTTTTTTCTTATTTTAACTACAAATTTTGTATCGCAGTGAGCACAGTTAGAATCAGGGAATCGTCAAAGTCATCATTGTTTCAGTGCGATACGGATAGCGCTATATAGTCTTGAATTGAATAGCGTCCTGTACCTAAGAGTCCACCCAATTTGAAAAAAAAAAAATTATTGGTAAGTAATAAGTACGTAATAAGTGACTCCAGAAGTTTAATTAACGAGTTTAACTGGCGAGTACAAAGTCAAAAGCCTTTCCGAATCAAAAGACAAAACAAACAATGACAAATTGCTAAAAACAATTTGTCCCGTCTCACGTTTCGTTGAGTGTGTAAACCTTTTTTTACCCTTGTCTCAATTCTAAGGCGCCATTTTCAATTACGTCATATTACGTCATCGCTTTCTGACTTATCGTTTATTGTCATTGGTAAACAAATCGGCCTGTCAAACCCGTATCCTTCATTTAAAAGTTTTCCTGTTACAGGAAAATTACTCGTCTTTGTTTGTACATATTTTGTAAATAAAAAACGTAAAGTACAACACAGAAAAATGAAAAAGATGGAATCCACATAATGGCTATTCATGAAAGCTTTTTAGCATGGCTATCAAAAATACAATTCACTTTGATGTTTTTTCTTTCTTTTATAAAGTATCACGGTTAGTGATACTTTATTCACATTACAATCTAGCCTACTCGCTAATAAGTAATTTAAATATTAAGAAATCGTCCAATAACGTCTTTCTTATTCACTTTATGTTAAGGGGAAGACACTTGATTCACGAGTTCTTCAGTCAGCACTTGCTCTACAGTTAAGTTCACTCACAGTGCACTAAACAAATTCAAAAGGTTTTAGTCTTCGCACTAATTCAGTGATGTCAAGGAGTTGGATCGCCTCGACATTCACGTAATGTGCTGTGAAATATATTTAATAAGCTTTATTATTATTAATCATTAAATTTCAGAATTAATTTACATTCCAAAAATTTTATTGTACATCAAAGTAGAATAAGTTAAAATGCATTTTAATAATCCCATACGAAAAATAATGGAGAAAAATGGAGATCTTTTTTTCAGTTTTTCTAAGAAAATTTTTTCATTGTTTATAATATTCTATATAGTCACTTGCTATGTGAGTTCTACATATTATGTAGGTACTTTAAAAAAGAATCAAGTAATACGGTTGCATATTATAAAATCAAAACTTTCCTGAGCAAATTTCAAAAGAACAACGTACAAATCAACAAAGTTTAAAATAACGATGGTCATTTGATCAAAAGTTCAGCTGACCAAAGTCTGGAATATCAATGTTTAAATTATTTATAACACTATTGACCAAATCGTTTAAAGGTCAAAATGGATTACTGGATAAATTATTAATTATCAAATGGACTATCTGAAAAAAGTAAAAATAATATTAATATTAGCGAATAGCGCCTGTCTGATACAGAAAGCCTTTGCACAACATGACCGGTTTTCTATATAATCTAGTCGTTTCTGGCACCGGCCGCTGCCGCGGCACCGCTCGCTTCGCTCGCTCAGCTCGTGCGTAGGGGTCACAGTTTTAACCTAACCTAACCATTTTTTTTAAATAATTTGTATCATTATATTTTCCCAAATAAATAAAATAAAAATTAACCTAATCTAACTAGTTCGGTTCCGAAGAGCCTACTAAAAATAATTTGGTAATAATTTGGTAGGTTATATATATATATTTACATCTAGCAAATTTATTCAGTCGTTATTTGTGATTATGTAATTTGATTAGTAATGATTTGATATTTTAAAATTACATCTAGCAACTTTTGATCAGTCGTTCATTTGATGTCACATACATTGGGATTTTAAAATTTTTCTAAATAAAACATTTGGTCATTTAAATTTTGTTATTTCGTTTATTGTTCTTTTGAAATTTACTCAATAAAGTTTTGATTTTATAATATGCAACCAGTAATACCCATCTAAACAAGAATTAAAACCACAGGGTGCAATTTTAACAGCGTTAAAAAAAAAGTCTATAAAATGCCTTATCACCTTTTCCGTGGGAAAGTCCTCCTAGATACGATCCATCTGGGAAGAATGGAGGGTTATGTCGGACTCCTACCGACTAAAACCCAACGGTTCCTTCCAGTAGGTACCATGAGTCGGGGGCCCGGGAGATACTTGTATTACATTCACCGCACCCCCAACTGGTATCAGCCCGCCATGCCTAGCGGGCCCGATCATTAATTTCGGCCGATCCCACGACCTGACGTCCTCCCATTAAGGCGCTATGTGCCACACCTTTGAGCCTGACTGCTCGAGCGACGACACAACCCCAATTTCGCCGTCTGCAGGCCCCTCCTTAAAGTGGCCGGTGATCATTAAGCGCCCTTAGACGCCCGGCTGTTCTTCTGGTACGGGTGGAATGAGCGGTATTCTCTCTATCTCCTCCGTCTCCTTTGCATGCACCTTCTCGCGAAAGGAGGCAACAGGATCCCTCGCGTTTTCGTTTCCAACCATGGACTGAATCACGGCCGGAAGCGAGAGATCACTCGCACCAAGTGTCGCAACGAGGGCACAGCACTGTTGGGCCCAAGCTGAGCACTCATCCAGCGTATGTTGTGCCATGTCCTCGGGACAGTCCACACGGTGATTAAAAGTGGGCGTCCGCTCCCGACCTATACGACGCAGGTACTTCCCGAAACATCAGTGTCCAGTAAGCACCAGCGCCAGCCGGAAATTGAGGGCGCCATGCTGCCTCTCCAGCGATCCCTCCATAGCAGGCCTTACCGCCACTATTGTGGCGAGCCCCCACCTGAGTTGTGTAAGTCACACCCTCTGGTCAGCTACTCGGATCTGACAGAGCTCGGTCCTTCGTGTCTTGAATTCCTGAGGAACCGGACGCTGGCCACGCGCTAGCTCCATCTTCCGCCGACGATATAGGGACGCCAGGATTTTCGTGGCCAGAACCCAGGGCATTGATTAGACCGACATAAGATTACACCAAATTCATTAACTTCACTCACGATAAATGGCAACCCAAATTACGTCGTCATTATGGTTCAGAATGCTTTATCATCATAAAAACTTGATGTAAATACTACCTTTAACTTTTCAAGACGGCTACATATGAGATAAACTCGAGATATCAAGTTAACGTACCTTTTCATAAGAATTAACAAACATGTCTGTTTGTGAAGTAACTTTCTTTTTGTAATTCTTTTGTCGTAAAAGACAACAAGGGAATTATTACAAGATAATGGGCATTTTATTTGGACAACATCTACGAAAACCAATCAGGTTTACCAAACATAGAGATTATTCGGTAACCTCATTACTGATAATT
The DNA here is from genome assembly GCA_947568875.1 of Fissipunctia ypsillon. Classification (NCBI taxonomy): domain Eukaryota; kingdom Metazoa; phylum Arthropoda; class Insecta; order Lepidoptera; family Noctuidae; genus Fissipunctia; species Fissipunctia ypsillon. Next base: position 13,921,914 of record OX387659.1, on the reverse strand, counting down.
AAGTCTATGCGCTTAGCTTAAATTAGATTGGGCCGGACAAGTCTCGTTGGTCTAGTGGTCGCAAGCGCTACTGCAGAGCTTAAGATCCTCGGTTCGATTTCCAGGTCAAGCAAAGTGTGGTTGTTTTTTCCCATTAGAAATTTATCAGTAGTCTGCCTGGAGTTGTGTATTTGTGCCCGGTTGATGGCAATAGGCTCGCCCCCTATTACATGGGACTTGAACTTAACTGGCGAAATGTGGGTGTACCTCTGCCTAAACCTTCCGGGATTACAGGCGTGATGTTATATTAAGTTAATCGCATGTTTGCTATAAGATAAAGCTGATCCGATTGAACTCTAGGCGAGACTAACGTGAAGATGGCGTAAGGACCTTGACTCCTACCGAAAACACTCATGGCCCGCCTTATCTGGGAACAGGAATTATGTGGATTAGGGAGCGGGAGTCTTTGCCCTTTACAATACAGGCAAGTAGATAGCCTATCTCTACGGATAGATAATAGGTAGGGGAAAAAGTTTCTTCGCATTTTTTAAGAAAATTCAAAACATTTTTTAATATAGTTTATTCACATTTAACTAAAGTATGTAGTATGCATTTTGTTCGACAACTTTTTGCCATCTTGTAGGTAGGGACATGATCCCATTGCTATAGAAATTTTGGGACTTCTGATCAAAATACCGCGACAAGTGGTTTTGGCACTCCTCTCGTGATGTTAACCTGACACTGCCTAAAGAATTCTGAAGAGACCGAAACAGGTGGAAATCTGAAGGTGCAAGGTCAGGACTATACGGCGGATGCATTAACACCTCCCAGCCAATTTCTCTTAATTTTTGCTGAGTGACTAAAGATGTGTGAGGTCTAGCGTTATCATGATGAAAAACCACACCCCTTCTGTAGATTATTGCTTTAATCTCATCAGTTGTTCGTTGTAGAGTTCAGAATCGATGGTCCTGCCTGGTGGTAACAGCTCATAATGAATAATGCCTTCCTTCTTTGTTGCGAGTTAACCCGGGTTTCGCCACAGTCTGTGAAGCCTGACCGGCCTTTGACCACGACCTTTTTCACACGTTCTTGTCGTACGTGATCCACTTTTCATCACCAGTTATCAGCTTCTTTAAAAATGGTTCGGTTTCATTACGTCGTAATAAAGAATCACAAATGAGTACTCGGTTCATTAGGTTTCTTTCAGTGAGCTCGTGAGGTACCCAAATATCGAGCTTTTTTGTGTACCCAGTTTTTTTCAAATGCGCCAAAACTGTTTTGTGGTCAATTCCCAGTTCTTCAGCTACGTCGTAACTACTGATATGCCGATCTTGCTCCACTTTTTCAAAAATGGCATCCATTTATCCGTAATAGGGCGACCAGAGCGACGTGCATCTTTGACATCAAAATTTCCGGATTGAAAACGCTTAAACCAAATTCACTGTTAGCACGCTGTGCAGGCAGGACCAGTCACAGTTCAATGTTAGCACGCTGTGCAGGCAGGACCAGTCACTGTTCACTGTTAGCACGCTGTGCAGGCAGGACCAGTCACGGTTCAATGTTAGCACGCTGTGCAGGCAGGACCAGTCACGGTTCACTGTTAGCACGCTGTGCAGGCAGGACCAGTCACTGTTCACTGATAGCACGCTGTGCAGGCAGGACCAGTCACTGTTCACTGTTAGCACGCTGTGCAGGCAGGACCAGTCACGGTTCAATGTTAGCACGCTGTGCAGGCAGGACCAGTCACGGTTCAATGTTAGCACGCTGTGCAGGCAGGACCAGTCACTGTTCACTGTTAGCACGCTGTGCAGGCAGGACCAGTCACTGTTCACTGATAGCACGCTGTGCAGGCAGGACCAGTCACTGTTCACTGTTAGCACGCTGTGCAGGCAGGACCAGTCACTGTTCACTGTTAGCACGCTGTGCAGGCAGGACCAGTCACAGTTCAATGTTAGCACGCTGTGCAGGCAGGACCAGTCACTGTTCACTGTTAGCACGCTGTGCAGGCAGGACCAGTCACGGTTCAATGTTAGCACGCTGTGCAGGCAGGACCAGTCACGGTTCACTGTTAGCACGCTGTGCAGGCAGGACCAGTCACTGTTCACTGATAGCACGCTGTGCAGGCAGGACCAGTCACTGTTCACTGTTAGCACGCTGTGCAGGCAGGACCAGTCACGGTTCAATGTTAGCACGCTGTGCAGGCAGGACCAGTCACGGTTCAATGTTAGCACGCTGTGCATGTATGAGCAAACGTGATGGTTAACATCATCACGTTTGCTCATGCCAGCCAAAACCAAACAGCTTGCATGTTCGTATGATCATGAAAGCTGTTCTGTTTTGGTTAAACGTAGTTATACCAAATCACATTGGTGGAGCTTTCAATGCACTTCCCTATATACATAGTAGGTAATTAATGTAATTATGAAGCGGATGTTATTATTTATAGCTGCCGAATTATGTTCCAAATATTGATCACAATATCAAACATTATCTAAAATGGTTATTAATGCCAACATCCACAAGAGTGTGTGTGAATCAGAGTGTTAAACCCAAATCGAGTAAGTAATTACATTATGAAATTACGAATTCATTGCATTGATGATATTATACGGAGATTTTGCTATTCATGACCCAATTTCAGAAAGCCACGTGTTAAATATAATATTAATGTATCGGATATTATTTATTACGATTAAGACAGTCTGGATTAATTACGTTGCGTTTGTGAACAAAGAGTTGGTTTTTGAAGTGAAAATTTCTTTAGACGCGTCGAGGGATTTTTGGCAGGGAAAAATCTTATGGGTTTGCGTCACCGACTTTCTAATGTTAACAGCATATCTGTAACTATGAACATAACGTGTTACGTTTAGCCAGCAGTGAAGGTATATGTGGGCGTCCAAGCAAAAAGGGTCCACTAGTGGGGTATTGAATTAAGACCAGATTCGCTATCTAGAATAGTCAATTGATAATAAAGATTAAAAAAATATTCAAAACTGGTACATTTTTTTAAATCAGACATTTGATGTTGAAACTTTGAAAAAACTTGATTTGAGAAAAAGCATTTTCAAAGTTTGATTTTTGGTACATTACATTACATTTGGTTTAGTACATTTTCTGATGTTTCTAAGTACATTTTCTGGTACTTAGAAACATCATATAAAGTCATTTACTATGAACTTGTAGATGATTGGCATTAAGCTGCGTATATCTCGGAAACTAAATGCCGAGAACTGAACCCTTTTTGCTTGGACGCTCACATATATATTTTAATTTACAAATTATGACATTCTATTGAATGATACTGCAATTGTTTTGCAAATTAAAAAAAAACACTGTTATTTCATGGTTTTAAGTTTTCACTTCTGTCGGCAGTCCCCATGATTGCGTATGTTTTTTTTTAAACGATGATGTGAGAACAGCTTTTGAGGAAAATGTTTGTATAAAATTATGAACTAAGTACCTACTTATCTACTTATAATGCTATTGGCTCTGCTTACTTGGTCACGTATTAGGGTGGGTGACTTTTTGAGATGGAACTTCAGGTCGTATATAGAAACAATGTTTTATAGAAAAAGGGGTCAAGGGAACCATGAGTTACCTAGATTTTCTCGAAAAAAACTGGAATAGCGTTGTTAGTTTTTTGGATTTGACGAAAAATCGAACCAGATCTTTTTACAAAATAATAGCATTGTGTTTTATTATACGTGATGGCTATATAATAGCAGTCGCACGGGTCGACCAAAGGTTAAGCTACGCTTGTCGTGGATGGGTGACCAATTATTACGTATCGAGACCCCGCTGTGCCTCGGAAAGCACGTTAATCCCAATAACGGCGCAACGTGCTTTCCGAGGCACTGAGGGGTCAACATGGACTAACGTCCCGGCTGTCATTCGTAGATCTTTGACAGTCGTTACGGGTAGTTAGAAGCCCAAAAGTCTGACAACCAGTCTTACCAAGGGGTATCATGTTACGCAACTGGTTTGTGGCGGTCAGATAGGCAGTCGCTCCATGTAAAATACTGGTATTCAGCTGCATTCGGTTAGACTGAAAGCCGCCCCCAACATAGTTGGGAAAAGCCCAGGCAGATTGATTGGTATAATAGCACTGAGCGCTATTATTTTACCACAAACGCAAAGCGATTTTACTCGTAATATTGCGTTGCGTTTTATATGTATCACTATGAATATGTTGGGTTGTCAGTGATATAGGCTGATGTTGTATTAAATTATTTATTTATAAACTGTCAAACCTCCGTCCTACATGTTATTACTAATAAACTTTACAAAATTATGTAACATCAGTCATACCTTCGTTTCCGGTGTTATTATCAGAAAATATGTAAATTTATCGGTCTTAGATACACCGTACTCTGTTATGTTCACAATTATTGATACGACACATGCTATGCTTATTTTAAAGCTTTGATTAAAGAAAGTTCTTTATAAAAGCGCGCTGAAAGTTGAAAATCCAACAGAGAGTATTTAATAAGGCATGCATTTAGGTGTGGCCAAGTATTAGTGTAAACGGCTATAAAAGTTCTAAATCCTTTAATAGAACTAATCTATATAAATAAAAAGAAAAGTCCTGACTGACTGATTGACTGACTCATCAACGCCCAGCCCAAACCCTTAGACCTACAAAGCTGAAATTTTGCACAAAGGTTTCCTTTAAAATGTTAACAAGGAACAAAGAAGGATTTTTTGAAATTCAACTCCTAAGGTAGTAAAATAGGGGATGAACATTTGTATGGAAAATCGTCATTTTTGTAAATAGTTTAAACCATGAAAATTAGTATTTAGCATTCTGGTTAAAAATTAAAAACCATGTGTTTCAGCGTTTTTGGAAAATCATCCCCTAAGGGGGGAAAATAGGGGATGAAAGTTTGTAAGGAAGAAATTGGTATTAAGTTTTTTGTTTAGAAATTACGAATGATGTGTTTTGGCATTTTTGGAAAATCATCCCCTAGGGTGTTAAAAATTCTTACTAACTCATCACCGGTCAGCCCGACTTTCGCCATCGCCAAAGACACTTTAGCAGATAATTCAGAGAACAATAACTTTACTAAGTTCTGTACCTGTAATTATTTATGTAACTATTTTGTTCGAAATTCCAACGGGATAGGGATTAAAGAGGATTTATATGATCGCTTTAAAGTTGCCTTCTAATTTGGCATGCAAGTAGTTAATTTAAAATTCCCTACTTGCGGAACGGAAATTACTAATGTATATTAGGTTACTATTGTTAGGTTTTAAGATTTTTCGGACGAAGTTCTTTTACGTGGCTTGCGGTAGGAGTAAACTGGCAGAAATCGTCACAAGCGAAAAGCGTTCATAGTTGTACGATGATGATGGCGGCTGCGAATATTTTCAAATTTTTCATCATGGGTGTCGTTTTCATAGTTTTCGAGGGTGCTAAAGCCGATAGTGAGGTCAAAATGAAAATTCAAGATGGTGGCTGTGAAAAATTTCAAATTATTCGTCATGGGTGTCGTTTTCATAGTTTTCGAGGGTGCTAAAGTCGATAGTGAGGTCAAAATAAAAATTCAAGATGGCGGCTACGAAAATTTTCAAATTATTCGTCATGGGTGTCGTTCTCATAGTTTCCGAGGGTGCTAAAGCCGATAGTGAGGTCAAAATGAAAGTCCAAGATGGCGGCAGTTGCTTCGGGAGGTACCTGTTCCGGATAAGGCGGGAGGAAACGCCCGGGTGTCACCACTGTGTGGATCGCCCGGAGGACACGGTGGAGCATACGGTGGAGGTCTGCCCGGCTTGGGCGGAGCACCGCCGTGTCCTCGCGGTAGCGATCGGTGGCGGCGATCTCTCGCGTCCGGCCCTGGTCCAGGCCATGGTACGGAGCGACAGTGCATGGGAAGCCATTACCTCCTTCTGCGAAGCAGTAATGCTCGTGAAGGAGGAGGCGGGACGCGTGAGGGAGAGGCAAGCTTTGCACCCTCACGCCCCTAGTCGCCGCAGGAGACGCCCTGGGCGTCGGGAATTGGCAGCCGATTCCCGGCCACCGTAGGCGCGGGCTTGCGGATGGCGAGCAATGGGTAGCTCGCCGTTCGGTAAAGACCAAGCCCGAGTCGACGGCGCGTCGTGTTCCACGCGCGCCTCAAAGAGATGTCAGCACTATTGACGGGGTCCGCTAGGGCCGATGCCAGCTAGGGTTGCGGGATGTTCGAAAGAGTTACCGTGGCCCCGGCACAGGCAACAGAAGGAACACGGGTGGGTTTTAGTCAGTAAAAGTCTGACACGCCCTCCCGCTCCGCCCAGAGCGGGAGAAGTCATTTGATGATTTCCCATCCACAAAAAAAAAAAAAAAAAAAGATGGCGGCAGTGAAAATTTTGTTTTTGTTTTAAATCCGTGAGAAGAAACTTCGTTCCGGACGTTCCCCGACCGCACACGTTTTTATCTTCCAGCAATCATATATTAATCCGCGCGTCGCTCCTCGGATACTAAATTAAGCAGTGCGAGAAAACATTGTTTACCTGGATTAACACATAGGGTACCTACTTTTAATCCCGGTAGTACGTTCCCGTGGGATATTTTCCGACATCCACGTGGGCGAAGCCGCGGGCAAGAGCTAGTATATTATATTGTTGTAGACCTCGCTTTATGCCCAATACTGTTCGTGGCAAGGTTTAAAGCTCACATTTCAATGTTCTACTTTGAGTCGAGCCGGTGTCGAGTCGTTTTGGTATATAACGGCTATTCACGTTGTATCCTATGAAAATAGTTTAGCTTTGTTTTTGTTTCATTCATATCAGTCATCATAAAAACAATAGGGTAGAATTTCCTTATCAAGCATAATTATGTATACAGTATGTACCAGAAAGGTGTGGTCAGATTTAAGGGTGTGTGGTACAGACCATCAAACTGAACAACTTTCTCCATGGGACCAACACTGTAATCGCGAAAAAAAATTCGAGGTCGAGGGTCGAGTAGGTATTGAAGTTTTGTATGCGATAGTTGATAAATAATGACAAATAAAAATCTCTATTTCAGATCATGTGGTCTGAAATAAAGATTTCTATATAGGGAGGTCCTCGATAAAATTTTCGCGATTACGATGTTGGTCCCATGGAGAAAGTTGTTCAGTTTGATGGTCGGTTCCACGCCCTTAAATTTGGCCACACCTTTCTGGTACAGCCTGTATATGCATCGATGTGCTACTTATCTTACACTAGCTTCCGCCTGCGACTTCGTCCGCGTAAAATTTCTTGTTCCACTGACATACCCCGTCGCATCGCATCGCCTGCCCGCGCTGTTACTTCGTTTTCGCTTAGCGCTCGTTCTTCCTTTTTTTTTTTGCTCGGCTTCTAAGGGTCCTAGCGTAATTTTACATACCTTATAACATTCCTCAAGAATTGGACTTTATAATGCAAAAAGAATTTTTAACTCCGACTGGTAGGTAGTGACAGAGATTAGCGCGTTCAGTCAATAAAAAATAAAATGTGTAGGTAACTAATAGACTAAGCGCATTTTTCTTACTTTAAGCATTTTTATACCCATCGTAATTTCTAAACGAAAGGTCCGAATTGAATAATTTCAAAAGGAATTTACATGTACTTAATCAATCTTGATGATCTGGCCTATTCTTAGCCCAAAGAATCAGCATTGCCATTCAGCGTGGCAATGCTGCCAGCCTTTTGGGCACTTTTCCGATTGATAGCGATGCGGACGAATTTTTTGATGCCCAATGAGCTCTTCTCCCTTTTTATTTTTTATTGTATACTTGTACATAATATATATATATTAGTGTTAAAAAAAAATCTTGATTATGAAACTATTTATTTGGATAAGGATTAATACCATGTTTATCAAAACACCTTCGCAAGTAATGCATTATTTTATGACAAAATTGATTACCATTAAAAATGTTATAGTAAGCCAACCTTAAAAGATAGACATGCTATAGCGAACTTTTTTTTAGAACTTTTTGAGAGGAATAATCCCGTCATACACAATTTTTGCGTAACTTCAACCGTTTACGCAGCGCACGCAACGGAAGCTCGCAAAAGGAATAAATTTTCCCCGTTTTTGCAACATTTTTCATTTATGCTCCGCTCCTATTGGTTGTAGCGTGATGTTATATAACCTTTAGCCTTCCTCGATAAATGAGCTATCCAACAATAAAAGAATTTTTCAATTCGAACCAGTAGTTCTTGAGATTAGCGCGTTCAACCAAACAAACAAACCATTCGCATTCTCTCAATGGAATCTCTTGGTAAAGTACTTCTTCAGACCACAATGTGAACTGTTGGGATGTTTAGATGCAGTCTAAACAAACATAACACATAACATCACGCGTTTTCACCAAAGGGTTGGGTAGAGGTGTGTTAAATATAACTGGCAAAACGTGAGTGGACTACACTGCCTAACCCAGTCTAGACTAATAGCATACATGTATATTTGGAAAATTCCATTTTGTACGTTTTAAAACTAGATTGAGGTAGATTGTTTGTTTAAGCTGGGAAATAAACCTGTCAAGACATGAATTTAAATAAATTGCGTGCGTTCGTGTAGATGCTTTGTAATTTACCTGCGTCATTGTTGTATGGTCTGTAATTACAAGCAGATCCACAAACAGCTGATAGATGTGTTAAAGTCTGCTCAGCAGCCTCATGATGTACTACTTTCAAAATCTAAGTCCGTTTCATTTTCACAACTCGACAATACATTGCGTTATTTATTTATTAAAACTTTATGCACAAGTAGGTAAAAACTTTACGGTGATGCAGAGACAAAACTTGGCAGCTGCGACATAAAGAATAGATAGCTTGAAAATAACTATAAAATACAAGAACACATACTAATACATAAATACATAGATACATATAAACAAAACAACCTTTGTCAGGAGAAATAACGATCGGTTGAAGAAAAAAATAATCCAGCAAATCAGCGCTGAGATGATTCTCCCAACTTCTTACGAATATATTCACGTGCCTTCACTTTAAAAGATAACCGGCTGGTTGCCGTCCTGATGAACAGAGGCAGCGCATTCTAAAAAAGACCGCCTGGACAAATAAAGAAGAATGAATGGAACCAGAGCGGTGAGAAAAACATAGTAGAAGACGATTGTGGGAGGAACGAAGATTTTAAAAAAATCTAGGTTGTCTAATGTCGAGCAGACGAATTTTTCTAGCTTATGAAACTTACATATCGATTATGATGAATTCCCTTCAAAATCAAGGGGATTGTGATTGCGAGTGAGTTACAGAATTGGAGTGCATGCTATAACCTAATTCACCAGTATTGACACAACCGAATAACGTCAAGAAACGTTAAAAGTGCTCCCACCAGAGGAAATCCTTTTTTTTTTAACTTTTAATTACTTTGTGCGTACCCTGAGTAGGCATCTACTGAAATAATATTTCTAGAGAAACTATTTTGTTACTTACATAATATTCACATCACAAATAACAAAATGTTAGTAGGTAACAAATTGTAATAATACCTACATAATACCTACGTAGCATAATAAAAATAAAAATAGTTTTTAATATAATGTGACTATTTTTTATTGTGCTACTGTTTATTTTTCCTTAAATAAATTAATTGTGTTAGTATTGTTTTTACCTTTACCTAACTGATATCCGATACTGACTGACATCTGATACCGACTGATATCTGATATCCTTATCCACTGGTTTTGGAATGGACAGTCAAAACAGGCAGCAATAGCATTTAAGATGCTGTTGCTGCTGCTACGTAGACAGCGCAGCAAGGAGTTCGCTTTCTCGCGCATGCTGGTTTGAAAGCCATCTGTGCGCGCTTCAGCAAACATACCAGACGGGCTGCAGCGCCACGGCAGCCCGTGAATCCTAAAAGCATTATTAATACGTACAATACAATACAGAAGAGACAGAGAGAGAGACACGACAGACGACGAGAGACGCGCGGCGGGAGACGGAGAGTCAGTACAATATAGAAGCCGGTAGATTTGACCTTCCCACAAACACAGACCCGATATCAATATAATATTCCCAACTATTTCCGCGTGAATGAAGTGTTATTTCCTTCACAATGATTTGCGATACGCGTCTATTTCTGCCGCGATTGATGCGAGTTTTAGTTGCGTGCAACTATGTCGTTATAGGAAGCGAGGTTAGCCTCGCCTTTGATTAATTGATTTACGTTCACTGAGTTGGTGTGAAATTATTTTCTGCTTATTTATTTGGAGATGTTTTATCACAGTCTTTAGATGTTTTGGTCATGTTGAGAGGATGGGAAGAACGCGTGAGTTTATGTATGTATGTTTTGTCACCATTAGTTTTGTTGTGAGAAAATTGCAACTCTGTTCTGTGAATATTAAGACTTTTTGTCGAGGATCGTGATCCATATTGCATTCTGACTTAAGCCCTTATTGTATATGCATGCAGACAGCTTCCGAATTCATGTTGCTAAACAATCGCCGCTTTGTCCCGCTTTCTGTGTACTACCATAATTGAAAGTTGGAAAGGTGTAGGACTGAAACACAAGACTAAAATCCGGGCGAATAGATTGTTCCGAGAAGACCTTATAAAAGCAACAGAAGTGCCTGTCACCTGTGTGCTGAGATTAACGTGATAAATAGTTTCAAGGTTTTGTCATAGATACCTATAATCTATTTATTGATAAAATAAAGCGATGAAACACAGATTTGCAAGACATAGATTATGTAAATAATGTATGAACTATTCTATTTGTAGCATTTTTCCCGATTCTAATTTATGTTTTTCCACTTGTGCCACTGTCAGCTTTTGTAAATATTTTCTAAAATTTCTTTTCACAAATGGTTAGTTATGCTGTTGCGTTCAATAAAATGCCAGATGCAACATTGACTCATGAATTGTAAGTTTTATCGGACGATAGTTCAGTGCGATTGCTAATTATGCGTTCGGTCAGGCAAAAAGCGAGATAACGTGGACTAATCTTATCAATATCAACATTTGCTGCTAAATTGTTATAGGAAATGATTGATGTTTCCATCACGAATCAATAAACGAAGGCCAAAGTTTTTTTTCTATGTGCCGAGGTACTATTTTCAGAAACTTCTAACAAGAAATTGCTTTTGAATAAAATCGCCCTTTGAAACCCTGTCTACTGTGAGAAATTATATTTTGAAACACAAAGAAATTTATTGTTTAATACACACTAATTTATAAAGAGAACTAAAACTTCTAAATTCAATTATTCTGACCTAGGGGGCCAACCACCTCCTCTTATAGCAGTATTATTTTAATGTTACTTCAGTGTGAGAAAGAGATGGAGCTATACAGGACGTCTAACTCCATCTCTTTCCCACACTGAAGTAAGATTACAATAATACTGCTTTAAGAGGTGGTGGTCTAGCTCCTGGAAATCAAAAGAAGTCTTTCAAAACCTAACAAAATTATTTTCTCTTTCAGGTATTCACAATACACAAAGACTTCGCGTTTGACAAAAGTGGAAATATGCTGACGAAAGTCTACTTCGTCGATTCGAACTACAATGGCAGCTTATACCAGATCAACTTCTGGGTGCACGCAGTACTTATAAAGCTTCTCCCTTGTGTGATTCTAACTGTAATTAGCGCTTGGCTGATTAGAGCTTTATACAGAGCGAATAGTAGGAAGAAAGCTCTGAAAGGATACAGTGCTTGTCCCGCGAATACGGTTGTCAATGGTAACGGGAATGTGTTCACGAGAAAATTGACGAAGCGGTCGAAAGCCGAGCGACGGACCGACAGAACGACAAAGATGCTGGTCGCTGTGTTACTGCTGTTCTTACTCACGGAGTTCCCCCAAGGAATACTAGGTCAGTATTTAATTTTATTGTTGAAGTGAAAACTTCTATTAGCACACTTTGCGCTCAGTGAACGAAACTGAACCATCACACTCGGTAATTGCATAACACATTTACTTATGACATATACATTTACACATTTATGGCTTTCATTTTGACAGTTCAACAACATTCTTTGCGTTATTTATGTTGTTGAGCAGACAATTTTTTCGAGCATATGAAGCAATGGATTAGCAATAAGCTTCAAAATCATTCAGTTTCTGATTGTGTTACGCAATTAGGGTGCGGGTTGGTGACGCTGAATCGGGTAAACTCGTCTCCACTCGGCCAGTGAGGCTGAATCGCGTATACTCGGCTCCAGTTGTAATTTTTCACTTCTTAAGTGTGGTTATGCACACGCCCTCATTTTAGTCTATACCGGATTTATTACGAAATTTTTGTTTCTTAAACATAATTACCTATGGTAGTTGATAAATATGTACTTTATAATGTTGAACGTACATAAACATCATCAGTCACTAGGTTTTATGGCTGAGTAATAATTCATAACATCTTTTCTTTAGCTTGAAACTAAACATTATGATTTACGGACGAACTTTTAATAAATTGCTAATGTATCTTCTTGGCTGAAGATAATATAAAATACTTAGGTAGATAAATTTTTCAGATAGAAATCAGCCAATAATAAAACTGACCTACTTTAATACAATCATGTGTGTGTTTGTTACATTGGCTATATAGTACCTACCTATTTATAATTACGTCGGCCCGTTCTTCTGGAAAGCAATATCTTTGTTTACATCTTTAGTTTTCCTGTTGTCCTAATAAACGAGTGTTACCAAAGTAACAGAACAGGCAAATTGTATGTTAACAAAATATAATTACCTTTGTTTTTCTCATTATGTACGCTATCGAGTAAACTTCAAAAGCGAATTTCTTCTGAAGAATATCGATTGGAGTCATACAATTATGAAGTACTCATTTAGGGTTTCGTTCTTTTATATATATAAAAAAAAACATTCTCTTTCTTCTTTATCTGTGACGAGTAGGGTTTCAAATTTTAATGACTCTTTTAATTATGCTGTGCCAGGAATAACGATGAAACCTATTTGTTCTGTTATTCGTACCGCTTTTAAGGTGGGTATTCACGATAGCGTCATTTGGCGTGGCTCCAAACGCCTAAAGTCAAATGGGGCGATTGGACATCCAGAGTTTTGCATCACGCCAACGGATTTTAAAACATTCACGATCATATTTTAGGTATATGTTTATTTTGGTCCTGGCAACACCTTTGTCATTGATAACAAAGGTCGTCGTACCTACACATTTTAGAAAGCGAAAATACAGAACCCTTTTCTTTATCTTTGACTACGACGACCGTAGTGGTGAATGAAAACTGTAATTTTATATATTTCTTTACTTTTTCGGTTGGAATGCCCCAAGGTTTGGTGTCTGTCTTCAGAACATTTCAGTAATTTAGTATCAGAATTCTCAAAAATATCTTATTTCAGCTCTACAGTACTCTGTATTATCATAACCCATCTTGTCTTAAAGAACGTTTCAAGTTCCTTCATGACACACGTATTAGATAGGTCATCGGAAATCTTGAGACTAGAGATGGCCGATGCATTCCACAAGTTGCTATGATAAATCTTTTACAGTTCAAGCAGTACGGTTATGGAATGCATTGCCCGTGTCGATAAGGCGTGCCCAATATTTGTCCATTTTTAAAATTATGTTTATAAAACACTATCTCTATCCTTAAAACGTCATTTTTATGTTCTTTGCACGTGTTTTATGATTATTATTGTATATGTATATACAGGTTGTCCAGTAAATAGTACAACATAGTGCAGGGGGTGATAGCTTGGGTCAAGTCGTATATGTTCCGCAAAAGTTACGGATTTTTTTTTACCATTGTAGGTGAAAGTGCGAGAAGAATATCGTTTAGTGAAAAATATAAAAAAAAATGTTGTATTTCTTGAACACATTCTTGTTTTTGATAGAAAAAAGACTTATCAATAAGTAAAAACATTATTCACGAGTAATTTGATGTAAAAAAAAATACTAGAAAAGGAATTTTTCATTACGTGATGCTTAAAATCTGATTCAACGTAGAGATTTTTCGAAATTTTGGAAAATTTAGTATAACTGTACATCCGTAACATTTTGCGGAACATATATTGTGTTGTTTTGATAGGTCCCAAGCTATCATCCCCTGCACTATGTCGTACTATTTACTGGACACCCTGTATATCTATATAGTATAGATAAGTAAATGTTTCATATATGTATGTATTTATTGTATATATATCTACATGGTACACCACAGACTGTCTCAGTACTGTCTGCAGTACTGTCTCTCCTTTCTCCCATAACCCATCCAAAGTTTGTCTTTAAAATATCGCTCTTAGCGGTAACCGGCCCGCCCATTGTGGCACTCCTTGTAAAATTTCTACTTTTATATCTTTAATATTTATGGTGTATATAATAAAGAGTATTCTATCTTCTATTATTCTATCTATCTCCACCGGAATTTACACCATTAAGTACCCGGTATATTATTATGGTCATGCTAAGAATGCAGGTGGTCACTAACCTTCAAAGATATTTTGGTGTGTGGCCACAGTCGGATCTAACGCCTTCATATTATTTTTTCAATACCAAACAAAACAATTGCTCAAACTACCAACAGCGCCCTCCTGTCAATGTCATCAAATCAATCTGCCTAGTGCCTAGCCTTTTCCCAACTGTGTTGGGGTCGGCTTCCAGTCTAACCAGATGTAGCTAAATACCAGTATTTTACATGGAGCGACTGCTTATCTGACCTCCACAACCCAGTTACTAGGTATCACGATACCTCTTGTTAGACCGGTTGTCAGACTTTTGGGCTCCTGTCAATGTCATCTGAGTGCCAAAAAATCCTGGTAGCGTGTATCTCTAGGCTAACGAGTTCTAAAAAGTATTTACCAAATCCTTTTCTCCTCAGGTCTCCTAAGCGGTGTCCTAGGCAGATGTTTCTTCAAGCAGTGTTACGACCTCTTCGGAGAGCTGATGGATGCACTGGCCCTTCTGAACGGGGCAATCAACTTCGTGCTGTACTGTTCCATGTCCCGCCAGTTCCGGACAACCTTCGGGCAGATGATTCGGAACCGGTGTGCGCCGGCGCAGAGGGCGAACTCACATACTGAGTTACAGACTACGTATGTCTAAGTTTGGTGTTAGTTATGTATTATATATAGTGAAAGACAGTCATGTGCGGAAAAACGGCTATTTGGGTATGAGACAGCTTGAATAGTTGGGGACTCAGTTGGAACCCTTAATCTGACATGCAGACATGTGCTTGAAAACGTTGTGTTTATCTGTTAGTCTTAAATGTTAACTACAAGGACTATGGGCATCGTTGTATGTAATTTGAAGTGTTATACGGACAATTAAGAAATCTTATAGTTCAGCCATTTTTACGTATAAAATAGCTAAGATTTTTTTGTGATTTTTTAGTGTTGATAAAACAAATGTTGATTGTGGAAAATATAACAATGGTGCGTTCTTGAGTGTTCAGAAAAGTAACCACCTAGTATCGATCGGTAGTACCGGTCGGTACCAAAGTTTGAAAACAGACCTACCTATATGTATAATATGTTTAACATTATGAACATACATCATTTGTAATAACGTATATTGTGGATAGGAAACTGCGTGAGTTTCTCAAAGGAAATTACTATTTGTAAGACGTTATTCAAACTTATGTGTGTTTGAATTATATTGCGTGTTTAGATAAATAAGGTGTGAAAGGGGGTTTTAGGGTTGTACATATAATATATGTAAATAACAGTTTAAACTTTTATTCTTAACAAATAAATTAACTGTTTTACTTTAAACTGAAAAACAATAGAATGTATGTAAAGAAACGACTACCTATATAATTCCTTTATTGTCAAGAAAATAGCTAGGGTACCTAATATTTTGTTGACAGTACCTACAGAAATATGACACCTCGAGTTTTACACCGTTTGTCCATCCAGCCGTCACCGGGACGTCAACGAGAAACGAGATTATTTGAACTGATCGTGACGTCCCGGTGATGGCGGACGGTGGACAAACGTCCTAGGAGGACGACAGTCCAAAAACACATCTTTTCTACAATTCGATGTGTTTTTTGGACGGGTACCTATAAATGTACCTACATAATTACCTACATAATTATTAAAAACTTGACACTTGTATAAACCGTTTACAAATTCTACCCATTGTGAGAGCAAGACACTATAACACGATTTTATTTGTATGACATTTATGAATGATGCAATAAAGAATGACTGAAATAAATTAGATCTTTCGAACCGTCTGTTAGATAATAACAAAATGTCAATCAACCTGCCTAGCCTTTTTCCCAGATATGTCGGGATCGGCTTCCAGTCTAACCGGACGCAGCTGAATACCAATATTTCATATGGAGCGACTGCCTTTCTGCCGCTCCATATACTGAGTAACGCAATACTTCTTGGTAAGACTGTTTGTCAGACATTTTGGGGTTCTGACTACTCGTAACGACTGTAACGACCGACCGTCTGTCAGGTAATAAAAAATATATTCGCCAGTAAGTCTACAGTAGGACTTATGAAGGATATCTTCCCTTTCTCTTGTAAAAAAGGGTGATAGATAGCCCTATCTATTTTGGGCATGAACTGACCGCGACAGAGACAAATCGAATCGTAAATATTCAAGACAGTGATTGAAACTCTATTCAGTGATCTATCAAACATGGCCACTACAGAAACTCAGATATAGTTGGTATATTTCAGAAATCAGACATATTGCTACGTTTTTAGGGTTCCGTACCTCAAAAGGACAAAAAATGGAACCCTTATAGGATCCTCGTGTGTCTGTCCGTCACAGCAAATTTGCTCCGAATCTAATGGACCAATTAAGAAAGAAAGAAAAATTGTTTATTCTGCACAAACAAAACGCACATTACAAAAAAGTAAAAACATAATTTGTTGAAATTGATGTTGTTTGGTACACATATCAATTTCTATGACCCAAACACGGATGTGTTACGTAAATAAATGAATTTTGAATATGGCGGTCACTTTTGGGAGGCAAATAAGAAAAAAAAAAAAAGTTTTGCAAACTAAACCTACCTACCGTGTGACATATCAAATGAAAGGGCTTACTTGTGATGGTCTCGAATAGATTTTTTTTATAATTTCAAAATAAATAGTTTGTTTTAAAGTTATTTAAGAAAATAGACAAAAATTTACCATACCATATCTCTGAAACTACTGAGCCAAAAATTTGGAAAAAAATACAGAATAGGTCTATGCCTATAAATTACTGGAAGACCTATAAGCAGTCTATGGTCTTAAAATAACAAGTTAAATCTCTCAATATTGTGCGTAGAAACTTACATTTGTAGTTGGAATGTATGGACAACATGTTTTTCAACTACATACAATGTTAAGGTAGTTCTTGGGATAATTCTGTCTCTTCTTTCTTCATCCCAACTACGGAACCCTATGTGTGGTCCGACACGCACTTGGCCGGTTTTTTTACTTAAAAACGACCCATAATTAAATACCTTTAATAATCATTAAATACAATTCTGGGCTGACTCTGTTTAAATTCCCGTCGACACGCTAAGAAGAAATAATCATAAAAGTGACTACTCTAAAGTTGGTGCAACTTTTAGATACTGCCTTTTTTTTGGATGGGAAATCATCAAATGACTTCTCCCGCTCTGGGCAGAGCGGGAGGGCGTGTCAGACTTTTACTGACTAAAATCCACCCGTGTTCCTTCTGTTGCCTGTGCCGGGGCCACGGTAACTCTTTCGAACATCCCGCAACCCTAGCTGGCATCGGCCCTAGCGGACCCCGTCAATAGTGCTGACATCTCTTTGATGCGCGCGTGAAATACGACGCGTCGTTGACTCGGGTCTGGGCGGCGGACGGCGAGCTACCCATTGCTCGCCGTCCGCAAGCCCGCGCGTACGGTGGCCAGGAATCGGTTGCCCATTCTCGACGCCCAGGGCGTCTAGGGTACAAAGATTGCCTCTCCCTCACGCGTTCCGCCTCCTCCTTCGCGAGCATTACTGCCTCACAGAAGGAGGTGATGGCTTCCCATTTACCCTCGCTCCGTACTATGGCCTGGACCAGGGGCGGACGCGAGAGATCGCCGCCGCCGATCGCTTCCACGAAAACACGGCGGTGCTCCGCCCAAGCCAGGCAGACCTCCACCGTATGCTCCACCGTAAAAGTGACTGCACTGTTATTTTTCTCAAAATTATTTACTTAATATAAAAACTGGCCAAGTGCGTGTTGGACCATGCACAATGAAGGTTCCGTATTTGGGATAAATTTATCCCAAGAACAAACTTAACATTGTAGTCGAAAACCATGTTCCCTCATACATGCCAACTTCACAGCAAATCGGCTGTGACAGACGGACAGACAGACAAACGAGTGATGCTATAAGGGTTCCGTTTTTTCTTGCGGACGTACGGAACCTTAAAAATGCAATACGCACCTAGCTAGTTGCAAATATTTTAGAGAATCTGGGTTGTATGTGGTAAGGTAATCCTGTAGCTGTCAGGGTTCACCATTACAATTTAATGAGGGTAGCTGCTTAATATGCCAATAGTACCTACACACCTTAATAAATTCACAAATGTTATGATCCTTTATATTTTATGCTACGTTCCTGATTAATTGTAAATACGACCCATTCTGCCTAAAATAATATAGTACAGAAATGAAAACGTAAAAGCGAATTGTAATAATATACACCCCGTTTTGGGACCATTCATTAAAGCATCCCTATAAAGTAAATTTTCCTTCTATATAGAATAATACAATAGAAAAAAATTAGATACCTTTTTTATACGAGTTTCTTCTCATAAATAAAGGGGAGTGTCTTTGCAAAGATTTATGAAGGGATTGTTTCTGCTTACACAGCAAAGAAAACTAAATGTAAATGCTTACATAAGTCACAATTCAGGGTAACTGTTGGGTCTCCTATGATTTGCATAGAACCCAAGTAATGTATAATATCCTCGTACGTTTTGCACGTTTGCAATGAAATCAACGTTCGTGTGGTATGGCTGCAGATCGTGCAAAATAGAGGGGTTAAAATAATTTCACATTTGCGGAAGAAATTTGTATTTGTAAAGGATATTTCAGTATAGAATGGCTCGAGAGCTTCTTAACCCATAAAGGTCGACAAACCGAGGTGGTCGATAACAATAGAAATTTAATTGTGTCTCATATCTGACAGTTGAAAGATTAAATGGCGTGTCGTTGTCGATCCCACACAAAACTGCGAATTCGCATCGCATCCCAAAAATCTGCGAGCTGCGCATTGAATTGTAGCTACAATTTTTGAGATGCGACGTCGCATCGTAGATTTGTGTGGGCTCCCTAAAGCTGTCATGACTCTTTTTGATGTAACAAAATGCCTTCCACCCAGAGCTCTGACAGGTTGTCATTTTATTGCGAAGCTTGAAGGCAAATAAATAAAACAATCTTAGGCTCCCCAAAACAGATTCCTGTAAGCGATAACATCCCGTCGCGTCAGCTCAAGCTGAGCATTGAGAATCCAACAGAGTGCATTCCGACGCGTGGAAAAAACACAATGTTCGATTTTCAACTCTCGGCGCTAAGCAGAGCGTTGAAAATACAGTGCGCGATAAAATCCCGCCGCGTTATTTTCGCGTCTGTGCGAACATCGGCTAAGACTCTGCGGTACTACGTAATTAAACCTTTTTATTAAGAACTTAAATTCATCAAATTCTTTGAATGATAGCGAAGTTTTCCTGGATTTCTAAAATCGAGAAATTTTTATTTGTCTTTCGCGAAGTAATTATGGTCTTCAGCCCGTGTATAGGTAAAAAAAAAACTAAACGCAAGGACCACACTACTAGAGTTTAGGACCCAGGGCCCGACCCTTACCCCTTTCAGGTTAGTTCAAGCGCAGGGTAGATCATGGTGAGATGCAGTAGCTAAAAGTTGCACCGCACAGGGTTTAAAGTCGCTTGACACTTCACACAAAGTTCTATCGGCCTCCGGCCTCTATAAGAGTACATAGTAACCTCTCAGAAGACAAGTGACATACGCTTTTAAACATGACATAACATCACCCCTGTATTCCCTGAAAGAAGAAGGTGTACCTCACATTTCGCCAGTTATGTTTAAGTCCCATGTAACAGGGGGCGAGCCTATTACCATCAACCGGGCACAAATTCAGACTCTGGGCTGCTACTGAGCAATTCTCGATGGAAAACCCAATAACACTGCCCGACCCGGGAATCGAACCCAGGACCTCAAGCGAAGCTTTTATAAAATTTCATATTTCTACAACCACTTTCATCAGGATTAACATAAGCTTTCCGGTATCGCTGATAGAAAATGGCATTGTTACTTTGTCTAGGACCCTCTGGACTAATGTTAGGCACCTGTCCCACCACCAGATCGAGAAGCGAGTACAGTTAGCAACTAAAAACGAGTTGGCGAGCAATGAGCAGCGAGTGCGCAATGGCGACGAGTTGGTGTGTGTATGTATGTACCCAGCGTGATTTTTTTTTTTTTGTGGATGGGAAATCATCAAATGACTTCTTCCGCTCTGGGCGGAGCGGGAGGGCGTGTCAGACTTTTACTGACTAAAACCCACCCGTGTTCCTTCTGTTGCCTGTGCCGGGGCCACGGTAACTCTTTCGAGCATCCCACAACCCCGGCTGGCATCGGTCCTGGCGGACCCCTTCAATGCTGCTGACATCTCTTTGAGGCGCGCGTGGAACACAACGCGCTGTCGACTCGGGCCTGGTCCTTACCGGACGGCGAGCTACCCATTGCTCGCCGTCCGCAAGCCCGCGCCTACGGTGGCCGGGAATCAGCTGCCAATTCCCGACGCCCAGGGTGTCTCCTGCGGCGACTAGGGGCTCTAGTCTAGGTCAGAGATGACAGAGACAAAGTCGACGATGGAGCGAGCTTACCCAGAAGAAGTGATTCCCTCAAGCGAGCGTCGCCTAGCGAGCACTCCCTATGATAGCTCTTGTCGTTGCGACAAACGAGTACCTACTCGCGGTGTGAACAGTCAGCGATCAACTATTCATATTTGTATCTCTTTAACTTACACGGAAGCTACAATTGTTTGTACGTTTCATAAGCGAGAAAATCCATGATAGCTAGTCGCTTCCTGCCTTAGTCGAATAGACGGCGAAACGACACCACGGTCACCTTTATGCCACTTTATCTGTACATTGACCAGAAAATGTTCTGCATCACGTCTCGTAAATACAAGGCCAAGTAAAGATAGGCCATGTCTGCTTTTCTCATATTTTATGATCTTTATGTATTTACCGGTGAAGGTAAATACGTGAATATAAAAGTCGGCCGACGACCGCTGATATAAACGTTTGAGATGTATACAAACTCTTCTTTGTATCCATCATTTAATAAACCATACATACAACGTTTTATAACATACACCTTTGATCAGTTATGTTTATAAATAAATGTTTAGCTATGTATAAGTCTGTTGATTGGATAACAATATTTATATTTAATTCTCAAACTACGTATCTATACATCAAAAAATGTTGAGCTTTTGTGTCTAAAGCTCTTAGCCAAAGACATGTGGCGGCATCTACAACGCCACATACGAACTACGCGTTAAAGACCTGACGTCACACAAATCCTGCATCGCGCAAGCAGAGTTTTTTTTTTTCCTAACTATGGCATCTCGTAGTTGGCCAAGAGTGGCCGTGACTACTTAACCGGTCAATCCTGTGGCTGCTTTAAGCGAACTCAAAGCCTCCAGCCAGGGGCATGTTTCTTATATTACTAAGTGACTGCGCGCTAAAGGCACCCCCTGCGGGGTACGAACCTCGGCTTAGGGCGTCACTGGGAGGACAGCAAGTTGGGACAGGCTGGATCAGACTTGGATAATTATTATTATCTGGGAAGCAGAGTTTACCGCGCGACTGGCATATATACAACATCCCGACATCAACCGTCGGGCGGCACCTCTGTCGCTGGTCGTCCTCGTCGGATCTCCCCGTGGTAACTGGGGGTCTCACCTGGCGGGGGCTGGCCGCCGAGGTGTCGTGAAGAAAGCGGCGTTGTGGAACAACGTCGTAACCCGCCTACAGAAAAACACATAGCAACCACTCACGTAGTTGCTGCGCCCAGTCATCCATGCCAAGATGTGGCAACACGGCGAGCGGCCCGTTTTTACGGGTCACCGTATGGCCTCCGTGGGCAGGGGGTTTATACCCCGGCACCGCTAGCCACGCCCCTTGACGGGGACGTAGCTAATTCCAAACTGATGGCTGATGGAACCGTCGGGCAGTTGCCCACCAGACACAACATCCATCTGGTCGGAGGATCCTCCCTTTCCTATAGAGGATGAGAGTGAACTTTACACCGTTTCTAGTTCCTCTATAGACACGAAAAAATCACGAATATTAGGTACTTAGCCATATTTAGCGTAAGAGTACTAAATCGGCCACAAAACACCCAGTTTAAAGGCAAGGCATTTTTAATAAAGCTAAAACACAAGAAATGTCGTAAACAAGAAAACCAGATTCACTTATTTAAAATCTCTTCAAAACTGTTTTCCCATTTATAAACCAGAGTATCTTGTTCCCGCATAATGAGGACGTTACCTTTATAACCCAACAGAAATGCGCGTAAAACTAGACTATAAAGTAAGCGAGAATAGTCCGCCTTTAAATACTAGATATGAGGTCTTTATTGAGGTTTTATGACTAGCGGGACCATTTGGCCCTCGTGATATTGGCAGTACACAAACTTTTCAAATGTTTTAATATTAGAACGTGAATAATGTGAAACGGGCTTGTTTACGCGGTAAATAAAATCGATTCGTGCACTACAAAATACGTTTTACGATTAAATGAGAAACTCATTAACTACTTACAAAATAATGTTTCCACGAATTTTTAGAAAAATCTTAGTTTTAGTAAACAACATTTCCTAGAAATCCCAAGGAAAAATGCTATTATTTTTACCAAAAAATTTAAAGAAACTAATAAAATAATAATTTGAAATGAAAGCAAAATGGAAGTCGTTTGAATCTTTTGTTGTAACAATGGCTTGTATATTAGTAAAAGTAAACGAATCATTTTGAAGTTAATTCACATGGATACAAATACTACAGTCTTCAGTAGGCAGTATACTCTAACGGCCGAACCTAATAACCTATCTATCACCAGTTTTGGCATATTGGAGATAGAAAAACCACTATTTATGGTTTTAACGTCCCAGTAATCTCTATGAGATTATGGAATCTTACCGGCCTGGCATAAGGACACATAGACTTATAATGTCTACCATCAATAGCGATCTGTCTGTTACTGAAAATAGGTTATTGGGTTCGGTCGTAAATATCAGGGTCAATACGTCATAAACTAATAAACAATACATATGATAACAACCCACCTGTTTTCCCTGAAGGATTCGGCAGAGGTGTGAAGTACACCCACATTTCGCCAGCAAAAGCAAAAACCAAACAAAATAATTAAAGCAACAATAATAATGGCGAAACCTTCGGGGAAACAGGAGTGATGTTATGTCTATGTATACTATCGAGGAAACTTATATCTGCCCATTTGAAAACAAAATCCTGTGCACACGATGACGACATCTGTTAGCAAGCGTTACTTTAGCGGCCGAGCGTTGCAAGCAAGAATAGTCCTTGCGGTGTATAATGTTCGTTTCTCCCATGGTATATTCATAATGGCGATTCTATTACTTAGGCGTCCCCGAAACGATCAATTGCAATTGATCAAAGGCCATAAATTTCTATTGTAGGAATATTGCCAATCGCTTCAATTGAATTTGGTAGACGATCAATTTGCGCATCAATGTGTATCAATCACTTCAAAATTGACAATTGCGATTGATCGTTCCGGGGACCCCTTTCACACCACTTAGGTACATAATTCTTTTACAAGACATTTCATACGGAACTCAAGCCACGTCACGTTGGACGACATTCGATTATGTAAGCCGAAGTTGTAGTAATATTATTATTTACGACTAGACCCAAAATAACTTGACATGCTTACGTTTAACCAGTAGAATAAACTAATAGAATTCGGAACTTTATAACATAAATCATGATGAACAGTAGAAAATTGTGTAAAGTTTTAGTGTTTCCTGAAAAAAAAATACTAATATTTAAAAAAAAATATTTTTAATTATTATTCATTTATTAAGTGGAGCTTTAAATACATTTCGTCAACTCTAATCCGCGAATTAACTCATATAGTCCTTCATGTGGCAGCATGGCACCCTTACGTTACTTAATTCCACACATGGAACCGTCATCTAAACTTTTTCTAAAGCGAAAGAAGCTTATGAAAATAGGTTGAAACCCACAATAGAATTAGCATACTATTGTTAGTACAATATTGCGCTTTTAGCCACCAATTGTTATGCAGATCACAGAACACAAGCATCGTCATGATATATTAGGGAATTTTGCCTAAAATAGGAGGCACGAACGAAACTTATTTGTGAGAATGAATAAGGAGATATCTATACAAATAAATAAAATTGAAGTGTCTGTTTGTAATGTCAAAATAACAGCTTTTTACTAAAAGCATATGAAAGTACAAAAAGCTTTAAAATGTATGTTTTTCTGTCTGTCTGTCTGTTTGTTCCGGCTAATTTCCGAAACGGCTGAACCGATTTTGACGTGACTTTCACTGGCAGATAGTTGATGTTACAAGGAGTAACTTAGACTACTTTTATTTTAGAAAAATAATTGGGGTTCCGCGCAAAAAAGTTAAAACCCATGCAAAAATAACAACTCGGAAGTACCAGTCGGATTTGAAAAATTATTTTAGCATTTGGTAGCCCAGTTATCGAGGATGGTTATAGGCTATTTAATATTACGCTAAGACCCTTAGGAGCCAAGCAAAAAGAAAAGAAGTCAGGAAGAACGCTAAGCAAAAACGAAGTAATAGCGCGGGCGGGCGATGCAACGCGGTGGGTCGGGGGACGAGGGAATTTTATTAAAATGTGAGTGCTATTTTAGTATATTGTGTATCTTACGACTTCCACGTGAATGAAGTCGTGAGCCACAGCTAGTATACAATAATAACCCCGATCTCTTCAAAGTGAGAGTTAACAAGCTTCTTCTGGGTAAGCTCGCTCCATTGTCGACTTTGTCCCTGTCATCTCTGACCTAGACTAGAGTCAAGAGCAAACCTATCTCAAATAAAAAAAAATAAAAATAAAAGAAGCAACGATGTCAACTTTTCAGTTTACACCGATAATAATAAAACACTTATTTAGTCAAGTTTAGTTACAGTTAACGTAACATATAACTTCACGCCTCTATTCCCCAAAGCGTTAAGCAGAGGTGTTCAACCACATTTCGCCAGTTATATTTAAGCCCCATGTAACAGGGGAACAAATCCAGATTCCGGGCTGCAACTGAGAAATACCAGATGAAAAAATCCTATAACACTTTGCCCGACCCGGGAATCGTACCCAGGACCTCATGCTCAGCAGTGGCACTTGCGACCATTAGAACAACGAGGCAGCTTGGCTTAGTTACAAATACAATGAAAAAATTTGTCAAGATAACCGATCAATCAATAGACGAAGTGTGGCAGCATTGTGCTAGCAAAACTGGTCACAGTTTATAAGGAGTTTCCAATCTATCAATGGTCTATGGAGTCCGACCTCCATCAGTCATTGTTTATGGGGTCTATAACATAGTAAATGACGCCCTTTATCCAGTTGGCAACTCAAATCGAATGGGCGTTCTTAGTTGCCAGGTGGGCTTCGCCCAAACTTTTCGTATATTCCATTACTTAGCTGACGATAAAAATAAAGACAAATTATGGGTAGTTCTATCCGATACTGAGAACTGATATTACTATCCGATTTAGTTGCTAATACGATTAGTTCAAACACATAGTTAGAGCTATAATTATTGCGTGTTTCATGTTTCCAATATCGTTTTGACTAATGTAAACGATCAACTGACGATTTATAGAAGGCTAGAGCTGTCGATATTCCATTTGTCACCGACTGAAAGCACTTACGTTTAATGAGCGCATTTCATGAGTTAGACTAGAAATGGAATGAAAATTTTGAATGAATTATTATTGTGTAGTGCATTCATTCTGCACAATGAGGCGTCTGGAATTGTACGTACAATGCACCTCCGCCGGAACTGCCTTTGTCAAGTATAAATCATCTTCCTTTATTGTATCTTTACGTCACTCCTACCTACAGAACATTATAACTAAAGGTTATATAAAATACAGAGTCACCTTAGCCGCTGTAGCTACAGGATAGCGGTTTAGGAGCGGTACATTCACAAATTTTGAAAAAAATCTGCAAGGAGTTGGGCAATTTTCACATTAACTTTTTGGTGCCAATTGATACTGTTTTTTATAATGATCAAAAACTATCGGACCAACTGAGGTTTGAGTCCTGGAAAAGTCAGAAATCGCAAAAAAGAAATCCCATACATTTCGTAGGAAATGAGACTATAACTTACTTTTTTTTGGATAGACTATATAATAGCCGTACCTACGTTTTATCATTTTCTCCGATTTAACACCGGCAATAGATGTTGAGATCGTTACCATTGTTAGTCGGTCTGAATTTGGATCGATGGCGGTATTATGAACTTAAATGTCCTGTTTAACTCCCAAAGTTTATTAGTCAAATTATTGTGATAGTCCGAAATGTTCGGCAGACGAAAAGCTTCGGGGTCAAATAAAAACAGATCGGATTGTCCTAAAAGATTGAAGAGTTTTGAAAACCGACCGTTTTGATCCGTTCTATTGTTATCAAAACTCTAAGCAAATATACACCCGGTTTCTGGAATTGACAATTTGAATTCGAGAACTTGTCAAACTCGCTTGTCAAAAAAATTAGGAAAAAAAAAAGAAGAAGAAATGGGGAAATGTCGTCAGGAAAGTTTCGATTATGAATGTGGATGGCTATACGAGTAGGGGAAGACCAAAGAAACGATGGATGGGCTGTGTGAAGGATGATATAGCGAGAAAGAGGGTGACTACCGAGGTGGCGACTAATAGAGAAGAGTATGGAAGAAAAAGACATGTTGCATCGACCCCAAATTATTTGGGATAAGGGCAGGAGAATGATGAACTAATTTTTTCTTCGGCTTCCCTGTAACTGAAGTTGTAGGTAATGACCTATGGTGCAGTAGCGAAGCTACAACTTCTGTTACAGGGAAGCCAAAGAAAAAGTTCTCATAAACTCAATATAACATTATTTTATTATTACCTCAAAAATATAAGTCATTCCTGTACTTTCTTAACTTAACGCTTATATAACTATAGATACGCGTTTTTGTAATGCTTTTTATCTTATGATATTGTATTAAATACCTGTAATATGACTATGTATGTACTATAATATTTAGTAATAGTAAACTCAAGTATAGTCGTTGTTCCGAAGGAAAGCCGGTAGGTATGGGGTTGTATGAAGCCGTCGCCACTGCTATGGTGAAAACACAGTTAGAATATAAAAGCATATAAGGTAGGTACCATTATGACGACCTTCTATAGAGAATGTATGCTTAGTAAGACAAAAATAAACCATAGCCAAGTGTTGTCACGGAGACATCGTTAGCGACTTAAGTGTTCTTACGTTGAGTGAGAAAGTGTTGTTTACCAAAAATATTCAAATTCAAATTCAAATTCAATTCGAATTTAGAATCGGGAACTCATCAAGAATATCTTTTATATTTTATGTAGCCTACGCCTTTTTAAACAACATTAAAGTAGGAGAAGGTTCTATATTCGTCTGCATGTATTTTTTTAATGTATGTTCATCAATATTGTGGACCCGATTTTGAAAATTCTTTTTGCTTATCAAACTTGAGACGTACAATTTTGACTTTATCTGTACAATTTGCTTTACAGAAAGAGTATGTTGAAAAGTTTTTTGATGCCAGAATTTGAAGCATGTCTTATTTGAGACATAAATCATATTAAAGAGTTAACAGAACTATACTATATTAACGATGGGTTTTAGATGACCCAACACACTTACAAAATTCGAGGTTAACCTCTATAACTATGAATTACACAACATATCAGGGACTGATTTTTCCAATTGACAGTTTTTCCATTCAAAAACTGTCAGACGTCAATTTTACTCTCCGGATAAAAGATATATTCTGACGTTGGAAAAACCAGCCCTAAGAAAACAAAAATAAAATCGTCAAACTTTCAAACAATATTTGTAGATGAAAGAATTCAAGTTATTGAATTGTTTAGTAAAACGCTATGACGGCATTTGAAATAATTCAACAATAGATTTTAGTGTTACAATTTCAACACTGTGACATAATTTTTAGGAATGACGTAGTAACAAATAGATTTGAAATTTATATAATTATCTGTGTACAAGGTGGCAGGGACATCGACGCACAACCTACATGATTCTGGGTCCCTCTGCGTTGAAATTTTTCGTGGGTTATTAAAAAAAAATCTGCTGTTTCCCACAAAAGTTTTTTTAATAACCGATGAAGCGTTTCAACGCAGAGAGGTCCAGAATCATTTACTGAATCCATTGTAACAGGTTGCGTCGATGTTCCTAAGTCCCCGCCACACTGCATAATACCTATACTAGCTGTTGCTCGCGACTTCGTCTGCGTGTGTTTAGTATTTCATAATTTTTCAAGTCCTAGGCCACCTATCTGTCTTTCATTCATAACAATTAGTTATTAAGGTAGGCCTATTCACGCCTAAACCCCTGAACTAAAAGTAATGTAGTATGTAATGTTGTATGTGTGTAGTATTAGTACTGAAAGAATCTCTGTCTGTCTAATACTAAATACTAATACTAATATTATTAGTATGGATTGTAATTCCAAAGTATAATAATCATGTTATTAAATGATACGAATTACATATTAATGTAACAGTTAAGTAAGCGGTTACTACTCATGTAAATATAGTTTAAGATTTAAATATAAAATATTCCAATTATTGTACCTTTGTACCTATATCTTTTTGACATAAGGTTGATATCACATTAGGTAGCCAGAGTGAATGGTAAACTTACCCAAGTGTTAAGTGGTTGTGGTTTGCCTAATGTGATACCAGCCTTATACAGCATTATCACAAATGTGTGGTCATATTTAAATGTGTACAGACCATCAAACTGAACAACTATCTCCAACCGACATCGTAATCGCGAAAATATTATCAAATGTCCCATACAAAACTTCAATACCTACTCAAACAAAATGTATGGGACGGCTGATTATTTTTTCACGATTACAATGTTGGTCGCATGGGGAAAGTTGTTCAGTTTGATGGTCTGTACCACACCTTTCTGATACATGCTGCATATGTTAAAGGGACACATTTGTGCAACGAGCAATGTTAGAAATAGTGTAAGGGTGGGGAATGATGAGCGTAAACGAGCGGAATTTGCGTGGAGTCAAGCAGCTTGACTCAAGCTTTTTGAATTTGTGCCATTTGCTCATACAAACACACAACATCACGCCTGTATTGGCGCCGCGAAAGGTTAAGCAGAGGTGTACCGGTGAGTGCTACTGCTGAGCATGAGGTCCAGGGTGCGATTCCCGGGTCGGGCAAAGTCTTATTGGGTTTTTCCTGGAATTATGCCCGGTTGATGGCAATAGGCTCGCCCCTTACTACATGGGACTTAAACATAACTGGCGAAATGTGGGTGTACCTTAGGTACACCTCTGCCATTTGCTCAGTTTTGCAAATAATCTTTTTGTAGACCGTATCCAACGTAATTTCGGCTAATCGCTGAGAAAATCTCGTCCTACTACTTTAATAGACCTTGCTCGAGTGTGCATCCACCATGATTCAACTTCTTGTTAATTGTTGCGTTTATATTGTAAAAAAATATAAATAAAAATGCTTTTGAGGAGAAAAAAACAGACAGGCAAACAAAAATCGGCGTTTATTATTTTTATTTTCCTACTTGATCAATCAATCGATCTGCCTAGCTTTTTCCCAACTATGTTGGGGTCGGCTTCCAGTCTAACCGGGTGCAGCTGGATACCAGTATTTTACATGGAGCGACTGCCTATCTAACCTCCACAAAACAGTTACTGGGTAACACGATACCCTTGGCAAGACTGGTTGTCAGACTTTCGGGCTTCTGACTACCCATAAGTAAGGACTGTCAAAGATCTACGAATGACAGCTGGAACCAACGGGGTCTCGATATGTTATGGATAGTCGCCCGTCCACGGACCGACCTCGTCAAGCGTTACTTAACCTTGAAGATCGACCCGCGCGGCTGTTATTATTAAGCCACGAGCCTCTCTATTTCCCTACTTGATAAATACCCAAATTCCCTTAGAATCATTTTTCATTGAACCACAAATTGATTTCTTGGTCTTTCCTGTCGATAGAATTAATTAATTAAACTGAAGGAGATTAATGGCGTAAGTAATCAAGTAATTAATTTAATGGGTGTCTGTTGACTTGACGGCTTGGCTCATGAGATCTAATACAGCAACATGAAACCTTCTTCGTTAATATAATCTTCTTTTCTATGTCTCTGGTAACACGTCTTTAAAACGACCTTGAGGAAAGCAGAAACCGTTCATCCAAAAAAAGACATTATTTGAACCAAGATTCAGGAACCAAGGTTTTGGTCTGTATTTTACGTGCACAAATACAGATACGAAATAACTACTATTCATTGTAGGTCGTATAAACATTTGTCTCATGCAGGAATTGAAATCAGCGACCGATAGTTCAGTGAGATATGCAGCAACAGATGTATGACTCGCTGATGGAGGCGCGTGTGTTGGATCATTCGGTTCCCTACAAAATATTTGAGCTGGATGGTGCTGATCCACGCGTCATGTTCGTGAACGGGCGCCGTCAGTGGAGACTGGTCATCTCTTAACTGCCAGGGCTTATTTTTAATCTTATATTTTGAATAGTTTTTAATTATTTACTTTTTAGATTGTTCTCACATATAGAAGCAACAAGAAAAATGTACCCAGGATTTTGTATTAATTTTGATTTAAAAGAGTGCATGGAGTTTCTTGCCCATTCTTCTCCATAGAGATCTACGTTTTGGAAAGGGCGACTAGCTTCAATTTTCTGACTAACTGACTGACTCTTTAACAATTCAAAAGTGCCTGTAATTGGTTTAATTGAAATAAATGCTTTGAGTTTGAGTTTGATGATGTTAGTACAGTAGGCCGCACGTCATTAGTAACATTTTCACCTCGACCTGACCTAGCTAGTATGGAGTTTCAATAGAATAAGAGACGAGCTTACACTTACAGGTTTGTTTACTACTGACGTGCTGTGTACCTTATGTATGTACTTTTATACCTAGATAGGTAGGTACTAGATACTAGTCGGTACGTATTGTTAGCTCTACTATCCAATTACTAGAGAACTCGGTGTGCCAAGGCTAGCCTGGTAGTCAGAACTAAGGTGTAATAACAATTTGGGGGTAAACATGTTCGATCATTACTAAGACGCAATTTACTAAAAGAAAGACAACTAGCGAAATGTGGGTGTACTATAGATACATCTCTGTCCTACCCTTCGGGGTAACAAGGCGTGATGTTATGTTATGTGTAAAGACAAAATGAAAATATTCTTTTTGCACAACCTTATTTGATCTAGTTTTAAAGTCTGAATATGGCTATGTTAGTAATTATAGTCTTGGAATTTCTACTCATGCATTAAAGTGGCTTTTCGTGTCTGTCTGTGTGACCGCGTTGTTTCTTCTTAACTCCGCAACGGATTTTGATGTAGATTTCCCAATCACTTAGAGAATTTATTCCGGAAGGTTTATGTTTAAAATAATAATTAAACTAAATTAAATTAAAAACCGTTCACATTTTCACGTTCCGTTCAATTTCCGTTCCGTTTTCTCATTCACTCAATTCACGTTCCGTTCAATTAAACTAAATTAAAAACCGTTCGAAGCAGGGGCGGGTCGGTAGTTATTAATATTATATTACTCTCATTAATCAGCTTTGTTGCAAGTGTCGGTTTTTTGTGCAAATACTTAGGTACTTTCTTAATTTGTACATTTTTAACACGTTAATAATTTTAAAATATGTCATGTGGAAAGTTTTAAAATATGAGGTCACAAAATGTTTAAGCGGTTTATTAAAGCGAAGTGCGACCTCCAGTAGTTATAACGTAATTGCTTGCCGCTTATCGTATCTTTCAGCAACACCTGTCTAGGTTTATGTGAGTTAATTCTATTGTGACCCACTTTGAATTTTCCACTGACATTCAAATATTACAGGAAATATATAATAATATACCTACACTGGAAAATAACAGCTAGTAAAACTCACATGTCAGGAAAAATCACTACTTTTGACATTATAGAAAAGCGGTCGTAATAGTATTTATTGTTTTAAAACATCACGCCTGCATTTACAAAAGAGTTAGGTAAAGATGTAAAGTGGGTAGGGTACACCCACGTGACCACATCGAACCCGGGCTGTTTCTGAAAATATCCTAAATAAAAAACCCAAAAATTCTTCGCCCGACATGGCGATCGAACTTAGGACCGCACTTGTGAACACTAGACCAACGGGGCAGTTTATGTAGAATGTTGATAAACTCATGTTCGACGAAAATAAAATGTTTAAAAAAGTATTTTTGTCTCTTTTTGTAAGCTCTATTAATGTCAGAATAAGTTTAAATGAGTCCCGACATCTTTTAATCTCATTTTTATGCTCGAGAAGATGGCTCCATATTTTTAAACGCTCGCCAGAGACACTTAAATTAGGAGAATTTATAAGGTTCACTCTTCAGCAGAATACGTAAAGAAGGCGTTGCAAAGGGAATATAAATGATATTTTTGGACAACTTTATAGGAAAATTACACATAATTTCTCATTCTGTTCGGATATCTGCAATTTATGAAATCACTGAATAGTCTACTGATTGCAAGAGAGTCTATCGAAAATCAAGACCAAGACCACTAAACGTTACGCTAAATTATTTTGTCTAGATCTGTGTACAGCCTTAGGACCAGAGACCGGTTTCCGGGTAGATAAAAAAGTATTTGTTTCACCTTTTTGTTCTGAAATCCTCAAAGTCGCAAAGCTTTGTTTTCTATTTCCTCATAGAGACAGTCTAATTATGTGATGTCACGTCAGTCTTAAGCGAGTATACACCTTGACGTCAGTCTATCCCTTATGAAAATATATGTATAGAACTGTGTATGGAACTGAAACGTGCTCCTCAATGTCGGTCGAGGAACTGGGGTAATCCAGATTGAACTACGAGAAAAAGTTTGAATGCATAAGTGGGGGAGGGCATAGTAATGTGTCTGGTAAGTTTGGGTATGATTTATGGTCCACCTCACTACAGCGACCCGCCCCTGCTTCGCACGGCATTCACGACTCGACCAAATATTGAGATTTCTTTATCATATGTAAGTTTAATATCAATGTATTCATACACACGAACCTTCCGAAATAAATTCTCTAAGAGATAGTGAAAACCGTATCTAAATCAGCAGCATAGTATAGAAGTTAGACACGAAAAGCGACTTTAATCTAAACAAATAAATAAAATTGAAGTGTCTGTTTGTAATGTCAAAATAACAACTTTTTACTAAATGCATAAGAAAGCATAGACGTTCTTATAACAAAAAAGCAATTTTGAAAAGTTTTGTCTGTCTGTCTGTTCGTTCCAGCTAATCTCCGAAACTGCTGGACCGATTTTGACGGGGACTTTAGCTGATGTTACGAGGAGTAACTTAGGCTTCTTTTATTTTAGAAAAATAATAAGGGTTCCGCGCAAAAAAAAAAAATTAAACCCATGAAATCGCGAATAAAAAGTCGGATTTGAAAAATTCTTTTTGTGGTAGCCCAATTCTCGAGAATAGTT
Source organism: Fissipunctia ypsillon (assembly GCA_947568875.1). Lineage (NCBI taxonomy): Eukaryota > Metazoa > Arthropoda > Insecta > Lepidoptera > Noctuidae > Fissipunctia > Fissipunctia ypsillon. The sequence goes on along the minus strand of OX387659.1, from coordinate 13,888,278 downwards.
ATACGCTATTTAACATAAAAAAGAAAGAAATGAAAAATATTTTATTTGGGACACGCACAGGAGATACAACAATAAAAAGAACATTAAAACTAACAATATCATAAACACAAATAAAATAAAAGGAAAGAAAAAAACAAACAAAACAAAGAAGACCTGTGCGAGGCCAAAAGGGCTCCTATCTCAGCATGATGCTGCGATATTTGAAAATACAAAAACAAATACCGCAGCGCTGATATTCTGACAGGGCCCACTGTGATGCCACGGACACACCTACGGACATAAAATAAATAAATAAAATAAGCAACATCAGGCTACGACCCTTAGGAGCCAAGCAAAAAGAAAAAAGTCACAAAGAATACTAAGCGAAAACGAAGTAATAACGCGGGCGGGCCATGCAAATGCAAATTAAAATGTGGCTGTTATTTTAGTATATTGTGTACCTTACGACTTCCACGCGAACGAAGTCGCGGGGCATAGCTTATAATAAATGTACACACAGTTTATAATAAATGTAGAGATAAAGGATTGTTTTAAATAGTCTCTGTATGATCGGAACTATATCTATTAAATGCAGGTGGCCAACTCGAATGTGTACCTACAATTTTTATTGGCCACCATCTTGATTTTTATACGGTTGTTTGATTTGTTATCCAATTACTTTAAGTGCGGCAGATTCGGAGATTTTGCGTACCTGAAAATTATCGTCTATACATACATAGGTACATTATAATAAAATAGTAACGAAGTCAAAATTCTACTCGTATATTGAATATTTTTGGAAAAAAAGTAAGTAATATAGTTTTAGATTTTTTATGTTTGTCTGGATGTTTTATATGTTCCGGATTGGCGCCAAAATAACTGAACGGATTTGGATGAAATTTGGCACACAGATAGTTTATAACCTGTGTTAACACATAGGGTAATTTTAATTCCAGAGCCTAGACCACCACCTCTTAAAGCAGTATTATTTTAATCTAACTTCAGTGTGTGGAAGAGATGGAGCTATACAGAACGCTGTATAGCTCCATCTCTTTCTCACACTGAAGTAACATTAAAATAATACTGCTTTAAGAGGTGGTGGTTGGCCCCCAGTAATACGTTCCCTTGGGATATTTTCTGAAAAGCAAGTTCGTAAAAAAAGTAATCTTAATTTAAAGCTGTGTAATTTCGAGTAGAGAGTTCGGCCACCCTGTTGGTATGAAAAGAGCTATTTTTTATTTTAGCTAACTGATTGATAACGCTCAGCCACAAACAGTATCAGAGACAATACAAACAACTAATCCCAATGGAGGGAACATTACAAAGTCGCTACGTAACTATCACGAGACCGCACTTCACCGAGTCCTTTAATTAAGTACCTTACCGTGATTACCATAATTACAACATTATCTTAATAGTAGCAATTCTCATTCAAGTATATTTCAGAAGATATCAGCTTTCAAAGGTATGGTGTGGAATTGTTGGACAAGTTCAAGAAGGCGATTGAGTAATAAATTAATTTCATGGTGTGCTACGGTGTAGCTCGCTTGTGCTACGAACGCGTAATCTCGCGTAGTAGTAATTATTTAAAAGCATTTTCTTAATAAAATTAAGTACTCGATGTACTTATGTTACAGATGTCATCATCTGGCTAGCTTTTTCTCAACTGTGTTGGGGTCAGCTTCCAGTCTAACCAGATGCAGCTGAATATCAGTATTTTACATAGAGCGTCTGCCTCCACAACCCAGTTACTGGGTAATACGACTGACTGGGTAGTATGACTGGTTGTCAGAGTTTCGGGCTTCTGACGACCCGTAACGATTGTCAAAGATCCAGGAATGACAGCCGTACCAAAACGGCTTACAACGTGCTTTCCGAGGGACGGGTCTCGGTATGTAAATATGGTCTTCCATCCACGGACAGAACGCGGCAAGCGTAGCTTAATCTGATCGATCGACCCGTGCGGCTGTTATTACTTAGCCACGAGCCCCTCCTTACTTATGTTACAAATGTATTGAGCATAAAATATTTTAGAGAATTTGGATGAATAATACATATTTTGTGTTTAATTGACAAATACCCGTTACTTTATTGACATAGTAGCATAAGGAGCATATCACTAAAATGTAATATTATTTATTTAAATTGATTAGTTTTGTAATGATAACTGAATTATATCCTATTTTAAATTATGACGTACGTACAATTAATCTCTATTTTACTAATTAATGATTTAAAGCATGTCCTTTTCAATTTGTATTAAATTGTTGTGCCCGACAGGGTCCATGTGAACTTTGTAACTATTAATAAGATCTTGTACACACTTGATCTTGTATATGCAATAAAGATTTGAATAAGAATTTGGAAATGTCTGCTCCGGCTAGAACCATGGTTTAATTCTATGGGACTAGAATGAATTCTCGTAACACAAACGAAAATTAATCAAGTTGATTGCAGAAGTTCAAACTTTGTTGGTACCCTGAGTACGATATGAGGAAATAAGTGGGTCTAATTGATCTCCGGATTACATGGGCAGCGCAACTTGGTGAGAAGCTTTTGTGTGTAATAGGTACTTCAATTTGGTTAGTTGAGTTTTCGAGTTTAATTCCCAAGCATGGGTAAGTGGTATTGGTTTTTCAGTTAGGATTCTAAAAAACATCTTTTTTCTGCTTTCAACTGAAAAGCTACACGCGCTATAAGTTAGGGACATCGTGACATAACATTTACCATGGATTCAGTACTTACATTATTCTCAACCTCAACGAACGGACAGAATTTTTTTTACCGTGCCAAAGAGATTTTTTATTGGCCAAATATGTTTCGTGATGTTTCTAATACTTTGAGGCAATGTAAGTTATGTATGTTTTTTATAGATACATGTACGAGTATGTATAAAAACCTTTAATAATGCACGCTATTACAGCGTACCACGTAGCGTGCTCGTCTATAATAGACGAGACTTAATAATTTAATTTTATCCTTGCCAATCAAATGATGTAACATTTCATCATCTGCTTGGCCTTTTCCCAACTATATTGGCGTCGGCTTCCAGTCAAACCGGACGCAGCTGAATACCAGTATGTTACGTGGAGCGACTGCCTAGCTGACCTCCACAACCCAGTTACTGGGTAATATGATATCCCTTGGTAAGACTGGTTGTCAGACTTTTGAGCTTCTAACGACCCGTAACGACTGTCAAAGATCCACAAATGACAGCCGGGACCAACGACTTAACGTGCTATCCGAGGCACGGAAGAGTCTTGATATGTAAAGATGGTCACCCATCCACAGACTAACCGCGGCAAGCGTAGCTTAACCTGATCGATCGACCCGTGCGGCTATTATTACTTAGCCACAATATAACATTTATGATCAAAAAATTACTAGACCATACCCGTCTGTAAGTTTTTCTCATTTATCACCAAATCCAATATCCTATAACCGCTTCACGTAAGTTTTGAAACTAATATACTGTTCTATTGTTATAACTTTTTGGGAAGTACGTACATTTGAGGCAACTTTTAGTTATAACTAGTCATAAGAACATAAAAGTTACAGGAATATGTGGGATGAAAGAGATTAACGTCGAGAATTTTGTTTCCGGGAAAACATTTGGAGTTCTGAGAATAGAAGAGATTGAGGGACTTTAAGTATAGAACTAGTATACTTTTTAGGGACTGGAGGAGTTCCAGGGATGTAGTACCACCATACTACAGTCACTGCATACCTCGTTGCTATGTTCCGGAGTTTCTGCTTGCCACCAAATACTATGTTTTACAAGCCGTATGCCCGACGGGATTCCCACCGGTAACTTCTCAGGAGCCTTAGATGACGCGTTTCCAAAAAAAAAAAAAAACGATGATACCACTAACGTTTACTTACAAACAGTCGAACGGCCGAACCCAAATAACCTACCTATCAGCAGTTTTGGCATATTGGAGATAGAAAAACCTATCTATCTTTGGTTTTAACGTCACAATAATCTAACCTTACCGGAGTGACATCAATAGCGATCTGTCTTTTATTGAAAATAGGTTATTGGGTTCGGCCGTTAGTAGGAACCAACTTCCACATTTCGATCTTCAAAATCGCCTATTAAATTAGGGGGATGAATTTTCAAAAATCCTTCCTTCGTTACATAGGCCTTCGTTATTTATGGGACTCTTGTGCAAAATTTCATGCTTCTATATGATCCAGCAGCGGTTTAGGCTTTGCGTTTTCTGTCAAAGAATTGAAGATTTTTATATAGTAGATGACCGATAACTTGTATGAGTAGTGCAAACTGTGAATCTGAATACATAAATAAAATGTGTAAATATTTAAAATGTTATTCCTAAATAGGCATTGTTGTGGCAGGCATATTGCTTGTGCTTGATTTTTATTTATATATATTTTTATTTAAAAGACAAATAAATAAGATTGAAGTGTCTGTTTGTAATGTCAAAGTAACAACTTTTTACTAAATGCATAGGAAAGTATATATAAACGGTTCTTATAACAAAAAAGCAATTTTTAACATTTTTGTCTGTCTGTCTGTTTGTTCCGGCTAATCTCCGAAACGGCTGGACCGATTTTGACGGGACTTACACTGGCAGATAGCTGATGTTATGAGAAGTAACTCAGGTTTCTTTTATTTTAGAAAAATAATAAGGGTTCCGCGCAAAAAAATTAAAACCCATGAAACCGTGAACAAAAAGTCGGATTTGAAAACTTCTTTTTGCATTTGGTAGCCCAATTCTCGAGAATAGTTATAGGCAACATCACGCTACGACCCTTAGGAGCCAAGCAGAAAGAAAAAAGTCAAAAAGAACACTAAGCGAAAACGAAGTAATAACGCGGCGGGCGATTCTACGCGACGGTTGGCGATGGGTCGGAGGACGAGGGCGTTTTATTAAAATGTGGCGGTTATTTTAGTATATTGTGTATCTTACGAAATCCACGCAAACGAAGTCGCGGGACACAGCTAGTCATTTTATATAATTATGTAATAAATTAGTCTTATGTATACTATAATTTTTGCTTCTCACGTAACTTTATTTACTTAATTTAATTCATTGTCCTATTTAATTTATTATTTGGCTTTGTGCTTTTGACATAAATTGATTTGATCTGACATTTTTTTATTATTTTTTATTAATATTTTTACGACATTTAATTAACTTCATTTAAGTATTAATCAATCAACTAATTATTGCTTATTTCATTTCATAATAGTCACACTCATAAAACTGACAAAATTGTGTATTGTATTTGTATTTAATATGGGTCAAGGACCTGAAATAAATGAATTTTAATTTTAAACATGGAACCAGAAATAACTATCCCTTTTTTTCGTCGCCTCAGTTGGTTTGTAAAACTATTTTATTATATCTTTTAATTTCCTTTATTTGCGGTAATACCAACGAAACATTATTGTATAATTTGCGTCCATTTTGGTATTTTATGATTCCGTTTCCAGACATTTTCTTAGTCTTTCCAGTGGATAGATAACACAGGGACATCAACATTAATTATGTTGCTAAAGATGGGAGATATCCGGAAATTTGTGTTATTTCACCACAACCCTTACTTACCTTTCAAGATAAGGTAAAATTGTTATTCATTTTGCAGGTATTTTAAACAAAATCGAGAAGGTTTTCGGGAATTTACAGGATTATTTAAGTAGAAAATGCCTTACTTATTTGCAATTAACAATTGCTACTGTTTATTTAATAAGAAAGTGCGTTGAAGCTAAATAACCTTATCTGTTTTCAATGTTCCTACATTGAAAATGGAAAAGTTTATTTTTTTTTATATTTCCTATGCATGGATGTCGACGTTCGAGTGCATAGAATAATCCGTGGAACGCTTTTCATTTTGATGGAAAATATTCATGTGCTGATCAGAAATTATAATAAAAATGCAAAAAGTAGATGCCAATAACCGCATATGAGTCGAAAAGACATGAATCTTAAAGTACCTACGTTGTGATAAACTGAGTGATTGATTAAAAATCTATCATGCATAGAATTAACAAACCTTTTTTATTCGACTTCAAAAAAAGGAGGAGGTTATCAATTCGGTTGTAAATTTTTTTTCTTTTTAATGTTTGTTACCTCTCAGTACTCCGTCATTTATAAGCCGATTTGGAAAATTCCTTTTTTATTTGAAAGGACATACTTCCAGATTGGTCTCATTTTTATCAAAGTCTAGTTTTGATGACAGGATCCATGAGTAATTGAGGGAATTCCTCAAATATTATAGGCAAACACATAGTGATTTTGATATTTTCAACATCAAGTCAAGCATTTGCATTCAGAAAGTATCATATGGTGAAGTGGAACTGATGGAGAAGGGCCACGGGAACTCCTCAATGATAAGTAAAGGGTTTTCCAATAGGGACGGGTCGATGTTGACAGTCTGTGGCAGCCATACTATTTTGGTGGGATCTGTAAAATCTGTTGTATATTATGCAGTCAGTGATGCCAAATCACCATGGCAAGTTACACGGTTGAGCAGCATGTGCAAATGATAAAACTTTATTATCAAAATGAGTGTTCGTTAGTGCAAACGTTGCGCGCATTGCGCCCATTTTACGGCAGACGCGGTGGCCCTTCAAAGTCCACTCTCCAACGATTGGTGACTAAATTTGAGACGACCGGTTCGGTAAACAACCAATCAACACCTTTACGTCAAAGGAACGCCAGATCGGCCGAGAACATCGCCGCTGTACGTGAGAGTGTTCAGGAGACTCCGAGGCAGTCGATTTCTCGCCGTGCTCAAGAACTCGGCCTTTCGCAGACCTCAACTTGGAGAATTTTGCGTCGGGACTTGGGTCTGCATCCGTACAAGATCCAACTGACCCAAGAGCTCAAAGTAAATGACCATAGACAACGCCGTGTGTTCGCTGAATAGGCATCGGAACGCTTGGAAGAGGACCCCGATTTTGGCCGAAAAATAATCTTTAGCGACGAGGCACATTTTTGGATGAATGGTTTTGTTAATAAGCAAAATTGCCGTATATGGGATGACCACAACCCACATGAGGTTCACCAGGTGGCAATGCATCCACAAAAAGTTACTGTTTGGTGCGGATTTTGGTGTGGCGGCGTCATTGGACCGTACTTCTTCGAAAACGACGTTGGCGAGGCCATCACCGTCAACGGCGAGCGCTACAGATCAATGATAAACAATTTCTTTTGGCTTGAATTGAACAATATGGACGTGAACGACATGTGGTTCCAGCAACATGGCGCTACTTGCCACACAGCAAACGACACAATCGACATTCTGCATGAACGGTTTGAGGGTAGAGTTATCTCTCGCAGAGGTGACGTGAATTGGCCACCAAGATCGTGTGATTTGACTCCGCTAGACTTTTTCTTGTGGGGTTTTCTGAAGTCGCAGGTCTATGCTAATAAACCACATTCGACCGTTGCCCTGAAAGCCAACATAACGCAGGCCATCGCTCGGATTCAGCCGGATCTATGCAGCAGAGTCATTAAAAATTGGACCTCTCGGATTCGTGCCACCATACGAAGCCGCGGCGGACATTTGAACGATGTCATATTCCATCCATAATGGCATAAATGGGCCTTTTAAATAAAAAATAAATGTCGTTAATATCTCACACACATCTTGTTTTATTCAATTTTAACATCGACCCGTCCTTGTTGAAAGACCCTTTATTTCACGGGTGGCGATAAGATATCACGATTAAGATAGTTAAGCGACAGTGACGAAGCCAATTTAAATAAATAGTGCTGGTGAAAATGGTACCATCGAACTAATCTGATGCTGAAGCCGGAAAGTAGGCACCGGAACTCCATAATAAAACAATGTATCCTAGCCGTGTTTGGGCTTATTAGAATTGTCATGAGATGCACTCTGGCTATAAATTATTATAACCGACTTTGAAAAAGGAGGAGGTTCTCATTCAGTTCGTCGGAATCTTTTTTTTTTAAGTGTGTTCCCCGATTACTCAAGACGGCTGGACCGATTTGAAAAATTATTTTTTGTTTGAAAGGGTATACTCTCCAGGTGGCCCCATAGTCATCAGGTCAGGATCTGATGATGGGATCCTGGAGAAATCGAGGGAACTCTGCAAATATTATAGGCACACCTATATCGATTTGGATATTGTTTTATAGTAACTTGTGCATTTGCCCTCGGATAGCACCATTTGGTGAAGTAGAACTGATGACGAAGACCTTAGATGGTAAGATGGCCACCGGAACATCTCAATACTAAGTATTTCACGGGTTGCGATTCGATTACTTTAAAATTATTGCTAAGCAATATAAGCTCGTCACAATTTATATGGTGAAGTGGAGCTGATGGTGAAGTACCAGACAATTAACGTCCCTGCATCCGGAAAAGCAATGTTTTTTAAAAGATGATGAGCAGTTGTCATTAGGCTATTGTAACTTAGATAAATTAAAAATCGAACCACTCAAAAGTGAAAAATTTAATAATTTCTTACAAAAAAAAAAAAAAACAATCAACCTCCAAAAAAAAACAATACAAAGTGAAAAATAACTTTAATTTCGGAAGTCGGTGGCAAACACCTTAAATACAGATCCAAAGACACCGACTTCCGAAATTAAAGTTATTTTTCACTTTGCAGTGTTTTTTTTGGAGGTCGGCTGTTTTTTTTTTTGTAAAAAACTTTTACACTTTTTAGTTGTGGTACCTACCCCACACAAATTCATATAGCACTACTTTCAATGTAAACAAAACAATATTGATAGAAACTGATAATATCATCATACACAAAGTGGATTAAATATGTAGTACTATTGAAGCCAACTCAAAACTTACTCAAGCATTTTTTATTAATAAAAGTATATGGGACCACACCGCAAGTTTCCCCTACCAGATAAAAAGGAATCACGTAAATGGGCGTAGTAATCACAGAGAAATCCGTGTACATGTATGAAAGAAAAATCGCGCAATGCATAACCTCCTCCTGTTTTTGAAGTCGGTTAAAATCACTATAAAACGCACCTATTCTTCCGGTAAACGGAGACACTAGATACTGATTTGTTTGTTCGACCAAGCATCAGTAATTGGTTCCAAAAGTAAATTCTAGTGTGTGTATGTACTGCTTTCCGTTTGTCACGACTTAATTTGTTGGCAGAAGAGTTGTAATTGGCACTGGAGATAGGATAGACAATCTCAGGGGTGCTACACACTTTGGGTTGACACAACAGGGCGGTAAAATAGAATATACAGCGTGTATCAGAAATGTGTGATCATATCTAAGGATGTGGTACAGACCATCGAACTGAACAACTTTCTCTATCAACAGTAATCGTGAAAAAATTATCAGCTGTCACATACATTTGGGTCGACTGTATTGATGTTTATTCGCGATTACGATGTTGGTCCCATGGAGAAAGTTGTTCAGTTTGATGGTGTGTACCACACCTCTAAATGTGACCACAAATTTCTGATACACGCTGGATATTTTGCCGCTCGGCTGCGCCGAATCATGCCGACCCGAACGAGACGTGTGTAACACGCTTGTCGGTTTCTTCTTTCTTTCTAAACTGATAATGGTAGACTCATTTGAACGTCTTCAGATAAATAAATACATAATTACATCTTCTTCATGAATTTACATTTTGCTTTTCGAGATACCTAAGTGCGATTTTCAAATACTGGGTCTTGGACTTATTTGATTCAGAACAAACACAAAACAAAGTGATATTTGGTTAGTATTTGTGAGAAGATTCTAAATTAAGTCTTTATTAAAAGATTCAAAATTAAGTCGTTATTAAAAAAACGGCGAGGAGCGCTTGTCTATTAGACAACATTAATTTCAGGTTTATTATTTCTCGCTGTAACTAATATTTGCATCGATATTAGATTTTGGACTCTTTATTGAATATTTTATTTTTTCTTGTCTTTTATATTGATTTTGTTTTACGTTAAACTTTCAATACAATATGTATTAAATAAATGTAAAATACAGTGTCGACCCTGAAATTTGAAACTCTCAAGGACTCTACGAGACAGGCTCGCCCTAGTGTGGAGTCCACAAGTTAAAATATTAAAATTATGTTCCCTTGTAACAATAATTTTAGGAGTAGTTTACTTGTACTTTAGTTTTAAGGAAATGTAAGAACATTATTTGGTTAAACAATGATTTTTATTATTTTCGTTTCAAAGTACTATTGAGCGGTTCCGCGAAAAGGCAATTTCATATTCGCCTTATTTAAAAAAAAAAACAATAACCTCAGTTTTCTATATTTTCAAAACAATTTCACTCTAGTTTATAAAGAAAAAAAAAATAGTTCGAAAAATAAATCAAATAGACCAATTGTAGCAGCCAGTAATATTTTTTCTCGTTTTCGAAGCTACACCTTATAGAAACACACGATCCACTCCTGCATCGCAGTTTTTACGACTTGACAAAATATTAAGGTTTCTTTATTTAGACTTTTTTAGATACTTTTATTTATTTATCAAAACTTTATGCACAAGTAAAAAAATACTGTACAAAGGCGGACTAAATGCCTGAAGCATTTTCTACCAGTCAACCTTTGGGCGATGCGGAGACAAAACATGGCAGGTGCAACCTACGGGATAGATGCTCGGAAATAATTGTAAAATACAAGAATAGATACTAATACAAACAAAATAAACTTTGTCAGGAGAAATAACGATCGATAGTGGAGAAAACGACTCCAGGAGCTAGACCACCACTTCTTAAAGCAGTATTATTGTAATCTTACTTCAGCGTCGGAAAGAGATGGAGCTAGACGTTCTGTATAGCTCCATCTCTTTCTCACACTGAAGTAACATTAAAATAATACTGCTTTAAGAGGTGGTGGTTGGCCCCCTGTACCGGTGATTGAAAGGCGTCTTTGCATCTAAACTTGGTTTTTAAGTTGGTATTATCAAACCGCTCCTGTTTGTAGGAGTCTTAACCCGTCAAAATCTAGTCGCAATCTCATCTCAGCGACAATCAAATGCCAAAAACTTGTCAAAAACGTAGGGAAATTGTAGGTATTTTTACATAAATTGAGACTGAGATCAGACTGTGAACGTTCTTAAAATTATGGGATCCCCTCAGATGACCGCTTGTCAGCCAACTGACACCTTCATGTTTTTTCCTATTTCCTTTATCATTAGTCATTGTTTGTCTTACCTCTCAAATGTCGTATGAGCCCCATAGGTTCATAAGCAAAATACTCTCGAAACGACAATAAATATAATCGTGAAAACCATTGAGCCCTCACATGCAAACGGTTTTAAAGCGACTTTTATATAAAATATGTGTGTATATGGGGGCACTTTTGGGGGCAAAGAAGAAAATTTAAAAAAAAATTGTAAACTATAATACCATATGGCATATCAAACCTTTCAAATTCCCTTACAATAATACAGTAAACAGGACGTCGCTGGGCGGAGGTACCTACGCAATACGTATTTCAAAGTTTTAAACTATCTTATAGCTAAGAAAACATCGCGAGTAACACGTTCGGACCAGCAATATTTTATTATAACAAAACTGTACAATTTATTGATAACACAACGTCTAATCACGGCTAATAAAAATATGATATTATTTGCACTACGTCTCACGGCGCCAGGAAGCCATAGTAAATTACATTAGTTGAACTTTTGCGCCGTAACACTTGGAAGTGTCAAACATCTAGAGCCACAACAAATCAAATTTTGGCGGCTTCTTGTTGTCGTCTACTACACACTCGCAAGCGCGACACATGCGCAACGTACAAACACGTCGTGTGGAGCGGCAACGCTCCCAACTTTAGTCACAGTCCACTGTGAGCCGCATTAGTGACCACGCGTGTGTTAGAAGGACATGGATAAAAAGTCGTCGAAAGCGCAGAGTTTCGTCAAATCCATACTATCCATACTAATATTATAAATTCAAAAGTAACTCTGTCTGTCTGTCTGTATGTTACCTTTTCACGCCTAAACCACTGAACGGATTTCGATAAAATTTGGCAAGGTGATAGATGGCACCCTGGGGAAGGACATAGGCTACTTTTTGTCTCAAAAATAACCCTACAGGGGGTGATATAGGGAATGAAAGTTTGTATGGGAAACCCTGCATTTTTTAAGTTAGGGATATGAAAATTCAAATTCATACATTTGGTAGGAAATAAAGAATTATGTGGCTCAGCGTTTTTGAAAAATCATCCCCTAAGGGGGTAAAATAGGGGTTGATTTTAAAAATCACAAATAATATTAAAAATGTCGTGTAAGTACCTTTTTTGAAGAGATTTAAGGGATTGAAAATGTAGTCATAGTTCGTATCTTGACTTCTTGAGGAAACATTTTAGTCTTTATTTTTAACCGACTTCAAAAAAAGGAGGAGGTTCTCAATTCGGTTGTATGTAATTTTTTAAACCGATTTGGAAAATTCTTTTTTTATATTGAAAGGACATACTTCCAGATTGGTCCCATTTTTATTAAAATCCAGTTCTGATGATAGGATCCATGAAGAATTGAGGGAACTCTTCAAATATTATTGGCAAACACATAGTGATTTTGGTATTTTCGTCAACAAATCAAGCATTTGTATTCAGAAAGTATGATTTGGTGAAGTAGAACTGGTGAAGAAGACCATAGATGGCTACAGGAACTCATCAATGATAAATATTTCACGGGTGGCGATAAGATATCTCGATTAAGATAGTTAAACGACTATGACAAAGCAAATTTAAATAAATGCTTCTGAAGAAAATTGTACCATTGAACTCAGATCAGTAATAAAACAATGTATCCCAGCCGTGTTGGGGCTTATTGGAAATGTCATGAGATGCACTCTGGCTATAAATTATTTTTAACCGACTTCAAAAAAGGAGGAGGTTCTCAGTTCTTAGGAATCTTTTTTTTTATGGTTCCCGATTACTCAAAGACGGCTGGGCCGATTTGGAAAATTCTTTTCTTGTTGGAAAGGGTATACTTTCCAGGTGGTCCCATTGTCATCAGGTCAGGATCTGATGATGGGATCCTGGATAAATCGAGGGAACTCTTCAATATAGGCACACCTATAGAGATTTTGGTATTTTTTTATAGTAACTTGTGCATTTGCTCTCGGAGAGCAACATTTGGTGAAGTGGAACTGATGACGAAGACCACAGATGGTAAGATGGCCACTGCAACAACTCAATAATAAGTATTTCACGGGTTGCGATTCCATTACTTTAAAATTATTGTTAAGCAATAGAATCTCGTCACAATGCATATGGTGAAGTGGAGCTGATGGTGAAGTACCAAGAGAACTCCTCAACAATTAACGTCCCTGCATCTGGAAAAGATAAAAATGGGACCAATCTGAAAGTAAGTCCTATCAAAAAAAAAAAAAAAATTCAATTCGGTTAATAAATGACGGAGTAACGGTAACAAACATTAAAAAAAACATACAACCGAATTGATAACCTCCTCCTTTTTTGAAGTCGGTTAAAAATAGTAACGAAGTCAGAACTGTGCATTGCATATATTTGAAAAGAAGTGATTGAACGAGTCTGTTGCGCACACTATAGTTTTTAGAATTTTTGTCCGTTTGTTGTTTGTCGGGATGTATGTTCCGGATTGGCGCAAAAACGGTTGATTGAATTTAGAGGAAATTTGGCATACAGATGTTTTAGAACCTGGATTAACACGTAGGGTAGGTGATAGGTATTAATTTGATATATTCCGACATACACGCGGGCGAAGCCGCGGGCAAAAGCTAGTTGTTGTATAAATACAGAACAGGAAGATACTATTTCGATGGAATCTCGTTCCGTCGGTGATTTAGGGCTGATTTTTCAATCGTCAGATAACTTTTACCTGAGGAATAAATATGGCGGTTTGACATATAATATTTTCTATACAAAAGCTGTCAAAATGTCAAACATATTCCCCAGATAAAAGTTATCTGACGATTGAAAAATCGGCCCTTAGAAAATAATGCTCCTCTTGCTTCACCAGCACCTACAGAAACGTAAGTTGTCGTAACAACCGCAGAGACGGCAGAGATAAATGAATACTGACCTCAACTCTCCTAGTACAAGACACAAACAGTATAGCCCTTATACTGATATTTGTATCTTGAAATGAAAATAAATCATCATCTGTCTAGCCTTTTCCCAACTATATTGGGGTCGGCTTCCAGTCTAACCGGATGCAGCTGAATACCAGTATTTTACATGGAGCGACTGCCTATCTGACCTCCACAATCCAGTTACTGGGTAATACGATACCCCTCGGTAGGACTGGTTGTCAGACTTTCGGGCTTCTGACGACCCGTAACCGTAACGACTTTCAAAGATCCACGAATGACAGCCGGGACCAACGGCTTAATGTGCTTTCCGAGGCACGGAGGAGTCTCAGTATGTAAAGATGGTCACCCATCCACGGACCAACCCCGGCAAGCGTAGTTTAACCTGATGGATCGACCCATGCGGCTGTTATTACTAGCCACGAGCTCCTCTAAAATTGAAATGAAAATAAATAATATTATATCTTCTTTTCTATCACCATTGCCGCCGTTCACAGAGGTGCAGAATAGCTCAATGCCTGCCGTCGTGTAATAACCGACGCATGTTGAAAATGGTAATTACCTTACTGCACCCGCTTTGCCACCATCAGCATGTAATGAGATATACGCTGAAACGCATACTTTGTTATTGCCTACAGCGGTGGAGGTTCCTCCAGCAATACGTTGTTCTCCAATACAACATTACGCATTGTTCAAGACTCAACGTTTAAGAACGTTGACGGGAACAGACGTTGTGTCCAATTTTTATTGACTGACCGTATATGGAACAACGTCATCTGGAGTCGACGTCTTTTGACTTTGTGTTTAATCTTATAACACTCTAGGATACATGAAGAGCAGAACGTTTATCAAAGTATGTCCATTTTGTGTAAGAAAATATTGTGTCATAATGCGCGCACCTCACGAGAGTGGTGCTGGACCAAACGTGGTAAACTTAGACCATTCATTTATCATGGTCTGAAATCGGCAATACGAACGTAAGGATGGTGATCATAGATCATGTTTTTTTCTACATGAGAAGCTTTTGGCTTGCTGTGAAAAAAATAAAAAAAAGAATAAAATTTCATATTTTACGAAATTCATGATTGAATCACATTTCCAATTCAGACTCGCCCCACACAATACTGAAATTGTAGGCATGCAGCCTGCAATAAAATATTCAATTCAATTTATACACATGTCTTCATATCTTTTTCATATTTCTGACCGTTTTATTTTCATCACACAAGTGTAACGGAAAATATAAGTTATCCATCGAATTGACACATGCAGGCTTGTGAAACTATGAATATTTTACATTTTTACATACACATTAATTGTGATTGAGTGATTAATCTTTGTGATAGATCGATGATTTCCGATAATTCTGATAATGTAAAAAGAACCTTGTGCAAACATGTTAAGGTTTTAAAACTTTTAAATGTGCTGATAGGCATAGGAATGTTCTGACATGCTTTTGAAAGTATACTTTTTTATTGCACTGTACCTTTTTTGAAGTGCTGAAGTGTCAGACACTTGAGACGTCATCATCTGTCAAGCCTCGGGCAGAATTCTCGCGGCGCGACATGTTTATGACCCTGCTCACAAAAAATGATCCACTGATGTTTCTATTGGCTCTTGACACTTATTGTAAACTGTTTTGGGTTCTTGAATAAACATATCATACTATAAAATCTAAACTATACTCGTATTACGAGAGATTTATAAACAAAATATGATTACAACAGAGTATGGCCGAAAGTGTCATTTGTTTACGTAACATTATTTGCTCAAACAAAATGGTATCTATGATGTTATTTCGTGCAAATATTATCTAAAACGATGTAATTACTACTTACCCACTTACCGTCGATTAGACACGAAAACACTTTATTTTCAATAAAAAACACACGGAGTTATCAGTCGCGCCAAATGTCATTGTCAAAACGTCACTTTTAACTCTTTTTTCAAGTTTACAAACCTATGTTTAGAATCATTTAGTTGACAAGAATATCTACCGGACCACAGACTAAAATTGCCTGCACAGGATATTAGCCTTGAATTATAATTAATAATGGAGATTTAAAGCGCGGGAACGGGTGGCACACCGGAATGCCAGCGCCGCTTGAAGGTTGGCGGTGAGTGGCACACCGGTGTGCCAGGTAGCATAAAGCGGCGGGTGCAATGACGATATATTAACAAGGAAAAATATAACCGATCCTCAGAAACTTTTGCGCTTTAGACGTGAACAAGGCCAGCGGGCCTGACGGCATTCCAGCGAGAGTGTTGAGGCAGTATGCGCCTGAACTATCTCCTGTGTTGACACGTTTCTTCCGCCTTTCTCTTAAAAAAGGACGGTACCAAAATCCTGGAAGCTCGCAAATGTGCAACCAGTGCCCATAAAGGGCGACCGTGCAGACCCTGCCCATTACCGTCCGACCGCCATTACCTCCATTCTGTGCAAGGTTATGGAAAGGGTACTGAACAGTAAGTTGCTGACCTACCTTGAAAACAATGATCTCCTCAGTGACCGTCAGTATGGCTTTCGCCGGAGACGGTCAACTGGCGATCTTCTTGTGTATGTCACGCACTGCTGGGGCGAGGCCATCGAGAAACACGGTGAAGCACTTGCTGTATCGCTTGATATCTCGAAGGCCTTTGACAGGGTCTGGCACGCTGGTCTACTCAGCAAGCTTCCTGCTTATGGCATCCCTGCTGATTTTTGTAGCTGGATATCAGACTTCCTTAGTGAACGGTCTATCAGGGTAGTCGTTGACGGCTGCTCTTCCGACCTTATGGCTATTGATGCCGGAGTTCCTCAGGGGTCTGTTCTCTCTGCAACTCTTTTCCTGCTACACATCAATGACCTGCTTCAGTCTGGTATTGTTGGGTACGCACATGACAGTACAGTTTCAGAGAGATACTTGTCCAGCGCAAAAACCAGCGGGGCCGAAGTTCGTTCCCTGAGAGAGGCCATGGTAGAGCGGACAGATTTGACCTTAAGCCTTGTCTCCCAGTGGGGTGATGATAATCTGGTCTCTTTTAATGCCACCAAAACACAGGCGTGTCTTTTTACCGCTAAAAGGAGTCGTTTCGATCAAACTCCTACTTTTCGGGGTATATCTGTTCCTGTAACAGATCGGCTCGAGCTCCTAGGCATGGAGTTGACACCATGTCTCAACTTCGGTGCCACCATCGAGTACAAAGCTCAAACTGCGGCCAAGAAGCTGGGCATCCTGAATAGGGTGAAGCGATACTTTACGCCTGGACAACTTTTAATTCTCTACAAAGCGCAAGTCCGATCCTGCATGGAGTATTGCAGCCACCTTTGGGATGGCTCGGCCAAATACCAACTTGCCGCGCTTGACTCGGTGGAACGCAGAGCTAAGAGGCTTATTGGCGACGTAAGACTGGTGGATGCCAAGCTTCACAGCTTGGCTCATCGTCGCAAGGTTGCCTGTTTGTCGGTCTTCTACAGATTATACTTCGGGGAGTGTGCTCAAGAACTTCACGACCTCTTTCCGCCGGCCCCCTTCTATCAGCGGACATCTAGACGCACTGCAGGTTATCATCATTACCTAGTTGTTATTCCACCAATTCGCACTAAGCGTTTCCAAATGTCTTTTGTGATGCGCAAAGCAAAGGAGTGGAACTCTCTGCCTGCGTCTGTGTTTCCGAACGCATACAACCCCGATCTCTTCAAAGTGAGAGTGAACAGGCTTCTTCTGGGTAAGCTCGCTCCATCGTCGACTTTGTCTCTGTCATCTCTGACCTAGACTAGAGTCAAGAGCAAACTTATCTCAAATAAAAAAAAAAAACCTCTTAAAGTAGTATTATTTTAATGTTACTTCGGTGTGAGAAGGACATGGAGCTATACAGACCGTCTAGCTCCATCTCTTTCCCACACTGAAGTAAGATTAAAATAATACTGCTTTAAGAGGTGGTGGTCTAGCTCCTGAATTTAATCAACAAATACTAAATCGCCGATTCATAATGTATTTTGTTTAAGTTTTTTCTTTTTTACCTAGCCTATACTGTCCCACTGCTGGGCAAAGGCCTCCCCAAATTTCTTCCAGGAACTTTTTTCCCACGTCACCTCGGACCATGCCTCACGGTTGTCACGGTACGCGTCCAGGTCATCCCGCCACTACTTTCTGGGCCGGCCTCGGCGGCGCCGTCCATCTTCAGGTACCCATTGTGTGGAGCCTTTTGCTCAGCGGTCATCGTGCATGCGGCTGACGTGACCCGCCCAATCCCAATTTAGCTTGGCAGCCTTCTTGCCTACGTCCATTATACCCGTTTTGGAACGCAGCGTGGTGTTCTGAATTCTGTCCTGTCTTTTTACGCCTAGGATGCTGCGTTCCATCGCTCTTTGGCAGACTCCAAGATGGAATTTTTGCGACTCGGTGACCGACCAGGTCTGAGCACCATAGGTTAGGACGGGCAGGATACACATATCGATGAGTGTGCGCTTCAGGGAGATCGGCAGATCACTCTTCATTAGCGTCTTTATGGACCAGTAGCTTTTCCAGGCGTTTTCGATTTGAAGGTCAATTTCCCTTTCCCGCCTGTTTTCGAAAAAAACTAACTGGCCCAAGTTGATATGCTCATCGACATAATGTATTTCCTGCCCATCTACCTCGACTCTACGCTTAGTGCTGTTGGTCATTAGTTGGGTTTTAGACCAATTCATCGCAAGTCCCATCCTGAAGCTAGCCGCGCTCAACTCTTGGAGCATGGTCTGGAGTTCTAGAGCTGTGGGGGCAAAAAGGACTACGAGTATATTGTCGGCAAATCGGAGGTTTGTCTTTGTTTGGTTTTCCATGACGTTACCAGTGACTAAGATATCTCCTCAAGTGTGCTAGTAAACAATTTGGGAGAGAGTGCGTCCCCCGGTTTAACACTTTTTTGGATTCTGAATGATGGTCCAGCAGTGTTTAGTTTAATGTTTGCAGAGCTATTGTTGTATATATTTTTTAAGAGGTCAATATATGGTTTTTCAAGTTCCTGCTGTTCCAAGGATGTGAATATTTCATTGTGTTTAATACTGTAAAGGCCTTCATGTAATCTACGAAGGCTATAAAGGTTTATTAAATTCTGTGTATTTTTCTAGGGTCTGGTTTAGTGTTTGAAGATGGTCGGTTGTTAAAAAACTTGGGCGAAATTTGGCTTGATCTGGTGGCTGATGTTTATCTAGTTTCCCATCTGTACGATTATGTATCACTTTAATAGAAGCCTTATAAATATGAGGTGTCAGACTTATTACTTGAGGCGTTATTGCGGATATCGCTTTTATCACCTTTTTAGTGCAGAAGGACTATATTTGAATGGCACATTGAATTAGGCACTTTCCCTGATGTTAGTATTGTGTTAAATAGGTTTGTAAGGTGAGGCAACAGTGTTGAAGAGCCAATTTTTAATGCCTCGGTAGTAACTCCATTATCTCCAGGACTTCTATTGTAGCGCATAGTAGTAAGTGCCCTGTGTACTTCATAACCATTTATTAAGGGTATAGAATCTAGGAGACTGTAGTCTGTGTTGATCGAGGGTGGTGAGTGGTCTGAGTATAATGCTTTATAGAATTTGGTTGCTATTTCCATGATTTTATCCCTACTATGGTGTTTTATTGCGTCATTGTCTTTTAGACTATTAATCCAGGTTTTTTCCTTTGTGACTCCATGTTTCAAAACCCTAAGAGATGTGTGTTTTTCTAGAGCGGTTTTGACTAAATGTGTGCTAATATTTCTCAGATCTTTCCTAATACTTCTTTTGACTTCTCTATCTATTGATCTGTATTATGCTGTACCCATTTCTTTTTATTTCTAGTCGTGTTCTTTAACGTTTTATTGTTTTTGATTATTCCGGTAACTATTGAATTATATTGTTCTCAGCGTCTGTTTCATCAACTTTAAGTTCCTAAAATTAATTTGATATTTCAAGATTAAAATGTTCTAGGTTATTGATAAGTGTCTCTTTTGAAAGCGGCCTGTGGTGCTATTCTGTAAAGATCCCTCCGTGAAAATTTAGGTGAAGTGAGCGTGATGTGAACTGTCATACCACCTTACTCTACTAGGGATTGAGCACACTTCAAACTCACTTCACCTAAGTGCTCACGGTGTGATGTTTACAGAATAGATCGGCTGGTTTGTTTTATGAACGATTTGGCTCAGTGGGCTTTGAAATCAAATCGAATTTTTGCGCGGATTGGTCTGTGGTCGGAGCTGTATTTAATTCTATTGATAACACTAACATTCTTGAATTGTTTAAATATTGTTTGAATATTTTTTTTTTAAATATGGGTGATTTTTTGCAACTGCAAAAAATTACTATAATTTACAGTATCATTACGAAATACAAAGTTATCTTTCCGATTGTTAAAGTTTAAATTATTCGTTTAGTATTTTCACTAATAAAAAGTGAAGTACGGAAGCCTCGGTGTTTGAGTCAGACTCGCACTTGTTTATTATTGAGTCTCTTTTTAACTTTCTGCGCTTTACGTAACTAAGCTAGGGTATCCTGACCAAACGGGATAGGTTAGGATAGGTCGCGGCAGCGGCTGGCGAGTGCACATCCAAGTTGGTCGCAGTTACTTAGTTATTTAGTATTTTTAAGACCCCAAAATAAGTGTTATTTGAGGTTCACATAAAGAGGCGCAATCACTTTAATAGAGTGCTCAATAATATTTTTACGAGCGCAAAATTCGGTTAAAAACATGTCATATTAAAACATCGAAATATCTGTGCTATATCTAAATTAATTGTTAAACTTCTATATACATTAACCTTCCAGATTAGAAAATGCTCTAAATGATGGTGAAAACCGCATTAAAATCCATTGCGAAGTTCAGAAGGACAACGCGGTCACACCGAACGAAACAGACATGAAAGCCGAATTGTTACCCGACTGCGGCGAAGCCAAAAAGGAGGGTTATGTGTTTTACTTGTATGTATGTATGTCCACCCTATGTTCTCTCGTAACTACTAAACGACTGAGCCGATTTTCATGAATGATATTATGTTGTTAGAATCGGATTTATTGCGGGAGTGTCACTAGATATATCAAAATTAAATAATCTAAATGGCAGATTTTTGGCGCCAAAATGGATGTTTTTTAAAAATAAAATCTGACAAACCTATTGAGTGGGGTATCAAAATAAAGGGTTTTAAAAGGTGATTGCAAAATATATACATATTATATGTTTATATGTAATTTGGAATGAGAAATGATAAAAAAAACAATCCCGAACTTTTCGAGTGAGTGAGTCGTTATCACCCGTTATCACCCGATTATAAGCGGGTATTGTATTTACGACCATTACCTAACGCGTTACTTAATACAGTGAGAGACAAATAATCCTGACTAAAAAGTGTAAAATAAAAAAGTTATTTAAGAAAATCAAAACCCGACTGCGGAAAAAGTGATTTTTAAAAAGATGGAAACAAGATGACCTATTTTGTCTCCAAACAATCTCATGCAGTCGAAGGCATCTTCTTAAATTTAACATTAAAGACCTGTTGCCTCCGATTGCATAAGACAAAATAGGTCATCTTGTTTTCATCTTTTTTAAAGTCACTTTTACGTAGTCGGGCTTTTGATTTTTTTAATTAACTTTTTTATAATTACTATTTATTACTATAGACTGTCTGCCTGCCCGACACTTTGCCTTTGTTCACACACAACACTGGAACTCACCGTCTGAGCCGCTGGTAGTTCGGTGGTTTGAAATAAATACTCTTTTCTGAAATAGGCTCCATTTTCTATCATATTTCTTGCCTCGGTGATTTAAATTGTGTCTTTTAGGCAGTCAGTTAGTCCCAGAAATGATTAATCGAATTGATGTAAAGGAAGTTATAATTAAATATTATTTAGAAAGAAAGAAATAAACATTGTTCATTCTGCACAAATAACACGCACATTAAAAATAAACATAAAATACTCACACTAATACATTGAAGCCAAAAGCCTAGTCATCCTCTGCCTAGTCTTTTCCCGATTATGTTGGGGTTGGCTTCCAGTCTAACCGGATGCAGCTGAAAACCAATACTTATTTTACATTGAGCGACTGCCTGTCTGACCTCCACAACCCAATGGTAATACGATAACCCTTCGTAAGACTAGTTGTCAGACTTTCGGGCTTCTGACGACCCGTAACGACTGTCAAAGATCCATGAATGACAGCCGGAACTAACGGATTAATTTGCCTTCCGAGGCATGGAGGGGTTTTGGTATTTAAAGAGGTCACCCATCTACGGACCAACTGCGGCAAGCGTGGCTTAACCTGATCGGTCGACCCGTGCGGCTGTTATTACTTAGACACAAACCGCAAGTCATAAGCCTAGTATTCGCTATAAATTATATTATTTACAATTAGGCCAACGCAATTTACGCATAGACTCATCCTCTAACGACCGAACCCTATTTATCACCAGTTTTGGCATACTGGAGATAGAAAAACCTTACCTATCTATGGTTTTAACGTCCCAATAATCTAGTAGAGATTATGGAATCTTACCGGCCTGACATAAAGACAGAGAATTATACTGTCTACCATCAATAGCGATCTGACTTTTACTGAAAATAGGTTATTGGGTTCGGCCGTAAACGAATACACTTTGTAAGTGATTATTAGAAGTAGGTAAAATGGAAGGCCAATTATTTATAGCGGTATCTATTAGATTCTTCATGGGAACATTGTTTCAGCAACTAGTGTTGTTGAGAAACGTTGAGAAAGCTTCAGACTCAGTAATTCATGTTGACGATGATAGATGGCGTTACCTACTGGTTACTGTTTCGAATCAGCTTCCACAATTTCTTGTGTTTTCAAGCATTTTAATAGATACAAAAGTATAGAACTACTATTTACTTATTGTAAAACTTGTTCAAATTAAGTAAGTACGACTGTAAGTGATTGTTAGTGTTGTTCAAGTTTAAATTACCCAAAGAAGTTTTTCTTATCTTTATGGGACTTATTTTTATTAAATGCTCAAGGTTGTACAACGAAATCTCCAAACGGCTGGTTGACACTTCCCGTGGCCCAAGGGGCTGGCTTTTACCTTGACCAGAGGCTAAGCATTACCATACAACGTGGCAAAGCCGCCAGTCTCTTGGGTACATTACCAGTCGACAGCGATGCGGTGGAATTTTTCGACGCCATATTTCAGTTTTTTTAATAGATATAGTTAGTTCGGGATATATTTTTTTAGATTTTTTTTTTTGTTTAGGTTAGGTTAAGTTTAATTTTTATTTAATAACAATAACAAACCGTTTATTTCAGAAGACACAGGCCCATAGATAAATACCTTAACCTAAACGTACATATATTATTTGAATATAAACAAAACTTGTGATAATAAATAATGTTTAAGACTAGGTAAGTAGCACTTCACTTTGCACTAGCTTGACTTTGTGCTGCCCTGTGGTACTTGGTCGCGGAAGCGACGGAACACCACGTCTTGCGGTCAGAAGTCTTCTTCCATGACGAGGGGCAGATAACAATTCGGTACACGCACAATGAACGCCTTGAAGTTGACGTTGCGGCGCGCCTCCAGTAACTGCACCCTCGGAGTGCACCTCGTGATCTGGCGCACGAACTCCACGATGTCCTCCGCCTTTGTGGTGTAGTGTAGGCGAGACTGACTAGCTGACTCGACAGACGTTGTCCTGTTAACATTTCGATACGGTCTTAAAGTTCATACAAAAATCCCATAGAAAAAATCAATTTTATTTTTTCCAGAATTTTCCAATTGTCCGGGAAACTTTTCCAATATTTCTTACTATAAAAAGCTAATTCGGAGTATTATGAATATTTTAAAATAAAAAATAGCCAAATTGCTCCACCCGTTGCAAGTGATGCTCTTAGCAACGAACAGCGTTTCATTTTTATTTATATAGATAATATATTATTTACAACTTAAAAAAAAAAAAAAAAATATTAATATGTAAAAGTACATAAAAAGGTAATGCGAGCTATGGTGGGCCAGTAATGGCCGCGACTTATGAGTTGTAGTTAGGTTCGAATCCAGACAGGTGCCTTACTTTGTGTAAATTATTTACACTGCTCTCAAAACGATTCTAGAACCAACAATTCGAAGACAACATCTTCTAACCCGCACTGGGTCCACGTGGTGGATTACGGCCCACTCCCTCTCACCGAGAGGAGGCCTGTGTCCCAGAAGTGGGAACATACAGGCTGATTTTGCTACATAATCATAATAATCATCTCATACATAGTGCGAGCGAGTAAGGACTTTAATATTCTTTGTAAAGAGTTCTCATTTGACCCATTTACCACCAAAACTTATTCTGTACGCACTCGCCTGAACGTTGAATTTTTCAAAAGTGCATAGTGCTTATTACACCTTATATGTATATATTATTTTGTATCGTGCTTATTAGTGATCCTAAGATTTCTACTACTTTTACTGTTTTTTACCCGTGAGAACCTGTTATTGGCTTTATGTTTCATATACAATTATTATCCATTTGTTATAGTGTCTCGTTTTGTTAGTTCACCTATAAATAAATAAATAAATAATAAACAAATTTTTGCATAAAAAAACAACCGACTTTCAAAAAAACATTACAAAGTGAAAAATAACTTTAACACGTTGGTCGCCATGTTGGACAATGGTGACCGTCAGTAAATGTTTCATTCAGGCCGCGTCGGACATCGGCGACCGACAGGGCACAACTTGTTTTGACTCACGCTTACAGGCCGCGGCGGTCACTTTTTCATTTGATTTGCGCATAATAAGTGACCCGCGCGGCCCTGTACAGTATTAATTTCGGAAGTCGGTGTCTTTGGATCTGTATTTAAGGTTTTCGCCACTGACTTCCGAAATTAAAGTTATTTTTCACTTTGTAGTTTTTTTTTTGGAAGTCGGTTGTTTTTTGTTTTTTTTGCATAAAAGTTTTTTATTTTTCTTTTCTTATTGGGTTGATTTCTAATTTATCTAAGTTACAATAGCCTAATGACAAGTGCTCATCACATTTTTACAAAATATTGCTTTTCCCGATGCAGGGAATTGTTGAGGAGTTCTCCTGGTACTTCACCATTAGCTCCACTTCACCATAATTATGCATTGTGACGAGCATAATTTGCTTAGCAACCATTTTAAAGTAATCGAATCGCAACCCGTGAAATACTTATTATTGAGTAGTTCCGGTGGCCATCTGTGGTCTTCATCATCAGTTCCACTTCGCCAAATAGTGCTTTCCAAGAGCAAATGAACAAGTTACTATAAAAAAATACCCAAATCGCTATAGGTGTGCCTATTATCATTGAAGTATTCCTTCGATTTCTCTAGGATCCCATCATCAGACCTGACCTGATGACAATGAAACCACCTGGAAAGCAAAAAACCCTTAAAAACCCTTTAAAACAAAAAAAAAAGAATCGGTCAACTGTCTTCGACTAATCGGGGAACACACAAAAAAAAGATTCCGACGAACTGAGGCCCCCTCCTCCTTTTTTTGAAGTCGGTAAAAAAAGAGGGAAAGGAATCATAGGGCTTTAAAAAAATCGTCCGCCATCTTCAAGGTGTGTATCCCTACTTTTATTTACTAAACACATAATTACCTATATTACGCAACAAGGCACGTAAGCAGAACTCGTAACATAATCCTGCACAAAATTTCAATCCACTTAAGTGCCAAAAGTTTGAAACGACACGTTAGCATCTGTGAATGTTCAACTTACAACTTAATCCGTGAACTTGTGTGCAGTTTGCGAACGTTAATGTTACGCGGAATTTTCAAGCACATGTTTTAGCCAGCTGTTTCTGGCTACTTGGCTGATTAAGGGAGTCTGAAACTATTGCATATTTACTCATGTATTCCTCGCAGGCATAGGTAGAGAATACATGTATTCCTCGAAGGCATAGCTAATGAACTGTCAAAAATCAATAATATTGTTATGTAACTAGCTGTGCCCCGCGACTTCGTTTGCGTGGAAGTCGTAAGATACACAATTCACTAAAATAACAGCCACATTTGCATAAAATTCCCTCGTCCCCTGACCCGCTGCGTTGCATCGTCCGCCCGCGCTATTACTTCGTTTTCGCTTAGCGTTCTTTTTGACTTTTTTATTTTTGCTCGGCTCCTAAGGGTCGTAGCGTGATGTTAAATAGCCATCCTTAGATAACCATCCTTGAGAATTGGGCAACCAAATGCAAAAAGAATTTTTCAAATCCGACTTTGTTCACAATTTCATGGGTTTCATTCTTTTTGCGCAAAACCCTAATTCTTTTTCTAAAATAAAAGTAGCCAAAGTAATTCAATATAACATCAGCTATCTGCCAGTGAAAGTCATGTCAAAATCGGTCCAGCAGTTTCGGAGATTAGCCGGAACAAACAGACAGACAGACAGACATATAGATGTATGAGGAACAGGGTGTAAAGTTCACTCATCCTTCATAGAAAAGGGAGGATCCTCTGACCAGACGAGTGTTGTGTCTGGTGGGCTACTGCTTTTTTGTTTTTGGGGAATGGCATCTCGCAGTTCAACCTATAGGAGGTTGTCGACTGCTTAACCGGGCTTTCCTGTGGATGCCTCAATAAATTAAGGCCTCCAGCCAGGCTTAAAACTAAGACTAAAAACTAAGCGACTACACGCTAAGGGCACCCCCTGTGGGGTACGGACCTCGGCTTAGGGCGTCGCTGGGAGAGGACAGCAATGGGACATGCTGGATCGGATTATTTGGGGGCAAATTTAGAATTACGGGCTCAGCTGCGCGGGCTGGCTCGAGCAAGGGTCGGGGTGGGTATGGACGGGGGCGTCGCGGTGGCCCTCGGCGGCGAGGACGGAAGCACGGCGGTCTCGATTTGAGTTTCCGGATCGTGCTGGTGGCGGGATTACTCTCCTGGAGGAGAGTTATGGCGTCATCCGGGACGGTTAGGGCGTGCCTAGGACGGCGGATGCGACTTATGCGCGACGGTGTGTAGCGGGCGGCCGCCGCAATCAGGGGATTCGGGTGTTTGGAGGCAGATTCGAAGAAACGCTTGGCGAGGCGTTTCATGAACTGCTGGACGGTTGGGATTTTTAGATCAACGTGAAGAGACTCGTTGCGTACATAATAGGGTGCCCCCGTGACCTTTCTGAGGAAACGGTTCTGTAGGGTCTGCATCCTATGGAGCAAGTGTGGCTTAGCGTGCGCAAATACAACACAAGCATACGTCATGATGGGACGGATGACTGCGGTGTAGATGCGCAGCTTGCACTTAAGAGATAGTTTGCTACGCGCGGTCAGGATGAAATGAAGCCTGCCGAGAGCGCAAGCGGCACGCGAACGCGCCGTCTTGATGTGCTCTCTAAAGGTCAGGTGTTGATCTAAGATCACGCCAAGGTATTTGGCTTGCTTCTCCCAAGGGATCGGCTTGCCATACATGGTGATCGGGCTAGGGTGGGCTACTGCCCGACCGATGTTGTATATATGCTAGTCGCGCGGTAAACTCTGATTGCGCGATGCAGGATTTTGCGTGACGTCAGTGTGATGCGTTCCATTGAGGCAATATAGATATGCTATATAGATATATACAGACAGACAAAATTAAAAAAAAAATGTCTTTTTGTAATAAGTACCATATAGATTTTCATATGAATTTAGTAAAAAGCTGTTATTTTGACATTACAAATAGACGCTTCAATTTTATTTATTTGTATTGTATGTATAGATATTTGAGCTGTGCTCATTAACTCCTACTTAATTAGGGTAAATGTTTTAGGTTGGCGTCACTGCGTCACAAGGGGAAGGATATTGAGAGCACATAAACAGAAAAATAAATTAGCATAAGCATCATCAGTCTACAATGTTCCCACTGCTGGGACACAGGCTTCCCCTCTGTGAGAGGGAATGAGCTGTAATCCACTTCGCGAGCCCAGTGCGGGTTGGTGGACCAGTTTGTGCACAAAAGCTTAAGCGTTTAGTTTTGGGTAAGCTCGCTCCATCGTCGACTTTGTCTCAAGAGCAAACCTATCTCAAATAAAAAAAAAGTAATGTCTATGAACTTTGAAAATTTATTGAGCCAAAAAGGAGTAAAATGTAATAACAATATTCCTGTGATCATTTAAATGCTTTCTGCCTAATTGCCAAACCTAAAAGGGTGGTATCCCTTGTTTAATACCTATATAACTTGAAAGGGAACTTCTAATTAACATGAGATTAGTTACAAATCTTGGTAAGGAGTTTACATAGGAGTTTGTGGGTATACACTCTCGTTCGATCAAGAGGTTGTTGACTCTAAAGCTCCATTTACACGGTGCAAGTTTATTGTCTGTGGCTGTGGCGTACCATAAAATGAAGCAACGCTTTTCGAGGTCGCTGATAACAAAACTGGGGTCAAAATCAAAATTCAAGTTGGCGTCACCGAGAATTTGCAAGTTTTTCGTCATGGGTGTCGTTTTCATGGTTTTGAGGTTGCTGATAACAAATATGGGGTTAAAATCACCAATCATTATGGGTGAAATGTCTGTCCGCGCAAGTTTCTTTCGCGTAATTGTCCTTTCGCGCAAAAGTTCATTCGTGCTAAAGTCCATTCGCGGAAATGTCTTTTCGCGCAAGTTTCATGCTACAGTTCAAAACTGGTATTTGTGTAAACAGCACGTACAATTAAATCGCTGATGCAATTCTTAAATGCATACGATTTTTAAGGTGTGTTTTAATATAAAAAAAAATACGTAAAAAAAACATTTTAAAACAAGCTTTTAATATAAGCTAGCTATTGAACTAAATAAAATCTACCACACACACACATTCCATTTCCACTATCACACCCTGGATGGACTTCATTCATTGTCAGAGACAAATTCAATGAGACCAAACACGACTGGGCTATGTCACCGAAGTTACATAAGTATGGCAAGTTTCAGATCAATCGGATCCCAGGGAAGTGCATAGAAACATAAGAACCAAGCAAGTTAAAATCTTGAGAACACGTGCAATAAAATTGTATGAAATATTTGGCAGCGCAAATACGGGCAATACTTGAATCAACGCCTCATAAAATGGTACAAGCACGTACAACTCTGTGTTTAGACGCGGCAAAATTTTAATTCAATAATTGCCTTGGTGTAAATAGAAGCCGCTTTCAATTTATTGAATAGCAAAACTTGCGTTTAATTATTGTATGCCATTTTATGGAAATCTAACGCGTTTAAACACTTGCATGCGATTCTTGAAGGGCAATTATTGAACGTGCTTTATGGCATGCGATTATTGCTCTTGAACGTTCCAGAAACTTGTACCGTGTAAATCAGGCTGTGCGATGGAAATTGTGTTACATAATTTGCACGAGGAAATACGTACTTAGGGTATTTAGACCGTGATAATACATACCTACCAGTGGCGCAGCTATAATTGTCATTAGAGGGAAGCCGAAGAAAATTGTTCAGTTCTCATAATAAACTCAGACAAAAAATTGTAGGCATTTTTGTAATGTTTTAATCTTATGATGACTGTACTACACAGGTATTAGATATATGTAATGTGATGTGATACATAGTTACACACACAGGTGTACCATTATTTGGCAATAGTAGGCATTAAGAAGACTGGTTGTTCCGTAGGGAAGCCGATAGGAATCGGATTGTATGAAGGCTGCGCCCCTGATACCTATCTATAGGAAGATATGTTGATGACTTACAGCCGAACCCAATAACCTATCTATCACCAGTTTTGGCATACAGGAGATAGAAAAACCTATCTATCTATAGTTTCAACGTCCCAATAATATATTAGAGATTATGGCATCTTACCGGCCTGACATAAGGACAGGATAGAATTATACTGTCTACCATCAATAGCGATCTGTCTTTTACTGAAAATTTTATTTATTTATTTTATTAATTAACACATACATTTGTTCTAACAGGTAAGACCCAAGATAACAAAAGTAGTCATCAGTTGCTAACTGTCCAGTCCCGAGTACCGGGTCTGGGTACAGCACAAGTTACACAGTGGACAACATACTAAGTGTCACCCTCTGGAATTCCGCCAAAGAGCAAGAAAATATGTCCAAGCGCAGAGAGACACTATTAAGTATTCTTACTGCACGAATCACTGGAGCAAACTTTAATAAAATCGTATACGTACGTAAGTGACATTTATGGATCTCAAAGTTGGTTAGATCACTGTGTGGTATCTGAAGCGGCGTTGAGAACTGTGGTTAACGTAAAGATATTACATAGTGTTTATTGGTCAGACCATATTCCATTACAAGTTACTTGTAATTTTGACGAGCTTAAAGTTAATAAGACCAGCTGGTATGTTAGTAAACGAAATAAAATTGTATGGGGTGAAAGGGATTTGAAACAAACTGACATGTATAGGAATTTATGTACGACGAGATTAAGAGAAATTGATTTTCCTTCTGAATTTATAAATTGTAGTGACAAACTGTGTACAAATGTAGAACATAGATGCATTATTGACAAAATGTATAATTATGTTGTTGACATATTAAGTGAAGCGTCATGTTGTAGCTACTCTGGGCCTGAACTAAACAAAAGAAAGCCAGTAATAGGCTGGAACAAACATGTTCGGCAGGCGCACTTAGAGGCTCGACTTGCTTTTCAGAATTGGGTGCTGTGCGGTGAACCAAAAGTGGGTACTGTGTATGCTAACATGAAAGAAGCAAAACGAGTTTTTAAAAGTAAACTGAAGTGGTGTCAGGAGAATAGAGAACAAATTAAAATTAACATCATAGCATCCTGCCACGACAAGAAGGATTTCGGTAAGTTTTGGAAGCACACTAACTGTCTGAATGGCGGGTCGAGC
This sequence comes from Fissipunctia ypsillon, assembly GCA_947568875.1. Classification (NCBI taxonomy): domain Eukaryota; kingdom Metazoa; phylum Arthropoda; class Insecta; order Lepidoptera; family Noctuidae; genus Fissipunctia; species Fissipunctia ypsillon. The sequence continues at coordinate 13,857,546 of OX387659.1, read as the reverse complement.
CTTCCTGCGAGTGTTGGGGGTGTTAGTGAGCCTGCAGCCATATCAAACTTATTTAGTGATCACTTTGCTGTGAAGTCTTCACTGGGTGCAATGAGAGTGGCCTTGGCGGCTAGGGAGCCCGCAACGGGACCGGTGGTAAAGGTTTCAGCTAAGGAAATAGCGGCACTGTTGAGAAACATGAAGCGCGGGAAATCACATGGGCACGATTCTCTGAGCATCGAGCATTTACAAAATGCCGGTGTGCATATGCCCAGAGTACTGGCTTTGTTTTTTAATTTCTGCTTCTCACACACGTACCTGCCGCACGATCTAATGAAGACCTTGGTGGTGCCCGTTATTAAAAATCGTGCCGAGGACACTTCTGACATGAATAGCTATAGGCCCATATCGCTGGCTACGGTGATTGCGAAGGTGTTGGACGGTGTGCTGGACAAACAGGAAGAGTTTTAAGAAAAGGTTTTGTTTATGCAATGGCTAATTGCTCAAATATGAGAATTAAGAAAGCCTTCATCTTTTTAGTACTACAATAAAGTTTAAACCAAGTTACAATGTAGATAGTTTTCCGGACTCGTACCACACTACAGTAGAACAATGTTAAGTTTAAACTAAGCTCCTTCATTCTGTACAACAGCGGTGCTCGTTGCGTTTAATGACTTAACTCAAATCGGTACAATTAGACAAAACTAGCATGACGAAATGCAAAAAGTACTATTATTGTATTTAAAAAAAAACAGCTAAGTGCGTGTTGGACCACACACAATGAAGGGTTCCGTAGTTGGGACGATTTTATCCAAAGAACAAACTTAACATTGTAGTTGAAAAACATGTTCTCCCATACATTCCAACTGCAAATGTAAGTTGGTCGACTATTACTCGTAACTTATAAAGCCTATTTAGCCCTGATAGTTTTCCTTTTAATTTCGTTGTATATACTACTGCCGTGAATTTTTTCACATATCCAAAACTAACCGTTTAGCTGGCAAGACACTTGACTCTAACAAAAATTAGCACTCTAAAGCTTAATATTTCAGAAACGGATCCCTTTATCGAAAAATTGTTTTCACAAACCCGCAATATTTTTGAAACACCTATCCAATAATACTCCACACCATGGGGTAGACGAGAAAAAAAACATCCCCACTTTACGTGTACAGGAGGTACCCTAAAAATTTTTTTTCATGATTTGATTTTACCACTTTATCAGCGTGATCAATATGTATATCCAAGCCAAATTATATCTTACTAGTACTAAGAGTCTCTGAGCTAAGCTGCGGACGGACGGACGGACGGACATGGCGAAACTATAAGGGTTCCTTGTTGACTACGGAACCCTAAAAATGATCTTGTTACTACCCAACCCTTAGGTACTTACTTACGAGTACCCCTACCTACTTTATTTTTAATATAGTGACTGAACCGCTTAATTTGCAAGTTGCTTCTTCTATTCTTATCTTCTCTAAATCATTATTGTTTTTATTTTGTGCTGGCTACTAATTATTGGTTATCCATCAATATACATCAATGTAAGTTTTCAATTCGACGGGTTTTACGTAGTAGTTAGTATACTCGGTAAAGATGTGTTTTTGCACATGCTCACTAGAGCATACACAGGACAACAGGAGAGCGATTCAAGCTTTATGGGAATACCTTTGGTGCTTAACGCATAGGTGCCCAAAAAATAGGTGCTCAAACGGGAATACTTCCTTGTAACGCTACAGAAATATTTGAAATTTTGGTATGTTATACTTGAATACTTTTAATACTGCATAATTAATTTTCAATATATTTTTATACTTTAGAAAATAGAGTCACTTGCATTTTGTGTAGCCTGTTTTCCTATATTAAAACAAGTAAACTGGTACAAGCGACCACTTGTACCAGTATATAGTGTACTGATTTTTTTGAAAATTAAGGGTAATTGAAGGACGTCATTGTTAACAATTGAATCTGTGAACACCCTGAAGATCATTGCAGTTATGCCTGCGTAGGACGTGCGTGCTGTAATGTCGCCACGCGCATACTGGAGTAAGGGTCGGTCACTTGCGCTTGCGTGCCGCTTGGATCGCAACTACCTACACTGGTGCAAGTAACTGACATCAGTGTTTAAGTCAAGCACCTGCTTGACTTATAATAATGTCACTTGCATCAGTTAACATTTTTGTAACTTCGCAACTGATTGAATTTTTCAAATAAATTTTACAAGATACAAAATATAGGTTAAGGCTTTGATACAAAAAAATAGTTTTTGTCATTTTACCGGTTGTACCAGTATTATATACGTAGATCCCGTCGAATTTACTCTAGAACAATACATTTTCTACTATCAAATGTTCATAAAAATGTAAATAATTGCTCTACAAATTAATGTTCACACTTCCAAAGTCCTGAAGTCAATCAAATCAAAGTTATGACCTTTTCTCATAAGTTTACGAGCCATGAATTTAATAATTTAAATTACCTTGTGAATGAAAACTCGGTACCTATATTTTATAGCAGCTGTAAATTTTATAATATCTCATAATGGCAGACTACGTTATTGGTGGAATGGTGGATATTATATTTTATACTTTATTGACGGAAATAATAAAAAATAATAAACAAAAGGTGCCTTATTTACCAGCAGTCGGAAATATGGCTGCACAACTTGAAGGATTCAAAATTAATAAAAAATGAAGATTTCAACTTATTCATTTAGTGCAATGTAGAAAATGACGAAAATGCAAACTGATAGTCATAACTCGTAGATAACCCATAATACTTAAAATACGGCCCTAATTGCATATTCAAAAACACCCAGCATTTTTAACAAAACCTACCACAAAACCGTTGCTTTTAATATCATTGTGTTAAAAAAAAACGGTTGAATTCATATTCTGCTCATTAATGATTGGGTTCAAATTTCAAACAAAATATACTGTAAACACGCGCGTTTCACGGATCATATTCAAATACATGAAAATAAAAGAAAAGGGAAAAAAATGAGTAAATGAAATGAATGGGAAAGTAAATTGAATAACTTAGAGGTGGGGCACACGAGCGAAAATGTATAAAGACTTGCCGACAATCGTTCATTAACATTAACGTGACGTTTGTCTACCGTTGTCTTTGCAGACGTAATAACAGTCAATGAAAAAGATGGCGACAAAGGCTACCGGTCAGATCGGAGCGTGTATTGGGGTAGACATGTGCTGCGCAGTTCTTGGAACATACGCCTTGTGGCCATATGCAGGAATATCTGCAAAGGTAGACCTCTCCAGTGGCCCGTAGCGTGTGTTTGGCTTATAAAAGACGCGACCTATTATTATGCTACATCGTCGACATCCGTTAAATACCCGTGACAAAGAAATTATATGTTCATTTATTTAGGTACATTTTTAACCGATGGAAAAAAGGAGGAGGTTTTAACCGGAGAAAAAAGGAGGAGATTTTAAAGTCGCCGCGTACCTATATTTGTTTTTTTTTTTCATAAAGGTTGCTGACGACGTTTCCTATATGACATAGTCTACGACGAAATGTTAATATAAACTCTGTGAGTAAGTTTGGCGGGCATGGTCTGTTTAAATTTTTAGACATTACGATAAATTGAGTTTTCTTCGGCTTTGATTTGGGTCATAATTATGTCGCGTTAACGCGTCGTTTTTCTTTAGCTTTTCTTTTGCCGTATAATATGTACATACACTTGTAGGAATAGGTACGCAAAATATTATATTTCATTAACCGATAATAATATCAAGAAACATAAGCCTTGCCTATCCATTAAATAAATTAAAGACCATAGTAGTGTAATTCATAGTAGTCATTTCATGAAATGGTTGTATGTATTTCATGAAATGGCGAGCCCAAATTCGAACGATATCGTTTAAACGTCAACGTTTAGTGATATGTCAGTTGACCTTTGGCCATATCATTAATGTAGGGCATCTGTCGTGGTCCGATTGTAGAAATGACCTTATCGTGACGAAAGCAACCTATGTAAGGACTTTCCCAGCTGACCACTGGGGCATATCTCAAAGTAGTTGCATTTCACGCTGCTATTGGCATTCCGACCAAATAGGTTAGGTTTAGCTAAAACTGTGACCAACCGCGCGCGAGCTGAGTGAGCGCTACATCCAAGTTGGTCGCAGTTACTTAGGAATTGTTTGAGTAGGAATAGATGCACAAAATTATATTAGCTAGCTAAACTCCGCAGACGTGATGGGTATCGATATCTAAACGCGACAGACACACACGACGACATGTTTCTAACGTGCTTAATGTATAAGGTTCCCTTTTGCAGACAACCTTTACCATACCTACCTAAGGTGTTGAGTTGAAAATCACTATTTCCCAGAAATCTATACAAATACATAAAATTGAAGTGTCTGTTTGTAATGTCAAAATAACAGCTCTATACTAAATGCACATGAAATTATATACGGTACTTTTAACAAAAAAAAAAACTATTTAAAAATGTTTTATCTGTCTGTCTGTTTGTTCCGGCTAATCTCCGAAACGGCTCGACCAATTTTGACGGAACTGTCACTGGCAGATAGCTGATGTTATAAGGAGTAACTTAAACTACTTTTATTTAAAAAAAGAATTAAGGTTCCGCACAAAAAAAAACATGAAATTTAAACTATTTTACGCTAATCTCAGGAACTACCATTCGGATTTGAAAAATTCTTTTTGCATTTGGTAGCCCAATGCTTGAGGATGGTTATAGGCTACGACCCTTAGGAGCCGAGCAAAAAAGAAAACGAAGTAATAGCGCGGGCGGGCAATGCAACGCGGCGGGTCGGGAGACGAGAGAGTTTTATTAAAATGTGGCTGTTATTTTAGTATATTGTGTAACTTACGACTTCCACGCGAACGAAGTCGCGGGGCACAGCTAGTTATATTTTCAACGCCTACACCAAGTTGTTGTATATGTGGTTAGCAATAAAGAATATGTAGCAATCGATATGTTTTATTATACATTCGTTCAGCAGGAGAATTCCCGTTCCAGATTAATCTCTACCCACTATAATTTTGATACATACCTATGTATTTTATAAACAGTTTATTTACTTATTTTAACTATTAGAAATAAAAGCGTGGGCTGAAGTTGTTGTTTTGTTATTGTCGCAAAAGCTGACGAAAACACCACTTGTCATGTACCCCCGGGAATACTATTGTTTTCGTTCGCACAGAAGTGAAAGTAATGACTTGGATGAATCTCGATTTGTTTTACGATACAAAAGTACCCACCACGTATTTTTCCATAAGGATTTCGTTTAGGTTGAAAGGGAAATCGCTGTTTCCTCAAATATTTGTTTTGTGTTACAACTAACAAAAGGATTCGTCAAAGCGGGATATTGTTTGCTTTTTGATTATTTATTTTATGGTTCTACTATTTTTCCATGTAAAATACTGGTATTCAGCTGCATCCGGTTAGACTGGAAACTGACCCCAACATAATTGGGAAAAGGCTCGGCAGATGATCATGACTTTACTTTTCTTAATTTAACGCCATCTATGGTCAAGTAACATAACCAAATAGACGCTATCACAACACAAACAGAATTTATTATCAATTAGATATAAACGGTAAAATTGCCGATTACAGTTTTATTTCTGAAAAATATAATATCTCAAATATATTCTAATGTTATAACGAATAAAATGCAAAAGAGCAGGTGAAAACAAAATACACATGAATTTATGTGTCAAGAAATCAATAATTTAACAAAGAACATTAATATAGAAAATGAAAAGTAAGAAAATACATTTATTTGCGGTAAACATGACGGAAAGACAATCACAAACACAAAAAAGAATAATCATTCATTCTGTCTCGTTCTCGCGTACGTACTTTTCTATTTATGTCCCCGTCATAACTCACTGTAGTTCGGCTTCCCCAGTTCCCTACGACGCCGTGCTGCGGGACAGGAAATCATTCACTCATTCTGTCACACGAGGGCCGGCTTATTTTGGCGCTGATGTTATCGGAAATCTTTGTTTAGACAAAATACTTTAGGCATTTTTGTAATGTGTTTAGTCTTATGATGTATTAAACTGGTTTTAAATATCTGTAATGTGATCATGTGATGTGTCAGTTACACACATATATTTACCATTATTATTTGACCACAGTAGACACTAAGAAGAGTGGTTGTTCCGAAGGGAAGCCGATAGGAATCGGGTTGTATGAACGCTGCGCCACTAGTACATAGACTACCTATTTTATATTAAACTAGCTGTGCCCGCGGTTTCACTCACGTGACTGTGTATTCTACTTGTATTATTAGTTAATGGGAACGTATATTCATCAGATCCTCTACAACATCGGTTGATTTTGTTAATTTGAACTAAAACTTGTTAACATCTTTGGTTTAAGTATAAGTGTATGAACGAAAGGGAATAATTGTAGTTCATGATTTCTCTTGGGTCCCGACGGTTAAAATCGTACTTACAAATAAAAAAAAATACTTCTTTGAGAACTGGAACAGCGGATTGAAGAACATACAAAGTAAAAAAAAATACTGTGATCGCTTCAATTTAATGTAATTAAGTAACAGGTACAGTTCAACCAGAAAGGGTATGCGCTTCGGTAAGCTTGTGTTTCCGAATGAGCACGAACTTCGCGCAACAGTGTAACTCCCCACACAGGCAAAGCTAAGTTTTCTACTTCTGCGCTTTATGTGCACTATCATTGCGCGATTGAATAAAGTTTTATCTCTATCGCGTTGCCTAATCCGGTTGCAATTCCTCATCTGTCACTCAAAAATTATTGAAAGTTATGAAAAAATTACAGTTTTGACTTCACCACGATTTTATTACCTATAGGTACGTATAGATATAGATTTCAAGTAAAGTTGCATCCACACCGGAGTAACTATTTGTGGAGCAACGTTTGCAAGTGCTACTCGGCAACAACGGATAACAAAAAGTTATAGAAAGTAACATGTTGCAAAATGTTGCTCTACAAAAAGTAACTTTGGTGTGTATGCACCTTAAGATACACTCGACCGCACGTCAGTGGCAACACTTTCACCTTGCGCCAGTCTAGCATAGACGGAGTTTCAATAGAATGCGAGACCAGCTTATACCGGTTTTGTTACCACTGATGTGCGGCTTACTGTACCTAGACTACCTATATCTAAGCTACCAATTTTATATGAAATTTTTTCGTAAGGTACTCCATTCACGTTTATTGGTTTTATGAAAGTAATAAAATTATGGCGATAAGTCCCCTCTTTGAGGAGTGGCTGGAGAGGCGCCACGGCGTCCTCACCTTCCGCCTGACGCAGGTCCTCACCGGACACGGGTGCTTCGGGAGGTACCTGTTCCGGATAAGGCGGGAGGAAACGCCCGGGTGTCACCACTGTGTGGATCGCCTGGAGGACACGGTGGAGCATACGGTGGAGGTCTGCCCGGCTTGGGCGGAGCACCGCCGTGTCCTCGCGGAAGCGATCGGCGGCGGCGACCTCTCGCGTCCGGCCCTGGTCCAGGCCATGGTACGGAGCGAGAGTACATGGGAAGCCATTACCTCCTTCTGCGAAGCAGTAATGCTCGTGAAGGAGGAGGCGGGACTCGTGAGGGAGAGGCAAGCTTTGCGCCCTCACGCCCCTAGTCGCCGCAGGAGACGCCCTGGGCGTCGGGAATTGGTAGCCGATTCCCGGCCACCGTAGGCGCGGGCTTGCGGACGGCGAGCAATGGGTAGCTCGTCGTCCGGTAAGGACCAAACCCGAGTCGACGGCTCGTCGTGTTCCACGCGCGCCTCAAAGAGATGTCAGCACTATTGACGGGGTCCGCTAGGGCCGATGCCAGCTAGGGTTACGGGATGTTCGAAAGAGTTACCGTGGCCCCGGCACAGGCAAAAGAAGGAACACGGGTGGGTATTAGTCAGTAAAAGTCTGACACGCCCTCCCGCTCCGCCCAGAGCGGGAGAAGTCATTTGATGATTTCCCATCCACAAAAAAAAAAAAGATACACTCGACCGCACGTCAGTGGCAAACCTTTCAACTTGCGCTAGTCTAGCATAGACGGAGTTTCAATAGAATGCGAGACCAGCTTATATTGGTTTTGTTACCACTGATGTGCGGCTGACTGTACCTAGTCTACCTATAGCTAAGCTACCAATTTTATATGAATTTTTTTCGTAAAGTACTTATTCCATTCACGTTTATTGGTTTTATGAAAGTAATAAAATTCGTTGTACAATTTTTTTATAAAATTTTGCCACTGTCAGCACAAAAGGATAAAGTGAGAGCTTTTTTATAGCACTGTAAAAAATTAAAATATGAAAATGGGAAAAACGTAGGTATTTCTGAAAACCTAAAACAGACATAATAATAAATGATAACGACTGTATCATATTGTTTTGACAGAATGAGAAAAATAAATATTACCTAGAGTATATACATCCCATGCCGGTTTTGCCTACGGTGACTATTTTACCTTTTTTTTTTGTTGTACCTGGGATAAATCGGGGGAGATGGCCTTTTATCACAGATTTATTGTACAGTCGTCGCCCGCTTGTCAGGGGTAACACTTTGACCTTAAGCTGGCTATAGCGTAGTACGGAGATTCAATAGAATACGAGGTCAGCTTATACTGGTTAAGTTATCATTGACGTGTGGCCTACTGTTCTACGGGTTATGTTAGAATAATAATAAATAATAATCCATTTATTTCAGGCGACGACGCAGGCCCATAGACAAATATCTTAAGGAGGAAGCGCTAAGGTAGCCCGCGAAAAATTTTCTTACGATTTTTGCAATTTGCAGCTCAGTGTCTGGGTGAATGCTGATTAAAGTATGATTCGCGACCGAACAGAATTATAATCATTAGAATCAGTAATAGAACTCCTTAGTTAGTATAATCCTGAGTCAAGATTTCAAGAAATAGTCATACAATAGGATTACTTGGTCTTAGAGAGTTGTATAGATGACTTTAATTTCCTTTTTTTATTAGAATAGAATAATTTATTCATAAGTTCACATAAGTTGACATAAGTATAAATTACATAGAACTTATATCATTAGCATTACAAAGTTAAATATTAATATTATGAAGAAAATATTAAACTATGCCTAAAATAAATCTAGTGTATAACTTATATATAAGTATATTGGTTAAAGGCCTACTGAATTCAATAGCGACCGGCCTGATGTAGGTTTATTCAAACCTGTGTTTCAGGCCATCACTTAACAACGCTGAGTACTTTAGTGGACTATTATGTTACAGAACATAGAGCTAGCATTGATACATAATAATTATATTTTAAAATAAAAATTGACTTAACATTAATAAACTTATTGCATTACTTCTAGCAATTTTTCAGTGTCTGAGTAATTAAATGTCGCTAAATATTCACTCAACATTTCACTACATTTTTTACAATTTACACTATATATAAAGGGTTTTCCAATAGGGACGGGTCGATGTTGACAGTCTGTGGCAGCCATACTATTTTGGTGGGATCTGTAAAATCTGTTGTATATTATGCAGTCAGTGATGCCAAATCACCATGGCAAGTTACACGGTTGAGCAGCATGTGCAAATGATAAAACTTTATTATCAAAATGAGTGTTCGTTAGTGCAAACGTTGCACGCATTGCGCCCATTTTACGGCAGACGCGGTGGCCCTTCAAAGTCCACTCTCCAACGATTGGTGACTAAATTTGAGACGACCGGTTCGGTAAACAACCAACCAACACCTTTACGTCAAAGGAACGCCAGATCGGCCGAGAACATCGCCGCTGTACGCGCTACAGATCAATGATAAACAATTTATTTTGGCTTGAATTGAACAATATGGACGTGAACGACATGTGGTTCCAGCAAGATGGCGCTACTTGCCACACAGCGAACGACACAATCGACATTCTGCATGAACGGTTTGAGGGTAGAGTTATCTCTCGCAGAGGTGACGTGAATTGGCCACCAAGATCGTGTGATTTGACTCCGCTAGACTTTTTCTTGTGGGGTTTTCTGAAGTCGCAGGTCTATGCCAATAAACCACATTCGACCGTTGCCCTGAAAGCCAACATAACGCAGGCCATCGCTCGGATTCAGCCGGATCTATGCAGCAGAGTCATTAAAAATTGGATCTCTCGGATTCGTGCCACCATACGAAGCCGCGGCGGACATTTGAACGATGTCATATTCCATCCATAATGGCATAAATGGGCCTTTTAAATAAAAAATAAATTTCGTTAATAACTCACACACATCTTGTTTTATTCAATTTTAACATTGACCCGTCCTTGTTGAAAGACCCTTTATTTAGAGACTTATTGATTTTATTGTATAAGAACGGACCTAAAAATACATAAAACTTATTTGTAAAAGTATGTCTAGTTTGAGGCTTTATACAAACTAAGTCTTTTCTTCTCTTATCTATAGGTATTGGGACATAAGAAAGTCTGCTATGCTGGTGCAGTACTATATATTCAATATAAATAGTTGTCGCACGGTTAAAACCTTACATGCCGTGTAAAGCTCGTGTGTGGGAAATCTAAATGGGCGAAAGGTGGCTACCTTAAGGATAGCTCTCTGCGCACGTTCTAATGGCAGTAGGATTGATTTAGCAGCCCAATTTAATGATTATAATTCGGTAAATATACATATTTGTTACGGTCGCGAATCATAATTTAAACAACATACAACCTGATACTGACCTGCAAATTGCAAAAAACGTAAGATAATTTGAGTTTCGCGGGCTACCCTAGTGCTTTCGCCTTAACCTGAACATATATGACCACGACAGAAGACGTAAAATGCAAAAGGCTACGAAAATTCATAATTTCTTGTGATAACAGCTTTAGATTTTTATTAAACTTTACACTGTTCCTTAGATTTTTATTAACGGATGTGTCATAGTGTAAAACTAAGGATCAACCAAATTTACGATGTATAATTAATGAGTTCATGAATCACCACTACACCAAGCGCCATCACCTGCCATCCTGCCATCTTATCTCGCCACCACCCTTGGTTGACTGGTAGAGAAAGCCTAAGTCATTTATTCCGCCTTTGTACCTTATTCTGTGCGAGAAGTTTAAATAAAACTTCGAAAACACAGAATTTTTCAGGTGGCTATAAAGGTGAACGTCCACTGGTCCGCACCGGCCGCAACGCACGCACGGCACGCAACGGATTTTGGTTTGTTGGTATGAAGACATGAACCGAGCGCTTGCTGCAGTCGGTACCGATAGTTGACGTAGTGCTATATATGAATTCATACAAAGCACCGTTGCGTGCCGTGCGTGCGTTGCGGCTGGTGCGGACCAGTGGACGTAAACCTTTAGTCTTTGTAGACAGTGTAAACACCATAATTCATTGGCTATGTTTACAATCAGTTGATGCGAATAACTATAAAGTCGGAAACGGATGTCTGCATTCTCACACGTACTTTGTGGTCGGTTTATACAGGGTGTTAAAATGAGAATGATTAAAACATGATTCCACGAAATTGACGTTTATTTTTAGATAAATAATTGTAAAATTACTGTTTATTTTAAGACTAAGTCGTAAAACTACTAACGTTTATTTTGAATATTCCTGCTATAAACTGAGCCGAAAAGATAACAAAGAGAATATTGGCTAAACTTAAATATCGACCGCCTCGTTGGTCTAGTGGTCGCAACGGCTACTGCTGAGCATGAGGTTCTAGGTTCGATTCCCGGGTCGCACAAAATGTTATTGCGTTTTTTCCATATGGAATATCTCAGTAGCAGCCCGGAGTTTTGATTTGTGCCCGGTTGATGGCTGATAGGCTCACCCCCTGTTACATGGTACTTAAACATAACTGACGAAACGTGTTTGTACCATAGGTACACCTCTACCTAACCCTTTGGGGAATACAGGCGTGATGTTATGATGTTACAGTTTCATTAATATTAGGAATAACGGCGTGGGATAGCCTTTACCAGGAGTGGTCATCGTATGAGTGGTTCAGCAGCTTCAATATCATCAGGATTACGCCGGAATATAGCAGTTCGTCGTGGATGTGGTACGACAGCGACTTCCCTGACATCTTCTGTCATCAGAAGACAGCCGCCATGCAAGCATCGATGCGACGCTTTACCAGAGTGACTGTCACCAGCCAGTGTCACTCTTATCCGACCTTTTCAGTGATTCCAGTAATTTTATGCAACCATCAATGCGATGCTCCGCTAGATTGACTGTCACCAGCCAGTGTCACTCTTATCCGACCTTTTCGGTGATTCCAGTACCTTCATGCAACCATCAATGCGACGTTCCGCTAGAGTGACTGTCACCAGCCAGTGTCACTCTTATCCGACCTTTTCGGTGATTCCAGTAATTTTATGCAACCATCAATGCGATGCTCCGCTAGATTGACTGTCACCAGCCAGTGTCACTCTTATCCGACCTTTTCGGTGATTCCAGTACCTTCATGCAACCATCAATGCGACGCTCCGCTAGAGTGACTGTCACCAGCCAGTGTCACACTTATCCGACCTTTTCGGTGATTCCAGTAACTTCATGCAACCATCAATGCGACGCTCCGCTAGATTGACTGTCACCAGCCAGTGTCACTCTTATCCGACCTTTTCGGTGATTCCAGTAACTTAATGCAACCATCAATGCGACGTTCCGCTAGAGTGACTGTCACCAGCCAGTGTCACTCTTATCCGACCTTTTCGGTGATTCCAGTAACTTCATGCAACCATCAATGCGACGCTCCGCTAGAGTGACTGTCACCATCCAGTGTCACTCTTATCCGACCTGTTCGGTGATTCCAGTAACTTCATGCAACCATCAATGCGACGCTGTGCTAGAATGACTGTCACCAGCCAGTGTCAATCTTATCCGACCTTTTCGGTGATTCCAGTAATTTTATGCAACCATCAATGCGATGCTCTGCTAGAATGACTGTCACCAGCCAGTGTCTCTCTTATCCGACCTTTTCGGTGATTCCAATACCTTCGTAACAAAACGGCGCCACTTGCTCACCGTCAGGTATTTCTTTAGTTTTTAATGCCTAATCTTGTTTGATTCATGCTGCATCCGGTTAGGCTGGAAGCCGACCCCAACATAGTTGGGAAAATACTAGGCAGGTGATGAATCTATTTTATTCATTAGCGACTTTACTTCATTAGCGAATAAAAGGGAGTGAATGATAGCTTGCCGTTTGACAGGGAGGATGGAAGAAGAAAATGAATTTATTAAAATAAAATATTTTAGCATACAGGATCACCCAGACCGAGTGGTTCAAAGGCAAATGACGAAAAGCGCCACCTATCATTTAAAGATTTAAAGTTGGGATATTCTCAAAAACTCAAATTAAATTCAAAAAATTTAATTTGAGTTTTCCAATGTGAGAATCAATCGAAAATATATAGTTATAGCACATAGGTTAAGGACAGAACACATTCCACTCAACAAGTTTGGATTTCTAATGAAAAAAGTGAGCAGTTCAAATTGTGAACAGTGCGGGAATTTGGAGGATGTGCATCACTTGTTGATGGAATGCGTCCGTAACAGCAGAGAAAGCGACGTGTTCATGGCCGAATTAAACATAATAAGCGAGAATAATAGGCGAGATCTGGGTGCTTTTCAGTCTCATAGCGAACCCATGTAGCGTTGAAGCTGTTAAAAACAAGTTTGTTTACAACTCTGTTACCTAGCAGTAAGTAGTTTTATTTTATATTCGTAAAGTGTTTATTGTATCATGTGTGTCATGACGGGGCTGACATGGTTGTGTGTGTATGACCAAAAGCCTCTAAATTAAATAGAGATTTAAAAAAAAACATTATCATTTATAGGAATCGGTGCCAATGATTCAACTACGCTTTTAGTAGGTAGTGAAAAGAGATGGTGGGGCCTGGTTTGTGGAACGAAAAAAATCATTAAAAATAGCTATCAAGTGCTGGTCAGCGCCTGAGACGTGGAAGGGCGCGATTGACAAGACTGGCAGACTGAGTTAGCTTGGCCTGTGTGTACCTCCCCCGTCTCATCGCTCACGCACCTCAGGCGGTGAATAGCACTTGCACGCGGGCTACAATATTTTTTTCAAGCGCGCGTAACAATCTGCAATTGGTTGACTGAATTATCAACAGCCAGTCGCATCTCTTGACTCGCGTTTAACTTTGACCCTCGATATTTTTTTTCCAGGAACCGGGCCTGAACCTTTTAAAGGTTCCCAATGAAAAGTCCCAATTAATTTTATGTAGTTGTTTCTATTTTCATAAAGTTTAAACGTTGTGCTCTTGAATTGATTTGACACGTCCTACAACCTACTAATAAAAATGTTTGTGAGTTTGAATGTTCGCAAAGATATTTAAATATTGTTTGTTACTCAATCACGATTTGACGACTATAACGGAATATAATCATATTCCTGGATTAAAACATGGGATCATTTTTATCAAGTATCCCCAGGATGCGAGAAAAAGCTTGTCATGAATAAACTATCTATATCAATTAAGAAAAGTTGTAGGTTGGCTAGTTGGCCAACCAACAATCCATCCCACAAATGGAGCCATTTTGATTGACGTTTTATTTGATAAATAAATGGACCGTGAATCTTTTTTTGAGAGGAAGACGTAATAACTATAAAATATGTAATACGCAATGATTCAGTTCACGTTTACGCAAGAACGCTAAAAAGAGCTTTTAGTTATATTTTTTCTCTTTGACACAATCCTAATATGACTAGCATCTAAGCCATTCTATAAATATGCTAATGAAATAAACTACTAAATTTAATATGATAGAAATATCACATTTACCCGCACGTTGAGACAACAAAGAGAATCTTATAGATATTCAAGTTGGAAAGCAAAATGTTGGCATTATGACATTTCCAGACGTGTTAGTGGAATGCATCGGTGTAATGTGCAATTTGCTGTTCTCGCCTCAGGTTAGGTTTTATTAGTTACAAAAATAAATAAACAATAAAGGTGATTGTGTTGGTACATTCTCAGACCAGACATAGTTCAAGTGAATCAATTAATCGGTCAATCCTTTTCTCAACTACGTTGGGGTCGGCTTCCAGACTAACCGGATGCAGCTGAATACCAGGAGCGACTGCGACCTCTAAAACCCAGTCACTGGGAAGCACGATACCCCTTGGTAAGACTGATTGTGAGACTTTTGAGCTTCTGACTACCCGTAACGACTGTCAAAGATCTACGAATAATAGCCGGGACCAACGGCTTAACGTGCTGTCCAAGACACGACGGGGTCTCAGTAGGTAATGGATGGTCACCCATCCACGAACCAACCGCGGCAAGCGTAGCTTAACTTTCATTCGACTCGTGGGTTAAGCTACGCTTGCCGTGTTCTGATATATGATAGATATTCTTCTTTTTATTAGTAGTATATCACACGTGGGCGGCGATCCTTTCCTATCTATCTATAATTATGTTAATAGCATATATGCCGTGCATACCAAGGCACGACAGGTTGACTTGCAATTTGCCATACAGAATAAAAAACATGGTTTTATTTGCCAGTCCGCAAAGTGGAAGCGGGGTGACAGGTTAAGGTTAAGGTTGAACTAGTCGCGGGCTCGAACTCACTGGTGGCTAGAAAGCACGCTGTCTCACCTGGCATCGTGTCCGACAGAGATAGTACGAGTATCAGTGATGAGCAGTTAGACGCTAGGCTAGATGCACAACGTCTACAACGCGTCTACGTCACGCACACAATCACCGTTCCGTCAATTTATAGTAAAACGAGCGCGTAAAAAATTACGAAAAGTCCTTTGGAAAATGGAGTTTTATGAAAAAACTACTGAATAAATCAATAACAAATAAAGTTTCTTAAACTGTTCGATAATTGAGTTTTATCAGTGCCGACTTTGTTTTGGAGATTTTACAAGTTCTTTATTACTTATTTACGCCCAAAGTTGCGTTAAAATTATCCCAAGAACAAGCCGAGTGTATCCCAGAACAAACTTAACATTGTAGTTGAAAAACATGTTCTCTCATATATTCCAACTGCAAATGTAAGTTGGTCGACTATTACTCGTTAACTTGTAAACTAGCTCTGATAGTTTTCCTTTTAACTTCATTGTATATACTACTACCGTAAATTTTTTCACATATCACACACACTTGCTCTAACAAAAATGAGTACTTTAAAGCTTAATATTTTAGAAATGGATTCTTTAATCGAAAAATTGTTTCCATAAACCCGCAATATTTTTGAAAGACCTTTCCAGCAACACCCCACACTATGGGGTAGACGAGAACAAAAAAACATCTACACTACGTGTACAGGAGGTACACTAGAAACATTTTTTTTTCGTGTTTTTACCACTTTATTGGCGTGATTAATATGTATATCCATGCCAAATTATAGCTTTCTAGTTCTAAGAGTCTCTGAGCTAAGCTGCGGACGGACGAACGGACGGACGGACATGGCGAAACTATAAGGATTCCTTGTTGACTACGGAACCCTAAAAATGAATCTTTGTTAGCTCATAACTGTTTCATGGCTTTTTATTTTACTATTCTCGTTCCGCAGACAAAATTAATAATGAGACAAAACGATATCACGTTTAACTTTGGATGTACAGTCTGTTGTCAACATTATCTGACCCACCCTAAAAACAAACGAATTTGGACCCTCTGACAATAACATTAAGGTTTATTCAATTTATATGAGCTTATCAGACAAGTGCTCGAAGACTTGATGAACAAATACAATAATAATACAGACACGCTTGATCTTTAAAACGTTAGCATTAGGTTATATGTTATAACTACTTGTTATAATATAATTAGTGTAATAGCTTATTTTAATAATCGTGTTCAAGTAATTCTGGTCTCGTGGTCTGTGTATAAGACTGAGAAAAACAAGTTGCGAGATCAAATCCTGCGACGAAGATATTGTTTTGCTTGCTCTTTGCTTTGCTTGCTTTAGAATTTATTTCAAAACTATTTCTTGTATTATTGTAAAGAACTATAGACGGATTACCTTCAAATATAAATTTTCTAAAATGGGGTAATATTTTCGCATAACTTGTAATAAGTGGGTAGTTGAAAAATAAATATTCGTATTCATTATAAAACTGGTATTCAAATGCTACTAAGGGTATGCAGTAACTACGCGCAAACATATTTTACCTTGCCTTACTAAATTGCAAAAACAATGTCTCTTTACAATTTTTTATTTTGTATTTTATAAGTAATTTTTTTATTATCATGTCTCAATGGACTGATTATTTAAAACACAAAATAATCTATTTGCACGAGGAGAAGGTTGGTTGCTTGTGGAGTGCAAGAATAAACTTTATGAAAGTATACAATATGGTTCAAATTTCTTAGAATATTGCGTCTAGCATTACAACTAAGATTAAATTTCAATAAGGCTTATAACAGTTGAGTTGGTCTTGTGGTCACTGAGGTAGTGCGATGTTCATCGTTATCTACGTTCGAACCAAGTTTAACCTAAATATAGCTTTTTGCTCAGCTGTTTTTTTTTTAATTATTTTATTACACTTTTTATACATTTCTTTAATGGACGACGTAGGGTCTTGTCTTTTTAAACGGGCAGTTTGTATAGAAATAAAACTAAACAATTGCAAATTTAAAATGTTTATTATTTCATTAAAACACTTAGGTAAGATAAAGTAAGTAATTGCTCATATATGTATGTCCAAATTAATATACATTTCATATTAGTATGGCATAATCAAATTTAACCCTTTATAAACATTAAAAAAGGCATGCTTATGCTTAAAAGTTTGTTATCGAGAAAATGAATTCATCTGTGAAATACTTTACAGATTTATAGCTGCCTGTATGTAGTGAATAAACATGTTATTTAAATAGAAAACATCTATTTATAACAATAACATCACCACATAATCTGCAACATTTTAATGGTTTAACAATCAATCCATTGAGCATTTACTTACATGGTGTGTTTAAAAATACCTACTAGATTAATTAGTAGCGGATTGGCGCACCGTCCCCTGCTATAACTTGCTGTAAGCGGCTACGCATACCGCGCACCGTATTCCAACACAAATCTTTGCCTCTCATGTGCTCCCAAGTCGATGTCACGATCTCAACCAAGTTGTGTTTGTTCCCCACTTCCGTAGTGTCCCAATTTAAAACCATTTCACCCCATAGATTTTCTATAGGGTTAAAATCAGGACTTTTAGATGGCTAATTATTAACTGCCACACCTTCTTGAGCAGCTAACCAATCCTGCACAATACCTACACGGTGGATGGAGCAGTTACCGTGCATGAAATAAATATGTGATGTTGGATAGGCAATTCGCACAGTCGGCAGCATGACGTCACGCAGAATCTCCAAATACAAACTACTATTAATCCTACCACCAACTTCCACCAATTCACCAGGTCCCATAGACGACATCCAGCCCCAGTAGCCCAGGGTTATTCTACCGCTGGTTCTACAAGGTAGCAAGCACTTCTTATTGTAGCGTTCTCCTTTCCTTCGCCATAAGATTTTACGTCCATCTTTGTCCGATTTAAATGATTTTTCATCAGTGAAGATCACAACATTTTTTTGTTTTTAAGATAGGTTTGCTCTTGACTCTAGTCTAGGTCAGAGATGACACAGACAAAGTCGACGATGGAGCGAGCTTACCCAGAAGAAGCCTGTTAACTCTCACTTTGAAGATTTTCTACCCAATTAAAATTTAAATATTCCTGGGCAAAACGGACCCTTTCTTCGCGATGAGCAGGTGTCAATGCAATTTTCTGTGCCGGTTTATAATTCCTTATCCCAGCAGCGTGTAAATGCCTTCTCACTGTTTCCACTGAAATATTGTGGTTTATTGCGGTTACACGAATGGACAAAATGGATTTTCATCATGGCTTGAAACAATGGCCCGGTGGCGTTCGGATTCGGGACTATACTTGATGGCTTTTGCTCCTGGACGAATCCGCTGAATATTTCCATTGTCTCCATAACGTCTTAGCCATAGCCTGACCGTATTTCTCTAAAACAAAAAACATTTTTGGAACCGTGTATGTAACTTGTAAGGAGTGAATGTAATGGTAAAACAGCCAACTACGCGTTCATTAATTACAATCAATAAAATAAAATAGGTATAAAAAAAAACACTTACTGCTATATTAAGTCGACGACCAATCTCTCTAATTCCAACTTTCTGCTCATGTAAAAATATGATTTTATGTTTGGTATAGTCATCAAGTTGAGACATGATGCTTTTTTACACCAAATTGCTTAAAAATACTTAACGAGTTATGTGGAACGATTTACAAATGTGTGTGCGCAGTCACGGCTATTAGGCGTAGTGTAACTTTTGTCACTTATATGAATTTATTATCTATCTCACGAAGCAAATGTATGTTTTACTTCGTATTATCCAACCATTCTTGGTAAATATAAATTCTGTGAACTTGAAGATTTTTAATTTACCCACCTGTTTACAAGATAAGTTATTAGGCGTAAATCATATTGGTCGTTCTTTAATAATGCAAGCAATATTGTAGAAATGACAACAAATTAAAAAAGGAACTGATAATAAATAGGTGGACGACTGTGTTTTCGAACCCACATGTTGTTCGTCGCCAATCCAGCATCAAACCGCTAAGCCACAAGAACTTGTTGGGAATACGCGAAATTAAAGATTGGGTTGTAATTATGTAGTGTGACTTAAAAGCTTTTCAACTTTAATGTCAATGAGTTAATGATTAAAATAGCTTAACAAAATGATATATAATGCCGGTGGCTCCGACAATATTGGGTGGGTTTACCTTAACGTTACATGTTAAAGATCAAATTTGCGTGTCTGTATTATTATTGTATTTGTTCATCGAGTCCTCGAGCACTTGTCTGATAAGCTCATATAAATTGAATAAACCTTAATGTTACAAGCAGAGGGTCCAAATTCGTTTGTTTTTAGGGTGGGTCAGATAATGTTGACAACAGACTGTACAATGTCAAACAGTGGAGTAATACCCTCCCGAAAGGAGATTGCCACGGAGCAGGTCCCTTTTGTGGTATCGTGTGCCTGATTAGAATAATAACCTAAAAATATTATTTATTTTTTTGTATAAAGGGTATTTTTTATATAATTTCTTTCACCCTGGGAATAAGCTTAAAGTTAATTAAAAGTTAAACAATACGTCAACATCCGTTTGATTGGTATACAAAAAAAGTTGTCAGGTATCAAAGAATTAAATAATGAAAATGACGTCTGTTAATCGATTGAGTAATCAATATCAAAATAAAACGATAATTATACAATAAAAAACAATTATTTTTAAATATATATAACCTACTGGCAGTTCTCAACATTTAGATTTAGATCTCAACATTTGACAACTTCAACGCTACTGTGTTAGCGTTTTCTTTTCATGACTATGAGGTGGAATAATGTTATCCCTGTCCTTTTCATAGGTATTATTGTATATCTGAAATGAACAAACATAGGTGTAGGCCAAATATGAGTTTATGTAAGTATTTTTGATGACGAAAACTATTGGATATACACCGCTCATAGTCGATGCGAGTAAAAGCGATGGAACCTTGACAAGAATAGGTTGCATAAATTCATGATAGGCCTACATTGATAAATAATAGATGTTCACAAAAGCAATAGACACAAACATAATACCCATATGTATTTAGAAAACGCCTTATTAACAAAGTCGTTTATAAAAACGACTTTGTTAATCGGAAAAAAAAAAACTGAAGTCGATTTATTAATAGATTATAAAAATTGATCTGGCAACATTTACTTGCGCATGTCATAGACTGAGACTTTGCTCTATGGTTCGATACGTGTAGCTTGCTACATATTAGTAAAATGTGGTTACGTGCGTGATTGCTTTGTTTCAATCATAGACATACAAATTTAAATACGTTGAGTTTTGAATTCCGTATTTACTTGTTATTATTTACGTGCTTTTTCTGCTACTACCAAGTGAACTAATAAGTTCCTAGAGTGCATTTTGATTTGTGAGATGTTTGACTCTTTTTAGTGCTGTTCTTTGTGAGATATTTGAAATGTCAATGTCAATTTCGAAGTAGGTGTAACCTAGATTTTTACAACAGTAAAACAATGATATCTCTTGAACCCGGGTGAATAAATGAGAAATGGTTTATGATTATGAAAATATAATGTTTTTACTATTATGTAAAATAAAAATCTTTAGGACACAACAATTTTCCACTGTCACCGAGCTTCCCTTACAAAACGGGCAATCTCCTTTGTATGAAAAAAATATCGACTAGTGCAACCTTAAGGGTATTAGCTCGTAAGGCAATTTTAATTTAGGTACCAAATGTAATACCTACAAAGTACACAATATGCAATATGAATTCAATTATTAGTAGATACCACTTTGGTTTGAATTTCGTATTCATGTTCGATACTCAATATTCACTTTGTCTGGCTGTTTGATGTAGGGACCGTCACTAAATGATCAGGAGAAGCCCATTCACTCTTGGAATACTTGATCTAATTGCATCCTTTGATTTCAAAACCTAACCAGCTTGCAGATAATAATATGTATGTTTGTTGTTAGCTTTACTTTTGTCTCGAATTAGGTATTTATGTTAGCTAAACGGACTCGTATATCTTCGAAAAAAAATCAAAATAAATATGCGAATATTGACAAACTGAAGTGAACTGAAGTTTTAATATAAGTATCAAAAACTCGCCGAATGAATAAACTCCTCTTTTTTTGAAGTCGGTAAAAAATGTAGTCTCCATAAAAAATACTCAATAATACCTACGTGCCTATTTTATGGATATATGAAACGTAAAAACTTAATTGATGATCTCATATCATTGTGGTAGGTGCCTACTGCAGTCACAATTATGTAACTCAAATTTATTGCTAGTATAGAAAGTGATTCGAAGGTTAAGGATAAGTTGTAATTTATTGCTAGGTCAGTACATTGTATAATCACAGCAAATACGAGTAGTTCTACCGCGAAATGCCGAATGGTAATTTTTGTTCACCATAAATCCCGATGGAGTGGGTAAGTATGACACTGACCTATAAATAGGAATCTAGCTTCCGACTACGTCTCCAATAGTGGCTTTATTTTGGCACGGTTTCCACCGATATTGTAAGAATTTTCCAAGAAAATGTTTTTAGGGTTCCGTACCCGAAGGTTGCCAAGCGGAACCGTATTACTAAGCCTCCGCTGTCCGTCCATCCGTCTGTCTGTCAGCGGGATGTATCTCATGTACCGTAATAGGTAGACAGTTGAAATTTTCACAGATAGTGTATTTCTGTTGCCGCTATTACAACAAAATTAATAAAAATAAGATGAAGATAAAAATTAAGGTCTCCATTCAATAATCTTTTGTTTTTAAGAGATTTTTCTAGAACTCATCGAGTAGAGTACAAATATAATTTTTATTTTTTTTTATCTTCAAAAATTAAAAAATAGGGAGCCGTACGAGTTGACAGTTTTAGACCACTTTTGTCGGAGCTCTATCGCAACAACTAAACAAGTTAGGAATTTGAAACCTGTGTATAATATCATGTATATTTAATCAACAAATGCTAAAAACTCCAATTCATAAGATATTTTGTTTAAATATGGGAGACTTTCTGCAACTGCAAAAAAATATTCTTGTAATTCGCAGTATCATTATGAAATATACATAGATCTTTGCGATTGTTAAAATGTAAGATGAACAATATTCTTCGTTTAGTATTTTCATTTAAGCTGAACTAAAAAAAACTGATAAACGGAACTCTGGGCGTACGAGTCCGACTCGTACTTGGCCGGTTTTTTTAATTAAATCTGTCAGTGTGAAGCAGGAGTCGGTTAACGTCAGGTAGGACGCCCTTAGGCTTTGTGAGGATGAATGAGATGAGGAAAGCAGTGAGAGGCTAAGGATAGCGTTAAATAATGTGCGGTTGGAGACCTATGTCCAGCAGTGGACTAACGGGCTATTAGCTGATAATGCACCAAGAAAAAAAATCGGAAAAGTGCGAAATTTTTTTAAAGTCTCCTGCAAACAGGCGCGACACAAAGGTACCGCTCTGTTTGCAGGAGCCTTTACAGGCGAGTGGGCAAAATATGCGACATGAATAGCCATATTTTTGGATTGCTAGGAAGATTGATTTTTTACAGCTCCAAGGGACCATAGGTATTAGATATTAATGCAGACAGACGGACAACGAAGTGATCCCAGAAGGGTCCCGTTTTTCCTTTTGTTTCACGTAACTAAAAACAAAAGTTTAAATAATTAGGTACTCATAAATTAATATTTAATTTAGCCACGGAAAAACACACATGTTTTTCATGATACAGGCTAAAATTACGGTTAATAATTCCATGTCACATAATATATTACCCAAGGGAGAAGTGTCACAATTGCGGCGATAAGTCCCCTCTTTGAGGAGTGGCTGGAGAGGCGCCACGGCGTCCTCACCTTCCGCCTGACGCAGGTCCTCACCGGACACGGGTGCTTCGGGAGGTACCTGTTCCGGATAAGGCGGGAGGAAACGCCCGGGTGTCACCACTGTGTGGATCGCCCGGAGGACACGGTGGAGCATACGGTGGAGGTCTGCCCGGCTTGGGCGGAGCACCGCCGTGTCCTCGCGGAAGCGATCGGCGGCGGCGATCTCTCGCGTCCGGCCCTGGTCCAGGCCATGGTACGGAGCGAGAGTGCATGGGAAGCCATTACCTCCTTCTGCGAAGCAGTAATGCTCGTGAAGGAGGAGGCGGGACGCGTGAGGAAGACGCAAGCTTTGCACCCTCACGCCCCTAGTCGCCGCAGGAGACGCCCTGGGCGTCGGGAATTGGCAGCCGATTCCCGGCCACCGTAGGCGCGGGCTTGCGGACGGCGAGCAATGGGTAGCTCGCCGTCCGGTAAGGACCAAGCCCGAGTCGACGGCGCGTTGTGTTCCACGCGCGCCTCAAAGAGATGTCAGCACTATTGACGGGGTCCGCTAGGGCCGATGCCAGCTAGGGTTGCGGGATGTTCGAAAGAGTTACCGTGGCCCCGGCACAGGCAACAGAAGGAACACGGGTGGGTTTTAGTCAGTAAAAGTCTGACACGCCCAGAGCGGGAGAAGTCATTTGATGATTTCCCATCCACAAAAAAAAAAAAAAAAAAAGGGAGAAGTGTAGGTATCTAATAATATTTTGTTTGAAGTGCTCCGGTCCCCAATTTCTATGCTAATGAGGGAATTGAAGAAAAACAGATTGCAGCGTTTGTTTATCGTCACCGCACTGATCTGTTATGGAGTTCAGCGGACCCTTAAGTTTTGTACTAGACCAAATCAAACTGGTTGCTAATATAATTGTATAATTTGTTATGTTTATGACATTGATTTTATATGAATCTGTGATTACTCACTGACTAATTACTTGTTAAAATTTTAGGAAAATCGTATACTTTTAAAATGTTTGTGAATATGTGAGCACCATGTACCTATCACGTAATTAATTAATCTGTCATTGCTTCATTTTTGTTGTTTTTATCTATAGTAATTTCATTTTAAGTATATCGTCTTCACATGTAATTATCTAATTAAAACAGGGTGTAAGGGACAGCCCTCCGCAAACTAACAGGTTGCATTCAGCCCCTTATTCTGAATCATATCCTACCGAAAATATTCTTAGGAAAATTTTCATTTTTTTATCGTAGTTTCAGTTAATATTCCTTTATTTCAGTGTAAAATTACATTCTCTGTACGCAGCACTCCATTATGTTAGTAAAACAGCTAAAATAAAAAAAAATCAGCAATGGATGTTGAAATACTCGGCGGCCGAAGGCTCGCTGCGCTGCCGTTCGCTACGCGCGTTTTGCCAAGGTTACGATACATTGCGTGTGAGGTAATAAAACAAATCAGATTTATTGGATACCCATAACGTTCCTGAAACAATTTGATGTACCGGTCATCTTAGTATGATATACTGAATTCACCCCATCAGTCTGCGGAGGGCTGTCCCTTACACCCTGTATATATAAAAAATATTGTAAAACATTTTAAAAGACTGACGGTGCAGTTTCTTGCCCATTCTTCTCCACACGAAACTACCTTATGGAAGGGGCGGCTAGAATCAAATCAAAGTGTCTCTTATGTGCCTGTTTGAAATAAATGATTATTTTGACTTTGACTTTATTTCAAATTAGTAGATAAGGTCTGGGTTAAAATATGTCTGGTTTGGCTATGTCCCACAATACGCGTCTTCCGATTGAATGATAATAATTATGGGTACCTAAAAGTGAGTTTCTAGGTACCATTGCAGACATTTGTGGTAAACCACTTTTTAACTTACCTTAAGTTGCTGCCCCACTGCTGTTTAAAAATGTTTACAAACATTTTACATTACTAATACATTTACTAACAAATGTTAGGAATTGTTACATTCTGTTAGCAATTATTAGATGTTTTGAGTGCTCTTACACTGATGGAAATGGAAAAAGTTTACTAACATTACCTAACACGAAAACATTTTCTAACATTGTGATCGTATATTTCTTAACAATAATGTTTACTAACGTTTGTAAACATTTTTAAACAGCAGTGTGGCAGCACCTTAAATAATAAGGTCGAACAGTGTTCAATGCAAATGTCCGCGATGGTACCTACAGACACAAAACATATCGGTAGTGAGGCTACTAAATTCAGAAGATTGAAGATGTTTACACACAGATTTCATGGTAACAAAACATCACGCCTGTATTCCCCGAAGGGTTGGGCAGGGGTGTACCTATAGTACACCCACACTTCGCCAGTTATATTTGAGTCCCATTTAATAGGGGGCGAGCCTATTGACATTAATCGGGCGCAATTTTATGGTGCAAAAATAACTGATATTTAAATAACTGTTGGTTACAATTATTTGTAGTGATGAGATATTAAGTCGCTGTTGCCCGCGACTTTGTCTGATTAAAAGCAGCCTAGGATGTACTTTTCCAGATCCCAGACTACTTATCTGTCAAATATCATAACAAGCGGATCAGTCGTTTAGGCGTGAAAAGGTAATAGGCAGACAGACAGATAAACCGAATTGCTTTCGCATTTCTAAGTATGAAAGAATGGGTTAGGTACCATCGCGGACATTTGCGGTGAAACATTTTTCAATTTTCAACCTTACCTCCTTAGTAATAAGGTCGAAGAGTGGTTCACCGCAAATGTCCGCGAGTGTACCTAACCTTACGTAATATGGAACGGTTTTATTAAAAGATTCTTTATGGAAGCTGGCTTACTCTCCGAATGCTAGTAGCTTCATCCAGGCGGAAAGGAAAGTACTTAAGAGAGTATTCGACTGCTCAGTCGTGTAAAAGACAAGGTATTAACTTGGCACCGTTCCGTTCCTTTTAAATTGCTTTTAAAAATGAGAACTACTAGTAGGTAGTCTGTTCATATATTTTGACGCCATTTAATATAGATATACAGGATGACTTTTAATTTGACGTATTCCTTCCGGAACGTGATAGTGTGACCCATTTGCAAGAAATAAACACCCCATAAAGCCAAGGCAAAAATTCATGGGATACGAGATAACCCAATTTTTATGTATTTCTCTAAACTCTCAAATTGAATGGCCTTCATTGATATTCCATTGTGCAGGTACCTACTCCTTTAACAAACCTCTCGACGCAAATTTTCTAAAACATCAAACAGTTAAAGGAAAAGGTTTATTAACCATTTTTATAAATCACGTACATGAACTTTGACACCAGTTAACTCAAAATTTTGCTATGACATTAAGCGTACAAATTACGGGGATGACATCTTCAATTAATCAGCTATCTAACGAGGTACAAAGAATAATAAAATATTTATAGGTGCCGATGAAACTGTCGATAATGCTGACAAAGGTCGAATTTGTAAATTCATCAATCAAAATGCTTCTGACGTTTTCGTTTTGATATTTGTTAAAATCAAACATTTCAATCATATTTTTTCTGAGTATTCCCATAAATAAACATGTGAATGCAGCCTACATTTTCAAAAAAATCTGCTAAATTTAGGGGAAAATATCCTGAGGTGGGAACCCTGAAACAATGTTATTTTGTAAAAGAGAGATTATCGAAGATCTTGACGTGTCGCGCTCTGAAACGCGTTCAATGTCACGTGACCAATGGCTTTATTTTTGCGTAATTATTTCTCAGAAATATTAATTTATCTAAAATCATTTACAAAACTAAGTTGA
This sequence comes from Fissipunctia ypsillon, assembly GCA_947568875.1. Lineage (NCBI taxonomy): Eukaryota > Metazoa > Arthropoda > Insecta > Lepidoptera > Noctuidae > Fissipunctia > Fissipunctia ypsillon. The sequence continues at coordinate 13,830,463 of OX387659.1, read as the reverse complement.
ATTTTGATATTTTTAATTCAAAACCATTCTACATAATACAATTATTCATAAGGTATTTTTCTTACTGTCAACTAGCCTATTCTGTGTGTTAAAGTTCAGTAATTCAGGTGTTTTACATAACGGGGCTGTTTTGTAAAACAGCGGATTGGACAATCCATCTACGACATACGCACGGTCAGGGTTTAGTTGTTTATTTATTAGTTTGTTTATTCATGTTTTCATAATTTTGTGTAGGTGCACGTTTACAGGAGTATTAATAAATTATAATTATTCATCTGTAGAACAAATTGTGATTTATTTATTTTTTGGTTTCATTAAGGGTTGTTTATATACCAACCACAATCCTTTTGGCTTAATTTTCTAAAAAATAGCATGAACCAACCCATGTCAAGCTTTTGGACGCAGTTTTAACCTACCTGACTCGTTCGAACTTTTACAACTTTTGTAAAAGAAAGAAAGAATGGCAAATAGTTTTACTCTCGCAGAAACACGCGTAAATGTATAAGAAAGATGACGACCAACAAGCTTTGGTTCAAAATGGTTTTTCTCAAACATGCTTGGAAATGCGAGCATTATTTTGACAACCTTCTTTGAGATAAATCGAAAATGTTGTACTGGTCAAATATCAAACATGCGATCAGGCGGCCGCCAATATTAGTATGAAAATCTTCTGTCGTGTTTAGCGGCCAAATAAGTTACTATGAAAAGTCATATCTGTCGTGTAATTTAAAAATGTATACAAGGCGTCCCACGAATATGCCACATGGAGGGAAAGTACCTTGAATATTGTAGATGGAACATTTTACTGAAAGAAGATATTATTTGAATTTAAAAAACAATTTAAACTGCATTCATAGATATTTAAATAATTACATGGTTGAACCGGGAATCGAACCCGTTACATGAGAAAAATAATCACCCTGTAGCTACAGACTCTCCAAAATTAATTTACATTCGGCATTCACCCTGATTAGATACTGTTGTTTTGGCCCAAATTTTATATATTTTCTACGTTTTTCCCCTTTATGGAAGCAGCCAAACCTCTTGGACAAAATTGACCAAACTATTCGCAGCACACTAACATCCATTTTAAATGTGGCCCTGGACGACCGAGCGTGGCTGCAAGCCGCACTACCCATCCGTTTTGGTGGCCTCGGCGTCTGCAAAATTACCAGCGTTCCTGTCCTCTGTCAAATCAATCTGCCTAGCCTTTTCCCAACTATGTTGGGGTCGGCTTCCAGTCTAACCGGATGCAGCTAACCAGTATTTTACATGGAGCGACTGCCTACTGACCTCCACAACCCAGTGACTGGGTAATACGATACCCCTTGGTAAGACTGGTTGTCAGACTTTCGGTCTTCTGACGACCCGTAACGACTGTCAAAGATCTACGAATGACAGCCGGGACCAACGGCTTAAACGTGCTTTCCGAGGCACGGAGGAGTCTCGGTATGTAAAGATGGTCACCCATCCACGGACAACCCCGGCAAGCGTAGCTTAACCTGATGGATCGACCCGTGCGGCTGTTATTACTTAGCCACGAGCTCCTCTGTCCACAGCACGGAAAAGTTGACCGAGAAAAATTTAGCCCCCTCTTTGGTTGACTCAGAAGTGCCGTGCTTGACTGACGCAGTGAACGCCTGGAAAGTGGCTTGCCCGAATACAGATCGGCCCTTGAACCCATCTTCCCAGAGGCAGTGGGATGAACCGCTCTGCAGGTTGGTACGGAATAATGTAATTAATACGACCACCAATACTGCTGAGCGTGCCCGCCTGCTGGCTGTGGGGGAGTGGGAGTCGGGCCTCTGGCTTCAGGCGCTACCGTCACTCAACATAGGCACTACGCTGGGTGACACCACCTTCCGGCTCGCTACTTGTCTGCGTCTGTGCGCTCCTTGCGTGGCTCTGCATCGCTGCCAATGCGGTGACGGTGTCGACTGCCTCGGACAACATGGCCTATCCTACAGTAAGAGCGCAGGCCGGATAGCACGGCACGCCAGCATCAATGACATCATCCGTCGTGCTCTTGTCACCGCCGGGGTGCCAGCTGTTTTAGAACCCAATGGTTTGGCACGTGACGATGGGAAGAGACCAGACGGAATGACCATAATGCCTTGGAAGGTAGGTAGGCCTTTGGTGTGGGATGCAACGTGTGTCGACACCCTTGCGCCATCCCATCTTCCTAGCACGGCGGGCTGTGCTGGGGCAGCTGCTGCGGGTGCGGAAAACCTCAAACGGCGCAAATACTCCAATCTTATTGGGACTTATAATAGGTAGGGGAAAAAGTTTCTTCGCATTTTTTAAGAAAATTCAAAACATTATTTAATATAGTTTATTCACATTTAACTAAAGTATGTAGGTACCATTTTGTTCGACAACTTTTTGCCATCTTGTAGGTAGGGACATGATCCCATTACTATAGAAATTTTGGGACTTCTGATCAAAATACCGCGACAAGTGGTTTTGGCAGTCCTCTCGTGATGTTAACCTGACACTGCCTAAAGAATTCTGAAGAGACCGAAACAGGTGGAAATCTGAAGGTGCAAGGTCAGGATTATACGGCGGATGCATTAACACCTCCCAGCCAAACTCTCTTAATTTTTGCTGAGTGGCTAAAGATGTGTGAGGTCTAGCGTTATCATGATGAAAAACCACACCCCTTCTGTTGATTAATTCCGGCCGCTTTCTCTCAACTTCTTGCTTTAATCTCATCAGTTGTTCGCAGTAGAGTTCAGAATCGATGGTCCTGCTTGGTGGCAACAGCTCATAATGAATAATGCCCTTCCAATCCCACCACACACACAGCATCACCTTGTTGCGAGTTAACCCGGGTTTCGCCACAGTCTGTGAAGCCTGACCGGCCTTTGACCACGACCTTTTTCGCACGTTCTTGTCGCACGTGATCCACTTTTCATCACCAGTTATCAGCTTCTTTAAAAATTGTTCGGTTTCATTACGTCGTAATAAAGAATCACAAATGAGTACACGGTTCATTAGGTTTCTTTCAGTGAGCTCGTGAGGTACCCAAATATCGAGCTTTTTTGTGTACCTACCCAGTTTTTTTCAAATGCGCCAAAACTGTTTTGTGGTCAATTTCCAGTTCTTCAGCTACGTCGTAACTACTGGTATGCCGATCTTGCTCCACTTTTTCAAAAATGGCATCCATTTTATCCGTAATAGGGCGACCAGAGCGACGTGCATCTTTGACATCAAAATTTCCGGATTGAAAAAAAAATGTTTTTATTTATTAACATACATACATACATACATTAATAACATAAGAAACTTCGTCGATATAATTATTTAATACACGAACGGAATCACAGCTATTCAACACTGGCCCGAGCGCCGCGCCGCGCCGCGCGCGCCGCCGCCAGCGCTGTGCATACTGCATGATAAAATGATAGAGATACGTAATTAGTAGGTACCTGGTTGTATGCAACAAATCGAGCCGTATCCTGAGCCGAAAGACGCGTAAATTATTTTGTCCATCGCAATGCGGCTGGCTGATTATAAAGAAATAATTCAAAAATGTGTTCCATTTTCAAACTTTTATTCTTTTGTTTATGTGATTTTCATTGTAGGATTTTTGGATTGTATTGTGAATTTTTAACATAACCATGGCGTATCAAAATAATTTTGATTTAATGGAAGCATACTTTTTGAACCACAAACACATAACATTAGCCTTACAGTGGCACCGCGAAAGATATCCTGATAGGAATACACCATCTCGATTTATTATGAAACGGTTGGTGGATAATCTGCAAAATTTGGGACGTTTCGATCATCGCTTACTACACAACCGCGGCACCAAATGATAAACACTGACGATGAACTCGACATTTTGATATACTTTGAGGCAAATCCTAAAAGTTCAGTGAGGGAAGGTGAAGAAGTAATCGGAATTTCGAAAAGCAAATCCACCGTGTACTAAAAAAATACAAATTCAAAAGTTACATTGAAGGGAGATTAGTACAAAAATTACTGCCCGATGATGCTGAAAGACGACTTATTTTCTGCCATGAAATCGAGAGGCTTATCCTAGAGGATCAGTATTTTCTAAATAATATTATCTGGTCAGACGAAACAAACTTCAGCAATAATGGTATGTACAACCGACACAATAATCGCATTTGGCTCAGGGAGAATCCCTTACGTATCCGCGAGACTAATAATCAAGTGCGTTTTTCGTTCAACTGTTGGTGTTAAATTTCTATTTGGCTTGCAAATAGAGCTAATTAAGGTAAAAAAGAAACAAATGAAAATATTGGTGCGTGAAAATATACGTATCGACTTGAGAGCCTCCTCCTTTTTTTTCGTTGGTTAAAAAAATATCATTGTTCGTTATTGATTCTGGAATTTATAATTAATTTACTTAGTTTGAATTTCCACGCATTATTTGAGAAAAGTACTATACACAAGCCTTGGCCGCAACCAGCATTGATGTACGAACGTGAAAATGTGGGCCGAGGCGAACCTAAGTCCCTTTTGCATGCCGCGGCAGTAATATACTATCGAGGAAACTTACATCTGACCAATTTGAAAACCAAATCCCGTGCACACGATAACCGAGGCCGAGCGCTGCAAGCAAGAATAGACCTTACAGTGTATAGATGATGTTCGTTTCTCCCATTGTACCTGCTATTAAAACATTTTAATGGCCTTGCATAAGGAACGGGCGTCCATTAACGGTTTTATAAACACTGTCAAGGAAATCACATCTTTGTTGACTCACTGATTTTTTTGATGGATTTTTCCGGACGTTAATAATTGTCGAGGTTCCTCTGAGCTATTTTTATTTCTTTGATTTCTATTAGCATTTATCAAACAGTAGTAGATAGGTGATGATCAATCGTTTGGAAATGGCTGAAAAAGTTTAGGGTTCCTACTTACTTGCTGATTCATACAGAAAAACGATAAATTATGTGTCAATTGGCCGCGCCAGAAAGCTCTGAGTTCAGAGCTCTTCAGATTAAGCAATCTGAAGCTTTGTCCTCAAACTCAGACTCAGAGCATTTATTTTAATTAAACTAATTACAGGCACTTTTGACTTGTCGTGGAGTTGGCCAGTCAGATAGATGAAGCTCATTCAAAGCGTAATAGGTTCCTATGGAGAGAATCGGGCAAGAAACTCCATGGACACTCATTTAAGCCAAATCGTATCGATATAATATACAGGATAAAATTAAATTAGGTAGCGAAACTCCACAGACGTGACGGGTATCGAAATCGAATACATCGATATCTAAACATGATAAAACAAAACATAAATTATTTTGATGGTTTTTTAAACCGATATTTCAAGTGACAACATTAACTGTTAGTTTGGTCACTTGAAATGTCAGTTTAAAAAAAACCGACCAAGTACATGTCGGACCATGCACAATGAAGGGTTTCGTAGTTGGGATGAATTATCCCAAATACAAACTTAACTTTGTGGTTGAAAAATGTTCTCCATTACATCGATATACGTCACGGTCAAAGTTTTCCGTTCGTGATGATCCTTGATTTTGTATGAATTTGCTGCCTTCTGGAATTCCGAATCGATATTTCGAAACGGGATTCAGAAACTGAATTCGGACTGTATGTGGCGCCAACTCTCAACGTTACTCTTCTTTACGACATATTAATCAATGATTAATCTGACGATCCTTTGAGCGATCATAAAATCCATTTCCAGTGAACTGTAATTGATCTATGTCAATTTTATGATCAACTAATGTGTATTATTTATTTAGGCTACTGTTTAGTATTGTAGTCTTTGATTGTGATCAACATTCTTACGTCTATTATTTCGTTTGATTTATTAAGTTAAGTCATCAGGTTTCTTTTGACTGATAAACAGATTTATTGAGGCTGCCATACGAGTTGGCTAAAGGATTCCAACCAGGGCAAGGCAACTGAGGAACCTCTACTGCGTTTGCTGACCCATTTTCAAGGACTACCGTACCTAGCAACAAACCAATTTTCTAACAACAGTTTTGACTTTTCTAATAAACAAATTGTGAACAATCTCAAAATATGTTTCGAGCTCCCTTGGAGTGTGTGGTATTCAATTTGCACACAGTTTCAATTTTATAGCGATGCCCATCATTATTACTTTCACATGTGGATGGATGGAGAGGGAGAGGGAGGCCAAAGAAAAGATGGATGGATTGTGTGAGAAGTGATATGAAAGAAAAGGGAGTCAGTGATAGTTTGACGAGTGACAGGACAGAATGGAAGAAAAAAACGTGTTGCGCCAACCCCAAATAATACGGGATAAGGGCAGGAGACCATCATTATTACTTTCCGAAAGTTTTCCAATTAATAAAACTTATCATCGAAAATAATAATTAAAACCACCGAACATCACCGTTCAGTAATAGAACGATTGCTATTTAATTATGGCGTTCTAAAATCAGAGGTTCGTTATCCAATTTTTACTTAATTAATTTCTGTACGAAATTTATAGGCCCCTAACTGTGGGGAAACGTTCCGCTAAAGTCGTCGACGGCCTTTTAATAAAATTAATTTTATTGAAATTGTTTATTGAAATAATTGAATTACTGCCTCGTTGGTCTAGTGGTCGCAAGCGTCAGTGCGGTACATGAGGTCCTGGGTTCAATTCCCGGGTCGGGCAAAGTGTTATTGTGTTTTTCCATCTGGAATTTGTCAGTAGCAGCCCGGAGTCTGGATTTGTGCCCGGTTGATGGCAATAGGCTCGCCCCCTATTACATGGAACTTAAATATAACTGGCGAAATGTGGGTGTACTATTGGTACAACTTTGCCTTTACTATTGGTAACCCAACCCTTTGGGCAATATAGGCGTGATGTTATGTTATATTATTTACAATAGTTGAGCCTTAAACTAGAGGTATTGGATTCTACCTGAACTAGGAATAAAAAAAACCCGAACCGAATTCGGACTATTACGAACATTTTCAAATAAAAAAAAACAGTCAAATCGGCCCAGCCAATTCTCAAGTGATGCGATTATCAACGAACAGCGTTTCATTTTTAACACGCTATTATTAGCTTCACTTATATACTTTACAATGTAATAAAATATTGGAAGTCAATTTTAACCTACTTCTAATTGTCGTATCGAAATGAAACTTTGTATGAACATGTAATTCGGATGACAATACTATAATTTGGTATTTTGGAGCTGATCTGATGATGGGGCCAGGAGGTGGATAGTGGAACTCTTCAGTGGCTACTAGTAAGCCGCTCGAATGTGGGTTTGTTTGACTCGTTTCAGGTCTGTAGAGCTCGAAATATCCCACCCAAGCCAAGGTGAGAAACGAGCCGAGGGCTGAATGGTACGGTGGTAAAAAATTTCATATCGTAAGCGTCACCTCAGGGCACCAGGAAAAACCCCATTGTAGTTAAAGCTCCTGCAAAGTTTGCAGGAGCTTTAGCTTTAGCTTGAGTCGCGTCGCGTATCGCGCCTGTTTGCAGTGCAAACAGGCGCGATACGCGACGCGACTCAAAGGCACCGCTTGTCGCGCGACACGCGGCGCCTTTGTGTCGCGTTGCGTGTCGTGCCTGTTTGCAGAAGCCTTTATTTAGACTTGCTTCCTACATAGACCACTGGTGAGTACCACTAATAAATTATAATATGTTAAATTTATTTTAGGACTATAAAGTAAAAATATGTAGTTTAAAAAAATAAAAAACACGCTTATATTACGCACTAAAACTTTTAACTTAAATAAATTGGCTTGTCTTAGTTAAGAGGAGCTCGTGCCTAAGTAATAACAGCCGCACGGGTCGATCCATCGGGTTAAGCTACGCTTGCCGGGGTTGGTTCGTGGATGGGTGACCATCTTTACATACCGAGACTCCTCCGTGCCTCGGAAAGCACGTTAAGCCGTTGGTCCCGGCTGTCATTCGTGGATCTTTGACAGTCGTTACGGGTCGTCAGAAGCCCGAAAGTCTGACAACCAGTCTTACCAAGGGGTATCGTATTACCCAGTTACTGGGTTGTGGAGGTCAGATAGGCAGTCGCTCCATGTAAAATACTGGTATTCAGCTGCATCCGGTTAGACTGGAAGCCGACCCCAACATAGTTGGGAAAAAAGGCTAGGCAGATGATGAAATTGACTTGTCTTAGTTACAATATAAGTACCTACTTATACATTTTACCCTTGATTTTAACTCCAATGTAGAGTAAATGCAAACATAATATTTTTTTTTTTTTAATTATTGTACGTGGTGGGTAATAAATACCCAAGTAGTTTTTAGAAAGCTTGTCACTTGTTTTATATCCAATCATCTCGAATAGTGTGGAGCGCGCTTTTTGGTTGTTTACTTTTAATTGATTTAAACAAAGCGCTCCACACTTTTTAATATTCAATTTTAATGAGCTAAATTATAAAGGACACAACCAAAAGAGGGGACTGTCGTCAAGTGGTTTAATGAAAATGGCCGACCGCGGATCTGCGCAAGACACATGGCTTTTTGTTTGTGTATTATCATACATACGAAGGGTTAATATTATGAGGACTTGTAAAATAAACATAATTTGGTTAGGCTTTTCGTAGGTACTTAGAAATTAGGTTATAGGCAATTTAATTTGCTGTCCCAGACTTTAATATTTCGCACAGCATTGTACCCATAATAATCCACATCTGTTTTTATTTCTCGGGTAGTAAGGTTTTGTAATTTATTGGCACCTATATTATGATAACATTTTTTTATAAATTTGTCTTCAACGAAGGCAGATATTGCGTTTTGAAAACCACACGTAGGATGTGGTTTAGGAGTTTATGTCAGGTCCTTTTGCTAAGCCGCCAATCCTTTTGTTAAAATGTATTTTTTTACTCAAATAGGAGAAGTTAATTTTCTTAATTTATGTTTTTGGACAACCCATTAAAGATTCCCGCAGACAGGCGCGACGTGACGGCGCGATGACGCGACTTCGGTTGAACAATTTTATTTTAATGAAGTTTTCATAGAAATTGTTCCACCAGAGTCGCGTCGCGCTATCGCGTCGGTCCTGTCTGCGGGAGCCTTAATGCAAGACATAACAACATAACATCACGCCTTGTTTTCCTGAATGGCTGGGCAGAGGTGCCCCTATATAGTGTGCACACACATTTTTCCAGTTATGTTTAAGTCCCATGTAATAGAGGGCGAGCCTATTTCCATCAATCTGGCACAAAGCCAGACTCCGGACTGCTCCTGAGAAATTTCTGATAGAAAAGCCTAAAAACACTTTGCCCGACCTGGGAATTGAACCCGAGAACTTTTGCTCAGCAGTAGCGCTTGCGACCACTAGAGTAATGAGGCAGTTAATATAAGACTGCTGTATACTTTTATCAATAAAGAAACATTTATGTATAACGTACAAAGCAAGTGACGCATAGAGACTGTTATCGCCTCTTGGAAGTTATGGTTTCGGTCTTCATCTGTTTAAAAGTTGTTTATTGTTGACATAGGATTGAATTCGTTGTTTTTTTTTTGGTAAAGTAGACACTAAGTGGTTTGCAAAAATTAATTGACCAGTAACGGCCAAACCCAATAACCTATTTATCACCAGTTTTGGCATACTGCTGATAGAAAAACCTATATACCTATCTATGGTTTTAACGTTTCAATAATCTATAAGAGATTAGGGAGTCTTTCCGGCCTGACATACGGGCACGTAGAATTATACTGTCTACCATGTCTTTTACTGAAAATAGGTTATTGGGTTCGGCCGTTAGTGGTGTGCAAAAATAAATTGACCAGTAACTCCATTTTGTAAAAATCTCCCCGTGACAATAAAAATGAAGTGGGCTTGAAAGCAACTGTCAATAGTGTCAATCTCTAGCATCAGGTGAGATGAAAGGTCACTTCACGGTGGGATTTTCACAGAAGCCCAGGCAACACGCACAAGCGAGCGAGAACAGGGCTCTCTAATACCAGAATTGCCTGAAAAGGTTAGCATTATCGGGGTGATCAATGTCCTGTGTCGGGTTTTTAGGCCACGATCAGTAGAAAGCTATAACGAGACATGACGAAAGATCTTTTTTTCTAGCAAGGCTGTTGATCCATCAATATATTTTATAACACGAGCCGATATTTTCATCAAAGCGTCGCTAGACAAAGACCCATTTTCTTGAAGATTTACTTCCAATAACAACTTTTGTCCTTTTGTATCATGTATACACAATAACACCATAAATCTTTATATAGGTTTTCGATAAAAATATAAAGTAATTATATATAAATTTATGAGTGTATCGACGGCTGAGGTACTTCAGAAGCTGATGGCCGATAAAGATTGCGACGTGAACTTAATGCTTCACGGTCACATCAAAAAGCTCTCATTTGGTTTTAGTACCTCGTTTCGTTTATTTATTTATTTATTTAAACTTACACACATTATCTTTACAGGATAACTCCAATACAATAGTGGTTTGGAAAAACACGCCAAATAAATTGAAAAATCAACTTACGGCTAATACTTAAAAATCTAAACTTTAAAATTACAAAGCAACACTAAACTCTATTAAAAACACAATCTGAAGTCAGACTTATGTAATTATAATTATGTACATAATAATTATCAAACTAAACTTTTTTTTATTATTGTTAAAAAATCTTAACCTAAAATATAAAATATTTACCATAAAATCTTCTTTGCTATAAAATCTTAACCTAAAATATAAAATCAGACTTAACTCAGAATATTATTATTTAAATATAACTAACAAAATTCAACAAAACTCTCGTTCTAGGATTATTGGCCTACCTTTAAGATTAGACTGAATTTAGTTGTTTGTGTAATAAATTCCAAGAAAATACTTTCACCTCCTTTTAGTTCGCATTACGCACACAGAACTTTGTTAAAAGTTTTATTAGAGATTAAAGTCGCAGTCTTTAAGCCGCTGAAGTCACCAAAGCGTCTGGTGATTTAAATGAGTAGATTGGTGATCCAAAAGAAAGTTTGGAATACCATCCTTGGGAATAATTTTATATCCTATCTGCAACCAAGTGCTGGAATGCTGGGTATAGATGTCTGTCATTCCATAAGGGCGACATAAACCTTACATCAATAATATCGGCAGATGGAATTCAAGATCAACCAAACATCGATAATTCTCTTTGATACGTTGCTAAACTTTTCCGAGATCTGTTCGTCTTTAAATTCCGGGTGATTATATTTGACGACGTCACTAGGTATGTCAATATACAAAAATATGTCACCATACATATGGGGCCATGCATAAATTATGTCACAATTTCATGATTTTTGGAGCCCTTTCCAACCTTGTCACAGGTGGTCATATTTGTGTGGCCTCCCTTCCCCTGGTGTGACGTCACATATTTTTAAATCTATACAAATAAATAAAATTGGAGTGTCTGTTTGTAATGTCAAAATAACAACTTTTTACTAAATGCATAGGAAAGTATAAACGCTTATTATAACAAAAAAGAAATTTTTAACATTTTTGTCTGTCTGTTTGTTCCAGCTAATCTCCGAAAGGGCTGGACCGATTTTGACGGGACTTTCACTGCCAGGTAGCTGATGTAACTGCGGGTAACTTAGGCTACTTTTATTTTAGAAAAATAATTAGGGTTCCGCGCAAAAAAAACTAAAACCCATGAAATTATGAACAAAAAGTCGGATTTGAAAAATTATTTTTGCATTTGGTAGCCCAATTTTCAAAGACAGTTATAGGTTATTTATCATCACGCTACGACCCTTAGGAGCCAAGCAGAAAGAAAAAAGTCAGAATTATGAACAAAAAGTCGGATTTGAAAAATTCTTTTTGCATTTGATAGCCCAATTTTTTAAAACAGTTGTAGGCTAATTAACATCATGCTACGACCCTTAGGAGCCGAGCAGAAAGAAAAAAGTCAGAATTATGAACAAAAAGTCGGATTAGAAAAATTCTTTTTGCATTTGGTAGCCCAATTCTCGAAGATAGTTATAGGTTATTTAACATCACGCTACGATCCTTAAGCGCCGAGCAGAAAGAAAAAAATCAAAAAGAACATTAAGCGAACACGAAGTAATAGCGCGGGCGGGCGATTCAACGCGACGGCACAGATTACCAGATAAATCACTCGCAACAAAATTTTCAATACTTACTACTATAATGGCCTACACCTTCGAGTCGCTAGACGCTGCGAACGAAAATGTACCTAACCTTATAAGCGTAAAGTGAGTAACTTTTGCTTTGTAACTGCACGCCGCGGCGTGGTTATTGTGAATTGCCAGAGCTGCCTTTTTCGATAAAGATGTCAGTAGGTATACGTAGTACACTTTATGAAATAATATAAAATAAAATGAAATGCTTTTTTATGTTTTAGCATGTTTAATGGTTAAAAATACTTATGAAAAACCGAGGAATATTTTTATGATAAGTAACTATTTAGTATTCTCTGACCACACCCGAAACTGCAGTTGTAAGACAAGTAAGGCCCACATCGTACGCAACGTGTAGTACCTAACTATTTAATAATCAGTGACGTAACCACTCCGCATGGCCACGAATACGAATTAAATACGAAATGGAGGAAACTGAAAACACGATTAATTGATTTGTTCGATCATTTACACAATTAGCGTAATAGGTAACTACTATGCTTCTACATTATGAACAAATCTGCGCTGGCGCCATATTGTGTAACAAGATAATGACGATAATAAATATTATTGAAAATGAATTTGCACAAAGTAGATTTTTGCTAAACGTAATTTTCAAATGACAGTTGACAAATGGGGGACCTTTCTATTCTTATCTCAGACGCATAGTAGAAGTAATTACGTACCTACCAATAAAATACAAAACACGAAACATGCAAGTTTAAACAATTTACCTATTTAAAAAACGATAGTAAAACTGTATCAGCAGGTAAACTGGAAAAAGATAAGTTTTTATCTCTTCTCTTGCTGGATCTACATCCATCAACTACACATAATACACCAGGACCAGCCATATCATAAGAATTTGAAACTATATATGCGTACGTACGCGCCTCGCGGCTGTCGGCTACCCACTGAGAAATGGACTGCTTGCGGCCCAACTGCCGGTAGGTAGTTAGCACGCGTAAGTACATGGAGTGATTTATCTGGTAATCTGTGGCGACGGGTCGGAGGACGAGGGAGTTTTATTAAATTGTGGCGGTTATTTTAGTATATTGTGTATCTTACGGCATCCACGCGAACGAAGTCGCGGGGCACAACTATCTATACAAATAAATAAAATTGAAGTGTTTGTTTGTAATGTCAAAATAACAACTTTTTACTAAATCCATAAGAAAGTATAAAAGGTACTTATAACAAAAAAGCAATTTTTAACATTTTTGTCTGTCTGTCTGCCTGTTTGTTCCGGCTAATCTCCGAAATGGCCAGCCGTTTCAATCGGTCCAGACCGATTTTACTGGCAGAATGCTGATATTATGGCGGGTAACTTAGGCTACTTTTATTTTAGAAAAGTAATTAGGGTTCCGCGCAAAAAAGTTAAAACCCATGAAATTATTAACAAAAAGTCGGATTTGAAAAATTCTTTTTGCATTTGGTTACCCAATTTTCGAAGATAGTTATGGACTATTTAACATCACGCTAAGACTATCAGGAGCCGAGAAAAAAGAAAAAGTCAGAAAGAACACTAAGCGAAAATGAAGTAATAGCGCGGGCGGGCGATTCAACGCGACGGTTTGGCGACGGGTCGGGGGACGAGGGAATTTTATTAATATGTGGCTCTTATTTTAGTATATTGTGTATCTTACGACATCCACGCGAACGAAGTCGCGAGGCACAGCCAGTGTTTTAATACGTGTTTTGTACGTGTTATAGTGTGTGTTAGATTTATACATGTGACGTGACGAAGCGTAGGTATTACTCGCTAAACCCCTTGTCGCTAAACACGTTGTCACACTTTGCTGTCCCCTTCCTCCCCTCAACGTGTGACGTAATTTATGGATGGACCCTAAGTGTTTATTCAGGTATTAACCTTCGCTTTGTTTATAAAAATTAACTAATACAACTTGTTTTTTACTTTTTAGTTCGTTTTTGGCGGGGTAGTCAGGTTTTTTTTTTTTAATTATTTATGTTTATGTCATACATTTTAGTGACAAGTTTTATTTTATTAAGAATGTGTTCATTAAGGCCTTCAACTGGATATCCATAGTGTAATAATTGAAGAAAAATGTTTTTTTTTCACATTTGAAAATGGAGCTCGGCGGCCATATTGATTAAAAAAAAAACAATATAAAAAATATAGGTAGTGTCACTCGAAATGATGTAAGGATTCTAACGATACTTCCTTACATCCAAATCTGTTCGGGCATTTAAAAGTTACGGTGGAATAATTATAGAAACTCGCACACTTAAATACATAATACATATATGAACCCTGAAAACATTACACTCCTTATTGGGGCAGTCGTGTAAAAATAAACAAACTCTTCAGCTTTATTATTCGTGAAATTTAATTCATGGACATCCTCCTCATCATTATGGACAACATTTAATATGGGACCAAACCTGAAATAGCGAAAAAAAATTAATAAATGTGGGGAACAGCTGATATTTTTTTCGCGATGTCAGATTACAGCGACCGACTATGAGAAAAGGCCATAAAGTTAAAAAGAGGCTCAATTAAATTAAAAAGTGTACATCATTAGAAGGTCAATAAGTTTTAAGAGGATCAGTTGAATATTTCCTGTTAATATTTGAATGAATGGCCTGTAAGTACAAGTAGCTGGCTCGAATCTTTGTATATTTCCAAATGTTTAATAAAATACAAATTATACAAAGTTCTTATTGATTTTTGGGGTGAGTTGTTGCTTTCATCCCACACACTCAGTTAGATTAAATCGCGTACGTTGTATTGAGGTGATGATGTGCTAAAAACATCTATCACTACCGACGGTCTGACCCAGTGCTACTACCACAGATATAATAAAGTATTTCTATGGCTACGGACCTTTTTTTTACTATCCTTTTAGATTTTCATTTCTTAGGTGAATACTACAACATTTTCAAATACATGACTAACGGCACAGACTTGTAGATTCTAGATATATGTGATTATCGATTAGCTGTGTTAAACTGTTAGTAAAAAATAGGGTTATGAAACAATATGTATCGCTACTAGTTTAGTACAGTCACCTATCTGACCTCCACAACCAAGTTACTGGGTTGTGGATACTTTTGGGCTTGTTACTTCCCGTAGGCCCGTAACAACTGTCAAAGATCTACAAATGACAGTCAGGAAAAACACCGAGGGAATTCAAACTCGGTCCGTGGATGACCATGACCACAGACCGACCTTGGGCTTGGTAAGCGTTGCTAAACCTTGAATATCGATCCGTGATCTGTTATTATTCAGTCACGAGCCCCTCGGTGGTAGACAGGAGTTTACTCCGTGTAAGATGCGCAAGGTATGTACGTTGCGCAGAAAAACGTAACGCTTTTGAGTTAACGCTTGTATTAATTTCACTCCTCATAAAATTTGCCTCATGTGAAAATCGATTCTTAAGGAGGAAACCCCAAAACCGGTCAGAATACTTTATTGTGTTCATGAAACAGCATGCCTTGTGCGTCCCAGAAACAGCAAAGCAGAACTTTTAAGCGGTTCTTTTGACTCAGCTTCGGTTGAGTTGGTGGCGTTTCTTCTCGAAACAGCCTGACGCGTGATTCATCTCCAGTAACCAGATCAGACAAAAACTCTTTACGTCGGGGTCGCAGCAAAAGTGATTGACAGATAGCGACGCGGACAGCATGACTGGCGTCTGTAAGAATGTGCGGTACCCACCAAGCCAAAACTTTTCGATACCCAAGCTCATGCAGATGGTATTCCACGGCGTGGTGACTGCAGTTAAGTGCTTCTGCTAATTCACGAGTGGTAGCATCCAGATTCAACTGTAGTCATTCACTGCAGGTGGTCGTCCTGAGCGTGGCTAACTTTCAAGGCTCCTGTCTCCTGATTTAAAACAGTCAAACCATCGGGATACTGTCGCATGGCTTGTACTTCCAGTGTCCAATGCAGTGTTGATATTGTCAGCCGCAGCCCGCGCACTGTGGCCTAACAAGTACTCTTATAAGTAGTGTTCGACTTGTCGCTCGTCCATTTTGCTTCAAACTGACTTAACCGGTCGCTGGCTTTATACACCCCCACATCACAGAGAATGTTTAGAATGTTTTACAACATTCTAGAATATTATCGAAAACAATTAACTTGAAAAAGGAAATGTATAGAGTTTCGTAGAGTGTCTCATTACTTTTGTGCCAACCTGATATTATCAAGTTCAATCCTCCTCTCTCCCCGCCACTTTGCAATCACGACTAAACACAGAGCCGTCCATTTAAGGCCACTTTATGATAATAGGGCTGCTATGGAGAATATATGATGCAAGAACGAGCAAAGCGAGCTCGAAATTTTTAGCACCCTGCTTAGAATAAGTTAGGTTTTCATTAACCAATCATACAGAAATAGAAGTAACTTTATCGACTTACTTATGCAGAAATATTTGACAATGAAGAGAATGTAGGATGGCAAGAGTGAGCGAAGCGAGTTCGAAAATTTTAACATCCCGCTTCGAATAAGTAGACTTTTATGACCGTTCGAACAGAAATATATGTAACTTTATTGACATTATGCAGAAAACTTTGAGAATTAAGAGAATGTAGGATGCGAGCGAAGCGAGCTCCAAAATTTTTACATCCCGCCTGGGATAGGTTAGACTCTCTCAGAGAATGCTGAAGTTGCAGGAATTAATTTAATTGAAAGTAGAATATTGCTTTTGTTGTTTATAAAGTACCCAGCGAAATAGAGTACCTACAATTCTCTATATTAGAGGCCGGAGTACCTTAGGGGGTCGATCCAGCTCTGGACCAGGGAAAATAAGGCAAAACTTAATTTTAAAATAAGCAAATAACCGTAATACGTATTATTATAATTTTACTTACATACTTATACATATACTAATTGAATTAAACGGCAACCGACGTGGACGATCATCAGAAATAAAACGCATGACAACTATCTCTAGGCGTTGAACCCCCTGCCCACGGCCTTGTCTGTGTGACCGCGTCGTTCTTCTAAACTGCGCAAACGATTTTTATGCAGTTTTCGCTATCATTTAGAGATTTGATTTTCGAAGATTTGTGTATATAATAAATTAATATTAAACTTACATACATATAACAAAGAAATCCCCATGTTTCCTAAAGTCGTAAAACAGTGTGAAGCAGGGGCGGGTCACTAGTACCTACCTATTTAATAAAGTGTTAAAACTTCCTTTGTTATCTCGATATCCGCACCTCAAGAGCTTTTGCCCGCTAGCAACCAGCTTCTTCGAGCCAATTGGCTTTATTTACGATCCACAAAATAATAGATATGTTTGCGCCTCGGAGTAGCTATGAATAAAAGTAATGTAGAGCGCTTTTGGACCTATTTAGCACAAGCATGAGGCACACATTCCTGCTAAATTTATTACATCGCACTTACCCCTTTTTAATTGATTTCGTTTATTTGCAGTATATGTTGAGTGTCTTTAAGTCTGTGCTAAATAAAAGTATTTCCTTTCTTTCTTCTTTATTTCTCTTCTTTTTTGTTTTATCGAGTTAACGGTTCATTGTTTTTTTTCAATAAGTGGTCAACTCCACCTTTATTTGAGAGCTAAATAATTAAACAATAAAAACTAGCCGTACACAGTTCAGTTCCTCGAAAAGATAAGATCTACTCGACCGTGATTTCGGGAACATTCTCTCACAGCCACACATCTTGATGTGCAGAAAGAGGTCTTTTTTAAAATAATGAACGTTTACTTACGTCTTTGTTAGGGTTCCGTACCTCAAAAGGAAAAACGGAACACTTATAGGATCACTTCGTTGTCCGTCTATCTGTCAGTCTGTCAAGACCGTTTTTTTCAAGAACGCGTGAAGGTATAAGGTTAAAATTAATATAAAATACGTAGGTCCACGGTCCCTTGGACACAGATTACCAGATAAATCACTCCATGTACTTACGCGCGTTAAAACTACCTACCGGTCGCCGGTTTGCACGCGACTCATTTGTAACTAGGTTGCCGACAGCCGCGAGGCGCGTACGTACACATATATTTCGGTCGACCTGACGTACTTAGTTTCAAATTCTTATGATATGGCTGGCTGGATTTGGTGCACAATGGCGCAAAATTCGCAAAATGTCTTTTCTCAATACGGCCAACACTAGCAAAATTATACATTCTCAATAAGTAATTTATCACATAATGTGCGATTTACTTTAATGGCAATAAAAGATCGTTAAAGTCTCTTAGTGACTTCTTGCAGTAGGCCGATGATTTATGAATAAAAAAAATACTAATTTAATTATTTCAGTATTGATTCTACGACTTGCTTGTAATCAAGTAGTTCTTAAAGTTTTAGCTAGGTGGCGTTATTCATAAAAACATGTTAACGTCCAAATAAAAAAAAATACTGTGGCCGAAGTGAAATTTCGAGGTTTTGACATTATGCGAAAATAGAATTTTGCGAAAAGTCATTTTGCTAATGTGACGTTTTGGTATGTGGCGTTTTCAGAATATGATAATTTGTGAATGTGACATTTTGCAAAATTCCAATATGTCATACTGCGAATGTAGCATTGTGCGCCGAATCCGGATGTAGATCCAGTAAGAGAAGAGATAAAAACTTATTTTTTTTCAGTTTACTTGCTGATATATTTTTACTATCGTTTTTTAAATAGGTAAATTCTTTAAACTTGCATGTTTCGTGTTTTGTATTTTATTGGTAGGTACGGATTTACTTCTACTATGCGTCTGAGATAAGAATAGGAAAGTCAATGACCTCCATTTGGCAACTGTCATTTGAAAATTGCGTTTAACAAAAATCTACTTTGTGCAAATTAATTTTCAATAATATTTACTCTAGTTATTATCTTGTTAATGTTATTTTAAATGATTATTGTATATTTAAAAGCGTGCATAACGTCACAATATGTCGCCAGTGCAGGTTTGTTCATAGTGTATAAGCATAGTAGTTACCTATTACGCTAATTGTGTAAATGAATGAACTAATCGTGTTTTCAGTTTCCTCCATTTCGTATTTAATTCGTATTCGTGGCCATGCGGAGTGGTTACGTAACTGATTATTAAATAGTTAGATACTACACGTTGCGTACGATGTGTGTCTTACTTGACTTACAATTTCAGTGTCAGGGTGTGGTTACAGCCGGTGGAATTTCGTGGAGCATTTCCGACGTTTGGCTCCCAGACTGGAGCGGGCCGGGGCTGCCTTGGGGCGGCTCCTGCCCAATCTGGGGGGTCCAAACGCCTCCTGCCGGAGGCTCTACGCGGGGGTCGTGCGGTCCATGGCCCTTTACGGAGCTCCGGTGTGGGCGCGTTCCGTGAGGCGACGACCGGTACGTCGATTGAACGCGTCCCAGAGGGTCATGGCCATCCGGTTAGCCCGGGGATACCGCACGGTCTCCGGGGAGGCGGCGAACCTCCTTGCCGGATTACCGCCATGGGATCTGGAGGCAAAAGTCCTCGCGCACATGTGGGAGTGGCGCGAGGAGGCAGGACGCCGGGGCGTAACTCTGTTGCCGCGAGAAATCGTGGCACGGCGGACAGAGCTCCGGCAGGATCTCATGGCGGCATGGAGAGTGCGATTGTCGCAACCCAGCGCTGGGCACGCCACAATTGCGGCGATAAGTCCCCTCTTTGAGGAGTGGCTAGAGAGGCGCCACGGCGTCCTCACCTTCCGCCTGACGCAGGTCCTCACCGGACACGGGTGCTTCGGGAGGTACCTGTTCCTGATAAGGCGGGAGGAAACGCCCGGGTGTCACCACTGTGTGGATCGCCCGGAGGACACGGTGGAGCATACGGTGGAGGTCTGCCCGGCTTGGGCGGAGCACCGCCGTGTCCTCGCGGAAGCGATCGGCGGCGGCGATCTCTCGCGTCCGGCCCTGGTCCAGGCCATGGTACGGAGCGAGAGTGCATGGGAAGCCATTACCTCCTTCTGCGAAGCAGTAATGCTCGTGAAGGAGGAGGCGGGACGCGTGAGGGAGAGGCAAGCTTTGCACCCTCACGCCCCTAGTCGCCGCAGGAGACGCCCTGGGCGTCGGGAATTGGCAGCCGATTCCCGGCCACCGTAGGCGCGGGCTTGCGGACGGCGAGCAATGGGTAGCTCGCCGTCTGGTAAGGACCAGGCCCGAGTCGACGGCGCGTCGTGTTCCACGCGCGCCTCAAAGAGATGTCAGCACTATTGACGGGGTCCGCTAGGGCCGATGCCAGCTAGGGTTGCGGGATGTTCGAAAGAGTTACCGTGGCCCCGGCACAGGCAACAGAAGGAACACGGGTGGGTTTTAGTCAGTAAAAGTCTGACACGCCCTCCCGCTCCGCCCAGAGCGGGAGAAGTCATTTGATGATTTCCCATCCACAAAAAAAAAAAAAAAAAAAAAAAAAAAAAAAAAAAAAAAAAAAAAAAAAAAAAAAAAAAGGGTGTGGTTACAGAATAATAAATAGTTACTTGGCGCTTAAAAATATTCCTCGGTCTTTCATAAGTATTTTTAACAATTAAACATGCTAAAACATTAAAACGCATTTTATTTTATTTCATAAAGTGTACTACAAATATACCAACTGATATCTTTATCGAAAGAGTAAGCCCTGGCAACTCACAATAACTACGCAGCTGTGACGCAGTGGCGCGCAGCTACACAGCAAAACTCACTTTACGCTTGTAAGGATAGGTACATTTTCGTTCGCGGCATCCAGCGACTCGAAGGTGTAGGCTATTATAGCAGTAGGTATAGAAAATGTTGTATGGAGTGATTTATCTGGTAATCTGTGTCTTGGAGCTCTAAGAAAATCAAGCTTCTAAGTCGACGCAATAAAAAATACGGCCATTTATGCGACATATTTTGATACTCGCAAATAAATCAAAACCTATAGGGTGCTTCCCGTTGACCTAGAATCATGTTTGGCAAGAAGCAAGGTCTCATAGCACAAGTAAAGGAAAATGTTCGAAAATCATTAATTTGTAGTTTTATCACATTTTTTTTTGCGATTGCAAACTTATATTTGCAGTTGGAAAATTCACCGTGACGTATATCGATATACAGGGTGGCGATTAGGTTATCACATTAATTGAAACCATGCATTCAGTACATGATTCTGGACCCCGCTGCGTTGAAATTTTTTTTTTGCTGCTCCATACATTTTGACCTCGTAGGTAGGCAAAAATGTATGGAGCAGCAAATTTTTTTTTTAATAGCCGACGAAAAATTTCAACGCAGCGGGGTCCAGAATCATGTACTGAATGCGTGGTTTCAAATAATGTGATAACCTAATCGCCACCCTGTATGGATGGGAGAATATGTTTTTCAACTACAATGTTAAGTTTGTTTTTTGGATAAATTCATCCCAATTAAGGAACTCTTCATTGTACGTGGTCCGACACGCACTTAACTAGTTTTTCTTGAGACATTCCTTTATTTTTACCCTTTTAAAGTTGAAGGAAACTCGTTCAGTTTCTCATTGTTTTGTTGGGCACCACGGATATGCACACTCTAGTATACTCAATACCTCGTCTGATTCATGCTCCGAGCCCACTCGAGTAGTATATATTTGTCTGTGTTTACACCAGCGTCTGTGTACTTACACCATAGACTAACCAATAATTTGCTTTGTGTTTACAAGTGAATAACAAAACTTAACTTTTCCGTAACACGAACCAAGGTTATCCTGTGGTATTTCGTGGCATTAGTATGATCACTTGGAAGTTGAACTTTCTGAATGTCAAAAGTGATGGGTGTCGTTTTAAAATAGTTTCGTTTGATTTATACAGTTTTTAATTTGTAAAAGTTCGTGTTATAATATTTTAGTGATTAATCAAAGAGTTGCGTACATTTAAGTAATTTATTTTTAAGTTATGAAACAACTTGTATTAAGGCGACAATTGAATATCACGTCTAGACGATTAGTGTTAATGATTAGTGTGAATATTTAAATTATGTTTATAATACATAGTGAAATTAATTTGTAAAATTATGTCTAACGCGGATAAAAAACTGACAATCACGTAAAAACCATATAGCGTATTTTCATGAAATCTTCACCATTTTAAAGATAATTTATCTTTTAGTATACGTGTTTTAATCTTTTGTTTTATGTATAATAAATTAATAATGCGTCCACTTTGGGACAGCGCTATTACTGGATGGACATACAACGCGTTGCGTGAGCTCAGCACAAAACGTGCAAGTTATACACTCAAGGCAATTGGCATATATCTGCGTCTTAAGGGCAGTAGTACAAGCCATACATACTTCAGTTTCACAAAGAATTGCAGTTAGAACAAGTGTTTTTAATTTAAAAACTAAAGGTAACATAAAACAATAATTACAAAAATCAGAAATTATAATTAATTTATTTGACATTTGGATTATTTGTGTTTGTTTGTATGCGTGTGTGTGTATGTGTATGTAGGGGTGAGTGTGTGTGTAATGGTAATGGTGTGTGTTGCCTCCGTGAAGAATGTGTGGTGGAAGGGTTTAGGGTGGATTATGTTCAGAGAAAAGTAGGAGTTTGGCAATTGTTATCTAGTTGTCATTTGTGTATAATTATGTACGTAGAAGTTTAGAGATGCGTGTCTATAAACTGAATGCAATTTTACTCCGCGTTTAAATAAGCCCCACTAGTCCAATCAATAAAAGAGTTGTAGAGTGCGTGAGTAGGAATCTAAGCGATTCCTTCATAAACTTGTTCGGGGTGCTTAGGGTGTGACATACTTAAAATCCTGACGTCTAGGTGGTGAGCCGATGTAGGGAGCAAAGTTCCCAATTTTGGGTTTTTCGCTAATATCTCAAAAACAGTGCATCGTAGGAAAAAATGTTTCTACCAAATGAAATCTCATAAAATTTTCTACAACTTTTGTACTATATACTTTTTCCGAATTCCCAACCATTTTTAAGCTACACGCTTCGGAAATGTGAAAACTTTAAAAAAAAAGATTGTTATCAAATTTAACTTCATATCGTTTAAACTATTATCTATTTCCAAACACGGTTAATTATATCCAAACACGGTTCTCTGACCGCTATTTGGTCCGGTGTTCAAGAGACACATAGGGCCTGTCAGGGGGTGGGGATGGTCCTCTCCGAGCGTATGATGAAGTGTGAAAGATTATGTTTGTGTGAGTCCCAGGATTCTATGGATAAGATCCAAGGTGGGCCTGAACTCCATATTTATTTTATGCGTTTATGCACCCGATATGGGAAGCTCACTTTCGGAGAAGGACGAATCTTGGGACAGTATAAGGGATTTATTAAATGGATGTAGATCAAACGAGAAGATTTTTATGATTGGAGTTTTTAATGGTTGGGTTGGTGTGAAGAGAAAAGGCTACGAAAAAGTATTAGGTGCGTTTGGGGATGATATAGTGAATGAGAATGGGATGAATTTACTAGAGATATGTGAAGAGAAGAATTTGTCTGTTATGAACACTATGTTAATCATAGGAAGAATCACAGGTATGCGTGGGAAAGGCAAAACAGTAGAAGTATGATCGACTTTGTGATTGTGGATGAAAGATTAAAGAGTAAACTGACATAATCTAGAGCATATCGGGGTGTTAATGTAGGGACTCATCATTATCTGGTTATGTGTCGGGTGGATGGTTTGTTCAGACATTGGCGTCACCGAGTTCGAGTTCCTGTGACTGCTCTAGAGAGAATAAAAGTAGAAAAACTGCAAGATTTGAAAGTAAAAGAGTAATATAGGAGGGAAGTAAAAGTGAAGACAAGATAGAATATTTGATGATACGAATGATTACAATCAAGAAGAAGTATGGGATATAGCGAGAAAAAGTATGGTGCAAGTGGCCACAAAAGTATGTGTTCTAGAGCAGAGGAAATGTGGTAGTAGAACGAATGATTCTTGGGTAGATGAAGTAAAAGAGGTTGTGAGGAAGAAAAAAGAGGCCTGGCTTAATTTGTTAGCCTATAAGGCCTAAAATAGGATGAATCAGGCAACGAATGTGACAGATAACTCAGAAAGAGTGAAGAAAAAATACTCCGAAATGAAAACGAAAGTGAAAGATGGTAAAAATGAAGTAGGATGAACAGGAAGAAAAGTATAACAGGAAGTTCTCTGAAAACTTCAGGACCAATGTTAAGCTGTTCTGGAAACAGGTAAGATTGGCTCGCGGAGTGACAAGAAGATCAAGTATGAATGTTATAAGAGCAGAAGATGGATGTTCACTAAGCGAAGAATGTAAAGTCTTGGAACGATGGAAGGGATACTTTGAAAGTTTATTTAGCTGTCAGGATAGTGTGCAAGGACTGGGTAATTGGGCAGACGCCAGTTTTGAAGACCCAAACTCAGATGTAGATGAAGAGAATGAAATAGAAATATATGAGATTGTCAGAGCGCTGAAAGGGATGAAAGTTGGGAAAGCTGCGGGGTACGACAGAGTGTCTGCTGAAATGCTAAAGGGCGGTGACTGGGTGATAGCAAGTCTGTTGTGCCGGATCTTTAATATGTGTTGAAGATATGGTCGTGTGTCTGATGATTGGTGCAAGGCTGTAATCGTACCACTATATCGGTGCTTAGCAGGAGTGTAAAAATTACAGCGGCATTAGTCTTTTGAGTGTCGTTGGCAAACTGTATGCAAAGGTTTTAATAAATAGAGTGATAAGAGTGACAGAGGAGAAAATATGGGATATCCAGGCAGGATTTAGAGAGGGAATGGGCTATATGGATCAGATCTTCTCCTTAAGATGCATAGCCGAAAAACATCTATTAAAATTTTGAGGTATTTAATTACTTTTTGATTTAACTGCCTCGTTGGCCTAGTGGAAGCAAGTTGCTACTGCTAAGCATGAGGCACTGGGTTTAATTTCCGGGTTGGGCAAAGTGTTATTGGGTTTTCTATCCGGAATTTCTCAGTAGCAGCCCAGAGTCTGGATCTGTGCCCGGTTGATGGCAATAGGCTCGCCCCCTATTACATGGGACTTAAATATAACTGACGAAATGTGGGTTGTGCACCTCTGCCCAACTCATTTTGAGCTTAATTAAAAAGTGTCTTATTTGTTCAAATTAGGTCATTAAACTAAACTAATGACCCGTTATTTTATCAAACGAGTAAACACTTTCAAAAATCCTTTAATTAAATGTATTTCAGACAATTCGGGTCAGATCATAACCTTGGCCTGACCACATCAACACATGGTTGAATGAAACAAAGAAAATAATCAGAGCGGAATAAAATGCTGGTTTTCTGTTTACTACGGGAATTCAGATTCATCCTATTATTAAATATTTGGTAAGAACTTTCAACACGACTGCCAAGGAGAAAATAATAAAAAACGACCAAAAACATGACCCATGTTTTTGCTCAGTTTTTGTTTTTATTTTTATTTTTGTGGATCTTTTTACAATGTTTCTTTGTACATTTTTTTATACAAAAATATGAGCTGAAAAAGGGCTATGTACAATCAGGAATTTAACGTGGAAAAGACAAAGACACTTTTGTAAATCATGAAAAGGTATTATAGAATTTTCGCAGAATTCTTGTGGTTTTAATAATCTTATTTTCGAGGTGACAATGTCGCTTGTCTGTCCGCTTACTGAAATAATGTATTTTCATCTCCTTTTTAAAATGTTACTGTCTACCATCCGTTTAATTTTATAACTTCGTAGTAGTCGCAAAATCGACTGCTTACCTGATGGTCCCTTTTGTTTTGGGTGGAAAATCATCAAATGACCTCCCGCTCCCCCGCTCTGGGCGGAGCGGGAGGGCGTGTCAGACTTTTACTGAATAAAACCCACCAGTGTTCCTTCAGTTGCCTGTGCCGGGGCCACGGTAACTCTTTCGAACATCCCGCAACCCTAGCTGGCATCGGCCCTAGCGGACCCCGTCAATATTGCTGACATCTCTTTGAGGCGCGCGTGGAACACAACGCGCCGTCGACTCGGGCCTGATCCTTACCGGACGGCGAGCTAGCCATTGCTCGCCGTCCGCAAGCCCGCGCCTACGGTGGCCAGGAATAGGCTACTAATTTCCGACGCCCAGGGCGTCTCCTGCGGCGACTAGAGGCGTGAGGGCGCAAAGCATGCCTCTCCCTCACGCGTTCCGCCTCCTCTTTCGCAAGCATTACTGGCTCACAGAAGGAGGTGATGGCTTCCTATTTACTCTCGCTCCGTACCATGGCCTGGACTAGGGCCGGACGTGACAGATTACCGCCGCCGATCGCTTCCACGAGGACACGGCGGTGCTCAGCCCAAGCCGGGCAGACCTCTACCGTATGCTCCACCGTGTCCTCCGGGCGATCTACACAGTGCTGACACCCGGGCGTTTCCTCCCATCTTATCAGGAACACGTACCTCCCGAAGCACCCGTGTCCGGTGAGGATCTTAGTTAGGCGGAAGGTGAGGACGCCGTAGCGCCTCTCCAGCCACTCCTCAAAGAAGGAACTTATCGCCATAACTGTGGCGTGCCCAAACTGTGGCGTGCCCAGAACTGTGGCGAGCCCATACTTCATGGTCCTGGGATCTGGTTTTGTGCCCGGTATGTGCCAATAGGCTCGACCCTATCATAATGATAATATTTTTTTTTATTTCAGACCACATGCTCCATAAAGAAAAACACAATAAAAAAAGTTAATATTTTTGTATTTACATTTAATTAATTTAAAAAAATAAAAAAACAAGAATTAAATGATATAAAATATACACATTTCCATCACAACACAGTTCCATCACAAATTGAATTGGGCTGGACACGTCTGCCGCATGTCAGACGACCAATGGGCCAAATTTACGAACCATTGGGTCCCTCTTAATGGCACGTGATATCGCGGCAGGCCCAGATGGAGAAGGCGGGATGAGCTGGACTTCTTCAACAAGAACTGGTCCTTAGCAGCTTTAAACAGAGAGAAGTGGAAAGAGAGTAGGGAGGCCTTTGCCCTGCTGTGGGACATCACAAGCTTTTAATAATAATAATATGAATACTGTGTACTTTATACTATAATAATTTACGTTAGGTTTGCCATATTTGCCTCTTTACTTCTGTGTCAGTATCATTATGTAACTCCCGATCTCTTACTAAAACTCTAAGGAATTTGTCATCAATATGAGGAGTGTTTTTCAGTATACTCATTATAACTGGCCTTAGGGCTTTTATTATGACGACGGGAAAGCTCTTAATAAGCAGTTCCTTTAGCTTCTTGTCGTGCTCTTTACCATCTTTTGAACCAAGTTCATTGATGTGGGCAACCAGTTTATCCCTCAGTTCTTCCACGACTGAAGTATGAAAATCAAGCCAGCGCACTCCATGAAGGTCGAGCGGAGGCAACATAGGTCTCAGAGAAGGTAATAATATGCCATTTTCCAGTTGAAACTCTTCAATAGCTTTCAATGGATCTGTGCAACTAGTGAGTACATCTCGAAGAAATGACTGTCCCGGAACTCCGACTTCTTCCAAGCCCGTGCCGGGTAGTTTACTAGATGAAGCCATGTTCTAAATTCACGATAATATACACAAAAGTATTTAAAATTAACGTGTTTTCAATAATTTCACATTGGTAAATAGTTAGCGCGAACTACTGTTTTATCTGTGAACCACAGTTATACTTTTTAATATTTTAGGGTTTGAACTCATGTCTTTTTACTTGTTATTTAACGCTAGTCGCATTGCGATTGCGCTTGCGCATGGCTCGGTTTCTCTAGGGATTTCTAGCAGTGGTGGACTAAGCCTGTCGTAAACCCGGGGCGGCAAAACTAAGTGAGGTCCCAACAGCCCTATTTGTAAAAAAAAAAAATTGAGAACAGGATAATGCAAGCGAGGCGGAGTTAGATTTTTTGTTTGTTTGTATGTTTGAACGCGCTAATCCCTGGAACTATCATTCTTTTTGCGTCTGATAGCCCAATTCTTGAGGAAGGTTATAGGCTATTTAACATCATGCTACGTCTCTTAGCAGCCAAGCAAAAACAAAAAAAAAAAAAATCAGTAAACTAAGTAATAGCGCGGGCGGGCGATAGGATGCGACGCAGTGAGTCGAGGGCCGAAATTTCACGCGGACGAAGTCGCGGGCAGAAGCTAGTGTTATGATAAAAGCCCAATACAATAACACCTTTTTTTCCACGCTGCCCGACGCGATAGAAGAAGAAGATAAAAGAGCAAGTAACCACGGCACACTTTAAATCACAAAGGCAGAAAAACATTAAAATCTATTGGGTGGGTGACCCAGTTTAAATTTCAGAAAACAGAGGAGCAAAAGCAAATCAGGTTAAAAGGAGTAAGTGGTTAAACCTTACTTTACTGACCACTATCTCGCAGAACTAAACCCTCTTAATATTAAATGCCTGCATCATTCTCTAAATGCGGACTCTCGAGAGGTCGATTGAAAAGGTTTTTACTTACATAGTTTCAGAATGTTTACATATAATGTATCTAATATCTATACACATTATAAATTAAAGTCGTTTTTCTTTTTAGTCTATGTGGCCGCGGTGTTCTCTCCAACTACGCAAATGTCGATGTTTTGTGAACTCGTAAAACCGTGTGAAGCAGGGGCGGGTCGCTAGTTTTAATGTAGGTAATGTAGTACCTACTAACGGTACTAAGATTTGTAGTTGAATGAGAAGAATCACCCATAATTTAGCAATTGGAGGCTAAGGTATGCAAATGAATAGGAATTGAAAATGAATAATCTCATTAAAGAGATATTTTTAGTCCGTCTTCAATGCTCACATTTTTCATAAGGGCCCGATCTCATGTACCACAATCACACCACAACCACGTCACAATGGCAACACTTGGACGGGCGCTAATTTGTATGAAAACGAATACTTTATTCACACAGACCACATTTGGCCGTCAAACATTCAAAATCAACCGTGTGGGCGATGCCGACCACATCAAGGCCAGGAAGCAGCCACAACGCAACCACCAGCGAGACTGCGCACTAGCGGCCGGCCACATCGCAAACACTACGATCTGTCTGTCCGCAACACTACCCATACTGTAACCACATCGCAACTACTAGCGACAAGCGGCAACGCACCCACATCGAAATTTTGTAGTTACCACAAACTACGAGTACAAGAAGCTGCAGCTAAACTATTAACACGTAACCACTGCACACATTTTGTCGCTGCGATGTGGTGTGGTTGTGTTGTGGTACGTGTGTTAGGGCCCTAAAACTTACTTACTAGAAGCAAATTGCTACAGGAATTTGATAGATGCTCTATACAAATGTACCTTCCATTTAATTTACATCCTTAAGGGGGAAGCGCTAAGGTAGCCCGCGAAATTCAAATTTTCTTATGATTTTTGCAATTTGCAGCTCAGTGTCTGGGTGTATGTTGATTAACGTATGATTCGCGACCGTAACAAACATGTACTTATTTACAGAATTATAATCATTAGAATCAGTAATACAATTCCTTAAGTTAGTATAATCCTGAAATGTTAAGATTTCATGAAATATTCATTCAATAAAATTACTTGGTCTTAAAGAGTTGTATTGATGACTTTAATGATTATAATTCTGTAAATACATATTTGTTATGGTCGCGAATCATATTTTAAACAACATACAACCTAATACTGACCTGCTAATTGCAAAAAACGTAAGAAAATTTGAATTTCGTGGGATACCCTGGCGTTTTCACCTTAAATGGGTTTACTACCTCCGCCCTCAGACGTTGTCGTCAGAATCGCTACTAATCTTGGGCCAAGATGTATGAATGTTACTTAACAAGTACTTTGGCTAAGCGTCATTCCTGTGATTGCCGTACAACTGTAAGCTGACGTTCACACGGACGTAAAAATATCGCGGCGGGATTTTATCGCGCACTAGATTTTCAACTCTCGGTGTTGAGGCGAGCATTAAGAATACAACAGAGTGCATTCCAACGCGTCGAAAAAACACTGTTGGATTTTCAGAGCAGCAGAGCAAACAGAGTGTTGAAAATCCACTGCGCGAAAAAAAATCGCCGCGATATTTTTACGTCCATGCAAACATCGGCTAAACCTACAAATGCAAAATAGAGACGGACACATGTCTAAGTCAAAGAACGAGCTAAGTAACGTTTATACATGTCGCCTTTTCTGACCAGCCAATCCTTTTACGTCAGCTGTGCCATAATAAATACATATTTATCCCTTTACTAAAAACAAGTGAAATAAGATATTCTCTGTTTATCCCTGAACAAATAGGTAAACAACTTAAAACATCCCTGAAACTGTACAAACCTCAGAAAAGGAACAGGTTTTTCTACAAAACAAGCCCAAGAGCAAGTCCGAAATTTTATCGTTTAAATGTTTATTAAGTTTAAGTTCGAATCGAGTTTCCCAAAGCACTTTGGTATATCGAATGACCCGCGTTAACAAGAGGTCCCAAAGACTTTGGAAGATAATTCAGCAGAATTGGAATGTCTTTCGTGAACAGGTATTGTTGTGATATAAGGTAACCGTTATTTTTTGTTATTTGTGGGAGAGTATCGCACATTATTCTGTCGGGAACTCGGAAAGTTTAATCGGATTAGGGAAGCAATCTGTTTAATAAATAACTTTCGGAAGAAAATGCAGTTCGGTTACTATGTCATTACTTTAACCTAATTCGTATAATTGGGGTAAGCTTACTTTTGTTAACGGAGAGTTAATGAGATTTAAACACTGTTTTCAGAGCTGTAACTTTAATAATGGGAGACAGGTTTCTTTGTCTACTTATTATGATTAATTTTCGTGTAATAGTTGATATTTTTCGTTGGTTTGTTGGCGCGACACGCGATGAGACACAAAGGCACGCGGTGCCTTTGTGTTGCGTCGCGTAACTCGTCTTTTTTCAGGAGCCTTTATACTTAAGGCGAAAGCACCAGGGCAGGGTAGCCCGCGAAATTCATTTTTTTTTTACATTTTTTGCAATTTGCAGGTCAGTATTAGGTTGTATGTTCATTAAAATATGATTCGCGAAAAAAAATCTGCTGCTCCTTACATTTATGTTCGCATAACTCGTCAAAATGTAGGGAACAGCTGATTTTTTTCGCGATTTCAGGTTTGGTCCCATAGTAAAAGTTGTTCATAATGATGAGTACAATGTCCCCTTGAGATGTTGTGCGTTATTTATGTTACATCTTGTATTTTATGTACATAGTATCATGGACGATCTAAATCTTTCCAATCTCCAATTTTCGCCTGATCGACTCACTTGAGGATTTCAAGAAAATTTATAGTTCCTTTGGAGACGTCAAAAACACAGTTTCGTATTATTATTAATTGAAAACTTTCTGTTCGGTCTGTCATTTTGGAAATGGGCTTGTTGACGACTTTTGATGTACCTAAGTGAAGTAATAACAGGCCCGTTAACTGATGCTGAAAATATATTTAACTGCTGAACGGACTTTGGACCAAGGTCACCAGTCGATCACCGTCAAACTTTTAAGAAGGGGTGAGGTAATTCCTTCCACAGTAACCAAATTTTAGGCATAGGTACTCTGTTAGTTTTTTTACTGTTGTTTTTTAGGGTTCCGTAGTCAACCCTTATAGTTTCGTTCGCCATGTCCATCCGTCTGTCCGTCCGTCCGAAGCTTAGCTCAGAGACTCTTAGTACTACAAAGCTATAATTTGGCATGGATATACATATTTATCACGCCGACAAAGTGGTAAAATAAAATCAAGAAAAAAAAAATTAGGGTACCTCCTGTACACGTAAAGTGGGGATGTCTTTTTTCTCGTCTAGCCCATGTTGTGGGGTGTTATAGGATAGGTCTTTCAAAAATATTTCGGATTTGTGAAAACAATTTTTCGATTAAGGGATCCGTTTCTGAAATATTTAGCTTTAGAGTGCTAATTTTGTTAAAGTTAAGTGTCCCCACCTCCCCTTGCTAGCCAAACGGTTAGTTTTGGATATGAGTCGTCTAGTTTCAAAAGCCACTAAAATAAGTTTTGTTTATTTTTCACCAACTAGTAAAAACTTCTCGTCGTCGATAAATGTTATAGACAATAATCATTTTTGTACATCATTCTATTTTTGTTGGCGTTTTAGAGGAATTTAACACTAACTGAATGACCAAACTTGAAGTACTAATAAAACGCTGTCTTATAATAATATAAGGTTGATTTTAGGATAAAATCGTTTTAGGGGGTTTTGAAACTAGATGACTCATATGTGAAAAAGTTTACGTTAGTAGTATATACAACGAAGTTAAAAGGAAAACTATCATAAGTAATGATCGAACCCAGTAACCTATTTTCTGTAAAAGACAGATCGCTATTGATGATAGACGGTATAATTCTATCTGTCCTTATGTCAGGCCGGTAAGATTTCATAATCACTTATAGATTATTATTTATTTATTTATTTCATAAAAAGTGGTACTATTGAAGACAAAAGTGCATGGAGAGCCTAAGGTCGACTTTTGACTGAGGTTTTGCATTACGTTTCATGACTTTCATGAGACGACTAGATGGCGCTGTTCAAACATGAAAATAACACCGCAAAGCTTAAAAACCTTATTATGCAGAGGCACATAATAAGGTTTTTAATACCTAAAATAATTACTAAGAAATAATAATATATTTATATTCAAATAAACATAAATTATTTTATTTTCTTATTTCCGAGTACTTAATACAGCGCCATCTAAACCAAACCAAATAAACCAATTGGTATATTAGTTAATTCGACTACAGATGGCGTAGATCATAAATAATAAAAATCCCTACATTCACAAACTAGCTCTCATTTTCGCATTCTACAATAAGTAGATCGTAGCTCAGGTGGATAAGCATGACAGAATAACAAAGCTCGTTTCACAGGGCACTGGTTCGAAACCCAGTTCACAGTCGGTTTTTTTAAATTTTATTATTATATAATGTAATTTATATTCTATTTTTTATATTTTTAAACGTTTTTTATTTTATTTTTTGTTATAAATAATATAAGATGTATAAATGAATAAAGGCATAATATACAAGTATACATATACTACTCTACTATATATAACATTGTATAAATAAATATATATAAATTACTTTCGTAATTGGTGGTAAGTATTAGTATTATTAGTAAGAAACATTTATGTAAGAAGATTTAGATATATTTTTCTTACAGATTAAGATTTACTAAGTTTAGTTCTCGTAAAGGATAAGAAATTAAACTATTTTAGTGATATTATACATTAAGACATTTAATTCTCAAAGAAGAATACAATTTATTTCTTTCTTTCTTATACAGTGTATAACCTAACCTAACAGTTTTACACCCAATTGACAATTATTTAATTCACTTGTTATGAGAAATACAAGTAAAATTTATAACTGAATAACTCTATTACAAAATGGAAGACATTAACAAAGTAAAACTGTATAATAGATGTTATAAGTATTCTAAATCAAAACTGTGTTGTGCTATTCTTATAGTATTTAGTTTTATTTACATAATGTTATAATACCTTACACTATATATGCAACCTTAGTTCTGTAAATATTTTACCTACTCACAAATTATAAAAAAATTACGTTTTGCATAATTATGGTTAGTGGTATTGACTATAATGATTGATTTGTGCATTATGTTATGACTAAGGTTCACAGCTTAAGTATTCGTTCCAGAACGAGGAAGAAATTGAAGCTAAACCTCAAATCAATAACAATTGTAAGACCGGGTTATAGCTGTCATTTTGGGACCAATTTGTTTATAATAATAAATAAATAATTACTTATATTAGAAAGGAATCTATATTTATATTGTTTTTATTTTAATTTCTTATATTATATAAGAAATCAAAATCATTAGTGTAAAAACATTTTGTTGTTATAAAGTAGTGAATAAATTTATCCCACTTACACTAAGTTTGATCACTGTAATTTATCAAATAAATTATAGCTACCCCGGTCTTTGTTATTACTCAATCCAATAGTCAACACTTTATATTATTTTTTTAATATTTCGTGTGTCCGCCATTTTGATCGATTACAGCTTGCAACCGCGAACCCATGGAGTTTATTAATTTTTCACATAAATTTAGACCCCGTATAGAATCCCATACCTGCATGCAGTGAGTACTCAGTACTTCCTTAGTCCTTTCGTTCCTATTGTCCCACCTTTGAACCATAACGCCCCATAAATTTTCAATGGGGTTTAAATCTGGCGATCTCGCAGGCCAAGGAATAATCTGTATATCCGATTGCTGGCTAAACCACTCTTGCACAATTATGGAACGGTGTATAGGACAATTGTCCTGCACGAACGTTATCACTGGCATGTCTTCTACAGGAAAAACATTCCGTACGGTGGGCAACATGACGTCATTCAGCACATCTATGTAGTTTACACTGTTTGCACGACTGGGTATTACAGTAAGTTCTCCTGGTCCTGCAGCACTCATCCATCCCCAAATGTTCACTGTTATACGACCGGATTCAGAGTTAGGCACAACGTGATCACTATCATAACGCGTATTATTCCTACGCCACAACCTAACTCGCCCATGCTGGCTAGACTTGAAAGTCTTTTCATCACTGAAGATGACTCCGTTGCTCCAGTCGAAATTTCTGAATTTCAAAGCGAACTCCAATCGTGCTCTTTTATTAGCTTCGGTTAGCAATGGCTTAATAGCATGTCGACGATAATGCAGACCTTCACTATGAAGAGCACGATACACCGTCCGCAAAGATGTATCAAACAACTCTGCGTAATATCTTGTTGGTGTAAAGCCATTTTCCTCATAACCTTGCACCATAAGTTGACGCTGGTCTGAGTCAATATGGCGTCTTCTGCCAGATCTACTACGGTGTTCCAACGAACCCTCTTCTTGAAACCGCTTTATCCATAAAGTGACAGTCTTTACCTGTAAGGGAAATATATTATTTATTATTTTCGTGTATCGATAACCATGGATAATAAAATAAATAACGAACAGTGATTTTAAAACATTACTTACGTTTAAGCCAGTTTCTCTCGAAATTTCAGAATAATTTAAGCCTTGATTATGCAATGCTATTATTTGGGCCCTCGTAGCCATATCAATATTTGAACGCGAACTCATGATAAAAATAAATATTAAAAACTTGTAAACGCAATCGTAACTGAACTCACTCATAGATAGTAAAGAACATTATGATTGAACAAAAAGATTTAATTTTTACACAGTCAATATTAAACTACCCTCAATTCTTTTGAGATTTATGATACGGGTTAAAGTCACTTAACAACTTCAATATAATAAAGAGAAGGATAATTTCAACTCAATGCGTAATGACGCAATGGTCCAGTGGCTAATGGTATCGGTAAATTTTATGCCACCGAGTTCGAATCCTAGTTATTACGTGCTTTGCTTTATAAGGTTTGTAATGTCGTAGGAGAATTTGTGTTAAAATTGAGTAATATTGTAACTAGCAAAAAACAAGATAATGTTCTTGTATATTTTCCAATCCAACTACTATACTAGCGCCATCTATGTCATCCAAAACATATTATTAAGGCGATGAAACCCTGTACAAACGATTTTGGTTTGGAACTCTCCATGCACTTCTGTCTTCATGTGTACCTACAGTCTGTTACAAAGTAGGATGACAACTTAAGAATAGATGAGATGAGTAGGTAATAATACAATTTTTACGGTCTGATGTCCTAGCTAGGTTACTTAGTAGCTTAGTAGTATTGGGACGTTAAAACCAAAGATAGATAAAAAGAAAGATAGATAGGTTTTTCTATCTCCAGTATGTCAAAACTGGTGACAGATAGGTTATTGGGTTCGGCCGTTAGTAGGCTTTACAAGTTTACCGAATAATAGTCAACCAACTTACATTTGCAGTTGGAACGTATGAGAGAACATGTTTTTCAACTACAATGTTTGTTCTTAGAATAAACTCATCCCAATTATTACCCAACTACGTAACCCTTCGTTGTGCGTGGTCCGACACGTACTTGGCCGGTTTTTTAAGTTCTTCAGAAAGGTCAGGTGCGTAGTACTCGTAACTAGCGTGCGTGTATGACCAGGGGGTCTACTCGGTCTTCGGTCGAAGTTACGGGCGTTTCCTACTACGTATCACTTACGGACATAAGATTAGTTCGGTTTCCGAATTAAGAATGAATAGCAACACGATTTTACAGTTATCCCTATGCCCGATGTATTTTTGCCCATCCGGAAAATTTAATTTTATACCTGTTTTGACGGATTAACCACTTTGGGACGGACCCGTATCTTCGTTGACGGAGTTAGGGAGTAGACCCCCTGATGTATGAACGTAAACGAGGCAAAAGGAGTACCTATGTAAGTATCATACCAGGTGGCGTTCTGCAGTTTCTGCCTACCCCCATGGGAAGAAGGCGTGAGTTTATGTGTGTCTGTTACATTTGATTATTCTGCCGGGCGAAACCTTTCTCGCCCGGCAGAATAATCAAACCAATTTTTTTTTAAATGTTTTATGTAGGTATTAATTTTTGTACTACGGTTTTGTTTTCACTTCTACTCTTTCATTTTTCGGGTACACTAAGCCGCACGTCAATGGTAACAAAACCAGTATAAGCTGGCCTGTTATTCTGTTAAAACTTCGTAGGTACTACGCAACGCCATCGCCAGCTCAAGGTCAAAGTGTTACCACTGACTTGCGGGATACTGAACCTTGGGAGAAACAGACATCTATACACCGTGAGGACTATTCTTGCTTGCAGCGCTCGGCCGCTATAATATCGCTTGCTAACAGATGTGGTCATCGTGTGCACGGGATTTTGTTTTCAAATTGGTCAAATGTAAATTTCCTTGAACTGTCAGAGATTCTGATTAATAACTCTGACTCGTCTGTACCTCATCATCATCTTCCTGCTCTTGCATTTTTATGGTGTACTTAATAAAGAGTATTCTATCTATCTATCTTGTCCCATGTTACTTGGGGTCGACGCAACACGTTTTCTCTTTCCATTCTCCCCTGTCAACCGTCACTCTATCATTCACTCCCTTCTCTTTCATATCATTTTTCACACAATCCATCCATCGTTTCTTTGCCCTTCCTCTCCCTCTCCATCCATCAACATTTATATTCAGCACTCTTTTAGTCACATGCGTTTCCTCCCTCCTCATCAACATGCCCATTAAGGGATCATTGTACTCATCATTATGAACAACTTTTACTATGGGTCCAAACCTGAAATCACGAAAAAAATCTGCTGCTCCCTACATTTATGTTCGCATAACTCGTCAAAATGTAGGGAACAGCAGATTTTTTTCGCGATTTCAGGTTTGGTCCCATAGTAAAAGTTGTTCATAATGATGAGTACAATGATCCCTTAAGAGGTTGTGCATTATTTATGTTACATCTTGTATACTCATTTCTTCCTTCTTTTACTTACTCGTCTAGATACCTACCTACGCATTATTTTCTACTTAATACGCGAAGAAGTGGCGTTCTGTAGTTTCTGCATACCCCCATGGGCAAAAGGCGTGAGTTTATGTAGACATGTGTGTGTTTGTACGCAAAGAAGCAAAGAAATATTAGAAACCGTCTGGCTTACACGGTTTTGTTGCAACTAACATAAATATACCAAAGCCCCTTCAGTTTGATACTGAACATCAGAGAGGCGATTCCCGTAATTTTAAGAACGATCACAGTCTGAAGGCCAATTTTCGTATTTGAAAAACGTTCAAATTCAAGTCGCAATCTCATCTCAGCGACAATCAAATGTCCAAAACTTGTCAAAAATATAGGGAAATTAAAGGTATTTTTTTTAAATATTGAGACTGAGATCAGACTGTGAACGTTCTTAAAATTACGAGAATTGCCCCTCTGATCTGAATCTCATTATGACAAAAATACCTAAAATTTTCCCTCTTTTTTGAATTGTCGCCGAGATAAAATTACGATTAGATTTTGAACGTTCTTAATTATTAGAATTGGACTTCAGTTCTCAAACACTTCAAGTCCCACATTTCTCCTTACTCAACTCCATGATTTACGGCATTGGCGACTTCCTTATCCCTTAGCTTTTATGATTAATGAACGAAGGGCTAATTGAAAATACTGACTAATGATAGCGAAGGCAGAGCTTTTCTTCTATTCATTAATATTCTAATAGCTACACATAAATCACTAATTAGGGTGCCTTTTTAAGAACCTCTGTTATGAGCGACGATATCTAAGTACCAAAGTGCACTGGGCAGTAAGTGATAGGTACTATACGGGGTCACATTGAATTAGCTAGCGAAACTAGTTTTTTTTTGGGGTCACCTTTGGGGGCAGTTAGTGCTGCCCCCATAGTTGACACCAATAAAATATCATCATTTGTTTAATATTTTATCGTGTTTAGGAATTGATACCCGTCACGTCTGTTGAGTTTCGCTAGCTAATTCATTGTGACCCTGTAGTCACTTGAAATATCAGTTTAGAAAACCTGTTTTTTTATGTAAACTTCACAGACGTTATGAATATCAATATCTAAACACGATAAAACAAAACAAAAAACAGAATTTCTAACCTAACATAACCGACTTCAAAAAAAGGAGGAGGTTCTAAGTTCGTCGGAATCTTTTTTCTTTTTTTTATGTGTGTGTTCCCCGATTACTCGAAGACGGCTGGACCGATTTGGAAAATTCTTTTTGTTTCAAAGGGTATACTTCCCAGGTGGTCTCAATGTCATCAGGTTAGGATCTGATGATGGGATCCAGAAGAAATCGAGGGAACTCTTCAAATATTATAGGCATACTTATAGAGATTTGGGTATTTTTTATAGTAACTCGTGCATTTGCTCTCGAAAAGCGCCATTTAGTGAAGTGGAACTGATGACGAAGACCACAGATGGCCACCGGAACTACTAAATAATAAGTATTTCATAGATTGCGATTCGATTACTTTATTACCTATGGTTGCTAAGCAATTCATGCTCGTCACTATGCATACGGTGAAGTGGAGCTGACGGTAAGGTACGAGAAGAACTCCTCAACAATTAACGTCCCTACATCGGGAAAAGCAATATTTTGTAAAAAGGTGATGAGCAGTTGACATTAGGCTATTGTAACTTAGATAAATTATAAACCAACCCACTAAAAAGTGAAAAATAAAAAACTTTTTACAAAAACAAACCGACTTTAAAAAAAAAAACACTACAAAGTGAAAAATTACTTTAATTTCGGAAGTCGGTGGCAAAAACTTGAATACAAATACAGATCATCAATACAGATCAAAGACACCGACTTCCGAAATTAAAGTTATTTTTCACTCTGTAGTGTTTTTTTTTGAAAGTCGGTTGCTTTTTTTTGTAAAAAGTAAATTTTTATTTTGTAATTTTTAGATATCGATACTCATCACGTTTGCAAAGCTTCGCTAGCTAATTTAATTTGACTCTGTTATATTTTCCAAAAGTAGATATCTAATGAAAGTGTTAGTGTCCTTCTGTCTGTCACAGGGCTATATCTTTTGAACCGTATTAGGTAGACCTGAAATTGTACAGTGGTACCGAACCCGTCGTGTGCGAGTTTAAATCGCACTGACCACTTTTTTTTAATTCTACAAAGTGCTCAGTGGCAGCCTATTTGGAAGTGTGTTTCATGGCCATAGGTACAGTCTTATCTTCGATTCATGCATAAATATATATTATGTTAATCATAGTATCTTTTGCAGATTCACACACAGGTCGATTAACTGAAACATTTCAGTAGGTAGGTACCTATTTATGTTAGCAGATATTGTACCTATGCTTTGTAGCATTCAGTGCAAAATTTCAACGAGCTGGCTAGAAAATGAGCAACACTGGACAATAAAGATAAAACAACTTTGTTTTAAAAATATGCCCGTCTCAAATAACAGAGTGACACTAAAAGCTGCGATGAAAAATTGCTCGGATTTTTATTTTAAATAAAAAACCGAGCAATTTTTCACCACAGCTTTTCGCTAATTTTCAGGCTTTGTTTTGTATTTGCGGTAAACGTAAATAAAAGGAAGGTAAGTATACATAACACATAAGATCACGACTGTAATTCCCGAAGGGCTAGGCAGAGCTATACCCACTAGGACTTAAAATTAACAAAAAACCGAACGTTTGATCGTAACTTTGTGGCAAAGAGTGTCACTATGTCATGAAGATTTCTTATCGCTAGACGACTGTCATTTCTAACTGATCCTACGAAGTCGTCTAAAAAAAAAAGAAATGTGACAAACGCACGGTGTAATTATCGCAAGCGGTAGTTGATTGTACCGTCGCGTCGTAAGCATATGATCAGGGATAGCTCCATTTTATAAACTACGACGACTATTATACGTATATCGTTACGACAGAGTGGGAACACTAATATGATTAGGAGTCATTTCTATTAAACGCACACTATGCAGCCGAGCATATTATAAGTTGGGGGATTATATCGCTGACAATTGAGCTTGGCTCAATGCTGGTCCGGCTCCACAAGGGCGCAGAAACTAATTGATTAGCATTCAAAAATATTGTTGGAGTTGCTGAAGATTGTAAAACCTATCTTTGCATTATATAGATTTAATCTCTTAGTATTGTATAATTACATAGCACATGTGTGAGCACTATGTACCTACCTACTATAAAGCTATCATTAACTGGTTACGTCTTTTAGTGACTTGAATTTGCCCTGGCGACTGAGAGTATGTCATGCTCACTCAAATTTCCCGCTGGTGGTGGCGTGTGTGTTGGATCATTAAGTTCCCTTCAAAATGGTTGAGCTGAATTGTGCTAATCCATGCGTCATCTTCATGAACGGGCGCCGTCAGTAGGGACTGGTCATCTCTTGGCTGCCATGGCTTATTTTAATTTTTGAATCGATTTTGACTTTTATCTTTTTGTTGCGGACGCTTTTAACGTGCACGTCTTTCTACATTGTTCTCACATACTTAATTTCAACATGAATGATATAACCAATATTTTGTAACAAAATGTGTCCGTGGAGTTTCTTGCCCGTTCTTCTCCATAGAGATCTACGCTTTGGAATGGGCAACTAGCTTCAACTTTCTGACTAACTGACAGACTCTGTGACAGTTGAAAAGTGCCTGTAATTGGTTTATTTGAAATAAATGCTTTGAGTTTGCAAGCATTGTGAAAAAGTTTCTTTTGACGTTAACAACACAAATATGAAAATAACACAAAATTCACTCGTACCACAACCATAGTAACCACCCACATTTGTCCCAAGTAACAGGAGGCAAGCCTATCGCCATCAACCGGGCACAGATCCAGACTCCGGGCTGCTGCTGAGAAATTACTGATGAAAAAACCCAATAACACTTGCCGACCCAGGAATTGAACCTCATGCTCAGCAGTAGCGCTTGCGACCACTAGACCAACGAGGTAGTCAAGGTATTTAATATTCGAATAGTTACCAAACTAAGCAAGTATATTTTCTTCAGAAGTTTCAAGAAAAGTAGGGAGCAGATGTTGTTAAATTATGTTACCTAAGTTATTTTATGTTTATGTGAACTAGCATAAGTTTAGTCGTAACCTTTTAACTATCTCTATGAAATGATGTCCAAGTTTTCATCTTTGAAAATCTTGACCTACTTTTCTTAACCACTTTTCCACCTCGCATGTTCTGCTGAAAATTCACAGACAAATATTTTCTTCATTAAAGATTTTCATTACGACATTCTTCGAATATAACTTCTCAGAAGAATTTGCAAAATGCGTCGCAAATTCTGAATCGTTAGTTAATTACATAAGTACCTACTAGTTGAGTATTAATACTGCCGTCTGTAAAATAAATACCTGTCCCAGACCATTTACTCAGTCCTTCATTTAGCCTAAGAAAAATAGAAAAAAAAAACTAGACTGCTAGTTTAGGATAGGGTTGCCAGACTCAAATTACGTACTTATTATTTTAAATTGGTAATCTTTTTTTCAAAAAGAAAAAAACAACCGACTCCCAAAAAAACACTACAAAGTGAAAAATAACTTTAATTTCGGAATTCGGTGTCTTTACAGATTTCTGAAATTCAAGTTATTTTTCACTTTTTACTGTTTTTTGGGAGTCAGTGGGTTTTTTTTTATAAATTATTTTTTTATTTTTCACTTTTTAGTGGGTCGGTTTGTAATTTATCTAAGTTACAATAGCCTAATGTCAACTGCTACCTTGTACAAAATATTGCTTTTCCCGATGCAGGGACGTTAATTGTTGAGGAGTTCTCCTGGTAAAACCAGAAGAACTGGAGCTCTACTCTACTTCTATGCATTGTGACGAGCATTATAAATTACTTAGCAACGACATTAAAATAATTTAATCGCAACCCGTGAAATACTTATTATTGAGTAGTTCCGGTGGCCATCCATGGTGGTTCCATCGGTGGTCTTCTCATCAGTTCCACTTCACTAAATGCACGAGTTACTATAAAAATACCCAAATCGCCATAGGTGTGGCTATAAAATTTGAGGATTTCCTTCAATTCCCATGGGATCCTCTCATCAGATTCTAACTTAGTGATACCACGAGAGCATACTCTTTCAAACTAAAAAATAATGTTCAAAATCAGTCCACAATTGACGGAGAAACCGGTGAACAAACATAATAATAAAAAAATACATACCCACAGTAGAACATAGAACCTCCTCCTTTTTTGAAGTCGGTTAAAAATGGCGTGTGGCGACGTGCGTATGACCAGATGTATGAACGTGAACGAAGCAAAAGGAGTATGTAAGGATCGTAGAAAGTGGCGTTCTGTATCTTCTGCCTAACCTCATGGGATGAAGGCGTGAATTTATACATGTATGTGTAGAAAATAACAACATTGAAAGATTAATTGATTGATTGTGTTTACAAATAAATATTCATTCATCCATTCAAATTATGTTACACATAGAATATTCTTTTTTAATTCATTCAGGAATATTCAGTTTTACTTTTCACGAAATAATGATTCTACAAAAAATTAATGATCGGTTCCTAAATTATTTACACGTTTTACTTCAACGATATCAAATAAGAAAAAACCGGCCAAGTGCGTTTCGGAACTCACAATGAAGGGTTCCGTAGTTGGGATGAGCTTATCCCAAAAACAAACTTAACATTGTAGTTGAAAAATTTGTTCTCCCATTCTTCGATATACGTCACGGTCAATTCTCCAGATGCAAATGTAAGTTTGCAATCACAAAAAATAATAAAATAAAATGTAATAACACTACAAATTAACGATTTTCGGACTGTTTTCTTTAGTTGTGATGTAAGACCTTGCTTCTTACCGAATTTCATGATTCTAGGTCAACGGGAAGTACCCTATTAGGTTTTGATTTATTTGCGAGTA
Organism: Fissipunctia ypsillon; assembly: GCA_947568875.1. Classification (NCBI taxonomy): domain Eukaryota; kingdom Metazoa; phylum Arthropoda; class Insecta; order Lepidoptera; family Noctuidae; genus Fissipunctia; species Fissipunctia ypsillon. Next base: position 13,787,276 of record OX387659.1, on the reverse strand, counting down.
TCAAAACATGTCGCTTAGATGGTTGTATTTTTTATTGCGTTGACTTAGCAACGTGATTTTTTTAGAGCTCTAAGGGACAGTAAACCTACTACGTATTTGATAGTAATTTCAACTTGATACCACCACGCGGTCCTGAGAAAAAGGCTCTTGACAGACTGTCAGACAGACGGACAACGAAGTGATCCTATAAAAGTTCCATCTTTTCCTTTTGAGTTACGGAACCCTAAAAAACCGGCCAAGTGCGTGTCAGACCTTGCATAATGAAGGGTTCCTTACACAAATGTAATTTGGCAGTATATTACTAGTTAACTTGTAAAGCCTACTTAGTTGTGATAGTTTTCCTTGTAACTTCATTATATACTACTGCCGTGAATTTTTTCACATATCCAAAAACAACCATTTAGCTTGTACTTGACTCAAACAAAAATTAGCACTTTAAAGCTTAATATTTCGCAAACAGATCCCTGAATCGAAAAATAGTTCTGCCACACCCGCAATATTTTTGAACGGCCTATCCAATGATTTCCCACACCATGGGATAGACGAGAGAAAAAAAAGACATCCCCACTTTATGTGTAGGGAGGCACCATAAAATTATTTTTTTCAAGATTTTATCCACTTTGTCGGCGTGATTAACATGGGTACCCGTGCCAAATTACAGCCTTCTAGTACTAAGTAGTTTCTAGTAGAGCTTAGCTGAGGAGCTAAGCCGCGTACAGACAGACAGACGGACTTGGCGAAACTATAAGGGTTCGTTCCTGTGAATTATTTACGACAGAATCTATCACATATTCATTAAATTATTCATTGAATCTCATTCAAAATTGATACATAATATGAAGGAATATAAATTGATTCCATAAGTAAATAAAAATGATTACACAAATCTTGTTTGATAAAATATTGAAAGAAAATTTATCTTTCGTCTAAAATACAAAACCGTCATTATTCATTATTTGAAACTCAAGAAAAGGAAGAATTTTCTTTAACAAAGAGAAAGCGAAAGCGTTAAGCTTCCTGATTAAGGAAAAAGCTTTGTGTGAAACTCATGACTGTCGATTCGCTTATTGGCAACTGGGAAAGCATTTATTACTGTGTTTCTTGTACAGTTTATGCAATAAAGGTTGAATTGAGTTTAAAGTAACGGAACATTGTTATGTTACTCCCTTACTTTGAACTCAATTGTTGTTGGATGTTATGTTTAACATCACGCCTATATTCCCCGAAGGGCTAGGCAGAGGTGTACCTATAGTACACCCACATTTCGCCAGTTATGTTTAAGTCCGAGCACAAATCCAGAGTTCGGGCTGCTACCGATGCTACTGCTACATGATCGCGATAGTGCGAAGTACCTACACTTCGCGTGCTGTCACTCGCACACCGCTCGACGTCTCGCTGTTAACAGAAACCGCGCGAAGTGTAGTTCGCGTTACGCGACAGTGTAGCCGTAGCATGAGAAATTCAAGATGAAGAAACCCAATAACGTTTTGCCCGACCTGGGAATCGAAGCCAGGACCTCATGCTTAGCAGTAACGCTTGCGACCACTAGACCAACGAAGAAGTAACTATCAAATACACAGTATAACTGGAAATACATCTAGATATTTGTACTGTCATGCTACGGCTACATTGTCGCGATAATGCGAACTGCACTTCGCGCGCTCTCTGTTGTGCAGCGAGACGTCGAGTGGTGTGCGAGAGAGAGCGCGCGAAGTGTAGTTCGCGTTATCGCGACAATGTAGCCGTACCATTACGAGCATAAATCCCTCACCTACATTCATACAAGATTCAAAAGCAATTTCCTCTTAAAATATTGAAGGAAATTTAATGGGTTTATGCCACGGCTACATTATCGCGATAACGCGAACTACACTTCGCGAGCTCTCTCTTGCACGCCACTCGACGTCTCGCTGTACAACAGAGAGCGCGCGAAGTTTAGTTCGCGTTATTGCGACAGTGTAGCCGTAGCATTATGAAATAGGCTTTTTCGCAAAGTTACAGTCGTTATTTCACGAGAAAATTGCTTTTGAATTTTGTGTGAGTATAAAGTATTTATGCTCTTGACTGTACTGTTCGATGTTGAAATAAGTATTTAAGAAAATAAAGTTTCTTAAATTAGCAAATAGCAAGCTTATTTATCTTATCTCTAAATAGTATTTCAAAACACAACTACGAGGAACACTACTACAGACAAAAAGATAATAATGCTAAACTTTTGAAATAGGCGGGCTCATTTATGTGTTAAATAATAAGTAGGTAGGCATTGAGCTGATCTATATGACTACCAAAAAAGAATTTATAAACAACAACAATAAGTTTCGCAAACAATCCGAAGACACTCCAGTTTATCACCGCATACACTTTGCATTTAAATTTACCACTAAAAATAGGTTCACTAATTCACTCTCACATTGCACATTACGTAAAAAGACCAATCAAGGTAATGCGTAATAAAAAATATCCCAGTCAATAAAACATACCAGTTTTCCAGTATCAATAATATCACCATAGAATCGCTGGGAATGTACGGGGAATCTCAGTTGGTTGCCGACGCGCGTACACAGCGAATGTATCTAAGCCACTAATAAGGACGCTTGGCTTTGGATGCGTTCCGATATGAACGGAACTTATAAACAATGGTGGCACTGATGAGTTCAAGTGAATTTGTTTTTGGAGATGCGTAGTTCTTTATTCAAAAACTGTGTTTCTTTTTCGGAGCGTTTATTTTGGAAAGGTGAGTGGGAATTGAATATTATTTTTAAATTTAAGTTTAGATCGCTTGAAAAAGTTTCTTAAATTGCCAGATATTAAAATTATCGTTTAGTATGATTATGATGCTTATCTGTTATGATAATTCGTTATTAAATAATAACGTCGGTTAATTAGCAATAGAAAATAAGAAGGTGTAGGTAGATGCATCCTGAAGATTTAGTAAACTGCAGAACTTGACTTCTTGTTGACTTTTTTATTTATTTCTGATTTTACATAAAAGCTTGTTGTTAAGTTGCGTGTTGTTTAAATAACATACATATAAATGTATGTTGTATGCTGTTTGAATACGAGGTTTTTGGCTACTTTGTGTGCATTTTATGTATTTTTTTTTTGGAATGGTCATTTTGTTTGTACAGAATAAACAATTTTTCTTTCTTTTCTGTTCTTTCCTTATAAACAATGATAATTATTATGAAAAAATGACTATAAAATGGATATTAATTAAATATAGTTTTAACTGCTATGAACGTGTATGAATTGTGTCTTTATTTTATTATTCAAAATTTTACTTGTTATCTCGTGAAACGTGGTTATTTAATAACAATTTTCATACGGTAGGCTTCTTTTTTCTAATAACATCTTCAGTCAATGTTAAAATCAAGTTATCTGCTATATTAAAAACATTTTACGATAACATATTGCATGCATCAATAAATTGATATTATCTGTAAAATAACAAATTTTGATATTACTAAATCTCTTGACATCAACTACATTTTAACAGTCATCAATATTAGTCAGTCATCATCATTCTCCTGCCCTTATCCTAATTTATTCGGGCTCGGTGCAATATGTCTTTTACTTCCATACTTCTCTATTAAGCACAACACACAATGGCCAACCGCGCCCCCGACAGAGGTGACCTTGGTTGGCGACCGGCAGAGCTGTTTCAATGTGTGGTCGTAAACCACCATCTACACGGTTGTGAACCACCAAGGTCACCTCTGTTGGGACGCGGTATGCGAGCGTGTAGTAGACGCTTAAGTCGTCAACTCGTCATCAATATTATAGATAGGTAGGTACCTATTATTGAATTTTGATTGAGACCATTCTGTTGAAAACTTGTAATACCCACTTTTGAAACGACTTTAATTTTTTTGAAGGCATTGTTAGGTAGGCATACTTATAATTTTCGAGAGTGCCGATACATACTAATATGTATATCTTTTTACTTTAATTTGACGGCTCCAACTTGGATGCTAAGCTTTTTGTTTGTTTTTTCAGGCACCATGACTAACTGATAACACGCATCCTTGACAATATCAGTTCGTTAAAAGGTTAAAGTCTCTAGGTCTTTTCCATAGAAATATTTATAAATCTGCCGGAAAAACGTTAGTCGTCATTTGACAAATCGGGACGCCAGCGCCACCAAGCGGCGCTCGACCGAGTTTACAACATAACGCTCGTTGACCGGCGTTAAGCAGAGTTTGTCTGTGGCTGTCGAGCTGTGAACACGTTTAGAAACTGTCGCGCGTTCCTTATAGTTGTGTCGTGTACCTACAGTGTGTAAATTGCTAGTGTGATAAATTTGAACGTAACTTATAATTTGTTTTGAGCTGCAAACGGTTTTTCCTTTGCGCAATAACCAACACTACCCATAGCATGCCCACAGTAGTTAAAATACGGCTGACGGTAACTAGAGAGATGTACCTTCTCCGTTATATCTATGGTCTTTTCAATGGAAATTGCAAGGAACAGCTTGTATATAACAAAGATAGTTACAGTAGTGCTATTCTGTAAACATCTTACTGTGAATATATAGGTAAAGTGAGCTTGAAGTGAGTTGTCAATAGTGCCAATCCCTAGCATCAGAAGGAATGACAGCTCTCTTCAAGTTTTCACCGTGAGGAGATATTTACTCAAAATAGATCGGCTGATCATCCGGCAATCATCTTGATTTTGATATCGTTGTAATGTAAAAGATTGAATAGATACCAAAATTAGCGTTAATTGGCAACACCAGCAGCCAGTCCTGTAATTTTGGAATTATTTCAACAGGTACCATTTAAAGTTAAGTTTGAAATTTTTCATTATTTTGACCGAAGTACCTACCAGGACAGCAATTATGTGAAAAATACGAATTTCTAAAAAAAAAAAACAACATTCTGTTTTGTCTTACTAGCGTGAATTTGACCAAACATTTATACGTACCAGAGGCGAAACGCGCTAACAACTCCATTCCAACCGGCTTCCCTTTGGAGGATCAGAAGATTAACTTCACCTACCGCCATTGAAAAGTAGCACATTCAGTAATGTCTACGATTGCCAAGTAATGCATATTCCAACAACAATACAAATTGTTCTAAATAAGCCGGCGCCACAACATGATAATCGTATTTGTATGACTATTTGTAACTAAACAATTTCTTCTTCGGCTTCCCTCCTACGAAATGTCAAGCCTCGCCACTGGTAGATACAAGTCTTATTATTTATTTATTTATCTCTCCCTTATATAAATAAAGTTCATTACCAAATGCGATAGTCTCATAAAATTCTGTGAATTAATTTTTGACAGTTTTTCCATAAAAAACAGTCAAAAAGGGAGACGTAAATTTTTTCCACGGTAAAAGATTTGGTAAAATCAGCTCTTAGGGCTCCCTACTCAATAGTATTATCATCTTCAGCTTGCAGCAGTATTCTACTACTACGTGCCTCTCGTGTGTTTGAGTACGGTGCTCAAATACACGAGCGGCACGATGTCGACGGCGGTCGTCGACGCGCGTCGACGGCTGCAGTGGCCTCTGCCATTGATGCACGCCGCTTGTGTGTATGAGCACTTATTAGAAACAAGAAGAAAGCAAGAAAATATACGTACATTTATTTAGTACTAGCAGCACCCCACGGTTTCACCCGCATAAGTCTCGATCCCGTGGGGATATCGGAATAAAAGTAACCTATGTGTTAATCCAGGTTATAAACTATCTCAGTGCCAAATTTCATCCAAATCCGTTCAGGAGTTTTTGCGTGAAACAGTTACAAACATCCATCCAACCATTCATCCATCCTCACAAACTTTCGCGTTTATATTATTAGTAGGATATATCGCATACCCAGGCGAGCTGCAACGCGCTTTTTTGGATTGGCCCCATGCGGCTGTAATGTGCGCCAGGCTTAATTATTGTAGTTGTCTCCAGAACTTGCCATATCAATTATGTTGAGGATATTACGAAGTCTGTTGACATCCGGGACCCAGCATGACGTTTGTTTACCTAATAAGCAGCAACTTTCTTACAGTTGGACAACGTTCAAAGGTTCCATAGTTTATCTTCGGAAAAACCGAAATATAGCGAATAAAATGTGACTGTCGACCAATAGAAATTGATTTATATTCCTAAATGATTATAGATTGACGCACTCATGGACCTAATATATTATATTAGGTCCATGGACGCACTAATTCCGTCACTTCCTGATTGGACCATTCACATTTAATTCGGCAAAGTTCGGTTTTTCCGAAAATAAATGATGGAACCTTTAACATTATCAAACTGTAACTGAGCATAAACTTAGTTGGTGTTGCTTATCGCCTTGGCGTAATTATCTTAGCCATTTTGACGCAGGAGGCCCCAAGTGATTTTTTTTAAAAAATACGGGAATCCGGGACTTTTGACCTGCTCATAGAAAAGTACAATTATTTTGATGCGCAAATAGGTACTTAGGTAAGTTCAATCATTATCAAAAATAAGAGATGGTTGTTGAACGATATATGGAAATTTTTAATGTAGGTACTACCGGCCAAAGTTTCGCATGCTCAACTCTAAGGCGATAATCGCATAGCACGGCTCAGGACTAGATCGCCCGATACATGCGTTTTGACCAATAGGCTGCACGTTTGTTTCGGATTTGATTTGCTGCTAATGTTTGTTGTTATTTTTTGTTACACGCCCTGTACTCACACAAATGCATTTGTCTCTAATTGGGCGAAACCAGAAAGAGCTGTGGTCTATCACTAGCTGCGCTTCCGCAAAATATTTTCTAAACTGAGCATGCTTAAGTTTTCCCGATAGTACCTAGAACATAGATAGAGCCCTGCAAAAACACCCAATTGATTTACTTCTGTTGACGGCTAAAACAATAAAAGAAGATATTAATGTGTGAACCCTTTGAAGCTTTGCAGAAAAGGACTCATTACTTTGTAATCAAGGTTGATCGGGCGTTAATCCACTATATCTACATAAGTATATATGTATAGCAACGTAATCTGTTTACGTTACTGTTAATCGTAGCTTTGAATGTTTTATCTCTCTCTATGGCTGGGAAATTAGAGTTACAACCCGGAATTGGAATTGTATCTGAAAAGTTTGAATTGGAAGCGTAACTAATGAATAAATGGAGGTTTATGGCATTAGACTGTGGGTTTATAGTCTGGTACCAACTTCTCTGCTTAGTAGCTTAGTACGTTAAAGTCATCAATTTTTTTTCAACGAGTAGGTGTCAAAGGGATTTTTTGATTTACCAATTTGAATTACCAATTGCATTTATCTCGTCTGCTCGACGTCTTTGTCACTGCAGGGATTCAGCAGAATATGCTGCAGCACATGCACACACATGCTGAGCTGGCCTTCCATTTGGTGCAACCTTGAGACGCACACCGCACCTTGTTTCGTTATTTAATTTGAAGTTTGTCATCATACCACTCTATTTCTTTAAATACTTATGTTTTTCTTTTTTGTATATTGGCACACTGTTTTTATATGTTGTATATTCATGTAATTTGTTATCATCTTTTAATTGTGCTTTTGTGTGTTGTGCTATGGGAGACCAGCACAGTCTTTTGTATGCACTGAATAAATGTTTAATCTATCTATCTATCTACTTTTCCCGATGCAGGGTCGTTAATTGTTGAGGAGTTCTCTTGGTACTTCACCATCAGCTCCACTTCACCATATGCATTGTGAGAAGCATAATTTGCTTAACAACCATTTTAAAGTAATCGAATCGCAACCCGTGAAATACTTATTATTGACTTGTTCCGGTGACCATCTCACCATCTGTGGTCTTCGCCATTAGTTCCACTTCACCAAATAGTGCTTTTCGAGAGCAAATGCACAAGTTACTATCAAATATACCCAAATCGCTATAGGCCTATAATATTTGAAGAGTTCCCTCGATTTCTCCAAGACTACATCATCAGATCCTGACTTGATGACAATGGAACTACCTGGAAAGTTTACCCTTTCAAACAAAAAAGAATTTTCCAAATCGGTCTAGCCATCTTCGAATAATCGGGGAACACATAAAAAAAGATTCCGACGAACTGAGAACCTCTTTCTTTTTTGAAGTCGGTTAAAATAATTTTTAACCAGAGTGCATCTCATGACAATTCCAATAAGCCCAAACACGGCTAGGATACATTATTTTATTACGGAGTTCCGGTGCCTATCTTCCGGCTTCGTCATCAGATCAGTTCGATGGTAACATTTTCATCAGAACCATTTATTTAAATTTTCTTCATCATAGTCGCTTAACTATTTTAATCGAGATATCTTATCGCCACCCGTGAAATACTTATCATTGAGGAGTTCCCGTGGCCATCTGTGGTCTTCTTCGTCAGTTCCACTTCAGCAAATGATACTTTCTGGATGCAAATGCTTGACTTGTTGATGAAAATACCAAAATCGCTATGTGTTTGCCTTTAATATTTGAGGACTTCCCTCAATTCCTCATGGATCCTATCATCAGAACTAGATTTTGATAAAAATGGGACCAATCCGGAAGTACCTAGGTCCTTTCAAATAAAAAAAGAATTTTCCAAATCGGTTTAATTTATAAGCCAATTTGGAAAATTCTTTTTTACGGACGGAGTACTGAGGTAACAAACATTAATAAAAACATACAACTGAATTGATATCCTCCTCCTTTTTTTGAAGTCGGTTAAAAGTAGCTGCGACCCTGCACGTTCATTAATAATAATAGAAATTACCATAGGTATTCCTCTCTCGAGACAAAGTGTGAGTTTGGTCAAAATGTAAATCCAAGATGGCGGCTGCAAAAGAAACATTTTCGTAGGTGTCATTTTCACAGTTTTTGAGGGTGCTAAAGCCGATAGTGAGGTGAAAATGTAAATCCAAGATGGCGGCTGCGAAAGTTTGAAAAGTTTTCGTTGGTGTCGTTTTCATAGTTTTTGAGGGTGCTGAAGACGATAGTGAGGTCAAAATGTAAATCCAAGTTGGCAGCTGCGAAAAATTTGTTTTTTTTTTAAATCATGATACGTTAGAAGAAACTTCGTTCCTGACGGGGCCCTCCGATTGCAAACGTTTTTTATAAATTTAATTTGTAACTAGCTGTGCCCCGCGACTTCGTTCGCGTGGAAGTCGTAAGATACACAATATACTAAAATAACAGCCACATTTTAATAAAACCCTCGTCCCCCGACGCGATGCATCGCCCGCCCGCGCTGTTATTTCGTTTTCGCTTAGTGTTCTTTCTGACTTTTTTCTTTTTGCTCAGCTCCTAAGGGTCGTAGCATGATGTTAAATATCCTGTAACTATCCTCGAGAATTAGGCTACCAAATGCAAAAAGAATTTTTCAAATCCGACTTTTTGTTCACAACTTCATGAGTTTTATTTTTTTTGCGCGGAACCTTAATTATTTTTCTAAAATAAAAGTAGTCTAAGTTACTCCCCATAACATCAACTATATGCCAGTGAAAGTCCCGTCAAAATTGGTCCAGCCGTTTCGGAGATTAGCTGGAACAAACAGACAGACAGACAAAAATTTTAAAAATTGCTTTTTTGTTGTTTGTTTGATTGTTTGTTTGTACCGTGTATAATACTTTCTTATGCATTTAGTAAAAAGTTGTTATTTTGACATTACAAACAGGCACTTCAATTTTATTTATTTGTATAGACAAGCGACCAATAAATTATTCGTATTCTTATCTAAAAGTAGGTACAGTTGACCGCACGTCGGTGGTAACACTTTGACCTTGAGTTGGCGCGATAATAGAATAAGAGGCCAGCTTATACTAGTTACCTACTGCCGTGAGGCCTACTGTACACGGACGCCCTCTGAGGCAATATTTCTCGTCTGAATAAAATAATTTTAATAGTAGCAGTAAAATCATGATCTACGCGGTCGTTTGTATCATCTTATAGTAATAAACTTCACTTAAATATATCATAGTGACAACAATAAGGCTAGAATTGCGTACGAAACAAGTAATAAAACGTAACTTTTTTACCGATTTAAAAAAAGGAGGAGGTTGCATTCGGCTGGTTTTTCATATGAGTATATTATATAGTTTATAAGTCATTTCTTTTTGTAAAAAAGTTTTTTATGAAATACTTACGCATTTAGGTCGATTTTCTTGAACCGAAAATTAGGAAAAGCTACTACCTACTTGCTTAACTATTTTGTTTCTTTTTTGAGTGACAGTTTTGGTTACACATATAGCGAATACTGACAAGCTGTTATTAAAAAGTATGGTGGTGGTATGGTGTGGTGGTAAGCGTGGTGTGTTTCATAAGCTATGAAACTTGGGGCACTTTTTTGATCTGTTACACTTTTAGGAGAAAAAGTTTTAATTTAGACGTAGATCCAGAGTGTTTTTAATAAGTTAAGGTCATTAGAGTTATTTTGATATACGAGTACTTATGTATATTTTTATCTTCGCAATTTTGTATCTTGAAAAGTAATAAAATACCGCAAAATAATGCAGGGCACTACCTAACTAATAACGTGTTGAGTCAGAGGGGGTGACGGGGAAGGGAGGGGAGGGGAGTCCAGTCTCAGACAGTACATATTGTTTTACCAAGGACGTCATATTAAGTAGTATATACTTGAAACTTGTCAAATAGACTAACTGTTATGTTATACCGAAGGTTATTCATGTCATCTCCAATACCAGTACATGTCAGTGTCAGTATATGTCAGTACGCGTATGTTTAGTGACGAGCAATTTTATTAGGTAATATGGTTATGAATATGGGATATAATGGTTTGCAGGAATCTAGTATGTATGGTGAAGTTTGAAAGTTGAAAGTAAATCGTTTAGCTTGGTATGGGCACGTGATGAGGAGGGAGGAAACGCATGTGATTAAAAAAGTGATGAATATAAATGTTCATAGATGGAGAGGGAGAGAAAGGCCAAAGAAAAAATTGATGGATTTTGTGAGGAATGATATAAATAAATAACAAATAAAATTAATTTAAATTTCACAATACTGCCACTACTTACACTGATCTATTCTGATCAGAATAAAATGTCAATACAATTACAATAAATGAATCAATACAAATTAAAAAGGTCACAGAATAAAAATAAAATATCAATGCAATTAAAATAAACGAAGATTAAAAAATACAAACTGTCAGGGTCACAGAATTAAAAGTTAAATTAAAATTAAAAATTTCACATAAAAACAATAAAATACATACAAACAAGTCATTATAAATATGTATATGTCTAGGTCAGTCAAAATTAAATGCCCTGGATAATTAATGTCTGCTACAACATTGTCTAACGTAGGTGCAGTCAAATCGCTCAGCGGTCATCACCAGCACCCTAATTGCGTAACACACCATCAATCAAAACCTAAATGATTTTAAAGCATATTGCTAATCCATTACTTCATACGTTTGAAAAATTGGTTTGGTCAACAACGTAAATAACGCAATGAATGTTGTTGAACTGTCAAAATGAAACCGATTCCTACTGTACGCGTGTGTTACGCAATTAAGCCGCAGGACCTCACACTCGGCAGTCGCTCTTGCGAATGAAGTAGACCTGTGGGGGTGATTGCGTAACACAATAACAATAATTGTAATCTTTCATTCTGACAATTCGACAACATTCATTGCGTTGTTTACGTTGTCGAGCAGATGAATTTTTCAAACATATGAAGCAATGGACAAGAAATTTCTATGAAAATCTTTCGGATTGTGAAAGAAAGTGTGTTACGAAATTATGGTGCTGTTGTTTAATGTTTTTGCTGTTATGAGGGCTGTCGCATAACCCAATAGAGATGTGTTTTTAATAATTAACTATTAAATTAATTTTGACTTAACTTGACTTTTTAATATTATTTATTAATTCTCCAATTTTCCAAAAAAACATCTTTTCATTTAACATTCTTAAAAATTTGGTCCCCTCTGAGCGAGAGAGGTGACAAAATGCGATAACCCTCATAAGCATAAATATAAAATTTATGAGCTTGGAATTTATCCTAAAATCCAATCTACTTCTCAATAGGTTTTAATTTAGCTTGTAATTGTTACATGATTATCGTTTCTTTAGAAACCTTGTGAATTGAAATTAATTAATTAAATTTAGTCAAGTAGTAAGTATTGTTTTTGGATAAGTAATTTATTAACACTGAATACCAATTTAGTTTTGAGCGGTAGAACATTGAGCCCTTTTTGATTATTATTCGCACACGTAGATAATTAATATCATTTCTGATTTATGACGCGTAATTCGTTTGATTGAGGCAATAATTAAGGCTAAACACTTAAGGCAACACGTCACAAAAACCACTGAATGATTGATATTAAAGAATTCATTATTATGTTACTATATTTGATCTCGTAAGTCTTTTACCTCGTAACTTTTGTTGCGGACGCTTTTAACGTGCACGTCTTTCTACATTGTTCTCACATACTTAATTTCAACATGAATGATATAGCCAATATTTTGTAACAATATTTTGATTTAAAAGTGTCTGTGGAGTATCTTGCCTGTTCTTCTCCATAGAGATCTACGCTTGGGAATGGGCAACTAGCTTCGACTTTCTGACTAACTGACCGACTCGTTGACAATTCAAAAGTGCTTTGAGTTTGAGTTTGAGTTTGAATTAATGTCCGTCTAGTCGTTAATTTCATTTTCTCTGAGAGCATTTTATTGAACTGTCTCGAACATTTTCCATGTAATTAACTTCGCAGAAGAGTTGAAATCAAGTTAAATATTTTCTTCTCAGAAGTCAACAAAGTGAGCTTTGTTAATATTATCATAATGGAATTTTAATGTGAACAACAATGAACGAACTAATTCAAAAAGGATAAGGTTCAGCCATGGAGTTTTGGGTTAATCTTTGTAAGTGTACTTACGGATGCAGATGGTAAGAAAATTCAGGGTTGTCACACTTTATATGATTCAAACATTTTTTCAACAGACTGATGACTACTGGAATTCAGCTGCATCTGGTTAGACTGGAGGCCGACCTCAACATAGTTGGGAAAAGGCTAGGCAGATTGACTGATAAAATGACCTATTTATTGTCAAAAATATCAGCGAACGATGGAATTAAAATAAAATTGCTGAACAAAGATAGTAATCATGTGACAAATTAAGGTAAAACTGCATGTCAAAATTGTAACCAAAGTTTTTAAAATGGTGCATCGATCTCGAGATTTTATGATTTCTTTAATATTATAATATGGAATAATTAAGTAATCCATTCAAATTGTAGAGAATTCTTTGTGAAAACACCCGAATAATTTGTGTCACAAACTCACAACCAATCCAATACCTAGGTACCGTAAATAATAATATAATGTCCAATAAAATACCGAACGGAACAATTCGACTGCAATAAAAATGCTATAAATCGCTATTCAAGAATCTGTGGAGGGATTCACAATGTTACTCTGAGAGGTTGTAATATTCCAGACATTTGAATCAAGATCAAAATTTTATGAAAGTTTCACTATCATACCTGTGTGGCGGCACATCTACATCGCCATAATGGAACGCGTCACGCTGACGTCACGCAAAATCCGACGACTAGCATATTTTAAACACTATCCCGACATCAACCGTCGGGCAGTAGCCCACCAGACACAACACCCGTCTGGTCGGAGGATCCTCCCTTTTCTATGGAGGATGAGTGAACTTTACTACCTGTCCCTCTTGCCTCTATACCTGAAATTACCTGTTTCTTCGTCATCGGATTTTTTACCAACATGATTGGTAATAAAGTATCTCTTACGCCTCATAATGGCGCGTTTACATAAGGTCGGCCACCGTATACGGCGACCGCTTTCGGTTGAACCGGATCGGTTAACCGAATTGAGTTGTTTACATTAGGTTGGTTCACCGAATTCGCCGACCGCTTATGGTTTTACCTATCCGGATTTAATACGGGCTGCGAGTGCGACCGAATACGGCCAGCCGAATACCTGTAGTGTTTACACTAGGCGGTGAAAAAGTACGGGCTGAGACCGAATACTCCCAACCGAGGGGCACAATTGCTTAATTTCCGATCGTTCACAGTCTGATCGCAGTCTCAATATGTCAAAAATACCTATAATTTCCCTACATTTTTTACAAGTTTTTGACATTTGATTGTCGCTGAGATGAGAATTTGACTGTCGCCGAGATGAGATTGCGACTAGATTTTGAACGTTTTTAATTACGGGAATTGGGTTTCAGTTTACACTAGTCGTTGACCAAATACGGTTCCTAATGGTACGGTAGGTACGGTACCTAATGCAAACGCACCATTATCTACCTTACCTTTTCCCAACTATGTTGGGGTCCGCTTCAACTCTAACCGATGCAGTTGAATAGGTTAGTACCAGTATTTTACATAAATGTCAAATCGTAAATTCCAATTATACAATAAAACAGCACTTTTGAAAGTCAAAAATGGAGAGAAGCAACTGCCCATCTGACGACGTAGTCAAACCAGTTACTGGGTATCACGATACCCTTGGTAGGGCTAGTTGTCAGACTTTCTGGCTTCTGACTACCTGTAATGACTATTAGGTCCAGTTGGCACAGCAATGATCAGTACGATGTACAGTAAAAAGTTGGGATCACACGTCAATATCCCATTTTCATACATCATGTAATTGCCCTCCTGTGATCCCAAAATTATACAGTAAAATAACATCGTCGTGTAGACGTGGCCTTAAAGATCTATAAATGACAGACGGAAACGTTGCTGGGAAAAATTAATGCTTGCCTAACATTAGGTATGTACATATTTGATCTCCTGAAATTGATATTCACTCACGGAAGCCTCGTTGGTCTATACTATTTGCAATGTAGCATGGTGCGGGTGACAGGTGACAGAGGGTAAATTATTTATTTACCTCCTTACTAATAAACGTTGTACAGCGTGTGTATAGTTACACAACGGATAAAGACACTAAATTACGCAGGCACTGAGGAACTATTGCAACACACAAAATGATATTCATATGCACACACGCATACACACACACCTATGTGCGCGCAAACACACCCCCACACACTCACATACTGTTTATATCTAAGGTATTGAAAACATTGTATACTGCTGTGGAAGAGCGGAGCGGCTTAACAGAGGGTAAATAAATAATCACCAACTAATGTAAAACTTTTTGGTTCAGAAATAAATTTGATTTGACCACGCTTTGTCTTCTTCTTTCTAAAGTCAAATTACTGACGACTGAAAGAGAGAAATCGGTGTGTAACTATTCACCTGATATAATACGTTTATTAGTAAGGAGGTTAGTTTTCTACATTTATTATTGATTGCGTATTTTACGACTGGTATTTAGGGTGCAGCTAAAATATTCAGTCATGATTGTAAATCGCGGTAACGTTCAAGAGTGAAAAAAGAAACTATTCGTCTAATCTTACCCGCACCATGTTACACCGCAAATAGTATAGTCGTCACAAGCGCTACTGCGGTTGGAGTGTTCGTAACGGGGCAATGAGAAAAAAAGAAAAATTTAGCCAAAAAAGTGTTATTTTCGCAAATCGTTTATTTTCTCGATTATACCGTATAAAACACCTAAATATAAGGCTAAAAGTGTCTTGGTGTTTTCTGTCTCCAACTAACCGTTTGACGTAAAAACGATGTCGAAGGGATCTGACTTAGTAAAAGAGCGAGCGAAGCGAGCTCTGGACTTGGGGCACCCCGACTCGGACAGATTAGGTTAGAAGGGGATGGCGGGGTTTGTAAGACCCCGCCATCCCCTTCGTGGTTATTTTTTTTTTAACCACCCAGAAATAGGAGCGCCGCGAAGCGAGGCTCCGTCGACCACGCCTTACTTCAAGACATCTGTCATTGACCTTGAAAATGCTATGGTGAAATTTTTCTAAATCTTTTTTTTTCATAGTGCCCCGTTTCGTATCCACTGGCCGCTACTGCTGAGCGTGAACAGTAGCCCAATTGCGTAACACACGATCAATCTCAATCTGAATGATTTCGAAGCTTATTGCTAATCCATTGCTTCATACAGTGTGAGTCTTTATAATGTGCACATATCGAAATGAGGGAATCTATGCTTAATTTTATCGACGGAAAAAATGTTAAAAAAAATCTAAATATTTATTAATATTTTTTATGGATTTTTAAAAAAAATTGTTTGCTTTTGTGACCCCAGTGTATACAAAACTGTGTAACTTTTAAACTAAACGATTTATCACGATGAAACAAACTCTATAATGTTTGGAAGTAATTAGGTGTCGTCATAAAATAAAAATTATGGAAAAAAAATAGCCACATTTAAAAATAAACATTTTTGTTTGGCAAAAATCTGATTTTTTTTCATTAATTTTTATAAAAATTGTAAAATTTCTCAATAACATGCCCTCATCACCTTCTTTTTTTATAACTTTAAATTATTCTTCATTGTATTAGGAACCTAACGGTAAAAATTGCATGTTTTTAACTCAACTCCAACATTTTTTATCAACTGTCAAAGAAAGGCCCAACGCATAGCTATTGTTTAGCAGGTAGATAAACTTTCTTTTGAATGTGCGCAGGTCGGGGAGGTAGGGCCAGCCAAAGGAACTTGAATTATGACAGATGTCAGACTGGCAGTCGCTCCGAATTATTCGCCGCTGCTACATGTGTTTCGGTACTTTCGTTCGCTGGACTTTCATAACTTTCGTTCGCTGCTACATGATGCCGCGTTTAAGTGAATTTTCCCCGGCACACATCACCGACATACATTTTTATTATGGAGTGGGACAAGGAAGTGCCAGAGCTGCGCGCGCGGCTTACATAGCTGCGTATCCTAACAGGCAACCAGTGCCATCTGCCCGAAACTTCCAGGAAGTTCACAGAAGGTTGTCGATCACTGGACTTGGATCAAGTAGAGATCGTCGCGAGCCACCTCAAGTAATTATTGATGCGGCTACTGAACAAGCAGTATTAAGTGATTTGTTTGCTGATCCATCCATAAGTACTAGACGACTGGCTCTTCGTCACGGAATATCCCAAAAATCAGTGTGGCGTATTTTAAAGAAAGAAGGATTGCATCCTTATCACTATCAAAGGGTGCAACATCTACATGAAGACGTAGACTGGCGTCCAAGGTGTGTGATGTCCACATGGATTCAAAGAAAAATCAGAGCAAACCCAAACTTTCCAAGAAAAATACTATGGATGGACGAAGCGACATTCACTAGAGACGGTATTACTAACTGTCGAAATTTACACAGATGGTGCCGCGCAGGTGAAAACCCGAAACTGAAACGGTCATCTACTTTCCAAGTAAGATTTTCGATAAATGTTTGGGCTGGTCTTATCGATAACATGTTGATTGGACCAGTCATATTGCCGAGAACGTTGACTGGTGAAAGA
The DNA here is from genome assembly GCA_947568875.1 of Fissipunctia ypsillon. Taxonomy (NCBI): domain Eukaryota; kingdom Metazoa; phylum Arthropoda; class Insecta; order Lepidoptera; family Noctuidae; genus Fissipunctia; species Fissipunctia ypsillon. The sequence continues at coordinate 13,769,981 of OX387659.1, read as the reverse complement.
TTTTTAAGTCTATTGAGAGATGATATGCCTCAGTTATTGGAAGATGTCCCACTGGCTGTGCGTCAAAGGATGTTTCTTCAGATGGACGGATGTCCTGCCCATTACGCTACAAATGTAAGAAGATTTTTAAACGAAAATTATCATGACAAATGGATCGGCCGGCAAGGACCTGTAGGGTGGCCTGCGCGTTCACCCGATTTGACGCCCCTTGATTATTTCCTATGGGGGACCATGAAGCAACGCGTCTACAGTACCCCCATCAACAGTGAGGCCGATTTGCGTGACCGCATAATAAACTGTGCGAATGATATTCGCAATGATCCCGAAATGATAAGGAGAGCGACACACCAAATTCTAATTCGCGCGGCTTTGTGTTTACAACAACGAGGTGGACATTTTGAGAACCTGATGCATTAAATTTTGTATTTAATAATAAATGGGTTTCAATTGAACTCTTTTGCATTAATTATCATCCCAAACAAACCACCCTTATGAGAACAATACGATTCCGCGTTCGGAGTGCCATCTTTGAAACGACCCGCGCGCATTCACAACAAAGTTAACAAAAAAAAGTTTATCTACCTGCTAAACAATGTGCGTAGCTATGCGTTGGGCCTTTCTTTGACATTTGATAAAAAATGTTGGGGTTGAGTTAAAAACATGCAATTTTTACCGTTAGGTTCCTAATACAATGAAGAATAACTAAAAGTTATAAAAAAAGAAGGTGATGGGGGCATGTTATTGAGAAATTTTACAATTTTTGTAAAAATTAATGAAAAAAAATCAGATTTTTGCCAAAAAAAAATGTTTATATTTGATTATGGCTATTTTTTTCCATAATTTTTATTTTATGACGACACCTAATTACTTCCAAACATTATGGAGTTTGTTTCATCGTGATAAATCGTTTAGTTTAAAAGTTACACAGTTTTGTATACACTGGGGTCACAAAAGCAAACAATTTTTTTTAAAAATCCATAAAAAATATTAATAAATATTTAGATTTTTTTTAACATTTTTTCCGTCGATAAAATTAAGCATAGATTCCCTCATTTCGATATGTGCAGATTATAAAGACTCACACTGTATATTCGAAAAATTTGTCTGCTCAACAACGTTAATTATGCTTCTGTGTTTCGTTCTCGAGATAAGATAATTATGTATACATATACACTTGTAGTCACACATGTATAATGTCACCACTAGCACAACGGCTACACTGTCGCGATAACGCGTACTACACTTTGCGCGGTCTCTGTTGTACAGCGAGACGTCGAGCGGTGTGCGAAAGAGAGCGTGCGAAGTACCTATAGTTCACGACAGTGTAGCCGTAGCATGATGCACTCAGTTTAAAGAGAGAAAAAAAATGAAATTAGATGTACCCACCTCTAATTTAATTTTTTTTTATGTACACTGATACTTCTCTTTAGATTTATTGAGTTCAATACCTACCTCATTTCACATTCCAGTGCTCCGCCACTTTGTATTTCTATTATTGCGTCACAGTTTTTAAGCGACAGTTTAGTGTGTTTTGTGTTTAATAACGAAAAATGCCGAAGAGGATACGTGATGACAATTATTCATTGAGTTATATATTATGAAGAAAATTAAGAAGTTGGAAAGAAAACTTTTAAAATGACGCCTTATATAATCATCCTCGGATACTGAACGGATGTTATCGAAACCTCAAGGTACCCCTAATGTTTACGTTTTATTAAGAATAATTTTTAATGTTTTGTGGATTAATAACGTTACAACGTACGAGTTGTAACTTATCTTTTTTTAAACTCGGGTATACGATGCAACGTCTTGAGTTCACTTTACCCGCTGTGTCTGTACGTGTGGATACGTGTCCTGTTTAGGCACCCAATGTAACCACGTAGCAATTTATGCATTTACTAAACTCGGGTTCACGATGTAATGCCTATGAGTTCATCTTACCCGCTGTGATCGTTTTAAAAAAAGTAAAACATTTGAATATAATCCTTTATTACCTGTTAAGGTACTTACCCACAGCCATTGGTACCATCGATGCGTGCATCGATTTACATTTATTTAAATGTAAATTGTATTAAGAACAGATAAATTTCGTTACTTATTAATGTATTGTATTGAACAAATATTGTTACTTTTTCTAATGGGAATGGTATGGCAATTTATTATTTCCGATTGCAGATAACGCAATTATGGAATCGGAGAATAATGAAGGCCTACCGGTGGACCTTGGCGAGCCGGTATCATCGACTAGCGCATCATGCTTTTTTTTTTTTTTTGTGGATGGGAAATCATCAAATGACTTCACCCGTGTTCCTTCTGTTGCCTGTGCCGGGGCCACGGTAATTCTTTCGAACATCCCGCAACAGGAGTCACTGCAGGTGTCAAATGTACCTGAAGCGACACAAGAGGCTCTTTCCCCACTGCTGAATAGGAGGATCAGCATGATGATTGAGACGAAACCGTGTTGGAAATATTGGGAACTGATCCATTAATCACGATATCTTTTGGTAAAGATATTCAGAAGGACTTAGTCGTACGTTATGAGTTCATAGCCACTTCTGGTCTGAGAACTCCGCAAGGAGCTCTTAGAATCTCATTTGCCTCCAGCTAACTGTAAACTGATAGACGCACCCTTAATCAAGATATTAAGTTAGCTGTCACTGACGTCATAGTGAAGCGAGATAAAGCTATGCAGGCGAAACAGAAGCAGATAGGCAGTGCTATCGCATGTCTAAGTGAATCTATTACTATTAGTTTGTCCAAAGAAACAAAAGATCCAGACATATTGAAATTACTTGTGGACATAGGTAGCATCTTGTGCGTCAGGCGTAATTTTATCCTTGCTGTGCTGAAAAAAGATTTGAAAGATCAGATGCAGCTGACCAAAATAGATAGCTTACTTTTTGGTCAAGAGCTCGCTAACACCTATAAAATGGCTAAGGCTATAAATAAGTCAGGAGCTGATCTAAAGTCTGTTCCGCCATCCAAAGTTTTAGCAAACAAGCCGAGGCCTCCACCATCCAACAGGAATTTAAACTGGAAGGCTCCAACCCCGTACCGAAGACGGATGGGGCTTCGGAGAACGAAGGAGTCTTCACCTTCGACGAGGCAACAGCACGCGCAGTCATCCAGAGGCTCACGTCCGAGCAACAGCCGCAATCGCCAATAGACACTATGGTAAATTTTGCCGGCAGGCTATGTCATTTTTACGATCAATGGGCGCAAATAACATCGGACCAAACTGTACTGTCATGGATAAAGGGTTATGAAATTCCGTTTGCGCAAACTCCGTTTCGATTAATATGCCACCGTCTAAAAAATATTCTCTTTAGAAGAATGTGATTTTGACCAGGCTATAGATGATTTATCGGCTATAGTTGCTGTTTTAAAACATGAACCTTGTGACGGCCAATTCATATTGGCACCGAAACAACGGCAAAACTCACCGAATTATAAATTTAAAAAAATTAAATGCATATAAATACAAAGCATTTTAAATTAGAATACATTCGAACGATAATCTGGGGGCAACCCGTTAAATTAGGGGATGGAAGTTTGTATGGGTTTTCCCATAACTTAATTTCATGCTAGAGATCTAAAAATTGTACAAATTAAATAATAGTGCATATCCAAAATATAATAGTAGTAGCATTAAAGCACAACAGTCAGCTATAGTTGAATATAATCGCCTAAGAGCCAAGTATCGCCCTGATCTATCGCATACAGTAAACCAACAAAAGAAGAAAGCTAAGATAGAGAGTGGACTATGAAAAAGGCACCTCTGATGTGCAAGAAATACACCCCAAATCAAGAAAGAAAAAATTAACAAAATATTTTTATTTCTTGTATTTTTTGCACGCTCTCATACTTAAACTTTATTATTCTATTCTTTTTTGTTCATTTCAGAGTAAATCTAAAATGTATTTTTTGGCATAACAACTTAGTGTAATGAAAATGGAAGAAGACGCTGACTCCTGACATCCAGGTTTTTACCTAGTTTGGGTTTCAGAGGCTTCATTTGATTCTGTAACCTCATATTATGCCAATAAAGATTATTCTTATTCTTATTCTATTCTTATTGTTACAAAAAGAAGTAAAATCCCACCAAAACATTTTCATGTAAAATGTTGCCAAGACGAGACCTGCACTGCGAGGCTTGCACTGTCAAAAAGTTATCAGATCTCATGTAGAGCCAAGCTTCTAACGCTACAAGCCCTAACTTCACAAACTCTACACCTTAGTCAAAATATGTGGCTTGGCCGTTTCGCTACAGTCACATGGGCGTAAGGTGAAACATTTATTCACTTTTCTGTTATACAATAGTTCTTGTAGTAAAGAACTTGAGTACTTAAAATATTATTAATTTAAAGAGTTATTTAGACTTCGCTCACCCTTGCCCAAATACGATTCTACGTGTGATACTTCATTAGCTATAGAAACTCTGTCTACTTGGGTACCTAAACATTTACCGTTAGCTAAAATGACAAGGAAATTGCTAACTTTATTGCTCGTGTTACAGCCCACAGGGTTCAAACCCTATCAAAAAATAAAGTCGAGAATATTAGTACATTACCTAATTAACTATCTTTTAAGATCTCTAAACAGCCAAAGAAAGAACTCTCAAGTGTATTTATCTAATCTCGAAAACGAAACACAGACTGAAGCATAATGAATGATTAAACGATTGTTGATGATTGTTTCGTTCCAAGAGATTAGTATCCCGCCCTCCCTAATTTAACCACCTAAATTGTGTAATGAATGTCTTATCTCTGAACGAAATGAGGTATTGAGCGCAGTAAATCTATAGAGAAGTGTCAGTGTACCCTCATCTATTTTTTTTTTATTCTCTCTTTGAACTGAGTGCATTAAACCCGTCAAATGTTCGCGTACTAGATAGAAGCAGTTTGCATGTGAGCGCTCAACGGTTTTCATGATTATATTTTATTGTGGTTTCGAGAGTTTTTTACTTATGATCCTGTGGTGTTCAAACTACATTTGAGAGGTTAATTAGCACACGCATTGTATGTGTTACTACAAGTGTTTCATAATGAGGCTCGATCCTATTACATGGGACTTAAACAGAATTGGCGGAATGTGCGTGTACTAAAGTTACACCTCTGCCTAATACCAACTTCGGGGATTACAGACGTGATGTTATGATGAAATTCAATAAATCGTATACATCAATGATTGTTAACATAGTAGGTAACGACCAAGCCAATATTGTTTACGATAAAGTCATGTAATCGCAGTTAGCATATCGATGCCTCAGCAAGGGTTTGATTGATCCTACATATTAGATTATCTAAGTATTAGTATAAGAGCAGCTGACATAGGTAGGTACATCGACTAAAACAACATTAAACCGTTGCGTCATAGATTTATGAGTAGTGAGTATTAAATTCTATCTGCTTCGTTGGTTTAGTGGTCACAAGCGCTACTGCTGAGCATGAGGTCCTGGGTTCCATTCCCGGGTCGGGCAAATTGTTATTAGGTTTTTCCAACAGGAGTTTCTCAGTAGCAGCCCGGAGTCTGGATTTGATTTGTTAATAATAAATTATGTCATTAGTCTTTGATGTTGGTGTTGAAAAACATTGTGTAGAGAGTAGGAACTTAGGGATCCTCTCTTTCCCGCAAAAAACAGGTACCTAAGTACCTAGCTATTAGTAAAAAAGGCGACTAAAAAACTTTCAGGAGTCAATGAACTGAATGAGTACATACTTGTCTAGAAAACAGCTGTTTACGACTGATGAGTATATTTAACGTTATAGTTTCTTGCCCATTCTTCTCCATACGAAACTACCGTTTGGAATTTTGTAAATTTTGACGTTCAAAAGTACCTTATTTGAAATAAATAATTTGACTTTGACTTTTAGTAATAAATAGTATAGAATGTACCTATAGATAAATAAGAAACATAAATTCTACGTAAGTACACATTAACAAGATGTAACATAAATAACGCACAACCTCTTACGGGATCATTGTACTCATCATTATGAACAACTTTTTCTATAGGACCAAACCTGAAATCGCGAAAAAAAAATCAGCTGTTCCCTACATTTTGACGAGATATGCGAACATAAATGTTGGGAACACCTGATTTTTTTTCGCGATTTCAGGTTTCAGGGATTTCAGGTTTTGACGCACTATGACGCATCAAAAACTACACTTGGATTTTTTGTTGAACTCTCGGTGCTAAGCAGTGCGATGAAAATCCAGTGCGCGATATACAATCGCCACTTAAATCACCAGTCAACATCATCAGTCATCGTCAGTCATCATCATCTTTAATCGCCAGTCTTAAAAATGATGTAATGTACCCTATGGGCCACGATGCCTGACAATAAAGATATGTTATGTTATGTTAAATAAATCGTGGATAGGAGAGCTAACTTAATATACTGCCAGATAAGATTTTGCGGTTACCAAAAGTGGCATGAGCATCCCTCCTACACCAATCAACTGCGACCACGTGGAAACGTGTTTTGACAAGAAAATCCATAATATGTCAGATTTTAAGATCATAATAAATTGATCGTTGTCATCAGTTTCGCGCTTTCGGTCGCTTTCTTTCAGGCAACTTGGTTTTAATTTTGTTGGCACATAAAATAAACAGAATTGACAACTTAAAAATGTACTTCCATTAAGAAAAAAGTCTGGGAAAAAGGGACTAGAACTAAATAAGACGTCATTTTCGTCACTTTTCACTAAATAAAGATTTATAATTTAATATAAAGCTTTTAAACGAGCACCTACGTACATTTTTAAAAATCCCCGGAGCTGTAATTTTCACTTGTTTATTTTCGTTGCCAGTCCGGGATTGGTTCCAATTAAAATTTCATTGAAAATTTATGTGGATGTGGACGACGTGTCGGCAAAAAAAAAACACTGAGCGCGGATCGTAAAGGTTTTCTGTCTAGAAGCATCAAGATGTCTATACTTCCCTATTAGAAACGGATTTTGTTCACAATTTCATGTTTTTTTTTGTGCAGAAACCTAATTCTTTTTCTAAAATAAAAGTAGCCTACTTCTTGTAACCTCATCTATCTGCCCGTGAAAGTCCCATCAAAGTCAGTCCAGCTGTTTCGGAGATTAGCCGGAACAAACAGACAAACAAAAAATTGTTTCTTTGTTATAAGTACCGTATATTCTCGTACTTTCATATGCATTTAGTAAAAAGCTGTTCTTTTGACATTACAAAAAGACACTTAAATTTTATTCATTTGTGTAGATAAGACTGAATTTATGTTACACCATAGAGAGACACCTCCATGCCTCGGATAGCACGTTAAGCCGTTGGTCCCGGCTGTCATTCGTAGATCTTGACAATCGTTACGGGTTGTCAGAAGTCCGAAAATCTGACAACCAGTCTTACCAAGGGGTATCGTATTACCCAGTAACTGGGTTATGGAGGTCAGATAGGCAGTCGCTCCATGTAAAATACTGGTATTCAGCTGCACCCGCCTAGACTGGAAGCCAACCCCAATATAGTTGGGAAAATGCTAGGCAGATGATCATGATGAATAGTATTTATACCTACTGTCAAAAATAATCAATATGCAGTCGAAGTATGCGGTAATCCTATTGAAATCACTTTGGCATTGACATTATGAGTTTTCAGTGGCCATACAAAATTGTACAGAATATCACATGGTTAGAGACTTTAGCACGAACGCGGGACGTAACCGTGACGTAAATTCGCACTATTTTTAGGGTTTCGTAGTCAACAAGAAACCTTTGTTTCGCCATGTCCGTTCGTCTGTCCGTCCGTACGCAGCTTAGCTCAGAGACTCTTAGTACTAGAAAGCTATAATTTGGCACGAATGTAAATATAACGCGCTGACAAAGTGGTAAAAGAAAATCATGAAAATATTTTATTTTTAGGGTACCTCCTGTACACGTAAAGTGGGGATGTTTTTTTTTCTCCTATACCCCATGGTGTGGGGTGTTGTTGGATAAGTCTTTCAAAAATATTGCAGGTTTGTGAAAACAAGTTTTCAATTAAGGGATTCGTTTCTGAAATAAAGTGCTTATTTTTGTTAGTCAAGTGCTCCCCCCACGCATAATGAAGGGTCCCGTAGTTGGGATGAGCTTATCCCAAGAACAAACTTAACATTGTTCTTGAAAAACATGCTCTCCCTCCCATACATTCCAACTACAAATGTAAGTTTGTACGCACAATATTGAGAGATTTACCGTGTTATTTTAAGATTATATTGTCTCGTAGGTTTTCCTGTAATCTATGTAGGTATAGAACCATTTTCAGTATTTTTTCAAAAATTATGATCAGTAGTTTCGGAGATATGGTATGGTCAATTTTCGTCTATTTTCTTAAATAACTTTATAACTATTTATTTTAAAATTGTAAAAAAATCTATTCGAGATCCCCACAGTAAGCCCTTTCATTTGATATGTCACACGGTATAGTTTGCAAAACTTTTTTTTTTTTAATTTGCTTTGCCCCGATATTCAAAATTCATTTATTTACGTAACACGTCCGTATTTGGGTCACCGAAATTGATATGTGTACTAAACAACTTAATCGGTTCATTAGATTCGGAGCAAATTGGCTGTGACAGACAGACATACCGACAGACATATGAGTATCCTATAAGGGTTCCGTTTTTTTCTTTTTAAGGTACGGAGCCCTAAAAAGTTGCTAAGTTAACAAGATCGAAAGTTATAAAAAGGGTAACTTAACGGAGCTTGACGGTGATCGTTTTCTTTGTACTGAAGATTTTACACCCAATATCTTAATGTTGGCGTATCTCTAGGGGTTAGTAGTACTAAGGAGTTCGAAACCTTTTTTGTATTTTGTATGCATGACATCGGAATTTTATTTGGGACAGATGAAAGGTTAAGATGTGACCTTACTTAAGTGTTGCTTTTGAAGCGATAAACATAGGTAAGTGATTCCTACTAGTGATTTACTTACTGTCGAAAAACGTGCTTCAAATAAGGGAATAGGCACATAGTTTATGACATTTAAGAATTAACAGAACAGTTTCAGAATCGTGGATTTTGACAATGCAAAAAAAAAACAATTTCGGCAAATGAATAAGACAGACAGACCTCAAAGTTTGACGATAAAGGCTTTCATAACCATTTAGCCACGAACTCCGAAAAATAATAGTTCCTTATTTTCCATTATCAAAGATCACCCTTTAATTTACTCCTTTTAATATTTAATAATTTAAAGGGTGTCTCAGTAAGAGTGCACTTTTTAAAATTGGAATATTTTTTTTTCATGCAAGTGGCAACTCTGAAATTTGACAGCTGTCACCTCTGTTTATTCCGATTATTAAAAATGGAGCGCTTTTCGAAAGAACAACGCGTTATAATTGTGAAAACTCATTACAACGGTGAACGGCATTTGCTACAGGAATATGATAACGGACTTCTTGTGGCCTCAACTGGACGGCATGAATCTGGACAACATGTGGTTTCAGCAGGACGGCGCAACCTGCCACAACGCGCATGAAACAATCAACTTATTGCAGCAACGATTTCCAGAACACATTATCTCACGAAATTCTGATGTCAACTGGCCGCCAAGATCGTGCGATTTAACGCCGTGCGAATTTTTTCCTTGGGGTTTTGTGAAATCTCGGGTTTATGCGAATAAACCCGAAACAATTCCTGAGCTCAAATCGGAAATCCAACGCGTCATCGGTGAGATACAGCCACATCTCTGTGCAAAAGTCATGGAAAATTTCATGAAAAGAGTAATGGCCTGTCATCGGAGCCGTGGGGGTCATTTGCCGGATATTTTATTCCATACTTAATCGGAACATGTCTTCTTTACAATACAATAAAAATATCACAACTCTGTCATAAAATACTTGTTTTTAGTTTAAAATGAAAAAGTGCACTCTTACTGAGACACCCTTTACTTTCGTAGATTAATATTTTTGTCTAATTAACTTCTACGTAGAAAGGAGACGTTCATTTAATGGGCTTAGTACTAAAATAATTGAAAATATAAACAGCCTTCTGAGCTATATAGGCTGAAAGAGGGTAATCATTTTGATGTCTTTGGGCAATTGATTTTCTTTTTACAGCCGCCCGTTTTTTTTTAAAGAAGTGTTGAAAAATAAAATGCTAGCGTCACTAACTACAAACATTATATAAATTTTAGGGTTTGCAACCCTGTGGCAAATGACGTGACAATGACATGTCAGTGTCATTGTGTATCATATAATTTTCCTTTATGTTGTGTTTATTAAAAATATGTTCCTAGATTGAGTGGGTAAGGACCAATAATAGGGCTACTAGCTGCTTGGGTTTGCGATGCCTAGAAGCTGGCAAGTTGTATCATGAGTCTTCTACTACAGTGAACCGTACTTCTACACTTCAGAATAAGGACTTTCTATACCTCTTCAGAGAGAAAAAGAGAAATTATTATAGAAATAAGTACCTATATTATGTACATACTTGTACTTTATAATTAAGTATGTACATTTGTTGATTTATTTCTCTACATATAAAAACACTCCGCCTCGCGGACTTGTACCAGTGGATTATTAGATTTGGTGTTTTTTTTTTATTTCAACGTCATTCTGACTTTTACGTCATTTTGACACTTGACATTTTTTCGACACGCTTTGATAAATATTTGCATTGTCATGATAATCAATGTTTTGTCTCAATTTCATGGAGCTGCAGCTAAAATTATAATAAAATCTCAAAATATTTAATAGAAATGGAAACACATTAAAACACATTTAAAATAATTATATTGCATAGAAATGAATAAATAAAGGCTATGTGCGTTTTGTTTGTACTGAAACACTTTTCACATTTTTACAAAAAACAGGCGCCTGAAAAAATCATATTTAACTATAATCGAGTAGCTTAGTAAATAAGCTTTCTAATAAGGTACATACATCGCATTAGCGTTTAAAAATCTTCGGAATATTGTACCACTTTTGACCTCTCCTTTAACAATTAATTCATTAACCCTTGACAAATGTATGAATAATTAAAAAACATTAATAACTGGTAAGGGCAGTAAGTCATATATTTAAACCAACGTATTCATACAAAACATACCCTTTTTTTTTTTTGTTTGTGGATGGGAAATCATCAAATGACTTCTCCCGCTCTGGGCGGAGCGGGAGGGCGTGTCAGACTTTTACTGACTAAAACCCACCCGTGTTTCTTCTGTTGCCTGTGCCGGGGCCACGGTAACTCTTTCGAATATCCCGCAACCCTAGCTGGCATCGGCCCTAGCGGACCCCGTCAATAGTGCTGACATCTCTTTGAGGCGCGCGTGGAACACGACGCGCCGTCAACTCGGGCTTGGTCCTTACCGGACGGCGAGCTACCCATTGCTCGCCGTCCGCAAGCCCGCGCCTACGGTGGCCGGGAATCGGCTGCCAATTCCCGACGCCCAGGGCGTCTCCTGCGGCGACTAGGGGCGTGAGGGCGCAAAGCTTGCCTCTCCCTCACGCGTCCCGCCTCCTCCTTCACGAGCATTACTGCTTCGCAGAAGGAGGTAATGGCTTCCCATGCACTCTCGCTCCGTACCATGGCCTGGACCAGAGCCGGACGCGAGAGATCGCCGCCGCCGATCGCTTCCGCGAGGACACGGCGGTGCCCCGCCTAAGCCAGGCAGGCGTCCACCGTATGCTCCACCGTGTCGTCCGGGCGATCCACACAGTGATGACACCCGGGTGTTTCCTCCCGCCTTATCCGGAACAGGTACCTCCCAAAGCACCCTTATCCGGTGAGGACCTGCGTCAGGCGGAAGGTGAGGACGCCGTGGCGCCTCTCCAGCCACTCCTCAAAGAGGGGACTTATCGCCGCAATTGTGGCGTGCCCAGCGCTGGGTTGCGACAATCGCACTCTCCATGCCGCCATGAGATCCTGCCGGAGCTCTGTACGCCGTGCCGCGATTTCTCGCGGCAACGGAGTTACGCCCCGGCGTCCTGCCTCCTCGCGCCACTCCCACATGTGCGCGAGGACTTTTGCCTCCAGATCCCATGGCGGTAATCCGGCAAGGAGGTTCGCCGCCTCCCCGGAGACCGTGCGGTATCCCCGGGCTAACTACAAAACATACCCTGCCGTGACAACTCATCATAAATAAAATGTCCTAACAGATTGAATAATAATGTTTTTAATTAGAGCGTAATGTTTAGTTTGCGTTTTTCAACTGTTTCAAAACTACATTGTTATTGTTTGCTTGTGTGCGGGTGCGTACCTGTTCGTAATTTGAAATTCCGGCTATCATGCATCTTATTGTTAGAAAAGGTTACCTAAATACTTACGTCAGGTAAGTACTGACGAAGGTATAAAGCAAGAGTATAAAGATATTAAATTCATTCACTGACAGAAGTGACAGACAACGCATAGCATAAAAACATGAAATGCACAATTTCCATAGATAACGAAAGTGAGCAATAAGGAAGGATTTTTGAAAATTTATCCTCTAAAGGGGTTAAATAGGGGTTATATCATGGGGCAAACGGCTTATGTTTTTAGAAAAGGTTCCCTGAATACCTACGTTAGGTGTACTCTGACAACGGTATAAAGGCTCCCGCAGACAGCCGCTACGCGACGGTGCAACGCGACGATGCGACGCGATTCTGGTAGAGCAATTGCCACAAATTTTTCATAGAGATTATTCTACTAGATTCGCATCGTGTTGAGCCTTACGAGTATTAGATTTATTTTTGTAATAAAAGAGATTTATTCAAAATTGGCCAAGAGTCAGCACTTTCTGAACGGGGAAATAACTATTACCTATCGCACCTTACCAAAACTAACTTACGTGTACACTTTCGGAGTAAAAGGTTAAGAATTTTAGAATAAATGTTCTTTTTCCATACAATATCTCGAAAAATGACTGCAGTATGTAAAATTGTACGCGTAATTGAAAAAAGAATGTCTCATGCACAGTGCACCGAACAACGTAGGTGCTTGATCTTTTTGCTCCGTGACTAAACGTTATACGTAAGCTTATAATAATTATTATTAATAACCCTTCAGCTAAATGATAGCGCCAGGGTAGCCCGCGAAATTCAAATTTTCTTACGTTTTTTGCAATTTGCAGGTCAGCATTCGGTTGTATGTTGATTAAAATATGATTCGCGACCGTGATAAATATGTATTTATGGAATTGTAATAATTAAACCCATCAATACAACTTTCTAAGACCAAGTAATTCTATTGAATGACTATTTCATGAAATCTTAATATTTCAGGATTATAATAATAATAACCCATCGCCGTATCTCTACGTTGACGTCGTGATGGGGCTTGCGCGCTCCGAACTCTAGGTCTGTGCCGGTAGAGGTTACTTTGCCGGAACAGGTCTAGGATGAGGAGCCAGACCAAGAGAGATACAGAAACCCCCAAGGCAGCATGTGGCGAGCTGCTGGGCAGTAGCGACCCCACATACCCTATCTCCCGGGAGAAGTCATGTTCCTCATCTCTGGCTTGCCTTTATTGGCCGGCTGGAGTGAACACTGACGAGAACTGACCTCTCACCTCATTCTTGCCTTTATTGGCTGGCTTGAGTAGAGATATCCTGCAATAGTCCCACACCAACCGGGGGTTGTCCTTGGGTGCACTTGCATAGTACGCACAAGGATAGTCGTCGGTTGGTGCCTCATTTCCATTGAAATCGTCTAACGGGCCTCTGCGAGTTGTCTTCGGCCCCTCATATGCCTTTCAAAGGTCCGGGACCATAGGGTCCCGAGAAATAAAAAAAATAATAATAATAGTAACAAATGGCAACACTGACAAGTCAACAACGTCTGATTTTTCTTTCATCATATTTTCCTTATTTATTTATTACTTCAGCTAAATTTAGTCTCAGAAAAACAAGACAAATACAATAAAACCTTTAGAAATAAAATAGCAAGTAAATAAACAACAAGAAAATGAGAAAACCCAAAAAACCTAAAAAGCAGGAATGACGGCTGTCAAATTCGGCCTACAATGCAACATAATATGAGATGAAAACCAGGACAAAAACGGAATGTTGACGAGATCAGCAGCTCGCCGCGCACGCCTACCACCTTCGGACTCGTCGCTCAGCTCCACCCAGCCGCTGCCGGTAACCAGCCCCATCGAGAGTGCTGTGATGATGGCAGTTGCGTCGAGCTCGAGCGACGAATATTTTTCCCCGCCGACGTCGCCAACACCTGTACGTCGGCAGGGGAGAGGCCGACCGCCGAGGAGCTTGGGACTTAGGGGCCAACCGGCCCCGAGCCGGGTCCCCGCTACCGGTGGTTGTGTGCAGCGCATGAGATGGACTCAGTCTATGAACGAGAACGTCATGCGCGCATATTGCGGGTCTACAGAGGGAGGAACTATCCTCACTGCATACCGCGATAGGATGCTGTCTCTGTTCCAGGAACTAGAACCAATCGTCAACACTTCGGCCCAACGACTGTCGGATCAGGTGCGGGTCATCCAACGCAATCACAGGTTGGACGATGCCGCACTTGATAGGCTGCGCTCAGAGGTACTGAGCGACCATATCGTCTCGACTCCGGCACAAACCGCGGTACAAGCGTCACCCATAGATGTAATCCCGCCGCGGTTCAATCATGTTGAAGAAGAATATGATAGGGTTGCCACAGTAAGTAGCCAGTGCAACATTCGATTGAGGAGCGCACTGGAGGATGCGTTTCGCGAGTATAGGTCCACTCCGACCGAACTTAGGCCCCGATTACCACGCTTACCTATGCACAAGAAAAATAGGGCGCTGGTGTGTGCCTTGGACTCGCAGCTTAAGAATTTTTTCGAGAGCAGCGAGGATCTTGTTGATACGCACTCGATCCTGTATTACGCGGCTGTTGCGGCGTGTCGTTTAGCTAACGTCAAGTTTCCAAGCTGTGACGTAGCTACTCGACCAAAACCGGCCGTACCAGCCTGGCAGTGCAGGATCGAACGGCGTATCGATGGGGCCAGGGTTCTCATCAGCAAACTATACTGCTTCAGGGAGAGCAATACACGACCACGAGTGATGCGCTTTGTAAGGCGGGCATCCGCCACGAACGTATTCTGGCGCAGCATTTGGTCGGTGCCCGTCTGTCATACTGAGGCTGGCTGGATGCAGGACGTCGAGCGAGTGTGTGGAACTATACCAGAAATGGACGCAGTCCAGATTACGCCATCAAACGTAGTCAAAGCGGTCCGTCCGTTACCGAATTGGAAATTGCCGGGACCGGATGGACTACACAACTTTTGGCTAAAATGGCTAAGTAGTTCACACACTCGCCTGGCATCGCAATTCCAGTCATCCTTAGAGTCTGGGTCGCTACCGCAGTTTCTAACAACAGGCGTTACCCACCTGCTCCATAAGTCGGGTAGTCCCGCGGAACCCAAGAATTATAGACCGATCACGTGTTTGTCAACGGTCTATAAACTTTTACATCCATTTTGAGAGCGAAAATTAATATATACATTGAAAGTAACTTGATTATGTCTGCCTCTCAAAATGGATGCAGGAACGGGTCCCGCGGTACTAAGGAGCTGCTCCTCATCGACATGGCCATTAGCCAACAGGTTCGTCGATCCCGCAAGGATCTGTCGACATGCTGGATAGATTATAAGAAGGCCTACGACTCAGTGCCACATACATGGCTCATGAGGGTGCTGGAGTTGTACAAGATTGATGCAACTCTACGCACCTTCCTTGAGTCGTGTATGGGGCAATGGAGGACGGTCCTTCGGTACCCAGGGTGTCGACAGATCCAGGGGGATGATGAAACCATATGGATTAAACGGGGAATATTCCAGGGCGACAGTTTGAGTTTACTTTGGTTCTGCTTAGCCCTGAATCCTCTAAGCACACTGCTGGAGGATTCAGGTCTAGGCTATCGGTTGAAGAGAGGTAGTCAGGTCATATCTCACCTCCTCTACATGGATGACCTGAAACTCTTTGCCCCCAATAAATTGCGACTAATGGAGCTACTGAAGGTAACTGAAACTTTCAGTAGCGCCATCAGGATGGAATTTGGTGTGGACAAATGTGCAGTTATGCATGTAAAGCGAGGTGAGATTATGGAATCCGAGGGAATTCAACTTTCGGATTCCATACACCTTAGATCCCTCTCCTCATCCGAAAGCTATAAGTACTTGGGTATGTCGGAAGCTTTAGACATCAACGTTGCTGACATGAAGCAATCGTTGAGGGAGCGCTTCTTTGGTCACCTGAAGAAGGTATTAAATAGTCTTCTCTCAGGCGGAAACAAGGTGCGCGCCTTCAACGCTTTGGTCATGCCGGTTTTGATGTACTCTTTCGGCATACTCAAATGGAGTCAGACTGAACTCGATGCCCTGGATAGGAGGGTCCGTACACTGCTGACCGCAAATCGGATGCATCACCCACGATCATCGGTAATGAGATTATACATCCCGCGGAAGTGCGGAGGTCGAGGCTTTTTAAACGCGAAGACCCTCCACAACCGCGAGGAGTGCAACCTCAGGGAATATTTTTTAAAAGCTGAAGTGGGTATGCACCGTGATGTGGTCGCAGTAGACAAGGGGCTCACCTCGCTCTCCATGGCTAAAGAGAACTGGCGCAAACCTGTGGTACTTACTACCGACGACCGCAAGCAGGTATGGCAAAGCAAGGAGCTTCACGGACGCTTCTATCGGGCTCTACACGAGCCCGGTGTAGAGCCCGGAGACCCGGTTTTGGTGACCTCTTTGGGGAAACTGAAGGTTTTGTTTGTGCAATTATGGATGAAGTTATTTTGACGAATAACTACCGGAGACATATTGTGAAGGACGGGACGATTGACGTGTGTCGGGCATGCCACCGTCCGGGTGAGTCCATCAGACATATTATCTCTGGTTGTTCTCGTCTGGCTAATGGAGAGTACTTGCACAGGCATAACCAAGTGGCCAGGATTATTCACCAGCAACTTGCTTTGAAATACAAACTTGTGGACTCCGAGGTGCCATATAACAAGTATGTGCCCGACCCAGTTCTCGGAAATGACCATGTCACGTTGTACTGGGATCGGTCTATCATCACTGACAGGACTATTGTCGCCAATAAGCCTGATATAGTGGTGATAGATCGATTAGCGCGCCGCGCAAGGATTATCGATGTTACCATTCCACATGACGAGAACCTCGTGAAAGCTGAGAAAGAGAAACAAATAAAATATCTCGACTTAGCACACGAGGTTGTTGACATGTGGAATGTGACCTCGGCTGTCATTGTGCCGATTGTCGTAACGGCCAATGGCCTGATGGCTGAAAGCCTCGACCAACATCTCTCGAGGCTGGCGTTAGGCGGTTGGATCAAGAGCCTGATTCAGAAGGCAGTACTCCTCGATACGGCTCGTATTGTGAGGAGGTTCCTGTCTCTGCAGCCCTAACCACCGGTAGCTTGGACCCTGCTCCCGATACCGGCGGACCTCTATTTTTTTATATTTTTAAATGCTTTTTTGTATATATTTTTATTACAAATATTTAAAAATTTAAATAGATAAGAATGAAAAATGAATAAACGACATAATAATAATAAATCATATCAGAAAAAATAAGTAAATCTTAAAGAAGAAGTCACAAGAATCTGGAGACAAGATAAAGTATACGTTGTCCCTATAATTCTCTCCACGACAGACGTTATCCCCAACCATCTTCCCCGTAGCCTTAAAGTAATAGATTTAGAAAAATTCGTTTATATCAACCTACAGAAAGCTGCCATATTAAACACCTGCAGAATAGTTAGGAAATTCATGCAGTTAGATGAAGAAAACACACCCTCATCTTAAATACACACCACAAGCTGCATTTACTTGGCTTTGACCCGTAAATGTAGCTAAACCCAGCCTAGAGCTGAGAAAAAGAACACTCCCGAAAATAATAAATCATTTAATTCAGAACCAGTCCATAAGTACATTTTTAAATACAAGAATAAATTAAAATATAACAATGAAAAATATTACACAACACACACTTTAAACAAAAGTCAAAACATTATAAATTACAATTTTACAAACACAAACAGATTACACACACACTATCGTCATCTTAGTCTATATTTAGGTCTGGATCCGGAGTGCTCAACATGTAACCTCGTCGAGTATCGCATTATTGGGCAATCCAGATCCAGATCCATCCTCCATGCGAACAGCTGAAGGTAGCTGTTGGAACTGCCTCGTATGCGATTCATCAGGGAGTCAACTCTTTTGCGAATAATCGCCGAAAAACCATCTATATTTGCGTCCGCCAACATACCCGATGCGCTACAGTAGCGAGGCAGTTTCATCAGCGCCCTGAAGGCATTGTTGTAGAGAACACGCAGGGTGTCGTACGTTTTTTTCGTATGCTTGACCCATAAGCTGCAGGTATAAAACGATTGGCAAAATGCTCTAAACAACGTAGCTTTTATCTCCGCAGTACAGCGCGCGAACCTACGAGCCAGCATATTAGCTCTAACAGACAATGCCCTGCGATTTCTATATCAATATCATCTACAAGGGTCTCAGTGACCCAGTGGCCCAGATACTTGAACTGCGGGACTCTTTTAAGGACACTGCCATCCAGCATGACGTGTGGGACAGTATCAAACGTTTTAGATCCTGCCTTAAACACTATGAGCTCACTTTTAATGGCGTTATATCTGAGCCCATGGACCACCGCGTACCTCTCGCAGACCGAAATCAGTTGTCGAAGGGCACTGATCGATGGACTCAGCAGCACCATGTCGTCCGCGTAACTGATGTTGTTGACAAGCACACCATCAATCGAACATCCCACACCGGTGCTACCAAGTTCACGGATCAGACGGTCAATATACAAGTTGAAGAGAGTCGACGAGGTTAGCCCGCCTTGCCTTACACCACACTCCAACCCGTACTCAACCGATAGCGACCCCGACCATCTCACAAAGTTGCTCTGATTGCCATACCAGTACTTTAGGAGACTTATGTATTTAGTAGGTAAATCCGTATCATCCGACAACTTTTGCCACAACCTGTCGTATGCAACAAGATCAAAAGCCCTAGATAAATCACTAAAATCCAAGAAACAGGCATAGACAGGTGTGCTTCTGTCAGTGTAGTATCGAACGGTATTCTTGAGACTCAGTATAGCCATTTCTGTTGACAAACCAGGGCGAAAGCCAAACTGTGCATCATGTAGCTTTACGTGTTGTCGTAACTGAGTATCAATAACACCGTCCAACACTTTACCAATGACTGTCGCGAGTGATTTAAGCCTGTAGTTACATAATTTAGAAGCGTCTCCTGTCTTGTTCTTTATTATGGGGACAACTATAGTTCTCATCATTGCCTCAGGGAGATATGAATGCCTTAAACAGAATGTGAACAACATAGCGAGCACCCTCGGCAAATGAACACCCGCATGCTGCAAATGTTCTATACTGAGCGAGTCATGGTCCGGGGATTTTCCTCGCTTCATGTCTCTTATCACCTTTGCAACTTGTTCTGCAGTGATCCACACAAGTGGTTCGCCGGACTACTAACTCCCGTCTCAGTAGTGATTATACTAACTTAAGGAATTGTATACTGATTCTGAAGATTATTATTCTGTAAATACATATTTGTTACGGTCACGAATCATACTTTAATCAACATACACCCAGACACTGAGCTGCAAATTGCAAAAATCGTAAGAAATTTTGAAATTCAAACGTTCTTATGTTTTTTGCAATTTGCAAATCAGTATTAAGTTGTTATCCACCAGGAGGGCGGGCGTTTTGGGGGACTGTCGTATGTAAATTTTGACGTTCGAAAAGTGCTGATTCTGAGACTAGTTTGACGAAATGACTTTTGATTTTAAATAAAACTGTGTTACAACATTTCTCCCACAAAATACTGGTTCTAAGGCTCAATTTACATTGCTGTGGAACGGAATGGAAGCGATTTTTTTCTACAAAGCCTAATGAACTTTATGATAATGTGTAACGTATACAAACTAGCTACGAGCCAAATAACAGGTTGCGCGTTTTCTGGAGAATTCTCGCACATTCTTGGTATTTCTCGCAGTTACAAGCTCGTATCTAATTTGTACGTTTACACACTTGACATAAAGTTCATTTTACAATATCGTTCCAAAAACTCTCTTCCATTTCGTTTCGTGGCAATGTAAAGTGACCCTTAGGAATCCAGAACAATAATACAAAAAAAAAACTTCGTAAGACAACAAACACTTCTCACAAGCTTGGGTTTCAATTCAATTTTCTCGTAACTTTAAAGTATTACTTTGTAAGGCTTTGTGAGTCCTTTACCCATTCACTGCAAACTGACCTAGCCGATGTAGTATCTTTGATAAATTGTCGGGAAAAACCAGCAATTTTCTTTTGTTTTAACTTCTTTAGAACTAGTCGTTTCTCGCGGCTTTACTCGTATCCTCAAGGAGCTCATTTATATAACCGGATTAAAAGTTTCCTATATCGGCTTCATCCAGGGATTGCTCTATATGGGTGACTTTGATTCAAATCAGTTCAGCCATTTAGGTGTCGTTTACACTACGACGCGATGCGACCCACGACCGGGCGCGGGAAATGGAGGCAAATGGGCGCGAGGACGCGTTTTTGTTAACTTTTTAATAAAAATCATGGCGCGGATGAGTATTATACATCCCTCCACATTTATTATGGTGGCAAAATTTCCCCTTAGATAATTGTAACGGATGATTTTACAATTACAATTAATACTAATAATATTACTCAAACAAAAATTGTTGAAAAAAGTGAGATATAAAGTTCAAACCTTCTAAATACCGACTAATGTATTACTAATTTTAGTGAGTGATTGCGTAAAAAAATAACCAGTAATTTTAAGAACATTCACAGGCTGATCTCAGTCTCAATACGTCAAAAATACCTATAGTTTCCCTGCATTTTTGACATTTGATTGCCGCTGAGATGAGATTGCGACCAGATTTTGAACGTTTTTAGTTACGGGGATTGGGCTTCTGAACAGGGTTTGTTAACACTTCCATCAGATACTTTTGGAGACCATACCAAATAGGAAATAGCACGTGCCGTTTAACCGGTCTCAGAGCTTAGTAACCGTTATTGCTAGTTCATTTTACTAACAACTGAAACGTTCACTATAGGTATCAATATAAACGATAGCTTAGAATTAGATACAGTGGTACAAATTATTAGGAAAACGAGCTTCTCGATTTCATGCCTTTTTTTTTTTTTTTTTTTGTGGATGGGAAATCATCAAATGACTTCTCCCGCTCTGGGCGGAGCGGGAGGGCGTGTCAGACTTTTACTGACTAAAACCCACCCGTGTTCCTTCTGTTGCCTGTGCTGGGGCCACGGTAACTCTTTCGAACATCCCGCAACCCTAGCTGGCATCGGCCCTAGCGGACCCCGTCAATAGTGCTGACATCTCTTTGAGGCGCGCGTGGAACACGACGCGCCGTCGACTCGGGCCTGGTCCTTACCGGACGGCGAGCTACCCATTGCTCGCCGTCCGCAAGCCCGCGCCTACGGTGGCCGGGAATCGGCTGTCGATTTCATGCCTGTAAATTACTCTTATTATTAACATACATATTTAAATAAATACGTTATATGTAACTAAGTAAGTGTTAATAACAGTCCACGTAAGAAAACACCAATATCTAAGGTTATCTTCCGGTAAAAATATCAATATCTACTCTATCTTAATGGAAACAACATCTACTTTGTATTATTACATTGACTAACAAAGGAGACACCCACGTTTTCACGACGGTCTCCCGACTCCCACATACAATTCAGATTTTCGTATAATAATAGTCTCGGTCGTAAACAAAATGTTTTAACCTGGACTAAGCTCTGCTTTGTCTGGGTATTTTTATCTATTCAGACTAGACTCAGACCACGATAAAATACCCACCTTCACGCGCATGGTGCATGAACCTTAGATGTTGATAAAACTGTCGTTTAAAAACGTTCAAAATCTAGTCGCAATCCCATTTTATCGGCAATCAATGTCAAAAATGTAGATAAAATTTTGTATTTATTAATTAGTCATTATTATTATTTATTAACAGATTGAGACTAAGGTTTTAATGCGTCCGTTCATAAAATTACGGGAATTGCGACCACAGGTGGTCACAACAACTGAAGGAACACGGGTGGGTTTAGTCAGTAAAAGTCTGACATACCCTCCCGGTTCGATCAGAGCGGGAGAAGTCATTTGATGATTTCCCATCCAAACAAAAATAAAGTTGGTCACAAAAATCGAATTAAATTCACTTTATTAGGGCCTAATTATATGCGTTCGCGAGGTCAAGCGGCGCGGCCGCTTTACTGGAAGATTACACGAAACCATACGACTCGAATTATTTCAATAGCGTCTCGGCCGCTAGTGAAATAATAATCGGGGCCTGGCCGCGGGTCCGCGCCGCTTCACCTGTTTAAGCCCTTACTAGTACGAGTATCAAACGAAAAATAAATTAACGTTATTTCCAAAGCCGTGTTTCAAGTTTGGTTGTCAAAGGCACGACTTCAAACACTATTTAATTTTGATAAAAATTGCAAATCACTACTTGTTACAATTCCTTTTCTGATAGATAAATAAATTAAAACCTCACAGAAAAAGTACTAACCAATGAGTTCGTAGTACCTATATAAAATAGAATACTTAAAAAAAATTACAGGAGTAATTTTCTACTACAGGGGGGGGGGGGGGGGTGCAACCATCAGTTATTTACTTTTATCAAAAAAATTACTTCTGGAGTTAGACCACCACCTCTTAAAGCAGTATTATTGTAATCTTACTTCAGTGTGAGAAAGAGATGGAGCTATACAGGACGTCTAGCTCCATCTCTTTCCCACACTGAAGTAAGATTACAATAATACTGCTTTAAGAGGTGGTGGTCTAACTCCAGAAGTAATTTTTTTGATAAAAGTAAATAACATAGAAATAGAAAAATTCCGGGCCATTGTTTTATTCAGATATTTAGAAGTCTATCTGAATCTACAGTGTGAATGAAAATATCGATGAATAGAAATTTAACAAGAATTTTCGTCTGGTGCGTAGGAGTGACGACTTTATAGCGGAGATTCGATGTGAACAGATGTTCCTGTTGTAATAAACTTGCCAACGATCACTATTTACTGGCCAAACTGAGGTACTTAACAAAACGTTTTTGTTGAGTCTCAGAATAATGCTGTCTGAGATGATCACAGAATATCTGCTTCTATATAAGAAATGAATAGTTTACTTTCATAATACTGAATTGAAATACTGTTATTTACGATGATGATAATGAATGAAATTCTGACAACAGTCCAGACATAATCTTGGTCAGATTAAAAGAGGTCATAAACGCGAAACAAAATTTTACGTATAAAGTCACTCCTTCGAAAGATAGACGACCTTTTGTTCCCAATGAAGCATTTAAAAGGAAGAGGAAATAAACTTCCACTGTCAAACTGAGTGAAAATGACATAAGTAGGTACTTGCTTTGAAGATAAGATCAATTCTGTAATTTAAAAGAAATTCAGCACCTAGTAACATAATTATTGTTATCACATTCCTCTGTGCTGCCGGTCTTCCTTTTTCTCTGCACTGTCAGGGATAGGTGGGCTTGTAGCTAAGTAATAACAGCCGCATGAGTCGATCGATCAGGTTAAGCTATGCTTGCCGCGGTTGGTCCGTGGATGGGTGAAGCCCGAAAGTCTGACAACCAGTCTTACCAAGGGATATTAAATTATCCAGTAACTGGGTTGTGGAGATCAGATAGGCATTGGCTTCATGTAGAATACTGGTATTCAGCTGCACCCGGTTAGACTGGAAGCTGACCCCAAAATAGTTGGGAAAAGGCTAGGCAGGTAATGATGACGATGATGAGTATTTATACCTGCTGTCAAAAATCTTCGTGGATATCAAAATTATGAAGCCAGCTTTATGAAATAAACTGTTAATTAGGTAAGTAATTGTTTCAAGGAATTCATGAGGCATTTATTTAAATCATCCCAAAAACAGATCATAATACTTAATTACCTAAGTTTATTATATAACACAATAGAAATGTGTTTTTGATAACTACCTACCTATTAAATTAATATTATTTTGTAGACCGCCCATTGATTACATTTTTCAAAAAAGCATTTTTTCATTTAACATTCTTAAAAATTTGGTCCTGTGTGAGCGAGAGAGATGCAAAATGTGACAACGCTCTTAACTGTTTTAAAAGCTAACTTGAACTAATAAAGTCAAAATCACAGTGACAGGGTGCGTAGAATTGACTGAAGTTAAGAATAAAAGTTTCCAACATCAACATTTATCAGTAAATTTTTCCCACTATTATCTTGCTGAAGTCAAAAGAATCGCGGAAACGATAAATCAAAGAAGAAACATAAATTCAACGCATGCAGTGAACGCGATCTGTCTCGTTGAGTCGTGGCTACCAGGATTACCACCCATCGGAATTTGTCCGGACATGCATGGGGAGCCTTTTAGCTCCTCGCCCGGACTTTGTCCGGCCTTGTCATTCATCCGGACTTTTAGAAAAAAGAATATTTCATTAAAAAAAAATTGCTTTTGATTGCCGGGTCGGGAAAAGTGTTATTGGGTTTTTTTCATCTGGAATTTCTCAGTAGCAGCTTGGAGTCTGGATTTGTGCCCGGTTGATTGCAATAGGCTCGCCCCCTGTTACATGGGACTTAAACATAACTGGCGAAATGTGGGTGTACATACTATAGGTTACACCTCTGCTAACCTTTCAGGGAATACAGATGTTATGTCATGAAATGAAAAATTAAAAAAGTTAAATGACTGATGAAAAAAGAATCATTAAAAAGTTAAGGTGAAAGCGCCAGGGTTGCCCACGAAATTCAAATTTTCTTAGGTTTTTTGCCATTTGCAGATCAGTATTAGGTTGTATGTTGATTAAAATATGATTCGCGACCGTAACAAATATGAGTTTACAGAATTATAATCATTAAAGTCATCAATACAACTCTCTAAGACCAAGTAAATCTATTGAATGACATTTTTTATGAAATCTTAACATTTCAGGATTATACTAACACTAGCTTTTGCCCGCGGCTTCGCCCGCGTGTATGTTGGAATATATCAGATTAGTACCTACCCTAAGTGTTAATCCAGGTTCTAAAACATCTGTATGCCAAATTTCCTCTAAATTGAATCAACCGTTTTTGCGCCAATCCGGAATATACATCCCGACAAACAACAAACGGACAAAAATTCTAAAAACTATAGTGTGCGCAACAGACTCGTTCAATCACTTCTTTTTAAATATATGCAATGCACAGTTCTGACTTCGTTACTATTTTTAACCGACTTCAAAAAAAGGAGGAGGTTATCAATTCGGTTGTATGGTTTTTTTATGTTTTTTACCGTTACTCCGTCATTTATAAAACGATTTAAAAAAAAATATATTTTAAAGGATTGGACTTCCAGATTGGTCCCATTTTTATCCAAATCCAGTTCTGATGATAGGATCCATGAGGAATTGAGGGAAATCCTCAAATATTATTGGCAAACAGATAGTGATTTTGGTATTTTCGTCAACAAATCAAGCATTTGCATTCAGAAAGTATGATTTGGTGAAGGGGACTGACGAAGAAGACCACAGACAGATGGCTACAGGAACTCATCAATGATAAGTATTTCACGGGTGGCGATAAGATATATCTATTAAGATAGTTAAACGACTATGATGAAGCAAATTTAAATAAATGGTTCTGATGAAAATGGTACCATTGAACTCAGAACAGTAATAATACAATGTATCCTAGCCGTGTTGGGGCTTATTGGAAATGTCAAGAGATGCACTCTGGCTATAAATTATTTTTAACCGACTTCAAAACAGGAGGAGGTTCTCAGTTCTTCGGAATCTTTTTTTATGGTTCCCCGATTACTCGAAGATGGCTGGACCGATTTGGAAAATTCTTTTTTGTTTGAAAGGGTAGGTATACTTTCCAGGTGGTCCCATTGTCATCAGGTCAGGATCTGATGATGGGATCCTAGAGAAATTGAGGGAACTCTTCAAAATAGGCGCACCTATAGCGATTTTGGTATTTTTTTATAGTAACTTGTGCATTTCTTCTCGGAAAGCAACATTTGGTGAAGTGGAACTGATGACGAAGACCGCAGATGGTAAGATGGCCACTGGAACAACTCAATAATAAGTACTCGTATTTCACGGGTTGCGATTCCATTACTTTAAAATTATTGCTAAGCAATAGAAGCTCGTCACAATGCATATGGTGAAGTGGAGCTGTTGGTGAAGTACCAAGAGAACTCCTCAACAATTAAAGTCCCTGCTTCGGGAAAAGCAATGTTTTGTAAAAGGTGATGAGCAGTTGTCATTAGGCTATTGTAACTCAGATAAATTACAAACAGACCCACTAAAAAGTGAACAATAAAAACAACCGACTTCCAAAACTAACACTACAAAGTGAAAAATAACTTTAATTTCGGAAGTCTGTGGCAAAAACCTAAAATACAGATCCAAAGACACTGACTTCCGAAAAAGTATTAATACCGAGTTTCGAGTTAATATGACAGTGCGTTAAAATGTTTCCTTACTGTTCCTTACTGTTCTTACGGTCCTAGTGTTCCTTACTTGTTTTAAAAAACTAAGAGTGACAATTTATATTATTTCCTGAGGCAAATATTGCCATGTTTCAAGTGTGCAAACCAAAGGAATAAGATTTTTCATATAATCTGTATCCCCTCTTTTCACCCCCACAGGGGTGGAATTTCGAAAAATCGTTTCGGATTTTTCCATAACTGAAATCAAAGATTTCTTATACCAATTTTTGAGTTAATCAAGCCACACAGTAAAATCCTCCTCTTGAAAATCTAATTACCCCTTCTCACCCGGTCAGGGGTAGTTTTGAAAAACCAATAGTAAGAAACTTTATTGCTTATTTAGGCAAATATTCGTGCCAAGTTTCAAGTTTATTCTTCAAATGAATAAGATTTTTCATCTAAATTATTTCCCCGATTTTCACCCCCACTGGGGTGGAATTTTAAAAAATCGTTTAGGATATTTCCAAACTTTGACTCAAAGATTATTCATACCAATTTTCGAGTTAATCAAGCTACGCAGTAAAATTCTCCCTGTAATATTGACCGCACCCTTTCACCCCGTCCGAGGTAGATTTTCGAAAAACCTTGATACAGGTTATTCTTTATTTTTGAACTTTAGTATAAATACTGAGTTTCGAGTTAACCGGACTGCGTGTTAAAATTCTTCCATACATTTTTTGACACCCCCTAATCCCCTTCGTGGGGGTAGTTTAGAAAAACCAAAAATTACAAAGTTCATAATTTATTAAGATAAGTATTTGGGCCAAGTTTCAAGTTTATTAACTCAAGGAATAAGGTTTTTCATACAAACGAAATATTTTCACCCCCTTAAAGGTCGAATTTCCAAAAACCCCTTCTTAGTGCTCCCCTACATTCTAAAAGGAAGCCGTGTGCAAAATTCCACGTTCCTAGTCCCAGTAGTTTCGGCTGTGCGTTGATATGTCAGTCAGTCAGTCAGTTAGTCAGTCAGTTTCTCCTTTTATATATATAGATAGATAAGGAATTGTATTACTAATTCTAATATTATCTATATATATATAAAAGGAGAAACTGACTGACTGACTGACTGATTACAGGGAGAATTTTACTGCGTAGCTTGATTAACTCGAAAATTGGTATGAATAATCTTTGAGTCAAAGTTTGGAAATATCCTAAACGATTTTTTTAAATTCCACCCCAGTGGGGGTGAAAACCGGGGAAATAATTTAGATGAAAAATCTTATTCATTTGAAGAATAAACTTGAAACTTGGCACGAATATTTGCCTAAATAAGCAATAAAGTTTCTTACTATTGGTTTTTCAAAACTACCCCTGACCGGGTGAGAAGGGGTAATTAGATTTTCAAGAGGAGGATTTTACTGTGTGGCTTGATTAACTCAAAAATTGGTATAAGAAATCTTTGATTTCAGTTATGGAAAAATCCGAAACGATTTTTCGAAATTCCACCCCTGTGGGGGTGAAAAGAGGGGATACAGATTATATGAAAAATCTTATTCCTTTGGTTTGCACACTTGAAACATGGCAATATTTGCCTCAGGAAATAATATAAATTGTCACTCTTAGTTTTTTAAAACAAGTAAGGAACACTAGGACCGTAAGAACAGTAAGGAACAGTAAGGAAACATTTTAACGCACTGTCATATTAACTCGAAACTCGGTATTAATACTTTTTCGGAAGTCAGTGTCTTTGGATCTGTATTTTAGGTTTTTGCCACAGACTTCCGAAATTAAAGTTATTTTTCACTTTGTAGTGTTAGTTTTGGAAGTCGGTTGTTTTTATTGTTCACTTTTTAGTGGGTCTGTTTGTAATTTATCTGAGTTACAATAGCCTAATGACAACTGCTCATCACCTTTTACAAAACATTGCTTTTCCCGAAGCAGGGACTTTAATTGTTGAGGAGTTCTCTTGGTACTTCACCAACAGCTCCACTTCACCATATGCATTGTGACGAGCTTCTATTGCTTAGCAATAATTTTAAAGTAATGGAATCGCAACCCGTGAAATACGAGTACTTATTATTGAGTTGTTCCAGTGGCCATCTTACCATCTGCGGTCTTCGTCATCAGTTCCACTTCACCAAATGTTGCTTTCCGAGAAGAAATGCACAAGTTACTATAAAAAAATACCAAAATCGCTATAGGTGCGCCTATTTTGAAGAGTTCCCTCAATTTCTCTAGGATCCCATCATCAGATCCTGACCTGATGACAATGGGACCACCTGGAAAGTATACCTACCCTTTCAAACAAAAAAGAATTTTCCAAATCGGTCCAGCCATCTTCGAGTAATCGGGGAACCATAAAAAAAGATTCCGAAGAACTGAGAACCTCCTCCTGTTTTGAAGTCGGTTAAAAATAATTTATAGCCAGAGTGCATCTCTTGACATTTCCAATAAGCCCCAACACGGCTAGGATACATTGTATTATTACTGTTCTGAGTTCAATGGTACCATTTTCATCAGAACCATTTATTTAAATTTGCTTCATCATAGTCGTTTAACTATCTTAATAGATATATCTTATCGCCACCCGTGAAATACTTATCATTGATGAGTTCCTGTAGCCATCTGTGGTCTTCTTCGTCAGTCCCCTTCACCAAATCATACTTTCTGAATGCAAATGCTTGATTTGTTGACAAAAATACCAAAATCACTATCTGTTTGCCAATAATATTTGAGGATTTCCCTCAATTCCTCATGGATCCTATCATCAGAACTGGATTTGGATAAAAATGGGACCAATCTGGAAGTCCAATCCTTTCAAATATATTTTTTTTTAAATCGGTTTATAAATGACGGAGTAACGGTAAAAAACATTAAAAAAAACCATACAACCGAATTGATAACCTCCTCCTTTTTTTGAAGTCGGTTAAAAATAGTAACGAAGTCAGAACTGTGCATTGCATATATTTAAAAAGAAGTGATTGAACGAGTCTGTTGCGCACACTATAGTTTTTAGAATTTTTGTCCGTTTGTTGTTTATTCCGGATTGGCGCAAAAACGGTTGATTCAATTTAGAGGAAATTTGGCATACAGATGTTTTAGAACCTGGATTAACACTTAGGGTAGGTACTAATCTGATATATTCCAACATACACGCGGGCGAAGCCGCGGGCAAAAGCTAGTAATTCTATAAATACATATTTGTTACGGTCGCGT
Source organism: Fissipunctia ypsillon (assembly GCA_947568875.1). Taxonomy (NCBI): domain Eukaryota; kingdom Metazoa; phylum Arthropoda; class Insecta; order Lepidoptera; family Noctuidae; genus Fissipunctia; species Fissipunctia ypsillon. Next base: position 13,740,321 of record OX387659.1, on the reverse strand, counting down.
ATCATACTTTGATCAACATACACCTAGACACTGAGCTGCAAATCGCAAAAATCGTAAGAAAATTTGAATTCCGCGGGCTACCTTAGCGCTTCCCCCTTAAATGTCCGTTTTTTTTTTTTTTGTAAATGTCTGACTTTATGACAGGACTTTTCAAGTTTCGAAATGGTTACCCTAGTCGTGGCATGCTAGTGAAGCGAAAAGGAACATCGAATAGGTATGCATAGCAAGGACGGATAGCTATTTCCATGCGAACAGGGTCACAGGCAATAACTAGTACCTAAGTATAGCGTGTGCCTGAAAATTGCACCTCGGCATTGGGCAAAGGTTTTCATGAATATAAAGTTGTTGATACAAGTGTGATACGGATATGATTTGCGTTCCGTCTTTTTGATGTGAAAATTTCTTTATGCGCACTGCGCTACGAAACTAAACCGTCACGCTCGGGTCGGTGACGCTAAATCAGGTATACTTGACTACAGTGGGTCGGTGACGCTAAAGCGGGTATACTCGACTACAGTCAGTTGGTGACGCTGAATCGGTTATACTCTACTACAGTCGGTCGGTGACGCTGAATCGAGTATACTCGACTACAGTCGGTCGGTGACGCTAAATCGGGTATAGTCGACTACAGTCGGTCGGTGACGCTGAATCAGGTATACTCGACTACAGTCGGCTGATGACGCTGAATCGGGTATACTCGACTACAGTCAGTTGGTGACGCTGAATCGGGTATACTCTACTACAGTGGGTCGGTGACGCTAAATCGGGTATACTCGACTACAGTCAGTTGGTGACGCTGAATCGGGTATACTCTACTACAGTGGGTCGGTGACGCTAAATCGGGTATACTCGACTACAGTCGGTCGTGACGCTAAATCGGGTATACTTGACTACAGTGGGTCGGTGACACTGAATCGGCTATACTCGGCGCTGAATCGCGTATACTCGGCTCCGGTCGTAAATTTTCACTTTTATCGTATGGTCATAAGCACACACTCTCTTTTTTAAATCTTAGGTAACATTTGAATGTTGTCATTGTTCAAAATATCAATGATATCAAAAAAAGTTGCTCTAAGTATTTCAAAACTACGAGACTGTGTATTCCATCTAATTAAATCTCGCGGTAAATAGTTGAGGAATACGGAAATAATGCAATATTGCTAATCCCCCATAACCAATAGCGTGATTATGTATAGCCTATGCGATGATCAGACATATATCATAAGAATATTTGTGCAAAAGAACAGAATCTATTCAATAGTTTTTGCGCCAATCCGGAACATACATCCAGACTAACAGACAAACGGACAAAAAATCTAAAAAAAAACAATATTTTCGGCATGGACTCGATCGATCTATATTTTCGGAGCAGACTTTTTTTGAAAATATTAATTTCATTTCATATCATTTCGATAAAAAAATACACTACAATTTGGTGTAGGTACATAGGCTGAATCTTCGACTTTCTGAATTCATTTGACATTTTTGATTTTAATCAATTTTGTGGAATAAGTCTAGACCGTATTATGTAATGAACTTCGGTGGCTTTAATTGTCCGGTACCTTTAAAAATAACCTTTAATTTCCTAGAAATTAAATAACGAATAACATATTGACGGCTAGAATCTACGCTCAGCAAGCGCACTTGCGACCAGTAGACCATCAGGGACCAAGTCTATGTAGTGTGCTGGAGCGTGTAAACTTATTTGAAAACATAAAATATTATCTTTTGGTCTTAATTAATTGATGGGTACCTAATTACCTATCCCTGATATCATCTGCCTAGCCTTTTCCCAACTATGTTGGGGTCAGCTTCCAGTCTAACCAGATGCAGCTGAATACCAGTATTTTATAAGGAGCGACTGCCATCTTACCTCTACGATACCCCTTGGTAAGACTGGTTGTCAGACTTTCCGGCTTCTGAGACCCGTAACGACTGTCAAAGATCCACGAATGACAGCGGGGACCAACGGCTTAACGTGCTTTCCGAGGCACGGAAGGGTCTTGGTATGTAAAGATGGTCACCCATCCACGGACCAACCGTGGCAAGCGTAGCTTAACCTGATCGATCGACTCGTGCGGCTGTTTTTACTTAAACACAAGCCCCTACTACATGGACCTATTCCTGATAGTGCACAGAAAAAGGAAGACCGGCAGAATAGATGAATGTGATAACAAAAATTATGTTACTAGGTGCTGATTTTTTTTTAAATTACAGAATGAATGAGTTACCGTGATTTCTGGCACAGGCAACTGAAGGAACGCGGGTGGGTTTTAGTCAGTAAAAGTCTGACACACCCTCCCGCTCCGCCCAGAGTGGAAGAAGTCATTTTATGATTTTCCACCCAAAAAAAAGGTTCTGAATTTCTTTTAAATTACACAATGAACGCCTACTCAACAGATAAACTTGACCTTTTCGTCAAAGCAAGTACCTACTTATGTCATTTTCACTCGTTTGACAATGGAAGTTTATTTTCTGTGACCGCAGCACCTTTAAATCCTTCATTGGCAATAAAATGTCGTCTATCTTTGCAAGGAGTGAGTAACAACGTAAAATTTGATTTGGTTTATAATCTCTGACCAAGGTTATGTTTGGACTTTAAAAAAAACTGACCCCTGAGATTGATTCGCCATTTCTTCTCAAGCGTAGTCAGATAGGAAATGTCGAGTCCATCTTGCTAATGTTTAGGGCTCCGTGCCACAAATGGAAAAAACGGAACCCAGGATCACTCGTGTTTCTGTCTGTTTGTCCGTATGTCACAGCCAATTTGCTCCGAATCTAATAGACCGATTAAGTTAAAATTTGGTACACATATGAATTTCTGTGACCCAAACACGGACGTGTAACGTAAATAAATGAATTTTGAATATGAGGGTCACTTTTGGGGGCAAATAAGAAAATATTTAAAAAAAAAATGCAAACTATACCGTGTGACATATTTATTGAAAGTGCTTACTGTGAGGGTCTCAAATATATATTTTTTTCTAATTTTAAAATAAATAGTTTTAAAGCTATTTAAGAAAATAGTTCTATACCTTAAAGATTACAGGAAAACCTATAAGAAGTCTATGGTCTTAAAATAACATGGATAATCTCTTAATAGTATGCTTACAAACTTACATTTGCAGTAGGAATGTATGGGAGAACATGTTTTACAATTACAACGTTAAGTTTGTTTTTGGGACAAATTCATCCCAAGTACGGAACCCTTGATTGTGCATGGTCCGACACGCACTTCGCTGGTTTTTGTTCTTATATGACATGTAAAACTGATTCCGATATCCTATTTACAGAATAAACAATTACATTTTATTACATTTTTCACTTAATGGCGCCCAATTGGGACCAAAACCAACTATCCTGAATATTCAATTATTCACGCCTTCGCAGTTCATATTATTGAAAGTGTATGATAATGTTGATGTTGCACTGAAACTTAACTAGGTACTCGTAACCCGACCGATGGGTTTGACGTGCTGCCATGCGTGTAGCTACTTGCTTTTGACAAACGATGCGTTGCTCCATTATGGCCATGATTTTAGCAGTTTCGTATATACGTCACGCATTTCATTGTAGATACGTCATACAAAATTATAAAGTTTGTCGAATAAATGTATTTATTTTTACATCAATAATACGTTTTAAAATTAAGAGCGTTGTCACATTTTGCACCTCTCTCGCTCACACAGAACCAAATTTTTAAGAATGTTAAATGAAAAAATGCTTTTATGAAAAATGTAATCAATGGGCGGTCTACAAAATAATATTAATTTAATAGGTAGTTATCAAAAAACACATTTCTATTGTGTTATCTAATAAACATATGTAATTAAGTATTATGATCTGTTTTTGAGATGATGTAAATAAATGCCGCAATAAAAATGTGTTTTTAATAATTACCTATTAAATTAATATTATTTTGTAGACCGCCCATTGAATACATTTTTCAAAAATGCATCTTTTCATTTAATATTATTAAAAATTTGGTCCCGTATGAGCGAGAGCGATGTAAAATGTGACAACCCTCTTAATGCGCCGTCTAGTTTTGAAATATTGACCAACATTGATGTGTAAAAGTTTGGCCAATAATTTACAAACTGGCCAATAATTTTCAAAATATTGAATGATTTATAAACATTTGGAAGTGGAGTAACGAGACTTCCACTATTGAAAAAGGAGGAATGAGAGGTCCACTATTGATAAGGGAGGAATTTCTCGTATTTTATATTTACTTCGACACACTATATCGTAATTATTGTATTACGTATAATATATTATCTACACTGCGTTTCACTTGTACGGTGAAAATTAAACTACCTAATTTTAGCATTATTCGTTTATTGTGGCTAGTTAGTGGCCTCCCACGTTTAAGGGAGCGTCTGCCATTATAATCTTTGGGTCATTAGTACAATCATAATATAATAGCGTTATGTGAGCAAACTGTGTGACCACGTGTAAATATCGTAAGTAATAATTATCATGTAGGTACGAGTTCAGTGAACTTACCATTTTAATGAAGGCCATTGTAGTACTTTCAAATAGTTCTTCAGTAATAATGTTTTCATTTAAACATTACCTATATGTCACGAAGGGATCTTAGAATTCTTGAAATTAAATTGCAGCACCTTAATTGCGTAACGCACCATCAATCACAGTTTGAATGATTTTGAAGCATATTGCTAATCCATTGCTTCATATGTACGAAAAATTTGTCTGCTCAACGACGTAAAGAACGCAATGAATGTTGTTGTACTGTCCAAATGAAACCAATTCCTACTGTAAGTGTATTACGCAATTGCCGCCCCGCAGGTTCCTACAAGTGTACCCGTTTTTTAAGTTCTAGTAAGAGAAACACTTAGGGTAAATAACCTAACAATTACTCCAAAGTTCTCCAGTTGCTAAGGAAAACAGTGCGAAAATCGAATGTATACCTACTTATGTATTACAATGCGGTCAGGGACAACTTGACAAGTGGTCTCGCTCTCACGATGGACACGAATTTACGGAGCAATGTGAAGTGGTTCGCAATAATAGGTAGCCAATTAAGTGTCTCTTAAGATTCCAGGAAATAGAAGCTGAATAAATGGAATACGGAAACGTTAGGAAGGATCTCGGTTTTGTGATATCCTACTACATATTTATTATATATATATTATATATATATTATATTATATATATATATATTTATTATATTATATATATAGGAATATTATAAACAATCCAACTTTCGCATTTATTTATAATATTTAAAATCCTACTATCCTAATATGATAAACGCGAAAGTTTGTGAGGATGGATGGATGGATGTTGTCACGCAAAAACTCCTGAACAGATTTGGATAAAATTTGGCACACAGATAGTTTATAACCTGGATTACGACGTAAAATAGTTTTTATCTCGATATCCCCACGGGATCGAGACGTATGCGGGTGAAACCGCGGGGCGCTACTAGTAAATAAGATAAGTTTAATATAGGTAGAGCTACCACTAAAGTCTTTTTCTGGTAGACGTGGATCCCCCACATTTATTGTAGAGAAATTAGCTAAAATAGCAGTTATGATATTATTATTTTACCTTGTTATATAGCAAACAAAACACGCTATTGCTGGTTTTCTTCGTGACACATCTCGCAATAAAATTCGCTTTAGTGGATGACTTAGTCACTCAATATATTTTTCTAAGAACTTCAGGGCTCAAATTCCGATCATATTAAGCGAGAGAATGATCTACTGTCTTGTGGCACAACTTTAGAAAAGACTAATGTCCTGAACTAAACATAGGGAGTGTTAGCGAGAAGTAATTTGATATTGCAGTAACTACACGACTAACTACGTGGAATGAAACAGACGACTGTTTAGTTGGAAAACTGTTATTTGTAGACAAAACAACGGTTAAATTGAGTTGGTTGTGTACGCAGCCGTATTGAAGTACCCCATGGTAAATACAGAGACCAAACTGTATTGTTGTTTACGTCTTTAATCGATCCAGAGTACATGAAAACAGACGAACGAGAAGCGTACCACACTATTTTGCCTTCAAATTATTGAACGGGCTTTATGGAAATGAAATAACTAAAAACGCAAGAAAACTTTTACTTTAATCAAATCAGTAATACAAATTAAAATCTGCCAAGTTATAAATTGGTTAAGGGACCTGTGAGGAATTTAAAAGGATTCTGGAAAGAGAAGTACTTAAATATTTTGCTGAGTTAAGGAAAATACGATTTGCTTTTGATTTCCAAGAGATACACTTATAAATATAAAGTGGTTTGAGCTAAAACTATGCATACACTAGGTAAGTGAATAATTCAGCGAAACTGTGAACTGGATTTAGAAGGCTTTAATCTCGAGCCAACGTGATATGTATGAGCCAAAGTGCTACAGGTGTCCACTACAGGTGGGTATCTTGGGGGTGTAGGTATCTTGTAGATTATTTTTCTTCTTTATGTATCGATTTGACTCTCTTGTCCGACCGGGACTCCTCTGGCTTCGTTTAAATCCTGGAAGATGAAGGTGGTTGTGCATGATGGGCAGGATATATCTTGTAGATAATAAAAATTATGGTAATTGCGGAAGCTAAGGTTTCCAAATCTGTCGTTTGAAAACAGTGAGATAGTAAAATTTAATTTTTTATACCAGCGGGGCAATTGCGTAACACACTTACAGTTGGAATCGGTTTCATTTTGACAGTGCAACAACATTCATTGCGTTATTTACGTTGTTAAGCGCCTGCTTAACAACATATGAAGTATATTGCTAATCCATTTCTTCAAAATCATTCAGATTGTGATTGATAGTGTGTTACGCAATTAGGGTGCTGATGAGATAGGGCAAAATTCCATTAAAATGTGTCTTTCGTAAATAGTTGCCTTAGAAAACATAATAGTATGGCTACACATTCATTCTGTCACTAAGATGAATAAGTTTACTGAAGTGTTTACGTGAGCAGAAATAACAGTCATCATTCTTGACACGACAAATATTGCACAATTCGTATTACGTGTTTTTGGGAGAATATGTGTTATCACATCACAAAAGAAAAGCAATGGAGCGTAAAACCTAATTCACGTTCATCGTGTTTCCCGTTTTCGTGGTCTACGCCAAATAATTTTGCCAGAATTTTTTCTCGCGCGTCTTTTTATCTACAGAACCACTCAGTTTTATGGCTAACGTAATAATATCTTTTTTATCCGGCTCTAGTTCTCTTAGCCGCTACTTTTGCTCCCAAGAAGTATTTTAATCTATTTTAATAAACTACTCCTTTTAACTCCTACTTTTATAAAGTTGCTGTGCCCGACAGGGTCCACAATTGTTTCTAAAATTATTAAACTCACCACCTGTATGTGTACATTATGGATTGCAATAAAGAATAATTGAATTGAATTGAATTGAATTGAATTGAATTACACGAAAAAACAAGTCTTATTTATGTCCCCAGTGCTAAGACGATCCCACATGTGGTATTCTATTAAGAATTTGTCCCATCTAACGGAGACGCCCATTACCAAATTAAAACAAAAGTCATGTTTCCATGAATTTTTTTGCTCTCTGAATCAGTGGCGTGCACTCCATACATGCAAATAAGCTCTGCATACCCTGTAGTCCTACACATACATGCCCCTCTAAATGATAAATAACTATAATTCAAAAAAATCACGGTAATTTAGCTTACGCGCCATCTATTACTTTTTTTGGAACTAACTCGTTGGAGCGGCGAACATCCACCGCCGCGCGCACCGCGCAGTCAGCGCTCCCGTGAGCAAAAGCATTACTACGCCTTGCTTATTCTTCATACAACGCATCTCGTGTAGTACACAGCAAAAGTGTGACTGTGTGCGTGAAAATGTGTGCGCGTGTTGGAGTTTTAGAAGCATAGCTTACATTGCAACCCGTCCAAATTGAGAAGCGGTAAAAGCACCGCTTAATTGTTCATTGCAGAGGGTCGACTTTTTTTAGACGGATTGACCAAATGACCGACTACCTAATTCATTCTTTCGTATTAGTTCGTAATGTAATAAATTGCAAAGTTTTTTCGCCATATTGTTTTTCTTGGCGCAAGTGATTGACTATCGAGTAATTATTTAGCAAGTTTATTGTAAAATATGGAAAATTATACCTGTGAGACCTGTGCTGGCGAAGTGTGTATACATAAGTTAAAATCCGCCGCGTTTTCGTCGTTATTTTCATAAAAAGTTTTATGATAACTATTACTGGCTAACTGGTTGTGTACACACAAACACATTGTATTGTTTCCCTTGCATTTTGTTTACTAATCAAGATAAAAAGAATGTTTGGACCTATAGCGGGTACTCAGATTTAAATAATTTTCACAAAGCGGCTGCTAAGCATGATTCTTCTGAAAAATATCTAGAATCCTGCTTTAAGTTCCGTAAAGGAAGAATAGAGACTAGTTTGAATAGCCAGTTAAAGTTAGATATTGAAAGGCACGACGCGAAAGTTGAAAGAAATAGAAACATTTTCAAACGGTTGATTGATGTAGTTTGTTTTCTAGGTAAACAAGAATTAGCATTCCGTGGTCATGACGAATCCAGCTTGTCGTTTAATAAAGGCAATTTTCTGGAACTTGTAGATTTGTTGGCTAAATATGATGGGAATTTGGGAACCCACTTAGGGTAGGTACAACAAGTTGAAACTGGTAAGTTTTTTTTTCTTGTGCATACCCTGTCTAAAATCTCTGTGCACGCCACTGCTCTGAATCTAGACTAAGGTCCAACTAATAAGTCTATTTTCTCTTGTGTCCACAAATAGAATTACTAACAATATCGAAGAATTTTCATTTTCCCATGAATTTAATTGCCAACTAGAATAACGATGAAATGAAGAAATTTTACCTTAGCCTTGTTTTAAAGTAATAAAAGTCAACCGTGGCTACCGTATTAATGTTGTAATGCAGCTGAGGATATGAACCACATTATTGCTACCGTCATCTCAGGTATCAAGGCGCAAAGCTGAAATTTTACCCTTTTGTAAGAGCAAATATGTCACCGTATGATTATGAACTTCGTTAGTTTATAATATATCTCGCGAGATTATTAACTATCAAAAAATTGTGAACTGCAACAAACCATTTACAATTTAACGCATTATTTTTCGATAATTTATAATCTATCCATGGCAAACCGACAAATTGGGAACTGGTATCAAATTTGCATGCGATGAACGCACCTATTTTTTGTGGATGGGAAATCATCAAATGACTTTTCCCGCTCTGGGCGGAGCGGGAGGGCGTGTCAGACTTTTACTGACTAAAACCCACCCGTGTTCCTTCTCTTGCCTGTGCCGGGGCCACGGTAACTCTTTCGATCATCCCGCAACCCTGGCTGGCATCAGCCCTAGCGGACCCCTTCAATGGTGCTGACATCTCTTTGAGGCGCGCGTGGAACACAACGCGCCGTCGACTCGGGCCTTGTCCTTACCGGACGGCGAGCTACCCATTGCTCGCCGTCCGCAAGCCCGTGATGCGATGAATGCACCTTGCGCTAATACTAAATAGTTAAGTAACTGGGACCAACTGGGAAGGAGCGCTCGCCGGCCATTGCCGCGGCACCGCTCGCTTCGCTCGCTCGGGTCGCACGCGGTTGGTCACAGTTCTAATTAAACCTAACCCATTTGGTCGGGGTGCCTGGCTTATAGTTACTGCGACCAACTCGGTTACCACCAAGACCTACCAATCAGGGCCGGTTCACAATTTTACGAATGATAAAATCGGACAGATTGTAAAACCTGTCGGTAAGTGCAGGTTCGTTCACAATTTGACGGTTTGACATGGATAGATCATAAACTATCGAAAATTAATACGTTAAGTTGTAAGCGATATGGTACAGGTTCACAATGCATCGACAGTTTACAATCTCGCGAGATAGATCATAAATTAACGGTGTTCACATTCATACGGTGACATATAATGCCACTGGTGCAAGGTGGTGCGCCTCCGCATTTAATACCGTCTGATGTATATCGTTTCCTTGAAGGAGGAATGTTTGCTCATGAATACGCAAAGGCATCCTTTGAACACGTAGGAAATACAAATATTCAAATTGTTCAATGTTTGTTACAGGAAATTGAAGAGCCAATGAAAGACCGGCAACGAATAATGATTTTAATTGGGACGACCATACAAAAATGAGTGGAGATGACACTTCAAACATAACACAGACGCTGACAAATCTATTTGAAGAGATGTTACTAGAAACTGAATTGACTGGAGAGAATAGGACGAACGTGGACTTTACCCAGTTCCTGTCCGCTTTGAGGGTGCAAACGAAGAACAGTTCACATGAACCCTTGGACTTTGGTGCCCTAGTGAAGCTGGTGGATGGATTGAGGACTGGATTGAGGACCAGACTGAACCTGACAAGACCCAGTGAACCGGCCTGCACGTACTGTGACGGAAACTTTAGAGATATCATCCTTGCTTACAACAGTATACATGGATACCTCAGCCTCATTGTGAGTATAACTTTACGAGACAGAAGATATTATAATGATTATCCTAGTTGGCGTAATGGTCACAACTGCGACAACTAAGCATTGGGTCCGATCCGCAGGTTGGGCAGTGTTGTTGGGTCTTCCATTACTTTCATTATGAATTTCTTAGTAGCAATCCAGTCATAATTTGTGTCCGGCCAGTATATTCTATGAAAAGTTAGGAGCTTAAAGTGAGCTGGTAATAGTGTCAATCACTGACAGCTCACTTCACCTAAGTTTTCGATGAGATTTTTACAGAACAAATCGGCTGTTAAGAGAGCTGTCGCATTTTGTCACCTCGCTGGCTCACACGTGACAAAATTTTTAAGAATTTTAAATGAATAGATCCTTTTTTTTAATGTGATCAATGGGGAAGGTCGGGCAAAGTTAATTGTAGATGGCGTGATCATAGCTAGGTCCTCACGGCCTACAATAAGTTTGACATTTCGTTCATTCATGAGTTTACTTTTATTTCGCTATTTCACTATTTTCGGTGATTTCAATATTTTAAATCAAGTAAATGACATGAAAAGTGTAAAATTTTAAAAGTATAAATATATCCTCAAAGTCACTTTCTTCAAAATTTTTCTACTCTGTTTAATTTATAAAACATCTCTATGAATAGCTTTAAGCCACTATCTTTTAATTTTAGCGTCTCTCGGGAAATGGTGGACTCCAATTTCGGAGTATTTAGTAACACAACAACGCATCATTTTCGCCAAAATAACAAAAAACCACCTCACGCCTTGTATTATTGGCTTGTGTTGGGAACTAGCTACGACAGCGCCATTTTGACAGTTGCCTTCCCCATTGGCGACCTAAAAAATAATATTAATTGAATAGGTAATTATTAAAAACACATATTTGTTGTGGCATTTATTTAACTCATCTCAAAAACAGATCATAATACTTATTGAGCTGAGTTTATTAGATAACACAATATAAATGTGTTTTAATAATTACCTAATAAAACTTGCATATTCCCTATAATTAATATAAATTAAATACAGGCACTAAATTAGCTAACCAATTATTTAACTATTAAAAAAAAATATAATAACCTAACCTAACTAAAACTATTAACAAACTAAAACATGGCGTCGAAAAATTCCTCCGCATCGCTGTCGACTGGTAATGTACCCAAGAGACTGGCGGCATTGTCACGTTGTATGGCAATGCTTAGCCTCTGGTCAAGGTAAAAGCCAGCCCTTGGGTCGCGGGAAGTGTCAACCAGCCGTTTCGAGATTTCCTTAAAGAGACCATGAGCACTCGGACCCCACGGCCCGAGGGTTTCAACCCCAAACGGCTCGAAAATATAATTACCGGTAAGGTTATTATACTTTCGCCGCTTGAGTTTTTCTGCAGCTGGAGCAGCAGCGCCAGCGCAGCATGCCGAGTCAGGAAGATGGGATGGCGCGAGAGTATCGACACACGTTGCGTCCCACACTAAAGTCGTACCCACCTTCCATGGAAATAAGGACATGACCATCCGGTCTCTTGCCATTGTCACGTGCCAAACCAATGGGTTCTAATACAGCTGGAACGCCGACAGTAACAAGGGCTCGTCGGATGATGTCATTAATGTTCGCGTGTTCGTTACCTAATATAATATCTATCGATGTATCTTTATGTAGTGTATAATCTGGTGTACAATAAAGTATATATACATAAATAATAATAATATTTATTAGTTCGCCACTTGATTACATTTTTTTAAAAAGCATCTTTTCATTTAACATTCTTAAAAAATTGGTCCCGTGTGAGCGAGAGCTGACAAAATGTGACAGCCCTCTTAGGCCCACTTGCGCGGTTAATGAATAAATGTAGAGTTTGTAAACTCGGAGTTAAGGAATTAACAGTTTAACCCTTATTACGAGTTGCGCCAATAAAAAGTAACACCGGGTTAGATAACCTGACAATAGTGATTTTTGAGTTGGGAACATTGCAGTTCAATCGACGAAACATAAAATAGGATTGCAGTGTCTATGGCCTGATATGTAATCCGACCAAAGATGAATTAACGAACAATGAACGGAAATTTTATACCCATCTCTTTTACACTACATAACGATACGTAATACTTTGTTTTCTTTAAATTTTACAACATGACATTTCATTTGAATCGATTGTATGTGGTTTCCATGGAGACTTAGTTTATTGATTGACAAAAACGTCAGATATTGAAAAATGTGTTTAAAGTTTTTTACAATTTGTATTTATTTATATAAGAGTTCATGAATATATTGCCTGCTGATATAGTACCGAATTTGCACTTACTATATCAATAACATCGAACTTACATCGAACAATACAAAGTAAGTTAACAGCGGGACCTCATGACGTCAATTTATTTTGACATTACTTACACTAACCCAGAGTTTAGCGACGTAACTCTCCCACATCGGTAGGTTAAATATTTGAAGTTTACCTCTAAGTTTACCTCTAGGTTAACCTAACTCTTGGTGGCGCAAGATTAATTATTTGATCATCCCTGAGTTAGCTGTTAACTCCGAGTTAAATAGGATAACCCATGAACACGCAAGTACCTATCTAGTTAGCGTTTTCCTGATTCAAGTCAACCTTTTCAAAACAACGAAGGGCTGTTGAATTTTTTATTTTTACTATACAGATTTTTGATCACGAACCGAATCAATTTTCTGTAGTTTAAATAAGTATTAGGTACTTTATACATACTTCAATAGGACAACGATTTATAATTATTTTCCGTTATTAATTTCGATTAAGCTCCAATAAAAACTCTTCTAATGATAAACAAAAACTCATCATCATTTGCCTAGCCTTTTCCCAACTATATTAGGGTCGGCTTCCAGTCTAACCGGATGCAGCTGAATACCAGTATTTTACATGGAGCAACTGCCTATCTGACCTCCACAACCCAGTTACTGGGTAATACGATACCCCTTGGTAAGACTGGTTGTCAGACTTTCGGGCTTCTGACGACCCGTAACGACTGTCAAAGATCCACGAAGGACAGCCGGGACCAACGGCTTAAGGTGCTTTCCGAGGCACGGAGGAGTCTCGGTGTGTAAAGATGGTCACCCATCCACGGACCAACCCCGGCAAGCGTAGCTTAACCTGATGGATCGGCCCATGCGGCTGTTATTACTTAGCCACGAGCTCCTCATTAATGATAAACAAAAACTATATAAGGTAAAAGGTTTATAATTTGGGGAGCGGCCGACTAATTTTAAAAAACCACGTAGAAGTGTTGCTAGTTCCGAAATATTATTTTTTAACAAAACTCAATAACAAAGTCGACACGTTTCAACGAAACGAAAAAAGTTCCTAATAATGCTACGTAAACAAAGTAAAGTCGTTATTGTTCTTTTTCTAGGCTTTCTAGGTCGTCTGATTGATTCTTGAAAGAAAGAAAGAATAATATTTTAATTGGGACATGAGCTGGTGACAGCTGTCTGCTATTAGGTGGGTAGGTGGATACTACTGTCACACAATAGGTAGATACAGAAGGTCAGCTAAATGTAACGAGCGAAAACGCTCGCACACATAGACACGCGTCTACATTACATGCAACAAGCGCATTTGCTACTGGTATTTGAATAACGGCCGAACCCAATTACCTATTTTCAATAAAAGACAGATCGCTATTGATGGTAGACAATATAATTCCATCTGTCCTTATGTCCGGCCGGTAAGATTCCATAATATCTTATAGATTATTGGGACGTTAGAACCATAGATAGATAGGTTTTTAGGGTTCCGTAGTCAACAAGGAACCCTTATAGTTTCGCCATGTCTGTCCGTTCGTCCGTCCGTCCCCAGCTTAGATCAGAGACTCTTAGTACTAGAAAGCCATAACTTAGCATGGATATACTACATATGTTCTGTTCCAAAAGTATCCAATGACAGTGTATGTAAACAAACCCTATTCAGGTTAAATCCTTACGCAATAACTCACTAAACGGAACACAAAAGGAAGGAAAGGAAGGGATTAGTAACACATTCATCTGTTAAATACAAATGAAGAAGGTTTCAACTTTGTAACTCACCACATTTTCCGACAATTATTGTTTGAATAACATTATTAAATTGTAATTGACAAATCATCGACGAAAATTGAGGATAGAAAATTAACCTCAATTTTCAAATGGAAATAATTTTTGTGGTCATTAAATTTCGAGTTTAAGTATTCAGATAACCAAATAAAAAACACAATTAGTAAGTGGCACTACAAATTGCCATCAGGTATGTTTTCTGAGCCATTTTTTTTACATTTACACATATAGCCGTATGGTCTTTTGGAACAGACCATACAACTATATGTGTGTGGTGCGGGCACAGACCTTCTGTACTATCCTGTGCTATCGTTGGGAACTAGGTCGAATAGGTCACTTGTCGGCAACTCCTAAACATAATTCATTAGTTCTCGATAAGTTATGACTGCTACGGTGAAGTTATGGATGGAGTTGATATCGTTTGGGAGTTTGATGAAAACTAGCTTTTAAGTAGTAACTGGACGTAAGGCTTAAAATAGCATGAAAGTATGATTTGAAACAGGGGGCCAACTCTCTAAGTCCGTCAACGAAGATACGGGCCCGTCCGAAAGTAATTCGATACTCCGGAGTGAACGGTACTCCCGATTTATTAACTTTTCAGACGGGCAAAAACACAACTGCAGTACGGAGAACTATTAAATCGTGTTGTCATTATTCATTTTTAGTTCGGGCCCCAACTAATCATATGTTCGTAGGTAATACGGAGTAGGAAATGCCCGTAACTTCGGCCGAAACTACGAATTTCGTGCTTAGGGAGTAGACCTCCAGAGTAGTGGTGGCCCAGTGGTAACGGCCACGACTTACGAGTTGGAGGTCGAGGGTTCGAACCCAGACAGGCGCTTTACTTTGTGTAAATAATTTCATCACCACTGCTCTCAAAACGGTAAAGGAAAACATTGTGAGGCAACTGGCATGTCCTAGAACCGAAACTTCGAAGAAATATGACATCTACCAACCCGCACTGGGCCCGCGTGGTGGATTACAGCCCTTTCCCTCTCACAGAGAGAAGGTCTGCGTCTTAGCAGCGGGAACATTATAAGCTGATTATGGATTATGCATCATTTGAAACTATTAACAGAATGGCATATCTATACAACAGCGCAGATAAAACCAGGGAAAAAAATTGTTAAGCAAATTGACCATCAACTTAAATTCAAATCACAACTGTAAATCTTTGACAGTTGTATGGAATGGCTGTAACACGGAAAATTGACGTAGTTTGTCAATTCGCTTAAATTAAAAATTATTTTCCCTGGCTACACAACTAGCCTATGTCAGTGTGGCTATATCAGACATAAACTTACGTAGTTTTCAAAATAACCGATCATTATAAGAATTGAATGGACTTGATCTCCGAGTTACTTCTCAGTGGTAAGAGACACTGCAACCTCGGCTACCTCTACAAAAATGACGTGTAAAATGTGTACTATAGCGACCAGCCACGATACTTAGGCAGGTCACTATCTATTTTGTGTGCGGGGTCTCGACTTCGAGGTGTGTTGGGGAAACTTTGTGGTGATTTATAAATAGGAAGACCGTTGCGCTATACGAACTGGTTTATTAGCTAAGGCGACGCTATAATAATACATTCAAACACTGGGGCTAATATTACACTGACTCCATATAAAACAATATGACTTTATGTCATCACCTATTCTTATTCTAAGTTTTCGAATAGTAAAACAAAGTTTGTCTTATCAGCCAATGTTAAAATCCAAAGAGGATTCATGCGGAAGGCAGGCTCAACTAAGACATCTACAGTACCCACTAAAGTGCCTGCTCACGGTCATCAACCGCGTCTCCGACAGAGGTGACCTTGATTGGCGACCGGCAGAGCTGTTGCAATGTTTGGTCGTAAAACACCATCTACACGGTTGTAAGCCACCAAGGTCACCTCTGTCGGGACGCGGTTGGCGACAGTGCAGCAGTCACTTTACTGAAAAATACTAATTAGGTATCCCATCGCAAATGTAGGTAGCCCCGTTTGTTTCATCACTCTCCTGCCCTTATCTCAATTTATTTGGGGTCGGCGCAATATGTTTTTTATTCCATGCTTCTCTATTATTCGTCATCTCGGTAGTTACCCCCTTTCTAGCCACATCATCTTTAACACAGCATCCATCGTTTCTTTGGTCTTCCCCTACTCTTATAGCTATAGCCATATTTATACTCAAAACTTTCCTTACGACATTTTCCTCCTTCCTCTGCAGCACATGCCCATACCATGACAACCGATTTCCGTCACCGATGCCACTTTCAGACTTCCTCTTACCCCCATTTGTTTAAGAGAATGTTCATCCAAATAGCTTCATCACACTTCAACACAACCACTACACTCCACCACAGTGCTACCGTGTCACAATTTTCATAAACAAGCATAAACATAAAACTGTAATAAAAACGTTAAATCTGTCCATTAGCGGACATTATTGGGCCATTTGGCTTGATCATCGGCCCATAATGATTCGCAAACATAACCTAGGGTATCAAATATACTATAATTAAGGTCGCACATCAATGAATTAAGGGCTATTTACGTTGAATTGATGGGTTTTTGATGATTTCTGATAGACGAGCTCGATTTTGATAAAGAGACCGTTGTTTTTACAAATTTTGGTAAATGTTTACGCTAACGCATGTTTGATTATTAATTATGCTTTCGTTTACACAAGCTTTTATTCGACGTAAAATTGTACGGTTAAGCTACGGTTTCCTACGCAGTAAGCGGTGACCGCTGTCATGAAAATGATGGCAGTGGAGCTTGACTTTACAGTACCAAGAAACGCTCTCTAGGAAAACACACGAACTTACTTTCATAAATAACGCTTCAGTGACGTCATTCGCCGGTAAATTATGGACACTATGTTACGGCCACCACTCTTCTAGGAAATCGTAGCTTTAGACACAGATATATGCCAACGGCCTTGAGCGCATAGCTTGCCTGTTCTGTGCTGAGCTTACGCGACGCGTCGTACGTCCACCCAGTAATAGGACTCGCCCATCATGCAACGCTGTCCCAAATTAGACGCATTATTAATTTATTATACATTAAATAAAAGGTAAAGGTAGATAAATAATTAAATTATCTTTAAAATGGTGAAGGTTTCATAACAATACGCTTGATAGTTTTTGCGTGATTTTCAGCTTTTTATCCACGTTAGACATACACACATAAACTCACGCCTTCTTCCCATGGGGGTAGGCAGAAACTACGTTAGACATTACTTTACAAATTAATTAGGTACACTATACAATATAAACATAATATAAAATATTCATATATAAAGTTATTAAGAAAATGCTCTAGTTTAACATATATATTTTCTAAATCATTAACATTACTTACTCGTTTAGACGTGATTCTCAGTTTAAAATTATTAAAAGTCGGTTATCGTCGCTTTAAGAGCCGTTTTACCGTAGAATTTAACAGCGAAACAAATCTTGTGATATTTGTTTGACACCGAAAATTGCTCTGCGCTGCGCTTCTTCAGGTCTGTGCTGGCCCTAAATGTCCATGGTGAGGTGAACTATGCATGCTGCCAGTTGCACAGACAAGAAAAAATAAAATAAAGAAAATATTCTTTATTCTACCATAAATAAAAACCATAAAAAATTATATTTAACACACACAGAGTGAATCGTTGTATTTAGCTACAAGAAAACCTTCTTAGGTACCGAACTTTTTGAGTAATTGCTAAATGAATTCGCAGATTTTGGAGAAAAAAAAAACACAGTGAGCAGTAGGTAAGCTAAAAAAAAGTTTATTTTTACATTTAAGTATATAACAACGGCAAACTTTATAGTTTCACTAAAAGGAAATGAATTGAATCTGTGCATTATAAACAAATCTCATTTTCTATTTAGAAAGACATATTTTCCACAAAAATACTGAAGACTAATGATGTTTTCTGTAAACAATCGTAAAAATCTAAATTGGCTTCACTCCAAAGAGTCTAAAGTCGATTGATCACTAACCACCTTTATAGTTATGGGGCCCTGGTATATTAATATTATCATTATTGGTAGACGTGGGCCATTATGTACACGGGTCACGAAAATGATTAAAATTTACTTAAGAAATCGTTTTATTTTTTTCCTGAAGCAGGTACCTACAGTCCTTTCTGATTTTGCATATCTGTCAAAATTACAGTGATCTGTATTCATGTCATGATAAGCTTGCTGTTGGATTGCCGCCTCTGACAAGTCTGTCAAAATCACAGTAATCTTTATTCTAGTTGGAATAGAGTTGCTGTTGGGTTCCTGCTGTCAGATGTAAAAAAAAAACTGTGAAAGGACTGGGTAGGTACTGTACTCACACGGACGTTAGGGAGCCGAGCAGTTTATTACGTGTTTATGCAATGATGATTAAATAGTGTGAGGGGAAATCAACACTCTAGTATTTTAAACTATAAAAAGATCGGCGCAGTCGCCTTTCCCAATGAGATTTTTATTCACAACATTCGAACATTCAGGCGCATCCTACCTAAGTCTAAAGAAGAATTACGTAACATCGGAATTGAAATTTACAATATGAGGTCTGCCCCTTTCAAGAGAAAGCTTAACTCAGGAAGAATGAATCGCAAAGGTCGGCCACTACGTTAAGTGTCAGCCAAATTAAACATTAATGTACGCCACCACGCATTCACACAAACAAAAACGTTCTCCTGTTTTAACCTCGTTGGCCAAAACCGATGTAAAAGGTTCATTACTGCCCCTTATAAGCAAATAATATGATGTGTCAATTCACATCGGCCCAGAGGGGGTTTAGAAAAAAAATCTAACTAACTGTTTAGAACTTCATCATAATCTTTTGCCTCATCGGACGCTATCGAGTCAGAGGGAGGGAAAAGGCCAAGAAGTAAAAGTAAATATATTTAAAAAAAACCTAACTCATGCTCACACTCCAGAGGAAAAATCTCAATATCCCGACCTTACTAAACTCAAACTCCATTGAATTTCAGTCACTCCTGGCTAAACTATGGGTCCACAATCATAAACTAGACCAATTGTGTCAACATGACACACCTTGCAAGGACTATGTCCCGTCAGAAAAGTTAGTTTCAATTTAGACTTCTTACCCCCCCCCCCCCCCCCCCCTCACTGGATGGAACCACAGCTTTTCAAACTTATTCCTCTCTTCTAACTCGCCTTATTAAATACTGGAGAATGATCATGCTAACTCGGCCTATCAAATCAATTATCGAAGACAAAGTTCTCCCTCGGACTCGTTGAGGGCTGTGAGGTATGGCACCTCACTCGCTCCCTGCCGCATCCGATGTATCTCGTGCAATATCAAACGAAATACAAATAACAATGCATTCATCAAATAATGAACTAATCTAAATGATGTTTACATTTAAATAACGTTGACATGAAAATAAACATTCGATAACATAGAAAATAAAATTACATGGTAATAAAACACAACATAACTAAAATAGTTAGATAATTCTCAAAAGAAAAAGTTTCCATCCATTATGAATAGTACAAATATGTCTCAATAGTTTAAAAGGAGGTTTATCAATTTTAAAAACTTATACTTTAAAATGGAAATCTTCTTTATAAAATGTTTATTAGTTTTCCTAGGCCTTCTTTTAAAATTATTTATTTTAGGAACAAAGTTTTTAATTTTGGTAATTTTAACAAATAAATCCTTTTTCTTTACTGGTATTTATCTTAAATTGTTCATAGCATGCTTGCGTCGTAAGGGCCGTCGTAACACTAAGCCAACTATCATATTTTCCTTCGCTATGATGAGAATTAAATTTTATATTACCAGCTTCCACTGCGCATGACTCGACGTCATCCTCAACTAACTCATCATTATCTTGATCTAAGACTAATTTATATCAACCATTAATTCGTTAAATTCATTTGTTGATAAATGCCCATCTTCCTTTATTTCCGTTGCCAACCCAAAATGGCCAATCTCCTTTGTTTCGGAAATTTTAGTGTTAGAATTATTTTCGATAAATTGATCGTCGGCGATGTTATTTTTAATAATTTGGACATCGTGATCAAAACGTTCATTCTGCTGCTCTGAAACATAACTATTAAATTTAATAAATGGATTGGACTGACCCGATACATCTATTTCTTTCTTGAGTTCGCTCTCAAACACTTCAATCGGCTCCAACTTATCATGGATGGGGTTGCTCTCTAGGCAGCTTTCCTCATCATCATCATTTAGCGGGTCACCTCCACAGGATGTGCTATCTCGCACATGTTCACGGGCGCCGCGACATGCAGCAATGCAGTACAAGGCCAAATCCAAAAAAGTCAGCCGACCTACTTACACATGGAAGGACAACCTAAAACAAGATATGACTTACTTCAATAAGGACATCTATTTTTGGATGGACACAACTGATGAAAGAGATAAGATTAAGAAGGCTGCTAGCGAGATCTACAAGAAACCTGAAACGGATAGCAGCGAAACCTCAGACGAAGACTTTGGAAACAGCAACACGTAATACAGCATAGCAGTAACCCCGCCAAAAGACTCACCGGTGAAGCCGGACTTGAAACAACTAGGCGGTGACGTCGTTATAAGATGCCCATCCATAGATAAATATTACCCATCTCTCCAATATTCCAATGTTTACTCTAGGGTGCATACTCGGTAGACTCTAATAATCCTTCCATATCCTAAGGGCACGTCTTCCCTACCATTACCGCACCCCCCGGTCTACTCCTTGATATGCAATGGCCTATGTAGCCCCATAAAACATGAGGCTACAGGGGCTAGTGTGAATCTTTGGGTTCATTCGAGTAATCGAGTCTGGTTAAACCACACTGGGGTCGGTGCATTTCATTCATTCATTAATACATCCTGTCCACCTTCTTCTGAAAGTTCTTGTGCAATTATATTCTCTTGCAGACTACTAGAAACATGTCCATTGTGACACTTACACAGTACTACATACTCCAGTGTGACACTTTAGAGTCAAGAGCAAACCTATCTCAAATTAAAAAATTTAAAAAACTTACAAGCGAACTCCACTCTCAACGCGTCACATAACTCAACAAAGCTCATACCGTCGTGGTATGTGTGTCTGTAAAAAGATTTCGCAGGACCCTCAATACATGTGCCTAGTATAATAAAAAATAAAATAAAAATAAAATAAAAATATTTTATTGCAGACAAAAAAGTCCATATGCAAGGCAAGGTTGTTAGTAACAAGAATTTTGCTTATATCTAATGTTAGTAATTAAAAATTAACACAAACTAGACACACCGTCTACCCCTGCTCAGTAGGCTCATCGGTCCCGCAACACATGGAGTTCAGTGAACCTACTGAGCAGAACAGTATCAGTTCTCTCGCCAATCATCCTGAGGACGCTATTTGGGCTCCCCCGTACTCGACGCACCACCGACGCAACTTTTTTTACGCATAATTGCGTAGAAGTCATCTACGCTGGCGTCAGCAAACATGCCGGATGCACTACAATATCGAGGAAGCCGAAACAGAGCCCTGAACACATTATTGTACTGGACTCGCAAGGCATTTTAGGCTCTCTGTGTAAAGTTTGCCCACAGGCCGCTCGTGTAAAATGTCTGGCAGAATGCCTTGAACATTGTTATTTTAACAGGAGCAGTACACCGACAATGCCCTGCGCTCCCTCTCAATATCCAGTTCGTCACTCAAATTCTCAGTTATGATGTGACCAAGATATTTAAATTGTGCCACACGACTTAGAGGTACACCGTTAAGTAATATAGGTGGTATAAAGATATTAGTTTTATTTTTACATTTAAATAACATGAACTCACTTTTACTTTCGTTGTACCTCAAGCCATGTTCCACAGCGTAAACCTCACATACCTTTAACAGCTGTCTAAGACCACCAATTGAGGGGCTCAGCAGCACCATATCATCAGCATAACTCAAATTATTGACACATATGTCATCAATATGGCATCCAACATGCATGCTGCTGAGCTCCTCAATCAGATGGTTAACATAAATATTAAAGAGTCGTGGGGAAGTCAGCCCGCCCTGCCTGACGCCACACTCCAAAGAATATTCATTTGAGTATACATTTCCCCACCTGACTACATTAAGCTGCTCACTATACCAGTAGGCGAGGATATTCACCAGATCGTTTGGGACACCTGCACTTCTTAATTTTGTCCAGAGCTTATCATATGACACCAAATCAAAAGCTTTGGACAAATCCAAGAAGCATGCATATACTGGTGTTTGCCTTTTTACATAGTAATCAACAGTGTGTTTCAGAGATAAAATTGCACTTTCAGTTGACAACCCCTCTCTGAAACCAAACTGTGTATCCTGCAATTTAACAAAATGATTCAATTTTCTATCCAATAACCCATCAAACACTTTTGCTATTATAGTAGTTAAAGAAATCGGCCTATAGTTACTTCTGTCAGAGATATCAGCAGTGCCATTTTTCACTATTGGCACAACCACTGTTCTCATAAGATTAGATGGTAGATATGAGTGCCTTATACAAAAAGTGTAAAACATGGCCAACACCCTATACAGGTGTACTCCCCCATGCTGCAGGTGCTCGACACTGAGTCCCTCATGACCCGGTGACTTCCCTGTTTTCATATTTTTAACAATGTCAGCCACGTCTTTACTTGAAAAACCAATAGGCTTTTCTACTGGGCTATGTTCAGTATCAGACACCAACAGCAAGGAAGATTTCACCTGAAAATGATCCTTGAATGAATTGGCAATCATTTTAGCATCACTGATGCCATCAACGCACACAGGCAGACTAGCCTTACCATGTAAACGCTTGGTGCCCTTCCAGAACTTATTAAATTTCTTAGCAGAATGTTGTGAGGCAAGTATATCCATTTTTATCTGTTCCTGGTTGTTCTGACAGTACTTTAAGCGTGACTTGAAAACTCGCCGACTTTCACACATTTTATCATACAAAGATCCACTAACTGGTTTACCACCTAAGACATACAATTGATGGTCCAGTCTAGCCTGCCTGTGGGCGTCTCTGACATGCTTGTTCCAACCATGCACACACTTAACATTAGTCGGCTTTCTAGGTAAGAGACTGCGACTTTGTGCTGAAGCCTGACTCAATATATTAACAATATTATTATATAAGTTGTCAATTATAGATTTGTGTTGTATGTTTTGACACATACTATCAGCACAATCATGAAGTTCATCAGGAAACATAATTTTTCTGAAGTTATTATTACAAGTTTCATGATATTTCTGAATTTCTTCTAATTCTCTTACCCCCCATACAATGTTACTACGTAAATAGCTGTGAACTTCTACTTTAGCTTTAATTACTCCTAAATTACAAGTCACCTGTAAAGGGAAATGATCTGACCAATATACATCATTGTGAACCATAATATTCACCACAGACTGCCATGCTGACTTGGTTACCACGCAGTGGTCCAGCCATCGCTTACACCCGTATACTTCACTTTGAAAAGTATAAGTTTCAGATGACATTCCTAATTTGACTAGATCGGCACATATCCAGTCATTTTCCTCACAAAAATCAAGAAGTTCACTACCAAACGGAGCATTAGGATGTGCATTGAAATCCCCTAACATAAATACTACTTCGATACTATTGTCTTGTATAATTGCATTCAACTCACCCAAACACTGAGTAAATTCCGGTAAGTTCACTGTTTGGTCAGTCGGCATATACACGCACATAACTAACATTTCACGACCCGCTCCAGTCATTATTTTAATCGCAACAATACGCTCACTTTTGCACTTCACCACCGTAACATTGCGAAAGGCACTTTTCCGCCACAGAAGCGCAACCCCTCCGTGAGGTCTGCCTCGTAGCACTCCAGCTGTCAAGTCCCCAATCGCAATAATATTAGTGCCCAATCGCTTTCTCGCCATCCGAAGCCTGAAATCCTCTTTGAATTTCTCGAGGCATTGGTTGAAGCCCGAGTATTTTTTTTAATTTGAGATAGGTTTGCTCTTGACTCTAGTCTAGGTCAGAGATGACAGAGACAAAGTCGACGATAGGGCGAGCTTACCCAGAAGAAGCTTGTTAACAGCCTGTGCAACATGAGGTCGCCTTCGGCATCAAACCTTTACAGTACCGTGCCTTCTGAACCTGTACGTCAATAATGGTCCATAAATTCGTTTGTGAAATAAATAAATTTAACTTTAAGTACCTACCTACTGTAGTCATACCTCTCCAAGGGATGTTTTTCAACTTCTTTTGCACGCCTCATGCCGCTTCTGCGCGTGAGAGTGCTCTACTCTCCAAATGTCGCCTTGTCAAAATTTTCCAACATAAAATCGTTTCTATACTCTCAATTATACATGGAATTCATATTAGTAGGGAAATTTAAAAAACTGGAGACTTTAAATTATAAGATTAATATATTTTTAGATAGATATACCTTGGTATGTATATAACGAAAAATTTAATTAAAAATTACGTGTAGGAAGTGTCTGTTTGTCGTCTCGATTCACATCCTTACACACAATGGATTAATGTAAATATTCTTCTATAAGTTTACTTTCATCCTTTAGATGAGTCCTATTGATTTCCGTTATCAAACTCAAAACCGTGCAATGAATTTTCTTAGATTTTTTCCGTAAAATTTATCATCAACATGTTTGTGTCTGTGAGGCGTGCACTTTTGGATTTTCCAATTTTTCCATTTTGCTTCCAGTTTAAAAAGTTCCGCCTAAGCTTTTAAATGTGCTGCAAACGCATTTTAGAGTGCCAAAAGTACATTCGGTCGGAAACAGCTTTATGCACCAAGTTTTGTTATCTAATTGACCCATAAGCTATAGCTTCTGTCCGTAATAGCCTTTTCCCCGCCATTTTAAAACGAACATAGGTTCTTTCATTTTCCTTGTATTGAAGTTTTATATCGCCTTTCTGAAACTCACACAGTTAAACTATTGCATTTTGTCTTGAGTGCTTAGTTCTTACTTGAGCAGTACCTACTACAAATACTGAAGTTTTCTTATGTGTGCGTTGCATATTGTTTTACTCCATTTTCATTTAACGATTTTAGCGAACTTACAAAATTGGTGATTATCATTTCGTTAGATTGGGAGTAGCCGAGAGACTGACATTCGTTTGTAGCAAAATTATACAATCAATCGACTTAGTTTTACTTCCTTGATCTCTTTGAGTTCGCAACCGCATAGTTTACCTATGAGTACCTACATAATGTTCATACATACATACTATATAAGCTGGATACTACAGAACGCCACCTGCTACGCTTCTTACATACTCCTTTTGCTTCGTTTACGTTCATACATCTGGTCACACAGTCACTCCGATTTCATATTTTTTACAAACTCACGTCTTGTTCCAGGTATGTTTCTTCGGAAGCCTAGCAAATGCGCTGAACGTGGCAGTTTTAACGCGTCGCGACTTAGCAGCAGCTCCCATCAACCGGCTGCTAAAGTGGCTGGCGGTGGCTGATGTCTTCGTCATGCTGGAGTACGTGCCCTTCGCCATCTATCGATATCTGGTAAGCAAAACTTGGACGTGACGGCCAGACTTAAGTTCGGGCAGCCATATGATGCACAAAGCGATCATTGTAGAAAAAAAAATGGAGCTTTGTCCAGCGAACATTGAGTTTTCCGGCTGATACGGTAACGAGGACGATGCTTACTTATGAGCGATTCCTATAATTTACGGAACGTTGTTAGTTAAAATTTAGACTCTTGTATCTTTACCAATAACGAAGCAAAGACCTCATAGCTTTGCATATGGGGGGGCCCATATGGAAGTATCTATCATATCACAGATAAAATTAGCTTAAGAATCTATTTATATGCCCAGTTTAGCAATAAAAATGTTACCATTGGTAAGTAAAACGATTCGTTTTTGTATATTTATTGGAACTGAACATTAATAGGAAAGATATTGAATTATTTTCAACCGTTTCGGATTTTTTTCTTTTTCATCAGACAGTCATTTGAGTTTAGCAGTAGATTATGCAAACTCTTTCGCAATATCTTCTGTCGCAATGTCTCTACTCATAAGAAAAAATCGTGTCTTCGTAAAAATATAAGTCACGAATATTAAGCTACGCTTGCCGCGGTGGGTTCGTGGATGGGTGACCATCCATTTCATATCGAGACCCCTCCGTGCCTCGGAGAGCACCTTAAGCCGTCCTGGCTGTCATTAGTAGATCTTTGACAGTCGTTACGGGTAGTCAGAAGCCAAATAGTCTAACAACCAGTCCTGCCAAGGGGTATCGTGTTACCCAGTAACTGGGTTGTGCGGGTCAGATGAGCAGTCCGTCCACGTAAAATAATGGTAATCAGCTGCACTCGGTTAGGCTGGAAGCCGACCCCAACATAGTTGGGAAGAAGCTCGGCAGATTGATTGATTGATTGTCAGTGCTTATCTTTGTGCATATTTATATTAGTTACATGTAAGTATGAACTGCATACGGTATTTATAATATACGTACTCTTTAGTATCGCCATTTTTAATAATAAAGGCGACGACAGACGTAATAAATTATTAGGCTAACTCTTATCTGTTTGTCTTATCACTTTGCTAATTCGTTATGCTAATGTAGCTACTTGACATTTGTTTGTGTCACAGCCACAAATTAATCAGTATTAACATTTAAGAAAACAAATCATTACGTTTAGGCCCGTTTAGGCGCGTTTAGTCAGGTTAAATAAACAAACATAGAGTTTGTAAACTCGGATTGAGTAATTAACATTTTAACTCTTATTACTCGTTGCGCCAATAAAATGTAACACCGGGTGAGTTATCCTGATATTACTATTTATTGATTGACGAAAACGTTAGATAAGGAAAATATGTTTTCAGTTTTTTTTTATGATTTGTATTTATTTTTATATGGATTCTTGAATATATTACCTGCTGATATAGTATCGCATTTCCACTTACTTTAACGTCGAACAATATAAAATACAAAATATGTTATCAGCGGTAGCTCATAAGTCAATTTATTTTGACATTTCATAAACTAACCCAGAGAGAGATAAGCGACTTAGGCCCACTTGCATGTTTAGTCGGGTTAAATGACTCTTCTTATGCCCTGCGCCACTAAAAAGTAACACCGGGTTAGATAACCTAACAATAGTGATTTTTAAGTTGGGAACATTTCAGTTCAATCGACGAAACATAAAATGGGATTGCAATGTCTATGGCCTGATATGTAATCCTACCAAAGATGAATTAACGAACAACGAACGGAAATTTTATACCCATCTCTTTTACACTACATTACGATACGTAATACTTTTTTGTCTTTAAATTTTTTAACATAACATTTCATTTTAATCGATTCTATGTGGTTTCCATGGAGATTTAGTTTACTGTTTGCCAAAAATGTCAGATATGGAAAAATATGTTTTCAATTTTTATAATTTGTATTTATTTTTATATGAGTTTATGTATATATTGCCTGCTTATATAGTACAAAATTTTCACTTACTATAAAATCGAACAATCATCTCCCTAGCCTTTTCCCCACTATATTGGGGTCGGCTTCCAGTCAAACCGGATGCAGCTTAATACCAGTATTTTACATGGAGCGACTGCCTATCCGACCTCCACAACCCAGTTACTGGGTAATACGATACCCCTTGGTAAGACTGGTTGTCAGAATTTTGGGCTTCTGACGGCCCGTAACGACTATCAAAGATACACGAATGGCAGCTGGGACCAACGGCTAAATGTGCTTTCCGTGTCTTGATAATTATGTAAAGATGGTCACCCATCCACGGACCAACCGCGGCAAGCGTAGCTTAACCCGATCGATCGACCCATGCAGCTGTTATTTCTTAGCCACAAGCCCCTATAACGTCGAACAATATAAAATACAAAATAAGTTATCAGCGGGACCTCATAACGTTAATTTATTTTGATATTACTTACACTAACCCAGAGTTTAGCGACGTAACTCTCCCACATATGGATTAAATATTTAAAAATTTTAACTCTAGGTTTACCTCTAACTTTTGGTAGCACAAGATGAATTATTTGATTAACCTTGAGTTGAACTGTTCAACTCCGAGTTATACAGGGCATTTTTTTTATCACTATCCAAATTTTCGCAGGGTATATTCGTACCCATGAATATGAACAACTTTCACTATGGGGCCAACTCTGAAATCACGAAAAAAAATCAGCTGTTTCATACATTTTGGTCGAGTAGGTATTGAACTTTTGTATGAATCAGCTGATTTTTTCTTCGTGATTTCAGAGTTGGTCCCATAGTAAAAGTTGTTCATATTCATGGGTAGAACACCCTGCGAAAATTTAGATAGTGATTAAAAAAAATGCCCTGTATAGGATAACCCATGAACGCGCAAAGAAACTTCGTTAGTACATTAATGTTAAGACTGAGTAATGACGGAATTTGTAAAAGATTTCATGAAAATTGCGTTGTTTATAATTATTTCCGGAAAAGAATATTACACCTCATCATCCTATTAGCATTATTCTGTGTGTAATAAGCAGCTTTCACCAGTCATCCTACCATTATCATCATCATCATCTTCCTGCCCTTGTCCCATGTTACTTGGGGTCGGCGCAACACGTTTTCTCTTTCCATTTTCCCCTGTCAAAAGTCACGCTATCATTCACTCCCTACTCTTTCATATATTATCATTCCTCACACAATCCATCCATCTTTTCTTTGGCCTTCCTCTCCCTCTCCATCCATCAACATTTATATTCACATCTCTTTTAGTCACATGCGTTTCCTCCCTCCTCTTCACATGCCCATACCAAGCCAAACCATTTCCTTTCAACTTTTCTGTCACTGGCGCCACTTTCATACTTCCCCTTATATACTCATTTTTAACTTTATTCATTTTCGTCACATGGGTAGTTATTCAAAATTCCAACACAGTTCGACTTGGGGATCGAACCCAGGACCCCATCCTCAGTAGTCGCGATTGCCTGCATTTTCACTTAGCGTTCTGAACAGTTCTGAGCGAGTAAGCGTTTTTTCGCGCGGTAAATGAAAACAGTTGAGTGAGTGAACATGTTTATTCAGTGATGATCGGTGGGACTCGGCGAACGAATGCTCGCTCGCTCATTCTTTCAGTGAAAACGGCGTCACGGCGAGCGAGCAACAACAATACGAGTATATTTAGTGTAGGAGACATTATGGCCCTAAAGCCACGCTTTCACTATACTGCCAAGCGAACATTTTGTTCACAGCAAATGTTTGCTGTTCTGCCGATGTTCGCTCAAAACAGAAAACATCTGTTTTCACTACAACGAGAAAACGAAAGCTCGCTCACCGTGACGTCGTTTACACTGAAAGAATGAGCGAGCGAGCATTCGTTCGCCGAGTCCAGGCGATTAACACTGAATAAACATGTTCGCTCGCTCAAGTAATAAATAAAGTCTCAGTAGGTACCGGTTTTAACCTTCTTAATGTAAGGGAGATTCGAACAATCAATCCATTTTCTTTTCGATCTCGAATTCTCGAGCCAATATTATTTGCACCTTCCTTAGGTACATGACTTTTATGTAAAGAACCTTTCGGACCCGGAGATAATTTGAATGAATCCAGGTCAATGACCCTAAACAAATTATTGAACTCTTAAGACTATCTTGTTTCAATAAATATGAAGTTTTGGAGTGATTTAAGACTTGCACACATGATAACTGGGCTACTGGATTAGATCTACAAAATGACAGCCACGAGCAACGGCTTAACGTGCTTTTGGAGGCACGGAGGGGTTTCAATATATTATGTATGGTCACCCATCCATGGGCCGACCTTGGCAAGCGCAGCTTAACCTTCGATCTACCCGTGCGGCTGTTACTATTTAGCTACGAGCCCTTTTACACAAGATACAATAGTTATTTAATAATTGTTACATAAGAAAACTTCTCGTTAGGGGTTGAATTTTCTGCGTCCAAGTCATGCTTGATGTCCCGAACAAACGGAACTATCTCTGAAACTAAATCTTCATTATAAGTGGTACCATTGATCAATGTTGCTTTGTTTATTTGAAACTAGCTTTTCCCCGCAGCGTCGCCCGCGTGGATGTCGGAAAATATCCCACGGGAACGTACTACCGGGATTGAAAGTACCTACCTATGTGTTAGTCCAGGTTATAAACTACCTGTGTGCCAAATTTCATCCGAATCCGTTCAGCCGTTTTTGCGACGATCCGGAACATACATCCAGACAAACAGACAACCGGACAAAAATTCTAAAAACTATATTTTTTGTATCAGACTCGTTCCCATCGACCTCGAAGCAATCGCTTTTTTTTAATATTCAATGTACAGTTTTACTTCGTTACTACATATACGTATTTTATTATATGTATATAACGGCGCAGGATAGCCTTAAAAGCAGAAGTGGTTATCGTGTTAGTGGTTCAGGAGCTTCATTATCATCAGGATTGTGATGTGTCAGTCCGTCGTGGACGTGGTACCTAGTGTAAACCTAAACCTGAAGGTATTTAAATGGGTTTGTGTTATTCAGTTAACACAGCAGCTGTATGTGCATTCGGATACCAATCTGAACCTAAAAGTGAATTAAAACTAAGTTTTCAGTTTTGAACTACCTAGAACCTAGTGGCATTAAAAAAAAACATATTTTTTGCCAATTTCTTGTTAAATCTGATAAAATACATTTAGCTTGCCGTTTTGGAGAATTTTCTTAAAGGCGCCATTTTAAAGTAGGTTTTTATAAAATGGATCTTAATTATTTTGCCGAAAAAGCCCTTTGTTTATTTTCAACACTGTTGAAACTGAGCACTCATTTCTGGTAAAATTTCCACGAATAAATTTCTATTTGATTTAAGTATTCCAAAGCTTATAAAATGTTTATACAAAAGAATTATACTCTCAGACGCCATTATTAAATCGTCACACATTTCAAGTGCCTACCTACGTGTTAAGTAACGTTCGAAATTTATAAAAAAAATATGTAAAACAAGAGACGACGCAACTTTCTACAAAAAAAAACACACATACAAGTCTTAATCTACATTGATATTAAGGTATATCTGACACCTACATTTTCATAAGAACTTAGTTAAATAAAACAGACGATCTTTTTACCTATAAGGCGACGATAACGTGCAATTAATTTGTAAAATTATGTCTGACTA
This sequence comes from Fissipunctia ypsillon, assembly GCA_947568875.1. Lineage (NCBI taxonomy): Eukaryota > Metazoa > Arthropoda > Insecta > Lepidoptera > Noctuidae > Fissipunctia > Fissipunctia ypsillon. Next base: position 13,708,719 of record OX387659.1, on the reverse strand, counting down.
AGAACTAAGATTATGTCAATTTCAACTTGATACCTCCACGTGTACCTGAGAAAAGGGTCTTGACAGACGGACGGACAGACAACGAAGTGCTCCTATAAGGGTTCCGTTTTTCCTTTTGAGGTACTGTTAATAATACTACACTTGTAATTGTGGAAGAACTGTATTTAAAATAAAATTTCGTGGACCCCAGTCGGTTTGGCGGTAAAGTAACGATAGCTTGAATTTAAATCGAGCAACGCCATCTATCGACCCATGAGGAACTAACTTTACACAAACATTACTGCCGGCCAAGGACTGTGTAAGTCCTTCAGAAGAGGTTCAATTTAAAGTTAGATTGTGTACAAAATAAAACAATACTTATAACTAAAGTTAGGTTAGGTTAGTGTGATTAACTTATGAAGGTAATGCGCACAGTTTGGTTATTGGTCGCTTAGTGATATGATCTTTAATCTTTAAAGAGACAACACGAGTCACCCCATCTTTACCTGTATGTTTTTCAATCACACGTCCTAGGAGCCATTTGCCTGGAGGTAATCGTTCGTCTTTGACTAATACAATGGTGCCTAACTCAATATCTGGCTGTTGTTTGTTCCATTTATATCTATGCTGTAAAGTAGTCAAATACTCAGCTTGCCAACGTCGCCAGAGTGTTTGCAGCATACGTTGGACAAGTTGCCATCGATTAAGGTGAGTGGTGCGAGTATTTTCTACTCTTTCGTCAGGAACTACAATAGGGGGTTCCCCTATTAGGAAGTGGCCAGGAGTTAACGGCGGTTCACTTAAGGACGAATCAATTAAGATAAGAGGACGTGAATTTACACATGCTTCTACTTGTGTGAGGAGAGTATAAAACTCATTGAAAGTGAGACAACTTTGACCAATAACGCGTTTTAGGTGACCCTTTATAGATTTTACACCGGCCTCCCATAATCCTCCGAAGTGTGGAGCTCCAGGGGGGATGAAATGCCAGGTAGTGTGATCATTAGCAAGTAATTCTGCTATCTCGTGAACCAAATCAACTTGAGAGTTTTGAAATTGGAGCGCCATTTCTCTTGAAGCACCTTGAAAGTTGGTTCCACAGTCACTATACATATCCTTACAGTGCCCGCGACGCGCAGAGAAACGCTTGAAAGCTGCCATAAAGGCCATAGTGGTCAAAGCTTCGACCAACTCCAGGTGAATAGCCTTTGTGACTGTGCATACAAAGAGACTAATGTAAGCTTTACTGGTGCGAGTACATCTACCAGGATACAATTTCAACGAGAAGGGTCCCGCGAAGTCCACTCCACAGGATAGAAACGGACGTGCTGGTTTAACCCTATACGAAGGCAAATTTCCCATGAAAGGAGGTCTTGGCGCGGCTCTTTGTTTAAAACACGGAATACATTTTCGGATAATACTCTTAACAAGTCTCTTAGCACCAATAATACAGTATTTCAAGTTTAATATATTAAGAGTTAATTGATATCCACCATGCAACGTTCGGTGGTGAGCATCTGTGACAACTAGTTTAGTGAAATGGCATTGATTTGAGAGGATAACTGGTGACTTAAAATCCAATTTACCCTGAGCATTAGCGAGTCGGCCACCAACTCTTAATATATTTTGGTTATCAATATAAGGGTGAAGTGAAAACAATTTACTAGATTTAGGTAGAGACTTACCAGCTGACAATAGCTCAATTTCAGTTTGAAAAACACACTGTGACAAACGGATACATACATTACGTGCGTTTAACAATTCATTCGCAGTTAAAAAACTTTTCCAGTTTGTAGCAACTTCAATAGCCTTTTCTTTACACCTTTGCACAAATCTCAAACAATAAGCGGTAACTCGTACTAATTTAATGAAACTGGAATAGCGATTTAAATGTGAGTGTGGATCATCAATTTGATTGTTAATAGTAATATGAGATGCCATTTCAGACTTAGACTCTAAAACAGTATCAGGTAAGTTATCCTCCGAATACACAAATTCAGATTGAGTTTTTAGAAATTGCGGTCCTTCCCACCATAGCGTTGACGCTTTCAGCTCGTTTGGATTCATACCTCGCGAAGCTAAGTCTGCTGGGTTATCAAGTGACTTGACATGGTGCCATTGACTACTATTAGTGACATTTAAGATTTCAGTGGTACGGTTAGCAACAAAAGTCGTCCACGAATTAGGATGTTTACGTAACCAAGCCAGCACTATAGTGGAATCAGTCCACGCGTAAATATTACTTTGTTCAATTGGTATACTAGTTTTAATGTCAAGTAACATCTTAGCCAAAAGTACTGCACCGCAGAGCTCTAAACGAGGAAGCGAAACTTGTTTGACTGGAGCAACCTTTGATTTTGCAGCGATAAGACGCATTGTGATAGCATTGTCGTCCAGAACTCTAAGGTAAACAACACAAGCATAAGCAGCACAAGAAGCATCACAAAACCCATGAATTTCCACATTCAATTTAGCAGGTAACAAGCCAAGCCACCGAGGAAGCTGTATAGTATTCATGTGTTTTATGTTGTTGTGAAAAGCACACCATTCAACTCTTAAGGTATCAGGTAAAACATCGTCCCAGTCCAGGCCAGCCAACCACAGCTTTTGCATGAAAATTTTTAGCACAATGACTACAGGAGCTAACCAACCTAGCGGGTCAAATGTTTTGGCGATAATGGACAACACTGTTCGTTTAGTAATAGTACCAATAAGCGGATCAATTGACATTTTCAATTCAAAATTATCACTGTGCGGATTCCAAGAAATGCCCAAAGCTTTAATAGTGTCATTCATTTGTATGTTAACAACAGTTTGGTTAGATTTATCGGCATCTGGAATTTGTGACAATACCTTTGCACTGTTTGACGACCATTTGTGTAACAAAAATCCACCTCTTTGTAATAGTTCAGTTATTTGTTTTTGCAGACTAATTGTGTCATCTTCATTGGATGTTCCTGACATCAAGTCATCCATATAAAGATCTGTTCGCAGTAGCGGCGCTGCAACTGGAAACGCTTCCTTCTCATCATTGGACAGCTGGTGCAAAGTTCTAATGGCTAGGTAAGGTGCACAGGATGTTCCATAAGTGACGGTAAGTAACCTGTATTCTCTAATTGCTTCATCCGAATTTTCTCGCCATACGATTCGTTGATACTCCGCATCACTAGGATGAATTAGTATCTGCCTATACATTTGTTGAATGTCCGCTACCAAACAAATTCTATGTGTTCTCCACCTTGTTACTAAATCCTTTATATCTTGTTGCAGGGGCGGACCAATCATCAGTTCATCATTCAAGGACGTTCCTGTTCCAGGTTTAGCGCTACCATCGAAGACTACGCGCAGCTTTGTGCTAATGCTGGATTCCTTCAAGACGGCGTGATGAGGTAAGTAGTATTTATTACTTGTGTTTCTTTCCTTTTCAGGTATGACTTCCATGTGTGCTTGTGATTCATAATGCCTCAAGAATTTGCAATATTCTTCCTTAAATTCAGGTTTGTGCTTGAATCTCTTCTCCATTTGAGTTAAACGATTAATTGCTAAACCTTTTGTGTCACCTAGTTGGGTCGCGTTTTTGAAAGGCAAGCGGAGTATGTAACGGCCCTCAGCGTTCCGAGTGTGAGTTTCTTTATAATGCTCTTCGCACTGAGTTTCCAATTGTGTAAGCGGTCTTTTAATCTGTGTGTGTTCCTCAAGTTCCCAGAATCTCCTGAGCAACTGGTCAGTCTCTAATTTAGTATGTGAGACAACAACATGATATGAACTTTGTGAGGCATTCTTACACGTTTGTCCTGAAATCAACCATCCAAGACGTGAATTAAGTGCAATCATTGCGTTGTGTCTATGTAAACCATCCAGCATTAATCGTGAGTGTACTTCTGCTCCCAACAAGATATCTATACACCCTGGCTTGTGGAATTGTGGATCAGCAAGTTTCATCGTACTTAGAAGAGGCCAGGAATCCATAGATACTTCATGTGCAGGCAATAATGAGGTCAATCGTTTGAGTACAAAGGCTTGTGTAGTAATTATGTGTGAAGAATCATAAATAGAGTGAAATTCAAGGTTAACCATCGACTTCGTTGTTATTGTTTTCTCATTGGATATCCCAGTAATTTTACCATTAACAGCAATACGATCAAGACGCAGCAGTTGCGCAGTTGTTTCAGTCACAAGTGATGCCTGGGATCCTGGATCAATCAAGGCTCTAAGTTGGTGAGTGGATCCATTTTTAGCAATAACAACAACACGAGCTGTTGCTAAAATAACCTGTTGTACATTATTTGTTTCAGCTTTCATGGTGACAGCCTCGTGCGTTTCTGGCTCACCGTGTTCTGTAGCTGTGCTTGTCTTGGTCGGGTTTGTAAAATGCAAGAGTGTGTGATGACGTCGACCACATTTCCTACAGCTTGTGCTTTGCTTGCATTGACTCACTGAATGACCCTTAACAAGACAGTTGAAGCAGATGTTATTCTTCTTGACAAAGTCATAGCGTTGTGAGATTTCCAAATTAGAAAATCCTTTGCAGTGGCAAATGTAATGGTTTTGTGAACAAAAAGTGCAGGTGCTTTCAATTTCAGTGGCGAAAGATTTCATAGGAACGGATTTTGCTTGGGTTGAGGTGGGTTTCGCTGAATCTTTCTTTGAAGTATCCTTTCTAATACTGTTGATAACTTCCATGGCTCTGAATCGGCTTTCTAGTAGTGACGCTAAAGTCTCAAAGGTTGGTATGTCTCGTGATGAACCAAGGGACTGTTCCCAAAGTTTGTGAGTTTCAATGTCAATTTTAGAGACAACAATGTGAACTACTATAGCATCCCACTTGTCTATTTCAATACCAAGATTTTCTAGCGAATTCAAGCATTCGCGTGTGGTGTCTAGAATACCTTTCAGGCTTTGAGCACATTCGTTGGTCATTTTGCGCTGATAAAGAAGACGATTCAGGATGTTATTAACAATTATCCTCTTATTTTCATAACGATTCTCAAGGGTCTCCCAAGCCTTATCATAGTTAGCTGCGGTAAGTGTGAAGTGTTTTAATAGCTGCTCAGCCTCACCCGTAATACTGGACTTCAAATAATGGTGTTTCTCAATATTTGATAGGTTATTATCATTGTGAACAAGGGATGTAAAGACGTCACGAAAGCTGAACCATTCAGTGTAGTTACCGGAAAACTTCGGTATGTTAATCGGCGGTAACTTCGTTTTGTTTTTTATCCTTTCAGATGTTTCGTCAGGACATGTGGCCAAAGTTGTAGCCTGCTGTGACTCCTGATGGGACAGCTCGATCAAGTATTCTTTAATCGCAGTTTTAAAATCAAGATAATTTTCTTCAGTCGCATCAAAATTTGCAATAGGATCAAACTTTATTTTGTCGAGAACATCCGTGGAAACACTCTTCAAAATCTCGTCGTGTTGTTTATTATACGTATCCCAATATTCAGTCAATGTGTCTAATCTCGTTTCTAAATAACCTCTGGTATAACGTGACTTTGAAGTTTTCTTTGTGTTACTATACAACTTAGCAATCCGCTCACTCAACTGTTTTTGTACCGCACACAATTGCGACATATTTATTAGATCAAATCAATTTACTTCAAAAAATATCACAGTTAAAAAACCGGTGTGAATTTACAAAGTTCGTAAAACAGAAGAATTGGCTAAGTCACTGTAGTTAATATTTTTAAGTGTCCAAGATGCAAAATCACACAAAGTCCACAAAGAGAGAAATTTTCAAAGTCAATCTTTCTAAGTATTTTAACTAACGTAGCAAGTATCACTAAGTTCACTGAGTCCACACAACTGAGATTTCACTAAGTCCCTATTCTCTTGTAAATGTTCACAGTCTTACCCATCAGAGTCCAATAATCCAATGTCGCACTCACTTTATTAACACTTCACTTTTTCACTGCACTGAAATTATTCATCTCACTTTTTATCCGACTTCGAAGGACCAAATGTTAATAATACTACACTTGTAATTGTGGAAGAACTGTATTTAAAATAAAATTTCGTGGACCCCAGTCGGTTTGGCGGTAAAGTAACGATAGCTTGAATTTAAATCGAGCAACGCCATCTATCGACCCATGAGGAACTAACTTTACACAAACAGGTACGGAGCCCTAAAAACTTATGAAAGTTAATAACCTGTCACTGTCGGCTTTCAATTCTATCGGGACTTGTAGGTGACAAGTACTGGATTAAAGTCTGGTAGGTACTTTAACCCCTAAATCAGTTTTATGCGGGTTAGATATTTACAGTACAATTATTTTAAATAATGAAACCATTTTGTCGGGAGTGTTATTGTGGAACGTATTTGAATACCTTCTAAACAATAACAACAAAAACTCTTATAAAAACTCTTTAGTGCTATAAGACTACAAAAAATCAATAAGAGACATTAAGTTAATAACATAATATAGGTATATTCTTAGCAAAATAGCATTAATAGATTAAAAAAAGATAACAACGATCAAAAGGTTTATTTTTTAACAATTAATAAACAGTAAAAAATAAAAGTAAATAAACAGAACAAAATTAAAGTAGGCGAAATAGGCTATCCAAACGGGCAGCAATTCCTTTCAGCATGTTGACTCCACGGAAAAAAGGGCCAAAAATGTTTTGTTTTTGTTTTTGGGGAATGGCATCTCGCAGATAGGAGGTTGTCGACTGCTTAACCGGGCTTTCCTGTGGATGCCTCAATAAATTAAGGCCTCCAGCCAGGCTTAAAACTAAGACTAAAAACTAAGCGACTACACGCTAAGGGCACCCCCTGTGGGGTACGGACCTCGGCTTAGGGCGTCGCTGGGAGAGGACAGCAATGGGACATGCTGGATCACATTATTTGGGGGCAAATTTAGAATTACGGGCTCAGCTGCGCGGGCTGGCTCGAGCAAGGGTCGGGGTGGGTATGGACGGGGGCGTCGCGGTGGCCCTCGGCGGCGAGGGCGGAAGCACGGCGGTCTCGATTTGAGTTTCCGGATCGTGCTGGTGGCGGGATTACTCTCCTGGAGGAGAGTTATGGCGTCATCCGGGACGGTTAGGGCGTGCCTAGGATGGCGGATGCGACTTATGCGCGACGGTGCGTAGCGGGCGGCCGCCGCAATCAGGGGGGATTCGGGTGTTTAGATGCAGATTCGAAGAAACGCTTGGCGAGGCGTTTCATGAACTGCTGGACGGTTGGGATTTTTAGATCAACGTGAAGAGACTCATTGCGTACATAATAGGGTGCCCCCGTGACCTTTCTGAGGAAACGGTTCTGTAGGGTCTGCATCCTATGGAGCAAGTGTGGCTTAGCGTACGCAAATACAACACAAGCATACGTCATGATGGGACGGATGACTGCGGTGTAGATGCGCAGCTTGCACTTAAGAGATAGTTTGCTACGCGCGGTCAGGATGAAATGAAGCCTGCCGAGAGCGCAAGCGGCACGCAAACGAGCCGTCTTGATGTGCTCTTTGAAGGTCAGGTGTTGATCCAAGATCACGCCAAGGTATTTGGCTTGCTTCTCCCAAGGGATCGGCTTGCCATACATGGTGATTGGGCTAGGAGGTGCGGAAGCGCGAAGTCGCGGTCGCGTGAAAAGGACGGCCTGACTCTTATCGGGATTGACCTCAATCCTCCACTTCCGGAACCAGACGCCTAAAGCGTTTGCGGAGTTTTGGAGAGTTCTGGCGATAGAGTTCTGGCACCGCCCTGTGTAGTAGATAGCTGTGTCATCGGCGAAAAGCGCCAAATGAGTCTTGCTACATTTGGGGATGTCGCTCGTGAAGAGCGAGAAGATGAGGGGAGAAATCACCGAGCCCTGAGGGACACCGGCGCGTAAGGGGTGAGGGGAGGAGAGTGTACCCTCAATGCGATAGCGAAAGGTGCGGTTCGACAAAAAGTCTCGTAAGATGAGCACGAGACGGTCAGGCACCCCGAGTTGGTACAGCTTATATATTAAGCCGTTGTGCCAGACCTTGTCGAACGCTTTCGCTATGTCGAAGAACAACATGCCTGTCGTTGCCTTGCGCTGGAAGCCAGCGCTTAGGTGCTCAACGATTCGGTGAACTTGCTGGATGCAAGAGTGATGGGTCCTGAACCCAAACTGTTCACTAGGGATAAGGCTCTTAGCCTCGACAAAATCTTTGAGACGCTTATAAATAAGCCTCTCATATATTTTGCCGAGGACATTGAGGAGACTAATGGGGCGGTAACTAGTGGGCTCAGACTTGGGCTTGCGTGGCTTGGGGATACCGATGACGGTGGCCTCTTTCCACGTCTGCGGAAAGATGTTGTTGCTGAGAGCACCATTGAAGATGGCGGTCATTAGCATTATCAGGGGGGCGGGGAGGAGTTTGAAAACCTTATTGGTGATACCGTCCGAGCCAGGGGCCTTCCGATCCTGTAGCCCTTTAATGATGTCGTGCACCTCGTCTGGAGTGACGGGAGGCAACGGATCATCAGGGTCTTCCACAGGGGGAAGAGCAGCCCTGCGTTCGACTTCGGCGTCGACCTTGGCAAGGTGCGCTTGGTCAGCTGGTTGGGAGCTAGGAGAACATTGAGACTCCAGGCTGTCGGCTAGGCATTCTGCCTTTTCGGGATTGTCGAATGCGATGCTCTTGTCAGGGCAAATGAGGGGAGGCATTGTAGCCTCCCCAGTGGAGGTACGCATTTTGCTTTGGAGTTGCCAGAAGGCCAGATGGTTGGGCTCGAGCTCACTGAGCATCTTGTCCCAGCCCTCGGAACGCCACTCCGTTATACGTTTCTTTACAGCACGCTGTAAATGGCGCATGTGGGCTTTGTTCGCGTCGCAGGGAAAGGAGTCGTAGGCACGAATGGCCGCGTTCTTCTCGGTTATCAGTTCACGCACGTCAATCGGTAACTTCCAGCGATGATCATCCATCGCCGGAACTTCCCGCGAACAATCCGTCAAAACGGATTGAACGTGTTCTGTAAACGAGTCGATCGCACCCGTCGTGTCTTCGACTGACACTATGTGGTCGGGGATTTTATCCAAGTGAGGCGACGTGGTGGATTTCAGCTGTTCGCTTACTTTCTTCCAGTCGGTTATCACTTTGATTCGAGGGGGCTGGTTAGGATCGAGCGGGCCCGAATAAGGGGCGAAAAGCATGGTAATTGGGCGGTGATCCGAGTTGAGTTCGTGGTGCGTCTCAATAGAGTGCAAACGAAGGTTTACATTCTTGAGTAGCGCAACATCGAGCACGTCTGGAAGCTGGCTGGGAACGCCAGGGTAGTGGGTTGGGTTCATCGGAGCGATGACATCGAAGTTGAGGGAGGCACCTAGGTTGAACAGTATCCTACTTCTGGTGGAGGTCGTGTTGCTGTTCCAGGCGGGATGCTTGGCATTGAGATCCCCCGCCAAGATGACGGAGTCACTCAGACCGAAGAGGACAGTTAGGTCCTTGGTGATCGCGGTGGGATCCTCCGCACCATTGGCAGGCGGGAAGTAGGCAGAGATGATGGTGATTGGTTGATGACCAGTCATGCCGAGCCGACAGATTGAGACCTCAAGATGAGAGACTAGTGGAGGAGGGTCCATAGGACTACAGTAAAGAGACCTTTTGTAGTATATAAGGGTGCCACCCTTGTGGCAGCGGGACCTGTCATTGCGAACTATGTCATAGTTGGCGATTTTCGGGTCCCGCTGATGGGGTTTCAGGAAGGTCTCTTGAATGAGCATAATGTCAAGCTGATGATCACGCAGAAAGGTGGCGATCTCATCGCGTTAACCGGTAATTGCATTGGCGTTGAAGACGCCTAGTTTAAGGGAGCGGGGTTTGAGGGACCTAATCTTTTGTAAATTCATAATGGAATTTAAAAAGTTAGATTTTCGAGAGCTTGCGATACCTCGGGGTACGCATTGAAGATCTCAAGGAGACGAAGAGCGTTTCCTTGAGCGGCACGGATTTCCTTCACCATGGCGTTGGCCGCCGGGGTGTAGAAAACAGCGAATACGCTGAGAAGCACCTGTGGGTTTGAAGGCTGATGGCCTGAGGGAGGGGACCTGTTTGCTGCCGTGGGAACCGGCGCAGCCTTGGGAGCGGCGGCGGCCACAGGAGCCACTGGAGCTGCTGCCGGGACCGGCGTGGCAGTGGCCAATGGCGCAGGGATGGGTTGAGAGGGCGGCACCGAGGCCGAAGCTGCCTTAAAGTTGACCCATGGGGAGGGTCTCTGAGGAGCGAGGCGCTCGGGCAACTGAGCAGAGGGGAGCTTTACGCTCGGGCTTTCCCTTTGCTGGCGCTCGCTGGCACGCTTCGCCAGCTTGGCCGAGGATGATTTTGGGGCTTTACTGCATCCCCGGTAGTTAGCTAGGTGACCAGCTTGCCCGCAGAGCACACAACTTGGAGGTTCTGTGCACAGAGTCCTGTCCTTGGGGCGAGGGCAGTCCGCAGTGCCATGCCCGCCCAGACACTTAACGCATCTGGGAGTTGCGTAGCAGTGCGACTGGGAGTGGCCGTATAATTGGCAACGGTGGCACTGGCCAACGATATTGGACTTTCTGGGCTTCTCAATAGAGATGCCCGGCAGTGAACACACCGACTTCACTTTGAAGATCGGGTGATGACCCTCAACGGGGTCGGAGATCACCAGGACCATGTCGTATACAAGGCCCTGTTTCGCCCGGTGAAGGCGGTGAACTGCAGAGACTGGGATACCCTTGGAGATCAGGTCTGCCTTGATCTCTTCGGTGGCGATCTCCTTCGGGATACGCCTGATGACTACTCTCGTCGGAGTTTCCTCCGGGAGGGAGAATGTGTGAAAGGAGTACTTCCTTTCACGAAGAATTCGGACAAGGTCCCTGTAGTCCGAGGACGAGGGGACAGTAACCTTGATGCCCTGCTGGGTAGATCGGGCATTGGTGTATTGGATCTTGCGATCCACGCAAACTTTAGAAATTTCTGTCCACTTGGACTTATCTTGGATGTATAAGGGGGGCGGGGGACGCACCTTCCTCTTTGAGTCCGTTGGGATAGGACTGGCTGAGGTGGGTGATCGGGTGGGTGCCGAGCCGGAAGTAGAGGAAGGGGCAGGGGCAGGGGCGCAGGCAGGGGCGCAGTCAGGGGCGGAGGGGATGGCTGCCGCCAGAGGCTTTTTGGCCTTGCTGGCCTGGGAGGAACCGCCCTTCTTCCTCTTCCCTCCCTTTCCGACGACTTGATAGTCGTCTGAGGAGGAGGAGGAAGTGAGCGAGATAGGGCCAAAAATGAGCGTGCAGCAACTTATATAGGCGCTTGGTGGCTGCTGTCTGTCAGCCCCCCCCCCCCCCTCCTCGCAACGGCTTGACAATGACTTTTCCGCTAACATTATATTATGAATTAATATCTCTGTACATTTGTTGAACAAAGTTCAACAGATAAATGAATATTGCTTTAAAGAGTCTTTTACAGACGAGCTTTTGATGAAAACTTAAATATTACACCAATAAAAATTGGCATGATCAATTCATTTTTATTTTTAAATACTCACCTAGACACAGTTTTAACAGAGAAAGATAAAATAGAAGCCTGTGAAAATTCAAAAAGTGAAATCCCATAATCCGTTTTGGGCTTTGTCGCCCGCATTGTGTCGGAGTTCAACCGGATCCGGTGGAACCGAAAATTGTTCGCAGCCACTCGACAGGACACAGCTTTTCAATGATTTATGAAACTAGTTATTTGAAAATGGAATATTTTACGCCTCATTTCGCGTTCATGAGTAATTCCTTTGCCGGCAATTTCCTTGTGCGCTTTTGAAATAGGTACTGATTTTACCGCATAATTTGTTTAAAAAGTGAAGAATTTAAAAGGAGCTTCTTGCCCATCCTTCTCTATAGGAACCTATTATTTGGAGTGGGCAACTAGCTTCGTCGTTCTGATTCTGACTGACCGACTCCTTGACAATTCAAAAGTGCCTGTAAATAGTTTAATTTCAATTATACCATTAACGGATAATAAATGAGTTTGTGAAGAGAAGTTTTACTAAAGGGAGCGGAGGGAATATATCTATAAGATGAACTAGCCGACCCTCGGCATCGCTCGTATGGACTAATAATGTACTATAACACCTAGTTCTAGATATGTTATTAATTCCCATTTTCACTAACAATAGGAGACGTCTGAATGAACGTAAATATTATCGTGCTGTTGGATTTTCAACTTTCGGCACTGAGCCGAGCGTTCAAAATGGTGGGTAAGGTAGGTGGATAGTATGGTAGAACCGAGTAGGTACACTTACCTACTCAGTAAAGCTCTTTAGTGCACATGAACGGGTCTTCCAAACAAGAGCCATTTCCTACAGAGATACCGTTGGCTGAACTGTGGCTAAGCGTGAACCGTATTACTCGTCATAGCATCGTGTTATATGCGGTTCCGTACGTTTACGAACATGGAGTATTATGGAAATGAACTGCTAATGTGTGAGTGAACGATGACAGCAACTAATGTCAATACTTACGACACTTATACAGGATTCTTTTGGCGTATTGAGGAATGAGGAACACAGTGTAAAGTTTACTCATCCTCCGTAGAAAAGAGGGGACCCTCCGACCAGACGGGTGTGGTATCTGGTAGGCTACTGCCCGACGGTTAATGTCGGTGTGTTGTATACAGAGTAGATTTTTGAGACGGGGCAGTAAGGGCAGGTACCTAAACGGTTGTAGCTACATGAAAACGATCTTTAGAGACTGTCCTTAACTTTTTGAGACATTTTGATCTGCATTCACAAATTTTGAAAAAAATGTACAGTCGGTAAGAAAATAAGCAGTTTTCACAAAAAAAAAATTGATACCAATCGATCCTCTTTCTTATAAGGATCAAAAAACTCTAACGAACCAACTGAGGTTTGAGTGCTGGAAGAGACAGAAATTGCAAAAAAACTTTTTCCATACTTTTGGTGGAAAGAAACTACAAAACACTTTTTATGATGGACAGACTAGCCGAAAATAACCAAAAAAATTAAACTTCTAACGAATACACGTTATAATTTATTTGTTTTCAGAACAAGATAGTTTGTTGATTGTGATTTCCGACGTTCTGAGAAAAAAATAAGTACCTCAAATTATTTAGAACTTTCAGACTTGTCCAGATTTGTTCAGACTTGTCCACACAAGACTGTCCGCTGCAAAAGTCAGAAATCTCAAAAAACGTTTGTATGGAAAAAGTTGTTTCAAAAGCAAAAAAGCTGTCTAGAAATGCTATCAAAGCAAATAAAATTAATTCCCCTTATTCGTTCGAAATTAGAAGTTCAATTGTTTTGTTTATTTTCGGCCTGTCTATTCATCGTAAAAAAGTAGGTTGGAATCTCATTTCCTACGAAATATATGGGAAAAGTTTTCTGATTTTTCTAGTATTTACTAAACCTCAGTTGGTCCGATAGACTTTTTTGATAATTAAAAAAAGTTTTTGTGAAAACTGGCTATTTTCTTGCTGACTGTAGTTTTTTCCAAAATCTGTGAATGCAGATCAAAATCTCTCAAAAAGCTGACGTCAGTCTCCTAAGACCTTTTTTTTTTGTAGCGACAACGAATAAGGTAGCTGTCCTTTTTTTTTTTTTTTTTGTGGATGGGAAATCATCAAATGACTTCTCCCGCTCTGGGCGGAGCGGGAGGGCGTGTCAGACTTTTACTGACTAAAACCCACCCGTGTTCCTTCTGTTGCCTGTGCCGGGGCCACGGTAACTTTTTCGAACATCCCGCAACCCTAGCTGGCATCGGCCCTAGCGGACCCCGTCAATAGTGCTGACATCTCTTTGAGGCGCGCGTGGAACACGACGCGCCGTCGACTCGGGCCTGGTCCTTACCAGACGGCGAGCTACCCATTGCTCGCCGTCCGCAAGCCCGCGCCTACGGTGGCCGGGAATCGGCTGCCAATTCCCGACGCCCAGGGCGTCTCCTGCGGCGACTAGGGGCGTGAGGGTGCAAAGCTTGCCTCTCCCTCACGCGTCCCGCCTCCTCCTTCACGAGCATTACTGCTTCGCAGAAGGAGGTAATGGCTTCCCATGCACTCTCGCTCCGTACCATGGCCTGGACCAGGGCCGGACGCGAGAGATCGCCGCCGCCGATCGCTTCCGCGAGGACACGGCGGTGCTCCGCCCAAGCCGGGCAGACCTCCACCGTATGCTCCACCGTGTCCTCCGGGCGATCCACACAGTGGTGACACCCGGGCGTTTCCTCCCGCCTTATCCGGAACAGGTACCTCCCGAAGCACCCGTGTCCGGTGAGGACCTGCGTCAGGCGGAAGGTGAGGACGCCGTGGCGCCTCTCCAGCCACTCCTCAAAGAGGGGACTTATCGCCGCAATTGTGGCGTGCCCAGCGCTGGGTTGCGACAATCGCACTCTCCATGCCGCCATGAGATCCTGCCGGAGCTCTGTCCGCCGTGCCACGATTTCTCGCGGCAACAGAGTTACGCCCCGGCGTCCTGCCTCCTCGCGCCACTCCCACATGTGCGCGAGGACTTTTGCCTCCAGATCCCATGGCGGTAATCCGGCAAGGAGGTTCGCCGCCTCCCCGGAGACCGTGCGGTATCCCCGGGCTAACCGGATGGCCATGACCCTCTGGGACGCGTTCAATCGACGTACCGGTCGTCGCCTCACGGAACGCGCCCACACCGGAGCTCCGTAAAGGGCCATGGACCGCACGACCCCCGCGTAGAGCCTCCGGCAGGAGGCGTTTGGACCCCCCAGATTGGGCAGGAGCCGCCCCAAGGCAGCCCCGGCCCGCTCCAGTCTGGGAGCCAAACGTCGGAAATGCTCCACGAAATTCCACCGGCTGTCGAGGACGAGTCCCAGGTACTTCATCGTCGACTCGACACCGATGAGAACCCCTCCTACCGTTATTTGGGAACCCGATGGTGGCGCGTTCCGAGGACCATGAAAACACATGGACTCGGACTTGTGCAAGGCCACCTCGAGTCCCAATTGCCGGATCCTCTCTACGATTGTCGCAACCCCGCGTGCCGCTAATTCGGCCGCCGCCTGGTGCGACCTCCCCTGCGCCAGAACCAGCGTGTCGTCAGCGTAGCAAACTACGCTGACGCCACCAGGGAGGTCGGCGCGCAGCACCCAGTCGTACCCGATGTCCCACAGATGCGGTCCCAGAACCGATCCCTGCGGGACACCGCACGACATCTCTCGCCGGTTCCAATCTCCCCGGTGACCGGGGTAGATGACGGCCCTGTCCGTCAGATAGGCCTCGACCACGCGACAGAGGTAGGTCGGCACTCGGTGATACCGGAGTGCCTCCCTGATGCAACTCCAGGGCAGGGTGTTGAAGGCATTGGCGATGTCTAGAGACACCGCCAAGACGACCCCACCCCGGGCCACAGCATCCCCCGTCGTGAGGGCTCGTACGCGCATGATGGCGTCCACCGTAGAGCGCCCCTTGCGGAAACCAAACTGGCTCTCCGCCAAATCCGGCCCCACCCTCACCAGCTGCCCGACAAGGCGGTCTGCAATGACTCTTTCAAAGAGCTTGCCCACCTCGTCGAGCAGCACGATGGGCCGGTAAGCGGACGGCGAGTCCGCAGGGCGCCCCGGTTTCTTAATGAGGACCAGTTTCCCTGTCCTCCATTGAAGCGGGAACTGGCCCCTCTCCAAGCATGCGCTTAGGAGCCCCCTTAGTCGAGGCCCGAGAGCCTCCAAGGCCAGGACCCAGGCTTTTCCAGGTAAGCCGTCGGGTCCTGGGGCGGTATTCTTGGCATTCAGCCTGCGCACCGCCACTCTCAGCTCTACCTCGGTCACCTCCGGAGCATCGTCGTCATCGTCGGCTGCGTGGTCCGCATCCGACACCGCAGGAGGCGGAGCCATGGGCGGGGGAGTATGTTCCCCTCGCGAAGGGAACAGAGCGAAGGTAGCTGTCCTTACTGTCCCATTTCAAAATCCAACCTGTATATGCCAGTCGCGCGGTAAACTCTGCTTGCGCGATGGAGGATTTGTGTGACGTCAGGTCTTTGATGCGTTCCATGCGTTCGCATGGAATCGGAACTAACCCTAGCATCTTGTTTTGTCAATACAATTTCTGTAAGAATTTCACAAATGTTTACCAACAACGTCCCCTTTTTTTGTGGGTGGGAGAAATAATCAAATAACTTCTCCCGCTCTGGGAGGAGCGGGAGGGTGTCAAACTTTTAGAGACTAAAACCGAGTGGGTTTTCCTTCAGTTGGCTGTGCCAGGGCCACGGTAACTCTTTCGAACATCACGCGACCCTAGCTGGCATTGGCCCTAGCGGACCCCGTCAATTAGTGCTGACAGCTCTTTGAGGCGCGCGTGGAACACAACGCGCCGTCGACCTGAGCCTGGTCTTTACCGGACGGCGAGCTACCCATTGCTCGCCGAACAACGCCCCCTGTCAACGTCATTCAGGTGCTAAAAGATCCTTGTACATGGAGTCCCACGCGGCTGCCGCGGTGACAGCAGCGCCGTATTAGGCAAATTAATGTTTTTATTCTGTTTGTAGGTCATTCTACTTTTCAGTTCATGGCTTGATACCATTTCATGCGTGCTCGTATGTGTTTTCTTACAAAAGCATTAGGTACAACTTTCAACAATAATTGGATTCTAATTTCTATAACGTAACCAGTACTTTAACACACATTTGTGTGTCTATGCAAAATTATGCTTGTGGCTTGCTCCATTCTCTTTGAATCTGTGGTTCCAAGCGTTAGTACGACCCAAGCTATCGATGTATCGAAATTGCTAGGAAAATTTTATCTCATGCTCGCCATGACATTTAAGTATCGCGATTACCGAATAACTTTACAGTTATCCTGTTAAATGGAATCCCAAATACATTTCCTCTAACAATATCTGTGTAATTAATGACTGTTGTTAAATGTATCTTCCAATACCTGATTGGAAAGTCGTAAAAGAAAGTAAATGTTTTTCTTTTATCGACTTTAAGCATTCATTTGAACTTTCCGTTATCTTAAACTTGGAGATTGTAAACAACAAGACGATGAAGATCTTTTGACAAAAATGGCAGATGGTAAGCTTTTGTCTCGAATATAAATGAGAGCGAATATGTCGTACCTAATTGCTTGTGGATAAATATCCGCTACCATGGACCATAAGGGGAAAAAACTGTTTTTTCTGTTCTGTAGATAAAACAATTTCTATGAAAACTTCAATAAAATTGTTCTACCGGAGTCACGTCGCGCCAGTCTGCACGAGCCTTAATGGTTTAAATGATAAATGATTTTATTTCTGTAAGTAGGTTTATACAAACACTTACATGTCAAACATTTTTTTTTTAAACTAGATGAGGCCGGCATTTCCTATCTGACTACTCTGAGAAGAAAGGCCGAAACAAACTCAGAGGTCACAGTCTCTTTTAAAGTCCAAACATAATCTTGGTCAGATCATGTGAAGACCATGTAGGTTGGTGTCTGAAATGGTCTTTTGAGGAAAGAACCGCACAGATTGAGTGGACCTGTCCAGTCAGTGCAAGCATCTGTCAGTAATCGTACAGCTCAACATAAAAGTTAAGGAGCTCAACGATTCGACGAACAATACCAAAGAAAGGACAATTGGGTAGGCCGCATAATTTACTCAAACTGGCAAACTATGATTAAAGCTGAGAGAAAAAGAAAAAAAAAACAAGGACCCACATAGTCTTCACATTCACAGTAATTAAAATAATATTACATTTTACAAAGTAAATATTCATGTCATTGTATATATAAAATTCATTAATGGCAATGTGTATATAAGAAAAAAAAATAGCAAAAAGAAAAGAACAAAAATAAAATCAGTATGTATATTAAAAAAAAAAAATTTGTTAAAATTAGTTGGAGCAGCTCAATCCCACGCCTTTTTGTCATCAATGTAATCTTTAACGGTATAAAAGGCTTTCTGCCACAACTTACGTTTAATAAATGATTTGAATTTATTAAGGCTCAGATCTTGAACGGGGCTTGGAAGTTTATTATAAAAACGTATACATTGACATCTGAACGAGCCACCTAGTTTCTTGAGCCATCCAAGAATGTAAAACGGGATAAATGTTAGATTCCGTCTAAACACATGTATGTATGTACATGTACAATGTATGTAGCAATGCAATAAAGCCTAGTGGTGTTAATTCATTGCTACATTGTACAAGCGTGTGTTTTTATCATTTAAAGCTAGTCGGTATTTTAAAAGATTAGGGAAAAAACACGCAATCCAGTAATTAAACCAGTAATGCGATCTTGACTACTTTCTTGAAAAACATCACTAATTGCATTCTGGAAAAATGCGGAGTTCGATTTCAGCACTAATGAGTAGTTGAGTGGTTTTATGTTGTAACAGACATACTAGTATTATTATCTTATGTATTTTCTTAGAACCGTGATCGCTGCAGGCTACGTAGAAATATTAACTTTTTTCTCGGTACTTATATTTTCTAAGTCACGTGCCACGTAGGTACACTCGGCGAATAAATATCTGGTTACACATTTCCTTGAGCCTGCTGGCCTGGCATTGTACAGTCACAAGCATAAATACCTTACAATGACGCAAGATTCAAAAGCGATTTTCTATAAAAGCATTCATCGAGATGGTGAAAAAAAAATGAAATGGTATGGAAATTTGGTGGTGGTTTGCGGTGCTACAAATATAGTCTTTTCGAAACCATACAATTATGAAATAGGTATTTTCTCAAAGTCGCAATGATTTCACGAGGAAATCGCTGTTGAATTTTGCGTTAACATGAAGTACTATAGCTTTTGCCCGCGGCTTCGCCCGCGTGGGTGTCAGATATCATCCCACGGGAACGTGCTACCGGGATAAAAGTATCCTATGTCTTAATCCAAATCATGACCTATACCTTTCATTCATTTCTGTTCAGCCATTAAGGAGTGAAAAGTTAACAGATAGTAAATTTTATAACTTTTGACCCAATGGGCCGATTTTAATTAAATAAAGACTAAATTTTTTCTTAAGACATGGACTATAACTATATTTCCAATACCTTAAATTTCTTTAAAAGAAGTACACAATTACATGTGAATTTTAAAATTATCCCCTATTTTACAAAAACGCTGTAAGATGTAATTCCTTAATTCTTACCAAGAGCAAATGCTTTGTTAACAAATGCTAGATTTACTATACTATCTTTCAACCCTTATATCACCCCTAAAGGATTATGTTTAAGATAAAAAGTATCCTATGTCCTTTTCCCAGGATGCCATCGACCTCCTTGCCAAATTTTGTCGATATCCGTTCAGTGGTTTAGACCTGATAAGGTAACATACAGACAGAGAGAGTTACTTTCGAATTTATAATATTAGTATGAATTATTTTACTTTAAGTGAGTGCAGTTGATAAACACATTAGCAGACCATTTTTTGTGAGCGGGGTCATAGGTCACGTCGCGCGTGTTCCGCACCCGCCCGTGTCGGGGCTTTACGTCATTTGTTTCGGGCGCTTGATCTGTTATGCTCATGACTGTACGGATGCTCGTGACTGTACGGAAATCCTACTCGATGCTAGACCAGTCTGGTAATTGCTTCACACAATGGCGACAGACAGTTGCTAACGATGTAAATAACGCTCTCTCTAAAATAGTGCATTGGTTTAGTGTTAATAATTTACTTTTAAATGAGAAAAAGACTTTAATGTATTAGATTTCTGACACGCAATGTTAAACAGTGTTTAAATGGGGTGGAATTGGATCTTGTAGACGCCCTTGTTTTCTTGGGTATTACTTTGGACTCAAAGCTACATTGAGCCCCACCTATAACCAAATTGTCGAAGCGGCTAAGCTCTGCAGCCTACGCGGTCTATAAAATTCGTAATTTACAGTCCAATTAGTATATTTTAGTTTTATCTAATAAATATAACAACCTTATTGGAAGCTATATGTTTGAGCCGTTTCGGTTGAAGGGCCTAGGGCCTTGGGTCCGAGTGCTCATCGAGTATTTCGGGACATCGCCAAGCGGTTGGTCGACTCTTCACGGGACCAGAGGGCTGGCCTATTTTTAGCCCAAAGAATCAGCATTGCCATCCAACGTGGCAATGCTGCTTTTTAGCACTTTTCCCATTGACAGCGATGCGGACGAATTTTTTGATGCCCAATGAGATCTTCACCCTTTTCTTTATTTTTTATTGTATACTTGTATGTACGTAATATATATATTTTAGTGTTATCTTGTATATAGTCATTTTTTAGTAATATTTAATTAATCTTTCTGATTTTCAATGGTGTTCTAATAAACTGTGTACGTTTTCTCTATAGTGTATTATCGTACGGAATTTCACCGTATTGAAATGCAGCTGACATTCAGGGTATATTTGTGCTGCAGCAACAAGTCATTAATGCAATTTATAACCTTAGTAGAAGGCATTCACTGAGGCTTAAATAAGGAAATAAACACAGTCGCATCTCACAATAAATAGGTCTTAATAGATCTTTATTGTTAACTTTAAGAAGATGCCTCCGACTGCGTAAAATTGTCTGGAGACAAAATAGGTCTACTTGTTTCCATCTTTTTTAAAGTTCATTTGATTTAGATTTTTTTAAATTTACTTGTTTTTGATCTTTTTAATTTACTTTTTACATAACATAACGTCACGCCTGTATTCCCCCAAAGGTTAAGCAGAAGTGTACCTATAATACACCCATATTTCGCCAGTTATGTTTAAGTCCTATGTAACCGAGCACAAATCCAGACTTCGGGCTGCTACTGAAAAATTCCAGATGGAAAAACACTTTTTAGTTAGGATTATTATTCTCTCACTGTATTAAGTAACGTTTTAGGTAACGGTCGTACCTAAATACAATATTCACTTACTCACTCCAAAAGTTCGGGATTGTTTTTTTATCATTTCTCATTCCAAATTACATTTAAACATATAATTTGTATATATTATTGTAATCACCTTTTAAAACCCTTAATTTTGATATTCTACTCGATAGGTTCGGGAGATTTTTTTTTTTAACATACATTATGGCGCCAAAAATCCGCCATTTTGATTTTTATAATTTTAATATACCCAGTGACTTTCGCGCAATAAAGACGAATCTAACGACAGATCATTCATCAAAATCGGATTAGCCGACTAATAGTTACGAGGGAACATAGGGACGGACATACATGCAGGTCAAACACATAACCCTCCTTTTTTGGCTTCACCGAAGTGCGGTAAAAAATAGTATTTCATTTAAGTGTCAATGTATACGTTTCTACAGACTCCCAAACCATGTTACAGAACTGAACCTAATTAAATTTAAATAATTTATTAAACAGAAACTCTGTCAAAAAGGTTTCTATGAAGTTAAAGATTAATTGGACGACAAAACTTGGGATTAAGCTAGCAACAAACTATTTTAAGTATACTAAGTATTTTACAATATTTGCTATAAGTAGTACTAAGTAAATATCTACTAAGTACTTATTTTAGAATTATAATTTATATTGTATTTTAGTGGATTTACGTGACACAACTAATGACATTTTTGTCTGACATTTAAAGTGAAAACCGACTGTGAATTGTACTCACAAGTACTATGTAGGCTAGTTATAAAAGGTACATGAATTTCTAACTGTCTGGCGGTTTTGATTATTTTTTATATGGCCTACGCAAATATCCTGCAGATCTCTGGTAGCGTCGTGTGACGGATCGTTGAGCTCCCTAAAATAGTGTTGAGCTACACGATGACTGATGCATACATGCCGTCTGTCGGAATAGGTCAACTCAAAGCTGCAACGGCTTTCTTCAAAAGTCTCTTCCAGACATGGCCCTGCATTGTTAGACTAACCAATTTGGGTGCAGCACTCAATTGCGTAACCTACTTTCTATCACACTCCGAAGGATTTTGGAAGAAGTTATTATAATTATAATCCATGTCTTCATATGCATGAAAATTTCGTCGACTCGACAACGTTAATAACGCAATTAATGTTGTTGAATTGTCCAAATGAAAGGCATTGCCATTGTAAGTGTATTACGCAATTACCCCGCAGTTTGTATTTAAAACACCGGAGGTCCCAAAATTTTCACTGTACTGATTTTTTGGGATGTTGTTAGAATAGATACCATGGTGTAAATCCAAGTTTGCAGCTTCGAAAGACCTGTGCCAACAGCGTGGTGCTCGAAACACCTTGAAATTTTGGATTTCTCGAAATTTTGACTTAATAACTCTAAAAGATGCATCCTACGGAAAAAGTCATTCTATACATTTCTACTTGGTTATGTCGAGTGTACGCCTAAACGCCGACAGACTGAACACCGACAAGACTTAACTTCGACGGACTCTTCGCCGACAGGGCATACTATAATATGCATACATAATATAGGTACATTAATACCTTATGTCTGATAGCAGGTCAACGGAGCCCCGCTGCGCGGGGCTCCTATTTCTGCGTGCAGGGTTTAAAGGAACCTAACCAAACCGAACTTCGGGGTGCCCTCGGGGTGCCTGTCGGTGAAGTGTCATGTCGGCGAATTGTCCCGTCGAAGTAAAGTCTTGTCGGTGTTCAGTCTGTCGGCGTTTAGTCGTACACTGGGTTATATCGCCGTGTGTACCTATGAACTGCCACATGTTTCTGTAAAATAAATGTGTTTCTCCTAAGTTATGTTTGACATGAACTATTTTCTATCATAATTCTAGCTACATTATTTTGCAAGACTGGAGATTATCATGTCTGTTATAAATCTGGATATGTTTTGATAATTCATAAAGGGTACCAAAGCAAGAGTGGAGCCGCGGTCACAACTAATATTAAAATATAGTTAATCTCCCGCCCGCCCTTGCTTCGCACGGTTCTTACGACATGACAAAACTTCAATATTTCTTTATTATTTTGTAGGTAATAATATCAAACATACAGGATAAGTTTATGTTCAAAAACCAGTTAATTACCAGTTAATGTCCAAAATGGCCCGACTGGCTGTTCACAATGGTGTGCTGAGGCCTACGCTTATGTATGGAAGTGAATATTGGGTGTGGTAAAAGAAGCATGGAAGTAGAATAAATGCTGTGGAAATGCGTTCATTGCGAAGCATGTGTGGTGTGACTATGACTGAGGAATGATGTGATAAGGCAACGGTGCGGTTTAAAAGAAGATGTAGTGACAAAAATTTAAAAGAGTATGCTTACATGGTTTGGTCATGTTGAGAGTATGAATGAAAGTCGACTAACAAAAGGTATTTACACGGCAGATGTGAGTGGAAACGCCGCCGGGAGGGGACGCCCTAGGAAGACATATAGTGATCTTATTGGTGATGTTCTTCAGAAAGGTCAGGTGCGCAGTACTCGCAACCGGCGTGCGTGTATGACCAGATGAATGAATGTAAACGAGGCCAAAGGAGTATGTAAGTATCGTAGCAGGTGGCGTTCTGTAGTTTCTGCCTACCCCCATGGGAAGAAGGCGTGAGTTTATGTTATGTTAGGATTAGTTTAAAAAGAGAGCGAATATTATAGCAGGTAATCAGATGCATAAAACGGAACATAGTTCCCCAAGGAACATAGGTCGAAATCTAAAAAATAAAATTCAACTTCTCATACAAACATAAGTCACGTGACCAGTCACTTTGTATGAAAAGTCGATTTTCAATTTTAAGATTTCGACCTATGTTCCTTGGGGAAAGTTGTCCAGTTTTATGCACCTGATTATCTCCTAAAATATTTGTATGTATGGATACTAGGATTATGTACTGAAGTGCATTTGGAAGCACAATGTAAAGCTTATCGAGCACCTGACGTTAACAACGAGCCACAGTTGTATCATATCGATTACGATAAAAATAACGTACCTACTATAATAACAGATAATGGCTGCTATCAGACAGATATCGAATGCAAACACTAATCCCTGGTATGCACGCTTTGAAGCTATGCTAGCTAGCTACATTCCTATAAATAGCTTACAGTACCTACTCAAAACAGACAAGCCTTTCTACAATGTGGAGACAATAAATTAAAATACTGACAATACTAGCACATAGAAGTATTTCGAAACTTTAAAATAAATCTCTTAAAATAAAAAATAAATGGTTTTTTTTTTTCAAACAAACAAGCTAAATAACAGTGATGGAGCAACTATGGATTCAGCCGATCTTTAATTAGCTTCAGTGACTAAACTATTGGATATGTCACCATATAATTATGAACTTCATTAGTTTATAATAATATATCCGTATTATTTCCTGTAGAATAAAAACTGTCTCGACTGTGTCTGTCTGTGTCTGTGTCTGTGTTGACTGCCTCGTTGGTCTAGTGGTCGCAAGCGCTACAGTTGAGCATGAGGTCCTGGCTTCGATTCCCAGGCCGGGCAAAGTGTTATTGGGTTTTTCTATCTGGAATTTCTCAGTAGCAGCCCGGAGTCCGGATTTGTGCCCGGTAGATGCTAATAGGCTCGCCCCCTATTACATGGGACTTAAACATAACTGGCGAAATGTGGGTGTACCATAATGGGTACACCTCTGCCTAACCCTTCGGGGAAACAAGGCGTGATGTTGTGTTATGTGTATTATAAACTGTCGAAAAATTGGTCCGGTACTTACTGTGTCAGTACTGTGTGATCTATTTGATTGAATTTTTGTATGCAGACTGGGAACGTAATTACATACACGAAGTTTAAATTATTATCGTTCCCACACTGTATTAGTACTTATGAAAATAGTAATTTTTATATACTTGTCTAGCGCATTTGGTAAAAAAAAAAAAATCTTTATTTCGGATAAGCAACATCCATATGGGTTAGTAAACAAAAAAAAGATAGCTGATGTTGGATGGAAATATGGTGTACTTATAGGTTTTTTTTTTTTAATTTGAAATAGGTTTGCTCTTGACTCTAGGTCAGAGGTGACAGAGACAAAGACGATGATAGAGCGAGCTTACCCAGAAGAAGCCTGTTCACTCTCACTTTGAAGAGATCGGGGTTGTATGCGTTCGGAAACACAGACGCAGGTAGAGAGTTTCACTCCTTTGCTGTGCGCATCACAAAAGACATTTGGAAACGCTTAGTGCGAATTGGTGGAATAGCAACTACGTAGGGATGGTAACCTTCAGTGATCTAGATGTCCGATGGTAGAAGGGGGCCGGCGGAATCAGGTCGTGGAGTTCTTGAGCACACTCACCGAAGTACAATCTGTAGAAGACCAACAAGCAGGCAACCTTGCGGCGATGAGCCAAGCTGTGAAGCTTGGCATCTACCGGTCTTACGTCGCCAATGAGCACACTCACCAAAGGTTTAGAATTTATGAAAAATGGAGTGTTTATTTAGTTATAATTCTGTGTAGTTTTTGTTTGATATAATTTTTTGGGTTCGATTTCCAGTTTGGGCAAAGTGATATTGTTTTTTTCCGTTAAGATATTTTCCAGTAGTAGCCACGTAGTCTGGATTTGTGTCCGGCTTATGGTAATAGGATCGCCCACATAGGTACATGGGACTCAAACAAAACTGGTGATATGTGCATGTTATAATTACAGCTCTACCCTAATCTTCGGGGAATACAGGCGTGATTTTATGTTTTTCCATATTTTATCATTTTTACTTGTGTAGTTCAAAGATCCAGACATTCACATCTTACTTACTTGTGTATATAATCAGCCTATAATGTTCCCACTACTGAGACACAGGCCACCTCTCTCTGAGAGGGAGTGGGCCGTAATCCACCACGCGGGTCCAGTGTGGGTTAGTAGAGGTCATATGTCTTTGAATTTTTGGTTCTAGGACATGCCGGTTTCCTCACGATGTTATCCTTCACCGTTTTGAGAGCAGTGGTGATGAAATTAAGTACACAAAGTAAAGTGCCTGCCTGGGTTCGAACTTACGACTTACAGCTCGTAAGTCAGGGCCGATACAACTGGGCCACCACGGCTCTCGTGTGATTGATGCCAAACCCAAAACTAGTGATGTGTGTACCCTATATCTATGCACCTAATTAGATCATGCAGGAAAAATACACTGTTGATAACTACATTGGTATTTTAATTGAGTTTAAATTTATTCGTCTAAATAGCTGAATTTTTGTCAGTAGGCAGTGCTCGGGGTGCTTTCGATACATGAATCTGATATTCCAGATAATGTCCATATTTAAAATTTAAACAGAGCTATTACTGCATAATATCCAGCATGAAAATGAAAATAATCAGGCATCCCATACGTTTGGGTCGAGTAGGTATTGAAGATTTGGGAATTTTGATAATTTTTTCGCTATTCTGATGTTGATCCCATGGAGAAAGTTTTTCATTTTGATAGTCTGAACCACACTTAAATAATTATGGCCACACCTTTCTGATACCTGCTGTCGATTTTTGTCTGTGGTAAGTAATGTTTCGCTTTTGCCTTATTACTTTTCACCGCAAATGGCCGCGATGGTACCTATATCCATATCCAGATCAAATAATGGATGTCAAAGAATTGGATGCCATTTATTTTAGTGATTGTTACAATGATAATAGACACGTGGATAATGATGTTTTAACGAGGTACACATTATTTTACGATAGTAAACAGCACTTAGTAACATTCAAAGAGCCGCCTAGTGAGCGCTTTACACGAACATAGACTCCCACGTTGTCGCAGCTTCAGCTTATCTCCAGGGATACCTCTGTAGGAAGGTAGTATTTTGGCTCAATGGATGTCTCTGCGCAGGTGTTCAAAGGTTTGCTTCAAAAATAATCTTGCACCTACTCGATGTCGTTGGATTTAGAGTGACCATCCTTTTAAGAATATTTATTTTAACTTGATTCTCTTTATGATTTTTTAAAATGCAACGTCTGAAACTCAAGAACTGCTTGTACGATTTACGTGATTTATATTTTAATTAGCTTTTGCCCGCGACTTTGTCTGCGTGAAATTTCTTGTCCCCCCGAACCACACAGTCACATCGCATCGCCCGCCCGCGCTGTGATTTCGTTTTCGCTTAGCGTTCTTTTTAACTTTTTTTAATTTTGCTCGGCTCCTAAGGGTCTTAGCGTGATGTTAAATAGTCTATAACTTTCCTCAAGAATTGGGATATCAAATGCAAAAAGATTTTTCAAATCCGACTGGTAGTTCCAGAGATTATCTCTTTATAATATTAGTATAGATTTATTGATAGATAAAAATGAGGTTCTTTGGGTAGGTTTTTGTCTACGCGAACTGAATTTATTCAAGAACACCGCTATAGTCCATTACATAATGGGTCCGCTGTTAACCTCAGTCTGGCTGGCTGAATGGCTTGATGGATGAGGCCTACGATAGAACGAGCGCACGCAGAAGATGCTTGTTTACTATACAGTTTGACAGTGCATTTAAGGTTCCATATAATGAAGGCAGTTTCTCTGTCTATTTTGTGATCATGTCAGTCTGTATTAGGAAGAACTACAAAATCTTTGGTAGTCTTGGTTGATAGAGTAATGTAGAGTTTGAAACTATCGTGCGCTAAGTCGGTTTGAAAACTTTCTAAGCCGACGTTGACACTGAATTTTCTCAACGCTCTGCTTTGCGCCGAGAGTTGAAAATCCACAGTTTGCGTTTTCGACGCGCTGGAATGCACTCTCTTGGATTCTCAATGTTTGGCTCAACACCGAGAGTTGAAAGTCCCGCCGCAATATTTTTACGTCCGTGCGAGCGTGTGCTGACTGAGATTTTTATGGTCTGGCGTAGATCTTAGGCTGTGCGTAGACATGCTAATGTTTTTACACAGATTAGCGCACTATGAAAATAATAGAGCACGCACATTCGCAATAAAATAGTCACATAATTATTTGCCCGTTTTCACTAATACTACATATAAATAAAAGCGCGCGTTATAAATGTCTGTTGGATTTTCAACTTTTGGCGCAGAGCCGAGCGTTGAAAATCCAACAGGCATTAATTTAGGTGTCGTCAAGTGTTAGTGAAAACCAGCATTAGTTACATACAAAAAAAAAAACGAATGAAATAGGTAGCTGTTTTGTTACAACGCACGCTCGCGCTAATACGATCTCATACAGCAAGTACGATAGATATATAGAATACTCTTTATTATGCACATCATAAATATTACAAATATAAAGTAGAAATTTTACAAGGGGTGACACAATGGGCATACCTACTTTATTTAATTCAATTTCCAAGATTATATTAACATCATTTTTTTAAATTAACATACTCAAAATAATAATAATAATAAGGTCCCTAGGGTCCCGAGAAATATCAATAATAATAATAATAACTCCACCGCCGTATCTTGCGCGCTCCTGAACTCTAGGTCTGTGCCGGTAGAGTTTACTTTGTCGAAACAGGTCTAGGATGAGGAGCCAGACCAAGAGAGATATATGAACCCGCATGGCAGCATGTGGCGAGCTGTTGGGCAGTAGCGACCCCACGAACCCTATCTCCCGGGAGAAGTCTTGTTCCTCATCTCTGACTTGCCTTTATTGGCCGGCTGGAGTGAACACTGACGAGGAACGGAGTTCCCACCTCATTCTTGCCTTTATTGGCCGGCTTGAGTGGAGATTCGCTAGAGCACACGTGCTCGGAGGAAGGAAGTAGTCCAATAAGATGCTGGTAGGGATCTTGACCATCTTCCGCGCTCTGGAATTGTCCTGATAGTCATGGAATACCTCTCCACTCCTCATAAGCACCTCAGGACATGTTGCCCCCTTGTCACTACGACACTATGTGCTAGCGACCGTTTTCGGGGGCCCATTATTGAGTGTGCAAGTCACCCCCTGCCATTTTATCCGTGTATTACCTAACATTGATCAGGCAGGGGACATAGTTTTTCCACAGTTCTTGGTAACCAATCCACTATAGCCACCCAAACCCATAGCCCAATATGTTTAGTTTCCATGTCCTACAATAGTCCTGCACCAACCGGGGGTTGTCATTGGGTGCATTTTCATAGTGGATACAGGGATAATCGTCGGTTGGTGCCTCATTTCCATTGAAAGCGTCTAACGGGCCTCTGCGAGTTGGCTTCGGCCCCTCATATGCCTTCCAAGGGTCCGGGACCCTAGGGTCCCGAGAAATATCAAAAAATGACAATAATAATATGTACAAGTACTAAAAAAAAGAAAATAAAAAAGAAAGTAAAAAAGAGAAGAAATAATCATAGGGTATCAGAAAATTCGTCCGCGTTGCTGTCAACAGGAAAATGCCCAAAAGGCAGCATTGCCACGTTGTATGTCAATGCTGATTCTTTGGCCAACAAATAGGCCAGTCCTCTGGTCACGTGAAGAGTCGACCAACCACTTGGTGATGTCTCGAAAAATTAAGTGGGCACTCGGACCCCATGGCCCTAGTTTGGCAACGCTAAACGGCTCGAACATAATAAGTCCCAATAAAATTGGAGTATTTGCGTCGTTTGAGGTTTTCGCACCTGCAGCAGCCGCCCCAGCACAGCCCGCCGTGCTACGAAGATGGGATGGCGCAAGAGTGTTGATACACGTTGCATCCCACACCAAAGGCCTACCAACAGCTAGTTGCCAAAAAGCTATTTAAAAAAAATGGTTTGGCACAAGATAATCTATTTTGCCGATCGTAACACAGTACTGTCTCACTCTGTGTGAGTCGAATAGAAAACATTTTTTGCTTGCGATGGTCTCATAAATAAGTGAAGGAGTACCCACACCTACTTAACACCTGATTTTGCCCTTTATTTGTGTCATGTATTGTGTAGGTACATCTTTTATTGGAGATAGATCCTCCTAAATAAATAAATAATCTTCATCTCAGACAATCAGTTAGTCGGTAGTTCACGGTCTCCGTAGTTTTAAAACATTTCTGTTCAGTTTGATATCTACTAACCTGCACTGGGCCCGCGTGGTGGATTACGGCCCACTCCTTCCCACAGAGAGGAGGCCTGTGTGGCTGATTATGCTAAGTTCAGTTGAAGTACTCACCTTCCTGTTGCAAGTAGGTCCCTAACCGGTAAAGAAATGTTCTTTCGACAGCGTAGACTGCAAAGTATCTTTCAAGACATTTTCAGTCGTTTTTTTTTTATTATTAAACATGAAACAGATGGCATTGAATTTAGTAATTCGCCATTTATCACTCACTTACCTAATATTAAGGTGTTATTAAATTTTGGAACGCCTAACCAACAGACCAAAAAAAAATTAAGAATATTAAGAGGTATTTTTTTACAATGAAATTATTGCTATTTGAATGTTACTCTGATAAAAATGATTTGCTCCACTTTATAAAAGAGTATCTACAAAAAAATAATTCATCGCGACGCATTGCATCTGTTAGGTATCTTAAATTACCTACTTTTTAGGATGAGATGTTGTCGTTGTACAGACAAGGGGTCGCAACAAGTCATTTCTAAAAGAAACACAAGCGGTGTATACAAGGTGTAACATAATTGACGCACAACCTCTTAAGGGGTCATTGTACTCATCATTATGAACAACTTTTACTATGGGACCAAACCTGAAATCGCAAAAAAAAATCTGCTGTTCCCTACATTTATGTTCGCATAACTCTTCAAAATGTAGGGAACAGCTGATTTTTTTTTCGCGATTTCAGGTTTGGTCTTATAGTAAAAGTTATTCATAATGATGAGTACAATGATCCCTTAAGAGGTTGTGCGTTATTTATGTTACATCTTGTATACACCGCTTGTGTTTCTTTTAGAAATGACTTGTTGCAACCCCTTGTCTGTACAACGACAATATCTCATCCTAAAAAGTAGGTAACTGGTGAATTTAAGATACCTAACAGACGCAATACGTCGCGATGCATTATTTTTGTGTAGATAATCTTTTATAAAGTGGAGCAAATCATTTTTATCAGAGTAACATTCAAATAGCAATAATTTCATTGTAAAAAATACCTCTTAATTTTTTTTACTTTTTTTTGGTCTGTTGGTTAGGCGTTCCAAAATTTAATAACACCTTAATATTAGGTAAGTGAGTGATAAATGGCGAAAGGCCTTTTTGATAGTGCTCAAAAAATTTGTCCCTATTCAATTCCGAGAAAGGATTTGGAACAAACAATATGCGTTACTGGCTTACTGTAAACCCACACTGCAAGCGTAGCGATATCGTAGAAAACAAACTGAAATATAACAGGAGTGTTATTGTCCTCGTGGTTAACTACATTTGTCGGTCTGTTTTAAATCCTCTTTATATTGCGGACTTTCATATTTTGACCCCATAGCATTTCTTATATCTATGTTTGACCCAATCCCTATGTACCTTTTTCTTCATTAAGTACTGTTATTGGTTTATACAGGATAATTTTAAAAGGAGTGCGAATATTTCAGGAGATAATCAGGTGCATAAAACTGGACAACTTTCCACAAGGAACATAGGTCGAAATCTTAAAATTGAAAATCGACTTTTCATACAAAGTGACTGGTCACGTGACTTATGTTTGTATGAGAAGTTGAATTTTATTTTTTAGATTTCGACCTATGTTCCTTGGGGAAAGTTGCTCAGTTTTATGCACCTGATTACCTGCTAAAATATCCGCACTCCTTTTAAACTTATCCTGTATATGAAAACTTTGCTAGTATCTACAAATAAAATTTTCTCATTTAAAGGAATGGTAAATATAATGTGCTTTGTTTGATCTTAGATTCCCTTCCATATCGATGAATGTTATATGAACTGGATAAAATAAAAGGTCCTAAATTAGAAATGTTAAAAAGATTAACAGTTGAATAAGAATAATACCTAAGACTGAATTTTATTAACTCATTATAAATTATTAATTAATTAATTCACTGACAGACAACGCAACGTCTAAACAGCTGGGTCTAAAAGGCTTGAAAGCTTGAAATTTTGCTTGAGAGTTCCTTATAATTATAAGGAAAGTGACAATTTATCCCCTAAAGGAGTTGAGTAGAAGTTCAAACTTTGTATAGAAGTTCGTTATTTTTCTCGATGGGAAATACCTCGGGCATACGGCTTGTCCTTTATAAATTACGTACTTTTATACTTTGATCCCATCCCTATGTACCACTTTCGTCATTAAATACCGTTATTGACTTAAGTATGAAAACATTGGTAGTAGCTACAAATAATATTTTCTCGTATAAAGGAATGGTAAATGTTTCGCTTTGATCTCTTCCATAAGAACGATGAAACATTCATTAAATGAAGTAGACTAGATGAAATATCAATTCCTAAATTAGGGACGAAAAAACTCAACAGTTGAATAATGTTTCTAAGCTCGAATATTATGGTCTTCAAATGTCAAGTGGGTCGCTTATGACCCAAGGGCATTATAGAGGATAAATTTTATTATCATTGTATGGGTGAACACGTGCCCCGCACCGGTCCTGTGCGACCTCATAGTGTGGTCTGGGTCTGGAAACTAATTGTCTTTAAGTTTAACAGATCCGGATCGATAATATTAAAAAATAATGTATCTGTACTCTGAATTTAAATAAATAAAGAATACTAGGTACTACAAGAACGTTAAGATACTCTTTATGTAAGTGAGCTTGAGTCAATAGTGTCAATCCCCAGCAGTAGGTGGAATGACAACTCACCTCACCACAGATCGGTGAGATTTTTATGCATCCGTTTCTGAAATATGATATTAAGCTTGAAAGTACTAATTTTTGCCCCCCCCCCCCCCCCCCCAGCTAAACGGTTAGTTTTGAATATGTGAAAAAAATTCACGGTAGTAGTATACAGGGTGTAAGGGACAGCCCTCCGCAGACTGATGTGGTAAATTCAGTAAGTATATCATACTTTGGTGACCGGTACATGAAATTATTTAAGGAACGTTATGGGAATCCAAAAAACCTGATTTGTATTATTACCTCACACGCAATGTGACAAAACGCGCGTAGCGAACAGCAGCGCAGCGAGCCTTCGGACGCCGAGTATTTCAACATCCATTGCTGATTTTTTTATTTTAGGTGTTTTATTTACATAAATGGAGTGCTGCGTACATAGAATGTAATTTTACATTGAAATAAAGGGATAGTAACTCAAAAAACAATTTAAAAATTTAAAATTTTCCTGAGAAATTTTCCGGTGGAGTATGATTCAAAATAAGAAGCTGAATGCACCCTGTTAGTTTGCGGAGGGCTGTCCCTTACACCCTGAGGGCTGTCCCTTACACCCTGTATACAACGAAGTTAAAAGATAAACCATCACAACTAAGTATGCTTTACAAGTTAACGAGTAATAGTCGACCAACTTACGTTTACAGTTGGAATGTATGAGAGAACATATTTTTCAACTACAATGTTAAATTTTTTCTTGGGAGAAACTCATCCCAATCACAGAACCCTTCATTGTGCGTGGTCCGACATGTACTTGGCCGGATTTTTCTATTTTGTTCGATCGGTTCCAACCCGACCAAACGTCAAAATTAACTTCGTTTGGCTCCGAACTGACCCGATCGAACGAAAAAGAATGAAGAGTAGTAGGAAACGTCCGAACATTCGGCCGATACTTCGGATTTATCAC
The DNA here is from genome assembly GCA_947568875.1 of Fissipunctia ypsillon. Taxonomy (NCBI): domain Eukaryota; kingdom Metazoa; phylum Arthropoda; class Insecta; order Lepidoptera; family Noctuidae; genus Fissipunctia; species Fissipunctia ypsillon. The sequence goes on along the minus strand of OX387659.1, from coordinate 13,675,428 downwards.
TTAGGAGTAGACCCCTTGGCGTTTGATTCTAAACAAGACTAAATTTTGTTCCCAATAATCTCTCCTAGTAGCGACCATAATTTTTTTTTTAATTTTTTTTTTTACATTTTGGGAAAGCTTACAGACTAATGACATCATAATAACAAAATATAAACTTAAATTGCTAATAATAAGCCTCCACAGATAAATACAAAAATAAATTATTAGTTCTTTATATCAAAGTTACTTCTTAAATTATGTAAATCACAAACTATACTAAACAAAAATCTAACAGTATAATATTGTCGAATTATTGACTATTTAAAAAGAAAGAAGAAAAGTTGGTTTATTATATTAAACTTAAATTAAGAAGGTGCCTCCTGTACAAAAAAATGGCTTCGCTAAGAGTCTCCTTACTGTGCTTGCACTGTGGAGCAGAATAGGTCAATACCTGGTTCGCAAGAAATTTCGTTAAAACTGCGACTGGCTCTCGGAATGTATGCATTACGCCTACAATTAGTGCTCGCATAAGGTACATGTAAAAGTGGTCGCTGTCGCAGTCCCATTTGATTAGTGCGCATCATTAATTTTGAAACTAGTTCAGGACAGTCAATTGAACCATTCGCAACACTATGCAGGTAGCAAACATCATTAATATGACGTCTGCGATGACAAATAACGTGTCAATCAGATTACTACTTATTTAAATGTATTCTTGTCTTTTCTTTTACCAGATATTACCGGGACAACGCGAGATGCCGTATAAGTGGGCAGCCTACCTGTTATTTCACATGCACTTCGCTCAGATCTTCCATACGACATCGATATGTCTCACATTGTCACTCGCTGTATGGAGATATGTCGCTATCAAGTAAGTACCTATGTTGTAGTATATAATATATAACATCATCATTACCCTGTAGATGCTAACTATGCATATGGGAAACCATATAACCGTATAAATTATTATTGTAAACTGCCGCTCGTTTATGTATAACTAAAAAGTTATTGCAATTTTATTTTGTCTACATTTTGGCCGCTCTTGAGAGTCATCAATTATTGTAAGTCTGTATTTTTTTCGAATAGGGCAAAGACCTCCCAACATAAGTTTCTTTATTTCAATAGCATCTTAGAACCAACAATGATTTTACCCACATTCTTGGTCTTACAGTGGGCTAAAAAGCGAATCTATATTACCTACTTTCCTTTTCACAACTCCTGTACCGAAATCCTCATAAATCGATTGAACCGTTGAGGCGTGAAGGTACCTACATCAAACAAATAAGTAAGTTTGTTTATTTTGAGGTATTAAGAGTGGACGCTAATCCCCTATAACAGGGGTCTCCAACCAACGGCCCGCGAGCACCAACAGTCCGGCCCGCTCACATATATATAAAGTTATTCATACAATAATTATACTAATTCCCTTTAGTGAGTGATTGTATAAAAATTTTAATTCAAATTTAAAAAAAAATTACTGCCTCATTGGTCTAGTGGTCGCAAACGGTACTGCTGAGCATGAGGTCCTGGGTTCGATTCCCAGGTCGGGCAGTGTTATTGGGTTTTTCTATCTGGAATTTCTCAGTAGCAGCACGGAGTCTGGATTTGTGCCTGGTGGCAATAGGCTCGCCCCCTATTACATGGGACTTAAACATTACTGGCGAAATGTGGGTGTTACTATAATAGGTACACCTCTGCCTAACCCTTCGGGGAAACAAGGCGTGATGTTATTTTCTAAATAATATTTTATTTCGGAACAGAATATTTACATAATATATAAGCTAACAGACTTACAATAATAATTATAATATGCACATATGTAAAAAAAAACATATAATCATAGGGCATCAAAAAATTCGTCCGCATCGCTGTCAACAGCAAAAGTGCCCAAAAGCACTGGCTGGCAGCATTGCCACGTTGCATGGCGATGCTGATTCTTTGGCCAAAGAATAGACCAGCCCTTTGGTCACGTGAAGAGTCGACTAACCGCTTGGCGATGTCTCGGAAAACCAAGTGGGCACTCGGACCCCATGGCCCTAGTGTTTCAACCCCAAACGGCTCGAACATATAACTCCCAAAAAGATTGGAATATTTTCGCCGTTTGAGGTTTTCCGCACCTGCAGCAGCCGCCTCAGCACAGCCCGCCGTACTAGGAAGATGGGGTGGTGCAAGGGTGTCGACACATGTTGCATCCCACACCAAAGGCCTGCCTAACGTCCAAGGCATTATGGTCATTCCGTCTGGTCTCTTGCCATCGTCGCGTGCCAAGTCGTTGGGTTCTAAAACAGCTGGCACCACGGCGGTGACAAGAGCACGAAGGATAATGTCAATAATGCTGGCATGCCGTGCTATCCGGCCTGCGCTCTATGTTCTATGTTCAAATTCATTTTTTTTTATTTCAAGCCTAGTATTAACAGTAAGCTCTGTTTATCTGTTTGTTTGGTAATCAATCACGTCTCCTGGGGTTTATAGATCATGTTGAAGGTTTGTTCATCCCTATATTTATGTAAAGGGAATTGAGGTCAACTTCAGTGCTAAGCTTTGGTAACAAATTGACTGGACTGGATTATATTTCTGCTCTAACTAACGTTATCTTGGACAACGCGATTAGTAATTTTTCGCGGCATGGAATTTGTTGGTCTAGTGGTCGCAAGCGCTACTGCTGAGTATCAGGTCCTCGGTTCAATTCCCAGGTCGGGCCTTTGTCCGACTGGGAAATCGCTGATGGAAAACCACAATGACACTTTTATAATTGTGTTTTTCCGTCTGGTATTTCCCAGTAGTAGCCAGAAATCCACTTTATCCGAAAGCTGTGCGGCCCGTCCGGCCCTGGAGATGTCCAGTTAGGTAACGGACGGACTTCACGAGCTACATCTTGTGGGCTGATGGTCAGTTACCCCATTTGTGGTATTTGATCGCACGCTCGCTCGATCTTCCTAGTCCAATCACTTTCGGTGTGATTGACAGGCACCGACCAGATGTTTCGCCAGAATGAACACATGGCGTCATCATCCGGCAGGCGCGTGTCAGTCACACATTGATCTGGTCGCTCCCAAACCCTTTAAACCCACCTTTCATCGCTCTGTAATGTGCGATTCTGAGTGTACCGCTCCACTCTCCGCCTGTACCGATGAATACGGTTTGCCCATGTACATTCTGCTTCAGAAAGTCGATGCGCTCTGAGACACGGGACATATTGGTTCTGAGGGCTGATATCAGTTCCTGAGAGTATACCTAATATCAGCTTGCTCAAAAGGTCAAGTTACTAAGTTACTCTGATAATGTGTTAAATAAGAACTTCAAGAATTTTCTCCTTAACAATAAACAAGTAACGGAGCGTAATAATTCGAATTTATACGCAAAGTTGGTGAACAGATTTTATTTTCTGAGCAGACTTCTGAAAACATGAATGCTCGAAGCGGTCGGCTGTCTTATTAATAATTAGTCTATCCATTAAAACTCGCAGATATTTTCGCTATAATACTTTCGTAAGATCTTTAATGTTCATAAAAATAATTATGGCAAAGAAACAAAAAATGTTTCAGTTGAACAGGTTTCGAATGAAACATCTTACATCCCTTTCAAGTAAAAAGTAGACAAGTTTGCAATAGGCACAGCTGCCAGCACTTCGAGGCCACAAAGAAATGAGACTAAAAACAAAAGAAGTAGGTATTTTTTTTATATTTGCGAACAATTAATTTGATTTTATGCAATCAAAATGTGTCATCAAGCAGGGACCGGGAACCTTTTTAAATTACAGTACAGGTATCGAAGAATTTTGGTTACCTCTACGACTAAGTTTACCACTATCTGAGTAACTAAGAAGAAAAACATGTTATTTCTATTTAGGTTACCGTTTTAATACTGGTTACCTAAAAATAACCGTGATTACTAGAAAGATACGGAATATCGTCAGCCAGCCAGGGCCTTGTTCGGTCATCGTCCGTGATGCGGGTCCATTCGACTTTTTGACACACACACAGCGATGCACGCCCTTTGAGTAATGCCGACGGGCACGCGTAAGATAGAGGTAATTTTTATTTAGGTTACCGTATGAATACCGGTTGCATTCAATTTATAATAACTAAGGTAACCTTTAGAAATACCTGTAAATAAAATAAAGGTAGTAACCGAAAAAATACCTGTATTGATCATACTGGTTTCGGTCCCTGTCTTCAAGTGAACTACATAAAAAAGTAGGCAGTCATGGGGACTGCCAACAGAAGTGAAAACTTTAACATGTAAACAGGCCGCTGCACGTCGCCAGTCTGGCGCAACATGTCACATTAGCATCTCGGTGACGCGAGTATGTCGCATGTTGCGAACTCGTAAGATTTTTCCCTACTAAAAAGCGCTCATCGCACCTGAAGAAGTTTTCACTTCAAAAAATAAGCTGAAATTAAAACTTAAACGTAAAACTATGCATAGCATGTCGCATGTCGGTAACGCGAACCCGTAAGATTTCCCCCTACCAACATAGCAAATCGCATGTCGCATGTTGGTGACGCGAACCCGTAAGATTTCCCCCTACCAACATAGCAAATCGCATGTCGCATGTTGGTGACGCGAACCCGTAAGATTTCCCCCTACCAACATAGCAAATCGCATGTCGCATGTTGGTGACGCGAACCCGTAAGATTTCCCCCTACCAACATAGCATGTCGGTGTCGTGACCGTATAGCTACCAAAAATCACTCAACACCCCTAAAGAAGTTTTCACTTCACCTACGTAACTTTATTTCGATTCGACTAAAATAACAACAAATTACTTTTATAAGGAGCTAGACCACCACCTCTTAAAGCAGTATTATTGTAATCTTACTTCAGTGTGGGAAAGAGATGGAGCTAGACGTCCTGTATAGCTCCATCTCTTTCTCACACTGAAATAACATTAAAATAATACTGCTTTAAGAGGTGGTGGTTGGCCCCAAGGTGTTGGTACCTACTGGGAGCAGTGGCGGCCCAGTGGTAAGGGCTGCGACTTATGAGTCGTAGGTAGGTCGTAGGTTCAAACCCAGCCAGGCGCTATACTTTGTGTAAATTATTTCATCACCACTGCTCTCTAAACGGTGAAGAAAAACTTCATGAGGAAACCGGCATGTCCTAGAACAAAAAATACGAAGACATGTGACACCTATCAACCCACACTGGGCCCGCGTGGTACCAGCAGTGGGAACATTATAGGTTGATTATGTAGTTAGAGTAGCGGTCAGAACCCCAACGCCAACATTACAAAACTATCGCATCGTTACTCGTCGCACTTGAGACCTTCTTATATTTAGGTATTTCACACACACACACACCCGTATATTGCACTCTTTCATCACGAATCAAACAAAAAAAGCGCGGTATATGGTCATCATCATAGGTCTATCACGGCACACAATCTTTTTCTGATTATGCTAATGAGAAAAAGACAGCGAATATTTTAAACTAGTCACATAAAAGTTGAGGGTAGATTTGAAACAAATTCAATTTTCTGACTGTAGTTAGAATGGTATGACGTTGTTGGTTGGTGAACTTAGTTACGAGCGTTTGTGTTCGTGTGTGTTTGTGTATTGGCGGTCGGTGTTGAGTTTGAAGATTTTTATTGAAAATGCAAGCAAATATAAATATTGAAGCCAGGGCCCCGGCACAGGCAACTGAAGGAACACGGGTGGATTTTAGTCAGTAAAAGTCTGACACGCCCTCCCGCTCCGACCAGAGCGGGAGAAGTCATTTGATGATTTCCCATCCAAAAAAAAAGGGCGAACATTGTAGCCTTGCAATGGGTATGATATATCTGAAATATCCAATGAAACCGGATTTTGTGTAAGTTATTTTGTTGTTTTTGATTTTATTTATTCACATAAGTGACTTCTTTTTGTTTAGAGAGATACAGTGAATCGTTGGGTGAGTAGATTTGAGGAAAAGGGGAGTCTTAAGAGCCGTGTAAGAAGTGGTAGGCCGCCACTTATTAACCAGTCTCAGCGACGCTTTATGGTTGGTGAATGTGAAACGAATGGTTTCATACCTACAAGACGATTTGCTGAAGAATTTGATACGTCATTGCACACTGTTCGCCGTGCACTCCATGCCGAAAGCCTCCATCATCGAACATCAGTGAAAAAACCGTTTTAACGCAAAGACATAAGGAGGAACGGTTGCGTTTTCCTCGAGAATATTTAGACTTTGATTGGGAGACTACTGTATTTACTGACGAGAAGACTTTCAAATCTTGTCAAAAAGGAAGACTTCATTTGTAGCGCAGAGACAATACACGTTGGTCTGACAGTAATGTTATAAATAATACGGAGTCAGAAAGAATTAGTGTGAATATGTGGGGATGGATTAGTGCTCAAGGGCCGGGTGAGTTGGCATTTATAAAGACGCGGGCCAACAGCTCCAAACGTTGAGGTTTTGAGCGAAATAATGCTACCTACTGTTCGCAATGTTTATCCAGTGGATGAAATTGGTGAATTTTATTTGGTTCCAGATAATTTCATTTCATTTCATAATACATATTGTAAGTAGTACATATAAACATTTTAACAAAACGAAAATAAAAAATAAAGTCAAGGTAATGTAAGGTAACCTGTCACAATTTCATGCCAAACACTGTTAGATAATAATATATTGTCAAAAAAAAATTATAACAGTACATAAACAAATAATGTCAATAAAGAATATCATTATTATATGTGAGCAACATTTTATTTATACAAACAGATATATATGCATACGCATGACAACGTTCGTGTATTTGTTGAAGTCTGAAAAATAAAAATTACCCAGCATTAAACATTTCATATTGTTAGGTTATATTGGGCACACCGAGTCCGATATAACCACGTGATATCCGGTGTCACCCACTACGCCAGAGGTGCTCGGTTTGCCCGGAGGAGCTCACACAAAGCTTATGATTTAGAGCCTTTAGTCGCGTTTAAAGCGGTCTGTTAGGAAATTGTTGCATGAATATGATATAGGTAGGTTACCTACCTACTGTAGCGAAATGAAAATGAAAATTCACCACATTAAGAGCGTTGTCACATTTTGCACCTCTCTCGCTTACACAGAACCAAATTTTTAAGAATGTTAAATGAAAAAATGCTTTTATGAAAAATGTAATCAATGGGCGGTCTACAAAATAATATTAATTTAATAGGTAGTTATCAAAAACACATTTCTATTGTGTTATCTATTAAACATATGTAATTAAGTATTATGATCTGTTTTTGAGATGATGTAAATAAATGCCGCAATAAAAATGTGTTTTTAATAATTACCTATTAAATTAATATTATTTTGTAGACCGCCCATTGAATACATTTTTCATAAATGCATCTTTTCATTTAACATTATTAAAAATTTGGTTCCGTGTGAGCGAGAGCGGTGTAAAATGTGACAACCCTCTTAACACGTATAATAATCTATACTAATATTATAAAGCTGAAGAGTTTGTTTGTTTGTTTGATTGAACGTGCTAATCTCAGGAACTACTGGTTCGAATTAAAAAAAAATTTTAGTGTAGGATAGCTCATTTCTCGAGGAAGGCTATATTTAACATCACGCTACGACCAATAGGAGCGGAGCATTATTGAAAGATGTTGCAAAAGCGGAGAAAATTTATTCCTTTTGAGAGCTTCCGTTGCATGCGCTGCGTAAACGGTTAACGTTACGCAAAAATCATGCATGACGGGATTGTTCCTCTTAAAAAGTTCTAAAAAAAAGTCCGCAATAGCATATGTCTATCTTTTAAGGTTGGCTCACTATAACTTTTTTAATGGTAATCAAATTTGTTATACAATAATGAATTATTTGCGAAGGTGTTTTCATAAACGTGGTATTAATCCTTCATAAATAAAAAAATAAAATCTTCTTAAATAGTTTCATAATGAAGGTTGATTAAGTACGTGTAAATTCCTTTTCAAATTATTCAATTCGGACCTTCAGTTTAGAAATTACGACGGGTATAAAAATGCTTAAAGTAAGAAAAATGCGCTTAGTCTATTAGTCACCGACACATTTTATTTTTTATTGACTGTTTGAACACGCTAATCTCTGACACTACCAGTCAGATTTGAAAAATTATTTACGCTAGGACCCTTAGAAGCCGAGCAAAAATAATAAAAGTAAGAAAGAGCGCTAAGCGTAAACGAAGTAACAGCGCGGGCGGGCGATGCGATGCGACGGGGTGGGTCGGGGGAACAAGACATTTCACGCGGACGAAGTCGCGGGCGGAAGCTAATATATTAATATTAAAAAAAGAATCGCACCAAAGAATATAATGAGCTAAAATTAAATATCATTAAAACAGTTGCAGAACCGGTAATTTGGCCTAAATGAAAAGAAATTACGAGATGACTTAAGGTACATTGAATGGCAATTCTTTATTACGCATTTGGTTTCCGACCTAGGGAATCGCTTGCAATCGGTTACAAATTTATGACCACTAAATTACGTAAACTTTCATATAAATAATTATTATCTTATAAAGATGTACCTAAGTTATCCCGAAAGATCAATTAGTATTAGGTATAATGTTAACCCTTAAAGTACTAGGTAATAGGTAATACGGGCTGGTGTCCGCAACTCCACGTCAATGCGCGTATTTTGCGTGACCTTAAAGTACTAATAACTATAATAGATAAGTGTGATGATTTAAATAACACGTCGATCCTGACGAACCGCAACTTCGAAGCGTAGCACGCCTCGACAGAATCGCAGGTGACACGACGATCATGTGTCGCGGACCAAAACGGACTTGCCAGTCACAAGCTCGAAGGGTTCTATGCGGCTGGTAAAAGCAACCCAAGCACGCAAGCTTGGTGTATAGTCCGGTACCCAGAAAAAAGGGCCGGGAGCAGCCCTTTTTAACTGGTTCTACACTAACGACATATAAAATAGCGTATTACACCAGAGGAAAGGCTAAAACTTCCGCTGAGAGAGCAAATAAGGGAAAGTACATACCAAATCCGAAGACTTACACCATTTGTGCAGAACTTATCAATATAACTTGGTTGACTGCAGATAACAGAACATAATAACTTGAAACTTGATTAGGAATTAACGTAAAGTATAATAAATAAAATTTACTTGGCTCAATTTTCGAAATTAAAAGTCGAAAATTTACAAAAATAGACTGGATTCAAATCCTATTTTTCAGCAACTGAAGTTTTCCAACAAAAAATGACACTCTTGTTTACGTCTTAATCAAATTTTGAAAATTTGAAAAATAAAAAATTGTTGACATTTATACGCACTGGAAAAAAGAAATTAATAGGTTGAAACCGCTGAGGTCACGTTGCACTACGTAATATAGGCACCCGGCTCAAACTTGATAGACAGTGATACAAATACTCGGTTTCCTAAAACGCTGTAATGTCTGTCAAGTTTAGATTGGTTGACCGAAAGAACACCAGCCAATCAAATGATTTAGCAAAGATTTGATAACAAGTTAGCCTGATTAACTTGAAACAAAGATTTACCTCAATCAATAACGGGTGTGAAAAAAATACTCTTAACAAAGCCAAAATATAACTTGTTCTCCCCGTCGCCATTGTGATATTTTTCTTGTACTGGACCATACCTATGAACCTTCTGGTTCGAAATTTTTCTGACGTTTTTATGTATAACAAGTTTTTAATGTTATAACTTAACTTTAAATACCCCTGTACCATTGCATGCATCCTTAAGCACAATATTTTGCGTTACATAAAGTAAGCACTACCGTAAACAGCCGTAACGTCGTTTCCCAGCATTTATTTTTGTGCAATGTTAATTAGTTTGATGTACAGAATGCGTAGGTGACGGCTATGTGATGGGTCTTGTTACACCCTGTATACTTAATTAGGTATGTCTTTCATCTTTAGTTAAGCTGTCACTCAAAATGCCAGTTTCACAAACGCCCTTAAATTAATATCATCAGATCATCACCACTTTCTAGTGCTTTAGCTGGGAAGAAGAAGTGGCGCAACAAACTCCCCAGCAGCACAGCTGTCCGTTTATTTAGTAGAACTTGATTCTATACAATATTATGTAAAGTAATTAATATTACGAAACATTAAATAAAATTAAATGATTTTCCATATTTCAGCTAGTACACTTTCGAATTCACACTTGAGAATTTTGCGAACTTAAGAAGTAACTTAACTTTAACATTACTTTATATAATGCTTTTATGTATTGCTAGAGTTCGACAAGTTCTCAACTTCAAATTCCCAATACAGAAAACGGGTGTAAGTATATTTGAAGAATGATATAGACAAACTTTGCTTAGAGATTTCCCGTAGAGCCAGAAAAGTTGTAAGTAAATAAAGTAAAAATGCTATGCCACACTATCCCGCAGATGTAAGAAAAGTTCGCAATATGTGAGCAAAATAAATTACGTAAAATGGAGAAACTATTTGAATATTTGCGGAGAGATTTGTCACGGAAACTTGTGAGAACGCTTTTTGCTCTAATGGTAACTAGGATAATTTGAAATCGGAAAAAGTTTTCCCGCAAATCCTTTGCATTCAAAACAATTTTCTTCATTTAATGCTACGTACCTACTAAGGTACTGTATCGGATTTTCTGCTGAAGGTTTTTAATTATACGCACTGAAAATTCAAGATTAATTTACCTATGTTCCTATGTGTGCATTGACTACCTAAATAATAAATAATAATTGATTTTAAGTACACTTGTACCTAGATATAATATCTAGAATAAAAAATCATATTGGATTTTATTCAATTATTCAATTTATTAATAGCGAACCGCCGCGCCGGCTTCGCGCGGGTAGCACTAATTATCTATAGCCAGATGACTTGTGGTGGATGATTGAAACACTATCTTGATTTCATGCAAGCCTAGTCCATTTTGTTAGGTTAATGTTGACAAAAAATACGTCACAAAATTATCAAAAAGCCAGAACAAAAAATCTGTTGATCCGATCGGTACAAAATTTCACACTGCCGCTCTGGGCTAATCTGAAGATTACCTCGCTCAAGCCGTTTTGGAGTCTAGGGAACATACATACATAAACACATACCCACATATACACATTCATATATATATATAAATCAAAAGATAGAATTTATAGCCAAACTGCACTTTAGCGAACATTTTGAAGAAGGTATTCTCTTAGCGATCAATTCCCTGCAAGAATTCAATTCTACTCTTACTGTAAACACTTCGAAAGTGTAAAACTAATCGAAACTTCAAAATGTTTCACAAACTAACAACATTTCAACGTAGCTCGCAAATCGGAAATCATTATTTCAAGACTGACATGAGGCACCAGAGGCGAAGCGCGCTAACAACTCCATTCCTACCGGCTTCCCTTTGGAGGATCGGATGAGTAACTTCACCTACTACCATTGAAAAATAGCACATTCAGTAATGTCTACGATTGCTAAATTATTCTAAATAAGCCGGCGCCACAACGTGATAATCGTATTTGTATGACTATTTATAACTGAATAATTTCTTCTTCGGCTTCCCTCCTACGAAATGTCGATGTTGGATAACGGGTTTTGTACACTAAGGAAAGCGGAGAATGGGATGGAAAGAAATCAGAATCTACGAAGCTCCATCCCTCTCCCACAAAAAAACAATGAACACAAACATTAAGTAAGGTTTCACTGATGAAAATGCGGGCTCGCGTCTAACAAAAATTTCATTTGACGGTAGTTCCAGTTAGTTCGTTGCTTACTCACCGTGAAAAAAATATTGAAAAAATTCTCTGGAGATCAAAGACGGAAAATGTTAGATGAAGATTAAAACCCACTGAGCTTTCACTGATCTATTAGTCATCTAAAACTAATTAAAGACATACAGTACAAAACGCCTAGTTAATAAGTTATTTACTTAAGTTAAATAAATACATTAATATTGTTTCAGATACTCGGATAAAAACCACATACTGTGCACAGAGAGGCGATGTAGCATTGCAATACTCAGCAGTTTTATATTACCGCCTATACTCTGCATACCTACTTATATGGTAAGATTTTTATCTAATTTATCTAATTATAGCGACTGTAGCGACCCTTTGCATCTTGACAAAACACCGAGATTTCTTTATTATATGAATACTAGCGACACTAATTATCTATAGCCAGATGACTTTTGGTGGATGATTGAAATACTATCTTGCAATCATGCAAGCCTAGTACTTTTTTTTAGGTTATTGTGCCAAACATCTAAATCCTATTCGTGGGATAAACCTAATGATTGAAATTGTTAATAGTTTTAGTTAGGTTAGAAGATTATATTTTTTTAAAGAGTTTTGTTAGTTAATTTAGTGGATGTATAAATAAATTACAATAAAGTAACTTTAGGTAAAGTCAGAAAATAAAAAATAAAATGATTGAAATACTATAGTTCACGTTTGTTTAAACTTACGTTAGCAACTGGTTACTGACGATGTAAATAGCGCGATCTCAAAAGTAGGTCACTGGTTCAATGCAAATAATTTACTTCTTTATGAAAAAAAAAAACCAAATGCTTTAGTTTACGCTACCTCACGTTAGGCAGGTGAAAACTAATGTGTTGATAAAGGGCGAAGAATTGAATCCTGAAGATAGCACAGTATTCTTGGGCTTAACTTTGAATGCTAAACTTCGGTGGGGCCCACATATATAAATTGTCAAAAAAAAAACTAAGCTCTGCAGCATACGCTGTTAGAAAAATTCTTAATTTAACTGACATAGAGACAGCCCGTTTAGTGTTCTTTAGCTATTTTCATAGTGTAATGTGGTACGATATTCTGTTGTGGTTTTTATTATTTGAGAAAAGTTTTACAAATTAGTCAAGTACAGATTATCGTTCATATAGCCCGGTACAATAAAACCAATATGAAGCCATTATGAACCAAACCAATATGAACCAATATATAGCCGGGTACAATAAAACCAATATGAAGATTAAACGCGTTATTAATTACTCTAGATATAGATTTTGATCAATAAACGCCTATTTCAATATACATTTTTTTATTTACATAACTGGCGAAATGTCGGTGTACCATAGGTACACCTCTGCCTAACCCTTCGGGGAAACAAGGCGTGATGTTATGTTATGTTATTTTTTTATTTCCTCGCAAAATGCATACCTAGTAAAACGTTGTATGATACACGAGCGTAAGATGATTTTCGACTCGTATCGACTTATACACTCGCTTGTTTCTCTCGCTCGTGAATAAAAATGCCACTCGTGCCACTCGCCGGAAATTACCTACTATCCGCACTTGTAGCATAAATAACTATTTTCATTTCTCATGCTTGGAAAGTATGCGTGCTTGAGATCAGAGGGATAAAAACAGTACTTTTCGTCACTGGGAAATGACGTTCCCTGCTATAAAAAAAACTATGCAAGCCATGCCCCAACTTTTTATACAGCCACTCTTTTAAATTGCGGCGTAAAATTGTAATAAAAAATATTATCAACTATTTTGTAACATGACTTTTACTAAATTATTATTTAATTTAAATAGATTTGAGATAGACATAATAATATATTTACCATCATCAATGGTAAAAATACTGGCTGGAAGAATGCCACAGACAAAAGGCGGGAAAGCGGCAATTCGATCTTTAGTTGTTTTGTCGACTACTTTTAAAGACTTTATATATTGACGTCTAAAATCCACCACTTGCCAGCTAGCCTATACAGGGTGTAATTAAATTCATGGGCATCCTTCTAATCTCTCATTGTACTCATCATTATTGACAACTGTTACTATGGGACCAAACCAAATCTCGAAAAAAAAAAAACTGCTGTTTCCTACATTAATGTTCGCATTTAACTCATCAAAATGTAGGGAACAGCAGATTATTTTTTTCCGGATTTTTAATAAAATATTGTTTGTTTAACTAATCAGGTATTTATTTACTTTCCTCATATTTGAAATGAAAAGCAGATTGTTTACCTCGGGGGGAAAGTCGTACATATTTAGGCACTCAAACTATTGGCGCTCTCTGTATGCTCGTGCGCCAAACCATCTCGTGCCTAAATATTGTAGTGCCTAAATTATAAGAGCAGTTGTAGCCCAAGAGCAGTGGAAGCCTAGTGCCAACGGCCGCGACTTACGAGTTGTAGCTCGTAGGTTCGAAACCAGACAGGTGCTTTACGTTGTGTAAATTATTTTATCACCACTGCTCTCAAAACGGTGAAAGAAAACATCGTGAGGAAACCGGCATGTCCTAGAACCAAAAATTCGAAGATATGTGACATCTACCAACCCGCAATGGGCCCGTGTGGAGGATTACAGCCCACTCTTTCTCACCGAGAGGAGGCCTGTGTCCTAGCAGTGGGAACATTATACATAGGCTGATTATGCTATAGATTCAATTTCGCAAAAAGAGACAAAAACGCAACCAAAGGCGCAAAGATTGACAATTTTTTAGTATTGGAGCATAACAATTACTACTTGCATTGCAAAAAACGTAAGCTGAAAAACGATGGTGGGAATTCACATATATTATTATGCATATATGAATTTGACAGTAATAAATAACGAGGTTCCGCGAAAAAGGGGAGGCTGTACATGAGCTAAGAACATCTTATTAGGTTAGACATGTTGAGTTGTAAACAACATGAGTAACTTCATTACTCATCAAGGCTTTTCTGTAAAAGCCAACAATGATATACCACGACATACTTAGACGTAGCATTGTGTACCAAGTTTTAAGTAAGACTGCCAAAAAAAGTTAGAGTAATGTACAGTCACGAACATCAAAACCTTACAACTACGCAAAATTCAAAAGCGATTTTCTCCTAAAGTACTGATAGATATTTTGTGATTTTACGAACATAGTCTTTTCGTTACCACACTGTTATGAAATAAGTCTTTTGTCAAAGTCACAATTGTTATTTCACGAGAAAATCGCTTTTGAATTTTGCGTAAGTTTAAGTTATACGAGTATAAGTTCGTGACTGTACATATAAATAAACTTTTACAGTTATAGGCCTGTCTAATGTTAGAAGTGATTCTAATAGAGAGTGCTCTAACCGCGAGTCTGGGTTTTCTTAAGAAGGAGATTTATTACTCGAAGTAGATAAGTGATAATATCCAGTAATTTCGGCTGTGCGTTGAGATGTCAGTCAGTCAGTTTCTCCTTTTATATACAGGGTGTAAGGGACAGCCCTTCGTAGACTAATGGGGTAAATTCAGTATATCATACTAAGATGGCCGGTACATTAAATTAATTCAGGAACGTTATGGGAATCCAATAAACTTGATTTATTTTCACACGCAATGTATCGTTACCGTGGCAAAACGCGCGTAGCGAACCGCAGCGCAGCGAGCCTTCGGCAGTCGAGTATTTCAACATCCATTGCTGTTTTTTTTTTCATTTTAGCTGTTTTATTTACATAAATGGAGTCTTACGTACAGAGAATGTAATTTTATATTGAAATAAAGGAATAGTAACTGAAAAAACGATAAAAAAATTAAAATTTTCCTGAGAAATTTTCCTGTGGATAAGGAGCTGAATGATAAATGATTTTATTTCTGTAAGTAGGTTTATACAAACACTTTTACACGTCAAACATTTTTTTTTTAAACTAGGTGAGGCTGGCGTTTCTTATCTGACTACTCTGAGAAGAAAGGCCGAAACAAACTCAGAGGTCACAGTCTCTTTTAAAGTCCAGACATAATCTTGGTCAGATCATGTGAAGACCATGTAGGTTGGTGTCTGAAATGGTCTTTTGAGGAAAGAACCACACAGATTGAGTGGACCTGTCCAGTCAGTGCAAGCATCTGTCAGTAATCGTACAGCTCAACATAAAAGTTAAGGAGCTCAACGATTCGATGAACAATACCAAAGAAAGGACATTTGGGTAGGCCGCATAATTTACTCAAACTGGCAAACTATGATTAAAGCTGAGAGAAAAAAAAAAAAACAAGGATCCACATAGTCTTCACATTCACAGTAATTAAAATAATATAACATTTTACAAAGTAAATATTCATGTCATTGTATATATAAAATTCATCAATGACAATGTGTATACCTATAAGAAAAAAAAATTAGCAAAAAGAAAAGAACAAAAGAAATCAGTATATATATTAAAAAAAAAAAAATTTGACCAGCTCAATCCCACGCCTTTTTGTCATCAAATCTTTAACGGTATAAAAGGCTTTCTGGCACAACTTACGTTTAATAAATGATTTGAATTTATTAAGGCTCAGATCTTGAACGGGGCTTGGAAGTTTATTATAAAAACGTATACATTGACATCTGAACGAGCCACCTATTTTCTTGAGCCTTGTTGTAGGTACAACAAATTTGTGTTTGTTCCTAGTGTTCATATTATGTATATCACTGTATTTTTTAAACAATTTTATATTTTTATGGGCATATAAAAGATTTTCAAAAATATACTGAGAAGGCACAGTCATTATATTAATCTCCTTAAATTTCTCTCTAAGAGAGTGTCTCGGACTTAACTTATAAATTGATCGAACAGCTCTTTTCTGCAAAACAAAGATAGTCTGAATGTCGGCGGCATTTCCCCACAACAGAATACCGCATGCACCCTGTTAGTTTGCGGAGGGCTGTCCCTTACACCCTGTATATCCTGGTTTCTGTGTTAAGCCTGTGTTAATAAAGTGCTTGCAGCTAAAGCTCGGTTTATCATCACTAATTTTAAATTATTGTTTTAATGTGAGCTCTCGTCTTCTGGCAGCGTGCAGGCCGCTTGGCGATCAATTTTCAGACCAAACAAAAGATGAATAGACTATGTCATTGTGGAAGATGATATGGCTAGGGAGGTAGTGAATTCTAAGATGGCGGCTAAGAGAGAAATAAAAATAAAGCAGTACCTAGTATGGAAGAGAAATACCTCAAATAGGGCATGGACAGGAGAACGATGATGATGATAAAATAGGTTTTAGGGCAATGCAACATAGTACCTATTATGTTCCCTATACTGCGCAGAGGTGCACCGCAAAAATCAGTTTCGAAAAATCATTTCAGTGTACACTTCTAAAATGGATGTACAAACTGGTTTTTTCACTCTTTTCCAATAGGAGTTTTGTAAAGAAGTCGCGGGCTGCTGCCTGTATTTTTATATAATAGCTATATAAATTAAGTTTTCGGTTTAGAAATGATATTAGGGTGAGTTGTTTACCGTCTGGTGCGGGTGAAAGTCAACCGCGTAATGTGAGTTATATTATGTCGAGTCGAACTAATGAGTTTTACGTGACTTCGAGTGACAGACAGGCTTTGTTTGCTGGAAAAGTAAGAAGAGTATCTTATCTAGTAAAAGGGAGACACAACGTTACATAATACTGTTGATTATTATGTTATACGTGTTTTCCCTGATGGGGCAGGCAGTGATGTACCATCGCGGACATTTGCGTACTTACTACTAAGGTAGTAAGGTCAAAAAGTCATCCACCGCAAATTTCCGCGATGGTACCTATTAGTAATAGTGTGATTAGGAAGTGGCGAAGTTTTGGACCGCAAAATTTAATACACTGTCGTGCTATCGACACGACGAAGAAGAAGTAATAGTCATAACACACGTAACAATGCCTGTAATCCCCGAAGGGTAAGGCAGACGTGTGGAGGTGAGGTGTGGTGTGGTTGTGGTGGTGTGGTGTAGTGTGGTGGTGGTGTGGGTGTGGTGGCAGTGTGGTATCGAGTGGTGTGGTGTCGTGTGGTGGGGGTGAGGTGTATGGGGAGAAGTAATAGAGTGCGATCCTACTGTCGTGTCATTGACACAACGAAGAGGAAGTAATAGACATAACACACATGACAATGCCTGTAATCCCCGAAGGGTTAGGCAGAGGTGTAGTGGTGTGGTGTGGAGGTGAGGTGTGGTGTGATGTGGTCGTGGTGGTAGTGTGGTGTAGTGTGGAGTGGTGTGAGTGTGGTGGCGGTGTGGTGAGGTGTGGTGTGGTGTGGTATGATGTGTGGTGTGGTATGGTGTGGTGGGGGTGAGGATTTTGGTAGAAGTAATAGAGTGCGATCCTATGGCCATAAATCGGAATCAAATCTAGATTTCGGGCAGCTATTTAAAAGTTCTGATTATTATCAAGTAAAAGCTAATCTTACATTATTCATAAAAATAATCCAATCTTTGTAAAATTATTTATTTTTTTGAATGATTAGTAGCGCGAGTGCAGTGTGACTCAACACAGATTGCTCTCTACACGCCATACTTACAATTAGTGTCCTTCGTTATGTTAAGCACTTTCATGGTTTAATTAGTTTTCATCAGGAGGCAGGTTTCATCAGGTAGCGCAAAATAGTTGAAACCACAACGTTAATAATTCCAATTAGTTTTCTGAGAGCGTGTTAATGAACAAAATTCCGTGTTCTACAAATTTACGATCAACAATTTTGAATTTCTGTTAAACATCCTGCTCTTTAACCATCTATACAGCCATTTTCAAGCATAATTTTCGACCTATTGGGAGCCGTTTCGATAACGAGAATTAGTGCCATTTTGCTCCATTATGTGTAATTTATACCATCCATCTACCATCTGCCCAGCCTGTTCCCAACTATGTTGGGGTCGGATTCCAGTCAAACCGGATGCAGCTGAATACCAGTATTTTACATGGAGCGCCTGCCTATCTGACCTCCACAACCCAGTTACTGGGTAATACAATAGTCGATACCCCTTGGTAAGACTGGTTGTTAGACTTTCGGGATTCTGACTACCCGTAACGACTGTCAAAGATCCTGAGAATGACAGCCGGGACCAACTCTCTCGGTATGTAAACATGGTCACCCTTCCACAGACCGACCGCGGCAAGCGTAGTTTAACCTGATCGATCGATCAGTGCGGCTGTTATTACTTAAGCACGAGCCCCTTGTTGTCTTGTTTACATATGGATATTCACCACATGTCTGAAGTTTCGCCGGCTAATTTAATTTGAGCCTGTATAATTTTCAGTGTCTTTGTTGTATTTTTTGTTAAGGTGCATCCAGACATTACGAGGCATGTGCTTCGAATGATAAGCCACGCATGTGACGGCTGCCTCAGGATTAGGCATCTGACAAAAATGCATTTGCGACGCACGCCTCGCACTGTCAGGACGCACCTTTAAGTTTGTGATGTCTAGAGTTAATTTGTACGCAGTGCCGAAGTACAAAAGTAAATTTAAAAAATCATAAAACCCGACTGCGTAAAAAACTACTTTAAAAAAAGATGGAAACAGGATGACCTACTTTGTCTCCAAACAATCTCTCGGCCTTCGGAGGCATCTTCTTAAATTTATCAATAAAGACCTATTGCCATCGACTGCATGAGATTGTCATTCACTATTTTCATTTTTTATAATTTTAATATACCCAGTGACACTCGCGCGATAAAGTCGAACCTAACGACATATCATTCATCAAAATCGGTTTAGCCGTTGAGTAGTTACGAGCGAACATAGGGACGGACATACACATACAGGTCAAATATATAACCCTCCTTTTTTGGCTTTGCCACAGTCGGATTAAAACAGACATTGACAGGGGGATGTTGTTGGTAAACATTTGTAAAATTGTCACAGAAATTGTATTGACAAAACAAAATGGCGGCGCTACTTCTAATTTTGGTCAAGCGCCAAAAAATCCTTGTACAGCTATAATGCCAAATTCAAGTCGGCAACTTCGTTCTTGTTAAGGGGGATGCACTAAGACAGCCCGCGAATTTCAAATTTTCTTTAATTTTATGCAATTTGCGGCTCAGTGTGAGGTTGTGTGGGGTGGATCAAAATATGATTCGCGATCGTAATAAATATGTATATTTTTGTAAGTAAACACTTGTATTAAAAAGGTATTAGATTGTCTAGTATAGTTTACTGCTCAAGGTTGTATTAAATTGCGCTTATTGGGTGCACCTGCATTTCAAAGATGTTTATGAAAACCCAGTAAAGTTTGGCTTTAACAACTGTAAATAAACCTCCTATTGCACTATTGTGCTTTACTTTACGCAATTGTGTGCAGATTCAGTCAGACAAATACTTACTTTAAACAGTACAGGCTGTACAGGTGGCTCATTTCTTTTTTTTAACTTTGTTGGACCTAGACCTAAGGTGAATCCGCAATGGTAGCCCGCGAAATTCTAATTTTCTTACTTTTTTTGCAATTTGCAAGTTAGTGTAAGATTGTTTGTTGATAAAAATATGATTCATGACCGTAACAAATATGTACTACTACTGCCAGGTATTTACAGAATTATAATCATTAGAATCATCAATAAAACTCTTTAGGTTAGAATTATTGGCCTCAAATGTCATGATTTCATGAAATAATCATTCAATAGGATAATTTGAAGTTAGAGAGTTGTGTTGATGATTTTAATGTTTATTGTTCTGTGAATACATCTTTGTTACGATTGCGAATTATATTTTAATCAAGATACAACCTAATGCTGCAAATTGCAATAAACTTAAGAAAATTTTAATTTCGCGTGCTACCCTGGCGCTTTCGCCTTAAGTGCATCTGAACCTTGCCATCATGACAACTTCCCTCACAGGCATAGGTTCTCAAATTCTCGGCCGAGGATTAGCGAAACGACCCCAACTCATCCTCATGACTTTCATCCGCTTTTTTATGCAAAGAAAACCCAGCCTTAAGCTACCTAGACCATTACATATGGATATATGGCAGGATACCAAAAATGTAGCGACTTTCATCCTTTACAACTATTTAAGGATGATATAAAGACCGAACTAAGCCCTTTATGGACTAAATGTACCTAGTCCGTTTAACATTGAGCAAAGCCAATGGAGTGTGTGCGTTCCATGGAAAGATTTCATGAGAAACCTTCCAAATGGTTGAATAATGTCCTATGATGCTGGGAAAAACGTAGAATATTATATAATTTAGTTAGAAATTTCAAGAGAAGCCAGCAGGTCTTTTATGCAGAACTTTTAAAGTGGTTAAAACGTTTTGCTCCTAGAATTGTTTACCCACGTATTTAATAGACTGTCTTATCTACAGGAATCAGTTTAAATTAGCGTTCATAGCTGTGGAAGGAATGGGAATTACCGCATTTATTTTACTTGTTTAGCATAATAGTTTGCTTTATTAAACTACAGTACTAAATACAAGAGTAGCTTGTTTGGGTTTTCTCTAGCTTACAAAATGAATAAAGTACATATCCTACTTAATAATATAAATGGGATAGTTTGTACTGTTGGTTGTTTGTGTAGTTTGTTTGTTTGTTACTCAATCACGCAAAAACGGCTAAATGGATTTGGATGAAATTTGAAACACAGGTAGGTTATAACTTGGATTAACACATATGATTTTTATTCCGGTGATTAATACGTTCCCGTGGGATATTTTCCGATATCAACGCGGACGAAGCCGCGGGCAAAAGCTAGTTAGAATTTTTTTTTCTACTAGATAGGTATAAGAGACCTTGTCTGGTCCGTCAGTAGGTACTGTTTGCAAATAAGGTTTCATTTTCCTCTGCATTTTCTTATGAACATATCGTTGAAGATGAACCGAGTGATTGCGATACGCAATTCAAGATATATTGCAGGCATATATTATAGGGATATATTATAGACAGTCGCTCCATGTAAAATACTGGTACTCAGCTGCATCCGGTTTAAATGGAAGCCGACCCCAACATAGTTGGGAAAAGGCTAGGTAGATGATGATGAATTCAAGATATATTGCAAATTTTATTGCAATGTTACAGAGGCAGGAGGCAGAAAAACAACAAATGTACATAGTTGACAAAACGGTTTTCAGTTTTATTGTTTCATGATTTGAACGCACGAGTGGCTTTTATTACTTTAAAGGCTCTTGCAAACAGGTGCGACATAAAAGCTCGGCATGTCACCCGACTAGTGGTGCCTTTGTATCGGGCTCAATTCGCGTCGCGTGTCGGGCCTGTTTGCAGGAGCCTCGATGTTCAATGTAAGTGTAGTTACCGACATATTTATTTTTATGAACACGCTTTTTTAACTGCGGATGGCATCAGATAGCTTCGAATACGCAAATATCTACCTAGTCACATGTGGGTTTGAACATTTGTGTGCAATGTTTGAATTTTTTCATCCCGTCATAGGGGTACTACATACATTTTCGTGCCAGCATGATACGGTACGACCGGGCGGCGAAATCGTCGTTAATATCCTATGTGGTATGTATGTATGTAGTATGTTCGGGTAAAAGCCGCTCGGCTTAGCTATATAGGACTGCCCCTATTGCTTTGTTTGAAGCGTCAGTGACTACTGCGAGCTTAGCGAGGATGGGCCAACAGTGCAGCGTTGGTGAGACTATCTTTACAGGTCTGAAACGCTGATAAAGATAGAATAGAATAGAATAGAATAGAATAGAACAGAACAGAACAGAACAGAACAGAACAGAACAGAACAGAACAGAACAGAACAGAACAGAACAGAACAGAACAGAACAGAACAGAACAGAACAGAACAGAACAGAACAGAATAGAATAGAATAGAATATTCATTATTGTACACCACAAAAATTACAGACGTAAATTACCAGCAGAATGTCCTCTGGCCAGTGGGTAAATCTGTCCACAGCAGTTAAGCAGTACCGATAGCAGATATATCGGAATTTACCGCAAGACTCAGGAACTTTGCTGAAAAATTGCGACCGGTACCAGCTTCCCGTCTGGTCGGAGGATCCTCCCTTTTCTATGGAGGGTGAGTGAACTTACACCCTGTTCCTCATACCTCTATAGCTAGGATTGTGCTGAACCAAACCGAACATGAGTAAGCGAGGATAGATGGTACTGAACAAAGTTTGCCAATCGGCATAAGTCGAATGAAAGCCATTCCATTCCATTCCATTCGGCAGCATTGTTCAACAAATACTGCCGAATGGAATCGAATAGGCCGACTCGAATATATTATGACATATGTAGTTACCCCTAAAGCGCGGAGCAGACGATGGACAATTGGTCTGCTGAAAATTTGGAATATTATGGAAATCCTGGGAGTCTATTTGTCCTACGTGTGCTTTATTGCATGATTATCAATACGTTCTATCGTCGTGGACAAATTGTCCGCTGTACAATTGTTCTTCATCTGCTCAACGCTTAACAGATTTGTCGGCCGGTTTAAGTACCACAGCACACTATGCGTTTAGAAGCCGCCACTGCTCGACGACTGATGGCCGTCGTAAGGTGCAACTTCAACTGGTCGCACACTTGGCTGGCACTCGAGTGGCCGGGTCCGAGCTACAAAGCTTTAGTCTGTGGCTTCGTGTACAAACTTGGCGATAGAGAGTGGTCGCGTTCAAGCGGTGTCGGTGACTACCACTTTTCAGTTGGTCAGTCATGTAGTGACCTATTTTATTGTTTTGATATTAATAATAAAATTATGTTCGCTTCGTTTGCCGACTGTTACTTACCCGGATGGTATTTTTTTACGGATAATTGAAAAGTGCTTTCTTCTCTTCTTTGTAGGTACTCATTAGAATCCTGAAATGCATGTCCGTGCAGAATTACAGTGTAGATGTAAATCTACAAATATTTATTACAAGTCCGGATGTTTGCAAATGAGATTTTTTTTTAATTCTTGTTTTCGTACGATTTATTTATACTCGTAGCATATTTCACGAGATCACGACACATATTATAGGTTAGGTATTTGTTGTTTAGATTAATTTTGCCAGCTGGAATTTTAATAATATACGGAAGATTCAGGGCATACCTAAATAAGGGCATAATTAATACTTCACTTCTAAAATCGTCATTAAATGCGCATTTATTTTGTTTGTCGACTTGAAAGCAAAATCAATAATGAGTCAGTGAATGAGTGAGTGAGTGTTTCTACTTTTATATCTAGATTAGACCACCACCTCTTAAAGCAGTATCTTTGTAATCTTTCTTGAATATGGGAAAGAGATGGAGCTTGACGTCCTGTATAGCTTCATCTCTTTCTCACACTGAAGTAACATTAAAATAATAATGCTGTAAGAGGTGGTGGTTGGCCCCCTATAATATTCCTGGTGTACATAATAAAGAGTATTCTATCTACCTATCTATGACAAACATTCAGCTATACCTACCTACCTATAGTATCTACAATATCCAATTACTCTATCGAAAATTCGGAAAACCAACTTGAAGTTTTCAAATTGAACAGAAAACCAGATTTGTTTTTTTTTTACTTGAAAAAAATAATATTTAATTCATTGGAACAAACAATAGGCTATAGAATTACTTACGACAAGAATTTAATATAGAATTTTAAAAGGTTTCGTTGCTATTTCAAGATCAATTTCGTTTAATTCTGGAGAGACTTCGTTCTCAAATCACGTTTCTGTTAAAGAAGACACACCTACAGTCATTCAACTTCCATAATTTGATACAAAGCCAGTGTCTGAGAATTAAAATAATGAACCTTTCATTACTATTAGTAATGATAATAACCCGAACCCCCGTCACCAGTTTGTGATTGTTCGGGGACCGTAGTCCCCGGAAAACCACAAATAAAATATCAAAGAATCAAAATAAGTATGCTGGGATCTTATCGTATTGAGGATGCTTCATGTCAGCCTGAAATAGACCTAAGTCATTTTCCAATACAGGCAAATTACACGGTCAAGCCCTATCTTTTAAATGCTCTACAATTGTTCCCTATTTTAATTCATACCTTCATTTGTTTTGCACTCAGGTATTTGACATCCACACTGCAATAGTCCTAGAACCGTCAGGGCCCATGATACTCTATCACGTGGACTCCGACGAGGAGGGTCAGCTATATCAGATCAACTTCTGGGTGCATGCCGTCGTCATCAAGTTGCTACCATGCTGCATACTCACAGTTATCAGCATATGGCTGATAAGAGAAGTATACAGCGCAAACCAGCACCAGAAGAAAATCAGGGTGTATAACAAATGTCCAACGAATAATAAAGCAGTAAAACGACAATACAAAGCAGACAGGAGAATGAATAGAACGACCAAGATGTTAGTAGCAGTTCTACTTCTCTTCCTCGTAACAGAACTGCCACAAGGAATATTAGGATTGCTGAGTGGGGTATTAGGTAGATGTTTCTTCAAACGCTGCTACGATCTGTTTGGAGAATTGATGGATGCGTTAGCGCTGCTAAATGGAGCAATTAACTTCGTGCTTTATTGCTCAATGTCGAGACAATTCCGGATGACGTTCGGGCAGATGATGTGGCGGGCACACTTACACCGATGGCCACCACCAGCCGGCTCACAATCCGATGGACAAAACACGTAAGTAACACGAAAATATTCTGTTTAATAAACATCGTAAGAGAAAAGTATTTTCAGAAACAAAAATAGCGGCTAGACATCATGATTATTTAGAGTGGTGCGAAGTTTCAAGTTTGGTTCAGTCGAAATAGATTCTAGATAATAAATAAGCTGTCTATTATTTCATTCGCATTATTATTTAATTTAAAGTGAACGTCCACTGGTCCGCACCGGCCGCAACGCACGCACGGAACGCAACGGATTTTGGTTTGCTTCGTATGAATTCATACAGCACTGCGTCCACTATCGGTACCGCCCACCCTGAGCGCTCGGTTCATTTCTTCATACAAATAAACCAAAATGCTTTGCGTGCTGTGCGTGCGTTTCGGCTGGTGCGGATCAGTGGACGTTCACCTTTAGTCGATGTCGTTATGGAAACCAGTAGGTACTAAATGTTCTGCATAATATAATAAAGTGGTTGAATAACTTACGCATCACCGTCTAAATAACGACGCTATTAGGTTCATGAAGATGAGTGATGTGCGACAAAATGAAACTAGCTAATGAAATTACTGAATTCTTCATAAAAATCGTAATAATATTGTGCTTTTGTTTTTTTCTTTATTAAGATGTTTTTCGAACTGTACTAGACGTTTTAAATTAAAATTTCTAATAGCTCATTGAGCCTCTGAAACTGGTCGCCCTAGGTGACGTAAAAGTTACTTGATGTTACATAGCGTATGGGTCAAGTATGGGTAGTGGCGTTCTTTTTTCTGATATTATCAAATTATTAACAATATAATCATGATAATAATGATAATGTAAATATGATCATGTCTCTGCGCATCGGTCGCTTCTTAAGTGGTTGCCTATACGCCAGCGCAGAGAGCAAAGGGCGCTGACCACTTTGTTTTCATTTCTTGACTCTCCCACTTCCCCTAGTTATCTTGCCCCCCACTTTCAGTACATTTGTGCTAACCACAATAAAAATCTACGTTCATCAAATAATCGCCTTCTTCAATGTCCCTCTCATCGCACAGACTTTACTCACTCTTCCTTCTTCGTTCAGTCTATCTCTCTGTGGAATGCGCTCCCCCTGGAAATCAGGATGGCAACCAACCGATTATCCTTTAAAATAAAAGTTCGCGAGCACATTCGTAAGAAGCTGGCAGTATCATCACAACGTTAACGTTTTCCCATTGTTTGTCTTATTTGTTTTAGTATATTCGTGTATTTATGTATATATTTATTTGCGCTTATTTATGTATAATTAGGTATATATTATTATATTTATAGTTGTAATAGGTATATGTGTATCTTTATATTTAAATAAATATGTATTCCACAATTTCTCATAATTGCACCTACCACTGTTTGTCTCTGCATCACCCAAAGGTTGACTGGTAGAAAATGCCTATGGCATTAAGTCCGCCTCTGTACATTTCTGTGCATGAAGTATTTAATTAATAAATAAATAATCTATGTGTCTGAGGGGCTGTCATCGGCAACTTCTCTTCTCTAGGAGCCTTAGGGGATCGGTTATCAAAAAACGATGATACAACTAACGTTTACATAAAAACGGAAGTAGAAGTCACCTTCAAAAATGAAGAACTTTCATACAAAGTGTCACACACTACTTAACTTCTTTAGAGAATTAATTTTCAAAAATCCTTCCTAAATGCTCATTTTCATGAAAATTTGCTCAAGTATTCCTTTACTTGAGCAAAATTTTATGCTCCTAGAAAAGACGGGTTTAGGCTGTGCGTTGTCTGTCAGTGAATGAATGAATGTAAGTAATGTAATGTGTAATGTAATATGTAATGTAAAACAAAACACATCTATAACCATCATCATCATCATCATCTTCCTGCCCTTATCCCGTATTATTTGGGGTCGGCGCAACACGTTTTTTCCTTCCATTCTGTCCTGTCACTCGTCAAACTATCACTGACTCCCTTTTCTTTCTAAAACACATCTATAACCAAGAGCACAAAAAAGAAATAGTCGGCAGCTGCACGTCGCGTCGTGACTTTGACAGGGAGGCTTCCACACAGCATGATGCTGTGCTATAGGGCAATCACAGCACAGCGCTGATTTTCAATGGTCACCCGAAAATGGTGTCATACTTCCACCGAAATTTTTCATGTTAATTACCTTATTTCTTTTACCTTCTACGTTTCAGGGCGAAGTCGTCGATACCATGAGGAAGGTTTGTACAAGAGAAACATGCCAATGTTTTGCAGCATTTCCTGTAAATTCAAGTGTTAGGATACGGCCATGATACTAATTAACGAATTTTATCATAATTTTAGGCCCACTTCCATCACTAATCAAATTTAACACTAAACGTATTTAAAACATAATTCTGCTGTGTCAACTTCAAACGACTGGCAAAAATAGAACGATGTTTTGAATTTGTTTAGCGGTAAATGCATTTAGTGGTTTGTGGTGCAAATGGGCCTTAGAGCATTATCACACTGACGATTTGTCAGCGTGTTTCCAGCGAAGCAATTTGTGAACGTACACTCCGCGGGTACAAAGCGAGCTAGCCGGGACTATGCGAAGTGTTCTCCGCGTTTTACAACACTCGCTTGTCTCGCTCTCTTGTACACTCACGTCAATAGTTCTCGTTACGGAAACGCGGTTAACACACGTGCTCGCTCCATACGAAAAGTAACTATCTTTTGGAAGGGGCAACTAGAATCAATTATATTTTTTATTTTTTTATTTATTATTAGGCTCTTCAACAATGAGTACACTATTACTATACTATTTGTACTTTGCAAACTTAAGTGTAAGCGCCTCATTACTTATAGAAAAGCACAGCATGCACCACATTATTCGCAGAAAGTAAAAAAAAAAATCTTGTTTTGACATTTAAAAATGCCTTTTATGTGCTTAATTCAAATAAATTATTTGACTTTGGCGCACACGCAGTGAGCGTCTTAAACAATCACCTCGCTAGAAACACGCTCGCAAATTGCCAGTGTGTTAAGGCCCTTAGTCATAATATATGTAGGTAATTAGCACAAAATGTAATCTTATTTAAGTAATTTTTTCTGGTTCTAAATGTTTAAACATGCTCAGTCTTGTATCAACATATAAAAGTGGGCATTCACGGTCAGTCCATCGCGCCAAATGACATGATGTACATCCAAAAGATCGTGAATGTTAAAATCCGTTAACGTAATGTAAAACTGTGGATGTGCAATTGCTCCTTTTGACTTTAGTCGTTTGGAGCCACGCCAAATGGCGCTATCGTGAATGCCCACCCTTAAGAATTCTTTGCCCAGTAGACTTCTAAATAAAGGAAAATACACAATGTTTTTATTATTTAAGCTTTCTTCTATGTATAAAATAAGCTCTGTCATTCCGACTGATTTGCAAATAAATAGGTATTGTACTTAATTTAGATTTAGCGTATAAGCTGTCAAAAAAAAATACTATTTAAGCTGCACAATTATGTTGTTGTGTACATTTAAGTGCTTATTTACAACTATGTCATGTTAAGGAATATGTTTAATTGTAAATATAAAGCATATAATCTAAAACTGTTGTACAGAAACAGAACAAAATGTTAATGTAAAAGCTTTTAAAGGCTCCAGAGCAGACAGGCGTGATGCGATACTACGACGCAATGTTAGAACAATTTCCATGAAGTTTTCATAGAAATTATTCTACTAGAGTCGCGTGGTGCTGTCGCGTCGCGCTGTAGCGTCGTGATATCGCGTCACGCTGTAGCGTCGCGCTGTCACGTCGCGTTGTCGCGTCGTGCTGTCGCGTCGCGCTGTAGCGTCGCGCTGTCGCATCGCACTGGCGCGTCGCTCTGTCGCATTCGCTGTCACGTCGCACTTGCGCGTCGCTCTGTCACGTCGCGCTGTCGCGTCGCGCTGTCGCGTCGCGCTGGCGCGTCGCACCTAACTGCGGGAGCCTTAAAACTTTTTGTAAGTAAACACTTGTACTAAAAGGGTATTAAATTGTCTAGTATAGTGTACAGCTCAAGGTTGTATTAAATTGCGCATATTGGGTGCACCTGCATTTCAAAGATGATTATGAAAACGTAGTAAAGCTCTGCTTTAACAACCATAAATAAAACCTTCTATTACACTATTGTGTGTATAACTACGCAATTTTGTGCAGATTCAGTCAGAGAACTACTTACTTTAAACAGTAGGTACATGCTGTACAGGTGTTTCATTTCTTTTTTTAAACCTTGTTGGACCTAGACCTAAGCTGAATCCGCAATGGTAGCCCGTGAAATTCTAATTTTCTTACGTTTTCGTGTCAAGTTGTATGTTGATCAAAATACGATTCGCGACAATAACAAATATGTATTTACATAATTATAACCATAAAAATCATCACTCTAAGTTAGGTTTGTTCCAAAATGTCATTATTTCCAATCTTTTTTATTTTGTTATTAACCTATTTTGTCCCACTGCTAGGCAAGTCTCCCCCATACTCTTCCAATACTCTTTATCTTCCCCTTCATCGGCCAATAGTTTAGGGAAGAACCCAAATCGTCATGCTGGTGTTTTTAAAGATTTCTAATCCCTGGTCCTTTCCTCTCGGTCTAAAATACTTTGGATTTTTTTTTTAATATCGGATTGCTACCAATCGTCTATTACATCCTAAAGATTAGGCATTTGGCACGAAACATCATTAGGTATTTGTTTCTTCACACATAGGTACCTAAATCTGAGGATTAACGAACCCCACATGTATTACTGGTTTTACTACACACTACTTTTGGAACATATTATATATATTTTTTTACGAGAAACTATTGTGGGCTTTCTTTCCCAGCTCCCTAATTGCGTAACACGATCTGAATGATTTTGAAGCATGTTGCTAATCCATTGCTTCATATGTTCGAAAAACTTCCCTACTCAACAACGTAAATAACGCAATGAATGTTGTTGAACTGTCAAAATGTAACCGATTCCTACTGTAAGTGTGTTACGCAATTGTCCCGCTGAACAATTAGATTCAAATCTTCTTTTCCTTTCTTGTAATTTTTAACGTTAAAAAAATGTATTTATACTAATTGAAATAATACAAATAGACTTTGACTTTAACAAAACACTTAAGTACTTACAATCAATTTAAATTATAAAAAAGAACACACGGTTATTGAACGAATGCCCAAATGATAAACCTTACTACCACACAACGAAAATTTTATGAACCTACCTATGAAGTTTGACGTTAGACTTAAAAGATACGGTTTTACACCCAGTTTGTGGAAAATTATCGAGGTGTCAAAATTATCGAACTGTCAAAATTAAACGGAAGTAATCAGATTGTCTGTTGATAATTCAGTCAACCAAGCAAAGCAGTTTACGAGCGCTTGACAATTTGTTAGTTAATTTTTGTATTCATTTTCTTTCAAGAAACCGGGCGTTAGTTTTATGACAGAGCCAATGTCCTAATATTTGAGCTGAGCTGTTCATGGCACTGCTGCAAAGACAGAACTATAAATAATAACGTCACTTGCTTATAACCTAATATGCAATTATAGTTTTTTCCAATTTGTTTCCTCTGAAAACTTTTTTATTTACATTTTCTTTGTCTCTTTCGCCTTGAAGTCTCATCTCGAGAGCTCACTCTTCATTCACCTTTTTAATTAGATACATGGCATTGACATGTTATTTATAACTCGGTTGTACAACGTATTGAAACTACTAACATATTATTCTGGACGGCCCTGAAACTCTTTTAGGTACTATTTTGATATTAAAAATAGATTAAAACTTTGGAAATATTTTATTTTATTTTAAAGAAAGCTTACAGACTAATAACAAACTTAAATATCGTACTATGGAAATAATTTTTCCATTTTGTATGAGAATTGAGGTATTTTTATTTTCCCATAATATCTTCTTATCTATACATCTTCTACACAAATAAATAAAATTGAAGTGTCTGTTTAAAATGTCAAAATAACAGCTTTTTACTAAATGCATATGACAGTATATCGTCTCCGTAGAGCGAAAAGTCAGTAAGTCCAAAAACAAGAGTTAGGAGTTTGTCTCAAGTTATAGTTCTTTTAATATAAACTTTATTTTATTTCCTTATCCTTATTTATAAAGCTAAAAACATAAAGGTGGCAAACCAAAATTATGATGATTTATATTTTCAAAATTTTTAACTCTCATTAACTCAGAACAGTGTTTTACGACTTAATAACTTTTCGCTCTACGGGACGATATACGATACTTATAAGTAAAAAACAATTTTAAACATTTTTGTCTATCTGTCTGTCTGTTTGTACCGGCTAATCTCCAAAACGGCTAGGCCAATTTTGACGGGACTTTCATTGGCAGGTAGATGATCTTATAAGGAGTAACTTGGGTTACTTTTATTTTAGAAAAATAATTAGGGTTCCGCGATAAAAAATTAAAACCCATGACATTGTGAATAAATCCGATTCAAATAGGGAAGTACAGACATCCACGAGGGCGAAGCCGCGGGCTGTTGCCCGCTGCTAGTTCCAAATAAAATCATACTAACGATCAACAACTAAAAACAAAAGTTTACAAACAGTCACAATATTAAATTTTCAAAGAGTTGTAACCACCCATTCCTTTAGTCTATCATAGTGTATTAATAATTTTAAATTAGTTTACATAATTAAATTGTTATATTTAAGCAGTTTTTAAGTAAAACATGTATTGAGTAGCTCATTATTAATGGCGCCCACGAGTGGCAATGTGTCCCACGCTGGGCGCCACTTTGCAATAGGACACTTTCTACGACATCACTTAGTTCCGTCGCCTAAGAAGAGATGGCGCTAATATTAAACGAGATCATGCTTCAAAATGTATTTTATTGTAATTTTATTTTAGAATAATGTTAAACCAAAAAGTATTATAATACAACCATTATTTATGTTTCTAAGTTAGTAAATATACGCTGCATACTGCATTTAAGTTATTATAACATTACGTCGGAGTAAAACTATATACCTAAACGTTTTATTTTGCAAATTTAGCTGGTTGAGAAGTTTTTGTATACCTAATCAGAATAGTTACAGCTATTGCATAATTATGTACTTTCCTAGTGTGCTAATCGCAGTCCATGGTTTCACTTGTCTCCGTATCTAAAAGTTAATTATAATACTACTTATGTCTTTTTATAACAAATTAAATGAGTGTGTTCAAATAAAACGAACGTTTTGTACAAAATATTGAGTATATTATGGCCCTAAACTGAGTAAAACCTACTGTAAAAAATGCAGTCAAAATGAAACGTTAAATAAAAATATTAAAATTAAATTACGATGTAGTCTAGTAAAAAATACCATAGTATAAAATTACAATATAATATCGCTATAAGTAAAAAAATATAGATATATATATACCTATGCGTTTCTCTTGTACATGCAAACAAAACTTGTCTAATAAATATTATATAATTTCTAAAGTACGCTATTCAAGCATTCGCCATTAGTTACGCTCTTAAAGTAAAGTTTGTACATATCCTTTTATAAATAAAGTTTTAATGTGAGTTTTGATATTTTATGACCTTTACCTTTAGATAATTAAGTACTTTAATGGTTTATTCAAAGAAGAAATAACAAATAGGTAAGTGACTGTGAAAGTTCTGCAAATAAACTTAGTTAAGAGCGAGTAAATTCAAACTCAGTTCGAAGCAGATGAGAACTTCGTTACCTAACCCTGAACTAAACATTGGAAGGTTTCAACTAGAAGTGAGCATAATCAGCCTATAATATGTCCACTGCTTGGACACAGGCCTCCTCTCGGTGAGAGGGAGTGGGCCGTAATCGACCACGCGGGCCCAGTGCGAATTTTGTTTCTAGAACATGCCGCTTTCCTTCCGATGTTTTCTTTCACCGTTTTGAGAGGAGTAGTGATGAAACAATACAAAGTAAAGCGCCTGTCTGGGTTTGCATTCGTAAGTCGCGGCCGTGATCACTTGGCCACCACTGTTCTTTTTTTTATTTTTTTGAAGTAAAGTTATGCCAATTTAAACCATAAAAATTAGTTATAACCAAAGTTATAGAAGAATGCCTGGTGTACCTAACTTTACTCCAGGTTTATTCTTGTTGTGGTTCTCAAAGGTTTACTACTTACATAAGTTTCCTAGAATAGCGGTGGCCGCTACCTAGCGTTTGCAATTTACCTGCGAATGACGTCACTGAAACGTTATATATAAAAGTAAGTTGGTGTATTTTCCTAGCGAGCGCTTTTGACACCGTAAAGTCAAACCCGCCGCCATCATTTTCAAGACAGCCGTCACTGCGGACGTTATGTGCCGGCCACCGCTCTTTTAGCAAAGCCTAACTCGTTCCAGCGCCACCGTGCGATGGCCCCTGTGACAGCTTACAAATCATAAAAATGCAGCGTATCCATTCAATTAATTATAGTTCCAGCGGTACTATTTTTTAAAGTTGGTTTTAAAAAAAAACCTGATCAGATTAGTGGTGATTATTAAACTTGAGTGATTGTTTAGATAAAAACCACAAAGTTTGTGTTAAATTGTTGATACCACCGCCCCACACGTGCCTACTGCTTACATGGGCAATGCGTTGCTACTTTTACAGGTCAGTAAACTAATATAGGCTCGCCCCCTATTAAAGGGTCTTTCAACAAGGACGGGTCGATGTTAAAATTGAATAAAACAAGATGTGTGTGAGATATTAACGAAATTTATTTTTTATTTAAAAGACCCATTTATGCCATTATGGATGGAATATGACATCGTTCAAATGTCCGCCGCGGCTTCGTATGGTGGCACGAATCCGAGAGGTCCAATTTTTAATGACTCTGCTGCATAGATCCGAATCTGCTGAATAGAATCCGAGCGATGGCCTGCGTTATGTTGGCTTTCAGGGCAACGGTCGAATGTGGTTTATTGGCATAGACCTGCGACTTCAGAAAACCCCACAAGAAAAAGTCTAGCGGAGTCAAATCACACGATCATGGTGGCCAATTCACGTCACCTCTGCGAGAGATAACTCTACCCTCAAACCGTTCATGCAGAATGTCGATTGTGTCGTTCGCTGTGTGGCAAGTAGCGCCATCTTGCTGGAACCACATGTCGTTCACGTCCATATTGTTCAATTCAAGCCAAAAGAAATTGTTTATCATTGATCTGTAGCGCTCGCCGTTGACGGTGATGGCCTCGCCAACGTCGTTTTCGAAGAAGTACGGACCAATGACGCCGCTACACCAAAATCCGCACCAAACAGTAACTTTTTGTGGATGCATTGCCACCTGGTGAACCTAATGTGGGTTGTGGTCATCCCATATATGGCAATTTTGCTTATTAACAAAACCATTCATCCAAAAATGTGCCTCGTCGCTAAAGATTATTTTTCGGCCAAAATCGGGGTCCTCTTCCAAGCGTTCCGATGCCCATTCAGCGAACACACGGCGTTGTCTATGGTCATTAACTTTGAGCTCTTGGGTCAGTTGGATCTTGTACGGATGCAGACCCAAGTCCCGACGCAAAATTCTCCAAGTTGAGGTCTGCGAAAGGCCGAGTTCTTTAGCACGGCGAGAAATCGACTGCCTCGGAGTCTCCTGAACACTCTCACGTACAGCGGCGATGTTCTCGGCCGATCTGGCGTTCCTTTGACGTAAAGGTGTTGGTTGGTTGTTTACCGGACCGGTCGTCTCAAATTTAGTCACCAATCGTTGGAGAGTGGACTTTGAAGGGCCACCGCGTCTGCCGTAAAATGGGCGCAATGCACGCAACGTTTGCACTAACAAACACTCATTTTGATAATAAAGTTTTATCATTTGCACATGCTACTCAACCGTGTAACTTGCCATGGTGATTTGGCATCACTGACTGCATAATATACAACAGATTTTACAGATCCCACCAAAATAGTATGGCTGCCACAGACTGTCAACATCGACCCGTCCCTATTGGAAAACCCTTTACATGGCGAACCCACTCTAGGCCCGCGTGGAGCAACCCGCACTGGGCCCGCGTAGCGGATTACGGTCTACTCCCTCTCACTGAGAGGAGGCCTGTGTCCCAGCAGTGGGAACATTATAGGCTAATTATGCAAACATAACTGACGAAATGTGGGTGTACTATAGGCACACCTCTGCTCAACCCTTCGGGGAATACAGGTGTGATGTTATGTGTGTTGAAAATAAACCGCCTTTGAAAATATTAGTTATGTAAACTAATATTTTCAAAGGCGGTTTATTTTCAACACACAAACATCACACCTTTATTTTTTTACAAATTTAACGCTAAAAGCTATTTTGTCTTGCTATTTTGTTTGAAAATGTTTTTATTGTTATTTCTAACATAATTTTTATTTTATTATTTAAACATATAGGTATATACTATCGACTTGTATACACCGCTGTACTATTTAATGTGACAACCTCATCTCCATGCTGTAGTTATAATGGAAAATAATAGCTACCTACCTACATAATCTTGTAACTAACTAACTGATTGATGAGTATGAATTATTTATGATTCTACCTAAGTAGGTACATACTACGAAAGGAATAGACAATGAATTTATCTCGACAATAATAAAGATCTACCAATATTAATTTGTACTCGTTACATAAACATGAACATAATATGAACATTAAGTAGATGACGGGTGGAAAGAAAGTAAACAGTTCATCAACAGGAAAACAACAACAATAAAGACTTGTGCACTGGGGTAGGTAGAAAAACTGTCAACATATTGATAAGCATCTAGGATGTCTCAAAAGCATCCTGATCAAAGTTTGAAGACTTCATTCGATTTTCCTCCAGGTTGTCCTATGGACATTTGGAATACGATCGTTGCAAACAGCAACACTGCTTGGTGGCAGAGTTAGGCCCTTTGTACACGACACGGTTTGTTTACGGTACGGCGTATCGGTTTATACGCCGTAGAACAAACGTGCCTGTCAACAAGCTTCCATAGTGATCCATGCAACACTGACGACCGTGCCTACAAACAGCGAATAATCCGTAGTTTTTCACGGCGATAAAACGTGTGTTTACAAAGGGCCTTAATGTAAATAGGTAGGGTGCAATGATCCCCACACAACTAGGTATTTTAACGTTAATTAATATCCTATGTCTAACATAAAAACCGGTCTATTGAGTGGAAAGACTTTCACCGATCACTTGATCGAATACATTTTTAATTAACAAAATTTCCTAATTGAAATAAGGGTATGAGTTACTTCATTTCTTTATACAAGGTGTAATTTTTATCACTGTTTACCTCTTAAGGGGTCATTGTACTCATAATTACGAGCAACTTTTACTATGGGACCAAACCCGAAATCGCGAAAAAAATATCAAGTGTTCCCTACATTTTAACAAGTTATGTGAACATAAATGTAGGGAAAAGTAGATTTTTTTCGCGATTTCAGGTTTGGTCCCATAGTGAAAGCTGTTCATAGTGATGAGTCTAAAGACCCCTTAAAGATTAACAGTGATTACAATTACACCTTGTATAATTATTTTTGTATTTTATTTCCCAATTCTTGAGGAAGGCAATAAGATATTTAAAATCACGCTAGGACCTTTAAACCCTTGATTCTTTACAATGTTTATTGACGTTAAACAGAACACGGCGCGTGTCACAAATTACTGTTGATTAATAACAACACATGTCGGAGATTCGGCCAATTAACATCGGGAAAAGGAAGGAAAGACGGACCTTGCAGGTACGAAGGTCGAATAATGCCATCCCTGAATGAGTTGTGTCATGAGGAAGCTCTGCGTCAGTTTTATGTATGTGTGAATCGCGTCCTTATTGGAACACAACATACATACATACATAAACTCACGCCTTCTTCCTATGAGGGTAGGCAGTAACTACAGAACGCCACCTGCTACGATACTTACATACTCCTTTTGTCTCGTTGAAGTTCATACATCTGGTGATATACGCACGCCGGTTGCGTGTACTATGCACCTGACCTTTCTGAAGAACATCACCAATAAGGTCACTAATTATGTCTTCCTAGGGCGTCTCCTCCCTCCGTTTCCACTCACATCTGCCATGTACTCGTAAATACCTTTTGTTAGTCGACTTTCATTCATCTTCTCAACATGACCAAACCATCTAAACAATTTTCAATTTTTGTCACTACATCTTCTTTTAAACCGTACCGTTGCCTTATCACATCATTCCTCAGCCTATCGTTCATAGTCACACTACACATGCTGCGCAAGGAACGCATTTCCACAGCATTTATTCTATTTTCATACTTCTTTTGCCACGCCTAACATTCGCTTCCATACATAAGCGTAGGCACCAGCACACCATTGTGAACAGCCAGTTGGGCCTTTAGGACAATAACTGGTTGGTCACAATCGCATGTATAGCACCATTCACTTTATTTCCCGCATTTACTCTCCTTTCCACATCTTCATCAATATTTGCATGCCTTGTAAACAGAATCCCCAAATATACAAACTCACTTACTTGCTCCACACTCTTATCATTTATTTTCACATCACACACCGATACATCATCTTCTCTTTCAATCACCATAACCTTCGTCTTATTCACATTTGTACTCATTCCTTTCGTCTTATATGCTTCATCCATGACAGTCACCATGTCTTGCAACTGTTCTGCTGACGATGCAAGCAGAACTTGATCATCTGCGTAGAGAAGGCATTTGACAAGCAACTCATTCATCCTCAATCCGCACTCACCCTCTTTCAAATTTGTCAGACAACTATCCATGTACAAGTTGAACAACCACGGTCACGCTACACAACCCTGTCTAACACACCTGGAGATACAGAACCAGTCCGTGTATGCCCCACTTATCCTAACACAAGCACTGGAATCCTTGTATAAAGGTTTCAGTGCCCGTACCAAGCGCCGGTCCACACCGTACATCGACAGTGTCGACCATAGTTCCTCCCTCCACACACTGTCATAGGCATTCTACAAGTCAACGAAAGCACAGTAGACTTTCTTGTGCTTTGCCAGATGTTTTTCGGCTATGCACCTTAGGGAGAAGATCTGATCTATACAGCCCAGTTCCTCTCTAAATCCTGCCTGCACATCACATATGTATTTTCAAAAAACACAATATGGGTACTACCTATAAGCCAATAATGGTCCCTCTGCTGGGACTCGGGCAACATTTCTGTGAGAGGGCAGGGTTCCTAGGCAGGCCTTGATTGCTTGCCTAGGAACTTCTAACCCACTACGTAAAGTCATGGAAATTATATAATTGTTGCAAATGGACACTCTACGTCAATTTACCCTATTCTGGCCATATCAAATAGCTGTCAAAGAATTACACATGTGATTTGAATATACTTTGATACTTTTATTTAAGCTGGTTGTGAATTTGCTTAACAATTAATTTCCCTGACTTTACTTATGTAGAAAGGCTAAGTCAAAGAGGAAAATAGCACAAAAGCCACTAGTAGTTCCGCGTAATAGACTAAAATTATGCAACAAAAATTGTTATACCATGGCGGTGAAAATATATAACCACTTAGCCAAAGAATTTAGAATTGCTACAGATTTAGAATTAAATAAAAAGCTATATAACTGGTTTTGTGAAAGATGTTTTTATTCCATTAATGAATATTTTGAGTAAAATGTAAAACTTATTTACTATAATTATAATTATAGTAAATAAGTGTTATCTAATAAACATATGTAATTAAGTATTATGATCTGTTTTTGAGATGATGTAAATAAATGCCGCAATAAAAATGTGTTTTTAATAATTACCTATTAAATTAATATTATTTTGTAGACCGCCCATTGAATACATTTTTCAAAAATGCATCTTTTCATTTAACATTATTAAAAATTTGGTCCCGTGTGAGCGAGAGCAGTGTAAAATGTGACAACCCTCTTAAACGGCTGATTTTGGCTGAAGTAACATTAGTACATATTAAAACTTCGTTGCTCAAGGCTGATTTATGTATTTACACTCATAAATCACGTAATTTCGACAAAAAAAGATAACTGAAAACTTTAACTTCCATTCGAACGTGATTCGAACCCATAGAATGATAAAGTCGTTAAATGCAGCTATCTGTTACCCATTTTGTTTAGAGCTATTTGCAACAGATGGCGTTTTACTCAATTTTTCACAATAAAGGTAGCAACAATCGTTATTAATTTACGTTTAGTTAATTCATTTTAAGTATATTTAATCTATTTATATAAAAGGAGAAACTGACTGACTGACTGATATAACAACGCACAGCTGAAACTACTGGGACTAGGAACGTGAAATTTTGCACACGGCTTCCTTTTGTAACATAGGGGAGCACTAAGAAGGGGTTTTTGGAAATTCGACCTCTAAGGGCACCCCCTTAAAGGGGAGGTTTCGTTTGAGTATGACAAATCTTGTTCCTTGAGTTAATAAATAACCTATAAGTCAAATAATGAAAATTGGGGGCGAAAAGAATCTTATTTCATTGATCTTTTAACTTCAAACTTGGCTCGAATACTTCATCATCATTCTTCTGACCTAATCCCAATTTATTTGGGGTCGGCGCAACATGTCCACTTAAACTAGTGTATAAATAAATAATAATGATCTTAATCTATAAATCTACCATTTACAGCGGGTGGACGGGGGTTTGTGAAATGTGTAGGGGAAAGTAATAAAATCACGCGAACCAAATAACGGGCTAAGTGCTGAATGACTGACATATCAGATTTTTTGCACAAGGGTTCCTTTTATAATGTAGGCGAGCTCTATGAAGGAGTTTTTGGAAATTCGACCTTAAATGGGGTGAAAAAGGGGGTTTTCCTTTGTATGAAAAATCTTATCAAACTTGAAACTTAGCACGAAGATATTCTTAAATGAATAATAAAGTTTGTCATTATGTGGTTTTTCAAAACTACCCGTCAAAGGGATTTTATTTAGGGGCTGGTAAAGTTTGTATGGAAGAATTTTAACGCGCTGTCCGGTTACCTTGAATAAATTAATACTTTTGACATAAAACATAGACATAGTTTTTGGGTTTTTCGAAAATCGACCAGCA
Organism: Fissipunctia ypsillon; assembly: GCA_947568875.1. Lineage (NCBI taxonomy): Eukaryota > Metazoa > Arthropoda > Insecta > Lepidoptera > Noctuidae > Fissipunctia > Fissipunctia ypsillon. The sequence goes on along the minus strand of OX387659.1, from coordinate 13,635,336 downwards.
AAAGGGGGTAATTTATTTCTCGAGGAGGATTTCACTGCGTATCTAAATTAAGTCAAAAGTAATGTAAACATTAAATGACAAAAAACATGATTGAAGATGTTTTTTAAATCAACCTCTTTCGGGGTGAAAAGGAACAGTTGATATGAAAATTTAATTTTTCCTTTGATCAATAAATTAAATAATATGTCTATAAATTAATCAATAATTCCTTACGTATTATAAAACAAAGTCCCCCGCCGCGTCTGTCTGTGTGAATGCGATAAACTCAAAAATTACCAAACGGATTTCCAAACGGTTTTCACCAATGGACGGAGTGATTCATGAGGAAGGTTTAAGTCAAGGTTTTCAAGGTTTAATTCATTAAAGTTTTGTGTAAATTGGCTGAAATATGACGATTATTGTAGAAGATGTCGGAAAAAAATATGCCGACTAGGGAGCTTTACTGGTATGCGCCGCGTAAACCGTAAGATATACATTAAATTTATTCTAAAGGATTGTACATTTTAAAAAAATCAACAAAAAATCCGCAATAGCATATACGTCTATCTTCTAAGGATGACCCACAGTAACCATTTTTATCTTTCAGAATTCGATAAAAATTTCATTGTTATTTCCGATCGCTTCGCTTCCTTATAATCCAGGTAGTACGTTCCCGTGGGATATTTTCCGAAATTCACGCAGGCGAAGCCGCGGGCAAAAGCTAGTCTTTTTATAAATATATTACTTACATAGAAATGTAAAAAAAAATACATATTTTTTTTCATTTTATTAAACCTGAAACTATAAAATTTACTAAGGAGGACTCCTAGATGGCGTTGTAAAACTACTGTTTCTGGCAATTAGTGAGTCGCCGGTACTGCCATCTGTTGAGAAAATGGAGAAAAAAATTTAGCCAGTCGAATTGCCAGTTTTAGGGAGGTCACATTTCTTTGTATGGGATTGGGTATCTGTATGTAATCTGTGGTACGGCGGAAATGCCGAATATAGTGAAACCCATACCTATCTTAAGAACTTATGTTAGCTACCTATATTCTTGCAAATAAATTCATTCATTCATTCAGATTCGTGAGTCGGGCCGGTTCCCCTGGGCCACCACTGCTTGTCATTAACAGTTATTGTTGTCGAGGTTAGTTGTCATTAAGGCTTAGCACGCATTGCGATTAAACTCACTTCAGTCTGTTTTGGAATAGCTGAAAACCCCAAACCGCGTACAAACACGCACTGCGTCTGACGTTTACTCGATTTTAATTCAGTACCACCATGGGTTTCTGGCGAGCAGCGTGTGTTGTGGCTTTGGTTTTAAAAATTAAAAAAACATAAACAACTTTGCCACCATAGGTACTACATAACATCACGACTTGTTTCCCGAAGGGTTGGGTAGAGATGTACCTACTTAAGTACACCCACATTTTGCCAGTTATGTCTAAGTCCCATGTAATAGGGGACGAGCCTATTGCCATCTACCGGGCACAGATCCAGACTCCAAGCTGCTGCTAAGAAATTCCATATAGAAAAACCCAATAATACTTTGCCCGACCCGGGAATCGAATCCAGGCCCTCATGCTCAGCAGTAGTGCTTGCGACCACTAGACCAACGAAGCAGTCATTACCATAGGTACTGATATCGAGCCTTTTCAGGAAAAACATCGTAAGCGCCAAAAATCAAAAAATTTTTCTTCGTAACCTCTTAATTAGAGAGTTTTACATCTTGTCGTGATTACTCTTAAATTTTATTTTAAATTTACACGACTTTATTGTTGTTAGAAATTATCATCGTAAATGACAACATCGTTAATTAGGAAAGAAAAAAAAACCGTTTCCTGTAAAAAGTGCAGATTGTCGCTTAGGAAGTTCTTCCTGAAAAGGCTCGAATAAATAATCAAAGGCACTGGGTACATCCACTATGCCGGCGTTCGCACGGAGGTAAAAATATCGCGGCAGGATTTTATCGCGCACTGGATTTTGAACTCTCGGTGTTGAGCCGAGCATTGAAAATCCAACAGTGTTTTTTCGACGCGTTGGAATGCACTCTTTTGGATTCTCAATGCTCGGCTCAACACCGAGAGTTGAAAATCCAGTGCGCGATAAAATCCTGCCGCGATATTTTTACATCCATGCGAACGTCGCCGTCAGCTTACTGATTAATCGTGCTAAACCTAACACAGAATGTTGCAATCGGTTCTAATTTTTTAATCATTCAAAAACTCACATAGTGTTATTATTTCAGTAAAAAATATTAAACACCTAGGTAGGTGTCTGCTCAGATATTTAAACCATCAACCAAATAATGAGCTTGATGAAAGAGAAGAGTGAGCACCTACATTTCAAAGGGCCTTAATTAATGTACTGTTTTTATAAAATTAGGGTGTTTTTCGCTGCGTTTGTTTTGTCAACCTACTATCTTTCATTTTTCGTGGAAAATGTTAGTGAAAAAATAAAAAAGGACCAAATGTAGGTGATATTTAAATCCTTTGTTATTTTTTAATTATCACTGTTAATGTGAAACGTCTAATGCGGCGGGTCAGACCGACTGTTAGCGCGTCGCCCCGTCAACAGTATCGCCATGCGCTTGCCAGAAAGAGGATGAGAACTGTGTGTGTAGGTAATTTTATCCACTTAATTAGCAAGCTTTGAGAGTCAGAATGATTACTAGTTATTTACTGTGTATGAAAGTACCTATGATTATGTTGTGTAGGGAAAGGATTTTGTCAGTTATGTACGTTAATGCGAAAACTAGTTGTCCGTTTCAAAACTAGGTCATCGTTGAGAAGAAGGACAAACAAACTCCATGGCAGCTTGTTTTAAAATATTATCAAGACATTTTTACATTATTGTTTCTCTTGGATCATTTCTCAAACTTATATCAACTTAACAATGTATAGAAACAGAACATGAATATTACTTAAGTAGATTTAACACATGAGACATCACATAATAAAACACTTATGTACATAAAACAGTTATCAGCAACCATCAAGAAATGCGATCAATTAACTTACGTGAACATTATATCTTTCACCACAGTGTTTTTTTTTCTTTTTCTAAGTTCCCCAGCTTTGGCAGCCTTGGCGAGTACCAGTTTTTATAGTTTTTCCATATTACTCAAGTACCTCTAACATTCCCACCATTTTCAAACCAATAATAGATTTTGACCAAATAACTTTTAATATTGTCAGTCTTATGTAAATCTAATTTAGCAGAACTGTTTTAAAACATTATAAGTTATTTAATGTATTTTTATAAAAATTTATCTGACTTTATTTAGATGAAGTCCTCTAAACATAACATCGACTGAGTTTACTACATTTATTATTTATAACAACTTATATATCAAAAATAGCACATAAAATTAAGAAAATATTTTATGTACAATTTATAATTCTGTTATTCAAAAATTTTAGGTAAAAGTAAAATAAGTTTTTTTATTTATTTAGATCGACTCATAGATCACCGGTTTCGTTCGGAATTGATTCGTCTATAAATACTCTGACAGTTTAGCAAGAATTATAGTACATACTATTTCCGTTCAATTTAGGAAAATAAATCAAATATTAATTTTATGTGACAGGTTTATATTCCGACATGCTCGTGACTGCGATTATCTCGCAGAGTCCCCAGAGCCAGACGTAATTAATTTTGGTACAATCATTAATATGTATTTTTAAAATAAAGAATATTTAATTTCTTGAAAAAAAAAATAATATTCTGTTTTTGATTATGCCATATTTATCATATTTCCTTTAATCAACCATCGTTTCATGAATATTTTCTATACAATCTCCAGTTTGATATTATCTATTGTCAATCTAATAAAAGCTTATAAGATTGTAATGTAAAGAAATGATAATGTAATTTAATGTAATCTTTCCAAATCATCATCTGCCTAGCCTTTTCCCAAAGATGGTCGGTCGGCTTCCAGTCTAACCGGATGCAGCAGAATACCATTATTTTACATGGAGAGAGAACCCAGATTCTGGGTAATACGATACCCCTTGGTAAGACTGGTTCTCAGACTTTCGGGCTTCTGACGACCCGTAACGACTGCCAATGACAGCCTAGACCAACGGCTTAACGTGCTTTCAGAGGCACGGAGGGGTCTTGGTATGTAAAGATGGAAATCTAGATGGAATCTGAAGGTGTCTGGATGGAATCTAGTCTTGCTGTAATCTTTCCAAATATAGGAAACATATTTTTCTGTAAATATGAATAGGTAAGCACAATTCAAGTGGATCATGATCCACCACGCGGCTCCCGGTTCTGTAAATGGCATCTAACATGGTATCGGTAATGATAATTCAGACTAAACTCAGAATAAAATAAACTTGAATAACTTAAAGTCTGCATACTTTAAGCAGAACATTAGAACTATTCAAACAAATACTTCTAGACATTTAATTTAAAGTTAGGTGGTTACATAATTAAAGTAAACGGTTTATTTTTTTTTAAACATCACTAGACTTAATTAATAAATCTTAATTGTATGCTTGATTAACTTTCATTTGATTTAAATAGATACTGAAGTTTAATTGATCTTTATTTATATATAGTATTAATTAGATGACAAACATTTAAAAAATAATTAAAAACACATAATAACTTATAACTAATTAATTAATAAAATCACAAAATTATATCCTAACTTAACTAAAACTATTCACAAACTAAAATATGGCGTCGAAAAATTCCTCCGCATCGCTGTCGACTGGTAATGTACCCAAGAGACTGGCGGCATTGTCACGTTGTATGGCAATGCTACTGAAGTTTAATTAGATTATATTAATTAATCAAATGAGAGTTGCATGTAAGTGTATCAGTTTCAACATCAACTGGTGCATGCATGCCGTCTGTCAGGACAGGTCAACTCAAACCTGCAATGGCTATTTCTTCAAAATCCCTTCCAGACATGGCCCTGCATTGTTAGACCTAAGTAGGTACTATCGCGGACATTTGCGGTGAACCACGTTATTGGTTCCGAAAAGTGGTTACCCGCAAATGTCCGCGATGGTATATAACATCTTAACAAGGTTTGGACTTTAGAAGAGACCATGAGATCTGAGTTTGTTTCGGCATTTCTTCTCGGGGATCAGTCAGCTAAGAAATGCCGGCGCCATGTACTTATGTAGTTTTAAAATATTGACAAAAAAAAAGTCGCGTAAAAGAGTCTACGCCTTTGCCTATCCCATCGGGAAATATAGGCGTGCGGATAAGTAATAAAGTATCGTAGCGAACATCACAGCTTCACCTACATTTACGCACAAGCAGTGCCCCGCGACTTCGTTCGCGTGAAAGTCGTAAGATTTTTTTTTGAGATAGGTTTGCTCTTAACTCTAGTTTAGATCAGAGGTGAAAGAGACGATGGACCGAGCTTACCCAGAGAAAGCCTGTTCACTCTCATTTTGAAGTGATCGGGGCTCGAGATACACAATATACTTAAATAGCAGCCACATTTTAATAAAACTCCTTCGTCCTCCGAGCCGCCGCGTTGCATCGCTCGCCGATTACTTCGTTTTCGCTTAGCGTTCTAGGCGAGTAAACAGAATAAAGTCAGAAGAATTTTGTCTATTTACTTGGTTCCTAAGCTTCTTCAAATCCGACGGGTAGTTCCAGAGATTAGCACAATTTCATGGGTTATTTTTTGGCACGGAACCCTAATTATTTTTCTTTAATAAAAGTAAGCCTAAGTTACTCCTTATAATATCAACTATCTGCCAATGAAAGTCCCGTCAAAATCCGTCCAGCCGTTTCGGAGATTAGCCGGAACATTTTCAAACATTTTTTTAAAATTTTGTCTGTCTGTCAAACAGACAAAATTTAAAAAAAATGTTTTTTTGTTATAGTACGTATATACTTTCATAATTATGCATTTAGTAATAAGCTGTTATTTTGACATTACAAACAGAAACTTCAATTTTATTTATTTGTATAGATTAATTGTCTACATAATTATGTTATTGGCGTTAGCTTGCCGTTAGTAAATAAATAACATTATTAGTGGGCTATTTTCACCACTCTCTAGAAAACTAGGATACTATTTCAAACCAGCTAAATGTGGTTTTCTAAGAAAGTAAATGTGACCTTAATTTATTTACTTAGGAATGTTTTTCTTGAATAAACTTAAATAAAACACCAAAAGGACTATTTGTGTTAATAAATCACTAATTGAGATATTTCTTGAAAAATTGTTTTATGTTGGTTGCTTTTTGACACCTACGCAAAGTAAATTAAAGCGAATTTTAATTTTTCTTACGTTTTTTGCAGTTTGCAGGTCAATATTATCGTAAATTCTATGTTGATTAAAGTATGATTAGCGACCGTAACAAATATGTATTTACAGAATAATAATCATTAAAACGTCATCAATACAACTCTCTAAGACCAAGTAATCCTAATGAATGACTATTTCATGAATTGTTAACATTTGAGGATTATACTAACTTAGAGAGTGGTTTTACTGATTGTAATGATTACAATTAAAAAAACATAGAAACAGAATCTTTACGAATTCGACTCGTATTTTTCAATTATTGACTTTGTTTATACAAAGGTGCTTCATAGGTCCGAGGCTAGTGTTCAAAGGATCCAAGCGGTATATGCTCCCAAAACGTCGCTTGACTCTGACTGAAACCGGAGGCACACGAGCGAGCTAAACAAGCAGAACTTGCGTTTTATGCTGAAATATTACTACACGCGCTGACATGAAGTTTTGACTCGTGTGATACAAGAACTCCTAGTACAAGTGCCAGGGCTACACAGATGTTTGTGACTTTGAAGTGTTACAGAAGAAATTATATTATGACTTTATTGATTTAAATCAATAACCAACCTAACAGTGTCCTGAAAAATGCAAAAAACATAATAAAATTTGAATTTCGCGGGCTGCCTGGCGCTTTGGCCTTAACACGTTCCGGGACACTTGAATTTGCAAATGTAATGATATGACACTTCAAAATCCCATACATTTTATCATACCGTCTACTGCCGTACTAACATATTGCATATATTTTTAATTTTTTGATACGACAAATACGGCCACAGACGTTGACGCCTATGGGCGGAAAGTCATACCACGACTAACAATGAGCAATGTAATGAGACAATGCGGCTACAGACGGTCTGGATTTGGATCTATTTTTTCAGTTTGACGGTAATGACAAGATTGCTCAGGTTCCTGAGAGCCCATTACTCCATCTTCTGCGCTGTTTTCTATGACAGACGGGTCATTGCAAGACCTTTTGTCTACTTCCTGGAACGATATCGAATCGTCCTCACTTGAACTAGAATCACTGGATTGCAGTGGGCTTTTACTAATCCTAATGATAAATCACAAACCACACCCAGCGACGTGACGACACGCCGGGGCGGCGCAGAAGCGCACACACCGTGACATTAAACATCATTGTACTTGTATGGCTCATTTTACGCCTGTTATGTGAATGTGCTGTTTTGGTGCATAAGCACTGCGTATGTGTGTGTTGAAAAATGACTCGAAAAGAGTTTGCCATGACACCTACGAACAAATGAAGTCGCGTGATGTGACACTAGAACATGTGATTCCTATGAATGTTATGGACAAGGAACGGCTATCGACGGTTTGCCAACTGACATGAAATAAAGTTCACCGTCCTTAGCCGTACTGTCACGTACCGATATACCGAGATAACGTCGAGAGCCGATCTGTCCCGGAACGTGTATTACAATGTTAGATATACGAGTGTAAAATGCAAGTATTTGAACAAATGAACGCTTATCGTGTAGACAGATCCGTTATCTTAGATTTATTGAAATTAACGTCTTTATTTGCACTTTAATGGGCAGTAGAGAAAAACTGAACTCTTTTGGTCTATGTCCAAAATGGTTTGGTTGGGTTTAGGTTTTTTATTGCCCTGCTTTTTCTCTTGCTGTTCTCTGCCAACTGCCAATATTTGTCACTAATGGGCCTCGCTATAAAGTAGGCTGTAGGTACTTAGCTGCTCGGGAACTTGCAATGTTATACTGTAAAAGTCCCTACAAAAAACTTTCCGATCATCTAAAAAAGAAAAGTTTCTTCAATTTTCGAAACGATGAAATACGTACATTATGTGTGCCGAATTCAGTGAAGTGAATTCTAACATTTTTGTAGCCCTTTGAAACTATTCGAGTTAATCCGATCTCAGAATTCCGCTGATTGGTTGGTTGTTATTTTGGTCATCCAATCTCGGCAGCTTACAATGTGAGGTCTGACAACGACTTTACTGATCCGAGGCTTGATCTGGAGCTTTCAGTAAGATGAAGTAAGTTTTGTAAATAGGTACCTACCGTGTGAGTTCGAACGCTGTGCATTCTGACAGTTGACAAAATCGCAAATAGCTGTGAAATATTTCGCTGTTTTGATTAATTAATCAATATCATTAAGGGTCGATACCAGGAAATCGTGTTATGGGTTTTGGATAAGGTTGTATAGAAAATTTAAAGTAGTAGCCACGAAAATAAACGTCTGACTAGCTCAAGAGTTTCACCAGTCAGTGAAACAATTGGATTGAGGATAACGCTTGTAGATGATTGTTAAAAGAATTAAATATCATTAAAACGTGCAAAAAGCACTAAATGGCAATAATAAAAAGCTTTTGGAAGGTTTCCAAGCGCTTTTTTTTACACCTAAATGTAAATATTCAGTCATGATATTAGTGCAATTCATATTCAAGATTTTAGTTTAACACAGAGCGATATTTCATAATTTCATAATACATTAATAACCGGTGTGCGTGTATGACCAGATGCATAAACGGAAACAAAGCAAAAGGAGTAGTATGTAAGGATCGTAGTGTCTGCGTACCCCCATGAGGAGAAAGCGTAAGTTTAAGGATGAATTTTATATTAATGAATTTGTAAAAACAGCTATTTGATATAATATATATGAGATAAAATATTTGAGAATATATTTGAGATAAAATATTTGACAGCTATTTGCGACGTTGCCAGCTAACATTCAGAATGCACCCGATAATGCACTAGATGAGTTGATGCTGCTGTTTAGTTTCACTTTCAACGGTACGATCGTACGTAATAATCGTTATTTCAAAATGTGTTGAGGCAGCATATGCGTTCCGCTTACGTGATGTCCTGAAATTCCCTTCACATTATCGTTCAATTTAACACGATCATCATCAGTTTAACCTTCCGTATTATGTACCTTCATTAATGTTAATGACGGTGACTCGACCTCGTTGCATATTTTCAGTGTCATCACGTCTTCCCCCTTAAGTATCGGTGCTTGAGATTTCATTGTGATGCCTAAAAGGTCGCATTATGATACTTATTCCCGAAGTTATACTCGTATCCTAAGGGAAACTCCTTAATATAGCCTGATAAAAAAAGTAAATACATTTAATATAAACTAGCTGTTGCTCTCGGCTTCGCCCGCATGGGAGGTCAATACTGCCTTATTTGAATCGGATTTTGTTCACAATTTCTTGGGTTTTAACTTTTTTGCGCGGAGCCCTAATTCTTTTTCTAAATTAAAAGTAGCCTAGATTACTCCTTATAATATCAGCTATCTGCCAGTGAAAGTCGCGTCAAAATCGGTTCAGCCGTTTCGGAGATAAGACGGAACAAGCAGACAGACAGACAGACAAAAATTTTAAAAATTGGTTTTTTGTCATAAGTATCGTTTATACATTCATAAGCATTTAGTAAAAAGCTCTTATTTTGACATTAAAAACAGGCACTTCAATTTTATTTATTTGTTTGTATAGATATAGATTAATTGAAATAAATGCTTTGAGTTTGAGTTTGAAAACTTTCACATACCTCCTGATGTGAAGTATTTCATAACCACATATGTATAGCTGTGTGTATTTACGCCACACCCTGTATAAATTACAAATTCTTTCAAGTAAAGATAACAATTATGCCGTAACTTTGCGATCTTGCTTTATTCATCATTATCATCATTCAGAGCCCGACTTCACCCACTGCTGGGCCACTCTTTGAATGTGACCCTCTCCATACTCGTGCTGTAAGTACCCTCATCGAAATTAGACCATTTTTTTTTGGGTGGGAAATCATCAAATGACTTCTCCCGCTCTGGGCGGAGCGGGAGGGCGTGTCAGACTTTTACTGACTGAAACCCAACCGTGTTCCTTCAGTTGCCTGTGCCAGGGGCCGCAGTAACTCTTTCGAACATCCCACGACCCTAGCTGGCATCGACTCTAGCAGACCCCGTCAGTTAATGCTGACTCTCTTTGAGGCGCGCGTGGAACACAACGCGCCGTCGACCCAGGCCTGGTCCTTACCGGACGGCGAGCTGCCCATTGCTCGCCGAAATTAGACCATGATGGAGCAAAGCACTTAAAGTACCTACTCATAAACGGAACAAAAGAATATCTCAAATTAGATTGTTACAGTCCTCGTCGAGAGAATACGTCCTTGACACCTGTCAGTTTCATATTATAGAATATGTGTTATGCGAATTTGATCCTTATTACAACTAGACATTTATTTTTTAGCTCTATTACCACACAGCTCTATTACATAGAAGTTTCCATAAATCCAAATCATAACTTTTCTGTTTATAAACTTTATTCGATTTTTTTTTTTTTTTTGTTAATCAATAAACAAAGTTTTTTTCGGAGTTCCTATGTTTGACTGTATTCTTTCTATTATTAACGTTCCTTAATTTAAAAATGCTTTTTTCTAGTAAAACCATTCAAGATTTTTAATTAGCGTGTTCTACAACCAGTAAAATGTTTTTCATTTTATCCAATTTTATTTTAGGAATGTAAAAAAAAGTAGAAAGGAATCTCTTTTGTGCTGGTAGTGTAACAATGGGCTGCTCGTGGAAGCGTATTATGGGTCCTACCAGTGGCGCAGCTACAATTATCATTAGAGGGAAGCCGAAGAAAAAATTGTTCAGTTCTCATAAACTCAGACAAAAAACTGTAGGTTTTTAATCTTATGATGTATTAAACTGGTATTAAATATAATTATGTAATATGATGTGATACACAGTTACACACACAGGTGTACCATATAATTTGGCAATAGTAGACATTAAGAAAAGTGGTTGTTCCGAACGGAAGCCGATAGGAGTCGGGTTGTATGAAGGCTACGCCCCAGGGTCCTACATATGTACTTAGGTACTGTAGAGGCTTTAATCTGACGCGGAATTAACATGCAACCTTCGCGAGTTTAAGTGATGATTAGATTGTTGGAGCTGTCAAAATCGTAGGTTGTCAGTAGGTCCGTCCGCTTATATTATATTACCTTTTCATTAATGTCAATATTTAATTAGTAGTTACGTATCTGTAAAATCCTCACCGTAATAAAAACTTTTTTACAAAAAATCAAACCGACTTCTAAAAAAAAACACTACAAAGTGAAAAATAACTTTGATTTCGGAAGTCGGTGTCTTTGGTTTCGTATTTTCGTTTTTTGGCCGATCGGCTTGTAGTTAATATGGCGCATCCAGGTTAAGAAGGAGACTGTCTCACATTGAGTGACAGACACGACGCTCGGAAAACTCGAACATTTCTCGTATGGAGTTCAAGGAAATGTTCGAGTTTTCAGACCATATTAATTGCGTTATTCTGTTAATCTTAATAATTTTGTTCGAGTTTAATTTGCTTTCGGAATATAGGTAAGTGTTACAGTTTGTGTTCATGCTTTTTGTTTCGTTGGCACGCTTCTATAGCCCTCGAAACGGTGACGGACGTGAAGGACCATTTTTAGGGTTACGTTGCCAAATGGCAAATACGGAACCTATCTAGTTTCATCCTGTCCATCTGTTCATCCGTTGAAATGTTACACAGCCATTTTTACGTTTATGACTACTCGTAACTTAAAAATTCGCAGCCGGAGAGCGAATTTGTGAGGTAGTGTAAAAACTATTCCGCTCGTCGTTCAATTTTAGTGAGAAGGCTTCCCAAAGACATATATGTATATTCAGAGTCAGTATTTGCACAATCCCCAATATCTGGCTGAATCTGGCCATGTAGGTACTGTAATAATCTTCTGTTATTCAGGTACAGGAGCTAGACCACCACCTCTTAAAGCAGTATTATTGTAATCTTACTTGAGTGTGGGAAAGAGATGGAGCTAGACGTCCTGTATAGCTCAATGTCTTTCTCACACTGAAGTAACATTAATATAATAGTGCTTTAAGAGGTGGTGGTTGGTCCCCTGTACCGGGGTGATTGAAAGGCGTATTTGCATCTAAACTTGGTTTTTAAGTTGGTCTAATCAAACCGCTCCTATTTATAGGTGCCTTAACCCGTCAAAATCTAGTCGCAATCTCATCTCAGCGACATTCCGTAGGCGCCACAAGGATCCAACAGAATATCAGCGTCAGGTGAATTGCCTGGCACATGCTGAGCTGGACTCCCATTCGGTACAACTTAGAGACAGGCAACGCACAAGATTGTTGCCTTGAGACAATTTTATTTTATTTTAAGGACGTAGGTAGTTAGGCATTCCGACCGAGGACTGCCACAAACAATATTTCTTCTTTGTGCTGTCGTTTTCTTTTTAATGTACCTAATGTTCTTATAATGTTGCAGTTTACTTGTTATTTTTTTCTTCTTATAATTTATGTAATTATGCTTTTGTGTTGTGTCTTCTATTGTTGTACTGAATAAATGTTTTATCTATCTATCTATCTATTCAAATGCCAAAAACTTGTCAAAAATGTAGGGAAATTATAGGTAAACTTGTCAAAAATGTAGGGAAATTATAGGTAGGTATTTTTACATAAATTGAGACTGAGATCAGACTGTGAACGTTCTTTAAATTACGGGAATTGCCCCTCAGATGACCGCTTGTCAGCCAACTGACACCTTCCTGTTTTTCCCATTTCCTTTATTCTAAATCAATGTTTGTGTTTTAAGGCTCCTACAAACAGGCGCGACACGCGACGCGACACAAAGGCACTGCGTGTCGCGCGATGAGCAGTCTATCGTGACTGCAAGCCTGTTTTGGGGCTAAATACAACTTTAATTTCAACTTTATTTGTTCTTAGTATGTAGATATTTTCAATTTAAATTCACCACATTCAGTCGGAACGAACAGTTCGTGTGCTTGCAGAGTACATAAAACCAATTCCGTATCACTTGAATTTCTAGATCTGCCGTTTATGCAGCTGTTTTGTTTGTTTATTATTTTTAATCTGGTATGTTTTTAAGGTTTCTTTGCCAAAGGTGGAATACGGAACAGTCCAATTTTTGGGTCACTCGTTAAATGCTGAGCCTTTTTGGGTGGCAACTACTTACTAGGGTACATATAAGTATTTACATCATTGATTTAAAAAGTAAAGATACGGTCGTCCGAACGTTTACCTGACGCATTCGCCATACAGAAACAGTAACGCCATCTATTAGAAGTACTCTTAACTACGATATCGATCACCGTTAGCTACTCGTAGACGTAGCCTTGTAAGAACGTGGTATTGTTTGAGGTACATTGTAATAAAAAATAGTTTTATTTTCCAAAAGTTACATAAAATGCGGTATGTTTGTTTAATAACACGACTCCAAGTTTCATTCCGTCCAGCCGGGGTTGCGGGATGTTAAAGATGGATGTTAAAGGGGGATGCGAAAGAGTTACCGTGGCCCTGGCACAGGCAACAGAAAGAACACGGGTGGGTGGGTTTTAATTGTTTTGTTTTTTCTGGTAAATGTAAGTACTAACACTAGTTTCTTAGTTGTGTGTTATACTAACCAAATGGACCTTGTCTGAATTAAAAGAATTTTATTTATTTATTATTTTATTTAGTCAGTAAAAGTCTGACACGCCCTCCCGCTCCGCCCAGAGTGGGAGAAGTCATTTGATGATTTCCCATCCACAAAAAAAAAAGTTTTATTCCGCACGGAATCGATGGGAAATTTGCATACTAAATACGTATTTTCACTATACTTACAATTTTTTTTACCAGTACATAGAAACACAATTTTATTTTATTTTAATAAAATAATTTAATCTTATTTATTAGTAATCATTCAATTTTTTCTTTTCATCGCCTACAACGCGCGCAGCGAACAACGCCTCCGCAAAGTTATGTCGCACAACCGTACGGTAGGCGTGGCCTCGCGTCGTCTTTGCCAAACTTTGAGACAAGTAGGGAAGAAAATTGTTTTAAATAATTTAGAAACTGATTGAATACATATTTTTGATTTACCTGTGATGAAATGTTATATTTTTTTTATTATGCTTTATGTCGTAGTACACACAAGCCACACAACTTGGTATTTTTGCGTATAAAATGTACGATCGCTCCCGAAGACAGCCGATCGCGGATTAGTTCACTTCGGTTTAGCAAATACCGTTCTGGGACCAAATTCGAGGCGTCATTGTAACATGCGGTCCGCCCAATCCTTACGCAGTAATATGTCAATGATTTACATATTTGAAGTTCTTATTGAGCATACAATATTCCGAATGCTGCCGGGACTGGTCTCACCTCTGTGAGAAGAAGTGAGCCGTAATCCACCACGCGGGCCCAGTGTGGGTTGGCGGATATCATGTCCTCTAATTGTTGGTTCTACGACATGCCTATTTTCCTATCTAACGATGTTTTCCTTCACCCGGTCTTAGAATGCAGGTATTCAAGTATTTGTAATAGAATGTTTAATTTATTAAAACCCTTATCTAACCCGTTTCAGCAGAATTGTCTTTCAAGTATTAGTTACACAATAGGAAACTTAATCTTGATTAATTCTTTATGGGGGAAGCGCTAAGGTAACCCGCGAAATTCAGGTTTTCTTACGATTTCTGTAATTTGCAACTCAGTGTCTGGGTGTATGTTGATTAAAGTATAATTTGCGACCGTAACAAATATTTATTTACAGAATTATAATCATTAAAATCAGTACTTCAGTTCCTTAAGTTAGTTTAATCTTGAAATGTTAAGATTTCATGAAATAGTCATTCAATACAGTTACTTGGTCTTAGAGAGTTGTATTGATGATTTTAATGATTATAATTCTATAAATACATATTTGTTACGGTCGCGAATCATACTTTAATCATCATACAACTTAATACTGACCTGCAAATTGCAAAAAACGTAAGAAAATTTGAATTTCGCGGGCTACCCTGGCGCTTTCACCTTAAAGTGTTCAATCTCCGGGAATTTGCTCAAAATACATGAATTGTTTTACATATTTTATTTGGTGGTAAATTAATTTGAGTAACATTTAATACTGTTGTGATTTAAAACAGCCGAAATTAAATCGCTTTTAGTTATTTTTTTATTTGTGTAATCAATTTCATATATTCACGCTTGTAAATACAATATAGGGTGGCATCCCACATCGACACGCAAACTGTAACCATGAATTCAGCACACGATTTTAGACCCCAAGCGTAGAAACTTTTCGTCAGTTATACAAAAAAAAATCTGTTGTTTCATAGAAAAGTACAATTACCTAAAAATTCAATGTTCAGAAACATGGGCCGAATTTGGCGGAGAGCCAGTTTGGTTTCCGCTGGGGGCGCTTAATCTAGGGGGTCCAAACGCCTCCTGCCGGAGGCTCTACACGGGGGTCGTGCGGTCCATGAGCCTTTACGGGGCTCCGGTGGGGACGTGTCCCTTGAGGCGGCGACCAGGCCGCTGGTTGAACGCGTCCTAAAAGGTCATAGCCATCCGGCTAGTCCGGGGATACCGCACGGTCTCCGGTGAGGCGGCGAGCCTCCTTGCCGGATTACCACCATGGGATCTGGAGGCAAAAGTCCTCACGCACATGTGGGAGTGGCGCGAGGAGGCAAAACGCCGGGACGTAACTCCGCTGCCGCGAAAAATCACGGCACAGCGGACAGAGCTTCGGTGGGATCTCATGGATTCATGCGGAAGGCAGGCTCAACTAAGGCCTCTACAGTACATACATATATGTATGTGGACAGATGCGAGTTGAGTATTTTAAAAACTTGGTTTGAGTATCAGCACAATCTCATTTTCTGTCATTCTTTGCAGTTTTGCACGGTTGCAATTCCTAAGACAACAATTTTAAGATTTATAATATAAGTAGAATTGGGTTGGTAGCGAATCTTTTATGACTTACAGCGAAGGAAAGCGTCGGGAAGAAACAGGGGAAAAGCGATGCTCGTTGAAAAAAGGACATACATTTTCTTTACCTCGTCGTAAAATAATAAAGTACCTACCAGTAGAAATTATCCATAATGTGATGTTGAGTCTGGGAAATTAATTGTCAAGCAAATAGCTCATTCTACCTACTTAAATTGTTCGTTTATTCAAATTACCACACTCATTCTTTGACAGTTGTAATAAGTAAATTGACACCTTACGTCAATTTACCGATTTGCTGTGTAACCATAACCATATCAAAATGGCTTTCATTTTAACATGGTTATGGTGGTTATGGGTATGGTATGGTGGTATGTAATGGCTTAAAAACACGGCAAATCGCCTAATTGACGTAGGGTGTCAAATTACTTAACAATAAAGACATCTCAAGTTTATATACCTCAGCGGTTAAACTTCTGCTTTCATACCATTTCAGATATTTGGATAGATAAATACAATACTCTTTATTATGTACACCATAAAAAAAATAGAGAGGAGAGGAAGAGGAGCTCGTTGCTAAGTAATAACAGCTGCACGGGTCGATCCATCAGGTTAAGCTACGCTTGCCGGGGTTGGTTCTTGGATGGGTGACCATCTTTACATACCAAGACTCCTCCGTGCCTCGGAAAGCATGTTAAACCGTTGTCCCGGCTGTCATTCGTGGATCTTTGACAGTCGTTACCTACCGGTCGTCAGAAGCCCGAAAGTCTGACAACTAGTCTTACCAAGGGGTATCGTATTACCCAGTTACTGGGTTGTGGAGGTCAGATAGGCAGTCGCTCCATGTAAAATACTGGTATTCAGCTGCGTCCGGTTAGACTGGAAGCCGACCCCAACATAGTTGGGAAAAGGCTGGGCCGATGATGAAAAATAATTTAAAAAAATATATATAAAAAAATAAAATAAAATAAATAGTGACAAAGATAAATATGTAGATAGTGATAGTGTGAATAGATAGTTTAAAATTGTACTGTATATTATATGTCGTGGCATGCTGACAACGCTTATCTATGATACCGGTGCCACCTGGTGCCACTATACCGTACCGACCCGTCGGTTTCAGATAACTATGATAACAATGATTCGATGGCAATAATATGTTGGCAACTACATGAAAAAAAAGTAAAAAAAACGACATAAAAATCGAACTAAGAAGACGGTAACAAGATTATCTAGAGATTAAATAAACCATGCTCTTAAATCACTGATGATTGACATGAATAAACTATAATTATAAGTTTTTACGTTCGGTAAAATCGATACTGTGCATGCGTATATATTGCTGTACGTGATCCGACACACACTTGGCTGGTCTTTCCTTTTGTGTTTATTCTTTCATGAAGTTACAACGAGATAGGAACTTTCATGATAAATAAGCAAAAAAAAGAAAAGATTGGATGTCACTTTGTTTTAACACAATGACTTCCAATGTTGTTCCCTAACACTATACAGCATGTCGTAGGCGAACGTTCCTGGTCGACCACTTTTCAATCTTATTACTAAGGAAATAAGGGCGAAAAGTGGACGACCGGGAACGTTCGTGGGTGCACCTATCAGAAAGGTGTGGTCATATAAGGGGTGTCAGACTATTAGTGTTATTGTATATTGTTTGGAACTATTAAAAGGACATCATTACGAAGAGGTACATATTTTTTCTGAACTTTACTGTATTGTGTTTGGATGAGTTTTAACTCAATTAATGTTAATTTAATTTAATGTTCACTTACTCAACAGCAAACCAACATTGTGTTTTGCAATGCCCTCACAGAGTTCATGTACAAAAACCGACATTTAATGTATTGTAAAATGTGTGATTAATCCATTCGTAAACATTTTTAAAAAATATTTTTTAATATTATATCTTCTTAATTATTATTTTTATAAGACCTTATCTTTTTTTGCGCATAATACAATGTAATGTGTATTTTTTGTTATTTTTTTGCTTTTCCTGTTCAGTTAAGTCCTTCATTTGATTTATTATGTAAATAATCTCTTCCGTTCTCTTTTATATTTTGTAATGATTTCCGAAGTGATATGAAAGAAAAGGGAGTCAGTGATAGTTTGACGAGTGACAGGACAGAATGGAAGAAAAAAACGTGTTGCGCCGACCCCAAATAATATGGGATAAGGGCAGGAAGATGATGAATGATTTCCAAGAAAATGAAACATACACTGAAAAACGGAACCTTTATATGATCACTCGTGTGAATGTTCGTCTGTCACTGCCAATTTGCTCCGAATCTACAGCAATTTAGTACACATGAATTTCTATGACCCAAACACAGTTAGTTCTTCGGAAAAATATATTTTTAGTTACCACAAACCAATTTGGGTCAGATTAAAAAAAAATGGTAGAAACCATATTCATCGTACGGAAGACTCGCACTTGTTCGGTTTTTATTCATATAACATAATCATTGACATCTGGATTTTTTAGGTGCCTGAATAAGTTAGTTGCTACTTTCTCATTTTAAGGTGAAAGCGCCAGGGTAGCCCGCGAAATTCAAACTTTCTTACGTTTTTTGCAATTTGCAGGTCAGTATTAAGTTGTATGTTGATTAAAATATTATTCGCGACCATAACAAATATGTATTTACACAATTATTATCATTAAAATCATCAATACAATTCTCTAAAAACAAGTAATTGTATTGAATGACTATTTCATGAAATATTAATATTTCAGGATTATACAACTTAAGGAATTGTATTACTGATTCTAATGATTATAATCCTGTAAACACATATTTGTTATGCTCGCGAATCATACTTTAATTAACATACGCCCAGACACTGAGCTGCAAATTGCAAAAATCATAAGAAAATTTGAATTTCGCGGGCTACCTTGGCGCTTCCCTCTTAAATAAAAATGAGTTACACATTTCACTGTTCGTTTTTTCGTGCTCCTTCAAGAATTGACACGTCAATTAGGCAAATTCAGTTAGGCAAATTCAATTGCCCATAATAATAAAAATTATGTGCTAAAACAAATCATCTACGCATTTTCCTGTTACGAGGCGGAAAAGCGAGGAGCGGAAACAAAAAGCAGAAACGATAAACTGGTCAAATACTCATATATCATTCATATCTCTCATTCTGTGTTTTTTGTTTCGCATGTCAAAAAACTTCGTCAAATAATGTCGTAATACATTATTGATACAAGGTCAGCGCAGACAGAGCGGCAAAACTGCTCGATCAGATAGTGCAAGCACTACTCGAACCAAATCCACCGCGTAATCTCGGTGGATACAGCGGATGTTCGCATAATTATGCTCGTGCGCAAGCTCGTGCAGTCTCGCGGATGTCGCGTGCGCTATCGTTAGGACAATATCTACGTATATTTGTCGTATATGTGTCAATTACGTATAGGTATGTGTCAACAATTTGAAAACCTATGCGGTAGTTTTTACTCATGTACCGGGACGTGACTATGCGTAATGCATCGAGCATGCTCGAACATCCTTGAGCGTGGTGATAATTTTACTATGTAGGTACTGAAAGTGCCGCTGAACCCAAATATTCCCACCAGCATTTTTATGCTCACGCAATCACTGTCCAATCGAGCTCGTGGCTAAGTATCATAATAACAGCCGCACGGGTAGATCCATCAGGTTAAGCTACGTTTGCCGGGGTTGGTCCGTGGATGGGCGACCATCTTTACATAGTGAGACTCCTCCGTGCCTCGGAAAGCACGTTAAGCTGTTGGTCCCGGCTGTCATTCGTGGATCTTTGACAGTCGTTACCGGTCTTCACTCGTCAGAAGCCCGAAAGTCTGAGAACCAGTAAGACTGGTATTACCCAGTTACTGGATTGTGGAGGTCAGATAGGCAGTGGCTCCGTGATAAATACTACCAGTATTTTAATACTGGTATTCAGCTGCATCCGGATAGACTGGAAGCTGACCTTAACATAGTTGGGAAAAAGCTAGGCAGATTGATTTGCAATCACAGTCCATTCCAAGGTTGTCTGGAAGAGATCGCAGAAAAGGCCGCCCGTTTTGTAGTGTTAAATTTATTATTTGCAATGTATTTTCTTGTGTATAAAGTATGTATATATAGATAAATAAATATTCCTGCCTTTGTCTGTCACTAAGCAACGAAATTCGATAAGAACAGCAAAATTTTAATAGATTACTGTTTGTTTGTAATTACTATACGCGACATTCCCACGAGTTTTAAGTTACAAAATGTTAATTTAAATTCAATGAGAGTTTTCGAGAACTTCTCATCATAACAAGAACTATAATAATTATCTCTAACTTGTTTCTCATTTACATTTATTTTGATGTGGACTGGACCCTGGACTGTGAACTCCACAAAATTTTCTGAAAGTGTAGGTAATTTTTTTTTACCAGAGTATAAGCTTTTAACATTTAGATGTAAAAAATACAGGCCAGGTCGGGCAGTGTTATTGAGTTTTTCTATCTGGAATTTCTCAGTAGCAGCCCGGAGTCTGGATTTGTGCCCGGTAGGTGGCAATAGGCTCGCTTCCTATTACATGGGACTTAAACATAACTGGCGAAATGTGGATGTACTTACTATAGGTACACCTCTGCCTAACCCTTCGGGGAAACAAGGCGTGATGTTATGTTATGTTATGTAAAAAATAAAAACAACTCAAATACTTACGTCATACTTATTTTTCAGCAAAAGTCACGCTTGAAGTACCTTTTAAAATGAAACAGCGTGGGAGGAACATTCGTCACTTTTTTACACTTTTCTTTGTTTAGCCATCTTAACAAAGGAATAAATACGCACAAGCCAAAAGAACCAACTAGGTATAAAATGTCTAGTTTAAAATAGAAACATCAAATTCTATTTTTAACCGACTTCAAAAAAGGACTGCCTCGTTCGTCTGATGGTCGCAAGCGCTACTGCTGAGCATGAGGTCCTTTTTTTTTGGATGGGAAATCAGTTGCCTGTGCCGGGGCCACGGTAACTCTTTCGAACATCCTATCCCTAGCTGGCATCGGCGCCAGCGGACCCCGTCAATAGTGCTGACATTTCTTTGAGGCACGCGTGGAACACAACGCGCCGTCGACTCAGACCGAGCATGAGATCCTGGGTTCAATTCCCGGGTCGGGCAAAGTGTTATTGGGTTTTTCCATCTGGAATTTCTCAGTAGCAGCCTGGAGTCTGGATTTATGCCCGGTTGATGGCAATAAACTTTTTTACAAAAAAAAAAAACAACCGACTTCCAAAAAAACACTATAAAGATAAATATAACTTCAATTTCGGAAGTTGGTGGCAAGAAACTAAATTACAGATCCAAAGACACCAGCACACATAGGATTACGCGGCAACGAGGAGGCTGACCGGTTGGCAAAATTGGCAATTAACGCAGGGAATGAAGTTTCTTACCTACCTGATCACTGGGAATATGTCTCAAAAATCAAGGCGTCTTGTTATGATAAATGGAAAGATCATTTCAACGAGATATCGAAAAAAAAAGGTATATGGTACAAAGTAATTCAGAGTGAACCTTCTCGCATGCCCTGGTTTGATGACACTAATGTAAGTAGGAGTTACGTCAAAGTAGCTTTAAGACTGCGTTCTGGGCACTTTCCATCAGCAAAATTTGCTTTCCTAATGCGTATGACAGCATCTCCAAACTGCGAAGTATGCAACAAAATAGAAGACGTGCAACATTTGCTGATGGAATGCGTTAAGAACAAAAATAAAAGAGATTCATTGATTAGGGAGTTTGGTTTAAATATTTTAGATCTTGGGCTTATTTTCAATATTTTAGCGAAACCTAAATCAAATGTTGCAAAAAAATTGTGTGGTCTAGTACAACAGCTTGATCAATGAATAACTAAATTTGTTAAATAATAAGGATTATAAGAATAGTGTTATTATATGTTAATTTTAGTGGTGTAAGAGTAGTGATAAGGTACAATGGGGTTGGCGTATCCATGTGGATAAAAACCCTCTATTATTTTTTAAGAAATAATAAAAAAAAAGACACCGACTTCCGAAATTAAAGTTATTATTCACTTTGTAGTGTTTTTTTTTTTGGAAGTCGGTTGTTTTTTTTTTTTTGGAAAAAACTTTTTTATAAACTACACATTTCATAATTGACCCTTTTTCATGTTGGCTGTGCATTTATAACATAACATAACATCACGCCTTGTTTCCCCGAAGGGTTAGGCAGAGGTGAACTTAAAGTACACCCACATTTCGCCAGTTATGTTTAAGTCCCATGTAATAGGGGGCGAGCCTATTGCCATCAACCGGGCACAAATCCAGACTCCGGGCTGCCACTGAGAAATTCCAGATGGAAAAACCTAATAACACTTTGCCCGACCCGGGAATCAAACCCAGGACCTCATGCTCAGCAGTAGCGCTAGCGACCACTGGACCAACGAGGCAGTCATGCATTTATTCCTTCGTTAAAAATTATGGGGATGGGTATTGTAATTTGTGTAGGTAGTTTGTGAGATTTTTAAACAGCTGTGAGGCCGTCTGATACACACATCAAAAGTGTCTAGGGATCACGTACGTTTTACAGTATCGCCGCAATTGAGGATTATTATTTTAACTTTTTTGGATCGTTATTAATTCTTTTTAGTGAATTTCACTAATTGAATAAATAATTTTCTTTAAATTTTGATTAAAATAGAAAATCAACTGTCAATCAGGATTCATACAAAAGTGTGTAATAGCGTTTTTACAAAACCATTAGAATTTCTGCATCGGAGCTGAAAAAAATGCATCAATATGGAGCGATGACATCATTTGACACGATAAGAGATGATGAGAGCCATCGGAATGTTGCAAGTTGGTTCCAGGCAACGTACTGTGGCTGTCGCTCTTGGCATTACACAGAGCGTCATAAGCCGCCTCTTGACACGCTATCGTATAACGGGCAGCGCGGCCGAGCGACATGTAGGCCGATCTCACATCACCACTCACAGACAGGACCGGTACATCCAAAATACTGCTTGACGGAATCGTACCATCACCGCCATAATGTTAGCTACGAGGCTCTACAGCTCTTCAGGCTTGCTGGTAAGCGACCAAACCATACGAAATCGTTTACGTGAAGTGGGTCTGCGTTCCCGAAGGCTGCTGAGAGTTTCACCTGTGGCACTCCGCAAACGTAAGACCTGTTTACAATGGGCTCGCGAACATAGAAATTGGGAGGAAGAAGACTGGCGTTGTGTTTGCTTTTCCGATGAATCTCGTTTTGGTATGAGGCCGGATACAAGACGTACTCGAGTTTGGAGGGCCTCTAGACGTCAAGAACGTTTGAAATTTTGTCACGGAGTTCATTCATATGGAGGGGGAACAATAATGGTTTGGGCCGGTATTTAGATCGGTGGAAGAACCGATCTCATTTGGATCAGGAGCAACCTCAATGCTCAGATTTATGCGAAGAGGATTGTTGTATACGTGATCATCCCTTTGCGAAGCTAGTTGGGTGATTCGTTTCGATTAATGTACGAAATGCACTCTTGCCGATGCTCGCATCAACGTTCTGCTGTGGCCTGCTCAATCGCCAGAACTCGACCAAATTGAGCACGCATAGGATATGCTCCAAAGAAGAGCTCTGCCGAGTATGAATGCCGTGCATACCCTACAACAACTTTTAGACTTGTTAGAAACAACGTGGGCGGTCATTCCTCAAAGCGATTTTGATGAACTGGTGGAAATACAGATTATTATTTTTTATCTTTACAATAAAAAAAATTAAAAATCCTCATTTTTGCCTGTTTTACCATTTAATTGACAACATTAAGTTAATTTTCCACAATTTGCAAAAATTGCAATTTTTCTTAATTTTTACTAAATATAGGGATAAGTTGTTAACACATAGGAATTAAAGTGAGAAGCCAGTGTGGAAGACTAGATTTGATAAATATTAATTGAATAATTGTTTATAGTTAAAAAATGTATTTGATCCCTAGGCACTTTTGATTTGTGTATTTATAAAGAGGTAAAATGAGTTTGTATGTGCGATCTTCGGAACTTCTCATCCGATTTCAAAAATTATTTCACTGATAGAAAACACCATTATTGCCGAGTGCAATAGGATATGTTAAAATTTCACGTGGACTAAGTCGTGGGCAGAAGCTAGTTTGAAATACAAATAATAAATAAGTAGGTAAAGACATAAAGAAAGAAGAGCGATACTTTACTTCAAACCAAGTGTCAATTATGTTGTCTAAAGAGATTCTTACTTAACGTTTCCCTGGAGATGAATACGCGTTAAAAGAGATGTCAAGAGGTATTCAAAGAATATTTTAATTATAACAGGTGTTGTTTGCTTCAGTTAACGATTAGTCACAAGCACATTACTGTTGATTAAAAAGGACAAAGGGCAAAAATGTCCACTACCTACGTCACTGACGTCACTTGTGGCGTCAAGGCTAATCATATCTCTTTATTTTTTTATAAATCGAGCTGCTTGTGCTTCATTAAGCTTTAACTTTATACTGATAGTCTTTTTATTGGTGTCTGTTAAGGTGTCGTATAAAGTTTATTATTAAGTACTTTAGTTATTTTTATTAAAAAATTACTACCTATTTAAGACTTTTCAGTAACTTTCACTACCTTTGGGGAGAGGCCTGTGTCCAGCAGTGAATGTCTTTCGGCTAAAATGATTGATTGTTCAATAACTAAGGTCTCAATGGCAGGGTAACCATTTGGACCACTTTGGCCCAATGTCTTTTGTTATAGGCGAAATAATAAAAGGATTTTCCTTGCACAAGCACGTCCCATACGAAATTCTAGTAACTAATGCCTGAACACAAATTGAGATATTCAAACAGTATCGCCAAGACAAACAGACGGATTCAACCCTAAGCTTCGCCCCTCCGTTACCGAGTGAAAAGACGTTAAATTTAATATTACATATTAAACACGACTGCTTGAAAGAAAAGGGCGAAGTGACAAATGCTGACGTGAAGCCCTTTGGGGTGGGGTAGGGTTTCCTGATTAGAACCCGACTCTCGGATAAACTGCTCTATATTTCAGAATCATGATAAAATGTATGTAGGCGGAATATGTGTATTTGATGAGATGCTGTAATATTGGCGAACCAAAGGATCAACTTTGAATTGGGATTCGAAGGACCAACTTTGAATAAGAAAGTCATAAAGATACTCCTACACAGTATCTTCTACTCAAAAAATGTTTAATTAATAAAAAACCGGCTTAGTGCGTGTTGGTGCACGCACAATGAACAGGCCTGTTGGTCTAGTGGTTAGTGACCCTGACTGCAAAGCCGGAGGTCGTGGGTTCGATTCCCACCCAGGACAAACTTTGTGTAATGAGCATATTGTTTGTTCTGTCTCTGGGTGTAATTTATCTATAATATGTATGTATTTATAAATTATATATGTATGTATATCAGTTGTCTGGTTACCATAACACAAGCTCTGCTTAACTTGGGATCAGATGGCCGTGTGTGAGTTGTCCCAAGATATTTATTTATTTGTTTATTTATTATTTAATGAAAGGTTCCGTAGTTGGGATGAAAGTATCCCAAGAATAAGCTTAACATTGTAGTTGAAAAACGTGTTGTCCATATATGTATTCCAACTGCAAAAGTAAGTTTTTACGCACAATATTGAGAGATTGACCATGTTATTTTAAGACTTCTTAAAGGTTTTCCTGTAATCAATAAGTATAGAACTATGTTCTGTATATTTTTTCAACATTTTTGCCCAGCAGTTTCGGAGGGGGGAGGGGGCAATGGTCAACTTTAAAACCATTTATTTTAAAATTATAAAATAATATATTTGAGACCTTCACAATCACACAGTAGTTATGTAGGTACAGTTTGCAAAACTTGTATTTTATTTTTTTTTAGAAATAGAAATAGAAATCATTTATTTGCCAATAATGTAGGTATACAGATATGATGGTTATTTTGATGAGGGTCCCGATACATTTTGCCTTACGGCATGCAAATTTATTTAATATTATATAATACATTTACTAGAACAAAAAAAAAACATAAACAAACATAAGAGAAAAAAAAATACTAATAACTTCAAATGTCAACAAATTAAACTATAAATGTAACAAATCAAATTAAAATTGTCAGAAAATTCTATTACAGATGTCAACAAGTTAAATTAAAATGGCAATAAATTAAATTACAATTATCAATAATTTAAATAAAAAAATTGCAAAAAATCAAAATTGAATTGCAATAAAACTGGAGATAGAAATGTCAGTAATTTAAATTACAAAAAAGAAAAAAGAAAAACAAATTTCTTTTTGCCTTTCAAAAGTGACCCCTAAATACGAGTACATAGTTCATTTATTTACGTTACTCATCGGTGTTTGGGTCACAATAATATGTGTACCAAATTTCAACTTATTCGGTCCATTTCATTCGGAGCAAATTGGCTGTGACAGACACACGAGTGATCTTATATGGGTTCCGTTTTTTCCTTCGGACGTACGGAACCCTACAAAGAAGATAATTATTACCAATTCAATCACCTAGGCATTTATCGAACATATTTGGCTAACATTAGAAGCGGTTACTCGACTGGATTTGTTACAGTTAATGTAACAAAACAAGTAATTTACGATATAGCAATGAGTCGTTTCTTTTGCGAAGATATCAAGTGACCAAATTAATAAGCAATAAGTATGATATTTCGTTGATTTGAAATTTTCCATTTACTCTTGCAATTTTGTGAGGCCGGAAAAATTCATATTGATCGTGAGTTATCTTGACATATTATTATTTATGATGTTCGTTCGATTGGCGTGAACGTGACCGACGTCGGAAGGATCGGAGAATCCAATCACTTGACCGTGGATTCCTATAAGTAGATTTATTGTGAGGAAAGTTGTTGTTGAGTTTGAATGTGGATGGCTATAAAGGAGCACATATATTTTTTTAATGATGACTTGAGTTTTATTCAACTCTCGACAATCATTATAATTTATACTTTACAGCAATGATTTAGGAGTTACATTGTAATGACTTACTAGCTAAGGCTTTACGTAAAAACTAACTATCGTGAATGTAGTCCTTAAGAGTAGCGGAAGACCACAATGGATGGACTGTGTAAAAGATGATATGGCTAGAAATGTTGTGACTACCGAGATGACGTGTCCGTATGGATTCCGGAGCCATGTCTCATATTTAAACGCGTGTACTATCAATACTTAGTACTAAATTATCCGATTTTGTAGGCCCGATCCTGGAATTTGTAGTAAAACCCTTACAAAGTTATAGAACGTTTAGGGTGGCTCCTCAATCCAGACGTTCTGAATTGAGGAGCCACCTTAGAACTAGAAAACGAGTATTAGAGAAGTACATATGGAAGAAGAAGACATGTTACGCCGACCCCAAATAAATTGGGATATACGCAGGAGAGAAATAAAACGACATCATAATTATATTTTGTAAAGTATCCCATCTTCCTAGTACGGCGAGCTCTGCTGGGACGGAAAATCTCAAACGGCGAAAATATTTCAATCTTTTTGGGAGTTATACGAGTATGTTCGAGCCGTTTGGGGTTGAAACACAAGGGCCGTGGGGTCCGAGTCACAAGGCTTTTCAAAACATCGCCAAGCGGTTAGACGACTCTTCATGTGACCAAAGAGCTGGCCTATTCTTTCGCCAAAGAATCAGCATCGCCATACAACGTGGCAATGCTGCCAGCCTTTTGGGCACTTTTCCTGTTGACAGCGATGCGGACGAATTTTTTGATGCCCTATTCTGTTTACCTTTTTTTTATATACATATTACATATTATTATTATTATTACTTTAAGTCTGTTAGTTTATATATTATGTAAATACTATATTCCGAAATAAAAAAATACCAGGCTGTCAAAAAAAAAAAAATCAGAAAACCAATAAAAAAAAAATTGTAAAGGGTAAAAAAACTTAAGCTTCTAGTCATCAGACAAAAATAAAACACATCATTTAAAACACAAACTAATTATTATTTAAACAGTTACAATATTTCATTTATCAGAAAACATTTTTTCCAAAACAATTTGCTTTCCTGAGGAAAGTTGACACGAAAATTTTCACCACACTCTTTTAACTACGACAGATTAAGTTTTATTAAACCAAATAAAGGAACTTGAATACATTTCAAAAATTGGTGGCAGAAACTTAGATAGTAGGTAAGTATTAGGCACTACGATGACTTGACCGATTAAAAGCTCCTGCAAACAAGCGCGACACGCTACGCAAATCGCACTCGACACAACGGCACCGCATGTCGCGCGACTTGTGGTGTCGTTGTGTCGCGCGTGATACGCGTCGCGAGTCGCGCCTGTTTGAAGGAGCCTTTATTTACCTTTTTTTTATTGACAAATTGTAAGTGTCGTGTCGTGTCAGCCTGTTGAATTACTTAAGATCCGTATTTCTCGAGGTACTTCTTCAGGTTTTCAGCGTACTTGCCTTCAGGGTCTGTCTTCTTCAGCAGTGCTTCGTACTCCTCAGGAAGCTTCTCCTTAATTGCCTTGATACTTTTAGCTACAAGTACCTTTTGCTTCTCTGAGCATTTTCCGCAGGAGGTCCTGGAGGCTTCGGGGATCCAGGCTGTGAAATTTTAGTACATTATGATAAAGCCATTCACATCGTATAAATTATTAAAGGCTAAAACACACTGGGGCAGGCTGCGCCGCAATGCAACGCAACGCAAGAATCCTCCTTCATCACTTTCTTACATTTTTTATGAACCAACGCACAACATAGGCGGACCGCACCGCACTTTTGCTTTGCGCTTGCCTTTACAGTACTGTTAGTCAGACTAAAATGGACAACAAACCTAACACAATTTACACAATCAACCTGCCTAGCTTTTCCCAATTATTTTGGGGTCGGCTTCCAGTCTAACCGAATGTAGCTGAATACCAGTGTTTTACATGGAGCGACTGCCTATCTGACCTCCACAATGATAAATGATGTAATGGATGGTCACCCTTCCACGAACCGTCCGCGGTAAGTGTAGCATAACCTTCTATCGACCCGTGCGGCTGTTATTATTTAGCCACAAGCCACTCAATGAAACAAACACAAGGCGCAAATATGATTAGGTACATATAAAAATATGATTAGGTTTATATACTTAGTCTGGCCATAAATACGGTTACAATTAAAAATAAACAAAATATTACATTTGAATTTGGAATCTGTCATTTTTATAATTATGATTGTTCATTGAGTTTTCTCATTTTGGCGCCAATACATTGTACAATATTTTGCGATATTAAAATGGAGTGGGGTGATAAAGAGAACCGAATCGCTGTGACTGCATTACACAAAGTAGGTATGGAGCCAAATGCAATTTTTAAAACTCTCCATACGCTTGGAATACCAAGCGTATGGAGAGTTTTTACTAATAAGTAAAATGTTTGTGACAGACATTTTACTAATAAGTAAAATGTTTGTGACAGACATTTTACTAATAAGTAAAATGTTTGTGTACCGGGCTATCAATAGGTACAATGAGACCTCCTCTGTTTGTGACAGAAAAAGATCTGGCCGTCCACGTAGTGTTCGTACGAAAAAGGTGGTCAAAGCAGTAAGGGAAAGAATTCGAAGAAATCCTGTCCGAAAGCAAAAGATTGAAGAGACGTACTAGTCATTTCTTAACTGATAGTTTAAAAAAGAATAGGGTGGTAAAATCGAAACACTACTGAAGCGGTACGCAAAGGGAGGTCACAGAAAAATTTTGATTACGGATGAGAAAATTTTTACAATTGAGCAACATTTTAACAAACAAAATGACCGTATTTATACTCAAAGCTCCCAATTAGTCGACAGAGTGCAACGTGGCACTATCCGACTTCAGTGATGGTTTGGTGGGGTATTAGTTATGAAGGAGTGACTGAGCCATACTTTTGTGAAAAAGGTATCAAAACATCGGCACAAGTGTATCAAGATACCATTCTTGAGAAGGTAGTCAAGCCCCTGAACAACACCATGTTCAATAACCAAGAATGGTCCTTCCAGCAAGACTCGGCGCCGGGTCATAAAGCTCGGTCTACGCAGTCTTGGTTGGAAACGAACGTTTCGGACTTCATCAGAGCTGAAGACCGGCCGTCATCTAGTCCCGATCTTAATCCGCTGGATTAAGATTTATGGTCAGTTTTAGAGAGTACGGCTTGCTCTAAACGCCATGATAATTTGGAGTCCCTAAAACAATCCGTACGATTGTCAGTGAAGAATTTTCCCATGGAAAGAGTGCGTGCTTCTATTGATAACTGGCCTCAACGTTTAAAGGACTGTATTGCAGCCAATGGAGACCACTTCGAATAAGCTTTTTATGTTTTAAATTGTTTTACATTTATGTATTAAACTAACACACTGTAAAATTAATAAATGTTATTTGCAATAGAACTTTTTTTTCTTTGTTTCAGTATTTATGGCAAGACTAGGAATTATCAGCTACCCCGTACAAAGCCTCAATATCTATTCGACCCAAATGTATGGGACGGCTGATATTTTTTTCTCCATTACGATGTTGGTCCCATGGAGAAAGTTGTTCAGTTTGATGGTCTGTACCACACCCTTAAATTTGACCACACCTTTTTGATACACCCTGTATGAACTCAACGCTCTTGTTTATCGTTTTTATCGCAGGAACGTCATACCAAATTAAATGTTAAATTACATTTTAGTAAATTGGTCGTTTAGAGTTTTGACATTATGGTGTGTGGCAAAAAGAAGAGCTTCGTTTTGGTTGCCAATAACGTTGGAATAATATATCCTATATAACCTTTATCTTTATTTCAACTTTTATAGACTAATTAGGTTTTGATGTTCACCACTGGAGTTTTATGTCATTTTCGACTTTTTGCCTTTTTAAACGCTATTTACCTATCGCCATTGGGGTTTATTTATCGTTATTGTAAGTTTGTAACTTTGAACTGCTGAAAGAGAACTTAGTATCTATAAAAACATAACATAACATCACGACTGTAATCCCCGCAGGGTTAGGCAGTTATATTCAAGCCGCCTATTACATAGGGGGCGAGCCTATGGCAATCAACTGGATACAAATTCAGACTCTAGAATGCTATTGAGAAATTCCAGATGGGAAAACCTAATAATACTTTGCCAGACTCGGGATTCGATCCCAGGACCCCGCTCAGCAGTAACGCTTGCGACCACCACACCAACGAAACAGTCTGGGCTTCTGGAGGATTTAGTAATGTTAAATCTTTCTTAAGTTCCCGCATCAATATTTCCAAAATGATCAAATCTGGGATCTGAAGTGATTTCCTTCGGGCTTTCGTTGATTAACAACTTTTGTATAAATATTCATTTCGTGAATAAGTAATGAAATTAACGTTTTGCGAAAATTCCCGGAGGAACTTAAACCAATCAAAGACTCAATATTTACGCCTAGTATTTAAAAAAGTATCGGCTTATAGTTGGGTTAAAAGTACCCACGAATAAAAAGGACTACTTGTTGATGGGTTATTTTCTTGGACGAAATGATTTTTGAGCATAATCATGTTAGCTATCAAAAGCCCAAAATATTAAATCACCAATAAAATCTAAAAAGAAATAAGTATTCCTAAAGGATAGTTGTTCCTTTCAGCTAGATTTTATTATTATTTTTTGTGTGACCACAAATAAGTTAGCAAAAGGTCGGATTCCATATAAAAGTTATAAATAGTTCTCAGCTCAAAGTTAACGTCAATGAGCTGCTTTCATTCACCATGTCGTTCTGTTGGATAGAGTTTGAAAGAAACTATATCCAAGGAACGCGAACTGATAGAAAAAGCTATAAAATCTGAGGAAGCTGAACAAGCAAGAACTACTTAAAGGTATAAAAATACGGGGGTTCGGCATCTAAACTAATATTACAAACTAGCTGGTGCCCGCGGCTTTGCTCGCGTGTGATATTTTCCAAAAATCTTTCCTTAGTGAATGCTTACAACACAAAAGGCATCAACTGCCAAAATTTCAAGTTTATAGCCTTTTAGGGTTAGGTTCTTAGCCTCTTAGGTTTAGGCTCTGCGTTGATGAATCAGTCAGTCAGGACAAGTAATTAAAAAAAATCAACTTACATAATATCGATGCCGTACAGCCAAAAAGCCGATTCGAACCATATAAATCATATACATATAAGTCGATTTCGCAAAAAATGTCACTTATCCCTTTTTAGCTGTTAGGCATCGATATGTATAAATTGCCTTGTCACGCTTGCGCTTGATCCACCAAAAAATCGATCGTTATGAAATTTGACAGATATGGAGCCCTAGACCTGGAGAAGGACATAGGCTATTTTCATCCTGGATATTAGGTATTAAAAAAGAAACATAGGCAGTCATAGGGACAGTCGACAGAAGTGAAAACTTGAAACTATGAAATTACCTATACTTGTATAGATAAACACAGCACTGCACAACACGTCACCTTTATAAATATAATAGCTACAGATATACTGCTACTTATTACAGCATGTCGATGACGCGAACCCATAAGATTTTTCTGTACCAAAAATCGCTCAACGCTCATAAAGAACTTCTCATTTCAAAAACAAACGCAGATGAAATCGCGGGCAACAGTTAATTTGTGCAAAAGTTAGGTAAGTAACTGTGGCGTTAGAGGGAAGCCGAAGAAAAGATTGTTTAGTTCTCATAAACTCAGACAAAAAGCTATAGGTTTTTAATCTTACGATGTAAACTGGTATTAAATATAATTATGTAATGTGATGTGATACACGGTTACACACACAGGTGTACCATATTATTTGGCAATAGTAGACATTAAGAAGAGTGGTTGTTCGGAAGGGAAGCCGATAAGAATCGGCGGGACAATTGCGTAACATACTCACAGTAGGAATCGGTTTCATTTTGGCAGTTCAACAACATTCATTGCGCTATTTATGTTGTTGTAGCAATGGATTAGCAATTTGCTTCAAAATGATTCAGATCTGGTTGATAGTGTGTTACGCAATTAGAGTGCCGGTTGTATGAAAGCTACGCCCTTGGTAGGTAATATAAAAACTTAATAGCAAAACCAATATCCAAAGATAATACGTAAAAACATCCATGCCCCGGCTGCGTTCCATGTAAGTATTAAAAGTTTTGAAAA
The DNA here is from genome assembly GCA_947568875.1 of Fissipunctia ypsillon. NCBI lineage: Eukaryota > Metazoa > Arthropoda > Insecta > Lepidoptera > Noctuidae > Fissipunctia > Fissipunctia ypsillon. The sequence continues at coordinate 13,602,246 of OX387659.1, read as the reverse complement.
CGTGTATCTCTATATTTTATTAACTTTACTAATAGTTACGCTTCGTTACGCTCTGAAGCTTCATTTTAACTCTCATACAAGTTAACCAACGTTGAAATAGGGACGAAAACTCTGTTTTCCACCTATAGAATGTTGTGTCTAAAATTACAGCCCGATTCAAACTTTATGGCTGCTCGGAACAAGAGGCGATTCGCTGCGCAGTAACAAATTCACGTGTCAGCGGGGTGCGGGGTGCAGTACTGCGCAGCAAGTAGCGCACTTCACAGCCGCCATTAAGTTTGACGCGTACTTTAAGTACTGATGGAACTGATAAAATATTTATTTATTAGGAAATCCATACTATCACCGCATAGTATAAAATAAACTCGCTTTCCACGTCTGCCTGTCTGTATATCCGCTAACTCCTCCTAAACCACGCAACGGATTTTGATGCTTACTGAGGATACTTTACTCATGTTATCCCGTTATCGGATAGTACGATCCCGTGGACAATACCTATCCTCCACGCGGGCGAAAGAATAATTATCGACTTACTCTTAAAATCATTTCCTTCAGGGGTACACTTGCCGTCTCCGATGAAACAGTGTGCATACGACTTCAATAGACGGTGATTGCTGATGACGTCATCAATATTGAAGCTGTCGTACTTGCTGTCATAGTGTCCGGCGTCGGGACGAGCGACCGCCGCCGCTACCAGAGCCAGAATGATGAGCAGTTTCATGATGACAATATAATTATGATACTGGAACGAAAACAAACAATTAGGTATTACATAATCGAATGAGGCTCCTCACTTCTGGACTTGCATGTACTGACAGTTAGGTAGGTCGAACAATCTATTATTGGTATACAGGCAAAATACAAACAAATGGAATTCAAGTGTCTGTTTGTAATGTCAAAATAACAGCTTTTTACTAAATCCATATGAAAGTATATACGATACTTATAACAAAATTAGTGTTTAAAATGTTGGTGTCTGTCTGTTTATCCCGGCTAATCTCCGAAACGGCTAGATCGATTTTGACAGAACTTTCACTGGCAGAGAGCTGATGTTATAAGGAGATAGGCTACTTTTATTTTAGGAAAAGGACTAAGGTTCCGCGCAATAAAAAATAAAACCCATGAAAGTGTGAACAAAATCCGATTCATACATATAGGGAAGTATTGACATCCACGCGGGCAAAGCCGCGGGCAACAGCTAGTAGATAGATGGATAGAATACTCTTTATTATGTACATCGTAAAAATTACAGATATAAATGTAGAAAATAATAATAAAAAAAAGCTAGTAAGTAAAAAAAAAATCGGGAATTTATGTTCGCATAACTCGTCAAAATGTAGGGAACAGCTGATGTTTTTTTTCGCGATTTCAGGTTTGGTCCCATAGTAAAAGTTGTTCGTAATGATGAGAAAAATGACCCATTAAGAGGTTGTGCGTTATTTATGTTACATCTTGTATATGTACATTTATAATAGCTGGTGCAACTAAGTCCTAGCTATTTGGTATACAAGCAGTCAGTTCCAGCATTAGTTCATTCATTCAATAGATGAATTACTGAAACATGGAACGCTGACGAAAGCGCCACCCCGTCCGTGTGGTATTACTGGGCACATAAGAAACGGCACATACCATCGACTCGTTGGAAGAAGAAAAATCTTAATTCTACTATTAATTTTAGTTTAGATATATTTACGAAAGAAAACTGTTTTGACCCTTGAATCTTGAAACAATGTGCGCGATTTCTAGTATTTTCAGCAGTATTTAGGTAAGTTTTCTTTACGTGATGCAAGTTCAAAGTTGCAACTCTACACTCTCTACACCAACATTTTTGGTTTAAAAACGCTTTAACACACCTTAGTTAATTGTTTTAAACTTTGCATAAAATAATACTTTTGAAATAAAAATATTTAATTAATATTTGGCAGTTAAGTAGGTACTCACCGTAAATTCTTGAGTGAATAATGAGATATTTAATTAGCTAAGTCTTTATATACTGCTGTTTAAAACTTATCCTTGAATTACTTGTGGGTGGTAAAATATTATCATTTGACGTCTTTGAATAAATTATGAATTGTTTTAGATTTGGTTTCATAATTAGGGTTCCGTACCCAAACGGTACCAAACCTATCTTTAAATACTAGCCAGTTGAAGTTTTCACAAAATACGTGTAACCATGGCCTGTATTAGTATTAGTACAAAAAATTATAATAGAAATTCCGAAGAAATAAAAAACCTAGAAAATATTTTTTTCGCTTCTAATCTATTGCGAGAGCGAGCGAAAAAATAATATTACAGTGTTAATTCTTTATAACGTCTTTTGATATACTAACGTAACTTTACCTATGACGTAGAAATTAGCGCGGTAGCTATTCTATAATACGAAGAAATACATTCATATTTAGACATCAGTAAATATATTTTAGCATTACTGTTTATATTACCAGTTTACAAATGGCTCCGACTAAATCTTTGAGATGCCGAAATTTCTAAGAAAGACACCTTTTTTTGGATGGGAAATCATCAAATGATTTCTCCCGCTCTGGGCGGAGCAGAAGGGCGTGTCAGAATTTTACTGACTAAAACCCACCCGTGTTCCTTCAGTTGCCTGTGCCGGGGCCACGGTAACTCTTTCGAACATCCCGCGACCCTAGCTTTTTTTTCTTTTTGCTCGGCTCCCAAGGGTCATGGCGTGATGTTAAATAGCCTAAAACTATCCTCTAGAATTGGGCTACCAAATGCAAAAGGAATTTTTCAAATCCGACTTTTTGTTCACAATTTCATGGGGTTTTTTTTTGCGCGGAACCCTAATTATGTTCCTAAAATAAAAGCATAAATTACCCCCGTAACATCAGCTATCTGCCGGTGAAAGTCCCGTCAAAATCGGTCCTGCCGGAACAAACAGACAGACAGACAAAAATTTTAAAAATTGCTTTTTTGTTATAAGTACCGTATATACTTTCTTATGCACATAGTAAAAAGTTGTTATTTTGACATTACAAACAGACGCTTCAATTTTATTTATTTGTATAGATATTATATCTACGTCTGTGATGGGCTTCATCCAGAATCGTGCAAGGTGACGCTGTTAATTTACAAACTAAAAATTTAAAATAATTACTTCGTGTTAAAGAAACATCATTCTTAAAAGAAACAGAAGCCATTACAACTTTTTACGTACTTGTTTCTTTGTTGATAACAGAAAAAATTATTTGCCAACTAACCTGAAGTGACCTTCAAGAAGATGTTTACATTATGTTTCTTTAAATAGCTGAAAGCACGTTTTTTGTGGGTCTTCCTCATAATGTGATTGCGTCAGAGGTGTCGAAGCGTTTCAAGCTCCTTTACCGAGTTTATTTTCGAGCACTTGTTTATTTTTTACTTTTCTACGAGTTGATTTTTCAATAGTCAGATAACATAAATTTTATGGTTTGACATATTTTCCATACAAAAGCTGTCAAAACACGATTTACCTACTCTTTTTTAAATGAATGAGCCGTGTTCTTAACTTTCTGGCCTAGCCAGGGTACCCTGACCAAATGGGTTAGGTTAGAACTATGACTCCGGCCGGTGCTCGACGACTGGCTCGGGAGGAGATACGGCTCCCTGTCATTTAGGACGACGCAGGTGCTCTCGAGGCGCGGCTGCTTCGGGAAGTACCTGAGTCGCATAGGCAGGGAGCCGGACGCTCAGTGTCATCACTGCGTCCATTGTCGGGAGGACACGGCGTGGCATACGCTTGCAGAGTGCGCAGCTGGAGAGGAGCCGCACCGTGTCTTCGTTTCGGAAGTGGAAAGAGACCTGTCGCTGCCGGCTGTAATTCGTTCTATGGTCGGCGGCGCAGCATCGTGGGACGCGGTGATCTCATTCATACATACATAAACTTGGCGTGAGTTTATGTATATAACAATAGAAGGATCATGATTACTTATTGTTACATAAACATACATAAACTCACGCCTTCTTCCCGGGGGGTAGACAGAAACTACAGAACGCCACCTGCTACGATCCTTACATACTCCTTTTGCCTCGTTTACATTCATACAATTGGTCATACACGCACGCCGGCTGCGAGTACTACGGACCTGACCTTTCTGAAGAACATCACCAATAAGATCACTATATGTCTTCCTAGGGCGTCCCCTCCCGACGGTGATCTCCTTCTGCGAAAATGTCATGTCACAGAAGGAGGCAGCGGAAAGAGAGAGTGAGATTTCGAATGCTCTCCCGGCTCGCAGCAGGCGCACCGGGCGTCGGCAGAGGGCAGGTAATGCCCGCTTCCGGCCTTACTAAATGGGTCTAGAGGCGGCAGACTCGGGGACGTCCACCGCCCTCCACTCCACAGGACCCGAGGTGGTGGCGCGTAGTGTTCCACGCGCGCCCCTCTTAGGCGTCGCGGGGGGAGTCAAACACCTCACTCCCCTCGCTTGATAAGACGGAGCTCGCAGATGCGGGCTGGCACCAATCGGGGGCTACGTTGAAGAGTGCTTAAGCGCCCCCGTAGCCCCCGGTGCAAGTTTTCAAGGAACACCGGGGTGGGTTTTAGTCAGTAAAAGTCTGACAGACCCCTCTGCCCACCCCCGGGCAGAGGACATCCATGAGGATTTCTACCTCGTCAAAAAAAAAAAAAAAAAATTTGAACTGTGACAAACCGCGCGCGAGCCGTGCGAGTGAAGCGAGCGATGCCATGGAAGCGGCTGAGGAGCGCTACATCCAAGTTGGTCGCAATTCTCTGAGTCTATTATGTATTTAGTATTTTTAGGATCCAAAAATAGGAACTATTTGAGGTTCACAAAAAGAGGCGAATTCATTATATTAGAGAGAACAATCATATTTTTACGAAACAAAAATAGGAATTATTTGAGGTTCGATTAAATACATGCCATTGAAAAATCGATCATAGAGGTGTGTCTAATTTCATCCTTACTCATTTATCCATACCCTAACAGGGTTGTTAGTTTACCTAAGTTATAACGAAGTTTCTTTTTTGCGTACTGGACTTTAATCGCTATTCACATAGCCTCACGCGGACGGACTAGAGCTTTTACATCATCATAAGCGTTTTTATTGGCAGGCAACATTGACTTACAGATTTTTATTACAACTACATAAATCCCTTTTATATCTGTAAATGTAACCACACATTATTCTTCTATAAACTTCTTATAGGTACTAAATTAACCAACAAACTATTTAAAAAAGTACATTATGTTATTGTTATTAATAAAAAACAAAGGAAACTTAACGCAAAATGCATCACACAGTATACCTACTTAATTTCAACATGAATGATGTAACCAATATTCCGTAACAATATTTTGATTTAAAAGAGTGTCCGTGCAGTTTCTTGCCCGTTCTTCTCCATAGAGATCTACGCGTTGGAATGGGCAACTAGCTTCAACTTTCTGACTAACAGACCGACTCTTTGACAATTGAAAAGTGCCTGTAATTGGTTTATTTGAAATAAATACTTTGAGTTTGAGTTTATGAATTTTAAAACGACCCGGAGGCATAGAAATAAACATGGGACACTACTTTCTACACTAAAGGAACCAATAAATCTGCCTAGCCTTTTCCTAAAAATGTTGGAGTCGGCTTCCAGTCTAACTGGAAGCAGCTGAATATAGTACGATACAACTTAGATGTAGCATGAATTTGAAAATTTGCATTCTTTCATTTCAATTTTACGAATGTATTTGGTTATATGATTTTACAAGTTATTGCGTTTGGGTAAAGGTCATTTTCGCCTAAAGCAGTAATAAAGATTGGTGATTTTGAAGGCGCACTCAGTTCAGAATGGTGATCGGTTTTACGAATTTTGCTGATGCTACATCTAAGTTGTGTCGTACTGTACCAGTATTTTACACGGACCGACTGCCTATCTGACCTCCACAACCCAGTTACTGAGTAACACGATACCCGGTAGGTAGGTCATACTTTCTATTTCTATATCTAAGTTAATTCCTCTCCCCATATCTGCGTCTTTAATTAAAGAGTTCAACAATGATACTTACGTCGTCAACACTATTCCACTGTCACCGAGTTGTTCAAACAAGTTATATCGAAGTTCGGCAGAGGTGTACCTATAGTACACCCACATTACGCCAGTTATGTTCAAGTCCCATGTAATAGGGGGCGAGCCTATTGCCATCAACCGGGCACAAATTCAGACTCCGGGCTGCTATTGAAAAATTCCCTAATGGAAAAATCCAATGACACATTGCTCGACCTTTTTTTTTGTGGATGAGAAATCATCAAATGACTTCTCCCGCTCTGGGCGGAGCGGGAGGGCGTGTCAGACTTTTACTGACTAAAACCCACCCGTGTTCCTTCTGTTGCCTGTGCCGGGGCCACGGTAACTCTTTCGAACATCCCGCAAACATTGCTCGACCTGGCATTCTAACCCAGAACCCATTTGGATAGATGTGGTGTTATACTGAAGTTTTCAGGGGTTTATGGCTAGTTATGGTCTCCATTAGTGGAATTTAGTCCAAACTATGATGGGGTTTGGCCCACATGCATAAATACTGCTGAACATGGGGCCCTGAGTGTAATGTCCAAAGTGTCGGTAGCTACCAACACTGGACCATCCGAGCAGCTGCTCGGAGTCTGGATATGGCCAATAGGCATGTCCTCTATTATCCATTAATTCTCTTAAATACACACATTTGTACCTAACTCTATAATACATGGTCAAATTAAATTAGCTAGTGGAACTCCACAGACGTGTAGGGTGATGATGTTAAACACGACCAAATAAAAATAACAAAGATTTGATGATTTTTTTTTTGGGGTCAGTGACCGCTGGGAGTGTTGTTACTTGGAGTGTGAGTTAATAATCTGTTTCTCGTCTTGAGATATCGCTATACATCACGTTTGTGAAGTTTACACAAAAAAAAAACTGATTTTATACCGACATTGACCGAGAGTGACTACACTACTGGTTGATGACTCCAAAAAAAAAACATCATCAAATTAATCTCTTTCTTATTTTATTATGTTTAGATATCGATACCCATCACGCCTGTGGAGTTTCGCTAGCTTGAACCTTCAGGGAATGCTGGTGAATAATAAGTAGTAGTATAATAAGTTTATTGGATGCTGTAGCAGATGTAAACCGAGACTTAGATGCAATCAAAAAGTGGTCTGATAGTTTTGGGGTATCAGTGAACCCCTCAAAGTGTCAGGCCATTGTAATTGGAAGCTCGCGCATGATGGGTAGGGTGACGCTTAGCTCTCTTCCTCCTCTCATTTTCAATGGTACCGTCATACCCATTACCCCTACTGTGAAAGATCTCGGTTTGCATCTTGACTCGACGCTTAGCTGGCAGCGCCAGGTCTCTAATGTTAGTCAAAGGGTCAACGGTACTCTACGATCTCTGTATCGTCTGAGAAACTTTTTGCCCGCTAAGACGAAAACTATGCTTGTGCAGACTTTGATTTTCCCTATCATTGACTATGGTGACGTGTGCTACTTTGACTTGAATGCGGTGTTGCTGGATAAGCTTGACAGACTGCTTAACAATTGTATCCGGTTCATATTCAACCTCAGAAAATATGACCATGTGTCGAGCTACAGGTCTGAGCTCAAATGGATGCCCATTCGCCAGAGAAGAAATTTGCGTGCTTTGACCATGCTTTTCTCCCTTCTTAACTCTCCCATTTCTCCTTCTTATCTAGTGTCTCACTTCCAATATCTATGTTCTTCACACGCTAAGAATCTTCGTTCTTCTAACAATCTTCTCCTACTCTGTCCTTCTCATACTTCTGACTTTGTTCATTCTTCCTTTCATATTCAGTCCATTCTTCTTTGGAATGCGCTACCTCTTGACATCAGGATGGCCACCAGTCGGTATGCTTTAAGCGGAGATTGCGGAGTTATTTTCAAAATAAATAGCGTAGAGTCATCTCAAAACCTCTCTCTCTTGAATTTGTATAATATATATATATATATATAATATAGGTATATATTATAGTAAATATGTATGTATGTGTATTATAAGTTTATGACTTATTTATGTACAAATTGTTCCATTTCTAACAGAGCACCTGCCATCTAATCTCTTCACCACCCTTGGTTGACTGGTAGAGAATGCCTAAGGCATTAAGTCCGCCTTTGTACTTTTTTAAGTGTGAAAAGTTTAAATAAATAAATAAATAAATAAATAAATAAATAAATAAATAAATAATAGATTTATGTGAATTTAGCATGAAACGACTACCCATCAGAATTTATTCCGCAAATTGGTATTCAGTTTCAATCAACTCTCGCTTGGATAAGCGAGAGTAGCTGTGGACACAGCTGGACATTTATCTCCCTAACCCGATGTTATTTATGTAGCTACTTATATCCCTACTGACAATTTAATACCTATCATCTTCATGCCAATGCTCTCCGATTGCCTACTAACCACTAGATTGCACAATAACGATGTTACTATGATGTCACATCGGATTTGCATCACATATCACTAGTTTCTTAGCAAGTAACCAGTGAATGACGTCACTGAAACGTTATTTATGAAAGTAAGTTGGTGTGTTTTTTTTTTTTTTTTGAGAGTGCGATTGTCGCAACCCAGCGCTGGGCATGCCACAATTGCGGCGATAAGTCCCCTCTTTGAGGAGTGGCTGGAGAGGCGCCACGGCGTCCTCACCTTCCGCCTGACGCAGGTCCTCACCGGACACGGGTGCTTCGGGAGGTACCTGTTCCGGATAAGGCGGGAGGAAACGCCTGGGTGTCACCACTGTGTGGATCGCCCGGAGGACACGGTAGAGCATACGGCGGAGGTCTGCCCTGCTTGGGTGGAGCACCGCCGTGTCCTCGCGGAAGCGATCGGCGGCGGCGATCTCTCGCGTCCGGCCCTGGTCCAGGCCATGGTACGGAGCGAGAGTACATGGGAAGCCATTACCTCCTTCTGCGAAGCAGTAATGCTCGCGAAGGAGGAGGCGAAACGCGTGAGGGAGAGGCAAGCTTTGCGCCCTCACGCCCCTAGTCGCCGCAGGAGACGCCCTGGGCGTCGGGAATTGGCAGCCGATTCCTGGCCACCGTAGGCGCGGGCTTGCGGACGGCGAGCAATGGGTAGCTCGCCGACCGGTAAGGACCAAGCCCGAGTGGACGGCGCGTCGTGTTCCACGCGCCACGCGCGCCTCATAGAGATGTCAGCACTATTGACGGGGTCCGCTAGGGCCGATGCCAGCTAGGGTTGCGGGATGTTCGAAAGAGTTACCGTGGCCCCGGCACAGGCAACAGAAGGAACACGGGTGGGTTTTAGTCAGTAAAAGTCTGACACGTCCTCCCGCTCCGGCCAGAGCGGGAGAAGTCATTTGATGATTTCCCATCCACAAAAAAAAAAAAAAAAGTTGGTGTGTTTTCCCAGTGAGCGTTTTTTGACACCGTTAAGGTTAACCCCGCTGCCATCATTTTCATGACGGCCGTCACGGCGGCCGTTATGCGGTGGCCACCGCTCTTCTAGGAAACCGTAGTTTTAGTGTAACTTTTACGGCTGCGAATCATAAGTTCTCAGGTAAAATTTGTTTTTTTTTTTTGGGTGGAGCCCAAAAAAAAAAGCTGTGGATTTTTCTGTCAAGAAATTTTTAAAAGCATCCGAATCGGGAAGTCACTAGCTGTGCCCGCGGCTTCGCTTACGTAACTGTGTATTCTATTGGCATTAGGTGTAAGTTAATCGGAACGTGAAGTCTCTTCAATATCGGTTAATTTTGAACTTAAACTTGTTGAGAGGGCTAGCTCGACCTTTGGCCATTCAACGTGGCAATGCTGCCAGTCTTCTGGGCACTTTTCCGGATGACAGCGATGCGGACGAGTACTTCGACGCCTAAGTGAACTTTTGTTTTTGTATTTATTTGTATACTTTGTTAGTTAGTAAATTCATTTAGTACCTAGTGTAGTTGTGTTAAAAGAAATTCCACTCCACGAGAACTTTTGTAAATAATGAAAAAAACTAATTGTTAGCTTTGGTTTAAGTTTATGAATGAAAGAAAATAGTTGTAATTCATGATCAGTCCTGGGTCCCAACCAAAAGAAGCGTTCATATAAAAAATCCTTTATTGTAATTTCTTTCACTTCTTTGAGAACTTGATGAGACGATTTTTGGAGACGGACAAAAATCCTAATATTACTATAATATTTTCGGCATTAGAAGCGTTCCCAGATCTCGTAGCAATTACTTTTTTTTTCAAAAATATTCAGTAATTTGACGTCAAAACTGTAGGTACTGAATATTTTTTTTTATAAAATCATAGCGAAGTCGCTACGATTTTACTATATTACGAGTATATAAATATAATCAGAAGCAAGCATTTTGATAATTGCTCGTTTCTTTTTTGCTTGAGAAGAGGCTTTTGATCTGCAGTTTTAGTGAGCAGTTCACGCCTGCCTATCTTCATTCCTTTCTCAATTCTTGATTAGGTACGTAAGTAAAACAAGATTAAGAGGGTTGTCACATTTTGCACCTCTCTCGCTCACACGGGACCAAATTTTTAATAACGTTAAATGAAAAGATGCATTTTTGAAAAATGTAATCAATGGGCGGTCTACAAAATAATATTAGTTTAATAGGCAATTATTAAAAACACATTTTTATTGTGGCATTTATTTACATCATCTCAAAAACAGATCATAACACTTAATTACATAAGTTTATTAGATAACACAATAGAAATGTGTTTTTGAATAACTACCTACCTATTAAATTAATATTATTTTGTAGACCGCCCATTGATTACATTTTTCAAAAAAGCATTTTTTCATTTAACATTCTTAAAAATTAGGTTTTGTGTGAGCGAGAGAGGTGCAAAATGTGACAACGCTCTTAAACAAGGAAAGGAATTTAGATTAAACAAAAGATACACTAAGAAAAATGTAGACACCTACAGTCAGGGAAACTGATTGCTAAGCAAATTGACTATTGAATCCACTAAAATTGTGCGTACCTAAATTCAAATCATAATACCATTCTTTGACAGCTTTATTAAATGGCTATAACACGGCAAATTGGCGAAGTGTGTCAATCTACTTACCTAACAATTAATTTCCCTGAATATACATTAGGAATAAGAATAAGAATCATTCATTTGGAGAATTAATATAATATATATTATGTATTATACAAGAACTGTACAAAAAACGTTCTCCGCTAAGCGTTATTACTTTGAGATAACTGTACTTAGCTAGTCAATTATAAATTATTCCATTATTCATAAAATTCTCAAAAAAATTAAATTCAGTAGGTAGGTAGTTACTTTATTAATTTGTTTTACAAATTGTTGAAGTTTCGCGAAACTTCAAAGTCATGAATGAGGTCATTGCAGAGGACAGTTTGTTTCGCCTTGAAGTTAAGTTAAATATAATTAAAACATTGTTATTTCTGGAAGTATATATAATACATATTATTTGTATTAAACTGGTATTAAGAGATTACATCATGGTTCCTGGGGGGCAATTCCTGTATTTTTAAGAACGGTTGCATACTAATCTGTCTCAATCTGTCAAAAATTCTATGGGATTATTGACATTAATTGTCGCTGTGATGAGATTGGGACCAGATTTTGAACGTTTTTAATTACGGGAATTGGCCTTCGCCATCACGGTTTTATTTTTGGTGGATTTAGAAACCTACAAAAAATTGTAATGTGTTTGTGTGTGTCGTTGTTGTGTAAAATAAAAACATACATCTTCCACGAAGTAAAAACTTGTACAGTATGTGCGCTTTTATAATTTCTAACGTGACGTTATTATCGTAGGCGTTCAAGTTCACGTCACGACGTCACGATAACGCAAGGAAGTAAAATTTATGGAATGTCGCAGTAAGATGGTTCCAGTGGTGGTGGCAGTGGTTGGTTGGTTGGTGGTGGTGGATGGATGGTACCTTCATTTAGTTATATATCGTAATATAGTTAAATGAAAGCGGTTCGTAACTATCTTAATAGGAATATAACTATGAAACGAACATGATCTAGTAATATAACTATTAGGAAACTCCGAGCAAATAGGTTAGAACTGTTACTAATTATACGCACGAGTCGAGCGAGCGCTATTACGTCAAAATTGGTCGCAGTAACAAAATTAGGGCATTCCGACAGGTATGAACCGCTTTCATATAATTATATATTACGGTAAATAGCTATATCCCTAGGGATATATGTAACTATATGACGTCTACAAGATGAGGTAAGAAGAAGAAGAAGAAATAAGATGTTACTACAACCGATATTTATAAAAAGACGCTTTTAAATTTCCGTACACAATAACGTTAGTAACGTGTATTTCTATACATTTTATGGACGTGAACGTGGACGTCCACGGTAATATCGTCACGAATTAATTAATGTTTAAAATGAATTCTACGTAAAATAATTACGATTAAAAAAGAAGTATAAATTAAAGTTTGTGCCCATTGCCGTTGAGACTATGGGTGGTTGCTCTGAGGCCAAAAAGCTCATTCAAACTCAAACTCAAAGCATTTATTTCAATTAAACCAATTACAGGCACTTTTGAATTGTTAAAGAGTCAGTCAGTTAGTCAGAAAATTGAAGCTAGTCGCCCATTCCAAAACGTAGATCTCTGTGGAGAAGAATGGGCAAGAAACTCCATGGACACTCTTTTAAATCAAAATTATTACAAAATCCTGGGTACATTGTTCTTGTTGCTTTTATATGTGAGAACAATGTAAAAAATAAATAATTAAAAACTATTCAAAATATAAGATTAAAAATAAGCCCTGGCAGTTAAGAGATGACCAGTCTCCACTGACGGCGCCCGTTCACGAACATGACGCGTGGATCAGCATCATGCAGCTCAACCATTTTGTAGGGAACCGAATGATCCAACACACGCGCCACCATCAACGAGACATTTAAGTGAGCATGACATACTCTCAACTGCCATACTCTTTCAAGTCAACATACCTACATCATAACATAAAACTGCTCCATGGTACTCACATTTACAAAATTGAAAAAATACTTCTAATTTATACAAAACTATAGTTTGCAATGATTGTATTTAAAATATTAGTAAACAATAAGGTCTTAATGTCAGAAAAAAAGGACGCATTAGTGAGATAGGGCACAGACTCCGTGACAAAACGGGTGACTCCCGCTCCGGCTCGTTCTTGGTGCAAAGGTTAGCCATTGTTATCCAACGTGGCAATGCAGCAAGCGTTATGGGCACCTTTGCGCCGGGAACAGTTAGGGGTGGGTTATTCGACTAGTTGTTTGACGTGTCGTTGTGACTAGAGATTAGGGTAATTTAGGTTAACGTGTGATAAAGTTTTTAGTATTAGTTTAATAAGTATTTATTTAATAAGTAGTTAATAGTTTTATTTTAAAATAGCCTAAATAAATTGTACATTATAATATGTATAATTTCATTTAAAATTCATTTAAAATTTTTATGTAATTCTTGAATTTGATCATAGATTTTTTTTTAATAATTAATCATTTTTGTAATGTAGGTAGTTTAAATTGTATGAACCTAAGTTGGTTGAGATAAATAAATAAATAAAAATAACTTTGTAAATAAACAATATGCTATATGAAAAAAAAAAAGAAAAGTTAAATGATAAATTAACATGCCTATGCATTCCATAACTTTTCTTGACAAATCCTTTACTGTCCAGGCCGCTCGTTTGTGGAATGCATCACCAGTTCCAATAAAGTGCGTGCAATCGCTGCCTGTGTTTAAACGACTCGTGAAGGAACATTACTTGTCGTTGTGATTTTGTTCTCGTTGCTGGCTGAGTCTTCTTTTGTTTTCGTCTCTTATATATTTAGTATGTATGTATATATTATATGGCTTATTTATCTACTATATAGCATATGTATGTATCTGTGTATCTATTTTAGTATACTGTACTTATATACTTTTTATTTGCACCAAGAACAACCCCATTTAATGTCCATAAAATCACTGTCCATTCCAAGGTTGCCTGGAAGAGATCGCAGTATGCGATAAGGCCGCCAATTGTATATTTTGTAGTTTAAGATGTATCTTTATGTAATGTGTAATCTGGTGCACAATAAAGTATATATAAATAAATAAATAATATATTGTCCTTTGAATGAAAGCGCTTATATAATTTAAAAGTGCAAAACTGTCATGACTGATATCGAATTCTGCTTGGTGGCATAAATATGTAGCACTGTACAATTTGGTAGAACTATCAAAGGGAGAATTGCCACCGAAGTAGTATTCTGCAAAGATTTTCTGGACAGATTGTTGGTAGACTATACACGATCGTGGTAACTAGGAACATTGATATGTAGATATTTTTGAGAGAAGGTCAGTGTGCAGGAAACTGCATAAACTATGACGTATCTTGCATTCTATAATTTTATAATTTGTTACCGCCTGAGAACGTAATCGCGTATCATTTAAAAGAAATCGTGGGTAAAATCAGAATGTTTTTGTTTTAACTTTGTATTTAAATAAACATATTTTATGTAAGTGTGTGTTCTGCTAAATATATCTATACAAATAAATAAAATTGAAGTGTCTGTTTGTAATGCCAAAATAACAACTTTTTTCTAAACGCATAAGAAAGTATAAACGGTACTTAAAACAAAAAAGTAATTTTTAATATTTTTGTCTGTCTGTCTGTCTGTTTGTTTGTTCCGGTTAATCTCCGAAACGGCTAGACCGATTTTGACGGGACTTTCACTGGGAGATAGCTGATGTTTCGGCGGGTAATTTAGACTACTTTTATTTTAGAAAAATAATTAGGGTTCCGCGCAAAAAAATTAAAGCCCATGAAATTATTAACAAAAAGTCGGATTTGAAAAATTCTTTTTGCATTTGGTAGCCCAATTTTTGAGGATAGTTATAGGCTATTGAACATTACGCTACGACCCTCAGGAGCAGAGCAAAAATAAAAAAAAACAGAACACTAAGCGAAAACGAAGTAATAGCGCGGGCGAGCGATTCAACGCGACGACGGTTGGCGACGGGTCCGGGGATGAGGGAGTTTTATTAAAATGTGGCCGTTAATTTAGTATATTGTGTATCTTACGACATCCACGCGAACGAAGTCACGGGGCGCAGCTAGTTTTAAATAAATATGAAGAGAAACATTAACCTTGAAAACAAACTTGGGTTCCTATCTTCAGTTACGATTAAGAGGGTGCATTCTGGAAGTTGATAACATTGCAAATAGCTGTCAAACATTGCGTTTTATTGATTAACTAATCAATTTACTAAATGAAGTTTCATACATATCGCTATGTGTTGTACTAAAATATTGATTATGAATTGCATGAACTAATGTCGTGACAATGAATAATTAGTTTTAGGTGTAAACAAAGCACTTGGAAACCTATTACGCAACAAATAATATGTACTAGCTGTGCCCCGCGACTGCGTTCGCGTGGAAGTCGTATGTTACACAATATCCTAAAGAACAGTCATTCAATAAAACTCGCTCGTCCCCCGACCCCGTCGCGTTGCATCGCCCGCCCACGCTATTACTTCGTTTCCGCTTAGTGTTCTTTTTGACTTTTTTCTTTTTACTCAGCTCCTAAGGGTCGTAGCGTGATGTTAAAAGCCTTTAACTATCCTCGAGAATTGGGCCACCAAATGCATAAAGATCTTTTTCAAATCCGACTTTTTGTTCACAATTTAATGGGTTTTAATTTTTTTGTGCGGAATTATAATTATTTTTCTAAAATAAAAGTAGCCTTCGTTATCCGCCGTAACATCAGCTATCTGCCAGTGAAAGTCCGGTTAAAATCAGTTCAGCCATTTTGGAGATTAGCCGGAACAAATAGATAAACAAAAAAATTTTAAATTGCTTTTTTGGTATATGTTCCGTATATACGTTCATATGCATTGAGTAAAAAGTTGTTATTTTGACATTACAAACAGATACTTCAATTATATTTATTTGTTATTTGTTAAAAAAAAAATATTCAAAAACTGGCACATTTTTTTTATCAGACATTTTAAATTGAAACTGAAAAAATTTGATTTGAGAAAAAACATTGTCAAAGTTTTTTTGACAATTGAATCATTGACCTAGACTAGAGTCAAGAGCAAACCTATCTCAAATAAAATTAAAATAAAAAATAATTTTTTGGTACTTAGTACATTTTGTGATGTTTCTAAGTACATTTTTTGGTACTAAGAAACATCATACAAAGTCATTTACAATATGAACTTGTAGATAATTAAGCATTATTATTATGTCTTTGACATTTCTCGGGACCCCAGGGGAGTCCTGGACCGTTGGAAGGCGTACGAGGGGCCGAAGCTAACTCGCAGAGGCCCGTTTATTATTATTGACTTTTTTTTTATATTTCTCGGGACCCTGGGGTCCCGGACCTTTGACGACATATGAAGACATATGAGGGGCCGAAGCCAACTCGCAGAGGCCCGTTAGACGCTTTCAATGGAAATGAGGCACCAACCGACGATTATCCCTGTACGCACTATGCAAGTGCACCCAAGGACAACCCCCGGTTGGTGTAGGACTATTGCAGGATATGGAGACAAAAAAAAAATATTGGGCTATGGGTGTGGATGGCTAAAGTGGACTTGTTATCTAAAACTATGGAAGGACTATGGCCCCTGCCTGATCAATGTTTGATAAAGACAATACACGGATAAAATGGCAGGGGGTGACTTGCACACTCAACAATGGGCCCCCAGAACCGGTCACTAGCACATAGTGTCATAGCGACAAGGGAGCAACATGTCCTGAGGTGCTTAAGAGGAGTGGTGAGGTATTCCACGGCTATCAGGACAATCCCGGAAGTACGGTCAAGATCCCTACCAGCATCTTACTGGAATACATCCTTCCTCCGAGCACGTTTGCTCTTGCGAATCTCTACTCAAGCCAGCCAATAAAGGCAAGAATGAGGTGGAAGGTCAGTTCTTGCCAGTGTTCACTCCAGCCGGCCAATAAAGGCCAGCCAGAGGTGAGGAACATGACTTCTCCCGGGAGATAGGGTACGTGGGGTCGCTACTGCCCAGCAGCTCGCCACATGCTGTCCTGCGGGTTTCTGTATCTCTCTTGGTCTGGCTCCTCACCCTAGACCTATTCCGGCAAAGTAACCTCTACCGGCACAGACCTAGAGTTCGGAGCACGCAAGCCCCACCACGACGTCAACGTAGAGATACGGCGATGGGGTTATTATTATTATCGTTTATTTCAGGTATTAACCCATAACAAAATTACTTATTAGATACATTACAATAAATTAAAATCAGTAGTATCAGCATTAATTAATAATCAGTTAAAATCGAGAAATGCAATTTTTTCACCCAGCTTTACAAAACTTTGTTTATCTCGGAAACGAAATGCCGAGATCTGGATGGACCCTTTTCGCTTGGAAGCTCACAAATGTAATGTCAAAATGTATAATTTAAAAATTCGTTAACTGAATAGAAACAGTTGTCTAAAAGCTAGACAAACATTGTTTTCCTGAATTTATTAGTGGGCAAATTTGCAATTTATTTGCGGTAAACATGACGCAAAGAAAAAACACAAACACGAAAAGAACAATTTCGGGGACTATCTGCACATCCACCTGAAGATGCCTGTATCTGAAAAGTGGTTCCAAGTACAACGCGAATTTGCGATGTTTTGAAAGTCTAAGAAAGTGTCAATCAGAACTTAGTTTATAAAGTTGTTTCATAATTTAATTAATTAAACTGAAACAGCTTTTTTAATTAAAACTGATCAAAGCAATATTATAAGTAATGTCATCAAGAGATACGTAAATATCAATCAAATAGGTTTATTTATTTTTTCATTATGTACCTACATAATGAAAAAATTATTATTATTATAGTAATTTTTATGGTGTTGGTACTTACCAACACCATAAAAATTACAGATATAAATGTAGAAATCTTACATACCTAGGCACAGTATAAATAAAAGAACTTTTTGTTATGGGCCTAGGGTGACACAATGGGCGGTATTATCGCTAAAAACGATGTTTTAAAGACAACTTTAAAACTAAATATGTATAAATATAGCTTTATCAAGATAAAAGTTATGGGTAGCGAAAAAAATGCTTGACATGCTTATCTGCCGGTCGATTCTAGAATCATCTCACCGTGAAAATATAGGTGAAGTGAGTTTGAAGTGAGTCATTCCACCTGATGCTAGAAATTTACTCTTTTATTGACAGCTCATCACTTCAAGCTCACTTCACCTAAGTTTTCACGGTGAGATTTGTACAGAATCGACCGGCTGTAAATAAACCTTGGCACGTCGGTTTTTTTCTTTTTATTTAGGTACCTACCTGGCTTTCCGCGGTTTCGACTTCCAATTTTCTATTTTATTTTCCTATAGTAGGTAATGTAGAGACTGTAACTTGATTTGGTTTTAATTGCAAGCTCCTCCTCGTGTTCTTTCTCGATTACTCTTCATTGACAATGCTGCACTCTATGCAGCTGTGCTTGTCATCATCATCAACATCATTACCATCACTA
Source organism: Fissipunctia ypsillon (assembly GCA_947568875.1). Taxonomy (NCBI): domain Eukaryota; kingdom Metazoa; phylum Arthropoda; class Insecta; order Lepidoptera; family Noctuidae; genus Fissipunctia; species Fissipunctia ypsillon. The sequence goes on along the minus strand of OX387659.1, from coordinate 13,583,795 downwards.
TACCTATGATTTTTACAAACATTATTCTGTACATACGTACATGCGTACTTATATATTGTCCTTTTATTTTCAGTCCTTTTGATCTTTAATATTTACGCCATCAGACACGTCACCAATAAGTCATGACCCAATTTCATAAACCCCTTTGAAGTTAAGGTGACGGTACTCCTTTCCCTTAACTTCAAAGGTGTCAACTTCTTAATATTACTTCACACTGAAAATATCTTCCATTGTTGTTGTTCAAGGGCGCCCTTCCGAAGGTCTCGGCAGAAATCACGAAGACATTGAATGCGCTCCAAGGACCGTTTAATTAACGTAGTCACGAAACTCGCGATAGATCTAAAGATACTTGGGCGTTGCGTGACCGTAGTTTGCCGAGCAATTGCCCACGAAGATATCCTGATGACTGAGGCTGATTAGAGCTATTTGCATTAGTGCTGACCAGTTGAACTAAGACAGAGTGCTGTAACGTGTAAGTACTTGCGGAATAGATAGTAGGGTAGCATTATGGGCTTTGCAGACCATGGAAAACAATACTTCAGTAGATCTATTCTGTATAAATCTCACCGTGAAACCTTTGGTGATGTGAGCGTGAAGTGAGCTGTCAATTCACCTTGTGATAAGGATGACACTATTGACAGCTCAGTTCACCTATTTTTCACGGTGATATTTTTACAGAATAGCGCTGCAATCAAAATTAAGTTGTTTAGTGTTTCCGCATCGGTGAAGTAAAAAAAAAACAACACTATTAAAGATATAAAATAATAAGTTGTTCATAATGATGAGTCAATTAATCGGTTCGCATAAGGTAAACGAGACGCAATACAAGTTTTATTATTATTACGTCTGTAGATGTCAACCGGCCGAGAAAGCGTAAAACAAAGCAACATACTCATATAGTGTCCCTTCAATTTGACCAAATGTTGCCACCGCAAAAAATAATCACCAAAAAAATATGACATGATTGAATGTTACTAAAAAAGTCGTTGATACCGTATGATTGATGAGTATAGTGTATGAAAAGAACATACTAATGATAATGGCCACAAAACATTTACTTACGTATATAGCATATTTCCACAAAAAAAAATTGGCGCCATGTCGGGTAATCTCCGCAAGAAATAAATAATTTGTAGATAGCTGGAAAGGAAAATTGAAATCCTTTTGTTCTATTTTTGTTATTGAAAATCGAGTTTTTTTTTAACGTTATATTTGGTTATATTTTTGGAACCGTCTTCTTAAGCCTTTTATTTTGATACCTAATAATTATGGTGACTGGTACTTAAGATTATCCGCAGGTTGGAACTTGCCACTGTCAATGTCATGCAATACAGTCCGACCTTCCCGACATAGCCCCAAACTCTATGTACGAATACACCAGGCTTTACCTTGTTCCACCACAGGGAATGTACGAGTAATATTGGCATGTTGAACTTCCGATGTAGGTAGTTTAATTTCATTGTAACGGACGAGCTTTAATTATGTTATATGGATTTTGCTATACGGAACTGGAATTATGTCAATGCAAACAACCCATTGGCGTTTATAAAAGCTGTAACATAAATAATGCACAACCTCTTAAGGGGTCATTGTACTCATCATTATGAACAACTTTTATTATGGGACCAAACCTAAAATCGCGAAAAAAAATCTGCTGTTCAGTACATTTTTGTTCGCATAGCTCGTCAAAATGTTTTTCTGCGCAACGTACCTTGCGCACCTTTCACGGAGTAAACTCCAGTCGTGCGTCGGAGCTGACACACCAAACACATTTTTTTAAGCATCGGATTTTGCTTTTCATAGAGAAATTTGTTCAGTGTGACGTTGTAGAATCTCTCTTAAAATATGTCCGTATAAATGTTAGGATCTTATATTATTTTAGGATGTATAGTACCTACCTACAGTCAACCGTACATCAGGGGTAACAATTTGACATGAACAGCGTCTTTATGTCGTAGCTGTATGGGCGATACTTTCGCAGTACAGGTTAACACCTAAAAAAAAATCGGTAATGAGGTACAATAAACTTCAGCTTCACAACAGAAAAAATCTGTTTCATTTTGAGCTTAGTAATATTTTACCAAGGTATTTGAAGAAGAGTTTCACTTTGTAATATTTTTTGTTAACAAAATATTTGAAAAAGATTTTCGAGAACATAATTAGGTATTGTGTTTAGCCGTCTGAGTCCCTATTTTGCTTAGCCGTCTGAGTCCCTATTTTTCTAAGTCGTCCGAGTCCCTATTTTCCTTGCGAATGCTGTCAGTTGTAATATCCTCGTGTTACCTTCATAACCTACTTACTCAACGGATTTCAGGTTTACCGATTTCTAATTTACTACGTGGCCTCGTACCTCGTTCCTACGGCCTACTATTTTATTATCTATGCTAAGTTACTAAGTCAAAGGAAACTAGTTAAAGTTTCTGAAGACGGTTAAAGTATCTCCAATTTCATCGCGATGTTCAATTTTAGGTATAACTAGCTGTGCCCCGCGACTTCGTTCGCGTGGATGTCGTAAGGTATTCAATATACTAAAACAACAGCCACATTTTAATAATACTCCCTCATCCTCCGAGCCGTCGCGTTGCATCGTCCGCCCACGTTATTGCTTCGCTTAGTGTTCTTTCTGACTTTTTTCTCTTTTTGCTCGGCTTCTAAGGGTCGTAGCGTGATGTTAAATAGCCTATAACTATCCTCGAGAATAGGGCTGTCAAATGCAAAAATAATTACTTTTTGTTCATAACTTTATGGGTTTTAATATTTTTGCGCGGAACCCTAATTATTTTTCTAAAAGAAAAGTAGCTTAAGTTACCCTCCGTAATATCAGCTATCTGCCAGTGAAAGTCCCGTCAAAATCGGTCCAGCCGTTTCTGAGTTTAGCCGGAACAAACAGACGGACAGACAGACAGACAAAAAATTTCTAAATTGTTTTTTTGTTACAAGTACCGTACATACTTTCTTATGGATTTAGTAAAAAGTTGTTATTTTGAAATTACAAACAGACACTTCAATTTTATTTATTTGTGTGTATAGATGTATAGATTGATTTGATAAAGCGTAGGTATTTTTATGTTTGGAATGTAAGTATGTAGATATGTATGTAGTCTATGCGTACTTACGTACTCCTAGATAAATTGATTATGGTAGATCCGCAGTTATAGCTCGCAAAATTCAAATTTTCTTGCGTTTTTTGCAATTTGTAGGTCAGTGTCAGGTTGTATCTTGCTAAATCACCAATACATCTTTCTGAGTTAGATTTGTTCTCTTTTGATCTAAAATGTCATAATTTCCGAAATCAGATCAAAAAAGAACAAATCTAACTTAGAGAGATTTTTTTTATTTATTTTTTATTTAAGATAGGTTTGCTCTTGACTCCAGTCTAGGTCAGACGTGACAGAGACAAAGTTGACGATGAAGCTAGCTTACCCAGATGAAGCCTGTTCACTCTCACTTTGAAGAGATCAGGGTTGTATGCGTTCGGAAACACAGACGCAGGCAGAGAGTTCCACTCCTTTGTTGTGCGCATCACAAAAGACATTTGGAAACGCTTAATGAGAATTGGTGGAGTAGCAACTAGGTAGGGATGGTAACCTGCAGTGCGTCTAGATGTCCGATGGTAGAAGGGGGCCGGCAGAATGAGGTCGTGGAGTTCTTGAGCACACTCACCGAAGTACAATCTGTAGAAGACCGACAAGCAGGCAACCTTGCGGCGATGAGCCAAGCTGAGGTAAGATGTAGGTATTGATAGTTTGTATGGCTATAATTATGTAAATACATAGTTGTTATAGTCGCTAATTATATTTTGATCAAAATACAACCTGACACTGGCCTGAAAATTGCAAAAAACGCAAGAAAATTTTTATTTTGCGGGCTACAACTGCGAATCCACCTTAAAGGCTCCTGCAAATAGGCGCGACACGCGACGCAACATAAAGGCACCGCGTATCCCGCGACGAGCGATGCCTTTGTGTCGCCTCGTGTGTCGCGCCTGTTTGCAGGAGCCTCAACAGGTTCACGCGAAAAATTTCGAAAAATTTGTCTGCTCAACGAAGTAGCGCAATGAATGTTGTTGAACTGTCAAAATTAAATCGATTCCTACTGTAAGTGTGTTACGCAATTGCCTCGCTGGTGATCTTAAAAAGAGAACAATCGCGAATTCGATTTTGAACTTGGAAACCACACAGTCTAATAAAAATGAACCTATAAAATTAAACATTGCAAAGAATTTTTAAATTATAATATTCATATTTTTATTTGCATTCCATAATGTTTAAAAGGTGTAACAATGGCTTAAAGCTAAGGTACAATTATGAACCCTGGGCTCAGCAAAAAGCATAAAATTATAAAATCTATATATAGAAAGTCGTGTTAGTTACACTATTTATAACTCAAGAACGGCTTTACCGATATGGCTGAATATTTGTGAGGAGGTAGCTTAGAACCAGGAGACGGACATAGGATACTATTTATTCCGTTCGACACTGTTCCCGTGTGACTTGACATAAAACATCAATCACTATAAAACGTGGTATAACAAAAATAAAACTAGTTCTATTAAATAAGTAACAATCATAATGTAATGATGGAGCCATTGCCTATCTCAAAAAGCTAAATAATTTTGTCTATGAATTGTTACCTCATGTGCGGTAGTTTATTAATCAGGTTAGGAATGCCAGCGCCCAATCGTAAATGAATGACGCATTTAATCGAGAATTGGAACGGGAACGTGAATATGATCACCAGGAATTAAGATTTAGTAGTTCAAACGAATGTACCCCCGTTGAATTCCCAACAAAAGGAAGTTTATGATACTTTAATGAAGGCAATCGATGATGGAAATGGTGGTTTATATTTCCTAGATGCCCCTGGTGGAACAGGTAAGACATTCCTCATGTGCACTGTGATTGCCTCGGACTTTATGATTTACCGGAAACCGGTTGATACCAGTATTTTTAATTTTTTTTATTTCTTGTATTGTAGTTGTACCGCATGTACTGTTTACTATATTATCATAATTTTTCCGTAACATTATTCTTATTTATATATATATTTTCTCTCATATACTACTTTTATTTTATTCTATCATTTTAAACTAACATTGACATTCGTACACTCACCATTTAGGTTCATTTGAAAACCAGCGTCGGGCACCATTGTTGTCCGACATTATGCTGAAATGGGCCTATTTGGCGCAGCCGTGAGTCGCACAGTATTTACCTACATGCTTTTTTTTTTTTTTGGCTTTGATGTAGGTAATTGTACTTTTTAAATATTGTTAGTTTTAAGTTCTTTTTCTTTGTTTCCTTTCATGATACTGTGTGCACTTGTGGCATGTGCCAATAAACGTTTTTTCTTTCTTTCATGTCAGTAGTTTTAGCCACTGTTCGTGCGAGATCCAACATAGCGGTTGCAGTTGCTTCTTCTGGAATAGCAGCCACATTGTTAGAAGGATGCCGTACGGCTCATTCAGCATTAAAATTACCGTTAAATCTTCAAACTATTGAAGAACCAACGTGTAATATTACAAAAAATTCAGCAATGGCCAAAGTTTTATCGGCATCGAAAATCATCATCTGGGACGAATGCACAATGGCACATAAACGTGCATTAGAAGCACTTAACCGAACATTGAAAGATTTACGGAATGACTCGAGATGTTTTGGAGGAGCAATGATTTTACTGTCTGGCGATTTCCGCCAAACACTGCCAGTAATTCCAAGATCTACGGCTGCCGACGAAATAAATGCTTGCCTCAAATCGTCGAATCTATGGCGCTATGTGAAGAAACTGCAGCTAACAACAAACATGAGAGTTGCATTGCTTAATGATACATCTGCTGAAGATTTCTCTGAGCAATTGTTGACTATCGGTAATGGTCAAGTACCTGTCGATGAATCGAGCGGATTGATATCATTTCCAAATAATTTCTGTAATTTTGTCTCATCAAAAGACGAACTTATCAACAATGTATTTCCAGACATTATTTCTAACTACAAAAATAATGAATGGTTGAGTGAGCGAGCAATTTTAGCGGCTAAGAATAAAGATGTAGACGACCTGAACTATACTCGTATAATTCAAAATAAGATCATTGGAACAATGCATTCATTCAAATCTATTGACTGCGTCACAAATGAAGATGAAGCCACCAACTATCCAATTGAATTTTTAAACTCCTTGGATGTGCCTGGCTTACCACCACACAATTTACGCCTAAAGGTTGGCTCCGTAGTAATCATGCTTCGAAACATAAACCAACCAAAACTGTGCAACGGTACGCGTTTGGTGGTTAGAAAATTGATGAACAATGTAATTTACGCGACGATACTGAAAGAAAATTCAAAGGTGAGGAAGTTCTCATTCCGAGGGTCCCGATGATCCCAACCGATATGCCGTTTGAATTTAAAAGACTTCAATTTCCGATCCGTCTTGCATTTGCCTTGACCATCAACAAATCACAAGGCCAATCCTTAAAAGTTTGTGGTTTGAATCTAGAACATCCATGTTTTTCCCATGGTCAATTATATGTGGCATGTTCACGGGTCGGAAGACCATCTGCGTTGTTTGTTTTTGCGCCTGATAAGAAAACAAAAAATGTCGTGTATCACAAGGTACTTAAGTGAAGAGCAACCTATGTACTGAAATGCAGAAACAATAATAAATGATTAATGTACTTCTTTTTTTTTCTAATAAAAAAATTAACTTAATAAATTCGAAAATCTGCTTATTTATTGCCTTTAAGGCGGAACAGAGTTCGCCGGGTCAGCTAGTTAATTCTAAAAATAAAAAAATAAAATAAAATTAGGAAACAAATTAACAATCTACAAAAAGTTTCATCATTGTTTCAAATGTCATTTATTAATGGTAATGAATGAACGTCTACGTGACGGCAGAACATGGAGAACAATGAAAAAATATGTAAAACTTCTGATTTTTTTTTTTTTGAGATAGGTTTGCTCTTGACTCTAGTCTAGATCAGAGATGACAGAGACAAAGTCGACGATGGAGCGAGCTTACCCAGAAGAAGCCTGTTCACTCTCACTTTGAAGAGATCGAGGTTGTATGCGTTCGGAAACACAGACGCAGGCAGAGAGTTCCACTCCTTTGCTGTGCGCATCACAAAAGACATTTGGAAACGCTTAGTGCGAATTGGTGGAATAGCAACTAGGTAAGGACGGTAACCTGCAGTGCGTCTAGATGTCCGCTGATAGAAGGGGGCCGGCGGAATGAGGTCGTGGAGTGCCTACTTAACCCACGTTTTCAAAGGAAGAAATTATTTGATTTGATAGGTTATACGGCATTATGGAAAAGTCACAAAAATATATTGGTTTGACATAAGCTACAGAAAACCTTATGTCAATTCTGTTGAAATTTTTGTAAGAGGTAAGCTTTGAAAGCGAATGTTGGAAGGGGCAAATAGAATCAATTCCATTTTCTTGTTAATCTTTGAGGTTCAAAAGTGCCTTTTATGTGCCTATTTGAAATAAACGATTTGACTTTGACTTGTCTAGGCTCTCAGGCCCGCTAGAATAACAAGGCAGACAAAAAATACAACGTGTTCCTTTTGATATTCCAAAACTCTAGGGTTCATTGTACTCATTATTCTGAACAACTTTTATTTTGGGATCAATCCTGAAATCGCGAAAAAAAACCAAGTGAAAAAAAAGGTCAGGAAATTTTGACGAGTTATGCGAACATAAATGTAGGGAACAACTGATTTTTTTTTCGCGATTTCAGGTCAGTACAAGTTGTTCATAATTATGCTAAACTCCACAGACGCGATGGATATCGATATCTAAACATGATAAAATACAAAATAAAAAGATTTGATGTTGTTTTTTTTTTCGAGTACAACGACCGCTGTTAGTGTTATTACTTGAAATATGAGTTGAGAAAAACCGTTTTCTTGTTTTTTATCGTATTTAGACATCGATACAAAATTATTAAAGAAAAATCCAAATTCCTCGCCAAGTTTAAAAAATATGGGAACGATTCGGACTACCAATCTTTTGTTATACTACGGCAACGTGCAAAGGAATTAGAGAAGTGCATGTTCGATGATTACATGGCAAACGTAGAATCCGCTATTCGCAACAACCCTCGAGCCTTCTGGAGCTACATAAAATCAAAAAAACAAAGCAACTCCTACCCTTCTGTGCTGCAGTTTGGAAACCGGTCTTCTTGCAATGGTGAGGAAGTTTCCAACTTCTTCGGCGAGTATTTTTTGTCAAACTTTCGTGAATCCACCAACTCTGAGAATAATGCTCAATACCATTGTACCAGTGAGCAGACTGATTACAGTACATACGATGTAGCTGCTATCGAGGTTTGTGAAGATGAGGTTATGAAACTGCTAAAGCATTTGGACTTAAATAAATCTGCTGGTCCAGACAAGCTCCCGCCAGTTTTCATAGTAAACTGTGCTGCAAGCCTCTCGGTTCCTCTTACAATCTTATTCAGACGATCTCTTAATACCGGGGTTATGCCTGCTATTTGGAAGTCGGCTTATATAACTCCTATTCACAAAAAGGGACCGAAAAACTGCGTTGAAAACTACAGACCGATATCCAAATTATGCTTGTTTGCTAAAATATTAGAAAAGATTGTGTACAGCCAAGTTTACTCTGCTCTCAAGCTCAGCTTCAGCGAACTCCAGCATGGATTCTTGGGTGGACGTTCAACAACTACAAACCTCGTTCCCTGTAGTGACTTCCTGTCAGAAGCTATGTCCAATCAGTCCCAAATCGTCGTCATATATACAGACTATGCCAAATGTTTCGACAGAATTGATCACGTCGTTCTCATGCGTAAACTTCTATCGATGGGCATTAGAGGTAATCTTTTCCGCTGGTTTAAGTCGTATGTGGAGGATAGGTGTCAGACTGTTGTGCTGAATGGGTATTCATCAAGATTAATGCGTATTCCATCTGGAGTTCCTCAAGGATCTTTATTAGGGCCGCTTTTATTCAATTTATTCGTCAACGATATTGATTCCTGCTTCCTTCATTCCAAAATACTCCTATACGCGGATGACATGAAAATTATGTCAAAGATATCCTCCTTATCTGATGCTCTGTCATTGCAAGAGGATCTGGATAGGTTCCAGTGCTACTGCAGCACTAATAAGCTTGATTTAAACGTCTCCAAGTGTTACGTGTGCTCCTTTACTAGGAACCCCGTACCTATCACATTTGATTATAAACTTTTAGACAGATCCCTAGCTAGGGTTAACACAGTCAAAGACTTGGGAGTTGTATTTGATTCAAAACTATCATTTGATCAACACATAGATAAAATCATTGGCAATGCATCAAAATCACTGGGGTTCATTTTGAGGGTCTCGTCTGAATTCAGGAGCATCAAAACCATCAAAATTCTCTACTGTACTTTTGTTCGCAGTCATCTCGAGTATGCTTCTCAAGTTTGGAACCCCAATTACAACATATACATCAATCGATTGAAAGGCATACAAAGAAAATTTTTGAGGTATATTCAATTCCGGTCTAAAACTTACTCTCCCACTTATCTCCTACGCTGTAAAAGGTTTCATCTAGTTCCTCTTTCTGAACGTAGAAGAATTGCAGACTTGGCATTTTTATTTAGAATTGCTAACGGTTCAACCGAGCTTCCCGAATTGCTAAACAAAATCGGACTGCGGGTTCCTTCTGCTTTTCTGCGCAATCCTTATCTATTGCATACTCCTGTGGTAGTAACGAATTACAGACGAAATTCATACTTGATCAGAGCGAGTCATACGTACAATGCGTTCTGCCGGGACGTCGATATCGATGTTTTCAATACTGGTATAACTAAATTAAAAAGTATTCTTTGTGATTTCTTTTTTGATCGCGTTAATTAATTAATCACAATTTACGCAGTTTGAAACGCATTTTTTACATAAGATACCTGCTGTTTTTACTCAAATACTGTCTACCTACTCAAATACTTTTTGTTTATATGCTTTCTTATATTTGTGGAAACTTTTAATTGGCCATAATTTTGTTACTCTCAAACGTGCAAAAACGTGTTTAGCTGTAAGTTTTCCAAAAATTGTAAAATAAAATAAATAAAATAAAATAAAATACCCATCACGTCATTATTGTTTGTTTTAACATTTTATTTTATTAAATTGGGACAATAAACAGCTACATTATTCAATATTACAAACATAACATAATTTAGCCCACAGCGCTGTTCACAGATTAACCATTAAGAAATAAAACTTTAAAGTCACTCAAAGGTGAACTGTATTACTAATATTACAAAAACAACAAAAATAAATTGTATTCTAAAAACCACAACAATTAGTCTAAGAGTTCAAGTGTCTCATACAAAAGGCTACGAAACCTATTAGTGTATCGTTTTTGATTTTATGTATTTTGTTTTCTCTTTTACTCTTACACACGTTGTCTACATCTCTTTGTCTACTTTCCTATCGCAGGTATGCTGGAAGAGATTTCTTTAGAAATTAGCATCACCTTTATACGTATTTTTCTGTTCATTTCTTCTTGTTTGTTTATATGTGTATACATAAACTGTTAAATAAATAAACCTTTTCAAAGAGCATGCAATTATGTCTGTGTTATGTCTAAGTATCATGTTTAGATATCGATACCCATCGCATCTGCGGATTTTAGTTAGCCAATTTAAAATAACCCTGCATAATACAGTGAACAACTCCACCAATCCGTTTATCAAGCCAGTAATTATACACGGTCGGTACACATTACGTTCGCTGATAAAATCAGATGGTTATTAGTATTCATAATGCAGTGGAAGACCTGCTAAATTCAATATGTAAAAAAACAAGCATGAAGTAGATAGATTAGTAATTAAACAATAAATGTTTTTATAAATCACTGATCGTATCAAATTCTTGGAACATGGTTCTAGAAAACTTATTGCTAAGCGGAAAGCACTTATGTCTACTTAAATCATAATGAAAAAGGATAAAGTAAGTACAAAACTTTGTTCAATTATCATTGTTTTTTAGTAGATCTCGGCATTGCGTGTTTTTCTTTACATACTTTATAGAGCGTATCTTTGTGAGTATCATAAAAAATAAGTCATAAACAACATTACCTATGCTACAGATAATAATTACAATACTTACGCTACGTCCTATTTTCACTTTTTGTACCTTTTTTTTCGTATTGCTGCACACAACATAACGTATACATTTAATTATACGTTGTTTCGTTTTGTAGTAGCTCTCCCATTATTTAACATTAGCTTCTGCCCGCGACTTCGTCCGTGTGAAAATCGTTTTAATATAAAATAAATCCTTTGACACTCGGCAATACTGCAGCTTCCCATTACTTATAAACTCATTTTACCCCTTAATAATAATTAGTATAGAAGACAACTTAACATAACGCCTGTTTTCCTCAAAAGGTTAGGCAGAGGTATATCTATAAATAGTATACCTAACCTAACCTACCCACATTTCGCCAGGTCCAATGTATTCGAGCCGATTGCCAACCGGGCACAAATCCAGACTCCGGGCTGCTAACGAGAAATTCCTGACGGAAAAACCCAACAACATTGCGAATTCTTTGATTCTTCTAGAAAAACGTTTTTGTACTTCAGCCGTGATTGCCAGTCTTTTTACTCGATTGAGCAACAGAAGAGACAGGATTATGTTTTTCAAGCGTATCAATGTATATTTGTATGCAGGCTCTTTGTACACGGCACGGTTACGGTACGGCGTATAAACTGCGCCACAGAACAAACGAGCCTGTCAACAAGCTTCCATAGTGCATAGCGACACACGGCCGACACACGGCGAATAAATCGTAGTTTTTCACGGTAATAAAAACGTGTATGTACAAAGGGCCTGACCAAGCCAAGTGGACACCAAAAACAAAACCTGGCCTGTAGGTAACAGTGGCGAAAGCACCATATAAACACGATTCCTACTGGCTTCCCTTCGGAGGTTCGCATCAGCAACTCTACCGCTATTGAAAAATTGCACAATCTGTAGTGTGTACTATTGCCGAAAATATAGTTACACTACATGTATTTATTTAATTCACCATAACATTCAATCAACAATAACGCAATATTAGAATGATAGTTTATTTGATTAATATGTTCTTCAGAAAGGTCAGGTGCGTAGTACTCGCAACCGGCGTGCGTGTATGACCAGATGTATGAATGTTAACGAGGCAAAAGGAGTATGTAAGGATCGTAGCAGGTGGCGTTCTGTAGTTTCTGCCTACCCACATGGGAAGAAGGCGTGAGTTTATTTTTGTAGAATGATAGTAGGTACCTAATTTAGTTGAGTTTATTTCTCTAAAACATTGAAAGTTTTGTTGGTGTAGTGATAGCTTCTTTTTGATTCTGCTATTTGACGATAGATAGCGATAAATTTAGTAAAGACTTTTTTTTGAAAACATAACATAACATAACCTAGTACCTACACCCACATTTCGCCAGTTATGTTTGAGTTCCATGTAATAGGGGGCGCCTATTGCCATCTACCGGGCACTAAAAAAAACGAACGGAACGGTATTTTTTTTTTTTTATTAATTTTTATTGATTAGTTGCAAAGTAATTTAAAATCGGCTTCGCTTCGGCTTCTCTCTTACTAAAATTCACGCTTCGCCACTGGTAGGTAACCCTACAGGCCAGGTTTTGTTTTTATTAAATTGACGACGTTGCCCGTCTTTCAGCATCAAATAATTAAGAATCCAGCCGAATAAGAAAATAACAAAGGCTGAGGAATTTTATTCAATCTCCACCACATCTTTGTCAATCATTCAAAAGCAGCAGCAATACAGTCTAACGACACCAAATATTTAATAGTCAGTAATTAAATATTGCACTACCATTTAATGCACTGTCGCTGTCTGGCAAGTACAGATTGTTCTCAATAAATGTGCCCACGAGACGCGTTAATACGTCCCTTATCACTTGTTCTCCCTCCTCTCGAACCATGTCGCACGCTTTTAGAGATTTCACGCACTGATAATTTTTAATAATATTATGTAGTATTACTATATTAATTCTTAGGTTTAATTAATTACTTGTAGAATTGTAGATGTCAGAGAGATTGAACGCATTTTCATTTCCCAGCAGTATTTATTAGTATCGGCGCGGCGTGTGTTTGTTTCATTGCAGGGCAAAGGCCTCTTCTCATACAATAAAGGTTATACAGGATTTCTACAGGTATCTAATATTTTAAATCTTAAAGATGAATTTTCTCGCACTTTGTTTTAAATTCCAAGGCTCCAATCTAATCAGACATATTTAGAATTGTAGGAGGTAACATTGTATATAAGATTTTTTGTTCCAATAGTATTGATGAAAGGGTAAACAAAGCCTGTTCTGGTAAAATTCCTACGTTCTAATCTTTCTTCAGAGTGTATCCAATGGTAGTGGTGTTCACGAGGGTGACAAGACTGACAACATTCTTATCACGGACCGTATCAGCACCCCGGGCACGGACACAACGGAGCAATTTACATTTTCTTCAATTTACTGCACAACGACTAGAATTACTTATTGATCTCTGTTTTACAAGACTATGTATCCCGACAGAGTGTTTTGTATTCAATTATGTACCGTGTTTACGTGGCGGAGGGTAAAGGTTTTATGGGAATAATATAAGAAGGTTTTTACGTGACCAGAGGGCTAACCTATTTTTAGGTCAAATAAACATTATTGCCATTCAACGTGGCAATGCTGCCAGCCTTTTGGGCACTTTTCCTGTTGACAGCGATGCGGACGAATTTTTTAATGCCCTTATGATTCATTCCGCTTCTATTTTATGAATGTACATAATATTATCAGACGATTAGTAGGTATACACATTATATATATACTTCGCTGTAAATAAAGAATAAGAAGGTTTTATTTTATACTCCCATATTTTTTAATTTTCCTATTCAATTCTATTTCCAATGGGAGATAAATAAATTAAAAAAAAAACGATAATGCTTTACGCGACCCGAGCATCGATCTCGCACACTCTACCGTGCAGTCCCGCTATCGAATACTAGACCAACGAAACAGTTCTCCAAAACTTGCAGATCATAAAATTTAGGTAATACGCGTCTGTGAGTGAAGTAAAAGATTGCGTAAGCCTGCAGGACAATTGCGTAACACACTTACAGTAGGAATCGGTTTCATTTTGACAGTTCATTGCGATCAGCAATTTGCTTCAAAATCATTCAGATTGTGATTGATAAAAATAGCGTGTTACGCAATTAGGGTGCTGATATCAGACGCTTCAATCGAGTGAATTGTTCAATCGAGTGAATGGTTCACTCGAGTGAACGCTCATTTTTTGTTTCATTCCACGATCACACGATACCGGAAAAGTTGCACAGGAATGAATATTCATCTGATCTAATCATTTTCGAAAAATGGTGTTACAGCTAAATTCGACCGATTTCAAATGTTCCATAGAAACAGAGATTTCCAATTACCTTTTTTATAAATAAGACATTTCGAAAATGTTCTCAGCTAACTTTTTATCCTGCTTACGCGTATAAAGTTTCATTAAAATCGGTTCATTCATTTCGAAAACCAAGGACTTGAAAGTTTGTATGAAATGCCGTACATCGCAAACGCTTTTAAAAGATGTTAGAGAAGCGTAAACATAACATCTCTTCAGCATTCTCCAAAGTTTCTAGACACCTTTGCTTTACACCGGTATCATAGAACTCAAGCATTTCGCCTATTTCCATAGGCTAGCCCTCTATCACAGGTGAAATGTTTGAGTACCGTTACAAACGGGCACTAATCCAGTCTCAAAGCTGCTTTTTAGAAATTCGCGATAACAAACCCAAAAAGGGCTTTAATTACACGAAAATTCCGATATGTAACGGTTTCCAATATTAACTTCAAAGTGCTGTGAAATCACTCCTAAATTTACTCACATAAATATTTAGTTAAGAACAGATTTGATGAAACATCATAAAATAATAGAATTACTTCAATTTGCTTGATAAAGTTGTGCAAAATACACTCCAACTACCTATTATTGCTTCCATTTCAAGCAGGGACCGAGACCGGTATGATCAATACAGGTATTTTTCGGTTACAACCTTTATTTTATTTACAGGTGTTTTAAAGGTTACCTCAATTCTTAACCTCTAGCTTGCACGTGCCCATCGGCATTAGTCAAAGGACGCGCATCGCTGTGTGTGTGTCGAAGAGTCGACTAATCAAGGCCCTGGCTAGCTGGCGATATTCTGTTTCTTTCTCGTAATCAAGATCATTATAGGTAACCAGTATTAAAACGGTACCCCTAATGGAGGTAACATGTTTCTTTTTCTTGGTTACCTAAATAGGTAACCGAAGTCGTAGATGTAACCGAAATTCTTCGATACCGGTACCGTAATATATAAAGGTTTTCGGTCCCTGATTTTAAGCATCTATTTTTATGTTATTTTGCCTTTAAAAAAATGTTTTGATATATAATTTGGAGAATGTTTAACGGATCCTTTAAAACTTATTGACCTTCTAATCATGGACACCTTTTTAAATAATTGAGCTTCTTTTTAACTTTCCAGCCTTTTCTCACAGTTGGTCGCAGAAATTAAGCTAGGGTGCCCCGCACAAACGGGTTAGGTTAGTTTGGAACTGTGACCGATAATGCGCGAGTCGAATTGGTCGCAGTACCAGGAAATCATGTCATGGGTTTTAGGACAAGTTTATACAGAAAACTTAAAGTAAATATTAGCCACGAAAAAAACATCTGGCTAGCTCAAGAAGTTCACCAGTCAGTGAAAATATCAGATTGAGTTTATACCTTGTAGATGATTGTTAAAAAAAAATCACCAAAAACGTACAAAAAACACTGGCGGGCACCCCGGCAAATGGGTTTGGTTAGGTTATAACTGTGCGGTGTTAGCGCGAGCGCCAGCAATATATCCATGTTGGTCGCAATTACTTGGCTATTTAGTATTTTTAGGACCGCCAGTTTCGATTAAATATGCCATTTTATTTTTATTTTTACCTATATACAAGGTGTAACATAATTAACGCATAACCTCTTAAGGGGTCATTGTACTCATCATTATGAACAACTTTTACTATGGGACCAAACCTGAAATCGCGAAAAAAAAATCTGCTGTTACCTACATTTTGACGAGTTATAATGCGAACATAAATGTAGGGAGCAGCTGATTTTTTTTCGCGATTTCAGGGTTGGCCCCATAGTAAAAGTTGTTACAATGACCCCTTAAAAGGTTGTGCGTTATTTATGTTACATCTTGTACATAATGTGTCTGTAAGTCGAATCGTGTTCGTTGCTAAATGAAAATAATCCTACTAAAAACATAAAATCCACACGACTGGAAACGAAGCCAAATAAAACATTTGATTTATTTTCATAATCCTATGAAAAACATTATTATTCCGAACCTTTCCAAATGGAACAGGAACTCGTATTTTTGTTGGTGTCCACGCTAATGTCGGCTTTTTAAAGTTTTCAAAGAGCTCTAATAAACTCGGATTATTACACTGGATTGCGAGCCTTCAACATGTTTGCCACTTCAAAGGATAAATTCTGCCACCATAAATATAAAGACGCATTTTCTTTTCCTTTGTAAGTAAAACAGGCCAAACAGAACCCTTCTTAGCAGTCGGGTAAATGATTACTTACTCCTTTTTGACTTATGACTCTGCCAGTTCTATGTATTCACGTTGTGCGGATAACATATTTTAGCGCGGAATATTTTTCCTTGGATTACAGTAAGCCAACGTTGATCCGAACTACGAGGAGTTTCTTCTGTATCGTGCACTAGCTTTTGCCCACCATGTCGCCCACGTGCATATCGAGAAATATCCCACGGTAACGTACTACTAGGATTAAAAGTACTCTATGTGGTAATCCAGGTTATAAACTATGTGCGTGCCAAATGTCATCTAAATCCGTTCAGCCGTTTTTGCGCCAATCCGGAACAAACATCCAGACAAACAGACATACGGACAAAAAATCTTCGTTACTATTTTATTATATGTAGGTACGCCCTGACTAGAACCTATGTACCGACCTATTTATAATTCGTTCTGTGCAGGAATCGTGCCTGCGACACAGCGCAGCAATCTATCACTGTGCCACTATACCAACCAAACTCATATTACAACTACTTTCGTATATTTCTTTAGGTATGTAATTAATTATCATCTGTCTCGAAGTTCTACGTAAGTTAAGTCTGAACAACAAATAATTTAGTTTACCCTATTTTAATTTATTATGTATCAATTTAACCGAACATGTTACTAGGGGATTTGGCTAGTTTTTTTAAAGTCGGCCGCCAGCCTGACACCAACCCTCCTTGGGCATGCTTTTGTTGGTGGAATGTTGGGCTGTGAAAAAGACGGATGAAAAAAGATTGCACGTAGCGGAGATGAGAATGTTAAGATGGATGTGTGGTGTGACGAGAATGGATAAAGTGAGAAATGAATATATTAGGGGAAGTTTGAAAGTGGCGCCAGTGACTGAAAAATTGAAAGGGAATCGTTTGTCTTGGTATGGTCATGTGAAGAGGAGGGATGAAACGCATGTTGCTAAAAGAGTTATGAGTTTACATGTGGATGGATGGAGAGGGAGAGGGAGGCCAAAGAAAAGATGGATGGATTGTGTGAGAAGTGATATGAAAGAAAAGGGAGTCAGTGATAGTTTGACGAGTGACAGGACAGAATGGAAGGAAAAAACGTGTTGCGCCGACCCCAAATAATACGGGATAAGGGCAGGAAGATGATGATGATGATGTATCAATTTAACGTTTTTGCTAATATTGTATGTAATGACTTCGATTAACTGTTTACCTTGTAATAAGAATGTTGTGCATACATATAAATAAATGATGAACTTGAAATCGCAAAAAAAAAAACAGCTGTTACCTACATTTATGTTCGCGTAGCTCGTCAAAATGTAGTGTCATGATTTCCAAGTATTAATAAGACTTGTAGTGATTTTAAATACTAAAGATAAAATTGAAAGTATGTGACTTGCCTCAAATGATTTTATATCAGTGTAGTCATGAAGTTTAAAAGTATCTCATTTGACAGTTACCGTACAAGTACTGTTTTTTTTCAAAAAGGGAAGTGGTAACATGATGTTTGGAGCGGGGCGCCTGTTTTGCTAAGTTAGTTCTCCTCAAGTCTCAGAACCAAAAGATTATGTATCTTTAAAAAGTCTAAAATATATACTGTTAAATTAAGTAGTAAGTAGTACCAAGTTTGTATACATGTATGAGAATATAAATACAGCAATATTCGTACTGAGAAGGTTTATCGTTTCAGTAGGGAACAGCAGATTTTTTTTGGTGACTTCAGGTTTGGTAATAGTTTTGTACATAATTATGAATTCAATTCCCCTTGATGAGGTTGTGCGTTAATTTCGGGACATGTTGTACCTGTTGCATAAACAGAATAGAAGGATCATGATTACTTATTGTTACATGCACATATATAAACTCACGCCTTCTTCCCGTGGGGGTAAGCAGAAACTACAGAACGCCACCTGCTACGATCCTTACATACTCCTTTTGCTTCGTTTACGTTCATACATCTGGTCATACACGCATGCCGGTTGCGAGTACTACACACCTGACTAATTATTACTATAATTGTAAATATGTCATTGGTGTGTCTTGCATATTAAATAATATGTCGGAAATACGTTAGTTGTCGTTTGACTATTCGGGACGCCAGAGCCACCAAGCGGCGCTCGACGCTCGACAGAGTCTACAACATAGCGCTCGTCGACCAGAGTTAAGCAGAGTTTGTTGGTGGCTGTCGAGCAGTGAAGACGTTTAGAAACTGTCGCGCGTTCCGTATAGTTACAGTGTGTGAATTGCTAGTGTGATTCAATTGAACGTAAATTATAATTTGATTTAAACTGCAAATGGTTTTTCTATTGCGCAATAACCAACCGCGTCCTGCGTCCGGGCGTAACTTCGGACAGAGCTCCGGCAGGATCTCATGGCGGCATGGAGAGTGCGATTGTCGCAACCCAGCGCTGGGCACGCCACAATTGCGGCGATAAGTCCCCTCTTTGAGGAGTGGCTGGAGAGGCGCCACGGCGTCCTCACCTTCCGCCTGACGCAGGTCCTCACCGGACACGGGTGTTTCGGGAGGTACCTGTTCCGGATAAGGCAGGAGGAAACGCCCGGGTGTCACCACTGTGTGGATCGCCCGGAGGACACGGTGGAGCATACGGTGGAGGTCTGCCCGGCTTAGGCGGAGCACCGCCGTGTCCTCGCGGAAGCGATCGGCGGCGGCGATCTCTCGCGTCCGGCCCTGGTCCAGGCCATGGTACGGAGCGAGAGTACATGGGAAGCCATTACCTCCTTCTGCGAAGCAGTAATGCTCGTAAAGGAGGAGGCGGGACGCGTGAGGGAGAGGCAAGCTTTGCGCCCTCACGCCCCTAGTCGCCGCAGGAGACGCCCTGGGCGTCGGGAATTGGCAGCCGATTCCCGGCCACCGTAAGCACGGGCTTGCGGACGGCGAGCAATGGGTAGCTCGCCGACCGGTAAGGACCAAGCCCGAGTCGACGGCGCGTCGTGTTCCACGCGCGCCTCAAAGAGATGTCAGCACTATTGACGGGGTCCGCTAGGGCCGATGCCAGCTAGGGTTGCGGGATGTTCGAAAGAGTTACCGTGGCCCCGGCACAGGCAACAGAAGGAACACGGGTGGGTTTTAGTCAGTAAAAGTCTGACACGCCCTCCCGCTCCGCCCAGAGCGGGAGAAGTCATTTGATGATTTCCCATCCACAAAAAAAAAAAAAAAAAAAAGGGTCCTAGCGTAATGTTACATACCCTATAGCCTTGACTCGTAATGACAGAGATTAGCGCGTTCAAACAGTCAATAAAAAATAAAATGTGTCGGTAACTAATAGGTACCTAGCATAAGCGTATTTTTCTTACTTTAAGCATTTTTATACCCGTCGTAATTTATAAACCAAAAGTCCAAATTGAATAATTCAAAAAGGAATTAACATGTACTTAATCAACCTTGATGATGAAATTAATTATTTGTTATTTGTACCATGTTTATGACAACACCTTCGCAAGTAATGCATTGTTTTATAACAGATTTGATTACCATTAAAAATGTTATAGTGAGCCAACCTTAAAAGATATGCTATCGTGGACTTTTTTTCAGAACTTTTTAAGAGGAACAATCCGGTCATACATTATTTTTGCGTAACTTTAACCGTTTACGCAGCGCACTCAACGGAAGCTCGCAAAAGGAATAATTTTCCCCCGTTTTTGCAACATTTTTCATTGATGATCCGCTCCTATTGGTCGTAGCGTGACGTTATATAGCCTATAGCCTTCCTCGATAAATGAGCTATCCAACACTAAAATAATTTTTTAATTTGAACCCGGAGTTCCTGAGATTAGCGCGTTCAACCAAACAAACAAACAAACAAACTCTTCCTCTTTATAATATTAGTATAGATACGTATGCCATTGTAGAATGGACAGCTGACGACATTTGGATCAAAATATTACCAACAATTTATATTAAACTTCAGGGGCCACACATTTTGTTTGCATATTTTTAAAAGATTTTGTTGTGTCGAGATTTTATAAAAAATCTAATTTAACTTTTATAAACAAAGACCTACCTGTACCTGACCACAAAGACCTATATCTGTTTGAAAGAAAGAAAGAATAACGTTTATTTGGCAACAGTTCATGAAATTATTAAATATTCCTATTAAACAAATAAATAAGAAGCGCTATTTTGCCGAGAATTCAAAAAACTGGAACTCAATTAAGAAATGCTTTATTATAGTGTCAAATAAAAGGGTTTCACCAAAATGGTCTAGTGGTATGCTCGAGCGGTCGTTTTGTGCTTGCTTGCACGAGCATACACATAATATAATTGAGTACCTAGGTAGCCATGTAGCTATGTAATTCTGTTGTCTCACTGACGCCCGTGCCAGATTTTGTGCAAAACACTTTTTTGGTTGTGCTTAATAAGCACGTGGTAAACTTGGTAGAATACTGCTCTGGCATTTTTCGTTGGTCGGTTGGTTAATTCTAAATACTTAGGGACGGTATCAATTTATTGCACATCACTAATTATCGGAGTCGCGGGGGTATATTCACCCATTCACTCCGTTCGCAATTCAGATTCATAACTTATTTATGCAATTTGTTCAAAGTCTAATCATTTATTTCAAATAGACACATAAAAGGCACTTTTGAACGACAAAATTTATAAAATTGATTCTAGTCGCCGCTTCCAAAAAGTAGTTTCGTATGGAGAAGAATGAGCAAGAAACTCCACCGTTACTCTTTTAAAATGGTTTACAATATTTTGTATAAGTAAGTTAATGTCCAAAAAGGCCCGACTGGCTGTTCACAATGGTGTGCTGGTGCCTACGCTTATGTATGGAAGTGAATGTTGGGTATGGCAAAAGAAGCATGAAAGTAGAATAAATGCTGTGGAAATGCGTTCCTTGCGAAGCATGAGTGGTGTGACTATAAATGATAGACTAAGAAATGATGTGATAAGGCAATGGTGCGGTTTAAAAGAAGATGTAGTGACAAAAATTTAAAAGAGTATGCTTAGATGGTTTGGTCATGTTGAGAGGATGAATGAAAGTCGACTAACAAAAGGTATTTACACGGCAGATGTGAGTGGAAACGCCGGAAGGGGACGCCCTAGGAAGACATATAGTGATCTTATTGGTGATGTTCTTCAGAAAGGTCAGGTGCGTAGTACTCGCAACCGGCGTGCGTGTATGACCAGATGTATGAATGTAAACGAAGCAAAAGGAGTATGTAAGGATCGTAGCAGGTGGCGTTCTGTAGTTTCTGCCTACCCTCATGGGAAGAAGGCGTGAGTTTATGTATGTTTGTATGTAGTAAGTACATTTATATATAATTATATGTGAAGACCATCGTCTAGTTATTTAATTACTATAAGTAGGTACCACAATAGGCAAACAATTAAAAATGAAGCAATGACAGATAAATTAAAAATATTTGTTAGATACACGGTGCTCACATATTCAAAAGCATTGTAAAAGTGTACGATTTTCCTAAAATTTTAACAAGTAATAAAATAGTGTGTGAGGCAAAGAAATCACAGAATGTAAAATCAGTGTCATAAAACGTAATAAATTATACTATTTAATTAGCAACCAGTTTGATTTGTCTAGATTTTAGATTGTCCTATGTTTAATCCAGAAAAGTTTAACCCTTAAAGTTAACTTTAAGGGTACCCTAGGGTTAACCTAGTATTAATACTAGGTCCAAATAATTTAATACTTCTTAAATCTTCTTGTTTACAATGATTCCATAACTTAACATCACGCTTGTAATCCTGAAGGGGTGTACCAATAGTACAAACACGTTACATTTCGCAATTAACCTAACTTTATGCAATAAAATCTATTCTAGTTGGATAGATTAATTCCATCCAACTAGAGGAAAACAAACTCTAAGTATACTTTTGTGTCTGGCACGTGTTTCAGTTTCTGCTCACCCTATGCTAAGCCCCTTCACGCCCGCAATCAAAACACCTTTATATTTACGAGTTCTCGTCTTAACTTGGGGGGTAAAAATAGCCCAACAAGCCCATCAATTAATAGCCTTGTAATTACTGACTTATGATCAGAACTGTGAGGGCTTAGAGTATGAATTTAGCCATAGAGCGTTTAAAAGAGCCCCAGGCGACCGGCGTAGTATCTACCTAGTATTCGTAATTATTATTTGTTTCAGGAATGACTATACTTAAGTACTCTGAGGGGTGCTACACACATGATTGGGTACAGACCGGGCGGCAAATTGGATGTATGTAGGTATAATTTACAAGCCGGCTGTGCCGAACCATCAAACATCACCTGAAAAAATGTTTAGCACGCCAGGCTCGCCATTGCTCTAGTGCCTGGCTTATCTGAGTTTAATCAATTCCCTGGGACTCACCAAATTTCAGTGTCTAGGCGAATTTTCTGGTTGGTCGCCATTGTAGCTTCCAGTATTCAGGATTTGCAATGGTAGAACATAGTGTAGCGGTGTGTAAACTGAAAAGTGGGCTTTGCACGAACGCGCGGAGTAAACCTAACGTAAAATCGAACAATGATAAAATCAAAAATACTCGTTTTCCACGTAACATTAACATAGTTAATAACATAACGTAACATAAACACAGCTAGTAACATAACATTAACTTTGACTCAGCATCTCAAACCAGAAGGCGCAGAGATTTAGTGGCCTACTCCCCAGGGATTCGAACTGCCTTTGCTAGACGTCAACATGTTACACAATCCACCTACATCTATAATAAACTGAACCGTAAATTAGATATATATCCCCTGTTGTTATACGATTGTAAAAAAAAAACAATAATTAAATGGTTGACATCCCTAACGTATGATGAAACAGAAAATATTCTAACCAGGATCAGCTGAAAAAAAAAAAAAAAAAGAAGTTGGGTACACTCACACTCGTATACACACACACCCTCAACACTCACACACTTACATACTTACACAAACACACACTGAGAGCTGCTAAATTAATGTTTTATTTTATTTTCACTTTTCTTTTTCCTTTTTTAAAAACCTTTTACGCCTCATCATTGTTAAGTTACCACTTATGGGAAGTGCGAGACAGCTCCGACACAAGTACTTTTGTAACTTACTGGGGCTGCCTCAATTTATGTATGACACAATGTTTAAGTTGAAATAAATATTTTTGTATGTATTTTGTAACTTAGTTAATAACATAACATTAACATAGTTTTAAGACTTTATTCACTGCAGTTTATTTAAAACTGTTACGATGCCAAAACCCACTTGTCTGTTAAACTGTCTTATCATTAATACAAATGTGGCAGTGCTTATCTAGCGCTCTATAACACATTTTCATACTCTAAGAAAACAGCTCCAAGATATTGATTCACTAATAAAACTGCTCGTGTTTTATCTTGGACCATAACTTTGGGGAATAAATACGCTATTCGAAACATTAACGACTATTTATAGGTTTACGCAAAAGGCTCGCGTATTCTCACGGGGAAATTATTACAAGCCTGTTGATTACAACCTGTGGCAGTTTGTTTTGGTACAAATACAAGGGGTAGGGGCAATTTATTTACTAGTTGCGACCCGCCCCTGCTTCGTATGGTTTTTACGACTCGACAAAACATCGAGATTCTTTTCTTATATTTAGGTTTATTAATAATGTTTTGAGAGCAGTGGTAGCCCAGTGGTAACGGCTGCGACTTATTAGGTCGTGGGTTCGAACCCAGGCAGGTGCTTTACTTTGTGTAGATTATTTTATCACCACTGCTCTAAAAAAAACGGTGAAGGAAAACCTCGTAAGGAAACCGGCATGTTCTACAACCAAAAATTCGAAGATGTGACATCTACCAACCCGCACTGGGTCCGCGTGGTGGATTACGGCCCACTCCCTCTCGAAGACTCCTCTCGAAGCCTGTGTCCCAGCAGTCGGAACATTATAGGCTGATTATGCATGCATGCAATAATGTTTTATATACATAAAACTTCCGGAATAAAGTCTCTAAATGATGGTGAAAATCGCATCAATTTTCTGCGTTGCTTAGAAGAACAACGCGGTCACTCAAACAGACACTTATAGCGACTTTAATCTATACTTATGTACAAAAACGAGGCAATAGGTATAATAAATCAAAAAGTATAGGTATAATATAAATAATATTTAGGTATAATAAATCAGTAGACGAGGCGCTTGTGTACATAGAAAATATTTCCAAAGAAAATAGTTGGGGTTTTAATCAACAGATGCCATTTCTACCATTTTTGGATTTTTTGTCTGATTGTATGCGAGAGCTTAAGCTGTTCCAGTATCACGTCAAAAGTATGAAACCAATATAGCTAACTTTAATACTCAAATATTGTGTGTAACTCGGTGTTATATTTAGTTTTTATTTCATCGCAATCGCTTCAATCTATCAAAATATATTATTTATTTAAAGTGTTCAAGAAGAACTTTTCATTGCGTAATGTACATTCACGTAACGACATCTATTGACGCCAAATGGTACTAAATAATATATGTGTTAACCATAATAATTTAACACGTCATAAAGGTAAGGTACATTTAAGATAATTATAACAGCACCCTAATTGCGTAACACTATCAATCACAATCTGAATGATTTTGAAGCAAATTGTTAATCCATTGCTTCATAAGTTCGAAAATTTTGTCTGCTCAACTACGTAAATAACGCAATGAATGTTGTTGAACTGTCAAAATGAAACCGATTCCTACTGTAAGTGTGTTACGCAATTGCCCCGCTGATGTGGTGTTCTGAGTGATATAAGGTCACTACACTTAGCACTACGTTTTGCGCGTGTTACATTGCGTGTTACCATAAAAAGTAATTTATCACACCAAAAAAGAAAGTCGATTCCCAGCAATAATTTTTGCCCTATGTTACTTAGTTTGATGGGCAGTATGCGTAGTTAACGGGTATGTGATGTGTCTTATTACACCCTGTACGAGTATGTGCATTAAATAAAAAAATATACATTGCAACTACTAATGAGAAGTCAAATTCGACAGAGGAACATAATTATACGATCGTAAAAGTCTGTACTCCTTTTGAACGCCGAACAAGTTGATTTAACATACGTTAAACGCATAGATACTGAATTGATTTCGGTCTCAACCGCTAAATGCTGATAGAATTTTCGAGCTGGCCGCAAATGGTTCTCATTGGTTAACCGAACTGATTGTGGGTAGCTAACAAATGTCCGTGTTTATGTCGGTATAAATGTTATGGTTGTGAGCTTCTCTAGATCTCGGCCTTTTTCAAGGTTATACAGACTTTTTTTACTGTCTGGAAAAAAATAGGGTATAATAGGCCGTTCAAAAAAAGACCGAAAAATAACAGCTGTTCCCTACATATTGACGAGTTATGCGAACATAAATGTAGGGAGCAGCTGATTTTTTTTCGCAATTTCAGGTTTGGTCCCATCGTGAAAGTTGTTCATAATGATGAGTAAAATGACCCCTTAAGAGGTTGTGCGTTATTTATGTTACACCTTGTATATTATGATGATGAAAAACCCAAAATAATTTGCCCGACTTGAGAATCGAACCCTGGCAGACCAGACCAACGAGGCAAGTGTTATTATGATATTATCAATTATGGGAAAAGGAATCGAGGCTAACGTTGGATGTCAATTGCCGTGGTAGTAGATTCATCTTAAGCCCAATTGATTATGCAAACGGCAAGGGATGAAAAATGTTTTTGAGACTCAACCATTATTTTTTGTACCCAAATATTTTTTCGTTATTTTTATTTCCCAAAGGATTTGATTTTCTTTAAGGAAGGAAATTCTAAGTGAAGTAATTATGCTATTTAGAAAATTAACCTAAAGGTGGTTTACGCCTGCACAAGCATAGAAATGGGAAGAGTTGAAGAGCTCTTTAATTTTTTTCTTATTTTTTATAGTTACCAAGTCCGCGCCGGGCGCGAGTCGTGCCAGGGGCGAGGCACGAGCGAGACATGGTGGAGGTACAGGCGAGACACCGCGGATCGAAAACTTCACGAACTTCACGGTGTAGCAGTTCATGCTACACCGTGCAGCGTCCGTATCCCGTCCGAGTCTTGGTCCCTACAAATCGAGCAGACTGGGACACGGCTCGCATCCGGCACGGTCTAGTAGTCTTCTTTATTTCTCGTGCCGACATGAGCTTATCAAGTCATGCTTACGGCCGAACCTAATAACCTATCTATCACCAGTTTTGGCAGACCTATATATCTATTTAGATAGAAAAACCTATCTATCTATGGTTTTAACGTCCCAATAATCTATAAGAAATTATGGAATCTTACCGACCTGACATGAGGACAAATAGAATTATACTGTCTACCATCAATAGCGATCTGTCTTTTACTGAAAATAGGTTATTGGGTTCGGTTGTTAGGTGAAAATGATAATCAGTTAGCAACGGTAGATAATTGTCGGTGCAGACTGTCCTATCTTTTCCCTAACGTTAGTTTCATCACCTATGGAGGCTCTTTAGAAAGACGCCAGTAACCCAAGCTGCCTTTAGAAGAAAAAAAAACTATTCCCGCTATAAAATATTCTACGCTACATTTATTCTCGTCGGAACATCATCGGTCTCACTCCATTAGCATCTGCGCTCAATTTATCACGGCGTTCACGTCGTAGCTAGTGCACAAACACCTTTGTGTCACGTTGTCTTGCAACACGCAAGTGTTGCATCTATTTGCAAGTTTGCAACAGAAGAGTACTAACAGCACGATTTTTTATAGTTTTATTAATTTACAAAGAAATGCAGGTGTGATGTTATCTTGGGCACGCCACAATTGCGGCGATAAGTCCCCTCTTTGAGGAGTGGCTGGAGAGGCGCCACGGCGTCCTCACCTTCCGCCTGACGCAGGTCCTCACCGGACACGGGTGCTTCGGGAGGTACCTGTTCCGGATAAGGCGGGAGGAAACGCCCGGGTGTCACCACTGTGTGGATCGCCCGGAGGACACGGTGGAGCATACGGTGGAAGTCTGCCCGGCTTGGGCGGAGCACCGCCGTGTCCTCGCGGAAGCGATCGGCGGCGGCGATCTCTCGCGTCCGGCCCTGGTCCAGGCCATGGTACGGAGCGAGAGTGCATGGGAAGCCATTACCTCCTTCTGCGAAGCAGTAATGCTCGTGAAGGAGGAGGCGGGACGCGTGAGGGAGAGGCAAGCTTTGCACCCTCACGCCCCTAGTCGCCGCAGGAGACGCCCTGGGCGTCGGGAATCGGCAGCCGATTCCCGGCCACCGTAGGCGCGGGCTTGCGGACGGCGAGCAATGGGTAGCTCGCCGTCCGGTAAGGACCAGGCCCGAGTCGACGGCGCGTCGTGTTCCACGCGCGCCTCAAAGAGATGTCAGCACTATTGACGGGGTCCGCTAGGGCCGATGCCAGCTAGGGTTGCGGGATGTTCGAAAGAGTTACCGTGGCCCCGGCACAGGCAACAGAAGGAACACGGGTGGGTTTTAGTCAGTAAAAGTCTGACACGCCCTCCCGCTCCGCCCAGAGCGGGAGAAGTCATTTGATGATTTCCCATCCACAAAAAAAAAAAAAAAAAAGGTGTGATGTTATCTTATGAGTAGAAAGTGCTTTTTAGACAGATTGATTTAGATCTTGATTCGGTGTCTGTCGATTTCCGATCTCGATATGTCAAATTGTCAAAATTTTCGAACATAAAATCGTTTCTATACACTCAATATTATATATGTCGTGGCCAGAACTTAGAATTGATAATTTCATGAAATTGTTGTATTTTATGAAATGGCCAGCTAAAATTGACCATATCGTTTAAACGTCAACGTTTAATGATATGTCAGAAGACGTTTGACCATATCATTAATGTAGGGTATCTGTCGTGGTCTGATCGTAGAAATGGCCATATCGGTCACGATATTACGTGCTTTCGTCAGAAAGCAACCATTCTTTATCGACATTCTCAGCTGACACTGAGCATATCGCAAAGTAGTTGTAGTTCCACGCCGCTAGTGTGGCACGCCGACCAAATGGGTTAGCTTAGGTTAGAACTGTGACCAACCACGCGCGTGCCGAGCGAGCAAAGCGAGCGGTGCCGCGGCAGCGGCCGGCGAGCGAAGTTCATCGCAGTTACTTAGGAATTATTCGAGTAGGAATAGATGCACAACAAACACAAAGCGACATCAACGCCTCTACCGGTGGATTATCTATTTTACGACATGATCACTAATGTTTGGCCACATCATGAGGTCGTCGTGCGTTTAACTGTTCATATCGTCAAACGTTAAGTATTCAATGATCTGGCCAGACCACATCATGAAATGATCAATTCTATGATTTGGCCATGGAATTCATAATAGCAGGGAAGTTTTAAAAACTAGTGACTTGAAATTTTAAGATTAATATATATTTTTTTTTAGATAGTGTTAGAAGAATAAAGAAATTGGAGGGAACGAAGGGCGTGGACAAGACAGCTGCATCAAGAGTGGGGATAGTTCGCGGCAAGTAAGTGCAGACGTACAAGTCGTGGGTTCGAACCCAAGCAGGCGCTTTACTTTGTGTAATTTATTTCAACACCACTGCTCTCAAAACGGTGAAGGAAAACGTGAGGAAACCGGCATGTCCTAGAACCAAAAAATCGAAGACATGTGACATCCACCAACCCGCACTAGGCCCACGTGGTAAATTACGGCCCACTCCCTCTCACCGAGAGAAGGCCTGTGTCCTAGCAGTAGGAACATTATAGGCTGATTATGCTACGCTTATGCTATGTGCAGACGGCGAGGAGGACTCGCTCTCTTTTGGACCAACCGGTGGCAACGGACGTCTTTCCACCTCAGCTTTGCGTTTTCTCTGTGCCAAATGATTATCTATTTACTTCGATTAGATATTTACTTCGTAAAATGTTATATTATTTTAATTACTGTGAATGTGAAGACCATGTAGGTCCTTGTTTTTTTTTTCTCTCAGCTTTAATCATAGTCTGCCAGTTTGAGTAAATTATGCGGCCTACCCAAATGTCCTTTCTTTGGTATTGTTCGTCGAATCGTTGAGCTCCTTAACTTTTAAGTTGAGCTGTACGATTACTGACAGATGCTTGCACTGACTGGACAGGTCCACTCAATCTGTGTGGTTCTTTCCTCAAAAGACCATTTCAGACACCAACCTACATGGTCTTCACATGATCTGACCAAGATTATGTCTGGACTTTAAAAGAGACTGTGACCTCTGAGTTTGTTTCGGCCTTTCTTCTCAGAGTAGTCAGATAGGAAACGCCGGCTTCATCTAGTTAAAAAAAAAAATGTTTGACGTGTAAAAATGTTTGTATAAACCTACTTACAGAAATAAAATTATTTATCATTGGCTAGTTAATTGCTCATTTATTCTATCAGTTTGTTAGGTTTTCCTATATTAAGTTTAACTAAACTTAAAAAACAAAAAAAAAAAAATAAATACTAATAAAAAAAATTATTAAAATTATAATATTGATGGTGCATATTTTTTTTTAATAAAACCTGCTTCTGATAGATAATAATAGATATAAGTACATTTTCCGTTGGGAAGTGTGCCTGTTTGTCGTCACGATTCACGTCGTCACGCACAATGGATTAATCTAAATCTTTTCCTATAAGTTTTCTTTCATCCTTTGGATGAGCCCTATTGATTTTCGTCATACATATGTATAAGAAAGAAAGATTTTCGTTATCAAACTCATAACCGTTCAAAAGGTATTAACAAAAATCGATGAATTTTCTTAGATTTTTTTCCGTAAATTTTATCGTCAACATGTTTCTGTCTGTGAGGCGTGCACTTTTGGATTTTCCAAATGGATGGATAAAAATGAGGAAGGAGGTATATTCTGTGTATCACTAAACAATGGTGTAGTAAAATTATGAAAAAAAAAATGCGATGGCACTCCCCACACAAAAAAAAATCAGTGCACATACGGGTGTGGGGTATCGTTAGAATTAAAATTATTATGTTTCTAGTGACTTTTTTATTTACTTAAGTCAGTAGGTCTTAAGTTAGTTTTTGAGCTATGGGATATTTTCAGTTACACCTTTAAAAAAACCTTTGTTTTTTATGGGTCCTTGTTTTTTTTTTTTCTTTTTCTCTCAGCTTTAATCATAGTTTGCCAGTTTGAGTAAATTATGCGGCCTACCCAAATGTCCTTTCTTTGGTATTATTCGTCGAGTCGTTGAGCTCCTTAACTTTTATGTTGAGCAGTACTATTACTGACAGGTGCTTGCACTGACTGGACAGGTCCACTCAGTCTGTGTGGTTCTTTCCTCAAAAGATCATTTCAGACACCAACCTACATGGTCTTCACATGATCTGACCAAGATTATGTCTGGACTTTAAAAGAGACTGTGACCTCTGAGTTTGTTTCTTCTTAGAGTAGTCAGATAGGAAACGCCGGCCTCATCTAGTTTAAAAAAAAAAATGTTTGACATGTAAAAGTGTTTGTATAAACCTACTTACGGAAATAAAATCATTTATCATTTATTTATCATTTATGTTTTTTCGAGAAATACTATGAAGGTAATAATTTTTTATGATCTAGACTTGAGCTTTTCTGCCGAAAGTTGCGATTTTTACTAACAACTAACAACCTATTCCCACTACCAAGTTACTGTGAATTCGTTGACATGTGAAGTTAAAAGTATTATACTGAAGGCTGATTTCACCAATGAAACTGAACGCAATCAGCACGTGTCATTATTTTCTTTGGAACAATGACACTGACAGCTCTTGAACGCAGTTTAGATGTGCTGATCGCGTTCAGTTTCATTGGTGAAATCACGCCTAGTACCTAATAAGAAACTGCAGGTTAAAGCGAATCACAGAGCACTTAAAACTGCATTTAAATCCTAATAATATTATAAACACGAAAGTTTATGAGGGTGGATGGATGGATGTTTGTTAGTCTTTGACGCAAAAACTAATGAACGGATTTATATAAAATTTGGCACACATATAGTTTATAACCTGGATTAACACATAGAATACTTTATATCCCGATATATCCGCACGGGATCGAGACTTATGCGGGTGAAACCGGGCTCTGCTAGTTGATAATAACATTACCAAGTTCAGTAATAATGCCTACAACACAGAGCACGGAGACACCTCGCCAGCCGCTGCTAGAGGCTCAGATTGTCAAATGTCAACACTTTCCATATAAACCATGCATGTCATCGTCTACTCGACTTCGACACAAAATGGCGTATACAACATGTCCCATAATTAACGCACAACCTTTAAATTAAATTAAATCATTTATTTTACGGATCAATATCAATCTGCCTAGCCTTTTCCCAACTATGTTGGGGTCAGCTTCCAGTCTAACCGGATGCAGCTGAATACCAGTATTTTACATGGAGCGACTGCCTATCTGACCTCCACAACCCAGTAACTGGGTGATGCGATACCCCTTGGTAAGACTGGTTGTCAGACTTTCGGGCTTCTGACGACCCGTAACGACTGACAAAGATCTACGAATGACAGCCGGGACCAACGGCTTAACGAGGCACGGAGGAGTCTCAGTATGTAAAGATGGTCACCCATCCACAGGCAACCCCGGCAAGCTTAGCTTAACCTGATGGATCGACCCGTGCGACTGTTATTACTTAGCCACAAGCTCCTCCTATTTATTAAATCCTAATTTATTTTACGGATCATACAATCCAATTTGTTAGTGATTACATACACAAATTTAAACTAGTGTTAGTACCTACATATCATACAATTGGCACATTTTGGTAATTATTCCCAATAATGTCAGATTTATTAATAACTAGCTGTGCCCAGCGACTTCGTTCGCGTGGAAGTCGTAAGATACACAATATACTAAAATAACAGCCACATTTTAATAAAACTCCTCGTCCCCCGACCCGTCGCGTCGCCAACCGTCCCGTTGAATCACCCGCCCGCGCTGTTACTTCGTTTTCGCTTAGTGTCCTTTCTGATTTTTTTCTTTTTGCTCAGCTCCTAAGGGTCGTAGCATGATGTTAAATGGCCTATAACTATTCTCGAGAATTGGGCTACCAAATGCAAACAGAATTTTTCAAATCTGACTTTTTGTTCATAATTTCATGGGTTTTAATTTTTTTTCGTGGAACTCTAATTATTTTTCTAAAAATAAAAGTAGCTTAAGTTACCCGCCGTAACATTAGCTATCCGCCAGTGAAAGTCCCGTCAAAATCGATCCAGCCGTTTCTGAGTTTATCCGGAACAAACAGACGGACAGACAGGCAGACAAAAATTTTCTAAATTGTTTTTTTTTACAAGTACCTACCGTACATACTTTCTTATGCATTTAGTAAAAAGCTGTTATTTTGAAATTACAAACAGACACTTCAATTTTATTTATTTGTATAGATCGTCAAGATCGTCAAGATGCCAAAATCGTTCATAATACTGAATAATCAAATACAATACAACATCAATAATCAAATATGCAATAGGCACAAGAAACAACATTATTTCAAGGCACGATTTGAAGGCAATACTTGTGTCCTAGTTCAGTGCCTGAGTATTCGACCTTCCGTCGTATCGGCCACAGTGAACAAGAGGCTTTTGGCGCTGTCCCACACCCGCCGCATCAGCATGATTGCGTAAAGGTCGTCTATACGTGCATCTGTGAACATACCTGATGCGCTACAGTGTCGTGGCAACCCCAAAAGCGCCCGTATGCGTCGTCATACTGGACGCGTAAGGCGCTGTAAACCTTTTGCGTGTAGTCGACCCATAGACTGCAGTTGTAAAAAGATTGGCAGTATGCCCTAAACAGAATAGCTTTTACACCCCTTGAGCACTTTGCAAACCTACAGATCAACATATTGCTCCTGATTTTTTTTTTTTTTTTGGTTGGGTAATCATAAAATGAGTTCTCCCGCGTTGGGCGGAGCAGGAGGGCATGTATCAGACTTTTACTGACTAAAACCCACCCGTGTTCCTTCAGTTGCCTGTGCTCAGGGGCCAGCCTTGAACAACAGTCACTCGCTCTTTTTTGTTTTGCATTGTATCCGAGTCCCTGGGCCTCGGCATATCGCTCACAGATAGATAAGAGTTTCCTGAGGGCACTGATCGATGGGGCCAGCATTACCATGTCATCGGCGTAACTTATGTTATTGACGAGTGTTGTCAGACCTCGCTGTCTGACCCCACACTCGGATCGGATAGCGAGCCTGCCCATTTAACCATATTAGACTGATGGCCGTACCCATATCTAAGCAACTCAATCATTTCACCCGGAAGTGTTGTATTATCATACAGCTTCTTCCATAAAACACCATAGGACACCAGATTGAAGGCTTTTGAAAGGTCAAGAAAACACGCGTACACGGGGGTTTGACTGTCAGTGTGTTAAGTTGTCATTGTAATCATCATTATGAACAACTTTTATTATAGGAGCAACCCTGAAATCGCAAAAAAAATATCAGATGTTCGCTACATTTTGGCGAGTTATGCGAACATAAATGTAGGGAACAACTGACTTTTTTTTTCGCGATTTCAGGTTTGGCCCAATAGAAAAAGTAATTCATAATGATGAGTACAATCAAAATCAAATCCCTTAACCTTACAATCAAACCCTTTAAGAGGTTGTGCGTTAATTCCGAGACATGTAGAAACCGTGGAATGGCGGTCCGTAACAAAAGTTTTGTGCTCAATGCAATTTTGGGACCAAGAATTTTATTTCTTAGTACTACCGTCTTTAGACGCTGCCGGTGCGGCGGCGGGCGCCGTGATTCCGTGCTCTATGCGACAACATAATGTTCAAGTTCAGGTAATGAAGTTACGAACACCTCCAAGCAATATTAGTTCCTAATGAAGGAGTTCCTGACTTTATATGCACATGCATACTATAGTACAGAAATACCGTCAGCAAAAGAGTTTGGTATGCAGGGGGCCTACTCCGAAACCTAAATCCGAAGTATCGGCTGAATGTTCGGAAGTTTCTACTACACTTTTTTAACCTAAACGTAAAAATGAAGTTTGGTCGGATCCGAACCGACCGAACGAAATAGAATTAAGTGTAGTTGAAAACTTCCGAACATTCGGTATTCGGGTATTTCTACGATTTCAGACTGAAATCGTAGAAAAATCGTTATATTTCGGTATTTCGGTAGAACAGAGCCCATATCGGTAGAAATACCGAAAAATCGGTAGGTTCGAGACCACTGCTCGTCCCCTCTCGTCGCGCACTCAATTCAGCCGGGATTGTGTGCGTGAGTCGGCAGACAACTCATTTTGCGTCGCCGTGTGAACGGAACAGGATTTTTGTATGAAACCAAATGTAGCAGAAATTACGCGACTGAAATTGAAAAACTCACAACTCAAAAAATTACGCTCGTCTGGCTTCACCCTTACCGAGACGCGAGTTGCAGAGTGACGGACGGAAACAGGATGACGCGCGCGCGTATTCACTTGACGAAAGACGCAGCTCCCGAGGCCGTGAACGGGACTTAAAAGGAGCTGCAGACGTAATTCATGCTTATTTCCTTTGAAGACTGTATTTAGATACCTGAAATATACAGTGTACATGATTGTGTGTACTTAGCATGTCCCTCATTAGCTAAAAGCATCCAGCTGCCGCTATTATGTTAATTAATAACATTTACTCAAACATGCTTGGAAATTCGAGCATTACAACCTTCTTCGAGATAAATCGAAAATGCTGTTCCGGTAGCCATCTGTGGTCTTCATCATCAGTCCCACTTCACCAAATGGTGCTATCCGAGAGCAAATCTACGAGTTACTATAAAAAATACACAAATCGCTATAGGTGTGCCTATAATATTTGAAGAGTTCCCTCGATTTCTCCAGGATCCCATAATCAAATCCTGACTTAATGACAATGGGACCACCTGGGAAGTATATTCAAACAAGAAAAGAATTTTCCAAATCGGTCCAGCCATTTTTGAGTCATCGGGGAACACACATAAAAAAGCTATTCTGATGAACTGAGAACCTCCTCCTTTTTTGAAGTCGGTTAAAAAGTAAACTCAATGAAGATGAATAGATAAAATTAAGGCTAAATAGAATTTTCCAATATTCTTTTAGTGACCGTTTTCGAATCAATTGAAATTTGAACATTAGGGTCCGATCACACACACCACAATCACACCGCAACGACACCATGTGGACGGGCGCTAATTTGTATGAAAATTAATAGTCTATACCATGAACCACATTTGGCCGTCAAAATCAACAGTGTGGGCGATACCGACCACATCAAGGTGACGTCGCACCCACGACACATCACAACGTTGAGTCAACGCGTCTACACAGCCGAAGTCGATCTATCTGTCTGCAAACACTAGCTACAACGTAACCACATCGCAACTACTAGTGACAACGCAAACACATTGAAATTTTGTTGTTGGCACAATGCAACTGCAAGAATTTGCAGCGATACTATTCACGTAACCACTTCTTGCCCACATTTTGTCGCTGCGATCTGGTGTGGTTGCGGTACGTGTGAAGGGCCCTTGAACAGGCGCTTGAAGGCGAGCTACACAGGTCGTACTACGTATAGAGCCAGCCAGTATTATCACCGTTTGCTATCTGAGCGCCCGCCATTTTGAATCTATCTGTTATAATCCCCAATGGAGTTCGGTAATGCTATTATGTCGGGATAATACGTTTATTGTCGTGTCAATTGGAAAAGGAAATGAGGTCAATTCGAGGAATTTATGAGAATTCTGTTTTTCACAGCTGAGGCAGGGTTAAAGTAGAAAGTGTTGAACCATCACGATTAGAAAAAACGAGAAATTACTAGAATTTCTAGGAAAGCCGACGTTGTTATGTCACTTTGTCTTGATCATTATCTGGATTGTTGTTCCCAATATTTCTTTGACAGCTGTAGAGCTGTTTTCTAAGCCTATTCGAAAGGTTATTCGATGTTACGGATTGAGCTACAGGCATTTCACGAAGTTTTTTGTTTAATCTATAAAAATCAATTTCTCGACTGATTTGAATAATTTTTGAAGTGACAACTTCTTTAGGCGCTTATTGGTAGGGGAAAATCGGGCTCGCGACATGCGACATGCTCGCGTCACCGACATGCTAATGCGACGTTTTGCGCCAGACTGGCGACGCGCAGCGGCATGTGTACCTTTATGTTAATGTTTTAAGTATTCACTTTTATCAGCAGTCCCCATGACTGCCTAAATTAATGATTTAGGAAAAAATAAAATTAGGAAAAACCTAAAGGAACAGCCGAAAAATCGAAAAATATCTAAATTTTGAATGGGAGTTGCCCACGTGGTACGGAGTTCCCCGGATCATTTTGTTTTATATAAATAATATATAAATAATTGTGTCATTATTTTAATTATGCTACATGATAGTGTTTTACTTATTTTATTAATAAAATAAACGAATATTTCGTTGAAAAATTCTGAGCCAAAGTTATCTAATACGCAATAATATTCATGAAACCGTAACACTATCAGCGAAAATTTTCTCCAGCACAGTTGTAACCATTTAAATATCACTACTGTATACTAATTTCATCTCCAGACTCCAAGGTATTCACAAAACAAAGAGGGTATTGGGGGAGGGGGGGAGGGGGAGTATTTTGTGGAAACGGGGTCTGTTGGGGCTGAAAAGTCAAAATCAGTATAAAGGAAAAACTCAAATACTTAAGGCAGACGAGTATGGTGAGCTGAGCTCCCCAGACCATGCGAAGTTTTATTGGGTTTTCTCATTAGTGATTTTTACTAGCAGACTAGTCTCGTTGGCAATAGGCTTGCCTCTCTTTTAGCTACATGGAACTCAAATATAAATGACAAAATGTGGGTGTCCTAAACAACTCTTTGAGAATAACATAAGCATATAATCAGCCTATAACGTTCCCACTGCTGAGACACAGGCCTTCTCTCTGTGTGAGGACGTGGGCCGTAATTCACCACGCGGGCCCAGTGCGGGTTGGTAGAGGTCACATGTCTACGAAATTTTTGGTTCTACGACATGCCGGTTTCCTCACGATGTTTTCCTTCACCGTTTTGAGAGTGAAGAATTACATGGCAGGCGTAATATTTTAGAAGATACCAAAAAAAACTTTTTTGCAAAAAAAACCGACTTCCAAAAAACACACTACTGTATTTTAGGTTTTTGCCACCGACTTCCAAAATTAAAGTTTTTTCATTTTGTAGTGTGTTTTTTTGGAAGTCAGTTGTTTTTTTTTTTTTTGCAAAAAAGATTTTTATTTTTCACATTTTAGTGGGTTGGTTTGTAATTTATCTAAGTTAAAATAGCCTAATGACAACTACTCATTACCTTTTACAAAATGTTGCTTTTCCCGATCCAGGGAAGTTAATTGTTGAGGAGTTCTCCTGGTACTTGACCATCAGCTTCACTTCACCATATACATTGTGACGAGCTTATATTGCTTAGAAATCATTTTAAAATAATGGAATCGCAACCAGTGAAATACTTATTATTGAGTTGTTTTTTTTTATTTTTATTTGAGGTAGGTTTGCTCTTGACTCTAGTCTAGGTCAGAGATGACAGAGACAAAGTCGACGATGGAGCGAGCTTACCCAGAAGAAGCCTGTTCACTCTCACTTTGAAGAGATCGGGGTTGTATGCATTCGGAAACACAGACGCAGGCAGAGAGTTGCACTCCTTTGCTGTGCGCATCACAAAAGACATTTGGAAACGCTTAGTGCGAATTGGTGGGATAGCAACTAGGTAAGGATGGTAACCTGCAGTGCGTCTAGATGTCCGCTGATAGAAGGGGGCCGGCGGAATGAGGTCGTGGAGTTCTTGAGCACACTCCCCGAAGTATAATCAGGCAACCTTGCGGCGGTGTTTCGGTGGCCATCTGTGGTCTTCATCATCAGTTCCACTTCACCAAAGTCATAAGTAATTTATTTCATAACAATATAAGTACATTGTGTTGAAAATTTAAAAAATAACATATTACAATTGCAATTAAAATAAAATTCATTAAATACGTTTAGAAAAGTCAATAAAAACAATAACGGTCAATAAAGAATTCGAGTACAAATAGATCATAAATAATAAATGTCTAAGTAATAAAATCAATAATAACTTACAATGTCACATGTCATCTAGGAATTCATTGATACTGTAATAGCCTTTCCAAACCAAAATGTGCTTTCCGAAATCAAATGCACAAGTTACTCTAAAAAAAACACCAGAATCGCTATAGGTGTGCCAATATTTGAAGAGTTACCTCGATTTCTCCAGGATTCCATCATAAGATCCTGACCTGATGACAATGGACCCACCTGTGAAGTATACCCTTTCAAACAAAAAAAAAAATTCCAAATCGGTCTAGCCGTCTTTGAGTAATCGGGGAACACATAAAAAAAGATTCCGACGAACTGAGAACCTCCTCCTTTTTTTGAAGTCGGTTAAAAAACGAGCCATTTATGGAGCGAAGTTAATTAATTACTGTTTACACGTGCACATTGCTTTTATGCCATAAGACGTTTACCTCTCTTATGTGGCCCCTCTCATGTGGTTTAAGCCGCTCTGACTGTACATACACTCGCGAGTAACGTTATAACCAGATATTGCCAGTTGATTAGTTCAACCACGACCATGTGGTTAACTAGATAGACTTGAAACAAAAGATTGGTTAAACAGGAACACACGTATGTGGTTAAGAATGTGGTTGGTTTAATATGGTTGATAGAATGAATCCATGATCTATTTATCAACCAGCCTCCATAGAATGAATGCAATGTATTTGATCTAACTCTAGGCATTCATTCTAATTTATACCTTACGGGCTGATCCGACAAACGTTGTCCTGTCCAAATTTCAATAATTCATACAAAATCCCATAGATGCACTATCAGTTTTCCCGCTTACCAATTTTTCTTTCCGTAAGAACCAGATTCGGACTATTACGGACATTTTAAAACAAAAGTGAACGGCAGATTTAGTACAGCACACTTTTTTTGTTGTTTTGTTACAATATTTGTACCACTTATTAAGGCAACTAAGCTACTTATTTTCAAGTAAGTGTACTATTTTTAGAACTTTGGATTAATTAATAATATCAATAGAAATATTTTAATAAATAAACCTAATAAAATCGTAAACTAAACGCAGTTATGCTTTTAGAATTTGCCATATGTAAAATAACACAAATATCGAAATGATAATCAATTATTTAGAAATAGCAATGACATTAATATAATTAGAAATAGGTATCTCCTAATGCACCCCATTGAGTAAGAGTAGGTATGTACGATCCTCATCTCAAACTACCTATTTAATGATAAGTAAAACACTACAAAGATATCAAGCAAGCAAGCACTCTACAACATGCAATCAATCTAGAACATGAACTTTATCACCAAAACAATGTTTATGTACCTTTATGTAACGATCTACATTGGTACACTAGAACATAACCTTAAAAAATTAAACTGGTTATAACTTTTACGTCCCAAGTTCTAAAAATCTAAGAATTCTTCCAATTAAAACAAAAATATCTCAAAACACGAAATTTTATTAGCTGTGCGAAATTCCCATACAAGCCTGCCGTTATCCTTTAGTTCCAAGATTCTTTTACATTGTTGTTATTTAGTTAGTTACAAGTGAAGCTAATAAAAGCGTGTTAAAAATAGCCAAATCGGTGCAGCCGTTCTAAAATGATGGGCTTACCAACGAACAGCATTTCATTTTTAGGGTTCCGTAGTCAACAAGGAACCCTTATAGTTTCACCGTATCCGTCTGTCTATCTATCCGTGACTTAGCTCAGCGACTTTTACCAGAAAGCTGTATTTTGGCACGGGTATACATATTAGTCACGCCGACAAAATGGTAAAATAAAATCATGAAAAAAAATTTTTTTTGGAGTGCCTCCCCTACACGTAAAGTGAGGATGACTTTTTTTCTTGTGTATCCCATGGTGTGGGGTGTCCTTAAATAAGCCGTTCAAGAATATTGCGGGTGTGTGCGAACTATTTTTCGATTCAGGGTTCCGTTTGCGAAATGTTTTTCGCTCTAATCTTTGTTAGAGTCAAGTGTGGGGGACATAGAAATATAAGTTGTAAAGAAAACTATCACAGCTAATTAGGCTTTACAAGTTAACGAGTAATAGTCGGCCAACTTACATTTGCAGTTGGAATGTATGAGAGAACATGTTTATCAACTACAATGTTAAGTTTGTTTTTGGGACAAATTCATCCTAACTACGGAACCCTTCATTGTGCGTGGTCCGACACGCTATTGGCCGGTTTTACTATATAGATTACAATGAAACAAGAGTTACATTTTAGGTTGGTTATACGTCAACATTGATCATTCTTTGATCATGAATGTGCTACTTTAAGTCTGTCTACAGGAGCGGAGAGGAGAAGAGCGGATCGGAGCTGTGCCAATATTAACCAATGGAATTGCATAAAATATCCGCTTCAGTGGACAGGGATTTGCAAACTAGCTTAAAAATTCATACAAAACCTGGAAGCGGAGCTAGAAAACGGAGCGGGGAACTGATCTGCCGCCGCGCCACCACCCGCTTAAATTACTCGTCGCGTGAACTCGGCCTAGCTCCGCACAGTTCTCAACTTCGCTCCACACTACCTCGCTCCGCATCAATGGACAGACACAGTCCGCAACTCCGCTCCGCATCACCCCTCGCGCCGCGTCAACGGACAGGCAGCCTTACGCTAGATAACTTTGACTTATTTTTTTTTTAGATGCAAGTACATATGTACTTAGGCATAGCATAGCTAAGTGCTAGCCCGACTGAAGGTTTCTTTCTTTTATGATAGTTCCAAATTCGAGTTTAATTACCTTTTTTTTTAAGAACGTGTTTCTGTAACAATATTAAACAATCTTTCTTCTTTTTAGAAAGAATTATTAGAATTATTATTAAATACTTTGGCATTTAGATGCCAAAGTATTTTCGGAATAACAGAACAACTAGCTTACCTGCTTACCTTATTAGAAAATTCTACCGCTTTCTACAACCTACATTACAATAATTTCAGTACAAAGGAAATCCATTCAGAATATCAATTAGCGTCCCAAATTGCCTCCAATCATATTGAATACAGATTATAACAATAAAGCTGTATCGTTTGCGTCTGCTGACCTTTCGGATCATTTTTATGGCAACACAGAGCTTAAATGCTCGTATAAA
This sequence comes from Fissipunctia ypsillon, assembly GCA_947568875.1. NCBI lineage: Eukaryota > Metazoa > Arthropoda > Insecta > Lepidoptera > Noctuidae > Fissipunctia > Fissipunctia ypsillon. The sequence continues at coordinate 13,542,184 of OX387659.1, read as the reverse complement.
CGGGCATCGTTTTCCGGATTTATTCGCTGGATTTTGTTACATGAATATTTACGATCGTTTTCGTGTACTGGATGGGTTGACTGTAAAAATTAAGAAACTTTCGTTTTTTTATAGCCTCATAAAATTAGCATAGTGTGTCGCCGATGGTCTGTATTTCGCCACTCGTAAATTAAAAGTGTTGATTACATTTTGTCGTGGCAGCGAGCTTGCTTGAAAAAAGGCCTAAGGATAGGTTTATGTGTGGTAATCTACACACACTTTTTCCTCAGGGTGTAGGCAGAAACTACAGAGCGCCACCTACTACGATCCTTACAATATACCTACTCATTTTCCCACCTTTTTATTATAATAACTAAAACCCGAAAAATCTAACCTTCGATAAGTTTTTTTTGTTTGTTTATTTAAACCACAATTATAACACCTTCACAGAATCATCCAAGTTGATGTTATAACTTATAATAAGTCACAATGTTTACACTTCATACAAAATAAAATTACTTGTAAGCAAAATTACAAAGAATAATCTACTTACTACAGTTAGGTTAGATACATAAAAATACTACTGGGAATCATTTTGTTTTTTACATCGCAGCTGTAAAAACATAAATATCTAATTTTAAAATAAATACGAATGTAATGTAGAATAAATACCACAGAATTTAAAAGTGAAAGCGTAAAATCTTCATTTCCAGCATTAGGCCCTTTGTACACGGCACGGTTTCTTTACGGTACGGCTTATAAACCGCGCCGTAGAACAAACGTGTCTGTCAACAAGCTTCCATAGTGATCCATACAACACTGACGACCGTGCCTACCCTCGGCGCGAATAAACCGTACCGTTGTGGAGTTTCTTGCCCATTCTTCTCGATACGAATTTAGCTTTTGAAAGAGGTGACTAGAATCAATTTTGACGTTCAAAAGTGCCTTTTATGGGCCTATTTGAATTAAATGATTTGACTTTGACCGTAGTTTTTCAAGGCAAGAAAAACGTGTGTGTGTGCAAAGGGCCTTACGGACATATACGGATAACGTTGCCATTCGCAGAGTTTCGTAGTTTGGTATCATAGAGGTTTGTAGGCTTCCGTACCAAAGATCAGACTCGCACTTACTGATGTAGTTTACACGTAGCTTTTACCGCATATCAGATAGCAAGATAGAAAGCTTTTTTACGAACATCTTTATTAAATTCAGCATGTACAACGGTTTATATTTGCATTGCGATCAAGTTCTTATTTTTTGTAAAATAAATAAAGGTTAATTTTTCCATGGTTCGACTTTATTTTGTCAATAATCAATTACCTTACTAAGGTATAATACTATACAAGTTTAATTAGAACATAGTGGAATTTTAACTGCCCCATTGGTCTCGTGGTCAGAAGCGCGACTGCTGAGCGTGGGGTCCTGGGTTCGATTCCCAAATCGGGCAAGGTGTTGCTGCCCGGTGTTTGGAAGTTGGTGATGTGAAGCCCCCGTGGCTCGGAAAGGACGTAAAGCCGTTTTTCCTGCGCCTGATCTCTCCCCGGTCGTGCTCGATTGCCGTCCCATCGGACCATGAGAGTAAAGGAACATAGAGTGCACTTGTGTTTGCGCATACACTTGTGCACCACACACTACTACTAAAATGTCTCCTGCGTACAGTCACGAACATTAATATACTTAGTACGGCAATAGGCAATAATATCCGATTTCATAATTCACCCATTAATATATGACGGCAAATATATGTGATGGTTTGTGGAAGGCATATATAAGTGGCAACACAAATATGCGACATCGAAGGAACACCAGACCTATCTGGAGAGACAAGCGATGCCAAAATATAGGATGCTCAACGTATGCCTGAATCTGAGTAGGCCAATATTTATAGCGCAAGACATGTGTTTTGCGCCATAAATATTGGCCTACTCAGATTCAAAATAATATGATACTTCGTTGTGGTCAAAAATATCTGGCATCACTTTGGCAGCATAAAAACCTAACAGTATATTTACATTAATACTCACCTCTTTTATGATGGGTTATTGACACTGACAAAATAATCGACATCGACTCGGTTGCCAAAAAGAAAAAATCGCTTGTTATTTGCATTTTAAACATAGCTGTCACATATTTTTACAGCAGCACTGATATTGAGATAGAAGGAAACTCGAAACATTACTATGTCATATGAATGTCGAAGGCATGAACAAGACTGCGCAGTAAGTTTCGAGATCCAAGTTGTATGGCTATCAATTTGACACCAAAATCATGCGTCAGTATCGCCGTAACACTTTTTTGTGGGTTAACGTTAAGTAGTGAGCAGAGCCGGATGGCTCTCGACGACTTGATCATAGGGATCTATGATCAAGTCGTCGAAAACTGCTTCCAAAATACAAAAGCACTCTGAAAATCTTGTCTCTATAAAAACATGAAACCGTAGTTGGATCACCCCTTAAGTTAGTGTCTATAATGTCAAATCAAAATACATAGCAGTTACTTAGCGATGTTTTTCATGCGTAGATATATAAGTAGGTTCCAGTAGCGAAAGCACCATATAAACACGATTCCTACTGGCTTCCCTTCGAAGGTTCGCATTAGCAACTCTACCGCTATTGAAAAATTGCACAATCAATATTGTCTATTATTGCCAAAAAATATACTTACACTACGGGTATTTAATTCACCATAACATTCAATCAAAAGAAGCGCCTGTTATTAGCTATGATCGTTCTGCTTTTTGACGATAGATGGTGTTAAATTCAGTAGGTAAATTTATTTAATTAGTTTATTTTATATATTTAATTTCTTAGTCTGTGTTTAATTTAATTCACACCTCGCCGCTGGTAGGCACGCCTATCCTACGTAATACTTCTTGGAAGCTGTTAGATAGTTAATAAGCTGAAACCTTTCATCATTTTCTCTCTGTATGTGCGCGGTTAAGTAGTTCATAACATTAGCTGCCTAACCTCGACTCGGGAAAAACTGGTGGGTCAATTAAAACATGCATTTGATTGTAGACTTACAGTCATTAAAATAACCGGCCAAGTGCGTGTCGGACCACGCACAATGAAGGGTTCCGTAGTTGAAAAGAATTTATCCCAAAAAGAAACTTAACATTATAGTTAAAAAACATGTTCTCTCATACACTGATATAATATACGTCACGGTCAATTATCCAACTGCAAATTTAAGTTTGTAATCGCAAAAAAACAAATGTGACAAATCTACAAATGAACGATTTTCGGACTTTTTCCTTTACTTGTGCTGTGAGACCTTGCTACTTGACTTTCATGATTCTAGAGCAACGAGAAGTACCCTATACGTTTTGATTTATTTGCGAGTATCAAAATATGTCACATAAATGGCCGTATTTTTTATTGCGTTGATTTAGAAGCTTTATTTTTTTAGAGCTCTAAGGGACCATATACCTACGTTTATGATATTAATTTAAACTTGATACCTATACACATTCTTGAGAAAAAGGGTTTTGACCTCCCGCTCTGGGTGGAGCGGGAGGGCGTGTCGGACTTTTACTGACTAAAACCCACCTGTGTTCCTTCAGTTGCCTGTGCCGGGACCACGGTAACTCAAGGAACACGGAACGATCTTTAAACTACAATCATAATTTAATTTATTATCGTGTGCGTAAAATTGTTTTACCTCAGACAATAGACGCCCAAGACCTTATTTCTTAGCACACACGACATAGGTTAAAATTAGTTGCAAGAAGATACATAAGCAACGTTAAACACACCGCAAATGTATAGGTAGCAACGATTACTAAGCAACGTATCATACTACTCACGATTAATTGGGTAATCGATATCTTTGCCCCAACGTAACCCAGACCCGTTAGTGCCTTTTTACATGCTCGCATGCGGATAGTCGAGGGTAGCTTTCCGAAGTACACACATTTTTCTTGGGTCTGCTTCATGATATCGACAGTCACTACATCGTCGGTCGCTGTGTCGAAAACGTTCCATCGACGGGTTAATGAATCGACAGTACCCCAAATCGATGATACGCTACATCGACAGTACCCCAAATCGATGATACGCTACATCGACAGTACCCCAAATCGATGATACGCTACATCGACAGTACCCCAAATCGATGATACGCTACATCGACAGTACCCCAAATCGATGATACGCTACATCGACAGTACCCCAAATCGATGATACGCTACATCGACAGTACCCCAAATCGATGATATGCTACATCGATAGTACCCCAAATCGATGATACGCTACATCGACAGTACACCAAATCGAAAGTACGCTGTATCGACAATATATCATATCGATAATACGTTGTATCGACAGTACATCATATCGGTGGTACGCTGCGTCGACTGCTCGACCCGAGCCAGATTTAAATAAAAAACATAAGCTTTTTTAAAGTTTTTAATCACAATTTGTTATTACTTGTTTTTGATGTAACCACATAAAATGAATGAATGAATTTATTATTTTTCATCCATTTTATGTGGGTGGTGATATTCCTAGAAATAAAGATGGGCACATCTTTATTTCTAGGAATGCCCTCTTAGTTCAATTTGTATTTGTCAATACAGTGCAAAGCCACTCCGTGGAATCCCTTGAAAGATTTCAGTGCAATGGCATAAAGACTGAATCAATTTGGTGTGATGGAAGCCGATTGAAATGTTTGCTTTAGGCAGGTTGGTTTCAGGAATTCTGTTGATTTTTCCAAATTTGAATAATATTGGCTTTTTTCACGTTTCACCAACTACCGGAAAGTTCTGGTTAATTTACCAAGCTAATAATTTCGTATGAATTCTGTTCAATATTTTGTTTTTAGGGCTCTGTCTTTCGACGGACATTGTAAAACGCCCTGAAAGTTATAGCTGTATCAACAATATTAAATACCTACCAATGTCTACAAAAGAAAAAGTTTGAGAAAAAAGTTTCTTCATAACTCAAAAGACAAATGGTAAAAGTTGTAAAGGCTGACGTTTTTAGGGTTCCGTAGTCAACAAGGAACCATGTCCATCTGTCTGTCCGTCCTTCACTCTATCCGTCTGCGGCTTATAATTCAATTATTTATTCAAGTAACATAACTCACAGTATTAGTAACAATTTGATTTATACCTATGTTAGCAACCTGGCTTAGCTCAGAGACCTTTAGTACTAGAAAGCTGTAATTTGACACGGGTATACATGTTAATTACGCCGACAAAGTGGTAATCTGGTAGTGGTAGTGGTGGTAATCTTAAAAAAAATTGTTAGAGTGCCTCCCTTACATATAAAGTGGGGGTGACTTTTTCTTTCGTCTACTCCATGGTGTGCGGTGTCGTTAGATAGGCGATTCAAAAATATTGCGACTGTGCAAAACACATTTTTCGATTCAGGAATCCGTTTGCGAACTATTAAAATTCACGACTATAGTAGGTACATATAATGAACGTTACAAGGAAAACTATCACAGCTAAGTAGGCGTTACAAGTCAACGATTAATAATCGGCTAAGTTACATTTGCAGTTGGAATATATGAGAGAATGTTGTGTTTTAACTGCAGTGTTGTTTCTTGGGATAAATTCATCCCAACTACGGAACCCTTCATTTTGTGTGGTCCGACACGCACTTGGCCGTTTTTTGCTTAACGATTAACCCAGTGTTCTGGAGCCGGTTTAATTAAGATACTAGTTGTGCCCCGCGACTTCGTTCGCGTGGAAGTCGTAAGATATACAATATACTAAAACAACAGTCACATTTTAATAAAACTCCCTCATCGCCCGCCCGCGCTATTACTTCGTTTTCGCTTAGCGTTCATATTGGCTAGAAAAAAAAACTGCTCATAAAAAGTACCCATACTTCTTTATCCATCCTCGAGAATTTAGGCTACTAAATTTTTCAAATCCGACTTTTTGTTCACAATTTCATTGGTTTTAATTTTTTTTTTGCGCTGAACCCTATATATTTTTCTAAAATAAAAGTAGTTTAAGTCACTCCTTGTAACATCAGCTATTTGCCAGTGAAAGTCCTGTCAAAATCGGTCCAGCGGTTTCGGAGATTAACCGGAACAAACTAACAGACTAAAATTTTATAAATTTCTTTTTTTTATAAGTACCCTATAATTATATCATATGGATTTAGTAAGCTGTTATTTTGACATCACAAACAGACACTTCAATTTTATTTATTTGTATAGACAAGATATATTTCAGGATAGAATCCCCTAACTCAATTCAATTGAGCAAGTTTAAACATTACTACCCGCCTAGGAGTCAATACCCAGAATCCAATATTCGTATTCAGCATAAATCTAATTTAATCTTATAACTCGAAGAATGTAAACTGTTCTACCTAAGTTGTCACTGAATTAATATTCAATTTGTATTTGTTTTTCAGATTTGTTTTCACCTCGGTTTGTATATACTTATACATCATCATCTGCCTAGCCTTTTCCCAACTATATTGGGGTCGGCTTCCAGTCTAACCGGATGCAGCTGAATACCAGTATTTTACATGGAGCGACTGCCTATCTCACCTCCACAACCCAGTTACTGGGTAATACGATACCCCTTGGTAAGACTGGTTGTCAGACTTTCGGGCTTCTGATGACCCGTATCGACTGTCAAAGATCCACGAATGACAGCCGGGACCAACGGCTTAACGTGCTTACCGAAGCACGAAGGAGTCTCGGTATGTAAAGATGGTCACCCATCCACGGACCAACCCCGGCAAGCGTAGCTTAACCTGGTGGATCGACCCATGCGGCTGTTATTACTTAGCCACGAGCTCCTCACGTATATACTTATACATATTATCTAAAAACACACACACATATTGTCTAAAAGCTATGGCGGAGAGTATCGACTCTCCGATTATTAAAAGTTTTGTGAGAAGGACAATCACTGAACATTAATTTGGAGATGTCCTTTTCACAACACTATTTATCCTGTATTTCTCTATTGTATTTTAATTACTAACACTAGTAATAAGTTATAATATTGTTTACTAACATGCTGGATCATTGTTGTCCGAAAATAAAGAATATAATATAATACAATTTAATATAATATACTATACTATACTATACTATACTATACTATACTATACTATACTATACTATACTATACTATACTATACTATACTATACTATACTATACTATACTATACTATACTATACTATACTATACTATTCTATACTATAATGTAATATAATATAATTATTATTTTAAGACTGTAAGTTAGCTTATTTATTATGTAAATATTATCTTTGAAATTGAAATAAAGATGTATCAAAGACCAACAAAAAAGTGTATAGGTACTTTGACAGTCGGAAACAGTAAGTTTGTCGAAAAGATTTTTGTTATTTGTGAAACTCCACGAACGAAAGTTTCTTTCCGATTTTGTTTTATGTAAAGCAGAAACTTTCCCGTTTTAGTATAGTCAGCGTCAAAAATAGTGGGCGGAACAGACTGTACAAAATGATCAGAGGGGTAATTCCCGTATTTTAAAGAATGTTCGCATTGTAATCTCAATCTCAGTAAAACAAACCTTGTCTCATTGAGATATAGTTCAATTATCTTAATAGTTCTGATCATTTGAACAGTTTGTTCGACGCTATATTTTTGACGTTGAATGTCCTGAAAGAAAAAACGTGTGCGGGTGACGAAATGAGGGTGTACTATAGGTAGGTATACCTCTGCCTAACTCTTGAGGGATACAGGCATGATGTTATGTTATGTTATGTGTGTGTGGTCGGCGGACCCCCGTCAGGAACGAAGTTCCTTCTCACGTATGATTTAAAAAAAAACAAAATGTTCGCAGCCGCCATCTTGGATTTACATTTTGACCTCACTATCGACTTTAGCATCCTGAAAAACAATGAAAACGACACCCATGACGAAAAAATAAAAATTTTCGCAGCCGCCATCTTAGATTTTCAATTTGACTTCACTATCGGCTTTAGCACACTCGCATGATGAAAAACTTTAAATTTTCGCAACTGCCATCTTGAATTTTCATTTTAACGTCTCTATAGGCGTTAACACCCTCGAAAACCATGAAAACGAAACCCATGATGAAAACTTAAAAAATGTTCGCAGCCGCCATTTTGGATTTTCATCTTGCCCAAATTCACTCTTTCTCTTTCTCTCTGTCTGTCTCTTTCTACTATAAATAATAGAAAGATACATAGGGAGAGAGAGAGAGAGAGACTTTATTCTATTAGGAATGCTCTCAAGCGAAGTTAATAACTCGTGCAAATCGGATAGTTTTTGCTAGAAGCCTCCGATGTCAGATAAAGCTTTTAGAGACCATTTGCATAAAGGTCGCATGTGGGTCTCTAATTAACCATACAGGATCAAATTAAATTAGCTGGCGAAACTCCCCACGGCGTGATGGGTATCGATATCTCATCACAATAATTTACTTAAAATTACGTATTAAATTATTATTATTGTTCCCTTTTGCGGAGTTTCGCTAGCTAATTTAATTCGGTTCTGTATAAGTACTATAAAATGCCAGATTGCCACCAAGTTGAAAAAAAAAAATTTTTCGCTTTACCGTGGAGTTTTTGTCAGTTATTTTCTCCAACTTATGTGGGGTTGCTACATAAGCTCTTGAATGTTTTATGTGAAATAAATTAGCTGTATAAAACTTGACTGTTCAACCTTTGGGATTTATCATGTAAATTATTTTGTTGTCACAGCATAATTTTTGTTGTAGTAGTGAAAAAACACTGTTATTTTCTTATACTCTTGTATAGGTAAATCACATTGTTACTTTTATTTCAATGTTAATAACCATTAAAGTTTTATATTGAAACGTGAGCTCCAGTTTATTTATTAATTTACACAGCTTATACAACGTGGAGACAACAATACGACAATAAATGAAAACACTTGTTAAAATATACTAATGAATAAGAGTATTTTGGAAATATCAAATAAATCGAATTTTTAAAAGTGATTTTTTCAAACAAACTAAATAGTAGTGTAATATTGGATATATTTGATTAAATTTTTCGGAAGTAGATTGGGAACGACATTTAATTTATTGCCTTATTGTCGTCTCCACCTTGTAATACGATCAGGGCATAAAAAGGCATGAAGGCTCTTTGTTGGGATTTTTAAAAAGCTCACATTTCTGACTAGTATACATGTACTTAGTTATCTGTGACGCACTTTCCCGCACTAGTGCAAAGCACGCGTGTTAATACATTGCATTGTGAACCTAAAAGCAGTGCAATAAGAGTCACTTTAAAAGCAAGTGTTGAAAATATTTTCCTCTGAATAAATCTGTAATAGAAACAGGTACTAGGGTAGCAGAAATCAGAGCTGATCTTTGTTAGAATTACTCTCAATTGTTGATGACACCTGCCGCTACCGGTCGGACGTGACAAGAATATTATATCATCTGTGCGACTACCACCAGATGAAGACAGCATTAAGATAATGTTGTTTTTCCTTATAAACCAATTAGGTATATCTATAACTCTATAGGTACTTACTTGTGAATTAACCCGTGATGGCTTTAACTTGCAGTGGGAAATGAAATTGTTTATTCTGTAAATAGGATATCGGAATCACTTTTACCTACACGTCATATTAAAAAAATTAAGCTAGATGGATTCGACATTTCCTATCTGCGAAGAAATGGTGAAACAAACTCAGGCGTCAAAGTCTCATTTAATGTCCAGACATAATAGGCCAGGCACAAAAGATCCTTGTACCTGCTGTTACATGTGACAGTCTCCTTCTCACGCGTCAAAAGATCCTTGTACCTACTGTTACATGTGACAGTCTCCTTCTCACGCGTCAAAAGATCCTTGTACCTACTGCTACATGTGACAGTCTCCTTCTCACACGCCAAAAGATCCTTGTACCTATTGCTACTTGTGACAGTCTCCTTCTCACGTGTCAAAAGATCCTTGTACCTACTGCTACATGTGACAGTCTCCTTCTCACGGGTCAAAAGATCCTTGTACCTACTGTTACATGTGACAGTCTCCTTCTCACGCGTCAAAAGATCCTTGTACCTACTGTTACATGTGACAGTCTCCTTCTCACACGCCAAAAGATCCTTGTACCTACTGCTACATGTGACAGTCTCCTTCTCACACGCCATTATGTATCTCTTTTACATGTGCGGGACCTGCAATCTTTTGCAAGAAAATCGTTGATAGTTGATCGCTTCCTCTTAATAACACATGTGGCACTAATTACCAACACCGATTAGTACCGTGGATTACGTCTCGCCTTTCTGCTGCATTTAGAAAATTAAAACTACAGCAATGCTATTCTCTAAGGATACAGCCTTGTGTTGCAGCGCTGCCGCAGCGGTGAAACTCAGTTTGGTATTCACTAAGCTGCGTAAAGCTACACTAGCGCTCAAGGCTGTGACGGCCGTGAGTTAAAACTACCCAACAGCGGACAAATTGACAGTAATGACAGTTCTTCTTACATTTTGGTATTACGACCTCGCCCACAGCCTCGCTTCTAACTGTCAAATCCAAAAGCTACAATATTCGGGCGCACTCTTGACAAAAATAATAAACTGTATTGAAATTTTTCGATTCTTTGTAATACTTATTTGAAAAATGGCAGCTTGGTTAATTATAAAGCTACATTTATTAGATGAAGCTTGAAAAAGTGATGATTTGAAGAAAGCTCGACAGGCGAAACAAATAAGTAAATTTAAAACAATATCCCGTGATAAAGAGTTTATCCATATTTACAGGCTTTCTGAGGATTTAATTAATATATTAGAAGATGACTTAACTCCGTATATGCGTCCGCGAGTTCATTCCAGTGGTTTAACCAAGAGGAAAATAACATAATAATATAACACTCACATTTCACTAGGGTATTTTATTCTCTTAATCACAGAACTTACATGTAACAATCGCTGATACAAATAATTTAGATGCAATGCACATTTTAAAAGTTTTCAAACTAGAATTCAAGTGGTTTTCGAACCTTTTTAGGTCGGGTTGTTACGAGTGAAGCACAGAGTCACAGATTACGAGTGAAGTGTTTTGTTTTGTTTACATTTATCTCCGTGTCGCGTTGCTCAAAATAGGCAAAGGAATCGTCATTCAGCCTTAAAATGTAATAATAAATTGCAATAAACTGTTACAATTATGAAATTTGTTAATAGTTTTACTCTATTCCTTATAGTGCTTAAAGATAGACCTATATTATATATTTTAAAGCCATAAAACACTCAGTCGAGATTGATCGATTATGATCTAAAGAATTTGTTTCAAGCTCTTAATTCGTCTACGAAACAGCGACGGGAGACAACAGCCTAGGGTTCGTCGACGACCATAACCACGCTAGTGAATACGGTTTGAATCAGCGCTACACGCTCGGTCGAACTCAAGGCTGTCTCAACGACGAGCTCGTCGCAGCTTACAGCTATGAAATTATCTTTTAGAGAATAGCACTGCTGGAAAGAAAACTACGTTTACCTAGAAAAGGTATTCCGTTGCGAACGAACAGCTGAACATTTAGCCGAGTTGAATTTTGTAAAATCTCTATTTCACAGACATTGCACCTGACACGCGAGTCTTTCTTAAAAACTTTTCTAAATGATCTTCTCCGCTGAGTGCGTTTGATTGACTCCTGCTTCTTCAGCCCCCAAGAAGCTGGCACCCCCCCCCGCCTGTGTTCATTCAGGACAAGGCAAAGTGGACAGATGTGTCCCAATGGTGCACCGAGCATAAGATCGGCTTCACCAACGCCCGCTCTACCCAGCAGGGTATCAAAGTGAGCATCCCTACGTCCAAGGACTATAGGGAACTCACCAGGCTCCTTCGGGCGAGAGGTGTGTCCTTCCACACCTACACTCTTCCCGAAGAGCGCCAGACCCGAGTGGTAATTCGTAGGATTCCTAAGGAAATCCCTACTGACGCCATCAAGGCCGACTTAGAGGCCCAAAATATCCCAGTTTCGGAGGTCCACCGAATGCACCGTGCCAGAGGCGGTCATGCATTCGACATGGTCCTCGTTGTCTGTCCCCCAACTGAAGGGCATCACCCTATCTTTGGTGTAAAAACCATTTGTCATCTCATGGGCTTCGAAATCCAGAAGCCCAACAAATATGGCTTCATCGGCCAATGTCACCGATGCCAGCTATACGGCCACGCGCAGAAAAACTGCCACGCCAAACCCAGGTGTGTCAAGTGCCTGGGCGAGCACGGCACCTCTGACTGCCCCCGTCCCAAGGATCGCACCCTGTGCACCGAGCCACCTAGCTGTGTGCTATGCGGTGAGTCAGGTCACCCAGCAAACTACCGGGGCTGCCCTAAAGCCCCGAAATTATCCCCCAAACTGGCCAAGCGCGCAGTCGCCCGCCAGCAAAGGGAAGCCCCCGCCCCTTCGACCCAAATGCCAGAACGGCTAAGCCCTCAAAGGCCTAGCCCCTGGACGGCCCTTAACCATCAAAGGGCTTTCCCGGCCCTGGCCAAAACCAGCCCCCCACCCCCATCCATCCCAGCGCTGATGGACCCCCGCAACCGCGCCGCCGCGCCCGCCCCCACCCTCCCCCCGAGACCGGTGCAAGCGCCTAAAACCGCCCCTGCAGCCGGTAATGCACCCCCCCACTCGCCGACTACGGTTGGCCCCAACCCCCTCGACCCCTTCAACATTATTTCGGGCACCTTCACGGCCTTCCTCACCCCACGCGCCAGGAAAATGGCAAGCGAATTAGTTGCTGCCAGAAATGCCGGCAACCTTCTGCAGATTCTGGAGATATATAACTCATATCCCGAGATCACGCAAGCCTTATCCTCCTTCGTCAACCTTCCCAACCCCCACTATGGATAAAGAAGCCAAAGGGAGAACTAAGCCCCGATCCCTTAAATTAGGCTACTTCAATGCCAACGGCATTCGCGGACAACGCGATGAGATCGCCGAGTTCCTCCGTGATCATCAAATTGATATTCTCCTTATACAGGAATCCTTCCTCAAGCCCAACGTCCGTAACCCGTCAATTGCTAACTACTGCGTAGTTCGCAACGACAGGACTCGGTGTCACAAGGGTGGCACCCTCATATACTATAGAAAGGTTCTTCACTGCATCCCTATGGACCCTCCCCCCCTATCCAAATTAGAAGTGTCTGTATGCCGGCTAGGCATGTCAGGCCACCAACCGATCACCCTAGTATCGGCCTATGTTCCCCCCCAAACCTCGTCAGAAAATCCCCAGTCGATTTCTGACGACCTCTCTGCCCTCTTCGGCCTGAGTGATTCCGTTATCATAGCGGGCGACCTCAACGCCAAACACCCTGCCTAGAACAGCAACACCACCTCAGCCAGAGGTAGGCAACTGTTCGGTCTCTGCCCCATACTAAATTTCGATGTCATCGCCCCGATGACTCCAACCCATTTTCCCCACGACCCCAACCATACCGCCGACGTCCTCGACATAGCGCTTCTGAAGAATATCAACCTACGGTTGGATTCTATAGAGGCGGTACAAGAGCTCTCCTCTGACCACCGACCAGTGGTCATGAAACTGGCCCCCCGTGTCGGTCTCCATGACCCCACTCAACCCCCTCTCACCAAAATAGTCACAGATTGGAGGAAAGTAAGCAAAAGCCTGAAATCCACTTCTTCCCATCACTTGGACTCCATCCCTGATCAGTTCGACTCTGTCGCGAACACGACGGCCGCGATCGACTCGCTCACTGAGCACGTACAATCAGTCCTGAACGACTGTTCAAAGGTAACTCCAGCGGACGATGACCGTCGCTGGAGATTGCCGGACGATGTGCGTGAACTGTTGCGCGAGAAGAACGCGGCTGTCCGTGCATACAGCAACTTTCCCTGCCTTGCGAACAAAGCCCATATGCGCCATTTACAGCGAGCTGTAAAGACACGCCTAGCGGAGCTGCGTACCGCTGACTGGGACAGGATGCTAAGCGACCTAGAGCCCACTCATCAGGCCTTCTGGGAACTTCAAAGGAAACTAAAGTCCAAAGAAGTAGTCTCCATGCCCCCCCTACTCCGCCCTGACAAGACCATCGCCTTCGACGATGCAGACAAGGCTGAATGCCTAGCCAACAGCCTCGAGGCTCAATGCTCTCCCAGCTCTCAACCAGTAGACCAAGCTCACTTATCAAAAGTCGACGCTGAAGTCGAACGTAGAGCCTCCCTTCCCCCCGTTGAAAACCCTGACTATCCTCTGCCTCCCGTCACTCCAGACGAAGTGCACGATATCATCAAGGGTTTAAAGCCCCGTAAAGCTCCCGGCTCAGACGGCATCACAAACAGGGTAATACAACTATTCCCTGCCCACCTCATAATGCTACTGACCACCATCTTCAATGGTGCCATGAGCAATAACATCTTCCCAGATGCATGGAAAAAGGCCACTGTCATCGGCATCCCCAAGCCTGGAAAGCCCAAATCTGAGCCCTCGAGCTACCGCCCCATCAGTCTGCTCAATGTCCTCGGCAAAGTCTATGAGAAACTTATTTATAAGCGTCTCAGAGACTATGCCGAAACAAAAGGCCTCATCCCAAACGAACAGTTTGGTTTTCGAACCCAGCACTCTTGTGTGCATCAGGCCCACCGCATCATCGAACACATAAGCGCTGGCTTCCAGCGCGGCATGATGACGGGCGTTATATACTTCGACATAGCGAAAGCGTTCGACAGAGTCTGGCACAACGGCTTATTATATAAGCTCTACCAACTCGGTGTGCCGGACCGTCTCGTACTCATCTTACGAGACTTCTTGTCGAACCGCACCTTCCGCTATCGCATCGAAGGAGCACTATCCTCCCCCCACCCTATCCGCGCAGGCGTCCCCCAGGGCTCTGTGCTTGCCCCCCTCATCTTCACGCTGTTCACTAGCGACATACCCAGGAGCAAAAAGGCACAGTTGGCTCTGTTCGCAGACGACACGGCCATTTACTGCTCGGGCACCAAACAAGCCTCGATTTCTCTCACTCTCCAAAGAGCGGTCACCAAACTTGGCGACTGGTTCAGGAAGTGGAGAATTGAAGTGAATCCCGACAAAAGTCAAGCGGTTCTTTATTCAAAACCGCGCCATAGCCCCACCCCCCCCCCCCCCGACCAATCTCCATGTTCGGTAAGCCTATCCCTTGGGAGAAGCGAGCCAAATATCTAGGTGTGATTCTCGATGAGCACCTCACCTTCGCAGAGCACATAAAGAAGGTTCGTTCGCGCGCCGCTTTCGCTCTCGGTAGACTCCACTCGATAATGAATGCAAAAAGCAAGTTGTCACTAAAGTGCAAGTTGCGCATTTACACGGCGTGCATACGCCCTATTATGACGTACGCCTGTGCAGTCTTTGCTCACGCAAAACCCCACCACATCCATAGGATGCAGACCCTCCAGAACCGTGCCCTCCGAATGATCACGGGATCCCCTTTCTATGTCCGGAACGAGATCCTCCATCTCGATCTCAAAATCCCCACCATCCTCCAGTTCATGAAACGTAACTCCAAGCGTTTCTTTGAAACCGCCGCCAAACATCGCAACCCCCTAGTTGTCGAGGCCGCTAAATATACCCCCTCCAACATTAGTAAAGTCCGCCGTCCGAGGCACACACTATTAGACCCAGACGACCCTATTACCCTCCTCCAGGAAAGCAATAGGGCTACTAGTACAGTACAAAAACACAAAAAACCGACATTCCGACCCCGCCGCCGAGGTCCAGCGCGAAAACCCCGAGTTAATAATTCCCCCCGACCCTTGCTCGAAGAAGCGCCAGCCCGCGCCGAAGCTGAGCCTGTAGCTTTAAATTCCCCAGACAATAATAATTATCCAATTTTGATCCAGCCTGTCCCAACTTGCTGTCCCCCCAGTGACGCCCTAAGCCGAGGTTCGTACCCCACAGGGGGTGCCCTTAGCGCGCAGTCACTTAGTAATGTAAGTAACACGCCCCTGGCTGGAGGCTTTGAGTTAGCTTAAGGCAGCCACAGGATTGACCGGTTAAGTAGTCACGGCCACTCTTGGCCAACTACGAGATGCCATTGATAGGAAAAAAAAAAAAAAAAAAAAATGCGTTTGATTCATTCCCTCGCTCGACACCGCTGTGGACGGTCGTGCCGCTTGACGCATTCCACTCGCTGCACCACTGACGCACCGCACAGTCGCCGCCATCGACGTTTGTTCGTGACGCCACGTCACGCACCGACTCCTGTAGTCTCTGACTACACCCGTTGTGTCAATTATTGCCTTTTTCAAGGCGATTGTTGATAAATTGTTTCTTTAACGTCTTCCGTCAAATAAACGTTCGGCGTGTCTCCCTGGCCCACTCAGGGTAAAAACCACAGTTTCGTGGTCCTTGGTGGATACCTCACGGTGCCAACGAAACCAAGGGGGTGTTGACCCAACACACCCGCTGAGCCCCTTCAGGGTAAGGCAGTCAATTGGACGGGTCCCAGAGATAACCGGCCTTGGGGGGTCTCCTAGTCGGCTCTGGTGACAGTTTTCCTTCCACAGCGACTCACCTAGTGTCTTTAGGGTGTGTCTACACCCTTCGCACTAGACTGGTCAGGGCCCTGTCGCACATTAAGACTGGCGACAGGGAGGGCCACACACCCCCGGGCCCATCCACCCGGGGAGTAGGATCTTTTAGGTCCCCTAATCAGTTCGACTCTGTCGCCGACACGACGGCCGCGATCGACTCGCTCACTGAGCACGTACAATCAGTCCTTAACGACTGTTCAAAGGTAACTCCAGCGGAGGATGACCGTCGCTGGCGATTGCCGGACGATGTGCGTGAACTGTTGTGCGAGAAGAACGCGGCTGTCCGTGCATACAGCAACTTCCCCTGCCTCGCGAACAAAGCCCATATGCGCCATTTACAGCGAGCTGTAAAGACACGCCTAGCGGAGCTGCGTACCGCTGGCTGGGACAGGATGCTAAGTGACCTAGAGCCCACTCATCAGGCCTTCTGGGAACTCCAAAGAAAACTTAAGTCCAAGGAAGTAATCTCCTTGCCCCCCTACTCCGCCCTGACAAGACCATCGCTTTCGACGATGCCGACAAGGCTGAATGCCTGGCCGATAGCCTTGAGGCCCAATGCTCTCCCAGCTCCCAACCAGTAGACCAAGCTCACCTGTCAAAAGTTGACGCTGAAGTCGATCGTAGAGCCTCCATTCCCCCTGTCGAAAACCCTGACTATCCTCTGCCTCCCGTCACTCCAGACGAAGTGCACGATATCATCAAGGGTCTAAAGCCCCTTAAAGCTCCCGGCTCAGACGGTATCACAAACAGGGTAATACAACTATTCCCTGCCCACCTTATAATGCTACTGACCACCATCTTCAATGGTGCGATGAGCAATAACATCTTCCCAGAAGCATGGAAAAAGGCCACTGTCATCGGCATCCCCAAGCCTGGAAAGCCCAAATCTGAGCCCACGAGCTACCGCCCCATCAGTCTGCTCAATGTCCTCGGCAAAGTCTATGAGAAACTTATTTATAAGCGTCTCAGAGACTATGCCGAAACAAAAGGCCTCATCCCAAATGAACAGTTTAGTTTTCGAACCCAGCACTCTTGTGTGCATCAGGCCCACCGCATCATCGAACACATAAACGCTGGCTTCCAGCGTGGCACGATGACGGGTGTTGTATACTTCGACATAGCGAAAGCGTTCGACAAAGTCTGGCACAACGGCTTATTATAAGGGGTCTTTCAACAAGGACGGGTCGATGTTAAAATTGAATAAAACAAGATGTGTGTGAGATATTAACGAAATTTATTTTTTATTTAAAAGGCCCATTAATGCCATTATGGATGGAATATGACATCGTTTAAATGTCTGCCGCGGCTTCGTATGGTGGCACGAATCCGAGAGGTCCAATTTTTAATGACTCTGCTGCATAGATCCGGCTGAATCCGAGCGATGGCCTGCGTTATGTTGGCTTTCAGGGCAACGGTCGAATGTGGTTTATTGGCATAGACCTGCGACTTCAGAAAACCCCACAAGAAAACGTCTAGCGGAGTCAAATCACACGATCTTGGTGGCCAATTCACGTCACCTCTGCGAGAGATAACTCTACCCTCAAACCGTTCATGCAGAATGTCGATTGTGTCGTTGAGGTCTGCGAAAGGCAGAGTTCTTGAGCACGGCGAGAAATCGACTGCCTCGGAGTCTCCTGAACACTCTCACGTACAGCGGCGATGTTCTCGGCCGATCTGGCGTTCCTTTGACGTAAAGGTGTTGGTTGGTTGTTTACCGAACCGGTCGTCTCAAATTTAGTCACCAATCGTTGGAGAGTGGACTTTGAAGGGCCACCGCGTCTGCCGTAAAATGGGCGCAATGCGCGCAACGTTTGCACTAACGAACACTCATTTTGATAATAAAGTTTTATCATTTGCACATGCTGCTCAACCGTGTAACTTGCCATGGTGATTTGTCATCACTGACTGCATAATATACAACAGATTTTACAGATCCCACCAAAATAGTATGGCTGCCACAGACTGTCAACATCGACCCGTCCCTATTGGAAAACCCTTTATAAGCTCTACCAACTTGGTGTGCCGGACCGTCTCGTACTCATCTTACGAGACTTCTTGTCAAACCGCACCTTCCGCTATCGCATCGAAGGAGCACTATCCTCCCCCCACTCTATCCGCGCAGGCGTCCCCCAGGGCTCTGTGCTTGCCCCCCTCATCTTCACGCTGTTCACCAGCGACATACCCAGGAGCAAAAAGGCACAGTTGGCTCTGTTCGCAGACGACACGGCCATTTACTGCTCAGGCCTAAAACAAGCCCCGATTTCTCTCACTCTCCAACGAGTGGTCAACAAACTTGGTGACTGGTTCAGGAAGTGGAGAATCGAAGTGAATCCCGACAAAAGCCAAGCGGTTCTTTACTCCAAACCGCGCCTTAGCCCCCCCCCCCCCCCCCCCCCCCCCGACCAATCACCATGTTCGGTAAGCCTATCCCTTGGGAGAAGCGAGCCAAATACCTAGGTGTGATTCTCGATGAGCACCTCACCTTCGCAGAGCACATAAAGCAGGTTCGTTCGCGCGCCGCTTTCGCTCTCGGTAGACTCCACTCCATAATGAATGCAAAAAGCAAATTGTCACTAAAGTGCAAGTTGCGCATTTACACGGCGTGCATTCGCCCCATCATGACTTACGCCTGTGCAGTCTTTGCACATGCAAAACCCCACCACATCCATAGGATGCAGACCCTCCAGAACCGCGCCCTCCGAATGATCACAGGATCCCCTTATTACGTCCGAAACGAAATCCTCCACCTCGATCTCAAAATCCCCACCATCCTCCAATTCATGAAACGTAACTCCAAGCGTTTCTTTGACACCGCCGCCAAACATCGCAATCCTCTAGTTGTCGAGGCCGCTAATTATACCCCCTCCAACATAAGTAAAGTCCGCCGTCCGAGGCATACTCTCCTAGACCCAGATGACCCCATTACTCTCCTTCAAGAAAGCAATAGGGCCTCTAGCACAAAACACAAAAAACCGACATTCCGACCTCGCCGCCGAGGTCCATCGCGAAAACCCCGAATTAATAATTCCCCCCGTCCCTTGCTCGAAGAAGCGCCAGCCCGCGCCGAAGCTGAGCCTGTAGCTTTAAATTCCCCAGTTAATAATAATCATCCAAGTTTGATCCAGCCTGTCCCAACTTGCTGTCCCCCCAGTGACGCCCTAAGCCGAGGTTCGTACCCCGCAGGGGGTGCCCTTAGCGCGCAGTCACTTAGTATTGTAAGTAACACGCCCCTGGCTGGAGGCTTTGAGTTAGCTTAAGGCAGCCACAGGATTGACCGGTTAAGTAGTCACGGCCACTCTTGGCCAACTACGAGATGCCATAGTTAGGAGAAAAAAAAATGCGTTTGATTCCGGCTCAATCAACTGTTTCGATCGCAGTTCACGTTTGGTTCTCTCATTTGTCGACAATAACACTAAGATAAAAGCATATTCAAGCAAATAAATGATTTGATTGCTTGATAATACTAGCTCTTTCCTGCGGCTCCGCCCGCGAGGAAATCAGAAATTATCCCACGCGAAAGTATTACCGGGATACTTACAGGTTACTTACACGATTTTTTTGAAATTTTATTGAAATCTGTTCAGCCGTTAAGTCGTGAAAATTTAAACAGACAGTTAATTTTCCATTTTAGGGTTCCGTGCCTCAAAAGGAAATACGGAACCATATGACCACTTCGTTGTCCGTCTGTCTGTCAGTCTGTCAAGAGCCTTTTTCTCAGAAACGCATGGAGGTATTAAGTTGAAATTAATATAAAATACGTAGGTACATAGGTCACCGGTCCCTTGGAGCTCTAAAAAAATTAATCATCTTCTATAGGGTACTTCCCGTAGACCTAGAATCATGAAATTTGGCAAGAAACAAGGTCTCATAGCACAACTAAAGGAAAAAGTTCAAAAACCATTAATTTTTAGTTTAATCACATTATTTTTATTTTTATGATTACAAACTTACATTTGCAGTTGGAGAATTGACCGTGACGTACATCTATCTATGGGAGAACATGTTTTCCAACTACAATTCTAAGTTTTTTTTTGGGATAAATTCTGTGCGTCCTGTGAAAACTGATACATCTCGAAAATTTCAACTTTACAGTAGAGTAGTTTTTGTGTCTATAAAATCATAAAATTTGTTAGGATAATTATTTTACAAAAATAGTGACACAATTTGTATTAGTGTCGTATTGTTTACAACCTATTAAGTTCCTGCTCAAAAGGCGTTAAATACAGGAAGAGATATTTAAAAAAAACAATTAGTTGTATCAAAACACACCAAATGAATGATCGTGTATAATGATTCTAAATGAGTTGTATCACTTTACACTTTGTGTGAAGCTTCGGTGAAAGGTGATTATTGTGGACTGTATTTGGTTTTCTTCTTGGCTTGAGGGGTGGAGGAATGAAAGACTTCTTGATTTTCTTCCCTTTATTCTTCCTTGTGGTTCTTCTAGTAGAGCTGGAGGCCGACTGTGTCCTACCTTGTTGGATGTCGCTACGTCCCCGTCAGGGGGCGCGGCTAGTGGTGTCGGGGCTTGGCCCCCTTCCCGCGGAAGCTGTACAGTGGCCCGCAAATACGGGCCCCTCGCTATGTGCGCCTATAGCGGCTGGCGGTAGTGGGCGTGCGTGCACGCCCCTGTGAGTGATTGCTATTTGTGTTTCTGTAGGCGCGTTACGACGTTGATCCACAACGCCGCTTGCTTCACGACACCTCGGCGGTCAGCCCCCGCCAGGTGAGACCCCCAGTTACCTGGGGGAGGCCCGACGAGGACGACCAGCGACAGAGGTGCCGACTCCACGCTCCTACAGATAAGGTGAATAGCCCCCGCCCGTCCTGATCTTAGAGCTAGCCGATCACAGTCCAGGCTAAGAGGCTGTCGTGTGTGTTAGGACGGTATTGTGCTGTGTAACACCGTCCGGTGTCTACGTGAAATGCGGCCCGCACCGCACCTACACGTGTGAGTTGGGTGCCTGACGAGAGGTGAATGTCTGATGTTTGCTACGTAACGCGCCTATATTAACCTAGCACGCGCTACGCAACAGATGCATGTACTGTGTCCTACCAGCCAAATGTTCCTACTTTTATACTTTAAAATCTCCTACATTATTTGATTCTCGGAAATAATTATTCAATATTCTGAGAAGTTGAACAATGCCTCGGACAAATTCTCAGAAATAGCTCAAAAGCTTCGACCAATCAGAGCGCAGCACGAAAAGGCGTCCCGAACCTTAACTACGACGAAACTTTACCGTAACGGGGACCTTTTCGCAAAAATGAATTATTTCTACTTTTATCTTAACAATTTCTTATCCTAAACTTATGTACTACCGCTATATAATTAAAATATGTGCCTACCTAATATAAATAAGTTAAACCTATGCCTATTTTATGTCTATCCTAATACAAATGGGTCTTAACTTATATCTATGTAGGGCTAATGCTCGGCGTCCATTACAGCTCTCCCCCCGGCGTAGCCCGCGTAGCCTCTTCTTTCTTCATCACGACGACGAGCTTGCTCACGGGGCGTCGGAAAGTGCCGGTCCTGGTGCGCACCTCGACGACCCTGACGCCGCCGTCCGGTCCGCGATGCGTGCGCTCGACGACTCCCATCGGCCAGGTGTTTGTGGCGTTGCTCGTCGCCTCTTGCAGTAGGCGCAGTTCTTCTCGACGGTGCGTACTGTAGGCCGTAAGTGGATGACCCAGTACCGTTGTCGTAGGTCGTTTGTCACGCGTTCTCGGTTGGCGTGACCCGCAGCGCAGTGCTCCCGCAGAACCAGGAGCTTGGTCAGCTGATGACGGCCATCCAGGATGATTGGCCGCTTCGTCTCGATTGGCGCGGAAGAGGCCTCGATTCGGCCCCGCACCTTCAGGACATCGTCTTCTAATACTGGATCCAACCGGTACAGCCGGCTCGTCTTCATCAGCGGTCGCATGGACCGGATCCTCTTCAGTTCTTCGCCGAAACTGTCTTCTTGAGCTTGACGAATCAACTCGGCCTCGGCGCGGTGGATGTGGCGATGCTCCATTGTCGTTGCTCTCCGTCGGCAGATGTCGGTGAAGGCGATTGCTCGGGCGGTGGCCCTCACTAAGACCTCGTATTTTGAGAAGCGGGCTGGGTTCGGTAGCCAGCTGTCTCGTTCTGTCTTCTCACTGATGTGGAGGACCTCTTCGTCCTCGTGCTCGTTCGTCGTCGCTGTGGGCCACTGCTCCTCCGGTAGGAGCAAGAAATCCGGTCCCTGGAACCATCGGTCCGTTGCGTTGATGGGTGTGTCGACGAGTCGAGTGGCGTCGTCAGCTACGTTACATGAGGTGGGCAGCCAACGCCATTCCTCCTTTTGAGTCAGCTCCGCGATCTCTCCTAGGCGGTGCGCGACGAACGGCGTGTAGCGTCGCATGTCGTGGTGAATCCAGTGCACCACGGTGGATGAGTCAGTCCAGTAGGTCGTCTGGCTGATGTTGATGCGGTGCTCCCTTCTTATGGTGTCCGCGAGTCTCGCTCCGATGATCGCAGCTTGCAACTCCAGGCGTGGTATGGTCTGGACTCGGCGAGGCGCCACCTTAGCTTTGGCGGCTACCAACACGACGTTCAGGCTCCCGTCGAGATTCTTTATTCTCCAGTAGGCCACGGCTGCGTAGGCTTGCTCGCTGGCGTCGCACAGGATGTGTAGATCGATGCGCTCGTACTTCTGCATCAGGTAACATCTCGGTAGTCGAAGCTGGGTGAGCTCGGGGAGACGCGCGAGCCAGGATGCGAAGAGCTCGTTCTCTTCTGCCGGAATCTGCTCGTCCCACGTCGTCTGTAGGCGCCACAAGCTCTGCAGTATGATCTTCGATCGTATAGTGTAGTGGCTCAGCAATCCCAACGGGTCGTAGATAGACATCACGGCGCTGAGGGCTTCACGTTTGGTCGGTGCACGGGTTCTTGCTCTTACTTCACCTGGGACCCGATTCATTGATGTGTTGAAGCCCAGCTCATCTCGTTCCGCGTTCCAGTACAGTCCCAAAATCTTGCTCTCGGGCTGTTCTCCCCCCAGTTGTGTAGAAGAGGTGGCGTGTAATTCTTGAGGCACGTCGCGTAGCACCGTTGCGTTGTTGGAGCTCCATCCTCGTAGCGTGAATCCTGCATGAGCGTGTACTGCTCTCGTTTCTTCAACCGCCTTCCATGCTTCTTCCGTGTCTTCGTAGCTGGCTACCAAGTCGTCCATATAGTGACTCCTCTTGATGGCCTCTAGTGCCCGCGGGTACTCTTGCCCGTGTACGTCTGCGTTGTGGTTGCGGACATAGTGGGCCATGTACGGGGAGCTTGTTGCACCGAAGATCATGCTGGTCATCTTGAACTTTCTCGGGGGATCTTCTCTCTGGTCGCCTCGCCACAGGAACTGCTGTGCTGGTTGGTCTTCTGGCCTGATCCGGATCCTCAGGAACATCTCCTGTACGTCCGCTGTGATCCCTACTGCCTTTTCTCGGAACCTAAACAGGATCCCTGGCAGTGATAGTAGCAGGTCGGGTCCTTCCAGCAGCTCGTCGTTTAAGCACACGCCGTTGCTCTTAGCCGCGGCGTCGAATACCAGCCGATGCTTGCCGGGTTTGTTCGGGTTCTGTACGGCGAAGTGTGGCAGGTACCAGCATATAGCGCTTGCTTCCTCTGATCCGTTGCATGGCGTTGCGTATCCCTTGTCCAATAGGTTGTCGATTTGCTTCGTATACTCGGTTGCAAATTCCGGATCAATGTCCATCTTCTGCTCGACCTTCTTCAGTCTCCGGAACGCTTGATCGTAACTCGGTGGCATGGTGACGTCGTCTCGTCGCCATGGCAGTCCGACTTCATAGCCGGTATCGATCTTCTTCGTAGTTCCGGTGACTATGTCAATGGCTCGTTGGTCCGTTTCCTTAATTCTCGGCTTCCCTTGTATGCCGAGTGCGTCGATCTTAAAATGTGCTTCCACTAAGTCGTGGAGTTCTTGGCTGCCGGTCCCTGGCTTCCGTTCAGGCTCGTAGACGTGTAGCACATTCCCTTCTTGATAGATGGCTTTGCGTGGCGCGGTTCCGTGCACCACCCATCCTAGCTGTGTTCTTGATGCGGCTGGTTGTTCCGGGCCGCCGACTCGGAGCTCGCGGGACACGATGCATTCCCAGTGGTCTGTCCCCACTAAGATTCCGGGGCGCGCTAGTTCGTAGCACACCTCTTCTGGTGCCAGGTCCCTCAGGTGCTCGTAGTCCAACATGGTGTCAGGGATGGACTTCTGGTGAAGGCGGAGTTTGTCTATGGTCCTCGCTCTGACCTTGTGCTTGTCGCCGCTCTTCAACCCTCTGACTTGTATGTCCACCAGCTGACTCTCCATCTCTTGTTGCGACATGTTGACCCCGTTCAAGTGGAGAGGCTGCGATGGTCCCTCTGCTCCGATGCTCGCCGCCAATTCCTTATCGACGAGGGTGA
The DNA here is from genome assembly GCA_947568875.1 of Fissipunctia ypsillon. NCBI lineage: Eukaryota > Metazoa > Arthropoda > Insecta > Lepidoptera > Noctuidae > Fissipunctia > Fissipunctia ypsillon. Next base: position 13,517,297 of record OX387659.1, on the reverse strand, counting down.
TTGTGGCTCCTTCATCCAGGAGGGCGTAGGTCTTCGCCTCCCCTCGTGGTCCAGAAATGATGACTGGGCACATCTTCAGCAGAACTGCTCGCGGTCCGGCAGCGGGTCGGGTTGCTACGGACAGGACCGCTTCCTCCTTTGGCTCGGTTGTCTTTGGGTCTTCTGTCTTTGCTTCTCGCACTTGATGGAGAGTTGCATGATGCGGGCGGTGACACTCGTCTACGCCGCACGCCTTCGCCTTGCAACTTATGCGCCTGTGTTGCTTCTGAGCGCATTTGAAGCATATCTTCTTCTCCTTTATGAAGCGCCATCGCTCATCCACAGTGAGTGCCTTGTATTTGGGGCATTGCGTCAGGACGTGAGCTTGTTCGCACTTGGGGCACCTGTTTCGTTCTTCCTCCGCTCCTTCGATCGTTGTGAAGACGCTCGCCTTTTTCTTCATGATCATGGTGGGTCGAGTCTCCTTCTTCTGTATTGCGGCGCTTGCAGACGGGGCATACGTATATCGCAATGCCCTATCCGCTTCCCGCATCAAGAAGCGAGACATGACGACGATCTCCGGGTCCGTTGTTCCCTCGTGGTCGTAGGCGTAGTCGCACCATCTTGATCGTAGGTGCGGACTGAGCTTGTCCAACACTTCTCGCGTCATTAGAGGGTTGTACAGGTATCCTCTTCGGTCGATTGTCTTCAGCACGCAGATGATATTTTGCAGCTTGATAGCAAAATTGTTAAGTTCGGCTGCTGATGTACCAGGCTTTGGAAGTTTCTTCAGGTCTTCCAGCGCTCGGTCGATGATGACTTCGGGTCTCCCAAAGCACTGCTCGAGGGTCTTCATTATGACGTCTGGATCTGTGGCCGTGTGTAGAAGGGCGGCCACGGCGTCTCTTGCTTCCCCTTTGAGACAGCTCCTTAGTCTCTGGATGTTCTCTGATGCCGACACCTGGTACATGCTGGTCGTATCTCGTACTGCTGCTTTAAACGGCAACCATTCGTTGGCTGCTCCGGAGAAGGTCGGCAAGTCGGTGTGTCGAGGCCTGGGTCTGGCCATCCTCTCCAACGTGGCGGCCAAGTGTTCGATGCTGCTCCTTCTTGTCGGAGTGGGTGATCTTGCTCGTGGAACTTCGAAGCGTATCTGCTTAGGCTCTTCCCTGGTGTCCCGGGTTCCCTCCTCCCCCCGTGAGTCGAGGGGGTTCGTCCTCAACCATTCGTCCACCTTCTGATGTGGTTCTTCACGAGGAGGAGTGGGTTCTCCATGCACGCTTTCTTCGTCATTGATCGCGGATACTTCAGCTGCAAGTCTCTTCTTGACTAGGTCGGCTTCTAGCTCCAGTTCCTTTCTTTTTATAGCTGCCAGCTTCTCTGCTGCTTCCAATTCTGCCATCCGTAGTCGCGTGGTTATGCTCGTTGTGGATCGTTGGGACCTGATTGATCTGGTCGGCGATCCCTTCCTCCGTTGTGTCGTAGTGGCCGTCAGCTGTGTTGCGGATGGTCCCGCCGTGCTGTTGTCCCCTAAAAATGGTGATGCTGGTGGGTCCAGTGAAAATCTTCTGATCCGCTCCTGCGCAATCATTTCAGCTTCCCTGCGGCGCGCCTCCTGTTCTTGGGCACGTCGCTGCTCTTCGACTTCCGCTGCATCCCCTTGGCTCCTTGTGACCACCATTTTCTGTTCCTTCGCGAAGTTTCTTCACTTTTCTTCGTGTATCCTGGGTGTCTTCGGATCTTGATTGAACTCGAAATTTTAGGATTTTCAGTTCGGTTCGGGTCGGCACGTTCGGGTCGGCACGTTCGGTTCGGCACGTTCGGTTCGGCACGTTCGGGTCGGCACGTTCGGGTCGGCACGTTCGGGTCGGCACGTTCGGTTCGGCACGTTCGGGTCGGCACGTTCGGGTCGGCACGTTCGGGTCGGCACGTTCGGTTCGGCACGTTCGGGTCGGCACGTTCGGGTCGGCACGTTCGGGTCGGCAACTCTTCGGCTCGGCAACTCTTCGGTTCGGTTCGGCAACTTTTCGGTTCGGCAACTCTTCGGTTCGGTTGCTCTTCGCTTCGGTTCGGCAACTCTTCTGTTCGGTTGCTCTTCGGTTCGGCAACTCTTTGGTTCGGCAACTCTTCGGTTCGGCAACTCTTCGGTTCGGTTGCTCTTCGCTTCGGTTCGGCAACTCTTCGGTTCGGTTGCTCTTCGGTTCGGTTCGGCAACTCTTCTGTTCGGTTGCTCTTCGGTTCGGTTCGGCAACTCTTCTGTTCGGTTGCTCTTCGGTTCTTCGACACGTACCCTCTTCGGTTCCTCTTGTTCTCCTTCGCCGGCACTGGTTCGGTTCTGGTCGGCGTCGGCCTAGGAACCGGTCGGTATGGTCGAAGAAACCGGTCGGTCCGGGTCAATGGACCAGTCGGTTCCGTTCGGTGAACCGGTCGGGTTCCAACCGATCGGACTCAAACCTGTCGGGTCGCTCGGCGCAAGTCAGTCGGGTTTTAAACCTGGGTCGGGTTCAAACCTCGTCGGAATGCTAGAGACAACCGGTCGGGTCTAAAACCGGTCGGTCGGTCGGTGCAGTCGGCTTCTTTTCTTCGCTCTTGCCGCAGATTCTTCTTTCTTCTGATATCCGCAGCTCGATGGGCCAGACTATTGTGGACTGTATTTGGTTTTCTTCTTGGCTTGAGGGGTGGAGGAATGAAAGACTTCTTGATTTTCTTCCCTTTATTCTTCCTTGTGGTTCTTCTAGTAGAGCTGGAGGCCGACTGTGTCCTACCACTGTGGAAATCGCTACGCCCCCGTCAGGGGGCGCGGCTAGCGGTGTCGGGGTGTACCCCCTTGCCCGCGGAGGCTATACGTTGGCCCGTAAAGACGAGCCCCTCATTTTGTCGCCTTTAGTGGCCGGCGTCAGTTGGGCGTGAATCACGCCCATGTGTGTGGTTGCTGTGTGTTTTTCTATAGGCGCGTTACGACGTTGTCCCACAACGCTGCTTGTTTCACGACACCTCGGCGGTCAGCCCCCGCCAGGTGAGACCCCCAGTTACCTGGGGGAGGCCCAACGAGGACGACCAGCGACAGAGGTGCCGACTCCACGCTCCTACAGAATAAGGTGATTAGCCCCCGCCCGTCCTGATCTCAGAGCTAGCCGATCACAGTCCGGGCTAAGAGGCTGTCGTGTGTGTTAGGACGGTATTGTATTGTGTAACACCGCCCGGTGTCTACGCGAATCGCAGCCCGCGCCGCGCCTTCGCGTGTGAGTTTAGGTGCCTGTATAGAGGTGAATGTCTGTTGTTTGTTACGTAACGCGCCTATATTAACCTAGCACGCGCTACGCCACAGATGCATGTATTATGTAAGGTCTGTTGTCACAAGTATGCCGCGTGTAGACTGAGGCGGCATACTCGGAGGTCAATCCGGTGGGTGGACGGGGTCATCGTCCGCGACCAGGTCGCGGGGGAGGGGTCTCGCGTCGGGGGGGCGCGCATGCCAGGGCGCTATCTGCTTGACGTGGGGCCAAGCGGATGCGTCGGCACGCGCGAACATTCCCTTCGCGAGGCGCCCAGCAAACTCATCCAGGCTCTCAATCCCGAGGTCCCGATGCAAGACATCGTTCCTCACGAAGCGAGGAGCGTCAACTATGGTCCGCAGCGCAAGATTTTGCTGCGCGCGGAGCGACTTTCGGCTCGACTCGCTCGTGAGGGCGAACCAAGCAGGGGCGGCGTACATCAAGATTGGGCGCACGTACAATTTGTACACGCCCAACCTGACGCGCGCCGGGATGCGGGACGAGAGCACCGGTTTAAGGAGGTTGCGGGCGACCCTCCCCCGTGCGGCGACCGCGCGGACGTGTGGCCCCATCGTAAGCCGACGATCGATGGTGACACCCAGGTACTTGACCCGGGGCGACCACGCGATGTCGACTCCCTGCAGCTTTAAGGATGGTGGGAGGCGCGCGGCTCTGGTAACCATCGCCTGCGTCTTACCCACGTTAACCGATAGCCGCCACTTCGACAGCCACTCGGGAAGTATATCGAGGGCGCGCTGCATTTTGACCGCCGCGTACTTCGCATTTAGCGAGGTGGTAATGTACGCGGCGTCGTCAGCATACAGCGCTAGCGTCGCATCGGGCGTAGTGGGGATGTCGTCGGTGTAACGTGAGTAACACGCCGGCGAGACGCAGCTGCCCTGCGGCACACCGGCCAGCACCGGGCGGGCGCTGGATAGCGCTCCGTCGACCACCACCCTGAAGGTCTTGTTTGAAAGGAAAGTAGAAACCACCTTTACGACGCGACGGGGCGCGTCTGAGGTGGCCAGCTTGTATGTCAAGCCTTCATGCCACACACGGTCGAAGGCCTTCTCCATGTCGAGGAATACTGCCACCGAATACTCCTTTTTGTTGTGTGCAGCTGCGAGGTGGTGCAGTACCCTCGACAGCTGAAGCGTCGTGCTGTGTTCCGCCCGAAACCCAAACTGCTCGGGCCGTGGAGTGATGTGCGGTTGGAGGTGTCGCAGCAGGAGTGCTTCGAACACCTTGGAGATTGTCGGCAACAGGGTGATCGGCCGATAGCTCTCCGGCTTCAGAATGTTCTTCCCCGCCTTGGGCAGCATAATGACGCGCCCTTCCTTCCACGAAGCGGGAAAGGTCCCCGTGCGCAGTATCCCCGTAAACAGGCGCGCCAGCGCCGCAACCATTCGGTACGGCAGGTGGCGCAGCACTGTATTAGTGATACCGTCAGCACCGGGGGCCTTCCTAGGATTCGTTTTTAGGATGGCGCGTCTGACTGCCCCAGGCGAGAAGAAGATGGGGTCCTCCTCGGGAGCTATCGGCGTAGCGAAGTAGTCTCCAAGGTATTTCTCGACTGCTGCGACATGTTCGTAGTCGGCAGTCGGGTTCGGTTGGAACTGACGCTCCAGGTGCTCGGCGAAGACCTCCGCCCGGTCCTCTGCTACGTATTTTAGCGCCCCGTCGCTGTTGAGCAGCGGACGCACCGGGGCTGGGGTATTCGAGAGCTGGCGGCAGAGTTTATGGACCGACGGCCAACTGTCAGCAGTGGCGTCGATGCGTTCCTCCCAGCCCGCGGCGGTGTATGCCTTAAGCTCGGCCTTCACCTTCTCCGCGAGACGGTTAAGCTGCGTTTTTATTGTGGGGCAGCGTAGCTGTTGCCACTGCTTGCGGAGGCGCCTCTTCACGGCGATCATCGCGCTGATGTGCGCCGGCAGGGGCGGCAATAGCCCTCTCCCCTGCGGCTGCGTTGTAGTCGCCGCTTCCAAGGCGCTTTTTATGCAAGCAGTGACGTCCTCCGTAGTCCGATCAACGTCTGCGGAAGTAAAGATAGGCCGAGTTGGCACGGTGGCTTCTACTTTCTCTTCAAAGGTAGTCCAATCCGTTAATCGGCGTGGCGCTAGTGGCTTCAGTCGGGTCGGCATCCCCGATAAGACGACGAGTACTGGTTGGTGGTCCGACTGTAACTCGTCGTCTATCACTTGCTGCGTGATCTGGCAGTGCAGCCCTCGGTGAGCTACGATGTCCAGCACGTCCGGCATATGTTGCGTGGCGTCCGGGTAGTGGGTCGGCGTCTCTGGGCCGGACACCGTATAACCGAAGGCTTCCGCGTCCGCTAAGAGTCGTCTCCCCTCGGTGTTCGCGTTGAGAGAATTCCACGCTGGGTGTTTGCAGTTAAGATCACCGGCGAGGAGGGTTGCGTGTGTGGGCGTGTACAGCACGGCCCGCAGCTCTGACAGGTCCAGGTGGGCCGCGGGCGGCTTGTAACACGCATAGATGTTAATGTCCTCGCCGGCTAAGTGCAGCTGAACACCCAGCGCGTAAAACGAGTTGAGTGACGGCAAGGGGAGTGCTTGGTGGACGACTCTTCGCTTCACAAGCACCGCCAGACCACGATACCTAATGTGATCCGACCTTTCGTCCTTCCTGTAAGTGAGATATCCCGGGAACCTAATCCTGTCCTCAGGTCCCAGGAACGTCTCACTTATGAGCGCCACGTCGATGTTCTGTTCCCGCAGGAGATGGCGGAGGGGGGCGACCTTGTCCCGAAGGCCGCGGGCATTCCAGTGAATCACCCTCAACGACCTAGCCATTGTAAAGCGTCAACAGGTTGGCCAGGCCATCGAGGATGATTGTCTCGACATCTTCATCTTTGCCCTGCCTAATGGCCTTTATAAGGTCCATTAATAACTTAATGGCACAGGCTGTGAAATCCTTTTTAATTGTTTTGGACGTAGCACCGGTGGCGCCGCCATGCGTGTCTTTAGTGAACCTAAGTCGGTCCACTTTCTGCCGCTTCTCGGTGGCGGCGCTGGCAGCGACAGTGGTATCACCGTGCGGCTCACTGGCAAACTCCTTTTGTTTTCCCTCCTGCCGCTGCGTTATGCCGGCGCTAGTGGTAGGTTGGTTAATATTCACAGCCTGTGCCTCGCTCGAGGCAGGGCCGGCCTTTGGGACCTCTTCTTGGGTCGCTGGGGGGGTGGGTTTGGCCTTCTTCCCTTTTCCCTTCCCCCCGCGTCGGTGTTTCTTCCTCCGCCCCGAGGAGGTGGCTTGCTTCCTGTCTGTGGGCCCGTTGGCTGCCGCCATCAGCGACGTGCCTTGAGCCTCTTCAGTAGGCGTCGTGTGTAGCCTTTCTGTGGCCACTTGGGACTGGCGTATACTGGCCGTGATGGCGACAGTCCCCGCCCGCTTGTTCCGTATCTCGCTTTGGAAGACGGGGCACTTTATGTTGCACGCGGGGTGCGGGCCACCGCAGTTGGCGCAGGTGGCCGGCTCCTCCCGCGGGCGCGGGCAGTCACGTGCCGCGTGCTCGCCTCCGCATCGCACACAAGCGAGCGGGCGGTGGCACTGGTGCGAGCTGTGTCTAAACCGCTGGCACCGGTGGCACTGGGCGGGCCCACGTTTCCCTCTCCAAGCCTCGATTTTGACACCACGCATGTACATAAACACGGTGGTGTCAAATATGGCCCGGACGTCGGGGGTCTTTTTTAATATCGCGTGGAACACGCAGCCGGGTCGTCCTTGTGCGCCCTTGATGTGGCGCACATACTCCGGCTGGTACCCCAACGCCCGGAGTTCCTCCTCTATCTCCTGGGGGTTTGTGTCCGCGGGTAGCCCCCTTATGGCTATCTTCATACTGCGGTCCGCTGGTAGCGAGTAGGCGAATCACGATACGCCGCTGTCTTTTTCAAGGCCGGTCAGGTAGCGCTGGACCAGCCTATATTCGTCCTCGGTGTCGGGGCGGAACTTAACCCCAGTGCCGAACGGACGAGCATTAGGAGGCCGGCCCAGCTTGGCGCTGATGGCCCTGAAATGCGCGGCCCAATCGGGTAGCCTCTCGACTATCAGCGGAGGATAGCGCGGTGTCTTCCCCGGCTTCTGCTTCGTCGTCGTACTCGACGTCGCGGCGCCGGGGGCGGAAGCAGGGGGGGGGGGGCGTCGGATTCACAGGGGGCAGAGTGTACATTAAAGTCACTTACCCCTGTTATTGTCTTGTCCGGTTGGGGAGACGGCGACGCTGGCGGCGTGCGGCGCACCGCGCCGGCGAAGGTGGGCGACACTGGAGCACCCTGACCCCGCGGCGCGCTTTCGCGCTGTGGCCGCGGCGGGTCAAGGCAGTATCTCTTCGCTTCCTCCGACGCGGTCTCGTCGGAGCTCCTCCTTCGTCGCTGGGGTCTGGCCTCAAGTTGGAATTCAAAGTCGAACCCCAGCGACGGTGTTGGTGACATCCTACGTAGTGGCGCGGCTTCAGCTCCTCCCACGATGGGCCGCGGACCGGATCGCGGAGTCGTATCCTGGGACACGTCCCCGCGACCGGACGCGGCCGAGCCCACTGATGCCAGCGACATGCTCGATCCCGCGTGCGATGAGCACGCCGACAGCATGGCGGGCGAGTCGCAAGCAGAGATGCGGGGGGGCGCCGGTGACTCGGGCACCCTTGGCGTCATAGGTGCTGGCCGCTCTCGCTCAGCCAACGCCGTCGGCGCCGCGGCGGGCGCGGCGGCACGCGCGATGTGCGCGGCGGCACGCGCAGCGGGCGCGGCGATACGCGCGGCGGGCGCAGCGGGCGCGACAGCGCGCGCGGCCAGCGCAGCACCGCGCGTGGGCGCGGGTGCGCGCGCGGATGAAGGGACCGCCTGCGCATGCGACGCGCGGCCGGGATTCGCGGCAGGCCCCGGGGCCTGTATGGGTACCGGGCGGAACGCGGCGGGGCGGACGGGCACCGCGTGCCGTCGACCAGACGACGGCGTCGGCGCAACGCGCGCAGGCGCTGATGTCGTCGGTGGGCCGGCGGCTACAGCGGCGCTGGATCCCCCCCCTCTTCTCTCCTCCCTCCCTCTTCTTCCTTCGTCTTGGGGCGCTCCGGCCGGCGGCGCACCGGACAACGCGTCGCCGATGTTCGGCAGCGACGTTGCCCGGTCCAACGCCGGAGGGACGTCCTGGGTCCCGGCATCGCGGCCCAACGAGCCGCGCTTGCCGGGTTTCGGCATCCTTGGGGCGTAGCCTCCGCGACCGCACCGGTGACGACTCACCGGGCAGCACGGGGGTGCTCCCCTTGTGTCTACACAAGTGCCGGCTAGGTTACTTGTGCAAACACAGAGGCAACGGTTAAAAATTTGCGGTCCGCGCGGACAGAGCACTTATCACTACTGTGGGATTAGTGCTCGCTAGGCCACGAGCTAATCCTGTGTCCTACCAGCCAAATGTTCCTACTTTTATACTTTAAAATCTCCTACATTATTTGATTCTCGGAAATAATTATTCAATATTCTGAGAAGTTGAACAATGCCTCGGACAAATTCTCAGAAATAGCTCAAAAGCTTCGACCAATCAGAGCGCAGCACGAAAAGGCGTCCCGAACCTTAACTACGACGAAACTTTACCGTAACGAGGACCTTTTCGCAAAAATGAATTATTTCTACTTTTATCTTAACAATTTCTTATCCTAAACTTATGTACTACCGCTATATAATTAAAATATGTGCCTACCTAATATAAATAAGTTAAAACTATGCCTATTTTATGTCTATCCTAATACAAATGGGTCTTAACTTATATCTATGTAGGGCTAATGCTCGGCGTCCATTACAGTGATATTGTTGCATGGTCAGGTAGTTTTATACGAAACTAAATCAACTCCTATTCAAAACTGTCAAACAAACAAGTAATATTTTTCAGGCGGCAGAAGCACTGTAAGCACAAAACTTGTAAAAGTTGTGTTTTTGTTATTTATATCATTTTACACGAGCATAACGGTCGTGTTATTATGTGTTTTTTGATATAAGTTGACTTATATCTCAACTTAAATTTTGTGTAATATGATACAGTTTAAAGACAAAAAAATAAAAATAAAAAGGCATAAAAATAAAGTAATAAAAAGAAAAAAAATGCTTTTAACTTTATTTATTTTAAAGTAACACTTAATTGAAAGTTAAATTATTTTAATTTAGCTTCAATCTTAGTTAAACTTTAATATTGCAGTGAACATATTCAATATTAAAAAGGAAAGAAATCAATCAATGACATAAATCAATAACTTAAAAGAATAATAGTTTTTCATACAGGAAATACCTAAACAAAAATCAAATTCTCAGTATTCTTTGTGTACACATAAATTAAAACTAAATTCAAACTAAATTATACTTTACTTATCCAACTTTCGTATCAAACTCGACTTAATTCAAAATTAAACTTTGGAACTCTGTGAATGAATCAAAAATATCACATTTTAGTACCTATATTTAATAACATTGATTAAAAAACTTAAGCTTAAAATAATATTCGACTTCCATATCAAATTAAACATAATTCAATATTAATTTGTAGAACTAAATAAATCAACAAGTAACTCTTAAAATTAAATATTTTTCAGTCTTCATCACTAGAGATCAAATCAGGATCAATATTTCTTATATTTGTTGTGTTGTTTGTATTTGTTTTTAAATTTTTATAATAATCATGATAACTACTATCAATGTATGGCAATAACGAAATTAAATCATTCTTCTTCTCGTTCGAAATGAAATTTGCGCCCTTACAGTTTAGTAAATTATTGGTAAGTACTTCTAATCCATAATGTTTACCCCTTTTTGCAAACGAGATCATATTAAAGTCATCACCTTGCAAATCGGTTTTGTATTTGAGGCACGGAAACAACGTCTTTTCAAACCGTAGAAGTTTAACATCGGCCCAAACGAACTTAATGTTGTCTTCATTATATTTTTTCATTATAAAGTTTTGTTTCAAAAAATCACTAAAATCGTAAAAATTAGATTCAGCCATCTCGCTAACAGTAAATTTCCCAGGTCTCCCTACCGATCGTATTAATTGAGCCCAATCTCGAGGATGATGAATATTCATGGTCGTTCTTTTTTTAGCTCTTTCTATTAGTGAATGGTCACTATCTACTTCCATTCTTGTATGACCAGGAGTCAAAAATTTGTGCTCTATGGAAATTATATACGGCAGATCGTGAGCAGCTACGAGCATCATAGTCGCCATTATAGAGTTTTTATTTTGTCCGGCGCAAGTGTCGGAGTACAAAATAATTTTTGAAACGTTAGGCCATTGATTAGGAACACGATATTTTAAAATATCGTAAACACATGAAGCTATTTGGTTTGCTCCTCGACCAGAAATACTTTCATCCCAAATATAGCAATAAGCTTTATTACCCACACAATCATGAATGGTAAGATTATACGTCCAAAGTTGACGTTTGTAAAACACCATACCTGTCTTAAGATAAGGAGTGGGTAAGCATTGCTGCAAATCGAATGTCAAAACAAGGGTATCTGTTGATTCTTTTGCATAATTTTTGTCTTTGTCTTTCAGATCATATGCAAAGGCGGCGCAAGCTTGGTGTTCTTGCAATTAGGTATTTATTTGAGTTTTGACTTCTTCAGACGTTGCCGTTTCCAACTGTTTATTCAGTCTATCACACTTCTGGCATGTGTCTACGGAAGGCTGTTTGAAAGATAGATTTAAGGTCTTGAACACGTGATTGTACACTGTTTTACTAATGGGCTCAGTTGTAGTTTCCTTATATAGATCATACATTTTAGCCAACGATAAATCAGAACTTAAAAAAGTTTTGCTGGTTTTGCTGCGCCCATAGTGACTTTCATATGCAGGGAATTTCAAAATATGCTGTCTTGCGAATTCCAAACGATCATCATGGATTTTTTTATAACTTGCTGCACGACCCCTTTCACTCGATATCACGTTACCGCATTTATTTTTTTTCTCACAAATAGTTTGGATAAATCTGTTACTTTCATCAAAAGTTGTTAAAAAACAATGATATTTTACATTGTAGACTATCGTAAAACATAATAACAACAAAGAAAAATAAACGATATCATAAACAATTCATCCCAACTACGGAAACCTTCATTGTGCGTGGTCCGACACGCACTTGGCCGATTTTTTATATCATGTAAGTACAGTAAAAAATCTATCTATCTATACCTGGTTTTCCAGCTCTGCAATCAAACTGCCGCATCAGCTTTCTTCAGGTAGTCGTGCCTGCAATCTAGGAAAAAAATTATTACCTGTTGACTTAGGGCCTAAGTCTACTAATTTATAAACGTTGCAATGGTCTCGGCATTGTGAGTTTTTGACAGATTTTGTATGGCAAATCTGTCAAAAACTAACAGTGGTGAGAAGTAGACTTGGCACCCTGTTTCCTTTTACCTGCCTGACCAGATATGGTCACACAATGAGCACAAATACACAATGGCGTAATTATATTTTGGCAGGTCACTTATTAGTTGTTACTGACCAAATTAATTACTTAACGCGTCACACGCCAATTAGCAGAAATAATTAAAAATATATTGTTAGACAACACACAAAAATATATTGTTATATTTATAACACATGGTGTGCAATCGACGTTTAAAGAATTGATCGTTAAGGTGAAAGCGCCAGGGTAGCCCGCGAAAATCAAATTTTCGTACGTTTTTTGCAAATTGCAGGTCAGCATTACGTTGTATGTTGATTAAAATATGATTTGCTTCCGTGATAAATATGTATTAATGGAATTATAATAATTAAAGTCATCAATACAACTCTCTAAGACCAAGTAATTCTATTGAATGACTATTTCATGAAATCTTAATATTTCAGGATTATACTAACTTAAGGAATTGTATACTGATTATAAAGATTATAATTCTGCAAATACATATTTGTTACGGTCACGAATCATACTTTAATCAACATACACCCAGACACTGAGCTGTAAATTGCAAAAATCGTAAGAAAATTTGAATTTCGCGGGCTACCTTAGCGCTTCCCCCTTAATTAAGCTAAACTGACCTCTATAAATACGAGCTGCGTTTATCAATTTGTAGTTTCCATACAGTGTGATGCATCGCATCGTACAAATATTTGTGCGGTGCATTCGGTATCTAAATATTTGAAAATCATCCATCAACACACATAGACACGCCTGTTTAGAATTCAATCAATGAACTATGCGAATGCTCTATACATACGTTATTCATTTACATAAACATAGCATCACGCCTTGTTTCCCCGAAGGGTTAGGCAGAGGTGTATTATAGTACACCCACATTTCGCTATTCATTTACCTACTCAGTGAATTTGCCCTAATTAGCATAAATCATTCCACTCTGTTCAAGTGCGTATCCCTTATCTGTCTGAGATAATTAATTACTGATGCTAGTGGGGTCCAAAATATAGGTTAAAAGCATACTAATGACCTTGCCTTGACCAACACCATTGATTTATTATAGTTTTCCTGTATCCTTGAACCAGCCAGAGTGCTGTAATGCCCTTTGTAAACACACGTTTTGCTTGCCGTGAAAAACTACGATTCATTCGCCGTGTGTAGGCACGGTCGTCAGTATTGTATGGATCACTATGGAAGCTTGTTGCCAGGCACGTTTGTTCTACGGCGCGGTTTATATCGTACCGTAAAGAAAGCGTGCCGTGTATGTACAAAGGGCATAATGGACCCATAGGTCTTAATTAATATATATTAATAGTAATTTTGCTATTCTCGCGCCATCGTCATTGGCCGGTAATTTGTCTTCCCGTAATAAATTATGTTATCTGTAAGACATTTTGGGGAAAAGGTTCCATAAAATGTTTTTTTTTGTTTTTGTCCACTAATTAATACAAGCTGTTCAGAGTACAAACAAATGTGAGGGTTTAAAAATAACATTTAAATAGATAGGTTTTCGTCATAGCCCAGTGGTTAAAACGGGTCCTCGCACTCGTGCACTTTATAAGGCAAAGGGAATATTCTTACCACCATATTTTATAAAAGAAGGTATTCTATGGTTTTACACAGGCTATTTGAAGACTTATTAATCACTGACTAAATATTAAAAAAATAATTTAAAAAAAAGTTTTACTATCACCTATGAATGACTATTTGCGATTGTTGTCCGATAGCTAAATCGTTATGACTGTTAAAATCAGATTTAAAGGTTTATCAGTACCTCCCAGGGCATACAAAAAAAAAAACAAACAACCTTCACCGCTTACGATTTTTGTACAATATTATGAAAATTAAAAAAAATATCAGGTTTTTATGATTCTAAATGTGTAACTTAAAAATAATATAAATTATTTTAATATTATCAACATCAATATATAAAATGCCAACTCTAGCGCCGCTTTTGACCACGCATGACGTACGATGACAGCCAAGTTATTTTGTGACTTTTATTCCTATTGTAAAACCATAGAATACCTTCTTTGACCCTTCTTTCTTCTTTCTTTTTTTTTTTTTTCTTTTTTTTCCTTCTTTTGTCTTCTTTTTTTTTAATTTTTTTTATATGGTAGTAAGAATACACCCTTTGCCTTATAAAGGGTCTCTAAAATATGGTAGTAAGAATACACCCTTTGCCTTATAAAGGGTCTCAAATCTGAATAGATAAAGGAGTTGCTGTTGCAGTAGTCTCCTCTGGAATAGCCGCCACGTTGCTAAATGTTGGCCGAGCGACACGTTCGGTATTTGAACAGCCATTAAATCATGAGGAAATGCCAGTTTGTAATATTAGTAGAAACAGTGAGCGGGGACGATTGTTGCAGCAATGTAAACTGTTGGTTTGGAATGAATGTACGATGTCCTACAAACGTGTAATCGAAGCACTAAATCGAACTATCGAAGATATCAAGAGCAAACAAAGTTTCACGGAATATAATTGTGGTACTGCTAGACGGTGATTTTAGACAGTCTCTAAGTATAATTTCCGACCTCCACGCGGGCGAAGCCGTGGGCAAAAGCTGGTATTATAATAAAAAGGTCTTGCTCCTTTCATATTTTTCTAAGTGTTTTCGTGGGCGGTATTGAACACTCTACCTCTTCAAACATTTAGCTGTGTATTTTTAAATCAAACTCTTTCGGGTATTTTATGTAATCCGATTATGTGGGTAGTTGTGAAGAATGGTACTTACCTACACTTGTTACCACTTTCTGAATACGAAGATTATTTGTACCAAATGTCAAATATATTTTCCAACAACATTTGCTGAACGAAAATAAAACATTCGACACAAATACTTATTTATTTTATTCTCTTAGATATCTTCAAAGCCTCTTCTACACGATTTATCAAAACCAAATATTGTCAGTACAGTTACAATATACCTTAAACTCTCATGATATGAGACACAAACTCTATTGTTACCGACCACTAGCCGATCGATCGATAGCTGCATGAGGGATTGAAGACAAACTCAAAGTCTAAAGACGTTTGACATCACCAATACTCAAATTGAATGTGTTATGTGTTGATCAAGTAATTGCGGATCCTTCAGACGTTTTTGTTTATTCCCTTTAAGGTGAAAGCGCCAGGGTAGCGCGCGAAATTCAAATTTTCTTACGTTTTTGCGCTTAGTATTAGGTTGTATGTTGATTGAAATATGATTCGCGACCGTAACAAATATGAGTTTACAGAATTATAATCATTAAAGTCATCAATACAACTCTCTAAGACCAAGTAAGTCTATTGAATGACTATTTCATGAAATCTTAACATTTCAGGATTATACTAACTTAAGGAATTGTATAACTAATTCTAATAAATATAATTTCTATAAATACATATTTTTTACGGTCGCGTCTCATACTTTGATCAACATACACCCAGACACCGAGCTGCAAATTGCAAAAATCGTAAGAAAATTTGAATTTCGCGGGCTACCTTAGCGCTTCCCCCTTAACAGAAAATTAAATACGCTGGTGATTTAAAAACGTAATCAATCAGCCTAGCCTTTTTCCAACTATGTTGGGGTCGGCTTCCAGTCTAACCAGATGCAGCTGAATACTAGTATGTTGGTAAGTAAGTATTCTGGTGATTTATATAATATTTAACGGTACAAATCAACCATATCATAGTCATAGAACAATTAGATATTACGCTAACGATCCAAAACAGAAATTGTTGGCTTTCTAAAGAATCATCGTTAGGCCCTGGCCCTGGCCCGGTCCTGGATTCGATTTCCGGTTCGGGCAAAGTGTGCTGTGGTTTACCATCTGGAATTTCTCAGTAGCAGCCTGGAGTCTGGATTTGGCAATAGGCTCGCCCCCTGTGACATGGGACTTAAACATAACTGTCCAAATGTGGGTGTACTTAGGTGTACCTCTGCCTTACCCTACGGGGATTACAGGCGTGATGTTGTTATATGTCATCCTTAGATTTCTGCCGGGCTGAAGCTCCACATAGTTTTGATACTATACATTTACCCTAAACGTGCAGAGATGTCAATAAGTCTTTTAATTTAAATTCTAACCACGTCTGTCAGTACGAGAGCCTCCACTTGCATTTCATTATAGTTTGCCACGTGGCATCTTAAAACAATGCCCATACTCATGGCGAGCGAGAAACTGATATACAACATGTCCCGGAATTAACGCACAACCTCTTAAGGGTTCATTGTACTCATCATTATGAACAACTTTTACTATGAGATCAAACCTGAAATCCCGAAAAAAAAATCAGCTGTTCCCTAAGTTCATTTTCGCATAACTCGTCAAAATGTAGGAAACAGCTGATTCTTTTTTAGGACACAAAGGCACCGCATGTCGCGCGACGAGCGATGCCTTTGTGTCGCGCGTGATTCATGTCGCGAGTCGCGCCTGTTTGAAGGAGTCTTTAAGAACAGTGTTACACACCCTATATGAGTCATCGCTCGAAATATGTATATACAGGGTGTAAGGGACAGCCCTCCACAGATTTATGGGGTGAATTTAGTATATCATACTAAGATGACCGGTACATGAAATTATTTCAGGAACGTTATGTGAACCCAATAAACCTGATTTGTGTTATTACCTCGTGGCAAAATGCGTAGCGAACGGCAGCGCAGCGAGCCTTCAGCCGCTGAGTATTTCAACATCCAATGCAAATTTTTTGATTTTAGCTGTTTTATTTATATAAACGGAGTTCTGCGTACAGATAATGTAATTTTACATTGAAATAAAGGAATATTAACTGAAAATACGATAAAAAAATAAAAATTTTCCTGAAAATATTTCCGGTGGAATATGATTCAAAATAAGGAGCTGAATGCACCCTGTTTGTTTGCGGAGGCTATGCCTTTCACCCTGTATATTATTTTTCTTCTATGAAAGCTTCTTTATTCGCGTTGAGCGATGTTTGGTAGGCGAAATACGCATCACCGACATGCACATTATGATAACAGCATATCTATAATATAAATAATTAGGCATAATATATATAATTAGGAGTATGACGTATTGCACTTGGCTAGCAATGAAAACATAAATATTTTATTTAATCATTTAATTTACATACATGTTGCTCCCTTGTCGCTACGACACTATGTGCTAGCGACCGTTTCCGGGGGCCCATTGTTGAGTGTGCAAGTCACCCCCTGCCATTTTATCCGTGTATTGTATTTAATTTACATACATATATTATTATGAAATTATAATTTTTGTTACGTACTTACCAGTGGCGCAGGCACATTTATCAATAGAAGCTTCGGAAGCCGAAGAAAAAATTGTTCAGTTCTCATAAACTCAGACAAAAAACTGTGGCTTTTTAATCTGGTATTAAACTGGTATTAAATATAATTATGTGATGTGATAGGAGGGGCTTGTGGCTAAGAAATAACAGCCGCACGGGTCTATCGATCAGGTTAAGCTACGCTTGCCGCGGTTGGTTCGTGGATGGGTGACCATCTTTACATATCAAGACCCCTCCGTGCCTCGGAAAGCACGTTAAGCCGTTGGTCCCAGCTGTCATTCGTGTATCTTTGACAGTCGTTACGGGTCGTCAGAAGCCCGAAAGTCTGACAACCAGTCTTACCAAGGGGTATCGTATTACCCAGTAACTGGGTTGTGGAGGTCAGATAGGCAGTCGCTCCATGTAAAATTCTGGTATTCAGCTGCATCCGGTTTGACTGGAAGCCGACCCCAATATAGTTGGGAAAAGGCTAGGCAGATGATGATGTGATGTGATGTGATACACAATTACACACACAGGTGTACCATATTATTTGGTAATAGTAGACATTAAGACGAGTAGTTGTTCCGAAGGGAAGCCGATAGGAATCGGGTTGTATGAAGGCTACGCCCCTGGTACTTACCATAATATTTTTTTTTAAAACACTGTTATTTCATAGTTCTATGACTTCTGTCGGCAGTCCCCATGACTACCTATGTTTTTTTTAAAACATAGTTTCCCAGAACATAAAAAGTTTCTGGACAACAATTTTGCGCAACTAACAATGACCATGAATACGAAACATGCTGCAACATTCCATGCAGTGTAGTTCCAGCAACGTGTTTCCGCATCACAAAAACATATGCGGACTTTCTTAGGCACCTGTTCCACCGCCAACGAAGTAGCTACCAACTATTTAATCGCTCAAGAAACGAACAAAAGATTGTAGGTCCCGTGTAGGTCAAAAAGATACATACTAATAATTAATTGCTGACTGTTCGTCACAGCACCGACTAGTACTGGTTTGTCGCAGCGACAAGAGCTATCAAAGAGAGTACTCACTCAGCGATGCTCGCTTGGCGGGCAGAACACTCACTGAGAGGTTCACGCTTGGTAGGGGAGTTCTACCCATCAATATGAACAACTTTTACTATGGGACCAACTTAGACTTCGCAAAAAAAAATTCGACCTTCTTATAACAAATGGCCCGATCGGGTATGTACTTTTATATGGGAAGGTCGAATTTTTTTTTGCGAATTTTAAGTTGGTCCCATAGTAAAAGTTGTTCATCTTGGTGGGTAAAACACCTCCTTAAAGTTTGTCGCATATTTTCAAAGTCAGCCTGTATAAGCATTCCAGCGAGTAATCGCTCGTCGCCGTCACGCACTCGCTGCTCGTTGCTCGACAGCTCGTTTTTAGTTTTGCTCTACTCGCTTCTCGTTAATAGCCGGCTGTGGGACAGGTGCCTACAGTTAGAACTCGAATTGTAATGAGACGGATAATGTTGCCAAAACAATGTTGAGAAACTTTTGTTCCCCATGAATTTTCCTACGGAGCTTTTCAGTAGACAAATGCGGTCCATCATGTAATAATAAACAGATATCGATTTGATTCGCATTCTGTCTGTTCAGTTGCATTTGCGATTATTTAATCCATCTCCATAACTCACACAATTTGTTTCATATCATAATTCGTTTGATGGTAGATCATTATGAGCAGAGAATAATGTACTAACAATATACCACGTGTTCCTTTTGATATCCCATAACTCTAGGGGGTCATTGTACTCATAATTACGAACAACTTTTACTATCGGACCAAACCCGAAATTACGAAAAAAAATCAGGTATTCCCTACATTTTGATGAGTTATACGAACATACCTAAATGTAGGGAACAGCAGACTTTTTTTCGCGATTTCTGGTTTGGTCCCCCAAACCTGAAATCGCGATAAAAAAATCAACTAAATCAGCTATATATAAATCAGCTATATAATATACTATGGGAATAGTAAAAGTTGTTGTTATGGGATATCAAAAGGAACACGTTGTATAGTTTAATGAGAAATGAATGATGACGTAGGTATGTAACGCTTTTAATTCGTAAAGAAAATGTCTTATTCATGGACATATATATGTATTTTATAATTAATACTAAAGTATTACAAAGAGTCATAAAAATAGCAGATTAATTTTCCACTTTGGAACAACACTAGACAACAGACCAATCTTATATTCTAATCTTTTGTATCCAAATAAATCTCCTCGTAATCCTATCACAAAGAAATTAGTTATCATAGATTTCAATTTGAGCGTCAACAAAAATAGCATTTCTTCTAACATATTTTCACAACTGATTTAAAAAAGCTGAACTATGTAAAGAAAAAATACTTTATTATTTGTATTTATTACACTATTATTTGTATTTTGAAACAATAAATACAATTCTTTGGTATAACATTATTTACAATCTCAACTGTAATACAAACACTTTCAGACTGGGTCTGACTTGATCTGACACGACAACAATACATTAGCAAAACATTCAATAAACTCCTATAGTACTTCTTGATGGTCCAAGGACGTTGGACGCTCCCTTAATCTTTAACACTGAACACTGATTACTTTCTAGAGCACTCGAGTACCAGTTCACTATAGGAAATGTTCCCGTACCACTGGGACGTTCCCATGCTTCACCCGTCCTCACGGCACGGACGTCTTGGCACTGCAACAAATATTAACAAATTATTGTATTTTACAATGCATATGCTCGAAAAGAGCGTTTTCCAATCAGCTAAATTGTGCGGAAAGTGCCACTTTTCCACACTAGTACTTTTTACTTTTCAGTTGTTTTTTATTTAATTTTTCACTCCATCGTCACCCCGATGCAAAGAGTTTTTATTGTTTGAGAAAAGTTTTACAAATTAGTCAAGTACAGATTATCGTTCATATAAAAGGTACAGTAAAACGAATACTTCATTAAAACGTGTTATTAATTACTCTAGATTTAGATTTTGATCAATAAATTAATTTAAATAATTCATTAAATATGTTTGGCTGAACGTACATATATTTTGCTAGTGCCTTTTTGCGATACGAATTAGCAGCTATTTGCACATGCGTAGATAGTAAATATTTCCGACTCGTGTCGACTTATACACTCGCTCGCTTCGCTCGCTCGTGAGTAAAAATGCCACTTGTTGGAAATCACCTACTTTCCGCACTTGTAGCATAAATAACTATTAAAAGCAGTAAAATTTTCTTAAATACAGCTAAAATATATAATACTAGCGAGCCACCCTGCTTTGCGCAGGTGCAATAGGGACATGTCAAAATATCGAGATTTCTATAATTCTAAGTTAAATATTACGCACATAAACCTTCCGGAGTAACTTCTCTAGATACTCCATCTATACAAATAAATAAAATTGATATGTCTGTTAGTAACGTCAAAATAACAGCTTTTTACTAAATGCATATGATAGTATATACGGTACTTATAACAAAAAGACAAATTCAATTTTTTTTTTGTCTGTCTGTCTGTCGATCTGTCTGTCCCCCGTCCCACCGCGTTGCATCGCCCGCCCGCGCTTTTACTTCGTTTTCGCTTAGCGTTCTTACCCTCTTTTTTGTTTTTGCTCGGTTTGTAAAAGTCGTAGCGTAACGTTAAATAGCCTATAGCCATCCTCGAGAATTTGGCTACCAAATGCAAAAAGAATTTTTCAAATCCAACTTTTTGTTCATAATTTCATAGGTTTATTTTTTGCGCGGAGCCCTAATTAATTGTTTATCTAAAATAAAAGTAGCCTAAGTTACTCCTTATAACATCTGCTATCTGCCAGTGATATTCTCGTCAAAATCGGTCCAGCAGTTTTGGAGATTAGCCGGAACAAAAGACAGACAGACAGACAAAAAAAATTCGATACTTTCTTATGCATTTAGTAAAAAGCTATTATTTTGGCATTACAAACAAACAGTTCAATTTTATTTATTTGTATAGATGTATAAATATATAGATTATGTAGGTACAGGTATATAAAAAGGGGAAGAGCTCCTTGGGCATTATAATATTCATTCACATCGCTATCAATGGGAAAAGTGCCAAAAATTCTGGCTACATTGACACATTGAATGGCAATGCCGATTCTGTAGCCTAAAAATAGGCGAGCCCTGTTTTAAAAGCTAAAATATTAAAGGCATTATGCCTTTGCACAAAGCCTTTATCAAGGCATAAGTTTCAGTTTTAAACTATAAGTAACTGACGTCAGAAGTTGGACAGTATTAAATTTATCGCTTGACATTTTAATTAAAAATTGTTTGAACGGGGAATAAATACCTTGAAAGTGCTATTTTTTCATCTTTAGGTATACAATATAGAACCTAAGAAGTAAAATATAAAATTCTTCCTTTTTAACCCCCACGTGTGTATTTGTATATCTATGTGTTTGTCTGCGCCATCGTAGCTCGCAAATGGCTAAACCGATTTAGATTATTATTTTTTTGTTTGAAAGGTAGCTTGATCGAGAGTGTTCTTAGCTATGATTCAAGAAAATCGGTTCAGCTATTTGAAGATTCCACAGGTCTGATCGCTTCGAAATTTGGTAATCTCTTACTTTAGTTATAGTAGAAGAACATATTATCTTTGAACTGATCAATTAGAATTTCCAGGATACCCAACTCCCTCACCAACTTACAGCACAGGTATCGTATTTGGGCTCATTAGAATGGTCTCAATGATTATAGGTAGATGGTGATCAGGGTCTGATGATGGAGTAGGAAAGAGAAATGGAAAGAAATTTAGTAACTAGCTTCACTGTGGGAAAAATACCTACAGCTGCACAGATTTCGGCGAAGCACGTGTCGATCGTAGCGTGTCTACTATTAATATTTAAATTTTAAAAGCAGGCAATAATAGTTAAATTTAAAATTTACAAAACCCTCGACAGAAACAAAAACATCTAAAAGAAAAAAATAATATGTATTAGCTCTTTAAGTTTAATCTAAGTTGTAGGTAATATTTTGATCCAAGCGTCATCGTCGTGTCGGGGGACTGCTAATTGAAGAGGATAGTGAGGTCCCTGGTGAGAGATGTGATCCTCCGCACCATTAGTAGGTGGGGTGTAAGCGGAGATAACGGTGATTGGTTGGTGAGCAGTCATGCCTAACTTTAAATAAATACATCAATTTATAATAAATTTACATTTCATGTTGATTGAAACGTTTGAACGGTTGTTTTTTCTTTTCCTTTTTTTTTACAAATCTGATTCATATCCGAAACTATCGGTCGCTCTATGAAAAATCAATTTGACTACGTCCGTTTACATAAAAAAGGTAAACCTATAAAATCAACAGCACTCGGAAACGATTTCTTTTGAACGCATAGTTCACAGGAAATCGTGTCCGAGTGCTGACACAACAAATAAACATCAATAAAAAACAAACTAGTACCTAAAATCAGGATACACGTGCAATCTAAGCACAGGCACACACCCTCTGAATTGTTGAACACACACTAACTTTCCAATATTTGCTTTGCTTCACCTCAAAACCTTGTAGATGGCACTGTTAAGCCTAACGGTTAAGTGCCATTCAAAATTACCCATTTCGAGGGTAAGATTACCATTCTATGATAAGAACCTATGGAGGTTCTGTGATCATTATACTTCAAAGAATATTTTAACGCGTGTGTTATCTCGTTTGAAATTCGAACGTAAAGAGTTCTGTTGCCAAATGAAGTCTACTAAACTACATTTTCTTGCTAAACTTAAATGTCTAGTGAGCTGAATTTAACCTTTCTTGGATTAGAAGCTTCAAAGAGTCTTATCTTAAAATTCCACAAAAACTTTAACTTTTCACTTTAACGTGCGAAGTGCTTCTTCTGCTGCTAAAAATTGTGAAGACAATGCAGTGTACATCATCCTATTCAGCTTATAATGTTCCCACTGCTGGGACACAGGCCTCCTCTTGGTGAGAGGGAGCAATCACATGCAATTTACATGTTTCTAAAATATCATCAGACAAAAATACTTGATAGCTTCGTACCAACGGCCTTTGTGCTCCAATTTGTGTATTCTGTATTGTCAAGAATTTCTCTAGAATCACATTGTTCACATATATGCAACCACTTAATAAAAAACTTCTATTTTCAAATCTCTAGCTTTAGGCTAATGCAGCTAAAGCCGCAGTGGCCGCAATTGAGTCAGATTTACGGCACACAAAAGTAATGCATTCTGTTCTAAATAGTCGAGAATACTTCTAATCCCTTTTTATTGGATACCTCCAGGCTTTCTATACTCAACAAAACTTGCCATCTGCGCCGAATTAATTAACTAGAAAATAAAATGAGAAACGACAAAACCTTTTGTTGGTTTTAGAAACGTTCGAAACTCGTTGATAATGAAACAGGAGACTAAAATGAAAGCATCAACTGCGAAGATAAAAAATAGTATGTATATGTATCATCGTCGTATCAAATAATGTATTTCCGAAAAAATAAAAAGCGAAATAAACGTGATAGAAACAGAACATGTGGAAGAAATGACCTGTGTGAGAGCAATCGATGCGAGTTGTGATGCAGCCCAGCGAATACTTTCCATAGTTTTGACTACGTGTGACCTCCTTTATATTGCTGCTATGTTTGAATAAATCTAGTGCTTCAACTACCAACAGATTTTTTTACGTTATTTTGTTTGGCCTTTTTTCAACGTTTCAGCTTTTAACGTAAGAATATACTGTAGCTACGATTAAGATCTCTTGTCTGTGCAGTTTGCAGAAAGTTTCTGGTAAATGCTGTTTATAATAAGAATTTAGTTTGGCTTTGTGTTGTTTTTTTATTAGTTCAGTGAATTATTTTATAATTTTGTAACTTTTGCGTGCCTTCCGGTAAAATATGGCTAAGCCTATTCCCTTTATCACACACTAGCTTCTGCCCGCGACTTCGTCCGCGTAAAATTTCTTGTTCCCCTGACCCACCCCGTCGCATCGAATCGCCTGCCCGCGCTGTTACTTCGTTTTCGCTTAGCACTCGTTCTTCCTTTTTTTTTGCGCGGCTTCTAAGGTTCCTAGCGTAATGTTACATATCTTGTAGCCTTCCTCAAGAATTGGACTATAAAATGCATAAAGAATTTTTCTAATCCGACCGGTAGGGACAGATTAGCGCGTTCAAACAGTCAATAAAAATAAAATGTGTATGTAACTAATAGACTAAGCGCATTGTTCTTACTTTAAGCATACCCGTCGTAATTTCTAAACGAAAAATCCGATTCGAATAATTTAAAAAGGAATTTACATGTACTTAATCAACCTTGATTATGAAACTATTTATTTGGATAAGGATTAATACCATGTTTCTGAAAACACCATCGCATTATTTTATAACAAATTTATTTATTTATTTCTTCTTACATCAACCATTACAAGATAACCCAATGCGATAAATGCGCCTATCCGAATTTTATAACTAAATACTAACGTCTATGTCCATAACAAATGATTTGACTTTTTTTTAGAACTTTTTAAGAGGATCAATTCCGTCATACATAATTTTTGTGTATCTTTAACCATTTACGCAGCGCACGCAACAGAAGCTCTCAAAAGGAATAAATTTTCTCCGTTTTTGCAACATTTTTGATGTTATATAGCCTATAGCCTTCCTCGATAAATGGATTATCCAACACTAAAAGAATTTTTCAATTCGAACCAGTAGTTCCTGAGATTAGCGCGTTCAACCAAACAAACAAACTCTTCCTCTTTATGATATTAGTATAGATATTTGCAAAATAGAATATCTTTATCTTTTAAAAATTAACCATTCAGGTTGAGCAATCAGATGACGAAAGTTAAGATTGAATTCTTTGAAATTTCTTACAAAACATTGTCCGTCTTCGCAATAACTTAGATAAAAGCGGAAGAAAAAGAAGAAAGAAAGAAAGAAAAATAGGTTTATTTGCCATTGCATACAAAAACAGTCTGAAAAATAAAGCAAAATAAATCCACATTATAATCACAAGCTCAAAACAGAAATAGTCGGCAGCTGCACGTCATGACTGTGACAAGAAGGCTCCCACTCAGCATGATGCTGTGCTATGAAGGACCCACAGCACAGCACTGATTTTCAGCGGTCACCCGAAAAAGACGTATGGAAATCAAGTCAGGTTTAGTTATTTGTACTTAAATAGTTGCTTAACAAAACGATAACGAAAATGTTATTACAATCTATTAGGTAGGCACATCATGCAAAAACAGAGTCAAATGCATACATGCATATTAGTTTCTTAGAGGTAAACAACGTTGCTTATACAGTTTGAGAAATACTTGTGAATATGCAAACTCAGTTATAAATGCAAACGCAGTCGTTACTCACATATCCATATTTATATTGAAGCTCGGCTGTAGTTACCTTTTTATTTTTTCTGTGCACCTGCAGGGAGGAAACAATTGCATGGCTCATAAACATAGTTTTAAATTGTTTCACTGAACATGCGGTTAGCAGAGAACTGAATTAGAACGAACAAAATCAAAGCAAACAAAAATAGGATAAGAGATTTAAAAAAAGTGTTTGAACTTACGTGTTCTGGTTGTGTGAGTCAGAATGTGAGGCCGTCGGTGGCAGGAACCGAGCCAGATGTGGCTGCAGCAGCAACTGCCTGAAGGTTTGTCGGAACTGGCGAGACATGGTGCAGTACAGCACGAAGTTGATGGCCCCATTCAGCAGCGCCAGGAAGTCCATCAACTCCCCGAAGAGATCGTAGCAGCGCTTGAAGAAGCACCAACCGAGCAGGCCACTCATGAGACCCATTATTCCTTGAGGCAGTTCCGTCACCAAGAACAGTAATAGTACTGCCAATAACATCTTCGTTGTCCTGTCAGTCCTTTTGTCTGCTTTATTCTGTCTCTTCACCATTTTCTCAGCAGCGGGGCAAGCGTTATAGTTCCTTAGTTTTTTCTGGTGTTGATTCGCGTTGTAGAGCGCCCGAATGAGCCACACGCTGATGACCGTGAGGATGGAACACGGCAGTAGTTTGATGACCACGCCGTGCACCCAGAAGTTGGCTTGGTACAGTGTCCCCTCGTAGTCAGAATCCACATGATATGCGATGTCTGGGTTGCCGAACTTATCCGTTACGTTTTTTGTGTGTATGTCGAAGACCTGTTGAAGAAATATTTTTTTTAGGGCTTTGAAACCGTTTTGGCGCGACCGTAGCGTCATTTAAAGGGCTGAAAATACATATAGGTATTACGGAGTTTTATATAATAAATACTAAAATGAAGTACACCAACAGCGCATCCACGTAATGATCCTAATCGCTGTCTTCGGATAACGTGACGAATTGATTGACAACATTCCATGTCGAATGACAATGTTAATTCCTTGAACAATGAATACATTCGATGATAATGGCATTGTATGGAAAAATCGAAGGTTTGCACCGCGTTTTATACATATTAGGTTCAATTCGTTCAACAAAAATAAAACAAGAAACAATGATGTGGACTAAATGCTATTCCCGTTAAAATGTCTATTGTGAATAATTAATGTAAAATTTAAATCCATTTTGAAGATGAAGTTTAAAAATATAAATTGAATTAGCTTCATTTGCAAAGCTTCAGCTTCATTGACTCACTCTTTATCGATTAATTCAAAATCACTTCGATAAAACGCTTCCATAAGTTGAGGAAATCTATTAGGTAACGTTTATTCATTTGTATCGTATCGTGAATATTACATTCCTGCTACAAATTACTTTGATTCTTAAATCGATGTGATATTTCACTATTATAATTATATCACATTTTCATAAAATAGTCTGTAAACGACATCTCAATATATCATTTCGTAGTGTGTGTGTGTGTGTAGCGAAGGGCCGCATGTCGACCGAAAAGACTATTACGAAGTTGGTTGTACAGTCACAGCCAATATACGTTCGGGGGATTTTCGTCTGCTCATTGCACAAAAGTATCTGCTTTACCGGCTCAGCATTATACACGCTACTTTTTTTATTAGCTAAGGAGCTGCCAGGATAGTGTTGTACCCATCATTATGAACAACTTTTACTATGGGACCAAACCTGAAATTACGAAAAAAAGATCAGCCGCAGTCGTTGATTCAACATTTTGACGAGTTATGCGAACATACGGTACGGAACAGCAGATTTTTTGTTCTCGATTTCTGGTTTGGTCCCATAGTAAAAGTTGTTCATAATGATGAGTACAACACTATCGTGGCAGCTCCCTAGCCAATAAAAAAGAAGCGTGTATAATTGCGTCGTTATATCAATATCGCAGTATGACATTCAAGCCACCTTCTTTTTACGTCAGACCGAATTAAAAATGTGACAATGACAGTCTCTGACAATTTAATTTATAAAAATATAAAATTCATAAAATTACCGGGCCATTAAAAAGGTTTTATTTTGATGTCAACTCAACATTGGTCAAAGATGTATGATCTATTTTGATCTTTGTTATCAAGTAGTCAAATATAGTTTTTATGCAATGGGGAAGGCAACTGTCAAAATGGCGCTGTCGTAGCTAGTTCCCAACACAAGCCAATAATACAAGGCGTGAGGTGGTTTCATTTTATTTTTGCGAAAATGATGCATTGTTGTGTTATTAAATACTCGAAATTGGAGTCCACCATTTCCCGAGAGACACTAAAATTAAAAGATGGTGGCTTAAAGCTATTCGTAGAGATGTTTTATAAATTAAACAGAGTAGAAACATTTTGAAGAAAGTGACTTAGAGGATATATTTATAGTTTTAAATTCTGACACTTTCCCTATCATTTACTTGATTTAAAATATTGAAATCACCGAAAATAACGAAATAGCGAAATAAAAGTAAACTCATGACTGAACGAAATGTCAAACTTATTGTAGGCCGTGGGGACCTAGCTATGATCACGCCATCTACAATTAGCTTTGCCCGACCTTCCCCATAGTCTGATCAGTGCCATAGCTTCAAAAAGTATTTATGTCCTGACTTCATATAGGAATGAATTAAAAACTGACGAAAGTATAAAAGAGTTGACTGTACAGTACACAAACATAGAAAGTGGCTGTTTGGCAAATATATAGCTGCCAGACATCTTTGTCAATATAGACACACTATTTATTAAACGCTTTCTTATTGAAACTCACAATATAATATTAAATAGCTCGCTCAGTTTTTTGCTTGTAATCCATTCTAAGTAATTTACTCTTTAATACATTTTTCGTGGAAATGCCGGCAATGACATGCCGCGGTCCCATGGCCTGTCGAGGCCTAATGCGGCCTGGCGCGCGGCCACGCCTGTCGAGGCCTGTTGCGGCCCGTGCCGAGCATTCCCACCGCAGGCCTCACTGGATTGATGGTTTCCACGGCCTGGCGCAATTTGGCCTGTGAGAAAGCGTGCCGTATGTAGCTGCCACCGCTCTTCTAGGAAACCGTAGACCGTAGCTTAACGGCCGCAGAGGGTGTCGGGGACCCCCGACACCCTCGAAAAGCGCGAAAGCGAGCAGGTCAGTACCTATCAGGTTGTATGTTAATCGAAATACGATTCGGTAACCAATATGTATATACAGAATGATCATCATTAGTATCATCAAAACGAACTTTTGACTTGATTGAATGACTATTTCATGGAGTCATAACATTTAAGGCCAATTTTAACTTAGAGGGTTGTATTAATTATTCTAATTCTGTAAATACACATTACGGCCATAATACGTATTATGGCCGTAATTTGACTGTTCCCTTCGTGTACTCCAGGGGGGGAGGATCATGAGAATTTATTTACGAAAAAACAGACGTCACCGGCACAACGCATTTCGTATGCTCAAACTAAAAATCAAAATTGGAAAATTATACTCACCATAAAGGTAGGTGCACATAGTATAGGCGGTAATATAAAGCTCGTTAGTATCGCGATGCTGCATCTGCGCTCCGTACAAAGTATGTGACTCTTATCCGAGTACCTGGAACAGAGTGGATGGTTAGAATCAACATAACATAACATCACGCCTGTATTCTCCGAAGAGTAAGGCAGAGGTGTACCTACGGTACACCCACATTTCGCCAGTTATGTTTAAGTCCCATATAATAGAGGGTCAGCCGGAATGAATAAATGAAATTCACCGACCCCAGTGTGGTTTGACCAGACTCGATTACTCGAATGAATCCAAAGATTCACACTAGCACATGTAGCCCCATGTTTTATTGTGCAACAGAGGCCATTGCATATCATGGAGTAGACCGGGGGGCGCGATAAAGGTAGGGAAGACGTGCCCTTTGCCAGGGCCGCGGGATGTTGGAAAGAGTTACCGTGGCTCCTGGCACAGGCAACTGAAGGAACACGATAGGATTTTAGTCAGTAAAAGTCTGACACGCTCAGCTCCGCCCAGAGCTCCATGTCATTTGATGATTTCGCACCCAAAAAAAAGGATATGGAAGGATTATTAGTGCCGTACCGGGTATACACCCTACAGTAAGCAATAGAATAGTAGAGAGACGGGTAATATTACCATTTAATAGGGGGTCAGCCGGACTGGGCCCAAATCCAGACTCCGGGTTGCTGGAGAAATTGCTGATGGAAAAACCCGATTACACTTTGCCCGACTTGGGAGTCGAACCCAGAACTTCATGCTCAGCAGTAGCGCTTGCGACAACTAGACTAACGAGGCAGTTAGTAGAATCAAATCGTATCGAAACATGAAAATGAAATTGCTGTATTCAGATATAATATATCAGTTTTGTAGGTATTTCATTCGTAGATCCGCCTAAACATATATTCACCTTTGTAACGTTCGCAATAAGCACTTGTAGGAATGTTGCTCATCCCACTCTTGGCACTGCATTGCCATCGAAAACATATATAATTCTAGGTACTGCATATTTTTTATGCTAATGTAGAGGAAAACAAAATTATCGGAAAAGTCAATGAAAACCTGAACCGATTGCCAATCTGATGCCTACTTATGGGTTTTAGAGTCGCAATCAAGGCTTGTAATACCGGTATTTTTGGGAACCGATACCATAGGCCTTGGTGTGATACCAGTACCAGACGTGGTACCTGTACTATTGGTCTCTTATTTAAGTATCGGTAGTGTACTGGTACCAAACAAATATTTCCGTAAGTTATAGTGAGAAAACGTGTAACTAAAAAGAACAGATAATGGTTAATAGGCATGAGAAAAATAACTTTAAGGTTGCCAACCATACGAGGTTCCTCGTACAAATATGAGATTTGTGGTACCGCCGGGTACTACCCGTGGGTTCAATGCAGTACCGGTAGGTACCGGAACCGGTCCCAAACCCAGAACCTGGAATGACAAGAAAGAAACACTAAGTAGCTATGCTTTTGGTACCGGTTCCAAGCCCTGGCTTGTAATGCGCAGGTTACTGAACGCTGATGAGAGATTATTATTTCCATTCAGTTCAATTCTTTAATACATATTTACCACATGTGTTTTACAAGATCGTATTGTTAATTACAAGTTCACAATAATTTACTACAATATAAAATCATTAAAGTAAATATGAATTAATTGTAATTATACGTACGTCATCATTTAAATGGTTTAATATAGAAGTTTTAAGACTTAGCATTCAACATCGTAATATCTCGCCTAAACCTTCAATGCAAAACGTGGGTTGAGCTAAATGGTGCTGATCCATGCGTCATGTTCGTAAATGGGCGTCGTCAGTTGGGACTGGTCAGTTTTTAGTTGCCACGGCTTATTTTAATTATTTTATTTATGATTTTTTTTTGTTTCTGTTTGCTACTCTGAACGCTTTCAACGTGTACGTGTGTGTCTTTTTTACATCGTTCTCACATTTAATTATAAATTCATCATAATGATGTAACTAATATTTTTGTAACAATATAATTGAAAGAGTGTCCGTGGAATTTCTTGTCCGTTCTTCTCCGTAGGTACCTTCTACGCTTTGGAATGGGCAACTAGCTTCATATATTTTATGACTGCCTGACTCCTTGATAATCCAAAAGTGCCTGTAAATGGTTTCATTGAAATAAATGCTTTGATTTTGGGTGAATCCCTAAAAATATTGTTCATGATAACAAAATCTTCATGAATATAAAAAAAATTGTTTCATGGAAAAATATTTATTTAATCTATGTTTAACAAGATAAATTACCAGTATTTCTCAAGGGACTTCTTTCTACGTTTTATAACAAGATGATATTTTATTCTAATAGGTTTCTTAGCAAATACAAACGGGAAACCAGTTGCTAAATTCCTTGAAGATTAATTATTTGGTTAATTAATTAATGGGGTGCCCCAATTTAATTAATCCTGGGCGGTGTCGATCTCACCTTCATTATAGACAAACAATCGTGTGAAGGAGCAATAACGCCCCTTGATCAGTCGCCTTTACAAGGAGAATAGATTAATAGGCATTGTACGTACATACCTACTACTAAGGATTTTATCTATACTAATATTATAAAGAGATAAAATTTGTTTGTTTGTATGTAGGGGGTAATCTCTGGAACTACCAGTCGGATTTGAAAAATTCTTTTAGCACTTGATAGCCTAATTCTTGAGGAAGGTTATAGGCTATTTAACATCACGCTACGTCCCTAAGGAGCCGAGCGAAATGAAAAAAATCAGTAAGAATGTTAAGCGAAAACGAAGTAATAGCACGGGCGGGCGATGCGATGTGACAGGGTGGGTCGGGGAGACAAGAAACACGCGGACGAAGTCGCGGGCAGAAGCTAGTCTACAATATTATAAAGAGTTTGTAAGTTTGGATGTAGGAGGTAACCTCCGAAACTCCTGATCCGATTTCTAAAATTCTTTCATTGCTTAAAAGCTACGCTATTGCCGAGTGCCATATGATAATAATAATAATAATTTGTACCCGCAGGGCAGCATTGCATAATGCACATAGGAATAATCGTCGGTTGGTGCCTCATTCGTTTTGAAATTGTCAAAGTGGCATCTGCGATTGGCTTCGGCCCCTCCTACACCTTCTAAAGGACCAGCGGGGCAATTGCGTAACACATTATCAATGGGAATCAGTTTCATTTTAACAGTTCAACAACATTCATTGCGTTATTTAGGTGTTGAGGAGACAAATTTTTCGAATATATGAAGCAATGGATTAGGAATTTGCTTCAAAATAATTCAGATTCCGATTGATAGTGTGTTACGCAATTAGGGTGCTGGACCCCATGGTCCCGAGAAATATAAACAAAATAAAAATAATAATAAACAATTTATTTCTGGCGACACAGGCTAAATAAATAAATAAATAACCTAAACATATTTGAATATAAACAAAAGGCTTAACACTAGAGTGCACGCGCCCGTAAATACTCCTTGAGCGCTCGCGCGGGCTACGGGTGTAGCCCACTTACGGGTTAATTAATTCTCTGAATAAGACCAAAAAAATGAGTAAAACACAGCATATAATTACTAAACGTCTTTATTTTTATCAAAATGGCTCATACAATCAACAACATTTTGCTTCTTAAGACTGTTAGTAGCACTCCACTTTGTATTAGCTCGACTTTGTGTGATAATAATGGTTTATGTTAAAAAAATACGCGGGACGAAGTCGCGGGCAGAAGCTAGTAAATAACAAAATGTATCGAGACTTTATTTACATAATTATGAATATTGAAAACCATGTCTGGTAGGTATATCAATTTTTTTTACCCAAAAACTACAATTTATATTTTCTTATTTTCCAACCCTTACTGATGAATTTTATTTAGCTTTAATTTTAAACGTTATAATCGTTTTACTTTTTTAATAACATTTTTTTAAATATTAATTATGAACTTAAGTATATTAAAACTAGCACTTCACCTGCGACTTCGCGTGGATTTCGTACTTTCCCCTAAATTTTAAAAGTGACTAACCCTTTTAACCCGTTAGGGGTAGATTTTCGAAAAATCCAGATACACTTTATTCTTTATTTTCAGTCTTAAGTATACAATACAATACTGAGTTCGAGTCAATCGGACCACGCGTTAAAATTCTGCCATACAAACTTTGACACCCCCCCCCCCCATTCCCCCATTCCCCATTAGGAGGTAGTTTAGAATAACAAAAAAATATGAACTTTATAATTCACTGAAAAAGTATTCTTCGCAAGTTTCAAGTTTATAAACTCAAGGAATAATGTCATCATCATCATCATCTGCCTAGCCTTTTCCCAACTATATTGGGGTCGGCTTCCAGTCTAACCGGATGCAGCTGAATACCAGTATTTTACATGGAGCGACTGCCTATCTGACCTCCACAACCCAGTTACTGGGTAATACGATACCCCTTGGAATAATGTATTGCCTGAAAATTAATTTACCGAACAGTGCGCGTTACTTATAAGATTTTTTTTTGCTGTATGGATGGGTGCATATATGAATATTTAATGTTTAATAAATGTAAATATGTAAATACTTATCAGCAAGTTTAACTACCTCCTTGGTTACTGGACGCAAGCATGAGGGTTCGATTCCCAGTTCTGGCAAAGTGTTATTGGGTTTTCCATCAGGAATTTCTCAGTAGCAGCCCGGAGTCTGGATTTGTACCCGGTTGATGGCAATAGGCTTGCACCCTATTACATGGGACGCAAACAAAACTGGCGACATGTGGATGTACAGGTACACCTCTGCTGTTCTGTGATGTTATTTCTATCAGCACGTGCTTGCTCTCTTTTCCCACAATATTTGCTTAACACAAAGTCAACAAACATGAAAGTCGTCTGCTTATCTTCTGGAATGGAGTGAATTTAATGTTTGTAAGCAATGGACTATAAGACCGTTCATCGTTTAGATTTCATCAAGTGCATTAGAGCAATGTTTAACTGCCGCTTTGAACTTTTGAAATAAAATGGAAAGTGATGGAAATTATTTTCGTCATTTTAGGGTTCTGTACCCAAAAAGTGCCAACGGGACCCTATTACTAAGGCTCCGCTGTCCGTCCGTCCGTCTGTCACAGGGCTGTCTTTTGAACCGTAATAGATAGACACTTGAAATTTTCACAGAGGGTGTACACTGTACATACTACTATGGCCTCTATACAACAAATAATAAAAATAAAATAAAAAAAAAATTAAAGGGGAATCCCCGTAAAAGAAACGTGTATTTTCAGCATTTTTAGAAAATGTTGTACAGTGGCATGGAAGCCTCTTTTTATTTGTGATTCTTTGTTGTCTATGTGATCGTCATAATTATTGTTGTATGAATTATTTGTTGTCTGTGTGATCGTCATAACTCATAATCATTGCTTTGTGCCAAACACTGAGTAGATTTGTAGACCATTTTCTATTTTGTTAAGTACCTGGTACTAGTTGACAGGCCTACATTGTCCTCCCATATACCTTAATAACGCTGTAATTTGATATCATTGTAAAAGCCAATTATTTTTAAAAGAGTAACCGTGGAGTTTCTTGTCGGTTCTTCTCCATAGGAAACGACCAATTGGAACCGTGCACCTAGCTTCTGACATTTCATAAGTGCCTATGAAGGTTTATGTGACATAAAATATTTAGATTTTTTAACTGCTGAGTTAGACCTGCCTTTTGTGCTATGAATCTCTGGTACCTATCTGTAAGTCTGAGGACAAAATTAATATACTTTACTCAGCTCGTGCATTGACTAACATCCAGTTTTTAGAATTAAGAACTTGGAGTTGAGAACTTGTCAAACTCTACTTTAGCATTACTTGACTACAGAAATCGGGTATAACCATTATTCCTGTTACTGTTGCACAACTGTCAAACTTCAAGCGTAAGATAGAGACGGGGACGTACCTAGGTAATTATATCTAAGCCAGAATATGCACTAAGTAACGTTTAGTAATAATGATAACCAATATTTAGGTAATGGGTGACATAAGCCTTTAATAAAATAATAGGTAAAATTAAACAACCAATCAGTTGTCATTTAAAATGAAGGCACGTGAGCATATACGTTAAGAAGTTGGCAGAAACATCCCAGCGCTGAGTTGGTGGATTCGTTTTCTCCTCTTTTGGTCGTTATTTCTCCTGACGAAGTTTATTCTGTTTATATGTATACATATATCTATGTATTTGGAGGAGCTCGTGGCTAAGTGATAACAGCCGCATGGGTCGATCCATCAGGTTAAGCTACGCTTGCCGGGGTTGGTCCGTGGATGGATGAACATCTTTACATACCGAGACTCCTCCGTGCCTCGGAAATTACGTTAAGCCGTTGGTCCCGGCTGTCATTCGTGGATCTTTGACAGTCGTTACGGGTCGTCAGAAGCCCGAAAGTCTGACAACCAGTCTTACCAAGAGGTATCGTATTACCCAGTAACTGGGTTGTGGACGTCAGATAGGCAGTCGCTCCATGTAAAATACTGGTATTCAGCTGCATCCGGTTAGACTGGAAGCCGACCCCAATATAGTTGGGAAAAGGCTAGGCAGATGATGATATATCTATATATTTATTCTTGTATTTTATAGTTATTTTCGTGTTATCTATCCCTTATGCTCACCTGCCATGTTTTCTCTATGCATCACCCTAAGGATGACTGGTAGAAAATGCCTCAGGCATTAGGTCCGCCTTTGTACGGTATTCTATTTTACTTGTGAATAAAGCTTTAATAACTATATAAATAAATAAATAAAATTCAAACCTTATTCATTTCTAAGATTACATCTATACATAACCGCGACAATTCCTTACCCTTTCTCCCTTAACTTCGTTTAACGTTTTCGCGGACACTGAACGAGACACAATAGAAGTTTTATTGTTCTGACGTCTATGGCCGTTTACCGTTCGTGACAGTAATGTGTTGACTTTGTTTCTTATTTGTGTCTAAGATAAGGTATCGAGAAACAAATCTTTAGAACATTACCTGTAAATGACTGAAGTTGTGGGTAATACAAAATTTGGAATTCGGTGTGAAGCTTTCTAAATTGTATACAATAAATATAGAGGT
Source organism: Fissipunctia ypsillon (assembly GCA_947568875.1). NCBI lineage: Eukaryota > Metazoa > Arthropoda > Insecta > Lepidoptera > Noctuidae > Fissipunctia > Fissipunctia ypsillon. Next base: position 13,481,464 of record OX387659.1, on the reverse strand, counting down.
AGGAATATTATGTTAGTACACTAATTATCATATATTGTGTCCTAGATTAGAACGATACAGGGGAGGCCTTTGCCAGCAGTGGCACACATACCTAAGTACTAGGCTAGCAGAAAAAGTAAGGAGTTGTATACATAAGTACATATCGACAACAACAGTGCAAGACTGTGACGCACTCCACCATAGTGTGCAATGATTCATGCAAAATGCTTGGAAGTCAATTGCGCGAATATTTACTCTGTGATACCCTACGATGCGGCACGTTATAATGAGTTCGACCTTAAAACTGATCAGTACGTTTCTCCAAATAAAAGGTCAGAGATGTTGTGACATTTGAGTTTTCCGATAATTTTAATGTCTTCAGGCTCGTCAGCTATTATTGAAAGTGATTTTGTTAATTCAAGGTCTTTTCGAGGTGGGCATCCATGTGGTCTTTCATTTGTTTATAACTATTCTGCTCTTTCATTGTACTATTATTATCTAGTCACACTCCACTAACTCACACTACCACGGGCTCGGGTAGTGTATTCCAGTCACAGACTACAGACCACTCCTTCTCTCAGCCTGTATCCTAGCAGTATGAACATTAAAGGTAAGTATATTATATACAAACATAAGCTCACACCTTCCTCCCATGGGGGTAGGCAGAAACTATAGAAAGCCATAACAACAATGTTAACAGCACTGTCGTATTTCGGCAGTTAGAGGTAAGATAGCCAGTTCCTCTGTGAAGATTCTGGGTGAAGCTCGCTTCCACCTTCAGCCTGGTCATCACTTACCATCAGATGCAGGCCAAGGGCTTTCCCTTTGTAGTTAAAAAAAGCCACTTTGCAATCAACACATCAACGAACAAGAACGTTTCCCATTGTAAAACTTTACTATAGAGAACAAATTTAAGTTACGAGTACGGTTGCGAGTACTACGCATCTGACCTTTCTGAAGGACATCACAATAAGGTCACTATAATGTCCTAATAAAATAAATAAAATGCATACTTATGCATATTATTAGAAAATAAATAAGTACTTACTTTATCGCCACATATCTCCAAATAGCCAGTGAGAGAGTGAGACAAATAGACGCAGTGTGCAGTATTTGTGCGAAATGCATATGAAATAGCAAGTACATTGCCCATGAGTACGGGAAATCCAATTTCTCTGGCAGGATCTGCGAAATAAAATTGTTGTTGAAACGCTTTGAATAGGTACAGTCAGTTTCTAAAGTGTATTACATGCAGAACAGCGCCTTGGAATCAAATTGGCTTTAGTGCCATTCGACGCAATTTGTTTACTCGAGCTTAGTACAGTTTGACAATGTTCAAAGGTTCCATCGTTTATTTTCGAATAAACCGAACTTAGCCGAATTAAAAAAGACTAGTCCATTATTATGAAAATGCGAAAGTTTGTGAGGATGGATGGATGTTTGTTACTCTTTCACGCAAAAACTACTAAACGGATTTGGATGAAATTTGGCACATAGATAGTTTATAATCTCGATTAACACATAGGAAACTTTTTATGCCGATATACTTACGGGATCAAGACTTATACGGGTGAAACCGCGGGGCGTTGCTAGTCTATAATGATTTAGATGGGAATATAAATCAATTTCTATTGGTAGGCAGTCACATTTTATTCGATATATTTTGGTTTTTCCGAAGATAAACGATGGAATCTTTGAACGTTGTCAAACTGTAGCTAATACAGTAACGCTAGGTAAGTACTTGTCACTTGTGACACCGACACCGTGTAAACAAGCTAAATTAGTGCTTAGTATTAGTGAAGGTGAATAAAAGCCGGTACTATTTACTAAGCAACAAGAAGACATGGTTAGCTCTAAGGCCGCGGATCTATAAATATTACATAATTCGTATTTTGTCTAAGGGCGAATATACACATGCCTGTAGTTGTTACAAAACTATGCAAGTATCTGGCATGCCGTTGTAACATTGACCAATCAGAAGTTGTTATGGCACATGGCATGCCAGCTACTTGCATAGTTCTGTACCAGCTACAGATGTTTGATATTCGTATAGCGCTTAATGCATTTAGTGATTTATGTGCAAGTGTGTAGAGACAAACTGATCACACTGTATGCAACGCAATTTACGATACGTCTGTTTCTAATGCATAGCTTTTTGTAAAAAATCAAAAATCCGGAGGGCCTAAACATTATCGTGGCCCCTGGCACAGGCAACTGAAGGAACACGGGTGGGCTTTAGTCAGTAAAAGTCTGACACGCCCTCCTGCTCCGCCCAGAGCGGGAGAAGTCATTTGATGATTTCCCACCAAAAAAAAAGAGGACCTAAGCAGTTATAATCGCTTTCAAAGAATTTCGTATTTCTCGGTAGCCTATGTCAGTACCGTACATTTTTGACTTTCCATCGTCGTTATTGCTGTTAGAATGTCACTGTGTCTTGCCCCTCAGATGTCATAAAGACTCCAACAGACAGGCGCAACGCGGCGGTGCGACGCGATTCTGATAGAACAATTGCCAAGAAGTTTTCATAGAAATTGTTCTACTAAAGTCGCGTCGCGCTGTCGTGTCGCGCCTGTCTGCGGGAGCATTAATGCGTTGCATAATTTGCGTACGTGGGACCAGCACCCTAATTGCGTAACAAAATTTCAATCACAGTCCGAGGGATTTTATAGAAATTATTAATCTATTGCTTCATAGGTTTGAAAAATTCGTCTGCTCAGCAACGTAAATAACGCAATGAACTGTCAAATTTAAAGTCATTGCGATCAATTGCCATTGTATGTGTATTACGTAATTATCCTGCTGTTTATCTCTACCTCACAAGACATGAAATTGCTATCACCAATATGACAAGCTTAGTTAGTAATTACCTACTATTAAAGTAAAGAGAATTTTGCTACCATCCTTTTACTGATAAACATTGATCTTCGGTCGGTCGGACGTTTGCAGGCTGCCTGGAAACTTATTTTTGAGACTAATGTTTTATGAATGCGGAAATATATTAAACCCATTCATCTTCGCCGAAAATATCGAAAGTGTTAGAGAACACGTTGAATGTTTATAAATATATGTATCATTTATTCCTGTCATTTACACTCTTGTCCAGCCTATCTGGGTCGACACCTATTGAGGAAAATCCATTGACCCATTTATTTTCAATAAAACCGACAAAAGAGGGTATTTTTCTGACTATGAACCATTTATGCCACTTTTTTTTTCTGTGCTATTATGCTCCTGCCACTGAAATAAATTGTTAAGCACCTCTTTTGCTGTCAGTCGGTTCAATAATTTAATAACGTGGGCGATTTCCTATTGTTTATTTTGTTTTAGGGTTCCGTACCTCAAAAGGAAAAAAACGGAACCCTTATAGGGTCACTCGGGTTTCTGTCTGTCTGTCTATCACGTCCAATTTGCTCCTAGTCTACATAAACATAACATCACGCCTTGTTTCCCAGAAGGGTTAGGCAGAGGTGTACCTATAGTACACCTATAGCTCCTAGTCAAATTAACGGATTAAGTAAAAATTTGGTACATATATGAATTTCTGTGACCCAAACACGGACGTGTAACGTAATTAAATGAATTTTGAATATGGGGGTCACTTTTGGGGGCAAGGAAGAGAATTAAAAAAAAAAAAGATTTGCAAACTACCGTGTGGCATATCAAATGAAAGGGCTTACTGCGACTGTGAGGGTCTCAAATAGATATTTTTTTTAAAGTTATCTATGAAAACTGACCAGAATTTTAGGCTCAGTGTTTCGGAGATAAGGGGGGGGGGCCTTATCTCCGAAACCCTGAGCCTAAAATTATTTTTAAAAAATACAGAAAAAGTTCTAGGTATACTTATAGATTACAGGAAAATTTATAAGAAGTCTATGGTCTTAAAATAACATGGTAAATCCATCAATATTGTGCGTACAAACTTACATTTGCAATGGGAGCGTATGGGTATGGGAGAACCTGTTTTCAACTAAAATGTTAAGTTTGTTCTTGGGATAATTCTTTCTCTTCTTTTTCATCCTAACTACGGAACCCTTCATTGTGCGTGGTCCGACACGCAGTTGGCCGGTTTGTTTTAGATTGTCAGCAATAATTCATATTATAATTATTTACTTAATTTATTATTATTTATGTTACACATAGTAAAGAGTATTTTATCTATCTATCTATCTACATATTATTTCTAGTTCTGTAACAAACTTTATGTTTAAGTGAGGTCTATGATTCGCTCTTAATGAGTTCTAGAAAATGTTTAAAAGAGCGTTCGCAGACGGCATACAACCGGTGGCGGATTTTTGTAGGATATAAATGAAACAGTAGAGATCAAAATGCACACGCCCTACAAAACGTAGGTCATACAAAAAAAAATCTGACCGATTGTAGGACCTAAAAAAAGTATGTCATCTGCGAGCACACTATACTTAGTTGTCATTATGAAGAAAGTAAAATGATACCACACATTTTTCTTCCTCCAAGTATAACCAAGTAAAATATCCATGCCACAAGTTTATTTTATCTGTCCTTTAACAATAGCTTCTAGCTGCACCGTAGTGCTATTAAATCAACGAACACAATAGAAGAATTGGATGCATTCATCGGGCGACCATTATATTAAAATCTCTCATTTGAAGCGTTGCAGCTGATCTATCATTGTTTTCGGAAGGAATTTCTAGCGAAATATGCGGGTTTATTGGCACTCGAGACACAGATCGGAGTTACCGACATACTTAGATAGTAAGCAAGCTGAAGTGGCAGTGGGTCGGCCATGTTTGTCGAAGGGCCGGTAGCCGGTGGAGCAGACGAGTCATGGAGTGGAGACCACGTATCGGCAAGCGTATAAGTGTAGGACGCCCCCCAGCTAGATGGAAGACTGGTTGTGGAAGGCGGAGGACAAGGTGTTGTGGCGCAGCCTGGGAAAGGCCTATGTCCAGCAGTGGACTGCGATAGGCTGAACTCGTACTAACAGATACCTTTAGATTGCTGGTTGATGGTTGGGTCGGCTTTACGAGTATTGGTTTTGTTTACGATTATTTTGGTTTCTGCCGCATCCGGTTAGACTGAAAGCCAACCCCAGCTTAGTTGACAAAAGGCCAGGCAGAATAATGAATTATACGTATTTTAGATTTCCCGTGAGGCACACGTTATTGCTGTTAAAACCTTTATTTTCATTTTTTTATTGTGTTATTTGTATTTTGTGTTTCACGAACTGTGTTCGAATAAACATTATTCTTTCTTTCTGTTACCTAAAAATCATAAAACACAACGTCTGTGATAACTCGAGAAAAACTTAATCAGATTTTCAATTCAATTCACTGAAATATTTTTTAACTATATTTTAGTTCATCATTTTGATGCGTTAGGTGACATCTAAGTATGTCTTCTTCTTTATCTATGTCTGTTCACAATATAAATTAAAGTCGCTAAACTGCGCTACGGATTTTGATGCGGTTTTCACCATCATTTACAGAATTCCGGAAGGTTCATGTTTATAATACATTGATATTAAACTTATATATAATAACCTAACACAACCGTGCCTGTAATAAGATAACCTTGATGTTTTGTCAAGTCGTAAAAACCATGCGGTTGGAAATGAGGAGTGAAGATAATAATTATAAATATAGTCTAAAAAAGTTTGCAGTGGGTACAGCTAGCTCTTCATTAAATTACAATAGCTATATATATATACCTGCTATTATATACTGCTATTATATACCTGCTTGTGTTTGGACCTCAGCCTAATCTGTGATTCGAGACAAGGGTCTGGCGCGGAAAACCTTTGTGGTTTTAGGATCCAACCGGACATCTTACTTAAGATTATTTGCGGCATACCTGACTACGTTTGATTGCTGGTTGGTTAACCGGAATGTGGATTTCCTTCAGTCTAATTTGGAGCAGAAAATCAAGCGTACTCTTTTCGTTTTAAGGCTCTTGCAAACAGGTGCGACACGCGACGTGACTCAAAGGAACCGCTCGTCACGTGCCTATGTGTCACGTCTCGTGTCACGCCTGTTTAGTAGCAGTGGATAATGTAAACAAATTTTGTTGCTGACCTTTAAATGTTTAGAAATGTGGCAGTACAATAAATAAAGTTTTGTGACAATTTTTTATGCTTAATTTACCATGAGTGATATGAGGTACGTTGTTTTATTATTATTATTATATCTAACTTTTTGACTAATGCCTAATAATAGCTTGAGCTATGGTTAATGTAAAATAAATAGAAAAAAGTAAATAACTCGTGGTATTTCGACAATTATGAGTGAATATATAAGGGGTTCTTTATAAAGACCAATAGTAATATCAACTGCTACTTCTTACAGTATGAATGTTTTTTTGAAATCATCAAATGACTTCTCCCGCTCTGGGCGGAGCGGGAGGGCGTGTCAGACTTTTACTGACTAAAACCCACCCGTGTTCCTTCTGTTGCCTGTGCCGGGGCCACGGTAACTCTTTCGAACATCCCGCAACCCTAGCTGGCATCGGCCCTAGCGGACCCCGTCAATAGTGCTGACATCTCTTTGAGGCGCGCGTGGAACACGACGCGCCGTCGACTCGGGCTTGGTCCTTACCGGTCTGTGAGCTACCCATTGCTCGCCGTCCGCAAGCCCGCGCCTACGGTGGCCGGGAATCGGCTTAATTAAGTTAAATGGGAATATCAACTTAATTAATTAATAGAGGAGCTGGAATATGAAGAAAACGCACCTATCCCCGACGACATGAAATTTTTACCACCAGAAAATTATAACGCTGACGTTACAACTGGATTCTGGTGACGAAAATCAAGTCCGAATTCATACCTGGCACTCAACTGAGGAGCTCAAATTGCAAAACCAAAACGCATCATTGGCAGCAGTCTCTCAATTGAAGACGAGTTATTTGTCATCCCAACCCTCTACTTCTAGAAGTGTCAGCATATCAAATACTAAAAGCTGTAACTTGGATCACACGAGATCACACCCTACATTCAGTTCGTGGGAGGATATACAGCAAGCTCCATGAAAGGAACCCAAAAGATAATATGTATTGGGAAAATTCTGCAGATTGTGGTATGCATTTAGTTTTCAATGCAATGTCAAGAGATAGATCTACTTTTATGATGTCACATAAATGTGATAATAATATGCATCTCGTAAAATAACTAAGGTGTGTTGTTTGCCACAAAAAAACAATATTTTCTTGCAAGTCTTGTGACGTAACCTTGCATCCTAAGGATTGGTTTTTTTTTATTTGAGATAGGTTTGCTCTTGACTCTAGTCTAGGTCAGAGATGACAGAGACAGTCGACAATGGGTTTGTATGTTATCACACAAAAACATAATTATTTGTTTTTTTTATCAACTTTGTGTACAAATAAAAAAATAAACACATAGTTGTTTAATTTCATATACATATAATAAGCAAGCAGCGTATATTACTAGCGTACTTTTAAAAGAACACCCATCTTCCAGATTTCCCGATAAGTGTTTTTTTTTTTTTAATCTTTACTATTTATTTGATCACCTAAGGAGCAATACAATACAATCTGTCGTAAAATGTGTATTCAGTAACAAGTGGGTTAACCAATAACGTTCGTAAATTATAGGAATCGGCTATAAAGCATGATATGGTGAAAATAGCATAAATAAATTCCGTGTATCTATGCCACGTTATCTGTTCTATTCATCATAAACTACTTCCTGGGAATCAATAACTCTCCGATAGCCTTTATCTATAACGTACGGTTAATCTGTGTTTATTCCACTACCTACAAACGTTGGTACATAAGTAATTTATACAGGCTCACGTGGTATTTATTGGCAATATTTCAGGGGTTAAAGTACTTACCTGAAAAATTAAGCTTTTACTATGGAACCAATTTTGAAAAAATAAAAACCGGCGAAGTGCGCATATTATTTAAAACAATTTTTTTTTTTGTTTAAAAAAACACGTTACTTGTATGGAGACTTCCTTTAATTTTTAACTTCATTTTATTTTATTATTTATTGTTATAAGTGGAGGCAATACACAGTCTGAAAATTTCAACTGTCTACCTATTACGGTTCATGAGATACAGCCCGCTGACAGACAGACAGACGGACGGACAGCAGAGGCTTAGTAACATGGTTCCATTTGGCACCCTTCGGGTACAGAACCGTAAAAAGTATAGGTACACATACATTACATTATACCTACATTACATTATCATTGGGTAAGAATTTCAATTAAAATGAAAAAAAATATGTTTCGTATAAATATATGAAACAACAGATTTTTTTTATATTTTTGATTTGGTCTCATGGTAAAAGTTGAATAAATTCATGAGTACGTAAGCACTTTCACCTCCCGAAAAATTTCCAATAAATTCCAAATTAGCTAGTAGTTCTGTAATTAAAGTCCCGAAATAGAAGCAACTTCAAAAAAGAATGCCAAAAGGCATCTAAAGCCTTCGATTGTACGACAATCAATTGCTCGATACTCGTGGCATTCAATATTCTTTGAAAAGTTACTTCTTTTTACGTTACAGACTGCCCAACTGATTGCGGGATGTTCGAAAGAGTTACCGTGGCCCCGGCACAAGCAAAAAAAAAAAAGAAAGTTGATAGAATTGAATACATAGAATAGAATACTCTTTATTGTGTAAACCATACGAATTACAGATATAAAATGTAGAAATTTCACATGGGATGACAATAGTCAGTCTTATCGCTGAAAGCGATCTCTTACTCGACTGCGGCGAAGCCAATAAAGGATGGTTATATGTTCGACCTCTATGTATGTATGTATGTCCGTCCTTATGTTCCCTCGTAACTACTAGATGGCTGAACTGATTTTAATGAATGATAATTATGTCGTTATAATATTCGTCTTTAATGCGCGAGTGTCACTGGGTATATTAAAATTATAAAAAATCAAAATGGCGGTTTTTTGCGGCAAAATGTGTGTTTTAAAAAAATATCTCCCAAACCATACTTGCTTTCCCAGTGTCCGATAAGGCTAAATAATTATTGTACAAGTTAGATCTTAATCAACAATTTTGTGTTTTTCGGTACTGGGCTATTTGGTTTCTAAGCGATAAAGCCCTTTAAATAAAAAAAATGCTAAAAATGGCATGAAAGCGATTGCGAGTGCGTTATGCGATTAGTCTGTAGGAATAAAGCAAAAAATACACACCATCGGTAGCTCTTAGCTCTCGTACGTACGAGCGGTTTTTTTGCGAGATGATTTTTATCGCGCACTGGTCTTCGTATCTCTGTATTGAACCAAGCATTGAGAATCGGGCAATACCATGCGCGATAAAAATCGTCGCGTTAAAAAATCCCCCGTGCCTACGAGGGTTTACAATGCACATTTTGTCTAAATTTCTTACTAATAAACTAGAATTAACTTACCAAATGCCTATAAATAACGAAGGGCACGTATTCTAACATGACGAAGACATCTGCGACAGCCAGCCACTTGAGCAGTCTGTTGATAGGCGCGGCCGCCATATCCCTTCGTGTCAGGACGGCTATGTTCATTGTATTGGCCAAAACCCCTATTGTGCACACCTGGAACAATCAATAACAAATGAAGTTTGCACAGTCATATACGTGTAGGGACGAAACTAGGTCAAAAGTTACAGAGGTTATGTATGGCAGCTCCGAATATACAGGGTTATTTTAAATTGGCTAGCTAAACTTCGCAAGCGCGATGGATATCGATATTTAAATATGATACAACAAAAAATTAAAATTAATTAATTTGATGATTTTTTTTTGTGAGATCATCGACTGCAGTCTGTTATTGTAGTCACTTGAAATATTAGTTTTTTTTTTTGTGTAAACTGCACAGACGTGATGGGTGTCGATAACTTAGCACGATACAACATAAAAAAAACAGTTTTTCTCAACTTATACTTCAAGTAACAACACTAACAGCGGTCGTTGACCACCTAAAAAAAAAATCAAATCTTTTCATTTTATCGTGTTTAAATACACCAAATGAAAGGGCTTGTTATGAGAATTTCAAATATATATTTTTTTATTATTTTAAAATAAATAGTTTTAATGTTATTAAAGAAAATTGATGCAAATTGACCATTCCCCACTTATCTCCGAAACTGCTGTGCCTGAAATTTTGAATAAAAAATACAGAGAATATTGATTTGCTTATAGATTACAGAAAAACCTATAAGAAGTCTATGGTCTTAAAATAATATGGTAATTACTCAATATTGTGCGTACAAACTTACATTTGCAGTTGAAATGTAAGGGGGAACATGTTTTGCAACTATAATAATTATTAAGTTTGTTCTTGGAATAAATTTATCCCAACTACGGAACCCTTCATTGTGTGTGGTCCGACACGCACTTGGCCGGTTTTTTAAATAATAATCGTTTCGGAAGGCTTTGATAAAAAGCATTTTACAAAACAATTCAACGAAAGTAGCCGGTATTCATAGTAGAATTAAGCGAACATCACAATACGCCTCCTACATAATCTTCCCACTTATAATGCTGACTGAGACTCAGGTCTCCTCTAAGTATTTAATTTATGAGGGAGTGGGCCGTAATCGACTAAAGCAGATATCATACGCTTCACTCTTTTTAATTTTTGGCATTAATTCGGCATCTTTCACTCGAAGTGAAACGTCTGGACACAAATGATTTAAAAGTGAAAAATTAATTAATTAGTGAACAGATCCTACGATATTAGACTTTGGCAGTCGATCTTTCACTTGCCTACAGAATCATCTAAAATGAAATGAAAGGAGCAGATGAACGTTCATTCCTACAAAATTTAATCGGTGTTTTGTGAACGTGGAATGAAACAAAACTGAACATTTTCTTGACTGAAGCGTCTGATATCAGCTAAAGATATTTCAAGTGACTACAATAACTGCGGTCGACGACCCCACAAAAAAATCATCAAATTGATTTATTTTTTGTTTTATCGTGTTTAGATATCGATATCCATCGCGTCTGCGGAGTTTAGCTAGCCAATATAAAACAACCCTGTATACATTGTTGCCAGACCTGTACGATTTTTATTTATGCCTATGACTTCGCGATCAAGACACTACCTAACCCCATTCGTTCCCATTCCCATTATATTTATTAATATCTACACATGAGGAAGACATCTATTATACCATTAACATAATTGAGCTCCTTGAAGTAATAACGTAATTGCCAGATGTTTGGAATATTATAAATAGGTCGTAATAAAGGACGTTTGTTAATCATTCTAAACTGAAATTTAATTATCGTTTTAAAATGATTCCTAAATACAATAAATATACAACAACGACAACGAGGCAACGATAGAAGGAGCGTTAGCAGACCAAGCCAGGTGGGTGGATGACCTACAGAAGATCGCGGGGAAGACCTGGATGAGACTCGGCCTGTGCCTACTCAGTAGTGGGTGGAACAAGGCTGCCAGTGATGACGACGATGATAATTAGCAAACCATATATCATCGCTCCCATGAACTCTATCAATTAAATCAATAAAATAAAATAACCTATTACTTAAGTGATGTAGGAATAGAACAGAATACTCTTTATTGTATACCTTAAAAATTACAGATATAAAATATAGAAATACACATAGGGTGACACAATCGATCGTGATCTTTTACAGACAACCTTTGGATGGATTATAGGGATAAGGAGAGACGAAGTATTTTTTTTATTAAGATTGAGCACGCCTTATCGACACGGGCAAGGCACTCCATAACCGCACTGCTTGAACTGTAAAAGACTTGTCATAAAAACTGGTGGAATGCATCGGCATCTCCAGTCTCAAGTTTTCCGATGACCTCAAATATCTATTATGTGTGTCATGAAGGAACTACATGTCATGTAGGTACTATAACAAAGCAATAAATATAACTTTATCTTTAGTTAGTACGTAAGTAATATTTACACGAGTATTATTATACATCTCTGACATTTCTCGGGACCCTGGGGTCCCGGAACTTTATTATTATTAGACGTTTGTGTCTTAGTGCAGGGCAAAGGTCTCCCTTCCCTCCTTCCACTTATCCCTAACCACTGCTGTATTTTTAAAACGGAAGGAGGTAAGGGGATTTGTATACAAGATTTTTTTTTTAAATAGCTTATTAATTTTACCTTTTAACATTTTGTCCACCGCCCAACGTCAACGGGACGTCAACGAGAAACGAGATTATTCGAACCAAACGTGAAGACCCGGTTGTGGTGTGCGGTGGACACGCGGACATAGTAAGTGTATGTACCACTACTTAACTTCGGCGCCGCGCTCTGTTATCTCGTTCTCGTTGACGTCTCGTTGACGTGGCGGTGGACTAACGGCATTATTCAATTAAAATATTGTTTTCACAGAGTTGTGTGCCGAAATCAAACGAAAAACACGTCGAGTTTAATTTCACGTGATAGCGTCAATTAAAATCCTCTTTATTAACTCAATATCGGATTATAGTCACGAATTATTGTAATGATTAAATAATTTGTTATTTTCTGTGAAGCTATTATTTAACTAGGGATCAATATCGACCATATCATTTTATTTATGCAGTAGGTACTGAAAAACGTTACAAGTTTAAATGTAACAAGTAATATGTAACTTCTAAAAAAGTATTTATTGTGACAAATCTGCAGTGATCAAATTCTACCATTTTTTTCGCGATCACGATGTTGGTATTATGGAAAAAGCTGTTCAGTTTGATGGTCTGTACCTACCCTTAAATATGACCACATATTTCTGATACACGCTGTATAGGAGGCAATCCACATTGATGTCACTAGTTAGCGAAATACATAGTTTGTAACTAGACCCAAACAGAGCACTTGTCATTTAAACAATTGAGTGGGAGAAAATTTAATTTATTGACAACGTAAAGTCGGGAATTTAATTGTTAAGAAAATAAATTTATTTCATCGCCACTGCTAAAACAAAATGGTGAAGGAAAACATCGTAAGAAATCTCCGTGTCCTACAACCAAAAATTCGAAGACAAGTGTCATCCACCAACCCGCACTGGACCCGCGTGGTGTATTTTACTTATATGATGGCATACTCCCCGGGAACGTTATTCTGATCCATACTTATTTCCTAATGTTCAAGACATACATATCTACCTTAGTACTTCGATATTAGGAGCACATATTATTGACATTGAAGAGATATTAACAATTTGTCGTGAAATACATATATCTACGGAGACTACGGATATTACGAAAGTTTCGGAATACAATATTCAATGCCCAATCTATTTTGGGGAGAAACCTCTAGAACCAGTGCCTTGGGGCTACGCAAGGAATCCAAAAGAAATCCTATTCAAACAGAAATACAGTTTATGGAAACATGCTTCCATTTTCAATTCAATTTATTCAGGAACAATTCACATTGTGTTTGAAATCATAAGTAAATAAATAAATAAAATCACGTTCATTAAAATTATAAAACCAACACATTCATAACTCGTGATCGGATAATCGGATGCATATTTACCTAAAGTTCAATTTTCGCTGAGAGATTATGGAAGCGGCTTCTTAATTTTTTTTTCTTAATATAAATCCCGGGATTCCGGAAAATCCAGGAATGCACAACTAATCGGATACATGGTATGGAGACGACTTCTTAAACATGTGGTATTATATGTTTAAAAAATACCGAGACACCGGGATCACACAACTATTCTTATGCTTGAAATTCATTTTTAACCCCTGATGCAAATATATGTGTATGTAGGGTGTAAGAGGAAGGGAAGTGCGTGTCGATTCTATAGTCAAAAAGTACTAAATTTATCAATCCCAGAATTGCGAAATTTTTACGATCGATACAAAACTGCATTCCATATTAGCCAACACCTCAACTGTAGGTAAATATGCATGCGAATATCCGATCTCTGTTCATAACACAATAAATTATAAAAAATTATAAAAAATCAATAACATTACAATTTAAACATTCAGTACAATTAAAAATTGAATGACATTACTACATACTAATATTACCCAGTCACAAGGTAATACTTATCAAATTTTTAAAACGTAGTTATGTCATCGTCTATCGAATACAGACATTTCTCCAATAGGAAAGCTTTGAGTCTGGACTTAAATGAGCACTTGTAAATTATAGTTTTTAAGTCCAATGGCAACCTGTTAAAAATCCGCATTGCTTGATATTGAGGACTATGTTGAACAATATTAAGTTGAGGTATTATTTTGCTTTTAAAATCTTTCCTGCGCGTACTTTCCCTCAACTGTCTCTCCTCATCTGTCTCATAGTTATGCAGGTATTTTTTTTTAATTCACGAACAATACCAAAACGTAAGAATTTATAAATTTATGAAGTGTGGCCGACAGCTCTCTATTTGTGATATCCGGACCATGGTTTGTATGGCTCTCTTTTGGAGTACAAAAGCTGTCTGGCAGTTGTATTTAAAACTATTCCCCATTGCAACATTGATAGTACGTCAATACTCATATCCTTCTTAAATAGAGATCTACGTTTTGGAAAGGGAACCATCTTTAACTTTCTGACTAACTGACCCACTCCTTGACAATTTAAAAGCGCCTGTAAATGATTTTTTTAGTTAACGTATGTGTTCCCATTTTTGGCCAAAGTTTCCCCCATATTTTTCCAGTTCTTTTTATGTTTTGTTTTGTAAATTTAAAATAGTTTACTTAATTTAAATAAATGCTTTAAGTTTGAGTTGAGTTTGAATCCGCTGACAAACACAAGCCTGATCGGAAAATAGAAATAATAAAAATAATAAACTTTCATCAAACTGAAAACCTCAAAGTAGAAATCCATAAAATTAACTCAATTTGATACTTTTTAGTATCAAATTGAATAGACCTGTGGTTGTCCGACAGCATCTGATTTTTTTCTTAACTAAACATTTTTTTAAACTAAAATATTTAAATCCGTTTAATACCCAAATAACGCTACATTGAGCTCTTTAAAAAAATTGTATCATCATCATTCTATTGAGCTCGGTGTCTCCACGAGGCGTCAGCAGAATTCAGCAGGTTAAGGGCTCCCACACAAAACTGCGAATTCGCATTGCATCGCAGTTTTGTGTGGGAGCCCAAAGGGTTAATACATTTTCATCCTAACATTTTACGATCTGACAAAACACTAATATATATATATAATAATAAATATTTATATTAATGCTATGTCTGAAATATTGTAAACTAGCTGCGCTTCGCGGTTTCACTCGCATAAGTCTCGATCCCGTGGGAATATCGGGATAAAAAGTATCGTATGTCTTAACCCAGGTCATGGTCTACCCATATGCCAAATTCCATCCAAATCCGTTCAGCCGTTTGAACGTGAAAGCGTAACAAACAAACCAACAAACTCACTTTCGCATTTATAATATGATTTATTATTTATTATTAGTTAGGATTAGGATTCTACGAAGTTTATATTAATATTAATTTCTTGATGGATGCTCGTATAGCTCACATTATTAGTTTAAGAGGTTACATCACTCATATACTCGAGCAATATTATATTATACTAGCTGTGCCCCGCGACTTCGTTCGCGTGGAAGTCTACTAAAAGTATACTAAAATAACAGCCACATTTTAATAAAACTCCTTCGTCCCCCGACCCGTCGCGTTGCATCGCCCATCCGCGCTATTACTTCGTTTTCGCTTAGTGTTCTTTCTGATTTTTTTCTTTTTGCTCGGCTCCTAAGGGTTAAGGGTCGTAGTGTGATGTTAAACAGCCTATAACTGTCCTTGAGAATTGGGCTACCAAATGCAAGAAGAATTTTTCAAATCCGACTTTTTGTTCACAATTTTGATGGTTTTTATTTTTTTCGCGTGGAACCCTAATTATTTTCCTAAAATAAAAGTAGCCTAAATTACGCTCCGTAATATCAGCTATCTGCCAGTGAAAGTCGCGTCAAAATCCGTTACGCTGCTTTGGAGATTAGCCGGAACAAACAGACAGATAGATAAAAAATTTAAAAATTGCTTTTTTTATATGTATCGTATATACTGTCTTAAGCATTTAGTAAAAACTTGTTATTTTGACATTACAAACAGACACTTCAATTTTATTTATTTGTATGTATGTATAGAGATAGATGGATAGAGTATAGATGCATAGATATAGAATTATTTGTAACCGAACTATGTGCCACAGGTAAAAGAATCGCCGTAGGTGCACTTTGAAATTTTTTTCTGCTGTAGACGAAGCAATCCGATATTAGTAGATACCCTGAGACCAAGTGACATGATATATGTATGTAAGTACCTATTTAAACTTTCCTTGGTTGCATACGCCGGGAACATTGAATTTTAGTAGAACTGTCAGTGTTCTACTAAAATTCAATGTTCCCGGCATTCAAAAGAGCCATTTTCAGTATCTCAGTCTTCAGTTCAAATATCGAACAGAATTTGTTGGCTGCCAGATTGTTTAACAGAAGTAATTTCTAAGTGGTGTTCCATCCCTTTAGCTAAACTACACCAATAGCCGTTAAACTTCAACAGACTCACCAGTATCCGGTATTAGTGTAAGTGTCACAAGTATTTCCAACTACTCAGAGTTATTTAAACAATCTGTCTCAATCGGATGATCGTGGAGGAAACTTCCGTAGTCACAAAGCTATGATTGATACATGATACTCAGATTGTTGTCAAATAATTCCCTTGTCGCCTCTTACGACAATCACAGCAGAGATGACGTTCTATTCATAGATAAGACTGCTAATTAGAGCCTGGAGCCCTCATTTGTAACAAACTGAGGCAGCAGTAATTAATCATTTCGACCACGTGTATAAACCAAGCAACAATATAACGATGTTACATATATTACATTATTAACGACCTCGTGTTTGATAACCACAAGCGTAAAGCAGTTTACTTGAGAAACACATCAAACAATATACATATAAGGAGATCAAATGATTAGAAGATTACGAACATTACAGGTAAATTCTACATAAAAGCGGGGTTAAAGTTTCATGGCTTGAATAAAAGATAATATAAATCACAATGGTCAAACGAAAACAATAAACGAATAAAACGACGGCGACGTTTCATTCACGTCAACGTACCTATACAAGTGGCCTTAATAAGTGGAATGATAACACTGCCCTTCCAACTGCTATCGCGACAAGTACGCGGCAACGGGAGAAACACGGACATCTGTAGCCCGTTAACAAGACAGTTCCTAGCAAAGAGGACCCATCGCCGATGATAACACTTGTAATTAAATCAAAAGCTACCAAAATCAATATTGATTTTAACAGGAATAATTTTCGTCAAGGACCCGGAATAAAAGTGTTTGTATGAATTTCATAACAACCCGAAAATGTTGAGCAATTAATTTATTCAGGACCGTCTTTATGTACCTTACCTTTTGAGATAGAGACGCTGGAGTGAGAGAAAGTTAACTAACCGACGAATATATTCAAACCTTGTTTTGTATGCAGCCTATGTTTCTTTTCGCCTTTTATGAATCGAAAAACAAGGCATACATCAAAGAAATGAATGATTACAAGAATATATGAACGTTTCGTGAGTCCCTACAAATTTTCCAATAATATTTTAAGCAACAGATATTTTTACAAGTATATTCCGCTACTGATTAGAATAAGTACATTTACAATGTAAGTATTTTTCTTTCAAGTTTTTTTTTTAATTTAGTCTCTTTGTTTAATTTGAACGCGTCAGCCCCTTTTGTTTTTGAGATAAAAAATCCCACTTCTTTAACGTTCAAATAGATCTACACGTATTGGTACATTACGAAATCTCAGGAGTATAATTTCTAATTACATCTATTGTTGTGGAAACTAAATGAAAACTTAACTTTAAAGTTTATATTGAAATAATGATGTCTACAAACTTGAAATAGTTCAAAGTAGTGAGAACCAGACAGTGTCTCAAGAATATATCTGTTAGTATAGGTACCTATACTAACAGATACACACTGTCCGGTTCTCACTACTGTTAGGCAGAAACTTTAAAACTTAATCAATGCAATATCACGGTAATTTAATTTAATTACCTACTTTTAGAGAAGTGGAATTGTTTTCAAAGAAAACGCTGCGTGTTTTCGCCATAAGTACACTGTTACTGTTATTTCTTTTCGTTCTTCGTTCCGTAAAACTATTTGACTTGTTAGAAAATGGTGCCGATTCTCTTGTCACAAATGCCTCTAAACTAGACTAAAAATAACCAAAATTTAGTTTATTCATGTCAAACGACAATTTCGCGTTCTGAAATTGACTAAAGTGACACAACTCAACTATATTTTAGTTTGATAGCACTAAGATGGCACTGAGTTATTAGTTTAGTGAAAATGGTAATTTTGCTATTCTGAATTTGACGTTATTCACCTAAAATTTTGATTGTCTAACTAAATCTGACTATTTTTAATCGCGATTAAAAAGGCGTGGAATAAAATTAGTTGGCATGAACTAATATTCACACCAACACCTCGACTTCAGGTGCAAAAACAGTACTGTACCTTTTTTTATTTTTACATTTGCTTACATCTCGAAACTGGTGTGTCCTATCGCAAAAATAACAGAAATTTCGACCCCCTTTAGAATGCTCATAAACCCGTAATCAACACGTAGGTAATAATTTTTCATATTTTCCATCCAAAAGGTGAAAAATTCCATATAAAACACGTCGAGGCTGCTTCCTGTGCGCCTCCGGCTCTAAAAACATCACGGGGTAGTGCAGACAAGTACCACGTGGAATCTCGCGATTGTCAAATTCGATTTTAGTTGTGTTAAAATTATTTTTAAATTTATAAGTTTTTTTTTTGCAGAATAGCTTTTTTCTCGTCGCAAAAGTAAGGAATTTTAGTGATAGTTTAGTCAGTTTAGTTCGGTGTACAAGAGAATCGGCACCAATGTACTGTTAAACGTAAACATTTAGACCTAGTTTCACTATACCATGTTAGTTTAATCTTCTGTTAAAATGTTATTGGGACATTAAGAGTAGCGTATGTTTAACTTACTAACCGACATCTAGTCAGTGTCAAAATCATCGAAATAAAGGACGCGAGTCTATACTATACGGCTAGCTAAAATGATGAATTGTCAGTGAACATTGACATGTGACATTGCGACTTTTTATTTTGTTTGCTTCGACAACTGATCGATTTAAGAGAGAATCTTAACGCCAGGTTTGTTATTTTTTTCTAGTGGAACGTAAATACATTAACTTCGATGTTTATTTATTTACTAATATCTGATTATGAACAGTTTGTGAAACTAGGTCTAACATACACATACATACATACATAAACTCACGCCTTTTTTCCATGGGGGTAGGCAGAAACTACAGAACGCCACCTGCTACGATCCTTACATACTCCTTTTGCCTCGTTTACATTCACACATCTGGTCATACACGCACGCCGGTTGCGAGTACTGCGCACCTGACCTTTCTGAAGAACATCACCAATAAGATCACTATATGTCTTCCTAGGGCGTCCCCTCCCGGCGTTTCCACTCACATCTGCCGTGTAAATACCTTTTGTTAGTCGACTTTCATTCATCCTCTCAACATAACCAAACCATCTAAGCATACTCTTTTCAATTTTTGTCACTACATCTTCTTTTAAACGGCACCGTTGCCTTATCACATCATTCCTCAGTCTATCATTTATAGTCACACCACACATGCTTCATGATTCTTGCTTTTTAACTATGTCTTACTCTCTTATTTATAAACGCTACTTAAAGTTAAGAGACGTTTAAACCTTTAATCTACGTTTATAAATGAGGGGTTGTACAGTTTGACAACGTTCAAAGGTTCCGTCGTTTATTTTCGGAAAAACCGAACTTTGCCGAATTAAATGTGACTGGACCAATAAGGGAGTGGCCGAATTAGTGCGTCAATCTATAATAATTCAGGTGGGAAAATAAATCAGTTTTTATTATTGTCATCTGTCAGGCAGGAACACGTCAAAATTTTCCGTTTTTTCAATTGTAATGTATTTATTACAACATTCATTGAGTCTCAAAAAATCGCAAAAAATGTGCGCAATGTGGAGTTATGGAACTATGGAGAAGTGTCTTGACGCTGTGTGAACATGCGTGATCCATCGCCGCTCATTCGATTTCCACCACGCACAGGATGGATGGAAAGCAGCACATGAAGAATTTTTGCTCCGTTGGTGTAATTGCTATATGGCGTCCCAGTGAGAGGACAAATAAATAATAAATAGTCACATTTTATTCGTTATATTTCGATTTTTCCGAAGATAAACGATGGAACCTTTGTACATTGTCGTACTGTACGGATGCGTATGACATCCATGAGAAGGTGGCCCGCGCCAGTAATTTTGCTCTCGATGTGTGGGAAATGATTTAAAACATTATTTAATTTTGACGTGTAAAAGTATTTTTTGAACTAATTTACAGAAATAAATAATTATCATTTACTTTGTCTACGCGTTTCATAGAACCGTATTGAAACACTACAGCGTCTTTTAAGTATCCTTTGCTGTATCTTACTAATATTCATGGATTCTTTGAACGTTGTCAAACTGTTTCAGTATGTTTCATGAATAAACTCTTCAGTTCTTACACTAGATATACTCGTAGATAGGTAGGCATACTGCATCTCATGAATCTATAAATAATAATAAAATGTTAATCATGCCAAATCACACAATAGATAAAAATATGTCAAATTAATTCAATCGTTCAAAATAAAGGAGCATCTCTTTGCCCTCGGGAAATAATGCCCATAACGAAGAAAATTATGCGTTAACTGGCCTACTTTCTAAAAATCCTATTTAACAGGAGTGTCGAGTTCATTTATTCTTTTGTGCCTAATCAACAATGAATAAAATAAAAACTTAGTAAAAAGGAGTTTTCACAGCCTGAATTGCTTACGACATATTTCAGTAAAGTATGTGAAAATAAGTTTTTTTTTCATAATAAATTAAATTTTTGGAGACATCACATACTTAACACAAAGAGTAAGAGGATTTATTTAAAAAAAAAACATGTTTACTCTGCTTTGAAGCTTCCATATGTCACACAAAAATCTGTTTTATTTTATAACAAAGCCAAATGTAACTAGACATGTGTAAAATTTTCGTCAGAGTAATATTGACAGAAATACCGTGTGTATTCCTTTGAGAGCTGTAAATTAAGATTCTCTTTAATACAGAAGCACTCTCCAAGTAGGTATTAGATTACTTTTTCCTCGTATCTGTATGAACAGTAGGTGAACGAAAAGGTAAAGTTTAAAAATAAATTGATTTCCCCCTTTAAAATATTGGCAACATGTGCTTTGCTCGGAAAAACGTGGAGAAAAACGTATTAAAGTAGCTAGAAATAAAGCGGTTATTATTTCTCGACTGTACTTACTTTTAAACTGCACAAAATGTAAAAAAACCGACCTTTTGGAAAATAAAGGAGATTTCACCAAATATTTTATTTTTTTTTGCTAAGCTTTGCTGCAATGTTCGTTGATTATAAAAAGCAATTCATGTCAAAACTTTATTCTCATTGCGCTATTGCTAGGTATCTCTAACTTGGAACCTTTTCAAAATACAACATTTTAGTACTATTGAGAGCAATAATTATGTGTCTACTGCACAAAACACTATACGACTCAATGCCGACAGACACTACGTCGACAGACTGAACACCGACAAGACTTTACTTCGACGGGACTGTTCGCCGACAGGGCACCCCTACTTCTGATTATTCTGAACATGACCCGAAAATCCTAACCCTAGACGGTCGACGTCAGGGGCACCTCAAGGTTTGGTTTGGTTAGGTTCCTTTTAACCCTGCAGATAGAAATAGGAGCACCGCGTAGCGGGGTTCCATCGACCTGCTGTCAGTCTGTCGGCGTAGTGTTCTGTTGGCGAAGAGTCCCGTCGAAGTAAAGTCTTGTCGGTATTCAGTCTGTCGGCGTAGTGTCTGTCGGCGTAGTGTCTGTCGGCGTTTAGTCGTACACTCGCACAAAATGCTGTAAGCCTGTTTTATTCAAAAAGAAAAGTTTCAATAGTAACGAATAGAAAATAAATCTGTATACTCGTAGAAGACGTCAAACAATGTTTTTACTTACTTAAAAAAAAAACGAAGTTAAAAAGAAAAATCAGTCGTTTATTTTACTTTAACAATGTTAGAGACGGCGACTAGCAGTGTGTAAGCGCAGCAGTGTAACGCTGCAACCAACAGCTCCATAAATCCGGCTCCAATTTGCCATTATGCAATATTTTCCCACACAAAACTACCCATAGATACATAGGTATGTATCTATGGGTAGTTTTGTGTGCGTAAATATTGCTTATTGTCAATGTAGGTAAGTACATACTTACATTTAATATTTCTCATAACAACACGACCGTCTAGACGGATCACCAATTAGATTCATTAGAGGTCTGTTTTTTTTTTAAATAATATGACTGTCGCGGTCCGTTTGGTAGACGATTAATAGCAACCAAGATTTAAAAAAAAAAAACTCAACGAAACCTGATTTTTTTTTATTACATAAGTAAGAAACACAAATAACAATACCATAATAATACAACATAACAACAACACAACAATACCATAATACTATACTGTACTTATATACTTTTTATTTGCACCAAGAACAACCCCATTTAATGTCCATAAAATCACTGTCCATTCCAAGGTTGCCTGGAAGAGATCGCAGTATGCGATAAGGCCGCCAATTGTATATTTTGTAGTTTAAGATGTATCTTTATGTAATGTGTAATCTGGTGTACAATAAAGTATATATAAATAAATAAATAAATAAATAACAATAACAAAGAATGTAAATAATGTAAAAAATGACAATTTTTACTTTGAACTAAGTATCTGTATGAAGTCTGAAGTAAAGTTGGTGCAACCTAAAACTATTTTTCTTTTATATTAAATTTTAGTTACTGCTGAATATGAGGTCCTTGGTTCGATTCCCAGGTCGGGCAAAGTGTTATTGGGTTTTTCTATCTGGAATTTCTCAGTAGCAGCCCGGAGTCTGGATTTAAGCCCGGTAGATAGGAATAGGCTCGCCCCCTATTACATGGGACTTAAACATAACTGGCGAAATGTGGGTGTACTATAGGTACACCTCTGCCTAACCCTTCGGGGAAACAAGGCGTGATGTTACCTTATGTTAAATTTTAGTTATAAATTTTACTGTGCACCATAGATATAAGTATATTTCTATGCTGACTTAAGGTTCCCAAAATAAGTCTGCGGTCCAGATCCGAACCGAACTCCGCCATTTGGTGACTCCTGCACCCTAATTTCGTATCACACTATCAATCACTAACTCAATGGTTTGAAGCATATTGCTAATCAATTGCTTCTTATATTCGAAAAATTTATCTGCTCAACAACGTAAATAACGCAATGAATGTTGTTGAACTGTCAAAATGAAACCGATTCCTACTGTAAGTGTATTACGCAATTTATTACCCCGCTAGTCTAGACAATGTCAATAATATTTAAGATCTGCAACTCTAAGCACCGACGGCGGTATCTTCAGCAAACGTAAAATGGAAATATTTTAAAGTCGAAAAGAACGTTGTCTGAAATTGGCGTTCCTCGAGATATGAAAAAGAATACCTCGTTACTATGCAAAGACAAAATATGTAGTGAAGATAGAACAAGACATTCATCTCAGTTTTATTAACTAGGTCCCAAGTAAATATTAGAAATTCAAGTAGAACCTAATTCCACATAAATTCAGTAGTATCTAAATAAATCCAAGATTGAGTTTCACCTTTATTTGACTTTTATCAGGACTCAGTAAATAATTCACGAACTGAAGTAGGTACTATTTAAGTGATTGTAGAGTTATTCAATAGGGAATTTGCATGTAATTCATTGTTTATTGTTTGCTGTTTTATTGTTTTTTGCATGTGTTGCATCTTCTGGGTAAGCTCGCTTCATCGTACATCGCCTCTGTCACCTCTGACCTAGACTAGAATCAAGAGCAAACCTACCCTTTGAACTTAAATAAAAAAAGAAAAATTTATTTTCACTAAATTAATAAACTACAGTAATATAAACCCAAGAAAATGATTAAAAGGTGAGTTCAACTATTGCTTGTAGCTCAAAAAAATTATGAAACTCCAACAATTTTCTACTACAGTTCAAACGTCAGTTTCTATCGCAGTCATGATGTGACGTCATTTACCACGTTACTGCTTTGTTTACTTCAGTTTTTTAAGGTTTTTTAGGCCCAAATCATATAAACTAAATTATTTTTTGTGCTATAGTCAAACAAAAATCGTACGTACTTACTTACCGTAGTGAGATTTCAAGCGCTTTGCAAAGAATAGATTTTTTTGTATAGCTTTTTACGTCACTTCCAGCATTGTCGAAAGGCGTCGCGTTTTGATTTTGCGTTCCGTTCCACCAAAAAAACGGATCCTTTTTTTTACATTACTTACTAGTTATGTATTAAAAATGTAAAAAAATTGGAATTTGTTTCTCGACTCCTATGCAATGTGTATTTAAATACTGAATAAGTTTTGAATTACCTGCATATTCCCTTACGATTCTGAGAATAGTTTTTGGAATCATGTTTGCAGTAGTATTCTCGTGATCAATGCCGCTAACGATTAAATAAATAGCGCTCCATTTGCGAAATGCAAGTCGCTGAGCTATTCAACTTTTTTATTGGACCGAGGCTGACCCACGTCAAATTTCTACTGGGCCGAGTCAGACCCATGACATTTGCCTACTCGACCAAGTCGACCCACGACAATTTTCTACTGAACCTAAATCTGAAAAAATACCAAATTACCCTTTTAAACTATCTTGTGCAATGTAATATTTAGATAGTCGGAACACCTCTCATTGATTGAATAAGAAATATTCAAACCTACGCTAATTCGAAACAAACGACCGACTGCGACGTAAACAAACTGTCAATATCCAAATAAATAACTACTTCCATGACCAGCCGATCTATTCTGTAAACATCACACCGTGAACACTTAGGTGAAGTGAGTTTGAAGTGAGCTCAATCCCTTGTAGAGTAAGGTGGGATGACAGTTCACATCACGCACACTTCACCTAAACTTTCACGGTGGGATCTTTACAGAATAGCACCACTTATACCTTACATGACGTAAGCGGTAGCGGTGGCGTCGGTCGTGCTTTCGTCATGAAAGGTAAACGTACCAACGCAAAGAAATTTTACGAAATCTTTTGAGTTGATGTTGTTTTATTCTTTATCGTTAACGTTTTTTTCTTTTTTTTTCTATCCGGAAAAAATGAACCAACATATCTGATCTTTCACTGAGTTCGAGGATTAGTCAACTAATTGAATTTAAGGAGGCTATCATTAGTAGAACGAGGGTCTGGTTTGTTTAAGTTCAATAAAAAAAGCTTGTCATTGTCACTGTCGTCAGCTCTAATTAACCGTTCGGGACGTGTAAGTACGTCGTTAGAGAAGGAAAAATGTAAAACGAATTATCTATTAGTATTTACCTCGATTAGTAAACGATTAGTAGACGTTAGGACGTTGACATATTAAAATTACGAGGAGGCCAAAAAATTATGAAGTAATATTAGTAGGACTAGCAGCGCCCCGTGGTTTCACCCGCATAACTCGCGATCCCGTGGGGATATCGGGATAAAAGTATACTATGTGTTAATCCAAGTTATAAACTATCTGTGTGCCAAACTTCATCTAAATCCGTTCAGCACTTCTTGCGTAAAAGAGTAACAAACATCCATCCATCCATCCTCACAAACTTTCGCGTTTATAATATTAATAGGAAAGATCGTAGGAATTATAATATTAGTAGGAAGTAGGATAGTAGAATTAGTAGGAAGTACCTATTCAATATTTGCTACCATCACATATTGTACCTACCAGCAAAATTAATTATAAATAGGTAATTTATTTATGTGGGTGTACTATAGATTCACCTCCGCCTAACCCTTCAGGGGAAACAGTCAAACGTGACGTTATGTTAAGTTGTATCTAAACTACTCGCAATAAGGTTCATTAATACCTACACTACATCCTATTTTGCAAATGTTACATGTTAGCACCTCTATCCGAAATCGTGCGGAAAACAACCTTGGTAGGTTATGTTACTCGAGTGAACAATAGAGGCCCGTTGAACTAATAACGATAGACGTCGGGTCACTAAACTGTCCTCCCAATCTTTTGATCTCACTGAACTTAGAGCAACAAACGGGCAAAGACTTAAGAGGGCTGTCACATTTTGTCACCTCTCTCGCTCACACGGGACCAAATTTTTAAGAATGTTAAATGAAAATATGCTTTTTTGAAAAATGTGATCAATGGGCATCAATCAATTTTTATTGTAGCATTTATTTAAATCATCTCAAAAACAGATCATAATACTTATTGAGCTAAGTTTATTAGACAACACAATAGAAATGTGTTTTTAATAATTACCTATTAAATTTATATTATTTAGTAGGGAGCCCATTGATCACATTTTTCAAAAAATCATCTTTTCATTTAACATTCTTAAAAAATTGATCCTGTGTGAGCGAGAGGGTTGATAAAATGTGACAACGCTCTTAAATCGTTAGATTCGCCCAACCGCGTACGCTTTTGTGTTCCATTTTGACACCTTTGACACACAATGACGCAGTGACTTGACTTGATTGTCATGGAAACGCTGTTTAATAATGCGTGAGCGCACTCTTCTCAGTATGGACACTTTTTCGCGTGACCTAAGTACGGTGGGTCATGGTTTTCAAGTATTAATATCATTTGTAGTGATTTTAAATACTAAATATAAAATTGAAAGTATGTGATTTGCCTCAAATGATTTTAATATCAATGTAGTCATGAAGTTTAAAAGTATCTCATTTGACAGTTACCGTAAAAGTACTGGTTTTTTAACGAAAGGGGAATAGAAACGTGATGTTTGAAGCGTGGCGCCTGTTTTGCTAAGTTAGTTCTCTTCGAGCCTTGGAACCAAAAAGTTATTTTTAAGAAGTCTAAAGTATATACTGTTAAATTGAGTAGTACCTAAGTAGTACCAAGTTTGTATATATGTGTGAGAATATAAATACAGCAATATTCGTACTGATAAGGTGTATCATTTCAGGTGAGAGTAAATCTAGCGACTTTTTAAATCTTTGCACACAGGGTGAGTTTTTGAACGGCGATCAATATGGCAGCTGTAGGTACCAACTGTTGCGGAAACGATGTTAGATACGAGGAGTTTTTAAGAGTATCAAGATTTATTGCTAATCTATAAAAGTGTCAGGTTTTTGTCAAAAAGTACTTGTGTACATTTTATAAGATTTAATTTAAAACACAGTGTATGTTGTAAATTAAATTTTATAAAATAGGAGCTCTTGGCTAAGTAATAACAGCCGCACGGGTCAATCCATCACGTTAACCTCCGCTTGCCGGGGTTGGTCCGTACGTGGGTGACCATCTTTACATACCGAGACTCCTCCATGCCTCGGAAAGCACCCTAAGCTGTTGGCTCCGGCTGTCATTCGTGGATCTTTCACAGTAGTTACGGGTCGTCAGAAGCCCGAAAGTCTGACAACCAGTCTTACGAAGGGGTATCGTATTACCCAGTAACTAGGTTGTGGAGGTCAGATAGGCAGTCGCTCCATATAAAATACTGGACTGGAAGCCGACCCCAACATAGTTGGGAAAAGGCTAGGCAGATGATGAATTTAAAACACTGTAAGCATGTGTAGTGTTCAATAAATTCTAGATGGTTTTTTAACATAACCATCATTTTATCTTCTTATTCCTAACGGTTGGCATAGCTGATCCCTGTTCGATAACTCACCCTGTAATTACATATAATACCCTATATATTGTACCCTGTTTACGTGGGTAAGTACCTGAAAAGTTTGGGTAAGTAGGTAGGTACCGTCAACTCTAACAAACTGAATTTTTAATTCTATATTTTTGATCATAGTTTACTGTTCTGCATAGCTGTTCACAACCATTCGAGATTCGACAGGTTGTCGAATCAAAAAGCACACATGTTCAATTACTAATTTGCCTTGCCCCCGACAGCAAATAACTGTCGGAAGAATGGCGGTCGTTTATTAGATTTTTAATTGACAAAATTTTCGGGTTTTGGGTTTGTGAACAGCCTTTAGACTCGACGACTCTTTTGATAACATTGACTGACATTCGATTCGGCACGGAAGCGAATGGAATGTTTGTGAATAGCAATGCTGATCAGAGATATCCGAGACCTCATTATAATATGGGTCTAGTTCGTTGTGATAAAGTGATACTGCTCACTCAAATGTCTACGAAAAATTTACTTTTTCATCTGATCGGACCCATAAGATGATATACGGACCCACACCCGAAATATTTATGTACATACATTTTTATATTTTCATTTCGCCAAAAACACCAAAGAACTTGACAAAATTGAGCGGGACAAATGGATTGCTCCAAAATAAATATTGCAAATATCTTGGGAATACTTCGACTGATCAAACGTATGCATGAGCATGAAACCGTGACTCTTAGCCATGCTACTAATCTACATATGTATGTAAATAAAAATTAATGTTTGTGTGTTTGTCCTCTATGCGCTGTCATACCTTTAATCCGATTGCGACAAAACTTTGTCATATTGAAAGAAAGAAAGAAAGAAAAGAAAGAAAAAACGTTTATTGGCACATGCCACAAGTGCACACAGTATCATGAAAGGAAACAGAAAAAGAACTTAAAACTAACAATATTTAAAAAGTACAATTACCTACATCAAAGCCAAAAAAAAAAAAGCATGTAGGTAAATACTGTGCGACTCACGGCTGCGCCAAATAGGCCCATATTGCTAAAAGTTGCGCGAAGGTTATAGGCAATAAAAAAATAAAAAATCACGCGGACGAAGTCGCGGGCAGAAGCTAAGAATAGATATATAAATGATAGCTAGATATTATAAATGTGAAATTCAATCACGCAAAAACGGCTGAATGAATTTGGATGAAATTTGGATACTTCCGACATTCACGCGGGCGAAGCCGCTAGCAAAGGCTAGAGAGTAAATAAATATTTGGACGGTTGTACATGAAAGAATGTCTATTTTACGAGTGGATAGCACTTGATCAATATATTCATATATCATTTTAAATCTCCTCTTTTCCACGAAGTACCTACCTAATGTATTTGTAAATGAGCAAAAGCAAATACAAAACGTAAAAAGTATCGTATTTTATCCAAATATTCGAAAACCTACCTACCTACCTTAAAAATATTGGGTTGACAACAAAGTATTGACTCACTTTGAAAAAGAAATTCTTTCTTCTTATCGAACATCATAACATCACGCCCTGTTTCCCCGAAGGGTTAGGCAAAGGTGTACCTATAGTGCACCCACATTTCGCCAGTTATGTTTAAGTCCTTCTTATCGAATTGAACTAGAAAGTTCTTTTTTTAGATAAATCTAGAACATTCTAGAAGCTTTATTCATCATCATCATCATCTGCCTAGCCTATTCTAGAAGCTTTATTATTGAATAAATAAAAGGCGGCTAGAGCACGTCTTTGGCAGTTTAATCCATGACATGGACCAGCACGCTATTCGAGCTGTAATATTTAACGAGTTTAAACGTGGCTCCAGTACGAAGCAGACAAATGCGAATATCAACAACGCATTTGGAGAGGGCACAGTCACACAGTCAACTGTAAGGTGATGGTTTCGTCGCTTTCGATCCAGCGATACAACACTAGAGGATCGAGCCCGTTCAAGTCAACCAGTCAAATTCGATGTCGACATGCTGCTGGCAGAATTAAATCAAAACCCGTATGCTACTACTCGCGAGTTAGCGCAGGCACTTGGCTGCAGTCACACGGCTATCGAAAAGCGACTGCATGCACTGGGATATCGGCGAGTGCTGGCAAAATGGATTCCGCATCAGTTGAGTATGGCAAACCGAGCTGCCCGAATATCGATTTGTCAATTGTTGCTCCTCCAGCCCAAACAAAAGGAGCTTCTAAGTGATTTAGTAACAGGAGATGAGAGCTGGATACTGTATAAGAATGACAAGCGTAAAGCCTACTGGTTACCACGAGGAGAAGAACTGCCAATCCAAGTCAAAGAACAAACTCATAAACGGAAGGTTTTGCTTTGTTGTTGGTGGGATGCAGGCGGTATGATTTATTATGAATTACTCCCCGAAAGACAAACTGTCAACGCCAACGTCTATATTAATCAGCTTCGTAAGTTAGCGGCTGCTGTGAAAAAAAAAGACGTAGAAAAGTCAACATCCACTTGCTACACGATAATGTGCGACCTCACGTTGCTTCCGCCACACGTCAGTAATTGCAGGAGTTAGGCTGGACTACATTTCCGCATCCACCGTATTCTCCAGACTTAGCACCCTCCGATTATTATCTGTTTCGCTCTCTTAGAAACTTTCTACGTGGACAGCGCTTTCATGATTTTAGCGCAGTGGAAAATACACTGGATAACCTTTTAAACAGCAGCCCGTTGATTTCTGGGAGCAAGGCATTCAATCTTTGCCAGATAGATGGAAACAAATTATAGATTTACACGGCGATTATATCGTCGAATAATAGTTTAAAGAATACAAATAATAATATTTGTTTCATTCGAAAGTGAGTCTGTATTTAGTTGCCAACCTAATATAATATCCTAAACTAACTATAATTATTAAAAAACTAAAATATGGCGTCGAAAAATTCCTCCGCATCGCTGTCGACTGGTAATGTACCCAAGAGACTGACGGCATTGCCACGTTGTATGGCAATGCTTAGCCTCTGGCCAAGGTAAAAGCCAGCCCTTGGGTCACGGGAAGTGTCAACCAGCCGTTTGGAGATTTCATTGAACAACCCATGAGCACTCAGACCCCACGGCCCAAGGGTTTGAACCCCAAACGGCTCGAAAATATAATTACCGATAAGGTGATTTATACTTTCGCCGCTTGAGGTTTTCCGCAGCAGCAGCACCAGTGCAGCACGCCGAGCCGACAAGAAGGGATCACTGTTCTCTGTTTATATAATAATTAGAATTCGTCTCCTGTCGTGGGCGTTGCTTCAAGTTTCTGAGTCAGGTGTACTTGTGCTCAGCTGTACAACAAATACCACCATGTGTTACCTAGGTATAGTCAGCCTCTTAATTGTGTTATCACTTTTGAAAACAGTTCCCAGTAAATTGCAACTTCAGTAAGGTTGAAATTATCTAACTGCCGTATAGACATAATAGACCTTGTCGATTTATGACGTTCAAATGACATTAAAACCTTAGCGTGGTATAACTGCGGCAATAAGTCCCCTCTTTGAGGAGTGGCTAGAGAGGCACCACGGCGTCCTCACCTTCCGCCTGACGCAGGTCCTCACCGGACACAGGGGCTTCGAGAGGTACCTGTTCAGGATAAGGCGGGAGGAAACGCCTGGGTGCCACCATTGTGTTGATCGCCTGGAGGACACAGTGGAGCATACGGTGGAGGTCTGCCCGGCTTGGGCGGAGCACCGCCGTGTACTCGCGGAAACGATCGACGGCGGCGATCTCTCGTGACTGCTCCTGGTCCAGGCCATGGTACGGATTGAAAGTACATGGGAAGCCACCTTCTACGAAGCAGTAATGCTCGCGAAGGAGGAGGCGGAACGCGTGAGGGAAAGGCAAGCTTTGCGCCCTCACGCCCCTAGTCGCCGCAGGAGACACCCTGGGCGTCGAGAATTGACAGCCAATTCCTGGCCACCGTAGGCGCGGGCTTGCGGACGGCGAGCAATAGGTAGCTCGCCATCCAGTAAGGACCAGGCCCGGGTGGACGGCGCGTTGTGTTCCACGCGCGCCTCAAAGAGACGTCAGGGTCGCGGGATGTTCGAAAGAGTTACCGTGGCCCTGGCACAGACAACTGAAGGAACACGGGTGGGTTTTAGTCAGTAAAAGTCTGACACGCCCTTCCGCTCCGCCCAGAGCGGGAGAAGTCATTTGATGATTTCCCATCCAAAAAAAGGGTGGTATAACTGTCGTGGCCAAATCTTAGAATTGATCATTTCATGAAGTGTTCGGTCATTTCATGAAATGGTTGTGTGTCATGAAATCGCCAGCTAAAATTGACCATATCGTTTAAACGTCAACGTTTAATGATATGTTAGTCGACGTTTGGCCATTTCATTAATGTAGGGTATCTGTTATGTAGTAGTCCGATCGTAGAAATGACCATATCGTGACGAAAGCAACCTATTTATCGACATTCCCAGTTGACCTGACCACTGGGCATATCGCAAAGTAGTTGCATTTCTCGCCGCTAGTGGCACCCCGACCAAATGGATTAGGTTCGGTTAGAATTGACACCAAAGGCGCGCGAGCCGAGCGAGCGAAGCGAGCGGTGCCGCGGCAGCGGCCGGCGTGTGCTACATCCAAGTTGGTCGCAGTTACTTGAGTATTTAGTATTTTTAGGACTGATACACAACAAAAGCAAAACGACATTAACGCCTCTACCGGTGGATAATCTAACTAGTATACGATATGATCACTAATGTTTGGCCACATCATGAAGTAGAGTGCGTGTAACTGTTCATATCGTCAAATGTTGAGTATTCAATGATCTGGCCAGACAACATCATGATGTGATCAGCGGTCGATGTTCTATCTCATGAAATACAACCATTTCATAAAATGGCCGAACACTTCGTGGAAATAATGACATAACAATCACGAGATAGACTATAGTTCAATAAAGTATTCGCAACTTTTACAAGCCGTTTGATTCTTAAACGTCTGTACCCATTAGTTCTTTTTTTAAGATCTGAAGAATTCTATATTCAAATAGGTACCTATTATTCGTTTCTAATCGATCTTATTTTAAAAATATAAGTCTCGCGAGAGAAATAACTTATCAATCATAGTCTATTCTATACAAAAAAAAATATTCGCATAAGATATCGTGAAAATCATTTTACATTAATATGGCCATTCCATTCTACCAATGTTCAAAGAAAGTTGGAAAAGCAAGTGTGCAAAATATTGTTAAAAAAAACAACAACTGTGTTTTAGTTTCTTCCCTTTCGTAAGTTTTGCTATCTTAACTTTTATCTTTGAGATAAGCTCCCCTTCAAATACAAAGAAGCTTATGTTTCTAGACCAAAGGAATCTAGATGTGAAAACATTATGTGTACCTATGAACTCTTATTTTTGAGCTTAATAACCTCTCGCCTGCCGGCAATGCAGATCACGCGAGTCACAATGGCTTTTTATTTATTACTGTAATTATGGCATTCGACGATTAAGAGGCCAGAATTTAAACAAAATTGTTTGTGATCTTTTAGAGTAGAGTAGATTAGATTCTTGCAAGTGGCTTGAAGAGATTTCATATAATTTATAAAATAATGTCTAATCAGTATCACCAATTTTGCGAAAAATCACTTTTGACCATCGTTTTGCATAATCAGACTATAATGTTCGCACTGCTGGGACACAGGCCTCCTCTCTGTGAGAGGGAGTGGGCCGTAATCCACCACGCGGGTTCAGTGCGGGTTGGTAGATGTCACATATGTTCAATTTTTTGGTTCTAGGACATGCCTGTTTCTTTACGATGTTTTCCTTCACCGTTTTAAGAGCAGTGGCGATGTAATTATTGACACAAAGTAAAGCGCATGCCTGGGTTCGAACCCACGACCCACGACTCGTAAGTCGGGGCCGTTAGCACTGGGCCACCACTGCTCTACAATCGTTTTAAAATACTAATTCCTCGACAATGAAAAATAACAATAACATCATTATAATTATGTTCTATTTACTTAAGCACTGTTTTCTACTTCCAAACAAAATATAACAGAAAAATAAGTTGAAAAAATTGGAATTGGAATTTTTGTGAAAATTCCGATCAAAAATGTATTTTTGTCTATTATTTAGCAAAACTTTTAAAGAAAAACAAATCACATTCAATCTTCAACAACCTTTTTTAGCTTTCGCATACTGAAGTTATAAAATTGTCCAAATGGGTTTATTTCGTGCACGGACCCTTATGCAAATTAATAAAGATAAACATTCATAACAGAGCTACTTATAACATAACTCTTACGTAAAAACAAAATAGCTGAAACAACTGTCTTATTACCGGAAGAAAAATACATTCATCTCTGTAGTAAATATTCATCAAACAAGCACCTTTCTTATAAAAAAATTGTAGGAGAAAAATGGCGAAAAATTCCTTCACAGGAACTTTATGACTAAACAGATTTTGTGTAACAGCAAAAGTGAATTGAGGAAAAGTGTAAAGAACTCATTTGGTACCATCGCGGACATTTGCGGAGAACCAATTCTCAACCTTATTACCTTAGTAATACATAGGTACATACAAACATACATATATATACACACATACATAGGTACATATGTATGTACTATGCCACGAGTAACCCCAACCGAATTTTGTATGGGTTTGTACACCTGTTGAAAAGGCCAAATATCCTCCTTTGAAGAATTCGACCCCGTAAAACCGAGCATAATTTCTGAACGGGATTAAAGGAATCACCGCGATAACTGGCCATAACATAGCAGCATAGCATAACCAGACCGTTCCCACTGCTGGGTCACAACACAAGCCTCCTCTCTGTGAGAGGGACAGGCCATAAATAAGAATAAAAGTATTTTTTTAAACAGTCCTCCTAATGGCGGCGAATTTTAGCGGAGACTGGCCATCTTCGCGGGAGATTTTATACTGCAAAAGTGTGTGCGTAGACACAGTTGCACTCACTCCTCCCCTTACTCTCATAGTCCAATACGACGGCAATCCGGTACGACCAGAGAGAGATCAGGCGCAGGACCAACGGCTTAACGTGCTTTCCGAGGCACGGCGGTATCAGTATCACACCGCCAACTTCTAAACTCCGATCTGTTACTGAGAAATTCCTTATGGAAAAACCCAATAACACTTTACCCGACCTGGAAATCGAACCAAGGACTCCACGCTGCCCCGCTGTGTAACTACCCCGTTGGTCTCGTGTTAGCAAGCGCGACTGCTGATAAAAGTATAACATACGTACCAGCAAGCTAACATAGCCATGGATTCCGTTGTATGCCATAATGATGTCCCTGAAGTCGCCCTCGCAGTAGCCGCACGTGTCCGGCTTGAGCGTCAGGTTGAGCCTGTTCTTCGCATCCTTCATCATCCTCACCAGCAGGGACTCAATCTCGTCCCCCCTCCCTCCCCTGCTCGCCTGCTCCCGCAGCACAGACACGATCTGAGTCTCATTAATACCGCTATCCGACGCATTCCCAGATGCAGCTAAAATCTCTTGGAATATTTCCAAAAGCGTGTGCGATTTGTTAGACATCTTAATAGATTCTGTGATATTTACAATACTCTCAGAACTGTCAACGCGTTGTTCATAGTCGTACTTTTTGCCTTCATTCCGTTTGCAACCTGAAACAAGATAAATCTTCGCGTTAGAGCAATTTTTATTTCCGCTGGGATTAAAGTAAATAATGTTTCTCGAACATTGTCATATTTTATCGTAACAACCGACCGAGGGATAATTATTACGGATTTGCTTACACCCGGCGAGGACGGAGGTTTGCTTACAAATAATATTCTTATATGAGAAGACAAGCGTCAAATGAAATGTAAACATAAAAGACGCTGAGTACCGTATATGTTCTGTGTGACGATAGAAAATACGCAATTAAAGCGAGAGATAAACTGGTCCCACGTACGTAACGTATGCGATGCGACGATAGCGTACGAACAACCCCTCCACCTTCCTACGCCGATTTGGACGTCGCAGGTCGACATTGCGTGGGAGCTGTGTGATTGCGTTGCATACGATAAGTGTGTTTCTATTGCATAATTTTTCATATAAAATCTAGAGTTAAGCGAGAGACAAACTGATCCCACGTACGCAACGTATGCAACGCATTATGATATCGTACGGATGTTCGTACGCTATCCCACGCGTGTGAACAGTGTGTTTCTATAACTTACGAGTAGCACGTCATTTACAAATAGACCTATGGTGCACGCGTTTTGTTGTCAAAATAGTTAAAATGGGAGATAAACAGCTGATCGATTTAGTATGGAAATACGATGTCATTTAATTTTTTCTCCAACTTTTTCTCTTTGTTTATTTATCTCATGAACCCAATATCTTCTCTTCTTAACTTTTGGTTTCGTTTTTGTGGCATTTAAAAATAGTAAACTCATTAAATCATCCTCAAACTCGCTATCAGAATCAGAAAATATGACTTACAGACGTACTAGTACACATTCTGACAAATTACAACAGCGTCTGATGCCAATTTACGTTGCATGCACGTGACAAGTGTGCACACCAATTCTCCCACGTTGCATGGTATACGTTGCGTACGTGGGATCAGTTTGTCTCTCACTTAAAGCTACGGTTTTCTACGACAGCGGTGGCCGCCAAATAACGCCCGCAGTGACGGCCGTCATGAAAATTATAGCAGCGGGGAGCACTTTACAGTGTGAATTAGGTACGCTCTCTATGGGAACACACCAACTTACTTTCATAAATATCGTTTTAGTGACGACATTCGACGGTAAGCTGCGGACGCTATGTGGTCGCCAGTTCCGGATTAGCCCATAAGCAAATTCAGCAATTGCTTAGGGCATCACGTCTCGGGGGGCACCATAAACTTAAAAACTAATATTGTTCGCGAATTGAATGCCCGTAAAAGTCGCAAGTCGCATTTCAACAAAGAAAAAAAATGCTTTGGATATTATTGTAATACCTACTCTACGTATCTCTTTCGT
Source organism: Fissipunctia ypsillon (assembly GCA_947568875.1). NCBI lineage: Eukaryota > Metazoa > Arthropoda > Insecta > Lepidoptera > Noctuidae > Fissipunctia > Fissipunctia ypsillon. The sequence goes on along the minus strand of OX387659.1, from coordinate 13,444,855 downwards.
TTTTCGTACATATTCTAAGTACGTATCTAACTCGTTGTAATAAATACGTTAATAAAAATTAAATCCCGATATTAGTTTACCAGTGGATAAGGGGGCCCACAGGCGTGGATTGCTTAGGGCATCAAGTCGTCTTAATCCGGCACTGGTGGTCGCCACCACAGTCTTAGGAAACCATTGCTTTGAGTCGATATTAAGATTAGTAGCAGAGTATAACAAACTCATCCGTAACTAGTCCAACTTTTGGAACTGTTAGTTTAACGGCCGAACCCAATAACCTATTTTCAGTAAAAGACAGATAGATCGCTATTGATGGTAGACAGTATAATTCTATCTTTATATATTTTACTATCTTTATATAAATTTATAACATTATTGACATACATCCATTAAATAACAAAGCATGTGAGAAAAAATTGTTTGGGTATATCCATAAACTGATATATTATGAAACCGAAAACCTCCTAAATGTACCACACTAAAGTTTAATTATTAATTCACTGGAGTAATTTGACGTTTACGGTGTTACCAGTTTCTGATGAAAATAAAACAGTGTTGTGACAAGAAGATTGACATCAATCACTCACTCATTCATTCTTATTACATCCTGAATAAATCACTTTTTATTTGTTTTAATGAGAAATCTCCCAGCCTAGTTTTGTTTAATCGATATAAAAATATTAGTAGCAACATCTTTATAGGACGATTGATGATGACTTTCAGAAAGCGAATTATATAAAATGAAATAAAAATGCATTGGATATATTTTATTTCTCGTCGTCAGACATAATTATCAGCACTATCGCTGTCACTGTCAGTGACATTATAAGCGGTCCGTAACACTGTCATACGGTCGAGATTACACATTTTATGTGTGGTGGTGTCCGCCACGTAGGGAGGTAATAATGTCCGACAAAATAATGTCCAGCCCAATAATTCGTGTACATCGTCTCTGATCGAATTTATGTATATTATAATTAATTACTTTTTATAATAAATGTTCCTATTGACTTCGTGTGAGTGAGCTGAATCACAACGAACGGAACGCATCACTATTACAATAGATATGGCAACATTCTTTTACAAAGTGACATTAGCGTCTGTCAATTTACTCCAGTGAATTAATAATTACAATTTAGGTTAAAACTTCGCACTCACCCATCTACACACACACATTCTACACAAAAGGAGGCCTTTATATCAACCTCTTTTATAATTCTCTTTTGTATTTTTGTTTTATTCATTAATTTGTATAATGTTAGTGCCGCATTAGTATTTGATAGCTTTTAAGTGTCATGTTTGAAGAGCGCTGTTGTCTGAGATACAAATTTTAAATTATCTAGTTCAGACACAGGTGTCTTGTAAAAATTCTTAGATTAAGCATAAATGTTCATATTGTATTTGTTATGAAAGGAATGTAATTGAAAATAAAAATAACATAAACATAACATCACGCCTTGTTTCCCCGAAGGGTTAGGCAGAGGTGTACTTACCTATAGTACACCCACATTTCGCCACATTACATACACACATTACATTATTATTACATTTCGCATTTCGCTGTATTTGTACCCGGTAGATAGCAATAGGCTCGCCCCCTATTACATGGGACTTGAACATAACTGGCGAAAGTAAAAATAAATAAATAAAAATCTGTCCTTATGTCCAGCTGGTAAGATTCCATAATTCTTTTAAATTATTGGGACGTTAAAACCATATCGCACCTTCAGAACAGTAGTGACGTATCTCAAAAAAAATTTTTTTTGGGAAAACGAAAACAAAGTTTTGAAACTGCAAACTGATGATGATTTAAACTTTGAACTGATTTAATTAATTAATTTTGTATGAAAACCTATCAATTATTTGATTTCTGTAGTGAGTTCAAGTTTATCTTTTGTGAAATATGAGCAAAAAAAGATCGTAACTCGATTTCTTAGATTTTTGAGTTAAGTCACTACTATTCTGAAGGTGCGATATATAGATAGGTTTTTCCCTATCTAGTATGCCAAAACTGGTGATAGATAGGTTATTGGGTTCGGCCGTAAAGCGATTCTAACGTCGTAGCGTCAGGAGCCTTATCTTTCATTTATATGGACAAACTCCTTAATAATCTTAACCCTCATTAAGACCATAATTAAGACTGATAAACTTTGCATCAATCTGCAAAACTCATTAGCAGTCACTTGGCTTTCCATCGCCGTTAATTAGACAAGGATTTTAGTTCAAAAATATTAATATCCGGCTGTATGATATGAAATGACTTTCAACCAATATTAATTTTATGATTGCTTCCTAGCTGGCACAATTCCAACTCTTAGATAACGATCTTAAAGTCAATATTGTTATATACGCTGCTATATAACTGCAGACTCGTATGATTCTACTGTTTCTATTTAATTAATTGAAATGCATTTTTTAGTTCTTATAAATTGAAATCAACATTTTTTTTATCATTGTTATTGGGTTTTCCATCTGGAATTTCTCAGTAGCAGCACTGAGACTGGATTTGTGCCCGGTTGATGGCAATAGGCTCGGGCCCCATTACAAGGGACTCAAACGTAACTGGCGAAATGTGGGTAGGTACGGTATACACCTCTGCCTAGCTCTTCGGGGAATAGATACAGGCGTGATGTTATGTTATAAATTGAAATCATTGTCACAAGATCTTCAGCCTCTTATTACCACTGTGGGATTCTGATAATCTTCAGGAATCTTAATTACACAAGTTAGTAACAAAAACTTAATTAAGTACACGATGTCTCAAGCTATGATGCCATGCTTCGTTGGTCTCGTAGTCGCAAACCCTATTTCTGAGCTTGAGGAAGAGTGTTATTGGGATTTTCCATCAGAAATTTTGCAGTAGCAGCATTGAGTCTGGATTTGTGACCGGTTGATGGCAATAGGCTCACCCCCTGATACATGGGACTTAAATATAACCTGTGAAATGTGGGTTTACGTACTATAGATACACCTCTGCCTAACCCTTCATGGGATATAGGCATAGTGTTATGTTACTTTCATGATTACGTAATGAAATTGATCCACAATTATAATTTTAGTGATAATTAGCTCTGCTATATCTCATTAAATTAAACGCAGAAAAAAAAAAGTTTCGTAATAAGTTTCGCATGATAACGTTAGCCGTGCAATTCGTAGTAGGTACTGTAGTGACCTGCCGCGATACTAAGGCAGATCACCACTTTGTCTGTTCGGTCTCGACTCCGAAGTGTGTTGGTGGATATTTAAATGAGATACACCGAAGCACTGCAATTACTATTTATTCGTTTATATGAAAGCACATTACATTCTCAAGGGCCAAGCTAGCACACCACTGTGTCTCAATATAAATCAATTTGACTATCTGTCATAGTTCAAACCTATTCTAAATTCCAATAAACCAGTGTTTGTCTTATCAGCCAATGTCACAATCCGAGGAGGATTCAAGCGGAAGGCCGGCTCAATTAAAGCCTCTACAGTACCTACATTTTCGGAACTGGGGAATGCAATTTCGAGTCTTGATTGGTAACTCAAGATTTCGCGTGCTAAGTCTGGTGTCAAGATTGGGCATTCGAGATTTCGCCTGGCAATCAGTCGAAATCTCGTTTTTGAGATATTCGCGATCGAGGCCATCCGCCACGTCCCCGTTCGTTCTCGTCCCGACCCTTGCTCGAGCCAGCCCGCACCGCTGAGCAAGCTTTTAATTCATCCGAAAATAATATTAATCCGATCCAGCCTGTCCCTAGCTGTCCTCCCCTAGCGACGCCCTAAGCAGAGATCCGTACCGCACAGAGGGTACCCTTTACAAGTGGTCGCTTAGTTTTTAAGTTGTATGCCCTGGCTGGGAGCCTTAATATACTAAGGCACCCACAGGAAACTGAACATCGTGATCGTGAAAAAATTATCAGCTGTCCCATACAAAACTTTAATACCTACTCGACACAAATGTATGGGACAGCTGAAATTTTTGTTGTGTTTACGTTTGTCCCGTGGAGAATGTTGTTCAGTTTGATGGTTTATAGCACACCCTTAAATATGACCGCACATTTCACACACGCTGTAATGAAATCTCGGTTTGTTTAGATAAACTGTGCTGCATCTGATTTGAGTACATTCTAACTCCTCTACAATTTGGACGAGCCAGATTGTCCAAAAACTGACAAAAGCCACGTATGTAATTGTTAGTCCTATTAGGTACCCAAAATATTAGGTAAGTATTATTGTGTAGGTATATTGAAATTCAAAATATTTTATTTCACATAAGCCTATATGGGCACTTATGAAACGTCAGAAGCTAGGTGCACAGTTCCAATTGGTCGTTTCCTATGGAGAAGAACCGGCAAAAAACTCCACGGTTACTCTTTCAAAAATAATTGGCATTTACAATGTTTTCAAACAGTATTATTAAGTATGGGCGGGCAGTGTAGGCCTGTCAACAAGTACCAAGTACTTACTTAACAAAATAGAAAATGGAAAAATTTAAAAATCTACAGTCTATTAAGCGTACAACGTTCTCACATTCACAAATTATAAAAGAATCTATTTAAAAGACTATTATAATGTAAAATAATGAAAAGATTATCATGTCATGGAAGCATGTAAAAAAAAAATTAAAGTAATTTGGGAGCAGTTAATAGACATTTACATAAATCGTTATGCTATTAATGAGGTACCACGGAAGCCACATGTGCAGAAGGATTTAGCGCCAAACTTCCCTGTCTTCAACGTAGTCTTCAATCTTATAATATGCTTTTTTAATAAGGACACGTTTGATGTGGGTTTTGAACAATTTCATCCCTAAGTTCTGTAACCGACTTTGGCAACTTGTTATAAAAGTGGATACTGTTTATAAAAAATGACTTGCTTGTTTTAGTTTTTCACAATTTCATGTTTAATACGTGTATTTATATTATGGAAATCGCTTTTTATTTTGAAATTCCTAAGTTTTTGCGAACATACAAAATACTTTCTAAGATATAAAGAGAAAGCAGAGTTAGTATATCAATTTCTTTGAATCTCTTTCTAAGGGACTCACGAGGACCCATTTTATAGATCGCGAGGATTGCCTTCTTTTGTAAAATGAAAACTGAATCTACGTAAGCTGCCGATCCCCACAGCAGAACGCCATAAGACATAATACTGTGGAAATAAGCAAAGTATACTAACCTAGCCATGGATATATCAGTCAACTGCCTTATTTTTCATTTTAGATATGCAGCTGAACTTAATCTACCTGAAATAGCTCTAATATGGGCGCCCCATTGCAATTTAGAATCTAGAGTAAATCTTAGAAATACCGTTTCCGTAATAGCATCTAGTTTCTTGCCATCAAGCTTTAAATTTAGATCCACTTGGGGTACACTTGGTAGTGAGAACTTAAGACATTTAGTTTTGTTCGCAATAAGTAAAAGATTATTAGCTGCAAACCATTTCGAAAGAATAGCTAGACTATAGTTGACATGTAAGACATCCGTATCTTTTCTGTGTGTGAAGTGTTATCAGCGAATAGAATTATATTCGATAAGTTAGCCATCATTTAAGGAAGGTCATTAATAAAACTAGAAATAGGAAAGGGCTAAGAATTGAACCTTGAGGCACGTCCATCTTAACTAGAGATTCCGAGGAAGTCGCCCCGTTAACGTTTACTTTTTGCTGCCTGTTTGATAAATGGGAAAGAACAAGATCAGCAGTTTGCCCACGAATTCCGTAGTGGTGTAATTTACAGATCAGTGTATTATGGTCAATGCAGTCAAACGCTTTAGAAAGGTCACAGAAAATGCTAATTGCATCCTGGGACTTCTCACAGGACTCCAAAATGTGATTGATGAGTTTCACTCCTGCGTCAGTCGTAGACCTACCTTTCGTGAAACCAAACTCGCGACTACGTAAAATCCCATTTGAATTAAAATTTGATGATATCTGGTCTAGCATGACTTTTTCATATATTTTACTCAATGTTGGCAGCACACTTAAAGGTCTATAGTTAGAAGGATCACTCTTACTACCCGATTTGAAAATTGCTACTACTTTACTATGTTTTATTAAATCAGGAAAATTACCGCTGTCTAAACATCGATTAAATATGCCTGTTAGGACAGGGGCAATTGTGTCACTGATATCTCCAATAACCTTAACAGAAATCCTCTATAAGTGTTCAGTATTTTTTATGTTAAGACTTTTGAATGCTTTTATAATTGTGGCAATAGAAATGGGTTTGAATTCAAAACTTGGAATGTCCTTAATGAAGGTATCTTTGAGAAGGAATTCAGCTAATAAAGATGATGAGGGGAGAGATTTTGTAACCTCGATTGGGATGTTGATAAAGAAATGTTCTAGTGTCTCTCGCTGTTTTGTCTTTCCAGTTTCTTTGTTAATTACCTGCCACACCATTTTTATTTTTTTATTAGAAATACTGATTTTGTTACTTATTAATTTCGATTTAGCTAGAGCGCATTGTATACCAAATAAATAAATATTTATGTACTAGCTGACCCTACAGGCGTTGACCTTTCTAATTTACAATTATTCACACAAAAATCCCATATAAAAACGGACGTTCAGTTTTTCCCGAATTTGAAAATTTTACGGGAATGTTTTCGAATTTTTTCTTTCCATAAAAACCTAACTCGACTATTTCAAACATTTTAACAGCAAAAATATCCAAATTAGTCCAGCCGTTCTCGATTGATGCGCTTACCAACGAACAGTATTTCATTTTTATTTATATAGATTCAATGCACCAAAACGAGAATTGCAAGGAATTTAAAAAAACAAAACATTTTTAAAGCATTAATAAGAAAAACAATAGAAACAAACTTCGTCTACCTTTTAATAAACTTATAAGTTTCTAGCTTCTTCACGAATAGTGTTAAAAGTTTTTCTTAATATGTGTCGAACTTCAAGCGACACAAAACTCAAGCAGGCGCCCATTTCAATTAAAATACAACACAAATAACTTTTACCTTTATCAATAAAATTCACCCTCCGTCTATAAACACCATTCGCTACGATTTCCCTAAAGGGGATGAGTCCAGAGTCCTTATGTTATTGACACCTTACGGGACCATATTACCTTACGGGACCATATTACCTTACGGGACCATATTACCTTACGGGGCAAAGATATAACGGTATATCACGTATTCCTCAACATTATCTGTAATTGAGGAAAGAGCATATAGACTTATCGTGCCGTGTTGCATGAAAAAAACGCCTTTATCCATCCATCGGGAAAAACCACCACATTTGAAAATCGGTTTTTTCAATAGTTTGGTTTGTCGGCAGTCGGTTCTGAGGGTTTTCCTGACAAAGTAGGCATATTGAATATTTTCTTTAGTTAAGTAACTGATAGGCTCTCTAAATAAACTTGAAAACAAAATTGTATTACCTAAATCATCCTAGTCTTCATGAATATTACAACTAAGTAGATTCTAAACTGAAAATTATCTGGCACTCAGAATTATCTTGATATTCTTCAGAAGCGCCTGTTAACGAGTTGTTTGTAGAATGTCTGCTGTCATATTTGAATACTAAACAGCCACTGACGTACATTTAGAACACTTATAGAATGAATACTCCAGAACTTCATTTGCTTAACACAATTTCTTTCACAATCTGAAGGATTTTGAAATAAATTCCTAATCCATTGCTGCATGTTTGAAATATCGTCTACTCGACAACGTAAATAACGCAATGAATGTTGTCGAATTGTCAAAATGAAAGGCATTCCCCCGCAATTACCCCGCAGGCTGGCTTTTGAGCAATTCCTACTGGAAAAACCTCAATAACACCTTTGCCAGGCCTGGAGGTCGAACCCTCAGGAGTAATACTTGCGACCTATAGGCGGGGAGAGAAGGGAGAGTCTGGATTTGTGTCCCGAAAATGACATATAGGCTCACACCTTATTACAATATAGGACGTAAACATAACTGACGAAATGTGGGTGTACCACAAGAGTTCCTCTGGGTATACGGGCGTTACGTCATGTCGTGTGATAATTAATAAACAAAATAACAATCACGAAGGGATTTGTGAAGAAACAAACTAGAAATACCACCCACGCCCACAAGAGCAGAATGCCTAAATGTAATACTGATGTCCTCGTAATACAGGATTAAGTACAATCCCAATCGAAATACTTGTTATTACTGTGTCGGCAGTAAAGAATATTTTATCTATCTCATCCTAAGCTGGATTGTTTTTTTTTTTTTTTTGAGATATGTTTGCTCTTGACTCTAGTCTAGGTCAGAGATGACAATGATGATGATGATGATTGTAATCCTAATCCTAACTAATATTATATTATAATTTATAAATACCAAAGTGAGGTAGTTTGTTTGTTTGTTTTGCTTTCACACTAAAACTTAGCACGTGAGTAGATCATGACCTGGGTTAGGCCATGGATACGTTTTATCCCGGTAGTACATTGCCGTGGGATAATTTCCGACCTCCATGCGGGCGAAGCCGCGGGCAAAAGCTAGTTAAGATATAAAATTATACACAGAGAACGGCTTATACACAGACATGTGGCAATCGCTTTCAAAGCGACATATTTCTACAATGACTTTCAACAGTATTGACATAAGCTTTTCGGTACCTTATGTCAGTTCATACATTTTAGACGTTTCCATCATCGTAATCGGTGATAGAATGTCACTTTGTCTAGGCCCTAAAATATGTATTTATAGAATTATAATCATTAGAATCAGTAATACAACTCCTTATGTTAGTATAGGTAATGTCAAGATTTCATGAAATAGTCATTCAATAGAATTACTTTTGGTCTTGAGAGTTGTATTGATGACTTTAATGGTTATAATTGTGTAAATACATATCATATTTTATAGATCATCATATTCAGATGTTATGGTCGTGGATCATATTTTAATCAACATACAACCTAATACTGATCTGGAAATCGCAAAAAACATAAGAAAATTTGAATTTCGCGGCTTACCCCGGCGCTTTTCCCTTAATCAATAGAATTGAGTCTCTAAAGATCTTACAAGAAAATAATACTCCAAACAAAATAAATTACTTACTTAACCAAATTTTCTGGCTCCCTTAGATATTTCAGCTATTTTATATCCTGCGTAAAACCACAACAAATAGTTTCTCTGAAGATTATTTAAACAGCTTTGTCCTCTCTCGCGTCACTGGCCACATCTTGGCATAAAACATTTGACTTACTATTACTAACTATAATTGTCTGTTTATTCAAGTCACAAGTTCAAATCACATAGGTAAATGAAACGGGTATGAAACCTAAATTGACGTAGGGTTCAATATTATCTAGCACGATACTTGTATAGTTGGTACTAAATTTGCTTAGCAATAAATTTCCCTGACTTTACCTACTAGACAAACCATCAAACAATCACCTTGCACGTATGATTTAGTTGTAAGTTTTAGTTAGCCGTCATTAAAATGTAATGTAATTTAATTTAAAAAAACAACAATTTAATTATCAACCTTTTGTAACAAACTCTGAACCTGTGTTATGCAAATAAATGATGATTTGATTTGATTTAAAAATTTGTCATGTCTTACAACGCACTCGTTCCCTAGTTTAATAGACCTATTGACTAGAAATGCGTCATTTCATCGCTATGCACAGTGCACGTTTTTCATCTTGCGCTAAGGAGGCTGTGGGGAAAATCCTGAAATTCTCTAGGATAACATCGTAAACAACAATGATATTTACTTTGCCTAGTAATAGGGTCAGTGATGCGTTATTTTTGGTAAAGAAAGGAATAAAATAAAATATAAAACCACTATACCACCCACCCACTGTATCTTTAATATCACTCAGTTTATGATTTACCGAGGGGAGATCTAACAAAAGGATTTTTACTATCACCAAATTAGTGTAGTAGGTATCATTTTATGAGTAGATCATAAACAAGTGATGACATAGTCTTAGGAAATATTATTCACTTTATTAAGCTAATAGACTTGACCTGATTTGGCTGTTTCAAAGATACGAGGCCTACGAGGTTTATTAGTTGAAGACACGATATCATTCAACCGATGCTATTGGTTTCATTAATAGAAAAGAGGGTGTGTGATTATAACCACACGATAGAAGTGAAACTTACGACTGGAGCCAAGTATACGCGATTCAGGGGCGAGTATACCCGATTCAGGCGACTAACAAAAGGTATTTACACGGCAGATATATGTGAGTGGAAACGGCGGGACGCCCTAGGAAGACATATAGTGACTTTATTGGTGATGTTCTTCAGAAAGGTCAGGTGCGTAGTACACGCAACCGACGTGCGTGTATGACCAGATGTATGAACATAAACGAAGCAAAAGGAGTATGTAAGGATCGTAGCAGGTGACGTTCTGTAGTTTCTGCCTACCCCCATAGGAAGAAGGCGTGAGTTTATGTATATATATATATGTATATACATTACGATTCAGTGTCACCGACCCGGGAAGACATTCGTTTATTGGCCATGAATTCCCAATCCATTCAATGAAAATTTTCTTCATGGAGTTTAACGTCATAAAGCGTACCTGTGCAAGACGGTAGGTTTTTTAAGAAATCGAAAAAATATATGACTTCACATATATCAGGCATATCAACAGACAGGTCTCACTTAACAGCTCACTTTGAGGCACTGTCTGTAACTTAGTCTATATTTCAAACATTAGACCATTTTAATGGACGGTATTCATCGCGAGCATTCGCTTCGCGAATTTGTTTAGTGGACGTTCGTTACGCGAGCTTTTGTTAAGAGGGTTGTCGCATTTTGTCACCTCTCTCGCTTACACGGGACCAAATTTATAATAATGTTAAATCAAAAGATTTAGGGCTGATTTTTCTATCGTCAGATAACTTTTATTTGAGGAATAAATATGGCGGTTTGACATATTTTCTATACATAAGCTGTCAAAACTTCAAGCATATTCCCCAGATAAAAGTTATCTGACGATTGAAAAATCGGCCCTTAATAGGTAATTATTAAAAACACATTTTTTGTGGCATTTTTTTAAATCATCTCAAAAACGGATCATATTGAGCTGAGTTTATTAGATAACACAATATAAATGTGAAACAAAAATAGCCTTTAAGGGCTATTTTCGTCTGCTCATTTGATCTTTGTTATCAAGAAATTCATATAATATATGATAGTTTTCTATGCAATAGTCTTACCCAGCGCCCGCCGTAGCATGAAAAGGTATTATGTATGCTGATATGATAACTGAAGAAGATATAAAAGACTTGACTGCACATACCAAACTGTTCGTTTCACGAATGAATGATAGTCACGTAACAAAAGCTCGTGCAACGAATTTTTGCGTCAGTGAAGCGAATGATCTCAATGGCTAAGTACGTTCATAAATACGCAACTTTTGATAGCCTATTGTAGTGACTACGTGATAGTATAGTAAAGTATTAGTGTTGCGTGGCCTGCTCCACAAAATCCACTAATTAAGAGTGAAAGAACAAAACTTTGGAGCTCTCATTATGAGAGTAATTAATTAATGTGGGCTGTAGACTTTAACACGAAAGTAGAAAGTCTTAGGAAAACTATAGATAAGACTGGCAAACAAACAACACCTATTTAATTTACGACACTTTAAGAAGAAACGTCAATGAAATAACGTTTATTTACTTACCACGCCTAAAACGCTCGATCAAACACATTTTATTTATCAAGCAATAAAAATGTAACGCCAATAATTTAGCAGTAAATTACGAAACTTTTTGTACTTTTTGCGGTTCTTATTTCATTTCTCTTAGAAAGTACGTCAGTTTCTTGTATTCGATAAAAGTCAGCGAACATTTCGAAGGATATGTACAATATTATTTTACCCTAATGAAAGTATATTACCTCCGATAACTGTGTTAAGCAGTCGAAGAAATGAAACAATAACATAAAGCGAAAACCTATAAGTTTATGATCAGTTAAGTAAATTGGGCTTGGTAATGAGGGTCTGGTGACGGAGCCAGAGGAGGTGGATAGTGGAATTCTTCAGTGGCTACTAGTAAACGCCTCGAGTTTGGGCTTTTATGATTCGTTTAGTCGAAGCCAATAGATTGGGTTTGGGCAACGAGTGTCTGATGATGGAGCCAGGAGGTGGATAGTGGAACTCTTCAGTGGCTCCTAGTAAACCGCTCAAGTCATAACTTTGTTGGCTTTAGACTTATTAACTAAATGAAGAATATAAGTACTAGACTGAAAGGTAAAACGCTTTTGAACTCATTTTTGGATATTAAAGAAGTGACAAGCTGCATAGGTACTTATATCATAGCTAATACAAGTCAATTCAATTTTTTTTTTGTAATAAAGCCTGATTTTATGTTTTTTTTAAACTACATATTTTTTATGGTGCAAATCATAATGTTATGTAATCTAAGCAGACCTAGGTACTTAGCAGATACTGCATAAGAAAGCCTCCTTATTCCTCGTACACCTATTAGCTACTAACGATTTGGTTAAGGATTCCAGTTTAAGGATTCGGAAAACTGTCAAAACGAGGACTTGAATACACACTGTTTGGAAAATCTAGCAAACCGAGGTCTTTAATACACATTGTGTGGAAAAGCTACCTAACCGAGGTCTTTTGTATTAAAGTTAACACATAGGTCCTCGGATAATACAACAAACGTGAAATGAGTGTAAAGAGGCAGTGTATGAGGAGATAGAGGCGCCACCTGGTGGCTACACAATGCGTGTATAAGATTATGAACAATTTTGATCAAAACGAGGTTCAGGCAACTTTTTCGTATTTAGTATACAGAAAGACAAAAAATCGCTTGCAGAATACGAATCTTTAGTCAAGTCAAACCGAGGACCCAAAGGTCCTCGCTTTGAAAAGGTCCTCGGTCGTGCCTTGTGTATTCATACGCACGTCCTCGGGCGGTACATAAACACACACATCGCCCACGATGTCGTTTCCGTTATAACTTCAACACCCCCTCCGCCCCTTTAAAGAATACTTTTGGAAAATTCCTAAGTCGAAGGAAAAAGATTTGTCATGCAAACTGTATCTCCCTTTTCACCCCTACAAAGGTCGATTTTGAAAAATAGTTGGTGTTGTTCTATTCTTCTAACTAAAGATTATTTATACCAATTTTCGAGTTGATCGAAGTCATGCAAGATTAAGCAGTAAAATCCTTCCCTAAAAACTTGTCTACCCTTTTCATCCCTAATTCTTTTTTTGTCTACATTCCCGAGCCGAGCATTAGCGACTTTTATGTTAAGGGGGAAGGGCTATGTAGCGCGCGAAATTCAAACTTTCTTATGTTTTTTTGCAATTTGCAAGGCAGTATTAAGTTGTATGTTGATTAAAGTATCATTCGCGACCGTAACAAATATGCATTTACAGATGGGACTGGGACTCGCTCATCAAGGAGCGCTGTCTCAAATTAGACGCATTATTAATTTATTATACATGAAACAAAAATTATAATAAAACACGTATACTAAAACATAATCGGCTTAAAAAAACACAACAAACTGAAAAATAACTTTAATTTCGGAAGTCGGTGTCTTTGAATCTGTATTTTAGTTTTTTTGCCGCCGACGAAATTAATATTATTTTTCACTTTTTAGTAGGTCGGTTTGTAATTTGTCTAATTTACAATAGCCTAACGTCAACTGCTCATTACTTTTTACAAAATATTGCGTTTCCCGATGCAGGGACGTTAATTGTTGAGGAGTTTTCATGGTAGGTACTTCACCTTCAGCTCCACTTCACCATATGCATTGTGACGAGCACAAATCGCTTAGTAACCATAATAAAGTAATCGAATCGCAACCCGTGAAATACTTATTATTGAGTAGTTCCGGAGGCCATCTATGTGGGTATTTCATCAGTTCCACTTCACCACATGGTACTTTCCGAGAGCACGAGTTACTATAAAAAATATCCAAATCGCTATAGGTATGCCTATAATATTTGAAGAGTTCCCTCGATTTCTCCAGAATCCCAATCAAATCCTGGGCCGATGACAATGGGACCAATTGGGAAGAACCCTGTCAAACAAAAAAGAATTTTTCAAATCGGTCCAGCCATCTTCGAGTAATCGGGGAAAACACATTTAAAAAAAAAACATTCCGACGAACTGAGAACCTCCTCCTTTTTTGAAGTCGGTTAAAAGATAAATAATAAATGATAAATAATTAAATTACCTTTAAAATGGTGAAGGTTTCATAAAAATACGCTTGATAGCTTTTCCGTAATTCTCAGTGTTTTATCCGCTTTAGACATTACTTTACAAATTAATTACACTATGTAATATAAACATAATCTAAAATATTCACATATTATGTTATTAAGAAAATGCTCTAATTTAACATATCATACATTTTTTTTTCCAAATCATTAACACTACTCGTTTAGAACTCGATCTTCAGTTTAAAATCATTAAAAGTCGGTTATCGTCACCTTAATTGGACAGCGCGTTACGATTTATCTATACAAACTTAAATACCCTTTAAACCGCCATTGATTTTGAAAAACTAATGATGATTAAACTTAACGAATTTTGTCGAACAAAATGTTTCCCTTTGATCTATAAATTTTCTCTTATACTATAAATAATCGCTGAACATAATGTACATGGGCGTATTTCGGAAAGCCATTTGAGACATCACTGTAACGGTGTCCTGTATATTATGTCGTGGCCAGATCTTAGAATTGATCATTTCATGAAGTGATCGACCATCTCATGAAATGGTTGTATTTCATGAAATAGAACATCTACCGCTGGCCACAACATGATGTGGTCTGGCCAGACCATTGAATACTCAACGTTTGACGATATGAACAGTTAAACGCACGACTACTTCATGATGTGACCAAACATTAGTGATCATATCGTAAAATAGTTAGATTATCCACCGGTAGAGGCGTTGATATCACTTTGTTTTTGTTGGGCATCTATTCCTATTCGAATAATTCCTAAGTAACTGCGACCAACTTAGATGTAGTGCTCGCCGGCCGCTGTCGCGGCACCGCTCACTTCACTCGCTCGGCTCGCACGCGGTTGGTCAGTTCTAACCTAACCTAACTCATTTGGTCAGGTTGCCACTAGAGGCGTGAAATGCAACTGCTTTGCTATATACCCAGTGGTCAGCTGGGAATATCGATAAATAGGTTGCTTTAGGCACGATATGGCCATTTTTACGATCGGACCACGACAAATACCCTACACTAATGATATTGCCAAACGTCGACTGACATATCATTAATCGTTAACGTTTAAACGATATGGCCTATTTTAGCTGGTCATTTCATGAAATGACCGAACACTTCATGAAAAGATCAATTCTATGATCTGGCCACGATATATAAGTATATAATAGAAGAGGATGTGGATATTTCTAATTACCATTTTGGTGTACCCACCAAGACCTCCACTAAGACCGCAATCTTAAAAATAGACATACTTAGGTATTAACACTATTACGTTTGCTAATTATAACCGTGTGTGGATTACACACCGATAAAATTAGCAAACATTATTTCTGAGAAACAATAAGGTTTATACATACATTTCTATAAAAAATTAAAACGCAATATTCGTGGAATTTCACAAGTTTTTTCAACGATTTACTACCAGCCATGTCATCCTACCATAACCTTTAGGGGATAACTTTCTTATTACAAAAAAGGTATTTTACGATATCGTACAGAATAAACGAGATAAGAGTATAAAAATGTGGATCCAATATCCTACCAGTGCACAGCATCAAGGGACCACACTGTATCACATAGGTATAAGAAAAGACGTTCCAATGAGGGTTTTCATGAAAATTCATGCCAACAGTTGGCGTCACTTTGACAAGAGGTCTTCCATTACAATGAGTATAATTTAAGATGACGTTCATAATTAATTTCTTTCATTCGTTCATCATTCAGTCACGACTAAAGAAAATATAGGCGCTTTGACACTTGACAGGTGCCCGGACCTGACGTCTCAGTGCTGCCACCTAGTGAACACCATTTCAGAAAACCCTCATTCCCATCGACAGGTGCGACACAAAGATGCGACGCGACGTGATTCTGGTAGATTTCATAGAAATTGTTCTACTAGTAGAACAATTTCGTCGCGTCGCGCCTGTCGCGGGAGCCTTAATATGTACTTACGTATTCGCAGTTTCGCGGGCCCTTTTACATCAAAGTGAAGTGTCGCCCTTACAAAATGTTTTTACGATCAACGAATTGAAATGAATTTTGAGATATTCACAAGGTTGGTTATTATAATTGGTCCTAAAGCTTTGGATTTACTTATTTGAGGCTCATAAACACTTGAATATGGATTTATTATCCGCATTATTGAGCCGAGCTCTAGTTTGTGATGTGAGAAATTACCTAGTACCTAAGTTAACACGCCGCACATCCTAGAATCTCGTGAAAAATAAATTAACTTTTTGTGAAATTTCCGTGAAAATGAGAATGAAAAAATAGCTTGTTCTATTTAAGTTAAATCTCTTAACCGAAGAGATTTGAAAATAAAACCGTGGTGCTTTATAATTGGATTTCACGCTTCCGCTATCATTTCCGGATACACACCAAAGAGATCATAAATTGTCCAATTTAATTTATAGACTATAGAATATAAAGGAATGGAACTTTAAACCAATATTGATCTTACGTTTTCTCTTGATAAATGTAAAAAGTGTTTTCATAACAACATACACATAACATCACGCCTGTATTCGCCGAAAGGTTAGGCAGAGGTGTACCTATCCATCCACATTTTGCCAGTTATGTTTAAGTCCCATCAGCCTGGATCTGTGGGGGGGGGGGGGGGTGCCAACTTCAGGGGGCGGCAAATTCAAACGTGGCAGACCCCAATGCACCAGCGCATCGCAACTTGGCGATAAATGAGACGCGCAGAATTCAGATCTTTCTCTGCAGGTGGCGCACAGAGGAAATCGCTACGTGAATAGCGTAGACATACGCATAGGTCGTGAAACGGTGTGAGCGGGTTGCGGGCGGGCGCAGTTGAAACCTGCCAGGAACTCTCCGGTTTTAAACCACGTGCGTGGAGCAATTATATGGCGATATAAAAAAGGCTAGCATCCTATCTCTTGCGACAGATCTATGCCGCGGCGAACCAGTCGAAAATTGAAGTAAAAAAAAAATATTTTAGAAATATTACTTCGTGTAGCCGGGCTCCCGCCCGTCCGACGCCTACATGTGCAAAGGCGACAAGATTTCCTTTAATTTTTTACCACAACACTGGCACCCCTGTTGGATTGTCGCATTATCGATTGATAAGAATAATATTTTGCTGGCAAAATTTTCGAGCTCTCTTCGCTCGCTCTTGCAGCCTAGAGACTCTTAGTTCTTAAAACTTTTCTGTATAAGTAGGTACGTAAAAAATCTATATAAATATAACCCATCGAGGCAAAGTGCTAAAATGTTTGCGCTCGCTGAATTATGACAAGGACATCGGTTTTTTTTTGCAGAACAAAATTCTCGAAGAGTAAAATTGTAATTCTAATATGCTATAATCTCACGATTTATTTCAAACCCTACCCTGTCCTGTCCTAATTAAAATAAATTTCCGACATAACATAAACATAGCATAACATTATTTAGGTACCTACGCCTTGTTTCCCCAAAGGGTCCGACATGTCCATGTATATTAATAAAAATAAGGCTTCATGGAAAAGGTTAAAGGGTTGGCGGGGCGGGGGGCGGCAGACGGCAGTTTTACCCTGCCTCAAAAAAATTCTAGATCTGGGGCTGAGCCTATGTAATTATAAGGGGTGAGCCTATTGCCATTGTGGCGGCATATCTACATCGCCACAATGGAACGCGTCACACTGACGTCACGCAAAATCATGCACCATGCAATCAGAGTTTACCGCGCGACTAGCATATATACAACATCCCGACATCAACCGTCGGACAGTAGCCCACCAGACACAACACCCGTCTGGTCGGAGGATCCTCCCTTTTCATAGAGGATGAGTGAACTTTATACCCTGTTCCTCACGCCTCTATACTAGTGACCCCGACGTGATCGCCAGCGCAGCCTTCGTGAAACTACTACAGCGTGACGTCATCAGCATCACTTCCTCGAGCTTTCGAGCGGCGAGTCACACAGCCAGCCAGCACCCACGGCTTCAACGGGTATCCTGACCAACAGCATGCAGCGACCGCGCACACCTGGTCATCACCCTCAGCCTCATCAGCTACCTTGGCACAGCACACTGCACTCTCGGCCGGTCAACAAGCAGAGCCCTTCAAACCTCTCCTGGTCGACACCAGTAGCCAGTTTCAACCCGGCGCTGTACCTCATCCGACTCACTGGAGCATAACGCAGCGCCACCCCGACTCAATGGGGGCATCTCCGCAGACAGTTCCGACTCACCGTGAGCTATGCGGCACCCGGTTCCGACTCACTGGAACCTCAATTGGCCCTGGCAAGCATCGCAAAATACACGACTCTGCCCACTATCGACCTCCGGTCTCCGGAGGGGAGTGATGTGGCGGCATATCTACATCGCCACAATGGAACGCGTCACACTGACGTCACGCAAAATCGTGCATCGCGCAATCAGAGTTTACCGCGCGACTAGCATATATACAACATCCCGACAGTAGCCCATCAGACACAACACCCGTCTGGTCGGAGGATCCTCCCTTTTCTATGGAAGGGGAGTGAACTTTACACCCTGTTCCTCATGCCTCTATACCATCAACCGGGCACAAATCCAGACTCCGGGCTGCTACTAAGAAATTCCATATGGAAAAAGGCAATAACACTGCCCGGCCCGGGAATCGAACCTAGGACCTCATACTAAGCAGTAGTGCTTGCGACCACTAGACCAAGGAGGCAGTCAGTTTTAATAATTAGGTATATTGAAAACAAATATAAATTTAGAAGGGTAGCTTTCGTAAAAATGTACAAAAATCTAGAAAATTCGCTAATTTATTAGTTAAGTAGGTATAAGTAACCTGTTAACGTTTTAAACCCTGAAAATAATGTAAGCCTTCTAAGCAATTGATATAAAAGAAAATATTAGTAAAATACTTAGACTTAACTTAGATCCTTTGTTGGTCGTAATAAACGTTTATTATTAGATATTATTAGCAAAAAGACAAGGTTATATTATTGAATAATAGCTACGTCAGTACGTCTGATGGATTCCATGCGGTTTACGAGGGTGCTCTAAGCCGGCATGACGTGTAATGCGTGTTAAACCCCCCGAGGTTTGCGGTGCGAGCTGCTAACGATTCACTGAACTACTCACAAGAGATGTTATAACTTTGTCGTACACGTAAGTCGTACGTACAAGGAAACTAATGTCTGTTCCAAGAGTACCTGACAAAAGTGTAAACAAACCCAGGTTGAATTCTTACGCAATCTCTCACTAAAGGGTAACACATTCATCTGTATTTAAAAGGTTACAACTTTATATCTCACCACGTTTTCCAACAACTATTGTTTGAATAACATTAAGGCTCCCGAAAACAAACGCGACGGGACTACTACTCTACTCTGTACTCTAGTAGAACAGTTTCTATGAAAACGTCATGGATATTGTTCTACCAGAATCGCGTCCCATCGTAGCGCCGTGCCTGTCTGCAGGAGCCTTTATTAGGTAAATTGTAATTGAATATGAATAATCATCGACGAAAATTGAGATTATCAAATTTTATTAACGGTTACATACGAGTACATGTAAGTATTAGTTAATCATTATTGCTGTAAGGGCTACACGAAGTCCCAAAAAGTTTACTTACAAAACCTAGATTCTAGACCGGCACATATTGAAGCACACTGCAAAACGGAGCATTGACTGAAATGAAACAAAACTTTCAAGGAAACTCCCAACTTGACTCACTTCTTTCATCAATCAACAATTCACATCTAGCTCGGAATGCAAGACTGGATACTAACTTCGTCTCTACAATTGCCTTGAGAATAACGAACGAAAGAATACGTCTTTTCCTCAAGTACCTACGTCGTTTTACAGGTTCTAATTGAGATGCCACTCCAGGTGGCACGAGGGTATTTAGTTATCTTGGTCTATAGCCTCGATATCTAAACTAAAAACAAAAAAAAAGAAAGTAAAAGTTTTAAA
Source organism: Fissipunctia ypsillon (assembly GCA_947568875.1). Classification (NCBI taxonomy): domain Eukaryota; kingdom Metazoa; phylum Arthropoda; class Insecta; order Lepidoptera; family Noctuidae; genus Fissipunctia; species Fissipunctia ypsillon. The sequence continues at coordinate 13,424,798 of OX387659.1, read as the reverse complement.
AAAAAGTAGTAAAAGTAAAAAGTGAAGAGAGTAGTAGTAGTAAGTAGTGTAGTAAAAGTATTAAATAAATAAATAAATATCTAAACATCACTATAAGAACCCATGAGTTCAAGTAATGTCGGTCATTAGGAAACTCTGAAGGACTTCAGTTGACAAGCAGCATGAGAAGCTTGATAACAACAGCCGACTCTTGGCCTAGGGCGAGGGACTAGTAGGACCGCGCGGAGTAACCGTAACGTAAATTCGAACGATTATAAAATTTAAAATACTCGTTTCGTACAAAATATTTACTTTTACTTCAATGGATTATGTTCGCATAACTCGTCAAAATGTAGGGAGCAGCTGATTTTATTTTCGCGATTTCAGGTTTGGTCCCATAGTAAAAGTTGTTCATAATGATGAGTACAATGACCCCTTAAGAGGTTATGCGTTATCAATGTTACATCTTGTATATATAGTATAACAAACTTATATTTCAAACAAAAATATAATTCGAACCGAAATGAGATTGTTACACGAAGAATGCTCAAATTGTTTGAGTCTCGAGTAGAACTCGTGTGCTCCGACATCGGATACTTGCGTTGTTTTAAAAGAATGCGTAACTTGTTTAATACGTAGATATCTATGGACCGAAGAAAACATTCCAGAATTGTTTCTGGGGTGTTAAAACTTTCAGAATTTTGATTATGAAAAAAATATTTTTAAGACATCAGTAGAAATACTTCTCCATGTACTTATTCTATGTGTACCATAATAATAATAATATCAGCGATCATTGTGCCGATAGTCGTTACAGCCAATGGCTTAATTGCCAAGAGCCTCGACCAACACCTAAGGAGGCTCTCGTTGGGCAGCTGGATTAAGGGCTTGATTCAGAAAGCGGTACTTCTGGACACGGCTCGCATTGTTAGGAGGTTCCTCTCTCTAGAGCCCTGACCGCCGGTAGCTTGGACCCTGTTCCCGATACCGGTGGGCTACTATTTTTTTATATTTTTAAATGTTTTTTTATAATCTTTATATTCTAATATTTAAAAATATAATTTATATGTATTTAGTTTAATAAAGGAAATAATATGTACAAGTATATAAAAAAGGGAGGGGTAAATAATCACAGGGCATCAAAAAATTCATCCGCGTCGCTGTCAACAGGAAAAGTGCCCAGAAGGCTGGCAGCATTGCCACGTTGTATAGCAATGCTGATTCTTTGGCCAAAAAATAGGCCAGCCCTCTGGTCACGTGTGGAGTCGACCAACCGCCTGGCGATGTCTCGAAAAACTAAGTGGGCACTCGGACCCCATGGCCCAAGTGTTCCAACCCCAAACGGCTCGAACATATAAGTCCCAATAAGACTGGAGTATTTGCGCCGTTTGAGGTTTTCCGCACCCGCAGCAGCCGCTCCAGCACAGCCTGCCGTGCTAGGAAGATGGGATGGCGCAAGGGTGTCGACACACGTTGCATCCCACACCAAAGGCCTACCTACCTTCCAAGGCATTATGGTCATTCCGTCTGGTCTCTTTCCATCGTCGCGTGCTAAGCCATTGGGTTCTAAAACAGCTGGCACCCCGGCGGTGACAAGAGCACGACGGATGATGTCATTGATGCTGGCGTGCCGTGCTATCCGGCCTGCGCTCTTACTGCAGGATAGGCCATGTTGTCCGAGGCAGTCGACACTGACACCGCATTGGCAGCGATGCGGAGCCACGCAAGGAGCGCCCAGACGCAGACAAGTAGCGAGCCGGAAGGTGGTGTCACCCAGCATGGTGCCTATGTTGGGTGACGGTAGCGCCTGAAGCTAGAGGCCCGACTCCCACTCCCCCACAGCCAGCAGGCGGGCACGCTCAGCAGTATTGGTGGTCGTATTAATTAGATTATTCCGTACCAACCTGCAGAGCGGTTCATCCCACTGCCTCTGGGAAGATGGGTTCAAGGGCCGATCTGTATCCGATACTTCTCCATACTACATAATTCGGAATGTGAAGAAAATTCTGTCTGTATGTAACGTTTTCAGGGCTAAACTGCTGAATATATTTGGACGTAATTTGGCATGGAGCTAGCTTGAACCCTGAGGACGGTATACTTATTTTCTTAACAATCTATCTCTAAGGATTGAAATGGGGTATTGACGTTTGTGTGAGTAAAATAAAGTCCGAAATCCACGCGGACGAACACGCGGGCTGAAAGCTAGTGTGAAATAAAGGCACCCTCGGAAAAATCTCGCGATATTTGGTATTACGGTTTGGGGTTATTGGCAGTTCTACCCAATTTTACATAACCGTATCATGCCAACCTCGCCTATTTAAACCCGTAACACCTCAATATAGAGCACATTATCCAGCTAACAGCACAGAAATGGCTATTGCATATTGGTTTTCGAGTTCTAAAATTAAATTCTACCCAGAAATAAAATGGAATAGAATTCTTACGGCCTTATTCATAAAAAGAAAAAGTTTATCGAAGGTTGAAGACATTCATTAGTTAAATTGCTCGATAAGCCTATAAAATCTTCGATAAAGTTGTATTCATAAACTTTCTTTAACTAATATGTCGTTTAAATTCATATACGTAACTCAAAATGCTGCCATTATAACGAAGTCATCCAACAAATTGACCAACATTCAACAATCGTAAAACGAGAATTACAGCTCCAATGAAATTCATTTGTGCGAATTTTTTGCTTCAATGGATCGGTAATTTATCATAGTACAGGTCTCCCAAAGTGATAATGCGCATAGAAATCTTCGTCACTGTTCGGCAACGGTCGAATTCCCCGAGCGTCGGAAGACGATATGTACAGTATTCCCAAATTAATAATGCGCATGCAGATCTTCGCTAATTGTCGTATTCCCGGAAACACAGTTCACAAAACACATAGTTCTACTAAATTATGCATGAAGAAAATGCACTTAACCACTCTATATACAGGTCTCCCAAAGTGATAATGCGCATAGAAATCATCTTCACTGTTCGGCAACGGTCGTATTCCCCGAGCGTCGGAAGACGATTGTATCGGTGGCGCGAGGAAATGCAGGCGCGAGGTGAGCGACCGATGCAGCGACTAATGGAGCAGCGTCGGTTGCTGCTTCGCGAGGTCCTGGTGGCGGAATGGCGTGACAGGCTCTCACGCCCTACCGCCGGCCTCGGCACCATCGAGGCGGTCCGGCCGGTGCTCGACCTTTGGCTCGGGAGGAGGCACGGCTCCTTGTCGTTTCGGGTGACGCAGGTGCTCTCGGGGCATGGTTGCTTCGGGAAGTACCTGTGTCGCATAACCAGGGAGCCAGACGCCCGGTGTCACCACTGCGTCGACTGTCGGGAAGACACGGCGCGGCATACGCTGGCAGAGTGTGCCGCTTGGGAGGAGCCGCGCCGTGCCCTCATCTCTAGAGTAAGCAGTGACCTGTCGCTGCCGGCTGTCGTTAATTCGATGGTCGGCAGCGAGGAATCCTGGGACGCGGAGGTTTCCTTCTGCGAGATGACAGCAAACATTATAACAGTCGCAAGTTGTGCTATCAAAAACATTAAAAGCACATTTTACCTAACCAAAGGTTTGCAGGCTTGAGTTTACGCAAGTAAAGTGCGTACCGTTCAAATAAAACATTTCTTGAATCTGGTTAAGATTTTGTACCAACAAGAAAGTTAGAAAGCATAACTAAAACAGGTAACTATTGGAATTCCGATCATTTGTACAAGAAAGTTAACTCTTTTCATGAGCGTAGCCCTGAAAATTCAAATAAAATCTAGTCCTTAAAACTTTTTCTATCGTTAGAAGCAGATTCGAGCCAAAAGTTACGAAAAGTAAATTATTGTACATCAAATTGGTTACAAGTTGGAAAGATATAGTAAAGTTTGTACCTACACGCTCTTGAATATGATGCAACGAGTTTTCTAAAGGGAAATATGTAACTGATCGTCTCGATCGTCGAAAACTTATTTATCTTCTAATGATAGACATTTTTTTTAAGAATTGAGCCTCTTTTTATCTTTCTGTGCTTTTCTCACAGTTGGTCTCAGTAACTAAGCTAGAGTACCCGACCAGATGGGTTAGGTTAGGTTAGAACTGTGACCAACCATGCGCGAGCCGAATTGGTCGCAGTAACTAAGTTAGGGCACCCCGACCAAAGGGTTAGGTTAGGTTAGAACTGTGACCAACCGCTACTTCTAAGTCAGTCGCAGTTTAGCTATTTAGTATTTATATGACCCCACAATAGGAATTATTTGAAGTTTAGAAAAAGAGGCGCAATCATTTTAGAGTGTTGAATAATAATTTTAGGAGCGCAAAACGGGAATGGTTAGAGGTTCGATTAAATATAATACATTAAATACATACGCCTTTTAGCAAAGGCGAAGTTTTTCTTACTCGATATGCCTCATTTACTCTCGGATATTGTACGTGTATTGAAACTCTGCAAGGTTAAAAGTTTGCGCCTAATAGATAAGCCTCGTTCACACCTACTGTAAGCACGGAAGTTATAGGTAACGACACTGTATAGAACCCCTTTTAACTTGAACAACTTGGCAAGTATAAGTAACTTGAAACGAATCGATTTTCTTCTCTATTGTGGAACATACAGTTTATCATTTGAACTGAGAATTTCTTATACAAGGTCAAATTAAATTAGCTAGCGAAACTCCGCAGACGTGATGGGTAGGTATCGTAAACTCGTTTGATGATTTTTTTTTCTGAGCCAATGACCGCTGGTAATGTTGTTACTTGATGTGTGGGTTGGTCAAATCTGTTTTATCATATTGAGATATTTATACCAATCACGTCTACGAAGTTTATACAAAAAAGAACTGATATGTTTTTAAGTGACTACACTAGCGCCGGTTAATTATTGTACATTAGCTAACCCTAAAAAAAACATCATCAAACAAATTTCTTTCTTGTTTTATCATGTTTTATCGTGTTTAGATATCGATGTCCATCACGTCTGTGAAGTTTACGCAAAAAAACAGATTTTTTAAACTGATATTTCAAGTGACTACAATAACTGCGGTCAATGATCCTACAAAAAAATCATCAAATTTATTAATTTTTTGTTTTATCGTGTTTCGATATGGATACCCATCGCTTCTGCGGAGTTTAGCTAGCCAATTTAAAATAACTCTGTATAATGTAGCGAATAAATGTGCGGTGGATTTACAGCAAGTAAGCTTTTAGCGGACTTTCTGAAAATTAACTCTTCCAACTAAGCCTACTCTAAAAACAAATACAAAAGATGTTTACGTCAGCAAGTACTTCGCCACTTCAAATTGTCCTCAGTAATTATTTGTCTCCAAAAGTAATTTGGAAGCCGATTATTACAAAAGCTTTCTAGGCGTATTTAAATCTACAAAATCCTAATTATATCCATACTATAATTTATCAGTGGCGCAGCTACACAGAGGGAAGCCGAAGAAAAAATTATTCAGTTCTCATAAATTCAGACAAAAAACTGTAGGTTTTTAATCTTATGATGTATTAAACTGGTATTAAACATAATTATTATGTAATGTGATGTGATACACAGTTACACACACAGGTGTACCATATTATTTGGCAATAGTAGACACTCAGAAGAGTGGTTGTTCCGAAGGGAAGCCGATAGGAATCGGGTTGTATGAAGGCTCCTGCTACTCGTATATATACTATTATACTATTTTAATATTATAAATTCGAAAGTAACTCTGTCTGTCTGTCTGTATGTTACCTTTTCATGCCTAAACCACTTAAAGGATTTCGATCAAATTTGGCAAGGAGATAGATGGCATCCTGGGGAAGGACAATCAATCAATCAATCTGCCGAGCCTTTTCCCAACTATGTTGGGGTCGGCATCCAGCCTAACCGGATATGCAGCTGAATACCAGTATTTTACATGGAGCGACTGCCTATCTGACCTCCACAACCCAGTAACTGGGTAATACGATACTTTCTTAGTAAGACTGGTTGTCAGACTTTTCGGGCTTCTGACGACCCGTAACGACTGTCAAAGATCCACGACTGACAGCCGGGACCAACGGCTTAACGTGCTTTCCGAGGCACGGAGGAGTCCCGGTATGTAAAGATGGTCACCCATCCACAGACCAACCCCGGCAAGCGTAGCTTAACCTGATGGATCGACCCGTGCGGCTGTTATTACTTAGCCACGAGCTCCTGGGGAAGGACATAGGCTACTTTATATCTCAAAAATAATCCTACAGGGGGTGATACAGGGGATGAAAGTTTGTATGGCTAACCCAGCATTTCTTATGTTTCTAATGAAAATTCAATGCTTTTGGTAGGAAATAAAGAATTATGTGGTTCAGCGTTTTTGACAAATCATCCCCTAAGGGGGTAAAATAGCGGTTGATTTAAATTCACAAACAATATTAAAAATTTTGTGTACCTCTTTTTAAGAGATTATGGAATTGGAAATGTAGTCATAGTTCGTATCATGTTTTGAGGTAACAGGTTAGTGTCTGTCTGTCTGAATGCGATAAACTCAAAAAATACCAAACGGATTTTCATACGGTTTACACCAATGGATGGACGGTTCATGAGGAAGGTTTAGGTGTATAATTCATTATAGTTTTATGTAAGTTGGCTGAAAATATGACGATGATTGTTGAAGATGTCGGAAAATGCATGCCGACTTGAAGCTTTACTGGCGTGCGCCGCGTAAACCAATGAGTTATATGAAAACAATGTACCTATTACGGGTTTAATACATTGCTTCTCTGGATTAACACATAGGGTAGGTACTTTTAATCCCGGTACTTAGTAGGTACGTTCCCGTGGGATATTTTCCGACATCCACGCGGGCGAAGCCGCGGGCAAAAGCGAGTGTTTATATAATTGTTCTGTCCGTCGTCAGTGTGTTTTCTCTATTTTTATGATGTGGTTTTTATTTTGTTGTTGTTTTATGTAATTTTTGTGTTTCCATATTATTTCGTATTTTGCACCACACCACGTTTAATTATACTATTGCGTAAAAAATAAAATTATGACTTATCATTAAGTACATTTTTTGCATTAATAAAATAAGTAAGATAAACTTTCGTACCATCAACGCAAAAGTAAATTCATTTTGACAAGATTACCTACAGGCATATCGTTTCATTCAAAAACAATTGCTTTGTATTACAACTTCCTCGGAGTTATCTAACTTCATTAATTTAGAAACAAAACTGTTTGAAAATTGTGATCGATAATCACTTTTATTTCGCTACAGGACACAATATAATTTAATTAGTGCCGAGTAACTGCTCCTCGTTATGTGCAGAATTTTGACTTTTGATTTTTGAATAATTTCGCCACTTCCGGCGATTAATGAGAATCTAGTAGAGCTAGCCACTAAAAACGAGTTGGCGTCGACGAGCGATTAGTCGCTGGTATGCGTATGTACCAAGCGTGAGTCTCTCAGCGAGTGTGCTGCCCGCCAAGCGAGCGTCGCTGAGCGGGTAACTACTCTCTTTGATAACTTTTATCGCTGCGACAAACAAGTACTCGCTGGCGGTGTGAACAGTCAACGATAATCTATTATCTACACGTATCAAATCAAATCAAAATATTTTATTTCACATAAACCTACATGGGCACTTATGAAACGTCAAAAGCTAGGAGCATGGTTCAAATTTGTCGTTTCCTGTGGAGAAGAACCGGCAAGAAACTCCACGGTTACTCTTTTAAAAATGATGTTTTCAAATTACAGAGTTACCTAATAGGTATGGGAGGACAGTGTAGGCCTCTCAACAAGTACCAGGTACTTAACAAAATAGAAAATGGTCTACAAATCTACAGTCTATTAAGCCTACAACGTTCTCACATTCACAAAATATAAAAGAATGTATCCATATAAAAGATTTAAAAAATATAGACCAAATAACATGATTGCCATTATAAATCTGAATTAATGTCCTGTCCACAAAAACCACAAATAAATAGTTGAAACTGTAATTGTATGTACATAATGTCAAGTAGTGAAAAGATTAGGTACGTACGTCAAGGAAGCATGTAAAAATAAAAACCGGTCAAGTGTGTGTCAGACCACGCACAATGAAGGGTTCCGTAGTTGGGATGAGTTTATGCCAAGAACAAACTTAACATTGTAGCTGAAAAACGTGTTCTGTCATACATTCCAACTGCAGATGTAACTTGGTCGACTATTAATCGTTAACGCGTAAAGCCTACTTAGTTGTGATAGATTTCCTTTTAACTTTGTTGTATATACTATTACCGTGAATTTTTCACATATCCAAAACTAACTGTTTAGCTGGCAGCTCTAACAAAAATTAGCACTTTAAAGCTTAATATTTCAGAAACGGATCCTTAAATCGAAAAATTGATTTTACAAACACGCAATATTTTTGAAACACCTATCCAACAACACCCCGCACCATGGGGTAGACGAAAAAGAAAAAAAATCCCCACTGTACGTGTACAGGAGGTAGCCTAAAAAAATTTGTTTTTATGATTTTATTTTACCGCTTTATCGGCGTGGCGTGATTAATATAATATGTATGTATATCCATGCCAAATCAAGCAATGGACAAAAATTTTTCAACTTTATACGGATTGAATATGAGGCTTTTGGATACTTTGTATGTGTGTATTTTGTTTTTTTTTTTAATGTGCGTTTCGTTTGTGCAGAAAAACAATTTTTCTTTCTTTCTTTTCTTTAAAATTATAGCTTTCTAGTCCTATGAGTCACTGAACTAAGCTGCGGACGGACGGACAGACGGATGGACATGGCGAAACTATAAAGGTTCCTTGTTGACTACGAAACCCTTAAAATGTACATTTACATAATTATGTCGTAATAAGATACCAGGGAAGCCAAATGTGCAGAAGGAATTATTGCAAAACTTATTTGTCTTCAACGTAGCCTTTAATCTTATCTTCTCAGTTTTACTTACACGGAACCTTCAATCTTTTGTACGTTTCTTGAGCGAGAAAATCATTGACAGCTAGCAATATAGCACATGTTGCCAACCGGCAAACATTAATTAAGTATTCCATATACACATACCTAATCAGACTTATTATTTTTTATGAGACTGATTTTACATTCTGTGATTACTTTGGCTCACACACTGACTTATTATTTCTTGTTAAAATTTTAGGAAATTCGTACACTTTTGCAATGTTTGTGAATATGTGAGCACCGTGTGTCTAACACATATTTAATTTATCTGACATTGGTTCATTTTTAATTGTGTTTACCTATTATGGTATAGTAATTTCATTCTAGGTGCATCGTCTTCACATATAATTATATAATAAATGTACTTATACAAAATATTGCGAAACATTTTAAAAGAGTAACGGTGGAGTTTCTTACCCATTCTTCTCCATACGAAACTACTTTTTGAAAGCGGCAACTAGAATCCATTTTGTAAATTTTGACGTTCAAAAGTGCCTTTTATGTGCCTATTTGAAATAAATGATTTGACTTTGACTTTGAGACCAAAGGGATAATTACCTACTTAGTAATTAATTTCTGCGTCTGATTACCGCTTCAATAAAGGAATGCAACTTTATTAGAACATTAACATTACATTCATTGCGTTATTTACGTTGTTGAGCAGACAAATATTTCGAATATAAGAAGCAAAGGATTAGCAACATGCTTCAAAACCATTTAGATTGTGATTGATAGTGTGTTACGCAATTATGGTGCTGATCTTGTACGATTTTTTCCAATTGTCACATATTATTTTCGTTTCTCAGGCACACTCTGATCTATTTATCTACTTACCTAAAGTGAGTAAATCTGTAACGTGGTAGGTCAGAGATCCAACCTTACACATAAAGTCACAATTGAACCTACCTAAAACTCCTAACTACAAAAGAAGTTCCATTTACCACAATAAACTAGCCGGAAGTATGTTTATGTGGTCAAAGTGTGAAAACTTTTGCTGAAGCAAACATAATTTCCTGTGATTTTCATGTTGTGATCTACCGGTCTACCACAGTCGGGAAACCGGTAATGTGGATGCAACTTTACTTGAACATTTTGTGGTATCGTATAAAATAACATAACGAAAATTACATTAAACTTGTTATTTTTAGAACTGGTGAATTTAATTTTTGGAATTTCGTCAGCTTATGATTATAAAATTCATTTACTAGAACCGAATGGAGACGATAATTTACGTAAATTAAATGAGTGAAATATATTTTCGTTTGAACAGAGGTGCAATATTTTATAACTATTCAATCGAAATGAAATTCTAGTTAATTAAAAAAAAAAGAATTTCAAGACTGGTTGGTACCTATTAAAATAAATATTAATAATTTAAGTACTTAGACATTATTTTCATTATTTTAATATACGATAGTACTCATAGACTTTGTAGTATACACAAAATAACAATTATATTCGGGAATCCTTTTAGTAACACAAACTTTTGTCACCTAAAACCATTCCATGGTCCTCCCTACGGAATCCAACAAGTATGTTATTACTGTTACTGTGTGTTCCGAGAAAAACGTCATCTTCCGTCGCAAGTTGCGGGAACAACAAGCTTTTTTTTACAAATCAGGATGTGCAAGGGTTTGCGGTTGATATTTTTTTCTATCTTTGTACCCGCTCCTAATGCGAAAATAAAACGAAAATAAAGAGTCATAAGAAAAAAGAACTATCTTTTTTTTAAAGTTATTTAACGTTTATTTACTAACAGATTATTAACATGAAATTATAATATTCTAAACTAACGAAAACTATTAAAAAACTAAAATATGGTGTCGAAAAATTCCTCCGCATCGCTGTCGACTGGTAATGTACCCAAGAGACTGGCGGCATTGCCACGTTGTATGGCTATGCTTAGCCCTGGCCAAGGTAAAAGCCAGCCCTTGGGTCACGGGAAGTGTCAACCAGCCGTCATCCATCTTAAGATTACGTTTTCTAAAGTTTTAAACCAGCCGATCTACTATAAAAATCTCACCGTGAAAACTAAGGTGAAGTGAGCTGCAGTGGCGCAGATACAATCATTATTAGAGGGAAGCCGAAGAAAAAATTGTTCAGTTCTCATAAACTCAGACAAAAAACTGTAGGGTTTTAATCTAATGATATATTAAACTGGTATTAAATATAATTATGCAATATGACGTGATACACAGTTACACACACAAGTGTAGAAATACCATATTATTTGGCAATAGTAAACATTAAGAAGAGTGGTTGTTCCGAAGGGAAGCCAATAGGAATCGGGTTGTATGAAGGCTTCGCCCCCGGTGAGCAATCATGCTACCTTGACACTATTGACAGCTCACTGCAAGCTCACTTCACCTTAGTTTTCACGGTGAGATTTTTACAGAATAGATCGGCTGCTCTTTTCCAGTCCGCGCCATTGAGACTACGAATGTTACGGGGTAATTGCGTAACATACTTCCAGTAGCAATGGCTTTAATTTTGTCAGTTCAACAACATTCATTGCGTTATTTACGTTGTTGATCAGACAAATTTTTCGAACATATGAAGCAATGGATTAGCAATATGCTTCAAAATCATTCAGATTGTGATTAAAAGTGCGTTACGCAGTTAGGGTGCTGGTTTATATTTTCACACTAAACGTTATCAGACAATGGACAGACTGTGTAAAATTCCTTCCATTACACTTTTAACGGTTGTAAACTGTGCACAGTTTACGAGAACAGTATAAAGTGCTGTGAACCGGCGCGCGTTGGTCGAATTGTCGGAGACTACGTCACAGCAAACGATGATAGAAAAATAAAGTTTATTGCATCGTTACTTTATACTGCATGTTTACAACTCTTTTCAGGTCCTATTTAATCCGATTATTTATGAGATATACCAAATAGATGCTGAGACTACTATAGGTTCTCTGATTTACGGATGGCTGGGAAAAATAACATTCAAGTCAATGCAACGAGATTTTTTAACACGTTTCTTGCACTATCTCGTAATTTTTTTTTCAAGTCTTAAATACCACATAACAGCCCATTTAAGATCGATTTGATACAATCATCTAGAATTAAAGTTTAGAATGAAGAAAGCATAAGAATTTAAATCAAGATAGATTTTTCATTGTAAAATAAAATAGACATTTAGTTTCACCATACCATGTTAGTTAGTTTAATCTTCTGTTAAAATGTTAACGGGACGCCCGTTAAGCCCACGTTCCCACGAACGCGGAAAAATCGCGGCGTGGTAAAATCGCCTGGCGCGATTTTTTCGTTGACAATCTTTATTCCTTTACTGTATCAATGTGTAGCTAAATTATTCTTATCAATTTTACATTATTAAAAATTAATTTAGCTACACATTTTAGATAATACCTACATTATTTTGAGGCTGCCTGCACCACACGATCTTTGTGGTTAACACTTACTTGATCCCCGACCTATATTCTTAGATGGCTCAACCTAAGTGCCTGGTGCTGTTGTAAAAGAATATTATATAATATACGACTTTCGTACGAACACGTCGTCTCAAGAGGCACATAGTAATTTATATTCTGTCAATATTTCTTCGGGGTAGAGAGAAATAAAAATATTTAGTTAATTTACCTTCACACGTGTGAAGATTTTTGTTTTTATCTCATAACTAGCTTCTACATATGACTTCGTCCGCGTGAACTTTCTTTTCACCCTGTCGCATCGCATCATCTGCCACACTATTACTTACTTCGTTTTCGCTTAGCGTTCTTTCTGACATTTTTCTTTTTGTTCGGCTCCTATTGGACTATCAAATGCAAAAAGATTTTTTTAAATCCGACTGGTAGTTCCAGAAATTAGCGCGTTCAAACAAACAAACAAAAAAACAAACTTGTCAGCTTTATTATTAGTATATAGGTACAACATTATTTTTAGTATATGCGAAACCTGAATATGGTTTATTCAGAATAAGTAACTGAATTGATTCCAATAATTTTTACATCATGTTATATTTTATCCCAAAAATATTTTTAAAAGGTTACAAGTTGGACACCGAACGACACTAAGTACTCTATCCGCAATCACATGCGCACAACACAGGTCACGGCAAGTCAAAAATCCATAACGGTCCCGGACATAGTAACGTTGAAACGTTTCAAACTATAAAGACAACAATAAAAACAAGTTGCAAGTTTCCTGAAAAGCAATGTCATTAGCTATTAATAATAATAAAATACCGGGTAATTTTATTGTTCCCATTTAATTGAGAATGTCATTAATAATTAATTTAAAAAATATTACTCAGGAACACCCTCAGGGATTTATTCGACCATTCACCATCAGCCAGGGTTGCGGGATGTTCGAAAGAGTTACAGTGACCCCGGCACAGGCAACAGAAGGTACACGGGTGGATTTTAGTCAGAAAAAGTCTGACACGCCCGCTCCGCCCAGAGCGGGAGAAGTCATTTGATGATATCCCATTTAAAAAAAAAGGGATTTATTCGACATAATTCCAAATACCCTTACTTTAACCCGTATGTAAGCACCTACTTTTATTCCTAGTAAAAACGTAACCCGTAAAATGTTCAGCGATTATTTGTATTTCGGTAAGCCCTTGGAGAGAGAATACTCGATACTATGTTCGCGATAAATTATATCGATACTTTTGTTCCGAAGCTAGTATCTACAATCAAAGAAAGGTAAGGTCGAGCAACTTACCCAAGTCCTGTATTTGTTCGCACTTATTACAAACTATGCCTTTCAGCATTAACAATGAAAAATACGTTTTGAAGGTTTACTGAAGGAAAACGGTCTGCTAACAAAATCTATACTTACATCTATACAAATAAATAAAATTGAAATGTCTGTTTGCAATGTCAAAATAACAGCTTTTTACTAACCTACCTATAGTATACACCCACATTTCGCCAGTTACTTTATCTTTAAGTCCCATGTAATAGGGGGCGAGCCTATTGCCATCTACCGGGCACAAATCCAGACTCCGGGCTGCAATAACACTTTGCCCGACCTGGGAATCGAACTCACTACCTCATGCTCAGCAGTAGCGCTTGCGACCACTAGACCAACGAGGCAGTCGAGGTATAGATAATTCCTTTGACAATAATTGCACCACACGTCGAACATTGATCTTGGTTTCAATTCAGTAGACATGCATTTTGTTAAACAGTTCTAAAATGCAAATGTTGCCGCGATGAGGAAATCGAAGGTATTTGAAATTTGCTCGACTTATTAATACCCTTACTGTATGTGTATCGATAGGCTTGTTTCGATATAGTCCCCTGCCTAATATGTCCATACAGGGTGTACGCTGTACGCCACATTGCATTGTATCAACTACGGACGGTGTTTGTTGCCCAATCACTCACTATGTATACAACGTGTAATTTTAATCACCGTTAACCTCTTAAGGGGTCATTGTACTCATAATTATGAATAACTTTTACTATGGGACCAAACTCGAAATCGCGAAAAAAAAATCGGTTGTTCCCTACGTATTGACGAGTTATGCGAACATAGATGTAGACAAACGCTGATTTTTTTTTCGCGATTCCAGGTTTGGTCCCATAGTAAAAGTTGTTCATAATGATGAGTACAATGACTCCTTAAGAGATTAACGGTGATTAAACTAACACCTTGTATAACTACTAATGTATGGAGAAGTATGGTGTTTGGTTTCAAAGCCATGCTTCACTATACATTAGTATTTTCATACATAAGCAGCTTTACAGACCCTAGTTCTTATTTATCTTTGTTCTTAATGCTGACCCTTCGTATACAACAATGGGGCTCTCTGAATACTTGATGAGGACAATGGAAGGTTATGTCGTGTCGGATGGCACTGACGTCACTACAAGTTAACGTTGATACGTGTCAGTGGGCAATGAGATGTACTCGAAAAAATAATATTAGAATAAATATTTATCTACACAATAGGCCGAAGGAGGAAAACAAATCGTTGAAGTAATGTTTTACACATTGGTATTAAATAAAAACTACACTATGTTTTGAGCGCACATCTCTTAATCAATTCGGGATAATTAGACGCAAATCGACAAATTAATTAAGCCCATCAAAGCCATTTCTATTTAATCCTAACTGTGATGATAAAATAAAACTACATTTTGTAGTGCAGATTATTCATTGTGGTCCCGAACACAATAATATGTGTACTCTGAAAAAACTCCGCGATTGCATCCTATCGACATCTTGCGTATGGTCTATTTTGCTCTCTGCCAATCAATCATACAATATTGTATCCGCATATGGGGACGCGCTGGTAAAAGCACATTTATTACGCTAGAGAGGGCGCAACGAGCTCTGATCATGGTTGCATTAAAAAACCTTTCAGATTCCCTACAGACCTACTTTACCAGGAGTTTCAACTCCTCAGGGTACGACAAATATTCATTCTCCAAGCAACGCTTAAATACCACGCAGAAATAAAAAAACGACCTGACTACAGAGACATAACAAACAAAAATGTCTTCAGAGTACCCATACCAAACGCCAAATCGGAACTAGCCAGACGCTGCACATATTTTCTCATCTCTACACTTATAATAAAGTTAGAAAAATCTGTAACCTAAGGGACTGCCCAACCACCACCTGTAAGAAATCCCTTACTTCAGCTCTTATAAAACTATCGTACGACGACACCGAAGCCTTGGTATAGTACCTACACACACACATCATCACACCCACTCACACATACCCCCACACCCCCTCACTCTTACACACACCATCACACCCACTCACACACCATAACACAAGCCAAACGTAAACCACTGTTTTTAATTTTTATTTTGTGTTCAGAATCTCACGAATGTTTTATTTTATTTGAACTTTTATCTCTTGTAACTTATGATAATCTTATATCTTTAAACTATAAGGTAACCATTATAAACTTGTTAAATTCGCACTCCTGAGCCACAAGATACAAGCGACGCTTAGTTTGTGGCTCACCGAATATGTACTCTTACTAATAATAGTTTTTTTTTTACTTTTTTTTTTTAAACGATAAATTAAAATATTATATTAAAAATATACCTACACAGTATTACAGCTAATTCTTTTCAAATGCTGGAAAAGATGCAGACTAAGTTTACCCGATACCTGTACTCGAAGCAGTTTGGTGTCTACCCTTTCTACCCATTTATGTATCCAATTCTCTTTGTTATAGGGGGTACTATAAGTTGAAAGTAAGGCGTAACCTCGCTCTGGTAAAATATGTTTTTATGGTTTTTCGTGGTATGTTAAATAATCCGCAAATATTGGAATTGTTGGGATTGCTCGTTCCAGACAGGAGGCTACGGTTGGGCCCGAGGGAGGGACTTCTTAAAGTTCCGGCAACCCGTACAAATTTATTAAAGTTTGCTCCAGTGATTCGTGCAGTAAGAATACTTAATAGTGTCTCTCTGCGCTTGTATTTTCTTGCCCTTTGGCGGAATTCCAGAGGGTGACACTTAGTATGTTGTCCACTGTGTAACTTGTGCTCTACCCAGACCCGTTACCCGGGACTGGACAGTTAGCAACTGATGACTACTTTTGTTAGCAGGTAAGACCCAATCTTACCTGTTAAAACAAATGTATGAGTTAATGAATAAAATATATAAATAAATAAAACTAGGTACATGTTAATTAATTATCAAGGTATTATAGTTTAAAAAATAAACCCTTCTAGGGCTCAGCAACGGTTTTCATTACATTGGCAAGACTTATAAAATAAAAATTATATGAGTAACCACAATGTTATTTGCAAATATTTTGTGGAACAGAACCATAAAATAATTTTAAAAAAATTCGATTGGAAAACATCACGATGCGATGCTCCTAGTACCTCTTATTAATAGGTATTAATAAGATAAGGTTTAGTAGGTACTAAATACCTATGCTACTGACTAATACTTTGTTAATAAACAATGTAACATTTACACGTTAAACAAATTTGATTGTAAAGGTAAGGTCTGTAAATGGATCATAACCCTTAGCTATGACGAGGTTGAAAAAATCCTTAATACGTAGCTTTGTCGATATCCCTTTTCACTCAAACAGTACCCCGTCCGACACATCACTAAATATATCCGCCTTTCCAACACATCACAATACAACACTACACTACACTATACAATACAATACAACACCACTACATAACAAAA
This sequence comes from Fissipunctia ypsillon, assembly GCA_947568875.1. Lineage (NCBI taxonomy): Eukaryota > Metazoa > Arthropoda > Insecta > Lepidoptera > Noctuidae > Fissipunctia > Fissipunctia ypsillon. The sequence continues at coordinate 13,407,766 of OX387659.1, read as the reverse complement.
CACCGTACAACAATGCACAACACAACACAACACATGCAGTGACACTATACAGATGGTTTTCTCCTTGATTAGTTTATTTTGTTTTTGCTTAAAATGTTTGTTTTTAGTTTTTATTTTTATTTTTCTGTCTACAGTTCCTGAAACATAAAACTCTGAATTCATAATTGTCTACCTTGTGGCAACTTGAGAGCCCTGACACCCATAACACAAGTTTAATCTTAGCTTGGGTGTCGGAGGTTTTAACTCTGTATAAACCTACAATTTATAGGATACATATGGAATGTATACTAAATGGTACATGTAAATTGTAAAACTGGAAATAAAGATTTTTATTATTTATTATTATTATTTCCTTTATTCCATTTTTATACATATATCTTACATTTTTAAATATTTTTATAAAAACATAAAAAAAAACATTTAAAAATATAAAAAATAGTAGCCCACCGATATCGGGAATAGGATCCAAGCTACCGGTGGTCAGGGCTCCTGAGAGAGGAACCTCCTGACGATACGTGCCGTATCGAGAAGTACCGCTTTCTGGATCAAGCCCTTGATCCAGCTGCCTAACGAGAGCCTCCTCAGATGTTGGTCGAGACTCTTGGCAATTAAGCCATTGGCTGATACGACTATCGGCACAATGACTGCTGTATCCACATCCCACATGTCGACAACCTCGCGAGCCAGGTCAAGATACTTAATCTGCTTATCTTTTTCAGCTTTCACGAGGTTCTCGTCATGCGGAACCGCTATATCAATAATCATTGTGCGACGCTCTATTCGATCTATCACCACTATGTCTGGCTTATTGGCAACAATAGTCCTGTCAGTGATGATAGATCGATCCCAATACAACGTAATATTGTCATTTTCGAGAACTGGGTCGGGCACATACCTGTAGTACGGTACTTCCGATTCCGCAAGGCTGTATTTCAGAGCAAGTTGCTGGTGGATAATCCTGGCTACAAGGTTATGCCTATGCAAGTAGTCTCCGTTAGCAAGATGAGAACAGCCAGAAATAATGTGTCGGATTGATTCCCCGGGACGGTGGCATGCCCGACAGATGTCAACCGTGCCGTCCTTCACAATATATTTCCGGTAGTTGTTCGTCATCATAACTTCGTCCATAATCGCAAAGACAAAACCTTCGGTTTCCCCAAAGAGGTCTCCGAATCGCAACCAGGATACGGACGCTAAGAGGTCTACATCGGGCCCATGTAGGACCCGGTAAAAGCGCCCGTGAAGCTCTTTACTCTGCCATACCTCCCTGCGGTCATTAGTATCTAATACTATAGGTTGGCGCCAGTTCTCGTTAGCCAAGGAGAGCGGGGTGAGGCCCTTGTCCACTGAGACCACATCTCGGTGCATCCCCACGTCGGCTTCTAGGAAGTATTCCCTGAGACTGCATACTTCACGATTGTGCAGGGTCTTAGCATTTAAAAAACCTCGACCTCCGCACTTCCGCGGGATATACAGTCTCATCACCGATGACCGTGGGTGATGCATCCGGTTTGCGGTCAGCAGTGTACGGACCCTCCTATCCAGGGCGTCTAGTTCCGTCTGAGTCCATTTGAGTATGCCGAAAGAGTACATCAAAACCGGCATGACCCAACCGTTGAAGGCTCGCGTCTTATTTCCGCCTGATAAAAGACTGTTTAATACTTTATTCAGGCGGCCAAAGAAGCGCTCCTTCAACGATTGCTTCATGTCAGCAGCATTAATGCCCAACGCTTCCGACATACCCAAATACTTATAGGTTTCGGTTGCGGAGAGGGCTCTAAGGTTTATGGAATCCGAGAGTTGCGTTCCCACGGATTCCATAATCCTGCCTCGCTTTACATGCATGACCGCACATTTGTCCACACCAAATTCCATCCTGATGGCGCTACTGAAAGTTTCGGTTACCTTCAGTAGCTCCAGCAGTTGCAAATTGTTGGGGGCAAAAAGTTTCAAGTCATCCATGTAAAGGAGGTGGGATATGACCTGACCACCTCTCTTCAATCGGTAACCTAGACCTGAATTCTCCAGCAGTGTACTTAGAGGATTCAAGGCTAGGCAGAACCAAAGTGGACTCAAACTATCACCCTGAAAAATACCTCGCTCGATCCTTATTGGTTCGCTATTCCTCTGGATATGTCGACATCCTGGATAGCGGAGAACCGTCCTCCATTGCCCCATACACGACTCAAGGAAGGTGCGTAGAGTTGCATCAATCTTGTACAACTCCAGCACCCTCATGAGCCATGTATGTGGCACTGAGTCGTAGGCCTTCTTATAATCTATCCAGCATGTCGACAGATCCTTGCGGGATCGACGAACCTGTTGGCTAATGGCCATGTCGATGAGGAGCAGCTCCTTAGTACCGCGGGATCCGTTCCTACATCCATTTTGAGAGGCAGACATGATGGAGTTAGTGTCTATATGTTTGTTAATTTTAGCTCTCAAAATGGATGTAAAAACTTTATAGACCGTTGGTAGACAAGTGATCGGTCTATAATTTTTAGGTTCCGCAGTACTACCTGATTTGTGGAGCAGGTGGGTTATTCCTGTCGTTAGGAACTGGGGCAGCGATCCTGATTCTAAGGCTGACTGGAACTGGGATGCCAAGCGGGCGTGCGACCTTTGCAGCCACTTTATCCAAAAGTTGTGTAGCCCGTCCGGCCCTGGAGATTTCCAGTTGGGCAACGGACGGGCTGCACGAGCTACATCTTGGGGGCTGATGGTTAGTGCCCCCATTTCTGATATTTGATCGCATGCTCGCTCGAGCCCCCCAGTCCAATCACCTTCGGTGTGACTGACAGGCACCGACCAGATGCTTCGCCAGAAGGAACACATGGCGTCATCATCCGGTAGGCGCGTGTCAGTCACACCTTGGTTCGATTGCTCCCAAGCCCTATAGACCCACCTTTCATCGCTCTGGAATGTGCGATTCTGAGTGTACCGCTCCATTCTCCGCCTGTATCGACGAATACGGTTTGCCCATGCACAGATCTTCTGCTTCAGGAGGTCGATACGCTCTGTGACGCGGCTCAAATAATCTCGAGAACTAATATCCGTCCCCGAGAACGCCCGCCTCACAAAGCGCATCACTCTAGGGCGAGTGTTGCCCTGCCTGAAAGAGATTAGCTTGCTGATGAGTGCTCTAGCCTCACCGATACGTCGCTCAATCCTGCACTGCCAAGCTGGCATAGTTGGTTTTGGTCGTGGAGCTCTGTCACTGTTAGGAAATTTAACTTGAGCTACACGACATGCCGCTACAGCTGCACAGTACAAGATTGAGTGGGTGTCGGCGAGGTCTTTGCTGCCGTCAAAACAATTTGACAGCTGCGAGTCTAGAGCACACACCAGCGCCCTGTTTTTCTTGTGCATGGGCAAACGAGGTAAACGTGGTCTAAGTCCCGGCGGAGTGGAGCGGTACTCCCGGAAAGCATCCTCCAAAGCGCTCCTCAGTCGTACATTGCATTGGGAATTCACGGATATAGCCCCGTCATCATCCACTTCACCAACGCGGTCGGGTCGCGGTGAAGCACTGGGGAGATTTTGCAGTTGCACCGCGACCGGTGGCAAAGCAGGTGTAACATGGCTATTCCGTGATTCGAGACGTAGTCGATCAAGCACGACGTCATCCAGCATATGGTTACGCTGGATGATCCGCACCTGATCCGACAGTCGTTGCGCCGACACGTTGACAGCTGGCTCAAGCACCTGAAACAAAGAGAGCATTCGACCACGGTATGCAGTCAAGTTACTTCCCCCCTCAGTAGCCCCAAAGTATGCGCGCATGACATTTTCGTTGACTGTTTGTGTCCATCTCATGCGCTGCACACTTCCACCGGAAGCGGGGACCCTATCAGAGGCCGATGGGCCTCGGAGTCCTAAGCTGGCCGGTGGTCGGCCTCTTCCACGCCGACGTACTGGTGGTGGTGTCGTCGGCGGCGAGAAGTATTCGTCGCTCGAGCTCGACGCAACTGCAGCGGCCGATATTACTGGACTCACATCTGGAGCAGGTTCCGGTAACTGCGAGGCGGAGCTGAGCGACGAACCCGAAGATGTTGGGTGTGTGTTTAGGGTCAATTGTCGTGCCCGACTTCTTGTCAGCATTGTACTATTGTCCGTGTAACATTTCGCTCTCCGTCTTAAGTCGTTTTTTACTTTGTGAGCCTGTTATAAAATCAGGCTCAAAAAAACATCTCTATAAATGGTGTAGACACTCACAACACAACATTGTTGCATGTTTAAAGTTTAAAAATACTAAAAAAATTACACGGACTAAATTTTTTCGGCCGTCAGCTTGACAGTCGGGCCACAGACTTATTATTATTATTATTATAATAGGATAAAAAATTAATAATTAGTTATATTAATACATGATGGTGTAGGCATTTTAAGAAACTCCTTATATATTTGTATTTATCACGATAAAATGCTTTCGTTCTTTTTCCGAGAGGGGTCGGGGGGTGCACGAATTTTTTCTACTTTATACCCGCTCTTAAATAGACGATCCCACAGAAATACATAACTTAAGTAGAAGAACTTGAAACAAATCAGGTACACCCCTGGCGATAAGGTAACAATTACAAAAACCCTACTTCATTTAGAAAGGTCCATATTTCTCTTTTCTAAGTGATGTATCCGTTGAAGTATCAAACGAGGTAAAAACTTTTAGTACTAAATTGTTATCACGGCGGTCGTAACTCGATGTCGGCTGTTTTTGCCGCGCCTCCTTGTCACAACCCCTTGGCCACGACCTACACGCTCAAGTGACAGCGGCTGCAGAGAAAACAAATGAAAAAAGTTGTTTAAGGCGCGGGCGTGCCACGTGACACGAGACACGAGACACCGTGAGTCCGCGGAGCGATAGACTGAAACAGTTGACGCGCGCAGTCGCGCACGTGTCGCAAGTCGCATCGCTTGATACCGTGAACGGAGCCTTACTTCATTAATTAGCATCCAACAGCAAACCACGCTCATTGAGGCATACTTTATTAGTTTGCAGAGTATTAGTTTGAATTGTTGTTGATTTGATTGATTTGAATAGGCGGCCGTTCCAGGAAGGGCTGAATAAGAGAATTGTTTTAGGGGTGGATTGTCACTCTGTTTCTCTCGCCACGGAATAGGGTAATTACTACATATGTACATTCAATCAGTTTTGTGTGGCAACTCTCACTAAAGATTCTCCAAGGAAACATAGTAATGGTGACAGGCTGGGCTCAAAAGCCTTTGTCAGACAAAACAGTGTGAATTGCTACCGAAATGGAACGTTTGACTATGTGTTAATAACATTTTATTACCAGAAGACTATTGATGAAGCTACAGTCAAGAACACATCAGTGGCAACACTTGCACTACAGAAACCATCCTTGCTGCTACGACATAAAGGAGCTGTCAATCTCAAATAGTTACCACTGATGTGTGCTTGACTGTACGTAGAGTGATGGTAATAGATCAAGCAATTTTCAAACACATTCGATTCCCTTATCGCGACAACATGTTACCTTTTGAAACTGCTGCTAATGTAAGGAAAATTTATAGGCACCTTAAATCATATGACATATTATTGTATTGCAATTGTCACTGGCATTATTGTGCCATGAAACCTTTTCATAAAAATGTTGTTTGTTGGTCTGACTTTGTTTGATTTATTTACCATCCGTATACCTATCTCTAATACCTATACAAAACTTCCAAAATGTAGTTTTAATTCTTAAGTTGTCAAAGCATAGTTTGTAATAGTTTTTAAATAAGTGTACGCTAATATAGGCGTATAATTCTTTGACTACTTGCATAGACATACATTCGAATATAATGTAGATGTCGTCAACAACTTCGAAATGCATTTTCAAGTAAAAGTTTCTCAAGATTTATAGCCGCGTGCGGTCTCTGCTACGAAAGAAGTAATAAACTATTCACTACCCTGTCGCGTCCTGTGGGTGTCGTGAGACGGCGACAGGGGGACTATGGCAGGGGAATGAACTACATCTCATCACCTACTAAGTAAGTACGTGTAGGTGTTAGATACGTCATTTACACTGTAGGTAGCGACTACCTATTATCTCCTTTAGAAGCGGAAAATTTCTGCTCATGCATGATAATGCATATCCATATTCTGCCAGAGTCGTTGAAAACACACTTGCTGCAGCTAATATTAACGTCCTACCATGGCCTGCTCAATCGCAAGACTTGACTCCTATGGAGCACGCATGGGATATGCTTCAAAGAAGAGCTTTGCTAAATATGGATGCCGTACACACACCAGGAATTCTTTTTCGCCTCTTACAACGAACGGACGTGGGCGACCATTCCGCAACGTGATTTGGATGAACTCATATTGAGTATGGCGAATAGCTGCGATTGTGTTATATGCGTTAACGGCGGAAATACAGACTACTAATTGCTCCATCGTCGACTTTGTCTCTGTCATCTCTGACCTAGACTAGAGTCAAGAGCAAACCTATCTCAATCTCAAATAAAAAAATTAAAAAAGTCGAACATAGAACCTCCTCCTTTTTTGATGTCGGTTCAAAAAGTAATAAAGCAAAAGCAAAAAAGAGAGAACCGGGACACGTCTCTTATTGTGAGTATGATATTTGTATGTTATTTTTTTGATATTTTGACGGCCAAACAAAAGATTATATTTAAGTAAGCTGAGCTTCCGGGCTTATAAAATGAGCCGTAATTTACCGTGAATCGGGACGAAACTTTAAAGTGGATTTTAACGTTGAAATAATATAGTTTGTTGCCAACAAGGACACTTAATCGTTAAGTATAATATAGTAAACACATTAGAGTCCTTTTTGGCAACAAACTTTATTATTTCAACGTTAAAATCCATTTTAAAGTTTCGTCCCGATTCACCCCTGCATCCCTATTTACCACGTTACACGGTACAGCTTAAGCAAGGACGTATTTTTGTCACGTTCGACTACATAAATACTGAAAATGTTCTCATTAAGACCTTTTACAAAACAAATATGACCTACATGGAATAACCTAAAAACGGGTGTCCCCTTGTTTCGCAGACAGAAATTTCATAGAATTTCGTTTCCCAGAAAATGTTTCACATAATATTTGGTCCCTGTATTTTTATTTCGAATATTATTGTTTCAACTACTACCTATTTACTTGAATGAAACATATTTTACAGAAACACAATTCAATGAATTTTATAATCATATTTTTTTATTTAACAAACTTATCAAACTGTAGAATTATTTTTTAACGAATATTATTTGTTCGGTGTATTTTTTCATGATATTTTATTTCAAGGAAAACGTAAAAATAAGATAAGTTATCCATAATTTACTGAGTAAAGTTAGTGATAGAAACGAATCACTGCAAAACCGACTCCAGGTAGTGTCTGCCCTACCCCTAGAGTTTAAGGGGCAGCGAAGGAGCGAGGCGGCCCGCGAGCTGAGGAGCAGGTGGTTTTGATGGTTGCCGCCGCGGCGGCGAGCGTTAATACCATCCGCGACGATAAACTCGCCTGGGACCGCCAGAGCCGTGACAGAAACCATGCCTGCTGCATGTTGCATGCTCGCTTGCATGCTACATGCTTACTTGTATGCTGCATGCTTACTTGCATGTTGCATGCTTGGTGCATGCATGGTGTATGCTTGTTTAGTATGTGCATATGAAGTCACTATTAGTGAGAATAGAGATAAGATAAGCAAGAAGAATAGTATTTTATCAAAGGTACGAATTGAAACGTTCAGAAACGGTCACTCAATAAAATGTTATTCTGGGTAATAAGTTTTATATTAAATTAATCATATAAGGATAAAGAATATTTGATTTGTTATTCTATGATAAGAATATTCTAATATTAAACTTTATGTGAAAAATAAATCAATGATTTAAATTTCTTCAAAGTAAGTATTCTGCGTATTGATTATTCTATGAAATGATAATATGAGAAAAAAATTTGTGAAACGAAATTCTATAAGACAACGCTATAAAACAACGTACAACCCTTAAAACGGCTTGATGGCAGGTGACAAAGAAAATACAGGCCGGTCTATTCGGTAAAATTCTCACCGTGAAATGTTATGTGAAGTGATCTTGCAGTGAGCTGTCAGTCGTGTCGATCCTAGCATCAGGTGCAACGACAGCGCACTTCAAGCTCACTTCGCTCGCTTAGCATTTCGCTAAGCTGATAGATGGATTTGGATTGTTTGATACAACCAGTTTCTGAATAGAGAATTTGATGTTGAGAATTTTTCAAGCTCAACTTTAGCATTCCTTAAGACGCAATTATATGATTTTAGTGTCTTTTAAATATGTTATTACGCCTTCAAATAATGCAAGTAAGTTATGCGTACACATTCAATTATATTTATGTGAATATTTAAGTATTGTAGTAAAATCCTTTGAAAATAAAAATTCGAACAGCCCTGGGTTTGGGATTGTGACCGGTATATAACGAACGGTTCGCCCATTTTTGGCGAACTTTTTCAAGTTTGTAGCTATGTTGGCTTGATTAGAGTGCAATGCAAATAAATTGCTGTCGATCGACCGTCGCCTAAAATGTCACTTCATTTACTATATATATCTCGAAATGGGTCGTGTGCTAAGCTGTGCTAGGAGTGGATTTTCTTCAAAGGCGCAAAGGGCAGGGTGCAAACCACCTTATATCTATGGTCTGAATTAACGACTTTTTGCTTGCCATTACTCCGCGCCTTAACCAGAAGTGATCGGAAAACCGGAAGGCGCCACCGAACAAAAAGTGACATACAAACGCGATGACCGCGTGTGCGCGCAGCCTGAGGCTATGATCTCACGGAGCGATTTTCACCCGCGCCCGCCGCGGTGGTGGGACCGAAATACTCATAAGAACACGTAGTACATGGAAGTGTAGACAGTAAATTTCACGACGCAATTTACGTCCGCGGCGTGCGCGACTGTTTGCGGGTCCCGCAGCAACGGTGGGCAACGAAATTAATAGAATCGCGCGAGTCTCGGTCAACCGCGACCTTGGTGATCGGCGGGCGTTTCTACTCTGTCAGTGGTGTCTGGGACTTAACTAAATAACCGCGACGGCTGCGTATCCGCACCAACAACCGGTCTCGTGAGTTTAGAAATAAAACAGCTGTTCCGTCATCGCGGCAGGCGCGGGTTAAAATCGCTCCGTGAGTTCTTAGCCTGGGCGACGCCCTAGCGGCTTAAAGTATTTATATAGATACGGCATTAGGTACATTACTTAGGTATGCATCTGTGCGTAACTGCGTAACCTCTGGCCTGTGTTACCAGGGATAGAAAAATTAAAATTACTATATAAATCTTTTTTAGTTTCCGATAATCTGGTCCTCTGCAACAACCCTAGGATTTTTGCTTCGATTATTTCAATTATCCTACGACACATATCAGTTGAAGGGATATTAACTCCAAACTACCAATCTGGATAGTCATGCCCGTATTTATAGTTAACATTTGCGCAACAAAGTTGCAGCAATATAACTTTGTGCAGCTAGAAACAAACAAATACATACTTGTACTTAATGCTTGCAGTGTTCCTTGCGACATGTTTTCAGTAACTCAAAATGATGGTATACTGAAACAATGTTAGTTGTTGTGGTTAACCATGAAAACGTTTACCTACCTATGGTATGTTCGGAAAATATCTGATAAAAATGAAAGCAAATGGATCAGAAAACGTATCTGTAGATGCTAATTTGTAGTGAACCTTACAAATTGATTAAACCCGGAATTCTAATTTTAAATCACCACGAATATGTTTTCCATTTCAAAATTGAGGTTAATTTTATCATCTCAATTTTCGTCGATGATTTTAACGTTAATGACGTTAATTGTAATTTAATAATATTATTCAAACAATAATTGTTGCAAAAAGGTGCAAGAAAGAAACGTTGACATCTTTAAATACCGATGAATGTGTTACTAATTTCCTTTAAGGGGGAAGCGCTAAGGAAGCCCCCGAAATTCAAATTTTCTTAATATTTTCGTAATTTCCAGCTCAGTGTCTGGCTGTATGTTGATTAAAGTATGTTTCGCGACCGTAACAAATATGTTTTTACGTAATTATAATCATTAGAATCAGTAATATAACTCCTTAAGTTAGTATAATCCTCATAAGTCAATATTTAATTAAATAGTCATTCTTAGAATTACTTGGTTTCAGAGAGTTGTATTAATGACTTTAATGATTATAATTCTATAAATAGATATTTGTTACGGTCGCGAATCATATTTTAATCAACATACAACCCAATTCCGACCTGCAAATAGCACAAAAACGTAAGAAAATTTGAACTTCGCGGGCTATCCTGGCGATTTAGCTTTAAGTAAGTGATTGCGATTGCGAAATTTTACCTGGGGGCAACCACCACCTCTTAAAGCAGTATTATTTTAATGTTACTTCAGTGTGAGAAAGAGATGAAGCTATACAGGACGTCTAGCTCCATCTCTTTCCCACACTCAAGTAATATTACAATAATACTGCGTTAAGAAGTAGTGGTCTAGCTCCTGAATAGGGTTTGTTTATACACTTCCATTCATTCCATTTAGAACGGACATTACAGACTGAAACCTCATCACGGGTCTCTCAACTACCGTATGCAGAGCTGAAGTTGATCGCACATACAACCCTGGCAAGTATGTGTCCACCAGATGATGCTGGAGCTGAACGTACCAGCATCAAATACAGCTTTGAGTTTCTAAACCAACGCATTCACTTAAAACCATTAGTAAGTCATTGCAATGTAACTCTTATCTCATTGAGTTACATTGCAATGACTTACTAATCGTCGATCGTAAATGTCCTACCTAAATAATAGGCCAATCTTGAAGAAGGCTGCCTCTTCATTGCTCACAAGCTTGGTTCAAGATAATCCTATTTATTCCGAGATTATTAAGCGTAATAATACCTATCCTTTTGGATTATTTATGTAAATATCTTCAGATTGTATTGTTTAGCGGAAATTAACAATTCTGTAAGTTAAAATTTGAATTTCCTCGTTGGAAACGCGTTGTTTACTTGTTCAACAACTGTTTCATTTTATGTCACATAGGTATCTGTCTGCTTATGGATTTGGTATGTACCTCCTATTTTTACCCGACTGCAGCGAAGCCGAAAAAGGAAGGTTATGTGTTTGACCTGTATGTATGTATGTACGTCCCTATGTTCTCTCGTAACTACTAAACGCCTGAACCGATTTCGATGAATGATATGTCGTTAGATTCGTCTTTATTGCGTGAGTGTCACTGGGTATATTAAAATTATAAAAAAACAAACAAATGGCGGATTATCGGCGCCACAATTTGTTTTAAAAAAATCTCCCAAACCTATCGAGTGGGGTATCAAAATGAACGGTTTTAACAGTTGATTACAAAAATATATACAAATTATGTGTTTAAATGTGATTTGGAATAAGAAATCCCGAACTTTTCGAGTGAGTGAGTCGTTATCACCCGTTATCACCCGATTATAAGCGGGTATTGTATTTACGACCGTTACTTAAAGCGTTACTTAATACAGTGAGAGAAAAATAATCCTAACCTAACTAAAAAGTTTAAAACAAAAAAATTAAATTTAAATATTTTTGCAAAAAAAAAACAACAAAGTGAAAAAGAACTTTAATTTCGGAAGCCGGTGTCTTTGGATCAGCATTTCATGTTTTTTGCCACCGACTTCCGAAATTAAAGTTAATTTTCACGCTTTAGTTTTTTTTTGGAAGTCGGTTATGTTTTCTGCAAAAAAGTTTTTTATTTTTCACTTTTTAGTGGATCGGTTCGTATTTTATCTAAGTTACAACAGCCTAATGACAACTGCTCATCACCTTTTACAAAATATAGCTTTTCCCGATGCTGGGACGTATATTGCTGAGGAGTTCTCTTGGTACTTCACCATCAGCTCCACTTCACTATATGCATTGTGACGAGCATAATTTGCTTACCAATTATTTTAAAGTAATCGAATCGCAACCCGTGAAATACATACTATTGAGTAGATCCGGTGGCCATCATCAGTTCCACTTCACCAATTGGTGCTTTCCGAGAACAAATGCACGAGTTACTATAAAAAATACCCAAATCGTTATAGGTGTGCCTATAATATTTGAAGGGTTCCCTCGATTTCTCCAGGATCCCATCATCAGATCCTGACCTGATGACAATGGGACAACCTGTGATGAACCATGAACCCTTTCAAACAAAAAATAATTTTCTAAATCGGTCCAGTCGTCTTCGAGTAATCGGGGAACATACATAAAAAGAAAAAAAAAAGATTCCGACTAACTGAGAACCTCCTCCTTTTATTGAAGTCGGTTAAAAATCATAAACCTGACTGTGTAAAAAGTGTGACCTATTTTGTCTCCTAACAATCTTATATATACAAATAAATAAAATTGAAGTGTCTGTTTATTATGTCAAAATAAAAGCTTTTTACCGAATGCTTAAGACAGTATAATTACGATACGATAATGAAAATGCAATTTTTTAATTTTTTTTCTGTCTTTCTGTCTGTTTGTTCCGGCTAATCTCCGAAACGGCTGGACCGATTTTGATAGGACTTTCATTGGCAGATAGCTGATGTTATAAGGAGTAAATTAGGTTATTTTTATTTTAGGAAAATAATTAGGGTTCCGCGCAAAAAAATGAAAACCCCCTGAAATTGTGAACAAAATCCGATTTAAATGGGAGGTATGAGGTATTTACATCCACGCGGGCGAAGCCACGAACAACACCTAATGCAATATTATAGACCTATTGCCTCCGACTGCGTGAGATTGTTCGGAGACAAAATAGGTCATCTTGTTTCCATCTTTTCTAAAGTGCACTTTTTACGCAGTCGGGTTTTTGATTTTTATTCGCTTGTTATACTATTTTTGCTTGACGGATACAACAAAATTTGAACGCTAGTTAAATAAGCCTTGGATATATATTTTTTTATTGTCTCATGGTTCCTTTTTATAAATTGTCATATATAAAAGCACCGTCCCTTTTCTGTATACCTACATAAAGATGTAGGTAGGTCGTAATCATCTTCCTTATTGTTATATCCTTCAAACTTTTCAAATTACAAACACCTTAAATTCCGACAAAATGCTGTCAGGAAAGAGTAGAATTTTCATAACTCAACAGAGCGTAATGAAAATTCAAGAGATTTAGTACCTTCCTCTTTTTAGGGTGGTGCAGAAAGTAGCCCGGTTAATTGAAGTATTTATGTCAAATACTGTTATGTCAAATTCAGCTTCATCCGATTAGACTGAAAGCCGACCTCAGCATGGCCGGGAAAAGGCAGGCAGATTTATTGATGTCAAATATCTGTTTATAAATAAAAATAAATAAAATGAAATAACCTTTATTTCGGACAAGTAACATCCATAGTGGGTTAGTAAGCAGAAATCTTATGACTATGTTACTCGTAGTAAAGCTTAATATTATTATTTTGCGACATGATTATTTATGAGTTTTTCTTATCAATTTTAATACGAAATGAGCTTTTCCATATCTACTCATCAGGGGCGAAGCCTTCATACAACCCGATTCCTATCGGCATCCCTTCGGAACAACCACTCTTCTTAATGTCTACTATTGTCAAATTATATGGTACACCTGTGTGTGTAACTGTGTATCACATCACATTACATAATTATATTTAATACCAGTTTAATACATCATAAGATTAAAAACCTACAGTTTTTTGTCTGAGTTTATGAGAACTGAACAATTTTTTCTTCGGCTTCCCTCTAATGATGATTGTATCTGCGCCACTGCTACTCATGTAGATATGTTATCACATAATTCGCAACATCGCAATTGCGAACTGGCGACAAAAGAAATTTTATTTTTACCTTCGTTGGCCATCAATTAGACACCGTGGCTAATAAATGTGATGTAGTATTTCCACAGAACATTACATCTGCCGCAGCACCTTAATTTATGCCGATTTTTTTCACAGATATCCTTTCACCTAATATGAAAAACTTTTAAAAGAATTTTTTTTTTTTGCTTCTGAGAAAATATTTATTAACATTATTGATTGTGTCAACAGAAGATTTTATTGGGAAATATTATGTATTTGTTATATCAAAAGGATTTAAAATTGTTTAAAACGAGTCCGTTTGTCCTTGGTTTATTGCAATTTACATTATATTTACAAACTATTTTTACAAATACCCAAACAACTTTTGTAACTAAATTGATAACAGAAATTGAATAATTAAATAACTAGGTAATCTACAATTTTCTCAGATTATATTGTTAATTATGACCTGGAAACTAGTACAGCACAACTTTTAGGCTGATTAATAAACTACATATTTAAATGAAAAATAAGATTAAAAAACATTAAATACTTACCAAAAACATAAATCACGTGAAAATCAGCCAGAAAAGTTCAAAAACTCGCACAACTAATCAAACAAATTGTTCACAAACCACTGCTCACTACTCCCAAGTTCTTTATTCAATAAATAATTCATTTAAAGAAGAGATGTAAAGTTTAAAGAGATATGAAAGTGTCAATGTATCGATGTATTCGGTGCGCGAGACAAGAGCGACTCGCTCGGCCGCAGATACGAACTCGACTGAAAACGCGTCGGCCGGTGAAGGCGGGCTACGGCATAGAACACACTGACACTGATTACGAGTTACGACACGTGTGTCACACAAGCACAGTCACCCTGACAATGACCATACTCGTCATGTAACCCGAATGTAGTCAACAATACTTACTTTATTTACTTAGGTACCAGCGAGCCGCCCCAGCTTCGCTCGGGTAATCAAAGAGTATGACAGGAACTTTAAGTAATTTTTTTACATAAATTTATCCATCTAACCACAGTCACAGCACATACACAGGTAAACAGGTGGTTCTAGGAACAGGAAGGTAGTTTTGAAAAACTTAATAATGCCATACTTTATTATTTACTTAGGTAGATATGTCTTCGTGCCAAATTTCATTCTAAGTAATGAGATTTTTCAAATTAACGGAATTTTCCAAAACCTTTTCTCATCTCCCTTTTCCTGTATACAAAGTATGTACTGTAATTGGTTTTTATAACTTTAGTAGTTTCGGCTCACAAATGATGACTCTGTCACCAAGTCACCGCTTACCTCTTTACTCCTACAGAGGTAAATTCCCACGTTCAAACCAGAATCATCCTGTTAACTCGCGTGACAGCTAATTGTTCCATTATGTTTATTTTCAAACTCAATTTCGTTTCGTCTGATCTAGTAATGGAGAACAGAAGAATCAATCGCTCATCGCTTCGCTATTTTAAAAGCAATCTGAGCGAAGCTTTTTCGCCGAAAACCAATCAGCGTAGTGCAATTTTCTTTACAAACAATTTGTAAAGAGAGTTGCACTTGATGATCATGATCATAAGAGGCCATTCAGACTTGTAATGTAAATAAATTACATCACAAATTAAGGGGTACTTAGGGAGGGGGTCATCAGTGTGACATCACATGTATAAATGTGAGTTGAAAGATAACAATGACATTAACAGGGAACGTAGATCGCTGTCGGTATTCTGCAACATGCTGGCCCGCAGGTTTGCGCGATGTACAGAGGCGGTCAAGATTACTTTGTTTAAATCATTTTGCTCGTCATTTTACATGTGCAGCCTGTGGACTTGTTATAGTTAGCGTGCATATAGTGATCTGCGTATCCAGTACAATAACCCACTCAGGATACTGTTGAGGCTGCCATAGCGATGTAGCGCGTCAAAGATGTTTGTGGAAAGGCATATAGGTGGTTTTGCGGCCATCATACGTAAAAGAAGCGCTTCTCTGCATCTTCGTGGCAGTACCAACTATCTTGAGTTTATTCGCAGATAGATGGGAGTCTCCAATGCTGCGAGTGCTGCGACATTGGATGAAACTTCACACCGAATAAAACTTATATGTCTACTAACACTTGTATTTAAGACCATTGTTACTAACACTATGGGCGTAGCCTGAAATAAATGATATAATAATAATAATCTGAATCCTTATGACGAGAATCTCGTGAAAGCTGAGAAAGATAAAAAAATCAAGTATCTTGACTTAGCACACGAGGTTGTCGACATATGGGACGTGGACTCTGCAATCATTAAGATAATCGTTACGGTTAATGGCCTAATAGCGGAGAGCCTCGACCAACACCTCAGGAGGCTCTCTTTGCGCGGCTGGGTCAAGTGCTTGATCCAGAAAGCAGTACTCCTGGACACGGGACGCATAGTGAGGAGGTTCCTCTCTCTAGAGCCCTGACCACCGGCACCATGGACCCTGTTCTTGATGCCGATGGGTTACTATTTTTTATATTTTTAAATGATTTTTTTTGTTTTTATAAAAATATTTAGAAATGTAAATAATATGAATAGAAAATAAAATAAAGGAAAATAATAAATAATAACCCCATCACCGTATCTCTACGTTGACGTCGTGGTGGGGCTTGCGCGCTTTGAACTCTAGGTCTGTACCGGTAGAGTTTACTTTGCCGGAACAGGTCTAAGGTGAGGAGCCAGACCAAGAGAGATACATAAACCCGCAGGGCAGCATGTAGCGAGCTGTTGAGCAGTAGCGACCCCACGTACCCTTGCCTTTATTGGCCAGCTGGAGTGAACACTGACGAGGAACTGACCTCCCACCTCATTCTTGTCTTTATTGGCCGGATTGAGTAGAGATTCGCAAGAGCCAACATGCTCGGAGGAAGGAAGTATTCCAGTAAAATGCTGGTAGGGGTCTTAACCGTACTTCCGGAATTGTCCTGATAGCCGTGGAATACCTCTCTACTCCTCTTAAGCACCTCAGGACATGTTGCCCCCTTGTCGCTACGAGGCTATGTGCTAGCGACCGTTTCTGGGGGCCCATTATTGAGTGTGCAAGTCACTCCCTGCCATTTATCCGTGTATAAAAAAACATTAATCAGACAGGGGCCATAGTCCTTACATAGTTAACCAATCCACTTTAGCTATCCAAACACATATTCCAATATTGTTTGAAAGAAAGAAAGAAAGAAAATACGTTTATTTGCGGTAAACATGACGCAAAAAAAAGAACACAAACACAAAAAACGGCCATCGCTCAGCATAATGCTGTAACCCTATGCGAGACCGCGCCCCAGCGCTGGTTTTCAGCGACAGCCGGCGTTGACGTGATGACGTCAACCGGTGCAGCATGTAATGTAATTTAAAAAAGAAACAAAATAAAAACAATATCTAAATCTAAAATGTTTATATAAGTACAATATTAAGAATGGCAACATTACGTTCCATCGGCATCGACTCACATGCCGCGCGCCGCAGGATTTGTGTTATCTGTGCGCGCAGCTGTCAAAAAACTATTTGTTTGACTATCTTTTGATATACTGGTTGCGTAAATTAATTAGCATGGCGCATTATGTAATGAATGTATGTGTATGTGTTTTCATATCCTGCAATAGTCCTACACCAACCGGGGATTCCTTGGGTGCACTTGCATAGTGCGTACAGGGATAATCGTCGGTTGGTGCCTCATTCCGTTTAAAATTGTATAAGGGGCCTCTGCGAGTTGGCTTCGGCTCCTCGTACGCCTTCCAAAGGACAAGGATTCCAATTTCCAAGGACTTCATGGTCCCGAGATACGTAAAAATAAATAATAATAATAAATCTAAAATAAATATTAATGCTTTAACGGATACCCTTTTATTATTGCCAACTCTATCAATATCTTTAGGCTTAATTTAGAAAATATGTGACGTCACACGCACGCGTAGCAGGACTACCATAGAAACAGGTCGACGGAAGAATAGACCTGGGGGGTCACACCAATATGACCACCTGTGACAAGGACGGGGGCGGGGCTCCAAAAATCATGAAATTCGTGTGACGTAATTTATAGATGGCCCCTTAGCCCCTTATTATCATAGACACTACATCGCAGGTGACCTCTATCTAAGTACTTTTTCCCTTACAGACTTTTCTATTTTTAGTAGTTTGTTTCCAGGTCATCCTCGCCCGCCTCGATAACCCAAAGTTCTGATTCTGATGGCCTGTCGGTTACATTCTGCCATCGTAATAACCATCACACTTGGTACTTGGCACTTATTCGCACGGTTTTACCCTCCTACATATTACGTGTATATTAATCAATCAATCAATCATTTATTTTGTAAAACATAGGTATGGTTACAGATAGTATATTGTCCAAATATGTGCACTATGCTTTGCCAATATTTGGCGTACAAAATCAACATAAACAAGCAATTACAATTAAGTTGGCATGTCAATAGATGACATTAAAAAATTATAATAATAATTTGTATGTTTAATGTAAATAATAATTTAATTCAAAATATGTTACTTAGGTAAACAGGTCATTATAATTTTAGATAAATAAACACATTCATACTTCATCAATAAATAAAATCATAAGTGTTAGATTAGCAAGTCGGAATCGTCATACCTCTGTTTATCAGTCGTAAACTCAGTGATGGAGTAGTAACATCTGTCTATAAGGAATTTAAACAAAGACCTCTTAAAGGATCCCAGACACTCTTTATTTCTAATAGCTGCTGGTATACTATTATATATTTTTGAGACCATACCTAGCACACTAGCCGAAAAATGTGGTTTTATGAGAGGTAACATGTAAACGGCAAGAGCGCAGTTTTTCAAACAAATGCAAATTAAAAAAAAATGATTTAGGTATCATGCCATAATTAGAAAAAGAGCAGCATCGTTGATGCGCAGAGGCAGTGTGAGAGGCAGTCCTAACGGCTATCTGAAGGTCATTGCTGAACACATCGAGAGTCCTATCTGGAAGCACTGGGTTAGCCTACATATAGGATAATTGTTATAGTTTGTTTTTGTGTGTCTATTATTAACATAGTTAATAAGTTTCATTATATTACTAACACTCTATGGACAACCAAGTCTGAAATAAAGTATAAATAAATAAATAATCAAAGAAATTTATTGTTAAGCAAATTGACTTTTAACTAAAATGTCAGTATATTCAAATCACAACTGTAATTTTTAATACGTAGCGGGACACTAAACGCCCCCAGACGTAATAACAATGCAACTTCTATTGTGTCTCAGTCAGTGTCCTTAAACCGATTAACAGTTCTATCAAATGGCTGTAACGCGGCAAACTGACGTAGGGTGTCAATTTGCTTAACAATTAACAATTCTCTGACTGAACCTACTCGTTTCCCTGGCCTTTTTCCAACTAGGGGTCGGTGTCCAGTCTAACCGAATGCAGCTGAATACCAGTATTTTACATGAAGCGACAGCCTATCTGACCTCCACAACAAAGTTACTGGGTAATACGATACCCCTTGGGAAGACTGGTTGTCAGACTTTCGGGCTTCTGACGACCCGTAACGACTGTCAAAGATCCAAGAATGACAGCCGGGCTTAACGTGCTTTCCTAGGCAAAGAACTTAATTTACTAAACATCTTATTATTCTCAAAAGATCAACTCGATACAAAAAGACTGACGCTAACACAGCTATAATTAAATGAGTAACAGAAAATAATGTCGAAGTTAAAATTAATTGTCCGCAAATTAATCTAACTTCCCGGCGGCGAACGTTTGAGTAGGGTGTAGAGTCAAGAGAATCGTCGACAGCCACGCCGCTTATCAACCAAACCTTAAGATAATTTTAGTTACCTTTTGTCGTTTCTTTATTTATATGCACAAAACTTATACAGGGTGGCAGGGACATGGTAACAGCTTGGATGTGAGTCGACGTCTCGCTGCAACCCTACGATCAACTCGAGGTTCGCTTACATCTGCGCAGCTGTACGTATTTCACCCACAGTGAAGCTAGTTACTAATTTATCCTCATTTCTCTTTGCTACTCCATCATCAGACCCTGATCACCATCTATCTATAACCTATTTATTGAGACCATTCCAATGAGCCCAAACAAAAGACCTCTGCTGTAAGTTGGTGAGGGAGTTGGGTATCCTGCGAATTGCAGGTGATGCTGCAACATCAGTTCAAGGTTACTGTATTCTTCTTATATCACTGTAGTAACAGAACACCTTTCGACTCGATCACACCTGTGAAAGACTTACATCCCTTCATCAACTAAAAAAGAGCTGATAATCTAAAAACAGCCGAACATATTTTTTAAATCATAGCTAAGAACACTCGATCACGTCAGCTTTCAAACTGAAATAAAACGCATCAAAATCGGTCCATTCGTTTAATAGCTACGATGCCACAGACAGACACACAGATACACAGACAGACACGTCAAACTTATAACACCCCTCTTTTTGCCTCGGGTGTTAAAATAATACGCAATATAGTGACCATTCAGCGTATGTTAGAATAGAATTAACATCGCATTGAAAAAAAAAACAAAAGAAAAATTAAGAATATAAGGTAGGTAAAAAACACACATATGTAGGTAAAAAAGTCTCATTGTACTCCTGTTTCCTGGTCAGTATCTCCTGTCAGTGCAAGCAACAGCTCATATCATCAACTCAGCATATCGCGGTCCACTGCTGGACATAGGCCTTTCCCAGGCTGCGCCATAATACCCTGTCCACCGCCTTCTGCATCCTGCCTGTCCCAGGCACCTTCTTAAGGTCGTCGGTCCATCTAGCTGGGAGCCACCCACACTACGCTTGCCGATACGTGGTCTCCACTCCAGCTCATATCATGCTAAACGATAATCTACTCTAAGCAAAAAGCTCATAGCTGCCTTGTTTGTTCAGGGTGCTATTGCAAGCATCGACAATGGGCTTTGTACTCCTAACCAGTTTAAAAGTGTGACGGGACAGATGTGTGCATACATTGATTTAGATTTTGGATTTCCATACGTTCTATCGTCGTGAAAAAATTGTCCGCGGACAAATTGTCCATCGTCCGCTCAACGCCTAAAAATATCATAAAATAAGCGACAGCACTTGGAAAGTACCGACTTTGGCAAACAATGGCTCCATGCATGGGCGCCGGCAGGGAGGTGCCAGGGGGTGCACTGGCACCCCTTGGGAATCTCGGGATCAACAGGAATTATTGAAATAAAAAGCCGTCTGTTGGAAATCATTTTTTTATTCACAATAATTAGTAGACAGTAATTACACAATTCTCATTTAAAAAGCGATTAATTTCGATCGTCGTGAACAAATAGGTGTGAGCCTTGACGACTGGGTACCTATATAATAAATTCATAATGAATGGTCAGAAATTTGTAAATGTCTCGAACATTCAGACTAAAATTTCATCTTTTTATTAACAATCATATACGGCAAAGATTGTAAGAAAACTAAAATCTGCACCACCTGGAAATTATTTCTGCCGGCGCCCATGGCTCCATGAGATAAAACAGGAACAATTCAATTTACATACATCTGATAGTCAAAAAGTGGGACATTTACAAAAGGTATAATCTTTCCTTGAGCCACCCGCATTTTCGTTTGCAAACCTTTGCAGTTTGCAGGCCCGGCGCCAAATTTTCTAATCTATATTTTGAGTGCCTATACCTATTTATCTATACCTATTTGGTGCTCCACTTTATTTGCGGCATTTTATTCGAAGCTATAGGTATTCTATTTCTAACAAAAAATACACTGGCCTACATACATTTATGTCTAAAAATATTACAGTTTTGGATTATAAATTCCGCTGGGGTCAATCAATCCGCCTAGCCTTTTTCCAACTATGTTGGTGTCGGCTCCCAGTCTAACCGGATGCAGCTGAATAACAGTATTTAACATGGAGCGACTCCCTATCTGATCTCCACAACCCAGTTACTGGGTAACACGATACCCCTTGGAAAGACTGGTTGTCAGACTTTTCGGCTTTTAATAATAATAATTCATTTATTTTCAGACAAAGTCCATTAAATCGTATCGTTGTTCATTAAATTAAATTACAAACATAAAATTGATACAAAAATCATAATCAAAACATTCACAATAAAATAATAATCAAACATTCAACAGTTTCTGACTACCCATAATGACTGTCAAAGATCTACAAATGACAGCCGAGATCAACGGCTTAACATGCTTTCCGAGGCCCGGAGGGGTCTCGAGGATTCTCTCAGGATTAAGACCTCGATATATATCTAATGGATGGTGACTCATCCACTAACCGACCGCGGCAAGCACGGCTTAACCTTCGATCGACCCGTGCGGCTGTTATTACTTAGCTACGATCCCCTCTATGTTCATTCCGCTGGTGTATTCTGAAAAAATCTTACCGAGAAAATTTAGGTGAAGTGACCTTGAAATGAATCCCACCTAATGCTAGAGATTGACAGCTTACTTCAAACTCACTCCACCTGATTTTAACAGAATAGGTATTCGTTTACGGGCGGGTGAGTGAATTGCCAATATTAACCTAGATTCAATAACACGACAGCTCTCTTAAGGCGGAATTCACCAATGAAACTGAAGGCGTTCAGCGCATCTAAATCGCTGGTTCAAGAGCTGTTAGTGTCATCATTGTTATGGAATTGACACTGACAGCTCTTGTACGCAATTAAGACGTGCTGATCGCGTTCAGTTTCATTGGTGAAATTGGCACTTAATAGATTTAGCGCTAGTTATAAAACATAATGAATCATTATCGAGAAATCGAGCCATAATTAATTCACTGGTTTAATCATTAAACTGTCTCGTTGATCTAGTGGTCGCAAGCGCTACTGCTGAGCATGAGGTCCTGGGTTGGATTCCCAGGTTGGGCAAAGTGTTATTGGGTTTTTCCATGAGGAATTTCTCAGTAGCAGCTCAGAGTCTGGAATTGTGTCCGGTTGTGGACTTTAAACGTAACTAGCGAAATTTGAGTTTACTACTTAATTACTACAGGTACACCTCTGCTTTACCCTCCGGGGAAAACAGATATAATGATCTAATAATTAATTAATTTAATTTAATTACCGAAGACAGAATCAAACGTCTATAAAACACACTACAGTTTGCACGAAGTGAATGAAGCGAAGAAGAAATAAACAAACCACCTATAATTTACTCCGTTCATAAAATAAAAACGTTAAATCTATAAAATGATTTCGGACATATAAAGGAGAATGGACGGGAACCCAATTACAGAGCGTTGTGCCAGCCACCTTTTCGATACATCACGATGCAAATGACAATGTCGAACTGTTACCGCGTTTTAAATTAAGTTACAAGTTCTTCTGGGTTCCGTAATACAATATAGAAGTTACTAAAGGACCTAACGTTACGCTGCATAGACATGGCACCCGCTGCCTGCTAAAAATATAGCACTCTATCTTACTGAGGCTGCCAGTGTCGACTTATGATGGCTTCCTAGAACCGAAAGTTTCAGAAAAGCTGTCAAAGCATAACCTAACCATAACATATGTATTATCATCATCTGCCGAGCCTTTTCCCAACTATGTCGGGGTCGGCTTCCAGTCAAACCGGATTCAGCTGAATACCAGTATTTTACATGGAGCGACTGCCTATCTGACCTCCACAACCCAGTTACTAGGTAATACGATACCCCTTGGTAAGACTGGTTGTCAGACTCGGGCTTTTGACGACCCGTAACGACTGTCAAAGATATACGTATGACAGCCGGGACCAACGGCTTAACGTGCTTTTCCGAGGCACGGAGGGATCTTGATATGTAAAGATGGTCACCCATCCACGGACCAACCGCGGCAAGCGTAGCTTAACCTGATCGATTGACCCGTGCGGCCGTTATTTCTTAGCCACAAGCCCCTCGCCAACCATAACATATTATAGGTATGTGGGGAAAATATACCACATAATAACCTTAATATCTACATCTGAAAATTAACGCCTACTTTCGCGGTAGTGACTTTGATCTTAGTACAACCACATTTAGCTTTTTGTCTAAAAAAAATTTTTACTTGATTAGGTTATCATAAAAACATTTTTTTTTTTTTTAATTACGGCTCCTCTTTATTTTTCATTATATTTTACAGGCACTGTGTCGGTTGCGCTTATAAATGTTATTACAACGCAGGTAATTACCTAATTAAAATTAAAAATGTACAGTCACGGAATTTTCCCTGTTCCGAAACTTAATTCAGTTAATTCATTAATTGCGGTACGCCACACGTAACTATATCTATAGGGAAACCACGACAATAATATTATTATGCTGGGTTAGCGTACTTACCTAATGTAGTTTTGTATAACTACACGCTGAAACATAGGACATTACTCCCGATGAGTGTGGAAAGCCCGCCGTGCACTCCTAGTTAATTTAATAAATAAGAAAGTTTTGGGTTCGGGTTCATGTTTCTTACGTAATTTCAGCGGAATTACGGCTCTTTTAATAATCTTGTTTCCTGTCCTCAATTTAGAAGTTCTTGTGGTTACCAAAATTACTGAACAGAATTTTTTTTTTTTTGTATTTTGTGCGAAGACATTTGAAGTTTTGATTACTCAGAGACGTTTTTAAAGACATTGTGAATTAACTCATTAGCATGATAAGCATTCATAGTGTCAATAACTTATGATGTATGGAGTTGCGGCGAAAAGCTATAGTTTATAACAATACCTAGAGTAAAAAGCTTGTGGAAATTATTTTAAGTAATGTCTTTAATCTTTGCGTCATAAACGAAGTGATATTACAGCAATAACCAGGTTATATATACCGGCAAAAACTCCTTGCGTGAAGGCCTCGAGCTAGAGTTTAATGCTGAGCATAAAACGTAACTTTTTCCCATTAAAGTTCGCTGAAATTGGTAAAATAATGCCCTTGTTTCAGCAGTATTTGTTGCCTTCGTTTAGAGACCAAACTCACGGTTCTATATTTATGTTGGATGCATGCCAAGTTAATGAGGCTGGTTGGGGGGGGGGGGGAGGATGAGATTGAAGGGTTGGTGGATCGCAAGTTCTCTGAGATTGAATAAAAACAATTGACGGAAGTTCCAACCCGTAGCTGCAGCGCATCCACAGCTACTGCGGACAAAGATCACATTGTGAAATCCAAAAAATAATATTTTACCTGCAAGCAAATGCGGGAGAAAGACGTGACAATGGTCCGCATTGAAGTTATGTCAAGATATTAAGTTACTGTTGCATTCCCGTTTTATTCAAGCATTGTGACTTTCATAAATTACGCGTTTTTTCATTCATTCAGCATTGCGCTGTATGAGGACGTTCAGGTTCAGACCTCTGGTTGCATGTACAAAAATATAAGTTCTTCTTTTATGTGTTTCGTTCTGGAAATGCTCGCTAAAGCACAGCAAACATTGTTCATCATAGCAGAACTCAGTATTTCTCGAATAAACAAACTTGCACAAGCCTTGGTACATTTCTTTTACAACAAACATAGTATTTCTTACATTTGCTTTTGATTTTCTTCAAACCTGAATTCGCCCAAGTTACTAGAAACAGCTTGCTTTAGTTCCATTTCCATTACGTCCGTCGAGGTATAAAAACAAGTAATGTGTACCGACGCCATATTGTTTTCCCTTGAATTACTTTTTTTATTTGCACTAGAGCGGTTCTGGAGTAGGGTCCGATAATAGTTTGGGAGGAAACCGCTCTGTGGGGTGAGTGGAATCAGAACAAACGAAGAAATGCACAGCTTAGATAACTGGACCCGCTATTTAAATTGTGACGTCAACAACGAAGCGTTAGTTACAGAGTTACAGAGAGTAACAGATTTAAAAAATAAAGTGAGTGTAAGTGCTGAATATATGAGCTTTATAGACCATTACGAGTAATATTAACGTAATTCCTTCACTTGGCGGGTTATTATACGTTCGCGGTTCGTAGAAGGGTTGTATTCATAAGCGGATGAGAGTCGCCCACCTCCTCGACAGTCGAGGGGGTGGGTGACTGTCATCCGCTATAACGTTCCGCCATAACCAAAGAACGTTATGGCAAACTAATTCATACCAATAATGTGAAAATAAACTCTGTCTGTCTTTTACAACTGTCTGCTACCTTTTCACGCCTTAAAACAGCTGAACGGATTTCAATGAAATTTAGCACATAGACCATGACCTGGGTTAGGACATAGGATACATTTTTATCCCGATAGTACGTTCCATGGGGTAATTTTCGACCTCCACGCGGGTGAACTCTCGGGCAAAAGCTAGTTGATAATATAGCTTCAAAATTACCGCAAAAGGCCGCAAGGGTGCTTTGACTGGTGCATCAGTGAACAAAATATTCTGACTGGAAGAGTGTAACAACTTCTTTTATTTATGTGCTTCTTGTAATAGCTAGCATAGAGAAAAACATGCATTGTAAAGACATTATGAACCTTAGATTAGTTTCATGTACAACCACTTCAGTCAATAGAATCGATAGGTATATTTATTTTTTATTTTATCGTGTTTACATATCGATGCTCATCGCGTCTGCGGAGTTTAACTCAACAGAAAGTCAGTGGAGTGTTCATCGCACAGAAAAAATACATCTGCGCCATGGCGGGAATACCCATGGGAATCTTGCAAGCCCTTTTTCAAAAAGTTCAAGATATTAATAGTATTTTTTAAATGTATCTAACAATACTAAAACAATATGGGGAATTATAAAACGAGCGACTAAAAAAAAAATCTTAGCGACTGATGATGAGATACTGTTTTAATAACTTGAGCGGTATGAATTTGAGTAAGCGACACATTAACTAAACTAACAACAAATATTGATTAACAATAAAATCCAGAACGAGCTTACTAAAAGTGGGTTATTGAAATCCTAGTTAAACGATTAAATTAGTATGTGAGCGACTAAAATAATAAGTGAGCGACTAGAAATAAAAATGAGGCTTTAAATAAGGAATTTACGCTAGCAAATGTTTTCATCATTGTCTAATTATCTAGTCGCAGGTAGATTCATCATTTGAACTGGGTGAAATAGGTTAGGTTAGGTTAGAACTGTGACCTACCGCGCGTGAGCCGAGTGAGCGAAGCGAGCGGTGCCGCGGCAACGGCCGGCGAACGCTACGACCAAGTTGCTCGCAGATTTTATTTCACCATTTTTTAATTATTCGGGTTTTCGCTATATCCGGATTATCAAATTACCTTGTGACATACATAATACATAAATATCGGTATTTAGGACATTCGATACTGTGTTCATTTATATTTAGGACATTCGAAACACTTCATTTAAGATAAAATGCCGCTCAGTATAGATAAATCATTGGCCAAATCTGGAAAAAAATGCAGGACAAAACATTGACACTCAAACAAATATTAGGTCACTCAAATATTATGAAGCTTCTCATTTTGTATTTTAAATAACTCAAATTAAAGTTTGTAAGTCGCTGTTCTATTGATTTCTCGTCACTCGCAGTCAGTCGCTCACTTATTATTTCTATAACCCAAAATAATTATTTTTGTCACTTAAAATTTTAATTTACAGTCACTCGTTTAAATACTACCCAAACAATTTTGCTACTCAATTTTAATTTATATTGAATTATAACTATAAACCCAAATGATTGCATGTCACATTATTATGACTAAGTGTTATGGATCTGTATGATTATTTATGTTAAGACCGAAATTGTACCAACACTTATGGCGAATAAATTGATTTGATTTTATTTAGCTAGCCAATTTAAAATAACCCTGTATAGGTAAACTATTAATTACCCACAGAATTAAGAAAGTACATTTCTATTTCCTTACCCTTATCGGGGATGCGTGATGACGCGGCGTGATGTTATGTTATGTTAAATCATTTTCCTGGAGTGAGTCCTTTGATTTAACCATTTATACACGAAATATACTGAACTAAACGCATTCGTTGGTTTTTCACCTTATTTAGAGACGTAATATTTACTATCCAGAAAACTTAGAAACTTAAATAATAGATTGTTTAAGAATAAATTGTTGTAATGGCTGAAAGCCCACAACTTCTACTCCCTTAAAGCATTCTTTGAAAATAAATGAATTATGACTAGATTTAAGCTATGACTCGATTTTGCATGCTATAGTTCCAATAGGTAAACATGTTTGTGCCCTGTTTAATTGTAAGGCCTTTAAACACCATGTTTTAAGCAAATAATGAATTTGAATTTGAATTCGATGGTGGTATTTTTTGCGAAAAAGATCGGTTGCAATTCCCAGGAATTGCCAGTTCGTTGCCAGCAACGAACTAGAAATGCAGTTCTAGATTTCTCAAAAATCGAGCTCCAGTGATTGAATAGTTTTTTTGACAAAATATTAGTTCAGTTTTAAAATGTTTTACAGCTACGGAATAAGAAAAAATAATTAAAGATGTAGTTAACAGATTTTGATGAAAAAGGCATGAATTTTATAAAGTAGGTACCTATTGTGATCTCTTTTCACAAGTAGATACACATATTAGGAACTTTCATACTCTGCTGGATACTGGAACCACTTCAGGAAACCCTGGCACACGATACATGTGTTTGTTGCAATTCTTCGTCTGAAACTAGACAACTCACCTCTACCGTTCTTGAAACTACAACGCGTACTTAGAATTTAATGTAAAGAATGCGAAGATTCTGACGCAACTACTACGTGTGGGTTTTCTGACAATACAAGACAGTGAAATGTTATTTTTTTCCGGAGATCAATGAAAGGAATACTGTAAAAGTAAAATAAAAAACTTTTTTACAAAAAAAAAAACAACCGACTTTCAAAAAAACACCACAAAGTAAAAAATAACTTTAATTTCGGAAGTTGCTGTCTTTGGATCTGCATTTTAGTTTTTTGCCACCAACTTCCGAAATTAAAGTTATTTTTCACTTTGTAGTGTATGAAAGTCGGTTGTTTTTTTATAATAAAGTTTTTTATTTTTCACTTTTTAGTGGGTCGGTTTGTAATTTATCCATGTTACAGTAGCCTAATGACAACTGCTCATCACCTTTTACAAAATATAGCTTTTCCCGATGCTGGGACGTATATTGCTGAGGAGTTCTCCTGGTACTTCACCATCAGCTCCACTTCACTATATGCATTGTGACGAGCATAATTTGCTTACCAATTATTTTAAAGTAATCGAATCGCAACCCGTGAAATACTTACTATTGAGTAGATCCGGTGGCCATCATCAGTTCCACTTCACCAAATGGTGCTTTCCGAGAGCAAATGAACAAGTTACTATAAAAAGTGCCCAAATCGCTATAGGTGTGCATAGAATATTTGAAGAATTCCCTCGTTTTCTCCAGGATAACATCATCAGATCCTGACCTGATGACAATGGGACCACCTGGGAAGTATACCCTTTCAAACAAAGAAGAATTTTTCAAATTGGTCCAGCCATCTTCGAGTAATCGGGGAACACACAAAAAAAAAATTCCGACGAACTTGAGAACCTCCCCTTTTTTTGAAGTCGGTTAATAATAAATAACAACCAACTCATTACTATTTTATGTAGACAATTATATAAAATTGAAGTGACTGTAATGTCAAAATAACAGCGTTTTACTAAATGCATAATTATGACAGTATATACGATACCTAGAACGAAAAAGCAATTTTAAAAATGTTTGTCTGTCTGTTTGCTCCGGCTAATCTCCGAAAGGGCTGGACCGATTTTGACGGGACTTTCACTGGCAGATATCTGATTTAAAATAATTAGATTAAAAATAGATTATAAAATAATAATAATAGATTTAAAATAATTAGGGTTCCGCGCAAAAAACTTAAAACCCATGAAATTGTGGACAAACCCCGATCCAAATAGGGGAATAACGACATCCACGCGGGCGAAGCCGCGGGCAACAGCTTGTAGGTTACAAAAATCTTTATTGAATTTAGGCAGACTAATTGTAGTGCCCGAAGTAAAGTACTTATATTGTAAGGCTGATTTACTCAAATTATTATATGTGAAGGATACGATTATCGAGAAATCCGGGCTAGACAGTTAGGGCGTGTCGGTATACTTATATATATCGACAAGACGATGAGCAATCTATGCCATGATGATAGATGTATGGTTTAGCATCGTCATCGACCCATCTGAATCTACCTATAGACCTATAGCAATTTTCAATACAAGCGATTACTGACGTAAGATTAGTTAGGTTATCTAATATACCTATATATCTAAATATCCGCACTTAGGTTACGGATATGAGACAATTCTCACACATAGCCGCGCACCGACGCGGCAGGCGGTGAAGCGTCGCATTATTATTATAATCCGTGGATGCCTAACACACACACCGCCCTACCGTAACGCGCGGCAGAGCGGCGTTTGGCACACGAGACACCGCATCACAGCTGATTACAGCGCGGATCACTGTGGGATAAAGGAGGATTTTGGTATCCGCGCGTCGCACCGCCAGAAGCCCATCCGCGCGGACAAGCGCGCTGACCGCCTCTCCGCTCGGCCCACCGCCACAAAATCCGCTTCGCAAAATTCGCCTCCATCCTCTGCGGCGGTGAGCGGCATCGTGTAAAAACCGCCTAAATGCGCAGTTTCTGTGACGTAATCTTAAGTGGAGTTTCTCTAATCCATAGTGCTAATGGGCGCTTTATAATTTAATACAGCAAGAAACGTCACGTTAAAAAAGTGGGCAAATGTATGGGGTGACGTTTGTTGATGTCATGCCGTTCCACGTGAACAAACGTTCTATACATAGACAGGAAAATAATAAAAGCTTGATTAGATATTTTTACAGTTACATTGCGTTTAACTTAGTGAAAACTATTGATAGTTTATCTGAAGAAACGCGCCAGGGTTTTTAAATCAACTAATATTTATAGGCACTATTATTTTTATCACATAACAATTACGATCCATTTCATAACCTTTTGACAGCGATGTTTGATAGACACTTTGTACAGACTGGCAGCTATAAATTGAGGCCCTCAGTGCAAAAGTGGCCTAACCTTGAGATAGGCAGTATGAAAATAACGGGGGTTGTATATTTATGAATTTTAAATTAATGTATATCAATTATATTAAAGTTGATTTTAGTCCCGACGCAACGTTGACGATACGTGAAACAAGAGATAAGCCGGTTTTGCATTAAATATTAGCATGTTTTAAATAATTTGTAGTATATAAGTCAGAATATGAAAAAATGAGGGTTAGGCCACTTTTGCGCCGACAGCCTTAATTGTAGTTAGGTATGTACGTATTTCTCCACACGTTTGCTTTCTTCAGTTGAGTTAACACACGAGTGAGGGTTTAATAACGTCATGATATACGAGTAACAACTTTTCTTTTCCCTCTAATAATATTTTCCGCCTTTTTCAGGCAATAACTTCCATTGCTAATGTACAGACACGAGCATAAATAGATATATATACATAATCAGCCTATAATGTTCCCACTGCTGGGATACAGGCCTCCTCTCAGTGAGTGGGCCATAATCCACCACACGGGCTCAGTGCGGGTTGGTAGATGTCACATGTTTTAGAATTTTTGGTTCTAGGACATGCCGATTTCCTCACGATGTATTTCCTTCACCGTTTTATTAACACAAAAAGAAGCGCCTGTCTAGGATCGATCCTACGACTTACAACATGTAAGTCACGGCCGTTACCACTGGGCCACCACTGCTCAAAACAAATAAATTTAATAAATATATATGTAAAGCTATTTTATCGCAGGTTTTATAAGACAAAACAAAATATATTGTGTCAGAAGATTCTGTCTGCACATCTCAAAACTTCTTATGGAATTTCAATACATATTTCTGGTCGTAGCTCGAGGGGTCGGTCGCTAAATGATAACAGCCGCACGGGTCGATCGAAAGTTGAGCTACGCTTGCCGCGGTCGATTCGTGGATAGGTGACCATCGATTCATATCGTCGTATGTCGTTACGGGTAGTCAGAAGCCCGAAAGTCTGACAACCAGTCTCACCAAGGAGTATCGTATTACCCAGTTACTGGGTTGTGGAGGTCAGATAGACAGTCGCTCCATGTAAAATACTGGTATTCAGCTGCATCCGGTTGGTTCCTCTTTTCACGGTAACAATACATTACTCTTAAATCAGGAAAAAAATATATCTTAATTGTAATCTTATTAGGTATTATTAGTTATTTATTGCATAATTTTAGGAGCTCGTGGCTAAGTAATAACAGCCGCACGGGTCGATCCATCAGGTTAAGCTACGCTTGCCGGGGTTGGTCCGTGGTTGGGTGACCATCTTTACATACCGAAACTCCTCCGTGCCTCGGAAAGCACGTTAAGCCGTTGGTCCCGGCTGTCATTCGTAGATCTTTGACAGTCGTTACGGGTCGTCAGAAGCCCGAAAGTCTGACAACCAGTCTTACCAAGGGGTATCGTACTCGTATTACCCAGTTACTGGGTTGTGGAGGTCAGATAGGCAGTCGCTCCATGTAAAATACTGGTATTCAGCTGCATCGGGTTAGACTGGAAGCCGACCCCAACATAGTTGGGAAAAGGCTAGGCAGATGATGATGAACGTACCTATGTACTACCGGGATAAAAAGTGTCCTGTGTCCTACTAACCCAAGTACCTACCAGGTCTACCTGTAGGTAGGTAAGTGCCAAATTTCAAACAAATCCTTTTTTTAAGACGTGAAAAAGGTAACAGATAAAGATAGACAGAATTACTTTCGCATTTATAATATTAGAATGGATTATTAAGACCTTTCCATCTTCCTGAACATTAATCACCTCTCGGTTCATGCTCTCTCCCATATTGTCAATAATATTATATTGTTCACAATAATTTTGATGCCATTAATCTAACGAGTAAGCTGTGTTATTCTGTCCCCCGAACGGTTCATGTACGTCAGGTTCGTGCACGTACTCTGTTCGCGCTAAATTCTTGTCGTACGAACTCTGGCTTACGCTGCCCTATTCATAGAATGTTGGAATCCTATAATACAAATTTCATTAATATTGATCTACTTTAAGTTTTGTTAATCTTATATGTTATACATATATGTTGTATTTAGTTGTGTATTATCCCTTAATAAATATAAATTAAATTAAAAAAATATTGGCCAACATTTTATATTACCTATGCGATGAGTGTAGCCCGGACTAGTAATATTAAAACTACACAGTAGTTTCTGCTTCATTGGTACCGTACAGTTTGACAACGTTCAAAAATCAAAATCAAAATATTTTATTTCACATAAACATGGGCACTTATGAAATGTCAGAAGCTAGGTGCACGGTTCCAATTGGTCGTTTCCTATGGAGAAGAACCGGCAAGAAACTCCTCGGTAAACCGGCAAGAATCTCCACGGTTACTCTTTTAAAAATAATCGGCTTTTACAATGTTTTCAAATTACAGTGTGATTAAGCATGGGAGGACAGTGTAGGCCTGTCAACAAGTACCAAGTACTTAACAAAATAGAAAATGGTTTACAAATCTACAGTCTATTAAGCCTACAACGTTCTCACATTCACAAAATATAAAAGAATCAATTTAAAAGACAAGACTATATATAATGTAAAATAATGAAAAGATTATATCATGGAAGCATGTAAAAAAGCAATAAAATAAATTAAATTAAAGTAATTTGGAAGCAGTTAATAGACATTTACATAAATATTTATGCTGTTAATGAGGTACCAGTGAAGCCACATATGCAGAAGGAATTAGCGCCAAACTTCCCCGTCTTCAACGTAGTCTTTAATCCTATAATATGCTTTTTTAGTAAGGACACGTTTGATGTGGGTTTTGAAATGTCCATCGCTAAGTTCTGTAACCGACTTTGGCAACTTGTTATAAAAGCGGATACTGTTTATAACAAATGACTTGCTTGTTTTAGTTAATCTAAATTCGAGTATTTATTTATATTATGGAAATCGCTTCATATATCATTCTAAGGTTCCAGAGTTTATTTTGCGGAAAAACCGAACTTTTTCGAATTAAATGTGACTGGTCTATTATGGGAGTGGCGGACTTAGTGCGTCAATCAATTTTAATTTAGGCGGGAATATAAATCAATTTCTATTGGTCGATAGTGTAGTAAAACTCAGGTGTTTATAACGGTTTTATTGCACAACCAATATTAGGATACTTACATAAAGAAACAGGTTTCCGATACAGGCGAGTCTGTGCGAGTCGGTACCGATCGGTGCAGGTATAATATTCCCATGTTATCTTATGTGCTCACTTATAAAGAAACAGGTTTAAACTTTTCGGTGCCGACTACCATAAACCCTGTACCGATCGGTACCCACCCGCACGGGTTTGTCTGTACGGTCCGGACAACACGGACCGGACAACACCGGACTTCGTGATGGGTCTTTTTCCACCCGCATAATATTGGCTATAACTTTTCTCTTTCATGTAATATCTATACAATTTAATTATTCGTTCATATTTAGGTCACTCCCGCCTGAGTTATGAGGCAGTCGGTAATTAGCCGTTTTGTATTAAATTGTATGAACATTGCTCTCAAAATATGCATATGCTAAATAATTTGGAAGCCCTACAAGTACCTAATGTTCGATGTTTTTGTTGGTATATTGGCGTGTACTAGCTGACATATGGCAAATAAAATAATTTAATGTGTTGTGTTGCGTAATGTGAATTATTTTGATAGAATCAAGTTTCTCAAACAGAACAGACAGCTGTGCTGCTGGGGAGTTTGTTGCACCACTTCTTCTTTCCAGCTAAAGCACAAGGAAGTGGTGAAGGGCGAGCGTTTTGGGGGACTGTCTTATGTAATTTTGACGTTTAAAAAGTGCTGATTCTCTCTCAGCCTAGTTTGAATAAATGGCTTCTGATTTGATTTGATATCTTTATGTTAATGCTAATAAGTCTTATATTTTTTCCGTCTGAAGAATTAATTTGATGAATCGACACGGCTTCCAAAGTAATCTACAGTCTATATTAAATAATAGAATACCTTTTATTATGTACAACATACCATATGAGTTACAGATATAAATGTATTACATAGGGTGATACCATGTGCGGTCTTATCACCAAAAGCAATCTTTTAAAGACAGCCTTTGGATGGGTGAAATGGAAAGGGAGCGACAATATTGCAGGTAGTCTGCGGTGTAGGTACTATTTACATATACAATAAATGCATACATACGAGTACATACATACATAAAGCATATACTTATATAGATATAGGATAAGTAGGTATATGCAGTCTATACGTTGGGTTTGTTATGTTAGAGCTAAACAACTAAATGCAGTTTCGCAGAGACTATTTTCAGTGAATAAACTTCGATCTGAAATCGAAATTCGCGGTTAGCACTACCATTGGTAGAATGAACAAAATATTTGTGTTTACCGTGTGAACAAATATTTGATCGATTCGGGCTCAGTGTCTATGTTTCATTCATAGTTTATGATGCCATAATTTCCCTATGGATATTCTTAGCAGGAAACTATTCGTGGAATAATTATTACGCAGTTAGTAATGCTTGTATTACGCAATACAAAGTTTGATTAAACAGCTTTGATAAGTAAGGAAATTATAGCCGCGATCAAAGCAAGCGATGACTGTGAAAATGTATAAAAACAAAGGACAGTCAGCCAGAGGTTGACATTGTTTTTTTTTTTTCATAAATTTTCTGGCCCACAGTCGGCGACCAGGCTAGAAATTCTAATTCTGATTAATTAATGAGGAGCTCAATTTTTATAAATTTCAATGAAGCTCTGCGGGGTAATTGCGTAACACAATGTCATTAATGTTGTCAATTTTTACCCAACTACAGCAAGCCAAAGGAGGGTTATGATTTTATCAGGCTATGTTCATCTGTTAACCCTCATAACTCCTAAGCTAAATACAGGATGGCAGCGACATCGACGCGTAACCTTTTACCATGCATTCAGTACATGATTCTGGACCCCCCGTTGAAATTGATTATCGGTAAAAAAATCTGCTGTTTCTTACAAAAGTGCAGTAGGTACCTGCGCGGTCAAAATGTATGGAAAAGCATTTTTTTTTTAATAACTAACGAAAAATTTCAACTCGGTGGCTAAGTTGAAATTTTTCGTCGGTTATTTAAAAAAAATTGATTTGACACTTTTGTACGAAACAGCAGATTTTTTTAAAAAATAACCGGCGATAAATTTCAACGCAGGGGGTTCAGAACTCCTTTATCTGTTCTGTGGTCCAGAATCATGTACCTACTGAATGAATCCATGGTAACAGGCTGTGCGTCCCTGTCATCCTGTATACTCGTCGTATTTTGACAAACGAGGAATCGTTGGAAGCGTCATGTTGTTCCGCGTGACGTCCATATGACGTCCCATAAAATGGATGGCAGCGGACCAACATGGGGGCTTATAGCGGATGTAGTGTTACCGAAAAAAATAATTCAAGATTAATATATTAATTAATATATCGTGTTTGGTATCTAATGACAGCTCATAAGGACACAAAATGGCAATGATATACATTTTGACAGTTCAACAACATTCATTGCGTTATTTACATTGTCGAGCAGACAAATTTCGCTAATATATGAAGCAATGAAATACGAATTTTCCTTAAAATCCTTCGGAATCTGAAGCCCAATTCATGTAATTAAAGATACTCAAAATTTTGTCGCAATCTCATCACAGCGACAATCAAATGTCAATGACTTGTCAAAAATGCAGCGAAATCATAGATATTTTTGACATATTGAGATTGAGATAAAACTTTGAACGTTCTTAAAATTACGGGAATTCTGATTGAAAATATGTTAAGCGATTGGGGTGCTGTTTCTTCCTTCCCCTTCACTTTGCAATCATGGCCGAAATGGCTCTTTCAGCGAAAGATGTAGTGGTAGGAACTCATTAAGTCACAGTCAATATAAAAATGTGCACGTACGCAAGTGTGAATGCGCTTTTGGACATTAAGAAGTGGGCAAAAATTGGTTTACCACGAGTACTTACCCGAGTAACTACCCATCCCCAAGAGAATCAATAGGCACCTGGGCAAATGAATGACAAAAATGAGCAATGGGCCTTTTGATATTGATATTATTTATAAACCTGCCTGTTAATAAAATGACAAATGATTTTACACATTTTTCAGTCGAAATAAATAAGTTTTTGCAGACTCGTTGACACACGGCTAATTTGTAGATCTAATAACACATTGTCTCTAGTTTCTTAAAGGGCCTTACAGTAACATTTCTGATTTGGTTTACTCTATACAAAAGAAAATGATACCTTTTCTATAATGTTCTCATCCTAATTCAGGAGAAAAAGTTTTTCTTTATAGACGAAATCAAATGAGGAGACACAAAGGGATGAGAGAGCTCGCGTTTTGGTCTAGTCCACCTACGTCATGTAACTGTGTACCTAACCTAGTGGTAGCTTATGTAACATTTATTGTAAACGTGTCTTAGTTACATAACCTATAAATTGTTTCTAAATAAATCGACACATTGTTTTTCGGGCGTTTTTGAGTCATGTGTGGGCGTTATTTTAGTGGCTCCGATCCGAAGCTTTTACTGAGTATGTTTTCAGTGCAGTTTCAACCAATTATCGTTGCTGTCTATCCTACTCCTACTATAATTATAATATACAAGCTGTGCCCCGCGACTTCGTTCACGTGGAAGTCGTAAGATACACAATATACTAAAATAACAGCCACATTTTAATAAAACTCCTTCGTCCCCCGACCCGTCGCGTTGCATCGCCCGCCCGCGCTATTACTTCGTTTCCGCTTAGTGGTCTTTCTGACTTTTTTATTTTTGTTCGGCTCCTAAGGGTCGTAGTGTGATGTTAAATAACCTATAACTATCTTCAATAATTGGGCTACCAAATGCAAAAAGAATTTTTCAAATCCAATTTTTAGTTCACAATTTCGTGGGTATTCATTTTTTGCGCGGAACCCTAATTATTTTTCAAAAACAAAAGTAGCTTAAGTTATTCCCCGTAACCAGATCAGCTATCTGCCAGTGAAAGTTCCGTCAAAATCGGTCCAATCGTTTCGGAGATTAGCCGGAACAAACAGACAGACAGAACAAAACAGGCAAAAAATTTTAAAATTGCCTTTATGTTGTAGGTACCGTACTTTCTTATGCATTTAGTAAAATCTTGTTATTTTGACATTACGAACAGACACTTAAATTTTATTTATTTGTATGTTTAGATAATATTAATATTACGAGTATAAATGCGAAAGTTTGTGAGGATGGATGGATGTTTGTTACTTTTTCACGCAAAAACTCCTGAACGGTTTGAATGAAATTTGGCACACATATAGTAGTTTATAATCTGGATTAACACATAGGATACTTTTTATCCCAATATCTCTACAGGATCGAGACTTATGCGGGTGAAACCGCGAGGCACTGCTAGTATAAAGTAAAGTAAGTAAAGTACGCTTAGCTTACGGAATAACGTAGTAGAGCAGATTTAGAAAAAATTATAAAAATTATAAAAATTATAAATCGAACGGACATTACTCTTTCTTGTTTCCAACCGAGAGATTGTAAGGTATAACTTAAATATGAACCGTCAAACTAAGTTTAATTAGCCCACGACGGCGCTAATTATGATATTACTTATGTAGATACCTACCATGATCAAAAGACGCCTTGATCAGGCTTCGTCTGCAAAATATTATGCTAGAAGCCTTTACTCTGAATAATGGATGATTTAGAGTAAATAACTACTTCAATAATTTCGCAAATTAGGCTTATAAATGTATATTGTGCTAGCATAAATCAGCATTTGTTATTCATGCAATAATAGAGTCCAGCTGCAAGCAATTATTGTTACAGTTTGTTTTAGAAATAGACTAATATGAAAAACCATTATACCTACAATAAGGTACTTTATGTGGCCCAAATTTCATTTCTTTGGTATTGTTCGCCCAGTCGTTGAGCTCCTTAAATTCTGAGTTGAGCTACACGATTACTGATAAATGCGTGCTCTGACTGGACAGGTCTTCTCAAATATGTGTGGTTTTTCCTCATAAGACCATCTCAGACACTAATCTGCATGGTCCTCAAATGGCCAGACCTAGATTATGTGGAAATAGTTCTACCAAAATGTACTGTTTCGGTGTTTCTCTTCAGAGTAGTCGGATAGGAAACACCGACCTCATCTGGTTATAAAACTTTTCTTTTTGACGTATAAAAATTATTTTTTTTGTCACAAATTTGCAGAATAACAAAATTCAGTAGTTATATTTTCTAAGAAAAGTATTAAAACGTATTGTAGGTTCGTACTTTCTGCCTTTCCAAATACCTTTCTACCCAGAGAGGCATTTATAAACCTACTCTATTGATTGCTCAGATTGCTGAATACTTAGTTCAAGACAGTTATTTAACAAGGCAACGAGTACGTTCTTCAAGCTATTCGAGAAGCGAGTACAATAATGTCAGTTTAGTATTTCTGCAGCCTTTGTCTACCCTGCATCAGTAAACAAAGAGAACTTTTTACATTTCCGTTTCCTTTTCAATGTTGTGTCCGTGTGGATGAATTGCATCCTCCTAAGTACATGCAGCTCCGCCGTTTTGTAATTGGTTGAACTAAACATCGGACTTTCTTAGCTTGTATCATAGTGTAGATATCACTAATGACCTTATATTTTTTCAAATATTGTTTTTTGTCCACCATCTTTTCGCATGCCAGTCTCCTGCATTCTGAGTCAATATTAAATGAACAATTCTCACACTTACCACCAAACACAGATGTAATGAACATTGTACATTAGGATAAATATTACATTTATCCTAATGTACAATATTCGTTACGTCTGTGTTCATGACGTATTTTGCAAAAAAATATATTTTATTATCTCGCCCATATACTAAACTATGCTGGCAAACATGCCAAAAAAACTAAAATGTTTTCAAGCGTTCATTTTACAGTATTTGTAATTCCCTAACATTTGAATAACGTCGAATTGTCTTGTTGGTCTAGTGGTCGCAAGTCGCTACTGCTGAGCATGAGATTCTGGGATCAATTCCCAGGTCGGCCAGTGTTATTGGATTTTTCCATTAGGAATTTCTCAGTAGCAGCCCGGAATCTGGATTTGTGTCCGGTTAATAGCACCAGGCTTGCCCCCATTGGACATAGGACTTAAACATGACTGGCGAAATGTAGGTGTATTATAGATACACCTCTGCCTTACCCTTCGGGGATCACAGGCGTGATGTTATGTTATGTTAAGAATGACATCAGGAGGAAACCGGCATGTCCGGAGCAGTCAGGTCTTTTTTATATATTATATATCAGTGCTGCATGTTGACTTTTAGATTTTATATTATTAATAATAATGTCTGTAGTGTTATGTGTCAAATACAATATAAATTGGTCCTGATAAATAATAAAAAA
Source organism: Fissipunctia ypsillon (assembly GCA_947568875.1). NCBI lineage: Eukaryota > Metazoa > Arthropoda > Insecta > Lepidoptera > Noctuidae > Fissipunctia > Fissipunctia ypsillon. The sequence goes on along the minus strand of OX387659.1, from coordinate 13,367,700 downwards.
ATGTCAAAGAACCAATAAAATTGAAGATCATGACATCCAGCAAACCGAGCTTGGCCCACATGATGGATTACGGCCCAGTCCCTCTCACAGAGAGGAGGCCTGTGTCCCAGCAGTGGGAACGATGCTAAACACTTGAATATACATACCTACTTCAAAATGTGTTATACTATTCTAAGTTTGTTAAATTCTAATTCCATTCTATGGATACAGGCGTTACTTTGCGGAAATCCATGACAATAAAATGTTATGCAATATTATTTATTTTTAATTACGCACAAACTAGATCTAGGCTTGGATAATGAATGCAGCACCGCCCTCCCGCCCGAAAAATATGCACATGGAGAAGATGCAGCGTTCACCCTACTTTTTTTTAATAATATAATTGCACATAAGTACTAAATATCAAGGTTAAGTAAGTACCCACGACAAGTAGTTGTATTTTAATAGAATTTTCTAAATCAAACACCACCTGGTTAACAATAGAACTTACTGTTAGAAAGAATACAATGCTATTATGATAAAATACTTTACATACTGATTCATTGATGCCCTACGTTGTGGGTACAAAGGGCAAGTGACTTTTTCAATTCATATTATGTAATTTCTGAGTTTATCTTGGATATTACTGACATCGGTGAAGCAAAAACATCGTGAGGAAACCTGGACTTATAGTTAATATAAGCCTGAAATCGCCCACCCGTCTTGAGCAAGCATGGTGATCAATGCTCGTGTCTTCTCTGTATGAGAAGAGGCCTTTGCCCTGTAGTAGGACAATAATAATAAGCTGGTATTATTATTATAATTATATTGATTAACTTCTATGCTTGTGGATGATATTACATTATACAGCGCACAGTTAAATATGATTAAACTGACGCTGAAGTTACTCACCAGATTACCTAAATGCTTCCAGACTTCCACAAACCCCTAAAGAGCTAAGTCCTAAACTGCTCTAGACATATGGCTGAACATATGTTCTAACTTCTAATCAATAAGTCTATTTATAGGAAACCCGTGTAATCTAGACGTTACAGGGAAATCTACCTGATATAGTGAGCGATTGTGCCTCGTACGTGACTCGCATATAGAATAGGTACGGTTTTTCAATTCGACGTGACAAGTAATAGAACCGTTTCATTCGTTCTTTCAATTTTCTTCTTTGTTTTGACAGGACCAGGTCATTGAACTTGGAATTTTCTTTTTTAAACGGTCTAGTCAAGTTTGTTCATTAAAAATGTTTTTTTTTTTAGTTTTGTAGAGCTTCGTTCTGTTATTATTTTAACTCAAATACTTCCCCGCAGTAAGTAATTAAAATTAGCTCATTCTTTTTTAGATGAAAATGTAGATATTTAACACTTGAGAGAATAATTAAATTAACAAAAATATTCCGTTGTTATCGATTTGAGCTTTATTTTAGATGAAGGTAGGTACGTATCGCGTTTTGAAATTGTTATTCTAATTCTAGACCTTGTTTTCCACAATTTTTATAAACTCACCGATTGCCGTATACCTACATAAAACATTTTGAAAGAGTAACTATGGAGTTTCTTGCTGATCCTGCTCCATACGAAACTATCTTTTGGAGGCACATAAAAGGCACTTTTGACACAAGAAAATATCAATCAATTCTAAGATCAATTCTTCAAATAAAAATCAATTAATTATATTTTTCTTGTAAATTTTGAAGTTCAAAAGTCCCTCTTATGTGCCTAATTGAAATAAATTATTTGACTTTGCTGAAAATTTATAAATAAGACTGTTAAGGGGGAAGCGCTAAGGTAGCCCGCGAAATTCAAATTTTCTTACGATTTTTGCAATTTACAGCTCAGTGTCTGGGTGTATGTTGATTAAAGTATAATTCGCGACTGTAACAAATATGTATATTTACAGAATTTATTATACTTATTCATTAAAGTTAGTAATACAATTCTTTAAGTTAGTTTAATCCTGAAATGTTAAGATGTCATGAAGTAGTCATTCAATAGAATTACTTGGTCATAGAAAGTTGTATTAATGACTTTTATGATTATAATTCTATAAGTACACATTTGTTACGGTCGCCAATCATATTTTAATCAACATACAACCTAATACTGACCAAATTGCAAAAAAGTAAGAAAATTTGAATTTCGCGTGCTACCCTGGCGCTTTCGCCACCTACATCTATTGTGGGCCCATCGATTCTGGAGCAGCGCCCCTGAGACGGAGAAAGCTCAGCAGTGACAATCGAATTACCGCGGGATTGCTTCGAACTCGTCGTCACAATTACTGCCGATGAGCGTACCGGGTTTAAGATTACTCCCTTATTCCAGGCATTGTGTTACATTATTACGCGTTATTTGTAAAGTGTTCGACTAGATCACAGTTGTTTCACTGTATTGTTAGTCCGTTAAGCAACATGTTGTTCTTTCTAAGGCTACATCTTTGGTTTAAGTATTAGAACGAAAGAAAATAATTGTAATTCCTGATTTCTCGTGGATCCCGACAGTTAAAATCATTTAAGAACGTTTACGACGTACGGCATTTCATACAAACTTTCAAATCCTTGTTTTTCGAAATGAATGAACCGATTTTATAGAAACTTTATACGCATAAGCAGGATACATAGTTATAAGAACTTAGTTAAGAACATTTTCAATTTCATCAGTCATTTCGAAAAACAAGGACTTGAAAGTGTGTATGAAATACCGTACGTCGTAAACGCTCTTAAGGAATATTCGTGCAATAGTTTAACGGAATCTTGCTTGTTCTAGCGTCAAACCAGGCATAATTATGTCGCAGATTGATTGCTTAATTTTACATAACCGCTAGATGTTTTACAAAACAGCTCCGTTATGAAAAACAGCTGAACAACGTTCAGCTGGATGATTGCCATTGCGTTACGTTTAACAAAACTGCTACCCACGTTTAGGCGTAATGCAGCCACAATAAGCGTTTGGTATGGCTTCTAATGCCAAATCGGTCGCAAAACTAAGCTAAGGCACCCTGACCAATTGGTTTAGGCCTGGTTAGAACTGTGATCAGCCGCGCGCGAGCCAAGCGAGCGGTACCGCGGCAGCTGCCGTCGAGCGCTAGTTCCAAGTTTGTTGCGGTGACTTGGCTATTTAGAATACCAGAGTACCAGAATACCAGAGTTATCAGAGTTATTTATAAAAGTCAGTCCTAAATATTTTTAGCACTGACTTTTATAAATAGCTCTGATAACATTATATTAAAATTGTCCTTAAAATCACGGTTTTCATTTCAGTTACGGTAATTTTCACTCATATTATTCTTTTCATTTATTTATGTTTCGGACGCCGTTATTGTTGTTATGACACAGAGCCAAGAGTAAAATCTACGTATTCTACGTTTAATTTTACGCTGTTTTACATAATTTCTAATCGTTGACGTTTTGCATTTATCAATGCAGCGGGTATTGATAAATTTTTATGCAATTCTGCATGTTAAAGTTCAGTAATTATGGAAAATCACTAAACGTCGTTCAGCTGTTTTCCATAACGGAGCTGTTTTGTATAACAGCTAGCGGTTATGTAAAACAGCGGATTCGACAATCTGTCTGCGACACACGTACATAAGTATAGACAAACGGACAAAAATTCTAAAAAATAAACGAGACGTTCATTTTTGTATAGGACTCCTGCCTATACAAAAATGGCGGCATAGGCTTTAGAAAACCTGGAAAACGAACCCCTGAATACAATAAAGAATGTTTTCATTCATAATAACTAATATTTTTTAGGCACTAAATAAAAACTGAAAATGTTTGACGTTTACGACCATCGACAACGGGTAACGGCACCGGTGGGAGTCAACGCCGTGCCGTTGCCGGCGCCGCCAGTAAGTCGAAAAACATGGCATATACAATGTGTAATTTTAATCAGTGTTAATCTCTTAAGGGGTCATTGTACTCATCATTATGAACAACTTTTACTATAGGACCATACCTGAAATTGCGAAAAAAAATCAGCTTTTCCCTACATCTATGTTCGCATAACTCGTCAAAATGTAGGAATACCTGATTTTTTTGCGATTTTTGGTTTGGTCCTATAGTAAAATTACACCTTGTATTTCATATATTTTTGCTTCCCCAGCAGGGTCGGTGTCGGTGCCGGCGCCAGTCCAGTGTCGTGCCGGCAATTAAATACAAGCAATATGTTTGAATTTTTCGTATAGAAGTACCTACAAATCTACAATCCACAAAAGTAGAATATATCTTTTTAACGGCGAAATTAATCGTCACACTTTCTTATAATTGGTCCACAAAGTTGTCTAAGACAGCTATCTTATTAACTTAATAGCACAGAAATACATGCTTTTCATATTTATATTAATAACGTCTTCGCGATATTATTATGTTTTAATGTAACATGATTTCTGGACGAAAGCAGTATGTAAGTAAGACGACGCCATGTTCAAAAGAATATGGCAATAATTTGAAAAACTATTCTTCTTTGTGCCAAAGTAATTAGGGGAATATTCAGGAATTATTATTTTTCCTCATTTCGTGGCATTTTTTCCTCTTTTTTCACTACCGTACATTTTATGGCCGAAAATGAAACATCTCTTTTTGGCATCAGAATCGTTCCCACACCTCGTAGCAATTACTTTTTTCAAAAATATTCAATGTGTATATTAGTTTTAACTTCGCTACGATTGTTTAATATGTATCCTGCCTGGTGGATGTCACGCACTGTATTATTGCTTAAAAAATGCACGCTCAAACAACATTCGTACACGTTTTGGCAGCTATAAACTTTACTACGTAGGTATCTCTATAAGTTAGACCCAGGAAACTAAATAATAACAGATTTTATTCTCCTTCATATAAGTAGGTACCATTGCGGACCTTTGCGGTGAACCAGTTTTTAACTTTATTACCTTAGCAATAAAGTCGAAAGTGGTTCACCGCAAATGTCCGCGGTTGTAATGTAGAGGCTTTAACCGGGCGTGCCTTTAACATGAAACCTTCGCAAGTTGATTGATCGATTTAAAAAGACAAACATTGATTTTAAAACTTAGAATAGATGAAGAAAAATAAATGGAGTTCACAATCGGCCTCCCGGCTCTGATTGATTGATGGTATAGAAATATGTAATGGGATTATTTTATGATTAGAAGCATATTGAAAAGTGTTACGGCGTGTTATTTATTATACACACCAATCCCCCTTCAGTTAACGGTTCGCCCTAAAGCACCGGGCGAATCGTTACAGTACCGACCTAAATACATTGAAACTAAATAATTACCTTTTCAGAGAAAATGCTTCTGTGCATTTTCTTTGAAAAGTTAATTATTTAGTTGTCCAAATCGAACGTAAAGAAATCTAATATTCCCATTCCATAATAGTCTCTAAGTGACTCTTTGTACCTACCCTGAAAAACAATTAAATTAACAAACTTACAGTAGGAAATGACGACGGAATACTAATAAGTCCATTAGTGTGAAAGGGACGGGTAGGTAAACAACGCCAGCTTTGGAAAGTTCTCAGCATTAAGTTATTTCCATTAAGACGTGCATTTAAGGACGCTAAACCCAACCCTTGTTTTCTTCAATCGGTGTCACGTAATCAGGTCAGACAAATACGTATATAGGTATATCATCTAAAAATAAAATAGGTACTTACTAAGTGCTGACGATAACGCCGTCAGCTGTACTTAGTACCTAGGTAGGAATGTTCTCGTTCGCATACAAGATAATTATACTTAAGGGGGAAGCGCCAAGGTAGCCCGCGAAATTCAAATTTTCTTACAATTTATGCAATTTGCTGGTCAGTATTAAGTTATACGTTGATTAAAATATGATTCGCGGCCGTAACAAATATGTATTTACAGAATTATAATCATTAAAGTCATCAACACAACTCTCTAAGACCAAGTAAACCCCAAGAATTACTATTTCATGAAATCTTGACATTTGGGGATTATACTAACTTAACAAGTTTTATTACTGATTGTAATGATTATAATTCTGTAAATACATATTTGTTACGACCGCGAATCATATTTTCATCAACGTACAACTTAACACTGACCAGCAAATTGCAAAAAACGTAAGAAAATTTGAATTTCGCGGGCTACCTTAGCGCTTCCCCCTTAAGTACACCTACACAATCATCACATGTCAAAATGCCGTTCACATTTCTGATCCCCGATTGAAGACAATTTACTGAAACTGTTGACATGTTACTCGATACGGATTATGAGACTTTAGCCAAATCGAATTGTCTTCGGTTTCACACAATTTACCTACTACACAGGGTCAAATTAAATTAGCTAGCGAAACTCCACAGACGTGATGGGTATCGATATCTAAACATGGTCAAACAAAATAAAATTGATTTTCTCAACTCATACTTCAAGTAACAGCACTACCAGCGGTCGTTGACCTCAAAAAAAATCTTTTTTTTATTGAGTCGCAGACGTGATCGTCTGCGGAGTTTCGTTAGCTAATTTAATTTGACCCTGTATAGACTGATTTTTTATTCATTCATAAATTATTATGTATTATCTACTACTTACCTTTGCACAATCCTCATAAATTTATTCGTCAAATCATTTTCATTCGTTTTGAATGGTAGACAGGAGAGTTGTCTGATATTTTATTGAACAAAATAAAAACGTGGAAAATTCACTAGAATTTTGGTGAATAAAGTGGAAAATTATTAAGTACTTCTCGGTTATAGTTCAATGTGACAGACTGGATGCGGAAGGCGGAGCACAGTGTTGTGGCGCAGCCCGGGAGAGGCCTGTGTCCAGTAAAGGACTGCGATAGACTGAGTTGTTAATTCAATGCGGCTCAATCCAATTTAACTGTTGTGTTTTATTTTTATTCATGTCATTATGGAGTTTAGTTTCTGGGCGAGGAGCTAAGAAAGTTTCCAAACTTCCATAATGCATGAAATCTAGAGAACATCCAAGAGAAAATTTATTATAATAAGCCTAAAATAAGCCGGGACGACGGAAATAACTACGGAATAAAAAAGGAAATCTGACCTGACAAGAAGTGAGGAAGGCGAATGACGTACTCGGAAAACTGTGGGACTACGAACTGTGGGGTTATTTTAAGTTTTCCTGGTAAGATAAACGTTTCAGAGACAAGTTAAAACCGTCACTTGTTTATTTAATTTTTAAAAAATGCAAAAAAAAAGGCAACAGACTTCCAAAAAATACACTACAAAGTGAAAAATAACTTTAATTTCGGAAGTCGGTGTCTTTTGATCTGTATTTTAGGTTTTCGCCACCGACTTCAGAAATTAAAGTTATTTTTCATTTTGTAGTGTTTTTTTTTTTGGAAGTCGGGTATTTTTTTGCAAAAAGTTTTTTTACTTTTCACTTTTTAGTGGGTGGATTTGTAATTTATCTAAGTTACAATAGCCTAATACAACTGCTCATCACCTTTTACTAAATATTTCTTTTCCCGATGCAGGGACGGTAATTGTCGTGGAGTTCTCCTGGTACTTCACCTTCAGCTCCACTTCACCATATGCATTGTGACGAGCTTGTATTGCTTAGTAATCATTTTAAAGTAAGCGAATCGCAACCCGTGAAATACTTATTATTGAGTTGTTCCGGTTGCCATCTGTGGCCTTCATAATCAGTTCCACTTCACCAAATGGTGCTGTCAGGGAGCAAATGCACAAGTTACTATAAAAATATCCAAATCGGTATAGGTGTGCCTAGAATATTTGAAGAGTTCCCTCGATTTCTCCAGGATCTCAACATCAGATCCAGACTTGTTGATGAGTTCCACTTCCACCTCCTGGCTCCATCATAAGATCCTCGTTATTAAGCCCAATATATTGGACTCGTGAAAACGAATCATATGAGCCCAAACTCGAGGGATTTACTAGTAGCCACTGAAGAGTTCCACTTCCACCTCCTGGCTCCATCGTCAGATCAGCTCCAAGATACCAAATTATAGTATTGTTAAAATTGACTTCCAAGATTTTCTTACATTGTTAGGTAGCTATTCCAGTTTTCGTTGACTAAGGATAACATGCAAAGTTAGGACGATGGACTGGCCTGCACTCAGTCCAGATATTAATCCCATCGAGCACTTATGGGACGAGCTCAAGAGAAGGAAATCCAGTCCCCTAAATTCAATCATAGTAGAATTGGCGGCGTTATCAGAGGAGTGGAACGGAATTCCTCAAGACACCGTCAAGAAATAATGATCACAACTATATGAAATTTCACCTTTATACCCTCAGATTAAATTACCCATCGTTAGTAAATCACCCCCATACCGAGATGAACGCCCTATAATTGAATTTCTGAAACTACTTACGCTGCAGACTAATCCGATATTTAGTACCAAATTATATTAACAACAACTACGACTACTAGGAGAGAACTATTTGAAAGTGATGCTGTACTTATTATCTCAATCAACTGCCACCGAGGGCTTCGCAAGACGAAGTTAGTTTCTCTCACTCAGTGGATCATAAAATTAATAAATGTCATCATCCAATCATGTCATGTTATCATCCAATGAATGTTTTGATTTTAAATAGAATTTACCCAAGCCGTATGTTTAATGCAATATCTAACAGAGATTAAGGACTAGGTACTAATGGGCGTTTTTATTATTTCTAATGTGACGATATTATCGTGGACGTCCACGTCCACGTTACGGCATCACGATTAGACAGCGAAGTAAAATGTATGGAACTATAATGAAGAAAAGAAAAATGAGAAAATGAGAGAAGAAAAGACTTAGTTTGCATAAAGCCTCAAACTAGACATACTTTTATATATAAGTTTTATGTAAGTATTTTAGGTCCGTTCTTATATAATAAAATCAATAAGTCTCTAAGTATATATATTGTAAATTGTAAAAAATGCAGTGAAATGTTGAGTGAATACTTAGCGACATTTAATTAGTCAGACACTGAAAAATTGCTAGAAGTAATGCAATAAGTTTATTAATGTTAAGTCAATTTTTATTTAAAATATAATTATTATGTATCAATGCTAGTTCTATGTTCAGTAACATAATAGTCCACTAAAGTACTCAGCGTTGTTAAGTGATGGCCTGAAACACAGGTTTGAATAAACCTACATCAGGTAGGTCGCTATTGAATTCAGTAGGCCTTTAACCAACATATATATAAGTTATACACTAGATTTATTTTAGGCATAGTTTAATATTTTCTTCATAATATTAATATGTAACTTTGTAATGATGTAACTTCTATGTAATTTATACTTATGTGAACTTATGAATAAATTATTCTATTCTATTCTATAATATGAAGACGTCCGTCCCCGATAACGTTACATTTATAACGTACACGTATTTCCATACATTTTACTACTTACGTTATCGTGATACCACGGACGTCCACGATGATACCATCACGTTAGAAATTATAAAAGCGCACATTGGGACAGATCTTAGAGCTTTCATTATAAAAAAATAAACATCTAAGGTTACATAGTAGGTACTTAATTCGCATTCCTGTATCCAGCCCGGCTATTCGAGGAACGTAAAGCTACTTAGTCATCATCTGCCTAGCCTTTTCCCAACTATATTGGGGTCGGCTTCCAGTCTAACCGGATGCAGCTGAATACCAGTATTTTACATGGAGCGACTGCCTATCTGACCTCCACAACCCAGTTACTGGGTAAGACGATACCACAAAAAAAAAAAAAGCTACTTAGTAAAGAAATTAATTAAATAAAGGCATCACAACACATCTGGATGCTTCTGGTAATCAAGTTAAGATGTCAAGGTAACAAATTAAAACGAGAACCAGACCACGTTCAGTTTTCGTAGCCTGTCGTGTACTTTATTCAATTTAACATTTACTTAGATTTATTATTTCTGTTGTTATAACTACCTACAATTGTAATTCATTCTTTTATTCCCAAAAAAAAATATTTAAGAATGTATTGAATCTAGAGAACATCACGCTAATCTTTAGAACATGACCCAAGTACCCCTGGGTTCGATTCCTGGGTCGTGCGAAGTGTTATTGAGTTTTTCCATCTGGAATTTCTCAGTAGCAGCCCGGAGTCTGGATTTGTGCCCGGTTGATGGTAATAGGATGGTATTACATGTTACTTAAACATAACTGGCGAGATGTGGGTGTATCCACACCCACATCTCGCCACTACTAACCCTTCGGGGAAATACAGGCGTGGTGTTATGTTATGTTACTTATTACTTATAGACTTTCTATAAATAGGATTTAATGTTATGGCGCTTCAATGCGTGCCTCTACAACATGTTAGATAATGCTATGGTAAATAAGAATATACTAATATAGAGCAGTTTTCGTTCAAAATTACTGTCAAGAAGCATTAAACTTCTCCTCTATAAGACCTTACTAAGACAAATAGTGACACACGGCTCAGAATGCTGGGTACTAAGCAAAAAATACGAGAACTCTCTGTTGGTATTCGAACGGAAAATCCTCAGGCGCATATTCGGTCCAGTGCTGGAAAACAAGCAATGGCGAACGCGATACAACCATAAGCTCTACGAGATGTACGACGAGCCTAATGTAATTAAAACCGTCAAAATAGGACGTCTTCGATAGGCAGGACATGTCGCAAGAATAGACGAGATCAGAGTAGCCAAATGTTTACTGGATAGTAAACCGGATGGCCGAAGAAGTCGAGGGCGGCCCAAGCTCAGTTGGTTGGATGGCGTGGCCCAAGATTTAAGAACTATTGTAGTGAGAAATTGGACAGAAAAAGCCGGAAACAAGTCACGTTGGAGAAATATACTTGACCAGGCTAAGGCCCACCCGCGGCTGGCCTTAGATGATGATGATGAATATAGAGCAGTGGTGGCCCAGTGGTAACCCAGGCAGGCGCTTTACTTTGTGTAAATAATGTCATCACCACTGCTCTCAAAACGGAGAAGGAAAACATCGTGAGGAAACCGGCATGTCCTAGAACCAAAAATTCGAAGACATGTGACATCTACCAACCCGCACTGGGCCCGCGTGGAGATTACAGCCCACTCCCTCTCGAAGAGAGGAGGCCTGTGTCCCAGCAATGGGAACAATATAGGCTAATTATGCTATGCTATGCAAATAAGAATATTAGATGCAACACTCACGTTTTTATTCCTTCTTAGCAATCAATCAATCTGCCTAGCCTTTTCCCAACTATGTTGGGGTCGGCTTCCAGTCCAACCGGATGCAGCTGAATACCAGTATTTTACATGGAGCGACTGCCTATCTGACCTCCACAACCCAGTAACTGGGTAATACGATACCCCTTGGTAAGACTGGTTGTCAGACTTTCGGGCTTCTGACGACCCGTAACGACTGTCAAAGATCTACGAATGACAGCCGGGACCAACGGCTTAACGTGCTTTCCGAGGCACGGAGGAGTCTCGGTATGTAAAGATGGTCACCCATCCACGGACAACCCCGGCAAGCGTAGCTTAACCTGATGGATCGACCCGTGCGGCTGTTATTATTTAGCCACGAGCTCCTCCTTATTTTATTCCTTCTTAGCAATATGGAAAATTGAATCCAGCACCACAATTATGTTACATATTATCTATCACGAACTGAAGGATTTTGAAGGAAATTCTTAATCATACCTATTGCTATACATATGTATATTATGTTTGAAAAATTCATCTGCTCGACAAAGCAAATAACATAATGGATGTTGTTGAATTGTCAAAATTATTAGCATTGCCATTGTAAGTGCGTTATGCAATTGCGCCGCAGGATACCTATGGATACCTACATAATCGAAAAATATGCACCTATGTATGAATTTTGAACTGCTGCTGTGTAGGGTAGGTCTAGGTAGGTATATATACATAAAAAACCAGCCAAGTGCGTGTCGGACCACGAATATGTTTGACGTTTTGACAGCTTTTGTATAGAAAATGTGTCAAACTGCCATATTTATTCTTCAGGTAAAAGTTATCTGACGATTGAAAAATCGGACCTTAAAATAATAATAATATGTACAAGTATTTAAAAAAGGAGGGGAAATAATCAGAGGGCATCAAAAAATTCGTCGGCATCGCTGTCAACAGGAAAAGTGCCCAAAAGGCTGGCAGCATTGCCACGTTGTATGGAATCTGCAGTAGGATGCCAACAAGGTGGCCCTCTCGGGCCAGTTATTTTCAGCTTGGCTATTCATCCAGTTATCCAGAAACTAAATACAGATATACGTCACGGTCAATTTCTCCAACTGCAAATTTAAGTTTGTAATCGCATTTTTTTTAATGCGATGAAACTACAAATTGAAGATTTTCCAAAGGGACCTACGTATTTGATATTAATTTCAAATGGATACCTTCATGCGTTCCTAACAAAAAGGGTCTTGACAGACTGACAGACAAACGGATAACGAAGTGATCTTATAAGGGTTCCATTTTTTCCTTTTGAGGTACGGAACCCTTAAAATGTCCATCATTTTTTTAAATGATATGCCAAGGTACTTAAAATTGTTATCTTTTTGAAATTTCTCAGTTTTTTCAGCAGAAACACTTTTCCGGAAAAAAAAACTACTGAATTTGGGTCAACAATGTTTTCAGGCAGAAAAATCACTGTGAATTCCTTAAAAACCTTTTCTTTTTGTCAACATAGCAACTGTCTTAATTAACATCTTGCTAACTACTACTAGTTCTGTTAAAAATGGGTCGCCTAGTACCCAGTCAGAACGGAAATTTTGCTTGTCTGATTTAATGTACCTAGTCGTGTTGTCCGCAAACCATGGGCAAGCGGACAGTCAGCCACCACCAAAACCAACTTATTGTCTGGCAAATATTTTGACCATGATTGGATAAATAGACAGAATATTAGCTGCTCGTAAACACTAAGTATAATGAATACTCATACGAGAGATGAGAAGAACCCCTCAGAAAAAGAGTAAACCCGTAAACCCTAAGTTTCTACATACGGGGAGGGTCCACATTTCTTGGGAATAAAACGGCCGTGTCCATACGACCGAGTCGCTCATTGTAAGTGCCTTCACAGGGTGTACCATAAAGGTGTGATCAAAATTAAGGATATGGTACAGACAATCAATCTGACCAATTTCCTCTGTGTGATATTATTAGTCGTCCCATACAAAACTTCAACACCTACTCGACCCAAATACATGCAACGCTTGATAATTTTTTGCGATTACCTACGCTGTTGGTCCCAAGGAGAAAGTTGTTCAATTTGATGGTCTATACCACACCCTTAATTTTGACCACACCTTTCTGAAACACCCTGTACAGTATCTATCTCACAAAGCGACGCGCGCTATACTTGTGGTTACCAAGTGTACAAACATGCTGTGATTGTGTGTGTAAGCGTAGGAGCTCTCGGTACCGTCCGAGACAATGCCGAAGTCGGAAGTGTGTGTACGTGTGCGTGGTTGAGTTATGTGCTGACGCTACTCATCTTCACACACACATTCACAGCGTGTTTGTACATTTGGTTAACACAAGTAAAGCGCACACGTCGCTTCGTGAGATGAAAATACTATACCTAGTAAAAGTACGTACCTCTAAGTAGTCGTCTCCACTATTGTTGTCAGAGTTCGCTTCACACTAAAGTGATAACGGGAATCGTTTAACAACTTACATTGCTAGCTGTTCATATGTTCAGTTCAGTAAATGTGAAGTTAGTTAGGTTAAAAGATTAAGACCTAAGGGAAATGAAAATGCGAGAGCGAGCGAAGCAAGCTCAAAAATTTTTAGCACCCCGCCTCTTCGAGATTCTTTTGACAATGAATTGTCAAAAGAATTTGTTTTTGTGAATTGTGTTATTGTGTGTGTGTATGAATACAGAAATGGGAGTTGCTTTGTACGACATAAACGGGAAAACAGAAGAATATAGAGATATTAGGATGCAAGGGCGAGCGAAGCGAGCTCGAAAATGCATAGCATCCTGGCTCGGAGAGGTTACATTTCTTTTGACCATTGGAACGTAATATATTATTCCATTGGATCTACCGGGCGGTGGTACAAAGCGCGAGACTTGTAGCATTAGCTACAACTGCTATGTGGCTAATCCGGCCCTGGGAACAAACGGTGCTTGAGGTGTTGAGTGTTGAATTCGTCTGGAGTCTAGACGCATTCAACGCTCTAGACCACGTTATTTCTTTCAAGATTGGCGCGACAGCCACTTGTGCATTCTATACCGTCGTCGTCGGTGGATCGTTTGGCCACTCTCGCTAGCCTACTTCGCATAGGTTCACAAGTCACGACGGACCCTGTAACCACGAACGTAAAGAATGACCTGTCCAATGTCCATCGCACCGCTCCCGTAACCTGTAAACAGTCCATATTCTCTTTCACACCGAGCAAACATTTGTCTACAATGTGCCAATATGTTAGAAGATCTCTAACAGTTTACGACAGGATTAATAGGTCCGGAGCGGACACAGCGCGGCCGGTCCCGCTCTATCAATCAATTGCCGTCGGTGGCTCGGTGTACCGTGTGAAGTCGCATTGATGACGATGCAACGTGACTCCGACAGGCGGGCCGTCGGGCCGCACTGCGCTTGCCATGCATCACGTCAAACACGTTCACGATGCACCATTAATACCGCTGTATGGGGATGTTAGCGATACTGGACTTGTGTCAGTGTCACGAATATTAGGTACCTACAGTAAAAATCTTTTGAGGAACTAAACAAACATCACGGCCGTATTCCTCGAAGAGTTAGGCAGAGGTACCTATAGTACAACATCCCATATTTCGCCAGTTATGTTCGCCTGTTATGAGTCCCATGTAATAAGGGGCGAGCCTATTGCCATCAACCGGGCACAAATTCAGACTCCGGGCTGCTACTGAGAATTTCTAGATGGAAAAATCCAATAACACTTAGCTTGACCCGGGAACAGAACCTAGGACCTCATGCTCAGCAGTAGCGTTTGCGACCACTAGACCAACGAGATAGTTTAAGGCGAAAGTGCCAGGGTAGCCCGCTAAATTCAAATTTTCTTACGTTTTTTTTGCAATTTTCAGGTCAGTATTAGGTTGTATGTTGACTAAAATATGATTCGCGACCATAACCAATATGAATTTACAGAATTATAATTATTAAAGTGATCAATACAACTATCTAAGACCACTTAAGTAATCCTATTGAATGACTATTTCATGAAATCTTGACATTTGAGGATACTAACTCAAGGAGTTGACAACGACCCTACAGCCCTGGCTGTATGGTCGTTGGAAGTCGTATTACCGATTCTAATCATTATAATTATGTAAATACATATTTGCTACGGTCGCGAATCATACTAGCAAATTACAGCAGGAGCGGCTCGCTGCGATCGAGCGTTTGCGAGGATTAGTAAGATGAGTGATGGTTATTTAAACATCTCGTATGCCCCCCCAATGTCGCCCCTCGGTGATCCAGAGCCCAATTATGTCATGGGTTTCCGTTGTCATGTGAATGGTTATTGGTAGGCTTTATGGGCCGTCGGAGGCTTTACAAAATTTTCATGATCGTTTGGCGGAGGCTTTGTGCGCTTTTATAATTTCTAACGTAACGATATTATCGTGGAGGTCTACGTCCAAAAAATGTATGGAAATACGTGCAAGTTATAACGTTATCGTGGACGGAAATTCAAAAGCGTCTTCATAATTATATCATTATTTCCAAACAATTTACTTCCCCGTGTTATCGTAATGCCGTGACGTGGACACGGACGTCTACGATAATATCGTCACGTTAGAAATTATAAAGGTACACAAAGGTAAAGAAAAGGTTCGTCTAGACCTAGACTAACATAACATAAGTACACACGCCAAAAGAATTAAGTAACCAGTCACGCACACTGCAAAATTGTATTGCTACCAATTATAGCCACGCACACATCGAATTCGTAGAGTGAGTGCGCTAACGTCTTCTAAATGATATTATAACATATTATCGCGTCGAACATTAAAGGGTTCGTAGCCCAACGAATAAGCCATAGACTTCTGAATATTGCTGTGTGAGTTCGAATCTCTGTAGTGGAGATTCTTTTTGTGGTTTAAAATAAGTTAAAGCAAATAGAATAATTTTTGTTAAGAAGTAGTTTTATTTATTGGGCGAAGTGAATAATTATTCATTTATACCCTACATCACTGAGATAAGAATAACATTGCAAGAACTTACTAATGGTTTTTCGTCGATCTTAGGTACCTACTAGTAGGTACACATTCCACTCTGAAAAGAGATTTTCAAAAGCTTTCAAGCCGGAATCTCAACAAATCAATTAAAAGTTTTTAGCTTTCAATACCTAAAGTGTTAGCTTCGTTAGTACATTCCTCTCTGTTTATTTGGAGTTTCTTGCCGGTTTACCGAGGAGTTTCTTGCCGGTTCTTCTCCATAGGAAACGACCAATTGGAACCGTGCACCTAGCTTCTGACGTTACATAAGTGCCCATGTAGGCAAGTGAAATAAAATAATTTGAATTTGAGAGGACCCTATACACTTTCCATCAGAGTGTAAAGGATACATTTTTTAATCTCTCGGCCCATTAACCATTAAACCATTACCTTCCTACGCGTTATTCTATATTTAGAAGCACCTTTACAGCGGGGTGATAATTTGCATAAACTGCTAAAACTTTATTTCATTATGTACGGAGTGGTTTCAAGGTTTTATTTTAGGCACTAAATAATATGTACATAATTTAAAGTCGGCCTGATATATAGGTATGGTCTGTAAGTTGTATCTGGCCCATATCGTTTGGAATGGGCTTTACCTACCCATAGCTGCAAGGTGTAATTTAAATAACGCATAACCTGTTAAGGGGTCATTGCACTCATCATTATGAACACCTTTTACAATGGGTCCAAACCTGAAATCGCGAAAAAAAAATCTGTTGTTCCGACACTGATCCCTACATTTATATTTGCATATCTCGTGAAAATGTAGGGAACAGCTGATTTTTTTTTCGCGATTTCAGGTTTGATCCCTGGTAAAATTTGTTCCTAATGATGAGTACAATGACCCCTTAAGAGGTTGTACGCTATTAAATTACACCTTGTATAAAAGCAGTAAGATATACCACACAATGTGTGGTGATTTCGCTGCTATTAATTCTCTAGAATTATCTACAAAGAATATTTGGTATTTTGGGCCTTGGTTTCATGGAGATGGAGATACCTAGGCAAGCATAACTCCCAGAAGGGCGCTCTAACAAGCTTTAGGCCGTATTCTCGGCGGCAGCGAGCGACGGGACAGCGGCGGCAGTGGCGCGGGCAGCGGCGCGTTCAAATGCATAATTTTATATGGAACTGTTCTCGATGGCAGCGACGCGGGGAGCGAGGCACGAGCGATGCGCTCCAGTCGAGCGGTGCCTGTACGCATTTTGTTTTCTTGAATTATAATAATGATTCACATCATCTTTTGTCACAATAAATCTTGCATAACGAAAGCATTTACATCAAATATTAATTCGCTCGAGAATATAACAGTCGCTAAACAACACTACGCCTTTGCGACGCCACGCGAACTGCCCGCGGTCATCGAGAACGTGTCAACGTCGCCGCTCCGCTGCCGACCCGCCGCCCGCTGCCGCCGAGAACAAGTTACGCGTCTCCGATTCTGTAGCACAAGTTTCCCCTAATTGATCCTACAACGGCCGGAACGATAAAATCTATTTAAAGATAAATGTAAGTTCCATCGCAATGTTCAAAGTTAATAACTTTGAGTTATGCCATTAGGGACAGTTCAGGAAAAAGCGCGAAATTAAAAGTGCCAAGAGAAAGAACTGCCGTCTGTTACCTTGATTAAATTACTCCCTGCACTCACTTAGTTTAATATTCAGGACGTGTTTACACTACAATGTTTTTCTGTAAAACTACGAGCGAAAATTCAATTTAAAATTTTTACTGTAGGTGTTTGTGGGTGTAGACTGGAGGTACTTTTGTTACTCCCGACGTGACGACGGTAATGAATAGAAAATTGCTGCTTCTTTTAAATGGTCTGAAATTCACTTTGCCGGTAAGGGGTCCCCAAAACGATCAATTGCGATTGACCAATTGCCATCAATTACTATTGTTAGTAATATTGACAATCGCTTCAATTGCACTTGGTAGACGGTCAATTTGCGCATGAATGTGTATCAATCACGTATTGACAATTGCAAATGATCGTTTCGGGGGCCCTTAATAACAGTTGTAAATACTGTAATGGCCTGCCACGATACTAGGGCAGACCACTACTTTTATGTCTGTGTGGTCTCGACTCCGAGGTGTGTTGGTGAATATATGAATAGGACACACTGCAGCACTGCTATTAATATTTATTGACTTATGGGAAAGCACGTTACATTGTCCACCGTAAAGCTAGCACTCGCACTCGCACTGACTCAATATAAAACAATTTGACTATATGTCATAGTTTAAACCTATTCTATATTTGAATAAACCAGTGTTTGTCTTATCAGCCAGTGCCACAATCCGTGGAGGATTCATGCTGAAGGCCGGCCCGATTAAAGCCTCTACATCAGCTACGCCCCTACTGGATAAACTGGGCTACCAGGGTGCCCCATGTTATCCACAGGAAACGAACATTAAGACAACCACTGATTTAACCTACCTACGCCTATCAGAATAAGGACCTAAGCGAGGGCCGAAATTTACAACATGGGGTCTATCTCTTACAGGAGTAAGCTGGACTTAGTAAGAACGAACCGCGAAGTCCCGGAACTCCATCAAGTGCCAGCCAAACTAAACTTTAACATATGCCACAAAGCACCCAGGCAAACTAACATTTTACTGTTCCAGCCTCGTTGGCCAAAACCCTCGCAAGCAAAAAAAAAACCAACGTGCCCCTTAAATGTTTATGGAGCGCGGACGTGGGAATGCATGCTACCATCGTATATGAATGACTTACCTATGGAAATCTGCAATGTAATAAATGAGAAGAACTGCTCAAAAGTTTTAAAAAGATACTTTCTAGATTGCAGTGCGATCTAGATAAAAAAAAAAAAAAAAAAAAAATCAATGTACCTACCTAATTGTTTTCAATAATTAATATGTAGTGGCACCGAGTTGCCGTGTCTGGCCATACCGCTGTTAAACCCGCGATGTTTTGTGCGGTATGTTTAAGGGTTCAAAATGTTTATACTGTTTTATTGATTAATAAATAAAAAAAAAAAAAAAAAAAAAAAAAAAAATGCAAATAATATGAAAATATAGATGTTTGTTTTCTAATTTTTCCAAATCAAAATCATTTATTTGCTTGATTAAGGGTGACCACATGAGGTGATACATAATTACAAAAAAAAAGTTTTTTAGACCATATCCTACCTTAATAGGTGTGCAAATATCTATTATCTATACAAATAAATAAAATTGAAGTGTCCATTTGTGATGTCAAAATAACAACTTTTTACGAAATGCATAAGAAATTATATACGGTACTGATAACAAAAAAGCGATTTTTAAAATTTTTGTCTGTCTGTTTGTTCCAGCTAATCTCCGAAACGGCTGGACCGATTTTGACGGGACTTTCACTGGCAGATAGCTGATGTTACGGAGCGTAATTTAGGCTACTTTTATTTTAGAAAAATAATTAGGATTCCGCGCAAAAAAATTAAGCCCATGAAATTGTGAACAAAAGTCGGATTTGAAAAATTCTTTTTGCATTTGGTAGCCCAATTCTCGAGGATAGTTACAGGCTATTTAACATCACGCTACGGCCCGTAGAAGCCGGGCAAAAAGAATAAAGTCAGAAAGAACACTAAGCAAAAACGAAATAATAGCGCGGGCGGGCGATGCAACGCCACGGGTCGGGACATGGGAGTTTTATTAAAATGTGGCTGTTATTTTAGTATATTGTGTATCTTACGACTTCCACGCAAACGAAGTCGCGGTGCACAGCTAGTAATAAAATAAACACATAGATACATAAACTCACGCCTTCCTCCCATAGGGGGTAGACAGGAACTACTGAACGCCACCTGCTCCGATCTTTGCATACTTATTTTGCCTCGTTTACGTTCAAACATCATTATAGACATTAGACAACAAAAATCATTATCTATAACAAATATTAATATTAGAGTTTTTATTGACATATAATATTTATAGAAGTTTATTATCATTAAGTAGGTAATTAATTTCAAAATTAAATTACATTTGTCATTTAAATAATCATTAACTTTATAATAGGCTTTATTGATCAAATACATCTTTAATCTATTTTTAAATGATATAAAATTCGTTACTTCCTTTAATTTAGGTAATTAGGTAAATTATAGGTAATTTATACTAGCTGTGTCCCGCGACTTCGTTCGCGCGGAAGTCGTAAGATACACAATACAGTCACATTTTAAAAGGAAGTCCCTCTCCCCCGACCCGCCGTGTTGCATCGCCCGCACGGGCTTTTATAGGTACTTCGTTTTCGCTTAGCGTCCTTTCTTTTTTTTTTCTTATATAAAAACCGATTTAGTCTTGTACAGTCAGCAACAAAAGTCGATTAACACTGCTACTTTTGCACATCATCGAAATTGACAAAAAATGATTTAATAATCTGCGGTAGTTTATCATTTCATATAATGTCTGAGAGTTAATATTCTTTAAACTTTACTTCTAAACAAAATATCTCATATTTTGCTCAAAAATTAAGATTTATAAAATTAATATGTTAATCGACTTTTGTTGCTGACCGTACATACTTGTTCAATATGTGTCCTCCATGTCATGTCTGAGTCTATGTGTAGTCCAAGAAATTTTGCAGTGTTCATTTTTTCTATGTTTATTTGCTCATAATTTATATTGAATGTACCTAAATTTGAATTTTTATTTTTGAATGTCATTATAAACGTTTATTTAAGTTTATTTTAAGTTCATTTAAATTTAGCTTTCCATCACAATTAAACAGATAATAATGATAATAATTGCCAACTTACATAATATGGAACAAAAAACAACATAACATCACGCCTATCTTCCACGAAGGAGTAGGCAAAAGTGTGTGGAACATGTACATTTCGCAATTTATGTTATATTTCGCCACACAGACGTGGATTTGAAGGAATGTAATCTATTCTGCTCATTTTACTTATATAAATAATACAAGTGTGATGTACACTTGTATTCCTCGGAAACTTGAAAATTGAAACACAATCTTAACCAACTAATATACTCGTAATATTAAACTTAAAACATAACATATCATTACGCCTGTAATCCTCTTTGGGATAGGCACTATAGGCAGAGATATTTATGACACCCAGGCTTTTCGCAATTTAAGTATTTAATGATTCCCCCGCATAGACGTGGAATACATAACATCACACTGGTATTCTCCGGAGGTGTAGACAGATGTAGGTAAACCTCTATATGTATGCTTGCTTGTTATGCTCTATGTGTGCTTACTTCGTTCATATGTGTTTCCGGTTACTCCCATTGTCATCCATTTTTAAGCACTTCCTGGCATCCGATTGAGCTGAAACTTGACATACTTATATAACTTCGGTTAAGTACAAAGCAAAAATATGATACCATGGAGCTCATCTGATGATGGAGCAGAAAGGTGGCCATAGGGACACCTCAACAAAACAAGATCACCACCACCAGCCACCACAGCACCATCGTGTTTGGGCTCATTGAATATGTATTGACAAGTTACATTATGTAGGTGGTTACATTAGGTGGTTTTCAGGGAATGATGATCAAGCCGGAAGGTGGCCTTAGGAATTTCTCAACCAAACAAGATAGCACCATTGAGGTCGGACCAACTAGCTTTGTCTTGACAAGTACTATAGCCAAAGGTTGTATCTAGGGTCTGATAATGGAACCAGAAGGTAGCCATAGGAACTCCTGAACCACAAGATAGCACTATCGTCTTTGGAGTCATTTGATATGTATTGTACAAGTGCAATGGCAGAGTTTGTTAGAACTGTCAGACCCTAAGATCTGATGATGCAGCCGGAAGGTGGTCATAGGAACTCCTTAAGAAAACAAGATAGCATCACTATGTTTGGACTCGTTGGCTTTGTCTTGACAAGTACCTTACAAGTGAAGGTGATAGAGGTGAATGTTCTATGTTTACGTACGTTTTGTTTAGTACTTTTTAGTTATGTAAAAGCTTGTTTTTAAAAAGATTTTACCCATCTTTTATTTCTTTTTCGAGTTATCTATCCCTTATGGTGCACCTGCCATGTTTTCCCTCTGCATCACCCTAAGGTTGACTGGTAGAAAATACCTCAGGCATTAAGTTCGCCTTTGTACAGTATTTTTTTAAATTGTGCATAAAGTCTTAATAAATAAATATATGCTTCATCCATCACGGTTACCTTGTCTTAAAATTGTTTTGCTGTTATTTTTGTACCTATAGGCATTTATTATTTAGCAATTATAATATAACTGACAAAATAGGGTAGGTATACTGTGCACCTCTACCTACATTTGCTGGGAATACAAGCGTTACGTGATGTCATGTTAAATATACATAGAAGTGTACTTATATGAAATAAAGTCGATTTTCAGTTTATTTATTTTTTTATAATCAAACATTTCTACTACGAAATATCATCACATTTCACTGTTTTCCTTAAAATCCCATACTTTTGATGGTAGTGGCGATAGTAAAAAATTATCAGAAAACCAAGACCGTTTAATGAGATATATCCCAAGTCTGTTGACTAAGTTTAGAAATCGGGTTGTAGGTACACAATCTCTACCTACACCCACGGGGTATACAAGCGTGAATATTTATTTATTTATTTACATAAAGGCTTACTAACTAAACACATACAGAGCACTAACCCAAAGTATTTGTCATAATATAGATCTCGCATGTACCTATCTAAATTATAGGAAAGCACGGTACTATTAATTAGCGTACTAGAACATTAATACATACAAACAGAAAAAAAAAACATCAAATAACAACAAAACAATTTAAAAAAAAACTACGATAGAGCCTACAAATGACACTACAACAATAACACTACATTTTATTAAATATATTTTTCTTAAATGTACACAATTTACCACAGAAAATATCAAGATCCCAACTGTGGAACAAGTCATTGCATCTTCTGAGGATATAGGAAATTGGCGCATTGTATCCGTATTTGTTTCGACTGGATTTGATCTAGAAATGTCTATAGTTTTGAACTCTGACGGACAGTCTAGGCACATTCATGCTCAGCTGACTCACCAAATCTGGGCAATCCACACCTTGATTCACAACTTTATAGAAAAAAGTTAAACCTAAGAAGTCTACGCCACTGTAAGGATTTCATTTTGAAGTGACTCAATCTATCATCATAGTGCTTAATTTTGCGTTGAACACCAGCTGTTGCCGAGAGCCTCCTAACAAACCTCTTTTGTATATTTTCTAGGCGTTGAATATTGTTTTGGTAGGTAGGATACCAATGTTACGTCGTTCTTCCCAGCTAAAGCACTAGAAAGTGGTGAAGGGCGAGCGTTTTCAGGGACTGTCTTATGTAATTTTTGACGTTCGAAAACTACTGATTCTCAACCTAGTTTGAATAAATTACTTTTGATTTTTGATTTCAAGCAAAATAAAATACAATATGAAGTACCTACCTAAAGTAAAAATCAATACGATTTTCACTTATTTTTCAAAAATCAAACTTATATTGTACTATACCATTACGTTTCCTTCTTTTCCCGCAAAACCCCATACTTTTGACGGTCGTCACCATAGCAAAGAATGATCAGTAAGCCAAGACCTTTTAAATGAGATATGTCTCAAGTCTGGGGACTAAGTTTCAATTTTGGGAACGCCAGCGCCAATCGTCCTTTGGGACTAATTAATTTCTCTAACCAATTTATTTTCCGCATGTTTGTAAGGCGGACGGAGATAATTGACAACAGTTGCGGTCATTATCATACAGTAACGCTTTCGCGGACACTGAACGAGACAATAGAAGTTTTATTGTTATAACGTCTATGGCCGTTTAGTGTCTGAAAGTGGTAACAGGCCACGTCAATGTTGGCGATGTACTTACGCCTACGTAAAGCTGGTATATTCTGAAAATCTCACCTCAAAAATAGGTTAAATGAGTTTAAAGTGAGCTGACAAGTGACAATAAGTATCAATCCCTAGCATCAGTTGGAATGACAGCTCACTTCAAACTCATTTCACCGAAGTTTTTACGGTGTGATTTTTACATAATAGACCGGCAGGTAACTATTTTAAAGGCGGCAGATGAACGTAAATGTGACGCCTGATGGTTAGCAATAGCCTGATCGGCCATGATAATCAGCACCACGAGGGTGTCGCTATGCGTGACTGATATTGTCGGTATTCCGAAAGTAGGTGTGTTCAGGGCAAAAATTAAAATGCATATTCACATACCAATAATTTATTTTAATTTTCATGGCAAAAATAACATTGATGTGTCGCTGTTCCGCACAATGTTAAATACAAGTTTTATTACATTTATTTAGTCATGAAGAAGCTGCATAAAGATTCAAGAAATAGCGTAACAGAAAGCAGTGACCATAAAAAAATAACCGACTACTTTGGCCCCGAGGTAGAGTTCATCATACTATCAAGATTTCGTGTTCATACTTCCACAAAAAAAAAATCAAAATGTCATCAAGAAATACGAAACGAAAATTACTTTGCAAACTTGTCCTTAATGACGCATGAGACCTTTGAATATTCGAATTCTGTCGACAAATTCAACAACTTTGCATCGAATACACTGCATTGTTGCATTCTTGCATACGATTTCAATCCGACTGGCATCAACAAACCGAGTACATAGTCACAGAAATTGCTCCTTATTATATTGATTCATTGTAACAATGAATGACCAGGATGTGTTTTATTTGTCGGACGAATGGCAAGATAATCCCATTATATTGTAATAAATCATTGGGCGTTGTCCAATCCAGTTGATGGCATGTATGTACAAGGTAAAATAATCACATATAGTCAAAGATTAATAAATGATTTTGATTATACGAAACAGCAACACATGTCTTAAATTATAATAAAACAAATTTTACTTAATCTAAAAAATGTAATTAATATTTACAGCAACATTCTAAGCTTGCTATTCGTGTTATTTGGTTTATTAACCGTTGAATGAAGATGCACACGCGCAAGAACGCAAGTGGTTAAAGACAGTATTTAATTTATTTCCGCAAATAAATTTGGTGAGTGATATTACCGTCTGTGTAATGGTACAAGGAAATACGGTACAAAACATTTTTTTTTTAAACTTTCCAAGCAAAAACATCATCATTTATGTAAAGCATGGTTTCCACTTCTTTCCGTAACGGTTGCGAAAATTAAACTAAAACTAATTACCATTAAAAGAAACACTAACTGCAAGAAGACTTCAAATTGACGGTCGTATTCATCGTCCAAAACTTTAAAAACTTGCAATTAGTGTTTTTTTACAGTAGGTACAAGTTGTTTGCGGAAAAACTTGCGCAATTAATTATTGTTTAAGAACATCGTGCTAGTTTTGTCATCCGCGGCATAAAATTCAAAAGTTTTTGAGAACAATAGTATTATTTCCTACAATTGCATTCTGTTGTTGTTGCTGTTGTTGTTGCTGTTGTTGTTGTTCAATTGTTTTCCTACAATTGTATTCTGTACATACAGCCAGGACACGGACCAATTAGATATACACCGAATCTACTAAGACTTAGTACTTACTTACAGTTAAAATATTCACAAACACACTACGGCCGACATATCTTGGCGAGTCTGAACATAGTCACTACGAACTTTCGCGCATGTTCTCTCACTTACACTCGCCTCATGTCACCATTTGGTTCCTAAAAATGTTACTGCGCAGCCCTCTGCGCGAAGTTCTGACTCGCCAAAATATTTCGGCCGTAGTGTACGGACTTTTTTAATTGACTCTATATGTATCTTTATTTTGAACTAGCTGTGCCCCGCGACTTCGTTCGCGTGGAATTCGTAAGATACACAATATAGTAAAAGTTACTTTATTGTAATATAAACAAATCTTAAATACAATATACAATCAAACACTAAAATATATATACTATGTATAAAGAAAAGTGAAAAAAAAAATAATAAAAAAGAGAGCTCATTGGGCATCAAAAAATTCGTCCGCATCGCTGTCAGTGGGAAAAGTGCCCAAAAGGCTGGCAGCGTTGCCACGTTGCATGGCAATGCTTATTCTTTGACCTAAAAATAGACCAGCCCTCTGGTCACGTGAAGAGTCGACCAACTGCTTGGCGATATCCCGAAATACTCGATGAGCACTCGGACCCCACGGCCCTAGTGTTTCAAACCCAAACGGCTCAAACATATAGCTCCCAATAAGGTTGTTATATTTGCACCGTTTGAGGTTTTCTGCACCTACAGCAGCCGCCCCAGCACGGCCCGCCGTGCTACGAAGATGGGATGGCGCGAGTGTGTCGACACAGGTTGCATCCCATACCAAAGGCCTACCCAACTTCCAAGGCATTATGGTCATTCCGTCTGGCTTCTTCCCATCGTCGCGTGCCAAGTCATTGGGTTCTAAAATAGCTGGCACCCCGGCGGTGACAAGAGCCCGACGGATAATGTCATTAATGCGTGCCGTGCCAACCGACCAGCGCTCTTGCTGCAAAAAAGGCCATGGTGTCCGAGGCGGTCGACTGCTTCGCCGCACTGACAGTGATGAGGGGCCTCGCAAGGAAAGCCCAGAAGCAGACTTGTAGCGAGCCGGAAAGTGGTGTCACCCAGCACAGTGCCTATGTTGGGTGACGGTAGCGCTTGAAACCAGAGGTCCGACACCCATTATCCAACAGTCAGCAGGCGGGCACGCTCAGCAGTATTGGTGGACGTATTAACCCTTTAACCGCCTACGACGGATTAATCCGACAAATATTTTCGTGTCCATTTCGCCAGGGTCGTATATTTACGACCAAATATCGTAATGATTCAAGTTGCCCGGCGCTGGGGGCACGACAACTGATATGAAGTCGGGCGGTTAAAAGGTTAATGAAGTTATTCCGTACCAACCTGCAGAGCGGCTCATCCCACTGTCTCTGGGAAGACGGGTTCTCGGGCTGCACCGAATCCGGACAAACCATCTTCCAGGCGTTCATCGCATCGGTCAAACACGGCACTTCAGAGTCAACCTGTGAAGGGGCTATGATTTTTGCGGTTAACTTTTCGGTGCTGTGGACCGAGGACAGGAACGCCGGTAAGCTTATGCTGAAATTTTGCGGACGCCGAGACCACCAAAACGAATAGCCATTCGTTTTGGTGGTCTCGGCGTCCGCAAAATTTCAGTACACTACCCAGTGTGGCTTGCAGCCACGCACGGTCGTCCAATGCCACATTTAAAATGGATGTTAGAGTATTTCGAATGATTTGATCGATTTTGTCTAAAAGGTGTGGCTGCTTCCATAAAGAGGAAGAGCGGAGAAAATACATAAAATTTGGACCGAAACAACAGTATCTGATAAGGGTGAATGACGAATGTAAATTGATTTTAGAAAGTCTATCCGAAATGTCGTTAAAATGTTTAATTTTTTTCGTCAACGAAAGGCGAAAAACTGTCTTCTAAAATTGGGGAACCTAGGAGGTGCAGTGAACTTTTTTACAAAACTTTGATATTTGGGGATATTGAATTAAATTTCTGTATAGTCGATTGTCTGTCGGTATTGTCACAAACGTAAATTTCGCATTTTGAGTGATTGAGGTCAAGGCCAATGGATTGGAACTGCTGCTTTAGGATTCGGAGATCTTTTAGAACCATGTCTGCGTCACCTCCTAGAGTTCCATCATCTAAATACCACACATTAAATTTTGAATTTAGTTGTTGTATTATGGGGTGGATAGCCAAACTGAAAATGACTGGCCTGAGTGGATCACCTTGTTGGCATCCGACTGCAGATTCCAAAACATTGTCTCTATATAGTAATTTTGAAGGGTGCCTGTAGCACTGCCACAAAAAATTCATAAATTTCAGGTAACTCCTTTATACTAAAATAACAGCCACATTTTACCGACCCATCGCGTTGCATCGCCCGCGCCATTTGTTCACAATTTCATGGGTTTTAATTTTTTTTATTGCGCGGAACCCTAAATCTTTTTGTAAAATAAAAGTAGCCCAAGTTACTCCTTATTACATCAGCTATCGGCCAGAAAAAGTCCCGTCAAAATCGATCCAGCCGTTTCAGAGATTAGCCGGAACAAACAGACAGACAAAAAATTTAAAAACTGTTTTTTGTTATAAGTACCGTTTATACTTTCATATGCATTTAGTAAAAGCTGTTATTTTGATATTACAAACAGACACTTAAATTTTATTTATTTGTATAGATAGACTAACAATTTTGTTTAAAATAATCAAATGAAGGACAGTTCAAATCACAAAGCACGGAGACTTAAATGAACTCATCTATACAAATAAATAAAATTGAAGTGGCTGTTTGTAATATCAAAATAACAGCTTTTTACTAAATGCATATGACAGTATATACGATACCTATAATGAAAAAGCAATTTTTAAAATTTTTGTCTGTCTGTCTGTTTGTTCCAGCTAATCTCCGAAACGGCTAGACCAATTTTGACGGGACTTTCACTGGCAGATAGCTGATGTTACAGGGAGTAACTTAGGATACTTTTATTTTAGAAAAATAATTAGGGTTCTGCGCAAAAAAATTAAAACCCATGAAATTGTGAACAAAAATGCGGATTTGAAAAATTCTTTTTGCATTTGGTAGCCCAATTCTCGAGGATAGTTATAGGCTATTTAACATCACGCTACGATCCTTAAGAGCCGAGCAAATAGAAAAAAGTCAGAAAGGACACTAAGCGAAAAAGAAGTAATAGCGCGGGCGGGCGATGCTACGCGACGGGTCGGGGGACGAGGGAGTTTTATTAAAATGTGGCTGTTATTTTAGTATATTGTTTATTTTAAGACTTCCACGCGAACGAAGTCGCGGGGCACAGCTTGTTTATACTAAAGAGAAGTCATAGTAGTTTTACGTCACGTCGAATAAAGTGGGCCTCTTTGACAAGATGATAAACGATCATTATGAAATAAAAAAATGCTGCAATCTGACTATTTCAAATTACATAACATTATTTCCGTTTCCAGTGTAAAATAGTTATGTTACCTTTTGTGTCAGAGGACTGTTAAACGAAGTGACGAAATCTCAATGCATCCCAACTAAAATTAATCCTATACACGATACGATACTTACTTGGATAACTGTTTTAAATTACTTTAAAATATACGAGGTCGGCAATTCAATGTCGTGCAAAGCTAAAGCACGTACGTTACGTATTCGACAAAATGAAGGACCTTAAGTTTTTTTATCATGCATAATATCTTTTCAATAAATTGATGACGCCATGTTATATTTAATGTTTGAACTAGTACTTATACATATAACATATCTGATTAGAAAGTTGAGCTGATTTGTGTAAAATTATAGAATAATTATACATGTTTGGAAACTGGGTACAAAGGCTTAAGGGGATGATAGTTGACACCATTTAGAGCATTTTGAGTCATACATGTCTAAGTAGAAGTATGTTTTTTTTTAACTGCAAACGTTTACTTTTTTTTTTAGTTATCCAATTTTTGTTTTTTCTTTACAAGTGACCTAAACAACATACAAACTTTACTCGGGCACTGTTGGCAATTCACTGTCAGAAATTAGGTTATTCAAAAAAAAACTAAAAAAGCAGTTAAAAATAAAAAAAAAACCTACTTCGTCTAAGACATAACATCACGCCTTGTTTCCCCGAAGGGTTAGGCAGAGGTGTACCTATAGTACACCCACATTTCGCCAGTTATGTTTAAGTCCCATGTAATAGGGGGCGAGCCTATTGCCATCTACCGGGCACAAATCCAGACTCCGGGCTGCTACTGAGAAATTCCAGATAGAAAAACCCAATAACAGTTTGTCCGACCTGGGAATTGAACCCAGGACCTCATGCTCAGCAGTAGCGCTTGCGACCACTAGACCAACGAGGCAGTCAGTCTAAGACATGTATGGCTCAAAATGCTCTAATTGGTCTCAACTATTACTACCTTTTAAAGCTTTGAACCCAGCTTTCAGACATCCTTTATAACAAAGATCCAATAAAATAACTTTAGGTTTCTTTTCATTTTCAGAAAACTAGGTACACAAGAACCTCAATTCTCGCTCGCACTAAATTCTAAAATAGTTCTGCAGGAACCAGATTTTCTACAACTATTGACGTCTAGATCTTTCCATCTCTCTACCCGGACGCACTCAATAGAAAATATAAGGCCTAATTTCATCCTTTAGCACCGATACTCCTTTTGTCAGTCTATGTAATCACAATCCAATTCCTCATCACATCGTCACGCGATGTTGCGAAAATAATAATTAAAAACAATTTTATAAAATATTTCCCAATAATATCTAAACAATAATAAATTTGTAAAATAATTATACTTAATGTATGTTCTCATTACCCGATTATATTTTTTGTACCTAATTATAATTATAACTAGGTTTAATTGTCACAACAGTGAATTGCAAAACTTACTATAAAGCGTAAAATTAATAAAATGTACACAATAATTCTTAAAATAAATTGTTCACTTAGATTTTATGTTTATATTTTAATATCATCTTTGGTTTTATAGTGAATCGATCTAAGCGACCATTCCACATAACGTGTGCGTATGTCCTGTCATAAGTAATCTCTCGTTGTCACTTCGTAGTTGCAGCTCATTCAACAAAATGCGTACAAATTGATTACGTTTCCGCAATTCGTTTCAACACTAATAATTTCACGATGCAGACATGTTCACGTTTGTGCCAGTAAGAGCTCTAGAACGGTTAGACTAGCGAAACTTATACACTGATTGCTTACACAATATAACTTTGCTTAACACTAAAATTGACTCGTGAATTAGTCACAATTATACACGGCAAGTATTCATTACGTTAAAATTCAAGTTTACAAATTCATAGTCAGGTCAAATGAAATATACTTGACACTGGGACAAAAACAATAATTAAAAAAAAACATATTGACAGAAAACAATAGTTCATTCACATGATTGCACTGAAAAACACAAATTAATAGATTCCACATGATTGAGATACATTATGATAGTGTATAAACTGAAATAACGTGTGTCTAAATATTTACAAATAACTATAATCTATACAGAACTAAGGCAAATGCTTCGAGGAACCACAAAAAGACATACTTATATGTTAAACGATTGATTATCTAGTACCGTTTGTGCAACTATAGCGCAATTATATCAAACATAATGCGTGAAATATGGCCTCTAACTATACAACGATATAAACACCCAAAATAATAGATTCGATCCGAAATTGTACCAGAAAGGTATACACAAAACATTACTACTTACAAAGTTCTACTTTTACGTAAAAATAACTTTTTTATTTCTCTCGTATCATTGTGACGTTTGTTGCACGTTTCTTCAATAAATTACCAATTCTCGTCAAAAGCGAATGAGTAAAAACATGAATGTAGTGAGATATATGAACATATCAGCCTTGACTTCAAAATAAACACGCATTTTTTATGAATATTTTTAAAACGTTTCTGAACATTGACAATATTCATGAACAAGTGCATTATTGAAGAAAGAAATGAAAAATAACATGATCTACTTGTATTCGTCCATAAATCGTTTGCACATGTGCACGAGGTCAATGAACTTGGGTCGCACATTCGGGTCGAGGTTCCAGCAGTCTTTCATCAGGTGCCTGAATATCTCCGAGGGACAGTTTTCTGGTATTTGAAAGCTGTAATAGAAATATTTCATTAATTTCAGTTCTCGTCAAGCATCGAGCTAGACGAGGGTACACCGAAAAAGAGACCGAGTTTCTTTCGGTCTTTCTTAGTCAGACAGGAAACTTCGAACTCATTTAGTTCTAAAAAATAAGTTATTTTTGACGTGTAGGTAAGTGTTTTTTTGAACCAATTTACAGAAAAAATAAATATAATTAGTCATTATCATCTTTATCTATATTATATTATAAAGTCGCTTTTCGTGTCTGTCTGTGTGACCGCTTTTTTCTTCTAAACTACGCGACGGATTTTGATGCAGTTTTCACAGTCATTTATAGAATTTATTTCGGAAGGTTTATGTGTATAATAAATTCATATTAAACTTACATAATAAAATTATAATAAAGAAATCTCGACGTTTTGTCTAGTCGTAAAAATAAAAACCGTGCGAACAAGAGGTGGCTCGCTAGTTTATCATAAGAATGTTTATCTCACCAAGAGGCGCGCTCCCTTGGCCGCTCTGGGTTGAACTTGGGCACCTCTTGTCGCGCGCGAGTGAAGATCTCCCACGCCGTGACGCCGTACGACCACACGTCGCTCTTGGTCGTGAAGTGCCACGGCTCCACCGCTGATTCCGGGGCGTACCTACGATATCACAGCATAATTATCTAGTAAAAATTTAACAGATCCTCTAAAAAGTTATTAGACTTCTAATGATGCACACTTTTTTAAAAATAAATAAGCCTCTTTTTAACTTCCTGGCCTGTTTTCACAGCTGATCGCAATAACTAAGCAAGGATTTTTTTTTTTTTTTTTGTTTCGGGGTGGAAAATCCTCATGGATGTCCTCCGCCCTGGGGCGGGCGGAGGGGTCTGTCAGACTCTTACTGACTAAAAACCACCCCGGTGTTCCATCTCACACCTACGCCGAGGGTCGCGGGAACTTACGATCCTTCCGCAACCCCCGGCTGGTGCCGGCCCGCCACGGCAGGCCTCTCCTCGTGTCGAGGGGGGGAGTGAGGTGTTTGACTCCCCCCGCGACGTCTAAGAGGGGCGCGCGTGGAACACTACGCGCCGCCACCTCGGGTCCGATGTATGGGGGGCGACGGACGTCCCCGAGTCCGTCGACCCTGGCCACCTCGGGTCCGATGTATGGGGGGCGACGGACGTCCCCGAGTCCGTCGACCCTGGACCCATTTAGGGGGGCTGGAAGAGGGCGTTGTCCGCCCTCCGCCGACGCCCAGTGCGCCTGCTGCGGGCTGGGTGAGAGGATGTGATCTCCCTCTCCCTTTCCGCAGCCTCCTTCTGCGAGATGACTGTCTCGCAGAAGGAAACCACCGCGTCCCAGGACTCCTCGCTGCCATAAGCGCACTAAGCAAGGATAACCCAACCAAACAGGTTAGGTTAGAACTGTGACGAACCACGCGCGAGACGAATTGGTCGCAGTAACTAAGCTAGGGCACCCGACCGAACGGGTTAGGTTAGGTTAGAACTGTGACGAACCACGCGCGAGACGAATTGGTCGCAGTAACTAAGCTAGGGCTCCCGACCGAACGGGTTAAGTTAGGTTTGAACTGTGACGAACCACGCGCGAGACGAATTGGTTGCAGTAACTAAGCTACGGCACCCCGACCGAACGGGTTAGGTTAGGTTAGAATTGTGACGAACCACGCGCGAGCCGAATTGGTCGCAGTAACTAAGCTAGGGCTCCCGACCGAACGGGTTAGGTTAGGTTTGAACTGTGACGAACCACGCGCGAGACGAATTGGTTGCAGTAACTAAGCTACGGCACCCCGACCGAACGGGTTAGGTTAGGTTAGAATTGTGACGAACCACGCGCGAGCCGAATTGGTCGCAGTAACTAAGCTAGGGCTCCCGACCGAACGGGTTAGGTTAGGTTAGAACTGTGACGAACCACGCGCGAGCCGAATTGGTCGCAGTAACTAAGCTAGGGCACCCCGACCGAACGGGTTAGGTTAGGTTAGAACTGTGACGAACCACGCGCGAGACAAATTGGTCGCAGTAACTAAGCTAGGGCACCCCGACCGAACGGGTTAGGTTAGGTTAGAACTGTGACGAACCACGCGCGAGACGAATTGGTTGCAGTAACTAAGCTACGGCACCCCGACCGAACGGGTTAGGTTAGGTTAGAATTGTGACGAACCATGCGCGAGCCGAATTGGTCGCAGTAACTAAGCTAGGGCTCCCGACCGAACGGGTTAGGTTAGGTTAGAATTGTGACGAACCACGCGCGAGCCGAATTGGTCGCAGTAACTAAGCTAGGGCACCCCGACCGAACGGGTTAGGTTAGGTTAGAACTGTGACGAACCACGCGCGAGACAAATTGGTCGCAGTAACTAAGCTAGGGCTCCCGACCGAACGGGTTAGGTTAGGTTAGAACTGTGACGAACCACGCGCGAGACAAATTGGTCGCAGTAACTAAGCTAGGGCACCCCGACCGAACGGGTTAGGTTAGGTTAGAACTGTGATGAACCACGCGCGAGACAAATTGGTCGCAGTAACTAAGCTAGGGCTCCCGACCGAACGGGTTAGGTTAGGTTAGCCCAATTTTATAAGTACGCCGTCAGCGTACCGGCCCATAGTGCTGCTCGACGAGGTGGGTAAGCTGTTTGAGCGGATTATCGCAGTCCGCCTCGTCGGCCACTTGTGCGGAGAGGGGCCGGACCTGGACGAGTGTCAGTTCGGATTTCGGTACGGGCGCTACACCATACACGCTGTGTCGCGGGTGAGAGTCTTGGCGGAGGAAACAGTGTCCCGGGGCGGGGTGATGGTGGCGGTATCGTTGGACATCTCCAACGCCTTCAACACCCTGCCCTGGAGTTGTATCCGGAAGGCACTGCGCTATCACCGGGTACCTCTCTACCTCCGCCGCCTCGTGGGGATTATTTGTCGGAGAGGTGTGTCACCTACGTGGGACGTAATGGCGCAAACCAGCGCCTCATGTCGTGCGGTGCTCCACAGGGCTCGGTCGTAGGCCCCCTCCTGTGGAACATCGGGTACGACTGGGTGCTGAGGGGCGAACTCCGGCCGGGCGTGGACCTGACGTGCTATGCGGACGACACGCTGGTCACGGCCCGGTGGAGTTCTCACAGGGAGGCAGCGTTGCTGGCGACGGCTACGGTATCATAGGTGGTGAGCCGCATACGCGCCTCGGCCTGGAGGTGGCCCTCAACAAGTCGGAGGCCATGGTGTTCCATGGTCCCCGGCGGGCGCCGCCGCCCGGATCACACATAGTGGTCGGGGGGTCCGGATCGCTGTCGAGTCTACCATGAAGTACCTGGGATTGGTGCTCGACAGCTGGTGGGACTTCGGACCCCACTTCCGGCGGCTGGTGCCCAAGTTGATGGGCGCGGCTGGGGCGCTGTCAACGCTGCTTCCCAATCTGGGGGGCCCGAGCGCCGCCTGTAGGCGACTCTACGTGGGGATCGTGCGATCGATGGCCCTGTACGGGGCCCCGATCTGGGCGGCTGACCTGACGGCCGGTAGCATTGCTGTTCTGCGGAAGCCGCAAAGAGCGATGGCCGTCAGAGTCATCAGGGGGTATCGCACGATCTCCTACGAGGCGGCTTGCGCACTGGCCGGATCGCCGCCCTGGGACCTGGAGGCGAAATTACTTGCGTCATTGTATCGGTGGCGTGAGGTGAGCGACCGATGCAGCGACAAATGGAGCAGCGTCGGTCGCAGCTTCGCGAGGTCCTGGTGGTGGAATGGCGGGACAGGCTCTCACGCCCTACAGCCGGCCTCGGCACCATCGAGGCCGTCCGGCCGGTGCTCGACCTTTGGCTCGGGAGGAGGCATGGCTCCCTGTCGTTTCGGGTGACGCAGGTGCTCTCGGGGCATGGTTGCTTCGGGAAGTACCTGTGTCGCATAAACAGGGAGCCGGACGCCCGGTGTCACCACTGCGTCGACTGTCGGGAGGACACGGCGCGGCATACGCTGGCAGAGTGTGCCGCTTGGGAGAAGCCGCGCCGTGCCCTCGTCTCTGGAGTAGGCAGTGACCTGTCGCTGTCGGCTGTCGTGAATTCGATGGTCGGCAGCGAGGAGTCCTGGGACGCAGTGGTTTTCTTCTGCGAGACAGTCATCTCGCACAAGGAGACTGCGGAAAGGGAGAGGGAGATCACATCCTCTCACCCGGCCCGCAGCAGGCGCACCGGGCGTCGGCGGAGGGCGGATAACGCCCTTTTCCAGCCCCCCTAAATGGGTCCAGGGGCGACGGACTCGGGGACGTCCGTCGCCCCCCATACATCGCACCCGAGGTAGCGGCGCGTAGTGTTCCACGCGCGCCCCTCTTAGACGTCGCGGGGGGAGTCAAACACCTCACTCTCCCCCCGACACAAGAAGAGGCCCGCCGTGGCGGGCCGGCAGTAGCCGGGGGTTGCGGAAGGATCGTAAGTTTCCGCGACCCTCGGCGTAGGTGCTCTGCCCGCCCCAGGGCGGAGGACATCCATGAGGATTTCCCACCCCGAAACAAAAAAAAAAAAAGGTTAGAACTGTGACGAACCACGCGCGAGACGAATTGGTCGCAGTAACTAAGCTAGGGCTCCCGACCGAACGGGTTAGGTTAGGTTAGAACTGTGACGAACCACGCGCGAGACGAATTAGTTGCAGTAACTAAGCTAGGGCTCCCGACCGAACGGGTTAGGTTAGGTTAGAACTGTGACGAACCACGCGCGAGACGAATTGGTCGCAGTAACTAAGCTAGGGCTCCCGACCGAACGGGTTAGGTTAGGTTAGCCCAATTTTATAAGTACTTTGGACCGCTACTATTACAGGCTAAATGAAAAAGGAAACATCTACTTCTTAAATAGTAACTGCAAGAAGATCCTTAAGAATCCTTCATACTATGTCCTTTGAAGATACAAAGAGGTTATTACTTGTGCTAAAGTAAATATTGTTCGCATTATTGTTATTTAGTTTTTTTTTTTTATTACTTAAGCTAAGATAATATAATATTATACCCCTTTTTACTTATGTACCCATAAGATTAATATGATAATTTTGTGATTATTTATTAAATGAATGTTACCACCAATCGCCTGAAACACGGGATTATATAGTTCAGGCACAAATCATGGGTGAACTTGACATAGATTTAAGAAAAACGGTATTTAACGTTATACCTTATACTTTTGAATAAATTTATTTGTTTTATTTTATTGAAATAAATGCTTTAATTGCAGCAGTATTCTGCAACTCAACTGATTTGAGTAGTACAAAACTGCTAAAATCCAAAAAATATGACAAATCTATTGCAGTCCACAAAACTCACCAATTAATGGGCAACAGCCGCTCAGTCTTAAGTCTATACGCGTTCTCTTCTTTCGGAATGATCCTCGCGAGGCCGAAGTCTGATATCTTCACGTGGTATTTGTTCACGACTAAAATGTTCCTGGTCGCTAGGTCGCGGTGCACCACGTTCTTCGCCGATACGTGATCCATGCCCTGCGGAAGATATAAGGTGTTACAGTATAACATCACGCCTGTATTCCACGAAGGGATTAGCAGGAGTGAATGGTACTATTATAATGTGGGTACCCACATTTCACCAGTTATGTTTAAAGCCTGTTACGGTGCGATTTAGTTGCCTGTGACATACCAGAAGTTGAAGCGAAAATAAAAGTTGCACCATCTGAACAGAGTTTAGACGATATAAGTTATGTGTTGCATCAATTTTATTGTATGTCACAGGCAAGAAATTTGCATCGTGTAAATGAGACTTTAGTATCATGTAATACGGGCAAGCTTTTTGCCACAAATCTAAACTCCCGTTTGCTATTGAGAAATTCCTGATGGACTTACTAATCGAATGCAGCTAAATACCAGTATTTTACGTGGAGCGACTGCCTATCTGACCTCCACAACCGTAACACGATATCCCTTGGTAAGACTGGTTGTCAGACTTTCGGACTTCTGAATACCCGCAACGATTGTCAAAGATCTACAAATGACAGCCCAGGCCAACGGTTTAAAGTGCTTTCCGAGGCACGGAGGGATCTCGACCCCTCCGTGCCACGGAAATCATGTGGAAAGCACCGTGCGGTCCGTGGATGGGTGAGCATCCATTACACACGGACCGACCTCCGCAAGCGTTATATTATTATTTAGCCTCGAGCCCTAAAATCCTACACTTACCGTAGCGATATCCCTTGAGTACTTGAGCAGGTGTGAGATCCTAAGCTTGTCCCCTTGGAACTTGAGGTAGTAGTTGAGCGAACCTTCCTCTAGGTACTCCATCACTATGAGTACGTCCGAACCGTGGTCCCAAGAGTAGCCTAGGATCTCTACTATGTTGATGTGTTGTAGAGACTGGAACAAAATAAAGAGGTGTTAACCTAACCAATATTTTGTAACAATCCATCCTTAGTACTCACCTTCGTCATAAAAGCAACTTTGTGCAAAAAAATCATGCTTCTAGATCCAGCGGTTTAGACTGTGCGTTGTCTGCGAGTGAGTGAATGAATGAATTTAAGATTTTTATTAAGTAGATAAAAACTGGAATTAAGAATTATTTCTGCTTATGATAAAATAATTTCGATTGGAAAATAAATTTTATTTCAAAACGTACCTTCATAATCTCCAACTCATTCTTGAAGTCTTCGTAGAGAGTACCGTTTCTCTCGGAGGCTTGTCTCGTTAATTTCTTCACAGCTACTTCTCTTCGCTGGGATTCCTGGTTGTCGCGCTCCATCCACCCTTTGAACACGTGTCCGTAGTTTCCCTGTACGTAATATTATCAGTTATTTTAAGTTCCTTTACTCTACCGCCGTGGCTATATCTGCAGCGTGCGGCAAATATTCGCGATATCGCGCAGGTCTGGCCAGGTACTTCATAAATTCAGGCTATATGAGCGCGTACACACTAATGCCTATCGCTGCACTTTTAGCCTAGCACATAAGAAAAAATAAAAATATTAAGCGCATACAGGGTTAATCATCGGTTGGTGCCTCATTTCATTAAAAATATATAACAGGCATCTGCGAGTTGGCTTCAGCTTATGGCAATACTATTCTGTAAAAACACACACTGCGACACCACATTTTTATATAAATAGAAGATAGATGCTCACACTCAGAATACTCTTTGTCACACAATAAATAAAGGAAAACTAATAAAGAATGGTGGGCGATAATGGTCCCAGTACCGCCAGCCACTAAGTGTGATTTACTTAAAAGAGCAAACAATACTGAATCTTTTTTTTAATGTCACCATCAATATGATGACCGGTTGAGAAACTGGTTTCGTCTTCTTTACAAAGTAACTCATACCCAAATTGTGTATCTTAATTTATGTATGTACTAACACTAGGTTTAAGGTACTTTACTAACACTACGGATCTCTGTTATCTGATTATTTGAAAATAAATAAATAAATAAAAAAAATATATATCAGAGAGGAACTGACACGTGTATCTAAAGTATTTTTCTTTAAATTAATTATTGATCGGTTTTGAGTGCATTCTTTAAAAGAAAGATCGCTCTGTTAACCGGGCGAAACTTCGGCGCGATGACGTCAACGACGTTCAAGCCCCGGGAGAATTCCGATGGCGCGCTATGTTTGTGACTGCGCGCACAAAATATGGTCTCCTGCTGTTTCTATGGGCTCTATGCACATATTGTAAACTGATTTGGGTTTGTGAATAAACATACCACATTATACAGTGTAAACAATAGTGGTGCGACGAGTATTGTATTTCTAAACACATTATGAGAACAGATAACTGGCTGAAATTGTGTTTGATCCTATGTTATGTCTATTTCTGATAAAACTACCGTATTAATTTACACGAAATTTTGCATGTAACATTATGAATAGATAAGTTATCTAAAAACAACGTTTATTTTTTCTTTTTCTTTTTTCGACCGGCACTGTTTTTGGACTCCATAATTATCGATCCAGAAGCTTCAATAAATCAAAATGTTAGATTTTTTGTCTCATGGGAAATAAAGTATTCTAATAATAAAGTATTCATTAATTCATTTTTATTTTACCTATCTACTCGCATACATGAATATACCTAATTGCTAACCTAACTTAAACTGAAACCTAAACTAAACCGGTTTATATGTGTCACAACCGTAAAACCCTACTTGAACTAACCTAACCTTGTCAGAACTAAATAACCCTGGGACAGATTTTGTTGGACGTTGGCCTGAGTAAGGAGAGAAGTAATGTCTTCAAAACCACAGTGGTTTTAGCTGTGGCGGTAGTGGGACCAGCTCCCATACAAGGATAGTGGGCAAAAATGCCCACTATCCTTTTACTATTCAGCCACGCGCCAAATAGCCTTGGTTATTTGGCGCGTGGCTAAAATCGGAACCAAAGCCGCCATCTTGTTTTTTGAATACATTTCAAGTGACATCTCACAAAACAATTGCACAAATGTTTAGCAGCAGCGGCCCCCTGTTAACGTTATTCGAGTGCCAAAAGATGTACGTGTGATATATGTGTGTAAGGGTGTGTGTGTATGTTGATGTATGTGTGGTGTGTGTGCCTTGTAGGAGTGAATCGCAATCACGATTGCTGCCAGACAACCAGCCAGTATTTTTTTAATCATTCTCCTTATTGAGCACATACACTGACATGTCGTGAAGGGCCAAATTAAGGCCCCGCCTCTCATGCACTAGTTTCTAGGCTCAAATCTGAGCAAGTACCAATGTGGCTATTTCAATTCATATGTACTCCCTGAGTTTATCTTGGACCTGGATTACAGACATCGATAAAGGAAAATATCGTGAGGAAACCTGGATCTATAGTTGTAAGTCTAAAATCGCCGACCCGTCTTGAGCAAACGTGGTAATCAATGCTCGTGCCATCTCTTTATTAGAAGAGGCCTTTACCCTTCAGAGGGACAATAATAGGCTGGTATTATTATTATTACTTACACTGCCAATCTTCTTGGTAAGCGTGACGAGGTAGGTCTTGCCCTGCGACACGATGGACTCCATGAGGCGGGGCGCGGGCGTGGACTCGTCGTCCAACTCGTCGTCGAAAGCGCGCGCGGCGCCGCCCATGCTGCTACTGTTGCGCGAACGAAGCTCGCGCTGTAGGGCGTACGGAAGGCCGTTCATGCTGTCCAAAGAGTTTGAGCTTTTGTTGTCTGCGAACTAAAGGATAAAACTCGTTGGTTAAACGTGCCTTGGAACGGAACTAAGCTTAACTTGACTTACTGTAAGTCATAACCAATGAAAATGATTTTTTGACAGTTTTTCCACGCAAGAACTGTCACACGTCAATTTTATGACCATATCTGACTTTGTGGTAAAATAAACCCTTAACAACATAAACAAAAGAGGGAATGCTTTTTTCGAAATCCATGTGCACAACGCTACAAGGATCTTTTGACGCGTGGCCATAATTGGAAATAACGCCACCATCTTGTTTTTTAATACGATTTCTGTAACAATTTCACAAATGTTTACCAACAACGCCCCCCTGTCAATGTCATTCAGGCGCCAAGAGATCCTTGTATTACTTCTATTAAAAATTACACTCACGACAGTTGGGGTTATATATCTAATTAGAGAAGTGTTAATAATAATATTAGGTCTGGACACGGCTCGTTTTGTTAGGAGGTTCCCTTTGGAGCCGTGACCGCCGCTAGCTTGTGCCCGATACCCATAATTGTTAGTAAACATTAAACTTAATACCCATGTTAGTAATCATGTACTTAAAATTACCTAGTTTTATAATTCTAAAATAAAAAACAAATAAATCTTTAAATAAATAAACGTATTTTCTTTCATTAATTCAGGCGCATTACCCATAATGTGTAATGACCGTTTCAAAAGTGTGTCTTCAAAAGAGAAACCCCGACATAAAAACGCCGTAGCCACTCTCCACATAACTCGATACAAAATCCGTATACAAAGACAGAATATTCAAAACAAGAAGCCCTACAAAAACTTCAGAAGCGTGTTCCTTTGTTTCGTTATTTTTGTATTTATTATGAAATTGTATTTCTTAGAAGTAAAATTAAGTTGTCGTAATTTTGTTTAGCTGCTGAATGGTGTATTGAAAATAAAGTATATAAATAAAAAGGGAATCAGAACGTGATAACTAAGAGGGGAGAATGGATGAGGAAAATATTTTGCGTGGGACAAGGGCCGGAAAAAGTATATTCTAAAGTAAAAGTAAGTACTTACTGGGTTATCATATTGATCAGACATGGTTCCATTCATGGAGAGTACGCTGCTGTCTGATATCAACGACTTATTGCTGCCGGCGTCACTTAGTTCACTCGGAATAAACCTGTCACCTGAGACAAAAAAAAAACGTGAAATAGACCAAGAAACCAAGTAGAAAATAACCGATGAATAAGGATTGTCAATTAGCAATCAGGCACATGTACGTCTGGCAAAATTAAGTGTGACATGTTTTTTATTATATCATAACACATAACGACACGCCTGTTTACCTCGAAGACACCCACATATCGCCAGTTATGTTTAAGTCCCATGTAAAAGGGGGCGCGAGCCTATTGCCATACACAGGTGTTGCCGCGGCTATTGTTATAATATATATTATTGCTATTGTTTTGTGTTATCATTAGTTGAAAACTTACTTGATACAGTCTCCGCGTGCTCCATATGTTCAAGGGATATCTTTGGCTCTTCGTATTCGTGGATAGGTACGTATTCTGAAAACAAGGATCAGACATTATAATCTGATGTAAGCAATATTATTGGCATACTTAAAGAATCGGGGATTAAAGGTGAACCTTCACTGGTCCGCACCGGCCGCAACGCACGCATGGCATGCAACGGATTTTGGTTTGCTTTGTATGAATTCATATAGCACTGCGTCCACTATCTGTACCGCCTGCACGTCTCATGGATTAGTTAAACGCGAGCATCGCTCACTGCCACTGCACTGATGTTGTCCAAACATTGGTCATTGGTGGCTTCAAGTTTATTTGTAATGTTTAGTTGTGTGTATACAGCGGGTCTCAAAAACGGAAAAGAAAAATATTGTGGGGAAACTGACATGTCTAAATCCAAAATTCAAAGACATGTGACATCCACCAAACCGCAGAGCCTGCGTGGTGGATAACGGCCCACTCCCTGACATAGAGAGTAGGCCCGTATCCCAGCAGTGGGAACATTAAAGGCCGAGTATGTTTATGGACAGCGAGTCACGTCGTGTACAGTCTAGTGTTCTATAGTTTCGTCAGTTTTCCCTTTTGATGGTACCGTACTGAGCCGACTACTGCATAGAAAATTATATTTAATTACTTGATAACAAATATCAAAATAGCATACACCTTTGATCAATGTCGAATTGACATCATAGGTTGATGTAAAGAAACCTTGTTAATGGCCTGGACATTTTATGAAAGATAAATCATGTCATTGTCTGTCAGTATCACACATTTTTAATTCGGTCTGACATGTAAAGGCGATGACTGAGTGTCATTCTGCGGTATTGACATTACGGCGCAATATATATAATTCTGAGTCGGTAAAGCAAAATCGTGCAATGAGCAGACAAAAATAGCCCTTAAGGTGACGAACATTATTTGGATGTGAATGTACCTCTGTGCAGCATGTGGTTCATGTCCCGCATGATCTCCTGCGGGCGCAGCGGGTCGGGCTGCCAGCACTGGCGCATGAGCGCCCACACCTCGCCTGGGCAGCGCGCCGGCCGCAGCAGGCGATCACCCATCTCGTAACTCTGCAACAAAACGCACGTAAACACCACATAATCTATATACATATTATAAATGAAAGTCACTTTTTCTGTCTGTCTGTGTGATCGCTTAGATCTACTTAACTGCACGATGGATTTTGATGCGGGTTTCACCATCATTTAGAGAGTTTATTCCGGAAAGTTTATGTGTTTAATACATTAATATTTAAATAACATATCATAACGAAATCTCAATGTTTTGTCAGTCGTAAAAATCGTGCGAAGCAGGGGCGGGTCGCTAGTATTATACTAAAATACGCTAAGTATCAGCGTAGAAAACTAACGTGGACTGGTCGAAACGTTACACGGCATTTTCAATCGGAGTTAAGAGGGCTGTCACATTTTGTCACCTCTCTCGCTCACATGGGACCAAATTTTGAAGAATGGTAAATGAAAAGATGCTTTTTTGAAAATGTAATCAATTTGCAAACTAATAAATAATATTAATTTAATAGGTAATTATTAAAAACGCATTTTATTGTGGCATTTATTTAACTCATCTCGTAAACAGTTCATAATACTTATTGAGCTGTGTTTATTAGATAATACGAGTATGATTCATTAGTTGACCAATTGACATTTTTCAAAAAAAGTATCGTTTCATTTAACATTCTTTAAAATTTGGCCCTGTGTGAGCGAGAGAGGTGACAAAATGTGAAAGCACTCTTAAGGCTTAAATTATAGTGAGCGACTTGTTTGCATACACCGAGCGGTTGTGCCGTTGTTTACCTGCTCCGTTCAGCAGAACGCCGGTTAGTTATCACCGAACACTTCGTCAATACAACTTACCCTTGCAGTTAGAACTGGGTTGGTTTCAGTAGGCGACTGTCCGTAGGAGAACACTTCCCACAGCGTGGTCGCGAACGCCCAGATGTCGCCCATCACCGACCGCTTCGCCAGGCTCATGTCAGAGAAGAATTCCACGGGCATCCAGTGGACGCTGCAAATATAAAGAAGGTTAGCCGAGTCTTGAAATAAACCGGAAATCGGCAAGCGTAGGGTAGGATGCCCTCAGGCGAAGTGGTGTGACGATTTTTGCTGGGTACCTTGCGAAGATCGTTGTAGCAGCTGGATGTGAGTGATTGAAGGTCGAGCTAAATGGCACGCTATTGGGGAAGCCTGTCCAGGAGTAGCCGATAGAATACAATCATGCACAGAATATTGCTCAATGGGGTCAATATAAAAATAATCCAATACAAAGGATAATTGCGATTCTCTTAATACGCGGAAGTTTCTCTCAGTTACGTCTGTCATCATCCACTGCTTATTAAGACTCTCTTACAATGTAAAAAAGACCCACGAAGCCGTGATCTACGGATTCTATAAATCAAAGTAAGTAACTTGTGCAAAAATAATTGCTGGGAAACGACTTCCAATTTTTAACCGACTTCAAAAATGGAGGAGGTTATATGTTCGGTTGTGTTTCTTTTAATGTACTTATGTTCACCGATTTCTCCGTCAATTGTGGACCGATATTGAAAATTCTTTTTTTGGTGTGAAAATTCGCTGTTTACGGTAGTGCGCAACATAACGCACGCAAAAC
This sequence comes from Fissipunctia ypsillon, assembly GCA_947568875.1. NCBI lineage: Eukaryota > Metazoa > Arthropoda > Insecta > Lepidoptera > Noctuidae > Fissipunctia > Fissipunctia ypsillon. Next base: position 13,322,803 of record OX387659.1, on the reverse strand, counting down.
ATGGTGCTTATGATTGTGTGCATGCAACGGTACAGGGATCGTGGGAGTATTTAATTTAAAGTTAAGTTATAATATTTAAACTTGTTTCCTTAAAAAAGTTAGAATTTTGACCTTCAATTTCTCCGTAACCAGAAAGTTTCCAGCTTCGGTCCAGTACAAAAAAAGTTATCATAATAACAGGCAGAACAAGACGTGACTCCGGCTTCGTTAAGGGTACTTTCACACCGGTTATATCGAGCACGTGTGTTGACTCACTCGAGGTGCGTGTAGTGCCGCAGCGTGGGCCCGGACAGCTTCACGAGCATGCGGTCTCCGTCGTGCGCGGCCAGCAGCAGGCGGCGACAGCGGATGTACCCGTGCACCACGCCCGCTTCCGACAAGTCCCATAGAGCACGCGCTAGACCCGCTGCTACTTTTTTCAGATGTAGAGGCTTTATGCGCTCTTCGTTCTCTCTGTAAGGTTGTGGATGGTCTCCGATAAAGGATTTTGATTTAAGAGTGTCCATGGAGTTTCTTGCCCGTTCTTCTTCATAGCAATCTACTACGATTTGAAATGGGCAAATAGCTTCATCTTTATGACTGACAATTCAAAAGTGCCTGTAACTGATTTATTTGAAATTGAGGGTCGTTTTCGTTGGCAAGAATTTGGTTCCAGTTGATGAGGCACAGGAATTTTTAATTTACAGATTATACAACCCGGTTTCTGTAAGGCCCATGAATTTAATCTGGTATCAAGTAACAGAATGAACACATCATTATGTTTTGTTGACGATATTTTGGTCAAGCAATCACAAAAGTATCTACATGATATTATTATTTGTCTATTCAACCGTCAATAATTAAAACGGAGACGCAACACATTTGTAGCGAACGTGACTTAGGATTAGTTGACAAACCTGAGATAGTCATCGAAGGGTCCGTAGGGCAAGTACTCGAGCACGAGCGCGGTGGGTGAGCTCAGTGTCACGCCGTACAGACGCACCATCGAGCTGGACTGCACGCACGCCCACTTGCTGGCCAGCTCCACGAATTCCTAGGCCACAATAATGTTTTACTTCTATACGTAATACACATAAACTCACGCTATCTTCCCATGGGGGGTAGGCAGAAACTACAGAACTGTACTGCTAAGATCCTTACATATTCCTTCTTTTGCTTCGTTTACATTCATACATCAGAGGGGCTATTCCTGTAATTTTAAGAACGTTCATTCATTCTGATCTCAGTCTCAATATGTCAAAAATAGCTATAATTTCCCTACATTTTTGACAAGTTATGACATTCGATTGACATTGAAATGAGTTTGTGACTAGATTTTGAATGTTTTTAGTAACGGGAATTGGGCTTCTGGTCATACACGCACGCCAGTTGCGAATACTACGCACCTAACCTTTCTGACGAAGAACAACACCAATCAGGTCACTATATACAGGGCGTCCCACGGATATGCCACATGGAGGGAAAGTACCTTGAATATTGTAGATGGAACATTTTACTGAAAGAAGACATTATTTGAATTTAAAAAACAATTTAAACTGCATTCATAGATATTTAAATAATTACATGGTTGAACCGGGAATCGAACCCATTACATGAGAAAAATAATCAACCTGTAGCTTTATCATACCGATCGAAAGGCTTCATCGTAAGGATTATTTTTTGCTAAATAACATAGTATCACAAATAAAAGGAAGACCATGAATTTTAACATTTTGAATACAAAATTAATCAATTTATCAAATGCTCAAAATGCTTCGGCTCAGGATACGGCTCGATTTGTTGCATACAACCAGGTACCTACTAATTACGTATCTCTTTATCATTTTATCATGCACTTAAATTATAATAGGGAAATGATGCGTACTTCTCAAGTGGGTACATTTATTAGTAATAGGTACTTATGATAATGTCAGTTGTATGTCCTTACGGCAATGTCAGCTTTTCATTTTTCTGAACCAAATTTCACATCAAATGTTAAAATTCATGGTCTGTAATTATTTAAATATCTATGAATGCAGTTTAAATTGTTATTTAAATTCAAATAATGTCTTCTTTCAGTAAAATGTTCCATCTACAATATTCAAGGTACTTTCTCTCCATGTGGCATATCCGTGGGACGACGCCCTGTATATGTCCTTCCAGGTCATCCCCTACCGGCGTTTCCACTCACATCTGCCGTGTAAATACCTTTTGTTCGTCGACTTTCATTCATCCTCTCAACATGACCAAACTGTCTGAGCATACTCTTTTCAATTTCGGTCACGGTTTAAGATGTAGATCTTAAACCGCGACCTTGCCTTATCGCAACACCGCTCAGCCTATCATTCATAGCTTTTTCACAGCATTTTTTCTACTTTCTATACGTTATCGTTTCTGGACATATTTGTACATATTTATCGCAAAAGATATCTCTATCTGTTTTGGCTGCATAACCTCTCGGTTTGGAAGGAAAAGGAGTCGCACGCATTCTGGGCAACAGAATGCGTGCGACGCATTATATCTAATGGCTAGTTACAAGCTAATAGTTACAAAGTAATTATCATAATGTTAACAATTTTATAAAATATCAGTTAGCAAGCAGAAACAAAAACACAGATTTGAAAACTTGATAAAACGAAAGCATTAATAACTATGCAGAATCTGTCTTACCTTTAAATGATCATTGGCTTTTTCCCTCTGTAACGTCTTGAAGGCGACCAACAATTTCTTAGTTTCGTCGAGTCTCCACAGCGCTTTGTAAGTCGCTGTAATGTTTTCTGAACCGATCTTTTCCGAACCTAGAGGAGGAAAAACGGATATATTCTGCTTTAGTTTCTTATGGCCGACAATAATTGAAGATTTCCACAATTTTCTACACTGCTTAGAGCTTATATACTTTAAGGTATATACGTACCTACTTCTACCGAAAATAAATCGCGAAAAAAATCGGCTACTCCATACATTTACCTATGTTTACATAACTCAACAAAATGTATGCAAAATGTATTTTTTTTCGCGATTTCAGGGTTGGCCCCATCGTAAAAGCGGTTCATAATTTTATTACAATGGCCCTTTTCAGGTTCTCAGGTACTTAACTTATTTCAATTCCACCTTGTATATAGCAGTTAAAAGGGTAGTGCGCACGCCGATAATGCGAGTGAAAAGCGGTTAGGAAACCCATTCAATAAGACAGTAATTAACACACTAACATTTAGAAAAGCCTTTTAGTTAAAATTCACATATAATAGATTGTAGTAAAATAGCACGAATTAACCAAATTAAAAAAAATTGATTATCATAAACACAACATAAATACTCATTACCTACACGTTAATAATGACAAAAGTATGACAATGATAAAATACGACGGTATTAATAAGTAGAAGATTATCATACCAGTGTACAGTAGTATATCCTTATTGGGCAGGCACCGCGGACTCCGGTTGTCCTTTAGAATGTCCTGAAGTTCTGCTTGATCAATACGAACGCCTCTTTTCACCGGCTCGCCACACAGCAGTAATTGGGACTTGTCTGCAATAATACTTCAACGTTCACAACGAAGATCATAGACGCTTTAATTAATCCCCTTCGAATCATAATTAATGAAACACCTACATATAAGGGAAACACTAATAAATTATGATAAACGAGGTAACGCAAAAAGCTAATTAACTTTACAATTTACGCGAATGTGGAGTATTTTCGTGGAAGAATATTTAACACCCTCAGTGCGTTAGAATTTTTGTAAATAATACTCATTATTTTTTTTACATGGGATTGTTAACTTCTTGTAGAAAAAAAAAACAGACAAGTGCGAGTAGGACTCGCGCCTTGAGGGTTCCGTCTCAAAGCTGTGCCCGGACGCCCCGAATTTCCAATTCCGGATTGGAGGAAAAACTTCACTTAGGGCTGATATTTCAATCGTCAGATAACTTTTATCTGGAGAATATTTTTGACGTTTTGACAGCTTTTATATAGAAAATATGTCAAACCGCAATATTTATTCCTCAAGTAAAAGTTATCTGACGGTTGAAAAATCAGCCCTTAACAGTAGATAAAAGAAACTTTTGAGAGTGGACTGATTTGAATGAAATATATGGAGATGTCGCAAATGGATTTTCAAATCCGCTGTTTAACATAACTGCTAGCTGTTTTACAAAATAGCTCCGTTATGTAAAACAGCTGAACGACGTTTAACAATTTTCCATAATTACTGAACTTTTTTTTAAATTACAACAGGGATGCCCTTGGCCTGCATCTCACCTGATGGTAAGTGATGATCAGGCCGAAGGTAGAAGCGAGCTTCACCCAAAACTCTCACAGAGAAACTGGCTATCTTATCTCTAACTGCCGAAACACAACAATGCACTTAAACTTCTTGTTATGGCGACAGACTTAGATAAGATGGTGGAAGCTAGCCAGGCGGACTTAGAACAAGCCCTACCACCAACCAAACCGAGCAGAAAATTTTTCAATATATCAATGCAACGGGACGACGATTAGAGGTTATGTAAAACAGCTTGAAATGAAACGATTGTAGATTTGTTCTAGATTTTGTCGCTTGTAGCTCAGTGGGTCATAACAACAATAATGGCGTTCGAAACAGAAATTAATGAAAGAGTAATATGAGTGAAAGTGACCCTAACTCAAGTGAAAACCATGATTTTAAGGACAATTTTAATATAAAATTATCAAAGTTTTATGAAAGTCAGTCCTAAAAATACTAAATAGCCAAGTAATTGCGACCAACTGGGAAGCAACGCTCGCCGGCCACTGCTGCGGCACCGCTTGGCTCGCGCGCGGTTGTTCACAGCTCTAACCTAAACGAATGGGTCACGGTGCCCTAGCTTATTTACTGCGACCAATTCGGCATTAGAAACCACACCAAACGCTTATTGTGACTGCAGATGAGCCATTCTGCATTACGTCTAAACGTGGGTAGCAGTTTTGTTAAACGCAACGCAATGGCAATCCAGCTGAACGTTGTTCAGCTGTTTTACCTAACGGAGCAGTTTTGTAAAACAGTTAGCGGTTTTCGGATTGAAGGACAAAAGATGGCGTAAAATAATCATCAAAATATGTAACATAATTGACCGTATCCCATGATCCCGATGACTTAGAAGTTTGAATGTCTTTAAAAAGTATAATAATAAATAATTTTTTCATCCGTCCAAGGGATCGCAGATCTTAGTACTTAAGTATTTAATATTAATGAAGGCTTTCAACCTTGCGAGATGTTCGAAAGAGTTACCGTGGCCCCGGCACAGGCAACAGAAGGAACACGGGTGGGTTTTAGTCAGTAAAAGTCTGACACGCCCTCCCGCTCCGCCCAGAGCGGGAGAAGTCATTTGATGATTTCCCATCCAGAAAAAAAAAAAAAAAAAAAAAAAGGCTTTCAACTTGATAACTTTAACCATTCTTGAGATAAAGGGTTGTCCGTTCTATCAGAACGGACAGCAAAGTAATCCTAAAGGGGTTCCGTTTTTCCTTTTGAGGTACGGAAACCTAAAAAGAAAATAAAAAGTAAACGCCATTAAAATTCCTGTGACAAATTGTTGTTCATACCAAAGTTTTGAATTTAGATACTGAATAAAATACAAAACTTTATTTATAGATGTAATGCGGTGTATTACATTAATTTTTTACAAAACTCTTCCGATGTAAGCATGTACGAGCGATCATGGACACGGGTGACTAGTTCCGTTAAAGATAATTCAATTCAACAACGAATAAGATTGACGTTAGCACCAAAGATTAATATAAAACTGCGTCAGCAACATCATCTACTATATTATCTATCTTCTATAATAAAAATGAATGTTTGTATGTTTGTCCTCTATGCTTTCTTAAACCATTATGATAAAAAAAATTGGTAGGGTTTTCTGAGGACGCCCACGAGGGTTTCTGATCCAAACAAATACAACCGAACACTCTTTTACTTTTTATGACATTGCAACGCATGCCGGGTACAGCTAGTAGGCTATAGAATATAAAATGCCCCTTATTACGTCCCGCGTATTCTAGGGCGATGCTCAGTCGTAAATCTCGATTTAAAACTATTACAGTCGAGATTAGAATCAAATCTGTCAGGTTTAAATCGAGATGGATGGCTGAACATCGTTTTAGAAGACTCACCTTCATCTATTAAAAAGATACATTGTGAAGGAATCGCAAGCATATTTATTGCTAACGTCCAACAGTGGACGTTCATCGACTGAGATGATGATGATAATGAATTTATGAATCAATAAGTAAATCAAATATTAATATTTACCATATTCTGAAGGCGGTATGCATTCATTTAAAAATATCCTGCCTTCTGGGTTCTGATGACATCCGACTAGCCTCTCGATACTATAGTACTCCTCATTATTGACCACGTAACAATGACCCTTAAACTCTATTCTATAAGTCTCTGTTGTACTGCAAAGAAAAAAAAACATTATGTAACTTACAACTAAAAATAGCCTCCACGAGTGGCGAGAAGAAGAAAAGAAAAGCAACTCTGAATATACATACTAAAAGTCCAATACGGCAAAAAAGGTAACGTAATGCTAATACCTTATTGCAATGACATAAGAGTCACATTGCAGTGATGCATGATGATATTGCATTGGAATAACACCGTGAGTGGTCTACATTGCTCGCTCCCTATTACATGGGGCTTAAACATAATTAGCGAAATGTGGGTGTACTATAGGTACACCTCTGCCTAACCCTTCGGGGAATACAAGAGTGATGTTGTGTGGTCTACATTGATTTGAGCCGAATCCGTGGTTTTGCGTGATACTTCATGATTCGATACTCACGTTAAATTTTTGTGGCTATACGTCTTTCAAAGTTGGCTTTACATCATGCATGAGTGATGTGCTTAAGGGGGAAGTGCTAAGGTAGCCCGCGAAATCCAAATTTTCTTACGATTTTTGCAAATTGCAGCTCAGTGTCTGGGTGTATGTTGATTAAAGTATGATTCGCGACCGTAACAAATATTTTTACATAGTAAAATTATAATCATTAAAATCAGTAATAGTATAATCCTCAAATGTCATGATTTCATGAAATAATCATTCTTAGAATCACTTGGCGTTAGAGTTATATTGATGACTTTAATAATTATAATTCTGTAAATAGATATTTGTTACGGTCGGGAATCATACTTTAATCAACATACAACCCAATACTGACCTGAAAATTGCAAAAAAGGTAAGAAATTTTGAATTTCGCGGGCTACCCTGGCGCATTCGCCTTAAGTACAGAAACTTAGCACAATAACTTTTAGTGACCAACACACGAGGAAGGCATATTTTATTTGACAGTCTGGATCTGGATCTAGCTTCATCCAATCTTTATCGTTTACTCATTTCGGTTCATAAGTTCACAAGATAACAAATTATTATTTACGTGTACATTCATACTTCGGCATTCAAAAACCTTGGCCACAGTTAAGACAAAAAAAAATTACCTGTTTTTGGTACATACGTCCAAATAATAAACATTGTAGTCATCCTGGCACTGCCGTAATATATAACAACCATGTTTCTTAGCACGTTTTTCTTCCAACTTTCGATACGAGAATGCGCCCCTACAAAATTAAAAGTATTTTTTAACAAAATTCTCCGTAGCAATTACATTAAATATTTACCCCTTTTTGCTAGCGGACTTACCCGACAGGGCCGTGACATTTTATTCTTTGTAGCTCCTTTAGCGACGGTGTTTCATCGTCTTTAGACAGGTTAAATGTCCATTTAACCATTAATCTGTTTCACATAATAATAGTGTTATTCTAGTGTTTGACATTTATAACAGACATCACAAAGGAATTCTTGATTTGACGTGTATGTTTTCCTGATCAGTTAAATAAGTATGAATATAAAATATAGTAATTAGAAATAGTCTTTTGAACGTTTTATTCGAAACCAAATAAAACAATAGCGGTTTATCTATTAGGTATCATAGCCGCGAAACAAAAATAAAATTATGCAAACCTGTAATATCCATCACAAACTGATATAAATGATGATAGATGCTCCTCCGATTTAAACTTAAAGAACAGGGGGGTTCCTCTCCTTGATATTTCTAACGAGTTTTCTCCATTCCTTGTAATATAAATTAATTCTTCTATTTTGCAAACGTGGGTCCACTGAAATGACGTCATTGTATAGTGATTTATGATTTGTAAACATGTAAGTGATTTATTTATATTATCTGTCTGAGAGTATCATACTGAGTAGGTAGTCAGATAAAAAGCCGAAGAATAAAACCCTTTTAGGTAAATAATTATATTTATCAAACTGAGGTCGCAAATAAACCTAGGGCGCAATGCATGCTTTAGTCGCTGGCCCGCATTCGGAAACCCGAATGGCTTTAACTACACGAGGAATTAGAACAAACGACACAATTACACTATAAACTGACTAGCTGGCATTTTTGACAAACTCAGGTGTCTGAGGAATTGGATGGCGATTACTTTACACTGGGTCGTAAGGTCGAATTCCATAGACATCTCAATTCAGATGGGCGACCAACAGCATCATTACTTACTTCTCTTTTCACAGTATTATAGATTCTTATGCCAGGCTGGTGCGGATGAAAGGGCGCGACCACAACATTCACCGGTGTCACATCGCTGCCGTTCTGCCACAGAACATTGTCATACTCCTCCGCCAAATAGTTCGGGGCCATTATGTACAGTTGTTGGAGGTATAAGTTCTTTATGTAGCTGAAATTTTATTTAATATTTTACCACCTATCTCGAATAAAGGCCTTAAGAGGTCGTCTACAATTTGGGAGACAAGACAATGGTCAATGGGGCATGGGGCTCACCCCGTGCCCCATTGACCAAGACAAGTGGTAAGATTTTTATCACCAGACTACGGTTAAGTGCAATAGTCATGACTCAAAACGACCCGACTGTACCTATAATAATACATTTTCAAGACTATCAACTTCCATTGGTCGGTATACTATAATTCTCGATGTTTGTACTAAAAACGAAGGGTGATGCTTGAATGCAGACAGACACAAACATCTGACCAGTGATACAATCAAACCAGCTTTTGTTTGCATTGTGTAGGAGCAGAAACATAAAAAGTCTACTCGCAAAAAAATAATAAAGGCGACAGCAGATTGCTGCAAATTGTATTCAATCGGTATACTTACTTCACGTTATGGCCGACAGAACAAAGTTTGGGCAGTTGGTCGTGAGCATGCTTCTTCGCGACGTGACCGTGTCTTCTAACAATCACTTTCGGTATATATTTTTTGTAATCCCTCACAACATCGTTTACCGACAATTTTTCCTCAGCTGTGGCACGTGTCCTGAATTAAAAACATGTACTCGCAATTTGTCACGCAAAAGATCGACATTTTTGGAGATTCGAGACGTGAATATTACAGCATGATCTACATACATATCAAGTCGGGATCCGCTTTTAATTTAACGAAGGAAACTAATTGAATACTAACTGAGCACATCCCTTTTCATACACAATTGGTTTATGAAAGGCGACGACAAAGCGTCATATCCAATTATCAGTACTTAAGACCACCAGGTCTTAGTAGTCTTAATATCTGGTACATATTGCATGAGCTCGGAGCCACGCCGCGCTGGGCCCACAAACAGAAAATTGCGCCCCTCACAACCCTGTACAATTATGTTTAGGTGACTGTTTGCAATCAACACAATAATACTTATGTCATCCGCTGTAAGTATTCGTGATCTTATAAGAAACAGGAAAAATATTGTAATCATGTAGACGGGAGATTCCTCTGTAGGTACATACTTTTAGGATTGTGAGATTTAAAAAACAGATTAGTTAGCACCAGGTTTGCAAGTACCTAGAGATTTTGTTAACTTAGAAGGAATCCTGACCTGTCTGACCAATTTAGCCGTTTTACATGTTATTATTAGGCAAAGGTAAAGTCAGTATCTCAATATTGCGTTGCGCTTTTCGTGTTCAGGGTCGCGGCTTCGATTGCCGCATTACAATAAATATTTATATGACATAAATAAAGATGTTTCGTTCTCAGTCTGGACGTTTAATTACGCCACGCGACGCAGAATCTTGAATTGTGATGAATAACTACAGATTATCCAACACTTAATATTAATATGTATATGATAAAGATAATTTTAAAAATCTTTTTATCTTCATGGAGATCACCCAAAAATTATTATTTTATTCAAAGCTAGAAGTGTCTATTGTAGGGCAAAGGCTTACTTTTCTGCTTTTTTCTGTCTTCAGGTAACTGATAACCCCTTAAAATAGGGACCAAAAAAAGGGTTGAGGAAAATAATACATGACGTTAAAATATGTAAATTAAAGAGATCACTTGTTAATTGTGCAGTTATACCACAGGGCTATTGTCTCACAGACGAAGACAGAGTAATTAGATGTTATAGTCCATTGTTCTGTCAATGCAAGATATAATCGTGCTTGACATTTTATGATGTACTGTAATGTATGTGTCGCAGTAAGACGGTTGTAGCCGTGATATAGTTATATCCCTAGGGATTTAGCTATGTATATACCGTAATATAATTATATGAAAGCAGTTCATGCTGGCGGGCTGAGTCTAGAAGCATGAAATTTTGCACAAGATTTCCTTATACGGGCGTACGGTTTGTTATTTTATAAATATGCCGATTTTGGCAACTAATCCATTTTTTATTTTCTTATAAATGGGATAAACCCAAACAACAGTTAATAAAAATGTAATTATATCTATACAAATAAATAAAATTTAAGTGTTTGTTTGAAAAGTCAAAATAATAGCTTTTTACTAAATGCATAAGTATACAAGATGAAACAGGATGATTGGCATTCCTTTAAACCACGTAAAGAGAATCATGTTCTTTACCCGTATACAAAAAATCAATCAAATCCAATGAATTCTTTAGCCACAGGAAATTATTTCTCATTTTCTTATTTGCAACATGATGTAGATCTGAGTCCGTAATAATAATAGGTAAACATTGTAAGGTGAAGAACCTGTGCAAAACATATGATTCTATTCTCTGCGTCTCAATATGCTTGAAAGACAGAGAAGGGTGTCATACGATTCCACTCTAACGCGCCCCGCCCAGTCCCACAAAATCTTACAATTAGAAAGAAAAATAAATATTACTTAGCAAATTATGCATTAGCGGTGTGCGAGTGTCTGTGTGAGCGGTTTTTTTTCGGCAGTCTCGGGTCAGTCAGTGCAGCGGCGCCCTTTGAGGAGAGCACGTGCTATTTTTTTCATCACGAGACGAGCCGCGCGCGCATTGTCATTATTTTAAGAAAGTTTAAGTTGCTATTGACTACCACTGGATTTTTTATTGTGGGGGGGCGTAAAAAACGAGGTGTATACATGAGAAGTGAACAATGTGGACGATTTAAAAATTTAAATAATGAATCCCTTCGACAAACTAAAAATAATGGCAGATGGGGGACTTGTTACGTTACGACGAGTCCGTGAAAATTTATTAAGACGATGTCGCGTGGGCATAATTAACAACGGACGCTTTGAAAATTTAAAAATTTGGCTCTATTGATGATGTAAATTCTGATTGTGATTTGACACTATGTGATTAATTCATTCATTAAATTAAAAATATATAATATTAAAAAAATAATCATTCAATCAGTGATCTTTTAATTATTAACGCGCAACTTTGAGTTTGTATTGTTCTCCGACTAATCGCGCTCGCGGAATCGGAATCGCTGCCGCGGGCTTTATTTTAGAACTTTTTAGAGAACCAAATCCGTCATACATGATTTTTGCGTAACTTTAACTGTTTACGCAGCGCACGCAACGGAAGCTCTCAAAAGGAATAAATTTTCCCCGTTTTTTGCAACATTTTTCATTGACGCTCCGCTCCTTTTGGTTGTAGCGTGATGTTATACAGGATGTTTGGTAGAACGTTGAACATACGAAAATGGTGGTTAGTTGGGGTCATCTGCTACCCACTTGGCCCAAATTATTTGACCTTGGCCCCACCGTTTTTTTTTTTTTTACTTTTTCTTAATTTTACAGAAAATTACCAGTTTTTTAACTTTAAATTCGAATATCTTTACTTGCGATGGGTAAAACAGGCAGGATGTTGTTTTGTATTAATGTCTTATAATAGCAGACTCTCATAATAGCGCACAGGAACAAGAAACTTAACAGTACAGTAACAAGAAACTTAACAGACAGATAACACAACAAGTAATTAACAAAACGACTCGGAACGAAAACAGAAGTGACGGGCACAAACGATCGCAGAGGCAGTTAAGTCTCGACTGATTCAAATTATTCAAAATCATCGTTTTGGCCTCTTCAGCAGGCCCCGCCGGGAGCGAAAGAGAAAAAAACATGCCTTATGACTGCGCACGAGTGAGACAAAATGTTTACCTGCTTAGTGCTCCCGACCCCAGGTAACAAAATGTAAGTGGTTTAGTTTTCCTAGAAATTTCGCAACAAAGGAGTCTGTGCAGTGACTGGTAACAGAAAAAGGCCCTTTGAATGGGTAATTTAAGTAATCCCCTCATTTAAATTGATTGCTACATTTTTAGACAACTTTACAGTTTTAAAGGAGATGTTTCAAAATGGGCCCAGAATATGTACAATACCTCGAAAAATCGAGAAAAATCCGCGGAGTTCGGGAAAAATATTGATAAATGCATATCTCTCTTGTAATAATTTGATATTTATCAATTATTTTATCGACTTTCAATATGGCGTCTCGCCAATTTAGGTACTCTGTGGTTAAAAACCAATGACAGTGAACCATAGATCGACCATTGATCATAGATCGTGAATTGTCTACTGTCACTTCAGTCGCTTTCGTTGTCGATCGTGTTCTGATGTTCTGTTCTCTCGAGTTATTTTTAACAACCTGGCTTTCGTTTTTTGGATTTTGTGATTTTGTTTTTGATAGTTGAATCAAAAGATCGCTACATTGTTTTTGTCTGAGTTAATATTTCGACTATGGAATGTTTGTATTCTGTACGTTTATGCTATAAGCAAAAATCTTGGCATATCGCAGGTCAACCTATGAGGTTGTCGTCTGCTTAACTGGACTATACTTTCTGTACAGACGCCAGTACATCAAGCTACTACAATCTGTCAGATTTCTTTAATAGATTTTCGACTTTACTATTAGATCTAAAATAATATTGCAAAAGACTAAAAGTACGACAATGTTATGATTCTCTTTGGCAATGTAATATGACAGAAGTAAACATGTCAAACATCAATAATCAATCAACATGACAACTTACCGCCATGATGGGTTTTTGTTGTGTGTTGCAATTTCAATTGTACATTCTTGTACTTTACTACCAAACAAAGCCAATTAAAAGTAATCGGATGATTGGAAACTGTTTTAATTGTGTTTCCCCATTTTTTAGTAGGGTGTACCAATACATGGCCGGGGCTCCATACATTTTGAAACATCTCCTTTCGCAAAACATTTTAATTTTCTGTTTCGTCAAAAACCTCCTACTTGATAAAATTGTCAAAGACTTACTTTTGTAAATGTAAATTACATACCGTTAGAAAGCTCATACAGCAGAGATATTTTGATGTAATCCTAAGTTCTCGATCGCTTTTAGTTTTTTTTTTAATGCAAGTCAAAGTTATGCTCTAAGTATTTTTTTACATCTTTTTGCACCTTTAAAGACTCGTAAACTTTTTTTCCTACTAACATCTGTACCAAACAATAATTTTATGAGAGTCTGCTATTATTAGACATTAATACAAAACAACATCCTGCCTGTTTTACCCATCGCAAGTAAAGATATTCGAATTTAAAGTTAAAAAACTGGTAATTTTCTGTAAAATTAAGAAAAAGTAAAAAAAAAAAAAAACGGTGGGACCAAGGTCAAATAATTTGGGCCAAGTGGGTAGCAGATGACCCCAACTAACCACCATTTTCGTATGTTCAACGTTCTACCAAACACCCTGTATAAGCTCTCTGCCCATGCACGATATTTTTCTCTCCGACCATTTGTTTAGAATTTTCCTGCCGGAGCAACGTTACTCCAGCAGAAATCGTTTTTTCCGTTTTTTTCCAAAATGACATAGCGCACAATTTTTTTATTTGGCGCACATTTACAGCAGAACACGCCCTAATTATAAGTTCCATTCAAATCACTCTAGGAGCTACTTTCCTGCTGGAGTAACGCACACAAAAAATGAAACTTGTGCGTCTTGAGGTTTCAGAGTTATTCAAGATGCCGCTGGGGTAACATTTAGTAAATTGCAGTATCTCTTAAACGGCATGACATACAACTAGGATTTTTTTTTACGCCGGTGGGTCTTAATTTGTTCAATTTTATTTTTTCTATAATCAACACCGTTGGAAAATTTGATATGTTTTTTCAAAAACCCTAAAATCGATCCTTGCGCTTCAATGAAAAACCCTAGAAACGTACCAACTATGGTGGTTTGTACCTTTTATGAACTCAAAGCATTATGTGAAATTAGATGTTTCTATTCCTTAGAGAGTTATTCCATTTTAATTAAAATCTGGCTATGATATAATGTAACGCTCCAATACATGAGTTATTATTAAGTGACGGTAATTATGATTCAACTAATAATTAGTACCTTTATTAAATTGTTTATCCTTGAAGTTTCAGCTGAAACATCCTTCTAACTAAGTACTCAGATATAAGAAAAAAACCATAGGAAAAGAAATCTCACGATTAACCGAATCAATTCGAATGACTGCAAAAAAGCGGCCGCACAGTACATTGTGGCAACCTTCTTAAATTGGGAGTTATTATAATTGAATTTTGAGCGGTACAGGTGCGTACAAATAGTTTAAATAACTGTTTGCTTACTTTAATATAAATATGATTATACACAGAATTCCTTTAAGTTCGGTTCGGTGTTGACTTTAGTATTTTCCATCTCGTTTTATCTACTAACTCTTAACTAACTCTGAAACCTCAAGACGCACAAATTTCATCTTTTGGGCACAATTATGCACAAATTACATCTTTCTAAGTAGCTAGTTTGTATTTAGCTACGACCACCAGTTAAAAAACATGCCGCTGGGGTAATGTTACTCCAGCGGAATCTGTTTTTCGTGAATATCTTTGGATCGGCTGGACGCACAAATTATAAATTTCGGGCACAATTACACGAGATGAGGTACTAATTATCTGTCAAGCCGAAATCCTTAAAAGCGACAACATTCCGCTGGCGTAACGCACTCTCCCAACTTGATGGCTGTTAAAGTAAAACTTAGCCAAGCTTTCATCTCATCTTCAGACCTTCCCTTAATATTTTGAAGAAATTACGTTGAGTCCTTTCAGCCTCTTCAATAATATATTTTTTAACAATACTATAACTTACATGTCAGCAATCCCAAGACCAAGCATTTCTTTCTTGTGTTCAGGGTACTTAATCTCAGGGACCCTGTTTTCGTAAACATCACTCCTTGCTTGAAGGAAGTAGTAGTCATAAGTAGTTTCATCCAAGGTTATTAACAGTTCTAATCTTGGAACCTGAAGAAGAAATGTATGAAAATATATTTTATAAAATTTGACCAACTTCTGCTGTCCAGTTTTTATTCTTCTGACACATTGAAATGATCCATAACGTAATTTCATTAAATTGTATTGTGTGTGTTGTTGTACTTATTTAATTTTTTATGGGGTGACCCATAAAAATAAATTGGTCAATTTTAGTCATTTTTATGAACAACTCGTACGAGTTGACCAAAAAAATTTAGTAGGACAATTTTTTTTCATGAAACAGCAGTCCCAGTTAAAAAACAGTTTATATAGGATGACTGGTAATTAGTGACCAATACTTAAACACATGATTTCACACATGATAACAAGCAACTTTTACTATGGCACCAATCCTGAAATCGCGAAAAAAAAATCTGCTGGTCCCTACATTTTGACGAGTTATGCGAACATAAATGTAAGGAAGAGCTGATTTATTTTCGCGATTTCAGGATTGGTGCCATAGTAAAAGTTGTAAAAGTTGCTTGTTGTCATGTGTAAAATCATGTGTTTAAGTATCGGTCACTAATTACCAGTCACCCTATATATTACAGTCACAAATAAAAAATATTGTCAACATGAGACATCCTTACAAGCTTTTTTTTTTGTAGAAATTACATGGTGCATATGACTTTAATAAGAATTAAATCATTAGTAAAATAAAATGAATTATTCCAGTATAAATACTTAAATGTTGAGTTTTTATGTATTGAGTGAACCTGAATTGTCTACTTAGTCTGACTGTCAAGCCAAATCCTAAACTAACCACTGAAGGAAAAGGTGACCTATCCCATAATATTTAATATTACCTTGCTGATTGAAGCATACTTAACTGACACAACATACAGTACATATTAAACTTTATGGTGGCTCTGAAGTGCACTACTCGCTGTGCAGTACCGCACCCCTCACCTCCGATGACACATGAATTTGTTACCGCACAGTGTCTCGCCTCATGTTCCGAGCCGCCATAAAGTCTGCATCGGGCTGTACTTTAGTTTTACCTCTATTCATGTTTCAATACCTCAATGTGGTTGATATTATTCATAACATAAGTAGAAATTAACTTATGGATATTTCATACTATATTTTGTCCAAATGCAGTGGACTACTTTGTTATGTTTATACATACATACTGCCTATAAATTTTTAGAGAACACTTTATTTACAATTTGAACAGAATTTACATTTGGCTTATTGTCACTCCCTTGAATTTAAAATTGATATTGATTAATTTGAAACAATACTAATGTTACAATGTTGCCATTGGTAATGTTCGGAGTCTTTTCTAAAGTCAACATCAAGTTAAGTTGGAGTTTATTATTTAGAAGTAAAGTTGCTGATTGCAAGATGACAGCTAATCATAACAAAAATAAAAGCTGCTGCATCTGGTGTTGGCTTAAAAGGGACCACTTCTTAATTCGGAAATTAAACTCATGAAAATTATGAAAGCTTATCTTTTTGTTTATTTAAAAATACACTGTTTTTAACATCTCAAATGTTGTATGAACACTAGGTTCATAAGCAAAATACTCTTGAAACAACAATAAATACTATTGTGAAAACCGTTGAGCGCTCACATGCAAACGGCTTCTAGTAGGCAAACATTTGAAACATTAAATAAAAAGGACTACTATTGCATTAAGTCACTAAAAATGTACCTAATATCAATCTTAAATAAATTAAATAATATCTACCTATTTCTTGATGGCCAGCAAGTCAAATTAACCAAACAGTAAAAAAAGATATTTTTATTACTAAAACCTATGCATTCACAATATATAAAGAGCCACCAAGGCCTTCTCTTACTGTATCACTACACATTAATTATTCATTAATTTATCTTAAACTGTGGTTTTGTGGTTTCTTAGCAAAGCAAATTCATGAATATGAATATTTTAAACAATTTTAACAAATACTTTACCTTGAAACGTATTCTGAGTTCATAATCCCTGGTGCTGGACAGAACTTTCGCGTTATCTTTGAGAAAATAATCTCTACCTCTGACTCGTAACGCGAACAGCGTCCGAGTGAGAGGAGGAATTTTATACTTTTTACACAAAATAACGCACAACTCCTCCGCAGTTATCGTACTAGAGCATCGTACAATGTTAGGTGTACGATCGGTCACCACCGCCACTTTAACTGTCTCTTCGACTGTTGCCATCGTGAACTTGAACCATAAAAAAACAAGAGGACGCCAACTGAGATAACACTTAAACCCACGTTAATAAATGCATCGTTCTATTAGCACCGTTTATTACGAGAAAAATCATTTTCCGTCACTACCACAATTTGCAGAACATCCCATAAACGCCAAATTCATAAATGAAAATATATTAATGTTTATTTAAAACGTTAGCAAAATTCTTCATTCGGCGTAGTATTTTTTCAGAATATTGTCGCCTTTCGGCCACTTGTGCTATTTTCCCGTAATGCGCTTGTGAGATTGACTGATTGACACGAGCTTGACAGGACAGCTTGACATACCACAGACTACTACTACTGAAGTACTGACTGACATAGAGCCAAAAGCAGAGAATACACGAAACACCGGCTTGTCAACAGCGGTTTCGGCTCGCTAGTCACCACGTGTCTCCGCTTAGCAGCTTAGGCTTGGACGCACCTCGTGTTGCTCTGCTTCAGTGTCACTGCGGTGAAGCCATAGAGTATAGTAATATGTAATATAGATTGGTGAAGCTGTCGACAGTCTCGGACACCATGGCCTGTCCTGCTGCAGGAGCGCAGGTCGCACAGCACGGCCTGTCAGCATTAACTGTAACGCTGGTACGCCGGCGCGTACCAGCGGTATTGGAACCAACCGGTTTGGTACGTGACGATGGGAAGACTGCCTCGTTGGTCTAGCGGTCGCAAGCGCTACTGCTGAGCATGAGGTCCTGGGTTCGATTCCCAGGTCGGGCAAAGTGTTATTGGGTTTTTCTATCTGGAATTTCTCAGTAGCAGCCCGTATTCTGGATTTGTGCCCGGTAGATGGCAATAGGCTCGCCCCCTATTACATGGGACTTAAACATAACTGGCAAAATGTGGGTGTTACTATAGGTACATAAGCAAAAGCATCATGGTTTAAGGAAATGACAAGGTGGCGTTCTGTAGTTCCTGCCTAACCCCATGCGAAGAAGGCGTGATTTTATGTATGTATATATGTTATAATAAGTAAAAGGATCTTAATCATTAATTTTCCAAAATTACGGGTTAAAAGGAGTAGAGGGCGTGTTAAATTTTGTAGGGGAAAATACGAAATCTACGCGGACGAAGTCGCGGACAAAGTGCTAGTATGCAATAAAAAAGTAAATTTAAAAAATCTAAAAACCCGACTGCGTAAAAAGTGAACTTTAAAAAATATGGTAATAAGAAGACCTATTTTGTCTCAAAACAATCGCATGCAGTTGGAGGCAATAGGTCTTTATTGTTAAAATGAAGACGCCTATAGTGACACTCGCGAAATCAAAATCTGTTCAGCCGTTTAATAGTTACGAATGAGCATAGGGACGGTCATACATACAAACATACATACAAGTCAAACACACAACCCTACTTTTTTTGCTTCGCCGCAGTCGGGTAATAGGTAACAGTAATTCGTCCATCTTTTCTTTTTGCTTCGTACGCAAGCACTTGGGATGATAGCTCGGGAACAACTGAGTTCAGAAAAAGCCTGACGTAAAAATCGGACGTGTATCGAGTAAATACGATCCGATTGTCCGATCAGACTATCGGATCGTATTTACATGACATGGTGATGGTGACAGCGACAAAAAAAAATAGTTACGGTGGCAAAAATCACCAGTGCGCACTAGCTCTTATATAATTTTATTTGATTTTTTAGTTCTAGTTACATTGTCAGTGTTTTTATTTTTTCTAACTGAAAACACTCATATAAACATTTCGTTTGGCAAGTGGCGACACTTTTTCTTCTTCCGCCATTGCTGGCGTTTTGCTGTTATTTGCGGCCGTTGTCTTTGTCTCAGTGTAAAAAAAATTGTTTTGTTCATCTTAAATACTACGTAACCGACGTCAGATTAAACTTTTTATTGGTAAGGTTTTTAATTTCTATGATCTTATGTATATTAAGAACTTGTTTTAAATCTATGTTTAATGCACATTGCACGTGCGATTGGTTGACAAAAGCCGGTGCCGGTTGTAGCTTTTTTTTTCATTGAATTATTAATAGATTTTTTAACAACAAACAGCACTTTAAATGTTAATTTAGTGTGTTCCTGGATATTTTCTTACCGGTTCCTACTTCAACAATATCTTGAGTAGCGCTACTCACTTCAAATAATTCAAAAAGTACCTACTCCCAACGAATTCTTTTCTGCAGGTATTATTAGAAAATAGGTACTTTTTACCTTTGCTTTGCTTTAAAATTACGTTACTGCAAATATTAGGACGGTTTTTTTGGGACGGTATCGTAGCTACCCATAAATCAATTTGTTCGTTTCAAATCATGATAATATAAATATTAGTCGGGAGAATTTTACATGTAGGTAGGAAGTGTACCTACGTCAGGTTTGGTACACATTTTTACACTTTCTGAAACGTAGTTTTTAATTTTAATTTGCCCATAGTAATGATGACAAACTATAGATAGGTATAATACGTTATTTATATTTTTGTGACTAACTAATAATGTTCTCTACTTTCTTTGATGCAGTCCACTATGATAAATTAGTATGCAACTACCTACCTGTTGTAATGTGCTTTTTGTTTGTGCAGAATAAACGTATGTTTCTTTCTTTCTTACCTTTATCAATCGCTATCATTATCACGAATGACTAATTTGTTTTGCTTGTTGCAGAAAAATGGATGATGAGTGGGATGACTGTGCAGCAGATGTGGTAAGATTCTTGTTTTAAATGTTTCCAATCTTGTCTGGTACTTGTACACATTAATTCTTGAATGGTGGTTCAACTTACATTGAAAGTCACATACCATTGATTTAACTATGAGTAATTACTTGCTCTCCCAATAAATTGTGACCATTCCCCTGTACATTGACTTGCAGTTACTGTCAAAAAGTGTATATCCCAGGGTTTTAAGTACTTATGCTATGCATTCTTTACAGGGGGTGCAATCCAACAACTATTCAAATATTGATGAAGGACACAGTCTCTCTAGAGGACGAGGATTCCCATCATTTAATGACAATGGTACTTATGATTTTATGATCATGTTTGTCTGTAGGCCATAATCTAATCAACACATACAGCCTTGGCCAAAAGTATTGAGCACCCATGATATCTTTCAGTTTTATGCGGAGTATCAAATAGAAATAAAACAAAACGTTTTATATGGGTTTATTTTACTATTTATTAATAGAAAATTAATATTTTGTGGGTCCACCCTTTGCCTTAATTACGGCAGAAATTCTTTTTGGTAAAGAGTTAACAAGTTTTTTACAGTCGTCAACAGTAATCGAGTTCCATTCTAGGCGCAGGCAGCGTTTTAAATCTTCTTTGTTGTTAATTGTGTGGCGCCTAACCCTGCGCTTTAATAAACCCCATAAATGTTCTATGGGGTTCAGATCTGGAGACTGAGCTGGCCAGTCAAGCAGTTCCGTGTTATTTTCCCGAAACCATCTCATAGTGCGTGCAGATTTGTGGCATGGCGCGTTATCCTGCTGGAATTTGACACCATCCATATTCGTGTCGCCAAAAAGTTTCGTGAATGAAGGCAGTAATGCAGTTTCTAGTACATTTATGTACTTAGTAGAGTCCATGCGACCCTCACACACGAACAATTCGCCAACTCCAGAATCGGTCATGCAACCCCAGACCATTATGCTGCCTCCACCGTGTTTAACGGTTGGGATCACACACTCTGGCTTAAATTCTTCGCCCACACGGCGACGCACAAAGGTCACACCAGGTGTACCAAAAATCTGCAATAAAGAGAAAAATATTGAGTTCCGTAAAACTAAAATAAATTCAATTATGCGTTTGGTTTTTAAAACATTTTATAAAATTGTATCAGGGCATTAAATTGACTTACTCACCCAAAGTTTGATTCGTCTGACCAAACAACATTTGACCAATCTTCAGCGGTGAAAGTTCGGTGTTTTAAAGCCCATTTCAATCGAGCTTTTTTGTTGTTATCGGAGAGCCATGGCTTCTTCCTAGCTTTACAGCCTTTCAGACCAGCTTCTTGAAGTCTTCTGCGAGTAGTTCGAGCAGAAATTGGCTTCTTAATTTGTTCCGACAACTCAGCAGCGAGCTCTGAAGATGTTTTTTTCCTATTTCTTAACGACTCTCTCACTAACTGACGATCTTGACGGTCTGTGGTGATGCGTTTGCGCCCGGTTCTCGGTCTATTTTCATGTGATCCGGTAGTAGAGAATCGCTGAATAGCATATTGCACGGATCGGCGCGAACATTTCACAGTTTTAGAAATCTCTACTTGTGATTCCCTTGCTCATAGAGAAGCTGTATCTGCACACGTTTTTCTAAAGAAAGTTCGTTTTGTTTTGGCATATTGCAACGATAACACTTAAAACTTCTGAAATAAAATACAAAAGGCGCACTAGATCACTGGATGTGTTCACAACGAGCGATAGTAGCGAACTGATTAATAAATACAAAAATTTAAAAAGACAAATTTTGTGACATCCAGGTGTTTTATTGCTAGCTGCGGCGTGACTGATTATTTTTAAACCTTTGTAGATGCCGATTAAATAATCCATAAGCAATTGATTTGGTTTCTTCCCATACTTACCGTGTACGAGCGAAATTTGTAAGGTGCTCAATACTTTTGGCCAAGGCTGTATGTGCACATTACATCTGTGTTCAATGGAATATGTAACCGGAACCAAGTCTTCAGTTATTTTTTTCTTCTCAAGAATTACACTATTCCCACCAGTGTTTTACTTATCAGTTTATGGGCTGGTGTTCAATCATCAGATTACTTAACATTTATTAATATCTGAAAAATATATAATAATATGATGGTTTGACTGCTTTTATATTGAAGATACAGTAGAGTGCTAGTCCAAACAATACTAAAAATTGGAACAGTCCACAGGACTTTTTCTGTTGAGTTCCATGAAATTATCAGCCTTAAATATCATTCTTTAAATTTAAAAAAATAAAAATTCAAAAGCATGGAGAAATCTGTATCATAAACCTTCTATGTTATGGTTTTAAGTTTCGTGCATATGAATAAGACACTTAACCACTCATACAGCTTGGTGTTAGGTTACCACTTGAAACTGTCCATTGTGCAAAGAGTTATTATTTAATAGGCATAATTATATATATGTTTACATTTAGGATTCAATGAAGATAAGGCCAGTAATGGGTTTGGCGAGCGGCGTGGGCGCGGAGGACGCGGGGGAGGTCGCGGGCGGGGTGGCCGCGGCGGCGGGCCCGGCAGGGATTATGAAAACGGTAAGCATTCTCGTTCTACAATAAATAGCTGCAGCAAAATACGACTTGCGTGTTGCTCACTACAACCGGAAATCATCAATATAAAATTATGCACTTTTACTGAAGGCACGCTAACAACAACTGTCACAGTATACTAAATAATACCTACTGCGATAGTTGCACAAATGTGTCAATTTGTGATTTGAGTAACAAAGAAACTCAACTAAGCATAAATGTACATAGCATTAAACATATCAATATATTAGTAGTGTCTTGTAGCATACGACAAATGAAAACAATTTAATTATGCATTGAATGTAGCTTGCGGCAGATTGATTCTTATACTAATGCAGCAAAGACGAAACTCTTTTATTATTGACGCATTAAAAATCGCGATTAGGAACCAGTCGTCTAGACTTTTGCTCCTAAACAATAAAGAGTGTTCAAAGGAGATGATGGGGGCAAGTGTGCAAGTATATTGATAATACTATAACAATTTACACTCATTCCATTAGGCGATGGAGAAGATAGGCGGGATCGTGGCGAGCGCGGACGTGGGCGTGGGCGTGGAGGGCGCGGCGGCGGCCGGGGCGGCGGCGGCGGCGGCGGCGGCAGCGCGTGCGGAGATGGAGAAGATCCCCCGGTAGAGCTAGGTGAGGATGGCGAGCCCAAGAAGCCGCCAGTCACGTACGTGCCGCCCGCACCCACGGAAGACGAACAGGAGATCTTCAGCAGCACCATTAGCTCGGGCATCAATTTCGACAAGTTTGACTGTATTGCTGTTAAAGTGAGTAGTTTACTTCTCTCTAACTTTATTCAGATCTCAATTCTGATTCATAATACATATTGAGGTCTGTTATGTTCCTTGTTAAAAACTCAAAACAAATTAAAATAAACATTGACCTTTACTTCAAGGTCGAATGTCTAGTAGCGTAATTTTTAACCTTGACAAGAGGGGCCTAACTAGTATTGTGAGTTAATAGTTAATAGGAACAGTTGCCAGGCCATCAAAAGAGAATAAAATAACTGTAAAACAGTAAGAATAGAAGATGAAATTAGTGACAAAAAGTAGGTATACTTTTATTTTCTTCCCAAAGCAGGTGGAACAATAATCTTTTTTTTTTTTTTGTTAATTTTATTGTACTGTACCTGTCTATTTTCCATCAATATATTCTCAAGATCCAGGATTAGCGCTTTAAATCTACCAGTTATTAATTAAATCTGTAGGAAGTAAAATTAACAATCTGATCTATAGGTATGTCGGATTGTTAGAAATTTGAAGCATTGTATGAGCGAGATAAAGATTTAAATTCATGTTTTTAAGTTACTCAACTATTTTCATTTCACAAATTATCACTATTTTAATAGGTCAGCGGTGAAAATGCGCCGCGTGCCATTGATAGCTTCGAGACAGCTAATCTCCGGAAGTATGTGCTGGACAACATATTGAAGGCTGGGTACAAGAAGCCGACGCCTATTCAGAAACACGCCATTCCAATCATTATGGGCGGCCGGGATCTCATGGGCTGCGCACAAACTGGATCCGGTAAAACGGTAAATAATTTGGATAATTTTTAATTACCTTCACATTTCGTTAAAAATAATCTTCCCTTAAGTTTTAGGTATATTTTGTAACTGTTATTTATAAATTACTGTGAGGAGCTCGTGGCTAAGTAATAACAGCCGCATGGGTCGATCCATCAGGTTAAGCTACGCTTGCCGGGGTTGGTCCGTGGATGGGTGACCATCTTTACATACCGAGACTCCTCCGTGCCTCGGAAAGCACGTTAAGCCGTTGGTCCCGGCTGTCATTCGTGGATCTTTGACAGTCGTTACGGGTCGTCAGAAGCCCGAAAGTCTGACAACCAGTCTTACCAAGGGGTATCGTATTACCCAGTAACTGGGTTGTGGAGGTCAGATAGGCAGTCGCTCCATGTAAAATACTGGTATTCAGCTGCATCCGGTTAGACTGGAAGCCGACCCCAATATAGTTGGGAAAAGGCTAGGCAGATGATGATTTATAAATTACTGTATGCTTGGGTTTTTACTGAAGTAATGTTTTTTTCCTTGTTTTTGGGGTTCCGTACCTCAAACTGATAAAACGGAATCCTTCTACAGTGCCTTTGAGCTGTAAAAAAAATACTATAGCATATTTCCTGTTGAGCAAGTTTCATGATTCTATCATGAAATTTTGCAAGAAGTAAGATCTCACACCACAAGTAAAGGAAAAAAACTGAAAATTGTTAATTTGAAGTTATGTATATCATTAAAAAAAAAGGTAACTAGATTTGCAGTTGGAGAATAAACCATGATGTATATTGATGTATGGGAAAATGTTATCTCTACAAAGTTAAGTTCTTCATTTCATTCAAGTTGGTCCACTCACTTTCAGTCTTATCAAGTTTTTTTTCACCTCCAGCAACGTTAAGTTTGTCCTTCAATCTGCAATTGGGAATTCAGAATCAGAATTTATTTATTTGTAAGCAATGATGTTTTGTTTGTAAGAATGTAGTTTTACATAGTATGGTGTTAATATTTTTTTCTTAAGTTCTATACTTTCTGCCAAAACATGGTGTAGAAATATTCAAATGTCATTCATAACTAAATACATGTCATCTTGGATTTTTACAATATTCCTTATATTCACCAATGTCATAAAAGCAATTATCCAATAACCAACTTGTCACCTTTTTCTTGAGCATGGAGATGGGCAGTTCCTTAATAAATGAGTTAGGTAACTTGTTGTACACCTGAATGGCAATAACATAAACATTCCTCCTAAATAATTGTAATCTACATTGAGGTACATTCAATTAGTATTTATACTTATTTCATAGGCTGTGTCACTTGAGTGAAGCCATGGGTAGTTTTGAGATGGAACCCTCAGAGCGCGAGTCCTACTCGCACTTTGGTTTTCATTTTAATATAAAAAAGTAATAAATTGTTTGTTTAATTGTAGGCTGCTTTCCTGCTGCCGATCATAAACACGCTGCTGCAAGACACACGTGAACTCATCGTTGAAGGAAATGGATGTGCTCAACCACAAGTAAAAAACTTTCCATTTACAAAGTCAGTACTTTTGATTGGATGTTTTTTTTTTTTTCATACATCATTGTGTGTTTTCCAGGTTGTAATAGTTGCACCAACCCGTGAACTGACGCTGCAAATATTTAACGAAGCACGAAAGTTTTCGTATGGTTCCGTTTTGAAGATTGCGGTCGCTTACGGAGGGACAGCCGTTCGCCATCAAGGCGATAATATTTCTGTAAGTACCTACAATCTTTCTAAATCATGCATATAAAAAATAATACAAAATAAAACAACACCAAACATCTTCAAAAATCAGCTGTTCAGTACATTTATATTCGCATATCTCGTCAAAATGCAGGAACAGCAGATTTTTTTTCGCGATTTCAGGTTTGTCCCATAGTAAAAGTTGTTCATAATGATGAGTACAATGAACCCATAAGAGATTAACATTGATTTATAATTACACCTTGTATATCGAATATTATAATATTATGTATTTGAGAAAGTGGTACAGATGTACAAATTTATGTATATAAATATAAACCTTTTTTAACGAAACAAGCGTTTTTTAAATTTTATTTTATTGTTTTTTGTTTCTCCATTAAAATAAGATCGAGCATCGAACTAATGAGAAAAAAACTCTATTTCGACGATTGAACTAGTGAGAACAAAGGCAAAATATTACCTACAACTTATATTAAACTTAAAGGACCAATACATATTATTTTTTAGATGTTTTTGTTTGTGTCGGGGGGGGGGGGGGGGGGTAAATTTTTAATTGAACTTTTTTCGCTATTACACTAGTGCTTGATTTTGATAGTTCTTTCTCACACTGCTTGATATTCTATCATGTATATGCTATCTCATTTGTATTACTTGCAGTAATTGCATTGTTCAGCGTTGAAAGTAGCTGGTGTGATAAGCAACCTTTTTGTAGTGGCTTAACCCACAAGAGGTTTGATTGAAGCCTTTTGAGCTTAATATTACTTTATAAGATAAACTCGTGCCTGGGGTTTAATTTTGTCTTATTTGCAACTTAGCAGTAAAACAATAGTGTGAAGTGGGCAGTAGTTATAAGCTGCGACACTTGACAAAAAGTCGTGGTTTTGAAGGTGCTTCAAAACAAATCGAATATTGCTGCCACTTATTACTAACTAATAGGCCCGTTCAGCGGATTCCTATTCATGCAATCTCGATCTCGCGAGATCTCGATCAATATGGTCGAGATCTCGGAGTAGATCCATTAAACTATTATTACTAGTAGTACTGCCTCAGTGAGTAGGTCTCGAGACTGGACGCGTGAATCTTAGCACACGACGCTTCCTAAGATTCCAATTTCATTATAACAATTATTGGATTTATAGTGTACGGTGATGTGTGCGTGCTGATTTTTTGCATGTTGTAACTTGTATGAGTAGTGCAGATGATTAATTATTGTTTAAAAAAAACGTTGACCTTTTTTTGGTTTCGAGGTTTAATTGATATTTTAGTTTATAAAAAATAACACGAAAACCCTAGGTGTAATGTTCATTTTAATTAAGCTTAAGAATTTTTGATTTAAAAAAAATGCATTATTTCAAAAACTCTATCTTATTGCCGGGTGAGATCTCTAATGGCCAGTCGCAACACCAGACTTAGCACGCGAGATCTTGAGTGGTTAATCTCCAACTCCAGAGGGGCAATTCCCGAACATTCACAGTTTGATCTCAGTCTCAATATGTCAAAAATACCTATAATTTCACTACATTTTTGACATTTGATTGTCGTCGAGATGAGATTGCGACTAGATTTTGTACGTTTTTAGGTACGGGAATTGGGCTTCTGATTGCATTCCCTAGCGAGGACCCAGATGCCTATGCCGGTCATTTAGAGAGTGTGTTCTCAAACGAGAGCTTATAGTTAATACCTAGGCTAAATACTTTGGATCTGACGTTACTATTGTTTGTTACAGAGAGGATGTCACATCCTGGTGGCGACGCCGGGTCGTCTGCATGACTTCGTGGACCGCAGCCGTGTGTCGTTCAACAGCATCCGGTTCGTGGTACTCGACGAGGCGGACCGCATGCTGGACATGGGATTCATTCCCAGCGTCGAGAAGATGATGGAACATCCTACCATGGTGCCACTTGTAAGTGTTACTTTTGACAGATTTCAAAAATAGGAGGTTATGCATTCTACGGGATTTTTTTTCATGTATGTAACTCTCGATTCTTCCGTGATTAGTTAGTGGGCCTATTTACATGATTTTTTTTTTTCATTTGGTATACGAAGCTCGCGCAGTGGTCCCATTTAGTTTTTGGTAGTTTTTGAGTTAGCTTCAATAATACGTAATTAATCCACTTGGTCTATGTTAAGGTGAAAGCTCCAAGTAGCCTGGGAAATTCAAATTTTCTTACGTTTTTTGCAATTTGCAAGTCAGTATTAGATTGTATGTTGATCAAAATGTGACTCGCGACCGTAAAAAGTATGTATTTACAGAATTATAATAATTAAAGTCATCAATACAACTCTTTAAGACCAGGTAATTCTATTGAATGAATATTTCATGAAATCTTGACAATTAGGATTATACAATCTCCTGGAGTTGTATTACTGATTTTGATGATTATACTTCTGTAAATGCATATTTGTTACGGTCGTGAATAATACTTTAATCAACATACAACTTATACTGACTTACAAATTGCAAAACACATGAGAAAGTTTGAATTTCGTGGGCTACCTGGCGCTTCCCCCTTAATGATGTTACGAAACTTCATGTCACTGTTGTTTACATAGCAAGTAGTGGTATACGAACTGGTGAGGGGTATAGGTAGACCACAACGAAAGTGCAAAAAATAAAAATATTTTTTTACAAACAAAAAAAACCAACTTCATTTTGGAAGTCGGCGGCAATAAACGGAAATACAGAACCAAAGACACCGACTTCCGAAATTAAAGTTATTCTTCACTGTGTAGTGTTTTTTTTTTGGAGTTTGGTTGGTTTTGTTTTTTTAGTAATAAGATTTGTCTAAAAAAGTTATTTATATTTATCGTTATCACGTTGACTCATGACGCGTTTGTTCAATTGCAATCTTATCACTATCGTAAAGAGATATCGCGGCGCTTTATCGGGTATCATTAAATATCATTAATCGGGTATAACGCGAACCTATTTAGAACCGTTCCCGCCACAATCCGCTCGTCCAATAAGGGCGCAGGTACTAGAAGCCGTGTGAGAAACAGACGCGGACCCTTCTTTTGACAGTAGCCATTTTACGAAACCTCTATCTTCGCCCCGAACCCTATTGTTTTGATAAATATTTGTTAGTGGAAACTACACTTGGCTAAAAGTATTAGGGACCCCTATTAAACACGTGCAACTAATAAAGTATAACAGTAACAGAACTATTTGTTAAACAATACCCCACGCAGTGTATTCAAAATTAAAATAATAGATACGGTATTTTGAGGTGCCATAAAACGCCCGGGTTCACAATTAGTGGGAAAAACATTTTATTTTTTGTCTTATTTCGCTGTTCCTCTTTAATTTTTATAACTCATACTTTACTCATTGTCAGTTACAGGCATAAGTTTGGCCACAATAAAATATTAGACACTTTATTTTAAGTCTTTGTTTCAAGAACAATGGTGTTCCAAGAAAGATAGATGGGAGACCATCTTTACATACCGAGACTCCTCCGTGCCTCGGAAAGCACGTTAAACCGTTGGTCCCGGCTGTCATTCGTAGATCTTTGACAGTCGTTACGGGTCGCCAGAAGCCCGAAAGTCTGACAACCAGTCTAACCAAGGGGTATCGTATTACCCAGTTACTGGGTTGTGGAGGTTAGATAGGCAGTCGCTCCATGTAAAATACTGGTATTCAGCTGCATCCGGTTAGACTGGAAGCCGACCCTAACATAGTTAGGAAAAGGCTAGGCAGAATGATTGGTGTTTCCAAGATAGAATCTTTCGGGAAAATTGGGTGAAATGTATGGAATTGACAAAGAAGCTAGTATGTGTTATGTATGATATTATAATGTAGTGTGTTATTTATTTGTGAAATAGAGACTGTCTATTTTACGAAATGCCTAAACAAAGTTAACTTTGAAAAGAAAAGCGGATAAAAATCCAGATTCTACATGAAGGGGCAAATCCCAGGTAGAGATTGCCAAGTTAGTAAAATGTTCTCAGTGTACGGTGCAACCTGCTCTTATAAGGTTCACGGATACTGGTCACACAAACATAGGGTTGCCATTCGTCCCGATACGTCGGACATGTCACCGTTAGTAACAGTGGTGTCCCGACGTCCCGACAAGCTATAAAATGTCCCGACAAATACATCAGCATCCCGACTTATACGGAACACACCGAATCGACGAATACGCGATTCGGAAGTGCGTACAAAGACTACAATATACAGTGTGTCCCTGGATGAAGTGCACAAACGAAAATGGGTGAAACTAGACCATAATTTATTGACAAAAAAATAAAAAAATATTTGTATTGATGGTTTAATTTTTTATCACCTACGCCACAGACCCTTTTTCTTAAAAATTTGTTTTTGTAACTCTGAGACTGTTTTATGCCGTGTTTTTTATTTGCCAAGCATCATGTGATCTTAGCCATTATCATTGTTTTTTTTTTTAACGAAATACTGGCAATGTTTCAAAAGATATATTTTTTTTTTAAGAAATAGGGTGTCGTAGGTGATAAAAAATTAAACCATCAATATTAATAATACAAATATTAAAAAAAAAAACAATTTTTTGTTGATAAATATGGTCTAGTTTCACCCATTTTCGTTTATGTGCACTTTATCCAAGGACACAGATAACATATACAAAAATTTCTCTTCGCTTTAAATGTCCCGACGGTGTCTCGGGTAAATATGGCAATCTTACACAAACAGGGTGAAAACGGGCAGAAAACGCGTGACTACTGAGCGCCAGGACAGAAAACTTATTCACGAGTCTCTCAAGGACTGCAAAAATACTTCAAACTTGCTGCAGCTCTATTGGAGGACATTGGATTGCCGATTAGTTCTCGAACGGCAAGAAGAAGACTCACAGAAACTGGCTTAAATGGCTGTAAAGCCAGGTAGAAGCCTCTGCTTACCGAGAACAACAAAAAGAACTGCTAGGCAAAATGTTGTTTTTCTAATAGGTTTTTTTTTACTTTTGCAGCAACCTTACAGTATTTTGTTTATTAAATACTTACGTGTTTCTGCAGGTACACAAGAGGTACCAAATCTACTTATACAGTGTACTTAGCTACATAATAATAATTGGTTAGCAGTACCCGCGGTTCTGACAGGATGGCGGGTGTACCTAATTTTTAAAATATCATTGTACAGGTGTAAATACACAGATTTTTAGGAGAGGCACGTAAAGGTACACAGAAGGTACCAAATAACTGCAATAAATTTAGGCAAATCTGAAAAGTACACCCATGATTCTGATGCATATTTAGAATGGTGGGCTCTACAACACCAACATTAAACTAAAGAAGGTTGGTCTAACATTGTATCACAAATCCAACTTTGAGGTAAGTTTTATATCATCTGTATAAAACGGCAATTACTAATTATTTCATTAATCTTTATAAGAAATACAACCAACCTAACATGGAGTCTTTTTTAAAAATGTTTTTAGGTATTTGGAACGCCGGGTGTGACGTTTGTGAGGCGGCGTATCGGCGACGAATACCATCCAGATTGTGTGTTACCTACCGTTTTACACACAGAGGCGGCAACATTATGATCTGGGGCTGAATGTCGGCGAAATGTTCGTTTGCGTAGGCCGTATGAACAGTGAAATGTAAATCAATGAATAAATGAATGTGCTAGAAACTGACTTGATGCCTTCGTTGATGCGCATTTTTGGTGGAACCAACTTAGACGGCGTCAAATTCCAAGCAAGATAATGCTTCATGTCATAAATCCATCAATTTAGGACATGCAGCATTATCGTGCCACTGGCCACGATTGTTGGTTTAGAGATTGGACTGGCCGGCACAGTCTCTAGATCTGAATCTCATTGAGCCAAGATACAGGGGCATATCATTAAATCAAAAGCAGTGTTAAAAATGCCTTAACAAATGAGTAGGTTGCCATAAGTACTGATGAGTGCACTAAGCTTGTACGCAGTGTTGGATTGCTGCGGTGTTTAAAGTGAAGGGTGGATCCACTTAATATTATTTTTAATCAATATAATAATTTTTTTTTTTTTTTTCAGTATTACAAAGGTATTATAATGTTAGATATAGTATGGACGGCAGCACATCAAGCTACTGCAATCTGTTCCGGATAAGGCGGGAGGAAACGCCCGGGTGTCACCACTGTGTGGATCGCCCGGAGGACACGGTGGAGCATACGGTGGAGGTCTGCCCGGCTTGGGCGGAGCACCGCCGTGTCCTCGCGGAAGCGATCGGCGGCGGCGATCTCTCGAGTCCGGCCCTGGTCCAAGCCATGGTACGGAGCGAGAGTGCATGGGAAGCCATTACCTCCTTCTGCGAAGCAGTAATGCTCGTGAAGGAGGAGGCGGGACGCGTGAGGGAGAGGCAAGCTTTGCGCCCTCACGCCCCTAGTCGCCGCAGGAGACGCCCTGGGAGTCGGGAATTGGCAGCCGATTCCCGGCCACCGTAGGCGCGGGCTTGCGGACGGCGAGCAATGGGTAGCTCGCCGTCCGGTAAGGACCAAGCCCGAGTCGACGGCGCGTCGTGTTCCACGCGCGCCTCAAAGAGATGTCAGCACTATTG
The DNA here is from genome assembly GCA_947568875.1 of Fissipunctia ypsillon. Classification (NCBI taxonomy): domain Eukaryota; kingdom Metazoa; phylum Arthropoda; class Insecta; order Lepidoptera; family Noctuidae; genus Fissipunctia; species Fissipunctia ypsillon. The sequence continues at coordinate 13,290,189 of OX387659.1, read as the reverse complement.
ACGGGGTCCGCTAGGGTTGCGGGATGTTCGAAAGAGTTACCGTGGCCCCGGCACAGGCAACAGAAGTAACACGGGTGGGTTTTAGTCAGTAAAAGTCTGACACGCCCTCCCGCTCCGCCCAGAGCGGGAGAAGTCATTTGATGATTTCCCATCCACAAAAAAAAAAAAAAGCTACTGCAATCTGTCAATTTTCTTTAATAGATTTTCAACTTTATCACTAAAGCATTAGGTTCAAGGTTGATTGGGAAAATTTGACAGTTTCTGATAGCTTGACCTGCTGGCGACCATACTAGGATAAACCTTTATCACAGGCGGAATGAGCTCATTACTTGATGGTAATTGTAGGACAATAAGAATCTTAACAATACCTAACATGAAGTCTTGAAATACTGACAAAAATAAACTCATAATTTTAAACCTAGTTACCAATAATAATGAACATAGACAACAAAACTAGTTTTATTTTTCACCCCAATGTGTGTAATGCAATCAATTGTAGGTTGCCTAATATTTTTGGCCAAGGCCGTATGTATGTTAAATGGGTTAATAAAATCAAAATAATCTGGTACTTTTTCTTATTGGTTCTTGGGTTGAGCAGAAATAGCATTGTAGTGGCCTGTGATTGCTACATTATGCAGTCACAAAAATTGTACATTAAGTGGTTGCAGTAGCTGCAATTGTATCATACGTTTTTGGCACGAATATAGACATGATCTCTCAAGTTACTTTGAAATTAATTAGGAATATTGTTTTCTCTTCTGCAGAAAGAACGTCAAACACTTATGTTTTCGGCGACGTTCCCTGAAGACATCCAACATCTAGCGGGCAGGTTCCTGAACGACTACTTGTTTGTCGCTGTCGGTATAGTAGGGGGCGCAAGCGCAGACGTAGAACAAATATTCCACCAAGTTACCAAGTATGAAAAGCAAACGACACTGAAAAAATTAATCGAAGAGAATGGTGAGTAATGCATTTTCCAGGATGATATTTATGGTATAGCAAAACGATTTATCAAATGTTTGTGAGGCAAATCATGTAAATTACTATGTTGTAATAACCATTTCAGATCGTAAGCGCGTCTTGGTATTTGTGGAGACGAAGCGCAACGCTGACTTCATCGCGGCCATATTATCAGAGCAACAGATGATGACGTCATCGATCCACGGCGACCGTATGCAGCGCGAACGAGAGGAGGCCCTCGACAACTTCAAGAGTGGTCGGCATTGCATCCTTGTGGCCACCGCTGTAGCCGCCAGAGGACTAGGTAATTTGATTTCGAAGTTTTAACCTCACCAATATATTAAAATTTTAAAAAGACAATTCGTAGGTATTCTCGAATTTGGTTGGCTTTAAAACTATTTAAAGCACTGTAAGAAGGGTTGTCCTTTTTAGATCTCAATACCAATTTATTAAGATCTAAAAGGGACAAAACTTCTTACAGTCATTGCTACAAAGTAAAAGCATCTTTAAACAATAAACAGTACCAACTCCAAATATTTTCATTTTGTCCGTTACCAATACAAATCTTACGAAAATTTTAAATTTGTCTAGCTAAATGGTTATCAAGGATGGACGTTTTATGACCGGGACTTCACTTGACTGTATAATATTCTTTTCATAAGTATACAATTTAAAAGATTGTGGATATGAGGAATAAGCAGTAGAAATGTATGAAAAGTTTTTTTGCAATGTGTGGCTTTTCTAGTATTCTAACCTCAGTTGGTCCAGAAGTTTTTTTAAAACCCGTCAAACGTCCGCCTACTAGAAGCCGTTTGCATGTGAGCGCGCTCAACGCAAAATACTGTCGAAACGACAATAAATTTTAGTGTCGTTTCGAGAGTATCTTGCTTATGTACTTACCTATGGGTGTTCATAAGACGTTTAAGAGGTTAATGAGTACCATGTTTCCAAAATCTGTGAATGCACTTAGCAATTACTCAAAAAGTTAAGGACAGTCCCTAAGAACGTTTTCCTGTAACTACTAAGTAAGAGTACCTGCACTTACTGCCATGTCTCAAAAATCCACCCTGTATACAACACCATTCTCACATGTTGTTATTGTGTAAACAGATATAAAGAACGTCGACATTGTCGTCAACTACGATCTGCCAAAAAGTATAGACGAGTACGTGCACAGGATCGGCAGAACTGGTCGCGTTGGCAACAGAGGAAAGGCCGTATCTTTCTTTGACGCTGATCAAGTAAGTCCCAACAGTTATTATTCAAGAGGTATTGAAATTCAGTTTAATATTACAGGCTAGTGTGTTCTGCTGTCTACTGTGTTCGCCATAAGTGTGGTACCTCATTAACAGCATAACTATATCACTTACCCGCAAGAATACTGTATTAACTCTAAAAACGTATTTATTCAGGAGAAGCTATTCTGAAGATATTGTTATTTTTAACATAACTTATTAAATTATTTATACCTTTTCTAAGGAGGGTATTAGGTCCGTTAGTGCCAAATTTTGACATAATACTGTATTCTTCCGGACAAGCGATATATCGTTCATCCAATAGAACAATAACGTAATTACGTTTTAGATATTTTTCAGGAGAATGTTTTAAAAGTTTGAAATTGAAAATAATTATATATTTCCAATGATTATGATAAATCTTTTAATATTTATGTATGTTAATTTACTATCTATACTAATATTATAATGAGGAAGAGTTTGTTTGGTTGAACGCGCTCATCTCAGGAACTTCTGGTTCGAATTGAAAATTTTTTTTAGTGTTGGATAGCTCATTTATCAAGGAAGGCTATATAACATCACATTATGTTGCAAAAACGGGGAAAATTTATTCCTTTTGCGAGCTTCCGTTGCGTGCGCTGCGTAAACGGTTAAAGTTACGCAAAAATCTTGTATGACGGGATTGTTCCTCATAAAAAGTTATAAAAAAAAGTCCGTGATAGCATATGTCTATCTATTAAGGTTGGCTCACTATAACTTTTTTAATGGTAATCAAATTTGTTATTAAATAATGCATTATTTGCGAAGGTGTTTTCATAAACATGGTTATGAATCCTTATCCAAATAAATAGTTTTATCATCAAGGTTGATTAAGTACATGTAAATTCCTTTTTAAATTATTCAATTCGGACCTTTCGTTTAGCAATTACGACGGGTATAAAAATGCTTAAAGTTAGAAAAATGCGCGTAATCTATTAGTTACCTACACATTTTATTTTTTATTGACTGTTTGAACGTGCTAATCTCACTACCAGTCGGATTTGAAAAATTCTTTTTGCATTATAAAGTCCAATTCTTGAGGAAGGCTATAGGTTATGTAACATTACGCTACGACCCTTAGAAGCCGAGCAAAAACAAAAAAAGGAAGAACGAGTGCTAAGCGAAAACGAAGTAACAGCGCAGGCAGGCGATGCGATGCGACGGGGTGGGTCAGGGGAACAAGAAATTTTACGTGGACGAAGTCGCGGGCGGAAGCTAGTCAATAATAATTTGTAATAACTTCATGAGAAAACTATTAAAACATTCCAAATAAAACAAACCTGACGTACACTTATGCCATTATATAAATGAAATATAACAATTATGACATAAACTAGGTTTTGAAATAGGAATAAATCATGAATTTAAACAACAAATTATTCAATTTAGTTTTATTTTTACAAATCTGTTTACATTTATATACGTACTAGCTTTTGCCCGCGGCTTCGCCTGTGTGCATTTCGGAAAATATCCCACGGGAACGTACTACCTGGATTAAAAGGAAGCGAAGCGATCGGAAATAACAATGAAATTTTTATCAAATTCTGGAAGATAAGAATGGTTACTGTGGGTCATCCTTAGAAGATAGACGTTTAAATGCTATTGAATGAAATGAAAAATAATAAACCATTTTTCATTTTTTATGCTATTGCGGATTTTTTTAAAGATTTACAATCTTTTAGAATATAAATAAATTTAACTTCGCCCGTTATTTCGTTTGTGTGATTTTCTTTCTTTCCCCTACATATTTCACAACCCCCTCCAGTCCCTCCACTCGCTTTAAATGGTAGTATTATAGATTAAAATCTTTATTATTTATTTATTACATAAGTATAAGTAGACATGTTGCGCCGACCCCAAATAAATTGGGATTAGGGTAGGATAATGATGATGAAGTATTCGGGCCAAGTTTCAAGTTAAAAGATCAACGAAATAAGATTAATTTCCATTATTTGACTTATAGGTTATTTACTAACTCAAGGAATAAGATTTTTCATACAAACTAAATCCCCCCTTTTCACCCCCTTAAAGGTCGAATTTCCAAGAACCCCTTCTTAGTGCTCCCCTACGTTATAAAAGATAGCCGTGTGCAATATTTCACGTTCCTTGTCCCAGTAGTTTCGGCTGTGCGTTGATATGTCAGTCAGTCAGTTTCTCCTTATATAGGGTGACTGGTAATTAGTGACCGATACTTAAACACATGATTGTACTCATGATAACAAACAACTTTTACTATGGGACCAAACCTGAAATCGTAAAAAAAAATCTGCTGCTCCCTACATTTTGACGAATTATGCGAGCATAAATGTAGGGAGCAGCAGATTTTTTTTTCACGATTGGTATACATTAGCATAAGTAGACATGTTGCGCCGACCCTAAATAAATTGGGATAAGGGTAGGAGAATGATGATGAAGTATTCGGGCCAAGTTTCAAGTTAAAAGATCAACGAAATAAGAATTTTTTCACCCCCAATTTCTATTATTTGACTTACAGGTTATTTATACCAATTTTTGAGTTAATCAAGCCACTAAGTAAAATCCTACCCTGTAAAATTGACTACCCCTTTTCACTCCGTTAGGGGCAGATTTTCGAAAAACCCTGACACACTTTTTTATTTATGGTATTAAGCATAGATACCGAGTTTCGAGTTAATCAGACGGCGCGTTAAAATTTTTCCATACAAACTTGAACACCTTTAAACTCCCCTTTGAGGGGTAGTTTTGAAAAACTAATAGTGAGAAACTTAATCGCTTATTTATTAAAATGTTCCTGCCAAGTTTCAAGTTTATTAACAAAATGAATAAGATTTTTCATATAAACTGTATCCCCGCTTTTCACCCCCACAGGGGTGGATTTAAAAAAAATGTTTAGGATACTTCCAAAACTTGACTCAAAGATTATTTATACCAATTTTCGAGTTAATCAAGCCGCGCAGTAAAATCGTCCCCTGTAAAATTGACTACCCTTTTTCACCCCATCAGGGGTAGATTTCGAAAAACCCTGCTACATGTTATTCTTTAGTTCTAGTCTTAAGTATAAATACTGAATTTCGAATTAATCGGACTGCGCGTTAAAATTCTTCCATACAAACTTTGACACCCCCAACCCTACCTACTCTTGGGGGTGGGTTGTTTAGAAAAACAAAAAATTACGATGTTCATAATTTACTTAGATAAGTATTCGTGCCAACTTTCAAGTTTATTAACTCAAAGAATAAGATTTTTATTTGATTTTTTAACGAAATCCCCCCCCTTTTCACCCCCTTAAAGATCGAATTTCCAAAAATCCCTTCTTAGTGCTCCCCCCTACGTTATAAAAGGAAGCCGTGTGCAAAATTTCACGTTCCTAGTCCCAGTAGTTTCGGCTGTGCGTTGATATGTCAGTCAGTCAGTTTCTCCTTTTATATATATAGATAGATAATAAGAACTATCATTTTTTTTTTTTTTTTTTTAGAAGAATAGAATAGCTTTATTTCGGACACAAAAATTCATATAGTGTTAGTAACATACAAAAAAGTAACTTATTGCCTAGTGTTAGTAAAAATCAACCTCCGCACAAACCGCTGTATAATCGGAGAGCCGAGGCTCTCAGCTACAGTTTTCAGGATGCTGTTCCGACTGCCCCTTACTCTCCTCAGTAGCGACGCAGTCTTTTTGCGTATAATTGCATAAAAGCTGTCGGTGCGGGCTTGCGCAAACATTTCCGACGCGCTACAGTAACGAGGCAGCCTCAACAACATCGAGAAAGCATTGTTATATTGGACGCGCAGGACATCCAGCGATCTCTTAGTACAATTGACCCCATAGATTGCCCGTGTACAAACTTTGGAATAAGCCTTGAAAAGTGTTACTTTTACTTGGTCTGTACACCGCGCAAATCTACGGAACAACATATTGCTCCGGACCGCTAGAGCCCTGCGCTCCCTCTCAATATCTACATCGCCCCTGAGGTCAGCGGCAAGCCCTCAGGGACGATGTACGATGACGATGTTTTTTTAATGAGTTACAAAAATTAAATTAAATTTAGTTTTTATGTTAAAAAGATAATTTAAGATACCAACATGATTAAAAAAAATACTTCTGTCAAATAAGTCGATGTTTCTGGATGGACTTTTGAAAAATACGCCAATTCCCTAACGACAGTCACTCACGCTATCGAAAACCATCATAACTATAATTCTGTATTTTTTGTCATAGATAGATAGAACTTTCGAAACGTGAACTTAGACATTCAAAACTCATTTTCGACATTTTTGTAATGGGGAAGGTCGGGCAAAGCTAATTGTAGATGGCGTGGTCATAGCTAGGTCCTACAATAAATTTGACAGTCTACAATATAAATTTGACGGTCGTTGACATTTCGTTCATTCGTGAATTTGCTTTTATTTCGTTATTTTCGGTGATTTTAATACAGTGTGAGTCTTTATAATGTGCACATATCGAAATGAGGGAATCTATGCTTAATTTTATCGGCGGAAAAAATGTTAAAAAAAATCTAAATATTTATTAATATTTTTTATGGATTTTTAAAAAAAATTGTTTGCTTTTGTGACCCCAGTGTATACAAAACTGTGTAACTTTTAAACTAAACGATTTATCACGATGAAACAAACTCTATAATGTTTGGAAGTAATTAGGTGTCGTCATAAAATAAAAATTATGGAAAAAAAATAGCCACATTTAAAAATAAACATTTTTGTTTGGCAAAAATCTGATTTTTTTTCATTAATTTTTACAAAAATTGTAAAATTTCTCAATAACATGCCCCCATCACCTTCTTTTTTTATAACTTTAAGTTATTCTTCATTGTATTAGGAACCTAACGGTAAAAATTGCATGTTTTTAACTCAACCCCAACATTTTTTATCAACTGTCAAAGAAAGGCCCAACGCATAGCTATTGTTTAGCAGGTAGATAAACTTTCTTTTGAATGTGCGCAGGTCGGGGAGGTAGGGCCAGCCAAAGGAACTTGAATTATGACAGATGTCAGACTGGCAGTCGCTCCGAATTATTCGCCGCTGCTACATGTGTTTCGGTACTTTCGTTCGCTGGACTTTCATAACTTTCGTTCGCTGCTACATGATGCCGCGTTTAAGTGAATTTTCCCCGGCACACATCGCCGACATACATTTTTATTATGGAGTGGGACAAGGAAGTGCCAGAGCTGCGCGCGCGGCTTACATAGCTGCGTATCCTAACAGGCAACCAGTGCCATCTGCCCGAAACTTCCAGGAAGTTCACAGAAGGTTGTCGATCACTGGACTTGGATCAAGTAGAGATCGTCGCGAGCCACCTCAAGTAATTATTGATGCGGCTACTGAACAAGCAGTATTAAGTGATTTGTTTGCTGATCCATCCATAAGTACTAGACGACTGGCTCTTCGTCACGGAATATCCCAAAAATCAGTGTGGCGTATTTTAAAGAAAGAAGGATTGCATCCTTATCACTATCAAAGGGTGCAACATCTACATGAAGACGTAGACTGGCGTCCAAGGTGTGTGATGTCCACATGGATTCAAAGAAAAACCAGAGCAAACCCAAACTTTCCAAGAAAAATACTATTGATGGACGAAGCGACATTCACTAGAGACGGTATTACTAACTGTCGAAATTTACACAGATGGTGCCGCGCAGGTGAAAACCCGAAACTGAAACGGTCATCTACTTTCCAAGTAAGATTTTCGATAAATGTTTGGGCTGGTCTTATCGATAACATGTTGATTGGACCAGTCATATTGCCGAGAACGTTGACTGGTGAAAGATTTTTAAGTCTATTGAGAGATGATATGCATCAGTTATTGGAAGATGTCCCACTGGCTGTGCGTCAAAGGATGTTTCTTCAGATGGACGGATGTCCTGCCCATTACGCTACAAATGTAAGAAGATTTTTAAACGAAAATTATTATGACAAATGGATCGGCCGGCAAGGACCTGTAGGGTGGCCTGCGCGTTCACCCGATTTGACGCCCCTTGATTATTTCCTATGGGGGACCATGAAGCAACGCGTCTACAGTACCCCCATCAACAGTGAGGCCGATTTGCGTGACCACATAATAAACTGTGCGAATGATATTCGCAATGATCCCGAAATGATAAGGAGAGCGACACACCAAATTCTAATTCGCGCGGCTTTGTGTTTACAACAACGAGGTGGACATTTTGAGAACCTGATGCATTAAATTTTGTATTTAATAATAAATGGGTTTCAATTGAACTCTTTTGCATTAATTATCATCCCAAACAAACCACCCTTATGAGAACAATACGATTCCGCGTTCGGAGTGCCATCTTTGAAACGACCCGCGCGCATTCACAACAAAGTTAACAAAAAAAAGTTTATCTACCTGCTAAACAATGTGCGTAGCTATGCGTTGGGCCTTTCTTTGACATTTGATAAAAAATGTTGGGGTTGAGTTAAAAACATGCAATTTTTACCGTTAGGTTCCTAATACAATGAAGAATAACTTAAAGTTATAAAAAAAGAAGGTGATGGGGGCATGTTATTGAGAAATTTTACAATTTTTGTAAAAATTAATGAAAAAAAATCAGATTTTTGCCAAAAAAAAATGTTTATATTTGATTATGGCTATTTTTTTTCCATAATTTTTATTTTATGACGACACCTAATTACTTCCAAACATTATGGAGTTTGTTTCATCGTGATAAATCGTTTAGTTTAAAAGTTACACAGTTTTGTATACACTGGGGTCACAAAAGCAAACAATTTTTTTAAAAAATCCATAAAAAATATTAATAAATATTTAGATTTTTTTTTACATTTTTTCCGTCGATAAAATTAAGCATAGATTCCCTCATTTCGATATGTGCAGATTATAAAGACTCACACTGTATTTTAAATCAAGTATTTGACATGGGAAAGTGTCAGAATTTAAAACCATAAATATATCCTCAGTCACTATATTCAAAATGTTTCTACTCTCTGTATCATTTATAAAACATCTCTACGAACAGCTTTAAGCCACCATCTTTTATGTTTAGGGTCTCTCTGGAAATGATGGCCTCCAATTTCGGAGTATTTAGTAACACAACAACGCATCATTTTCGCGAAAATAAAATAAAACCATCTCATGCCTTGTATTATTGGCTTGTGTTGGGAACTAGCTACGATAGCGCCATTTTGCCAGTTGCCTTCCCCATTACGTCGTTATTCTATTGGATGAGCGATATGTCTATTAACTGCTCCCAAATTATTATTATTTTTTTTTTTACATGGTTCCATGATATCTTTTCATTATTTTATATTATACAGGGTGGAATTTTTTAACCGCACCTGGAGGGAAAGTGCTCTTAATACTGGAGAAAGCAAATTATACTCAAAGGAAACATTCCATTATTTTTAAATAGAAACAAATCTGCATTCAAAGATTTTTGAAAATTCGCTGGCCACACTGGGAATCGAACTGGCTAAAATCCGAAAAAATATTAAAGTTATTTTTACTTTGTAGGTAATATTTTTCTTCTGGAAGTCGGTTGTTTTTTTTTGGATTTTTTATTTTATTTTTCACTTTTTAGTTGTGATACCTACCCCACACAAAGTCGTATACCACTACTTGCAATGTAAATAACAGTGACATGAATGTACTTTTATGGCATCAATCAATAGGGTCAATCATAAGGATCAAATCTTTCTAACAAACATGATAAGTTAAATGAAATGAAAACCATAAAATCTTAACTTATATTAATTGAACGTAGTTGCTCGAAGTAAGCTCCTTTTTGTTGGATACAGTAACTTTTCATAGCGAGTTGTGATTAATTTTGAAAGTCGTAGTGTGAACCTCAGTTCTTAACTCGTTTACAGTTGCATAGGATTTTTGGTAAATTTGGTTTATAACAATCCCCATAAAACAAATCTAAAGGGGCGAGGTCTGGTGATCTCGCAGGCCATCTGATTGTGCCGTTTGTACCAATTCAGGTATTGAAATGGTTATTAACATAACATTAACATGATTTTCCTTAACACACACACATACACACACATTTCATTAATATGATTCGCGACCGTAAAAAGTATGTATTTACAGAATTATAATAATTAAAATCATCAATACAACTCTACGACCAGGTAATTCTATTGCATGACTATTTCTCTAAATCTTGACAATTGGGATTATGGAGTTCTATTACTGATTTTGATGATTATAATTCTGTTGACGCATATTAGTTACGGTTGCGAATGATATTTTAATCAACATACAACTTAATACTGACTTGCAAATTGCAAAACACACAAAGTTTGAATTTCGCGGGCTACCTGGCGCTTTCCCCTTAGTAAAATTTGCTATCTACAGTATTTAGAGTACTCTCCCTCCAGGTGCAGTTAGAAAATTCCACCTGTATAGTCTTAGTCTTTTAAATAGATTCTTTTATATTTTGTGAATGTGAGAATGTTGTAGTGTTGTAAAAGCCAATTATTTTTAAAAGAGTAACTGGAGTTTCTTGCTGGTCCTTTCCATAGGAAACAACCAGTTGGAACGGAACCATATACCTGGCTTCTGACGTTTCATAGTGCCCATGTGTAACTGTGGAGTTCCTTGCTGGTTCTTTCAATAGGAAACAACCAGTTGGAACGGAACCATATACCTGGCTTCTGACGTTTCATAAGTGCCCATGTAGGCTTATGTGAAATAAAAAGGCTTGTAAAAGCCAATTATTTTTAAAAGAGCAACTGTGGAGTGTCTTTCTGGTTCTTTCCATAGGAAACAATCAGTTGAAACGGAACCATATACCTGGCTTCTGACATTTCATAAGTGCCCATGTAGGCTTATGTGAAATAAAATTATTTTGAATTGAACTATTATTGTTTAATGCTCTTCAGTTTTGGATTGGCCACATCCAGGACCCGCGAGAATCATGGCATCTTAGGTATAGCACACCAATGAACATTTTCAAATGCATCATTTCTTAATTCTAGAAACTGTCGTTGTTTATGATTAGAGCAATGTTTCTCCCTCTAATTTAGAGTTTTTCCATACTTGGTACCTGTATAATGTACTTACGTCATGTTATTGTGCAGGACATGGGACTCGTGGCTGATTTGGCAAAGATCCTAAAACAGGCAGATCAAACTGTTCCCGACTTCTTGCAAGGAGGTGGTACTGCCTCATATAAGGGCAACAAATACGGCGGCAGTGATATAAGAGTAAGTAATGTTTTAAGCTCGCTTTAAATTCGAATTACAACTTGAACAATGTTGATGTTTGTTGAAAACAAACTATTAGAAACGATTATGTTAGTTGTGGTTGCTTAAAATCTTCCCTTATTGTTCACGCAAACAAAAGAGAGATGAATATGTAAGTGGTCGAAAGTTAAATTGATTAGGAATGTAGCTTGTAGTGTTGTAAGACTTTATAAAACCACATTTTGTTGTCTCTATTACATTGTTTTAACACCATGACTTTTGCTCGCCAGGACTTCAACAATGCTTCAGCCGCGGTGGATCAAGGCCTAGAGCCTGAAGAAGAATGGTAGAATTAAGGGACTTCTTGAAATTACCATCGCTAGTTCGCGAGTAAACCACAGTGAAAGTTAGTTTGTAATTCTTATTTTTTTGTGCAACGTGGTGGTGCGTGTATATAGACAGTGGTGCTTATGCGACGACTTCATTATGACTCCAAACGCGTGGTTAAACCGAATTTGTGCCCAGTGCTAGGAATAGTAACATTTCTTAGTTTAGCGAGCCTCATCATTATCATCAATAAGACTAACTAACTATTTGACAAGTATTTTAAGTGTATGATTAATTTTAAGTTCCTCTTGATTATTTGTAACTGTACCATAACATTTTGCATAAGTTCCATTGCTATTAACGCATACATTCATCATCTTGTTGTACTTATGTTATGATTCTTCATTTTATTCTTTAAATACATAAGTTTGTTTTCATTACTATTTGTTTAGACTTTTAGAACTTGTTTAATGTTTTTGTTTGTGGACTGCTTCCATACCTAAGTTTAGGTAGCTACCAAGTCGAAATATATGAACAAAGTTACTCCTATAACTGGCAAATCTGTGATGTTATTTGTAAAGTTGCTCACTTTAAATTTTAAAGTAAATAGATTACAATTTCATAGTTATATCTTAACATTGTATAAGACATCTTCCAGTTTATATTATTTCGAGATTCACGACTTCAAAAAGAGTTTTAAATTGCAATTGGACGTAGTTGAAGAAATGGTGTACATGTTGAATCTCGTATAAATGTACAAAAGGCATAAAAATATACTTAATTTAAAATCATTGTTTAATACACTGTAAGTGTTTAGGCGAGCAATTCGCCTTAAAAACATTATTTTCTGTACAAAGACCGAACTTAATACTTAGAAAGGTAAATTTATAATCTGTGATGATTATTATTATAAGTAGAATAGGTTCTCGCTTTCATACATCCAATGCCATAAAAAAAAAACATTTCAGTTCAAACGACAGCAAGTCAATCCACGAAATTGAATGTCTGACAATTACTTTTCGATATTATTATCATTGTGTACAAGGAGAGTTCTTCTCATTAGGTGTAAGACATTAATAATAAAAAGGATTCAATAAGAAGGCACTGGTTTAAGTTTCCTCTTTACGCCAACATGTGATCACTTACAAATTTTAATGCGATCCCTAGACGGTCTTTAATTTTTATTTTTAATTGCTTGACAGCCACGTGAATTTTTCGTGCTTTTCAAGCAATTTTGGCAGTCTAGAACGAAGCTTGATGAAAAATTATATTTTTGAAATGCTTGTCAATGAAAATGAGTGTGGATGTTTGTGCTTGTCAAGCAATTTTGACCGTATATGGACCGCATAACTCTTCACTTCCCAAGGTAATTGGTAATTCTTTCACCATACGTCTAATAATAATAACGCATTCTTTATAAGGTAATTCTACGATAGCGAAAATTCGGCTATCACCATCTGAAAACCATTACATATCATTTTAGTACATTCGTCCCAGCGAACGTATGTGTATATTCGTCGTCAGCCATTGTGGTTTTTTTTTACTGTCATGTATCCGCCTGTTTGCTCTACTTATCCATTAAAAATATTACTCTTAATTTCGCTGGATTATTGGATAATCTACTAGTTATTATTATTATCATTTATTTATTCAGACTACAGAAGGTCCATTGTGTTAGTAACAAACTTAACCTATGTTAGTACTTAAGACATCACGCAAAATACGCGCATTGACGTGGAGTTGCGGACACCAGCCCGTATTACCTATTACCTAGTACTTAATAACTAGCACAGATTTAGTGCGCTCGGCTAACGCCCACACAAGCGGGCTATCTGCCCGGGCGGCTATCGAGTGCAGAATGCTGTTGGGACTGTCACGCAACCTGCGAAGTAACGAGGCAGATTTCTTGCGCCATACTGCGTCAAAGCTGTCAGTGCGTGCGTCGGTAAACATCGCCGACGCACTGCAGAAGCGTGGCAGTCCCAGCAGCACCCTGAACGCATTGTTATATTGGATACGCAGAGCATTGCCAGCCCTTTGGGTATATCTGAACCACAGGGCCCCCGAGTACAGTGATGTGCAATAGGCCTTAAAAAGGGCTATTTTAACTGCGACTGTACATCGAGAGAACCTGCGGGCCAGCATGTTAGCCCGGACTGACAATGCTCTGCGCTCCCTCTCCAAATCTGCATCGTCTTTTAGGGTATCTGTCACCAGATGGCCCAAGTATTTAAACTTGTACACCCTGGTTATTGGGTGATCTTTAAGGTACAGAGGAGGGACCGTAGATGGACATCTGGTACCAGACCCGAAGACTATATACTCTGTCTTTTTGGTGTTGTATATCAACCCATGAGACTCCGCGTATGACTCACACACAGCCAGTAACTTTCGGAGAGCATTGATTGAGTGAGCCAGCAGCACCATGTCGTCTGCGTAGCTCAGATTATTAAAACAAACACCATCCACATAGCAGCCGACGCGCATGCTGCTGAGTCGCTCGACCAAGGCATTCACATAGAGACCGAAGAGCAAGGGCGAGGACAGTCCCCCCTGTCTCACCCCCCACTCCGGCCTACATGGCTCCGAAAGCTCCCCTGCCCATCTCACCCGAGTCTCTTGGTGTAGGTACCAGTATTTAAGGAGAGATGCGAGCTCTGGTGGCAGTGTAGTGTCTCCTAGCTTCTGCCAGAGTAAATCGTAGGAGACCAGGTCAAAGGCCTTGGATAGGTCCAGAAAAACTGCATAGACAGGTGTCTTTCTGTCCGTGTAATACTTAACCTTTTAACCGCCCGACTTCATATCAGTTGTCGTGCCCCCAGCGCCGGGCAACTTGAATCATTACGATATTTGGTCGTAAATATACGACCCTGGCGAAATGGACACGAAAATATTTGTCGGATTAATCCGTCGTAGGCGGTTAAAGGGTTAACAGCGTGCTTCAGACTGAGAATGGCCGACTCCGTTGACAGCCCTGCCCGAAAGCCGAACTGGGCATCATGAATCTTTACATGCCTATTTAGATGCGAGGTGAGCACGCTGTCAAGTACTTTAGCTATGACGGTGGCTAGAGAGATTGGCCTGTAGTTTGACCCGTCCGATACGTCTCCAGTCTTATTCTTGACTACTGGCACCACCAGAGCTCGCATCATGTCCGTAGGCAAGTACGAATGAGACAGACACAAGTTAAATAATAGTGCGAGTACTCGTGGCAAGTGCATCCCAGCATGCTGTAGGTGCTCGATGCTTAGCCCATCGTGTCCTGGGGATTTCCTTCCAACCATGTTTTTTTTATTTTGGCCCTTACCTCTTTCGCCAAGACCATCGTCGGTATCCCCTCACCTTTGGGAAAAGCATCGAACTCCCTGCATGGTGGTCCCAGGGATGACTGTGTTGTGAACTGGGTTTTGAACAGTTCCGCAATATCTTTTGGGTTGGCAATACCATCGATACTCACAGGAATACCAGGCCTAGGATTTAGCTTACTAGTGCCTTTCCAGAAGCTTTTAAAATCTGAATTGGCATAGTGTTTTGCCAACGAATCCATCCTCAACTGTTCCTGGTGGTTTTGGCACCACTTGACTTTTCCTTTGAAAATTCTTCGCGATTTTACCATTGAGTCATAAACGGGACCAGAAAAAGGTTTTCCGTAGCTGCACCACGTAATGAAATCCAGCCTGGCACTCCTATGAGCCTCGCTCACATACCTATTCCACCCCGCCAATGGCTTCCTCTGTTTGCACTCTGTGGATTTTTGCTCGTAAGTAACAACACATAAAATATTTACTACCTCTTTATAAATGTTATCTATGACCTCTCTATGAGAGGTAATATTACAATATTTGCCACAGCATTGTTGTAACTCTGTATGCAAATCAACGAGCCTAAGTTTAGCGTTACACAAGCTTTCGTAAGCCAAACATTGACTTGCATTCCTGTCTCCCCATTTAATTCCGTTAGATACCGGATTCATAGGCCGTGATTTTTGCTTAATAACATCTAGATTGCAGTTGATAACTAATGGGAGATGATCAGACCAATAGACGTCGTATTTAACATAGGTATACATTGGTGATACAATCTAAAGCTGCGCTTGTAACCACGCAATGGTCCAGCCAGCGTCTACAACCATGTGCCTCGCTTATAAATGTGAACGTATCAGATGTTAGCTGCAACTTACTAGTGTCCACACAAGTCCAGTCTTGTTCCAGGGAGAAACTACTAGTGCATTACATGTCATGCACGGACATATAGGCGTAATGCATAGTGAGTGAAAGTGCATATACATATGACGTAAACTCCACAGAGCACGGAATCGCCGCGCCGAGAACGACTACATACACCATTACATAAAACATGCTTTAGTTTGAATGAAAAGTGTTGACAATACCGTCGCGAGCAGCGGCCGACGAAGTGTCTACGAGCTCTGTGGTAAATTCAGGGATGTACAGATTGACAAGCTAATTGAATAGTAGATTGTATGCCAAGGGAGCAAACAACTATTTTAAGGGCAAGAGTGTTTCTTTTAATCCAGAGCGGAGCGAAGAAGGATTCTAGAGTAGAATCCTGAGTGCAGCGAGGGATTCAAAGTACAGCCCGCGCCAAACTTTGTGACCGCCCCGAGGCTCATTGCATTGCGCAGAACACAAAATCAGGGTATTAGCGGGACGCACAAGAGCTTGGGGGCAGGGCCACACCCCGCGCGCCCGCACCGCTCACCCGCGACGCGCGCTGGCACCCACGCCTTAGTGTGAGTGCTACGTCCGTACACGAATCACGCACTTGTTGAGCTCCGAGAGTACTGTCGCGTTCAAAAGTTTCGTTTATTTGTTGTTATAGTTTTTAGTTATTGTTACTTGTTGTTATTGTTACTCGTTGTTATTTGTTTATAAACATGCCTACTGGACGTTGTAATGTTTTACGACGCCAGGCTCGTAAAATGGTCTACGATGTTTATAAATTGATGAAGAAAGAAGCTGAAGAAGGCCTTAAATACGATTTGAAGGCAGTACATAAACGGACTGCAGCCGCTACAGGAGTATCAGAAAGAACTGTACGACGTATTATATCGGTTGCTAATGAACCAAGTTCCGATTTATTAGCAGTTTTTCGTACACCCGGAAAGAAGAGGCAAGGGGTAAAAAAGGTAACCGGAATCGACAATTTTGACCAAGGTGTCATCAAAAGATGTATCCACAATTTTCATGTAACACAGAAAGAGTTGCCGACAATTGCTCAACTTTTAAAAAAATTAAAAGAAAATATAAATTTTGAAGGATCCGCAACGAGTTTGAGGAGAATTATAAATGAAATAGGATTAAAATGGAAAAAAACTGAAGACAATCGCAAATTATTAATTGAAAATACAAATATTCGCTGTAAGCGAATTGAATATTTGCGTGCAATAAAGAAATATCGCGCAGAAGGAAGACCGATAGTTTACACTGACGAATCGTATGTCGATTCATCGCATACCACTTCGAAGGCATGGAGTGATAGTAGCACTAAAGGTTTAAAAAAAAAGATATCAAAAGGTCAACGTGTCGTCATTGTACATGCTGGATCCAAATCAGGATTTGTACCCAACGGCCTTTTAATGTTTAAGGCAGGTACGAAAACCGGAGATTACCATGATAATATGAATTATAATAATTATGAAAAATGGATACGCACACAACTTTTGCCGAATCTCCCACCGAGATCGGTTATGGTGATAGATAATGCACCCTATCATAACAAATTAGAGGATGCAGCGCCGACGTCAAATAGCAAAAAGGCAGAAATGGTGGCATGGCTTACGGCTAAAAATATCCCTTGCAGTTCTGACATGCTGAAACCAGAACTGTATAAATTAATTTCTATACACAAAGAAAAATTAAAAAAAATTAATATTGATAAAATTTTAGAAGAACACAATCACACAATATTACGGCTTCCACCTTACCATCCCGACTTGAACCCCATAGAAATGGCTTGGGCATCCATAAAAGGTTACGTGGCGAAAAAAAATGTCACAAATAATATAACTGATATTATGAAACTAGTGGAAGAAAAAGTAAATAGCATGGGTGAACAGGAGTGGACTGCACTATGCGACAAAGTTATAAATATTGAAGAAGAATATAAGAAAAGTGATGTCATCATAGATGACCTAACTGAAAAAATAATAATTCACGTGAGCGATAATGAATCAGATGAAGATGATTCGGATATTTTTTGTGAAGAGAGTGATTCGGATGCGGAACCATCCACTAGTAAGGGAGATGTTTTTATGGAAGGTGTGGCCCCATTGTGAATATAGTTTTTATTTATTTATATTAATGTTTTTTATTTACATTTATCCTATTATTACCTAACCTATATGTTTTACAAATAACACATACATTATATATTAAATTAAATAAAATAACCTATGAAATAAACACGAACTTTATAATCACCAAATAAAAATAAATTGACATAATAAAATAAGTATTAAAAATGTTAGAAAACGAAAATTGTTTGGTTGATTACGTATTGTCCACTCGACTGTACCATGCGCAAGTTCGGACTCGCGACTATATTCAAGGCGGTCACAAAGTTTGGCGAGGGCTGTACGTCACTCGAGCTTAAAATAGTGTTGCTGCCGGAGTGGACACTACTTTTTATCTGTATGAGAAATTTAGTAAGTGCAACATATGAATACGAATAGTACGTTAATTTATTTACATACAATTAGGAACATTAAGACGTATCATATAAATAATATTATTTTTATAAAACGTAAGTAAAATCCGAATTTGAGTAAACAATTACGGACGAAGGCGGAATGCATTTCGCGCGTTTTTATTTTTTCACAAACTTTTCTTTAATTTAGCTCGCACGCGGATTACTTTAGCAAACAACCTGTTACTTGTTCATATTATGTTCGTGATTTATCTCTTTGGTGATGGATCTTTTACTAACAATATCCACATTCCAAATTTAAATCACTTTTAGTCCCTAGGGATTAAGGAGCTATTTTAATCCCTGTTTACGACGAATAACTAGCTCTTTTTGGAATAGATGTGATAAAAAATCATTTTGATAGGCTCTGGACATGACACCAGTTTGCGAGTTCATTTAGGCGCGCGCGAAATAGTCGCAAAATATCTATGGGCGCGAAGACTTCTCACTGAATTGTCTTCTTAGTAACTACAAAATAAGCAAAAAATGGTCCTACTGTGATGTGTTAGAAAATTTGCAAATTAATACAATGATTTAGTTACTACTGTTAGATGTCATTATAAAGTATACAGTCACTGGTTTTAAATGACATGATAAAATGTTAATTTGAATTACTTACCCCTCTAATCTGACGGCACTCTAAGTCAAGATAAAAAATTGTACACAAGGGTATAGTAAGTATCTACAATCTACATACTAATATGTACTTCGTACAAACTGGCTACTGACACCCGGTTTCCGAGTTGAGAACTTGTCGAACTCTAGCATTCTTTAAGACGACACCGCGCGCGCATCGTTTGTTTGGTTATATCTTTTATTTTAGAATGAAAATGCAGAAAATAAACATGTTACGTTGTGCTACACAAGAGTAGGTATACGTTATTATTGCAAAAAAACGTTAAAAATAATGAATTTCGCGGGTTACCCTAGCGCTTTCGCCTTAACAAATGCTAAAGTAGAGTTTGACAAGTTCTAAACTTCAAATTCTCAATTCAGAAACATATCTCAATACCTTAAGTACCTACTAATATAATATTTCTAAACAAAATATACTTATTGATAAAATAATTATATCCATGGGTTCTATTTTATTGATAATAATACAAGTATCTGAATCTTAAGAAACGTACTGTTTGTCTTAAAACTACATTATCACATTACTTCGATTTAAACTACGTTTTGTTCAAAACATTTTAACTTCCTCGAGTTAAAGTTGAGTCGGCTTCGGTTATGTCAAAGGCGGCAATCTGACTGTAGAAAACTAGTCCAATGGCCACGTATTCTATGTATATAAAATTAATAACATAATTTTCCGTTTTCTAATAAGACTTTTAACCAGAACTTGCAAAGACACAGATGGCTGTGAGACACTCTTTGATAAAAAATTGTTGATTCAATTACATACTTATATGCAATGATATTAAAAGTATAAAGAGGTAGATAGGTTAAACTACCCAACATTCGATCTACAAAAACGGCACAATAGTGCCGATTCTCTTATAGACCGAACTAAACTATCACTAAATTTAAAAATAGATTGTGCCCCACATTTTGACGAGTTATGCGAACCTAGATGTAGTGAACAGCAGATTTTTTTTGCGATTTCAGGTTTGGTCCCATACTAAAAGTTGTTCACAAGGATGAGTAGAATGACCCCTTAAGAGGTTGTGCGTTAATTCTGGGACATGTTGTAGACTCTATAACGCAGCTTCGGGACCCAAGTCCTAAGCTGAAGCTAAAGGCTCATATTGTGATGCTACGTTCCATCTGTAATATTGGACGAATCTGAAACAAAAACAAAACCGTAGGTAATAATCATCCAGCTAGGGTTGCGGGATGTCCGAAAGAATTACCGTGGCCCCGGCACAGGCAACTGAAGGGACACGGGTGGGTTTTAGTCAGTAAAAGTCTGACACGACCTCCCGCTCCGCCCAGAGCGGGAGAAGTCATTTGATGATTTCCCATCCAAAAAAAAAGAAGGTATATTATAGTCATCAATCCAAAGGAAGGTGGGCGGTGATGGCCCCAGTACCGCCAACCACTAAGTGTGAATTACTTAAAAGAGCTAACAATACTGAATCTTTTTTATTGTCACCATCAAAATATATCCGAGAGGAACCGATCTACGTATCTAAAGTATTTTTCTTTAAATTAATTATTCATCGGTTTTGAGTGGATTCTTTAAAAGATTTAACAAAAATGCAAGGCTACCAAGACAGTGTAACATTACGAAATAAAAGATTGAAAAATACATGGACACGAGCTGCGCGTTGATTGGCGCGGCTCGATATCTGCCTCGCAACATGCGCTGGCGTTCGTCTGGCTCGTCGTCGGCTCGGCGCAGTCCTTCACTTTGTTGTGTTGAGTACTGTGCGCTCGCTTCTGTTAAATTGTTCAGGTATTTTTTTGTTTTTTTTTTTCGACCGGCACTGTTTTTGAACACCATAATATTATTGACCAAGAAGTTTGATAAAATCAAAATCTTAGCTTTTTTGTCTCATGGGAACTAAAGTATTCTTATTCATTAATTCATTTTTATTTTATCTATCTATACATGAATAATAATAATAATAAATATTTTTTTTATTTAACTTCAATTGTACAAGAAACACTTATCTAAACACTATGCAGCGTTACAACTAGGGAAAAAGAGTGTTTACGATAAACTGGCACCCAAAGTAAGATTTAACTTGTGTTTAGGGTGCCAGAATAAATCTAATTGCTAACCTAACTTACACTGACACCTAATCTAAACTGTTTTATACGTGTCACAACCTTAAAACCCTACTTACGCTAACCTAACATTGTCAGAACTGAATAACAACCCTGGGACCGATTTTGATGCCCCTTGGCCTGAGTAAGGGGAGAAATAATGTTTTCAAAACTGCAGTGATTTTAGCTGTGACGGTAGTGGGACCAGCTCCCATACATTTTTGCCCACCATCCTTTAATGTTATAAATGTGAAAGTAACTCTGTAAGTATGTCTCTCTGTTACCTTATTATCACACCTAAACGGCTGAACGAATTTGGATGAGATTTGGCACATGGATAGACCATGACCTGGGTTCGAATATAGGATACTTTTTTATCTCGGTAGGACGTTTCCGTAGGATAATTTCCGACCTCTACGCGAGCGAAGTCGCGGGCAAAAGCTAGTTATGTATAAATTCGTGGCAGATAATCATAACGCCTAAATTTTATACCAAGATACGATAGAGGTACCTATCTAGAGTATTTTTTTTTAAAAGGTGTTTTACGAGCCATGACTGCACGTAGTAAAAATATCCCACAAATCTTTACAAGTTGCGCTTGCAACGCAAACGCCGGACTCGTGGATGTTTATTTTTATACGAAACAACGAAGGATACGGATCAGGTATTGTAGGTTTTCTGTCAAAGGACAGAAATCTGGTCTCGATTACACTTCGAGAAACGTCCACTGCTGAGGCAATTTTGAAATTTTATACATTGTGATCCATTGAAATGTCGATTTCTTGTCTTTAAAATTTTAAAATCATCGACATGATTCAAAAGAACAGTAATGTCATTTGGAACCATGTCGTAGATCCTTTAATAGTTCAGATTTGTCTCTACTAACCGAGGGCGGTCGAGGATTTATTTCTGGGAGGGGCACAAGCGCCAAACAAGTAGGCATGTCTCCCCTAGTATTGCACTTGCACTATGTCTGGGATTTTATTATTTATCAATGACACAAGAACTATAAAAAACTACTTATAATAAAAGTGTAATGAAAAAATTACATGTTTAATAATTATAATTTTCTATTGTTCCCTGCGCGGGGGGGGGGGGGGGGGCATGGCCCCTTGCCCCCCCATCATGTATCCGCCCTTGCTACTGACCCCTAACAACGGATCACTGTATACAAATAAATGTACCACTCGATACCTATCATGTTTAATCACTCGTAAAGTTTGTTGGACCAGAAAAGTTGGGCACAATGGATAAAGGTACATTCACGCTACACTATTAAAAACTTAATGGTGTGACCAATGAAATGAATTTTGATATACTTACGATAAGGATATGACGCAGATTGCAGTAACAGCACTGCTGAGCATATAAATTGATCCGGGGAATACAGCTACGGTAACTTGATAGATTGAGTTATATATCAAAGGTGCGACCAACGGGCACAAGCCTTCAATCGCCGACATCAAAGCAAACACTTTGGCTATATCCACAACTGGTAGAATTTTTGTTAAAAATGATCGGATTAAAGGCGCAGATAGCCCTCTCAGCGACCCTACAGACGCACCTGAAATGTAAAATGTAATGCTATAAATTGAATAAGACAGTATTCCAAAATAAAATGTTAATCATCATGCAATAGATACAATCGACTTTCATACTTATGGCCTTAGCAACAAAGTAGAAACGTTAGATTATCTGATAAATAGTGATAATATGTTGTGTCACCGCCGTTATTATTATTTTTTTTGGCCGCTAACATGTCGCGAATGACACAATAACAAAATGCAATATAAATTATTTGTTGAGTTTATGGATAGGTACCGCAAAGGCATCGTTTTGATACCTACAGCCACATAAAACAATCCTATCTCGTATGATTGAACGGGCTTTATAAATACTAATGTTATTGTAGGTATGAATTAACTGATAGTAAGAGCGAACAATAAATTAGCATTAGAGACTCTTCATTTGCAAGCATTATTAATTTCAATTCAATCAATCCGCCTAGTTTTTCCCAACTACGCTGCCGTGTTACCGAAAAAGGGCACAACTAACACTTTTTGTCAAAATGAGTTATATATATATTCGGAATCAGGAAAAGAAGGCCTATCTGCCTGATTATTTCTGGATTTTTAGCTACAAAATAAACAGAGATAGCATAAGCTTAAAGGGCACAACTGCATCATTTTTTAAGTTTTATTACAATAAAAAGGCATATTGTGAGATATGACTTTTATTTCACCTTTTTAGTATTGATATATTTAATGAAAAGGGCATAAGTGACGTACGTTAAATATAAAAGGCTTATGTGACAATTGTGCTTTATTTTTTATACGAACACTTTAGCAATTAATGTAGAAAGAAAAGTCACAACTGGCAGTTATGCCCTTTCTATTTAAAATGATGTGAATGAAGGTAAACATTACACTCGATAAAAGACTGTAACATATTTTTGGATGGATGAAAATGGTGACAAAGTACCAGTTTGTAAAACTTTTTTCCTCACTATCTTAGGCTACACCAAAAATAACTGTAAAGCAGTAAGAAATGTTATTGACAGTAACTATAATAGCGGTGAATTGATTCCAGTATCTGCAGTTGTGGACACAATCCGAATCC
The DNA here is from genome assembly GCA_947568875.1 of Fissipunctia ypsillon. Lineage (NCBI taxonomy): Eukaryota > Metazoa > Arthropoda > Insecta > Lepidoptera > Noctuidae > Fissipunctia > Fissipunctia ypsillon. The sequence goes on along the minus strand of OX387659.1, from coordinate 13,266,449 downwards.
TAAAAAAATTGAACCTACTAAAATCACGGATCATATAATGTCATTTAATCCCGCAATATCACACTACAGACGTGAGCACGCACCTAATAAAAAGTATTTACCTTCAGACCTTAATATACGTATGATGTACAAGCATTACTGTGAAACTGATCCTCAAACGCAAGTATCTTATGGATTTTACAGGAAACTTGTAAGAACACTTAACATCTCATTTACAAAATTAGGCCAAGAAGAATGTGAGATATGTGAAAAATTTATCATACACAACCCTCAGCGAGAAATGATTAGGCACAGACATTGCCAGGAGTGTAAAAGTTACGAAGAACACCATGAGAGGTATATTTTAGCTCGAAAAAATATGAAGATGACGCTGATAACCAGACTCAGAAGAAGAATAACCCTGACACCCTCATTTTTGCTGTAGATTTAGAAAAGGTAATAATGTTACCCCGTACGGAGGAATTCAAAACAGTGATGTTTTGCCCGCGCCTTATTGTTTTCAACCAAAGTTTTGTGCCAATTGGCTATAAACATGTACCTACATGACATGGGTCTTACATTTGCAGCCCTATGGCATGAAGCCATATCAGGCCGAAAAAAAGAGGACATCATTAGCTGCTTTGGGGCCTTTTTCAAACAAAACCGAGATCTTAAACATATACATAATTCTGTGGCTGGATAACTGTGCAGCACAGAATAAAAACTGGTCTCTTTATTCATATCTCGTATATTTAGTAAACTCTACAGAAGTTAACTTTGAATCCATAACTTTACGCTACTTGGAGACCGGTCATACATTTATGGCTGCAGATGAATTCCATCACAGAGTGGAACGATCTTTGAAAACAAAAAAGCGTATCTACGACTTTGAAGACTTTTGTAAAGCTGTATCTGATACTGGCTTTCGCACCATGGTAAAGAAGATGGGAGTTCAAGACTTTTATGATTATGAAGACTGCTCTTCGACGTATAAAATAAAAAACTCCAACCCGCGAGCTTACATGAATAATATTTCTGAGGCAAATTTTCGAAGAGGATCGAATTTACTTTTTTATAAACGCAGTCATGGTACTGACAAATACTTTGAGCTAGATTTTCTTAAGTTAAAAAATATTAAAGAAGGGATACTACCTCCACGACAAAAGCTTGTTCCGAGGGGTATCACCAGTGAAGGGAAATTTGCCATACTCACAAAGCTTGGTCCACTTATGCCCACTAACAGGAGGGTTTTTTGGGAAACTTTACCTGTAAATGATCGAGCAGTCGATTTGTTTCAAAACCAAGAAGATTGAAATAATGCGACTGATTTTTTATACTCACTTTAGTGTCGATTTAATTATTATGAGAATTAATATTAGGTGCTTTGAAGTTTCTAATTTTCAGGTTTAGAATTATTTTTTTGTTTAATTTTGATAATAAAAAGTTCCTACTATTTTGTAACCTTGTCAAGATTGCGATAGAGAGATGCATAGTGCCATTTTTAGTAATAAGAAGTTAATTCCATTCATTGGATTGTGATAAAAATGTAAACTACTTAGATGTTTGATACATAATTGTTATGATAATTATTGTTTTTGTAAACTTCGTTTTCTTTTTTTGATAAATAGGTATATTGAAGTTCCTAACTGGCTGTGTTATCTAATTTTTAACTAAGAGAGTTTTTGAAGTGTCATTTTTAGTAAACAATTCTGTTTTTGTTCTGTTGAGTCCTTCAATATTATTGATATAATGTATAATTGTTAGTACTTTTGAAATTTTGTTTGTGTAAACTTTTTGAAATAAATGTTTTATTTTCTTACATCTGCCTTATTTTATGTCTTATACAATGACATTTATCAGACACAGTAAAATACACTCACAAAGTATAAAATATAAATATTAGGAATTCATTCTAATATTTACAGTACTGTACCTATGTAATTTATTTTGATAATTTATAATGAAATGGCACAAACGACTAAATATGCCTTTTTATCGTAATAATTTATTTTGATAATTTACAGTGAAAAGGCACAAACGACTAAATATGCCTTTTTATCGTAAAATTTTGAATTTTTACTCAAAATTTTACATTGAAAAGGCATATTTGGTTATATGTGCCTTTTAAACATAATATTGCTCTTTTCATGTTATTTTTTATGTTAAGTTAAAAAGAAATATGCTAATTATTAACTATATTCATTAAAATTTAAAATATAATATTGCTATCCTTGTATACATACTAAAAAAACGCAATTTTTTACATTTACACAATTTCAAAAAACACATTTTAAACGTGTTGTTTTTAACGAAATTCATAAAATATTTTAATCTCAATTTTCTCAACATTTGTAAAATGTTAGTTGTGCCTTTTCTAATTACGACGGCAGTACGTATATGTTAGGGTCAGCTTTCAGTCTAACCGGATGCAGCTGAATACCAGTATTTTATATGGACCGACTGCCTATCTGACCTCCACAACACAGTAACTGGGTAATACAATACCCCTTGGTAAGACTGGTTTTCAGACTTTCGGGCTTCTGACGACCCGTAACGACTGTCAAAGATCTACGAATAGCAGCCGGGACCAAAGGATTAGCGTGCTTTCCGAGGCACGGAAGATTCTCGGTGTGTGAAGATGGTCTCCCATCTACGACCAACACCGGCAAGCGTAGCTAAACCTGATGGATCGACCCGGGCGCCTGTTATTAGTTTAAGCACGAGCTCCTTCAATTTAATTTCAATTATAATACGCATACATATAGGTACTTACTAAAATAATACCATCACGCCTATAATCCCTGAAGGGTTAGGCAGAGGTGCACATACGTAGGTACACCCACATTTCGTACGTCACTTACTTGTATTAATAAATAACAACTCACCTAAATACATATGCCACGATTCTGTGGCAAAGGTTCTGATGACGTAATCTATGATATTTGTTATAAATGCTAAGATGGCAATGACCAAGTCACTTCTTCTTAGTATTTTCTGTAGAACCACGATGCCTATAAACGAACCGACGAAGGCTACCGTTGTGCTTAAGGCTGAAAATTGCGTGAATTCCTTAATTGCCCAGTGGAGTTTTTGTCTTGTGAACAAGTATTCCAACGGTGTGATTCCATAGAGTATGAATATCGACAGACTGTTTGCTACTGTTAAGAGAAGTAGCTGTGCTCGCCCATTGTTAGGTCGTCGTTTGAAGCATTCCCGCATCATCTCTTTGACTAACAAGAAGTCTAATACTGATGTGATACCACCCTGGAACAAAGTGTGATCGTTTAGCTATACCGTAATATGTAGGTAGGTGGTCCTCATAATTTAATACAACACCCCGAAATCGCAAGACCTTCGTAGTGGCTAAGCTGGGAAGAACATTGGCAAATACCTAGTCAGATAATTTGCGGGGGACTTTTTGTATCGCCGGTTATTAGTCATCTGCTAAGTATACCTAGGTACCTACATATATATAGCTTATCAAATTCTTCTAAATGCCATTTGGTTCATCAATTAAAATGCTTGTGGCCTTACATGCAATGAAATACTAAAGAGACAGAAATTGCAGAGGATTAGTAATTTAATAATATCGCACCTTTAAAGGCAAACCGTTTTACTAAACAAATTTTTTCAAGAATTGAGTTACTAGTGCCATCTTTCTTAAAATTACGTAAACTATACGATGAATAAAATAAATTACGTAAAATATCCATGATTATGACCTCAAAAGATGGCTCAAAGCACCATGATCTTAAATTCTATTGCGAAAATGCCGTGCATTTTTTTTTTTATTTATGCTACTGTATAAAATTTTATATTTCGTTTAGTAACGGTTTGTCTTTAAAAGTGCTATAATTAGTTTTAGTCTAGCAGCTACTTAGGTTTTTTGATGCGAAACAAATAAACAAAATATTCTTGTCAGTAATATAAGTGCTTATCTATGATAGAGATAAAAACAGCTGCAGACAGCACATGAGGCATCGCCTGATTACGAATCGTCATATCTATGTCTCATGTGTTTAAAAGTGGAATGTCGATTTCATATTATATCATTACTAAACAGTTAAGTATTTATTAATCCGATCGTTATGAGTGGGTACAATTATTTGCTGTAGCTTTGCCAATTTTTCCTTGTGTTTGTATTCGTATGAAAGATGAGCAGCAGCAAGTGTGGTCTATAAAATGTGGCTCAGTAGGACCACAGGGATTATTTTAGGGATTCCCTCTAAAAATCTGGGATTGAACTTAATAGCTTAAGGTGAAAGCTCCAGGGTAGCCCGCGAAATTCAAATTTTCTTACGTTTTTTGCAATTTGCAGGGCAGTTTTAGGTTGTATGTTGATTAAAATATTATTCGCGACCATAACAAATATGTATTTATAGATTTATAATCATTAACGTCATCAATACAACTCTCTAAGACCAAGTAATTCTATTGAATGACTATTTCATGAAATATTAACACATTTCAGGATTATACAACTTAAAGAATTGTATTACTGATTCTAATGATTATAATTCTGTAAATACATATTTGTTATGCCCGCGAATCATACGTTAATTAACATACACCCAGACACTGAGCTGCAAATTGCAAAAATCGTAAGAAAATTTGAATTTCGCGGGCTACCTTGACGCTTCCCCCTTAATGCTGCTTGCTGGGCCAAAACCTTTTTCGTACTGTGATATTTATATACTTAGCTATTATTTGTAAGGCAAAAAGCAAGAAACAAGATAAACTTAGGACACCTTTGACATTTTATGCTGTTTCCAAATAGTAGGTGTCTAAACGTGTAAATATATATTTTTTTTTTATAGCATCTCACAGGTCAATCTATGAGGTTATCGACTGCTTAACCGGGCCATCATGTGGATACCTTAATAAAGTAAGGTCAAAGTAAGGTGACATGTGTTTGTAGGTACCTTAAATAACAATAGAGATCTGTGGGTAAAACACCTACCTGTATGGCCCCAGCCAAAGATTCCCTTAAACATACGTTAGTGAATACATATGCTATTACATTTAATGTCGTAGCTATTAGTATTAAATACACATTTCCGACAAGTCTTAGTACGTGAGGGCTGAGCAGAGATCCTACTACACTTCCCAATCCCACAGACGCTTCCATTATGGTCATCCTGGAACATAAACATAATTAAATATACTTAATGCTGCCACAGTTAATTTCTGCGTAGTCATATTTATATTACCTAATAGATCTATTCTCAGTCGAGGTGATGTCAGTCAAATAACAAAATGCACCAGTAAAAAATATGGTAAAACCCCCAGTAAGGGAGTAAGGAATAGCAGTCACAATGAACCACCAGGGACCCAAGTTGTCCATCATGCTGTAGACGACCGTCAGCCCTGCAGACAGCGCTATACCTAAAAATTATAACAGGCTACAATAATATTGTAGACCTTGGATTAACTTACATAATCAGATTATGTACCTACATAGAATTAATTAACTTAGATAAACTGCGGGCAATCACGAAAGCATTGGTCTTCGTGTTGCAGATGATTTCAATTATGTCCGTCAGGCTGGCCCTGACTCCTGGCTTTGGGTGGTAATAGAAAACCACAAAAGCTATAAATAAATCCAAAACTTAGGTGTCCCGTAAAGAATGGGTCAAATGTAACGGGTAGGTAGCTCACCTGATTTCCAACAACTAATTTGAATAGTTTAAAAAAAACCGCTCCGGTATACAGAGTGGTGGGGATAATACGACATTAATTGAAACCACCTACTGGGTATCGCGTTAGTAGTAGGTACTTATACCAAAAATTATCAAATTATAAATCAACGGTCCACAGGATTTTTTTTTACTTTAACAATTTTAACACAATATATGATGTGAATACATTACGATTTCGCCACGCATGTTCATTAGGTCATTCATCAAAACAATTTCCAAACCAAATGCAACGTGCGGCTCGCTATTCAGATATCATACAATATTGTATTGTATTGCTGATTGAATTTAGACCTAATAACCATAACAATAAAATTCCTATTATCATAAGCAAACAAAGATTGCCGAGGCGCACCATTAGTTTCGTGTAAACTGCGAAAAGCAACGATGTCAATTCGACATTTTTGTCTAAACAAAGCAAGTATAGGCAAAAATAATTCGTAATCACTCCCGCATTCGGAAGATTTATTGTGCAAGAAAAGGAAAGAATTTCAGTTGCGGACGTACACGCCTCGTAGTCGCGGCACGCACGCAGCGTTCACGTCGTTCCCACGCTCGAGTAACGCGCGCACCCGGTGCACGCCTAATGTGGGGGGGGGGACTAGAGGTCAGATGAGGTTAGTAGACAATATTATAAAGGTTGTTGTGTTTAGTTTAGATTATTGCCGCGTTTATATTGTTTGAAAAATAGATTCTTGAATTTTGGTATTACCCAATTTGAATAATTTTAAAGTAGGTATTTTGGTTAACTAGTGGGGATCGTATTTTCATTTAATGTCGTTATGTCGTCACCACTGTATATTTTTTATTCAAGAAGTCCGTTTGGCTATAAATGTTTGTTGTCAAGCGTGCACATGCACATTGTTTTTGTGTGCGTAACCTCGAGAGCGCTCAGTGTCGATCGGGACACGGTCCGGATCAGTAGTATTTTTAGTTCGCGCCAAATTGTTTCACGGAGTAAGGTCAGCATGGCAACAAAACGAAGAAGAGTTGTCCATAGTGAGGTAATATTTATTTATACGTTTTCAATAAAAATTTTATACAAAGATACCTACTTAATATAGCAATAGAAGTATTTATAAAATGAATGTTTTTTTTTGTGTTATAAAATGTTTATATTTCTTAATTATTTTGATTACATTTTGTTTTAGGGTCGAAACATGATAGCTAGTGTTTATCATTTTCTGCGAGAAGAATATGAATTTACAAAATCATTCATGGAACCCAACTGTGATTTGTCTCATTTACGAGACATTACACGGCGTACAGCTGAAGCTACGGGTGTTAGCCAAAAAACAGTTCAAAGAATATTAAAAGAAGATAAGGAATTGCCATCCACTTCATCAAAATTCACTTCACCTATGAAGAAAAGGAGAAAGCGAGATAATAAAGTGGATATATATAATTTTACAGCCGATGTGGTTCGCAGTACTGTACAAGATTTCCATATTGTCCATAAAGAAATTCCAACATTTAGCTAAGTTAAGAACAGCATTGAATGAAAAAATCGGATTCGAAGGTTGTTTAGAAACTGTTCGCAAGTTACTATTGAAACTAGGTTACAAGTGGCGCATAACAGAGAACAACCGTAAAGTCTTGACGGAGCGTCATGATATACAAATGTGGCGTTTAAAATATTTAAAAAAGATAACAGAGTACCGCTCTCAAAGTCGGCCCATTGTCTACACCGATGAGAGCTACGTCCTTTCGACACACGTGCGAAACAACACCTGGGCAAAAAAAAGGCAAGCACTCCGTTTTAAAAAAAAATTAGTACAGGCACTCGCTTTATTTTATGCTTCTTTGCTTTATAAGGCCAACTCAACAGCTGGTGATTATCATTCAAATATGAGCTATGATAACTATGTAAAGTGGCTAAATGAAAAATTGTTACCCAATTTACCTCCGCGCTCTGTCATTATCTTAGACAATGCATCTTATCACAACACACGGGCTGAACGACTACCGACGCAATCTACGAAGAAAGCCGATATGCAGCAATGGCTCAGGGATAAGGGCATTTGATGAATCTCTTCTTAAATTGGAATTGTACGATATAATAAAGAACTACAAAGCCCAACACGTAATCTACAAGATTAACGAATTTATAAATAGCAAGGGTTTTGATGTCTTACGCCTTCCCCCCTATCACCCAGAATTAAATGCGATTGAAAATATTTGGGGGATCGTTAAAAATTACGTCGCATCTAAAAATATCGAGGAAAACATGACGAATACGGAAAGACTGATCAATGAAAGTTTGGGCCAAGTTAGCAGTGAAACGTGGCAGAAAACTTGTGATCATGTTGAAAAAATTGAAAAAGACTACTTGAAATATTTTGATCTCGATTTTGAATTTATAATCAATGTACAAGATGATTCTGACGACAGCAAAACGGAATCGGAAATCGAAAATTTATCTGATAGTGATTGAAAATACTGAATAGTCCTACTTGTTTCGTTTCCATTCTGTAATACCAATGCTTAATTAAATGCCTACATCTTCTTAATATTTTTGTATTTATAGCAACCTAATCTAATTTATTTACAAAAAGTATATACTTTTAAAACCAAAATTTTATTTCGATTATTAAATCTCGACTTGAATATATATCAGATTTCTTTGCTAACGTTACCCACTTTTACACACACAAGCGCGCTTGTCGGGATACGTCACTACTACAATCAAAGCCGAACGGACTGCGTGAGATAGAATATCTGTACCAGTACCCTAATTGCGTAACACACTATTAATCACAATTTGAATGATTTTGAAGCAAATTGCTAATCCATTGCTTCATATGTTCGAAAAATTTGTCTGCTCAATAACGTAAATAACGCAATGAATGTTATTGAACTGTCAAAATGGACACTGAGAACTATAGTGTGGGCAGTTGTTTTAACCGAAAATCCATGCTGCGTGGAGGTTCACTAATCTTAATTAAAAACTGTATAAAATTTAAGACTCGTAAAGACATAGTGGAACTATCGGTTGAACATAGCATTGAATTGTCCTGTGTTGAGCTAGATAAGCATTTTATAGTGTGCGCATACAGACCCCCAAATTATCTAAACTATATTTGAATCAGTAATGGAAGAGGTTTTGGCTAAACTTGCAACTGGTAATAAATCAGTAATTATTTGTGGTGACTTTAATATTAATATTTTGGAAAATAATTCAAATAGTAGTAGATTATTAAGCCTGTTCAAATCATTTAATCTGTCAAATGTGTTTTTGGAACCAACGTGAATAACTACGGCTACTGCTACATGTATTGATAATGTTTTTTGTTGCTGTGACTATTTAGATATAGCCATTGTTAATTATCTTCGTTGCTATGACTATTTAGATAAAGCCATCGTTAATTATCTCCTTTCTGATCACACCGGTCAAACAGTTACTTTTGAGTCCAACGCACCATTACAAAAAGTGCAGATACAAACTAGACCAATAACATCGGGTAATTTGAATAAATTTAATAGCACTTTAATTAGCAAGTTAAGTGCTCAGGGCCTAAATATGAACAATGGCAATATTTTGTATAAAGAATTCTTTTCATTAGTGCAAACAGAGTTTAATAATTCATTTAAAAAGAAAACTAAAACTATTTTCCCTAAGTTTTTATTCAGTGACTGGGCAACTAAAGGCATCGGGAAAAGTAGGGAAAGACTATTTGAACTGTATGGCCTTAAGCCGTACATAAACACGGAAACTTTTAATAAGTATGTTGCTACTTATTCTAAAACTTTTAAAAAAATTTGCAAAGCGGCTAAAGCTTCATACATTAGCACCAAGGTTAAGTCAGCTGACAATAAAATAAAGACAGTTTGGAAAATTATTAACAATGAAACGAACAGGAACAAGAGACATAATACTGATTACACACTGGAAACTTCCGGCGGTCTCATTAGCGGTAACATCGATGTTGCCCAGGAATTTGCAACTTTCTTTACAAATATTCCAATTAAAACTACAGAAACTTTAAAATCCTCGCCCTCACTTGTTATTGATTTATTAAGAGCGAATGTTTCAGCCTGCCCTGAGGAATTCAAATTTAAACATATAAACCCTGTGATCGTTGTAAAGGCTTTTAAGCAACTTAAGATCAAAATTACCGAAGATCTGTGGGGCATGTCTACAAAAGTTTGTCAATCCATTATTGAGACAATTGCACCCTATTTAGCTTTAATATTTAATTTAAAAAAAAATTGTATGTTAATCAAGGGGTATTTCCAGATTTAATGAAGTACAGTAAAGTTATTCCACTTTTCAAATCCGGGGACAGCAAAGACACTAATAATTATAGACCCGTATCGGTTTTGCCGGTTTTCAGCAAGGTGTTTGAAAAAGTAATGTTAAATCAAATGCTCAATCATTTTAATCGTAATAACATCCTACACGATCAACAGTATGGTTTCACCAAAGGACGTTGTATAGCTGACGCCGGTGTCACCTTATTAAAACACATCTTTAACGCTTGGGAAGAGGCACATGATGCAATAGGCATCTTTTGCGACCTATCCAAGGCATTTGATTGCGTGAATCATGAAACACTGCTCTTGAAACTTGAGCATTACGGACTGGGTAAACTTGCACTTAGCTTAGTAAAATCATATTTGAATAATGGTCTGCAGCAAGTTCAAATAAACGGTGTGAATTCATTGGGATTTCAAGTCAAAATGGGTGTACCGCAGGGCTCTATATTAGGTCCGTTCCTCTTTTTTAGTATATATAATGGTAATGGTGTTATTTGCTGACGACACATCACTAATTTTTAAAGTTAACAGACATGCACAAGAGCTTGACGACGTAAATAACGCTATGCTTAAGGTCCATAATTGGTTCACTGTAAATAATTTAGTATTAAATGAGAAGAAAACTAAATGCATAAGATTCACGTTACCAAATGTTAGAAGTAGTGAATGTCACGTAGTATTGAATAAGGAAATACTACAATTCGTCGAACAGACTGTTTTCCTGGGAATTACGCTGGACTCAAAGCTGCAGTGGAGTCCTCATTTAACATCACTAGCAGGGCGGCTAAGCTCGACTGCTTACGCTGTTTGGAAAATCCGCCAATTAACAGACGTGGATACCGCGAGACTGGTCTATTTTAGTTACTTTCATAGCATCATGTCTTACGGCATTTTGTTACGGGGACGGGCTGCAGATATTGATTCTATCTTTATTCTGCAAAAGAGGGTTTTCAGAGCCATCTACAACCTCCGCAGTCGCGGAGCAACGTACCGTTTTGTTTATTTGTACTAAAAATTTTGTTGTTTTTCAAAATTAATTTTTGTAAGAAAGTTTGCGATCAATGTGACAAATACTAGCTTGTAGACAACGGTATTTTTCGAATTTTGGTAGTTGTAGAAAGATTTTTGTCCGCCATCTTGAATTTTAGTTATCTGATAACTTATTCGTAATCAGCGACCCCGAAAACCCCCTTGAAACCAGTTTGACTATATTTTCTACCCCCTTAGGAAGCAGAATCGTAAAACATTACAATCAGTCTGTATTTTTTAGAGGTTAGGAGAGAATAAAAAAAGTAGGTCCTAAATAGAAAATCCGGCCAGAGGAATTGATAGACCATTAAATCATTAACAGTTTAAAAAAAATTGTATTGTTTACTTTATAACTAGCCGGAAAGTTGATTTGAAACGAAAAAGTGACTTTTTCGCCACTGTGAGCCGGTTCAGCCTGACGGACATTTTGAATTGGGTTTTTAGGTTAGATAGATAACAGACTCGGCGACTGTAACTATAACCCGCACCAATAAAGACACGAATTGAAAATGGCAGCTCTAAACAAAGGAGCTTATCATTCCTTTTCACTCGCACCGTGTTTCGAGCGAGTGAGAGGGCATGATTAGCGCCGACATTTTAAATTCGTATGGCGCGGGTGTTATAATAAATTATAACAGATATAACTGGTAGAATATGCGGTATTAGGTATTTAGATTACAGAACAATGGAATTAATTAAACCACAATTAGAATTTAATTGATTTGAATGTTGGTCAGCCGTATTTTGTTTTTACAATGCGAAAATAATATAAAATCTAGTTTGACTGTAGTCTATACCTATTTGTAGATTGATGTTGTTGTTAGAGGGACACAAGGTCAACGAGCAAGTCTAGTCTAGATTCCGATAATCTGAACGTGGACATAGCTAAACAAAAAAAAAATATGTCTTACTAAGTTAGTAGGTAGCTTGCCTAAATAAAATACTTATCCGACTTTTATTTTAAACTGAATATCGAATGAAACGAACTGAACTGAACGTCTAAACGAGTACCTACCTAAGTAGTGTTAATGATTTTGAAAAAAAAAAACGTATCAAAAAAGTCTAAGCCACACGCATCATTTACAGAAAATGCATGTTTTATTAATTGTAACTTTATTTTTTTCTTAACATAGTAGACAGGTATACCATCTTTTTGTTCTTGGAAACATTATACTGGCTGATTTTAAAAATTGAAACTTTTCGATTGTGTTTTGTTTTCTATAAAATAAAAGCTAATTATTTTTTCCCGATTATATGTTTTCGTTGCTCGATAAATTTGGTATTTATCTCACTTTTATTATTTTGAGATACATTTTTTGCTTTGTGTTTTGTTAAAAAAAATAAGTGGTGAGTCATATTTTATGTCATGGAGCGACGCCATTTGACTGCTGATGAAATGCAGTGAGCTGTAGGAATGCTACAAGCGGGAAGAAATCAGTCCCAGGCAATGAGGTTATGTCCCAGGTATCTCGGCATTTTGGTGTCAATAGGAGCGTGATGTCGTCTTTGGTCGGGGAAGCCCCAGGTACCCCGAAATTCTAACTTTCTTATGTTTTTTTTTGTAATTTGCAAGTCAGTATTAAGTTGTATGTTGATTAAAGTATCAGGTTGACACAAAAGTAATGAGACACTCTACAAAACTCTATACATTTCCTTTTTCAAGTTAATTGTTTTCGATAATATTCTAGAATGTTGTAGAACACCTTGTACCTAGAAAGGTACTTGTGATGTGGGGTATACATATAAAGCCACCCTCGCGATCGGTTAAGTCAGTTTGAAGAAAAATGGACGAGCTACAAGTTCGAACACTATACTTATACGAGTACTTGTTAGGCCACAGTGCACGGGCTGCGGCTGACAATATCAACACTGCATTGGGCGCTGGAAGTACAAGCCATGCCACGGTGTCCCGATGGTTTGACCGTTTTAAATCAGAGGACAGGAGCCTTGAAATTCAGCCACGCTCAGGACGACCACCCGCAGTGATTGATGACAATTTACGCCGCGAACTGCAATCGAATCCGGATGCTACCACTCGTGAATTAGCGGAAGCACTTAACTGCAGTCACCACGCCGTGGAATACCATCTGCATGAGCTTGGGTATCGAAAAGTTTTGGTTCGGTGGATACCGCACATCCTTACAGACGCCAGTCGTGCAGTCCGTGTCGCTATCTGTCAATCACTTTTGCTGCGACCCCGACTTGAAAGAGTTTTTGTCTGGTCTGGTTACTGAAGATGAATCATGGATTCATTACGAGAACGTTACACGTCGTGCTTATTGGATGTTTCGAGAAGAAACGCCACCAACTCAAACGAATCTGAGTCAAAAGAACCGCTTAAAAGTTCTGCTTTGCTGTTTCTGGGACGCGCAAGGCATGCTGTTTTATGAACTATTACACAACGAAACTATAAACGCTGACAAATATTCAACCCAGCTCACCAAACTACCTGCTGCTGTCAAGAAAAAACGACGAAGACGAGTCAATGTAGTTTTACTATAGGTACGATAACGCTCGACCTCACGTCGCATCTGCCTTCGCCAACAGTTGGAGAACTATACAGTTGGGCTGGGAGACGATACCCCACCCATCTAATTCCCCAGACCTCGCCCCATCAGACTGTCATTTGTTTAGAGCCCTGAAACAACATTTGCGGGGTAAACAATTTAATGATTTCTCGGATCTAGAGGCGGAGTTGAACAACTTTTTCGAGGCACAGCCATCAGAGTTCTGGGCGAAAGGCATCCAAACTTTGCCGGATCGTTGGCAAGAAGTCTTAGATTCTAATGGTGATTACATCTACACCATTCATCATCATTCATTATCATTTACTAAGCTTTGTATTGTAATAATGTTAAAAATATAAAATGTAAACCAAGTGTCTCATTACTTTTGTGCCAACCTGATATCATTCGCGACCGTAACAAATATGCATTTACTGAATTATAATCATCAAAATCAATAATACTGCTACCTGGCGCTTTCGCCTTAATACAGGGGATCCTGCTGACCGCACCAAGGACGTGGAAGGAGTACAACTGCTCGACAGGACCGATACATACAACTGACTGCAAACCGTCAGCCGATGTTAACCGCCCGGGAGATAGGTTTAAAGCTACAATTCTCAAGCGGTGTTGTTGTTAGCCACCAAACTGTGACAAATAAGCTGCATGAATACGGGTTACAAGTACGACACCCATTTAGATGCCCCCCTATACGCCATAGGAATCGCGCCCGTCGAAACGAATGATGTAGGGAACACTTGACATGAACCCAGGAGTAATGGGACCAAATTTTATTTTGCGATGAGTCCCGGTTTGGATTTAGGCCTGATATGAGAAGGGTAAGAGTGTATTGTCGTCCCGGAAACGCTGAACGGCTGAAATGCGTCCAGGAAGTGCACCCTTACAGTGGCTCCACAGTGATGGTATGGGCGGGTATTCCGAAGAACAGACGAACTGAGCTCGTTTTTGTAAATGGCAATATGAACGCTGAAAGTTACGTTGAAGATGTCCTCGAACCTTATGTTCACCCATTTGCACAAAGTCTTGGCTCAGATTTCACGCTGATGCATGACAATGCGCGTTCGCACACACCTCGGAGAACCAGAGAGTACTTGGCAATGGAAAACATCCGGGTATTGCCGTGGCCTGCACAAAATTCAAAATATTTTATTTCACATAAGCCTACATGGGCACTTATGAAACGTCAGATGCTAGGTGCACGGTTCCAATTGGTCGTTTCCTGTGGAGAAGAACCGACAAGAAACTCCACGGTTACTCTTTTATAAATAATGCCACAATCGCCAGACCTCAATCCCATCGAGCACGCATGGGACATGCTCCAGAGTCGTGTTCTAGAGAACCAGGACGGAGTGTCGACAACCCAACCACAGAAAGACTTGCTAAAGTTCCATTGGGAGCGATTGCCGCAGTATCAGATAAGCAATCTTATAAATTCAATGAAAAATCGTTGCCGACAAGTTTTAAACAACAGAGGCACTCACACTTTGTATCGAATTAAATCACCCTACGACCAATAGGAGCGGAGCATTAATGAAAAATGTTGCAAAAACGGGGAAAATTTATTCCTTTTGAGAGCTTCCGTTGCGTGTGCTGCGAAAATGGTTAGAGATACACAAAAATTATGTATGACGGAATTGATCCTCTTAAAAAGTTCAAAAAAAAAGTCCGCGATAGCATATGTCTATCTTTTAAGGTTGGCTCACTATAACCTTTTTAATGGTAATCAAATTTGTTATAAAATAATGCATTACTTGCGAAGGTTTTTTCATAAGCATGGTAGGTAGGCGCAGGCTCAGAATACAGAAAGAACGTTCTTTCTGTATTCTGAGGGCGCAGGTAGGTATTCACACTCGAATCTCCGACTACCATACTTATTTTTATTTAATGTTTTTAGTACCTACGGTTTCGTTACTAGATTAAGGAATTATGCTGTACCTACTATGGAGGAGCGGAGTCTCTTAACACAGGTATTGTTTGCTTAAAAGGAGAAAGGAAAGGAGGCTCCAAATACTAAACCCTTGTTTGTAAACTGAAGCATAAATAAAAAATCATATTATATTATGTCGTATATTGATTTTTCATTCTTATTTATTTACATTTTTAAATATTTCTTAAAATAAAAAGATATAAAAAAAACATTTAAAAATATAAAAAATTGAGTTCCACCGGCATGGCATCGGGAGCAGGGTCCAAGCTACCGGTGGTTAGGGCTGCAGAGACAGGAACCTCCTCACAATACGAGCCGTGTCAAGGAGTACTGCCTTCTGAATCAGGCTCTTGATCCAACCGCCTAACGAGAGCCTCGAGAGATGTTGGTCGAGGCTTTCGGCTATCAGGCCATTATACAATTATATTATTTGATATTTCTCGGGACCCTAGGGTCCTGGATCTTTGGAAGGCATATGAGGAGCCGAAAGCAACTCGCAGAGGCCCGTTAGACGCTTTCAATGGAAATGAGGCACCAACCGACGACTATCCCTGTGCGCACTATGCAAGTGCACCCAAGGACAACCCCCGGTTGGTGTAGGACTATTGCAGGATATGGAGACAAAAAAATATTGGGCTATGGGTTTGGATGGCTAAAGTGGACTGGTTATCTAAAACTTTGGAAGGACTATGGCCCCTGCCTGACCAATGTATGATAAATACAATACACGGATAAAATGGCAGGGGGTGACTTGCACACTCAACAATGGGCCCCCGGAAACGGTCGCTAGCACATAGTGTCGTAGCGACAAGGGGGCAACATGTACTGAGGTGCTTAAGAGGAGTGGAGAGGTATTCCACGGTTATCAGGACAATCCCGGAAGTACGGTCAAGATCCCTACCAGCATCTTACTGGAATACTTCCTTCCTCAGAGCACGTTTGCTCTTGCGAATCTCTACTTCAGCCAGCCAATAAAGGCAAGAATGAGGTGGGAGGTCAGTTCTCGTCGTAATTTCTAAACGAAAGATCCGATCACAATAATTTTAAAAGGAATTTACATGTACTTAATCAACTTTGATTATGAAACTATTTATTTGGATAAGGATTCATACTATGTTTATGAAGACACCTTCGCAAGTAATGCATTATTTTATAACAAATTTGATTACCATTAAAAAGGTTATAGTGAGCCAACCTTAAAAGATAGACAGATGCTATCGCGGACTTTTTTTATAACTTTTTATGAGGAACAATACCGTCATACATGATTTTTGGGTATCTTTAACCGTTTACGCAGCGCACGCAACGGAAGCTCTCAAACGGAATAAATTTTCGCCGGTTTTGCAACATTTTTCATTAATGCTCCGCTCTTATTGGTCGTAGCGTGATGTTATATAGCCTATAGCATTCCTCGATAAATGGGCTATCTAAAACTAAAAGATTTTTTTAATTCGAACCAGTAGTTCCTGAGATTAGCGCGTTCAACCAAACAAACGCTTCAGCTTTATAATATTAGTATAGATTGACTGTTTGAACGCGCTAATCTCTGTCACTAACAGACGGATTAAGAAAATTCTTTTTACATTTTATAGCCCAATTCTTGAGGAAGGCTATAAATTATAAAGTATGGGTCGGGGGAACAAGAAATTTCACGCGAACGAAGTCGCGGGCAGAAGCTAGTAATTAATAATGCAATACCTACTATTGGTTTGCGAGCAGAGAGTAAAAATTTGTTGATGCATTCAATGCAAATTTTGATTTAATTAACCTTCGGTGGGACCAATATGTGGTATCTGTCTATCTGCGATCAAAAGGTTAAAATTACAAATAAAAAGGATATGGTTAAACTGGTTCTGTCTGGTATCAGTTACCTACATTTTAGCGCGCCATTAAAACCTTAAATTTGCTGAAGTAAACAGACAAAACTAAAAAGAGAAACGTAATTTAAGTACCTACCGGTTTGACAGAAATTATGTCCCACTTTAAAAGGATGACTTATTTATTAGTCCACAAATAAGGTTTTGAAATAAAATGCTGATTGAAAACGAGAGATTGGTCTTCGGACTTTAAAGTGGTTTCAAAGCCACAAATCTGACATCAAAAAGGTGTAAATACCTCGATAAGCATTCTAAAATAAACTAAATTAATTTAGAAATCTGTTTGGAGTCATAAAGAGGTCAAATATACCAAATAAAAAAATATCACAAAAATCTTGAAATCAGCTGGGTTGGTAAACAAATAAAGTCGCTTGCCTATCCTGCGGGGCAATTGCGTAACACACTTCAGTAGGAATTAGTTTAATTTTGACAGTTTCATTGCGTTATTTACATCGTTGAGCAGACACATTTTTCGAACACAAATGAAGCAATTGATTAGCAATATGCTTCGAAATCATTAAGATTATGATTGATGGTGTGTTACGCAATTAGGGTGCTGATTTATTTATGACTAGCTTCCGGCCGCGACTTCGTCCGCGTAAAATTTCTTGTTCCACTGACCCACCCCGTCGCATCACAACGCCTGCCTGCGCTGTTACTTCGTTTTCGCTTAGCACTCGTTCTTCCTTTTTTTGTTTTTGCTCGGCTTCTGAGGGTCGTAGCGTAATGTTACATACCCTATAGCCTTCCTCAAGAATTGGACTTTATAATGCAAAAAGAATTTTTCAAATCCGACTGGCAGAGACAGAGAATAGCGCGTTCAAACAGTCAATAAAAAATAAAATGTGTAGGTAACTAATAGACTAAGCGCATTTTTCTTACTTTAAGCATTTTTATACCCGTCGTAATTTCTAAACGATAGGTCCGAATTGAATAATTCAAAAAGGAATTTACATCTAGGTACTTAATCAACCTTGATGATGAAACTATTTATTTGGATAAGGATTAATACCATGTTTATGAAAACACCTTCGCAAGTAATGCATTATTTTATAACCAATTTGATTACCATTAAAAATGTTATAGCGAGCCAACCTTAAAAAATAGACATATGCTATCGCTGACTTTTATTTACAACTTTTTAAGAGGATCAATCCCGTCATACATGATTTTTGCGTAAACTTTAACCGTTTACGCAGTGCACGCAGCGGAAGCTAGCAAAAGGAATATTTTTATTTTTAAATTTATTTCCCCCGTTTTTGCAACATTGTTCATTGATCCGCTCCTCTTGGTCGTAGCGTGATGTTATATAGCATATAGCCTTCCTCGATAAATGAGCTATCCAACAATACAAGAATTTTTCAATTCGAACCAGCAGTTCCTGAGATTAGCGCGTTCAAGCAAACAAACAAACTCTTCAGCTTTATAATATTAGTATAGATACCTACTTAGTAGCTGAGTATATGTATCTAAATAACTGCATCATAACATTATGATGCAGTATTTATCTGCCGCAAAAGCTTAAGACATTTTAAGCTTTTGCAGCAGATAAATGTCGCGTTTTTGTATTCAAAGGCAAAAGCGCACCAAAACTGGACAATAGAGCAATGGGAAAATGTCCTTTGGAGTGACGAATCAAAGTTTCAGATTTTCGGATCCAATAGACGTGTGTTTATACGCCGGTCAAAAGAAGAGAGGGCTTCAGAAGCATGTACTGTGCCTACCGTCAAACATGGTGGAGGTAATGTCATAGTTTGGGGGTGTTTTGGCAACAATAAATCCGGAAATCTTATGAGGATAACCGGAAAACTAAACAAGGAAGGTTACTTGAAAATTCTCCAAAATTCCACCGTACCCAGTGGACTAAATCTAATTGGTCCTGAATTGATTTTTCAACAGGATAATGATCCTAAGCATTCTTCTAAACTGTGCCAGACCTTTTTGAACAAGAAAAAAGATGAAAAAATCCTAAACATCATGCAATGGCCATCTCAATCACCTGATCTTTCTCCCATTGAGCTTGTTTGGGATGAACTCGATAGAAGGGTGAAAAATCGTTCTCCTATGAGCTGAGAACATTTGTGGAAGCTATTAGAGAGCAAATAGAACAAATTAGATGAAGATTATTTTAATAAATTAATTAATAGAATGCCTAGAATGTGCGAGAAGCTAATAAAGGAAAAAGGAGGACACTTTGATGAAGCTAAAATTTAATTTAATTTTATATTGCATGCAAAATTTTTGTTCTGCTTAAATTAGTTTTTGTTTATATAATTTTTTTTTATCAATACATTGAAATTGAAATGACTGTTTTGTTTTATTTGATTTTACCTTGCTGCTTCCAAACTTTTGGACGGTAGTCTACAGACGCCAGCGCATCAAGCTACTACAATCTGTCAAATTTCTTTTAATAGATTTTCCACTTTATTGCTAAAGCATTAGGTTCAAGGTTGATTGGGAAAATTTGACAGTTTCGGGTAGCTTGATGTGCTGGCGTCCATACAGATATAGACGGCTAAAATCATAACCCTTCCTTTTGGCTTTGCCGGAGTCGGGTTAAAAGTACTTACCGAAAAGCGGCCACACAACCAGCGGCTTTCGTCCATAAGTGTCAGACCAAACGCCCAAGAAGAAAGACAATATGGCCGGCACCACCGCCTCTATGATACTCCTGATGGTGCCTACCACGGTCGCATACCGCTGTACCTCGGCCTCGAGATGACGGGTCTCGTTGTTCTTGTCCAGAGCCAGGAATGGCTTGCATTCCTCCACGGAGTAGTGCAAAGAGTGGACGCATGTTCGGTACAGTAGTATGTTACTTATGGCCGCTCCTGAAAATAAATCAGTCATTAAGAACGACTCATAACCGTGAACAGGCTAGCGCAATAAAGAGAAAAAAAACTATTTTGAAATATCATCATAATAACAGTAGATAATATAAAAAATAGGCTCGACCAAACAACGTACCTACCTATCAAGTATCTATCTGCTTGGCATTTAAAGCACAAGAAAAATCTGAAGTAGGAAACTGTTACTCTGTAATAAAACGAGACAACCCCATTGAGTTTGGAATCATTTGATTCGTCTTGACAACGACTCTGGTCCTAGATGAAATCCAGGGTCTGATGATGGAGCCGGAAGGTGGCCATGGGAACTCTGTAATAAAATGACGCAACCCCATCGAGTTTGGGCTCGTGTGATTTGTCTTGATAAGGACTCTGGTCCTAGATGATATCCAGGGTTTGATGATGGAGCCGTAAGGTGGCCATGAGAATTCTGTAATAAAATGACGTAACTCCATCGAGTTTGGGCTCGTGTGATTTGTCTTTACAAGGACTCTGGTCCTAGATGATATCCAGGGTCTATGTACTAAAAATTAAAGAACCTCCTCCTTTTATTGAAGTCGGTTAAAAAATATTTATTTTTTTAAACATACTTTTATTAGTTGTTAATAAAAATAACTAAAAACATAACCCTTCCTTGGCAGCCGCGTAAAAAGTAAAAAAAAATTGTTCCAATTGGATATAATAGAGGAATAGTTTTCTTTGTTACTTACATTTTAACAGCAAGAGAGAGAAAAAAAGAGGGTGTTAGTGGGATTGAATTTATATAAATTCAAAAGAAAAAGGGGATTTTAAAAATTTGGGTTTACTTATGTTAACCCTCATTTCTTTGGGTTTGATGCAAAAAGTTTGAAAACAGGACTCCATTACTAAGTCTAACCCCGCGTCTTACAATTAGTTAAAAACGATCGTCGTGTGAATACACGTTCGTTCGAACTTTTTGTTCGGTGAACCTGAACGCGTGGTCGCGCCGACAGAGGGCGCTTTCCGCTTTTCCGAACGAAAAGTGACATATTGATACCAGAAGTATCAATTAATGTAAGGGACAAACCACGGTTTTTCAGGAGAGCCAAAAAACGATTTTATTTTTTTAAATCTGTCTGGTAACTTTTTACTGTCTGCTCCAATTTTAATTGTGTCTAGAGCAAAGTTTCTTAGAATTTCCTCTTCTTTCATGCTATAAACGAAAGATTTAGGAATGCCCAGTGGTTTAAAATAAAGATGTTTAGTTGTGCCTTACGTTACTACCTAATATTTTATGTGTAAACCGTCGAGCATAGTGTAAGCAGCAAGACAAATAGAAAATTATACGTAAATCTATTATAAAGGACGTTTACAGTGTTGCAATTTGATGTTACTATAGATTATCTACTAAAACTGATGGTATTTTAACACCATGGAAATAAGATCTGTCAAATCTATACGTTAGTTTCAGGTTTTACAGCTTAGCTACCTATCACAGATTTTTAAATTGACTGATTTGAGGTCGAAGGTAAGGGTGTAAATTATTTAATAAGATTACTTACTTTATTTTTCTGAGAAGAAAAAATGTTATTGATTGTTAAATTTTTTTTTGTCATAAATCGTTTTACGCAGTCCAAAAATTTGTACTGTTTGGGACATTTTTTTAATGATAGAGAAATTGTAATAATACCAATCGATAGAGCAGGAAATTCTGAATCCAATGATATATATAACTCATTTTCGCCAAAATGTCCCTTACGTTAATTGATACTTCTGGTATCGATGCACGCGGCCGATCGCGTATTCACGCGACGATCGCTTTTAAATAGGACGCGGTCTAAGTCTAGTCTGTCAGTCGTCCGTATTGTATCAAAACAGACAGCTTACGAACGCCAGTTTCGGTCGGGTCGGTTCGGCCACTTTTTGGCCTAACCGAAACCTGATTTTTTGGTTGAAACAGGGCCTAAACAGAAACCGATACTCTTATTTGCAATCTTTTTATACACGGAGTCGAACTGTGCGTGACCGCAGCGCCATATCGATTTAGAGTACCTACCCACAAAGATATAAATATGTCTAGATAGACAGTCAAAGCTGTGAACTCGTCGAAAAAAATAGCATCCAACTGTTGGCCGCATTTTGCACGTACCTACCCTAGAAAAGCACAATGCAAGCATACTACACACTACTGCATACTAGCACTGGCGCGCCCTGTGTGCGCGCCTCGCGAGTGTAAGACGTCAGCTGTCACGCAAACCAGCATAACAAAGTTGGCCTGTTTGTTAAATAGTTCTTTTGCAGTGCAATACTTTATCTAGACCACAGAGTATTTTTTTATATATATGGAATCTAGACATATATGATCAAAGAGTACCTACTTACTAGAGTAGAGTAGTAATTACCTATTACTTCTATAATATTGTAATGAATAAATATAAAAATATCTACATAATCTACAAGAAATAAGGTTAATAAGAAATATAAAATAAAAGAAAGCTAAATTCATTATATGTATCTACTTCTGATAGGTAACATTTTAGTTGTCATACCATAGTTTAATTCTGCTCAATATTTCATAAACAATTTTCAATATTATCTGAAAAAAAAGGGTACCTGATTTGAAATCTATTCTTAACTTTACCATGATACAACATTTTTTTTAAATGATTTGTCATGATTGATAAAACGGTATTAATAGGTATGAGTGTATGACTAAAAATATTACTTTCTAATTGGATACTGTTCATACTGGATAATGGGGTAGAGTGATAAACAATAGTAATTACGAAATATGAGTGTACACAGCATAAAATTGAATATGAAACCCTCAAAGGACCACCAGTGTTAGCAGTAGCATCAATTTGAGAAGACAATAAAATTACCTAATCATTTTCAGAATACTGATAGTGATACCAAAATATTGTTGAATGATTACTGCATAATTTTTGCAGTATGAACCAGAATTTACATAATTACTAGTATTAAACTTGCCACACAATTGCAAGGTATCAGATAACAGAATAATAATATGCAATGTAAATGAGTTTGCATAATATAAGTTCATACAATATAATGTTAATCAATAATTGGTTGTATCTCCTGTTTGTTTAATTAAAAGTATCAGTACATTATACCAGTTTATTAACCGTTTCCGTGCAGATGATGCCGCACAGGCACCATGTAAATCTATTGCGTATGGCGTATGGTGCCCGAGAGGATACAAAACTAAAACATAAAAAACTCAGCTAAAACGACATTTGTCAAGAGTCCCGTAAATAAAAGTGTCTTTATTTGTCACCCATATCATGCCCACAGTGAGTGTTCGTTTCAAGTAATTTCGTAAATTGATGCCCCAGAGGCATCACGGAATTTTGTTTGCAGCCAGGCACTAGAGATTGCTAAAAAGACCTCCGCATGGAATCGGTTAAAGTGTTAAGTCAATTATAACACTATTGTATGTCAGTTATTTTATTAAAAAAAAAAAAACAACATTTGCATTTATAAATGTACCTAAGGGTTTTTCTGTAAACTGCATAAGTTGGGTATTACATTATTAATTGTGCTCTAATGCTCTCTATATCCTGAATCTCAAAGAATATGCCCTTAAAATGATTTCTACCACATTTGTTATTTGAATTTAGATAATAAGAGTTTTCTTTTCACATGTTAATGTGATTACCAATTTTTTTTAAAACATTTACTTAACTTGGCACAAAGCCACAATTGTAAAGAATTGAATTATGCAAGTTGAGCAAAAAACTGAGAACAACACTGATTTGACATGGAAAATAATGTAAATAAGTAGATATTATGTATGTTTCATTAGTCACTTGTACATAAACGTAGACAGAGTATAGAAATAGACAAGTCATTAAATAATAGTAATAATGAGACAAGAACACACTTATTATTAGATCCAGTAGTAATATAGTAGAGTAAACCAGACAGAAATATTGTAAATTTTCCCAATCTCCTTCGCATAATTTAGTGCTATTTATGATAGCATAATTTTGATCCGCGTTGCATTAAAATACGTTAGTAGGAAACAAACATTTTTCAAATAAAACTTATGGACTGATCTAAGTAAGGAAAGCTATTTTCGAGCACTTGGAATTTTTACACACTCGTACATGTGCTCATACACAAATAGACCTAAGCTATTAATAGACTTACCAGAGAGCGATATTCCCATCATCACAACAAACAAAGGGAACTCCATCGTAATAGCAAATCGTTTTGCCGGCAATTCGCTAATTGTATTAATGTTAGAGTTACTTTCAGTGAGGCGATCTTCATCTTGAGCCATTGTGCTGTAATAATATTAAAAAAACTGATTACGCACTGCCGAAATTATATAAAATTCGTTAAAAAACTAAGATAATAAAATTCAACCTTATCGTAAATTCTGAACGGATTATCGAATACAAAAACTCAGTTAATATATAACCCTACTGTTTTGATAAGACCTTGAGTTACTCTCAAAAATAGTTTGTGAACAATCCTTATTTTTATATACAAATAATTCAAACTACGACACAACAATACAATAATTCATACGTTTTCAACTTTGTTTTGATTCGATTTCGTTTCGTTCGCGGTACACACAATGTCAAACTAACTTGATATTTGTACCTATACTACATAAAAGATAGCTTGATCTCTGCGACATATGTCAAACTGACATTCCTAGGGTTGTCAGGATATACAAAATTGTCGATAGAAATTATCGACGTTTCTCACTATTATCGATGCTAATGTAACATCAGGGTGTGTCGTAAATAGTGGTCCAGAGTAAAGGAGTCGATACACTGTATTCTTATGTATAACATACCGAAATGTTAACCATTTTCAATTAAGGGTCTCCGCAAAAAAAAAAAAAAACTTTTTTTTTTAAATTTCTATACCTTGTTTCACGAATTTGGCTGTAATTTCAACAAGTATCAATATTTTTTTAGTCTGTTTTTTATTATTACTCTTGAATATGTGTACTATCATATCCAAACCCTTTTTTCTATTTTAAAGTCAAAGATACTTAAAGAAATTAATTTGTTTCCAATTTCAATACTCATCTCCAGCAAACCATATGACTTTAGGGGCATATTGTGTAAAAAAATGTACAGCACTGTTAGTGCCCATTAGTTTTAAAAATACCTCATTAAATGCAAATTACAAAATGGTAAAATATTAAGTGGTAAGACTTCAGAAAAAAAAGTTATTAGCATTCAAAACGAAAGACAGCTACATTTTTTGCAAAACGACCTCCCAGAGTTATTGAGAGATTTTGATCCAGAATTAAGAGAAGCAATGTGGCTGCAAAATGATGGCTGTCCCGCTCACTACGCAGTTATTGTGCGTGAACATTTAAACCATGCTTATCCCCAAACATTAATTTGTTCTGTAAAAAACAGGGTAATGAATAATTCATTGTTCGACTTAATTTTAAGTTTGAGTTAAAAATACCAATACTTAAACGTATTTACTGTTTTAGGGTTTATCTTTTCGTATTCTGTTTCGTTTCATGTAGTATTGTTTTAGTATTAAAATTGCTGCGCCCTATCTGGGTTCAATGCTGTACCTGTACTGTGCCTGTACTGCCAACAACTTTTGTACAATGACTGCAATAAATGATTGAGTATTGATTATTTTAATAAATGGTTAATTTGAAAAAAATGTTTTATTTTCAAAAGCCAATCAAAGAACTTACAAAAAAAAACTTATTGGTTTAATCCTTAACAGTTTGCAATACTTATAATTTACTTAACCGAAAAAAATGGTTTTAGCAAATTTAGCTGTCTTTCGTTTTGAATACTAATAACTTTTTTTTCTGAAGTCTTACCACTTAATATTTTACCATTTTGTAATTTGCATTTAATGAGGTATTTTTAAAACTAATGGGCACTAACAGTGCTGTACATTTTTTTACACAATATGCCCCTAAAGTCATATGATTTGCTGGAGATGAGTATTGAAATTGGAAACAAATTAATTTCTTTAAGTATCTTTTACTTTAAAATAGAAAAAAGGGTTTGGATATGATAGTACACATATTCAAGAGTAATAATAAAAAACAGACTAAAAAAATATTGATATTTGTTGAAATTACAGCCAAATTCGTGATGCAAGGTATAGAAATTAAAAAAAAAAAAGTTTCTTTTTTTTTGCGGAGACCCGTCGACCCTTAACTGAAAATGGTTAACATTTCGGTACGTGATACATAAGAATACAGTGTATCGACTCCTTTACTCTGGACCACTATTTACGACACACCCTGTATATATTTTTTTAATTATTATTTTTTTTTTTTACTGCACTTTAGAATTAAAATCGAGAGAGCTAAAAAAAACAGTCTGTCCTCTGGCACGTCACCGTATTGTTATAGGTTAACCTGCGAGAAGCCATTTATAAAAAAAAAAGTGTGCAGTCGTGGGATCCCCGTCAGGAACGAAGTTCCCTTTTTCTTAGCTTGTCTTTTAATATTGATACGCTCAAAGTCGCATACATATTTAACTAGTTTTCATTTTATTTGTGATCGACACAAAAGTATGTAAGCTTAAACAAAACTTAAAAAATCGCGCTTTTTTTGACGTCCTAATTCACGTCGTTCACGTCCATTAACTTGTGACTGTGTTTTCAGATTAGCAGTGATTTAACCGCCGCCGCCGTATCGCCAGCGACATTAAATCGCTGCTTATAGTCACGTCCACATCCACACACCGTTTTTGAAATCGTCAGCGTGTCGCCGAGTTAAGTCACTGCGTGTGTAACTAGCATAAGGTCGAAATAGCGTCAGGCTTGGCATACGGTGGGCTTGCAAGACGTACATACACAAATCTCAAATCAAGGAAGCTTGCGGTAAGCTTCCTTGATTTAATTTCGTGCTTGCGACTGAGTACTAGTCTGAGGAGCAATCCTGCCACTAGATCATAAAGTAAAATAATCCATTTTTTTTTTGTTAAAAATGTTTGAATTGTCTGTGGTACTTTGTCTTGTCTATGATAACACGGAAAACGGCTAGCGTTTTTGGACAAGAATCTAACGTTTTCGATTGCATTGCTTGATAATTTGTGATAAATTGAAGAAAATTTGGGTCCAAGACCTCGTTAATTGAAGGTAAGTCATATAATTAACAATATAATTGTTGAAAGGGGTGTGCCGAAAACTTTCATCATGCGGCACTACAGATTTTTGATGAGTCGTCTCGTAGCCTAGCCTGTCATATTATTATCACCACTTCCGTTGAAGCGTACGGTTACTGTTATTTTCTATCTAAAGTTCGTAAGCATTTGTTAAATACTATATCAGGTGTTTAGTGAGTGTTTTGATACATCTTTGTGTGGTTTGTCGGGAAATCGTCACGGATATACCACGACCTATTTTTAGATCGGCTTTCTTTTTTCTGAAACGCATTGCTGTCGTAAGCCGGTCTTATGGCATTCCTCTAATGTTTGGTGATGTTACATTTTAGACGAAAGTATTGGAGTAGCGAAGATGGCAGTGAACGTGTATTCAACGAATGTGACTTCTGAGAATTTGTCACGACATGATATGTTGGCGTGGGTGAACGACTGCCTGCAGTCAAACTTCGCCAAGATCGAAGAGTTGTGCACAGGCGCCGCTTATTGTCAGTTTATGGACATGTTGTTCCCAAACAGTGTGCCCATGAAAAGAATTAAGTTCAAAACAAATCTAGAACATGAATACATACAAAATTTCAAAATACTACAAGCTGGTTTCAAAAAAATGGGAGTTGATAAGGTACTTTTCACTACTATGCTAAGCTTCTAATAATAAGCTAAGTAACTGAAAACATATCACTTTTCAGTCATTTATCAGCTAAGTATAGTTATTGTTGTTCATTTTGTTTTGTATTATCCAAAATTATTTTCTCTTATGAGCTAAACCAAGCTTCAAGAGGCACTTTGAACACTTTGTGTGTGTTTGCACAATTTAATGCCACTTGTAGTAATAATTAAGTAAGTTATAAGGATCTCCTGTATCTGGGATAAAATCTTGTCTTAACACTTTTGTGAATGGTTGATGTCTATAGACATAACAATAACAATAAAACTTCTATTGTGTCTCATTTACCTTCTGCAAACCAATTAAATAAAATATGGGAAATCCTTAGTTAAAACTAATGCATTTTATCCAGTAAAGCAGTATATACTGCAAATTTAAAACATACGTCTCTAACAGTCTATTATGAACAAAATAACTTGATAATTTTTCCATCTGACAAATATGTTTAATTTAGGCAGATGTAATGTTACAATTTACCACACACCAATAATATACTTTGTAGGTAATACCAGTGGACAAGCTGATAAAAGGAAGGTTCCAAGACAATTTTGAGTTCTTACAGTGGTTTAAAAAGTTTTTTGATGCCAATTATGATGGAAGGGAATATGACGCTTTTGATGCGCGTGGCGGCATCACAATTGGGTCGGGGGCATGTGAATCAGGAGTACCTTTATGTGGCGCAGTACAGGTGGTGCCTCCGCCGCCCAGGGCTGCTCGCCGTCCTGCTCCCATGCACCACTCTGGCAGTATGCATCGGCGGAATCAAATATAGCACCCCACTCATTAAACCATACTTAGCAACACAACTTGTGGCTTGTAACTGTAACAAACCGACAATGCTAAGTATATTCCACATAAGTGTTTCTGTGCGTGGTCATCTGTACACGTCTTGTTTAGTTATAGACTGTAGGCAGGTAGCGGCACCTTTTGTAGCATTGTGATTCTTTTTATTTTACCTTCACTTTTTTCTTTTGTAGATAGTACCCATTGACAGACTGGTGAAGGGTCGTTTCCAAGACAATTTTGAATTTTTGCAATGGTTCAAGAAATTCTTTGATGCCAACTATGGAGGCACGGAATATGACGCGGTGGCGCAACGTGAGGGTCTGCCCATGGGGCACGGGGGCGCCGCTGCTCCGCGGGGCGCGGCCGCCGTGCCCAAGAAACCGACGGCGCCAGTCGCCAAAGTCGCAGCTAGACCCCAATCCAGTACTATTTTGTTTTCTTTATAGATGTTGATTTGTGTTATAAACTTAGTTTTTTTAATGAGTTGCATAGAGGATTAAAGACCCCAATTCAAACAGAGATATCAATATTATTATATTTTATATAAATATTGAAACCATTGCCCTATATACGTAAAATATATCGCGCCAATATTATGTCCATTGTATATAAAGAATTTATATCAATTATCACGTCTGGGATAAAATTAATATATCAATTGTATATAATGTATATTAAATTAAAAATAATAACATCTCCAGTCCGCACCTGCACAGTATCATATGCACAGTTTATCAGTATTATTCATATATTTACACAGCATGTTTATCATTCATCATTATGTGCACCATTTTTCTATTCACTTTATGAGTCAACATACCTATTACTTGTGTTAATTTGTATTATGTTTATTCCTCATCATATTTATCGTTTATTATGATTATGTCAGTATGGGAAGATAGCTTATTTATACATTTACCTTAAATTCGTGATTTTGCTTATAAATGCTCTTTGAAATATTATTACTTTCATTGCTTGATATTTTTACAGCTATGTTTAAATATAAAAACGAATTGATACATATTCAAATTAAATTGCAAAGAAAATTTTCATTACTATCTGTTCAGTGTAGTTGTTTGATTGATCTTTTATATTTTACAGCATTTCAATGTTTTTTTTCACCTTACAGTTGGCAAAGCAAACAGCACAGTCAGGTCTCCCCCAGTTAATTTATCCAGAATAAATCAAAGTGCTAAGGGGGATTCGAAAGTTATTGACGAGTTAAATCATCAGGTATTGCAACATTTTAATCATTTTATTCATTAGGATAAAAAACTTATTAATTTTTATAATGTGCTATGTTCTTTTCTGACAATTCAAAAATACAGATCCCTTCGTTTAGTGCCAATATATTAAATCATTAAATGTTGATTTCCACCTTTTCAGGAAAGGTGTAGATTTTGCCTTGACTTGTTTCTTTTAACCTTGAATGTTATTTGTAATGCAGATAAATGAATTGAAAGCAACAGTTGATGGCCTTGAGAAAGAAAGGGACTTCTATTTTGGCAAGCTCCGGGATATAGAAGTGATCTGTCAAGAGATGGAAGAACAGCAGAATGGTCCAATTGTTCAGAAGATTTTGGATATCTTATATGCAACTGAGGTACAGTTGTCAGTATGACAGAACTGTTTAAAATAACTTTTGTTACATGTGTTTCCTTATTATGGTGACCCATTAAATGTATCATATGACTATTAATAATAATTTGCCAAGTTCCAAGTGTGGGGCCAGATGCGCATAAGGCTGTCTATCCATTTGAGCGAAGAAGCACAAATATTATTAATTATTAGAATTGCCCTAAATTCAAATGACGTGAATTTAGTAGAGTTCTATTGGTTAATGTATTCCTAGCTGCACTTCTCCGCTCCAATGGACAGCAGCCAAACTCAGCTTAAATGAGGCGGATACATTTTTCATTGGGTGTGGTCAAACTTTATAGCAATATTTTATAAACCTAATTTCGGCGAGTTGGTCTGAACTACGGTAGTCTGGCCCGACCTTAATTATATTTAAATGCATGCAACATCAAGTTGTTGCAAAATGCAATGTTTATTTATTTACTGGCCAATTTACTATTTGTTTTAATGTCTGGACACAAATATTGAATTAATTTATCAAACTTTTGGCTGGGTGGACTGATTGTTGTACTTTTAATTCCATACTTAGTTAGAGCCGGACCATGAACAACTCAGCCCATCGCAGTCATCTGAACAATGAGAGAACTTGGTTAGAGCTTACTAAATGTAAAGTATGAAGCAAGTGAACCCAACATTAATATTTTTTTGTTCGTCAGGACGGATTCGCGCCTCCAGAGGAAATAGACGGCGACAACCCACACCCGCCGGAGGAAGACGAATATTGAAATTATCAATGTATCTACGCGTATCATAGTGCTCTTTGTATATTACATATATCAAATCGAAATTATCTCGCTTTACAATCATTGAGTGCTTAGTATTTCACAGCCAATGAGTCGTAATTGAATCATGTAGGTTAAATGTTCGGAAACAGTGGCCCTAAAATGGCTTAATGTAGCTAATGTTAACAAATACCTACACACTAGATGTAAAATGTATAATAAATATGTTACAGTAACTAACAAGGCTTGTACATTATTACAATTATTTGTAACAATGAAACTATGTACTTGTAAACATGCAATATTGTATTGTAGGTTATTATTTCACAAGATTAGTTGAATTCATAATATGTAGTAACACTTCTTTGTGTTTGTCGTCCTTTTGAATATTTTATGAAGTATTATTGTGTGTATTAGCGTCTTTTCCCTGTCTCGCATCTTTATCAGAAAGTTGATTTTGTCGTCATGTAGACCCTCTGTAATTTCATTATTATACATATTCACGTGGCTGTGTCATATCTAAATGCATTCCTTAACACTGAGAGCATAGTTTCTTGACGGAATTCTTATTTCTAATTCGGTATGCTCTTCCTATGGAGTACCCTG
Source organism: Fissipunctia ypsillon (assembly GCA_947568875.1). Lineage (NCBI taxonomy): Eukaryota > Metazoa > Arthropoda > Insecta > Lepidoptera > Noctuidae > Fissipunctia > Fissipunctia ypsillon. The sequence goes on along the minus strand of OX387659.1, from coordinate 13,234,800 downwards.
TTTATTGTGTAATTTTTAAAGCTGTGTGGTATGAAGTTTGACTGTGGATTGTAAGGAAAGCTGTTCTCGACATCATTTTTGGGCCACTGGTGCCTATAAGAATGTGCATTTAATAGGTTGTTAAATTATTGGAAGAGATTTACTGTTAATTGTTTAATTCTGTTATAGTAAAGACGCAGTTGAGTAAAATTATAATATTCGGTTCTAAATTATATCATTTTTATACATTTTGGATAACAAGTGAATAAGTATTAGATCTGAAGGTAACTAACAAAATTAACTTGTGATTGTCATCATATGATTAAAATCACAGAGCACGGAATCGCCGCGCCGAAAGCGTCTAGAGAAGGCACACAAAAAAAGAAAAAAATTGTGGCGCCGAATATGCGTCGAGCTCATCTCTATCACGAACCGCCTTCAAAGCCGTCATTTCGCATTTGTATCGTCGTGCAAGTAAACGGTGACACGCTTGTTTTCTATGGAAAGTATTGACAATGCGGTTACTAGCAGCGGCCGCTGAGGCATCTCTGTGCTCTTTGGTTAAAATTGATAATTATTAATGGGTTCCAGGTAGTGTGATATTTACATGACCATGATTTAGGTTAATCAAAATACAAGACTTAAACTTGAATTTTTGCACTATTATAACTAACTATAAGAAGTATACTAATACATTATAATTCAACATATTTTTATTTAGTAGATTATAACATCATTTAGACGCGTCGAGGAAACTAACGACTTGTTGGCGTAAAAAGATGTTATTCGCTGGTTAAGATAAATAGATAATTAATTTATTTACTTTAGCATTCATAAATTGCCTTAACAGCAGATTATTAATTGCCTCTGGTTTTCAGATTGTGAATGTCTTATCGAATAAAATAATAACTTTATTAAACATGTTTTGTTATTACTACTCAGTAGTACCATAGCGAGGCGGGGGCAGCAACATTTCACTCCAAAGATTATGCAGCTTTCTTCAACTTGACAAATTTTAATATTTAGCTAGTGCCAACAACCAAAATGTATTGAGCAGTGTTACCTTTTTCTTTGTCGTGGCACAAAGAAATGGCGGCAAATTTAAAATTTTCAGGTGGCAATATCAAATATAGTATGAAAAAAACTATTTGATACTGTTGTATTTTATGTTAATTAGCTTGTTGATATGATATGAGTAGGATTCAATCGAAGACGCAATCAATTTATTTACACTTTTTATTTCAAGTACCTGTGTAAACCTGTCAGTGATTTCGCCAAATATTCTGATTTCGAATTGATGTCATATAATTCACTGTTTTTAAGCATTTTTTATTGTTTTTAAATTGTACATTTATTTTCGTCATCCAAGCCATCTAGAAACAAGTAAGCGTAATGCAAGACAGAATAACAATAATACAACCTCAGATCAACATAAAAAGGAAGATGGAGCGCCGCGAACATCAAAAGTGAAGCCACCTTTTTATCTATGTGTGTATCGAAGGGTTGCCATTTGTTAAATTTTTTCCCTATAATTTGGGGAGTAATAACGTATGGGTAAGATAATATTGTAACATATTGCTTAGTATGGTATTGTACCTCAATTGTTTAGGACTTCTATTCCGGAAAAATAAACAAATTTTTTTGAGTTTTCAGCAATCACGGACGATGGAAATGACATCCAAAATATAAAAATAAAATTTTGAGACAGCAGTATTTTAATTAGTTAGTCTAAGCTGCGAAACTACATCAAATCAGAAAAATACAGCCTGTGTTTAATTATTGTATTTATCTATTATCCTTTTTTTTAAATTGTACATACATTTTTAGGATACCTATCCACTTTTGGTCACGGCGAAGTCCATGATTATTAGTTGTATAAAGGTCGTTATTATCAAAATGATCGGAACAAACCACGCTGGTTTTCGATGGCAGCCATTTGGGATCATTTCTTATAGCTACTTTACTATCCATTTACTTTTTGTTTCAGTATTAATAGGAAAGCTAAAATGTTAGATACATAAAAATAAGAAAATAGGAATAAAACGCGATGTAAGAAATCACATTTCGAATGGGGGAAAAAAATCATATTATGGCAACCCTCGCACTTGATGTCACTGCGTTCGTTCCTGGCTTTTTTTGTTCAAAGTAACGTAAAACCTATAGTTTATTTAATAAAAAAACGATGTTATTTCAAGTACTTACAAGTGAAAGTGATTCCGTGAGATTTTTTATGTGATTTACTATTGTTTTTACAACTTTTCACTACACAGAAAGGCATAATTCTATTTTTTAAAACTATGTTAACTAGACGACGACTTGTCACGTTCTAAGAGCGGTGAGCATGGTTTTAGTTGTATGTGTGTGCGTGAGCGTGTACTTTACTTGCAGGAGCACGGTTTTGTGGCTTCACTTTTGTTGTTCGCAGCGCGCCATCTTCCTTTATTTGTTGATCTGAGAATACAACACTGTACAAGGTATATAAGTATAGTGTTTTTTGGAAGATATTATTACGTATTTAAAAATAAAATTTTGAGATACGTATTTACGATGTCTAGACGATGGAATTATCGTCTATTATGTAAAGTGAATGAAAAACATACTTTATCTAGGTACTGAAAAGTCCCTCTAACTAGTCAGTAAGTATATAATAAACAAGATGTAACATAAATAACGCACAACCTCTTAAGGGATCATTGTACTCATCATTATGAACAACTTTTACTATGGGACCAAACCTGAAATTACGAAAAAAAATCTGCTGTTCCCTACATTTTGACGAGATGCGAACATAACGAGCCTTTTCAGGAAGAACATCGTAAGCGACAATTTGCATTTTTTACAGGAAAGGGTTTTTTCTTTCCTAATTAACGATGTTTTTCATTTACGACGATAATTTCTTACAACAATAAAGTCGTGTAAATTTAAAATAAAATTTAAGAGTGATCGCGACAAGATGTGAAACTGTCTAATTAAGAGGTTACGAAGAAAAAATAGTTTTGTGATTTTTGGAGCTTACGATGTTTTTCCTAAAAAGGCTCGGTAAATGTAGGGAGCAGCTGATTTTTTTTTTCGCGATTTCAACATTTCTCTCTTTTGCACTGGCTCTGCATTACTACTCTGCAAAGGCGTATAAGTTAGAACAAAGGGCAGAATTAAGTTTACCTCAACTTAAAATGTGTACCTACTTTGCCTTGGTGGAGTCCAGGCTAAGGTACCTATAGCACTGAGTTTTGGGGCAATAGCTACAAGTACAACATACAAATGGCATTCGTGATTCAGAAAAAAGCTCTAAGGACTATGTTCCGCCTGAAACAGACGGAATCATAAGATCATTTTATTGGCTTAAAATTTTTGACAGTGCCATGCCTATACATTTTAGTGTTGCTAACCAGTAAAAGTTATCTGACGATTGAAAAATCAACCCTTAGATTAACTACTAACGTATGATTATTTTGTGTACGATCCAAATTCATATTTATTTAATGTGTGGCTAGCCTAATACTTGACAATACTTACTAATTCCATGGATACTTGTCAGCGACCTAGATTCCCAGAGCAGCAGCCAAGAAGGTGCTCCTTGGCACCAGCAGACCGAGGAGAGTGAGACAGAGTCAGCCAGAATCCCCATTGAGTTAGGAAAAATATGGAGACACCACGTTATTCTATACGTACATTTGCGTATACAAATATGAGTGAAATACGATACAAAATGTGAAATATCGTTTTGTCTCATTCTTTCTAATAAGATATATGATAAAAGAGACAACAATATTTGGACCCATTTTTGCAAATAAGAACCAACCCACAGTTTGAGTGAAAATGAGTTTAGTACATAGTTGGCGCTAAAATCACGCATTCTATCTTCCAAAAAAAAAAATGATTCCTTTTTACCGACGAACAACAGAGATACAACACTGTTACTTGCGGAACCAACCTGCTTTGGCCACCTCACTCTGTTTACAAAAGTCTCGTTTTCTCGAAACCAACCTGCTGTGGGTTGGTTCTTGTTCGCAAAAATGGGTCCATTTTAAGCTGTTGCTCATTACGGCGACATTTTGTCGTGACGTAGCGTAGACAGAGAAAACTATAGACTGCTGCTGCTGGTCATCTTCTATCTCACTTACACAAGAAAAAGAAAAATTTAGACAAGATGCTTGTAAAGAGCCTAACATTTTTTGTCCCTTATCGCGTGCCACATTTTGACGTTTGTTATGCGTTCGAAAGAGGTTGCGAAAAAATTATTTCATTTCTCATTTAAAAAAATACGAACTATTTTGTGTTTATTGTTGAGGATTGACGTTAGCTATTGCTGCAAAATGATACGGTGTAGTGTTCTTCGTTGCAAAAGTGATAGTGAGAAGAAAATTGCTGGATTGTCCTTTCATTCGTAATTAGCTAAATATTTTAGATTATTCGGTGGAAGACAATGGAAGTTTTCAACTAGTATGGTTTATAAACTGTTAAAATACATATACAGCTGTTTCAATATAAAATGAGTGCTGAATTATGTTTTTATTACATATTGTTTTTTACATAACCTCCAAGTTCAGTGTTGCATATTTTTTACTCGGATACATAGGATAAATGGGGTACCATTTTAGGGATAAATAGTACGCCAGTAAAATACGTTGCAATAAATGACCTTCTTCGATCATTTCAGATGAATGCTTTAGTAGTGTGTAGCGCTGGCAGCATTTTTTTAAAAATATTTTTCACTTTTCGCCGGGTGTAATATTACCATCATTACCTTTTAATTAGTACCTTTTTATAGTATATATAAAATATGGCTCCACTGTAGTTTATAACCCGCTTGTCTGAAGCTTCACAATTTTATAGCGTGTAGATGTCTTCATGTAGAACACTTTTGCAAAATGACAGAGCCAGCAAATGCATAGTTTTCGAGAAAATAAATAGTAAAGTTTCAAAAACTTACACATAATTACGAAATTAAATTGATTTTTTTTGACATTTTACTACTGACAATGAATGAATTTCACTCCTTGGTTGTTCCATGTCACGTTCAAAGTGACATCTCGACTTAGTAAAAGGCAATGAAAACTTAGGATGCAAGCTCGGGACTTGGGGCACCCCGACTCGGACAGGTTAGGTTAGAAGGGGACGGCAGAGTCTGAAAGACCCCGCCATCCCCTTAGTGGTTATTTTTTTTAAACCATCCGGAAATAGGAGCTCCGCGTAAACTACTCCTATGACTTACTAATGTATGGACGGCAGCACATCAAGCTACTACAATCTGTCAAATTTCTTTAATAGATTTTCAACTTTATCGCTACTGCATTAGGTTCAAGGTTGATTGGGAAAATTTTACAGTTTCGGGTAGCTTGACCTGCTGGCGTCTGTACCAATTACACATAAAACAAAATAAACTAAAAATGTTGCCTATAGCGCCATCTAGCGGGAAAATGGCCACCTACTATGAATAAACTATTTAATTTTTGACTTTGATGTTTTATTTCTATTTATAAAGCCTCAGGCGCGTTTGTACAAAGTAGTTAATAGGTATTGAAAAACATCTGAATATTCGGGGTAAAATTACCTTGAAGGGGGTAACCCTAAAGTTTCAGGTACCTTAATTTTCTGTCCCTTACAGCGACACGCTGAACAGTAGTCTATAGTTTTCTCTGTCTACGATCCCAGATGTCATGCCAGCAGTAATGATAGTCTGTGGCTATATTACTATACTCTATGGTCTGTGGCAGTAATGTCAATTTCCTTTTTAGGTTAGATCTCATTCTCAGTGTTAAGATTCCCCTCTTCAGGTTAAATTGTTATTCTGAATTCCGATCACTATTATACATACGGTGGAATTTAGAAGAAAGATGAGAAGATAATATATTTAATTTATTATAATAGTGTGAAAATGTCTTTTGTAATTATAAAACAACTTCTTCCTCACACAAAATCTTTTTGTGTCAAGTTTAGGAACCCTATTGTGAGTAATGTTTTTAACTACAGCACAAAAGTTACCACAATAAGTTCCGATAATGCCCTTAAAAACCTAACAGATTGGGAAACTTTAAGCAAGAAGAAGAAGATCAGTAAAGCCATGAAAGCTTACTTGGATAGATCTCAAGAGCATGACGAGTTCATGAAAAGACAGCAGTTCGAATATAATATTGGCAAGCGACATCTTGCTAATATGATGGGAGAAGATCCTGAAACTTTTACGCAAAAGGATGTCGACCGTGCTATCGAATATTTGTTTCCCAGCGGCATTTACGATCCAGCTGCACGACCCCTTATGAAATCACCAGATGAAGTATTCCCAGCACGAAAAGCAGCTGAATTTGATGAAGCGGGCAGGCCACATCATTTCTTGTTCTATACTGGAAAGCCCAGTTTCTTTAAGCTTATGTATGATGCTGCTGAAAATATTCAACAATTGTATAGTTTCCAAGATAAAATTATCAGGAAAAAAGCTACAGCTGATCCCAACGGAAGTCTAAACTTAAACACTAGTGTTTGGTTGACAAAGGAGCAACTAGAACAAGTATTAGTGGAAACTGTAACCGATTTAGAATATAATAACTTCAAACTAGTTATGGAGAGGCTGGCTTCAATGCCACATGCTTACAAAGTAAAGGAATTTATTGAGAAGTATAGGAAACCCCTTGCTTCACAAAAATTCGCTCTAGAAATTCCCAAGCCTGGTTATGATGCTGAAGGAAGAGCTTTTATTACGACATATGAATGTTTGAGAAAGAAAGCTAGAGGTGATGTTACAGTTAGAAGTCCTGGGACTGGCAAGATCGCAATCAATGGTAAAGACTTGACTTACTTTGAGGATCTTCAGTCAAGAGAACAAGTCATGTTTCCATTGATATTCACTGGAATGCAAGACCGTGTTGATGTTGAATGTAACATTGAAGGGGGTGGCCCTTCTGGACAATCAGGGGCTATAAGGTGGGGCATTGCTTGGGGTCTGCGCAGTTTTGTAGATGCAGAAACTTTACAGAAGATGCAAGTAGCTGGTTTACTGACAAGAGATTTTAGGAGACGTGAACGCAAGAAGCCAGGTCAACCTGGAGCCAGGAAGAAGCCTACATGGAAGAAACGTTAGTTTATAAAAAGTTGTATACAGTTTGAATAAAAGATGTCCTTAGTCCAACGATCTTTTTATATAACTGTCCTGATAGTTAAAATTGACCTGCAACACTTTACTTTCAAATTCAATAATCATGCAAACTAAGGTCCATATTACAAAACTCTAAATTGAAACAAACTTGTACAGCATAAATATTTAATTTTTAAAATTTCTTTAGGGACAAATTAACTTTAATTTTTAAAAGTTTTTTTCATTGACTTTTTCTTGCCACCTATTTTCTTTTTGAACATTTGATTCTTTCTGTCCTTGTTATAAATTCGTTTCTTCATCAAAGACTTTAATTCTCTTCTTTCCTTTTGTATTTCGTTATCTGGTCCTTTACTGAAGAAAGCTAAGCCCTCTGAAAGGAAATGGGAATTCAAATTGATGGAAAAATGTATTGTTATGTAATAGTATTTTCAGTTTTATACAGGCAAAACAAATGAAAGTCTTAAATTTTGTCAATATTTCGTAACTACCTTTGAGACGCTGATCAAACTTGGAGAAGAACAAGTTTTCTTTCCACACAGCTTTAATTTCAGTGGCAGGTGCTGGTTGCTGCTCTATTTTAATCTCTTGTAAATCTGCTTCCTCAGTTTCTGAATCAGATGAATCATAAACAAATGGATTCTTTTCTTTAAGATCTAGAGGATTTTTTACTTTCTTTGCTTTTGGTGCTTCAAGCGGTATGTAGTCAGTTTCTTGTTGTTGAGGACCTGAAACAAAGGCAACCTATAATTAAGTAAAATATTATTACCTAAGATTCTCTTATAGGTCACAAAGTAGTTTCTGAAATATACTACAAACCATCATCCTCATCCTCTTTGTTTCCAAACAAACTTCTTAAACTAAAGGTACTGGGTTGTGCAATGGCTTCTTTTAAAGCATCACTGACTTTATAAAATTGTTCTTTTGAAACTTCGATTTTTGGTCCTTCAGGCAGTTGTTGTATTTCTTTTACATCTTCTTGCTTTTCTTTAGCTTTTTTTTTAGACTTCTTAGTTGGTTCTGGTTTGGTTTCAACTGGCGCCAAAAATTTTGCATGGTCAGGTTGTAAGGGGTCGAACCTAAGCATCCCTAGTTTTGGTCTGCAAAATAAATTCATAGGCATTAAGTTTTAGTTTCTTTAATGAAGAAACTCCCTTTTCACAGAATGGTAAGATAGGCTTGGGAGATCCAATGTTAAAAATTAACTTTGAATGAAAGATAATTGATCAATATTGTTTCACTTACTTGCTTTTTTTGCTATCATTTTCGGTGTACCGTTGTTTGATAGTAACTCCGAGTACATCTTGTAGTATATTCATTTGTTTAGCCTTCTCATCTGCAGTTCCTAATTCAACTTCTTGACTATAGTAACCTTTCTCGTTATTTGTTTCTTCTTCATCATCATCAATGAACCTTTCATCTAAGGTGAAACGTTTATCAGATTTGTATCTTGATTGCAAATCTAAAACCTAATATTTTAATCTTATATGTTATGCTATACTTCAAATTAAAATAATAATATTAATAAAACGTACATTAAAATCATTGAAGCATATTGTTTACCTTCTGGCCTTTTCTGCCCTCATATTGTTTTTTGACTTCAAAGTTTAATTCACCATCAGATTCTTCAGCATCATCATCAAACAGACTGTTATGGTTGTTTTGCCTTTTTGTTTCATCATTATTACCTGTTATTTTTGGCAAGTGATCCTCATAATCCGAAAATATTACCTTTTTATTTTGTACTTTATCCTGTAACAATTCAATGTGTCAAAACATTTCTTGCCATTTGAAAAGATTAACCACCAGGCTTGATCTGTTGCTTGATTTGAACTTATCTGCAAAATATTCTAATACTTACAACACCAGTTAAACTAGATTTGATAATCATTTTCTTTTCTTTAAATTCCTGTCTTTTCTTTTTCATGGATTCTTGTCTCTTCTTTTCTGCTTCATGCTTCTTTTTATCTGCTTCGGTTACAATAGACAAGTTCTTGCTATTAGTAGCATCATTAGCAAGATAATTATTAGATACTTCAGCATTCTGTCTGTCACCTCTAAACAGCCCTTTGATTTTGTGCTTTTGAACAATTGTGAAATTAGAGCCCTCATCAGTGATATTATCTTCACCAAAACGTTTTCTTGTTTTGTGGTTATGGTCAATAATATGATTCTGTTCAATATTCCTTTTCCTGGGGTTCAATGTATCACTTAATTTTATGGTTGGTTTTTTTTTGGGTAAATTTTCTCCTTGTGCATTCTGGAAATTATTTTGTAATTATCATCATAATTAAAATATTTTTTTAAATTCCATATAATAAAAGGAGATATGAAATATTTTACCTTTTCAGCTTCTTTTATCCGTGCCAGTTCTCGTTCCCTTTGCAATCTTTCCAAGAAGCTCTCTCTAGCTCTAGTTACATACAGTCTATTGCCTTTAAAATCTTCATTAGAGAAATGTTTAATGCCTGAAAAATAAGTAAATAAATTAACTGTGTAAAGTCATGAGAAGAAACTACATAAATTATAACAAATAAATAAAAATGAAGTGTTTGTTTGTAATGCCAAAATAACAGCTTTTACTAAATGCAGTGAAATTCAAATTTTCTTACGTTTTTTGCAATTTGCAGGTCAGTATTAGGTTGTATGTTGATTAAAGTATGATTCGCGACCGTAATAAATATGTATTTACCAAATTATAATCATTAAAGTCATGAATACAACTCTCTAAGACCAAGTAATTCTAAGAAAGACTATTTCATGAAATCTTGACATTTGAGGATTATACTAACTTACGGAGTTGTAATACTGAGTCTAATGATTATAATTATGTAAATACATATTTGTTACGGTCGCGAATCATACTTTAATCAAGATACACCCAGACACTGAGCTGTAAATTACAAAAATCGTAAGAAAATTTGAATTTCGCGGGCTACCTTAGCGCTTCCCCCTTAAGAAAGTATAATGGTAGGTACTTATAAGAATAAAAAACAATTTTTAAAATTCTTGTCTGTCTGTCAGTCTGTTCCAGCTAATCTCAGAAACGGCAGGACCGATTTTGACGGGCCTTTCACTGGCAGATAGCCGATGCTATAAGGAGTAACTTAGGCTACTTTTATTTTAGAAAAAGAATTAGGGATCTGCACAATAAAATTAAACCCCCATGAAATTGTGAACAAACAGCGCAGGTGGGCGATGCAACGCGGCGGGTCGGGGGACGCGGGAGTTTTATTAAAAAGGTTGCTGTTATTTTAGTTGTTCACAATTTCATGGGTTTTAATTTTTTTGCATGGAACACTAATTATTTTTTCCACGCAAGATAAATCGCGGGGCACAACAAAGTAATATACGGGGTATAAGGGACAGCCCTCCGCAAACTAACAGGGTACATTCAGCTCCTTATTTACAATCATATTCCACCGGAAATATTCTCAGGAAAATTGTAAGCAGTACTCCTATTATGTAAATAGAACAGCTAAAATAAAAAAATCAGCAATGGATGTTGAAATACTCGGCGGCCGAAGGCTCGCCATGTTTCCGTTCGCTACGCGTGTTTTGCCACGGTAACAATAGATTGCGCGTGAGGTAATAAAACAAATCAGGTTTATTGGATTCCCATAACATTCCTGAAAAAAATTCATATACCGGTCATCTTAGTATGATATAATGAATTCACCCCATCAGTCTGCGGAGGGCTGTTCCTTACACCCTGTATAAAAATAAGACACCTACTCATAAGGTGCTCATCACTGCTGCTGCTGCTGCGGTGCTACTCGTAAGGCAAGGATATTCTGTGAAATTTATTTGTACCATCGACAAAAGCCTGGCCTTTCCAATTTTGCTTTCAAAGGTTTTGTCCCATTCCTTCTATTGTTTTATAAGAACAATAGGGGCAGGGTTTCTTCAATGAATCAGTGTATACAAAAAGCAATTTTAAGGGCTCCACTGTACATTATAACCCAAGCGTGAGAAGCGTTAAACTTTTTTTGCGTATAGATGTCTTCATGTAAAACACTTTTGCAAAATGACACGGCCAGCAAATGAATAGTTTTCGAGAAAATAAATAGTAAAGTTTCAAAAACTTAGACGTATTTACGAAATAAAATATATTTTTTGTGACAATTGTATCTGTCATTGTTTCATTTTTCATTGTTTTTACCACACCAACATAATGTACAACAATAAAACTTAGGATGCAAGAGCGAGCGAAGCGAGCTCGGGACTTGGGGCACCCTGACTCGGACAGGTTAGGTTAGGCTTTGTGGTTTTTTTTTTTTAAACCACCCAGAAATAGGAGCCCCGCGGAGCGGGGCTCCGTCGACCACGCCTTACTTCGAGACATCTGTCATCATTATTGTTTGGAAACCAAACTTAGACCCACTACATGAAGTTTTTTTTTTTTTTCTCTCGGCCCCTACGAATTTGCTGGTTTTAGGAATGTCAAAAATACACAAAAAAGGGTATATTTTACCAAAATAAAAATAGCTACTATATAAAATCGGTGAGTTATAATGTACAGTGCTTCCATTTTAAGGTGTAAAGGCGTCCGTTTTGTCGATATTATCTGCGAAAGTTGCTTACCCCAATACATTCCTAACCTATGTTATGAATGTATTGGGGATGTTTTTGAGAAGTTATTATTATTACCGCCCTTGGCCGGAGTACCGTATTAAAGAGCAAATTGTACTTACACGATTCGATATTCACGTTAGCGGCAGAGAGTGATACGAAAGCAAACTTTTTGCTTTCAGTACCATCTCCTTGCTTTGATTTTAGGTCCAAGTTTGTTATTTCACCAAAAACAGAAAAAGCCGAGTGTAGATCATTTGTTTCAGTGTTTTCTGGGAGATTCCCCACAAATAACCGGGTAGCAGATATCATGGTAATAACTGTTTTAACTTTATTTTTGGATTTTATAACATCGCTCATGCACGCATTATTTTGACAAGTGAGGCATAAAGTGAGGTTACCTCAACAATGTCAGTTTGTCACAGATGTCAATGTATTTATGGAATTAGTATGTACTGATCATGGACATAGTAAGTCCATGGTAATGATTTATTTACGCTCATTGGTATTTTCTCACACTTGTGGCTAAATGATAACAGTTGCACGGATCTATTGAAGGTTAAGCTAAACTTACCGCGGTCGGTTCGTGGATGGGACCCCTCGTGGTTCCACATCCGGCCGCTTTTCGTGCTGGGTTACCCCTTCGCAAACTTGCGGCCGGTCGCGTACTCTCTTTTCAGCGTCCGATCGCACTTCGCGCTGGCTATAGTGCCTTCGCGGATGTTGCGCTTTCGGTCGCCTACTTTTCTCTCCCGGGCCGTGATTTTTTCGCGTTTTTGGTTTGGTTTTTGGTTAACTCAGCGCGAAATGCCCCCGCACGCGACAGAGTCCGCTGGGGCTGTCACCCGACCCCAAGACACCAACAGAACCCACGACCGACCTCGACCTAGGCATAACAGGGGTAAGCGAGCCAGAGCCTCAAACCGGGCGTTACCGGCAGATAACACCTTGCCAGGCACCTCCAAGCCGCAGCCTGGACCGAGCGGTACAGGGCTGGTAAAGAGGGAGCGCCCTGACGATACGGTTTCACCGAGCACGCTCCAGGGAGACGCCAAACGAGTGAGGGTCCACTCCGTTAAGGAGGAACAGAGAACCTACGCGCGGGCCACGAAGGATATTCCTGCGCAGTTGGCCGTAGCAATCTGCTTCCCTCCCCCGTCTAAGAGATCTGAGTAAAGTAGAGGCAGAACACGTCAAGACGAGCCTGGAAAACTTCCTGGTAGACACAGACTCAAGACACCACTCCCGGCCTATGCAGATGTGGTGCTAGGGTGACTATGCACTGACTTGGCTGACCCAAAATGTACCCAAAATCAGACACCCGAACAATGACCTCACACTGACGGTACTAAAACAATCCGACCCGAGTCCCGTGTCCGAGTCTAGCTCTTCGTCCCTCGTTATACAGGTGACATGGCCAGGTTCTAGAGCATTCTGATCCGTCAGAATACTTGGTTTGACATTGCTAGGTGGTCACTATACAGGGCAACTACGGTCGGTGGCGACAACTATGGGACTTATTTAACCCTGGGTGTGCCACCGAAGGAAGCTGTAAAGGTCCTGGACCGGGAGCGGCGGATATCGTACCTGCTCGGGTCGATATACGTACGCTTCTGGCCCACAACCCAATCATCCGACACCCCGACCGACAACACGGACTCGACAGCGACACAACCGAGATCGACTGTGTCTATGTCTATCGTACCGAACATGACGAATGACACCGACATGTATGTACATAGACGTTAGTATTTAGTTATAAAATTAGGAGAGCATTTAGGAGGCGCATTTATCGCATTGGGTTATCCTGTAATGATATATGTAAGAAGAAATAAATAAATAAATGTCCCAATTGGAGGTCGTGGCCCGAGCGGCAATAGTAGACGACGTCGACACCGTAGGTACTACCCGCATCGCCTGGCTGGAACGAGCAGCTGTTAGCTTCGTCGCCGGGCGACTGTCACGACGACCAATACAGAGCGGAGGCGGCGGGGTAACTGTCTGATGGCTCCACCGACTAAATCCACTCCACCGCCGTCATCGTCTCTCAACATCATACAGACCAACCTCCAACATAGCCAGACTGCCACGGCTAGGTCATGCAGGATCCTGGAGGTAAAGCCTGGAGGTAAACCATCGCAGTGATCCAAGAGCCGTGGATCAGGAATAATAGAATATGCTGATAGGAGGTAAGCTAATTCTTACCACACACAGCTCAGACAAACCAAGAACCTGCGCTTACATACCCAAAGGAATTCCTATCATATCACTCACTCAATTCTGCTCCAGAGACCTGACAGCTGACAGGCTCCAGACCGAAGGTGATACTCCAGGTATTGTTCTGGCCTCGTCATAGATGCCAAGCGAGGTCGCAGACTGCCCATCAGACGAGATGACCGACCTGGTGCGGCACTGTGAGCGCACAAAACTAGGCCTGATTATCTGCACTGACTCAAACGCCCACCACTCGCTCTGGGGCAGTGACGCTCCAAACTCCAGAAGAGAGGTACTATCCACATATTTATTCTCGACTAATCTTAACATTGTAAACCGCGGCTCAGGACTCACTTGGGTCACAGTCCGAGGCCAAACGATCATAGACCTAACTCTTGCTACAGAAAATGAAACTAACCTCATCACGAACTGGTAGGTAACTATCTGCAATATTCTAACCTTTTGGCTTGTCTTTTTTACAATTTGCAAAAAAAAAGAATACGAACATAAAGTAATATTGCTCATCCCCCATAGCAATAAAGTGGTCAAAAGAACAAAATCTATCCGGTAGTATAATATTTGCGTGATGCTGGAAGATACATTCAGACAAACAGACAAAAATTCTATATTTTCGGCATTAGAATCGTTCCCAGACCTCGCAGCAATTACTTTTTTCAAAAATATTCAATGAACAGACGCCAGCACATCAAGCTACTACAATCTGTCAAATTTATTTAATAGATTTTCGACTTTATTGCTAAAATCACGGAACAGAAAAAACATGTGGAAGTGCAATGCACCAAAATTACTATAGGAACCGCTGTCGCCAAACTCACACAAATAAACGGATAGTCATATATTGCACTACAAAGAAACAATTCGTTTGATTTGTAGTTTTAAGGTTAGTCAAAATTAGCCTACATCACAGATTTGGAAATAAACCCTGACGTTCTACAAATAAGATTTATTTTGCTTTAGCGGCAAAACGTATTTACAGTCTATAGTCACATTAGATTCGATTGGCGAGTCAATTCTGCTACTTGACCATAGATGGCGCTATTCTCAGGGGTCGCAATTATCAACTTAATTGCCTCAGACATACGGTTGACATTTGCGTGATCGGTCGAATTCTGCTGCTTCTCGGCCAAGGCCGCACCACGTAGCACATTGAAATTCTTTATCGATATCGATAACAATAGTAATGGTTTTTCAAATATTAACCATTATCCGAAATCCATGTTTATGGCACCTACTGATCCGTTCGAAATATTCAAAGTTATTAATTCACCAAAAAACACAAATAGCGCCGGTTACGACGGCATTACTACTAAAATCCTAAAACTTGTGGCAAACAATATTGCTCCAGTGCTAAGCTTTATAATCAATTTGTGTATAGAAAATGGACACTTCCCAAGTAAGCTAAAAATGTCATTAATTAAACCATTACACAAGAAAGGTGGAAAAACAACCATGTCAAATTACCGCCCAATAGCCTTAATTCCAGTACTATCTAAAGTGTTTGAAAAGGTAATCCATAATTCCCTATATTCTTTTCTGGAATCAAATAATATACTTGCATCGGAACAATATGGATTTCGAAAAAATAGAACTATAAACAAAGCAGTCTATGAGTTATTCTCTAAAATTGTTCTGAATGTTGACAAAAAAATACCAATTGCAGCACTACTAATGGATATGTTAAAAGCATTTGATCATGTAGACCACCATATATTACTAAGCAAGTTAGAACGCTATGGCATTAGAGGCAACATGCTAAAACTTATTGAAGCATACTTAACAGGCCGACAACAAGTGACTGTCATAAATAGACTATGTTCAAAAACAAAAATAGAAATTGGGTAAATGTCTTCAACTAGATTTACAATATGCGGGGTTCCTCAAGGAAGTGTCCTTGGGCCCCTGCTATTCATTATCTACATAAATGATTTACCAAAATGCACTGAACATCAAACTATTTTATATGCCGATGACAGCACAGTAATCTTTCCATGTACAGATATAAAAACATATGAAAATAATATAAATAGTTCCCTACAATGCATAATTAATTGGTTAGAAATAAATAAATTAAAAATAAACGTGGATAAAACAAAAATAATGTCATTTTATCAACGGACAAATCGATCACCATTAAATATCATTCATAAAAATACAAAAATAGCTGACACCAGTAATGCCAGGTTCTTGGGACTGCATTTAGATAGTCATCTATCTTGGAAATCACACATCGAAATTATATGCAGAAAGTTAAATCAATACTCTTATGCAGTTTACAACTTAAGAAAAATTGTAAATGAGTCCGTCGTCCTAGTAGCGTACAATGCCTACGTAACATCTACTCTACGCTATGGAATAATATTCTGGGGAAATTCTACAGATAAACTCATCGCATTCAAGGCACAGAAGAAATGTTTACGATCTGTCTTCAAGCTAAAATCAACTGACAGTTGTTTGCCATTTTTTAAAAAGTATAAGTTGCTAACCTTACCTACCATGTTTATATATTTATGAGACAGCAGTATTCGTGAAATCAAACTTACATCTATTTGAAACACTGAAATCGAAACGTCGCAACAATGAGATTTGTGCTAATACACACAACACAGCATTCTACACTAAAAGTTTTCTAGGCATGGCACCCAGAATGTATAACAAAATACCGAAGTCTATTAGAGACAAACGCGATTTAAATGATTTTAAAACACACCTAAACAACCTCTTAGCGCAGAAGGCATATTATTCAGTTAATGAATATCTAGACGATAATGCTAATTATGCAGATAAATATGTGCAATAAGAGTTAGAGTTAGGTAGTTAAATCCTGTGATTATATAGGTATTATATTTGTCACCCTCTAAATGACTAAAATGAGGTATAATAAATGTAGAAGTGTGTATTTAATTTAATTTTTTACAATTTTGTACGCAGAATTGTAATCTTTGTTTGATTTTAAGATAAGTTTTATGTCATCATTTAGCGTGGATAGATTTTGTCATTAATTTTAATAATTCTAATTTTGTTGCATATGTGAAATTTTAGATACTACTTTTTTGATATTTGTACGCCGTCAACGGCAAAGCATAGTGTACCTATACATATTTTTATTTACAACACCTGTTTTTACACCCACCTATGTTTTACAAATAAAAACTTTGACTTTGACTTTAGATACCCGATATTTTGTTCAATTAGCATAAAAAATACTTGTTGGGAGTACATTTATTTATTTGATACACAAAACCGCTGTTCATTTTAAACCATTAATTAATAGACACACAGACAGACAGACAGACAGGTAAATTTAAAATGAAATAAAAGTGCTGGTATGTATGCATGAATACTAGTATATTCAAATTTTATATAAAGACTGCAACGTAATGAAAATAGTAAAATTTATTTATTGCCCTTGAAATAAAACAGGGATTGAAAACCGGTACGAATTTGGGTTCCGGTTCTTCATTTCGGTTCTTAAAAAGGTTCTTCTTTTCGGTACGGTTCCGGTTCAGGTTCCGGTTTGGTTCTGGTTCCAAAGTACCGGTCCAAATAAAGGTTCCAATATACCGGTTCCGTATCATCTGATTTAAAGGTTCTCTAAGAAAGATGGGATATGTTTGACGCGTGCCTGGCGTATCTTTTCTTTCAGTTCGCCTTCGAATTATTGGTGAGTGGAAGTCTGTACTGAACAGTGTCAGCAAATATTGTCAGTAATTATTATTAGTGGTTTATATAATCTACAGTTACTGTTAATACATTAATATAAAATGGACAAAGGTAAGTTTCATCGTATTGTATTCACTTAGATAATATTATTAAAAAGGAGGAGGATTTTTTAATATAAATTATTATTATTTTGTTTTAACATGTGTGGACAGTGTTTTATGATTATATTATGTGTTTTATGGTTGTTTAGTTTCATGGGTTACGGCACTACCGCCGAGGTATTACGCTATTCCAATTACACGTTGGTTATATTTGGTATCTTAATTTCAGGAACAAAACATGCCCGTATTGTGACCGATACCGATACAGACACTCAACTCCAAGAGCAAGAGTTACCTCTAAATTTGAAGCAATTGCTTAGAAGAAATTTTCAAGAAAAATGTCAACCTAAGACTGCAAATATTGAAAAACAACAAAGAATAGAGTGTAAAGATTGTGCTTTGCACCATAACGACGATGACGAGCATGATGGGAGAAATCAAATTTTTTCTCAACTGATTACAAAAGAATTAAAGAATATTAAACCATGTCTCAGGACTAGGTGTTATATCGACATACTTGAGTATTTACAGTCAGCAAAAGGTAGTCCTTTTCACCCGCGCGGCGGCCGCTCGTAGGTACAGTGGAGTCAAAATATTTCCGCGAAAATATTTCTGCGGGAGCGCAGCTAGTGACAAACTACACCCCTTCCTGGTTTCGCCCAATTAGAGACATTATGCATTTGTGTGAGTAAAGGGCATTCGGACTTGCTTTGAAGAACCGGTAACATAAAGGTTCTTATAGGTTCCAATTTAGGTTCCAGTTCCGGTTCGGGTTCTTGTACCCGGAACCACTTAATACCGGTTCTATACCGGTATTTTAAGAACCTTTTCAATCCCTGAAATAAAACATATTTGGTACGAAACTGGCGTTTGGAAAGTCTTATTTTTAATTTTAATAAATGGTGTAAGCGAACATTTATATATTTTTCAACTATTGCCTTCGTCAAATCGGTAACGTGATTGGACGCAGGAAATTCGCCAATTTGAACTTGTTTGTTACTATTTAAAACATTGATTATATTTTTGCTTTACAGCATTTATGCGACCATAAATTGCGACACGAAATTTATTAATAAATTTCGTGTATGAATGAAGGCGACCTTATACTTGTATTGTAATATAAAACTAAATAAATAATGAATTTAAATAAACAAAATTGTTTAGGTATTCCTTGTATCGATATCAATCGACAAATTCAATATTCGACTTGACCACATCACTACTTGAGTAGCGAAGTGCTTTCGAGAATGTTCTATTGAAAAAAATAAATCCAAAATAAACTTTCTCTTAATTGTATAAGGTTGATTTTGACTAACTGTTCTATTAAATATTATTAAATAGAAACAAAATAAGATTTTTATTAGAAAACAATGAAAATCGTACTTACCGATGATACGAAATACCTCCATTTTTAAGATTTTTTCTCCTGCTATAATTTTTGCACTCTATAACGGAACAATACGGCATAGCTAGGGAAATATGAATTTGTCGCGAGACTAGCAACTCGACGCGATGTCAGAACGCGACTGGGATCGGTTAAGCGTAACAACGCTTAATTGTGGCACGCGTGCCACGCCTACTTAGCACTTCCACTGTTTTTTCTGTTCCGTGGGTTCAAGGTTGATTGGGAAAATTTGATAGTTTCGGGTAGCTCGATGTGCTGGCGTTCATACAGTATGTAATGATTTAGCTACGATTTTATTATTTTACTAGCTTTTGCCCGCGGCTTCGCCCGCGTGGATGTCGGAAAATATCTCACAGGAACGTACAGACGTCAGCAGGTCAAGCTACCCGAAACTGTCAAAATTTCCCAATCAACCTTGAACCTAATGCTTTAGCGATAAAGTTGAAAATCTTTAAAGAAATTTGACAGATTGTAGTAGCTTGATGTGCTGCCGTCCATACTACCAGGATTAAAAGTACCCTATGTGTTAATCCAGGTAAACAATGTCTTCTCGCACTACTAATATAGTATCCGAGGAGCGGCGTGCGGATTGATATTTATTTATAGTTAATTAAAACGGTACAAAACCAATTAAATTAATTAACATAGAAACATAACAATACGATTAACAATTTGTTGTTTATACATAATTTAATTAAAACTAACATGGAACAGTGGACTCCCTTGCATATTTTCTCTCACAGAACACCAGACATATACGCATAATTTTACTCCATTCATCCGCAAACACATCACATTCAGGGTTGGCAGTCAGAAGGGCGTTGAGCATCTTCAAAGTACGACACACTGGGGTTTCAGCTCTAGCGACAGTTTTGGATAATGGTTGTGCAAACAGATTGTGCCGGCGGCTCGGACGGTGTCCGATGTATTTGTCGGGCACAAAAAGTCGACAGAAAAGGCCATGGAGCTCTGGGCAGTCAATACTGTCTGGGGAAGCGCCAACTTATTTCCACATATATGTGCTTTTTTTAACTTATGTGTCAAACACGCCTACTTACCGAAACTTTTAATGAGAACTGTGGTAGTTCCAGTCGTCAAAAATAGAACAGGTGATTTGAGTGCATCTAGTAACTACCGGCCAATTTCACTCGGTACGGTTATAGGTAAGGTACTGGAGCGCCTCATACAGCCTGAACTGCAGAAGAATATAAAGATTGACGATGCGCAGTTTGGTTTCCGGCCCGGACTCTCAACAGACTCTGCGATTATTAGCCTCAAGAGTACGATAGCCTATTACACTCACCAGAGAACCTCAGTGTATGCTTGCTTCTTAGACCTGAGTAAAGCTTTTGACCTGGTGAATTATGAAATCCTCTGGGACAAGCTAAAACAGTCACAAGTGCCTCACCAAATTGTAGATCTGTTGGGATTCTGGTACGGGGGCCAAACCAATCAAGTGAGATGGGGTGACACTCTATCTAGTAGTTACAGGTTAGATTGTGGTGTTCGCCAAGGAGGGTTGACTTCTCCGGACTTGTTTAACCTGTATGTCAACGATCTGATTGCGGAACTCAGAAGAACAAAGGTTGGCTGTCATCTCGGCAATGTTTGCGTGAACAGCTTGAGCTATGCTGATGATATGGTTCTTTTGAGTCCCTCAATCAAAGGTTTGAGGAAACTGTTGTCTGTCTGTGAGCATTATGCTGATGCTCATGGACTGAAATATAATGTTCTCAAAACCGAATCTATGGTATTCAGGTCTGGAGCTGGTCCGATGAACATACCCAGTCTGTGTTTGAATGGTGCGACCATATAGGTCGTGAAGCAGTTTAAATACTTAGGGCACATTTTGACGGACAGACTTCAGGACGACTGCGACATAGAAAGGGAGCGTAGGGCCCTCTCCGTGAGGAGTAACATGCTCGCGCGCAAATTTGTGAAGTGCACCAAAGACGTAAAGAACACTCTGTTCAGAGCTTATTGTTTGTCAATGTACACCTGCCAACTTTGGTGCAACTTCACAAAAAAGATGTACAATTCATTAAGGATTCAGTACAATGATGCTTACCGAACCCTTATGAAACTGCCAAGGTACTGCAGTGCCTCGAGCATGTTGAAGCGAGGGTCCCGGATTTTTACGCCATCATGAGGTCGAGGGTCGCGTCTTTTTGGCAGAGTTTGAGACGCTCCAGTAACAGCATTTTGAGGGTTGTCTCGTGTAACCTAGCAAGCCCTTTATTTGTGCACTGGATTTCTGTTCACCTAAGTGAGAACAAAAATGACGACAAAAAATTGACGATAGACTTATTGTTTTGAAGAGTATCGGTACCTTTACATACCCCCATGTTTTAATTCAATTCAATTTTTTTGTATATGGGTTTTTGTTTCGCCTGTAATAAAACACTATTTATTTATTTTATTATAATACGTCCCCGTAAAGTTTTACAGGCTACCGTGAGCTGATCAAAGCCTCTTCTTACCTCCAACGAGTTAAAGCCCAACATCCCTTAAAGATAGTTGGAAGGGTACATATAGGGAAAGAAATGGTATAACCTTTGGAAGAGGCATCTTAAGAAGGTTTTCTGTACCTTTTCAAGCATTAGTGTTTGGGTCGCGGTATAGGGGTGCCAAACACAGGCACTGGACTCGAGTTTGCTTCGAACCAGAGTGGTGTAAAACAGCCTGATAACATTTGGATTGCGAAAGTCACGAGCATTTCGCAACACAAATCCCAGGCGCCTGAAAGATTCCTTCGCAAGAGTCGAAACGTGATCTCTAAAAGTAAGACAGCGGTCAAAAGTAACTCCCAAGTCCTTTATATTGGTGACACAAGTAATTACTTCACCACCCAAACTATAGTCATAATGGATTGGTCGCAAACCTCTACCGTACGTCATGACATAGCACTTTTCAGTATTAAAAAATAGCTTGTTCACAATGCTCCACTCAAAGACGGCGTCAATATCCCTTTGCAGGAGTTTGCAATCTTCGCCTGTTCTGATGTGCGCGACAAGCTTTAGGTCGTCGGCATATAGAAGACACTTAGCAAACTTAACATTTGCTATGAGATCATTAATCATGATCAGAAACAGAGGCGGCCCTAACACTGACCCCTGACTCACGCCCGAGCGTGTGTTATAAGGCTTGGACTCGAAAACAGACTGCTTGCGATCCCGCAGGTAGTCGGAAAATAAGCGAAGAAGACCGGACGAGAAACCGATGGCTCCCAGCCTTGTTAAGAGCACATCGTTGTCAACTCTGTCGAATGCTTTACGGAAATCGAAATACAGAACGTCAACCTGCGTACCGATGTCCAAGCCACTGGATATGTAGTCCACATGAATCAGTAAATTCGAATTTACAGAGCGACCCGGCCGAAAACCGTGTTGGACATCAGACAGGGACATATTTACGCGTTTGTAAATGAAGGTGTGGAGTATATGCTCGAAAACCTTGGCAATGGTTGTCAAGACAGCGATGGGCTTGTGTTCCTCTACAGATGTTTTGTCACTGGTTTTAGGAATGGGAGTGACTCGCGAAGTTTTCCATTGCTCTGGATATACTGGAGGATAGATAGACTGGAGGGCTAGGTTAAAGACATGATATAGAGGAGGTGCCAAGATATCATGACATCCCTTGAGGATAAAGGCTGGAATGTTGTCAAGGCCAACCGAGCTACAGGGTTTGAGTTTAGCAATCCCCTTATCTACATCCGATGGGGTTAAAACGGGAAGAGGAATGTTATCTCCACAGACATAGATCTACATAGATAACGCAAATGCATGCACTTTGCGTGTCTGAACCCCGACCAAGCGTCGAGGTTGATCGCCGCTAACTTCAGTCCCCACGCGTCCGTTGTTGCAGCCAAACGTCCGCAAAAAACTAAAAAAATGCCTCGTTGCGTGATAATTAACTGCAATAGCCCAAAAATTTCGAGCACCCAAAGGCAGGAACATATTTCCTATCACAGGTAAGTTATTTTAAAATTATATTATGCGTAAATTCATATTAAAACACTACACTTGTAAACTGTTTTTAAGTATTCCAAGCTGCGTGTCGTTCCAGAATATCCCTAACTATTAATTACCGTTAAGTAAACTTTATTCACATTACGTTGCCGCGTCTGCTTTGGACGTTTGATCTGACGTTGTGTGTTAGGAGACGATGAATATTGCACAAGCGATACTGTCGCGCATCGCTTCGACTTCGTGATACAGGCAATTTGTCATTCGTCTGTCAATTGTAGCAACTAGTGCTGTTCGTTCTACAACATATATCAATAATCGATTTTAATCGATATCGGACTGACGAATGATATAAAAAAAGCCAATTTAGTAGATATAACAAGCTCATATGCATGACCTAATTTTACAGGACAGCTATAAAAAGGAGGATAATTTTTTTAGGGTTGATGTATTTAATGTGTTTTTGTTTATCCTTTCAACATTATACGACTATTTTTATATATTTAATGTGTTTATTTTCTATTGCATTAAAAAAAAATTTTTTTTAGTTTCCCACATGATCCAATCATAAAAGAAAAATGGATTGCAGCCACGGGACGGAAAGACTGGTTCCCGACTAAACACAGTACTATTTTTGTTCTATACATTTGATACAATTCACTTTCCTCTCCTTCTTCCCTAATATTTACTTGAAGTACTTCCTTATCCTGCTTTTTTTGCGGTAATACGCACTCGAATTTTCACGCCACTTCTGTCTTTGGTTTTGCTGTTCATGTGTACTTTTATCTTTAATAGATACGACACGCTTCTCTCTCTTTCTCTTTGCATAGTTTTCTTTTTGTTGTTCTTTTCTCAATGCACTTAGTTCCGGATCCTTTTTTATTTTTTCATGACGTTTTCGGCTAGCTCTTCTTTTAGCTTCTAAAATATCTTCTCTGGTTTTATTTCGCGATTTTGTTGTTTCCATAGCCTACAACAAGTAAAATATGATTACGCATTAAATTTTATAAAATTCACTATATATATACCACAGCTTAGTCTTATTCAACCCCCCTAAACGTATAATATCCGGGATAAAATCTACCCCATGTGTTAATCCAAGTGTCAGCTACCTCCATGCCAAATTTTAACAAAATTGGTCCAGTAGTTTTTTCGTGAAAGAGTAACACACAAATTTTCGCATTTATAATATTAGTAGGATTAGTAGGAAATAAAATACATACATACTCATCTACTCACGCCTAAACAACAAACTATATCTGTGCAACAAACATCCAGCTTGACCAATTTGCTTTATTCATAGGATCCTTTGCCTCAATATGTGAAAAAAGTTGGCTACCTCAGAGATGAAACGCCATGTAGGATGTGGACTGGTAATTCCTCGAAACTCTCCCATTCAAATATATCATTCGTCTGTCTATATATCATTCGTCTGTCTATACCATTCGTCTGTCAGAAAATCGATGTCATTCATATTAATCGATTTGTAATTTTTAGGTTATCTAAACTACTGTTTCTTATCTTCATCATGCATGTCTATACTAATGCTTTGTGTTTCAAAGAAATATCAACAAATATATTTTAGTAAACTTACTTGAGATTATGCGAAAGTATCCAAAATGTAGAATGAAATTGCTCTAAAGCGCGACGCGACTGCTCACTTTTAAACGACTCGGCGTACTGACGATTGCTGGCGTGGTTGGCGGGTAGGAGCGCGAGGTGAGAGCGAGCGGGACAACAGATATAAAATATATGAGTATGAGCGAGACGATCACGGCGGCAGCTTCAGTTGAATCGTAGCGGGGCGAAGGGGCATCGGCGGCATCGATGGCTTTGAATCGGTTTGGATGTCCCGTCACTAAATTGCAGCTGTGACGTCACAGTAGGTATTAAAAAGTCGGCACGCTTGGTTTCAATACAAATCGTAATAATTGCGTTATCTATGTAGATCTATGTCTGTGGTTATCTCCCTCATTAGTCACACTTAAGTTTCTTGAGTCCAATTTGGGTGTATCGGGCAGTAACACGCTGGCAAAATACTGAGCAAATGCCTCAGCCGCTTTGACACCCGAAAAAGTCTCACCATTGAGTATGACGTTTGGCTCGAAACCGCCCTTTGATCGCAGGCTAGAAATATACTGCCAGAACTGTCGCGGATTTTTGCCTATGTTATTTTCTAAGGTATTGCAGTACAATCTATAGGCGTCCTGGGTTCTTGCTTCTAGATCCAATCGCAGAGCACTAAACTCCGCATATGTAAGGTCACATCGCGAAAGTTTCCATTTATTATGCAGTTTAGTTTTACGCTGTGTGTCGTTTACTATATCTCTAGTAAACCAGACCAGATACCGCCTATTTCCAGCGCTCATTCTCTTCTTCTTTGGCATGGAAGAATCAAATGTGTCATAAATTATTTTGTAAAACTTACCAGCAGCGGAGGCTACGTCATTGCAACAAAAAACGTCTTGCCATGGAGCAGAACTAGTTAGATCTCTTAAAAGTGCGTAGTTCCCTTTGATAAAGTTCCAATCCCTACTACGATCAATGTTGCTGGGGTCTAATTTTTCCCTATCCTTAAGCGTTGTGATGGTAATCGCAATATCTAACGGTGGGTGATACAAGTCAATTGGAACTAGCTCAGTACCTTTGACATGCTCGCAGTGTACTTCGGTACCCTCCCGAGCCAACACTACGTCTAACTCAGTCCCACGCATATTCACCACTTCATTCATCTCAGTCAAACTAATGGGTGATTTTTTAAGCGTAGTTTTTTTTTTTAAATCGAATAAAACACTCAATTTGCATCATATATTCAAAATTTTTATTGAAATTGATAACTTGGCCTTTGCCATTAGATAACTTCATGTAAATGTTGTCCGCGGCTCCGTTTCAAATGGTCCATTCGGAAGGTCTAATTTTGCGTCACTTTTTCGAGCATCTCGGCCTGTATCCCACGAATTACGCGTGTTCTGTTATCCTGTAAGACTTCAATCGTGTTCGGCTTGTCCACATACACTAACGACTTTACATAACCTCACAAGAAATAATCCAGAGGCGGCATCTTGGCGGCCAATTCACAGGGCCATTTCGAGAGATAAGCTGCTCACCAAATTCATCCTTCAACATGTCCATTGTTTCACGAGCTGTGTGGCATGTGGCACCGTCTTGATGAAACCACATGTCAACCAAGTTCAACTCGGCCAACTGGGGCAAAAAAAAGTTGCGTATCATGGGCTCATGGCTCGATATCGTTCGCCGTTGACGGTAACGTTTCTTCCACGGTCGTCTTTGAAGAAAAATGGACCGATGATGCCACCAACCACACCAAACTGTCGTTTTATCGGGATGCATCGGTAATTCTTGTATGGCATGTGGCTGTTCATCACTCCAGATGCGACAGTTTTGTTTATTTACATATCCGTTAAGGCGAGGTAGACCCTGCGAAGTAGGTATTTAACGCTACCAACCTACCCACGGAGCGAGCCGTGCGCTTACCTCGCCAGCGTGAACTTGCATGAACCCAAAATGTTTCACAGTATAGGTAAGCGTGTCGTGTAGGCAGTAGGTCAACTCATTGGAACGAAGTTCTTTGACGCGGCTTGGCAGAAATCGTCACTAGCGAAAATTCGCGTTCATACTTTCTTCTTTGAAATTCACACTTTCACTCTCTCTCTCTATCAAGATAGAAAAATTTCAAATTTTCCTTCATGGGTGTCGTTTTCAAGGTTTTCGAGGGTGCTGAAACCGATAGTTAAGTCAAAATGAAAATCCAAGATGGCGGCCGTGAAAATTTTCAAATTTTCCTTCATGGGTGTCGTTTTCAAGGTTTTCGAGGGTGCTAAAGCCGATAGTAAAATCAAAATGAAAATACAAGATGGCGGCCGTGAAAATTTTCAAATTTTCCTTCATGGGTGTCGTTTTCAAGGTTTTCGAGGGTGCTAAAGCCGATAGTAAAGTCAAAATGAAAATTCAAGATAGCGGCTGTGAAAATTTTCAAGTTTTTCATCATGGGTGTCGTTTTCATGGTTTTCGAGGGTGCTAAAGCCGATAGTAAAGTCAAAATGAAAATACAAGATGGCGGCCGTGAAAATTTTCAAATTTTCCTTCATGGGTGTCGTTTTCAAGGTTTTCGCGGGTGCTAAAGCCGATAGTAAAGTCAAAATGAAAATTCAAGATGGCGGCTGTGAAAATGTTCAAGTTTTTCATCATGGGTGTCGTTTTCATGGTTATCGCGGGTGCTAAAGCCGATAGTAAAGTCAAAATAAAATTCAAGATGGCGGCTGTGAAAATTTTCAAGTTTTTCATCGTGGGTGTCGTTTTCATAGTTTTCGCGGGCGTTAAAGCCGATAGTAAAGTCAAAATGAAAATCCAAGATGGCTGCCGTGAAAATTTTCAAATTTTCCTTCATGGGTGTCGTTTTCAAGGTTTTCGAGGGTGCTGAAACCGATAGTAAAGTCAAAATGAAAATCCAAGATGGCGGCTGTGAACATTTCCAAATTTTTCATCACGGATGTCGTTTTCATGGTTTTTGAGGGTGCTGAAACCGATAGTAAAGTCAAAATGAAAATTCAAGATGGCGGCTTTGAAAATTTTCAAATTTTCCTTCATAGGTGTCGTTTTCATGGTTTTCGCGGGCGCTAAAGCCAATAGTATAGTCAAAAAGAAGATGGCGGCTGTGAAAATTTTCAAGTTTTTCATCATGGGTGTCGTTTTCATGGTTTTCGCGGGTGCTGAAACCGATAGTAAAGTCAAAATGAAAATCCAAGATGGCACACAGATATGCTAAGACTGAAAATTGTGGTCGTAGCCCATAAGTCTTCGCCACGGTCAGTCTCAAGATCTAGCGGTCTCTTCATTGTAACGCTGGGGCGCGAAGCAAGCAACACGCCGCCACCCAGAGTCACTCTGTCTTTTCGTAGGATACTCCAATCTCCGCATGACATTTCTGAATCCTCAACTGAATTGTCCAGATTTGTCTCTGTTACAGCTATTAAGTCGTGCTCGGAGAGTAACAAGCTTGATCTCCAAATAGGTAACTTGGTTTTGAGCCCACGCATATTCTGGTACAGTAAACGGATACATACATTGCGATTAGTAGAGGCGGGTAATTCCCCCCGACCCTTGCTCGAAGAAGCGCCAGCCCGCGCCGAAGCTGAGCCTGTAGCGTTAAATTCCCCAGATAAATAATAATTATCCAAGTTTGATCCAGCCTGTCCCAACTTGCTGTCCCCCCAGTGACGCCCTAAGCCGAGGTTCGTACCCCACAGGGGGTGCCCTTAGCGCGCAGTCACTTAGTATTGTAAGTAACACGCCCCTGGCTGGAGGCTTTGAGTTAGCTTAAGGCAGCCACAGGATTGACCGGTTAAGTAGTCACGGCCACTCTTGGCCAACTACGAGATGCCATAGTTAGGAAAAAAAAAAAAAAAAAAAAAGGCGGGTAAGGCAGGAACGTTGAAGTGCTTACTGAGACTCATTACTTCGGCCGCGAAAGTTACGGCGCCACGGTTTGACGCAAATATGCACTGCCCAGTTTTGAGCTGCCATAACTTGTTCAGCCAGTTTCGAGGGCACACCCAACTCGAAGGAGGCGTATTTGCCACGGGATTTGAGTGCTTCTACCGTGCAAACATCAGTTCCACAAATGGTAATTAGGTGATCACGTACCTGGCTATCCGAAGTACCCTGCTTCACGTAGAAGAAGTGCAGGTATCTCCATCTTTCGGAGGCCTCTAAATTGGTAGTACCAGGCGCCGCTGTCCCACGCAAAACATTGCCGAACGAACGTCGGGAGCGCCT
Source organism: Fissipunctia ypsillon (assembly GCA_947568875.1). Lineage (NCBI taxonomy): Eukaryota > Metazoa > Arthropoda > Insecta > Lepidoptera > Noctuidae > Fissipunctia > Fissipunctia ypsillon. Next base: position 13,205,997 of record OX387659.1, on the reverse strand, counting down.
GTGTCGAACTTCCATCCAACCATCCTTATGTATATCCTGGTCTGTGTCACCATCATAACGTCCGCTACAGCAGCAGGCACTGGCAGGAAGACACGGGGTTTGGGAGCTGGGTCGGTAGCTAATGACACTAGTTTACCTTGGCGATGTATGCTCCACTCCTTCTCGCGCTATCGATATGGGATCTGCTACCTCCTCAATATCGTTCGGTGGAGCAGTGAGTGTCTGGGAAGTTGCCGAGCGTGACTGGAGATTTAGGTCTTGAAGCTCCTGATAGCGTTTCTCCGGATCCTTCCCCCTTGCTCTTTTTTGAAGACTAGCTGACCTCATTATGACTTCGAGATCGATGGTAGTTTTTTGAATCGCCGCACACTGATTTTTTATGTCGGACACGTCCTTAACCAGGTCGGACAGCATTGCGTCACGCTCCGCTTTCCACGTAGACAGCCTTAAGTCATATTCGGTCTCCACTTAGTCAAAAGCTGCATGAGTTCGCTCTTCCATTCTAAACATGCACAGGTTGAGACTTGAGTCCATCACCGGGTTGTTGGGTGAGTCATAGATACGCGGCCGCTTGCCCCTAACGGTCACATTTGCATTAGACTCCTTCACATCGCATCTGGAATGCGAAGGAATGCCAGGAACAGATTGCGATTGTCCTGGTATGGGGGTCTTCGAGGATTTAGGAGGAGTGCGATGCATATTAGGCATTTATGGCCGGGCCGGCTAGTACTGCAGTCGCGTACTCTTAGAGGATATGTAGACGCGCAGACGTAGCGTATACAAAAACAACAAAAAATGCTCGCAAACTTGCTATTTTTATTTCTGTATCTGGAACGTTTATGTCACGGTTCTTCGATGAGTGTTGGTAGCACTGACGACGGTACCGCGAGAGCGCGAGTACCTATGTAAGTTATGTAACGCACGCCGTAACAACACTTATGCCCCGCGTGAGCGTCCGATGCGCACGCGTTTGAGTCAGGATGGTAAGCACTTTGAACAGTATTTCGTTATTTGTTCCAGTTCATTTTCTATTTCTACAGATTTGAAAAGGCTAAACGTTTCACGATACTTGAATTTCCAAGACAAAACTAGTTGAAAAATCGGTAAAATAATTAAATAAACAACAGGAGCAGTGACTACCTAACGTGTTGATCCATTGTTGTCAATGATCGCTGGACGATAAAAAACGTGTGCGGTCGGGGGACGTCAGGAACGAAGTTTCTTCTCACATATGATTTAAAATTAAAATAAAATTTTAGCCTAACATTAGTAACGCAATTAACGGAACGGAAAATTGCCTACTTGCATGCCAAATTTGAAGGCAACTTTAAAGCGAAAATATAAATCCTCTATCCCGTTGGAATTTCGAAAAAAATAGTTAGGTACCTAAATAATTACAGGTACGGAACTTAGTAAAGTTATTTTTCTCTGAATTACCTACTAAAGTGTCTTTAGCGATGGCGAAAGTCGGGCTGACCGATGATGAGTTAGTAAGAATTTTTAACCCCCTAGGGGATGATTTGCCAAAATCGCTGAAAACCGTGGTTTTTAATTTTTAACCAGAATGCTAAATACCAATTTTCCTGGTTTAAACTACAAAAATGACGATTTTCCATACAAACTTTCATTCCGTTAGGTGTTGATTTTCAAAAAGTCCTTCCTTATTCCTTGTCTACATTATAAAGGGAACCTCTGTGCAAAATTTCAGCTTTCTAGGTCTAAGGGTTTGGGCTGGGCGTTGATGAGTCAGTCAGTCAGGACTTTTCTTTTTATTTATATAGATAGAAGATAATTATGTAAATACATACTTCGATCAATAATAGCACTAGATTCCCGATAAGCCAAAAACCTTTAATAAACATGAACCTAGACACTGAGCTGCAAATTGCAAAAAACGTAAGAAAATTTGAATTTCGCGGGGTATCTTAGCGCTTCCGCAATTGTAGCCCGCAAAATTCAAATTTTCTTGCGTTTTTGCAATTTGCAGGTCAGTATCAGGTTGTATCTTGATCAACATATAATTCGCGACTATAACAAGTATGTATTTACATAATTATAGCCATAAAAACATCGATACATCTCTCTAAGTTAGATTAGTTCTCTTTTGATCTAAAATGCCATGATTCCCGAAATCAGATCAAAAGAGAACAAATGTAACTTAGAGAGATGTAGCAAATAGTAGCAATTTTTAAGAACTATTTCGAAGTGTTTTATGAGTGGTGACCGTCCATCCTGACAAACGAAATAGACCACTGACAAGTATCTTCTCAGTGTTAAAGACATATCGCAGATGGATTCTCGAATCCGCTGTTTTACATAACCGCTAGCTGTTTTACTAAACAGCTCCGTTATGTAAAACAGCTGAAAAACGTTTAGTTGGACTTACTTGGCGTTACGTTTAACAAAACTGCTACCCGCGTTTAGTCGTAATGCAGAATGGCCTATCCGCAGTCACAATAAGCGTTTGGTGTGGCTTCTAATGCCGAATCGGTCGCAGTACCTAAGCTAGGGCACCCTGACCAATTGGTTTAGGTTAGGTTAGAACTGTGACCAACCGCGCGCTAGCCGAGCGAGCGAAGCGAGCGGTGCCGCGGCAGCGGCAGGCGAGAGCTACTTCCAAGTTTGTCGTAGTTACTTGGCTATTTAGTATTTTTAGCACTGACTTTCATAAAACACTGAAAACTTTATACTTATTAAAATTGTTTTTAAAATCACTACTTTCACTTGAGTTAGGGTCATTTTTAGGGTTTCGTACCTCAAAAGGAGAAAACTAAACCCTTATAGGATCACTTCGTTGTCAGTCCGTCTGTCTGTCAAGACCCTTTTTCTCTGGAACGCGTGGAGGTATCAAGTTGAAATTAATATCAATACGTAGGTCTACGGTGCCTTGGAGTTCTAAAAAAACAAGCTTCTAAGTCAAAGCAATAAAAAAATACGGCCGTTTATGCGACATATTTTGATTCTCGCAAATAAATCAAAACCTATAGGGTATTTCTCGTATCTAGAATCATGAAAGGCAAGAAGCAAGGGTTCACACCACAAGTAAAGGAAAAAGACCGAAAATCAATAATTTTAGTTTTATCATATAAAAAAAAAACATTTTTTTTGCGATTACAAACTTACATTTGCAGTTGGAGAATTGACCGTGCCGTATCCATACTCCATACTAATACTAACATTATAAATTCGAAAGTAAGTCTGTCTGTCTGTCTGTATGTTACCTTTTCACGCCTAAACCACTGAACTGATTTCGATAAAATTTGGCAAAGGGATAGATGGTATCCTGGAGGACATAGGCTACTTTTTGTCTCAAAAATAACCCTACAGGGGGTGATATAGGGGATGAAAGTTTGTATGGAAACCCTGCATTTTTTAAGTTAGGGATATGAAAATTAAAATTTATGCATTTGGTAGGAAATTAAGAATTATGTGGTTCAGCGTTTTTGAAAAATCATCCCCTAAGGGGTTAAAATAGGGGTTGATTTTAAAAATCACAAATAATATTAAAAAATTTGTATACCTCTTTTTAAGAGATTTAAGGGATTGAAAATGTAGTCTTAGTTCGTATCTTCACTTCTTGAGGTAACATTTTAGTCTTTATTTTTAACCGACTTCAAAAAAAGGAGGAGGTTCTCAATTCGGTTGTTTGTATTTTTTTTAAACCGATTTGGAAAATTCTTTTTTTATATTGAAAGGACATACTTCCAGATTGGTCCTATTTTATCAAAATCCAGTTCTGATGATAGAATCCATGAGGAATTGAGGGAATTCCTCAAATATTATAGGCATTTAAATAATACTAATTACGTATTTTCATCAACAAGTCAAGCATTTGCATTCAGAAAGTATCATTTGGTGAAGTGGAACTGATGCAGAAGACCACAACTCCACGATGTCCACGGGAACCCCTCAATGATAAGTATTTCACGGGTGACGATATCTCGATTAAGATAGTTAAGCCACTAATACGAAGTAAATTTAAATAAATGGTTCTGATGAAAATGGTAGCATTGAACTGATCTGATGATGAAGCCGGAAGGTAGGCACCGGAACTCCGTAATAAAATAATGTATACTAGCCGTGTTTGGGCTTATTGGAATTGTCATGAGATGTACTCTGGCTATAAATTATTTTAATGGTAATATGTTTCAAATTGCGCTATTTGAGTCGAATGTCACGTGTAGCCTTGATTGTCAGAAGACAGATTTGGTCAACGATCTGTCGTCGTGTGGTTGACTTAATAATTTGTTGGCGACAGCGTCCAAACCTGATGAAACTACGCCTGCCAAACTTCTGACACGAGTTAGCGCGACATATATTTGCCTTTTTGTAAAGTTTTTTTTGAAAGGGTATAGTCCTGAGGTGGTTGCATATAAATGTGGTCAAATTCTGTTGAGTGGTTTTTGAGTTGCTTCAATAATACTTTTTTTTCCATTTAGTGTATGTTGATGATGTGATAATAACTTCCTGTCACTGTTATTTACTTAGCAAGTAGTGGTATACGAATTTGGGTGGGGTAGGTTCCACAACTAAAAAGTGGAAAATAGAAAATTTATTTATAAAAAAAACCACCGACTTCCAAACAAACACTATACAGTGAAAAATTACTTTTATTTCGGAAATCGGTGGCAAAAAACGAAAATACTAAACCAAAGACACCGACTTACAAAATTAAAGTTATTTTTCGCTTTGTAGTGTTTTTTATTTTGGAAGTCGGTTGTTTTTTTTATTTTTTTATAAACAAGTTTTTGTTAAAATCGGTTCACTCGGTCAAAAGTTATTTCATATTTGTTATTGAGCGGCGTAATAGTTTTGCAAATTCTTTTTACAAAGTCCTCCCGCCGCGTCTGTCTGTTTAAACGCGATAAACTCTAAAACTACCGAATGGATTTTATCCGGTTTTCACCAATGGACGGAGTGATTCATGAGGAAGGTTTAGGTGTATAATTCATTAAGGTTTTATGTAAATTGGCTGAAATATGATGATATGATGATTGTTGAAGATGTCCAAAAAATCATGCCGATTGGGAGCTTTCTGGCGTCCGCCGCGAAAACCAACAGAGTATTACGGAACATAGGGTACTTTTAATCCCGGTACGTTCCCGTGGGATATTTTCCGACATCCACGCGGGCGAAGCCGCGGGCAAAAGCTAGTATCTATGTATGGGAGAACATGTTTTTCAACTACAATGTTAAGTTTGTTTTTGGGATAAATCCATCCCAACTGCGGAGCCCTTCAATGTGTATGGATCGACACGCACTTAGCTGGTTTTTTTTTAATCGTTTTATTTATTTCTGTTTTGCACGCCATTATTGTTGTTATGATGACACACAGATGACACAGAACCACAAGCGTAAAAATTTTGCCTCTCGCTGTATTGATAAATGCAAAACGTTTATGCAATTCTGCGTGTTAAGATAGGTTTACACGAAGCTAGCGCTGGCCGGCAGTTAGACTGGCAGCCAGTGCTGGCTTGGTATTGGCCCCGTGTAAACAATTTTCTTGCCAGGCCAGCGCTGGCGCTGGTGCTGGTGCAAAGCCGGGGCAAGTCGCTAGTTTTTGTAATAAAACTTATTGTTATATGTATATAAAATCTATTGCTACTAGTTTCATAACACAAAATAATTCACTTACATAATACTGTGTCAATTATAATTAGAACACAATACACAACAGGTAGATAGTATACATATAATTAAATACATCAGTTAGTATTATCTATTTACATAGTTCAAATAAAAAATTATACAGTCAAAATCATTGTAGAAACTTACAAAAATTGTCTAAGAAATTAACTCTAGTCAACTTCTAAAAATAGTCTATTAAAATAAGGAAGATCAATCAACAAGAAAACAAGTTTGAAACAAGCAAAATCAACGGGACAATGTCTGGTTTTAACAGCCGAAAACACGAAAAACAAATATATTATTTCCAATGAATAATTTGATCGTCTTATAAATGCAAATATAAATGATAATAGCTACATTTGAATAACAATTAAGTACCACAAACATACAAGATTTGGAACCAATAATATTTCGGTGTATGCCTTAATTGATTTTATACCCCTAATAAACATAGAGATCAAAGGCACAGCTAGTGAATAAATAAAAACATATCACTTATTAGTTACTTTGTAGGAATTATATGGACTCAATAGGTACAAAGACTTATGTAATTATTTAATAAGTAGTTGAGTTAACTTCAAACAGTATATATTTTCAGATGTACAAGAATTTAACCACTCAAAGCTGCCAGTAGTTTAAATATAGAACTTACAACATCTTCTGTATAGATTTTAAAACTTTAAGACCTTTTATATAAATATGGTATAGGTATGGATTAATTTTTACTTTCATAAATTTAACACATAATTTTCAAATTTAGGATATAAGGATTTTTTTTTTACAAAAGTGAATGTTTAACACACCTAATAGTTTTAATATTATTATTAATATAAATTAGACTAGGCAAAATAAGATGTGACCACACAAATACTTCAGGGTGCGTTTATTATATAAGTTGACACCCGACTAGCTACACACCAAAAAACTCAGGCATTGCATAATATGCAGTGCTAGGCTTAAATATCACCGTAAGAGATATTATAATACAAACTGGCATAATCACTTTGCATACTACAATACAATTTATGGTAATTCAAGCTCTGAAAATCTAAATATATAATTGATCTAGATCACAGGCTCTTGAGGGCCCTGGGGCCAAGGAGTTTCATAAGACGTGATGCACTTAAAATAAATAGTTGCGTATACTCTATGGAATGAATGAAGTCACAAGTGTCGCGGGTCGAGAGACTCGTGTTTAAAGTCCATCCATTGAACAGTACACCGCTTTGAAAACTGTCGCGAGGTGGGTGCCGCTGAACATATAGCAAGCGACGTACCGCAAGAAATATTGTTACCTCATATTGGCACATCAAAATGAAAGGTTAATTATTACGTTAAATATTTCTATTATGCTCCTGCTATACCTGCGTTAATGTTACAAGTGTGTAATTAACTTCTGAGCCAAATTGCATCTTTATCTCTGGCGTTAAAAAATGGCGCGTTGGCTACATTAATGTGGTTCAGCAGAAAAAAAGTATTGCTACAAAATTAGTGCGTTGACCGCGTTCAAAATGGAGGTAGAAGCTGCTGCGGTACTTTGGGATCACTACTCGGCGCGTGCGGCGCATAGAATGAAACAGCGCTAAAGCAGCCAACGTGGTTATTCAACGTGCAAACCCTTTGATGTGTCGAAATAACCGCCATATGAGTCATCGCTTAGTGTCTAACACACACTTGTCATGTCGACACATCCCAATTAACGTACTAATTAAATATTGGCCACATCTGCGTAATGTCTTATTTACGCTTAACGGAACAGGTATAGCAGAAGTGCGGTACGGGAGGGATGACAGTTATGTCAAGCTGCACAGGTGCCGTGTTATGACGTATGATGCCACCATTTTTCCAGTGTGAGAGTGAGACGGAGCTATAGAAGGCCGATAGTACTATCCCTTTTTGGCAATGGAAAAATGATGGTTTTAATACTTTATAAATACGGCCTCAGGAGATTGTTTTAACAAGATCAAGTCTCAGTTAACCGGTAGGCCTGTAAATTAAATTCCGGCACGTTGTTCGGGTGCGCCTTCAGTATTGGAGCGGATGGACTATACTTATGTCTATTTAAGTGGTAAAGTAACAGCCGCGACGGTTCGAAGGTAAACGGGGAGCGGCTCAGACTTTGAAGTGGTTCCTTTCGTGGCAGGTGTCATGTGTGTAGCGCTACGTGGGCTCGTCCGACGACATCAGCGCCTCCGACTGCTCGTCCAAGTCGGGAATGTTTCTTATCACCCTGCTCGATAGATAATACGGTTCAGCGATTAGAGTGCAGTAAGCGATAACGTATTGACGATAATGTTATTATTGGTTGGCCAAATTGAAATGTATAATTTGATCAAACCTTCTATATAAACAAATACAGTGGATTTCATTTATTACGACCTTGGTTGTAGCGACCATTTACCTATAGCGACGTTAAATCTAAGTCCCTTGAATTTAAAGCATACTTTAGTACAAAATTCATGTGGCTATAGCGACTTTGGATGTAACGCCGAGTTCGGGTGTAGCGACTGTTTTTAATGAATCATTTGTAACAAATTCCTAGAAATCCCATGCAGATATTGCGACCGGAGTCGGCCGCCAAAGACACAAAGATTTTTTTCTTTCACAAACATTTCTTATCTTTTGTTTACATCCATTGCACTTTGCACACAGATGGTCAGCAAGTGTGGAGACCTTTACCTTTTGTTTATAGATATCAACTAAGTAGGTAGGGGAAGCGTGTACGTTTCGGAGCTTTTATGGTTCAGTTACAAAGTGATATTCTGAGTAGCAACTGGGTTTAGTAAACTTTTGAATAAGTATGGCTGCTAGACGCACATTCACTGTTAAAGAAAAGGCGGAAGTCATTTCAAAATTGAAAAACGGTGAAAACAATGCTGATTTGTGCAAAGAGTACAAAGTTTCCCATTCAACAGTATCTACGATGTGGAAAAACCGTGATAAAATATTAGAATGCTTTGAATCCAAATCCTTAAAAATTAAGAAAAACCGCAAACCGACGCATCAAGATATCGAAAATGCCCTTCTAATGTGGTTCAAAGCCCAAAGAAGCCAAAACGTACCTTTGAGCGGTGGTCTGCTGCAAGAAAAGGCTAATCAATTTGGCAGACTGTTTGGAAAAATGGATTTTGAGTGTTCGGAAAGCTGGATATACCGATTTCGTCAACGACACGATATTGTAGTAGGCAAAGTTTGTGGAGAAGCCGCTAGTGTATCGCAAAGTGACTGTGACAACTGGCTAAAAACAGTTTTCCCAAAATTGACTGAAGGTTATACTGATAGCCAAATATGGAACGCTGACGAGACAGGTTTGTTTTTTAAGTTAACTCCTGACAAAACCTTGAAATTTAAAGGGGAAAAGTGCGTTGGTGGAAAATTATCAAAAGATAGAATCACCGTGCTTGTTGCATCAAGTATGGCAGGGGAAAAAAGAAAATTGTTGGTCATAGGCAAGGCAAAAAAACCCAGATGTTTCAAAAATGTTAAATCTTTGCCAGTTGATTACGAAGCAAACAAAAAGGCCTGGATGACTTCAGAGATTTTCGAAAAAGTTCTACGCAAATGGGACTCCCAGTTAAGAAATAACAAAAAGAAGATCATTTTATTTATTGACAATTGCCCAGCTCATCCTAAAATAGAGAATTTGACCAACATAAAACTGGCATTTTTACCACCAAACACTACATCAGTGATTCAACCGATTGATCAAGGGATAATTAAAACCCTCAAAAGTCATTATAGGAAGATTTTAGTACAGAAAATGATGAACGACATTGAAAACTCGGCAGGCCCGTTTTCCGTTAATATTTTAGATGCCATTGAAATGGTAACTACGGCATGGGCTCGGGTGACTCCAGATACGATCAAAAAGTGTTTTCTACACGCTGGGTTCCGTAAATCTTCGGCTATCACAACAATTGACGACGACTCCGATGATGAATTGGATATACCATTGGCACAACTGACTACAGTATCATCAAGCGGAACAAATGTTGCGGACTGGGCAACATATGTTGATATTGACAGTCAACTTATCACTACTAGCGATTTGTCCGATAGTGAAATTGTTGAAACTGTTGTTCCATCACATACGACGCAAGATGAGGAAAATGAGGAGGAAGAAGAAGATTGCAAGGAAGGTGAGATTCCTACAACTAAGGATGTGTTAGGTGTTGTAACAAAGCTTAAAAGATACTGTTTATTTGGTGATGGAAAGGATATTATAGATATTGAAGAAGTAATGAAAATAGAATACACCCTACAGCGTACACTAGCACAAAAAAATAAATTGAAGCAAACTAATATTACACATTTTTTTAAATGTACCGGTGAATAACTATGTGTGCAAATATTTTCAATAATAAATGAATATAAACTACACATGTGTACGTGTCTGTATCTCTTTACCTTTGCCTGTAACGACTTCCGGATATAACGACGAAAATAGAGTGGTCCCTTCATTGTCGTTATACCCGAAATCCACTGTAATTTAAAAAATCTAAATTATAAATAAAAATAACTTAAATTCGTTTAATTCAGACTATTTAAATGTCCATATTTTGTTAGAATTTATGATATTGAGATTTTATTGCATTTTTAAAAGCCGACATAAAATCACATTTAGTTTTTGCGATATTCAACCTAACGACATCTTACACTTACGCACACACACGTAACATACGTCGTATACATTATGCAATGAAATAAATGATTGAGTATTGTCTTTGCAATTTATTATTCTTTTACTGCCCGTATGTATATCTGTCGCAGCCAACTAGCTTAATTAGTCGTTTAGTTAATAGCTTAACCTTTGGAAGCAGCGCTCGCCGGCCGCTCCCGCGGCACCGCTCGCTTCGCTCGCTCGGCTCGCGTGCGGTTAGTCGCAGTTCTAACCTAACCCATTTGGTCGGGTTGCCCTGGCTTAGTTACTGCGACCACGGGTCGCGCGTGTTTGGTCACAGTTCCAAACTAACATATAATAAATATCATTCAGGCCGCTAGTTGAATAGCGCCGTTTAGTAAAAAGGCTAGGCTATTAACTGAAAAGCTAATTATTTAATTAAGCCCGTTGGCTGCACCATATCCATTATGAAAATGTACTCACGTGAAACCCTCAGATGCACGTAGGCGGTCAGTGAGGCAGGTGAAGATTGCGCAGTCCCGCGGCAGTTGCGTGGCCGCGGCGGCCCAGCCGGCGCCCGCCAGCGCTGCGGCCAGCGCGCGCCACGCGCCGCCACTGCCGCGCCACGCCTCCACGCACAGCGCCAGCGGCGCCGCCAGTCCCAGCACGCCGGTGGCGGCACGCGGCGACGTTAGTGACCTGCCCCTACGATACGAATAGTCAGTTACCATTAGCCGTTACTAATTTTTTCGAAGTTATACATACTGGTAAATAGAGCCTAATGTACTGCAGACTTATGTATCGTTAAAAATATTAATATTATACAGGCGCGGCGGCGGCAGCTCAGCGCGCTCCACACCCGTGGCCGCCAACGACGCCCAGAGCCACGTGCTAGTCACTACAGACAGTTACCAGAGCCAAAGCGAGTCCAGCAGCAGGGGCCCGAGGGCCGCGTCCAACAGCAGCCAGCTCCACAGGCGCGGTGGCGGCAGCTCGGCGCGCTCCACGCCCGTGGCCGCCAGCAGGCCGCCCACTACCCACGTCAGGCATCCGCATGCACAGCCCACGAGACCTAGGGATGAACGACAATTATGCATGAATCTTTAAATAAATAATCTGTTAATATATTGTAATAATTCCAGGAATGACATTGAAATAATATAATTAATAATAATGATTAATTTATTATTAATTATTTTTTTGATATTTCTCGGGACCCCAGGGTCCCGGACCTTTAGAAAGCATATGAGGGGCCGAAGCCAACTCGCAGAGGCCCGTTAGACGCTTTCAATGGAAATGAGGCACTAACCGACGATTATCCCTGTACGCACTATGCAAGTGCACCCAAGGACAACCCCCGGATGGTGTAGGACTATTGCAGAATATGGAGACAAAAAGAAATTTGGGCTATGTGTTTGGATGGCTAAAGTGGACTGGTTATCTAAAACTATGGAAGGACTACGGCCAATGCCTGACCAATGTGTGATAAATACAATACACGGATAAAATGGCAGGGGGTGACTTGCACACTCAACAATGGGCCCCCGGAAACGGTCGCTAGCACATAGTGTCGTAGCGACAAGGGGGCAACATGTCTTGAGGTGCTTAAGAGGAGTGGAGAGGTATTCCACGGCTATCAGGACAATCCCGGTAGTACGGTCAAGATCCCTACCAGCGTCTTACTGGACTACTTCCTTCCTCCGAGCACGTTTGCTCTTGCGAATCTCTACTCAAGCCAGCCAATAAAGGCAAGCCAGAGATGAGGAACATGACTTCTCCCGGGAGATAGGGTACGTGGGGTCGCTACTGCCCAGCAGCTCGCCACATGCTGCCCTGCGTTATTAATTATATTAATAATAAATTAATTATTAATATAATTTATAATTATTTATCAGATTAATTATTATTTATTTAATAATAATTAATACAGATTTAAGAAGGACATTCCATTAATTTAATATCTTAAAATATTTTTATCTAATTTTATATATTTCAATCTTGATCTTGATTTTGATAAACCATGATTGTATACATTTTGCATGTCTTACGGTCGAATCACTTGAAACATGTACATTTAATAACACCCTTGTAACAGTGTTTTCTGCAAAAATAAATAATTTGATTTGAATTGCCCATTTATATTTAACCATATAGTTTGTAAGCACTCTCGATTGGACCCGAACACACGAAGCTCCGCCGGCTCGGTAGTCGGCAGTCCAAGTGGACACCAGAATGACGACATACGTCTTCCTAAATTAAATTTTATATTTATGTGTGCGTTAATTAAAAGACTGGTAAAAAGCTCATAATGCCATTAAATCTTTCATATGCAGCATGAAAGGTAATGTACCTTTACAAAGTCCAATTGTGTAAATGCGATAATCGCCTTTTTGATGACAGTGGTGGTCGAGGCTAAAAAACATATATATTGAGGATTTCCGACATCCAAACTTACTGCAGGGGAAGTGATTAACACACAAGTAGATTTAAATATCTTTGCTAACGACATTAATGATGTAGCTAATACATCATTTAATTATTTGATGAATTCATCATTTCTAGGGTTCCGTACTTCAAAAGAAAAATACGGAACCCTTATAGGATCACTCGTGTGTCTGTCTGTCCGTCTGTCACAGCCAATTATCTCCATATCTAATGGATCGATTAAGTTGAAATTTGGTACACATATTAATTTCTGTGATCCAAACACGGACGTGTAACGTAAATAAATGAATTTCAAATATGCACTTTTGGGAGGTAAATAAGAAAATTAAGAAAAAAGTTTTGCAAACTGTACCGTGTTGCATATCAAATAGTTTTTTCTGTCATTTTAAAATAATTTCAGAAAATAGACGAGTATTGACCATAGATAGAAGGGGGGCGGGCGGGGGGGCTTATCTATGAAACTGCTGAGCCTAAAATTTACAAAAAAAAATATACAGATAATAGTTCTATACTTATAGATTACATGAAAACCTATAAGAAGTATTTATGGTCTTATCATAAAATAACATGGTAAATAGCTCAATATTGCGCGTACAAACTTACATTTGCAGTTGGAATGTAAGGGAGAACCTCTTTTTCAACTACAATATTAAGTTTGTTCTTGGGATAATTCTTTCTCTTCTTTCTTCATCCTAACTACAGAACCCTTCATTGTGCGTGGTCCGACACGCACTTGGCCGGTTTTTAATGATATGAGGCCCCAACCGACGATTATCCCTGTATGCACTATGCAAGTGCACCCAAGGACAACTTCTCCGAGTACGTTTGCTCCTTCCTCCTTCCTCCGAGCACGTTCGCACCTTCCTCCGAGCATGTTTGCTCTTGCGAATCTCCACTCAAGCCGGCCAATAATGACAATAAATAGACGGAAGCTCTGTTCCTCGTCAGTGTTCACTTCAGCAGCCGGCCAATAAAGGCATGCCAGAGGTGAGGAACAAGACTTCTCCCGGGAGATAGGGTCCGTGGGGTCGTTACTGCCCAACAGTTCGCCACATGCTGCCCCGGCGGGTTCATGTTCATTGTCTTGGTCTGGCTCCTCACCCTAGACCTCTTTCGGCAAAGTAAACTTTACCGGTACAGACCTAGAGTTCAAGAGCGCGCAAGCCCCGATGAAACTCTCTCGTCTCCAGACCCGCCGCGATGCATCGCCTGCCCTCGCTATTACTTCGTTTTTGCTTAGCGTTCTGTCTTTTTTTCTTTATGCCAAGGTTCTTAGCCTGATATTAAATAGCCAACCATCCTCGAGAATTGAGCTATCAAATACAAAAAGCATTTTTTCAAATCGGACTAGTAGTTTCACAGATGAGCGCGTTCAAACAAACTTCAATTTCATGGGTTTTAATTTTTTAGCGCGAAACCCTAATTATTTTTCTAAAATAAAAGTAGCCTAAGTTACTCCTTATAACATCAGCTATCTGCCAGTGAAAGGCTCGTCAAAATCGGTCCTGCCGTTTCAGAGATTAGCCGGAACAGACTGACAGACAGGCAAGAATTTTTGTTTTGTTTTATAAGTAGGTACCGTAACTTCCGTGCATTTAGTAAAACGTAGTTATTTTGACATTACAAACAGACACTTCAATTTTGTTTGTTTGTATATGTGTACATAGTTTAGAAAACAGCTATGGTAACATATTTTTCTTAATACATTCGAATGATGAAAGATCAACAAAATTCCTGAATTTCATGAATTCTATTGTAATAGGCAACATCCCGTCGAGTCAGCTATGTGTCATAATATGTCAAAATCTTGTCGAGCAGAGTGGTTTATCAATTTTTGGTAAAAGTATTTTCAATACCTCAGATGATATCAAGATTATTATCTAATATCAACGCTTGCAAGTTTGAGGCTCATCTGACATAGAGGAGCTTCAAGGTAATAATAATATATTATAATAAAAAAATAGTCTCACTTACCTACAAGTAACGATGAGTTGATATCGTCGCCATTCCTTAAAGCTTGTCTAAATAAAAGTAAATGTACTGCGTAACATAATGCTGAGCCCAGTGCGGCTAACACTGCTATCCAGTTTGTTTGATGACTTTCTGATACACCCAACACCACCTGAAAAAAACAAAAGTCAGTCATGTTTTTTATACACTGCCACTTTCCTCTAGCCATGGTCACCAAAACACGGCCTCAATACACATAACATAATAAAACTTCACGCCTGTATTCCCCGAAAAGTTAGGCAGAGGTGTATCTATAGTACACCCACATTCCCCCGATTATGTGTAAGTCCCATGTAAAACGGGTCGAGCCTATTGCCATCAACTGGGCACAAATTCAGACTCCGGGGTGCTACTGAGGACTTCCAGAAGAAAAAACCCAAATAACACTTTACCTGACCCGGGAACCGAACCCAAGACCTCATACACAGAGGTAGCCTCAATCTGGGATATAAATCCCGACCACATAATCGCCGACCATTAGGTGAGATAGAGGTCAAATGCTAGCTAACAATAATAAAAAGCCTAGATCACACTTACCAGTCCAGCAGCGGTGAGTAGAACAGCGATGCACTTGGACAGAGTGAACCGGTCGTTGGGAACCTGCGCGAATATGGCACCAAACGAGAGCGCCAGAGCTCCCGCAGTCGACGTGTATATCGTGGCCGAGCCCGTCGTCGTGTGCAACAGGCTTAATCTATACAGGTAGTTTGAAATAAACCACTGAAACAATACAATAAGGGTCAGTTCAAAAGTGTAGGTGCTAATATGTATATTATCTCTATAAAATGGAAAAGAATTTGTATGAATTTATTTATTAGACAAGGAAACTGGAAACGAATTAAGAGCTGGTGAAATACGCCATAGCATAATTTATGCTATACATACATACATAAACTCACGCCTTCTTCCAATGGGGGTAGGCAGAAACTACAGAACGCCATCAATTTATGCTATAAGTGTTCCTAATTAAATTATCAGAACCGATTTATTAATAACCTAGAATAAAATATGAGAAGACGTAAAAACCAGTTCTTGATAACGAGATTCATAAGTTTATGATCTTATAAGACAGTCTTTTGATTTATGAATAAAGAAAAGATAGGAAGTACGAGCACCTACCATTACCTAAATTATTTACCTAAAAGTAGTACACCTTAATATAACTGAAAGTGGGGAAGGAAACAAGCTGACTGAATAATGACATTGAGTTTAAGACAGTCATAATTAATGAAGGTTACAGTTACTATGTATTTTTGCTGTTCTGTATTTGTAGGGCTTTATCGCTGTGTGATAATGTCGCTTCATTGCAATTACAAAATACAAAGATTATGTTTTGATGAACCAAAGATAATTTTTTTTCTTAATCTTAAAGGCTTCCGCAGACAGACTCGCGACGACTAGTAGAACAATTTCTGTGAAACTTATTGGAAATTCTTCTACTAGAATCGCGTAGCACCGTCACGTCGCGTCCGTCTGCGGGGGAGCCTTAATTGAGTCACAGACCCCATGCAAACTTTACGGCGGCTCTGACCCCGAGGCGAGTAGTAACAAGTTCATGTGACCTCAGGAGTGAGAGGGTGGGGTGGGTACTGCGCAGCAAGTAGCCTACTTCAGAACCGCCATAAAGTATGACGCTTACTGTAACCGGTTCAGCATCTGACTTTATTGCTCTTACAGCTGACAAGCCAAGATACTGTTACATATATTTTTTTTTTTAAATGATGAATTTGAATAAATGACTTGATTTTGATTTGATTTTAATAAACAGATTTGATACAGTCTGATTGTGGTTAGGTATAATTAACACAACGTTGATCGTCAAGCAGCGAAAAGTCCGACGTGATAATACTAGTCGACACAGGGTCGAGGCGCAGCGCATAGTATAATTCAAATAATGGTCAATGGCACTAAATCAAGGCTGATCAAGATTGTTACAGAATACAGGCTTCGACGCAACATGTCTTTTCCTTCCATACTTCTCTATTAGTCGTTATCTTGGGGCATATTGAGGAGATAATGATGCTGCCTAAAATAAATTGGGATAGGGGCAAGAGAATGATGATGGGAAATGATGCAGAACGCACAGGTACACAGAAGAGCAGCGCGAGACGCAGATGTCGGCGCGTGGCGGCGGCGGCAGCGCGGCGCTGCGCGTGCTCGCTGGCGCGCACCGACGCCGCCCACGACAGCCGCGCCAGCAGTGCCTCGCTCGCCATCGCCGCTGACATCACACGCACCTGAGCACATTATGTTACAGTATTATTGTCAAAGACCAGAGAGTTTGAAATATGAGTGTTGTCCATCCAAATAAGCAGCAGTGGGCTGCCTGGTGATACTTGTCTCTTAACACTCCATACAGTTCTTCCTCTGTGGTTTTAATGAAGTCATACAAATTATGTGACCGTTTTTACTCATAATGTCATTATGAGTTATTGTGATTCAATATTCTGCTAAAATGAGGAATACTGTGTACTGTCAATTAAATCAACATTATACCTGCCTTCTATGACATTAAAATGGGAACAGTATATGTATTGACAATTACCTCAGCCACTTTATTAAACCGTACAGCTCTTGGAGCAGCATCGTCACTGTCCGTCGTCTCCCCAGCTCGGACAGGCACAAAGGTGGAGTCTCCCTAAAATATTATTGAGCAATAAAATTCACTCTTCCTATACACCATGTCTTTCAAAGGCTAAGAAACTTTAAGATTTGTATTAAGTTATTACAATAAGCCACTTTAGTGCTGAAACTTCTAGAAATATTATACTACCGTTCAAATTAGTTATGTATAAAACATGCGTATTTCCAAAAGTCGTAAAATAAAAGTTTTTTTTTGTTAGAATGTGTGTATTTTGTCCATAAAATATTTCCAAGCCTTTCAAAATGCATGGTGTATACAGGTTGTATTTTTTTCCCAAGCAATATTGGATATTATGATGATTGTTTACCTGATTCTGAACCTAAAACAATACAAAAAGGTTGTTTTAATAAAACATCTTACCCTTGAAGGTACATTTCAGTCAAGGAGTATATAGATATAGGGTGCTTCATAGTTGAACACTAAAGGGTAAGTATGGAAGTGAACTGTACCAACAATGACATGCAAAATGAAAATAACTCTAGCTTGAATAGCCAAGGCAGTAGCAAATAAGACACTTTTAATGTCAAGATCTAATATTAATTTAATATTAACAAGTTCAATATACTTGTTTAATATTGCTAAGGTTTAAAAATACATCCTGGGATAACAAACATTAGGGGATGTATGTTTGTTTTATAAATTTTATTTATTTGTTAATAAATACTCACCAAACTGTTTGTGGATTCATTGAAATAACTTTCATCATCTGTCTCTCCTGTTTGTTCCAGTAATTGCTGAAAAACATGACATATTATATATTTTTTTATCATTATGCAGTAATCAATATTGTAATGCACCATCGCAGACTTTTGCAGTGAACCACTTTTGAACATTAGCCTTAGTAATAAGGTCGAAAAGTGGTTCCTGCACAAGGTTCACAATGGTGCATTCATTTCAGGTCTTGCATGTTGTGTCTCAATTGTGGAGCATAGGTCACCACACTCTGTTTAAGCAGTTAAAAGGGAGTAAGCTTGACCAAATGACTTGGTAATAATATCAGGTTGTTATTAGAACACCTCTCACACACCCAGCACATTAGAACATTATTTTACTTATATTTGGTACATTTGAAGGTCATTGTTTGATATTATAATAAACTCACTGTATAATCAGCAGGTTGACAAGGATCTCTTGTTGGAGGTGTAAAACATAGCACTAGAAGGTAAATAAACAGCAGTGAACTTCTCACATAGGTCACAAGGAATGGTCTCTCTATATGTTTCTCTATGTACAAATACTGTAAACAAAAACAAAACAGGTATTATAAATGTTAAACATACAAAAACATGTTGAAGATCTTGTTAATGGATTTTATGACTTACTTTTGTCATCTCAGAGGATACCACCCACAGTACAACGACCAATAACAGAATGAAAACGCCGAACGCAAATTTCCTCTTGTTGAAGCGCTGGGGCACATCTTTACTGTTTTTGTTGTTGTTAGTAACTCGAAAATAATTGTGGCACAAAGTCAACATGAAGACGAAGAAATTAGATAACTACGTAAATTATTTGAATTACACTGAATTACTCAGGATCATATTTTCATCCGATTTTCACATGTATGTTTACGGCAGCATTTTCGTCGTTACAGAGTAGAGAAATGGATCCCAGTAATGCTTGGTGATACTATGCTTTTTTATACAAGCTTTAAGTGTGAATATTATCAACAAAATTCCAATACAATGGACGAAATTAGAAAGATCGAACAATCAAATCCAGTATCAACAACTTTAATTTCAATGGCTGATCCATAGATCCACTTCTTTATGATTACTGATCGCATAGTGTTGCTAGTCTACAAATAATAGTGTTGTACTTTGTAGAGCAAAAATAGTAAATAGATAATATCTAAACTCGATGTAATGCTAGACACACACGCAACGACTTTAGTCGCCAGCGACCCGCTGCCAATTTCAAAAATGTATCAGAATCTCACGTCCACACAGAGATTTGGAAAACGCCGGCGACTAAAGTCACGTCTTGTGTATAACATAATATATTACGGTCACGAATCATATTTTGATCAACCTATACATATGTATGCTGGGAATTCAGGAAATGAATCGCTTTTAGAGGAATTGCTTAATGTGGCCGTTTTAGGCCCCCAGACGTGAACGTTGATTACGTGAACGACGTGAAGGTGAATAACGGGAATTGCCACTCTGACCCCTGACAATGAAAACTCGTAGAAAACACACTAGCCATCTCCCCTTACGACAAGTGACAGCTAGCTGTCAAATTCTTGGACTTTTTTCCTTTGGCTTGGCTTTTTTTTTGGTTTGTTTCTTAGACGTTGGATAGCAGCGACATCAGTGAAAAAGTGGCAGTTTTTATCCCCATTCCATGAATAATATAATATTTTGTACACTGTCTGTCTGCAACTGTCAGTCAGATTGTCTCTGAATGGATGGTGTGTCATCTGTCATCGTTGGTGACATCTTACCATTTGTCAAACACACAGGTCAAACAATTAACCAACGTGTGACGAAAACTAAGTTTTCTTAAAACAGCAACAGCTTAAACTTGCAAAACGACACGATCTTATTCTATATAGTGAAGATAGAACAATGAGCGCATGTAACGTAGAAGTAATTAAACAAGTTGGGAGATATTACAATGTACCGGTCGGGACCGTATGTTACAATACTGATAAGGTGATCATTTATTGAAAGAATATAATTGTTTTCTATTATATTATTTATTTTTACGTCTCTTGGGGTCACCTTGGGGTCCCGGACCTTTGAAAGGCGTTCGAGGGGCCGAAGCCAACTCGCTGTGGCCCGTTAGACGTTTTTAATGAAATGAGGCACCAACCGACGATTATCCCTGTATGCACTATGCAAATGTACCCAAGGACAACCTTCGGTTGGTGAAGGACTATTGCAGGATATGGAAAAAAGATATGGGATTATCGGTTTGGGTGGCTGAAGTGAACTGGTTACCTAGAACTATGGAAAGACTATGGACCATGCTTGATCAATCTATACAAATAAATAAAATTGAAGTGTCTGTTTGTAATGTCAAAATAACAGCTTTTTACTAAATGCAAATGAAAGTATGTATGGTACTTAATAATTTTAAATTTTTTGTCTGTCTGTCTATTTGTTCTAATCTCCGAAACGGCTGGAACGATTTTGACAGGACTTTCATTGGCAGATAGATGTTATGAGAAGTTACTAAGGCTACTTTTATTTTAGAAAAAGAGTTAAGGTTCTGCACATAAAATCAAAACCTGTAAAACTGTGAACAAAATCCAATCTAAATAGGAAAGTATTGACATCCACGCGGGTGAAGCCACAGGCAACAGCTAGTGTTTTATATAAAATACACATAAAATGGTGGGGGGTGACTTGCACACTCAATAATGGGCCCCTGAAAATGGTTGCTAGCACATAATGTTGTAGCGACAAGGTGGCAACATGTCCTTAGGTACTTATGAGGAGTGGAGAGGTATTCCATGGCTATCAGGACAATCCCTATCAAGATCCCTATTAGCATCTAACTCGAATACTTCCTTCCTCCAAGCATGTTTGCTCTTGTGAATCTCCACTCAAGCAGGCCAATAAAGCCAAGAAAGAGGTGGGAGCTTTGTTCCTCGTCAGTGTTCATTCCAGCCGGTGAATAATGGCAAGCTAGAGGTGAGAAACAAGTCTTCTCCCGGAGATAGGGTTCGTGGGGTCACTACTGCCCAACAGCTCGCCACATGCTGCCCTGCGAGTTTATGTATCTCCCTTGGTCTGGCTCTTCACCCTAGACTTGTTTCCTGGCAAAGTAAACTCTACCGGCACATACCTACAGCTCGCAGGAGCATACAAGCCCCACCACAACGTCAACTTAGAGATACAGTGGTGGGGATATTATTATACAAGGTGTAAATTTATTCACTGTTAATCTCTTAAGGGGTCATTGTACTCATCATTATGAACAACTTTTAGTATGGGACCAAACCGGAAATCGCGAAAAAAAATCGGCTTTTCCCTACATTTATATTTGCATAACTCTTAAAAATGTAGGGAACACCTGATTTTTTTTCCGCGATTTTATGTTGTGTCCCATAGTAAAAGTTGTTCATAATGATGAGTACAATGACCCCTTCAGAGGTTAACAGTGATTAAAATTACGTCTTGTATATATTATATTATTAGCAATGACACAATTCCATCATAATATAACCACAATTTTGCCATTTTTTATATTTTTCAGGTACTTACCACTGTCTTAAATAAACAAAACATAGAAGGCTTTGCTACTATAGTATTAAAGTTAGCGTCCAGTGAAGGAG
Organism: Fissipunctia ypsillon; assembly: GCA_947568875.1. Taxonomy (NCBI): domain Eukaryota; kingdom Metazoa; phylum Arthropoda; class Insecta; order Lepidoptera; family Noctuidae; genus Fissipunctia; species Fissipunctia ypsillon. Next base: position 13,184,364 of record OX387659.1, on the reverse strand, counting down.
CTAAACTGAGTCAGGAACAAATGCTACTCGGCTACCAATGGCTGGAACACATTGCCATGTATGCCAACCAGGCAGCAGCTAACCCTTTCTTCGCACAGGGGTTTTTAAAGGTAATTTTCATGTTCTCAATTTATATTACGACATTCAAAATTCAGAAGATATATGGAATATGAAATTGTTTAAAAACATATTTAAAATTTACTTATTTCCCACCATACAATTATCTTTACAGATTTGTCACCTAATGCGATAATGTAGACCACTTACAAACTACAGTTCAACCGTTATAAACTAATAATTCTTGATCATATTATGTCCTTATTGCTACTACAAACCCCATATGTCCCAGTAGGACCATAACTTATTTCAAAGAGAGTTCTCACTGTGAACCCACCCAGAGTACAACAATTTGAGATAGGTTTGCTCTTGACTTCTAGTCTAGGTCAGAAATGACACAGACAAAGTTGACGATGGAGCGAGCTTACCCAGAAGAAGCCTGTTCACTCTCACTTTGAAGAAATCGGGGTTGAATGCGTTCGGAAACACAGACGCAGGCAGAGAGTTCCACTCCTTTGCTGTGCGCATCACAAAACACATTTGGAAATGCTTAGTATGAATTGGTGGAATAGCAACTAGGTAGGGATGGTAACCTGCACCTCTGCTATACTGTTGAGGATTCGGAGTGCGAGAGTAAACTGCGCTTCATTCACTAGCTTTGGAAAAAGGTTTGGATGCTGGCATAAACATTTCCCAGGGTTGCAGAAACCTAGGCTAGACTCCTACGGTTATTCCTCTTGACTTAACCAGTCTTCTGTCAAGTGGTAGTCCTGTCTGAAAGCAGACTATACCAGCTGTGTGCCTTCATCTTGTAGCTCCCCAGTCATTTCTTATCCAACAATGCATCAGTGGCGCAGCTACAATTATCATTAGAGGGAAGCCGAGGAAAACATTGTTCAGTTCTTATAAACTCTGACAAAAAATAGTAGGTTCTAACTGTAGGTATCTTATGATGTATTAAACTTGTATTTAAATATAATTATGTAATCCGATGTGATACACAGTTACACACAGGTGTACCATATTATTTGGCAATAGTAGACATTAAGAAGAGTGGTTGTTCCGATGGGAAGCCGATAGGAATCGGGTTGTATGAAGGCTACGCCCCTGCAATGCATGATATTCATTTGCATTTTATTTTTACAGGATATAAACAAGGCATTAGAAAAGAATACTTACTTAACTGGACAGAGCTTACATGTGACGGATATAGCAGCATTTTATGTGTTGTACCCACTGATTGTAAGTAAAAACTAATTCTTATATCCTGAAGGCCTACCACCACCTCTTAAAACAGTATTATTTTAATCTACTACTATTGTGGGAAAGAGATGAAGCTATACAGGACGAATAGTACCATCCCCTTTTCACAATGGAATAGTAATGACTTTGACACTTCATAGTACAGCCCCTTCCTTATCACTTGAAGAATTTATTGAATAACGGAAAAAATAAAAATAAACTGGTTGTCAGAATATGACTGTGTTAAAAAGATTTGGTCAGTAATGCCTTTTGTTGTGGTGTTAAAAAAATACAAATTTTTCCCCAAACCAATATTGTTTTAAACATTCTTATTCTCAGGAGAGGCTGTCAGTCACAGAGCGTGAGTCGCTGATGCATGTGAGCAGGTGGACAAAGCATATTCAAGCACAGCCAAGAGTTTGCACAACCCAGGCCCCCCTCACACTGAACACCCTGAATCTCTCAATATTAGCTCCCGCAGTACATTAAATATCATTAGCAATTATGTGGAAATTAATACCAAACCCATAAAGCTCCTAATTGAACATTAATTGCCAACAATTAAAAAATGAAGACTGTAAAAGTATTAAAGTGGTTGGAAACCCTACATTATGATTGTGTTCAATAAGCTGAAATTATTCATTATTATTTATATTGCTAATTATTTTTCCATGACTAGTGTAAGTACTTTTTCTTTTATTTTTAAAATAAATGGTAATGCAATTTTTTAATGATAGCTGATTTTGTTGTTTTATTTGTTAGTATTATTATAATTATTTATATTACCGAAAGGTAAATCCTGAGTGACACCCAATTTTAAAGTGCACAAATTACGCCTCATGATGTAGGTACAGTCCGCGCGCGAGCTCCGAGGTATGTTGACGTAATGAGCAAGAGTTGTGATTTAGTCGAAATTACGTTATCGATACAAACGCCTTTTGCCTCCACCCGCACGCATTTTAATTAATTATGAGATAACTCTATGATACTATCCAGTATGTGCTTGAAAACTCCTTCCTCAGCCCCCGATTCCTCGAAGCTCGCGCGCGCGGAATGTAGGTAGCTGGGGTCTACAGGGTTCTTTTAAATTGGCTAGCTAAACTCCGCAGACGCGATGGGTATGGGTATCTAAACATGATGAAACAAAAAATTAATTTGATGATTTTTTTTTTGGGTCAGCAACCGTTATTGTATTTATTTTTTGTGTAAACTTCACAGACGTGATGGGTATCGATATCTAAACAGGATAAAACATAAGAAAACAGTTTTTTTCAACTCATACTTCAAGTAACAACACTAACAGGGGTCGTTGACCTCCCAAAAGCAAAATAAAACATCAAATCTTTTTATTTTATTTTATTTTAGCGCATGAGATATCGATACCTCTCACGTCTGCGGAGTTTAGCTATTCAATTTAAATTATCTCTGTAATTTCTGCAAGATTTGCATGGAGATTGTGTAAACGCACTTTCGCGGCTCTAAGATCCATTAAAAACAAATAACTGATCAGAGAAGTCTTAGAAGCCTAACATCCAGTTTCTTGTTTGCGAATTTGAGTTTGGCAAGTTTTCAACACAGAAATTCAGAATCAGGCACTACTTGATAACTCACCAAGGTAGTTGTTAGTTCACATTGATCAAGACAGATGGCGGTATAGGTGTACGAAACGTGATGGAAGATGAATCAAAGGAAACTTTTTTTTTTTTTAAATCAAGCATTTAGAAAAGTCGCATAAATGCATAATATCTATTATAATTATACACCTGTATTTTTACCACCAGTCGATAGGTTCGTAAGATCGAACTCTAATGAGAGACACTGCTAATTTATTCCGCATCGTCGCTGCTGTTCTTTTCCTGCCAAACACCCTACATTTTTTTTACGTCATCATAATCTACCTAGCCTTTTCCCAACGATGTTCGGGTCGGCTTCCAGTCTAACCGGATGGAGCTTAATACCAGTATTTTACATGGAGCGACTGCCTATGTGACCTCCACAACCCAATTACCTTTTGGGTAATACGATACCTTGGTAAGACTGGTTGTCAGACTTTCCCGCTTCTGACGACCCGTAACAAATGTCAAAGATCCACGAATGACAGCCGGGCCACATACATACACACACACATTTTATGCATAAAATTTTTTACGTGTTATTTAACATCAAGAAAATGACGTAACTGCTCACATGGGGTCTGTAAAGACCTCAATTTGTAATGACAAATTGAAATAGTTTATTATTCTCAATGTAATAATTTATAGATACGTTCTTAAGAAAATACTATATTTAAACTATAAAATATAATATAATACACCTTGAACTAAAATATTTCTGGACCCAATAAAAGAAAGAAAACAAAAACTTTCAATTTTGGGGACGTTTTAGTGACATTATGAGATCAAGGGTTAAAATATTATTTATATTTGCTTTGTGAATTTACGTAATCACAGATTTGAAAGTGTATAATCATCATCATCTGAAAGTACTTACTTATATAAAAAAAAGTGAATAATATAATGTACATTTTCTAATTTACTTTCAAAATATGAGTAACTTACCTTGCTCAAAAAAGTTACGTAATTACCTATTCGCATGGGATCACAGCTCAAGAGAGTAGCGACGCAGTCTAATCTGTGCTATAGTATAATCTTCGAGGCGTATTGTGGTGAAGCGCCAATGAAGCGCGGAGGAATTGGAACGCCAGGACGTTTCATCTAATGCATGTACTTTTTTCGTCACATGAAAGCGCGGTGACTCCATGCGCCTAATCAAATAATCATTGAATTATTCAATAAAATACCTGTTTGTAACTCTCTGACTATTAATGATAAAGGAGTAGGTACACAGTTTTCCTGCTGATATGGAAATAGCAAAACAGTGTACCTACGCCTAAATTGTTGGGAACCAATTTCAGCGGCAAGACTGTAGAGTATTAGACCTGACAATTTTTATGGCGAGAGAGCATCTGGTCAGTACCTACCTATGATTAGGTACCTATTCCTTTAAAACATTCAACAGACAGCTGCCAGTTACCTGCGAGGGTGGCGTCATCTGTAATTAGCTTTGCGTCCCCATTGCAAGAATTGGTTTCTATTTCAGACTTCACCAACGCGGCTGCCTCCGCTCCCGACACAGATACTGCCTCATCAATTGAAGAACATGACTTTGGACAAACCTATCATGTACTTCCCTCAGCCATTTTCACACCCCGGCTACCCTGTCGTGGTCTACTTGTGATTTTTGACTTTATAAATTAAGTAGGTATGCATAATAAACTTGTAAAGTAGGTATAACGTGAAGGTTTGAAGTGTTTATTGGCGGTTTCGCTACGAGAGGCAGGTAAAATCAAATCACAGAACAAGTTTTGTTAAGGCATTTCGCAGGTACACCTTACAAGGAGATTTAGGGTCAGTCAGGGCAATAAACTTCGACTACAAGCTAGGGACACCCCCTGTAGGATCTCCGCTTAGAGCGTCGCTGGGGGAAGGTCAGCAAAGGAAGGGACAGGCTGGATCAGGTGGTCAGTGACAAAAATACGATATGACCAGTTTTTTTGAAGTCCATAAATAATCAAAGGTCCAATGAAATACACTGGAGTTTTGGTCAGATTTTATTCTGAATTGCAAATGAATCTAATCTAGTTATCAACAATATAAATTAAACACGTTTTCGTCTGGGTCCTTTTTGCAGTGTTATTTGTCGTAGCGTGTGTTTGTCTGAAAATACAGGTATGCCTATCATTTATCTATTAACATTCAACTTAAATATATAAAGACGAATAAAAGGCAAATTTGCAAAATAGATCCTAGGGGCCTGTTCTTTTTGCGGAATATATATATTTTTAAATAATTTTTTGAACATATTAGACCTTCTAATTTTGATGAAGAGCTTAGTTGTTATCAATTTCAAAAAGCCCTGTTTCTCTCTTCCCGCCACTTTGCAATCATGACCAAAAATAGGGCCGCTATGGAGAATAAGGATACAAGAGCGAGCGAAGCGTGCTCGAAATTTTTAGCACCCCGTTTCGAATAAATTCGATTTTCTATGACCGCTCAAACAGACATAGAAGTAACTTTATCGACATATGCTGAAAACTTTGAGAATTAAGAAAATGTAGGATGCAAGTACGAGCGAAGCGAGCTCCAAAATTTTTGCATCCCGCCTGGGATAGGTTTCCACCAATTCGCACTAAGCGTTTCCAAATGTCTTTTGTGATGCGCACAGCAAAGGAGTGGAACTCTCTGTCTGCGTCTGTGTTTCCGAACGCATACAAACCCGATCTCTTCTAAGTGAGAGTTAACAGGCTTCTTCTGGGTAAGCTCGCTTCATCGTCGACTTTGACTCTGTCATCTCTGACCTAGACTCGAGAGCAAACCTATCTCAAATAAAAAAAAAAGGTTAGATTCTCTCAGAGAATGTTGAAGCTGCAGGAATTCATTCAAGTCAAAGTAGAGTAAGTATTGCTTTTGTTGATTATAAAGTACCTACGCCTACGCGAAATAGAGTAGATACAGTTGTCTATATGAGAGGACGGAGTACCCTAAGGGTCGAACTTTGGACCAGGGACACTAAGGAACAACTTAATTTTAAAACAAGCAGATAGCCGTAATAGGTATTACTATAATCTTGCATACATACTTATCTTTTTGAATAACAAGGCAACCGACGTGGATGATCTTCAGAAATAAAACGCATGACAACGATCTCTGGATTGAGATTCTGGTTTCTCACATTTCGGGGGGGGGGGGGGCTAGTGAATATTTATCACCGGGACAATTTTTATGTGAGCATTACTTACGGCCGAATCCAATAACCTATTAAATTAATAATTATGTAAAAGACAGATCGCTACAGTAGCGAGTACCTAATCATCATCATCTGCCTAGCCTTTTCCCAACTATGTTGGGGTCGGCTTCCAGTCTAACCGGATGCAGCTGAATACCAGTATTTTACATGGAGCGACTGCCTATCTGACCTCCACAATCCAGTACCTGGGTAATACGATGCCCCTTCGTAAGACTGGTAGCGAGTACCTAATGCTAATTCTATATGTCTTTATTGCCAGTAAGATTCCATAATCTCTTATAGTTTTGGGACATTAAGACCATAGATATATAGGATTTTCTATCTCCAGTGTGCCAGAACTGGTGGTAGATAGGTTATTGGGTTCGGCCGTTAGTAGCAATAGTGTGTAAGAAGTAGAAGTGCAGTGTGCAGACTTGTGCGAAATAAAAGTTATTAACTGACAAGGGTTGCGGAAAACAGTTTTTGGCTAATATTTTGTAAAGCTCTTGCCAACAGGCGCGACACGTGACGCGACACAAAGGCACCGCTCGTCGCACCACACGCAGTGCCTTTATGTCGGGTCGCGTGTCGCGTCTATTTGCAGGAGCCTTTACGTCAATTTACGATATGGCAAGTATATTTCTCACCTAATTCTGCACACAAATTAACGTAACATCACGCCTGTAAGTAGGTACTTAATCCCTTTTTATTTAAGTTCTTCGGAAGGCCGCGTCCTTACCAAAAGTGAGATCTGTACAGAATAGACTGACAGTGAACAACACATTACTGCCCACAAAAAAGAAAAAAAAATCGGCCAAGTGTGTGTCGGACTACGCATAGATAATGAAGGGTAGTTGGGATGAATTTATCCCAAGGACAAACTTAACTTTGTGGTTGAAAAAATGTTCTCCCATAGGTAGATCGATATTACGTCACGGTCAATCCTCCAACTGCAAATGTAAGTTTGTAATCGCAAAAAATAATTGTGATAAAACTACAAATAAACGATTTTCGGACTTTTTCCTTTACTTGTGCTGTGAGACATGGCTTCTTGCCAAAGGAGAATGGGAAAAAGCTTACCCAGACACAAAGTTAATTGTAGCATTATGAACTACGACTATGTCGCTCTTTGTGGCCCTCAACATTTGTCGGTTTGTCATGGACAGATTATAAACTATCGAAAATTTATATTGTAAGTAGTATAGTTCACAATTTATCGATAGTTTAAAATGTCGCGAGATAGATTATAAACTAGCGTTCACAATCATACGGTGACATTTACAGGGTGTAAGGGACAGCCCTCCGCTAACTAACAGGGTGCATTCAGCTCTTTATTTTGAATCATATTCCACCGGAAATATTCTCAGGAAAATTTTCTTTTTTTTAATCGTATTTTCAGTTACTATTCCTTTATTTCAATGTAAATTTACATTCTCTGTACGCAGCACTCCATTTATGTAAATAAAACAGCTAAAATAAAAAATCAGCAATGGATGTTGAAATACTCGGCGCCCGAAGGCTCGCTGCGCTGCCGTTCGCTACGCGCGATTTGCCACGGTAACGATACATTGCGTGTGAGGTAGTAAAACAAATCAGGTTTATTGGATTCCCATAACGTTCCTGAAAAAATTTCTTGTACCGGTCATCTTAGTATGATATACTGAATTCACCCCATCAGTCTGCGGAGGGCTGTCCCTTACATCCTGTATTATATACTTCCTATGTTGTATTTTAAACCTACTTAGGTACCTACTAACCGTTTAGTTCATCATGACTTCCGTGGAAGCTGGTTTTTGAGTGCTTGCTTTGCCGTCAACTTTTCGATCAGAGAAGCGAAGCATCAAGCATCGTTCTAACTTGTTAGAGTAGGAGCATCCATTGTCTTCAGCCTCTGTGAATAAGTTGCACATCGACGGTTGAAAGGTAGGGTAATAGGGCGTAAGCGACATTTTGGTCAAAAATGAGTTATTCATAACTCATTTTTGAGTGGATTTTCCGCTTCATTCATGAATGAAGCGGAAAATCCACTCGCCAAAAAGCGGCCATCGTAAAAAGCGGAAAATTTTAAGTAGGATGGCACTCATTTTAGACCAAAATGTCGCTTATTACCTTCTAACCATCGACATGAAAACGTAATGTACCTATCGTATAAGTTACTTAGGAACTTGGCTTGTAGTTTGCTGCTACAAGGCTACTGGGAAGTGAGAAGGCAGGAGGTTACATATACTTAGCTTTGCGCGCTCCTTGTCATTGCAAAAACAAGGGGTTTGCTGATGCATTCTCATCCCTACCAAGACACAATATGAAATGTTGTAATGCCTGTTATTTTGCCAGCACCCGTTACTTTCAAACCAGAACACAAACCTTTGACAAGCAGCTTTTTTGAACTGATTAAAATATTTTATGTAGAAAAGGTTGAATTTATGAGGGCGTTTGTATCCTCCTGCGAGTGACTTTATCTGGCGGCCCATAAGATCAACAATGAAATTTTTCGTCTGAACAAAAAATATACCTGACTGCAACTCTTGAAAGCATGCTCGTATCTGATCGTGAAGTGCAGAGCGAGATTGCTGTGACGTCACAGAAGCCTGCACTTTATTCCAGACCTCAGCCTCTCGGGGTATTCCCCGGATGTCAACCTAATAGAAAAAATGACTCAGTAATTACTGAAGTACACTAACACATTACACGTAGGTACGTAGGTAAATATGGACAAGTACTCACCACTTGTAAATTCGCGAACACACATTGGCTTAGGCACTGCAAAGATTTTGTTTATTTAATTATTGGCGTTTGAGTTTTTGCGGCGATGTGTAAGTTTACATGACGTTTTAGATACCTACGAGTAGTATGACTACTTAGAATAGATCTGTATGCAATTGATGCTTAGTATCTACCATTTTTGTTGTGCGTTTTTTTAAATCATTCGTGGCATTTATGTTGACGTCTATTTGCGCCTCTTCTGGGGAATTACTCAGTTAATGATGTATTATATTAATAAGGTACCTATTTATTTAGTTTTTGATTGAATATGGATTATTTGAATACCAAGCGCTACAAGTTTTTTAAGTTGCCTTTTTAAAATTCAATTACGTAATTTTATTTTACCTGATCCGAATCGGGCTTGAACAAAAGCGGATCGCTTCTTCTAGTCCGACTTGTATTATTATTGTTTACGTTATTATTGGGGGACGCGAAGCTCGGGTCTGATGTCAGCAGCTTCTCTCTCATGTTCCCAGTTCCATGGCCTTCGTAGTCATAGTCTGTAGCGTTGATAACCAGCATCTGGTCACCACTGTCGGTAGTATTCCTTCTCTCGTGGCTGTATCGGTTCCCTTCCTTCATGTTATTATCAATTCTAGGAGATCCATCGTAGGTGTCATCAGAACGTCGCTGACGGTCTTTAGTTACAGGTTCTTTAGATACAACGGTGTCTTCTGGATATGTGCATGCTTTCAAAGCCACAGCTACTTCATCTTCAAGTAATTTGATGTTTCCTTCTCCGGAGCACGCCACCCAGGCTGGCAGGAACATAAGGAGTACCACCACACCCACCATCGTACGGAATCAAAGGTTTGCATCACAGCCATGCATATAAATTGGATCTGTACAGGAAACTCTATCATTATAGTTGACAAGTGCCTGTCAGCAACTTTGATATTCCTGTGAACTGTTTTCATTGCAACCATCTGCTACCTACGGAAACGGATGGCTATACAAATTTTTCAATTAATGTTCGTTTATTCATATCTAAACGATTCCTAGAATAACGCCTGCCTCATGCAGAACATTACGTAACATGTACAATTTTATTATAACTGCAGACACGAAATAAATTGTATGTTATGATTATGGTTTGCTAATTGCACACATGTCGATGAAATATGTTTAATGTTTTGCCGTGGGCTACCTACTTAACCAGCTCAAATAGGGATAAATCGTGACTGAACTAGGGGATGAAATCTTGAGTCGGGATTGTCCATTCAAGATCTCGCCCGGCAATCAGGCGAGATACCACCACATATGTAGATACGATACAGATTATCTGTCTAGTTTGGGGCTCACTGGTAAACACTTGTAACTTGTAACCGAGCTGTAGTACTTGTACTACTTCAGTGGCGCAGCTACAATTATCGTTAGTTACAGGGAAGCCGAACAAAAAATAGTTCAGTTCTCATAAACTCAAACAAAAACTGCAGGTTTTTAAACTGGTAGAATGTATTAAACTGGTATTATTATTGTAATGTAATGTGATACACAGTTACACACACCAGTATACCATATTATTTGCCAATAGTAGACATTAAGAAGAGTGGTTGTTCCGAAGGGAAGCCGATAGGAATCGAGTTGTATGAAGGCTAGCCCCTGTACTATTATGTATTCTGTGTTGTAAGTAATATTTTAAGCTACTCATGTCGATGTCGTCTCAACGACAATATTTTTTATTCTATGGACGGGTTTTTCCTGCATGCATCAGAGATGATGTTGTTTTTACCTGACATCATCTGCACTTCGTGAATTATATTTATTTTACTTGGGTATTTATTAAACATAAGTACATTATCATACTTAGCAATTAAATATGTAGTCAAATAATAAGGTAAGGTAAGTGTACCTAAGTATTATAATGGGGTGTGTTAGGTCTACACAAATGGTCGTGCGGTCCATGGCCCTTTACGGAGCTCCGGTGTGGGCGCGTTCCGTGAGGCGACGACCGGTACGTCGATTGAACGCGTCCCAGAGGGTCATGGCCATCCGGTTAGCCCGGGGATACCGCACGGTCTCCGGGGAGGCGGCGAACCTCCTTGCCGGATTACCGCCATGGGATCTGGAGGCAAAAGTCCTCGCGCACATGTGGGAGTGGCGCGAGGAGGCAGGACGCCGGGGCGTAACTCTGTTGCCGCGAGAAATCGTGGCACGGCGGACAGAGCTCCGGCAGGATCTCATGGCGGCATGGAGAGTGCGATTGTCGCAACCCAGCGCTGGGCACGCCACAATTGCGGCGATAAGTCCCCTCTTTGAGGAGTGGCTGGAGAGGCGCCACGGCGTCCTCACCTTCCGCCTGACGCAGGTCCTCACCGGACACGGGTGCTTCGGGAGGTACCTGTTCCGGATAAGGCGGGAGGAAACGCCCGGGTGTCACCACTGTGTGGATCGCCCGGAGGACACGGTGGAGCATACGGTGGAGGTCTGCCCGGCTTGGGCGGAGCACCGCCGTGTCCTCGCGGAAGCGATCGGCGGCGGCGATCTCTCGCGTCCGGCCCTGGTCCAGGCCATGGTACGGAGCGAGAGTGCATGGGAAGCCATTACCTCCTTCTGCGAAGCAGTAATGCTCGTGAAGGAGGAGGCGGGACGCGTGAGGGAGAGGCAAGCTTTGCACCCTCACGCCCCTAGTCGCCGCAGGAGACGCCCTGGGCGTCGGGAATTGGCAGCCGATTCCCGGCCACCGTAGGCGCGGGCTTGCGGACGGCGAGCAATGGGTAGCTCGCCGTCTGGTAAGGACCAGGCCCGAGTCGACGGCGCGTCGTGTTCCACGCGCGCCTCAAAGAGATGTCAGCACTATTGACGGGGTCCGCTAGGGACGATGCCAGCTAGGGTTGCGGGATGTTCGAAAGAGTTACCGTGGCCCCGGCACAGGCAACAGAAGGAACACGGGTGGGTTTTAGTCAGTAAAAGTCTGACACGCCCTCCCGCTCCGCCCAGAGCGGGAGAAATCATTTGATGATTTCCCATCCACAAAAAAAAAAAAAAAAAAAAAAAGGTCTACACAAATAAAACGCTAGATATTCGTAGAATAAATATAACTAAAGTTTATTTCCTCTCATTAACTTCTTGAGTTTATCCTTTACCATAATGTCCCCACTTGCCGTTACCCCAGCCGCTCCACGCTGGCCCATTCTCCCCACCATAAATCCGCAATCCAGAGTACGTTCGATATTTCCCGTATCCAGTTCCAGCCAGGCTCGAGACGACGGTACCCCCGATCTCTGACACCGTTCCATAAGTACTACCAATGACTCCTGATGACCCCATGGTCCCAGGAGAATATTTCCCGTACAATCCAGATAGGCTGAATGTCAAAGGAACTTGGACGTTACCTGTGCCTATGTTGTACTGAGAAGAGCGAAGGGATGGCCAAAAGAGTTTCGCCTTTTCCATTGGTTGTGGTTTTCTCTTTGTTGCTGGTCCTGGGGGTGAAATGAAAATTGGATTAATTTGCATAGATATCAGATTTCTGCTATTAAATCTGGAATCAACTGGTTCAAAGAAATACTAACAGGCGACCAAAAAAAAAAATAACATGATTTATTTGATGTTGATGTTGACAGTTCTTTATTTATTCATTTCTGTGATTGTTAGTAGTACGGATATCTATGGTTAATTGGTTAGTAAGTATATTTTATACAGGGTGTGGCGTAAATAGTGGTCCAACATTAAGCGGTCGATACACCGTATATTCAGCTATCACATACCACAATTTGAAACGTTTTTTCCATAGATCTCAGAATAAAATATTTTTCTATTCTTTTTTGAAAAATGAACACCTTCCTTTACTAATGTGGCTGTAGATTCTAATAAAGATATTATTTTATCATATTTTTCCTGATTATAACTGTGGAATACATGTGCTATCACATGCAAGTAATTTTGTAAATGTAATTTTATAGGTAATAAAGAAAAATGTGTTTATTTCAAAATCTAACTCAATTGTCTAGAAAATTGTGTGACTTGAGGTGCGAATGGTGTAAACAAATGTACGACACTGTCGGTGCCCATTATTTTAAAAACTTGTTCAATTAATGCAGAATCTAAAATAGTATAATAATAACTGACTCCTTAATTTAAACAGAAGTTGTTGCCATTTTCTATTCAAAAAGAGCTGAATTGTACAGCCCAATTAGTAAAGCAAGGTGTAAAACTTAAAAAAAAGAATAAAAATATTTTATTCTGAGATCTATGAAACAAAAGTTTCAAATTGTGGTTTGTGACAGCTGAATATACGGTGTATCGACCGCTTAACGTTGGACCACTATTTACGCCACACCCTGTATAAAATATACTTACTAACCAATTAACCATAGATATCCGTACTACTAACAATCACAGAAATGAATAAATAAAAAACTATCAACATCAACATCAAATAAATCATGTTATTTTTTTTTTGGTCGCCTGTTAGTATATTATGTATATGGTCGTCTTAAAAAATTAACAATATACTATTGCAGGAAACCGCTTTTGACCTTGAAAGAAAATCGACAAAGACCATTAAAAACAGTCAATACAGACCAACAAACAATACCTAGATACCTATGAAAAGTAAAATGTTCCTAAGCCATTGAAAGTGGCTGAAGTGATTATGATTGCAAAGCCGGTTAAACCACCTCAGGAAGCATTATAATACAGACTCATTTTCCTATTGCCTATATTATACTATCAAAGTTGTTTGAAAAATTATTTTTAAAACGACTAAAATCTATTATAAACAAGAGAAAACTGATCCCTGACCATCAGTTTGATTTTAGAGAGTAACACTCCACAATAGACTAAGTAGATCATCCTATTACCAACATGTATCATTGAGAGAACGTTGAAGATAAAAAAGTCTCCTCCATCGTATTTTTCGATGTGTCACAAGCTTTTGATAGAGTTTGGTTTGGGGGTTTGATAAACAAACTAAGATTAATGCTGCCCAATGATTTTGCCAATATCTTGGAATCATACATTCCATACAGATAGAATGTTTTGAGTAAGGCACGAAGATGCCTTTTTCGTTTCATTCGTCTAGTCAAAAATAATTAAAACTGGCGAGTGGCGTGCCCCAAGGTAGTGTGCTGGGTCCAGTCCTCTACCTGTTGTACACGTATGATATGCCAGAGCTATTTCAATCTTTGCGTTCGACACTTAACACATCTGACTGTATGGGGCTACTAAAGTGACCAACATCAACATAATCCAAACATTACAACATGAGGTAGGTACTCAGGAGTATTCTTAACGCGCCCTTGTATGAGTAATGACGACCTCCATCTGACCTAAAAATTTAACCCGCCACCAGTACAAAAATTTGCTGATGCTCATGAACACAGACTCCATCGACATATATATTGTGAACGTCGAGACAATTCAGTTGTTAACAACATAAGGCTCGTGCAGACTGGCGCGACGCGACGGCGTGACGCGGCCCATGAAGTTTTCATAGAAATTGTTCCACCGGAGACTTATAAACATATTGCGAAGACTAAAACGAACAAAACCCTGAGTTAGTGTTGTATAAAAGTGTAGAAATAATAGTGACAATGACACATATTAAAGCATATTCATGAACAAATTGTTTATATTATTATATCAGTATCAGTACTTGTGTAAAGTACCAAACGACACAACTCTAAGTTTTAGAATAATAATTATCACGTAAAATGTAAGTTACAGTTAAATTGCTTATTAGTCTTAGGCCAGATTGTAATAATAAAATTAAGAACCTGTTTAAAATTAAGAACCGTTCTTTATAATCCTACTAATATTACAAATGTGAAAGTTTATGAAGATGTTTGTTACTCAATCACGTAAAAATGGCTGAACGGATTTGGATGACATTTTGCACACAGATAGCTTATAACTTGGATTAACACATAGAATACTTTTTAGCCCGGTGGATAGACATCCACGCGGGCGAAGCAGCGGGAAAAAGCTAGTAAAGGATTTAAAAAAAACTCTTGAAAAGGTTGTGGGCTGGTCTCATTCTGGTTCTCTGGTGGTGGTATTTATCATATTTTATCCTATGACTTAGTAAAGTAAGATTCACTAAAATATCTAAACACTTACCCCCTTATTCATAAACTTTGCTTAAACTTAAGTAATGATTAACGTTTTGACGTTTAAACATCACTTAACTTTATGCAACGTTTATGAATAAGGGGGTTAAGATACAAAGTTAATAAAAATATTAATAATTCATCTATACCATGGATATAAGATGATCTGCACTGTACATAAGTCAGAAAAATACAACTCGATAAAAAACCTAATTTCCATGTTCTTGCTTGCTTTGAATCTTAAAAAGCGTTACTAATATATTTACTTCGGTATTAGTAGTCTTAAAATCATAATTATTTATGATTATTTATTACCTATTGCGAAACTGGCAAAAAACATCAAACAGGTAAAAGCAGGTGCCTAAATATTGAATGATATTGATGTTGGACACATGGACACGTTTTTGTAAAGATTTTTTTGAAGCAAGTGGGTAAAATATTTGGAATGGCCCCATGATTAAAAGAACTTTTGCAACAAGGTACCATGGTTGATGTTTTTCCTTAACAAATTTTTTAGTAGGTATCGATACGATATTTTGATTGAATTATCTGTTTACAAGATTAACCCGCGATGCCTTGAATACTCATGCATTAAATCATTTAAGCATTTTCCAAAAAAAAAAGAAAGGTTTCATTTACAGGCACTTTTAAACTGTCGAAGGTCAATCAGAAAGATGAAGCTAGTTGATGCGGTTGTAAGCATAGATGTACTACTTATACTGGGTTATAAGGTTAAGTACTAAGCACTCACTGTCTCCAATCCCTTGAGGTGTAGCGACTCCCGTGTCGCGAGCCACCCTGGCGTCCAACGGCCGAGACCACGTGTCAGCTGCAGAGATGCTGTCCCTGGTATCGGTCAGGGGAGGACTCGGAGACAAGTAGAGGGACGGGTCCAGAACTGCGCTCTCCACCGACCAAATGCACACGCACCATAGTGACGCGATCTGAAACTAAGGGATTGTTGCGCTAGTAATTTGTATAGGTAGACGAGCTCTCTGCGTTATGCCGAATTTTGGTTTCTTGGAGAAGCCAGGGCCTTTAGTACCGCTGTCTACTTTGCTTATTTTGCACACATAAAAACTATTGATCACGGGATAAGCTATTCTTGCGTATGTATACGTATGTTGTACAGTAGAGTGTTTTAGGGCCCGTGCAGACTAGCGCGACGCAAAACCGGTAGAACAATTTCTATGAAAACTTCATGGAAATTGTTCTACCGGTGTCACGTCGCACCGTCGCATCGCGCAAGGCTGCACCAGCCTTTATACAAGCTGTTTATGCTGGCCTCGTATTCTACTAAAACGCCGTATTACGCTAAGCCAGTTCAAGGTCAAAGTGGACTGTACCAAGCAGAGAATAGCTGGTCGGGGACCGGGCTGTTTCCTGTTTTATATTTTCAATGGATGCTTCGAGGGTTAAAGAATCTCACATACAAAGATACATAGATACGCGGGAGAAACATAACCCGGTAAACATGTATTGCTGTCGCGCAGTCGGGTAAAGCACCAGTCCCACCGCCGACGAGGAAGCGACCTGCTATCGACACGTCAACGTCCAAAAAGTATTAGGTCCCATGTAAGTAGAAGAAATATACGTACATATACATATATATTAAACGTTGATCGCTGACTATTCACGCCGCTTGCGGGTACTCGTTTGTCGCAGCGACAAGACCTATCAAAGAGAGTATTCGCTCAGCGACGCTCGCTTGGCGGGCAGAACACTCGCTGAGGGACTCACGCTTGGTACATACGCATACCAGCGAGCAATCACGTCGCGCACTCGTTGCTCGCCAACTCGTTTTTAGTGGCTAGCTCTACTCGCTTCTCGTTAATCGCCAGCGGTGGGACAGGTGCCTTAAAAACTATTGTTCACGGTGACAAGACAATGACTAGTTAAGAGCGACAGTGATTAATTAAATCGTAACAGATGTGTACAGGTACTGCAGGCCTTCGTAGGTAATTGAGGCAGCATTACTCGTGCACACTCTTGATATACGATGCATTATTAGATGATTTAATCACATTTATAATAATGGCATGGCCGACGCGACGCGACGTTCTATAGGGTGGCAGAGACATTGACGCGAATTCAGTTACCATGGATTCAGTACAAGATTCTCGACCCCTGCGATGAAATTATTCGTCGGTTATTAAAAAAAAAATCAGCTGTTTACTACAAAAGTGCAATACCTATGCAGATAAAATGTATGGAACAGGGTCGAAAGAGTCACCGTGGCCCCGGCACAGGCAACTTAAGGAACACGTATGGGTTTTGGTCAGTGAAAGTCTGACACGCCCTCCCGCTCCGCCCAGAGTGGGAGAAGTCATGTTGATGATTTCCCACCCAAAAAAAAGAAAAAGGGGGTCCAGAATCATGTACTGAATCCATGGTAACCGGATTCGCGTGGATATCCCTGCCAACCTGTATATTACTAATCGGTGCTGTTCATAACATCTATCATAGATTAATGGAATTCGGTAAAAAAAATATTTACGGGTCGTTTTTATATCCCAAATTAACATTGTTATGAAATTATAATCACGAAACTTCAATGTAACAATCACATAAAAATATGTTCGTCACCTTAAGGGCTCCCACACAAAACTGCGAATTCGCATCGCATCGCAAAAATCTGCGAGCTCGCATGTGTGTTATGTTTGGCAAAAGGCACAGTTTTGCGCAAAAGTTTTGCGTGCGATGTGAATTTGCAGTTTTATATGGGAGCCTTAAAAGCTATTTTATCGTAATGTTAATATCGCAATATGACATTCACAGCGATCTTCTTTAAATGTCAGACCGAATAAAAAATGAGACACTGACAAACGCTGGGCCGATTCTCGAACGAAATATATCGCAAAATTAACAGTGTTAATTTAACACAACTTACAGACAATCGCAGTAGTTCACGCGCGCTTCACAATGTGCCATATTAATTTTGTGATAATTTTCGTTAGAGAAACTGGCCTTCCGACAATTAAATAAAAAAAAAGAATATTGTTTCATAAAATGGCCAGGCCATTAAAAAGGTTTTAGATTGATATTAACTCTACATTGGTCAAAGATGTGTGCTATTTTGAGCTTTGTTTTCAAGTAGGTAGGTAATGAAATATAATTTCATAAGCAATAATCTGCTAAGTGCATTAGCTTCAAAAGGCTGTCCTGAATTGATAAAGCAAAGAATTTGAAAACTGACGAAGATAAAAAAAGGCTCGACTGTACGGTCAGCAACAGATCGGATGGAACTAATTTGAATTTCGAATACCAAAATGTTCAAAATTACTCACAAACATAGCGAGAATGACTTCCGGGGCCTGTTAAAAACTTGTAACTGCACCACTCAAAGAAATGCACCATACTAACCTTTTTGAAGGGCACGTAAAGTTATGTAAGTGGAAGGGCTTTCTCCCACTCTCTAGGCCCCTAAATGTAATGGCCAAGGTCAACCTCTTAAGAAAGTAACACTGCAGTCAACGACCGACCCTAACATGCAATTATGAACATAATTATTCAAATTATATTTTTTTATTCGTTTTGGGTTTTTTGGTCCAAATGGATGTTGTTGATTTTCAAGATTAATCAGGTATCTTTTTCAAAACCTACAAAATGATAAGCTCAAAACTCAAAACTTTTAACACAAAAAAAAACTAATTTGTTTGGTATCTAAGTTCATTCTAGAGGGGACTTGCGACTAAGTAATAACAGCTGCACCGGTCGATCGATCAGGCGGTTGGTCCGTAGATGGGTGACCATCTTTGATACCAAGACCCCTCCGTGCCTCGGAAAGGGGCCCGGCTATTATACGTGGATCTTTAACAGTCGTTACGGGTCATCAGGAGCCCGAAAGTCTGACAACCAGTTTTACCAAGGGGTATCGTATTACCCAGTAGGTACCTGTGTTGTGGAGGTCAGATCAGATAGGCAGTCGCTCCATACAAAATACTGGTATTCAGCTGCATCCGGTTAGACTGGAAGCCGACCCCAACATAGTTGGTCCTTTTGACTCGTTTTGACCACAAAGGTCAGATAATGGCCAAATAACCTATTATATTAGCACTAGCTGTGGCCCGTGGCTTCGTTCTTATCATTCTTTCTCTAGTTTAGCCAGCACTGGAGTAGAGTTTGCTGTTTGGTGTTGTATTGGAGCTTGAGGTCCTGGGTTCGATTCCCAGGTCAGGCAAAGAGTTATTGAATTTTCCATCTGGAATTTCACAGTAGCAGTCCAGTCTGGATTTGTGCCCGGTTGATGGTAATAGGCAACTGGTGAAACGTGGGTACACCTTTGCCCTAACCCTTCGCGGAACACTGGCGTGATGTTATGTGGTGTAGAGTTTCGAAAAATCAAATCAATGCGCATTTGCGCACTTCTTAATTCGTATACGAAACTCGGCCTTCTCCCGAAATGTTTTCTATCTTCGGTAGTGTCAGTTAGTCAAGGAATACCCGTAAATAATTTTTTTATCATTTATATTCAAAAAGAGCTAGTTTATTCTTCGTAAACAGGGACTAAAATAGCTCTTTAATCCCTAGGGACCAAAAGTGATTTGAATTTGGAATGTGGATATTGTTAGTAAAAGTTCCAATCACCAAAGAGATCATTGACGAACATTGTATGAACAAGTAACAGGCTATTTGATACAATAAACCGCGCGCGAGCCAAATTAAAAACAGTTAAAAAATAAAAAACGCGCGAAATGCATTTCGCTACTCAAATTCGGATTTTACTTAGTTTTATAAAAAAAAAAAAATTCTAAGATGTCTTAATGTTCCTAATTGTATGTAAATAAATAAATGTATCTACTATTCTTATTCATAAGTTGCACTTATTTATTTTGTCATAGATGTTGTATAAAGTAGAGTGACCACCTCAGGAGCAACACTATTTTAAGCTCGAGTCACGTACTTGGAATCCCTCGCTCCACTCTGGATTCAAAGAAACACTCTCGCCTTTAAAATAGTTGCCTGCTCCCTCAAACACTCGCAAACAATCTACTATTTTATCGGATTTCTGTATTATGTAATGATTTCACATGAAAAAGTATAAACTGTGTGCCATTGCCACGAGCTCGACTCCTACCGAAAGTACTGGCCGACACTAGCAAAAAACAATTGTGTGGAAAAGAGAGGGAGGCCTTTACCCTGCCGTGGGACAATACAGGCTAGTTAGATTAGATTAGATTTTAATTATTACTGTAGCCAGACTACAAGCGAAGCGCTTCTCGAACGGAACTATAGGAGAACTTAAGGGGGAAGCGCCAGGTAGCCCGCGAAATTCAAACTTTCTTATGATTTTTTGCAATTTGCAAGTCAGTATTAAGTTGTATGTTGATTAAAGTATCATTCGCGACCATAACAATTATAATCATTAAAACCAGCCTTTACAGAATTTTAATCATTAAATCCAGTAATACAACTTGATAAGTTTGTATAATCTTAATTGTCAAAATTTCATGAAATAGTCATTCAATCGAATTACCTGATCTTAAAGAGTTGTATTGATGACTTTAATTCTTATAATTCTGTAAATACATACTGTTTATGGTCGCGAATCATATTTTGATCAACATAAAATCTAATACTTACTTGCAAATTGCAAAAAACATCAAAAAAATTTAATTTCCTGGGCTACCTGGCGCTTTCGCCTTAAAACGTTTTTATAAAACAATTTTGTTAGATCCTTCATCCTAACACCTATTTGACTACTTGTTCAATTAAGGCCCGTGCAGACTGGCATGATGCGACGCGACGACGGCAGGACGCACCAGTCTGCACGAGTCATTAACAGAGGTCGGAATTAGGTAGAGTTATTTATGTACTTACACTGATTTCATACAGCGAAAGAATAAAGTGGATGCTTCAAATCTTAGTGGTACTTTGAATGAATCGGATAAGGAAAATGATTCTGATGGGCCGTTTGAATAAGCAAAAAAACGTAGACCAAGGTCTATGTTTTTTTCTTGTGAATATAAATTAGGTATCCACTATCTTATTAAACATAAATTATGCCACTCGGCCAAAGAAAAAGATTTTGAAAATAAAATGAACTGGTTTTTGATTTCAATGTCAGCATTGAATTCGAAAATCCAGTTTTATTTTTTAGATTCTACTAAATATTATACCTATTATGGTATGTACATAATAAAACTAGAATTTATAAAATGTAGCAACTATAGGTACCTACAACGTTTCTCGAGTGTCTCGAGTCACCAGTAAACTGCAAAGTAATATTTATCTATTAACAATTCCACGTCTAGGAATTTTTCAAACATGTGGAGCAGTGAATTAGGAATTTCTTTCAAAATCCTTTGGGTTAAGAAAGTGCGTTACTCAATTGGGGTGCTGAACATTGTGGTTCCATAATCCACATTTAATCAGATTAATGTAAGAAACACCGGCCTCGATGGTTTAGTAGTGTCAAGCGCGACTGCTGAGCGGGTCCTGGGTTCGATAATTGAGACGAGAAAAAGGTGTTGTTGAGTTTTTCCATTACGAATTTCTGAGGTGCCTAGACATTAGCGAGACGAGACGCGCTGGACGAAACACTCGCTGCGATTGCTCTCAACACAGAACAGATAAAAGAGGTCTGTTCTGTGGCACCCAAGATGGCCACGCTAGTTTCTAAGCTTTACTAATCTATCAGTATATAAATAAAAATATAATCTATCTGGCTATACCTACAGGGCGTCCCACGGATATGCCACATGGAGGGAAAGTACCTTGAATATTGTAGATGGAACATTTTACTGAAAGAGGACATTATTTGAGTTTTAAAAACAATTTAAACTGCATTCATAGATATTTAAATATTTATTTATTTATTTATTTATTTATATATACTTTATTGTACACCAGATTACACATTACATAAAGATACATCTTAAACTACAAAATATACAATTGGCGGCCTTATCGCATACTGCGATCTCTTCCAGGCAACCTTGGAATGGACAGTGATTTTATGGACATTAAATGGGGTTGTTCTTGGTGCAAATTAAAAGTATATAAGTACAGTATACTATAATAGATACACAGATACATACATATGCTATATAGTAGATAAATATGCCATATAATATATACATAGATACATACATACTAAATATTATCTAAGAGACGAAAACAAAAGAAGACTGTCAGCCAGCAACGAGAACAAAATCACAACGACAAGTAATGTTCCTTCACGAGTCGTTTAAACACAGGCAGTGATTGCGCGCGCTTTATTGGAACTGGTAATGCATTCCACAAACGAGCGGCCTGGACAGTAAAGGATTTGTCAAGAAAAGTTGTGGAATGCATAGGCATTTTAAGCTTCAAGTTATCTGATGACCTTAAGGATTTCGTGTGGGAGTCGCAAAGGAACTGGAAGCGTTTCTTGAGATAGAGAGGGGTGAAAGGGGAAAAGAGCACATTATACAAAAGGGAAAGAATATGAGCATTCCGGCGGAGGCGAATTGGTAACCACTTGAGCTTCACGCGAAATTCGGAAACATGGTCATATTTGCGCAAACCGTATATGAACCTTATACAAAAATTTTGAAGCCGCTCAAGTTTATCGAGTTGGTCTTGAGTAAGGTCTAAATAGCTGGCATCAGCATAATCAAGGATGGGTAGAAGAAGCGATTGTGCAAGCGCAATCTTGGTGGCAGTCGGCAGAAAATTACGCAGTCTCTTCAAAGAAGCAGCGGAAGCAAAAAGCTTACGGCTAACCTCCTGTAGCTGGGCAGTCCAAGAGAAGTTCTTGTCAATGAATATCCCCAAGTTTTTTACTTTCTCACTGAAGGGAATAACTGAGTTGTCAAAAGAAACTTGGGAAAGAGTCGTCCAGTCGATTCTTGAGACCGTTCTAGAACTGCCCACCACCACAACCTGCGTCTTTATGGGGTTGACCCTAAGTCCAAACCTCTTGCTCCAGTCGCATATACGGGCCAGATCTCGATTAATTGTTAAGATAGCCTCTGCCAGATTTCCAAGAGGAGCTCGAGAGTAAATTTGTAAATCATCTGCATAAAGATGGTAGGAAGAAATTAGTTCGTTGGAGATTGAGTTAATAAAAACTGCGAAAAGTAAAGGGGATAGCACGCCACCCTGTGGTACACCGGCAGAAGTATTACTCCAGGAAGACAAGGTCTCTCCGATGCAAATACGTTGCCGCCGACCGAACAGGTAACTTCGAAACCAGTCGATTACCGATGGAGATATATTAAGAGAGCATAGAATGCCAAGCAAAACATCGAAATCAACAGTATTAAAAGCATTACTAAAATCTAGCAAAGCTAAGACCGTTAAATTACCGTTTTCCATGGCTGTCCTTATATCGTCCGTAATATTCAGAAGCGCTGTGGTGGTACTATGACCAGGACGGAAGCCAGACTGGAAGGGGTTGAGGAGATTATTTTTGGAGAGGAAAGTGCTTATTTGATTGTGGATTAACCGCTCAAGGACTTTGGATAGGAATGGTAAGACGGATATTGGGCGGTATTCAGAAAAGGATGCTGGATTGGATTTTTTAGGTAGTGGAATTATTTGAGCATCTTTCCATGAACATGGAAAGACACCACTCGATGCAGAAAAATTAAGGATGTGACAAATAACGGGCAGGATTACATCCAGCACAGGGACTAACATATTACGGCTGATACAGTCACTTCCTACTGCATTGGAAGTAATCGATAGTATGCTCTTCTTAACATCACATGCGGAGAATTGACCAAAAACAAATGGAGAATAACTGGGAGTCGGAAGAGAAGAAAGATAATTCAATGTATTCAATTTAATTGTCCTATCAAAGTCGGACGAAGCAGTAAAATGATTATTCATTGCATCGATGTCAATATCTTTTGGGATTGATTCTTGTCGGGTTTTACCGACCCCCAATGACCTAAGAAATTTCCAAACTTTGGATGCGTCCCCATTTTGGACAGAAGTATGAATGTGATGGCTATTAGCATTCCTACACACCTTATTGCAGTGTTTACGGATTGAGACATATCTTTCCCTATTAGCGGCATTAGGTCTTCGCTTAAATTTAGACTTTGCCGTCACTTTTTTATGCATTAATGCTTTAATTTCATCTGTTAGCCACGGCGCCGGCAAATGTCTAACCTTAACTGCTCGAACTGGTGCGTGAAGATCATAAAGTTCAAAAAGCTTAGCCTCAAAAATTTTAACTTGTTCATCGACTGATGTAGAGGAAAATAAAGCAGACCAATCTATATTGTACGCATCCTTGCAAAGACTGTCAACGTTCATACCACCAAAGTTGCGTTGCATGAGGATTTTGGCTTTAGCCCTAGGTGGGCGAATTTTATATGACAGAAAAATCAAGTCATGATAGGAAAAGGCATCAGCTGAGCATTGGCCATGCTTAGCGACGCGATCAAGAGAGGAGACAAACATCAAGTCAAGAAGTGAAGGAGTAGCGTTAGGAAAATGGTGAGTGGCACTCAGCGGAAGAATGGAAAGATTACTGGAAATCGAAATATTAGTCAGAGTAGAAGAGCGATGGTCTTTTTTCAGAAGGCAAGTATTAAAGTCACCCATGATTATACTATGACTGTAAGAAGGGATCAGCATTTCTAAGAGATTTTCAAAAGATGAAAAGAAATTGACGCGTAAAGAGGGACAGTAATAGACACCAAGAAGTAATTTCGAATGGTGTAATTCGACTTCTAGAAACAGATGTTCACCAGCATTTGATGGCGGTGGCTGCGCTGACACATTGACAATAGAGAAAGGAATATGTGCACGGAGATATATGGCAACACCACCACCAACACCAGCCGACCGGTCGTTTCTTATAAGCTGAAAGTCGGGAAGAGAGTAACTAGTTGAAGGGAGACAAGGTTTTAGCCATGACTCAGAAATAAGAATAGCATCTATGTTCTTACAGTCAAAGCTTGCCAGCATATCGTGGAAATGAGCCGGAATGCTCTGGGCGTTAATATGTACAACGTTAAAATTTTTAGGTACATCAGAAAACTGCGCTACAAGACTGTCTGCAAGAGAAGGAATACTCACAAAACTGTCGTCGTTGCTTGTTATAGTGAAAAAACTATTATTATCACTGCCTTCATCGATAGACATAAAATATTTACCTAATATAGATATAATTTAATAAGATTATATTAAATAAATATAAATTTAAAAAAAAATCCTAACTAATACAAAAACTAAAAAAAAAATATATATAAAAAATCATCTAGTCCACCTGCCGGTTGCGGCATTAAAAGAATCATAAACCCAGTGACATAAATATTGCAGTCCGGATAACAACGAGAAAAAATAAAAAAAAAACATATACGAACAAAGCAAGATAATAAAAAACTTAAAAAAAATAACAATACAGAAAGCAAAACTTTGAACAGAAAAACACAACAAGAAAAAAAAAAAAACAAATTAAGCCTTCTACATAAAACGGAATTCACCGATGCGAATTGACATAAGTGTTGACTGACACTGACAGTGACAAAATTGTGACATTATTTAATTGAATTGAATGTCAAGTAAATAATTACATGGTTGAACCGAGAATCGAACCCGTTACATGAGAAAAATAATTACCCTGTAGCTTTATCATACCGATCGAAAGGCTTCATCATAAGGATTATTCTTTGCTAAATAACATAGTATCACAAATAAAAGGAAGACCTTGAATTTTAACATTCGATGTGAAATTTTGTTCAGAAAAATGAAAAGCTGACATTGCCGTAAAGACATACAACTGACATTATCATAAGTACCTATTACTAATAAATGTACCCTCTTGAGAAGTACGCATCATTTCTCTATTATAATTTAAGTGCATGATAAAATAGAGATACGTAATTAGTGGGTACCTGGTTGTATGCTACAAATCGAGCCGTATCCTGAGCCGAAAGACGCGTAAATTATTTGGTCCTTCGCAATGCGGCTGGCTG
This sequence comes from Fissipunctia ypsillon, assembly GCA_947568875.1. Classification (NCBI taxonomy): domain Eukaryota; kingdom Metazoa; phylum Arthropoda; class Insecta; order Lepidoptera; family Noctuidae; genus Fissipunctia; species Fissipunctia ypsillon. The sequence goes on along the minus strand of OX387659.1, from coordinate 13,158,548 downwards.
ATTATAAAGAAATAATTCAACAATGTGTTCCATTTTCAAACTTTTATTCTTTTATTTATGTGATTTTCATTGTAGGATTTTTGCATTGTATTGTTGGTCCCGGCTGTCATTCGTGGATCTTTGACAGTCGTTACGGGTCGTCAGAAGCCCGAAAGTCTGACAACCAGTCTTACCAAGGGGTATCGTACTACCCAGTTACTGGGTTGTGGAGGTCAGATAGGCAGTCGCTCCATGTAAAATACTGGTATTCAGCTGCATCCGGTTAGACTGGAAGCCGACCCCAATATAGTTGGGAAAAGGCTAGGCAGATGATGATTGTGAATTTTTTACGTTACCATGGCGTATCTAAATAATTTTGATTTAATGGAAGCATACTTTTTGAACCACAAAAACATAACATTAGCACCACAACACACACAACAATGGCATCGCGAAAGATATCCTGATAGAAATACACCATCTCGATTTATTATGAAACGGTTGGTGGATAATCTGCAAAATTTGGGACGTTTCGATCATCGCTTACCACAACCGCGGCACCAAATGATAAACACTGACGATGAACTCGACATTTTGATATACTTTGAGCCAAATCCTAAAAGTTCAGTGAGGGAAGCCGAAGAAGTAATCGGAATTTCGAAAATCAAAATACACCGTTTACTAAAAAAATACAAATTCAAAAGTTACATTGAAGGGCGATTAGTATAAAAATTACTGCCCGGTGATGCTGAAAGACGACTTATTTTCTGCCATGAAATCGAGAGGCTCATCCTAGAGGATCAGTATTTTCTAAATAATATTATCTGGTCAGACGAGACAAACTTCAGCAATAATTGTATGTACCACCGACACAATAATCGCATTTGGTCCAGGGAGAATCCCTTACGTATCTGCAAGACTAATAATAAAGTGCGTTTTTCGTTCAACTGTTGGTGTGGGATTGTAAAAAACCGGGCCCTCTTAGTACATTTTTACGAAGGGCATTTGAATATGGAAAGGTATTTAGAAATACTTGAGATTTTGAGAAATGAGATAACGATGATCCAACTATAATGATAATGATCCAACACACGCGCCACCATCAGCGAGACATTTAAGTGAGCATGACATACTATCAAATGCCACACTCTTTCGAGTTATATAACTACTAGAATGACAAGTACTAGAATGACTTCGATCAGTACTATTATTGTAATTAGTTTTTCTATGGAAGAAAAAATAAACGGAAGAAAGTTATGTTAGGTACTCTACCAAAATTAATGAGGTATCGTGGAGAAGCATTTTATAAGCATAATGTCCAATGACGATTTGTGACACAACACTTTAAGGGGTCCCCGAAACGATCATTTCCGATTGATCAATTGCCATCAATTTATATTGTAGTAATATTGACAATCGCTTCAATTGCACCTGGTAGACGGTCAATTTGCGCATCAATGTGCATCAATCACGGAAAAATTGACATTTACAATTGATCGTTTCGGGGACCCTTAATGTGATGTTATTAGGGTATTTATCTTATGAACGAAGATTACAATAATACTGCTTTAAGAGGTGGTGGTCTAGCTCCGGGTATCACTGTCGTACCTTTCAATAAATTAACCTATTTGAGAAATTGTAAGATGAGGACATGATTAGACATGTTTACAAAACACTGTAACTTGTATTACAAGTAGTTATCACCTTCATGTTTTGATAAGTTCAAAACACTATATTTTTTCTTTTATGATTCGATTAGTCATTTAATAATATGAATATTTTTTCCATGATTGGGGTGACCTGGCGACTCCGTTGCCCTTACATATTTCGTATATAAAGGTGCAGAATCCAATACATTTATCAGTGTGCTTTGAAAACTGCAACAATGAAATTCGTAAGTAATCTTATTTGATTGAATTTATTAGAAGATTGTTTCAATACCTATTTATTTACTTGTTTTTCAGTAGTTGTTTTTGTATTTGTTCTCCTTTTACTTGTTTAAGGTCCATGTAGACCTAAGAGGATAATGGGAAGTGGTAAAAGTGTATAAACGGGCCCTTATAAGTTTTAAGAATTCTGTGCCAAAATTGGAAAAACGGTTTTGTTTTATGGTATCACTTCGGGCTTCGGGTCTGTGACATACATGCGTTTTTATTATTTAGCTCAGAGTGTGGCTCAGAGCTAGTGCCATGGCCAATAAATAGGTTAATGTACGTTGTAGTCTTGTATCATAGGGCTCCCGCACAAAACTGCGATGTCGCATCGCATCGCAGTTTTGTGTGGGAGCTCATATCTTCGTCTGTTTTCAAATTCTTTGCTTTATCAAGTCAGGACACGTAACACCTTTTGAAACTACGCACTTAGCAGAAAACTATATATAGCACAGAAAACTATAAATACTTGAAAACAAAGATCAAAATAGCATACACCTTTGACCCATAAGTATCGAGATGACATCTTGGGAAACGGTAACTTGTTTTGCATAGGGCGTGAGGGCGTGTACCTAGTAATAGAAGACTCTTGAAGCATATCAGTCAGTAATTTGTTATTATGATGGTATTTTATGCATTTTACACATTTTTTAGCAAATAATTGCATAAAAAGTCATAAAACTATTTTATTTTACATCATTAGAAAACCCTCTGTTTTGCGATCAGGGGGCCAACCACCACCTCTTAAAGCAGTATTATTTTAATGTTACTTCAGTGTGAGAAAGAGATGGAGATATACAGGAAGTCTAGCTCCATCTCTTTCCCACACTGAAGTAAGATTACAATAATACTGCGTTAAGGTGAAAGGGCCAGGTAGCTCGCGAAATTCAAACTTTCTTACGTTTTTTGCAATTTCCAGGTCAGTATTAGGTTGTATAATGGTATAATGGTGGTAATATGATTCGCGACCGTAACAAATATGTATTTACATAATTATAATCATTAAAGTCATAAATACAACTCTCTAAGACTAAGTAATTCTATTGAATGACTATTTCATGAAATCTTAACATTTCAGGATTATACTAACTTAAGGAATTTTATTACTGATTCTAATATTATAATTCTGTAAATACACATTTGTTACGGTCGCGTATTATACTTTAATCAACATACACCCAGACACTGAGCTACAAATTGCATAAATCGTAAGAAAATTTGAATTTCGCGGCTACCTTAGCTCTTCCTCCTTAAGAGGTGGTGGTCTAGTTCCAGAGCCTAGACCACCCTCCCCCCCTCCTCCCCCTCCCCCTCCCCTCTCCAGTATAATTGTCCTCTCTCTAGTATTATTGTAATCTTACTTAAGTGTGGGAAAGAGACGGAGCTAGACGTCCTGTATAGCTCCATCTCTTTCTCACACTGAAGTAATATTATAATAATACTGCTTAAGAGGTGGTGGTTGGCCCCCTGGTGGGTCAGTAGTTCAGCCAAATAAAGGTGTATCTTGTTTGACAGCTCTAGTCCACGTCCTTCTCTTTCTCGCCCTACATTTTGGTAAAAGATAGCAATACTAACTCTAATTTTTGTTTAGTGCGTACCCAAAAAATGCCAACGGATAACCATCTATAGAATCTCATAAAGCATGTTTTACTTTTCCAGTTTGCCTATATCTTCGTGTTCGTGTGCGCCATCCTTGCTCTGGCGGCTGGCGAGCCGCTAGGGAGAGTACAGCGCAGTCCTGTACCCATCGCAGATCCAGGACCAGATCCTCACCACGGCTGGGGCTACGGCGGCGGCCACCATCATTATCACCATGGCGGCTACCGCTGGGGCCACGGCCACGGCCACCATCATTACCACCATCGCGGCTACGGCTGGGGCCGCTAAGCATTTTTGGGATAATACGTGATGAATATTCAATATTCACTTTTTGTTTTGTAATTAACTGGTTTTTGTTTTGTGAATATTAAAATAATGTTTGAAAATTAATTGCTGCAGTTTTAATGTTTCACATTCTGTAACAATCTCACCGTGGACACAAAGGTGAAGTGAGCTAAAAGTGAGCTGTCAATAGTGTCAATCCCTAGCATCAGGTGAAATGACAGTTCACTTCAAGCTCACTTCACGTAAGTTTTCACGGTGACATTTTTACAGAATGCAACGGCTGGTTTTGTCATTCTGTGATAAAATTTTAATTTAGTCACATAACATCACGCTTGTATTCCCTGAAGGTTGGGTAGAGGAGGCCCTGTTATTCTATGTTATTGGGATTGGTTTCCGCACTTAGTCCTTCAAGTGGACCATTGTATGTGATTTAGAGATCTTTTTTTGAAGGTGGTATGAAAGTGAAAAAGAAAAAAACAAAAAAAAAATTGGGTTTTTTTAGGGTTCCGTACCTCAAAAAGGAAAAAAAAACGGAACCCTTATTGGATCACTCTTGTGTCTGTCTGTCTGTCACAGCTAATTTGCAATGAATCTCATTAGATTCGGAGCAAATTGTTTGGACCGATTAAGTTGAAATTTAGTACACATGAATTTCTGTGACTCAAACACTGAAGTGTAACGTAAATAAAAGAATTTTGAATACGGGGGTCACTTTTTGGAGGCAAATAAGAAAATTAAAAAAAAAGCTTTTGCAAACTATGTGTGACCTAACAAATGAAAGGGCTTACTGTAAGGGTGATCGAATATATTTTTATAATTCTAAAATAAACAGTTTCAAGAAAAAATATTTGGCAACCTTTGAAAATTGAATCCAGTGGAAGAACAGCAAAAATGCCCAGTCATTTACTGAAAATGTATTTAGGCTTACTTCAACGAACTGGCAAATACAAGCCTAGCATACTTTGAAGTATCTATAATAATAATAATCATAATGCTTCACCCACGGTCATCGGTGATGAGACTGTATATCCCGCGAAAGTGTGGAGGTCGAGGCTTTTTAAACGTTAAGACGCTCCACAATCGCGAGATATGCAGTCTCAGGGAATATTTCCTAGAAGCCGACGTGGGAGTACATGGAGATGTAGTCGCGGTGGACAAGGGCCTCACCCCGCTCTCCTTGGCGAAAGAGAACTGGCGCAAACCTGCAGTATTCGATACTAAAGATCGTAAGGAAGGCAAAGAGCTTCACGGACGCTTTTTCCTGGCTTTGTTTTGGCGACCTCTTCGGGGAAACCGAAGGTTTTGTCTGTACGATTATGGATGAAGTTAACATGACGAATAATTACTAGAATATATTGTCAAGGACGGTACGATTGATATCTGTCGGGCATGCCACCGCCCCGGTGAATCAATCCGACATATTGTTTCCGGTTGTTCTGGTCTTGCTAACGGTGAGTACTTGCACAGACACAATCTAGTGGCTAGGATTATCCACCAGCAATTTGCCTTGCAGTACAATCTTGTGGAGTCCGAAGTACCATACTACAGGTATGTGCCCGACCCAGTTCTCAAGAATGGTTATGCCACATTGTACTGGGATCGATCTATCATCACTGACAGGACTATTGTAGCCAATAAGCCTGATATTGTTGTGACAGATCGACGAGAGCGCCGTGCAATGATTGTTGATATCGCTGTTCCTCACGACGAGAATCTCGTGAAAGCTGAGAAAGATAAAAAAATCAAGTAGGTATCTTGACTTAGCACACGAGGTTGTCGACATGTGGGACGCGGACTCTGCAATCATTGTACCGATAATCGTTACGGTTAATGGCCTAATAGCGGAGAGCCTCGACCAATACCTCAGGAGGCTCTCATTGCACGGCTGGGTCAAGGGCTTGATCCAGAAAGCAGTACTCCTGGACATGGCACGCATAGTGAGGAGGTTCCTCTCTCTTATAAATATAATATAAAAATATTTATAAATATAAATAATATGTATAGAAAATTAAATAAAGTAAATAATCATAAACCCGCAGGGCAGCATGTGGGGAGCTGTTGGGCAGTAGTGACCCCACGAACCGGGGGTTGTCCTATGGGTGCACTTGCATAGAGCATACAGGGATAATCGTCGATTGGTGCCTCATCATTTAAAATTGTCTAAGGGACCTCTGCAAGTTAGGTCCGGGCCCTCGTACTCCTTCCAAAGGTCGGGGATCCGGACCTTTCGAAGGCGTATGACCTAAAGATCTAAAGGTCCCAACCTTAACCCGGTGTCGAGATATGTCAGACATTTTTTTGAATAATAATAATATTTAGGATTTATTTACACAAGCTACATTATGGTCAGTACGTCGGTATGGTCATTATGGTACAGTCGCAGTTAACTTGCTTAATTAACCGTTTAGTTAACAGCCTTTGGAAGTAGCGCTCGGCGGTCGCTGCCGCGGCACCGTTCGCTTCGCTCGCTTGGCTCGCGCGCGGTCGGTCATAATAATTTAAAATATATTATTGAATAAATAATTGAAAATCATTCAGGCTGTTAACTGAAAGGCTAATTAAGCTAGTTGGCTGCGACATACAGTGTGACCCGTAAATAATGTATCAAACGAAACGGGTAGGTAGATTTTCTGATTTCCAATAACTGATTTGAACAGTTTTAAAAAACCGCTACGGTATATATTTTTTATTCAAGTTAATTTTTTTTTCGAATTATACCATTTTCTCTACCAGAATTCAGTTTTTTTAATGCTGTCGCTGCGAATGATAACATTTTTAACCGACGCAAAAAAAGGAGGAGGTTCTCAAGTCGACGAGTGTATATTTTTTATTTTTATTTATGACTACACATAACTTTTTACATAATGTAGAGATGAGTAAAAAAACTGTGCGAAGCAGGGGCGGGTCGTACGTACACATATATTTCGGTCGACCTGACGTACTTAGTTTCAAATTCTTATGATATGGCTGGTTCTGGTGTATTACATGCAGTTGATGGATGTAGATCCAGCAAGAGAAGAGATAAAAACTTATCTTTTTCAGTTTACCTGCTGATACAGTTTTACTATCGATTTTTAAATAGGTAAATTGTTTAAACTTGTATGTTTCGTGTTTTGTATTTTATTGGTAGGTACATAATTACTATTACTTCTACTATACGTCTGAGATAAGAATAAAAAGGTTCAATGACCTCCATTTGTTAACTGTCATTTGAAAATTGCGTTTAGCAAAAATCTACTTTGTGCAAATTATTTTATTATCACAGTCCACTGCTAGACATAGGCCTCTCCCAGTCTGCGCCACAACACCCTGTCTTCCGCCTTCCGCATCCAGTCTGTCCCAGCCGCTACGCTTGCCGCTTGCACGCTTGCGTTGCGCTTGTACGCTTGCCGATACGCGGTCTCCACTCCAGGACTCGTCTGCTCCACCGGCCATCGGTCCTTCGCCAAACATGGCCAGCCCACTGCCACTTTAGTTTGCTTACTCTGCAGGCTATGTTAAACATGTAATAATATCCTAGTTCAATTAATAATCTACATGGCCAGTGTACTTTCGAACGTTTTATTTTGATATACACTGTGTGTGTGTGTGACTTAATGTTACTTTGTCACTATTGTCGCCGTTATTAGTTAATGTCATCTGTTATTATGTAACATAACAAAACATCACGCCTTGTTTCCCCGAAGGGTTAGGCAGAGGTCTACCTATAATACACCCACATTTCGCCAGTTATGTTTAAGTCCCATGTAATAGGGGGCGAGCCTTGGGGGGGGGGGGGGGGGGGTGTTGGCAATAGGCTGTCATTATGTCTCCATTTTTTTTACAGCAAACATTTTCAATTTTATTTTTGTACATATACATATAATTACAAATTAATTCTATAAATCATTGCCTGTTATATGTTTATAGATACATTTAACGGATTTACTGGAATGTACAAGTCCTAGCCGAAGTTCCATACAAAAATGAAACGTCTCCTTTAACTTGAACAAAGGTAACGATTGTTTTTATTTCCTGTTCCCAATGTTCGCTCTGGTGGTATGCGCCGTGCTGGCATTAACTGGCGCGAGTCCCGTCAATGCTGAGCTCGGCAGCGCACAGCCAGCGCCGAGCGAGCCCGACGAGTACCACCAGCGCTGAGGGAGCCTGGCAGCACACACAAGAAAAAGCAGCAAAAGAGCTAAGGCGAGGGAGATATAGTGGATACCATTGAGCGGTGAAGGCTCTATGTATGTCGACAGTAATGTCCAAGAAGTGTAAATAAATGTCTTTTGTGATGCGCACAGCAAAGGAGTAGAACTCTCTGCCTGGGTCTGTGTTTCCGAACGCATACAAACCCGATCGCTTCAAAGTGAGAGTTAACAGGCTTCTTCTGGGTAAGCTCGCTCCATCGTCGACTTTGTCTCTGTCATCTCTCACCTAGACTAGAGTCAAGAGCAAACCTATCTCAAATAAAAAAAAATAAAAAACATATTTTGAAGTAAAATTCTATGATACTGAAAATTGTTGCTTTGGGATTAAAGATTAAAGCCTTAGCCTTTTAAACAGAATTTAATTTACTTTGCCAATTGGCGACCCACCCCTGCTACGCACAGCTTTTCAAAACATTGTCATTTTGTTATTAAAAAAAGTAAGTTTAATATTTTCATAATAATTTAACATTACCTACTTCAATGACCTGCGACAGAAATTTAACCTAGACATATTTTTGGATTTGCCGCGCTTTGTCAGGATCAACTTTCATATAAATCATCATCTGCCTAGCCTTTTCCCAACTATGTTGGGGTCGGCTTCCAGTCTAACCGGATGCAGCTGAATACCAGTATTTTACATGGAGCGACTGCCTATCTGACCTCCACAACCCAGTAACTGGGTAATACGATACCCCTTGGTAAGACTGGTTGTCAGACTTTCGGGATTCTGACGACTCGTAACGACTGTCAAAGATCCACGAATGACAGCCGGGACCAACGGCTTAACGTGCTTTCCGAGGCACGGAGGAGTCTCGGTATGTAAAGATGGTCACCCATCCACGAACCAACCCCGGCAAGCGTAGCTTAACCCGATGGATTGACCCGTGCAGCTGTTATTACTTAGCCACGAGCTCCTCCTAACTTTCATATAAATAATAAATAAAATATTTTATTTCAGACCACAGAAGGATCCATAGTTTTGTTAGTATTACACACGACTTAAGAAACTATGTTAGTAACAAACGCAAAACATTTACATTAAAATTATATTGTTAGTGCACTATAGGCACTCACCTCTAACATAGGTTAGTAACAACAATGCACACACAATCAGTTCATGAACCGTCCGCGCTCACCTGACACTCCGGGCACATGCACATGAACATGTACCCAGTGAGCCATGATGTCGCAACACGGCTTACCACTGATGACCTTCAGAATGCTGTTGGCACTCCCACGCACCGTGCGCATCATGGACGCCATCCGTTTTCGTAGGATAGTGCTGAAACCATCCACACGTGTTTCAGCAAACATCCCTGAGGCGCTGCAGTATCGTGGAAGCCCCATCAACATCCTGAAGGTGTTATTGTACTGAACTCTGAGGGCGTTGTATGCCCTTTGCGTATACCGAACCCACAGAGTGTACGTGTACACCGATTGGCAAAAAGCTTTAAAAAGAGTTGTTTTCACCTCTGGAGCACAACGTGCAAACCTGCGAGCCAGCATATTGCATCGGACAGCCAACGCCCTCCGTTCTCTTTCATATGCTAGAGTATAAATATTATGGATACCTATCAGCCTATCACTGTATTTTTATACAGATTTCAATTTTATGTGCACACAATTTTTTTCATAAATATGTAGGTATACTGCGAAGGCACAGTCATTAATTACATAAATCAGTTTAAACTCTCTGAGAGATTGTCTCGGACTTAATTTATAAAACATCAAAATTGTCTCTTGTCTCTGCTGGTATAAGCTTACTGCATGCGCAGTTATGTTGTTGCACTCGCGGTAACACAATACAATTTCAAGATATTCTTGATTGGAATATCGTCTGGGAGGCATTTTTAAAGAAAACGCACACGATACACAAGTCCTCAACCAGTGATAATAGCGAATTGGTTTCGTTCGAGTAGCTTCGAGCGGCGAGCGAAGCGCGTGCGACGAACGGGGTAGAGTGCGGGGGCGGGGGCGAGTGGCCTGCGCTACCTACTCCGGTGCCTTTGTTTGTTAAGAATGACAAAAGTGCATTGAACTATGGGACGGTTTTATGCAACTTAATCAATTCAAATTTATACGCTCATTTTTTTGTATGAAAAAATTTATGACAAAAGATCAATAATGTATCTTTACTATTGTAATCTATATAGGGTGACTGGTAATTAGTGACCGATACTTAAACACATGATTGTACTCATGATAACAAACAACTTTTACTATGGGACCAAACCTGAAATCGTGAAAAAAAAAAAAATCAGCTCCCTACATTTTGACGAATTATGCGAGCATAAATGTAGGGAGCAGCAGATTTTTTTTTCACGATTTCAGGTTTGGTCCCATAGTAAAAGTTGTTTGTTATCATGATTACAATCAGGTGTGCTATATACAGAATACTGTCTCCCATTGAAGCCGTGGCAGATATTTTTATAGCACCTTATATTTTTACTAGCTCGTGACTTCGTCCGCGTCTTTTTCTTTTTTTATGCCAATAACCTTTGCGCAAGTTCTATCAATAAGTTTACAAAGTTTTATCGCAATCGGATTAACGATATGGCAGCGCATAGAGGACAAACATAAAAACATTCATTTTTATTTATATAGAAGATAGATAAATATGTATAACCATGGATCATTTGGCAATTATATGCATATCCACAAGGCAGATTAGATATAGATGAGAAACAAACAGTCGCACTTTATTAGAACATCAATTGGAATTCAGAAGGATCATAACATAACATCACGCCTTGTTTTCCCGAAGGGTTAGACAGAGGTGTATCTATTATAGTACACCCACATTTCGCCAGTTATGTTTTTTAAGTCAGAAGGATCATAGGACCGCGTAATAATCACAATGGGAATTTGACCAACTTTACGGTAGGTACAGATAGTTTATAAAAATACCCTCATTTATCTAAAAAGGTCTACATCATTTGAAGTTCGAGGTTCAATTAAATATTGCCCAATAAAACATTCGCCAGAGTGTATAAATTAAATAACTGAATCAGGCCATTTGTAACAAATTAAAAACCTTTACAATTTAAATTAGAGTAAGATCGAACAATCATCGCCAGTGTGTTAACGGCCGTTTGTGTTTGTCGTGCCGTTTCTGTGTCTGTTCCCGCCGCTGTAGCCGTAGCCGTGCCGGTGGTGTTGTCCGGGAATGCCGCGAGCCGCTCTCATACTGCCACTATTTCGTACGTCATCCGGCGCATCCGCCATCAAACCCGGGCTCAAAATGTCCGACAAAATGGCGCACACCAACAGCGTGAAGAGTGCTAACTGAAATAAAAATACGAATTTAGTGTAGAGAGTTGTTGTATTATTAGGAGGCAGAGGTGGAAATTTGGAGGTGGATAAGATGGCCACATGGTGGATGGGATGGTTGGTGGTTGGATGGATTTTCCTCTAAAACGCCTTAGATTAGTTCAGTTACGAATGGTAAATACATTACTTTTATTAAGTACTAGCTTTTGCCCGCGGCTTCGCCCGCGTGTATGTCGGAATATATCAAATTAATATCTACCACCTACCCTACGTGTTAATCCAGGTTCTAAAACATATGTATGCCAAATTTCCTCTAAATTCAATCAACCGTTTTTGCGCCAATCCGGAACATACATCCCGACAAACAACAAACGGACGAAAATTCTAAAAACTATAGTGTGCGCAACAGACTCGTTCAATCACTTCTTTTCAAATATACAATGTGGATCTGGAACTATGACATTAAATTAAAACGAGCACAGTACTAGTCCATCAAAACATTTTAAGACACGAAGATTAGTAGTTAATGGAAAATTTAAAAATTGCAATTTTCTAACAAAATAAATAGCAGAATCAACTGCATAAAAAGTAAACACGCTTTATCTACGAAAAGTCACTGACTTAGTGCGCGGCGTGGTGTGGCGTGCAGCGGGCGGCGGCCGCGGCGCCGGCGGTGTTGGGCGTAGGTACTTTAGTCGGAGAAGAACAAATCAGCGGCACAAATTCGAAGTGTCCCCCGTTTTTCATTATGCACTTGAAGCGACATCGTCTTATTAAATTTTCACGAACTCGTCTTAACAAGTCCCCATCTGCCATTCTTTTAAGTTCGTCGAAGGCATTAATTATTTTAATTTTTAACTCGTCCACAGTGTTCACTTCTCGTGCATACACCTTGTTTTTTACGGCCCCCCACAAAAAGAAATCCAGTGGTGTCAGGTCCGGTGACCGTGCTGGCCATCAAATAGGTCCAAAGGAACCAAAGGCCGATTTTCTCGTAACCTCTGAACGGCCACGGTAAAAACACGGCTGTTGGTAGGGCATGTTCTTGTGTTACCATATCTCTCCCGATATCTACGCAATGCTAAAGCCGCATTTTGGCGACATTCTCCGTACATAAGTACCATGTCGGTGTACTCGGCAGCTGTATACCTTATTTGAGGCATAATTAAACTAAAAAACTTACAAACCTAACCTAAATCACAAAACTAACTACCTAATAAATGCCTAAATAACTAATATTACACTAACACTTAACAATAAGTCACACTACCCTATGCACTAATCCAACTATCATAAATCGTCTTTGATCACAACAACAACAAACAACAGCAACAACTTTTCATAAAATCACGACAATGCGCGCGTGGCTCGTCTTGTGATAAAAAAAGTATGCGTGTGCTCTCCTCAAAGGGCGCCGCTATGCACTGACTGACCTAGTTACCGAGTCAAGGACTTTTTGCCGAAAAAATTCCGCTCACACACACACTCGCAATTTTCTATGCACCACTAATGCACTATTTGCGTAAGTAATATTTCTTTTTCTTTCTAATTGTAGTATTTTGTGGGCGAGGGCGGGGCGCGTCAGAGTGGGATCGTATGACACCTTTCTCTGTCTTTCAAGCATATTGAGACGTAGAGAGTTTTTCGTACGGTTTTACACAGGTTCCTGACCTTACAATGTTTACCTATTATTACGGACTCCGATCTACATCATGTTGAAAAATAAGAAAATGAAAAATAATTTCCTGTGGCTAAAGTATTCATTGGATTTGATTGATTTTTTGTATACGGGTAAAGAGCATGCCATTCTTTACGTGGTTTAGAGGAATGTCAATCGTCCTGCTCCACATTGTATATGCAATGCACAGTTCTGACTTCGTTACTATTTTTAACCGACTTCAAAAAAGGAGGAGGTTATCAATTCGGTTGTATGTTTTTTTTTAATGTTTGTTACCGTTACTCCGTCATTTATTAACCGATTTGAATTTTTTTTTTTTATTTGATAGATTTTAATACTTTTAGATTGGTCCCATTTTTATCAAAATCCAGTTCTGATGATAGGATCCATGAGGAATTGAGGGAACTCGTCAAATATTATTGGCAAACACATAGTGATTTTGGTATTTTCGTCAACAAATCAAGCATTTGTATTCAGAAAGTATGATTTGATGAAGTGGAACTGGCTAAGAAGACCATAGATGGCTACAGGAACTCATCAATGATAAGTATTTCACGGGTGGCGATAAGATATCTCGATTAAGATAATTAAACGACTATGACGAAGCAAATTTAAATAAATGCTTCTGAAAATTGTACCATTGAACTCAGATCAGTAATAAAACAACGTATCCCAGCCGTGTTGGGGCTTATTGGAAATGTCATGAGATGCACTCTGGCTATAAATTATTTTTAACCGACTTCAAAAAAGGAGGAGGTTCTCAGTTCTTCGGAATCTTTTTTTTATGGTTCCCGATTACTCGAAGACGGCTGGACCGATTTGGAAAATTCTTTTTTTGTTTGAAAGGGTATACTTTCCAGGTGGTCCCATTGTCATCAGGTCAGGATCTGATGATGGGATCCTGGAGAAATCGAGGGAACTCTTCAATATAGGCACACCTATAGTGATTTTGGTATTTTTTATAGTAACTTGTGCATTTGCTCTCGGAAAGCAACATTTGGTGAAGTGGAACTGATGACGAAGACCACAGATGGTAAGATGGCCACTGGAACAACTCAATAATAAGTATTTCACGGGTTGCGATTCCATTACTTTAAAATTATTGTTAAGCAATAGAAGCTCGTCAGAATGCATATGGTGAAGTGGAGCTGATGGTGAAGTACCAAGAGAACTCCTCAACAGTTAACGTCCCTGCATCGGGAAAAGCAATGTTTTGTAAAAGGTGATGAACAGTTATCATTAGGTTATTGTAACTCAGATAAATTACGAACAAACCCACTAAAAAGTGAAAAATAAAAACAACCGACTTCCAAAACAAACACTACAAAGTGAAAAATAACTTTAATTTCGGAAGTCAGTGGCAAAAACCTAAAATACAGATCCAAAGATACCGACTTCCGAAAAAGTATTAGTACCGAGTTTCGAGTTAATCTGACAGCGCGTTAAAATTTTTCTTTACTGTTCCTTACTGTTCTTACGGCCACACAGTAAAATCCTCCTCTTAAAAATCTAATTAACCCTTCTCACCCCGTTAGGGGTAGTTTTGAAAAACCAATAGTAAGAAACTTTATTGCTTATTTAGGCAAATATTCTTGCCAACTTTCAAGTTTATTAACCAAATGAATAAGATTTTTCATCTAAACTATATCCCCGCTTTTCACCCCCACAGACGTGGAATTTAAAAAAATTGTTTAAGATATTTCCAAAACTTGACTCAAAGATTATTCATACCAATTTTCGAGTTAATCAAGCTACGCAGTAAAATTCTCCCCTGTAAAATTGACAACCCCTTTCCACCCCGTCCGAGGTAGATTTTCGAAAAAACCTTGATACAGGTTATTCTTTATTTTTGGACTTAATTATAAATACTGAGTTTCGAGTTAATCGGACTGCGTGTTAACATTCTTTCATACAAATTTTGACACCCCCATTGGGGAATGGGGGTGTCCTTTTCACCCCCTTAAAAGTCGAATTTCCAAAAACCCCTTCTTAGTGCTCCCCTACATTATAAAAGAAAGCCGTGAGCAAAATTTCACGTTCCTAGTCCCAGTACTTTCGGCTGTGCGTTGATATATCAGTCAGTCAGTTTCTCCTTTTATATATATAGATGTGTCAAACCGCCATATTTATTCCTCAGGTAAAAGTTATCTGACGATTGAAAAATCAGCCCTAAATGGAAAAAAAAACGTATTATTGAAGCTAACTCAAAAACCACTCAACAGAATTTGACCAAATTTATATGCAACCACCTCAGGACTATACCCTTTCAAATAAAAACTTTTGCAAAAAGGCAAATTTATGTCGCGCTAAGTCGTGTCAGAAGTTTGGAAGGCGTAGTTTCATCAGGTTTGGACGCCGTCACCAACAAATTATTAAGTCAACTACACGACGACAGATCGGTGACCAAATCTGTCTTCTGATAATCAAGGCCACACATAACATACGACTTAAATAGCGCAATTTGAAGCATATTACAATTAAAATAATTTATAGCCAGAGTACATCCCATGACAATTCCAATAAGCCCAAACACGGCTAGGATACATTATTTTATTACGGAGTTCCAGTGCCTACCTTCCGGCTTCATCATCAGATCAGTTCAATGCTACCATTTTCATCAGAACTGATCAGAACCATTTATTTAAATTTACTTCGTCTTAGTCGCTTAACTATCTTAATCGAGATATCGCCACCCGTGAAATACTTATCATTGAGGAGTTCCCGTGGACATATGACTGTGGTCTTCTGCATCAGTTCCACTTCACCAAATGATACTTTCTGAATGCGAATGCTTGACTTGTTGATGAAAATACGTAATTAATATTATTTAAATGCCTATAATATTTGAGGAGTTCCCTCAATTCCTCATGGATCCTATCATCAGAACTGGATTTTGATAAAAAATGGGACCAATCTGGAAGTATGTTCTTTCAAGTTTCGGTTTAAAAAAATACATACAACCGAATTGAGAACCTCCTCCTTTTTTGAAGTCGGTTAAAAATAAAGACTAAAATGTTTCCTCAAGAAGTCAAGATACGAACTATGACTACATTTTCAATCCCTTAAATCTCTTAAAAAGAGGTACTTACACAAAATTTTTAACATTATTTGTGATTTTTAAAATCAACCCCTATTTTACCCCCTTAGGGGATGATTTTTCAAAAACGCTGAACCACATAATTCTTTATTTCCTACCAAAAGTATGAATTTGAGTTTTCATATCCCTAACTTAAAAAATGCAGGGTTTCCCATACAAACTTTCATCCCCTATATCACCCCCTGTAGGGTTATTTTTGAGACAAAAAGTAGCCTATGTCCATCCCCAGGATGCCATCTATCTCCTTGCCAAATTTTATCGAAATCCGTTCAGTGGTTTAGGCGTGAAAAGGTAATATACAGACAGACAGACAGAGTTACTTTCGAATTTATAATATTAAGTATGGATATGGATTAGTATGGATGATATTATAATAATATATATATTTGAGATGATGTCACGCGGTACAGTTTTCAAAACTTTTTATTTAATTTTCCAATTTGCCCCCAAAAAGTGACCCCATATTCAAAATTCATTTATTTACGTTACACGTCCGTGTTTGCGTCACAGAAATTTACCTATAAGTATGTGTATCAAATTATAACTTAATTGGTTCAGTAGATACGGAGCTAATTGGCTGTGACAGACAGACAGACACACGAGTGATCCTATAAGGGTTCCGTTTTTTATTCGGAAGTATGTAACTCTAATAACAGTAGAATAAGTAAACACAAGGGATTTCTCATTAACAGTCATCTAACCATAGACATTTATTTTTATTGTTACCATAGATGACAGAAGAGGCCTAAACTTCATGTTATTCTGTGTACCTTCTACGAACTATAATTTACTAGCTTTTGCCCGCGGTTTCGCCCGCGTGGATATCGGATAATATCCCACGGGAACGTACTACCGGGATACCCTATGTTCCGTAATACTCTAATGGTTTACGCGGCGTATGCCAGAAAGCTTCCAGTCGGCATGATTTTTTCCGACATCTTCAACAATCATCATATTTCAGCTAATTTATACAAAACCTTAATGAACTATACATCTAAAGCCCCCTCATAAATCATTCCGTCCATTGCTGAAAACCGGATGAAAATCCGTTCGGTAGTTTTTGAGTTTATCGCGTTCAGACAGAGACGCGGCGAGAGGACTTTGTTTAGTTAAAATTATACCGGTGACGCTCTAATAACAAATAAGAAATAACTTCTGATCGAGTGGACCGATTTTAATAAAAACTTATTTATAAAAAAAAATCGACTTCCAAAAAAAACACTACAAAGTGAAAAATAACTTTAATTTCGGAAGTCGGTGTCTTTGGTTTAGTATTTCCGTTTTATGCCACCGACTTCCGAAATTAATGTTATTTTTCACTTTGTAGTGTTTTGCTTGGCAATCGGTTGTTATTTTTTATAAATAAGTTTTTATTTTCCATCTTTTATTTGTGGTTCCTACCCCACCCAAATTTGTATACCACTACTAGCTTTTGTCCGCGGCTTCGTCCGCGTTGATATCGGAAAATATCCCACGGGAACGTAATAATCACCGGAATAAAAATCGTATGTGTTAATCCAAGTTATAAACTACCTGTGTTCCAAATTTCATCCAAATCCATTTAGCCGTTTTTACGTGATTGAGTAACAAACAAACAAAACAAACACAAACAAACAAACTACACAAAAAACACAAACAACCAACAGTACAAACTATCCCATTTATAATATTAAGTAGGATATGTACTTTATTCATTTTGTAAGCTAGAGAAAACCCAAACAAGCTATTCTTATATTTAGTACTATAATTTAATAAAGCAAACTATTATGCTAAACATGTAAAATAAATGCGGTAATTCCCATTCCTTCCACAGCTATGGACGCTAATTTAAACTGATTTCTGTAGATAAAACAGTCTATTAAATACGTGGGTAAACAATTCTAGGAGCAAAACGTTTTAACCACTTTAAAAGTTCTGCATAAAAGACCTGCTGGCTTCTCTTGAAATTTCTAACTAAATTATATAATAACTAACTTTTGCCCGCGGCTTCGCCCGCGTGTATGTCGGAATATATCAAATTAGTACCTACCCTACGTGTTAATCCAGGTTCTAAAACATCTGTATGCCAAATTTCCTCTAAATTCAATCAACCGTTTTTGCGTCAATCCGGAACATATAATCATCCCGACAAACAACAACAAAAATTCTAAAAACTATAGTGTGCGCAACAGACTCGTTCAATCACTTCTTTTCATATAAATATATGCAATGCACAGTTCTGACTTCGTTACTATTTTTAACCGACTTCAAAAAAAGGAGGAGGTTATCAATTCGGTTGTGTTTTTTTAATGTTTGTTGTTACTCCGTCATTTATAAACCGATTTGAAAAATATTTCTTTTATTTAAAAGGATTGGACTTCCAGATTGGTTCCATTTTTAGCCAAATCCAGTTCTGATGATAGGATCCATGAGGAATTGAGGGAACTCCTCAAATATTATTGGCAAACACAGTGATTTTGGTATTTTCGTCAACAAATCAAGCATTTGCATTCAGAAAGTATGATTTGGTGAATTGGAACTGACGAAGAAGACCATAGATGGCCACAGGAACTCATCATTGATAAGTTTTTCACGGGTGGCGATAAGATATTCTCGATTAAGATAGTTAAACGACTATGACGAAGCAAATTTAAATAAATGCTTCCGATGAAAATGGTACCTACCATTGAACTCAGATCAGTAATAAAACAATGTATCCTAGCCGTGTTGGGGCTTATTGGAAATGTCATGAGATGCACTCTGGCTATAAATTATTTTTAACCGACTTCAAAAAAGGAGGAGGTTCTCAGTTCTTCGGAATCTTTTTTTATGGTTCCCGATTACTCGAAGACGGCTGGACCGATTTGGAAATTTCTTTTTTGTTTGAAAGGGTATACTTTCCAGGTGGTCCCATTGTCATCAATTCATCATTCATCAATCCATTGTCAGGTTTAGTTGCTTCCTCGCTGAGATTTGGTGTCATATTTTGGGGAAACTGCAGTGACAAAGAAAGAATATTTAGGGCCCAAAAACGTTGCCTTCGATCAATGACAGGTCTTAAGACTACAGAAAGCTGTCAACCGGTTTTTAAATCTCTAAAGATACTTACATTGCCATCGTTGTATATACTAGAAGTTGCCCTATTCGTTAGAACGAACAAGCATCTGTTTACGTCAGTAGTGGATAAAAGACAACGCTTAGGACCAATAAGGTCACAATATAAAAATCTACTTTACACAGGTGGTTACCAAACGTCTTTACTTAAAAAAAATATTTTAACCATGGGTCCGCTTATATATAATAAACTACCGATACACTTAAAAGAATTACCCACCAAGATTTTTAAAAAAAACTTAACAAAACTGTTACTGGACAAGTGTTACTACGCAATTAAAGATTTTGTTAATGACAAAACTTTCTGTTAATGGTGTGTATGCCGCTTTTCTTTTTATTTTTCTTTTTGTGATTTAAATTACTGACATTTCTATCTCCAGTTTTATTGCAATTCAATTTTTATTTTTTGCTATTTTTTTATTTAAATTATTGATAAGTAATTGTAATTTAATTTATTGCCATTTTAATTTAATTTGTTGACATCTGTAATAGAATTTTCTGACAATTTTAATTTGATTTGTTACATTTATAGTTTAATTTGTTGACATTCGTTAATTTAATAATTTTCTTCCATTTTTTAAACTTAATTTGTTGACATTTGTAGTTATTAGTATTTTTTTTTCCTCTTATGTTTGTTTATGTTTTTTTTTTTTTTTTTTTTTTTTTTTTTTTTTTTTTTTTTTTTTTTTTTTTTTTGTTCTAGTAAATGTATTATATAATATTAAATAAATTTGCATGCCGTAAGGCAAAATGTATCGGGACCCTCATCAAAATAACCACCATATCTGTATACCTACATTTTTGGCAAATAAATGATTTCTTTTCTATTTCTATTTTCTTTTCTATTTCATCATATCTGATGATGAAATCCTGGAGAAATCGAGGGAACCCCTCAAATATCGCACACCTATAGCGATTTGGGTACTTTTTATAGTAACTTGGAAAGCACCATTTGGTGAAGTGGAACTGATGACGAAGACCACAGATGATGAGATGGCCACCGGAACAACTCAATAATAAGTATTTCACGGGTTGCGATTCCATTACTTTAAAATTATTGCTAAGCAATAGAAACTCGTTACAATGCATATGGTGAAAGGTAGCTGATGGTGAAGTACCAAGAGAACTCCTCAACAATTAACGTCCCTGCATCGGGAAAAGCAATGTTTTGTAAAAGGTGATGAGCAGTTGTCATTAGGCTATTGTAACTTAGATAAATTACAAACAGACCCACTAAAAAGTGAAAAATAAAAACAACTGACTTCCAAAACAAACACTACAAAGTGAAAAATAACTTTAATATCGGAAGTCAATGGCAAAAATCTAAAATATAGATCCAAAGACACCGACTTCCGAAAAAGTATTAGTACCGAGTTTCGAGTTAATACCTATGAGAGCGCGTTAAAATTTTTCCTTACTGTTCCTTACTGTTCTTACGGTCCTAGTGTTCCTTACTTGTTTTAAAAAACTAAAAGTGACAATTTTTATTATTTCCTGAGGCAAATATTGCCAAGTTTCAAGTGTATTAACCAAAGGAATACGATATTTCATATAATCTATTTCCCCTCTTTTCACCCCCACAGGGGTGGAATTTCGAAAAATCGTTTAAGATATTTCCATAACTTGAATCAAAGATTTCTTATATCAATTTTTGAGTTAATCAAGCCACACAGTAAAATCTTCCCCTTAAAAATCTAATTATCCCTTTTCACCCCGTCAGGGGTAGTTTTGAAAAACCAATAGTAATAAACGTTATTGCTTATTTAGGCAAATATTCGTGCCAAGTTTCAAGTTTATCAACCAAATGAATAAGATTTTTCATCTAAACTATATCCCCGGTTTTCACCCTCACAGGGGTGGAATTTTAAAAAGTCGTTTAGGATATTTCCAAACCTTGACTCAAAGCCAATTTTCGAGTTAATCAAGCTACGCAGTAAAATTCTCCCCTGTAAAATTGACAACCCCTTTTCACCCCGTCCGGGGTAGATTTTCGAAAAACCTTGATACGGGTTATTCTTTATTTTTGGATTTATGTATAAATACTGAGTTTCGAGCTAATCGGACTGCGTGTTAAAATTCTTCCATACAAACTTTGACACCCCCCAATCCCCGTCGTGGGGGTAGTTTAGAAAAACCAAAAATGACAAAGTTCATAATTTACTAAGATAAGTATTTGGGCCAAGTTTCAAGTTTATTAACTCTAGGAATAAGATTTTTCAAACAAACGAAATCCCCCCTTTTCACCCCCTTAAAAGTCGAATTTCCAAAAACCCCTTCTTAGTACTCCCCTACATTATAAAAGGAAGCCGTGTGCAAAATTTCACGTTCCTAGTCCCAGTAGTTTCGGCTGTGCGTTGATATGTCAGTCAGTCAGTCAGTCAGTTTCTCCTCTTATATATTTGCTAAGTAAATAACAGTGACAGGAAGTTATTATAACCTCATCAACATACACTAAATGGAAAAAAAAAATACGTATTATTGAAGCTAACTCAAAAATCACATATCAGAATTTGACCTAATTTAAATGCGATCACCTAGTATACCTTTTCAAATAAAAACTTTGCAAAAAGGCAAATACAAGGTGTAACAGGACAGCCAGGGTTGCGGGATATTTGAAAGAGTTACCGTGGCCCCGGCACAGGCAACAGAAGGAACACAGGTGGGTTTTAGTCAGTAAAAGTCTGACACACCCTCCCGCTACGCATCGACTACGCACGTAGTCGCACTATGTCGTGTCAGAAGGTTGGAAGGCGTAGTTTTATTAGGTTTGGACACCGTTGCCAACAAATGATTAAATCAACCACAAGACGACATATCGTTGACGAAATCTGTCTTCTGACAATCAAGATCACACATAACATGCGACCCAAGGAGCGCAGTTTGAAGCATAGGTACTACCATTAAAATCATTTATAGCCCGAGTGCATCTCATGACAATTCCAATAAGCCCAAACACGGCTAGGATACATTATTTTATTACAGAGTTCCGGTGCCTACCTTCCGGCTTCATCATCATATCAGTTCAATAGTACCATTTTCATCAGAACCATTTATTTAAATTTGCTTCGTCATAGTCGCTTAACTATCTTAATCTAGATAACTTATCGCCACCCGTGAAATACTTATCATTGAAGAATTCCCGTGGCCATCTATGGTCTTCTTCATCAGTTCCACTTCACCAAATGATACTTTCTGAATGCAAATGCTTGACTGGTTGATGAAAATATATGGCTATAATATTTGAGGAGCTCCCTCAATTCCTCATGGATTCTATCATCAGAACTGGATTTTGATAAAACTGAGACCAATCTGGAAATCTGTCCTTTAAAATACAAAAATAATTTTCGAAATCGGTTTTTAAATGACGGAGTACTGGGGTAACAAATATAAAAAAAAAATATTTAAAAAACATTCAACCGAATTGAGAACCCCCTACTTTTTTTTTAAGTCGGTTAAAAATAAAGACTAAAATGTACGTTGAACTATGACTACATTTTCAAACCCTTAAATCTCTTAAAAACCGGTACACAAAATTTTTAATATTATTTGTGACTAGCTGTGGTCCGCGACTTCATTCGCGTGGATGTCGTGAGATACACAATATAATAAAATAACAGACACATTTTAATAAAACGCCCTCGTCCTCCGACCCGGCGAGTTGCATCGCCTGCCCGCGTTTTCGCTTAGTGTTCTTTTTGAATTTTTTCTTTTTGCTTGGCTCCTAAGGGTCGTAGCGTGATGTTAAATAGCCTATACGTAACAAAAATATTAAAAATTGCTTATTTGTTATGAGTACCGTATATAGGTACTTTCTTATACATTTAGTAAAAAGTTGTTATTTTGACATTACGAATATACATTACGAATATACACTTCGATTTTATTTATTTCTATAGACAGTGGGAGTCACGGAGAAAACACTTTTGCGCATAAATAAGTGCAGTCCTACTCCTATGCAGACAGAGCTGACTTTGATCACGCCTATTTCTGGGAAATTTATCTGCTATTCGAAATATTATTATTTCACACACATTACTAACAACAAACATTACTGTTTCTAGAGTATAAAGGGATGCCAATGTCATACAGCGTGATGATAATCATTTAAATATTTAAATCTCTAACTATCTGCTAATAATATCTTATATTCGTTTCCTATTCAGCTCAGTGAAATAATGGTATATTGTGTTGATGTGTTCTCTCTCATCTCAGTCTCTTTTCCTCACATTTCATATGTATGAGAGAGTTTATTGCGATTTCTTACTTTACTTGTACTAAAACATCAGTCGGTCCAATAGAGTTTTTTGATATTTATAAGAAACAGGATCGTTTGGCATCAAACAAAGTTTTTGTGACATCTTGCTGAAGGCACATTGTTTAAAGAAGTTAAGAACTGTCTCCTAAGACCGTTTTCTTGGAGCGAAAACGCTTAAGGTACCTGCCCTTATTGCCTAATTTCAAACATCCACCCTGTATATCATGATTGACTGCTTAGCTCAATAAAAGTTTAGCGTCATGATTATTATTTAAAAGGTTAAATCTGCCATACTGTTATCACAATGCTTATACAACGGGTAAGGTACCTCTAAACATTGTACCGTGAACCCGAGTTTAAAAGCAAGTCACACTTCGAGTCGTGACATGTGCCGTATTTTTATATGAAATTTTTGATTTAAATTTTGAATTTAATTTTGTATCTTTTAATCTTTGTTTATTTTAATTGCATTAATATTTTAATTTAATTTTCCTTCCATATCCTAAGAGCACGTCATCCCTACCATTATCGCGCCCCCCGGTCCACTTCTTGATATGCAATGGTCTTTGTAGCTCCACGAAATATGGGGCTCCAGGGGCTAGTGCAAATCTTTGGATTAGTTCGAGTAATCGAGTCTTGTCAAACCACGGTGGGGTCGGTGCATTTCATTAATTAATTAATTTATGTAACCATTTTAATTTGTACCTACTCATTCATTTATTTTAATTGTATTGACATTTTATTCTCATATAATTCTGTGGCAATATTGTGAAATTTTATTTTAAATATGGATCTTGCCTGCATTAATATTTAATACTTATATTTTTCTTAATAAGCTAGGGGACGAACAAAAATAGCTGATAATTCTCTAAAAGTTTACCACGTGGATAAACAGCTTGTGAAGTCGCTAGAAATCAAGTAGGTTAACAGTCACCTTCATCATAGCTCAGGTTTTGATGCAATCAAAAGAGCATATTAGAAAATGTTGATACAGTATTTGTACATACAAAAGTTACGTGTACTTAGTGCACTAGGGTGATTCAGTCTGATCTTAAAATCACATCCACCTCTTATGAATTATGAAATTATGATCCACCAGTTTATAAGATTAAGAGCGAATTCAACCTAACTTTTATACCTAGTATAAGTCTAATCCAGCTTGTGGCTAGGTAATAACAGCCGTGTCTCTGTTCGATCGATCGGGTTAAGCTACGCTTGTCGCGGTTGCTCCGTGGATGGGTGACCATCTTTACATATCAAGTCCCCTCCGTGCCTCGGAAAGCACGTTAAACCGTTGGTCCTGGCTGTCATTCGTGGATCTTTGACAGTCGTTACGGGTCGTCAGAAGCCCGAGAGTCTGACAACCAGTCTTACCAAGGGGTATCGTATTACCCAGTAACTGGGTTGTGGAGGTCAGATAGGCAGTCGCTCCTTATAAAATACTGGTATTCAGCTGCATCCGGTTTGACTGGAAGCCGATATAGTTGGGAAAAGGCTAGGCAGATGATGAGAAGTCTAATCCAGCGAACATTTTTTAAATTTTTGACAGATTTTCCATAAGTACAAAAACTGTCAGACGTCAATTTTACTCCGCGCATAAAAGATGTCTGACTTTGGTTAAATCAGCCCTTAGGCGATCGGATCGAAATAACTTGTCTAACGTGTCATCGCTATTAATCGGGTGGGATAGTGATCCAGCACGAGCTTGCAGAAATAGATCCTGAGGCTTCTGTACCTGCACGTTTACAATAAACATCTGCTAAGGATTAATTTTTTGCGATTTCAGCTTTGCTCCCATAGTAAAAGTTGTTCATAACGATGAGTACAATGACCCCTTAAGAGGTTTTCAGTTATTGCAATTACACCTTGTATCATTCATATTAAACTTGTCTATAATGAAAAATGTAGATGTTTTGTCAAGTTGTAAAACCGTGAAAAACTGGGGAAATGAAATGAAATTGTTTATTAAAGAAAAAAAAAATGTTTATTCTGTAATGAGGTTGTCGGAATCACTTTTACTCGTCATATTAAAAAAAAAGCTAGATGGAGGCGAAATTTCCTATCTGACTTCGACTGAGAAGAAATGACAAAACAAACTCAGGGGTCAAAGTCTCTTTTAAAGTCTAGACATAATCTTGGACAAATCATGTGAGGACCATGTAGATCCGTGTTTGAAATTGTCTTTTGAGGAAAGAACCACACAAATTTGAGTGGACCCTGTCCAGTTAGTGCGAGATTTGTCAGTAATCGTGTAGTTCAACACAATATCGGGGCAGGTCGCTAGTTGACAAAATAAATTAAATTCTGTTTCGAAACCTAAAACTTTATTACCAAACCATCATTTTTAGTATCACAGAAGTCTATTTCAGAATTTATCCACGGTATTGGCCTTTGCCCTTTTTCTTGGGTGAAGCGCTGCGAGGCTCCCTCAGCGCTCGCGGTGCGCTGTCGAGCACGCCCACCGCTGGTTGTGCGCTGCCGAGCTCAGAACCGACGGGACCCGCGCTGGTCAGCGCCAGCACGGCGCACACCAGCAGAGCGAATATTGCGAACTGGAAATAGAAACAATCGTTATGTTCAAGTTAAATTTCAATAGGCTGATTATATTAAATCCGTAGCGTGCACAGGAAAAACAATGGGAAAATGAGATGAGTTTATCATCTTATTTTCCCATTCCTACTACGGTTAAAGGAATTTATTTCTCAATAAGAAATACCAAGGATTTCACTTACTTGAAAATATTTTTAGAACTTAAAACATAGTAGGCATTATAAAAACTTTGACATAAAAACTAAGCGGGTAGGTATTGGTTTTCTTTTTAATGAATCATTTAATAAATAACATTTCATTTCGTACGCAATTATCATTACTCATGATATTTAAAAATGGGAAAATGAGATGGTACGTATAGTTTTTGCTCACTTATAAGTCCATTACCTTCGAGTAGAAGAACGCCCTATCTATGACTATAAGTTGGTATGTCATCGGATCTTTAATGTTGAGGATATCGGTGCTACTACTTTTTCAAGATTTAAGGCCTTACATTACCTCACACTGCGAAAATTGTCGAAGTATGATCAATAGTTCTGCAGCATTACCTTCGTACCTTCGTAACGTGATTTTACGTAACTAATGTCTGGAACAATTCCAGTCATCACATACCTATTTACTATTACTTGCACAACTTGCACCTTAAATCACTAAATGCGTTTATCGCTAAATATAATTAAAACATAATTCTTTCTCTATCATGTTCAAACGATTGAAAGATACAAACTATGTTTTAAATTCGTTCACCGCTAACCGTATTTAATGATTTGTGGTGGAAGCGGGCCTTATTTCCAGATTGAAATTTTTTTTTTCAATACATTTGCTCGAAAACTGGCTCTTATTGCACCGCTTTTAGGTTCACAAAGCAGTGTATTGAACACGTATTACTATGTATTCCCGCTCTAGGGCTGGAAAGTAAGCCACAGATAAACTAGTCAAAGATGTGTGGTTTTCTTTTAATCTCAGCAAATAGCGTTCATACCTTTTGTGCCAAAAAATTTCGTAAATATAGATATTTATAAATTGTGCAAATAAATAAAATATGATAAACTACGCGCCCCTGCTTCGCACCGTTTTAATGACTTGACAAAACATCGATATTTCCTTATTTCATATAAGTTTAATTGTATTTATACACGTAAACAAGGCAAAAGTAGTATGTAAGGATCGTAGCAAGTGGCGTTCTGTAGTTTCTGCCTACTCCCTTGGGAAGAAAACGTGAGTTTATGTATATAGTATTTATACACATAAACCTTTCGGAATAAATTCTCTAAATGGTGGTAAGAACCGCATCAAAATCAATTGCGTAGTTTAAAAGAACAACGTGGTTACAGACAGACACGACAAGCGAGTTTAATTTATAATATGGATAAATAAAAGTTGTATAATATCAAATTATTTACCTACTTTTTAAACATTCTAAATACAAAAATTATCCTGTCCATGCGAAAGCACGGCGCGCGAAAAACGTAGCAAATTACAGCAAAGTACAGCAGTTCACAAATATTTTACTAATTCAATTATTTTAGAAAATGTAGACTTAACAAAATGCTAGGAACTAACTTAAATGCAAGGGACAGCCTGTTGCCATTGAAATTAAAAAGAAAAATATAAAAATTTCATCTAGTGGAAGAACAGCAAAAAGTAATTTTCTGAGAATCCAGTGCTTTGGAGCATCTAATCTAGACATCTGTACAAATAAATAAAATTGAAGTGCCTTTTTGTAATGTTAAAATAACACTTTTTTACTAAATGCATATGATATATATTATACGGTACGTATAACAAAAAAATAATTTTAAAAAAAATTGTCTGTCTGCCTGTTTGTTCCGGCTAATCTCCAAAACGGCTGAACCGATTTTGACGGGACTTTCATTGACAGAAAAGTGATGTTATGAGGAGTAAATTGGGCTACTTTTATTTTAGAAAAATAATTAGGGTTCCTAGCACAAAAATTTAAACTCATAAAATTGTGAACAAAAAGTCGGATTTGAAAAATTCGTTTTGCATTGAGTATCCCAATTCTTGAGGATGGTAATAGGCTATTTAACATCACGCTACGACCCTTAAGAGCCGAGCAAAAAGAAAAAAGTCAGTAATAGCGCAGGCGGGCGATGCAACGCAGCGGGTCGGGGGACGAGGGAGTTTTATTAAAATGTGGCTGATATTTTAAGATATTGTGTATCTTACGACTGCCATGCGAAAGAAGTCACGGGGCACAGCTAGTAATAATAATAAAAGTGGAATGTCAGCCTATTTCATGTTAAAAAGCACGGCTAGGACCAAAAAATGTTGTTTACATCAAAAAAATAATTGTTATATTATTAATTTAATGTCATTAACTTGTTCCTCGTAAGTGTATTGAAACACGTCGTTTGTTAATCGTGTTTGTCACTGCACTTTTGGTTCCATTGCGCCCTCGCTTTCGGTTCGGGCTGCAATTCCGTCTTGAGTGCAATGAACAATTTCCACACTTGCATCAAAATGTAATTATTTTGTAGAACATTTCAAATCACACTTCTTAAGTGCACACTAAAATATTTAAAGTGAAAAAAGATGTATTGACTTACCAATTTCATGTTGAGTTTAGTATGTAGCTCCAGAAGAACGATGTGGGATGCGGTCTGATGGACGTATATATATAAGTAACACTGCCAAGGTCAACGGAACTGGTAGTTTATAATTGCCAAACAAAAATAAAAATGCAGTAGGTAAGATCTATTCATAGATATCTATCAAAATGATGTATTCAATCTTTAACGGTTAGTATTTCCCCAAGCTATTGCAAAATGTATTATTTAAAAACTAAAATATACCTTTTGATACATCTTTGCTCCTATACCTTCATTTGGTGAGCGGGTATAACTACATAGACAGATTTCAAACCCGCGTACATTGAGATTTTTAATCGACGAAAAAAAAATGGAGGAGGTTCTCTAGCCAAAGCGTATACCTATTAGTTTTTTTTTATGTATAACTTTTTACAGCATAGTCCGATTTGAACAATTCTTGTTTTATTCGAGAGGGTATACCTCGAAGTTAGTCCCGTGTAAAATTGATTAACTTTGCTTGGGTGGTTTTTGAGTTAGCTTCAATACCACGTATTTTTCCCACTTAGTTTAAGTAGATGACGTATTATGTTATTAAACTTCCTGCCACTGTAGTTTACATAGCAGGTAGTGGTATTCGAATTTGTGTCGGGTAGGTACCACAAATAAAAAATAAAAACTTTTTTACAAAAAAAAAACAGACTTACAAAAAACATTACAAAGTTATTTTTCACTTTGTAGTGTTTTTTTTGGAAGTCGGTTTTATTTTTTGGAAAAAAGTTTTAAATCAATGCACACCTTTGCCCAGATTCAGCCCGATTTGTGTTATAAAAATATGCTTGTACCTATTTCCGCAATATGCAACGGAAGGTGACTTTTTCCTCGGATTAAGAACGTACTAAATGCTAAAAGCGTTTTATCGTAAGATAACCAAAGATAAAAGGAATTTCATAAAATGCCTAAAAAAATGTTATCATGTATTAATACGTGTTGTGTTGTACTTGTACGTTGTTGTGTTGTGTGTGTGTGTATGTTGTTTACGTGTGTCTTGTGTGTACCTACCTATATAAATAAATATAATATAAATTATCAATTTTTTATCTTATTTATTAGTCATTAGCGTATTTACATAGTACTAGGACCTTAGCTTTTGCCCGCGGCTTCACCCGCGTGCATTTGATCATTTTACGTTTCTGTTTCCTAAAATATGTACTTGAAAACATAATGTAGTTACTTATTCATTTAATTTTTATTAGGATCCCGTACGTCCGAATGAAAAAACAGAACCCTTATAGGACCACTCGTCTGTCTGTCTGTCCGTCTGGTACGAATTTGAAATTTGGTACACATATGAATTTCTGTAACCCAAACACGGACGTGTAACGTAAATAAATGAATTTTTATCACATCTATTCAAAAAGAGCTAGTTTATTCTTCGTAAATAGGGACTAAAATAGCTCTTTAATCCCTAGGGTCTTAAAGTGATTTGAATTTGGAATGTAGTTATTGTTAGTAAAAGTTCCAATCACCAAAGAGATCGACTACGAACATTGTATGAACAAGTAATAGGCTGTATGATAAAGTAAACCACGCGGGAGCTAAATAAAAAAAAGTTTGTGAAAAAATAAAAAAAAACTTGCGAAATGCATTCCACCTTCGTTCGTAATTGTTTACTCAAATTCGGATTTTACTTAGTTTTATAAAAAATGAGTGTGTCTTCCTCAAGTAGTGAGAATGAATTCTTATTAACTCCGGAGAACATTGTATGCACTTACTTATTTTCTCATAGAGGGTGATAAAAAGTAGAGTGTCCACCTCGGGAGCAACACTATTTTAAGCTCGAGTGACGAAATTTGAATCTCTACTATAGAATCCAGAGTGCAGCGAAGGATTCTACTCTAGAATCCTTCGCTCCACTCTGGGTTCAAAGAAACACTTTCGCCTTTAAAATAGTTGTTTGCTCCCTGGGCAAACAATCTACTATTTGAATATTATGTAGGTCACTATAAGGGGCAAATTAGAAAAATAAAGTAGGTAGTCATGGGGACTGCCGACAGAAGTGAAAACATTAACTGTAGACAGACTGCTGCGCGTCGCCAGTGTGGCGCAACACGTCACATTAGCTTGTTGGGGACGCGACAATGTCGAAAGTTGCGAACCCGTATGATTTTCCCCTAACAAAAAGCGCTCAACGCACCTAAAGAAATTTTTACTTCAAAAAAGTTTTACATACTGTACCATGTGACATATCTAATGAAAGAGCTTGTTGTGAGGGTCTCAAATATATTCATAATTTTAAAATAAACAGTTTAAAAGTTATTTAAGAAAATATATGAAAATTGACCATTCATATCTTCGGAACTACTGAGCCTAAAATTATGAAAAAAAAAACAGAAAATAGCTCTTTGCTTATAGATTACAGGAAAACCTATATGAAGTCTATGATCTTAAAATAACATGGTAAATCTCTCAATATTGTGCGTACAAACTAACATTTGTAGTTATTAGAATTTATGGGAGAACGTGTTTTAACAACAATGTTATGTTTGCCCTTCATTCATTTGTCAAAAAAGCTAAGCTCCGCAGCATACGCTGTTAGAAAAGTTCGTAATTTAGCTGACATAGAGACAGCCTGTTTAGTGTACTTTAGCTATTTTCATAGTGTAACGTCGTACGGTATCCTGTTGTGGGGAAATGCCGCCGAGATTCTATCTTTGTTTTGCAGAAAAGAGCTGTTCGATCAATTTATAAAACTTAACGGCTAATTAAGCTAGTTGGCTGCGAGGTATACCTTCAACAGTCAGTTATGAGACACAGTTAAATTTCTAACAATTGTTACCCAACTGAATTAGCTTGCGTGTGTTGCGTGAAACACTTTGACATTTTTGATGATTATTTTATACACAATGACATGAATATTTACTGCACCTACCACTGTTTGTCTCTGCATCACCCAAAGGTTGACTAGTAGAAAATGCCTATGGCATTAAGTCCGCCTCTGTACTTTTCTGTGCATGAAGTATTAAATAAATAAATAAATATTTACTTTGTAAAGTAAAAAATATATTATTATTATTTTTTCGTCTGACAATTCTCGGGTCCCGGACCTTTGTAAGGTGTACGAGGGGCCGAAGCCATCTCGCAGAGAGCCTCACTGTATGCACTATACAAGTGCACCCAAGGATAACCCTCGGAAGGTTCAGGACTATTGCAAAACATGGAAACAAAACATATTGGGCTATGGGTTTGGGTGGCTAAAGTGAACTTGTTATCTAGGCCTATGGGAAGACTAGGGCCCCTGCCTGACCAATGTTTTATATACAATACACAGATAAAATGGCAGCACACTCAATAATAGGTCCCCGAAAATGATCGCTAGCACATAGTATCATAGCGTTAAGGGGGCAACATATCCTGAGGTGCTTATGAGGAGTGGATAGGTATTTCACGACTATCAGAACAATCCTGGAAGTACGGTCAAGATCCCTACCAGCATCTTACTAGAATACTTCCTTCCTCCGAGCACGTTTGCTCTTGCGAATCTCCTCTCAAGCCAGCCAATAAAGTAAAGGCTCTCAAGCCAGTAAAGGCAAGAAAGGGGTGAAGAACAAGACTTCTCCCAGGAGATAGGATCCGTGGGGTCTCTACTGCCCAAGAGCTCGCCACATGCTGCCCTGCTGGTTTATGTATCTCCCTTTTTTTTCTTTTTTTTTTTTGGATGGGAAATCATTAAATGACTTCTCCCGCTCTGGGCGGAGCGGGAGGGCGAGTCAGACTTTTACTGACTAAAACCCACCCATGTTCCTTCTGTTGCCTGTGCCGGGGCCACGGTAACTCTTTCGAACATCCCGCAACCCCGGCTGGACTTATGTATCTCCCTTGGTCTGGCACCCTAGACCTGTTTCAGCAAAGTAAACTCTACTGGCAGTGGCACATACCTGCAGTTCAGGAGCGTGCAAGCCCCACCACGACACATTGTAGAGGTACGGTGGCGGTGGGCTAATTATTATTATTATTTTAAAATTATTGTGAACGTGAGGACTATGGTGAGTCATCATCAAAATAAGTTTTTGTGAAAATTGTCCTTTTTCTTGCTGACTACACAATTCTTTTTAAAATCTGTGATTGCTGATCAAAACGTCTTAAAAAGTTAAGGACAGTCTCCTAAGACCGTTTTCTTGTAGCGAAAACGGTTAAGGTACTGTCCCATCTCAAAAATTCATCCTGTATACAATGACTTGAATATTTACTTTGTAAAGTATTATATTATTTTAATTGTTGTGAAGGTGAAAACCATAGATTTAGTATGCACTACTAGCGTTAGATGGGGAATATGGTGATTAGGGCGAGCCCAAAAACAAATTACACTAGTGTGCGTGTGATGTGCATGTGAGCGAGACTAATAGTGCTGTTATAGCTGCCTCAACCTCCATTATCGATATGGATTGCAGTGTTGTCGTATCTCCTGATTTGAACCAGATGTGGATAAAGTGAATAGGTACGTATCTTAATTTTTAAAGGAACAAAAAATACGTGTTGTATTTTTAATTTCCCCCAAAGAGAACTAATTTATTGTAAATATGTCGTAAGCTTTCCTTCATTTTGCAATTTTGCCTCATGCAATAGTCTAATAATATAATAATGTTTGATTATTTATTAGTTTTATTAATAGGTATTTATGGTTGGATAATGCTGGTGAATCATCATGCGAACATTCGTTTACCCAGTTATCGAAACATATTATTTTCCTTTTTAAGGTTCCGTGCCCGAAGGGTGCCAGACGAAACCCTATTACTTTTGGTTTAGAAAAAAAAAAATCAAAATCAACTCATCAAGTAGAGTACAAATATAATTAAATTCTTTTTTATCTTCCAAAATGAAGGATAATCAATCAATTAAAACAAAAAAGATCAATTCTAAAATGAGGCCACGACATACACATGAACCTTCTTTGGTTTCACCGTAAAGTACAGTCACGCACGGCTCGCATATAATTTTCTTTGCAACTTTTTGTACTAATGCGCTAGTCGTGCGAAGCGAATTATTAAAAAAAATAACATAACATAACATCACGCCTTGTTTCCCCGAAGGAAACAAGGCGAGGCGAGGCTTAAGGGTTTTTTATATTTAAAAAAAAATCAATATCATGTTATCGATAGTGTCGTCGTGTTGTGTCAATCTCTGGTCTACGAAAGTGATGTTAATAAAAGCAGGAATTCACGTACACACATAAGAAGTGTCTAGGGCCAAGGTATTTACAAAAATATTTTAATGCCCTATTTTTTATTTATTTTTTTATTTGAGATAGGTTTGCTCTTGACTCTAGTGTAGGTTAGAGATGACAGAGACAAAGTCGACGATGGAGCGAGCTTACCCAGAAGAAGCTTGTTCACTCTCACCTTGAAGAGATCGGGGTTGTATGCGTTGGGAAACACAGACGCAGGCAGAGAGTTCCACTCCTTTGCTGTGCGCACCACAAAAGACTTTTGGAAAAGCTTAGTGCGAATTGGTGGAATAGCAATGGTAAGGATGGTAACCTGCAGTGCGTCTAGATGTCCGATGGTAGAAGGGGGCTGGCGGAATGAGGTCGTGGAGTTCTTGAGCACACTCACCAAAGTATAATCTGTAGAAGACCGACAAGCAGGCAACCTTGCGGCGATGAGCCAAGCTGTGAAGCTTGGCATCCACCAGTCTTACGTCGCCAATGAGCCTCTTAGCTCTGCGTTCCACCGAGTCAAGCGCGGCAAGTTGGTATTTAGCTGAACCATCCCAAAGATGGCTGCAATACTCATGCGTCGTACGGCTGCAATACTCGTCCGATCCTGCAGTCCATGCAGGATCGGACTTACGCTTTGTAGAGAGTTAAAAGCTGTCCAGGCGTAAAGTATCGCTTCACCTTATTTAGGATGCCCAGTTTCTTGGCCGCAGTTTGGGCTTTGTACTCGATGGTGGCACCGAAGTTGAGATATGCTGTCAACTCCATGCCTAAGAGCTCGAGCCGATCATTTACAGGAACAGATGTACCCCGAAAAGTAGGAGTTTGATCGAAACGACTCCTTTTAGCGGTAAAAAGACACGCCTGTGTGTCGCCCTATTGAAATGAAATAAAATATCTATTTAGACTGATTAAATAAAATGTTTCCGTATGTGTAGATAGATCGAAGAAGTACTCTCTACTTTTCCATGAATAAAGACTTTTCGCGATTTTTGCTTATGCTGGATTTTTCACCTTAGTTAATCCTGACATGAAAATGTGATAGAAAGACAAAAATAAAAGTTTGTGTGAACGTGCATTATCATGCACATGCAGAAATGAAGCACCAAATTGGGTCCGCAAAGGAATGACAGCATCTGATACAATCGTTTTAGCGTAAATCTGTGTGTAGTGTATATAGATATATTTATGATTTGTCGCTCGAGACAAGGTGGTGCGGGCTGAGTGGGGTCATTCCATGCCCAACCGTCGGTTCGAAAGCACGTGGTGGTGCGTAGGCGAGCCAAATACCATCTTAATATTGTGTAGCTATACTAGCTACTACACTGTGCATTGAGATTGTCTCTGATCAAAATCAGTTCGGTTCTTCCGCCGATTCAAATACGGCGTGTATTTGGATTGGCAGAACATACAAGTTTTGAATATTATAACTTTACCACCCCAGCTCCTGCACCTGCCGTTGCATGCACCCATAAGCACTATGTTTTGGGTGCGTTAAGTATATTGTGCGCTGCCGTAAACAGCGATTTCTCGAAGTCATTTTCCAGCAATAATTTTTGCTCAATCATACTTAGTTTGATGAACCTACAGAATGCGAAGATAACGGCCCTGGAGCTAGACCACCTTATTATTATAATCTTACTTCACTGCGGGAAAGAGATGGAGCTAGACGTCCTGTATTGCTCCAACTCTCTCTCACACTGAAGTAACATTAAAATAATACTGCTTTAAGAGGTGGTGGTTGGCCCCGTGTATATAACATAGCTATGACAGAGTAAATTATTTTCGTAAAACAAAATAGGTAAGCAGTGGTTTTTTAAATAATTTATTGACTAATTGTACTCATTGGGATTAAAGACATCACAGTATTCACAGATAAGTTCCAAGTTGTATCTAATACATAATTATCGAAAACGAACAAACATTCTTAATAAGACCAGGCGAGCGAATGTACCTAACATTCTACCAAATTCATTAATAGCCAAATAGCTCTTGTTCTGGTTCTATGTTCATTTAGTCTAAACCCAACTTTAGATACATCACCGTAATTTTATTAGAACTATAATATTTTTATTAACCTTAGAATAACCTAAAATCCATAGTGGCCATGGCCGCCGTGGCCGTAGTCTCCGCCATGACTTCCATGGCCGAAGTCGCCACCATGTCCGCCGTGGCCATGTTCGTAGCCGCCGCCATAATGACCGCCATGGCTGCCGTGACCGTCGTGGCCGCCGTGGCCGCCGTGGCCGCCGTGGCTGCCGTGGCCATAGTCTCCGCCATGTCCGTAGCCACCGCCATATTCACCACCGCCATAATGGCCGTGTCCATAATCAGCATACGCCAGCGCAAGGATGGCGCTCGCCACAATTGTTAACAAAACGAACTGAAAATAAACAAACATAAATGATTAATATTTTATACTTAAAAAACTTTGGAATAAATTCTCTAAATGATGGTGAAAACCGCCTCAAAATCCGTTCCGTAGTTAAGAAGAACAACACAGACAGACACGAAAAGCGAAGATATAGAGTTAGAAGATTACATAGATGAGATGCGGCCCGCTTTAGTATAGTATATCTGTATTTGCATAAAATATGGTACTCGTACATAAAAGGTCTTAAATATAAATATAAGTAGTTCCACATATTTTGCTTACAAGTAGTACAGCGTGCAAAAAAAACCTTAAAATTAAAATTAAGTTTATACAAAAACACTTTTGACATCATGTGGTAAAAAATCAAAAATATATTTTTTAAATTATATAATTATATTACTGGTGAGATCTTATTATTATTTGTAACTTTGCTTATGATTTAAAAAATCACTTATTGTGTAGAACACATTATTATAGAGCCATAACTTAAGTTTCTTTTTAAAGTAATTTAATTAATGGCAGCTCTCTGATCTGTTTGGGTATTTGGTTAAAGATTTTGACAGACATATTATAACAATTGTTCTGGAATAGTGTGTTTTTACATCTTGTGACAGCCAGTCGGGTTGGATCTCTTGAAATAAATTTTTTATTTTCCATGGCTTTAGCATATAGCTCAGAGTGCTGTTTTACAAATAATCCTACTTCTAATATGTACAGACTAGGTAGAGTTAATAATCCTAATTTCTTAAATAAAGGTTTTTTTCTTAAATAAAGGTTTAGATGCAAACGGCCCAACCCCACGAATTGCTCTGACACATTTTTTTTTGTGTGATAAAGACATTTTTAGCTTGAGAGGAATTACCCCATATAAGAAGCCCGTATCTAAGAATTGACCCGACGTAGCCATGGTACGCAGCCATAGCAGTTTTTTGACTTTTGTACCCGATCTCCCTTGGATGAAAGCGGTGGGTAAGGTCGGTGATGGGACGAGCGTACCCAAACGATACACTGAACAGAGGGTCCATTCGAACATTTTTTTTTCTAGAATACTTACCGTGATAGCTATAGGTGAAGTGAGCTGTCAATAGTGTCAATCCCTAGGATCAGCAGATCTATTCTGTAAAAATATCACGGGGAAAACTCACGTGAAGTGAGCTTAAAGTGAGCTGTCATTCCACGTGATGCTAGGGACTGACAACAAGTATAGACAGCTCACTTCAAGCTCACTTCATCTAAGTTTCCACGGAAACATTTTTACAGAATAGCTCGGCTGTAGTGCTATTCTGTAAAAATCTCACCGTGAAAACTTTGGTGAAGTGAGCTTGAAGTACGCTGTCAATCCGCGGCGATCCCTAATAAGTTGATACTCATCATTCGACTCGTTATTCCACCTGAAGTTGGAATCACAGAACGACACTATTGACAGCTCAGTGCATCTAAGTTATCACGGTTAGATTTTTATAGGCAGTAATACATCGGCAGGATTTTTTTATGAAACGAAATTTTACTAGATCAATAAAAAAAGAATACTTAAAGTTCAATTATAACTGGTTTGAAAGGACAAGCAGTACTCACAGTTTTCATTGTGTCTGTTTCAAGTTGAATAACGTCATTTTCGGCCCATCGTGGACATTTATAGGAGGCAAGATGGAGGTCAACATTCTAGTTTTTCCATTAAATATTATTAACCAACAAAATTTTGGTGGTTTTATTCTCCTACCAAACAAGTTATATACCTCCTTATTAATTGGAATTAGTATAATGAAAACCACAAATTGTTCTAGATTGGTAATGCCCCATTTTTATTTATGTGTCTTTTTAGAGAATTATTTATTAACAGTCCTAAATAATTTATTTACGGTTAAAAGTTTCATTTTCTTGCTCGGTTCGGGCACCTGAAATATAAACTGTTCGGATGCGAGCCCGTTGCTAGGCAAAATTAGATAATATAACGCCTGTAATCCCCGAAGGGTCAGAGGTGTACCCAATGTACCCATAGTAGGTACATCCACATTTCGCCAGTTATGTTTAAGTCCCATGTAATAGGCGAGCCTATGGCCATCTACCGGGCACAAATCCAGACTCCGGGCTGCTACTGAGAAATTCCAGATAGAAAAACACAATAACACTGCCCGAAAAATTTACTGGACCGCCGCGGCCGGAAACTAACTTTGTGCGGAAACTTAGTTTTAATGTAATTTTGTCATTTTTAACAAAAAAA
Source organism: Fissipunctia ypsillon (assembly GCA_947568875.1). Taxonomy (NCBI): domain Eukaryota; kingdom Metazoa; phylum Arthropoda; class Insecta; order Lepidoptera; family Noctuidae; genus Fissipunctia; species Fissipunctia ypsillon. The sequence continues at coordinate 13,120,259 of OX387659.1, read as the reverse complement.
AAAAAAAATATTCTGACCATTCCACATTACAAAAAAAAAAAATCAATTACTGCTCGTTTAAAAAGTGATGGTGAAATTAAAAGTTATTTGATGTAGTAGAAAGCATGTGAAGTATCAGGACTGGTATCCAAAGTTGATGTGATGTGAATACCTATTGTGAGGGAACTTACCTTGCAAAAACTAAAACCAAGTAAGTTACCTACGCGGCTGTACTATTGTGAAGTATTGTTTGTTTTCAAATACACAGCTGGCTTTCAGTGCACTTGTTGGAATATAATAGGTATAATTTTACCCGGCCAAATGTTAAATGCCTTAAGGGGGAAGCGCTAAGGTAGCCCGCGAAATTCAAATTTTCTTACGTTTTTTGCAATTTGCTGGTCAGTGTTAAGTTGTACGTTGATGAAAATATGATTCGCGGTCGTAACAAATATGTATTTACAGAATTATAATCATTACAATCAGTAATAAAACTTGTTAAGTTAGTATAATCCCCAAATGTCAAGATTTCATGAAATAGTAATTCTTGGGGTTTACTTGGTCTTAGAGAGTTGTGTTGATGACTTTAATGATTATAATTCTGTAAATACATATTTGTTACGGCCGCGAATCATATTTTAATCAACCTATAACTTAATACTGACCAGCAAATTGCAAAAATCGTAAGAAAATTTGAATTTCGCGGGCTACCTTGGCGCTTCCCCCTTAATTAAAACTGCAAAACTTAAAAAATAACTTTGGAGTGACCGTTCGTCGTTCTCGGGCAATGAGGTTAACATGACTGTAATTGAAGACAACCAGCCCCGCAAGAGGTTTATTTGTACTTCTGGTCAGTGTGTTCCCTTGTTTCACAGACAGAAATTTCATAGAATTTCGTTTCCCAGCAAATGTTTAATATAATATTTGGTCCTTGTATTTTTATTTCGAATTTTATTGTTTCAAATACTATTTACTTGAATGAAACATATTTTGCAGAAACACAATTCAATGAATTTTATAATCACATTTTTTTTATTTAATTAACAAACTTATCAAACAAAAGAATATTTTTTTAACGAATAATGTTTGTTCGGTGTATTTTTCCATGGTATTTTATTTCAACTAAAATGTAAAAATAGACGTTATGTTATCCATAGTGAGTAAAGTTAGTGACAGAAACGAATCGCTGCTAAACCGACTCCCGTCCCGTCCCGTCCCGTCCCGTCTTAGTCTTATCTGCCCTACCCCTAGAGTGTAATTTAAGCTCGCGTAGGTGCGAAGGGGCGAGGCGGACCGCGAGCTGACGAGCAGGTGGTATTAACGCTCACCACCGCAGCTTCGGCTTGCTTGCACGCTGCATGTTGCATGCTTGCTTGCACGCTGCATGTTGCAAGCTCGCTTGCATGCTGCATGCTTGCTTGCATGCTGCATGCTTGCTTGCACGCTGCATGTTGCATGCTCGTTTGTATGCTGCATGCTTGCTTGCATTCTGTATGCTTGCTTGCATGCTGCATGTTCGCTTGTATGCTGCATGCTTGCTTGCACGCTGCATGTTGCATGCTCGCTTGTATGCTGCATGCTTACTTGCATGCTGCATGCTTGCTTGCACGCTGCATGTTGCATGCTCGCTTGTATGCTGCATGCTTGCTTGCATTCTGCATGCCTGCTTGCACGCTGCATTTTGCATGCTCGCTTGCATGCACGCTGCATGTTGCATGCTCACTTGCATGCTGCATGCTTGCTTGCACGCTGCATGTTGCATGCTCGCTTGCATGCTGCATGCTTGCTTGCATTCTGCATGCTTGCTTGCACGCTGCATGTTGCATGCTCGCTTGCATGCTGCATGCTTGCTTGCACGCTGCATGTTGCATGCTCGCTTGCATGCTGCATGCTTACTTGCATGCTGCATGCTTGCTGCATGCATGGTGTATGCTTGTTTAGTATGTGTAGACAAAGTCACTATTAGTGAAAATAACAAGATTGTTTTCCTGCTTGACAAGAATTTACAATAAAGTTTTAAAATAAAAGTTAAGAACACAGTTAATTATAATTAGGTAATTAATTATACCTACGTATACAAGTTAGCCATATTTTTATTGTGCAAACAAATATCAAATGGGTGTGCTCATTCATCATAACGGTGAACAACGTCACAACCACAGAGCACGGAGATGCCTTTGCGGCCGCTGCTAGAGGCGGCACCATAGATATACTGTTTTTTTTTTATTTCTATGGGTGGCACTATCAACACTTTCCATAAACACCCAGCGTGTCACAGTCTACTCGCACTACACCACAAATGACGTATAGAAATGACTTTGAAGGTGCTCCATGACAGGAGTTGTACGGTTAACGCTCTTTCGGCGCCACGAATTTTTTCAGCAATTCTTGCCGCACACGGGCCACACGCTACAACCACAAAACACCGCCATCGAGCTGCGGACTATAGTGTTCGTACATTTTGTATAAACTCGCCGCACACGGATAACGCCGGTGGTCGCTACACGCTACGATAGGGCGCTTCTCGCTTCGTGTGGCCGCCACCGACTACTAAAGGCTAAGGCTCGGTGCGAACGAGTCACCGACCACAGCCACAGATGGCCAGTGACAAAAAGTTCACACGTTTTTTCATACATTTTGTAGGGACTCACCGCACACGTGTGGCCGGTGGCGGCCACGCGCTACAGCAATGTCCGCGACTCGCCACTTGAGACCGCTACAGGCCACACAAGACGCCGATACTCGCCACTGACGGCCACTCCGCCCCCCTCTCACCCTCGAACAGAATGAGATTGCACAGCAGAGAGCGGGTTATAAATTGTGGCGGCTTCCGAACGCCACTTCTGTAGCAGTGATGGTAGCGCGCGACAACCACCGGTGGTTGTGACGGTGGCTCGTTTGTGCCCAGCCTAACACAAAACGCCCAATGGGTTAATAAAAGTAGCGGCTACCGACCACTTGTGTCTGTCGCTCACTTCCGCTACTTAGCAGCCGCTTCCAGCTACAAGTGGCGGCTTTATGTGGCCGTAGCGTGTAGCCCGTGTGCGGCAAGGCTTATTATATGCCATCTCTAGCCGCTGCCGGCCCGGACGCTGCGGTTTCGTGCTATTTGGTCACAACTTACGTTTATGGATGTCGTGCGAAATAGAAACTTAAAGAAACTGTGATACTTCTATTCAACGGGGTTAATGTCATTCCCATCCGTATCTCCGTTTCTTTTTGACATGTTCATGTTTGTTTTTGTCATTAAATCTACTCCTCCCGCGTCATGGAAACTTTCATCACCATCATCGTCATTATTTTAAAAAAAATTCCTTTATTTTAATCAGCTGTTGAATCATATAATTACATTAATAAAAATATATATATTAGAAAAATAAATTAAAAATTAAGACAAAACACAACACATAATTTCATTATTACTTATAAATTAAATAGGCAAAGTCAACACATTAAAATTAGAAATAGGTAATCATAAATGTTAATAAAATGTTAGTTGTTGTTGTTTAATGTTGGTAATGTTATATCAGCTTGAAATCACCCACTGTTGGGTATAGGTCTTATATCCTTCCCGCTATACCTTCCAGTTCTGTGCGTCTCTCATCAAGTTGTTTTCCGCGACTTTGGTAATATAGTCGGTCGGATTTTGAACGTTCTTAGTTTGTATTCGTTAAGCTTTGCCGCCTTTGGAACCTTTGTCTCGTTTAAAGTTTCTCAATTAACTTAAAATATTTTATTTATGTAGGTAGGTACTACTGGCTTCAAAAACATTGCATACAAAGCCAGGAAGCCTATTTGCTGAGATTAATCTGTGGTGTGCTTTCTAGCTCTGCATTCTAAGTAAGAAAAAGGCACAAATATGTTCAATACATTGCATTGTGAACCTAAAAGCGGTGCAGTACTTACTCTACTGCACAACTTTTAGGTTTCGAGCCAGTTTTCGAGAAAGTGTTGAAAAATAAGTCTTTGTTTAAATTATTTATTTCATAAACCATACAACGATAGGGGGATTAAAGCCATCAGAACCTAGACAGGTTCTTAGTTAAATCTAACATCTTTACAAGATGAATAAAGATTCATTAGAAATGTGTCTTGATACATCATCATATATAGTATTTTAACCCTAATTTTTTATTAGCGACTGGAAGAGAATCTGCTGAATTCGTCACCGTGACCTCAGTAGCCGCCGTGGAATCCGTGGCTGCCGTGGCTACCGTGGCCGTAATGGTCACCATGACCCTGAACTCCGTATCCGTGGCCCCCACCATAGCCCCTGCCGTTATCGTAGTCGCCGCCATGTCCGTAATTCGGCTCATATCTGAATTGTCCCCCTCGCCCGCCAAGTCCATATTGTCCGTACTGAGCATTCGCCAACACAAGGATGGCACTCACCACCAGAGTGAACAATACCAACTGGAAATAAAAATAATATTAGTTTTTTTTAAGGTGGCTCACTCTTGACCTCTATTTCTCCTGTACGCGTAGCATGACCACCATAGAAACGGGTTTTGTCGACGGAAGAATAGACAAAATGACACATCGCCATGCTTAGACGTTAGAAATCTTTATACAGTCTGTCATTTTGTCTATTCTTCCGTCAACAAAACCCGTTTCTATGGCGGTTATGCTACGCGTGCAGGTGGAACGCGACAGATGATGTCTATGGTGGAACGAGCGCACCCGAAGATGCCTAGGTAGCACCATTACGGCGCGCTTTCTATACAACATGTCCCGTAATTAACGCACAACCTCTAAGGGGTCATTGTACTCATAATTATGAACAACTTTTACTAAGGTACCAAACCTGAAAACGCGAAAAAAAATCAGCTGTTCCCTACATATGTTCTACGTATGTTCGCATAACTCGTCAAAAAGTAGAGAACTGCTGATTTTTTTTTACCCGTCAACAAGTTTCACATTAAATTCGAGAATCCATCAACCAACTAGTATTGGACCATTTTTTTTTTCTTTAGTTTTTGTTTTTTAATATTTCGCACGTTTTCTCTTTACACATCTGCCACTGGCAGACTTGTCTACATCGGCACCATTGCCATAAATACAAATTTATTTCTTTATGTCTTGTCATCCTGTTTGTCACTGTCACATGAAATAAAATATTGAAAACTATAAAATGAATTTAGTTAAGATTATAAGATATATAATACAAAGTAAAGTGCCTGCCTGGGTTCGCAGCCACGACCTACAACTCTTAAGTCGGGGCTGCCACTGCTCTACTGGGCCACCACTCGTCTGAGCATATAACTGAACATATTTCAATATGGGACCAACATCGTTGTCGAGAAAAAATAGTCAGCCGTCCATCAGGCATTAGAGTCGAGTAGGTATTGAAGTTCTATAAGGGACGTAGTCGATAATTTTTTCTCGATTACGATGATGGTCCCATGGAGAAAGTTGTTCAGTTTGATGGTGTGTACCACACCCTTAAATTTGACACACACCTTTCTGATACATGCTGTATAGAAGGCGCACCGTAATGGTGCGCCATATTATTTTAAATTGAAAGAAGTAGCCTGCAGAACTCACCGTTTTCATTGTGACTATTTCAAGTTGAATAACGTTAGGTTCAATCTATCGTGAACATTTATAGCAGCCACGATGAGCAGGTTAAAATTCTAGTTTACAAATTAAGGGCTTTTACAGACGTGCTTTTTTTAGCATCGGCGATCGGAAACTTTGCTGCTTCAGCAATGGTAAATCGCGTTTTAGCGACTCGCTCTGTTTAAGCGCGGTATCAGTATGATGGAACATCGAGCCATGTTACGCAGATTCCCAAAGCCTCGCTAAATCACTGTTAATGGCATCCGAATGTATGCGAAGTGTAGTGTTCAAGTCGCTGTGACGAGCTTCCGTAAAGCGAGTCGCCGATGCTGAAAGTAGCATGTCTGCTAAGGCTCTAAATTATGAATAAAAAAAAAACTGGTGACATAATTCTCTTACCGAACAGGTTATAATATCACTCTTCTTTATTCCATGTCATTTGTATAGTGAAAACCCGTAAAACCACAAATTGGTTTATTAAAAAAATACCCATATTCAATATGGTTGATAGTTGACGAGTGTTTGACTTGGCATTTGCATATTGAGACTGTCATGTCACGGGTGCGAAAATTTATATGGATTTAAAAAAATCTAAGGTATGTGATGGTAAGGTGTGTTTGTGTGTGTGAAAGTGTATTTGTATGTCTTCTTTGAAGTGCCGATGTGTTCGAAGCGCAACCCTTACATTATTGACTAGAAAGAAATAAAAAGAAATAAGGTATGTTAAGGTTTTTAGCCACTCGGTTATTACCTCTTTGCATACGTGTGAGACCTCATGGTGGACCTTAATTTTGCGTTGATTTTATTATAAATGTAGGCTGATTGGGTTGCATACTGACGCCTTGCAATAGCGGTTCGGACCTTGGGAAGTAGGCCACTATATCCTTACGTCTTTTCTCCTGACTCTCTTGGTTAAATGGAATAGATTTTTGTAGATATAGGGTCGCAATTAAGAAATATAGTTTTCTTACTAAAAGTAAGCCACTGATTCTATATAGATCGACTGTGGGGAATCTGTATGGTTTATAGTACATAACTTTTATAAGTGACCTTTGGGCTCTTTCTAACTCAAGGAATTTACTTTTAGTGGCTCCTCCCCAGACTGGTATACAGTATGTAATAATTGATTGCGCGAGCGCCATGTAGATGCTATTTAGTGTCTTCGGAGGCATCACATACCTTAGACATAACATCACGCCTTGTTTTCCCGAAGGGTTAGGCAGAGGTGTACCTTATGGTACACCCACACACCTTACACACATACACATACCCACACACACACACACAAACATACATACCCACACACAACAACACAAACCCTGTTAAAATAAGACGCTCATACAGGTTAACATAGGCATACAACTACAGTTACACAATGAGCTGCAAATTAGTTCATAAGTCATTTACTTTTATCTTTTCTTCCTGAATTTATAATTTTAGTCACTTTTTGTAAACAATCGTCTCAATACTGGTAATATTTAAGGGAAAGAGCGGGATAGCCCCAACACTAGTATTATTAATTACTTACTGGGGATGTCTCATTTATAATTCATGTAACTGATTTGGGACAAACAAACATTTTTTATTTTCATAGGTTAATTTTTTACTACTACTTCATGAAATCATGACATTTGAGCCCAATTCTAACTTATCGAGTCCTATTGATGATGTTTTTAATAATTATAATTTCGTAAACACATATTTGTTACGGTCGCGAATCATATTTCGATCAACATACAACCTGACATACAAACTGACTTGTAAATTGCAAAAAACGTAAGAAAATTTTAGTTTCGCGGGCTACCTCAGCGCCCCCATTAAGGTTCTTTTCCCTTTTGTAAGTCTTTTTTCTCTGTAATCTCAGAAGAATTTTTAAGAAGATTTTTTTTTTATTACCATGCTGCAATAATTTTATTATGGTTGTTAAAACTTCTCACGACTTTGTAGCATCTAAAATAAAAAGATACCACGGAGCATACAAACTAGAGATACCGCGAATACTCGCTATTATTCGGTATTCGGCATTACTCGATTTTTTTTTTATACCTCGAATACCGTTTAATAGTATCTATTATTCGACATTCGGCGAATAGTTGTTTAGACTTAAAAAAACTTTTTTGCCAAAAAGAAAAACAACCGACTTCCAAAAAAAAAAACACTACAACGTGAAAAATAACTTTATTTTCGGAAGTCGGTGTCTTTGGATCTGTATTTTAGGTTTTTGCCACCGACTTCCGAAGTTAAAATTATTTTTAACTTTGTAGTGTATTTTTCGCAAAAAAGTATTTTATTTTTTACTTTTTAGTGGGTCGGTTTGTAATATATCTAAGTTACAATAGCCTAATGACAACTGCACCTTTTAAAAAATACCTATTGATTTTCCCGATGCAGGGTCGTTAATTTTTGAGGAGTTCTCCTGATACTTCACCATCAGCTCCACATCACCATATGCATTGTGACGAGCTTATATTGCTTAGCAATCATTTTAAAGTAATTGAATCGCAACTCATGAAATACTTATTATTTAGTTGTTCCGGTGGCCATCTGTGGTCTTCCTCATCAGATCCACTTCACCAAATGGTGCTTTCCGAGAGCAAATGCACAAGTTAGTTACTATAAAAATACCCAAATCACTATAGATGTGCCTATAATATTTGAAGAGTTCCCTCGATTTCTCCAGGATCCCATCATCAGATCCTGACCTGATGACAATGGGATCACCTGTGAAGACCCTTTAAAAAAAAAAAGGATTTTCCAAATCAGTCCACCTGTCTTCGAGTAATCGGGGAACACACATAAAAAAAAGAAAAAAAAAACATTCCGGCGAATTGAGAACCTCCTCTTTTTTTTGAAGTCGGTTAAAAATAATTAAACTTTTATTAATCTTTAAAAACAAAACACACATAGTATTTATTATGATTAATATGAAAGTTAGCCAAAAATCAGTAATGGAAGTTAATTAGTTAGGCTTTTTAATTAATAATTTATTATTTAAAGTTCAAAAGGGGCAGATTATGGTGCAGAAAAACTAGTTTATCTGCACGTTTGGGATCAAGCCGGTTGCGCTTTTTTTCATAAATCAAACCTGCCTCAGAAAATAGTCTTTCTGAATAAACAGACTTGCTGGTGTGATTAAGTATAGTTTAGCAAGCTTACTTCAAATGGGGAATTGATTAATATTCATATGGGTTTATACTTCTGAATTCCAGCATTTAAAATCAGTAAAATATGAGAGACTGGTTTCTTTAACGTTTTCTTTTCTCATAATCTTAGATTTTTTTTAATTACAGTAATGATCGATAAGTACAAGAGACTAATACAAGTGTAATATTATTATTGGAGTATTTTATAAACAATTTTTTAAATATTTCTTTTTTATGTCGAGTAATAATGGCTAGTATTCGACCATTCGCCATAGGGAATGGCGATTTATCGGTATTCGGCTATTCGCTATAACAACTATTCGCGGCATCTCTAATACAAACCCGCTTAAGAGATAAGGCGCTTAAATGGTCTGATCCTTCGGTTAGGGTGTATGAAGAACGGGCAAGTAACATCGTGTATGAACCTTTCTAACCCCTGGAAGTGGAAACTTAATTACTTATAGCCCATTGCAACCCTTTAAAACTCTCTAAAACCCTTTCAGCTCCGTGCTGCTACGGAGAAATTCACGATGAGAAATGAAAAACCCATTAACACTGTATGACCGGGTTAGAATTCAAGATGACATGCTGGGGTCATGGTCAATCGCGCTTGCCAAACGAGGCAGTCAAATTACTTTACATAAATTAAAACATAACAGGTTGTGTCAAATTAATTTATTTTAAGTATACGAATTAAACCAACAAAAAACAAACTAAATTACAGTAAATCAGACATTTAAAAAACATTCATGTTCTTCCATTTCTTATGACCATGGCATATGCATTACCACCATTACCGTCTCACGTCCCTTCAGTATGGCCCGCGCCCAACTTTCACGAACGTCTCAATCAATCAATCAACTCAGCCTATCGCAGTCCACTGCTGGACATAGGCTTCTCCCAGTCTGCGCCACAACACCCGCAGTTCTAGTCAAAGCCGACAAAAATTGGGCTAAGGAATGGTCCTTTCTGGCGTTTCTGGTCAAATAACTGGTTCTTTGACCAGAAACTCCTGACTGGGGTTCGCTAGATGTGCTATCCTAAATAATTGGTGAGATATTTGCTTGTCAATGTCATACAAATGCATGCAGTTTCTTCCAGAAGAGTTTAAACCATTCTGAAGCAATTAAGGAGATCTCGCTACTTCAAACATCACCAAATGACTTATTTAGTTATTTGGTAAATGTAATACTATTTGTATTACATTTTGTAATTATAAGACTACTAGCACTTCGCCCGCGACTTCGGCCCCCCCTTTTTTTGTGTGGGAAATCATCAAATGACTTCTCCCGCTCTGGGCGGAGCGGGAGGACGTGTCAGACTTTTACTGACTAAAACCCACCCGTGTTCCTTCTGTTGCCTGTGCCGAGGCCACGGTAACTCTTCCGAACATCATCGGTACTTTCCCTTACGAACTTCAACACTTTATTCAATTTACTTTCTGTAAATTATTTCATCACTAGATAAACGGTGTTGGTGACTTCGTGAGGAAACCGGCATGTCCTAGAACCACAAATTCGAAGACATGTGACATCTACCAACCCGCTCTGGGTCCGCGTGGTGGATTGTGGCCCGCTCCCTTTCACAGAGAGGAGGCCTGTATCCTAGCAGTGGGAACATTATAGGCTGATTATGATCGTTGGTCTAGGGTTCGCTAGCGCTACTGCTGGGCATGAGATCCTACGTTTGATTTTCAGATCAGGCAGTGTTTTGGGGTTTTCTACCATGAATTGCTCAATATTAGCCCGGAGTCTGGATTTTTTCGCGGTTGATGGCAATATATTACATGGGACTTAAACATAACTGGCGAAATGTGGGTGTAATATTAGGTGCATCTCTGCCTAACCCTTAGGGGAATACAGGTGTAACATTCATGTGAATAAACATAACATGTTGTGTCAAAATAATTTATATTAAGTACGAACTAAACCTTAAATCACGTTAAATCCGACGTATAAAAAACATTCATGCCTTTGGCCTATCCATGATAATGACCGTGGTGCCCATATCCATGACCGCCATGTCCGTAGCCGTGCCAGTTGCCGTGGCCGCCATGGCCATGTCCGCCGTGGCTGCCGTGGCTGCCGTGGCTGCCGTGGCTGCTGTGGCCACCATGGCCGTATCCATGATGGTGGTCAGCCGCGGGCGCACCCTGCACTGACGTCATCAGTGCCAAGATAGTGCACACCAACAGGGCGAAGAATGCGTACTGAAATTTAAAAAAAAATTGGTAGTTTACTTCTTGTAAATATTTACAGAAAAGTAAAAAGCGGCCAAGTGCGTGTCGGTATCGCATACGAAGGGTCCCGTACTACCGTACAATATTTAGCACTACATTTAAAACAAAATACTTAAGTAAAAAAAAAATGCCGAAACAAACATGTTTCTTGTATGGGGACCCCGTATAATGTTTTGTTTTACCACGGCTCTACCTTGACCATTTTTGTACCTATGCATTTCTGGATTTCAATTTGAATTATTTTCTTGTTTCGTCCTTTTTAGAGCCCTTTTTTTACGTAGTCGGGTAATTTTCGTCATGGTTTTCGAGGTTGCCAATAGTGGCGTGCACAGAGTTTGAAGACAGAGTAGGCAAAACATTTTAAAAGCTATTATGATGATGATAATAGCTTTTAAAATTTTCTTTTTTTCAGCATCCAGTCTAACCGGATACAGCTGAATGTCAGTATTTTACACAGTAATACGATACCCCTTAGTAAGACTAGTGTCAGACTCGGGCTTCTGATGACCCATAACGACTGTCAAAAATCCACGATGACAGCCGGGACCAATATTATGAGCTTAACGTGCTTTCTGAGGCACGGAGGGATCATGGTATGTAAACATGGCCACCTATCCACGGGCCAACCGCGGCAAGCGTAGATTAACCTGGTCGATCGACCCGTTCGGCTGTTAATAACACAACACGATCACTTCTTTTTTTTCTTCGAAAGATTGTTTTGAAAACTCATAATTTTTTATTTTCTCTATACACACAGCACCTTAACAACTTTCATAGTGAATATTATCCTTTTTTCACACTAAGTATTATCAAGGTTAAAATCATAAAAACCTACCTGATTTCATAGCTCACAACCAAAACAAACCAACAATGGCGACTCAGAATAAAAAATAAACAAAATGTAATGTGTGTAAGTAATGGCGCTTTAAGTAGCGATAACCAATTAAATGAAACAAAGCTACTATTTAAAATAGTCGTTTGCCTACCCTGTACGGTTGTGTGTGTTATTTGTGAGATTGTGTGCCACGTATTTATAGGAACGCACCTACTGTGTGTGTACCTACTCTCAGCTAAGTCGTGCCTCTTTTGTTACGAACGTTCACGAACGGACTACACTAGGCTAACTTAGAGATAGCATAAGTTGTATATCGCGCGATTGCAAAAATTACATTCACTTAATTAGCGTTGTGTTAAATTTGTAACTTCGTTATTTTTTGAAATTTCTATTAAAAAAATATTGTACTAATTTATAGTCCATCCGAAGAGCAGTGGTGGCCTAGTGGTAACGGCTGCGACTTACGAGTTGTAGGTCGTAGGTTCGAACCCTGACAGGCGCTTTGCTTTGTGTAAATTATTTCATCACCACTGCTCTCAAAACGGTGAATAAAAACATCGTGAGGAAACCGACATGTCCTGAATGAAAGAATTGCACCGACCCCAGCGTGGTTTGACCAGACTCGATTACTCGAATGTATCCAAAGATTCACACTAGCAGCCCCTGAAGCCTCATGTTTCATGGGGCTACATAGGCCATTGCATATCAAGGAGTAGACCGGGGGGCGCGGTAATGGTAGACACACACACACACATTAAATCCGCACGTCCACGAGAGCACACATATATAAACATTTAGACCCGAATAGTTTGTGTCTTTCCCGAGTGCCCTCAGCGGCGCTAGTGCAGCGCAATGCGAAGTTGCGTCAAATAATACAAAGGAGCACGACAGATGGAGCAGATTTATGATTTTTTTGTTTATTGATAATACGCTCGTAGTAAATAATAAATTAGATATCAGGACAAGATTATAAATATTTATCTGAGTTAGGTAGGGTAGGCAGTGTCTTTTTTGTCTTTATGAGATGCACACCACTAGTTGCCAATGCCTAAAATTCATTTTGACCTCACTATCGGCATTAGTACCTACCATTGAAAACAATAACAAAGACACTCATGAGGAATTGTTAAAAAATATTCGGAGCCGCTATCTTGGATGTTAACACTGCGGGACCTTAAACGCCCTCAAACGTAATAACAATATAACTTCTATTGTGTCTCGATCAGTGACCTTCAACCGATTAAAACAAGACATTGTAGTTATGTACTAAATAATTTTATAAACCATACAAAACCGTGGACCATTTGGCAATTATTAGCAGATCTACATATTATTTAAGGCAGATTAGTTATAAAAAGGTCAAAACAGTTTAAAAGAAGCATACACAGATTATTAGAATGTCTATTGAAAATCAGAAAGATCAATTAGATTAATAGCACCGTTTATCTAATAAAAATATCACGATGGCAATTTTCCGCTCAACTTTGAAAATTCAGATAGTTTTTAAAAAGGCTAAAAATTAAAAAGGAGAGCAATAGTTATAAAAATGGACCTCATCGTTTGAAGTTCAAAAATTTGTTTGACGCGCAGTTAAATATTTCCGAAAAAAAAAATAGATTTTAAAGTGTATACATAATTACGAATAAAAAAGGAAGAAACATTTAAGTATTTTTTCGTAAAATAAAAAAAGAATTTGCTTACGGTTTTCATTGCAACGGCGAATCTTGTACTATGTTGCATTAGGCCCGGCTGGAACTTTTATATGAAACTGGTGACACACAACAAACAAAAACTGTAGGTACCTACTTCGGTTGTAGGGTCAATATTCTGATTTTAGAGGTTATTTAATCAGTCTTTTTGTTATTTTGATGTTTCTCAACAAGGCAATGTTTTTAGAGTCCCGTAGTAAACAAGGAACCCTTATAGTTTTGCCATGTCCGTCTGTCTGTCTGTCTATCCGCGGCTTAGCACAGATATTCTTAGTAGTAGTAAGCTATAATCTGGCATGGGCATGGGTATTAATCACGCCGACATAGTGGTAAAATAAAATTTTGAAAAAAAAATTGTGGGGTTACCCTTGCACGTAAAGTGGGGTTATATTTTTTTTCTGTGTGGGGTTGGATAGGCCGTTCAAAAATTAAAAACCATTTTTCGATTCAGGGATCCGTTTGCGTAAGCATCGCAAATTTTTGTTAAGAGTCAAGCCCCCCGCCAGCTAAACGGTTGCTTTTGGATACGTGAAAAATTCTCGGCAGTAGTACTCGTATACACAAATAAAAAAGTCGAAGCAACACGCATCATTTACAGAAGCTGTATTTTTTATTAACTGATACTTTATTTTTTTCTTAACAAAGTAGATTGGTATACAATCTTTTTGTTTTCGGAAACATACGAGTATCATCATCTGCCTAGCCTTTTCCCAACTATATTGTGGTCGGCTTCCAGTCTAACCGGATGCAGCTGAATACCAGTATTTTACATGGAGCGACTGCCTGTCTGACTTCCACAACCCAGTTACTGGGTAATACGATACCCCTTGGTAAGACTGGTTGTCAGACTTTCGAGCTTCTGACGACCCGTAACGACTGTCAAAGAAACAGTTCTCGGAAACATATACTGGCTGATTTTACAAATAGAAACTTTTCGATTGTGTCTTGTTTTCATTAAAATAAAAGCTATATAGGTAATTATTTTTTCCCGATTTCATGTGTTTTCGTTGCTTGATTTTGGTATTTAACGTTTATCATTTTGAGTTATACAGTTTTTGAAAAAAAATGAGTGGTGAGTCATTTTCTATGTCATGGAGCGACGCCATTTGACAGCTGACCCTGAGCTGAGCTGATGAAATACAGTGAGCTGTAGGAATGCTACTAGCGGGATCAGTCCCAGGTATCTCGGCATTTTGGTGTCAATAGGAGCGTGATTTGTCGTCTTTGGCAGCGTTACGTTAATACAGGGGATCCTGCTGAGCAGCACCCAGAATGTGGAAGGAGTACAACTGCTCGACAGGACCGATACATACAACTGACTGCAAGCCGTCAGCCGATGTTAACCGCCCGGGAGATAGGTTTAAAGCTACAATTCTCAAGCGGTGTTGTTGTTAGCCACCAAATCGTGAGAAAAGGCTGCATGAATACGGCCTACGAGCATGGTGTAGGGAACACATGACATGGACCCAGGAGCACATAACATAACATCACGCCTTGTTTCCCCGAAGGGTTAGGCAGAGGTGTACCTATGACCCAGTAGCAATGGGATAAAATTTTATTTTGCGATGAGTCCCGATTTGGATTTAGGCTTGATACGAGAAGGGTACCGTCGTCCCAGGAATACGGCTGAGATGCATCCAGGAAGTGCACCCTTACAGTGGCTGCACAGTCATGGTATGGGCGGGTATTATGAAGAACAGACGAACTGAGCTTGTTTTTTAGATGGAAATATGAACGCTGAAAGTTACGTTGAAGATGTCCTCGGGCCTTACCCATTTGCACAGTCTTGGCTCAGATTTCACGCTGGTGCATGACAATGCGCGTTCGCACACAGCTCGGAGGGCCAGAGGGTATTTCGCAATGGAAAACAATCGACTTCCAAAACAACCGACTTAAGAAAAAAAACAAGTGAAAAATAACTTTTAATTTCGGAAGTCAGTGTCTTTGGATCTGTATTTTAGGTTTTTGCCGCCGACTTCCGAAATTAAAAGTTATTTTTTAGAAGTCGGTTGTTTTTTTTTTTTGCAAAAAAGTTTTTTAGTTTTCACTTTTTAATGGGTCGGTTTGTAATTCATCTAAGTTACAATAACCTAATGACAACTGCTCATCACCTTTTACAAGATATTGCTTTTCCCGATGCAGGGACGTTAATTGTTAAGGAGTTCTCCTGGTACTTCACCATCAGCTTCACTTCACCATATGCATTGTAACGAGCTTATATTGCTTAGCAATCATTTTAAAGTACTTAAATCGCTACCAGTGAAATACTTATTATTGAGTGGTTCCGGTGGCCATCTGTGGTCTTCTTCAACAGTTCCACTTCACCAAATGGTGCTTTCCGAGAGCAAATGCACAAGTTACTATAAAAATATACCCAAATCGCTATAGGTGTGCCTGGATCCTGATTTGGTGACAATAGGATCCCGTGGGACGTATATTCTTTAAAAAAATATATATTTTCCAAATCGGTCCAGCCGTCTTCGAGTAATCGGGAACACCAAAAAAAAAAAGATTCCGACGAATTGAGAATCTCCTCCTTTTTTGAAGTCGGTTAAAAATGGTCACCAATAAGGGCCTCACTCTCGTTTGGTACCGTAACACGGTCACTTTATAAAGCCTACTTCTCATTAACGGCTCGGTTACAAGATTTGAAAAAAATATATATTGCTATAGATTCATGTACAGTACAGTCTGCAAAAGCGTTATGTAACCAACGCACACTACAAAACTATATTCCTACTGTACGTACTGCTACCTATGATAACCACGCACACATCGCATTCGTAGAGGGAGTGCGCTAACGTCTTCTAAAATGATAGTATAACATAATTTCGCGTCGAAAATTATAGCGTTCGTAGCCCAACGACTTACGTAGCCTTATACTTCTGAATATTGTCATGTGAGTTCGAATGTCTGAAATGGAGATTCTTTTTGTGATTTAAAATTTTAAACTAAAGCAAATAGAATTATTTTTGTTAAGAAATGGTTGTATTCATTTAAAATAGCTTAAATAAATAAAACCATTTTTAATAAATGTCTTTATTTAAAAAATAAAAGAACTTCACAAGTTATTATGTTTAATTATAAATACAACAATACATTTAGAATATACCTGCCATTACATCTTTTATACAATTATTTAATAAACAATGGGCGGAGTGAATAAACATGTCACATAGATAAAAAATATAATCTGATTCAGTAACAATAACATCACTCACACTCCAGCACCGCTGACTTATTTTATTATGGCTAATTATGCTGTAAAAGTTTTGAAGATGTAATAGTATTAAGTATTTCGTTTATTCAGTTCCGTACAGTTTGCATAGTGACGTTGTGTGCTGCTGCTGTTATGTTAGTTTTAACAATCTCGCGGTGCCGAGGCGAAGCATTTGTGTAAGCCAATAGTGTCGGTCCAGGCAGGCGACGGTTTATTTCGCCTGTCTCAGCGTGACGATGTACCCACAGTCAAACGGTTTTTCTCTACAAAAAAAAAAGAAAATGTTAGAACTAAGGTCACGGTGACATAATAAATTAATACATTAATATTGAATTTAAATATTTTCATTGATTTCTTAATTTTAAATAATATTGATGTTTTTAAACATTTTAATGAATTTAAAGATGATTTTAATTTTATTTATTTGAGTAATGTACTGTTGTTATTAAATTTTAGTTATAATAACATGATTGTGGTATGTATTTGAATCTTGGTTACTGACATAATTTTGTAAGTATATTATTAAAAAATATGGATCACTGTATCTGAAGTAAATAAAATAAATTAAAAGTAATAATAATTTCACTCACCGATATCATGAGGCGCCATGCGATTTCACTAACAGAAATGTTTTACTCACGCAAAACAATAATGTGAGCTTTTTGGAATATTGTTAAATAATGCATGGTCTAAGAGTTAGACTCTAAGTTAATCAATTTATCATAATCACAAACTTCGTAAAACTGCAAAAGGAGGAGTATATAGGTGTAGTTGCTAATATAGACTGACTCATAACATAAGTTCACAATTATCAAAGGCAGGAATATATTTTTAAAGCAGGTAGTTAGCATCTAAACCGGCAAATAAATTATAAGTAGGCGAGAAACTTGTGGTTGTAGATTCTCAAATCGGTCAGAATATCGCTTTATTCAGTAAGTTATTCATTATTTTTTTATAACTCGAAATTACAAAATCTCAAACATAATATTCGAAATCGTTTGTCACCGGAGGTCGAATGCTTACCTGTTGCACCACGAGACCAACTATCCTTTGTGGCGAAATTATGTTATACTATCATTTATACTCCGTCGGTTTAGGTAGTTAACTAAATGGAAACAATCTTGGCATGTCTTTTTATCTAAAAGTTGTCTATAAATTGTATATAAAAATCTTTGCGACTAGGTATTTACTAAATCGATGTTAGCTAATAAACTAAATTTAAATAATCTTTGTGTATATTATATACGACCTCTTTAATATAAAAAGACATACCAAGATTGTTTACCTTTAGTTAACTACCTAAACCGATAGACCATAGAAGACGTTAGCGCACTCACTCTACGAATGCGATGTGTGCGTGGCTGTCATTGATAGCAGTACGTACAGTAGCAATATAGTTTTGTAATATGTGTTGGTTACTCAACTCCTTTGGCGTGTGTACAACATATTTTTAAAAGGATTTTTTGATGGATCGATCCTTGCGGCTGTTATTACTTACCCACGAGCTCTTACCTACTATTTAAGAAAATAAATATAAAATGGCAATACTGAACCAATCCAACTAACAATTTCCTTATCTTTTAAAACAAAGTAGTCAAATAGCTTTTCATTAAACATATTTTTTTACTCAGCCGTATCTAGATAATATAGTAGTTTAATAAAATTTGACTTCCAAGATTTTTTAACATTGTTAGTAAGTTACAAGTGAAGCTAGTAAAAGCGTGTTAAAAACGTAAGTAGATCATTAATTAATTTGAAAATTGAAATCATATGAGAGTAAACGGTACTTACAACAAAAAAACTATTTTTAAGATTTGTGTCTGTCTGTCGGACTGTCTGTCTGTCTGTTTGTTCCTGCTAATCTCCCAAACGGCTGTACCTATTTTGACAGGACTTTCACTGGCAGATAACTGATGTTATATGGAGCAACTTAGGCTATGTTTATTTTAGAAAAATAATTAGGATTCTGCGCAAAAAATTAAAACCCATAAAAATGTGAACAAAATCCCATTCAAATAGGGAAGTATTGACATCCACGCGGGTGCAGCCGCGGGCAACAGCTAGTTTGAGAGAAAATTTCTCCATTAAAATCGCCTTGCTGGTGATCATTAGTATTAAGCTTGATAAAATAAGATTAGTACCCTAGGGTTAAATGAAGTGACACGATAGATGCCAACAAAAATTCTTTCTTTATTTATTCTAGTGTTAACAGAAAATTATACATACTGAAACGTTAAATTCAATATTAATATTAATTAATTACAAATTAAATATACATTGTTTCATCGGATAACCTCTTCTCGAACGAGATATTGCATTTTTCGGTCAGTTTTAACGTCCGTGTCCATAGTGTCCATAGAAATCGCGGTTGCCCCCGCGTCTGCGCCCACCGCCGTGCCAGCGCCCGCCGCCGCCCCCGCGCCCGTTGTAGCCTCGCGACTCTGCCCCCTCCAGCACATCATCTATAGGGATAGCCGCTGCTGCTTCCACTGCCATCTCAGCTGGCGCTATGGGCCTAGGCACTGCGCTCACCAAAGCGAAGATGGCACAGATCACTAGGGCGAAGAAAGTAAACTGGAATTGAAAAGAAATGTTGTCTTAGTAGGTCGTTTGTATTAGTCTCTCTCCCGTGGTTGTCTCTGTATTGCCCGTCTAATATCAATCAATCTGCCTAGCCTTTTCCCAACTATGTTGGGGTCGGCTTCCAGTCTAACCGGATGCAGCTGAATACCAGTATTTTACATGGAGCGACTGCCTATCTGACCTCCACAACCCAGTTACTGGGTAATACGATACCCCTTGGTTAGACTGGTTGTCAGACTTTCGGGCTTCTGACGACCCGTAACGACTGTCAAAGATCTACGAATGACAGTCGGGACCAACGGCTTAACGTGCTTTCCGAGGCACGGAGGAGTCTCGGTATGTAAAGATGGTCACCCATCCACGGACAACCCCGGCAAGCGTAGCTTAACCTGATGGATCGACCCGTGCGGCTGTTATTATTTAGCCACGAGCTCCTCATTGCTCGTCTAATAACATACAGTAAAAAAGCTTTATGAGAAGGAGCATTCAAGCGCTCGCTTAGTGCTATAGTTTGAGATAAATGGTGTCAAAGTTCATGTCTCGCTTTGTCGCTGTCTAAGCACATTAGCCGACCGCTTTGAAAATCTAATGTAGCCTTGACGGTGATTTATGGAATATTTGTTTCAACCTAGTATAATACTGCAGACGCAATCATAATCGTGTGTCGTCACTACTGTCTCTCCTTCTCCCTTTAATTCATCCAAAGTTTGTCTGTAAAAGATCACTTTCAGCGATAAGACCGCCCATTGTGTCACCCCATGTGTAAAATTTCTTCATTTATATCTGTAATTTTATGGTGTACAATAAAAAATATTCTGTTCTATTCTATCGTGAAACTAAATGTTAACAACTATTTTCCGTTAATAATATAGAAATTATCTACATATTTAAGACCTTAACGATTAGTGTTTAAGTAAATTATAACATAGTAAATTAACTGTTCCTATTCTTAAAACTTATGTTAAATAATTAAGTAATTGTAAGAACTCATGCCGCCGGTGATTAAGGTTTATCCCAGTACAGGCAATATATTTTGTAATATCTACATTATTTTTAAGATTTGTACTGAACTTTACCAATTTTTAACATAACATAACATCACGCCTTGTTTCCCCGAAGGGTTAGGCAGAGGTGTACCTATAGTAAGTACACCCACATTTCGCCAGTTATGTTTAAGTCCCATGTAATAGGGGGCGAGCCTATTGCCATCTACCGGGCACAAATCCTGACTCCGGGCTGCTACCGAGAAATTCCAGATAGAAAAACCCAATAAACTTTGCCCGACCTGGGAATCGAACCCAGGACCTCATGCTCAGCAGTAGCACTCGCGACCACTAGACCAACGAGGCAGTAAATCAATTTTTATTTTTGAATAAATTTTATTATTTATATTGTACAAAGATGATTTTTCAAAATTAAATTGTTTGATAATTTAGAACATTTTCTAATGTTGAAAGCGTTCTTACAATTTTTATTTATTAAACTTTGTGCACAATAAAGGTACGAAGGCGGACTTAATGCCTTAGGCAATAGGCATTATCTACTAGCCAACCAAGGATGGTGGAGAGATAACATAATTATGAGAAATTATTATTATACGATACAGCCGAACGTATCTCACCAATGCTATGAAATAAAAATAGGTGTAGGTACTGGGTTATCATATTGGCATTACTGAACCATTCTGGTCCTGGCACGCAAGTGACCTTTCAGAATAGTCCAGTTTTGGAAGCTAACCCAAGGCCATCATG
The DNA here is from genome assembly GCA_947568875.1 of Fissipunctia ypsillon. NCBI lineage: Eukaryota > Metazoa > Arthropoda > Insecta > Lepidoptera > Noctuidae > Fissipunctia > Fissipunctia ypsillon. The sequence goes on along the minus strand of OX387659.1, from coordinate 13,099,244 downwards.
GTAGTGGAATAAATTACGATGTGTTAAGTGTTATATTACAAATTAGAGGATTAAATCTATACATAAGTAGGTATACATACAAATAAATAAAATTGGTGTGTCTGTTTGTAACGTCAAAATATCAGTGGTTTACTAAATGCATATGAAAGTACATACGATACTTTTAACAAACAAAACGATTTTAAAACTTTTGTCTGTCTGTCTGTCTGTTTGTTCCGGCTAATCTCCGAAACGTCTGAACCGATTTTGACGGGACTTTCACTGACAGACAGCTGATGTTATAAGGAGTAGGTAACAGTTACTTTTATTTTAGAAAAAGAATTTGGGTTCCACGCAAAAAAAATTAAAACCCATGAAATTAAAACCCATGAAATTGTGAACAAAATCTGATTCAAATAGGGAAGTATTGACATCCACGCGGACGAAGCCGCGGGCAACAGCTAGTCCAAGATTAAAATGGTTGAAAACATGCTGGTTCTGCTCCATAGGACAATTTAGAGTGTTTTAGAGTCTAGATAAAATCAAACTGGTTGCTAATTTGATTTATTTATATAATTTATTATTTTTATGCCATTGATTTTACATTCTGTGATTACTTTAACTCAGTGACTTATTACGTGTTAAAATCGTATACTTTTACAATGTTTGTAAATATGTGAGCACCATGTGTCTATTACATACTGAATTTTATCTGGCATTGCTTCATTTTTTAATTCTTTTTAGCTATTATGGTATAGTAACTTCATTCTAGGTGCATCGTCTTCACATATTATTATTCAATTACCTATATAAAAATATTGTAAAACATTTCAAAAGAGTAACGTTGGAGTTTCTTGCTTTTCTTCTCCATACAAAACTCCTTTTAGAAGGGGCAACTAGAATTAACTATATTTTTTTTGTATATTTTGATGTTCAAAGTGCCTTTTCTGTGCCTATTTGAAATAAATGATTTGATTTTGATTTTAACTGATAAAAAATAAATTACGATGTTACTGATACTATAGAGGGAAGGTATATTTTAATATTGATGCGTTACACAGGAATTGCTAGGAACCCGACTTCAAAAAAAGGAGGAGGTACTAAGTTCGTCGGATATTTTTTTTTTTTGCTGACTAACTTTACAGTACATATGTACCTATTCAAGTAGTAAATACTTTTGTAGGTAGGGACGGTCGGTGGGCAGTGAAAAGTATCCACCGTAACTAGCAGTTTACTTGATCGCGGTGTACCGACTGCTACGTAAATAATCGCAACATATAATATTATTAAAATATTGAACCTTCATTATTGTCTATTGATGAATGGGAAATCAATTCCTTTGTAACTTGTATGGGAGGATGTGCATCTTCTTGGCATCCACTTTTTTGCTTTTCAATACACTAAAAGGAATCTTAGATCCGTTACCAAAGAATTAATAGAATGAACTACGATAGTTCGGAGAATAGGGAATATGTATGTGCCATGGGAGAAACGAACATCTATACACCGTAAGGATTATTCTTGCTTGCTCCGCTCGGCCGCTATAGTTACGCTTGCTAATAGATATATGGTGTGCACGGGATTTTGTTTTCAAATTGGTCAGATGTAAGTTTCCTCGATAGTACTTGAGTAACATATGACATACTTTTTATTCCGATATCCCTACGGGATCGAGACTTATGCGAGTGAAACCGCGGGGCACTGCTAGTTATCCTATAATATTGTATTTTCATCGTGATATTCTGCTAGCTTGAATTGTAAAATCTTAAAACCTTCCTGTGGGACTGGCCCAGCCTAGTGCAGGAAGTCTGGAAATTGCTTTTGTGTTAAATTCTAAGAAAACCAAAATGTTTTAGCTATAATACATATAGTAATTCCACTAAAGAGGTTTCACGTGGAGCATGATTCTAAGCACAGTCTACCTCTCGTACGATGCAACGAGATTACTCAAGCTTTACAGACTAAGCCAACGTAGATTAATCTTGGGAGTTCGCTAGCTCCCTTGTTCTTTTGTGGAGAATGTACTTAGGATTTTATACTCTGCGCTACATTATCTGTATATATCTAAATATTATAAAGAGGTAAATTTGTTTGTTTGTAAGTTTGTATTTAGAGGGTAATCTTCGGAGCTACTGATCCGATTCCGAAAATTCTTTCTCTAATAATAGGAAGCTACAGTATTGCCGAGTGTCATAATAGGATATAATTTGATGCGGACGAAGTCGCGGGCAGAAGCTAGATATATATAAAGCTAATAATAAAGCTGAAGAGTTTGTTTTTTTTTTCATTTGATAGCCCAATTCTTGAGAATGGCTATAGGCTATTTAACATCACGCTAGGACCCTTAGGAGTCGAGCAAAAAGAAAAAAGACTCAGAAAAAATGCTAAGCGAAAAAACGAAGTGCGCGCTATTGCGCGGGCAGGCCATGTAATGCGACGGGGTGGGCTGAGGATTCAAGAAATTTCACGCGGACGAAATCGCGGGCAGTAGCTATTATTTTATAAAACTTTTTACGTCACTACGTAACTAAACAACTTCCATAAAGTGCTTGCATTGCAAAAATTCTTTTACATCTCTTTCATACATTTTGTATGAACCATTGCACACTACAGCCAGGCCGCACCCCGCCTTTTAGTTTTGAAATGCGATGTGTTGCGACCCGATGCGTAATGTGCACTTAGCTTAACACCTGATATAATCATCATCTGCCTAGCCTTTTCCCAACGATGTTGAAGTCGGCTTCCAGTCTAAGTGGATACAGCTGAATACCAGTATTTTACATGGAGCGACTGCCTATCTGACCTCCACAACCCAGTTACACCAGTTAATACGATACCCCTTGGTAAAACTGGTTGTCTGACATTCGGGCTTCTGACGTGTAACGACTGTCAAAGATCCACGGGTCTTGGTATGTAAAGATGGTCACCCATCCACGGATCAACCGCGGCAAGTGTAGCTTAACCTGATCGATCGACCCATGCGGCTATTATTACTTAGCTACAAGCTCCTTATATACTTGTAATCTTATTGTAAAATGATTTTTATAATCGCCTTCGCAGCCAACCCACTATTTTCCTTCTTAAGCTTCATTCCTTTAAAAAGTAAAGCAAGTAAGTAAGTTTATTTAATTTTGTATAAACATGGTCTACATACATTGCATGCAAGATATTAAATACAGAAATGTTCTATTATGTTCAGCCGCGTATCACGGCGTACAAATTAGTAAGAAATTGGTGCACAACCGCGACGATATTTATCAAAATTACATTAGAAAATTACTTATTAAATCATAGATAATTACTTATTACACAATTCTTATTAATACAATTCAATGAAAAAATATAATTTTAATTCCTTTCACAATAAAAACAATACATTACGGAGTGATCTTATTAAAAAGTAGAAAACAACGTTAAAAGACAACATCATCATTTCAAAAACGAAGAAAACTGTCCTCTGTCATAAACTCTGAAATACTATAATATGTTCGTTAATTTGCATTTAAGAGCAGATATACCTACTCAATGTTCTCCAAGATTTGGGCAATTTATTAAAGATGTTCTTGCTCATAAGAGTTATTTTAGCGCCGTGAACACAGAGTTTGCAATTATCACGTCTATTCGTTGTCTTCTTTAAATTATTCTTATTCTATTCTTTCTCTCGGTAAAGAGAGGCTTATTCTTTGCCGGAATTGAAACTGCGCAAAAAGCAGTAATAAGGTAAACACTGATATCTGGGATTAAGTAAACGTACTTACCGTGTTCATTGTGGCTGTATCTGCAGTACTATGTGAGTTGCAATTGAAGAGACACACTTTATATACACTTATATTTATGAGGTTAATGAGGGGATCTTTTTACTGCGTTTTATACATGAATTACGATTACTTGGTACCTACTCATAACGTTTACCGGGAAAATCATAACAAATATGTAAGTACACTGGAGTGTACGGTTTTGTATCAATTGTTATTAAATTTAGTAAACAAATAATAAATAAAAATGTTTATTTATCCAAAAACATACAGAGTTTGAAATACAGTTTGGTATTTGGTTTAAAAATATATTTATAGTTTTTGGTGCAAAATCTGTATAGAAATATACTCTACCTCTTACTTACTGAAAATACTTTACTTATGTACATACTAATATCATGTGTAAGTACCTATATACAGGCGTTAAATGACAGTACCCTCCACAAGCTTGGATAGACTTTAATTAACACTGCACGGGCGCCTAAAGCATTGCTTAGCCTCTGACTATTTTTGACATATCTTTCCCCAGCAGTGGGACAGGAAAAAAAGTTTAATAACCTGAACGAATCGTTAATTCAAGTAAATAGGCTGATCCCACCCCTGGGTTAGTTTAGGACCAACATCTGAAAATAGCTGATGAAGAACTGAACTCTTTACTCCTGACAGTTCTGACCTGCATACGGGTCAGTTACAGTCAGAAGCACAATTCTGAAAACTTACGATCAAATCAAATCAAATTAAAATATTTTGTTTCACATAAACCTACATGGGCGTTCACGAAACGTCAGCTAGGTGCACGGTTCCAATTGGTCGTTTTCTATGGAGAAGAGCCGGCAAGAAACTTCACGGTTACTCTTTTAAATATGATTGGCTTTTACAATGTTTCAAATTACAGTGTTACTTAATAGGTATGGGAGGACAGTGTAGGCCTATCAACTAGTACCAGGTACTTAACAAGATACAAAGAGGTCTACAAAACTACTGTCTATTAAGCCTACAACGTTTTTACCTTCACAAAATATAAATGAATCTATATAAAAATATGATGAGTGAAGACACCGATAGTTAGATTTGGGTTGCGGTCTTCAATGACGTGTTACGTCATGGTGAAAGATGGATCTATATATAACTGCAGAGATTTTCGAAAAGGTTGCTTAGAATATAGAAAGAATATAGCTTAGCTTGGACTTTTGCGGGAACTTACTTACTTACTTTTAAATAAATAAAATAAGATATATTTATTTACTCTCACAATGGTTTTGTCGCCCCTAGGAGTTTTGAACTATATAAATTCACATTGTGAGTGCTGGTGCCTTGTTCATTTTTTTTTTTGGATGGGACATCATCAATGACTTGAGGGGAGGCCGTGTCACACTTTTACTGACTACAACCCACCCGTGTTCCTTCAGTTGCCTGTGCTGGGCCACGGTAATTCTTTCGAACATCCCGCAAGAGTGCTGGTGCCTGATGTAGGTTTAGAAAAAACCTGTACTGTCACTTATGATCATACGCAGTATAATTTATCTGCACGCGTGTGTATGGACTTTTAAAACTGTGATGCACGAGGTAGGATAATGGGTACCTATAAACCTATCTTTAGAGGTCTTATCTAAATCGACAGAAACATAAATAGGTAATTGCTTGACTGCCGCACGCCTAGGATCTACCTTAACATATAGGTACTGTATTAACATTTATATAAAGGCTTACCAACTAAAAACATACACAGCATTAACCCAGTCTTTGTCATAATATAGATCTCGCAGACTCGCGTATACGTGGGTCACACTGAAAGTTTTTAGAAAATAAAAAACGGAATTATGTAGAAGCCAGTTAATATTTTTATTTATTTTAAAAGTAGCCTCCATTCATATAATAGTTCTGATGAAAATGGTACCATCGAACTGACCTAATGATGAAGCCGGAAGGTAGGCACCGGAACTCCGTAATAAAACAAAGTATCCTAGCCGTGTTTGGGCTTATTAGAATTGTCATGAGATGCACTCTGACTATAAATGATTTTTAACCGACATCAAAAAAGGAGTAGATTCTCAGTTGGTCGGAATCTTTTTTGTTTTATGTTGTACTCCGAGTACTCGAAGTCGGGCCGACGGACCGATTTGGAAAATTCTTTTTTTTGTTTGAAAGGGCATACTTTCCAGGTGGTCCCATTGTCATCAGATCTGATGATGAAATCCTGGAGAAATCGAGGGAACCCCTCAAATATTGCACACCTATAGCGATTTGGATATTTTTTATAGTAACTTGGAAAGCACCATTTGGTGAAGTGGAACTGATGACGAAGACCACAGATGGTGAGATGGCCACCGGACCCACTCAATAATAAGTATTTCACGCGTTCCGATTCGATTACTTTAAAATGATTGCTAAGCAATATAAGCTCGTCACAACACATATGGTGAAGTGGAACTGATGGTGAAGTACCAGGAGAACTCCTCTACAATTAACGTCCCTGCATCGGGAAAAGCAATGTTTTGAAAAAAGGTCATTAGGCTATTGTTACTTAGAAAAATTACAAACTGACCCACTAAAAAGTGAAAAATAAAAAACTTTTCGAAAAATAAAAACAACTGATTTCCAAAAAAACACTACAAAGTGAAAAATAACTTTATTTTAGGAAGTCGGTGGCAAAAACCTAAAATACAGATCCAAAGACAAATACTTCGGAAATTAAAGTTATTTTTCACTTTGTAGTGTTTTGTTTGGAAGTCGGTTGTGTCTAATATAAACTAGAATTTTCTATTTTCAACGGATCGTATATTATGAATTATATTTTTCGGATGTCGGTTGTTTTTATTTTTTGCGAAAAAGTTTTGTATTATTCCATCAGCCGTAGATAGTGAAGTTATAATTCGCCCTCTCTCACACAAGCAGAGTGGCGCAGTGGAAGCGTGCTGGGCCCATAACCCAGAGGTCCGTGGATCGAAACCATGCTCTGCTATAACTCTCTTTTTGTTTTTTTTTGTCATTTAAGCAGAAAAAATATGACAAAATTGTCATTTTTTTATATATTTACATATTTGCCAGTGGAGAAACTTAAGTTGTATAATTTAAAAATAACCGGCCAAGTGCGTGTTAGACCACGCACAATGAAGGGTTCTGTAGTTGGAATGAATTTATCCCAAGAACAAACTTGACATTGTAGTTGAAAAACATGTTGTCTCATACATTCCAACTGCAAATGTAAGTTGGTCGACTATTACTCGTAAACTTGTAAAGCCTACTTAGCTATGATAGTTTTCCTTTTAATTTCGTTGTATATACTATTACCGTGGATTTTTTCACATATCTAAAACTAACCGTTTAGCTGGCGGGGGTTCCCCACCGTTACTTTAAGAACAACCTTACACTTAACTATAACAAAAATTTGCAATTTAATATAAAGCTTAATATTTCAGAAACGGATCCCAAAATCAAAAAATTGTTTTCACAAACCCGCAATTTTTTTGAAACACCTATCCAACAAAGCCCCACATCATGGGGTAGACGAGAAAAAAAACATCCCCACCTTACGTGTACAGGAGGTACCTATCCTAAAAAATTTTTTTTCATGATTATATTTTACCACTTTATCAGCGTGATTAATCATTATGTATATCCATGCCAAATTATGGCTTTCTAGTACTAAGAGTCTCTGAGCTAAGCTGCGGACGGACGGACGGACGGACATGGCAAAACTATAAGGGTTCCTTGTTGACTACGGAACCCTAAAAATGTGAATTATATCTTGAAAAAAAAGAAAGAAAATACGTTTACGCAAAAAAGAACACAAACACAAAAAGAAACAAGTTGGGGGAAAATATGCGTCACATCTACGCAAAACGGCCATCGCTCAGCATAATGCTGCAACCCTATGCGAGACCGAGCCCCAGCGCTGGTTTTCAGTGACAGCCGGCGTTGACGTGATGACGTCAGCCGGTGCAGCATGCAATGTAATATAAAAAAGAAAATAAACACAATACCTAAATGTAAAATGTTTATATAAGTACAATAATAAAAATGGCAACATTACGTTCCATCGGCATCGACTCACATGCCGCGCGCCGCAGGATTTGTGTTATCTGTGCGCGCAGCTGTCAAAAAACTATTTGCTTGGCTATCTTTTGACATACCGTCAAATCTGGCAACTTTACCAAGGGTTACTAACTTTGCCACCAGCAGAGCGCTTATGTTAATCCTTTCATACCACAGACCGTTTATTTTTTAGTGTTGTGACTATTTTTAGGGAAAAATACGGGTACCAATTGGCAACACTATTTTGAATAAGTTAACACCACGGCAGCCATTTTTTACCATTTCTAATTCAAAACTCGTCGCTCACATAACATTAAAACACAGTGCTCAAGAACTTTTAATATTTTCGAATGTAAAAATCGGATCCAGGTACGTAAATTTTAGAAATAATGTTATTTTAATGGTAAGGAACGGATTGATTACCTTCTAAATGCCGTAGTGTTTGAATTGTGTCTCATAATGTTGTTAGCAAAGTTACCAGACCATGCCGGTCAATATGGGAGGGCAGCTTAGCCATGTTTTGTAGCCGCCCAGGGTTGACAGAAACGGAAAATAAAAATTATATTTTTATGAGAAACTTTTTAAACTTTATGTGCTAATTACTCATAATAATCATCAATACAGGGTGAAATTGAATTCATGGACATCCTCTTAAGGGCCATTGTACTCATCATTATGAACAACTTTTACTATGGGAACAAACCTGAAATCGAGAAAAAAAAATTTGCTGTTCCCTACATTTTACCGAATTATGCAAAACATAAATGTAGGGATTTTTTTTTCGCGATTTGAGATATGATCCTATTGTAAAAGTTGTTCATAATGATGAGTACAATGCCCCCTTAAGAGGATGCCCATGAATTAAATTTCACCCTGTATAAACACCATCGTCATCATCTTAGTAGTTGTAGGTTCAAAAACATTTTGTTACTTTTTAAGAGATGGGTCGCCGTAATCGCCGAAAACTAGGATCAAGACCCTATAAAAATTACACCCAGGAAATGCTAGACCTAGCAGTAGATCTAGTAAAAAAAAAAGAACATAACGTCATTGGAAGCCGAAAAAAGATTTCTCATACCTCGACGTACAATAGAGAATAAAGCAAAGGGACTCCATATGAAACCTCCTGGTGCTCAGTTGCGCCTTGGCGACTCCGAGGAAAAGGACTGTGCGGGACAGTGACAGACAAACAGTTATATGTATAGTATAGTTATAGTGTTCACAATAGTAAGTTAAGATGTCTTGTAAATAGTACTTCATGTTTCTTTATATTTTGTATTTTTGTTAAATAGATCTTAGTTTATAGAATGTAAAAATACATGCTTTACCATAGTTTTACAGATAATAGAGAGAGAAAAACGCAAATAATGTCACACGGCTCTCATTAAGGTAAAGTTTCGTCGTATTTAAGCTAACTGTGCCGAAATCGACTCTATTCTGATTAGCTAAATATTCCCGTGCTCTGATTGGCTGACCAATCAGACTGCCCACATTTCATTAGCCATTTTTGTATAAATATCTGGAGGGATTTCGGTATCGGCACATGGATTTCCCTCGCTCGACTCCGCTGTGGACGGTCGTGCCGCTGACGCATCCCGCTCGCTGCACCGCTGACTCACCGCTGACTCACCGCCATCGAAGCTCGCTCGTGACGCCACGTCACGCTCCGACTCCAGTAGTCTCTGACTGCACCCTTTATCAATTATTGCCTTTTTCAAGGCGATCGTTGACAAATTGTTTCTTTGACGTCGTCCGTCTCATAAACGTTCGGCGTGTCTCCTTGACCCCCTCAGGGAAAAAACCACAGTTTCGTGGTCCTTGACGGATACCTCACGGTGACAACCAAGTCAAGGGGGTGTTGACCCAACACACCCGCTGAGCCCCTTCAGGGTAAGGCAGTCAATTGGACGGGTCCCAGAGTTAACCGGCCTTGGGGGGTCTCCTAGTCGGCTCTGGTGACAGTTTTCCTTCCACAGCGACACACCTAGCGTCTTTAGGGTGTGTCTACACCCTTCGCGCTAGACCGGTCAGGGCCCTGTCGCACATTAAGATTGGCGACAGGTTTCAGCTCTAGGGCTCACCAGTAGGTACACACCTCCCTGTCTGCACCCGACAGGGAGGGCCACACATCCCCGGGCCCATCCACCCGGGGAGTAGGAGTAGGATCATTAGGTCCCCTTACTGTCTTATTTTCTTTTTTCCCTTTTGCTACGATGTCTGACGCAGACATCGTAGCTTTTGCAAGAGAGGTCCTTTTTAAGGACCCCGATTTCTTGCTGAAATACGGGAAGGCTTGGCGTAGTCGCCACGTCGACCCAAGCGAGGCTCTCGAGAGCCCGCTTTCCCCCCCTGTAGCAGACAGGGGCACCCCTCCTACGGCGGTTTCGTTGCCGTCCGTAGTCTCCCCCCAGCCCGAGGTGATGGACACCTCCACCCCTCCTTCGGACTCAGAGTCCGAAGACGCCATCTCTCTCACTTCCTCCTCCTCCTCCTCAGACGACTATCAAGTCGTCGGAAAGGGAGGGAAGAGGAAGAAGAGCGCCTCCTCAAAGGCCGGTAAGGCCAAAAAGCCTCTGGCGGCAGCCATCCCCGCCGCCCCTGCCCCCACCTCCTCCTCTGCCTCTGTCCCCACGGCACCCATCCCAGCCAGTCCGTCCCAAGCCGGTAAGCCTGCCTCCGCGGCAAATAGCGCCCCCTCATCCTCCTCCCAGGATGCCCCCCCCGCCCTGACTCCAGCTTCTTCTGCCCCCAAGAAGCTGGCACCCCCCCCGCCTGTGTTCATTCAGGACAAGGCAAAGTGGACAGATGTGTCCCAATGGTGCACTGAGCAAAAGATCAGTTTCACCAACGCCCGCTCTACCCAGCAGGGTATCAAAGTGAGCATCCCTACGTCCAAGGACTATAGGGAGCTCACCAGGCTCCTTCGGGCGAGAGGTGTGTCCTTCCACACCTACACTCTTCCCGAAGAGCGCCAGACCCGAGTGGTAATTCGTAGGATTCCTAAGGAAATCCCTACTGACGCCATCAAGGCCGACTTAGAGGCCCAAAATATCCCTGTTTCGGAGGTCCACCGAATGCACCGCGCCAGAGGTGGTCAAGCATTCGACATGGTCCTTGTCGTCTGTCCCCCAACTGAAGGGCACCACCCGATCTTTGGTGTAAAAACCATATGCCACCTCGTGGGCTTCGAAATCCAGAAGCCCAACAAATATGGCTTCATCGGCCAATGTCACCGATGCCAGCTATACGGCCACGCGCAGAAGAACTGCCACGCCAAACCCAGGTGCGTCAAGTGCCTGGGCGAGCACGGCACTTCTGACTGCCCCCGCCCTAAAGACCGTACCCTCTGCACCGAGCCACCTAGCTGTGTGCTTTGTGGTGAGTCAGGTCACCCGGCAAATTACCGGGGCTGCCCTAAAGCCCCGAAATTATCCCCCAAACTGGCCAAGCGCGCAGTCGCCCGCCAGCAAAGGGAAGCCCCCGCCCCTTCGACCCAAATGCCAGAACGGCTAAGCCCTCAAAGGCCTAGCCCCTGGACGGCCCTTAACCATCAAAGGGCTTTCCCGGCCCTGGCCAAAACCAGCCCCCCACCTCCATCCATCCCAGCGCTGATGGACCCCCTCAACCGCGCCGCTGCGCCCGCCCCCGCCCTCCCCCCGAGACCGGTGCAAGCGCCCAAAACCGCCCCTGCAGCCAGAACTGCACCCCCCCACTCACCGACTACGGTTGGCCCTAACCCCCTTGACCCCTTTAACATCATTTCGGGCACCTTCACGGCCTTCCTCACCCCACGCGCCAGGAAAATGGCAAGCGAATTAGTCGCTGCCAGAAATGCCGGCAACCTTCTCCAGATTCTGGAGATATATAACTCTTATCCTGAAATCACCCAAGCCTTATCCTCCTTCGCCAACCTTCCCAACCCCCACTATGGATAAAGAAGCCAAAGGGAGAACTAAGCCCCGATCCCTTAAATTAGGCTACTTCAATGCCAATGGCATTCGCGATCAACGCGATGAGATCGCCGAGTTCCTCCGTGATCATCAAATTGATATTCTCCTTATACAGGAATCCTTCCTCAAGCCCAACGTCCGTAACCCGTCAATCGCTAACTACTGCGTAGTTCGCAACGACAGGTCTCGGTGTCACAAGGGTGGCACCCTCATATACTATAGAAAGGTTCTTCACTGCATCCCTATGGACCCTCCCCCCCTATCCAAATTAGAAGTGTCTGTATGCCGGTTAGGCATGTCAGGACACCAACCGATCACCCTAGTATCGGCCTATGTTCCCCCCCAAACCTCGTCAGAAAATCCCCAGTCGATTTCTGACGATCTCTCTGCCCTCTTCGGCCTGAGCGATTCCGTTATCATAGCGGGCGACCTCAACGCCAAACACCCTGCCTGGAACAGCAACACCACCTCAGCCAGAGGGAGACAGCTGTTCGGTCTCTGCCCCATACTAAATTTCGATGTCATCGCCCCGATGACTCCAACCCACTTTCCCCACGACCCCAACCATACCGCCGACGTCCTCGACATAGCGCTTCTGAAGAATATCAACCTACGGTTGGATTCTATAGAGGCGGTACAAGAGCTCTCCTCTGACCACCGACCAGTGGTCATGAAACTGGCCCCCCGTGTCGGTCTCCATGACCCCACTCAACCCCCTCTCACCAAAATAGTCACAGATTGGAGGAAAGTAAGCAATAGCCTGAAATCCACTTCTTCCCAACACCTGGACTCCATCCCTGATCAGTTCGACTCTGTCGCAGACACGACGGCCGCGATCGACTCGCTCACTGAGCACGTACAATCAGTCCTGAACGACTGTTCAAAGGTAACTCCAGCGGACGATGACCGTCGCTGGAGATTGCCGGACGATGTGCGTGAACTGTTGCGCGAGAAGAACGCGGCTGTCCGTGCATACAGCAACTTCCCCTGCCTTGCGAACAAAGCCCATATGCGCCATTTACAGCGAGCTGTAAAGACACGCCTAGCGGAGCTGCGTACCGCTGGCTGGGACAGGATGCTAAGCGACCTAGAGCCCACTCATCAGGCCTTCTGGGAACTTCAAAGGAAACTAAAGTCCAATGAAGTAGTCTCCATGCCCCCCCTACTCCGCCCTGACAAGACCATCGCCTTCGACGATGCTGACAAGGCTGAATGCCTAGCCAACAGCCTCGAGGCTCAATGCTCTCCCAGCTCTCAACCAGTAGACCAAGCTCACTTGTCAAAAGTCGACGCTGAAGTCGAACGTAGAGCCTCCCTTCCCCCCGTCGAAAACCCTGACTATCCTCTGCCTCCCGTCACTCCAGACGAAGTGCATGATATCATCAAGGGTTTAAAGCCCCGCAAAGCTCCCGGCTCAGACGGCATCACAAACAGGGTAATACAACTATTCCCTGCCCACCTCATAATGCTACTGACCACCATCTTCAATGGTGCCATGAGCAATAACATCTTCCCAGATGCATGGAAAAAGGCCACTGTCATCGGCATCCCCAAGCCTGGAAAGCCCAAATCTGAGCCCTCGAGCTACCGCCCCATCAGTCTGCTCAATGTCCTCGGCAAAGTCTATGAGAAACTTATTTATAAGCGTCTCAGAGACTATGCCGAAACAAAAGGCCTCATCCCAAACGAACAGTTTGGTTTTCGAACCCAGCACTCTTGTGTGCATCAGGCCCACCGCATCATCGAACACATAAGCGCTGGCTTCCAGCGTGGCTTGATGACGGGTGTTATATACTTCGACATAGCGAAAGCGTTTGACAGAGTCTGGCACAACGGCTTATTATATAAGCTCTACCAACTCGGTGTGCCGGACCGTCTCGTACTCATCTTACGAGACTTCTTGTCGAACCGCACCTTCCGCTATCGCATCGAAGGAGCACTATCCTCCCCCCACCCTATCCGCGCAGGCGTCCCCCAGGGCTCTGTGCTTGCCCCCCTCATCTTCACGCTGTTCACTAGCGACATACCCAGGAGCAAAAAGGCACAGTTGGCTCTGTTCGCAGACGACACGGCCATTTACTGCTCGGGCACCAAACAAGCCTCGATCTCTCTCACTCTCCAAAGAGCGGTCACCAAACTTGGCGACTGGTTCAGGAAGTGGAGAATTGAAGTGAATCCCGACAAAAGTCAAGCGGTTCTTTATTCAAAACCGCGCCATAGGCCCACCCCCCCCCGACCAATCTCCATGTTCGGTAAGCCTATCCCTTGGGAGAAGCGAGCCAAATATCTAGGTGTGATTCTCGATGAGCACCTCACCTTCGCAGAGCACATAAAGAAGGTTCGTTCGCGCGCCGCTTTCGCTCTCGGTAGACTCCACTCGATAATGAATGCAAAAAGCAAGTTGTCACTAAAGTGCAAGTTGCGCATTTACACGGCGTGCATACGTCCTATTATGACGTACGCCTGTGCAGTCTTTGCTCACGCGAAACCCCACCACATCCATAGGATGCAGACCCTACAGAACCGTGCCCTCCGAATGATCACGGGATCCCCCTTTTATGTCCGGAACGAGATCCTCCATCTCGATCTCAAAATCCCCACCATCCTCCAGTTCATGAAACGCAACTCCAAGCGTTTCTTTGATACCGCCGCCAAACATCGCAACCCCCTAGTTGTCGCGGCCGCTAAATATACCCCCTCCAATATTAGTAAAGTCCGCCGTCCGAGGCACACACTATTAGACCCAGACGACCCTATTACTCTCCTCCAGGAAAGCAATAGGGCTACCAGTACAGTACACAAACACAAAAGACCGACATTCCGACCCCGCCGCCGAGGTCCAGCGCGAAAACCCCGAGTTAATAATTCCCCCCGACCCTTGCTCGAAGAAGCGCCAGCCCGCGCCGAAGCTGAGCCTGTAGCTTTAAATTCCCCAGATTAATAATAATTATCCAATTTTGATCCAGCCTGTCCCAAACTTGCTGTCCCCCCAGTGACGCCCTAAGCCGAGGTTCGTACCCCACAGGGGGTGCCCTTAGCGCGCAGTCACTTAGTATTTATAAGTAACACGCCCCTGGCTGGAGGCTTTGAGTTATTAGCTTAAGGCAGCCACAGGATTGACCGGTTAAGTAGTCACGGCCACTCTTGGCCAACTACGAGATGCCATAGATAGTTAGGAAAAAAACGGTATCGGCACGATTCCCTCCCTCGCTCGACTCCGCTGTGGACGGTCGTGCCGCTGACGCATTCGCTCGCTGCACCGCTGACTCACCGCTGACTCACCGCCATCGAAGCTCGCTCGTGACGCCACGTCACGCTCCGACTCCAGTAGTCTCTGACTGCACCCTTATCAATTATTGCCTTTTTCAAGGCGATCGTTGACAAATTATTTCTTTAACGTCGTCCGTCTCATAAACGTTCGGCGTGTCTCCTTGACCCCCTCAGGGAAAAAACCACAGTTTCGTGGTCCTTGACGGATACCTCACGGTGACAACCAAGTCAAGGGGGTGTTGACCCAACACACCCGCTGAGCCCCTTCAGGGTAAGGCAGTCAATTGGACGGGTCCCAGAGTTAACCGGCCTTGGGGGGTCTCCTAGTCGGCTCTGGTGACAGTTTTCCTTCCACAGTTACTCACCTAGTGTCTTTAGGGTGTGTCTACACCCTTCGCACTAGACTGGTCAGGGCCCTGTCGCACATTAAGATTGGCGACAGGTTTCAGCTCTAGGGCTCACCAGTAGGTACACACCTCCCTGTCTGCACCCGACAGGGAGGGCCACACATCCCCGGGCCCATCCACCCGGGGAGTAGGAGTAGGATCATTAGGTCCCCTTACTGTCTTATTTTCTTTTTTCCCTTTTGCTACGATGTCTGACGCAGACATCGTAGCTTTTGCAAGAGAGGTCCTTTTTAAGGACCCCGATTTCTTGCTGAAATACGGGAAGGCTTGGCGTAGTCGCCACGTCGACCCAAGCGAGGCTCTCGAGAGCCCGCTTTCCCCCCCTGTAGCAGACAGGGGCACCCCTCCTACGGCGGTTTCGTTGCCGTCCGTAGTCTCCCCCCAGCCCGAGGTGATGGACACCTCCACCCCTCCTTCGGACTCAGAGTCCGAAGACGCCATCTCTCTCACTTCCTCCTCCTCCTCCTCAGACGACTATCAAGTCGTCGGAAAGGGAGGGAAGAGGAAGAAGAGCGCCTCCTCAAAGGCCGGTAAGGCCAAAAAGCCTCTGGCGGCAGCCATCCCCGCCGCCCCTGCCCCCACCTCCTCCTCTGCCTCTGTCCCCACGGCACCCATCCCAGCCAGTCCGTCCCAAGCCGGTAAGCCTGTATCTGCTACCCCTGCCTCCGCGGCAAATAGCGCCCCCTCATCCTCCTCCCAGGATGCCCCCCCCGCCCTGACTCCAGCTTCTTCTGCCCCCAAGAAGCTGGCACCCCCCCCGCCTGTGTTCATTCAGGACAAGGCAAAGTGGACAGATGTGTCCCAATGGTGCACCGAGCAAAAGATCGGTTTCACCAACGCCCGCTCTACCCAGCAGGGTATCAAAGTGAGCATCCCTACGTCCAAGGACTATAGGGAGCTCACCAGGCTCCTTCGGGCGAGAGGTGTGTCCTTCCACACCTACACTCTTCCCGAGGAGCGCCAGACCCGAGTGGTAATTCGTAGGATTCCTAAAGAAATCCCTACTGACGCCATCAAGGCCGACTTAGAGGCCCAAAATATCCCTGTTTCGGAGGTCCACCGAATGCACCGCGCCAGAGGTGGTCAAGCATTCGACATGGTCCTTGTCGTCTGTCCCCCAACTGAAGGGCACCACCCGATCTTTGGTGTAAAAACCATATGCCACCTCGTGGGCTTTGAGATCCAGAAGCCCAATAAATATGGCTTCATCGGTCAGTGTCACCGATGCCAGCTATACGGCCACGCGCAGAAGAACTGCCACGCTAAACCCAGGTGCGTCAAGTGCCTGGGCGAGCACGGCACTTCTGACTGCCCCCGCCCTAAAGACCGTACCCTCTGCACCGAGCCACCTAGCTGTGTGCTATGTGGTGAGTCAGGTCACCCGGCAAATTACCGGGGCTGCCCTAAAGCCCCGAAATTATCCCCCAAACTGGCCAAGCGCGCAGTCGCCCGCCAGCAAAGGGAAGCCCCCGCCCCTTCGACCCAAATGCCAGAACGGCTAAGCCCTCAAAGGCCTAGCCCCTGGACGGCCCTTAACCATCAAAGGGCTTTCCCGGCCCTGGCCAAAACCAGCCCCCCTCCCCCATCCATCCCAGCGCTGATGGACCCCCGCAACCGCGCCGCCGCGCCCGCCCCCACCCTCCCCCCGAGACCGGTGCAAGCGCCTAAAACCGCCCCTGCAGCCGGTAATGCACCCCCCCACTCGCCGACTACGGTTGGCCCTAACCCCCTCGACCCCTTCAATATTATTTCGGGCACCTTCACGGCCTTCCTCACCCCACGCGCCAGGAAAATGGCAAGCGAATTAGTCGCTGCCAGAAATGCCGGCAACCTTCTGCAGATTCTGGAGATATATAACTCATATCCCGAGATCACGCAAGCCTTATCCTCCTTCGCCAACCTTCCCAACCCCCACTATGGATAAAGAAGCCAAAGGGAGAACTAAGCCCCGATCCCTTAAATTAGGCTACTTCAATGCCAATGGCATTCGCGATCAACGCGATGAGATCGCCGAGTTCCTCCGTGATCATCGAATTGATATTCTCCTTATACAGGAATCCTTCCTCAAGCCCAACGTCCGTAACCCGTCAATCGCTAACTACTGCGTAGTTCGCAACGACAGGTCTCGGTGTCACAAGGGTGGCACCCTCATATACTATAGAAAGGTTCTTCACTGCATCCCTATGGACCCTCCCCCCCTATCCAAATTAGAAGTGTCTGTATGCCGGCTAGGCATGTCAGGCCACCAACCGATCACCCTAGTATCGGCCTATGTTCCCCCCCAAACCTCGTCAGAAAATCCCCAGTCGATTTCTGACGACCTCTCTGCCCTCTTCGGCCTGAGTGATTCCGTTATCATAGCGGGCGACCTCAACGCCAAACACCCTGCCTGGAACAGCAACACCACCTCAACCAGAGGAAGACAACTGTTCGGGCTCTGCCCCATACTAAACTTCGATGTCATCGCCCCGATGACTCCAACCCATTTTCCCCACGACCCCAACCATACCGCCGACGTCCTCGACATAGCGCTTCTGAAGAATATCAACCTACGGTTGGATTCTATAGAGGCGGTACAAGAGCTCTCCTCTGACCACCGACCAGTGGTCATGAAACTGGCCCCCCGTGTCGGTCTCCATGACCCCACTCAACCCCCTCTCACCAAAATAGTCACAGATTGGAGGAAAGTAAGCAATAGCCTGAAATCCACTTCTTCCCAACACCTGGACTCCATCCCTGATCAGTTCGACTCTGTCGCAGACACGACGGCCGCGATCGACTCGCTCACTGAGCACGTACAATCAGTCCTGAACGACTGTTCAAAGGTAACTCCAGCGGACGATGACCGTCGCTGGAGATTGCCGGACGATGTGCGTGAACTGTTGCGCGAGAAGAACGCGGCTGTCCGTGCATACAGCAACTTCCCCTGCCTTGCGAACAAAGCCCATATGCGCCATTTACAGCGAGCTGTAAAAACACGCCTAGCGGAGCTGCGTACCGCTGGCTGGGACAGGATGCTAAGCGACCTAGAGCCCACTCATCAGGCCTTCTGGGAACTTCAAAGGAAACTAAAGTCCAACGAAGTAGTCTCCATGCCCCCCCTACTCCGCCCTGACAAGACCATTGCCTTCGACGATGCTGACAAGGCTGAATGCCTAGCCAACAGCCTCGAGGCTCAATGCTCTCCCAGCTCTCAACCAGTAGACCAAGCTCACTTGTCAAAAGTCGACGCTGAAGTCGAACGTAGAGCCTCCCTTCCCCCCGTCGAAAACCCTGACTATCCTCTGCCTCCCGTCACTCCAGACGAAGTGCATGATATCATCAAGGGTTTAAAGCCCCGTAAAGCTCCCGGCTCAGACGGCATCACAAACAGGGTAATACAACTATTCCCTGCCCACCTCATAATGCTACTGACCACCATCTTCAATGGTGCCATGAGCAATAACATCTTCCCAGATGCATGGAAAAAGGCCACTGTCATCGGCATCCCCAAGCCTGGAAAGCCCAAATCTGAGCCCTCGAGCTACCGCCCCATCAGTCTGCTCAATGTCCTCGGCAAAGTCTATGAGAAACTTATTTATAAGCGTCTCAGAGACTATGCCGAAACAAAAGGCCTCATCCCAAATGAACAGTTTGGTTTTCGAACCCAGCACTCTTGTGTGCATCAGGCCCACCGCATCATCGAACACATAAGCGCTGGCTTCCAGCGTGGCATGATGACGGGTGTTATATACTTCGACATAGCGAAAGCGTTCGACAGAGTCTGGCACAACGGCTTATTATATAAGCTCTACCATCTCGGTGTGCCGGACCGTCTCGTACTCATCTTACGAGACTTCTTGTCGAACCGCACCTTCCGCTATCGCATCGAAGGAGCACTATCCTCCCCCCACCCTATCCGCGCAGGCGTCCCCCAGGGCTCTGTGCTTGCCCCCCTCATCTTCACGCTGTTCACTAGCGACATACCCAGGAGCAAAAAGGCACAGTTGGCTCTGTTCGCAGACGACACGGCCATTTACTGCTCGGGTACCAAACAAGCCTCGATCTCTCTCACTCTCCAAAGAGCGGTCACCAAACTTGGCGACTGGTTCAGGAAGTGGAGAATTGAAGTGAATCCCGACAAAAGTCAAGCGGTTCTTTATTCAAAACCGCGCCATAGGCCCACCCCCCCCCGACCAATCTCCATGTTCGGTAAGCCTATCCCTTGGGAGAAGCGAGCCAAATATCTAGGTGTGATTCTCGATGAGCACCTCACCTTCGCAGAGCACATAAAGAAGGTTCGTTCGCGCGCCGCTTTCGCTCTCGGTAGACTCCACTCGATAATGAATGCAAAAAGCAAGTTGTCACTAAAGTGCAAGTTGCGCATTTACACGGCGTGCATACGTCCTATTATGACGTACGCCTGTGCAGTCTTTGCTCACGCGAAACCCCACCACATCCATAGGATGCAGACCCTACAGAACCGTGCCCTCCGAATGATCACGGGATCCCCCTTTTATGTCCGGAACGAGATCCTCCATCTCGATCTCAAAATCCCCACCATCCTCCAATTCATGAAACGCAACTCCAAGCGTTTCTTTGATACCGCCGCCAAACATCGCAACCCCCTAGTTGTCGCGGCCGCTAAATATACCCCCTCCAATATTAGTAAAGTCCGCCGTCCGAGGCACACACTATTAGACCCAGACGACCCTATTACTCTCCTCCAGGAAAGCAATAGGGCTACTAGTACAGTACACAAACATAAAAAACCGACATTCCGACCCCGCCGCCGAGGTCCATCGCGAAAACCCCGAGTTAATAAATCCCCCCGACCCTTGCTCGAAGAAGCGCCAGCCCGCGCCGAAGCTGAGCCTGTAGTTTTAAATTCCCCAGTTAATAATAATTATCCAATTTGATCCAGCCTGTCCCAACTTGCTGTCCCCCCAGTGACGCCCTAAGCCGAGGTTCGTACCCCACAGGGGGTGCCCTTAGCGCGCAGTCACTTAGTATTTGTAAGTAACACGCCCCTGGCTGGAGGCTTTGAGTTATTAGCTTAAGGCAGCCACAGGATTGACCGGTTAAGTAGTCACGGCCACTCTTGGCCAACTACGAGATGCCATAGTTAGGAAAAAAAAAAAAAAAAAAAACGGTATCGGCACATTCATTTCATTCCCTCGCTCGACTCCGCTGTGGACGGTCGTGCCGCTGACGCATTCGCTCGCTGCACCGCTGACTCACCGCTGACTCACCGCCATCGACGCTCGCTCGTGACGCCATGT
Organism: Fissipunctia ypsillon; assembly: GCA_947568875.1. NCBI lineage: Eukaryota > Metazoa > Arthropoda > Insecta > Lepidoptera > Noctuidae > Fissipunctia > Fissipunctia ypsillon. The sequence continues at coordinate 13,078,587 of OX387659.1, read as the reverse complement.
CACGCACCGACTCCCGTAGTCTCTGACTGCACCCTTTATCAATTATTGCCTTTTTCAAGGCGATCGTTGACAAATTGTTTCTTTGACGTCGTCCGTCTCATAAACGTTCGGCGTGTCTCCTTGACCCCCTCAGGGAAAAAACCACAGTTTCGTGGTCCTTGACGGATACCTCACGGTGACAACCAAGTCAAGGGGGTGTTGACCCAACACACCCGCTGAGCCCCTTCAGGGTAAGGCAGTCAATTGGACGGGTCCCAGAGTTAACCGGCCTTGGGGGGTCTCCTAGTCGGCTCTGGTGACAGTTTTGCTTCCACAGCCACACACCTAGTGTCTTTAGGGTGTGTCTACACCCTTCGCGCTAGACCGGTCAGGGCCCTGTCGCACATTAAGATTGGCGACAGGTTTCAGCTCTAGGGCTCACCAATAGGTACACACCTCCCTGTCTGCACCCGACAGGGAGGGCCACACATCCCCGGGCCCATCCACCCGGGGAGTAGGAGTAGGATCATTAGGTCCCCTTATTTTTTCCTAATTTTCTTTTTAAATTCCCTTTTGCTACGATGTCTGACGCAGACATCGTAGCTTTTGCAAGAGAGGTCCTTTTTAAGGACCCCGATTTCTTGCTGAAATACGGGAAGGCTTGGCGTAGTCGCCACGTCGACCCAAGCGAGGCTCTCGAGAGCCCGCTTTCCCCCCCTGTAGCAGACAGGGGCACCCCTCCTACGGCGGTTTCGATGCCGTCCGTAGTCTCCCCCCAGCCCGAGGTGATGGACACCTCCACCCCTCCTTCGGACTCAGAGTCCGAAGACGCCATCTCTCTCACTTCCTCCTCCTCCTCCTCAGACGACTATCAGGTCGTCGGAAAGGGAGGGAAGAGGAAGAAGAGCGCCTCCTCAAAGGCCGGTAAGGCCAAAAAGCCTCTGGCGGCAGCCATCCCCGCCGCCCCCGCCCCCACCTCCTCCTCTGCCTCTGTCCCCACGGCACCCATCCCAGCCAGTCCGTCCCAGGCCGGTAAGCCTGTATCTGCTACCCCTGCCTCCGCGGCAAATAGCGCCCCCCCATCCTCCTCCCAGGATGCCCCCCCCGCCCTGACTCCAGCTTCTTCTGCCCCCAAGAAGCTGGCACCCCCCCCGCCTGTGTTCATTCAGGACAAGGCTAAGTGGACAGATGTGTCCCAATGGTGCACCGAGCAAAAGATCGGTTTCACCAACGCCCGATCCACCCAGCAGGGTATCAAAGTGAGCGTCCCTACGTCCAAGGACTATAGGGAGCTCACCAGGCTCCTTCGGGCGAGAGGTGTGTCCTTCCACACCTACACTCTTCCCGAAGAGCGCCAGACCCGAGTGGTAATTCGTAGGATTCCTAAAGAAATCCCTACTGACGCCATCAAGGCCGACTTAGAGGCCCAAAATATCCCTGTTTCGGAGGTCCACCGAATGCACCGCGCCAGAGGCGGCCATGCATTCGACATGGTCCTCGTTGTCTGTCCCCCAACTGAAGGGCATCACCCCATCTTTGGTGTAAAAACCATCTGTCATCTCGTGGGCTTCGAAATCCAGAAGCCCAACAAATATGGCTTCATCGGCCAATGTCACCGATGCCAGCTATACGGCCACGCGCAGAAGAACTGCCACGCCAAACCCAGGTGCGTCAAGTGCCTGGGCGAGCACGGCACTTCTGACTGCCCCCGCCCTAAAGACCGTACCCTCTGCACCGAGCCACCTAGCTGTGTGCTATGTGGTGAGTCAGGTCACCCGGCAAATTACCGGGGCTGCCCTAAAGCCCCGAAATTATCCCCCAAACTGGCCAAGCGCGCAGTCGCCCGCCAGCAAAGGGAAGCCCCCGCCCCTTCGACCCAATTGCCAGAACGGCTAAGCCCTCAAAGGCCTAGCCCCTGGACGGCCCTTAACCATCAAAGGGCTTTCCCGGCCCTGGCCAAAACCAGCCCCCCACCTCCATCCATCCCAGCGCTGATGGACCCCCTCAACCGCGCCGCTGCGCCCGCCCCCGCCCTCCCCCCGAGACCGGTGCAAGCGCCTAAAACCGCCCCTGCAGCCAGAACTGCACCCCCCCACTCACCGACTACGGTTGGCCCTAACCCCCTTGACCCCTTTAACATCATTTCGGGCACCTTCACGGCCTTCCTCACCCCACGCGCCAGGAAAATGGCAAGCGAATTAGTCGCTGCCAGAAATGCCGGCAACCTTCTCCAGATTCTGGAGATATATAACTCTTATCCCGAAATCACCCAAGCCTTATCCTCCTTCGCCAACCTTCCCAACCCCCACTATGGATAAAGAAGCCAAAGGGAGAACTAAGCCCCGATCCCTTAAATTAGGCTACTTCAATGCCAATGGCATTCGCGATCAACGCGATGAGATCGCCGAGTTCCTCCGTGATCATCAAATTGATATTCTCCTTATACAGGAATCCTTCCTCAAGCCCAACGTCCGTAACCCGTCAATCGCTAACTACTGCGTAGTTCGCAACGACAGGTCTCGGTGTCACAAGGGTGGCACCCTCATATACTATAGAAAGGTTCTTCACTGCATCCCTATGGACCCTCCCCCCCTATCCAAATTAGAAGTGTCTGTATGCCGGTTAGGCATGTCAGGACACCAACCGATCACCCTAGTATCGGCCTATGTTCCCCCCCAAACCTCGTCAGAAAATCCCCAGTCGATTTCTGACGACCTCTCTGCCCTCTTCGGCCTGAGCGATTCCGTTATCATAGCGGGCGACCTCAACGCCAAACACCCTGCCTGGAACAGCAACACCACCTCAGCCAGAGGGAGACAGCTGTTCGGTCTCTGCCCCATACTAAATTTCGATGTCATCGCCCCGATGACTCCAACCCACTTTCCCCACGACCCCAACCATACTGCCGACGTCCTCGACATAGCGCTTCTGAAGAATATCAACCTACGGTTGGATTCTATAGAGGCGGTACAAGAGCTCTCCTCTGACCACCGGCCAGTGGTCATGAAACTGGCCCCCCGTGTCGGTCTCCATGACCCCACTCAACCCCCTCTCACCAAAATAGTCACAGATTGGAGGAAAGTAAGCAATAGCCTGAAATCCACTTCTTCCCAACACCTGGACTCCATCCCTGATCAGTTCGACTCTGTCGCAGACACGACGGCCGCGATCGACTCGCTCACTGAGCACGTACAATCAGTCCTGAACGACTGTTCAAAGGTAACTCCAGCGGACGATGACCGTCGCTGGAGATTGCCGGACGATGTGCGTGAACTGTTGCGCGAGAAGAACGCGGCTGTCCGTGCATACAGCAACTTCCCCTGCCTTGCGAACAAAGCCCATATGCGCCATTTACAGCGAGCTGTAAAGACACGCCTAGCGGAGCTGCGTACCGCTGGCTGGGACAGGATGCTAAGCGACCTAGAGCCCACTCATCAGGCCTTCTGGGAACTTCAAAGGAAACTAAAGTCCAATGAAGTAGTCTCCATGCCCCCCCTACTCCGCCCTGACAAGACCATCGCCTTCGACGATGCTGACAAGGCTGAATGCCTAGCCAACAGCCTCGAGGCTCAATGCTCTCCCAGCTCTCAACCAGTAGACCAAGCTCACTTGTCAAAAGTCGACGCTGAAGTCGAACGTAGAGCCTCCCTTCCCCCCGTCGAAAACCCTGACTATCCTCTGCCTCCCGTCACTCCAGACGAAGTGCATGATATCATCAAGGGTTTAAAGCCCCGAAAAGCTCCCGGCTCAGACGGCATCACAAACAGGGTAATACAACTATTCCCTGCCCACCTCATAATGCTACTGACCACCATCTTCAATGGTGCCATGAGCAATAACATCTTCCCAGATGCATGGAAAAAGGCCACTGTCATCGGCATCCCCAAGCCTGGAAAGCCCAAATCTGAGCCCTCGAGCTACCGCCCCATCAGTCTGCTCAATGTCCTCGGCAAAGTCTATGAGAAACTTATTTATAAGCGTCTCAGAGACTATGCCGAAACAAAAGGCCTCATCCCAAACGAACAGTTTGGTTTTCGAACCCAGCACTCTTGTGTGCATCAGGCCCACCGCATCATCGAACACATAAGCGCTGGCTTCCAGCGTGGCATGATGACGGGTGTTATATACTTCGACATAGCGAAAGCGTTCGACAGAGTCTGGCACAACGGCTTATTATATAAGCTCTACCAACTCGGTGTGCCGGACCGCCTCGTACTCATCTTACGAGACTTCTTGTCGAACCGCACCTTCCGCTATCGCATCGAAGGAGCACTATCCTCCCCCCACCCTATCCGCGCAGGCGTCCCCCAGGGCTCTGTGCTTGCCCCCCTCATCTTCACGCTGTTCACCAGCGACATACCCAGGAGCAAAAAGGCACAGTTGGCTCTGTTCGCAGACGATACGGCCATTTACTGCTCGGGCACTAAACAAGCCTCGATTTCTCTCACTCTCCAAAGAGCGGTCACCAAACTTGGCGACTGGTTCAGGAAGTGGAGAATCGAAGTGAATCCCGACAAAAGTCAAGCGGTTCTTTATTCAAAACCGCGCCATAGGCCCACCCCCCCCCGACCAATCTCCATGTTCGGTAAGCCTATCCCTTGGGAGAAGCGAGCCAAATATCTAGGTGTGATTCTCGATGAGCACCTCACCTTCGCAGAGCACATAAAGAAGGTTCGTTCGCGCGCCGCTTTCGCTCTCGGCAGACTCCACTCGATAATGAATGCAAAAAGCAAGTTGTCACTAAAGTGCAAGTTGCGCATTTACACGGCGTGCATACGTCCTATTATGACGTACGCCTGTGCAGTCTTTGCTCACGCGAAACCCCACCACATCCATAGGATGCAGACCCTACAGAACCGTGCCCTCCGAATGATCACGGGATCCCCCTTTTATGTCCGGAACGAGATCCTCCATCTCGATCTCAAAATCCCCACCATCCTCCAGTTCATGAAACGCAACTCCAAGCGTTTCTTTGATACCGCCGCCAAACATCGCAACCCCCTAGTTGTCGCGGCCGCTAAATATACCCCCTCCAATATTAGTAAAGTCCGCCGTCCGAGGCACACACTATTAGACCCAGACGACCCTATTACTCTCCTCCAGGAAAGCAATAGGGCTACCAGTACAGTACACAAACACAAAAGACCGACATTCCGACCCCGCCGCCGAGGTCCAGCGCGAAAACCCCGAGTTAATAATTCCCCCCGACCCTTGCTCGAAGAAGCGCCAGCCCGCGCCGAAGCTGAGCCTGTAGCTTTAAATTCCCCAGATTAATAATAATTATCCAATTTTGATCCAGCCTGTCCCAAACTTGCTGTCCCCCCAGTGACGCCCTAAGCCGAGGTTCGTACCCCACAGGGGGTGCCCTTAGCGCGCAGTCACTTAGTATTTATAAGTAACACGCCCCTGGCTGGAGGCTTTGAGTTAGCTTAAGGCAGCCACAGGATTGACCGGTTAAGTAGTCACGGCCACTCTTGGCCAACTACGAGATGCCATAGTTAGGAAAAAAAAAAAAAAAAAAAAAAAGGTATCGGCACAGTCAGCGGGCAGCAGTTGAAGAAATAGGAACATACAAGAAGATTAAAGAAGGCTTCAAGCTTCAACACTGGTTTTATTCCTCACCAACCCAGCACATAAATGTGTATCCCGCACATTTAATGGTCCTTCGAGCACCGGATATTGTGGGGAATATTACCTGAAGATAGTGCTATAGTGAAGAAGCTTTGAAGAAATTACTTAATCTTCGTGTTAGTATCATCGACTTCGAAGATCAGCTGACATCATGCCCGTTACGCGCTCCGAGGGTAAGGGCCGCAAGCCGTCGGGTGAACAAAAGCCGTCATCATCGGAAGCCACTACAGGGACTTCTGCGACGGATACCAGCACGGAAGCCACATCCGAATCGACACAGACAGGGACGACTGCCACGGAGAGTTCAGACCAGACCTTCACCTCCGCGACGACCGACCCAACCACAGTGACTTCCGCTGCCATCGCCTCAGTCGTCAGCACCCCCGCGTCGGCAGCCACCGCGCCCCCCCCTTCGGTCGCCATCGCGCCCCCCGCCTCGCACCCCGCCGGTGTCGCCGCACCCTCTGTCGCCCTCTCCGCCGCGACGACACTCACTGCAGGTGCGAAATCGAAACAGCTGATGAAGCCACCCGCCGCTGTCACCTCTAGAGAAAATCGCCGTGATACTGACGCCTCGACAGTGAAACGAGTTGTCAAGAATGCCGGTACGTCGAAACCAACCGGCCCACAGCTCCTCCGTCCCCCTAGCAAGAAAAGGGGAGGGGGGGGATCGACGCATAGCAAGACGAAGTTGCAAAAAATCGCCAAAGCAAAGGAAGATTTGCTCCGCCTCCAAGTCGAACTAGCTGCTGCACGCTTGGCCGCGCTAGAAACGGAGGAAGAAGAAGAAGAAGAAGGAGAAGAAGATGATGTCTCCCTCTACTCAGAAGTCAACGCCCGAGTGGACAACTGGTTGGATAACCAGGTGACTCGCCCCGTTCTAACCATCGCCAACGAGCCACACCGCCCTCCGCCGGAGCCGACGATCGTCCACGAAGAACCACCGAAACAAGAAGAAGTTCATCGAACACCGGCGGGAGGTCAAGGGGACCTAGCCCTCCTAGCTGAAGCTATCACTAGGGCTATCAGCGCCGCCCAGCGACCCAAGTTCATCGAATTACCTTTCTTCAGCGGGTCGCATCAGGAGTGGCTACCCTTCCGCGCCGCCTACTACGAGTCTGAACCGATGTTCAGCACCGTCGAGAACATCAACAGGCTACGAAGAAACTTGAAGGGGAAGGCCAGAGAAGCGGTAGAAGGATTGCTCATCACCAACGCACACCCTTCTGAGGTGATGAAGACTTTGGAGTCAAGATTCGGAAGACCAGAGTCAATCGCCATAATAGAAATAGAAACGCTTCGAAGTCTGCCACGCCTCTCCGAGTCACCGAGAGACATCTGCATATTCGCCACTAAGATCTCCAACGTCGTAGCAACATTGAAGACATTGGGTTGTTTCAACTACATGTACAACCCCGAACTTGCGAAGACATTAGTGGACAAGCTGACGCCGACGCTTCGGTACCGCTACTATGACTTCTCATCGACGCAACCAAAAGAAGATCCCTGCCTCATCAAACTAGATAGATTCTTCAAGAGGGAAGCTGAACTGTGCGGACCCTATGCGCTTCCTGAACAGGTGGCAGCACCATCGACAGCCGCACCACACAAGAAGACTCAGCGAGTCACCAACGTCACAGAGAAGAACAACACACCGAAGTGCTTCGTGTGCGACGAGACAAGCCACACCAACGCGACGGAGTGCGACACATTTAAGAAGATGGAAGCCAATTCAAGATGGGATGCTGCGAAGTCCAAGCGCCTCTGCTTCAAATGCCTACGTTATAGAAGCAAGACTCACAACTGCCGAACGAAACCATGTGGTGTCAACGGGTGCAAGTACACGCACCACAAGCTACTTCATTATGAAAAGAGGATAGAAAAGGCAGAGGAGACAGAAAACAACGAGGCGATAGAAGTAATCAATTCGACGTGGACAATAAAGAAGCAATCCTATCTGAAGATCCTGCCGGTCCAGGTGAAGGGGCCAAAGGGAGCTGTCAACACATTCGCACTGATGGACGACGGATCAACGGTCACGCTCGTCGACAACGACGTCGCTGAGAGCATAGGAGCTACAGGACCTTTAGATCCACTGAAGATAGAAACCATCAACGAGCTGAAGACGGCTGAATCGACATCAAGAAGGGTAACCATCGGGCTGAAAGGGGTCAACAATCGAGAAGAGCAAATTCAAGCAAGAACAGTGAAGAACTTACAAGTCTCCTCTCAACGAGTTCCACAAGAGTTAGTGGAGGGATGTCCACACCTATCGGACATCAAGACACATCTCACATACTCTAATGCGAAGCCGCGCGTACTCATCGGGCAAGATAACTGGCATCTTCTGCTGACTAAAGAAACCAGGAAAGGAGACAAGGACCATCCAGTGGCATCTCTCACGCCGCTTGGATGGGTACTCCATGGAAGCCAAACGAACTCCTTCGGTCAGAAGATTGACTTCGTGTCGCATATGAAGGAAGCTAAAGATGACCTCGAGGACCTGGTGAAGAGATACTTCGAGACGGACGCCCTCTGCATAAACCCGAAGAGACCGAAGACCGATCCAGAAGAGAAGGCACTTCGAATACTGGAACAGACAACTGAAAAGATCGAAGAAACAAGATATCAGACTGGCCTCCTCTGGAAAAAGGAAGACATCAAGTTCCCAGATAATTACGAAAACTCACTGAAGAGGCTCTTCAACATTGAAAAGAAGATCGATCGCGACCCGGTCCTCAAGAAGAAGTACGTCGAACAGATGGACGCCCTTATAGGAAAGGGCTACGCCGAGCCCGCGCCGCCACAGAAAAATCCGGAGAAGACTTGGTACCTGCCTCACTTCGCGGTCATCAACCCCATGAAGCCGGACAAACTACGCGTTGTGCATGACGCCGCCGCCAAGACCAGAGGAGTAGCCCTCAATGATATGCTTCTCAAAGGTCCGGATTTGCTTCAATCGCTACCGGGTGTCATCATGCGCTTCCGACAGCATCTCATCGGGGTCACAGCAGACATCAAGGAGATGTTCATGCAGGTCAAGCTACGCACCGAAGACCGAGACGCACTGCGGTACTTGTGGCGTGGGGATCGCCGCGACAACCTACCTCCGGAGGAGTACAGGATGACTTCATTGATCTTCGGGGCATCGAGTTCACCATCGACAGCAATCTACGTCAAGAACTTGAACGCCAAACAACATGAGAAGACTCATCCGGAAGCCGCAGCTGCTATCATAGACAAACACTACGTCGATGATTATCTCGATAGCTTCAGAAGCCTGGAAGATGCAGTGAAGATAACAACGAGTGTGCGCGAAGTGCACAAGAAGGCCAGCTTCGAACTGAAGCAATGGAAATCGAACTCAGCGTCACTCCTAGAGGCACTGGGAGAGGAACACCACATAGAAGAGCTGGAGCTGTACAAGACGGAAGAACAAACAGAACGAGTATTAGGCGTCATCTGGAAAATAAGCTCAGACGAGCTGACGTTCAACCTCAACTTAGCACGAATACCTTCGACACTAATCGAAGGAAAGCAGCCAACGAAGAGAGAAGCCTTGCGCATCGTCATGTCACTCTTCGACCCGTTAGGATTCGCCTCGCCTGTCACCATTAGGGCAAAACAGTTACTCCAAGAAGTTTGGCGCCGAGGAACACCGTGGGACGACCGGATCGATGAAGACTTGACGGAGCAGTGGGAGTCGTGGATGGGACACTTGAAAAGTCTTCACGACGTAACAATCCCGCGGCAGTATCTACACTACAGCGATGCCGCTTCCCTCGAACTCCACGTCTTCAGCGACGCCAGCGAATCGGCCTACTCTACGGTCCTGTTCTGGAGAGCAGTAACGCCGGACAGCGAAGTTGGCATATCATTCATCATGGCCAAGGCAAAGGTGGCACCGCTAAAGTTGACAAGCATACCAAGACTGGAGCTACAAGCAGCAGTTATGGGGACCAGACTCGCCGACACAGTCATAGAAGAGCACGAGAGGAAGCCCGACAGAAAAGTGTTCTGGACCGATAGCAAGACGGTACTCACCTGGATAAGGACAGGGTCACGTTCTTACAAACCCTACGTGGCTCACCGTCTCGCAGCAATAGAAGAGAGCTCCAAAGTCAACGACTGGCGCTGGGTTCCGACGAAGCAGAATGTTGCTGACGACGCAACAAGAGATGTACCAACCGCCTTCGACAAGAATCATCGATGGTACAAAGGGCCAGATTTCCTCCACTTGACGGAAGACTACTGGCCAATGGAACCTGTGAAGACAACAGCGGAAGAACCTTCCGAAGAAGAGAAGACGCACCACATGATCAATAGAAGAAGACTGAGGCTAGCGGAGAGTTTACCTGATCCAGCGAAGTTCTCCAGCTGGGATCGGCTCCGGTATGCGACAGCACGTGTTCTGCAGTTCATCGACCTCTGCAGAGCCCCCAACCAGAAGGTCAACTACCGACGAACAAAGAAAAATAAAGAAGCGGATCCCACATGGAGGAAGAACAAGCCGACAGCAGTGAAACAGCAGGCACCCGTACCGAGAAAGAGATCGACACTTAACCTGCTCCCAGTCACGGCCGAGGTCCTCAAGAAAGCAGAAGAGCTACTGATGCGGTCTTCACAAGAAGAAGCCTTCACAGAAGAGATAGAGAAATTGAAAAACGGGAGGCCAATCGCCAAGGAGAGCCGCCTTCACCAGCTGAGCATCGAGTCCATCAATGGTTCACTCCGACTTCGGAGCCGCATCCGAGCGGCCAGGGACATACAAGAAAACGTCAAGAGCCCGCTAGTGGTCGACGGGGATCATCCAACGGTGAAGTTATGGATACGGGCAGTACACCGACAGCTACATCACACCGGCGTCGAGGCAACGATCAACGAATGTCGCCAACAGTACTGGGTACTAAGATTGCGACCTATCACGCGCGCAATCCTTCGACAATGCCTCTTCTGCCGCATGAAGACTCAAGTGCCGCCGTATCCGAGAACCGGAGACTTACCAGCGTGTCGCTTAGCACATCACAAGCGACCCTTCACCTTCACCGGGATAGATTATTTTGGACCTCTCTCCGTGACCATCGGACGTACCAAACAGAAGAGATATGTAGCCATCTTCACGTGTCTCACGACGCGAGCCATCCATCTCGAAGTCGTCGGCTCGCTCAGCGCCGATTCAGCGGTAATGGCGGTCAGACGAATGATCGCGCGACGTGGCTGCCCGGCTGAAATTTGGTCGGACAACGGCACCAACCTGAAGGCTGCCGACAAGGAACTTCGACGAACAATCGACGCAGCGACAGCGGAGGAAGCTGCGAAGAGGACCATCTCCTGGCGTTACATCCCGCCCGGAGCTCCGTTCATGGGTGGTGCCTGGGAACGCATGGTGCGTTCCGTGAAGACTGCGCTCGCAGCAACACTCCACGAGCGCCACCCCACCGAAGAAGTCCTCACCACTCTACTAGCTGAAGTGGAGTACACCGTCAACAGCCGTCCGCTGACCCACGTCTCTGTCAGCGCAGAGGATCCAGAGGCCCTGACTCCCAATCACTTCCTGCTGGGAGGTCCTGGGCGCGTACCACAACCGGGCACGTTCTCCGAGCAGGACACCATCTCCCGGTCCAGCTGGCGAGCGGCACAAAGACTCGCCGACATCTTCTGGCTCCGCTGGGTAAAGGAGTACCTTCCCGAGCTCCAACACCGGCGGGAGCCCCACGGACGAGGTCAAGAGGTCAAAGTGAATGACCTCGTGCAGATCGTCGACCCGAACCTACCCCGCAACGTGTGGATACGAGGACGAGTCATCGCGGTATATCCCGGACCCGACAGCATCGTGCGGACGGTGGACGTGCAGACCAAGGGAGGTGTCCTGCGCCGGCCGGTGAGGAAGCTGGTGATCCTGCCCCTGCCTACGGACGACCTGCCCACACCAAGTTGTAATGCGACGCAGTCGCACGGCGGGAGTGATGTGCGGGACAGTGACAGACAAACAGTTATATGTATAGTATAGTTATAGTGTTCACAATAGTAAGTTAAGATGTCTTGTAAATAGTACTTCATGTTTCTTTATATTTTGTATTTTTGTTAAATAGATCTTAGTTTATAGAATGTAAAAATACATGCTTTACCATAGTTTTACAGATAATAGAGAGAGAAAAACGCAAATAATGTCACACGGCTCTCATTAAGGTAAAGTTTCGTCGTATTTAAGCTAACTGTGCCGAAATCGACTCTATTCTGATTGGCTAAATATTCCCGTGCTCTGATTGGCTGACCAATCAGACTGCCCACATTTCATTAGCCATTTTTGTATAAATATCTGGAGGGATTTCGGTATCGGCACAATAATCCGATCCAGCATGTCCCATTGCTGTCCTCTCCCAGCGACGCCCTAAGCCGAGGTCCGTACCCCACAGGGGGTGCCCTTAGCGTGTAGTCGCTTAGTTTTTAGTCTTAGTTTTAAGCCTGGCTGGAGGCCTTAATTTATTGAGGCATCCACAGGAAAGCCCGGTTAAGCAGTCGACAACCTCCTATAGGTTGAACTGCGAGATGCCATTCCCCAAAAACAAAAAACGGTATCGGCACAGTCAGCGGGCAGCAGTTGAAGAAATAGGAACATACAAGAAGATTAAAGAAGGCTTCAAGCTTCAACACTGGTTTTATTCCTCACCAACCCAGCACATAAATGTGTATCCCGCACAAGGACATTGTGGATGTTTTGATAGCCGCTGCAGATTTTGGTTCCCCATTATCTCGACTGGATCTACGTATACTGATCTTTGAATATCTGAATAAAAATCATCGCTCTTGCCTATTTTCCGGTAAAATACCAGGTAAGTGGTGGGTCAGAAATTTTTTAAATAGACACAAGCATGCACTGACGGAGCGAGCAGTGCAGAACATTAAGAAAGCACGAGCAGAGAAAACTGTAGATGATTTTACGGATTACTTCAGTAATCTTGAGCGCACTTTAATAGACGTCCCTCCACAAAATATATTAAATTACGATGAAACCAACTTGTCCGACAACCCGGGTTCAACAAAATGCATTTTCAAACGGAAAGTTAAATATCCTGAAAGAATAATAAATCATTCAAAAGGAAATATTTCAATTATGTTCGCTGCAAGTGCAGATGGATCTTTATTACCTCTATATACAGTATACAAATCCGAACATTTGTGGTCTGCATGGTGTTTAGGTGGGCCACCAGAGGCTAGACTTAATAGAACTAAGTCAGGGTGGTTCGACGCCACCGTTTTTGAGGATTAGTTCAGGTGTGTCGTCATTCCATGGGCTACTAATCGTGATGGATCCAAAGTTGTCATTGGCGACAATTTGTCAAGCCACCTGAATGTGACTATTTTAAGACTTTGTGAAGAGCACGATATACGATTTGCTTTTTTACCACCGAACAGTACACACATCACACAGCCATTAGACGTAGCCTATTTTGGACCTCTGAAAAAAATCTGGCGACGAATCCTGACAGACTATAAAATAAAAAATCCATCAGAGGCTCAAATAAATAAAACTCACTTTCCTATATTGCTGAAGGAGTTACTAGCAGAAATCAGAATGAGTAATAAGGATAACATTAAATCAGGTTGTAAAGCTACTGGCATCGTTCCATTCAACCCCCAAAAAGTCCTCAGGAAACTGCCAGATTGTGAAGAAGAAATAAAATACAAAATAGGTACAGCACTTCTTGATTTTTTGAAAAAAACCAAAGCCCCTGATCCGCTTAAGAGAAAAGCAGTGAACAAAAAATTGAAATTATAACCCGGATGCTCGATTTCATCTCAAGATGCAGAAAATCTTATGTGTGCAACAAAAACGAAACAAAAAACAGCAACTAAGTCGAATGAACCAAAAACTAATGAAAATCGTATAACTATTTTATCAGATGTTACAATTTTACCAGAAAACCAAGCTTATGTTGATATAAGACAATGTAGCTCACTCAATTTAAAAGAAATTGATGCAAAATCTAAGCTCCTTCTGAAAAAGAAGGAAACTGAAAATATAAATCCGTATGAAAATCCAGTGCCATCTACTTCTGGGACCTGTAATCTGATCCAAAGAAAAATTCCAGACAGAAAACAAAGTCAAACAAAAAAACGGAAAGTTGACTATGACAGACGAGGAAAATGAAGATAATTATTCGCTACGAGATACCTCAGATGAAGACACAATCATGTCTGAAGATGAAGACATAGCTTTATATGCCATTTTAAAACATAATAAAAAGTACGACACTGATTATCATATTAGTAAAACATTGCCAGATATAAATGACGTGGATTTCTCTATTGATGGAGAAACTGAAAAGGAAGAATTTCAAGAATTTGATATTAATGAAATTGAATTGAAAAACGAAGAGGTTAATTTTCCTGAAGTAAAGGAGGTGCACTTGAAGATAGACGAAACTAATATAAACAAAAAGACTGAAAAATATAAGAAGAAACAAGGTTTAATATCGAATAAGGATGTAGCACAAATGAATGGAAACGAAAAAAAAATAAAATAATAGAAAATGAAAATTCAAATGAACAAGAGAAAGAAGAAAGTGTGATCTCGGACATGGACGAAATTGGAAAAAAGGAAAAGACTGTAAATGTGAACCTGAATCTGGACCAAAACAAAATATAAGAAAAAACTTATGAACAAGACAGTAAGCTTGATTTTGATATAGAAGTTGACAATTTGGATCTGGACAAAAACGAAAATATTAATATTAATGAACAAAACTCAATTTATGAAATAAAAAGAAGCGTTTTAGTTAGATACTATATCCGCAACAACTGGAAATATTTTGTAGGATTCATTGAAAAGGTAGATGTACAACAAACAGAAACGTATTATTCAATAGATTTTTTAAAAACCGTTAAAAAACCTTATTTAAGATTTATCGTCTGTAAAAGAGATCGTGATGTCGTACCGTCTTCATCAATCGTTAAAGCTGTAAACTTAAATCCGGTGAAGGAAAACCGCGAATACTTGGTTGAGGAATGCGATGAACATTATTTTTAAGGTTATTTTTTTTATTTACTGTTTAGAATATGTTTACCTTACTAGGTGATTTGTTTTGTTTTAACAATTTTATACTCAGAGTTTTAACAGTACCTAGTTAAAAACAGTATGAATTGCACATACATACTATTTTCTAATAATTTTATTGCTAGGTACGGGGTGGGATACTCAACTTCAAAAACCAAAGTCGGTAGCAAAAAACTTTCGAAAGAAAAGTTAATTTGTAGGTTATTTTAAACATTTTTGTGGTTGTTTTTGATGTCGGTTACATTTTTTTAAAGTTTATAATGTTATTAAAGAGTTTTGTATGTTTTTCTGAATACTTATTTACCTGATTACTCGTATGTTACAAAATAAATAATTACTTTAATAAATAATCTTTTTCAATTGTGCCAGCCCTGACCACATTCACTCACTTTCTATGAAATTTTCTTAAATGGGTGATCAACTTTGCCACTTTTTCTATGGTTTATTTTATAACAAATAAATCTTTTGAATATTCTGTACTAGTATAGTAAATACAACTGACGTTTTTTTTTAAAGTAAAAATGTTGTTGGCAATGTTGCCATCGGCCCATCGTGCTGCTCGACGAGGTGGGCAAGATCTTTGAAAGAGTCATTGCAGACCGCCTCGTCGGGCGGCTGGTGAGGGTGGGGCCGGATTTGGCGGACAGCCAGTTTGGTTTCCGCAAGGGGCGCTCTACGGTGGACGCCATCATGCGCGTTCGAGCCCTCACGACGGGGGATGCTGTGGCCCGGGGTAGGGTCGTCTTGGCGGTGTCTCTAGACATCGCCAATGCCTTCAACACCCTGCCCTGGAGTTGCATCAGGGAGGCACTCCGGTATCACCGAGTGCCGACCTACCTCTGTCGCGTGGTCGAGGCCTATCTGACGGACAGGGCCGTCATCTACCCCGGTCACCGGGGAGAGTGGAACCGGCGAGAGATGTCGTGCGGTGTCCCGCAGGGATCGGTTCTGGGACCGCATCTGTGGGATATCGGGTACGACTGGGTGCTGCGCGCTGACCTCCCTGGTGGTGTCAGCGTAATTTGCTACGCTGACGACACGCTGGTCCTGGCGCAGGGGAGGTCGCACCAGGCGGCGGCCGAATTAGCGGCACGCGGGGTTGCGACAATCGTAGAGAGGATCCGGCAATTGGGACTCGAGGTGGCCTTGCACAAGTCCGAGGCCATGTATTTTCATGGTCCTCGGAACGCGCCACCATCGGGTTCCCAAATAACGGTAGGAAGGGTTCCCATCGGTGTCGAGTCGACGATGAAGTACCTGGGACTCGTCCTCGACAGTCGGTGGAATTTCGTGGAGCATTTCCGACGTTTGGTTCCCAGACTGGAGCGGGCCGGGGCTGCCTTGGGGCGGCTCCTGCCCAATCTGGGGGGTCCAAACGCCTCCTGCCGGAGGCTCTACGCGGGGGTCGTGCGGTCCATGTCCCTTTATGGAGCTCCGGTGTGGGCGCGTTCCGTGAGGCGGCGACCGGTCCGTCGGTTGAACGCGTCCCAGAGGGTCAAGGCCATCCGGTTAGCCCGGGGATACCGCACGGTCTCCGGGGAGGCGGCGAACTTCCTTGCCGGATTACCGCCATGGGATCTGGAGGCAAAAGTCCTCGCACACATGTGGGAGTGGCGCGAGGAGGCAGGACGCCGGGGCGTAACTCCGTTGCCGCGAGAAATCGCGGCACGGCGGACAGAGCTCCGGCAGGATCTCATGGCGGCATGGAGAGTGCGATTGTCGCAACCCAGCGTTGGGCACGCCACAATTGCGGCGATAAGTCCCCTCTTTGAGGAGTGGCTGGAAAGGCGCCACGGCGTCCTCACCTTCCGCCTGACGCAGGTCCTCACCGGACACGGGT
Organism: Fissipunctia ypsillon; assembly: GCA_947568875.1. Classification (NCBI taxonomy): domain Eukaryota; kingdom Metazoa; phylum Arthropoda; class Insecta; order Lepidoptera; family Noctuidae; genus Fissipunctia; species Fissipunctia ypsillon. The sequence goes on along the minus strand of OX387659.1, from coordinate 13,062,079 downwards.
GCTTCGGGAGGTACCTGTTCCGGATAAGGCGGGAGGAAACGCCCGGGTGTCACCACTGTGTGGATCGCCCGGAGGACACGGTGGAGCATACGGTGGAGGTCTGCCCGGCTTGGGCGGAGCACCGCCGTGTCCTCGCGGAAGCGATCGGCGGCGGCGATCTCTCGCGTCCGGCCCCCTGGTCCAGGCCATGGTACGGAGCGAGAGTGCATGGGAAGCTATTACCTCCTTCTGCGAAGCAGTAATGCTCGTGAAGGAGGAGGCGGGACGCGTGAGGGAGAGGCAAGCTTTGCACCCTCACGCCCCTAGTCGCCGCAGGAGACGCCCTGGGCGTCGGGAATTGGCAGCCGATTCCCGGCCACCGTAGGCGTGGGCTTGCGGACGGCGAGCAATGGGTAGCTCGCCGTCCGGTAAGGACCAAGCCCGAGTCGACGGCGCGTCGTGTTCCACGCGCGCCTCAAAGAGATGTCAGCACTATTGACGGTCCGCTAGGGCCGATGCCAGCTAGGGTTGCGGGATGTTCGAAAGAGTTACCGTGGCCCCGGCACAGGCAACAGAAGGAACACGGGTAGGTTTTAGTCAGTAAAAGTCTGATACGCCCTCCCGCTCCGCCCAGAGCGGGAGAAGTCATTTGATGATTTCCCATCCACAAAAAGAAAAAAAAAAGAAAAAAAAATGTTGCCATATGCTATAGGTATCTTTGCCAATTTTGTTTTTAGATGTTGGTAGCCTTACTATCCGTCATTTTATTTGAAAACCATTTTATTTAGGCACCCGGATAAATATACTGTCTGTCGCGTCATACATATTTTAATGGTTTCATAATTCATAATAATTCATAATCATTTATTTGCTAATATGGGTAATTACACAAAGTTATTGAGAGTAAAGCACAGTCCGACCATATTACACCTTGAGGCATTTCTTAGGCGTTCTGGTCAAAAACTTACCATGACTTTTCAACACGTGTGTAAAGTGGCTAAGTAGCCAAATCTGACGGTACTGGTTACATAAATTAATTAACATGGCGCATTGCGTAATGAATGTTGTAAGATGGGATTATGTCAATAACAAAGGATGTATTAGGTGACTGTGTGGGAATTGCTTTTGTAGTGTACAATCTATCTATATGTCTCTTCTATTCAGAATGTATCCTGTATTCAATCGATGCAATTACAGTTGTGTTTTACTTATAACTATTACTTTATTAGACCATAATAAATTGTTTACCTTTGCCTAGGGCGCGAAAGCAAAGCGCGATGAAACTCGCGACGCAAAGTCCCATCTCTACAGGGTTTATCAGACAGGTGTGGTCAAATTACCGGGTGTGGTACAGGCCGTCAAACTGAACAACTTTGTCCATGGGACCAATATCTTAATCGAGAAAAAATGATCAGCCGTTCCTTTGGGTTTTTGGGTCGAGTAGGTATTAAAGCTTTGTAGGGGACAGCTGATAATTTTATCTCGTTTACGATGTTGGACCCATGGTGAAAGTCGTTCAGTTTGATCACAGTTTGATGGTCTGTACCACTGTATGGTCTGTACACCCTTAAATTTTACCACACCATTCTGATACACCCTGTATAGAGATATAAAGTTAGGAATTTAATAAAGATTATAATATGTTACTCCTTTCCTCAAGGAAAATAATACAATCCCTAGTATTCAGGATTTCTCCGTATTGCCTAAATTACCTAAGATAAAATCCTTAATTGACCGACTGTCTTCACTTAGGCTGGTGTTCACCAACACTAAACCGTCTGTTTAAATATTAAAACAGTTGTTTAAGCAATATTTCCTGTTCACCACAACCTAAACATCGGTTGTTGACGTTAACCGGATGATTATCTTAACCGAGCATCACGACATTGTTTAAGCGTTGGTTACAATAGTTTTACAGAACTTTTGTAGGTTATATTGTTCGATTTCCTAACGAAGTACTTATATATTTGTGAAAAATAATGGCTTTTAATTTTATAATGGATGGTGAATACAATCTCAATATGTTAGATTATTTGGATGAGTTAGAAACGTTGACGAGAAGACCTAGGATCTTTCAAAATCGTCATAACTTTTATGAAGAATACGACGAAATTTCATTCAAGACCAGGTTTCGTTTATCCAAGCGCAGTGCTCTTTATATTCTGGGATTAATTGAAGATAAATTAGAATTTCACACTGATAAGTAAGTACCTATAATACTACTCGCTGACTCTTTTTTATTATTCACATACCAGAAAGGTAAATTAATTTCTTTGAGATGTTTTCAGGAATAATTCACTATCTCCCATAAACCAGTTACTGTTAACATTGAGGTTTTATTACTTTTGTTTACAATTATAACATAAATATAATACTACGAAACTTCACGAGAGAATCAAAATTAATGACACTGACAGACCAGAAAGAGCGCGCTAATAAACCTTCCAACGCAACATGTTTCTCGTAAGGCGAAAGAAAAAATGAACAGCAACTTTCACATTTTATGGCATAAGCTATTATCCGGCCATATTTAAAAGTTGAAAGCGTGTATGAGATTTCGTGCTGTAACTTTACATTTTATTTGGTAGTGTTGCATTGCATTCAAAAACGCTCGGTTATGTCTCGGTTATGCAACCGAACGCCGAAAGATGATGGTGAACAGGAAAAAACCGCTCCTTGTTTAACAATTGATTAAACATTAACAACCCGGTTACAGAATCAATGTTTAAGGGCCATGTGCACCGAAACAAACTTAAACATAGTATTATATTTATGTTATAATTGTAAACAAAAGTAATAAAACCTCAATGTTAACAGTAACTGGTTTATGGGAGATAGTGAATTATTCCTGAAAACAAATCAAAGAAATTAATTTACCTTTCTGGTATGTGAATAATAAAAAAGAGTCAGCGAGTAGTATTATAGGTACTTACTTATCAGTGTTAAATTCTAATTTATCTTCAATTAATCCCAGAATATAAAGAGCACTGCGCTTAGATAAACGAAACCTGGTCTTGAATGAAATTTCGTCGTATTCTTCATAAAAGTTATGACGATTTTGAAAGATCCTAGGTCTTCTCGTCAACGTTTCTAACTCATCCAAATAATCTAACATATTGAGATTGTATTCACCATCCATTATAAAATTAAAAGCCATTATTTTTCACAAATATATAAGTACTTCGTTAGGAAATCGAACAATATAACCTACAAAAGTTCTGTAAAACTATTGTAACCAACGTTTAAACAATGTCGTGATGCTCGGTTAAGATAATCATCCGGTTAACGTCAATAACCGATGTTTAGGTTGTGGTGAACAGGAAATATTGCTTAAACAACTGTTTTAATATTTAAACAGACGGTTTAGTGTTGGTGAACACCAGCCTAAGTTTGTTTCGGTGCACATGGCCCTTAGGGTGTTTACATAAAGAAACAGATTTCCGGTACAGACAAACCCGTGCGGGTCGGTACCGATTGGTGCAGGGTTAATAAGGTAGGCACCGATAAGTCTAATACTGGTTCTTTATAAGTGTGCACATAACATGGGAGTATTATACCTGCACCGATCGGTACCGACCCGCACAGACTCGCCTGTACCGGAAACCATTTTATGTAAGCACCCTTACTCAGAGAATACGTTCGAGGTTGTAAAATTCTATTCATACCACCAACTTGGGTAAAGAGAGGTTTTCGAGATCTAAATAAGTTACCTTAACAATAATCCTTAAAAAAAGATAAGCTAAGTTAGATACAGCTTTCGACTGAAGTTATTTTCAAGCATTACTAAGTATCTAAGTAAATTCAGAGAAATTATTTTTTTATCGAATTGACTGTTACTTATTAGAGTTGTTGTTATTACTTAGTAGAGTTGTTGTTGTTGTTGTTGTTGTTGTGATTGGTGTCACTAAAGCAACCGATCTTAATTCTCGAAGCCGTCGGGACCCCCACAGGCTCGCGTTAGATGTTTTACCTAGGCTTGCAAAATATAATAAAAGCTGCATGTTTATGTGTGTCCGGATATACAATAAGATACCAGAGGAATTTAAAATATTAAATAAAAGATTGTTCAAAAGTAAATTATATAAATGGTTATCTGCTAATAGTTTTTTCAGTGTCAAGGAGTTTCTAGAGCATAAAATCGGACGATGACAGTGCAGTGGTTGTATGTTGTTGTTGTATGTAAATTTGCACGCTTATATTCATGAAGCAAAACATGTAGAACCTACCAGTGTATTCATATTACCATCTTGTATACCATGTTTTATGCAAATAAAATATTATTATTATATTACTATTTTAACGCCACCAAAACACAGGCGTGTCTTTTTACCGCTAAAAGGAGTCGTTTCGCCCAAACTCCTACTTTTCGGGGTTCATCTGTTCCTGTAACTATCGGCTCGAGCTCCTTGGCATGGAGTTGACATCATGTCTCAACTTCGGTACCACCATCGAGTACAAAGCCCAAACTGCAGCCAAGAAACTGGGCATCCTAAATAGCACAAGTCCGATACTGCATGGAGTATTGCAGCCGCCTTTGGGATGGCTCAGCTAAATACCAACTTGCCGCGCTTGACTCGGTGGAACGCAGAGCTAAGAGGCTCATTGGCGACGTAAGACTGGTGGATGCCAAGCTTCACAGCTTGGCTCATCGCGGCAAGGTTGCCTGCTTGTCGGTCTTCTACAGATTGTACTTCGGTGAGTGTGCTCGAGAACTCCACGACCTCATTCCGCCTGCTCCCTTCTACCATCGGACATCTAGACGCACTGCAGGTTACCATCCCTACCTAGTTGCTATTCCACGAATTCGCACTAAGCGTTTCCAAATGCCTTTTGTGATGCGCACAGCAAAGGAATGGAACTCTCTGCCCGTGTCTGTGTTTCCGAACGCATACAACCCCGATCTCTTCAAAGTGAGAGTTAACAGGCTTCTTCTGAGTAAGCTCGCCCCATAGTCGACTTTGTTTCTGTCATCTCTGACCTAGACTAGAGTCAAGAGCAAACCTATCTCAAATAAAAAAAAGGGAGAAAGGAGAGACATTACTGCAGGTAGTCTGTGGTGTACCATTTACATATATCAATAAATACATACATACATGCTTAGCTTTGTCGTAAGTCGATTGCTGTAGTTACGGTACGACAAGTACTTAGGCACGCGCTTAGGCGTAACGCCTTTTTTTTTTTTTTTTTTTTTGTGGATGGGAAATCATCAAATGACTTCTCCCGCTCTGGGCGGAGCGGGAGGGCGTGTCAGACTTTTACTGACTAAAACCCACCCGTGTTCCTTCTGTTGCCTGTGCCGGGGCCACGGTAACTCTTTCGAACATCCCGCAACCCTAGCTGGCATCGGCCCTAGCGGACCCCGTCAATAGTGCTGACATCTCTTTGAGGCGCGCGTGGAACACGACGCGCCGTCGACTCGGGCCTGGTCCTTACCAGACGGCGAGCTACCCATTGCTCGCCGTCCGCAAGCCCGCGCCTACGGTGGCCGGGAATCGGCTGTCAATTCCCGACGCCCAGGGCGTCTCCTGCGGCGACTAGGGGCGTGAGGGTGCAAAGCTTGCCTCTCCCTCACGCGTCCCGCCTCCTCCTTCACGAGCATTACTGCTTCGCAGAAGGAGGTAATGGCTTCCCATGCACTCTCGCTCCGTACCATGGCCTGGACCAGGGCCGGACGCGAGAGATCGCCGCCGCCGATCGCTTCCGCGAGGACACGGCGGTGCTCCGCCCAAGCCGGGCAGACCTCCACCGTATGCTCCACCGTGTCCTCCGGGCGATCCATACAGTGGTGAAGGCGTAACGCCTTGGCTGTGGTTTTATTCTTAGGAACGCAGTAACGTTCTAACTCCCTAAACGTAGGGGACACGCGAATGTAGGTCAAATTGCAGCATTCTTTACGTTCATATCACTCTATCTCTACATAGTATAAAATAAAGTCACTTTCCGCGTGTTTTTTTTTTTTGCAAAAAAGTCTTTCTTTGAACGTGTGGGCTGGGATTCACCGAAATCAAATCATTGGTCCGGTGTTCATTGAGGGTAATCTCACAGCGGCAACGTTCCCGGATCTCCTCAGTGGCCCTATATTGGAATACACCGATGAATTATCCCTTGATGTCCGTCGAAAGCTATGGTACCAGTTAGACGGAGACCCGTACATTCTGTGGTGAGTCCCAGAGAGTGCCTCACTGATCTGTTTAGACAGCAGTGGATTGGCCGATATGGACATCGCCGGTGGCCAGCAAGGTCACCGGACCTCACAATACTGGATTTTTTTTTTATGGGGATTTATTAAAAATGAGTTTTATGCTCGTGATGTGAATACCATAGAGGAACTGCGAGATAGAATTATTGACGCTTTTAATCACTTAAAAGCAATGGCTACCAGTAGTGATTTGGTAAGGAAAGTAAGAAACAATATCAAGACGTTGTCACACGTGTATTAGAGTGAACGGTGGACAATTTCTACATATATCGATGTGTTTTATGAGTGGTGACCGTTCATCCTGACGCTAACAACTATTTTGTCTCCAAACAATCTCATGCAGTCGGAGACAATACATAGTCTTTTATTGTTAAACTAGCTGTGCCCCGCGACTCCGTTCGCGTGGATGTCGTAAGATACACAATATACTAAAATAACAGCCACATTTTAATAAATGCGATGGTACATCACGGCTAAATTCGAAACTATGGGTCAAAGAATCCATGCCCTTAATTTTGTTAGAAAATGATAAGTACTGCATTTTTTGTATTTTGAAAAAGCTTCTGCCTGAACCGGGAATCGAACCCATACATAACATCACGCCTGTATTCCCCGAAAGGTTAAGCAGAGGCGTACCTCTAGTACACCCACATTTCCCCAGTTATGTTTAAGTCCCATGTAACAGGGCACAAATCCTGACTCCGGGCTGCTACTGAGAAATTCCAGATGGAAGAACCCAATAACACTTTGCCCGACCCGGGTATCGAACCCAGGATCTCATGCTCAGCAGTAGCGCTTGTGACCACTAGACCAACGAGGCAGTCAGACCCGAGGAATCGAACCCGATTCCTCTTTAAAAAAAAGCATTCTGTATTTTTTATACTGAGCGATAGTGTTGCTTACAAGGATTAAAATACTGTAAAGAAATACTTTGTGTAAAATCAAAGAGTGTCAGTTTTTTTCAATTTTTTGTTTCTTTTTTATTACGAAAAATTGGAAAAATGGCCATTTCCTTTGATATGCCACATTATATTTGCTAACAACATTTCCAACAGCATCCTAATAGGTAGGATCATACAGACTTCTACGTAGTATAGTATAATAAATATTAAGGCTTCCGCAGACAGGCGTGACGCGACTCCGGTAGAACATTGCCATGAAGTTTCATAACACTTGTTCGTCGCGCCGTCGCGTCGCGCCTGTCTGCAGGGTCCTTTATGTGAGAGGCATTTTGTCAGATTTCAAACAGGCTATTTTATTTGTAGCACTTGCTAATCTGGAAAAACCACTGTTATTATTTAAATTTTTCGTTTTTATATTTTCACTTAGAATAAGGATGACATATTTGAACACGGATGTTACAGCACAGATCAAGTGTGCTATTTTCATATTCTACTGGAAAAAATACAGAGAATGAACGTTACCTTTAGATTAGAATGAATACCTACGTCTACTCTGTGTTGAGTAAATCCTATAACTGAACGAAAGCATAATATATGAGGCAGTTACAAATTTTGCAATTATTATAATATACCAAAGATTAGAAGCATACCTACATCGCATACCCTAATGTTGATGAACCCAAAATGTTTTGTTCGTTCGAGGAAAAGTTTTGTTTGGATGTTCTATACAAAGAAAATTATACAAGAGAGAACATAAAGGCTCCTGCAACCAGGCGCGACACGCGACAGAAAGGCACCGCGTGTCGCTCAACGGGTGGTTCCTTTGTGTCGCGCGAAATTCGCGTCGCGTGTCGCGCCTGTTTGCAGAAGCCTTAAATCAGACAACCTACTTTACATATTAACATTGCATTCCGAAAACTACATTCCGCTGCTTAATAATAAAAATAACATTGAACTTAACTTTTATACATCGAATATTACGTTAAACCAGTTAAATCTCTCGTTACACAAAACGTAAAAAAGTTGAGCGACCGCCTGCGTTGAAGGTCAGCCACAAAGACGACAAATGTGTGTTCTCATTCTGACAAACCGGCCGTCAAGAGAATGCGTCCTTGACACCTGTTAGTTTCATACTAACGAATTTTGTGAATTTAATCCTTAATGCAACTAGAAATTGTCCAACTGACAGGTGTCATGAACGCATTCTCTCGACGGCGGGACGTTAGTTCTTACTAAGAACAATAATACCTACTTAAAAAATCGTCAAATCAGAATTAAGGTTGACTGCCTCGTTGGGCTAGAGGTCGCAAGCGCTACAGCTGAGCCTGAGGTCCTGGGTTTGATTCCCGGGTCAGGCAAAGTGATACTGGGTTTTTCCATCTGGAATTTCTCAATAGCAGCCCGGAGTCAGGATTTGTGCCCGGTTGATGGCAATAGTCTCGACCCCTATTATATGGGGCTTAAACATAACTGGCGAAATGTGGGTGTACTATAGGTACACTTCTGCTTAACCTTTCGAGGAATACAGGCGTGATGTCATGTATTGGTTCGATTCCCGTTTCAGGCAGAAGCTTTTTAAAAAAACAAAAAAAGCAGTAAGTACCCACTTATTATTTTCTAACAAAATTAAGGGCATGGATTCTTTGACCCATAGTTTCGAATTTAGCCGTGATGTGCCATCGCTTCAATCAAGTTCATTTTACGCGACTGATATATTCCCCCACTTCCATGCAGCCGACAATTTTTTTTGGGTTGAAGATGATCCCAAAAACCGTCCCATAAAGTTTTGGCGCGGTATGAAATTACTTTTTTTATAAGTTTTTTGTACAACTTTGACATGCTCTAACTTACGACTCCCTCACTGTTGGAGCAGCTGACTCTCAGATCTCATATCCACTAAGGACAAACTATTTTTAGTATGATTTTCAGCCACTTGCTCGCTCTTGGACTAATTCGCCGGTAAAAAAGTTACAAATAGTTTATCGAAGAAATAAAAATTCGTGCAATCTTTGTGTGATCAACCAAATTAAACAATTGAGTACTTGACTAAAATTCATCCATCCATACTTCCATACTATCCATCCATCCATACTAATATTATAAATTCGAAAGTAACTCTGTCTATTTGTCTGTATGTTACCTTTTCACGCCTAAACCGCTGAATGGATTTCGATAAAATTTGGCAAGGAGATAGATGGCATACCGGGGACGGACATAGAATACATTTTTTCTTAAAAATAATCCTACAGGAGGTGATATAGGGAATTAAAGTTAGTATAGGAAACCCATGATTTCTGAAGTTATGGATATGAAATTTCAAAAAGCTTTTGGTAAGAAATAAAGAGTTACATGTTTCAGCGTTTTTGTAAAATCACCCCTTAAGGGGGTAAAATAGGGGATGATTTTAAAATTTACATGTAGGTAATATTGAAATTTTTGTGTACCTACCTCTTTTTTCTGAGATTTAAGGGATTGGAAATTTGTATTAGTCCGTATCTTGGAGGTAACATTTACTCTTTGTTTACAATCTGAAGCCACAAAATAATTTGGCTGACATCGTACACTTAAGCCGGTGTCATCCATCGCCAGCTAAACTAATTAAGAACTAAGCACAGTGAACTAAGCTAAGCTAAACTGGGAATAAGTTGTCTGTCCACCGAAAAATAAGCTAAAACTACGTTAGTGATGATGAATTTGTGCTGGAGTGTCGAGTTAACTCACCATCTTTTATTTACGGGTTTTTCATTTCATCCACAATTTTTTTTTTAATTTAAGATAGGTTTGCTCTTGACTAGTCTACGTCAGAAGTGACAGAGACCGTTAATATTTTTACATTACTTAGTTTCGTATTTTGTATTCTCGTCACACCGATGATAATGACGACATTGATGCCATTGGAAAAACAATATGGACATAGCTGGAAAATATGTGAAAAACCCCTGGTCATAATTTTAAGCTTTTTACTATGTGTAAATATTTCATGCTAATAGCATTGGTAGGTAGTCAAAAACCATCAGTCAATGACGTGTGTATTGTTTACATTAAAACTTGTTTACTTAACAGTCTTGAACTTGATTTTAGTCATAGAACACACTCACAAAACTGGTTGTTCAATATTATTATGATGTTAAACTAGTCTTATGACGTTAATATTGAAAACGACATACCGGTTATTGCTAGGGAAAAACATGGACATTTAAAAACGGGTCCTTGGGTAAAAAATTAAATCCTGTTTCTCTACACTTACTTAAAAAATGTGGTGGTATTTTGTTTGTTGCCAAGTTAGGTAAACTTAAACAAAATATCTTCGGCAACTTAATAAAATACCTATATATTTAAAAGTACCTAAATACTTATGCAGTGGCTTCAGCGTACTAAATAATATGTAGCTAAGTAACGACAGGGAACCCACTTTAGGCCCGGATTCCACCAGAGTGGAGATGGGCGGAGGTGTGCGAAGCGGAGAGGAGATGCGTACTGGCTAGACCGGAGCAGAGATGTGTACTGGCTAGTGCGGGCGGGCGGGTTGTGCGACGCAGGGGAACTAACTAGCGGAGCCGCTCGTCGCACGCCGCTCACATCTCTCGTCGACGCTGCGCGCTGTTGACAGCTTGCGAGGCACAGCTCATATCTCTGTTTTGTTCGCGCTAAGCAGATATGAGACATTTCCTCTCTTCTCTGCTCAACCGTATCCACTGAAACTTAGCGGAGACGAGATTTATAAATAACGCAATCCTATTGGTTGTTTCCAACACATTTCCTCTCCTCTCGTCTCGTCTCCGCCTTGGTGGAGTCCGGACCTTAGTCAAACTCAACCCATCCTTCTACTGATGTGGCGACATGTCAAAACATCGAGTTTCTGTGCTATATTATTATCTAAGTTAAAACATTCATGTTTTATACACATTCACCTTCTACCTTGAACCTTTTTTTTAATAAGGTACATTTTTAACAAACGTTGCTACAACCTATTGTACAGTAGGCCACATGTCAGTGGTAAAAAATGCGGTGCAAACTATGCTCTTATTCTATTGAAAGTCCGTACTACGCTAGACTAGCTCAAGGTCAACACAGTGTTACCGCCGACTTGCGCATAGAGTAAAGTAATGACGTGCGGTTGGCTGTACGTCTTACAATGTGAAGCGCGTTAGCGTAAACACATAATAAAATAACTAACATTTTGACGACCACTTTATGCGAATCCGTGCAGTAATAATTACTTAGCCATAATATGTAATTACATGACCTAACAATGTGTTGTTAGGTTTTTCTCTTAATTATAACCTATAGCTCAGAATAGTTTATGGTCTACTCGCCTACTTTATCGAATAGGTGCCAAGACAAGTATGCCATTATCGGTGAAACCCTGAAAAAACAATTTATACCCCGTCCTCGGTCCTGCTATCATCATCATAGAAATATAAAAAATATCAATGATCATCATCATCCACAGCCCGATTTCACCCACTGCTAGGGTAGGCCTCTCATTTCTTTTCCTTGCCGGATTACCGCCATGGGATCTGGAGGCAAAAGTCCTCGCGCACATGTGGGAGTGGCGCGAGGAGGCAGGACGCCGGGGCGTAACTCCGTTGCCGCGAGAAATCGCGGCACGGCGGACAGAGCTCCGGCAGGATCTCATGGCGGCATGGAGAGTGCGATTGTCGCAACCTAGCGCTGGGCACGCCACAATTGCGGCGATAAGTCCCCTCTTTGAGGAGTGGCTGGAGAGGCGCCACGGCGTCCTCACCTTCCGCCTGACGCAGGTCCTCACTGGACACGGGTGCTTCGGGAGGTACCTGTCCCGGATAAGGCGGGAGGAAACGCCCGGGTGTCACCACTGTGTGGATCGCCCGGAGGACACGGTGGAGCATACGGTGGAGGTCTGCCCGGCTTGGGCGGAGCACCGCCGTGTCCTCGCGGAAGCGATCGGCGGCGGCGATCTCTCGCGTCCGGCCCTAGTCCAGGCCATGGTACGGAGCGAGAGTACATGGGAAGCCATTACCTCCTTCTGCGAAGCAGTAATGCTCGTGAAGGAGAAGGCGGGACGCGTGAGGGAGAGGCAAGCTTTGCGCCCTCACGCCCCTAGTCGCCGCAGGAGACGCCCTGGGCGTCGGGAATTGGTAGCCGATTCCCGGCCACCGTAGGCGCGGGCTTGCGGACGGCGAGCAATGGGTAGCTCGCCGACCGGTAAGGACCAAGCCCGAGTCGACGGCGCGTCGTGTTCCACGCGCGCCTCAAAGAGATGTCAGCACTATTGACGGGGTCCGCTAGGGCCGATGCCAGCTAGGGTTGCGGGATGTTCGAATGAGTTACCATGGCCCCGGCACAGGCAACAGAAGGAACACGGGTGGATTTTAGTCAGTAAAAGTCTGACACGCCCTCCCGCTCCGCCCAGAGCGGGAGAAGTCATTTGATGATTTCTCATCCACAAAAAAAAAAAAAAAAAAGGCCTCTCATTTCTTGTGCCGTTCTACTATACTTTATAAAAGACAGTAGAAGAGAGTACAATATCAAGTTGTTTTTCATAGAACAAAAAAACATTCCGACGAACTGAGAAACTTCTCCTTTTTTTGAAGTCGTTAATAATGAAGAAAGGAATTTCCTATGCGGAAGTAAAGAGCGCGCGTACAAAGGAAAAAAAAAAACTTTAATTGTCATCCCACGCTTTAAAAAGTGAGATTCTTTCAACCGACTTCAAAAAACGGAGGAAGTTCTCAGTTCGTCGGAATCATTTTTTTTACGTATGTATATTCCCCGATTACTCTAAGACGGATGAACCGATTTGGAAAGTTCTTTTTTTGTTTGAAAGGGTATACTATCCAGGTGGTCCCATTGTCATCGGGTCAGGATCTAATGATGGGATCCTGGAGGAATTGAGGGAACTCTGCAAATATTATACGCACACCTGTAGCGATTTGGGTATTTTTTACAGTAACTCGTGCACTTGTTCTTGAAAAGCACCTTTTGGTGAAGTGGAAATGATGATGAAGACCACAGATTGCCACCGGAACTATACAATAATAAGTATTTGAAGAGTTCCCTCGATTTCTCCAGGATTCCATCATCAGAACCTGACCTGATGACAATGGGACCACCTGGGATGTATACGCTTTTTAAAAAAAAAAGGATTTTCCAAATCGATCCAGCCATCTTCGAGTAATCGGGGAACATACATTAAAAAAAATGATTCCGACGAACTGAGTATCTCCTACATTTTTGAAGTCGGTAAAACAGTTGATGAGCTGTTGACATTAGGCTATTGTAACTTACAAAACGTAAATTATAAACCGACCCTCTAATAACTAAAAAGTGAAAAATAAAAAACTTTTTCCAAAAAAAAGACAGCCGACTTCCAAAAAAACACTACTTACAAAGTGAAAAATAACTTTAATTTCGGAAGTCGGTGGCAAAAACGGTTGTAAAATACAAACCAAAGACTTCAACATCCGAAATTAAATTATTTTTCAGCCTTGAGTTACTACCTCTTCTTAACAAACAGGCTTGAAAACTCGCACATCATCATCTGCCTAGCCTTTTCCCAACTATATTGGGGTCGGCTTCCAGTCAAACCGGATGCAGCTGAATATCAGTATTTTACATGGAGCGACTGCCTATCTGACCTCCACAACCCAGTTACTGGGTAATACGATACCCCTTGGTAAGACTGGTTGTCAGACTTTCGGGCTTTTGACGACCCGTAACGACTGTCAAAGATACACGTATGACAGCCGGGACCAACGGCTTAACGTGCTTTCCGAGGCACGGAGGGGTCTTGATATGTAAAGATGGTCACCCATCCACGGACTAATCGCGGCAAGCGTAGCTTAACCTGATCGATTGACCCGTGCGGCTGTTATTTCTTAGCCACAAAGTTATTTCTTTCCTAGCACATATACACACAAATACACCCCACATACACTAACAAATATACTTTCGTGCAAAAGAAGAATTTAATGTTGTATTTTTTTAAATTCTTTTTGGCTTAACGGTACATCTTTTTTAAAGTTTCAAGTCTCTTTTAAATTGTTTCTTTTTATTACGAGAGTACACTGGCTCCTGCAACACAGTTCTGTTATCTCTAGTGCAGTAGTCAGAGAATTCTGTCATTTGTTATACAACTTATGTCAATAAATAATTTGTGCATTGTATTTGTATTTTATATACTATAAAGTGATTTTTGGAAGTCAGTTGTTTTTTTTTTGTAAAAAAGTTTTTCTGCTTTAGGTAAGTTTTGCTCTTATCATTCTGAAAGTGGTTGCTTGTTTACTGGAAAAATTGGTTTTTGAGGAGCTCCTGTGTTATAGCTTTTAGCAACCTGTCACACCCACGCAAAGTTGAGATATTCTGCCTGACAAAGTAAGATTTTTTACACAATGAGCTCGTTTTGAAGCATGTAAAAATCATGAAACTTAACGTTTATAAGACGCAAGTGCGACACAAGAATTTCTGTAAAAAAATTATAGCTGTTAGGCATTTGACTAAGTTCGACACAATTACGTTTAACTGTAAAAAACATCACTGCAATATTATTTTACAGATTCGTACGTAAAGACAATAAAAAAACCCGCTGAATGCATATACCTCCTCCTTTTTTTGAAGTCGGTTAAATAGTAAGACTAACCGGTCTGTGAGAGGTCTCTGGATAAAATGGGTGTGTCGCAAGGGTTAATTCTTGGCTCCTACCTGTTCCTGAGTTGACTTTTCATACATGGTTAGTTCATGTCATGACTCATGAAGTCATGACAGACTTAGTGGGTCTGTTTTGTGAAGTTTCTTTTTCCAAATACAACTGAATCTTCCAAAGACACGATTCAAAGTATACAGGAAGCAGATGCCAAACCCCACCGAATTTTCAATTAGGTACGTCAGATAAATTGTAAATAATAAATAACGGCACAATTGACCTATCATCCACTGTTTGGCATAGGTATCTCTTAAGTCGCACATCCGGTTCACAGCCTTCTTTCTGTATTCAGACGTCCTTCGGCAGACATTGACACGCTTTCACAAGCTATCTCGGTGACTCCAGACTGTTTCAGATAATTCCATGCCACCACACATAAATCTTTTCCTAAAAATAAACTCAATAATAATGAGTTTTAGAATGAATAATCCCTGATAGTATGTGAATAAACTAATAGTAATATTTTTGTAATACTTGTATAATGTAATATTTGTAAAAGTCCTTCCATAGTTCTAGGTAACCAATCCACAATAGCCACCCAAACCAAATGTTTTGTTTCCATGTTCTGCAAATTTAGTCTTGTACCAACTAGGGGTTGTCCTTGGGTGCAATTGCAATGAGCAAACAGGGATAGTCGTCGGTTGGTGCCTCAACACTTAAAATTGTCTAAGGGGCCTCTGGTAGTTAGCTTCGGCCCCTCGTACGCTTTCCAAAAGTCCGGGCCTCCAGAGTCCCGAAATATGTCCAAATACTTGTATTAAATAAACATGTGCTAATAAGTGGTCTTGCTGGGAGGTTTATGGCAACAAGTAACGGCTTACCTTGTTTATCTACAGCATGTCCCGGAATTAACGCACAACCTCTTAAGGGGTCATTGTACTGTGAAAAAAAGATCAGCAGTTCCCTACATTTTATGTTCGCATAACTCGTTAAAATATAGGGGTACCGCTGATTTTTTTTCGCGATTTCAGGTTTGGTCCCATATGCATAATGATGAGTACCTCCTACCACCTCTTAAGAGTTTGTGCTTTAATTCCGGGACGTGTTGTGTACAATACATACATGCAAATTTGAACCACTTTTCAACCTTATTACCAAGTAATAAGGTCGAAAATTGGTTCACCGCAAATGCACGCGATGGTACTTATTAATACAAATAAACAAAATTGAAGTGTCTGTTTGTAATGTCGAAATAACAGCTTTTTACTAAATGCATGAAAGTATATACGGTAGGTACATAAAACAAAAAAAAAAACTATTTTTAAAATTTTTGTCTGTCTGTCTGTTTATTAGGCTAATCTCCGAAACTTTTGAATCGATTTTGACGGGACTTCCACTGGCAGTTAGCTGATGTTATAAGGAGTAACTTAGGCTACTTTTATTTTAGAAAAATAATTACTTAGGGTTCCACGCAAAAAAATTAAAACCCATGAAATTGTGAACAAAATTCGATTCAAATAGGGAAGTATTGACATCCACCGATCCACGCGGTCGAAGCCGCAGGCAACAGCTATGCTTAGCGGAAAACTTAGTCATGTACTTATGATAATGATGACGGTTTTCTTTGTCATAAGCTCGAATCCATTGAAATAAACAACTTATTGATTGTTTACTCGGCATGCTAATGATGTTATCGAGTTTTGGTGGATCTTTGTTATTGAAGTCATCGTGTTTTCTTACTAGTGGTTATTTGGCTAAGACTAATAAAGCTAGCTATTAATGAAGTAGAATATGTTGGGGTTTTACCTATTTTGCTCATTGTTCAAATATTGTGCAATTTGTTGGGTTGGGTTCGGCGAAGGTTAAAACACACCTTCCTTTCATTACACGTGAATTAGGGGTGAAACAAGCATGGGCTGTAATTATAATGCCATCCTCCTGCACTTATAACAATTATAACACCATCCTCCTGCACTTATAACAATTATAATGCCATCCTCCTGCACTTATACCAATTATAATGCCATCCTCCTGCACTTATACCAATTATAATGCCATCCTCCTGCACTTATACCATTTATAATGTCATCCTCCTGCACTTATACCATTTATAATGTCATCCTCCTGCACTTATACCATTTATAATGTCATCCTCCTGCACTTATACCAGTTTGTTTGGTGTCGGCGACAAGTTTTCTTTTCTACAATCTTTATATTTCTATTAGTTTTTACTTCAGAGTTCAATTTCTTCCTAACCATATCATATACTGTATGATTTTTTTTACAGTCTCAAAATTTTTATAGGGTGTTCTACCCATAAATATGAACAACTTTCATTATGGAACCCACTCTGAAATCACGAAAAAAAAATCCGCTGTTTAATACAAAAGTTCAATGCCTACTTGGCTAAAATATATGAAACAGCTGATTTTTTTTTGTGATCTCATAGTTGGTCCCATAGTGAAATTTGTTCATATTCATGGGTAGAACACCCTGAGAAAATTTCAAGAGGGTAAAAAAAATCATCCAGTATATCTTTTCTTTGGTCCGCCTCTATTCAATTTCAATAAACAACAATAGAACAACAACAATCAATATGCATTTCCTATGCTTGTGTCAATTTACTGTTCATTGTAGCGGCCACAACAACGTTCAAAGATCAACTAAATGCTCCCTCAGACAGGCGCGACCTGACAGCGCAACGTGACTCTAGTAGAACAATTTCTATGAACACTATACTTGTATGCAAATTGTTGTACCAGAATCGCGCGCTTCGTCTCTTTGCTCCTGTCTGCGGGAGCCTTTAAAGGCTATCTATATATAAAAATGGATGTGTGTATGAATTTATGTATGTTTCCTATGGACTCCAATACGGCTGGAGCGATTTTTCTGTCATATTTTTTCTAAACACTAACCTAACAAAAAGTACTAGGCTTGCATGAATTCAAGATAGTATTTCAATCATCCACCACAAGTCATCTATCTGGCTATAGATAATTAGTGCTATCCGTGCGAAGCAGGGGTAACTACTTAAGGATCATATTTAAAATGTGTCTTCTTGCTAGAATAAATAATAACTGAGAACCGAGTTATAAATCGTTGATTCTTGTTTTCAGATGTTATCAGGAATGCCTATGTACCATGGGAGAAACGAACATCTATAAACCGTAAGGACTATTCTTGCTTGCAGCGTTCGGCCGCTATAGTAACGCTTGCAGATGTGGTCATAGTGCGCACGGGATTTTTTTATCAAATTGGTCAGATGTAAGTTTCCTCGATAGTACATAGGTATAGAGCAGTCTCAGAGGAATAATAAGAGATGTCAATATAATGTGAGTTAGCTAAGAACACGACGGCTCCACAAAACCGCAGATTTCGAGTATATAATCACTCGACATGTAAACTTGTTTATTAATGAGTCTACATGAGGCAGAGTCTAGATACACTAAGAAACAGTGGCACAGCTACAATTATCATTAGAGGGAAGCCGAAGAAAAAATATTTCAGTTCTCATAAACTCAGACAGAAACCTGTAGGTTTTTAATCTTATGATGTATTAAACTGGTATTTAAATATAATTATGTAATGTGATGTGATACACAGTTACACACACAGGTGTACCATATTATTTGGCAATAGAAGACTTTAAGAAGAGTGGTTGGTCTGAAGGGAAGCCGATAGGAATCGGGTTGTATGAAGGCTTCGCCCCTGTTAAGGGACGAACTGTTATTAATGCCTAACTAAACCTTGGTTTCCGAAAGCCTTTATGTATTTAGTTGTTGTCACTGATGATGATTCGATTTCATTTAATTTACTGATCAGAGACTCGGGTTTTTAGAAACACGCAATCGCACTACATTACGTACTTTACACCTTTACATCGTTAACGCTCCGTTAAAAGATGATTTATTACTTGTTCAACATTGTATTATATTACTCGTATAACACTTACTTATGACAATGTATGTACACTATATCTACTGATTTGTGAAGTCACTCATTCAACTTCTAATGGTAATACTGAAGAATAACACCACTGTAGTTCTGCTTAATCATTATAATTTAACTCAAATGTTAAAGATGTATCATCACTGATGTCAATATCAATAATTAATTATTCACTAAATCACTGGTGTGAACTGGTGTGTCAGCGTCCCCAGCCGCCGCCGTAGCCACCTCCGAAGCCGCCACCGTATCCACCGCCGAAACCTCCTCCGAAGCCTCCACCGTAGCCACCACCATAGCCGCCACCGTAGCCGCCTCCGTGGCCGCCCCCGTAGCCGCCACCCCAGCCGCGTCCGCCTCCCCAACCGCGTCCGCCCCCCCAGCCGCCGCGTCTGTGGCCACCCCACCCTCGGGACTCCTCGGGCTGCAGCGTCTCTTCAGCGTCCACTACTGCCAGCTTTGCCGGCGCCGCGTCATTGGATACCGCGGCCAGCTCCACAGGGATGGCCCATGCGTACGCTACGCATGCGCTTACCAGCAAACCAGTGCACAGCAACTGAAATAGAGAACCACACGATAAATATTGATTTATTTTTTGACATTCACAAAATAAAACAAAGCAGCGGGTACTCTGGACTGAGGACTTCCTAGATACATATGGATTCTATAAATTCATGCATGATTAAAAACATTTTAATAATAAATTTTATTTTTATCTCAAAATAATGTTATAAGGGATTATTTTTGTTTTAGGATCGTAATTACTTACAGTCTTCATTGTCGCGTATTCTGTGTGTCAATGTTGGTGGTGCACGCTTGTTGAGAAGTATTTATACGCGCTGGACTCGCGCGCTACTCCTCTGACTCAGCTCGGGTAAATAACCGTAGAGCTCGACTAACTTATTCAGCAAATTTTCGAGAAGATGCCATTTCTAAATTAACCACTACAGTTTTTATAAAAATTGATATCTCTTTAACATTAAAAAAAAAATGTTCTCATCACTATTTTGACATATTTAATATTTTATTATGTAATTTACGACGCCGAATCGAATTGTGTATATAGCCGGATATTCGCCTTTTTCATTGATTGGGTTTGTTTACATTTTGTCATTGTACTAAAAAGTAGTGCTCGGTCAAACTGCTTTTCGAATGAGGCTGACCCTAGCCTTGATACGCGAGGACAAAAAATCCGTACTTGTCACTACGTCACGTGTAGGTAAATGACAAATGACAAATGATTAAAGATTCCTCGGACTGACATCGGATGTATATATCTAGCTGCGCCCGCGGCTTCGCTCACTTCGTATTCTTTTGACTTTACAAATCAATAGAAACTTGCAGTTATAATAAAAAGAAACAAATTAAACACACACATAACATCACGCTGGTTATCCCCGAAGGCTTAGGCACCTACCAGGGGCATAGCTTTTATACAACCCGATTACTATCGGCTTCCCTTCGGAAGAACCACTCTTCTTAATGTCTACTATTCCCAAATATTATGGTACATCTATGTGTGTAACTGTGTATCACATCACATTACATAATTATATTTAATACCAGTTTAATTCATCATAAGATTAGAAACCTACAGTTTTTGTCTGGGTTTATGAAAACTGAACAATTTTTTCTTCGGCTTCCCTCTAATAATAATTGTAGCTGCGCCATTGGTACCTATACACCCACAAAAAAGAAAAGAAAATAGAAAGAAATTAATCGTAAGAAAATACCTAATTATGATTCATGGCCACTTTCGGGTCCCGAGGTTTAAAATGTTTCAAAATCAAGAAAGATGCAAGCAGTTTCGTTCCTAAAAACAAACAGCAATCAATCTGCCTGCCTTTTCCCAACTATGTTGGGGTCGGCTTCCAGTCTAACCGGATGCAACTGAATACCATTATTTTACATGGAGCGACTATCTATCTGACCTCCACAACACAATAACTGGGTAATACGATACCCTTTGGTAAGACTGGTTGTCAGACTTTCGGGCTTTTGACGACCCGTAACGACTGTCAAAGATCTACGAATGACAGCCGGGACCAAGGGCTTAACGTGCTTTCCGAGGCACGGAGGAGTCTCGGTATGTAAAGATGGTTACCCATCCACGGACAACCCTGGCAAGCGTAGCTTAACCTGATGGATCGACCCGTCCAGCTGTTATATTACTTACAAAAATGTACAGTTTTGACTTCGCTACGATTTTATTACATGTATAGATTACACATACTATTAAAATCCTATATAATACTTAATTTTATACTATTTGTGTAATAGGGTATTTACCATAGAAATATAATCCTAATATCTATGGTATTTACTGTGCTAGCTACCGCATTAGTTGATACGGAAATACAGTTATGAATTGATGTATATTTTAGTATAATCAGTAACTGACGACAGAGTCCGAAAACTAAGCGCTTATTCAATGAGCCTATCTTAAAATTTGTTATTCAACACACTTGCTTGAAAACTGTTTCTTACATATCGGGTAAAAGTTGACTCGGGCCGAGTTGTCCCTGACCCGTGTAAGCACGGCCGATATTGAACTTGACAATTTTTTATCGTACCAGGACACGATAAAAAATCGTCAAACCCAGGGGTTTTTTATGTATCAGTCTGTATCAATGACATCACATCACATCATGGTATAGGCAGAGGGCTATAGTACATTCATATTTCGCGAAAAGCAGGCAAGTTATTGCCATGAACCGAGCAAAAATTCAGAGTCAGGATAGGTAATTAGAAGTGAATGGAAAATCCATTTAGCGAACCCAGGAACATGCGACCTACAGTCGCGCTTGCTACCGCTGACCAACGAAGTAATAGTTTTATAAGCAGCTCTATTAAATAACTGGGAAAACACACATTTGTGTAACTAATATTATATATTTATATGCACATATATTTCGCACATTTGAGCATGATGACAAACTATGTATGTTATACTTACCTGCCAAGGTAAACTACATACTTAAATGCGGATATTTTAGTACGAACATTTGTAGTAAGTAGTAGGTACATAATGTACAAACACTTGAGGATGCACCTCATTTTTATCTGAATAAAATTAAATGATAGCACTATCCATATCCATACTAATATTATAAATTCGAAAGTAACTCTGTCTGTCTGTATGTTACCTTTTCACGCCTAAATCACTGAACGGATTTGGATTAAAGGCAAGGAGATAGATAGCATCCTAGGGAATGACATTAGGCTACTTTTAGTTTCAAAAATAATCCTATAGGGGGTGATATAGGGGATGAAACTTTGTATGGGACACCCAGCATTTCTTAAGTTAGGGATATGAAAAATAAAATTTATGCTTTTGGTAGGAAATAAAGGATTATATGGTTCAGCGTTTTAGAAAAATCATCCCCTAAGGGGGTAAAATAGGGGTTGATTTTAAAATTTACAATTAAGTAATATTAAAGTTTTGTGTACCTCTTTTTAAGAGCTTTGAGGGATTGTAGTCTTAGTTCGTATCTTGAGGTAACATTTAGTATTTATTTCATCAAAATCGGCCAACTCTGTCAAAAGTTATTTGTCATTAGAGCGTGACCGGCATAATTTTAACTTAAGAAATTCCCCCAAATTGCGTCTGTCTGTGTGATCGCGATGAACTCAAAAACTACAAAACGGATTTTTATACGGTTTTCACCAATGGACGGAGTGATTCATGAGTAAGTTTGAGGTGAATAATTAATTATCGTTTTGTGTAAATTGGCTGAAAATGACAATGATTGTTGAAGATGTCGGAAAAACATGCCAACTGGGAGCTTTACTGGTGTACGCCGCGTTAACCAATATAATTATAAGAAAAAATTGTATTACAGAATGATTACATTGTTTACTAGGATTAACACAGGGTATTTTTAATCCCGGTAGCACGTACCCGTGGGATATTTTCCGACATCCACGCGGGCGAAGCCGCGGGTAAAAGCTAGTACTAATATAAGTCTGAACTCGCCAATGGGCCTGAGCAAGCGTGATGATCAATTCTTATGCCTTCTCTGTATGAGAAGCGGCCCTTGCCCTACAGTGGGACAATAACAGGCTGGCATTTTACTAAAGGAAGGTACCTACCAAAGATTTAAATCGTTAGATATGCCCTCACTATACTCAGTCGCGCAAAAAAGTGACCATACTGGGAAGTGTGCGCTCACACAATAATAATGGCGTTTCCATGATACTCAAGTCTCCGCAACATTGTGTGTATCTGAGGTGTCAAAATGAAACAAAAACGCGGCCATCTTTTGATACGGTAGGGTAAATCTATGTTGTAAATCATTGATACTTAATTAAAGTACCCGATCATTAATATGGTATCTACATGGAGCTTCAGAAAAAGTTTGAGTTTGTAGAGCGTCTTCCTGCCATTCATACCCGTGTGAGTCTCTTACTAATAATGCTCCATATGGCCTTATTTACGGGTAGGTACGGTAAATAGTTTTTCAATTTTCTATTTAAGAATCCATTATTATGATGGAGGTATTTTTCAAATTCGCGAACTGTGTGAGAGCGCGACTGGGCGGCAAGGAGAAGGCTTCAAGGCACCGATAGTTTAGGTAAAAGGATTTTGCGGTGAAAATAATGGTAATTTAAGAAAAATAAAAAACATAGTATCTGTTTTATATTTAGTTTAGTTTTATGCAAAGTTTCATGATCTAATTTGAAGTATTTTTGAATCAATCAATCTGCCGAGCCTTTTCCCAACTATGTTGGGGTCGGCTTCCAGTCTAACCGGATGCAGCTGAATACCAGTATTTTACATGGAGCGACTGTCTATCTGACCTCCACAACCCAGTAACTGGGTAATACGATACTTCCTTGGTAAGACTGGTTGTCAGACTTTTCGGGCTTCTGACGACCCGTATCGACTGTCAAAGATCCACGAATGACAGCCGGGACCAACGGCTTAACGTGCTTTCTGAGGCACGGAGGAGTCTTGGTATGTAAAGATGGTCACCCATCCACAGACCAACCCCGGCAAGCGTAGCTTAACCTGATGGATCGACCCGTGCGGCTGTTATTACTTAGCCACGAGCTCCTCTAAGTAGAAATATTTTTGAATACTAGCGGTTTATTGTTCAGTTTGAAGGTAACTTTGTAAATTTTTTCTGTCGAGAAAATTTTATGGTATCGTGTTTTCGTCAAACCTAGTCCTCAACTTTACCATAAATATTTAATATATTTCAAAATTAGTGCTACAGTATTTTAGATATATAACGGAGGATCATTCTAAATAATTTGAGGAATTGTAGACTCTTAAAACCTTCTTCCGTTATTCCTTCACTTTAGGAGTGTCTATATTGCACAATATGTCGTAAATGACTAATCTTTTACCATCATCATTTCATTAGGTACTTGCCTAGTCATCTGATTAGAAGAAGACAGCTTTAATAAAATACCTACTTACAATACCACAACTCACAAGCGATTTAAATAATTAATGATTTTCATTACGAAACGTTACATTCTTTTGACGGTTATTACTTCTACAGAGTGTATTGTTTAAGGTGAAAGCGCTAGGGTAGCCCGCGAAATTCAAATTTTCTTACGTTTTTTGCAATTTGCAGGTCAGCAATGAGGTTGTATGTTGATTAAAATATGATTCGCGACCGTAACAAATATGTAAATATTTACAGAATTATAATCATTAAAGTCATCAATACATCTCTCTAAGACCAAGTAACTCTATTGAATGACTATTGCATGAAATCTTAACATTTCGAGATTAAACTAACTTAAGGAATTGTATTACTGATTCTAATGATTATAATTCTGTAAATACATATTTGTTACGGTCGCAAATCATACTTTAATCAACATACACCCAGACACTGAGCTGCAAATTACAAAAATCGTAAAAAAACTTGAATTTCGCGGGCTACCTTAGCGCTTCCTCCTTAAGGAAATAATTTGTACCTACTTAGTAGCAACGTAGCAATTATAATGAATAAAACTTGTGTAAAGCGACTTCTTTGCTATGTACCTATTCAAGGTCAAATTAACCTGGCTAGCGAAACTCCGCAGACGAAATTGGTATCGATATCTAAATTCGATGAAACTAAAGAAAAAAGGTTTGAAGTTCTTTTTTTGGGGCAATGACTGCTGGTAGTGTAGCTACTTGAAGTATGAGTTGAGGAAAGTCTTTTTGTTTTTTCATATTTAGGTATCGGATACCCATCACGTCTGCGGAGTTTCGTTAGCTTATTTAATTTGACCCTTTATATGAATTAGGTATTAGCACTTCCCTTTTGTCGTATGCCATTGGCCTGTCTAATGAACCAAGACTAATTCCGTCGTGAACCTCGTGGTGCTTTACAATATTTGCACCATACGTGGAACTAATCACTTGTTCGGAACTGCACCTCTGGTACGCGTTGTAAGACCATTCGTATTTCAGACGCATATACTCGATTAGCGTTAAGTAGGTTATGTACTGTTAAATAATGTCACACTTGAACATTTGGGCCGAGATTCAGAGAGATCGCTGTAAGTCGCGCTAAGATAGGTCTTAGCCAAGTATCGGCTAAACGCATCTTCAAAATTTCGTATTTAGAAACGTGTCACTAACACATACGCAACCACACGTATTGCCTAACAAAAGCGCACTGTTGGAGATTCAACTCTCGGCGCTTAGCGCAGCGTTGAAAATCCAACAGTGCGCTTTTAGCTGGGTTTACACGCTTTTATTTTATCTATGGCTTCACAGAGATCTCGTACGATGTCGTCCTAGACATACCTACTCTAGAAATATTCGATATTTTTTAGCACATACCACAACATCACGCCTGTTATCCCCGAAGCGTTAGGCAGATGTGTACCTATAATATACCCACATTTCGCCAGTTATGTTTATATTTTTTACATTGTTTTAAACTGAAGCTTTTCCGTTACAGGTAGTGTCAATAGATGTTTGCAAGTAGGCGATGTAGGAAGAATCAAATAGCGTCCGATACATAGCTTAAATGGTTTTTGGGCATCTTTGCAAATGTCTGGGACGAGCTAAAAGCTGGGAGACTCAACTGTCAAAATTAGCTTCATTATTACCCGCTTGGCGACGCGAGGCCCGCCAGATTAGCTAAGCTCAAGTAGTCAAAATCCACTTCTTAGTCTTGGCTTAGTGTAAGATCATCTCTGGGTACAAATCAGGGGGCTAACCACCACCTCTTAAAGCAGTATTATTTTAATGTTACTACAGTGTGAGAAAGAGATGGAGCTATACAGGACGTCTAGCTCCATCTCTTTCCCACACTGAAGTAAGATTACAATAATACTGCTTAAGAGGTGGTGGTCTAGCTCCTGACCGTGAGCATTGATTTTGACAGATCGAAGCGTAAGTTTATGTTAAGTTTCATTTCTGAGTCTGAAATTATCATATTTAAATAACTAGTTGTGCCCGCGACTTTATTCACGTGGAAGTCGTAAGATATACAATATACTAAAATAACAGCCACATTTTTTTATAACTCCCTCGTTCCCCGACCCGTCGCGTTGCATCGCCCGCTCGCGTTTACTTACTTCGTTTTCGCTTAGTGTTCTTTCTGGCTTTTTTTCTTTTTGCTCGGTTTCTTAGGGTCGTAGCGTGATGTTAAATAGCCTTTAACTGTCCTCGGGCTATCCAATGCAAAAAGAATTTTTCAAATCCGACTTTTTGTTCACAATTTCATGGGTTTTAATTTTTTTTTGCGCAGAACCCTAATCATTTTTCTAAAATAAAAGTAGCCAAAGTTACTCCCCGTAACATCAGCTATCTGCTAGTGTAAGTCTCGTCAAAACCGGTCCAGCAGTTTCGGAGATTAGCCGGAACAAACAGACAGACAGACCGACAGACAGAGAGACAGACAGACAAAAATTTTAAAAATTGCTTTTTTGTTATAAGTGCTGTATATAGGTACTTTCATATGCATTTAGTAAAAAGTTGTTATTTTGGCATTACAAACAGACACTTTAATTTTATTTATTTGTATCCTACTAATATTATTAATGTGAAAGTTTATGAAGATGTTTGGATGTTTGTTACTCAATCACGCAAAAATGGCTGAACGGATTTGGATGAAATTTTGCACACAGGTAGCTTATAACCTAGATTAACACATAGTAAACTTTTCATCCCGGTGAACCGACATCCACGCGGGCCAAGCCGCGGGAAAAAGCTAGTAGATAATAAATAACAAGTAAATTTATTCAAAAAATATAAAGTATAACGTTAAATACAGTTTTTCTCATATCTATGTCAAGTTCACCCATGATTTGTACCTGAACTAGGTAATCCTGTGTTTTAGGCGATTGGAGGTAACATTAATTGATGAAATAATCACATAATTATCTTATTGGTACCTATGTAAAAATGTGTATAAGCTTATAGTATCTTAGCTTAACTAATTAAAAAACAAAACAACAATAAAACAAAAGATGTAAGATATATTCTAGATATATTTCTGTTTGGGCCGAGATCTTAGCACGTGCATTGAATCAGTAACATGTTTTAAGTAGAGAAGTGGACAGGTTATTCGTACATCATTCGTGAATGCTGTGCCTAATAAGGCGACATGATGTTCCCAAGCGTAGGTAATACTGGACATCCGTATATATTTACATAAATACGTTTGCTTTGCGACGTGAGTATTTATAGAGTTATCCTTCACCTTTTGTAGCAGGTGATAAAGTAACCGAGTTCTTTAAAAGAAGTCACCCGCTATTAATCTTATGTCACTGCATTCATGTTGAAAACAGAACGAAGAATTTATTGACCACCTCTTGTAGACAAGGCTGATACCGTCCATAGTTCCAAACTGTTTTCTCTTCCATAGTGCAGTATTTTTTGGGAAATATTTACTTAATTGATTTTCTAAAAACATATTGGTCTTCTAATAATAATAATAGATTTTTTATTCAAGTTTCAGACCTTTACTCAAAGTTGGTCGCAGTAACTAAGCTAGGTCATCCTAACCAAATGGGGCAGGTTAGGTTAGAACCATAGAACTATGACAAAACGCGCACGAGCCGAGCAAGCGAAGCGAGCGGTGCCACGGCAGCGGCCGTCGATTGTTACATCCAAGTTAGCAGTTACTTGACTTTTTAGTTTTTTTTATTTGCGATAGGTTTGCTCTTGACTCTAGTCTTGGTCAGAGATGACAAAGTCGACGATGGAGCGAGCTTACCCAGAAGAAGCTTGTTCACTCTCACTTTGAAGAGATCGGGGTTGTATGCGTTCGGAAACACAGACGCAGGCAGAGAGTTCCACTCCTTTGCGTGCGCATCACAAAAGACATTTGGAAACGCTTAGTGCGAATTGGTGGAATAGCAACTAGGTAAGGATGGCCACCTGCAGTGCGTCTAGATGCCCGATGGTAGAAGGGGGCTGGTGGAATGAGGTCGTGGAGTTCTTGAGCACACTCACCGAAGTATAATCTGTAGAAGACCGACAAGCAGGCAACCTTGCCGCGATGATTACGTCGCCAATGAGCCTTTTAGCTCTGCGTTCCACCGAGTCAAGCGCGGCAAGTTGGTATTTAGCTGAGCCATCCCAGACATGGCTGCAATACTCCATGCAGGATCGGACTTGCGCTTTGTAGTGTGTAAAAGCTGTCCAGGCGTAAAGTATTGCTTCACCTTATTTAGGATGCCCAGTTTCTTAGCCGCAGTTTGGGCTTTGTGCTCGATGGTGGCACCGAAGTTGAGATATGATGTCAACTCCATGCCTAGGAGCTCGAGCCGATCAGTTACAGGAACAGATGAACCCCGAAAAGTAGGAGTTTAATCGAAACGACTCCTTTTAGCGGTAAAAAATCACGCCTGTGTTTTGGTGGCATTAGAAGAGACCAGATTATCATCACCCCACTGGGAGACAAGGCTTAAGGTCAAATCTGTCCGCTCTACCATGGTCTCTCTCAAGGAACGAACTTCGGTCCCGCTGGTTTTTGCGCTGGACAAGTATCTCTCTGAAACTGTACTGTCATCTGCGTACCCAACAATACCAGACTGAAGTAGGGCAGGAAAAGAGTTGCAGAGAGAACAGACCCCTGAGGAACTCCGGCATCAATAGCCATAAGGTCGGAAGAGCAGCCGTCAACGACTAATCTGATCGACCGTTCACTAAGGAAGTTTGATATCCAGCTACAAAAATTAGCTGGGAGGCCATAAGCAAGAAGCTTGCTGAGTAGACCAGCATGCCAGACCCTGTCAAAGGCCTTCGAGATATCAAGCGATACAGCAAGTGCTTCGCTGTGTTTCTCGTTGGCCTCGCCCCAGCAGTGCGTGACATACACAAGAAGATCGCCAATTGACCGTCCCCGGCGAAAGCCATATTGACGGTCACTGAGGAGATCATTGTATTTTTAACCAACTTCAAAAAAAGGAAGAGGTTCTCAGTTCGTCGGATTTTTTTTTATGTGTTCCCCGATTACTCGAAGACGGCTAGACCGATTAAAAAAAATGTTTTTTGTTTGAAAGGGTATTCTTTCCAGGTGGTCCCATTGTCATCAGGCCACCTGGTGGACCATCCTAGAGAAATCGAGGGAACTCTTCAAATTTTATAGGTACACATGAAGACAGAAGTGCATGGAGAGTTCCAAACCAAAATCGTTTGTACAGGGTTTCATCGCCTTAATAATATGTCTTGGATGACATAGATGGCGCTAGTATAGTAGTTGGATTGGAAAATATACAAGAACATTATCTTGTTTTTTGCTAGTTACAATATTACTCAATTTTAACACAAATTCTCCTACGACATTACAAACCTTATAAAGCAAAGCACGTAATAACTAGGATTCGAACTCGGTGGCATAAAATTTACCGATACCATTAGCCACTGGACCATTGCGTCATTACGCATTGAGTTGAAATTATCCTTCTCTTTATTATATTGAAGTTGTTAAGTGACTTTAACCCGTATCATAAATCTCAAAAGAATTGAGGGTAGTTTAATATTGACTGTGTAAAAATTAAATCTTTTTGTTCAATCATAATGTTCTTTACTATCTATGAGTGAGTTCAGTTACGATTGCGTTTACAAGTTTTTAATATTTATTTTTATCATGAGTTCGCGTTCAAATATTGATATGGCTACGAGGGCCCAAATAATAGCATTGCATAATCAAGGCTTAAATTATTCTGAAATTTCGAGAGAAACTGGCTTAAACGTAAGTAATGTTTTAAAATCACTGTTCGTTATTTATTTTATTATCCATGGTTATCGATACACGAAAATAATAAATAATATATTTCCCTTATAGGTAAAGACTGTCACTTTATGGATAAAGCGGTTTCAAGAAGAGGGTTCGTTGGAACACCGTAGTAGATCTGGCAGAAGACGCCATATTGACTCAGACCAGCGTCAACTTATGGTGCAAGGTTATGAGGAAAATGGTTTTACACCAACAAGATATTACGCAGAGTTGTTTGATACATCTTTGCGGACGGTGTATCGTGCTCTTCATAGTGAAGGTCTGCATTATCGTCGACATGCTATTAAGCCATTGCTAACCGAAGCTAATAAAAGAGCACGATTGGAGTTCGCTTTGAAATACAGAAATTTCGACTGGAGCAACGGAGTCATCTTCAGTGATGAAAAGACTTTCAAGTCTAGCCAGCATGGGCGAGTTAGGTTGTGGCGTAGGAATAATACGCGTTATGATAGTGATCACGTTGTGCCTAACTCTGAATCCGGTCGTATAACAGTGAACATTTGGGGATGGATGAGTGCTGCAGGACCAGGAGAACTTACTGTAATACCCAGTCGTGCAAACAGTGTAAACTACATAGATGTGCTGAATGACGTCATGTTGCCCACCGTACGGAATGTTTTTCCTGTAGAAGACATGCCAGTGATAACGTTCGTGCAGGACAATTGTCCTATACACCGTTCCATAATTGTGCAAGAGTGGTTTAGCCAGCAATCGGATATACAGATTATTCCTTGGCCTGCGAGATCGCCAGATTTAAACCCCATTGAAAATTTATGGGGCGTTATGGTTCAAAGGTGGGACAATAGGAACGAAAGGACTAAGGAAGTACTGAGTACTCACTGCATGCAGGTATGGGATTCTATACGGGGTCTAAATTTATGTGAAAAATTAATAAACTCCATGGGTTCGCGGTTGCAAGCTGTAATCGATCAAAATGGCGGACACACGAAATATTAAAAAAATAATATAAAGTGTTGACTATTGGATTGAGTAATAACAAAGACCGGGGTAGCTATAATTTATTTGATAAATTACAGTGATCAAACTTAGTGTAAGTGGGATAAATTTATTCACTACTTTATAACAACAAAATGTTTTTACACTAATGATTTTGATTTCTTATATAATATAAGAAATTAAAATAAAAACAATATAAATATAGATTCCTTTCTAATATAATTAATTATTTATTTATTATTATAAACAAATTGGTCCCAAAATGACAGCTATAACCCGGTCTTACAATTGTTATTGATTTGAGGATTAGCTTCAATTTCTTCCTCGTTCTGGAACGAATACTTAAGCTGTGAACCTTAGTCATAACATAATGCACAAATCAATCATTATAGTCAATACCACTAACCATAATTATGCAAAACGTAATTTTTTTATAATTTGTGAGTAGGTAAAATATTTACAGAACTAAGGTTGCATATATAGTGTAAGGTATTATAACATTATGTAAATAAAACTAAATACTATAAGAATAGCACAACACAGTTTTGATTTAGAATACTTATAACATCTATTATACAGTTTTACTTTGTTAATGTCTTCCATTTTGTAATAGAGTTATTCAGTTATAAATTTTACTTGTATTTCTCATAACAAGTGAATTAAATAATTGTCAATTGGGTGTAAAACTGTTAGGTTAGGTTATACACTGTATAAGAAAGAAAGAAATAAATTGTATTCTTCTTTGAGAATTAAATGTCTTAATGTATAATATCACTAAAATAGTTTAATTTCTTATCCTTTACGAGAACTAAACTTAGTAAATCTTAATCTGTAAGAAAAATATATCTAAATCTTCTTACATAAATGTTTCTTACTAATAATACTAATACTTACCACCAATTACGAAAGTAATTTATATATATTTATTTATACAATGTTATATATAGTAGAGTAGTATATGTATACTTGTATATTATGCCTTTATTCATTTATACATCTTATATTATTTATAACAAAAAATAAAATAAAAAACGTTTAAAAATATAAAAAATAGAATATAAATTACATTATATAATAATAAAATTTAAAAAAACCGACTGTGAACTGGGTTTCGAACCAGTGCCCTGTGAAACGAGCTTTGTTATTCTGTCATGCTTATCCACCTGAGCTACGATCTACTTATTGTAGAATGCGAAAATGAGAGCTAGTTTGTGAATGTAGGGATTTTTATTATTTATGATCTACGCCATCTGTAGTCGAATTAACTAATATACCAATTGGTTTATTTGGTTTGGTTTAGATGGCGCTGTATTAAGTACTCGGAAATAAGAAAATAAAATAATTTATGTTTATTTGAATATAAATATATTATTATTTCTTAGTAATTATTTTAGGTATTAAAAACCTTATTATGTGCCTCTGCATAATAAGGTTTTTAAGCTTTGCGGTGTTATTTTCATGTTTGAACAGCGCCATCTAGTCGTCTCATGAAAGTCATGAAACGTAATGCAAAACCTCAGTCAAAAGTCGACCTTAGGCTCTCCATGCACTTTTGTCTTCAATAGTACACCTATATCGATTTAGGTATTTTTTATAGTAACTTGTGCATTTATTCTCGGAAAGCACTATTTGGTAAAGTGAAACTGATGATGAAGACCACAGATGGCCACCGGAACAACTCAATAATAAGTAATTCACGGGTTGCGATTCGATTACTTTAAAATGATTGCTAAGCAATATAGGTAAGGTCGTCACAATGCATATGGTGATGTGGAGCTGATAGTGAAGTACCAGGAAAACTCCTCAACAATTAACGTCCTTGCATTGGGAAAAGCAATGTTTTGTAATAGGTGATGAGCAGTTGTCATTAGGCCATTGTAACTTAGATACATTACAAACCGATCCACTAAAAAGTGGAAAATAAATAACTTTTTTGCAAAAAAAGAAACAACCGATTTGTAAAAAAAAAACACTACTAAGCGAAAAATAACTTTAAACGGAAGTCGGTGGCAAAAACCTAAAATACATATCCAAAGACACCGAACTTCCGAAATTTAAAGTTATTTTTCACTTTGTAGTGTTTTTGTTGGAAGTCGTTTGTTTTTTAATTAACCATTATTATAATCCATTTAAACTGAATAATTAATTCAATTTAACATTTTTTTTTAATTTTGGTTCTAAAAGACAGGTAGGTACTTTACTAATTAAAAAGTTAAAGGGCTCTATTTTTCCTTCAGGTTCTTTATTATGAAGTATTAATGCCATCATCATTCCATTTCGAAAAAGGGATGATGCTACAGGTCAAGTATAGCTCCGTCTCTCTCTGACACTGGAAAAATGTTGGCATTTTTCATAATACGGCCACAGTAGTAGTATCAAGTTCTCGATCCCAGTATCTTTTTTGTTATTCAAGGTGAACAGGGTGGTTCGAAATCAACTTTTGAGTTGCTAGCGATACCTACACCAGGATAGGAAATGAGATTGGACGCATATCACATTTATTAGGCTTAATTTTGCATGTAATTGTGTATTTTGTCTACAGAATTTCAATCTTTGCCCGCTAGTGTTTGAATGATAATGTAAATAATGATCCGCTATTCGAGTCAAATAGACGCGCCATTAGCAAAGACATCATCAATCACAATTATAGGTAGGTACCGAGTTTATTGTGATGTGTCACAAACAACTCATATTATTCTAGGAATAACAATAATGTAGGTACACAAACAAGTAATTATATATTACTACATATGGAATTTAGTGAGGATGGAAACCTTTAGATTTAGGTGCAGTAAAAAAATGCTATTGCAGGATATTGTAAAAAGCGGATGCCCCGAAGAAGTTAAGTTATGAAATAAGTATCTAGCAGTGAAGTGATTTCAAGTCACTTCAAGTTGTTGGGTCAAGAAACCCAGCAGAATAGTGACGTCACGGATGTATTGTATATTACAGATCCGGGATGGTTCAGTGGTCTCATACTGCACTGTTCACTGAGATTTTTTAACATGACATAAGACATATCTAATTGACAGAAATGTTGCGTCATTATCTAGGTACCTCGAAATAAGAAGAGGTACTCGTGGCTAAGTAATAACCATCTTTACATACCGAGACCCTTCCATGCCTCGGAAAGCACGTTATGCCGTTGGTCCCGGCTGTCAATTGTTGGATCTTTGACAGTCGCTACGGGTCGTCTGAAGCCCGAAAGTCTGACAACCAGTCTTACCAAGGGGTACTTATCGTGTTACCCAGTAACTGGGTTGTGGAGGTCAGATAGGTAGTCGCTTCATATAAAATACTGGTAATCAGCTGCATCCGGTTAGATTAGAATCCGACCCCAAGAAAAGTTGGGAAAAGGCTACGCAATTATGACGTATGATATCGAAATGTTAGACATGGAGTACAGGTATTTGAGCTAGTACGCGAGTCCTACAAACAGGTTAGTGCAGGTGTGGTGTGTTAGTTCAGGTTAGATAACAATAAAACACCGTTTCCATTATTAGTGCGTTAGGCGTGCTATCGCTTTGCGGGATGTTCGAAAGAGTTGCCGTGGCCCCGGCACAGGCAACTGAAGGAAAACGGGTGGGTTTTAGTCAGTAAAAGTCTGACACGCCCTCCCGCTCCGCCCTGAGCGGGAGAAGTCATTTGATGATTTCCCATCCAAAAAAAAAAAAAAAGTGTGCTATCGCTATTGCATCTCGGACAAGACTGCGAGTTCGGCGCATCGCTCCGCACTCCCTCCACCGCGCAACCCCCACCAATAGCTCGCATAACTTATTTATTAAACGTCACAGTTAGGCCTAGTGACTACAAGTATCAAATAAGTTCAACGCCACTACACTACGTATTAACTCAATGACTTGAATAAAATCATATTGCACCTCTTCTTATAAAATAAAGCGCTGTCATCAACTCATTATACATCACAAGACCAAAACATTTTTTGTGCTTTGTTCATGATGATTATTATGATTGTTGAGTATTATGATTTGGTCAGAATTCAATAACTTTTGTTAGGGTTTCGTAGTCAAATAAGGAACTATGGTATTAAACTTAATCATGTCCGTGAATAGTTTAAATTGTAGTGTATTCTTGACTGCCTCGTTGGTCTAGTGCACGCAAGCACTACTGCTGAGCATGAGTTCCTGGATTCGATTCCAAGGTCGGGTAAAGTGTTATTGGGTTTTTCATCAGGAATTTCTCAGTGGTAGTCCGGAGTCCGGATTTGTGCCCGGTTGATGGCATTAGGCTGCTCGCCCTTTACCACATAAGACTTAAACATAACTAGGCGCAATGTGTATAGGTACATCTCTGCCCAATGCTTCGAGGAAACAAGGCGTGATGTTATGCTATGTTTATGTATTCTTGTATAGCTTTAAATAAAAAAAAAGAGAGTGTGTGCTTATGACTACACGATAGACTTGAAGTCTCACGACTGGAGTCGAGTATACGCGATTCAGCGCCGAGTAGGTACACCCGATTCAGCGTCACCGACCCGAGCGTGATGGTTCAGTTTCGTTCACTGTTCAGAGTGACCGACCCGGATGCATTGACCCGTTTACGAAGTATGAATTAATCTTATTTCCGATTCATAATAATAACTCACGTTAACTGTGGTGCTATTCTGTAACGATCCTACCGTGAAAATTTAGGTGAAGTGAGCGTGATGTGAACTGTCATCCCACCTTACTCTACTAGGGATTGAGCTCACTTCAAACTCACTTCACCTAAGTGCTCACGGTGTGATGTTTACAGAATAGATCGGCTGAACCTTACCTCGTTGACTTAAACGAATTTGGCTTTAAATTTGTATTTAGTTTTCATCATATAATAATCAATTGCGAATCGATCGCGCAATGCGATCGTTTTTGTTCCGTTATACCACAGACACACGAAGTAAAGTTCGTTGACCAAACAATTACCATAAAGCGTAGGTAACTTGGGTAATTCTTTATAGGCATTATTAAAAACTGTATTATGTTAGGTTTAATAATTTCATCATGATGGCCTAGTGGTTAATGCCCGGTTCACATTATTCCAGTATCGTTCAGTCCAGTGATCGAAAGCAGCGCTGGAATACCACTGGAATAATGTGAACCGGTAATGGAATGCACTGGAAGGTATCCATTTCAGTGAACAATCCAGTCCAGTGACTAGATTGACAGTCTACTATTTCATCCCGGCTCGCCCATTCCAGTGCCACTGAAATAGTGGTAGTCAGCCAATCCAGTGCTGGATTAAAGGTTGAACAGAGACCACGGATTGTTGTTTTTTGTTGTCTGAATGACTGGAATAATGTAGACGATAAGATCCAGTCTAGCACAGTACTGGGATTGACTCGCTGGATTCCTGGACTGGAATAATGTGAACCGAGTATAGGCATCGCCTTTCATTCGTGAGGTTCAAATCCGGGCAAGAATCAATGTGTCTTTTCCAATTCAAATGTACTTTATGAGTTTATGTTGAACATTGCTGACATCGGTGATGCAAAAACATCGTGAGGAAACCTGGACTTGTAGTTAATTAAGTCTTAAATCGCCAACCCGTCTTGAGCAAGCGTGGTGATCGATGCTCGTGTCTTCTCTGTATGAGAAGAGGCCTTTGCCCAGCAATGGGACAATAATAGACTGGTATTATTATTATGTGTAATTTGAAACTTAAGGAAAGTAAACAAAAATCACCTTTTGACCGGATGGCCTTCAACAGCGGTACATCCCCATACATATGCGTTACCAAATAAGGTAAGATGATACTTAATTTTTGTATTTCATTTATTGCGTATTTTTTTTCGAAATGTAAGATTACTCTTCTGCGGAATCTTCCAAGTTAGGCACTTGCCCCACCGCCTAAACTAAAGCTAGAACTAAAAACGAGTTGGCGAGCATCGAACAGCGAGTGCGCGACGGCAAGTGGTATGTGTATGTACCAAGCGTGAGTCTCTCAGCGAGTGTTTTGCCCGCCAAGCGAGTGTCGCTGAGCGAGTACTCTCCTTGATAGTTCTTGTCGCTGCAATAAACGAATAATTGCCGGCGGTGTGTACAGTCAGCTTTTTAACTTACACGGGACCTATCTTTTGTAAGGACGATCTTTTGTATGTTTCTTGAGCGAGAAAATCGTTAAAAGCTAGTCGTTTCCTCGTGGGTGGGACAGGGTGCCATACGCCAGTTAAACTTGTTCTGAAAGTGATTTTATTATTGCTGCGTTCTAGAAAATGTCAGAGTATCTACGCAGAAGTCTAACGACTAGCAGAACTACGTAAGTATCTGACTAGAAATTATTCATTTACATAATTATTCATAATATACGAGCCGTTGAAAATAGAAAATTCTAGTTTATATTAGACACAACCGACTTCCAAACAAAACACTACAAAGTGAAAAATAACTTTAATTTCAGAAGTCGATGACTTTGGATCTGTATTTTAGGCTTTTGCCACCGACTTCCGAAATTAAAGTTATTTTTCACTTTGTAGTGTTTTTATTGGAAGTCGGTTGTTTTTTTTTTTTTTTTGCAAAATGTTTTTATTTCACTTTTTAGTGGGTCGGTTTGTAATTTATCTAAGTTACAACAGCCTAATGACAACTGTTCATTACCTTTTACGAAATATTGCTTTTCTCGATGAAGGGACGTTATTTTTTGAGGAGTTCTCCTGGTACTTCACCATCAGCTCCACTTCACCATATGCTTTGTGACGAGCTTATATTGCTTAGTAATCATTTTAAAGTAATCGAGTCGCAACCCATGATATATTTACTATAGAGTTGTTCCAGTGGCCACCTGTAGTCTTCATCATGAGTTCCACTTCACCAAATGGTGCTTTCCGAGAGCAAATGTATAAGTTACAATGAAAAATACACCCAAATCGCTATAGGTGTGCCTATAACATTTGAAGAGTTCCCTCGATTTCTCCAGGATCCCATCATCAGATCCTGACCTGATGACAATGGAACCACCTGGAAAGTATCCTTTCAAACAAATAAAGAATTTTCCAAATCGTTCCAGCCGTCTACGAGTAATCGGGGAACACACATAAAAAAAAAGAAAAAAAAAAGATTCCTACGAACTGAGAACCTCCTGCTTTTTTTGAAGACAGTTAAAAATAACAAAAACCAACCACTATGACAGATCATGAGACGAGTATGTATCACTAGTCACTACTTACGCCAAATTTAGAAGATTCAAAGAACACAAACAATAAAACACAAATGGATACAAATCTATGTTTCGAAATCATAACATACTACTCTGTCACCCTGCTCCACACAAGCTGTCTTTACTTTTTTTTCACTACTTGTTTTCTTTCGTAAAACTGCGCCATTGCTTGTAGTCTCATAAATATTAGTAATTGGTGGATTAACAGTACCATCTGATATATATTTACTTACTAATTTTGGTAATTTTGATAATCTTTCAGTTAAACGCCTCCTCTTCTGCTTTATTACTGGGGCAAGTTTTACTATTCTTTTGATTGTTTCACCATCAGAAATGTCGTTTGATTCTGAACTTGTAGCTAATGTTGTTGTAATTTCGGTAGTTGATGTCCTTGTTGTTGTTTTACTGGTTGTTGTTTTATACTTTTGTCTTTTAGATGTTAACGTTGATTTGATGGTTGGTTTAGTAATTGTAGTAGTTACCGGCTTTACCGTGTCAGTTGATAATTTTATTGGATTAATTACATTGCTCGTCGTTTTTACACTTCCTATATTCGTATCATCAACTTTCATTACAAGTTTATCAAATGCAGTTTTTAGCAATTTGTTCTCTAGATAATCGGTTTTGATTCTATTTAATACAATAGACTGGAGGGTTGTATTCGTTGTCATGGCAGTTCTTGTAGGTGCTTGTCTTGCCAGGGAATCTTGGTATTTGTCCTCATGGTGATGATTGCCTCCATGGTGCTGATGCCCCTCATGGTGATGATTTCCTCCATGGTGGTGATTCCCCGCATAGTGATGGCCGTTCTCATGTGTCGCGTCATGTTCATCATGTTCGCTATGTTTTTCATGCTCACCATGTTCGACGCCTGGACGTCTGAGATTTTTGTAATATTGTGGATTGTCATATCCGCATTCTATTCTATCACCACGTGATCGACATCCATTGCCAATATCTAACATTGTGTAGTCATCTAATTGGGTTCCTTGATTTTTATCATAGCCACAGAGTATCCTATTGTTAAATTGTATACATCTGTGTTGATTGAAAATATAGCCATCATATTGTCCTCTATTAATTAATTCCTCTGGAGATATGTTTTTTCGCAGTATAGATAATGCCATTTCATTTGATAAGT
This sequence comes from Fissipunctia ypsillon, assembly GCA_947568875.1. Taxonomy (NCBI): domain Eukaryota; kingdom Metazoa; phylum Arthropoda; class Insecta; order Lepidoptera; family Noctuidae; genus Fissipunctia; species Fissipunctia ypsillon. The sequence continues at coordinate 13,022,976 of OX387659.1, read as the reverse complement.
AGCCGTCGGATGCCTCGACACTGGATACTAAAGGATCAAAAATACCATTTCCTAAGGGAGCTGAATCGATGGCTAACATCATTTTAGCTAAGATCCAGTATATCTGCAATACAATTGAGTAGTTAAATATTATTTTTTGCATTACATATATTATTTCAATAGTGACAAACTTGTCGAATCTTATGATAAAATCCAATAGAGTTCACGTTATACCTTCAACAGTACAGTAGTGTGCTAAGCAAAACCTGAAAAACAAACAGTCCACAAAACTGAGGTATACACAAAACCACCTTACCAGTAATGGTATTGACATTGTATTGCCATAAATGCGAGAATGCGTTTATTGATTGGATTTGTTTAATTTCATTTTACGTTCATAATCACAAACTTGTTTCATCGTACGGTCTGCAACGTTGAATTTCATGTTCTTGTTGTATTTATTGATTACTTATGCTAAGTTAAATACTAATGTACTAGCGATACGCCCTGCTTCACACGGTTTTGACGACTTGAAAAAGTTCGAGATTTCTTTGTCACTAAGTATATGTATGTTTAATATTAATTTAATAAACACATTTAACTAATTATTGCGGAATTAAAACAATATATTTTTACATAACATATTGCTGACTTTGTTTTATACTATTTATAGTATATATTTCTTAACTACAGTTACGAGCATAAATACCTCACACTTACGCATGATTCAAAAACAATTTTCTCATAAAGTCAGTAGATTCATGTTTTATGGTGTTACCACAGTATAATAAGTGGTGTTACAAACACAATATATGATAGAAACCATACTACATATTATGAAATAGGTATTTTGAGCGCAAAAACGTTTTTCTACTATTATTAAATAGGAGAAAAACGCTTTTGAATTTTGCGTAACTTGTAAGGTATTTATGCTGGTGACTGTACATTACTTTGGTGACCCCAATAAAATTGAATACTCACGGCCGTATTCACTCGCTCTTGAACTGATTAGTTCAAGAGCGGTTGGGGTCGAGTTTTCACGACGACCATAACAACTTCTGATTGGTCAATATCACAATGGCATGCCAGCTACTTGCATAATTTTGTACCAGATACAGGCATGTGTATTTTTTATTTTGTATAGGTATATAAAGTCTCGTCACAATCGCTTCAGCCATTTCGGAGATTAGCCGGAACAGACAGACATACAGGCAGACAGAAAAAAAATTTGATTTTTTTTACGCATTTAGTAAAAAGCTAAATTACATTACAAACAGACACTTCAATTTTATTTATTTGTACGTGTACGTATGGTAGGAAATTATGTATTGATAATAAAATGTAACAACAATAAAATATATTGCGAGTGTTTTACTTGACAGAGAATGCATAAGCATAATCAGCCTGTAACGTTCCCTGCATTGCTGCGACACAGGCCTCTTCTTGATGAGAGGGAGTGGGCTGTGCCAAGTGCGGGTTGGTAGATGTCACATGTCTTTGAAATTTTTTTTCTAGGATATGCCGGTTTGCTCACGATGTTTTCCTTCATCGTTTTGAGAGCAGTGGCGATGAAATAATTTACACGAAGTAAAGCGCCTATCAAGGTTCGAACCAAAGAGTATATTAATAAATAGGGGGGTTCGAACCCACGACCTATATATAAATCGTAAGTCGTGACCGTTACCACTGGGCCACCACTGCTCTTCTGATATAGAATGACTTAGGTCAAAAGTAAAGAGCAAAAACAAAAAAGACAAAAATCATAAAATTTCTTTTAAATTAATTAGGCTCAGATTGCTACAGAACCTCCAATGATATCCGCTTCAAGCGGTCTTAATACCTCCGAGCTAATTAAACGGTTACTAATGTTTTATAAATGCTCTTATGTATCGTTGCTTGTCGATCTACTACATAATACAAAATGATTTGGTTAAAATACAAAAAAGGTTTTAAGCAGCTATGCAGAGTTTAAACTTGCGTGTATTTTTTTTTCTTGGCAATTGAGCCGGTGTGACTATTTTGCCAGCATCACGTTGACACGGCAGCGCAGAGCCGGGCTGTCGGACTTTACTTTCTGGTAGTGAAATTAGTAGCAGTTAAAATTTTATTTATTTATTTATTTAATAGTTTATGTACACACATATAAACAAACAAGAAGAAACGAACAGAAAAATACGTACAAAGCTGATGCTTATTTCTAAAGAAATCTCTTCCAGCATACCTGCGATAGGAAAGTAGATAAAGAGATGTAGACAACGTGTGTAAGAGTGAAAGAGAAAACAAAATACATAAAATCACAAACGATACATTAATATGAATATAAACAAATATATATATAAACATATTTTAAATTGTTTTCATTAAGAAATGAGGCTAAAATTTGTATGATTTTGGGAGAAAAGTGCGTGTATTTTGCTGGGGTACAATATAGCCGACGTATCTTGGCGAGTCCGAAGTTCGCGCAATAGGCTGCGCAGTAACATTTTTAAGAACCAAATGGTGACATGAGGCGAGTGAGAGTGAAAGAACATGCGCGAAAGTTCGCAGAGCCTATGTTCAGACTCGCCAAGATACCTCGGCCGTGGTGTACCTAATTGATGAAGCTGTGTGTACCACAACTAAAAAGAGAAAATATAGTAGATTAATGAACAGTGCCACATTGTGTGAGAGGGACACATTACAGATCAGTTTTCTCCGGTTTTCTCCTTTACAAAACCATTCTTTCCATAGAAGTACTTTATAAACTAGCGTATTCTTTCCGTACGTTTATTTAATAATGCACACTAAACTTTATGTCAAAAGCTACAAATTGAAAGCACTCTCCTTGCTGATGTGACATATGATAATTATCAACAATATGTAGAAAGAGTATTTATTCAAAACACATTGTTTTAAAATATTATACTCCTTTTTTGGGACAGGTCGTGTAAAAACTAAACTAACACTAATCACAGACAATTTTGAGCGGCCATTGTTGTTCACATCTTTGGCAAAGGAGAATAGGCGTTTTTGTATGGGCTCCGGCCCGGTGCCGTATCAAGTTGTGGTCTATGCCATTTGAAAGGTCATAATAATAGCTTTATTTGATTGTATAACACCAAAAGTTAGCCACGGGCAGAGAAAAAACTATGGTTGATTTGGTTTTGCTTTACATACATGTTTTTTCATTCCATACACATTTTGGAGATTTCAATATTTTTACACCCACCTACACGACGAGGCGCGGGACACGGCATAGAGTTAACGAAGTGCTTCTTTATTGTAAGTTATCTGGGGTGAACGCAGGAAGGTACTAATAGATGTAACCTGGGTGGATTCAGGCCGGCCTGACATGCCAGTTTGGGTAATCAATGGAAGAGCTGCTAGAAAATTGACCATACCTGCCTGTTCACTCTAGGTTTTTTAATTAAAATTGTGAAAAGTTAATTTAATACCTATGTAATGTAACCCTCTGCCTAACCCTACGGGGAAACAGGCGTGATATTATGTTATGTTATAATATAATCTAATCCTTCAAGTTATCCAACGGCAAAAATCCTCCTTTGGATAACTTGATGGATTAGATTACACTACACTCACGTTTCCTTATTTTTTTCAAACTTAAACTCAACTCAAACTCGAAGCATTTATTTCAAATAAACCAATTACAGGCACTTTTAAATTGATCAATCAGTCAAAAAGATGAAGCTAGTTGCCCATTCCAAAGCGTAGTAGGTTCCTGTTTTACATTTATCACATAACGCATAATACATGGATATGGGGATAAATCACCCATTCTCCTTTGAAAACGACTTTATTACTAATATCTATGACCCCCTTTTTATTTTTATTATATTATTTGTTTACTCTTTGATCTATGATTACTAGAACGTTGTGTCACGGGGACTACGCCACTAAGGAGTAATAGTGGTCTGTGGGCTACGCCCTACGCTAGCCACCTTGTCAGTGTGCCAGCCATCTAAAAGAATTTCTTGAAAATCATCAAAAAATGTTGTTGAAATAAAGCAACATGGATAACTTGACAACATAAATAATAAGATCAAGATGAATTCATAGCCTAGAAGCCAGCCAATCTTTACATACACACACACAATCATTTCAGTTAAAATGTTCAAAAACGACAATACGCCCGTGGCCGCAATTCGCGAAACATCAAATACTAACAAATACGCAACCGTCATAAAAACAGTGAGTTATGTTCATTGCAATATTTATTTACCCTTTTTACAAATACCTACGTCAAAGACATTCTTACCTGTCCTACGTGAAAGTCTACTGCTCCTATTACGGTGGACAGAAAAATGAAGCTTGATCTTAATCAATCTGCCTAGCCTTTTCCCTACTATGTTGAGGTCGGCTTCCAGTCTAACCGGATGCAGCTGAATACCAGTATTTTGCATGCGACTGCTTATGTGACCTCCACAACCCAGTTACTGGGTCATACGATGCCCCTTGGGAGGACTGGTTGTCAGACTTTTGGGCTTCTGACTACCTGTAACGTAACAACTGTCAAAGATCTACGAATGACAGCCGGGACCAACGGCTTAACGAGCTTTCCGAGGCACGGAGGGATGTCGATATGTATTGAATGGTCACCCATCGAACTGACCGTGGCTAGCGTAGCTTAACCTTCGATCAACCCGGTGCGTCTGTTATCGTTTATCTACGAGCCCTTCCTTAAAATAGTTATAGTGATGAGGTTTTATTGCTCTCTACGATAATATTCATTACCTAAAGGCAATAAGAAAATCGAAATCCCAATTAAAAAGAACAAGAAAGTAAACGCAGCAGGTGCCAGCGTTGGATTGGATCTTTAGAAAAGAACAAGATGCTTCAAGAAAATAGTTTTTGAAGATCGTGGTTCGTGATCCAAAGCTATCAGATTTTTCGTTTTTTAGAATGAGCCTAGGAAGTATCTGTCAATACAGGATGAAATTGAATTCATGGGCATCCTCTTAAGGGATCATTGTACTCATCATTGTGAACAACTTTTACTATGGGACCAAAATTGAAATCGCGAAAAAAAAATCAGCTGTTCCCTACATTTTGACGAGTCGTGCGAACATACATGTAGGGAACAGCTGATTAAAAAAAATCACCTGTATTACTTGTCCAATGTCCTGACTGATTCATTAACGCAGAGCTGAAACTACTGGGACTAGGAACGTGGAGTTTTGCACACGGCTTCCTTTTATAATGCGGGGGAGCACTAAGAAGGGGTTTCTGGAAATTCGACCTTAAAGGGGGTGAAAAGGGAGAATTTCGTTTGTATGAAAAATCTTATTCCTTGGGTTAATAAACTTGAAACTTGGCACGAATTTATATTCACATATTTATCTTAGTAAATTATCTAGTTTGTCATTTTTTGTTTTTCTAAATTACCTCTAAATGGGGATTGAGGGGTGTCAAAGTTTGTATGAAAGTATTTTATCGCGCGGTCTGATTAATTCAAAGAAAAAAAATCACGTTGAAGCATAGTGATACCAGACATCAAAGTTATAAAAGTAAGTACCCATGTACATATGTACTTGCTATTTAATAAAATAATGATAAATACGTAGGTCTAACAAATTACTTACGACAAGTAATTGCAAGCGTTGCTTTATCTAAAATACATTTTTGGAAAACTTTCTACGCATTTATATGAAAAGAGTTTGGTACCAACCACAATATTCTTAATTCAGAATATTGTCGATGAACTTTACAGGGTCTAATTAAATTAGCTAGCAAAACTCCGCAGACGTGATGCGTATCTATATTTATAGATATAGATATAGGTGTCTTTGGATCTGTATTTTAGGTTTTGCCACCGACATCCGAAATTAAAGTTATATACACTTTGTAGTGTTTTTTTTTGGAAGTCGGTTGTTTTTTTTTTTGCAAAAAAAAAAGTTTTTTATTTTTCACTTTTTAGTGAGTTGGTTTGTAATTTATCTAAGTTACAATAGCCTAATGACAACTGCTCATCACCTTTTACAAAATATTGCTTTTCCCGATGCAGGGACGTTAATTGTTGACAAGTTCTCCTGGTACTTCACCATAAGCTCCACTTCACCATATGCATTGTGACGAGCAGAAATTGCTTAGCAACCATGTTAAAGTAATCAAATCGCAACCCGTGAAGTACTTATTATTGAGTGGTTCCGGTGGCCATCTGTGGTCTTCATCATCACTTCCACTTCACCAAATGGTGCTTTCCGAGAACACAAGTTACTATAAAAAAGACCCAAATCGCTACAGGTGTGCCTATAATATTTAAAGAGTTCCCTCAATTTCTTCAAGACTCCATCATCAGATCATGACTTGATGAAAATAGGATCACTTGGAAAGTATACCCTTTCAAACAAAAAATAATTTTCTAAATCGGTCCAGCCGTCTTTGAGTAATAGGCCTGAGAACCTCCTCCTTTTTTTGAAGTCGTTTAAAAATAGTTGTCAATCTAGAAAGAGCATTGTATTCTCCTCCAAATAAACTAGGTTTGGTTCTGACAGGCAGACTTTTAGTATAAATGGACGGTATTCTCCTTTGCACAAGAGATCCATGTACAACGAAGGTGTACTAAGGAAGGATTTTTGAAAATTCATCCTCTAAAGGGTTTAAATAGGGAGATGTTTGTATGGAAGTCTACGTACGGTATATACATCCAGCATCCATCACTTATGACTGTATGTTACGATCATGTGCTCTGCGGGGCAATTGCGTAACACACTAAGGCTGCTTTTCCACCAGAGATGTGCTATGTAGCTGTGCTGCGAGGATGTGATAACTTAGCTACGAAACTATGTGACCGTTTCCACTAATGCTAAGTTGTGTAGCGGAACGAGTTAGATGTGCTATGAAGATGCGCCGCCGCGAGGTAGCTGCGCGAGGAAGATGCGCAGCTCGAGCTATGCGATGCATCGGCAGTAGGGAAGGCCATAACATACAGCTACACCACTCGCGCATCCGGCACATTCATAGCTCACATCCATAGCAAGCATCCATAGCACGCACCCTTCAATATAAAAAACGTAGCTTAGTTGAACCCGTTTCCACCAATCCTATGCTATGTGAACCAATGAATATGTTTGGTGGATATCAAACGCATCCGTAGCAACGTAGCATAGCACATCTCTGGTGGAAAAGCAGCCTTACGGTGGGAATCGTTTTCATTTTGACAGTTGAACAACATTAATTGCGTTATTTACTTTGTTGAGCAGACAAATTTTTCGAATATATGAAGCAATGGATTAGCAATTTGCTTCAAAATCATTCAGATTGTGATTGATAGTGTTTTACGCAATTAGGGTGCAGGTGTGGTTAATGTAATTGGACCGGGTTTGTTCTTAAGACTCTCGCACAGGCCAAACCACTATAGAACAGTAGTTGTGATTTAAAACGAAGGTGTCCTATAAGACAGGATTTTGCGAAAATCGACACATAGGGGGTTAAAAGGGGGAATTCGTTTAATACTTACATGTATATTATGAACAATCCTATTCCTTGGGTTTATTAACGTGAAACTTATTCGTGCTAAGTTTCAAGTACGTACTTAAGGAAATAAAAAAGTTTGATATTATTAGTTTGCTAAAGTTTTTTTTTTTTTATAAAATTTGTGTGGAAGAATCTTGATGCGCGGTCCGATGAATTTTAAAATCAGCATTAATAATAACATAGCACAACAACATCACGCCTGTAATCCCCGAAGGGTTAGGCAGAGGTGTACCTATAGTACACCCACATTTCGCCAGTTATATAGAATAGGGGGCGAGCCTAAGAACCTTCATAACAAAATAAAAATTACTTTAATTTCTTTCTTTAACTACGTGTTTTTGGATTTTTGAAACTAAACTCCAACAGGGTGCAAAGGGGTAATCAGTTTTAGGGGAGCATTTTACTGATTGGTCCAATTTAAGTACGATTTCAACCGGTTGGGGGCGCATCACGTCGTAGTGGATGAGCGCGCACGCGGTTGCTGCTAACTGCATCTGCCCGACTGCTAAAATCTGCTGGAACCTAAGCACTTGCGCGACCAGTATTGACTTGGATGATTCAATTTGCCGGCCGAAGACGACATCCGAGCGGACGCGGTAGCCGCCCGCGTACGCGATGAGCCGGCCGGCTACAGCAGCATGCGTGCGGATCCGACAGGGTTCTAAGCTGTGTAAATTCCATGCAAATATGACATTATTAAACGCTTCAATTTCCTTTTACACAATATGTAAAATGCGTTCTGATGCGGCCCGACGTGCGCCGGCCGGTGTAAATCGTACATTAGTAGTCTAGGTGCTCGCAGTAGCTCTGTGTACCAAGAACCGATCTGTCCGCTCAGCATGTTCATCCTTGCTACTTATAAATATATTATTCGCCTTTCACAACACCCACAGCTGGAATGGAAATGCCCTATTTTTATTAGAAGACAGTTCTAGATTGCAGTCAGCTTATATTTTTTATATAATAAACGTTATATGTTTATTAACTTGTACTTAAATAGTTTAGCAATTTATTTGTTTAAATGACTGAATAAAGGAACTGTAATTGGTGAAACCTTACAATTTGTTGACAGGTCCTAAGAAAACGCCGGGAAAAATCGCTACCTTATATGAGAAAAAATCAATATTTTGATTCACAAATTTCGCTTAAAAATGAAAACGGATTGAATGCAACCCAAATCAACAGTGGAGTAGCTCTAAAGAGGGTTTATAATATTGAAAAAGTGGAAGTAGTAAGTCCTGAATTTATGAAAAAAGTTAAGGCAGATAAATCTAAAGCATTTGATAAAAAACATCATAGTCAATCCGAGAAGGTACAGAACCGAGAACAAATTAAAAAATCAATGAAAAGAAGAGAACCTATCAATCCACAAATAAAAAATCCAGGGAAGCCAAGTAATTTGAAACAAAGAATTCAGGAGAAACTTGAGGAGAAACAAAGAATAGAGGAGAAACAAAGAATTGAAGATAAACATAGAAGTGAGCAAAAACATAGAAGTGAGGACAAACAAAGAAGTGAAGAGAAACAAAAAAATGAGGGGAAACAAAGAAGTGAGGAGAAACAAATAAGTGAGGAGAAACAAAGAAGAAGAAGCGAGGAGAAACAAAGAAGAAGATTTGAGGAGAAACCTTTCGACGAAAGTCAATACAGCCAAGAAAACACGAAGAGCTTTTCGTATAAAAGAAAAAACTTAGAAAACCGGCTAACTACTAAGATTTGGCAAATATTGAGTCGGGATGTGTTTCTTTTAGATCACGATAAGTTCAATAGCAAAATACAGGCAACAAATTCTGAGACGAAAAAATATATTATATCTGTAATTAAGAAATGTAATAATAAAGAGCTAAAAAGACTAAACCCACCGAAAGTGACACAAACTAGTAAAGAAATTTTAAGCAGTTACTGTACCGGGAAGAGAGCAATCAAACGTGCAGTGAGGAGACGAGTCTGGAAATTGGCAAAGGCTTCTATAAAACATAGTAAACATTGGAGTCAATTTCTAGCTGAAAACAACATCATATTAGAGAACATTAACATTGATAAATTTGACCTCAGTCTAATAGATCTGGACGCATTAGGCATCGAGAACAAAATATTGAAGCGTACCGTAACGTGGCTTTTTAATTAAAAACAGTATTTCAGTAGTCAACTAAATGTTACTTTTTGCAATAAACATGTTTACTAATAAAGCTTGAATCTTATCGAATTTTTATTTTCCGGCTTTATTCAAATTATTTATGTTTTTGAACGTGAACTGTAAATGTTATGTTCAAATGTCAAAATGACAGTTCCCTACAATGATTTGCATATAACAGCTTCCACAACTCAGAGTTTAATAATAAATAGCCACATCTTCAGAAAAAAGTGGTGGTAATCTGTTAATAATTTTGAATTTATAATTATTGTATTACCCTAATACAAAAAAAAACGTAAAAATGTAGCCGTCAGAGCCAACCTGTCATCGTATTATTATTGAACATTTTCACAGTTTATGTTACGAAAACACGTTAATAAATTGAAACAATGAAATGTTCAAGCGTTTAATCAATCGAGGTAACTATCTCAGTAAAAATCATAATTTTTAGGCTTCATTATTATATATACTTATTATAATTATTATGCTGAAACATTGGCTTTCTAATAATCCATTTTTATCCATAATATGAAAGAAGACCACGTTGTCCCTCATTTTGTTATAATCACAACGCTTGTGTCGCGACATGTACTAGTGATTGTAGTATTTATGTGCACCCTTCATTATCATTCAGGAGAATGATGATGATAAGGGCACTTCTCTATTAGTCGTCATCTCGGTAGTCACCTCCTTTCTAGCCATATCATCTTTCGCACAGTCCATATATCGTTTCTTTGGTCTTCCCCTACTCTTATCCTTCCCTACTATTCCCCTACTCTCATACTCCGTCCAGGTTCTTATTCATACTCATTCATACTATTTATGTGTACCTTTTGTACACATAAATGTGTCAACAAATGTTTCTTTCTATATTGACTAAAACTGTGCTAAATATAATGTATTCTTTGCCGTCCTTATAAATAATACATTATATTTAGCACAATTTCGACCTTACTACTATATTTCAGGAAATCGGAAAACTAGAGTGAAAACAAAGGGTAAATTTAGTTTCAATCGATGGTTTAAAGGCATATTTAAGAAGAAACCTAAAGAAATTGCGCCTAGCCCTTCTGTCACAACAATATTTAGGAATAAAATAAAAAAATCCAAATTAAATATCAAAGATATAGAACTGATTCAAGGTATGGATGCAAAAGAATTAAAAAAACGGTTTTCTGTTACTGGATCTAGAGCAAAAGTACTAGAAGGGATGGTTGCAGATTTTAAACGAGGAAAACTGTCATTACCAGGTTTATCTCATAAATCAAAATTTGATGATAAGTCACTTAATAAGTACCGATTAAATAAAATGATTGAACATTACGACGAAGGAAGCAGAAAAAGAAATGTTAAAGAAGCACAAAAGAACGCTAAGATTTTGAAGAAGAAATTTAACATGACCGAATCCCAAGCATACAAATTAGAGAAGGTGATCACTGAGCTAAATCAAGGAAAAGGTTCTAATGTGCATCTGGTCAAAACTTTACTTGATCCGAATAAACTCACAAAAGAGCGTGTTGAGAAATTTATTGAACAATACGAGGCAGCACAGAAGAAAAATAGAGGGCTTTCTTATATAAAACTCTCATTTATTTCATCTACGACTGTACGTAAAATTCAGAATTTGGTAGAAGATGTGAAATCTATAAAAGGCTTGTCGGGTATACTGAAGAAGTATTCATAGCAGGAGTTCATCGTGTTTCTGTACTGCAACATTCATGGTTTTTTTCGAGGATCATAAGATTATTGATTTGATACATCCATAGCACAGAAGAGAAATAGAGGGCTTTCTTACATAAAACTCTCATTTATTTCATCTACGACTGCACGTAAAATTCAGAATTAGATGGAAGATGTGAAATCTGTAAAAGGCTTTTCGGGTATACTGAAGAAGTATTCATAGGTGTTCATCGTGTTCCTGTATTGCAACATTCATGGTTTTTTTCGAGGATCATAAGATTATTGATTTGATACATCCATATTAATATTCAAAAGTAACTCAGTCTGTCTGTTACCTTTACCTTATCTGGGTTAAGACATAGGATACTTTTATCCTGGTAGTGTGTTTCCGTGGGATAATTACCGACCTCCACGCGGTCGAAGCGGCTGGTGAATATATTTCTTAATGTTTTGTTTGTTCGCAATTTCGTATTTATTATTAAAGTGTAAATAAAATATTTTTGCGTCTTATTAAGCCCGTTTCCCTATTTTCCTCTCATTTCTGTGTGTAGACCTAATAAGGTACCTGTCCCACCGCCGAGGAGAAAACTACTAGATCAACGATTTTCTCGCACAAGAAACGTACAAAAGAAGAGATACCTATATTAATAGTTGATCGCTGACTGTTCACACCGCCGGTGAGTACTCGTTCATTGCAGTGACAAGAGCTATCAAAGTTTACTCAGCGGCGCTCGCTTGGCGGGCAGAACACTCACTGAGAGACTCACGCTTGGTACATACGCATACCAGCGCACTCGCTGCTCGTTGCTCGCCAACTTGTTTCTAGTTGGTAGCTCTACTCATTTCTCGTTAATCGCCGGCGATGGGACAGGTACCTAAGGATCTTTATTTAAGGAGTATATCTCGTTCCGTCATCTCCATCTAGACCTTCTCTTTTATGGGCATTTCTCTTTTGTATTGTCTTAATGTAGAAAAAAGCATTTGTGTCGTAGGTACCGCTTTAGAACTTTGTTTTTTTGCATCCCATAAATTGATTCCACACTTTCTGGCTAACTACATCAGATTAATCGCAAGATTCTTGTTTGGCTTGATGTGAATTAGCTTCCCTCTAAGCGACTACTACTAATCTGTGTTAAAAATATCCTTCCGATTCCTACACTACAGTAGGTTAGGGGAGTAGAGTTCTGTAGTCACATTCCCAAGCTAATTTGTAGATAATTAAGCCCTTATCGCATGGCGCTAAATATTATATTCTTTGGTGAAATCGAGATGCGAGACAATGCACCACACCACACATACACCATACCTACTAATTTTAGAAATACATAACATATTATATGCTTCACTCATATGTGGCAAGTCAAAATAATCATTAAGAAACATACTAGTAGGTGAAATGTTTATCAAGAAACAACTACTGCTTACACAATTAAAAATAATTTGATCAAAATATTATAATGTTTTGTTGACAGGTCATCACGAATTTCGCACATCGGGAAAATCTTTACTTCTCTTTTATGAGGAAACAAAGTAATCATGTTCCTGTCCCCAAAAATGAAAGTGTATCTTTGCCTACCCAAACCAAGCGTAATATTTTACGAAGGAAAGTCTATAATGTGGATAGGATACAAGTAGAAAGATCAAGATTTGTAAATATAGCTAGTCAACAGAAGTCACCAGTTACTGACAAAAGAACACACGGAAAGGTTATCCATGTGCAAACACGCAACCGTGATGGGGCTAAAAGTATTCAGGGAATCACGCAGGAAAGTAGAAATCATGATAAACTAGGTATTGTGCAAAATAGAAATCAACAAGTTGGAACGCAAAGGAAATGGTTACACAAAGCATCTAATGAACAGAAATACAGCGAAATGAAGAAGACTAACTGCTCATTAGACAATAAACGAAACTTAGAACTTCGGATGAGTACAAAAATTTGGCAGCTAATAAGTCATGAGCTTCCCCTACACTGGGGCAGTGAGAAACACCCGAGCCAAATCAATATAAATGATTCAGAGATGAAAAAGAATATTGTATCTGTGATAAAAAAGAATAAAAAAGGATTAGAAGAGTGTAATCATCCTCGTGTGAAACAGACGAGTACAGATAGTGTTAGAAGTGGCCGTCATCGTAGAACACGCCCAAAGGACAGAATAAAACTAATTAAACGTAAAGTTAAAAGGCAGCTCTGGCACTGGGTTAAGAACGCTATCAAAAATAACGAAAACTGGAGTAAATTTTTTGCAGATAACAATATTTTTCTAGAGAATATTAACATTGATGATGTAGATCTCAGTTTTTTAGATATGGATGCGCTAGGAATTGAAAACAAGCTACTGAAACGTACAATAATATGGCTCCTTAAATAAAAATTAAGGCCTGCTGTCAATAAATGAAATAAGATTTTAATAAGGCTTACGGCCTTTATGTATATTTTTTATTATTATCTGCTGCCAATGGGGAAGGTCGGGCAAAGCTAATTATTGTAGATGGCGTGATCATAGCTAGGTCCCCACGGCTTACAATAAGTTTGACATTTCGTTCAGTCATGAATTTACTTTTATTTCGCTATTTCGTTATTTTCGGTGATATAAATATTTTAAATCAAGTAAATGATATGGAAAGTGTCAGAATTTAAAACCATAAATGTACCCTCAAAGTCACTTTCTTCAAAATGTTTCTACTCTGTTTCATTTATAAAACATCTCTACGAATAACGTTAAGCCATCATCTTTTAATTTTAGGGTCTCTCGGGAAATGATGGACTCCAATTTCGGAGTATTTAGTAACACAACAACGCATCATTTTCGCAAAAATAAAATTAAACCATCTCACGCCTTGTATTATTGGCTTGTGTTGGGAACTAGCTACGACAGCGCCATTTTGACAGTTGCCTTCCCCTCTGCTAGTTACTAAATGTCTCGTTTAGCATTTTGATGTATCTATCTACTGCCGCATTGTGCGTAACAGTTAAAATGTCAACCGTCAGTGCTTAAAATAAAGTTAACATACCATTAATTAATAACAGAGTTTTGTGAAATTGGCCCTTCTTCGTTTCGACACGGTAGCCCACAGCGATAGGCCCTTACCACAGGGCACGGAGACGACTCGGCGGCCACTGCTGGAGACGGGATTGATTGACAACACTTTCCATATGTGACCAAGCGTGTCACTCGCACTACGACTCAAATGACGTATAGAAACTGATGCCTTTGAATGGTCTGTGACAGAAGTTGTGCGCTCCACGCACTTTCAGTGTCACGAATTTTTGAAGTGAAACTTCTTAGGCGAAGATTCGATAATTGGACGAGAATTGAGAGGGAAATTTCATGGACGCGTCACGTTTAGGCACATTTCGTTACACGAGGTAGAAGAAAGATAAAACTCTCTCTGTCTGTCACACTAAATCCCTCTTATTCTTTATTTTTTAAGAAGTTTCACTTTTTTCACGTGTACGGTGCTGCATGCGCAATGTTGTATATACTGCTTTCTCTAGATGCCGCCAGCGAGGCGATTCCGTGCTCTGCGGCCCTAATTAATATAAAATTATAGCTTAACTTAATATTGTTGGAAATTAAAAGCCGTTAAATAATGTATTTATTTAATTTTTGCGCATAGGTTTAATTAATCTTACCTATAACAATTAGGTTTTGTTGTCAGCAGTACCTTTATGGTTACGCAATAATTGAAATGCACATGCATGCATTTCAGATAAGGGTGATGTTAAGACTTTGCGGCAGTTCGTACATTTTATTTACGGTTAGTAAATGAATACAATTTTTTCTTTACTTTTTAAATGCTGCTGTATATTCTTTCTCTCGGGACAGTTACATATCGCTACTTCGGGGTTGGTAGGCGAGCCTAGAAGGTTTTCCAGCAAGCATATTGCGCAAGCGCGTAGGGCTCCTAAATGATACTTTTCAAATACATTTTCAGCGTTCTCTTATCACGCCCCACCTACTCAGTTATCGAGTTTTCGAACTGCATATGCTTGCTGAAAAACCTGGGCTTTACAGAAATTCATCGAAAAATATATACCTAAGGTCCTATTCAAACACGAAATCTTTTATAGGGTCATTGTACTCATCATTATGAACAACTTTTACTATGGGACGAAACCTGAAATCGCGAAAAAAAAACAGCTGTCCCTACATTTTGACGAGTTATGCGAACATAAATGTAGGGAACAGCTGATTTTTTTTCGCGATTACGATGTTGGTCCCATGGAGAAAGTTGTTCAGTTTGATAGTCTATATCACTTCCTTAAACATGATCATACCATTCGGATACACGCAGTATAAATAAAAATCGGCCAAGTGCGTGTTGGACCACGCACAATGAAGAGTTCCGTAGTTGGGATGAATTTATCCTAAAAACAAACTTAACATTGTATTTTAAAAAACATGTTTTTTCATACATTCAAACTTCAACTGTAAGTTGGCCGACTATTACTCGTTAACTTCTAAAGCCTTCTTAGCTCAGTGTGCTTAGTGCGAGTTTTTTTAACTTCACCATCGCGTTAGAGTATACTCAGATTTGTATGGCGTTGAGTTACCGCCATCTGGTGCCATACGCAAGAACTAAAAATTGTGAGTGTCAGTTGTTTATTTTACTTTGTAGATGGTGACGGTCGATTCCCACTCGAAAGTGAGCTCGTAAATTAGCGTGAACCTGTGATATCGCGAGTGTGAGTTACAATTTTGACAGTTTTGACAGCTCGTATAGGAAACGTGTTCACTTTCGAATAAGTAAAGTGTTCACTGAAGGATTTGTAGTGAGAGCCTTGTAAGTGTGGTGAATTATCAAAGTAATTTTATTTTAATTCGTTGTGTGGATTAAAGACAACTATGGCATCACGTTTATATTTTGCTTGGATGATGTTTGAGACCGTTAGGGCACAAGATGAGCGTAATTACATGTCCAGTGTTCGTGCAAAAGCCCGTGCTTGTAGCAATCCTCTAAAAGATCTTCCGGAGGCTGAATTTAAGAGAAGATATCGGCTTCCGAAGAAAGCGATCATTTGTCAGTGGGTAGTTTTAGTATCACCACTACCATCACTTTCAAGGACCTAACAGAGTTAACTCTTCCCAATTCTTTATGCGTGACATCCTACCTCTAGCCAAAAACCAAACAAACTTACTGTTATTTCTGCAAAGTTCACAGATCATGAGTTCGCTAAACACCAAATAATTTGAATTCCATTTACTGCTCTATACATGTCACCATCATAACAAATTGGGACGAACTTGTCTTCATTTTTAATTAATATAATATTAGAATCCAATAAGTATTAATCCAAATCACAATCTTCAAAGTTTCAAACAAACACGAAACATAAACAAAGTCGTTATAACCAATACAAGTTTGATAGACAGCCGCTTTCATTAGGAACACTGAATATAAATGTCACTCTATTTGGTCGGTTTATCGGACGACGCGTACGTGACACCAACATAAGAAAAATAATGATCACAATTCACGGTGACCAAACGCGTATCGGATGGTTAGCTTTGATGTTAACTCGCACTCGCTTGCGTACGGTGGTCGATGCGTTTGACGTCAACTCGATTTACTCGATGGTGAAGTCATTCGAACAATGTTGTCAAACTTACACTAAGCATAGTTCCTTGTAACTTCGTTATTATACTACTGTCGTGAATTTTTTCACATACTTAATCTCACATATCTAAACTATTTAACCAGCAGGTCCCTCCCTTTTTTTTTTGTGGATGGGAAATCATCAAATGACTTCTCCCGCTCTGGGCGGAGCGGGAGGGCGTGTCAGACTTTTACTGACTAAAACCCACCCGTGTTCCTTCTGTTGCCTGTGCCGGGGCCACGGTAACTCTTTCGAACATCCCGCAACCCTAGCTGGCATCGGCCCTAGCGGACCCCGTCAATAGTGCTGACATCTCTTTGAGGCGCGCGTGGAACACAACGCGCCGTCGACTCGGGTCTGGTCCTAACCGGACGGCGAGCTACCCATTGCTCGCCGTCCGCAAGCCCGCGCCTACGGTGGCCGGGAATCGGCTGCCAATTCCCGACGCCCAGGGCGTCTCCTGCAGCGACTAGGGGCGTGAGGGCGCAAAGCTTGCCTCTCCCTCACGCGTCCCGCCTCCTCCTTCATGAGCATTACTGCTTCGCAGAAGGAGGTAATGTCTTCGGCAGGTCCCCTCTGCCAGTTGACTCTAAACACAATTTGCAATTTAAAAAACGGATCACTGAATCGAAAAATGTTTTTCACACACCCGCAATATTTTTGAACCGCCTATCTAACGACACCCCACTCCATGGAAAAGACGAACGTCAACCCCACTTTACGTGTGGGGTGTGCACCCTAAAAAATTATTTTTTTCAAGTTTTTATTTTATTACTACTTTGTCGGCGTGATAAATATGTATTCCCGTGCCAAATTACAGCTTTCAAGTGCTTAGAGACAGACAGACAGACATATGGACAGATAGACGGACTTGGCGAAACTATAAGGCCTCCTTGTTGAATACGGAACCCTAGAAACGAAATGCTGTTCGTTGGTAAGCGAAATCACTTGAGAGCAGCTGGACCTAATTGGCTATTATTTGTTTTAAAAATGAAATGTTTGTAATAGTCTGAATTAGGATTTTAAGGAAAGATAATTTAGAAAACTTACCCGGAAAGTTGGAAAATTCGGGAAAACCGGAAAGTTTTTTTTTCTATAGGATATTTGTGTGAACTCAAGACCATAATATTGAATTTTGACAGGAAAACGCTTCTCGTGTCAGCTAGTTAAGGATAACAATGAGATATGCAATGAGATTCTTAGCGGTTTTTTCATTGTTCCAACAAAAATACGGTTATTTTGATTAGTCAATTTGAAGCGAAATGTTTCAAGTCATCAGATGCAAAAAAAACTTTTTGTTTTTGAGATTTTGTTTTCAGCTTACGAGAGCAGAATATACTTAAGTATAGACAGCAGTTGCTACCCAATAAAATAAAAACCATTAAAGAAAATTTTGCTACGCGGTCAGTGAGCAAAATCGACATTTTTCATTTAATAATTTTTGGCCAGCCAGAGAAACAAATGATCCCTATTTTTTCGTTCCATGAACAAATTAAAGCTACTCACTTGCGAATTTACGGATATTCGCGGTTACAGATATTTGCGGCTACTACATTTGTTGTCACCGCAAGGCACTGCAACGGTAATTTCATTCAAGATCCATCTACCCTTAGAGATGGACGACGCCGTAACCCACAACAACCTGATTCAAATCCATCACAGAGCCTACGAAGGGGCTGTTGCCCGTACGACTTTGATAGAAATATTTGTAAAGTTCTGGATGACAGAGTGCTGTGTGGATATAATAAGAATTTAGGGGTGCCGACAAGTAAGAATTCCGCAGTTGAAGTACACGGAGGCTGCAGAATACGTGCAGGGAGGTTAGAGTGCGGATACCAGCGCGGTCCCTATACTAATCCAAGAAGACCACCCGTTGGGGGCAATCATCTGGATGACCAAGCACCATTTGATCACGACAGTCCGTCAACACATCGACATCGCTCCGAGGAGCGTGGCCCCAGGCCGACGGTGATCCCGTCCGATAGTGTGACAAGATGTGTAGAGTTAGATGACCGTATTGTTTGCAGGAAGGTTTAATTAGTTTTCCATCTTGTAATTACGAATCCGTTTTGCTTGATGTTTAAAAGTCTAATTTAACATTAACCATTTGTTTGTAATAAAGATCCAAGTACCTTCTTGATATTTGAAATGAGATTGCTTTGATTTCCTTGTACCAACTCCGAAGACATTCATCGTTCATTATCATTCATTGAATTAGGGCTGATTTCATTAATGAAACTGAAAGCGATCAGCACATACAACTACGTTTAAGAGGTTTGTACGTTGTTTTATAGCAAATAGTTTTATAGAATTTCGTTTCACATAAATTTTTTCTCATATTATCATTTCATAGAATAATCAATACGCAGAATACTTACTTTGAAGAAATTTAAATAATTGATTTTTGTTTCACATGAAGTTTAATGTGAGAATATTCATATCATAGAATAACAAATCAAATATTCCTTATCCTTATATTGTTTATTTAATAAACCTCAAATAAAAATCTAAATCTTAAATCTTATTACCAAGAATAACATTTTATTGAGTGACAGTTTCTAAACGTATCAATTCATACCTTTGATAAAATGCATACCCTCCTATAAAATTACAACACAGCGTTCACAAAAATAATGCGGGAAAATTCTTGTCAAGCAAGAAAACAATCTTGTTATTCTCACTAATAGTGACTTTGTCTGCACATACAAAACAAGCATACACCATGCATGCAGCAAGCATGCAGCATGCAAGTAAGCATGCAGCATGCAAGCTAGCATGCAGCATGAACATGCAGCGTGCAAGCAAGCATGCAGCATGCAAGCAAGCATGCAGCATACAAGCGAGCATGCAACATGCAGCGTGCAAGCAAGCATGCAGCATGCAAGCGAGCATGCAGCATACAAGTGAGCATGCAACATGCAGCGTGCAAACAAGTATGCAGCATACAAGCGAGCATGCAACATGCAGCGTGCAAGCAAGCATGCAAGCGTGCATGCAGCATTCAAGTGAGCATGCAACATGCAGCGTGCAAGCAAGCATGCAGCATGCAAGCGAGCATGCAGCATACAAGTGAGCATGCAACATGCAGCGTGCAAACAAGTATGCAGCATACAAGCGAGCATGCAACATGCAGCGTGCAAGCAAGCATGCAAGCGTGCATGCAGCATACAAGTGAGCATGCAACATGCAGCGTGCAAGCAAGCCTGCAGCATGCAAGCGAGCATGCAGCATACAAGTGAGCATGCAACATGCAGCGTGCAAGCAAGCCTGCAGCATGCAAGCGAGCATGCAGCATACAAGTGAGCATGCAACATGCAGCGTGCAAGCAAGCCTGCAGCATGCAAGCGAGCATGCAGCATACAAGTGAGCATGCAACATGCAGCGTGCAAGCAAGCATGCAGCATGCAAGCGAGCATGCAACATGCAAGCGAGCATGCAACATGCAGCAGGCATGTTTTCTGTCAAGGCTCCAGCGCTGCGGGGCTCCGACGGCCCCACGCGAGCTTATCGTCGCAGTTGCTATTAACGCTCACCACCGTAGTTTCGGCTTGCTAGCCGGCAAGCCGGCCAGCCTCAGCCGCGGCGGCGAGCGTTAAAACCCCCTGCTCCTCAGCTCGCGGGCCGCCTCGACCCTTCGCGCCTACGCGGGCTTAAATTACACTCTAGGGGTAGGGCAGACAAGACTACGTGAAGTCGGTTTTGCAGCGATTCATTTCTGTCACTAACTTTACTAACTAAATTATGGATAACATAACGTCTATTTTTACATTTTAGTTGAAATAAAATTCCATGGAAAAATACACCGAATATTCGTTATAAAATAATTCTACTGTTTGATAGGTTTGTTAAATAAAAAAATGTGATTATAAAATTCATTGAATGGTGTTTCTGTAAAATATGTTTCATTCAAGTAAATAGTAGTTGAAACAATAATATTCGAAATAAAAATAAAAGGACCAAATATTATGTGAAACATTTTCTGGGAAACGAAATTCTATGAAAATTCTGTCTGCGAAACAAGGGGACACTGTTTAAGGGCTGTCTGTGTCAGTGTCATTATTTTCTTTACAATAATGACACTGACAGCTCTTGAACGTAGTTTAGACTTGTTGATCGCGTTCAGTTTCGTTAAAATCCGCCTTTAAAATTAAAAGAAGCAAGTTATTGAAACGAAAAGCGCGTTGAGCGATTTTTGGTGTAGGGGAAAATCTTATTAAATAGTTTTAAGTTTTTACTTCTGTAGGCAGTCGGGACTGCCTATGTTTTGTTTTTGTTTAGCTAATTTTAAACTATCCTCTCACCAATTAATATTCCACATGATAATATTTATATTTAACTCAAACTCAAAGTATTTATTTCAATTAAACCAATTACAGTCACATTTGAACTGTCAAAGAATCGGTCAGTTAGTCAGAAAGTTGAAGCTAATCGCCCATTCCAAAACGTAGATCTCTATGGAGAAGAACGGGCAAGAAACTCCAAGGACACTCTTTTAAATCAAGATTATTACAAAATCCTGGGTACATTATTCTTGTTGCTATATATGTGAGAAAAATGTAAACAAATTAAAAAATAATCCAAAATATGAGTTTAAAAATGAGCCCTGACAGTTAACGGCTGAACCCAATAACTTATTTTCAGTAAAAGACAGATCGCTTGTGATGTTAGACAGTATAATTCTATCTGTGCTTATGTCCGGCCGGTAAGATTCCATAATTTCATATAGATTATTGGGACGTTAAAACTATAGATAGATAGGTTTTTCTATCTCCAGTATGCCAAAACTGGTAATAGATAGGTTATTGGGTTCGGCCGTAAGAGATGAACAGTCTCAACTGACGGCGCACGTTCACAAACATGATGCGTGGATCAGTACGATCCATCTCAACCATTTTGTATGGAACCGAATGATCCAATGAGGATGATCAATTTAGGTCTTTATCTATTTACGTATATACTATTATGACTCACGTCCGAATCCAATAACCTATTTTCAGTAAAAGACAGATCGCTATTGATGGTAGACAGTATAATTCTATCTGTCCTTATATCAGGCCGGTAAGAGCCCATAATCTCTCATGTATTATTGGGACGTTAAAACCATAGATAGATAGGTTTTTCTATCTCCAGTATGCCAAAACTGGGGATAGATAGGCTGTTGAATTCAGCAGTTAAAAGGCTAGGATATATAATGTAAACGGGCGATGGCGGGATGCCTAAATGCAGGCACCACAAGTTGATACATAGTGCTGCACTGGTCGTTGTATTAGTAGGTATTAAGTGTAATGTTATTTGTAATGTTTGGTCTAGATTCTTGAACACATGATGTAAGATTTCTCCAAACTCCTAAACAGTAGCCAAAAAAGGATGACCATGCGATATCGGAATGCACCACAAGTTTAAATGAATGTATCCGTTCGCTGTTACAGATATTTGCGGCGTCAACAATAATTGCGGTTGCCGCAAAGAACTGCAATGGTGATTACGAGTATGTAGACAACACAAAAGATGGTCCGCTTCGCGATGGAAAAATGAAATTATCTTTTGAAAAAAAAAATATGAAGGTCAACGCTATCCCGACACAAGGCCCATCCAGTGTTCCGATAAAGGGAAACAAAAATCGACGTCGCTGTTGCCCGTACGATTTTGATAGCAAACGTTGTAAAATTGTGGACGACAGAGTGCTCTGTGGATATAACAAGAATGCAAATTGGCCTCAAAGTAAGGATACGGTGGTAGAAATGCATGGTGGTTGTAGACTACGAGCAGGGAGGTTAGAGTGCGGGTACCACCGTGGGCCATATACCAATGCAAGGAGGCCACCAGTTTGGGACAATCCGCCTCTAAACGATCGCGGTATTGGAAGTCCCCAATTTCGTCCAAAAGCGTAAACACTATCTCGTCCATATCGAGGACTGGATAACAAAAATAAAACCAGATTATGTAGTTATCCAGTTAGGCCCACTTGCGTGTTCATGGGTTATCCTATATAACTCGGAGTTAACAGCTAACTCAGGTATACTCAAATAATTCATCTTGCGCCACCAAGAGTTAGAGGGTAAACCCAGAGTTAAACTTTTAAATATTAAACCCACCGATGTGGGAGAGTTACGTCGATAAACTGTGGGCTAGTGTAAGTAATGTCAAAATAAATTGACGTTATGAGGTCCCGCTGATAACTTATTTTGTATTTTATATTGTTCGACGTTATAGTAAGTGAAAATTCGGTAGTATATATCACCCAGTAGGATTTTCGAAGTCCTATTTGAGAGTCAAATTTTGGAAATATTCTAAACGATTTTTTTAAAATTCCACCACTGTGGGGGTGAAAAGCGGGGATTTAGTTTAGATGAAAAATATTATTTATTTGGTTAGTAAACTTGAAACTTGGCACGAATATTTGCCTAAATAAGCAATAAAGTTTCTTACTATTGGTTTTTAAAAACTACCCCTGACGGGGTGAAAAGGGGTAATTAGATTTTTAAGAAGAGGATTTTACTGTGTGGCTTGATTAACTCAAAAATTGGTATAAGAAATCTTTGATTCCGGTTATGGAAAAACCCGAAACGATTTTTCGAAATTCAGACAGATTATATGAAAAATCTTATTCCTTTGGTTAATACACTTGAAACTTGGCAATATTTGCCTCAGGAAATAATAAAAATTGTCACTTTTAGTTTTTTAAAACAAGTAAGGAACACTTAGGACCGTAAGAACAGTAAGGAACAGTAAAGAAAAATTTTAACGCGCTGTCAGATTAACCCGAAACTCGGTACTAATACTTTTTCGGAAGTCAGTGTCTTTGGATCTGTATTTTAGGTTTTTGCCACTGACTTCCGAAATTAAAGTTATTTTTCACATTGTAGTGTTTGTTTTGGAAGTCAGTTGTATTTTTTTTTTGCAAAAAAGTGTTTTTTATTTTTCACTTTTTAGTGGGTCAGTTTGTAATTTATCTAAGTTATAATAGCCTAATGACAACTGCTCATCACCTTTTACACAACATTGCTTTTCTTGATGCAGGGACGTTAATTGTTGAGGAGTTCTCTTGGTACTTCACCATCAGCTTCACTTCACCATATGCATTGTGACGAGCTTCTATTGCTTAATAATAATTTTAAAGTAATGGAATCGCAACCCGTGAAATACTTATTATTGAGTTGTTCCGGTGGCCATCTTACCATCTGTGGTCTTCGTCATCAGTTCCACTTCACCAAATGGTGCTTTCCGAGAGAAAATGCACAAGTTACTATAAAAAATACCCAAATCGCTATAGATGTGCCTATATTGAAGTTTTTCCTCGATTTCTCCAGGATCCCATCATCAAATCCTGACTTGATGACAATGGGACCACCAGGAAAGTATACCTTATCAAACAAAAAAAATATTTTCCAAATTGGTCCAGCCGTCTTCGAGTAATCGGGGAACACACATAAAAAAAGATTCTGACGAACTGAGAACCTCCTCCTTTATTGAAGTCGGTTAAAAATAAATTTATAGCCAGAGTGCATCTCATGACAATGAGAGATGAATGAATGATGTTGAATGTGATGTGTTTGAGTTCAATGGTACCATTTTCATCAGAACCATTTATTTTTGCTTCGTCATAGTTGTTTAACCATCTTAATCGAGATATCTTATCGCCACCCGTGAAATACTTATCATTGCGGCCATCTATGGTCTTCTTCGTCAGTTCCACTTCACCAAATGATACTTTCTGAATGCATATGCTTAATTTGTTGACGAAAATAACAAAATTATTATGTGTTTGCCAATAATATTTGAGGAGTTCCCTCAATTCCTCATGGATCCTATCATCAGAACTGGATTTTGATAAAAATGGGACCAATCTGAAAGTATTTCCTTTCAAATTAAAACATAATTTTCCAAATCGGTTTATAAATGACGGAGTACTGATATAACAAACATTAAAAAAAAACATATAACTGAACTGATAACCTCCTCCTTTTTTTGAAGTCGGTTAAAAATAGTAACGAAGTCAGAACTGTGCATTGCATATAGTTTTTAGAATTTTTGTCCGTTTATTGTTTGTCGGGATGTATGTTCCGGATTGGCGCAAAAACGGTTGATTGAATTTAGAGGAAATTTGGCATATAGATGTTTTAGATCCTGGATTAACACGTAGGGTAGGTACTAATTTGATATATTCCGACATACACGCGGGCGAAGCCGCGGGCAAAAGCTAGTATAATATATGTATGACGGATCATCAGGATGGTTTGAGCTACGATCGGCCATCGGGCGGGTGTATGTGGGTATCATGCAAATAAATTACAATTACTTAGGCAAATAATCACTTTACACTTTAATAACTTGTTGTAAATTGTGTTAATAACTTGTTGTAAATTGTGTTAATAACTTGTTGTAAATTGTGTTAATAACTTGTTGTGAGACAATAACAGGCTGGTGGTGGATGATGGTTCAACAAAACGTAGGACAGTTCCGAAGCGTCTTCACTGCTCGATTGGTGATCGAGCAGTGATAAGGAAGAAAGATGGAATCTAACATGGCGTGTTTTTCCTCCCCCGTAACCGACCGGAAACGCCCCGACTTTGTCAAAGCGCGCCAACTCTAGTTCTGATAGTTGCCGCTAGGTGGCGTGCCTTGTTTTGTTGTAAACGTCAATTGCCGGATGCGACATGTATACAGGGTTACAGGGAAAGTCGTACTGAATATTAAAGGATGTTATTATTCAGGTCATTTCCGATGAATTTCATTCTGAAATAAAATGTCCGAAACTTAACCGTTATGGAGATATTAAATTTTAAAGATTATTTTTAAAAATCCTTTATTTTTTGGCTTTTAGTCGTTTTCTTTGGGATTAGAGCTCCTAGAGTCGGTTTTTTTGATGTATCTAGTTAGAGGACATGTCCATTAATAAAAATGATCAACAGAAACTGAACCTACTACTAACAGCTTAAAAAACTGCTCGACAACGGTTAGCATTATGAATTTTCTAATAGAGTGTTCTTAACTTTAACAGGCTTTTAATAAAAAATATTGTATGGAACTTATTCTGCAAATAATTTTATAAAGTTCTACGTCTCTTTAGCTATTCAAAAAGGTATAACACTTGCTATTAAATAGGCAAAACATTGCCCAAATAACAGTTAAGTTAGGAGAGGGTACATTTTTAGTTTGGGGTAAAAGTAGCTAAAATACGTAAAAAAAAGACAAAAATTTTAGCAATATTTTTATAATTCATGTTCTACATGGCCGCCGCTATTTCTTACACAAAGTCTCATTCTTTATCTTAAATTACTTTTCACGACAGAAGTTCGTAGGTTCCGCCTCATTTCCTCAGCCGCATCAATATCTAATTTTTAAAAATAATCTTTAAAATTTAATATCTCCATAACGGTTAAGTTTCGGACATTTTATTTCAGAATCAAAGTCATCAGAAATGACCTGAATAATAACCTCCTTTAATATTCAGTACGACTTTCCCTGTAACCCTGTATATAGATTTTTATATGAATTCATGAATATATTGCCTGCTGATATAGTACCGAATTTTCACTTACTATAACGTCGAACAATATAAAATACAAAATAAGTTATCAGCGGGACCTCATAACGTCAATTTGTTTTGACATTACTTACACTAACCCAGAGTTTATCGACGTAACTCTCCCACATCGGTGAGTTAATATTTAAAAGTTTAACTCTGGGTTTACCTCTAACTCTTGGTGGCGCAAGATGAATTATTTGATTATCCCTGAGTTAGCTGTTAACTCCGAGTTATATAGGATAACCCATGAACACGCAAGTGGGCCTAATCCGACTAAACATGCAAGTGGGCCTTACAGATATAGTTAAGAGTTTTCATATTTTCAGCCATTAACAGATTTGCACTTGTGTACGCTTGTGCATGCTTATTTAAGAAAAAAATGCAGCATGAGTGCACGAGAGCATTTTTATTGTTTCAATATTTATTTCGATATATTTAAGAAAATAATAACATATCTCAACTAACTTAATGCGTTTTGCGTATACTTTTCTTACAGGCGTTAAGCGCCTGATGAAATTGAGAACTAAAAGTCGCAGACTGATCTTCAAAAAGTGTTCAATTGCCCAATGTGCTAATTGTTCGGAGGATAACACATTAATTACATTTTCATTCGTCTTACCCTTACTCAATGACGTTATTTGTTGGATTTCTGTCAAATCAGATTGATCCAGTTGACTTTCATTATATTTATTCCTAGCGGTGCCTCGCGAATTCGCGTGGAAGTCGTAAGATACCTACACAATATACGAAAATAGCAGCTAAATTTTATAAAACTTGCCTGTGAACTACAAACGAAACGTATGTTAGTAGTTTTGGTCTCAGCATCCAATAGCACTCTATCGCCACTCTAGTAAAACAATTTCTATGAAAACTTCATGGGCATTGTTCTACTAGAGTCGCCTCGCGCTGTCGCGTCGCGCCTGCCTGTGGGAGCCTTAAATACAAAGAGTCAGGACTGGTGACGCGGGAGCAAGTGACGTACAGTTTTCCGTGTGAGAAGCAGCTCATCCTGAGGTCGACACCCGCAACTTTTATTCCTCAGTTAAAAGTTATATCTGGATATCGAAAAATCGGCCTTTGATGGTCACAGTTAAAGACAGATTGCTATTGATGGTAGACAGTATAATTCTATCTGTCCTTATGTCAGGCTGTTAAGATTCCTTAATCTCTTATAGAATATTGGGACGTTAAAACTACAGATAGACAGGTTATTGGGGTCGGCCGGCTTACAAGGCAGATATACGGGGTGAAGTTGAATTCATGGGCTTCCTCTTAAGGGGTAATTGTACTCATCATTATGAATAACTTTTACTATGGGACCAAACCTGAAATCGCGAAAAAAAAATCTGTTGTCCTTTACATTTTGACGAGATATGCAAACATAATGTAGGGAACAGCAGATTTTTTTTGGCGATTTCGGGTTTAGTCCCATAGTAAAAGTTGTTTTTTATGATAAGTACAATGAACCCTTACAGTGATAATTTAGTACGTGGCCAAAATTGGAACTAATGCCGCCATCTTAATTTGTCAATACAATTTCTGTGACACAATTTCACAAAATGTTTACAAAACAAACTTCAAGCCTTCCAACCACAGAGTAGTATCTTCCAACGAAGGCAATTTCAGGCAAAAAATGTGTTTTGTAAAAACCTGGAATTTGGACTACCAAATGGGACTCGAGTTCGCGGACCGCGCACCAGAGTACAGGTAAGGTAGGTAAGTATCTATTGAAACTAAGATCAAAGACGGTGTTTTGAAAAATTTTGAGAAAAAAAAATAAAATTAGGTTTCCGTAAAGAAAAATGTAGAGAATTTTTCTAAGTCGATGGGCGGAATTTTTTTTTCGCGTTTTTGTCAATTTTAACGTGTCAAAAGGTAGTACGGAGTCTATTAAAAATCAATTTAGCTGAAAACAGCTTCAAAATACATCACCTGGATGTAAAGCTATAACGATTTTATGTATTTACTGTATCCCTAAGGTAGATTTGGTAGGTATTTGATTTGGTAGGTAAGGAATTAAATTCCGAGACCGTAAAAGAATCAAAGACACACGACTATTGTACGGTTCGTACACTTGCAGAGTTGTCGATGTTGTTAGAGTGTGAAGAGAAAATATCCTAAGTTTGATGTCATTTTAATTAAGTTTAATGCACCTAATGCGCCAACATAATATCCTTGTAGCATTCTACTAATGCAGACTGTGCACACGGCTACATATCAAGCATTGTGTAGGATTTCCGTACAATGAGAGGTCATACTGGAAATTATATGTAGCTTGATATGTAGCCGTCTGTGCAACAATGTAGTAAAACAATGGACGCTGTGCTTTGTTGCCTAGCCTTCAAGTTGAAATGAAAATGGGTAAGACACGAAGCCAGAGCCACAGCTCGACGCTGGAGTCACAGGGTTCTCCATTGGTACTCACGATGTACCACGCACCCGAGACAGACCCAGGCGTCGCGTCGGTGGTGCTACGATATTGTGACCATGACCGGCCCCAACTGGACTAGAATAGCCCAAGCCAAAGCGAAATGGCGAAAGGTGGAGAAGGCCTTCGCCCTTAATAATAATTGAAAAAGATATTATGTTCTAAGTAAATACACACTAATGAATAAATGCTTAGTGATATCTACAACAAAAACATGTTAAGCAAAAAAAAACTGCAAAATCTGTCCAGGCCAACAAAATATAAAATAATCTAATTCAGGAGTACAGTTAGTACCTGTGTTTACTCGCAGATGGCGACATAGTAAAAAAAAACTTACTAAAATCCGTAGTTTATACCATATTTTGATCAATTTTAGCAAGTTCCTGATTCCTAAACTTTATGAATTGATACCTAACCTAGAAGAAATAGCGGTTATAAAAATATAGGAAGGCTTATTGAACAAAATCTTTATTGAACATTGATTTTGACTACCTAGACAATCGTGCATAGTGCCACTGGACATATCCTTTATATTTTAACACATTGCGAGACACTAAACGCCTCCAGACGTAATAATAATACTTATAACTTCTATTATGTCTCGTTCAGTGTCCTTCAACCGATTAAGATATAATGAAATGAATGATATAATTGTACTTTTTGGGAAGTAAAAGACTTAAAGTCTAAAAATACAGGGCTATGTCTTGATGGGCCTTCTGATTTCTTCAAAAGGCCCATCCAAACATGACCCCTTCGTTGTTTGGCTGATATTATTATTATTTCCTTTATTCACTAAATATACTAAATTATACTTTTAATATTTGAATACAAAAAGGTAAAAGAACATTTAAAAATATTTACGAAATTGGGCCAGGGTCCAAGCTACCGGTGGTTATGATTCCAGAGACAGCAACCTCCTCACGATGCGAGCAGTATTGAGGAGTACTGCCTTCTGAATCAGGCCCTTGATCCAACCGCCTAACGAGAGCCCCGAGAGATGTTGATCGAGGCTTTCGGCCATCAAGCCATTAGTCGTTACGACAAACGCCACAATGACATCCGAGCTCACATTCCACATGCAACAACCTCATGTGCTAAGTCAAAGTGCTGTATCATGGGTGAGTTTATGGACAAATCACATGCACTGATGCACAAACAAAACCGGAGCAACTGTCTGTAGCCAGCACAAACGTTTGTTCTGTGCGGGATATGACTCTGTGTTCTGTGGTGCAGAAGCCAAACATTCCCCTACTGCACCAACCCTCATTGTCAAACTCCGAAACAATGCGCCGTTCAACACTATCGTTGCACTTATGATGACTACATCGTCATCAATTCCGTCATTCCACCCAAAATACTTTCATTATCCGTCAGAATTTTGAACACCCACTTCAGCATTCTAGATTCGTGGTCATCTTTCGGGAATACCGCGTCTAAGAAGTTCATGACGGCGGAAGCCATACTCCTTTGTTCATGAGCATCGCTTGATTTTCTTTGGAGCCAGTGTTGAAAAGCGTCGCAAGATGTAAATAATACGGTGATTGTTACAGCTGCTATTAGTATTCTGACCCGCATGGTTCTGCAAACAAAGAGCAATAATTAATGTTATTTTGATATAATCGAAATCGAACAGTGGACGGAGAAATATTATGATAAAAAAATAATAATTTAGGCTTTGCGAAACTGACCCTGACTATCTATCGAAAATCGAAAATAAACAAAAAAATTGTCCAATCCCGTTTTGGGTATTGCATGGAATTAGTATGCATATACGTACTATTCGTTTACTGTTTAGGGTATTTTAATAAATTAAAAAGAACAGTTATAGAACAAAACCGAAATATCAATACAGCAAAAAAATGGCCTCCCTATGTGAAATGAATACTTAAAAGCACTTTCAAAACGATGAATCATTTTTAACAGGACTGAGTAAGAAAAAAATGGATACCGTCACGTCGGGTTACTTTGACTCTAGGGTGTAACTTTGGCCCAAATCGAGACAAATATTTAGTGTCATTAAGAGCCTATACTACCTCAGCTAAAATTCACTCTTTATCTCGCTCGCATGATACTGCGCGCGGACTGAGTGAGAGCGGGACCGAGTGCGGTGCTGGGCGGCAGGGAGCGCCGATAGTTTAGGTAAATGCTTTTTACGGTGAAAATAATGGTAATTAAAAAAAAATAAAAAACATAAGACCTGCTTTATAGTTAGTTCAGTTAGTGTGCAAAGTTTCATGATCTAATTTGAAGTATTTTTTGAATATCAGCGGTTTATTGTTCGGTTTGGAGGTAACTTTGGAATTTTTTTCTATCGAGAAAATTTTATGGAATCGTGTTTTCGCCAAACATAAGACTTAACATTAATCCTCAACTTTATTATATATTTATTTCAAAATTAATGCTGCAGTATTTTCGACATAACGGAGGATCATGCTAAGCCATTTGAGGTAGTATAGGCCCTTAAATCCACACAACAGTTCCGCAAGTACGCATCTATATCGCCATCTATTAGTTACCGAAGGAATATGACGTTCGGTTGTGTGGTCGTGACATGGCGGGAATTTCAAACATCAAGTCTAGATTTGGGCCAAAGTTATACCCTAGAGTCAAAGTAACCCGACTTGACGGTATGTAAATAAGAGTTGACTGTAAATTCGATAAAGTATCCAAAGTAATACGAATAAAGATGTAACTTAATAGTAACCTGTCTTGAAGACAATAATTACAATTACGAATACGCAGTGACAACACTGTCCTACATTTGTATGGTTTTTGTGATTAATTATTGCACGCATCCGGTTAGGCCGATCTGGGGGCCAGCCACCACCTCTTCAAGCAGTATTATTTTAAGGTTACTTCAGTGTGAGAAAGAGATGGAGCTATACAGGACGTCTAGCTCCATCTCTTTCCCACACTCAAGTAAGATTAAAATAATACTGCGTTAAGAGGTGGTGGTCTAGCTGCTGTACTCTAATTGTGTAACACATTTCAATCGCAATCCGAGGGTTTTGAAAGAAATTCCTAATCCATTGCTTCATAGGATCGAAAAACGCCTATTAAATAATCAGCCGTCTCATACATTTGGATCGAGTAGGTATTGAAGTTTAGTATGGGGCAGTTGATAATTTTTTTCGCGATTACGATATTGGTCCCATGGAGAAAGTTGTTCAGTTTGATGGTCTGTATCACATCCTAATATTTAACCACACCTTTCTGATACACCCTGTATAAAAGATAAAATATTTAATAAAAACAAAAACCTATTTAAACTAAATTTTAATGACATGGTATCCAGTCCACACAAGCCACGAACATCACGCCTGTAATACCTGAAGGGTTAGGCAGAGGTGTACCTATAGTATACCCACATTTCGCCAGTTAAGTCCCATATCCCATGGCCTATTGTCATTAATCGGGCACAAATCCAGACTCTGGGCTGCTAATGAGAATTTCCAGATGGAAAAACCCAATAACAATTTGCCCGACCCGGGACTCGAAACCAAACTCATGTTCAGCAGTAGCGCTTGCAGCCAATGGTGCCGATTCTCTTGTACACTGCACTAAACAAACTATCACAAACATTCCTTATTTTTGGCTATGAGAATCTTAAAGCTATTCTGCAAAAAATATCACTAAATTTAAAAATAATTTTGACAGAACTAAAATCGAATTTGACAATCGCGCGACTCCACGTGGTACTTGTTTGCCCTACCCCGTGAATTTGTTTTTAACCGTTTTCGAGATATAAGCACAAGAAAAGAAAAAAAAAGCTACAGAACTGTTTTTGCACCTGAAGTCGAGGTGTTGGTGTGAATTTTAGTTCATGCCAACTAATTTTGTTCCACACCTTTTCAATCGCGATTAAAAATAGTCAGATTTAGTTAGAAAATCTAAATTTCGAGTAAAAAAGGTCAAATTCAGAATAGCAAAATTACCATTTTCACTAAACTAATACTTCAGTGCCATCTTAGTGCTGTCAAACTAAAAAATAGTTAAGTTGTGTCACTTTATTCAATTTCAGAATGGAAAATCGTCATTTGACAGGAATAAACTAAATTTTGGAGATTTTTAGTCTAGAGGTATTTGTGACGAGAGAATCGGCACCAATCTATATCTATAAATATTATAAATATAATTCCGTGACTCCATCATCAGTTCATGACACAAAACTGGAGGAACTGTAGTAGTTATATAACAATCTGGGTTAATTGCAACTTGTTCCATCCTCACTAAATATGTGGCACTGAGAATTCCGAGATAACTGGTTTATTATTATTTACCTATTCGAAAGTTTTTAATTGTTGAACTTTCTTGTAATTTGCCTACCAGTACATTTCGTAACGCTATAGCGAAATCTGTTGACTCTGGTTATAAGATTTTTTGGTGGAACAGATGATTATAAACGGTCGTAACTCGTAGGTATTAAAGGTAGAAAAAGATTATGTAACCAGCTAACTACAATCACTACTACGAAAATGTTTATATAATTATTATATTATATCGTTTAGGTACTTATACAAGATGTAACATAAATAACGCACAACCTCTTAAGGGATCATTGTACTCATCATATCATTATGAACAACTTTTACTATGCGATCAAACCTGAAATCGCGGAAAAAAAAAAAACTGCTGCTCCCTACATTTTGACGAGTTATGCGAACATAAATGTAGGGAGCAGCTGATTTTTTTTCGCGATTTCAGATTTGGTCCCATAGTAAAAGTTGTTCATAATGATGAGTACAATGACCCCTTAAGAGGTTGTGCGTTATTTATGATACACCCTGTATATTATAAATTAAAGCCGCTTTTCGTGTCTGCCTGTGTGACCGCAATGTTCTTCTAAATTACGCAACGGATTTTGATTATTCACCATCATTTTAGAGAATTTATAGTATTCAGTTATTTAGGTTTATGTGTATTTAAATTTAAACTCAATAAACATTAATATTAAACTTCCATTATGTAATAAAGAAATCTCAACGTTTTGTCAAGTCTAAAAACCGTGTGAAGCAGGGGCGGGTTGCTAGTTATGAATAAATCATTGTTGGAAAATTTAATTATTGTTGTACGTACCTAATTTACGATTGCAAAAACTTGCCAGAAAAGGTTAAGGGCCCGATTATACGCAACACAACCACACCACATCGCAGCGACAAAATGTGGGCAATGTGGTTACGTGTGAACAGTCTCACTGCAGCTTCTTGCAGTTGCGTTGTGGTAACTACAAAATTTCGATGTGGTTGCGATGTAGTTACGTTGTGGCAAGCGGAACTCACGCGCACAGTGTCGTTGCGTCGACGCAACTTTGTGTTTGCGATGTGGCCAGCCGCTTGAGCGCGGTCTCGCTGGTGGTTGCGTTGTGCGTGCCTGCGATGTGGCCTTTATATGGTCGGTCTCGCCCACACGGGTGATTTTGCCGGCCAAATGTGGTTCATGTGAATAAACTATTATCATTTTCATAGAAATTAGCACCCATCCACGTGTTGTCGTCGCGGTGTGGTTGTGGTACGTGTGATCGAGCCCTAACTCACTGGCCGTCTGGAGTTTCTCTTTCTTCTTCTCTTTCCCGTTTCTTAGAGCCCGTACGAGTATAACCTAATGCCTGTTAGAGGTGATGACAATGTGCATGGCAAACCATTGTATAATCTGTGGTATACTCAGGAGGACTCCGCCACTTAATCTGTAGAAGATTTATCACCTTTTGCGACAGTCCATCCTTCATTTCCACCAGAAATTTACTGACAACCCTAGTCTTAAGTATCCAATAATATGTATTCAGAAATTAGACTAACCGGATTTTAGCACAGGCTGGGACAGGATTAAACACGTAGAATGCGATCAAAACAGATTATCATGACTTTCGGATACTTATGTAGAGGCAAAATGTATTCTAGTTTAAAAATAAATGGCCATATTTAATGAGTTCACGTTCTTGGTCAGAAACCTTTTTTGTAAAGAGTCGTCAGGGAACAACTTACCCTGTTCGCTTCATAGGGTTAGTTGTTCAATCGTTGAGGTAAGTGGTTCCGGTAGGATTTATTTATTGTGATCATTACTGATGCAATACTTGAACTAGATTCAAATAGGTAGATTAGATAAAATACTTGTATCAAATATCAACGTCTCATTTATTAAAAAAAAATATGATCAGGAGCGAGTCGGGCTTACACAATTAAGGTTCCGAACTAAACTAAATACACTGACCAGTCTGTGGAAAGGTCTGCTCTATATTGTTCAGCTGAGTTGTGTTTATTTACAACCGTGTTTGATAAAGATAAATACTACCTACTAGGTCAAAAGGCCTTCGTAAGTAAGCACCTATTTTTGTTGGTAATACCAGCTTTGCAGCAACTTTTACCGTGTCGCAAACGGCTATAATAACTCTATTAAAAATTATTAATCTGTAGAAAAACAAGAGAAAGACGGGGAATAGTATTTTTTTTTCAAATTTGTAACTGAAACTTACGATTATTTCGCAACCCTCACGGATTTAAACCACACATACCTTAAATGTTTTTAGTTATGTGTGGTGAATGATAAGGACTGTCACGACGTAATAGAACACGTTCTTAGAGAAGGCAGTCTGAGGGCCATCCACCACCTCTTAAAGCAGTATTATTTTAATGTTACTTCAGTGTGAGAAAGAGATGAAGCTATACAGGACGTCTAGCTCCATCTCTTTCCCACACTCAAGTAAGATTATAGTGGTCTAGCTTCTGGTAGGGCAAAACTTGGCTAATTCGTGATATGCAGCTATTCGGTGATAGATAATATGTGTTTTATTACCAAGTTACTACTGACTTGATAAATGTATATTTTTCAATCATTACAGTATTTGTCACATTTTTAGATATAAGTTAGCAAAGCTTCTTTTGTCTGCTATATCACAGTAAATTTTAAAAATAATCTGATCAATGAATCGAATTTTACAAGTAAAAAACAAAACTATCACCTATTACCCAAGTTCTGCCCTACTAGAAATACCCTAGTATAATAAGGGTACCTTTGGGTATATGTAGTTGTCGCGTTTTAGCATTGGAATAGCGGTCATTGACTCTCCTATATTTTCTAGCATTTCTTTTTTCAAAAACTGAAATAAAATTCGCTAACGTTCTGTATCTATATCTATCGTGATCTTAAAGATGATTCAGTAACGAAATATCATACATAGTTTATTGTTTGGGTTCCCACGGAGAAATATTAGGGAAAAGACAATGACTGCTATTGCCGCGACAATTGTAGGAGAAAGTCGAGGCCTGTAGGTAGAGACTTATATCTACAACCTGAAAGAGATTCTTAAACTGGGCTTGTAAGTAGTGCTTTTTGTGTGTGTGTTCTGTAATATTGATGGTGTGTATAATAAAGAGTATTCTAACTTCTACTTTATCTTATATGGTGTCGACTTCGTTCCGTAGATGTAATCGGTCCCTAGATGCTGCAAATTAATTGGTACACATTTATCAAGACAAATGTGTACCAATTAATTTGCAGCATCTAGGCAGCAACATTGGTAGTGTTAGTTATAAATTATAGTACTTACATATACACATTTTGGTATCGTCTTAAATAGTCTTTCTCATGATTCGTGGCGGAAATTCCTTTACCTTTCTAAAATAAAAGCAAAATAAATAGTGCTAGTGCTTATACACGCAACATTCGTCTGTGATACCTATAATTATTTTGTTACTTCCAGCGACGTTTAGAACTTCTAACCATCCTATAGTTAGGAATGTAATTAGTTTCCTGTGTGTTTCCCTGGTCCCTTAGCTGAGGCACTTTGATAAATGATAAATGATTTTATTTCTGTAAGTAGCTTTGTACAAACACTTTTACACGTCAATCATATTTTTTTTGAAACTAGACGAAACCGGCGTTTCCTATCTGACTACTCTGAGAAGAAAGGCCGAAACAAAACCAGAGGTCACAGGTCAGAGGTCACACTTTCGTTTGGAACAAAAATAATCTAGCTTTTTTGAAGGAACTATGAGAAGAAAATTGACTGGTTTAACTTAGGATTTAGATATCCTTGCTACCCGTTGCTACACAAGAGAGAGTAATCACACTGGGCTTATTTTAACGTAGTGCAATAATAACCTTTGTTTTCTATGGGATGGTGAAAAGTATCTTGAGGGGCAATTCCGGTAATTTTAAGAACTTCGCATTCTAGTCTCAGTCACAATCTGTCAAAAATTGTATAGCGTTTACCTACATTTTTGACATTTGATTGTCGCTGAGATGACATTGCGACTAGATTTTGAACGTTTTTAATTAGGATTGGCCTTCTGGACTCGCTAATGCATAACTATGACGAACGTACCTGTTTGAACGTGATCCTGAATGTCAACTTATAAATCCAAGTAATGGTTTTCGATAAATTTCCTTCACTTAAGTTTTTAATTGCACTCACATGTTTTATTCAATATCCATTACAATTCTATAGGATATAAGATTTGTTTCAACTTAAACGAAAATAGCCAAAATAAAGTACAGATTTCACAAAATGGTGGCGAACCATTAACGTCAGACGGACAACTGTCTTATGGTGATCAGGCTGACTGAATCCCTACCACTTGTAACCACTTTCATGCACACGTAATATGTTGGTTTCTATCGTCTACACCCACTGCACATACTAACTAAGTACTGGTAAAGAAAACTTATTAAATTGTCATCTAGTTTGTATTGTTATTCTGTTAATGCGTGGAAAGAGTGCGCCTGCTCACAATAATAAGTAGGTTTGGGTAACGGTTTCATGATTTATGGCAAACGGGTTCTGATTTTGTATTTGTTAAGGTTGGTTCGCGCGAAAGGATTTCTCTTGTATCGTGACTTTTTTCATGCATTGAGCATCCGGAACCGGTAGAATGTTTAGTAGGTCAGATAAATAAAAGACTATTAATGTTAGAATAACGTATGTTTTGATATTATCTAATGTAATATTTATTAGTTTTTCATAAAAGTCAACGTCAAATCATTAGTTTCAAATCGGCACATCACTTTTGAACGTACGTCGGACATACATATATTACATAACATATTCAAGTTTGTATCGATTAGTTTTATAAGCGATACTTTGGATTAGGTACAGTTGCTTGATTTGATGTCAGTAACGGATTGAAAACTTTTTAGTTTTTAGTAGACATGCAACTTATTCAGCAACGAGCCGTGTGACCGATGGGATTTTTTGGATGAATTTTCCAAACTTTTTTGGTATCCCATATTAAACCCCTTTAAAAGATGAATTTTCAAAAATACTTCCTTAGTGCTCACCTTCGTTATACAACATGCCCCGGAATTAACGCACAACCTCTTAAGGGGTCTTGTACTCATCGTTATGAACAACTATTACTATGGGACCAAACCTGAAATCGCGAAAAATAAAACAGTTCTTCCCTACATTTTGACGAGTGATACGAACATAAATCTAGGGAACAACTGATTGTTTTTCCCGATTTCAGGTTTGGTTCTTTACTAAAAGTTGTTCATAATGGTATGTGTTAGGTCCTTACCTATGAAATTGGCGTTTTACATAGAAAAAATCAAACATTTTTTTTTAAAGAAAAGTAATGTTTAATTAATCTAAGTATTGGCCATTATTGTCGATGCACTTTTGCCATTTTAAAGGAAGTTCGTTGTTACCTCTGCTATAGAAATCCTGGGGACGGGAATCGATGAACTCTTTAAAGGCGTTTTTCACCGCCTCGTTGGATCGTAAATATTTCTCTTGTAAAATGTTATTCAAATTTCGAAAAAAATGGAAATCAGTTGGAGTAAGGTCTGGTGAGTATGGTGGCTGACGCAGAGTTTCCAGTATCCCCTCATGTGTTTGCCTATTCAACAATTAAAGACAAGCTTCGACGCGATTTTATTGTTGTTGTTCAGTGAGTTCATACGGTACCCACTTTCCGAGCTTTTCTATCTTTCCAATTAGACGTAAATTAATCAGTATCGATTTATCACCTACGTTGAAGGCTGCTGCAAGTTCCTACGTGGTTTGAGATGAATCTGCTCCCACTATGGCTTTTAATTTATCGTTATCGACTTTCGTTTCCCGTCGGCCAAGGGACTTATTGTTGAGAACAAAATTTCCAGCACGGAAGCGATCAAACCAAAAATGCACCGTGCGTTCGTGTCAAGTTTCAAGTTTATTGAGTCAAAAAATAAGATTTTTCAAACAAAATAAATCCCCCCTTTTCATCCTCTTAAAGGTCGAATTTCCAAAAATCGTTCCTTAGTGAATGCTTACAACATAAAAGGTTTCAACTGCCAAAAGTCCAAGTTTGTAGTCCCAGCGTTTTAGACTGTGTTGATGAATCAGTCGGGACAAGTAATTATTTTTAATTAATTTTAATGTATATGAAATAAATATTTTCGTATGATAAAGAAATATTGATGTTTTGTTCAAGTCGCAAAAATCAAGCGAAACAGGGGCGGGTCGCTAGTTACGAATATTATGATGGTAAAGATTAAAAATCTATAGAAAATCGACATTGAAATTATGAAGACAATGCAAACCTTGGGAAGTATAATGTCATAGCGTGCTCAGTAAGAAAGGTCGGATTAATTACCTATAAATTATGAATGAACGTTCAATTGTCCACATAAATATTATTTAAAGTCAACTCTATGGTTTTCCTTTGATTTCCATTGTGGCTTCCATTGCAGCATGACGAAGTTTCCTCAGGTATATTTTTGTGTAGTGATCTAAATTTAAGCAGTGTTTTTTTTTACTTGGACTCTAATTTTATCGTTCTGGTCCCCAGATTGTATTACTAATCGTGGCTATACTGTGGCTTGAAGCAAACGGAAAACCATTATTCCAAGGCATAAGTTTCCAAAGAGGATTCGAAATCAACTTCAAACCTCTACCAAGGAATCCGATAACCTTTATAAAAGAGAAATGGTCGCCATTTGGAGTGTTTGGAACAAAGCATTCACTACAGAAGAGGAATTCAGGTAGTGGTGTTGTACCAGTTAGTCAAGCAGCACCCATCGTGCCACTTTTATCAGAAGTGCCCGAACCCCGCCCTGCTGCTCCAGTGTTTGAACACGTTGAGGAGACCGAACATTTGCGTACAACTCCTTTAATAACTCTACCTCATCAAAGTCCTAGATCTGTAGTACCATTGCTAATATCTTCATCTGTACCTTTAGTTTCTCCCATACAACCTCAGTTAATTTCTCCTGGACCTCCTATAGTTTCTCCACCTCCTTTAAGTGTAATTGTAACTCCTGTGCCTCATCCTGTTTTTAGTAATGTGTCACCACCTTCTTTAACACCTGAGGTAGTCAGTATACCTCAAAACAAACCAAAAGCCAGTGATGTGCTATTACAACCTCCACCTGTACGTATGGAAGGAGATCTACCCCCTATATCTTCAAATATGGTGATACCACCACCTTCTGGCCGTTTTACTGATGTATCACGAGCTAAGCCAGTGAGAGAATATATGAATTCCATACAATCTATTCCATCAACTCTTGCTGTCGAAGAAAAGGTTGCGCCCCAACTAGAATCAATCAATATCAAACCAGAACAACCAAAAAATGATATTGTAATAAATGAAAATTCCTTAATCAGAGGCTCCAAGGTAGCTTTGTATTTTGGCAGCATCTTCCTTCAGCTTATGTCTCAATTTATGACTAACGCACGCGCCTCTTTCGATCAAATGACTAATCCGAAGCCAATATACAATAATTAGTGACATTTAATGAACTAAGAAATCCTGGTATTGATTCATCTAGAGTATCTTCGAGGTTACGTTAAGTATGGATAGTGCCTACACTAGATCTTTGAGCCATAACTCCTCAACAAGCACCTGTTTTGTTCACTGCACACCAAAATATTAAGGGAGGATGTGGTAAATCAGAAAGATCCAGATATTATCTAAAAAAAAGTTTTTTATAAATTAAGTTGCAAAAGTATTTATTACACAATTCTAGTCTCGTAATTAATATCTATTGGATAAGTTTAGCGTCTTCGGAA
Organism: Fissipunctia ypsillon; assembly: GCA_947568875.1. Lineage (NCBI taxonomy): Eukaryota > Metazoa > Arthropoda > Insecta > Lepidoptera > Noctuidae > Fissipunctia > Fissipunctia ypsillon. The sequence goes on along the minus strand of OX387659.1, from coordinate 12,982,162 downwards.
AAGGCCATATCCTGGGCCATATCCTTGGCCATATCCTTGGCCATATCCTTGGCCATATCCTTGGCCATATCCTTGTCCGTAGCCGTTCCCATAGCCGCCAAATCCAGGACGGTATCCTCCGAAGCCACCTGGCCGATTATAGCCTCCTCCCAATCCAGGGCCGAAGCTGCCATAGCCGGGTCCACCAAAACCAGGTCCGCCAAAAGCACCGCCGAACTGCGCAGTAACAGCCGACACTAAAACGACCAGGATGACTGCGAATAATGTGAACTGGAAAAAAGAAAACAAGGTTGTTAGCAAAATTACGTGTTCGCTAAATCCTTGTCGTTGACAGTGCTGTTTCATGAAAACCCAGGAATACCTAGGCACATTGACTGATCTGTGAGTTCAACAAGTGGGATTTTTATAACACCTATGTGGTTGTAGGTCACGTTGTTGTAATATAAACTGCATCTACAGTGTGTCTGTATACGGTATGGCGAAAATTAAAGGTGAGGTACAGACCATCAAACTGAACAACTTTTTCCCGGGGACCAACATCGTAATCGCAAAAAAAAAATCAGTCGGGCCATACTTTTGGTGGAGTAGGTATTGAAGTTTTGTATGGGACGACTGATTTTTTTTTTGCGATTACGATGTTGGTCCCCGGAAGAAAGTTGTTCAGTTTAATGGTCTGTACCTCACCTTTAATTTTCGCCATACCGTATACAGACACATTGTATGACTATAAATGACAACAACGTATTGTTGTAAATGTAGGTATTTGATGAAACAATATAATATTTCTTTTAAATTATATTTAAGTGAAAGTTGTAATTAATAAACATTTTTAAGCATCAAACAGTTAATTTGTTGAATTGCTGTAAATAAAATTAAAATTAAATGTTTTTAGTTTGACTTACTTTAGTTACTGCCATTTTTCGATGTTTGTGCTTGTCCTCTCAACATTAACTGATGCGAGATATGAAAACCGCTTTAAATATATGTCTAAAAGGTTTAGGAATTTTCCGTTATTTTATGGCTTTAGAATATTAATGTACCGGTTCTATATATTTTTAAATGAAACCGGCAAAGAGCGAGTTGGACTCGCTCACCGGGGGTTTCGTTCGTACCATGGTAGTAACAATATTTTTTTCATTTTTAGGGTTTATTTTATTTTTAATTTTAATTTAATAAGTACAGAGACAGACTACAAACTAAGACAATTCAGCACAGATATGACAACATACATTATATAAATCTGAAGTCCAGTTATGAAGTACACAGCGTTCAACATTTAATATGCTTCTTTAGTGACAGGGTGAAATAATATGAGATAATGACACTGTTGCATTTACAACTTATATAAAGATCCGTACCACAAAAGCAAAAACGGAACCCTTATAGAATCACTTTGTTGTCCGTCTGTCTGCCAGTCTGTCTCTTGACAGAGTAAAAAGCAGCAAAAAGCAGAAAAAAAGGGTCTGCCCTTTTTTCTCTGGAACGTGTGGAGGTATCAAGTTGAAATTAATATCAAATACGTAGATCTACAGTCCCTTGGAGCTCTAAAAAATTAAGCTTCTAAGTCAATGTAATAAAAAATACGTACATTTATGCGACATATTTTGATACTCGCAAATAAATCAAAACCGTAAAAAGGGTACTTCCCGTTGATCTAAAATCATGAAATTTGGTTAGAAGCAAGGTCTCATACCACAAGTAAAGGAAAAAGTCCGATAATAGTTAATTTGTAGTTTTATCACATACAAAAAATGTTTTTTGCGATTATAAATTTACATTTGCAGTAAGAGAATTAACTATGACGTATATCGATGTATGGGAGAACATGTCTTTCAACTAGAATGTTAAATTTGTTTTTCGATAAATTCATCCTAACTACGGAACCCTTCATTGTGCGTGGTCCTACACGGATTTGGCCGGTTTTTTTAAAACTTAAATTCATCCCCATTTCGTGTCCTATGAAAATAACAATGTCTTAGACGGTTTGCTTTATTAAATTTAGACTTTTGGTGAACATCTCAAGCATGCTACAAGAAGAAGTCACGCTCTCAATCCAACACAAGTTTGTACTTATACAAGCTTACATAAATAGTTTATAACTTTACATAAATTGTACGATTTGCTTGTGTTTATACAAATCTTAAAATTAATTGTAGGGCGTCGTGAACTCGTGACATATCCCCGCACGCACGCATTCACTAAAAATATGTAAATGTTTTATTCCATTAATACCTAACTAGTTGAACAAGTTAAAAATTGTTGTTTTAGTACCAGGAAGGATCCCCGATACTACAAACAACAAAAAATTCACAAGACAAGTTTGGTATTTGCGGAATAAAATATTTATTTAGACAAACAAATAAAGTTGAAGTGTTTGTTTGTAATGTCAAAATATCAACTTTTTACTAAATGCATAAGTACAGTAATTATTATAACAATTTTTTTAAAATTTTTGTATGTCTGTCTGTTTGTTCCGGCTAATCTCCGAAACGGCCGGACCGATTTTGAAAGGATTTTCACTGGCAGATAGCTGATATTACGGGGAGTAATTGAAGCTACTTTTATTTTAGATAAATAATTAGGGCTTCGCGCAAAAAAAATAAGACCGATGAAATTGTGAACAAAATGTCGCAATTGAAAAATTCTTTTTGCGTTTGGTAGCCCAACTCTCGAGGATAGTTATAGGCTATTTAACATCACGCTACGACCCTTAGGAGCTGAGCAAATAGAAAAAAATCAAAAAGAACATTTTGCGAAAATGAAGTAATAGCGCGGGCGGGCGATGCAACCCGACGGGTCGGGGGACGAGGGAGTTTTATTAAAATGTGGCTGTTATTTTAGTATATTGTGAATCTTACGACTTCCACGCGAACGAAGTCGCAGGGCACAGCTATTTTGAATAAATGCGTGCGTATAATTTGTGGGTACACGAGCATAATATCTATGTAGTGAATTTATTATTTTAGTCACATTTCAAATCTACGTGTAAACCTGTCTTATAAGAGTCATAAATTAATAGATCTATGTAGACTGAAAGCATAAAATGTTATAGAATTTCTTTTCACTCTGAAACGGAGCTATGTTTAAATTGACTCATAAAAATACCACATTCTGTAGGCTTTCCTGTGCCTGTGAGTTTCAGCTTGGGTTTTAGTCCTAGTTAATCAGTAAGTAGCAATATATGCCAGCAAGTATTTACCTATGGAATTGGAGATTTGTATAAAATTTTAAAATATAAACATTTTAGCAATTTTTTTATTTCAGCTAATCAAAGTACTGGCCCAAATTATCTATACAATTTTGCCATTTTGATGGCAGTTTGTTTATCCCTTTACTGTAGAAGTCTGCCGAACGGGAGGCGATGAAGTCAGCGAAAGCGTTTTGTACTGCCTCTCGGGTGTTGAATTTTTTCCTACTTAAAAAATTGTCTAAATTTTGAAAAAAGTAGAAATCTGTTGGGGCAAGGTCCGGTGAGTACGGTAGGTGACGGAGAGCTTCCAGCTATAACTCTTGTAGCTTTGCGATAGTCTGTCGTGAAGTGTGAGCTCACGCGTTGTCGTGGAGAATCAATGGGGAAGAGCGATTGACCAGTATTGGTTGTTGAATTGCGAGCTTCTTCATCATTGTTTGCAATTCTTGGCAATAGACATCTGCCGTCACTGTTGTGTTATTCGGTAAGAAGCTGTGATGGTCTGGTCACAGGTCCACCAGATAGTCACCATCATCTTCCTATGAGTAATCTTTTTTTTAGCGCACTGATTAGGTGCTGTACCCGGGTCCACCCACTGAGACGAACGCTTACGGTTGTCGTATAGGATACACTTTTCATCGCAGGTTTAGAATACCCTCGTTTCTATGCCGATTCAGTAGTGCTATGCATGCTTCGATGCGTAAGCCTCGCTGTTGGTCGCTTAGTTCGTGTGGCACCCACTTATCTAGCTTTTTAATCTTTCCGATTTGACGCAAGTGCTTCAATGTTGTTTTGACACTAACTCCAAGGCCCGCAGCAAGCTCAGCCGTAGATTGAGTTGGATCCGCTTCCACTATCGCCTTCAATTCGTCGTTGTCGACAATAGTTACCGGCTGACCGCGAGGCTCGTTCTTCAACTCAAACTTTCCAGATTTAAAACGATTGATCCAATAATGGACCGTGTTTAATGCAAGCAGTGTTAGGCCCGTACACGTCGTTAATGTTTCGTGTTGTTTGCGCAGCGGTATTTCCACGTAGGAACTCATATTCTAAAGTTGTACGAATTTTCAGTTTATCCATGGCGCCAAAAACTACCACAATTTCACAAAAACAAAAAACTATTTAAAAACAAATGACTGAATTTGAAATTAAATTATCACGGCTTTCGAATAAAATTAATTTGAATTTCGAATTGCGCGCCAATCCACAGATAATTAAATCTGAAAATGCTGGTTACAGAATCTCCAATTACATAGGTAAAGACCTATTATAATGAGACCTATTATAATGATGGCGACCGAGTGTCCGCCGTTAAACGCGGCGAGCGAAGCATCGATTAGGATAGTATCGAGAGAGATTAGGATGGGCAAGATACACATGTCGACGAGCTTACACTTGATTGAGATAGGAAGGTTTTTCTTCATTAGCACCTTCATGGACCAGTGTAGCTTCTCCGGGCATTTTCGACTCGATGGTCGATCTCATAGTCCTGTCTGTTTTATCTAGTTTTACCCAATTTTGTACCGATAACTTCAGAGCTATTATTAACTATATTAGGTAGTTTCTTGATCTACGATTACCTAAATACCTGCAAAAAAACGCATGCCGCTCCCTGATACTGTTATCAGAGCGATCTCAAAAAAGTTTTTTTGCGGGATGTTCGAAAGAGTTACCTACCGTGGCCCCGGCACAGGCAACAGAAGGAACACGGGTGGGTTTTAGTCAGTAAAAGTCTGACAAGCCCTCCCGCTCCGCCCAGAGCGGGAGAAGTCATTTGATGATTTCCCATCCACAAAAAAAAGAGTGTTCTTTTTTGAGATCGCCACTAGCCCCGTACCATCTTCTTCCAATTCTGGAATAAAATTAAAAAAAAATAAAATAATACAACAATAATATTTTATTTTCATCATTTACCTGCTGCAGCGTGACCTCAGCGGATTCAAACTATTAATTTATTTTTTCTAGTTCGCATTGATTTTTCTTTGATTAAGACGTAAAAAAGGCTGTCGATTTTTTATTGGAAAACTTTATTTGCTGAAAAATAGGAATATAATTCAATCCAGTCGATTTTTATACATTTTCGACTTTTATTTTTAAATTGAGTCAAGTAAATTTTATTGATATTCCTAATCAAGTTAATTATTAATATGTTCTGTTATCTGCAGTCAACCTATAGTTATATTGTTGAGTACTGCACATAATGCTGTAAGATATTCATCGGACTTGGTATTACTTTCCCTTATTTGCTCTCTCAGCGGAAGTTTTAGCCTTTTCTCTGGTGTAATATTCTATTTTATTTGTCGTAGGTGTAAAACCAGCTCAAAAGGGCTGCACTCGGCCCTTTTTTTTCCGGTTACTGGACCATACACCAGGCTTGCGTGCTTTTGGGTTGCTTTTACCAGCCGCATAGAAGCCGCCGCCGTTCCTTCGAGCTCGAGACCGGCAAGTCCGTTTTGGTCCACGACACATGATCGTCGTGTCACCTGCGATTCTGTCGAGGCGTGCTACGCTTCAAGGTTGCGGTTCGTCAGGATCGACGTGTTATTTAAATCTTGCAGTTATTAGTACTTTCAGGGTTAACATTGTAATACTAGTTGATCTTTAACCAGGACTGTTTCTGTCGGGATAACTTAGTTTCGTCTTTAGAAGATAATATTCATTTGAAAGTTTACGTGCAATTACCGATTGCAATCGATTCTCTATGTCGTAAACCAAATGTGTAACAAAGAATTACCATTTGACGTACCTTAAGTTTTCTTGAATCTCTTTTCATTTAGGCCAAATTACCTGTTCCGCAGCTGTTTTGATGATATTTAATTTTGGCTTATTATATTTTTGGTGCGATTATTTTTTAAATGAATAATTAATTATTATAGGTACTTGTTAAAGTGGTGAATTTTAATTTTTGTTTCGCTACAAAGTAAGTATACTTTATCTACCTAATCCATTTCAGAAAAACCGGTTGGATTTATTTTTAGATGACCACACATTAATACGCCACAAATTATTTAGGTACGGTAAAAAAACTTCCGATTGTAGTTCATAGTAAATATTATTCTACGACTTTATTATTTCGTCATGAGGAATTGAACACATTCAGCGTCTCCTAGCTGCTCCACAGGCATTGCTTTTTCATTTACGCGGATTATGCTGGCCTGTCGGAGGCAGAAATTTAGATCGCAACTTCGCGATGTAGTGTACTCGTATAGTTGTATTTATTTACATTAAAAATATATATTTCACACCGTGGTAAGCCTGCAGTTAACTACTCTGTGTAAAGAAAGATTTTCCAAAAAAAAAAAAAAAAAATGGTTCTGATATTTTGGAATAGTCAAAATATTCCGCATTTTGGTGGTCTGTGGAAAACAATTCAAGTCGAGAGGTAATAGGCACCGTCTTCGTCGTGTGATAGGGAACGCGCATCTACGTTTCTCTCAGCTCAGACAGAAGCCGTACTAAGACCTCTGTCTCCTCTTTCCCCCGATCCACATGACTTTCCCCGCTCACTCCCAGTCCTTCCTTATTGGCCGACCACTGACTGCGCCAGCCCGCGATGACCTACACGATGTTCCTGTTAGTCGTCTTCAGCAGTACCAGAGAGTCGAATATCTTCGCCAACAATTCTGGTACCGGTGGGCAAAGGAGGATCTCTGGGCTGCAGATGCGGACAAAATTGACGGCGAGTAAGGACGGGTATTAAGGTTTTGTGTTAATTGGCAGAAATAAGACGATTATTGTAGAAGATGTCGGAAAAAATCATACCGACTGGGAGCTTAATAACTAAACTTCTTAGTGGTTACTAAAGATAAAACCTCTCACCTTTGAAGTGATATTTGGGACGTGTCCTGGGATGGTATATCCCTGATGGCCGTTAAAGGTAGGTAGGTACCTTCAGACGTCATCGGGCGTGGTGAGGCGCGCATTTGCCAAGATTTGTCCTCTACTACAAGACGGGGTTGACACTGTTGCGGTACTGCTTCCAACAAGGCCGGTGGCATGTTGTGAATTTATACTTCACCCTGACAGCACCATCTCGGGGCAGTAAAATAAACTAAACGCTACATGATAATTACTGTTTCTCGATCTTTAATGATTTAATTTAAATATTGTTTTCTGAAAGGTGGCGAATACATGCAACTTTGCTCGTCAAGCTAACACATAATTTTTTCATTTGCTAATAATCCTCAACAAACGCCAACTCATCCATCAGGTGGCTTTCATGAAATCTCACCGCTGCTGCTACACTGAGCAATGCACGGATCGTGGTGAGAGGTTTAAGAGGCAATGTCAGGCGTAATCTTTACAACAGTAAATATACCTGTCTACCTGATTCGAACCATCTTCCAAACGTTTAATTTTATGTATTTATTTGTTTTTTTTTAATTAAGATGGTTTATTTAAAATCAATTACGAAAATTAAAGACACAGTTTGTATATGTAAGGACACATGCACATAAAAGAGAAAATATAAAATCTTCAAGTTGAGGTAAAACAATAATAAAACTTTCATGAATCCCTCTCACAGTAATTCTGACATGCCAATAAAATCTTCGTCCATTCATCCGCTAACAGGTCGTTTGTTGGATTAGAATCCAACTGTGGCACTGGGGACTTAAAACGCGCAACGGTGCGTTACAGAGACACAGCCTGATATTTTTGCCGCGGCATTAATTGTCTGAGACAAAGAAGCGAGCCAGCACAGCATGCAGATCAGGCGCGTCAAGAGTGCCACGGAACGTCTTACAGGCTACGGTGAACTGGTCTTTTGCTCGCCCTTCCTCTAATGAGTTACATCCGAGGCATCCCAGTATATTATTTTACTCAGATAGAGGTAAGGATCAGAGACAAGGTACAGATAGAGATAAGGTAGCTCGTGGCTAAGTAATAACAGTCGCATGGGTCGATCCATCAGGTTAAGCTACGCTTGCCGGGGTTGGTCCGTGGATGGGTGACCATCTTTACATACCGAGACTCCTCCGTGCCTCGGAAAGCACGTTAAGCCGTTGGTCCCGGCTGTCATTCGTGGATCTTTGACAGTCGTTACGGGTCGTCAGAAGCCCGAAAGTCTGACAACCAGTCTTACCAAGGGGTATCGTATTACCCAGTAACTGGGTTGTGGAGGTCAGATAGGCAGTCGCTCCATGTAAAATACTGGTATTCAGCTGCATCCGGTTAGACTGGAAGCCGACCCCAATATAGTTGGGAAAAGGCTAGGCAGATGATGAGAGGTAAGGATAATGGCCATGTTTGCGCTTTTAAAGAAACCTTTTTTTTTTGGATGGGAAATCATCAAATGACTTCTCCCGCTCTGGGCGTAGCGGGAGGGCGTGTCAGACTTTTACTGACTAAAACCCACCCGTGTTCCTTCAGTTGCCTGTGCCGGGGCCACGGTAACTCTTTCGAACATCCCGCAACCCTATCTGGCATCGGCCCTAGCGAAACCCGTCAATAATGCTGAAATTAAATAAATAATGAAGAAACCTAAGGAACGCTTTTGTACCTTTTCCGATAAAAGCATGTAGTGCGTAACGTAAGTTTGGAAGGAAAATTTAAAAACTACAATAAGTACATATATACATATATATTTAGTTTAAGGATTTCTGTTTCTTTTAAGTTTGTGGAGAGTAAAAGGTACCAGTCAAAATCATAAATCAGAAGCCCAATTCCCGTAACTAAAAACGTTCAAAATCTAGTCGATATCTCATCTCAGCGACAATCAAATGTCAAAAACTTGTCAAAAATGTAGGGAAATAATAGCTATTTTTGACGTATTGAGACTGAGATGTAGGGGCCAACCACCACCTCTTAAAACAGTATTATTTTAATGTTACTTCAGTGTGAAAAAGAGATGAAGCTATACAGGACGTCTAGCTCCATCTCTTTCCCACACTCAAGTAAGATTACAATAATACTGCTTTAAGAGGTGGTGGTCTAGATCCAGACTGTGAACGTTCTTAAAATTACGAGAACTACCCCTCAGACTGCGAACGTTCTTAAAATTTCGAGAACTACCCCTCAGACTGTGAGTTCTTAAAATTACGAGAATTGCCCCTCTGTTAACTTGAATACGAGAATCTTTGCTCATTGTTTGTTGTAGGTACTCAGGTTACGTGTTCTTATGGAGCATAGCATAACATGACATGAATAATCAGCCTGTAATGTTCCCACTGCCGGGACACAGGCCTCTTCTCTGTGAGAGGGAGTGGGCCGTAATCCACCACGCGGGCTCAGTGTGGGTTGGTGGATGTCACGTGTCTACATGTCTTCTTCATGTATATGTAGCATAATGTTAGCCTTTTTTTGATGCAGTAATTAACTGTCTGGTAATATTACTATGCGTAATTGAAAAATAGCTGTTTGAAAACCAAATAGGTACTTATCTTAGCTGTGAAACGCCTGGCAAATTATAACTTCTTCGTGGAATATAAAACCTTAGATGATTAAAAAAAACACATACTTGTTTAATTTTTTTTTTATTTTGTTACACTAACTTAAAGTGCATAATATTAACTTTAGGTTTAGGAACCAAACCAGTTGGGTAGGTTGGGTACATTGTTCATCCAATTATTAGCGCTTTCCATCCAATTATTAGAAACTGGAAAATATTGTCCCAAATTATCGATAATGGAACTGTAGTCCAATGGGGACCTGGTTGATGTAATGCCTTCTTCAGTCGATGCCACCGTAGTTGTTTGGTTGACAGTTGCTGGCGTCGTTTCCTCTCCATCTCCGTCTCGCTTCATTCTGAACGAAGCCGAGTGAATGGAGACGATCAAGCAAACGAAGAGAAGGGTGCTGACGAAGTTCACCTGGAATAATTTGAATTTTCCTTTATAACTACCGTACCGTCGGTCCCAAAAAGATGACTTTGTTTTGGAACGATCACTGTGTACATCACCGTGGTGGACAAAATGTCTACTTTGTGGTGGCAAAACTACTTCTACTATGTTTTGTAGCTACACATACACAATAATGATAAGGAACAAAGACTATTAAACAGATTCCTTCTCCGTGTATACATCTTTTTGCGACTGTAACTATAGCATTTTAAAAGTAGACTAAGTACCAATCTGCATTGATATTACATTCTGAAATCGAGTCAAGTCTAATATATTTTGACATGATCTAAACTTCGAACCTGTCTGGAACTCTCCGGCTGTCGCAAGCGCGTAACATGGTATGGACATTAGACAGGCCAGACTGATCTCAAAGTAGAACTGACCATGTACATATAATATATAGCCTTGCTTTACAAACCACCTAATTCCCCACACAGAAATATTGCAATCCCAACATACTTACATAATGGTTTTCCACAATCGGGTAGCCAGAGGTATAACTTCGCCATGATTGCTAATGGGCGAACCCAATAACCTACTTTCAATAAAAGACGGATCGATATTGATGGTAGAAAGTATGATTCTATCTGTCCTTATGTCAGGCCGGTAACTGAAGGAATACGGATGGGTTTTAGTCAGTAAAAGTCTGACACGCCCTTCCGCTCCGCCCAGAGCGGGAGAAGTCATTTGATGATTTCCCATCCAAAAAAAAGGCCGGTAAGATTCCATAATTTCTTATAGATTATTGGGAGGTTAAAACCATAGATAGATAGGTTTTCCTATCTCCAGTATGCGAAAACTGGTGATAGATAGGTTATTGGATTCGGCCGTTAAACACCTATATTTTAGATAATCCCTATCTATACATACTTGTCCTAACTGACTGATTTCTTGTGTTAATAAACTTGAAACTTGGCATGAATGTGTCTAAGTAAACTATGAAGTTTGTATTTTTTTGCTTTTCTAAACTACCCCCTAAAGGGTGTCAAAATTTGTATGGAATAATTTTAAGAGGGTTGTCACATTTTGTCACCTCTCTCGCTAACACGGAACCAAATTTTTAAGAATGTTAAATGAAAAGATACTTTTTTTAAATATGTAATCAATGGGCGACCTACTATATAATATTAATTTAATAGGTTTTTTTTTTTTTATTTGAGATAGGTTTGCTCTTGACTCTAGTCTAGGTCAGAGATGACAGAGACAAAGTCGACGATGGAGCGAGCTTACCCAGAAGAAGCCTGTTCACTCTCACTTTGAAGAGATCGGGTTTGTATGCGTTCGGAAACACAGACGCAGGCAGAGAGTTCCACTCCTTTGCTGTGCGCATCACAAAAGACATTTGGAAACGCTTAGTGCGAATTGGTGGGATAGCAACTAGGTAAGGATGGTAACCTGCAGTGCGTCTAGATGTCTGCTGATAGAAGGGGGCCGGCGGAATGAGGTCGTGGAGTTCTTGAGCACACTCCCCGAAGTATAATCTGTAGAAGACCGACGAGCAGGCAACCTTGCGGCGATGAGCCAAGCTGTGAAGCTTGGCATCCACCAGTCTTACGTCGCCAATGAGCCTCTTAGCTCTGCGTTCCACCGAGTCAAGCGCGGCAAGTTGGTATTTGGCCGAGCCATCCCAAAGGTGGCTGCAATACTCCATGCAGGATCGGACTTGCGCTTTGTAGAGAATTAAAAGCTGTCCAGGCGTAAAGTATCGCTTCACCCTATTCAGGATACTCAGCTTCTTGGCCGCTGTTTGAGCTTTGTACTCGATGGTGGCACCGAAGTTGAGACATGATGTCAACTCCATGCCTAGGAGCTCGAGCCGATCAGTTACAGGAACAGATATACCCCGAAAAGTAGGAGTTTGATCGAAACGACTCCTTTTAGCGGTAAAAAGACATGCCTGTGTTTTGGTGGCATTAAAATAGACCAGATTATCATCACCCCACTGGGAGACAAGGCTTAAGGTCAAATCTGTCCGCTCTACCATGGCCTCTCTCAAGGAACGAACTTCGGCCCCGCTGGTTTTTGCGCTGGACAAGTATCTCTCTGAAACTGTACTGTCATCTGCGTACCCAACAATACCAGACTGAAGCAAGTCATTGATGTGTAGCAGGAAAAGAGTTGCAGAGAGAACAGACCCCTGAGGAACTCCGGCATCAATAGCCATAAGGTCGGAAGAGCAGCCGTCAACGACTACCCTGATAGACCGTTCACTAAGGAAGTTTGATATCCAGCTACAAAAATCAGCAGGGATTCCATAAGCAGGAAGCTTGCTGAGTAGACCAGCGTGCCAGACCCTGTCAAAGGCCTTCGAGATATTAAGCGATACAGCAAGTGCTTCACCGTGTTTCTCGATAGGTAGTTATTAAAAACACATTTCTATTGTGTTGTGGTATTGTGTTATCTAATAAACTCAGCTCAATAAGTATTATGATCAGTTTTTGAGATGATTTAAATAAATGCCACAATAAAACAATAAAAATGTGTTTTTAATCTTAACCTTTTTTAACCTTTTACATTAATATTATTTAGTAGGTCGCCCATTAATTACATTTTTCAAAAAAGCATCTTAATTTGGTCCCATGTGAGCGAGTGTGATGACAAAACGTGACAACCCTCTTAACGCGCGGTCCGATTAACTTGAAACTCAGTATTTAAGTACTTAATACCGAAAAAAAATAACATGTAAGTATCAGAGTTTTTTTAAAATGTACCCCTAACTAACTACTAAAGTATGAAATCCACGCGGACGAAGTGCTAGTTACTCATAAAATAATTCTTACCTTAAAAACCATTGTGAAGACTTCTTGTACGAAAGGTTCAGCGCCTCGGAATTTATATAACATTCATATCTATTTTCAAGAACATTACAATAATTTTCATTGTACTTTAGCAATCTAATTGACACGTTCGATAACATAATTACTTTAAGTTTTCATGTGATACAAGTTAATTCGGTGTCAATAACCTTTCATTTCCTCATTTTCTGTTACGTATATGAACGTATACTTGTGCTAACTGTAAATTTTTACTCGATGCTTATTCTAATACTAGCTTTTGCCCGCGGCTTCACCCGCGTGGATGTCGGAAAATATCCCACGGGAACGTACCGGGATTAAAATAACTCTATGTGTTAATGCAGGTTATAAACGAACCGTGTGCCAAACATCCAAATCCGTTTAGCCGTTTTTGCGCCAATCCGGAACATGCAGACACGTTTGTCTGAATGTTCCAGATTGGGGCAAAAACCTCAATGAAGATGATGATAGTTTTTTGAATTTTTAGCATCAGACCTCGCAGCTATTATTTTTTTTCAAAAATATTAAATGTACATTTTGGACGCATACATAAACTCGCGTCTTCTTCCCATGGGGTAGGCAGACACTACAGAACGCCACCAGCTGCGATCCTTACATACTCTTTTTATCTCGTTCACGTTCATACATCTGAAGCCCAATTCCCGTAACTAAAAACGTTCAAAATCTAGTCGCAATCTCATCTCAGCGACAATCATAGGTCAAAAACTTGTCAGAAATGTAGGGACATAATAGGTATTTTTGACATATTGAGACTGAGATTACAGGGGCAATTCTCGTAATTTTAAGAACGTGCACAGTCTCATCTCAGTCTCAATATGTCAAAAATACCTATAATTTCCCAACATTTCTGACATTTGGTTGTCGCTAAGATGAGACTGCGACTCGATTTTGAACGTTTTTAGTTACGGGAATTTGGGCTTCAGACTGTGTGAACGTTCATAAAATTACGAAAATTGCCCCTCTGGTCATACATGCACATGCACGCCGCTTGCGAGTACTACGCACCTGACCTTTCTGAAGAACATCACCAATAAGGTTACTATTTATGTCACTACGTGTCACAGTTTGGACTTCGTTACTATTTTAATTTATTATAATTATGGTGTAGATTATTTATACCTCATTATCACATTGTGTCACGTTGAAGAACATAGATGTTATATCCTGTCTTCATGAATAATATTATGACAAACTCAAACCTGATCAAATTAAGGGTTAGTCTACCGAAGATTAAAACATGAGATCGCGTGGGATATTTTTTTAAAACAAGAGTTCTAGATCAGATTCTTTGTTATAAGTTTGTGACACCACCTACATGGCCATACAATTTAGAAGTTTTATTTTGTACTTTTTTGCCGATAATACGTGGCATGTCGACTGTTCGCGAACGCTTCTGAGCAGTTTAAGTCATAAAAAAAAAGAAAAACTAGAGAAACTAGACTTTAGAATATGAATATTTTAACGATACGTATAATGCAAGAAAGTATGGCTACAATAAAAAAAAAATGAGTTTAATTTAAAAATGTTACACGCAACGCTTGTAACTGTTATAAAAATTCTGTCACATTTGTCACACACAAAAATTGTTTTTTCAACACACTTGAAAACACACCTTCGAAAAGTGGTTCTTATTGCACCACTTTTAGGCAATGCAATGTATTGAACACGTGGATTTTTACTTTGTATTCCCACACTAGTGCGGGAAAGTACGACACAGATAAACTATACAGTGTGGATTTTTAAGATGGGGCAGTATGGCTATCTTTAATAGGAATTAATGATTTACAAATATGTGATTTCAAAGAAATTAGGTACCTAGTCAGATAATAATTATAATTTAAATTTTACTTGCATACATAAACTCACGCCTTCTTCCCATGGGGGTAGGCAGAAACCACAGAACGCCACCTGCTACGATCCTTACATACTCCCTTTGCCCCCTTCCTCCTCCCTTCCTTTGCCTTTTTTAATTTTAATTTTATTCTTTACAATCTTATTTATTTGTAAAGGTAGTATTGATTAGCTGTAAATCTGTGCTTGACGTAGACATACATTTATTTAATTACTGGCTGTGCCTCGCGACATCGTTCGCATGGATGTCGTAAGATACACAATATACTATAATAACAGCCACATTTTAATAAAACTCCCTCGTCCCCGACCCGTCGCCAACCGTCGCGTTGAATCGCCCGCCCGCGCTATTACTTCGTTTTCGCTTAGTGTTCTTTCTGACTTTTTCGTTTTACTTGGCTCCTAAGGGTCTTAGCGTGATGTTAAATAGCCTATAACTATCCTCGAGAGTTGGGCTACCATATGCAAAAAGAATTTGTGCTACAAATACCTACTGACATCTTTATCGAAAAAGGCAGGCCTGGCAATTCCCAATAACCACGTGGCGGCGCGCAGCTACAAAGCAAAACTTACTTTACGCTTGTCAGGTTAGGTACATTTTCGTTCGCAGCGTCTAGCGACTCGAAGGTGTAGGCTACTATAGTAGTAGGTATTGAAAATTTTGTATGAAGTGATTTATCTGGCAATCTGTAACGTCGCGTTGAATCGCCCGCCCGCGCTATTACTTCGTATTCGCTTAATATTTTTTTCTGAACTTTTCTTTCTGCTCGCCTCCTAAGAGTCGTAGCGTGATGTTAAATAGCATATAAGTATCTTCCAGAATTGGCCTACAAAATGCAAAAATAATTTTTGAAATCCGACTTTTTGTTCATAATTTAGACTTTTTTCTTTCTGCTCGGTTCCTAAGGGTCGTAGCGTGATGTTAAATAACCTTTAACTGTCTTAGAGAATTGGGCTATCAAATGCAAAAAGAATTTTTCAAATCCGACTTTTTGATCATAATTTCATGGGTTTTAGTTTTTTTTGCGCGGGACCCTAATTATTTTTCTAAAATAAAAGTAGCCTAAGTTACCCGCCGTTACATCAGCTATCCGCCAGTGAAAGTCCCGTCAAAATCGGTCCAGCCGTTTCGGAGATTAGCCGGAACAAACAGACAGACAGACAGAGACAAAAATGTTAAAAATTGCTTTTTTGTTAAAAGAACCGTTTATAGGTTTCTACGCATTTAGTAAAAAGTTGTTATTTTGACATTACAGACAGACACTTCAATTTTATTTATTTGTAAAGAGTATAGATAATGTATAGGTAGGTGTTTTATTATTATTATTTATAGTGCTCCTTAATGGGAAAAAGCGAACTCAGAGTTTATGCAAGTCTAATTTGGTGGACACAGCTTGGACGTGAAAATTGTGAACATTCAACTTTGTCCCACTGTTGCGACAGCTTGAGGGGTAAAGTGGAATAATCTAAATTATCATATAAGATTGATAAATACAAAGAAGAGTTGATTTTATTTTTATTAAAAAAAAATATGCTCTTAGTAGTCCCACCCTTAATATTATCACCCTCAATAGTATTCATGCTCAGATTTCATTGTACCGTCAATGATGATGTTGCGAAAAGTTGTGACCTTGCTGACATTGGTAATGTGCAATTTGTTATTTTATATTCACATCGGTTTACTAACCACATACACTACATTGTGCTTTTTAACACTGATAACTTGATAGACAGGGATTGCAATCCGGTAAGATTTTCAAATCCGAATTGGTATTATTTTGTACGGTCTAGCTTGACCAAACCAAAACCTTTGGCAGTTCTAAACAGACATAAAAAGTGTGCCGAATCTATCGCCAGAAAGTATCGAGGAATGTGATGAAAATGCCCTAAAACGTGAAACGTTGCAGCCTAAATGTGTATCGGCTCGGTCGGCGGCTTCAAAATATTAGTTTTTCGATGTATCCACAAAAAAATATGTTTTTATTTTTGCTCCACCCTCGATTTGAGTGTGAAAGAACGATCTAAGGGAAACAAAAACAAATCTTCCAAATTGTGTCGTCCCCCAATCTACTTCGTAATGAGTAGATATTACTATTTAGCACTAAAACACGTAGGTACGTTGCAACGCTTTTATCGGATTCGGTAGAATTTCACCGGATCCGGTAGGAAGCTAAATTAAACCGAATCCACCGGACCGGATTGCAATCCCTATTATTAAAGTCACAATCCTCAGTGTTTGTTCCAAGTGACAATATATTATATTCAAATTCGTGTTTTCTTCCTACATACATCTGTATCGACCGGTTTCTCCGCATTGACCCCTTTTCTCATCCATCCATCGTAGTTCACGCAGTTCACCAGCTATTTGTTTGATCTTACCTTACGATTTTGGTCATCCATATTCATAACCGAAACATTCCTTACAACATCTCTCTCTTTCTTTTGCAGTATCAACTGAATCTTTTAATTTAGACCGAAAATCAAAATTCCGAATAACTGTTTCTCGAGAGAACGCAATTTCGAATAACTGTTAGCAAAAAGAACGCAATCCTTCACTTCATTCCGAATTACTTTATCCGAATGAACGCTATCTTGAATAACGTGAATCCAAAAACTTTACCCCGTATCACTTAATCCTGAATGAACCCTATCTTGAATAACGTGAACCCTATTCCTAACAAACGATATTCTTAGCCCCTTGTAAAGCAAGAAAGTATGGATAGTTACATTTATAAGAAACTAGACCAAACCAGTTTTATTATTGTAGTTTCTAATATTTTTATATATTAAAAAAATTAAATAGTTTTAGGAAAGCAATACTCCAATTTCAGATAGTAGTTTTTGGACTAAAAAAAGAAAGTTAAAAACGAAACCCCAACTTCGATAAAAACGGCAACAAACAAGTTATTAAATTGGAAATGTAATAATAGTAGTGTAACATTGTTTAGTTTTATCCTTAAGACGGAGCTTGGTGGCCACTATTATCCGATTTAAGGATTATAAAGATTATAAAAGCCTTTGATTGCGTGCGTTATGACGTAGTTTACGCAAAAGCGTGTCATGACACGCTTTTGCGTAAACTACGTCATACCAGTGTCCGAAATGAAGCTCTCAAAGTAATACATTTTTATTTACGTAATAGGTTCCAATGTGTAGATGTAAACATCTGTGGGGTGAAATCTTCCGGGCTAGCAGTTCAGTAAGGTGTATCTCAAGGCTCTATACTGGGGGACTATTCTTATTCTTAGTATATGTATATCAATGACTTACCATTCTATTTAAACTGTTTCTGTGACCTTGTACTGTTTGCAGATGATACCTCTTTTACTTTTAAAGAAGACAGGAATAGACAAGATTTTGACGACGTAGACAGTGCACTCTCAGTGATTACGGAGTGGTTTACAACAAATAACTTAGTTCTCAATGCCAAGAAAACAAAATGTATAAAGTTCGCTTTACCGAATGTTAGAAATCTTGGACCTAACATCATCTTAGATAAAGAGGTCCTTGTAACTGTAGATTCGGCGGTTTTTCTAGGTATAACAGTAGATGTCTTCAAGTCGCTACCGCTTTTGTTTACAAACACGTGGTGGGACCGCCCGTCAGCCGGCCGATGACGTAATGCCGCCCGGCAATCTACTTCTTTTGTCTCACGAGCTCATGCACTTAAGCGGTTAACCCACAATCATTGTTGGAATTTTAAATACCGCAAGTATCGGGAAAGCACGTTCGTATAACCATGGGGTCTCATCTGGAACGAATTATAATTAGTCTTGAAAAAAAATCATAGATGGCAGTATAGGTTACTCTAACAAAATTTACAACCACTAAATTGCGTTAAACGGCAGATTTTGGCTGAAGTAAGATTAGTAAATATTAAAACTTCATTGCTAAAGGCTGATTTATCTACTTACACTCATAATCACGTAATTTCGACAAAAAAAGATAACTGAAAACTTTAACTTCCATTCGAACGTGATTCGAACCCATAGAATGATAAAGTCGTTAAATGCAGCTATCTGTTACCCATTTTGTTTAGAGCTATTTGCAACAGATAGCGTTTTACTCAATTTTTTACAATAAAGGTAGCAACAATCGTTATTAATTTACGTTTAGTTAATTCATTTTAAGTATATTTAATCTTTTTATAAATATATTACTTACATAGAAATGTAAGAAAATACATATTTTTTTCATTATTAAACCTGGAAATATAAAATTTACTAAACATTAATCATTCTCTCTGGCAATGTCAATTCAGATTCCGGAGGTTGACTCCTAGATGGCGTTGTAAAACTACCGTTTCTGGCAATTAGTGAGTCGCCGGTACACATCTGTTGAGAAAATGGAGAAAAAAATATAGCCAGTCGAATTGCCAGTTTTAGGGAGGTCACATTTCTTTGTATGGGATTGGGTATCTGTATGTAATCTGTGGTATAACTAACATTTTTTATGGCGTTCTTTTTCAGGCAATCTTTCTTCAACTCAAATCCCCAGCAGAATCACTCGAGAAGGAACGATTTGAAAGAGACATTAAACTTCCCGATTTAACCGTCGAGAAGCCTGGTTTTTTTAAACGTATGTGGCTACACACTAAATATAATATTATACTTTGCTTCTTCAAAACAAAAGATTTCTTTTTTTATACACTTAATCCCTTTGCTACTGAGAAGCCTAAGGATCCCAAAATTAAAGCGTTAATTTTGATGGGAGTTGATGCTATCCATATATGTAATCTTCGTTGTCTACAGTTGTTATCCAAGGACATTATACCCCCCGCCCTTCAGAACTGGGTAAACCCAGACCCCAACCTCTTTAAGCAGTATCTTTTAAATCTTACGTGAGTGTGGGAAAGGGATGGAGCTAGACGTCCTGTATAGCTCCATGTCTTTCTCACACTGAAGTAATATTAAGATAATACTGCTTTAAAAGGTGGTAGTTAGCCCCCTTTTACCTACAGGGCGGTATGATTTTTAATTTTATTGTCTGTGTTCTGTCGTATATTATGTATGTACTTACTATCGTAATAAAGGTTTATTATAATTATAAACTTGTTTATTCAAATTCTATACATATCTGAGCCATTTCTAAATATTACATAAACAAAAACAAATAATAAATAATGTGTTACTTAATGTGTTTTTTAAACCAGGCCACCACAGTGCTGGACTCGGAGGCTGGTGCCCAACTGGACGTCGCTTACTTCGACTTCAGGAAGGCATTTGATAGTGTGGATAATGACATACTTTTAAGTAAATTTGCGAGGGTCGGTTTTACTCCAGCCCTCCTAGAGTTCTTTGCTAGCTACTTGGGCAACCGCAAACAAATAGTAGAGTATGCAGGTTACATCTCGGACTCATATTTCACCCTTACGGGGGTAAGTCAGGGGACTAATTTAGGGCCTTTAGAATTTATTATTATGATTAATGATCTTCCAGAAATCATTAAAGACGCTGGCTGTTTGTTATTTGCTGACGATCTCAAGCTATTCTTGCGGATCACAGACGAGTCACACTGCGGAATGCTACAGCGAGACATTGATCGGGCGGTAGCGTGGAGTGAAGAGAATAAACTACTCTTCAATGTGGCGAAGTGTAGCGTAATGTCCTTCACGCGGGCCGTGGTACCCCGACGCACAGTGTACCGCGTAGAACATGCTAGGTGGACAATATTATTTTATGATATCTAACGATTCTTTTATATATAAGTAGTCATATTGAGGCATTATTAATAGTTCTTGGTATGATTTTGTAATAAAAAACCAAAAAAAATATAAAAACAGAAAATTTTATTTAAAAATAATAAACAAACAACAAAATTGCATTAAATAAATAAATACCTACTATACAAATTAACTTAACCTAAACCTAATCATCACAATCATCATCAAAATCTTCTGGTGAATCGTCATCATTTTGTGGCAATGTGCGACAATATGATGACGTTTCCGGTCTTGATACTACTATGTTCGGGCTTACAACTAAGTTTAATACCTCTGCAAAAATCTCACGAAGGCTATTGATCAAAGGGTCAGATGTTATTATTAACATGGACAGCAAGTCTCTATTCGTGGCAACACGTGAGCACTTGCGGGTGTTGTACTCCCAAAATCTGCGGCAATCTTTGTTACGTGCTTCTTGAGCCACTTCGGAAAGCTGCCCAATTGGAAGCAATGCCGCTTTGATGACCTCAGTACTGTGTACTAATATTTTATGTACAGTAGCAGGCATATAGTACCACGAATAGAGACTAAGGTAATGTCTTCTAGTTTCAAGACAAAATTTATTAAATTCAACTAAGTTTATTTCGAACCCAGAAGACAATGTCCTCAAAATAACATCAAATTGTTTGATAATAGTAACATCCAACCCTGTGATTTGAGCGCTCATCTCAGCATTCTTAAAAAAGCGACGGGCTGTGTTTCCATCATTGGAAGAACCAAATCCTGACTTTGGTTTATCTACAATGAGTCCCATCTCGTTCTTGAATTTCAATTTGATTTCTTCGGAACGAACCTTGATATCAGCTTTATCTTCGTCGCTTCTAGCCTGCCATTTCTTAATATTCAACTTATAGCTGATATGTAAAAGGCATTCAAAGCAACGAATCCAAGCATGAAGTGTAGATAAACCAAAGCCAAAATGTTCCTGATTGCTGTTAAACTTCGCGGGGTCATCGTTCATCGTCTTGGGGGTGGCACCACAGATGAAACACTTTTGAGATGAACGAGTTTCCGTTAAGGCGTTACATACCTTTCCGTCTGTCATTGTCAGAAGAAGTTCGTGTTTCACAGAGATTTGAGAATCACCAAAGTTGATAAGTGTTGGAAGAAGAGCATTAATTTCTTCCAACAATCTATTTGTCTCCGCTAACGTGAAGTCGTTTGTTTCCTTAGCAAATATAAATTTGATTGGGCGACAATACATAGTTGATGAAGGCCGAGGATTTTGCCAAATAATTTTGGACCCATCATATAACTTAAGGGGAACGAAAGAAAATACGAAAAGAAATTCGTCCGTATCTTCAGTGTTCTCAAATTTCTGTTTGTATGTGCTGTGCCCAGAACTTCCATTACATCTCCATTTACTAACAAGTGTAAACGTTGAACTTGTTGGGAGGACACTGCTGATAACTTCATACTGTGCTAATACTAGACGTTCCGCTGTTTTATTTAATAAGGCTTTCAAATTTATTTCAGCACGAGTTTCTGTTATAGCAATGTGCTCCTCTGCAGGGTAACAGGCCTGTTTGGATTTTACTACACTAAAATTTGACGGAAACACATTATGTCCTGCCATTATGGACCACTTCCTAGTTTGTTTGTAAGCATGTGATGTTGACTTAGAATCTGTATAGTATGCTAAGGCTTCGTCACTACTTAACTGCCCAGGATTAACAGAACTGGTATTTTTTGACTTAATAATATTATCTGGGCTCTCACTAATGTCTCTAATCACATGGGCAACTTTTCTTTGCCCTGCTGAACGCATAGCAATTTCGGCAGCAGTCACTAATTCACTGGCATTTCGAGATTCTACGAGATCCACGACTCGACGTTTCTTCGTCTTAAACGACGATTCCTCGAAATCTTTGCGAGGTCTTCCTGCAGATGTCACAGCCTCACTCGATGTCGAAGGTTGTGGGGCTAAAGAACTCACAGTAAACTGTATGTCTCCTTCATCCAGCCATGTCTTATTTGTAATTAAAAAACGCTCCTTCGATTTTCCCGAAGCCAACCATTTGGCTCCAATCTTAGTAGAAAAGTTGGATATTTTCAACTTTATTTCTCTTTGGCTGCTTTCAGTAATGTCACCAAAGTGAAATTTTGAAGAAAGATAGTCATAAATACGCGACCTTTTATCATTCTTCGTGTGTTTCAACCACTCTTCAAAAAAGGCTACCCTTGAAATAGAGTAAACGTGTTCTGAAAAAGAAAAGAAAAAAATATGTTGTACTGAAGTGTGCTGAACAATATGTGTATTTTTACAAACTACACAGTTATACCTACAATATATCTAAAAACTAGCCCGAATAGAGGCGAATCAATGTATTTCCTGAACATTCAAAGTTTTCTTTATGAAAAAAATTACGCTAAAATTTATGAATCAAGTTAAAAAAATAATAAAAATTCATTTTAGTAGATTCTGATAAAAAATAATATATTAAATAATAGTACATACCCTCAGTATTAATATCCATCACAAAAAACTTTCACAATATCACTATAAACCACTATGAGATGTGCACAAAAGTGTCGCTAAATTGCAACTGATTGACCGGAACGCTTGCATTAAACTCATTACCTGACTTCTGAACTCTATGACTCATCAGTTAAGCATTTGAAAAACAACTTTTTCTCGGAATTTGGAGTTTGGGGGTGTTGTTTGTGTTATGCAATTAAGATTTCCTGGAAATGAAAACTTGAATTTTGTCCACCTAGCATGTTCTAGGCGAAATACCGTGCGACGCCATGATTATTGCATGGGCGGTCATGTCATACCGCGGGTGGGGTTAGTGCGAGATCTCGGGGTTACTTTCTCTGGGGATCTTTCGTTTCGTGCTCATGTAGTGCAAGTTTGCAAAAAAGCGTTTAAAAATCTTGGTTTTGTCATGCGGGAAACCCGTGACTTCACTAATATAGCAGCAGTGAAAGCACTGTACAATGCGTTGGTGCGAAGCAACTTGGAAACTAGTTCTATCATCTGGAATCCGTATGAAGTGAAGTATTCTCAGATGCTGGAAAAGATGCAGAACAAGTTTACCCGATACCTGTACTGGAAGCAGTTTGGTGTCTACCCTTTCTACCCGCTTATGTATCCAACTCTCTTTGTTATAGGGATGGTTGGGTACTATAAGTTGGAAGTAAGGCGCAGCCTCGCTCTGGTAATATATGTTTTTTATGGTTTTTCGTGGTATGTTAAATAATCCGCAAATATTGGAATCGTTGGGATTGCTCGTTCCAGACAGGATAAGTGCAAGCCTGTAGTGCTTGACACTAACGATCGCCTGGAGGTATGGCAGAGTAAGGAGCTTCACGGACGCTTTTTCCGGGCCCTACATGAACCCGATGTAGATTTCCTAGCGTCCGTAGCCTGGCTGCGTTTTGGTGACCTCTTTGGGGAAACCGAAGGTTTTGTCTGTGCAATTATGGACGAAGTTATCATGACGAACAATTACCGGAGATTTATTGTGAAGGACGGCACGGTTGACATCTGTCGGGCATGCCACCGTCCGGGAGAATCAATCCGACACATCATCTCCGGGTGTTCTCGTCTAGCTAACGAAGAGTACTTGCATAGACACAACCTTGTAGCCAGGATTATCCATCAGCAACTTGCTCTGAAATACAGTCTCGTGGAATCGGAAGTGCCGTACTACAGGTATGTGCCCGACCCAGTTCTCGAAAATGGACACATCACATTGTACTGGGATCGATCCATCATCACTGACAGGACTATTGTTGCCAATAAGCCTGATATAGTGGTGGTCGATCGAATAGAGCGGCGCGCAATGATTATTGACGTAACTGTCCCGCATGACGGGAACCTCGTGAAAGCCGAGAAAGATAAACAAATCAAGTATCTTGACTTGGCCCGCGAGGTTGTCGACATGTGGGATGTGGACTCAGCGATCATTGTGCCGATAGTTGTATCAGCCAATGGCTTAATTGCCAAGAGCCTCGACCAACACCTAAGGAGGCTCTCGTTGGGCAGCTGGATTAATCCAGCTGCCCAACGAGAGCCTCCTTAGGTGGTGTCCTTTCTGAATCAAGCCCTTAAGGGCTTGATTCAGAAAGCGGTACTTCTGGACATGGCTCGCATTGTTAGGAGGTTCCTCTCTCTAGAACCCTGACCGCCGGTAGCTTGGACCCTGTTCCCGATACCGGTGGGCTACTATTTTTTTTATATTTTTAAATGTTTTTTTATAATCTTTATATTCTAATATTTAAAAATATAATTTATATCTATTTATTTTAATAAAGGAAATAATAAGATAATAATATTTTATTTGCATAAAACATGGTATACAAGATGGTAATATAAATAAACTGGTAGGTTCTACATGTTTTGCTTCATGAATATAAGCGTGCAAATTTACATACAACAACAACATACAACCACTGTCATCGTCCGATTTTATGCTCTAGAAGCTCCTTGACACTGTAAAAACTATTAGCAGATAACCATTTATATAATTTACTTTTGAAAAATCTTTTATTTAATATTTTAAATTCCTCTGGTATCTTATTGTATATCCGGACACACATAAACATGCAGCTTTTATTATATTTTGCAAGCCTAGGTAAAACATCTAACGCGAGCCTGTGGGGGTCCCGACGGCTTCGAGAATTAAGATCGGTTGCTTTAGTGAACAACTCTTTGTGCCTCCACACAAACATACAAATTTCCAATATATAAAGTGACGGCAATGGTAACAAATCAAGTTTTTTAAATATTGGCTTGCAGGATTCATCTGGTTGAAGCCCATATATAGCCCTAATGCATTTTTTTTGTGCAACAAACGCTCTATTTTGATCGGTGCTATTACCCCACATAATTAAACCATAGCGCAGCACCGATTCAACATACGCATGATATGTTGTTATTGCTGTCTTAATGTTTGTTATGTTTCTGATCCGTTTCAGTGCATATACAAACTTGTTAATTCGTTTGGAAACTGTTTCAACATGTGCTTTCCAATTGATGTTTTGATCCAAGGTTACGCCTAGAAATTTAGTCTGAGTTACTTCGTGAATTCTATGTATATTCATTTTAATATTATATTTTGCATTAGATTTATTGAATTGTATATAGACGGACTTTTTAAGATTTATAGATAAGTTATTTTGATTTAGCCATTCAATTAGTCGCTCAATTATATTATTAATTTCAGTCTCATGATCATTAAGGAGACTCAGGAGGCTACGGTTGGGCCCGAGGGAGGGACTTTTTAAAGTTCCTGCAACCCGTACAAATTTATTAAAGTTTGCTCCAGTGATTCGTGCAGTAAGGATGCTTAATAGTGTCTCTCTGCGCTTGGACATATTTTCTTGTTCTTTGGCGGAATTCCAGAGGGTGACACTTAGTATGTTGTCCACTGTGACCCAGACCCGGTACTCGGGACTGGACAATTAGCAACTGATGACTACTTTTGTTAGCTTGGGTCTTACCTGTTAGAACAAATGTATGTGTTGATTAATAAAATAAATAAACATTTTAAAATATAAAAAGAGAGTACAATGCCGGGAGCAAGGTCAAGGTACCGGTGGTTAGGGCTCCAGAGACAGGAACCTCCTCACAAGACAACTAAATATATACACGAAGCAAATATATAATTTTGTGCATGCTCCCCAAACATATCCGAAGTGAATATACATGATGGCACAGCATGTGGCGCCATCTAGTTTTGTTACAAAGTTACTGGAATCACCGAAAAGGTCGGATAAGAGTGACACTGGCTGGTGACAGTCACTCTAGCAGAGCGTCGCATCGATGGTTACGTGGCGGCCACAGGAGCGGATGTCTTCTGATGAAAGAAGAGATGGAAGAGATGATGTCAGCCACTGTAGTACCACGTCCACGACGAACTGCTATATTCTGGCACAATCCTGATGATATTGTAGCTGCTGAACCTCTAATACGTTGACCACTTCTGGTAAAGGCTATTCTGTGGCGTTAGACATATTACAAAATAGCTGTGCCCCGTGACTTCGTTCGTGTGGAAGTCGTAAGATACACAATACCTATACTAAAATAACAGCCACATTTTAATAAAACTCCCTCGTCCCCCGACCCGTCGCGTCGCGTTGCATCGCCCGCCCGCACTTCGTTTTCGCTTAGTGTTCTTTCTGACTTTTTATTTTTGCTCGGCTTCTAAGGCTCCTAGCGTGATGTTAAATAGCCTATTATCATCCATGAGGATTGAGCTACCAAATGCAAAAATAATTTTTAAAATCCGACTTTTTGTTCCCAATTTCATGGGTTTTAATTTTTTTGCGCGGAATCCTAATTATTTTTCTAAAATAATGAAGGTGGTGTGTGGTTGTCATAATCAGTACGGAGTTCACACACAATATGGAATTGAGAAGTACGTCATGACTTGAATATTTTGAGAGTATGGCAAATACATACATGTAATGGCCAGAAGTAGAGAAAAAAGGGTTGCAGAAGGTATACCTTATTTAAAATATGAAGAAAAACAAGAAATAATGAGCAAACGTCAGGCACACACCCTACCTGTCGACCTAGATAAGTAGGTACACAAAATATGAAACCCTTAGACTGGGAATACACGTCAAATTTTTTTATCAGATTGTCGGATCCAATAGTCTGATCCGGAACGCGTAGGAGCCATTAGTTTGTATGTTCATTCAATACACGTCCGATTCGATAGTCAGGCCGGACGTCCGAGTTGGAAACTGAAGCGCGGCGTTTCCGATTTTATTGCCGGTCCGATTGTCTGAAGGCGCGGTCTGCATACTTCTGGACAGAAACAAATAGACGTCCGATTCCTCCCTCCGACTTGCCTGTAGACTTGCGTTGACACTGAACGGACGCATCGTTATGGTTTGGACAGTGGGCGAAAATTATTCTTAAGCTAGCTGTGCTCCGCGACTTCGTTCGCGTGGAAGTCGTAAGACACACAATACACTACAAAAACTTATTTATAAAAAAAAAACAATTGACTTCCAAAAAAAAAAACACTACAAAGTGAAAAATAACTTTAATTCCGGAATTCGGTGAGTGTCTTTGGTTTAGTATTTTCGTTTTTTGCCACCGACTTCCGATATTAAAGTTATTTTTCACTTTGTAGTGTCTTTTTTGAAGTCAGTTATATAAATAAGTTTTTAATTCGTTCCACTTTTTAGTTGTGGTACCTACCCCACCCAAATTTGTATACCACTACTTGCTAAGTAAATAACAGTGATAGGAAGTTTTTATAACATCATCAACATTCACTAAGTAGAAAAAATACGTATTAATGAAGCTAACTCAAAAACTATTCATCAGAATTTGACCAAATTTATATGCAGCCACAGGAGTATACCCTTTCAAGTAAAAACTTTGAAATAAGGCAAATATATATATAGGGTGACTGGTGATTAGTGACCGATACTTAAAAACATGATTGTACTCATGATAACAAACAACTTTTACTATGAGACCAAACCTGAAATCGTGAAAAAAAAAATCTGCTGCTCCCTACATTTTGACGGATTATGCGAGCATAAATATAAAAAAAAAAAAAAAAAAAACTTACACACACACACACACACACACATTTAAACATTTATATATATATATATATATATATATATGTATATATATGTCGCGCTAAGTCGTGTCAGAAGTTTGTAAGGCGTAGTTTTAT
This sequence comes from Fissipunctia ypsillon, assembly GCA_947568875.1. Taxonomy (NCBI): domain Eukaryota; kingdom Metazoa; phylum Arthropoda; class Insecta; order Lepidoptera; family Noctuidae; genus Fissipunctia; species Fissipunctia ypsillon. Next base: position 12,954,095 of record OX387659.1, on the reverse strand, counting down.
CAGGTTTGGACGCCGTCGCCAACAAATGATTAAATCACCCACACGACGACAGATCGTTGACGAAATCTGTCTTCTGACAATCAAAGCCACACATAACATATGACTCAAGTAGCGCAATTTGAAGCATATTACCATTATAATCATTTATAGCCAGAGTGCATCTCATGACAATTCCAATAAGCCCAAACACGTCTAGGATATATTGTCATATTACGGAGTTCCGGTGCCTACCTTTCGGCTTTATTATCAGATCAGTTTGATGGTACCATTGTCATCAGAACCATTTATTTAAATTTGCTTCGTCATAGTCGCTTAACAATCTTAATCGAGTTATCTTATCGCCCATGAAATACTCATCATTGAGGAGTTCCCGTAGCCATCTGTGGTCTTCTTCGTCACTTCCACTTCACCAAATGGTACTTTCTGAATGCAAATGCTTGACTTGTTGATGAAAATACCAAAATCACTATGTGTCTGCCTATAATATTTGAGGAGTTCTCTCAATCCCTTATGGATCCTATCATCAGAGCTGGATTTTGATAAAAATGGGACAAATCTGGAAGTAAGTCCTTTCAAATAAAATAAAAAAGAATTTTCGTAATGACGGAGTACTGGGGTAACAAACATTTAAAAAAACCGAATTGATAACCTTCTCTTTTTTTTTGACGTTGGTTAAAAATTACCGTCACATTTTAATAAAACTCCCTCGTCTCCCGACCCGTCGCGTTGCACCACTCGCCCGCGCTATTACTTCGCTTTCGCTTAGTGTTCTTTCTGACTTTTTTCTTTTTGCTCGGCTTCTAAGGGTCATAGCGTGATGTTAATTAGCCAATAACTATCCTCGAGACGCGAAAAGTAGCTTTAGTTACCCGCCGTTACATCAGCTATCTGCCGGTGAAAATCCCGGCAAAATCGGTCCAGCCGTTTCGGAGATTAGCCAGAACAAACAGACAGACAGACAAAAAAATTTCAAATTGCGTTTTTGTTATAAGTACTGTGTATACTTTCTTATGCATTTAGTAAAACGTTGTTATTTTGACATTACAAACAGACACTTCAATTTTATTTATTTATTTATTTATTTATTTAACAGTTTATGTACACACATATTAACAAACAAGAAGAAAGGAACAGAAAAATACGTACAAAGGTGATGCTTATTTCTAAAGAAATCTCTTCCAGCATACCTGCGATAGGAAAGTAGATAAAGAGATGTAGACAACGTGTGTAAGAGTAAAAGAGAAAACAAAATACATAAAATCACAAACGATACACTAATATGAATATAAACAAATATATATATAAACATAAAATATGAGTACATACAAATACATACATTATACTACCAAAATAAATATCACAAAAAAATATACGATAATAATGAAACATAACATAATAAATACTAATAGCTATGACGAAGTGGAGAGATAGTGTTCTTTCACTCTTCTTTTAAACACTGTAACAGTTTGGCAGTCCCTAATATCAGGCGGAAGTGAATTCCATAACCGAACCGCATGCACAGTGAAGGAGTAGGAGTAGAAGTCGGTTGAGTGGGGAGGGGATTTAAGGAGATTTCAAAGATGTGACCTGCAAGGAGCATCAGAAGGACGAGCGTAGGAAAAGCGTTCCCGCAGGTAGGATGGCATTTTAGGATTGTGAAGGACGTTAAATAACAGACACAATATCCGAGAGTTCCTGCGAAGTCGAATAGGGAGCCACTTGAGTATCTTGCGAAAGTTAGAAACGTGATCATACTTTTTAAGATTAAAAATAAAACAATATTTGTATATATAGATGAATAATAAAGTTTGTCATTATTTAGTTTTTCAAAACTACCCGTCAAAGGGATTTTAAGGGGTGCTAAAGTTTATATGGAAGAATTTTAAAACGCTCGTAACGGTTGCCTCGAATAACGGTATTAATGCTTTTGACAATAAATATAGACAAGTTTTTTGAGTTTTTCGAAAATGGACCAGCAAAAGGGGTACCTAATTAAGTTTTTGGGGTGGGATTTCACTGCGTGTCTGGATTAAGTCACAGTAACCTAAACATTAAATGACGTAACATATGATTGAAGATTTTTCAAAAATCAACCCCCTTCGGGGTGAACAGTTTATATGAAAATGTTATTTTTCCTTTCATCAATAAATTAATAATAAGGTGGCGTTCTGTAGTTTCTGCCTACCCCCATGGGAAGAAGGCGTGAGATTATGTATGTAATAATAAGTAAAATGATCTTAATCATTAATTTTCTAAAATTACCGGTTAAAAGGGGTGGAGGGGTGTTACATTTTATAGGAGAAAATACGATATCCATGCGGACGAAGTCGCGGGCAGTGCTAGTATGCAATAAAAAAAGTAAATTTAAAAAATCTAAAAACCCGACTGTGTAAAAAGTGAACTTTAAAAAAGATGGAAAGAAGATGACCTATTTTGTCTCCGAGCAATCTCATGCAGTCGGAGGCGTATAGGTCTTTATTATTAGGTAAATTTAAGAAGATGCCTTTATTATATCCAGTCACACTCGGGCAATAAAGATGAATCTAACGACATATCATTCATCAAAATCAGTTCAGCCGTTTAGTAGTTACGAGGGAACATAGGGACGGACAAACATACATACATACACAGATATGTACATACGTACAGGTCAAATACATAACCCTCCTTTTTTGGCCTCGCCGAAGTCGGGTAATAACAGTAATTCGTCCATCTTTTCTTTTTGCTCCGTACGCAAGCACTTGGGATGATCGATGTATCGAGTAAATACGATCCGATAGTCTGATCAGACAATCGGAAACAAAATCTGACGTGTATTTAATATTTACCCAGTATGGGGTTAAGAAAACACAGAATTGAATAAAGTTGACTAATACGAGTCAATGGTCGCACATCTGACGGTAGATGCGTCACGTAATGTCAGAACGGACAAGTGCCTATATAATAAAACATTCAACCTTACACACTCAACCAAGCAATGATGCGTTAGTGCATCGAGCGTACTAACTTGAATTAACGAAATTACGCCCGACCCGACGCATCTGCCTTCACATGTGCGACCACCTTGAAAACTGCTGCCCGCTTAGGGCTTTTAAAATGGTGGAGGCCACGTATGTAAGGTCACATGTTATTTAGAATCAAGTGAACATGTGCCTCTGTTAGTAGCAGAATTTCGAATGTGCTAGTCACCGTGAGCGAATGACGCACGGGCGGCGCGGCGTTATCGCGCATAGTTGTGGCACTGCTCATATACGAGCGGCTCGCGCCAACGGCAGCCGTCGACACGTCGACACGACACTCGTCGACGGTAGCCGTAGACGCGTCGACGGCAGCCGCCGACGCGTCGACGGCTGCAGTTGCCTCTGCCGTTGGCGCGTGCCGCTCGTATATATGAGCACTTACTGAGGACGTTTCTAATATTATTACGTCTGTGGTTTGAGTCATTACTTTATATAGTGTATTATCTATGGTTTGAGTTGACGTTTTATTGTTGTCATTTTGATAAAAAAGTAACGATACAATATTATAAGCCAAATTTCTAATCTACGCGTAAACCCGTGTATGATTCATAAAGTTGAGCTAGATTGAAGGCATAAAATGTTATAGAATTTCTTTTCACTCCAAAACGGAGCTATGTTCAAATTGACTCATAAAAATACTACATATTGTAGGCTTCCCTGTGCCCGTGGGTTTGAGCCTTAGTTCAATCAGTAAGTAGTAATAATCTATTATTTGAGAGAAGTTAGGATGGGTAGGATACACAAATTTCAACGAGCTTACGCTTGATTGAGATAGGAAGGTCACCCTTCATTAGCGCCTTCATGGACCAGTAGCTTCTCCGGGCAATTTCGACTCGACGGTCGATCTCGTAGTCCTGTCTGTTTTACCTAAGTTTTACCCAATTTTGTGCCGATAGCTTAGCATTAGAGCTATTATTAAATATATTAGTTTCTTTGTAGGGGGAGATTAGTCCAAAACCGGGTATAGGGGCAAAACCGGGACAAGGCTGTTTAATCTCTTACATGTTTTAAATTTACGCGCGCGTTTGCTCGCTGCAGCTTGCCATCTTGACTAGTTAGTCAACAAACTTTCAGAAGCGTTGGTGCAGGCTTGACGAAAATAAATAGGAAAAAGTTTTTATGGTGTCTTGATGTTATATTTCTAGAATTAAACAAGTGGTTCATTATATTCGTATATAAAGGTAAGTGAAAATTGTTTTCTAGCAAAGATTAGGCATGCATTAAAGTGTAAATTAACAAAAGTTAAGTTTTGAATACGCCATGTTTTTAAGTTATTTTGTCTTTGTTTCTCTAAAGTGCGCTTGGGGCGAAACTGCACGGAGATTCCCGAATACATTTATTATTATATACTTTAAAATATATGCAAAAGAACCATGCATGGGTGCAATGTCTTAAATGTAAGAATTGCACCCATGAAGGCTTTACGTATTGGGATTCTGAAGAATTTGATGAGTACCAAATCGAGTATAATATATTGGTATACCCGGTTTTGGAAAAGGAACGGGGCAAAACCGTAAAAACATAACTTTTATATAATGATATTTTTTTGTTATTTACAATTAAGAAAGCACTCGTGTGTAAAATATGTGAATTATTATAAAACAAACTAAAATAAAGCCTTATATTCTTCCGAACTTGTGTTTTATTAAATATTTTCCTTAGCGTCCCGATTTTACCCCACTTTCCCTTACGTATACAAGATGTTAGGCAGACGGTTGAACAGTGGCGGATCAGTGGGGTCGTTTGCTACGTGTTTAAGCCCAATAACAAAAACCAGTCCCCACGGTTTTTTTTAATGACATTTTTAAATTTTATTCGACTTTAAATTGTCGTTGCTCAAACTTCAAACGTAATAATTTTAATTAATAATTTCATTTAAAAATAAAAAATAAACTGGAAACATTTTTTTCTTTATTTTTTATTCTAGAATAATTGTATAAGCTTATAAAATTCGTATTTGATGCAGGTGATTGCTAGAAAATTAGATACGAGCCCTTAAACTACAAACAAATTAAAAAAAAAATACCGAAAGCTCGACTAACTGCGTTAAAAAAAACTAGAGTGATAGAGCAGTTCTTATTCTAGGAAAACATCTTTGGCTCATGCTCGTTCTCGTATGCAATATGCATAATTACTTTTATAATAACTTGAGTAATACTTATACCAAAAAGCAATTTTTAACATTTTTGTCTGTCTGTTTGTTCCGACTAATCTCCGAAACGGCTGGACCGATTTTGACGGGAAATTCACCGGCAGATAACTGATTTTATAAGGAGGAACTTAGGCTACTTTTAGTTTAGGTAAATAATTAGGGTTCTGCGCTAATAATTAAAACCCAAGAAATTGTAAACTTATAGCGCGGGCGAGCCATGCAACGTGGCGGGTTGGGGGACGAGGGAGTTTTTATTAAAATGTGGCAGTTATTTTAGTACCTATATTGTACATGTATCTTACAACTTCTACGCGAACGAAGTCGCGGGGCACGGCTGTCTGTAATATTTATGGTGTACATAATAAAGAGTCTATTCTACCTATCTTAACAGTCCGATCTACTTCGCTGTCGCTTTGCACGAGTGAGGCGAGATACCGAAAGTCGGAGCAGACGGGAGAAGCGCGGCATCAAACGCTATGACCCCAGAACCAGAGAAACCGCTGAAATCGCAGAACATATATTCGGTTCTGATTGAGCTGATTTTCAAGCGAACATTCTCCTGCTCCTGGTGCCTCTTCCTGTATGTCAGACTAATTTGTACTACACTAATTCAAGTGTAACATAATTAACGCACAACCTCTTAAGGGGTCGTTGTACTCATCGTTATGAACAATCCCTCGCATTTCCTCTCTCCTACTTTTAAAATGTTACTGTGCCCGACAGGGTCCAAAATTGTTTCTATAATTATAAATATTCACCTGCATATTGTAGCGAAAATAAAAATAATAAGACGGAAAATTCACTTTTCTGCTACGACATGTTTAATTTTGTTTTTAAAATAAAAATAGAAAATAACATTAAAAGGTTAAAAAAATGAATATTATTGTATCAAAAAGTTGCAGGTTGACTTGTGTGAAGGGAATAAAATAGAGAACTTTGGTCCGATAGGTACGCGAATAACGAACGAGAAAATAAACGTACTATCTAGTCGATTGCAATCGCTAATAAGTAACGCTACCAAAACATATCGTTATAAAAAAATGAGAGAACCAAGGTATCTCGCATTTTACATATTTGAAAATAAAATTAAATAGTTAATGAATTAAAAAAATCTGCAGTGGATTACTATCTACAATATTAAATTTGAACGTAAAATATCATAAAAAAAAACCGTGGCATAAGTAATTGCGTCCGGCGAGGTGACGTAGACTGTAGGTTGTCGCAGGTTCAGGAACTGGCGTTGTTTGTGAAACCTTCAGCGGTCAAAATGCGACCCAACTCTCGACGTTGGCCGAGGACGTCCAGCGTAATTTTAGGCCAAAACCTGGAGGCCGAAAGGCGGCCTGTTCAAAGCTGTTCAATCCTAAGACAAAATGAATTAGGGTTAGATCAGCGTGATCAGACTGAACTTCCGATTGAGGAAAACTGTTAAAAGATACGTACCAGAAAAAATAAAGATGAATGCTTAGAATAATACTTAATATACCATTATCAATATAGTTTTGCCATAAGGTATTAATAGGACGGCAGGAATAGTGGTTCACTTGAAAAAAACTCGTTAATTTTCCGCAAACAGGGTCCGTATCAATTGATTCAACTTTTGCAACTCAAAAAAAATGGGGACCCATCTGTCAGAAGAAAAATAATTCGAATCACGAAATAAAAAGATAAAAATTGACCAGGCTCAAATACAAACGAAAAAAAGGTTGGTTATAAAGAACCAAAAAGTTTTGACATGCAGAGTTATGCTGCATTACCCCCTTTCCAACAAAAAAAAGAAAAAAAATACATACAACAGAAATGTGGCAACCCTAAAACAAAGTGACAACCCTATAAAATAAACGATTGAACGAGAAAATTAATTAACTTACCTATTGCAATCTAGAACCTAGAAGATACTTAAAATACATATAATAGACGACATCGAAGTGCAGCAGATACAGAATAAAATCGAAAAGCGCCCTCCAACTTAGACGTTATCAGCGCGATCTCCAGATGCGTCCACTAAATCTGAGTAACCTAGAGACTTAAAAGCAAAAGATAAAAAACTAACAATCCTAAGGACAACGACTAAAAACCTTATAGAGACTAATAACAACTATATGTACCTAACTAACCTAAATATGAAAGGAACCCTGAAAAAATTAAAAACATGAAACAACCTTGGCGAAAGATAATAGCCTCAGTCAAAGACGATACAACATCAGCCAAAGATGATGTGACATCAGTCAAAAAAAAGACAAAAGTGACATCAGTCAACAAAAGTGACATCAGTCAACAAAAGTGACATCAGTCAACAAAAGTGACATCAGACAACAAGTGACACCAGTCAACAAAAGTGACATCAGTCAAAAAAGGTGACATCAGTCAAAAAAAGGTGACATCAGTCAAAAAAGGTGACATCAGTCAAAAAAGGTAACATCAGTCAAAAAAGGTGACATCAGTCAAAAAAGGTGACATCAGTCAAAAAAGGTGACATCAGTCAAAAAAGGTGACATCAGTCAAAAAAGGTGACATCAGTCAAAAAAGGTGACATCAGTCAAAAAAGGTGACATCAGTCAAAAAAGGTGACATCAGTCAACACAAACTTCTGTCCGAAAGAGACTTCAGTCGAAACATGTCGACAGAAGTCCGAAGAAAGTCCGTAGGACTAAGTGGTCCTAGTGATATTACTAGTTTCACAGCCAAAAAAATTAAGCGAGCTCATACGCTCGGGTAAATATGGGGTAAAGCAATAGAGGGATTAATAGCGATGTTAACAAAAACTCAGCAATGAATGAAAGGTAAGACGCGAGTTGAGTCCGACTTTCAGCTAAATTAACGCTTTGAGTCTGACAATCCCGCCTTAACCTCAGCAAAGGAAGAAAGATTCGACGCCTGTGAGCCCGACTTTCAGCTAAATGGATGCTTCGAGTCTGACCAAAAGCACAGGTTGAATCTATAAGGACTTCCCTGCTAAATCATTGGAGTTACCAACTGCATTAATCAAATAGAAACGTTAACAATATTATGATTAATTGCTCCATTGAAAAACCAGGATGATCGAGACTGTTAAACCACTTGGTTTTATCGAAAAAATTTACCGACAATGGTACATCACTAAACAAAAGAAGTAAGCTGTAAATAAGACGTAATCAAAAAGTTCCACTTGTGACAGCTAGATGTCGCTGTGGATGGTTTTAGAAATGGTAGTTTGTCGAAATATTTACGAAATTTAAAAATGAGTTTTTTTGTTTACGTAAATATTTTGTAATTCTTGGTTACAAAGGAAAGAAATTTATGTAAAACTAATATTCCAATTGAATTCGTGTAAATCGGACAACGCGTTTTGAAGTTGTGAGAAATTATTTAAGGATATCTTTTATATGATATGTTCCGGAATGGGCAGAATCATAATCTTGAAGGACATAGGTGGTTCTAGAAATAACTCTAGTCACACGACACTTAATAAAGCGAGGAGCAAGCTTTCCCGAAAAATAATCTGCTCCAGAGGATCTAGCAAAGTTACGTCTCCATACCGTGTCACCAACGTTAAGAGTAACAGCCGAGCGGTTCGTATTATAAGCCCGAGAATTACGGAGGAAAGCCATAGAAAGATTATCAGCTACTTTCGCATAAACCTCAACAAGAGAGGAAAGATTCGACGCGTGCTGAGCCCGACTTTCGGCTAAATTAGTGCTTCGAGTCTGACTATTCGCACGAGAAGAATTCATAAAGACCTCTCTGCCGAACATGAGAAAATTTGGAGTAAAACCTGTAGCTAAATTAATACAAGAGTTGAGATAGAGTTTGACTTTTGGAAGCATTTTCGCCCAATTTCTTTGATTTTCTCCGACTAAAATACTTAAACATGTAACCACGCTCTGGTTGTAACGTTCAACAGTGTTGGCTTGAGGAGTATAGTAAGGAGTGTAAGTAGGTGAATCGATGTGAAAAGAACTAAGGAAGTTTAAAAATATATTACTACGAAAAACTGTAGCATTGTCACAGAGAATAGCACGTGGTACACCAAAATTGAAAAATAATTCAGATTCCAGAGCTCTAATAACAGAACCAGCGTCAACCTTCTTAAGGGGGAAATAACCAGACATATTTCGAAAAAACGTCTACCATGGACAGAATATACTTAAAACCATAGTAAGCAACAGGCAAAGGTCCAATGACATTGTTAGAAATTACCTGTAGGGGCAATGAAACATCTTTCGGACAAATCATTTGGCCTCGTGGTTGAGTGTTTGCAATTTTATGAGCCTTACAAACCTCACATTGCCTCAAACTTTCAGAAACATCACGAAACATGTTTGGCCAATAAAAAATCTCCTTGATCTTAAGGTAGGATTTGTGACACCAGGATGTATAGAAGAAAAGTTGTTGTTTGTATATAGGACAAATAGTTTAATATGAAAACGGGATAGTTTAATCAAAATTGTAGGGATATAAGAATAAACATCTATGAAAAATAAAAGCTCAAAAAGGGAATTAGTGAAATAAAAATGTTCAGAGCTACATTTTTTGAGTTAATGTTTAACAAAACCAAAATATATGAAAATATGTCAAATATTATTGTTTAATAAGATAAAGGGATAATTTAATACTAATAAGAGGGAAACCAGATGAAAATAGAAGTGAAAAAATGTTTTAGGCTGTATGATCATGTTGTCTGTGCTTTTGTTGAAAAAATGTTTTGTGCTTTTGTGTCAAAGGCATAGAATTAGAAAGTATTACATAATAAAGTTCCTAGGACAAATTGGAAAGGAAGAATTCAACAAAATAAAATGCGGAGTAACCCTGAATGAAATAAGTAGAGGCCTGCAAATAAAAAGACTTCCACATCAGTGTCACACACATTGAATTCCTCCATCTGCTATATTAAATCATGAGAAAAACCAAAACAGAATAAAACAATCCACGAGCATGTTTACCAGTATTTGGAAAGAGTTATTTAGTGAGTAATATGGCTGGTGGATGAATAGAAAGACACGCAATCGGCAAGCTAAACGGTCGGGCTAGGAGTCAAAGAAAGATAGGAACCTATTAGAAAAACAAAACGTGAAAGAGGACGCTTTGGGCTAATAGAATACCAAAAAAACGAAACCAAGCACACAACCGCATAAAAAAGCTTACCTTTGAAACACGACGCCTATACATTCACACACCAAGCATTCTCTACAGGGAACTACAAATACAGGCATTAAAATAAAACTCGGGATTAAAATATATTTGTTGGGAAGAAATGAAAGAGTTATTAATTTAGTATTATTATGGAATTAAAGTACAATCACACACAACATCCAACATTAAAAGGTGATCATCAATGGTATCATTGTCCTGTAATGCATATTCTGCTCCATCCATGACACTGGAAAAAGGACAAAAGGAAAAAAATATGGATTATATTTGCTCGAAGAGCATCACACACAAAATAACAGAAAAAAATATATTAAGTAACCATCAAAATTACTTACTTTAGTTCGGGCGCCATTTTGTAGCGAAAATAAAAATAATAAGACGGAAAATTCACTTTTCTGCTACGACATGTTTAATTTTGTTTTTAAAATAAAAATAGAAAATAACATTAAAAGGTTAAAAAAATTAATATTATTGTATCAAAAAGTTGCAGGTTGACTTGTGTGAAGGGAATAAAATAGAGAACTTTGGTCCGATAGGTACGCGAATAACGAACGAGAAAATAAACGTACTATCTAGTCGATTGCAATCGCTAATAAGTAACGCTACCAAAACATATCGTTATAAAAAAATGAGAGAACCAAGGTATCTCGCATTTTACATATTTGAAAATAAAATTAAATAGTTAATGAATTAAAAAAATCTGCAGTGGATTACTATCTACAATATTAAATTTGAACGTAAAATATCATAAAAAAAAACCGTGGCATAAGTAATTGCGTCCGGCGAGGTGACGTAGACTGTAGGTTGTCGCAGGTTCAGGAACTGGCGTTGTTTGTGAAACCTTCAGCGGTCAAAATGCGACCCAACTCTCGACGTTGGCCGAGGACGTCCAGCGTAATTTTAGGCCAAAACCTGGAGGCCGAAAGGCGGCCTGTTCAAAGCTGTTCAATCCTAAGACAAAATGAATTAGGGTTAGACCAGCGTGATCAGACTGAACTTCCGATTGAGGAAAACTGTTAAAAGATACGTACCAGAAAAAATAAAGATGAATGCTTAGAATAATACTTAATATACCATTCTCAATATAGTTTTGCCATAAGGTATTAATAGGACGGCAGGAATAGTGGTTCACTTGAAAAAAACTCGTTAATTTTCCACAAACAGGGTCCGTATCAATTGATTCAACTTTTGCAACTCAAAAAAAATGGGGACCCATCTGTCAGAAGAAAAATAATTCGAATCACGAAATAAAAAGATAAAAATCGACCAGGCTCAAATACAAACGGAAAAAAGGTTGGTTATAAAGAACCAAAAAGTTTTGACATGCAGAATTATGCTGCAATGTGTACATTATGGATTGCAATAAAGAATAGTTGAATTGAATTGAACAACTTTTACTATGGGACCAAACCTGAAATCGCGAAAAAAAAAATCAGCTGCTCCCTACATTTATGTTCGCACTAGCTTCTGCCCGCGACTTTGTACGCGGATCCTGTAGCTTATGCCAGCGACAACGGGGTCGTCAAAATCGAAGATCTGAAACGTCTGATGTCGAATTCTAATACCCCGGGGAATACAACGTGATGCGCGAGACGATTCGAGACGTTCCAGATCTTTCATTTTTGTAAGACAACAGGAAATGCCCATCAGACTAAACAACTTTTGCCAAGACATCATTCCTATATACAGTGTGAGTCTTTATAATCTGCACATATCGAAATGAGGGAATCTATGCTTAATTTTATCGACGGAAAAAATGTTAAAAAAAATCTAAATATTTATTAATATTTTTTATGGATTTTTAAAAAAAATTGTTTGCTTTTGTGACCCCAGTGTATACAAAACTGTGTAACTTTTAAACTAAACGATTTATCACGATGAAACAAACTCCATAATGTTTGGAAGTAATTAGGTGTCGTCATAAAATAAAAATTATAGAAAAAAAATAGCCATAATCAAATATAAACATTTTTTTTTGGCAAAAATCTGATTTTTTTTCATTAATTTTTACAAAAATTGTAAAATTTCTCAATAACATGCCCCCATCACCTTCTTTTTTTATAACTTTAAGTTATTCTTCATTGTATTAGGAACCTAACGGTAAAAATTGCATGTTTTTAACTCAACCCCAACATTTTTTATCAAATGTCAAAGAAAGGCCCAACGCATAGCTACGCACATTGTTTAGCAGGTAGATAAACTTTTTTTTGTTAACTTTGTTGTGAATGCGCGCGGGTCGTTTCAAAGATGGCACTCCGAACGCGGAATCGTATTGTTCTCACAAGGGTGGTTTGTTTGGGATGATAATTAATGCAAAAGAGTTCAATTGAAACCCATTTATTATTAAATACAAAATTTAATGCATCAGGTTCTCAAAATGTCCACCTCGTTGTTGTAAACACAAAGCCGCGCGAATTAGAATTTGGTGTGTCGCTCTCCTTATCATTTCGGGATCATTGCGAATATCATTCGCACAGTTTATTATGCGGTCACGCAAATCGGCCTCACTGTTGATGGGGGTACTGTAGACGCGTTGCTTCATGGTCCCCCATAGGAAATAATCAAGGGGCGTCAAATCGGGTGAACGCGCAGGCCACCCTACAGGTCCTTGCCGGCCGATCCATTTGTCATGATAATTTTCGTTTAAAAATCTTCTTACATTTGTAGCGTAATGGGCAGGACATCCGTCCATCTGAAGAAACATCCTTTGACGCACAGCCAGTGGGACATCTTCCAATAACTGAGGCATATCATCTCTCAATAGACTTAAAAATCTTTCACCAGTCAACGTTCTCGGCAATATGACTGGTCCAATCAACATGTTATCGATAAGACCAGCCCAAACATTTATCGAAAATCTTACTTGGAAAGTAGATGACCGTTTCAGTTTCGGGTTTTCACCTGCGCGGCACCATCTGTGTAAATTTCGACAGTTAGTAATACCGTCTCTAGTGAATGTCGCTTCGTCCATCCATAGTATTTTTCTTGGAAAGTTTGGGTTTGCTCTGGTTTTTCTTTGAATCCATGTGGACATCACACACCTTGGACGCCAGTCTACGTCTTCATGTAGATGTTGCACCCTTTGATAGTGATAAGGATGCAATCCTTCTTTCTTTAAAATACGCCACACTGATTTTTGGGATATTCCGTGACGAAGAGCCAGTCGTCTAGTACTTATGGATGGATCAGCAAACAAATCACTTAATACTGCTTGTTCAGTAGCCGCATCAATAATTACTTGAGGTGGCTCGCGACGATCTCTACTTGGTCCAAGTCCAGTGATCGACAACCTTCTGTGAACTTCCTGGAAGTTTCGGGCAGATGGCACTGGTTGCCTGTTAGGATACGCAGCTATGTAAGCCGCGCGCGCAGCTCTGGCACTTCCTTGTCCCACTCCATAATAAAAATGTATGTCGGCGATGTGTGCCGGGGAAAATTCACTAAAACGCGGCATCATGTAGCAGCGAACGAAAGTTATGAAAGTCCAGCGAACGAAAGTACCGAAACACATGTAGCAGCGGCGAATAATTCGGAGCGACTGCCAGTCTGACATCTGTCATAATTCAAGTTCCTTTGGCTGGCCCTACCTCCCCGACCTGCGCACATTCAAAAGAAAGTTTATCTACCTGCTAAACAATAGCTATGCGTTGGGCCTTTCTTTGACAGTTGATAAAAAATGTTGGGGTTGAGTTAAAAACATGCAATTTTTACCGTTAGGTTCCTAATACAATGAAGAATAACTTAAAGTTATAAAAAAAGAAGGTGATGGGGGCATGTTATTGAGAAATTTTACAATTTTTGTAAAAATTAATGAAAAAAAATCAGATTTTTGCCAAACAAAAATGTTTATTTTTAAATGTGGCTATTTTTTTTCCATAATTTTTATTTTATGACGACACCTAATTACTTCCAAACATTATAGAGTTTGTTTCATCGTGATAAATCGTTTAGTTTAAAAGTTACACAGTTTTGTATACACTGGGGTCACAAAAGCAAACAATTTTTTTTAAAAATCCATAAAAAATATAAATAAATATTTAGATTTTTTTTAACATTTTTTCCGTCGATAAAATTAAGCATAGATTCCCTCATTTCGATATGTGCACATTATAAAGACTCACACTGTATGTTATAGTGTCGCTGGGCTTTGGAGTTCCACAACAGGTGTTCCAGATCTTCTTTATTCTAACAGCAGAAAATGCTCTTCACGTGGAATATTTTTTGCTATGGCACCATTTTTATATCTCTTATACTTTAGCTGGTCTGTTGCGGTTCTGCATCAGGTGTTCCATTTTTCAAAATAAATTATAGCCTACATATATGTTGCCCAGACTTAATACCTATACAACAAAAAACTTTTCTTCCCCTAATTCCGCAGCGGATCCCAAGGGTACACTGAATCAACAATAATATTACAAATAACTTTAAAAAAAATTCTTTATAAACTATAGCTGTACCCGTGGCTTTGCCCACGTATCGCATAGGTATTTTTTTAATTCTATTTTTGTTTTAATAATAGTTAGTGATAGTTTGTTGATCTACAGAAACACTCAAAAGATGCGGTCCCATACTATATTATAGCTTTGATCCCTCAAAAACTACGAGTATTTGGCTTAGTAAACTCAAAATTTGAAAGTTATGTAGTTAATTTACTGGCAAGAGACGTCAGGTTAATAAGGAAATTTAGGAGACGTCGAATAAATGAAGTGTTATAATTTACTGTAACACTTCTGTGTAAGCAACGTTCGTTGTTTTTCCCTCGGTCTCATTCAATATGTACAGCGAGTCAGGACTGGTGATGCAGGAGCAAGCGACGTAGGACGTAGCGTCCGTGTGAGAAGCAGCTCGACCTGAGGTCGATACCCGCAGCCTTCAGTGTCTGCCCCTGCGACTTATTTACTGTCATGGCGAAGCACACGCTCACAGGAAACTGCACGCGCTTGAATTGAAAGGGGTAATTGTGGGGAATCAGTGGTATACGTGGTATAAACACTGTCTCGCCGACACCACCACCCGTTAGAATTTCCGCCTCAATGATATTTCTCTGCAGCGAGACGACTTTGAGCCGGGTACCATTGCACAGTTTCGGCGGAGTGAGATTCCAAAGAAGCATAATTGGGACACCGACCTTTAGCTTAATGGTGTGCGCTGGTAGTCCACTTGCACTGAGGGAACTGAGAAATTCTACGGGGTAATGTGTGGCGTCATCTTGGTCGACAACAGTGTTTATTGAAGTGTAGATCACTTCATTTCCCTTAATTTCCGCGAGAATGCATTCATTGATCGCTGAAGCTTGGTCGTTTCTGGGTGTTAAAATGGCTCGTTCACACACCCAAGAATTATCTTGGTGCGGTATCCTATTGATGTCCCCGTACACCAGGCGAATCAAATCTTCTAATGTGGACACCACTCTCCCAAGTATCTCAGGTAGAACCACCTGGCCACTGTCTACTGGTAGTGTTCCCTCACCCAATTTTAAGAGAACATCAGAAAATTCTTGGGCGTGTACATTCCCGCCAAGCTCTGCTCTCATATTAATCGTTAAGCGCAACCTATGAATATGTGGCCATAAGAAAGAGCATTTCAACGAAGCATTCACCTCATCAGCCCTAGTTCCTCGCGTCACCACAGGCAGTGTTTGTCGGAAATCGCCGCTAAACAGAACTGTAACGCCACCCATCATTTGCTGGTTCCTGCGGATGTCCTGCAAAGTCCTGTTTACCGCCTCTACTGCTTTTCTGTTCGCCATAGTGCATTCATCCCACACGATTAAAGATCAATCTTTAAGCACGCGCCCTTTGTCACTGTTGCGTGACACTCCACAAACAGGTGTTTCATTACTCTCTAAATCTATGGGAATCTTAAACATTGCGTGCGCTGTTTTGCCACCAGGAAGCAGTGTTGCGGCGATTCCTGACGATGCTACTGCAATGGCAATGTTGCCTTGCCTCCTGACCTCTGCGAGAATGCCAGCGGTGACAAATGTTTTCCCTGTTCCACCAGGAGCATCCAAGAAAAACATTTTACCTCGGCCGAGCCAAACGCTTTCTAGGATGGTGTCGAAAATTTGCTTTTGCTCTGAGGTAAACTTAGAGACATGGTCATTGACGACGGTACTCATAGCTCTTGGATCATAATTTATTTCAGAGTTGTACTCTCTGTTTCCACGCTCTTGTACATCCAGATGTTGTGGAGTCGGTAGCCCATAATCCACCAGAGAACTGCCGCCGATCAAAATGACCATATCTTGAAGTGAACTAAGGCAACTGTTTAGAACGCGCTCATCAGTTGCCTCAGTATTATCTTCAGTAGTGCGTCTCAGAGCTCTTAGGAAGTCTTCGGACAGAAGATGCCGATATTTCTCCCACAACAGAAGCGGATTTGCAATACCGCAGAACACCAACATGACGGCAAACAGATGTCGCAAACGACTGGGACTGTCACTAACGCTGGCCTCCTCAAGTGCGTTGTCCCAGTGCTGATCACCGTCGAGAAGGTGGCGTGCTACGCAAGCAGCGCGGTATGTGGGATACTCAATGTCATCGACTGTCATTAGAAACGCAAATGAAGTTGGGCCCCAATAATAGCACTCGCCATTATTTGGGTGCACAGTGTAACAGTGTGCACACACCTCAGACATGGTGCCAATGTCTCCGTGTTTGATGTAATTAATAAATGGGTTATAGGGAAACGCGCTCCTTTCTTTATTGAATCACGGTTGCTCTTCAGGATCATAAACCATAGACTCAGTATCAGATGAGGATGAATTGCGAAGATTGCGACGTATACGGTCTAGATCAATTTGGGCCACACGCTGCTCGACTGACTGACTTGCCCGAATTTCCTGAATCCGCTCACGTTCTTGCGTGGAATGAACAGACACCTCAACACGCATGTCGTGATATCTTTGCCGAGCAAGTACGTTGCGTTGCTCGCGCTGCTCGTCTGTCTCCAAAGACCGAGCTAGAGCATGCTGTGAGCGGTCTGCACTAAGGCGCGTCTCATGCTCTTTAGGATTCTCAAGTGATCGAGATGTGGCAGTGCGAATACGCTGGGAGCTTAAACGCGAGTCTCTCTGCGTGTAAGTCTCCGAAGCGCGAGATACTGCGTGGCGCTCGCGATCGCTTGCTTGGCGTGTATCGCGCTCCTGACTGTTCTCCAGCGACCGAGCAGTCTCAGTGCGGAAAAGCTGAAGACTTAATCTCTGCTCTCTCTCTGTATCCGTTTCGGAAGCGCGAGATAAAGAATGACGCTCTCGGTCACGCGCAAGTCGTATCTCTCGCTCCTGACTCACTCAAGTGATCGAGGAGTCTCAGAGCGGATATTCTGAAGACTCAACCTCTGATCCCTCTGTGTAACCGTTTCGGATGCGCGAGACAAAGAATGCCGATCCCGGTCGATAGCTAAACGCATTTCTCGTTGTTTCACACTTTCCTGAGATCGAGAAGCAGTAGTGCGGACTCGTTTAAATTCTAGTCGTAATTGGCGCTGCGTGCTAGTTTCTGCGGACAAACTTAGTGCATTACGCTCACGGTTAGCACCTAGCCGTTGTTCACGCTCTGCGTCGGTTTCGAGAGATCGAACTAACCTGAAGCATCTTAGAAATCCTTGAGTTTCGAGACAGATTTGATCTTTTCTAAAAGGCATAGGTACAATTCCTTATTAATCCGATACTCAAATCAATGAAAAGTAATCGAATAAGTACGTAAGAATTGCTAGTAAGTAGAAAAATAATAATTATTCGCAGGAAAATTAAACACATCAACCAACACAGACAACAAAGGTAACCCCCGTTTCTATAGGATGAGAGCGGCACATTGGCAGTGCCAATGTGCCGCCGAAAAGAAGAACCTTTTTAAGAACCGAAATGAAGAACCGGAACCCAAATTCGTACCGGTTTACAATCCCTGATTGGCACCTATAACATCACTTTTTGGGAACGAAACCATAGCGCGATCTAACTCGACGCCAACGCCATCTAGTTATAAAACGGAAACTACATATTATTTACCCAAATGAAATTATAAATAAAACTAAATTGTCGTTAATTTAACAGACAACTACATTATTTTTGCATTAAAAAAATATGGTAACAGCAGCAAGGAACAAAACTAAGAATTACATTCTTAAATCAATTACCTACAACAAATGTGCTTGGTAAGTTAAAACTTAGAACCAAAACTTTGACTTGACTTCATGATAGTGTAGCTTGTTGTACCACCAATCAATCTGTTTAGTAATATTGGTGTGAAACTCTCCATACAATTAGATAGTACATGTAAAGTTCTCAGATTTCATAACAGTATCGTTCCTAATGCACATAAAAAATGCAAAAACTAAAAAAAAGAATTTTACGATTTTTTTAAAACAGTATTATGGGATTTGAACTCGCAACATTTAGTGCGGCAAACGGTCGCCTGACCTTACCGCTAAATCCCCAGTTGACATATTGTTGAATAGCTGTTCCCTTGCAATTTATAATATTACTGCCCCGCTCCTTTATAAATATAGCGTAATTATTATGTTTCCAGAGTTAAATTTTTATTAACTAAATAACATGTCATTTTGTGCATTCAATTACGAACAAAAACCTTTTAAAATCAATATTGCTTACCTCCCATAACATACGGCGTGATAATATGTAGCCTAAAGCCTTCCTTGGTTTACAAAGAACATTTTTGCTGAATTTCAATTCAATCTATCCAGTAGTTTTGGCGTGAAGCCGTACCATACACACAGACAAACAGACAAAAATGCTATAAAAAGTCACTTTTTTTCTCGAAAATTCTCAATGTACAGTTTTTCTTTCGTTATTGTTTTATTATATGTATAGATTATGTCATTATGTCACGTTGAAGAACATAGATGTTATATCCTGCCTTCATGAATAATATTATGACAAACTCAAACCTGATCAAATTAAGGGTTAGTCTATCGAAGATTAAAACATGAGATCGCGATTAAAACAGGAGTTCTAGATCAGATTCTTTGTTATAAGTTTGTGACACCACCTACATGGCCAGACAATTTAGAAGTTTTATTTTGTACCTTTTTGCCGATAATACGTGGCATGTCGACTGTTCGCGAACGCTTCTGAGCAGTTTAGTCATAAAAAAAAAGAAAAACTAGAGAAACTAGACTTTAGAATATGAATATTTTAACGATACGTATAATGCAAGAAAGTATGGCTACAATAAAAAAAAAATGAGTTTAATTTAAAAATGTTACACGCAATGCTTGTAACTGTTATAAAAATTCTGTCACATTTGTCACACACAAAAATTGTTTTTTCAACACACTTGAAAACACACCTTCGAAAAGTGGTTCTTATTGCACCACTTTTAGGCAATGCAATGTATTGAACACGTGGATTTTTACTTTGTATTCCCACACTAGTGCGGGAAAGTACGACACAGATAAACTATACAGTGTGGATTTTTAAGATGGGGCAGTATGGCTATCTTTAATAGGCATTTAATGATTTACAAATATGTGATTTCAAAGAAATTAGGTACCTAGTCAGATAATAATTATAATTTAAATTTTACTTACATAAATAAACTCACGCCTTCTTCCCATGGGGGTAGGCAGAAACCACAGAACGCCACCTGCTACGATCCTTACATACTCCCTTTGCCCCCTTCCTCCTCCCTTCCTTTGCCTTTTTTAATTTTAATTTTATTCTTTACAATCTTATTTATTTGTAAAGGTAGTATTGATTAGCTGTAAATCTGTGCTTGACGTAGACATACATTTATTTAATTACTGGCTGTGCCTCGCGACATCGTTCGCATGGATGTCGTAAGATACACAATATACTATAATAACAGCCACATTTTAATAAAACTCCCTCGTCCCCGACCCGTCGCCAACCGTCGCGTTGAATCGCCCGCCCGCGCTATTACTTCGTTTTCGCTTAGTGTTCTTTCTGACTTTGTCGTTTTACTCGGCTCCTAAGGGTCTTAGCGTGATGTTAAATAGCCTATAACTATCCTCGAGAGTTGGGCTACCATATGCAAAAAGGATTTGTGCTACAAATACCTACTGACATCTTTATCGAAAAAGGCAGCCCTGGCAATTCCCAATAACCACGTGGCGGCGCGCAGCTACAAAGCAAAACTTACTTTACGCTTGTCAGGTTAGGTACATTTTCGTTCGCAGCGTCTAGCGACTCGAAGGTGTAGGCTACTATAGTAGTAGGTATTGAAAATTTTGTATGAAGTGATTTATCTGGTAATCTGTGCCGTCGCGTTGAATCGCCCGCCCGCGCTATTACTTCGTATTCGCTTAATGTTTTTTTCTGAATTTTTCTTTCTGCTCGGCTCCTAAGAGTCGTAGCGTGATGTTAAATAGCATATAAGTATCTTCCAGAATTGGGCTACCAAAAGCAAAAAGAATTTTTGAAATCCAACTTTGTTCATAATTTTGTTCATAATTTAGACTTTTTTCTTTCTGCTCGGTTCCTAAGGGTCGTAGCGTGATGTTAAATAACCTTTAACTGTCTTAGAGAATTGGGCTATCAAATGCAAAAAGAATTTTTCAAATCCGACTTTTTGATCATAATTTCATGGGTTTTAGTTTTTTTTGCGCGGGACCCTAATTATTTTTCTAAAATAAAAGTAGCCTAAGTTACCCGCCGTTACATCAGCTATCCGCCAGTGAAAGTCCCGTCAAAATCGGTCCAGCCGTTTCGGAGATTAGCCGGAACAAACAGACAGACAGACAGAGACAAAAATGTTAAAAATTGCTTTTTTGTTAAAAGAACCGTTTATAGGTTTCTATGCATTTAGTAAAAAGTTGTTATTTTGACATTACAGACAGACACTTCAATTTTATTTATTTGTAAAGAGTATAGATAATGTATAGGTAGGTGTTTTATTATTATTATTTATAGTGCTCCTTAATGGGAAAAAGCGAACTCAGAGTTTATGCAAGTCTAATTTGGTGGACACAGCTTGGACGTGAAAATTGTGAACATTCAACTTTGTCCCACTGTTGCGACAGCTTGAGGGGTAAAGTGGAATAATCTAAATTATCATATAAGATTGATAAATACAAAGAAGAGTTGATTTTATTTTTATTAAAAAAAAATATGCTCTTAGTAGTCCCACCCTTAATATTATCACCCTCAATAGTATTCATGCTCAGATTTCATTGTACCGTCAATGATGATGTTGCGAAAAGTTGTGACCTTGCTGACATTGGTAATGTGCAATTTGTTATTTTATATTCACATCGGTTTACTAACCACATACACTACATTGTGCTTTTTAACACTGATAACTTGATAGACAGGGATTGCAATCCGGTAAGATTTTCAAATCCGAATTGGTATTATTTTGTACGGTCTAGCTTGACCAAACCAAAACCTTTGGCAGTTCTAAACAGACATAAAAAGTGTGCCGAATCTATCGCCAGAAAGTATCGAGGAATGTGATGAAAATGCCCTAAAACGTGAAACGTTGCAGCCTAAATGTGTATCGGCTCGGTCGGCGGCTTCAAAATATTAGTTTTTCGATGTATCCACAAAAAATATGTTTTTATTTTTGCTCCACCCTCGATTTGAGTGTGAAAGAACGATCTAAGGGAAACAAAAACAAATCTTCCAAATTGTGTCGTCCCCCAATCTACTTCGTAATGAGTAGATATTACTATTTAGCACTAAAACACGTAGGTACGTTGCAACGCTTTTATCGGATTCGGTAGAATTTCACCGGATCCGGTAGGAAGCTAAATTAAACCGAATCCACCGGACCGGATTGCAATCCCTATTATTAAAGTCACAATCCTCAGTGTTTGTTCCAAGTGACAATATATTATATTCAAATTCGTGTTTTCTTCCTACATACATCTGTATCGACCGGTTTCTCCGCATTGACCCCTTTTCTCATCCATCCATCGTAGTTCACGCAGTTCACCAGCTATTTGTTTGATCTTACCTTACGATTTTGGTCATCCATATTCATAACCGAAACATTCCTTACAACATCTCTCTCTTTCTTTTGCAGTATCAACTGAATCTTTTAATTTAGACCGAAAATCAAAATTCCGAATAACTGTTTCTCGAGAGAACGCAATTTCGAATAACTGTTAGCAAAAAGAACGCAATCCTTCACTTCATTCCGAATTACTTTATCCGAATGAACGCTATCTTGAATAACGTGAACCCTATTCTTATCGAACGATATTCTTAGCGCCTTGTAAATCATGAAAGTATGGATAGTTACATTTATAAGAATCTGGACCAAACCAGTTTTATTATGTTAGTTTCTAATATTTTTATTTAAAAAAAAATAGTTTTAGGAAGGCAATAATCAAATTTCAGATAGTAGTTTTTTGGATTAAAAAAAGGAAGTTAAAAACTAAACCCTAACTTTGACAAAAACGGCAACAAACAAGTTATTAAATTGGAAATTTAATAATAGTAGTTTTACATTGTTAAGTTTTACCCTTAAAACGGAGCTTAGTGACCACTATTATCCGATTTAAGGATTATAAAGATTATAAAAGCCTTTGATTGCGTGCACCATGACACGCTTTTGCGTAAACTACGTCATACCAGTGTCCGAAATGAAGCTCTCAAAGTAATACATTTTTATTTACGTAATAGGTTCCAATGTGTAGATGTAAACATCTGTGGGGTGAAATCTTCCGAGCTAGCAGTTCAGTAAGGTGTATCTCAAGGCTCTATACTGGGGGACTATTCTTATTCTTAGTATATGTATATCAATGACTTACAATTCTATTTAAACGGTGTCTGTGACCTTATACTGTTTGCAGATGATACCTCTTTTACTTTTAAAGAAGACAGGAATAGACAGGATTTTGACGACGTAGACAGTGCACTCTCAGTGATTACGGAGTGGTTTACAACAAATAACTTAGTTCTCAATGCCAAGAAAACGAAATGTATAAAGTTCGCTTTACCGAATGTTAGAAATCTTGGACCTAACATCATCTTAGATAAAGAGGTCCTTGTAACTGTAGATACGGCAGTTTTTCTGGGTATAACAGTAGATGTCAAACTTCAGTGGGGCCCACGTATATCAAACCTAGCGGGAAGGCTCAGTTAGGCCGTCTACGCTGTCAGGAAAGTAAGACAATACACTGACGTTGATACAGCTCAGTTAGTTTATTTTAGATATTTTCACAGCGTTAGTCCTACGGTATTCTGCTGTGGGGCAAAGCCGCTGACATTCAAAATATAATTGGTCTTCAAAAACGAGCTGTTCGAACAATTTACCAGCTAGGTACCAGAGTTTCTCTGAGAGATTTTCTTAAAGATATTGGTATACACCAGAAATAAGGACTAATTACGCGCTCCATTTCACCGGCTTCATAAGGTTCATAACTCATTTGTTGGGCTTGGTATAACCTTTTATAACAAGCTACCCTCTTCCTTGCTAAATTTACCCGTTAATGTGTTTAAAGCTAAAGTAAAATCCAACCATTGTTCAAAGGCGTACCATTCTATCAACGACTACTTGATTAGTTGGTCGCTGTGATTAGGCAATGATTATGTTCTTATGAGTTCATATAATTGTTTATTTTATTTGACTGTATAAGTCATATAATATGCGGATATATTTAAATTAAATTAAATTATTAAATTAAATTAATTTATTCGATAACTTAGGACTAGATTACATTGTGGACGCGGTTACAAGGTATAACGTTTTTTTAAATCTAGTTAGTGGGTGCAGTACTGTTCCTCTAGATAGGTTACGACGTAACCTGTGTTTAGATAAAACAGTTCCGATCCCCTGTGGTGATATAGTGGTTTACTTATACCTAGTACGTGAGCAGCAGTGTATTAAGTTACATTAAAAAATAAGATTATATAAACAGGAAAAAACGAAAAACCAAAGGTCCCATTTGAATCAATAAAGATTACAGTTTTACAGAAAAATAAAAGTAAAATAAAAACAAGGTAAAAAAAAAATTAAAATTAAAAAATTAAATTTTAAAAAATTGTTCAGTGTTATTATGTTTGGAATAATGGAATAAATAGTGTGGTGTGCGTTAGGTTTTTATTATTGATAGGTATGTTGTGTGTAATGCATGAATGTGTTTAAGTCACTTCCTTAGGAATTCCTCCGTTTCATTGTAGTTTAAGTTAAGTAATAAAGTGCGAGCAGTCTTTTTACAAATAAAATATTTTAAACCAAAAATTTGGGTTCTTGCACTACTTTTATTATAAAGTGAAGGGCCAAGATATAGAGCGAATTTTTTAATAAAAGCTGTGCGTGCCGGTGGAACTGTGCAGATAAGGTCTTTACGGCGTTTAGAAATTTGCTTAAAAGGTGTACTTTTGTGTTGTCGTAAGACTATTTGTAGGATAAATTGTTGTCGCACATTAAGTAAATTGCAAGATCTATATAGTTCGGTAGTTGGAAAAAGAATCGGTCTGAATGTGGCCACTTTTAAAATAGCTCTGTGAGCGATCTCAAGGGGCATAAGTATGGATTTTGCAGCCCCATCCCAGCAAGAGATACAGTAAATGAGGATTGACTGGCAGAGAGCAAAATATACCTTCCGGATAATTAAAGGATTGGCTACATGTCGCAGAGTTTTAAAAATATAAATAAGCTTACGTAAACGACCAGTAAGTGAGTTGATGTGTGATTCAAAATTAAGGTTTTTATCTAAAACTATCCCAAGATATTTAACTTGTTCCACTGAGGTTAGAGAAGGACATTGACAATTAAGTGATTGTGTGGGACAAGAATGGGCTTTGAGACAGATTGAGGTTTTTGGTTGGGAAGAGTTGGAAATTGAAAAAGTGATGAAGTTAGTTTTATTAGCATTGAGAGTGAGAGTGTGAGATGAAAGCCACTTCAAGACAGAATTAAAGCCGTCCTGTGCCGTTGCTTGGAGTTGCGACCATGAGTTTGCGGAAAAAGTGATGGCAGTATCGTCTGCAAAAGAAACTATTGTAGTATTTGGAATTTGGAGACTGCAAAGGTCGTTAATAAAGACTAGAAATAGTGTGGGTCCCAAAATGCTTCCTTGAGGCACGCCATACTGAATGGGTAGCTCATCACTTTTATGATTCTCTATAGCCACTAGCTGGGAGCAATTGGTAAGATAACTCTTGAATAGATCAAGAGGAGCCCCCCTCACACTTACACCTTCAAGCTTGAGTAAAAGAGTAGAGACGGGAACGGTGTCGAATGCCTTCGCAAGATCCAGAAATATAGTTAGGACTTTATCGTTGTTATTCAAATTATCCACTATATTGTTGACACATATGGACAGCGTCACAAGTGGATTTGTTCCTGCGAAAGCCAAACTGTTGGGGTGATAACAGCTTGAAGTGTTCGAGGTAGCGCACAAGCCGTTTGTTTATAAGGTGTTCAAGCACCTTAGACAAGGCACTAAGAAGTGCTATTGGGCGATAGTTATTTGGCAAACTCCCGTCGCCACCCTTAAAGATAGGATGAATGATTGCCTTTTTAAAAGAAGTAGGAAAGGTAGCCGATTCAAAGCAAAGGTTGAAAATGTGGCATAGTATAGGTGCAAGGGTTCGAGCATATCTTCTAAGAAAGGTTTGAGATATGCCATCCCATTCAGTGGCCACATTAACCCTCAGCTGGTTAATGGTAGCTATGACTTCATCAGGATCTGTTTGTTCTAAGACAAAAGATTTGTTGGATTTTGAACTATGAGTGAGGGGTTCGTGATTTTGAATATTTTCTGCAAGTTTTTTCCCAATGTTGACAAAGTATTCGTTTACCTTATTGCAAGACTGTGCGGGAGAGTAGGAGTGGGTTAAGAGTTGGTTGGAGGGATTCTTCGTTTTTTGAGAATTTGTGATAGCTTTTATGGTGTCCCATAGTTTTTTAGGATTTTCAGATGCCTTTTTTAGTTCTTCCGAGTCGTATTTTCTTTTTATTTTTTTCAACAGGTTTACACAAAAATTTCTGCATCGCTTATATGTAAGTAATATTGTAGGATTTTCTGGAGACAGTTTCACTTTTTTATGAAGAGAATCTCGGTGCCGGATACATCGCAGCAAGCCTGGCGTAATCTATGGTTTCAGTGTTCTTTTACTTGCTGGGACTTTGACAGCTGTCGTAAATTTATCTATTGCATTTTTTAGTATATGTATAAGGCTGCTGATAGCTTCGTTAGGGTCAAAGATTAAAAATTGAGGGCTAAAGTTTAAATTTTCCA
Organism: Fissipunctia ypsillon; assembly: GCA_947568875.1. Taxonomy (NCBI): domain Eukaryota; kingdom Metazoa; phylum Arthropoda; class Insecta; order Lepidoptera; family Noctuidae; genus Fissipunctia; species Fissipunctia ypsillon. Next base: position 12,927,617 of record OX387659.1, on the reverse strand, counting down.
TGTAGCTATCAAGTTCTTCGTAGTTTATTTCAGAGAAGGAGTTCTGGGTGGTCGGTTTTGTTTTTTTGTTATTTATACATACTAGGGAAGAGCAATGATCAGTGAGCGTTGTGTCGTAAATTAGGGTAAGAATAGAGGCCTTGGATCGGATCATGATATGGTCTAGGCAGTTTTGTCCTCTTATAGGCTGTGTATGAGCTGGTAGGAATCCGTGATACGCCATGGTGCTAAGGTATTCGTGGGAACGTGAATCTTGGGTAGTGGGTTTAATATCCAGATTAATGTCTCCAGTTAATATGACTGATTTGTAGGATCCGAGGGATGGAAGGATGTTATTGAGTGCTGTAAGAAATGTATGAATGTTTTCGTTTGAGGGAGAACGGTAGATACATAGTACAGCCATTTCAGAATTTAGCATCACGAGGAGACCCGACGCCGATCCAAGGAAATCAGGTTCTTCGCAAATTATTGCAATATCTGACTTAGCATACACAACCACCCCGTCGCTCTGATTAAGGTGTTTGGTAGTTTTGTATGTTCTATAGTTTTGTAGCGTAGGAATAAAGGTGTTACTAGCGCACGGTAACCAGCATTCAGTAAGCACTAGAAGGTCACAGTCCATATTCATACGGTGGATTAGAGTTTGGAGGTTTAGGTGATTGCAATTAATGGACCGGATATTTTGTGTTAGCGTTGTGAACCAAAAGCTCCCGTTTTTAAGGTATGATTTGGTGTCTTCAGGGGTACATGTATGAGTCTCGGATACAGAAAATTGGTCAAGATGTGACATTAAATCATTTATGTTATGAGACATAGTTGTAAGAAATTAAGGACAAATACATAATGGAAAAGGCTATATGAATGAGGTGGTATAGTTTTAGGGACTTCCTTTATCAGTAATAACGAGCGTGATGTAGTGATATTGTGTGTAAATTTTGTATTATGTGTTGGTTTTAACAAAAGATTATATAAAGAAAATTGAGTTGATATGTTTAGTGTACAGTAGTTTACATTAATGATTTTAAAAATGATAACAACTTAAACCAAATAAAGAACAGCTGATGTGAAAACTGTTGACCAACAATGTGAGGTAATCAAAGATTGAACTAGTCAAGAGTTCTTGGTTGTGATAGGTGATGACATCTTTTGGATTTGCTGTTCACTTTTAACAACAATAGAAGGGCTGTCTGGATCTTTTTTCATCAGGATGCGTCCGTCCGCGGTCCAGCAAAACAAGTACTGGTACATTTTGGCGTGGTTCCGAGCCAGATAAAAAAGTCGTTTAGAGTAAGAAGTTAATTGTTCTGCAGCGTATATTGGAGTTTTTGGAGCTAGTAAACCCAGGTGAGTTGAGTTTAACTTGTTGTTAGGATTCCGTTTATTGTGGTCTTTAATAGCTGACAGAAAGGTGGCTTTGGTTAGGGTATTTGTAAATTCAACTGTTAAGGTAGAATTAGTACTTTCTTTCTTTGAAGGCTGTCGTGAAACGTCGCGCATATACTTGCATCTTTATTTCCAATTGTTTTGATAGTTCCAGTAGGGCTGATGCCCTTAGCCAAGAGACTAAAAAGATGCTATATGATTATAGCATCTTTTTAGTCTCTTTGGCTCTCTTTGGTACGTTGCGAAGCTCGATGCAAGTTTTAACTAAGGCCCGATCGAATGACTCGACCTTTTCTTCTAGGGCCGTTAACTTTGACGCCATGGAACTGCGTTCTTTTTCTAAGCTTATAATTTTTGTTTCGAGTGAGGTTAAGGCGAGGTAGACCCTGCAAAGTAGGTATTTAACGCTACCAACTTACCTACCCACGGAGCGAGCCGTGCGCTTACGTCGCCAGCGTGAACTCACATGAACCCAAAATGTGTCACAGTATAGTTAAGCGTGTCGTGTAGGCAGTAGGTCAACTCATTGGAAAGAAGTTCTTTGACGCGGCTTGGCAGAAGAAAAAGCGCGTTCATACTTTCTTCTTTAAAATTCACACTTTCACTCTCTCTCTCTATCAAAAGAGAAAATTTTCAAATTTTCCTTCATGGGTGTCGTTTTCAAGGTTTTCGAGGGTGCTGAAACCGATATTAAAGTCAAAATGAAAATCCAAGATGGCGGCCGTGAAAATTTTCAAAATTTCCTTCATGGGTGTCATTTTCAAGGTTTTCGAGGGTGCTAAAGTCGATAGTAAAGTCAAAATGAAAATCCAAGATGGCGGCCGTGAAAATTTTCAAATTTTCCTTCATGGACGTCGTTTTCAAGGTTTTCGAGGGTGCTAAAGCCGATAGTAAAGTCAAAATGAAAATTCATGATGGCGGCTGTGAAAATTTTCAAGTTTTTCATCATGGGTGTCGTTTTCATGGTTTTCGCGGGTGCTAAAGCCGATAGTAGTCAAAATGAAAATACAAGATGGCGGCTGTGAAAATTTTCAAATTTTCCTTCATGGGTGTCGTTTTCAAGGTTTTAGAGGGTGCTGAAACCGATAGTAAAGTCAAAATGAAAATCCAAGATGGCGGCTGTGAACATTTTCAAATTTTCCATCATGGGTGTCGTTTTCATGGTTTTCGCGGGTGCTAAAGCCGATAGTAAAGTCAAAATGAAAATCCAAGATGGCGGCCGTGAAAATTTTCAAATTTTCCTTCATGGGTGTCGTTTTCAAGGTTTTCGAGACTAAAGTCGATAGTGAGGTCAAAATGTAAAATGAAAATTTTGTTTTTGTATTAAATCATATGTGAGATGAACGGACTGACGGTGTCTCCCGACTGCACATGTTTTTTATTTATTTATTTAACAGTTTACGTACACACATAAACAGACCAGAAGAAAGAAACAGAAAAATACGTACAATGGTGATGCTGATGGTGGGGTTTTATTTTAAAGTAGGTACCTATATACAAATTATTTTTGGATATTTATTATTTATTACGGATTATTTATTGACGAAACCCAGTGTTATATTAGGGCCATGCCTAATAGGTTGATTGGAAATGATACGATTGTCGAAATTAAAGTGTCCCATAATAGTATCAAAATAAGGATTAGCGAAAGCTCTAGAAGAAAACAAAATTCAAATAGTAAAACATTATAAAACCGAGTGCGTCGGGGGACTTCCGACAGGACCTCCTCCTCCTCCTCCTCCTCCTCCCCTACTCCCCCCCTTCCCGAACCCCCGGATCTCGGAATCACCCCGGGATCCTTGTTACGTGATGACTCTTACATGATTTTAAATAAAAACAAAAGTTTTACAGCCACCATCTTGGATTTTCATTTTGACTTTATTATCAGTTTCAGCACCCGCGAAAACCATGAAAACGACACCCATGATGAAAAACTTGAAAATGTTTACAGCCGCCATCTTCTTCTTGACTATACTATCGGCTATAGCGCCCGCGAAAACCATGAAAACGACACCCATGAAGGAAAATTTGAAAATTTTCACAGCCGCCATCTTGAATTTTCATTTTGACTTTACTATCGGCTTTAGTGCCCGCGAAAACCATGAAAACGACATCCATGATGAAAAACTTGGAAATTTTCACAGCCGCCATCTTGAATTTTTATTTTGGCTTTACTATCGGCTTTAGCACCCTCGAAAACCATGAAAACGACATCCCTGATGAAAAATTTGAAAATGTTTACAACCGCCATCTTGGATTTTCATTTTGACTTTACTATCGGTTTCAGCACCCTCGAAAACCCTGAAAACGACACCCATGAAGGAAAATTTGAAAATTTTCACGGCAGCCATCTTGGATTTTCATTTTGACTTTACTATCGGCTTTAGTGCCCGCGAAAACCATGAAAACGACATCCATGATGAAAAACTTGAAAATTTTCACAGCCGCTATCTTGAATTTTCATTTTGACTTTACTATCGGTTTTAGCACCCTTGAAAACCTTGAAAACGACATCCATGAAGGAAAATTTGCAAATTTTCAAGGCCGCCATCTTGGATTTTCATTTTGACTTTACTATCGGCTTTAGCACCCTCGAAAACCTTGAAAACGACACTCATGAAGACTAATTTGAAAATTTTCACGGCCGCCATCTTGGATTTTCATTTTGACTTTACTATCGGTTTCAGCACCCTCGAAAACCTTGAAAACGACACCCATGAAGGAAAATTTGGAAATTTTCACGGCCGCCATTTTGGATTTTCTTTTTGACCAAAATTACACTTTGAAAGTCGAGTCGTGACGATTTCTACCAGTTAACTCCTACCGCAAGCCGCGTTACAGAACTCCGTTCCTAAATAAGGGTTCCGTTTTTCATTCGAACATACGAAACCCAAAAAAATATACTGACTTATTTACACTATGTCCTACGAATGAATTGTTCGATAAATTAACGGAACAGCCGTGCGCTAGCAAAACGGACATAGGACGGACATAGGTCCGACCTCGTCAAGGCCCGGCGGGTGACTGAATCGCCGTGCGCAAGCCGCTGTATTATATAATATTTTATTATTAAATGAATTTAACTATTTTGCAAAATGTAACCACAAATTGTTCTTCTATTTGTTATGAACTTTTTACAGATATATTTTTTGGAAGTATTGCTTTCATAGGTTTCAAGCAAAATTAGAAAAACGTCAAAAAAATCATCGATTAGACCACTTCCGATTTTTTTTTGATCGAGCGAAGTTTTCGATATCATGTTTTGAACCACAAAAAGTCAAAGTACATATAGTAAACTACAATGTATATATTTTTTGGCTTTAAACAATCACTATTTCTTTGTTTATTTTTGAATCAAAGTGATGCAATATTTGGTATAGGTCGCCTTAATCGAGTTGGTAAAATAGCCAAACTGTTATTGCCCCTGTGGCAATAGGTGAAAGGACGATAAGTGGGTAGGTCAAGCGGGTATGTCACTGCACGATTATCACATTATCACATTAGCTTTAACGAAGTTTTTTTTTTTTAATAAAACATATCACCAAAACAGTATTATTTACGCTCACTATATTGTTTTTACATCTGTAATACAGCTTATTGTAGAAGATTATGCAAGATTATCAAAAAAAACTTTCGGTGTAGGTACGTTAAGTTATTTTAAATCATTTATAATCACGGAGTGCACACGAAACACGTTCAATCGCTAGCGCACGGCGCGCGGGGAATCTAGAATCAAGTTTTTGTAACTAAACAGAAGGCTGTGTTGCTGGGGAGTTTGTTGCGCCACTTCTTCTTCCCAACTAAAGCAGTGGGAAGTGGTGAGGGGCGGGCGTTTTGGGGGACTGGCTTATGTAATTTTTGACGTTCTAAAAGTGCTGATTCTCAGCTTAGTTTGAATAAATGACTTTTGATTTTAATTTAATAAAACCTGACAATGTAAAACTACCTTTTGTAATAATAATAACGTATAGTCTAATGGAGCATAACGTAACATGCTCATTTTCTGCATTTTCATTCTTAAATAAAAGAAATAAACCAAACAAAGATGAGGACGCCACTGCGCACGTGGTGTCTTCTGAATACATGTTAAAAACCTACCCAAAAAGGTACATAAAAAATACCTTGTTTCTGACTATGTAGCACAACATAATATAGACCGGCAAAGGGTAGCTGTATCCGTGTATATACTGCTAGCCAACTTTATTTACATGAAAATAGCAAGAGAATCATTAGTATTAAAAATAAAAAATGTCTTAGCCAATCATGGGGATAAAAGAAAGTAATTTCATATTAATTGTTATCTACAATTAACGTCCTTTTATCCCAAACAAGTTTTGTTTAATCGACTGTGGGCTTTTTGCCCATACATTTTTGAGCATTCTCCTTTGGTTTTTGTTACATCAGTAGGTTCGTCCCAGCGATGATGAGTCAGTCAGTCACAGGCTCACTGCTTAACTCTTTATGTATTAGTATAGAAACAGATATTGATAATTATAAAGGCTTTCCAACCAAATAGGTACAATACTTACTTACTTACATACTCTACATTAACCCACAATCATTGTTGGAATTTTAAATACCGCAAGTATCCGAAAAGCACGTTCGTATAACTAACATTTTTTATGGCTTTCTTTTTCAGGCAATCTTTCTTCAACTCAAATCCCCTGCAGAATCAGTCGAGAAGGAACGATTTGAAAGAGACATTAAACCTCCCAATATAACCGTCGAGAAGCCTGGTTTTTTTAAACGTATGTGGCTTCACGCTAAATATAATACTATACTTTGCTTCTACAGAACAAAAAATTTCTTTTTTTATACACTTAATCCCTATGCTACTGTGAAGCCTAAGGATCCCAGAATTAAATCGTTACTTTTGATGGGAGTTGATGGTGTCCATTTATGTGATTTAAGTTGTCTACAGTCGTTATACCCGGGCGCACCCCCCGTCCTTCAGCACTGGATTGACCAAGACCCCAACTCCTTTACGCAGTTTCTTTTAAATCTGTATCATATGCCTGACAAATACTGAAGTAATATTAAGATAATACTGCTTTAAGAGGTGGTGGTTGGCCCCCTTTTACCTACAGGATGGTATGATTTTTAATTTTATTGTCTGTGTTCTGTCATAGTATGTACTTACTATCGTAATAAAGGCTTATTATAATTATAAACTTGTTTATTCAAATTCTATACATATCTGAGCCATTTTTAAATATTACATAAACAAAAACAAATAATAAACATTTTAAAATATAAAAAGAGAGTTCAATGCCAGGAGCAAGGTTAAGGTACCGGTGGTTAGGGCTCCAGAGACAGGAACCTCCTCACAAGACAACAAAATATATACACTAAGTAGATATATAATTTTGTGCATGTTCCCCAAACATATCCGAAGTGAATATACATGATGGCACAGCATGTAACGCCATCTAGTTTTGTTACAAAGTTACTGGAATCACCGAAAAGGTCGGATAAGAGTGACACTGGCTGGTGACAGTCACTCGCAGAGCGTCGCATCGATGGTTACGTGGCGGCCACAGGGGCGGATGTCTTCTGATGAAAGAAGAGATGGAAGAGATGATGTCAGCCACTGTCGTACCACGTCCACGACGAACTGCTATATTCCGGCACAATCCTGATGATATTGTAGCTGCTGAACCACTAATACGTTGACCACTTCTAGTAGTGGCGTTTTTCATATTACAAAATAGCTGTGCCCCGTGACTTCGTTCGTGTGAAAGTCGTAAGATACACAATATACTAAAACCTAACTAACCTTAATTTCGGAAGTCGGTTTGGTAAAGTATTTTCGTTTTTGCACCGACTTCTGAAATTAAGGTCATTTTTCACTTTGTAATGTTTTTCTTGGAAGTCGGTTGTTTTTTTTTATAAATAAGTTTTATTTTCCACTTTTTAGTTGTGAGACGACGAATGACGAATTTTGGTGGGGAGGTACCCCACCAAAATTCGTATACTACTACTTGCTAAACAAATAACAGTGACAGGAAGTTATTATAACATAATCAACATACACTAAATGGAAAAAAAATACATATTATTTATTGGATCTAACTCTGGTGGCGCCTAACACCATATACTTGGGCGGAAATATAATATTGTTTGCGTTTATCCCAGACGCAGGGAGCTGGTTCAATTAAATAGTGGACTGTATAATGCGGGGGTGGAAAGTACGTGGGTAGGTCTGACCTTGCAAAATACGACATGAATTAGGACGACGAAAATTGTACATGGACAAAGGAATTTGGCAGGAAAATGCAACACCACTGACCTGTAGATTCACCATCCATCCTCCACGTCGGCCGGCAGGGCGACCAGGGCAGCGCACGAGAGGGCGCACAGACGCCTTTCACAGCATAAACACGCACTTTTCATAGTGTTTTAGACAATAGTTCGTAAATGCACTCGCGACATGTTCGCAACCGTAAATTGGTAATAAATTAACAAGGGAGCATGTTCTTAATAACACTACTCTCGTCGAAGCAAAACGAACAAGACTGAGAGTCCTCACACCGTCACCGTAGATGGTGACCAGGACAGCGATAGTCCGGGTGTGCATGAGGGAAAAGGATAGGACACGATAGGATAGTAACGCATTTTGCAAGTCATATTAACTTCTACCCTACAATGAAAATAATAAACTAATACGAAATCCAACATCCCCCCAGCCTTGAAGAAACCCTTCAAAAAAGGTTAGAAAACTAAGAAAATCGCTATATTTAGCAACTTCAAGGAGTAAATAGAGCGGAGAAATACAATGAAACTTCTAAATTTAACTTAACTAACATAAAATAAGCTAATTAATACTTATGTGCGTAAAAGTATACATAATAGAGACATATGACTATTTGACTATTGAGTCGGAAGAGGGCATAACCGCACTACTGGTCGGTTATAAGTACCGGTTTTAGTTTTTACTTCCGCTACGCGAACAACACCATCCTTACCAGGGTATACATTGGTAACAATTCCTAATGTAAGGGTGGAGCATTATCTACATTTAACAACACTACAGTACCGACTGTAATCGGATTAGACGGAGTATTCCATTTTTCGCGTTGTTGCAAATTATGTAAATATTCCGACTTAAATCGCTTCCAATACGATTGAACTATCGAATCTATTAAAGAGAAACGAGACAACAGATCTGTTCGTTCTTCGGATAAGTCGGCTGCAGGTAAGCATTCTAGCGGAGTGGTAGATAAAAAATGCGCGGGAGTAAGTGCTAATGGCTCTGATCTACATTTAGGCAAATCGGCCATAGGCGGAAACGTAGGCTTAGGATTAACTCGGAAACAATCATTACATTTGTGTATGTACTGTCGAACCACACGTCTAGCGGAAATAATCCAATATTTGGATCTTAATATCGAAATTAATAATTGCGGCCCGGCGTGACAATTGTCGCGGTGATAAAATTCAATTAATAATTTAACAACATGTCCTTGCCCGGGAAGTAAAATCGGATGTTTAGAAGAATAGTCTAGTGTCGAGTTCGATAAGCGACCTCCGACACGTAGAAGTCCGTTACATAAAAATGGAAACAGTTTCCGTAACTTGGCCGAACACGGTTGACCCTTAGAAATATTCTTAATGTCTTCAGAAAAGTATTTAGACTGGACCGCGAGAATTATTTCCAATTCAGCTATAATTAAATCTTCAGCGGTAATTGTATCGTTTTGCGGCAATTTCTTAATAAATCGAAGCGAAGAAACTGTAGCTTCCAGCAGCTTTTCCCAAGTGGAACACTCTGAAGCTAATTTTAAAAGCGGGTTATCATTATCTGCGACTTGAGTCACATGCGTAACAGTTTTTTCTTCCGGTAACAAAGACCGATTGGATAAAAATGGCTGTATAGGCCAGTCTTGTCTAGGCAAGGAAAGCCTGGATGGACCCTTAAACCAAAGCTCATGTTGAATGAGCTGCGAAGGCGTGAGCCCACGAGACATGCAATCTGCGGGGTTCTCGATGCCCGCGACATGATATAAATTTTCAGGTGAAATATTTTCCTGAATTTGGGAAATGCGGTTGGCAACATAAGTGTTGAATCTGTGTGGCGAAGCAACAGACCAACAGAGAGCTACCTCAGAGTCCGAAAAAGCATAAATATTTTCAATTTTATGTCGTTTAGATAAAGTGTCATAAACGGTTTTAAGAAGTCGTGACATTAAAAGCATTCCGTTTAATTCCAAGCGTGCGAGAGTGATTTTAGGTTTAGCAGATGCGACACGTGATTTAGAGCACACGAGTGAAATAATAGGCGATTGATCGCCAATGACGACGTGTAAATAAATCACACAGCCGTATCCGGATTCGCTCGCATCTGAAAATGCTACTAAGGAAACTGTAGAACGGGTTTCTATTCCTAAATGACGTGGAAATGATAAATTAGATATTTGCGGTAATTCTATTAAATATTGTTGCCAAATTTTAACAATGCGAGAAGGGGGTATATCGTCCCAATCGAGATTTAAAAGCCAGAGTTCCTTAATGATTAATTTAGCGAAAATAATTATAGGGCCGACGAGTCCTAAGACGTCGTTCAACCGAGCGGTAGCGGTTAAAATGGCGCGTTTAGTACAAGCAGGTGGGGGACTTGATATTTCGAAAATAAAGGTAGGTATCCTGAGCGGGTAACCAACGCAAACCTAATATCTTAAATGTATTTCCAGCGTCGAAAGAAATGCATTCAGATTGACGGTGTGACTCGGGAATATGTTCGAGCAATTCCTGCGAGTTGGAAGTCCATTTAACTAAGTCAAACCCGCCAGTTTTGAAGATCTGGATCAGATCGGTAGCTGTATTGACTGCTTCCTCGAGAGAAGAAGCAGATGAAGCTACGTTATCCATATAAATGTCCCTCTCTAATACGGCTGCCGCAGTTGGCCAATTATGCCGTTCATCGCTAGCGAGCTGGCGTAGCGTGCGGAGCGCCAAAAATTGTGAAGACCGAAGCCCAAATGTGACTCGAGTGAACTCAAAAACCTCGAGTGGGTCGGTTTCTGAAAATCTATATAAGATTCGTTGATATTTGCGGTGCGGAGCATTTGTATAAATGCATAAATACATTTGTTTTACATCTGCACAAAAGGCAATGTAATAAACACGAACATTTAAAAGTATATGAAATATATCAGCCTGTAGATTGCAACCCGTATACAGGACATCATTTAGTGATAAGCCTGTATTGGTCTTGGCGCTGCCATCCAGCACAGGACGAACCTTAGTTGTCGCCTTGTCGTTGCGCACTACAGGATAGTGCGGTAGATAAAAGCCTGGGGCGACTAATGCCTCAGGTGCGGTGCGGGACAGTATACCTTTATTTAGGTAATCACGAATAACATCGTCATATTTTAGTTTTAAACTAGGATCCTTAGAAAATTTCTTTTCTAAAAGTAGGAAGCGTTTTTTAGCGGTAGTATAAGAATTGCCTAGATTATTTGGGTCTTTTTTAAAAGGAAGGTCAACTGAATAGCTGCCGTCGGAGTTACGAACAGTGGTTGAAGTATAAATATTTTCACACTGCTGGTCGTCGGGACTTAAAAATGACTGCGAAGGTAATTCCTCGACTGCCCAAAATCTTTCGACAATCTGGTGCAGCGGGTCAGAAGTAAAAGCACACAATGTGCGGGTAGCGGGTTGCGGGTTGCGGGTTGCGGAGAAATAATAGGAGCGTCACCTAAAATCAGGTAACCTAAAGTCGTTTCAAGGGCGGAGGGCATACCGTCATACGGGGTTTTAATTTTATCAGTGAGTAAAATTTCACAATAAAATTTAACACCTAAAAGTATATATATTGTTCCCGGCTGCGAAAACTCATCATCAGCGAGCGGTAAGTTACGAATAAATTCAATAGACGCGGTATCAACACAGGTGTCCGGCAACTGTGACGTAATCTGTCCTACTACCATCGGCCTTATAGAATATTCGCACTTATTATCAAAGCGAGACGTGAATTTAACAGAAGTAACACCGATAATTTTTTGTGAGGCTCCTCCAATGCCTTGAACTTTCGAATAGCGGGTTTGAGTATAAATAGGAAGCGATAGTCGCTTACAACAAGTTGCGGAAATATAATCACTGAGAGCCAGGATCCACTAGACATTTCAAAAAGTGAGTGCGGTTTAAAGAAAACTTTACTTTTGCGGTCCCTAACAACGTAGTCGTTTGATAACGAGCTGTTCGATCGTACGAAACTGTACACACCGATGCATTATTTGCAATAGTTGTAGGGTCATTAGAAGCGGCGAGTGAATGAGTCATAGCGGACTCTGAATGACTGCTGGCCGGGCTAGGGCGCAGCATGTCATGAGCGGTAGCGGGAATAGGATTAGAGTTATTGGACACCACAGAACCAACGTTGCAATTCGTTTTATCATTTTGTGTTGGATTGAAATGTAAGAAGGTGTGGTGTCGCTTTGAACAATGAGAACATGTATGTTTCGAAGTACAAGAAAAAGTCTTGTGCTTTGTACTTAAACAATTGTTACAAAAATGATTAAGTTTTATAAAATTATATCTTTCTCGCGGCGTTAACTTATTAAATGACGAACAAGAGTATAAATGTTTATGTTGTTTCTCATTACATAAAGCGCATTTATTGCTTACACTTGGACCACACCCTACATCTTTATTAACAAAAGACTTGGACGGTTTAGGGATGTGCTTAGTTTGACGCTGCTGTTTAGACAGAATTATTATCTATCGATTTACTAAGATTCATAGAACGAGACAAAACTTTACTTTGCTCCTTTATGAATTCAATTAAATTATGATAAGGAGGTATTTTATCTTTACGATAGGTAATTTCAAATAATTTAACTGTGCCTGCGTCCAACTTTTGCAGAGCCAAATGCAAGAAAATAAATTCAGTTAAATCATTAAGCTTCAATTGCTTAAGCGCTTGTACTGAAGAATCAAAATTATTTATAAATGAGGCTAACCCATTAGAACTAGCAATGGATAGCGGTGTAAACTGTAACAATTGGTTTAAATATGCGGATGCGAGTGAGCGAGGATCGTCATATTTTTGCACGAGTGCCTCCCAAATAACCATCGATACATATGTACTACGCACTAGATTTGGCGATCCGAACACTCGCTTTGCTCGACTGAACTGTACTGCAATCCATACACCTTACTTTAGTGCGACTTTGACATTCATGGAGCGTGGGCGTGTACGGAGCGGCACTAATAATAGGTTATAGTACGATAATTTGAATAAAAGTGTGAATCTGGACGTAAATAACAATTGAGAAGGCAAGTAATTAAAATAATTTCTTGATCTAGTGAATAAATAGGTAGTAATATCGTAATACCACGAGAGAAAAGATAAATTTTCATCGCCATCTACAATCATAGACTAAAACATGCAGATGTCCCATTACAAAACCGGTTGTAGGTAAACATATACGTCTGAACAACAAAAAGACAGAAACTAACAAAACTTATCCTATTTGAGGGAAACTAAGATATTCATTAATTACTAGCTTTTTTTCAACCGCAGTTTGTTATTTAAGTATGGAAGCCTCACTGAGGTGAGTTTAATTTGATTTATGTTATTTTAAACTGTTGTAAACGTAATTGAGTATAAATAAACGTATAACAAATCATTGTTTTTTACTTTTCTACTTTACCGTTTTTTTATTTTTTTTTTTTGATATTTCTCGGGACCCCAGGGTCCCGGACCTTTAGAAGGCATATGAGGGGCCGAAGCCAACTCGCAGAGGCCCGTTAGACGCTTTCAATGGAAATGAGGCACTAACCGACGATTATCCCTGTGCGTACTATGCAAGTGCACCCAAGGACAACCCCCGGATGGTGTAGGACTATTGCAGAATATGGAGACAAAAAAAAATTGGGCTATGGGTTTGGATTGCTAAAGTGGACTGGTTATCTAAAACTATGGAAGGACTATGGCCCCTGCCTGACCAATGTGTGATAAATACAATACACGGATAAAATGGCAGGGGGTGACTTGCACACTCAACAATGGGCCCCCGGAAACGGTCGCTAGCACATAGTGTCGTAGCGACAAGGGGGCAACATGTCTTGAGGTGCTTAAGAGGAGTGGAGAGGTATTCCACGGCTATCAGGACAATCCCGGAAGTACGGTCAAGATCCCTACCAGCATCTTACTGGACTACTTCCTTCCTCCGAGCACGTTTGCTCTTGCGAATCTCTACTCAAGCCAGCCAATAAAGGCAAGAATGAGGTGGGAGGTCAGTTCTCGTCAGTGTTCACTCCAGCCGGCCAATAAAGGCAAGCCAGAGATGAGGAACATGACTTCTCCCGGGAGATAGGGTACGTGGGGTCGCTACTGCCCAGCAGCTCGCCATATGCTGCCCTGCGGGTTTCTGTATCTCTCTTGGTCTGGCTCCTCACCCTAGACCTGTTCCGGCAAAGTAACCTCTACCGGCACAGACCTAGAGTTCGAAGCGCGCAAGCCCCACCACGACGTCAACGTAGAGATACGGCGATGGGGGTATTATTTATTTAACAGTTATAAATTTTGAAATAGAGTATGAATAATTTACTCTAATGAAGTTTTGTAGGTACAAAACCCGTATCGTGGCTGTATCTCTTCTGCGGTATATAATCTATAAGGGCATCTGTTGTTACACTACTTTGAACGAAACGCGTAAGCGCCATGAAATACTCGGCGCTTATGACGTTTTGGTCGCGAGAAAACTGTACTCTGTAAGCTATCTAGCGCTGCATGTTTTAACAGTTTGGTTAGACGACATCACTAATGTTTTAATGCTGCAGCGAACTTTTGTTTTAATTCTTTCTAAAATGGAGCAAGAATTTTGCTTACGATAGCTTCTCTATTCATTATAACTCTATGCAAATAACAATATAATTTTCTGCGGTTGGAGCCAACCCTGCGCAAACGCACGACGCTTTCCCGGTTAATTTACCTACTAAGTAAAATACTTTTTCACTATTAGTTAGAGATGCGTTATCGTGTATCATGCTTTTAAATTGTTGATAAAACAATGGCCATTTCTTGACATTACCGTCGAATGTCATCAAATCAATGGGCGGAAGGCGAGGATTTGATTTTTGTAATGAAGTTTGAGATTCAGGTTCAGGACACTCGGTTTTATTATTGAGTAAAACCTGTTTTATAAAACAAAACATTTCTTCAAATGATAACCAGGAATCATATTCGACCTCGGAATCGGGGTTCAACTGTAAATTTAACATATTATAAGAATCTAAAACTTGTTGATAATCATTACGCAATGTATCAATATTTAAAGCACTAGAACAAAACGACTTATAATATTATAAGAATCTAAAACTTGTTGATAATCATTACGCAATGTATCAATATTTAAAGCACTAGAACAAAACGACTTATAATATTATAAGAATCTAAAACTTGTTGATAATCATTACGCAATGTATCAATATTTAAAGCACTAGAACAAAACGACTTATAATATTGTCGATCAGTATTTGTTTTCTGTGCAAGTTCGAAAATATTTTCTACGCGTTTGTAAATTACATCACGTTTGACTACGTATAACGATAACTGGTTTTTATTAGTACTGGTAGTGTCGAAGAACTGATCTGCATCACTTCCCTTCCTCTTTGCTTTAGTCATTGTGAATAACTGTAAATATGTACAATAGCGGCGATAAGTAGGCAACACGACTATGTAAACAAAGTACTAATAAGCGGTTATATTCATAAAACGACTAACTTTAGTTGCGAGAAAAATAAATTATTGCGGGTGAGAGAAAAATATCAAAGTACTGGTATGCGAACGTCTAACGAAACGAGCCGAAGTTCACCGAACAATTACGAACGAATGAGTTATGTACGAGCACTTCTTTGCTGGTACTTGTGATAAGTTGAAATGGAAGAAAAACTATTCTTGTTGACTTCTTGATAAGTTATTTATTAATTGTAACACAGGTGTTTACAATAAAACGGTCGAAAGTGTACTCAACAATATTACTTGCTATGTGGATTTAAATTATGTAAAAATGCTTATGCTAGCGTGCTAAATAATGTGCGATGTAATCGTACATATTCCCGGACGAGTTAGGAAGGATGCAGAGTAACTTGATTTACAAAATAAAATAAGATGAACGTAAATAATTACAATAACAGAGTTAATGTAAAAACTATTAATTAATTATATAAACTTAGTTATGGGCTAGTTCCTACATGAACGCGAGGGTTGCGAGGAACGTGGACGCGCACGCAGTCGAGGTGTCCGGTTGCTTCACTTGTATCGCTGCTGCGGTGAGGTACGGCTGGCAATGGTCTTGATCCCTCGGCAACTGATGGTAGCGGTGATGACGGAACTCGCCATTGGCATTTGGAACGGCGAGCTACCATGATGATGACAGCAATGCCCACTATTCCAACTAAAACGTAGATCATAACGTAGTGATGAATATCGTGATAAGATAGATCATCAGGTAACATCACATCCGCTTGTTTCATAGACTGTATCCTTTTGTCTACTTCGTTTATTTCTTGCTCTAAATCTTGAGTTTTATTCTCTAAACTCAGTTTAGGTATGCTGATATTGATGATGTGGTTAATAGGGGCAATCACTGGTGCATAAATATCAGAGTCCGTCCTTATTTCACTTAAATAAGCTTTGTATGAATATAAGGTAAAGTTGTTTGTTTTGATTATAGCGTGCTAAATAATGTGCGATGTAATCGTACAAGTTATATAAACGAGTATCTAATGAACGATCATATAGGAACCGATTCAAAATGGCGGAATACCAAAATGGAATGAATTTGGAAAGAAATAACTTTTACGTTGTGTTGTACTATGCAATGCGGGTGCGGAAATAAAAAGAAGTAGATGTCGGTGCGGGAAAATACAAAAATAAACGACAATATATTTATTAATTACGTAGTACAGTGACCGTTTAGTTATAACTGACCACGCGGTTTGAATTAAGAATACGACCTAAATGACCTTAAAATAAATCCGGCTCGAAGGACCAAAAATAAATGGTGGCGCCTAACACCATATACTTGAGCGGAAATATAATATTGTTTGCGTTTATCCCAGACGCAGGGAGCTGGTTCAATTAAATAGTGGACTGTATAATGCGGGGGTGGAAAGTACGTGGGTAGGTCTGACCTTGCAAAATACGACACGAATTAGGACGACGAAAATTGTACATGGACAAAGGAATTTGGCAGGAAAATGCAACACCACTGACCTGTAGATTCACCATCCATCCTCCACGTCGGCCGGCAGGGCGATCAGGGCAGCGCACGAGAGGGCGCACAGACGCCTTTCACAGCATAAACACGCACTTTTCATAGTGTTTTAGACAATAGTTCGTAAATGCACTCGCGACATGTTCGCAACCGTAAATTGGTAATAAATTAACAAGGGAGCATGTTCTTAATAACACTACTCTCGTCGAAGCAAATCGAACAAGACTGAGAGTCCTCACACCGTCACCGTAGATGGTGACCAGGACAGCGATAGTCCGGGTGTGCATGAGGGAAAAGGATAGGACACGATAGGATAGTAACGCATTTTGCAAGTCATATTAACTTCTACCCTACAATGAAAATAATAAACTAATACGAAATCCAACAAACTCAAAAACCACTCATCAGAATTTGACCAAATTTATATGCGCCCACCTAGGTAGTATACCCTTTCAAATAAAAACTTTGCAAAACGGCAAATATATGTCGCGCTAAGTCGTATCAGAAGTTTCAAAAGCATCGTTCTATCAGGTTTGGATGCCGTCGCCAACAAATAATTGAATCAACCATGCGACGACAGATCGTTGACGAAATCTGTCCTGTGACAATCAAGGCCACACATAACATACGACTCAAGTAGGGCAATTTGAAGCATATTACCATTAAAATCATTTATAGCCAGAGTGCATCTCACGACAATTCCAATAAGCCCAAACACGGCTAGGATACATTGTTTTATTACGGAGTTCCGGTGCCTACATTCCAGCTTCATCATCAGATCAGTTCGATGGTACTATTTTCATCAGAACCATTTATTTAAATTTGCTTCGTCATAGTCGCTTAACTACGAGATACTACTACTATTACTTTTACTATCGAGATACCTTATATCCCCACCCGTGAAATACTTATCATTGAGGAGTTCCCGTGGCCATCTGCGGTCTTCTTAGTCGGTTCCACTTCACCAAATGATACTTTCTGAATGCAATTGCTTGACTTGTTGATGAAAATACCAAAATCGCTACGTGTTTGCCAACCTGAGGAGTTCCCTCAGTTCCTCATGGATCCTATCATCAAAACTGAATTTCGGTAAAAATTGGACCAATCTGAAAGTATGTGCTTTCAATTAAAAAAATAATTTTCCAAATCGGTTTATAAATGACGGAGTACTGTGGTTACAAACATAAAAAAACATACAACCGAATTCAGAACCTCCCCTTTTTTGAAGTCGGTTAAAAATAAAGATTAAAATGTTACCTCAAGAAGTCAAGATACGAACAATGACTACATTCCCGATCCCTTAAATCTCTTGAAAACACAATTTTTTTAATATTATTTGTGATTTTTAAAATCAACCCCTATTTTATCCCCCCTAGGGGATGATTTTTCAAAACCACTGAACCATATAGTTCTTTATTTCCTACCGAAAATTGAATTTTCATATCCCTAACTTAAGAAATGCTGGGTTTCCCATACAAACTTTCATCCCCTATATCACCCCCTGTAGGATTATTTTTGAAACAAAAAGTAGCCTATGTCCGTCCTCAGGATGCCATCTGTCTCCTTGCCAAATTTTATCGAAATCCGTTCAGTGGTTTAGGCGTGAAAAGGTAACATACAGACAGACAGACAGACAGAGTTACTTTTGAATTTATAATATTAGTATGGATATGGATGGGGGGTCCAAATGCCTCCTGCCGGAGGCTCTACGCGGGGGTCGTGCGGTCTATGGCCCTTTACGGAGCTCCGGTGTGGGCGCGTTCCGTGAGGCGGCGACCGGTCCGTCGGTTGAACGCGTCCCAGAGGGTCATGGCCATCCGGTTAGCCCGGGGATACCGCACGGTCTCCGGGGAGGCGGCGAACCTCCTTGCCGGATTACCGCCATGGGATCTGGAGGCAAAAGTCCTCGCGCACATCTGGGAGTGGCGCGAGGAGGCAGGACGCCGGGGCGTAACTCCGTTGCCGCGAGAAATCGCGGCACGGCGGACAGAGCTCCGGCAGGATCTCATGGCGGCATGGAGAGTGCGATTGTCGCAACCCAGCGCTGGGCACGCCACAATTGCGGCGATAAGTCCCCTCTTTGAGGAGTGGCTGGAGAGGCGCCACGGCGTCCTCACCTTCCGCCTGACGCAGGTCCTCACCGGACACGGGTGCTTCGGGAGGTACCTGTTCCGGATAAGGCGGGAGGAAACGCCCGGGTGTCACCACTGTGTGGATCGCCCGGAGGACACGGTGGAGCATACGGTGGAGGTCTGCCCGGCTTGGGCGGAGCACCGCCGTGTCCTCGCGGAAGCGATCGGCGGCGGTGATCTCTCGCGTCCGGCCCTGGTCCAGGCCATAGTACGGAGCGAGAGTGCATGGGAAGCCATTACCTCCTTCTGCGAAGCAGTAATGCTCGTGAAGGAGGAGGCGGGACGCGTGAGGGAGAGGCAAGCTTTGCACCCTCACGCCCCTAGTCGCCGCAGGAGACGCCCTGGGCGTCGGGAATTGGCAGCTGATTCCCGGCCACCGTAGGCGCGGGCTTGCGGACGGCGAGCAATGGGTAGCTCGCCGTCCGGTAAGGACCAAGCCCGAGTCGACGGCGCGTCGTGTTCCACGCGCGCCTCAAAGAGATGTCAGAACTATTGACGGGGTCCGCTAGGGCCGATGCCAGCTAGGGTTGCGGGATGTTCGAAAGAGTTACCGTGGCCCCGGCACAGGCAACAGAAGGAACACGGGTGGGTTTTAGTCAGTAAAAGTCTGACACGCCCTCCCGCTCCGCCCAGAGCGGGAGAAGTCATTTGATGATTTCCCATCCACAAAAAAAAAAAAAAAGTATGGATATGGATAGTATGGATAGATAATAAAGCTGAAGAGTTTGTTTGTTTGAATGTGCTAATCTCTGAAACTGCCAGCCGGATTTGAAAAATTTCTTTTGAATTTGATAGCCCAATTCTTAAGGAAGGTTATAGGCTATTTAACACCACGCTACGACTGATACCGAGCAAACAGGAAAAAGTAGAAAGAACAACGCTAAGCGAAAACGAAGTAATAGAGCGGGCGCGCGATGTGAAGGGACGCGGTGGGTCGCGGGCCGAAACACGCGGACGAAGTCGCGGGCAGAAGCTAGTAATAATTATATAAGGTAGGGGAAAAAATTTCTTCGCATTTTTTAAGAAAATTCAAAACATTTTTTTAATATAGTTTATTCACATTTAACTAAAGTATGTAGGTACCATTTTGTTCGATAACTTTTTGCCATCTTGTAGGTAGGGACATGATCCCATTGCTATAGTAATTTTGGGACTTCTGATCAAAATACCGCGACAAGTGGTTTTGGCAGTCCTCTCGTGATGTTAACCTGACACTGCCTAAAGAATTCTGAAGAGACCGAAACAGGTGGAAATCTGAAGGTGCAAGGTCAGAACTATACGGCGGATGCATTAACACCTCCCAGCCAAACTCTCTTAATTTTTGGTGAGTGGCTAAAGATGTGTGAGGTCTAGCGTTATCATGATGAAAAACCACACCCCTTCTGTTGATTAATTCCGGCCGCTTTCTCTCAACTTCTTGCTTTAATCTCATCAGTTGTTCGCAGTAGAGTTCAAAATCGATGGTCCTGCCTGGTGGTAACAGCTCATAATGATAATGCCCTTCCAATCCCACCACACACACAGCATCACCTTGTTGCGAGTTAACCCGGGTTTCGCCACAGCCTGTGAAGCCTGACCGGCCTTTGACCATGACCTTTTTCGCACGTTCTTGTTGTACGTGATCCACTTTTCATCACCAGTTATCAGCTTCTTTAAAAATGATTCGGTTTCAATACGTCGTAATAAAGAATCACAAATGAGGACACGGTTCATTAGGTTTCTTTCAGTGAGCTCGTGAGGTATCCAAATATCGAGCTTTTTTGTGTACCCAGTTTTTTTCAAATGCGCCAAAACTGTTTTGTGGTCAATTTCCAGTTCTTCAGCTACGTCGTAACTACTGATATGCCGATCTTGCTCCACTTTTTCAAAAATGGCATCCATTTTATCCGTAATAGGGCGACCAGAGCGACGTGCATCTTTGACATCAAAATTTCCGGATTGAAAACGCTTAAACCAAATTTGTGCTACTCTCACAGACACTGCACCAGGTCCATAAATATCGCAAGTTTTTTTCGCGGCTGGCGTTGCATTTTTACCTTTTTTGTAGTAAAATTTTAAAATGTATCGAATTTCTTCATTAGATTCACTCATCTTGACAGTACGAAAAACAAATGAAAATCACACATTTTCCTAATTTGAATTTGGAATTACGTTCTTTAAAATTTAAACTTTCAATGATACCAAAACCAGCCAGATACAAATAATATAGCCAAAGAGATTTTATTACAAGTTCATACATACTAAATATAATGCGAAAAGACTTTTTCCCCAACCTAATATAATTATTGTGGTGATAAACTCAAACTAAACCAATACACCAATTACAAGCCCTTTTGAATTGTCAAAGAGTCGGTCAGTTAGTTAGAAAGTTGAAGCTAGTTACCCATTCCAAAGCGTAGATATCTCTATGGAGAAGATCGGGCAAGAAACTCCACAGACACTCTTTTAAATCAAAATATTGTTACAAAATATTGGTTTTATCATTCATGTTGAAATTAAGTATGTGAGAACAATGTAGAAAGACGTGCACGTTAAAATCGTCCGCAACAAAAAGATAAGAGTCAAAAACGACTCAAAAATTAAAATAAGCCGTGGCAGCCAAGAGATGACCAGTCCCCACCGACGGCGCCTGTTCACGAACATGACGCATGGATCAGCAACATTCAGCTCAACCATTTTGAAGGGAACTTAATGATCCAACACACACGCCACCACCAGCGACATTTAAGTGAGCATGACATACTCTCAGTCGCCAGGGCAAATTCAAGTCACTAAAAGACGTAACCAGATAATGGTAGCTTTATAGTAGTTAGGTACATAGTGCTTACACATGTGCTATGTAATTATACAATACTAAGAGATTGAATCTATATAATTCAAAGATAGTTTTTATAATCTTCAGCAGCTCCAACAATATTTTCGAATGCTAATCAATTAGGTTCTGCGCCCTTGTGGAGCAGGACCAGCATTGAGACAAGAATTTTTGTCTGCGATGTAATCTTCTATCTGATAATATGCTTGGCTGCATAGTGTGCGTTTAATAGAAGATTTGTGACTCGTTTCATCCAGTTGGAGAATATGGGGAGGTATTTTATTGTAATACTTTAAACAGTACCCTATGAAGGATGAGTCTACTTTAGCCAGTCTGAAACCCGGTTGAACTAATTGGTCCCCATTTCTAGTCCTATAATTGTGTCGTTTCCCTCTTTTACCGAAAAGTTTTAGATTTTTCCTTACGTACATGATGTTTTCATAGATATTGACAAGGTACCGTCATGATGTTAATATCTTTAAACAGTTCCCTTAGAGAATCGCACCTGCGGAGGCCATATATTGCTCTGATGGCTCTTTTCTGCAGAATAAAAATAGACTCGATATCTGCAGCTCGTCCCCATAGTAAAATACCGTACGACATTACACTATGAAAGTAACTGAAATAGACTAGCCTAGCGGTAGGTAGGTAGTAGGTAGGTACATTAGTAAATTGACGGATTTTTCTCACGGCATATACTGCTGAACTTAGCCGTCCTGCAAGATATATTAAATGAGGACCCCATTGCAGCCTTGAGTCGAGTGTGATCCCCAGAAAAACAGTTTTATCGACGAATTCTAGTCTCTTCTTATCCAATACAATGTCACAATCACTACTTTTAACATGCAGTAAAGCAAATCTTATGCATTTAGTTTTTTCCTATTTAATACTAAATTATTAGAAGTGAACCAATTTTGGACCTGCAGTAGGGCGTTATTTTTTTTAATTTGAGATAGGTTTGCTCTTGACTCTAGTCTAGGTCAGAGATGACAGAGACAAAGCCGACGATGGAGCGAGCTTACCCAGAAGAAGCCTGTTAACTCTCACTTTGAAGAGATCGGGGTTGGATCGGGGGAACTCCTTTGCTGTGCGCATCACAAAGGACATTTGGAAACGCTTAGTGCGAATTGGTAGAATAGCAACTAGGTAGGGAAGGTAACCTGCAGTGCGTCTAGATGTCCGATGGCAGAAGGGGGCAGGCGGAATGAGGTCGTGGAGTTCTCGAGCACACTCACCGAAGTACAATCTGTAGAAGACCGACAAGCACGCAACCTTGCGGCGGGTTATTTACATCGTCAAGATTTGATGCACGTCTATTTATCTTAAAAATTAAGGAGTTATCGTCAGCAAATAACACCATTTGTGGTTGGTTTTTAAATACATGGGGTAGATCATTAATGTATACTAAAAAGAGGAAAGGACCCAATATTGATCATCGTGGAACACCCATTTTAACTTTCAAACCGAGTGAATTGACACCATTTATTTAAAATTGCTGTTGTCTATCATTTAAATAAGATTTTACTAAACTGAGCGCAAGTTTACCTAGTCCGTAATGCTCAAGTTTCAAGAGTAAGGTTTCATGGTTTACGCAGTCAAATGCCTTGGAGAGGTCACAAAAGATTCCTATGGCATCTTGAGCCTCCTCCCACGCTATAAATATGTGTTTTAATAAGGTAACACCGGCGTCAGTCGTACAATGTCCTTTGGTGAAACCAAACTGCTGATCGTGCAAGATTTGGTTGGTATTAAAATGATTAAGCATTTGATTGAGCATTACCTTTTCGAACACCTTACTGAATACCGGCAACACGGATACTAGTCTATTGGTGTCTTTACTGTCCCCAGATTTAAAAAGTGGTATAACCTTACTGTATTTAATTAAATTTGGGAAAATTCATTGATCTACACGCAAATTAAATATTAAAGCCAAGTATGGCGCTATAGTCTCGATTATAGATAAACAAACTTTGATAGACATTCCCCATAGATCTTCGGTCAATTTGATTTTGATTTGCTGAAATGCTTTTATAACTATCATAGGGTTTATGTGTTTAAATTGAAATTCAACCAGGCAGCCTGGAACGTTCGCTCTTAATAAATAAATTGAAATATGGGGTGAGGAATTTAAAGCTTCTGTCGTTTTAGATGGTATATTAGTAATGAAATGTACAAATTCTTGAGCTACTTCGAAATTAGAGCTTATGGCACCACGTGAAGTCTCCAATGTGAAATCAGTGTTTCATATTTTTTCCTAATAGTTTCATTATTTATAACTTTCCAAACTATTTTTATTTTATATTCCGCTGATTTGATCTTGTTGCTAATTTACAGGGATTTAGCCATCTTGCAGGTATTTCTAAAAAAATTGGAATATGTAGCAACATACTTGTTGAAAGTTTCAGTTTTAATATATGGCTTAAGGCCATACAGCTCGAACAGTCTTTCCCTACTTACCCTAATACCGCTAGTTGCCCCGTCACTAAACATAAAATTAGGGCAAATAATTTGTTTTCTTTCCAAAAGTTTTATTGAATTCAGTGTGCACTACTGAAAAGAAATCCTCATACAATTTATTTGCATTTTACATATTATGGCCCTGAACATTTGACTTATTATTTATGGTACTACTGAATCTATTTAATTTACCAGTTGTTATTGGTCTAAATTGTATTTGCACTTTTTGCAAAGGTATTTTAAACTTAAAAGTTACCGTTTGTGTGTTTGTGATATTATCTAGTATACAATACTTATCAGTTCTTTTGCTGATTCATACTCGTGTAACTTAACGTATTCAAGTTTGTATCGATTACAAAACAGTTCCTTGATTTGATGTTAGTAAGTACCGGATTAACAACTTTGTTGTACAAATGCAACTTATTCAGCAACAAACCGTATGCCCGATGGCATTTCCCGTCGGCATAAATGTCGAACTTCATACAAACTTAACTTTTATCCCGTATTAAAAACCCTTATAGGGGATGAATTTTCAAAAATCAATCTTTAATGCTCATGCTCACCTTCCTAATACATAAGTATGGTCAATATACAGGCTGAATTAGAAAGGTGTGCTCAAATTTAAGGGTGTGGTACAGACCATCAAACTGAATAACTTTCTGCATGGGACCAACATCGTAATCGAGAAAAAATTATCTGCCGTCCCATACATTTGGGTCGAGTAGGCTTAAAAAAAAAAAAAAAATTGCTTAATATCAGACAACAATGATCCATAGTGTTAGTAACAAAAACAAAAAATACTTAAATACTATGTTAGTAGGTTGATAAATATAACTAAGTAGGTATTACATGTATGTTAATACATCAAGCCGCACCTCTCACATGCAGCCTGATGAACCGGTTGAACACCGACGCGTCTAACCTATCCGCTATCATTTTCAGGATGCCGTTGCTACCCCCCGCACAGCTTTCATGATCGACGCCGTTTTCTTTCGTATAATTGCGTAGAAATCGTCTACATGCGCGTCAGCAAACATGCCTGAAGCACTACAAAAACGAGGGAGGCGCAACAGTGCCCTGTAACACACGCAACATTGTACTGAACTCTGAGAGCACTGTAGGCACATTGCGTGTACTTGACCCATAGACCGCTCGTGTAGAAACTTTGACAGTAGGCTTTAAATAGCGTCAATTTAACGTCGATCGTACACCGAGCGAATCTATGCGCTAAAAAGTGCAAAAGCGTTAAAGCTTTGTACGGGACAGCTGATATTTTTTTCTCCGTTGGTGAAAATAATAGGTAGGGCAAAAAGTTTCTTCGCATTCTTTAAGAAAATTCAAAACATTTTTTTAATATAGTTTATTCACATTTAACTAAAGTATGTAGGTACCATTTTGTTCGATAACTTTTTGCCATCTTGTAGGTAGGGACATGATCCCATTGCTATAGTAATTTTGGGACTTCTGATCAAAATACCGCGACAAGTGGTTTTGGCAGTCCTCTCGTGATGTTAACCTGACACTGCCTAAAGAATTCTGAAGAGACCGAAACAGGTGGAAATCTGAAGGTGCAAGGTCAGGACTATACGGCGGATGCATTAACACCTCCCAGCCAAACTCTCTTAATTTTTGCTGAGTGGCTAATTTGTGTGAGGTCTAGCGTTATCATGATGAAAAACCACACCCCTTCTGTTGATTAATTCCGGCCGCTTTCTCTCAATTTCTTGCTTTAATCTCATCAGTTGTTCGCAGTAGAGTTCAGAATCGATGGTCCTGCCTGGTGGTAACAGCTCATAATGAATAATGCCCTTCCAATCCCACCACACACACAGCATCACCTTGTTGCGAGTTAATCCGGGTTTCGCCACAGTCTGTGAAGCCTGACCGGCCTTTGAGCACGACCTTTTTCGCACGTTCTTGTCGTACGTGATCCACTTTTCATCACCAGTTATCAGCTTCTTTAAAAATGATTCGGTTTCAATACGTCGTAATAAAGAATCACAAATAAGTACACGGTTCATTAGGTTTCTTTCAGTGAGCTCGTGAGGTACCCAAATATCGAGCTTTTTTGTGTACCCAGTTTTTTTCAAATGCGCCAAAACTGTTTTGTGGTCAATTCCCAGTTCTTCAGCTACGTTTTAACTACTGATATGCCGATCTTGCTCCACTTTTTCAAAAATGGCATCCATTTTATCCGTAATAGGGCGACCAGAGCGACGTGCATCTTTGACATCAAAATTTCCGGATTGAAAACGCTTAAACCAAATTTGTGCTACTCTCACAGACACTGCACCAGGTCCATAAACATCGCAAATTTTTTTCGCGGCTTGCGTTGCATTTTTACCTTTTTTGTAGTAAAATTTTAAAATGTATCGAATTTCTTCATTAGATTCACTCATCTTGACAGTACGAAAAACAAATGAAAATCACACATTTTCCAAATTTGAATTTGGAATTATGTTCTTTAAAATTTAAAGGGCATTGTCCACTTTGTATGGGAATTTGGCTCGGTGTGAACAGGCAATTTAAGTATAAATATAATAAAGATTTAATAGCTAATACCAGTAGGAAAGAGAATATTGTAATATAATTGTATCATAATGCTTGTAACACTTTTTTTTGCTTACTTATTTTTTTGAAATAAAACACATTTTTATTTCTACATTTTGTTAGTATTCTGACTCTTATAATATGTTGTCTACGAACTGGGCAGGTGGATAATATGTTATCTTGGTACCTTGCCCAGCTTAAAAACCAAATTATAATCATTACATGAGCGCAGCAACCCATTGTTCTTCGACTCACTATGCAGTTGCAGCAATAATACTTGATAGAATGTCGTCCCTGACTGTTATTTTCATTTTCATGTAATATGTAGACAAAATACACTTTTAGACGATGCACGATGGATGCAAACGTACCACTTGGGAGTGACCCACTGCCTTATCAGATTGCACTTCCTCAAGATTGAGGGTATGCCTTCTCCTTTACGTGATATTACTACAACAATTCGCACATCGTATCTGCACAGTTTCCACCACAGGCAGGAGTTGAAGCAAAATTGCCTATATAGTTCGTGTCCATACAATTCAGGTCGGCGAGTTTGATATCCATATTCAAGCTGGGGTCAACGAAGGAATTGACGTCGAAGTTCATAGGCGTGCCGGGGCCAACGTGAGAAAGGGTATCAGCGTCCATTTTCAATACCAAAACAATACTTGAAAAATAATCACAGTAAAACGAGGCAAACAATATTCACGATACCAAGCATCAAACTGAATGACAAGATTGACAAGTGACTTGAAGTGACAACTGACATTGACATAAGACTTTTTAATCGATCTAATAGATTGATTAAAAATCGAAATTCATTGACCAACTTCGATACTTTTAAATACTTTTGTTTTCCAAATATATGGATAAAACATGTTCGAAATAATGTAAGTGATTACAAATAACAGCTTTAATTGACTGTAAAATCTAGACTCTTATATGAATGAGGAGGACTTAGTTGAACTTCAGAAATAACAATTAGAATCGATTTGTAAATAATTATTTTAAAATATACGATTAATTGTTGGCATCACTATGAATTATGAAGATCGAGTACTGTCAAAATGTCGAAGCATAAAACAATTTCAATACTTATTAAATACAATATTTGTGGGCGCAAGTTGATACAAAAATATAGAATAAATAAGCGTTTAAAAAATAAACATAATTTTTGTTAATAAATTAATTTGTTTCTTTTCGAGCATCGTGTCCACGCGAAGCCGAGAATGGACAAAGCCCTTTCAATGATACCAAAACCAGCCAGATACAAATAGTGATAACACAGATTTTATTACAAGTTCATACATACTATAATAAGCAAAGACTTTTTCCCCAACCTAATATACAGGGTTACAGGGAAAGTCGTACTGAATATTAAAGGAGGTTATTATTCAGGTCATTTCTGATGATTTTGATTCTGAAATAAAATGTCCGAAACTTAACCGTTATGGAGATATTAAATTTTAAAGATTATTTTTAAAAATCCTTTATTTTTTGGCTTTTAGTCGTTTTCTTTGGGATTAGAGCTCCTAGAGTCGGTTTTTTTGATGTATCTAGTTAGAAGACATGTCCATTAATAAAAATGATCAATAGAAACTGAACCTACTACTAACAGCTTAAAAAACTGCTCGACAACGGTTAGCATTATGAATTTTCTAATAGTGTTCTTAACTCTGATGGGCTTTAAAAAAAAAAATGTATGGAACTTATTCTGCGAATAACTTTACAAAGTTCTACGTCTCTTTAGCTATTCAAAAAGGTATATCATCTACTAGGTTTGTTCATAAAATCTTAAAATAATGTTATTAGAATAGGCCCATCTGGTAGTACAACATAACAGAATTTCGATACAAAAGAATCCGGCTTACTACCTGGCACTTTTAAACAATGAAAAAAGGTTTGGGTAGACATTGTTTGTGCCCGGGAGACGTGCGGTGACAGGTATTTATGTCATTTTAAATGTCTGAATTGTCAAATCGTGGATCGTGGTGTTTGTTTAGTCTGCTCATGCGATTCTTCCATGGTAGATGTGTTATCCGTGCCCTCCGATTTTTTTTTGTAAAAACGCGACTTGGCTTGGATTTTTGGACTGTTTCATCTTCTAACTGTGTGACGTGGCTTGTAACTGGACTTTGATTTGTGTTGTGAACATGGCAACATTTACCAACGAGGAATATGCTGACATCCTAATGTGTTATGGATTTTGCGAAGGAGTGTCGTTGCGTGCACGCAATGAATACATGCTAAGGTATCCTACTCGCCGAGTACCTGATATTGGCGTATTTGACAGAGTTTATCGAAGACTACGAGAAACTGGTTCTGTGCTAGTACGTCGGACTGACATGGGACGACCTCGTGTTCTTGATGACGACGACGAAGATAATGAAATACGACGTCTCTTTGAAGCCGACCCAACCACGTCAACAAACGTTGTCGCTCGACGGCTTGGTATTTCCCAGTGGAAAGTCTGGTTCGTAATGCACAGTTCTGGGCAATACCCTTACCATTACACGCCAGTGCAAGTAATTGAAGAAGGGGATCCATTGAGACGACTAGACTTCTGCAGATTTATGCTCAATGCCGATAATGAAGATCCGGATTTTTTAAAGAAAATCATGTGGACAGATGAGTCGAAATTTGACAAAGACGGCATCACAAACTATCATAACACCCATTATTGGGCTCCCAAAGCGCAAGGTAACCCCAAGAAAAAAAGACCGAAAGGGTCACAAAGGAGATTCAGTCTTAATGTGTGGATGGGTATAATATCAAATAACTTGATAGGGCCATACTTCCTGCCCGATAACTTGAATGGCGAGACATATGAAAACTTTTTGAGGGAGGAGTTACCCTCTTTAATGCAAGACTTGCCTATTGCATTGAGACGAGACATGTTCTTTCAACATGATGGCTGCCCAGCGCACTACAGAAGAAGTGTTCGAGCATGGTTGGACGAGAATTATCCAAACCAATGGATTGGAAGAGGCGGACCCAAAGCATGGCCGGCGAGGAGCCCCGATTTAACGCCGATGGATTTTTATGTGTGGGGTCATATGAAAAGCCTAGTATACGACCAAATGACACCGATCGCAAATGTCGATATTCTAAGACAAAAAATTATTGATGCGGCTGAGGAAATGAGGCGGAACCTACGAACTTCTGTCGTGAAAAGTAATTTAAGAAAAAGAATGAGACTTTGTGTAAGAAATAGCGGCGGCCATGTAGAACATGAATTATAAAAATATTGCTAAAATGTTTGTCTTTTTTTTACGTATTTTAGCTACTTTTACCTCAAACTAAAAATGTACCCTCTCCTAACTTAACTGTTATTTGGGCAATGTTTTGCCTATTTAATAGCAAGTGTTATACCTTTTTGAATAGCTAAAGAGACGTAGAACTTTATAAAATTATTTGCAGAATAAGTTCCATACAATATTTTTTATTAAAAGCCTGTTAAAGTTAAGAACAGTCTATTAGAAAATTCATAATGCTAACCGTTGTCGAGCAGTTTTTTAAGCTGTTAGTAGTAGGTTCAGTTTCTGTTGATCATTTTTATTAATGGACATGTCTTCTAACTAGGTACATCAAAAAAACCGACTCTAGGAGCTCTAATCCCAAAGAAAACGACTAAAAGCCAAAAAATAAAGGATTTTTAAAAATAATCTTTAAAATTTAATATCTCCATAACGGTTAAGTTTCGGACATTTTATTTCAGAATGAAATTCATCGGAAATGACCTGAATAATAACATCCTTTAATATTCAGTACGACTTTCCCTGTAACCCTGTATAAAAAGAAGGCAAGGGGGTGTATAGGATTATGGTTACAAATTCTTAATACCTTTGGGAGTAGCGCAGTAGTCTCCTGGCCCAGCTTGGTGTGACGATGACCGCAAAGGATGTACCACGCTGCAGACGCCAGGGAAGGTGACGGTCAGCGGATGGTCTCGCGGTCTCGCCAGACCAGTAGGTAGCTCGATATGGCGACGCGGGTAAAATATGTACCCGACTTGGAGCTCGATGGTTGTCGGAGTTGCCGCAAGGTGGTGGCCCGGAACCCAATGTTCAGATGTCACCGGTATTTACAGATTAGCCGGTAGATAAGCCGGAACTTTGGACCTTGGAAAGAATGTACAGCATGTCACAAGATGGGCTATAGTCATCTCCACTGACTGTGACACCAAAGCATAAGCAAAGCGAGATGTACTAGTGCGCTAATGAAGGTGGTGAGTGGTTGTCACAATCAGTACGGAGTTCACACACAATATGGAATTGAGAAGTACGTCATGACTTGAATATTTTGAGAGTATTGAAAATATCTATATATATAAGAGGAGAAACTGACTGACTGACTGACTGACATATCAACGCACAGCCGAAACTACTGGGACTAGGAACGTGCAATTTTGCACACGGCTTCCTTTTATAATGTAGGGGAGCACTAAGAAGGGGTTTTTGGAAATTCGACTTTTAAGGGGGTGAAAAGGGGGGATTTAGTTTGTTTGAAAAATATTATTCCTAGAGTTAATAAACTTGAAACATGGCCCAAATACTTACCTTAGTAAATTATGAACTTTGTCATTTTTGGTTTTTCTAAACTACCCCCACGAGGGTGATTGGGGGGTGTCAAAAGTATGGAAGAATTTTAACACGCAGTCCGATTAACTCGAAACTCAGTATTTAGACTTAAGTTTAAAAATAAAGAATAACCTGTATCAATGTTTTTCGAAAATCTACCCCGGACGGGGTGAAAAGGGGTTGTCAATTTTACAGGGGAGAATTTTACTGGGTAGCTTGTTTAACTCGAAAATTGGTATGAATAATCTTTGAGTCAAGTTTTGGAAATATCCTAAACGAGTAGGTTAAAATTGGGGTTTCCAGATCAGATAAGATCCAGATCTTATCTTAACCCGCAATTTTCACTCATTCATCATCTCATTCATTAAATTTCATATTATTCACTTAGATTAGATCCTAAAACCTGCAGTTTTCATCATTCATTCATTCATGAGTGTTGTATTCAGAAACCTCTATTCAAATGAGTGTTGTATTCAGAATCCTTTATTCAAAGTGAAGGTTGCATTCAGAATCCTCTATCCAAAATGAGTGTTGTATTCAGACTCCTCTATTCAAAATGAGTGTTGTATTCAGAATCCTTTATTAAGAGTGAATGTTGTATTCAAGTTATTGAAATGAGACTTGTATTCATTTTATTTTAAAAGCTTTTTTCTGTAATAAATTGAGGTCTTGATCTATCAAAATCAAAGTATTTTGTTTCACATAAACCTACATGGACAGTTGTGAAACATCAGAAGCTAGGTGCATAGATGAAGTATTGATACCTATTTGTATTAGAGAGTGCATACAATATATCAACTATTTTTTTATACGTGTTTTATAAGTTGGTAGTTCTTTTATCTCACGAAGCGACGTGAATTATTCGGCTTTCAACCTTACCCTCAAAGATTTAAGAGTCACATGATTAAATGTGGGTGCTTATGTGAATGGTTAAAATAAAAATACTTTATCATTTAATAAGGATTATGATTTATTTTACGACATATTACTTGATACTTTTACAGCAATTTCTTTAACCGATTTATAAATATCGTCCATGAATATGTTTTTAATACATATTATAGAGGAGCTCGTGGCTAAGTAATAACAGCCGCACGGGTCGATCCATCAGGTTAAGCTACGCTTGCCGGGGTTGTCTGTGGATGGGTGACCATCTTTACATACCGAGACTCCTCCGTGCCTCGGAAAGCACGTTAAGCCGTTGGTCCCGGCTGTCATTCGTAAATCTTTGTCAGTCGTTACGGGTCGTCAGAAGCCCGAAAGTCTGACAACCAGTCTTACCAAGGGGTATCGTATCAGTTACTGGGTTGTGGAGGTCAGATAGGCAGTCGCTCCATGTAAAATACTGGTATTCAGCTGCATCCGGTTAGACTGGAAGCTGACCCCAACATAGTTGGGAAGAGGCTAGGCAGATTGATTGTCCATGAATATGTTTTTAACTACATGCTGCACGCACAATTCGGCATCACAATTACTATGCGAACTTATGGTATCAGGAAAATGTTCTACATCATAAACTTCGATCCTGATTATTTTAGCACCACGCGTAAGTTTTTTTACACAGGTGAATGCAGCTGTTGAACATCTCTTGAGCTGTTTGCTGCTGGGGCCCTCCAGATTCAGTTGGTTTTCGTATTTCTGTCCTACCACAGTATTCATAGGAACGAAGTTGAAGAGGTCGTTTTCGGAGTCCTTAAAATAAAAATACAATGCAATTAAAGTCGTGTTGTGTTTATCGATGTGTTAGGTATACGTTTGATTCGAAAACTCTGATGTCGAGATCGTATTATGTATGTTTGAACCGTTTACAATGATCAATCAATTAATACGTTTTATATGTAGATAAAAATAATGCAATATTTTAATTGTTATATAAAATATTGTTAAAGTTAAAGAAAATATTAACACTTACCGACATTACGCAAAGTTACCGTTTTTTTCCCAGTCAGGACTCAGGACTCAGCAGGAGCAGAAATTGAATGAACAACTTTAAAATAATTTATCAATTTATATATAAGTTAATTTTAATGTATAGAGTTCAAAGTCGTACATTTTTTGTTAGATGTTGATATTCCGGACAAAAATGGTATGGTGAAATTGAAACCTCAAGACATCACGGCGCCAAACATGTTATTGTTTACTATAAATATATATTGATAAAATAAACACTACTGTACGTTTGTTCACTGTACTTTTTTCATACATTTTTCTTGAAAAAATTCGGCAAGCAAAACCGTCGCATGTAAGTAGTAATTTGCAATGTAAGTTCTAATTTTATAAGGAGATGGATGAAAACAAAATAGCAATATCGACATACTATTGTTACACCTAATTTTGCCTGCTATTATTATCTTATTCTTCAAACTTTTAATTTTTAAATCACCAAAAGAAAGGTAGATAATGTTCACCGGTAATGTCACCGTCTTTTGCTTGACACAGTCGGGTAGTTCTCTTACTGTGTTATATTAGTATAGAATAAATGAATAATAATAATGTTAATGTTGTAATAAAATTAAATAAGTATTATAAAAAACGAAGTCGCGGTATTTAACTAGTATGTAAGACTTGGACTGTAGTTACTACTATACCTAGTCAAATATTAATGTACACTTTAGATATCATAATTTAAGGTTGAGATTTGTAGATTTGTTTATGATTGCAAAGCATTTGTCTTGTCTCGTGAGGAATTCCTGAGTCAGGATTTTAGGGTGACGCGTGCATTACATATATGGAAAACCTCACGTGGATCCCGGCTATTTAAATATTGGAGAGTGAATAAGGAGCATCACTTCAGCTACCAGGAGCTCCAGATCAACATCAAGTACTTACCAAGAATCAACCTGCAATAAGGAAAATGTAAGTAGTTTTTTTAAATAAAATATACATTAACTTATTTTTACTATCACAGTAGTAGCAATGTATTGTATGTAGTTGACTAGTTGCAGCTACAGCTAAGGGCCAAGGGGTTCGATCCCCATCCCATCTGATTTTTCTATTTATGTTGAACAGTTAATCTAGCGCGATATAGTATTGTGGTTTAATAGAGTATTATTTCTGTGATGGCCATGTTTCAGTATTCTAATAAGATGTATTTCAATATTAGATGTAGATAGATAGATAGACAATAATAAAATAATAATTAATTAGAGTAGTGTACCTACCTGACATGTCAAAGTGGGATGTGTGCTTGAATCATTATTTTATTGTATATTTATTTATTTGTTTCACTCCATTTCAGGTCGCACGAAAACGCCGAGACCCTTTTTCCCTCCGACTTCAACGATGAACCTCAGGTTCCAAAAAAGAAGCACGACGGGTGAAAAAGGAAGCACGCAACAACTCGCACGACAGAGCCGGCACGAGGGTCGTGGTCGTCACCATCGAGAGCAAGTCCGGTGCCAGCGCCGTCCACTTCCGCGACGCCTGCCGTGCCGTCCCGTCCATCAGCTTCAAAGAAACCGCTTATCAAACCCATCCCACCGAGGAAGTACACGGTTTACGATCTGTTTGGAACCGACAGCGAGGACGACGAGAAAGCGGTTCCGGCAGTTACTGGTAAAACACCGTTACCTTCATATATAACACGACGCCTTGCAAACGGCCATTCGCGCCAAACCCACGAAAATAAGCCGGGAACGCACTATATTGATTTGAAAATATACCGGTGCGATGAAATAGAGAAAGTTCCGCCAATGAATAGGTGGCGCCAAGCAATTGTTACGCTTAAAAATCAAACCTTTGACAATACAGATGCTTGGCAACATTTGTCTAGTTTTATTATAGCTAAACGAAAAGAGTATGTTAAGTGCCCACCAACATTTGTAAGTAACTATTATTGAAATAGTACTTAATTAACCAATATAACACATGCCTATTCACTTATACACACTTTTTGTATTACTCTCATAGTAATAAATTCATAAGGATATTTTCATTCAGGATAAAGTCATAAGACTAATAAACGATTGTTTGATAAAACATAATTGTGTTAAATTAAACTTTGAGCTTTTTGCTTATTTCATTCTTCCAAAATCAGATGAGCAACAGCTTAAATCATTTAACACAAAATATGAAATTGTATATAATAATACAGATTTAAATGAATTATATTTGAAAACAATAAATACATTTGACAGAAAGCTCTCAGAGTTCCAACATCGTGAATCTGGTTGGTCTTGTTTATTTATATTATAAGTCATCTAGAAATTAACCTTAACAAATACTCTCCTTTGAAAGGTGGCACCTATATAGATTTGCCGCAAGTAATAAAAAAAACTAGAAGTTGTTTAAATATTAAAAACAGCGATACCTACTACTTTTTATGGAGTATTGTCGCAGCGTTATATCCCTCCCAAATTAATGTTTGCAGAACAAGTTCATATCCACATTTTTCAAAAGTTTTAAATATCCTCTGAAAATGGAAATGATAATAGTGGTCTATCATTTCCCCCATCATGTAAAGATATTAAAATATTAGAAAATTTAAATCCAGACATAAGTATTAATATATATGGATTAGATAATAAAAACATGGTCACTGGTCCTTTATATGTGACAAGTTTAAGAAAAAACCAGCATGTCAATTTATTGTACTTTGAACAAAAAGGTAAAGGGCATTATTGCTTAATAAAAAATCTATTGAGATTGATCAAACGTCAAATAAGTAAACATAAAGGTAAAATGTACCTATGTGAGACATGCTTACAAGTTTTCACGAGTGAAACGAGATATAGTGCCCATAATAAGTGTCCTAAGATTTTGACAATGTTACCTGAAAAAAATAGTATTCTTCAATTTAAGAACTTCGAAAGAAAACAACATATTATCAGAGCCTGTCTCGAATGCAGCTATCTTACTTTATAAAATAGTATATAAGGTTTTGAAATCTGAATAGTGTAAAGCTTTTATTGAATTAGGTTATGATGGGGCTGGCATGGTCGTATTGTGACCAAAAGCCCCTAAATTTATAATAGATAATAAAAAAAAAGAAAGAAAACAAAAAAATAATTTTGTTATATACGCCGATTTTGAAAGTCTTTTACTAAACTGCAACATAAAATGTAACCGAAAATACTCGTACCTATAAGGTTCACGAACCTTCATGTTTTGGTTACTGGTGGTTTGTTGTTCACACAATACAGGTCTGAATAAGTATGTTACTTATAGAGGAGCTGATTGTGTAGAAATATTTATAAAATATTTAATAAGAGATTTGGAGTACATTCACAGTATCTTATTAAATAAAATGCCTATGGCACCTTTAACTAAGGCCCAAGAAAACGATTACAAAAATGCCACTACATGTCATATCTGTAATTATTTGCTCTTTGACGATAAAGTAATGGATCATGATCACATTACATCACAATACCGAGGCGCAGCACACTCTCATTGTAATTTAAAGTTAAGAGTTTGCCCATTCGTGCCTGTTATTTTTCATAACCTATCCGGCTATGACTCTCACTTATTTATAAAAGAATTATCGAAGTATGAAGGTGCTTTTAAAATTATACCAAAATCCAAAGAAACGTATATGTCATTCACAAAAGTACTCCATACTAAGAATGCATTAAAATCAAGGCCAATTCAAGTTAAGTTCATAGATTCTTATCAATTTCTTAATTCAAGTTTAAGCACATTAGTAAATAATTTGAATGAAACCGACTTTGTTAATTTATCAAAAGAATTTCCAGATATTAGTTACAATCAGTTAACATTGTTACGACAAAAAGGAATTTATCCCTATGATTATTTATGAATGCATACTCAAAATATAACGAGACTCAACTTCCATCGAAAGTTTGTTTCTATAACAGTTTGAATTGTCAACATATTAGCGATGATGAATACATACACGCACAATCTATTTGGCAGTCATTTAATATTAAATCACTTGGAGAATATACAGATTTATATTTAAAGACCGACGTATTACTTTTTTCTGACGTATTCGAAAAATTTAGACAGACTTGTCTGGATCATTATCAACTTGATCCAACGTATTACATTACTGCACCTAGTTTAAGCTGGGATGCAATGCTACTGTACACACGCGTTAAATTAGAATTAATTCATAGTTTAGAAATGTATGAATTTTTGGAAAAGGGAATACGAGGAGGCTTGGCACAATGTTCTCTTCGCCATGCTCAAGCTAATAATAAATATTTACCAAATTATGATGCTTCTCAAAAATCAACTTATTTGATTTATCTTGACTGTAACAATTTATATGGTTACGCAATGACGAAGAAAATACCTATTTCAGATTTTCGTTTTTTGACAATCGATGAGATTAAGACAATAAATGTGTTATCAATATCAGATGATTCTGAATATGGATATATTTTAGAAGTTGAGTTGAGTATTATATCTTCTTTGGCTGAGCATACTTGTTATAATACAACATGGAAAAGAATATTAAAATAGAATTAATGAAGTCTGTAGACTCCATAAAGAATAAAATAAAACAAATGAAGAACCGTGAACACTCTATGA
Organism: Fissipunctia ypsillon; assembly: GCA_947568875.1. Taxonomy (NCBI): domain Eukaryota; kingdom Metazoa; phylum Arthropoda; class Insecta; order Lepidoptera; family Noctuidae; genus Fissipunctia; species Fissipunctia ypsillon. The sequence goes on along the minus strand of OX387659.1, from coordinate 12,889,984 downwards.
ACTTGTCACTTGATAAAATGCTAAAAACCGTCACAGGGACACGCCCTCCCGCTCCGCCCAGAGCGAGAGAAGTCATTTGATGATTTCCCATCCACAAAAAAAAAAAAAAAAAAAAAGACCCCCTTAAAGCACTAGTCGATTCGAATATATCAACGGAAGAAATAAAGCCTTTACAAAATAACATCACCCCACAATTCTGACGACATTGAATTAGATGACATTAATACTAGTTCATCTACAAGTTTGAAGACTGCTACGATCCAAAACTGAATTCTGCACAAGTGCTTAAAAAGTCTCCCACAAAAGAAATACCGGATGATTTAGAAATTTCGCTAGAGGGCCGTGATATCCATGATATTTATGATGGTGTAAATATACCGTTTGGAATAAGAAGTGTAAACAAAACATTGCTAATGGGTAATTCAGTAGTCTCATTTTCTAAAATCGATAGTTTGAATGACGACAGTGTCATTTTAATTAAAGTCGGTGACAAATCTTATAATTTATCCCCTGGCTTGAAAGAACTTTTACTTCGAAGAAAACCTGATTTAAAATTAATATCGAGCAAAGATAGACTTGTCTATAAGGATATGCTGCATTATACAAATGCTCATAAGAGAGATTTTAATCCTGATGGGCAAATAAGAGGCGATAAGGGAATAAAATACCGTGAAGTAATCAAACCATTATTTTCTGAATCATTAAATGAAAATTTTCACACTGGAGGAAGCTTACCAACCCTAAAAAAATACAAAAATAACACTGACTTGGTATATTGGGATGACCCTAACGAACTGGTTGAGAGATTGAAATTATTAGTTGCTTCCAGAGATGCTGGCAACACAAACCATGATAATGAAATTTTATCGATAGTTGAAGAATTGAAAGAAGCTGGCATAATTAAAGAATCACTATGACAAAATTGTCATTCAGTATTATAGACGGATTCAAAACAAATGTACTGAATTGTGAACATGAGCAAAATCGACGTGGTAAACGAAATTCATAAAAATGCGAGGGTGAACTTTCCACGAAGATGTGTTATTATGAAAGATATAGATGACCTATGGCAAGCAGACTTAATCGATATGCAATCAATTTCAAAGCAAAATAAAAATTACACATTTATTCTTGCTATTATTGACACATTCTCGAAATATGCTTGGACTTTTCCTCTAAAAAGTAAAACCAAAGATGATGTATGTAGCTCTTTTAAGAAATTATTGGATAAAGGGCGTGTTCCTAAAAATCTGCAAACGGATAATGGAACAGAATTGTACAATAATCAATTTCAGAAGCTTATGAAAACGTATCACATTAATCATTACTGAACCTTCTCAACAAAAAAGGCTTCAATAGTAGAGCGATTTATCAGGACATTGAAATCGAAACTCTATAAGGAATTTAGTTTAAGAGGGAGCTACAATTGGATAGATAGCACTCTTAATAATGTTATTTCCAAATACAATCACACTTATCATCGAACAATTGATGAAGTTCCCGCTAATGTGGATAACATTAATAAAAAATATATATTAGAAAGGTATTCAAGATTCGTAAAAAATCATAATATTAAAAGCAAATATAAAATTGGTGATTATGTGCGTATCAGTAAGTACAAAGGAACATTTGAAAAACGTTACACTCCCAACTGGTCTACAGAAATATTTAAAATTCGAATGATACAAAATACAACTCCTATCACCTACTTAATAGAAGATACAATCAGAGGTCAGCCTATTTTAGGTGCATTTTATGCACAAGAGCTTCAAAAAACAAAACATTCAAATGTGTATCTAGTGGAGAAAGTTCTTAGAAGAAAAGGTAACAGGGTTTTAGTAAAATGGCTGGGTTTGTCTTCAGCTGAAAATAGTTGGATTGATAAATCAAATATATTATCATAAATATTAAAACATTAACTAACGACAATTCAAATTATAAGTATTTAATAAAGTGCTTAATCCAGATTCATCAGTCTTATAATGTGTATTGGAGAGAATAGTCTTCTCAATTGGATTATAAATCACTTATCTTTTGAATTACACTTACCAGGATACAACTATTGTGGTCCTGGTACAAAACTAATTAAAAGGCTTACACAAGGAGATAACGGAATCAATAAATTAGACGAATATTGCAAAGATCACGACATTGCCTATCACAAATCATCAAACTTAAAGGATCGACACGAAGCTGATTTAATTTTGTTAAATATGGCGAAAGAACGAGTAGTTGCTTCGGATGCGAGTGTGGGTGAAAAATTTGCAGCACGCTTAGTAAGCAGGGCTATGTCGACAAAAATTAAAACTGGTTCTGGTCTGAAAAGTAGTAGTAGTACAAAGCGCTGTCGAAAAGTTACACCTGGAAAAGGGTTAAAAAGTAAATTAAAAATCGTTATTTCTAAAACCAAGAGACACATGAAAAAATTAAAACCAAAAAGTAAAAAGATGGCTATAGAATTGGCTATCGCCGCTGCCAGAGAATTAGCTGATGATTCATCTATTAAACTTCCTCGTGTTATTCCTATACCAAAAACTGGGGGAATATTGCCGTTGATTCCTATATATGCGGGATTATCAGCGGCAGGGGCTTTAGCAGGTGGTGCAGCTGGTATTGCTAAAACCATTAACGAATTCAAGATGGCTAAAAAATTGTTGGATGAATCGAAGAGACACAATGAAAAAATGGAAGCGCTTTGCATTGGGAAAGGATTACACCTTAAACCGCATAGAAATGGGCTTGGAATTTTTGTATCGAAAGAAAAAAACTAAAATATCGGCTACCCAAACGAGCCTTAACTAACATAGACATTTTGAAATATGGAAATAGTATTCCTTATTTTAGAGGTGTGTCTTTATGAGAGATGAGCTCCCTAAAAGCCCTTTTGTAAAAGAATGCGGAGTTATTAATTTAGATAGTTCTAAAAACCCTGGTTCTCATTGGGTAGCCTATGCAAAATATAATGATTATATTGAGTATTTCGACAGTTATGGAAATCTGAAACCTCCCAAGGAATCTATAAAATACGTAGGGCCTAAAGTCCAATACAATTATGAAAATACACAACGTGATCACCCCTTTAATTGTGGACATCTATGTTTGAATTTCTTAAAGAGGTTTTGGTGTAGTCAATGAATAAAATGTACAGAATCTTCTTTAAGACTTCAGTATGAAAGCATGTCTACTACGGTTACCATCTCTGGAAATAAATCTGAATTGGTTTCGTATTTTCAACCACCTCTACAGTTATCCGATCAATACGAGTGCGGTTTGCTATACTTTTCAGTATTAAATTCTAGACCAAATGTGACCATCAATAATAACAATCTATCAGTAATCAGAATCGAATGTGATCTTGTTCACGGTTCATACTGCAACGGATTACCAACTCATTTATTCACGAATTTTCATTATTCACGAATTTGTAACTGATACCGCTCCAAGTAACCGGTACATAGAAATACCGCAAAACGTTGTTTACTTTTCAGTAAACAAAAAATCTAATTTCATCAATATCTGTTAAGATTGTTGATCAACTTGGTAACTGTATTAACTTTGGTAAAGAACATATTCAATTACGCCTTCATTTAAGAAAAACAAAATGATAGTATATTATAAAAACACTTCAGTGAAAATCAAACGTCTTATTCCATCTACGAGTATTAAGGTGCATAGACGTAAGAAAAAAGTGAAGATATTGAGTGAAGCAAATAAAGATTTTCTTAAAGCGCTAGGTTTTAAAGTATGAATATACTACAAATTACTGAATCGATACCACTTCGATAGTTCGATTGAAAGGTATGAAGTCCACTCATACAATCCCTACACTAACAGCTTTAGAGAAAACGATGAAATCAGAATTCCCATACACCAACAAGACATATACGTGTTACCGTCAGCCAGTTCAATATACGTCGAGGGCCAAGCCAAGTTCTTCGACAAAGATGGAAAACCGATTAAGAAAAATATTACGTTCAGTAACAACCCTGTTATGTTTTTGTTTCAAGATATCAGATACGAAATAAATGGTATAGAAATAGATCGCATTAAAAATTCTGGAATAACGTCGACAATAAAGTCATACGTTTCAATGAATGATGGAGAAAATAAAGTTGCTGCCTTGTGGGGTTGGAACATAAATGGATTAAACAATGATGGCAATTTTAGTGCTATTGTACCTCTTAATAAGATTTTAGGGTTTGCGGAGGATTACAATAAAATTGTGATAAATTGTAAACATGAACTTATTCTGAATAGAAGTAACTCTAACTTAAACAGTATCATAGCGACTGATGATATTGCGCATTTTCAAATAGACATACAAAGATTGCAATGGCGTGTACCACATATAAAAGTGTCAGACCGAGAACGACTGACACTACTAAAACTCTTGGAAAGAGATAAACCTATTCAGATAGCGTTTCGAAATTGGGATTTGTATGAGTATCTTTTGCTCCCTAAAACTACCAAACATTCTTGGTCAGTTAAGACTGCATCGCAATTAGAGAAACCTCGATATGTAATTTTTTGCTTGCAAACCAACAGAAAAAATAGTAAACCCAAAGACAGTTCTCTGATTGATCACTGTGAGATTTCCAACGTAACACTATTTTTGAATTCACAGTATTATCCTTACGAGCCTCTAAGCTTAAATTTTTCCGAGAACAAATACAATATATTATATGAAATGTATGTGAAATTTCGTCAATCGTATTACAACTGTCCTGCAGATCCGTTGCTTGATTTGGTCGGTTTCAAGGACAAGGCTCCTCTCTTTATCATAGACTGTTCAAGACAAAACGATAGTTTGAAAACAGGCCCCGTAGATGTGCGGCTGGAGATTGAATTTTCACTGCCAATACCAGATAACACAACTGGATATTGTTTAATTATTAACGATCGACTTTTGGAATATAAACCATTGAGTAACATAGTGCACAGGTTATCATGACTGCCATAGTAGATGTTCAAGGTTTTAAAACAGAAACAAATGAATTTATCATTAAAGAAATTGCTGTATTATGCAATAAAAAAACACAGGTGTTTTTAATTAAGCCACCATTTCCATTTTACGATTTGACGAAACCTGAAAAACGGCAAGTCAGTTGGATTGAACGTAATAGAAAGATATACTAGAGAGACGGATTTGTGCCTTACTCAAATCATCAGAATTTAATTGCAGATATTTTAAGAGATAAAAGTGTTTACACCAAAGGTTTAGAAAAAGTGTTGTGGTTAAAAAAAAATTCGAATAATAATAATATAAATAATTTAGAAGATGAAGGTTGTCCTAATTTATTAAGCTTGTACAATAAATATGAACGTTCTCATGATGTGTATAGTTGTATTTATCATGATACAATTTGTGCTTTAAAAAATGTAATATGTTTATATAAATGGTGTATAGATAATAAATTTTTGAAGTAAATATTTTTCTTGTTTAATTTTTCACAATTGGGTAACAAGTAACTGTCAACTGTGGATCAAGAAATCAAATGTTTTGTAATCGATTATTTATTCTCCTCGTGCTTTATATAAATAATAATAAAATGTGTTACTTAGTTGACAGCATACTTTGTTTCTTTTATCACGATACCAACCACAACCTAGCCACAAAAAGTAAAAAAAAAATATAAATTGATTATTCAAATCATTCAGTTCGAAATGATGAATGAGTGAAAATTGCGAGTTTCCAGATCTTCTGAATACAACACTCATTTGAATAAAGGTTTCTGAATACAAAACTCATGAATGAATGAATGATGAAAACTGTAGGTTTTAGGATCTAATCTAAGTGAATAATATGAAATTGAATGAATGAGTGAAAATTGCGGGTTTCCAGATCTTATCTGATCTGGAAACCCCAATTTTAACCTACTTAAACGATTTTATTAAATTCCACCCCTGTGGGGGTGAAAACCGGGAATATACTTTAGATGAAAAATCTTATTCATTTGGTTAATAAACTTGAAACTTGGCGCGAATATTTGCCTAAATAAGCAATACAGTTTCTTACTATTGGTTTTTCAAAACTACCCCTGACGGGGTGAAAAGGGGTAATTAGATTTTTAAGAGGAAGATTTTACCGTGTGGCTTGATTAACTCAAAAATTCGTATAAGAAATCTTTGATTAAAGTTATGGAAATATCTTAAACGATTTATTTTTAAATTCCACCCCTGTGGGGATGAAAAGCGGGGATATACTTTAGACGAAAAATCTTATTCATTTGGTTAATAAACTTGAAACTTGGCACAAATATTTGCCTAAATAAGCAATAAAGTTTCTTACTATTGGTTTTTCAAAACTACCCCTGACGGGGTGAGAAGGGGTAATTAGATTTTTAAGAGGAGGATTTTACTGTGTGGCTTGATTAACTCAACAATTGGTATAAGAAATCTTTGATTTCAGTTATGGAAAAATCCGAAACGATTTTTCGAAATTTCACCCCTGTGGAGGTGAAAAAAGGGGATACAGATTATATGAAAAATTTTATTCCTTTGTTAATACATTGAAACTTGGCAATATTTGCCTCAGGAAATAATAAAAATTGTCACTCTTAGTTTTTTAAAACAAGTAAGGAACACTAGGACCGTAAGAACAGCAAGGAAAAATTTTAACGCGATGTCATATTAACTCAAAACTCGGTACTAATACTTTTTTGGAAGTCGGTGTCTTTGGATCTGTATTTTAGATTTTTAGCACTAACTTCCGAAATTGAAGTTATCTTTCACTTTGTAGTGTTTGTTTTGGAAGTCGGTTGTTTTTATTTTTCACTTTTTAGTGGGTCTGTTTGTAATTTATCTAAGTTACAATAGCCTAATGACAACTGCTCATCACCTTTTACAAAACATTGCTTTTCCCAATACAGGGACGTTGATTGTTGAGGAGTTCTCTTGGTACTTGACCATCAGGTCCCCTTCACTATATGCATTGTGATGAGCTTCTATTGCTTAGCAATAATTTTAATGTAATGGAATCGCAACCCGTGAAATGCTTATTATTGAGTTGTTCCAGTGGCCATCTTACCATCTGTGGTCTTCGTCATCAGTTCCACTTCACCAAATGTTGTTTTCCCAGAGCAAATGCACAAATTACTATAGAAAATACAAAAATCGCTACAGGTGTGCCTATATTGAAGAGTTATCTCGATTTCTCCAGGATCCCATCATCAAATCCTGATCTGATGACAATGGGACCACTTGGAAAGTATACCCTTTCAAACAAAAAAAGAATTTTCCAAATCGGTCCAGCCGTCTTCGAGTAATCGGGGAACCATAAAAAAAAGATTCCGAAAAACTGAGAACCTCCTCCTTTTTTGAAGTCGGTTAATAATAATTTATAGCCAGAGTGCATCTCATGATATTTCCAATAAGCCCCGACACGGCTAGGATACATTGTTTTATTACTGATCTGAGTTCAATGGTACCATTTTTAAATTTGCTTCGTCATAGTCGTTTAACTATCTTAATCGAGATATCTTATCGCCACCCGTGAAATATTTATCATTGATAAGTTCCTGTGGCCATCTATGGTCTTCTTCGTCAGTTCCACTTCACCAAATCATACTTTCTGAATGCAAATGCTTGATTTGTTGACGAAAATAGCAAAATCACTATGTGTTTGCCAATAATATTTGAGTTCCCTCAATTCCTCATGGATCCTATCATCAGAACTGCATTTGGATAAAAATGGGACCAATCTGGAAGTCCAATCCTTTCAAATAAAAAAATATTTTTTCAAATCGGGTTATAAATGACGGAGTAACGGTAACAATCATTAAAAAAAACATACATCCGAATTGATAACGTCCTCCTTTTTTTGAAGTCGGTTAAAAATAGTAACGAAGTCAGAACTGTGCATTGCATATATTTGAAAAGAAGTGATTGAACGAGTCTGTTGCGCACACTATAGTTTTCAGAATTTTTGTCCGTTTGTGTGTTTGTCGGGATGTATTTATGTTCCGGATTGGCGCAAAAACGGTTGATTGAATTTAGAGGAAATTTGGCATATAGATGTTTTAGAACCTGGATTAACACGTAGGGTAGGTACTAATTTGACATATTCCGACTTACACGTGGGCGAAGCCGCGGGCAAAAGCTAGTATACATATAATGCACAGAGGTAGAGCAAAAGGGTTGCAGAAGGTATATCTTATTTAAAATATGAAGAAAAACAAGAAATAATGAACAAACGTCAGGCACACACCCTACCTGTCGACCTAGATAAGTAGGTACACAAAATATGAAACCCTTAGACTGGGAATACACGTCAAATTTTTTTATCAGATTGTCGGATCCGATAGTCTGATCCGGCTACTGGAAGGCGTAGGAGCCATTAGTTTGTATGTTCATTCAATACACGTCCGATTCGATTGTCGGGCCGGACGTCCGAGTCGGAAACTGAAGCGCGGCGTTTCCGATTTTATTGCCGGTCCGATTGTCTGAAGGCGCGGTCTACATACTTTTGGACAGAGACAAATAGACGTCCGATTCCTCCCTCCGACTTGCCTGTAGACTTGCGTTGACACTGAACGGACGCATCGTTATGGTTTGGACAGTGGGCGAAAATTATTCTTAAACTAGCTGTGCCCCGCGACTTCGTTCGCGTGGAAGTCGTAAGACACACAATACACTACAAAAACTTATTTATAAAAAAAAAACAACTGACTTCCAAAAAAAAAAAAAACTACAAAGTGAAAAATAACTTTAATTCCGGAATTCGGTGAGTGTCTTTGGTTTAGTATTTTCGTTTTTTGCCACCGACTTCCGAAATTAAAGTTATTTTTCACTTTGTAGTGTCTTTTTTGAAGTCGGTTATATAAATAAGTTTTTAATTCGTTCCACTTTTTAGTTGTGGTACCTACCCCACCCAAATTCGTATACCACTACTTGCTAAGTAAATAACTGTGACAGAAAGTTATTATAACATCATCAACATACACTAAATAGAAAAAAATACGCGGTATTGAAGCTAACTCAAAAACCATTCATCAGAATTTGACCAAATTTATATGCAACCACAGGAGTATACCCTTTCAAATAAAAACTTTGAAAAAAGGCAAATATATATATATATGTATATATATGTCGCGCTAAGTCGTGTCAGAAGGTTGGAAGGCGTAGTTTTATCAGGTTTGGACGCCGTCGCCAACAAATGATTAAATCACCCACACGACGACAGATCGTTGACGAAATCTGTCTTCTGACAATCAAAGCCACACATAACATACGACTCAAGTAGCGCAATTTGAAGCATATTACCATTATAATCATTTATAGCCAGAGTGCATCTCATGACAATTCCAATAAGCCCAAACACGTCTATGATATATTGTCATATTACGGAGTTCCGGTGCCTACCTTTCGGCTTTATTATCAGATCAGTTTGATGGTACCATTGTCATCAGAACTGTTTATTTAAATTTGCTTCGTCATGGTCGCTTAACAATCTTAATCGAGTTATCTTATCGGCCATGAAATACTCATCATTGAGGAGTTCCCGTAGCCATCTGTGGTCTTCTTCGTCACTTCCACTTCACCAAATGGTACTTTCTGAATGCAAATGCTTGACTTGTTGATGAAAATACCAAAATCACTATGTATCTGTCTATAATATTTGAGGAGTTCTCTCAATCCCTTATGGATCCTATCATCAGAGCTGGATTTTGATAAAAATGGGACAAATCTGGAAGTAAGTCCTTTCAAATAAAATAAAAAAGAATTTTCGTAATGACGGAGTACTGGGGTAACAAACATTTAAAAAAACCGAATTGATAACCTTCTCTTTTTTTTGACGTTGGTTAAAAATTACAGCCACATTTTAATAAAACTCCCTCGTCTCCCGACCCGTCGCGTTGCATCGCTCGCTCGTGCTATTACTTCGTTTTCGCTTAGTGTTCTTTCTGACTTTTTTCTTTTTGCTCGGCTTCTAAGGGTCATAGCGTGATGTTAAATAGCCAATAACTATCTTCGAGAATTGGGCTACCCAATTGCAACAAGAATTTTTCAAATCCGACTTTTTGTTCATAATTTTATGGGTTGGGTTTCATGGGTGAGTGGGTAGCAGCCCGGAGTCTGGATTTGTGCCCGGTAGATGGCAATAGGCTCGCCCCATATTACATGGGACTTAAACATAACTGGCGAAATGTGAGTGTACTATAGGTACACCTCTGCCTAACCCTTCGGAGAAACAAGGCGTGATGTTATGTTATGTTCTGTTTCACGGGTTTGAATTGTTTTGCGCGGAGCCCTAATTATTTTTCTAAAATAAAAGTAGCCTTAGTTACCCACCGTTACATCAGCTATCTGCCAGTGAAAATCCCGGCAAAATCGGTCCAGCCGTTTCGGAGATTAGCCGGAACAAGCGTTTTTGTTATAAGTACTGTGTATAATTTCTTATGCATTTAGTAAAACGTTGTTATTTTGACATTACAAACAGTCACTTCAATTTTATTTATTTGTATATATAGATGAATAATAAAGTTTGTCATTATTTAGTTTTTCAAAACTACCCGTCAATGGGATTTTAAGGGGTGCTAAAGTTTATATGGAAGAATTTTAAAACGCTCCTAACCTCGAATAACTGTATTAATACCTACTTTTGACAAGTTTTTTGGGTTTTTCGAAAATGGACCAGCAAAAGGGGTACCTAATTAAGTTTTTGGGGTGGGATTTCACTGCGTGTCTGGATTAAGTCACAGTAACCTAAACATTAAATGACGTAACATATGATTGAAGATTTTTCAAAAATCAACCCCCTTCGGGGTGAACAGTTTATATGAAAATGTTATTTTTCCTTTCATCAATAAATTAATAATAAGGTGGCGTTCTGTAGTTTCTGCCTACCCCCATGGGAAGAAGGCGTGAGATTATGTATGTAATAATAAGTAAAATGATCTTAATCATTAATTTTCTAAAATTACCGGTTAAAAGGGGTGGAGGGGTGTTACATTTTATAGGAGAAAATACGATATCCATGCGGACGAAGTCGCGGGCAGTGCTAGTATGCAATAAAAAAAGTAAATTTAAAAAATCTAAAAACCCGACTGTGTAAAAAGTGAACTTTAAAAAAGATGGAAAGAAGATGACCTATTTTGTCTCCGAGCAATCTCATGCAGTCGGAGGCGTATAGGTCTTTATTATTAGGTAAATTTAAGAAGATGCCTTTATTATATCCAGTGACACTCGGGCAATAAAGATGAATCTAACGACATATCATTCATCAAAATCAGTTCAGCCGTTTAGTAGTTACGAGGGAACATAGGGACGGACAAACATACATACATACACAGATATGTACATACGTACAGGTCAAATACATAACCCTCCTTTTTTGGCCTCGCCGAAGTCGGGTAATAACAGTAATTCGTCCATCTTTTCTTTTTGCTCCGTACGCAAGCACTTGGGATGATCGATGTATCGAGTAAATACGATCCGATAGTCTGATCAGACAATCGGAAACAAAATCTGACGTGTATTTAATATTTACCCAGTATGGGGTTAAGAAAACACAGAATTGAATAAAGTTGACTAATACGAGTCAATGGTCGCACATCTGACGGTAGATGCGTCACGTAATGCCAGAACGGACAAGTGCCTATATAATAAAACATTCAACCTTACACACTCAACCAAGCAATGATGCGTTAGTGCATCGAGCGTACTAACTTGAATTAACGAAATTACGCCCGACCCGACGCATCTGCCTTCACATGTGCGACCACCTTGAAAACTGCTGGCCGCTTAGGGCTTTTAAAATGGTGGAGGCCACGTATGTAAGGTCACATGTTATTTAGAATCAAGTGAACATGTGCCTCTGTTAGTAGCAGAATTTCGAATGTGCTAGTCACCGTGAGCGAATGACGCACGGGCGGCGCGGCGTTATCGCGCATAGTTGTGGCACTGCTCATATACGAGCGGCTCGCGCCAACGGCAGCCGTCGACACGTCGACACGACACTCGTCGACGATAGCCGTAGACGCGTCGACGGCAGCCGCCGACGCGTCGACGGCTGCAGTTGCCTCTGCCGTTGGCGCGTGCCGCTCGTGTATATGAGCACTTACTGAGGACGTTTCTAATATTATTACGTCTGTGGTTTGAGTCATTACTTTATATCGTGTATTATCTATGGTTTGAGTTGACGTTTTATTGTTGTCATTTTGATAAAAAAGTAACGATACAATATTATAAGCCAAATTTCTAATCTACGCGTAAACCCGTGTATGATTCATAAAGTTGAGCTAGATTGAAGGCATAAAATGTTATAGAATTTCTTTTCACTCCAAAACGGAGCTATGTTCAAATTGACTCATAAAAATACTACATATTGTAGGCTTCCCTGTGCCCGTGGGTTTGAGCCTTAGTTCAATCAGTAAGTAGTAATAATCTATTATTTGAGAGAAGTTAGGATGGGTAGGATACACAAATTTCAACGAGCTTACGCTTGATTGAGATAGGAAGGTCACCCTTCATTAGCGCCTTCATGGACCAGTAGCTTCTCCGGGCAATTTCGACTCGACGGTCGATCTCGTAGTCCTGTCTGTTTTACCTAAGTTTTACCCAATTTTGTGCCGATAGCTTAGCATTAGAGCTATTATTAAATATATTAGTTTCTTTGTAGGGGGAGATTAGTCCAAAACCGGGTATAGGGGCAAAACCGGGACAAGGCTGTTTAATCTCTTACATGTTTTAAATTTACGCGCGCGTTTGCTCGCTGCAGCTTGCCATCTTGACTAGTTAGTCAACAAACTTTCAGAAGCGTTGGTGCAGGCTTGACGAAAATAAATAGGAAAAAGTTTTTATGGTGTCTTGATGTTATATTTCTAGAATTAAACAAGTGGTTCATTATATTCGTATATAAAGGTAAGTGAAAATTGTTTTCTAGCAAAGATTAGGCATGCATTAAAGTGTAAATTAACAAAAGTTAAGTTTTGAATACGCCATGTTTTTAAGTTATTTTGTCTTTGTTTCTCTAAAGTGCGCTTGGGGCGAAACCGCACGAAGATTCCCGGACATTTATTATTATATACTTTAAAATATACGCAAAAGAACCATGCATGGGTGCAATGTCTTAAATGTAAGAATTGCACCCATGAAGGCTTTACGTATTGGGATTCTGAAGAATTTGATGAGTACCAAATCGAGTATAATATATTGGTATACCCCGTTTTGGAAAAGGAACGGGGCAAAACCGTAAAAACATAACTTTTATATAATGATATTTTTTTGTTATTTACAATTAAGAAAGCACTCGTGTGTAAAATATGTGAATTATTATAAAACAAACTAAAATAAAGCCTTATATTATCCGAACTTGTGTTTTATTAAATATTTTCCTTAGCGTCCCGATTTTACCCCACTTTCCCTTACGTATACAAGATGTTAGGCAGACGGTTGAACAATGGCGGATCAGTGGGGTCGTTTGCTACGTGTTTAAGCCCAATAACAAAAACCAGTCCCCACGGTTTTTTTTAATGACATTTTTAAATTTTATTCGACATTAAATTGTCGTTGCTCAAACTTCAAACGTAATAATTTTAATTAATAATTTCATTTAAAAATAAAAAATAAACTGGCAACATTTTTTTCTTTATTTTTTATTCTAGAATAATTGTATAATCTTATAAAATTCGTATTTGATGCAGTTGATTGCTAGAAAATTAGATACGAGCCCTTAAACTACAAACTACAAATAGAGCAGTTCTTATTCTAGGAAAACATCTTTGGCTCATGCTCGTTCTCGTATGCAATATGCATAATTACTTTTATAATAACTTGAGTAATACTTATACCAAAAAGCAATTTTTAACATTTTTTTCTGTCTGTTTGTTCCGGCTAATCTCCGAAACGGCTGGACCGATTTTGACGGGAAATTCACCGGCAGATAACTGATTTTATAAGGAGGAACTTAGGCTACTTTTAGTTTAGAAAAATAATTAGGGTTCTGCGCTAAAAATTAAAACCCAAGAAATTGTAAACTTATAGCGCGGGCGAGCCATGCAACGCGGCGGGTTGGGGGACGAGGGAGTTTTTATTAAAATGTGGCAGTTATTTTAGTACCTATATTGTACATGTATCTTACAACTTCTACGCGAACGAAGTCGCGGGGCACGGCTGTCTGTAATATTTATGGTGTACATAATAAAGAGTCTATTCTACCTATCTTAACAGTCCGATCTACTTCGCTATCGCTTTGCACGAGTGAGGCGAGATACCGAAAGTCGAAGCAGACGGGAGTGGCGCGCCATCAAACGCTATGACCCCAGAACCAGAGAAACCGCTGAAATTGCAGAACATATATTCGGTTCTGATTGAGCTGATTTTCAAGCGAACATTCTCCTGCTCCTGGTGCCTCTTCCTGTATGTCAGACTAATTTGTACTACACTAATTCAAGTGTAACATAATTAACGCACAACCTCTTAAGGGGTCGTTGTACTCATCGTTATGAACAATCCCTCGCATTTCCTCTCTCCTACTTTTAAAATGTTACTGTGCCCGACAGGGTCCATAATTGTTTCTGTAATTATAAATATTCACCTGCATGTGTACATTATGGATTGCAATAAAGAATAATTGAATTGAATTGAATTGAATTGCATTGAACAACTTTTACTATGGGACCAAACCTGAAATCGCGAAAAAAAAATCAGCTGCTCCCTACATTTATGTTCGCATAACTCGTCAATATGTAGGGAACAGCTGCTTTTTTTCGCGATTTCAGGTTTGGTCCCATAGTAAAAGTTGTTCATAATGACGAGTATAATGACCCCTTAAGAGTTTGTGCGTTATTTATGTTATTCGCAAAGAGTGTAAATATTTATTTTATTTATTATTTATTTATCCTCCCACTGGTAGGCCATACAGCAATTATACCAACAGAGTCAAACATACTTCATGTGCTGCTTTCCATCCATCCTGTGTGCGGCGGACATCGAATGGGCGGCGATGGATCACGCATGTTCACGCAGCGTCAAGACACTTCTCCATAGTTCCATAACTCCACATTGCGCACATTCTTTAAGATTTTTTTGAGACTCAACGAATGTTAAAATAATTACATTAAAATTGAAAAAAACTAAATATAAATGGTACAATATAACTGTTTCTCAATCGTTATTGGTTTAACTACAATATTGTTCCCCGCACCCCTCTCCATGAGCTTTGTACGCATGAGCATTAAACTATGCTCGTCAAGCTAACGCATCCTTTTTTTTATTTGCAAAAAACCCTCAACAAGCGCCATCAACACAACTCATTCATCACTTTGCTTTAAGGCGAGGTAGACCCTGCGAAGTAGGTATTTAACGCTACCAACCTACCCACGGAGCGAGCCATGCGCTTACCTCGCCAGCGTGAACTTGCATGAACCCAAAATGTGTCACACTTGTCACAGTATAGGTAAGCGTGTCGTGTAGGCAGTAGGTCAACTCATTGGAACGAAGTTCTTTGACGCGGCTTGGCAGAAATCGTCACTAACGACAAAGCGCGTTCATACTTTCTTCTTTGAAATTCACACTTTCACTCTCTCTCTCTATCAAGAGAGAAAAAATTCAAATTTTCCTTCATGGGTGTCGTTTTCAAGGTTTTCGAGGGTGCTGAAACCGATAGTAAAGTCAAAATGAAAATCCAAGATGGCGGCCGAGAAAATTTTCAAATTTTCCTTCATGGGTGTCGTTTTCAAGGTTTTCGAGGGTGCTAAAGCCGATAGTAAAGTCAAAATGAAAATCCAAGATGGCGGCCGTGAAAATTTTCAAATTTTCCTTCATGGGTGTCGTTTTCAAGGTTTTCGAGGGTGCTGAAACCGACAGTAAAGTCAAAATGAAAATCCAAGATGGCGGCCGTGAAAATTTTCAAATTTTCCTTCATGGGTGTCGTTTTCATGGTTTTCGCGAGTGCTAAAGCCGATAGTAGTCAAAATGAAAATCCAAGATGGCGGCCGTGAAAATTTTCAAATTTTCCTTCATGGGTGTCGTTTTCATGGTTTTCGCGAGTGCTAAAGCCGATAGTAAAGTCAAAATGAAAATCCAAGATGGCGGCCGTGAAAAGTTTCAAGTTTTTCATCATGGGTGTCGTTTTCATGGTTTTCGAGGGTGCTGAAACCGACAGTAAAGTCAAAATGAAAATCCAAGATGGCGGCCGTGAAAATTTTCAAATTTTCCTTCATGGGTGTCGTTTTCATGGTTTTCGCGAGTGCTAAAGCCGATAGTAAAGTCAAAATGAAAATCCAAGATGGCGGCCGTGAAAAGTTTCAAGTTTTTCATCATGGGTGTCGTTTTCATGGTTTTCGAGGGTGCTGAAACCGACAGTAAAGTCAAAATGAAAATCCAAGATGGCGGCCGAGAAAATTTTCAAATTTTCCTTCATGGGTGTCGTTTTCAAGGTTTTCGAGGGTGCTAAAGCCGATAGTAAAGTCAAAATGAAAATCCAAGATGGCGGCCGTGGAAATTTTCAAATTTTCCTTCATGGGTGTCGTTTTCATGGTTTTTGAGGGTGCTGAAACCGATAGTAAAGTCAAAATGAAAATCCAAGATGGCGGCCGAGATAATTTTCAAATTTTCCTTCATGGGTGTCGTTTTCAAGGTTTTCGAGGGTGCTGAAACCGATAGTAAAGTCTAAATGAAAATTCAAGATGGCGGCTCTGAAAATTTTCAAGTTTTTCATCATGGGTGTCGTTTTCAAGGTTTTTGAGGGTGCTGAAACCGATAGTAAAGTCAAAATGAAAATCCAAGACGGCGGCTGCGAAAATTATCAAGTTTTTCATCATGGGTGTCGTTTTCAAGGTTTTCGAGGGTGCTGAAACCGATAGTAAAGTCGAAATGAAAATCCAAGATGGCGGCTGTGAAAATTTTCAAGTTTTTCATCAGTGGTGTCATTTTCATGGTTTTCACGGGTGCTAAAGCCGATATTAAAGTCAAAATGAAAATCCAAGATGGCGGCCGTGAAAATTTTCAAATTTTCCTTCATGGGTGTCGTTTTCATGGTTTTCGCGAGTGCTAAAGCCAATAGTAAAGTACAAAATTAAAATTCAAGATGGCGGCTGGGAAAATTTTCAAGTTTTTCATCATGGGTGTCATTTTCATGTTTTTCACGGGTACTAAAGCCGATAGTAAAGTCAAAATGAAAATTCAAGATGGCGGCTGTGAAAATTTTAAAGATTTTCATCATGGGTGTCGTTTTCATGGTTTTCACGGGTGCTAAAGCCAACAGTAAAGTCGAAATGAATATTCAAGATGGCGGCTGTGAAAATTTTCATGTTTTTCATCATGGGTGTCGTTTCCATGATTTTCGAGGGTGCTATAGCCGATAGTAAAGTCAAAATGAAAATCCAGATGGCGGCGGTGAAAAATTTCTAGTTTTTCATCATGGGTGTCATTTTCATGGTTTTCGAGGGTGCTGAAATCGACAGTAAAGTCAAAATGAAAATCCAAGATGACGGCTGTGAAAATTTTCAAGTTTTTCATCATGGGTGTCGTTTTCATGGTTTTCGAGGGTGCTGAAACCGATAGTAAGTCAGAACATTTTCGCGGCCGCCATCTTGGATTTTCATTTTGACTTTACTATCAGCTTTAGTACCCGCGAAAACCATGAAAACGACACCCATGATGAAAAACTAGAAAATTTTCACCGCCGCCATCTTGGATTTTCATTTTGACTTTACTATCGGTTTCAGCACCCTCAAAAACCATGAAAACGACACCCATGATGAAAAATTTGAAAATTTTCGCAGCCGCCAACCTGTAATTTTCATTTTGACTTTACTTTTGGTTTCAGCACCCTCGAAAACCATGAAAACGACACCCATGAAGGAAAATTTGAAAATTTTCGCGGCCGCCATCTTGGATTTTCATTTTGACTTTACTATCGGCTTTAGCACCCTCGAAAACCTTGAAAACGACACCCATGAAGGAAAATTTGAACATTTTCACGGCCGCCATCTTGAATTTTCATTTTGACTTTACTATCGGCGTTAGCACCCTCGAAAACCTTGAAAACGACACCCATGAAGGAAAATTTGAAAATTTTTACGGCCGCCATCTGGGATTTTCATTTTGACCAAATTTACAATTTGAAAGTCGACTCGTGACGATTTCTACCATTTAACTCCTACCGCAAGCCGCGTTACAGAACTTCGTTCCTAAATAAGGGTTCCGTTTTTCATTCGAACTTACGAAACGCAATAAAAACATACTGACTTATTTACACTATGTCCTACGAATGAATTGTTCGATAAATTAGCGGAACAGCCGCGCGCTAGCAAAACGGACATAGGTCCGACCTCGTCAAGGCCCGGCGGGCGACTGAATCGCAGTGCGCAAGGCGCTGTATTATATAATATTTTATTATTAAATGAATTTAACTATTTTGCAAAATGTAACCACAAATTGTTCTTCTATTTGTTATGAACTTTTTACATATATATTTTTTGGAAGTATTGCAAAATTAGAAAAACATCAAAAAAATCATCGATTAGACTCCTCTTCCGATTTTTTTTTTGATCGAGCGAAGTTTTCGATATCATGTTTTGAACCACAAAAAGTCAAAGTACATATAGTCAACTACAATATATATTTTTTTTGGCTTTGAACAATCACTATTTGTTTGCTTATTATTGAATCAAAGTGATGCAATATTAGGTATAGGTCGCCTTAATTAAATCTCACCGCTGCTGATACACCGAGCAATACACGGATCATCGTAAGAGTCAAGAAGTAATGTCAGGCGTAATCATTAAGACAATAAATATAATTCGAACCATCATCGATTTGATAAGCAGCCTACATAATATTATAGGAGGGTTTTTATTGTTACAGAGTGAAACGTAATAGGTCTATTCGTATTTGGTGTGGTTATGTATGTATTTATAGATGGCAATAGCCATATATTCCATGTATAATAATACATATTATAATAAAGTACTCCTTAAGGCGAGATGGTATCTTAACGGGGTTTGGAGCATTGGTATTGTCAAACTCTCTCTGTTACATTTAAATAAACCCATAATCCCCTTATGTCTTTAATGATTAACATGTAGACGAAATATTATTGAAATTGCTCTAATCAGAATCGATTAAAACAGTTTTTTCTCATAAAAAATGCTAATTTTGAAGAGGCTTTGCGATTTTTTGTGTATCGAGCTTAATTGTGTCAATCGTGTTTTGGTTCTCATAATTCATTAAAGAAAATCTTCAATTTTTATAACCATGAAAAAAATGTAAATTTGTAGATTTTGAGGACAAAAATTGATTTTGCGTGCAGCCGAAATGCGGCAAAATATTTTCTTTGGGACCCATTTCGCCTTAAGGCCTTTCATTAGATACTAAACATGTTACATCAATCTATGTATCTTTAAATTATAACAGGAGAAACTGACTGACTGACTGGGACTAGGAACGTGAAACTACGCACAAGGTTTCTTTTTATAACATAGGCGAGCACTAAGAAGCGGTTTTATTAAAATTTGATTTTAGTCACTTCAGAGTTTCGGCTCAGCGATGAAGGAAGAGTCAGTCAATGTCATCAGCTCACCGCTTACCTCTTTATTTAATTATTAGTATTAGTATTAAGATATTGAAATTTAAATTAAGGCTTCCAACCAAATACATAACACATAGTCTGCATTAACCCACAATCATTGTTTTAAATGTCGCATGTATCTAAAGGAAAGCACGTCTATGTAGCCAAAATGTTGAATAACTTTCTATTTCAGGCAATCTTTCTCCAAGTCAAATACCCAGCAGAATCAGTCGAAAAGGAGCGATTTAAAAGAGACAATGAAAATTGCTGATATTGTTCCCAAGAAGCCTAATATATTTAAACGCATGTATCTTAAGACTAAATATCGGGTTCTACTATGCTATTACAGAACAAAAAATTTCTTATTTTATACAATTAATCCCTTTACTAGTAAGACGCCTATGAATGCCAAAGCTGCAGCCTTACTTAAGATGGGAGTTGATTCTATCCATGTTATGTAATTTTCGTTGTGTAGAGTTCATACTCAAGGACATTGTACCCCCCGCCTTCTAGGTACTGTATGTTTTGTTATTTTATTTACTGTGTTCTTTCTTATATATGTATGTACCTATTATGATACTTTGTTGGTCGAAATAAACGTTTATTATAATTATTAATTCGTTCATTCAAATTCTATACACATCTGATCCATATTTAAGCATTTCTTGAACAAAAACAAATAAAACAAAAATAGATATATAAAGAGGATCTACCGACGAGGGTCCAAGGTACCGGTGGTTAGGGCTCCAGAGACAGGAATCTCTTCAGGAGCCAACAAAAAATATAAACGCAGCCAATACATAATTTTGTGCATGCTCCCCAAACATATCCGAAGTACTTACAGGGTGTTAGGCAGATGGATGAACATATGTAAATGTTACTAGTTGACAAAATGCTACTAGTTGACAAAAATAGCCCTAAAGGTGACGAACGTATTTTAGCTGTGACTGTACCTATGTCATTGAGGTTCAATGTAAACCTACATAATATGTAGTCATATGATTTTAACCAATCTCGGAATATCATGGTTTATAGCCTATGAAGTTAAATTTAAGGGCGCGTTTGCAATTCGGACAAAATTTGCTGCTTTTGGTACATTTTGTGACTAAATTGAACCAAATTAAATAAAACCAATAACTTACACATGCAGATTGGTTCTTCAACTTCACATTTTAACATTTTTATTGAAAATTGTAGTATTTTATATTGTAAAAACGATCTTCCGATAACCTTTCCCACAAAGTTTACGATACTGGGTTGAGTTTAGGTACATTTTTTGTCCTATTATCAAGCTTTTTACGAATTCTAAAAATACTGTAAGTAGCCAGACATATTCAATTCCAAAATATATTCAAAAATTCTATCAAATGTCTCAAATAGTCGCAGAAAAAAATAAAAACCAGAAGTAATTTTTTCACATATTTTGCTATTACGAATGAATCGTAATCGATTGTGTTAAGGGTTATTTTATTTTTGATCCTCGTCTTGATTTATTGCACAAAAATTTCAAATGAAACCTCAGTCCGCGCTCGGCCGCCGTCGTGAGTGGACATTGTGTCGCCTGTTTGCAGCAGCTCGTTTTGAAAAGATCGCTGTACAAATACAAAATATTCGATAGAACTAATTTGATACTTGACAAGTTAAGATTATTTTACAATCACAGTTTTTTTTTTTATTATAATAATTTATTTCGCTACAAGTAAGTAGGGTTTGTAAATGTCTATTCGTATGACTTGATGGAGTGACCTGAAGGTTTACTTCGGTGACTACTACTGGAACTGCTCGACGAGTGGAACTAGGTGTGCTGAGTTTGAGCTCGTTTTGTTAGCTATCATTAGATCTTACTTCCGGACTTGATGGAGTGACCTAAAGGTGTACTTCGGAGATTGCTACTGGAACTACTCTACGAGTAGAACTAGGTATGCCGAGTTTGGGCTCGTTTTGTTAGTTATGACGCGACGAGATCTTACCTCCGGACTTGATGGAGTTACCTGGAGGTGTACTTCGGTGACTACTACTAGAACTGCTTTACGAGTGGAACTAGGTATGCTGAGTTTGGGCTCGTTTTATTAGTTATGATGAGATCTTACCTCTGGACTTGATGGAGTGACCTGAAGGTGTATTTCGGTGACTGCTACTGAAGGCTTCCAGTGCCTAGCAGTCACTAAAGTAGGTATCAAAATATTATTTAGTAAAAATATAAACAGCAATAGGAAATAGTTTTGTACGTACCTAGCTACGTTATGAAAAGAAATGAGAAAAAAAATCAAACTTTCGAAGTATCAAAATTAGTTCACTTGGCTATTATTACCGCAGCTAACAGTGCCTACACTTGTGTGCGTGACTTGTGTCAATGTAGTAGTTCGATTCTACGCCTGTCAATTTTGCAAACGCGTCCTTAATGACAACATAATGTGGATGATTACTCATGAGTAATTTATTCATTTCCCACGGTATAGTGTGGCTGTAAATAAAACCATCAGTAGTCAAATAGTTACACTAACGGTGTGACTAATATCTATATTATTTGAGTGAGTTATTGTGATGTTGTTCAGCAGGATCTGCGTGTCACCTCCGGCGTATGCCTATTACTCAATTTAGGTTGCGACCTGCAGGGTGGTCAAAACTTTTATTATCTGCTGAGTACTATTCATAATTTTTTAGATTATTATTTAATTCATATGATTGTACTTTCCGAATTTATCTTGGACACTACTGACATCGGTGAAGGAAAACACCGTGAGGAAATCTGGACTTATGTTAATACTTAATAAAGTTATGATAATACATAATACAGCTTCTGTCCGCAACTTCGTTCGCGTGGAAGTCGTAAGACACCTCAATATACTAAAATAACAGCCACATTTTATAAAACTTCTCTGTAAGTGTACGACGTTTGTAGTTTTGGCCTCAACAGCCAAAATATACAGTGTGTCCCTGGTGCACAAACGAAAATGGGTGAAACTAGACCATAATTTATCGACAAAAAAATTAGCAAAAATAGGTATATAAAAATATTTGTATTATTAATATTGATGGTTTAATTTTTTATCACCTACGACAGACCCTTTTTCTTAAAAAAAAAATTTGTAACTCTAAGACTGTTTTTATGCCATGTTTTTTTTTGCTAAGCATCATGTGATCTTAGCCATTATCACTGTTTTTATTTCAACGAAATACTTACAATGTTTCAAAAGATATATTTTTTTTAAGAAAAAGGGTCTGTCGTAGGTGATAAAAAATTAAACCATCAATATTAATAATACAAATATTTTTTAATTTTTTTTTACAATGTTTTTGTCGATAAATTATGGTCTAGTTTCACCCATTTTCGTCTGTGCACTTTATCCAGGGGCACACTGTATAGAGAGTCAGGACTGGTGACGCGGGAGCAGGTGCCGTACAGTTGTTTATATGAGAAGTAGCTCGTTCTGATGTCGACACCTGCAGTTTTCAGTAACAATTTTCCATTGCTTGCGTAGTTTTACGTTTTTAGTGAATTAATGAACGCCTGCACAACACTGATACACTGATACACTAACTGCTGCATTCTTACAGATTATTTCTTACGAACTATTGAAGATGAATATCTTAAGACGAAATATTAAATCTATTACTAAAATTATCCATGATACAGAATGATACTAGATTTAGGTTTGCAAAGCAGTCGTCGAACCGCTAAGCTATTTACTTTGTTGAAAGGTAACTAAAATAGCCGTTCTTACTGCTTAGTTCCATAAAGTTATAGCGTGATTATAATCATTTAAAAGGTTAAATCTGTAACTATAATATTCTAACATTTTAGCTCGTCTTTGTACAATTTGCGGTAATTTTTAATATAGGAACTGCTCATCCACCGTAGCGTGATAATTTGTAGTCTACAGACTGACTAGACTTATAAGAAAATAAGAATCTATCCAGTAGTATTTGCGTGGTGCTGAAACATACATTCAGACAAACAGACGAAAATTCTAAACACTATATTTTTGGCATTTGAATCGTTCCCCGACCTCGTTGGAATTACCTGTTTCAAAAACATTCAATGTACAGTTTTGACTTCACTACGATTTTAATATATGTAGATAGATACATCTGAAATCGCCAACCCGTCTTGAGAAAGCATGTTGTGCATGCTCGTGCCTTCTCTGTATGAGAAGAGGCCTTTGGCCTGCAGTGGGACAATAATAGGCTGGTATTATTATTCTTATTTATCTAGAGATGACTCTAATAATGGTACTGTCATCTTCATTTGCGACACGACTGATGAATAATGATTTAATTGATACGAGTTGTCCTAAACATTACACATCAATATTTTTACATCAATTAGATTTTTATTATATTTTAGCTTTCTCTTGTATCCATCTATTATCACCATGATTAATTATGTTTTTTGATAAAATTCGTTTGACTATATATTATGTTACAGTGAATGTCCGAAATTAGTGAATGTTTAGATGCACCGGTGTGTCGACAATCACTTATTTCGATGGTGTTCGTGAGAAATTGTTTAATTAATTTACTTGAACGCAACAAGAACACGAGACACACATGACAGAACACACATGACACGACGGGACACGAGAGAAGCGGACGTATCAATGTGTGATTTAAAAATAAATGATAAAAGTGTGGAGTAAGTAAGTGAGTTTGTATAATTGGGGAGTGTCTTTACAAGGGATGGAAAGATTGAAGAAGATGTGGAAAGGAGAGTAAATGCGAGAAGTGAATGGTGCTATACATGCGATTGTGACCAACCAGTTAATGTCCAAAAACGCCCGACTGGCTGTTCACAATGATGTGCTGGTGCCTACGCTTATAAGTGAATATTGGGTGTAGCAAAAGAAGCATGAAACTAGAATAAATGCTGTGGAAATGCGTTCCTTGCGAAGCATGTGTGTTGTGACTATGAATGATAGGCTGAGGATGATGTGATAAGACAACGGTGCGGTTTAAAAGATGTAGTAACAAAAATTGAAAAGAATATGCTTAGATGGTTTGGTCATGTTGAGAGGATGACTGAAAGTCTACTAACAATAAGTATTTACACGGCAGATGTCAGTGGAAACGCCGGGAGGGGATGTCGTAAGAAGACATTTAAGTATAGTGATCTTATTGGTAATGTTCTTCAGAAAGCTCAGGTGCGTAGTACTCGCAACCGGCGCGCGTGTATGACCAGATGTATGAACGTAACCGAGGCAAAAGGAATATGTAAGGATCGTAACAGTGGCGTTTTGTAGTTTCTGCCTACGCCCATGGGAAGAAGCCATGGGTTTATGTATGTATGTGTGTATGTATGTAATCTATACGCATAAGCGTATATAAATACAAGATCGTCTTTTTGTGATGTGCTAGACTAGTAACTGCGGCCAACTCGGATGTAGATGTCAAAGTCAAAGTCAAACTCAAAGCATTTATTAAATTTAAGCAATTACATGCGCTTTTGAATTCTCAAGGAGGCGATCAGTCAGAAAGATGAATCTATTATACATATTAATTTGGTTTAAAAGAGTGTCCGACTCTTTTAAATAAAAATATTGTTTACACTTATTGGTTAAGTACATCATTCATGTTGAAATTATACATGTGACAACGATGTAGAAAGACGTGCATGTTATAAGCGTCCAAAGTAAATTATTCAAATATTAAAATAAGCCGTGGCAGCTAAAGGCTCTTTCATCGGTCGATAGGGATATTTCTGAAACTCATGCCATACCCACACGTAGGGAACCGGTTTCATTGGTCAATAGCGCCCGCATGTGGGGTGCTGGAGATTTCTGTAACGCATGCCATAGGGCCCGTATTCGGGGAACCGTTTTCATTAGTCGATAGGGAACGATTGCGGTATACGGAGAACCTGCACCGCACGTTTGGCAGTTGCTTTGAAGGCTCATTTACATTGAGTGTGAGTCCCCGCAGATGGTGTACCGACCACATTATCGACTTATGACTTCATTAGTCATTACCCCGCCTGAGGGGAAGACTGTATATCGACCGAGTTATCCACTAATGAAAATGAGCCTTATGAGATGACTAGGCCCTACTGACGGCCGGCGCCCGTTGGTCACAGTAGTAACCTAAACCATTCAGTCGGAGTGCCCTAGCTTAGTTACTGCGACCAACTTATTAAGAAGAAGCTTATAAAAAGCCAGAAAGCTAAAAGAGGCCCATTTTTTTGGAGTCAGTTAAAAAAGGCGATCATCATTAGATCATCAGTTTTCAGAGTATCATAAATATCCCCAGAATCAATTTCTGTAAATTTTTGACATATTTTCTATTTCTGCAGATATTCTTTTTTCTAAATTAATAATAAATTCGCTCATTTCGCTCATAGTGAAGATTCACCTAGTCGTCGAGGTGTATGGTAGCATTCGCTAATTATATTCGAAAAGAATAAATGATAGTCATTCACCAGCTAGCTCGGTAAATGTTAACATACACCAGTGCACTTCACACTTAACATATGTATATGTATGTATACGTACAATTTGTTATTAATTTTACGATTTGACGTGGCTATCCAACCATTAATCCAATCATTGCGATAAAGGTTTATAATACCTATAATAAAATAATAGCATAGCCAACAGTTTTATAGCTCATGTGGAAGTTAGTTGT
The DNA here is from genome assembly GCA_947568875.1 of Fissipunctia ypsillon. Taxonomy (NCBI): domain Eukaryota; kingdom Metazoa; phylum Arthropoda; class Insecta; order Lepidoptera; family Noctuidae; genus Fissipunctia; species Fissipunctia ypsillon. The sequence goes on along the minus strand of OX387659.1, from coordinate 12,863,853 downwards.
ATTTTTTAGGATAGTAGTTTTCGCAGTTAATTTTTGTTCAGTGAAAAGTAAAGCACCTGCAATAGCAAGTGTCTAAACATAGAATATGAACTTACTAAAGTATTAATATTTATTATATTACTTTAGTAAGTTCAAAGTTCTTTGGTGCGGCCCTTGTCCATCACAGTCTATTGTCCCCAGTTTTGTCTGCTCGCTTGATTATACTGACTCACGTGCGCCACAGTGAATTCATAGTTTCCTGTTGATCCTTTGTGACCTGTAGGAGTTAGTACGTCTACGTTGAGCGCTCAGCACAGTCAGCACACCCGTTGTGTCTGTGATAACAAGATAAGACCTACTAAACCATTACCTAAATAGCCACTGGTACCTACTCTGGGCCAAACCAATCTGAATTGAAGTTGCACTGTCAATCGTTGCTATGGATTTACGACTGACGATTATCCTATGTCTTGTAAGTATAGTATAGTTTTATTTCTTTGGAATAGAATATCTTTATTTTGTATAAAATATCGTACATAACATGACAAAATTCCTCATATCTTGCTTATTTACTGCATGTAAAAAAATCCGTAAAATACTTTAAAATCAAATTACATAATATATAACTAGTGAGATCATGTGTATTAGTGTTAATGTACCTTAGCCAGCTTAGGTATAATAAGTTATTTATCTTAAACTTGGCTAAGGACTCACTTGTTGAATGGTTCTGTAGGTGTAATAATGCGTGTGTTTATTTATCTTTCCAGTTCATCATTGCTGTCGCGTCAGCCCTTCCTTTGGAACACAAAGATGGGTTCCGCAGTAAGCGTGATGTGATGGATACAATGAAGAATGCTTGGGGTGAGGTCGTGAAGACGCTGGGCGATGCCGGGGACGCAGTCGTGCATGTATTCAAGCCGACAGAGAAGTCCGTGGTTGACAAAATAGCTGACGGGATCAAGAATCTTTAACGGATAAACCAGTTGCTTGCTATATCGACTAGTGCTTACGTAAGAACGTGTATTGACGTGGTACCTTAGCGGTGCAAGTTGGTCCTTATTAATATTATACTTATATACTATATTTTATGACTACTCTGTATTCATTTATTTTATTATACTTTAGATTTTGATATTCACCCTATACCTACAAAAGTTTAATTATTCTTTAAGGGGGAAGCTCCAGGTAGCCCGCAAAATTCAAAGTTTCAAATTGCAAAAAACATTAGAAAGTTTGAATTTTGCGGGCTACCTGGAGCTTCCCCCTTAAAGAATAATTAAACTTTTGTAGGTATAGGGTCAATTAATAACAGCGCGTTTGCCGGCCGACTCCGAAACGTTCTTTTCGTTTTTATAATATATATATATATATAGGTGACATTTAAAATGTGTGAAAACAGTTTTTTTTGGTAACCTCAGAAGCCATACAAAATATTTAAAATAATAATTAACCAAGTTGCTATGAGACAGGTTGGTTAAATTTTTGGACATTTTTGAAAATGCACTCAGGCCACATTTGACGCACAAAATGTCTGAAAACAAACTTTTTCGTAATAAAATGACGAAACCTTTTTTTTATATCAGACATATTGTGATAAAGCCGTCTGACCAGTACTGTCTACCGAGTTGGGTTCAGAATAATCTATACTAACGATTTTATACGGTTTTGGTCGGAAAACGATGCGACATGGTTTTGGTCGTGGGCTCACGAACTATTGTGTCAAACGCCTATTGACGGCTGCAATAATTATGTAAGAGGCAAATACTTGCTAAGAAGATTCCACAAGACTGTTAGCGTTCTTTCTATTTTCTAACATAGTTCCTTGTAGGTACAGCATAACGATTTTCACTTCAGAGCTTCTTCTTCAGATCCGTTACTAATTGGCAATTTTGTCTCGTCTTATTACAATTCCGCAGTAAATTATCGAAGAACAGAAACAAAATGCAATAAAAACGGGAAAAATTTATTCCTTTTGCGAGCTTCCGTTGTTGCGCTGCGTAGGTAAACGGTTAAAGTTACGCAAAAATTATGTACGACGGGATTGTTCCTCTTAAAAAGGTCTAAAAACAAAGTCCGCGATAGCATATGTCTATCTTTTATGTTTGGCTCACTATAACATTTTTAATGATAATCAAATTTGTTATAAAATAATGCATTACTTTCGAAGGTGTTTTCATAAACATCATATTAATCCTTATCCAAATAAATTGTTTCATCATCAAGGTTGATTAAGTTCGTGCGGTCCATGGCCCTTTACGGAGCTCCGGTGTGGGCGCGTTCCGTGAGGCGGCGACCGGTCCGTCGGTTGAACGCGTCCCAGAGGGTCATGGCCATCCGGTTAGCCCGGGGATACCGCACGGTCTCCGGGGAGGCGGCGAACTGGAGGCAAAAGTTCTCGCGCACATGTGGGAGTGGCGCGAGGAGGCAGGACGCCGGGGAGTAACTCCGTTGCCGCGAGAAATCGCGGCACGGCGGACAGAGCTCCGGCAGGATCTCATGGCGGCATGGAGAGTGCGATTGTCGCAACCCAGCGCTGGGCACGCCACAATTGCGGCGATAAGTCCCCTCTTTGAGGAGTGGCTAGAGAGGCGCCACGGCGTCCTCACCTTCCGCCTGACGCAGGTCCTCACCGGACACGGGTGCTTCGGGAGGTACCTGTTCCGGATAAGGCGGGAGGAAACGCCCGGGTGTCACCACTGTGTGGATCGCCCGGAGGACACGGTGGAGCATACGGTGGAGGTCTGCCCGGCTTGGGCGGAGCACCGCCGTGTCCTCGCGGAAGCGATCGGCGGCGGCGATCTCTCGCGTCCGGCCCTGGTCCAGGCCATGGTACGGAGCGAGAGTGCATGGGAAGCCATTACCTCCTTCTGCGAAGCAGTAATGCTCGTGAAGGAGGAGGCGGGACGCGTGAGGGAGAGGCAAGCTTTGCGCCCTCACGCCCCTAGTCGCCGCAGGAGACGCCCTGGGCGTCGGGAATTGGCAGCCGATTCCCGGCCACCGTAGGCGCGGGCTTGCGGATGGCGAGCAATGGGTAGCTCGCCGTCCGGTAAGGACCAAGCCCGAGTCGACGGCGCGTCGTGTTCCACGCGCGCCTCAAAGAGATGTCAGCACCATTGACGGGGTCCGCTAGGGCCGATGCCAGCTAGGGTTGCGGGATGTTCGAAAGAGTTACCGTGGCCCCGGCACAGGCAACAGAAGGAACACGGGTGGGTTTTAGTCAGTAAAAGTCTGACACGCCCGGGCGTGTCAGACTTTTAGACTGTCCCTCCCGCTCCGCCCAGAGCGGGAGAAGTCATTTGATGATTTCCCATCCACAAAAAAAAAAAAAAAAGGTTGATTAAGTACATGTAAATTCCTTTTGAATTATTCAATTCGGACCTTTCGTTTAGAAATTACGATGGGTATAAAAATGCTTAAAGTAAGAAAAATGCGCTTAGTCTATTAGTTACCGACATATTTTGTTTTTAGTGACTGTTTGAACGCGTTTTAATCTCTATCACTACCAGTCGGATTTGAAAAATTCTTTTTGCATTATAAAGTCCAATTCTTGAGGAAGACTATAGGGTAGTAACATTACGCTAGGACCCTTAGAAGCCGAGCAAAAATAAAAAAAAAGGAAGAACGAGCGCTAAGCGAGAACGAAGTAACAGCGCGGGCAGGCGATGCGATGCGACGGGGTGGTCAGGGGAACAAGAAATCTATACTTATATTAAAAAGCTGAAGATTTTGTTTGTTTATAATGGTAATCAAATTTGTTCTAAAATAATGCATTATTTGCGAAGGTGTTTTCATAAACATGGTATTAATCCTTATCCAAACAAATAGTTTCATAATCAAGGTTGATTAAGGACATGTAAGATCCTTTTTAAATTATTCGAATCCGACGTTTAGTTTAAAAATTACGGCGGGTATAAAAATGCTTAAAGTAAGAAAAACGCGCTTAGTCTATTAGTTACCTACACATTTTATTTTTTATTGACTGTTTGATTGCGCTAATCTCTGTCACTACCAGTCAAGTTTGAAAAATTCTTTTCGTGTTTTATGTTCCAATTCTTGAGGAAGGCTATAGGGTATGTAACATTACGCTAGGACCCTAAGAAGCCGAGCAAAAAGAACAAAAGTAAGAACGAGCGTTTAGCGAAAACGAAGTAACAGCACGGGCAGGCGATGCGATGCGACGGGGTGGAATGGGTAAAAAAAAATTTCACGCGGACGAAGTCGCGGGCGGAAGCTAGTCTTATATATATAAAAATCTCGTGTTACGATGTATGTCCTGAATGAACTTCGAAACTACTGAACCGATCTTGATGAAAGGGAAATGCCCATTTGAGGTCCACAGTGGACATTAGACTAGAGAAAAAATACTTTATGTATTAATTTTGCCATAAAAAAATCGTATTTACTTTCTTCAAAATGAGCGCCACTACGATCTACAACAATTAGTTAAAAAAAGTATCTCAATTGAAAAAATAAGAAGATTTTTGATTTTGACGCTGGCTAAATATTGCCAGCATCAAAATGATATTTTAAGTACTATCACTATAATCGATTTGAATCTATTTATAAACAAATACAATAACCCAACGGCATACCCACGGGACTTTACTGGTATTGTAATTAAAAACAAACTAAAAGAAAACACATGAAAATAAAAACTAATGTGTACTCGTAAAAAAAAAGAAAAATAAATCAAATAAAATATGGTTATTTAAAAAAATAATCGATATATCGAATTAATTTTATAATTTTTTCGTGATAGCGACAACACTGAATTGAATTTGACACTTCGCTTGTTGCTTAGTGACAATACATTGACAGAAAACAGATTTCAACATGTTTTTTATGAGAATGTTTCGCCAGTACAAACGCACAGTTACGCTCAATGTGGACGTTTTGATTTTCCTTCGATTTCTTTTACTGCGACCTGGCTTTGTTATATGGACTTTATTCGGATTTTCACCAACGAATTTGGCTTTGTTTTATGAATTTTGTTCTCGCCTTCAACAATAACTTGACTCTGAAATCAAGGATCAAGGCTGCATTCGATTTTGGATATTTAAAATAGCAAATGTGTTATTTTTATACCCTAATAATTACAATTGGATAAAAATATATTAGGAAAACCCCTCCAATCAATAATCAAGCATTAAAAAAAGAAAATTCTTGAATTAACTCACAGTACGATACTTTTTAATATAGAAAATTAACCACAAAACTTTTTTTTTTAATATTTCTAAAATAGTGGCGTCGATTTGAATATATTTTTAAGATATCCAATACTATTAAGATTTTAAAACACTCCATTTTTATATTAATATTTTGATGTCCATTTTGGGCCTAGGATACCATGGAGACTGGGCATTCTTCTTTGGTCACTATGTGTAATTTGATCCAACTTAAATTAAAGGATAGTTTTCATCTCGATTATTGACCTCAATAACTTTTATTTAGGTATTATAAAAGAAAGTGTACAAAGTGCGTGCCGCTAAAACTCAGAAATGAGTCCCGGTACGATCAAGGGAGTTATATGTTACGGTAGCCCTATATCTCTCATCCATGAAGAAGGTTCCCGTTTTTACCCGAAGGGCGTGCTTTTGAAGATCTAAGGGCTGAAAGTTTCGCCCTCTAGAAATTTCTAGAACAGTCCAGAACATTCGAGGGTATTCGAGAGCATTCCACAACATTCAGGAATGTTCGGGGACCTCCCAGATCATTGTGGAATATTCCAAAACACTCTCGAAAGTTGTGGAATAGTCTGGAACAACTTCCTGATAAGTAATAACGAGGGCGGGCGGTGCAACGCGGCGGGTCGGCGGACGAGGGAGTTTTATTAAAATGTGGCTGCGATTTTAGTATATTGTGTATCTTACGACTTCCACGCGAACGAAGTCGCGGGGCAACAGCAAGTATTTAATAAAACACAAGTTCGGAAAAGTATAAGGCTTTATTTTAGTTTGTTTTCTTTTATTAATTCACATATTTTACATACGAGTGTTTTCTTAATTCTAAATAACATAAAATTATCATTATATAAAAGTTATGTTTTTTACGGTTTTGTCCCGTGCCTTGTCCAAAACTGGGTATACCTATAGGTAGGTAATACGGGCTGGTGTCCGCAACTCCACGTCAATGCGCGTGTTTTGCGTAATGGGTGGGAAAATCGATTATTCGATCCACCCCAGCTCCTCAAGGAAGGCCAGCAACGCCTTGGTGTTACTGACAATCTCACGTAGGGTACCTGGGTTACCGAAGTACTTTGCCCTGTATGTGGCGAGCACTGGGCAGTTTAGTAGCACATGAGCTGCTGTCTCGTCGTCCTCCATGTAGGCCCTGCACAGCCCCGGAGGACACGGTGGAGCATACGGTGGAGGTCTGCCCGGCTTGGGCGGAGCACCGCCGTGTCCTCGCGGAAGCGATCGGCGGCGGCGATCTCTCGCGTCCGGCCCTGGTCCAGGCCATGGTACGGGGCGAGAGTACATGGGAAGCCATTACCTCCTTCTGCGAAGCAGTAATGCTCGCGAAGGAGGAGGCGGAACGCGTGTGGGAGAGGCAAGCTTTGCGCCCTCACGCCCCTAGTCGCCGCAGGAGACGCCCTGGGCGTCGGGAATTGACAGCCGATTCCTGGCCACCGTAGGCGCGGGCTTGCGGACGGCGAGCAATGGGTAGCTCGCCGTCCGGTAAGGACAAAGCCCGAGTCGACGGCGCGTCGTGTTCCACGCGCGCCTCAAAGAGATGTCAGCACTATTGACGGGGTCCGCTAGGGCCGATGCCAGCTAGGGTTGCGGGATGTTCGAAAGAGTTACCGTGGCCCCGGCACAGGCAACAGAAGGAACACGGGTGGGTTTTAGTCAGTAAAAGTCTGACACGCCCTCCCGCTCCGCCCAGAGCGGGAGAAGTCATTTGATGATTTCCCATCCACAAAAAAAAAAAAAAAAGGCCCTGCACAGCGGACTGTCTGTGACTCCTATGACAAAGGGGTGTTTATTAAATGTCCCGCGACCAGTTATGGCTGCTGTAACTATACGCAGCTGCTGTTTATTTAGCCGGAGAAGCCACTTCGTGAAGCGGCCATCAATTGCAGGGACTGCTTCCTTGGCCTGCCTACACTCACCCTGCTCTGACCATTGCTTGTGGTGTTGCTCGCTGGTGCGTTTCCTTACCAGAGTGCGTATGTACCCGAAGGGGAGTGGCACGATGGGTTCAGGTCCCACTGGTGCCATGCTCGACCCCCTCCTGGCAAGTTCTTCGGCTGCGTCGTTGTCTAACGAACCGCTGTGTCCCTTGATCCATTTAATGGTTATGTTATTATGGCTACCCACCTGGTTAAGGCGCTGGTGGCACTCGTATATTAGCCCAGAATCAACTGTATGACTGTTTAGCGCTTGCAGGACAGCCATGCTGTCCTGCAAGCGCTATAGAATACTCTCAAGTATGGGTATACCTATATTATACTCGATTTGGTACTCATCAAATTCTTCAGGATTCCAATACGTAAAGGCAGATACTACAGAACGCCACCTGCTACGATTCTTACATACTCCTTTTGCCTCGTTTACATTCATACATCCCTCATACACGCACGCCGGTTGCGAGTACTACGCACCTGATCTTTCTGAAGAACATCACTAATGGGTACAATTCTTACATTTAAATATTGCATGGGTGTATGGTTCTTTTGCATGTATTTTAAAGAATATAATAATAAATGTACTCTGTAATCTCCGTACAGTTTTGCCCCAAGCGCACTTTAGAGAAACAAAGACAAAATAACTTAAAAACATGGCGTATTCAAATCGTTACTTTGTAAATTTATCGTTACTTTCTTTTATCAAAATGACAACAATAAAACGTCAACTCAAACCATAGATAATACACTATATAAAGTAATGACTCAAACCACAGACGTAATAATATTAGAAACGTCCTCAGTAAGTGCTCATATACACGAGCGGCACGCGCCAACGGCAGAGGCAACTGCAGCCGTCGACGCGTCGGCGGCTGCCGTCGACGCGTCTACGGCTACCGTCGACGAGTGTCGTGTCGACGGCTGCCGTTTGCGCGAGCCGCTCGTATATGAGCAGTGCTACACCTACGCGCGATAACGCCGCGCCGCCCATGCGTCATTCGCTCACGGTGACTAGCACATTCGAAATTCTGCTACTACTAGAGGCACATGTTCACTTGATTCTAAATAACATGTGACCTTACATACGTGGCCTCCACCATTTTAAAAGCCCTAAGCGGGCAGCAGTTTTCAAGGTGGTCGCACATGTGAAGGCAGATGCGTCGGGTCGGGCGTAATTTCGTTAATTCAAGTTAGTACGCTCGATGCACTAACGCATCATTGCTTGGTTGAGTGTGTAAGGTTGAATGTTTTATTATATAGGCACTTGTCCGTTCTGGCATTACGTGACGCATCTACCGTCAGATGTGCGACCATTGACTCGTATTAGTCAACTTTATTAAATTCTGTGTTTTCTTAACCCCATACTGGGTAAGTGTTGAACAGCCAATAAAAGGGTTTCATATTTTGTGTACCTACATATCCAGGTCAAAAGGTAGGCCCATTTTTTTTGGATGGTAAATCATCAAATGACTTCTCCCGCTCTGGGCGGAGCAGGAGGGCGTGTCAGACTTTTACTGACTAAAACCCACCCGTGATCCTTCAGTTGCCTGTGCCGGGGCCACGGTAACTCTTTCGAACATCCCGCAACCCTAGCTGGCATCGGCCCTAGCAACCCCGTCAATAGTGCTGACATTTCTTTGAGGCGCGCGTAGAACACAACGCGCCGTCGACTCGGGCCTGGTCCTTAACGGACGGCGAGCTACCTATTGCTAGCCGTCGGCAAGCCCGCGCCTACGGTGGCCGGGAATCGGCTGCCGATTCCCGACGCCCAGGGCGTCTTTTGCGGCGACTAGGGGCGTGAGGGCGTAAAGCTTGCCTCTCCGTCACGCGTTCCGCCTCCTCCTTCGCGAGCATTACTGCCTCACAGAAGGAGGTGACGGCTTCCCATTTACTCTCGCTCCGTACCATGGCCTTTTTTTTTTTGTTTCGGATAATCATGATAATGTGGAAAATCCTCATGGATGGCGGAGGGGTCTGTCAGACTCTTACTGACTAAAAACCAACCCAGTGTTCCATCTCACACCTACGCTGAGGGTCGCGGGAACTTACGATTCCGCAACCCCCGGCTAGTGGCCTGCCACGGCGGGCCTCTCCTCGTGTCGAGGGGGAGAGTGAGGTGTTTGACTGCTCCCGCGACGTCTAAGAGGGGCGCGTGTGGAATACTACGCGCCGCCACCTCGGGTCCGATGTATGGGGGGCGACGGACGTCCCCGTGTCCGTCGCCCCTGGACCCATTTAGGGGGGCTGGAAGAGGGCGTTGTCCGCCCTCCGCTGACGCCCTGTTTGCCAGCTGCGGGCTGGGTGAGAGGATGTGATCTCTCTTTCCCTTTCCGCAGTCTCTTTCTGCGAGATGACTGTCTCGCAGAAGGAAACTACCGCGTCCCAGGACCTCCTCGCTGCCGACCATCGAATTCACGACAGCTGGCAGTGACAGGTCACTGCCTACTCCAGAGATGAGGGCACGGCGCGGCTCCTCCTAAGCGGCACACTCTGCCAGCGTATGCCGCGCCTTGTCCTCCCGACAGTCGACGCAGTGGTGACACCGGGCGTCCGGCTCCCAGTTTATGCGACACAGGTACTTCCCGAAGCAACCATGCCCCGAGAGCACCTGCGTCACCCGCAACGACAGGGAACCATGCCTCCTCCCGAGCCAAAGGTCGAACACCGGCCGGACCGCCTCGATGGTGCCGAGGCAGGGCGTGAGAGAGGACCTCGCGAAGCTGCGACCGACGCTGCTCTATTTGTCGCTGCATCGGTCGCTCACCTCGTGCCTGCATTTCCTCGCGCTACCGATACAATGACGCGAGTAATTTCGCCTCCAGGTCCCAGGGCGGGGATCCGGCCAGTGCGCAAGCCGCCTCGTAGGAGATCGTGCGATACCCCCTGATGACTCTGACGGCCATCGCTCTTTGCGGCCTCCGCAGAACAGCGATGCTACCGGCAGTCAGGTCAGCCGCCCAGATCGGGGCCCCGTACAGGGCCATCGATCGCACGATTCCCACGTAGAGTCGCCTACAGGCGGCGCTTGGGCCCCCCAGATTGGGAAGCAGCGTTGACAGCGCCCCAGCCGCGCCCATCAACTGGGGCACCAACCACCGGAAGTGGGGTCCGAAGTCCCACCGGCTGTCGAGCACCAATCCCAGGTACTTCATGGTAGACTCGACAGCGATCCGGACCCCCCCCGACCACTATGTGTGATCCGGGCGGCGGCGCCCGCCAGGAACCATGGAACACCATGGCCTCCGACTTGTTGAGGGCCACCTCCAGGCCGAGGCGCCGTATGCGGCTCACCACCTGTAATACCGCAGCCGTCGCCAGCAACGCTGCCTCCCTGTGAGAACTGCACCGGGCCGTGACCAGCGTGTCGTCCGCATAGTACGTCAGGTCCACGCCCGGCTAGAGTTCGCCCCTCAGCACCCAGTCGTACCTGATGTTCCACAGGAGGGGGCCTACGACCGAGCCCTGTGGAACACCGCACGACATGAGGCGCTGGTTTGCACCATCACGTCCCACGTAGGTGACACACCTCTCCGACAAATAAGCCCCAACGAGGCGGTGGAGGTAGAGAGGCACCCGGTGATAGCGCAGTGCCTCCCGGATCCAACTCCAGGGCAGGGTGTTGAAGGTGTTGGAGATGTCCAACGACACCGCCACCATCACCCTGCCCCGGGACACCGTTTCCTCCGCCAGGACTCTCACCCGCGACACAGCGTGTATGGTGGAGCGCCCGTACCGAAACCCGAACTGACACTTGTCCAGGTCCGGCCCCTCTCCGTCCGTATCATGGCCTGGACCAAGGCCAGACGCGAGAGATCGCCGCTGCCGATCGCTTCCACGAGGACACGGCGGTGTTCCGCCCAAGCCGGGCAGACCTCCACCGTATGCTCCACCGTGTCCTCCGGGCGATCCACGCAGTGGTGACACTCGGGCGTTTCCTCCCGCTTTATCCGGAACAGGTACCTCCCGAAGCACGCGTGTCCGGTGAGGATCTGCGTCAGGCGGAATGTGAGGATGCCGTGGTGCCTCTCCAGCCACTCCTTAAAGAGGGGACTTATCGCCGCAATTGTGGCGTGCCCAGCGCTGGGTTGCGACAATCGCACTCTCCATGCCGCCATGAGATCCCGCCGGAGCTCTGTCCGACATGCCGTGATTTCTCGCGGCAGCGGAGTTACGCCCCGGCGCTTTGCCTCCTCGCGCCACTCCCACACGTGTGCGAGGTCTTTTGCCTCCAGGTCGCATGGCGATAATCCAGCAAGGAGGCTCGCCGCCTCACCGGAGACCGTGCGGTATTCCCGGGCTAGCCGGATGGCCATAACCCTCTGGGACGCGTTCAACCGGCGGGCCGGTCGCCGCCCCACAGAACGCGCCCACACCGGAGCCCCGTAAAGGGCCATAGACCGCACGACCCTCGCGTAGAGCCTCCGGCAGGAGGCGTTTGGACCCCCCAGATTGGGCAGGAGCCGCCTCAAGGTAGCCCCGTCCCCCTCCAGTCTGGGAGCCAAACTTCGGAAATGCTCCCCGAAATTCCACCGGCTGTCGAGGATGAGTCCCAGGTACTTCATATCGCTTTCATGGTTTTCGAGGGTGCTAAAGCCGATAATAAAGTCAAAATGAAAATCCAAGATGGCGGCCGTGAAAATTTTCAAATCTTTCATCATGGGTGTCGTTTTCATGGTTTTCGAGGCTGCTGAAGCCAATAGTAAAGTCAAAATGAAAATCCAAGATGGCGGCTGTGAAAATTTTGAAAATTTTCATCATGGGTGTCGTTTTCATGGTTTTCGAAGGTGTTGAAGCCGATAGTAAAGTCAAAATGAAAATCCAAGTTGGCGGCTGCGAAAATTTCCAAATTTTTCATCATGGGTGTCGTTTTCATGGTTTTCAAGGGGGGGCTGAAGCCGATAGTAAAGTCAAAATGAAAATCCGAGATGGCGGCTGCGAAAATTTTCAAATTTTTCGTCATGGGTATCGTTTTCATGGGTTTTGGGGGTGCTGAAACCGATAGTAAAGTCAAAATGAAAATCCAAGATGGCGGCTGTAAAATTTTTGTTGTTATTTAAAATCATGTAAGAGTCATCACGTAACATCCTCAATAACAATATTGATATCCTGAGTTATTGTCAAAAAATTATTTTATTTTGCCAAGGAAAGGACTTCGTTTTAATCCACCCATACATGTACCTCATACATCTTAGAATTATAGGCAGAACAGTTATGTTTTGCGAGTAAGCAGAAGTTTCAATGATATATGCAAGTAATATGATTTTGATCCATTCACAATTAGTGTGAATTTGGCCAGAAGGTGCTTAAGCCTCAAATTTTTCAAGTAGCTGTTTTAGAACCCAACGGCTTGGCACGCGACGATGGCAAGAGACCAGACGGAATGACCATAATGCCTTGGAAGTTAGGCAGGCCTTTGGTGTGGGATGCAACATGTGTCGACACCCTTGCGCCATCCCATCTTCCTAGTACGGCGGGCTGTGCTGGGGCGGCTGCTGCAGGTGCGGAAAACCTCAAACGGCGAAAATATTCCGATCTTTTTGGGAGTTATATGTTCGAGCCGTTTGGGGTTGAAACACTAGGGCCATGGGGTCCGAGTGCCCACTTGGTTTTCCGAGACATCGCCAAGCGGTTGGTCGACTCTTCACGTGACCAAAGGGCTGGCCTATTCTTTGGCCAAAAAATTAGCATCGCCATACAACGTGGCAATGCTGCCAGCCTTTTGGGCACTTTTCCTGTTGACAGCGATGCAGACAAATTTTTTGATGCCCTATGATTATACAGGGTGTTTGGAAGGTGGGTGCAAAGCCTTAAAGGGGAGTTAATACAGACCATCTAGAACATTTTGAGCCATATTTGTCCTAACCAAAGTCTGATATTTATTTTTTTAGAGAACTTTTACGATTTTGGTACCAAAATCCCAAAATTTTCCAATTAAGGCCTAATAACGCAAAGATTGAGTGAAAATTTCTATTTTTTTTAATTTACTTTATTGGCCTAATGTGTGTTTAATGGTATGAAATCATTTCGAAGCACCGTATTTACTAAAAAAATAACTTTCAGACTATTTAAAATAAAAAGAAAAAAAAATTAAAGAAAAAAAATGGATTTTAATTGACATTTAAAAAATAAATAAAATAGCTACTGGTGTTCAAATAATTTTAAAAACATGCTGAGTTATTGCTCTTTTTTTAAGGTATCATTTACTTAGATAGCTTTACAATTTTTGAAGTTAGGGTGCCTGGACCAATTAAGGGTAAGAAATTTCAAATTTCAATAAAATTAAAATCAACCTGATTTTTCCTCAAATAACTTTAAACTAAAGTCTAAAGTGGTTATTTTTTAGACGCACTTAAAAAAAGTCGGCCTTACAAAACGAAACAAAGGCTGCCGTGGTGGCCGGCGGACCGGGCGGCGTACGATAACAAAGGGCTCTTGATTCTTTTGTTATGATAAAGACAACTTTAGGTCTTATTGCCGAGGATGTAAAGATGCTTTTTGAGTTTATAAATTCGTTAGTACCTGAGATGGACCCGACCCGTCGCTTCGGTGATGTCATCTTTTCTCTCTCTTCCTTCACTGCTCTGCCCTTGCGCGTTGCGAGTAGACGTTTGATTCACCGTACTCAGTCGTAGCTTAATGTTCCTGCGCGTGTTGATTATTAATTTTGGAATTACTTGTATTGCGTTTGTGATTTACCGTGTTCAGTTGTAGCTTTACGCTCCTGCACGTGTTATTTCGGACTATTGAACTAATTGACATTTTAATTGAGTGTATGTACGATTGCCATGGCTGCATTTACATCTCAGGAACAAGCGGATATCGTTTTTATGTATGGCAGAGCTGATGGTAACGGAGCTTTGGCACGACGTTTGTACCAAGAACGTTACCCGAACCGCAGGTAAAGTAACTTCTAATACTAACATTATTACTTCAATTGCCATGTTGATTTGTAACTGACGTTACTAATAAACAATTTCATTTCAGGCTACCTAATGTTCGAGTTTTTTACAACACGTATCGCAGACTTTCGGAATCTGGCATCCATCATGCAGTACCCGGAGTGAATCCAGGAAGACATGACCCCGACGTTGAAGAACAAATACTTGCAGCCTTTGAAGCGGATCCTACAACCAGCGTCAGAACTGTGGCGAGAAACTTAAACCTTTCAATATGGAAAGTGTGGAGTACCATGCATCGGGAACATAAATATCCGTTTCACGGTAGAGGCGTGCAAGGCTTGGTAGAAACCGATCCTGGGAGAAGGATGCAGTTCTGCCGATTTATGCTCAATAGCGACATTGACGACAGATGGTTTCTAAAATCTATCCTCTGGACTGATGAGTCCAAATTTTCTAGAGAAGGAATCACGAATTTCCATAATTTACATGAATGGGCTGACAAGGACAACAATCCGCATTGGAAAAAACAGGTATACAAATTAATGTTTATTAATTTAAGTCCAGATGTTCAACACATCTTCAAAGAACACTTTAATTAGAATTAATTTTTGTTTCAGGTGTCTTTCCAAGCAAAATTCTCCGTTAATGTATGGGCTGGAGTGGCTGGACGGACGTTGATTGGGCCCCACATTTTACCAGATAATTTAAACGGTGAAAATTATCTGAATTTTCTACAAAACGATCTCCCAACACTCCTGGATGATGCGGAAGTACCCATTTTAAATACGGACAGGCCAATAATTTTCCAACAAGATGGATGTCCATCTCATTGGACATTGATTGTCAGAGAACATCTTGATAACTGTTTTCCAGGCAGCTGGATAGGTAGAGATGGGCCCATTCCTTGGCCCGCGCGATCGCCCGACCTGACGCCGTTAGATTTTTTTGTCTGGGGACGGGCAAAGGAGCTCGTATACACAACTGAGATTTCAACAAGAGAAGAACTAATTCAAAGAATAGAAGCAGCTTTCAGAACAATGAAAGAAGAAATGCAGCTTAAAATCACCACGACAGAAGTTAGAAATCGCTGTCGTAAATGTATACGCTGTGGCGGAAGCCATTTTGAA
Organism: Fissipunctia ypsillon; assembly: GCA_947568875.1. Classification (NCBI taxonomy): domain Eukaryota; kingdom Metazoa; phylum Arthropoda; class Insecta; order Lepidoptera; family Noctuidae; genus Fissipunctia; species Fissipunctia ypsillon. Next base: position 12,848,722 of record OX387659.1, on the reverse strand, counting down.
CATCAAAATTAAAAAATCAAATCAAAAACTGTCTTTTTTTTTTACTCCTTAAAATCGACTTTAACTGGTTCAGGCACCCTAACTTCAAAAATTGTAAAGCTATCTAAGTAAATGATACCTTAAAAAAAAGAGCAATAACTCAGCATGTTTTTAAAATTATTTGAACACCAGTAGCTATTTTATTTATTTTTTAAATGTCAATTAAAATCCATTTTTTTTCTTTAATTTTTTTTTCTTTTTATTTTAAATAGTCTGAAAGTTATTTTTTTAGTAAATACGGTGCTTCGAAATGATTTCATACCATTAAACACACATTAGGCCAATAAAGTAAATTAAAAAAAATAGAAATTTTCACTCAATCTTTGCGTTATTAGGCCTTAATTGGAAAATTTTGGGATTTTGGTACCAAAATCGTAAAAGTTCTCTAAAAAAATAAATATCAGACTTTGGTTAGGACAAATATGGCTCAAAATGTTCTAGATGGTCTGTATTAACTCCCCTTTAAGGCTTTGCACCCACCTTCCAAACACCCTGTATATATATATTTTTTTTTACATTTGTACATATTATAATTATTATTTTGTCTGTTAGCTTATTATATTATGTAAATATTATGTTCCGAAATAAAAAAGTAGCGGTAGGTTATCCTATTTGTTTTTATTATTTTTTCTTTTCTCTTTTATTTCAGTCGTATAATTGCAAATCAAGTATTTATATTGCTTCTTACTTTAATTTAGGCGATGTGTTTTTGTTTTTGTGCTCACACCATAATTGTTACTATAATTCATTACGTGAGAATTTGTTATTGGCTCTCTGGTGCTATGGTTTCCTTTTTGTTTGTTTTTATTAGCTGTAAGTACTTCATGTACTAAAATAAATAAATAAATCCCGGGACTTAAAAACCACGAATTATTTATTGGACTTTATTTGTAGTTACAAATGATTGATTTGAAAAATCATAACATTTTTTAGGGTTACACACACAAATACACATTTATATCTGTAATTTTTATGGTGTACATAGTAGTAAAGAGTAGGTATTCTATCTATCTATGAATAAAGTCCAATAAAAAATTCGTGGTTTTTAAACCCCGGGATTTAAAAGTCATTAAAATTATTCCGGGATTTTAGAGGAGGTATTATCCACTCTACGTTACTTCCAAACTCAAACTCAAAGCATTTATTTCAATTAAACCAATTACAGGCATTTTTTTTCCTTCCTCGAAGTTCAGGCAAATTAGCACTATCTATTCCGATCACTGTACATAACATAACATCACGCCTTGTTTCCCCGAAGGGTTAGGCAGAGGTGTAGTACCTATAGTAGTACACTCACACATGAACATACAATTTCGTAAAAATTGTCGCGCTGTAAAGCACGTTTTGTCTTAAAAATGAATTCACTTTAGTATTTAAATACTATCATACAATTTCGAATATATATTTTTTTTAATTTATCGTAACGTACTTATAAGTACGGATTACATTTTCGTGCTGAAAAGCACGTTTTTATTAAGTAGTAATTGTTATTTTCCTCGCTAGAGAGCTCCGATAAACGCGTGCGATCGCAGATGCTAATCATAAAGTGCTACAGGGCGAAGCGCGTTTTTCCTAACTATGGCATCTCGTAGTTGGCCAAGAGTGGCCGCCGTGACTACTTAACCGATTTATAGGCACGCACCGCCGGCCCCCGCATGCTTTTTAACTCTGTAATATCTTCGAAAATATTCATTTAAATTACATGCTGTAAAGGGCCATATTGATCTATATTACATGCACAATGTATTTAAGGTACTTAATTGGGTAAGGATTTATGCTGTATTGCTTAAAATCGCTTCGTCACTATTTCTCGTAAAAAGTAAAGGATAAAAAATGGTTATTGTGGGTTATCCCTAAGAGATAGACATATACCATTGCAGACTTTTTTGTAGACCTTTTTAAGGTGTACAATACTGTAGTACATTATTTTGATCTATCTCTTAGGGTTCAGCCAGCGTTTGCAATGTAAGCGCAAAAAAATGTATTTATTTACGACATCACATTAGAAACCTCTAAAGTTATCAGTGTTTCTCTTCTATATTATGCATGTATTATACATATAAACCTACCTCTTGAATCACTTTATCTATAAAAAAAATCGCATCAAAATCTGTTGCGTAGTTTTCAAGATTTGAGCATACATAGGGACAGACAGACAGCGGGAAGCGACTTTGTTTTATACTATGTAGAGATAAATCTATACAAATAAATAAAATTGAAGTGTCTGTTTGTAATGTCAAAATAACAACTTTTTACTAAATGCATAAGAAAGTATAAACGGTACTTATAACAAAAAAGCAATTTTTTAAATTTTTTGTCTGTCTGTTTGTCCGACTTTGAACTGCGTTAAAAAAAATAGAGTGATAAAGCAGCTCTTATTCTCATGCTCGTTCTCGTATGCAATATGCATAATTACTTTTAAAACAACTAGAGTAATACTTATAACAAAAAACAATTTTTAACATTTTTGTCTGTCTGTCTGTTTGTTCCGGCTGATCTCCGAAACGACTGAACTGATTTTGACGGGACTTACACCGACAGGTAGCTGATGTTACAGGGAGTAACTTAGGCTATTTTTATTTTAGGAAAATAATTAGGCTTCTGCGCAAAAAAATGAAAACCCATGAAATTGTGAACAAAAAGTCGGATTTGAAAAATTCTTTTTGCATTTGGTAGCTCAATTCTCGTGGATGATAATAGGCTATTTAACATCACGCTAGGACCCTTAGAAGCCGAGCAAAAATAAAGTCAGAAAGAACACTAAGCGAAAACGAAGTAATAGCGCGGGCGGGCGATGCAACGCGACGCGACGGGTCGGGGGACGAGGGAGTTTTATTAAAATGTGGCTGTTATTTTAGTATATTGTGTATCTTACGACTTTCACACGAACGAAGTCACGGGGCACAGCTATTTTGTAATATGTAAAACGCCACAGAATAGCCTTTACCAGAAGTGGTCAAAGTATTAGTGGTTCAGCAGCTTCAATATCATCAGGATTGTGCCAGAATATAGCAGTTCGTCGTGGACGTGGTACAACAGCGGCTGACATCATCTCTTCCATCTCTTCTTTCATCAGAAGACATCCCCTCCTGTGGCCGCCACGCAACCATCGATGGGACGCCCTGCTAGAGTGACTGTCACCAGCCAGTGTCACTCTTACTCGACCTTTTCGGTGATTCCAGTAAAAACTAGATGGCGCCAAATGATGTGCCATCATGTATATTCACTTCGGATATGTTTGGGAAGCATGCACAAAATTATGTACTTGCTTCGTGTATATTTTATGTTGTGAGGAGGTTCCTGTCTCTGGAGCCCTTACCATCGGTACCTTGGACCGCGCTCCCGGCATTATACCCTCTTTTAATATTTTAAAATGTTTATTATTTGTTTAAGAAATATTTAAAAATGGCTCAGATATGTATAGAATTTGAATAAACAAGTTAATACTTAATTAAAATTAACGTTTATTGCGAGAGTAGGTACATACATAATTTATGACAGAACACAGACAATAAAATTAAAAAACACACAGTACCTACAGGACGGGAGTACAATGTCCTTGGGTAAGAACTTTAAACAAGGAAAATTACGTAACATGGATAGCATCAACTCCCATCTTAAGTAACGCTTTAGCTTTGGCACTCAATAAAGGCTTCTTTTTAGTAAAGGGATTAATTGTATAAAATAAGAAATGTTTTGTTCTGTAGTAGCAAAGTATACTATTATATTTAGTGTGAAGCCACATACGTTTAAAAAAACCCGGCCTCCTAGGGATTACATTGGGAAGATCAATGTCTCTTTTAAATCGTTCCTTCTCGACTGATTCTGCTGGGTATTTGAGTTGCAGAAAGATTGCCTGAAAAAGAAAGTCATAAAAAATGTTAGTTATACGAACGTGCTTTCCCGATACTTGCGGCATTTAAAATTCCAACAATGATTGTGGGTTAATGCAGAGTATGTAAGTAAGTATTGTACCTATTTGGTTGGAAAGCCTTTATAATTATCAATATCTATTTCTATACTAATACATAAAGAGGTAAGCGGTGAGCCTGTGACTGACTGACTCATCATCGCTGGGACGAACCTACTGATGTAACAAAAACCAAAGGAGAATGCTCAAAAATTTATGGGCAAAAATCCCACAGTCGATAACAATTAATATGATATTACTTTCTTTATAAATTATCCACATGATTGGCTAAGACATTTTTAATTTTTAATACTAATGATTCTCTTGCTATTTTCATATAAATAAAGTTGGTTAGCAGTATATACACTGATACAGCTACCCTTTACCGGGCTATATTATGTTGTGCTACATAGTCAGAAACAAGGTATTTTTTTTGTGTACCCTTTTTGGGTAGGTTTTTAACATGTATTCAGAAGACACTGCGTGCGCAGTGGCGTCCTCATCTTTGTTTGGTTTATTTCTTTTATTTTAGAATGAAAATGCAGAAAATGAGCATGTTACGTTATGCTCCATAAGACTATACGTTTTTATTATTACAACGGTAGTTTTACATTGTTAGGTTTTATTAAATCAAAATCAAAAGTAATTTATTCACACTAGGCTGAGAATCAGCACTTTTAGAACGTCATAAATTACATAAGATAGTCCCCCAAAACGCCCGCCCCTCACCACTTCCCAGTGCTTTAGTTGGGAAGAAGAAGTGGCGCAACAAACTCCCCAGCAACACAGCTTTCTGTTTAGTTACAAAAACTTGATTCTAAATATATCCGCATATTATATGACTTATACAGTCAAATAAAATAATGAACTCATAAGAACATAATCATTGCCTTAAGTTAATCACAGTGACCAACTATTCAAGTAGTCGTTGATAGAATGGTACGCCTTTGAACAATGGTTGGATTTTACTTTAGCTTTAAACACATTAACGGGCAAAGGAGATGGAAAACGGTAGGCCCAAATGTAATAAGTTGAGATATGATCTAAAAAATTAGTCATATTTTTTTATCTTAGAGTATCAAAAATCAGCTGAATTCTCAATCTGGAAGCGGAAAATTAAGAGAAATACAGTTATAAGTAATCGATTACAAAATTACAAAAAGAAAACCTTCGCACTAGGTAATTAACTCGAGTAACTAAATGCACTAAATCTATATATATAAAAGGATAAACTGACTGACTGACTGACTGACATATCAACGCACAGCCGAAACTACTGGGAATAGGAACGTGAAATTTTGCAAACAGCTTCTTTTTATAATGTAGGGGAGCACTAAGAAGGGGTTTTTGGAAATTCGACCATTAAGGGGGTAAAAAGGGGGTATTTTGTTTGTATGAAAAACCTTATTCCTTGAGTTAATAAACTTGAAACTTGGCCAAAATACTTATCTTAATAAATTATGAACTTCGTAATTTTTGGTTTTTCTAAACTACCCCTACGAGGGGGATTGGGGGGTGTCAAGAAATGTATGGAAGAATGTTAACGCGCTGTCATATTAACTCGAAACTCAGTATTTATACTTAAGTCTAAGAATAAAGAATAACCTGTATCAAGGTTTTTCGAAAATCTACCCCGGACGGGGTGAAAAGGGGCTGTCAATATTACAGGGGAGAATTTTACTGCGTAGCTTGATTAACTCGAAAATTGGTATGAATTATCTTTGAGTCAAGGTTTGGAAATATCCTAAATGATTTTTTTAAATTCCACCCCTGTGGGGGTGAAAACCGGGGATATAGTTTAGATGAAAAATTTTATTCATTTGGTTAATAAACTTGAAATTTGGCACGAATATTTGCCTAAATAAGCAATAAAGTTTCTTACTATTCGTTTTTCAAAACTACCCCTGACGGGGTGAGAAGGGGTAATTAGATTTTTAAGAGGAGGATTTTACTGTGTGGCTTGATTAACTCAAAAATTGGTACAAGAAATCTTTGATTTCAGCTGTGGAAAAATCCGAAACAATTTTTCGAAATTCCACCCCTGTGGGGGTGAAAACAGGGGATACAGATTATATGAAAAATCTTATTCCTTTGGTTAATACACTTGAAACATGGCAATATTTGCCTCAGGAAATAATATAAATTGTCACTCTTAGTTTTTTTAAACAAATAAGGAACACTAGGACCGTAAGCACAGTAAGGAACAGTAAGGAAAAATTTTAACGCGCTGTCATATTAACTCGAAACTCGGTATTAATACTTTTTCGGTAGTCAGTGTCTTTGGATCTGTATTTTAGGTTTTTGCCACTGACTTCCGAAATTAAAGTTATTTTTCACTTTGTAGTGTTTGTTTTGGAAGTCGGTTGTTTCACTTTTTAGTGGGTCTGTTTGTAATTTATCTGAGGTACAATAGCCTTATGACAACTGCTCATCACCTTTTATAAAACATTGCTTTTCCCGAAGCAGGGGCGTTAATTGTTGCGGAGTTCTCTTGGTACTTCCCCAACAGCTCCACTTCACCATATGCATTGTGACGAGCTTCTATTGCTTAGCAATAATTTTAAAGTAATGGAATCGCAACCCGTGAAATACTTATTATTGAGTTGTTCCAGTGGCCATTTTACCATCTGCGGTCTTCGTCATCAATTCCACTTCACCAAATGTTGCTTTCCGAGAGAAAATGCACAAGTTCTATAAAAAAATACCAAAATCGCTATAGGTGCGCCTATATTGAAGAGCTCCCTTAATTTCTCTAGGATCCCATCATCAGATCCTGACTTGATGACAATGGGACCACCTGGAAAGTATACCCTTTCAAACAAAAAAAGAATTTTCCAAATCGGTCCAGCCGTCTTCGAGTAATCGGGGAACCATAAAAAAAAAAGATTCCGAAGAACTGAGAACCTCCTCCTGTTTTGAAGTCGGTTAAAACTAATTTATAGCCAGAGTGCATCTCATGACATTTCCAATAAGCCCCAACACGGCTAGGATACATTGTTTTATTACTGTTCAGAGTTCAATGGTAGGTACCATTTTCATCAGAAGCATTTATTTAAATTTGCTTCGTCATAGTCGTTTAACTATCTTAATCGAGATATCTTATCGCCACCCGTGAAATATTTATCATTGATGAGTTCCAGTAGCCGTCTGTGGTCTTCTTCGTCAGCTCCACCTCACCAAATCATACTTTCTGAATGCAAATGCTTGATTTGTTGACGAAAATACCAAAATCACTATGTGTATGCATATATTTAAAAAGAAGTGATTGAACGAGTCTGTTGCGCACACTATAGTTTTTAGAATTTTTGTCCGTTTGTTGTTTGTCGGGATGTATGTTCCGGATTGGCGCAAAAACGGTTTATTGAATTTAGAGGAAATTTGGCATACAGATGTTTTAGAACCTGGATTAACACGTAGGGTAGGTACTAATTTGATATATTCCGACATACACGCGGGCGAAGCCGCGGGCAAAAGCTAGTATACTTATATACAATATAGTGCATTTACTTACATGCCATATTAATAAATTAAATATGAATTAATTACTGAAAAACCAATATAATGAATATCGATTTCATATCGATTTAAATCAGTCTTATATTTTTAGTCTATGTCACTGGCATGACAGCTGTGAGTCAGCTCAACATTGACAGTAGACAGTTGCCAACTGCTCTTGCTTGTTCACTCGTTTCATGTTTTCCGATGCGTTTTAATTGCTTTTCAGATTATTACATTTTTAACGACCACTGCGTTGTTGTTTACGGATTCTGACCCTGCCTACCTTGTACGACTCTTGCTTTCACACTGGACACCGAAAATCGCTCACACGTTTGACTTGGAATTGTTATTTTGGATTTTACCGCCGCCTTGTGGATTGGATATTGCTGAAAATATGGTTCGCTGTGTGAATTGAGGGATAGCAACTAGTCACTGCAATACACTAGGCCGACGACCCTTAGACGAAAAATAATAAACATTAGTGTTTAAAGAACATCTTTTACACTTCAGGAATAAGTTTTTAGTTAAAGATTGTGACATAACCTTACTTTTACTAAATCTCTAATAACTCGGCTCTCAGATTGTCAAAACTAACAAAATTTTCAGCGAGGGATTGATAAGTTTAAATCTATTAATTCACATCAATTTCATCTCGTTACATTCAGGCCCAAGATTGTATGTAATCGTTTCCGTCTCCTTTAGCAAGGAAGAGGGTAGCTTGTTATAAAAGGTTATACCAAGCCCAACAAATGAGTTATGAACCTTATGAAGCCGGTGAAATGGAGCGCGTAATTTGTCCTTATTTCTGGTGTTAATATCACTGTTTTAAGTGTGTTAATGTATATTTTGCCTAATATATATGTTGTTGGTGAAATTGGATGGTGCTGCCCCCGTGAGAATAGCAATATCTTTAAAAAATCTCTCAGAGAAACTCTGGCACCTAGCTGGTACATTGCTTGAACAGCTCGTTTTTGAAGAACAAATATATTTTGAATGTCAGCGGCTTTGCCCCACAGCAGAATACCGTAGGACTAACGCTGTGAAAATATCTAAAATAGACTAACTGAACTGTATCAACGTCAGTGTATTGTCTTACTATCCTGACGGCGTAGGCGGCCTAACTGAGCCTTCCCGCTAGGTTTGATATATGTGGGCCCCACTGAAGTTTGACATCTACCGTTATACCCAGAAAAACTGCCGAGTCTACAATTACAAGGACCTCTTTATCTAAGACGATGCTTACATCGTCTTAGATAAAGAAGACCCTACCAACTCCACCCAATCCAATCCAAATCCAAAAAATCTCCAATCTCCAATCCAACCAATCCAAACCAACCAACCAAAATCCAATCCAACCAATCCAAACCAATCCAAAAATCCAATCCCAACCAATCCAATCCAAATACAATCAAAATCCAATCCAATCCAATCTAAAAACCCAATCCCAACCAATCCAATCCAAATCCAATCAAAATCCAATCCAATCCAATCCAAAAACCCAATCCCAACCGATCCAATCCAAATCCAACCAAAATCCAATCCAATCCAATCCAAAAACCCAATCGCAACCAATCCAATCCAAATCCAATCAAAATCCAATCCAATCCAATCCAAAAACCCAATCCCAACCAATCCAATCCAAATCCAATCAAAATCTAATCCAATCCAATCCAAAAACCCAATCTCAACCAATCCAATCCAAATCCAATCAAAATCCAATCCAATCCAATCCAAAAACCCAATCCCAACCAATCCAATCCAATCCAAAAACCCAATCCCAACCAATCCAATCCAAATCCAATCAAAATCCAATCCAATCCAATCCAAAAACCCAATCCCAACCAATCCAATCCAAATCCAATCAAAATCCAATCCAATCCAATCCAAAAACCCAATCCCAACCAATCCAATCAAAATCCAATCCAATCCAATCCAAAAACCCAATCCCAACCAATCCAATCCAAATCCAATCCAATCCAATCCAAAAAACCAAAAAAAAATCCAAAGGAGGTCCAATCTTGGACCTTAGTCCAAGATTTCTAATATTCGGTAAAGCGAACTTTATACATTTCGTTTTCTTGGCATTGAGAACTGAGTTATTTATTGTAAACCACTCCGTAATCACTGAGAGTGCACTGTTTTCGTAGTCAAAATCTTGTCTATTCCTGTCTACTTTAAAAATAAAAGAGATATCATCTGCACACAGTACAACGTTACAGATACCGTTTAAATAAGTAAGTCATTAATATTTACTAAGAATAAGAATAGTCCCAGTATTGAGCCTTGAGATACACCTAACTGAACTGCTGACCCGGAAGATTTTACACCATTAACATCTACACATTGGAACCTATTACGTAAATAAAAAAATATTGCTTTGAGAGCTTCATTTTGGACACCGTAATGACGTAGTTTACGCAAAAACGTGTCATGGTGCACGCAATCAAAGGTTTTTACAACCTTTATAATCCTTAAATCGGAAAATAGTGGCCACCAAGCTCCGTCTTAAGGATAAAACTAAACAATGTTAAACTACCATTATTAAATTTCCAATTTAATAACTTGTTTGTTGCCGTTTTTATCGAATTTAGGGTTTCGTTTTTAACTTTCTTTTTTTTAGTCCAAAAACTACTGTCTGAAATTGAAGTATTGCTTTCCTAAAACTAATTATTTTTTTTATATATAAAAATATTAGAAACTACAATAATAAAACTGGTTTGGTCTAGTTTCTTATAAATGTAACTATCCGTACTTTCTTGCTTTACAAGGGGCTAAGAATATCGTTCGTTAAGAATAGGGTTCATGGTATTCAAGATAGAGTTCAAGGGGAAGAAAACACGGATTTGAATATAATATAGGCAGAAATGGTCACCTGGAACAAACACTGAGGATTGTGACTCTAACAATAGGGATTGCAATCCGGTCCGGTGGATTCGGTATCATTTGGCTTCCTACTGGATCCGGTAAAATTCTACCGGATCCGATAAAAGCGTTGCAATGTACGTGCTTTAGTGCTAAATAGTAATATTTACTCATTACGAACTAGATTGGGGGACGACACCATTTATACGATTTGTTTTTGTTTCCCTGAGATCGTTCTTTTACACTCAAATTGAGGGTGGGGCAAAAATAAAAACCTAATTTTTTGTGGCTACTACGAAAATTAATATTTTGAAGCCGCCGACCGAGCCGATACACATTTAGGCTGCAACGTTTCACGTTTTAGGGCATTTTCATCACATTTCTCGATACTTCTGGCGATAGATTCGGCATACTTCTTATTTCTGTTTAGAACTGCCAAAGGTTTTGGTTTGGTCAAACTAGACCGTACAAAATAATACCAATTCGGATTTGAAAATGATACCGGATTGCAATCCCTATCTATCAAGTTATCAGTGTTAAAAAGCACAATGTAGTGTATGTGGTTAGTAAACCGATGTGAATATAAAAAAAAAAACAAATTATACATTACCAATGTCAGCAAGGTCACAACTTTTCGCAACATCATCCTTGACGGTACAATGAATTCTGAGCATGAATACTAGTGATTTATTAAGGGTGGGACTACGAAGAGCATATTTTTCAATAAAAATAAAATCAACTCTTCTTTGTATTTATCAATCTTATATGATAATTTGGATTGATCAACTTTACCCCCTCAAGCTGTCGCAACAGTGGGATAAAGTTGAATGTTCACAATTTTCACGTCCAAGCTGTGTCCACCAAATTAGACTTGCATAAACTCTGAGTTCGCTTTTTCCCCATTAAGGAGTACTATAAATAATAATAAAAAAATATCTATACATTACAATTAAATAAATGTATGTCTACGTCAAGCACAGATTTACAGTAAATCTAGTATCATCTATTTAAATAAATAAGATTGTAAAGAATACAATTAAAATAGGCAAAGGCAAAGGAAGGAGGGGGAAGGGGGAAAAGGGAGTATGTAAGGATCGTAGCAGGTGGCGTTCTGTGGTTTCTGCCTACCCCCATGGGAAGAAGGCGTGAGTTTATGTATGTATGTATGTAAAATTTAAATTATAATTATTATCTTACTAGGTACCTAATTTCTTTGAAATCACAGATTTGTAAATCATTAAATGCCTATTAAAGACAGCCATACTGCCCCATCTTAAAAATCCACCCTGTTTAGTTTATCTGTGTCGTACTTTCCCGCACTAGTGTGGGAATGCAATGTAAAAATCACGTGTTCAATACATTTCACTGTGAACCTAAAAGTGGTGCAATAAGAACCACTTTTCGGACGTGTGTTTTCATGTGTGTTAAAAAAACAATTTTAGTGTGTGAAACATGTGACATAATTTTTGTAACGGTTACAAGCGTTGCGTGTAAGATTGTTAAATTAGGCTCTTTTTTTTATTGCAGCCATACTTTCTTGCATTATACGTATCGTTTAAATATTCATATTCTAAAGTCTAGTTTCGCTAGTTTTTCTTTTTATTTCGTGACTTAAACTGCTCAGAAGCGTTCGCGAACAGTCGACATGCCACATATTGTCGGCAAAAAAGGTACAAAATAAAACTTCTAAATTGGATGGCCAGGTAGGTGGTGTTATAAACTTATAACAAAGGAACTGATCTAGAACTCCTATTTTAAAAAATATCCCACGCGATCATAATTTTTAATCATCGGTAGACTAACCCTTAATTTGATCACGTTCGAGTATGTCATAATATTATTCATGAAGGCAGGCTATAACATAACATAACGTTCTTTAGCGTGACACAATGACATAAAGAGGTATAAATAATCTACACCATAATTATAATAAAATAACGTAAATAATAAAATAACTGGCACGCTGGTCTACTCAGCAAACTTCCTGCTTATGGCATCCCTGCTGATTTTTGTAGCTGGATATCAGACTTCCTTAGTGAACGGTCGATCAGAGTAGTCGTTGACGGCTGCTCTTCCGACCTTATGGCTATTGATGCCGGAGTTCCTCAGGGGTCTGTTCTCTCTGCAACTCTTTTTCTGCTGCACATCAATGACCCACTTCAGTCTGGTATTGTTGGGTACGCAGATGACAGTACAGTTTCAGAGAGATACTTGTCCAGCGCAAAAACCAGCGAGGCCGAAGTTCGTTCCTTGAGAGAGGCCATGGTAGAGCGGACAGATTTGACTTAAGCCTTGTCTCCCAGTAGGGTGATGATAATCTGGTCACTTTTAATGCCACCAAAACACAGGCGTGTCTTTTTACCGCTAAAAGGAGTCGTTTCGATCAAACTCCTACTTTTCGGGGTACATCTGTTCCTGTAACTGATCGGCTCGAGCTCCTAGGCATGGAGTTGACATCATGTCTCAACTTCGGAGCCACCATCGAGTACAAAGCCCAAACTGCGGCCAAGAAACTGGACATCCTAAATAGGGTGAAGCGATAATTTACGCCTGGACAGCTTTTAATTCTCTACAAAGCGCAAGTCCGATCCTGTATGGAGTATTGCAGCCACCTTTGGGATGGCTCGGCCAAATACCAACTTGCCGCGCTTGACTCGGTGGAACGCAGAGCTAAGAGGCTCATTGGCGACGTAAGACTGGTGGATGCCAAGCTTCACAGCTTGGCTCATCGCTGCAAGGTTGCCTGCTTGTCGGTCTTCTACATTATACTTCGGGGAGTGTGCTCAAGAACTCCACGACCTCATACCGCCGGCCCCCTTCTATCAGCGGACATCTAGACGCACTGCAAGTTACCATCCTTACCTAGTTGCTATCCCACCAATTCGCACTAAGCGTTTCCAAATGTCTTTTGTGATGCGCACAGCAAAGGAGTGGAACTCTCTGCCTGCGTCTGTGTTTCCGAACGCATACAACCCCGATCTCTTCAAAGTGAGAGTGAACAGGCTTCTTCTGGGTAAGCTCGCTCCATCGTCGACTTTGTCTCTGTCATCTCTGACCTAGACTAGAGTCAAGAGCAAACCTATCTCAAATAAAAAAAAAAATAGTAACGAAGTCAAAACTGTGACACATAGTGACATATAGTGATCGTATTGGTTATGTTCTTCCAAAAGGTCAGGTGCGTAGTACTCGCAAGCGGCGTGTGTGATGAACGTGAACGGGGCAAAAAGAGTACGTAAGGATCGTAGCAGGTGGCGTTCTGTAATTTCTGCCGACCCCATGGGAAGAAGTCGAGTTTATGTATGTGATTCTAAAATGTACATCTAATATTTTTGAAAAAAAAAAACATTAGCTGCGAGGTGTGGGAACGAGTCTGATGCTAAAATTTAAAAAACTATCATCATCGTCATTGACGTTTTAGCGCCAATCCGGAACATTCAGACAAACATGCCTGCATGTTCCGGATTGGCGCAAAAACGGCTAAACGGATTTGTATGCGTTCAAATACGTAACATAAAATGAGGAAATGAAAGCTTATTGACACCGAATTAACTTGTATCACATGAAAACTTAAAGCAATCATGTTATCAAACGTGTCAATTAAATTGCCAAAGTACAATGAAACTTATTGTAATGTTCTTGAAAATAGATATGAATGTTATATAAATTCCGAGGCGCTGAACCTTTCGTACAAGAAGTCTTCACAATGGTTTTTAAGCTAAGAATTATTTTATAAGTAGGTAACTAGCACTTCGTCCGCGTAGACTTCGTACTTTAGTACCCCGTTAGGGGTATATTTTCAAAAAACTCTGATACTTACCTCGGTCTTAAGTATAAATACTGAGTTTCGAGTTAATCGGACCGCGCGTTAAAATTCAACCATACAAATTTTGACACCCTTTAGGGGGTCGTTTAGAAAAACAAAAAAATTACAAACTTCATAATTTACGTCAATTTTGTCCGCATCTGCAGGCCGGAGACCCTCCTTTAATCACCGGTACCAGAATTGTTGGCGAAGATATTCCACCCTTTGGTACTGCTGAAGACGACTATCAGGAACATCGTGTAGGTCATCGCGGGCTGGCGCAGTCAGTGGTCGGTCAATAAGAAAGGACTGGGAGTGAGCGGGGAAAGTCATGTGGATGGAGGAAAGAGGAGACAGAGGTCGGGAATTTAGTACGGCTTCTATCTGCCGATCTATTCTGTAAACATCACGCCGTGAGCACTTACGTGAAGTGAGTTTGAAGTGAGCTCAATCCCTAGTAGAGTAAGGTGGGATGACAGTTCACATCACGCTCACTTCACTTAGGTGAAGTGATTCTGGAGGAGCTGAGAGAAACGCGAGGTGCGCGTTCCCTATCACACGACGAAGAAGGTGCCTATTACCTCCTCGACTTGACTTGTTTCCCACAGACTACCAAAATGCGGAACATTTTGACTAGATGCGTATTCCAAAATATCAGAACAATTTTTTTTTTTTTGGAAAATCTTTCATTACCTAAACCTATGAATTTGCGACCGTTAACAGAGTAGTTAACTGCAGGCTTACCACGGTGTAAAATATATATTTTTAATGTTAATAAATACAACTATACACTTTCCCGCGAAGTCGCGATCTTTTCTACCTCCGACAGGCCAGCATGATTCGCGTAAATGAAAAAGCAATGCCTATGGAGCAGCGAGGAGACGCTGAATGTGTTCAATTCCTCATGACGAAATAATAAAGTCGAAAAATAATATTTACTATGAACTACAATCGGATGTTTTTTTTTACCGTAACGATCAAATTCAAGTCGCAGTGCCGTAAAAATTCCAAAAATGTCACAAAAGGTATTCTACTAAACCAAAAAACTAACTCAAATGTGAAGTTTTGTGCGTTGAGATTGCAACTAGACTGGAACTAAGGCCCACTTGCACGTTCATGGGTTATCCTAAGTAACTCAGAGTTAATAGCTAACTCAGGGTTAATCTCATTAGACTAACCCTGAGTTAGCTGTTGATTCCGAGTTATTTAAACGTGCAAGTGGGCCTAAGAAATGTACTTAAACGGTATTCTGCTAAAGTTTCGACTTGACAAAGAAAATAAAATAGCTATTCTCGTAAATATAAATACGTCAAAACTGACGTAAACATGTAACTGAATGTTGACTTTACATTTACTAAAAATTATAGCTTCTGCAGTTTCAATTTATCATTTTATTTTGATTTTATGTTTGAAATCATCTTGGAATCCAAGATTCATGAAGTAAAAACTTATCCAGTATAACAGTGTTGTAAATAATTTTGTGTTTGTGTGGTGAAATATTAAAAAAACGAGTGGGTTCGGCCTGTGGGAGTAATTTTCATTCTTCACACAACGTGCAGATGATGTATCGACGGCAGAACAACGTAGAGAATACAGGTAACCCGCGAAATTCAAACTTTCTTATGTTTTTGCAATTTAAAAATTAGTATTAAGTTGTATGTTGATTGAAGTATCATTCGCGACCGTAACACATGCATTAACAGAATTATAATCATCAAAATCAGTAATACCACTCCATAAGTTTGTATAATCCTAATTGTCAAGATTTCATGTAATAGTCATTCAATAGAATTGCCTAGTCTTAAAGAGTTGTATTGATGATTTTAATTATCATAATTCTGTAAATACATATTTGTCACGGTCGTAAATCATATTTTAATCAAAATACACCCAGACACTGAACTGCAAATTGCAAAAATCGTAAAAAAAATTGAATTTCGCGGGCTACTGTAGCGCTTCCCCTTCAACTACACTTCTGGACACATCTATTGGCCCACCTTGTATTTTCAGTTTCGTTTGGTCCTAGCTAAAATTTTATATTAGGTCGAGCAAAAAGTTTTTATGCAGTTTTGAACCTGGCACATTCACAATTTCATTCAATAGTCTTTTTTTGAATTTCGAACACAGAATTTAAAGAAACAAAAGACAATTTGGAGCCTGTTTGTTGATATCAAACAATCGAATACTAAGAAAACTTGGTTTTATTGGTTTACTTGGATTTAATTCTTGAAAAAGAGGTGGAGGAGGAGGTGATTGTTATCTTTGGTTTTGCAACAAACATTACTTATTCTTAACATTAAGGTGAGGTTCTATCAATAATCTATGGATACTTCACCTGAAGTTGCCGCCCAAGCTGTGGCACTTATTCAGGCCGGACACAGCCAAAGAAACGTGAGTGCTCAACTTAATTTAAGTCGATCTGCGGTCCGAAATGTTTATCGGAGGTACCTAGAGACTGGCGGCTTTGTTCGTCGCCAAGGAAGGCCACGATCTCGGGTCACAACTGAAAGGCAGGATCGATTCATCGTGACGACCAGCTTGAGAAATCGTCACCTTACCTCCATTGAGATACAAAACCAACTTCGCGACTTCCACGGAGTATCTGTGAGCGCTCGAACTGTTCGGAGAAGGTTAAAAGAACGCGATATGGTACCACACAAGCCAGCTAATGGGCCCAAACTAACGCGAGCCCACCGAACAGCGCGCCTTCATTTTGCACGCAGTCATTTAAATTGGACACAGCAAGATTGGAGCCGTGTACTCTTTTCTGATGAGTCTAAAATTGTGTTACATGGCAATGATGGAAGGAAGAAGGTCTACCGACGTAATCCCTTACGTCGCTCTCCCGAGCGTTTCGCACAATGCTGCTTTGAAGAGAGGGTTGCTTATGGCGGTGGCTCATGGACTGTCTGGGGCGGTATATCCGCGAGCGGCAAAACTCAACTTGAGGTTGTTACAGGGCCAACATTAAATGCTGAAAGGTACATTCGTGAGTGCTTAGAACCTCACGTGATACCATACGCGGACTATGTGGGCCCAAATTTCCTTTTTATGCATGATAATGCAAGAGCCCATGCGGCCGGCATCGTCAGGGAATATCTTCGGGATGTGAACATCACAGTTATGGACTGGCCAGCCAGAAGCCCAAACATGAACCTCATTGAGCACATGTGGGACGAGCTAAAAAGACGTGTTAGGGCTCGTCAGCCAGTTGCCCAGACGATGCAGGAGTTGAAAACTGCCATAGAAGAGGAATGGGAGATGATCCCTCAAAATTTCATAGAGCGGTTGATAAACTCTATGCCTAATCGTATGAGAGCTGTGGTAGATGCCCATGGAGGCAACACGCGTTATTAAATTAAACCTTTATTTGATAAAACATGTTTTTTATTCAAAAATCAATTGCCTTTAACAAGGCGCATATCCGACTTGTTAGGCGTAGCTCCATGTCGTATGGTATTCTGAATTCAAATTTAAAACAATACGATCGAAAAAGATAGTAAAATGTATCAGGTTTAAAACTGCATCAACAGTTTTTGTTCAATCTAGCAATCATATTTCGGTAGGGGCCATCGAAACCTAAAATCTAAGGTGGGCCAATAGATGTGTCCAGAAGTGTAGTTGTGCATTCTCTAATCTAGTATTACAAGTCACTGCAAAAGTAAAGTCTTGATGCATTCGTAAGAAAAATTGTTTGAAATTGAGGAGTGATTTTTCAAAGGCCTTATTTCCTTTTCCCACCTGATTGGAGATTTATCACGGAATGGACAGAATCACGGATGACGGAATCTTTTAGTCAAGGCAAAATCGCATCTGAAACCGTTACCAGAAACGATGAGAACGTCCGATTTCCTATAATAAAAAAAAATAATAAAAAAGTTGCATTAATAATCGAATTACATTCCGTTATAATATTTCCATACAATAATTTGTTACAAATTGTTAGGTAAGATGAAAACATAGTTACTGAACTCGTGTACATTTTGCGTTTTTGCGAACAAGTAAGTATAGTCTGATCATGGACCAGGAAAGTGTTCTTCGGATCTCGGCGTTACTTAAGGATCCCCGAAACGATCAATTGCAATCGTCAATTTTTCCGTGATTAATACAAATTGATACGTTATTACGTACGTACGTAGATACGTATTCGTATCTACCAAATGCAATTGAAGCGATTGACAATCTTACTACAATAGAAATTGATGGCAATTGATCAATTGTAATTGATCGTTTCGGGGACCCCTTATCGTAGACGCTGGATTGGTCTAGGTGAGTAATTGGTAGACAATGGTGTGGTAACCTTGACCTGATTCTGCGGTCAGAAATGTCTGCGGAATATCCAACTACTCAATCATTTGAAGCAGACATTTATCGTGTTGGGCTCATTCAGTTGACCTCGAACTCTCGATTCGTAGGATGATGAACATAATCTGATGATGGAGCTGGCAGATGGTCACAGGAACTCGGCCTTACTTATTGTAGACCCACCGGGTTTGGACTCGTAAGATTGGGTCTAGATGAGTTGGTAGACAGACGGTGAAAAGGATCTGATGATGTAGCAGGAAGGTCAAAGGATGTCAGGTTTTTGATTTGCAGACCCATACTTTCACTCCAAACTGAACTTTGCGCAGAAGGCTGCGCAGTAACATTTTTCAGGAACTAAATGGTGACACGAGGCAAATGTGAACAGGCGCGAAAGTTCGCTTCGTAATTCGCTTTTTTTGTTTTTGTTTTGATTGTTTTGTTTGATGTCATTTGCCAGTGTCGCAATACCACAGAACACTATACTCACCACAGACTATACTTATATCAGGGCGTAATATGCACACAGAGGCAATGTAAATTGTCTTTGGTCCCTGGCTCGGACATCAAGCAATGGACAAAAATTTGTCAACTTTATGCGGATTGATAAGGCTTTTGGATACTTTATATGTGTGTATTTTATGTATTTTTTTTTTGTAATGTGCGTTTTTTTTGTGCAGAATAAACAATTTTTCTTTCTTTCTTTCTGTCGCAGAGCCTATATTCAGACCGGCCATGATTCATCGGCCGTATTGTACTTATATATGTATATGGTACCATAAAGCTACTCGTCGGCTAAATTGTACAAATGTCAATTGAATCTTAAGAAACTGATTTCCCTGCTTAAGATAGCCATGCTAGTAAATTATTATCGCAGTAGACTAATCTATACGTCATGTATAATTACTTGTCCTGACTGTTTGACTGACTGATTCATCAACGCAGAGCCTAACCCGCTGGGGCTACAAAATTGAAACTTTGGCAGTTGATGCCTTTTATGTTGTAAGCATCAACTAAAGAAGGGTTTTTGGAAATTCGGCCTTTAAGGTGGTGAAAAGGGGGGATTTTGTGCCTATGAAAAATCTTATTTGAGTTGATAAACTTGAAACTTCGCACAAATACTTATCTAAGTAAATTATGATGTTTGGCATTTTTTTTTAACTCGAAACTCAGTATTTATACTTAAGAGCAAAATATGCCGCTCTGCAGGTTGGTACGAAATAATCTTATCAATACGTCCACCAATACTGCTGAGCGTGCCCGCCTGCTGGCTGTGAGTGAATGGGAGTCGGGCCTCTGGCTTCAAGCACTACCGTCACCCAACATAGGCACTTTGCTGGGTGACTCCACCTTCCGGCTCGCTACCTGTCTGCGTCTGGGCGCTCCTTGCGGGGCTCCACATCGCTGCCAGTGCGGTGAAGCCGTTGACTGCCTCGGACATCATGGCCTGTCTTGTAGTAAGAGCGCAGGCCGGATAGCACGGCACGCCAGCATTAATGACATTATCCGTCGTGCTCTTGTCACCGCCGGGGTGCCAGCTGTTTTAGAACCCAACGGCTTGGCACGCGACGATGGCAAGAGACCAGACGGAATGACCATAATGCCTTGGAAGTTAGGCAGGCCTTTGGTGTGGGATGCAACATGTGTCGACACCCTTGCGCCATCCCATCTTCCTAGTACGGCGGGCTGTGCTGGGGCGGCTGCTGCAGGTGCGGAAAACCTCAAACGGCGAAAATATTCCGATCTTTTTGGGAGTTATATGTTCGAGCCGTTTGGGGTTGAAACACTAGGGCCATGGGGTCCGAGTGCCCACTTGGTTTTCCGAGACATCTCCAAGCGGTTGGTCGACTCTTCACGTGACCAAAGGGCTGGCCTATTCTTTGGCCAAAGAATCAGCATCGCCATACAACGTGGCAATGCTGCCAGCCTTTTGGGCACTTTTCCTGTTGACAGCGATGCGGACGAATTTTTTGATGCCCTATAATTATATAAATATATATATTTTTTTACATTTGTACATATTATAATTATTATTTTAAGTCTGTTAGCTTATATATTATGTAAATATTATGTATTGGTTTAATTGAAATAATAAAATTTCTATTATTATTATACCAATATTAATATCAGAGCAAAAATAAAGAATAACGTAATAGGGTTTCTCGAAAATCTACTCTTAACGGGATGAAAAGGGGTAGTAAATTTTACAGGGGAGTATTTTACTGCGTGGCTTGATTAACTCGAAAATTGGTTTATATAATCTTTGAGTCAAGTTTGAGTCTAAAACTACCTTTTAAAGGATTGGGGATTGGGGGGAAGGATTGGGTTTTAAAAAAAATAGGGGAAACTATGAAATCCACGCGGACGAAGTCGCGGGGGAAGTGCTAGTCCTCTATACAAATAAATAAACTAGAGCGTCCGTTTGTAATGTCAAAATAATAGCTTCTTTACTAAATGCATATGACAGTATTAGTGTTGCCCAAATGCAAGAACAAGACGAGACTTAGCCAGTCTTGGTCTTGGTCTTGCGCCAATACACCTGGTCTTGGTCTTGGTCTTGGTCTTGCGCTCCCAGTCTTGGTCTTGGTCTTGGTCTTGCAGCAAGAGTCTTGCAAGTCTTGCAATTACCTATTAGTCTATTACTATTTATTAAAGTTTACTTTAAATCTTAGAAAAACGTATTAGAATTGGAACATTGTGAGCTTGAATTAACATAGCCATAGTAAAGATCAAGCAGATTAATAAATAACTGAAGATTTGATAAGAAATTCGAAAAATCAACTGACCTATATGTCGTTTTCCATGGAAGTAACTGTTTCTTAATAAACATTTATGATTCATAAGCTTACATTTGCTAAAACATGTAAAAAAACAAATTAATTACAATAACTTGACTGTATTTTAAAGAACAATACTTATCTGTCTAGAAAGAGATTGAACCCTCAACTTATAAGAAATTTAATAAAAGAGTTTTTTAATTAAGTAATTAGTTTAAAACCATATAAGTAATCAATATTATAATATGTATATACTTACTAGAATGAATTAATATGACATCTACTACCTATCCTTACCATTTTATCCTAATCATAATACTACTTGCGTGATCAGTATAATGTATTCATTTTCATTCTAAGCACTCTGAAACTTATTTATTCTTTGGAACACCTGTAGGTACTCTTAAAAAAATTCGAAATTATTTTGCATGAGTATACCTACGCCCTATGGCGGCAATCAAATAGTGTCACAAATGTTATGATTTCGGCGTGGCGGCAACGATTGTTTTAGATTTCAAAAGAAGCCGCCGGCGCGTGTATCATAACCATGTACTTCCGAAAAGCGGCAAATTTCTTTGAGAAGTAAGTACAAAACCTTTGATGCCGCATTATCAAAGTGCCGATGGTTAAAACATAACTATGCATGCACTCAGTTTGATTTTAATAGATATTTTTTTATTCGCTATGTTTATGGTATTAGTCGTAATGCGCATAGGTCCAGTTTTTCATATTCTTTGATACAGTTTTTTGCGTCTCATAGAATTCCTAAGCGTACCTACCTATACACCGAACTGTTACACCTAACTACTCAGTGAAATAGCGCTAAGTCCTAGCTGCAAGACGCAAGAGTCTTGCAGGCTATGTCTTGTTCTTGCTCAAGTCTTGCACGGTCAGTCTTGGTCTTGGTCTTGCTAAAAATACGCGGTCTTGTTCTTGGTCTTGGTCTTGCAAAAACGCAAGAACAAGACCAAGACTGCAAGACCAAGACTGAATTTGGGCAACACTAGACAGTATGTACGATACTTATAACGAAAAGTCCATATTAATTTTTTTTTTGTCTGTCTTTCTGTCTGTCTGTTTGTTCCGGCTAATCTCCGAAATGGCTGGACCGATTTTGACGGGACTTTCACTGGCAGATAGATGATGTTACAAGGAGTAACGTGGGTACTTTTATTTTCGACAAATAATTAGGATCCCGCGCAAAAATTGTGAACAAACATAATAACTCTAGAACTACCAGTCGGATTTCAAAAATTCTTTTTGCATTTGGTAGCCCAATTCTCAAGGATGGTTACAGGCTATCTAACATCACGCTACGACCCTTAGGAGCTGAGCAAAAGAAAAAAGTCAGAAAGAACTCTAAGCGAAAACGAAGTAATAGCGCGGGCGGGCGATGCAACGCGACGGGTCGGGGGACGAGGGAGTTTTAATAAAATGTGGCTGTTATTTTAGTATATTGTGTATCGTACGACTCACACGCGAACGAAGTCACGGGGCACAGCTAGTTCTAACTAACTAATGTTGGTTATCTATTACCGCCATTCTACAAGTTATAAACTGATGAACGGCTTTGCATAAATAATCTCCAGCAGCGTCTAAAGACGGCAGTAAGTACTAAAAAAATTCGTGGCACGAAAGTGCGTTGAGCGCAGAACCTTTGTTTTATGAAGTTAAAAAATGAACTTCGTTGAATAAATGTCAAAATGAAGTTCGGTCGGATTAGAACTAACCGAACGAAATAGAATGAAGTGTATATGAAACATCTGAACATTCGGCTGATACTTCGGAATTATCGCTTCAGAGTAGACTCCCAGGGGGCCAACCACCACCTCTTAAAGCAGTATTATTTTAATGTTACTTCAGTGTGAGAAAAGGATGGAGCTATGCAGGACGTCTAGCTCCATCTCTTTCCCACACTGAAATAAGATTACAATAATATTGCTCTAAGAGGTGGTGGTCTAGCCCTAGACCTAATTGTGAAATTGTGTTCACAAAACAAAATGGTGACGTTAGTTCCGATTTGGACACGCGCCAAAATTAATATATTATTAAAAAAAAAAACAATTCAGTCGACAAGTTTACGACAACAAACCTTCACGCTTGAATAGTATTTTTATATCACGAAGCGACACGCGCTTTACTTATGTTAACCAAGTGTACAAACATGCTGTGAATAACATACACACACACACACATACCCCCGACTTCGCCATTGTCTCGGACGGTACCGAGAGCTCCTGCTATTACACACACATTCAAAGCGTGTTTAAGTACATTTTGTTAACACATGTAAAGCGCATGTCGCTTCGTGAGCTAAAATACTGTATGGATGGGAAAGGTACTCACAGGGTTGAAGCTTGCGTCCCTTCGATAATGCAGTAGGTTGGTTCAAGTTTGTGACTTCCCACACCAAGTCAATTTGTTTTTAGGCATAGCATAACACCAATCATTAATTTTACACTTTTTAGAGTTTTTAGCGGGCGTGTCTATTATACGATTACCTAGCAAGCGTGTTTTTGGGGAGCGGGTGAGTTTTAGACTGATTGATTGAATGATTGAACGGATCGAGAGGATTGAATGAGGTAACTGAATGTCCTTCGGATGAATGATTTATGTTGAGTGTTGCAATGTGTAAAACGTGTTTATTGCTTTAAAGAAAATGCGTAATTAATTAAATAGAAGAAATGGCGCAGAGACTGTACCTCCCGAAGGGTTGGGCAAAGGTGTTTAGTACATCCACATACATAAATAAATACGTTTTACTTAGATACTGTAAATGTCACGGCAATGAATTGTTTAGATATAATTTGCCAAACAATAATGAATCCGTCGTCTAGTGGTCGCGACCGGGTAACTTCATAGAGTACTACTTAGTCTGTGCTTCATAAGATTGTCAAACATTAGGTACTGGTATTTGACGTAAAAACAATATTGCTAGTTTTCAAAAGGCTCGTCGTGGTACGAATTGAACGAATTTTTAGCGGTCATCAAAACTGCTAAGAAAACAACATTGTATTGTAGCAGGAATGTGGTAAGCTTGTTTTAAGGACGTCCGAAAATAAAAAGCGAGGTTAAAATAATATTGAGGTGGCGGCAGGCCTCCAGACCAGTTTCGAAGGTTGCTGCAATACTGTTTGCTGGCCAAACTTTACCATTAAACAATCAGTAATAATATTGGCACTTATCATTTGCTATTTTGGTAGCTTACTTAGTCATACCTATGTGCCGAATTTTGAATTAGTGGTGAGAAATACCGCATGAACCATTTTTAGATTTGAGAATTATGAAATCGGATTGTTCATTTCAGGGAATTGAGTTTATGACTGTTTTTTACACAATAACACCAATATTTGTCCCTGATTCAACAAGGAAAATGTTATAAAGTTGTCAACAAGAGCAGCTTTGCTATGTTCTGGTTTGAAAACTATGATGGTTATTAACTTCGGTGTTATTATAGGCATATATAGTCATTTCAGGTTAGTCTCTGGCTTTCCTCACACAATCCGGCCAAAGAAAAGATGGATGGATTGTGTGAGAAATGATATGAAAGAGAAGGGAGTGAATGATAGCGTGACTTTTGACAGTGGAAAATGGAAAGCGAAAACGTGTTGCGCCAACCCCAAGTAACATGGGACAAGGGCAGGAAGATGATGAGGTTTGTCTCTGGCATAGAAACGCCTGTGATGTCTCTGGCCTACCTATATTGACATACCTATATTGCAGCTACTCATAGGCATCAGTGGCCACCTACCATCCGATCATATGCCTGTATTTTTCATTTATTAACATAAAAACGGCACTGCAGCGTCTTTTAATTAGGCTCGCTCTCGACCATGGACTGAATCACGACCGGAAGCAAGAGGTCACCTGCTGCACAGACCGTCGCAACGAGGTCACGGTGCTGCACTGGCTAGGCACTCCTCCATAGCATGAGGATACGGAACCATCAACGCGCGAGTTCGACACGCACGGTTTTTTTTTTGTCACCAGGTGAAAATGGTAGACTTTTATTCATACAAGGTGGAACAGGACGATTGACATTCCTTTAAACCTCGTAAAGAGAATCATGTTCTGAACTCTTATACAAAAAATCAATCAAATCCAATGAATACTTTAGCCACAGGAAATTATTTTTCATTTTTTTATTTTCCGACATGATGTAGATCTGAGTCCGTAATAATAGGTAAACATTGCCGCCGCCGCGCCCCGCACCCCGCACCACACCGTTGCTCAGTGACTTTTCGTAGCTAAAGCGTGTTTACTTTTTATGCAGTTGATTCTGCTATTTAGTTTGTTTGAAAACTGCAATTTTTTAATTTTCCATTAACTACTAATCTTGGTGTTTTAAAATGTTTCGAAGGCCTAGTACTGTGCTCGTTTTAATTTTATGTCGTACATCCAGATCCACGTTGTATAAATAAAATAAGAAGACCTAACATTACTTTGAGGCTTTTAAAATGCCGCCGTATCTGGGAAAGTAATGATAATTTGATCATCATCAACGTTGTCAATTATTTATTTTATTTAAAGCGATCACAAAGAGGAGCGGTGATATAATTGACCCCAGATTGACCGCCAGTGATTGTACGTTCATGCCTACTTATTCGCAATCAGTTCTCGGTAAACACACGAGACCAATGATAAAGTTTGAATTTTTTCCTCAATTTCAAAAGTTAATTTTACAATCTGTCAGTGATTAAAGAAAGATGTCGCTGACTAAGTAATGTGTATGGAAAATATGGCAAAACTACGAACCACCTAATCAAGATGGAACATTAGAGGTTTTGTAAAGGTATAATATTAACATACATACATAAACTCACACTTTCTTCCCATGGGGGTAGGCAAAACTACAGAACGCCACCTGCTACGATCCTTACATAGTCCTTTTGCTTCGTTTATGTTCATACATCAGAAGTAATTCTCGTACCTACTTAAAAAGTTCAAATTCAAGTCGCAATCTCATCTCAGCGACAATCAATGTCAAGAACTTGACATAAATGTTGGGAAATTAGAGGTTTTTATGACAGATTGAGATTGAGATTAGAATACGAACGTTTTAAAATACGGGAATTGTCACTCCGAAGGCTAATTCCCGTAATTAAAAACGTTCAAAATCTAGTCGCAATGTCATCTCAGCGACAATCAATTGTCAAAAATGTAGGTAAACGCAATACAATTTTTGACAGATTGTGACTGAGATTAGAATGCGAACATTCTTTAATGGTATAGTCCCATCTCGGCACCCAGGAATTTATTTTTTATGCCCACGAAAAATTCCCATCTCGGCACGCTGTAATAAATCGTTGTAATTTAGTGAGTAAATCAAATTAAATATTTTTCAAATGTTAATGTTAATAAAATCATTTTAAAGGGAGCCGAGATGGGTAGGTGCCGAGATGAGACTAAACCGTAAAATTACCGGAATTGCCCCTCTGTCATACTCGCACGCCGGTTGCGAGTAATACGTACCTGACCATTCTGAAGGACATCTCAAATAAGTTCACTAGTCATACTACATCTTCTTTAGAACCGCACCATCACCTTATCACATCATGCCTCGTTTAATAGGTATAGTTATTATTAGACTGTTAGGTAGTCAAACAATTTGGATTATTAAATCTATGTAAAGGCGGTCTCAAAAAAAGAGCACTATTTTTTTGTTTTTCGTGCAAGTGGCCATTCTGATATTTGACAGCTGTCACTATAATTGTTCGAATTATTAAAAATGGGACGCTACACAAAAGTAGACGCGTTATCATTATGAAAATGAGGCCAGAATTGCAGAGACTGTGAACCACAGAACATAAATACCCTAATTGTGAACGGCATTCGTTACAGGAACATGATAACGGAGATTTTGTGGCCTCAACTGGATGGCATGGATCTGGATGACATGTGGTTTCAGCGGGACGGCGAATCCTGCCACACCGCGCATGAAACAATCGATTTATTACAGCAATGAGTTCCAGACCAAATCATCTCACAAAATTCTGATGTCAACTGGCCACCAAGATCTTATACGACTTACCGCCGTCGTGCGATTTCTTTCTTTGGGGTTTTGTGAAATCTCGGGTTTATGCGAATAAACCAGAAACAATTCCTGAGCTCAAGGCCGAGATCCAGCGCGTCATCGGTCAGATACAGCCACATCTTTGTCAAAAAATCATCGAAAATTATGAAAAGAGCAATGGCCTGTCATCAGAGCCACGGGGGCCATTTGCCGGATGTTATTCCATACTTAATCGGAACATGTCTACTTTACAATGTAATAAAAGTATCACAACTCGCTCAAAAAATAGGTGTTTTTATTTTTAAATGAAATAGTGTACTCTTATTGAGACACCCTTTAGTTTGTGCTATGATTGTATGTTGTTGTATTGTATGTTTGTTTGTATTATGATTGTTTTCTGTTTTTTATAGTTTTAAGGTATATTTTTTGCTGTAATGGCAATAAACGCATATTTTGTCTTCATTTCTTTACTGTCTCCACATTGCGTAAACCAGTGGGTTAAATTCATGGACAGAAATTCCAACAAACTCAAAAACATTTAGCAATCCATCACTTCTTCAACCTAACTGAATAAACTTGCTTTTGTCAGTAGTTTTCGGTACTTTGTGTGATCAATGTAGACAAGGTAAACAATAGATTTTCGGAATTCGTCTCTTTTGTTCATTATTATATTATTTCGGGTTCCAAGACCGACTGGTCAGAGGTTATCACCTTATGCTCTATATCAACATCAATATTTGTTATGTCCGCATATAAAAAGATCTTAAATATAATTTAAAAGGCAGTTTTGTCTTACTGAGTCAAGAGTAAAGAGAAAAATATTAATCATGAGCAAGTTCACGGTGCGTACTTTTTATTATTATTGCACTATTGTGCTAAGGGTCTCCGAAACGATCAATTGCAATTGTCAATTTTTACGTGATTGATACACATTGATGCGCAAATTGACCGTCTACCAAATGCAATTGAAGCTATGGACAACGTTACTGCAATTGAAATTGATTGCAATTTATCAATATTGCAATTGATCGTTTCGGGGACCCTTTATTGTGGGAAAAATTGTGTTTAAGAAATTAGAAACTTAGTTCCTTATTAATTTTTATTCTGTTTTATTATATTCACCAATGTAACCAGATTTTTTTTTGACGATTCTCTTTTTTGTTTCCATATAAAGATTTGACGTGTTCTTAGAGTTTTTTTTTTCGTGAAAACTGTGCCGATGAAACTTCTATAGTTAATAGTAGCTGTAGTTCGACGATAAATTCTAGTTGGAATTTCTGTAAATAAAGGCTAAGGTTTTCTAGAAAGTACCCAAAGTACACGCACACACACACACATTCTACACATTCTATCTCAAGTGTAATCTAATAGCTTTTTTTTATATTTTTTTTTTAAATATTATGTAGTTCACGATAATTATGTATGGAATGTAATTTGGAATTAAAATAACTTTTTTATTTCGGGAATTCGAGATTAAAATATCATATAAATATCTACGCGCAGTAGTAGGTGTCTACAAAGGAACACTCCTACGCATCTCTGTTTTCGACTCGGGTTGCAATCCAATCTCCAGTGTAACGAAAAACTTAACTCACTTGTACCCACTATTCTTGTTTTTCAGATTGTTCTGGTTTTGGTAGCTTTGGTCGCCATGACCATCGCGAGACCTCAAGGTGAGTTCATCTTCATATTCTACCTTGTACCCACTTCTTATTAACTTCATCGTAGTTTCTTTGAGGCGACACATTTTTTTTCTCTTTTAAAACAACGTGTGATACCTACTCCAACTAGTGATCTTTCTTCATCTGACGTTTTTGTATAATCTGAGCTAAAAAAATGCTGAAAATAACTATCCAGGTCTATTTTGTAAATGATCTAGGAAGTACCTACTTACCTTGCAATGAAAAAATATAAAAGCACATAAAACTCCCATTTAACTCAAGATTAAACGTTTGTACACAAAAATAACTTACATAGAACGATAAACATTAGATAGACACCTACTACGTGACTAGAAATATGAATAGGAAGCTAAAGATACCAAAAGACTTAAGAATAACTTTAATCAGCCAGACGAGTTTTTATTTGGTCTACTTTGAAATTTTTTTTATAACATAAATTAAATTGCGGTTAATAAAGATTCCAACGAATTAAGAAGCTCCTCGTTTTTTTTAATTGTGTAACAAAGTGAAGTGGACATTTTACCTATTTGCATTTTTCGGTCTTTGATTTTGAACATAACTTTATGAGGGAGAAGAGTGGGAGGACCAAGTTTAAAGGATTCTCTTAACACGTTCACCGCCATGTCGGACAATGCTGGGCGACACTTAACTTTCCCTATACTTAAGCCACACAAAAAATTTGAAATTGACTACTAATCGACTTTTCGTTTTATTAACAATATTTTTTTTTAATAATAATGATAAATAATATTTATTAAAATGCATATTTATGCATTTTCAACTTACAAAACATTGACATAACTGCGGAAATATTTATAAATATGAAGATAACTCAATGTCGCCCAACATTGTCCGACATGGCCTGAATGGAAATTTATCATTTTATTCCGTGGCGTTGAACGTGTTAAGTAATTTATTTTTCATTTTCTAGAAGTTGACGTCGTTGATGCTGATCGTCAAGGTAATTATAACAATCTGTGATTTATGTCTTTATAGTGCTCAAAAAACCTATAGTATGAATACAGTATTCTATAACAAATTTAAAAAAGTAACAAACATGTTATCAGTTTTAATAAACGCAATAAATGGAAACAGTAGATATTATTATATCTACTGTCAACAAAGCTCTATTGAGTTTTGTTTAAAATAGCGCATGATTATTTGTAGCTTCAGATTTAATTTGATTAAAACTTGAAGATGTCAGAAATAAGCCATGTATCGTATAATTTCAACGCACTGTCTTGCGACCGGCCGTCTACCACTCCGGTTAGCGATTAGCGGTTGTACGCGACGCGTGTTGCGTGTCGCGACTGTTTGCAGGAGCCTTTAAGCGGCAAAAAATACTTGTAGAATTTTACATTAGCTTATTTTCAGAGACAGATTATATAGGCAATATTTTTTTTTTTATTTGTTTGCAGTGAACGTCGTTGATGGTGACAGCCAAGGTAACTATTTACTAAAACTTTTTATTTGCCCGTATGGAAAGGAAATAACGAGTAGTAACAACCTTTTCTGAATTTTTAAGTTCCTACATGTTCTGCCTCGTTGGCCTAGTGGTCGCAAGCGCTAGATACTGCTGAGCATGAGGTTCTGGGTTCGATTCCTAGGTCGAGCAAAGTGTTATTGGGTTTTCCAATCTCAGTAGCAGCCCAGGATCTAGATTTGTGCCCGGTCGATGGCAATAGGCTCGCCTCCTATTACATGGACTTAAACATAACTGGCGAAATATGGGTGTACTAATCAGTCAAACGTCCGAGCTACTAGAGATGCTTAATAATTTTTCCGGTCAAACGTCTCAGCCACTAGATTGGCTTGGCCGAATTATTCCCTTTTAAACGTTTTTTTATGTGGCACCTCTATTAAGCTTCTAAAAAGATCCACCTCTGCCCAACAAGACGTCATGTTATGGTATAATGTCGGAACTTAAAATTCAGTGCCAATAATCACGAAACGGTTCATGACTTTACTCCTATATTTTTATATTCTTTGCACGTGTTTTATAATTAGACAAGCTTTGGATGCTTGTCTTTAATAAAAATTTCTACTTTATGGTGTACATAATAGAGTATTATTAAGATCTATCTATCTATCTATCTACAGGAATATCGGTCTGGCTAAAGTGTAGTACAAATTATGTACAAACATAATTATATAATTTTTATACTTACTGTGTTAATACTGAATTTTTTTAAATATTTTTTTGCAGTAAACGTTGTTGATGGTGACCAGCAAGGTAATTTAACTTATTTTAATTTAATGTATATTCTCTATTTTATTATGTGCCTACCTAACAAAGAAAAACAAAAGCACAGACATGGAATTAGCTACTATTATAATACTTCCCTTTTTTATTTGTGGTCATTGATTGTTTTAAAACTAATTTGGTGTTTATTTAATTTTCAGTGAACGTTGTCGACCCTATTGATGTCAGTAAGTATCTCTAAAAATGTTCATGTTAAAACCAAATTCTTACTTATGTAGATTGCGCACCAGACAAATTATTTTTGCACCATTTCGTCACAGTAGGCGTAATTATTAGCATTAACATTCTGTATAATATTTCAATAGTAGTTAAGTAGGTACGTATTTGGTTATTCTGAATCCAAAATCCAAATTTCAGAAATATTCCGCCTCACGTCTGACCTGGAGCTAGACAACCACCTCTTAAAGCAGTATTATTTTAAGGTTACTTCAGTGCGTGAAAGATATGGAGCTAGACGTCCTGTACAGCTCCATCTCTTTCTCACACTGAAGTAACATTAAAATAATACTGCTTTAAGAGGTGGTGGTTGGCCCCCAGAGGTGGTGGTTGGCCCCCTGACTGCATTTTCAAGTAACTATGTCAAAAAAAATATCGAACTGTTTCATAGCAATCTGTCTGATTTTCAGAATGCAGTTCAACGATAGATTTTAAATACCGAAAACACAATTTTCAGACACAAGTAGTGTCGCACGTAGGTACCCAGGAGGCCATTATGAGAAAATTAAAAACGAGGAAAAAATAAAACTTATAAGAAACCGTCTGAAAATCTTGTTTTCAAGTGAACATTGGTCAGTTGATGCGAACAAATCATTTTTCAGAAAAAAGTGTGAGCATCTTATGTGTTGAAACTATTTTGAACGTGTTGAAAAATTTACATAGCATTCTGTCTAAAAACTGTTGGACATGATGAAAAATGTTGCCCAGATGTAGAAAAAAATTATATCAGTCAAATTTATGTTGCACCTTAATAATCAGAAAATTTTACGATAGTCAGAAAATATTCAACAATATTATTGCGACGTTTCACGTATGATTTATAAAGAGCTTACCGAAACCATCGAACTGAAATTGAAGGAATTTTTAATCAATTGGAAAAAAGAAAACGTTTGAAAAATACGTTTATTGAAAAAATTTCATCATTTTTAATCAGTGACGGTCTCAACATCGTTGTCATGAGGGATAAGGGCGTAACAAACAGCGCGTTTGTTGTGCAATTCCGAAACGTTCTTTTCGTTTTTGGAATTATAGGTGACATGTAAACTGACAAAAACAGATTTTTGGTAGCCTCAGCAGCCATACAAAATATTAAAAAAAACCAAGTTGCTATACACAGGTCGGTTATTTTTTTTTTTCATTTTTGCTAATGCGCTCAGGCCACACGTGACGCGCAAAATGTCTGAAAACAAACTTTATCTTAACCTTCGGCCCGTCGCATGGGGTCTTTGAAAGCCTAGGTGTTAGAAAAATGTGAAATTAACACATTTAAAACTATCCAGGAGTTTTAGTACTTCAGGTACCCTCCGAAATTAGATTATAGTTAGCGCGCATGGCCGCTAACTTCGGTTCGCGCGCCAGCGCAGTGAGATACAGACGTGTTTTGGGCACGAGGGCCGTAAAAGACCCCACGCGACGAACCCCGTAAGTAAAATTGAATTGATTGATAAGTCAAGATAACAAAATGGGACGCAAGTATTTCTTGAAAACACTGGCATTTGAATTGTGCCGTCCTCAATTGCAATCGCAGGCCACTATTTCAACTTTGTCTAGAGAATTGAAACAGATCATAAAGCGATTCACACCCCAGCTTCAGAATATTCAACCTGATGGAAACGACATCGCTTCTATGATATTGTCCAAGACGAACAGATAGAAAATTCAAATCAATCTGCCACTTTTGCAAGGGTAACATATGCCCTACACATATTAAACTGGTATGTACTGACTGTGTCCAAACGGAAAATTAGTCTGATTTAGTTTGATAAAAGTTGTGTTTTATTTTTGTTGGTGCGAGCCAAATTTTATGTTACAATGTTGTTTGTTCTTATGTGATCTCATATAGGTATAATATAAATTAAAGTTCATTGATTTAGTTATAATAAAAATATTATTTCTCCGATGTGATCTCAAAGAGACAAATTTATGTTCCTAATTTTAGATTGGAAGTTTAAAGAGTAAATAAATGAATATTTTTGATATTTTTTTTTGTAATTTTATTGTTATTAAACAAATAAATAAGAAACTGCTAGAATAGTTAGAAAGATACAAGTTTTAAGGCGTTTTATAGGCGTTTTATTCTTGAGGTTTTGAGGGACCCCACGTGACGAACCGCGTATTAAAAGATGCGCGACGGGCCGAAGGTTAATAAAATGACGAAACCGATGTACATTTTTTAATATCGGACTTTGTGAAAAAACCGTCTGCCAATTTCTTTTGACATAGCAGAAATGGGCCCCCATAAAACTGCGACGTTTCTGACCAGTACTGCCCACTGAGTCGGGTTTGGTTATAGGCTAAGGGCCCTCAAATCGTGACCCTCCGGGGCGTATCCCTGCGTGATCGGGCCTCAAGCACGGACCCCCGGATTCAGAATCATCTAAACTAGAGGTCTCCAATCAATTAAAACATATATAATAAACAGTATGTTGCTATGAAAAGCTAGCTGGATCCTGGCCCTTGGGGGCTTTAGTATAGGAGTTAGTCTGGCCCTTGGGCTAAAAAGTCCGTGTTTCCTAATGCATATAACCCCGATCTCTTCAAAGTGAGAGTGAACAGGCTTCTTCTGGGTAAGCTCGCTCTATCGTCGACTTTGTCTCTATCATCTCTAACCTAGACTAGAGTCAAGATCAAACATAATATCTCAAATAAAAAGATAAAAAAAGTTTGGCGACCCAATTTTAAACTAACGATTTTATAAGGTTTTGGCCGTAAAACAACGCGACATGGTTTTGGTCGTGGGCTCTCGTACTAATAGTTAATTTTATTACCTTTCACATGCAACGTAATTAAATCATAGCATACTTAATAAATTTTCTCTATTTACAGTTGACCCCCGTGGACCAAACAACAAATGATAAATAATGATAAGTAGGCACAATAAGAAATGTAGGTATTGTGTAAAGTACCAATCACATACCAAATTTTAAACAATTTTGAGTTCTTATTTCTTTTTTAAACTACGTATTAATTGTTTAAAATACACCGTAGGTAAAATTGTTACTGTTAAGTGTTAACTATAAAAATATATTAGCTATTCAATCCATGTACCATTTCGTTTAATTTCATCTCACCTGTGTAATATGTAATTGCATTACCTGGAAATAAATATATTTCTATTTCTAAAACGATTTATTTTTGTATGATAAGAGTGCACCTATTGTGAAAGATTCGACCGACCTCTTCGATTGGCCAATGTGGGTCAAGTTCGGGCCAGTTGACCACTTATGATCATTGTCATGATGATTGAGGACAAAAGCGGCCGAAGTACTGGGCGAGGCGCCTCGTATTCGGCCACTTTTGTCAGCTTTAACTGACGTCATTAACTATCATTATTTGAGATAAATGAAGTTATATAAGGTTTAACATAATATTAAACACGCCTGTATTCTCCGAAACGTTGGGTAGATACCAATGTATATGTCGTAGATGGATTATCGAATCCGCTGTTTTATACAACCGCTAGCTGTTTTACAAAACAGCTCCGTTATGTAAAACAGCTGAACGGCGTTTAGCGATTTTCCTTAATTTCTGAACCTTGAACACGCAGAATAGCATTTTTATCAATGCAGCGGGTCAACGATTAGAGGTAATGTAAAACAGCGTGAAATGAAACGTCAGATTGTACACCTACATCGCACCAATTATGTTCAAGTCCCATGTCTTAGGGGACGAGCCTAATACCTTCAACCGGGCACAAATTCAGATTCCGGAAGGTTCAAGGCTTAAAGTTGAAGGTTACTTACTCTACTTACTCAATTAAACTCAAAACACCTCCCTTCTTTGTAGGATGATTCTTCTTGTTTCCTTATCGAGGATACTTCAATTAAACAAATATATATTTTTGGGCCCAGTTGGTGGCCACGTTTATTGCGGCATCAGTGGCATATTTTAGCCCGTCATGTTCGTGAACGTTTATGGGGTACTGTGTAAAATGTTATAATAAAATACCTCTCGATATTCTTCAACTAAATGAGAAGCAATTTAAAACATGCATTAAACGCACACTATGTTGACAAGCATATTATAGGTTGAATGATTAGGTATATCATAGATAAAAACGCTTGGCTAAATGCTGGTCCTGCTCCACAGCCACTTGGGCTTTGTTAATTTTTTTTTTGTTTGGAAAAAATGCGTCCCTTTTTTTCTGACATTATGACCTTATTGTTTACTAATCTTTT
Organism: Fissipunctia ypsillon; assembly: GCA_947568875.1. NCBI lineage: Eukaryota > Metazoa > Arthropoda > Insecta > Lepidoptera > Noctuidae > Fissipunctia > Fissipunctia ypsillon. Next base: position 12,813,180 of record OX387659.1, on the reverse strand, counting down.
AAATACAATCATTGCAAACTATAGTCTTGTATAAATTAGAAGCATTTTTTCAATTTTGTAAATGTGAGCGTGTTTTGTGTGTGGAGCGGTTTTATGTTATGATGTAGGTATGTTGACTTGAAAGAGTATGGTAGTTGAGAGTATGTCATGCTCACTTAAATGTCTCGCTGATGGTGGCGCGTCTGTTGGATCATTCGGTTCCCTACAAAATGGTTGAGCTGGATGGTGCTGATCCACGCGTCATGTTCGTGAACTGGCGCCGTTAGTGGAGACTGGTCATTATATTTTGAATTGTTTTTAATTGTTTATTTTTTACATTGTTCTCACGTATAGAAGCAACAAGAACAATGTACCCAGGATTTTGTAACAATTTTGATTTAAAAGAGTGTCCATGGAGTTTCTTGCCAATTCTTCTCCATAGAGATAAATACGTTTTGGAATGGGCGACTAGCTTCAATTTTCTGACTAACTGACTGACTCTTTAACAATTCAAAAGTGCCTGTAATTGGTTTAATTGAAATAAATGCTTTGAGTCATCAACGGTGCAAGTGAACGGGTGCTTAGGATACTCCAGCAAGTGGGGCGTGGTCTGGTCAGAAGCACCGCACTCACATAGGATGTTGGATGGCTCAGTAATCAACCTCTTCGTCAAATTGTGTTTGCAGCGGCTAATTTGGGTAGGTACGAGAGCTTTCCATAAAGACGCCCGGGTGACAAACTGTTGCTAGGGTTTGACGAGGTCGTGACCTCTGGCTTCCTATTTAATTAATTATTTCATGCATATTTTATGGAAGCACTTAGGTTATATTGATACCTACCTAATAATAATATTTTTTTACCTCTTATCCATTTTCTACCATAAAAGTTACCATTTTGTAGCTTTTCCGCTAAACGAACCTAACAATCGAATCCGCCACCGAATTGAATGGTTGTGATGTTGTGAATAGGTGTCCTGGATAGCCTGCGTAGACAGTAAGAAGCTCTTAAGACTTTAAAGCCTACCCGGTGTCGATATGTAGTCGTAGAGGGGATGTTGGGGATCGGATTCTTGGTTCTTTTTTTCCAGCGTGCATGCGATATTCCTTCATACGACAGGTTGTGAGATACCTACCTGCTAGCGGTTAGAACTTATTCAGTGGATAGGTATTAGGCAACCCGATATTATCCGACACATCTCAGCGCGTAGCGTCTTGGATTGAGTGAACCGGTGCCGAACCGGAACACGCAAATTCCCCAGCAGAGGATAAAGATGTGACAGTTGTGCGAAGGACATCGGGTGCTGCTCCTCAGTTAGTAGAAATTAGACAACGTAGCAGGTTATTACGGGTGCCGATCTTCTACTTCGTTTTGTAGCAGTGCGACTAACGGTCAAACCCAATAACATATCTGTCACCAGTTAAAGCATACTGGAGATAGAAAAACCTATCTATCTATGTTTTAACGTCCCAATAATCTATATGAGATTATGAAATCTTACCGGCCTGACTTAAGGATAGATATAATTATACTGTCTACCATCAATAGCGATCTGTCTTTTACTGTATCTAACACTCATTACTCTTAGGTATTTTGGGTTTGAGTGACGTGGTGATTCTTCACCACGTGATTTTAAGGGAACGATTTGAGTGTCTGCTGCGGAGATAGAATGCGCATGAGTCTGTCTTAAGCTGCGGCTACACCGTCGCGATAATGCGGACTACACTTCGCGCGCTCTTTGTTGTACAGCGAGACGTCGAGCGGTGTGCGAGATAGAGAGCGTGCGAAGTGTAGTTCGCGTTGTCGCAACAATGTAGCCGTAGCATTACAGGTTCAGCGGGAGAGCGTTGCTCTCGTTGGTGATAACTGTTCTTCTACGTGAGTGAAAGTCACCGACATTCAATCTACGTCACCACTGTGGTTAGATAGGACAAATCCTCTATTGAGATGTTTATTTATTTATTTAAGGTCTTGTCCACGGCCTCGGGCGATGCAACTTGCGACATTAATTTGTGTAAATAACAAAGATCTAGTACTTTTCTACGATTGGCTTACCAATCGTAGAAAAGCCTTAGCTTTTAAGTTTAAAGTGATGAGCACGGTCTTTATAAGATTTTCATCGTTGATCGATATTATTTTGGAAAGATACCTAAATAATAAAAGAACCTCCTTTGACTCGTTCAATGCGTTGTTTATGAACGTTATTACTAAGGTGTAGGTAGTACTATTGAAGACAAAAGTGCATGGAGAGCCTAAGGTCGACTTTTGACTGAGGTTTTGCATTACGTTTCATGACTTTCATGAGACGACTAGATGGCGCTGTTCAAACATGAAAATAACACCGCAAAGCTTAAAAACCTTATTATGCAGAGGCACATAATAAGGTTTTTAATACCTAAAATAATTACTAAGAAATAATAATATATTTATATTCAAATAAACATAAATTATTTTATTTTCTTATTTCCGAGTACTTAATACAGCGCCATCTAAACCAAACCAAATAAACCAATTGATTAGTTAATTCGACTACAGATGGCGTAGATCATAAATAATAAAAATCCCTACATTCACAAACTAGCTCTCATTTTCGCATTTTATAATAAGTAGATCGTAGCTCAGGTGGATAAGCATGACAGAATAACAAAGCTCGTTCGAAACCCAGTTCACAGTGGGTTTTTTTAAATTTTATTATTATATAATGTAATTTATATTCAATTTTTTATATTTTTAAACGTTTTTTATTTTATTTTTTGTTATAAATAATATAAGGTATAAGATGTATAAATGAATAAAGGCATAATATACAAGTATACATATACTACTCTACTATATATGTATAACATTATATAAATAAATAAATATAAATTACTTTCGTAATTGGTGGTAAGTATTAGTATTATTAGTAAGAAACATTTATGTAAGAAGATTTAGATATATTTTACTTACAGATTAAGATTTACTAAGTTTAGTTCTCGTAAAGGATAAGAAATGAAACTATTTTAGTGATATTATAGTTTAAGACATTTAATTCTCAAAGAAGAATACAATTTATTTCTTTCTTTCTTATACAGTGTATAACCTAACCTAACAGTTTTACACCCAATTGACAATTATTTAATTCACTTGTTATGAGAAATACAAGTAAAATTTATAACTGAATAACTCTATTACAAAATGGAAGACATTAACAAAGTAAAATGTATAATAGATGTTATAAGTATTCTAAGTCAAAACTGTGTTGTGCTATTCTTATATAGTATTTAGTTTTATTTACATAATGTTATAATACCTTACACTATATATATGCAACCTTAGTTCTGTAAATATTTTACCTACTCACAAATTATAAAAATACATATTACGTTTTGCATAATTATGGTTAGTGGTATTGACTATAATGATTGATTTGTGCATTATGTTATGACTAAGGTTCACAGCTTAAGTATTCGTTCCAGAACGAGGAAGAAATTGTAGCTAAACCTCAAATCAATAACAATTGTAAGACCGGGTTATAGCTGTCATTTTGGGACCAAGTTGTTTATAATAATAAATAAATAATTAATTATATTAGAAAGGAATCTATATTTATATTGTTTTTATTTTAATTTCTTATATTATATAAGAAATCAAAATCATTAGTGTAAAAACATTTTGTTGTTATAAAGTAGTGAATAAATTTATCCCACTTACACTAAGTTTGATCACTGTAATTTATCAAATAAATTATAGCTACCCCGGTCTTTGTTATTACTCAATCCAATAGTCAACACTTTATATTATTTTTTTAATATTTCGTGTGTCCGCCATTTTGATCGATTACAGCTTGCAACCGCGAACCCATGGAGTTTATTAATTTTTTACATAAATTTAGACCCCGTATAGAATCCTATACCTGCATGCAGTGAGTACTCAGTACTTCCTTAGTCCTTTCGTTCCTATTGTCCCACCTTTGAACCATAACGCCCCATAAATTTTCAATGGGGTTTAAATCTGGCGATCTCGCAAGCCAAGGAATAATGTGTATATCCGATTGCTGGCTAAACCACTCTTGCACAATTATGGAACGGTGTATAGGACAATTGTCCTGCACGAACGTTATCACTGGCATGTCTTCTACAGGAAAAACATTCCGCACGGTGGGCAACATGACGTCATTCAGCACATCTATGTAGTTTACACTGTTTGCACGACTGGGTATTACAGTAAGTTCTCCTGGTCCTGCAGCACTCATCCATCCACAAATGTTCACTGTTATACGACCGGATTCAGAGTTAGGCACAACGTGATCACTATCATAACGCGTATTATTCCTACGCCACAACCTAACTCGCCCATGCTGGCTAGACTTGAAAGTCTTTTCATCACTGAAGATGACTCCGTTGCTCCAGTCGAAATTTCTGTATTTCAAAGCGAACTCCAATCGTGCTCTTTTATTAGCTTCGGTTAGCAATGGCATAGTAGCATGACGACGATAATGCAGACCTTCACTATGAAGAGCACGATACACCGTCCGCAAAGATGTATCAAACAACTCTGCGTAATATTTTGTTGGTGTAAAGCCATTTTCCTCATAACCTTGCACCATAAGTTGACGCTGGTCTGAGTCAATATGGCGTCTTCTGCCAGATCTACTACGGTGTTCCAACGAACCCTCTTCTTGAAACCGCTTTATCCATAAAGTGACAGTCTTTACCTATAAGGGAAATATATTATTTATTATTTTCGTGTATCGATAACCATGGATAATAAAATAAATAACGAACAGTGATTTTAAAACATTACTTACGTTTAAGCCAGTTTCTCTCGAAATTTCAGAATAATTTAAGCCTTGATTATGCAATGCTATTATTTGGGCCCTCGTAGCCATATCAATATTTGAACGCGAACTCATGATAAAAATAAATATTAAAAACTTGTAAACGCAATCGTAACTGAACTCACTCAAAGATAGTAAAGAACATTATGATTGAACAAAAAGATTTAATTTTTACACAGTCAATATTAAACTACCCTCAATTCTTTTGAGATTTATGATACGGGAGTCACTTAACAACTTCAATATAATAAACAGAAGGATAATTTCAACTCAATGCGTAATGACGCAATGGTCTAGTGGCTAATGGTATCGGTAAATATTATGCCACCGAGTTCGAATCCTAGTTATTACGTGCTTTGCTTTATAAGGTTTGTAATATCGTAGGAGAATTTGTGTTAAAATTGAGTAATATTGTAACTAGCAAAAAACAAGATATTAATGTTCTTGTATATTTTCCAATCCAACTACTATACTAGCGCCATCTATGTCATCTAAGACATATTATTAAGGCGATGAAACCCTGTACAAACGATTTTGGTTTGGAACTCTCCATGCACTTCTGTCTTCATTAGTACATGTGAGCAATTTTCGAGATTACTGCGACCCCACGCCTCATATATCTATCTACCTAGGATGATTTTGACCTTAGAACTCGTGAATGGTTGACTTTTGAGGTCTTTATTGCGAAACCCAGAATTTTGTTTGCTTTTGATATTAGGTAAGACTTTATCTATATGGTTAACCTGTTGAATCGCATGACGCCTTGAGGCGTCAGCAGAATTTAGCAGGTTAACCTGCTGAAGTCTGCTGACGCCTCAAGGCATCAATGGGATTCAACAGGTTTTAATGTAGGTCAATCTGCTATCTATCAACATTCCTAAATCTCGGATAGGTACTAGCCACTTCGCTAGGTGTTGCCCGAAATAGAGTAGATATCTAGCTTGTGTTAAAAAGCTTTATCAATAAGAATTGATGAGCCGCATGTAGTTTAATAGCAACCTTTCTCTCTCAGAAAAGTTGCTATTCTGATAAAAAAATATCTACGAAACAGTGTAGGTACACCTACACTATAATTTTAATTAACCTGACTTAGCGCTAAATAGGTCGATCCTGGGCCATTCTAATTCAGAATTAACCGCCGATTTTAAAAAGCAGACTCCGAATCTATCTCTGTTGTCTGCATTTACCGGCTAATTATGTAAAATCGGGTTAAATTCGTCTTAGGGTTTCAGGCCTTAAGATAGTTTACCCTCGTTTTCAATATAATGAAATTACTGATTTTATGATTATTCGTATTTCACCAACCAATCACACCAGCCAATATGAGTTTTTACTTCCAAACCTCATCGAACTTACAGAATTTATGCAGAATCCAGTCACTTTTAAGTTGGTAGGTAACTATAGAAGTTGTTTTTTTTTTAATTTAACGTGTTTCTGTGACAGTAACACTTGTTTTCATTCTGCTTCCAATCGTGGCAAACAACCAACATCAGACTACCTTTTGTTAATTAAAAGTACTTCGTTATTATTGTTGCAGCAAATAGAGTGAAAAACAGTTTTATGCAATCTGTGGTAGAGTGCTCAATAACATTTAGCAGTAGCTACCGCTGTCCGCTTCAAACGTATTGCAATTACTACCTAAAAGGCACAATTAAACAAATAAATAAATAATTAATAAAGGCACGCTGCATGTCGCAATCCGTACATGTTTGATATAGCACTGTTACTGAGGTCTACAGTTTGGTTTTAATGCTGTTTTTTTTTAAATTCAATCAGGGGATGCAGTTGAATGACTTGACTTGTAGCTATGATTTAATCAAATGTGACTGGGTTGCATCAGACATTTATGAGCAATGTTTATTGATGGTAGAGAAATTCAGAGCGATTTTGAGCAAGTTGGCGAAAAGTTGACAGCTGAGTAGGTTCGGCACGCCTTAATCAACAAAACCTGTTGTGTGTTTGTTACATTTTTTTTATTTGAGATGGGTTTGCTCTTGGGTTTGGTCAGAGGTGACGGAGACAAAATCGACGATGGAGTGAGCTTACCCAGAAGAAGCCTGTTCACTCTCATTTTGAAGAGACCGTGTTTGTATGCGTTCGGAAACACAGACGCAGATAGAGAGTTCCACTCCTTTGCGTGCGCATCACAAAAGACATTTGAAAACGCTTTGTGCGAATAGGTGGAATAGCAACTAGGCAGGGATGTTATTTGCAGTGCATCTAGATGTTCGATGCTGGTAGAAGGGAGCCGGTGGAATGAGATCGTGGAGTTCTTGAGCACACTCACCGAAGTATAATCTGTAGAAGATCGAGAAGCCGGTAACCTTGCGGCGATGAGCCAAGCGGTGAAGCTGGGCATCCACAAGTTTTACGTCGCCAATGAGACTCTTAGCTCTGCGTTCCACCGAGTCAAGTGCGGCAAGTTGGTATTTAGCTGAGCCATCCCAAAGATGGCTGCAATGCTCCATGCAGGATCGGACTTGCGCTTTGTAAAGGGTTAAAGGTTGTTGTAAGGGTCTAGACGTAAAGTATCGCTTAACCTTATTAGGATGCCCAGTTTCTTGGCTGCAGTTTGGGCTTTGTAGGTACTCGATAAACCAAATTTAAATTAATTGGGATAAAGGCAATCGAAATCATGACATTTTAGAACAAATCTAACTTGGAGTTAGATTTGTTCTAAATATGTAATGTAAAAATATGTTTTTACATAATTATAACTTTACGAATCATCAATACATGATGTATTCACGATTCTTATAGTTATAATTAAGTAAATACATATTTTTTATAGTCGCGAATTATATATATTTTGATCAAGATACAAACCTGCAAATTGCAAAAAAAACCCAAGAAAATTTGAATTTGGAGGGTAAGTATTTTCATTGGGTTGAACCTTATGTATGAAAACTAAGAACAATAGCAGGAACTCACATGTTGTGAGTGACGTCTTATTGATTGAAATTGAATGTATTGATAGTTCCAACAAGGATATGCCAGTAGTTAGGAACCTGTCCCACCGGCGGCGATTAACGAGAAGCTAGTGGTGCTAGCAACTAAAAACGAGTTGGCGAGCAACGAGCAGCGAGCGCGATTACTCGCTGGTATGTGTACCTATATACCAAGCATGAATCTCTGAGCGAGTGTTCTGCCCGACTTGCGAGCGTCACTGATCGAGTAGGTACTCTTTTTAGCTCTTGTCGCTGCTACCTACGAAACCTCGCCGGCGATGTGAACAGTCAGCAATCAACAATTAATATACGTCATCATCTGCCTAGCCTTTTCCCAACTATGTTGGGGTCGGCTTCCAGTCTTACCGGATGCACCTGAATACCAGTATTTTACATGGAGCGACTGCCTTTTTGACTTCCACAACCCAGTAACTGGGTAATATCCCTGGTAAGACTGGTTGTCAGACTTTCGGGCTTCTGACGACCCATAACGACTGTCAAAGATCCACGAATGACAGCCGGGACCAACGGCTTAACGTGCTTTCCGAGGCACGGAGGGGTCTTGATATGTAAAGATGGTCACCCATCCACGGGCCGACCGCGGCATGCGTGGATTAACCTGATCGACCGACGCGTGCTGCTGTTATTACTTAGTCACGAGCCCATCAACAATTGATATACGTATCTCTTATATGACTTATAATCTTTTGTACATTTTTTGAGCGAGAAAATCGTTGATAGCTAGTCGCTTACTCGTCAGCAGTGGGACAGCTGCCTTAGAATTACTTAATTAACACGTATGCGAGAATGATGCATAGTGACAAAATGTTCTAAAATGGAAGTTTACACGTAGGTACTATTGTTGTCGCTGCGTTTACATTTTACAACGTCAGCGACAATGATATAATAACCAATGCTGACTAGTTGTTTACATTTAGTTTGTTAGGACTTCTTCGGTTAAAATCTTGTTATATAAAGAGACTCAGAGGAACAAATAGCAGTTTTGTCAGGACTACTCAGGACCAAGGAACTACTTAATCTAATGTAAGTTGTTTTATTTATTTTGTGAATGTTTCATCTCGTCATGCTATCGAAGTGCAAGAAGACTTATCTTTAATATCACATACCTACGTCATCTTTTGGCTTAGACTTTTTTATAAAACGCTTTGGAAGTTTTATAAGTTGGAACTTCATTTCCTCGAATGTTTACGCCATCGCCAGTGTTTTTTTTTAAATAAAAATACGGAAATAGCGACCATGATATAATAACCAATGCTGACTAGTTGTTTACATTTAGTTCGTTAGGATTTCCTCGCTTAAAATCTTGTTATATAAAGAGACTCGGAGTAACAAATAGCACATTTTTGTGAGGACTACTCAGGACCAAGGAACTACTTAATCTACTGTGAGTTTTTTTGTTTATTTTGTGAATATCGTCATGTTATCGAAGTGGAAGAAGACTTGTTTACAATATCACATACCTACATCATCTGTTGGCATTGTAAAACTGGTTTAACGATGCGATAGAGACGAAGATGAAATCATTTTCTATCAGCCCTCAGCATTCATATTGAAGTGTGCAAAGAAATATTTAAAACATAAATTTACGCCTATAATGAAGAAGGGTTTGGCAGAGGTGTAACTATATTACACCCACATTTGCCAGTTATGTTCAAGACCCATGTAATTGGGGACCCACGTATTATATTAAATAACTTCCCATTATTTTCAGAGAACCATGAAAACCATTCTAGTCCTGTGCTTGCTGATGGCGGCGGTGTGCGCAAGACCCGAGACGACATACTCCACCCGTTATGACGACTTTGATGTCGAGTCCTTGGTGGACAACGTTCGTTTGCTGAAGTCTTACGGACGCTGCTTCCTCAGCACCGGGCCTTGCACTCCAGAGGGATCCGACTTTAAGAGTGAGTAAACTATTTTGATGTTTATAACTTAGAAAGAAAGAAATAATAACATTTGGTTTTGGCAACAGTTCGTGAAACACAATATACAAACTAAAGAAAAAGTGAAATGTTTTAACAACAAGTGTGTGCTTATGGGTGCGCCAAACAGGTTCATCTCAGCATTAAGCTAGGCAGCCTAATGCTGTGTGTGTGTATTAATATGATAAAGCAAAAAATACGTGTCTAATATTTTTTTATTTTCTGACTGCGTCCACTGAAACGGAGAAGAGAGGTGAGGAGCGGAGCTGTGCCAATATTAACCAATAGAATCTAAGCTCCGCTCCGCTCCGCTTCGGTGGACATGGATTTGCGAACTAGATTCAAAATTCATACATTTTAAACGCGGAGAAGCGGATTGGGGAAGCGGAGTGGGGTAACGCAGCGGGTAAGCGGTCAAAAAAACGACAGCAGGGTGCCGCTGCGCCGCCCGCTTCAACTCGTCACGTGCTTTCAGCCTAGCTGCGCACAGTACGCAACTCCGCTTCACATTAATCCCTCGCTCCGCTCCGCTTACTCGCTCCGCTTCAGTGGACAGGCAGCCTTAATGCCAGACAGAGTAACGGTTTCAACTTCAACATTTCATTCTTGCTATAAACTAAGGTATTATTTCTTCTGTAAGCTGCAATGGTTTGCCTAATGAAAATGTTATTTTGGGATTGACTGCAATGTATCGAAAGTAAATATAGATACACTATTTATTTACTATCGTCATCATATAATTTAGCATAACATTACGCCTGTATTCAACGCAGCCCAAGTCCTATCGGCATTTTATGTTATTAGGGGGCGAGCCGAATGCTATCAAAGCGGACACAAACACTTTCTGCCACTTAGAAATTCATGCGTTATTGGCGTTATAAAGGTTTTTTTTTGTGAATGGCGTCTCGCAAGTCAACCTCGGAGGTTGTCGGCTGCTTAAGTGGGCTATTCTATGGATGCATTGATAAATTAGGCCTTCAGCCAGGGCATACAACTTATAAACTAAGCGACTACCTATACGCTAAGGGCACCCCCTGTGAGGTATGGACTTCGGGCGTCGCTGGGGGATCGCAGCGAGGGACAGGCTGGATCGGATCAAAAGTATAACGTTCCGTAACATTTTACTATGTTTTATTTACAGAAACCATCCCCGAAGCTCTTAAAACCGGTTGTGGGAAATGCTCGTCTAAGCAGCGCCATTTGATCCGCGTCGTAGTCAACGGCTTCCAGACGAAAACCCCCGACATATGGCACCAGCTGGTCGAAAAAGAGGACCCCACTGGAGAGTACAGAGAGGTCTTCACAAAGTTCCTTAATTCCTCGGACTAAACGTACCAAAGAGTTTCAAGACCAGCTTCGACCAAGATGAGCAATGATTGTGTTTAAAAATAAGTTTTGTTTAAATTAAAATCTAATTATTGTGCAGTCGTGCAGCTGTAGCGTTCAGTTTAGGTATTCTGCGATTTTTTTTAACGTACCTATACGAGTAGGATATGTAAAAATTAACAACTTTGTTTTTGGCCATAAAATATCGACGTTGATGTTTTCGTATGAATATTCTAGCTAACCTTAGCTCGTCATCGTCTGAACAAACAATACTTAGATTTGCTAGGAGTATGATTTATGTTGAAACATCACATTTTATTGTTAATTAATACCTACGTAGTTTGTACATGTTTTATATCGCGGTTACCTAAAATTATAATTATTAAATCAAAAACAAACTCAAGTGTTTTATTAAACTCATGTGGTAAGCACATGTTTCATTCTAGGGGTCCGGAAATAAACATGAACCCCGTAAAGTCGGATTCACATTACTGTGTTGTGTCGTGTCGTGACGCCTTCTGACACAGTGTTAGCCAATCGAAACTCGTTGTGATTTAACGTAGTCGAACAGATTCGTTTGATTGGTGTATCCCGCGTCACGACACAACAAGACACAGTAATGTATCGGTGGCTTACCTATAGCATAGTATAAAGAGAGGAAGTAGGCTATCTTCGGCACAATCCGCGATATAATTGCCTACTGTCTCAGGGTTGTCACTTTTAGTTAAATTTTAATTCAGTGCCAATAAATTGGCAAGGGTCGGGAAGTTGTATTTTTTACTTGTATTGTCTGGGTACCTAAACGATGATGAAACCTTTCACGATGAAAGAAAGAGCGACGGGCCAGCAGACGGGCGGCGCGGGGCGGTGATGAGCACGAGTAAACGGTAGGTTACTGATAGCCAATGGTCACCAATTCATTAGTTTAAAGCCCGGCCCTTGCCAAAGATAACACATATCTCTGTATAACTAATTCAGTGATCATTAGTCAATAAAGTTCAACAATGGTTTTCCTAACAAACACAGAAATTTATTCAAGATTCATAGCAGTATTATTTATAAAAAAAAGCCAAACCCAAACACACAGCAATACGTTCTCCTGCGATTATCACACATTTTTCATTCATTTAGCGGTGCCGAAAAGCCGTGACGCGCGAACCTCGTGCGATGTTAGCCCCGACTGGCGCGCAGCGAAACGGGCCGAGATTTGTTTAAGTGTGCGTGCGGCGAGGCATAGATACTTTGGCGCACACATACAAGCCGCGCGCGGTGCGTTTGTATGAAGATAACGTACTTCCTCTCTTTTTACTATGCCTATAGCAACGTGCAGATCACAGCACAGCGCGTCGCATAGCAAAATTGCGTCAAAGCACATTAAGAGTTGCGTCGGGCCGCGCTGCAACACAATGCAGTAATTGCAATAATCCTCCTAGATCACTCTTGTACATTTTGTATAGACCATTGCAAACTACAGGCGGGAAGCACCGGTCTGCAACGCACTGGCGGCGGTGTATTGTTGCGACCGTCTATGCTTACCGCATGACTTTTTTACCGTCTTGAAAGAAAACAGGCGAATGGAGTAGAAGCCGAAGTAACATAGAAGAAGTAGAAGTAACATAGAAAGAAATTGATTTATGAATGATACAAGAATAATATAAACAGGATTGTTTTAAGTAACATCGTAATTTCGATATTTTTAAATTTAAAAAAAAATCTATGTCAAAGGCTTCTTACTCAGTTCGCCTATACGTGTAAAGGTCACCGAGTACGAGATACTCACACTATTGTTTTAATTTTGCAATTGGATTCAGTGAGAAAGTGAAGCTAATGGTTGTCCATTCCAAAGCCTAGTAGGTTCCTATGGAGAAGAACGGGCAAGAAACGAATTGGACACGCTTATTATGTTAGGAACAATGCCCATTGTTAATGCCTATCACTAAAACCCAAAAGTCATAAAATAAATATTCCCAGTTAATTTTAACTAAAATATCAAAATTTGTTTAATAATTTATCTTTCAGCAAAACCCACTGAATTCTAATTCACAAACAAGCCAATAGATGGCTCTGAATAGATCTCATAAAATAATCGATATAATACACTATGCGTTGTAAATGTTGTAATGATTGAAACAATATCCAATAGAGGACAGGATTATCAAGATTATGATGAATAGGAATTGTATTATTTAGTTACAAAGCAGCAGCTGTGGCTGATTTTCATTTTAAGAAACTCGAATTAATTATTTTAATGTTTTACAAAGCTTACAAAATAAATCAAAATTATTAAAGATAGGAGCAATGAAAAATAACAAAATAATTGTTTTTATCCAAGCTTTTTTATTGTAGTTTTAGACAGGTGTCAAATGAATGTTTTCTAATAATGGTCGTACGCGCCATTTATTGCAATATGTTCAAATGTAAGTAGCATGTACCTACCTAAGTACCTACACTACTTTGATCCTTTGGTGTTTCTTTATTTTTAATTTAAAATAATAATCCTATCTAATTAATGCTTTTCAATTATTATTAGTTTAATGTAATGTACCTACTTCTCAGGTAGGTACCTATTGACAAATTGCTTCTTCATAATACGTCATTACGAGGTAGGTACATTCTCAGAACTGCTTATGAGCTTTCCCTAATACTTAAAAATAAATTCCTAAACAAAATGGATAGCAGATGACATTTAGTTGACTTTTGCACTTTTATGTAAGCAGCAGTAGGTACCTATTCAATAATAACCAGATTGTGGCTTCATAACATTTACTAAGTATTTTATCTAGTCAACCTTGCGATTTTTAACTAAATGTTCTACAACTTTCAATCAGAAATTGATAATAATCCGAGATCTTTGACCGCACAATCTAGTGTGCAACCAGTCGGTACAGACTCGGTTCTTGTTTTTCCTTATCAAAATATAATCAGCCAAATCGTTTAATATACCGATTAAAATAATTGTGAATAGGTATACTGGAGATATTCAAATAAAGGTAAGTTTATTTTTAAATACATAGTTTTCTCTAGGTTCAGGTTTTCCTTGCAGGTCCCGGCTAAAAAGATCATCCCAGCCGGTCTATCTTGTAAGTTAGGTGAAGTGAGCTGTCATCCCACCTGATGCAAGGGACTGACACTAGTGACAGCTCACTTCAAACTCACTAAACCTAAGTTTTCGCAGGATTTCTATTCTTTCTATAGAAAAGATCGGCTGATAGTCTTATTCAAACCTTTTCCTTAAATGTCTTAAGAGAAGAGTAGGCAGACACAGGAGTTACCTACCTACATCTAGAAATGGGGGCCAGCAGCAAAAAGCGGGCAGCTTCATTTTGAAGTATAACTAGCAGCACTCCGCGGTTTCACCCACATAAGTCTCGATCCACATAAGTGTAGAGATATCGAGATAAAAAATATTCTGTATGTTAATCCAGGTTATAAACTATTTGTGTGCCAAATTCGTTCAAATCCGTTTAGGAGTTTTTGCGTGTAAGAGTAACAAACTTCCATCCATCCTCATAAACTTTCGCATTTATATATTTGTAGGAAAGGAAAGCAGGAAGTAGGATTACCGCATGCTAAGTGTTCATTCTGACTTTTTGCCTTTTGCTCGGCTCCTAAAGGTCGAAGCATGATGTTAAATAGCCTATAACTATCCTCGAGATTTGGGCTACCAAATGCAAAAAGAATTTATCAAATCCGATTTTTTAATTTTTTTTTGCGCGGAACCCTAATTATTTTTCTAAAATAAAAGTAGCCTAGGTTACCCGCCATAACATCAGCTATCTGCCAGTAAAATTTGTCCAGCCGTTTCGAAGATTAGCCGGAACAAACAGACAGACAGACTTTTATTATAAACATTGCTTTTTTGTTATAAGTACCGTATACACTTTCTTATGCATTTAATAAAACGTTGTTATTTTGACATTACAAACAGACACTTCCATTTTATTTATTTGACGATGGATGTAGAGATAAGATTATTACTAGCTTCTGCATGCGACTTCGTCCCCGTGAAATTTCTTGTTACCTCGACCCACCCCGTCGCATCGCATCGCCTGTCCGCGCTTTTACTTCGTTTTCGCTTAGCACTCTTTCTTACTTTTTTTTCTTTTTGCTCGGCTCCTAAGGGTCCTTTTTTTTGTGGATAGGAAATCATCAAATGACTTCTCACGCTCTGGGCGGAGCGGGAGGGCGTGTCAGACTTTTACTGACTAAAACCCACCCGTGTTCCTTCAGTTGCCTGTGCCGGGGCCACGGTAACTCTTTCGAACATCCCGCAACCCTAGCTGGGTTACCTCCAACCCTCCTAAGGGTCCTAGCGTAATGTTAAATACCCTATAGCCTTCCCCAAGAATTGGGCTACAAAATGCAAAAAGAATTTTTTAAATCCGTAGTGGCAGAGATTAGTGCGTTCAAACAATCAATAAAACATAAAATGTGTCGGTAACTAATAGAGTAAGCTCTTAGCCTTTAACCTTGATTCAGAAAATATTTATTTGTTTATGGGTAACATGACACGAATGTCTTCATCTTTCGATTCTACTCGTGCTTTGAAAAAACAGTTATTGTGACTTGACTATTATTCATCTGCCTAGCCTTTTCCCAACTATATTGGGGTCGGCTTCCAGTCAAACCGGATGCAGCTGAATATCAGTATTTTACATGGAGCGACTGCCTATCTGACCTCCACAATCCAGTTACTGGGTAATACGATACCCCTTGGTAAGACTGGTTGTCAGACTTTCGGGCTTCTGACGACCCGTAACTACTCAAAGATACACGAATGACAGCCGGGACCAACGGCTTAACGTGCTTTCCGAGGTACGGAGGGGTCTTGATATGTAAAGATGGTCACCCATCCTAGGACCAACCGCGGCAATCGTAGCTTAACCTGATCGATTGACCCGTGCGGCTGTTATTTCTTAGCCACAAGCCTAGTGACTTAACTATTATTGTTAGACATAATATAGCCTCGCGGACTTTTTTGTGGGTAATGATGAGTAGATACTATAAACATGTAGTACATTATATTATGTATCATCCATAGATTTCGCAGCTCACGCCAAATAATGACTTTCATAGGCAATTTTTTTATACCATGGGTTACATTATTACAATTTTCGTAGAATCTCTAATTTTTTTGATAATAAAATACAACCCATGTCACTCGCTGATATTGTAGCTTTCTATTGTTGAAAGATATTTTTAAATCGGTTAAGTATTTTTGAGTTTATCCATTACAAAAAAATATAAACTCGTTGGAGCATGTAGCATGTTCCATGTTGCATGTCGCGAAACTTAAGTTTGTCCCCTGCCAAAAGTGTTCTACGCGCCTAAAGAAGTTTTCTCTTAAAAAAAACTGGCGAAGTACTTGTCGGATCAGGGGGCCAACCACCACCTCTTAAAGCAGTATTATTTTCATGTTACTTCAGTGTGAGAAAGAGATGGAGCTATACAGGACGTCTAGCTCCATCTCTGTCCCACACTGAAGTAAGATTACAATAATACCTACTGCTTTAAGAGGTGGTGGTCTAGCTTCAGTAGTTGGGATGAAGAATAAAAAGAAAGAATATTCCAAACAAACAAACTTAACCAATGTTAAGTTTGTTTGTTTGGAATAATTCTTTACACAACAACAACTACAAACTACAACCACAACTAACAACTTAACTTTGACTTTTTTTTTGACTTTTTGGTTTTAACTACAATTAGTTGAAAACATGTTCTCCCAAACATTCCAACTAAAAATGTAAGTTTGTACGCACAATATTGAGAGATTTACCATGTTATTTTAAAACTATAGATTTCTTGTAGGTTATTCTGTAATGTGTGTTTGTAGGTTATTGTGTGATTTACAAAATTTTAGGCTTAGTAGTTTCGGAGATAAGGTGAATTTTCGTCTATGTTCTTAAATAACTTTAAACCAATTGATTTTTATAAAAAATCATTTGATATATCACACGGTACAGTTTGCAATTTTTTTTTTTCAATTTTTCTTATTTTCCTATTTTTTTTTATTTCCCCCCTCAAAAGTGACCCCCATATTCGAAATTAATTTGTTTACGTTACATTTGTGTTTGGGTCACAGAAATTCCAACTAAATCAGTCCATTAGATTCGGAGCAAATTGTGGCTGTGCCAGACGGACAGACATACAGACACACATTTGATCCTATTAGGGAGGTTCCGTTTTTCCTTTTTAAGTACGGAACCCTAAAAAGTATTCTGCTATCGTTAATAATAAAGTTAGGTATCTCCTCAGGTGATGTAACTTTATTATTCCATGAATCATGCATTGAATACTGATAGGATACGGTGGCTTTAATTGCACCGCTTTTAGGTTCACGGTACTGCAATAAAGTGTATTGAACGCACTAGTGCAGGAAAGTAAAGAAGGAAAGAAAGAAAAGAAAAGGAAAAAGGAAAGAGAAGTAAGAAAAGAAAGGAAAGAGAAGAGGAAAGAGTGGAGAGAAGTGGGAGTGGAGTGGTGGAGTAAGGAAAATAGGTACGCCACAGATAACTTGATAATAATACTAGTCTACTAGTCTAGTAGTAGTGCGATTTTATAATCTCAATAAAAAACCTTTATGCCTTTTTATGCCTAAAAATAATGTGAAGATACAAACTGTGTAAAGAAATAGTAGTAGTTGATAAATAGAACCGGTGGAATGCCGTAATTACAGAAACAATTAAAAAGACATTGTGTCTTGCGTAGATCTGTGTTTTCGGCAGTATTATATTTCACCACATTTATTTTTTCAATAAATTAACTATAATAATTAGAGGTCTATTAGTAATAAATATTTCTTATAAGCTATAACGACTAAGAGATCTAATTTTATTTTGTCTTTGCAAGTGTATTGAAAATTGATCCGCGTGCGTATTGGTCATTACAGCCTCGGCTCCATTTGCCCAGCACCGTAATTGCGCACCATACTTTAAATCAAAATCTGCATGATTTTGAAGCATATTGCAAATTTTTTCTGCTCAGCAACGTAAATAACGCAATTAATATTGTTGAAATCTCAAAATGAAACCGATTCCTACTGTGTTACGCAATTAGGGTGCTGGGGGCCAACTACCACCTCTTAAAGTAATATTATTTTAATGTTACTTCAGTGTGAGAAAGAGATGAAGCTATACAGGACGTCTAGCTCCATCTCTTTCCCACACTCAAGTAAGGTTAAAATAATATTGCTTTAAGAGGTGGTGGTCTAGCTCCTCAGGTTGCGGCTTTGATCAATCTTTGCACACTTGCATCAAAATGTACTATTAATTGTCATACAAACCACGTACAATTAAAATGGCTGGCATTGGGATGGGTCACCTTAGAAGTTTGCATGTAAACGTAAACTATCGATTTTTTAAATATTCCACTGTTCCATTATATCATTACTAATGATCAGAATAGGTAGTGCCATTCGCGGGATTTAGTGAACGTTATCTTAACATGGATATGCCTTCTGAATTAAAGTTTTCAAACTAAGTTAACCCGAGAGTTAACTGTTTCGCAAGTCCACTTTAGATTTTGTTTCTATTTTTTTTTAATTTGAGATAGGTTTGCTCTTGACTCTAGTCTAGGTCAGAGATGACAGAGACAAAGTTGACGATGGAGCGAGCTTACCCAGAAGAAGCCTGTTAACTAATCTGTTAATCTATTTAAAAATATTGCTGATTTTCAGTATCTGTGAATAAATATTGCTGTTTTTAATATCTGTTTTGTTTTATCTTTATAATTTTTTTTACTATAAAGTTTATAAAGCTTTTCGTACGCCTCTGTCGAGGCGCAAATATTTTTACAGTTCTCTT
The DNA here is from genome assembly GCA_947568875.1 of Fissipunctia ypsillon. Classification (NCBI taxonomy): domain Eukaryota; kingdom Metazoa; phylum Arthropoda; class Insecta; order Lepidoptera; family Noctuidae; genus Fissipunctia; species Fissipunctia ypsillon. Next base: position 12,794,366 of record OX387659.1, on the reverse strand, counting down.
AAATTGATAAGGGTGTTTTTTTATTTTATTAAACCTAAGTACTAATAAAAAAAAACACAACATGTATTTTTATTGAACACTTCCTATTTCATTCACAACGAATTTCACTTTCTTAAATAAAAAATATAATATTTACAATCATATATACTTAATCATAAAACTAGAAAGAAAAAAAAAATACTGTAGGCGGGCAGCCCTTTCGCGTGTTTACGTACCGTGCGACATTATTTCAAGAATAGGGCCGAGTCACAATACTGATAGATATTTATATACTGTGGTTTAACTTCATCTAGTACATCGACATTCAGAAAAATATTCCCGGGAATCCCGGGGCATTAACATTATCATGCAGGTTCAATACACAAAATGGCACTACCTATTCCGATCCCTGGTCATTACATATATCTGTCTGTTTGTTTGTCTTCTTTTATTTACCTAATGTATTTATGACACTGCAGACACGATAAGTTCAGTAGCAAAGTTCTTTGACCAGCCGGCATTATGAGAAAGATAATGTATGTTAGTAATTGTATAATTTTTACATCATACTGACGCTTGCCGGTAAAATAATTTTGATGTAAATAAAATAAAAAGATGTCTGAACTGATGGTTGTGTTTATTCAGTTCAGTCAGATGGACGAATAGACAAATCAGGGTATAAACAATGAAAGTACAATATCTTTACACACAGCCTAGGACAGCGAACGGAATGAAAAGAAGCATTATTGCGATTTGCATCGATGCTACGTATCCGTGATTGCTGACACAAAACACTTGTCATTACCAATTTGCCACCCTAACTGGTTAGGTATATCTGAATTGCATTATGCTGAGCGATGGCCATTTTGTGTGGATGTGACGCATATTTTCCCCCAACTTATTTCTTTTTTATGTTTGTGTTCTTTTTTTGCGTCATGTTTACCGCAAATAAACATATTTTCTTTCTTTTCTTTCTAATGTTCATCACTTTAGACCAGCTTGGCTAATACTGGCTTACTTCGAGGTGATTGACCCCGCTACCTACAATAATTTGTGCTGAAACCAGTCCGTTTAGGAAACATCGTTCTAAGTTGTTCAAGAAAAAAATTGCGGTCGATCACCTTGATGGACAAACTTTGAGAAAAAGTTTACGTGGTCAAATGGCAAGATGTTATGATTTCATCCAATCTCAGAAATCAACGATGGTAATAGCAAAACCTTAGAGACAAAGTTAGTCATAAAATATTCTCATCACTCCCTCCTCGTGCATTGTTTTTTGGATTATATTTACATATGGCTCTGAGGACAATACAAAGTATTTTTTTTTATGATCCAACGAACATGCAGACATCTGTATTTCTGTTAATGTGTACTATATGTGTACATAAAAGAACGTATAAAAGGCCGATACATTGCAATGAGCAATTTACTCGTCCACCGCTCTTTAATCTTAAATAGGGTAAGTAGGTGCAATTATATTTTCGTATTCTTCTTTAATTTGTGAGATATACTGTACTTTCTGAGTTTATCTTGGATATTACTGACATCGGTGAAGGGAAAACATCGTGAGGAAACCTGGACTTATAGTTAATATAAGTCTGAAATTGCCAACCCGTCTTGAGCAAGCGTGGTGATCGATGATCGTGTCTTCTTTGTATGAGAAGAGGCCTTTGCCCTGCAGTGGGATATTTTTGGGCTGATATAATAATAGTACTTCTTTAATTTGTGAGATATTATGTTTCCTCTCAGTTAATCTAAATGTAGGTAAGTATTATGTAGGTACTTCTTAATAAAATCATGACCGGAACGAATCACGAATCTCGAAGTTTCCTTGTAGATAATCGTTAGTTTGCTTCGAATATCGTAGTGCGGCAAAACTTTTCCATGTTTTTATTTTTTGTTTAATTACTGTTGTGTTAGCCACAAGAAACCGGTTAGTTAAATCACTATAATCAAGGAGGATTTATGTAGTTGCGCACAAAAAGGCTTAAATTTTTTTTTCTTTTTTAAAAATTTAAAAATAGACTGTTCGTGTTTTACTAATGGTTTTACCACGTTAACCACAATTTGTAATGATTGTTCACTTCAACTCTCGCCTTACCTACGATACGTAAGTTTCCATCTTATTTTCTCTTATTGCAAAAATCCTTAATTAGTCTTTACAGAAAGACGAAGCTGCCAATATGAAGTGTATCTACGTGCTCCTCCTGCTGGCTTTCGCCACTGTCAAGGCTGAGGATAAGTACAGCACTGAGAATGATGACCTGGACATCGATGCCGTGGTGGCCAACGTTGACTCTCTCAAAGGCTTTGTGGGCTGTTTCATGGACACAGCGACTTGTCAAGCGGTCGCTGCTGATTTCAAAAGTATGTATCGAGTACATGTGCCACATTAGGTAAATGTCATATTAAGTTTTCGCAATCGCGTTTCATATTCGCAATCGAAGTCTGGTTTGTTCTTGTCTGTGAGATTTTGGTTGGTCCTATTCACGATCAACTTAAAACCATTTTTAAATCTCAATGTAACTCTTATCTCGGTAAGTTAAGGTATAAATTATAAGGATTGCCGTGAGTTGAATAAAACTCTTGGCAATCATTCTATTTTTTAACATTAATTAATAATTTAAATCAACTAATGGTTTTACGACATTAATATTTGATCGTGAATGTGCTATTTAGAGTATTTAGTAAGTAGAAGTTTCAGCATAAAAAATGTCCAGCGTTATGGATGTAGCTGCATGACTACATTTCCAGCAGGATACGTTCAAAGGCAAAATGTTCTTGTATAAGGCGCTTCTCCGACCGAACGACCTTGAACGTTTGGTCCTTCTCTGTCCCGCCACTCTAAACCGTTCTGTCCCGCTCCCTCCGCACGCCCATTTATCATAGAATTTACACAATCGTTGGTATTATTTTAATAAAAAAAGAAAAGCGATCTTTTGAAATAAAATATAACGTGAATTATTTAGAATTTTAAATTATCTGTCCAATAGAGTGTACTCCTCAAATTAATAGAACGTTACATTTAGGAAAAGCGTGCAATCAATAATTTTACTAGTTTTTTTCAAGGAGATTTTAAATGTATTTATAACACATAAAAACAAACAAGAACGTGGAATGTAATGATAGGATATTAAACATTAGATAATAATGTGATTTTAGATGTAGTTTATTTATCTTAATTAATGAGTTAATAACCTCTGAATAACGCACTATCGCAAGATTTTACTCGGGGTAACGCCTTAATTATTTAGAACATAACATCACGTCTGTATTACCCAAAGGGTTAAGCAGAGGTGCGCCTATTATGAACACCCACATTTCGCCAGTTACGTTTAAGCCGACAACGTTCGCATGGACGCGAAAATAACGCGGCGAGATTTTATCGCGCATTGGATTTTCAACACTCAGTACTGAGCCGAACATTGAGAATCCAACAGAGTGCATTCCAACGCGTGGAAAAAGCACACTGTTGGATTTTCAACTCTCGGCGCTAAGCAAAGCGTTGAAAATCCAGTGCGCGATAAAATCACGCCGCGTTATTTTCGCGTCCGTGCGTCGGCTAAGTCCCATGTAATAGGGGGCGATTTGAGCCTAATGCCATCGATTGGGCACAAAGCATGCTTGTATGTGCTTAGATAGATTATTAGTAACCCGCTCTAAGGCAATTAGTGCTGCATAACGATGTTATCCTTAACGAGGTGGATGCAGCTAATTGTTTAGCTGATAATCATAGTCACCTATTATGACAGAGTCACCGGTGTAAGAACAAGTTGTTATCTCATGTGTTTTGCAGAAAGATTTGCAATACTTCTCAACTTGGACCGAAATCTTACATAGGTACTTGTTATGAAATGCAATGTTTGTCCAATGTCTGTTTGTTTATCCGTTAATGCGCTTATTATATAACTAAAAAAAAATTTTTTTTTAAACCCCAAATTGAAAAATAACATTACATTCCAAAGTTGGTGTTTTTGGTTTTGTATTTTCGTAAAGTGTTTTATTTTTCACTTTTTATTTGTGATTTTCGTAGATATTTGGCCTTTGGCAGTTGTAACGGGTAGTCAGAAGCCCAAAAGTCTGACTACCAGTGTTACCAAGGGGTATTGTGTTACCCAGTAGGTAACTGGGTTATGGAAGTCACATAGGCAGTCGCTCCATGTAAAATACTGGTATTCAGCTGTACCCGGTTACACTTGAAGCCGAGCCCGACACAGTTGGGCAAAGGCTAGACAGTTTGATTTAGGTGTGGTACCTACTTACCCCACACAAATTTGTATGCCTCTACTTGCTATGTAACAGTGACATGAAAGTGTATAACATCATCAACATACGCCAAGTTTACTAGCTGCCGCCGCATCCCCGTGGCATCGCTCGCGTCGATGTCAATACTTCCCTATTTGAATCGGATTTTGTTCACAATTTCATGGGTTTTAATATTTTTATTGCGTGAAACGTTTTATTTTTCTAAAATAAAAATAGCCTAAGTTACGCCTTATAACATCAGCTATCTGCCAATGAATGTCCCGTCAAAAACGGTCCAGCCGTTTCGGAGTTTAGCCGGAACAGACAGACAGGCTGACAGACAGACAAAAATTTAAAAAAAAATCTGGTAGAAGTACCGTAATACTTTCGTATACATTTAGTAAAATGCTGTTATTTTGACATTACAAACAGATACTTCGATTTTATTTATTTGTATAGATGTATAAATTGAAGCTAATCCAAAAAGCGCCAGCTTCCCCTACAAAATCAAAAAAGAATCACGTAAATCGGCTCAGTAATCACGGAAAAATCACCCGTACTTAAAAAAAAACCCGCTCTTTGATTTGAAGTCGGTTAAAAACATATCTTGTACTTCGTGCTCTAAAACAATAAGGTTAATCGTAATACCTACATGCATGTTATTTTGCGGTATGTAAACACTCGGAGCATAACTAAGTACTTACTGATAACCTAATCAACGATCCAATGAACTTTGTAGTCTTTCTTTCTTGCATAACGACCGCATTGTTGATAAGAGGAAATATTGCGAAGGGGAATGATCATGTGTATTTCTATGTTCTATGTTAGGAGGTTAGTTTTCACACTTACCTCCTTCAGGAGGACCATTGGACGTGTTTGTATTATCTATACATATCTGTACAAATAAATAGCTTTTTAAGAGCGTTTTACTAAATGCATATGAAAATTTATACGATACTTATAACGAAAAAGCTACCAGATAATCTCCGAAACGGTTGGAGCGATTTTGATGGGACTTTCGCTGATAGATAGCTGATAATATTAGGAGTAACTTAGGGCAGGAGTAACTTAGGGCACTTTTGTTTGAGAAAAAGAATTAGGGTTCCGCGCAAAAAAATTAAAACCCTTGAAATTCGAAACGGCTGGACCGATTTTGCCAGGACTTTCATTGGCAGATAGTTGATATTATAAGGACTAAGTTAGGGTACTTTTATTTTAGAAAAATTATTAGGGTTTCGCGCAAAAAAAATAAAACTCATGAAATTTTGAACAAAATCCGATTCAAATAGGGAAGTATTGACATACACGCGGGCGAAGCCGCGGGCAACAGCTAGTTATAAATGAAAGTCGCTTTCCGTGTTTGTCTGTCCGCATTGTTCTTCTACACTACACATAAGATTTTCAGGCAGTTTTCACCATAATTTAGAGATTTTATTCCGGAAGGTTTATGTGCATTGTACATTAATAACCTTTCATAAATATTATTATAAAGGAATCTCCATATTTTGTCAAGGTATAAAAGCCGTGCGAAGCAGGGCCGAGTTGCTAGTTTATTATTATTATTACTTATAATAAAAACCGGCTAAGTGCGAGTCGGACTCGCACCAGAAGGGTTCCGTACTCACTAATATTTAAAAAAAAATACTAAACGAAGAATATGTTTCATATTAAATTTTAACAATAGCAACGATAATTTTGTATTTCATAATGATACTGTGAATTACTAAGTTATTTTTTACAGTTGAAAGAAAGAAAGAAAATACATTTATTAGCACAGACTAATAGGCACACAGTATAATATACAACAGATAAAACAAAATAAAATAAAAGAATAAAAAACAAACTCAAATAAAAAGTGTAAAGTGCGATGTAACAAATTAGCAGGAAAGTGTGCCTCACGGCTGCGCCAAAAAGGCCCAATGGTGCTATTCTGTAAAGATACCACCGTAAAAAATTAGGTGAAGTGAGCGTGATGTGAACTGTCATCCCACCTTACTCTACTAGGGATGAGCTCACTTCAAACTCACTTCACCTAAGTGTTCACGGTGTGATGTTTACAGAATAGATCGGCAGTTCAGCAAAAATGCCAGACAACTGCCTGACGCTGGTTTTCAACTGGACCTGAAGTGTGAGGTGTCGGATGTAAATCAGTTTTATACTGCAACGTGTGTATGCATACTTATATAAAATAAATTGGTGTCAGATAAAAGTTGCAGAAAGTCGCCCTGGATACTTAAAAAAAACATAATATAATACAAAAGTTTCAAATTCCTAATTTGTTCAGTTGTTGCGATAGAGTTCGTACAAAAATGGTTTAAAACTGACAAATTTTGCAGCCCCCTATTCCCTCATTTTTGAAGATAAAAAAATATATATTTGTACTCTAGTTCATGAGTTCTAGACAATGACACCCCATATGCCAGGGTAAGAAAAAAAATCTAAATCAAAAGTTTATTGTACATATGCCTCCCCATACAATAAAATACAATCTGTGAAAATTTGAACTGTCTACCTATTACGGTTCATGAGATACAGCCCGCTGACAGACATACGGACGAACGGATGGACGGACTGCGGAGGCTTAGTAATAGGATTCCGTTTGTCACCCTTCGGACACGGAGCACTAAAATGAAATTATGTTCGTTAGTAAGTGCATAACTTGAGAACGGCTGGACCTATCTGGCTATTTTTATTTTAAAATGTTCGTAATACTCCGAATTAGGTTCTTACGGAAATAAAAATTTTAAAAGTTTCCCGTAAAATTTTCAAATTCGGGAACCACTGAACGTCCTTTTTCCATGGAATTTTTGTATGAATTATTGGAATTTTGATTGGACAACGTCTGTCCGATCAGCTAGTATTAGTATTGATATTTATTTCTGCTAATTTTCTATTTCCTAATCTGAATTAGGTGTAGGGAAAACCGAACTTATCAAATTTTAATTCGTGTACCAACGAGCTTGGCAATCATTTCATTACTCACATGAGAAGAGAAGCCTTTGCCCTTTGGTGGGAAAATAACAACTTGGTAATATTATGTAACAATGTAACAACAGGGTTTAACAGTCGTGGCCTTTAATACAATAATATTACATTAACATTATTACTGTACCTAATTATTTATAGCTAATTATTTCTTTCTTGCCAGAGGACATCCCCGAGGCGATCAACACGAGCTGCGCAAAATGCACGGACGCTCAGAAGCACATCTTCCGCAAATTCCTGGTGGGACTTAAGGAGAAGCTGCCTTCAGACTACGAAGCCTTCAAGAAGAAGTTTGATCCTGAAAACAAACACTTTACTGCTTTGGAAACAGCCGTCGCTAGCTTTTAAGACCTTAACACATTTTTGACGGGGTGTTATCCTTGCCTGTTTTAAAATCAATTTTCATTTGCCAAATTGTATTTATGCTCAGAAAAAAGTTATCATAGGTACGTATCCATGATTTGTATAGTGAAATAAATGGTTCAAAACACGGTATACCGTAATTTGCTCGATCAAAAAATAGATGTGTTTCAAATGTCTACAAGCCCGAATAACATGCAATTTTTTTTAAATAAATGTGTTTCTTTAATAAATGTGCATTTCTTGATTGTGAGTGAGGATGTGATTTATATATTATTACGGTTTTCAGTTTTTTGTCTACTCACAGTTTTGATGTTACTAGCACGATGAATTTGCATTTAACTGTGTTTAATATTTTGCGATGTGGATGAACGTTAGCAAAAAAATTAATAGCTCCAAATAATTTGCTTTCCGGTTTTTTTGGCGATGAGCTTCTCGAATACACTTTTCTAATAACTACCTATTTTTTTTTGTGGTACGTCCAATGACCTCAGTATTTAATAATCAATAGAGCGAGTGAAGATGCACCTATCGACATAACGTCCCCGAAATTCACAGGCTGAATACGTGCTTTGGCATTCATTTGCTCTGGCACCATAGCGAAAACTGGTAATGATTATAAATGATGGCATGGCAGTGAACAGGCCATGTTTGTCGAAGGACTGATGGCTGGTGGAGCAGACGAGTCCTGGAGTGGAGACCACGTATCGGCAAGCTAGTGTGGGACGCCCCCCAGCTAGACGGACCGACGACCTTTAAAGGTACCTGGGGCAGGCTGGATGCGGAAGGCAGAGGATAGAGGGTCTTGTGATGCAGCCTGGGAGAAGCCTATGTCTAGCAGTAGACTGCGATAGGCTGTGTTGATTGATTGATTAATAAATGATGGACGAAAAGAGACCAAAAAAAAACGTAGTTGGATTGTGTGAGGGATAATAATGAATGAAAGGAGAGTAAATATTATTATTTAATTTAATTTCTCCTCCGTTGAGAAACCTCCGGGGAGAAATTAAATAGAAAGCTCCAGACAACAAGTAGCATGGGCAGAAAAGGCAAATTTTCAAAGCTATTCAACTCTTCCATTTTTCAAGTAAGGACGATTTTGAGACAAAAATATTATTTTTTGAGGGAATTCCACCAATAGGGAAAGCACAGAAAAAGTGTATTAGGACAATGTTCAACAACAATGATTGTCATAAATTTAAAATCACCGATGATACAAGCACAAAACACAATGATAAGCATATTATACAGTCTTATTACTACAACTAATTGTATTACAATCTATATAATTGTAGTAATATACAAGGTTTAATTACAAAATTATATCCTAACTTTTAACTAAAACTATTCAGAAACTAAAATATGGCGTCGAAAAATTCCTCCGTATTGCTGTCGACTGGTAAAGTACCCAAGAGACTGGCGGCATTGCCACGTTGTATGGCAATGCTTAGCCTCTGGTCAAGGTAAAAGCCGGCTCTTGGGTCACGGGAAGTGTCAACAAGCTGTTTGGAGATTTCGTTAAACAAACCATGAGCCATGAGCGCGAACGGCCCGAGGGTTTCAACCCCACACGGCTCGAAAATATAATTACCGATAAGGTTATTATACTTTCGCTGCTTGAGGTTTTCCACAGCCGCAGCAGCAGCGCCAGCAGAGCACGCCGAGCCGGGAAGATGAGATGGCGCATGAGTATCGACACAAGTTGCGTCTAGGGATTGCAAATATTCGATATTTTTGGTATTCGAATGTTCAAATACTTTTTCAGTCTTATTCGAATTATTCGAATAATATTCGAATATTTCAGAAAAAAAAAGTATTTATATAATTTCTCACGTTTTATTGCCTTAGAAACTAGTAACATATTTTTCATGTAAGTAGGGCAACATCCCAATCAGACAGAACCAATATTTAAACAAAACTTTTAATCAAATAAAATAATTAACAAATTTTTAATAAAGTTAGATGTACTTCGACTACGAAAATATGAAATAAAAAATATTAATTCTTAAACAATTATAGGAAAACTATTAAGTAGGAAACACAATTAAAATCTCACTAGCAAAATCAAATAACATGTTAATAAACTTTATACAACACAAGTAAAAGTAAGAAACAAAAAAGTATATTATAGATATTGTACTATCAATTTCTTAAGGATAACTAAAAAGAAACGAGATCAAAGTCACAATAAGAATGCACTGCGCGGATAACTAGCATCTAAAGAGATATGCAAATTGCAAGTGCACGCAATCACTAAAATTGAAAATTATGATCCAACGCGGTAAGTAACAATTATAATTAAATAAATGCCATCGTATAGGCAAAGGATACAATTATTCTTATTTACGGATCCTTTGAAAGTGGGACCTTAGAAAACTTAAAGAGTCAATGGAATCATCATCATCTGCCTAGCCTTTTCCCAACTATGTTGGGGTCGGCTTCCAGTCTAACCGGATGCAGCTGAATACCAGTATTTTACATGGAGCGACTGCCTATCTGACCTCCACAACCCAGTAACTGGGTAATACGATACCCCTTGGTAAGACTGGTTGTCAGACTTTCGGTCTTCTGACGACCCGTAACGACTGTCAAAGATCTACGAATGACAGCCGGGACCAACGGCTTAACGTGCTTTCCGAGGCACGGAGGATTCTCGGTATGTAAAGATGGTCACCCATCCACGGACAACCCCGGCAAGCGTAGATTAACCTGATGGATCGACCCGTGCGGCTGTTATTACTTAGCCACGAGCTCCTCCAAAGAAGAGTAGTAGTAAAGAGTCAATGGAATCATCATTCAATTTACATCTGAGATGATTGCAGATATATTTTGTAGAAGAAAATACCCTTTCGCATTCTACGCTAGTTGGTGGAATGCAAATTAGCACGTCATAGGCCTGACTTAGGTGTATTTGTCTTGGCGTACCTGTATCATATAGAGCCATCTGCATTTTTATTGATGTTTCTAGATCATGATGTTCAAGATTTGCTGTGGATGTGGAAGGCACTGCATACATTTCGTCCTCTATCTTTTTCTGCAGCTGTTCTTTCATTGACATATTTGAGATTCTTGACGCTTCTTCATTTTGATAACGATGAAGGTCTAATATAGCAATGTTATCTTCGTCATCAGAAACGCCCGTGTTAGTTGTCGCAGGTCTTTGCTTAAAATATTTTTTTTGAATGTCAACTATGACTTTGGTGATAACATCATTTCCTACTTTAGGGAAGATAGAAGAACTCGGCTCCTGGTAGTATTTGTTTGGGTTGTGCAAGTAGTTCAGTGTACAAACCAGGTCTGTTTGTCGTCGTTCAGCAATCCTTGTTTTCAGAGCCTGAAGAAGTTTACCACTGATAAACCCATTGGTCTCTCGTAGTTTGGTAACCATGAACTGTAGGGCTGTGTCCGCAGTTAATAAAGTGGCCTTTTCTTGACATATCGCTTCCACAGTAGTTTTGACGATAGTGAGAGACGTAGATAAATCCTGCAAAAGAGCAAGCTCATAGGTGCTGAACATAGTTTTGTCTTTCAAGTCAATCAGTGCTTTTAAAATTGCATCTTTCAGTAGCAAGAATCTTGAAACCATGTCCGCCATGCTATTCCACCGCGTTTTACAGTCTAATACCAGGCCTGCGCTTTTGTTTTCTTCAAGAATATATTTGTTTAGGATTTCTGTTCTGGTTGGAGATTTTTTGAAAAATTTCACTACTTTTCTTACTTTGTCAATCAAACCTTTGTACTCGACATTGAGATTGGGTTCACTTCTGGAAACCACATTCTGATCGACTACAAAGCCTTCTCCATCATCATTTTCATCTGTTTCCTCATCTTCTGATTCATCTTTCTTTGTATCATCTGTTTCTACTGGAACTTCTTCTGTGTCTATTTCTTCTAACTGTTCATAAGTTTCACTCTGATTATATCGGTTCTTATATATTGTATCCACTACGGCACATTGAATGCCGTGTGCAAGGCACAATTGATGAAATGATTGCATTTGACGACCCATGCAAGTCATGACGCTTGCACCGTCTGTCACCACACCAGTTATATCATCTTCTAAAGATATATCGTATGAAGCTAATTTGACTTTTAAAATATTGAGACATCTTTCTGATGTTCCTCGCCCTGTAATTCTCGCTAATCCCAAATTTCTAAAGGTTTTGTCTTTAAAAGTTGGGCAATGAATGTTGACGTTTATATAGAGCCGGTAATATTCGAATGTTCGAATATTTTATAATTTACTATTCGAATACGAATTTCAAATGTATATTCGAATAATTCGAATATTCGAATATTCGATTGCAATCCCTAGTTGCGTCCCACACTAAAGGCCTACCCACCTTCCATGGAAATAAAGACTTGCCGTCTGGTCTCTTGCCATCGTCGCGTGCCAAGCTCAAGCCAAGCGCCAAGTTCTAATACAACTGGAACGCTATTGTATTATACATATTATTATAACAAGAATCAACTACAAAAACTTTCCTTTTTTATGCAATCTAAGTTCATGCGAGTATAAAACGTTATACCTTCAATATTGTTTTTGTTTTCGTTATTTGTTACTAATGACACTAGGTTTAGTGGTAGCATCTTTAAATATCTTTGCAAGTTCTACATCTTTTAGCAATCATTGCAAAACTTATCTCCAGCTAAATGGCTGATACGCTTACTGTATCAGAATTGTAGGGGCATACGTGGCAAACTTCAGACAATTTATATGAATATCTTAAGTAACTCTTACGACATTATTGTATTAACGGGAACATGGCTTATACCGGATATAGCAGATTGTGAGGTAATAGATGAGCGTTATAGTGTCTTTCGTCGTGACCGAGATCGCGTGGCCACTGGTAAACGCGAGGGTGGAGGTGTTCTTGTAGCCATCTTACGAACACTTCAGCCCCTATATTTTACCGATGAAATAGGTTTGCACATCCACATAGAATATCTACTTATACTCGTACCTAGCTGTGACCGTGCGAAACGACATTTTATCAGCGCGGTGTATTTTCCACTGAACACACCAGACGACATCTCTTCTACATATTTGGACATGCTTTCAACAATTTTATGTAATCCCATGACAAATTGTTTTTACATAATCGGTGATTTTAATTTACCGACCTTGGACTGGTCTTTCTGTGACAGTGCTATATGCGACCAGCCCCGTAAGGCCCGGTCTTTCAGTTGCAGATATCTAGAAAATTTCATAGCCGAATTTAGCGCTACGCGATATCATAATTTTGGAAACGCTAACATCCGTACATTGGATTTACTAATCTTCAATGTACACTGCCATGTTTACCAACCGAGCGATTATTTAGTACCCATGGACCTACATCATTCTCCTTACTGTGCTGTGACTTCTGCTTACTTGAAATATTCACCTATGAAACGTTGCCCAATCATCAAATTTAACTATAATAACGGCAATTACGATCTTGTAAGGGCAGAATTATCTAAAATTGACTGGAGCAGCTTGCTAAAAAATTTACTAACACAGGAGTCTGTCAACATATTTTATAATAGCTTGTTTGTTATCATTAAGAAACACGTCCCTCGAAAATTACACAGAACTTCAAAATTCCCCATTTGGCTCACTCGACCACTTATAAAGTTATTCAAAAAATAAGAGCAACGCCTGGACCAAATGGAAAGTGTACAATAATATATCAGACTATGAGCAATTTTTCTTATTTCGTCGCAGATTCAACAAAGAATGTTACTGAACTAAAACTGTAGAACCAAATGTAAACAAAAATCTCAAACACTTCTGGGGCTATGTGGCTAGTAAACGGAATAATTCAGGAATTCCAGCTAATGTTAAAAATAAAAATACTTCTAGTAGTGATCCACGTGATATTTGTAAACTATTCTCTAACTATTTTCAATCAGTGTATGAGCCATTAACACTTGATGTCCATAATTGGCAACCACCTTCTGGCTTTCAGAAAATAGTCATATTATCAACAATATTTATATCAAGCCTTCCAAAGTTTATAAAGAGCTAAGGTCGTTAGACCCTTCAAAAGGACCTAGACCTGGACCTGATGGCATTCTTCCCTCGTTTTTCAAACTTGTTGACAATCACTTATGTGAACCCTTACATCTGCTGTTTAATAAATGTATCAACGAAGGCGTTTTCCCGATGTATGAAAATAGCTCATTTAAGCCTCGTCTTTAAACAGGGATCAAAGGATGACGCAGAGAACTACCGTCCGATTTCGATTCTGTCTACTTTGTCGAAGGTCTTTGAGAGACAGGTTTATAACGAAATTTATCCCACTTTACATAAGGATATAATTAAAGACCAGCACTGATTCGTCCAACAAAGATCTACTTATACATATCTGCTTATTTTTGTAGGCTATGTTTTTGAAAATATGGATAATCATTTACAAACTGATGCAGTATATACAGACTTTCAAAAAGCTTTCGACAAGGTGGGTCACGAATTACTTTTACGCAAAATTACCTTCAACGGTATTCGCGGAAATCTATTGAGATGGTTCATCTCTTTCATAACAGACCGTACTCAAAAAGTTGTTATTAATGGATTTCAATCGGAGCTGATTTCCGTCACATCCGGGGTTCCTCAGGGCTCAATTTTGGGCCCTTTATTATTTACATTGTTTATAAATGATATTAGCACTTGTTTTAAGCATTCGAACTTCTTGCTATACGCGGATGATTTGAAAGTGTGCAAAACTATAACAAATGTTGTCCTTGACATACATTTTGTAGATTGACATTAGTAATGTATATTGACATAGTCTTATTAAATAATTTATTTTCAGTCTCTGTGTTGACAATTGACATTATACTGAACCTATTGACATTATATTTTATTTTTGTATTTTTTTATTGACATTGATTTTTATTGCTATTTATTATTAATGAATTTGTTTTAAGCAATGTGTGAGTCTTTATAATTGTTTTTTTTTTGTCCAGGCTTATTTTATTTTGTTATTGAGAGTTGCCTGGCTTGATTACTTTATTACAAACTGCACTTTGTACAAACAATTTGTACGCCCTCCGACACAACATAGCGCACTCTTACGCATACATACATACATAAACTCACGCCTTCTTCCCATGGGGGTAGGCAGAAATTACAGAACGCCACCTGCTACGATCCTTACATACTCCTTTTGCCTCGTTTACATTCATACATCTGGTCATACACGCACGCCGGTTGCGAGTACTACGGACCTGACCTACGCACTCTTTATTATCTTTAATTATACCTATATTAAACAAATTAATGAATAAATGACTTAAGATTTATGATGAAGTGTGGGTTCTTAACCGCGGGTCTGTTATAGTTTTTTCTTAGCGCTTGTTAAAAGTGATTTTCATATTGATTCTGTCACAAAGAACAGTTCCTTACATCTTAAACTGGACCCATACCCAAGTTTTAAATGCACTTTGATTTAAGATTTTAGGACGTAGAATTTATTGTTCCTGCAGGTAAAGGAGCAATAAATTCTATGTCTTACAATCCTAATACCATAGACAAAGCAAGATTTAGTTTTTTTTTTGTATCTGAGCATTTTGCTTTGCGAAAATGTCTAAATAACAATCGACAATTAACGACTTCAACGGATATAAAATAAATTACCTAACAGGAAAAACTGGTCTTGATAGAAACTGGAATATAAAAACTAGAGTACAGAACAAAAATTAATACGTCAATTGTTTGGGATTTGCGTAGATCATTCCACACCCACTAAAGCACTATTGTACAAGTTAATATCAAACAATATTTATTTAGATAAATCCATACTTACACAGATAAACAAGCGCTTATGGGAAATACTTTGCACAGTGATTATTGCAAAACTTGAAATTAGCTTTTAGAGTAATCTTCCATGATCAAACAAAAACATTAATTGTGTTCGGACGCACAGGCTGTTTAGTAATCAAAGGTTTATAAAGACGAGTCATATCGGAAACATCACTTCATCTGTCCGTACCTCTTTACATTCAAATGCATAATTTTAAATAATTACTGTACGTCCATAATTACGAACATTGTTCCGAATATTTAATAAACCACTTAATTTTTTGTGGGCCTCTTTCTTATAAATATTATGTTTGATGAAGGTCATGTTAGAAGAGGCTTTTAAATAGAAGCATTTGAGATGTGCTCGTCATTTGCTGTAGACATTAAACCATTTCGTAACCTTTGCATAGCTCCACTGTAAAGCTACTGCAGTGATGATTGATTTAAACAAATGCAGTTTTAGAGTGTCATTAATTTTTACATATTTATTTCTTGTGACGGTGCTAGCTCAAGAGAAGTTTTATGATCAAAGATTAGATTATTACGATATTGATACTTTAATACAAAATCGTAGGTTGCTAAGGAAGTATTTGGAGTGTTTCCTTTGGAAAGGACCGTGCACGCCTCTAGGAAGAGTGTTTAGACGTAAGTATATTAATATTTACATCATACCTCAATTTTGCAAGTTACGTATTTGGATATATTGCAATGTCATGCACATATATTATGTATAATGTTTCCTTAGAACGCGGCTACTGGGCCGCTACATATGTAATCAGTATTAAGACTAGATCTACATGTAATAGGCGTATATATCCAGTTTATTTTTTTCTTTATTCAATGTTTATAATTTGAAAAATATGGTTTATAATTTACCAGTCGTGTGCCCAACGGGCTTTCCCAACGGCAAATATAGGGAACTTTCGTCAATCTGTCATTCCTTATTTAACCTCTTTAGGGGGAGATTTTTTTTAAAATACTTCGTTACACAATACCTTAACTTTTCTTTCTTAAAACATTTCTTGCTTCTAGAGACAGCGGTTTAGGCTGTGCGTTGTTTGTCAGTGAATAAATTAATTGAAGATTTTTAACTCACAATATCAAATAATTACCGTGTCCATAATAACGAACATTGCGATGTTACTTGCATTTCATATGCTATACAAGCTCTACTTTCATTAAAAGATTTACTTATTTTGATCATTCCTTTTCTCCTTATTTTTTATTTTACAGAAACAGTAGCCAGCGTTAACATAAATGGCTTATTGACTCTTTAACTTTCTGGAGTCATATAGCAGTAACTTCTTAATAACTTAATATGATATCCGTGATCAAAAAGAAGATATTAAACTAAATTTTAATCTTGTGTATCATCAGCCTCCAGTCTTTTTGATGCCATAATATTTGAGGTCTGCGTAGTAAAGATGTCGCCTTCTTTTATATACCTATCTCTGAAATTTCAGTATTTACACCCTGTATCTCTATCATCTTTAGCACAATCCATCTGCCTTAAGTTGTGCCTTCCTCTCTCTATTCTTAAATCTCTTCATCACACACCGGGATATCTTTGTTGTACATTCAAATTAAAAAAGCACCCAAGTGCGAGTCGGACTCGCACGAAGGGTTCAATACCACGGTACAATATTTAACGCTACATATATTTTTTAATACTTCAGTAAAAAAAAAAACACGTTTCTTGTGTTAATAACCCTCCTTTTAATTTACAACTTTATTTTATTTTTATTATTTGTTGTTATGAAATACCCAGTAGTACACACTCTGTAAAAATTTCAAGCATCGACCTATTACGGTTTAAAAGATACAGCCCTGTGACGGACGGACGGACGCAGCGCCACCTTAGTACTAGGGTCCCGTTGGCAGCAAGCACTAAAAAATCTCTGCAGCAAAAGCTT
Organism: Fissipunctia ypsillon; assembly: GCA_947568875.1. Classification (NCBI taxonomy): domain Eukaryota; kingdom Metazoa; phylum Arthropoda; class Insecta; order Lepidoptera; family Noctuidae; genus Fissipunctia; species Fissipunctia ypsillon. The sequence continues at coordinate 12,777,098 of OX387659.1, read as the reverse complement.
CTATCATTCGTTGATCGTTAGATACATCCCTGCCTTTCATGTGGCTACCTAGCTCTCACGGTTATAAACACCTCTTGCATCATTTACCATGGCCAGCTTGCAATAACTACTTATATTACGTAACTACAAAAGATTCTAGATTTTACTATGGACCTAGGATGACGCAACAGAAGATACTAGACCCACAGATTACTCTCGAGCTAAGTATCTAACAGTGTAGGTACACATTACCTTGTTCTAAGTTCGGTTAAGTTTTTACTTTTTTAAGTAACTGGGAAAACCCATCGCAGGAGTTACTATTTGTTATGGTATAGGCACTTAGCTGTTGTACAAGAAGTGGGTTTACCATAAGAGTTCATCAGCAGTTAATATTTTTATAGTCAACACTTATGTAGGAGATTCTCAACTGGAGTTTCTTGCCCATTCTTCTCCATACGAAACTTTCTTTTGGAACGCACTTACAATCAATTCAATCTTTTTGTAAATTTTGACGAACAAAAGTGTCTTTTATGTGCCTATTTGAAATAAATGATTTTGACTTGACTTCAAAGAAACACAGCTTTTCTTCATTATGCTTGATTTATTGTTCGATTTATTTTTCAGTTCATAATTTGGAGATGAGACCGAAAACGACATAATCCCTTATAATCGTGATCCCATATTTGCTACTAGACTACCTTATTGAAAATGTCTATTTTACGACTCAACTAGCTTTACATTCTAACTTTCTTTGTTGATGTATTTACCCAATATTTATTTTCCAGTGAATAATTAATTCTCCTTGGAATCTTAAGTCATAACATTATTTACATCGTTATCTATCTTGATATTATAAGTTATTTACTTTTTTTGTGCAAATTTGCGATATCTTAGGGATTCTGGCTTAGTTAAATAGGTAGATATTAAGACAAAACTAAAATATAGTATTACAAAAACGAATATAAAGCAATTAACAAAAGTACTTTTTTAAGCTAAGAATTCATTATTTTAATTTCGTTATGTTTTATTTATTTGGGTAACACTATCGTTTAGTTTTGTCCAGTTCTTAGCTAGAATCCCTAAGAAAACGTAATTTTGCACTAAGAATGTAAATAACTTATTTTGTAACATCACTTCGAGTGACGGACCCTGTATATTTGTTTTAACCAATGTTTCTAAACCTGTGTCTTTCTGTGTATTAAAATTCATGTAGTTATTTCAAATTATTTCAGAAATCCTGCCTGAAGCAGTATCAACAGCGTGTAAGAAGTGCACGCCGTCACAACGCAGACTAGCCCGGAAAACATTCAGTGCGTTCAAGACGTTCTTCCCGGAGACGTACGAAGAGCTGATGAAAAAGCTCGACCCCAAGAACAAGTACTATGAAGCCTTCGAGAAGGCTATTGCAAATGCTTGAGCTAATTCAGTATCCACTTGGCGTTTGGTGAAGCACCTATGTAAGTACTAAAAAGGTTCAGCTTGAATGGCCTTTGTGAACAACCTCCACGAATATTTTATAAGTTAACTAGCGACCCGCCCCTGCTTTGCATGGTTTTTGACTTGACAAAACATCTATCTATATATATAAAAGGAGAACCTGACTGACTGACATATCAACGCACAGCCGAAACTACCGGGACTAGGAACATGAAATTTTGCACACGGCTTTCTTTTATAACGTTGGGGAGTACTAAGAAGGCGTTTTTGGAAATTCGACCTTTAAGGGGGTGAAAAGACGGGATTTCGTTTGTATGAAAAATCTTATTCCTTGAGTTAATAAATTTGAAACTTGGCACGAATACTTATCTAAGTAAATTATGAACTTTGTAATTTTTGTTTTTCTAAACTACCCACCCCCAAGAGGGGGGTTGGGGGGTGTCAAAGTTTGTATGGAAGAATTTTAACGCGCAGTCCGATTAATATTTGAAACTCAGTATTTATACTTAAGACTAAAACTAAAGAATAACCTATATCAGGGCTTTTCGAAATCTACCCCTGGTGGAGTGAAAAGGGGTAGTCAATTTTACAGGGGAAGATTTTACTGTGTCGCTTGATTAACTCGGAAATTGGTATAAATAATCTTTGAGTCAAGTTTTGGAAGTATCCTAAACATTTTTTTTTAATTCTGCCCCTGTGGGGGTGAAAAGCGGGGATACAGTTTAAATGAAAACTTTTATTCATTTTGTTAATAAACTTGAAACTTGGCAGGAATATTTGCCTAAGTAAGCGATAAAGTTTCTCACTATTAGTTTTGAAAACTACCCTTCAAAGGGGAGTTTAAGGGTGTTAAAGTTTATATGGAAAAATTTTAACGCGCCGTCTGATTAACTCGAAACTCAGTATTTATACTTAAAACCTTATTTCAGACTGAAATCGTAGAAAAATCGTTATATTTCGGTATTTCGGTAGAACAGAGCCCATATCGGTAGAAATACCGAAAAATCGGTAGGTTCGAGACCACTGTCAACGATAAATAATAAATAATATCGGAGTTTGATTCATGTAGCATATACTCGTAGCACTCCAGTTCCTATTATTATAGGAACTGGAGTATCTGGATTGTATTCAATCAGCGACAAAAATCGATTAATTCGTCAAGTGATTTACAGACATACGTATTATATGTCCGCCAATCAAACAGTCCGCTGAACGTAGCACGGAACTACGGGTGTCCAGAATAATTTTGGACACCCGTAGGTCCGTGCTTAAATAGGTTCCAATTGGTCATGGATTTTGTCACGTCACGAGTTAACATTGCTACTTTTACACAGCATATTTATAAATTCATTTATTTATTACTTCGCACAATAGCTAAGAGTTACTTACCTAATAGGTAATAGGTACTACGGGCTGGTGTCCGCAACTCCACGACAATGCGCGAATTTTGCGTGATGGATGGGAAAATCAATTATTCGATCCACCCCAGCTCCTCAAGGAAGGCCAGCAACGCCTTGGTGTTACTGACAATCTCACATAGGGTACCTGGGTTACCGAAGTACTTTGCCCTGTATGTGGCGAGCACTGGGCAGTTTAGTAGCACATGAGCTGCTGTCTCGTCATCCTCCATGCAGGCCCTGCACAGCGGACTGTCTGTGACTCCTATGACAAAGAGGTGTTTATTAAATGACCCGTGGCCAGTTATGGCTGCTACTGTTACTTACCTATTATTCTTTCATTTTTATTTCGGTTCCAATTTTAATTATTATTTAGCTCCTTAATAAAGATTTAAAGAATTAAAAAGTTAATCTACTTTAACGCTAACTTTTCCCATGTGTTAACAAATATTGTTAAAATACGCTAGCGAATTCAAGGCATCTCTAACAATTTCCATTGTCGTCTGTCGCGAGGTCAGCTTTATTTCCCCTTCCCATCGGGTAAGCCTGTCTGCCCCGATTTCTTTTATATCCCTTGGATACCACTCTATCACTACCCTGCTCAACTTTCCTTTAGTGTCTGGCATCATGTGGCCTGTCCAATTTTGTTGGTCTATTCTTGTTAGGTTATCGATCAGTTTTGTTTTGGACCGGAGGTCTGTGTTTCATATTCTATCCTGTCTCTTTGAGCCTATAGAGGCATGAGGAACAGGGTGTAAAGTTCACTCATCCTCCATAGAAAAGGGAGGATCCTCCAACCAGACGGGTGTTGTGTCTGGTGGTTGATATCGGGATGTTGTATATATGCTAGTCGCGCGGTATACTCTGATTGCGCGATGCAGGATTTTGCGTGACGTCAGTGTGATGCGTTCCAATGTGGCGATGTAAATATGCCGCCATAAGCCTACCATGCTTCCCTCCATTACTCTTTGACACTTGGCAAGCTTTTCTCTGAGCGATTTGTTGAGTGCCCAACTGCTCATGTCTCACACCCATATATTAAACATGGGAGTATTATGGGTTAAAAGTCTTTCTTTTCAATGTTATGCCTAGGTCTTTAGACTTCATTATCTCCATAAGGTATTTTTTCCAGCCAATTGCAATCCTCATATTTATTTCCTGGATAATTTGGTCTTTGGTAGAGATGACGACCAAGGTATATGTAGTCCTCTACATAGGCCATATCTTCCTCCTTTAATTTTATATCTACTTTTATCAAGTTAGTCATTAGTTTTTTCTTGCTGTAATTCATTTTTAAACCATTTTTTCGCTTTCTTCGCTCAGACTTTGTGTCATAATATGCAAGTTTTCTGGAATTTCATCGAATAACAGTCGTTGGCAAATCTGAAGTGGTTCATTTTTAACCCATTTATGTTCAGACCAATCTTTTCCCAGTTCAAGTTGCGAAAGATATTTTCCAAAACGGCAGAGAACAATTTTGGAGATCGTAGGTCACCTTGCCTCACACCTATTTCTGTGTGAAATTCGTTTCCCAGAAATTCCAATTGCATTCTAGCCTAACTGTTGGCATAAATGGTTTAAATGATGTTGATGTATACTGCTGGTATTCCTTGTTGCCTTACGGCCGAATAACCTATTTTCAGTAAAAAACAGATCGCTATTGATGGTAGATAGTATAATTCTATATGTTCTTATGTCTGGCTGGTAAGGTTCCATAATCTCTTATATTGGGACGTTAAAACCATAGATAAATAGGTTTTTCTATCTCCAGTACACCAAAACTGGTGATAGATAGGTTATTGTGTTCGGCTGTTAGAGTTTCCCATACATATGTATTCATGGCTTAGGCTATCGAAGGCCTTGGCGTAATCAATGAAGGCAATATACAAGATGTAACATAAATAACGCACAACCTCTTAAAGGATTATTGTACTCATCATTATGAACAACTTTTACTATGGGACCAAACCTGAAATCGCGAAAAAAAATCAGCTGTTCCCTACATTTTGACGAGTTATGCAATCATAAATGTAGGGAGCAGCTGATTTTTTTGTTGCGATTTCAGATTTGGTCCCATAGTAAAAGTTGTTCATAATGATGAGTACAATGATCGCTAAAGAGGTTGTGCGTTAATTATGTTACACCATGTATATAATTTTATTATATTATTTATATTTTTCGATGATTTGTTTGACTGTATGAATATGGTCATTATTCGAAAACCCTTTAATGAAACCTGCCTGTTCAACTGGCTGTTGTTCGTCCAACATTGGGCTTATTCTATTCAGTATGACCTTTGCAAATAACTTATACACATTTGACATCTGGCTTATTGGTCTGTAATTTTCAATATACTCTTTGTCGCCTTCTTTGTGTAATAAGATGATGTGAGATTTTGCCCATCCCTCAGGAATATCACCTCTCCTCATAATCTCGTTAAATATTCGAGTTAGAATGGTTATCACTTCTTCCATTGATCCCTGCAGCAGCTCTTTTGTGATTTGTCTGTTCCTGGAGATTTGCCCGCTTTCTGACTCCTGATTGCTTTCTCTACCCTTCCTGGCAAAATTTAAGGGATGGCTTCCAGTTTGGCTTCGAATATTGATTCGGTATGTTTGTTTATTACTACGTTTGGTGTTTATTATGCGTAAAGATGATGGTAGAAGTCTGTTGCTGGTTCTTTGATGTTCATCCTCTCTGTAATGGTATTTGACCTCCTTTAAAGTTTACCACCCTCTAACTAAAAGGTGTGAAGTATTTAACATTGCGACAGTCAACACGAGAACTCTCAAGGCACCTGAAAGCTTGATGGAATTAAACAAGGTCTAGAACATATAAAATTCGATATACTGGGTATCATTGAAATGAGAAGACTAGGCGAAAAAATGGAAGAATATACATATTATATCCTGTATCAAAACGTACACAAAACAACATATACAAGAATATATTGGAATTTCAGATAGATTAGCAGTACTTAACATTAAACTGCCGGGCTATAAGAAACTGTGGTCAATTATACAAGTAGATGCTCCGACTGAGCGAGCTGAATTGTCAGTGTTAGAATCGTTCTATGAAGAGACGTCATTAGCAATAAAAAACACCTCAGATAAATTTATTATTCTAATGCACAAGTATCCTAATTTAACCTAATAAGTAAAACCATAACCACCACCATTACCATTACCATTATTTAAGTTATCCTAATTTATTATTTTAATGCACAAGTAGCGACTACAATAAATAATAATGATAACCCCACCGCCGTTGGCGTCGTGGTGGGGCTTGCGCGCTCCGAACTCTAAGTGTGTACCGGTAGAGTTTACTTTGCCGGAACATGTCTAGGGTGAGGAGCCAGACCAAGAGAGATACATAAACTCACAGGGCAGGATGTGGCGAGCTGTTGGTCAATAGTGACCCCACGGACCCTATCTCCCGGAAGAAGTCTTGTTTCTCATTTCTGGCTTGCCTTAATTGACCGGCTGGAGTAAACACCGACGAGGAACAGAGCTCCCACCTCATTTCTTGCCTTTAATGGCCGGCTTGAGTAGAGATCCGCAAGAGCAAACGTGCTCGGAGGAAGGAAGTATTCCAGTTAGATGCTGGTAGGGATCTTGACCGTACTTCCGGGATTATCCTGATAGCCGTGGAATACCAGTCCACTCCTCATAAGTACCTCAGGATATGTTGCCCCCTTATCGCTAAGACACTATGTGCTAGCGACCGTTTTCGGGGGCCCATTATTGAGTGTGCGAGTCACCCCCTGCAATTCTGTCTATGTATTTTATGTAAAACATTGGTCAGGCAGGGGTGATAGTCTTTCCATATTTCTAGATAACCAGTTTACTTTAGCCACAAAACCCATAATCCAATATCTTTGTTTCCATATCCTGCAATAGTCCTACACCAACTGGGGGTTGTCCTTGGATGCACCTGCATAGTGCGTACAGGGATAATCGTCGGTTGGTGCCCCATAACATTAAAAAACGTCTTACTGGCCTCTGCGAGTTGGCTACGGCCCCTCGTACGCCTTCCAAAGGTCCAGAACCCCAAGGTTTCGAGATATGTCAAAAAATAATAATTCTAATAATCGTACGAAGAATAAATTTTCTTGGAAAATTTAGTAACGGTAAAAGAAGTTGCAACGGCCACAAACTTGTTGTATTTTTTATGAAACATAAATTAACTCTACTGAATTAAATTTTCAAGAAACAACAAAAACAAATGGACTTGGATTTTCCCCAATGGGTCATACAAAATGAAATCGACAATAATTAGGTTTCATAGTAAAATAGCGAGAAATTGGGGTTTAAACGCAAGTAATCCGAAAGGGGGCAGTACCTCACCAAGGTCGCCACCATTATAGCGAATTTTTTTGATTCGCGAATGGCAGTTGAAGGTAGCAATCACCCCAGAACATTTATAGACACTGTCGTTATAATGTAAGCTGAATTATAAACACAAACCACCGCATGATACGCAGCTCCTTAAGAAAGTGCCCCATTCTGATGGGGCACTTTCTCGAAACTACATAAACGCCAACTGATTTGACCAACCAAGAGATCTACAAAACACAATTATCACAAAGTATATAGACGAAACAAAAAATATTACAACAAAGGATTCAACTGTTACATAAATATGATAGACTAGAAAAACAAATACAAAAACATTGGATCACAAACAAGAAAGAAAAAAGTAACAAATACAAACTTAGCGACCAAACTTTGTAACTTGTAAACGAAAGGAGAGAACTGATAAAGAACTAAATAATAAATAAATAAAACAGAAAATTGATAATAGAAACAAGTAAAAACTAAAAGCAAACATCAGAAGAGACCGTAAAATCAAAAGACTACAAATCCTAGAATAACATAATTATACAAAGAACCGAAGCGGCGATGTCAAAAAAAAATACTAAAGGACTACGGGAGGCAGGAAAAGAATGGATACCAAAACTTAAAAGGAGGTCAAAAATAAATTTTTGTCTATCCTGAGTAAAATAGTGAAACGTATCCAAAACCAAATGGTAGTAATGGCACATATAACTGTTTAGCAAACAAACTGATATTCTCAGTAATCACATAGATCACAAATGCATGAACTGCGGTGACACTAAATTAGGTATTAATAGTCCGATCACTAATAATAGCTTAAATTTTGCTAATAGGTACAAGGAAATCAACAAAAAATGCGTTTAATTGACTGGTCAAAATTGAGGATTGAATTAGTTGATTGCTCACGTACTTATTTAAGATTTTCTGTTGCAGTGCAACAGTGACGCAAGAAAGTAAATTACCATCATCATCATCTTCCTGCCCTTGTCCCATGTTACTTGGGGTCGGCGCAACACGTTTTCCATTTTCCCATGTCAAAAGTCACGCTATCATTCACTCCTTTCTCTTTCATATCATTCCTCACACAATCCATCCATCTTTTCTTTGGCCTTCCTCTCCCTCTCCATCCATCAACATTTATATTCATCACTCTCTTAGTCACATGCGTTTCCTCCCTCCTCTTCACATGTCCATACCAAGCCAAACGATTTCCTTTCAACTTTTCTGTCACTGGCGCCACTTTTAAACTTCCCCTTATATCCTCATTTTTTACTTTATCCATTTTCGTCACTCCACACATCCATCTCAACATTCTCATCTCCGCTGCATGCAATCTTTTTACATCCGTCTTCTTCACGGCCCAGCATTCCGATCCATACAGTACGACAGGCCTTATCACGGACTTGTAAATTTCCCCCTTTAACTTGAGGGGCATCCGTGGGTCGCAAGTTGTTCCTGTAACCTGTCGCCATTTCATCTATCCCGAGTTGATCCGGTGCGTTTTGTCTCGGTCTCCTTCGCCATCCCCTTGGACAAACGACCCGCGGTACCGAAAGTCGGAGCAGCTCGGTAAGGGCGTTCCAGCGAGATATATGGGTACAGGACTGGAGATACCGCCAAAATCACAAAACAAATATTCTGTTTTGATCCGACTTAATCTCAGGCCAGCGGTCTCCAGTCTTGCCCACCACACCTCCAATCTGTTCTGGATATTTAAAGCGTTCTCAGCAACCAGCACAATGTCATAAGCGAACAGCATATACCAGGGCGCCTCTTCTTGGATATCCGACGTAAGAGCATCCATTATCATCACGAAGAGGTAAGGGCTGAGTGCTGATCCTTCGTGCAAGCCGACAGCCACATTAGCTACCGGTAGTGCCTACTGTAGACTTGACTTGGGTACTGCATCGACTGAACATCGATCGCTCGAATCAACTGCACATACTTCCCTGGCACACATTTCTCCTTAAGGGCCCACCACAAAACTTCACGAGGCACTCGGTCGTATGCCTTTTCGAGGTCAACGAATACCATATGCAGGTTTTTATGCGCACCTCTGTATTTCTCGCACAGCTGGCGGATGGCAAAGATGGCATCTGTTGTCCCCCAACCAGGCATAAAACCGAATTGGTTTTTGCGAAATTTCACTCTCTTCTCTCAGTCGCCTTTCAATAACTTTTTCCCAAACCTTCATACTTTGTGATATTAGTTTTATTCCTATATAGTTGTTGCACTCCAGCACATCACCTTTGTTTTTAAAGATGGGCACCAGCGAACTGCTACACCATTCGTCAGGTATGGCTTCTTCCAGCAACAATTTATTGAAGAATAAAGCTAACCACGTCCATCCATCTACCCGTAATAACTTCCATACTTCATCTGCTATTCCGTCCGGACCTACTGCTTAACCATTCTTCATTTCATTTACTGCTATTCTCACTTCATCCATACTAATCATTCTCACTAACCCCTCATTTACTCGTTTATTCTCAAGCACACCACTCCAGTCATTCTCCTCATTGATCAGTCTTTCAAAATATCCCTTCCACCTATCCTTAATTTTCTGATCATCCGAAAGCACTACTCCAATTTCATTCCTTATACCTTTTATCTGACAAACATCCCTCATCTTTCTCGCTCTAGCTCTAGCAAGCCGGTATAGGTTTTTTTGGCCTGCTGGACTATCCAGTGTGTCATAAAGCTTGTCCTGGGCTTTTGCTCTCGCTACCGCCACAGCTTTTTTGGCTTTTTTCTTAAGAGCATCATACTGACACTTTTTTCTGTTTTCAAACTAACATTCTCATCTTCAACACTCTGCCATTCCTTGAACTTTCTCTTCTTATCCTGCAACATATTCCGTATTTCTGTCGACCACCACCATGTATCCCTATCTATCGTACCCTTTCCTTTAGTCTCTCCCAAAATATCTTTCGCTGCACTCCTAATTTATACCGCGCCATTTCACTCCAACATTAATTTACACTTCGATCATTCATGTCCCCCATATCTATTATTTTATCCACCACTCGCTCTTTAAATTTCTTCGCACAATCATTCTTCTCCAGCATATGCCTTTTTATTTTAGGGGGAGGACGCTCTTTGTTTTGATTGAGCTTTATTTTTAAAACCATTTCCATAATTAGGAGTCTAAGCTGTGAGACTAAATCTTCTCCCGGTAGTACTTTGCAGTCTTTGATGTACTTTAAGTTGTTGCGTCGTACTAGAAAGAAAGTAAATTATCATATCGATGTAATATTTCGGTTCCAGTATTTTATGACGAGTAACAAAATCGAGTCTGTCTATACGTTTTCCCAGATGAAAAAAAAACGAAAACGCAAACAAACGTTAAAACGTTAACGTTAACGTTGGGAAAACGTTATGTTTCCATTAAAGCGATTTAGATGAAATAAAAAATCAAGCAAACCGCTACATATATAGAAAAAAATATGTAAAGGAAATTATAATTAAAACGAAGAACGAAGACGTTCTTCAAAACAGTTAGTCTATACCGAAAAACAAAAAAAGTTCAAAGTTGGTTTTACGTCATTCAAATTTGATCGCAAACGTGCTACTTTAAGTACTAGTTAGGTACCTACCTACCAAAACATGGCATGGAGCATGGAGAAGCATGGATAGTTTATCAAGAGTTGCGAAATAATTTACCATTATAATATTTAATACTTTAAGCACAGCAATGTACAGTGATGGGCCTAATGCCATAGGCATTTTCTACTAGTCAACCTTTGGGTGATGCAGAGCCAAACAGTGGTAGGTGCAATGACGATTATTGTGGAATAAATATTTATTTAAATATAAAGATATATACATATACAACCTACCCATTAAAAATTATAAATATAATAACACACCATTCCACCACCATTTTACTACTCTTCAAGGAAATCTTAAGCAGTGACGTCTTAATTTCAGGAAACAAGTACTGGCACCTTGACAGTTACTGAGCTGTATTATTTCCGTAATTTTAAGGCTATGAAAGCGGAATATTATAATTCAATTATTATTTGTCTGTCCTACTCAAAGACTTTTCATGCCTACACGATTATAGATCGAAGAATTGTCCAGAGGTATACCTACTATCTAACTAATAATTTTTATTGACGAAAACATTATACATTTTAACGATATTTCGGAAAGACTTTCTAAAAGAAGAAGTCTCATCTCCCATAGAAAATTACCCCACGTCTGACAGCAAAGAGACGTATCTCCAAAAATCGCTAAAAATGAATTTAAAGAAAATACATACTTCCGGTTTAAATCCTTACTGGCTAACATACAAAAAAATGCTCTAAATATTCGTTCAGGGGTAGTATATATTTTAGTAAAATCTGCAGATTTTACTAAATTATAGGTACTGTAGGCGAAGCACAGTAATGTGAGCTCTATTTCTAGGTTTAAGATAGTTATATTAGGATAGGAGTATATAACTATAAGAATATTGTAAAGCAATTTGACTGGACATGTTTATTTTACCAATTAGTATACCCGCTACTTGTGCCATGGTAGTAAAATGCGCGCCTCCCGCATTGTCAGTCATTGGGTAATAACGGCGGGGGGTACATTTTACGACCCCCGCCACTTGCGCTACCCATGCCAGCGCATAAAAAGGGCGCACCTTGGCACAAGCAAGTCAGTCTCCAGCGATCATCCAGTGAAGCGACATACCTACACCCGTTGGTTCACTTCGCGCCGCGCTTGAAGTAATTAGTAATACCAGTCAAGTTGCTAAGTTTGTAAATAGTGTGTAAATTTGCCCGTGTATTTCCTTTTAATATTTTGTATTGTGTTGTGTCGTATTGGAAATACAAGTGTTTTACCCCGTGTCGCGTGGTTTTATTTCCACTTCTTCGTCAAGGGAACAACGTCACCCCCGCCTACACGCCCGTATCCCCCACCTGCCCCTCAGCGTGGGCTACATTTTGGTCCTTCGAGCCGGATCGGGTTCAACAAGAAGAAGTGAAAATACATCATGAGTCAGAAAAGTGCAATGACCACGCGCAGTAAGCTAAGAAGATTGGGGGAGGAAATAAGTGCGCGTCGAAAGGATGACGTCATCTCGGACTCAGGCTCGCCATCTGAAAAGGCACCAGGTTCACCATCGGTGGCTCCAACATTGGCACCGACGCTGGCTCCTAACATTCCTCTGACGGGTGGTCGTGTGATTGACCACAGCGGAAGTACGTCAGAAGGACTGCAGAAAGGACAGACAGTCGCACGAAGTCGCCATGGATCAACGCGAAGCAGCAGAGTCTCATCTAAGAATAGCCGCAGGAGCGTCGATTTCTTACGAAAGAGGATCGAGTACGAAGCTGAGCGCGATTTGGTGCAACTAAAGGAGAAGCTCATGAGAGACAAAGAGAATCTCGTGAAGAAAAGGATGGAAGCAGAGATTGCAGAGATAGAAGCCGCTGCTGAGAGTGATGACTCTGTCTCGGATGTGGATTCGGAACAGCGCGTTGAAGAATGGTTTAAAACAACGCCTCAAATGACTCAACAGGATGCAGTATTGTGTGCGCCTTCTGTATCCCGCGCACCTGTTGAAGTGACTGCACCCCGTGAAACAGCTGTGACCCACGATGAAAATGTGAGTACAGCGAATCGTGAATCCACCGTGCCTCGGAAGATAGATGTGTTGCATGCGCCAGTCCCGGTACCTGACATGACAGCACCGACCGCGCAAATGTACATGCCATTGTCGACAGAAGGAGTGAGATTCCGTCTGCCTGATGACTATCCCGTCTTTACCACTCCGGCCGCAAGTGTACCTCGAGTACCAACACTCGAGTCGGATACACGGCGGCAGAGATATGACGGAGTGGATGAAAGAGAAAGACGTCGAGAATCGTCGGGTGAAAGAGACAGGAAGATAGACAAGCTGGCAGAAGCAATCGCAAGCATGGCACGCCCGCGACCGATACCAAGGCAGTCATATGAATTGCCACCATTTCACGGAGACCCTTCCGAATGGATATCGTTTCGGAAGATGTATTGGGACACAACTGAATTGTACAGTTTCAAGACACATGAGAACCTAGCACGACTAAAGACCTCACTGCATGGCGAAGCAAAGAGTTCAGTGGAGGATTTACTGCGAACGTCAACAGACCCCACAGAGATAATGCATGCGCTTGAGGAAGAGTACGGTCACCCGACCGTAGTGCTCCAGTGTGCGTTGAGAAAAGTGAGAGATTTACCCAGAGTGACGGAAAGTGCCCGGGAGCTGAGGAAATTCTCATCAACAGTTAGAAACTGTGTGTCCTTATTGAAGAACATTCGTGCACAAGGTTATATAAATAACCCACAATTAGTGAGTGAGTTGCTGAGCAAGCTGACACCAGTACAACGTGCGCAGTATGGTGACTTTGCGATGGGCTTAGATAACGCACAGGGAGTGGATTTAAGAGTGTCACCGAACTTAGAGATATTGTCTCACTTTCTCATACATTTGACACGTTCGACGTCATACTATGTGCAACCAATGATGAATGAGCCTGGACCGTCGAAACCCCTTGAGAAGCAACAGAAGAATGTCACCGGTCAAGCCCGGCCAGTGAATACCGCACGTCCTGTCAGCAGCAGACCACCGTTGGCTCATCGAGTAAATACGCAGAGTGACGAATCCTCCGTACCTAAGGATTGCGTAATATGCCAACAGGAACACGCCATTGAAGATTGTGACCAGTTTAAGAAGCTAAGTGTGCAGCAACGTTGGGACACGATAAAAGAAAAGAACACATGCTTCAAATGCCTTGTCAAGAAGCATCCCAAGAGGTTCTGCCGCGCAAACAGATGTGAAAAGTGCGGTTATGGACATCACGTGTTGTTACACGCGGATAAGCCGCAGAAAGAAGATAAAACAGAAAGTGTAACAAACATCGGGGAATGGCGAGCTACAGCGTTACTGAAAATAATGCCAGTGACTTTAAGTGACGAAAACGGCGACGACAAACAGTGCTATGCGTTATTAGACGATGGTGCGACCGTATCGCTCATAGACAGTTCGCTCGCAACCAACCTAGCGGGACCGCGTGTACCTCTCTCGCTAAAAACCGCGGGTGGCTACGGAGTGACGGACTTAACCTCGCGAGTAGTACAAGTGCGTGTGAAAGGACCTAATGGACAGTGTCACAAAGTAAAGTGCCGTACAATGGTGAACGTGAACATACCAACGCAAACAGTGTCCGCCTCAGTGATACGTGACAACGCTCACCTCTGTAAATTGGGTTGCGTGGAAATGAGGGGAGCCAAGCCGCTGCTGTTACTCGGACAAGACAATTGGGAGCTGCTCGTCAGTCGGGACATCCGCCGTGGACGATCCGGTAAGCCGGTTGCCTCACTCACGAAGCTAGGTTGGGTCATACATGGACCATTCGATTCAGCTAGTACTAAAGAAACAGTGAATTGCACAACAGTCTCCCTTCCTGATCTACATGATTTGGTAAAATCACAGTTTGACTTAGAAGCCATAGGAATTTCACAAGATACTCGCAAACATAAGGATGTTGAAAGAGCCTTAGATGTACTAGATAGCACTAGTCACCGCACTCCTGACAGGTCACAGTGGGAAGTAGGTTTATTGTGGAAGCATGATAATACGCAATTGCCTAACAATTATAATCAGGCCCGGCAGAGGTTGTACGGTATCGAGAGACGTATGCGCAAAGACGCTAGTTTCGCTGAGTTATACACGAAACAGATAGATCGACTATTAGACGAGGGCTATGCGCGCAAAGTAGAGGGCGAGATAGATAGCTCTCCGGTTTGGTATTTACCACACTTTGGTGTAGTGAACCCAAACAAACCAGGGAAGCTTCGCTTAGTGTTTGACGCGGCTGCTGCATCTCACGGTACATGTCTGAACGACAACCTGCTGACCGGCCCTGACATGTTAAATTCATTGCTCGGCATATTATTAAAGTTCAGGATAGGCCCCATAGCATTTTCAGGGGACATCGCTGATATGTTTTTGCGGATAAGAATTAGGTCAGAAGATCAAGGCGCGCAATTATTTTTATGGAGAGGCGCGGACCAACGTAAAGAACCAGATACATATGTGATGAATTCTATGATATTTGGTGCAGTCTCATCACCAACCACGGCAATCTATATACTCAATAAAAATGCCAGTGAATGGGTTGACGTCTATCCCGAAGCTGTTGAAGCCATAAGGACGAAGCACTATATGGACGATTATTTAGATAGCGCATGGTCCGAAGAGCAGGCTAACAGACTGATTGAGGAAGTGTCCAGAATACACGCCTCCGGGGGATTTGTAATACGGGGGTGGGTCACGAACTCATCAGAGCTTAGGGACAGACTAAGAATAGATATGCCTGAGAGAGTAGCCCTCGAAATGGGAGTAGGTTCGGTAGAGAGGACACTAGGTCTAATATGGTCACCCAAGGAAGATGAATTGGGTTTTGACCTTTCATTTAAACGGTTACCGGCAGAGATAATAAATGGCGATCTGATTCCCACTAAGCGGCAATTTTTGAGCGCAATAATGTCAATATATGACCCTCTGGGTTTCCTTTATCCCTGCGTCATCCAATCACGTATATTAATGCAAAGAATTTGGAAATCAGGAATCAAGTGGGATGAACCATTAAATGAGGAAGATGCCTATATGTGGCTTAATTGGCTTAATAATTTACAGCGATTAAAAGATGTTAAGATACCGCGGTGGTATAGGTTAAACCTAGAGAACCTAGAGTTACATGTGTTCGGGGACGCTAGCGAACTAGCTTACGCCGCGGTAGCTTACCTAGTAGGCTATAACTCCGAAGGCAATAGAGAGATTGTTATGATACTAGGGAAAGCGCGAGTAGCGCCACAAAAGGTTATCTCTATCCCTAGACTAGAGCTACAAGCAGCGGTGTTAGCTTGCCGATTAGCGGATACCGCCGAAAAGGAGCTAGGGTTACCAATTAAAGAGAAATTTTATTGGACTGACAGCAAAACTGTTTTAAAATGGATAAATTCTGATGCACAAGAGTTTCAAAGGTTCGTTTCGCATAGACTAGCGGAAATAGATAGGCTGTCAGATAGAGGCAACTGGCGCTGGGTCCCCACAAAGGACAACCCAGCTGACGTAGCGACCAGATTGTGTTGGCCCGATAACCATGCAAAATGGCTCTCGGGCCCCTCGTTTTTACGTGATTCACAGGAGCAGTGGCCGACATGTCAGGAGCCTGAGGCGGCGGAGGCGGATCTTGAGTGCATTCAGCGGGTCCACGCCACCATAGCACCTCCAGCACCACTCCTGAACTACGAACGATATTCATCGTGGACGCGCATACAGCGCGTTATGGCGCGCACGCTCGTCTTCGTCAGCCGATGCCGTAAACGCCGGGCGACGACGGAGCTGCGAACACACGACTTAGAAGAAGCACACAACATTTTAATAAAGTTGTGTCAAGAAGACAGCTTTCACGATGAACGAGCTGCCATTCTCAAGGGGCTGCCCGTTCCCAACGACAGCAGCATAAAAGCTTTGGACCCAATGATTAGCGACGATGGGTTGCTACGAGTGAGAGGACGTCTGAGTGCCTGCGAAGTGCTCACATTTAGTGAAAGGCACCCTATAATCTTGGACGGGCGTCACCCTCTAACTAGGAAGCTAATCGCACACTACCATGCGATGGCTTTACATGCGAACCACGAAACCGTCGTCAATAACCTACGAGAGAAATACTGGATCACGAAGATCAGGACATCAGTAAAGACAGTGGTCGCAAATTGCCAGCTCTGTCGCATCTGCAGAGCTCAACCCGCCCCACCAAAAATGGGTGATCTCCCACTTGCAAGGCTGGAAAACACCAGAAGAGCTTTCGTGCGAGTGGGAGTCGACTACTTCGGCCCAATGGAAGTGGCGATTGGCCGGCGCCGCGAAAAGAGGTGGGGAGCCTTATTCACCTGCCTCACTACGCGCGCCGTCCACCTGGAGTTAGCCGCCACGCTGAGCGCCGATTCAGCCATACTAGCCCTACGGCGCCTAATAGCGCGCCGTGGGCAACCAGCACATTTGTACTCCGACCAGGGTACAAATTTCGTCGGAGCCAACACCGAGCTGCGAGCTGCACTGAAAGACCTCAACCATGGGCAGCTCAGGGACGAGGCCATCAACCGAGGCATATCGTGGCACTTCAATCCCCCGGCGACACCTCACATGGGTGGCTGCTGGGAACGCCTGGTGAGGTCGGTGAAGAACGCGCTACGAAGCACACTCAAAGAGCGAGCGCCTCGTGAGGAGGTTCTTTACACCCTCCTCACAGAGGCCGAGCAAATAGTGAACAGCCGACCGCTGAGTTACGTGCACGATGACCACAACGAGCCTGTGGTCCTGACACCGAACCACCTACTCCTGGGCACTGCATCCGGGAGTACGCCGTTTGCACCAAGGGACATCGAAGACGTCGACTCCCGCAGGCAGTGGCGGCGTGTGAACGCGCTTGCCGACATGTTCTGGCGGCGCTGGCTGCGGGAATATCTCCCGACCCTGCAACGTCGCGAAAAGTGGAAGAACAATGTGCCAAATGTGCGTGTCGGTGACGTAGTAGTGTTGGTGGACAGTAGCAAAGAACGAAGTGCATGGACAAAGGGGATAATCCAAACAGTGTACCACGGAAATGATGGAATCATCCGTGTAGTAGATGTTAAGACTGTATATGGGGTCCTGCGTCGGCCCGTAGCAAAGATTATTGTGCTTCCCACAGACCAAGATGTAATGCGGCTGAACCCTGTTACAGGGGGTGGAATGTAGGCGAAGCACAGTAATGTGAGCTCTATTTCTAGGTTTAAGATAGTTATATTAGGATAGGAGTATATAACTATAAGAATATTGTAAAGCAATTTGACTGGACATGTTTATTTTACCAATTAGTATACCCGCTACTTGTGCCATGGTAGTAAAATGCGCGCCTCCCGCATTGTCAGTCATTGGGTAATAACGGCGGGGGGTACATTTTACGACCCCCGCCACTTGCGCTACCCATGCCAGCGCATAAAAAGGGCGCACCTTGGCACAAGCAAGTCAGTCTCCAGCGATCATCCAGTGAAGCGACATACCTACACCCGTTGGTTCACTTCGCGCCGCGCTTGAAGTAATTAGTAATACCAGTCAAGTTGCTAAGTTTGTAAATAGTGTGTAAATTTGCCCGTGTATTTCCTTTTAATATTTTGTATTGTGTTGTGTCGTATTGGAAATACAAGTGTTTTACCCCGTGTCGCGTGGTTTTATTTCCACTTCTTCGTCAAGGGAACAACGTCACCCCCGCCTACACGCCCGTATCCCCCACCTGCCCCTCAGCGTGGGCTACAGGTACACTATTCTTGAATTAATATTCAGAGGATTTTTTCGTACATTAGCCAATAAGGATTAAAACCGGAAATGTTTTAATTGCATTTCTAGTCGTTCTAAAACTAAAATCTGCAGTTTTGACTAAATAATACAATACGCCTGAATTAATATTCAGAGCAATTTATTTGTAATTTAGCCAGTAAGGATTAAAACCGAAAGTATGTTTTTATTGCATTTATTATAGTCGTTCCACCCACAACCACACTATTTAGACAAAGCGATCAAATTATTCGAAGTACTCTAACATCCATTTTAAATGTGGCAATGGACGACCGAACGTGGCTGCAAGCCACACTACCAATTCGTTCGGTGGGTTCGGCATCCGTAAAATTTCAGTATAAGCTTACCGGCGTTCCTGTACTCGGTCCCCAGCACCGAAAAGTAAACCGCAAACATTCAGCCCCTTCTCAGATGGACTCTGAAGTGCCGTGTTTGACCGATGCGATGAACGCCTGTAAGGTGGCTTGTCCGGATTCGGTGCAGCCCGAAAATCCGTCTTCCCAGAGACAGTGGGATGAGCCGCTCTGCAGGTTGGTACGGAATAACCTCATTAATACGTCCACCAATACTGCTGAACGTGCCCGCCTGCTGGCTGAGTCGGGCCTCTGGCTTCAGGCGCTACCGTCACCCAACATAGGCACTATGCTGGGTGACACCATTTTCCGGCTCGCTACAAGCCTGCGTGTGGGCGCTCCTTGCGGGGCTCTTCATTGCTGTCAGTGCGGTGAAGCAGTTGACTGCCTCGGACACCCTGGCCTTTCCTGCAGCAAGAGCATTGGTCGGTTGGTATTGCACAGCACGCCAACATTAATGACATCATCCGTCGGGATCTTGTCGTGCGTCGAAGCTGACACACACACACACTTTTTTAGTGTTAGATTGTATATAATATTTAAGATTTGTATACACAAATCTTAAATATTATATACAATCTAAAGTGAATAGGTATATTTTTTTAATATACATTAAAAAAATATACCTATTCACTTTCAAATCAGAGAAATAATTATTGTTTACTTTGATAGTCGTAAGTAGACGATTACTATCTCCTAGTTGTAGTTGTAGTTTTCTATGTACCGACAAAAAATGACTGAATACTACCAATTCAGTAAATAAACAATTAACACTGCCACATTGTGTGAGAGGGACACTCTACCAATCAGTGTTGTTGCTTTCAAGACCATTTCAAATTAAACTTTATGTCTAACGCGTAAAGTTTGTTTCTCTATTCATATTTACAATTTGTAATGTAGCGGTCCCACGGCCTGTCGAGGCTTGCGCGGTGATGAGAATCCACCATAAGCCTCATTCGATCGACGGTTCCTACGGCCTGTTGGCCTCGCCTGGCGCGATCTGGCCTGTGAGAAAGCGGGCCGTGGGATCGCAGCATAACTGCCCTCTAAAAGTAGTGACGTGTCGCGCTTAGCTTCGTGTTCAATGTCACATGACCAATGGTTTTATTTTCACGCAATTATTTCTTAAAAATATTAATTATTTAATACAGGCACTAAATTAACTAACCAACTATTAAAAAAAATAACCTAACTAAAACTATTCACAAACTAAAATATGGCGTCGAAAAATTCCTCCGCATCGCTGTCGACTGGTAATGTACCCAAGAGATTGGCGGCATTGCCACGTTGTATGGCAAAGCTTAGCCTCTGGCCAAGGTAAAAGCCAGCCCTTGGGTGACGGGAAGTGTCAACCAGCCGTTTCGAGATTTCCTTAAAGAGACCATGAGCACTCGGACCCCACGGCCGGTACGGACGGTAAGGTTATTATATGTACTTTCGCTGCTTGAGGTATTCTGCAGCCGAAGCAGCTGTGCCAGCCCAGCATGCCGAGCCAGGAAGATGGGATGGCGCAAGAGTATCGACACACGTTGCATCCCACACTAAAGTCCTACCCACCTTCCATGGAAACATGCCGTCCGGTCTCTTGCCATCGTCAACAAAATATTAATTAATCTAAAATCACTCCCAAAATTGAGATATTTTTTTTTTAAATTTAGCTCGCAACCATTCTCCAATACAAAATTAATAAGGTATTTTTCTAATTGTTAACTTGCCTATAAAAACGTATTAAAATGGAAACCCATTGGTACCTGCTGTATCCTCAACTGTTCGTTGCCTTATTTAGTGGGGTTTCCGTTTAGTTTCATGGTGTTGCAAAGGAAAAACTCTCTTCTTGTCTGGTGGCCAGAGCTCTCGAATGGGTATAAATTGATATTCTGGAATGACCTACGATCTAGAGCCATTTCCAACAGACCAAGATTTATATGTGTGTGATTTATATTTTTCCCGTGTTGATTCCGTAATCACTAATGATTTAGTGCTAAAACTTGATCATAATTTTACTAATTTCTATACCGATTAAATGTTATATTACCTAATTAGGTCCATTAGCAAATAGAGCGTATTTCACAAATTCAATTATAATTAAATTAGCAATCCGGTGAATCATTAAAATGAGGAACTTTCGAGACTCCATTGTATATATTTACATCTATAGATTGATGACCATGAGTTATAATCTATTATGTACCTACCTATATATGCACTTAGTAGTGTGATGAGGACAAACGATTTCTTTGTGTTCAGTGTTTAATTGTCATTGACTCATCAAGAACCTCTTCGATTGTTGAATCAGTGATTCAGCTATTTTGATTCCGTTTAAGGAAGGTCCTATACAAACATTGTTAAGGATAAAACATTAGAAAAAAAATGCAGTAATTAGACGCCTCGAATTATTTTTTTGAACCGAAGAATACTAAGAGATGAAAAATGAGCCAGATGAGGTTTTAGCTCTGATATTCATATCTTTATTTAGCCTCAATCATCGCACATACCTTTATCTATACGATTCGAATATAACCAATCTTCGTCTAAAGGATTCATCCATAATGCTAACTACATAACTGCATAACTACAAATACACCCAAAAACAGCGAAGCACTGTCCAAACTATACAAGCAATAATAAAATTATGACATGGTTTTCCTTGTACAAACGAAAAAATTTTGAGATTGCTTAATTTTCCCAGTAGCGCAGCCATCTATGATATGTTTTGTTTTTAACCACAAGTTGCAGACCCATTAACATTTCACTAACAATACGGGGAGGGTTTTACCAAAACTGTGCAGCCAATTAAATAAAACCCCTATGCGTTTTAGTAAAAGGTTCAATTTTGACTGTTATGACTACGTAAGCGTTGACCCATGTGCCAATGAAGGTAGTGGGTATACCGTCGTCAATATAAACCACTGTCGCTTTCTGCCAACGCTAGTTCTTTAGGTCGATTATAGAGAGTAAAAGGTGGGTGAATGAACTGCAGGCTGCAATCAGTGACGAATTATTTTGTGGCTTGTGATGTGGAAACTGTGAATAAGCTGTGTGACCTTTTGACTTTACGAGAGAATCTTAGATACATACCTAATACAATTTAAAAATTCTCCTCGTTGCCTCTTGTGTTTTACTTGTTCAATTCATTGATGTAGTAATATTTGACAATCAAAATCTTTAATGTTTTAGATTTATGCATCTAATTCGTGTGACATGTTTCTCATTCGTATTCTAAACACGTTCTGTGTTTGTCCAATGTCCATGGAAACGGCTCGCTAAATAGATTTCATCGCTTAGGCACCATTCGGAACAAGCCACATTCTTTGTTCCATTGTGAGCGTACGAAGTTGATTAATTGAAGAGAGGAATTAAATTCGATTATTATTTCCAGAATTCAACTATCACAATGAGAGTCCTGATTGTATTAGCGTGTTTGGTCGTAGTGGCATTCGCCGCTGACAAGTACAACGCTAAATATGATAACTTTGACGTGGAAACCCTGATCTCTAATGACAGACTTCTCAAGTCATACATCAACTGCTTCTTGGACAAAGGACGGTGTACAGCAGAAGGAACAGATTTCAAAAGTAAGTGAACATTATAATTTCTGCTTTACATCATGTATTTTATCGTACAGGGAAATATTGTCACAAGGTAGCTGATTATAATATTAATCCATCCGTGTGTTCTATTTCGCTAAGACAAACAGACCACGACAAAGCCTTAAATCCAAAACACGAACAGTAGTTATTATAAACAGACTACTAGAGCATAATAATTCAATATTAAGCAATATTAGACTATAGATATATTTTTGGATTAACAAGCGGAGGTGTTGACATAGACGCGGCGTAGCATTAAATACATACATATTTACGTAACTCCGGATAAACCCAATATGGCCACTCGAACTGTTTGCACAAACCGGGTCGAGGTCAAGGTTTTCAAGAAGGAAAATATCCTGAGGTGGTGTCAAAGTACAAATGCAGATTTTTTCATATCCTTGGTGTTTTTACCTTTTATAAAGTTGCATTCTCACACTCTTGGTAGGATTTTTGTTGGACACAAATTCAAAATTAAGTTACACTGTCAACAAGATAATTTTAATAGTGCATTATAAATATGAAAAAGTCGCCCCGATTCGAGAAATCTGTTTAAAACCTTTGCTAATCATGAAATTAAATTTTCCAGAGACCCTCCCCGAAGCGATAGAGACGACATGCGCCAAGTGCACTGACAAGCAGAAGGGTAACATCAGGAAGGTGATAAA
The DNA here is from genome assembly GCA_947568875.1 of Fissipunctia ypsillon. Lineage (NCBI taxonomy): Eukaryota > Metazoa > Arthropoda > Insecta > Lepidoptera > Noctuidae > Fissipunctia > Fissipunctia ypsillon. The sequence continues at coordinate 12,753,960 of OX387659.1, read as the reverse complement.
GGCGATCCAGCAGAAGCATCCCAAGGAGTGGGACGACCTAGTGAAGAAGAACGACCCCAGTGGCAAGAACCGCGCCAACTTCGACAAGTTCATCCAAGGAAGTAGCTAATAAACTTGACCATGCTCCAACATGATCAGTTAATTTAGAATAAGATATAATGTCCTAGAATATACAAATCATTTGCCTGAATTGCAGTTGTACTTTAAACAGCTCTCTAAGATGCTGAACACTTTGAAGCAATCTCATCTCCCGCAGGATTCGACCCACAGTTCTCACATTTGTTTACTTCCCGGGATCGTTATCCTTGTGATTTTATTTATACTTAGGCTTTAAGATTGTAATCGGATGACAAATTGTTGTGTTATTTATTTAAATATCACGATGTTGACTGATATTTTGTAATTAAATATTTGATGGTAATATGATTTTTTTTTATCATTGACCTTATTTGTGCTTTCATACTTACTTAATATTATAAATTCACGGCAAAAATTGGTTATATCAGTCACCTGAGGGCACACCAGCGATGTCATCAATAGGCAGATCCAAGTCGCTGTGGCCGAAATCGACCAGGATCATATATATATATTTATATATAATATTATAAATGCGAAAGTATCTCTGTCTGTCTGTTACCTTTTCATGCCTTAACAGCTGAACGGATTTAAATGAAACTAGGTATATGCATAAACCTCATCGTCTATCCATGTACCAAATTTCATCTACACGTAGGATACATTTTATCCCGATAGTACTTTCCCGTGGGATATGCTCCGACCTCAACACGGGCGAAGCCACGGGCAAAAGCTATAAAAAATAAATGTTAAAATATGAGTCACACCTTATATTAAGGTTATCAGATAGTAGTCATGCATGAACACTTGAACAGGTTACCAAAATTAGACTAAATGCCAACTTTATCGATTATGAAATTGCTATTAAAACTGAGTAATTGTGCTAGTTACATGTGGGTTTTCGTGTCAGGTAGGCCCGTCGGAGCGGCGATGCGGTGGCGTGGCTCGCAGTTGCGCCAGCGCAACGCCCACGCCGCCGCCACTGCACTCTGATGTAACTTCATAGATTGTGTAAGCCCGTCACATAATCTTCGGCACAACGCAATCGTTCCGCATCATGGCATGAGTTTCACGTCACTGGCTCTATGGGACCCATTACGGTTTTTTTGCCTGTGAGCTATTTTGTTTTCGAAACTGTTGGGTTACGTTTGAGTGAGTACCTTTGGCTTTCCCCTTCTTCATTATAGTTGGCGTAAAAAGATTTGATATTGAACACTGATTTATAAAGTATACTGTTCTTAACCAAATGGGATCTTCAGTTATCTCCGGCTGTATCAATGAGCACAATTAAGGTACCTAAGCTAGACACCTACTTGAACAAAGTGTTCAGTATTATGATTTATAGTCTTGCCCTAATAAACCATAATCTAGTTTAATATCGTGATATTATTAATTCTACGGTACTGACGTCAAAAGGAAAATATTGTAACTAATACATTTTCCGTAGATACTCAAGCAAGTGTAACTATCTGTCAGTTCTTTACCAACGTATTAACGCAACAGGCGAGCAGAGGCTGAGGTCTTGCGTGACAATGTTATTAGCCATCGGCCAATGAAGAGATAATCGGTTTATTTTCACACTTATTATGATAGCCTTCATTATAGATCATGCGTCAGAGTCAGTGTAACAGGTTTTTTTATTGATTCCATAGATGGAAACTAGCCAACGAATTTGGATAGGTACAACTGACATAATTTTTGTAGACGGGGCTGTGATATGAATGGTCAAAGTCGTTTATTGATTGATTCCTTGCAATAAGATTTGGTGTTATTCGTGCTGTAACAATAAGAGCACTAATTCACTATCGCAGTAGAACAATGATGGCTTTAACACGTTATAACTTGGTTTGATCTGATACTCCAACAGGGATGATGCCTGGGTAAAAAAAAGAAATTCTATTTAGTCCGTCAGTCAGATAATAAAAAAATATTAGACACGTATTTTTTGCTCTATCATATTAATTAAAAATGACTTAGATAAAACGCATTAATGTTGGCCCGCTACGTCACAATTCAGTTTAAAATCTAGCAAGGCGTCATGCCACATTTTAACTCAATGTATTGCCGTAATCTTTTGATTACGTAAAGAAAGAAAAATACGTATCTTTAATACGTATCGGTTTTAATAAATCTACCTGACGGACAAAAAAAATTTAGTCTTCATCCCTATTACAGAAATATAATGAATAAGGATTTATCAGAAAAGGCAAAAACGTTTTAAAACTTGCAACTTATATATTAACTGTTGTAATGCTCCACATAGTTTAAATCAGTTCCATTAACAAAATAAGCCAGGATTTCTGAGGGCAATATTAATTCGGTTCATCTAAAATTCTAATTAATCTGTTCCAAGGACGAAAGCGGAGAAGTCCTTTTCATATTCTCCTTTCGGGTCGAACTTGGTTCGGAATTGGGCGAACTCCTCGGGTTTCTTCGCACTGAGGGCCTTCACAGTCTTTCTGACGTTCTGCCTCTGAATAGCTGTGCATTTTGCGCATGATGTTGCTATGACTTCTGGGAGTAGCTCTGAAAATAACACGAAGAAAAACATGTTATCAATATTTAAAGACTATCATTTATTATTTAACAAAGCATTTACGTTTTTTCTTTAGGAAAACTAAAAATCAAGTGTTTTGCTGTTACAAAACCATTTTCACACATTTCATTCAAAAACCGTCTGGATGAATTTAGAAACAATTGATGTACCGTGGAATCCGTTTAGTGTTTATCTGAAGCACAATAGATGCTTTAATCTTTTAATGATCTTACTTATTTTAATTCTTTTTAGATTACCCTAATAGTTTGCATTGTTTATTAGTCTTTATATTTTATATAGGTATACAAAAACAAACTTGTCAAAACTGTTAAAACTTTCTGAAATATTGTTATACATAGCTAAACTATGGCCAAACATAGGGACTTTGGTCTTGGCACGACGCGAAGCATGCGTATCGCATCGATTGTCTACATATTTGAGTACGCTCACGTCAGTAGTAACTAAACCTGTACTTATAAGCTGACCTCTATTGAAACTCAGTACCACGTTAGGCCAGCTCAATGTTTAACTGTTACCACCAACGTGCGGTCGACTATACATCGCAGGTCATTAGGACGTCGGTACACGCAATTTGATATCGAACGGCACCCTAATTGCGTAACACACTATCAATCAGAATCTGAATAATTTTGAAGCAAATTTCTAATCCATTGCTTCTTAAGTTCGAAAAATTTGTCTGCTCAACAACGTGAATAGCGCAATGAATATTGATAAACTGTCAAAATGAAACGGATTCCTACTGTTAGTATGTTACGTAATTGTCCCGCTGATCAGTTCTGTGAGTTATCTTTTACCAGTTGCCTTTCTCAGATTATAGGTACCAAAAACGATATTTTTTATTAATCTTTCATTTCTTTTTTCGGTCGGTAACACTTTAAATCCGCTGTAAACCGCAATGACGGATTTTACTGAAGCACTACACATGACGTTACAATGTCATATAGTCCCCGCGGAATAACATGACGCTTCCAATGATAGCCAAAAATACGACGAGTAGTTTAGGAGTTATGCGGGAACCGATGAACATCATACATAGCCTGTCAATCATATCCCTCCTTTGGCTTTGCAGTAGTCAGGTAAAAATGATGATTATCAGCCTAATTTAAATAAATGATTTTAGATTTTGTTTTGATTTTTAATTTCGTTTAAATCCAAACACTGTCTTCAGATTTGACTGCCATAGAAAAGGCATACGAGAGCATCAATACAATAGTATCAATACAAGTATTGGTGCTGTGACACAGCACGCAGTAAAAAACTGAAAGCTGAAAGCAGTGGCAAAATATTGCCACGCGTGTACACTGCTTTAAGGAACTTTTGGCTCTTGAATGACGTTGACAGGGGGGCGCTGTTGGTTAACATTTGTGCAATTATTTTGTAAAATGTCACTTAAAATGTATTAAAAAAACAAGATGGTGGCGTTAGTTCCGAGTTTGTCCACGCGCCAAAATAACCTTGTAGCGCTATACTTACTTCTAAAGTCGGCTGAATGTTCCACAGAACAGTCTCCTTTATCCAGCATGCAGTTGATGTACGCGGAGAACAGCGCATCATCAGCCAAGATCTTATCCACGTCGATCTTGTCGTACATTTCATCGTAGGCCAGTGCACTGGGTGCAACCAGGGCAAACACAGCTATCAGCAAGGCGTTCATGTTTAGTTGAATCTGAAAAGTACATAATATTATAAAAAATCAATCTGCCGAGCCTTTTCCCAACTATGTTGGGGTCGGCTTCCAGTCTAACCGGATGCAGCTGAATACCAGTATTTTACATGGAGCGACTGCCTATCTGACCTCCACAACCCAGTAACTGGGTAATACGATACTTCCTTGGTAAGACTGGTTGTCAGACTTTTTGGGCTTCTGACGACCCGTAACGACTGTCAAAGATCCACGAATGACAGCCGGGACCAACGGCTTAACGTGCTTTCCGAGGCACGGAGGAGTCTCGGTATGTAAAGATGGTCACCCATCCACAGACCAACCCCGGCAAGCGTAGCTTAACCTGATGGATCGACCCGTGCGGCTGTTATTACTTAGCCACGAGCTCCTCCTACATAATATTATAAAAAAGGGGAAATAAATCATCATTTGTCGTGCGGCTTATCTATTACCAGTTTTGTACTTTAATAATTGTATATTTACTAATTACCGTTACGTGCACATGTGGTGTGTTTACCAAAAGTCCTAAATTAAAAATATTGAAGCCCTTTAGGCTTAAAGATACCATTCCGAAAATATAACACACTAAGGTTGATTTTTTTTTAATTCTTTCATCGAATCCGAGACTCAACTAAAATAACTGCATCAGACTGTTTGAAAAGTGATCTTGTTTTTAACTTTTTAGTTTATATCACTTTGTAGTGTTTTTTTTTTGGAAGTCGGTTGTTTTTTTTTTTATAAATAATAGATAGTGAATAGACTTGCCACAAATCATGATGACGTAAATTACTTTGTTTACTGCTAATAATTTAATACCTATTAAATGGGAACAACTAAGTGCATAAGATTTGCTTTACAGAATGTCAAAAGTCGTGATTGTGATATAGTATTGAATACAGAGAATGAGAGCGTGGGGATTGGCACGAGAGCAATGAGATGCCTCTGCCCAGCAATAGGAGAAGTTGGGCTGTGGATGAATTAATTTGATGAGTTAATTATATGGAACAAACAAAACTTAAAACAAATTTAACTTTATTTTGTTTTCAAATGAGGGTAGGGCCCTTGTCTAACTGTAGCAAGAGCTAACAGATAATGGTGACCCAAATTAATGTATTAGATATCAATTTTTTTTTCCTTACCAAGATTCTTCTGTGTTGTCCTGATGTTCGCCAGTGGACTCAATGCCTGTAGAACCATGCGCTACATTTTATACCATAGAGTACGGATACAAACAATTATTTTAATTTCCAAAAATATTAAAAATGGAATTGTCTAGTCTAACATAATTTTAAGTAATTTCGCAGATCTAATTGCCCGATATCACGATAGGTACTGACATTGACCTCGTTGACAATATGATGATGCGTATGTGAAGGGAATTAAATAGATATCAGGGAGATATTATCAATGGATGATATCATAAATACTATGGCTATTTATAGCAAATCGTTCAGGCGATCAGAAAATGATTATCATGGCGTGTTTAACACGGGACGGTAATTGAAGTTGATGTATTGAAACTAATATAAGGTCAATGTGAGCTTGGTGAAAAATCCTTCAGGCGGCTTTGGTGTCAGCTTGATTTGATTTGTAGCAAGATCGACTACGAGCTTAGCATACAGGTTAAATCGAGATCAATCTATTCATGAATAGAGTGTTTTTGAACTGCATCAGATTTGGATCCAAGAAACGTCGGTCCGAAACTCCAAAGTTGCCATAGTACTATGTAAATGGGGGTTGCGCACTAGATCCGAATTCTGTCCCTCATTCAGTTCAAATGTTCTAAATTCGTTAGAACATTCCCAGTTCGGTTTTAAACTCGGATCTTGAATTCGGATCGGATGCAGTGCGATAACGCTCTTACACTTTAATATAAATTGACGGATTATTACAATGTAAAAAAACTACACGATGCGCTATGGAATCATGGACCGTCATGGACCTTTGAGTACTGAAGAAATATTTAAAATCAATCGTGCACTGACGTATCACTTATTGTAAGAATTTTAAAGGAACTGGGCAGAATATAATACTATTTATTATGTACTTACATACACCATATAAATTACATTACAATTATATGAACAATGGCGGTCATCTTATTTATAACATACTTAATAGGCCGAGCGGTCGACCAAGTTTATTTATTTACTAGCCTCTGCCCGCTACTTCGTTCGCGGGGAATTCGTAATTTTAAGACACCACATCCATGCCAGGATTTGAAAACCGATTTCTTTGTCGTCATTGGTTTAACGTAAACAACCATAAAAAGGAATTTGAGAGAGAAAAATCCAGCCAAGGGTGAGTCGGGCTTGCAAAATTAGGGTTCCGCACCGAACTACACTGAGAACTATAGAACAATAAATAAACTATTATACAGTCCCAAACGGCTATAACTTTTCAGTACGTATGGCTCAATATTTATTTATTATTATTATTTGTAAGTCTACAAAAAAAAGATATTTTAACGTTTTTCTCGTCTAATCACAATCTTGCGGTAAACTGCTGAAGAATTCGAACCTAATGCTATATTGCTACTCCGAGAGCAGTGGTGGCCCAGTGGTAACGGCCGCGACAAACGAGTTGTAGGACGTAGGTTCGAACCCAGAAAAGCGCTTTACTTTGTGTAAATTGTTTCATCACCACTGCTCTCAAAACGGTGAAGGAAAACATCTTGAGAAAACCGGCATGACCTAGATCCAAAAATTCAAAGACATGTGAGATCTACCAACCCGCACTGCCCGCGTGGTGGACTACGGCCCACTCCCTCCCTCTCACAGAGAGGAGGCCTGTGTTTACCGCAAATAAACGTATTTTCTTTCTGTGTCAACATGAATGAAAAAAATGAATGAATGATGTGTTTCATGTGTATGTGGGCAGTGGGAACATTATAGGCTGATTATGCTACTCCGCCATAGCAGTTGACCAGATTTTTAAGGAATATTTGTGCAAAATTTGAATAGAATCTATTCAGTAGTTATTGCGTTAATCTGGAACATACATCCAGACAAACGGACAAAAATTCTAAAAATAATACCTATTCTCGGGGGATGATTTAGCAAAAACGCTGAAATGTTTTTTTTTTTATTTCTTTCCAAAAGCATAAAGAATTTTCATATTATTTCTAATTTACGAAATGCTTAGTTCCCCATACAAACTTTCATCCCCGATATCAACCCCTTTAGGATTTTTTTGACACAAAAGATTGCCTTTGTAAGGACAAAGACCACATTTTGTGTCAAAAATAATAAATTTTGGCAGGGAAGTAGATAGCATCCTGGGAAGGTCCCAGGCAGGTTGCCATCTACTTCCTTGCCAAATTTTATCGAAATCCGTTCAGTGGTTTAGGCATGCAAAGGTAACAGACAGATAGACAGACAGTTACTTTCGAATTTATAATATTAGTATACATTCTATTATCTTATTTAGTCTTATCTTTTAACCGACTTCAAAAAAAGGAGGAGGTTCTCAGTTTGTCGGAATCTTTTTTTTTGTGTGTTCCCCGATTACTCGAGGACAGCTGGATCGATTTGGAAAATTATTTTTTTGTTTGAAAGGGTTCTTTCCAGGTGGTCCCATTGTCATCCGGTCAGGATCTGATAATGGGATCCTAGAGAAATCGAGAGAACTCTTTAAATATTTTAGGCACACCTATAGCGATTTGGGTATTTTTTATAGTAACTCGTGCATTTGCTCTCGGAAAGCACCATTTGGTAAAGTGGAACTGATGATGAAGGTCACAGATGGCTACAGGAAAAACTCAATAATAATTATTTGATGGGTTGCGATTCGATTACTTTAAAAAATTGCTAAGCTATATAAGCTCGCTTCGATTTTTCATATAATTTGTATCCCCTCTTTTCACCCCCACAGGGGTGGAATTTCGAAAAATCGTTTCGGATTTTTCCATAACTGAAATCAAAGATTTCTTATACCAATTTTTGAGTTAATCAAGCCACACAGTAAAATCCTCCTCTTAAAAATCTAATTACCCCTTCTCATCCCGTCAGGGGTAGTTTTGAAAAACCAAAAGTAAGAAACTTTATTGCTTATTTAGGCAAATATTCGTGCCAAGTTCAGGTTTATTAAACAGATGAATAAGATTTTTCATCTGAACTATATCCCCGGTTATCACCCCCACAGGGGTAGAATTTTAAAAAATCGTTTAGGATATTTCCAAAACTTGACTCAAAGATTATTCACACCAATTTACGTGTTAATCAAGCTACGCAGTAAAATTCTCCCCTGTAAAATTGACAACCCCTTTTCACCCCGTCCGGGGTAGATTTTCGAAAAACCTTGATACACGTTATTCTTTATTTTTGGTCTTAAGTATAAATACTGAGTTTTGAGTTAATCGGACTGCGTGTTAAAATTCTTCCATACAAATTTTGACACCCCCCAATCCCCCTCGTGGGGGTAGTTTAGAAAAACCAAATATGACAAAGTTCATAATTTACTAAGATAAGTATTTGGGCCAAGTTTCAAGTTTATTAACTCTAGGAATAAGATTTTTCAAACAAACGAAATCCCCCATTTCACCCCCTTAAAAGTTGAATTTCCAAAAACCCTTTTTTAGTGCTCCCCTACATTAGAAAAGGAAGACGTGTGCAAAATTTCACGCCCCTAGTCCCAGTAGTTTCGGCTGTGCGTTGATAGAGATCTACGTTTTGGAATGGGCAACTAGCTTCAATTTTCTGACTAACTGACTAACTCTTTAACAATTCAAAAGTGCCTGTAATTGGTTTAATTGAAATAAATGCTTTGAGTTTGAGTTGAGTTTATGTCAGTCAGTCAGTCAGTTTCTCCTTTTATATACATATATAGATAGTACCTATATATTAATTGTCAATATATTGCAATGGAATGTGAAATATTGTACATAAATGGCGACCTTTGTCCACACCGAGTCATCTCTATTCCTGGAGATGGTTCGTGTCTATTTCATTCTTTGTAATACTGCATGCATGGCGATTTCGAGTCGTCAAATGATATTTAGGTGTGCTGTAGACAATTATGTAGTAGAGAATTGGGATGACATGCAAGTCTATACCTGCGATGAACGTGGAGACGTATGTGTATATCAACGCTTGTACATGTACTCAGCGGCAATGCTGGAAACGACCACTTATGGGTCCGTATCCGAACTTAAGGCGGCCGTCGCCTTGTATCCGTTTATTTTCGAGGTTTACCAAAATGGTCGTTTGCAAGGATCGTTCGGTGATGATCCTAGGAAACCAGTAAAACGTTTACGATTTACTGGGAGTTTCATAGCAGGTTAGGTACGTCACCCAAAAAGAAAAGAAAGAGACCCACCTATAAAAAATAAATGAGGTTCCACCAAAAACATTACATGTAAAAAAATACCAAGTCTCTCCCTGCAATCTTTGCACCGTAAAAAGTTTTGAGATCTCATAGAAGCCAAGTCCTATTCAATGTATTTTGTAGTTAGTTATCTATCAACAATTAGTGACTGTATCAATAGTTTTATTTATATTATAATTATAGTGACTTGGCAATGAGCACAAATTAAAAGCTGCTTGCTTTTTGCTTGTTGTTTACTTGTTGCTTGTAGAAATTAACATCGTTAGTTAGGAAAGAAAAAACCCTTTCCTGTAAAAACTGCAAATTGTCGCTTACGATGTTCTTCCTGAGAAGGCTCGAAATAGTCCCGCTCTTCACAAATAGTCACGAAATTCTACTCAGTTACGATGAATAATTACATGTTTCTTGCTGCTCGTAACTTTAACAAGGTAAAGCAAGCCACGGAGAACCTAAATAGTGGCCACATTGTCTTGATATGTGAGCGCGTGCTTATCTATGTATATTGCTGATCGTCTAACAGCGAGGACAGGGCAATTCTTTTATGAAGTTCGAAAATTTGCCAAATATAAGGAGTTTCAATATGCTGATGAGGAAATTTTTTTGAAGACAAAAAAACAAGGAGGAAAGCCTATTCGCATTCAGTCTGTAAAATGTTTTCTCGATGAATTGCATTCAGTACAAAAGTAAACTTTCTTCTGTACTAATGTCCCGTTTTTAGGGTTCAGGACATGCCGAAACTATAAGGGTTCCTTGTTGACTAACAAGGAACCCTTGTAGTTTCGCCATGTCCATCTGCCTGTCTGTCCGCGGCTTTGCTCAGAGATTCTTAGTACTAGAAAGCTGTAATTTAGCACAGATATACATATCGTCCTAGCCCATCTAATGATATGGAAGAAATTAAAAGAACTACTGTGCCTTCCATGTGACAGACGTGGTGAATGTGGCCTCAGTCACCACGCCCGTCACCCCGGCTAGGGTATAGGTATGTGTTCTGTGCCTGTCACCAAGAGGAAAGATAATAGAGAAGCATCACGTGCTCTTTTATCCGATCTATCAAATAGGAATACAGCACGCAATTTGGAAACAGCATTGTGTTTGATGCAGGTTCTGTCTTGTTTTTGCCTTTTGAGTCGATAAAACTTTCATCTCCGAGTTGTATGCAACTGGGAACTCCAATCTATACTAATTTTATAATACATACTATCCATACTATTATTAAAAATGCTAAAGTGACTCTGTCTGTGTCCTGAAGGGTCCACTTGCAATATGTATGGCGGCATGGCGTATGAGCTCTATGAAAAGTGGGTGGACTCGAAAGTGGAAAAGGCTGAACTGATCCGGATGAAAATTGGCACACGGATTGACCATGACCTGGTTTAAGATATATAATGCTTTTTATCCCGGTAGTACGTGCACGTTCCAGTGGGATAATTGCTGAACTCCACGGAAGTGAAGCCGCGAGTAAAAACTAGTGACCTTATAATTTTTCCTAATGGATTTAATTGATATCGTTTCATTATAGTATCTCGGAATTTTCCTCGTCTTATGAAAGACTGTTAGGTAGGTATATATTTTCAGTCTCACGCGCAACTATAAAATGATTAACAAAATCAAGAAACTATTGTGTTCTGCATCAGTATTCCTCATTGTTTCGAAGGTAAAGTTAATACGTAATTATTATTTTTCTAAAATATTATTGTACACTTTATTTATTTATTTTAGGTTTAATAACGGTGTCAGTGTTAGTTTATTGTAGTTTTCCGTTTAAGTAAGTTGTTCCCAGTTAACTGATAGAATTGGCGTCTCCCATTATGTGTCACTAACTCAAGTTTTGTCTTTTCTACGTCCAGTCTGACTCAGCTGCCAATCAAAGGTCAGTTCATTAGATCTAGCTGATTCGCAAGAATCGGTTTTCAAGATTATCCTAGTGTGTAGGTGTATAACTAATCAAGTTTTTTAATTACTGTTTTTCCAGTGCTAGTTCACATTATCCCAATTATAATATAATAATAATAAGTTTATTTAAATAATTATTTACGTATATATGTTACGGCTAAAACCCGAAGTGCGGCTACAACTAGTTTTAGCCGGCTACAACTAGGTGTGTTGTGTAGTCACAGTACTAACCTAACCTAACCTACCTTTCAGCCCACACCTAGTTGTAGCCGGCTAAAACTAGTTGTAGCCGCACTTCGGGTTTTAGCCGTAACATATACACGTTTTATAGGCTATATTTTCTTGTTACGAATGAATTAAACATCTGTAGCCGAACTAGGCGAAAGTTTGTATTTCGGCTATCAGAGCCAAACACCTCAAATGATAAACACTTACAACTATGTTATTGTGTCTAATACTCGTATAACTAAAAAACTCTTGAATTAGTAAAGAACCACTTGTGGAATTTATTTTCCGTAGACAAATAGCATAAACCTCCCCTCTCTTACTTTTTAACTACTTGAAAATACTGGAAAAATTAAAATGATAAAACTTTAGGCCATTTTCGTAGCATGATTGGCTGGTGTATTAAAAGTACTGTAGCATTTACTTTGTAATAAATAAATGGTTTTCAGGACTACTTTTTAGTAAGTACTAACTTCGTCGAAAACACGATTCCATCAAATTTTCTCGATAGAAAATTATCTCACAGTTATCTGTAAACCGTACAATAAAAGGATAGTACTGAATAAATCCACTGAAGGCATGAGCATTGATCATCACGCTCACTCAAGGCGATTGTCCATTTCAGACAAGTTATTTAATTATAAATCAGAAGCACAATTCCTGTAACTAAAAACTTTCAAAATCTGCTCGCAATCTCATCTCAGCGACGATCAAATGTCAAAAATGTAGGAAAATTATAGGTATTTTTGACATATTGCGACTGAGATCAGACTGTGAATGTTCTTAAAATTACGAGAAATGCCCCTCTGGTTTCCTCACGATGTTTTCCTTCACTGATGTCAGTAATGTTCAAGATAAATTTAGAAAATAGGTAACTACTAACATAAGAATTAAAAACGTCTTATAGATGATGATGATGATTGCCCGGATTTGGACCCAACTTCGTACATCAATAATATTATAAAGACAAAATAATAAAATAATTCAATTTTTTGTTATAAGTATTAGACTACGTGATGGAAATGGAATTGTTTATAAAAACAACAGCGCATCTCGTGTTCAATTAAGTAGTCATAAGATTAACCTTTAATTCGATCACTTATTTTCAGATCCTATAAAGTCTGTCTGAAGATGAAAGTACTTGTAGTGTTATCAGCGCTGGTGGCCTTCGCGGCTGCAGCTGCATTATCACCGACAGAGCTGGAAATGCTTGAAGCTTTCGACTACAATACTTTGTTAGCCGATGATGAACAGAGAAAGTTAGTTTTCGACTGTATGTTGGAGAAAGGAGAATGCGGTGCCTACAAACAGGTGGCAGGTGAGTCAATAATATTAATATTACCAATAGGTAATATAAATATATATTTTTTTTACATAAAGTGAGTGTTTTAAGTGAGTTTGTATATTTGGGGAGTCTGTTTACAAGGGATGGGAAGATAGATGAAGATGTGGAAAGGAGAGTAAATGGGGGAAATAAAGTGAATGAAGCTATACATGCAGTTGTGACCAACCAGTTAATGTCCAAAAAGGCCCGACTGGCTGTTCACAATGGTGTGCTGGTGCCTACGCTTATGTATGGAAGTGAATGTTGGGTATGGCAAAAGAAGCATGAAAGTAGAATAAATGCTGTGGAAATGCGTTCCTTGCGAAGCATGTGTGGTGTGACTATAAATGATAGACTGAAATGATGTGATAAGGCAAAGGTGCGGTTTAAAAGAAGATGTAGTGACAAAAATTGAAAAGAGTATGCTTAGATGGTTTGGTCATGTTGAGAGGATGAATGAAAGTCGACTAACAAAAGGTATTTACACGGCAGATGTGAGTGGAAACGCCGGAAGGGGACGCCCTAGGAAGACATATAGTGATCTTATCGGTGATGTTCTTCAGAAAGGTCAGGTGCGTAGTACTCGCAACCGGCGTGCGTGTATGACCAGATGTATGAATGTAAACGAGGCAAAAGGAGTATGTAAGGATCGTAGCAGGTGGCGTTCTGTAGTTTCTGCCTACCCCCATGGGAAGAAGGCGTGAGTTTATGATGATGATGATGATGATTTTTTTACATATCTTGGGACCCTTTGGTCCCGGACATTTGGAAGGCATACGAGGGGCCAAAGCCAATCCACAGAGGCCCTTAGATAATTTAAAATGATGAGGAGGCACCAACCGATGATTATCCCTGTATGCACTATGCAAGTGCACCCAAGGACAACCCCCGATTGGAGCAGGACTACTGCAGAACGTATTAACAAAACATATTGGGCTATGGGTTAGGGTGGCTGTGAACTGGTTATCTAGAACTATGGAAAGACTATGGCCCCTGCCTGACCAATGTTTTATTTACAATACACAGATAAAGTGGCAGGGGGTGACTTGCAGGACTCGTCCTCGACAGCCGGTGGAACTTCGTGGAGCATTTCCGACGTTTGACTCTGCCCAAAGTAGGGGGTCCAAACGCCTCCTGCCGGAGGCTCTACGCGGGGGTCGTGCTGTCCATGGTGCGTTCCGTGAGGAAATGACTGGCTCGCCGGTTGAACGCATCCCAGAGGGTCATGGCCATCCGCCTAGCCCGGGGATACTGCACGGTCTCTGGTGACGCGGCGAACCTCCTTGCCGGATTGCCGCCATGGGATCTGGAGGCAAAAGTCCTCGCGCACATGTGGGAGTGGCACGAGGAGGCACAACGCCGGGGCGTAACTCCGCTGCCGCGAGAAATCGTGGCACGGCGGACAGAGCTCCAGCGGGATCTCATGGCTTCATGGAGAGTGCGATTGTCACAACCCAATGCTGGGCACGCCACAATTGCGGCGATAAGTCCCCTCTTTGAGGAGTGGCTGGAGAGGCGCCACGGCGTCCTCGCCTTCCTCCTGACGCAGGTCCTCATCGGACACGGGTGCTTCGGGAGGTAACAAAAAGGAAACGGAAATGCCCGGATATCACCACTGTGTGGATCGCCCGGAGGACACGGTGGAGCATACGGTGAAGGTCTGCCCGGCTTGGGCGGAGCACCGCCGTATCCTCGCGGAAGCGATCGGTGGTGACGATCTCTCGCGTCCAGACTTGGTCTAGGCCATGGTACGGAGCGAGAGTACATGGGAAGCTTTCACCTCCTTTCGCGAAGCAGCAATGCTCGCGAAGGAGGAGGCGGAACGCGTGAGCGTAAGGCAATCTTTGTGCCCTCACGCCCCTAGTCGGCGCAGGAGACGCCCTAGGTGTCGGGAATTGGCTGCCGATTCCCGGCCACTGTAGGCGTGGGCTTGCGGACGGCGAGCAATGGGTAGCTCGCCATCCGGTAAGGACCAGGCCCGGGTCGACAGCGCGTTGTGTTCCACGCGCGCCTCAAAGAGATGTCAGCATTATTGACGGGTTCCGCTAGGGCCGAAGCCAGCTAGGGTTGCGGGATGTTCAAACTCAAACTCAAACTCAAAGCATTTATTTCAATTAAACCAATTACAGGCACTTTTTAATTGTTAAAGAGTCAGTCAGTTAGTCAGAAAATTGAAGCTAGTCGCCCATTCCAAAACGTAAATCTCTTTCGTAAATCTCATCGTCTCTATGGAGAAGAATGGGCAAGAAACTCTATGGACACTCTTTTAAATCAAAATTGTTACAAAATCCTGGGTAGGTACATTGTTATTGTTCTTGTTGCTTCTATATGTGAGAATAATGTAAAAAATAGATAATTAAAACAATTTAAAATATAAGATTAAAAATAAGCCCTGGCAGCTAAGAGATGACCAGTCTCCACTGACGGCGCCCGTCCACGAACATGACGCAGTTGAAACAGTTACTGTGGCCCCAGCACAGATAACTGAAAGAACACGGGTGGGTTTAGTCAGTAAAAGTCTGACACGCCCACCCGCTTCGCCCAGAGCGGCAGAAGTCATTTGATGATTTCCCATCCAAAAAAAGGGGGTGACTTGCACCATCAATAATGGGCCCCCAAAAACGGTCGCTAGCACATAGTGTCGTAGCGACAAGGGAGCAACATGTCCTGAGGTGCTTACGGCTATAGGAGTGGTAAGGTATTCCTTACCACTCTTATAGCCGTGGAATACCACGGCTATCAGGACAATCTCGGAAGTACGGTCAAGATCCCTACCAGCATCTTACTGGAATAATTCCATCCTCCGAGCACGTTTGCTCTTGCGAATCTCCACTCAAGCCAGCCAGTAACGGCAAGAAAGAGGTGGGAGCTCTGTTTCTCGTCAGTGTTCACTCAAACCGGCCAATAAAGGCAGGTCAGAGGTGAGGTACAAGACGTCTCCCGGGAGATAGGGTCCGTGGAGTCGCTACTGCCCAACAGCTGGCCACATGCTTTCGTGCGGGTTCCTGTATCTCTCTTTGTCTGGCTCCTCACCCTAGGCCTGTTTCGGCAAAGTTAACTGCCGGCACATACCCAGAGTTCAGGAGCGCGCAAGTCCTACCACGACGTCACCGTAGAGATACGGCGGTGGGGATATTAATTTAATTATTATTGGTTGATAGTGACCAACTGCAGGATTAGTTACTGTTGATGGTTGACGGACAGCTTTATCGGCTTCCGCGATCCATAATATACCAATTTAGTTTGAACTGTATTTGTTTTTAATCGTTTCAGAACTATCAATGAAGTTAATGATAAATAAATGTGCAGAGTGCTCTCCTGCACAGAAGACAAAATACGACTATGTTCTGAAGCTGGTGCACGACAAATATGAGCCTGTATACAATGAAATTATGAAGAAGGCTGCCGCCAAAAAGGAATAAAGCTATCTAAACAATCTATTTTATAAATAACATTGACATTTAAATTGAAAATAAGTGTACCTATTGTTAAATTCCTCGTCAATAAAAATATTATATTTGTATTGTGTACGATTCAGTTTATTTTATACTAAATGTCAGCCTGCATAATCCCACTGGCTGGCAAGTGCACAAAACTGCCCAGCCTGCTACTGCGGCTGCTTAACTGTTGGTAATTAAATTAGCTGATCCGTAACTCCAACTCGCCTTTTATTTAACTTGCTTCATCATTTCTATAGTGACCTTGCTAATTGGTATAAGAAGGCTCTTTAGTTTTAACAACGTCTTCGAAAGGAAATATTTATCTTAAATGGAGTCTGCTGCTGTATGCATGTTTACAATTGCTTCTTCATCCCATCACTTTTACGGGGTTGTGTAAAAAGCTTTTGGGTGGAAAAATCTTAAATACGAACTACGTTGGTGCTTCTTTAAACACCACATCTCATGAACAGTGTAGAAGCGAAAAAGGAAATGCATTCTGTTTGTATGCAGACGTGTTAACAAATGCCTCGTCATGTCAACACTTGAACGAGTGTTGAGCTAAAGAAGCTTTTGGGCAGGCAAATTGTAAATACGAGCTACGTATGCTTAAAACTTTAAAAAAAACTACGTACGCTTTTTCACAACACAGTGAAGATGGAAATGCGTTCATACAAAAAAGTAATTAAAAAAAAATCCACTTACACTGTTAAATTATGTTAAACTGGCTGTATAAACAGGACTATTCCCGTTCAGAAGACCTTATTTCTAAAATAATTTAGGGACGAAATAATCATTACTATTCTTCGAAATCGGATACAGAAACACATGAAAAAACCACCCGAACACACCTTACACGACTACGCACACACCCCCACATAACACCCCCTCCCCTCTTATACACCACACTACACCCTATCCCACTCACACAGCCTTCTTCCCTTTATACACATACTCACACATTCATATTCATAGTTAAATCAGGTCACTATGGGTTTATTAACACACATATATAAATAAAATAAGGCTTCTTTGTACACGAAGTTACAGTAGAACACTGACTCCTAGGTCACAGGGTTCCCCCCTAGTTTAGGTGGCATAGTTTTTCACTATTTGTGCAGCCTTTTCATAAAAATCCAATGTACCTATTTGAAATATATTGGTATTGTATACAAAGGTGTTTTGTGTCAATAAACTTTTTTTTTTATTCACTTCAAAAAGAAATTAACTCAAAATTATGAAATAACTTTAATTTCGGAAGTCGGTGTCATGGGATCTGTATTTTTGTTTTTTGCCACCGACTTCCGAATCAATCAATCAATCTGCCTAGCCTTTTCCCAACTATGTTGGGGTCGGCTTCCAGTCTAACCGGATGCAGCTGAATACCAGTATTTTACATGGAGCGACTGCCTATCTGACCTCCACAACCCAGTAACTGGGTAATACGATACCCCTTGGTAAGACTGGTTGTCAGACTTTCGGGCTTCTGACGACCCGTAACGACTGTCAAAGATCTAAGAATGACAGCCGGGACCAACAGCTTAACGTGCTTTCCGAGGCACGGAGGAATCTCGGTATGTAAAGATGGTCACCCATCCATTATTTCATAATTTTCTGTTAATTTATTTTTGAAGTTGATTTAATTTTTTTTAAATTACTTTTTATTGCGTAATTTTTATTTTCTATGCTAGTGCACATTATCCCTACCTTAACATAGGCACTATAAAAAAAAACTATGTTGCTGTGTCTAGTACTCGTTTGACCCGATCCAGCCTGTCCTTCGCTGCCCTCCCCCAGCGACGCCCTAAGCCGAGGTCCATACCCCACAGGGGTGCCCTTAGCTTAAAGTCGCTTAGTTTATAAGTTTTATGCCCTGGCTGGACGTCTTAATTTATTAAGGTACCCACAGGATAGTCCGATTAAGCAGCTGAAAACCTCCTAGATTGACCTGCGAGGTGCCGTACCTAAAAAAATGTCTAGTACTCTAACCTACACGGTTGAAAATTCTGACACATTGCTAAAATGTTCGTAGTGTGATTGGTTGATGTATCAATATTACTGCAGCATTCAATTTGTAATAAATAAATCGTAAAGTTGAGGCTACTTCTAAGAAGTATTTGTCTTAAACTAATGTTATTGGTCTTGACCGTTATGTCTGGTTTTATCTATAGTACTTTCTTAGCCAATGATGAACTGAGAAATATAGTTTTCGACTGTATGTTGGAGAAAGGGGAATGTAGTACCTACAAACAGATGGCAGCTGAGTCAATAATATCTGGGGGCACGGCAGTGCCCCTGCCAAGTCTGAACAAAGCAGGCACAGCCGTACCATCCTTTTCTCGAAGCCATTCGCGAGTCTTTTACCCCCCCCCCCCCCCTCCTATATCTTTTCTGTGACAAAGCTAGCAGTTTGAACTATCAATAACCAAGAGTAATTATTATAACTAGCTAAACTTCCAAATTACACGATATTTGAACCTATAGTTTACGAGTTATCGTCGATCAAAGTTACATCATTTTGTCACTCACTGACTGACCGATCATCAAAAATCTAAGATACTTCTAGCAGACCTAGAACCTTGAAATTTGGTATTAAGATAGATTATTAGGCTGATATAAAGGAAAAATTATAAAAAACACTAGTAAATAGTTAATTATAGAAAACAATTTTATATTTTCCGTTTTGCAGAAACATGGTGTATGAATTTTGACTGCATTGTTAACTTTGTTTTTGTTTACGTACAAAAACTATTAAATTGGTATAGAATATTAATATATGGTTATTTATTAAAGTTCAAAATAAAATTAATACATGGAGTTAATAATCAATTATTATAAATGTTTAGTTTGTTACTTAATACTGTTAGTTCGTTAGTTAGTTATTATATACGTTTTTTATAGTTGATTTTATAGTTGTTTAAGCTTTATTAATATATAGTACCTATATATTAATTGTCAATATATTATAACAATAATGCGAAATATTGTACATAAATGGCGACCTTTGTCCACACCGAGTCATCTCCATTCCTGGAGATGGTTCATGTTTATATCATTCTTTGTCATACTGCATGTATGGCGATTTTGAGTCGTCAAACGATATTTAGGTGTTCTGTAGACAATTAAAGGGTGTCTCAGTAAGAGTGCACTTTTTCATTTTAAAATAAAAACAAGTATATAGTAAGTGTGTGTGTGTGTGTGTGTAAGTGTGTGTGTGTGCAGTGTAAGTATATAGTGGAGAATTGGGATGACATGCACGTCTATACTTGCGATGAACGTGGAGACGTATATATCAACGCTTGTACATGTACTCAGCGGCAATGCTGGAAACGACCACTTATGGGTCCGTATCCGAACTTAAGGCGGCCGTCGTCTTGTATCCGTTTACTTTCGAGGTTTGCCAAAATGTTCGTTTGCAAGGATCGTTCGGTGATGATCCTAGGAAACCAGTAAAACGTTTACGATTTACTGGGAGTTTGATAGGAGATTAGGTACGTCACCCCTTTCTTTCTTTTCTTTCTTTCACCCAAAAAGAAAAGAAAGAGACCCACCTATAAAAAATAAATGAGGTTCCACCAAAAACATTAAATGTAAAAAATACCAAGTCCCTGCAATCTTTCCACCGTAAAAAGTTTTGAGATCTCATAGAAGCCAAGTCCTATTCAATGTATTTTGTAGTTAGTTATCTATCAACAATTAGTGACTGTATCAATAGTTTTATGTAAATTATAATTATAGTGACTTGGCAATGAGCACAAATTAAAAGCTGCTTGCTTTTTGCTTGTTGTCTGCTTGCTTGCTTGTTATTTGCTTGTAGAAATTAACATCGTTAATTAGGAAAGAAAAAACCCTTTCCTGTAAAAACTGCGAATTGTCGCTTACGATGTTCTTCCTGAAAAGGCTCGAAATAGTCCCGCTCTTCACAAATAGTCACGAAATTCTACTCAGTTACGATGAAAAATTACATGCTTCTTGCAGCTCGTAACTTTAACAAGGTAAAGCAAGCCACGGAGAACCTAAATAGTGGCTACATTGTCTTGATATGTGAGCGCGAGCTTATCTATATTGCTGATCTTCTAACAGTGAGGTCAGGGCAATTCTTTTTTGAAGTTAGAAAATTTGCCAAATATAAGGAGTTTCAATACTGCTGATGAGGAAAATTTTTTGAAGACAAAAAAACAAGGAGGAAAGCCTATTCGCATTCAGTCTGTAAAATGTTTTCTCGATGAATTGCATTCAGTACAAAAGTAAACTTTCTTCTGTACTAATGTCCCGTTTTTAGGGTTCAGGACATGCCGAAACTATAAGGGTTCCTTGTTGACTAACAAGGAACCCTTGTAGTTTCGCCATGTCCATCTGCCTGTCTGTCCGCGGCTTTGCTCAGAGATTCTTAGTACTAGAAAGCTGTAATTTAGCACAGATATACATATCGTCCTAGCCCATCTAATGATATGGAAGAAATTAAAAGAACTACTGTGCCTTCCATGTGACAGACGTGGTGAATGTGGCCTCAGTCACCACGCCCGTCACCCCGGCTAGGGTATAGGTATGTGTTCTGTGCCTGTCACCAAGAGGAAAGATAATAGAGAAGCATCACGTGCTCTTTTATCCGATCTATCAAATAGGAATACAGCACGCAATTTGGAAACAGCATTGTGTTTGATGCAGGTTCTGTCTTGTTTTTGCCTTTTGAGTCGATAAAACTTTCATCTCCGAGTTGTATGCAACTGGGAACTCCAATCTATACTAATTTTATAATACATACTATCCATACTATTATTAAAAATGCTAAAGTGACTCTGTCTGTGTCCTGAAGGGTCCACTTGCAATATGTATGGCGGCATGGCGTATGAGCTCTATGAAAAGTGGGTGGACTCGAAAGTGGAAAAGGCTGAACTGATCCGGATGAAAATTGGCACACGGATTGACCATGACCTGGTTTAAGATATATAATGCTTTTTATCCCGGTAGTACGTTCACGTTCCAGTGGGATAATTGCTGAACTCCACGGAAGTGAAGCCGCAAGCAAAAACTAGTGACCTTATAATTTTTCCTAATAGATTTAATTGATATCGTTTCATTATAGTATCTCGGAATTTTCCTCATCTTATGAAAGACTGTTAGGTAGGTATATATTTTCAGTCTCACGCGCAACTATAAAATGATTAACAAAATCAAGAAACTATTGTGTTCTGCATCAGTATTCCTCATTGTTTCGAAGGTAAAGTTAATACGTAATCATTATTTTTCTAATATATTATTGTACACTTTATTTATTATACGGTTTAATAACGGCGTCAGTGTTAGTTTATTGTAGTTTTCCGTTTAAGTAAGTTGTTCCCAGTTAACTGATAGAATTGGCGTCTCCCATTATGTGTCACTAACTCAAGTTTTGTCTTTTCTACGTCCAGTCTGACTCAGCTGCCAATCAAAGGTCAGTTCATTAGATCTAGCTGATTCGCAAGAATCGGTTTTCAAGATTATCCTAGTGTGTAGGTGTATAACTAATCAAGTTTTTTAATTATTGATTTTCCAGTGCTAGTGCACATTATCCTAATTATAATATAATAATAATAAGTTTATTTAAATAATTATTTACGTATATACACGTTCTATAGGCTATATTTTCGTGTTACGAATGAATTAAACATCTGTAGCCGGACTAGGCGAAAGTTTGTATTTCGGCTATCAGAGCCAAACACCTCAAATGATAAACACTTACAACTATGTTATTACTCTTGAATTAGTCAAGAACCACTTGTGGAATTTATTTTCCGTAGACAAATAGTATAAACCTCCCCTCTCTTACTTTTTAACTACCTACAAGGCGGAAAATACTGGAAAAAATTAAAACGATAAAACTTTAGGCCATTTTCGTAGCATGATTGGCTGTTGTATTAAAAGTACTGTAGCATTTACTTTGTAATAAATAAGTGGTATTCAGGACTACTCCTTAGTAAGTACTAACTTCGTCGAAAACACGATTCCATAAAATTTTCTCGATAGAAAATTATCTCACAGTTATCTGTAAACCATACAATAAATGGATAGTATTGAATAAATCCACTGAAGGCATGAGCATTGATCAGCACGCTTGCTCAAGGCGATTGGCAATTTCGGACAAATTATTTAATTATTAATCAGAAGCACAATTCCCGTAACTAAAAACTTTCAAAATCTGCTCGCAATCTCTTCTCAGCGACGATCAAATGTCAAAAATGTAGGAAAATTATAGGTAGGGCAAAACTTGGGTAATCGGTGATAGTTTTGTTTTTTACTTGTAAAATTCGATTCATTGATCAGACTATTTTTTAAATTTACTGTGATATAGTAGACAAAATAAGTTTTGCTAACTTATATCTAAAAATGTGGCAAATACTATAATGATTGAAAAATGTACATTTATCAAGTCAGTAGTAACTTGGTAATAAAACACAATTATCTATCACCGAATAGCTGCATATCACGAATTAGCCAAGTTTTGCCCTATTTTTGACATATTGCGACTGAGATCAGAATGTTCTTAAAATTACGAGAAATGCCCCTCTGGTTTCCTCACGATGTTTTCCTTCACTGATGTCAGTAATGTTCAAGATAAATTTAGAAAATAGGTAACTACTAACATAAGAATTAAAAACGTCTTATAGATGATGATGATGATTGCCCGGATTTGGACCCAACTTCGTACATCAATAATATTATAAAGACAAAATAATAAAATAATTCAATTTTTTGTTATAAGTATTAGACTACGTGATGGAAATGGAATTGTTTATAAAAACAACAGCGCATCTCGTGTTCAATTAAGTAGTCATAAGATTAACCTTTAATTCGATCACTTATTTTCAGATCCTATAAAGTCTGTCTGAAGATGAAAGTACTTGTAGTGTTATCAGCGCTGGTGGCCTTCGCGGCTGCAGCTGCATTATCACCGACAGAGCTGGAAATGCTTGAAGCTTTCGACTACAATACTTTGTTAGCCGATGATGAACAGAGAAAGTTAGTTTTCGACTGTATGTTGGAGAAAGGAGAATGCGGTGCCTACAAACAGGTGGCAGGTGAGTCAATAATATTAATATTACCAATAGCTTATATAAATATATATTTTTTTTTACATATTTCGGGACCCTGGGGTCCCGGACATTTGGAAGGCATACGAGGGGCCGAAGCCAACTCGCAGAGGCCCTTAGACAATTTCAAATGATGAGAAGGCACCAACCGACGATTATCCCTGTATGCACTATGAAAGTGCACCCAAGGACAACCCCCGATTGGAGCAGGACTACTGCAGAACGTGGAAACAAAACATATTGGGCTATGGGTTAGGGTGGCTGTGAACTGGTTATCTAGAACTATGGAAAGACTATAGCCCCTGCCTGACCAATGTTTTATTTACAATACATAGATAAAATGGCAGGGGGTGACTTGCAGGACTCGTCCTCGACAGCCGGTGGAACTTCGTGGAGCATTTCGACGTTTGACTCCCAGACTGGGACCGGCCGGGGCTGCCTTGAGGCGGCTCCTGCCCAATCTAGGGGTCCAAACACCTCCTGCCGGAGGCTCTACGCGGGGGTCGTGCAGCCCATGGCGCGTTCCGTCTAGCTCGGGGATACCGCACGGTCTCCGGTGAGGCGGCGAACCTCCTTGTCAGATTGCCGCCATGAGATCTGGAGGTAAAAGTCCTCACGCACATGTGGGAGTGGCGCGAAGAGGCACAACGCCGGGACGTAACTCCGCTGCCGCGAGAAATCGCGGCACGGCGGACAGACCTCTGGTGGGATCTCATGGCATCATGGAGAGTGCGATTGTCGCAACCCAGTGCTGGGCACGCCACAATTGCGGCAATAAGTCTCCTCTTTGAGGAGTGGCTGGAGAGGCGCCACGGCGTCCTCACCTTTCCGCCTGACGCAGGTCCTCACCGGACACGGGTGCTTTGGGAGGTAAGAAAAAGGAAACGGAAATGACCGGATGTCACCATTGTGTGGATCGCCTGGAGGACCTTCAGTGTCCTCGCGGAAGCGATCGGCGGTGACGATCTCGCGCGTCCGGCCCTGGTCCAGGCCATGGTACGGAGCGAGTGTACATGGGAAGCTATCACCTCCTTTTGCGAAGCAGTAATGCTCGCAAAGAAGGAGGTGGAACGCGTGAGGGAGAGGCAATCTTTGTGCCCTCACGCCCCTAGTCACCGCAGGAGACACCTTGGGTGTCAGGAATTGGCTGCCGCTTCCCGGCCACCGTAGTCGCGGGCTTGTAGACGGCGAGCAATGGGTAGCTCGCCATCCGGTAAGGATCAAGCCCGGGTCGACGGCGCGTTGTGTTCCAAGCGCGCCTCAAAGAGATGTCAGCACTATTGACGGGTTCCGCTGGGGCCGATGCCAGCTAGGGTTGCGGGATGTTCGAAAGAGTTACCGTGGCCCCAGCACAGGCAACTGAAGGAACACGGGTGGGTTTTAGTCAGTAAAATTCTGACACGCCCTCCCGCTCCGCCCAGAGTGGGAGAAGTCATTTGATCATTTTCCATCCAAAAAAAAAAGGGGGTGACTTGCACCATCAATAATGGGCCCCAAAAACGGTCGCTAGCACACAGTGTCGTAGCGACAAGGGAGCAACTTGTCCTGAGGTGCTTATGAGGAGTTGTAAGGTATTCTACGGCTATCATGACAATCCCGGAAGTACGGTCAAGATCCCTACCAGCATCTTACTGGAATAATTCCATCCTCCGAGCACGTTTGCTCTTGCGAATCTCCACTCACTGAAACCGGCCAATAAAGGCAAGTCAGAGGTGAGGAACAAGATTTCTCCCGGAAGATAGGGGGTCACTACTGCCCAACAGCTGGCCACATGCTTTCGTGCGGGTTCCTGTATCTCTCTTTGTCTGGCTCCTCACCCTAGGCCTGTTTCGCCAAAGTAAACTACCAGCACATACCCAGAGTTCAGGAGCGCGCAAGCCCCACCACGACGTTAACGTAGAGATACGGCGGTGGGGATATTAATTTAATTATTATTGATTGATAGTAACCAACTGCAGGATTAGTTAATGTTGATGGTTAACGGGCAGCTTCATCGGCTTCCGCGATCCATAATAGACCAATTTAGTTTGAACAGTATTTGTTTTTAATCGTTTCAGAACTATCAATGAAGGCAATAATAAATAAATGTGCAGAGTGCTCTCCTGCACAGAAGACAAAATACGACTATGTTCTGAAGCTGGTGCACGACAAATATGAGCCTGTATACAACGAAATTATGAAGAAGGCTGCCGCCAAAAAGGAATAAAGCTATCTAAACAATCTATTTTATAAATTACATTGACATTTAAATTGAAAATAAGTGTACCTCTTGTTAAATTCCTCGCCAGTAAAAATATTATATTTGTATTGTGTACGATTCAGTTTATTTTATACTAAATGTCAGCCTGCATAATCCCACTGGCTGGCAAGTGCACAAAGCTGCCCAGCCTGCTACTGCGGCTGCTTAACTGTTGGTAATTAAATTAGCTGATCCGTAACTCCCACTCGCCTTTTATTTAACTTGCTTCATCATTTCTATAGTGACCTTGCTAATTGGTATAAGAAGGCGCTTTAGTTTTAACAACGTCTTTGAAAGGAAATATTTCTCTTAAATGGAGTCTGCTGCTGTATGCATGTTTACAATTGCTTCTTCATCCCATCACTTTTACGGGGTTGTGTAAAAAGCTTTTGGACGGAAAAATCTTAAATACGAACTACGTTGGTGCTTCTTTAAACACCACGTCTCATGAACAGTGTTGAAGCGAAAAAGGAAATGCATTCTGTTTGTATGCAGACGTGTTAACAAATGCCTCGTCATGCCAACACTTGAACGAGTGTTGAGCTAAAGAAGATTTTGGGCAGGCCAATTGTAAATACGAGGTACGTATGCTTAAAACTTAAAAAAAAACTACGTACGCTTTTTCACAACACAGCGAAGATGGAAATGCGTTCATAAAAAAAAGTAATAAAAAAAAAAATCCACTTACACTGTTAAATTATGTTAAACTGGCTGTATAATCAGGACTATTCCCGTACAGAAGACCTTATTTCTAAAATAATTTAGGGACGAAATAATCATTACTATTCTACGAAATCGGATACAGAAACACATGAAAAATCACACGAACACACCTTACACGACTACACACACACCCCCACATAACACCCCCTCCCCTCTTATACACCACACTACACCCCATCCCACTCACACAGCCTTCTTCCCTTTATACACATGCTCACACATTCATATTCATAGTTAAATCAGATCACTATGGGTTTATTAACACACATACATGTATAAATAAAATAAGGCTTCTTTGTACACGAAGTTGCAGTAGAACACTGACTCCTAGGTCACAGGGTTCCCTAGTTTAGGTGGCAGAGTTTTTCACTATTTGTGCAGCCTTTTCATAAAAATCCAATGTACCTATTTGAAATGTATTGGTATTGTAGGTATACAAAGGTGTTTTGTGTCAAAAACTTTTTTTTTATTTACTTCAAAAAGAAATTAACTCAAAATTATGAAATAACTTTAATTTCGGAAGTCGGTGTCATGGGACCTGTATTTTTGTGTTTTTTGCCACCGACTTCCGAAATTAAAGTTAATTCATAATTTTCAGTTAATTTATTTTTGAAGTTGATTTAATTTTTTTTAAATTACTTTTTATTGCGTAATTTTTATTTTAAAGTAAAAACTGGAATCTTTGTTAACAGTTTTGTTGTAAATATTGCCCTTTGACCCATAGCTCATATCAATAAGCCAGGCCGTCACATTTACACGTACGTATATTAGTCCCCTTTGACCCATAGCTCATATCAATAAGCCAGGCCGTCACATTTACACGTACGTATATTAGTCCATGTCTTGAAAACTACTGAACCGATACAATCAAGTTTAATTTAAAGTTTAAAACCCCTAGACACAAACAAAAACCTATTGAAAGTATAAAAAATATAACTAAGTACATGGTAAGATTAATATAAGTTGTTATTAGTATTTTGATCCAAGCGTCGTCGTGTCGCGCTTCGGGGGCCGGATAATGAAATAAGTGAACGGGTGCTGCCAGTTGGGACTGGTCATCTCTTAGCTGCCACGGCTTATTTTAATAATTTTATTTTAGAATTATTATTTTTTTGTTTCTGTTTACTACTCTCGACAGACGTAGGTACACGTTAGATTTAACGTGTACCTACGTCTTTTTTACACCGTTCTCACATTTCAACATAACAACAATAACATAACGATGATTAATGATGATGATTGATGATTAATTCAACATATCGATGTAACTAACATTTTGTAACAATTAAAAAGAGAATAAAAGTGTGATAATAACCGCCGTATCTCTACGTTGACGTCGTGGTGGGGCTTGCGCGCTCCAATAAGCCCTAGGTCTGTGCCGGTAGAGCTTACTTTGCCGAGACAGATCTAGGGTGAGGAGCCAGACCAAGAGAGATACAATCCAAGCCAAGGTCGCACATGCCGAGGGCTTCATGGCTAGGGGAGAGCACTAGTCGTTAGTGTGCCAACTCTGGATAATAGGGGGCCTCCAGTTTTATTCACCCTTACTACAGTGAATGCAGGGCTCTGCTGTAGTCGACTTTTTAAGTCCCTAGCTACTCGTGGGAACCACATGAATACTCGATCAAAAACAAAAAAACAACTTCAGGCGAATCAGCCTCAGATAAATGACGAAACTTCACAATTCTCTTCGTCATCTCCCTCATCTCTTTTTTCATCAATTCCATCATCATCTCAATCTTTTCGCGTCACTCCGACGCCATCATCTTCATCAATCAGTATACAGTCAGCGGATGTTGTACAGGAGACAAATTTTGTCGTCGATACTGTACCCATCGCTGGAACTGCAACAACTCGTAGGAAATGGAGCATTGAAATGAATAAATTCATCCTACGCACTTATCTTCATCTTACTAGTATGGAAACAGACAAAAATGCGTACCTTCCATCGCTCCACACAAAATTTCTAGAAAAATATCCGGCTATGCAAGTAAGCCGACAAAGAATAGGTGACCAGCGTCGAGCCATAGTTCAAAAGAAATTACTACCACAGGAAACAATAGATTACATTTATGAGGAAGTCAGAGCCGAACTACAAATGGTACACACGCAAATACAGCAACACTCTACACAATCTTATACACAAACCGGCCATCGCATGAAATGGACGAACGAATATAATGAAACAATAATTAAAATATATTATACTGCCACAAAATTAGAAACAGATAAAACAGCCTATAGAAAGTATTTACACCAGGAATTTATAAATATATATCCGCAACTATCACATATAACAGAGCAAAGATTATCCGATCAAGTGAGAGCCATTTTAAATAACAATTATGTAAACCCCAATAGATTAAAAGAAATTAAAAACCAGGTAACTGCAGAATTAAGGGAAAGTAACACCAATACACAAAATATTGAATACATAAATAACGATTACTTGAATACACAAACGCAGAAAGACTTGGAACAACCTGATACAAATATTTACTTCACTGACACACCTACAAATACCTTGACAACTCATATGATCCTAAACAACAGCACAGATACTGACATCGTATCTCAGACATTCGTAAATACAAATGAAGACAATTTCTTAAACAACATAGATATTGGTCGATTTCAACCTACACAAACTAACTTTGATGCTGCCCCAGAAATCAACATAGAAATTGAAGCCACATTTCAACAAGCTCAACATTATTTTATTGACACATTCCCCACTAACAGGCCATACATCCCCAAGCAGAAGACATCTAGAAAGTTTTCTGCCATAGTTACATACATAAATACTGTCATTCTCCCGAAGCACGTAAATGTCGACACCGAATTCATCAAACTGCAGACCATAATATACTGTGCAGCATGGACGGCAGCTACATGCAACGGAGCTAGAATATTATCATCAGACTCTACACAAAATGACCGTCACACATATAAACAGCGAAAGCCAAAATGGCAATTCAGATTAGAAAATAAAATTAAAAATCTAAGAGCAAACATAGGTAGGCTAACACATTTCATTAGTGGTAGTAGAAGTCAAAAATTAATAGCGGCAGTAGAAGAAATAAAGAAAAAATACCAACTACACGCACAATACGAAAACTCAAATACACAAATAGAACACTTTTTAGACACCTTAAAACAAAAATTAAGCGCAGCATCCAGTAGACTTAAAAGATACATAACATGCACGAATCGCAAAGTACAGAACACAAAATTTACTAACAATGAAAAAATATTTTATAGGAACCTTGCAGCTAATAACAGAGATACCACTAACCAAACCCTAGAGACACCTTCATCCGAAACGCTAAGGGAATTCTGGGCCAACATCTGGGAAAATCCAGTATACCACAATAATCGCGCAGACTGGGTCAATGAAGCAACACGAGAAATCCCAGAAATGGAATTTGAGTTTATACCTATAGATACATTTATAGACGTCATCAAACGCACACACAGCTGGAAATCGCCTGGCACTGACCACATTCATAACTACTGGTATAAGAAATTCTCTAACATACATCCATTCTTACATAACTATTTAAATACATTCATCCAATCACCAAATTTACTTCCAACATACATAACACACGGAGTAACTTATATGATACCTAAAGATATGAATGACACTAAAAACCCAGCGAAATACCGACCAATTACTTGTTTACAAACCTTGTACAAAATCTTAACAGCCTGCGTAGGTGAAGTAGTATACGATCATTTAACTAAAAATAACATTCTAGCAGAACAACAGAAGGGTTGTCGTAAGAATAGCCAAGGTTGTAAAGAGCAACTTACCATTGACGCGGTTACTATGAACAGCGCTGTTAAAAGCAGGAATGATATTCACACAATGTTTATTGATTACCAAAAGGCTTTCGATTCAGTTCCACACAGCTGGTTATTACACGTTCTAAATTTGTATAAAATTCACCCAACACTGAAACAATTCTTAGAAACTTCCATGCAGAATTGGCAAACTGTTCTTAAAATTAATTCATCCTCCTCGACTGTAGCTACTGAACCAATCTGTATAAAACGTGGAATTTTTCAAGGAGACGCTCTAAGTCCTCTGTGGTTTTGCATGGCACTCAATCCACTCTCACACTTGCTTGATAAAACAGACGCAGGATTCACCCTGGCTAACAATGACACACAATACACCCTTACACACCTTATGTACATGGATGACATAAAGTTATACGCAGCTGACAATAAAGGGCTTTTCCAACTAGCTGACACAACACAACAATTTTCGGACGATATTTGCATGTCATTTGGAGTAGATAAGTGCAAAGTTTTATCAATTTTAAAAGGAAAAATCCAAAATAATAGTTACACACTCGCATCAGGTGAATCGATCGAGCCAATGGATGAACAGAGTACATACAAATATCTAGGTTTTAAGCAGTCCAGACAGATACAACAAAAGATGTCAAAACAAGAACTGCTCAAAAAATTCTCACACCGCCTCAACCTTATTTTAAAAAGCAACCTAAACTCTAGAAACACAATTAAAGCTATCAATACATTTGCAATACCTATTCTCACATATTCTTTCGGAATTATACGCTGGTCAAAGACTGATATCAAAAAACTACAGCGCACTGTCAATACAGTTCTCACCAAACACAGAAAACACCATCCAAAATCATGCATACAACGTCTTACACTGCCACGCCAAGAAGGAGGAAGAGGATTAATAGACATACACAATTTACACAACAAACAGATACTTTCACTCAGAGCGTACTTCCATAACAAATCAGAACTTTCATCACTACACAAACAGGTAACGGAAACAGATAAAAAACTTACACCACTAAACCTACAAAACAGGAACACGCAAATAAATGAACACATTATAAGTACACAAGAAAAAATTGCAGCATGGTCTGCAAAAGCCCTACACGGAAGACACCGAGCCTTCCTGAGCCAGCCACACGTCGACAAAGTTAAGTCGAACGAATGGCTCAAACGAGGCGAATTGTTTCCCGAGACCGAGGGTTTTATGCTGGCCATACAGGATCAAATAGTAGCTACTCGTAATTACAGAAAGTACATCATAAAGGACCAACATCAGCAGACTGACTTGTGCAGACATTGCAACACTGCCTCTGAAACCATACAACATATAACAGGAGCGTGTAAATCACTTGCACAAACTGATTATAAACACCGCCATGATCAAGTCGCTGCAATTATACACCAACATTTAGCATATAAATATAAACTAGTTAGTGAAATGATACCATATTATAAATATAAACCAGAAATAATATTAGAAAGTAAAGATCAGAAAATTTACTGGGACCGAACGATAATAACAGATAAAACTATTCATTACAATAGACCTGACATTACCGTTCATGACAAAACCAATAAAACAGTTTATCTGATAGATATAGCAATACCTAACTCACACAATATTCAAACCACCATTTCCGAAAAGCTCAGTAAGTATCAAGATCTTGCCATAGAAATTAAAACCCAATGGAAAGCGCAAACCATTCATATTGTCCCCATTGTTCTTTCATCTACAGGCGTAATACCAAAATCTCTCACACAAAGCCTTAACACCCTACAGATGCCTACTTACACACTTTACATGCTCCAAAAAGCCACCATCCTTAACACCTGTCGCATCACCCGAAAGTTCCTGACTTCTTCAACACTGTCATCCACCTTTTCTATCTAAATTTCGCCTTACATACTTGGTCCCGACCCGTGTGTAAGGTTTCTTAACCTCTCTTAAATGAGAAGAAACATAAAGAACCAAAAATAATAATAATAAATAAATAATAGGGGTTGTCCTTGGGTGCATTTGCATAATGCATACAGGGATAATCGTTGGTTGGTGCCTCCTCATCGTTTAAAATTGTCTAAGGGGCCTCTGCGAGTTGGCTTCGGCCCCTCGTAAGCCTTCCAAAAGTCCGGGACCCCAGGGTCCCGAGATATAAAAACATATATGAATAATAATAATAATAATTATCCCCATCGCCGTATCTCTACGTTGACGTCGTGGTGGGGCTTGCGCGCTTCGAACTCTAGGTCTGTGCCGGTAGAGGTTACTTTGCCGGAACAGGTCTAGGGTGAGGAGCCAGACCAAGAGAGATACAGAAACCCGCAGGGCAGCATGTGGCGAGCTGCTGGGCAGTAGCGACCCCACGTACCCTATCTCCCGGGAGAAGTCATGTTCCTCATCTCTGGCTTGCCTTTATTGGCCGGCTGGAGTGAACACTGACGAGAACTGACCTCCCACCTCATTCTTGCCTTTATTGGCTGGCTTGAGTAGAGATTCGCAAGAGCAAACGTGCTCGGAGGAAGGAAGTAGTCCAGTAAGATGCTGGTAGGGATCTTGACCGTACTTCCGGGATTGTCCTGATAGCCGTGGAATACCTCTCCACTCCTCTTAAGCACCTCAAGACATGTTGCCCCCTTGTCGCTACGACACTATGTGCTAGCGACCGTTTCCGGGGGCCCATTGTTGAGTGTGCAAGTCACCCCCTGCCATTTTATCCGTGTATTGTATTTATCACACATTGGTCAGGCAGGGGCCATAGTCCTTCCATAGTTTTAGATAACCAGTCCACTTTAGCCATCCAAACCCATAGCCCAATTTTTTTTTGTCTCCATATTCTGCAATAGTCCTACACCATCCGGGGGTTGTCCTTGGGTGCACTTGCGTAGTACGCACAGGGATAATCGTCGGTTAGTGCCTCATTTCCATTGAAAGCGTCTAACGGGCCTCTGCGAGTTGGCTTCGGCCCCTCATATGCCTTCTAAAGGTCCGGGACCCTGGGGTCCCGAGAAATATCAAAAAAAAAAATAATAATTAAAAAATAATAATAAAAAATTAAAAAGCAACAATTTAAAAGAGTGTCCATGGAGTTTCTTGCCCGTTCTTCTCCATCCATAGGTACCTGCTACGCTTTGTAATGGGCAACTAGCTTCGTATTTGTGACTGACCGACTCCTGCCTGACAGTTCAAAAGTGTCTATAAATGGTTTAATTGAAACAAACGCTTTGAGTCTGAGTTTGAGAATAGGAAGCTGCTCTATCATTTATATAATAGCATACATACATTATTGCTGGGTATAAGCCTCGTCTGTTTGGCGTTTTAATTAGCTGTCCTCCGACGCGATGAGCCTTGGATCAAAATATTACCTACCACTTATATTAAATTTAAAGAGCCAATTTATATTATTGTTTTTACTTTTTAGAGGTTTTTGTTTGTATCGGGGTTTCTTTTTTTTAATTAAACTTTTATTTTCTGCTTTTTGAACTTTATATAGGTATATTCAAACATTTCAAACCTAAATCACCATATTTCTTAATTGATTGACGACCAGAAACATCTAAGTCGGCTACAGTGAGGACTTGACCTTAACACAGTAGCTTACAGTAGAAACATGACCATAATATAAGAGTTTACAATGAAGACTCAATCTAAACACAAAAAGTTATAATGGAGACTAACCTCACTGCTAACTTTATGATAAGTATAAAAAAATAAAAACTGACAGAATTTATGGTGAAAAAGCATAAAAATCGTAATAATATTCTAAGATTTTTAACAAAATTATCGTAAATTACAGTTTTAGAATTATATAAGAGTTTTTTTTTTGTTGTGGATGGGAAATCACCAAATGACTTCTCCCGCTCTGGGCCAAAGAATATACTACTCTCTGGGCGGAGCGGCGGGAGGGCGTGTCAGACTTTTACTTGTGGCGATTTATACATCGTCCACCTGAATGATCGGAGTGACATCACTACGATAGTAACACATCACTACGGGTGCTCTGACAGGAATGTCAGGGATTTTCCATCGGGTTTGCGCTATTATTTAATCCCTTGTTATATCCTAAATCCTCGCTTTCCTGGTTGATTAAACATCATTACTTCGAGATTTAGTTTTATTTCATATATTCGGGAGCAGCTAATTCTCCCGCATACTGACTAAAACCCACCCGTATTCCTTGTATTGCCTGTGCCGGGGCCACGGTAACTCTTTCGAACATCCCGCAAATCGATAAGAATTAAAGGTAATAAAAAGATGTGTTATAAAGTGGAAACAGTGTTGTAAAATGTGAGTTAAGTGAGTGTTGTGCGATTTAACCTATGAAAACATGGGTTTAGCTGCATGAATTGTTGAACACAACGACTTTTATAATGCTAAATAAATAAATAAATGAAAAAAATATGGTTTCTGTGTAGCGAAATACCACATGATATTCATGAAATTATGAATCAACTGGATTCGCATGGGTTAAATGAATGTTAAAACTGCCCGCCAGACAAATGCTTTCAAAGGAAATAAATAAAATGTTAGATTTTAATATAATTATGTACCTACTACCTATTAACAAAAACTATATTAACATTCTAGTTTTATTTTCCACATTGTACCTCTACAATGACGCTATAATTTTCTCAGGGTAATTGTTCACTAAAAATTTATCTGTTCCGCAACTTCAAGGATATTCGTCTTACTCTACAAGTAACACTACTAACCAGAATGATGCAATAAGAACAATGTACCACATGTGTGTGTATGGAGAGTCCACTTGCAATATGTATGGCGGCATGGCGTAGCTCTATGAAAAGTGGGTGGAGTCGAATGTGGTAAAGGTTGAACTGATCTGGATAAAATTTGTCATTCTCATATGATGCTTTTTATCCCGGTAGTACGTTCACGTTTTCGTGGGATAATTTCTGACCCCGCGGGCGGAGCCGCGAGAAAATGCTGTGTGACCTAATAATTTTTCCTAATGGATTTAATTGATATCGTTTCATTATAGGACCTACCTATTTAAATTTTGGTTTCCTAATGATCCCACAGACGCTGTCCTGACCTATTTTCAATAATTCATAATTTTCAAAATCCCATAGAACTAAGAGCGTTCATTTTTTCCCAAATTTGAAAATTTTCCGGGAAATTTTTGCAATTTTTGTTTCCGTAAAAATCTATTTCGGGCTTATATGAAACATTTTAAAACAAAAATAGCCCAACAAGCCCAGCCGTTCTCAAGTGATGTGCTTACCAACGAACAGCATTTCATTTTTATTTCTACATATAGAATACACACATATATTTTTTTCATATTATTTTTTTGAAGACTGTTAAATCTAACAGTCATAAAAGATATACTAAGATAAATTAATATAATATTTACATAATTTATGCTTATAAATTATGTAAATATTATATTATCTCAGTCTATCTTTTTTAAACTAATGATGTTTTTTCCTCATCTTACTAAAACTTTGTTATATTTCAGAATCACGCGCAACTATAAAATGATGATTAAAATCAAGGAACTATTGTATTCTTTATAAGTGTTCATCATTGTTTCAAACATAAAGTATTATTATTATTATTTTTTATAATTAAATACGCATTATATTTATTATAAGCTTTAATATCATGCAGTGTCAGTGTTAGTTCATTTTAGTTGTTCGCAAGCCACTGATAGAATTGGCGTCTCCCATTTTGTATAACTAACTCAAGTTTTGTATTTTCTACGTCCAGTCTGACTCATCTGCCGTCACAGGTCAGTTCATTAGATCTAGCTTATTCGCTAGAATCGTTTTTCAAGATTATCGTAGTGTGTAGGTACAACTAAGTTTTTTATTATAGGTTTTCTAATGCTAGTTCACATTATCTTTAAACAGGGTGACTTCTAATTTTACGTACTTATTCTTTCCAGGACGTGATAGTGTGACCCATTTGCAATAATTGAGCACCCCATAAAGCCTAGACGATAATTCATGGGATTCGAGAAAACCCAAATTTCCATGTATTTTTGAAAGTTACCCAGAATTAACCACACACTAAATATACCACTAAACATTACTAATACAACACGCACGCAACAACCACTCTAAAGCGGCTTCTCAACTAGCAACCTGGACGCAACGACCTGGCTACCTAACTTAGGAAGGATTTTAGGGGGGTAAGAAGGCAGTGGGATGACATAAACCAGTTAATTAATTTGAAAATAACAAAATTTTTCAATATTTCAACAATTTGCAAATTCTACCTTTGCCTGAATTATCGACTGTTTCATGGGCACCTCTAAATATATTTTTTTAAGATTTGTACCTCGTTAAATAGCTGAATAAATGAAGATGTCTTCTTCGTAATTTGTACGCTTAATGCCATGGTAAAATTTTGTGATAACTGGTGCCGAAGCTCATATATTTCTTCCTTTAACTTTTAACTGTTTGATATTTTAGAAAATTTGGTTACATCGCAAGGTTTTTTAAAGAATTATGTACTTAGTGGAATAGCACTGAAGGCCATTCAATTTGAGAGTTTAGAGAAAATTGATATTTAGTGAAGAATTCTGGGAAATTTCCAAAAATAAATAAAAATCGGGATTCTCGAATCCCATGAACTTTGGCCTAGGCTTTATGGGGTGCCCAATTTTTGCAAGTGGGTGACACTATCACGTCCTGAAAGGAATACGTCAAATTACAAGTTACCCTGTATAACGTAATTAATAATTAGTTATTATAAAAAAAGTATTTTGTTGTGTATAATACTCGAGGTGTATCACGCCTCTACAGCATGGCAGGTGATCGGCGATCTCTACGTGGATAAAAGGAGACGTGCAGGTCTCGAAGTAGGAAGATTCAATGCGGCTGGAAATAGCTTCCCATATGCACGCAGGCAAAGTGGATAGTTCGGTACCAAGTACCAAGTATCGGTACCGGTTCTATACCAAGTTTGAAGAATATCCTACACGACTGATCGACGAGAAACGATATGCAGACTCGGCTGCACTACATTATTCACAACTAGCTTCGTCCGCGTGAAATTTTTTGTACCCCCGACCCACCCCGCCCGCGTCGCATCCGCATCGAGCCATCGACTGCCCGCGCCATTAGGTACTTCGTTTTCGCTTAGCGTTCTTTCTGGCTGTTTTCTTCAGGCTTGGCTTCTGAGGATCCGAGCGTGATGTTAGCCAATAGCTTCCCTCAAGAACTGGGCTATCAAATGCAAAAAGAAGTTTTCAAATTCGACTGGCAGTTCCAGAGGTTAGCGCGTTCAAACAAATAAAAAAAAGACAAATTCTTCAGCTTTATTATTCGTATAGATTATAGATAGATAAAGAATCTACAAACAAGAAAGGAATCTGCTCTTTATATTGTTAGTAAAATAACACTCAATTTTCTGCTCACTCCGAACAGAAACAGGGGGCGAAACTTATTTAAAACTAGCTGAGCCGCGCGACTTTGTTTGCGTGGAAGTCGTAAGATACACAATATACTAAAATAACAGCCACATTTTTTAATAAAACTTCGCATCGCCCACCCGCGCTATTACTTCGTTTTCGCTTAGCATTCATTCTGACTTTTTTCTTTTTGCTCGGATCCTAAGGGTTGTAGCGTGATGTTAAATAGCCTATAGCCATCCTCGAGAATTGTGCTACCAAATTCAAAAAAAATTCTTCAAATCCGACTTTTTGTTCACAATTTCATGGGTTTTAATTTGTTCACCCGGAACCCTAATTATTTTTGTAAAATAAAAGTAGCCTAAGTTACTCCTTATAACTTTAGCTATCTGCCAGTGAAATTCCGGTGAAAATGGGTAAAGCCGTTTCGGAGTTAAGCCGGAACAAACAGACAAACAAAAATTTCAAAAATTGTTTTTTTGTTACAAGTATCGTATTACACTTTCATATGCATTTAGTAAAAAGCTGTTATTTTGACATTACAAACAGACACTTCAATTGTATTTATTTGTATAGATAAGACTAGCTGTGCCCCGCGACTTCGTTTGCGTGTAAGTCGTAAGATACACAATATACTAAAAAAACGGCCACATTTTAATAAAACTCCCTCGTCCCCTGACCCGTGGCGTTGCATCACCCGCCCGCGCTATTACTTCGTTTTCGCTTAGTGTTCTTTCTGACCTTTTTTTTCTGCTTGGCTCCTTAGGGTCGTAGCGTGATGTTAAATGGCCTCTAACTATCGTCGAGAATTGCGCTACCAAATGCAAAAAGAATTTTACAAATCCGACTTTTGTTCATAATTTCATGGGTTTTCATTTTTTGCGCGGAACCCTAATAATTGTTCTTAAATAAAAGTATCTTAAATTACCCGCCGTAACATCAGCTATCTACTAGTGAAAGTCCCGTCAAAATCGGTGAAGCCATTTCGGAGATTAGCCGGAACAAACAGACAGACAGACAGACAAAAATGTTAAAAATTGCTTTTTTTGTTATAAGAACCGTTTATGCATTTAGTAAAAAGCTGTTATTTTGACATTACAAACAGACACTTCAATTTTATTTATTTGTATAGATCACCTTCAAACGTTTTGAATACCAAGAGATAAAAATACCGAGAGAAAAAATAAAAACAAGGTGACATGATCTTCACATTCACAGTAATTAAAATAATATAACATTTTACAAAGTAAATATTCATGTCATTGCTTTATATGTTCGAAAAATTTGTTTGCTCAACAACGTAAATAACGCAATGAATGTTGTTGAACTGTAAAAATGAAACCGATTCCTACTGCGTATTACGCAATTACCCCGCCGTACATAGAAACAAGTGTCATAAAGTGTACCAATTAAATTGTTATAGGTATATTTTTGAACAAATAACTTATACTAGTACGATTCCATACAATTTTCTCGATAGAAAATGCAAAGTTGTCTGTAAACCGTGTAATAAATGGATAGTTTTAATTAATCCAATAAACCAATTGATCACCACGCTTACTCAATGGCAATTTCAGACTTTCAATTACTAACTTTTGCCCGCGGCTTCGCCCGCATGGATGGCGGAAAATATCCCACTGGACCGTACTACCGGGATTAGAAGTATCCTATGTGTTACTCCAGGTTATAAACTTTCTTTGTGCCCATCCAAATTTGACAAAAAATCTTAAAACTATATTTCAAGCATCAGACTCGTTCCTAGACCTCGTAGCAATTACTTTTTTTTAAATATCCAATGTACAGTTTTGACTTCATTACTATTTTATTACATGTGTAGATAAGTCAGGTTTCCTCACGATGGTTTCCTTCACCGATGTTAGTAATATCCAAGATAAACTTAGAAAGTCGGTAAATATCGTCGATACACGAAGTTGTGGGTCCAAATCCGGGCAAGCAACAATGTGACCTTTTTAATTTATACGCAAGCCGGGCAAGCAACAATGTGACCTTTTTAATTTATACGCAAGCCGGGCAAGCAATAATGTAACTTTTTTAATTTATAGGCAAGCTGGGCAAGCAACAATGTGACCATTTTAATTTATACGCAAGTCGTATAAATTAAAAAGGTCACATTGTTGCTTGCCCGGATTTGGACCCACAACTTCGTGTATCAACGACATTTAAAAAATAATAAAATATTTATATTCTTTGAATTTATAAGTATTACACTACACGATCGGAGCGAACAACATGCCATCTCGTGTTCAATTAGATAATAACGTATTATACCTATAAAATTCAAAGCTTTAATTCGAAAAATTATTTTCAGATCAAAGTCTGAAGATGAAAGTACTTGTGGTGTTATCAGCGCTGGTGGCCTTCGCCGCTGCAGCTGCATTATCACCGACAGAGCTGGATATGCTTGAAGCTTTCGACTACGATGCTGTGTTAGCCAATGATGAACTGAGAAAAATAGTTTTCGACTGTATGCTGGAGAAAGGGGAATGCGGTCCCTATAGACAGTTGGCTGGTGAGTCAATAATATAAATATTACCTACTACCAACTACAGGACCAGTTACTGTTGATAGTTGATGGGCAGCTTTATTGGTTTCGGCGATCCATAATAGGCCAATTTAGTTTGAACAGAATGTAATGCTATATAACCTATTTGTTTTTAATTGTTTCAGAACTAGCAATGCAGGTAATGATAAATCAATGTGCAGAGTGCTCTCCTGCACAGAAGACAAAATACGACTCTGTTCTGAAGCTGGTGCACGACAAATATGAGCCTGTATACAAAGAAATTATAAAGAAGATTGCCGCCAAAAAGGATTAGTGATTTATAAAATCACTCTATTTTATTTATATTTATTTTACTATTTATGTACACACAATAAAACACTATACAGTTAGGACATTATGAGCATTGAGTACATACTTTTTAAATATTATTGGCATGAAAATTGAAAATAAATGTATTAAATTGTTAAATTCCGTGCCAACAAAAATTATATTTGTATTGTGGGTTATATGGGTATACCTGAAATAAAAATGATTTGATTTTGATTTGATTTGATTGTGTACGATTCAGTTTATTTTATACTAAATGTCAGCCTGCATAATTCCACTGGCTGGCAAGTGGACAAAGCTGCCCAGTCTGCTATTGGGGCTGCTCAGCGTTGGAAGCAGTCGGTAATTAAATTAGCTGTTCGTTAACTCTCACTCGCCTTTTATTTAACTAGCTGCATCATTTGTATAGTAACCGTGCTATTGGGTATAAGAAGGCGCTTTCGCGAATCTGCTGCTATTATCCAGTAATTTGCATGTTTACAAATGTTTCTTCATCTCATCACTTGACACTATTCTACTTATATATTATACTTGTATGTGTATTCTATCAGTAAACGAATTTTTGTAATCGAATAAGTACTTTCAGAGATTAGTTTTTACGAACATAAACAAACCATTTTACCTCTTTTTATTATAAGTTGAGAAATCATGCAAAATAATAATAATAAAACATTGTTTAGATAACCAGTCCACTTTAGCCATCCAAACCCATTTTTTTTTGTCTCCATATCCTGCAACAGTCCTACACCAACCGGGGGTTGTCCTTGGGCGCACTTGCATAGTACGCACAGGGATAATCGTCGGTTGGTGCCTCATTTCCATTGAAAGCGTCTAACGGGCCTCTGCGAGTTGGCTTCGGCCCCTCATATGCCTTCCAAAGGTCCGGGACCCTAGGGTCCCGAGAAATATAAAAAAAAAAAAACATTGTAATATCATCAGATTCGACGATGAGAAAAAAAGCGGTGATTGGGAAGACTGGTAGGTTTTTTATTTGAATTCTAATAATCGAGATCCACCGATAGGGAGGAAATTTAAAAAAAAAAATCTGTTGTTCCTGCGTGTGACGGACGTGGTGAATGTGGTCTCTTTCACCTTTGATGATGGGTGCTGTCTTGTTTTCGTCTTTTGAGTCGATAAAAGTTGCGTCACCGAGCTGTAACGTATGCAACTAAACTCTAAAGTGACTGTTTATCTGTCTGTTACCTTTTCGGGCCTTAACACGTTCAGTGCCGGTGACCCTCCTGGAGAGTCCACTTGCAATATGTATGGCGGCATGGCGTAGCTCTATGAAAAGTGGGTGAATTCGAACGTGGAAAAGGCTGAACTGATCTGAATGGAATTTGTCACACGGTTTAAGACATAGGGTTCTTTTTATTCCGTTAGTACGTTCACGTTTTCGTGGGATAATTTCTGACCCTTACTCAAAGCCGCGGGCAAAAGCTGTGTGACCTTATATTTTTTTCCTAATGGATTTAATTGATACATTTCATTGTAGTATTAAAATTTTTGATTCCCAATGACTTTCCCCTCTTTTTTATATAACACTAGCTGACCCGACAGACGCTGTCCTGTTCAATTTTCAATAATTCATAGTTTCCAAAATCCCATAGAAAAAAGGTCGTTCAGTTTTCCCAAATTTGAAATTTTTCCGCGAAACTTTTCCAATTTTTCTTTCAATAAAAACCTAATTTGGACTATTACAAATATTTTAAATTAAAAAAAAATAGCCCATTAAGTCCAGTCGTTCTCAAATGAAGCGCTTTCCAACGAACATCATTTCATTTTTATTTATATAGAATAGATGTAGGTAGATATATACATATAATAATATATAATATATATAATTATATGAACATATGATTATATTTATTATTTAAGACTGTTAGCTTATAAATTATGAAAGTAAATATTATATTATCTTAGTCTTTCAATTTTAAACTGATGAAGCTTGTCAGTCTCACGCGCAACTATTATCATTGTTTCAAAGGTAAAGTAAATACGTAACCATTATTTTTCTAATGTGTGGATGACACCCATTTTGGTACACCCCTTCAATAGCAATGGATACATCGTTGGATAGCTCTTTTTAAACTGAATATAAGTTACTATGGCGCCTAATTCTAAATCCTAGTCCGTTCAGAGTTATTCTGTACCAAACATGTTGGTTTTAGCAATACCCAAATAAGGCTTTAGATAAACGAAGAGATGAAGGTATTTCATAATTCACTGCCCTTTTGAGCATCATTAAGAAAGCGTCGACATCATACGCTACCCAGTAACTTGTCATGGGTTTACTCCCTCCCCATCGGTAAGTGGTGTCGACAAATAAAGCTTGCAACATTTCAGCTTGGCACCAGAACGGCATTGCATTGAACTTCATTCATACTTCATGACGGCGTGTCGATGAGGTGAGGCCATAGATATAAGAAATTTTATATTTCTATGGGTCAGGCAGTGTTGATCCGATGCTGGGCTGAAAAATGTGTGATGCCTTAACAGCCGCAAAATAACGGGTGTCCTGTAAATTAGACCCTGGAAGAGGTGTCTTGGATTCGCGACTCAGGCGTAATTATGGACTGCCAACTTAGGTTTAGACACCATATAGATAATGTAGCTTAGAAAGCCTCGCGTCTGTCGGGTTTTGTGGCGCGACAGCTCAGGGAATTTAGGGATCGAAAAGTCACAATACCAGTGTTTAACTGTATCGTTCGCAGTGTGTTGGAGTATGGAATCCGACTTATGATGTTTGCTCTAGTAAATTGGAACGAGTTCAAAAACGCTTTATGTACCTACTATCTTATGTTAATAACAGATGTAGAAACCTCAAATCCTATGAATCAAGGTTAGAATACTTCAGTATGACCACCTTATGCTCTCGAAGGAAAGCTGCGGATATTGTTGACCTGAGTGTTGGCGATTCCTCTATACGTGATATTTATCGGCTCCCAGGGAAACCGGGCACAATTAGACCGATTGTCGCGGAATTCACTAATGTGCAAATGAAAAACCAGCTAATCACTTCAGTGCGAAATTTTAACAAAGGGAAGCCTAATTAAGAGCGCCTGAACAGCAGTACTATTGGTATGCCGGGGGACCGTCGACCAGTCTACATCGCGGAGTTTCTCCCCGCCAGTTCTAGGAAGCTGCTATACGCTGCAAGGGAATTTGCAAAGGCCAAGGAATATAAATTCTGTTGGACTACCAACGGCAACATCTTTCTACGGAAAATAGAAGGAGCCAAGATTG
Organism: Fissipunctia ypsillon; assembly: GCA_947568875.1. Classification (NCBI taxonomy): domain Eukaryota; kingdom Metazoa; phylum Arthropoda; class Insecta; order Lepidoptera; family Noctuidae; genus Fissipunctia; species Fissipunctia ypsillon. The sequence continues at coordinate 12,710,131 of OX387659.1, read as the reverse complement.
TACTTATTAAGTCAGAAAAAACCCTCATGGATCTGCAAGTAAATCAATGACTGTATCTCGTAATATGCTATAACGTCGCACAACTTTACTGTACCGGAAACTTATTTTTAATAATATTTATTGAAACTTGTAAAATTATATGTCAACTGTTCTCACATTCAGCAGCTATTCTACTGAATAATGCATGTACTTACACAATTAACACCTTTACACCATATCTAATAATAAATTACCTTACACAAAAACATAAAATAACAAATACGTCTTACAATACTATCTTATATCTAAACACTATACACATACTAGTACAACAACACAACACCCAAGGACAACAACGAATACACAATAACAATTATTACTCTTTAATTTATTTTGCGATGGTTGCCTTTATTCTTTTATCTAAACATAACAATCAGAATGATACCATATCAGCTGCATCTCCGGGTCATACGTTTAGTTGCTACTTTATTGCTTATTTCTTATAATACACATAAATGGCTAATCTTGATATTATTAATAATGAAATAGACTCGATTAATGTATCTAATTCGCTTGAGTGTCAACCTGGTAGCTGTCTGCAGATTATAAAAGATCCAACAAAAGGATTAAAAATATTACATTTAAACATACGAAGCATAACAAAAAATTTTGATGAGGTTCCCGTGCTTATGCGTTTATTAGGTTTTCAATGTGACGTGCTCGTACTCACTGAGTGCTGGTTAAGCAAACTCTCACACTTGCCGACCTTAGATGGCTATGCGTCTTACTCTACTAAAAATACTTATAATCAAAATGATGGGTGCGCTATTTACGTTAAATCTTCCATTAAAGCTGACGTTAAGGAGCCACATTTTGCTGACGCGAACTGTCTTATCTGTTGCGTTGAGGATGTTACAATAGTGGCTATTTATCGCCCTCCTTCTTTTAAAAACATTAATAACTTCATTGATAGCCTTGATAACGCTCTGAAAATAACTACTCCTTCTGTGATTTTAATCGGTGATATCAACATCGACATTAAGGTTGACAATATTGACAGTCATTCGGATGAGTATCTAACTTGTGCTGCTTCAAACGGACTACTCCCAGCTCATTTGTTACCAACACGGCTCACAAACTGTTTGGACCACATTTTACTAAAAACAAACAAATCTGCTACTACTTTTGTTATCGAATCGTCCATAACAGATCACAAGCCGCTGCTATTATTTCTACAAACCATGTGTGCTAACTCAGATGTTTCACGTACTAGGTCAACAATAGACTACGAGTCAGCTATAGAGAATATCAAAACCCATGACTGGTCTCCGGTATTGTCAATCTTGGATCCTAATGAAGCTGCAGATGCGTTAATAGGAGATCTCTCCACAATTGTAATAAAACACACACGGGAACATACAATTCCAAGAAGAGAACGTAATTTGAAGCCCTGGATTACGCCGGGGCTACTCCGCTGTATACGTCACCGTGACCGCATGCATACAAAACTCAAAAAGTCGGAAGATAACCAAATATTAAAAATCACGTATACCCGATATCGCAAGTTCTGTAATTCCTTGCTGAGTAAACTTAAACGCTCGTATGAAAAAGAACAGTTTAGAAATGCAAAACATAATGTTAAGGCTACCTGGAATGTCATTAGGAATGTCTCAGATCTTCAAACTCGTTGTTCTCCCTCTTTTGACCTGTTGGAATTATCTAATAACCCAATATCCTCAGTTAACCACGTCAACAACTTTTTTGCTAGTGTTGGCAGTAGCTTGGCATCAAAATTTAAATCACCCTTAATGCAGCCCAACTTAGTGACAAATTCTAATCTGTGTAACTCAATGGTACTCCTTGAGGTAACCGAAGAGGATATTGATTCCATTATTTTGGGACTCAGGTCTGATTGTGCTACTGGCGCGGATCTTATACCCGCCAAATTAATAAAAGCCGCGAGGTGTGTTTTAGTTCCGATTATTACGCATGTCTGTAATGTGTCTATAAGTGCTGGTGTTTTTCCGACGGCGCTTAAAAAAGCTGTAGTTCACCCCATTCACAAGTCTGGGCGCAGAGATGATGTAAATAATTACCGTCCAATTTCAATTTTAACAGCAATGTCTAAGATCTTTGAACGCGTACTGAATAAAAATCTCACCAGTTTTCTTGAAGCAAACAGTATCTTAGCCAATAACCAATACGGTTTCAGAAATGGAGTAAGTACCGAGGACGCAGTTATGGCTTTATCTAGTCACGTAGCTAGGACATTAGACAGGAAACATAAGTGCCTGGGAATTTTCCTTGATCTGTCAAAGGCATTTGACACCGTTTCTGCCCCAGCCTTATTGAATAAAATGGAAAGAATTGGAATACGAGGTCACCCTTTGAAAATCTTCGCAGACTACCTCAGTGGTCGTACCCAAAAAGTGAAAATCGGCCAACACGTAAGTGACGAGCTTCCTATGACATATGGCGTTCCACAGGGCAGCATCCTGGGGCCTACTCTCTTTCTCATTTATATAAATGACCTTTGCAAACTGCCTCTCGAAAATTGTCAGATATTTACTTATGCGGATGATACTGCCCTTGTAATAGATGGTCATGATTGGCGCCAGACATACCAAAATGCTGAGTCTGCACTTTCCTGCGTGATGAAATTTTTGGCTGATAATTTACTCACTTTAAATGCCAATAAAACGGTATACGTTCCATTTGCCATTAGGTCAAATCTGTGCCCGGAAAACTCTCTTCACCTTAAAGCACACTCTTGTGTCTCCTCAACGCAGTGTAGCTGCCTCTTTCTCACTAAATCCTTTTCTGTTAGGTATCTGGGAGTACTTATTGATCAGCATCTCAACTGGCACCCACAAATAGACAAAGTCGCGTCTCGAATCCGTAAGCTAATCTATATATTTAAGAAACTACGAAGTTCTGCTGATCATGATACGCTCAGATTAGTATATTTTGCCCTTTGTCAGTCTGTCCTAACGTACTGTTTGCCCGTGTGGGGTGGCGCCACCCAAAATGTATTTATCCGCCTTGAGAGAGCTCAGAGAGCTGTTCTGAAGGTAATGTTCTTTCGTCCACGAAGGTATCCCACTGCGCAGCTCTATGCTGATTGTGGGGTACTCACAGTTAGGCAACTTTATGTGCTCTTGTCGACGCTACGTAAACACTCTGTGCGTCCCCCTAAGGAACCGACTGGTAGACTTAAGCATGATGTTTTTCCTCTGGAACGCCATAGAACTGCCTTTGCCAAACGCCAATTCTACGTTAATAGCATTAATATGTACAACCTCTTAAATAAAAAGTTTAAAATTTATTCGTGCCCTAAATATAAATGCAAAAATTTACTTAAAGATTATCTCCAAACACTAAGTTATGATGACACTGAGGATTTTCTGCTGGGTAATTTGCGATGATAAGGTACTATAAATATGAATTTAAGTCTAAATCTAACCTTAGACGTATGTGTACTGGTTACACCCCTTTCTTGTTCACTACACGCATCCTACACCTACACACCACATACGCACTCACAGACATCCTTCACTTACTCACTACATACACACATACACACACACACACACACAAACACACACACATACACTTTTGGACCCTACATTTTTTTTTTTTTTCTCTCACCTCACCACACTGATTAAACGTTTTTCATCTTGTGTTTTCTTTACTTAAATTATTTCCTGTTTTCTTTTACGCCATTTGCCTATTGTTGTAACGTCCCGATTTATGGCTATGTCTTGTTTTTTGCGGAGAATCACTGACTCCTAAGACACAGGCACATACACCTAGTTTAGGAGTCAGGGAATTAAAATGATTGTGACCTAGTTATAAGCCTTATATGCTCTTAAATTTTAGTTCCTGTACTGTGATGGCTTTTGGTGAAATAAATTTATTTATTTATTTATTTATTTATTTATTTATTGTATACTTGTTTAAAGTAATTAATGCCCACGTGGACTGTTAAGGTTTGCTGGAGAGAATACAACTTGCTGTTCCACGCCAGAGCAGTCGTTTATTATGCAATTTATGTATTTAGTTTATGCACGTTTGTGATGCCTCATTGTAGAACAAATATAAAACAACATGCTCCATTTTATAGAATGTTTTCAAGCTACAACGGTGTGCGGCAGCATTTTGATATTTTCTCCGGGACGTTGGTATCAGCCAAAGTTAAAATTATGACGAGCTTGTGCAGTCATTCAACTGATAATAATTAGTCCAATGGAAGCATATTATTTATAAGCTTATTTATAATTAATTGTAACTAGCTCATACATTGTGCATGCTTTTTTTTTTTTTGGATGGGAAATCATCAAATGACTTCTCCCGCTTTGGGCGGAGCGGGAGGGCGTGTCAGACTTTTACTGACTAAAACCCACCCGTGTTCCTTCTGCTGCCTGTGCCGGGGCTACGGTAACTCTTTCGAACATCCCGCAACCCCAGCTGGAATCGGTCCTGGCGGACCCCATCAATGCCGCTGACATCTCTTTGAGGCGCGCGTGGAACACAACGCGCCATCGACTAGGGCCTGGTCCTTACTGGACAGCGAGCTACCCATTGCTCGCCGTCCGCAAGCCCGCGCCTACGGTGACCGGGAATCGGCTGCCAATTCCCGACGCCCAGGGCGTCTCCTGCGGCGACTAGGGGCGTGAGGGCGCAAAGCTTGCCTCTCCCTCACGCGTCCCGCCTCCTCCTTCGCGAGCATTACTGCTTCGCAGAAGGAGTTAATGGCTTCCCATGTACTCTCGCTCCATACCATGGCCTGGACCAGGGCCGGACGCGAGAGATCGCCGCCGCCGATCGCTTCCGCGAGGACACGACGGTGCTCCGCCCAAGCCGGGCAGACCTCCACCGTATGCTCCACCGTGTCCTCCGGGCAATCCACACAGTGGTGACACCCGGGCGTTTCCTCCCGCCTTATCCGGAACAGGTACCTCCCGAAGCACCCGTATCCGGTGAGGACCTGCGTCAGGCGGAAGGTGAGGACGCCGTGGCGCCTCTCCAGCCACTCCTCAAAGAGGGACTTATCGCCGCAATTGTCACGTGCCCAGACATTGTGCATGCTGTGTTCACTATTTTAGGGCATACAGTGTTTTGTGTATTTTTAAGTTTATCTAGTATTTAAGTTATATTGTATTGCCCGATTTGTGAACCAACAATAAAAAAAAATTCTTCAACTTTCTACCCATTTAGACCTACCGTCTCATATACGATACACCGAAAGTAATAAATTATTTACCCTTATGTACCCTCGATAAGAATTTGTTTACATTTGGTACCGGTGTCAAGTGTAAGGTGTGAGCAATACTCCAAGAACACTTTAGTTGTTATAGCCGGCTACACAAGTTGCATACATACACGTTTTGTCAGTGATTTGTGCTTTGTGATCGCATGATGTCATCAAAACGGTAAGAAATTGTATTTTTTTTCAAAGTATCTTGTATTTTTATCAATTTACAACAAGAATAAAAGTTATGTCGTAAATCAAGTGCTTTAGTTTTATTGTTTCTTTGAAAATTGTTCATGTTTTTTTCTCGTAAAATATAGTGTATCGTATTTGATTGCTCTAAGTATTTGATACAGTAGGCTAATACGCGTAACATATTTCTTGTTTCAGACTCACATTGAATGAAATCGTTACGCTGTTAAAAGAAGATGAAATCGAAAATAGTATTACAGAAAATGATATTTATTTGCTTCCACCTGAAAATGCAACCGGGGAGTTGACTGATGAAGATTCTGGGGACGAAGATAACGTCGAAATCAACAACCTACCATCAAGCTTGTTGAGATCGAATGCTGAGTTGCATCGAGCAAATGCAGAAGATTTTGAAAGTCATCAGTCAAGTCTTGAAGGTGAAGAACCAGAATTATGCGAACCATTACGTAAAATATCTAAAAAGTACAACTGGAGAAAAAAGAACTACACCAAGGAGAACCCGTCATGGAAGCCTATGTTCCATGTTCCTCAACAAAGGTCGCCTATCGAATGGTTTTCTTTATTTTTTTCGGAAGATCTTTATCTGTTACTTACTACTGAGACTAACAAATACCTGGGAAGGAAAAATCTTCCCGCTGATATCAAAATGGAGGAAATGAAGTGTGCTATAGGCATTTTGTTGGTAAGCGGCTACTGTCAAGTAAATAGAAGACGTATGTACTGGGAAAATACACCTGATACAAGAAATGAACTGATTGTTAGTGCGTTATCACGTGATAGATTTTCAGCCATATTTTCGAATCTGCATTGCGCAGATAATCTCCAGTTAGATAATTCTGACAAATTTGCGAAAGTACGTCCACTTATGAACAAAATATCGAGTGCATTTCAGGCATACTGCCCCCACAAAGAAAACCATAGTGTCGATGAGGCAATGGTACCGTATTTTGGACGACATGGATGCAAGCAATTCATCCGCGGTAAGCCGATAAGATACGGCTTCAAACTTTGGGTAGGTGCCACATCAGGTGGCTATATAGTATGGTTTGAACCATACCAAGGTGCATCAACTAAACTAAACCCCAGGTACGCAGAGTTGGGCCTAGGTGCAAGTGTCGTTTTGAGTTACACTGATAAACTTAGTCAGCTTGGTCTGGGAGGTAATTATCACTTGTTTATCGACAATTTTTTCTCTGGGCTGCCATTGATCACTGAGCTAACAAAGAGGAATATACGGGTAACAGGGACTATAAGAGAAAATAGGACCGGCAACTGCCCTTTACTGGAAAATAAAGAAGCGAAAAAGAAAGAAAGAGGTTTTTTTGACTACCGTGTGAGCGACGAGCTTATCATTTGCAAGTGGCACGACAATAGTATAGTGACTGTTTGTTCAAATGCGCTCGATATAACACCTTTGCATAAAACTGAAAGATATTCTCAAAAAGAGAAAAAGAAGATAACCGTTTCTCAGCCGCATTTGATACACCAGTATAATCAAAATATGGGTGGTGTTGATCTTTCAGATCAAAATATATCAACCCTTCGGACAAGTATTCGTGGTAAGAAGTGGTATATGCCCCTCATTCTGCACTGTATTGATATGTCGCTTCAGAACGCCTGGCTGCTATACAAATATAATGGTGGTAGTGTGGATATGCTGTCTTTCAGGCGCCGCGTAGCAATCGCACTTATAGAATCAAATACACTTAGAAGTAAACCAGGCCCGAGCAGACCATCCTCACTAACAATGGATACCAGGTTTGATGAGAAGGGTCATTACGTCATCAAACAACCACAGAATAAAAGAACGAGATGTGGACTGTGTCACCGATTGTGTCCTGCAAGGTGTGCAAAGTGCAATATTGGTCTACATGTTGAGTGTTTTCTTACTTATCATACTAAAAAATAATGCATTATATTTTTTTATCAATAATAACTTTCTGCCTTAGATGCTGGACTTTATGCTTATGTATATGCCTACTGTATCACATAGGATACGGCCCATTACACCCCCCTTATGCAATCGATATTTTTTTTAAATATTTTTTTTATTAATAATAATGTTCTATGACACGATAAAATAAAAAAAAACATATTTTACAAAAAAAATAGTTCCAGGTCTAAATGGGTTAATGATATATTATTTTGGTTTCAAAAAAATATTAAATAACGGGAAAAAAGTCGTCGATCGTTTTTATCGTGTGTGACTGCGCTCCATTTCTAATAAGTCCCTCCATTTCCTAAACAGTCACAGAATTATTATTCTGCGACTGTTTAGGAAATCGCACTCTGGGCTCCGGTAAGAGTTTTTCTAGTTGACTCCGGCTATCTCATGGATTTTGTTCATCATCATCATCCACAGGCCGTTTCCACCTACTGCTGAGCATAGGTCTCTCTTTTCATGTGCCAATCCCCACGCTCCTGTGCCAACCTCATCCAGGTTCTACTTGCGATGGTAACACTGTCGTCTGCCCATCTCGCCGCCGGACGACCGACGCTGGATTTTGTTACCTGTTCCGTATTGAATAGTACAAGAGCTTTCAGGTTTGAGGCAAGCGATTTGGATTTTCCGAGCAACACTGAACCATAAGTTATCTATTTGGGAAAATACTAAATGAAGCTGGCAAGGTCTTTCTGCAGCGGCATAAATATTACCCAATAGAAGTTCAAGATGCTTGGGCTCTTACGTGGTCGAATCCAGTCACAACATGTGACGAGCTAGAAAATATTATTTTTATTTTATAATTAACGGCTTTAGCACCGTCGAAAACTATGAGAACGACACCCATGACAAAAAGTTTGAAAGTTTTCAAAGCCGCCATATTGGATTTTCATTTTGACCTCACTATCGGTTTAATAATGATAACAATATGACGAGAGTCTCGTGAAAGCTGAAAAAGATAAATAGATTAAGTATCTTGACCTGGCTCGCGAGGTTGCCGAAATGTGGGATGTGGATACAGCAGTCATTGTACCGATAGTCGTGACGGCAAATGGCATAATAGCCAAGAGTCTTGACCAACTTCTGAGGAGGCTCTCGTTAGGTAGCTGGATCAAGAGGGCTTGATCCAGAAAGCGGTACTTCTCGATACGGCACGTATCGTTAGGAGGTTCTTCTCTCAGCAGCCCTGACCATCGGTAGGTGGGCTACTATTTTTATATTTTTAAATGTTTTTTTTTAATGTTTTTAAAAAAATATTTAAAAATGTAAGATATATGTATAAAAATGGAATAAAGGAAATAACAATATAGTACGTACATGCTTAACTGGAAGCACAAACGTACTGCAGTAGGACGCACTGCCCAAGTAGCATTTAGTTCTCATAAATTGTTCGCATTCGGTGTAACGATGATCTTCAAGCATTTGTAAACTCTTATTTATAGTTCACTATTGGTCCTGTAGCTGTATTCATATGAAAAAAAATACTTTAAACTGTATAAAATATGTAAAGGAGAGTACAATTTATCTGTTTAATAACTATTGGTGTTATTATACGATACCACGCTTCTAGTCAGCTTTCATGATACAAGTTGTACAAGAACATTTTAAAAGGAGTAAAATAAGTCAATTGCTGTTTAAAAGTTTGGGATTTATGACGTTGTATCGCTGGCATTTAAACAGAGCATATGTAAGAAAAAGAAAGAAAATACGTTTATTTACGGTAAACACGACGCAAAAAAAAAGAACACAAAAAGAAACAAGTTGGGGGAAAATATGCGTCACATCCACGCAAACGAACTATGTGAACTTCTATGAAGGCAAAAGCTGTTATATATAATATTATTTGCAGTGTTATCGTGCTTATTGCTGTAAGTAGTTATTCTCCGCGAGACGGCCAAGCCAAGAGAAGAGAAGGTTCAAGAGCAAAAATATTATTCACAAAAATAAGATCAATCTACTAAAACACTATATTCAAATGTACTTATACGAACAAATGAACCATCACTTTCAACTGTCCATCATGATAGCTTTCACGTTATCATCATTTCAATCATAAAGGGTAGGTACTTATCTGTAATTAATTAAGGAAAACTTCTCGTGATTCAGTTTATAAATAACTAGCGTGTGATTCTAAGTAAGTGAGTACTATGAATATTAAACAGTAGGTATGATTGTTTGTGTTCAACAACGATAGACTAATGAACCAACTAAATACTATCAGCATTGCCATCCAACGTGGCAATGCTGCCAGCCTTTCGGGCACTTTTCCCATTGACAGCGATGCGGACGAATTTTTTGATGCCCAATGAGCTCTTCCCACTTTTTATTTTTTTTATTGTATACTTGTACATAATATAATATATATATATATATATAATAATAATAAAATAAATATATTATATTATATATTATTATATTATATATTATTGTTATCTCCTATGTATTACGAGTTATTAAATAAAAATATACCTCCACTAAATACTTCAGGTAGAGAATCTTTCCATGCATTCGGTTCAAATCACACTTTGATATTTACCCCACATAGCCTGGGACTGTCACGATGGTCTAGTGGTCAGGCTAGCATGAGGTCCTGGGTTCGATTCCCGATCAGGCAAAAAGTATGGTTAAGGGAAAAGAATTTCTACTCAGTAAACGACATATTTAATAAGAGTTTGAATAAATACCAATCACAATCATTTACCCTCGGACATTAATAGATATTTTTTTAATATATCTAAAAATAATTTTCAGAATTTATATTGAATTATAACTATAAACCCAAATGTTCATGTCATGTGACATTATTCTGACTAAGGGCTGATTTTTCAATCGTCAGATAACTTTTACCTGAGGAATAAATAAGGTTTGACACATTTTCTATACAAAAGCTGTCAAAACATCAAACATATTCCCCCGATAAAAGTTATCTGACGATTGAAAAATCAATATAACAATATTGCTACTCAATTTTAATTTATGTTGAATTATAACTATAAACCCAAATGATTGCATGTCACATTATTAAGACTAAGTGTTATGGATCTGTATGATTATTTATGTTAAGACCGAAATTGTACCAACACTTTTAGCGAATAAATTGGTTTGATTTGATTTATGAACTAAAAAAAAAAAATTCTCCCTTAAACAATATTTTACCGATACTTAACCCTCTCTTTCCAACTCATAAACTGAGCTTTTACTAACGAGTAAAGCTGCGGTTATCAGTAGTAGGTACGTTAACATTACAGATACATACTGTTATAAATGCCACACTATTGGCAATACTTACTATAGATACTTGTGAGCTAGTAGCGAATTTACCGTTTTTGGCCGACAAACAAGCCTATAGACCTACTTAATCAGATACATTCAAATATGCAGCAGCAGAATGAGGTACGAAGTAGCCACTTCATTACTCGTAGGTATGGACGGCAGCACATCAAGCTACTACAATCTGTCAAATTTCTTTAATAGATTTTCAACTTTATCGCTAAAGCATTAGGTTCAAGGTTGATTGGGAAAATTTGACAGTTTCAGATAGCTTGACCTGCTGGCGTCTGTACAATCTGGTATGAGGGAACATATTTTTATAACACTATACAATATGTCCCGCAATTAACGTGCAACCTCTTGTACTCATCATTATGAACGGCTTTTACTATGGGACCAAACCTGAACTCGCGAAAAAAATCTGCTGTTCCCTACACTTTGACGAGTTATGTGAACATAAATGTAGGGGACAGCTGATTTTTTTTTTCGCTATTTCAGGTTTGGTCCCATAGGAAAGGTTGTTCATAATTATGAGTACAATGACCCCTTAAGAGGTTGTGCGTTAATTCCGGGATATGTTGTATAAGTATTTTTGAAGACTGAAGGAATCTGCTGGATGCGTGAGGCACAGAACCGGTCGAAGTAATTGGGGGAGCCTTATGTCCTGCAAAGGAATGGACGTCTTTCGGTTGAAATGATGATGCGACATATTTTTCTTTGTTTTCTCTCTTAAGGAGAAAGCGCCAGGGTAGCCCGCGAAATTCAAATTTTCTTACGTTTTTTTGCAATTTGCAGGTCAGTATTAGGTTGTATGTTGATTAAAATATTATTCGCGACCATAACAAATATGTATTTACACAATTATAATCATTAAAGTCATCAATACAACTCTCTAAGACCGCGTAATTCTACTGAATGACTATTTCATAAAATGTTAACTTTTCAGGATTATACAAATTAAGGAATTGTATTACTGATTCTAATGATTATAATTCTGTAAATACATATTTTTTACGGTCGCGTATAATACTTTGATCAACATACACCCAGACACTGAGCTGCAAATTGCAAAAATCGTAAGAAAATTTGAATTTCGCGGGCTACCTCAGCGCTTCCCCCTTAAGAAATTAAGACGATATAGGTACCTTCATAACATACCGGTGGGTATTTAATGCACGAATGCTTCGATGTATACGATTATATTATATCCCAAAACGTTTACCTTAACCCCTAACGTAATGTTATTGACATTGCATCCCAAACCAGTTATCACAAAATCGATGCTTTCATCTCTGCAGACTCACTAAAGGACTTTATTTTATCTTAATCTTTTACACTCAGTTATAATAACGGGTTTAAAAACAAAGTATAACGGTTTTACAGTTACGTTGAGACTAAGTTCTAAAGGCTCCTGCAAACAGGCGCGACACGTAACGCAAATCGCGCGCGACACAAAGGCACCGCTTGTCGCGCGATACGCAGTGCCTTTGTGTCACGTCGCGTGTCCTGTTAAGGCTCCTGCAAACAGGCGTGTTCGCAGGAGCCTCAAGGCAGAGTTAATAAAGTATAGTGTTTATTTTGATGCAAGTGTGCCAAGTTTGTCATTGCACTTGAGGCGGGTTTGCTATTTTGGATTGGGCAAAATGAGGCCGAGAGTGTAATGACAAAAAATTCGTTAAATGTTTTGCAATCGGAGTCTAGTCAGCTTACTAGCCAATATAATAAGTATATAATGAATAGTATGGATACCTACAACATGTCCCGGAATCAACGCATAACCTCATTGTACTCGTCATTATAAACAACTTTTACTATGGGACCAAACCCGATATCGCAAAAAAAAATCAACTGTTCCGTTCGCATAACTCGTCAAAATGTAGGGACCAGCTGATACATAATGATGAGTACTTACAATGACACCTTAAGAGGTTGTGCGTTATTTATACATGTTGTATAAATTACCTACTTTTCAAAAATCATTGATAAAATCTGTGCAAAAATGTTTGCAGTAATTCCAACTTTGACTCAAGCTCTAATATTTAGGTCAGTATTCTATTAAGCGTGAGATTCAGACGCACGCCGTTTATTATGACGTGTTTCTAATGTACATATCATACCCGAAAGTGAAATGCTATCGTTTACTCTTTGCAGTGAAACCTACAGATTTATGGTAAACTACTTTTCTAGTAATACAAAAGTTTGCTTAAGACTCGTGGACCATAAAAACACAGTGTTAATTTAAGTTGCATCCAGTGTTTAGGTTAGCCAGGTCATCAAAGGGCATAAAGTCACGTGGCAGGTTGACTTAAAGAGATGTTACAGAAAAAGTTTGTCACTTATTTTGTCAAAATACGCATTAAAACGGTGACCAAAGCGTTTAACATTTAAGTGCAAAACAGTCACAAACTTGAACCACATGAAAGTAGTCTTAGTTCGTTTTCCATTATAATTATTATTTGTAATCGTTTATTCCATCTTACGAGAACATTGATAGGCATCCACCATTAAAACTATAGTACAAAATGTCCAATTGTTTTTCTTATTTCAATAACCATCAGTTCATCACAGACAATGATGTATTCTATACAAGAAAATAAAATTGAAGTGTCTGTTTGTAATGTCAAAATAACAAGAAAGTATATATATACGGTACTTATAACAAAAAAAAAAAAACAATTTTAAAATTTTTTGTCTATCTGTCTGTCTGTTTGTTCCGGCTAATCTCCGAAACCACGGAACCGATTTTGACGGGACTTTGACTGGCAGATAGCTGATGTTACGAGGATTAACTTAGGTTACTTTTATTTTGGAAAGTAATTAGGGTTTCGCGCAAAAAAATTAAAACCTATGAAATTGTGAACAAAAAGTTGGATTTGAAAAATTCTTTTTGCATTTGGTAGCCCAATTCTCGAGGATAGTTATAAGGTATTTAAAATCACGCTACAACCCTTAGGAGCCGAGCAGAAAGAAAAAAGTCAGAAAGAACGTTAAGCGAAAATAGCGTGTGCGGGTGATGCAACGCGACGGGTCGGGGGACGAGGGAGTTTTATTCAAATATGGCTGTGATTTAGTATACTGTGCATCTTACGACTTCCACGTGAACGAAGTCGCGGGGCACAGCTAGTTTAAAATAATTAAAAAGAGGATCACAGAGGCAGATATGTTGTACCTAATAGTACACCCACATTTCGCCAGTAAGTCCCATGTAACATGGGGCGAACCTATTGCCATCAACCGGGCACAAATCCAGACTCCGAAATAATTTTCTTAGATTTGTCAAACTACGAGTATCTGACGCTTGATAAATGTCTTTGGTTGGTAATCAAAGGTTGGATTCGGTAATAGTGTAAGGTGTCGAACTTGATCAAACTTGGCTAATCGCAAACGACATTGTTACCATCACGGGTAGACCCTGGATGAGGCTGGTACGAGGCACATGAAAACAGAGGCCTATGCCCAGCAGTGAGTGAAAACGGGCTGCTGATGATGATGATGACGCTAGGATGGATCACGGTTTTTTTAAATAAAATTTCTTCTGATTCGCCTAGTAATTGGGTTACATTTCATATTGCATTGTACATATTTATGTGTACCCACAATAATATACACAAGATCAAAGCCACCATGCAATATAGATATCAATAGTGGTGGCGCGGGCGCACTGCTTTCTTCGCCACGTTTAGTATGCGGCCCGTTACATCGACCCCGGGCCGACAGGTTTGAGAAGTGTTCGCGCCCCGCCGTGGGGGCTGGAGACAAACCAGGGGCCCACAAGTACACAAGCCACCATTGCGACAGTAGACACCGCAAGAGCAGCACTTACACAACTTTCTTCGGTGAGTATTTTTCTATTAAAAGCTTCTTAGAAAGTGCTGTGAAAGTGAGCGGACGTTCGCAGTTTGCTTTAGAAACGTGTTAGTTCAACTGCGTTTTTTGTGTGTTTACCAATCCGGCTACATTGCTTGTCTTTTTTTTTGTGTATTCATTGAGATTATATGCATTTATTTGTTTTTGTTAAAAAATCTGATCGTTATAAAAATATTGACGTAATGCCCCCTAATAGATTGACCTTTGTGTTTAAGATACCGTAACCACAACTTATGTAGGTAGCCGATAGGTATCGTTTATTTATTCTAATGCATTTGTAAACAAACGGTAATTATAAGTAAAATTAATATCTACAATAACATTTTACATCCAATCACTTCCCACATAGCTTTTTGATGTCTGTATTTTTCTAAATAACATCTAAGTAGGTAAGTAGTAAATGTCTTGCATACAAACTAACTTTTGTGGATCCTTCTTTTTTACCGGTATACACGAGAAAGTGGAATTAACCGTCCACGTCTGCTGACTTTGACATTGTGCGATACCATTGTTTCTTTTAACTTTCTTTGATCTTAATTCTAAACGGTGTTCTACACGATCGTGCACGAGCAGCATTTGTACAGAATACATTGTTCTTTCATTTTCCTTTCTTTCTAAATATTCATATATTAGCTGCAAGATGTTTGCCCTGATTTTGGTCTAATAAACTGAGCTAGTAAGAGCCGATGCCGGTAATTGGATGTCCGATGACTGATCTTAACTTATCCATTGACAAAATATTCTTCTTTCATGTCGGCTAAGAGAATACCATGCTATTTTTAAAATCATTTTCATTCAACGATCCGTCTTGCTTAATAGATACGATACGATAGATCTAATTGATTCCAATTAGATCTATCGTATTGCCATTAGAAGAGACAACAATAATGGCTAAGCAAATAATTATGAACTTTTGCAACAGGGTACTTATTTAATCGAAACTTTTCTTCTACCAGATACCCTATAACAATGAAGACTTGGCTGCTGTGTCTGTGCGTGCTGACGGTGGTGGTGTCATGCTACTCACAAGGTCCCAATCGCTACGAGAACTTCAACGCGGATGCCATCATTCAAAATGATAGGATCCTACTGGCCTACTACAAGTGCGTAATGGACAAGGGCCCCTGCACGAGGGATGGAAAGAACTTCAAACGTAAGATGTTTATTTATATTTTAATGTGAAGCTCACGTACTGTTCATTGTAGCTCTGGTTCATTATTTGAATGCTATACTAGCTATGAATGCTAGCTGCCTATCCGTGGATTAAGCAGCGCAGAGATTTGCGATGCGATAAGACGTCGCAATTTTGGGTGGGAGTCCTGTGAACGGTTGTTCAAATATATAAATTGTAGTTCCAGAGAGATTCATCATCTTCCTGAAAACTTTTCCTCTAGATGTTTGCTGTCTAGTCAAGCTATAAGCTATAGATCTGATAGCCGTTATCTGAGCGAAATAGAATTAACTCAATCTAGAAAATCAATCCGGGATCCTCTCAGTTTGTCGTATTGTTTGAAATCTGCTATGGAGAGCTACTCTTTGCAAAATTTGTATCTCGTGGATGTGTCCACTATTTAACTAAGAAACTCAATGTGTGGTAAGCCAACCAAAGGCTCATGATCATCATAATCAACAGGTAAAATATATGTACACAGATAGTGGACTATCCGACACGAGCGCATGCGTGTTAAGGATAAGAGAGTTACTGGACTTTTATAAGTTCTTCTAATCAGTTCTGTACTCACTCCGACATTTTAAAAGAATTAATGATGACGTTGCTTTTTATAATGAAACAGCAGAATCCAGGCAAATACAATTTTTTTTTAAAGCATACATGAGGTAACAACCTTATTTTGTTATATACAACACTCCCACTTAAGGGGGAAGCGCTAAGGTAGCCCGCGAAATTCAAATTTTCTTACGATTTTTGTAATTCGCAGCTCAGTGTCTGGGTGTATGTTGATTAAAGTATGATTCGCGACCGTAACAAATATGTATTTACAGAATTATAATCATTAGAATCAGTAATACAATTCCTTATTAAGTTAGTTTAATCTTGAAATGTTAAGATTTTATGAAATAGTCATTCAATAGAGTTACTTGGTCTTAGAGAGTTGTATGTAGAGCTGCTTTTTGCATAAGCCCAGTGTTCTTCATTGTAGCAGTTATTTTAAACTGACTCAAGAAATTTACAGAAAAAAACTATATCGGGTCCAGTAAGTACTGCGATATACATAAGACTACCAATTAATTGCTGATAGGGTAGTCTCCTATCACATGTTTCACTTTTCGTTACATTTATTTTGGATTCAATAGATGTATCAGCAAATTTAAATTCAGGAATATTAAATTTTAACAACAATTCTTCAATATAACTTTCTTGGTCTATAGTAATAGTACCCTCCTGTTTATTGACAACTACTCTCATTTCTAAACAATTTCTAATAGCACCTAAATCTTTAATCTTGAACTCTGATGACAAACTTCTCTTCACTAGCTTCCTCATTATTCGAAAAAAAAAAACAAAGAAATCGTCAACACACAGTGCAATGATGACTTTTATATCTTTATTAATATTAGTAAACAAACATGGTTCTAGCTGTGACTTTTTATAACCCAAAGATTGTAAAAATTCATCAACTCGTTGATACCATGCTCTCGATGACTGTTTTAAGCCATAAATAGCATGTTTCAACCGTAAAACCTTGTTTACATTAGCACAACTACTTTGAAAACCTGGTTGTTTCATAATATAAACCGTTTCATTTAGAAAACCATTAAAAAAAAACTGTACTTACATCTAAATGACAAATATCTAAATTAAGCTGAACTGCTAAAGCGAATTACAATCTCAGGGTTGAATGTCTCAGGACTGGTGAAAAAGTTTCATCGAAATCAATACCTGGTCTTTGCGTGAATCCCTTCATGACCAATCTTGCATAAGTCTAATTTTATTATCGGTTGCAAATTATTTTCTAAAAACCCATCTACATTGTACAACTGTGCCACTAGGTAGAAGATTCACTAACTCCCAAGCGTCATGATCTTCAAAGGATTTAAGTTCACACTAAATGGCTAATTTCCACTGTTCACTTTCGGGTCCATTCAACACTTTTTCAAGAGATACACTAGTATTTAATTCACTGCTTACGCACACATTACCGAAGACGTATCGATTGGGTTGTTTACGAATACGTTTTAAAGGCAGCACTGAAGAAACCTCAGGCTTTGTCGCAGGTTCAATCCCTTCCAGACATTCGGCCCTTGTTACCGGCTCAGCCGTTGTTACATCTGAAGAATCCTGAAAGTCCTCTTCCACAGAGCTTGTACTTTCCTCTTCTATGTTCGGCGCTACTACCGTCTGCCCCTACTCCTGTCTTCTTGTGTTATTTATGTCTCCCACTTCTTGGGTAGTTTCTTTCTATTTCTAAGAAAACATCACCTGTGCTTTCATTTGTGTTCACGTGTATTACATCTTGCTTCTGCTCAATCCCCTCTTCAATCACAACAATATCTCTGGCTATTATTACACTGTCATTGTTGAGATTGAATATGCGGTAACCTTTTACATTGTGTGGGTAGCCAACAAGAATACACTGACTGCTTTTTTATCCCATTTCAGTCTTTTTTCTTTTGGGATATGTACCATGGTCTTACTCCCAAAAACACGCAAATTAATGACGTTTGGTTTGGCACCGGTCCAAATTTCAAAAGGTATTCTGTTGTTCAGTCTTGATGCTGTAGACCTGTTTCTCAGATAAATAGCAGTGTTCACTGCTTCTGCCCAAAAATGTTGGTAATCCTGCATCATACAACAAACATCCGGCTTTTTCAACCACAGATCGGTTAAGCCGCTCACATAGACCGTTTTGTTCTGGAGTGTACGGATAAGTTTTATGGTGAAATATTCCGGCTTCCTGTAAGTATTTCTCAAACTCCTAACTGCAGAATTCCGTTCCATTGTCTGCCCTAAACACTTTCAGCTTTCTGCCTATCTGGTTCTTTACTAGTGTTTTGTAAGACTCAAAAAAAGAAAATACTTAATTTTTAGTTGTTAGAAAGTAACGTCCGACTGTAGTTTATTTTTTATTTTATTTTAGATAGGTTTGCTCTTGACTCAAGTCTAGGTCAGAGATGACAGAGACAAAGTTGACGAGTCATCTACAAATAGCAAGAAGTATTTATTTCCTCCAATTGATTTGGCCTCCATAGGTCCACAAATATCTGCATGAACAATATCGAGCAGCTCTTTGCCTCTGTTACCCGTATTAGTAAATGGTAATCTGGCAAGCTTCCCCTCACAGCACACAATACAGTTTTACTGACCTGAGCCTTTTCAGTACCTATATGACATTCCATGAACAGCACCATCCCTCATCAGGTTATCAAATTTGCTGTTTATATGGCCAAACCTTCTTTGCCGTACATCGCCTGACACTGATGTCTACAACAAACAATCAACATGCTTGATTTTTAGTTTGTACACACCACCATTAAAATCTGCAAAAGCCACAAGTTCATTCTTCCGGTTGTAAATATAACAGTGATTGTCCTCAAATGTCACTTGGTTGCCTTTTTTAATCAATTGGCTAAAAGATAATAAGTCTGTTGCCAAGTTTGGCACGTATAACACTTCTATAATTGGGATATCGTACTCGGCATCTCCAACAACTGTAGTTATTTTGCACATCTCCACAGCCTTTGACGGGAACTTTCGATTTATCAGCGATAACAATTTCCTCGACATGTTGTTTTTTGTGGTATTGAACAACCAGTCTGTCTTGGATGTTAGATGGCAACTGGCACCGCTATAAACGTACCAGTCAGTTTGACTAGTTTCCACTAAGAAAAACGATACTAAATGCATTAGATTCCTGCTTTTTTTTGGTACATTTTCGCATTTATTCATAAAATGTCTCATCTGTTTACATTTATAACATTTGACATTTGATTTGAAGTTTAATGTTGAAGTCTGGTTGTTTGCCAACCTTGTTGTTGGATGCCAACCTTTCGTCGCGGACGCGTTTTGTGTGAAACCAGAGGCAATGTCTCTTCCGTCTTCCATATATAGCCACTTGGATTTAATGGCGTCGGATGTTAATTCAATGCCAGAGTGATCAACCGCCATGATCATGGGTTCAAACTCAGGCAATCCCGCCAGCAATAATGAGCCAATCCACTCGTCACTGATCTTGAATCCTGTATTATTCAATCTTTGACTCGTTTCTAATATTGAAGTCAGATATTGAGACATAGATTCACAATTTTCTCGACGGATAGATATGAGATTACGAAGCAATCCAATGCGCCGCGTGAAGCCATTGTCATCGAACAGTTTTCTTAACTTTGTCTACAATCCTTTTGCACTAACTTCACTTTTGATATGCACAAATAAACTGGGATCAATACTCAATTTTTTTTTGCATTTTCTTTCGTGACACTTGTTGCATGCCTTCCAAAATCAAAAAGTTTTCCACCGCGAACGCCCAATCTTCATAGTTTTCTCTTCCTTTTAATTTAGATATACTTGCTATGAGATTAGTCGACATTTTGTTATTTTCACTATAAAACCTGACTAAAAATCGAATTAAAAACGGGCACGGCCCATAACCTATACTGAAACAGCAGAATCCAAGCCACAGAACACTCCTGGCGGAGATCCAGGCATTGCCCGGCATGGACTAAATTTATTTTTTTAAAACATGAACAAGCATATGTACACGAGGTAACAACCTTATTTTGTTATATACAACACTTTTAATAGTACCTTTGTAGGAAAACTTTAAGCCCATTATGTATGCTACTCACAGAAGTAACTTACGCCATTATTAAATAAAACATTATAGTCTCGCTTCATTAACTACCTCAAAGTATTTGTTTACATCTCATTTACTGGAAAATAATAGAATTAAAAAAAACTTACTTAGGTATCCTCGTAAATGACGAGCATATTCAACCTGAGCTTTGGGTTTTGGTTGACATAAATTAACCATTCTCTGGGCCGGAATTAAATAATAATTAATTTGTGTAATGGTCCCACAAAATACATACAAGCGATCAACGCATGTTGAATTCAAATGGCTCTATTTCTGTTAGATATACCTACGTACATTTCTACTGCGTCAACAAATACTCTGATCTAAAGTAATTACTACACAAAATTAATCATACGATGATTATCTACAACTCAAACCAATGTTTACATTTCCCTGAGTCTAACCCATAGTTAATGGTAAATTAAAGTCTTCCCATCACTATTGTTCCAGGTGTACTGCCAGAGACGTTGTCCACCGCGTGTGGGCGCTGCAGTGCTAACCAGAAGACGATCGTCCGCCAGCTGCTCCTCGGCATCAGATCTAAGAGCGAGCCTCGCTTTTTGGAACTACTCGACAAGTACAACCCTGACCGCTCCAACAGAGATGCCCTCTACACCTTTTTAGTCACTGGCAATTAATAACTGACCTATTTTCGGATCCCCAGTGAAATTATCTGTAACAGTAACGTTGTTTAATTTCTGAGCAGTTTAATGTTAATGAACGTTTTTCTATCAGTGACTAATTAATTATCAATAACTATCAGGTCAGGACAGACCAGTTTGGTGATACCGTTACGTTGTTAATAATAATATTTGTTAAAATGATCGTTAACATAGTATCACACACAAACCACAAAACACAATTAACGGTAGATTTTAAATTATCGTTCTGTCGCTATCACCTTCAAACGATTGATAGAAACAGAACGATGTTATAAATAAACAAACGCTTAGCGATTTTTGGTGCAACACATTTAGTGATTTTTGGTGCAATTTTTAAAGCAGTACGTAACATTGTGGACCTCGCAAATTGTGACTGTCTCGTATTGGATTAACGGATTAGATCGTAACAATGGAATTGTTTAATGCGAATATCGCTAAAACATGGAGAATGCATTTACTATTTATTAAAAATTGGTTTCAATTTCTATTAGTATAAGGATTAGAGTAAGATAATAAAGATATAACACAACTTTCCATAGTTTCACTTGTTTACTACTTCTCTACACCCGCGGTCCTGACGCTCCTAGGAGTGGGCTCTGTTTGAGTTGTGAGCGTCATAAAACCCGTTTGATCATTAAATATGAGATAAAACAATATTCATTGAACTGATAATTATCGTGGTAATATGCCCATGTATAATTACTGGCGACATATTTGTCATACTGTGGTTGTTCTAAGAAATAAAGCATTTATTAGTTGGTATAAATATCGGACACATCGACGAGTAAACCACTCAGCTGTTAGACTGTGCTCGAGGTTCACCTGCCTGTCTTGCAAAGCTAGTAATCATGAAAGTAGTTCTGCTCACCCTCTGCTTCGCTCTCGGTGTGCTCGCACAAGATCAGTACGAGTTTGGCAACGATGACTTCGACATCTCACAAGTTCTGAGCAATAAAAGATTATTGCACTCATATACCAACTGCTTGCTGGACAAGGGACCTTGCACTCCAGAAGTTAAAAAATTTAAAGGTAAGAAAGCAAGTTCGAAGTATGATCTAATTGACATTTATTTATTATTCTAAAACTAAGTACATTAACATTAAACATTATTATGCTCTACAAACTAAGTGCAAACTTGTAATTGTTATTTGATCCAATAGATTGTTTAGCCATGAATCATGATCCTTAATCCTACTCCTACCTAACTAGATTAGGTTAAGCGATCGATATCTGCCGATCTATCCTGTAAACATCACACCGTGAACGCTTAGGTGAAGTGAGTTTGAAGTGAGCTATCAATCCCTAGTAGAGTAAGGTGAGATGACAGTTCACATCACGCTCACTTTACCTACATTTTCACGGTGGGATCTTTACAGAATAGCACCACTGTAGTTAATCTTCAGTCTTATTATAAGTCAATGTCAAGACCCACTTTGTGACCTCGGTTTTGAAGAAGAATTATTAATTAAGAATTAAGATATATCGTGTCTGTTTTACAATAACCAAGAGTTATCAAAGGATAGTATCTGTCGAAATATCTTCCCGATGGCAGACCTGCCATGAGCCTCTTATCCACTTTTTGACAGAGTTTCACCATATCTTTATATGTAGTAGAATGCTCAATGCATTCGTCCAGTATATCTTATATTTTCGGAAAAGTATGTGATGGTTCTCTGTAATTAATTAAGTTCTCGAGCAAAAGTTTTATGTTCTATTTGAGTACCGTTAAATGCGTTCCATGTTTCCAAAAAGGTTCAATTAAGGACGGATCAAATCTAACATTCATAATATGGCGATTTTCACCAAAGAAACTGAACGCGATCAGCACATAAACTACGTTTAAGGACTGTTAGTGTCATTATTTTCCGTGGAATATTGACACTGACAGCTCGTGAACGCGGTCTCCCGGTATATAAATGTTGTAGTTGTACGGCATTCGAGAATATTGTCAGGGGGCCAACCACCACCTCTTAAAGCAGTATTATTTTAATGTTATGATTACAATAATACTGATTTAAGAGGTGATGGTCTAGCTCCAGGAAGTTTCAATACCCCAAACGTAAAACCATCCGGTAAGCAACTATTATTATCGTTTGGTGATTTTAATAAACCAAGTTTTGTATTATCAGATTTCATGAAATTAACTTTCAACACTACAACATTAGTATGGCGAGAGGTACTCAACGTCTCTCAGTCGTCAGTCTAACATCATTTTGCATATCTGCCCCGTTTATCAACGCAATAATTGCGACCGATTCGAACGGTCACAACGGTATCTTTTGGCATTATTACATCTTAATATAATTAATATGAACTATCACTTATCACAGATTTTGTTCCCATAGTTTTGGTTAGAATGTTACAGGCTTCACGTAATATAGCCACTTGATCACGTATCCTGCTTATTTATTTATTCCAATAAGCGCTATAGATTATTCTTCTTTGCCCTCGCCTCTTCCCATTATGCGGGGTCGGCTTTCTTAATCTTTCAGCGCCATTCACTTCGCTGGTAAGCATCGTCATCTGCAAGGCCAAGCTTTTGCATGTCCTTCCGGACGTTTATCATCCAGGTAGTTTGCGGTCTACCTCTCCCTCTCCTTTTTGTAGCCATGGAAAGGAACTTTTCACGATATGGTCATCGGGTCTACGCATAACATGTCCGTACTACCTTAGCCTGGACTCTGCAATCTTCTCAGTAATAGGCGTTACTTTGAAACTCCCCCTTACATGTTCGTTGCGAACTTTTTCTTGTACGAGATATTGAAATTTCGTGATTAATATGATGATAAGTGGTGGATTAATAAGACTAGCAGCTTCAGTGAACCTCAATGTTCAACAGTGGCGCAGCTACAATTATCATTAGAGGGAAGCCGAAGAAAAAATTGTTCAGTTCTCATAAACTCAGGTTTTTAATCTTATGATGACTATTAAACTGGTATTAAATATAATTATGTAATGTGATATAATACACACAGGTGTACCATATTATTTGACAATAGTAGACACTAGAGTGGTTGTTCCGAAGGGAAGCCGATTAGAATCGGGTTGTATGAAGGCTACGCCCCTGATGTTCAGTACACATTCCAGCAGCGTTTCGCATATCTTTCTGCTTTGGAGGTTTTTCCGTCAAAAGTTCTTTCTCGACAGGTATTATTGCATCACGGATGAGCGCATACTTCTTCTTGTAATAAGTAATGTTTGAGAGTCCCGGCGAGTCTGTGGCGCAGCCGCTATCTTCGGATCTCTCTCAATGAACATTACTTTTGCCGCCTTGTGTTCTTCAAACACATTTCATAATAATTGCTGTTTAATACAATACTTTGTATAAGTAATTTATCTGTACAAGACTTATACATATGTATGTATAAGTCTTGTACAGATAAATTATTTATATGTATAAATAAATAAAATTGAAATGTCTGTATGTAATGTCAAAATAACTGCTTTTTACTAAATGCATATGCCAGTATATACGAAACTTATAACGAAAAGCAATAGTTAAAATTTTTGTCTGTCTGTCTGTTTATTCCGGCTAATTTCCGAAACGGCTGGACCGATTTTGTCGGGACTTTCACTGGCAGATAGCTGATATTATAAGTAACTTATGGCGCGAATCAAACTGCGATCTAAATCTTAACTTTGATTGTAAATGTTTTAGAAAAATTTGTGGCTACATATTATTTAGGCTTTTTAAAGCGATATTTAAAAAAGCATAATAATCTTACTTAACTAATTCATATTGTAGCTTTTGAAAATTACCTACATTAGATAATAAATGAGATTCTTCGGTTAATTTAACCAAAAATATTTCCACAATCTAGGTTTTATTGAGCATTATTGTGATAATCAAAATTGACTTTAGCTCATTTTGTTTGGACATAAAACATAAACACATAACATCACGCCTTGTTTGGACATTTACAGAAAAATTGCCGGAAGCCCTGGAAACTCGATGTGCGAAATGTACGGAAAAACAAAAACAAATGGGCAAGTCGACGGCTAAAGAAGTGAAGAAAAATCACCCTGACATCTGGAAGCAACTAGTGGCTAAGTACGACCCTAAAGGCAAATACCAACAGGCATGGAAGGATTTCCTTGAAGAATAAAAACAAATACTTATCCATTTTGATATAAACATATTTATCAATTTCCAATGAAAATAACAAATAGTTTTTTTTTTTAAATGAATACAATTGATAACAAAATAAAGGAACATTTATAAATAATTATTCTTCGGCTTTTACTTTCCCTTCTGATTCGGAAGTACGCTTATCTAGCGTTCGACGAAATGTTTCATAACAGACCCACCCTTGGGAATGCAATTGTTTAGCTTCATCCCAAATAGCGTTAAATGTTTCATCTGTAAACTTTTCTCCGGCTGCCTCGAAAACTGCTCTTACAACGTTTGGTTCCCGTTTCTGGTACATGTCACGGTGTGAAACAAAGAGAAGTGTCAAAACGCTAGGACTTAAACAAGACTTAACATCAGATTCCTGTGGCAAGCAAATTCTATCCGCTTTACACATTCTTTCAGGAGATATGGGAAAATCCAGATCCAAATATCTTCCCGAAGGTAAACCAGCCATTCGACGAGTATCCTGTACTTGTCCTGGTTTTACCATTTCTGTATAAGTAGTACGAAAATCAAGGCATTCTTTTGGTAGGTCGGGTATTTTGGGGATTTCAGGAGAAGGCACTCTGTAATTAATAACACGTACAAAGATTTTATATTCAATTTTAGATCCGTTAAATGCCCCCCACATTGATAAAAGAGGTTCTATCATTGCTGGATCGAATCGTATCAGCTTTGTACCACAAATATCATAAACTGTATGCTTTGAGAGCCAACCTGACCTATCTTCATCAAAATATTTAAGGTTTGAGTAAAGAGTATTGAAAAAATTTGGTAGAACACGTTTAGACAAACCCTTTCGTACAGTGTTAAGGTGTTTTAAGCAAGTTCTGAAAAACTCCAATCCCGTATTGATTTCGCAATATGCCATACATTCCTTCATACTATCGGGAGGTTTCAGTATCCCAAAAGTATGATCTTTGGGCAATTCGTTAATATTATCATTCGGAGCTAACACCTCCCCAATCCTGGGCTGGTGGGTATCTGCAAAATTGGATTCTATTGAACTCACTATCCCCCTGTCTGCTTTTCCAAGTACAATCATATCATCAGTGACAGCACATCGACCGCGAGTGCCTCGCTTGTCTGCGGTCGTGCGATAACCGTAAGTTGCATCTGAACGATAAGGAGGTGCACAATAATTGCGATTTACCTGAACGCCAGCGCGTTTTGACTGGGGTGTTTTATCAGGTAATGGAACTTTAGGCATTGCTATATCATAGAGTCGGCCATGATACGGCGTCGGTTTGCCAAAGGTGGTTCCTTTATCAAAGCCTTCTGGTAACATTGGCACAGGATCCTTTACTTGTCCAAGATTCTTCATCCAATAAGATGCGTACGCCGTTTCCTTAAAATCCGTTACAAGAGTTTCAAATTTAGTTTTATTTGGTGGGTTGATTAGTTTGGCGACGTGCCCGGTGGGCCCTGCATTCCGCATATCTAGTGGTATTGGATGACGGAGCGGTGGAAGCGGGCGCTGCTTAGGCGTTGGGAAGATGGCATCACTCAATAAAGCATCTGCTTCATCTTTGAGCAGGTAATGCTGCAATGCAGCGCCCACAGTGTCTGTAGCCTGAGCACTTGGTATACCAGCCGCAACAATCTTTGGATCTCTTTCTATGAACATTCCACGGTTCCCCTTTCCCCCCGAAGTTGCTCTATTACACTCTAAAGGCATAATCAATACAATTTTATAGATATAACAATTATTACAAATATCCACTAAAATCTCGCCAAAAACTATTAAATTACTTTATATCTATGCTATTAAAAAGCTGTTGACTTGTGTCATTTTGTTACATTTTCACGTCATCTTTTACACCAAAGTTTTTTAAACGAAACATGGAGTTCTTAGACGAAATAAATAGTATTGATAGTATAAACTTTTTTGAAGAATCGGCTTCAAACGAGTTACACGTAGGTACATTAGTTAGAAAGCAAAATGATTTGCATGGGCTTCCTAAAATAGAATGTACAGGAAATGTTGAGAGGAATCAGGTACGTATTTTTATCATCATTGAAATCAAGGGTCATCCGGCAGTAGGCATATGCGCCTCACTGACGCTGTATCCGATAATGCACCTATTACCAATGTACTCACGTCTGTAGATTGTAATAATCACTTGTGTTTGCTCTGTGCGCACTTATGGACAATGACAAACAAGGCTTTATATACAACTACGTATGTCACTTCCTTTGCAGTTGTGTTCCATCTAGATCTGGCTTGACATAGTTAGCAGGTATTTATCCACATCCATACTTATTATAGATACGAATGTAACTATGTATCTATATTTTACATTTTCACGCCTTAATAGCAGACCGATTTCGATGAAAGGAGATCCGCCAAAATTGCCCCAGGCCCGGCGCAAAAGAAATGTATCTCAAATTTTAGAATAATAATAGTAGAAATATTGTAAAGTATCGCTACTGCCAAATTCGGTGGCGAACTTAGTTTTTTTGCTAGGAGAAGTTTAATAAGCACTAGAAGTAAAACTGTATTTTTTGTGTTCTGTGCCAACTTAAGTTTCCAAACTGTGCAATGTTAGTGTGTCTCGAGATCAAATGCAATACCATAACGCTAACACACGTAAATTTATCCTGCAGCGAATCAGGACTTCTTCACCAAAAACTTTCCATAAAAGTGTCATTTTCACATCTAGCGCCTGTGAAACTTCTCCAGGCAAAAACACTATGTTAGCCACAGAATTTGGCCATAGCGATACTTTACAATATTTCTACTATTATTTCCTACTCTAAAATCGGAGATACATTACTTTTGCGCCGGGCCAGGGGTTTTTTTGTATGAGATTTGGCGGATCTCCTTTGGCATACTTACAAATAGACCCTACCTGGGTTAGGACATAGGTCACTTTTTAACCCGGTAGTACGTTCCCGTAAGATAATTTCCGACCTCCACGTGAGTGAAGCCGCGGACAAAAGCAAATCCAATGAGCCACTTTCTTGTCTCACTTTGTAACAGTTCAGTCATTTGTAAACGTGCTTTAGTGCCTATATTCCAGTTACCAAGGCCTATATAGAGTGGTCTATAATAGATTGATTTGCTGTATTTAATCAAAACACCGCCAAGTTTGCTTTAAATAAGAACCTATGCGTTTCTCCGTTGCTGTGATCACAACAGGATATCCCGCAATTTCCCATAACCATTTTGAAAGTGAATTAGCGCAGAGAGAGCGGTAATACGGGTTATTTATTACTTAAACGCTATTACAACTTCTTGAAAAGCTACCTTTAGTCATTTGAAATGAGGAAAAACCGTGATCAGGCAATAACATTATAGTAAGAATAATTTAAGGATGTTTGATAATGGACAGAATACTTAATTAAGGGTAGAGTAGAGAACCATCAAGATAAAATAAAATGAAATAATAAATTAAACAAAGTAAAATAATTGTAAATAAGGTGATAGTGTGAGTGTGAGTATGTGTTTGTGTGTGAGTTGTAAGAGTGTGAGTTCAACGGTTATCACTTTTTCGAGAAGTTTTGATAGAATGCACAAAAGTGCGATAGGACGGTAGTTTTCCGGTAGTTCTTTAAGACCGCTTTTATGAATGAGTCGGACACAAGCAACCTGCCAGCAGTCTGGGAAAATACCGTAGGTAAGTTAAAAATGTGAGCGAGTGGTTTTAACAGTGATTTTTTAAGTGGTATTATTAGTCTGGCCAATGGGTATCGTATTACCCAATTACTGGGTTGTGGAGGTCAGATAGGCAGTCGCTCCATGTAAAATACTGGTATTCAGCTGCATTCGGTTAGACTGGAAGCCGACCCCAAGATAGTTGGGAAAAGGCTAGGCAGACTGATTGATTATTAGCCTGACACTAATTTCATCCAGTCCACCGGCGATGTCAATTTTAAGTTGATCTATAAGTTTTTCTAGGGAGAGATTTTTGCCTAGGAAAGTGAAATAAGCATTACACCTATTTAGAGAATCGACAGAGTCCTGTGCGTTAGATAATAAGTGGGAAGAATCACTTTTTTCCATATTTGGGTTGTTAATAGATTTTATAGTGTTCCAGAGCTTTTTTGGGTTATCTTGATTTTTGATTATAAGTTGACTGTTATAATCTGTTTTAAGTTTATGGAGCAAGTCGTTGCAAAAGTTTTTACACCTGGTGTACACGAGGCGTCGCATTTCGTCATTTGGATAGGATCTTAAGGCTAGATAAATATTATCACGGTGCCTCATGCATCTCATGAGGCCTGGCGTTATCCAGGGTTTTATATTGTATTGACTTCGACTGACGGTGATTTTACGTGAGTTTTAAGCGATTGAGTTTGAAATAAAGAGTGTCTCAGTAAGAGTGCACTTTTTCATTTTAAAATAAAAACAAGTATTTTATGACAGAGTTGTGATATTTTTATTGTATTGTAAAGAAGACATGTTCCGATTAAGTATGGAATAAAATATCCGGCAAATGACCCCCACGGCTCCGATGACAGGCCATTACTCTTTTCATGAAAATTTCCATGACTTTTGCACAGAGATATGGCTGTATCTCACCGATGACGCGTTGGATTTCCGATTTGAGCTCAGGAATTGTTTCGAGTTTATTCGCATAAACCCGAGATTTCACAAAACCCCAAAGAAAAAAATCGTACGGCGTTAAATCGCACGATCTTGGTGGCCAGTTGACATCAGAATTTCGTGAGATAATGTGTTCTGGAAATCGTTGCTGCAATAAGTCGATTGTTTCATGCGCGGTTGCGCCGTCCTGCTGAAACCATATGTTGTCCAGATTCATGCCGTCCAGTTGAGGCCACAAGAAGTCCGTTATCATATTCCTGTAACGAATGCCATTCACCGTTGTAATGAGTTTTCACAATTATAACGCGTTGTTCTTTCGAAAAGCGCTTCATTTTTAATAATCTGAATAAACAGAGGTGACAGCTGTCAAATTTCATAGTTGCCACTTGCATGAAAAAATTTTTTTTCCAATTTTAAAAAGTGCACTCTTACTGAGACACCCTTTAGTTTCAATTAGTGAGTTAACGGAGGAGTTAGTGCCCACTTGCGTATTCATGGGTTATCCCAAAGATATCCGATATAACTCGGAGTTAACAGCTAACTCAGGGATAATCAAATAATTCGTCTTGCGCCACCAAGAGTTTGAGGTAAACCTAGAGTCAAACTTTTAAATATTAAACCCACTTATGTGGGAGAGTTGCGTCGCTAAACTCTGGGTTAGTGTAAGTATGTAATCTATACTAATATTATAAAGCTGAAAAGTTTGTTTGTTTGTTTGGTTGAACGCGCTAATCTCAGGAACTGCTGGTTCGAATTGAAAAAATCTTTTAGTGTTGAATTGCCCATTTATCGCGGAAGGCTATAGGCTATATAAAATTACGCTAAACCAATAGGAGCGGAGCATCAATGAAAAATGTTGCAAAAACGGGGAAAATTTATCCCTTTTGAGAGCTTCAAGTTACGCAAAAATCATATATGACGGAATTGTTCCTCTTAAAAAGTTCTAAAAAATATCTGCGATAGCATATGTCTATCTTGTAAGGTTGGCTCACTATAACTTTATTAATGGTAATCAAATTTGTTACAAAGTAATGCATTATTTGCGAAGGTGTTTTCATAAACATGGTGTTAATCCTTATCCAAATAAACAGGTTCATAATCAAGGATGATTAAGTACATGTAAATTCCTTTTTTAATTATTCGAATCGGACCTTGCGTTTAGAAATTACGACGGGTATAAAAATGCTTAAAGTAAAAAAAATGCGCTAATTCTATTAGTTACCTACACATTTTATTATTACAAACACGCTAATCACTGTCACTACCAATTGGATTTGAAAAACTCTTTTTGCATTTTATAGCCCAATTCTTAAGGAAGGCTACATACTATGTAATATTACGATAGGACCCTTAGAAGCCGAGTAAAAAGAAAAAAAGTAAGAACGAGCGCTAAGCGAAAACGAAGTAACAGCGTAGTGCGGGCAGGCGATGCGATGCGACGGGGTGGGTCGGGGGAACAATAAATTTCACGCGGACGAAGTCGCGGGCGGAAGCTATTGTGAATAAAAAGTCTGATTTGAAAAATTCCTTTAGCATTTGGTAGCCCAATTCTTCAGGATAGTTATAGTTATTTAACATTACGTTACGACCCTTAGTAGCCGAGCAAAAAGAAAAAAGTCAGAAAAAACACTAAGCGAAAACGAAGTAGGTAATAGCGCGGGCGAGCGATGCAACGCGACGGGTCAGGGACGAGGGAGTTTTATTAAAATGTGGCTGTTATTTCAGTATATTGTTTATCGTACGACTTCCATGCGAACGAAGTCGCGGGGCACAGCTAGTGTCAAAATAAATTGACGTTATGAGTTTCTGCTGATGCTGATAGCTTAGTTTGTGTTTTATATTGTTCGACGTTTTAGTAAGTGAAAATTCGGTCCTATACCAGCAGGCAATATAGTCATGAACTCCTAAAAAAATAAATACAAATTATAAAAAAACTTAAAACCTAATTTTCCATATCTGACGTTTTTGTCAATCAATAAACTAACTCTCCATGGAAACCATATACAATTGATTAAAATTAAATGTCATGTTATAAAATTTAAAGACAAGAAAGTATTACGTATCATAATGTATTGTAAAAGAGATGGGTATAAATTACTAATGTTAGGTTATCTAACCCGGTGTTACTTTTTAGTGGCGCAACGCGTATGAAGAGTTGTTAGTTACTTAACTCGGAGTTTACAAACTCTACATTTCATTTAACCCAGACAAGTGTTAAACATGCAAGTGGGCCTTAAAATGTTAGTTACTTAACTCGGAGTTTACAAACTCTACATTTATTCATTTAACCCGACTAGATTAGTAGTTATGACGTTAGACCAATATGTATTTTTCATCTCTGTGGCGACTGCCTCTTCGTCAAGTTTGATTTTATACCGGAGTCTAGCTTTGGTGAGAGAGTGTTTTTGAGCTATAGCAGCCATGATTATATCATGATCTGTAATAGATGATTCCCCTATGATGTCTACAGATTTCAAGTTTGACTTAACAAAAATATGGTCAAGACAGTTGCGCCCTCTACAATAGTCTCGGTTATCACAGGCAAAAGACCGTGCGTTGCCATAAGTTTATAGATAGATATTCAGTGTGCTTGGTGTAGTTTGTATTATAAATATCAATGTTAAGGTCCCCGGTGACTATCATTGTTGGATACTTTTTTGGTTACGTATGCGCGTCATTTAACACAACCATAGATTGGATAACGCTACACTTGATCGGCTGCGCTTGGAAATGCAGAGTGGCTCAGCTAGTAACCCTCCCCCATCCCAGAATGTCATGCATGCGCCTGCAGAGGTTCCAGCGCCGGCAAAACAGCATGAGGAGGAGGACGCCAGTGCTATATCTGCAGATAACTTGTGTAATGTGGAATTAAGGAGCGCTTTGGAGATGCGATCTGTGAGTACCAATTCACATCACCTGATCTTAGACCACGGCTACCACGTTTGCCCATGAATAAAAAAAACAGAGCACTGGTGTGTGCCCTGGATACTCTGTTACTAATTTTTATTGAAAACAGCGCACACATTTGCGATACACACTCAATCTTTTATTGCACGGCTGTTGCGGCATGTCGTATAGCTCGTGTCAAATTTCCAAACACTGACCGAGATGTATGGTCGAAACCCGCTACACCAGCCTGGCAGTGCAGGATTGAGCGTCGTATTAATGAGGCCAGGGTACTCATTGGGAAGCTCATCTGCTTCAAGGAGGGCAATACACGCCCAAGAGTGATGCGCTTTCTGAGGCGGGTGTTCTTGGGAACCAGTATTAGTCTTCGAGAATATGTATGTATCCCGTATCACAGAGCGCATCGACTTCCTGAAGCAGAAAGTTTATGCATGGGCAAACCGTATTCGTCAGTACAGGCGAAGAGTGGATCGGTACACTCAGAACCGCATGTTCCAGAGTGATGAAAGGTGGGTATACAGGTGAGGGAGGTTCCTCTCTCTAGAACCCTGAACACCAGCACCTTGGACCCTGTCCTTGGTGCCGATAGGCTACTATTTTTTATATTTTTAAATATTTTTTTATAAAAATATTTAGAAATGTAAATAATATGTATAGAAAATGAAATAAAGGAAAAAATAAAAAAAATACTTTAATTCAGACCTTGATCCACAATTATGATGTTAGTAATACACACTACTTATAACCTATGTTAGTACAAATGTAATAGATCCAATTCAATTTAAGTCTCGATGTTAGGTCAAGTCGAAAAACTAAAAAATAATCCAATAACAGAGACAACAGAGAAAGTCGTAAAATAGTCATTACTGTCATGTATGTGTTGTTAGTTGTTAGTGGACGTTATGTAAATTATGTATTAATTGATTGTGGTTAACATAAGTGTGTTTTATTATTACCAATGGGTTACTACATCCATTTAAATAAGTATTGGTATCTACAGTTAACCCCGCGTTTACACCCATAATACAAATTGTATACATAACAGAAGTGTACTTATTTTCGACAGTTGTTGTTGGTAAAATACTTGTCAAGAATACCTATGTCGTGTCTAAAACATGTATCATATACATATGTATTGACATTGTTTCAGACATGTATGTATTGTTAACCATTTTTCAACACACTTGCTCGAAAAGTGGATATTATTGCACTGCTTTTAGATTCACAAGCAGAGTATTGCACAAGCGTGCTTCATTAATTAGAGCAATGTTACGTTTTTGAGTAATTATTACAAAATATTTTTACTGACATAAATGATGTTGAATGATGATGACCTAAATCACGAATATCCTGTACTAGTACGGGAAAGTACGCCACAGCTATAACTACACATACAGGGTGGCAGTGACAGTGACGCATAACCTGTCACCATGGATTCAGATCATGCTTCTGGACCCCTTTTTTTTGTGGATGGGAAATCATCAAATGACTTCTCCCGCTCTGGGCGGAGTAGGAGGGCGTGTCAGACTTTCACTGACTAAAACCCACCCGTGTTCCTTCTGTTGCCTGTGCCGGGGCCACGGTAACTCTTTCGAACATCCCGCAACCCCGGCTGGCATCGGTCCTAGCGGACCCCTTTAATGCTGCTGACATCTCTTTGAGGCGCGCGTGGAACACAACGTGCCATCGACTCGGGCCTGGTCCTTACCGGACAGCGAGCTACCCATTGCTCACCGTCCGCAACCCCGCGCCTACGGTGGCCGGGAATCGGCTATTCTGGACCCCCTGCGTTGAAATTTTTCATTCGTTGTTAAAAAAAAAAAACTGCTGTTTCTCTCTGCCACCCTGTATACTAGTCAGAGAAAAATC
The DNA here is from genome assembly GCA_947568875.1 of Fissipunctia ypsillon. Lineage (NCBI taxonomy): Eukaryota > Metazoa > Arthropoda > Insecta > Lepidoptera > Noctuidae > Fissipunctia > Fissipunctia ypsillon. The sequence goes on along the minus strand of OX387659.1, from coordinate 12,675,677 downwards.
TCTGCTAAGAATGTATGCCTTACATGCCTAAAAATTTTGCAAATATATATACTGTGTAAATAAATAAAATGATATGCTAAATAAACATTATATTTCATCAAATTATTTATTTTTCTCAACAAATCAACACTGATGAATGTTCTATAAATAAAAATAAGTAGTTCTTTCGTTTTAATATAAGGTTGTTTGGCGGTTTCTTTATACCTAGGGTGAACGCAAATCAATGGTAAAAATTTGACATTGATAGCGCCTTTAGGTCATAGCAGTAAGGGCGATTGTCGCAGTGCAAGTGTTACCACTGATGTGTTGCCTGTACCTGTAGTTTATAAACACGTACGTAAGTAGTACAACCACACAATGCCAAAAACTCCTTCGTTGTTATATTTCTCTTAATTATTTAGTGTGACAACTGTACTCAGAGCATAAACATTGTTTGATTTAAAGAATGGTCATCCTCCTCAGACGTGGCTAACCTGTCTTTACATGGGCTTAGTACGGCAAGCGTAGCTTTCCTTCGTCTTTAATTAATGACGACCTCATTATTCCTTGTTTAAGGCCACGATAACAGACTTTTAAAGATTTTAAACTGAAGATCACATCTAAACGAGTTATGTTAATGATTTGGAAAAAATATATGTTAAATTAGAGCATTTCCCTAATAACTTAATATGTGAACATTTTTAATTATGATTATACAATGTGGGTCTGGACGTAAGACATTAAATTAAAACGAGCATAGTACTAGTCCATCGAAACATTTTAAAACACGAAGATTAGCAGTTAAGGGAATATTAAAAAATTGCAGTTTTCAAAAAAAATAAATAGCAGAAACAACTACATAAAAAGTAAACACGCTTTATCTACGAAAAGTCACTGACCAACGGTGAGGTGCGGGCTGCGGGGCGCGGCGGCGGCAATGTTTACCTATTATTACGGACTCAGATCTACATCATGTTGAAAAATAAGAAAATGTAAAATAATTTCCTGTGGCTAAAGTATTCATTGGATTTGATTGGTTTTTTTGTATACGGGTAAAGAACATGATTCTCTTTACGTGGTTTAAAGGAATGTCAATCCTCCTGTTCCACCTTGTATTACACAGTGTAATTAATTTGTGAAATTATGTCTAACGCGGATAAAAACTGAGAATCACGCATAAACTATCAAACGTATTTTTATGAAACCTTCACCATTTTAAAGATAATTTAGTTATTTATCTTTTTTTATACGTGTTTTAGTATAATACCTTTTGTTTTATGTATAATAAATTAATGATGCGTCTCAATTGGGACAGTGCTCCTTGATGGGGGATTCGTTTTACTGGGTTAACGTATGACGCGTTGCGTGAGCTCAGCACAGAACACGCAAGCTATGCACTCAAGACTGCGTTTTACGGCCGAACCCAATAACCTATCTATCACAAGTTTTGGCATACTGGAGATAGAAAAATCTTTCTATCTATGGTTTTAACGTCCCAATATACTTTTTTTCCGCCATAAGAGATTATGGAATCTAACCGGCCTGACATAAGGACAGATAGAATTATACTGTCTAGTTATGGGGTTGGCCGTTAATGTATCATATTTTGACGCCTGAATGACATTGACAGAAGGGTTGGTCAACGTTTGTGAAGTTGTCACTGTCTTTGAGTATCGAAAAATAAAGATGGCGGCGTTAGATCCGATTTTGGCCAAAAATAGCCTAGTAGCGATGTAAGTTTTTTTTTTTTGCTGTTTCAGTTCACCATGAAGGCTGACTATGTGCTCCTCGCTACTTTAATGGCTGTAGTGTCAGCAGACTTCTACGACTCCAAGTATGACAGCTTCGATGTGCAGCCCCTTCTGGAGAATGATAGGATACTCCTCAGCTACTCCAAGTGTTTCCTCGACCAGGGACCGTGTACGCCTGATGCTAAGGATTTTAAGAGTAAGCTTACAGTTGTTTTCACACATTTCATTTGACATTTGTCGGGACCCTGGGGTCCCGGACCTTTGGAAGGCGTACAAGGGGGCGAAGCCAACTCTTAGAGGCCCGTTAGACGCTTTCAATGGAAATGAGGCACCAACCGACGATTATCCCTGTACGCACTATGCAAGTGCAGCCAAGGACAACACCCGGTTGGTGTAGGACTATTGCAGGATAGGGAAACAAAAAGTATTTTAGGGCTATGGGTTTGTGTGGCTAAAGTGGACTGGTTATCTAAAACTATAAAAGGACTTTGGCCCCTGCTTGACCAATGTTTTATAAATACAATACACAGATAAAACGGCAGGAGGTGACGGACACTCAGTAATGGGGCCCCGGAAACGGTAACTTACTTATATTAATTTAGTTAATATTTAAAAAAAACACCAATCCGGTGCGGGTTGGTGGTTTTGTTTTTGTTATTTGTGTTTTGTGGTTCATACTCATTCCTCTCACAGAAAGGAGGCCTGTCTTTCCAAGCAGTGAAAAGAAAATTTCTTTAACTATTGCTTGAAATTGAATATTGGAAGATCCAAAAGGGCCTTCCCTTCATCGCAATTTTTTTACTAGTAGCAATTTTGTATTGTGCTTGTCAGCTAGCATTGTTTTTTTCCTGCGGATGTATGTGATTCATTGAGAGAGGTCAGTCAGGAGTAGACTTACAAACATTGCTTTAATTTATCCTGAAACTGCAGTTGTGAATAAATTACAATTATTATTAGAGAAATTGTCAAGACTTGTTTAAGGAATTTGAAAATGCTACTTTCACTTTGGTTTCCTTTGCAGAAGTAATTCCAGAAGCTCTAGAAACCACATGCGGTAAATGCAGTCCTAAACAAAAGCAGTTAATAAAGTCGGTGATCAAGGCAGTGATAGCCAGACATCCTGAGACGTGGGAGCAGCTCAGCGAGAAATATGACAAGGACAAGAAATTCAAAGAATCCTTCGACAAGTTTCTAGCAGAAGAAGACTAAACGTAACTTTTAGTTATTGTGATTTGAACAGGCGTTTCTTATCTTTTTTATTGTTTTATTTTACAGTCCGAACCACACTTCCAGATTTTATGAGTTTATCAATAAAATAAATAAATTAGTAAGTAAAAGTGAGACTGCAATCAGAATAGCTAGAACATTAATTGACTTACGCCGCGTCCTATTTAAAAGCGATCGTCGCGCGAATACGTGATCAGTCGCGTGCCTAAGTCACTTTTTGTTCGGAAAGCGCCCTCTGTCGGCGCGACCACGCGTTCAGGTTCACCGAACAAAAAGTTCGAACGATCGTGTATTCGCGCGACGCGACGATCGCTTTTAAATAAGACGCGGGTTCAGTTTTATCCTGTTGTATTCATATACAACAGGATAAAACTCTGATCACTGAATTATTACTTAACATTAAAGAAAAAATGAATACAACGTATTTAGTAAAAACTGTTTATTTCAATAAACTCCAATTAGAGCTTTGGTAACTGCGTTTCAGATCATAATTTACATTTCCACCACCCGTTCTTCCCCAACTAAGCGACATCCTCGTCAGCATTTTTCGGTGCCTTATTGCTTCACGGATTCAATCTGAGTCTTGTACTTGTCTTGGTAGATATTGTCGGGGTCGTACTTGGTCGACAGCTCCTTCCACAAGTCTGGACGCTTGTTCACCAGGTGCCTGATCACTTTGTCTGAGCCAGACTTTTGTTTCTCTGTACATTTGCTGCACTCGTGTTCTAAGGCGTCAGGGAGAGTTTCCTTGAGGGCTTTTCCGTCAGGAGTGCATCGGCCTCGGTCGAGCAGGCAGTCCACGTATGCTTTCAAAAGGCGCTGCGACTCCAGGATCTCGTCAACATTGATGTTGTCCCACTTGTCTGTGTAGGTAGAGGCGGGCTTTCCCCAGGATACCGCTACCATGCATAATAATGCAACTGCGATAATTAGTTTCATTTTGTTTGTGTTTGTTCTGGAAAAGACAATTAAATTACATTAGTAAACTGTTTATAAATCCAAATGGGTTGACTCGCACGAATTTACTCGCCCAAATCGGGCGATTCGTCATTTTTAAATAATATTATGTGTTTGGTGGCGATTCGCACGAAGGTAATACAACAATCGACAATTCCAGAAATAGGTATTAGGCAATTGGCACGTTTTGAATTTATGCAATAAAAATAAGAAAAAGTACACTGCGGTTCGGGCGAGTAAATTCGTGCGAGTCGACCAATAACCCATCAAAATTACTCGTCAATACCCTAGTTGTATGCTCGATTATACAAATCTATCCTTACTAAGTGGTTACCTACACCTAATTTTTACCTGTGATGTTTCTACGCACAGCATTGACGCAACTAAAAATATTATCCACAAAATACGAAACTGGCTGTGGCTACAGCAACATTAACTGAGTCTTCAGCATCGGATCTAACTGCAATTAAAACAGCTGACGCAATTACCTAGTGCAAGTAATTAATACATCAATTCATGCGTACAGTGTATCTAGAATCAATAATTTTTCCGCTGCTTATTATGAAACCATCTGACAATGGTTGGGAGCGACAGTAATTGTTTGGCAAGGTTCACGGGCAGGCGGCGTGCAGCGTTGTTATTAATTACGATAATTACCTATTGTCTCATTGTAACGCTGATAATGGAACGATTGTTGTGATCCTTCGTCTTTACGTATGAGTTTTTATTCAGATTTTGATTTACAAACTTCTGAGTGAATATGATAATCAAAGTTATCAGTTTCGTAAGATTAAATAACATGGCCAACAGTGGTCTCGAGCCTACCGATTTTTCTGTAGGTTTACCGATATGGGTTCTCGTTATAAATTAGTCTGTAAGTTTTTTTTTCAATAAAGAAACGAATTTGATTGAATATTGTATTTTTTTGCCAAATACCGATTTTGGGTACAAATATACCGATTTTCTACCGATCTCGCTCTATGACGTTCGAGACCACTGATGGCCAAAAACAGTTTTTCCCGAAGATACGATTTAGCCGTCGTCGGCTAAATCGTATCAGTGGCAAAAAATGACAAGTGAGTTCAATTTTTGAAACACATCATTACCAAATGGTGGAGAGTTGCAGGCACCACTAGAGCATATTTGACCGTTGCCAGTGTAGATAATTTAGGTAAATCTAGAACAGGTACGATTACTCAATAGACAGATGTGCTGCTAGGGAGTTTGTTGCGCTACTTCTTCTTCCCAGCTAAAGCACTAGGAAGTGGTGAAGGACGGGTGTTTAGTGGGACTAAATTATTTTGATTACTTTTGATTTTGATGAAAATGACGGTACAATATAGATAACTCCACCCCTGTCGAAACCCCAAGCAGATCTATTAAGACATTTAAGTTTGAATACGAATAAAGTCGTAGACCAATGCTTAAGTTGCAGATAAGACGTCCATAGATAGGAAGTATGTCAAAGTATGAGATAGAGGTGTCAACCTTGTATTGCATGCAACCTTATACAATAAAAATCCATAGTTACATACATTATACAGGAAGTATCAAAAAGGTGTGGTACAGACCATCAAACTGCACAACTTTCTCCATGGGACCAACATCGTAATCGAGAAAAAATTATCAGCCGTCCCATACGTTTGGGTCGAGTTGGTATTGAAGCTTCTTATGGGACAGCTGATTTTTTTTTTTCTATTACAATGTTGGTCCCACGGAGAAAGTTGTTCAGTTTGTTGGTCTGTACCACACCCTCAAATTTGACCACACCTTTCTGATACACACTGTGTACTATAATTAGCTCCAAGGCATGATGTTCCAGCCGGGGTTGCGGGATGTTCGAAAGAGTTACCGTGGCCCAGCACAGGCAACAGAAGGAACACGGGTGGGTTTTAGTCAGTAAAAGTCTGACACGCCCTCCCGCTCCGCCCAGAGCGGGAGAAGTCATTTGATGATTTCCCATCCACAAAAAAAAAGGCATGATGTTACATTGTAAACAAGCCTACACTACTCATGCATACATTTACATCTTGCCCTTACACAGTACTAACAGTCACACAAAAGGTATTACGGGGGGAACTACCGTTAATGTCTGTTGCTATAACTTATTATAATTACTTACATATGTATGTATTATTACACGAGACAATCCCTCAAAAGTAAGTACCTACCTGGTTGCAGAATGTTTCCATAAGAATACTTGAAGCAAAGCATAGGTACCAACGTTGTGACGAGTTGGATGAGTTGTTTCTACGAGATCACGTGACGATGACAATCGCATGAGCTTCCTTTGACTAGCCAAGTCGATTAGCAAAGAGGTCGACAATGAATATAGCTCTTAGTTTCAATTGGCATACTTACAACAAGATGCTAACGAGTTTAGCAGGAAAACGAATGATTCGTGATTCGCTAATTATTTTAAACGACGGCAAGTTCCTTCCTACCTATTTAATTGTTTCTCTTAACGAGATGTCAATAATTGATACGTTATTTATTTATTAAAACTTTATGCACATTTAAAAAATAACTGCACAAAGCCGGACTTAATGCCCTAGGCATTTTCTGCTTGTATACCGTATGGTGATGCAGAGACAAAACAAAAAGAAATTCAGTAAGAAGTACATAGATACCTACATAAGTACATACATAAACTCACGCCTTCTGCCCATAGGGATAGGCAGAAACTACAGAACGCCACCTTTACGGTCCTTACATACTCCTTTTGCTTAGATACCTACATAGACACACACATCACCATCGGCTTAGCCTTTTCCCAACTATGTTGGGATCAACTTCCAGTCTAACCGGATGCAGCTGAATACCAGTATTTTATTTACATGGAGCGACTGCCTTCTGACAACCCAGTTACTAGGTAACACGATACTCCTTGGTAAGACTGGTTGTCAGACTTTCAGGGACGTACATACACCTAAATAAACAAAATATACTTTGTCATATAAACAAATTAAATTTAAGTGTCTGTTTGTCTAATGTCAAACAGCTTTAATAAAATTTATTGCATAATAATCTCCGCTAATCTCCGAAACGGCTGGACCGATTTTGACAAGACTTTCACTAACAGATAGCCGATGTTACGAGTATAAGGAGTAACTAAGGCTACTTTTATTTTAGAAAAATAATTAGGGTGATGCGCAGAAAAATTAAAACCCTTGAAATTGAGAAAAAATCTGATTTAAACAGGGAAGTTGTTATCCGACATCCACCCGAACGAAGTCACGGGCACAGCTAGTGAGAAATAAAGTTACGTAGAGAGAAAATAACGAATCCAACAAATTAACGCTGGAATGATTCTGACAACTTTTTCCGAATGTGTTTGTCCATTTGTAAAAGAGAACCTACTGGTTACCGTACTGACGTTCAGAGGGAGCGCTTTACAAAGGACCGCCCTGACACCTGAACCGCCTGGACAAAGAAGGAAGAGTGAATGAAACCAAAGCGGTAAGAAGGACATCGTAGAAGACGATTATTGGTGACTGTCCCACCAACAATAGCATCACAATTAAATATGAGAAATCAGATGAGAAAGAGAAGAGAGAGAAGTGGGTGTCGAGAAAAGAAAACGCCCTGAGTGCCCTGCGCTGGGAAACTGGTCAGTGCTATTTTCAAAACGATCGATGCACGGATACATGATCATTCTTACGGTGATTGAAAACCAATCGAATGCATGCAATTAACAAGGTGGTCAAGTTTACTGAGGAGATTTACATTCTATATTAAACAGCCGTGAAGGGAGATGTTGCCTTCGTTTTCCTGAATTCTGTATGAATGAAGGTACTTTTTTTGTTCTGTGGTAGACCGGTACCAACTCTAAATAAATAAGTACATTTTATTACGGTAGAGTAGATAACATATGGTACCTACTTTTTAAATAGACAGTGGTCAAAAAACCCAAAGATAATATGATAAATTATATATTCAAACGATTTATTAATATTAAAATATTCAGAAACTTACTAGCGCAAAAGCTAATACTTATTACTTAAATACGATGTCGCTATCTGGGCAATATACCTAACCTATTATAAACGCTACTTATTATTATGAACCGCTGACTTATGTGACGTTTAGAATAATAATATTGTCATACTAAAGTGTGATGACTGTAATCTTTACGATCCATTACTTTGCAAGGATCTCCATTAAAAGGCGCAAACAAGTGACATCCGCCATTTAATAAAAACAAAGCATTGATTGTAACGTATTGATAGAGAGACGATTAAAATTTAATAGTTTTTGAAGTGAAAAGTGTTTTTGGGTCTATGAGGATTATAACGAATTACTCAGTAGCAGTCCAGCGTCTGGATTTATTCCTGATTGATGGCAATATTCTCGCCCACTATTACATGGGACTTGAACATAACTAGCCTTTGGGTGTACTATAGGTACACCTCTGCCTAACCCTTCGGGGATAACAGACGTGACGTTATTTTTTGTAATTATTGAAGAAACTGTCTATGTCCTGAAGTGAACGCCACTTGGCTGAAATGATGATAGTGAAAATTTGGTTTAAATGCGCCAGCAAAAAACATATCAGCAACAAAATAGGCAGATAGGTAGATATAGGTTATCAGAAATTCCATAGGTTATGGAAATTGTTTAATTCTTAAGATAGTATCCATTTTTTAGGACCTAACAGCTTATGTCTTATACATCCTGACTAACAGCTTCTGATAGGTAGGTAGATACTGTTGTTAAAAGGGATCAACAAATTCATGGGTTTACAGAAGTGCAACCGCAGAATGACAACATTGGCACCGATTCCCTAGATCACAAACTAAAATGATAGAATTAACATCTCTTACTGACAGACAGCTCGAGAAAATAATGGTGACTGATAAAAACGAATGGAGACGTTAGGGATCCCCGAAACGATCAATAGCGATTGATCAATTGCCATCAATTTCTATTGTAGTAATATTGACAATCGCTTGATTGCATTTGGTAGACGGTCAATTTGCGCACCAGTGTGTACCAATCACGTAAAAATTGACAATTGCAATTGATCGTTTCGGGGACCATTTAAACCTTCAAGTGTGATGTTGAGACACAATTAAATTTTTATTGTTAGCAACTTCTAGGAGGACGGTCGACAGTTGAAGGAGGGGAGTTGAGGGAGTGATTTGTGGTGCAAGTGGGCCATGAAATACAGCGAAGTTCAAGGCATAAACTAATCATCTCTATACTATTTGCGTTGCAGCATGGTGCTGATGACAGGGAGATAGACAAGGTAAATTTATTTAATTTACTACAATAATATTACTAAGGGCTGATTTTTCAATCGTCAGATAACTTTTACCTGAGGAATAAATATGGCGGTTTGACACATTTTCTATACAAAAGCTGTCAAAACGTCAAACATATTCCCCAGATAAAAGTTATCTGATGATTGAAAAATCAGCCCTAAGTAATTCCGTATTTTATGACTATGATATTTAGGGATTCAGTCATGATTGTAAATCGCGCTAGTACATTTGATTCAAGAGTGAAAAAATGACGATTCGTCTAATGTCACCCGCACCTTGCTACACCGCAAATAGTATAGAGATGATTAGTTTATGTTTTGAACTTCGCTGTATTTTATGGCCCACTTGCACCACAAATCACTAAATATGTTTAGTGCTAAACGAATTCAAAATAATCATTCTGTTTGTTGACAGTGGGACAGAATGATGTTATAAATATGTTTAGCGTCAAATGTAAGTGATTATCTTCTGATTTGTCAACGATAATTATTATGCCTGTGTATATAATTGACAGCTCTAATATACCCAAACTTTTTTTAGTTTATTAGAGAGAAAAAGATGGAAATAGCTTATGGGGGAAGCACTAAGGTAGCCCGCGAAATTCAAATATTCTTACGATTTTTGTAATTTGCAGCTCAGTGTCTGTGTGTATGTTGATTAAAGTATGATTGGGGATCGTAACAAATACGTATCTACAAAATTATAAACATTAGAACATGTACATCACAGAATCAGCACCGTTGTTTCAAACAATCGAATGATTCAATAAACTACAAAAAAAAAATACTGACAAAGAATCATTGCAAAGAGAATACTGAAGTAACAACAACATGGAAGTAAAATTGAATCCAAACGTCAACAAACTGAAACATTATTAATTGTCAGGAATACTTATTTAACAATCTTCAATCCATGATTTAATTAATATAATTTCTACCGAAACAAACCGCACTCTCAAAGAAAGTACACAAAAATACTTATAAAAAGGTGATAACTGATAACTGTAGGGTAGTTAGACTCACCGATCTTCCGTGAGCTCCGTTCGACCCTTGGCTGGGCAGTGACGCCTGTGTCTCGCCCATAACACAATATATACTGCATTCACTTCTTGAATTAATCAAGCATTGTGACGACATTATGCATGTAATAGCAACCGGGATATCATAAACAATGGTGCATTACGAGGTAGAAGAATTAAACGCATTGGTCAATGATTAAGATGACTAATTGATTGCCTGATTGGCGTTTATCGTACTGTGTTTGTTTATTGATCCTAAGAAAATTAGAACATTCATAATTACGAATATACATACATAAACTCACGCCTTCTTCCCATAGGGGTAGGCAGAAACTACAAAACGCCGCCTGCTACGATCCTTACATACTCCGTTTGCTTCGTTTACGTTCATACATCTGCGGGGTAATTGCGTAACACACTTGCAGTAGTAATCGGTTTCATTTTGATAGATCAACAACATTCATTGCGTTATTTACGTTGTTGAGCAGGCAAATTTTTCGAACATATGAAGCAATGGATAAGCAATATGCTTCAAAATCAGTCAGATTGTGATTGATAGTGTGTTACGCAATTAGGCTGCTGGTCGTACACGCATGCTGGTTGCGAGTACTGCGCACCTGACCTTTGTTAAGAACATGAGAATAAGAACCTTTCATCATAAAGGTGTCTCCAGAAACCATAACGGGAACTTTAACGAGCCTTTTCAGGAAGAACATCGTAAGCGACAATTTGCACTTTTTACAGGAAAGGGTTTTTTCTTTCCTAATTAACGATGATTTTCATTTACGACGATAATTTCTTACAACAATAAAGTTGTGTAAATTTAAAATAAAATTTAAGAGTAATCGCGACAAGATGTGAAACTGTCTAATTAAGAGGTTACGAAGAAAAACCGTTTTGTGATTTTTGGCGCTTACGATGTTTTTCCTGAAAAGGCTCGATATGTATAAATATGGATGTGTGTATGTATGTTACCTATGGAATCCTAAATGGCTGTAGAGATTTTTATGAAATTTTCAGGAAATCTTCAGATTAGCCCAGCGGGGGATCCTGTGAAGTTGGGTAACGATTGGATCAACATTTATTTTTTTTTGGTAATTTTGTGTCATATTTTTTCTGAACAGTCATCCTAGGGTTGAATGTCACTTGCTCGTCATAAAACGTCACGGTCCATTTTGCTTTCAAGACCAATGTGACTGTTAAATAGTTTCAACCTTAGTGAAGTCGCAATTTACAGGGCTTTGTTGTAAATAGTATTTAAGAAACTAAATAAGAAGAATCACACATAAAATATTGTAAATTGATCAACTGCATCCTCCTTTGGCAGTTGCTAAAATTGTTTAACACACTTACAGTAGGAATCGGTTTCATTTTGACAGTTCAACAAAATTCTTTGCGTTATTCACGTTGTTGAGTAGACACATTTTTCGCGCATATGAAGCGCAGAATTAGCAATTTGCTTCAAAATGATTCAGATTGAAATTGATAGTGATAGTGTGTTACGCAATTAGGGTGCAGCACCCTAATTGCGTAACACACTATCGATCAGAATCTGAATCATTTTGAAGCAAATTGCTAATCCATTGCGTTTTAAGTTCGAAAAATTTGTCTGCACAATAACGTAAATAGGGCAATGAATGTTGTTGAACTGTCAAAATGAAACTGATTCCTACTGTAAGTATGTTACGCAATTACCCCACTGGTCCTAAAAGCCAATTGTCGTAATTAAAAAAAAAAACTCAAAATCTGGTCGTAATCTCATCACCGCCAAAATCAATGTCAAATCTTGACAAAAATATAGGAAAACTAGCTTATTCCCGTGACTTCGCCCGCGTGGATGTCGGAAATTATCCCACGGGTACGTACTACCGGGATTAAAAGTACCCTATGTGTTAAACCAGGTAAACAATGTCTTTTCGCACTGTTTCTATACCTAGTAGCATCCAAGGAGCGGCGCGCAGATTGATTGCTTGATTTGATTGATTGATTGATTGCTGGAGGATAAAAAAACGTGTGCGGTCGGGGGACCCCGTCAGGGACGAAATCTCTCCTCACATATATGATTTAAAAAGAAACAAAATATCAGTGAACAATAAACAAATCCAAAAAAAGTTAGCTTAGTTTTTTACTCGTATTTAAACCTGTTCTATCCCTAGTGAAACGTAATGACCTTGTTAGGTCCAATTAAAACGCAGTACCCCGCTTCCTCATACCTCAGCTAGTTGACAGAATTTGTTTAGTGCGTTAGATCAAGCATTAGGCGTATATGGGCTATATGGTCGTTGGCTTCAGCACCCTCAAAAACTATAAAAACGACATCCATGACGAAGTCGGTGGCAAAAAACTAAAATACAGATCCAAAGACTTCCGAAATTGAAGCTACTTTTCCACTTAATACTTAGTGTTTTTTTTTTGGAAGTCGATTGCAATTTTTTTATTTTTGTAAAAAAAAAAATTTGGAACGATCTTTATCGCAAGTTTATAGTCTGCATACTTGGCGAAGGAGAGGTAGACCGAATAAAAGTGCTTATAACATTTCGAACGAATATTTTTTTTAAATTATAAACTAATTATAATAGTAGTAGTGTATTGTCCCGCCAATTATCCACGTATTTAGAACATAATCTCAGAAAAAAAAACAGTCCCTTTAGCTGATATTGTTTTCGTGCCCGCCAAGTATCGCGTTAAAAACCTACCCTAGGGTTTTTTTTTTAATTCTAAATCTGTCCTAAACACAGATTTTAAGTATTTAAAGTGAATAATAAATGCCCGAGTGATAGTGTCCCATTAGGAACTGAATCATGGGAAAACCTATTTAGAGAAAAACTTGAAATATTTTTATGATTTCTGATTATTAATAATAAGATATCAGTGGCGAAAGCACCATATAACACGATTTCTACCGTCTTCCCTGCGGAGGTTCGCATCAGCAACTGTATCACTATTGGAAAATGGCACAGTCAGTAGTATCTACCGTTGCCAGAAAAGTTAAAACCGGCTTCGCTTCGGCTTCTCTAGTTTCGGTTTCAGTCAAGTGTTATGAAACAGAGCCATGGTCAACATATTCTGGGCAGGTCCTCAAAACACTGCAGTATGATATCTGAAAGAATGATGATGAGCTATATTAGTTCGAGTAACTGGAGTCCGAAGAAATCAAAGACGCCCAGAGAAGGAAATTTTTGATCTAACTGTTATAAAAATTATGTTTCCTGAGGTGAACTTTGAGATTCAATTATCTATTGACATAAAGAGATATTTTATTCATGACATAAATTAATTGACCTATTATTTTTATTAACCAAGCGACAAATCAATCTTATGAATCTCGTGTCACGATATATGTCCTGAATGAACTTCGAAACTACTGAACCTATATTGATGAAATTTGGTCGCTATGTGTAATTTGGTCCAACTTAAAAGATAGGATAGTTTTCATCTCAATTATTGACCTCAATAACTTTTATTGGATATTAAATGTTTAATATACGACAATAGTGTGTATTTATTGGTGAGTCCACCTCTTTTTTTTTTCTAAACTACATCTGTGCGAAGCCGGGGCGGGTCACTAGTATAATATATATATATAAAATTATATATATAATTATCTAGCAGCAACGTGCCACCAAATTCAACCATCCCATATTAAAAAAAAAAACTGGAAAAATATTAACTTGTAATACCAGCTTATTATTGTCCCACTGCTGGGCAAAGGCCTCTTCTCATACAGAGAAGGCACGAGCATTAAACACCACGCTTGCTCAAGACGGGTTGGCGATTTCAGACTTATATTAACTGTAAGTCCAGGTTTCCTCACGCTGTTTTTCCTTCACCGATATCAGTAATAATATCTAAAATAAACTCAGAAAGAACATATGAATGTATTGAAAAAGACACATTGATTCTTGCCCGGATTTGAACCCACAACCTAGTGCATGTGAGGCGAGGCCTTAACAACTGGGCCACCACAACTAGTGTACAACTTTAACTTGAAATTGTAACTTAAAATAAAAACGAAGTTACATACATATGTACTACATTTTTAGCTGTCGTTACCGCTTAACACTGAGTTAAGATTACGTGACGGCAGTTTAATCAAGACAGGATAATATTTGATACAAGGGCGGCAACTTGCAGCTGTGGTGTTTCTTATATCTCGTTTAACATTGTAACTATGTAAATTGGACGTTTATGGATAAAACATAGATCGAAATTATGAAAAGGCAAGTTTATGGAAGTTGCACATAGGTACGTATTTTAAAATTAAGGAAATCTTTTAATGTTAAATCTACTCCAAACGACGACTCATGACACGATGACAAATTTCTGACACTTGGAGTGGGCCAAGTATTAGAAACAAAAGTAGGTTGCAGAAGAAAAGTACCTAAATATCAGACGAAAACGTAGCACTTAATAACATTTTCAAGAACAAAGATCATACCTGTAATAATTTTTACCTGCTTGTTTTTACTTTGAAAATAGGTACCTTCTCAGTTTTCATCACTAATCAAAAAAATCCTTATCAGCATTATGAAATAGGATTTCGTCTCTACTGCCTATACCCAGGTATTCAGGTTATACCGTCAGACTCGCGCACTCGGCCATGAACTGAACAAAAATATTTTTCCCAGTACATACGAGCTTATTGTATACTGGGAACAAATATTAGCAAATAATGTAAACAATTAACAGTCTTCAAACCTTGTTAAAACTTAACAAACGTTTTTCGGCGTATTGCGACACACACAGGTTTCTATATAAAAAAGTAAAATAAACCAAACCAATCCAAAATATAATTATTAATCAATAATAATTATCATTCTCCTATCCTAATCCCAATTTATTAATATGCTGTATTTCCTTGCAAAAACAGATGATTAACACCGATATTCCAAGTCTGTTTGAAGGAACTTTCTCGACTCAAACTCGACTCAGGACGTCATGACAACGGAACGCCCTCAGGGCGCCTATATATATACTTACTCTCCATATACACTACAAATAGAACGGACCTTAGTATTGCACCTTGGGGAACACCTCGTTACTCTGATGTCAAATGATTGATTTGTAAGGTTATGAATGAAGATGAAACGTTTGTAAAATAGGTTCTATGTGATTTGTTTTATCATCTTTTATGTGAACAATTGGATGCTTCAGCAAAACTATTTGCGGACACATTTTCTCGCGGGGAAGGAGATGACTAAGTTATTAAGTTGCCAAAGTCGGTTACAGAACTTAGCGATGGTAAGTGCAAAACCCACGATAAACGTGTCAAAATTAAAGACTACGTTGAAGACAATTAATATGTTTGACAATAGTGCCCACTGCACATGTGGCTTTTCTAATACCTCATTAAAGGCATAATTAAGCAAATGTCTATAAACTGCTCCCTAATTACGTTGTTTTTTTTATCTTATTATTTTTACTTCCTACTTCTTTGTCATGACTTCCAGTGCTTGCGGTCCAGGGCTAATGTAGACCACTAATCGTTTTTTTTTTTTTTTTTTTTTTGTTTTGGATCGCAAGCACTGGAAGTCACGGGGAGAGGCCTTTGCCCAGCTGTGGGATGGTACAGGCTAACAGTAACAGTAAGTAACTTCTATGACATAAAATTACAATGATTTGGCATTGTGTACAGACGCCAGCACATCAAGCTACCCGAAACTGTCAAATTTCCCCAATCAACCTTGAGCCTAATGCTTTAGCGATAAAGTTGAAAATCTATTAAAGAAATTTGACAGATTGTAGTAGCCTGATGTGTTGGCGTCTGTACTATTCTAGCTTTAACTCTTCATTTCTGGCTTTTGTGGATATGATATCCACTCAGATTTGTTATAGTACAGTTTTAATGTTTTTTTTTAATTGTTATTTTATATTACCATCATCATCATCTGCCTAGTCTTTATTGTTATTTTATATATCAGCTTTTTTTTTCTATTTTGTGAACGTGAGAACTTTGTAGACTCATAGATGTTTCGATTTGTTGGCCACTTTCTATTTTGATAAAAACCTGGTACTTGTTGACAGGCCTACACTGCCCTCCCATATCTATTAACATTGTAATTTGAAAACATTATAAAAGCCAATTATTTTTAATAAAAGAATAACTGACCGTGGAAACAACCAACTGGAACCGTGCACCTAGCTTTTGGCGTTTCATAAGTGCCCATGTAGATTTATGTGAAATAAAATAATTTGAACTGCCTCGTTGGTATGTGATCGCAAGCGTTAATGCTGTCCATGAGGTCTTGGGGTCGATTCCCGGGTCGGGCAAAGTGTTATTGGCTTTAGCCATCTGGAATTTCTCAGTAGCAGCCTGGATTTGTGTCTGGTTGGTGGTGTAGCTGCAAGTCAAGTCATGCATCCATCCGCTGCCGCTGCCAACCGTGTACTGGCGCCCCGCGCGCCTAGAGGGGATATTTATACGCCGTGCAGTTTAGCGCGCGCGAGGAAAGCGATCTACAGCTGCGACCCGCGCGCCACCACACGTATTATTTAACAACTACATTTTGTAAATACAATATGTTAGGGAATCCACGACTTGTGCCTATGCATTTTTCTACAAGATCCTAGTCTTGATTATATCTATTGTTTAACCATCAAAGGGCTTTCCCGGCCCTGGCCAAAACCAGCCCCCCACCTCCATCCATCCCAGCGCTGATGGACCCCCTCAACCGCGCCGCTGCGCCCGCCCCCGCCCTCCCCCCGAGACCGGTGCAAGCGCCTAAAACCGCCCCTGCAGCCAGAACTGCACCCCCCCACTCACCGACTACGGTT
The DNA here is from genome assembly GCA_947568875.1 of Fissipunctia ypsillon. NCBI lineage: Eukaryota > Metazoa > Arthropoda > Insecta > Lepidoptera > Noctuidae > Fissipunctia > Fissipunctia ypsillon. The sequence continues at coordinate 12,658,707 of OX387659.1, read as the reverse complement.
GGCCCTAACCCCCTTGACCCCTTTAACATCATTTCGGGCACCTTCACGGCCTTCCTCACCCCACGCGCCAGGAAAATGGCAAGCGAATTAGTCGCTGCCAGAAATGCCGGCAACCTTCTCCAGATTCTGGAGATATATAACTCTTATCCCGAAATCACCCAAGCCCTATCCTCCTTCGCCAACCTTCCCAACCCCCACTATGGATAAAGAAGCCAAAGGGAGAACTAAGCCCCGATCCCTTAAATTAGGCTACTTCAATGCCAATGGCATTCGCGATCAACGCGATGAGATCGCCGAGTTCCTCCGTGATCATCAAATTGATATTCTCCTTATACAGGAATCCTTCCTCAAGCCCAACGTCCGTAACCCGTCAATCGCTAACTACTGCGTAGTTCGCAACGACAGGTCTCGGTGTCACAAGGGTGGCACCCTCATATACTATAGAAAGGTTCTTCACTGCATCCCTATGGACCCTCCCCCCCTATCCAAATTAGAAGTGTCTGTATGCCGGTTAGGCATGTCAGGACACCAACCGATCACCCTAGTATCGGCCTATGTTCCCCCCCAAACCTCGTCAGAAAATCCCCAGTCGATTTCTGACGACCTCTCTGCCCTCTTCGGCCTGAGCGATTCCGTTATCATAGCGGGCGACCTCAACGCCAAACACCCTGCCTGGAACAGCAACACCACCTCAGCCAGAGGGAGACAGCTGTTCGGTCTCTGCCCCATACTAAATTTCGATGTCATCGCCCCGATGACTCCAACCCACTTTCCCCACGACCCCAACCATACCGCCGACGTCCTCGACATAGCGCTTCTGAAGAATATCAACCTACGGTTGGATTCTATAGAGGCGGTACAAGAGCTCTCCTCTGACCACCGACCAGTGGTCATGAAACTGGCCCCCCGTGTCGGTCTCCATGACCCCACTCAACCCCCTCTCACCAAAATAGTCACAGATTGGAGGAAAGTAAGCAATAGCCTGAAATCCACTTCTTCCCAACACCTGGACTCCATCCCTGATCAGTTCGACTCTGTCGCAGACACGACGGCCGCGATTGACTCGCTCACTGAGCACGTACAATCAGTCCTGAACGACTGTTCAAAGGTAACTCCAGCGGACGATGACCGTCGCTGGAGATTGCCGGACGATGTGCGTGAACTGTTGCGCGAGAAGAACGCGGCTGTCCGTGCATACAGCAACTTCCCCTGCCTTGCGAACAAAGCCCATATGCGCCATTTACAGCGAGCTGTAAAGACACGCCTAGCGGAGCTGCGTACCGCTGGCTGGGACAGGATGCTAAGCGACCTAGAGCCCACTCATCAGGCCTTCTGGGAACTTCAAAGGAAACTAAAGTCCAATGAAGTAGTCTCCATGCCCCCCCTACTCCGCCCTGACAAGACCATCGCCTTCGACGATGCTGACAAGGCTGAATGCCTAGCCAACAGCCTCGAGGCTCAATGCTCTCCCAGCTCTCAACCAGTAGACCAAGCTCACTTGTCAAAAGTCGACGCTGAAGTCGAACGTAGAGCCTCCCTTCCCCCCGTCGAAAACCCTGACTATCCTCTGCCTCCCGTCACTCCAGACGAAGTGCATGATATCATCAAGGGTTTAAAGCCCCGTAAAGCTCCCGGCTCAGACGGCATCACAAACAGGGTAATACAGCTATTCCCTGCCCACCTCATAATGCTACTGACCACCATCTTCAATGGTGCCATGAGCAATAACATCTTCCCAGATGCATGGAAAAAGGCCACTGTCATCGGCATCCCCAAGCCTGGAAAGCCCAAATCTGAGCCCTCGAGCTACCGCCCCATCAGTCTGCTCAATGTCCTCGGCAAGGTCTATGAGAAACTTATTTATAAGCGTCTCAGAGACTATGCCGAAACAAAAGGCCTCATCCCAAACGAACAGTTTGGTTTTCGAACCCAGCACTCTTGTGTGCATCAGGCCCACCGCATCATCGAACACATAAGCGCTGGCTTCCAGCGTGGCTTGATGACGGGTGTTATATACTTCGACATAGCGAAAGCGTTTGACAGAGTCTGGCACAACGGCTTATTATATAAGCTCTACCAACTCGGTGTGCCGGACCGTCTCGTACTCATCTTACGAGACTTCTTGTCGAACCGCACCTTCCGCTATCGCATCGAAGGAGCACTATCCTCCCCCCACCCTATCCGCGCAGGCGTCCCCCAGGGCTCTGTGCTTGCCCCCCTCATCTTCACGCTGTTCACTAGCGACATACCCAGGAGCAAAAAGGCACAGTTGGCTCTGTTCGCAGACGACACGGCCATTTACTGCTCGGGCACCAAACAAGCCTCGATCTCTCTCACTCTCCAAAGAGCGGTCACCAAACTTGGCGACTGGTTCAGGAAGTGGAGAATTGAAGTGAATCCCGACAAAAGTCAAGCGGTTCTTTATTCAAAACCGCGCCATAGGCCCACCCCCCCCCGACCAATCTCCATGTTCGGTAAGCCTATCCCTTGGGAGAAGCGAGCCAAATATCTAGGTGTGATTCTCGATGAGCACCTCACCTTCGCAGAGCACATAAAGAAGGTTCGTTCGCGCGCCGCTTTCGCTCTCGGTAGACTCCACTCGATAATGAATGCAAAAAGCAAGTTGTCACTAAAGTGCAAGTTGCGCATTTACACGGCGTGCATACGTCCTATTATGACGTACGCCTGTGCAGTCTTTGCTCACGCGAAACCCCACCACATCCATAGGATGCAGACCCTACAGAACCGTGCCCTCCGAATGATCACGGGATCCCCCTTTTATGTCCGGAACGAGATCCTCCATCTCGATCTCAAAATCCCCACCATCCTCCAGTTCATGAAACGCAACTCCAAGCGTTTCTTTGATACCGCCGCCAAACATCGCAACCCCCTAGTTGTCGCGGCCGCTAAATATACCCCCTCCAATATTAGTAAAGTCCGCCGTCCGAGGCACACACTATTAGACCCAGACGACCCTATTACTCTCCTCCAGGAAAGCAATAGGGCTACCAGTACAGTACACAAACACAAAAGACCGACATTCCGACCCCGCCGCCGAGGTCCAGCGCGAAAACCCCGAGTTAATAATTCCCCCCGACCCTTGCTCGAAGAAGCGCCAGCCCGCGCCGAAGCTGAGCCTGTAGCTTTAAATTCCCCAGATTAATAATAATTATCCAATTTTGATCCAGCCTGTCCCAAACTTGCTGTCCCCCCAGTGACGCCCTAAGCCGAGGTTCGTACCCCACAGGGGGTGCCCTTAGCGCGCAGTCACTTAGTATTTGTAAGTAACACGCCCCTGGCTGGAGGCTTTGAGTTATTAGCTTAAGGCAGCCACAGGATTGACCGGTTAAGTAGTCACGGCCACTCTTGGCCAACTACGAGATGCCATAGTTAGGAAAAAAAAATATCTATTGTCGTAAAGTACATCTGGAGTATCATTAACACTACCTAAGCGCTACAGTGGTGACCCCGAACATGAACACACATGAACACATGACGAATGTCCGTAGTGAATTCGCTGATGAATGACAATTGCCGAGTACGCTATTCGCAAGCCGCCGTCAGACAACGACACACAAAGGCGCACTCGGCAATTGTCATTCATCAGCGAATTCACTACGGACATTCGTCATGTGAGTGGAGTAAACAATGTTGTCGCCGACGCGCTCTCACGCATCGAAACCGTCGACCTACCGTCGCCAATTAACTACGATGACGTATCTCAAGCACAAGAAAGGGACAGCGATATACCCAACTTATTGAAACAAACAAATATTCAACTCAAGAAAATCGTCATGCCCGCTTCAAACAAGCCAATATTCTGCGAAACGTCTACGTCACACGTTCGACCGTACCTACCAACTGACTTTCGTCGCATCGCATTCAACGCCGTGCACAATCCAAGTCATTCCGGGTTACGAACTACACGCAAGCTCATGCAACAACGCTATTTCTGGCCCGCAATGAACACCGACATTGGCAATTGGGCGAAAACGTGCATATCTTGCCAACGCTCGAAAGTTCAACGTCACAACCACAGTGAAGTTGCAGCGTTCCCACCAAGCGAACGATTCCAACACGTACACATCGACATCGTTGGTCCGCTACCCACTTCATCGTCTGGACATCGCTACCTGTTGACAATGATCGACCGCTGCACACGATGGCCCGAAGCAGTACCTTTACGGGAAATCACTGCCGAAATCGTTGCCAAAAAGCTATATGAAACGTGGATATCTCGCTACGGGTGCCCTACAAGAATAACAACTGACCAAGGACGACAATTCGAAAGCTGTCTATTCCGAGACCTCGCACAACTACTGGGAGTCGAACGAACCCGTACCACTGCCTACCACCCGCAGAGCAACGGCATTGTCGAACGCTGGCACCGAACACTGAAGACCGCACTTATGACTCGCCTACAAAATAGCAACAAATGGATCGCTGAGCTACCTACAGTGCTAATGGGATTACGAGCCGCCGTGCGTACAGACACCGACACCAGCGCCGCGCAGCTCACCTACGGCCAAGCGTTGCGACTGCCTGGGGATTTCATAGCACCATCACCAGCAGCGAAGTCAATGGATCACAACTTCGTCGATCAACTACATGACGTCATCACGAAGTTAACACCAACATACAAATCGCATTCCAACAAGCGATGTATGTTCGTGCACAATGATCTACAAACATGTAGCCACGTGTTCCTACGCGACGACACCGTCCGCAAACCGCTACAACAGCCATACAAAGGTCCGTACAAGGTCATCGAGCGCAACGAGAAGTTCTTCACCATCCAACTACCAGGAAGATCTAGCACAATATCGATCGATAGACTCAAACCGGCATACACTATCAGCACTGAAGAACACGACCACACGAGTAGTGAGACGCCCCAGTCAGCTGCAGCTACCAGCGAAGATAACACCAGCCTACTCCTGGCCAACACCAACGAGCGCCGCACCAGATCAGGACGATTAGTGAAGATGCCTGTACGTTTTCACTAGGGGGGGAGTACTGTAGCTGCAAGTCAAGTCATGCATCCATCCGCTGCCGCTGCCAACCGTGTACTGGCGCCCCGCGCGCCTAGAGGGGATATTTATACGCCGTGCAGTTTAGCGCGCGCGAGGAAAGCGATCTACAGCTGCGACCCGCGCGCCACCACACGTATTATTTAACAACTACATTTTGTAAATACAATATGTTAGGGAATCCACGACTTGTGCCTATGCATTTTTCTACAAGATCCTAGTCTTGATTATATCTATTGTCGTAAAGTACATCTGGAGTATCATTAACACTACCTAAGCGCTACAGTGGCAATAGGCTCGCCCCTGTTGCATGGGACTTAAACATAACTGGCGAAATGTGGGTGTATTATAGATGTAATCAACGGTCTTAAGTGGACTGCCACCGGAATGATCATTTTGGCCTGCACGTCAGATCTGCGCCTATCTCTGTGTGTATGATATTTTAATGCAGTCAGTAACGCGCGCACAGTATAACTACGAAAGTGAGTTGTTGGTTGGTCAGATGAATGTGTGGTCAACACTAAATAAAGATACCGACAACTACCTACTTATGTACTGGTTTTTTTCTTAATAAATTATCGACCACAGCGCTTATTTAAAAGCAATGCTAAAATTCGAAATGAAAATTCGCACGAGTTGGTGGCTGTTATTGTGTGTGCGTGAAGTTGGAGAAGGTTCGAACCTCAGTGCGCGCTTTCGACTCTTTTCGTTTTTTCGTTTTTTAGGGTATAGAGAGTAAAAATAAAGTATAATAGGCAATTAAATTAAAAAAAAAGACAATTATTCATAGGAACATTTATTAATGTTATTAACAACCTTTAAAACATAAACATACTCCAAACTTTGAAATAAATAAAATACCTAATGTGTTCGTAAATCATTTTTGGTTGTTACTAAAATGGGATGTTTTTGGTTTATTGAGATTATACTCATTTTCTCAAGGAAAAGAAGATTGAAACTAAACCTCAATCCTACAATCTTACGATCACTAACATAATACTGTTATGGCCAGTGTATCCCCTGAATTCCCCCGATAACATTTAGTATTATATTTTTTTATTAATATTTAGTGCTCCATTATTATCAATGTAGTCAAGAAGACGTCCACGCATGGAGGCCACAATATTACTGTGTGGCGGCATATCTACATCGCCACAATGGAATCACACTGACGTCACGCAAAATCGTGCATCGCGCAATCAGAGTTTAACGCGCGACTAGCATATATACAACACCCCGACATAAACCGTCGGGCAGTAGCCCACCAGACACAACACCCGTCTGGTCGGAGGATCCTCCCTTTTCATAGAGGATGAGTGAACTTTACACCCTGTTCCTCATGCCTCTATAACTGCAAATATTTGTGCCACGTAAACTATCGCACAACTCCATGCAATGAGATTTCAGCTGCTTGATACATCTTTCGTCTCGCGCTTCCCATCTTTGCACCATTAAACCCTATACATTTTCTATAAGGTTCAAATCAGGGGATTGTGCTGGCCACGGAATAACTTTTAACATCCGAATGTTCACTAAACCACCCACGAACAATACTGGCACGATGTATCGGACAATTATCTTGAACCAAATAAAATTCACCAATTTCATCCACTGGATAAACATTGCGAACAGTAGGTAGCATTATGTCGCTCAAAATCTTCACGTCATTGGAGCTGTTGGCCCGCGTCGGTATAAATGCCACCTCACCCGGCCCTTGAGCACTAATTTACCCCCCCCCCCCCCCCACACATTCACACACACAACCCTAATTCCTCCTGACTCCGTATTTAATTATTACTGTCAGACCAACGTGTATTGTCTCTGCGCCACAAATGAAGTCTTCCTTTTTGATACGATTTGAAAGTTTTCTTGTCAGTAAATACAGTAGTCTCCCAATCAAAGTCTAAATATTCACGAGCAAAACGCAACTGTGCCTCCTTATGCATTTGCGTTAAAAACGGTTTTTTCGCTGGTGTTCGATGATGGAGGCGTTTGGCATGGAGTGCACGGCAAACAGTTTGTAATGAAGTAACAAATTCTTCAGCAAATCGTCTTGTATGTATGAAACCATTCTTTTCATATTCACCAACCATAAAGCGTCGCTGAGACTGGTTAATAAGTGGTAGCCTACCACTTCTTACACGGCTCTTAAGACTCCCCTCTTCCTCAAATCTCCTCACCCAACGTCTCACTGTATTTCTCTAGAAAAAAAAGAATTATTACACATTTTGAAGCGTCACTTATGAGAATAAATAAAATCAAAAACAACAAAATAACTTACACAAAATCCGGTTTCATTGGATATTACAGATATATGACACCCATTGTTATGCAAAGCCTGTTATGTTCGCCCTGGCCTCAATGTTTATATTTGCTTGCATTTTCAATAAAAATCTGCAAACTCAACACCTCTTATATCAATAACACAAACGCTCGTAACTAAGTTCACCAACCAACAACGTCATACCATTCTAACTACAGTCAGAAAATTGATTTTGTTTCAAATCTACCCTCAAGTTTTATGTGACTAGTTTAAAATATTCACTGTCTTTTTCTCATTAGCATAATCAGAAAAAGGCTGCGTACCGCGATAGGCCTATGATGATGACCATACACCGCGATTGTTCTGTTTGGTTCGTGATAAAAGAGGGCAATATACGGGTGTGTATGTGTGTGTGAAATGCCTAAATAGAAGAAGGTCTCAAGTGCGACGAGTAACGATGCGCTAGTTTTGTAATGCTGGCGTTTGAGTTCTGACCACTACTGTACACCTCTGCCTAACCCTTCCGGGAATACAGGCGTGATGACATGTTTTGTTCTGATAATATTTGAATTTGAATAGAAGACGAGAAGGTTCAATGGTTCAGACCTGGGAAGGTTCAGTGCTAAATACACTGTTTTGTCATAGCGCCTATTTCTTGAAAGTTTTTTCACAATAAAATCACTTTCTCTTCTGAAAGAAAGAAAATAAATTTTGTTTGACCCAGGTTAAGTCACATAATGTTCGCACAAAAGCAGAAAAAAAAATACTTTAAAATAGTATAAACTGTGCGCCCCACGGCGCGCCAAATAGGCCCTGTTCAGCATACATACATGCCAGACAACTAGTACGTGCCGCTAGTTTGAAGATGTCTGGGTTAATAATGGAAGCTAAATGATTTGAATGTCTGACTTATTAATATGCGGTAATAGGTTAGCGTGTCTAATTTGGGTTTCGATTAAATACATGCCAAAGTAATTAATTGTCTGTGACTTATTATAGTTATTTATCAAGATGGTAAATTATTCTTGTAAGACAAAGTTGTTGGCGTGTCGGTGTTCCTTATAAAGTAAAAGTCGTTAAAACTTGTTAATTACAATTCAAGTTATCAACTAAAGACTTGATGATAACTTTCATTAGATTCTAATCAATTAAATTCTGCTTATGGTTAACAAAGGTTTTGTAGAGGAAAGGCTAACGACTCGCTTACCTACGCAGAACTATGTTAGTTTTATATTTAGGTACTTCCGTCGTCGGCCGAACTTGGCTGATCGAACCAAATATAATGCAGACGTGAGTGCTACATCCGACACCGTCCGATGACATCCGTGGTGCTATCCTGGAAAGATCCCACCGTGAAAATTTAGGTGAAGTGAGCGTGATGTGAACTGTCATCCCACCTTACTCTACTACGGATTGAGCTCACTTCAAACTCACATCACCTAAGTGCTCACGGTGTGATGTTTACAGAATAGATCAGCTGGTAACTAAGTTCCCAATCTATATTACTATACTCTATGAACTCGCACACGCATACACGCACCACTGAAGACAGAAAGAAGGTCGTACCTATTCATAAATACTATATTGCTTCTTTCTGTTCTCCGTGGTACGCACTCACTTTTTTTTAGTTAATGTTTTTGGTTCGATCGGCCGAGTTCGGTTGATGACGTACGAGCATAGTTCGGCCGATGACGGATATATTCAAAAGAATTGCATTACTTTTAGCATGTTTATTTTATTTGTTCTGAATTAGCATATGATATTGTGTCCTAAATTTCTAAATTACCCTAGGCCCCTAGGCAGATAAAATTTATCTTTTTTCATAGTCATGTTAAAATTTGTGTTTGGTTTAGTTTCCCCACAAAGAAAGTTGTGAATAAAATTAATGCATTTTACCAACAGCTTTTGATAAAATACATAGGTAGGTACTTTTTCATTTGCTCAAAAAGTGGCTCTTATTGCACTGGTTTTAGGTTCACAATGCAGTGCATTTAACACGCGTAATTTTTACTTTGCATTTCTGCACTAGTGCGGGAAGTACGCCACAGATTACTACATTTATATAATATTATCTTCTTTAAGTTTACAAATGTTGAGAATATGAATATACATTATGTTTTACAACGTGTTCCTTTTGATATCAAGCTAACTCAAGGGAGTCAATGTACTCAACATTATGAACAACTTTTACTATAGGCCCAAACCCGAAATCATGGAAAAAAATCAAGTGTTCCCTACATTTTGACGAGTTATGCGAACATAAAATGTAGGGAACAGCTATTTTTTTTTCGCGATTTCAGGTTTGGTCCCATAGTAAAAGTTCTTCATAATGATGACTACAAAGACCCCCCAGAATTATGGGATATCAAAAGGAATACGTTGTACAAACATTATATTTCATCAAATTATTTATTTTTGTCAACAATTAGCATTAATTATCAAAAGAGAATCATCAATGACCAGCATTACATAACCGGTCGTCATTTCTATCACATAACCTAAACATATCATATTCACATAAGCTAAGGTTATGCAAACCAGGAATTGAATACTAAGAGATCCTAGAGCATTTACAATGACAGATGACGATTGCACAAGCGTCATGATTAATGTGCAAGCGCAGGCAGCATTAGAGCTGCTTCACACTTAACGGAACAAATAATCGTGAGTCACCACGGGGACTTTATGTTTATTTATTTATATGTACCTAATTTATTTAACACCACAAAAAATAAATCAAACACTACAAAATATAAAATGGGCGGCCTTGTCGCTTTCTACAATCTCTTCCAGCACCCTAATTCCGTAACACACTATCAACAATCTGAATGATTTTGAAGCAAATTGCTAATCCATTGCTTCATATGTTCGAAAAATATATCTGCTCAACAACGTAAATAACGCAATGAATGTAGTTGAGCTGTCAAAATGAAACCGATTCCTACTGTGTGTTATGCAATTGCCCCGCAGGCAACCTTGGAATGGATATTCATTTGCCTGGACATAAAATGAGGCTGCCGTAGGTGCAAATAATAAGTATACATACATACTAAATGTATGAGCAACGAAAATAAATGAAGACTAAGTAAGTATATGTAGATAACAGTGGCGAGGCTTGACATTTCGTAGGAGGGAAGCCGATGAAGACATTTTTTAGTTATAAATAGTCATACAAATACGATTATCACGTTGTGGCGCCGGTTTATTTCGAACAATTTGTGTTGTTGTTGTTGGATTATATGTATATTACTTGGCAATCGTAGAAATTACCGAATGTGCTATTTTTCAATAGCGGTAGGTGAACTACTACTACTCTTCCGATCCTTCAAAGGGAAGCCGGTAGGAATGGAGTTGTTAGCGCGCTTCACCTCTGGTAGATAATTACAGTTACGAGAATAAGATCACAACGACAAGTGATGTTCCTTTACGAGTCTAAGCACCGGTAACGACTGCGCGTGTTTTATTTGAACTGGCAATGCAATGTTCCTCTTGCTTGGCTAAAGAAATATTCATTTATATATTTTATTGGGACGATTACGATAATGGGTATATTCGGATTGATGATAATATCTACTAAAGGCAGCGGCATTTTTATATTGGCAACATAATTATTAGACGTCATTTTATCGCCCGCCGTCGCTATATAAAAAAGCGTGTAAGAAATGCCGCTGCATTTGGTAGAAACATCAACAAACGGTACTCCGTTTGATCCAGGTCAGGTCCAATTGAAAGCCAGCACCCAGCATTTAAGTACCCCTGCCAGGCACCAATGTAGAACAGGGTGTAAATAATGTCTTTGTCGTTGGTAATTAAGGTTTACCAATGGTAAACCATAATTTATTATTGTTGTGTTTATGGTTGTGTGGTATATTTACCAATTATAGTAAGTGTCCCAATAGGTAAACCTTACTTAAATGCTGGGTGCTGACTTTCAACTGGAACCCAACTGTTTACACATGAAGCACAGACAAACATCATAGCATACATTTTTTGCGTCAGTGTGTTGTGATGCAACAATGCAAGGGCTACCATACATGGTCAGTTCTATCATCAAATCCGTCTGATCTGACCAAAATTCGAACCATCTGCGGTTGTTCAGTTGAAGGAATGCCCCATTTGCTGAATTGTTCGTTTAAAGTCTCTAGACCAGAGGTTCCCAGACTTTTTTCTCATAGACCACTTTCAAAATTTAGTTGGTCCCGCATCCGGCCCGCTGTAAGATATGATTCGGCCCGCGAGACATTTTGAAAAAACCCAATTAACAAAATATTACATTAGGTACTTATACTCACGGGAGTGACAGTGAGGCGGCAAACATCAAATCCTTTGATGTTTGCCGCCCACTCGGCTTGCTCGATCAAATTCTTTGAGGTTTGCCGCCTCACGGGCGACACATCAAAAGATTTATTGCTTCTCAATTATTCTAAACTAGTTTATTCCAGATTATTCCTTCATTTTGCCTATATAAGTGGGTGGATGGCCCGAACGTTAGTTCAGTTCTATTTGAGCTACCGAGGTGATAACTTGGACAAGCGATATCCTAGCGAACTGCTTGAGCCGTCAACTTGCTTTGTGACTTTGTGTGCATCTTGAGCTATAGTTTGTTATTAAGTTTATTGAACGAAAAGTAAACAAAAATGATATCTGGTGGAAAGAAACGAAAAGTAGATACAGAGAGTCGCCAGTTTCAAGAAAAATGGACTAAAGAATTATTTTTTATCTTGCACAATGGTAAGCCTATTTGTTTGCTGTGTAATGAATCCATTTCAGTAATGAAAGAATTCAATATAAAGAGGCATTACTCAACTAAGCATGCTACGCTGTACTCACTAACAGGACAATTAAGAACAGACAAAATCCAGAAGCTTACCGCAAAATTTGGAAAAAACAGCAACAAATGTTTCTTAAACAAAGAACACAACTTGATAATGTTGTGAAAGCTAGTTTTATAGTTAGCTCAAAATTGGCAAAGGCATTAAAACCATTTGCCGAAGGAGAATTTATCAAGGAGTGTATGTTAGAAGTTTGCAGTATTTTGTGTCCTGAAAAGAAAAATGAATTTGAAAAAATTAGTTTGTCAAGACGAACTGTTGTTCGACGTATAGAAATGATGGTTTTTGATATAAAAACAACATTGACTGACCGTCCGGCTGGTTTTGAATCATTTTCCATAGCATTAGACGAGAGCACCGATCTGTCTGACACAGCTCAACTGGCTGTATTTATTCGAGGTGTTGATAAGGAGTTCACTATTACTGAGGAATTGCTCGTTTTACAGCCGCTTAAAGGAACCACTACAGGAGAGGATATTTATATTGAAGTTCAAAAGGTATTCACAAGTTTTGGCTTGCCATGGTCAAAATTAATTGGAGTATGCACTGATGGTGCACCTTCTATGATCGGCTTACGTAAAGGTTTCATCGGAATTTTGAATGAAAAAGCAACAGAATTAAATGTGCAAAAAGATGATTTGATAGTCCTTCATTGCATTATCCACCAATAGAACTTGTGTTCTAAGTCCATTCGACTCCAGAATGTTATGAATGTGGTAGTAAAAACCATCAACTTTATTCGATCCCGAGGGCTTAACCATCGTCAGTTCAAGGCGTTTTTGGATGAAATATCAGCTGATCAGCTGAATATAAGACGTAACATATTATTGTGAAGTCAGATGGCTGAGCAAAGGAAAAATGTTGAAACGGTTTTACGAGCTTAGAAATGAGATAGCAGACTTTATGAAAATAAAAAATAAACCACTAACTGAATTAAGTGACCCAAAATGGATATGTGACTTAGCATTTCTGGTCGATCTTACAGGCTATTTGAATGATTTCAATTTGAAACTTCAAAAACAAGGACAGTTAGTAAATGATTTGTACAGCCATTTGAAAGCGTTTCAGATCAAACTACGCTTGTGGGAGTCAGAGATGCTGTCTGGTAACAGTTACCATTTCAACACGCTAGTTAGAAGACCAAAAAGTTTCTAGAGGATCAAAAAAGGCAATCATCATTAGAAGATCAATGAGCTTTTAGAGGATGAATTACCTAAATATTTCCCATAAGTTATTACACTTTGGTCTGATGAAATTACTCTTACAGAAAAAAAAAATATGAAGAAGCAATGAATTATGCTTTACGTTATTAAATAGTCAGTTCGGTCAAATGTGAACAGTCTTTAACCGTCGCGTGTTCAATGCCCGTAACTTTGCTATTATTTGCACGACAAACTGTTCAGTGTTGGGTAAATGATGATGACAAACTAAGTAGGTATCGCTTTTTGAGTTCGTTAATCATTATTAGAAATTAGCAAAACTAAAATAAACGTAAACGTAGTTAAGAAAGTGATACATTATGGCAAAGCTGATTACACAAACGCTGATTACGCTGATTGTTGCTGGCCTATACAGAGTGTCTGAAAAGACCATCAAACTGATCAACTATCTCCCGGGGACCAATATCGTAATCGCGAAAAAAATATCAGTTATCCCATACCTTTGGCGGAGTAGGTACCTATTGAAGTTTTCTGTGGGACGTCAAATTTTTTTTTTCACGATTGCGATGTTGGTCCCCGGGAGAAAGGTGTTCAGCTTGACGGTCTGTACCACACCCTTATTTTTGGCCACACCTTTCTCAGACACCCTGTATATGTGTGGTTCTCATTTGTTTATCAGTTTTAGCATATGTTTTAAATACACGGCAAAACTTTTGGGAAATACCATGTCATGATAAGCTGTGTACAGTTAAGTGCTCTATGCCTACTTAATAACTTAATTGTAATTTCGTGGTGACAGTTCTCTTCAACTAATAACATTTTCAGTCAACTTTAATAATACTAATGAATTCTGTCTACACACTAGACAGGTATTGACTTATTACTCAAACCTAAGTTACGACAGTCACGTCAAAAGGCTTCCGTAAAACAAAGAAAATACCGTAATCAGTTCATCTGTATACATTTTGCAAGCGATAAACAAACAATGACATGATTCCGCTCAGGTTTGCGTATTAATTACCTAATGAGCACACTTCTAGAGTAGTACACATCGAGCATGGAAAAATTTATCGAAGTGGATCAGACAAGATTACTGCTACAAGTTTTTATGATGAAATCTCGCATCCAGAAGGCGTTATGATTAGCAGAAATGATTAGCATGGCGATTATAAGGAATATAATATAGATTTTAATAAACAGGTCGGCAACAATGAGAATTCTTAGAATGGATAATGAAAATTACTACACATGAAAAGCAACAAAATGTTTTTTTTATTTAATTCAAACTTACATTTTTGCAGTTGGAGAATTGACCATGACATAATTCGTTGTAAGGAAGAACATTTTTTCAACTACAAACTTAAGTTTGTTCTTGGGATAAATTTATCCCAACTACGGAACCCTTCATTGAGCGTGGTTCGACATGCACTTGGCCGGTTTATTTTATAGTTCTTGTACCTACTATGTAAAGTTGTAAACAATCATCATTAGTTCTACTTGGTGAGATATTACGCATTGCTTACAAAAAATACGAAGGCTAAGAGGAAGCAATGAATAGTCATTAAAAAAATTGAATTTTAATGAACTTATTTACCCAAAAACCTTAAAAAGAGGATATTCCCTAAACATGCAATAGCTATATAGCTATAGGTACAGCTCAGCCCAACCCTTCGAGGATTACAGGCGTGATGTTAATAATTACATCTTGCTTGTTTCAATATTTTTATGATCCAAATAATTTTCCACATATTGTCGAACACTGGGAGTGGGAGTTTTCCTCAAAGAATAATTAGTAGGCCGTCGGAAATGAGTAAATGATAAATGATTTTATTTCTGTAAGTAGGTTTATACAAACACTTTTACATGTCAAACATTTTTTTTTTTAAACTAGATAAGATTCCTATCTGCCTACTCTGAGAAGAAAGGCCGAAACAAACTCAGAGGTCACAGTCTCTTTTAAAGTTCAGACATAATCTTGGTCAGATCATGTGAAGACCATGTACGTTGGTGTCTGAAATGGTCTTTTGAGGAAAGAACCACACAGATTGAATGGACCTGTCCAGTCAGTGCAAGCATCTATCAGTAATCGTACAGCTCAACATAAAAGTTGAGGAGCTCAACGATTCGACGAACAATACCAAAGAAAGGACATTTAGTAGGCTAGCTCTTTAACATTTTTCATAATAAAAATTGAAATAGTTAGCGGACCAAGAACTTGTAACTATGAATAAGTAAACAAGATCAACTTGCGTGGTCCTGCACCCTAATTGCGTAACACACTATCAATCAGAATCTGAATGATTTTGAAGCAAATTGCTAATCCATTGCTTCATATGTTCGAAAAAATTGTCTGCTCAACAACGTAAATAACGCAATGAATGTTGTTGAACTGTCAAAATGAAACCGATTCCTACTGTAAGTGCGTTACGTAATTAGGGTGTTGGCTAGTTCTTAAAAGTTGACTATAATCCTACTATCATATCCCACTACAATATTATAACCACGAAAGTTTGTGAAGATGGATGGATGGATGTTTGATACTCTTCCACGCAAAAGCTACTGAACAGATTTGGATGAAATTTGGCACACAGATAGTCTATAACCTGGATTAACACACATAATACTTTTTACCCCGATATCCCTACGGGATCTCGATCCCGATCCCGATCGACTTATGCGGGTGAAACCGCGGGGCGCTGCTAGTTATATAATATATTCAAATTCAAATTCGTTTATTGGTGTGATTTTTGGTACATTTTTACACGAGATCTTAATAAATAAATAATAAATAGTTCCTCAAAAATCTACCTTAAAGGTGTACACTCATTCACAATTAGTAATTGTTATAGAAAAGAATAATCAACATATTAAAATAAAATAATTACAACAAAACACAACATAAGAAGAAAAAAAAACAAGCAAAACATTAACAATTAAGTATACATTTATAAATAATGAATGGAAGTAAAGATAATAAATTATCAAAATTAAATAAATATCAATGTCAAGTAACTTACAATTTATCATTAAGGAATTCGACGATAGTATAATAACATTTTTCCAATAACAGATGTCTTAATTTGTTTTTAAATTGAATAATATTTAAGTCCTTAATTCCATCGGTAATTTATTAAATATTTTTGGGGCCATGCAAAGTATGCTTTTGTGCATTATGGCGGTCTTTGATGGTCGAACGCATAATTCATGTCTATATACTTGTCTAATCATTTTACAGCGATTCTCAGATGCTTTTCTGAATAGATGCATGTTCTTTTTAACAAATAAAGCAGTCTCAAATTTATACAAGCAAGGTAAAGTCATTATTTTTAACAATACAAAATAAGGTTTGCAGCTATAATGTATGCTTTTTATTTATTCACACATACATACATAATATGAGACACACACTAACTCGTTTTTATATGCAATATTAGAAAATAATTGAGAGGCAGCTTGAAGAACTGACAGAGGGTGTCTTGATATAAAATGTTATAAATTGATTTGATTATTTATTTATTATTATAAAAATTGGTTTTATAATAATCACGCATTATATGTATATACTATAAACACGAGTTTAATTTCGTCGAAAAATCTCCACCTTGTAGTGTTGAATTGCACCTCAATGAGTGTATGTTGATAAAAAATAAAACAATGTTGTAGATTTAACTTCGTACATGCATGATGTATTCTTGATTGTCCAAGTTAATAAGCGGCTTGGGTTACATGTCAACCTAATTTTCAGCTCATAGTTTGACGCAGGTCAAAGCCACTAGGACATCCCAGATACGACGGTAATTTCCGTAATTACGTCGCGGTAAAACCGTACAAAATTCATATTTGTCAGCGTACGATTACACACGTCACATAATTTGTTGTATAATTCCGTTAAGTGCATGTTTTCAACTTCATTTATAAAACTTCTTCATTCGAGATTGTTCGACTTGAAGTGCAGTAATTCGTTTTGCAGTATTTTTTAACAATTAATTTTATTTTTAGGGTATTTTTTTTAGGGTTGCATACCCAAAGGGTGACAACCGGCCAAGAGCGAGTCGGGGTCGCAAAATTGGAGTTGGTGAACCAAACTATACTTACTGAGCTGTCTATAAAACGCTGGTCTGCCGTAATTACTGTATTGCGCGTGATTAACAAATGTGTGCTAGCTCCTAAACTATACGTCTAAATATCATAGTGTCAAGGAATAATGTAAATGATAAATGATTTTATTTCTGTAAGTAGGTTTATACAAACACTTTTACACGTCAAACTTTTTTTTTAAACTAGATGAGGCCGGCGTTTCCTATCTGACTACTTTGAGAAGAAAGGCCGAAACAAACTCAGAGGTCACAGTCTCTTTTAAAGTCCAGACATAATTTTGGTCAGATCATGTGAAGACCATGTACGTTGGTGTCTGAAATGGTCTTTTGAGGAAAGAACCACACAGATTGAGTGGACCTGTCCAGTCAGTGCAAGCATCTGTCAGTAATCGTACAGCTCAACATAAAAGTTAAGGAGCTCAACGATTCGACGAACAATACCAAAGAAAGGACATTTGGGTAGGCCGCATAATTTACTCAAACTGGCAAACTATGATTAAAGCTGAGAGAGAAAAAAAAAAAAAACAAGGACCCACATAGTCTTCACATTCACAGTAATGAAAATAATATAACATTTAACAAAGTAAATATTCATGTCATTGTATATATAAAATTCATCAATGACAATGTGTATATAAGAAAAAAAAATTAGCAAAAAGAAAAGAACAAAAAAAAAATCAGTATGTATATATAAAAAAAAAGAAAATAATTGGAGCAGCTCTATCCAACGCCTTTTTGTCATCAATGTATCTGTTCTAAATATATGATCTATCTAAGTAACGTTTTTTATTTGATATAGATAATACTACGTAGGTGAAAGGCCTTCGTGAGTAGGCATCTATTTTGGTATTTTCAAATTTTTTCAGCATCTTTCTTTCTTTCTTTTCTTTTTCTTTTTTTTCCAGTATTGAAAACGGCTATATTTGAAGTTTACTCCTTAAGAATAGATTTTCATGTAAGGCCTCCGGTATGGAAATTTTATGAGGAGTGAAATTAATACAAGCGTCAGCTCAAAAGCCTTACGTTTTTCTTCGCAACGTAGGGACCTTGCGCACCTTCCACGGAGTTAACTCCAGTCGTGCGTCGGAGCTGACACTCACACACTTTTTTATTTGATAAAGATAATTGCTACATAGGTAAAAAGGCCTTCGTGAGTAGGCACCTATTATGGTATTTTCAAATTTTTTGGTAGATGGGTACAAAACCCGAAGGGGGTGATATCTTAGACCATTTAGAACTTATTAAACTAAACTTGTCTTAGACGAAGTCTGTTCTTTGTATTTTTTTTAAACTAAGGTTTTTAACAATAATACCCATTTTTTTTTCAATTAATTGTTAATAGTATCCAGTAAAAGCTGTTAGGTATGTTATTATTTTTTATTTATTTTTATTTATGTAATGTGTGGTTACTCAATCAAAATAATTCCCAAGCATCTGTGTCATCAGAGAAACATTCTACGCCATATTCAAGTTTAAGAAACTTTTAAAAATCAAGAAAATGTTTTGTTTACGGCATAATAAAAAAATATCCTCAGTTGTTCAAACCTTTTTTAAAACATGCTTGGTTATTGCCCTTTCTTTTGAAGTACTATTTACGCAGATGTTTCATCAACTCTTGGAATTAGGATGTACAAAGCAAATTGAGGTCGAATATTTAATTTTTAAACAGACCAAAATAATGCAACATCTTTGCTAACGCACTATTATTTTTTGTTAGGAATCAGTTATCACTAACTGAATAAAATTCTGGGAACTCGCTTAACAAAAGCCGCCGCGCGACGACAGCAAACTTGCCCTTTTTTCGACTCTCAGGTAGTGTCTAGTGAATTATTATTTAATAGAAAAATCAGCTTAGTTGCTGAGGATGTAAAGTCGTTATTTATTTACACTAATACTAGTACCCGAGTAGTCGGGTGGACTCGTCACATCATCGGACCCTCAGTTAGTCAAGTAACGACTGCCCTTGTGACAAGACGCTTTAATTGCATATTCATGTTTACACAATTCACCGCATGAGGTTGTGCGCTCCTTCACGTGTTGATTTTTGAGGTGTTTAAGGTGTTGAGCCTAGCCCTAGCTGTGAGCTCCTTCACTGATTTTGGACTTTTATTTGTGTGATCAATCGACTATAGCTACTTTTTCGAATGAAGAATATGCGGATATCGCCTTCATGTATGGCAGAGCTGACGGTAATGGATCTTTGGCGTGACAGATGTACCAAGAGAGATATCCGAATCGCAGATTACCTAATGTCAGAGTGTTTTACAACACATTTCGTCGGCTTCCTGAAGTTGGAATCCATCACGCGGATTCTGGACTCAACCCGGGAAGACATCACCCAAGTATCGAGGAAGACATTATTGCAGCTTTTGATGCAGATCCTACTACGAGCGTCAGAGTAGTAGCTCGAAACCTCAACATTTCGGTATGGAAGGTGTGGAATACGATGCACCGAGAAAACAAATATCCTTTCCACGGCACGGGTGTACAAGGTTTGGAAAATGAAGATCCCCCACGAAGGATTCAGTTCTGTCGCTTTTTTTTAAATAGTGACATTGACATTGAGCATGGTTTTTAAAATCCATCTTGTGGACCGATGAGTCAAAATTTTCAAAAGAAGGAATTACCAATTTTCATAATCTTCATCGATGGACCGACAAGGAGAACAATCCACACTGGAAGAAGCAAGTGTCATTCCAAAGGAAATTTTCAGTTAACGTGTGGGCAGGAGTAATCGGCCGAACGTTGATTGGCCCCACTTCTTACCAGATAATTTAAATGGAGAAAATTACCTGGAATTCCTCCAAAACTATCTCCCAAAGCTTCTGGACGAGACCGAAATACCAAAATTGGCAATGAGAAGACCAATGATTTTACAACAAGATGGTTGTCCAGCACACTGGACCCTAAACGTGAGAGAACATTTAAATAATTGCTTCCCAGAGAGCTGGATTGGCAGAGACGGGCACATCCCTTGGCCACCTCGATCACCCGATTTAACTCCTGTGGATTTTTTCGCTTGGGGACGGGCCAAGGAGCTCGTCTACATGCACGTTGAAATTTCAACTAGAGAAGATTTAATAGAAATAATCCAAACGGCTTTTCAAGTCATGAAGCAGAAGATGAAATTAAAATCACGACTACAGAAGTGAGAAGACGGACACGCGCTTGTATAAGAAACCGCCGTCAACATTTTGACCATGAACAATAAATCATTTTAACAAAAATGTTGTTTTATTGATCTGTTCAAAAATAACAATTTTCATACTCAATTTGCTTTGTCCACATCCTAATTCCAAGAGCTAATGAGATATCTGCGTAAATAGTACCTCAAAAGAAAAGGCCAAGCATGTTTTTAAAGAGGCTTGAACAATTGAGGCTATTTTTAATTTTTTTTATTATGCCGTAAACAAAACATTTTCTTGATTTTTAAAAGTTTCTTACACTTGAATATGGCGTAGAATGTTTCTCTGATGACACAGATGCTTTGGAATTACTTTGTTTGAGTAATCACATATTACATAAATAAAAAATAATAACATAACAGCTTTTACTATTGTTAAAAACCATAGAGTTTAAAAAAAATACAAGGAACAGACTTCGTCGAATATGAATATGAATATAAATGTGAATAAGACGAAGGTCATGGTGTTTGAAAGAGAAGAGGACGTATCGATGTGTGATGTGAAAATAAATGATAAAAGTGTGGAGCAAGTAAGTGAGTTTGTATATTTGGGGAGTCTGTTTACAAGGGATGGAAAGATAGATGAAGATGTGGAAAGGAGAGTAAATGCGGGAAATAAAGTGAATGGTGCTATACATGCAGTTGTGACCAACCAGTTAATGTCCAAAAAGGCCCAACTGGCTTTTCACAGTGGTGTGCTGGTGCCTACGCTTATGTATGGAAGTGAATGTTGGGTATGGCAAAAGAAGCATGAAAGTAGAATAAATGCTGTGGAAATGCGTTCCTTGCGAAGCATGTGTGGTGTGACTATAAATGATAGACTGAAGAATGATGTGATAAGGCAACGGTGCGGTTTAAAAGAAGATGTAGTGACAAAAATTGAAAAGAGTATGCTTAGATGGTTTGGTCATATTGAGAGGATGAATGAAAGTCGACTAACAAAAGATATTTAAACGGCAGATGTGAGTGGAAACGCTGGAAGGGGACGCCCTAGGAAGACATATAGTGATCTTATTGGTGATGTTCTTCAGAAAGGTCAACCGGCGTGCGTGTATGACCAGATGTACGAATGTAAACGAGGCAAAAGGAGTATGTAAGGATCGTAGCAGGTGGCGTTCTGTAGTTTCTGCCTACCCACATGGGAAGAAGGCGTGAGTTTATGTATGTATGTATGTATGTATGTAGACTTCGTCTAAGACAAGTTTAGCTTAATAAGTTCTAAATGGTCTAAGATATCACCCCCTTCAGGCTTTGCACCCATCTACCAAACACTCTGTATTTCAGTGTCGAAAACGGCTATAATTTTCCTGTAAAATATGAGTCAATATCTAATAGTCCTAATAAAATACAAATGTTAGCTTTAGAAACCTAGGAGATAAGGCGGTATTTTTTTGCAAATTTGTAGCTTTTTCTCAAGACTACTGGACGGTAAATCAAAAAATAAAATAAAATTAGGGAAGCTCTTAAATGATACCTAACGCGATACATTTTTGTTTTTCTTAGGGTCGAACTGACCCACAACTAAATCTAAAATTTTTTTTTTTTTAGTCTGCCTGGCGATCTGTGTGCGCGTTATTGAAATCTGACATTATGCCAGAATTCAAATGCCTAATGACCTGCGCACACTGGCGGACGGGACGGCAGAGGATTTTAAATTTATCAATTGAATTTAATACTTATCCAATCGAAATAAGGTATACGATTCAACGCTCGATGCTACAGAAAAAACTGCGCTGCGATGCTCCAAGGGTCGATCACAGAGCATTGAAATTCCATACGAAAGACCTTATTTCGATTGGATAAGTGTTAATTTCAATTGATTTTAAAATCCTATGCCGTCCCGTCCGCTAGTGTGCGCAGGCCATAAGTTGCGTAGATAAGCCTCTGTGACAGACGAACAAGAAAGTGATCTTATAAAGCGTTCGTTTTTCTTTTCAGGTCGGAACACTTTTCACGGGCCTTTGTACACGGCAAGGTTTCATTACGGTTCGGCGTAAAAATCGCGCCGTAGAAAAAACGTGTGATCATGACACGGTAAACAACCGGACGTGACAACGGTTAAGTACAGCTAAGTGTTTTTCTGTGCAAAAAGATCATCTAAAAAACTCAAAAAAGAAAAAAATATGTTTTGGTTAGGTACACCCGCGAATGTTAGCGGTTGCCCACTTTTCGCCCTTATTCCCTTAGAAATAATGTTGAAAAGTGGTCGACCGGGAACGTTCGTCTACGTACAATCGACCGTCTTAAGTGGACTGCCACCGGAATGATCATTTTGGCATGCACGTCAGATCTGCGCCTATCTCTGTGTGTGTGATGTTTTAATGCAGATAGTAACGCGCGCACAGTATAACTACGAAAGCGCGTTGTTGCTTGATTAGATGCATGTGTGGTCAACATTAAATAAAGATACCTACAACTACCTTCTTATATACTTGTTTTTTTATTAATAAATTATCGACCACAGCGCCTATTTAAAAGCAATGCTAAAATTCGAAGTGAAAATTATAAGCAGCGATGGCAGGTTCGCACGAGTGGGTGGCTGTTATTGTGTGTGCGTGAACTTGGAGAAGGTTCAAACCTCAGTGCGCACTCTGACACGGAAACGAAATACAAAAAGAGTCGAAACTCTTTTTGTTTTTCGTTGCCGTGTCAGAGTTCAATTATTTATTGAGTTTCAATAATACAATGACTATAGGGTATAGTGGGTAAAAATAAAGTATAATAGATAAATAAATTAAAACAAAAACACAATTTTTCACACATTCCAAACTTTGAAATAAATAAAATAGGTACCTAATTTGTTCGTAAATCTTTTTTAGTTGTTACTAAAATGGGATGTTTTTAGTTTATTGAGGTTATAGCTTAATTTATTCATTTTCTCAAAGAAAAGAAGATTGAAACTAAACCTCAATCCTACAATCTTACGATCACTAACTTATTACTATTATGGCTAGTGTATCCCCTGAATTCCCCTGATAACATTTAATATTATATTTTTTTTATTAATATTTAGTGTGACCTCCGTTATTACCAATGCAGTCGAGAAGGCGTCGGCGCATGGAGGTCACCACATTACTGCAAATATTTGTGCCACGTAAACTATCCCACAATTCCATTCAATCGCGCTTTCCATCTTTGCACCATTAAACCCCATACATTTTCTATAGGGTTTAAATCAGGGGATCGCGCTGGCCATGGAATAACTTTAACATCCGAATGTTCATTAAATCACACACAAACGATACTGGCACGATGCATCGGACAATTATCTTGAACCGAATAAAATTCATCAATTTCATCCACTTTTCTTTTTTTTTTTTTTTTGTGGTTGGGAAATCATCAAATGACTTCTCCCGCTCTGGGCGGAGCGGGAGGGCGTGTCAGACTTTTACTGACTAAAACCCACCCGTGTTCCTTCTGTTGCCTGTGCCGGGGCCACGGTAACTCTTTCGAACATCCCGCAACCCTAGCTGGCATCGGCCCTAGCGGACCCCGTCAATAGTGCTGACATCTCTTTGAGGCGCGCGTGGCACACGACGCGCCGTCGACTCGGACTTGGTCCTTACCGGACGGCGAGCTACCCATTGCTCGCCGTCCGCAAGCCCGCGCCTACGGTGGCCGGGAATCGGCTGCCAATTCCCGACGCCCAGGGCGTCTCCTGCGGCGACTAGGGGCGTGAGGGTGCAAAGCTTGCCTCTCCCTCACGCGTGCCGCCTCCTCCTTCACGAGCATTACTGCTTCGCAGAAGGAGGTAATGGCTCCCCATGCACTCTCGCTCCGTACCATGGCCTGGACCAGGGCCGGACGCGAGAGATCGCCGCCGCCGATCGCTTCCGCGAGGACACGGCGGTGCTCCGCCCAAGCCAGGCAGACCTCCACCGTATGCTCCACCGTGTCCTCCGGGCGATCCACACAGTGGTGACACCCGGGCGTTTCCTCCCGCCTTATCCGGAACAGGTACCAGCCGAAGCACCCGTGTCCGGTGAGGACCTGCGTCAGGCGGAAGGTGAGGACGCCGTGGCACCTCTCCAGCCACTCCTCAAAGAGGGGACTTATCGCCGCAATTGTGGCGTGCCCAGCGCTGGGTTGCGACAATCGCACTCTCCATGCCGCCATGAGATTCTGCCGGAGCTCTGTCCGCCGTGCCGCGACTTCTCGCGGCAACGGAGTTACGCCCCGGCGTCCTGCCTCCTCGCGCCACTCCCACATGTGCGCGAGGACTTTTGCCTCCAGATCCCATGGCGGTAATCCGGCAAGGAGGTTCGCCGCCTCCCCGGAGACCGTGCGGTATCCCCGGGCTAACCGGATGGCCATGACCCTCTGAATTTCATCCACTGGATAAACATTGCGAACAGTAGGTAGCATTATTTCGCTCAAAACCTCAACGTTTGGAGCTGTTGGCCCGCGTATATATAAATGCCACCTCACCCGGCCCTTGAGCACTAATCCACCCCCACATATTCACACTAATTCTCCCTGACTCCGTATTATTAATAATATTACTGTCAGACCAACGTGTATTGTCTCTGCGCCACAAATGAAGTCTTCTCTTTTGACACAATTTGAAAGTCTTCTCGTCCGTAAATATCTCTCTAAAAAAAGGAAATCCCTATTACACATTTTGAAGCGTCACTTATGAGAACAAATAAAATCAAAAACACAAAATAACTTACACAAAATCCAGTTTTATTGGATATTTCATATATATTACACCCATTGTTATGCAAGGCTACAATGTTCGCCCTGGCTTCAATGTTTACCTATATTTGCTTGCATTTTCAATAAAAATCTTCAAACTCAACACTTCTAATATCAATAACACAAACGCTCGTAACTAAGTTCACCAACCAACAACGTCATACCATTCTAACTACAGTCAGAAAATTGATTTTGTTTCAAATCTACCCTCAACTAATGTGACTACTTTAAAATATTCGCTGTCTTTTTCTCATTAGTATAATCAGAAAAAGACTGCGTGCCGCGATAGGCCTATGATGATGACCATACACCGCGCTTGTTCTGTTTGGTTCGTGATGAAAGAGTGCAATATACCTACGGGTGTGTGTATATGTGAAATGCCTAAATAGAAGAAGGTCTCAAGTGCGACGAGTAACGATGCGATAGTTTTGTAATGCTGGCGTTGGAGTTCTGACCGCTACTGTAGATCCGATCATCTTATAAATTCGTATCCCAAATAACAGGCATTTCATAAATCAATGTAATCAATAATTGAGTCGTCTAGTTTCAAAAGCCACTAAAATAAGTTTTGTTTATTTTTCACCAACTAGTAAAAACTTCTCGTCGTCGATAAATGTTATCGACAATAATCATTTTTTTAATTTAATAATATGTATTTTTTTCCATTTAGTGTATGTAAAAATAAAAATTATATCAATCACAGAAAATATACCGAATTAATTAATAAAATAACATAATGATATCCTAACTTAACTAAAACTATTCACAAATTAAAATATGGCGTCGAAAAATTCCTCCGCATCGCTGTCAACTGGTAATGTACCCAAGAGACTGGCGGCATTGCCACGTTGTATGGCAATGCTTAGCCTCTGGCCAAGGTAAAAGCCGGCCCTTGGGTCACGGGAAGTGTCAACTAGCCGTTTGGAGATTTCGTTAAATAAACCATGAGCGCTCGGACCCCACGGCCCGAGGGTTTCAACCCCAAACGGCTCGAAAATATAATCATTTTTGTACATCATTCTATTTTTGTTGGCGTTTTAGAGGAATTTAACACTAACTGAATGACCAAACTTGAAGTACTAATAAAACGCTGTCTTATAATAATATAAGGTTGATTTTAGGATAAAATCGTTTTAGGGGGTTTTGAAACTAGATGACTCAATTCTTGATTTATCTCCATTTTAAAACAAAATCAGCTAAGGTAAGCCGCCACAAAACGTGTTATAAAATATAATTACAATTTAAATATAATTAAACGTATTAGCCATATTTTAGTTTTTTTTTAAATAATTTTAATTAGGTTAGGATATTAAATATTTTAAAGTTAGCTTATATATTATGTAAACAATATCTTGTCTGAAATAAAAACACTTAAATTTATTACTTACTAGCTGTGCCCCGCGACTTTGCGTGAATGTCGTGAGATACACAATATACTAAAATAATAGCCACATTTTAATAAAACTCCCCCGTCCCCCGACGCTTCTACCACCGTCGCGTTGAATCGCCCGCCCGCGCTATTACTTCGTTTTTGCTTAGTGTTCTTTCTGAATTTTTCTTTCTGCTCGGCTCTTTAGGGTCGTAGCTTGATGTTAAAGAGCCTATAACTATCTTCGAGAATTGGGCTACCAAATGCAAAAAGAATTTTTCAAATCCGACTTTTTGTTCATAATTTCAAGGGTTTTCATTATTTTGTGCGGAGCCCTAATTATTTTTCTAAAATAAAAGTAGCCTAAGTTACGCGCCGTAACATCAGCTATCTGCGAGTGAAAGTCATGTCAAAATCGGTTCTGTCGTTTCGGAGACTAGCCGGAACAAACAGACAGACAGACAGACAAAAATGTTATAAATTGCAGTTTTGTTATAAGAACCGTTTATTCTTTCCTATGCATTTAGTAAAAAGTTGTTATTTCTACATTACAAACAGACACTTCAATTTTATTTCTATAGATAAGAATTTTCCGTTTCATGGTTACGGAAAAAAATATGTTTGTCTACTGAAAATAATATTGTGTATAAAAACTAAATTACTTAGTTCCTCAGTTGTTATATTTTGAACTTGAATTGTATGTTGTTGCCTAATCTAATAGTCATCTTGAGTTTTTTTTATTTGTTTCGTTTTAAATATAGCAATCTAAGCCTTGAGGTCGAGAGCATAATAATTTTGTTGTAACTTAACAAAATGATCATGCTCTCGATCCTAAGGCGAAGGAAGAATCTTGAGAATGCTCCCAAGATCACATCAACTTAGACGATATATTTCGGTGATTAAATTACTCACTGCTGTTTTATTTAAATTTATAACAACTTAATTGACTCATAATATTGTCAATGCGGTATTTATACCAAGTTCTCTGTGAACTAAGTGATTGGATGAACCCTAAAATCACTTTCCGAGTCGATAACTTCCAGTTACCGTTTCAAAATCACTTCAGCCGATCTCTTCTGTAAACATCACACCGTGAGCACTTAGGTGAAGTGAGTTTGAAGTGAGCTCAATCCCTAGTAGAGTAAGGTGGGATGACAGTTCACATCACGCTCACTTCACCTAAATTTTCACGGTGGGATCTTTCCAGAATAGCAGCACTGGTTGACGTATTTTCACTTGAATCGGACATGTTTTATAAGATTACTTTTAGAGTTTTTTTTAAGTAATCACGTCCCAATAATCTATCAGAGATAAAGGAATTTAACCGGCCCACGCTATTTATTGATGGGAGGGTCTATCGCTTACTACGGATAGCTATTGGTATGAAAAAGCCAAAGTATGCGTCCCAATAACGCTTTGAAAGCTATTTGTTTGACAGGACAGTTACTAAAGACGACAATTGGTATATCCTCCGAAATGCTGAGATAATTGGATACAATTATAATATATTATAATTAGAGTTTTTTTTAAGTAATCAATGCTTAAATAGATATATTTAAGCATAGATATACATGGATCTATTTATTTCACAAATATTTTGACAGAAGAAAACTATGGAAGAAAACTTTGCAAGGATATAATTGGAACGCCTTAACTCATCTTTAATGACTCACATTTTTACTGCTTAATTCTAATTTTTGATCATCATCACCTTAATGATAGTAACATTACAACAAAACTGCCATCGCACGGACGAGCTTCAGTTTTTAACCACATTCTCAAAATACACATACCTAATCGTAAACTTTTACTACATTCTTAAAACGAAAGGTAAATTCCATATCATTCAGGTATACATGGAAACGGGCATTCAAATGCTGAAATTCAACATTTAAAACTTAGCATACATTAAAACAGCGGCCTTGAAATATTAAAACAATAATTAATTATTAACAATAGTTAAGTCCCAAAAAAATACGTTATGCGATGCTACACTTAAGAATTTGTAATTTAATTTAATTTTATAAGAACCAACGTTACTTAATGCATATTTTATTTGTGGACTAGCCACGACTTCATCCGCGTGAAATGTCTTGTTCACTCGACCCACTGCATCGCATCGCCCACCCGCGCTATTACTTCGGTTTAGCTTAGCGTTCTTTCTGACTTTTTCTTTTTGCTCGGCTCCTAATAAGAGTCGTAGACTCGCAGCGTGGTGTTAATATAGAATTTTTCAAATCCGGTTCCAGAGATTAGCGCGTTCAAACAAACAAACAAACAAACAAAAAAGCTCATCAGTTTATTATACGTATTAGTATGTAAAGTAGTCAGACGCGGCGGCACATGCTCGAAATCATATTTACATATTAATGCCATTATCTGTTAGGTAAAGATATTAAAAATATTTTTGTGTGTTTTATTTCAATTTAAAGTACTCCGCTGCTAAAAAAACACACAATATAAGATGTTGTTGTGTGTGTTTGTTGTTGTGTGTTATGTATGTGTTGTGTTGCGTGTGTTTGTGTTGTGTGATTCGTTGTTTTGTGTGTGTGATGTTTTGTTTTGTGTTTATTTGTTTGTGACAGTATGATGATTAGCCACTATATATTGTATTCACCACTATCCATATTTATTTAGGCCAACGATTTACCTTTTATTTTCCTCAAAGAATACGCGGAATTTGAAATGGCCACCAAAATAAACAGCCTTCTTGACACATGCATTTCGTAACAAGTACAACCGGTTGGTAGTTTTGCGAACCACTTTATTTCTATACTAGCTGTGCCCCGCTACATCGTTCACGTGGTCGTCGTAAGATACACAATATACTATAAAAACTTATTTATTAAAAAAACAACCGACTTCCAAAAACAATACTACAAAGCGAAAAATAACTTTAATTTCGGAAGTCGGTGTCTTTGGTTTGGTATTTTCGTTTTTTGCCACCGACTACCGAAATTAAAGTTATTTTTCACTTTGTAGTGTTTTTTTGGAAGTCAGTCGTTTTTTTTTTTATAAATAAGTTTTTATTTTCCATTTTTAAGTTGTGGTACCTTCCCCACCCAAATTCGTATACCACTACTTGCTTAGTACATAACTGTGACAGCAAGTTATTATAACATCATCAATATACACTAAATGGAACCACCTCAGGAGTATACCCGTTCAAATAAAAACTTTGCAAAAAGGCAAATATATGTCGCGCTAAGTCGTGTCAGAAGTTTGGAAGGCGTAGTTTCATAGTTTCATCAGGTTTGGACGCCGTCGCCAACAAATTATTAAATCCACCACACGACGACAGATCGTTGACGAAATCTGTCTTCTAACAATCAAGGCCACATATAAGCGCAATTTGAAGCATATTACCATTAAAATCATTTATAGCTAGAGTGCATCTCATGACAATTCCAACAAGCCCAAACACGGCTAGGATAGTTACACTGTTGTATTATGGAGTTCCGGTGCCTACCTTCCGGCTTCATCATCAGATCAGTTCGATGGTACCATTTTCATCAGAACGCCCGCCGCATAACGAACGCCGAACCGCGCCGCGCCGCGCTGCGTCGTCTTCGCTTAACTATCTTAATCGAGATATCTTATCTTGTTCCCGTGGCCATCTGTAGTCTTCGTCGTCAGTTCCACTTCACCAAATGATACTTTCTGAATGCAAATCCTTGACTTGTTGATGAAAATACCAAAATCACTATGTGTTTGCCTATAATATTTGAGGAGTTTCCTCAATTCCTTATGGACCCTATCATCAGAACTGGATTTTGATAAAAATGGGACTAATCTGGAAGTATATCCATTCAAATAAAAAAAGAATTTTCCAAGTCGGTTAATAAATGACGGAGTACTGAGGTAACAAACATTTAAAAAACACACACACAACTGAATTGATAACCTCCTCCATTTTTTAAGTCGGTTAAAAGTAACAGCCACATTTTAATAAAACTCCCTCGTCCCCCGAACCCCGTCGCGTTGCATCGCCCGCCCGCGCTATTACTTCGTTTTCGCTTAGTGTTCTTTCTGACTTTTTTCTTTATGCTTGGCTCATAAGGGTCATAGCATGATATTAAATAGCCTGTACCTATCCTCGAGAATTGGACTACCAAACGTAAAAAGAATTTTTTAAATCCGACTTTTGTTTATAATTTCATGGGTTTTCATTTTTTTGCGCGGAACCATATTTTTTTTTCTAAAATAGAAGTAGCCTAAGGTACCCGCCGTAACATCAGCTATCTGCCAGTGAAAAATCCGTCAAAATCGGTCCAGCCGTTTCGAAGATTAGTGGGAACAAACAGACAGACAGACACACAAAAATGTTAAAAATTGCTTTTTTGTTATAAGTACCGTTTATACTTTCTTATGCCTTTAGTAAAAAGTTATTATTTTGACATTACAAAGAGACACTTCAATTTTATTTATTTGTATAGATTTTCCTGCATTTGGTGCCTGTTAGTTTACATGTGACTGGAAAATTTGGAATAATTATGATAATTAACCCAACACAAAAAGTAATTGTCAATTTAATATAATTACCCGTGCTCCTGCATAATGCATAATGTTTTTTTTGTATTTTGACGTAGTTAAGTCTAAATATAGTATTTATGTAATTTGTTTTGATGAAGAAAAGGATTACTAATTAGGAACGCATCCGTAGTGCATGTTACTTAAGTTGGAACGCAATCTGCTGGTAATGATATTACATAGACATATATTTGATAAACCTACTTTTGCCTCTAAAACTCTGAAATTATTGCACAATCTTCATTTCAAATCAGATTCTAAAGCGTTAGAGGCTAAGTTGAGGCTAAGGCCGGCCACACACAGTCAGCGAGCAGCAAATCCATTCGTAATCTAATAATACTACTAAATTACTACTAGACTTTACTAGACTATGAATGGATTTGCTGCTTTCGAAACAGAATTCCGACTGTGTGCGGCTGGCCTAACAATGGGTTAATTTCGTAAGTGACAAGGTCCTGAATGTTAGTGTTTTTGTCAACGCCATTTTAATAAGATGACACTTCAAAAAATAATTCGATAGCAAAGTAACTTACAGAATAATATGCCATCCCTTACATGTGGTGGTCAGGGACACAAGTAGTCTCGTATTGCATCAATAAAGTACAACCACTTGTTTTAAAAACCTTTTTACAAAAAAAAAAAACAACCGACTTCCAAAAAAACAGTACAAAGTGACAAATAACTTTAATTTCGGAAGTCTGTGTCTTTGATTTTGTATTTTAGTTTTTGCCACCGAGTTCCGAAATTAAAGTTATTTTTCACTCTGTAGCGTTGTTTTTATTAAAACTGTTTATTTATTTATTTATTAAAACTTTATGCACAAGTAAAAAGAATACCGTACAAAGGCGGACTTAATGCCTGAGGCATTTTCTACCAGTCAACCTTAGGGTGGTGCAGAGAGGAAACATGGCAGGTGCAACAAAGGGATAGATAATACGAAAATAACTATAAAATATTAGAGTAAATACATATATATATAGATATATACATACATACTTATAAACGGAATAAACTTCGTCAGGAGAAATAACGAACGGTAGAGGAGAAATAACGATCAAAAGAGGAGAAAATGAATCCAGCAAATCAGCGCTGGGATGTTTCTGCCAACTTCTTACGTATATGCTCACGTGCCTTGACTTGTTTTTCGAAGTCGGTTGTTTTTTTTTTCAAGATTTTATTTTTTAGTTGTGGTACCTACCCCACATAAATTCGAATACCAGCTATGCAAATTACAGTGACAGGAAATTATTATAACATCATCCACAAAGAATTAGTCGGAAAAATACGTACAATTGAAGCTAGCTCAAAAAATACCCAAGAAAAGTTAATACATTTTACATGAGACCAACTTCGAGTATACCCTCCGGAATTAAAAGAATCGTTCAAATCGGACTACTCTGTAAAAAGTTATGCGTGGTCATACATAAAAATATATATAAATATTTAAACGTGTATTTTTATGTCATAACCATAGATATTCGGTCATAACTCTAGGGTTATCTATATGTATACTAATATTACAAAGTTTGTTTGGTTGAACGCGCTAATCTCAGGAACTGCTGGTTTCAAATGAAAAATTTTTTTAGTGTTTGATAGCCTATTTATCAAGAAAGGCTATAGGCTATATAGCATCATGCTACGACCAACAGGAGCGGAGCATCAATAAAAAATGTTGCAAAAACGGGGAAAATTTATTCCTTTTGAGAGCTTCCATTGCGTGCGCTGCGTAAACGGTTAAAGTTACGCAAAAATCATGTATCACGGAATTGTTCCTCTTAAGAAATTCTAAAAAAAGTCAGCAATAGCAAATGTCAATCTTTTAAGGTTGGCTCACTATAACTTTAATAATGGTTATAATATTTGTTATATTATTTGCGAAGTTATTTTCGTAAACATGGTATAAATTCTTATCCAAATAAATAGTTTCATAATCCAGGTTGATTAATTATATGTAAATTCCTTTTTAAATTATTCGAATTCGGCCTTTTCGTTTAGAAATTACGACGGGTATAAAAATGCTTAGAGTAAGAAAAAATGCGCTTAGTCTATTAGTTACTTATACATTTTATTTTTCATCGACGACTGACATTATTTTTGCATTTTTTAGCCGAATTCTTGAGGAAGGCTATAGGGTATGTAACATTACGCTAGAACCCTTAGAAGTTAAGCAGATAGAAAAAAGTAACAACGAGCGCTGAGCGAAAACGAAGTAACAGCCTGGGCAGGCGATACGAGGCGACGGGGTGGGTCAGGGTCACAAGAAATTTCACGCGGACGAAGTCGCAGGCTAAAGCTAGTTTTCTATAACACAACACAACACAACACAACACAACACAACACAACACAACACAACACAACACAACACAACACAACACAACACAACACAACACATGAAATGACATGACATGACATGACATGACATGACATGACATGACATGACATGACATGACATGACATGACATGACATGACATGACATGACATGACATGACATGACATGACATGACATGACATGACATGACATAACATAACATCACGCCTTGTTTCCCCGAAGGGTTAGGCAGAGGTGTACCTATAGTATAGTACACCCACATTTCGCCAGTATTCTATAAATAAAAATAATACAAAAAGTCCTAGAAAGCATAGAGTCGAAGATATCATCAATCATAAAGTTCCATTGATAAATACGAGTAATTTTCATTCATACCAATCATTCATTTAAAGGTAAGAAAAAGCGACGTTGTCATATTTCACATAAGGGTGTTTTACATTAATAATCGTGACTTTGTCGAATTATTTTGTATGAAAAATTAAAAAACAAATGACAATTGAAAAATAATTCATATGCCATTGATTCTTTGATATAGTCTCATTCATACCCTATAGTTATGACATATAAAAAAAACACCTTGTGTAATATCATGTACCTATATACGCATCGACTTGAGACTTTCCTTCTTTTTTTTTTTCGTCGGTTAATAAACTAGTTTTTGGAGAGACGTTATGAGTCTTGAAACTGAAGGCTATGCCAAAAATACTGAGCTTGAATCTGTTAGTTACTTTCATCAAGGTATCAAACTCAAACTCGAACTCAAAGCATTTATTTCAATTAAACCAATTACAGGCACTTTTGAATTGTTAAAAAGTCAGTCAGTTAGTCAGAAAATTAAAGCTAGTCGCCCATTCCAAAACGTAGATCTCTATGGAGAAGAATGGGCAAGAAACTCCATGAACACTCTTTTAAATCAAAATTGTTACAAAATCCTGGGTATATTGTTCTTGTTGCTTCTATATGTGAGAACAATGTAAAAAATTAAAAACAATTCAAAATATAAGACTAAAAATAAGCCCTGGCAGTTAAGAGATGACCAGTCTCCACTGACGGCGCCCGTTCACGAACATGACGCGTGGATCAGCATCATCTAGCTCAACCATTTTGTAGGGAACCGAATGATCCAACACACGCGCCACCATCAGCGAGACATTTAAGTGAGCATGACATACTCTCAACTGCCATACTCTTTCAAGTCAACATACCTACATCATAACATAAAACCGCTCCATGGTACTCACATTTACAAAATTGAAAAAATGCTTCTAATTTATACAAAACTATAGTTTGAATGATTGTATTTCAAAGATTAGTAAACAACAAGGTCATAATGTCAGAAAAAAAGGGACGCATTTCATCCAAAAAAAATAATTTAATTCAATTTTAACAAAGCCCAAGTGGCTGTGGAGCAGGACCAGCATTTAGCCAAGCATTTTTATCTATGATATAATCATTCAACCTATAATATGCTTGTCTACATAGTGTGCGTTTAATGCATGTTTTAAATTGCTTCTCATTTAGTTGAAGAATATCGAGAGGTATTTTATTATAACATTTTACACAGTACCCCCTAAAAGAAGTGTGTACCTTAAACAATCTGAAACGTGGTTGATCTAATTTGTTCCTATTTCTAGTGTTAAAATTATGCCGATCACTTATCTTACTAAAAAGATGTATATTTTTTCTAACATACATGATATTTTCATATACAGTGTGAGTCTTTATAATGTGCACATATCGAAATGAGGGAATCTATGCTTAATTTTATCGACGGAAAAAATGTAAAAAAAAATCTAAATATTTATTTATATTTTTTATGGATTTTTAAAAAAAATTGTTTGCTTTTGTGACCCCAGTGTATACAAAACTGTGTAACTTTTAAACTAAACGATTTATCACGATGAAACAAACTCTATAATGTTTGGAAGTAATTAGGTGTCGTCATAAAATAAAAATTATGGAAAAAAAATAGCCACATTTAAAAATAAACATTTTTGTTTGGCAAAAATCTGATTTTTTTTCATTAATTTTTACAAAAATTGTAAAATTTCTCAATAACATGCCCCTATCACCTTCTTTTTTTATAACTTTAAGTTATTCTTCATTGTATTAGGAACCTAACGGTAAAAATTGCATGTTTTTAACTCAACCCCAACATTTTTTATCAACTGTCAAAGAAAGGCCCAACGCATAGCTATTGTTTAGCAGGTAGATAAACTTTCTTTTGAATGTGCGCAGGTCGGGGAGGTAGGGCCAGCCAAAGGAACTTGAATTATGACAGATGTCAGACTGGCAGTCGCTCCGAATTATTCGCCGCTGCTACATGTGTTTCGGTACTTTCGTTCGCTGGACTTTCATAACTTTCGTTCGCTGCTACATGATGCCGCGTTTAAGTGAATTTTCCCCGGCACACATCGCCGACATACATTTTTATTATGGAGTGGGACAAGGAAGTGCCAGAGCTGCGCGCGCGGCTTACATAGCTGCGTATCCTAACAGGCAACCAGTGCCATCTGCCCGAAACTTCCAGGAAGTTCACAGAAGGTTGTCGATCACTGGACTTGGATCAAGTAGAGATCGTCGCGAGCCACCTCAAGTAATTATTGATGCGGCTACTGAACAAGCAGTATTAAGTGATTTGTTTGCTGATCCATCCATAAGTACTAGACGACTGGCTCTTCGTCACGGAATATCCCAAAAATCAGTGTGGCGTATTTTAAAGAAAGAAGGATTGCATCCTTATCACTATCAAAGGGTGCAACATCTACATGAAGACGTAGACTGGCGTCCAAGGTGTGTGATGTCCACATGGATTCAAAGAAAAACCAGAGCAAACCCAAACTTTCCAAGAAAAATACTATGGATGGACGAAGCGACATTCACTAGAGACGGTATTACTAACTGTCGAAATTTACACAGATGGTGCCGCGCAGGTGAAAACCCGAAACTGAAACGGTCATCTACTTTCCAAGTAAGATTTTCGATAAATGTTTGGGCTGGTCTTATCGATAACATGTTGATTGGACCAGTCATATTGCCGAGAACGTTGACTGGTGAAAGATTTTTAAGTCTATTGAGAGATGATATGCCTCAGTTATTGGAAGATGTCCCACTGGCTGTGCGTCAAAGGATGTTTCTTCAGATGGACGGATGTCCTGCCCATTACGCTACAAATGTAAGAAGATTTTTAAACGAAAATTATCATGACAAATGGATCGGCCGGCAAGGACCTGTAGGGTGGCCTGCGCGTTCACCCGATTTGACGCCCCTTGATTATTTCCTATGGGGGACCATGAAGCAACGCGTCTACAGTACCCCCATCAACAGTGAGGCCGATTTGCGTGACCGCATAATAAACTGTGCGAATGATATTCGCAATGATTCCGAAATGATAAGGAGAGCGACACACCAAATTCTAATTCGCGCGGCTTTGTGTTTACAACAACGAGGTGGACATTTTGAGAACCTGATGCATTAAATTTTGTATTTAATAAAATAAATTACAATTACCAATAAATTACCCATTTAATAAATGGGTTTCAATTGAACTCTTTTGCATTAATTATCATCCCAAACAAACCACCCTTATGAGAACAATACGATTCCGTGTTCGGAGTGCCATCTTTGAAACGACCCGCGCGCATTCACAACAAAGTTAACAAAAAAAAGTTTATCTACCTGCTAAACAATGTGCGTAGCTATGCGTTGGGCCTTTCTTTGACATTTGATAAAAAATGTTGGGGTTGAGTTAAAAACATGCAATTTTTACCGTTAGGTTCCTAATACAATGAAGAATAACTTAAAGTTATAAAAAAAGAAGGTGATGGGGGCATGTTATTGAGAAATTTTACAATTTTTGTAAAAATTAATGAAAAAAAATCAGATTTTTGCCAAACAAAAATGTTTATTTTTAAATGTGGCTATTTTTTTTCCATAATTTTTATTTTATGACGACACCTAATTACTTCCAAACATTATAGAGTTTGTTTCATCGTGATAAATCGTTTAGTTTAAAAGTTACACAGTTTTGTATACACTGGGGTCACAAAAGCAAACAATTTTTTTAAAAAATCCATAAAAAATATAAATAAATATTTAGATTTTTTTTAACATTTTTTCCGTCGATAAAATTAAGCATAGATTCCCTCATTTCGATATGTGCACATTATAAAGACTCACACTGTATATATTGGCAAGGTACCGTCATGATGTTAATTTTTTTAAACAGTTCCCTTAGAGATTCGCGACTGCGGAGGTTGTAGATGGTTCTAACAGCCCTCTTTTGCAGAATAAAGATAGAATCAATATCTGCAGCCCGTCCCCATAACAAAATACCGTAAGACACGACGCTATGAAAGTAACTAAAATAGACCAGTCTCGCGGTATCCACGTCTGTTAATTGGCGGATTTTCCAAACAGCGTAAGCAGCTGAGCTTAGCCGTCCTGCTAGTGATGTTAAATGAGCACTCCACTGTAGCTTTGAGTCCAGCGTAATTCCCAGGAAAACAGTCTGTTCGACGAATTGTAGTATTTCCTTATTCAATACTACGTGACATTCACTACTTCTAACATTTGGTAACGTGAATCATAAGCATTTAGTTTTCTTCTCATTTAATACTAAATTATTTACAGTGAACCAATTATGGACCTTAAGCATAGCGTTATTAACGTCGTCAAGCTCTTGTGCATATCTATTAACTTTAAAAATTAGTGATGTGTCATCAGCAAATAACAACATTTGTGGTCGGTTTTTCAGTAAATGAGGTAAATCATTTATATATACTAAAAAGAGGAACGGACCTAATATAGAGCCCTGCGGTACACCCATTTTGATTTTTAATCGCAATGAATTCACACCGTTTATTTGAACTTGCTGCAGTCTATTATTCAAATATGATTTTACTAAGCTAAGTGCAAGTTTACCCAGTCCGTAATGCTCAAGTTTCAAGAGCAGTGTTTCATGATTCACGCAATCAAATGCCTTGGATAGGTCGCAAAAGATGCCTATTGCATCATGTGCCTCTTCCAATGCGTTAAATATGTGTTTTAATAAGGGGACACCGGCGTCAACTGTACAACGTCCTTTGGTGAAACCATACTGTTGATCGTGTAGGATGTTATTACGATTAAAATGATTGAGCATTTGATTTAACATTACTTTATCAAACACCTTGCTGAAAACCGGCAAAACCGATACGGGTCTATAATTATTAGTGTCTTTGCTGTCCCCGGATTTGAAAAGTGGAATAACTTTACTGTACTTCATTAAATCTGGAAATACCCCTTGATCAACACACAAATTAAATATTAAAGCTAAATAGGGTGCAATTGTCTCAATAATGGATTGACAAACTTTTGTAGACATGCCCCACAGATCTTCGGTAATTTTGATCTTAAGTTGCTTAAAAGCCTTTACCACGACCACAGGATTTATATGTTTAAATAAACATAACACTGTAGTTTAATACTTTACAAAGTAAGATTCTTATTTCTGTAAGTAGGTACAAGATAACACTAATATATATATATTATGTACAATTATACAATAAAAAATAACAAGGGAGCAGAGCTCATTGGGCATCAAAAAATTCGTCCGCATCGCTGTCAATCGGAAAAGTGCCCAAAAGGCTGGCAGCATTGCCACGCTGAATGGCAATGCTGATTCTTTGGGCTAAGAATAGGCCAGCCCTCTAGTCCCGTAGAGAGTCGACCAACCGCTTAGCGATGTCCTGAAATACTCGATGAGCACTCAGACCCCACGGCCCAAGTGTTTCAACACCAAACGGCTCAAACATATAGCTCCCAATGAGGTTGTTATATTTACGCCGTTTGAGGTTTTCTGCACCTGCAGCAGCCGCCCCAACACAGCCCGCCGTGCTAGGAAGATGGGATGGCGCGAGGGTGTCGACACAGGTTGCATCCCACACCAAAGGCCTACCCAACTTCCAAGGCATTATGGTCATTCCGTCCGGCCTCTTCCCATCGTCACGTGCCAAGCCGTTGGGTTCTAAAACAGCTGGCACCCCGGCGGTGACAAGAGCCCGACGGATGATGTCGTTAATGCTAGCGTGCCGTGCCATACGACCAGCGCTCTTGCTGCAGGATAGGCCATGGTGGCCGAGGCAGTCGACTCCTTCACCGCATTGACAGCGATGTGGAGCTCTGCAAGGAGCGCCCAGACGCAAACAAGTAGCGAGCCGGAATGTGGTATCACCCAGCGTAGTGCCTATGTTGGGTGATGGTAGCACCTGAAGCCAGAGGCCCGACTCCCATTCACCCACAGCCAGCAGGCGGGCACGCTCAGCAGTGTTGGTGGCCGTATTAATGAGTTTATTCCGTACCAACCTGCAGAGCGGCTCATCCCACTGTCTCTAGGAGGACGAGTTCTCGGGCAGAACCGTAACCGGGCAAGCAATTTTCCAGGCGTTCACCGCATCGGTCAAACACGGCACTTCAGAGTCAACCTGAGAAGGGGCTAAGATTTTTGCGGTTAACTTTTCGGTGCTGTGGACCGAGGACAGGAACGCCGGTAAACTTACACTAGAAATTTTGCGAATTATGTTTAAATTTGAATTCCTCAGGGCAGGCTGAAACATTCGCTCTTAATAAATCAATAGCAAGTGAGGGCGAGGATTTTAAAGTTTCTGTAGTTATAATTGGAATATTTGCAAAGAAAGTTGCAAATTCCTGGGCAACATCGATGTTACCGCTAATGAGACCGCCGGAAGTTTCCAATGTGTAATCAGTATTATGTCTGTTGTTCCTGTTCGTTTCATTGTTAATAATTTTCCAAACCGTCTTTATTTTATTGTCAGCTGACTTAACTTTGATGCTAATGTATGAAGCTTTAGCCGCTTTGCAATTTTTTTTTAAAGTTTTAGAATAAATAGCAACATACTTATTAAAAGTTTCCATGTTTATATATTGCTTAAGACCATACAGTTCAAATAATCTTTTCCTACTTTTCCTGATGCCTTTAGTTGCCCAGTCACTTATTATTAATTATTAGACTCGATTTGCACTAATGAAAAGAATTATTTATACAAAATATTGCCATTGTTCATATTTAGGCCCTGAGCACTTAACTTGCTAATTAAAGTACTATTAAATTTATTTAAATTACCCGATGTTATTGGTCTAGTTTGTATCTGCACTTTTTGTAATGGTGCGTTGGACTCAAAAGTAACTGTTTGACCGGTGTGATTAGAAGAGACATAATTAACAATGGCTTTATCTAAATAGTCACAGCAACAAAAAACATTATCAACGCATGTAGCAGTAGCCGTAGTTTTTCGCGTTGGTTCCAAAAACACATTTGACAGATTAAATGATTTGAACAGGCTTAATAATCTACCAACTAATTTGAATTATTTTCCAAAATATTAATATTAAAGTCACCACAAATAATTACTGATTTATTACCAGTCGCAAGTTTAGTCAAAACGTCTTCCATTACTGACTCAAATATAGAGTAGTTTAGATAATTTGGGGGTCTGTATGCGCACACTATAAAATGCCGGTGTATCAAGCACACCGTTTTAATAAACCGTGAAAACGGCAGGTGTAAATGATACACTATATTTCATCATTTCCATTTTAGTCGATATTGCAATAGTAATACGTAGTACTTTCTAAGTCCACGCATTTCGTTTCGTTCATTCTTAAATTTCGGTCATTTTGATATACGACAACTGTAGCCCACGCTGAGGGGCAGGTGGGGGATACGGGCGTGTAGGCGGGGGTGACGTTGTTCCCTTGACGAAGAAGTGGAAATAAAACCACGCGGCCACGGGGTAAAACACTTGTATTTCCAATACGACACAACACAATACAAAATATTAAAAGGAAATACACGGGCAAATTTACACACTATTTACAAACTTAGCAACTTGACTGGTATTACTAATTACTTCAAGCGCGGCGCGAAGTGAACCAACGGGTGTAGGTATGTCGCTTCACTGGATGATCGCTGGAGACTGACTTGCTTGTGCCAAGGTGCGCCCTTTTTATGCGCTGGCATGGGTAGCGCAAGTGGCGGGGGTCGTAAAATGTACCCCCCGCCGTTATTACCCAATGACTGACAATGCGGGAGGCGCGCATTTTACTACCATGGCACAAGTAGCGGGTATACTAATTGGTAAAACAAACATGTCCAGTCAAATTGCTTTACAATATTCTTATAGTTATATACTCCTATCCTAATATAACTATCTTAAACCTAGAAATAGAGCTCACATTACTGTGCTTCGCCTACATTCCACCCCCTGTAACAGGGTTCAGCCGCATTACATCTTGGTCTGTGGGAAGCACAATAATCTTTGCTACGGGCCGACGCAGGACCCCATATACAGTCTTAACATCTACTACACGGATGATTCCATCATTTCCGTGGTACACTGTTTGGATTATCCCCTTTGTCCATGCACTTCGTTCTTTGCTACTGTCCACCAACACTACTACGTCACCGACACGCACATTTGGCACATTGTTCTTCCACTTTTCGCGACGTTGCAGGGTCGGGAGATATTCCCGCAGCCAGCGCCGCCAGAACATGTCGGCAAGCGCGTTCACACGCCGCCACTGCCTGCGGGAGTCGACGTCTTCGATGTCCCTCGGTGCAAACGGCGTACTCCCGGATGCAGTGCCCAGGAGTAGGTGGTTCGGTGTCAGGACCACAGGCTCGTTGTGGTCATCGTGCACGTAACTCAGCGGTCGGCTGTTCACTATTTGCTCGGCCTCTGTGAGGAGGGTGTAAAGAACCTCCTCACGAGGCGCTCGCTCTTTGAGTGTGCTTCGTAGCGCGTTCTTCACCGACCTCACCAGGCGTTCCCAGCAGCCACCCATGTGAGGTGTCGCCGGGGGATTGAAGTGCCACGATATGCCTCGGTTGATGGCCTCGTCCCTGAGCTGCCCATGGTTGAGGTCTTTCAGTGCAGCTCGCAGCTCGGTGTTGGCTCCGACGAAATTCGTACCCTGGTCGGAGTACAAATGTGCTGGTTGCCCACGGCGCGCTATTAGGCGCCGTAGGGCTAGTATGGCTGAATCGGCGCTCAGCGTGGCGGCTAACTCCAGGTGGACGGCGCGCGTAGTGAGGCAGGTGAATAAGGCTCCCCACCTCTTTTCGCGGCGCCGGCCAATCGCCACTTCCATTGGGCCGAAGTAGTCGACTCCCACTCGCACGAAAGCTCTTCTGGTGTTTTCCAGCCTTGCAAGTGGGAGATCACCCATTTTTGGTGGGGCGGGTTGAGCTCTGCAGATGCGACAGAGCTGGCAATTTGCGACCACTGTCTTTACTGATGTCCTGATCTTCGTGATCCAGTATTTCTCTCGTAGGTTATTGACGACGGTTTCGTGGTTCGCATGTAAAGCCATCGCATGGTAGTGTGCGATTAGCTTCCTAGTTAGAGGGTGACGCCCGTCCAAGATTATAGGGTGCCTTTCACTAAATGTGAGCACTTCGCAGGCACTCAGACGTCCTCTCACTCGTAGCAACCCGTCGTCGCTAATCATTGGGTCCAAAGCTTTTATGCTGCTGTCGTTGGGAACGGGCAGCCCCTTGAGAATGGCAGCTCGTTCATCGTGAAAGCTGTCTTCTTGACACAACTTTATTAAAATGTTGTGTGCTTCTTCTAAGTCGTGTGTTCGCAGCTCCGTCGTCGCCCGGCGTTTACGGCATCGGCTGACGAAGACGAGCGTGCGCGCCATAACGCGCTGTATGCGCGTCCACGATGAATATCGTTCGTAGTTCAGGAGTGGTGCTGGAGGTGCTATGGTGGCGTGGACCCGCTGAATGCACTCAAGATCCGCCTCCGCCGCCTCAGGCTCCTGACATGTCGGCCACTGCTCCTGTGAATCACGTAAAAACGAGGGGCCCGAGAGCCATTTTGCATGGTTATCGGGCCAACACAATCTGGTCGCTACGTCAGCTGGGTTGTCCTTTGTGGGGACCCAGCGCCAGTTGCCTCTATCTGACAGCCTATCTATTTCCGCTAGTCTATGCGAAACGAACCTTTGAAACTCTTGTGCATCAGAATTTATCCATTTTAAAACAGTTTTGCTGTCAGTCCAATAAAATTTCTCTTTAATTGGTAACCCTAGCTCCTTTTCGGCGGTATCCGCTAATCGGCAAGCTAACACCGCTGCTTGTAACTCTAGTCTAGGGATAGAGATAACCTTTTGTGGCGCTACTCGCGCTTTCCCTAGTATCATAACAATCTCTCTATTGCCTTCGGAGTTATAGCCTACTAGGTAAGCTACCGCGGCGTAAGCTAGTTCGCTAGCGTCCCCGAACACATGTAACTCTAGGTTCTCTAGGTTTAACCT
Organism: Fissipunctia ypsillon; assembly: GCA_947568875.1. Classification (NCBI taxonomy): domain Eukaryota; kingdom Metazoa; phylum Arthropoda; class Insecta; order Lepidoptera; family Noctuidae; genus Fissipunctia; species Fissipunctia ypsillon. Next base: position 12,614,891 of record OX387659.1, on the reverse strand, counting down.
ATACCACCGCGGTATCTTAACATCTTTTAATCGCTGTAAATTATTAAGCCGATTAAGCCACATATAGGCATCTTCCTCATTTAATGGTTCATCCCACTTGATTCCTGATTTCCAAATTCTTTGCATTAATATACGTGATTGGATGACGCAGGGATAAAGGAAACCCAGAGGGTCATATATTGACATTATTGCGCTCAAAAATTGCCGCTTAGTGGGAATCAGATCGCCATTTATTATCTCTGCCGGTAACCGTTTAAATGAAAGGTCAAAACCCAATTCATCTTCCTTGGGTGACCATATTAGACCTAGTGTCCTCTCTACCGAACCTACTCCCTTTTCGAGGGCTACTCTCTCAGGCATATCTATTTTTAGTCTGTCCCTAAGCTCTGATGAGTTCGTGACCCACCCCCGTATTACAAATCCCCCGGAGGCGTGTATTCTGGACACTTCCTCAATCAGTCTGTTAGCCTGCTCTTCGGACCATGCGCTATCTAAATAATCGTCCATATAGTGCTTCGTCCTTATGGCTTCAACAGCTTCGGGATAGACGTCAACCCATTCACTGGCATTTTTATTGAGTATATAGATTGCCGTGGTTGGTGATGAGACTGCACCAAATATCATAGAATTCATCACATATGTATCTGGTTCTTTACGTTGGTCCGCGCCTCTCCATAAAAATAATTGCGCGCCTTGATCTTCTGACCTAATTCTTATCCGCAAAAACATATCAGCGATGTCCCCTGAAAATGCTATGGGGCCTATCCTGAACTTTAATAATATGCCGAGCAATGAATTTAACATGTCAGGGCCGGTCAGCAGGTTGTCGTTCAGACATGTACCGTGAGATGCAGCAGCCGCGTCAGACACTAAGCGAAGCTTCCCTGGTTTGTTTGGGTTCACTACACCAAAGTGTGGTAAATACCAAACCGGAGAGCTATCTATCTCGCCCTCTACTTTGCGCGCATAGCCCTCGTCTAATAGTCGATCTATCTGTTTCGTGTATAACTCAGCGAAACTAGCGTCTTTGCGCATACGTCTCTCGATACCGTACAACCTCTGCCGGGCCTGATTATAATTGTTAGGCAATTGCGTATTATCATGCTTCCACAATAAACCTACTTCCCACTGTGACCTGTCAGGAGTGCGGTGACTAGTGCTATCTAGTACATCTAAGGCTCTTTCAACATCCTTATGTTTGCGAGTATCTTGTGAAATTCCTATGGCTTCTAAGTCAAACTGTGATTTTACCAAATCATGTAGATCAGGAAGGGAGACTGTTGTGCAATTCACTGTTTCGTTAGTACTAGCTGAATCGAATGGTCCATGTATGACCCAACCTAGCTTCGTGAGTGAGGCAACCGGCTTACCGGATCGTCCACGGCGGATGTCCCGACTGACGAGCAGCTCCCAATTGTCTTGTCCGAGTAACAGCAGCGGCTTGGCTCCCCTCATTTCCACGCAACCCAAGTTACAGAGGTGAGCGTTGTCACGTATCACTGAGGCGGACACTGTTTGCGTTGGTAAGTTCACGTTCACCATTGTACGGCACTTTACTTTGTGACACTGTCCATTAGGTCCTTTCACACGCACTTGTACTACTCGCGAGGTTAAGTCCGTCACTCCGTAGCCACCCGCGGTTTTTAGCGAGAGAGGTACACGCGGTCCCGCTAGGTTGGTTGCGAGCGAACTGTCTATGAGCGATACGGTCGCACCATCGTCTAATAACGCATAGCACTGTTTGTCGTCGCCGTTTTCGTCACTTAAAGTCACTGGCATTATTTTCAGTAACGCTGTAGCTCGCCATTCCCCGATGTTTGTTACACTTTCTGTTTTATCTTCTTTCTGCGGCTTATCCGCGTGTAACAACACGTGATGTCCATAACCGCACTTTTCACATCTGTTTGCGCGGCAGAACCTCTTGGGATGCTTCTTGACAAGGCATTTGAAGCATGTGTTCTTTTCTTTTATCGTGTCCCAACGTTGCTGCACACTTAGCTTCTTAAACTGGTCACAATCTTCAATGGCGTGTTCCCGTTGGCATATTACGCAATCCTTAGGTACGGAGGATTCGTCACTCTGCGTATTTACTCGATGAGCCAACGGTGGTCTGCTGCTGACAGGACGTGCGGTATTCACTGGCCGGGCTTGACCGGTGACATTCTTCTGTTGCTTCACAAGGGGTTTCGACGGTCCAGGCTCATTCATCATTGGTTGCACATAGTATGACGTCGAACGTGTCAAATGTATGAGAAAGTGAGACAATATCTCTAAGTTCGGTGACACTCTTAAATCCACTCCCTGTGCATTATCTAAGCCCATCGCAAAGTCACCATACTGCGCACGTTGTACTGGTGTCAGCTTGCTCAGCAACTCACTCACTAATTGTGGGTTATTTATATAGCCTTGTGCACGAATGTTCTTCAATAAGGACACACAGTTTCTAACTGTTGATGAGAATTTCCTCAGCTCCCGGCCACTTTCCGTCACTCTGGGTAAATCTCTCACTTTTCTCAACGCACACTGGAGCACTACGGTCGGGTGACCGTACTCTTCCTCAAGCGCATGCATTATCTCTGTGGGGTCTGTTGACGTTCGCAGTAAATCCTCCACTGAACTCTTTGCTTCGCCATGCAGTGAGGTCTTTAGTCGTGCTAGGTTCTCATGTGTCTTGAAACTGTACAATTCAGTTGTGTCCCAATACATCTTCCGAAACGATATCCATTCGGAAGGGTCTCCGTGAAATGGTGGCAATTCATATGACTGCCTTGGTATCGGTCGCGGGCGTGCCATGCTTGCGATTGCTTCTGCCAGCTTGTCTATCTTCCTGTCTCTTTCACCCGACGATTCTCGACGTCTTTCTCTTTCATCCACTCCGTCATATCTCTGCCGCCGTGTATCCGACTCGAGTGTTGGTACTCGAGGTACACTTGCGGCCGGAGTGGTAAAGACGGGATAGTCATCAGGCAGACGGAATCTCACTCCTTCTGTCGACAATGGCATGTACATTTGCGCGGTCGGTGCTGTCATGTCAGGTACCGGGACTGGCGCATGCAACACATCTATCTTCCGAGGCACGGTGGATTCACGATTCGCTGTACTCACATTTTCATCGTGGGTCACAGCTGTTTCACGGGGTGCAGTCACTTCAACAGGTGCGCGGGATACAGAAGGCGCACACAATACTGCATCCTGTTGAGTCATTTGAGGCGTTGTTTTAAACCATTCTTCAACGCGCTGTTCCGAATCCACATCCGAGACAGAGTCATCACTCTCAGCAGCGGCTTCTATCTCTGCAATCTCTGCTTCCATCCTTTTCTTCACGAGTTTCTCTTTGTCTCTCATGAGCTTCTCCTTTAGTTGCACCAAATCGCGCTCAGCTTCGTACTCGATCCTCTTTCGTAAGAAATCGACGCTCCTGCGGCTATTCTTAGATGAGACTCTGCTGCTTCGCGTTGATCCATGGCGACTTCGTGCGACTGTCTGTCCTTTCTGCAGTCCTTCTGACGTACTTCCGCTGTGGTCAATCACACGACCACCCGTCAGAGGAATGTTAGGAGCCAGCGTCGGTGCCAATGTTGGAGCCACCGATGGTGAACCTGGTGCCTTTTCAGATGGCGAGCCTGAGTCCGAGATGACGTCATCCTTTCGACGCGCACTTATTTCCTCGCCCAATCTTCTTAGCTTACTGCGCGTGGTCATTGCACTTTTCTGACTCATGATGTATTTTCACTTCTTCTTGTTGAACCCGATCCGGCTCGAAGGACCAAAATGTAGCCCACGCTGAGGGGCAGGTGGGGGATACGGGCGTGTAGGCGGGGGTGACGTTGTTCCCTTGACGAAGAAGTGGAAATAAAACCACGCGGCCACGGGGTAAAACACTTGTATTTCCAATACGACACAACACAATACAAAATATTAAAAGGAAATACACGGGCAAATTTACACACTATTTACAAACTTAGCAACTTGACTGGTATTACTAATTACTTCAAGCGCGGCGCGAAGTGAACCAACGGGTGTAGGTATGTCGCTTCACTGGATGATCGCTGGAGACTGACTTGCTTGTGCCAAGGTGCGCCCTTTTTATGCGCTGGCATGGGTAGCGCAAGTGGCGGGGGTCGTAAAATGTACCCCCCGCCGTTATTACCCAATGACTGACAATGCGGGAGGCGCGCATTTTACTACCATGGCACAAGTAGCGGGTATACTAATTGGTAAAACAAACATGTCCAGTCAAATTGCTTTACAATATTCTTATAGTTATATACTCCTATCCTAATATAACTATCTTAAACCTAGAAATAGAGCTCACATTACTGTGCTTCGCCTACAACAACACTACGTGCGAGGTGTATCCGCTTTGAGAAATATTATACTCTGTCACTTAAAATAAACTTGGGATGTTTTTTCTCAACTTGGGATGCTTGTAAATAATGATTATTGTACTATTGCAATATCGTTTTACTTATTATTTATGTTAACAATATGTTAACCTTACATTTTAAACCATAAAACATATAGGTCATCGATCGTTTTATTAAATTAAACCCATTTACTTGTAATCTGAAATCAAAATTTTCGTTGTTCATGTTTACGACCAATTTAAAAATACAAGTCGATCGTAAATTCTTACGAAATACACACTGTTTACTAGCTCTGTTCATTAGCCATTCTAAAAAACCCCAAGTGTCCACTCATTTCTAAGAACTCAAGCCGCTGTTTACAAACACGTGGCGGGACCGCCCGCCGGCCGGCCGATGAGTAAGGGCGCGTTCCCACTATGTCGTGACGATTAATTTATCGTTGGACGACTGTCGTCTCTAGCTGTTCCCATTATATCGACTGTTTATTGACAATCTGTCGTCACTGCAAAAAAAAGTCGTGGACGACAGTTAATCGTGTCGTCCTATATGTGAACACCTCCATCTAAATACACAAGCCACGACGCTTTTAACGACACGATAATCTGTCGTCACGACACGGTGGGAACGCGCCCTAATGCCGCCTGCAAGCTACTTCTTTTGTCTGGCGAGCGCATGCACACAAGCGGTTATCTAGCTCAACACAGGACAATTCAATGCTATGTTCAACCGATAATTCCACTATGTCTTTACGAGTCTTAAATTTTATACAGTTTTTAATTAAGATTAGTGAACCTCCACGCAGCATAGATTTTCGGTTAAAACAACTACCTACCCACACTATTTAGTTCTCATAATTTATTAACATTTCGTAATCTTTCAGCCAGTGTTCAGTTATACAAATAATATCAAACATTGTTTTTTCTAAAAAACAATTTAATGGAAGAAAAACCTTGAATATTTGGATGAAACAATTTCAAGGAATTATGCTTAGTCCCTTTTTTACAATGAACTAATTGAGTGCTAGACGATACCTTGTTGATGCAGAGATTAACAACATTGTTACCGGTACCTTCTGTTGTCTTACTGCCTAGTTTAAAATATTAGTATCATTACTAATTTTAGTAGTGCTAATTACAGTAGACTTCGACGTACTACTTATGTCTGAGTTTATATTTAAAGCTAATAGCCATGCTATTTGACATCTAAAACTAATAGGCAGATACGCTGTAGGTATCCCTAGTCGATCCGTATCTGGTAGTATACCTTCCTAGATAGTAATGATTCACCTAACGAGAGCCGACAAGGTGGTAAACATTCGGGCTTGCTCAACATGTTGCACGAAGGTCGCCATCGGTTCATGCTCATTGCGTCTGCTACATTCAACTGTCGGGCGGATTAATAGTATAGCCCAAGTGGAACATAGTTAAGGCGAATGTTGTATTTGAGTACTAGGTTTCAGTGATGCACTTAATTTGCTGGGATGGCAAAACTATGAATAAGTTAAGCTATTCAGGCTAAACAAAACAACCAAGTCTGCGCCACGCAAATGGCCCGATAGAAAAAATAGAGCTTAGATTTTTTGTGCCCATTTTTTATTAAGAATCAGATGTTTGTATTATTTGACAGTCAGCAGAGTTATGAAGGAGCCTCTCGTCGGGTTGGCCTCGGCATGAATTTGGACAAGACGAAAGTCATGTACAATTCACACGTCTTGCCAAGACAAATTCCCATCAAAGGGTCGCTTCTCGAAGTTGTGAAGGAGTATGAGTCTACCTAGGGCAAGTCACCTAGCTCGGTAGACACAACTTTGAGCAAGTAGCCGACAGAAGGATCCGCTTGGGTTGGGCAGAGTTTGGAAAACTTCGTCAAGTCTTCTCGTCACCTATCCCGCAATGTTTGAAGACTAAGATCTTCAACCAGTGCGTCCTGTCCGTTATGATGTACGGTGCTGAAACGTGGACACTGACGGTTGGGCTGGTCCACAAATTCAAGGTAGCTCAGCGCGCTATGGAGCGGGATATGCTTGGAGTTTCTTTGATGATAAAATCAGGAATGAAGTTATCCGAAAAAGAACCGAAGTAACCGACATAGCCTGCAGAGTAAGCAAACTGAAGTGGCAGTAGGCTGGCCACGCTTGTCAAAGGACCGATGGCCGGTGGAGCAGACGAGTCCTGGAGTGGAGACCACGTATCGGCAAGCGAAGTGTGGGATGCCCCACAGCTAGATGGACCGATGAACTTAAGAAGGTGGCTGGGATAGACTGGATGCGGAAGGCGGAGGACAGGGTGTTGTGGCGCAGCCTGGGAGAGGCCTATGTCCAGCAGTGGACTGCAATAGGCTGAGTTGAGAGTTATGCCAAGGACAACTGCGGAGTAATTGCGTAACACACTTACAGTTGGAATCGGTTTCTTTTGACAGTGCAACAACACTCATTGCGTTACTTACGTTGTTGAGCAGACAAATTTTTCGAACATATGAAGCAAATGGATTAGCAATTTGCTTCAAAATCATTCAGATTGTGATTGATAGTGCGTTACGCAATTAGGATGCTGAAACGCAGTATGGAAGTAAGTAATCAGGCTGATCTACAGCGAAAATACTATGGATAAATAGAAAATGATGTGGCATAAGACTCACGCTTGATGAAGTAATCGCAATCATTATAGTGTTATAAGCTAGTGCACAGAAAGCCACTTCTCATGTCATCTTTAGGCACCGTTGTGACACCAATGTAAATTGAAATGGTGGTTTAGACTTTAGAATTAAGTCTGCGTGCCGTTTGAACCCCATAGGTACAAAGTCAATTGGTTAAAACTATTGTTTTGTTTGTATCTGCAATTACGACATGCGAAACGTTAATAGCAAATACTTATCTACTATGTAGTTAGGAATTACAAGAATCATAATAAATATTAATTTAAACTAAAAGTCCACTGGGTAATCTACATTAATATCAAAAGAGGTAAAGAATGTAAGTTTTGATGTAGGAGGTAATCTTCGAAACTACTGATTCCATTTCAAAAATTATTCCACTGATAGAAAGCTACGTTATTGCCGAGTGCCGTAGGATAATTACGTTTTACGTTAAAACACGCGGGCGATGTCGCGGGCAGAAGCCAGTCTAAATATAACTTAACCAATTATAACGATGGCCTTGCACCGGTTGATTCATAATAATATTATTGTTTATGTTCCATAAAAAGTTACCTTCATCAAATCTAACGATAGGTTTTTCCTGTTAGGCTGCAAGATGACGCTAAAATCTTACGTGTGGCTGTTGTACGTTTAATACTAAGATGTAGGTAGTCATTTAATATACAATAGCGCAATAAACTGCTTCCTGGTGTCAGAAATGTTAATAATATGTTAGGTCGTTTTTAAATGAATCCAAAATACAAACTACGTATGAAGCTACAAAGGTATTTTAATTAGAACACAAAGCCAAATTGCTTTTATGACATGCGCCAAAAGAAAATTGTCATTGCAATTTATTTATTATTTATTTATTTATACAATCTTACACTATCTTTACAGGTTCACACCCAATGCGATAATGTGATTAAACTATTATCATTCTCTAGTTAACAAATCGAGAGTCACCCTCACGAATTCCGCCAATGTACAGTTAAAAATGTCAAGCCTATGTGAGGCGCTGTTTATTAGTCGAATGGCTCTTGCAACCGGTGCGAATTTGCCTACGTTTGTGCGAGCGACCTGCACATCGAAAAGCCGTGCCCTCGGCGCCCGCCGCAGCCTGGTGTTTGGAACGAGCAGCCTCAATGATGCTAACACGTCAGGATTATTTAATCTCCCACGAAACACTTCGAATACGTAACTACTATATTTTTTCCCAGTAATATCATCATCAGCCTACAGAAGTCCACTGCTGGATATAGGCCTCTCCAATCGCACGCCATTCAGCTCGATTCCCGGCAACTCTCATCCAGCTGATGGAATCAGCCACCATGCGAAGATCGTCGCTCCACCTAGCCATATTTACATAATGTGGCATTATTACAAGAACTTATATAACAACATACTAGAGCAGTGGTGGACCAGTGGTAACGGCCCCAGTTTACGAGTTATAGGCCGTGGGTTCGAACGCAGGCAGGCGCTTTGTTTTGTATAAATAATTTCATCACCACTGCATCAAAACGGTGAAGGAAAACATCGTGCAGAAACCAGCATGTCCTAGTACCAAAAATTCGAAAACCTGTGACATTTACCAACCCGCACTGGGCCCGCGTGGTAGAATATAGCCCATTCCCTCTCGAAGAGAGGAGGCCCAGCAGTGGGAACATATACATTATACGCTGATTATGATGAAACAACTTAAGTTTTTGTAAGAAACCATAAGTGTTGTGTGTTAAACATAACACACACACACGCATATAAATAATGGTTTCTAGGTTCTATATGAATTCCACCTCTCAACCACCTCTTAAAGCAGTATTATTGTAATCTTACTTCAGTGTGAGAAAGAGATGGAGCTATACAGGACGTCTAGCTCCATCTCACATTTGTAATCTTACTTCAGTGTGGGAAAGAGATGGAGCTAGACGTCCTGTATAGCTCCATCTCTTTCTCACACTGAAGTAACATTAAAATAATACCGCTTTAAGAGGTGGTGGTTGGCCCCAAGTTTTGTAATTTATTCGTTAGATTATTTCTAAGCTAGTTAATATGTAACACATAACTAACTCATATTATCTCGATGACAACATTATAGAGATGTAACCGCTACACCAAAAGAATACTATTGTAGTTCTAACATAACATCATCCCTTTATTCCCTAAAGGGTTAAGCAGAGGTGTAGGTACCAATAATTCACCCACATTTCGCCAGTTACGTTTAAGTAACTTGTAACAGGGCAACCGGGCACACATCCAAACTCTGGGCTTCTACTGAGTAATTCCAGATGGAAAAGCTTAATAACACTTTGCCCGACCCGGGAATCGAACCCAAGACCTCAGCTCAGCACTAGCGCTGTTAGTTATGTACACTGCGCTGTAAGTATCTATAGATGTTTCCTGAAAACGAACATACATTATTTCTAATTTTAGGTGTTATTATTAACTAGTACTTAACTAAAGGGAAATAAAATTAAACTTGATAAGGAGGAAAATTTAGCGATACGTAATGACAGATGTGATGACTTGATTATGATGATACAATTTGCAGTTTCCAAATAAAGGGTTATCTATTACTAAGCGGTGGGTTGGTACTCTGTGTTCAAAATTAAGAGATTTCACTCTAAAGGCTCCCGCAGACAGGTGCAACGCGACGGTGTGACGCGATACTGGTAGAACAATTTTTATGGAAACTTCATGGAAATTGTTCTACCAGAATCGCGTCACACCATCGCGTCGCGCCTGTCTGCGAAAGCTTTAATCTATCTAGACCTAGTTTTAGAATTTAGTTTTCAAAAGAGATTCATGATGGATCAGCATTCTAGAAAACGAGCTTTAGTTCCTAGTTTAATTTTCATAACAATTCTAATAAATTAAAAAAGGATTAGATGAAAAATTACAACCTTTTTCATTATTTTTCCTTTATTACATTAAATATATACATATAAATTATATTTTTAAATATAAGAATATAAAAAGTATAAAAACATTTAAAAATATAAAAAATAGTAGCCCACCGGTATCCAAAACAGGGTTCAAGCTACCGGCGGTCAGGGCTCCAGAGAGAGGAAACTCCTAACAATGCGAGCCGTGTCCAGAAGTACCGCTTTCTGAATCAAGCCCTTAATCCAGCTGCCCAACGAGAGCCTTCTTAGGTGTTGGTCGAGGCTTTTGGTAATCAAGCCATTGGCTGATACGACTATCGGCACAATGATCGCCGAGTCCACATCCCACATGTCGACAACCTCGCGGGCCAAGTCAAGATATTTGATTTGTTATCTTTTTCGGCTTTCACGAGGTTCCCGTCATGCGGGACCGTTATGTCAATAATCATTGCGCGCCGCTCTATTCGATCCATCACCACTATATCAGGCTTATTGGCAACAATAGTCCTGTCATACATGTCATACATGTGATATTTCCATTTTCGAGAACTGGGTCGGGCACATACCTGTAGTACGGCACTTCCGATTCCACAGGACTGTATTTCAGAGCAAGTTGCTGATGGATAATCCTGGCTACAAGGTTGTGTCTGTGCAAGTACTCTTCATTGGCTAGACGAGAGCACCCGGAGATGATGTGTCGGATGGATTCCCGGACGGTAGCATGCCCGATAGATGTCAACTGTGCCGTCCTTCACAATAAATCGCTGGTAATTGTTCGTCATGATAACTTCGTCCATAATTGCACAGACAAAACCTTCGGTTTCCCCAAAGATGTCACCAAAACGCAGCCAGGCTACGGACGCTAGCAAATCTACATCAGGTCCATGTAAGGGCCCGGTAAAAACGTCCGTGAAGCTCCTTACTCTGCCATACCTCCATGCGATCGTTAGTGTCAAGCACCACAAGCTTGCGCCAGTTCTCTTTTACCAAGGAGAGCGGGGTGAGGCCCTTGTCCACTGCGACCACATCTCGATGCATCCCCACGTCGGCTTCTAGGAATTATTCCCTGAGACTGCATCTCTCGCGATTGCGGAGGGTCTTATCATTTAAAAAGCCTCGACGTCCACAATTCCGCGGGATATACAGTCTCTTTACCGATGACCCTGGGTGATGCATTCGATATGCAGTCAGCAGCGTACGGACCCTCCTATCCAGGGCTTCGAGTTCAGTCTGAGTCCATTTGAGTATGCCGAAAGACTACATCAAAACCGGCATGACCTAACCGTTGAAGGCGCGCACCTTGTTTCCGCCTGATAGAAGACTATTAAATACTTTCTTCAGGCGTTCAAAGAAGTGCTCCTTCAACGCTTGCTTCATGCCAACAACATTAATGTCCAACGCTTCCGACATACCCAAATACTTATAGGTTTCGGATGCGGAGAGGGCTCTAAGGTTTAAGGAATCCTAGAGTTGGGTTCCCACGGATTCCACAATTTCTCCTCGCTACGAGGTAAGCGTGGTCTAAGTTCCGGCAACATAAACCGATATTCTCAAATCGCACACTCCAAAGTACTCCTCAATTGCTCATTGCACTAGGTACTTACGTTTGTAGCCCTGTCATCCCTTCCCTCATCAGCTTGACGTGTGTTGCACTGTGGTGACGGGGGGGGGGCGACGACATGGCTACTCTGTATTTCATTTCGCAGGCGATCAAGTACAGTGTCATCCAACAAATGATTACGCTGGATGACCCGCACCTGATCCAATAGTCGTTTTGCCGAAACGTTGACAGCTGGCTCAAGCACTTGAGAAAGAGAGAGCATCCGAACACGGTACGCGGTCAGATTGTTGCCCTCCTCTGTAGCCCCATAGTATGAGCGCATGACGTTCTCGTTGCTGGATTGTGTCCATCTCATGCGCTGCACACTTCCGCCGGGAGCTGGGACCCCTATCAGAGGCCGGTGGGCCTCGAGGTCCTAAGCCGTCCAGCGGCCTGCGTCCTCCCCATCGACGAGCGTTATTTTTATTGTTACGCGTGTATAGGCGCGTGTATACGCGTTGTTAAGGATTTTTATAAGTGATGAGAAATATAAAACTATAATACACAATGCACGTAGTTTCAAGGGTACAGAACGGTAGTGGAAACGGAAGACCCTGTGAGCGTTTCCCCTTAACATAATTTTCATATACAGTATGCTCTCAAAATTATTGAACTATTTAGATAATGGATGAATTAAAAGAAGAAAAAGTGTTCATTGAGAGTCGCACAGGAAGATCACAAACTAAACGCAATCATAGAAACATAAAAAACAAAAGTATATGTACATTTTTTAATATAATTATTAAAGACAGAAAGTCCTGTATGGTCAACAGGCTCCTATTGCGGCATGATGCTGCGATATTTTAAAAATTATAGAGCGAGAAAATTCTTAATGTGACACACTATTGTATCATTACTTGCGTCATTTTCTTATTAGTAATTAGCTCAAATATAAATTAGAAAATGAGAACAAATACATGCATAAAATACAAGTTAATTAATGTAAACTTGTAATTCTGCAAGCGTTGCCCTATTAGAACGAATAATTATGAGTGTCCTCCTTAGGTCATCATCTGCCTAGCCTTTTCCCAACTATATTGGGGTCGGCTTCCAGTCTAACCGGGTGCAGCTGAATACCAGTATTTTACATGGAGCGATTGCCTATCTGACCTCCACAACCCAGTTACTGGGTAATACGATACCCCTTGGTAAGACTGGTTGTCAGACTTTCGGGCTTCTGACGACCCGTAACGACTGTCAAGTGTCCTCCTTAGGTCTTAACATAAATTATCTTCCTAGTTTTGAAGTATTGATTAATTACGAGTATCAGTCTGTTGAAATTGTTCGAAGTTAAGGAAAGGTGTCCTGTCCTGAATCTTAAACCCTTTTTCACATAAAATGCACAAAGTTAATTTCAATGATTTGCTGGTCCAGAGATTAACAGATAACACTTTTTGATGTTACATTAAGTTATGCAAAAAAGTTACGTTGGATGCAATTATGCTGCGCATGGGTTCAGTCAACAAACGGTTGAAAAGTATGAAACCAGAATATTCTATGAATGTCTCGTTATAATAAGGCACATCGATTACTAGACTTTTTTAAATGAGATGAACGTAACTGTCAGTTTGCCGTTTGAATTGCAAACTATTACAACTTTTATAATCAACTATGGTTTCTGGTTAACCAACCAGTTTACACAAGTATGCTGAATTATTTTTTTATTAATTAACATTATAATGCTTAAAAGTAAAAAAAAATTAATAAATTACATTTTTTATTATTTACAGTTGGAGAATTGACCGTGACGTATATCGATGTATGGGAGACCATGTCTTTCAACTACAGTGTTAATTTTGTTTTTGGGTTAAATTCATCCCAACTACGGAACCTTTCATTGTGAGTGGTCCAGCATGCACTTGGCCGATTTTTTCTTTATATTGTTGTTACGCTACTAAACAATGACAAAAATAACAAATGATTTCAGAAACAGCTTCAAGGAATGAGCTGTTTTTATAATTATTCTGTTTTTTTATTACAAAAACTTAATTAAGTCATTTTGATTCCCAGATTAACTGTGTGCGTCATATGCATTCTTCAAAAATTCTGAAACTTTTTGTTATTAATGTAACATGTTGGTAGGTACGTTCATGTACAAACCAAATTTTATTTAACTTTTACTGAATTAAGGTGAAATTAGTCTACTTATGTCAAAACAATTAAAAAAAAAATCAAATCAATCAAGTCAAATCTTAGTGGAAACTTATTAATGGGAACACTGTATGAGCTAGCTGTAAGTTTCCCGAATAGAACATAATAAAATAGCTTCCTTATTACAAAAGAATATGCTCAGAAAAAAAGCTATCGAAAATAAAGCTACAAGATTCAAAATTTCAAACTCCAAAATGTATGCAAATATAATTATGTAGGCAAGTACAATTCTTTCCAATGATGTGATAGGAAAACATAAACAAAGAAAATAGAACGTCCTGTATCACAAGTACGCGGGTTATGCATCGAAGACAGAATAATATAATGAACCAACCAGGGGCAAATTAGATGTTTTAAGCACACCGTCGACAGTATATATAGAGGCATATCATTACGACGGACATCATAAGTCACTCGACTACTTGCGTTTACTTACATACTCACTTGAGGAACAAACGGTAGGTCATATTAATTATTTATTTGTGTATTTATAAATCTTCTTAAAATAAGTAGTTTTGCTTTATACAGACATAATAGTGTGGATCGTAGAAATCTAAATCCTTAGATTGGATTAGAAAAGGATGTCGCACATCTTGTTATGATTGTGTGGTTTCTCTTTCTCCTGCTTCATAGTTTTGATTAATTTATTGTATTTATATTTTAAAGTGGAATTTTATTTTTATCTTTGCAAGCTGATACAGGAATTAATTAGGCTACGCTGTTCTTGTTCTGTTGTAGCTAATCTGTTCTTGCCAAATAATCTTCATCGCTTTTCTGAGTGTGACAAGCATCTTTCATTTAATTTCGAATCCTTTTAAAGTAATCGTGAGTGATTTAAAGTTAGCTTTCATTACTTTTACTTACCTACTTTTAAACATTCAACACGTGAATTGACATTTTTGTATCCGTGATTTTACATTTCCTAGCACTATTTTCGCATTCGATTCTTTCTAGAGCCTTACTCCATTTTGTTATTTCCCACCATTGAATAATTATTATTCTCTAAAATAATTATTATATCTCTTCCATTTTCCTCTCTCAACGCATCTTTTTCTAAATGTTCCAGTGTATCATGAAGTTCGCCCTGCTGCTGTGCGTGATGGTGGCCGCCATCATGGCCGAAGAACAGTACACCGACAAGTACGACAACGTCAACCTGGATGAGATCCTTGGAAACCAACGTCTCCTCACAGGTTACGTCAACTGCATCATGGAGAGGGGAAAGTGCAGTCCCGATGGCAAGGAGCTCAAAGGTAAATAGATCATGTGTGTTGCTACGGTGACGCTAAAAGTCGTGATAACTGGAAGCTTAGGGACCTACTTTCCAAACACGGTGATTTGTGCACGAGACCTGAAATGTGAAGAAGTGATTAAAATTTGTAGTAATCTTAGATCAATGTCGGTTGTGTTTATTGATTATGTGGAAGAAAAAATCGTAATGAAACTTGGACTTTAGTCTGAAGTAACCAACAAGCAATGACCTAGAGTGGTGCTCAATGCCCTTTGCCTGTAAGAGAAGATGTGTATGTCCTGCAGTAGAAAAAATACAGACCAGTAGGTACCTTTTACTAAGGTAGAGCTGTGAATCTCACAGCCCATGTATTTACGTAACATATTTTGTTTTCTTCTGCACTCTTAACCACAAAGTTTCATAATCATTCTAAAAATAGAATTGAAGTTAAAGAGCTAACTGTCAGTTGGATGTATCTGAACATAATAAGAGCGTTGGGCAATGTTTTGTACATCTTAACAAATGACACACTTTCAAATAATTATGAGTACAAGATCGCATATTAAGGTCGTAATTAAAAAGGATAATGTATATACTAAAAACTCAGTTGTTCAGAAATATGTAGGCCAAGGTTACGACGAATACTAGACAGACATCATTTCAGTCCTTACGTGATAATAGAAAACATACAAGATTATAAAACATTAAAGGTTTTTTTTTCAAATACCTACCGACAGATTTGATCTTACTATCAAATCTGGGATCGCAGTATTCGCAATAGGATTGCCATCGATGACTTCGATTAGTCGATGAATCAGCTGATAAATTAATAAAACAAGTAGGTTTAAATACTCATTATCATGTCGTTCTCTCGTCGTAACTGTATGGTGTAAGTATACCCAACAGTAGATGTATTTCAACTGTAATGATGATGGTAATGCCATCATCATATTAACTAACTGCAGAAAGTGGCACATTACATGAAACATAAGCACATACTAACACACGTATTCCTAGAAGTACAAGCAATTAACTTCTTACCTCGGAGGCATAATTATCTCAATAGAGTATAAAGCATTGACACTTGTACCTGGCAGTGCAATTTTTATGAGCGTATTTTGTTGACCTGAAATTTTACGAATAGTTTTTTACAATTCTATAGTATGCTTATTATTTAACAAGCGCAAATACCTCAATTACATAACCCTGCATTCCTTGAAGGGTTAGGCAGAGGTCTAATTAAATTAAGGCATTCAAAATGATCCATTTTTACAAAAACTAGACAAGCTGTATTTGTTTTCTCTATACTTAAAAGTAAGTGTTTATGTCCTTCAGTTCCAAGCTAAAGAGTTAGAAAATAAAGATGACAGGAGGAAATCAAATTGAAGATCCATCTTCTAAGGAACTGTAGCTTTTTTTTTTTTTTTTTTGTGGATGGGAAATCATCAAATGACTTCTCCCGCTCTGGGCGGAGCGGGAGGGCGTGTCAGACTTTTACTGACTAAAACCCACCCGTGTTCCTTCTGTTGCCTGTGCCGGGGCCACGGTAACTCTTTCGAACATCCCGCAAACCTAGCTGGCATCGGCCCTAGCGGACCCCGTCAATAGTGCTGACATCTCTTTGAGGCGCGCGTGGCACACGACGCGCCGTCGACTCGGGACTGGTCCTTACCGGACGGCGAGCTACCCATTGCTCGCCGTCCGCAAGCCCGCGCCTACGGTGGCCGGGAATCGGCTGCCGATTCCCGACGCCCAGGGCGTCTCCTGCGGCGACTAGGGGCGTGAGGGTGCAAAGCTTGCCTCTCCCTCACGCGTCCCGCCTCCTCCTTCACGAGCATTACTGCTTCGCAGAAGGAGGTAATGGCTTCCCATGCACTCTCGCTCCGTACCATGGCCTGGACCAGGGCCGGACGCGAGAGATCGCCGCCGCAAGGAACTGTAGCTAATGTTATAATTTCGAAGGCGAGTCACGTCCACTACCATTGAACGATTGACTTCCGTTGAGGCTTCATTGGGGAAAAGATTACCATATTATGTATGGAACGGTTATTGTTTGTATACAGTATACAAAAAAATCTGACATTAGTGAGAGAATTTAATCCACGAACATAAATTATAAAATTCTCGATCTTCAAAGCCTATTGCACATTTCAACCTTACTTGATTCTTATCTTGGAACTTTCAATTCGGCCAATCCAATTCACCAATTCTGTGATTAACACCAAAATATAAAACAATTCACATTTTTCTTTACAGAACATATTACGGAGGCCATTGAGACTGGCTGCAAGAAATGCACGGAACAGCAAGAGAAGGGAGCAACCAGAGTCATTGAGCACCTGATCAAGAACGAGCTGGCCATCTGGCGAGAGCTGTGCGCCAAGTACGACCCCACTGGCACCTGGAGGAAGAAGTACGAAGAGCGCGCGAAGGCCAACGGCATCGAGATTCCCGAATAATGCCTCTATTATAAAACCTCTAAGAGCAGGTACAGGTAGACCTTGCTCAGGCGTTCTATGAATTCTTGAACTCAGTCTGTCTAAAGCAGTATCTACGTTCAATTGTCCTACTCAGTATTTTTTTTACTGTGACTCATTCTTTTAAGTACCTTTACATCAATTTGCTTTTTTACTTTGCTTGGAAAATTGTGATGTATCTATGTTAAATATGCTGTTGTTTATTGAAGTTTTTCTTATGTATTATTGTTTAAATTGCTAAATTGTATTGTCATCTTTGATATTAATATTTTAATAAACCAAAGAAATTTACTTTTGTGTTTAATAACCTTGTTTCTGCATAGTCCAAGTAATGGTATACAGTTGCTTTTTTATGGTCATTGCCACCCTTCCTTTTTTCTTTTATTGACGATTAAGTTTTTAATGACTGAAAATCTGGAACTTTGTCGAGCAAAAATTTTTCCTTTGAGCTATGTTTTAGTCACTCTGGGTGATGTTTAGACAGACAGTATTTTTTTTCGATAATAGAGCCTATTTTAAAGATTTATAATAAAAAAAAACATACATGCATTCGGTAGGACTGCCGACAGAAGTGAAACCTTAAAACTATGAAATATCTGCTGACCAAGCGAAACACATCATACTTCTACAGATATACTGTTAACATTAGCATGTTGGTGACGCGAACCCGTAAGATTGTCTCCTACCAAAAATCTCTCAACGCGCTTAAGAGGGCTGTCACATTTTGCCACCTCTCTCGCTCACACGGGACCAAATTTTTAAGAATGTTAAATGAAAATATACTTTTCTGAAAAATGTGATCAATGGGCTCCCTACTAAATAATATTAATTTAATAGGTAATTATTAAAAACACATTTTTATTATAGCATTTATTTAAATCATCTCAAAAACTGATCATATTACTTATTGAGCTAAGTTTATTAGATAACACAATAGAAATGTGTTTTTAATAATTACCTATTAAATTTATATTATTTAGTAGGGAGCCCATTGATCACATTTTTCAAAAAATCATCTTTTCATTTAACATTCTTAAAAAATTGATCCTGTGTGAGCGAGAGGGGTGATAAAATGTGACAACGCTTTTAAAGAAGTTTTCTCTTCAAAAACAGGAGCTAGACCACCACCTCATAACGCAGTATTATTGTAATCTTACTTGAGTGTGGGAAAGAGATGGAGCTAGACGTCCTGTCTAACTTCATCTCTTTCTCACACTGAAGTAACATTAAAATAATACTGCTTTAAGAGGTGGTAGTTGGCCCCCAGATGTCAAGTGAGAAATTGCCAAAAATGATTAAAAACCGTCTTTAGATAGCTCCTAAATGAAATAATCGCTGTAATCACGCTACTAAACGCTTGATAACGGCAACCTACCGCCATCTGACGTAAAAATTAAACTTGAACGCAGAAATTGACTTATAATTTAACCGTACCGGAGGAGTTACAATGCCATATTGTTGTCTAAAGGTTAACTAATTAGTATACACTGTGTATACATATGAGAATCCTACCTATTAAAATCGATAGAGGCAACATTGAAAAATGTTATTTACGGGACTCAATCCTATGTTTTCAAGAATGGCCCGAAACTGTTGCCCTAATCATAATTATAGCTATTTAAATGGTAGACGTGGAATTACGTGAGCGCCAGAAACGTAATTAAAACATCATCATTATTATCTTGCAATTTTCCCAACTTATTTGTGATCGGCGCAACATGTCTTTTTCTTCAATACTTCTCTATTAATCGTCATCTCCGTAGTCACCCACCGTTCTAGCCATATCATCATTCACACAGTCCATCCATTGTTTTTTAGGGTTCCATACATCAAAAGGAAAAAACGGAACGCTTATAGGATCACTTCGTTGTCCGTCCGTCTGTGTCTGTCTCTCTGTCTGTCCGTCTGTCAAGAGCCTTTTTCTCAACAACGCGTGGATGTAACAAGTTGAAATTAATATCAAATACGTAGGTCTACGTTCCCTTAGAGCTCTAAAAAAATCAACCTTCTAAGTCAACGTTATAAAAAAATACGGCCATTTATGCGATATATTTTGATACTCGCAAATAAATTAAAACCTATAAGGTACTTCTCGTTGACCTAGAATCATGAAATTTGGCAAGAAGCAAGGTCTCACATCATAAACATAACATCACGCCTTTTTTCCTCGAAAGGTTGGGTAGAGGTATACTTATAGATAGTACACCCACATTTCGCAGTTATGTTTAAGTCCCATGTAATAGGGGGTGAGCCTATTGCCATCAACCGGGAAAAAATCCAGACCCCAGGCTGCTACTGAGAATTTCCAGATAGATAAACCCAATAATACTTGGCCCGACCTGGGAATCGAACCCAGGACCTCATGCTCAGCAGTAGCACTTGCGACCTCTAGACCAACGAGGCAGCTAAGGAAAGGAAAACAAACAAGTAAAGGAAAAAGTTTTATCACATAAAAAAACGTGATTACAAACTTACATTTTCAGTTCAATTCAGAGAATTGACCGTGACTAATATCGATGTATGGGAGAACAAGTTTTTCAACAACAATATTAAGTTTGGTATTGGGTTAAATTCATACCAACTACGGAACCTTCACTGTGCGTGGTCCGACGCGCACTTGTCCGGTTATCTGGTATTCCCCTACTTTTATAGCCATCCAAATAATTAAAATAATACCCTCAATAAATTACCAAGATGGTGGTGAAAACTGTATCAAAATCCGTCAAGTAGCTTAGAAGTTCTGAAGCCCAATTCCCGTAACTAAAAACGTTCAAAATCTAGTCGCAATCTCATCTCAGCGACTATCAAATGTCAAAAATGTTGGAAATTATAGGTATTTTTGACATATTGAGACTGAGATCAGACTGTAAATGTTCTTAAAATTACGAGAATTGCCCCTCTGAGCGAATTTACAGACTTTTTACTTTGTTTCAAACTTTAGAGATTATAAAATGCTACAAAATATTTTCATACATTTTTCGTAGAAATAAACGACATCAACGCGCTCTTGCTTTTTGCAAACATAATTTTTGCAGGCGCATAAAATAACTATTTTGTTTTGATACAGTAAGTACATTTTCATATTTCTTTTATTTTTCCAGACTTTATGAAATATATTGATACGTAATTGGTGTTTATACATTTATTTTTACATTATACTCGTTAATCTGTAATTTGCAGTAAATTAAATCGTATAGCAGAGTGGCTATTCCCGTATTTTAAGAACGTTGGCATTCTAATGTAATTCTCAATCTGACAAAAATACCTCTAGTTTACCGCCTTTTTCAACAAAGATTGTCATCTAGATGAGATTTTGACTGGATTATGAACGTTTTTAATCACGGGAATTGGCTTTCTTGTGTAGGGAAAGTAAGATTTAACATTTATTTCCAAGTGAAGTTAACGCCTGTCGTAGTAATTATAGTCTTTGTATTGTAGTCACACTCTTCCAAATCACAGGTGCTATTTTACGTAATTTCATTAAAATATTTGTATGCCAATCCATGGCGAGACATGTAGATCATAACCCTATTTATTAGGACCATTATTGTACCATGTTTTAATGCAATTAAATATATTCTTATTCTAATCGCTGATAATCTTTAGCGCCAATCCCTGGACTAATCCTAGATTCCTGCTGTAAATTAATTTATGGAGATACTTGAATAGCTGAGCAGAATATAAGTTATGGTTTCGAAACAAAAATGGATCCTATTAAACTACAATATAATCGAAACAACCGCAATGCACGGTTCACACAAATATTGTATTTTTTTTCTGGTTTAATTTTCATTTTTATTATACCTTGTCGATTAGGAATAATTTTATTTATTATTTCTGATTTTTTTTGAGCATTTCATTATAGAAGTCTTATTTTTTATATATATATTATAATACCTATATCCCTTAATGGATCTAGAATCAATGCACAGGACTACGGTATACAAAAATATTAATAAAAAAAACCCTGTGAATGAAGCTGGTTCCCCCATTATTAAGCCTTGACGACAGTAATAAATATGGACGAATCATACTTAACATAACTTATTATTAACTATCTTCACTTCAAAGTCATCATTGCAAATCATAAATTCGTTAAACAATAACTTTTATAGCATTCTTATGAGTAAGATTATCTCAGATGACATGTATGACAATTACTCAAATCAGTTATGGTACTCGTACCTATGAAGTTTAATGAACATTTCATGGTATAAACACCACGGAATCATTAAATGATTGTTAACTTTGGTTTAGTATTTTCCGCGATGGTTTAGGATTCACAGAAACGATAATAAATCAACATATTAACATCAAAATATTGTTCAGTAAACAATCTTTCGCATATTATTTTGTCAGTTGGTACCTATTCACAAGAACGTCAAGAACACATAATAGTATGATGCTTGGAAAACAAAAATTAATGAAGAATGGATAAATTAAAAAATGAGTAGGTATAGAAGCGGAAGCTTGAAAGTGGTGCCAGCGACAGTAACGTTGAAAAGAAATCGTTTGGTTTGGTATGGGCATGTGATGAAGAGGGAGGAAATGCATGTGACTAAAAAAATGATGAATATAAATGTTAATTGATGGAGAGGGAGAGGATGGCAAAAGAAAAGTTGGATGGATTGTGTGAGGAATGTTATGAAAGAAAAGGGAGTGAGTGGGAGTGACGGTGGACAGGGGAGAATGGAAGAAGAAAACTTGTTGTAACCTAAACCTAAACCCAAACCTGGACCTAAACCTAAACAGATACCTAAAACTAATAATCGCAACTAAAATAAATGCAATTAAAACTCAACCTACACTTAACAGTACAATTACACAACTCACTCACGCCATTACGCTCACACACACACACGCACACAACAAAACCTACTCTCATACATCACATCACACAAGTGCGCTCCTTCCTTTTGTATTTCCTTTTTGCTTTATTTTTCTGTTTCTGTTTAAATTAGAATATTTTTATTTTATTTTTATTTTTGTTATTCTTGATTCAGTTTTTCAATTGCATACCTGTTATTTATGATAGTGGAAGAGCGGAGATCACCTAACACAAGCATCTTCTTGCTTAAAAGGCGATCTCCAACTCATTTGTGTTATAATTTTATGTAATTGCAATAATTATTTTTGATTTTGATTTGTTGCGCCGACCTCAAGGGCTGACAAGACAAGACAAGACAAGGGCAGGAAAACCAAAAGCTCGTTTCATTTTTTTTTCAAGTTGAATTATTTGAATGCTTGTTGTGATGTGAATTATGAGTAGAGATGATCATACAGACTATCACGGAACGAACCGATGTTACATAACTGACTGAAACGCAACCATCGCGACTTGAGTCATCATTAGTAGGTACCTATTATACGTATCCGCCATGTCTATCTTGATTCTGAAGTAGGCAATAATAGGCACTAATTATTACGGTAGGGTTGCAGGTTAAGTGTTTTACATAATTAACATGACAATGGGCAGCCATTATCCTCGTGTAATCTTTGATATCAGTCCTATAAATTGAATCGATTTTTATCTAATAATCAGTGTCTTTCAATACACTACAATAGATAATATTCTGCGAAGATCGGAAAAAAAACAGGTATTTCTTACTATTAATCACATTTAAGATTTTCTTAATTATCCTATGGATCACTGATTTTTTTAGGCTTAGTTTTTATAATCATTTGTCGACTTTCATCAGAGTTAGATAATTTAATCACGAAAACCAGTATCTACCATGTCCCATGCACAATTTTCGGAATCCATTGCCCACAACAATATTACCTAGCTCCTTTAAAAAAAATAATGTTTGACGTACCTATTAAAAATATTCAACGGCTGTTTTGTTAGTCATACATAAATATACTATTAAATAAAAACGAAATCGTAAATGAGTAAACTATGTAAAAACTACTTGAAAAATTGTGCAATTTTCAGAAGGGCAAAAGGTGACTATCGCGAATCGCTAATGTAATATAGAAAATAGTTATAAAACTGCGAAAATATTAGGAATTCAAATCATTATTTAACGTGTGTCCAAGAAACGTAGTCAGTGATCAATACTTCGTGAATTTTCGAAGTTTCATAGAATATTTCAACATCTTTCAGGATGAATTTTCTCGTGTTATCAATCGTGATAACTCTGGCGGCTTTCGCAGCCGCTGAAACGTACACAGACAGGTACGACCACATTAACATTGACGAGATCATTGAAAACAGGAAGTTGCTGATCCCATATATCAAGTGTACCCTCGATCAGGGAAGATGTACTCCTGAAGGAAGGGAACTTAAAGGTATGGGATTTTTTTTTCTTTTGATACGGTGGAGTTCTTTGCAATGAGTTATTGAATTAGCAAACCGAAATGGCTTTTACATACTTGTAGAATGGTTTTCTATAACCAAAATGCTATATCGTACTTTTTGTGTGGAACGCTAGATCGAAAAATGGAACCTGAACCTACCTATTTCTTGCAAAGAATAAAGTATTTGTAACTGATCGATGTTAAATTGGTAGTAGCAGACAGATAGATTATGATAAGTGTGTCAAATCTAAAACTTACTTCCTTATTAATAAACATTGCTTAAAGTTAAGCAACGATTAATGTCTGCTTAACCATACCGTTTGCGGTTAAACGTCTCTTACCTTTAAGCAATGTTTATAAATAAAAGCGTTAATTCATAATTTCGTAATTTAATATCTTTACTCTAAAACAATAACTAAAGAAAACCGATTACCTAGCGTCTGATGATGATTCAATACCACGTTTCGAGGAGCAAAAAATAAAAAACTTTCCGTGACCACAATTAAGTCTTCAATATTGACAGCTTGGAACGTGTGGAAAACTACCCACAATATTACCAATATGAGCATACAGGGTTATTGTTTATTTATAAATTTCCGTGAACTTGCTCCATGATCATAATCAAGCGATTGGCAACAATAAACAAGGCGATTGACGTAGGCTGCGAGATGACGTTGGTGTTATAATTGTGCACATCGAATCAGATTTGATTGAATCTTTTATTTTTAAGAGAAAAATTTTGCGTGTTGTCGGTAACAAAGATAGAACTGTTCCTTTCATATCACACTGTACAATCAATCAATGCTTTTGTTTATCATAATATATCGGCTAACAGACGTCCACTGTCGAACGTAGGCCTTTCCTAAACATCTCTAAAACGACCGGTCCTGCTCTGCCCATTACCTTCACTGGGGCCTCGGTATGCCTGGGCCTACCCTGTACCCACAGGACTACCTACTAACTACGATTACAGAAATGCCAAAGGAAAAATATTAAATACCGCAGTGCCTTTTACATTTCTGTTTCTACATGACGACGACGTACTACATACAACTGTATGTATACTTTAGACCAAAAAGTAAATCATCATTATAGGTCGCTCAGGAAGCACAGAGCAGTGAATGGTGATGCCATTTACAAACATCATCACAATGACCTCTGATGATGGTAATTTCTCAAAATCAAACATAATCGTAGACAAGGACATACTTGTAATCTTATTCCAGCACATATCAAGGACGCTATGCAGACTGCGTGCTCGAAGTGTACGGAGAAACAAAAGAAGGGATCCAGGAAGGTGGTCAAGCACATCAAAGCCAAGGAACAGGACTACTGGAAGCAGATCGTCGCTAAATATGACCCTGACAATCAGTACTCAGAAACATATGAAGCTTTCCTTGCCGCAGAAGACTAGATTGAAACCAAGGAGGTGGAAACCATGTTGTTGGTAGTCAAAAAAGCAGTTGATTTTACTGAGTAGAGAATTAAATTATCTGAACGAGCTAAAGTATTTTTAATTTCTTCTAGAATAGAATTGACACCATTACTAGCTAATTTCTAAGTGTTTAGTGTTCTATTTGCAAACCTATTTCTGTAGCACAGCGGCTAAATATGACATTCGCGAAATCGACATTATGGTGATAAAAAACATTAGTGCTTCTACGTAACGACGAAAATAATTAAATACTGTAAAATGTCAACAAAAAATAGGCTTGAAAATATTGAGACAAAGAAGCACCAAACATTTATATTAAAGCATATATTTTTTCCTACTATATTTCTTTGATGCTGTATTTACTGTGATCATATGCAGCGTCTATATTTAACTTGTTATTCAACAATATACAAAAACGATGGGTTTTTAAAGTAATTTAATTCTAATTTTAGACTGGAACATTACAGTTTTACCACAACGAAGGCGTCGAGACGATTATTACTCCAAAACTCTATTAATAAAGTTTGTATCGGGTAATACCCAAATAAGATAATGAGCGGATGGATGAAACAGAATCGACCATCACAAATTAAATAAAACTAATAAACATCTTGCGTCAGAGGATCCGAGTGTGCGTCAAACACAGCCATGCAAAACAAAAAAAAAATACATTGAAACAGGCTTCAATCACAGTCGTGTACCTTTTTTTGCACCCGAGAAAAAAATAACGATGTTTGTCGAATTGATTCGACAACAATAACTATTTTTATGCGAGATAACTCGCATCGCAACGAACCATTAACAACACGAAAAACTAAGCTGCCTACAACGTTGTAAAACTAGAACTCAAGCAGCTTAGTAGTTCCCGTAATAATAAAAAAAAACTTATTTATAAAAAAAAACAACCGACTTCCAAAAAAAAAACTACAAAGTGAAAATTAACTTAAATTTCGGAAGTAGGTGTCTTTGGTTTAGTATTTTCGTTTTTTGCCACCGACTTCGGAAATTAAAGTTATTTTTACCTTGTAGTGGTTTTTTTGGAAGTTGATTGTTTTTTTTTATAAATAAATAAGTTTTTTTTCCAGTTTTTAGTTGTGGTACATGCCCCACCCAAATTCGCATACTACTACTTGCTAAGTAAGTAACAGACAGAAAGTTATTATAATAACATCAACATACATTAAATGGAACAGAAATACGTATTATTGAAGCTAACTCAAAAACCACTCATCAGATTTGGACCAAAATATGCGACCACAGGAGTATACCCTTTGAAATAAAAACTTTGCAAAAAGGCAAATATATATCGCGCTAAGTCATGTCAGAAGTTTGGTAAGGGTAATAATTTGTTGGCAACGGCGTCCAAACTAGATAAAAATCAAGTTTGAACCCCGTCGCCAACAAATTATTAAATCAATCACACGACGACAGATCGTTGACGAAATCTGTCTTCTGACAATCAAGGCCACACATAACATACGACTCAAGTAACGCAACTTGAAGCATTTTAACTTTAAAATCATTTATAGGCAGAGTGCATCTCATGACAATTCCAATCAGCCCAAACTCGGCTAGGATACATTGTTTTATTACGGAGTTCCGGTGCCTACCTTCCGGCTTCATCATCACATCAGTTTGATGGTACCAATTTCATCAGAACCTTTTATTTAAATTTGCTTAGTCATAGTCTTGTAACTATCATAGTCGAGATATCTTACCACCACCCGTGAAATACTTATCATTGTGGAGTTCCCGTCGCCATCTGTGGTCTTCTTTGTCAGTTGCACTTCACCAAATGATACTTTCTGAATGAAAATGGTTGACTTGTTGATGAAAATATCAAAATCGCTGAGTTTGTCTATAATATTTGAGGAGTTCCCTCAATTCCTTATAGATCCTATCATCAGAACTGGATTTTGATAAAAAAGGGACCAATTTGGAAGTATGTCCTTTCAAATAAAAAAAGAATGTTCCAAATCGGTTTATAAATGACGGAGTACTGAGGTAGTAAACATTTAAAAAAAACTGGCCAAGTGCGTGTTGGACCACGCGTAATGAAGGTAAGAAAACAAACTTTAGAATGTAGTTGAAAAACATGTTCTCTAATACATTCCAACTGCAAATGTACATTGGTCAAACCCAAATATTTTCCACTACTACGTGGGGATGATATTTTCCCAAATATCATCCCCACGTAGGTACAGGAAGCCCTAAAAATTTTTTTAAAAATATTTTATCACTTTATCGGCGTGATTAATATGTATGTATATCTATGCCAAATTATAGCTTTCTGGTACTAAAAGTCTCTGAGCTAAGCTGCGGACGGATGGACGGACGGACAGACTGACGGATGGACGGACGGACCGACGGACAGACGGACGGACCGACGGACGGACCGACGGACATGGCGAAACTATAAGGGTTCCTTGTTGACTACGAAACCCTAAAAACATAGAACTGAATGGATGACTTCTTCCTTTTTTTGAGTCGGTTAAAAATTCATGTCACATAAAATACTAATTTCTTCCAAGCTGCTTCCTATGATTTTGAAGACGGTAATTTATTGGGGTTACCTTAGTTTGTTCTTCTCCGACAAGAATAAGAATCCGATAAGAATTTAAATTGATAATATGACATTTCTATATTCCTGACTTGTACTAAATCATTTATATTCTTAATTTAACTGTATTGCCCTCGAATTTGACGAATTTATAATCCCATTTTATTAAACTTGACATTATGTATTGTATTGCCTATTTCAAATTATTTTCTGAATTTCATCTTGACATAGTAAACTTATATTGATTTGATTGAATGTGTTAATAATATATATTAAATGAGACTATTATTTTAGCTATAACTGTTTGCATGCCGTAAGGTACTTAGTATAAGGATCATTTTAAACTTAACATCTGTAACCTGCACCTATTTTCTGTGCAAATAAAGAACTATTCTATTCTATTCTTCACTGCAGTTTTTCGTCTGGTTCTGTTCTGTTGAGTGGTCTTCTGTAACTTGAAGTACGAAAAAGGCTCGACTTCATGCTAAAACCAGCCTATACCTAACCTTTCATGCCTTTTTTATAATCAAGTAGATATCAAACAATAAACTTGTTTGCCTTTGACTCATTTATTCCCACAAAATTTTTGAAATCTCGAGTTTAGCCAAGTCAAGCACTGTACTTATTTAAATAAGTAACTAGTCAATTCGTTGTTATTATTATCTTTCTCTTGAACTTTCACATAATATTTTATGTACTTGTACGTTTTTTTTTGTAAGCATCCATACTCCATACTTACCTATTACCTATATGTATATGATACATGACGGCCGGGCAAGTGGCGCCGCCCCGTTTTGATACGAAGTTACTGGAATCACCGAAAAGGTCGAATAAGAGTGACACTGGCTGGTGACAGTCACTCTAGCAGAGTTTCGCATCGATGGTTGCATGGCGTCTGTCTTCTGATGATAGAGATGATGTCAGAGAGGCCGCTGTCGTACCCAAAGAGTAGGAAGGGAGTCGTATTACGGTCTTACCACGTCCACGACAAACTGCCATATTGAAGCCATAGATAATACACTATAGATTGAAGCTACTGAACCACTAACGGCCGCACCCAATAACCTATCTATCACTAGTTTTGGAATACTGGAGATAGAAAAACCTATCTATCTATGTTTTTAACATCCCAATAATCTATTAAGAGACTATGGAATCTTACCGGCCTGACATAAGGACAGATTGAATTACAGTCGAACCTAATAACCTATTTTCAGTAAAAGACAGATCGCTAGACCCATAGTTGAATGACCTTGAGTTATAATTAAAATTTAATAAGCAACATGCCCTTGCTTAGCATGGTTTTTGTGACTTGACAAAACATCGAGATTTTTATAATAAATCTAAGTAACGTAATTTAAACATAAATCTTCCGGAATAAATAACTCTAAAGGATGGGGAAAACTGAATCAAAATCCGTTGCATAGTTTTGAAGAATAACGCGGTCACACAGACAGACGCGAAAAGAGACTATAGTTTATAATATGTATAGATAAATATATATAGCATAAAGCATAATCAGCCTATAATGTACAATTGTACATACATTACATTATACTGCTGGGACACAGGCCTCCTCTCTTCGAGAGGGTGTGGCCTGTAATCTACCACGTGGGCCCAGTGCGGGTTGGTAGATGTCACACGTCTTCTTAATAAAAATATAGGTACAATAGATAATAATATCACGTGGCGTCTTGCTAACCCCAAGAACGTGACCTACGCTACCTACATCTATTTTTGTTTTGTAATGTTGGTTGACTCATACGGGTTGCAGAGGTCGTCTAGTTGACAATCAGTGTGATTAATTTACCTTATGATGCTAAAGACGCTAATTACAAAAAATTTCTTAATTTAATAAACAAAATTAAATGTTAACAGAAATCTGTGTATTTTCATATTACATCTATTTTACAGAAGACCATTTGGAAAATAAAAGTAAGATCCTTCTGATAAATTATACAAAGCACACTTGGAGAATAATGGGGAAAGAAGCTATTGGTTCCACTTTGCGTTTACAATTTATAATGCAAACTTTTCGGTGTCCCCCAAGGTACTGACTATCCATATCAAAAGCTTTTTCTAAAACTGGGGAATCACACATCAAGCTCACCAATTGCCTTTTACAGTGCACAGATATTAGCAACAAACGTAAAATAATATAGGTACGACCAGTTGTTACGTAATTAATAAACCTTTGAGCAGTGTTATTAAACAATTATTGTTTTTTTCTTCTTCTTTGTTAAGTTATTTATATCTTTTGATCACCTATGTGTAGCAATATATTTCTACGTATTTAGAGGACGGTAATTTGTTACCTGACATAACCTTAGTTTGTTCCCTTTAAGATCGACCTGCTTTACTGAATTATTCGTCTGGTTATGTTCTGCCGAGTGGTCGCCTGTAACTTGAAGTTCAAAAAAGGCTTGATTTCATGCTAGTAGCTACCAACCTATTTGTCTAGACTCATTTCTTCTCACGAAAGTTTTGAAATTTCAAGTTTAGCGAAGTTAAAACACAGTACTTATTAACATGAGTGTTAACTATTCAAGTCGTTAATATTATAATTCTCTAGATCGTTTCTATTGAGTATAAGGAGTATGTATGTAAATGCGTCTAAATATTTTGACATTATATTTTGTGTAAGTAATAATAATTTAATAATAATATTCTCAAAAGTTTGGTACAGTCTGTTATAACCAGTGATAGGATATTCGGATGCATATTTACCTAAAGTTGAGCTGTTGGCTATTATGGAATGCACTTTTATATCGATCGTAAAAATCTCGCGACTCCGGAATTGATAAATTTAACGTCAAGATAAGTAATATTGAAAATAAGTTTCAAGTAAACAAGCATACGAATAGTTATGTGATCCCGGTGTCCCGGTATTTTTTTAAATAATTAATACCATATATTTAAGAAATCAGTTCCATACCATGTACCCGATTAGATGTGCATTCCCAGATTTTCTGGAATCCCGTGATTTATATTAAGAAAAATTTGAAGCCGCTTCCATAATTTCTTAGCGAAAATTAACTTTAGGTAAATATGCATCCGATTATCCGATCTCTGGTTATAACAAACATAATTTTACAAATTAGGGATCAATCGTAAAACTAAAAGAGTAACAAATTACAGAATTGAATCTGGCGTCCTAGTTTACATGGTCACCTGTATTAAGGTTCGCCAGCCCAGGTTCCCACAGAAGGAGTACAAAAATTTAAATAGGCACTGCTTAGGACTGTGCATAAGTGTAAGTGTTACGCTTTTTTGTGAGCATCAATACTTCAAACTTACATTAAGTATATATATTTATAATATTTTATATTATGTGAAAGTAACTTTGTCTGTCTATCACCTGTATATGCCTTAAAACGACTTTGGATGATATTTGGTACACAGATAGACCTGGGATAAAACACAGGATACGTTTTAACCCGGTAGTACGGTCTCGTGGGATATTTTTCCATCTCCACGCGGATAAAGCCGCGAACAAAAGTTAGTACGTAATAATCAAATACGTATATTATATGAAGTTGATGGCTTCCAACTCTTTGCCAGTTTATTTATAATTTATAAACCTGTCCAGAGTGGATGTAAAAGGAAAAAAATACACATAAGAAGTTGTTCAAGTGATTGCTTTACTTGGGCAAATAATGCCTCATGAATCAAGATATTTTCGAACGCTAAGATCGATTTTTGGTCAAATAGTTTTGACATTCTTTTTACTCTTATCTTGTTTACGGTCTCGCCCATAAAAAGCACTATTAGGGAACTCAAAGTTAAATCGATCATAGAACCAAAAATAATGTCTGTATCCACCTCTTATTCCAAAAGATCACTCCAGCTAGTATCTAAGTTACACATGCCCCAGCCCCTGTTTCATGTTTATTATTGTATATATACGTATGGTATGTATGTATTGTATATATAACTGGTGCACCACTGACTACCTACAGTATTGTCTCTCCTCCCTTTAATCCATCCAAAGGTTGTCTGTAAAAGATCGCTTTTAGCGATAAGACCGCCCATTGTGTCACCCTATTTATAAAATGTCTACATTTATATCTGTATTTTTTTAAAAGATGTATAATTACTCCAAACTACATAGCAGGGGCGAAGCTTTCATACAACCCTATTCCTATCGGCTTCCCTTCGAAACAACCACTCTTCTTAAGGTCTACTATTGCCAAATAATATGGTACACCTGTGTGTGTAACTGTGTATCACATCACATTACATAATTGTATTTAATACCAGTTTAATACATCATAAGATTAAAAACCTACAGTTTTTTGTCTGAGTTTATGAGAACTGAACTGACGTAAATAACGCTATGCTTAAGGTCCATAATTGGTTCACTGTAAATAATTTAGTATTAAATGAGAAGAAAACTAAATGCATAAGATTCACGTTACCAAATGTTAGAAGTAGTGAATGTCACGTAGTAACGAATAAGGAAATACTACAATTCGTCGAACAGACTGTTTTCCTGGGAATTACGCTGGACTCAAAGCTGCAGTGGAGTCCTCACTTAACATCACTAGCAGGGCGGCTAAGCTCGGCTGCTTACGCTGTTTGGAAAATCCGCCAATTAACAGACGTGGATACCGCGAAACTGGTCTATTTTAGTTACTTTCATAGCGTCATGTCTTACGGTATTTTGTTGATATTGATTCTATCTTTATTCTGCAAAAGAGGGCTGTCAGAGCCATCTACAACCTCCGCAGTCGCGAATCTCTAAGGGAACTGTTTAAAAAAATAAAATACCTCTCGATATTCTTCAACTAAATGAGAAGCAATTTAAAACATGCATTAAACGCACACTATGTTGACAAGCATATTATAGGTTGAATGATTATATCATAGATAAAAATGCTTGGCTAAATGCTGGTCCTGCTCCAGCCACTTGGGCTTTGTTAAATTTTTTTTTGTTTTTTTTTTTGTTTGGAAGAAATGCGTCCCTTTTTTTCTGACATTATGACCTTATTGTTTACTAATCTTTGGAATACAATCATTGCAAACTATAGTTTTGTATAAATTAGAAGCATCTTTTCAATTTTGTAAATGTGAGTACCATGGAGCGGTTTTATGTTATGATGTAGGTATGTTGACTTGAAAGAGTATGGCAGTTGAGAGTATGTCATGCTCACTTAAATGTCTCGCTGATGGTGGCGCGTGTGTTGGATCATTCGATTCCCTACAAAATGGTTGAGCTGGATGGTGCTGATCTACGCGTCATGTTCGTGAACGGGCGCCGTCAGTGGAGACTGGTCATCTCTTAGCTGCCAGGGCTTATTTTTAATCTTATATTTTGAATTGTTTTTAATTATCTATTTTTTACTTTGTTCTCACATATAGAAGCAACAAGAACAATGTACCCAGGATTTTGTAACAATTTTGATTTAAAAGAGTGTCCATGGAGTTTCTTGCCCATTCTTCTCCATAGAGATCTACGTTTTGGAATGGGCGACTAGCTTCAATTTTCTGACTAACTGACTGACTCATTAACAATTCAAAAGTGCCTGTAATTGGTTTAATGGAAATAAATGCTTTGAGTTTGAGTTTTGAGTTTGAACAATTTTTTCTTCGGCTTCCCTCTAATGATGATTGTAGCTGCGCCACTGCTACATAGGTATGTTGACAACTTCATAAACGTTTTTCTCTCCTGGAAATTTTGTCACAAACCATCGTCCGTCATTATAATCCAGCTCCCTAGGTAGTAAAATTCAACCTAGCTGCCATGCCATCTCTCCCTATATGTGTAATTTCGGCAAATATGTTGCTAGTTGTTACACTAAAAGCGTCTACAATCAATAGTGATCTGTCTTTTACTGAAAATAGGTTATTGGGTTCGGCTGTAAGGAGGCATGGCATCAATCCTTGGGCTGGATATGAGAAGACAATTTATTTATCTCCAACGTAATTTTAAAATTCGTCCATTGTTCAAATTATTTAAGTTCGTAACATATTTTATACATCATTTCCAACATAACGAGGCTAAAGAAGTATGTAAGGATCGTAGCAGGTGGTGTTCTGCAGTTTCTGCTTACCCCCATGGGAAGAAGACGCGAGTTTATGTACGTATGTATGTAACATATTTCAAGATTCTTGTGGAAGCATTAAGTGTCCTAGACATAGTGAACTACATTTCCTTGATCTGACCTCAAATACTAAAGTCAAATGTCAGTCTCATAAAAAGTTTCCTATTAAACATTATAATATAAATAAAGAAATACATAATAACATTATTGAAATACCACAGCAAGGAAGTCTACTAAGCTGAAGGCTAACTTGTGAAGGTGATTCTGCTTCAAATTATAAAAAATACCTGTCTTAACCAGCTGCACAGGTAGTAAGGAACAAAAAACGAACAGAGTAGTCATAGTGCATACTTTATTGGCCCAACCTATACAATCATAGAGAGACATCACTGCTTCAAAACAGTCTTTTGTTTTAATTTAAGCGATGGTTTTGAGCTCCTTTTCATATTCGGCGGTGAATTTACCCTCGGGGTCATATTTGTCGCAGAGTTGTTTCCAGTATTCAGGTTCGTGGTTGATCAGATGTCCGATGACCAATTTACTAGATTCTTGCTGCTTCTCCGAGCACTTGGCGCAATGGGTTTCGAGTGCCTCCTGGATGTGAGCTGCAAACGAAATGCAAGTTAAAATAAAGACATGGCAAGGGTAATAAAGCGTGTGTGTTAATTGTTAAAGTCCGTTTACTTTACGTTTTAGTGAATTTGTATTAAAATAACACGGTGTTTTTAAGGTAAACAATTACTGAAAAGTTTATAATATTATGATGATTATAATTTATATTAAATCTTTAATCCTAAATAAGCACATAATTAAAGTAAATAAGTAAATTCAGGTAAGTAGGTACCTATTATTTGTTAATTGGGCATAATTATTATTGTACCCTCGAATAATCGTCACACTTAATTAACACAAGACGAAACCTAAATATTATATTTTAATGGCTAAAATAAAAGCGCACGGTTTTTGCACTGCGCAACAGTGCAAAAATACATATACGTACTTCACCCTCCTACCCACATCAACTCATTTACACTCTACTCACCGGAGGACATCACTAAACAACTTATTTAAGACGAAACGCCAGGGTAGCCCGCGAAATTCAAATTTTCTTACGTTTTTTGCAATTTGCAGGTTAGGTTGTATGTTGATTAAAATATTATTTGCGACCGTAACGAATACGTAACATAATTATAATTATTAAAATCATCAATACAACTCACTAAGACACAGTAATTCTGTTGTATGATTCTAATTTCATGAAATCTGACATTTGAGGATTATACTAACTTAAGGAGTTGTATTACTGATTCTAATGATTATAATTCTGTAAATACATATTTGTTACGGTCGCGAATCATACTTTAATCAACAACCCAGACAATGAGCTGCAAATTGCAAAAATCGTAAGCAAAATTTGATTTTCTCGGGCTACCTTAGCGCTTCCCCCTTAAGATTATTCTCCTACATTTTGTCACATCTTTTTTAGGGTTCCGTACCCGTAGGGTGCCAAACGGAACCCTACTACTAAGCCTCCGCTGTCCGTCCATCCGTCAGTCAAAAAAAAATCAGTTCTTTCCTACATTTTGACGAGTTATGCGAACATAAATGTAGGGAACAGCTGATTTTTTTTCGCGATTTCAGGTTTGGGTCCCATAGTAAAAGTTGTTCATAATGATGGGTATAATGACCCCTTGAGAGGTTGTGCGTTAATTCCGGGATATGTTGTATATAGATCAGACACAGATGTTCAAAATCCGTTCATAGAAACATGTGTCATAAAATGTATCACCATACGAATTAAATTGTTATATATTTTGAACAAATAATTTATTCTTATTATACAGATACTTAATATGTAGGCTCAACATTTAATTGTCGCCTGGTTAGTGAAAACGGAAATCAGTCTTCTTCTGAACACACACACACACATACTCAAATTTATTTTAAGTTGAATAGAGAAGAAAGAGCATAAGAGACAGCAAAATTACTTACATTTGAGTTCATTGCCCTCAGGCGTGCACTTGCCCAGGCCCAGTAAGCACTTGATGTAAGAAAGCAGCAACTTCGGGTTGTCTAAGATCTCCTGTACGTTCACATTATCGTGTCTGGTTGTGTACTTATCATCAGGTCGAGCGACAGCGAGTACCACGAGGGCACACAGGCAGATAACGGCTTTCATGTTGAATCGCCTGTAATAAGAAGGTTATTTTTTATAGTGGATAGGTACCACCACCAACCACTTTTAGACCTTATTACTAGGTAATAAGGTTGAAAAGTGGTTCACCGCAAATGTCCCCGCGATGGTACCTATTGTCAGAATCATTAGATTGATGCTGAGGTTTAGCGCAATTAGAATAAGTTTAAATCTTACAAAAACACTACCTGCTTTACGCAGGCGCAATGGCGACAAGTCATAACATCGAGATTACTGTAGATACACATAAACTTTTCAGAATAAAATAATGCTCTAATAAATGATGGTGAAAATCGCATAAAAATCCATTGTGCAGTTTAGAAGATCTAAGCGATCACACTAAGAAATCTTCATCTAACATCTAACATTTATACCACAACTGAAGAAGTCTGCGTGTGCGGTCAAAGTAGGCGGACACTGAACTTTTTACTGTAATAGTCTAGAATCTAGAGCTAACGATACGTTTTAAAAGACACTAACCGCTGGATAACATAAATATACATTTATTGACGTTCTCCAGTATTACCTCCCCCTTTAATCTAAAGCAAGACAGCATCAAACACTTATGTTTATTTATTTATTTAAAACCAGTGTTAATTCAACTTACTTTTAAAGTGAATGATGCGAAATACCAAGATCTCCTGCAGACGATCACCGAACGTTTGAAATATTAGTCGACCATTGCATTTTATATACTACCTAGCACATGACTCCTGATAAAAAACGGGCTTGTTTTATTTATCATTCTAAGGTCTTGAGTATGTCACGAATTTAATTAAAACTCGTTTCTTGGGATTTTTGGTGATGCATAATCATCTGTCTCTATACAGGGTGAATTCTTTTTTCTAGCCACTATACGTAAGTTGGTCATGGAGAAAAGAACCGGCGAAAAAGTGCGTGTTGGACCACGCACAATGACGAGTTCCGTAGTTGGGACGAATTTATCCCAAGAACAAACTTAACGTTGTAGTTAAAAAACATGTTCCCCCATACATTCCAAATGCAAATATAAGTTTGTACGCTCAATATTGAGCGATTTACCATGTTATTTTTAGACCATAGACTTCTTATCAATTTTCCTGTTATCTATAATTATAGAATTATTCTCGGTATTTTTTTCCAATTTTTTGGCTCAGCAGTTTCGGAGTTAAGGGGAAATGCTTAATTTTCATCTAAAACTTTAAAACAATTTATTTTAAAATTATAAAAATATATAATTATATTTGAGACACTCTTATTAAAGGCCCTTTCATTGATATATCACTGGATACAGTTTGCAAAACTTTTTTTAAAACTATCTTATTTGCCCCCAAAAGTGACCCCATACACGTCCGTGTCACGTATGTACCTTTCAACTTAACCAGTCCATTAGGCTTGGAGCAAATTTGCTGCGACAGACGGACAGACAGACACAGGAGTTCCGTTCTACAAGGGTTCCGTTTTTACCTTTTGAGGTACGAAACCCTAAAAACGCTAAAAGGAATCATGCGCTTAATTTAAAAGATTTTATTTCAAAATGGTACATTTTCAAAGAAATTTAACGATATTTTAAATTACGTTTTTAATATTCTCCCTTACATCACTTAATCATGTAACAAGCATAAGTAGGCCTAATGTTGGTAGAAGATATCTAAAATATTGATTTACATAGGTATGCCTTGACTTCTGGGGGCTTGTGGCTAAATGATAACAGCCGCACGGGTCAATCGAAGATTAAGCTACGCTTGCGGCGGTCGATTCATGGATGGGTGAACATCCATTACATATCGAGACCTTTCATGCGTTAGAAAGCACGTCAAGCCATTGGTGCCGGCTGTCATTCATGAACTACGAATGACAGTCATTGTGGGCAGTCAGAAACCCAAAAATCTGACAACCAGTCCTTACCAAGAGGAGTATCGTGTTTCCCAGTAACTGGGTTGTAGAGATAAGACAAGCAGTCATCATCATCATCACTAGCCTACAGCAGTCCACTGCTGAATCCTCACCAATAGCAAGCCGTTCAACTCGGTTCTCGGCAACTCTCATCCAGCTGCTACCAGCCTCCCTGCGAAGATCGTCGCTCCACCTAGCCTGTGCGCGTCCTAGGACCTTACGTTAGCCGATTCGCGGTCTCCACTCAATAACACGTTTACCCCAACGGTCATCGGTTCTGCGACTAATATGGCCGGCCCATTGCCACTTCAGCTAGATAAGTGTGGCTCTGTGTGCTCACTTCAGCTAGATAAGTCTTTTAGTGACTTGAATTTGCCCTGGCGACTGAGAGTATGTCATGCTCACTCCAATGTCTCGCTGGTGGTGGCGTGTGCGTTGGATCATTAGGTTCCCTTCAAAATGGTTGAGCTGAATGGTGCTGATCCATGCGTCATGTTCGTGAACGGGCGCCGTCAGTAGGGACTGGTCATATCTTAGCTGCCACGGCTTATTTTAGTTTTTGAATCGTTTTTGACTCTTATCCTTTTGTTGCGGACGCCTTTAACGTGCACGTCTTTCTGCATTGTTCTCACATACTTAATTTCAACATGAATGATGTAACCAATATTTTGTAACAATATTTTGATTTAAAAGAGTGTCCGTGGAGTTTCTTGCCCGTTCTTCTCCATAGATATCTACGCTTTGGAATGGGCAACTAACTTCAGCTTTCTGACTAACTGACCGACTCTTTGACAATTCAAAAGTGTCTGTAATTAGTTTATTTGAAATAAATGCTTTGAGTTTGAGTTTGATAAGCAGTCGCTCCATATAAAATACTGGTATTCAGCTTCCGGTTAGACTGGAAGCCAACCCTAACATAGTTGGGAAAAAGCTAGGCAGATTGATTGATTAAAGTATACCTTGGCCATAATCGTTTCAATGTGGCTACCATTTCATGTACTCCGCACAGCTGAACAGATTTTTAAGTGTTACCTGTTGAGTACCCAAACAGGCTTAAATAAAAACTGAACCTGTATTTAAAATAGGATAAACTGACTGACTGACTGACACAGTCCAAACTACTGGGACTAGGAACGTAAAATTTTGCACAAGGCTTCTTTTTTTACAATTTAAGCGAACACAAGGGGTGGTTTTTGGAAATTCAACCTTTAAAGGGGTGAAAAAGGAAAAATTTGTTGAAACCTTGAAACTTGGCACTAATATCATTGTGCAAGATACAATTAAATATTTGCACACCATATTGTAATGGTAGAATGTAACGGGGCCATTATAGTCTAAGATCATACTTTGTAAACCTACATTCTGGCAAATAAAAAAATAAATTCATATGAATTTGAATATTTAACACGTGAATTTTAAATGGGAAAAAAGAAAGAAAAAAAAGAGTACCTAACGTTAATTTGGACACAGTTCGTGAAACACAAAAAACAAATAACAAAAAAAAAATGTTTTAACAACAATAGTGTGCGTCACGGCTGCGCCAAAAAGGTTCATGCCAAAAACAGATGCTGTCTGACGCTTTTTTTTTATTTGTGTTAGGTTTGCTCTTGACTCTAGTCTAGGTCAGAGATGACAGAGACAAAGTCGACGATGGAGCGAGCTTACCCAGAAGAAGCCTGTTCACTCTCACTTTGAAGAGATCGGGGTTGTATGCGTTCGGAAACACAGACGCAGGCAGAGAGTTCCACTCCTTTGCTGTGCGCATCACAAAAGACATTTGGAAATGCTTAGTGCGAATTGGTGGAATAGCAACTAGGTAGGGATGGTAACCTGCAGTGCGTCTAGATCTCCGATGGTAGAAGGGGGCAGGTGGAATGAGGTCGTGGAGTTCTCGAGCACACTCACTGAAGTACAATCTGTAGAAGACCGACAAGCAGGCAACCTTGCGGCGATGAGCCAAGCTGTGACGCTTGGCATCCACCTGTCTTACGTCGCCAATGAGCTTGGTAGCTTTGCGTTCCAGCGAGTCAAGCGCGGCAAGTTGGTTTTTAGCTGAGCCATCCCAAAGGTGGCTGCAATACTCTATGCAGGATCGGACTTGCGCTTTGTAGAGAATTAAAAGCTGTCCAGGCGTAAAGTATCGCTTAACCCTATTTAGGATGCCCAGTTTCTTGACCGCAGTTTGGGCTTTGTACTCGATGGTGACTCCGAAGTTGAGACATGATGTCAACTTCATGCCTAGGAGCTCGAGCCGAGCAGTTACAGGAACAGATGTACCCCGAAAAGTAGGAGTTCGATCGAAACGACTCTTTTTAGGGGTAAAAAGACCTTTGAGATATCAAGCGATACAGCAAGTGCTGCGCCGTGTTTCTCGATGGCCTCGCCCCAGCAGTGCGTGACATACACAAGAAGATCGCCAGTTGACCGTTCCTGGCGAAAGCCATATTGACGGTCACTGAGGAGATCATTGTTTTCAAGGTAGATCAGCAACTTACTGTTCAGTACCCTTTCCATAACCTTGCACAGAATGGAGGTAATGGCGATCGGACGGTAATGGGCAGGGTCAGCACGGTCGCCCTTTTTGGGCACTGGTTGCACATTTGCAAGCTTCCAGGATTTTGGTACCGTCCTTTTTTTAAGAGAGAGGTGGCACAAACATATCAACACAGGAGATAGTTCAGGCGCACACTGGCTCAATACTCTCGCTGTAATGCCGTCAGGCCCGCTGGCCTTGTTCACGTCTAGACTGCACAATACTCTTCCGACCTCTTTAATGTGAACTGCAATCTCCGGCATCGAGGAGTCACAATGATGAATCACAGTAGGTGGTTGCTTGTAGCCAGCGTCCAGACGTGAATTGCTTGCAAAGAAAGATGCAAAAATAGATTTGCTTTCTCATCTGCAGAGTGAGCCAGCGACCCATCAGGTTTCATCATTGGAGGTAAAGTGGGTCGACAGAAATTCGCTTCAGCCGCTTTAGACAGGGACCAGAACTGTGTACTACCTGGAGGGTGCGACGCCAGCTTGGCCCCAATACGTCCGACATGGTCAAAACGTGCCCCACGTAAAACCCGCTTGCAGAACTTGGTGACAGAATTAAAAGCTCTCTTCCTCGCGCGAACCCTACGCGCTCTAACTTTGCGGTCGTGGGCCTTGACCCAAGCTTGGTAGGCAGACTCTTTCCGGGCCTCAGTGTGGGCGCATTTTGCATTATTTCCGACCGATTTTTGGCCGAGATTTGTGACCGAGCGGGATGTCGGAGAATGGAATAAAATACTCCATCCCCTGCCGAATCACGTCCGCAACCACGTCAGCACAGCATGAGGGGTCACCCGAGGAGAAGCACACTTGCCGCCAAGAATAAGACGCAAAAAAGTGCCGCATCTCATCC
Organism: Fissipunctia ypsillon; assembly: GCA_947568875.1. NCBI lineage: Eukaryota > Metazoa > Arthropoda > Insecta > Lepidoptera > Noctuidae > Fissipunctia > Fissipunctia ypsillon. The sequence goes on along the minus strand of OX387659.1, from coordinate 12,573,750 downwards.
CAGTCTGCTGACTTGTATCGCCATACTGGCCTTGTGCCTCTAGGACTCTCATCTGGAGGAGAGCAGGTCGATATGGATTTCACCAGACAGTGGTCAGACGTTCTCAGCGGGGCTGAGACTGATACTAAGTGACTGTCTGGATCAGATGCCAGCAAAAGGTCCAAGCAATTGGGTGTATGGCTGTCAACATCCGGTACCCGCGTTGCCACATTCATCATCATCATCATCATTTTGTTATCTGGGTCAGATCTAGCGTTTAAAAAGCAAACTTGCGCGCCTCTAACCCGGCATGGTCAGTTTTCTGGTACGGGAACAACCACTCTTTATGATGGGCGTCAAAGTCCCCCAGAAAGATGAGCTTCGCTGTTCACCGCTGCTGGGCTACGTCAGTCGACTCCACGAGGAAATTAAGGAGTGCTGTTGTCTCCTGGTAACCGCTGTGCAATCGGTAGACGCCGATGTAGAGAGATTTCTCCACGCCAGTGTCCACAAGTAGCCATATGGCAGAAAAACCCGATTTCTCAAAGCAACGGAGACGACGACAACAAATGTCATCACGGACGTACACACAGACCCCAGCTTGCTTCTTAAACTTGTGTTCAAGAGAGTAACCCGGGTAGTTGAGACTTTGAGATACGCCACATCCGACGAGGTTGTTATCTTCGTCTCCGTTAGGAAAAACAGGTGCGGCTTCTCAGTCTCATGGTGGTGATGGACCGGATCGAGATTGGAGTGCAACCCCCTGATGTTAGTGAGGTGCACTTTTAGTGGGAGGAAGTGCAGCCGTTGTCTAACCTTGTTTTTCTTTTTTGCTTTGGTCATATTTGTGAAGAGTTGTTGGGGAAAAAAGTCGACTTGTCGAGGCGCTGCTCAGTAATCCAAGTGGAACACTAGAGCTATCCAAACCCATGGGGAACTCATTTGGAGACTGCGGGGCCACCCAAACCCCCCCGGATATGGCCACCGGGTCCTCCCATCCAGTCGCCGGCTGGCACGGTGGAGCATACCGGGATTTTTCGCGAGTTGGCGGGGCAGCCTTGGGCACGTGGCTGGCGTGCTACTTGGGCCCCCTACTGACTGCGGTCGGCCAACGGCTGGCACCGTGCTTCGGATCCCACTACCCTCCAAATTGAGTTACCCGGCTAGTCATGCCCAGAGACCAAGACCGGTTCTGAACAGCGCAACTGACAATCTTCTTCTCCCCCAAAGGCACTGGCACTCCCACACATCGACGGAACACAGCAAGCTGCTTGGCGCCAGACTCCGGTGGGATAGTGGTCGCGAGCCAGGCGGCCCCTTGCGGAGCCTACCACCGCTAAGTGGGATCGTTCAGCCGTACCACAGGCAAACCCGTGGTGCCATTGCCCGGGGTGGACCACTAGGAGGTAGATCCCAACCACCCCAACGCTGGTTTCGTAATGAATCTTTAGGGACAAGTGATTGGGAGTAAAAATAATTGCAACATACCTAATACATAATTTTTATGCTTATAAATAAATAAACTAGCAATCAAATATAATTACAAAAATAAAACAAAAATCGAAAACAACAAAAACTGTTTCAGCAAAACCTGTTCTTAGCAATTCGCTAGATTGATCCGCGCACAGTGCGCTCACAAAGTGCAACAGGCCGCCAAGCGCGACGGACAGTAAAGGGGGTACAGGAGTGTTATATTTTTAAGCAAAAATACGAAATCCACGCCGACGAGGTTACGGGCGAAGTGCTAGTTTATAAATTAATTCAAATCTACGAATTATTAAAAAACGATTCCTCTGTGTTTCTGCAATTCCGAGAATTATGTAGATTTGTTTGATGATATCGGCTTTTCAGACGCTGCTATGCTAATAAAAAAGTCCCTAGTCTATCTGGCGACAAAACCCATTGCGAGACATTGTCGTTGGGTGTTGGATACTCTTTAGAGGGTGAGCGAGTTGTAGCGAATTTTTAAAAAAAAATTATCATGTTTGTCACCAGCTTTAGTTAGGTTTAAAGAAACTTTATTCATTAAAGACACAATTTTGTCAATGACTTGAGAACTGTACTAGAACATACATAAATTACACAAGTTCATCGTCATCAGTTACAAACTAGATACCCATCCAATGCCTTCATCTCTCCGGAAGTGATCGATCCGCAATTACGTACTCACTAAGTTGACTTTTGAACGCATTGAACGAGTGTAGTTTTCTTATACTAGAGGGTATTCTATTGTAAAGTGGTGCTCCTTCAAAAGTAAGCATTTCATTGCCCTAATTATTTCTAGCTTTGGGTAAAACTAGCAAGCTAACTCGCCGTGTGCTACGTTGACTGACTTGTTTATATTGGGTGTGTTACGTTTGTGTGGAATACTCTTGGTATGCATTTTTCTGGTTATAATCATACCTCTAGCTAGCTGTACATCAGTAGGTAGGTATTATGGGAGAAACGAACATAATACACCGTAAAGATTATTCTTGCTTGCAGCGCTCGGTTGCTATAGTAACGCTTGCTAACAGATGTGGTCATCGTGTGCACGGGATTTTGTTTTCAAATTGGTCAGATGTAAGTTTACTCGATTACATGCTGCACCTTGCCTAGTCATCCCTTACCTTGTCTACATCAGGGGTTTGGTCATTGGCAATACAAGTGCTTACATGTACATGTGCAAGTAGATACAATGTAAGTAGTTTAACTGATGTTTTTTTTAACTGAATTAAAAAAAGGTATTGTATTCGGCGATTTTTTTAAATGATTTTCATTGTGTGATACTCCCTGGCCGCACCACAGTAGAAAATTAATAAAACATGTTTCTGGATAAATTGTACCATTAATGTACTATACGGTAAATGTAATGAACAAAATAATTGTACCTCAACGAATACTGAAATATAATGAAGTTTTCCACCAAAACAATTACAGAAACTGGCACTTCCTTTAATTTGATACATACTATCCCTTTGCAGTATTTGATCCTCGGTAGCAACATTTGCTCTGTATAAAACTACGGGGTGCTTTTTTTACAAGAGTAACCGGGTTAGATCCTTGGCTGCGAATTTTAGAAATTCGAGCGCATTATTGAAACAAAACTAGAAAAAATGTTATATTTAAAAGGAATGCTAAAAAGCAGTGTATTTAATGATTACGTGTCAATTAAGATGACACATAAAAGTAACAGTGTTTAACGGCTTTCGTTGCTGACCGTACCTAACAAAAAGTACCTATCAATTTCTTATCGACTTCTTGCAGGTCAATTATTCTTGTTTTGCATATAGATTCGTATTGTGTTGCTTATTTCTAGCACTTCTATGCCACCATCTCACCGAGATAATTCCAGTACTTCTAATTTGAAGGCCACATCTAGTAAGTACAAAGATCAGCAAGTCTGCTGATGCGCTTAATCTTGATTTCATGTTTTCCCTTAAGATATTACATTTTTCTGAATATTATTACGTTTTTGGGTAGTACATAATGCGTACAATTCTTTAGTGTATACTATGTCCGGGTACGCCAAATAACTCTTGTAGTAATACAAAGCTATAATTTCTAAAATAATAAGATTATTGATATAGGGCACGAAAGAGAACAATTTTCGTACGTTCGTAATTCTTTTGGTGTTTGCTATATCCGGGTGCGCCGAATAGTTTACAGAAACCGTTATACCCATTACCACCACCATCACCAGGAACCTTATATTTATTTCAGTATTCGTTGAGGTACAATTCTTTTCATTACATTTACCCCACAGTACATTAATGGTACAATTTATCTAGAAACATGTTTTATTAATTTTCCACTGTGGCGCGGCCAGGGAGTATTACACTTTTCATTTATTTAGTACCTACTCCAAAATTGTGACTACAAAAAAGTTAATCTAAGAACTAAACGAATTATGTTAAGCTGTGTGAAAGTCACAAAATGTTTAGCCTTGAAGTATTTTTAGGAGAACGTGCTAGAAATAAAACGATTGCGATCCCGGCTAAAAATAGACTGATAACAATTTTGTTGTGAAAAATGAATCTGTGGGGAAGAAAAAATTAAAAACATTATTAATTTATTTTTAATCCTGTCTGGTTTGTTAGCAAACCTATTTACTAACATTTTCCTATGAATGCTAAGCTTTTCTTTAGGTCGTGTTTGTCAAAAAATTCTATGAAGTTTCTTGTTTGCTTTAATACATTTTCAGGAGGAGTTGGCACAAATACTCTGCTTTTATGGTCCAATATAACAACAGCATCAAATTGGATTGGATGATCAATGACGACGTGATAACTTGCAACTCAGTGGTACAATTATCACAATGGTTTACTGTTAAAGACCATTTCTAGCTGTTCAGTTGTCATCTATATTCAAGAACGTATGAGCCGCTCTGCAGGTTGGTACGGAATAATCTTATCAATACGTCCACCAATACTGCTGAGCGTGCCCGCCTGCTGGCTGTGGGTGAATGGGAGTCGGGCCTCTGGCTTCAAGCACTACCGTCACCCAACATAGGCACTTTGCTGGGTGACTCCACCTTCCGGCTCGCTACTTGTCTGCGTCTGGGCGCTCCTTGCGGGGCTCCACATCGCTGCCAGTGCGGTGAAGCCGTCGACTGCCTCGGATATCATGGCCTGTCTTGTAGTAAGAGCGCAGGCCGGATAGCACGGCACGCCAGCATTAATGACATTATCCGTCGTGCTCTTGTCACCGCCGGGGTGCCAGCTGTTTTAGAACCCAACGGCTTGGCACGCGACGATGGCAAGAGACCAGACGGAATGACCATAATGCCTTGGAAGTTAGGCAGGCCTTTGGTGTGGGATGCAACATGTGTCGACACCCTTGCGCCATCCCATCTTCCTAGTACGGCGGGCTGTGCTGGGGCGGCTGCTGCAGGTGCGGATAGGGTTGCCAGGTCGTCTAACCTAATAGCCGGACAGACCAGCCAATTTGGCCGGACATTTGGGTAAAAAAGCCGGACACCCTAAATTATTAAGGATTTTGTTGTAATAACTCGACAAAATTGTTTTTACGTAAAACTAGGATTTTTTATCATTTACCATAAAACTACTTAAATTCTAATGAAATAAAATAAAATTTAATAACGTATCAGTCTTTATTACTACTAATCATTCATTAATATTATTATTTCCCAAGGGAAAACACAAAAATAAAATTAAGAAAACAAAACAAAACTTCTTCACTAATGAATAAAAAACGTTCATCTGGCCATTTCATTTCATTTTTCGATCATTCGGTAGGCGAGTGACAGATGCCGAATGCTGAAATTCAATATTTGATTGATTCAGTAATGAATAAATTTTTAACTTTTCATTTATTTTGTGTTCAGACATTTCACTCAAGTGAAAGATGCCGAATGAAAAAAAACCGGCCAAGTGCGTGTCGGAAGAACAATGAAAGGTTCCATTGTTGGCATAAATTCATCCCAAGAACAAACTTAACATTGTTGTTGAGAAACCTGTTCTCTCATACATTCCAAATGCAAATGTAAGTTGGTCGACTATTACTCGTGAAGTTGTAAAGCCTACTTAGTTGTGATAGCTTTTCTTTTAACTTCGCTGTATATACTACTACCGTGAATTTTTTCACATATCCAAAACTAACCGTTTAGCTGGCATGGGGGGACACTTGACTCTAACAAAAATTAGCACTTTAAAGCTTAATATTTTAGAAACGAATCCCTTAATCGAAAAATTGTTTTCACAAACCAAACCCGCAATATTTTTGAAATACCTATCCAACAACACCCTACACCATGGGGTAGACGAGAAAAAAAAGCTAGGAAGCTAGCTTAACAAAAGCCGGACAGGCCAGACACCGTTTAATTTGACCGGACACACAGTCAAAAAGCCTACCTATGTCCGGCTTTAGCCGGACGCCTGGCAACCCTAGGTGCGGAAAACCTCAAACGGCGAAAATATTCCGATCTTTTTGGGAGTTATATGTTCGAGCTGTTTGGGGTTGAAACACTAGGGCCATGGGGTCCGAGTGCCCACTTGGTTTTCCGAGACATCTCCAAGCGGTTGGTCGACTCTTCACGTGACCAAAGGGCTGGCCTATTCTTTGGCCAAAGAATCAGCATCGCCATACAACGTGGCAATGCTGCCAGCCTTTTGGGCACTTTTCCTGTTGACAGCGATGCGGACGAATTTTTTGATGCCCTATGATTATATATATATTTTACATTTGCACATATTATAATTATTATCTGTCTGTTAGCTTATAATAATATATTATGTAAATATTATGTATTGGTTTAATTGAAATAAATGCTCTATCTGTACAAATAAAAAAAAAAGAACGTATTGCTTTTGTCATTATACAGTTAAAAAAATCTAGTCAAAAATATGGAGTTTAAAAAACAAATTAAAAAACACGCTTTCATCACGGACTAAAATGATAAAATAATTAAATTGACTTGTATTAGTTAAGATATGCAGCTTGTCACTTCTTTTATATCCAAGGGTTATTAATTGAAAAAGCGTGATTGAATATACTGTGAGTAGTGGTGGCACAGTGGTAATGGCTGCGACTTACGAGTTGTAGGTCGTAAGTTCGAACCCAGACAGGCACTTTACTTTGTGTATTTTATTTCATCACCACTGCTCTCAAAACGGTGAAGGAAAACATTTTGAGGAAACCGGCATATCCTAGAAGCAAAAATTCGAAGACATGTGACACCTACCAACCCGCACTGGGCCCGCGTGGTGGATTACAGCGCACTCTGTCTCATAGAGAGGAGGCCTATGTTCCAGCATTGGGAACATTATAGGCTGATTATGCTATGCATATGCATCCGAACTACAAATACATACAAAGTTTCATCGAAACGAATCATATGAGTCCAAAAGCAAGGGGTTTACTAGTAGCCACCGAAGAGTTCCGCTTCCACCTCCTGACTCCATCATCAGATAAGCTCCAAGATACCAAATTACAGTATTGTCCTCCTAACTATATATAAACACAAAGTTTCAATTCAATACGACAATAATTGTAAGTAGATTAAAATTGACTTCCAAGATTTTTTTACATTGTTTGTTAGTTACTTATAAAAGCGTGTTAAAAATCAACTACATTGAATACCATGGCTACCACTTGATATAATTGCCCACTGCCGCTGAACTTGTGAGAACATACCATCAAAACAATCATTTATTTCAAGAACGCTTCCTAATCTCAGTCATAAAACTCAATCAAATTAATATCTAACGAAGTACTGAACGTCTCGAGTTGCTATGATCATTAATAGCAATCATCATTATCATTCATAAAATATTTTTTGTTGAAAAACTAAAACAAAAAAGGTAAAAATAGAAACATAAACAACGAACGAATTCTAAAAACTTGGTGTTATTCCAAACACTTGGTATTCCCAGTAACAAGGTGTATAAAAATAGATCAACTGGTTTTTAACCAATGGCTTGCGCAAAGTCAAAACTGTTTGTTAAGCTCCATTCACACGGTGCAAGTTTCTGGGACGTTCAAGAGCAATAATCTCCATTAAGCACGTTCAATTTTATTACCATTCAAGAATTGATGCAAGTTTGCACCAGAAACCGAAACCGGTATGATCATTACGGGTATTTTTTCGGTTACAACCTTTATTTTTACAGGTTTTTTAAAGGTTACCTCAATTGGTTACACGGTATTAATACCGGTAACCGAAATAAAAATTACCTCTATCTTACACGTGCCCGTCGGCATCAGTCAAAGGGCGCGCATCGCAGTGTATGTCAGAGTCGAGTCGACCCGCGCGCCGGCGAATGACCAATCACGGCGCTGTCTGACTGGCGATAGTCTGTTTCTTTCTCTTAATCAAAGTCATTTGATCCGCACGAAGCTAGTGAATGAAGCGCCGTTTACTCTCGCACTCCGTATCCTCAACAGTATATCAGAGGATATAGATACTCGTATATGATATTTTGTTATTCTCTGGGAGGTTCACAGTGAGAGCTCTCTTTGAAATACGTATAAGTTATGGTCCTACTGGGACACAGATATGGGGTTTGTAGTAGCAATAAGGACCTATTATGATCGAATTATTAATTTGTAATGGCGGAACTATAGTTTGTAAGTGGTCTACATTATCGCATTACGTGACAATTTTATTTTGAATTTGAAATGGCAATCGAATATCCTATGACACTATTCGCAGATGACAGTACAATAACGATACCTTGTAATCAAAGAGATTTTTATAAAGAGGACAAATAATACATTAAAAGAAACTATATAATGGTTAGACAATAACAATTTAAAAATTAATTTAAATAAGTCTATAATTATGCATTTTAGCCAGCGCGCATTGACTCTTTCCAATCTTGATATAACAATATACAATGACATTACAATTGACACAGTTAATACAAAGAAGTTTGTAGGACTTACAATAGATCGAAATTTAGATTGGAAGGCACATAATAGAGCCCCTGACTAAAAGGATAAGCAGTAGTGCGTACGCCGTACATTTTGTGACGAACTGTAAACATAGATGCGTCACTAACGGCTTACTACGGACTAACTGAATCATCACATCTTGAATCATCATCTCATTTTTAAGTTAAAAACCACGGATAGTTGTAAGCCGTTTTTCATACGGTATAAAATATTGACATTGGCATCCCTTTATATTCTAGAAACAGTAATGTTTGTTAGAAGTAAGAAAAACTTATTTTCGCGAATGGCAGACTTTCCAAGAAACAGGCGTGATCAAAGTCAGCTCTGTCTGCATAGGAGCAGGACTGCACTTATGCGCAAAAGTGTTTTCTGCATGGCTCCCACTGTATATAATAAGTTAACCAAAAGTTGGAGGCAGCTTAGTAATGTAGAATAGAAAAAACAGCTAAAGTCATTTCTGACTAACAAAGCATATTACACTATTAATGAATTTTTGACAGAATCTTTTATTTTGATATAGATTTTTCTATGCATTCTTATTATTGTTTTTTTATATTTTTCATTTTACTGTTGACATTTATACCTAATTTATTATTGTTTGCTAGATTGACGTTAAATTATTGATATTGTGTTGAAATTAATTATTACCAATCAAACTATTAATGATTTTTTGACAGAATCTTTTATTTTGACATAGATTTTTTTATACATTATTATTTTTTTAAATATTTTTTTTCATGTTAACATTTTTACCTAATTTTATAATTGTTTCCTGAATTGATGTTAAATTATTGATATTGTGTCGAAATTAATTATTAAGTACCAATCATAATATTTGCACGCCATAGTATGTGGCAAACATGTCTGAACCTTTTTTTTTTTTTTGTTATCCTGCATGTATTTTATTCTTGTATGTGTTGAGCACTTGTGTGTGTTCTTGGATGTTTGAGCAAATAAATATATCTTTATCTTTGAATTTTGAATTTGGTTACCCAGATAGCGGTAACCTTAGTCGTAGATGTAACCAAAATTCTTCGGTTACACTTACGGTCCCTGGTTTACACGTAAGCGATTTGGCATGAATGCGAGTTTTGACATTCAATATAATTGCATGTGACTAAGGACAAAGGCAATATGCAAGGCGATTATTGCATGTAAGTTTGGCCTCGTATAAACACAGAGTTGCACGTCATTGTACAATTGTTTCAAGTATTACCCGTATTTGCGCTGCCAAATATTTCATTCATTTTATTGAACGTCTTATTTCGTTCGCTCATGTTTGAATGATACAACGACTTTCATGCCAGAATTGAATGCGATTTTATTGTTCGTACGTTTTTTATTGACGTGCTGTTTATTAGTTTTGAACGGCAACTAACTTGCACGTATCGTGCAGCAATATTGTACGTGTTATGTAGACGGTACCAGTTAATTTCCCTTCATTCAAACTCAAACTCAAAGCATTTATTTCAATTAAACCAATTACAGGCACTTTTGAATTGTTAAAGAGTCAGTCAGTTAGTCAGAAAATTGAAGATAGTCGCCCATTCCAAAACGTAGATCTCTATGGAGAAGAATGGGCAAGAAACTCCATGGACACTCTTTCAAATCAAAATTGTTCAAAATCCTGGGTACATTGTTCTTGTTGCTTCTATATGTGAGAACAATGTAAAAAATAGATAATTAAAACAATTCAAAATATAAGATTAAAAGATGATGATGATGAGATTAAAAGATGATATGAGATGAGATGATGAGCTAAGAGATGACCAGTCTCCACTGACGGCGCCCGTTCACGAACATGACGCGCGCATTGTTATGGTATGCCACAGGCAATAAATTTGCACCGTGTAAATGGAGCTTTAGACAAACTATCGCTCTATGAAAATAATGATAGCTCGCAAACTCGCAAGAAACAATATCGTATTCAATTTTTAATCAAATTGTTATAATGTACAGCCTAGAAAATTAATTGTTAAGCAAATTGACACCTTACATCAATTTGACATTTAATAAAACTGTCAAAGAATTAATTATAGTTGTGATTTGAATCTACGGACAATTTAAGTTGATAGTCAATGTGCTTAACAATTAATTTCTTTGACTTTACCTACTGAAAGCATATTTTGACATGAGACGAATGTCATTTGTTTCTTCTCTCGGCAATCTCAACTGTTAGTTACGGGAATTATCCTACAACTTCTACAAGCCATTCGGTTCTAAAGATCTGTGAAGAGATTTTTTTTTTTTTAAAGACCTAACATAACAAGCCAAAATTCAAATTCCTACGTTTCTTAGATTTTGAGAAAGAACCTCTATGAAAGACAAATAAAACAGCGATGTTTTATGGACACTCGGAACCCTAAAAGAATATAAAAAAGAAAAATAAGTAAATTAGTTTTACACAACAAAGACAAGGACAGACGGTCGGAGTACATGAGTTTCTGATAAATTACGACATTACCTACATTTTTTTTTTCGTTCAACCTATGTTGTCCCACTGCTGGGCAAAGGTCTCCCCCATACTTTTCCAATTTTCTTTGTGCTGTGCCTTTTCCGTCCAATCAGTAAGGAAGGAGTCCAAATCATCACGCCAGCGTTTTTTAGGCCTACCTCGGTGATGACGCCCGTCTTCAGGCACCCACTGTGTGACGATCCTGGCCCATGTCTGGATGCATCCTATAAGTATGACCCTACATATTATGTATAATTTTGTTGATGTGTACTTATGTAATTTATTAGAATTTATTCAATGATCTTATATGTATACCGCGGTACGTCAATTTCTGGCGCTTGCGATTAACTTTTTGTTAACACTTGTAATGAGTCTTGTTATTTATTTATTTACCATATTATTATTCCAGGCGTAATTCATGTATGCTTATGACTTTATTATCACCATCTCCATTCCTCCTCCTCCCTCCTCCTGCTCTCCCCCCACCTCCACCCTCCCCTTCCTCTCCTCCCTCCTCTCCTTCCTTCCTCTTTTTTCCTTTTTATTAGAGGGTGCATTCTGAAATTCGGCAACGTTGGAAGTAGCTGTCAAATATTTCACTGCTTTGATAAATTAATTACTTAATTATATAATTTTAATTAATTAATTACTATTACTGAATGAAATGACAAAATATTGCTCTGTAGACGGGACCTACAACATCTACTGCACGTTTTTGAGCGATGAGATAGTCGATAGCTAGTCGTTTCCTCGTCGGGCGGTGGCCGGTGGGACAGGTGCCTAAAGTATGAGTCATAATTGATCACGTAAGTAGAATGATCGAAAGATTACCATGATACAGGTGCACGGAGATGAAAATTACAATGTGCAGATGTGGGTACTCATGTAATAATTGGGTACCCGTAATTAAATTTAGAAAGGAAATGTTTATTCAATGCATATTTCCGTACATACTTACACGCCATCAAACATTTTTCTAAGAAGAAGACGCTTAGAAAACATACTTATTTTTCTTGTGTTCTATGATAGGTAGTAAGTACTTATTATTTTCTATCAAAGCAAAGACATATTTTTTTCAACTAGATTATTAGTTAATTACAAGAAACTTTTAAAAACCATAAACATTGCCATTCCAAAAATATTGAGGTTACCGAAAGTTTTCAAAAACCTTGACTGAATAAATTGATCTTGAAAACTAGCTACAATATCCAGTAAGCCATAAATAAAATAAATGTTTACTTTACTTTACTTTTCTCTTACTTTTATCTTTCTTAAAAGATAGGCCTATCGTAATAGTAATGTAATGTAAACATTATTTTATTTTCTTGGATTGTAGGTACAGTAAATTACGAATAATTAGTGGACTAAAAGATGACTGTGCTGTCGGATGGGATAATATTAGCAGTAAGATCCTTAAACAATTCAAGCACATTTTGGTACCTCCCTTAACCCATATTTTTCGCATCTGTTTATCTGAAGGCATTTTTCCTAAATGCCTAAAAAAAGCAGTTATAATCCCTATATTTAAATCCGGTAACAGACACTTAGTTAATAATTATAGGCCTATATCGTTACTCTCATCAATCTCTAAAATTCTTGAGAAAATTGTAAACAGCAGACTAGTTAATTATTTAGAAAAAAATAATTTTCTATCATCTATGCAATTTGGTTTTAGAGCCAAATTATCCACAGCCGATGCGGTGCACCACCTGACTGATTATGTCTCAGAGGAACTTGGCAAAGGAAACCAGACGCTGGGGGTCTTCCTTGATCTAGCGAAAGCTTTTGACACAGTGTCTGTTTCTGCGCTCCTAAACAAATTAGAGACTATGGGAATAAGGGGAACCCCGCTGAAACTCTTTGCTGACTACCTAGGCGACAGACATCAATGTGTTAAAATAGACAATATCACGAGCGATGTGCAAAAAAATACTGGTTTTGGTGTTCCCCAGGGCAGCATTTTGGCCCCAACCCTTTTCCTCGTTTATATTAATGATTTGTGCAATTTGAACATACTACATGGCAAAATTGTTTCATATGCTGACGACACGGCCTTAATATTTACCGCTAAAACCAGTAAAGAATTGTACGAATACGCTCAATTAGGTTTCAATACTGTGACTAACTGGCTTCAAAGTAATTTACTAACGTTAAATGCTGACAAGACAAAATATATTCAATTCTCCATGCGCAAGCCTCAAATTAATATTACTCATCCTCATCTTTTTGCTCATATATGTGCACTCCACACAATCAGTACATGTGACTGTCCTTTTATCCTTCAAACATGCAACATTAAATATCTCGGAGTAATAATAGACGAGACTCTCTCTTTTAGACCACACATTGAGAGTCTGATTAAAAGAGTGCGCAAATTAATCTATGTCTTTAAAAAACTGCGAACTATTGCGGATCCAAAAGTAATCACACAAGTTTATTTGGCCCTAGGGCAATCCGTAATCCAGTACTGTATCACTTCATGGGGTGGAGCACCCAAAACTCACTTACTCCCTCTTGAAAGAGCTCAGAGAGCCATATTAAAAGTAGCCAATTTCCATCCCTTTCTCTATCCCACAGATCTCCTATACAAATCCTGCAACGTACTGACAGTTCGCCAGCTTTTCATTATGCAACTGGTATTAAAACAGCACACCATGCTTACTTACAACACGGAAAATACTAATAAGAGACGGAATGATATTGCCTGCGAGTCTAATTCCTTTTCAAAATATGTTTTTATAAATAGATTTTTTACATTTTTAGGTCCATTTCTATACAATAGACTAAATAAGAAACTAAGTATCTATAAGTTAAATTATTATAGCTGTAAAAAGACAATTGTGCAATATTTATTAAGCATCTCGTACGTAGAGACAGAAAACCTTCTTTTTGTATGTAAATAAAATGTGATGTGTCCTCTAATTTTAAGTTTTTATTATAGATAATTGATAAATTGTTATTTTATTATTGATGTGTACATAAGCACTATCTAGCCTGAAACACAGGTTTCAACCTAGTTCAGGCAAATCAGCAACTGTGTTCTGTAAAAATTGTTTGTAAAATATTTTAATGTAAATGTGCCCTGTTTTCTAAATAAACGATATATTATATTATATTATATTATATTATATTATATTATATTATATTATATTATATTATATTATATTATATTATATTATATTATATTATATTATATTATATTATATTATATTATATTATATTATACTATATTATATTATATTATATTAAAAAAAAATTAAAAATCATTTATTTCAGACCAAATATTGTCCATAAACATTAATTACGCGATCATTTCATGCATTCATAGAATCCAAATAAATAATTGAAAATAAATTAAAATGAAAATTAAATTGAAATAAATAATTGAATAAGATGAGGAAAATGAGATGTGACAGTTCAAATATGTATGGGTGATCCTTGTACAATATCTTATATTAGGCATATAACATTATTATAAAATGAGTGAATTAATATAATATAAAATGAAATGCAATTATGACAAAGTATTTTTGAGGTACATAAGTATTACAGTTGAACAGTAGTCGGCATGGTACATTCTTATAATAACAACTGATTACATTCTATAAACAAAAGTTATATCCATTTCTATTAAAAAAGAGCTGAATTTAAAGAAAAATACACAATTACAGTTAAATTCAATAAATTGATTGACTTGACAATGAATTCGGTCCAAAACATTTTGCAACACCTGTAACGGAATTAAATGAAAATATGTTTTTTTTTTTAATTCAGCTCTTTTTCAATAGAAATGCCTATAACTTTTTTTTTAAATGGAATCAGTTATTATAATTTTAAAATATACATTAACTTGACTTGTTTTTTTTTAATAATGGGCACCGACAATGTAGTATTTTTTTAACACCATTCGCACCCCAAGTCACATAATATTCTGGAGATTCGAGTCGAATCTATACTAATATTATAATCTATACTAATATTACAAAGCCGAAGAGTTTGTTCGTTTGTTTTGTTGAACGCGCTGATCTCAGAAACTCCTGGTTCGAATTGAAAAATTATTTTACTGTTGAATAGCCCATTTATCGAGGAAGGCTATAGGCTACTACTAACAGGAGCGGAGCATCATAGAAAAATGTTGCAAAAACGGGGAAAATTTATTCCTTTTTGAGAGCTTCCGTTGCGTGCGCTGCGTAAACGGTTAAAGTTACGCTAAAATCATGTATGACGGAATTGTTCCTTTTGTGGCGGCATCGCCACAATGGAACGCGTCACACTGACGTCACGCAAAATCCCCGTCGTTACTTTACACCCTGTTCCGCATGCCTCTATACTGGTGACCCCGACGTGATCGTCAGCGCAGCCTTCGTGCAACTACTACAGCGTGACGTCATCATCATCACTTCCTCAAGCTCTCGAGCGACGAGTCACACAGCCAGCCAGCACCCACGGCTTCAACGGGTATCCTGACCACCAGCATGCAGCGACCGCGCATACCTGGTCATCACCCTCAGCCTCATCAGCAACCTTGGCACAGCACACTGCACTCTCGGCCGGTCAAACAAGCAGAGCCCTTCAAACCTCTCCTGGTCGACGCCAGCAGTCAGCCTCAACCCGGCGCTGTACCACATCCAACGCACTGGAGCATAACGCAGCGCCACCCCGACTCACTGGGGGCATCTCCGCAGACAGTTCCGACTCACCGCGAACTATGCGGCACCCGGTTCCGACTCATTGGAACCTCAACTGGCCCTGGCAAGCATCGCAAGATACACGACTCAGCCCACTATCGACCTCCGGTCTCCGGAGGGGAGTGATGTGGCGGCATCGCCACAATGGAACGCGTCACACTGACGTCACGCAAAATCCTGCATCGCGCAAACAGAGTTTACCGCGCGACTAGCATATATACAACATCCCGACATCAACCGTCGGGCAGTAGCCCACCAGACACAACACCCGTCTGGTCGGAGGATCCTCCCTTTTCTATGGAGGATGAGTGAACTTTACACCCTGTTCCGCATGCCTCTATACTTTTAAAAAGTTCTAAAAAAATCAGCAATAGCGATAAGTCTATCTTTTAAGGTTGGCTCACTATAACTTTTTTAATGGTAATCAAATTTGTTACAAAATAATGCATTATTTGCGAAGGTGTTTTCATAAACGTGGTATTAATCCTTTTCCAAATAAATAGTTTAATATTCAAGGCTGATAAGGCATGTATGTAAATTTATTTTTAAATTACTCATTTCGGAGCTTTCGTTTAGAAATTACGACGGGTATAAAATGCTTAAAGTAAGAAAAAAGTGCTTAGTCTCTTAATTTCATTTTTTATTGACTGTTTGAACGCGCTAATCTCTGTCACTACCAATCGGATTTCAAAAATTCTTTTTGAATTTTATAGCCCAATTTTTGATGAAGGCTATAGGGTACGTAACATTACGCTAGGACCCTTAGAAGCCAAGAAAAAAGAAAAAAAGTAAGGATGAGCGCTAAGCGAAAACGAAGCAACAGCGTGGGCAGGCGATGCGAAGCGACGGGGTGGGTTGGGGGATCAAGAAATTTCATGCGGGCGAAGTCGCGGGTGGATGCTAGTTTTGAAATAAACATACTTTTTCTTTAGTATCTTTAAAATTACATTTGCAAAATTATTTTCAGGTGATAGCACATATATTCCACAATTATAAACAAAAAACATAACATAAAAATAATGTCATTTATAGAAATTATTACTTACATCCAAATCTGTACAGCAAGTTGCCATTTTTTTTCAAAATAAAAAATGTTTTATTCCGAGACCTATGGAAAAAATTTGTTTAAATTCTGGTATGTGATAGGTGAATACACGGTGTATCGACCCCTTAGCGTTGGACCACTATTTAGGCCACACCTTGTATATAAGTATATTGGACCCATACTAATAACACTTTTTCTTAGTAAAGCAGTAGGTATTACAACTGTTAACATGTAGTAAATATTTATACTGAATTCGTAATGGACACTTTCTATCGTTTGACACTGCATTGAAAAGGTTAATGTTACATTTTTCGGCGCTGAAAACCAGCGCCGTGGATTTCGTGTCTTCGTGCATGGGCGGTGGCATTATGTTGAGCGTTAGCCGTTTCGCGCGGTAGTGGCGCTTATTTCCGTCTAAGTTTAATTTATTATTTTTAGAATATATACGCACTTATTTTGTTTTTATTAGGCTATGATAAATAACAATTGTATATACATAATATATGTGCGTCACTTTCACGTGAATAAACAGTCTTTCTTTCTATTTAACGAAATTTGGGACTTCTAACTTAATAGTTTGAGGGACTCATAAGTCATAACTCATTTACCTACCTACAGGGCCGTATTAGCCACGTTACGTAGCAGGTGTAGCAAATGCTACAGGCCGCGCGCTTGGACGTACAAAAAAGCAATGTTCCCAATTTATCACAGGAATCCTTTGCATGTTACTGAACGCGGCAACCTGCGGCTGTTTTTGAGTAAATTCGAACCTGATATCAACAAACTTGTTAAACATCATCAGATTCACACTACTCATTAGATTAGTATTAAAATTAAAATTGATTATGTTTATTTTAATTTGAATAAAAGATACTCTTAATGATATAAAGTTGCATTTTTATTGCTCTCAGTGGTAAGAAGTCTCGTTTAGTATGTAAGTTTAAACTCCAGACCAGACTAATATAATATCATATATACACTATAATTAAATGAATTAAAGTAATGAATTCACTGTGGTGTTTAAGATTTGGTAAAGTAAAAAAAAAATGGGGGGCGCTGATAAATAATTGATATTCAAAGTGGGATGTAGATGAAATAAGTTTGAGAACCTCTGCCCTAAAGTCAAAGTAACCTACCTTGACGGTATGCCCTTAAAGAGGTCACAGTTAAGTAACCCTTCCCGATGGTCGCAACCCAACGCTGGGCACGCCACAATTGCGGCGATAAGTCCCCTCTTTGAGGAGTGGCTGGAGAGGCGCCACGGTGTCCTCACCTTCCGCCTGACGCAGATCCTCACCGGACACGGGTGTGTCGGTAGGTACCTGTTCCAGATAAGTTGGGAGGAAACGCCCGGATGTCACCACTGTGTGGATCGCCCGAAGGACACGGTGGAGCATACGGTGGAGGTCTGACCGGCCTGGGCGGAGCACCACCCTGTCCTCGCGGGAGCGATCGGCAGCGGCGATCTCTCGCGTCTGGCCCTGGTCCAGGCCATGGTACAGAGCGAGAGTAAATGGAAAGCCATCACCTCCTTCTGTGAGGCAGTAATGCTCGCGAAGGAGGAGGTGGAACGCGTGAGGGAGAGGCAAGCTTTGCGCCCTCACGCCCCTAGTCGCCGCAGGAGACGCCCTGGGCGTCGGGAATTGGCAGCCGATTCCCGGCCACCGTAGGCACGGGCTTGCGGACGGCGAGCAATGGGTAGCTCGCCGTCCGGTAAGGACCAGGCCCAAGTCAACGGCTTGTTGTGTTCCACGCGTCTCTTAAAGAGATGTCAGGCCGATGCCAGCCAGGGTTGCGGGATGTTCGAAAGAGTTACCGTGGCCCCGGCACAGGCAACAGAAGGAACACGGGTGGGTTTTAGTCAGTAAAAGTCTGACACGTCCTCCCGCTCCGCCCAGAGTGGGAGAAGTCATTTGATGATTTTCCATCCAAAAAAAAAGGGTTCCCAGATGGGAGCAATGACGTCAGTAAACAGGCTACACATAGGTACAACCAGTCTTAATGCAAATCCTGAAATAGAAGCAAAAATCCAGCATGAGTTTGCTTCAAGTAGATGATGATCATATATTACATATATTCTAAGTTCCTTTGGTTACTGAACGGCTGTGAACCGGAACGTCTGACGTCAAAACCGGACCATCCTTGGATAAAATAAGAATTAGGTACCTATTTTAAGATGGGTCATGTGTCCTTGTAATGACGTAAGTGTCGGAAAGCTGTTCTACCAAAGAAGCAACGGAAAGCCCTGAGTTCATCAGTTGAGTGAAGGTCAGGTTAAGTTTTCCGCTAACAACATACCTTGACTCGGAATTAATTGACCTAGAAAAGTAACAACAACACACCGAGCTAGGCTTTTAGAGCTTTGATGTTTATTGTAACTTTTCAGAAGGTAATGCTGATCTTTGGTGAGTCAACTAAATTGATACAATAATAAGTTATCCATACATACATACATACATACATACTTACATATATACATATTTATAGATACAATTGAAGTGTTTGTTTCTAATGTCAAGATAACAGCTTTTTACTAAATGCGTCTGAAATTATCTGAACTTATTTTTATGGTGTACCTACATAATAAAGAGTATTCTATCTTCTATCTATCTATCTAATTATATACGGTAGGTACTGTAGAGGCCTTAGTTGAGCCTGCTTTTCGCAAGAATCCTCTTTGGATTATGACATTGGCTGGTTAGACAAACGCTGGTTTCAATTGGAATTTAGAATAGGTGAAAAATAATGACATATAGTGATTTTGTTCTGTATCGAGTCAATATAGTATTAGCCCCAGTGTTTGCTTGTTGAAATATTATTATAGCTGCCAAAGTTAATAAACCAGTTCATTTAGTGCAACGGTCTTTATATTTATAAATATCACGAGAAAGTTCCCCCAACACACCTCGAAGTCGAGACCCCGCACTCATAAAAATAGTGACCTGCCCACGTATCGTGGCTGGCCATTATAGTACTTACAACAAAAAACATTTCGCTACAGCCAGCATTGATCATATAAAACGAAACACAGACTTACAGTTAAACTTACATAAAAAAGTGTGTGTCAGCTCCGACGCATGCTTGGAGTTTACTCCGTGAAAAGTGCGCAAGGTACATAAGTTACGCAGAACAACGTAACGCTTTTGAGTTAACGCTTGAATTAATTTCACTCCTGATATAATTTCCATACCGAGCCTTATCCATACTTCCATACTTATACTTATTTACTTATACTTATTACTTATATACTTATTACTTATAACTTATAACTTTAACTTCGAAAGTAACTCTGTCTGTCTGTCTGTCTGTCTGTCTGTCTGTATGTTACCTTTTCACGCCTAAACCACTCAACAGATTTCGATAAAATTTACATAGGCTACTTTTTGTCTCAAAAATAACCCTACAGGGGGTGATATAGGGGGTGAAAGTTTGTATGGGAAACCCAGCATATCTTAAGTTAGGGATATGAATATTCAAATTTATGCTGTTGGTAGGAAATAAAGAATTATGTGCTTCAGCATTTTTGAAAAATCATCCCCAAAGGGGGTAAAATAGAGGTTGATTTTAAAAATCACAAATAATATTAAAAATTTTGTGTACCTCTTTTTAAGAGATTCAAGGGATTGGAAATGTAGTCATAGTTCATATCTTGAATTTTTGAGGTAACATTTTACTACTCTTTACTCATTATTTTTAACCGACTTCAAAAAAGGAGAGGTTCTCAATTCGGTTGTATGTATTTTTTTTAAACCGATTAGGAAAATTCTTTTTTTAATTTGAAAGACACATTTCCAGATTGTCCCTTTTTTATCAAAATCCAGTTCTGATGATAGGATCCATGAGGAATTGAGGGAACACCTCAAATATTATAGCCATATACATAATAGTTATTTACGTATTTTCATCAACATGTCAAGTATTTGCATTCAGAAAGTTTCATTTGGTGAAGTGGAACTGATGCAGAAGACCACAGATGTCCACGGGAAGGTGGACTCCTCAATTATAAGTATTTCACGGGTGGCGATAAGATATCTCGATTAAGATAGTTAAGCGACTATGACGAAGTAAATTTAAATAAATGGCTGTGATGAAAATGGTACCATCGAACTTATCTGATGATGAAGCCGGAAGGTAGGCACCGGAACTCCGTAACAAAATAATGTATCCTAGCCGTGTTTGGGCTTATTGGAATTTTCATGAGATGCACTCTGGCTATAAATGATTTTAATGGTAATATGCTTCAAATTGCGCTACTTGAGTCCTATGTTATTATTATGTGTGGCCTTGATTGTCAGAAGACAGATTTCGTCAACGGCCTGTCGTCGTGTGGTTGATTTAATAATTTGTTGGCGACGGCGTCCAAACCTGATAAAACTACGCCTTCCAAACTTCTGACACGACTTAGCGCCACATATATTTGCCTTTTTGCAAAGTTTTTATTAGAAAGGGTATAGTCCTGAGGTGGTTGCATATAACTTTGGTCTAATTCTGATGAGTGGTCTATGACTTAGCTTCAATAATACGTATTTTTCCATTTAGTGTATGTTGATGATATTATAATAACTTCCTCCTTCATATTATAATAACTTCCTCCTTCCAAGAAAGTCAACGTTGATACTTTAATGGTTGCGTATCATGGTTTGGTGGCCTCTATTCTAAGGTTTGGTTCTAAGGTGTTCTGGGGTAATTGTTCTGAAAGGGAGTCTATATTTAAAGCCCAAAAACGATGCATAAGATCCATTTTTAATCTCAAGGTTACAGATAGTTGCATTCCTTTTTTCAAGAAACACAAAATACTAACTTTTCCTTGTATATACATTCTCGAAGTAGCTAAATTCGTTAAAACTAACAAGCATCTATTTCCTGCATTAAATGATACGAGAATGCGAACCACTGCCATGAGATCCAAATATCAGAATCTATTGTGTACTGGCAGATATAACACTGCTTTGCTTAAAAAAAACATTATTGGTATGGCACCTGTTATATTTAATAAATTGCCAAATTGTATTAAGGATAAGCCCTTAATAACATTCAAGAAACTCCTGTCGTCGCTACTGACAGAGAAATGTTATTACTCTGTTACTGATTTTTTAAATGATAATTTGTAATAATATTTGTTTCACTTATCTCATATAATTATTATGTAAATAATTTTAAACTTAGTTTTATCCATAATCTCATTTTGAATTTAAGTACATAGTTTCTATCTGTAAGTCAACCACTGTATTTTTGTATGCCAACAGGCAGAATGTACTGGGAATATACCTGAATGTAACACCATTATTGTAATACCTGCATTCTATACAAATAAAGAAATTATTATTCGTTTATTTATTTTCTTTCTTATCTATTTACATTTTTAAATATTTCTAATAACAATATATACAAAAAAAAAACATTTAAAAATATAAAAAATAGAGGTCCGCCGGTATCGGGAGCAGAGTCCAAGCTACCGGTGGTTAGGGCTGCAGAGACAGGAACCTCCTCACAATGCGAGCCGTATCAAGAAGAACTGCCTTCTGAATCCGGCCCTTGATCCAGCCGCCTAACGAGAGCCTCGAGAGATGTTGGTCGAGGCTGTCAGCCATCAGGCCATTGGCCGTTACGACAATCGGCACAATGGCAGCCGAGCTCACATTCCACATGTCAACAACCTCGTGCGCTAAGTCGAGATATTTTATTTGTTTCTCTTTCTCAGCTTTTACCGAGGTTCTCGTCATGTGGGATGGTAACATCGATTATCATTGCGCGGCGCGCTAATCGATCTATCACCACTATATCAGGCTTATTGGCGACAATAGTCCTGTCAGTGATGATAGACCGATCCCAGTACAACGTGACAAGGTCATTTTCGAGAACTGGGTCGGGCACATACTTGTAATACGGTACCTCAGAGTCCACAAGTTTGTATTTCAAAGCAAGTTGCTGGTGAATAATCCTGGCCACTTGGTTATGCCTGTGCAAGTACTCTCCGTTAGCCAGACGAGAACAACCAGAGATAATATGTCTGATGGACTCCCCCGGACGGTGGCATGCCCGACACACGTCAACCGTCCCGTCCTTCATAATATGTCTCCGGTAGTTATTCGTCAAAATAACTTCGTCCATAATTGCACAGACGAAACCTTCGGTTTCCCCAAAAAGGTCACCAAAACGTAGCCAGGATACGGACGCTAGGAAATCTACACCGGGCTCATGAAGAGCCCGATAGAAGCGCCCGTGAAGCTCCTTGCTTTGCCATACCGCCTTGCGGTCATCTGTAGTAAGTACTACAGGTTTGCGCCAGTTCTCTTTAGCCATGGAGAGTGGGGTGAGCCCCTTGTCCACTGCGACCACATCACGGTGCATACCCACGTCAGCTTTTAGAAAATATTCCCTGAGACTGCACACCTCCCGGTTGTGGAGGGTCTTCGCATTTAAAAAGCCTCGACCCCCGCACTTCCGCGGGATGTACAGTCTCTTCACCGATGAGCGTGGGTGATGCATCCGGTTTGCGGTCAGCAGTGTACGGACCCTTCTATCTAGGGCATCGAGTTCGGTCTGAGTCCATTTGAGTATGCCGAAAGAGTACATCAAAACCGGCATGACCCAACCGTTGAAAGCGCGCACCTTGTTTCCGCCTGAAAGAAGACTAGGTAATACCTTCTTCAGGCGACCAAAGAAGCGCTCCTTCAACGATTGCTTCATGTCAGCAACATTGATGCCTAACGCTTCCGACATACCCAAATACTTATAGCTTTCAGTTGAGGAGAGGGATCTAAGCTGTATGGAATCCGAAAGTTGAATCCCCTCGGATTCCATAATCTCGCCTCGCTTTACATGCATGACTGCACATTTGTCCACACCAAATTCCATCCTGATGGCGTTACTGAAAGTTTCAGTTACCTTCAGTAGTTCCACCAGTCGCAATTTGTTGGGGGCAAAGAGTTTCAAGTCATCCATGTAGAGGAGGTGAGATATGACCTGACCACCTCTCCTCGACCGATAGCCTAGACCTGAATCCTCCAGCAGTGTGCTTAGAGGATTCAGGGCTAAGCAGAACCAAAGTGGACTCAAACTGTCGCCCTGAAATATTCCCCGTTTAATCCGTACAGGTTCATCATTCCCCTGGATCTGTCGACACCCTGGATAGCGAAGGACCGTCCTCCATTGCCCCATACACGACATCAGGAAGGTGCGCAGAGTTGCATCTACTTTATACAACTCTAGCACCCTCATGAGCCATGTATGTGGCACCGAGTCATAGGCCTTCTTATAATCTATCCAACATGTCGACAGATCCTTTCGGGAACGACGAACCTGTTGGCTAATGGCCATATCAATGAGGAGTAGCTCCTTAGTACCACGGGACCCATTCCTACATCCATTTTGAGAGGCAGACATGATGAAGTTTGTGTCTATATGTTTGTTGATTTTAGCTCTCAAAATGGATGTAAGATCTTTATAGACCGTCGGTAAACACGTGATCGGCCTATAATTTCTGGGTTCCGCGGTGTTACCTGATTTATAGAGCAGGTGGGTAATTCCTGTTGTTAGGAACTGGGGTAGCGAACCAGACTCCAAAGCAGCCTGGTACTGAGCTGCCAAGCGAGCGTGCGATCTTGCAAACCATTTGATCCAGAAGTTGTGCAGCCCGTCCGGTCCTGGAGACTTCCAGTTAGGTAACGGACGGACTGCACGAGCTACATCTTGGGGGCAGATGGTAATAGCCCCCATTTCTGGTATTGGATCACAGGCCCGCTCGACTTCCCGAGCCCAGTCACCTTCGGTGTGGCTGACAGGCACCGACCAGATACTGCGCCAGAAAGAGCACATGGTATCATCATCCGGCAGGCGCGTGTCAGTCACACCTTGGTCTGGTCGCTCCCAAGTCTTATAAACCCACCTTTCATCGCTCTGAAAGGTGCGATTCTGAGTGTATCGCTCTACTCGCCTCTTATACCTACGAATACGGTTCGCCCATGCATACACTTTCTGCTTCAGGAAGTCGATGCGCTCTGTGACACGGGATATATAGTCCTGAGGGCTAATATCGGTCCCTGAGAACGCCCGCCTCACAAAGCGCATCACTCTAGGGCGAGTATTGCCCTCCCTGAAGCAGATTAGTTTGCCGATGAGCGATCTGGCCTCACCAATGTGGCGCTAAATTCTGCACTGCCAAGCTGGTACGGCTGGTTTCGGTCGTGTAGCTCTAGAGTCATTAGCAAATTTGACGTGAGCTACACGACATGCCGCTACAGCCGCACAGTACAAAATAGAATGAGTATCGGTGAGGTCTTCGCAGTCATCAAAATAGTTTGACAACTGCGAATCCTGGACGGCCACCAGCGCCCTATTTTTGTTATGCATGGGCAAACGAGGTAAGCGTGGCCTAAGTTCGGGTGACATGAACCGATATTCCCGAATCGCACCCTACAAAGCACTCCTCAATTCCTCATTGCACTGGGTACTTACGTTTGTAGCCCTGTCAACACTCCCCTCGTCAGCTTGATTTGTATTGAACTGTGCTGGTGCTACAGTCTGCGACGGGGGGGCGATTATATGGCTACTCTGCATTTCACTTCGCAGGCGATCAAGTACAGTGTCATCCAACATATGATTACGCTGGATGACCCGCACCTGATCCGATAGTCGTTGTGCCGAAACGTTGACAGCTGGCTCAAGCACCTGAAAAAGAGAGAGCATCCGAACACGGTACGCGGTCAGATTGTTGCCCCCCTCTGTAGCCCCATAGTATGAGCACATGACGTTTTCATTGATGGATCGTGTCCATCGCATGCGCTGCACACTTCCGCCGGGAGCTGGGACCCTTTCAGAGGCCGGTGGGCCTCGAGGTCCTAAGCCGTCCGGCGGCCGGCGTCCTCCCCGTCGACGAGCAGGTGGTGGCGTCGTAGGCGAAGAGAAATACTCGTCGCTCGAGCCGAGTATTCGAGTCGATTCGGCAGTTTTTGATTAAATTCTACATTTTCGTGTAGTTTGGCCTGTTATTTTTAGTTTACGATGGTTTTCTGGTTTCAGATTTATTTAGAATTTAAAAGCTGTTGTAAAAATGCGTCAAAATTAAAATCACTGTTAAAAATCAAGTTAAAATTAGAAAACAACGTTCTGTTGACACGGTGTTGCCGTATTATTATTATTATTATTCCTGTCACTGTTATTTACTTAGCAAGTAGTGGTATACGAATTTGGGTGGGGTAGGTACCACAACTAAAAAGTGGAAAATAAAAACTTATTTATAAAAAAAAACCACCGACTTCCAAAAAAACACTACAAAGCGAAAAATTACTTTTATTTCGGAAGTCGGTGGCAAAAAACGAAAATACTAAACCAAAGACACCGACTTCCGAAATTAAAGTTATTTTTCGCTTTGCAGTGTTTTTTTTTTTGGAAGTCAGTGGTTTTATAAGTTTTTGTTAAAATCGGTCCATTCTGTCAAAAATTATTTCTTATTTATTATTATTGAGCGGCATAATTTTAGCTAAACAAAGTCCTCCCGCCGCGTCTCTCTGTCTGAACGCGATAAACTCAAAAACTACCGAATGGATTTTCATCCGGATTACGCCAATGGACGGAGTGATTCATGAGGAAGTTGTATAATTCATTAAGGTTTTATATAAATTGGCTGAAATATGATGATATGATGGTTGTTGAAGATGTCGGAAAAAATCATGCTGACTGGGAGCTTTCCGGCGTCCGCCGCGTAAACCAATAGAGTATTACGGAACATAATTATGGTACTTTTAATCCCGGTACGTTCCCGTGGGATATTTTCCGACATCAACGCGGGCGAAGCCGCGGGTAAAAGCTAGTATGAAAATAGATTCTTAAGGAGTAAACTTCAATAAAAATAAACTATACAGGGTGTAAGGGACCGCCCTCCGCAAACTAACAGGGTGCATTCAGTTCCTTATGTTTAATCATATTCCACCGGAATTTCGAAATCCGCCAAATCCCGTACAAATAAACCCCAGGCCCCGCGCAAAAGAAATGTATCTCGGATTTCAGAGTCATAATGGTAGATATATTGTAAAGTATCGCTATTGCCAAATTCGCAGCCGAACTTAGTTTTTTTGCCCGGAGAAGTTTCATAGGCGCTAGATGTAAAAATAACACTTTTAAGGAAAATTTCTGGTGAAGAAGTCCTGATCCGCTGTAGAATACATTCACGCCAAGTAACATCAAAAACGCATTTGTTATTTTAATATTACGATTTCTGGAATCGATACAATTAGAGAACATTACTGTTCTTGTTATCACGGTAATAGAACACTTGGAAGTTGCACCTAGGTATATAATAAGTGTTATGTATTATCTGGGTTGAGCTAGAAACAATGAACATGATCTGAACCATCCAGCTATAGGTTTAGAGTCTGTTTTAATAGATTTGGAAGACTGAAGTACTTAAGTGAGACAACTCTTGTAACAATGTATAGACGAAACTTAATAAAATGTACATTCTACATGAAATGCCATCCATGGTTTTATTGTAATTCTATACAAGGTTTTATTGTTTATACTTTAAGAAAAAAAACCCAGATGTCCGCACCCAGCTCTAGCTATTCTATTCTAAATTTACATACATACCTACATATGCAAAAACTGTGTTTAAAGTATATGAAATGTAGAAGAAGAAATAATAAATAAAATAAAAATATAAAAACAAGAATTGCTTTTTTTTATAAATAATGTACATTTTTATATATGTATTATAATCCAATAATCAAAGGCCACTTATAAAGATACATACTTACTTAAGTTGTCAATATTTGAGTCTGGCCACGCTGACGCTGCAGTGGAATAAATGGGCAACCCTTAAAAGTTTTACATAAGGTACTTTCATCAGTCACTTTCGTGGTACTTGAGCTATCAGATTGCTTACGCTGTATTTTTCACAAAATAAAGTAGAAAAATGGTTAACCTTATTAAAAGTGGAGTGCGGGAGTTATTTTATAACATGATATGTAAATTCTAAGATGTGAAGCAACAGCACGATGTTGGGCTTAGCCAAAAACGACACTGTTTACAAGATATCGATAAGTTGACGTGAAGTAGGTAGATCTAATGATTTTGATATTTTGTCTTTTGATTTTTGCTTAATAGATTATTTATCTATGAACATTTTTTCGAATACTTTTGCGCCTATTCATTTTGTTTACAAGAAGATCATATCAAATTACATATACATATTTGTTACGGTCGCGAATCATATTTCATTCAACATACAACCTAATACTGACCTGCAAATGACAAAAAACGTGAGAAAATTTGAATTTCGCGGGCTACCTTGGCGCTTTCGCCTTAAAAGTAACGTTTTACATCTAGCGCTTATGAAACTTCTCTGAGCAAAAAACTAGGCTAGCCACCGAATTTGGGAATAGCGATATTTTACTATATTAATTCTACTAGTATTACTCTAAAATCTGTGATACATTTCTTTTGCGCCGGGCCTGGGGCAGTTTTAGCAGATCTCCTTTCTCAGGATTTTTTTTTAATCGTTTTTTAGTCACTATTCCTTTATTTCAATGTAAAATTACATTCTCTGTACGCAGCACTCATTTATGTTAGTAAAACAGCTAAAATAAAAAAATAAAAAATCAGCAATGGATGTTGAAATACTCGGCGGCCGATGGCTTGCTGCGCTGTCGTTCCCCATGCGAGTTTTGCCACGATAACGAAACATTGCGTGTGAGGTAATAAAACAAATCAGGTTTATTGGATTACCATAACGTTTCTGAAATAATTTCATGTACCGGTCATCTTAGTATGATACCTATACAGAATTCACCTCATCAGTCTGCGGAGGGTTGTCCCTTACACCCGTATACACACACACTCGCACTAAAAACCAACACACAAAAGATAAATCAACTAAAAATACAATTTTTCACTGTTTTCAAAATATCACTTATGAAACTGTCATTTGTTGAAGCCTGCGGCGCAGGAGCGCTCGGGGCCGTGAGCGCCGCGCAAGCCTTACGCCGCCTTAGAAACCGCTGCCTCGGCTGCTGGCGTCACGTCTTCATCGTTATTTTTGGAGTATGAATTTGAAATTGAAGATACTTGTCTTATTGTTTGTTTCGTTTAAGTTTTGATAGATACACAGATTTCTTTCAAAGTGAGATAGAAGGAAGAGAACATTCTATTCTTTTGAATCATCTTTTGTATGCGGCGCCTTCTTGTATTCACTGCACATAGAGAGAAGGAAATCGGAATTGTTGTTATAACACTCTTGTCGGGCGCTTAGTTAGTCTCCAGTAGACATATTTTAAAAATCAAAAATATTTTGAATCATTTTCTCCACAAACAATAAGCTGTCCTTGTGTAAAATAGCCTTTGAAAAAGTACGACGAGAATTTTTACGAACTATGCAGTTCAGATGCCAACTACCACGCAATGTATAAATTACTCTCACTCGAGAAGAGGCGAATACAAGTAATGACACTGCATGACCTCTATCATAATAAGCTAAATTGTATAGACCTTAGTAATGATAATAAACTAAACTAAAACTACTAAACTTTTTAAACTTGTAGTTCCTAGATCAGTTCTTCGTCGTGGAGTGCGCGGTTACCGATTGTTTAATCAGGCATCAAACCGGACAGACGTAGGTAAACGTGCACTACTTCAGCGTCTCACGCAAATGTACAATAAACATTTCTTAAATATATATTTATTTTTTATTTAAATATTTATCATCATCTGCCTAGCCTTTTCCCAACTATAAGTATATTGGGGTCGGCTTCCAGTCAAACCGGATGCAGCTAAATACCAGTATTTTACATGGAGCGACTGCCTATCTGACCTCCACAACCCAGTTACTGGGTAATGCGATACCCCTTGGTAAGACTGGTTGTCAGACTTTCGGGCTTCTGACGACTCGTAACGACTGTCCAAGATACACGAATGACAGCTGGGACCAACGGCTTAACGTGCTTTCCGAGGCACGAAGGGCCCTTGGACCCTTGAGCCAACCGCAACCGCGGCAAGCGTAGCTTAACCTGATCGATCGACCCGTGCGGCTGTTATTTCATAGCCACAAGCCCCTCTTTTATTTATATATTTATGCTAAATAAAAATGCTTTTCGAAGTGAAGTTATTAATGTACTGACCAACTTAGATATATCTAGTGATTAATACTTGTTTATTAGTTAGTAACGATTTAACATGTTTCGTAGAATGTGAATAATAACTAGCTTTCCGATAAGTCCTCATCATAGCATACCTCTTTGTTAATATGTGGAAAATGTTGTGGTTTTACATTCATTTTGTTTTATATATATTATGTATCTTACTAACAATTAAGTGTTATATTTAATGTAATATCGTATTTTTTTTTCAAATAAAATAAAATAGGAAATACACAATTTCAAAAATTTGCTACGCGCAAAGTGGCACCCAAAGGTGCATGAATTATATGTCATCTTGATAACCGTGTTTGGTACAATAGCTCGCGTGAGCACCAGCCCTTCAGATCCATTCAGTTTCAAAAAAATGTACTTTAAGTGTTTTCTCCCATATAAAAAAAACACTTTTCTTTTTCTCACGCGTGGAGTTACAATACTAATACCATCGAAATATTACGTAAAGGAAGGTATACCAGAGCCATATTTTTTTTAATTAATTTCTCGAAGAAGTCGGGGGTACTCGTGTATGGATCTCGATTTTCAGATCACTGTTCGTCGTGTTAAGTCATCTATTGATGAGGTTCGATTGAAGAAAAGTGTAGGTACCTACGTATAAGCTATTATACTCATCTAATAGATTGGTATAATATTATATAACCTTGCTGAAAATGTTCCTTAGTAACATTCCTAAGTACAAAATAATGTTTGTGAGAACCTCATTAGGCTTTTTTTTCTCGTTTTTTAGCCAAGCGATAATGGTCTGTATAAATTTCCGGTTTTTTTAAGGTCCATGTAACTGAGATTGTTTTTATGTTGAAGAACTGTATGGAGATTATATATTACATATTTGAAGACCCAGAAGAAATGAGAAAATACATATGTTTTTGATAAGCGATGAAAACACCAAGGCTGAAAGATATGGTATCTTTATTACTTCTGATGTTGTAATCAATCATTTTCCTCAAAGATTTAATCAATTTCTACATATATTGTTAATTAGCTTTGTTTTGCTATCATTATTTAAATTGGTTGTTACTCGTAGTAAATTACTAGAATAACCCCACACATCACACAAGTAAAGAACTACTAAAACCAGGAAGTAATTGAAAACGTTTTATTTACAAACTAAATTCACATTACAATTTTAACTGCAAACAATTGGTCAACGACTCATTCCTTAATCTCTTTGAGTTCCTTCTCGTACTTGGCGGTAAACTTCTTTTCAGGGTCGTACTTGACAGTAAGCTCGTTCCAGTAATCTGCCTCGTGGTTGATCAGGTGACCAATGACGCGTCTGGTGCCATTCTTCTGGGTTTCAGTGCATTTGCCGCATTCGTTCTCGAGGGCTTCTTTGACATGTTCTGTGACAAAATACAAGTGGTTAGAGATTTGCTTCAAGTGCTCAGCGTAGATTAATGAAGAAACAAAAAAGGTTTTCAAAGGAGTCGGTCAGTCAGAAAAACGCAGCTAGTTGTCCATTTCAACGCGTAGTAGGTGCCAATAGAGAAGAATAGGCAAGAGACTCCAAGGAAACTCTTTGAAATTAAAATTATTTATATGATTTTTTCTTTTCTTTCAAAGCGATTACAAATATGGTAATGAATTGCTTATGCAAATTCTATATTGCATAAACAATATGTCGCATAAATGGAGTTATTTTTGGATTACGTTGAATTAGAAGCTTGTTTTTTTTAGAGCTCCAAGGGACCGTAAACTCCACGCGTTTCTGAGAAAAAAGGGTCTTGACAAACTGACAGAAAGACAGACGGACAAAGAAGTAATCTTGTAAGGGTTCCGTTTTTTTCTATTGAGGTACGGAACTCTAAAAACTTTGATAGCGTAACGAAAGTATGAATAGAAGATGATGATAATGTTCTTGTACTAGTGCCAATATTTCCGTTCGATTGCCGAAAAGTCAGTTAAACTGATTGATTATGTTGTAGACAATACATTCAGGAAGGATCGGAAACTTTGTATTTCAGGAACAATACAATACTCGTGTCTGATTAAAACAGTAGTGTTACATTTTGTTTATGTACTTGATAATCTTAATCGTACTATGCTCGTACTAAACTAAACTGTACCGTGTTACGTTACTATACACACCAATCAAAATAGAGCTTCGAAGTAGATGATTACATCTTCTCCTTTATTTAAAGTGACGCTTACCCTTGAGCTCCTTAGCGTCGGGCGCGCACTTGCCCTGCTCGAGGATGCACTTGACATAGGGCACCAGTAGGCGACGGTTGCTGAGGATCTCGTCCAGGTCCACGTTGTCGTAACGGTCGGTGTAGTGAGCCTCCTCGGGACGCGCGAGAGCCATCACGGCCACGGACAGGACGCACAGAACGATGCAGGACTTCATTTTAGTTCTGGAAACCAATCACAAACAAGTTAATAACGTCTACGGACCACCAGTTGAACAATAGGTGCTTCAACCCCAAGAATTAACAAAAACCAAACATGTACAAAAATAAAATAGAAAAAATTATCTAATTAATACCCCTCCGGAACAGAATTTAAATGATTAAATATTTAATACCAGTTCGAGTTTATTCACTGATGAGATGCTGTGCGGTCTACAACTGCCAGCGGCTTTACCTGTACTTATATACCAATAAATTTGTGCGGCAAAAAGCCTCTACGTACTTAGTGTGCATGACTAACGCACGTCGTTCACGACGCTACTCAAAAGTAACCAGTTACAAATTCAAAACACCAATGAGTAGACAAAAATATCACACCACATGTATTTCAATGGCAGCTTATATACGACAAAATGTGAACAACGGACCATAGACATTTTCTACCTTAGGGTGATGCAGAGGCAAAATATGGCGGGTGTAACTTAATAGATAAATGACTCGAAAATAATTATAAAATACAGACTATCATAGAATAAATACTAATAGCTACATAGACACATACAGACAACAAAATAAACTTTGTCAAGAGGAATAACATTATTTATGTTGAAGAAAAAAAGCGAATCCAATAAATCAACGCTGAGATGATTCTGCCATTATCTTACGAATATGAATATCACATGCCTTGAGAAGAGAACCGAATAATTGCCGTTCTTTTTTTTTGGGTGGAAATTCATCAAATGACTTCTCCCGCTCTGGGCGGAGCGGGAGGGCGTGTCAGACTTTTACTGACTAAAACCCAACCGTGTTAATTCAGTTGCCTGTGCCAGGGGCCACGGTAACTCTTTTGAACATCCCGCGGCTCTTTTTTGGCATCGGCCCTAGCGGACCCTGTCAGTAGCGCTGAAATCTATTTGAGGCGCGCGTGGAATACAACGCGCCGTCGACCCGGGCCTGGTCCTTACCGTACGGTGAGCTACCCATTGCTCGCCGTCCGCAAGCCCGCGCCTACGGTGGCCGGGAATCGGTTATCAATTCCCGACGCCCAGAGCATCTCCTGCGGTGACTAGGGGCATGAGGGCATAAAGATTGCCCCTCCCTCACGCGTTCCGCCTCCTCCTTCGCGAGCATTACTGCTCCGCAGAAGGAGGTGATGGCTTTCCATGTACTCTCGCTCTGTACCATGGCCTGGACCAGGGCCGGACGCGAGAGATCGCTGCCGCTGATCGCTTCCGCGAAGATACGGTGGTGCTCCGCCCAAGCCGGGCAGTCCTCCACCGTATGCTCCACCGTGTCCTGCGGGTGATCCACACAGTGGTGAGACCCGGGCGTTTCCTCCCGCCTTATCCGGAACAGGTACCTCCCGAAGCACCCGTGTCCGGTGAGGAATGGTTGCCGTCCTGATATTCAAAGAGAGCATATTCCAAAGGACCGTCTGGACAAAAAAAGAAGGGTGAATAAACCCAGAGCGGTGAGAGGACACCGTAGAAGATGAATGTTGCTGGAATATTTTTACTATGAGAAAGAAAACTGGGTTGTTAGAGAAGAGAAAACAAGGGCGTTAGAGCTTCAGAGCCCTCATCGCTCTGCACTGATGACAGGGTCACCATTTTAAAAGCGGTCGATGCTCGGATGCATTAATCACAGGATATTGAAAACGAATCAAATGCAGTTATTATGAAGACAGTCAAGTACATCCTTAGTTAGTTAGGATTTTAATGCTTTTGTTAGAAAGTTTTGTTGGTAAAACTCTTATATTTCTTTATTAGTCTGAAGCTTTTGCAGTTATGAAGGAAAGTGATTATTGCAGATAATAGAGCCTTCAATAAACAGTGAAAAAGAAGATTGAAGAACTGGTTCACCTATAATTATAAAAATACTTACATTTCGTAGGTAATATTCTCTTAAAGTGAATAACCTGTAAACTGGTGTTTTAAATAGAAACTCTGAATTAAAGAATTTTCAGCTTGATGTAGGAAGTGATTCTTGCTTATTTTCTAGCTTTTCAAATGAAAATACACGACGTACTCATTTGAAAATGCTCAAATTACTTAATTGTTTTCGTTTTACCTACCTGCATTTCACTGTGTTTCGTGGTATTACCTTTTCTTGAAACCAATTATTATCATTTACAAGGCTCAATAAGACACAATGTAGACTCGTAGATTTTATTACTAAAATAATAAATGTGATTTTGATATATGATATGATTGTATGATTTTTTTATTGTTTTAATTTAGTTGACGATAATCATTCGTTGACTCACCAAAGACCAACATTAGATTCTGAAATGTTACAATACACTTACGGCCCAACCCAATAACCTAACACCAGTTTTGGCATACTGGAGATAGAAAAACCTATCTATCTATGGTTTTAACGTCCCAGTATCTATACAAATGAATAAAATTGAAGTGTCTGTTTGTAATGTCAAAATAACAGCTTTTTACTAAAATCATCTATATATATAAAAAGTGCATATGTGGGTGTACTACTATAGGTACACCTCTGCCTAACCCTTCGGGGAAACAAGGCGTGATGTTATGTTATGTTATATATAAAAAGAAAAGTCCTGACTGACTGACTTATTGACTGACTCACCAACGCCTAGCCCAAATCCTTGAACCTAGAAAGCTGAAATTCTGCACAGAGGTTCCCTTCATAATGTAGACAAGGAATAAAGAAGGATTTTTTGGGGTGAAAAGGGGGACTTCGTTTGTATGAAAAATCTTATTCCTTGAGTTAATAGACTTGAAACTTGGCACGAATACTTATCTAAGTAAATTATTAACTGAGTATTTTTTTGTTTTTCTAAACTACCCCCACGAGGGAGATTGGGGGGTGGCAAAGTTTGTATGGAAGAATTTTACCACGCAGTCCGATTAACTCGAAACTCAGTATTTATATCTAAGACAAAAAATAAAGAATAACATATATCAAAGTTTTTCTAAAATCTACCCCAGACGGAGTGAAAAGGGGTTGTCAATTTTACAAGGGAGGGTTTTAGTGCGTGACTTGATTATCTCGAAAATTGGTATAAATAATCTTTGAGTCATGTTTTGGAAATATCCTACACGATTTTTTAAAATTTATGGGGGCGAAAAGTGGGGATATAGTTTATATGAAAAGTCTTGAACATTTGATTGATAAACTTGAAACTTTGCATGAATATTTGTCTAAATAAGCAATAAAGTTTCTCACTATTGGTTTTTCAAAACTACCCCTTAAAGGTGACAACCTCCCTTAAGGGGGGGGTGTTAAATTTTGTATGGATGAATTTTAACGCGCAGTCTAATTAACTCGAAACTCAGTATTGATACTTTTGACAGATTTTTTTTTAAATCGACCCCTGACGGGGTGAAAAGGGGTAATTAGATTGTAAGGGGAGGATTTTACTGTGAGGCTTGATTAACTCAAAAATTGGTATAAGAATTCTTTGATTCAAGTTATGGAAAAATCCGAAAACATTTTTAGAAATTCTACGCCTGTGGGGGTGAAAAGAGGGGATACAGATTATATATACACTCAGGAACGGGTGTCTTGAGGTTGCTTGGAGCGGACCTGGCCAGGCTCCGAGAAGCCGGCCCCCGGGAGGTGCCACAGGGGGAGGCGCGGCATGTTCCTGAGGTTGCGGTGTCTTTAGATCTTAATTTTAGGTTTTTGCCACCGAATTCCGAAATTAAAGTTATTTCTCACTTTGTAGTGTTTTTGTAGGAAGTCGGTTGTTTTTTTTTTTTGCAAAAAAGTCCAGAAAAGTTTTATTTTTCACTTTTTAGTGGGTCGGTTTGTAATTTATCTAAGTTACAATAGCTTAATGACAACTGCTCATCACCTTTTACAACACATTGCTTTTCCTGATGCAGGGACGTTAACTGTTGAGGAGTTCTCCTGGTACTTCACCATCAGCTCCACTTCACCACAAGCATTATGACGAGCTTAAATTGCTTAGCACTGATTTTAAAGTAATCGAATCGCAACCCGTGAAATCTTATTGTTGAGTTTTTCTGGTGGCCATCTATCTTACCATCTGTGGTGTTCGTCATGAGTTCCACTTCACTAAATGGCGCTTTCTGATAGCAAATGCACAAGTTACTATAAAAAATAACCAAATCGCTATATGTGTGCCTATATTGAAGAGTTCCCTCGATTTCTCCAGGATCCCATCATCAGATCCTGATCTGATGACAATGGAACCACCTGGAAAGTATACCCTTTCAAACAAAATAGCATCTTTCAAATCGGTCCAGCCGTCTTCGAGCAATCGGGGAACACACATAAAAAAAAGATTCCGACGAACTGAGAACCTCCCCAAACACGGCTAGGATTTATGTATTTACCGTCATCAGTTCAATGGTACCATTTTCATCAGAACCATTTATTTAAATTTGCTTCGTCGTAGTCGTTTAACTATCTTAATCGAGATATCTAATCGCCACCCGTGAAATACTTATCATTGAGGAGTACCCGTAGCCGTTTGTGGTCTCCTTCGTCAGTTCCGCTTCACCATATGAGACTTTTTGAATGCAAATGCTTGATTTGTTGATGAAAATACCAAAATCGCTACGTGCTTGCCTATAATATTTGAGGAGTTCCCTCAATTCCTCATGGATCTTATCATCAGAATTGGATTTTAATAAAAATAGGACCAATCTAGAAGTATGTCTTTTGAATAAAAAATAATGTTCTAGTCAATTTTATAAATGATGACGGAGTACTGAGGTAACAAACATTAAAAAAAAACATACAACCGAATTGATAACCTCCTCCTTTTTTTGAAGTCGGCTAAAAATAGTAACGAAGTCAATTGAACATTTTTGAAAAGTAGTAATTGCTACGAGGTGTGGGAACGAGTCTGATGCCGACACTACAGTTTTTAGATTTTTTTCCGTTTGTTGTTTGTCGGGGTGTATGTTCCGGATTGGCGCAAAAACGCTTGATCAGATTTAGAGGAAATTTGGTATACAGATGGTTTATAACCTGGACTAACACGTAGGGTAGGTACTAATTTGATATACTCCAACATACACGCGGGCGAAGCCGCGGGCAAAAGCTAGTTTGAAATATATGTGGTACTTACAACAAAAACTATTTTTTTAATATTTTTGTCTGTCTGTCGGTCTGTCTGTTTGTTCAGGCTAATCTCCGAAGCGGTTGGACCTATTTTGACGGAACTTTCACTGGCAGATAGTTGATATTATTATTATTATTTTGGCATTACAAACAGACACTTCAATTGTATTTATTTGTATAGATGTATAGATTATAATAAATCACGCATGCACGTTACAATTGAGAATTCCTACTTTGGGTCTCATCGCATTCTTTTCAAATTGTAGCCACAATATAGCTCGTGACTAGGTTATCAAGACTGTGCTGAATTTCAAATTAGTATAGGGTGGAACATGTTTCCTCTACTTACGTCGTGAGAAGGGCAAATAACTCATGTCTTAAAATAAATAGGTAATTCTTATTTTTTCCAGAGATTTTTTTATTATTTGAGATTGGTTTGCTCTTGACTCTAGTCTAGGTCAGAGATGACAGAGACAAAGTCGACGTTGGAGCGAGCTTACCCAGAAGAAGCCCGTTCACTCTCACTTTGAATAGATCGGGGTTGTATGCGTTCGGAAACACAGACGCAGGCAGAGAGTTCCACTCCTTTGCTGTGCGCATCACAAAAGACATCCAGCTGACATGCAGATGGTCCAGTTTTGACGTTAGACGTTCGGGTTCACAGTCATTCAATAACCTAAAGTAACCCAAAATATAATTAATGTAAGTCCGTCATCGACTTGAAGCAAACTCAATTGATGGCTGGATTTCCCCTTCTATTTTAAGACTTGCTTACAATTGGTTGTATGGTGTAGCCTGTTTGTTGACGTGATAGCTCCCATCTTCTCTATACCAGCGCTTCTAGGGTCACTTAACTTTGACGAGACCAGTTTTGCTATTAGCGTATGACGTCAATGCGGATCCAAGCCTTTTTTATTTTTATTTTAATGCTAATTGGGATATTAATAGCATAACAATATTTATACTATTAATATCCCAATATTTTTTTTGTCTCTATATCCTGCAATAGTCCTACACCAACCGGGGGTTGTCCTTGGGTGCACTTGCATAGTACGCACAGGGATAATCGTCGGTTGGTGCCTCATTTCCATTGAAAGCGTCTAACGGGCCTCTGCGAGTTGGCTTCGGCCCCTCATATGCCTTCCAAAGGTCCGGGAACCTAGGGTCCCGAGAAATATCAAAATTTATACTAGACACATTTTCATGTTGTCATACTCGTTTGTAGTTGCTAATTATGGATAGCTTGAACAAAAGGATCGGTACATAAATAAAGATCAACTGAAACTTTCCTGGAACCTGCGGGGTAATTGCGTAACAAACCTACAGTCGGAATTGGTTTCATTTTGACAGTTCAACAACATACATTGCGCTAATTTCGTTGTTGAGCAGACAAATTTTTAGAACTTATGAACCAATGGATTAGCAATTTGCTTCAAAATGATTCAGATTCTGATTGATAATGTATTACGCAATTCGGGTGCTGGTTATTGTGCTTTGAATATTACAATCACATTTCTTATAGGGAACAAGAAGTAAAACTGTAAACCTTTAATAAATATTGGTTCAAATTAAGTTGAACTTAATTGAAACCTTTTTTATTTGTAAACTTAAATCACTTTATCACAATTTTCAATTCCAATTCAGAACCAAACAATTGGTCAATCACTTAAGCCTTGATCTCTTTGAGTTCCTTCTCGTACTTGGCGGTGAACTTCCTCTCAGGGTCGTACTTAGCATTCAGCTCGTTCCAGTAATCTGCCTCGTGGTTGATCAGGTGGCCGATGACGCGCCTGGTTCCGTTCTTCTGGGTTTCAGTGCATTTGCCGCATTCGTTCTCGAGGGCTTCCCTGATGTGCTCTGTGATAAGAAAGAAATGGTGTGATGTTAGGTTGGTTTGATAAACTTAAAAGCTAATGCAAATTAACTCCGCTTGGAAATGGTTAATTCCACAATATTATAAATGTTATCGGTAGGTAAATGATTCAAAACAGTCAAGTGACAAATTAGTGATAACAAAATATCGTAATCAATTACAAACAGAAACATACAATGCTCATGATAATTTGATTTATTAAACTACGTTGTACCTTATACGAGTAATACTAATTACATCTTGACTGTTATTTGTTTACATGATGAGCATCTAAATAAGTCAACATAATTTCTTATTCTGTTATTGTAAGACCAACCCGCGATGGGTTATACAGGGTGTCTGGTTTCGGAATAGTAAAACTTAAAGGGGAGGTAAAGACCATTAAACTGAACAACTTTTTCCCGGGGACCA
Organism: Fissipunctia ypsillon; assembly: GCA_947568875.1. Classification (NCBI taxonomy): domain Eukaryota; kingdom Metazoa; phylum Arthropoda; class Insecta; order Lepidoptera; family Noctuidae; genus Fissipunctia; species Fissipunctia ypsillon. Next base: position 12,534,342 of record OX387659.1, on the reverse strand, counting down.
ACATCGTAATCGTGAAAAAAAAATCAGTCATCCCATACAAAACTTCAATACCTACTCGAACAAATGTATGAGACGACTGATATTTTTTTTGCGATTACGATGTTGGTCCCCGGGAGAAAGTTGTTCAGTTTGATGGTCTGTACCTCACCCTTAATTTTCGTCACACTGTGTACAGACACATTGTATAATCTAAAAGCTCTTCAATCTTCACCACTTACCCTTGAGCTCCTTAGCGTCGGGCGCGCACTTGCCCTGGTCGAGGATGCACTTGATGTAGGGCACCAGCAGGCGACGGTTGCTGAGGATCTCGTCCAGGTTCACGTTGTCGTAACGATCGGTGTAGTGAGCCTCCTCGGGACGCGCGAGAGCCATCACGGCCACGGACAGGACGCACAGAACGATGCAGGACTTCATTTTGGTGCTGGAAACAAAAATATTTAAATAGTTAACACAATGTCTTTAAATCCTCTACTATTATAAAAGCGAATGTTCGTGAGGATGGATAGATGGATGTTTGTGACTCTTTCACGCATATACTCCTGAACGGATTTAGATGAAATTTGGCACACATATATTTTATAACCTGGATTAGTACATCGAATAGGTACTCCCGATATCCCCACGGGATCGAGACTTATGCGGGTGAAACCGCGGGGCACTGCTAGTTAATAAATATTTAACTACCACTGTTATCACCCAGGAAGATTTACCAAAGCTGATATAAAATAGTCTAAACAATATCCCACACCAATACCCCACAGTTAATACAAACCACCAAACCTAGTGTGCCACAATAAAATTATCAAAAGTTTAAACGTTCAATTAATTCAGTAAAATTATTTTAATATTCCTCTACTTTTCATTCCGCAATAATTATCAAAAAAAAAAAAAAAACTAATAGTTACCTACCTTTTTTTTTAGAGAGGCTTACACACTGATCAGATGCTATGCGATCTACAACTGCCAGCGGCTTTACCTGTACTTATATACCATTAATGTTGTGAGACAAAAAGCTTGTATACGTTCTTAGTGTGCGTATGACTATCTATATATACCTACTCATTACATATAACAACATTATGAGCCGGGCGTTTTTACCTGGGGTGACTGACTGCCTAGGAAATTGATTAAATTTTGTTTTGACTTTTATACGATGATGATTTAGTTTTTATACTGTAGGAAAGTTTTTAATTCAACTCTTTGGCGGATTTGTTTCTTTCGTATATCTCAAAGCTTTCGTCGTTTAATGTGTAATGTGTGTGTGTGTGTATGTGTAGGATACAAATCAATCAATGTTTAACTGTTTTGTGAAGTAGTGATATAAAAACAATTTTTAAACGCCAAAGTTCAAAATTAAATTATTTACCTAAGTTTAAAGACAGGCCTGGCTAACTGGATATTGTTGCTATTTTTCAAGATCAATTTACTCCAAGCCAAGATTTATGAAAACTTTTGGAAAGCTCAATATTTTTGGAATGGCAATTTGTTTTCATGCGTTTTGGTTTTTGTAAATTCCTGTAAAAAAGTCTAAAAAGTTCTAGTTAACAAAAAAAAAATACCTTGACACTAGAAAAATAATTATGTTTTCTAAGGTCCATCTTCTTGAGACAATGTTTGATTGCGTGTAGGTAGGTACGGAAACCTGCATTCAAAGACCATTTCCTTTCTAATTTTAATGAAGGGTAAGTGCCTAATTAATTCAGGAATACCAACAGGATATCTGCACATTGTAGCTTTGTGTACCGGTTCATGGTAATCTTTTGATCGTTCTACTTACTTGATCAATTATGTAAGACTTATATTGTTTGCGGATGTTCGAAAGAGTTACCATGGCCCTGGCATAGGCAACAGAAGGAACACGGGTGGGTATTAGTTAGTAAAAGTCTGACACGCCCTCCCGCTCCGCCCAGAGCGGGAGAAGTCATTTGATGATTTTCCATTCACAAAAAAAAAAATATTATATTGTACTATCATATTATTTATTGTCACCTGATTGGTTCTGAGAAATTTACGTCAATATTGTTTTTGCCTACCGTTTCTTACCGGCAAGTAGTGTCCGACCGAAAACGGATTTCTGGATTTTCGGCCGAAAACCGAAAACGAAAAAAGGGCTTTTTTGTTTGTCGATAGGTTTTTCTTTTGGTAAAAGTAAAAGAAATGCAGTGTCAATCTTTTATTAATTATTTTTAACCTTTAAAACTTAAATCATGCGAAACTTTATAATTTTTGCAAATACTAATATGTTCCTAAGTATATGCGTAAAGCATTTTTCTGCATTTTCACAGGTATTATGATTTTAGTTGATGTAGCTATCGATGTTCTCTGAATAAATTAATTGAAAGTATTTACTTGCCAGCATTTAATTTTTTTCGGCCGTATACAAAAATTAGCGAAAATAGATATTTCAGCCGAAATTTGCCGAAACCCAATAACAAAAATGAAATTCAGTCGGACACTACCAGCAATTCTGATGGCAGAGGATCGAAAGTCCATTAATTGGCACTTTTCTTGTAGGTTTATATTAAACAAAACATTGCATCTTTGACAGTCGTTACGGGTCGTCAGAAGTCCGAAAGTCTGACAACCAGTCTTACCAAGGGGTATCGTGTTACCCAGTAACTAGGTTTTTGAGGTCAGCTAGGCAGTCACTTCATGTAAAATACTGGTATACAGCTGCGTCTGGTTAGACTGGAAGCCGATCCCAACATAGTTGGCAGATGATGCTGATAATGTAAAAGGGGGTATAACCTATTCCCAAAAACCCGGCACAGAACAAGGTACCGCGTAGTGACCTACTAAGAAATTCGAATGGAAATATCCAATAGTACTTTTCTTGACCATTTTTTTTTTTTTGTGTATGGGAAATCATCAAATGACTTCTCCAGCTCTGGGCGGAGCGGGAGGGCGTGTCAGACTTTTACTGACTAAAACCCACCCGTATTCCTTCTGTTGCCTGAGCCGGGGCCACGGTAACTCTTTCGAACATCCCGCAACCCTAGCTGGCATCGGTCCTAGCGGACCCCTTCAATGCTGCTGACATCTCTCATCTCAAGCCGATCCCAACATAGTTGGCAGATGATGCTGATAATGTAAAAGGGGGTATAACCTATTCCCAAAAACCCGGCACAGAACAAGGTACCGCGTAGTGACCTACTAAAAAATTCGAATAGAAATATCCAATAGTACTTTTCTTGACCTGGGGGATCGAACCCATGCTCAGCACTCGCGCTTCTGACCACAGAATATTACACAATTTAATACACGTCTCATTAACGACAGACATAATTATGTAAATGTCTATTAACTGCTCCCAAATTACGATATTTTTTTAAGATACTGCCATGACATAATCTTCCCATAGTTTGGCATAATATATCTACAATTCTAGCTTCAACTCTTATTTTATTTATCTTTTATATATTTAGATTATTTTCAATTTTGTGAATGTGAGAACGTTGTAGGCCTTGTAAACTCACAGATGGTTCAATCTGATGATCATTTTCCATTAAGTTAAATACCTGGTACTTGTTGAGCGGCCTACACTGTCCTCAAATACCTAATATGTGGAAATATTGTAAAAGCCAATTATAATTAAAAGAACAACCGTCAGTGGCGCAACTACAATTATCATTAGAGGGAAGCCGAAGAAAAAATTGTTCAGTTCTCATCCACTCAGACCAAAAACTGTAGGTTTTTAATCTTAAGATTTTTTTTTTGAGATAGGTTTGCTCTTGACTCTAGTCTAGGTCAGAGATGACAGAGACAAAGTCGACGATGGAGCGAGCTTACCCAGAAGAAGCCTGTTCACTCTCACTTTGAAGAGATCGGGGTTGTATGCGTTCGGAAACACAGACGCAGGCAGAGAGTTCCACTCCTTTGCTGTGCGCATCACAAAAGACATTTGGAAACGCTTAGTGCGAATTGGTGGGATAGCAACTAGGTAAGGATGGTAACTTGCAGTGCGTCTAGATGTCCGCTGATAGAAGGGGGCCGGCGGAATGAGGTCGTGGAGTTCTTGAGCACACTCCCCGAAGTATAATCTGTAGAAGACCGACAAGCAGGCAACCTTGCGGCGATGAGCCAAGCTGTGAAGCTTGGCATCCACCAGTCTTACGTCGCCAATGAGCCTCTTATCTCTGCTTTCCACCGAGTCAAGCGCGGCAAGTTGGTATTTGGCCGAGCCATCCCAAAGGTGGCTGCAATACTCCATACAGGATCGGACTTGCGCTTTGTAGAGAATTAAAAGCTGTCCAGGCGTAAAGTATCGCTTCACCCTATTCAGGATGCCCAGTTTTTTGGCCGCAGTTTGGGCTTTGTACTCGATGGTGGCACCGAAGTTGAGACATGATGTCAACTCCATGCCTAGGAGCTCGAGCCGATCAGTTACAGGAACAGATGTACCCCGAAAAGTAGAAGTTTGATCGAAACGACTCCTTTTAGCGGTAAAAAGACACGCCTGTGTTTTGGTGGCATTAAAAGAGACCAGATTATTATCAACCCACTGGGAGACAAGGCTTAAGGTCAAATCTGTCTGCTCTACCATGGCCTCTCTCAAGGAACGAACGAAGGATGGATTTAACTGGTATTAAATATTTATTTATATTTCTTAATTACTACATAGGTACATATGTAGTAATAACATTAATATCGATAACACTAATATATATATATATATAATGTACAAGTATACAATAAAAAAGGGGGAAGAGCTCATTGGGCATCAAAAAATTCGTCCGCATTAAATATAACCCCAGGCAAAAAACTGTAGGTTTTTTAATCTTATGAGGTATTAAATATAATTATGTAATGTGATGTGATACCCAGTTACACACACAGGTGTACCATATTATTAAGCAATAGTAGACATTAAGAAGAGTGGTTGTTCCGAAGGGAAGCCGAAAGGAATCGGGTTTTATGAAGGCTGCGCCCCTGGTAACCGTGGAGTTTTTTGCCGGCTCTTCTTCATAAGAATCGACTAACTAAGACCGTGCACTAGCTTCTGACGTTTCATAAGTACCCATGAAGGTTTATGTGAAATAAAAAAAAACGAATTTTACGAGACTAGGTTGCTAGGAATTAGCATATGAGTCCGTATGACGTTAATGGGGATCTGAGCCGAGGAAGGCATCTCAACCATAAAAAAACACGCACTGCTGGTTTTTATATGAATGCTAGCTGGGATATTAATAGAATACGGGTAGTATTTAAACGAGTGACTGTAAATTAAAATTTTAAGTGACAAAAATAATTATTTTGGGTTATAGAAATAATAAGTGAGCGACTGACTGCGAGTGACGAGAAATCAATAGAACAGCGACTTACAAACTTTAATTTGAGTTACTTAAAATACAAAATGAGAAGCTTCATAATATTTGAGTGACCTAATATTTGTTTGAGTGTCAATGTTTTGTCCTGCATTTTTTTTCAGATTTGGCCAATGATTTATTTATACTGAGCGGCATTTTATCTTAAATGAAGTGTTTCGAATGTCCTAAATATAAATGTACACAGTATCGAATGTCCTAAATACCGATATTTATGTATTATGTGTGTCACAAGGTAATTAACTAACTTAAGATAACTTGGTCGTAGCGTTCGCCGGCCGCTGCCGCGGCACCGCTCGCTTCGCTCACTCGGCTCACGCGCGGTAGGTCACAGTTCTAACCTAACCTAACCTATTTCACCCAGTTCAAATGATGAATCTACCTGCGACTAGATAATTAGACAATGATGAAAACATTTGCTAGCGTAAATTCCTTATTTAAAACCTCATTTTTATTTCTAGTCGCTCACTTATTATTTTAGTCGCTCACATACTAATTTAATCGTTTAACTAGGATTTCAATAACCCACTTTTAGTAAGCTCGTTCTGGATTTTATTGTTAATCAATATTTGTTGTTAGTTTAGTTAATGTGTCGCTTACTCAAATTCATACCGCTCAAGTTATTAAAACAGTATCTCATCATCAGTCGCTAAGTTTTTTTTTTAGTCGCTCGTTTTATAATTCCCCATAGAATACTAATTATTAGAGCCATATATTCATGTTGTCATGCTCGGCTGTAGTTCCAAACTATGGATAGCTTGAACAAAAGGTTCGGTACGACGACCACTTTTCTGAAACCTGATTATTGCGCTTTGCTTTATACAATCACATTTCTTAAAATAGCGAAGAAGAAGTAAAACTGCAAACCTTTAATAAATATTGTTTCAAATTAAGTAAAAACTTATTGAAACTTTTTTTATTTGTTAACTAAAATCACTATATCACAATTTTCAATTCCAATTCAGAAATTAAGCCTTGATCTCTTTGAGTTCCTTCTCGTACTTGGCGGTGAACTTCCTCTCAGGGTCGTACTTAGCATTCAGCTCGTTCCAGTAATCTGCCTCGTGGTTGATCAGGTGGCCGATGACGCGCCTGGTTCCGTTCTTCTGGGTTTCAGTGCATTTGCCGCATTCGTTCTCGAGGGCTTCCTTGATGTGCTCTGTGATAAGAAAGAAATGGTGAGATGTTAGGTTGGTTTGATAAACTTAAAAGCTAATGCAAATTAACTCCGCTTGGAAATGGTTAATTCCACAATATTATAATTGTTATCGGTAGGTAAATGATTCAAAACAGTCAAGTGACAAATTAGTGATAACAAAATATCGTAATCAATTACAAACAGAAACATACAATGCTCATGATAATTTGATTTATTAAATTACGTTGTACCTTATAGGAGTAAAACTAATTACATCTTGACTGTTATTTGTCTACATGATGAGCTTCTAAATAAGTCAACATAATTTCTTATTCTGTTATTGTAAGACCAACCCGCGATGGGTTATACAATCTAAAAGCTCTTCAATCTTCACCACTTACCCTTGAGCTCCTTAGCGTCGGGCGCGCACTTGCCCTGGTCGAGGATGCACTTGACATAGGGCACCAGCAGGCGACGGTTGCTGAGGATCTCGTCCAGGTTCACGTTGTCGTAACGGTCGGTGTAGTGAGCCTCCTCGGGACGCGCGAGAGCCATCACGGCCACGGACAGGACGCACAGAACAATGCAGGACTTCATTTTGGTGCTGGAAACAAAAATATTTAAATAGTAAACACAATGTCTTTAAGTCCTCTGTAGTTAATAAATAAACTGCCTTCACTATTACTATCACCCAGGAAGGTTTACCGATGCGGATATAAAATGGTCTAAACAATATTTTAACCCCACAGTTATCACAAACCAAATCTTTACCACAATGAAATTAGCAAAAGTTGAAACGTTCATTATTTAATTCAGTAAAATCATTTTAATATTTCTCATTGCTTAATAAAAAATAAATAATATTTAACATTTTACTTTTTATTCCGCAATAATTATTAAAAATTATAATACCTGTTGGTTTGAGAGAGGTTTACTCACTGATGAGATGCTGTGCGATCTACAACTGGCTGTGGCTTTACCTGTACTTATATACCATTAAAGTTGTGAGACAAAAAGCTTGTAAGTACGTAGGTTAGTGTGCGTACGACTAACTAGTCGTATGCATATATATACATAGTTATGTATACTATAGGTATATTACATATAATAAAATGGTGCGCTGAGTGTTTTCAGATGAGGTGACTAACTGTTACTGTGAAATTGATCAAATTAAGTTATGACATAATAAAAACTTTAACATCAACGTATGATTATGGTTTTTTGTAGTTGGGGTCTGCATTTTGTAGGAAAGTTTTTATTTTAACTCTGGTGGCTTTGTTTATTTCGTATATCTCAAAGCATTCTTCATGATTAGTTTTTGAAAATAAAATAAAATATTTCCTGTAAATTTGTAATAGATACAACAAAGCTTAAATGATAAGCCTGACTAACTTAAAATATTGCAGCTATTTTTCAAGGTATTTATTCCAAGCCAAGGTTTTTGAAACTTTTGGAAACCTCAATATTTTTGGAATTGCAATTTATTTCGTGATTTGTGGTTTTCGAAAATTCCTGATGATGGTTAAAAAATGGCATTGCTTTGATATAAAATATACATAATAGAACACTCTTTAATAAGTGCATCATACAAATTACAGATCTGAATGTAGACACACAGAGTACACAAGTACTTATTTGTGTTTTCTAAGGCCCTGCTTCTTGAGAAAATGTGTACGGAAATCTGCATTAAAATACCTTTTCTTTTCTAATTTTAATGAAGGGTATCCAAATAATACAAGAATGCATACTTACGTAATATTTGCACAATGTAGTTTTATCTCCGTGTACCTGTATCATGGTAATCATACGATCGTTCTACTTACTTGATCGATAATGTGAGGCTTATTTGTAACCATCCTATTCATTTGTCAACCACTTGGTTCTTAGAAACTGACGTCAACTGTTTTTGCCTACAGTTTCTTACCAGCAAGTCTGATGGCAGAGGCTCGAAAGTCCATTGCGTGACATTTTTCTTACATAGCATAAAATCACGCCTTGTTTCCCCGAAGGGTTGGGCAGAGATGTACTTAAAGTACACCCTCATTTCGCCAGTTATGTTGAAGTCCCATGGAATAGGGGGCAGCCCATTGGCATCAACCAGGCACAAATCCAGACTCCGGGGACACTTTTCTTGTTGGTTACATTAAGCAAAACATTGCGTCTAAATCTCTGAAATGGTAAGAATAGGTGAGTCAAATTAGAGTAGGGATTGTCAATTTCGCCAGTCTCATTTTGTTTAAGTCCCATGTTAAAGGGGGTCGAGCTATTGCCATAAACTGGACACAAAATTGGACTCCGAGCAGTTACTAAGAAATTCGAATGGAAATATCCAATAGTACTTTTTTTGACCTGGGGGATCGAACCCATGCTCAGCACTCGCGCTTCTGACCACAGAACATACTCGTAATATTATACTCGTAACTAAAAGCCTAACCTTTAGATAGATGTCCTGCAAATTTTCAGCAGGATGTAGGAAAGTTTTTGAGATGTAGAAAGTGATTCTTGCATATTGTCTAGCTTTTCTAACGCTATCGTAATATTTAAAATTATAATACGTACCTACAAACTGTAATACTTATGTACATAAAATGCACAAATTAATTATTGTTTTCGTTTCAATTAGCTAAATTTCATTATGATTCCAGTGATCAAATACTTCCTCTTTTCTTGTCGCCAATTATTGTTAAATAAAAGACTCGTTATGACATTTAAGTGAGCATGACATACTCTCAACTGCCATACTCTTTCAAGTCAACATACCTACATCATAACATAAAACCGCTCCATGGTACTCACATTTACAAAATTGAAAAAGTGCTTCTAATTTATACAAAACTAGTTTGCAATGATTGTATTTCAAAGATTAGTAAACAAAAAGGTCATAATGTCAGAAAAAAGGGACGCATTTCATCCAAAAAAAAAATTCAATTCAATTTTAACAAAGCCCAAGTGGCTGTGGAGCAGGACCAGCATTTAGCCAAGCATTTTTATCTATGATATAATCATTCAACCTATAATATGCTTGTCTACATAGTGTGCGTTTAATGCATATTTTAAATTGCTTCTCATTTAGTTGAAGAATATCGAGAGGTATTTTATTATAACATTTTACACAGTACCCCATAAAAGAAGTGTGTACCTTAGACAATCTGAAACGTGGTTGATCTAATTTGTTCCTATTTCTGTGTTAAAATTATGCCGATCACTTATCTTACTAAAAAGATGTAGATTTTTTCTAACATACATAATATTTTCATATATATATTGGCAAGGTGCCGTCATGATGTTAATTTTTTTAAACAGTTCCCTTAGAGATTCGCGACTGCGGAGGTTGTAGATGGCTCTAACAGCCCTCTTTTGCAGAATAAAGATAGTATCAATATCAACAAAATACCGTAAGACATGACGCTATGAAAATAATTAAAATAGACCAGTCTCGCGGTATCCAAGTCTGTTAATTGGTGGATTTTCCAAACAGCGTAAGCAGCCGAGCTTAGCCGCCCTGCTAGTGATGTTAAAAGAGGACTCCGCTGCAGCTTTGAGTCCAGCGTAATTCCCAGTAAAACAGTCTGTTCGATGAATTGTAGTATACTAATAATTATTATAGATTCGAAAGTAACTTCGTCTGTCTGTGTGTATGTTACCTTTTCACGCCTAAAACACTGAACGGATTTCGATAAAATTTGGCAAGGAGATAGATGGCTTCTTTCCTGGGAAAGGAAATAGGCTACTTTTTGTGTCAAAAATAATCCTACAGGGGTGACATAGGGGATGAAGGTTTGTGTGGGAAACCCAGCATTTCTTAAGTTAAGGATATGAAAACTCAAATTTTTGCTTTTGGTAGGAAATAAAGAATTATATGGTTCAGCGTTTTTGAAAAATCATCCCCTAAGGGGGTGAAATAGGGGTTGATTTTAAAAATCACAAATAATATTAAAAGTTTTGTTTACTTCTTTGTAGGAGATTTATGGGATTGGAAATTTATTTATTTAGCACAGCTTAAACTACCATTACAGGGTTTACCCTAATGCGACAGTTAAGAACTTAAACTAATAACCTAAGCTATATACTTACAATAACCAAATTAGAAAAAATTAAAACTAACAACATTATTAAATTATTACACCATTAAAAGCATAAAACATAGTATGTATAACATAACATAGTACAACATAAACACAAACAAACTTTACTTACATTATGAAAAAATTATCTATTATTTTGCTTGTAGCATAATATAAATAGTAACCCAATTCACTCACACAACATGTAAATACATCAATCTGAGTTTGAAGGTCGTTAATGGTACGGATAGCTCTGGTGAGGGGTGCCTTGGCAAGCAGGTTAGTTCTCGCTGTAGGTACCAGTAGCAGTGGCGGGCTGCGCCGCCTCCACACATAGCGGTCCGGCACACACAGACTCAAGCGCTGCAATACTCCCGGGTTACTCTCCACTCCACGAAGCACCTTCACCAAGCAGGCGACCAGCGTAAACTCCCGTCGGACATGCAATTGATTATAGCCAACCATGCCCAGGACAAACAGAAATGTAGTCATAGTTCGTATCTTGACTTCTTGAGGTAACATTTAAGTCTTTATTTTTAACCGACTTCAAAGAAAGGAGGAGGTTCTCAATTCGGTTGTATGTTTTTTTAATTTGTTTTTAAATGTTTGTTACCACAGTACTCCATCATTTATAAACCAATTTGGAAAATTCTTTTTTTATTTGACAGGACATACTTCCAGATTGGTCTCATTTTTATCAATATCCAGTTCTGATGGTAGAATCCATGAAGAATTGAGGGAAATCCTCAAATATTATAGAAATATACATATCGGTTTTGGTATTTTCATCAACAAGTCAAGCATTTGTATTCAGAAAGTATAATTTGGTGAAGTGGAACTGATGAAGAAGACCACAAATGGCCACGGGAACTCCTCAATGATAAGTATTTCACGGATGGCGATAAGATTTCTGGATTAAGATAGTTAAGCGACTTAGACGAAGTAAATTTAAATAAATGGTTCTGATGAAAATGGTACCATCGAACTGATCTGATGATGAAGTCAGAAGGTAGACACCGGAACTCTATAATAAAACAATGTATCCTAGTCGTGTTTGGGCTTATTGGAATTGTCATGAGAAACACTCTGGCTTTAGCTAAATAATTTTTAACAATTTAAAAAAAAAAGGAGGAGGTTCTTTGTTCGTCGGAATCGTTTTTTTTTTTATGTGTGTTCTTCGATAACTCGAAGACGGCTGGACCGATTTGGAAAATGCTTTTTTCTTTTGAAAGGGTATACTTTTCAAATGCTTGCATTGTCATCAGGTCAGGATCTGATGATGGAATCCTGGAGAAGTTGAGGGAACTCTTCAAATATTATAGGCACACACACCTATAGCGATTTGGCTATTTTTTATGGTACCTACTTACGTCATGAGAAGGCCGTATGTTCCATATCATAAGCCCATTCATTAGGTCATTCGTATTTTTTTCAAGGATGGTCCAATTTTGACGTCCGAAATTAACGTCCCTTCATCGGGAAAAGCAATATTTTGTAAACGATGATGAGCAGTTGACATTACTCTGTTGTAACTTAAATAAATTATAAACCGATCCATTAAATAGTGAAAAATAAAAAACTTTTTTACAAAAAAACAACCGACTTCCAAAACAAACACTACGAAGTGAAAATTACTTTAGGAAGTTGGTGGAAAAAAACTAAAATGCAGATCCAAAGACACCGACTTCCGAAATTAAAGTTATTTTTCACTTTGTAGTGTTTTTTTTTTGGAAGTTGGTTGTTTTTTTGTAAAAAAGTTTTTCTATTAAGTTCCAGGTACTTGTTGAAAGGCCTAGACTGTCCTCAAATACCTGTTATGTGGAAATATTGTAAAAGCCAATTATTATTAAAAGAGTAACCGAGGAGTTTTTTGCCGCCTCTTCTCTATAAGAAACGACTAATTAAAACCGTGCACTAGCTTCTGTCGTTGCATAAGTGCCCATGAAGGTTTATGTGAAATTAAAAAAAATCCATTCGTATTTGACAAGACTGGGTTGCAAGGAATTAGCGTATGACGTCAATGGAGATCTGAGCCGAGGAAGGCATCTCGTCCATAAAAAAACACGCTCTGTTGGTTTTTATATTAATGCTAGCTGGGATATTAATAGAATACTAATTATTAGAGCCACATATTCATGTTGTCAGACTCGGCTGTAGTTCCAAACTATGGATAGCTTGAACAAAAGGTTCGGTACATAAATAAAGATCGACGGCAACTTTTCTGAAACCTGATTATTGCGCTTTGCTTTATACAATCACATTTCTTAAAATAGCGAAGAATAAGTAAAACTGCAAACCTTTAATAAATATTGTTTCAAATTAAGTAAAAACTTATTGAAACTTTTTTTTATTTGTTAACTAAAATCACTATATCACAATTTTCAATTCCAATTCAGAACCAAACAATTGGTCAATCACTTAAGCCTTGATCTCTTTGAGTTCCTTCTCGTACTTGGCGGTGAACTTCCTCTCAGGGTCGTACTTAGCATTCAGCTCGTTCCAGTAATCTGCCTCGTGGTTGATCAGGTGGCCGATGACGCGCCTGGTTCCGTTCTTCTGGGTTTCAGTGCATTTGCCGCATTCGTTCTCGAGGGCTTCCCTGATGTGCTCTGTGATAAGAAAGAAATGGTGTGATGTTAGATTGGTTTGATAAACTTAAAAGCTAATGCAAATTAACTCCGCTTGGAAATGGTTAATTCCACAATATTATAAATGTTATCGGTAGGTAAATGATTCAAAACAGTCAAGTTACAAATTAGTGATAACAAAATATCGTAATCAATTTCAAACAGAAACATACAATGCTCATGATAATTTGATTTATTAAACTACGTTGTACCTTATACGAGTAACACTAATTACATCTTGACTGTTATTTGTTTACATGATGAGCATCTAAATAAGTCAACATAATTTCTTATTCTGTTATTGTAAGACCATCCCGCGATGGGTTATACAATCTAAAAGCTCTTCAATCTTCACCACTTACCCTTGAGCTCCTTAGCGTCGGGCGCGCACTTGCCCTGATCGAGGATGCACTTGATGTAGGGCAACAGCAGGCGACGGTTGCTGAGGATCTCGTCCAGGTTCACGTTGTCGTAACGGTCGGTGTAGTGAGCCTCCTCGGGACGCGCGAGAGCCATCACGGCTACGGACAGCACGCACAGAACAATGCAGGACTTCATTTTGGAGCTAGAAACAAAAATATTTAAATAGTAAACACAATGTCTTTAAGTCCTCTGTAGTTAATAATTAAACTGCCTTCACTATTACTATCACCCAGGAAGGTTTATCGATGCGGATATAAAATGGTCTAAACAATATTTTAACCCCACAGTTATCACAAACCAAATCTTTGCCACAATGAAATTAGCAAAAGTTGAAACGTTCATTATTTAATTCAGTAAAATCATTTTAATATTTCTCAATGCTTGATAAAAAATAAATAATATTTAACATTTTACTTTTTATTCCGCAATAATTATTAAAAATTATAATACCTGTTGGTTTGAGAGAGGTTTACTCACTGATGAGATGCTGTGCGATCTACAACTGGCTGTGGCTTTACCTGTACTTATATACCATTAATGTTGTGAGACAAAAAGCTTGTAAGTACGTAGGTTAGTGTGCGTACGACTAACTAGTCGTATGCATATATATACATAGTTATGTATACTATAGGTATATTACATATAATAAAATGATGCGCTGAGTGTTTTCAGCTGAGGTGACTAACTGTTACTGTGAAATTGATCAAATTAAGTTTTGACTTAATAAAAACTATAACATCAACGTATGATTATGGTTTTTTGTAGTTGGGGTCTGCGTTTTGTAGGAAAGTTTTTAATTTAACTCTGGTGGCTTTGTTTATTTCGTATATCTCAAAGCATTCTTCATGATTAGTTTTTGAAAATAAAATTAAATATTTCCTGTAAAGGACATTGTTGAAAATGGCCTATGAATCAACACGTATGAAACCTTTACAGTAATTACTAGTTTTTTTTTTATAATTTACATTACAATTATTACAATAGAACGGACACTTCAGAATTTCGAAAACATTTTAAAAAGTAATTCACTTCCGTCTTATTCCCCGGCGCCATTATTTTTTGTTTCAATTTGACGTTTTGAATAGGCAAAGGGCATTGTAGCTCATACAGCCAAGTCTTTGTACGCAGCGGTACCTATAGTGTGCACCGTAATTACAAAACTCGGCACTCTCAGCGCTGTGTTAAACGAGCAACATCAACATGTCAGTGTCATCATTGACAGATGACAGTTTGACTTTTGGGTAAACAAGCGAGATTTTATATTCGTAGTAAAATGCAATACTTACTCGTAAGTCACACAAAAATGAAACAGTCCATAGCCCTAATCTAATCATAACTACAAATAAATTAGTATAAAGAACGAATAGTTCTGACCACCTAATATTATGTAATGAAACGTTTAAAGATAAAATCCAATGTATTTTCACTAATAAACGCTAAGTTAGTATGTTTCTATTGGCCTAATATAACCTCAAAATTCGAAAGTGTTTTGGATTTTTTTAAATGCTCAGAAGTGTCCGTGATTTTAATTTAGTTTCAATTGATTATAAGCATTATTTAGATCACAGAAAGTAAATTCACTTCTTTGTTGCTTCTTAGGCGGACGATGTATGGACGCCGAGCATATCCTTTTGTAATAGATACAATAAAGCTTAAATGAAAGGCCTGACTAACTTAAAATATTGCAGCTATTTTTCAATGTATTTATTCCAAGCCAAGGTTTTTGAAACTTTTGGAAACCTCAAAATTTTTGGAATTGCAATTTATTTCGTGATTTGTGGTTTTCGAAAATTCCTGATGATGGTTAAAAAATGGCATTGCTTTGATATAAAATATACATAATAGAACACTCTTTAATAAGTGCATCATACAAATTACAGATCTGAATGTAGACACACAGAGTACACAAGTACTTATTTGTGTTTTCTAAGGCCCTGCTTCTTGAGAAAATGTGTACGGAAATCTGCATTAAAATACCTTTTCTTTTCTAATTTTAATGAAGGGTATCCAAATAATACAAGAATGCATACTTACGTAATATTTGCACAATGTAGTTTTATCTCCGTGTACCTGTATCATGGTAATCATACGATCGTTCTACTTACTTGATCGATAATGTGAGGCTTATTTGTAACCATCCTATTCATTTGTCAACCACTTGGTTCTTAGAAACTGACGTCAACTGTTTTTGCCTACAGTTTCTTACCAGCAAGTCTGATGGCAGAGGCTCGAAAGTCCATTGCGTGACACTTTTCTTACATAGCATAAAATCACACCTTGTTTCCCCGAAGGGTTGGGCAGAGATGTACTTAAAGAACACCCACATTTCGCCAGTTATGTTGAAGTCCCATGGAATAGGGGGCAGCCCATTGCCATCAACCGGGCACAAATCCAGATTCCGGGGACACTTTTCTTGTAGGTTATATATTAAGCAAAACATTGCGTCTAAATCCCCGAAGTGGTAAGAATAGGTGTATCAAATTATAGTAGGGATTGTCAATTTCACCAGTCTCATTTTTTTTAAGTCCCATGTTAAAGGGGGTCGAGCTTATATTGCCATAAACCGGGCATAAAATTGGACTCCGAGCAGTTACTAAGAAATTCGAATGGAAATATCCAATAGTACTTTTTTTGACCTGGGGGATCGAACCCATGCTCAGCACTCGCGCTTCTGACCACAGAACATAATATTATACTCGTAACTAAAAGCCTAACCTTTAGATAGATGTTCTGTAAATTTTCAGCAGGATGCAGGAAAGTTTTTGAGATGTAGAAAGTGATTCTTGCATATTGTCTAGCTTTTCTAACGCTATCGTTATATTTAAAATTATAATACGTACCTACAAACTGTAATACTTATGTATGTACGTAAAATGCACAAATTAATTATTGTTTTTGTTTCAATTAGCTAAATTTCATAATGATTTCAGTGATCATAATATTTCCTCTTTTCTTGTCGCCAATTATTGTTATTTATAAGACTAGTTATGGCTATAAATAGAGTCGTAGATCTTATTACTAAGAACTTATTATTGTTGGTTAAGTTGCCGATAGTTATTCGTTGACCCACCAAGGAACAACATTATATTATAGATCTTAGACAATGCACATCAAGGCTCTACAGGCCTAGCTCGGTTTGTTGTTGTTACTTTTCTACGTTAATTAATTCTGACCTTCACTCAAGTGATAAACTCAGGGCTTTACGATGGAAATGACCTAGACTAGAGTCAAGAGCAAACCTATCTCAAATAAAAAAAATATATTTTTGTTCTTTTGTAGAATCATGTACTTATTGATTCCTAGTTTGGGTCTCACTGCTGTCGCAGCCTTTTCTAATTGTAGCTACAATGAAGCACGTGATTATGTAACATCAAGACTTTGCTGAATCTCAACTTGGTATAGGGCAGGGGCGAAGCGTTCATACAACCCGATTCCTATCGGCTTCCCTTCGGAACAACCACTGTAACTGTGTATCACATCATATTACATAATTATATTTATTACATACCTACTATGATTAAAAAACCTAGATTTTTGTCTGAGGTTATGAGAACTGAACAATTTTATTCTTCGGCTTCCCTCTAATGATAATTGTAGCTGCGCCACTGGTATAGGGTACCTACTTGCGTCATGAGAAGGCCGTATGATCCATATGGGCGTATGGCCCATTCATGAGGTATTTCGTATTTTTTTCAAAGAAGACCACAGATGGCCACGGGAACTCCTCAATGATAAGTATTTCACGGGTGGCGATAAGATTTGTCGATTAAGATAGTTAAGCGACTTTGACGAAGTAAATTTAAATAAATGGTTCTGATGAAAATGGTACCATCGAACTGATCTGATGATGAAGTCAGAAGGTAGACACCGGAACTATGTAATAAAACAATGTATATATGTGTTTGGGCTTATTGGAATTGTCATGAGAAACACTCTGGCTATAAATATTTTTTTACTAATTTTAAAAAAGGAGGAGGTTCTCTGTTCGTCGGAATCTTTTTTTTTTATGTGTGTTCTTCGATTACTCGAAGATGGCTGGACCGATTTGGAATTTTTTTTTATCTTTTGAAAGGGTATACTTTTCAGATGCTTCCATTGTCATCAGGTCAGGATCTGATGATGGAATCCTGGAGAAGTCGAGGGAACTCTTCAAATATTATAGGCACACCTATAGCGATTTGGGTATTTTTTATGGTAGCTACTTACGTCATGAGAAGGCCGTATGATGTATATTATACGCCCATTCATTAGGTCATTCGTATTTTTTACAAGGATGGTCCAGTTTTGACGTCGGAAGTTCCAGTTCACAGCCGTTCAATAACCTAAAGGAACCTAAAATATAATTAAAAGACCATCGTCTACTTGAAGAAAACTCAATTGATGGCTGGGTTTCCTCTTCTATTTCAGGACTTGCATTAAGACTGGCTGTACCTAAGTGTAGCCTGTTCATTGAGCTTACTAACCCTTCTCCACTTTTATCCGTTAACAAAGTAAATAACTTTTTTGTCAATGTTAGGAAAATTTTGGCAGAACAGACTCCGAAACTTTGCGCCCAACCATCTTTCCAAAAATTTTACAGCTGCTCTAACCTGAAGTCATTCGCGATGCTGGACACTGACGAAAACGAAGTATCCCGAATCATTTCTGGTCTTAAAGACGGTTGTGCAGTTGGATGGGATAATATAAGCAACAAGATCCTTAAACTATTTAGGCATATATTGGTACCTCCCTTGACGCATATCTTTCGAGTCTGTCTTTCCAAAGGAATTTTCCCCAAATGTCTAAAAAAGGCAATTGTTATCCCTATATATAAATCTGGAGACAAGGACTTGGTTAATAACTATAGGCCAATATCATTACTCCCCTCAATCTGGAAAATACTTGAGAAAATCATAAACAGTAGGCTGGTTAACTACCTAGAAAAAGACAACCTCTTGTCACCTGCGCAATTTGGCTTCAGAGCCAAATTATCCACTGCTGATGCGGTGCATAGCCTGACCAATTATGTCTCAGAAGAGCTAGACAAAGGGAACCAGGTCCTGGGAGTCTTCCTTGATTTAGCGAAAGCCTTTGACACCGTTTCTGTTTCTGTGCTACTTAGAAAATTAGAGGCCATAGGGATAAGGGGAACGGCGCTGACATTACTTGCTGACTACTTAGACGACCAATCCCAATGTGTTCAGATTGAATAGTTTACGAGCGATGAGCAGAAAAATACTGGATTTGGTGTCCCCCAGGGGAGTATTTTGGGCCCCACCCTATTCCTGGTTTATATTAACGACTTGTGTAACCTAAATATCAAGCACGGCAAAATCATATCATATGCTGATGACACGGCACTAATTTTTTCAGCTAAATATAGTAGCGAATTATATAAAAACGCTCAAATCGGTTTTAATTCTATCTCTGATTGGCTCCAAAGCAACTTACTAACATTAAATGCTGACAAGACCAAATATATGCATTTCTCCATGCGCAAGTCGCAACTTAACACTACTAACTTCAATATATGTGCTCATCAATGTGCTAACCTGTCAGTTAACGATTGCAATTGTCCTCATATCCTTAAAACCTGTACTATTAAATACCTCGGGGTTATAATAGACGACACTCTCTCTTTTCGGCATCATATTGAAAGTCTGGCTAAAAGAGTGCGCAAATTAATATACGTATTTTAAAAAATACGAAATTTTGCAGATCCTAAATTAATCACACAGGTTTATTTCGCCCTTTGTCAATCTGTAATTAATTACTGTATCACCTCATGGGGTGGCGCATCAAAAACAATCTTGCTTCCTCTTGAAAGAGCTCAAAGAGCAATTTTAAAGGTATCAAACTTCCATCCCTTTTTCTTTCCCACAGATCAACTATATAAATCCTGCGACGTGCTGAATGTGCGTCAGCTTTTCATTACGCGTTTAATATTAAAACAGCACACCATGCTCACGTACAATGCTGACAATACTAACAAGAGACGGAATGATATATGTAGTATGCATTTCTAATGTTACCTACAAACATGCCATTGTGGAAAGATTCTTTTTATTCTTAGGTCCATTTCTGTACAATAGATTAAATAGAAAACTAAGTACATATAAGTTAAATTATTTTAGCTGCAAAAAATCTGTAATTACCTTTTTACAACCTCTGTCTTATGAACAGAGAGAGGATCTACTTGTTGTTTGCAAGTAAACTGCAATCACGCTGCTTTTTTATTTATATTTACTGTTAATGTATGTTTTAATTTTTAGTACTTTAATATTCACTTGATGTTAATTTATTTGTTTTTAAGTAGGTATTAATGCACCTTGTAGCCTGAAACACAGGTTCAACCTAGTTCAGGCAAAAAGGAACTGTGCTCTATTATGTTCGATTTTTTTTTTTTGTAAATGTGCCCCTTTTTATAAATAAATGATTATTATTATTTATTGACGTCATTACTCCCATCTGGGAACCCGGGAAGAGTTAAAAAGGTACTTAACTTTGACCTCATTAACGACATAATTATTTAATGTCTATTGATTGCTCCCAAATTACAATGTTTTTTTTTAACATACGAGTACTTCTATGACATAATCTTATTTTTATTTGGCATTATATACCTACAATTCACTCTTATATTATTTATCTTTTTAACCGACTTCGAAAAAGGAGGAGGTTTTCAGTTCATCGGAATATTTTTATGTATGTTCCCGATTACTCAAAAACGGCTAGACCCATTGAAAATTTTCTTTTTTTGTTTGAAAGGGTATACTTTCCAGGCGGTCTCATTGTCATCAAGTTAAGATCTGATGATGGTATCCTGGAGAAATCGAGAAAACTCTTCAAATATTAAAGACACACCGAAAGCGATTTGGATATTTTTTAAAGTAACTCGTGCATTTGCTCTCGGAAAGCACCATTTGGTGAAGTGGAACTGATTATAAAGACCACAAATGGCCACCGTAACTACTCAATAATAAGTATTTCACGGGTTGCGATTCGGTTACTTTAATATGGTTGCTAAGTCATGTATGCTTGTCACAATGCATGTGGTGAAGTTGAGCTGATGGTGAAATACCAGGAGAACCTTTACCCTTAAAATTTAATGTCCCTTCATCGGGAGAAACAATATTTTGTAAACAGTGATGAGCAGTTAACATTAGGCTGTTGTAACTTAAATAAATTATAAACCGATCCATTAAAAAGTGAAAAATAAAAAACTTTTTTACAAAAAAACAACCGACTTCCAAAAAAAACACTGCGAAGTGAAAAATAACTTTAATTTAGGAAGTCGGTGAAAAAAAACTAAAATGCAGATCCAGACATTTTTTTGGAAGTCGGTTGTTTTTTTGTAAAAAAGTTTTTCTATTAAGTTCCTGGTACTTGTTGAAAGGCCTAGACTGTCCTCAAATACCTGTTATGTGGAAATATTGTAAAAGCCAACTATTATTAAAAGAGTAACCGAGGAGTTTTTTGCCGCCTCTTCTCTATAAGAAACGACTTATTAAAACCGTGCACTAGCTTCTGTCGTTTCATCAGTGCCCATGAAGGTTTATGTGAAATAAAAAAAAATCCATTCGAATTTGACGAGACTGGGTTGCAAGGAATTAGCGTATGACGTCAATGGAGATCTGAGCCGAGGAAGGCATCTCGTCCATAAAAAAACACGCTCTGTTGGTTTTTATATTAATGCTAGCTGGGATATTAATAGAATAATAATTATTAGAGCCACATATTCATGTTGTCATACTCGGTTGCAGTTCCAAACTATGGATAGCTTGAACAAAAGGTTCGGTACATAAATAAAGATCGACGACAACTTTTCTGAAACCTGATTATTGCGCTTTGCTTTATACAATCACATTTCTTAAAATAGCGAAGAAGTAAACCTGCAAACCTTTAATAAATATTGTTTAAAATAAGTAAAAACTTATTGAAACTTTTTTTATTTGTTAACTAAAATCACTATATCACAATTTTCAATTCCAATTCAGAACCAAACAATTGGTCAATCACTTAAGCCTTGATCTCTTTGAGTTCCTTCTCGTACTTGGCGGTGAACTTCCTCTCAGGGTCGTACTTAGCATTCAGCTCGTTCCAGTAATCTGCCTCGTGGTTGATCAGGTGGCCGATGACGCGCCTGGTTCCGTTCTTCTGGGTTTCAGTGCATTTGCCGCATTCGTTCTCGAGGGCTTCCCTGATGTGCTCTGTGATAAGAAAGAAATGGTGAGATCTTAAGTTGGCGTGATAAACTTAAAAGCTAATGCAAATTAAATCCGCTTGAAAATGGTTAATTCCACAATATTATAAATGTTATCGGTAGGTAAATGATTCTAAACAGTCAAGTGACAAATTAGTGATAACAAAATATCGTAATGAATTTCAAACAGAAACATAAAATGCTCATGATAGATTGATTTATTAAATTACGTTGTACCTTATAACACTAATTACATCTTGAATTTAATTTGACTACGTGATGAGCTTCTAAATAAGTCAACATAATTTCTTATTCTGTTATTGTAAGACCAACCCGCGATGGGTTATACAATCTAAAAGCTCTTCAATCTTCACCACTTACCCTTGAGCTCCTTAGCGTCGGGCGCGCACTTGCCCTGGTCGAGGATGCACTTGATGTAGGGCACCAGCAGGCGACGGTTGCTGAGGATCTCGTCCAGGTTCACGTTGTCGTAACGGTCGGTGTAGTGAGCCTCCTCGGGACGCGCGAGAGCCATCACGGCCACGGACAGGACGCACAGAACGATGCAGGACTTCATTTTGGTGCTGGAAACAAAAATATTTAAATAGTTAACACAATGTCTTTAAATTCCCTTTAATCCATAAATATTTAACTGCTTTCACTATTACTATCACCCAGGAAGGTTTACCAAAGCTGATATACAATACAATATTTTAACCATACAGTTAACACAAACCAACTCTATGCCACAATGAAATAAACAAAAGTTGAAACGTTTATTTTTTAATTCAGTAATATCATTTAATATATTCCTCTGCTTATTAAAAATTAAATATTATTTTCTTAACATTTTACTTTTTATTCCGCAATAATTATTAAAAATTATAATACCTGTTGGTTTGAGAGAGGTTTACTCACTGATGAGATGCTATGCGATCTACAACTGGCTGTGGCTTTACCTGTACTTATATACCATTAAAGTTGTGAGACAAAAAGCTTGTAAGTACGTAGGTTAGTGTGCGTACGACTAACTATGTATATTATATTACATACTGGTTTTTGGCCGCGGCTTCGCCGGCGTGTGGAGGTCGGAAATTATCCCTAGAGACTGTCTAAAATCATCGTCTAGCAGTACCACCATACGTTCCGTGATACGTTGGTTTCTCTTGATATCTTCGATAGTTCGATTTAGTGCTTCGGTCACACTTTTGTAGGACATTGTACATTAATTCCAAACCAACAGTTTACATCGCTGCAACAAACGTCCCCGCTTGCTGTTTTTACCAACGGCAACGTTACAATCTGGCATTTCCTCATCAGCTAAGTTTAATGGCTGTTCAAGAACCACCATTTAGCAACGTGGCGGCAATTCCAGAGAAGGCTACTGCAACAGCAACTCGTTTATCTTTCCGGATTTGAGTTAACCCTTGAATATTTTTACCACCACAGTTCAAAAATCAAAATTCGCGTTTCAAGTAGATATTCTATGCTTTTACAAAGGCTATTTGAAGACTTATCAATCACTGACTATATTAAAAAATGTTTTTTTTTTTTAAAGCGTTTTCTACCAATAGTACATAGAACCTATGACTATTTCGCGTTGTTGTCCGATTGCTAAATCATTATGACTGTAATGCTACGGCTACATTATTGAGATAACGCGAATTTCACTTCTCGCACTCTCTGTTGTACAGCGAGACGTCAAGTGGTGTGCAAGAGAGAGCGCGAAGTGTAGTTCGCGTTATCGCGTTAATGTAGCCGTAGCATTAAAGGGTTAAAATCAGATTTAAAAGAAAAGTATAACAGAAAAAAAAACACCTTCACTGCTTACGATTTTTTGCACAATATTATGAGATTTAAAAAGAGGAGCTCGTGGCTAAGTAATAACAGCCGCACAGGTTAAGCTACGCTTGCCGGGGTTGGTTCGTGGATGGGTGACCATCTTTACATACCGAAACTCTTCCGTGCCTCGGAAAGCACGTTAAGCCGTTGGTCCCGGCTGTCATTTGTGGATCTTTGACAGTCGTTACGGGTCGTCAGAAGCCCGAAAGTCTGACAACCAGTCTTACCAAGGGGTATCGTATTACCTAGTTACTGGGTTGTGGAGGTCAAATAGGCAGTCGCTCCATGTAAAATACTGGTATTCAGCTGCGTCCGGTTAGACTGGAAGCCGACCCCAACATAGTTGGGAAAAGGCTAGGCAAATGATGATTATGAGATTTAAAAAAGTATAAGTAAGTATATAGAAGTATATCAGGTTTGATTCTAAATATCTAACTTAAAAATACTTAATATTTTAATAATATCAACATTAATTTGAAATACCTACTTTTGTGACTTCAAATTTTAATTACTTTTGACCGAGTGGCCCGATTTTAATGAAACAAAAACTAAATGTTTCCTTAAGATACGGACTATATTTCCAATAACAATATTTCCAATCCCTTATATCTCAGAAAAAAGAGGTAGGTACAGTCACGGACTTTAATTGATGAGCCACTTGCCACTGTTCGTATTTTAGCCGTGTAATGCAAATCGGGTTTAGTCGGATAGACTCGTGCATTCAGAAACGGAAAGTCATACGTTGCAGGTCTAGCAACCGTAACCTAGCAACAATTGTTTTAGCGTAGCGATAGTAACGTTAGCTTACGGAGAAATTATGATTGGTCATTTCGATTTTGGAAAAACTCGGACCCACGATTTTATCCGAACGCGTAGCGTCCAAGATGACGTTCATGACAATTATGATAACTGTCGCACATAAACATAAATAACATACTCGTATAACTGCCGCCATCTTGGAAGAATTGATTATGAATTTTATTTCTACTAGCTGTTGCCCGCGGCGTCGCCCGCGTGGATGTCAATACTTCCCTATTCAAATCGGATTTTGTTCACAATTTCATGGGTTTTAATATTTTTGCACGGAACCCTAATTATTTTCTAAAATAAAAGTAACATACCTTATTGCTTATAAAATCAGCTATCTGCCAGTGAAAGTCCCGTCAAAATCGGTCCAGCCGTTTTGGAGATTAGCCGGAACAAACAGACAGACAGACGGAGAAGGCAGAAAAACAGACAAAAAAAATTAAAAATTGTGTTTTTGTTATAAGTACCATTTATACTTTCATATTATTATACATTTAGTAAAAAGCTGTTATTTTGACATTACAAACAGACACTTCAATTTTATATTATATATATACATTTCCGTGTCGTAGTTTATATTATCATCGCTGACATCGACATTTCAACTGTCACTGTCTTCGGATAGGTTTTCAAAAATAAAGAGTCTTTAATGAGCTGTAATTCAAAAGAGGTTAGTATCAAATAGATTGGATAAACGTATGCAACATTGTAATAATTTATTACTGACAACTTGTTAGTCAACCTTCAACCTCTATGGATATGACTATTTCCGATTATTAGTAATTTGTCATCTTGTTTACGAGCATGCGGTTTGAGTTCGTGTTTAATCGTGTAATCTCGTGAATGTATAAAACTGCAAAATTGGAAAGTGTGAATAGTGGCTCATCAATTAAAGTCCGTGACTATACACAAAAATTTTATATTACTACATTTACATTTTAAAATCATCCCCCTATTTTACTCCCCTTAAGGGGTGATTTCACAAAAACGCTGAAACATGTAACTCTTTATTTCTTACCAAAAGCTACAATTTTAATTTTCATATGCCTAACTTCAGAAATCATGGGTTTCCCGTACAAACTTTCATCCCCTATATCACCCCCTGTAGGATTATTTAAAAAAATGTAGCCTATGTCCGTCCCCGGGATGCCATCTGTCTCCTCGCCAAATTTTATCGAAATCTGTTCAACGGTTTAGGCGTGAAAAGGTAACATACAGACAGACAGAGTAACTTACAAATTTATAATACATATTAGTATGGATAATAAAATGATGCGCTGAGTGTTTTCACCTGAGGTGACTGACTGTGAAATTGATCAAATTAAGTTATGACATAATAAAAACCATCACATCAACGTATGATTATGGTTTTTTGTAGTTGCGATCTGCATTTTGTAGGAAAGTTTTTATTTTAACTCTGGCGGCTTTGTTTATTTCGTATATCTCAAAGTATTCGTCATGTAATGGCCATACAAATCAGTTAGTTTTTTAAAATAAAATTGCCTAACTAAAAATTGTGCAGCTGTTTTTCAAAGTATTTATTCCAAGCCAAGGTTTTTTAAACTTTTGGAAAACTCAAAATTTTGGAAATAGCAATTTATTTCGAAAGTTCCTGTGAAAAAAAAGTCATTGCTTTGATAGAAAAAACATAGAATAAAAATAGAATACCTACTTTTTAACAAGTATACTATACCAAATAGGTAGACACACAGAGTACACAAGTACTACTGTGTTTTCTAAGGTCAAGCTTCTTGAGAAAGTGTTTGATGGCGTGTACGGGCATCTGCATTAAAATACCTTTTCTAATTTTAATGAAGGGTACCCAAATAATACAAGAATGCATACTTACATAATATTTGCACAATGTAGTTTCATCTCCGTGTACCTGTATCATGGTAATCATACGATCGTTCTACTTACTTGATCGATAATGTGAGGCTTATTTGTAACTATCCTATTCATTTGTCAACCACTTGGTTCTTAGAAACTGACTTCAACTGCTTTTTGCCTACTGTTTCTTACCAGCAAGTCTGATGGCAGAGGCTCGAAAGTCCATTGCTTGACACTTTTCTTGTTGGTTACTTTAAGCAAAACATTGCGTCTAAATCCTCGAAGTGGTAAGCATAGGTGTATCAAATTAGAGTAGGGATTGTCAATTTCGCCAGTCTCTTTTTATTTAAGTCCCATATTAAAGGGGGTCGAGCTTATTGCCATAAACCGGGCACAAAATTGTACTCCGAGCAGTTATTAAGAAATTCGGATGGAAATATCCAATAACACGTTATTCACTTTTTTCGTAGGTATGGAACCCAAGCCCATGCTCACTTCTCAGCATCCGCGCTTGTGACTACTAGGCCATCGAGGCTGTATGTGATCTTTAGGACATGAGTACTTATTGCATGACCTGATTAATTTCAAATTAGTTTCGGGTGAAAAAGGTTCCATCCAGTCAAGACAGGGCAGGAAATTTTTCTAACTAAACAGACAGCTGTGCTGCTGGGCGCGTATAGGCAAGCGTAGTGTGGGACGTCCCCCAGCTAGATGAACAGACAACCTTAAAAAGGTGGCTGGGACAGACTAGATCCGGAATGCGGAGGACAGGATGTTCTGGCGCAGCCTGGGAGAAGCGTATGTCCAGCAGTGGACAGATAGGCTGAGTTGTGCTGCTGGGGAGTTTGTTGGCCCAGTTTTTCAAGAACTAAGGAATAGTGAAGGGCAGGCGTTTATGTATTTTTGACGTTAACCTAATTTGAATAAGTGCCTTTGATTGTGATTTAAAAAAAATATAGTTTTGACGCTAGATGTTTCACATACCAGAGGCGAAGCGCGCTAACAACTCCATTCCTACCGGCTTCTCTTTGGAGGATCGGAAGAGTAACTTCATCTACCACCATTGAAAAATAGCACATTCAGTAATATCTACGATTGCCAAGTAATATATATTCCAACAACAACACAAATTGTTCTAAATAAGCCGGCGCCACAACGTGTTAATCGTATTTGTATTACTATTTATAACTAAGCAGTTTCTTCTTCGGCTTCCTTCCTACGAAATGTCAAGCCTCGCCACTGTCACATACGCATCCTTTTGCTTGACAAGCTTGGTTGATGACTGGATTTCCCCTTCTACTTCAGGACTTGCATGAGGACTGGTTGTATGTGTAGCCAGTTTATTGACGTCATTACTCCCATCTTATCTACTTCGGTGCTCCCAGGATTACTTAGCTCTGCCACAGAACATGCTCTAGCAAGACTATTTTTAAGATTATGTTTATTATTTTTACTATTCGTATGACGTCAATAGATACCTGAACCGGTTGAAGTATGTCGTACATTATTAAGGCTCCCGCATACAGGCGCGACTCCGGTAGAACAAGTTCCATGAAATAGAAATTATTCCAAAACTCGCGTCGCGCCTGTCTGCTTGCCTTTAATTATCACGGTTGGTTACCTCTGCAACTGGAGGTTTTTACACGATCTTGAATAATAAGCTTATTAACATAGCAATTATTATATTCATAGTTTCGCGCCGCCGTTATAGTGCAAAAAATTATTGTTTACTCGAAAACTCGTGCTGACGGAAGTTCTACATTTAGAAAAAGACACTTGATGCCCAAAGTGATTAATAACACGCGTTAATTAGTATTTAGTATTTGTAGCGACAATCAATGTCAAAAACTTGACAAAAAGAAAAAATAAATAGAAGTATTTTTGACTGATTGAGACTGAGAACAGAATGCAATCGTTCTTAAAAATACAGGAATTGCCCCTCAGATATGTATACAGGGTGGCGATTGGGTTATCACATTAATTGAAACCACGTATTCAGTACATGATTCTGGACCCCGCTACGTTAAAATTTTTCGTCTGTTATTAAAAAACAAAATTTGCTGCTCAATACATTTTTGCCTACCTACGAGTCAAAATGTATGGAGCAGCAAATTTTTTTTTTAATAACCGACGAAAAATTTCAACGCAGCGGGGTCCAGAATCATGTACTGAATGCGTAGTTTCAATTAATGTGATAACCTAATCGCCACCCTGTATAAGTAAGGTGTAATTTAATTAACGCAAATCATCATAAGGGGTCATTTTACTGATCATTATGAACAACTTTTACTATTGGACCAAACCTGAAATCGCGAAAAAAAATCTGCTGTTCCCTACATTTATGTTCGCATAACTCGTCAAAATGTAGGAAAAGCTGATTTTTTTTCGCGCAAAAACGCAAACGAAGCAAAAGGAGTAGGTAGGTACCTAATCTTACATAGTAAGTGGCATTCTGTAGTGTCTGATTTTCTGAA
This sequence comes from Fissipunctia ypsillon, assembly GCA_947568875.1. Taxonomy (NCBI): domain Eukaryota; kingdom Metazoa; phylum Arthropoda; class Insecta; order Lepidoptera; family Noctuidae; genus Fissipunctia; species Fissipunctia ypsillon. The sequence goes on along the minus strand of OX387659.1, from coordinate 12,505,631 downwards.
TAGCCTCATGGAATTTTCCCATGAGGCTTAAGGATAAAAAATTGAGATTGTATCAGTAGGTACATAATGGCCACATTCAAGTTCTGTGAAACACATAGGTACATATTATGTAAGTGCTGATTCCAATGATAAAAGCTAAACGAATTAACGAAGAAAATCAATAACAAAAGCAATGTTAACATGTAAAGTCAGAGAAATTAATTTTTAAGCAAAGCGACGACCAACTTTACCCATTCTTAACCGCTGTACCAATTTGGGAACACTTAATAAATGAGGGTTATTTTTCCAGTCCATTTTGCCTGGGTGCGTTTTGCCTTATAACCACATTTAAGTGTTCCCAAATTGGTACAGTGGTCAAGAATGGGTTAATTTGTCCGTATATTCAAACTGTCACGACTGTAATTCTTTTACAGTTGTATGAAGTTGTAAATTGACGCAGGGTGTCAATTTGCAATTTCATACAATAGTTGACTTAAAAATTAATTTCCCTGACTGTACCACATTGTTATAAAGTAACATTTTCTAAGTTGTAGGTGTTCATGAACCACCGATAAGCGTCAGTTATATTATAAAGAATAAGATTAAGAATAATTTATTGTTAAGTTACATTCGAGCGCGTTGATTCCTGGAACCCATACTAGGATTCCCTGCGTCGTGAGATCCAGGCTCCTTCGTTCCGTTTACATTTATTGCTATACATGTAGTAGGTATATATACGTTGAAATAAATTTCTTAATTTCATATAATCTAGGTTTAGGTATATATTATTATATTTATAGTTGTAATAGGTATATGTGTATCTTTACATTTGAATAAATATGTATTCCACAATTTCTCATAATTGCGCCTACCACTGTTTGTCTCTGCATCACCCAAAGGTTGACTGGTAGAAAATGCCTATGGCATTAAGTCCGCCTCTGTACATTTCTGTGCATGAAGTATTAAATAAATAAATCTACTAGCAGAGGAGTATACTATAAAAACTAATACACAAAAAAAACTAATACTAATACCCAAAGAAAACAGTAGATAACCCAGTATCAGCCGGGGTTGCGGGATGTTCGAAAGAGTTACCGTGGCCCCGGCACAGGCAACAGAAGGAACACGGGGGGGTTTTAGTCAGTAAAAGTGTGACACGCCCTCCCGCTCCGCCCAGAGCGGGAGAAGTCATCTGATGATTTCCCATCCACAAAAAAAAAAGATAACCCAGTATGTTGCTGTATGTTGTGTGTGGTTGTGATGGTGTGTGTATATGTGTGATATAGTGTGTTTGTGTGGGTGTATGAATTAATAAAATTGTGTTGGTGTTGAGAGTGTGTCTGAGTGTTATACCTGGGGATGAATATAATTATGTGGATGTTTGTTATATAGAATAATAAATATATAAATAGAGATATGTATTCTTTGTTTAGAATTCTATTAGATTAAGGTCCACTTGCGTGTTCATGGGTTATCCTATATAACTCGGAGTTAAGAGCTAACTCAGGGATATACAAATTTATCTTGCGCCACCAAGAGTTAGGGCTTGTACACAAAACTGTGATGCGACGTCGCATCGCAAGAATCTGCGAGCTGATTGACTGACTGACTGAGAAAATTCAATGCGCAGCTCGCAGATTCTTGCGATGCGACGTCGTATCGCAGTTTTGTGTACAAGCCCTTAGAGGTAAACCCAGAGTTAAACTTTTAAATATTAAACCCACCGATGTGGGAGAGTTACGTCGCTAAATTCTGGGTTAGTGTTAGTAATGTCAAAATAAATCGACGTTATGAAGTCCCCCTGATAACTTATTTTGTATTTTATATTGTTCAACGTTATAGTAAGTGAAAATTCGGTGCTATATCAGCAGGTGATATATTCATGAACTCGTATAAAAATAAATACAAATTATTAAGAACTTAAAACATATTTTTCCATATCTGACGTTTTTGTCAACCAATAAACTAACTCTCCATGAAAACCACATACAATCGATTAAAATGAAATGTCATGTTATAAAATTTAAAGACAAGAAAGTATTACATAAGTTAATGTAGTGTAAAAGAGATGAATATACAATTTCCGTTCTTTGTTCGTTAATTCATCTTTGGTCGGATTACATATCAGGCCATAGACTGCATGGGAAGCCATTACCTCCTTCTGCGAAGCAGTAATGCTCGTGAAGGAGGAGGCGGGACGCGTGAGGGAGAGGCAAGCTTTGCACCCTCACGCCCCTAGTCGCCGCAGAAGACGCCCTGGGCGTCGGGAATTGGCAGCCGATTCCCGGCCACCGTAGGCGCGGGCTTGCGGACGGCGAGCAATGGGTAGCTCGCCGTCCGGTAAGGACCAGGCCCGAGTCGACGGCGCGTCGTGTTCCACGCGCGCCTCAAAGAGATGTCAGCACTATTGACGGGGTCCGCTAGGGCCGATGCCAGCTAGGGTTGCGGGATGTTCGAAAGAGTTACCGTGGCCCCGGCACAGGCAACAGAAGGAACACGGGTGGGTTTTAGTCAGTAAAAGTCTGACACGCCCTCCCGCTCCGCCCAGAGCGGGAGAAGTCATTTGATGATTTCCCATCCACAAAAAAAAAAAAAAAAAAAAAGGCCATAGACTGCAATCCTATTTTATGTTTCGTCGATTGAACTGCAATGTTCTCAGCTCAAAAATCACTATTGTCAGCTCTCGTCAGAGAGTAGTATATTCTTTGATTGTCAGGTTATCTACCCGGTATTACTTTTTAGTGGCGCAACGCGTCAGAATAATCAAAATGTTAGCGACATAACTCGGTGTTTACAAACTACATTTATTCAATTAACCCGACAAAACATGCAAGTGGGCCTAAGAAGTTTTCAGTCATATCACAGTCCAGAGTAAAAAGCCATTTTGTAATTATAATTATCTAAGTACTTAATTACATAAAGTCGGATTTTTTGCTTAAATTACAGACTTTGACTCCTTCAAGAGTTCACATGACTAAGTGGCCTTGTTCAAAACATACTATTACTTACACATGATTTAAGCTATAAATACAGGTTTATTTTAAATTGGCTATCTAAAAACCGCAGACGCGATATGTATCGATATCTAAACATGATAAAACAAAAAATAAATTAAATTAATGCTTTTTTGTGGGGTCATCGACCGCAGTTATTGTAGTCACTTGAAATATCAGTTATATATTATAATCAGTTTTTTTGGGTAAACTTCTCAGACGTGATGGGTATCGATGTCTAAACACGCCAAAACATAAGAAACCAGTTTTCCTCACCTCATACTAGAGTTAGGCCTTCTCCCTTTTGTGCTGTGCTTCCATGGTCTGTCGCTAAGTATGTTGAGTAACGTAAAATTATATCATAGTAACAAGTAAGTAGGTAATTAGCACAGTTAAGAGCGTTTACGACGTACGGCATTTCAAACAAACTTTCAAGTCCTTGTTTTTCGAAATGAATGAGCCGATTTTAATGAAACTTCACACGCATAAGCAGACCTATATAGATCTAAAAAAATAGTTAAGAACATTTTCGAAATGTCTTATTTAAAAAAAAAGATAATTGGAAATCTCTGTTTCCATGGAAAATTTAAAATTGGTCGAATTTAGCTGTAACACAACTTTTTCTTGCCTATGCGTATGGAGTTAAATTAAAATCGGTTCATTCATTTCGAAAAACAAGGACTTGAAAGTTTGTATGAAATGGCATAGGTACGTCGTAAACGCTCAACCACCCACGGTCACAAAATATTATTTATATTATTTCATTTGTAAAATTGAGGTACTTCCACAATCATTAAAAACTACAGTTAAAAGATTTTAAATATTTAGGTAGTCATTCTACCTCAATATTTAAAAGTCGGACCACGCACAATGAAGGGTTCCGTAGTTGCGATGAATTTATCCCAAGAACAAACTTAACATTGCCGTTGAAAAACATGTTGTCCCCACTCTAATTGCAAATGTAAGTTTGTACGCACAATATTGAGAGAGTTACCATGCTATTTTAAAACCATAGACTTCTTATAGGTTTTCCTGTAAGATTACAAGAAAAAAATAGGTACTACAGTAGGTACTAATAATAACACTATAGTGATACTATAGTATTTTTATCAAAATTTTAGGTTCAGTGACCTCACAGCAAGCCCTATCATTTATGTTTGCAAAACTTTTCTTATTTGCCTCCCAAAAGCGATCCCCATTTTCAAAATTAATTTATTTTCGTTACACGTCCGTATTTCAAATTTCAATTTAATCGGTCCATTAGAGTCGGAGCAAATTGGCTGTGACAGACGGACGGACAGACACACGAGGGATCCTATTAGGGTTCCGCTTTTTCATTCGGACGTACGGAATCCTAAAAATTATGCACGAAAAAGAATAAGTGAACAACCGAATAAAATATGTACATACCTATAAATGGCTAATCTGTTATGTTTTTTTTTTTTTGGCTTCGCACGGTTTAATCTGTTATGTTAATTTGTGCATTTGCTAAATGTGTAGCAATGTTTCGGGATCCATCAAATCATAAAGATAAAGGTGTTAATAGAATTCTTTTTTGTCATTTTATTCTTATCATTCTAATAAAAGTAATATCCTAATCTGTGGGTCCTGTGGGTAAAAAAATGGGTTTTCCTTAAATCTAGACTACTTACATATTTATTTATATATTAAAATAGTTTTGTGTTTTTTTATTTCTGGTTCTCCACATTTTGGTAAACAGGAAAAGTAACGAAATTGCTCATGATATTGTAAAAATATACTATATTTTTTAAATAATCTAATTATAAAGTACCATGGGTAGAAACAGCTATAACTATGTATAGTTGTACAGTTATTATTTGAACTTATTTAGATAACTGTTGAGTGTAGTCATTTAATTCATAGAAAATTTGGGTTATAGCTTTTAGGAGTGCATAGTATCTGATATTTAAAGTATGATTTGAAGCAAGTTGCTAATATATTGCTTCATAATTTTGTTCGAATAATTTGTCTGCTCAACAACGTAAATAACGCAATGAATGTTGTTGAACTGTCAAAATGAAACCGATTCCTACTGCAAGTGTGTTACGCAACTGCCCCGCAGGATAGTGGACACCCTGTTAGTAAGTACTGGAACTTACACGACTGCACAAATTAAATGATAATACTGAGTACAACCACATAATGATTCTATTTGTCTTATAAATTACACAGGTATCTACATAAATCCATATTATATCTATACATATAATAAAATATTAACTTAGAATTTTTGTCCGTCAGGATTTTGTCCGTGTATGTTCCGGATTGGCGCAAAAACAGCTGAACAGATTTGGATGAAATTTGGCACACAAATCGCTTATAACCTGGATTAACACATAGGGTACTTTTAATCCCGGTAGTATGTTCCCGTGGGATATTTTCCGACACCCACGCGGGTGAAGCCGCGGGCAACAACTAGTAAATAATATGAATCGTAATTAAAACACTATTGCATGACTTATTATTGCCGTTAAAGTCGACTCATTCATCTTGACTAGTGATCTTCCTACGCATAAGGTTATAGTTGGAAGTAAATAATAATTACGATATAAACACTAGGGTCTTCAAACTCAAACTCAACCCATCTATTTCAAATAACGAATTACAGGCACTATTGAATTGTCAAGGGGTCAGTCAGTCAGAAAGATGAAGCTAGTTGCCCATTCCAAAGCGTAGTAGGTCCTTATCGAGAAGAACGGGCAAGAAACTCCACGGACACTCTTTTAAATCAAAATATTGTTACAAAATATTGGTTAAAATTATATAAGTATGTGAAAACAATGTAGAAAGACGTGCACGTTAAAAGCGTCCGTAATGAAAACCAAAAACGATTAAAATAAATTAAAATAAGCCGTGGCAGCTAAGAGATGACCAGTCTCTACTGACGGCGCCCGTTCACGAACATGACGATCAGCACCATTCAGCTCACCCATTTTGAAGGGAACTTAATGATTCAACACACACGCCACCACCAGCGAGACATTTGAGTGAGCAGTTCACTACATTTTGTATTCTATATACTACCCATTGCTTTCAAAATAATATTTATTTATTAAATCCAGAACTTGAAGTCTTTAATCTGTCAGTTTGTCGGTTTGTCTTCTCATAAGCGTCTGCTACACTTCTGCAATGCGTCTGCCACGTGGTTGTGACGCATCTGCTACGCGTCAGCTGAGTCTGCTATGCGCCTGACACGAGGCCTCGATGCGTTAGCTAAGAGTCTGCTACGCGTCAGCTGAGTCTGCTATACGTCTGATACGAGGCCTCGTTGCGTTAGCTAAGAGGCTGCTACGCGTCAGCTGAGTCTGCTATACGTCTGATACGAGGCCTCGTTGCGTTAGCTAAGAGGCTGCTACGCGTCAGCTGAGTCTGCTATGCGCCTGACACGAGGCCTCGATGCGTTAGCTAAGAGTCTGCTACGCGTCAGCTGAGTCTGCTATACGTCTGATACGAGGCCTCGTTGCGTTAGCTAAGAGGCTGCTACGCGTCAGCTGAGTCTGCTATGCGTCTGATAAGAGGCCTCGTTGCGTTAGCTAAGAGTCTGCTATGCGTCAGCTGAGTCTGCTATGCGTCTGATACGAGGCCTCGATGCGTTAGCTAAGAGTCTGCTACGCGGCAGCTGAGTCTGCTATGCATATGACACGAGGCCTCGATGCGTTAGCTAAGAGTCTGCTACGCGTCAGCTGAGTCTGCTATGCGTCTGATACGAGGCCTCGATGCGTTAGCTAAGAGTCTGCTACGCGTCAGCTGAGTCTGCTATGCATCTGACACGAGGCCTCGATGCGTTAGCTAAGAGTCTGCTACGCGTCAGCTGAGTCTGCTATGCGTCTGATACGAGGCCTCGTTGTGTTAGCTAAGAGTCTGCTACGCGTCAGCTGAGTCTGCTATGCGTCTGATACGAGGCCTCGATGCGTTAGCTAAGAGTCTGCTACGCGTTGCCTATGCGGTTGCTCGCGTTTGCTGCGCGTCGTTTATTAGGCAGTATGTAATGTAAAGTGGACCACTCGTGTTTAATAAACTGAAAATTGATTTAGTAGTCAAATATAATTTTGACTGTATTCGACACGAGGCCATACAGGAGTAAAAAAAATCCTTGCTATGAGGCAAAAACCTACGCAAAATAGTGCATTTCGCGATTGCTTCGCGAATGTAAATCAATATTATACCTAGGTTTAAAATGTAAACATGTTTAATCAAAGAATGACGTTGAGTAAACGTTTTTACGATTCCATGGAAGTATAGTTCAATGTTGAAATATTATTATTTACCTTAGACACATGCTTACATATTTAGGCCGTTTGTGCACCGCCACCGTCTACGGGATGTCAACGAGAAACGAGATTATTCCAATCGAACGTGACATTCCAGTGACGGCGATCGTTTGTCCATTGCGACCGAACTCGGGTGTTCAGAATGTTATGATTGATAAAACAAAAGCCGGGCAAACGACGCCGGTGCGACGGCAGTGTTTGGACAAGATCAAAAGTGTATCATACACATCGGCACGTCACAATCTCATGCGGAAGACACGCGGCCATAGTAAATGTATCTATCGCTACTTCAGCGCCGCCATCTTGTTCTCGTTGACGTCCCATTGACGGTGGCGGTAACCACACCGCATTGGTAATGACGTTAGTGTCAAAGTTTATTTAGTGACAATGATAATATTTGTATGCTAAATCATTACTCACATTTACATGATCATTACAAATAATTAACATCTTATTAGTGAGAAAAATAGCAGTATAATTACTTGTGTCAGAAGAATGGCGTGATTGTATACCTACCTTTTATTTAGTAAATAAAAATTGTAAGAGCATGCACTTTGTGCAAATAACTGTAATTAAAACTGATTTGAAAGTAATTATGGACAGCAAAATATTGTAGTAGTGTAGGTATAAACTCAAACTCAAAGCATTTATTTCAATTAAACCAATTACAGGCACTTTTGAATTGTTAAAGAGTCAGTCAGTTAGTCAGAAAATTGAAGCTAGTCACCCATTCCAAAACGTAGATCTCTATGGAGAAGAATGGGCAAGAAACTCCATGGACACTCTTTTAAATCAAAATTATTACAAAATCCTGGGTACATTGTTCTTGTTGCTTCTATATGTGAGAACAATGTAAAAACAAATAATTAAAAACAACCCAAAACATAAGATCAAAAATAAGCCTTGGCAGTTAAGAGATGACCAGTCTCCACTGACGGCGCCCGTTCACAAACATGACGCGTGGATCAGCACTATTCAGCTCAACCATTTTGTAGGGAACCGAATGATCCAACACACGCGCCACCATCAGCGAGATATTTAAGTGAGCGTGACACCATACACGTCATCATGTTCATTATAGGTACACCTCTGTCTAGCCCTTCGGGGAATACAAGCGTAATGTTATGTTACAGCTAAATAATAGTCTTTTGACTGAAAATCTGGGTAAAAAACAAATATGGACGCTGAAATTATTGGAAAATGGGCATCTCCAGTGGCAGAAATTTAAAATCCAACTTTGTACGCGCCTAACGCGCTATTTTGGAAAGGTCCAAAAGTGGTCCATAAAAGCCAGCAACTGTAGATGGACAGGTTTGAGATCAGAAATAAAAATACCAACTCTCGATTAACCGAACATTATTTTTTTAAATGCACTACACTAAATTATTTAATGTAATTCACAAGCCTTGTTATTAGGGGTGTTCCAACTAAATCGAAAAAAAGTTACTAAGTAAGCTCCCACAATTCTTCACTATTAATTACTTATTGCTTAAGTGTTCTAAGTTCCTGTTCGTACTTGCTGGCGTACTTAGACTGGGAGTCGTACTTGGCCTTCAATTGGTTCCAGTAGTCCACTTCGTGGTTGATAAGATGGCCCATGACCCGGCGAGTTCCGTCACGCTGGGTCTTGGTGCACTTGGCACAGTCCTGCTCTAACGCTTCCCTGATGTGAGCTGGAAAATAGTTAAAGATAATATTTAAAACATTGAAAGTTTTGATTTTTCATGTCCTTCGGGCTTTGCAGTTGACTGGGTGGATCAAGCATACGGTTGGAATTTTGTTTTCTATTTGACCAAGTTCTGCCATTGGCAAAGCTTGAGTTCATAAAATCCCAGATTTAAATTTAAAAAAAAAGCATTGCAACGCGTTAATTCTAATAAATTATTATAAATAAAAAGATTTGTAGAACAGCAAATTATTAGCAGCTTTGATTTCTGGAAATACACTGGCTTGTGTAAGATTTTTCTTTTTCACCAACGCAATGCCTATTTCGTATGCCTATATAATTCAATTTTCAACACCCTTACTCGAAAAGTGGTTCTTGTTACTCCGCTCATTATACTTACATTTAAGCTCCTTGCCTTGCGCTGTGCAATGGCCCTGGTCGAGGATGCACTTGATGTAGGGCACCAGCAGGCGACGGTTGCTGAGGATCTCGTCCAGGTTCACGTTGTCAAATTTGTCAGTGTACTGGCCATCTGGCCTAGCCACGGCCATCGCCACAAGCCCGAATAAGCACAAAATTATGAAGCTGTTCATTCTGGAATTAAAAATGGAACGGTTAGTAACGAATTTAAAAAAAATGCTGCCATTACTATGCTCTAGGCTATTCGAGAATTAAATGATCTAAGAAACCGTGGTTTATAAAAAAACAAATGACGCGGCGACGGTATTGATTTCAGTCTCAGATAATGTTGCAGTAAAACAATCGACGACCTAATTTTTAGAAATAACATTTATTAAACAACGCGAACAATATCTCGCATTAAGGCGATGGTAAATGACGAAAATTCATCTGAATAAAGTTATATCCAAAAAGTGGGTTTGTCCTTTTGTTTCGATAAGAAAATAACACGAGAAAGAGCTATACGCATTTGTTATTATAGTAATGTGAAACGTTACGTTGGAAACATAAATAATATCACATTTTATAAGGAAATACATGAGGAAGAAACTTCTTTTAATTAAGATCGGAAGAATGGGAGATGTATCCTTGACCGCTTAAATGACAATGACCCGCGCATAAATGGTGACATCGCAAAATGTTTTCGAAAATATTTTTATGGACGACCAAAAACCAAGAAATTGTAGATAGATTATAGAAGGAATTGTAGAATTATTTGAATATATCCGATGCTGATTTTATTTGAATCTTATTTATTTTGATTTTATTAAAAGTTTTTTATTATTATTAACATTTTAATGAAATAAAATATCTACATGTAAAATTTCCCAAAATAAAATAAAACAAAAAATTTTAAAACTGGGAAATGTATCACAATCAATTAATTATCACTGTATTATCAATACCCTCTTTATGATAATATATTATGTTTTGGCAAAAACCGACTTACCTTAGATTTTTATAAATGCTTGAGAAGTACTGTCCGAGAGCTCTGCATAGGGTTTAGTAATTCTCCGGTCAGTCCTCCACCACTTTTTATACTAAACATAGCGTTTTGGCTGAGCCACAAAACTAGTTTTGGTCATTTAACTCTGCGCCCATATTCGAGGAATATGCTTTCGTCACACCGGCGATAAAAATCCAAGACGTGCGTAGGTATGGGGTTTTTTTCAATGTTCAAGATTAAAAAATTAGTTTCTAATAACATTTTTTTTATATATTTATGATATATACATTACTATATTGGCATTTGTCTGAGGAAAAACTACTCTTTGTAAAAATCAATGGCTAAATTATTTTTTTTCTCATGAAGTGAATTATTGTATTCATACGAGAATAAAGTTATCTTTTAGTCTGTGCTAAATAAATGTATTTTCTTTCTTTCTTCTTTCTTATGTCAAACCTCATCTTTCATACCGTACCACTACCTCTTAGGTACTGTATTTGTCCTATCAACATTCATATTGTTTAAATAAAAAAAAAATCAAAATCAAATAATTTTTATTTCAGGCATTGTATAAGTACATAGAAATACATTTCACCCATAGAGACTACATGTCATAAATAAGTAAACATTAAGTATGTATTATTAAGTTATATGTATTACAAATTAAATTTAAATTAAATTAATACGTTCATACATTATTATTATTACACATTATTATTTAATGTTTCTCGGGACCCGGACCTTTGGAAGGCATATGAGGGGCCGAAGCCAACTCGCAGGGCCTCTGCGAGTCGGAAATGAGGCACCTACCGACGATTATCCCTGTACATACCATGCAAGTGCACCCAAGGACAACCTCCGGTTGTTACACATTATTATTATTAGATACTTGTATTTATTAGATAAATTAATCCGCCTCCCCCTCCCTCCCCCCCCTAAAAAAATAAAATAAAAAAAATCAATAAATAAAATAAATAAATATCTCCCTCTCTCTCGCTAACTTTTAGTCATACTTAAATGTTACTAAATCAAGCATCCTTGGATCATTCTGTTTTCAGCATTTTCTTTGCACTACATCCAAGTTGGCGTCAGGGTAATTCACCACGAGCCGGGGTTGCGGGATGTTCGAAAGAGTTACCGTGGCCCCGGCACAGGCAACAGAAGGAACACGGGTGGGTTTTAGTCAGTAAAAGTCTGACACACCCTCCCGCTCCGCCAAGAGCGGGAGAAGTCAGTTGATGATTTCCCACACAAAAAAAAGGGTAATTCACCATATTATATTTACATCTATCCATCATCCGTCACTGTAGTCTAATGCTTCCCATTCTTTTGGAATAATTTTAATCGTAGACTTTTCGATATTCAAGGCAAAAGTATGTTTTTTTATGCATAGTAAGTAATGCATAATAGTAATTTATGAAACTGTTGCATAATGAGGGGTATTAAAACACGAGTGTGTGTTTAAAAACCGAGTCATAGGCGAGGTTTTCAATAGTATCACACGAGTGTTTTAATATCTGGTTATGTGCAGTTTCATACACTATTATATCTGGTCTTATACATTGGGATTGAACATGTTAAATAAAAGATGTTTTGCTTTTTTTGCATTTGCCATGCCATAAAGTCATGATATCATTTATGTACCTATAATTTTCTCGACTTTGTTGGTAATAGATTATGAGTCATTTCCGTCACCGCATCTAAAATATTGGGCAGAGTCAGATTTTCTTCACATTCACTGACATCAGATATTTTTAAGCAAGAATAAAAAAATTCCCACGAAATTCAGTACAACAAAACTTAAGGATGGCGCTCAAAACCCAGCACATCACTGCGCATGCGCTAAGCGGCGCTGCGACAGACAACTAAAAATTGGAATCAAAACATAATAAAATGCTATAAAAATAGTGTTCCCCGCATAAGCGTTCCATTAAAAACAAATTATTAATGGAAACTCCTTGGTGATATTAACTTCTTGGATTTGCCCTGTATCGTAATGGTAAAAAAGTTTTTTTATAACATTATTTTGTCAGAGAAACACCCAGATGCACAAAGACAAACATTAATACCCCAATACGTAATGGATCATTAACGCTAATGATAACATTAATTTTATTTAATGATGTTGCAAAAAAGACTTGAGCATAAGTTAAGGTTCCATTAAGTACCTAAAGTTGTTTTTAAACAATGTTGCTAGTAGTATTGAGTGAAAAGAATAGAATAGAATACTCTTTATTGTACACCATAAAAATGAATAATGATAAGACTGAATATAAGTGAAGGTTTCCATATTTATTTATTAAATCTAGCATAACTCGATGAAAAAAATAACATGTTTGACAATTTTGACATTAGTTAAGTTTGATATGTTGTGAATTTGTTATATTCCATGTGCTCCGAGTTATTTAGTTTGCATTGTTTTTACTGTGATTTATAATTATTGTTTTGGGAAAATACACGAAACAAGAGACTAGTTAAAATTAGAATACATACACAATATTACCATATTATAGCCTAACAAAAAAATCCATAACCTGGATCCGAAATGAATTTTACTTTTTTGTGCGAAATTTAAAAAGGAATAAAATTGCCGAAGCGTTAATTGACGTAAAACCAATACTTTTAGAGATTTTTGCAAAGAAATGGTTTCGGGACCTTTGCCATCAATTTTTTTTTTAATTTGATTTCTTTATGATCTTTTCACACAACATTCTCTAAGCTATGCAATCCAGCAATTTCATAAAAATCTTCGGCAACCCTTCTGAATTCTTCCCTCTCTTCCATTAGAATAAAGACAGGTGCTAATCTAGCAAGCTTCAGAGTTACCTTCTGTACTATTCGACAAATTGATTTGTGGACATTTGTCAAATCACCTGCTGAAAAGATCCTACCTGTGGCAAAATATCTCAGGCAAATCAGTAGTAGGGTTTTGCCATCGATGGACTTATTTCTATGAATCAAACTGGTCACATATTTGACTAGCTGCTTCTTTTAAAACTCTGTAACGGATAAGAAAATCTTCTCCATCGTATTTTAAGAATATATCTTTTCTGTTTGGGAAATTATGACGGCGACAACGGGGAACATATTCTTCTACTTCAGACCATGATGATAGGCTCGACAAAGACATGTTGTATAATCCAGGAATGGCTAACTTTACTTTTTACCACTACTTCTTAAATAAAAACTGAAAATTCGCACACAAGACAATACAATAACCACGAACTGCAATATTAATGTTGGGGTTTTTTTTTTGTGGGTGGGAATTCATCAAATGACTTCTCCCGCTCTGGGCGGAGCGGGAGGGTGTGTCAGACTTTTACTGACTAAAACCCACCCGTGTTCCTTCAGTTCCCTGTGCCGGGGCCACGGTAACTCTTTCGAACAGGCGTTTGTTGACCTATTAAAATTCAACACCCGAAATGTCAATTTTAAGATCCTTTAGTTAGGCGCTAATTACGCTTTGTGCAACAAAAAATGTGACAGGTTACCTCGTTTGACACTTTCATTATTTAAAATTAAAGAACCATTAAAATCGAGTCTTATGTTGCTTTCTGCAACAAGTTAATGGAAGATTAGTATTTAATGACAGCTTTAAAAGTTAAAGTTCGTTTTTACAACTGGCTGTATAAGTATATGATTCTATTTTTAAATAATATGATTCTATTTTTAAATTTCGGTATTGTGTTTATAAAGTACCTACTTACGTATATGTCAATATAAACTCGTTTTGAAGTTTATAATTCGAATTTTACGATATGAGAGTAGATAAAAATGTATTCAACCCTTCCCTTACAATACATATGAACTCGTGATTTTTTTATGGATTACTATGCAGCCAGATAACATACGTTTTCTAAATTTATAAATTGCTTTTAGCCGTTGCGCTTAGAAACGTGTAGGTAGAACCAGTTTAACTAATGGATTAGTAAGTGTGAACAAATACTCGTTTGCTAAACCATGCGTGTATTGATCCTGAGTACGTCTATTCTAAGATTCATACTTAGCACACAAAGAAAACCGTGACACCATGATTGTAGACAATTCATCATTATTTAATGTGAATCTTCATATATCCGTAATAATAATAATACCAGCCTGTTATGGTCTCACTGCAGGGCCAAGGCCTCTTCTCATACGAAGACATGGCTTAATTGTAGTTTGGCTTAGATCATTAAAATTTAACCTCTAAATGGTCTAAGACTCCTGGTACATAAAACTGTCATGTGCCACTTTGTCAACAACTGTGATAATGAGGATTGATAGTTGAATATAAGTTTTTAAAATCCAACTCTTTTATTCCCACCTCAATAGTCCGGCAGCGCCCTAATTGCGTAATACCCTATCAACCACAATCTGAATGATTTTGAAGCATATTGCTAATCCATTGCTTCATATTTCGATAAATTTAACTGCTCAACAAAGCAAATAACGCAATGAATGTTGTAGACTGTCAAAATTAAACTGATTTCTACTGGTAGTGTATTACGCAATTAGGGTACAGTTCAGCTGCAGGAACCAACAATCTCCAAGGTGACCAGGAAGATGGCATAAATAAAAGACATACCTACTGCATTGTCTTGCAGTTTGTCAACCCTATGCCAACCCCTTGGCATAGCAGGATATTATTGGCGACGATATTATCTCCGACAAAGTAAAACGGTCGATCTGCTAGGCAATCTATCTATATTAGTATTATAATATATTATAGGATGTATTTTATGTTAAGGGCCCAATCACACGTACCACAACCACACCACATCGCAGGGACAAAATGTGGGCAAGAAGTGGTCACGTGTGATTATTGTCGCTGCGACTTCTTACAGTTGAGTTGTGGTAAACACAAAATCAAATCAAATGGTCAACGCAACGTTGTGTTGCCATGTGGCTGGTTGTTAGCGCGCAGTCTCGCTGGTGGGTGCATTGTGGGCGTTGTGATTGCGACGTGGTCGGTAATACCGACAAGGTTGATTTTGACGGCAAAATGTGGTCCGTGTGAATAAACTGTATTCATATTCATATAAACTAGCGCCCGACCTCGTGTTGTGGTTGTGGTGTGGTTGTGATTGTAGTACGTGCGATCAGACTTTAAAACAAGCGCGGATGAAGTCGTGGGCAGAAGAAAAAATAAAATCCATACGACGTCCATGATTGCTTATTTATTTTATCGTAGAAGAGATACGCTATGACAAATTAGCGGGTCGTTGACCCTAAACCATTATTTTTACACCTTCTACGGCGTTGCTGAACTGTTTATGCCCGACCTAACTTTTTTATTACTTAGATCTGTCTACATATTTTACCTACCTAAAGTACTTACGCATCCCCTTCAAATAATTTAGTCGAGAAAAGATTTTTAACTAATGTAAATTTTTATACTCCCAGCAAACTATATGTTATGTGCTTCATTGTACTGAATTTTCAATATAAACAAAAACATCTAATTTACTTCCAAACCCACGACATACAGTGTGAGTCTTTATAATGTGCACATATCGAAATGAGGGAATCTATGCTTAATTTTATCGACGGAAAAAATGTTAAAAAAAATCTAAATATTTATTTATATTTTTTATGGATTTTTAAAAAAAATTGTTTGCTTTTGTGACCCCAGTGTATACAAAACTGTGTAACTTTTAAACTAAACGATTTATCACGATGAAACAAACTCCATAATGTTTGGAAGTAATTAGGTGTCGTCATAAAATAAAAATTATGGAAAAAAAATAGCCACATTTAAAAATAAACATTTTTGTTTGGCAAAAATCTGATTTTTTTTCATTAATTTTTACAAAAATTGTAAAATTTCTCAATAACATGCCCCCATCACCTTCTTTTTTTATAACTTTAAGTTATTCTTCATTGTATTAGGAACCTAACGGTAAAAATTGCATGTTTTTAACTCAACCCCAACATTTTTTATCAACTGTCAAAGAAAGGCCCAACGCATAGCTATTGTTTAGCAGGTAGATAAACTTTCTTTTGAATGTGCGCAGGTCGGGGAGGTAGGGCCAGCCAAAGGAACTTGAATTATGACAGATGTCAGACTGGCAGTCGCTCCGAATTATTCGCCGCTGCTACATGTGTTTCGGTACTTTCGTTCGCTGGACTTTCATAACTTTCGTTCGCTGCTACATGATGCCGCGTTTAAGTGAATTTTCCCCGGCACACATCGCCGACATACATTTTTATTATGGAGTGGGACA
Organism: Fissipunctia ypsillon; assembly: GCA_947568875.1. Classification (NCBI taxonomy): domain Eukaryota; kingdom Metazoa; phylum Arthropoda; class Insecta; order Lepidoptera; family Noctuidae; genus Fissipunctia; species Fissipunctia ypsillon. The sequence continues at coordinate 12,489,090 of OX387659.1, read as the reverse complement.
AGGAAGTGCCAGAGCTGCGCGCGCGGCTTACATAGCTGCGTATCCTAACAGGCAACCAGTGCCATCTGCCCGAAACTTCCAGGAAGTTCACAGAAGGTTGTCGATCACTGGACTTGGATCAAGTAGAGATCGTCGCGAGCCACCTCAAGTAATTATTGATGCGGCTACTGAACAAGCAGTATTAAGTGATTTGTTTGCTGATCCATCCATAAGTACTAGACGACTGGCTCTTCGTCACGGAATATCCCAAAAATCAGTGTGGCGTATTTTAAAGAAAGAAGGATTGCATCCTTATCACTATCAAAGGGTGCAACATCTACATGAAGACGTAGACTGGCGTCCAAGGTGTGTGATGTCCACATGGATTCAAAGAAAAACCAGAGCAAACCCAAACTTTCCAAGAAAAATACTATGGATGGACGAAGCGACATTCACTAGAGACGGTATTACTAACTATCGAAATTTACACAGATGGTGCCGCGCAGGTGAAAACCCAAAACTGAAACGGTCATCTACTTTCCAAGTAACATTTTCGATAAATGTTTGGGCTGGTCTTATCGATAACATGTTGATTGGACCAGTCATATTGCCGAGAACGTTGACTGGTGAAAGATTTTTAAGTCTATTGAGAGATGATATGCCTCAGTTATTGGAAGATGTCCCACTGGCTGTGCGTCAAAGGATGTTTCTTCAGATGGACGGATGTCCTGCCCATTACGCTACAAATGTAAGAAGATTTTTAAACGAAAATGATCATGACAAATGGATCGGCCGGCAAGGACCTGTAGGGTGGCCTGCGCGTTCACCCGATTTGACGCCCCTTGATTATTTCCTATGGGGGACCATGAAGCAACGCGTCTACAGTACCCCCATCAACAGTGAGGCCGATTTGCGTGACCGCATAATAAACTGTGCGAATGATATTCGCAATGATCCCGAAATGATAAGGAGAGCGACACACCAAATTCTAATTCGCGCGGCTGTGTGTTTACAACAACGAGGTGGACATTTTGAGAACCTGATGCATTAAATTTTGTATTTAATAATAAATGGGTTTCAATTGAACTCTTTTGCATTAATTATCATCCCAAACAAACCACCCTTATGAGAACAATACGATTCCGCGTTCGGAGTGCCATCTTTGAAACGACCCGCGCGCATTCACAACAAAGTTAACAAAAAAAAGTTTATCTACCTGCTAAACAATGTGCGTAGCTATGCGTTGGGCCTTTCTTTGACATTTGATAAAAAATGTTGGGGTTGAGTTAAAAACATGCAATTTTTACCGTTAGGTTCCTAATACAATGAAGAATAACTTAAAGTTATAAAAAAAGAAGGTGATGGGGGCATGTTATTGAGAAATTTTACAATTTTTGTAAAAATTAATGAAAAAAAATCAGATTTTTGCCAAAAAAAAAATGTTTATATTTGATTATGGCTATTTTTTTTCCATAATTTTTATTTTATGACGACACCTAATTACTTCCAAACATTATGGAGTTTGTTTCATCGTGATAAATCGTTTAGTTTAAAAGTTACACAGTTTTGTATACACTGGGGTCACAAAAGCAAACAATTTTTTTTAAAAATCCATAAAAAATATTAATAAATATTTAGATTTTTTTTAACATTTTTTCCGTCGATAAAATTAAGCATAGATTCCCTCATTTCGATATGTGCAGATTATAAAGACTCACACTGTATATCAAAACTAGCTGTGCCTCGCGACTTCGTTCGCGTGAAAATCGTAAGATTCACAATATACTAAAATAACAGCCACATTTTAATAAAACTCCTTCGTCCCCCGACCCGCCGCGTGGCTTCGCCCGCCCGCTCTATTACTTCGTTTCCGCTTAGCGCTCTTTCCAGTTTTTCTTTTTCTTGTGCTTGGTTCCTAAGGGTCGTAGCATGATGTTAAATAGCCTATAATCATCCTCGAGAATTGGGCTACCAAATGCAAAAAGAATGTTTCATATCCGATTTTTTGTTCACAATTTCATGGGTTTTATTTTTTTAGCGCGGAATCCTAATTATTTTTCTAAAATATAAGTAGCCTAAATTACTCCCCATAACATCAGCTATCTGCCAGTAAAAGTCGCGTTTGGAGATAAGCCGGAACATACAGACAGACAGACAAAAATTTTTAAAATTGCTTTTGTGTTATAAGTACCGTATAAACGTTCATTATGCATTTTGTAAAAAGTTGTTATTTTGATATTACAAACAGACACTTCAATTTTATTTATTTGAATAGATTAACGAAAAATTTGAAAACAAAACAAGTTTTATTCAAGTTAATTCTTATTATATTTATTACTGGGTCTAGGATAACGACCGGCTCTATTATCGACTATATCGGTTGCATAAACAATATAGACTCGCAGCATTTCGAGTCCCACCTCTAGGTCACCGGTATTATGATAAACAACAAACGATTCTCCTTACTAACTTGACGTCATGTGTTTAGGTGTTAAGACACGAGCGCTAATATAACTACCGAGTATTAACGACGACTGTTGAATTAACAAACAAGTGTCAAGAAACGTGTTTTAGCATAATCAATATTCAGTGAGTAATGTCAGCACTAGAGGAGTGCTGATGGTAAAATAATTTTATCTGGGGGCGTAAATAATAAATAAAATTACATTTATTCTCTTTATTCCAAGAAAAACGTATTCACTTCCACGCGTCTATTATACCACTTTTGTTTTTTTTTCTCCAAACAAAACCCTAACATTTTATTTTTAAAGTTAATTCCAAATTCGATTGAGTTTTCGAATGCAACCAGAGTTATTTTTCTACCGGCCTGAGCGACGTAAGGTTGCCTTTTGCAGACAACCTTTATAGTAATGTACCTAAACTCTTATGTGCTTAAGATCAATTGGAATACAGTATCCGTAAAGGCAAAGTACATTCGGCCATTGGGCTTTGAAAGAATGTTCATTGAAACGTTAACTAATTCATCCATCCATTCCTCAGATCATCCATCCTCTTAAATTTACACTTACGACCAACTTTTTGACAAGTTCCCCAATTCTTTGAAAAATTCAAAAGCTACACTCGAAGTTTAACTAATAAAGTATACCGTAGCCTTAGCGGTCACAACACTCAAAGGGAAACTATTCTAGCTGTGAGACTGTATAAAGGCAAACTCAAACTGTTCACTTAGATTTATTAAGATTATTATTTATTATTATTTATTAAGTTATACTTATTATTATAGTTATTTGTACACTGTTCAGAACTAAATGTAATCGAATGTTCCCATTGACTATTCCTAGCCAAAAATACCCCTCAACGTCCGCGTGGCCAATTCCCTCTCCAATTGGCCCACGATATCGGGCGATACTAGTGTCGTGGTCCAATCGTTGAGCGACCTATTTTCCCGCCATTCATTCCACCAATCAATATTAAATCAAGGGTTGACATTCCCAAACAAAGGAAATTAATCGTTTACACAACATTCCTTTGATAATATTTAAAACATATGTTTATAAATTAACAAAAATCCTAACAAAATTAACTCATTATAATAATTATCTTTCAAATACATAGGCTACTAGTTCTTAAAAGGAAACAAAACCTAACAGTATAGTATAGCATTTTACCCTTATACTTCGAGCTCATTTTGATCTCTTGTGGATACCTGTTTCCCTTTTTCCTTCCAGCCAGGTATAATAAAAAAGAATATCATTTAAAATTAGAATAATTTGCATACGAGGCATTGACCTTAATTTCGTTTGGTTTAGTACGTCAGCAACCCGTAAGCGAATGTTTTAGTAGATAGTAAAGGCAAATTGGGTTTTTACAAGCGTCAGAGGTTTTGCTCAATTATTCTTTATTGTTTACCCCGATAAATGCTACTAATGTTATAAACTAGCTGTCCCCCGCGACTTCGTTCGCGTGGAAGTCGTAAGATACACAATATACTAAAATAACAGCCACATTTTAATAAAACTCCCTCGTCCCCCAACCCGTCGCGTTGCATCGCCTGCCCGTGCTATTACTTAGTTTTCGCTTAGTGTTCTTTCTGACTTTTTTCTTTTTGCTCGGCTCCTCGGCTCGGGTCATAGCGTGATATTAAATAACCAATAACTATCGTCCAGAATTGAGCTACCAAAAATGCAAAAAGAATTTTTCTAATCCGACTTTTTGTTCATAATTTCATAGGTTTTACTTTTTTTGCGCGGAACCCTAAATATTTTTCTAAAATAAAAGTAGCCTAAGTTACCCGCCGTAACATCAGCTATCTACCAGCGAAAGTCCCGGTAAAATTGGTCAAGCCTTTTTGGAGATTAGCCGGATCAAACAGACAGACAAAAAAAATTTAAATTGCTTTTTTGTTATAAGGACCGTATATGTTTCATATGCATTTAGTAAAAAGTTGTTATTTTGACATTACAAACAGACACTTCAATTTTATTTATTTGTATAGATGTGAAAGTTTGTATGAAAGGACACCGTCGAAAATCGCACTAGGACCAACAAACATCTGATGTACATATTAATCTATATAAATAAATGAAATTGCGCTAAAATAATTGCGTTGAATTGTACTAAAAGCGAATATCTTTATGAAACGAAAATTTTGCGGTCCATAATGAACAATTAAAAGAGCTGGATGTAACGAGTAACGACAACAAATCAAAAAAATGCCGCCATCTTTGACAATTAGATTTGACATGACAATTAGTGATGCCCAATCTTTCATTTCACACACATCGAGAGCGAAATTACTTGCGTTGGCTACCTGCTCACGGATGTCATACGCATCCCTACAGTACGATAACGTCCAAAGGTTCCATCGTTTATCTTCGGAAAAACCGAAATATAGCGAATAAAATGAGACTATAGGCCAACAGAACTTGATTTATATTCCCACCTAAATTATTATAGATCGACGAACTAATTCCGCCACTCCCTTATTGGACATTTCATTCGGCAAACTTTGGGTTTTCTGAAGATAAACAATGGAACCTTTGAACCTTGTCGTACTGTACGTATGTACATTCCTTCTCAACCTTCGTTGCTCTAGGGTATGACGCTTCTGTAGTGACTCGTGCGACGTTTTCATTGGTGCATACCATACACCTTAGGTGCGAAAAGAATTCAACAACAAAACCAATTTTCATATTATAATTCATCCATCCTAAATAATTAATGATCTTTTTCTATACAATTACTACACATACGAGTAAGTGAGATGCATTGTAATATTTCAAATAGAATAACACGCTGGGTAGTGAACAGCATCGATTTTGTTTGAAATATACGGATCTAATGAATGGGCATCCCTAATCCTTGTCATGTCATGTCAATCAACTCAAGTGTCTAGTTATTTAAATTTATTATCATGTATTTCTAAGGGCTGTTTTCACCAACATTAAAACCGGTTAGGTATTTAAACAGTTGGTTTATGTCAATCTTCCTGAGGGAAGAACAGAAGCCCAATTCCCGTAATTAAAACCGTTCAAAATCTAGTCGCAATCTCACCTCAGCGACAATCAAATGTCAAAAACTTGTTTTGACAAGTTTTTGACATTTGATTGAGTGTAGGTATTTTTGACATATTGAGACTGAGATCAGGCTGTGAACGTTTTTAAAATTACGGGAATTGCCCCTCTTTTTTTTTTTGGATGGGAAATCAAAAACCCACCCGTGTTCCTTCTGCTGCCTGTGCCGGGGCCACGGTAACTCTTTCAAACATCCCGCAACCCCGGCTGGCATCGGTCCTGGCGGACCCCATCAATACTGCTCACATCTCTTGATGGGGTCCGCTAGGACCGATGTCAGCCGGGGTTGCGATTAAATATCTAAACAGCCGTTTTAAAAGTTGGTGAACTCCGCCCTAAGTATTAAAAGGATTGTTTCTTACTACATATAAACTCAAAATTTTTGTTTCCTTTTTAAATAAATGCTTTCTGCAAGTTTTCCGCCATTAAACTTTATCAGCATAGGCATATATTTGTTATTTAGAGCAAGCAAAGTAATTTTCTTTCGCTATTGGTTCTGGGGCGAAACATGTATGGATACAGAACAATCTCCTTTGGCACACAGATAGACCATGACCTGGCTTAGGAAGGACATAGGATACTTTTTATCCTGGTGGTACGTTCCCGTGGGATACTTTCCGACCTCCACGCGGGCGAAGCCGCGGACAAAAACTAGTAATGCTATAAATATACTTAAAACTGCGGAAGATTTTTTCTAGACTTGATTTGTAATAAGCAAAGTTTAAAATAGAACATTTAATTATGTAAATCCCCTCGCGATCTCTGCATACTAACGGCCATTAAATTATTTACCTACTCATAATAATATTGTGAATAGCGTGTGTTTCGCGTTTCCTCTTAAGCCTATAAATGAGTGACTCATAATAGCAGATTTTTCCACGTTACGAGAAATATTAAAAATGTTTCCATTGCAGTTAAATTATAATTAATAGGATTCGAGGAAAAAGACGTCGATCGTTGATTTACTCATAGCTGTATATTGTTCCGCAATCATAAATCAACAAACATTCAAACATTTGAGCCACAGGATACAAGCGACGCTTAGTTTGTGGATCACCGAACATATCACTTAATGTATTCATACTTTTTGATAAACAGACGTTATTATTATTATACTAGCTTTTGGTGGAAGTCGTAAGACACCAAAATATACTAAAATAACAGCCACATTTTTTATAAAACTTCCCTGTATACTACGTTTGTATTTTTTGTCTCAACAGCCAAAATATGAAGAGTCAGGACTGGTGATGCGGGAACAAGCGACGTACAGATGCCCGTGTGAGATGTAGCTCGTCCTGAGTTCGATCCGCAACCTTCAGTAGTAATTTCCCAATGCTTGCGAAGTTTTTCGTTATTAGTGAACTAGCTGTGCCCCGCGACTTCGTTCGCGTGGAAGTCATAAGATACACAATATAATACTAAAATAACAGCCTCATTTTAATAAAACTCCCTCGTCCCCCGACCCGCCGCGTGACATCGGCCGCACACGCTATTACTTCGTTTTCGCTTAGCGTTCTTTCCGACTTTTTTTATTTTTGCTTGGTTCCTAAGCGTCGTGGCATGATGTTAAATAGCCTTTGACTATCCTCGAGAATTGGGCTACCAAATGCAAAACGAATTTTTCAAATCCGACTTTTTGTTCACAATGTCATGGGTTTTAATTTTTTTTTGCGCTGAACCCTAATTATTTTTCTAAAATAAAAGTAGCTTAAACATAACATCAGCTATCTGCCAGAAAAATCCCGTCAAAATCGGTCCAGCTGTTTCGGAGATTAACTGGAACGAACAAACAGACAGACAGACAAAAAATTTTAAAATTGTTATTTTAATAAAAAGTTGTTATTTTGACATTACAAACAGACACTTCAATTTTATTTATTTGTATAGATGTATAGATATACTCGTAGATGTAGGTATAGATTAATGAACGCCTGCGTTCCTGCATATACTATCAAATGACACAGTAGATTGTGACTGTATTGTATTTAGAAATATCTACGGTTAGGACCATAGATATTTGGACGTAGTTATGCAAAATGGATCCAGCCCACAAAAACCATTTTTTGAATTACTGTCATAAATAGCATCTACACATCAACTTGGTATCTATTTATTTATTTATTTAGGTATCATTAAGGACTGTGTTTTTCATTAGAAAAAAGGTACTTTGCGGCTTGGATATTTTTTGCATAAACTAAAGTTGCTGTGTAGATGCCATTTATGACAGTAACTCAAAAAACGGTATTTGTGGGCTGGATCCATTTTGCATAACTATGTCCATTTGTATTATAACCAAAGATAACAGAAGAGGTCTTAACTTTATGTTTTTCTGTGTACGTTCTACGAACTATTATAATATAATAGTATCTACCTATAACAAAATGTAAAAAAAGAAACACAAAATATATCAATTGTTAGGAACCGAACTTAGGTTAGCAAAGCTGTCGTCGAACGTTTAAGCTATTTGCTTTGTTGTAAGTTGACTAAAATAGCCGTTCTTATATTATGTCATGATTGACTGCTTAGCTCCTTGAAGGTTTAGCGGGATGATAATAATTTAAATGTTTAAATCTGTAACTATCTGCTATATTCGTTCCCGATTCAGCCCAGTGAAGGAATGGAATAATTCCACTGTTGTCGTACACTGGTATATTGTTTTCTTTCTAATCTCATCTCAGTCTCATTTCCCGCGAAATGTATGTACATATAGGAAGCTTTTTTTGCATTTCTAACTTTTCTAGTACTAAACCCTCTGTTTGTCTCATAGAGTTTTTTTGATCCTTCTATGAAACAGGATCGATTGGTATCAAAAAAAGCTTTTGTGAAAATTGCCCATTCTCTTGGAGATTTACATTTTTTTTTTCAAAATTTGTGAATGCAGATCAAAATGTTAAGGACAGTCTCCTAAGACTGTTTTCTTGTAGCGACAACGGTTAAGGTATTATTATTATATGTATTATTACCCGTCTCAAAAATCCATCCTGTATAGTGTATATGTCATGATTGACTGCTTAGCTCCATAGAGGGATAGCGTGATGTTAATCATTTAAAAGGTTGAATATGTGACTATCTGCAATATAACCTTTTTATAGCCTTTTATCATCTATCACTACGGTTGCTAACTTTTTTAGAAGAAATAAAGTACATATTTCTGATTTCAGAGAGGGTAAAGAGTACAGAGTATTGCATAATTCTGTTTTAAAAAGCATTTTTTTTTAACATTTGCTATACACTACGTGTTTCTGGATGTACGACATTAAATGAAAACGAGCACAGTAATAATCCATTGGAACATTTTAAAACACGAATATTAATAGTTAATGGAAAATTAAAAAATTGCAGTTTTCAAACAAAATAAATAGTAGAATCAACTGCATAAAAAGTAAACACGCTTCATCTACGCAAAGTCACTGACCAACGGTGCGGTGCGGGGTGCAGGGCGCGGCGGCGGCAATGTTTACCTATTATTACGGACTCAGATCTACATCATGTTGAAAAATAATTTCCTGTGGCTAAAGTATTCATTGGATTTGACAGATTTTTTGTATACGGGGAAAGAACATGATTCTCTTTACGTGGTTTAAAGGAATATCAATCCTCCTGTTACACGTGGTATAAAAAAAAATTAAAAATAATTGTACGATGATACACATTCTAACTCCGAATTGAAATCGATGAGGCGCTCAATATGATCAATTACAATGAAGCCCTGTTTCTCATTTTTCGCCACTTTACATATGTATGTACATACATGACCAAAAACAGGACCATCTTTCAGCTATTTAATTGGTCAAAGTTATTTACTTTGTGGATTTAATGCAGAAGACTTTAATTGCAAGAGTGAGCGAAGCGAGCCCGAATATTTTAACACGCCGCCTGAGTTCGGCTACGTTTTATTTTGACAGCAGCAACACTGTCAGCTGTCAACTGCGGATCCAATGGATCGCGGAGCCCTCACCGGAAAGACTTACTGAAAAATGAAGAGGCAGGAATTCATTTAATTCAATTGAAAGACAGAGATATAAGAGTATTTTAGCTTACTCTATTACTTTTGTATAATAATCATAAAGTACGCCCACGGGAGTTAGGGTACAATACTCTATACTAGAGTATGGTTTGATAACCATAATCTTTTACACAGTCCATCCATCGTTTCAATGGTCTTCCCCTACTCTGATAGCCATCCATATTCATACTAAAAATTTCCTTCATGACATTTTCCTCATTCCTCCGCATAACATGCGGCTATACTATGACCACCGATTTCCACTCAGAATATGCTGTTGGACAATATTTTCAGAAAATATTAGAGCTTGTCTGTTTTGAAATGACGCATCCCACTCAAACTCAAAGCATTTATTTCAAATAAACCAATTACAGGCACTTTTGAATTGTCAAGGGGTCGGTCAGTCAGAAAGATGAAGCTAGTTGCCCATTCCAAAGCGTAGTAGGTTCCTATGGAGAAGAATGGGCAAGAAACTCCACGGACACTCTTTTAAATCAAAATATTTAAAAAAAAAATTGGTTACATCATTCATCTTGAAATTATATAAGTATGTGAGAACAATATAGAAAGACGTGCCCGTTAAAAGCGTCCGAAAAAAAAAACAAAAATTATTTAATATTTAAAATAAGCTGTATCAGTTATGAGATGACCTGTCCCTACTGACGGCGCCCGTTCAGGAACATGACGCATGGATCAGCACCATTCAGCTCAACCATTTTGAACGGAACTTAATGATGCAACACACACGCCAACACCAGCGAGACATTCGAGTGAGCACTACTTTTTGTATATGTACACTTCGGTAAAGGCATTTTCTTATTTTTCAACATGATGAATGTAGATCTGAGTCCGTAATAATAATAGGTAAAAATTGTAAGGTCAAGAACCTGTGCAAAACATATGATTCAATTATCTGCGTTCGTATTGTTCTCCATCTAAAGTGCCTGCGCCTACCTACATACGCCCCACACCGCCTCGCACCGCCCCGTACCGCACCGCACCATCGGTCAGTGACTTTTCGTAGATAAGGCGTGTTTACTTTTTATGCTATTTATTTTTTTTTTTGATTTTGCTATTTTTTTTTGTGTTTAAAAACTGCAATTTTCAAATTTTCCATTATCTACTCATCTTCGTGTTTTATAATGTTTCGATGGATTATTACTGTGCTCGTTTTCATTTAATATCGTACATCCAGATACACGTTGTATAGATATAGATTAAAATGCACTCTCACCTATTTCACTGAATCAACTGCACGTAATATCATTTACTGAACTCCCCATATCCTCAGAATAAACTGCCATACTCATTGCCAACAGTTTGACGTACACATGATACACAATAGGCTTCAAGTCTGTTATTACAAACCTTGAATCCGTATATAAGACCTACAATTTTATGCTACATGAGCCTTTGGATATTATGGTATGTAATTAATTGTTACCTCATAAACTGTTGATTGTCTTAAAGGCACATTAAAAGCAGGCAGACGCAGATCCCAAAGCGAAAAACGACCATTTTGAGAATTGAACGCTCAGTGCGCGAGTTGATACGCTAAACAAGGAAAATAACAACGGACTGTCCAAACAAGTTAACAGGCAGTCCAGATGGTCATTTACCTTGAGTAAGCTGGCCGTAAAAGCCGACCGGTCAACCAAAGGGTTGAAGGTTTTATGGGGCTATAGTATTCTGAGGTACCGTCTAAAGTTCTCCTCTACCGATCGTTGTATCTCCTGACGAAGTTTATTCCGTTTATATGGATGTACCTATGTATATATCTATGTATCTGTTCTTGTATTTTATAGTTATTTTCGTGTTATCTATCCCTTGTGTTGCACTTGCCACGTTTTCTCTCTACATCACCTTAAGGTTGACTGGTAGAAAATACCTCAGGCATTAAGTTCGTAAGTACTTGTGTATAAAGTTTTAAAATGATATCCTGTATTTATTATTTATACAAGCACTAAATTATGCCGCCAGTCTCTTGGGTACATTACCAGTCGACAGCGATGCGGAGGAATTTTTCGACGCCATATTTTAGTTTGTTAATAGTGTTATTTAGGTTAGGTTATTATATTTTAATTAATAGTTGGTAAAATTATATCCTAACCTATTCACAAACTAAAATATGGCGTCGAAAAATTCCTCCGCATCGCTGTCGACTGGTAATGTACCCAAGAGACTGGCGGCATTGCCACGTTGTATGGCAATGCTTAGCCTCTGGCCAAGGTAAAAGCCGGCCCTTGGGTCACGGGAAGTGTCAACTAGCCGTTTGGAGATTTCGTTAAACTAACCATGGGCGCTCGGACCCCACGGCCCGAGGGTTTCAACCCCAAACGGCTCGAAAATATAATTACCGATAAGGTTATTATACTTTCGCCGCTTGAGGTTTTCCGCAGCCGCAGCAGCAGCGCCAGCACAGCACGCCGAGCCGGAAAGATGTGATGGCGCAAGAGTATCGACACAAGTTGCGTCTCACACTAAAGGCCTACCCACCTTCCATGGAAATAAAGACATGCCGTCCGGTCTCTTGCCAATAGTTGGTTAGTTAAAGTTTTAATAAATAAATAAAGTGTCTAAACCCGTTCAAAAGTTGTAACAATATGTAAACATTACTAGACTCTCATCATCTCTTCTCATGTCAAATGATGTCGTCGCTCCATATCGATGCAATTTTTTTCAGTTCTGATGCAGGAATAGTAATGGTTTTGTCAAAACGCTATTATACACTTTTATAGAAATCCTGATTGACAGTTGATTTTCTATTTTTAATCAAAATTTAAAGAAAATACTTTATTCAAATAGAGAAATTCACTAAAAAGAATCAATAACGATCCAAAAAACTTAAAATAATAATCCTCAATTGCGGCGATACTCTAAAACGTACTTGATCCCTAGACACTTTTATTATGTGTAGTTGTACGACTTTATTATATAGTATAATACTACGCATAATTATGCACGTCATATCAATGTAACGTATTGTGTCGCATGTCTAAGTTACCTCTGTGACACAGAGTGCCCTTGTACCATAATTATCAAGATCAGGAAAACCGCAGTTTATCACTTGATTTGCATTATTCTAGCTAAACCGAGGTTCTAGGTAAGGAAGCACTGTTTTTATGCACAATCATGAACTCTTTATCACTCTGATGGATAGGTATATTTTATTTTAAATGTAGCAGCATATTTTTTTTAGGCACCAACTAAGACAAAAATAAAGAAAGAAAAATGTGTAGGTATATAATAAAGAAAAATAATAAAAATTAGACAGATAGACGATCGATAATTTAGTTGCTGCATTTACTTGCAGTACAGCTAAAGCAAGAACCAGGTGAAAGAAACAACAACTTCTAACTCTTGGTGGCGCAAGATGAATTATTTGATTAACCCTGAATTAGCTTTTAACTCCGAGATATTTAGGATAACCCATGAACGTGCAAATGGGCCTTACCAAAATTAACATAGAACTTAAGCTTTTTCGTTTTCCGAGGACTCGTTATTTGATTTTTAGTGTCAATAATTATTTAAGGCCAAAACGCAGCCATTGGGAACTGCTCGCGTATATATTGTAATGCTATTTTTAAATCTGTGATTACAATGTATACACAAATTTTGCGTACCTACTGCTCATTCAGTTTGTAACGTGGACGTGCGCGTCCTGGTTCCAAACTATACTACATCACTTACGCCTGACAAGAGTTTTAAAGATATAGTTTAATAAAAAAAGACAGTTCTAAATAGCCAAGTAACTGCGACCAACTTAGAAGTAGCGCTCGCCGGCCGCTGCCGCGGCAACGGTTGCTTCGCTTGCTCGGCTCGCGCCGCGTGGTTGGTCACAGTTCTATCCTAACTAAACCTTAACCAATTGGTCAGTCCTAAAAATACTAAATAGTCAAGTAATTGTGACCAACTTGAGCGTAGCGCTCGCCTGCCGCTACCGCGGCACCGCTCGCTTCGCTCGCTCGGCTCGCGCATAGTTGGTCACAATTCCAACCTAACCTAACCTAAACCAATTGGACAGAGTGCCCTATCTTCAACTGAACGTCAATCAGCCTGTTAAGGACCTAACTAAAGGTTTATGAATAAGATAAAGCGAACTGTACAAACTTATAATTCGGTTCTAAAAGACAGTACAATATTGGACTAAACTTTGGATGACAAGTATGTGCACGCATCGTCGTTCCTGTTCAGTGCTGGAATGTTGCGCCGGCGACCGCCAGCGCGCTGCCGCGGTGTCGCCGTCCCGCACCGCGCCGCTCCCTCCGCCCGGACTTGTATACGTGAACATCCTCCCCGGGTTGAAGCACGCAATCTAAAGGAAGTGGGCAAATATTATTAAAAGAACGAAGTAACGTCCCCTTCTTCGTCTTCAACTCGGCCACACGCGTTGCTCCGTCGTTCCCCGGGAAGACTCGTGACACGTCCCAGTGGCCACAGCAGCGGCGGTTGTCCTCTCTCCTTGATGAGAACTAACGTTCCTTCTGCCAGTTGTCCTGTAGATTACGTCCATTTTGTCCTTTGCTGGAGCAGAGTAATATATTCTAAATGGAACCGCTTCCAAAAATGCTGTTTTATATGCTCCAGTCTATAATAGCGCTTCAAGCGGTCGATGTTTATGCCAGTCACTTGTGGATGTGGAACCGCCATAAGTGATCGTCCAATCAGAAAATGTGAAGTAGTGAGGACAGTGAAAGTGGTGTGAGAGGACGTGAATGAAGTACAGCTTCTATTTGTGTCAAGCAAGTGACCATTTGTTCGTATGTGAAATCTGTTAGCTGTAGTAGTCTTTTCAAGTGGTGTTTAGTAGACCGAACGGCAGCTTCAGCAATGCCGTTGAAATGTGGGGAATATGGAGGGACAAAATTATATTCAATGCCCTTTTGGTCATATGAAATATTTGAATCTTGTAAGAATTGTTGCAGTACATTACAAGTTCCGATAAAATTAGTGCCGTTATCGGATAAGATGCTCTTGGGTTTGCCACGACGAGCAACGAAACGGTTTAAAGCAGCCATGTAGCCCTCCTTAGTAAGGTCTGTAACGAGCTCAATATGAACAGCTTTAACTACAAGACACACAAAAATGCATAGATACGCCTTTACAAGCCTACTACAGCTAACACATTCCACATACGAGGAAATGATCACTTGCTTGACACAAATAGAAGCTGTACTTAATTCACGTCCTCTCACACCACTTCATAGAAAAAATCACCTTCATGTATTTCGGCTAGACGTTATGTATTACGCCGTACAATTCGTATTATACAATTAGTTTGCAACATATACACAATTAGTCCGTATGCGTACTGGCACTGTATATTAAGGAATAAGGTACCTAGTTAATTAGGTCACTACGAAGTATAGGTAAGTGTTGTTACTTGAAGTATGGGTTGAGAAAAACTGGTTTCTTATATTTTACAGTATTTAGATGTCGATACTCATCACGTCTGAAAAGTTTACACAAAAAAAAACAGACTTTTAAACTGATATTTCAAGTTGCTATGCGTCGATGACCCCACAAAAAACTCATCAAATTAAATTATTTTTTGATCTATCTTGTTTACATATCGATACCCATTGCGTCTGCGGATTTAGCTAGCCAATTTAAAATAACCCTATAAGTAGTTAACCAGCAGTAGGTACTGACTAACATGATGTTGTTTAGATTATCAAGCTAAGTATGTGCAATCATTTGAGATAACAACGCCTGATTTACCCTCGTTAAGCTATTTTCAATAGACTATAAAAGAATGACTTCCTGATATCACAAAGCATTTACGGTCCAGCGAACGAAAGCGTCTCTCTTCAGCTATTGTTGGTAAGCAGGAATTTGAATTACATAGTTTAAAATACATATTTTAAAAAGAACATCATACCACATAATGTTTTTTGAGTGATGGTGGTATAACCTTACTGTTTTTTGTGTGAGACAAGTAGGGCGCCTATTGGAAATCTAAGAGACAAGACACCTTTATAGCTTCAGTCGCTCAAGCCAAAAATAAACAACTACGAGCAAAGTTGTATTGCAAAGACCTTAAAGTAGGCACTTAATAAGTTATCTTTGAAGATTCCCAGTTGCCCTAAATTACACCTAAGAATATGGTTAAATGCCTTAAAGTAATCTTTTTCTTTTAGACTTTATAGTTCTTGTATCGGGGTAAATAATATATGATATTATTACGAAATCTCTAATATTTACAAGATATAACAACTGAATCTATAATTTTATTTGCTATAATGATCAGTTAATATAATAAACGATTGATATAATTTTAAAGTAACTAATTTTTATAAGCATAACATACATTGAATATAAAATCGTTTGATAAACCACTCAAAAGACATAAAACCTATTTAGTATAATATGATAAAACGCCTAGTAAAAAACACAAAGCAAAATTTCAGATATACACATTAAAACATTGTCTAAAAGCATGCAAACATAAACTGAGAGCAGGTCGACGAAGCCCCGCTGCGCGGGGCTCCTATTTCTGTCTGCAGGGTTTAAAGGAACCTAACCAAACCAAGCCTCGGGATGCCCCTGACGTCGACCGTCTATGGTTGGGATTTTCGGGTCGAAAAAAAACCAATAACCACACATCACTAAAAAAAAACCGGGCTCCGCTCCGCTCCCGCCTTAGGGTGCGTTTCCACTGACGCGGAGCTGGGCGAAGCTGAGCGGAGACGTGCCGGAATCGTCCAATCGCAGACGAGACGAGAGACTCGATGAGGATTTCAACTGTTGTGATTGGTCGATTCCCGCACGTCTCCGCTCAGCTCCGCTCGTCTCCGCTTCAGTGGAAACGCACCCTTAGCCTTCTAAACTAACCTATCCGAGTCGGATTGCTCTGAATCGGGGAACCATAATAATGGTATCAATATATATTTTAAACGATATACCTAATGATTTTCGATTAAATAAACGTTATATCCAATAACGTTATACGAAATAAGTTTTAGAGTTTAAAAATGTTATATATAAAGAAATTATATCAACAGTTGGTATAACTCACGTTTATTATATCTTGTGAACGTTATTGAAATGAAAATATAGCAAATAACTTTATATGATATGAGACGCACCCCTTGTATCGCATAGGTCCTAAACTCAATATCTTCGTACTTAAAATATCCCAGGTCCAGCGGGATAATTGCGTAACACACTTACAGTAGGCATTGGTTTCATTTTGACATGAAATAAAACAAGACACAGAAAATATAGGTTTTCATTCTTTCAGGAATGATGATGTATTCAACATTGGCCATGATGCTGCTAATATACTTGACAATTCAGAGCAACGCGACTGAGACATCCACGTACACAACCAAGTACGATGGCATTGATCTAGACGAGATCCTGAACAATGAACGTCTGCTGACCGGCTATGTGAACTGTCTGATGGACCTTGCACCCTGCACGGCAGATGGCAAGGAGTTGAAAAGTAAGTACCTTCAACACGTACGGGTGAAGAGGAGCTGAAAGTGAAGAGAAGTTGTTTATCCGGAGTATGTGATTCCTTCTCCGTACCGGTACTACAGTCAGCAGATAGATGGCGCGCGAATCGAACGCGATCGGCCGCGTGTATAAGTCACTTTTTGTTCGGAAAACCGGAAAGCGCCCTCTGTCGACGCGACCACGCGTTCAAGTTCACCTAACAAAAAGTTCGAAGGACGCGGGGTTGCATTCATTAATTGATAAGGCGCTTAGAGTCGAAGCGCCTTGTTAGTCTATGTTTGTATATCTACACATATTTTATCGCTTTTCGTGTCTGTCTGTGTGACCGCGTTGTTCTTCTAAACTTCGCAACGGATTTTGTTGCGGTTTTCTCCATCATTTAGATAATTTATTCCGGAAGGTTTAAGTGTAGGTATAATACCTATACATAAACATACCGACGGACAATTGACCCTAGAGGAATTTAATGCACTATTTCCACAAATCAAAATTTTTGAAAAAAGTTCGCTGCGCCTCCTAGGATTCCCAATTTTAGAAAACAGTTTTTCTCTCGACGTAAAAATCAAATACTTTAACGAAATTTTGGATAGACTCTCCAAAATAATTTACATTCAGCATTCACCCTGATTACCCGATGACAATTGGCTCAAATTTTATATATTTTCTACGTTCTTCCCCTTTATGTAAGCAGCCACATGTGTTGGACAATGTTGACCAAATTATTCGCAGCACACAAACATCCATTTTGAATGTGGCCTTGGACGACCGAGTGTGGCTTCAAGCCACACTACCATCCGTTTTGGTGGCCTCGGCGTCCGCAAAATTACCAGTATTAGCTTACCTGTCTTCTGTCCATAGCACTGAAAAGTTGACCGGGAAAAATATTGCCTCCTCATGGTTGACTCTGAAGTGCCGTGCTTGACCGATGCGGTAAACGCCTGGAAAGCAGCTTGCCCGGATACAGATCGACCCGTAAACCCATCTTCCCAGAGACAGTGGGACGAGCCGCTCTGCAGGTTGGCACGGAATAATCTGTTTAATACGTCCGCCAATACTGCTGAGCACGCCCGCTTACTGGCTTTGGGTGAGTGGGAGTCGGGCCTTTGGCTTCAAGCACTACCGTCACCCAACATAGGCACAATACTGGGTTACGTCACCTTCCGGCTGGCTACGTGTCTGCGTCTGGACGCTCCTTGTGGGGCCCGACATCGCTGCCAGTGCGGTGGAGCTGTCGACTGCCTTGGGCACCATGGCCTATCTTGCAGTAAGAGTGCAGGCCGGACAGCACGGCACACCAGCATTAATGACATCATCCGAGGTGCTTTTGTCACCGCCTAGGTGCCAGCTGCTTTAGAACCCAACGGCTTGGCATGTGACGATGGCAAGAGACCAGACGGGATGACCATAATTACCAACATGTGTCGACACCCTTGCGCCATCCCATCTTCCTAGCACGACGGGCTGTGCTGGGGCGGCTGCTGCAGGTGCGGAAAACCTCAAACGGTGAAAATATTTCGATCTTATTGGGAGTTATAAGTTCGAGCCATTTGGGGTTGAAATACTAGAGCCATGGGGTCCGAGTGCCCACTTGGTTTTTCGAGATTTCGCCAAGCGTTTGGTCGACTCTTCACGTGACAAGAGAGCTGGCCAATTTTTTGGCCAAAGAATCATCGCCATACAACGTGGAAATTCTCCCAGCCTTTTGGGCACTTTTCCTGTTGACAGCAATGCGGATGGATTTCTTGATGCCCTATGATTTTTTCCCATCTTTTTATTTCATAACATAACATCACGCCTTGTTTCCCCGAAGGGTTAGGCAGAGGTGTACCTATAGTAGGTACACCCACATTTCGCCAGTTATGTTTAAGTCCCATGTAATAGGGGGGCGAGCCTATTGCCATCAACCGGGCACAAATGCAAACTCCGGGCTGCTACTGAGAAATTCCAGATAGAAAAACCCAATAACACTGCCCGGCCTGGGAATTGAACCCAGGACCTCATGCTCAGCAGTAGCGCTTGCGACCACTAGACCAACGAGACAGTCTTTTATATAAGTACGAGTACATATTATTATTTAAAGTCAGTTAGCTATTATGTAAATAATACCTACATTAATATTTAACTAACATATTATAATAAAGAAATCTGGATGTTTTGACAGGTCGTAAAGACTCTACGAAGCAGGGGGGTGGGTCGCTAGATAATTAATAAAAATCTGATACCTTTACAGATAATCTGCTTTGATGTGCTACGTTGACAAGGTTCATCAATATTGTTTCCAAATAATTACCTTTGATGCTAAATTGCCTTTGATGTTATTCATGACTGCTATGCTTAAATGCTTACCTACTCGTTTCTTTTCAGTAGTTAATTATTATATATATTTAACTATCTTCTAAAAAAGGAGGAGGAGGAATCTTTATTTTAGGTTGTTCATTGTTCAGCGATAATTCACTAAGAACACAATCGTCTTCCAAAAAAAAAACTAAGTGCGAAGCTTTTATTTTTCAATTTCTTTCTTGTTTCGTTTCATTGTACATACCTACTATTACAGAGAATATTCCCGATGCCATAAAGAATGAGTGTAAGAAGTGCACAGACAAACAACGCGATGGTTCTGACCGAGTGATGCACTACCTCATCGATCATAGACCTGATGACTGGGTCAAACTAGAGGAGAAGTAAGACATTTGCAAATTATGGATGCTTTCGGTATTTACACAATTATTATAGTAGGTTCTTCCACCATATGGGAGGACATGCAGTCATGGGTCCGCACTTGGAGATGGGGCCTGCTAGGCTGATACCAGTCGGGGGGGCAGGGAATATACAGGTATCTCCCGGGCCCCCGACTCATGGTAGCAAATACAATGGGGTTTTAGTCGGTAGCAGTCCGACATAAACCTCCGTTTTGCCCAGACGGAGGGTATCCATTAGAATTACCCAACGAAAAAAAAAACAGGTCCTGTACCATCGTGATAAAACTATAATAGGTGCTAAGTAATAATTTGAACATTTAAGAACGTCCGGCGCATCCTGGGCAGTCGGCTCCACTGCCAACCTTATGGTGATTTTTAACCTACGACACATCAAGTGTACCATAATGCATGACCCTCAAGTCATATAAAACTCTTTTAATTTTTCAGATACAATTCCGATGGCAGCTATAAAATGAAATATCTATCAAGTAAGCCAACTGAAGACAATAAAGAAACTAACGAAACAGAGTCTGATGAATGATGGTACTAAGAGTTTTTCTAAAGGATAGGTAAACGAACCTCCAACGAACATACCACTACCAGTAACTCACAACGAATTAAATAAAATACATTCAATATTTTTAAGGAAGCCGTTAATATAAAAACTTAGAGCAAACTTTGTCTTTCTGTGGTATTTTCCATATTACATCATCCCCTCAGCCTTTTCTCAACTTGGTTGGCGTTCCGATAACTTTTTATAAATATTTTAATCGGTCGAACCAGATCAACTGAATTTCATAACCCAATTAAGTAGGTACTTATTAGAATCCTTCTGGGCAATATCTAAAGCTACATTTTGAACCTTGGGAGGCGTTGTAGAAACTGTTCTAAATAACCTTCAGTACAAAAAAACGAACTTCATTCCATTGGCCTTGATCTTAACACATTCAGTGCCCAGCACCCGACTCCCGGGTCCAACAATAATTCGTTCGTGTGCCCACAACCCGGCTCCCGAGTCGTACATATGTATAGATAGCTATTGTTGACATGTGACCATGCCCAGCACCCGCCTCCCGGGTGCAAATCAAAACACGCCAACGAATAAACAATGAATTATTGTTGGACCCGGAAGTCGGGTGCTGGGCACTGAATGTGTTAACCTTTCGAAATGTGAACTACTCTTAGCGGACAGTACTGACACACATCTGACACTTCCCAAATTTAACGCAATAGGCCCCAGAAATCAAAATTATTGAAAAAGCTCTCTCCGCCTCCTTGGTTTCCCGTTTCCCAATCTTTGAAAATTCCTTTCCCGTTTTTATCGAGTAAAAAATACAAAATTTTAATGACGTTTCGGAAAGATTGCTCCAAATTAACATGCATTCAGCCATAACCTTAATTCGCTACTGCTGTTTCGACCCTAAATTAACATATTTCCTTCGCGCTTCCCATTTATGGAAGCACACTCACCTTTTAGACAAAATGGACCAAATTATCAGTATATACATTAACTTCGATCTTAAATGTAGCCATGGACGACTGAGCTTGGGCACAAGCTACTCTTCCCATTCGTATGGGAGGCCTCGGCGTCCGCAAAATTTCTAGTATCAGTTTACCGGCTTTCATATGCTCGGTCCACGGTACTAAGAATTTAATCAGGAAAATCCTAGCCTCCACACCGATTCATTTTGATGTACCGTGCTTCACCGAGGCTATGGATGCCTGGAGACTCGCTTGTCCGAATTCAGATTCACCCGACAACCCATCTTCCCAGAGACGGTGGAATGAGCCGTTTTGTAGAGTAGTAAGTACAGACCAATTTACTAAACACGTCTGCTACTACTGCGGAGCGTGCGCGCCTGCTGGCTGTGGGTAAGTGGGAGTCGGGTCTGTGGCTTCATGCACTACCGTCGTCGAACATTGGCACTTTGTTCGACGACACTACTTTCCACCTCGCTACTTCCCTGCGACTAGAAGCCCCTTGTTGTTCTCCTCATCGCTGTCACTGTGGCGAAGTTGTCAACAGCCTCGGACACCACGGCCTATCTTGCAGCCGAAGTGCGGGCCGCTTAGCGCGGCACGCGAACATTAATGACATCATCCGACGAGCCCTTGTCACCATCGGCGTACCAGCTGTATTAGAACCCATTGGTTTGCCATGCGACGATTGCAAGAGACCGAACGGCAAGTCCTTATTTTCATGGAAGGTAGGTAGGACTTTAGTGTGGGATGCAACGTGTGTCGATACTCCTGCGCGCTCCCATCTGCCTGGCTCGGCATGCTGCGCTGGCGCTGCTGCTTCGGCTGCAGAAAACCGCAAGCGGCAAAAGTATAAACGAGACAATAGAAGTTTTATTGTTATTACTGCTATAGTGTCCTTCAAAACGTTAAGAACAAAGGTCATCGGTTCAACGTCTGTATACTCCGGCACATGGGCAGGTCTCATAGCTATGTATATAACCGCGCCAACCTCGAAGATTGATGGATCTCAGCAGCCGTTAGTCAATACGTGATCACAATAAAAATCAGTTTTCTTTAAATTGTTTATTCACATAGCAAAATCCTATTACCTATTACTGTACAAATCAATTGAGTATGAGATATACGTACAATATCATTATAGACTATGGTATCTTTTCAGAAACGTATCTTTTAACTCTAACTCGGACACCGGGCATTATGAATCTATTTTTGGGTGATCGTATTACTTCTTCTGGCTCACCTATCTCTCTCAGTTTAACCTCTTCTCGTTTTTTAGGCTTTTCTCTTGGCTTTATTTGAAGTGCAGATCTATAACAATATCATATTGGATCATTTTTTATTTATCAAACCCATAGGGCATGAAATCATCGTGAAAGTTGCAGTTTGTTATAATAAGAAGAGCCATTGACAAAAGTGTAACGAGAATAGGTCACAACGTTATCATGGTATCCAATAACCTAAGAAAAGAGTCACAGTCAAATACCCTAAATTATACACATAACAAACAATTCCAAGAACAACATTTTTGTTAACTAGATGAGTTCACTTACTACGGCTTGCATATTGACCAGGTTACTAATATAAATAAATAGTTCATATTACTCAGAAAATTATCTATTGGCCCTCTATCCAAGCAGCCTCTCAACCCTATCGAGGCCGTCGTACCTGGTGAGGAAGAGCTTCCACGCGACTGGGTCATGCGCCATCATTGATGCGATCACTCTACCAGCCTCGTCTTTCTGCTTTATTGAACATTTCACGCAGTCTTCTTTTATTGCTTGGATCAAAACACCTATAGACAAATTAGAACAAATTGTCACAATCTATATACCGATATTATTCTACTTCCCAATTAATAAGATTGGCATCTTCAGCAATATAGGTATTATACACAACAGTATACATACTGCAAACATCTTCGGATTACAAATTAATCACAGATTCACAGCACGGGTCTAATAAAAATATAAATTATATGCAATTTACTCACTTTTCATAGCTCCCATCTGCTTGGAACAATATCGATCAACCGACATCAAGCACTTAACATCTGTGGGTGGCAGTGGCTTTATGGCTTCATTTAGGTTAATTTTGGGCTTCAACACGTTAGCTTTCTCTGCTTCAGAGACCACTTGATTGATAATAGTCAAATCTTCATCGCCGTAGACGATCTTATACCCCATGCTCTGGACTCCTTCACTCATTTCCCTTTGTATACCAGGCACTTCTGCGTTTCCCAGAACAATTGTCATAATAGCAGAAAAAGTAATGCCTTGCGTCCACATTGTGATTGATCGAAGTCGTTGATTACTCTAAGCTCAATGAGACGGCTGGTCGACCCAATGACAGGATGGATACAATGGAGGCGGGGCCGATGTTCCGCAACTCTGCGTGTTTTCTGCCTAATTATTGGATAGATTTATGCTTTCAACAATATAATTAGGGTTGTCAGACATACGCACTTACCTACGTACACGGTTTTTTTTTTGTGTTGAATGATGAGACTGTTCCTGGTCCATGAATCCGAATTTGGTTACAGTATTTTTATCTTACGAAGCGACCCGCACTGTACATGTGGTTACCAAGTGTACAAACACGCTGTGAATGTGTGTGTAAGCCGCAGGAGCTCTCGGTACCGTCCGAGACAATTACGTCCGAGACAATGGCGAAGTCGGAAGTGTGTGTGTGCGTGTGTGTGTTTTGTGCTGACGCTGCTCGTCTTCATGCACATATTCAAAGCGTGTTTGTACATTTGGTTAACACAAGTATAGCGCGTGTCGCTTCGTGAGATAAAATTACTATACTTACTAATTAGTCGGACAGTTCATTCATTATTCGCCAAGAGACACTTTAGATTTTTAACGTCATCGTCGTATGTTCTACGCCGTTTATATTAACATAAGATTGATCAAGTTTAGGACCGAGAGGAGATACAGTATTTTATCTCACGTAGCGACGCGCGCTTTACTTGTGGTTACCAAATGTACAAACACGCTGTGAATGTGTGTGTAAGCGCAGGAGCTCTCGGTACCGTCCGAGACAATGGCGAAGTTGGAAGTGTGTGTGTGCGTGTGTGTATTAGGTGCTGACGCTACTTGTCATCACGCACGCATTCACAGCATGTTTGAACACTTGGTTACCACGAGTAAAGCGCGCGTCGCTTCGTAATATAAAAATACTATAGTGTTGCACGAGCTATGAGTACCGGTACATTATAATCATAATAGAGCATTCACGATGACTAATGATGAGCTACTAAAGCTAAAAGGCTAAACAACATTATTCATAACAGAGTTTGACTGTCCAGGGGGCCAACCACCACCTCTTAAAGCAGTATTATTTTAATGTTACTTCAGTGTGAGAAAGAGATGGAGCTATACAGTACGTCTAGCTCCATCTCTTTCCTACACTGAAGTAAGATTACAATAATACTGCTTTAAGAGGTGGTCAGTGAGGTGTCAATACACGAACTTTATAATCGACTCTCGTGAAAATAGGTAAAATTTTAAAAAAAAATGCTTTTTTTTTAATTAAATCGTTTATAGGTATGTGGATCGAATATTATTGATTTTATGAAAAAAATATCTTAACTTATAGGTTACCTAATTGTAAAGAACACTGTTAGGTTAGGTGTAATTTGTGTGCGTAAAAACAGAGATAGTGTGGTCCAAAATTACTAAAAAAATCCGAATCTTCATAATCTGAACGTCGCACCCCTGCTGTATTGACTGTTTTGTGTCGTATTCGGGGCGCGCGTCAACAAACAACCTTCAGCTGAGCTGCATACCAAGTGCTGTAGGTATGTAAATAAATTGTGGATGTTGTCGTTTCAAAGTCACACAGGGAAATATTTCATGTAGGGGGTATTATCTAACAGGTTCAGCAATGACCGCAACGTGTAAACAACTCCACCGTAGTCTTAAGCAGGAGGTTCTGGGCTCCGGTCAGTGTTCAGCAAAGTGGGAGGGGATGGCCCGCCGAAGACGATACTTTTTGAAGGCGAGAAAATTTCACTCCAAAAATGCAGCTTTCTTAAAAAACATGCCGTTTAAAATTAAAAATTAAATTTAAATAAATAATGAAAATAAACTAACATCATCTTCCTGCCCTTGTCCCATATTACTTGGGGTCGGCGCAACACGTTTTCTCTTTCCATTTTCCCCTGTCATCGCTATCATTCACTTCCTTCTCTTTCATATCATTCCTCACACAATCCATCCATCTTTTCTTTGGCCTTCCTCTCACTCTCCATCCATCAACATTTATATTCATCACTCTTTTAGCCATATGCGTTCCCTCCCTCCTCTTCACATGTCCATACCAAACCAAACGATTTCCTTTCAACTTTTCTGTCACTGGCGCCACTTTCAAACTTCCCCTTATATACTCATTTTTTACTTTATCCAATTTCGTCACTCCACACAGTCCACACATCCATCTCAACATTCTCATCTCCGCTGCATGTAATCATTTTTCATCCATCTTCTTCACGGCCCAGCATTCCGATCCATACAGTACGATAGGCCTTATCACGGACTTATAAATTTTTCCCTTTAATTTGAGGGGCATCCGTGAGTCGCAAGTTGTTCCTGTGACCTGTCGCCATTTCATCCATCCTGAGTTGATCCGGTGCGCTACGTCTCGGTCTACTTCGCCATCCCCTTGGACAAACGACCCGAGGTACCGGAAGTCGGAGCAGCTCGGTACGGGCGTTCCGGCGAGAGATATGGGCACAGGACTGGAGAGACCGCCAAAATCACAAAACAAATATTCTGTTTTGGTCCGACTTAATCTCAGGCCAGCGGTCTCCAGTCTTGCCCACCACACCTCCAATCTGCTCTGGATCTCTAAGCCGCTCCCAGCAACCAGCACAATGTCATCAGCGAACAGCATACACCAGGGCGCCTCTTCGTGGATATCCGACGTAAGAGCGTCCATTATCATCACGAAGAGGTAAGGGCTGAGTGCTGACCCTTGGTGCAAGCCGACAGCCACATTGAAGCTGCCGGTAGTGTCCACTGTAGACCGGACTTGGGTATTGCATCGGCTGTACATCGCTCGAATCAACTGCATATACTTCCCTGGTACACATTTCTCCTTAAGGGCCCACCACAAAACTTCACGAGGCACTCGGTCGTATGCCTTTTCGAGGTCAATGAATACCATGTACAGATTTTTATGCGCACCTCTGTGTTTCTCGCACAGCTGGCGGATAGCAAAGGTGGCATCTGTTGTTCCCCGACCAGGCAGAAAACCGAATTGGTTTAGCGAAATTTCACTCTCTTCTCTCAGTCGCCTTTCAATAACTTTTTCCCACCCAAACCTTCATACTATGTGATATTAGTTTTATTCCTCTATCTGTTGTTGCACTCCAGCACATCACCTTTGTTTTTAAAGATGGGCACCAGCGAACTGTTACACCATTCGTCAGGTATGGCTTCTTCCAGCAAAAATTGATTGAAGAATAAAGCTAACCACGTCCATCCATCTACCCGTAATAACTTCCATACTTCAACTGGTATTCCGTCCGGACCTACTGCTTTACCATTCTTCATTTCATTTACTGCTATTCTCACTTCATCCATACTAATCATTCTCACTAACCCCTCATTTACTTCTTTATTCTCAAGCACACCACTCCAGTCATTCTCCTCATTCATCAGTCTTTCCCCCACCCTCACCCCTTCCACCTATCCTTAATTTTCTGATCATCCAAAAGCACTACTCCAATTTCATTCCTTATACATTTTATCTGACAAACATCCCTCATCTTTCTCGCTCTAGCTCTAGCAAGCCGGTACCTATAGGTTTTTTTGGCCTGCTAGACTATCCAGTGTGTCATAAAGCTTGTCCTGGGCTTTTGCTCTCGCTACCGCCACAGCTTTTTTGGCTTTTTTCTTTAGAGCATCATACTGACACTTTTTTTCTGTTTTCAAGCTAACATTCTCATCTTCAACACTCTGCCATTCCTTGAACTTTCTCTTCTTATCCTACAACACATTCTGTATTTCTGTCGACCACCACCATGTATCCCTATCTATCGTACCCTTTCCTTTAGTCTCTCCCAAAATATCTTTCGCTGCACTCCTAATATACCCCGCCATTTTACTCCAACATTCATTTACACTTCTGAAAAGAAACTAACATTTAAATAAAATAATGAGACACAATGAATATTTATTTTTTTAGTTTGTGCTAAATAAATGTATTTTCTTTCCTTAATTTTCTCTCTTTGCTCTCTTGGAAGTCAGCGGGTCTTGGAAGGTCTGCAACCTATGCTTGTACCGTAGCGGCAGCGTTGCTGCCTGCAATCATGCATTGGATCGTTAGCATACAGGGTGTAAGGGACAGCCATCCGCAAACTAACAGGGTGCATTCAGCTCTTTATTTTGAATCATATTCCACTGGAAATATTCTCAGGAAATTTTTAATTTTTTTATCGTATTTTCAGTTACTATTCCTTTATTTCAGTGTAAAGTTACATTCTCTGTACGCAGCACTCCATTTATGTGAATAAAACAGCAAAAATAAAAAAATCAGCAATGGTGAAGTACTCGGCGGCCAAAGGCTCGCTGCGCTGCCCTTCGCTACGCGCGTTTTGCCACGGTAAAGATACATTGCGTGTGACTTAATAAAACAAATCAGGTTTATTGGATTCCCATAACGTTCCTGAAATAATTTCATGTAGGTACCGGTCATCTTAGTATGATATACTTAATTCACCTCATCAGTCTGCGGAGGGCTGTCCCTTACACCCTGTATACTCGACGTATTCCTTGCACGTAACTCGACGTAACTCTTGATGTAACCCTTGACGTAACTCGACGTATTCCTTGCAGGACGTCATAGTAGGGTTAATATTCAACAAATTAAGCCACCAAATGTTCTACCGAAATTCAGTAGTTTTTGAGTTAGTTAGATTTTTAGTATTTTTTTTTTATGGCAAAATCTCAGATTTAAATATCATTTGAAGCCAATTTAAAAATGATTTACGGTGCGATTGTATTGAAATTTAAGTTATTATCGTAGTTGATGCCATGGCCATAGCAGATCTTTGTTAATAATTCAAAAAAGTAAGTTCAAATAAATAGTAAGTAAATAAGTTCAAATATGCCTTCGCAAATATCACTAATAAAACATAAAATGTTTTGTAATGTTTGCTATTACTTCGTACAAAATGTTGTCTAGTACCTACAAAAAAAATACTACGCCTGATGTACAAATTAATAAGTAGTAATTTATCCTTGTCATAAGACAAGGATATTTTACTACTTTCATACCTTTTTGAATAGCTGATAACAGCTATCCAAGAAGGTATGAAAGTTAATAAAAAATAAAAAGTCATGGACTACATTATGAAAATCGTTTTTGATTTAGTACAGGAAGGCGTGCGTCTCACTAAAAGGTGATTCAGAAAATCAAATTACTTAAACTATTTCGTGAACATTATTATTATTTTTAGTCAATATCTATTTAAAAACTTTAATTACACACATTTCACACGTCTTATTCGATGTGCTGCCCTTGGTTTCGAATACATGTTCTTATTCGCTTCCTCACTTCGGTTTTTGTGATTCTTGATGTTATTGTTGCCCTCATCCGGTCCGCCGCATCTGTTATTCTCTCCCTTGAAATGAAATGAAATTGTTTATTTTGTAAACAATTTCATATCATTTAATTTCAAGGGAGAGAATAGTTCTTCAATTGAATTTACTGGGGTCACATATACTGGTATTTCATATGACGTAAAAGGGCGTCAGATCAGGGCTTCGTGTAAGTCACGGAATCGGCCCACCACGCCCTATCCATCGGTTTGGATAGTTTTCATCCAGCAATTGTCGCATTGAGATTCGGAAGTGGGCTGGACATCCGTCATGTTTATAAATCATATTTGCTCTTCTTTCGTCGGGTACAGCAGTGAGCAGTGCTGTTAAGTTATTTCCTAGGAAATCTTCATAAAGTTCCCCATTTAGTGTTCGGGGTAAAAAATGAGGGCCAATTATCGTCGATAATACCCATCCAAATATTAAGCGAGAACCTACGCTGGGATGCGGTTGGTTTCAGTTTCTTAAGATTTGCTTCTTTGCCTTCGGTGTCCAGTGATGTAAGCTGTGGTAATTTGTGATACCATCATGGTCAAAACATGACTCATCGGCCCACAGAATATTTTTTTAAAGACAAGGATATTTTCCTAGTACCTACTTTGTATGGACACCAGCACATCAAGCTACCCGAAACTGTCAAATTTTCCCAATCAACCTTGAACCTAATGCTTTAGCGATAAAATTGAAAATCTATAAAAGAAATTTGACAGATTGTAGTAGTTTGATGTGCTGACGTCTGTACATCAGGGCTAGTATTTTTTTTTTGCACTAGAAAATTTTTTTATGAGTAATAATGGCAAAAATTACAATAAATTAAATGTTTTAAAATAAAAAATTTAAATTGGCTTCAAATGATTTAATCTAGGATTTTTCATAAAAAAAAACTATGGTTCTTCTCCATAGGAAACGACCAATTGGAACCGTGCACCTAGCTTCTGACGTTTCATAAGTGCCCATGAAGGCTTATGTGAAATAAAATATTTTGAATTTGAAATTGACTAAAAATCTAACTTAAAAACTACTGAATTTCGGTAGAACATTTGGTGGCTTAATTTGTTGAATATTAACCCTACTATGATGTCCTGCAAGGAATATGTCGAG
This sequence comes from Fissipunctia ypsillon, assembly GCA_947568875.1. Classification (NCBI taxonomy): domain Eukaryota; kingdom Metazoa; phylum Arthropoda; class Insecta; order Lepidoptera; family Noctuidae; genus Fissipunctia; species Fissipunctia ypsillon. Next base: position 12,459,224 of record OX387659.1, on the reverse strand, counting down.
TTACCAGTAACCCTGTACCTATACATATAGCATGGAACAATAAACGTTTGCTTCATTATTTTTGTCCATTATTAGCTTATAAAAGTCGCACTAAGCAGAATGTTCGTTGGTTATAATCCACTTTAAAATGCAATTGGCGATTGGCGTATCAGCAAGTGATACGCCAATCGCCCGGTGTCTAATGTAGTCCAGCGAATTGTTCCAGCTCGGTCTGAAAGTTGGACCTTGAGACAGCACAAAACCCCAGAAAAGACCAAGGCTCGGATCGCTTTTTTACGCCAACACAACATCTATACAAATAAATAATAATGAAGTGTCTGTTTGTAATGTCAAAATAACAACTTTTTACTAAATGCATAAGAAAGTATAAACGGTACCTACTTATAATAAAAAAGCAATTTTAACATTTTTGACTATCTGTCTGTTTGTTCCAGGTAATCTCCGAAACGGCTGGACCGATTTTGACGGGACTTTCACTGGCAGATAGATGATATTACGGCGGGTAACTTAGGCTACTTCTATTTTAGAAAAATAAATAGGGTTCCGCGCAAAAAAAATTAAAACCCATGAAATTATGAACTAAAAGTCAGATTTGATTTTTTTTTGCATTTGGTAGTCCAATTCTCGAGGACAGGATAGGCTATTTAACATCACGCTATGACTCTTAGGAGCCGAGCATAACGAAAAAAGTCAGAAAGAACACTAAGCGAAAACGAAGTAATAGCGCGGGCGGGCGATGCAACGCGACGAGATCGTGGGACGAGGGAGTTTTATTAAAATGTGGCTGTTATTTTTAATCGACTTCAAAAAAGGAGGAGGTTATCAATTCGTGTTGTTTTTTTAAATGTTTGTTACCTCAGTACTCCGTCATTTATTAACCGACTTGGAAAATTATTTTTTTATTTCAAAGGATTTACTTCCAGATTAGTCCCATTTTTATCAAAATCCAGTTCTGATGATAGGATCCACAAGAAATTGAGGTAACTCCTCAAATACTATAGGTAAACACAGTGATTTTGGTATTTTCATCAACAAGTCAAGCATTTGCATTCAGAAAGTATCATTTGGTGAAGTGGAACTGACGACGAAGACCACAGATGGGCACGGGAACAAGATATCTCGATTAAGATAGTTAAGCGAAGACGACGCAGCGCGGCGTGGCGCGGTGCGGCGTTCGTTATGACGAAGCAAATTTAAATAAATGGTTCTGATGAAATTGGTACCGTCGAACTGATCTGATGATGAAGCCGAAAGGTAGGCACCGGAACTCCGTAATATAACAATGTATCCTAGCCGTGTTTGGGCTTATTGGAATTGTCATGAGATGCACTATAGCTATAAATGGTTTTAATGGTAATAGGCTTCAAATTGCGATTATATGTGGCCTTGATTGTCAGAAAACAGATTTCGTCAACGATCTGTCGTCGTGTGGTGGATTTAATAATTTGTTGGCGACGGCGTCCAAACCTGATGAAACTACGCCTTCCAAACTTCTGACACGACTTAGCGCAACATATATTTGCCTTTTTGCAAAGTTTTTATTTGAAAGGTTGGGTCCTGAGGTGGTTGCATATAAATTTGTTCAAATTCTGATTTTTGAGTTAGCTTCAATACCACGTATTTTTTTCTATTTAGTGTATGTTGATGATGTTATAATAACTTGCTGTCACAGTTATTTACTTAGCAAGTAGTGGTATACGAATTTGGGTGGGGTAGGTCCGTAGGTACCACAACTAAAAAATGGAATATAAAAACTTATTTATAAAAAAAAAACAACCGACTTCCAAAAAACACTACAAAGTGAAAAATATCTTTAATTTCGGAAGTCGGTGGCAAAAAACGAAAATACCAAACCAAAGACACCGACTTCCAAAATTAAAGTTATTTTTCACTTTGTAGTGTTTTTTTTTTAGAAATAGATTTATACAACGTGTATCTGGATGAACGACATTAAATGAAAACGAGCACAGTACTAATCCATCGAAAAATTTTAAAACACGAAGATTAGTAGTTAATGGAAAATTTAAAAATTGCAGTTTTCAAACAAAATAAATAGCAGAATCAACTGCATAAAAATTAAACACGCCTAATCTACGAAAAGTCAATGACCAACGGTGCGGTGCGGGGTGCGGGGCGCTGCGGCGGCAATGTTTACCTATTATTACGGACTCAAAATCTACATCATGTTGAAAAATAAGAAAATGAAAAATAATTTCCTGTGGCTAAAGTATTCATTGGATTTGATTGATTTTTTGTATATGGGTAAAGAACATGATTCTCTTTAAGTTGTTTAAAGGAATGTCAATCGTCCTGTTCCACCTTGTATAGTATATTGTGTATCTTACAACAACCACGCGAACGATGTCGCGGGGCACCCCTAGTCTATATATAAAACGCAACCAACAGGACCTCAGCCTTTAAAATGGCTTTGGTACTATTCGCCAACGTTACGAGCACTTAGGAGACGGTGAACGTAATCGAACGCTTTAAACAGATCATCCGAGGCCATTTTGCAATTCCCATCAATCGATATACACATTCAAATAAGTCATCACTAACATGCAGTAATGTTCAGTATTATTGCTAGAGATTTCAACACAAATGCCAAGGTAAGTTTAAAGGCATTACATAAATACAATACACTGTAATTTGAAAACATTGTAAAAGCCAATTATTTTTAAAAGAGTAACCATGGAGTTTCTTGCCGGTTCTTCTCCATAGGAAACGACCGATTGAAACCGTGCACATAGCTTCTGACGTTTCATAAGTGCCCATGAAGGCTTATGTGAAATAAAATATTTTGAATTTGAAATTGAACAATTAGAAATAAAAGATAAAAATATAGATTTTAAGTTTATTATCACTTTTTCAATAACCCTTCCATAATCTTAGATGCTACAGACATATCAATTTTATTGTTGTTCTTAGATAATATTCCTAAAAGTGCTTTAAATACTTTGGTTTTACCACTTCTATACTGACTCACCAACTTAGGATTATTCTCTAAGACGTCCATACATAATTTTGTTAGTTCTGCGTCATTGCTTGTCAATTTCCAACCTTTTTCTTCTATCACTCTTAATGGTGATACATCACTATCAGATAACGCAATTAGTTCATCTAGAACGTGTCTACAAATTTCTAAATTAATGTCTTTACTCAAAAGCATGTCAGTCAGTTCTTTTAGTTGCTTAACAGTAATGGGACAGTCATCTGCGTCTAACTTTCTCTTATTAAGTACAGTTAATAGATCATTTATTAGAAAATTGGCGACTTTAGTTTGGTCTCTGGCTGTGTCTGGTGCTAAATGTTCGAAATATTCCAATAGGGTTGGCTCACTGACCAATTGAATTGCTGTTTCTGGACGTAGTTGGAACTGTTCAATAAGCCTTTTCCTCGATTGCTCTGGAAGCTCTGGTATTTTGTCCTGTATAAGAGGTACGCTTAAAACGTTTTTGTGATCTGTGTTGGTCTTTAAGTTCACACGTAGCGGAGGCAAATTCGGTTCGGGCATGTACCTGGACGAAGAAAATTGACATTAGTACCGTTTACGTTCGATAACTTAAAAAATGATTTAGTACCGGCTTTTTTATTTACACTTAAGTACTAATTCAATTATCGAAATCTCTTTGCGTCAAACCACTTAACGTGTCAGATTCCAATATTGTTTTAAGCATTTACGTCACCTACCAATATAATCAAATTATTGAATATCACGTTACACGGAGAGACTTAACTAGAAATGTTACAGGTATCTTTAAAGTCTTACCTATAATCCTGTACGACCTCCTTGTCCCTCATAGGTATGGTGACTCTGGCGGTCGCGTCCCAGGCGCGGGTCTCGTTGATGATGCGTCCCCCACTATTCAGGATCGTCTGCTGTCGGTCAATCTCGTGCCGGATCGCTCCTGCTACGCCGCGCACTGATCCAATGTTCTTGATCTGAAACAAAAGAACGGAACATTCGTGAAAACGAACATGTGATTGATGATAGCAGTGCAGTTATTTGCTATCGCTGGCAGACTCATTCCTATGTGCAACTGAATCAGACACTTTATGAGCAAAGCATAAGGGAAACGAGAATGGGCGCTAGCAGCGTGATATTTCGAAAACACTGCTTTATTGATGAAATATTTAAACCGACAGTTGCATTGATTGACGTCGTGCATAGCATTAACTAACAATCAAATATCACAATCACACAATTAACTTATACATTTTTGGGTTTATCTTTTGTCCGAATTATTTGAGGAACGAAAATCAATTAAGAACTATTTAAAATAATCCAATTGCATCATGAATGTCCATTAAATTCAAATTAATTTACCACCGCCGACTAAATTACTGTAATTTAGAAAAACCTGTTTCTGATTTCATATTAAAAGTACTAAGTGATTGCACATTATCGGCTTTGACACATAGACGCGACTTTTAACCCACTTTTTTATGTAAGAACAGAAATAAACATGATTGTACATCATCGTCATTACCGACGTCAATGTACCGAGTACCTGCTTGTAAAAAATAGAATCATCAAGCTACAAGCTAGAGCAGAAAGAGAGATGATACCTATTCGATTTTACTGAAGCATGCTTGATGGCATTAATCTATAGACCTGACACGCTAGCAACGTAAATGGTTTTCCCATATTTTTATGATAGTCGTCTCTATTGGGTTTTATGCCACTTACAGAAGGTTCAAATCAAAGACTTAAGTCGTAGATCCGCCATACCGTGTCAAAAAATTAACACGTTTTCGCGCGGCCTAAATACATACGGTTCTAATCGGAATCTAACCATTTAAATCTTTGGTTCAAATTAGAATAATTCACAAGACGAGACGTTTGGAAAAGCGACAAGTATATGTACATGATTACCTCTTCTTGGAAAACTACAAGTTTATATACTATGTAATTATATATCATGTTATAATGCGCAATAACAGGGGGCCTACTCCGAAGCGTAAATCCGAAGTATCGGCCGAATGTTCGGAAGTTTTCTACTCATTCTATTTCGTTCGGTCGGTTCGGATCCGACTGAACTTCATTTTTACGTTTGGTCGGATCCAAACCGACTGAAAGAAATAGAAAAAAGTGTTTTTTTTTTTATTTGAGATAGGTTTGCTCTTGACTTTAGTCTAGGTCAGAGATGACAGAGACAAAGTCGACGATGGAGCGAGCTTACCCAGAAGAAGCCTGTTCACTCTCACTTTGAAGAGATCGGAGTTGTATGCATTCGGAAACACAGACGCAGGCAGTATATCGGCCGAATGTTCGAAATATTCGGCCGATACTTCGGATTTATGCTTCGGAGTATACCCCCAGGTGCTAACGTGATTATAGATATTGTTGTTCATTGACATTTTCCCATGTTTCTCAGCAGTGGTCAGACTCTATAAAGACCAATTGCAGTGCTATGTTAATAGCCTGTCTCACTATTCATTGTGTGTGGTCAATGACCAGAATATGGTCAACTTGTTACTAAAGGGCGGTTTAACAGTTTATATTGGTTAAAACTGTTAGTTAACTAACTTACTGAAACAATACCCCTTAGCGTTTACGACAATCTAATTTGGCTATAAGAATATCGCCTTCCATTTGACCGGTGCATATACATTTAGTCGATTTTCGGTTAGAAATATGAAATAAAAGGGAGTGAATGATAGCGTGCCGGTTGACAGGGGAGAAGAAAACGTGTTACGCTGACCCCAGTAACATGGGTCAAGGGCAGAAAGATGATGGCTTGAGTTTGACGCCAAACTGTACCTCCGTGCGAGTAGAGAGCGGGTCCCCGGGCCGCCTCAGCGACACGTTGGCATCCACTCGGAGCGCGCCCTCCTCCATGCGCCCCGTGCACGCACCGAGCCTCTGCACGATCAGCACCAGTTCCTTCACCAGCGCCGCCGCTTCTTCGCCATCCTGGAATTTAATAAAAAAATAAAATATGAAAAAATGCAAGCAACAGGCGAGATAATAACGAAAATGCCTGTATTTTGTAATCCTGTGAATTAAAAAATACAGGCATTTTCAAAATGACTTATTTGCTATCCAAGGTTTTTTGTTCCTTGAACAACTTATTTGGTTTATTGTCTAACTTGCTACATCCCAGATGTGTAATGATATTTAAATTGCCTATCTATGCACAATTAATAAATACTTATAAATGCATAATATTAAAACTTCAACTATTTTGTTGAAGACAAAAACCTGTTTTCTGGTTTGACAAAAAACAGGTTTTTGTCTTCAACGAAAATTAATATGAAGCTTCTTGTCAATTTTACTTAGGGTGAATTCGACCAAACTTTAATTCCTAGTATATGCCTCAACCTTCATAAAAATTTTGAATTTTGACAGTTATTCCATACAAAAACTGTCGCATGTCAATTTTATTCCATGGATAAAAGTTAACTGAATTTGGTAAAATTAGCCCTTAATAGTTAAACTTTCATACAAACAAACTATTACTTAATCTGAAGAATCCACAAAAGAAAATATCAATTAAGTTGATCATTTAGCAATGAGTATATTTCCATTCTTTAAATTATAAAAGAAGTAGTTAAAATGTAACAAGGACAGTGTTTCAAATGTGTTACAAAACAACTAAATAATGTATTCCTTAGATTCACTTGATTGTTCATTTGCAAATTAATGAACTATGCTTACTCAATGTGTTTTGTATCAAAGGATTGAAGGTCAGTCATCATGTTTAAAATTAATGAATTATTTCTTAATCTTGACTACAAAATGTGTCACTTAATTCATAATATTGGCAATATTATGGGATAAATAAATTGATAATTTCCAAATACTTTGTAATAATATTATGATAATTATATAGGCACTTATATGTAACACATTTTCTTTTTTTTTCCATAGTATTCTAATAATGTGCATTTGTAGTATTTAGTTAGACTGGCACTAAGTAAAGGTTATTTATTTATACCTAAATGTAACTTATTAAAAATACAAGTCAAGAAAATTAAAACATTTATCTTGAGTGTTGCTATCATGCCATAGAGATAGATCTGTGTAACTAAGTAAGTCACCACCTAGTTGTTGATTCAAAGGTAATTTCAGGCCCATGCTCAGCAGCCGAGAGCAATGCACAGACAATACACAGGCTGATAAGACAATGATAACAATGATGTATCAAAAAAGATAAGGTACAGTATTTACCTCTAAATCAGGCTCAAACACCAGTTCAATGAGAGGGGCTCCAGCTCGGTTGAGGTCAATAAGACTCCGCTTCAATTCCGCATCATGCAACGACTTGCCACTGTCTTGTTCTAGCTGGATTTGTTTGATCTTTGAACTTTTCCTATAGGGTTTCTTGTGTACTCCTGGTGTGAATACCTAGAATTAAGAGAAAACAACAATAAATGACAGCGAAACAGTTAAAAACCAGCTGTAACGTTATGTAAACATAGTCAGTTTCTGTTCTGTCCATATTTTGAGGTTATCTAGCTTTATGAATTATATATACCTGAAAATTAATGACGCCATCGCTAGCTAGTGGGTTTCTTTGCTGCGTTATTTGATACCCAGTCGGCAAGTCAGCATAAAAGTAGTGTTTTCTATCAAAAGTCGATACTTCATTGACTTTGCAAGACAGGGCTAAAGCGGTCATTATACCTAATTCCACGCATTTTCTATTGAGCACTGGTAATGTACCAGGTGTGGCAGCATCAAATAACGACACACAATTGTTCACTACACCGCCAAAAGTGTTCTGAGCACCAGAAAACAGTTTCGATTCTGTGTTCAACTGTGCGTGCACTTCTAAACCCACTACACTTTGCCACTTTTTATCAAACGCGGTAGAAAGACCACGTGCAGCTACAGTCCTATGTTGGTAACTTAATCCACGACATATTTTGGTAAATTTCATTATGAAATATTTTTATTTACCGTCACATTCACTTCCTTATGATTTATTTTGACACTTTATGACTTAGATAGATTGTCATTGAACTCTGACTTGACAGTTGACTGACAGTCAGTAACCGGAACAGATAAAATAAAACTGAAAACTTATACCGCCATCGCATATTTTAGTTTTATCGCTCGTATTTAAAAATCGTTTGATGAAATATTTGGAGCAACTTTCTAAATTATTAACACTCGAGGCCATGTTCAAGTCCGCAAGTAGTATAAATGCCATACCTATATTAAAAGTTAACAGATGGCGCTGTACATTGTAGGGAAAAGCGATCGATTTGTTTTTACCCGACTGCCTCAGGAATAGGAAAAGATTACTCTATTTAAAATTACTAATGGTTAAACAAAATATCTAATTAGTAACTGTGAAAATAATAATTAGTAGGTTATATGTGAATAAAGCAAAAAAAAAACACTTACTTAGGTGCTGCTAAATCCTGTAGTGTGTTTGATTCTTCAAAATATTTGATGTTTATTATTAACGTACCTACATAAATAAATAATACCTAACTTATTACATCTAAATTGCATTGATGTTTTGACTAAATAATATACACTAACTAAATCACCATTCTAACTTAAAATTTTAAAAATATCACATTTTGGAAAGTAAATTAAAAATTCATTTTCTGTTTAAACAACTAATCCTGCCACCACATCGAACAGGAAAGAAAACAGATAGAGGACAACGAAAGCCAAAGTAACTTCAGCGATGGAGTACATTTTTATTGATATTTTTTTGTAAAAGGTAAAAATGATTTTCGCGGGAAAACACGGTGAGCGTACGATCGATAGCGCTTCGTTGCGAGATATGACCGCGAGTCAAAACAAAGCAGTGCTATACTTAGCCTTGGCGGTGGCGTTATAACACGACCGAATTATAACGAAACCACTCATCGATAGTTTGTGAACTGTGCTACCAACTTTATTTGCTCGTATTACAGCCGCGAGTCCCAGCTATATCTATCTACGCTTGCCGATAAGATCTATTAGGAAAAGAAGGTAGGTATACCTACGAGTTGGAATTCTCTCTTATCAAAGCATAGTAGGTATATATGTAGATTCGGAAAACAAAACACATAGGTATCTACCTAGGTAGTACCGTTTGTGCTAATTAGACTTTTTTGCCAGGATATCAATCCTGGCAAAAAGTCTAGGTATGTTTTTACGATGTGCATCTATAGCTACATACCTACATACAATACATCATTCAAATTCAATAAGGTATAAATAAACCCTAAACCATACAAGTGCGACCTTTAACTTGCTCGACAACTGTACGTGCCTACTACTTAATTTATTAATTTTGCATTTTAGATTACCTAATTCTGTCAAAGTAAAAATGTTGGTATTTATCTTTTATAACTTAGTTTATTATGTGTTATAAATTGCATTTGTGTCTAATCATCGCGCTGCACAGTACAACATTTATTTAGCGTGAGTAATAATATTCTCTGATTCATATCAACTAAGTAGTAGGTATAAATTACATAATTATGCGGTCCATAACCCAAGTAGCGGGTGTTGGACACACAGCCAGGCTGAAGTGGGAGCGGGCTGGTCACGTGACACGAATGCACCCGGAGAATGGGCAAAGATCGTCACTCACTGGACGCCTGAGGGAGGACGTCGTCGTCGAGGAAGACCGCGGCGAAGATGGTGTGACGACATGATCATGTCTGCAGGGCCAACATGGCCAGAGATCACACAAAATACACAGGTTTGGAAAGAAAATAAGGCAGACCCTAACCCAATAGTGGGACACAATGTAGGCAAACAAAAAAAAAGGTACGTATATACAAGATGTAAGATAAATAACGCACAACCTCTTACGGGATCATTGTACTCATCATTATGAACAACTGTTATATGTAACAACAGCAAAAAAATCAGCTGTTCCCTACATTTTGACGAGTTATGCGAGCATAAATGTAGGGAGCAGCTGATTTTTTTTCCAGATTTCAGGTTTGGTCGCATAGTAAAAGTTGATCATAATGATGAGTACAATGACCCCTTAAGTGATTGTGCGTTATTTATGTTACACCATATATACAAGGTGGAACAGGAGGATTGACATTCCTTTAAACCACGTAAAGAGAATCATGTTCTTTGCCCGTGTATACAAAAAATGAATCAAATTCAATGAATACTTTAGCCACAGGAAATTAATTTTCATTTTCTTATTTTTCAACATGATGTAGATATGAGTCCGTAATAATAGGTAAACATTGCCGCCGCCTCGCCCCGCACCCCGCACCCCACCGTTGGTCAGTGACTTTTCGTAGATAAAGCGTGTTTACTTTTTATGCAGTTGATTCTGCTATTTATTTTGTTTGAACACTGCAATTTTTAAATTTTGCATTACTATCTTCGTGTTTTAAAAGGTTCCAATGATTAGTACTGTGCTCGTTTTCATTTAATGTCGTACATCCAGATACACGTTGTATACATATATATATGCCTACGCAAATGTTACATATTTGCGCCTTATTCTCTACAAAACACCCAATCATCTAACCCCTACTACTATAAGTTGTATAGAGTCTGTATAGTTACACAACGCTTTGTCCTCTTCTTTTGAAAGTAAAATTACTGACGACTGAAAGAGAGAAATCGGTGTGTAACTAGGTATTCACCTGATATAATACGTTTATTAGTAAGGAGGTTGTTTAATGCTTTTAGAATAAGAACTAAATGTTATTGAAGTTGGGGGAATTGGGAGTCACTTAAGGATAACTAGTTATTGTAATCACTAATGATTCATCTTATAATTTGTTCACATCTAAAACTAATCAGGTATCGAGTTACATAGGTCTTTTTTGCTATCATTACCTTATACATAATTATAATTAAAATGTAAGGGAAATAAAAGACAGTCTATGGGTTAATAAGAGTCAAAATTATAAAACAAAGAAAGAAATAAAATGATTATCTCTTTTAACCCGTGAGAAGGCGCACTATGAGCAATTTGCTCACGCAAAGATTAATTGCAAATTTCTTTGGTGATACCGACGTCGTAGCAGCTTAAGCACCTCGGTACCTTCATAACTATTCACCCTCTCTCCCCTGAAGCCACTCATGCGCCGCTCCATACAGCTGCGACCATGCAAGGAAGTGTTTGTGGAGGCCGTGTACCATCCCGCGGCAACTTGCTCTTCGCGCGCCCATCCGCGTAAGTAGTTTTTTTGGTATTAAAAATTGATTTTAGTAATTTGCTTGCGTATTATTTGGTTAATTTATATAATATTGCTTAGTCATTACGTAAACACTCTAAAGTAATATTTTAGTAATAATATTTTTGTTTTCAGGCCAAGCGGATTCTGTTCAATATGTTCTAGACGTGTGAACAAAAAAAGCGTGCACTTCGCGCAAGCAATTAGTCTGCACCAATCACAACATGTTTAAGTGTTTAACGTGTTTCGAGAGGCACACTCGTCCTGAATTCGTGGAAGGGTGAAATTTTTAAGTTTTTGTTAATTTAGATTTATAGAGTGCTTTTTTTGAAGACTGCCAAAATTTTAAAACTTAAATTAATTGATTTATTATTTGCGTTAGAAATTGCATTTATGTTTCATAGTTTTAATTAAAACTCTTTTTTCTCCCTATTAAATGTCTGATATATTCATTAAATTTCATTTTTAGCCAATAAATTTTATAACTGTGGAAACATAAGCATTTGAAGTAGTGTAAGCATTTTGCTCGCGCGCGCCTGTCCGTGTAACAATATTAGGCGCGCCTTCTCACGGGTTAACAAACAAATAAGCCAAATGCCAAAAAAATGCAAATGCCTATGGCATTAAGTCCACCTCTGTACTTTTCTGTGCATGAAGTATTAAATAAATAAATGAATAATAAATAAGAAGTAACAAAATTAAAAGTTAGAAATGATAACCCAATGGAATCATATCAAAGAATAGTATATAAATCGAGTTAAATGCAAAAATCACAGCGATAGCGACTTAGGTCATCACAACCCATACATGAAACATATTACTGAATTTTAAAATACGCTCTGTAAGTATATTTTTTGCTCTTCATTAAAAATTGCATGCCTTCCTAATTTTGGAGGTTTGAATTCATCTTTCTTTATCCTTCTTTGTGATCTGCTGGGAGAAGTACCAGTTTCCTCGGCACCTTTGCGTATTGACACGCCTTGACTAATGTGTACAGCAGCTGCTTGTAGGTCATATACAGTCCAACTCGCATTAGAGGTATTTCTTGTCAAGTTCCTTAGCATCTGAAATGAACAAAAACGTTTTATCACAATACAAGTCTTCACGGGGCATGGGGGTCAATTGACTCTCATTACCCCAATGACGGTTTGTTTGCTAGATTTGAATTATTACACAAAAACATCAGAAAATCTAATAACTTGCATTAATAAACATAAGTTTAGTACCAGTACTACACTTTAAGATTATTTTATACGCAAAATTAACAAATATGATACGTTTTCGATCGAAATTTCGGAAATTTTACAGCAGCCTCTCCCCTGTGACACGTGTGTCGCTCCCGGTGTGCAGAGCTAAACCCAGTGCAACATAACCGTATTTCACTGACTCGCATTCTCCCGGCTCTCCTAAGTATCTGTTTTGTTTATGTTAAAATAACAAAATCGATCAATCAATCTAATCAATTTACTAGGTCTAGACTTGGGTAAAGTGTCATTCAACTTAATGACGCGTAAGTACATTGCTAGATAACGCTTAAGTAAGCTTATACAGCTAAACTAAATTATATATATACCTAGGTTTTTGACCTGTATAATTGCTTGACTTACTTTACTAATGTAATTTGCTCGGCAACCGTTTGCAACTTATGTAGGTATTCTATGAAATGAAATGAAATTGTTTATTCTGTAAATAGGAAATCGGAATCACTTTTACACGTCATATTAAAAAAATAAGCTAGATGGAGTCGATATTACTTATCTGACTACCACTGAGAAGAAATGGCGAACTAAACAAAGGAGTCAAAGTCTCTTTTAAAGTCCAGACATAATATAGGTCAGATCATGTGAGGACCATGTAGACATCCGTGTCTGAAATAGTCGTTTGAGGAACCACACAAATTTGAGTGGACCTGTTCAGTCAGTGTAAGCATTTGTCAGTAATCATGTAGCTCAACTCAGGACTTAAGGAGCACAACGACTCGACGACGCACAAAACCAAAGAATGGACAGGCCACACAGGTATAGATACATACAATATATTTTGAAATATACGACGTGTCCCAGAAATCGACCGACATAGTGTAGGTGGTGATAGCTTTGGTCAAGCCCTCCCAAAATAATAAAACATGTTCCTCAAAATCTTATAGTTTTAGTTAGTTAGTAGTGTAGTTTAGGGTTTACTCTTAGTGTGCGTCCACACTGAACGCGCGGTGACTAGGGCCTGTGGCGGGCGCGACGGTGGAGGCGTGCAGTGGCCACAGTGACGTGCGAGCCGTTGTAGCGCTAAGGCGTATTTCAGGTGTTGCAAACCATGGACGAGGATTTGGTATTTTTTTAGATAGTCCGATCCTGAGATGGGAGGTGTTGAACACAAGAGATGGTGTGCACGAAATAAATAAAAGCAGAGAAGTAAATGGTGATTTTTTTAATTAATATGATTTCGCTTCATAATTTTCTTATTATTGTGCGATTACTGTGGTGTGGATGTTTACATTGCCATATAGCTGGTTTAGATTGAATCACACTTATAAACACTTTAGTATTTACCGCCATTTTACAAAAAATACATTATCAGACGCGCGTACGCCACAAGATAAGACCGAACTGGTTTGATACCCCCGCCACCCGCGCGTTAGGTCGCTTGCGGACTAGGCCCATAGTGTGGCCATAACGCGCGGATTGGGACGTTTGAAAACTGCGCGCGCTATCTCGCGCGAGCCCGTCGCGCTAGGCGCCTGCCTTAGTCGCTACACTATGGACGTAAGCAGCGGTTTCATATGTTTGTTATTTCGCGCCCGTCGTCGCAACCGCGCTAGGCCGGCAATGTGGACGTACACTTAGATTTAAAAAAAAAACAAAATAAACGCCATGACATGCCCAACATGGCATGACCAACTCTGAAATCACGAAAAAAAAATCTGCTGTTTCATACATTTTGGTCGAGTAGGTATTGAACTTTTGTATGAATCAGCTGACTTTTTCTTCGTGATTTCAGAGTTGGTCCCATAGTAAAAGTTGTTCATATTCATGGGTAGAACATCCTGCGAAAATTTGGATAGCGATTAAAAAAATGCCATGTATAGAAAAAAAGTATAGTAGTAGTAGTAGTTGTAGTATAGGAAATAGTTACTCTATCCGCAATTAGCTTTCATTCTTCATAAAAACTTACAAATTTTCAATATAAATCCACTATTATTTGATTTTTTCCTCAAATATTTTTTTGTTAATAAATTTTAAACAATTTTTACTAAGATTTTGCGGAACATATGTTTTGTTTTTTTTGGAGGGCTTGACCAAAGCTATCACCACCTACAATGTGTCCGTCGATTTCTGAGACATCTATAGGTATATGGAGAGGTTACAGTCAAGTCTTTTTTATATCTTCGTCAGTTTTCAAATTCTTTCTTTTATCAAGTCGGTACACATAATACTTTTCTAAGCTACGGCAATGAGCAGGATAAGTACTTAATGACAATTTCCTCTTTGCTCCCTGGTGCAGAGAGGAAATTGGGCCGTTTATTTAGGTATTTCCTAGTGTTAGTGAAAACGGGGATTAGTGCAACGGCACTAAGGCCGTATGCAACCGCATACACGGATTTGTTTCCCCGTAAGTAGGTAAACCTAATGTCTATTCATCAATACATAAATCACATGGCCACACGGGAAATGCAAACGCGTGTAATCGTTTTCAGTCCGCGTAGCACGCGAGCTCGGGATATAAATAGTTTGGATTTACATTAAAATACCACAATTGCCGAGTACTGCAGTAAAATATACAACAACAGACTCACTGACCTAAATTGATTCGTAAAACAATCAAGCTGATGAGTAGATATTTTATATGTTTGACAATTATTGCAGGAAAAGATATTTACGTATGAACTGTCTGTACCTGAGGTGCCTACTTGCTGAAATAGAGTAAATGTAGAGTGTTTATTATTTAATCTTCGAAATCTTAACGCTCGTGCAGACTGGCGTGAGGCGACGCCGCGCCGGTAGAACAATTTCTATGAAAACTTTATGTCACGTCTGCATGAGCCTTTAGTCTTTTTTCAGCTACTTCAAAATTTTAATAGTAAGTCATTAATCTGTATCTAAACTATGGATTCAGTACTTAGACTTTTGTTTCGTGAATTATCACATCAATAAGAGTCTTGACCTCCCTACACACCAATGAAACGTAGTCAAATTATTTCTCTGTGCTGTTAATGAATTAATTAATTACTCTGTTTTCAATTTCACTTTCTTCGTAACAAAATTTATATCCGATTTTCTTAACCCATTGTACACCTAGACTTAAATTAGCAACTAAAAGGTAATCTGGCGTCTTTGTTGTCAGTGATGTGTTTACCCGTAATTGGCATATATATTAGAATATTACCGTATGATTTATTATATGTATGTGTTGTGGGTGAACCTTAAGTAAATAAATAAATAAGGTAGCCGATTTTTTTTTTGTTGGGAACTCGCAGCTCAGTCTAGTAGGTTGTGGCTGGTATACCGGCTAACCTGTGGATGCCATATAAATAAGACTCATCATCGTCATACATATATTATAAAGGGTTTTCCAATAGGGACGGGTCGATGTTGACAGTCTGTGGCAGCCATACTATTTTGGTGGGATCTGTAAAATCTGTTGTAGGTATATTATGCAGTCAGTGATGCCAAATCACCATGGCAAGTTACACGGTTGAGCAGCATGTGCAAATGATAAAACTTTATTATCAAAATGAGTGTTCGTTAGTGCAAACGTTGCGCGCATTGCGCCCATTTTACGGCAGACGCGGTGGCCCTTCAAAGTCCACTCTCCAACGATTGGTGACTAAATTTGAGACGACCAGTTCGGTAAACAACCAACCAACACCTTTACGTCAAAGGTACGCCAGATCGGCCGAGAACATCGCCGCTGTACGTGAGAGTGTTCAGGAGACTCCGAGGCAGTCGATTTCTCGCCGTGCTCAAGAACTCGGCCTTTCGCAGACCTCAACGACACAATCGACATTCTGCATGAACGGTTTGAGGGTAGAGTTATCTCTCGCAGAGGTGACGTGAATTGGCCTCCAAGATCGTGTGATTTGACTCCGCTAGACTTTTTCTTGTGGGGTTTTCTGAAGTCGCAGGTCTATGCCAATAAACCACATTCGACCGTTGCCCTGAAAGCCAACATAACGCAGGCCATCGCTCGGATTCAGCCGGATCTATGCACCAGAGTCATTAAAAATTGGACCTCTCGGATTCGTGCCACCATACGAAGCCGCGGCGGACATTTGAACGATGTCATATTCCATCCATAATGGCATAAATGGGCCTTTTAAATAAAAAATAAATTTCGTTAATATCTCACACACATCTTGTTTTATTCAATTTTAACATCGACCCGTCCTTGTTGAAAGACCCTTTACTAGCTGTTGCCCGTGGCTCGCCTGCGTGGAAGTCAATGCTTCCCTATTTGAATCGCATTTTGTTCACACTTTCATGGGTTTTAATGTTATTTCGCGGAACCCTAATTCTTTTTCTAAAATAAAAGTACCCTCAGTAACATCAGCTATCTGCCAGTGAAAGTCCCGTCAAAATCAGTCCAGCCGTTTCGAATTTCAAGGGTTTTATTGGTTTGCGCGGAATTCTAATTACTTTTTATAAAATAAAAGTAGCCTAAGTTACTCCTTATAACAGGATGGTATTTAAAAGTACTTCAATTTATTCCCATTTCATTTACCTAATTTTGCCTGTGTTCCACCAAATATACTGAATGTGCACCAAAATATGTTCATTAAAATATGTCATAACGAGCATCTATTTAACAACTGTTGCAAATTTGTAAAAATAGTAATACACCTAATTTTAAAAACAAGCATTTATTTTTTTAGTTTTACTTCAGATAATGCACTGCAAAATGTATTTGAACCAAACACCAATTAATGTCCAATGTAGCTTTATTAATAAAAAATGAAACCAAAACTAACCTAACCTAACCTAAAATATGTAAATACGGTACTAGGATGCATACTAAATATTTTGTGTAACATTCAGGAATATTTGGTGCACGATCAGTATTTTTCGGGGAAGAATAAAATAGTTATTGTTACAATAGAATATTTGCAGCGCACTACAATAAAAAAGTGTTATATCTTGGTGTTAATTTGGAATTTGTTTGATGTAACATATTTTGTTGGCCGAGTAGTTTAATTATAGTAAAACAATTAAACGGGTTTAAGATCAATATTTTAGAAATGCATACATAGATGTACCTTTAGATTTTTGGTGAACACAAAAATATTATCCCTTATAACATCAGATATCTGCCAGTGAAAGTCCCGTTAAAATCGGTCTAGCCGTTTTGGAGATTAGCCGGAACAAACAGACAGACAGACAAACATTTTAAAAATTGCTTTTTCGTTATAAGTATCATATATACTTTCTTATGCATTTAGTAAAAAACTGTTATGGCATTACAAACAGACACTTCAATTTTATTTATTTGTATACCGGAAATCAGGAAAAATAAGCAGCCGATCCGTACATTTATGTTCGCATAACTCGTCAAAATGTAGGTACCAACAGATTTTTTTTTCGTGATTTCAGGTTTGGTCCATGTGAAAGTAGTTCATAATGATGAGTACAATGACCCCTTAAGAAGTTGTACGTTAATTCCGGGACAAGTTGTATATACGCAGTGGTGATACCACTGGTGTCTGCCTGTGGCCTCCTCCTTAGTATGCCATCCATCCCGAAAACACCCACCCTTAAGTACCTACAGATTGAATTATTATTTGTAATATTTGAAGAAGTAACTACCTACCTGCTTACCGCCTATGTGGGTACATAATACAAAATTATGTGGATTCCTTTATATTCCAATTCAAATTGTGTAATTTCAAGAGTTCACCACTATTTCCATTGTTTGAAATAAATAGGTAACGTTCATTCCTTTTTCTAATGATATGCGGAAATTACATATGTATGCAAGTGCCTACATACTATAGTCAATTGTTACATATATACAGGTACTTATGAGGTACTTATCTACCTTACATTTACGTAGAATTTGTCAACAAGTTTCAAAAAAGGCATATTCGTCTATATGTATTTTTCATGCACGTTTATTTTTATTTTAGCAATTAAATAAGTACTTAGTAAGATTTATCAACACAACGCACTTACGTTTTATCTTAAACTCTATCTCATGGGCATTATCAAAGGAAAATATACTTATACTAATTACTCGTACTCTGTACCAATCGATATGTTACGTTAAAAGATACCTACGTTTAAAGATACTTACCGCTCTCAAAACTGTTCTAGACTATTCTACAATGATCTAATTATTCTAATTTATATCTAAAAACCTCTGTAGTAGGTAGGTACCTACTCGTATTTAAATATGTATCTAGATTATAAAATTCCACAAAAATAAAACTTTGTAATAAGTAGTTTGTGGCGGCACATCTACATCGCCACAATGGAACGCATCACACTGACGTCACGCAATATCCTGCATCGCGCAATCAGAGTTTACCGTGCGACTAGCATAAATATACAACATCCCGACACCAACCGTCGGGCAGTAGCCCACCAGACACAACACCCGTCTGGTCGGAGGATCCTCCCTTTTCTATGGAGGATGAGTGAACTTTACACCCTGTTCCTCATGCCTCTATCAGTTATTTAGATAAAGAATCATCTGGATCAGCCCATTAACAATAAATACTACACTACAATTATCTGCAAAGATATAAATAAATTACCTAAGGGGTAAAGATAAACATTATAAGAATTAAGGAGGATTTATTGTGGGCGATAACGATAAGATAGGAAAATGTTTTTCTTTATTAAAGGTTCTAAATGGCCTAAGCGATCACCAAAAGAACTTGCTTCACCCGTTCAAGATCCAGAGTGCCTACTAGATTATTGTGAACTAGTTGTTGCAAAAATCGTAAGAAAATTTGAATTTTGCGGGCTACCTTAGCGCTTTCCGCTTAAACACCTATAACAAGTAATCAAGATATATATACTAGTATACGAAACTTGTAGAAAACATGTCAAAAATGTGAACAAAATATTAATTATGTCTGAAACATCTTGTCATCATCATTTCAATGAACCATCTATACAAATAAATAAATTTTAATTTTTCGTATACAGCGTTATTTAAGTATAATTATACGGTACCCACTTATAACAAAAAAAAAACGATTTTTTATTTTTTGTCAGTCTGTCTGTCTGTTTGTTCCGACTAATCTCCGAAACGGCTGGACCGATTATGACGGGAATTTCACTAGCCCAATCATCATTGTTGTGTAGTAACTTAGGGTACTTTTACTTTAAAAAAGGAATTAGGGTTCCGCGCAAAAAATTAAAACCCATGAAATTGTGAACAAAATCCGATTCAAATAGGGAAGTATTGACATCCACGCGGGCGAAGCCACGAGCAATAGCTAGTATATACTATTTTAAGAAAGCTGAAGAGTTTGTTTGTTTGTTTGAACGTGCTAATCTCTGGAACTAACAATTGGATGTGAAGAAATCTTTTTACATTGGATAGTCCAATTCTTGAGGAAGGTTATCATCATTCATCACACTACGACCCTTAGGAGCTGAATATAGGGAAGAAAAGTCAGAAAGAACGCTAAGCGAAAATGAAGTAACGGGGCACAGCAGTAGGATATAGGTATTATTTTATGCACGCGGAGTAATGTAAGTAGGTATTATCAGTACAATCGTTTGTGTCCAATTAATAATTCATCTAACAATAACGATGCACGTGATGTCGATCAATAGAATGCTAAGTACTTAAGGTGGAAGCGCCAGGTAGCCCGCGAAATTCAAACTTTCTTATGTTTTTTGCAATTTGCAAGTCAGTATTAAGTTGTATGATGATTAAAGTATCATTCGTGACCGTAGAACAGAATTATAATCGTCGAAATCAGTAATACAACTCCATAAGTTTGTACGTATAATCCTAATTGTCAAGATTTCATGAAATAGTCATTCAATAGAATTGCCTGGTCTTAAAGAGTTGTATTGATAACTTTAATAATTATTATTCTGTAAATACATATTTTATACGGTTGCGAATCATATTTTGATCAACATACAACCTAATACTGACTTGCAAATTGCAAAAAACGTAAGAAAATTTTAATTTCCCGGGCTACCTGACGCTTTCGCCTTAAGTACCTTCGTTTAAAAACTATGCGATCACTCTAAAAATAGAATTGTCCTAAAAGCCATATTTAAGGGCGAAAATACGCCATAACAACTTCTGATCGGCCAATGTCACAATGGCATGCCAGCTACTTGCACAGTTTTGTACCAGCTACAGGCATGTGTATTTTGGGGTGCTTGGACAGGAAACCTCCCCGTGTGCCTGTGGGCTGGAATTTCCTTATGGATGCGTCCGGGGGGAAGGCCAGTCACCGGGACGGTGCACCCTGGGGTACGGGCAATGACTCCCCATTAGGTACTGTGTGCCTAAGGGGTCTTGTTGCCCGTATGCCAATATCCTGTCAGAAGTACGCTCCAACGTGTGTCTCTCTGCGCTCTAAGCAGAGACGCACAGCGGCGGAGTAAGAGCGGGCTCGGTGTGCACTAACTCTGCCGCCGGGCAGGCAGGAAGAGGCCTTCTCTTTCTGCCACCGTTATTCTCGTAGCCCCGAATATTGTCAAGGTCATGTCTCTGACTTTTGACGGGGGTCGAGGGTCTTGGCTTAACCGCCCGGGCCGCGAGGAAGAAAGCCTCTATAAAAAATCACCCCAAACCTCCAAGCGGCGGCGCACCGTGAGGGAGGTTGATAGCTTGACTA
The DNA here is from genome assembly GCA_947568875.1 of Fissipunctia ypsillon. Classification (NCBI taxonomy): domain Eukaryota; kingdom Metazoa; phylum Arthropoda; class Insecta; order Lepidoptera; family Noctuidae; genus Fissipunctia; species Fissipunctia ypsillon. The sequence goes on along the minus strand of OX387659.1, from coordinate 12,438,313 downwards.
ATGGGTAGCTAAATTAGTCGCTAGTGCGAACCACTAGTTTTTGGGAAATAAAAAGTTTGTACTCGTGGGAACAACTATGGATAAATCAAATATAAAAAATAAAAGTAGTGAAGAGGAGGGAAGTGATGCGGGGTCGGAGTCCGACGCCGTATCTGGCGCGAAGGGCTCGTATAAGAGCCAAGAGCGCGAAGTGGTTGGGGCGGCTAAGAAGAACCTAGAGTTCTTAAAGAAGCGCCCCAAACCAGGGGATGGCCAGGAGTCTTCCTCGGACGGATGGGTGAGCTCGGCCCGGAAGAAGATCAGCCGGCGGGGTGGGGCCCATGAAAGTGGTGTGGGCAGAGGGCTCACCATGAAGGAGACCAGCAAGCCGAGCCGAGCCGGCCCGGCCGAGCCAGAGTCGCAGTTAGGGCCGGTCTCGGCCGGGTCGGAGTCGTCAGGTGGTGAGCCGGACGTCACTGGCGGCTCGAAATCGGAGCGAACGGTCAGGTTCGCAGAGGTCGTGGCAGCCGCTATTAAAAGTGTGGCCTTGAAGAGGACTCAGTCCTCTAAAGACAAGGCCATAACCGCAGCCACGGCCTCCATTATGGCGGCAGCGGAGACCAGTCACATCGGGCCCCCGTCGGACGCAATGTCCGAAATGCGGGCGGAGGTCGCCCGTTTGACCGCCGCCATGGAGCTTCTCCGAAAGGAGAACGCGGAGCTCCGAGCGGACCTGGCTAGGCTTCGAGAAGCCGGCCCCCGGGAGGTGCCACAGGAGGAGGCGCGGCATGGGCAGGTCAGGCCCGTGCCTACTGAGGACCGGGTTCTGGCCCTGGTCCGACGGGAACTGGCTGCCTTCGGGAGCCGGTTTTCCGCCCTGGAGGCTATAGTCCTGCGGCCCCCGCTAGCGGCGAGCCAGCCGGCCTCGGGCCAACGGAAGGCGGCGTCATATGCCGCCGCCGCGGCTGCCACGGCCAAGCCGGGGTCATCGGGGCAAGTGAAAGGCGGAGCCGTCCCGGAACCCGCGAGGGCCCCAGCCCCGGCGGCGAAACGACCGCCCCCACCTCCTAAATCCCCTCCGGCTGACGCCGAATGGCAAGTAGCCGGGGAGAAGAGGAAGACGGGTAAGGCAGCAAGGGCGGCCAAAAGCAAAGAGAGGCGGCAGCGGCGCAAGGAGCGAAGCGTCGTGGCTAGGCTCCGTGCCCCGAAGTTCGCAGCTGTTGTGATCACACTACAGCCGGTAGCGGAGAAGGGCGTGTCCCGCCACGTGCTTGCCAAGGTGAGAGAGGCGGTGAACCTCGAGGAGCTCGGCGTCGTTAATGGCATCCGAGTAAAGGTCTCTGCGAGTGAGGCCCGGATACTGGAGGTCCCCGGTGCGGCCAGCGGCCCGACCGCTGACGCTCTGGCCGAAAGGCTTAGGGCGTCCCTAAATGCGGACGAGGCCCGAGTGTCCAGACCCACCAAGTGCGCTGACATGCTCATCCTGGGTTTGGACGACTCTGCGGCGGAGGGAGAGTTGGTGGCCGCCATCGTTAGGACTGGAGGGTGCTCAGCCGAGCAGGTTAGGGTAGGCACCATCCGTCCTGACTTCACGGGGATGCGAACCGTTACGGTGAGCTGCCCCGTGGCGGTGGCCCGAAAAATTACCGGGAAGTGCCAAAGGCTCAAGGTGGGCTGGGTTTCCACGCAGGTGAAACTGCTGGAGCCCAGACCTCTGAGGTGCTTCCGCTGCCACGTAGGCAACCACGTGGGAGCTAAATGCACCTCGGAGGTGGATCGTAGCAGCCACTGCTTCTGCTGTGGTCAGCCCGGTCACAAGGCCGGCTCGTGCAAAACCACGCCGCACTGCTTCGCGTGTGCGGCAGCTGGCAAGCCGGCCAATCACCGGGCTGGGAGCAAGGCCTGCACTCCACCCGCCAAACCCAGGGCCAGCAAGCCCTCCGCCACCGTCGTCACCGCCGCAGCCACCGCCACTGCCACCGCTGCCGCCGCCGCCTCCACTGTCGCCGCCGCCGCAACCACCGCGGCAGGGCCCTCACAGGGGGTTCGGGAGGGGGCTGATATGGAGTGCCAATAATGGCCCCATTACGCCTCCTCCAGGCGAACATCAACCACTGCGCCTCCGCTCAGGATCTGTTGCTCCAGAGCATGGCGCAGTGGTCGATTAACATCGCCGTGGTCGCTGAGCCGTACTTTGTCCCGCCCAAGGATGACTGGGTGGAGGACCTGAGCGGCTCAGTGACTCTAATTTCATCGGCCGCCGCCGGTACCCCGTCCCTCGAGGCGGTCAAGAGGGGACCGGGTTGCGTGGCAGCACGGTTCGGGGAGATTGTCGTGGTAGGGGTATACTTCTCCCCGAACCGAACTCTCGCCGAGTTCCACAACTCCCTTGCGGAGTTGAGAGTCGTCGTCGTCGGGTTCCGTTCCCTGCCTGTGCTCGTCCTTGGGGACTTCAATGCCAAGAATGTGCCTTGGGGTTCCCGGCTTACGGACACACGGGGCAGGATGGTGGAGGACTGGGCTCTGGAGACGGGCCTGGTCATCCTAAACCGGGGTTCTGTCCCCACGTGTGTGCGGATGCGGGGTGAGTCAGTGGTGGACATTTCGTTCGCCAGCCCCGCTCTGTCGCCGCGTGTCGTCGACTGGCGCGTCATGGAGGGGGTGGAGACCTACTCCGACCACTGGTATATCCGGTTTGACGTCTCCGCCCAGACCTCGAGCGCGCCGGTCCGACAGGCCCCGAGTGGTCCGCGGTGGGCGTTGAAGCAGCTGGACCGGGAGCTCCTCCTGGAAGCCTCGATCGTGCAGGCCTGGGTGTCACCACCGGACAGGCCTGCTGACATCAATGACGAGGCGGGGTGGTTCCGGGAGGCCATGTCTGAAGTATGCGACGTGGCAATGCCCCGGGTCCGGCACGGACGCGCCCGGCGCCAGGTGTGCTGGTGGTCGCCGGAGTTGACGTCTCAGCGCGACGCGTGCGTTGCTGCGCGACGCCGGTACACCAGGCACCGCAGGCTCCGTATCCGCCCTCCGGATACGGAAGCCATTCAGGCGGAGCTGTGCGAGGGCGAGCGGCGAAGACCGCCCTCCGAGCGGAGATCCTGTGAGCCAAGGGACTGGCCCGCGAGGAGTCGCTGGAGGCTCTGAACAGGGATCCGTGGGGACGCCCGTATAAAATGGTGCGGAACAAGCTCCGCCCATGGGCTCCCCCGCTGACGCAGAGTCTCCGGCCCCAGCTCGTGGAGGACGTGGTGAGCGCTCTGTTCCCTTCGCGAGGGGAACATTTTCCCCCGCCCATGGCTCCGTCTCCTGCGGTGTCCGATGCGGACCACACAGCCGACGATGATGACGATGCTCCGGAGGTGACCGAGGTAGAGCTGAGAGTGGCGGTGCGCAGACTGAATGCCAGGAACACCGCCCCAGGACCCGACGGCTTACCTGGAAAAGCCTGGGTCCTGGCCTTGGAGGCTCTCGGGCCTCGGCTAAGGGGGCTCCTAAGCGCATGCTTGGAGAGGGGCCGGTTCCCGCTTCAATGGAAGACAGGGAAACTGGTCCTTATTAAGAAGCCGGGGCGCCCTGCGGACTCTCCGTCCGCTTACCGGCCCATCGTGCTGCTCGACGAGGTGGGCAAGATCTTTGAAAGAGTCATTGCAGACCGCCTCGTCGGGCGGCTGGTGAGGGTGGGGCCGGATTTGGCGGACAGCCAGTTTGGTTTCCGCAAGGGGCGCTCTACGGTGGACGCCATCATGCGCGTTCGAGCCCTCACGATGGGGGATGCTGTGGCGGGGTCGTCTTGGCGGTGTCTCTAGACATCGCCAATGCCTTCAACACCCTGCCCTGGAGTTGCATCAGGGAGGCACTCCGGTATCACCGAGTGCCGACCTACCTCTGTCGCGTGGTCGAGGCCTATCTGACGGACAGGGCCGTCATCTACCCCGGTCATCGGGGAGAGTGGAACCGGCGAGAAATGTCGTGCGGTGTCCCGCAGGGATCGGTTCTGGGACCGCATCTGTGGGACATCGGGTACGACTGGGTGCTGCGCGCTGACCTCCCTGGTGGTGTCAGCGTAGTTTGCTACGCTGACGACACGCTGGTTCTGGCGCAGGGGAGGTCGCACCAGGCGGCGGCTGAATTAGCGGCACGCGGGGTTGCGACAATCGTAGAGAGGATCCGGCAATTGGGACTCGAGGTGGCCTTGCACAAGTCCGAGGCCATGTGTTTTCATGGTCCTCGGAACGCGCCACCATCGGGTTCCCAAATAACGGTAGGAGGGGTTCCCATCAGTGCCGAGTCGACGATGAAGTACCTAGGACTCGTCCTTGACAGCCGGTGGAATTTCGTGGAGCATTTCTGACGTTTGGCTCCCAGACTAGAGCGGGCCGGGGCTGCCTTGGGGCGGCTCCTGCCCAATCTGGGGGGTCCAAACGCCTCCTACCGGAGGCTCTACGCGGGGGTCGTGCGGTCCATGGCCCTTTACGGAGCTCCGGTGTGGGCGCGTTCCGTGAGGCGGCGACCGGTCCGTCGGTTGAACGCGTCCCAGAGGGTCATGGCCATCCGGTTAGCCCGGAGATACCGCACGGTCTCCGGGGAGGCGGCGAACCTCCTTGCCGGATTACCGCCATGGGATCTGGAGGCAAAAGTCCTCGCGCACATGTGGGAGTGGCGCGAGGAGGCAGGACGCCGGGGCGTAACTCCGTTGCCGCGAGAAATCGCGGCACGGCGGACAGAGCTCCGGCAGGATCTCATGGCGGCATGGAGAGTGCGATTGTCGCAACCCAGCGCTGGGCACGCCACAATTGCGGCGATAAGTCCCCTCTATGAGGAGTGGCTGGAGAGGCGCCACGGCGTCCTGACCTTCCGCCTGACGCAGGTCCTCACCGGACACGGGTGCTTCGGGAGGTACCTGTTCCGGATAAGGCGGGAGGAAACGCCCGGGTGTCACCACTGTGTGGATCGCCCGGAGGACACGGTGGAGCATACGGTGGAGGTCTGCCCGGCTTGGGCGGAGCACCGCCGTGTCCTCGCGGAAGCGATCGGCGGCGGCGATCTCTCGCGTCCGGCCCGGGTCCAGGCCATGGTACGGAGCGAGAGTGCATGGGAAGCCATTACCTCCTTCTGCGAAGCAGTAATGCTCGTGAAGGAGGAGGCGGGACGCGTGAGGGAGAGGCAAGCTTTGCACCCTCACGCCCCTAGTCGCGTCGGGAATTGGCAGCCGATTCCCGACCACCGTAGGCGCGGGCTTGCGGACGGCGAGCAATGGGTAGCTCGCCGTCCGGTAAGGACCAAGCCCGAGTCGACAGCGCGTCGTGTTCCACGCGCGCCTCAAAGAGATGTCAGCACTATTGACGGGGTCCGCTAGGGCCGATGCCAGCTAGGGTTGCGGGATGTTCGAAAGAGTTACCGTGGCCCCGGCACAGGCAACAGAAGGAACACGGGTGGGTTTTAGTCAGTAAAAGTCTGACACGCCCTCCCGCTCCGCCCAGAGCGGGAGAAGTCATTTGATGATTTCCCATCCACAAAAAAAAAAAAAAAAAAAGGCATGTGTATTTTCGCCCAGACGTTCTAGATGTCAAACTACCAACTTCAGCGCGTCTTGGATTTGTATAGAATTTGCTGACACATCAACATGAAGTTCATTCGTCTCTATTCAATTAATAGTTCAACATCTCCCTAGCCTTTTCACAACTATGTCGGGGTCGTCTTCCAGTCTACAGTCTACCGGATACAGCTGAATACCAGTTTTTACATGGAACGACTGCCTATCTGACCTCCACAATCCAGTTACTGGGTAATACGATACCCCTAGGTAAGACTGGTTGTCAGACTTTCGGGCTTCTGACGACCTGTTCAAAGATCCACGAATGACAGCCGGGACCAACGGCTTGACGTGCTTTCCGAGATACGGAGGGGTCTTGGTACGTAAAGATGTTCACCCATCCATGGACCAACCCTGGCAAGCGTAGCTTAACCCTTTAGCTTTGGATCGACCCATGCGGCTGTTATTCTTAGCCACAAGCCCTAAAAGTTATTACTCCTAGTACCATTTTGGTCACATACATATTGTAAGATTATTCTGCTCTCATAGTAGGGTTATCTATCAGCATAAACTGTTTCAGAATTTCATTATTTCAGCCGAAAGAGGTCCAATTGCTCCTAGAGTGTTCGTCATAGACTTCTCCCAAAGATTGCCGCAATTCACCTCATAGCATAATCAGCCTATAATGTTCCCACTGCTGGGACACAGGCCTCCTGTCTTCAAAGAGGGAATGGGCTGTAATCTACCATGCGAGCCCAGTGAAGGTCACATGTCACATGTCTTCGAATTTTTAGTTCTACGATATGCCGGTTTCCTTTTTCCTGTGTCCGTATGGACTGAGGAGCCATGTCTCATATTTAAACGCGGGTACTACCAGTATTTAGTAGTAAATTATCCGATTTTGTAAGCCTGATCCTGGAATTTGTAGTAAAACCCTTACAAAGTTATTGGGGGCCAACCACCACCTCTTAAAGCAGTATTATTTTAATGTTACTTCAGTGTGAGAAAGAGATGGAGCTATACAGGACGTCTAGCTCCATCTCTTTCCCACACTGAAGTAAGATTACAATAATAATGCTTTAAGAGGTGGCGGTCTAGCTCCAGGACGTTTAAGCTGTCTCCTCAATCCAGACGTTCTGAATCGAGTAGCCACCTTAGAACTCAAAAACTAGTAGACGGATATTTTTGAAATTTTCGTAGGATTTAGTAATGTTTATGCGTAATTTGTACAAAAAGGGTTTTGTACGGTTGAATTAGAGATAGCTACAATGCTTTGATGTTTCTTAAAAATCCATAAACACCGTTAATAATAATTTTTTTGAATGCAGCTCATGCCGTGGTCAAAATATTAGTCGGTCAGCAAGATTAGCTCATTTTAAAATAATCAGGTGCCATATATTATGACGTTCTAATGCCATCAGGATTCCAGTGCGCGAGAGAGACCTAGCTATACATACATGACCGATAACACCATCCCTTTTTTGCACTGGAATCATGATGGCATTAATACTAATTCATAATACGGCCCCAGTAGTGTAAAACGATTACCTATCATAATCCAGCTTGCGTTAATACTTTGTAGGCATTATGTTTCTGCACTGACTGTCCAGTATCAATGACAACTTTTTTTTTATTTATTAATAAGTTGGTTTGCCTCGTTGGTTTAGTGGTCGCAGGCGTTACTGCTGAGCAAGAGGTCCTGGATTCGATTCACAAGTCAGGCAAAGTGTTATTGGGTTTTTTTCTATCTGGAATTTCTCAGTAGCAGCCCGAACTCTGGATTTGTGATGGCATTAGGTTCGCCCCCGCACATAGAACTTAAACATAACTGGAGAAAAGTGGATGTACTATAAGAACAGATCTGCCCAAACATTCGGGGAAACAAGGCGTGGTGCTAAGTTTATAGATTAAAGTATTTCTAAAAACCGCAACCTCATGTATCGATTGCGGTTTCTATAAATACTTTGATCTTTGAGTAAACAGAAAAATATCGTCAAAAATAAAGATACCTAATGCGGAAAAAACCAATCCTAATAGTCGATTGGAGCCTCTCTGACGTCAATTGTACAGGTACATATGTAACGGATTTGTATAGCCGTATAGCGTATGTAAACACCTTACCGACTAGGTACATACATATTTACTGGTAAAGGCTCTTTTTTTCTAGGTACTACCTATTACGTATTTTAGAAAATGTAAGGTTACAGATTATGAAATTACTTCTATCGAGTATGTAGGAAGGTACTTAATTAGAATAGATTTGCGTGGAAAAACTAGATTCAAAGGTCAGCGACCTTTACAGCACACAATTATTTTAATTTACATTGCTGAGTAGTTATTTAATACTAGCTGTTGCCCGCGGCTTCGTCCGCGTGGATGTCAATACTTCCCTATTTGAATCAGATTTTGTTCACAATTTCATGTGTTTCATTTTTTTGCGCGGAACCCTAATTCTTTTTCTAAAATAAAAGTAGCTTAAGTTACCCCTTATAAAATTAAATATCTGCCAGTGAAAGTCTCAAAATCGATCTAGCCGTATCGGAGATTAGCCGGAACAAACAGACAAAAACTTAAAATTTTGTTTTTTTGTTATAACGACCGTATATACTTTCATATTAATATAGTAAAAATATGTTATTTTAACATTACAAACAGACGCTTCAATTTAATTTATTTGTATAGATGCAAAGTATCATCTACATAGCACAATTTATTGTACTTACTCATTTACACTACAGTTCTAAACAATAGATTTAACTAGCATATATGTATGTACAGTCAGGGAAATTAATTGTTTAGCATCAATATTGTTTAGCAAATTTACTGCCAATTTAAATTGTCCGTATGCTCTTCCTTACATTTATGTTCGCATAACTCGTCAAAATGTAGGGACCAGCTGATTTTTTTTTCGCGATTTCAGGATTGGTTCCATAGTAAAAGTTGCTTGTTATCATGTGTAAAATCATGTGTTTAAGTATCGGTCACTAATTACCAGTCACCCTATATAACAAATTGACGTAGGGTGTCCATTTGCTTCACATTTAATTAACCTAACTACACAATATATAAAATATAGCATAGTTAAGTAATGTAACAGTCTTTAAATTAAATTCTTTTATTTTACGAATACCTATTTAAACTTAAAACCAAAGCGATATTTTAAGTGTTTACTCTGCATCTAAGTTTCTATTCAAGTACAATATCTACATTACAGTAACTTAACTACAAGTGGAAAAATAACATGATGATTATAGTACGCGTCAAACTTATGGCGGCTGTGAAGTGCGCTACTCGCTGCGCAGTACCGCACCCCGCACCCCGCTGACACGTGAATTTGTTACTGCGCAGCGATTCGCCTCATGTTCCGAGCCGCCATAAAGTTTGAATCGGGCTGTACAATCCTGGTAAAAGATGTAACCAATCAAATTGCGTAGATACTACCTACTCTAAACAGAATTCTTAGTACAGACGCCAGCATATCAAGCTACTACAATCTGTTAAATTTCTTTAATAGATTTTCGACTTTATTACTAAAGCATTAGGTTCAAGGTTGATTGGGAAAATTTGACAGTTTCGGGTAGCTTGATGTGCTGGCGTCCATACAAATGCAAAAGGGAAGTAGGTACCTCCATGTTCAGAAATCTTTTGTTTTTTAAGTACCTACAACTGTCTCGATTGGTATAGCTACTTGCTCAGATTTCAGTACAAACCTATAGCTAGGTGGAAAATTTTATTTTACTTATTATTATAAAATATTCCATTTTATCCTCTATTCATGCTATTAAGTACTCCATTTTTTTTTTCTACCACACCTATCCCTGTGGATTACGAAACATACAGGGGTCTTCTTTTTTCAATTCGGCGTCACTAGTATAAATATAATAATTTTAATTTCGAAAATTGGTGTCTTTGGTTTTGTATTATCGTTTCTTGTCACCGACTTCAATTCCAGCTGGTAGGGGCTTCCTTGAGATGGCTCCTGCCTACTCTAAGAGGTCCAAACCCCTCCTGCCGGAGACTCTACGCGGGGGTCGTACGATCCATGGCCCTTTACCGGGCTCCGGTGTGGACGCGTTCCTTGAGGTGGCGACCAGCCCGCCGGTCGAACGCGTCTCAAAGGGTCATGGCTATCCGGCTAGTCCGGGGATATCGCACGATCTCCGGTGAGGCGGCAAAAGTCCTCGAGCACATATGGGAGTGACATGAGGAGGCAAAACTCTGCTGCCGCGAGAAATCGCAGCACAGCGGACAGAGCTTCAGCGGAATCTCATGGCGACATGGAGAGAGTGACTGTCGCAAACCAGTGCTGGTCTCGCAACAATTGCGGCGATAAGTCCTCTCTTTGAGGAGTGGCTGGAGAGGCGCCACGGCGCCCTCGCCTTCTGCCTGACGCTGATCCTCACCGGACACGGATGCTTCGGGAGCTTCCTGTTCCGGATAAGGCAGGAGGAAACGCCATTGTGTGGATACCATCCATACCATTACATTACCATGTCCATACCATTGTGTGGATCGCCCGGAGGACACTTTGGAGCATACGGTGGAGGTCTACCCGGCTTGGGCGTAGCACCGCCATGTCTTCGCGGAGGTGATCGGCGGCGGCCATCTCTCGCGTCCGGCCCTGATCCAGGCCATGTTACGGAGCGAGAGTACATGAGAAGCCATCACCTCCTTCTGCGAAGCAGTAATGCTCGCGAAGGAGGAGACGGGACGCGTGAGGGAGAGGCGATCTTTGCACCCTCACGCCCCTAGTCGCCGCAGGAGACGCCCTGGGCGTCGGCAATCGAGAGCCGATTCCCAGCCACCGTAGGCGCGGGCTTACGGACGGGGAGCAATGGGTAGCTCGCCGTCAGGTAAGGGCCAGGCCCGGGTCGACGGCGCGTTATATTCCACGCGCGCCTCAATGAAATGTCAGCACTAATTGACGGGCTCCGCTAGGGCCGATGCCAGCTAGGGTCGCGGGATGTTGGAAAGAGTTACTGTGGCCCCGGCACAGGCAACTGAAGGAACACGGGTGGGTTTTAGTCTGTAAAAGTCTGACACAGCCTCCCGCTCCGCCCAGAGCGGGAGAAGTCATTTGATGATTTCATCCCACCCAAAAAAAAAAGACAGTCAGCTAGGTTTATAGAGGGGCTTAACAGTGATTCAATTCACTGAATCTATTACTAAAATTTAAATTATGTAGTTATTTAGATACTTAATTTAATTTGCGCTTTTATAATTTCTAACATGACAATATTATCGTCTACGCCCATAAAATGTATGGAAATACGTGCACCTTATAATGTTCTCGTGGACGGAAATTTAAAAGCGTCTTCATTTTTTACCGTGTATTTTACTTCCGTGTGTTATCGTGATGCCGTGGACGTCCACGATAATATCGTCACGTAAGAAATTATGAAAACGCTCTATCGATCAATTTTATAAGAATAGTCGCAGGCCAGTCCCCCACAGTCAGATAACACATTACCACACGCTCAGATTGTATATCTGAGACCACACGCTTTTCGACATTTTATCAGATATCGTAACTGATAGAAAATAATCGATAAAGCTAAATACTTTGATAGCGAAATGACTCGATAATATTCATACGTGATAATGAAAATCCTTATCATAAGGCCGTTATGAAATACCGAAATAATCATGATCAAAAATGGTATTATTAACAAGATAACTAAGCTGGGGTCCCGGATTTGAGTCAAGCGATAATTGTGAAACAATTCAGATGAGTTCACAGTTCGAGAATAATCCGACAGTTCAATATAAACTAAATGTGTAGTAACGGAACGTTGATGAACGCATGACTGTATGAAAGAGCTGAATGCTGACGTGTTAGAAAGGTTGAATGACAGTGACTTTTGAACGACGGAGATAAAGACAATTTTTTTTACATTTCATGTTTTAGGATAGTTTACTTACAATAATAAACCAGTTTCTGATATTCTAAGTTCTTTTCCTCTGACCTCAGCAGTCCTTATTCCCATATGTATGTAAGTATACGTAATACTAGCACTGTAGCTTAGATAAGCTCCAAGAAAATGCTAAGCCATCCTACATTTGCCGTATTATAAGCCATTTCATACAACTGTCAAAGAATGACAGTTTTGTTTGAATATACGGACAAGTTAAGTTTGTAGTCAATTTGCTTATCAATTAATTTCCATGACTTTGCCTGATGATATGTGCACATTTGTACAGCACAGCTATAGTTAGTAGGGACTTCGCGTGCAAAATAGTGAGATGCCAGCATTTTCTATTGTTGATTCAGAATAATCTAGTAGGTACCTACCTACGTACTCTAATGATTTATGTAAGTATATCGTATACAATTTTTTATTATTTGAATAAATTAGGAGACGCAGACCAACACTTGTTTATTTCTTGTTTTAAGGAGCTCGTGGCTAAGTAATAACAGCCGCACGGGTCGATCGATCAGGTCAAGCTACTCTTGCTGCGGTTGGTCCGTGGATGGGTGACCATCTTTACATACGAAAACCCCTCCGTGCATCGGAAAGCTCGTTAAGCCGTTGGTCCCGGCTGCCATTCGTGGATCTTTGACAGTCGCTACGGGTCGTCAGAAGCCCGAAAGTCTGACAACCAGTCTTACCAAGGGGTATCGTGTTACCCAGTAACTGGGTTGTGGATGTCAGATAAGCAGTCGATTCATGTAAAATACTGGTATTCAGCTGAATCCGGTTAGACTAGAAGCCCACCCCAACGTAGTTGGGAAAAGACTAGGCAGATAATGAGTTCCTTATACATAATTATAACGAAGGTGAGCACTAAGGAAGGATTTTTGAAAATTCATCTCCTGAATTGAGGATAAAAGTTTGTATGGAAGATCGACATTTTTGCAGATACCATTGGGTGCATGGCTTGTAGATAAGTTTAGTATAGAATCGTTGTTGATTAAACCGACATATACAGGCAGAATGCAATGCATAGATATATTTTTTTTTTTTTTTTTTGTGGATGGGAAATCATCAAATGACTTCTCCCGCTCTGGGCGGAGCGGGAGGGCGTGTCAGACTTTTACTGACTAAAACCCACCCGTGTTCCTTCTGTTGCCTGTGCCGGGGCCACGGTAACTCTTTCGAACATCCCGCAAGCATAGATATAATAAGAATACAATTTACCATATTACCATACCATAATTACGAATACAGTTTACCAACCCGTTTGTACTATTCACAATAAAGCATAATTAGAGTCTGACTAAGCAAGGTCATTTCTGTTGTATAATATTGCCTTTATTTTTTGATATCTATTGCGCAACAGCTGTTGCCACACCTCCCGACGGCGACGTAGCGCATGCTTGGCATATACATATACAAGGTGTAATTTTAAACAATGTTTATCTCTTAAGGGGTCATTGTACTCATCATTATGAACAACTTTTACTATGGGACCAAACCTGAAATCGCGATAAAAAATCAGCTTTTCCCCCACATTTATGTTCGCTTATCTCCTCAAAATGTAGGGAACACCTGATTTTTTTTTCGCGATTTCGGGTTTGGTCCCATAGTAAAAGTTGTTCATAATGATGAGTGCAATGACCCCTTAAGAGATTAACGGTGATTAAAATTGCACCTTGTATAACACAGGTAGAAATTATATTATGGCATGTGATTCAAGATTAATTTATGTCTAGGTACTATAACAATATTTTCAATTTGTCTTGATACTGTTTTCGCTCGGGTTTATTATAGTATAGAGCGAGATTACCGAAAACAGTTAGGGCCGTAACATGAATTGAAGTTTAAACTCTCTTCCGTAGTTTAAACTTCAATGGGGAAGGTCGGGCAAAGCTAATTGTAGATGGCGTGATCATAGCTAGGTCCACACGGCCTACAATAAATTTGACATTTCGTTAATTCGTTACTTTGCTTTTATTTCGCTATTTCGCTATTTTCGGTGATTTTAATATTTTAAATCAAGTATTTGACATGGAAAATGTCAGAATTTAAAACCATAAATATATCTTCAAAGTCACTTTCTTCAAAATGTTTCTACTCTGTTTAATTTATAAAACATCTCTACGAACAGCTTTAAGCCACCATCTTTTAATTTTGAGGTCTCTCGGGAAATGGTGGACTCCAAGTTCGGAGTATTTAGTATCACAACAACACATCATTTTCGCAAAAATAAAATAAAACCACCTCACACCTTGTATTATTGGCTTGTGTTGGGAACTAGCTACGACAGCGCCATTTTGACAGTTGCCTTCTCCATTGATATTACGGCCCTTAGATAATTACCTAAGTATACCTATATAAAACTGCCAGTAATCTATGTCGCTATGTCTAACCGCATTGTTCTTCTAAATTACGCCACGGAATATGTAGAGGCAATAGAAAATATACTAACCAAGGCATTGAATGAAATGGCACCGCTGCGAAAGTCGAGACGACGCCGACGGGATGCACTGCCGTTGAACCTCCAATACATGATACGACACCGCAACTGAAGCAAACTGAAAGCGAAGAATACACCGATAGGACATATCTCACGAAAGGTATTCAACACCGCTAAAAACATTTTGAAGCAAGCGCTGTAAAATATCGAGACGCACAATGGGACATTGTCTTCGACATCCCGAGAATAACTGTGCAAAGATCTGATCTGGAACATACGTCCAGATAAACAGCTTAAAATTCTTCGTTACTATTTTATTATATGTATAGATATTATATAAATAGATGTGAAGAGCACTCGTTGTTCCTCGACTTTTTTCTAAATACCTACACACAAAGATATTTTACAAATATTAGTTTATAGGTATAGAACATCACAAAAGCTCCGTCACAAAGGGTGTGCAGGTAAAAGCGTAGAGAAAGCTAGAAAGTTCACAAGACTGTTATGTCACTAAAGTGACAACGTTATGTGCTTTGCAATGAACTGATGATGTCTGCAACCAAAAGTCTAACAGTAAAGTGTGTATGTCTACATACACTATAAAGAATCTACAAAGGTTAATGCCACCGATATTTTGTACGTAGATTATGCAGAAAACTTAAGAAATAAGATCTTATGGATAGTTGTTGTTTATTCATACAATATCATTAAATGAAAGACCAGGATATCTGCTTGTGGACAAACACACAGTATGGACTTTGTTCCTTTTTTAGACTTTAGATAAGCCCAAATTACAATCAATACAATCATTATTTACACACATACATAATTAGTCAGCCAATAACGTTTCCACTGCTGGGACACAGGCCTCTTCTTTTCGAGAGGGAGAGTGCGCTATAAGCCTGTAATCTATCACGCAGGCCCAGTACGGGTTGGTAGATGTTCCATGGAACATCTACCAACCAAAAAAAAAAAAAAAAAAATTCGAAGACATGTCTTCGAATTTTTCAAAAAAAAAAAAGAGGAGATACTTACGCAGTTCGTCGGAATCTTTTTTTTTACGTGTGTTCCCCGATTACTCGATCCAGTTGGGACCGATTTGAAAATTTCTTTTTTGTTTAAAAGAGTATACTTTCCAGGTGATCCCATTGTCTTCAGGTCAGGATCTGATGATGGGATCCTGGAGAAATCAAGGAAACTCTTCAAATATTATTGGCACACCTATAGCGATTTGGGTATTTTGCATGTTAACTTGTGCATTTGCTCTCGGAAAGCACCATTTGGTGAAGTGGAACTGATGATGAAGACCACAGATGGTCACCAGAACAACTCAAAAATAAGTATTTCACGGGTTCCGATTCGATTACTTTAAAACGATTGCTAAGCAAAATAAGCTCGTCACAATGCATATAGTGAAGTGGAGCTGATGGTGAAGTACCAGAAAATCTCCTCAATAATTAACGTCCCTGCATCGGGAAAAGCAATATTTTGTAAAAGGTGATGAGGCATTACGCTATTGTAATATTAACTTACAATTACATAAATTACAAACCAACCCACTAAAACGTGAAAAATAAAAACTTTTTTGCAAAAAACAACAACCGACTTCCAAAAAAGCACTACAAAGTGAAAAATAACTTTAATTTCGGAAGTCGGTGGCAAAAACCTAAAATACAGATCTAAAGACACCGACTTCCGAAATTAAAGTTATTTTTCACTACCTAAGGAATTTTTTTTTTCTTTGAAGTCGGTTGTGGTTTTTGAAGAGCTAAATATTGTTACAGAGTAAGTAGGTAATCGTTTTACATAATCACGGAATACGCATATACAATTTATATTTCATTTTAGTATTTCAATTTACTGAATGACTTTACGGTTATTCGATTCGAATGAGGTCGCATAAAAAGTGCCTACCAATTTTCCAGCATATGGGGCGTACCGAAAGACCCAAATTGTAATAATAAACAACCAAAAATAGCTCCATTTTGTAACATCTATAAATAAACAGTTATTTTAAACGTGCTGCATCATGGGACCAACGTCAATAGCAGTCGTTGACCTGCGTTTGACTTGTAAAATGTAAAGATATGTGCATGTGCATGCACGCATAAATGTAGGTACTTACGTGAACTTTATACACCCTTCACTTGTTTCCACTGGTTTTGTTTTGTTTCTTCGTGTTCCAGAACATTCTGCTGATATTTTATGACGAATAAAAATACCTAAGCTGCGTATAAATAATACGGTTGCTTGTTTACTATCGTCAATTAGACTTTCTGCGGAAAAATCCTTTTACAAAAAAAAAAAAAAATACTTTGGATTATTCATATCCTAGATTTACATAGGTGGGTTGCCTTAGAAACAGTGTGAAATATACCGATTGGAAAGCTGGTAATGCTTATCAGACGAAGAGCGGCTTGAAAGTAGTTTTGATTATTTTCAAGCATTTCTGTAACTACGACACTAAAAACAATTGAACGTCACCTTTTCTAAAATTGCTTAAATTTGCATTGAAACAACAGAAACATTTATTCGCAATCATTAATATCAGTAGGTAACTAGGTATAAAGGACAAGAAGAGGTTGTGTGGGTAATTTTAATAAAGTGTAGGACTGTAGGTAGGTAATTAGTGAGGAAACAAGTAAAACTTGTCAACTCGTGCGCAGACAATAAGAATTATACTTGCAAGTACAGGGTCCATGGACATTTAAAAACAGCATATAAAATTATTTCTAGAAATCCCTGAACTTGTTTCTTGTTTTGCGAATGTATAGGTACATAGGTACAACATGTATTCAGTAGAAAAATCTGTGTTTTAACTAATGATTAGGTATTTTAGGAAAAAAATGGCCGTATTTTAAGACCGGAAATAATCGGGCCACAATAAATAAATCACATAGGTATGGGTGAAATGTAATTCAAACCGCGAAAAAAAAATCAGCTGCTCCCTGCATTTTGACGAGTTATGCGAGCATAAATGTAGGGAAAAGCTGAATTTTTTTCGCGATTTCAGTTTTGGTCCCATAGTAAAGTTGTCCACAATGGCCCCATAAGAGAATGCCCATGAATTCAATTTCATCCTTTTTAACGTTTTACTGATTTCACATTTGCAGACGGAGCATAATATTATATTAAACAATACACAACAGGTAGGCACTTACCTAATTAATTCATGTAATTTTGTGCCATTATGTGACGCACTACCAACTGAAAAGACTACATAATATATTCGGAACGTTTCAAAAGGGTAGAGCTACTTGTACAGTAGTAGGTATAGTATAGGTACTTATAATTTATTATCCTATGAGAATAAGTAGCTTTATTTTTCATGACAGGACCCATCGTGAGGAAGCAGGAAATCTCTTTATGACTTACCGTCTTAAAGCTAACGTTTTATAAACAAAATCCTCACGCATTTTAGTCGGTAATTGTGTACTGGGTGTTAGTACAGCCATCTTCTCTTATCATGTTTATCGCCCTCTATTAGGTCTCAAGCAGCTTAGTACAGCTTATCAAACCCAGATAAACCCGGACTCTCAAATTTTACTATAAAATTATATCAAAAGGCGCTGCAAAAATGCGGTTTGCACTAAAAAATATACGACGCACCAACTCAGAGCTCTCACGAGTTCAAACAAGGTCGGGCAAAGTCCAATTTCGATTTGCGTCGCATTCAGACCGGCTGTCGGCTGCGTACACCGCAAACAACAATCCAACCGTACCTACTTGCCTAGATGATGAACATTTTACAAATTGTTCGCATGCTTTTGTCAACGAATTGAAGTCTAATGCCTACCTGTGTTTTGTTAACTCATTCGGTTTTCATGGTTTTGCGATCAACTTGATCTTTACTTACCTAATCTAACACTTCCAAATTTCCTCGGTCCTGGGTTCGACCCCCAGGTCGAGCAAAGTGTTACTTATTGGGTTTTCCTCTCTGAATTCTTTTAGTAGCAGCTCGGAGTCTGGATTTGTGCCCGGTTGATGACAATAGGCTCGCCCCCTATTACATGGGACATAAACATAACTAGCAAAATGTGGGCACATTAGTAAAGAAACTGTGGGTGTACTATAGGTAGTTACACCTCTGCCCAACCCTTCGGGGAAACAAGGCGTGCTAGCTAGATTCTGTCTATAGGAGAAGTTCCCTGACCTTTGTACCATCAAATGAAGTAAAGCTGTGTCAATAACTCCGCTACGTTGGCGTTGGCGCCGTGCCAGAAGTACGTCAAGCTACATTTTGTAACATGTCTGCATGAATATCGTTTCGATTTCGATGTTCTACATCAATTGTAAATTATCGTTAATATAGGCAGAATGTTCGAGAATATTTTTGAACTGCAAGTCCCATGTTGCGTGCCGCCCGTGGACTTTGAATGTAACTGCTTTTAAAACCTACTTAACAACTTTCGTAGCCACATACGAGTGGCAGTAAACGTAAGCTATGTTTAGAAGGGTAAATCCCATGCCTAGTTTAGCAGCTTTTACTCATGCTAAACCGGATGCCATCAAACAGAAATACCAACCAAAGTCCGATATCTTTAATCCGCGGAATGAAACTGACGTCTGACAGTTTTAGTATGGAAAATCTGTCAAAAATTCAAAATTTATTCGCTAGATTAGATGTAAAAGTTTGATCGAATTCACCCTTAATAACATATCATAACATCACGCCTTGTTAACTCGAAGGGTTTGGCAGAGGTGTATATATTACTATAGGTACACCTCTGCCTACACCCACACTTCGCCAGTTAAATTTAAGTCCCATGTAACAGGAGCGCGAGCCTATTGCCATCAACCGGGCACAAAACCAGATTCCGGGCTGCTCCTGAGAAATTCCTAATAAAATAACACTGCCCGACCTGGGAATTGAACCCAGGACCTCATGCTCAGCAGTAGCGATTGCGACCACTAAACCATTGAGGTAGGCACCTTCTTGATAAACACGTTTAATTTCAAGGCCAATAGCCAGGTGGACGACCTACAGAAGATCGCGGAGAAGACCTGGATGAGACTTGCACACAGACTAGGGAAGCATGGCATAAAGCGAGGAGGCGTTTACTCAGCAGTGGGTGAAGCAGCACTGCCAATGAAGACGATAATGACGATTTCAAGGTTTGGATTTTTTTTTGTGATACGTAAATCGACACATTGATTATGTATGTAGGTGTTGCATATTTCCTTATAGAAACTTATGACGCTCATTCATATATGAAAATAGATAATACCTGTACCTAAGTATGCAAAACTGCTACAAAAATACCTACCTGAATCAGGTGCTCAACATTTGTTCTTGTCAACTCTGATTCTTATCAATAACCTAATGAAGAGGAAAACACAGCACAAGTAATTAAGTTCCTCGGCGTAGGCATACCTCCCAAGACAATTAATCGATAAAATAGAAACGTTGTAGGCAAGTAATTAATCAATAATTTTCCATTGTTTTGTGAACATAGTTTTAATTTATTTAATGGTAACTACTTAAG
Source organism: Fissipunctia ypsillon (assembly GCA_947568875.1). NCBI lineage: Eukaryota > Metazoa > Arthropoda > Insecta > Lepidoptera > Noctuidae > Fissipunctia > Fissipunctia ypsillon. The sequence continues at coordinate 12,418,954 of OX387659.1, read as the reverse complement.
TAAAAATGTTGTATGTTAAGAGGAAAACTGTTTGTGTAAGTAGTTATTTTTTCAATGAATGGCATAGTACTTATTGTCTATCTACAATGGACGCTATACCTACTTACATAATGATTTTTTTACATAAATGAAAATTGAAAACCTCGAAGAGTTCCAAACGCTAGCTCTATCGATATCGTAGTCACCATTCACGTTGGCAGAAAATAGAAGATGTCCTCAATATTATTTGCGTCTGTACGCCACAGTTTTTGTTCCACAAAGTAGGTAGGTACACATAATTTAATTTAAAACTTTATGCACAAGTAAAAAAAAATACCGTACAAAGGCGGACTTAATGCCTGAGGTATTTTCTACCAGTCAACCTTAGGGTGATGCAGAGAGAAAACATGGCAGGTGCAACATAAGGGATGACTAAATATAGATTTAATGTAGGTACTTAAGTATGATAACACGTCAATAAAAGTTATTACGTTGAATTGTATGAAGTAATTAAGCACCTGACGTTAAAGACGAAACAATAAGTTTTTGCTTCATAACTACATAGATATAAACACATTTATACGTTGGTTTTTTCACAACAAATTGTTCTAATGTAAACTATTTGCAAGCAAACAAAAACTAAAGTCCAAGAGAATGAACAAGCCTTCCTACAATCAGGATCACTATTCAATTATTAATTAATTAGTGATCAGCAAACCAGTTTAAAATTAGCAGATCTTAATATAAATAAGTACTTAATAATATATATTATATGTTTTTTTTTAATTCATCCGTTCATTACTCGAAAATTTAGAGCGCACAACAGTTTTAACCTTGGTCGAAATTGATAAATTATTCGAGAATTAATTGCAGCTGTTTCAGTGGTCATCCAATGGATACTAACCTAACGAATTGGAAACGATACATGTAAAATGATAGAATATACCAGAATGTATGCAATGTGGGTGTACTGTACCCAACTTATTTTTATTTATTATTTTATTTTATTTATTAGGAGGAGGAGCTCGTGGCTAAGTAATAACAGCCGCATGGGTCGATCCATCAGGTTAAGCTACGCTTGCCGGGGTTGGTCCGTGGATGGGTGACCATCTTTACATACGGAGACTCCTCCGTGCCTCGGAAAGCACGTTAAGCCGTTGGTCCCGGCTGTCATTCGTGGATCTTTGACAGTCGTTACGGGTCGTCAGAAGCCCGAAAGTCTGACAACCAGTCTTACCAAGGGGTATCGTGTTACCCAGTAACTGGGTTGTGGAGGTCAGATAGGCAGTCGCTCCATGTAAAATACTGGTATTCAGCTGCATCCGGTTAGACTGGAAGCCGACCCCAATATAGTTGGGAAAAGGCTAGGCAGATGATGATTTTATTTTATTTATAGGTACACCTCTACCTAACCCTTCGGGGAAACAAGGCGTAATGTTATGTTATGTTATGTATGCAATGTAGTAGTGGGTCATTGACCCTGCTTTCTTCTCGAATGTTCTGAGGAACTTGCAACAGTAACTAGCTGTAATACCTATGCGCCTTAGTAGGTATAAAGACGTAAATGCACTTAGTGCTCCCTCATTCTACAAAGTCATAAGTACGTGCCACTCAGGCACGTATACAGAGGGGGGGATAGTTGGGATTTATCCCCCCCCGAAATCTGACTGAAAAAAAAAACATTTTAAGCCATCTGTTTATTTATTCGCTTGCGTGTTCTTTCAATAAGTAGGTAAAATATACGTCCTCGTGTTACTGCCCACCAAACTGCACGAAGCAACCCTCCCAGCGATACTGCTGAAGAATACTTCAGAAGAACTATTTTTATACCGTGCTTGGACGATTTGATATCTGGCATGAATGATAGATTTGCGAATCAAAGAGAGCTGCTTTCTTCTTTAGAAATTATTCTTCCGAAAAATGTGGACGAGAGGAAGATAAGTGAATTAGAAAATATGAAAATTTATTGGGAAGAAAGTGTTGGAGAATCACTAATAAAAGCAGAGTACGTATGTGGTGTGCCAAGTGGAAAAACACAGATAAGAAACCAGTCGAAATTATGGAAATTTTAGACACGTGTGACAAAGTTTTCTTTCCTACCATTAACAGGCTAATACATATTCTGGCCACCCTTCCGGTTTCAACGGCATCTGTGGAGCGGTCATTTTCATGCCTAAAGAGAATAAAATCCTTCCTAAGGAATAGAATGGCGGGTGAGAGGCTTACTGGTCTCGCTCTATTGTCTATTCATTCCGCTTTGGCGCCAGATCCTGATATGGTACTAGACGTAATGGCTGCCAGCAGAAACAGAAAAATACTTACATATATAATTATAGTATAGTACAGTGAAAATTATAGTACAGTGATTACAGCGATTTTCACACAGTTCACATGGTTGTTTCAATGTTTGTCCCCCCCCGAACCAAAAGTCTGGATACGTGCCTGGTGCCACTACAATGTAACTTAAATACTATGTACTACCTACTTAATGAGTCCTTGAAACCCGTCGTTAATTTCTAAGCTTTGTTAGTTTGAACAGAATTTATTTACAATTACTTGTTTGCGATATAAATCGTAGTGCAAACAAGTTTGACTGACAAAACAGTTTACCGAACATGTGTGACAAATCACGGCAAACAAGGCTTTGTGCCGTAGAGTCGCTTACGTCTTTCTTGATAACGATGTCCTTATGTATAGCTGTTAGGTAACCCACGTATAAAAATGATGCGAATAAGAACGGCGTAAGCGTCTATTAGTTGTTTAAATAATACTTAATGCAAGTATTTCCGTATACAGTATTGACTGTATTTTGTCTGTTGACCTGTTTTGTCTGGTCATATCCGTATAGTGTATAAATTATCTTTAGAGATGATAATACAGGGTGGCAGGGGCATGGGCGCGCAACATGTTACCATGGATTCAGTATACAAGATCCTGGAGCTAGACCACCACCTCTTAAAGCAGTATTATTGTAATCTTACTTCAGTGTGGGAAAGAGATGGAGCTAGACGTCCTGTATAGCTCCATCTCTTTCTCACATTGAAGTAACATTAAAATAATACTGCTATGTATTAACTAATAATTCTCACACTGAAGTAACATAAAAATATACTGAGGTGGTGGTTGGCCCCCTGGACCCCCTGCGTTGACTACCCCTACTTTATCAGCTCAGCGTTTATAGCGATTCGAGAATATAAAAATGACGTATTATGTAGACACACCTTACATACTCCAACTCATTTAATTTTCATTTGATGGCCAGTTATTTGCCCTTGATTTTTAACTCCGTATTGTGACGGCAGTGACGCGCTTCTTTATTCCCAGAAGTTATTAATCCTTAGAAACCCAAATCCTCGGCACTACAATGAACTTAAAATTAAATAGAGCTCACACCTTATCATAATTAGGTACCTACCCATAATCAGTTACGAAAATACATTTTCAGTAGACATCGACAGACGGACTTTGTAGTTTCTAAGGGCATTAACCGGTGTCGACAGTTTCATGACCTCCCCCCCCACCAAAGCCAGAACAAGCACCTACAGAATGCGTACAAGGACGCCGGCAAAATGCCACTTTTAATTGCGTAGACGGTGGGACTGACACACCCATTGCTTACTCAAGCCCATCAAAGTGCGAAACGACTTTAAAATTTATAGTTGTACTGAATGAATGCAGCGAACATCGATCACTAAGTTCTTTGTTAGTGATCGACTAGCTGTCCCCCGCGACTTCGTTTGCGTGGATGTCGTAAGATACACAATATACTAAACTCGTCCCCCGACCCGTCGCCAACCGTCGCGTCGCATTGAATCGCCCGCCCGCGCTATTACTTCGTTTTCGCTTAATGTTCTTTCGGACTTTTTTCTTTTTCCTCGGCGCCTAAGGGTCGTAGCGTGATGTTAAATAGACTATAACTATCCTCGAGAATTCGGCTACCAAATGCAAAAAGAATTTTTCAAATCCAACTTTTTGTTCATAATTTCAAGGGTTTCATTTTTTTTTTGCACGGAACACTAATTATTTTTCTAAAATAAAAGTAGCCTAAGTTACCCGCCGTAACATCAGCTATCTGACAGTGAAAGTGCCGTCAAAATCGGTCTAGTCGTTTTAAACGACACACGACGACGACGTGACAGACAGACAGACAAAAATGTGAAAAAATTGCTTTTTTTTTTGTTATAAGTACCGTTTACACTTTCTTATGCATTTAGTAAAACGTTGTTATTTTGACATTACAAACAGCACTTCAATTTTATTTATTTGTATAGATGGCAGCAAAGCAAAATCCTTTGTGAACAACACGGTAAAACCTCACAGTTACGACCAAAAATGGCATACATTATCGGAGCAAGTCGAATCAAAGGCCACGCATCGCGGCAATATTATCAATTTGAGGCGTTGCAACACACCTCTTTAATTGTCCACACATTAAGCCGATAAGCACGTACTAAAGACGTATTGTGTGGACAGTCACGGCTGTGTGACGTAGTTGCTTGAGTACAGGTAGATACAATATTGTCGTATCGGTTGGGCAAACTTGGACTTTGACCAGCCCGCTTCGATTGTACTACGAGTCTACGACCTGCTTTAGGAGGCCAGTATGAGGAGATATTTTATTTTATTCTAAGCCATTAAGCTGTTTGCGACCTACACGAAAAAAAGAAAACTTTAATAGAACTTAAATTAATATAAACAAAGGTTAGGCAGAGGTGTACCTACCCATAGTATTTACATATTTCCATTTAATATTTTTTTAATTATTAGTAAAGTTAATTTACCAATAACGTTAGAGTGATTTATTTATTTCGGAATATAATATTTATACATTAAATAAGGTAACAGACAATAACAATATTTACGTACATACATTACATGATTGTATATAAAAAAGAAGGAAAAGAATCATAGTGCATCATAATATGATGCACTATGATTATTTTCCCTTTTTTTAAGTACCCATCTACCTATATATTATATAAGTGGGTACTTAGGTAGGTATTTAGATTTTGTCAAACCATGTCCCAAAATTATATACTTACCTTTCTTCAAAAAAAACTTAGGTATTTCTGTTGGTTGTCTAGTCAGCAGAGATGAATATAAACTGCAGATAAGGCAAATAGACGGTGTTAAAGTTTGCCTAGAAAGGATAATTTGATGACTATACGATTTACCTGTACGTTATGTTTAAGTCGCGCGTTCGTACTTACTACGTCTCATCAGAAACTTAATCACGTTGTAGATGTCTTAAGCAGAACTAAGAGAATTGCAGGCTCAAAATGGCAAAAAAAAACTAACAAAACACCTATTTTATTATCTGCAGATTTGAAGACTATGGCCTAGTTCCAAAAGTAAGGTAGGTACCCGAGATATGGAATGGCGTCTTACCACATTCACTTGCGTTATGATTAGATAGAAAAATAGATTATTTTATTACCTACGAAGCGATCTCGATAAAAAGTGAAATCGATAACACTGCAGTACATGTAGTCATATTACTTTATTTATTTTATGATGATATACGGCTGAACCCAATAACCTATCTATCACCAGTTTTGGTATACTGAAGATAAAAAACCTATCTATCTATGGTTTTAACGTCCCAATAATCTATAAAAGATTATGGAATCTTACCGGCCTGACATAAGGAGAGATAGAATTATACTGTCTACCATCAATAGCGATCTGCCTTTTACTGAGAATAGGTTACTGGGTTCGGCTGTAAGAGATTATGGAATCTTACCGGCCTGACATAAGGAGAGATAGAATTATACTGTCTACCATCAATAGCGATCTGCCTTTTACTGAGAATACGTTACTGGGTTCGGCTGTAAGAGATTATGGAATCTTACCGGCCTGACATAAGGCCAGATAGAATTATACTGTCTACCATGAATAGCGATCTATCTTTTATTGAAAATAGGTTATTGGGTTCGGCCGATAGTAGACAACATTATATTGTCATTTGTGTAATTGCTGTGAAGATTCTAGAATTTCTACGGGCCAATATTAATGGTTTGTGTTTGAACCAATATTGGCACAAAATCACATCTTGGATTCATTACGATGACAATCGTTGGTAATTACCACTTGTTCTGTAAACGGAAAATGTGATAGTCATCTAGTAAATATGCTGATACGCAGATTAACTTTGTACATAGCCGGTACGTAAAATTATTATTTGCAAACACATAATACGTTATATAAGCTAATTTACACATATAAATATGCTACTCAAAATTAGTCATACATTTTAAGCAGTTTTTTAGTACCTACCTACTAAAAACAAATGTATGACTATAATACAATTAAATACTTACTTCATGGACGCTAAAGTAAAATAAATGGTTGGAAAGATTATAATTTTGAAATTATCACTTTTTCATGATATAGGTAGGTACATTAGGTACCTATATCATGAAAAACCTCCTAATAATTTACAACTGAATCAGGCTAAATAGATTACTTGCATTATAATAATTCAAACGTTAACTCGAACTGTATTGTTTGGTAGTGACCTGTCATGAAACAAATCAAATTAATACATAGTAGCAAAAGTTGTCTATCTGACACTAGCGACATCTAGTATTAAATGATAGCAACGTTGTACAGTTCAACCATTTCCAAGAGTCAAGCTTTTCTCGTGATCGATGGTAGCGTAGCGCCATCTTAAGTAAAATTAAGTAAACTTGTAGATTTTGTAGCATGTAGATTTCTTGGCGATGTATGAATACTGACGCACGCTAACTCTCTTTGTGTCACGCGTTTAACAGCAAAGATGGCGCCTCAGACTCGAAAAATGTCGGCACACCATATCTAGTGCTATTCTACAACGCTGCCCGCTGAAGCAAAGGCATGTCAGGGATACAAAAAATCTATTCCAAGGCGCTGTGCTGAACTAAATCTGTGGCAAAGAATAATTTTAGGTTAAAGGATCAGCATTACCATACAACGAGGCAGTGCTTCCAGTCTTTTAGGCACTTTTTCTTTTGACAACGATGCAAATACAAACGCATTTTGATGCCCAATGATTCCTTCCCCACCTGTTTAGGGTTCCGTACCCAAAGGGTGCCTAACAGAACCCTATTACTAAGCCACGCCACTAAGCCCACTGTCCGTCCATCCGTCTGTCTGTCAGCGGGCAGTATCTCATGAACCATATTAGGTAGACAGTTGAACCTTTCACAGATTGTGAATTTCTATTGCTGCTATAAGAACAAATAATAAAAATAAAGTAAAAAATTGAAGGGGGTCACCATACAATACACTTTTGATTTTGTTTTATCCGGGCATGTGGGGTGTCATTGTCTAGACCTTATCAAGTAGATTACAAAATATAATTTTTATTATTTTTATCTTCAAAAATGAAGAAATATGGGACCATAAAAAAAGTCAGTTTCAGACCATTTTTGTACGAGCTCTATCGTAACAACTGAATAATTCTGTATATCGTGTACCATATACTGTATTTAATCAACAAATACTAAAAACGCCGATTCATACGGTATTTTGTTTAAATATGGATGATTTTCTGCAACTGCAAAAAATAACTTTGTAATTCACAGTATCATTGTGAAATACAATATTTTTTAATAAAGAATAATTTATTTTCGTTTCTCTAAATTAAAAAAAAAATACTGAAATACGGAACCCTCGGTGTGTGAGTCCGACTCGCACTAGACCGGTTTTTTTATATACATATACCTACATATAATTATTTTAAGACTGTTCGCATAAATATTATGTAAATATCTTGTAAGAATAATTACATTCTTATTTATTGCAACCATTAAATAGTATACATATAGCTAACCAGAGCAATCTTATATTTTCCAATAATAAAAAAGTGGTAGCCGAAAATTAGTCATTTCGGGATTATAAAGAGTTCGCGTAGCTCGTAGCAATTCAGCGTAGCGTCGTAGCACAGCGACTGTTTCTTGTAAAATTGCTGCTCTCCGGTGCCCCATGACGAATTGTAGGTGAATAGAAAATATGCGAGTATTAGCTTGAATCAGAGGGAGATGAGGAGCTCATGTAGCACGTGGACTAACTGTAGCACAACGTCTGATATTGAATAAACAATACCAAACATAAATGTAGGTATACCATAATCATAATGTTAAGCTAGAAATATACATTTCTGGCGCTATCCTAACACTGCCCGCTGAAGCAAAGCTATGTCAAAAAAATCTATTGCGAGACGTTGCCGCTGCGCTAAATCATATCTGTGGCAAAGAATAATAAAATGCTTGATCTTTCGCAACCATCAGCGGGGCAATTACGTAACATACTTACAGTAGGAATCGGTTTCATTTTGACAGTTCAGCAACATTCATTGCGCTATTTACGTTGTTGAGCATACAAATTTTTCGAACTTTAGAAGCAATGAATTAGCAATTTGCTTCAAAATGATTCAGATTCTGATTCATAGTGTCTTATGAAATTATGGTGCAGTACATATAAATCTAACCAGAGTAATGTTATCTTTTCCAATAATAAAAAAATTAAAAAAAATCCGACAGCGTAATTCGGCAAACAGGCGCGACATGCGACGCGACTCAAAGGCACCGCTCGTCGCGCGGCACGTGGTATCTTAGAAATCGGGAGGCAACAATAGATCTTTATTGTTAAATTTAAGAAAATGCTTCCGACTGGATGAGATTATTTGGAGACATAATAGGTCATCTTGTTTCCATCTTTATTAAAGTTCACTTTTTACGCAGTCGGTTTTTGATTTTTTTAGATTTACTTTTTTTTATTTTACACTTTTTAGTTAAGATTATTTTTCGCGTAACGCTTTACGTAACGGTCGTAAATACAATACCCACTTATAATCGGGTGATAACGGCCTCTTACTCACTCACTCGAAAAGTTCAAAGTCAAAGCATTTATCACTTTTGAATTGTCAAAGAGTCGGTCAGTTAGTCAGAAAGTTGAAACCCATCCCAAAGTGTAGATCTCTATGGAGAAGAACGGGCAAGAAACTCCAAAGACAATTTTTTTTATCAAAATTATTACAAAATCCTGGGTGCATTGTTCTTGTTGCTTCTATATGTATGTGAGAACAATGTAAAAAATAAATAATTCAAAATATAAGATTAAAAATAAGCCTTGGCAGTTAAGAGATGACCAGTCTCAACTGACGGCGCCCCTTCACGAACATGACGCGTGGATCAGCACCATCCAGCTCAACCATTTGGTAGGGAACCGAATGATCCAACACACGCGCCACCATCAGTGAGACATTTAAGTGAGCATGACATACTCTCAACTGCCATACTCTTTCAATCAAGTCAACATACCTCATCATAACAAACCTTTTTCAGCTACCACTTTTTACCCGACTGCGGCGAAGCCAAAAAAGGAGGATTATGTGTTTGACCTGTATGTATGTATGTCCGTCCCTATGTTCACTCGTAACTACTAAACAGCTGAACCGATTTTGATGAGGGATGCGTAGCAAATGACATACTACGACGAAGCAGAAACAAGGCGATGGGACAAACGCTGTTTTTAGGGTTCCATAGTCAACAAGGAATCCTTATAGTTTCGTCATGTCTGTCCGTCCGTCCGTCCACAGCTTAGCTCAGAGCCTCTTAGTACTAGAAAGCTATAATTTGACATGGATATACATATTAATCACGCAGATAAAGTGGTAAAATAAAATCATGAAAAAAAAATTTTTTTTAGGGTACCTCCTGTACACGTAAAGTGGGGATGTTTTTTTTTCTCGTCTACCTCATGGTGAGGGGTGTTGTTGGATAGGTGTTTCAAAAATATTGTGGGTTTATGAAAACAATTTTTCGATTAAGGGATCCGTTTCTGAAATATTAAGCTTTAAAGTGTTAATTTTTGTTAGAGTCATGTCCCCCCCCCCCCAGCCAGCTAATCGGTTAGTTTTGGATATGTGAAAAAAATCACGGTAGTTGTATATACAACAAAATTAAAAGGAAAACTATCACAGCTAAGTATACTTCACTAGTTTACGAGTAAATGTCGAGCAACTTACATTTGCACTTGGAATGTATCAGAGAACATGTTTTTCAACTACAATGTTAAGTTTGTTCTTGGGACAAATTCATCTCAACTACGGAACCCTTCATCGTGCGTAGTCCAACACGCCGGTTTTTTTTTATTAATTACTAAACAAAGGTAAACGAAGCGAAATGAGTATGTAAGGATCGTAGCAGGTGGCGTTTTGTAGTTTCTGTCTACCCCCATGGGAAATAGGCGTGAGTTTAGGTACATATGTATGTATGTAAACAAAGATACTTGGTTTATCAATAATCTAATTCTGATGCCGTAGACTAAAGGATTATCTACAACCAGAGATAAGAGGTTTATGGGAGTTCCCGGATGATCCAATTCTTGTCAAGTTTGCAGAAGATAATGTTTTACTTTCATTAAAGTTGATCGTTCATCAAATATTGTAACATCGAGTTTTTCCTTTTAATATGTACCTTTTTCTGTTAGCACTTAAGGCAAAGTAATGAGCTGAGCTACTAGACAAACACTGGTATGTACATAATAATATCTATATACCTAGTAACCACCTGCAGCAACAATAATTAATATTCTATTCTATCCTAAAGCTCCATTTACACGTTGCAAGCTTATTGCCTGTGGCATACCATAAAATTGAGGGGCAATTAACCGGTACCGTCTAAACAACATGTACAATATTGTTGCACGATACGTGCAAGTTAGTTGCCGTTCAAACCTTGTATAGGTGTAAACAACATGTACAATATTGTTGCACGATACGTGCAAGTTAGTTGCCGTTCAAAACTGGTATATGTAGGTGTAAACAACACGTACAATATGGTTGCACGATACGTGCAAGTTAGTTGCCGTTCAAAACTGGTATAGGTGTAAACAACACGTACAATATGGTTGCACGATACGTGCAAGTTAGTTGCCGTTCAAAACTGGTATAGGTTTAAACAACATGTACAATATGGTTGCACGATACGTGCAAGTTAGTTGCCGTTCAAAACTGGTATAGGTGTAAACAACACGTACAATATGGTTGCACGATACGTGCAAGTTAGTTGCCGTTCAAAACTGGTATAGGTGTAAACAACACGTACAATATGGTTGCACGATACGTGCAAGTTAGTTGCCGTTCAAAACTGGTATAGGTGTAAACAACACGTACAATATGGTTGCACGATACGTGCAAGTTAGTTGCCGTTCAAAACTGGTATAGGTGTAAACAACACGTACAATATGGTTGCACGATACGTGCAAGTTAGTTGCCGTTCAAAACTGGTATAGGTGTAAACAACACGTACAATATTGTTGCATGATACGTGCAAGTTAGTTGCCGTTCAAAACTGGTATAGGTGTAAACAACACGTACAATATGGTTGCACGATACGTGCAAGTTAGTTGCCGTTCAAAACTGGTATAGGTGTAAACAACACGTACAATATGGTTGCACGATACGTGCAAGTTAGTTGCCGTTCAAAACTGGTATAGGTGTAAACAACACGTACAATATGGTTGCACGATACGTGCAACTTAGTTGCCGTTCAAAACTGGTATAGGTGTAAACAACACGTACAATATGGTTGCACGATACGTGCAAGTTAGTTGCCGTTCAAAACTGGTATAGGTGTAAACAACACGTACAATATTGTTGCATGATACGTGCAAGTTAGTTGCCGTTCAAAACTGGTATAGGTGTAAACAACACGTACAATATGGTTGCACGATACGTGCAAGTTAGTTGCCGTTCAAAACTGGTATAGGTGTAAACAACACGTACAGTATTGTTGCATGATATGTGCAAGTTAGTTGCCATTCAAAACTTGTATAGGTGTAAACAGCACGTACAATATAATTGCGCGTGCAATAAAATTGCATTCAACTCTACAAGTACAAACAAATGAATCAAGGTAAAAAAAAAAACTTGAGAAGACGTTCAATAAAACTTTATTGACATATTTGGCAGCGCAAATACAGGCAATACTTGAATCAATTGTACAAGGACGTGTAACTCTGTGTTTAGACGAGGCAAAACTTGCATGCAATAATCGCCTTGCCTTGTTACTAAGTCGCATCCTATTTTATTGAAAGCCAAAACTAGCATTAAATTATTGTATACCATTTTATGGAAATCGCACGAGTGTAAACACTTTTTTTTTTAAATCATCAAATGACTTCTCCCGCTCTGGGCGGAGCGGGAGGGCGTGTCAGACTTTTACTGACTAAAACCCACCCGTGTTCCTTCTGTTGCCTGTGCCGGGGCCACGGTAACTCTTTCGAACATCACGAGTGTAAACACTTGCATGCAATTCTTGAATGGCAATAAAATTGAACGTGCTTTATGGCATGCGATTGTTGCTCTTCAACATTCCAGAAACTTGCACCGTGTGAATGGAGCTTTAGTACTAAATAATATTCAGTATTGGCGTAATATCGTGTCCTATCTTCTAGTAGGTATCCGTCATTATTGCATGATCTCGAAAACCTTAATCACACAATCAGTCTAGGTGTAATAATGTTCCCGCTGCTGGAACTAAGGCCTCCTCTTTTGGAATCGGGATAATTCTAGTAATAAAACATGAATTTTAAATAGCAATAACTTTATTATTTCATTAAAAATAAATATGTTTATTACTTTTTGGCAATATTGCAGTTCCTATGTGCCCTTTTCGGATCGGACAGGGTTTTTGGTACACATTCTATCTATAACTAGGTACCTATATTTTTATTGACAGACTAGCAATATTTTATTTCTAAAAAGATAAGTTCGAGGTATTACAATATTCCAATCATCATAAACCGTGTCGTTTGTAGTGCCAGGTGTTTTTCAAATGACCTGATTTTGTCTTAAAAGGTTTACCTAAACCAAATAAAAGATGTTTCGTGCGATATCGATACTTTAATATATTAGCATCCTGCTTATATCGATAAATCGCAGTTCAAAATACATTTAGATTAATTTTCATATGTGTCTCTCTTTTATTTGTTATTCCAAAACGTTCTTATTTAAAAAAAAATAACATTAGTCTACATCACACCGCCGATGCTGTAGGTATATTTTTATTTTTTATGCAATGCTAGCGGAGTCCGCGATCTCACCTACATAGTACCCAAGTATAATGACATATATCTGCTTGTAAAAGCAGTGAAGACGTAACTACTATGGTTTATTAATGTGTAAGAGAGATCTCAGTTCGAAAGGATACCGAGGCGGTATCACGATACATAATGGAAGCCGTAACGAGGGCAAAGGTTTTTGTCAAAAACATATGATTGTAAAACAGGTGGTGTAATGATAAGGTACTGTAGAGGTTTGATGCCGAAGGCGACCTTATGTTGTACAGGCTGTTAAGCAATTACATATGGTTACATTCGATCGTTCAGTCAGGTGTGGAATTACTTTCGAATTTAAAGGATATGCCAATTGTTTTTTAAAGAATTCAGATAGAAAATAGCGGTGTCTTGCAGTGGCGAGGCTTGACATTTCATAGAAGGGAAGCCGAAGAAGAAATTGTTCAGTTATAAATAGTCATACAAATACGATTATCACGTTGTGGCGCCGGCTTATTTAGAACAATTTGTGTTGTTGTTGGAATCTATATTATTTGGCAATCGTAGACATTACTGAATGTGCTATTTTTCAATGGTGGTAGGTGAAGTTACTCTTCCGACCCTCCAAAGGGAAGCCGGTAGGAATGGAGTTGTTAACGCGCTACGTCTCTGGTGTCTTGTGATGTACCTACCTTTATTAAGAAAAACTAATATAAAACATAAAGTAATATTGAGTTTAAGCTCTAGTACTGTTGATTTCCCCCGCACACTATACACCAACACTACAGTACCTACTACAAAACCAATTCGCTCCACAAACTTAAATTGTAATTACAACGTCTTTAGTAGGTAAATGATCTGAATGCTCGGGCAGGCTAATCCTTGCAGAATTACCATAATCCAGCACTTATAAAAATACAATTTTATTTAAAGCCTTATAAAAATAACAACAACAGTGTCAAAGAGGCTTAATTTATGGCTACGATTAGTTGCTGTACCATCGCGCCGATGACATACAAAGGTGACCAGCAGTATTAAAATAAGATGATACAAGGTATTTTGTCCTTGTCTCTCACAAAAAATTAAGGATATATAAAGTGATGCCATTACAGGGACCAGCATAATCCTAAATTCGTCTAACCGAACTCCAAGTTTACTTTCGGAAAATAATCAAAATGGTAAGTTATGTTTTATCTATATTTCGATTCACCTATTAAATTACTATTACTATGCAATAGTTGTTCTACAGTCTATTTTATGGGTGAGCACAGCTTTACCCCGCATCAATATTTATGTATGGACGGCAGCACATCAAGCTACTACAATCTGTCAAATTTCGTTAATAGATTTTCAACTTTATTGCTATAGCATTAGGTTCAAGATTGATTGGGAAAATTTGACAGTTTCGGGTAGCTTGACCTGCTGGCGTCTGTACATTACTGTTGATAGAAGCTTCCCTGCTGTCATTCGTAGATCTTTGACAGTCGTTACGGTACGGTGTGCTACAGTTACGGTAGTTATAAGCCCAAAAGTCCGACAAACAGTGTTACCAAGGGGTATCATGTTACCCAGTAACTGGGTTGTGGAGGTCAGATAGGCAATCGCTCCATGTAAAATACTGGTATTTCAGCTGCACCCAGTTAGACTGCAAGCCGACCCCAACATAGTTGGAAAAGGCTAGTCAGATTGATTAACACGGTTGATAGAAAAAATATACATTATTTGATAGATATATTTTATGATTATAGTTTATAGACATTTTCTCATGTGATAGGTATCTCACGCGCAATTGGTAGATTAGCGAATATCTACTCCTCAAACTATCACCAGGATACTAAGTAATACTACATCATGCAACGTATCCCAAAAATAAACTAATTGAGCAGGATCTGTGTTCTATTGGCATTATAGATTTAGCATATACGCTAGCATATAAATCTATGATTAGCATCAAATTATCATACCACTTACCATTTACAGGGGCTCAAAAAACATGTGACCATAGCCAAATTGACAAGGTGTGATTATTTCGTGTTTGCTATAAGAAAAAGTATCAGTCATTGGCATAGTATTCAACTCGATAAATCTTCTCTTAACCAGTATTTCTCGCCCGACACGGCTTGACACCGAAGTGTCAGTATTCTAAGGGCAAACGCAATTAGAATGTATTATCGTATCGCGATTTACCTCACGGGTCAACTGCGTACCTGCTGTGTATAGATAATAGAGATCTGAAAAATCTAAATGATTAAAATAAAAACGTACAATTGCGCAAAACTAAGTTAGTTTCGAAGTTTTTTTTTTTTCTAAGCTGTACTTTTGATTCAGATTATTCTCAGTAGCCACCCACAATTTAACAGGACCTACACCTCCCCCTACTCCATCAAGACATATAAGCCAGTTGTTAATAAGTGATATACCTACTTATTCTGAAAACTTAGGTATCATATTGTAATCCGACCAAGCAATAATACTATTATATTCACAGATCGTGAAACTCGCTGCAATCGTCACTCTGTTGGGAGTATGCTGTTCTCTACCAGTGGATGATCCAATAGTTGTTGAAGTCGCACCGACTTCCGAACTGGTTCCCTTGGAACCGAAGCCTGTAAACGTCGAAGGCTTACCGAAACCACCGAAGCCTGATGACTCAGATTTGAAGACCGATGCCAGCACCTGGTGGCATAGTTGGTACCATTACCAAAAACCACTGGTAGTCTACTACCCCGAAAGGTAAGAACTATAAACGCTCGTTTGCATTTAATATGAAGCAACATTTTTATTAAGAAGTTATTGACGCAGTTCCAGAAACTTAACTTTTAAGTGTCAAATTATGGCGGTGCAGGTGTCAAGCGTGTACAAATATTGTGTAGCAGCTTTATTATACTTAATTTTAGGTCGACCAAGGTGGAGTAGGCTCGAGCTAGGTGGAGCTTCGTAGCAAGATGAGAGTAGCCAACAATCGAGTCGAATGACCTACGATTGAAAAGCCCTGTGTGGACTGCCCTAGGCTGGTGATAATGATTAGATTAAAAACTAAGAATGAATGTTGATACGTTTCTATGCTCAAATACAATTCAAGTTTTTTTTGTCAATTATAACATAGTATTATCATATGCCGCCTTTCTCCTGTCGGGTTAAGCAGCGTCTCATAAAACGCAGCACAGCTTTTTTGAACCGAAACGAGCTCTCAACGGCCACGACATTTACTTCAAAGCTTCCATTCACCAGCATAAAAAAAAACTCTATTTCAATTTGTAATAACTCAAAAATATTTTGTTACAGTGTTCCTGTTCATTACACCTACTGGAAAACTCATTATTAGCCGACTTCATTAATGCAATAACAATACTCTTCAAATCTCAACCTTAAAGTAATAATATTGTTCACTGTAAAATATGGGATTTGCGGGATAGTTTACTACTGAAGTTTACTATTATTGAATTTTATAAAATAAAAGAAATAATTCTGACATGTTTACCTTATTTTATTTTTATGAAACCTCTTCGAGATGAATTTTAACATGATCATTCCAATAAAAATAGTTATGAGGAGGTTGAAAAAATATTTGCACTTGACTTTTTCTTGAAAAGACTTTGTCTTCAAATTGTTATGTTGGAGGTTTCACATCAGTGGCCTGGTACAAAGAATTGATAGCGATATCTGAAGCAACGAATGCCATAGACTTCGCTAGCGTCGCTAATGACAAAGTATCCATCACAATTCTATTCGCGACATGGTTCAGATGAGCTCCGTGCGACTGCGCTGTATACTTCAGTGCCAATTTAATGACTCGCTCGCAAGCTAAAGATTTAGATGTAGCACTCTTTGCTTGTTTTCCTGCTTGTTGGGCAGCAGTCTTCGCTAAGTTCATCATTAATTCCTGGTGATTTGACATACCATTTTTCGCATACCTTACAGACATTTGAACTTCGATGGATGCAGTTAAAGCTCGTCTTAGAGCAACAACGCTTGCAGCTGTCAAATACGCCACATCACCAGCATATAAAATAGCTTTTTTGGCTTTCACTTCCATTCTTTCCAATTTTTGTTTTGATTTCTTTTCATTACCAGCTTCCTCTTCATATTCGGGCTGATCTATCTCCATATCAGCAACTATATCAGGATTGATAGGCTTATAAACATTTTCCTTGGTATCAACCCAGTCATCTATGAGTCCTGGTGCACTTAACTCTTGAGTATCCAGGGTTTGTTTTTCTCTCATATAATGAGTTCCATTTAGTGTCTTTTCCATGAGAATTGGATCTGTGTTATTATTTTCTCGCTCTCTATTTTCGATATCTAAGGCTGTTTGATTCAAGAACCCTTTTACTTCAGTTGGAACGCTATGCTTACTATTAAGGACATGGAGAACTTTCTTTTCAGTTCTAGATATTACTGAGAACGGTGAAGGAAAATCTTTTGCTGATGTTTTATTTTTAGCACTAAGGTCAGTATGAACAGTTTTGTTCAGAATAACGCTATAAACCGTCGCTGAAGAAACAGGAGACGGGGTCACTAGTACGTTACCCATTCCAGGTGCAATCGCTCTTTTCCTTCTTAGAGATAAATCAACAGACTGCTTCTTAGATAGCGCTGTGGCATATGTGGTATCTTTTAATGCTGATACGATGGACACCTCGGCTGCAATTTGTGCTAATCCAAATACCAACCGATGAAGCTCTGGCTCTGTTGAAGCCCTAGTAATACTGAGTATGTGACCAGATAATGTTCTAGAAATATAATCCAAAATGCGCCTTGTCTCAATAGCCGTGATTCCTTTGTTTTTGCCAGGAGCTTCAAGTGCCTCCGTAGTAATTCTGGTTATTTTATCTTGTATTTCTAATTTTGATAAAATAGCTGAAACCATATCCTTTGAGATCTGGTATAGAATATCGTCCATTTCCGGATTCTGAGTAACATTTTTAGTTGCTTTTGAAATCGTATTGTCTAAATGTTTCAAAACATTATGTGGAGACGTCAGTAAAAATCTTTCGTTAATATTATTATTAGTAGTTCTTAACATTTTTTCCTTAAAATCATGTACTGGCGATATTCCCCCGTACGAGTCAGGAATCTAAAATGTTTAATTTATTTAGTTACAAGCGTAAAATATAAAGGATAATAGTGAATTCACTTACAATAAGTAATACAACCACAGCCAATATTCGAAATAAAATCATTGTCCTTGATACTCCAACTGCTAAAATTAAACTAAACCGCAATTTAACTCTCCCAGCAGTTCACGAGTGTATCGTTATTGTTTTATTGGCTTGTTAGTTTTATCCATTTTAAATTGGGGAGAGTTTTATTACTTTGCTAAATGCTATAACGGCATGGAGTAACGAAATGATTACCTTGGAAATGTTGGAAATATTCACTTAACCTGCAAACGAATTGAACATGGTGATTCTTCTTTTACTGTGTTGGATCCTTCGGTATACGAAGAGGGGTCGATATACTAAGTTATTACTTTCCGCTGCTTCAACCAATTCCTTGTTTCCGTCAGTAATATTCCTTTTGTTTTCTGTGTCTCTTACTATATTATGCGGAGCATTAACATTGTCTTCTAACATTGTCACATTTGTAATGCCCAGTTCTTTATCTTTGTGCATAATACTTAAAGATGACACCACGTTAACGACACCCACAGCTAACATAACAACAATGATTAACATCGTGAAAACAAAGAAGATTAAATTAGTTTGAGAGGAAGTTATGCATTTTATAGCCATGGCTACTAATTATTGGCTTCATGTTAATTTCAATAATTAACTTAACAATCTTTTACCATATTTCTGTGAAGTGATGTCAGTACCTGCAACTACGTTAGCAAGAACCAGACTTAAATAAAATGCAGCCAATCTTCTTAACTATTCTTTATTGCTAGATACTAAATTAAAAAGTTCAAAACATATGTACATTTGTAACCAAAAAGCTTATTTAATGTTTTAAATAATACATTGATATAACCTTAAAAATAACTTAAACGATAACGTTATATCCGATGTAGTGGTAGCGTGGGTCGATGTTGTTGTTGGTGGTTCAGCCGAGGTAGGCAGGTAGCACCCTGATGCGGCCGCGGCCCTCCAGCTGCGAAATTTCTCCGAAGGGTGAGACATCCACATCGTTGATAGCGGGGAGCAGGTCGCTCTCCTGTCCGGCCACGTCACGGCGAGCACGCGCCACGTGCTCAGACGCACCAGCAGCCTTTGCCGAAGCACCAGACACCGCAGCGTCTCTTCCTGTAACTGATGGTGTTTGCTCGGCTTTTTGCGGGATTTGCTGAATCACATCCTGCTCGGCGGGTGCGCAAACGCAGAGCGCCAGCAGCGCCAACGACGCGACGATAAATAATGTTGAATGCATTCCCGAAAGATCCTATCTTGCTCTTACTTTTACTGGTAACTGAACTGTGCCTTTGCTGATCTCGGAGCTCCTTATATGTGAATATTATGCTGACATAAATTATTATGTTTTATTGAAATTGCAAACTTAGATAATGTGTGTTATTATTTTTAGAACAGTACTGACGCACGATAGCACAACAGCAGATCTCAAAACACACGTTAGTGATCCTTTCATTATGAACCTTGGCTATGGGCAACATGCTAACGAGACGCCAAACACTACTGATAACTGATAAAAATAAAGAGCAACAAAACAACTTAACACATACCTACTGCATACATTCAAATTGGTATTCAAGACAAGTTATAAACATAATTTGTTACACAATTTTGGTCAATGTCTAAAACTGAACAATGGACAATCCAACAGGACTCTGCTGCTAACGCCATATTTAAACTATATGGGCAAAATACATTGTAGACAGCAAAAAAGTAAATCCTGGAAAGCTGGAAGTTATTAAATCAGCAGTTGTCCAAAATGTTTTCGACACAAACACTTTTGTAATCATATCAAAGGTGTAGGTACCCAATTCCTAATTCATGTCAAGGAGCGAAAATGTTAAATAAGTTACAAACAAATTCCTTTCTCGCAAAGCAGGCACATTTTCGAACTGTCATTTTCATACAAAATGTTGTCATATTATGTATCCGGACAAAATAATGAGGTCCAAGTGAAAATTAACCTTACAGTGCTGAACATTTTAATTCGTTGACTACACAGGTTAACTATATTTCTTTTTTTATTATGTTTATACTTGATACAATACATTTTATTAGTAGTAGTTGAATGAAGAAACCGCCTTACATGAGAAAAGGCGTAATAGTACATTATGATACAAATATGTAATGATCGATGCACACGCGTTTCATACGACGTTTTTCAATACACTTGCAAGGCAAAAAATAAATTTTCATAAAATAATTACCTATGTAAAAAAAAATATGAATTAAGGCCCACGGATTCTTTTATCCGGTGTCTTCGCAGGTTGAAGGAGAGGCAAAGGCACGAAGCCGTCGAACAGTCTTATAGATTTAAAAAGCATAAATAAATAATTTGATGAAATATTTAATCATATTTTATTTATTAAGTACACAGTAGGCATAAAAGGCATGAAGTCTCTTAGATGTGATTATAAAAGCGCACATCTCTAACTAGTAAATAGTTATCTGTGGTGTAGTGTGGTGTAATGTAAATTAAAAAGCACGCGTGTTTAATGCATTGCATTATGAATCTAAAAGCGGTTCAATAAGACCCACTTTACGAGCAAGTGTTGAAAAATACTTACTATAAATGTATGTACCTATATGTGAAATGATGATGAGATTTGTAGGCGCTCGGGAATATATTATCCTCATATTAATGCTACTGCTTTATTGCTACTACCCGCATTCTCCTTAAACTTAAGGGGAAGATTTATAAAACAAAATGGTTAGCCTGCTGTCTTGTGTGGATTAGAATGTTAGGCCACAAAAGGCATGCATCAAAAGCAATTGCATGAAGCTGAGATGAGAATGCTAATAGGGATGTGTGGTATTACACGAATGGGTAGAATAAGAAATGAGTATATGTATAAGTGGAAGTCTGAAACTGGCACCAGTGACTGTCAAATTATGTGGAAATCGGTTGTCATGGTATGGGCATGTGATGGGGAGGAATGAGGAAATTGTCGTGAGGAACGTTTTGAGTATGAATGTGGATAAGAGTAGAGGAAGACCTAAGAAACGATGGGTGGACTGTGTGAAAGATGATATGGCTAGAAAGAGGGTGACTACCGAGATGACGACTAATAGAGAAGTATGGAAGAAAAAGAAATGTTGCGTTGACCCCAAATAAATAGGGATAAGGGCAGAATAATGATGATGATATTGCAACTACTTTACTCCACGATGAAAACCCAGAAATAACTTAAGTAGGTATATACAAATACAGTATACAAAAAACTTGTTTATAAAAAAAACAACCGACTTCCAAAAAAAACACTACAGAGTGAAAAATAACTTTAATTTCGGAAGTCGGTGTCTTTGGTTTAGTATTTTCGTTTTTTACCACCGACTTCCGAAATTAAAGTTATTTTTCACTTTGTAGTGTTTTTTTTTGGGGAAGTCGGATGTATTTTTTTTTTATTAATATGTTTTTATTTTCCACTTTTTAGTTGTGGTACCTTCCCCACCCAAATTCTTTTACCACTACTTGCACAGGGACGGGAATTTATTATAACATCATCAACATACACTAAATGGAAAAAATACGAATTACTGAAGCTAGCTCAAAAACCACTCATCAGAATTTGACCAAAGGACAATGTTGAAAATGGCCTATGAAACCTTTACAATAATCACTAGTTTTTTTTTATAATTGACATTACAAAAGAATAGACACTTCATAATTTCGAAAACATTTTGAAAAGTAATTCACTTTGGTCTTATTCCCCGGCGCCATTATTTTTTGTTTCAATTTGACGTTTTAAATAGGCAAAGGGTATTTGTAGCTCATACAGCCAAGTCTTGTGCACCGTAATTACAAAACTCAGCCGAGCCACATCGACATGTCAGTGTCGTCAATGAATTCAAAATCAAAATATTTTATTTCACGTAAACCTAAAATGTCACTAAAACGTCAGAAGCTGGGTGCACGTTTCCAAATGGTTGTTTCCTTTATAGCAGAACGGGCAAGAAACTCCACGGTTAATCTTATAAAAATAATTGACAGATGACAGTTTGACATTAATTACAGTATACCTCTGGTGCTCTGCCCAACCCTTTTGGATAAACAAGCGAGATTTTATTTACGTAGTATTCGTAGTAAAGTGCAATACATACTCCTAAATCACACAAAAACGAAACAGTCCATAGCCCTTATCTAGTCATAACTACAAATAAATTAGTATAAAGAAAGAAATGAATAGTTCTGACTACCTAATAGTATGTAACGAAACTTTTAAAGATACAATCCAATGTATTTTCACTAATAAACTAGTTTCTATTCACTATAACTGAACAAAATATTTACATAATATATAAGCTAACAGACTTAAAATAATAATTATAATATGTACAAATGTAAAAAAAAATGGCCATTGGTTTCTATTGGCCTAATTATAACCTCAAAATCCGAAAGTGTTTTGGATGTTTTACAATTCTCAGAAGCGTCCGTGATTTTATTTTAGTTTTAATTGAATATGCATTATTCAGATCACAAAAAGTAAATTCCCGTCTCTGTTGCTTCTTAG
Source organism: Fissipunctia ypsillon (assembly GCA_947568875.1). Classification (NCBI taxonomy): domain Eukaryota; kingdom Metazoa; phylum Arthropoda; class Insecta; order Lepidoptera; family Noctuidae; genus Fissipunctia; species Fissipunctia ypsillon. The sequence continues at coordinate 12,396,294 of OX387659.1, read as the reverse complement.
GCGTACGATGTAAAGACGCCGAACAATGTCCTATATGCGACCACAGGACCACAGGACCACAGGACCACAGGAGAGACCGTTTCAAATAAAAACTTTGCAAAAAGGCAAATTATGTTGCGCTAAGTCGTGTCAGAAATTCTGAAAGCATAGAAGTTTGGAAAACAGGACGCTGCCCGTCGCTAGCAAATTATTAAATCAACTACACGACGACAGATCGTTGACATAACCTGTCTCCTGACAAACAAGGTCACACATAACATACAACTCAAGTAGTGCAATTTGAAGGATATTACCATTAAAATCAAACATGGCTAGGATACATGAGATCTGGTGCCTACCATCCGGCTTCATCATCAGATCAGTTCGATGGTACCATTTTCCTCTGGACCATTTACTTAAAGAACAATGTTCAAAACGTCCCCACCCTTGTAGCACTTTAAAACCTATGTTAATCGAAGGGCCATAACCATCTTATCATTTTATTGTACGACGGCGAAACTGAAATGTGCATCCGAAAAAAGTTATATCGACATGAAGAAAACGGAATCAGTAACAATTATTTGCCGTTTATTATACTTTTTCGACATGATGTAACCATACCTACTACAATTATAATTACATTTCGGTAAGTTTTTTAATTCAAAACACGTTCACAGTCCAAAGAAGCCAGTGGTGAGCAGTATAGAATGGTTATAATAAGAGCCGCACGCGCAGCGCCACACGACGCAGAGCTACCTGCTCTAAGTGTGCGGTGGTGGAAGGGCGGGGAGAAGGGAAGTATGTCTTTGTTCCCTTATCGCTTGCCTGTCTGCCGCTGCTGGTTTTATTGGTTATTGTAATTGTTATTTAGTACCTTTCGGAACTTCCTTGAGCGTACGCGTATTTGTCTCCCACTTTTGATTGTTAGTTTTATGCTTCTACTTTGGACTTGTTACTGGATTTTATTTTGTGCCAACGGTTGGACTAAGTTGAATTGGTTTGGTTTAAGCGACTACGGACTTAATAACGGATTTTGTGTGCCTTTTTTTTGTGGATGAGAAATCATCAAATGACTTCTCCCGCTCTGGGCGGAGCGGGAGGGCAGACTTTCAGAGTGTCAGACTTTTACTGACTAAAACCCACCCGTGTTCCTTCAGTTGCCTGTGCCGGGGCCACGGTAACTCTTTCGAACATCCCGCAACCCTAGCTGGCATCGGCCCTAGCGGACCCCGTCAATAGTGCTGACATCTCTTTGAGGCGCGCGTGGAACACAACGCGCCGTCGACTCGGACTTGGTCCTTACCGGACGGCGAGCTACCCATTGCTCGCCGTCCGCAAGCCCGCGCCTACGGTGGCCGGGAATCGGCTGTCAATTCCCGACGCCCAGGGCGGGACTAGGGGCGTGAGGGTGCAAAGCTTGCCTCTCCCTCACGCGTTCCGCCTCCTCCTTCGCGAGCATTACTGCTTCGCAGAAAGAGGTAATGGCTTCCCATGTACTCTCGCTCCGTACCATGGCCTGGACCAGGGCCGGACGCGAGAGATCGCCGCCGCCGATCACTTCCGCGAGGACACGGCGGTGCTCCGCCCAAGCCGGGCAGACCTCCACCGTATGCTCCACCGTGTCCTCCGGGCGATCCACACAGTGGTGACACCCGGGCGTTTCCTCCCGCCTTATCCGGAACAGGTACCTCCCGAAGCACCCGTGTCCGGTGAGGACCTGCGTCAGGCGGAAGGTGAGGACGCCGTGGCGCCTCTCCAGCCACTCCTCATAGAGGGGACTTATCGCCGCAATTGTGGCGTGCCCAGTGCTGGGTTGCGACAATCGCTTTTGTGTGCCTGTGGTTTGGATTTATTTCATTGTTTTGGCAATATGGAACATCAACGAATTCATCAATGTGTTACGTGTTTACGGTCTGTATTCCGAGATCGAAATCGACGCATTCTAACACATGAATACATGGAAAACCATCCAGGATTCTCAGAGTACGTACTGGAGCGAATGAATGTACAAGAGGTTAGTAAACAACTATTTTTAAAGAAAGAAATAGATTGTAACTCGCTTCATTGATCAATCAGTATTTGTATTAAATAATATGACTTATGTCTTAAGTGTGTACGACGATTTTAGTTTATTTCTAAATGCTATCACTTGGCCCATTAAAAATGATAGATAGCTATCACAGCGATATTAAGAAATAGGAGTGGGGCGCTCTCATTAGTAAGCTATTGTGATATATATTTTTTTATTTACTGCAATAATAATGTTATCTTTCAGGCGGCCCATAACGCCTTGCAGTACATGTGTTACCGCTGTTGGGTGGCAGCAAATCGACACCAAATGAGAAATGAAGGTGGGCAAAACGAGGAACAACCTGATGAGCAAGCCGATGAACAAGCAGTTGCCGAGCAGTTAATTACAGTCCCAACCTACAAAAGGTTAGCAAATACGTCTCGTCACTGTACGTTTCACGGATGTGCAAATCAAGATCTGCATAGAATACCATTATTCTTAAAAATACAGTCACTGATCGAGCACAGCTTAGTCCCTACCAGTGCAAGGGTTTGTACAAATCATATGCGGACAAATGAATGGAACGTATTATATGATTCTGCAGATACGACATTTTCACCAGACCAGTTAAAAGACATGATGGACGTCTTAAGAAATGCGTATAATAACAAAAAAGCCTTGGATTTTGAAAATATAGACAACATTTCTCCTGAAGAACTATATTTTAGAACAGGGCTAACCCACGAGCAGTTTGCTATTGTTTTAAATGACACACCATCTTTAAATCAGCACACAAGACAGCCAAAAACTGTGCTGGCATGCTATCTTATGAAAATAAGGTCAGCTGAACCAGATGTCAGAATAGCATGCCACTTACACGTCAGCAAGACAACAGTGGGACGTTACCTGTATACAGCCCGAGAGTGCTTAACGAGAGACTTTGTGGCACTTCATCTAGGATACGACCACATCGGCCGAGATGAAATAATAAGTCACAGCACGACTATTGCGAGAACATTATATGGAGATTCAAAAGCCATCATATTATTCGACGGAACATACATTTATATACAGAAAAGTAAGAATTTCCTGTTCCAGAAAATAACATACAGCCTGCACAAATTCAAAAACTTATTGAAGCCTTTCCTTTTAGTGTGCCCAGACGGGTATATAATAGATATTCTAGGACCCTACTCTGCTAGGACATCAGACGCTCAGATTATGAAGGATATAATGAATAACATATATTCTCCGATTCATTACTTGCTCCACGAGAGTGATACTTTTATATTAGACAGAGGCTTCAGAGACTCAATTCCTGCAATCGAAGAATGTGGCTATGAGCCTCACATGCCACCTACAAAAGACAGAAGCGCAACTCAGCTCACGAATGAACAAGCGAATAAATCGCGTCTAATAACAATTGTCCGCTGGGTCATTGAGGCGATAAACGGGAGATTTAAACGCGACTTTAAAATGTTCAGGAACGTCGTATTCAATAAATCACTTCCTCACCTCTTCACTGACTTCCGGATTGCTGGAGCGCTTCTCAACACCTTCAGGGAGCCTTTTCATGACAGTGTCTACGCTACAGACTTCGTAGAACGAATCAGTCACAGATTTCATACCAACAATGACTTGGGCAACTACGTTGTTGGACATTGACTGACGAGTCCATAAATACGCCGTTCCCTGAATTGTCAAACGAAGATATTATTTTGTTTAGCTTGGGGACACATCATCTAAAACTGGCAGCTTCCTATGTCAGCGAACATTTACGTGGCGGCGTCTATAACATAGAGGTTTGTGCAACTCCAAGCCCAATTATGAATCAATACGGTATAGACACGGAAGATTGCACTCTTCTAAGGGGTCGAATTTTATCAAGACATAGGTCAAATGCGACCTATTACACGTATTTAATACTGAATAACGCACAGGGCATAAACGCTATTCAGGCATATTACTGCTCATGTTTGACGGGTATGAGGACAGTTGGTGCCTGCGCGCATGTCGTCAGCATCGTGTGGTACTATGGGATTGGAAGGCGTTTAGAGAATTTTGTTGGGCCAGCCAGTGCCTGGGACAATATTGTAATAGATACTGAAAACACCGAATAAAGATTTTATTTGTAATTAATAAGGTATTTTATTTGAAAACTCCTAAAACAAACGTCAATTACCTCACAAAACCAATATTCAGCAGAATTCTTCATTGAACTTTTTTCTGCTCCGTGAGTTGTTCCCGAGTGGGAGTCACCATTTAATTCCAAAGAATTGTTTGAAAACTCCGAACAAAACCACCCCATAGTAATAATTAAAAAATGAAAAGCATCGTGATCGGAAACATAATTATTATTGTGACTGATTCCGGTTTCTTCATGTCGATATAACTTTTTTTGGATGCACATTTCTGTTTCGCTGTCGTACAATAAAATGATAAGATGACTATGGCCCTTCGCTTAACATAGGTTTTAAAGTGCTACAAGGGTGGGGACGGTGTCCATACATTTTTGAGCATTGTTCTTTGCTTCGTCATAGTCGCTTATCTATCTTAATCGAGATATCTTACTGCCACCCGTGAAATACTTATCATTGAGGAGTTCCTGTGGCCATCTGTGGTCTTCTTCGTCAGTTCCACTTCACCAAATGATACTTACTGAATGCAAATGCTTGATTTGTTGATGAAAATACCAAAATCGCTATGTGTATGCTTATAATATTTGAGGAGTTCCTTCAATTCTCATAGATCCCATCATCAGAACTGGATTTTTTTTTTAATTTGAGATAGGTTTGCTCTTGACTCTAGATCAGAGATGACAGAGACAAAGTCGACGATGGAGCGAGCTTACCCAGAAGAAGCCTGTTCATTCTCACTTTGAAGAGATCGGGGTTGTATGCATTCGGAAACACAGACGCAGGCAGAGAGTTCCACTCCTTTGCTGTGCGCATCACAAAAGACATTTGGAAACGCTTAGTTCGAATTGATAAAAATGGGATTTTGATAAAAATGGGACCTAACTGGAAGTATGTCCTTTTAAATAAAAACAGAATTTTCCAAATCGGTTAATGATGGTCGGGAATGACGGAGTACTGAGGTAACAAACATTTAAAAAAAACATACAACCGAATTGATAACCTCCTCCTTTTTTTGAAGTCGTTTAAAAATGAACTTCGTTGAACAAACGTCAAATGAAGTTCGGTCGGATTCGAACCAACTGAACGAAATAGAATGAAGTGTATAGGAAACGTCCGAATATTCGGCCGATACTTCGGAAATACTTCGGAAATAATACTTCAGAAATACTTTCGGCCGATACCAATTTAGAAGTATTTCCTTTCTTTCAAATAAAAAAAGAATTTTTTAAATCGGTTTATAAGTGACGGAGTACTGAGGTAACAAACCTCCTCCTTTTTTTGAAGTCGGTTAAAAAGAGTTTGGACGGTGATCCCAAACAACTTAGGTGTTTACCTGTAACTTGGGTATCAGAGTAACAAAAAAATATGCTGGATTTAATTATTTAATTAACAATTTAGCAACTTTTATTCCAAAAGTCACCACCATCCCCGCCAACCCCCCTATCCCACCCACACCCCACCCCACCCCGTACTATCACACTAAAATTACCTATATAAGTTTTTTTTTAATGTAATTTTTTCTAAATTCTAAAATCAACGACGTGGTTCATAATGTCTTTATTTGGATAATAATTTCAGCGAATCACACACAAGCTAACATCCTGTTTATCAATACTCATCCATCCTCTACTAGGGCAGGAGTCTCCAAATGGCGAAACGCGGTTGGGATCAGGACCGCAGACCTATTTTGTGTGGACCTTATGTAAACAGTAAAATTTATAACTAAAACTTAATCTAAAAATATTAAAATAATTTTTTTGAGTAACTTAATTTAGAAAGCGCTTTGTTTTTTCTGCCTTCGACTAGACAACGGACGACAAGAGACGCAAGCGCAAGAGAGTGCGCCTGATTTCAGTTGCGGATTGGAATTTCAAAACAGATTCACAGAGTTTAAGAAAATTGAGAAGGTCATCGATATCGTCAGCAGCATTTACTCTCTGCAGCCTGATACTAAATAGAGCAATGAAGCTGCAAAAGCTTTCAAGAGTAATAAAGTTACCGTACAGATGTAAATTATCGATATCCAAGAAAATACTGTAAAAAAAGCAAAACTAGGAAAAGCTTTGAAATATTGAACAATGTCTGGGTCAACATTTGTGAAGTAGCATTTTCCAAGATGAACTTCATTAATTGATATTTTTAATCGTCTACCCAACGGACCACGACAGTCACATTACTTTTAAAAACGGACCCCCAATGAAACTAATTGGTGATCCCTGCTCGAGATCATATCCATGGTAATATGGACCTTCCACTGTTAATTCTATCCTTCAAATCTATTCATAACTAGCTGACCGGACGTTGTCCTGTCCAAATTTCAATAATTCATAGAAAATTCCTATAGGAAATGCGCTTTCAGTATTCCCAAATTTTCCAATTTAACTTTTCAAGTTTTTCTTTCCGTGATTCGGACGGATGAACGTGATTCGGTTCCCCCGACACACCGCGTCGCGTCGCATCGCCTGCCCGTTTCCTTCCCTATTACTTCCCTATTACTTCGTTTTTGCTTAGCGTTCTTTTTGAATTGTATTTCTTTTTACTCGATTCCTAAGGGTCCTAGCGTGATGTTCAATAGCCTATTATTAACCTTCCCCAAGAATTGGGCTATCAAATGCAAAAATAAATTTTCAAATCCGAATTTTTGTTCATAATTTCATGGGTTTGAATTTTTTGCGCGGAACCCTAATTATTTTTTTAAAATAAAAGTAGCCTAAGTTACCCGCAGTAACATCAGCAATTTGCCAGTGAAATTCTCGTCAAAATCGGTCCAGTCGTTTCGGAGAAAACTTTTGACGGTTAGCCGGAACAAACTGACAGACAGACATAAATGTTAAAAATTGCTTTTTTGTTGTAAGTACCGTTTATACTTTCTTATGCATTAAGTAAAAAGTTGTTATTTTGACATTACAAATAGACACTTCAATTTTATTTATTTTTATAGATGTACATAGACTAGCCGACGAGACTCACGTTGTCCTGACGAAATTTCAATAACTCAGACAAAAATCCCATTGAAAAAAGACGCTCAGTTTTCCCGAATTTCAACATTTTCTGGGGAACTTTTTCCAATTTTTCTTTCCATAAAAACCTGATTCGGACTATTACGAACATTTTAAAACAAAAAATAGCCTACCTTGAAATCGTTTAATTCGTTTGTCCGAGCTTCGGTCCTTAGCACTGACAGTTGCTCAAGGTTAGATAGAACGTGTCAAAATAATTTTATTCGTGAAGGTACCCAGTGGGACGTGTAGTAGAAAGTCATCATCATCCTTTGTCCCAAATAAAGTCATTGACTGAATACGGGCTTCCAATTGGATCCTATAAAGAACAGCAGGACTAAGAACCTAGTGGCGAAGTGTAGGTGCTGCGGCCTGTTTTCTTGACATAAGGTTACATAAACAGGTTTCCGGTACAGGCGAGTCTGCGTGAGTCGGTACAGATCGGTGCAGGTATAATATTCCCATGTTATCTTATGTGCTCACTTATCAAGAAACAGGTTTAAACTTGTCGGTGCCGAGCTTATTAACCCTGCACCGATCGGTACCGACTCGCACGGGTTTGTCTGTACCGGAAACCTGTTTCTTTATGTAAGCACCCATATATATATTTTACAATTCCTAGAAGAATAGACGTAATAGTGTATTGTTTACCAAACACTATGAAAAGGTACAATACATACAATATTATTTGAACAAATAGTCGTTGAAACAGGTAATTGGAGTAACATGATGGTTTACTCTTCAAACATAGAAAATTTTAGAATCATGTTTACGGATGCATGGAAGCATTAATCAATTTCAATTCAAAGAATTAGAATCTCAAGATGACTCAGTCCATTTTATTAGAATTCAATAAGATAAATAAGATCTAGATAACAACAATATTTCAGCCTTACTCATCAATAAACGGAAGGATGCATCTGTCACGTTATAATATGCGTTTTTTTTTTACAAAAATCACTAAAGTAAACAAAGTGTTTGTCATCGTTTTTCTGGTACTGGACAACAATAGGCATTCATGGTCATTATGTTATTGAGAATATTTACTTCTCCCATTAGCGACGCAGATACAATGCGCGTCAATGATGCCCATTTCTGGACAATTTTAGTTAGCACTATTTTATTATTGGTATAAAAACATAATGCACGCTCCACCATCATAAACACAAGTCAGCATCGGCAGACGGCTAACGTATACAAGTTCCTGGGAATATTTCCCTAATTATCGCGGAGAAGTTACCTCGAGGCATCCAATACCATGGCTTCAAAATTGATCGTCCTTCTCTCGCTTGCGCTCCTGAGTTGCGCCTACGCAGCTCCTGCAACCACAGAGCAGCCAGCTAAAACAACGACAGTGGCTGATGAAGCAGATGTTCCTGTTTTCGAAGTAATAGAAGTGGTCGAGGATGTACCAGCTTTGGTGGAACTAGTGGACGTTACTACTACTTCAGAACCCGAAACCAAAGAGCCTGCCCACAAGATAGCGAAGAGGTCGGCCCTGCGAGGAGACAATCCCAGCAACGATCTGCTGGCCAACTACGACGGATTCGCTTTCGACAACGCGGATCTCGGGGTGGGTGGTCGCAGGATAAAGTTTCTCCCCACTTGGGTAGGTTAATCTTCAACAAAAAAATTTGTTGAGTTTGTTGATAATATCAAAATAGTCTATTGCCCACTCGTCACAACAGCTCAATTGAAATGTGTGATGATTTATTTTATGTAATGATTATTTTGTATGAAATAAATGTGTTTTTATGTTTGAATTGGTTTATTCTTTTTCATTATATCCATCGGATAAAGGTTTCTTATCAATCAGAAAAGAAACCAACGTTTCTTACTGTATGTATCAGTGTGACTGCCTCGTTGGTCTAGTGGTCGCAAGCGCTACCGCTGAGCATGAGGTCCTGGTTTCGATTCCCAGGTCGGGCAAAGTGTTATTGGGTTTTTCTATCTGGAATTTCTCAGTAGCAGCCCGGAGTCTGGATTTGTGCCCGGTTGATGGCAACAGGCTCGCTCCCTATTACATGGGACTTAAACATAACTGGCGAAATGTGGGTGTACTAATAGGTATACCTCTGCCTAACCCTTCGGAGAAACAAAGCGTGATGTTATGTTGTTGTTGTTGTTGTATCAGTATTAAGCTAATTATTTGTAAACAAAGTCAAAGGGTACATACTTGTCAGGGTTTGAACCTACAATAACTTCGGAAATTATAATAAGATCAGTATCAGTCATACCACAACATCGTAAATGTCATAGCTTGATAAAAACTACAACCTTGTTTTAAAGCATATTAATTCGTATACATATATTGATTTGCATTCCATAATGTTAATAAAAGATAATAGAAATGTTACAAGGTTGTTAAGTATAATTACGGGCTTGTTATGGCACAGCAAATGGTAAAATATAAAATTAAATCCTAAAATAACGAATGCAACTCAGGCAATAATACTACATACAGAGTGCTATAGAAGTCCACTGCTGGACATAAGTGTCTCCAATCATACGCCAATTAACTAGATCCTTGGTAACTCTCATCCAGCTACTCCTAGCCACCTTACGAAGATCGTTGCTCCACCTAGACTGAGGGCGTCCAATCTTACGTTCGACGAATGTCCGACATTCGTCAAACGTAGGACTGACCGAGTGCTCAGGACAACAGTGAAACAACATGTTATAAGAAAGGTATTTATTATCTTAAAACAATATTCCGTAACATTGTATAATCCTTATAATAGCTATTAAAGTAAAACTTAGAAGTAGAAACAATTTTGCGCAATCCGTCTTTATTTTCATTTTATGTCTGGTTTATAGGGTCCTCCATAATTTCCACCACACTGTTGGCTGGTATTACAAGAACATCAGCCTCTTCTTTTAACAAAAATGAATGGTAAGGACTATAATCCATGTAGTCGTTACCCATACGTATTTCTATTCCAGTCTTCAGTATTTCTGGGTGCAAATGCAGTCCATCAAAACTTCGTCCACTAGAAATCGCCAATAGAATCGATATTAAGAACAATATGAAGAGTTGTGCCATTCCCGACTTGTTCGTGACAATGGCTTAAAAGTAGAGCAACATTATTTTATATACCATGGTCCTCTATTGATATAGCATCGTGTTAATGTATAAAGTATACGGAGCGCAAATCTTGAGTTATAATACAAAAGGCAAATGTTTGTCCACTTCTATTGCGGAAAAATGGTGAAATCAGGAGATCAGATAATACAAATAGGTATGTGCGCATGGAAACACTCATGAATTGGAACACAATCATATAATATCAATAAAGTTTTATTTTGTTCAGATATCGAAGACGGGTTTCAAAAATATTGTAATAATGTATGGACGCCAGCACATCAAGCTACTACAATCTGTCAAATTTCTTTAATAGATTATCGACTTTATTTCTAAAGCATTAGTTTCAAGGTTGATTGGGAAAATTTGACAGTTTCGGGTAGCTTGATATGCTGGCGTATGTACCTAATACATTTTTTTCATCAAAAAAGAAATCAACGACGTTCGTAATTTGTACTGACACATTAAAATATTATCATAGTAAACGTTTTGGTAATATTCAAGTACACGCCTATCTACATCAAAGGAAGAACTGTCTAGACATTGATGTGAAGGGAACAGTTGACAAGCAATGGTCACAAGGATTTCGATTTTGTACTAACAAAAAAAGTAAATTTATCTAAAACCCGACTGCGTAAAAAGTGAACTTTAAAAAAGATGGAAACAAGATGACCATGTCTCCAAACAATCTCATGCAGTCGGAGGCACCTTCTTAAAGATCTATTGCCTCCGACTGCATGAGATTGTTTGGAGACAAAATAAGTCATCTTGTTTCCATCTTTTTTAAAGTTCACTTTTTACGCAGTCGGGTTTTTAGATTTTTTAAATTAACTTTTTTATTTTACACTTTTTAGTTAGGATTATTTTTCTCTCACTGTACTAAATAACGCTTTATTTAGGTATTGAGTCGTAAATACAATATACACTCCAAAAGTTCGAGATTAGTTTTTAAAATTATATTTGAACATATAAGTTGTATATATTTTTGTAATCACCTTTTAAAACCCTTCATTTTGATACCCCCACTCGATAAGTTTAGGAGATTATTTTTTTAACATACGTTTTGACGCTAAAAATCCATCATGTTGATTTTTTTTTCAATTTTGATATACCCAGTGACACCCGCGAAATTAAGAGGAATCTAACAAGAACAACATATCATTCATCAAAATCGGTTCAGACGTTTAGTAGTTACGAGGGAACAAAGGGACGGACATACATATGTAAATACATACAAACACATAACCCTCCTTTTTTGGCTTCGCCGCAGTCGGGTAAAAATGAAGTTCCTTGCATTTCATAACAACGTTTCTTGCATTCGTTTCAAGCTCTGAGCCGAAGTACAAGCTGACGCCAGTTATAACAAATTGTCCGCTACTGTTACCAGTTGAAAAATATTCAACAACAGTATTTTTCGACATCGATCTATATGCTCACCCAGAATTAAAAACATGTATCCTGAAAAACCTGCAAAACAGTATTTCTAAACAATCAGTTCTGTTACTAAAATATACATTTGTTGATATTAGAGTAAATAACAAAAAGATTTTATTATGGCCAGTAATAATCCTAACGTCATTATATTGACAAAATATTGAACACCGAAGATGGTTGACTATCCTCAGTGGCGGTTTTGTTTAGGATCCAATTGGTCTCCACTACATTATCGATATTGGTGACAGAAAATTTAAACGTAAGAATGAGACGATAAATCCAAATATTTTTTTGTTGTTGGATAACATCATGAACACTTTGTGGCACAGATGCGTGTTATCGTAGTATTCCCGCATGTAAACAAAAGATGGTTATTTATATCGGGAAAAGGTCATCCTCTCAGATTTTATATGACAGATCTATTAAATTAATTAATGCTACTAATAACAATGACTTATTCTTAGCCATGAAGAAAAGTGGTGAAAAGCTATCTCAGGACTATCCTATGGTAGTGGGAACATTCTTTAAAAATCCTACATCTATCAAAGACTGTGACACATTTACATTATTATATGCATTTTAATTTTAATTTGACGCTGAGGGTTTGCGATATAGATGGAATGGTAATGCACGACATCCTCTCGCACTTAAAATTCAATTTATCTTTTTGGCAAGATGAAAAGTGTAATTAAGTTATGGGGCTCACAGAAATGTAAGCAAGTCTTCCTGAGATGTAGGACAACGTTTCCGCATCTGTCTATCCAACTGATCCCACAATAGTTCTATCTGGTTTAGGTCTGGGGACTGTGGAGGTCATATCATGAGTTTCAACACCTGTTGTTGTTCTTTTCCCTTTAAAAAGTCCTTGCATAGTCTTGACGTGTGTTTCGGGTCATTATCCTGTTGAAATATAAATCCCGGACCAATTAAATGAGTTCCAGAAGGTTATTCTCCAATATCTTTTTATAACCTTCTTTTTTTAAGATTCCTTGTATTCGCATAAGATCTCCAACGGCGGAGCCACAAAAACAGCCCCAAACCATCACAGACCCTCCGCCGTGTTTAACTGAAGCTACAATACAAGCGTCATTCACCGTTTCGTTTGCCTGCTGCCGTACGAAATCGTATCATCCGCAACGAGTTGGATATAATCTTACAATTCAAGATTTATGGCGCTGTATTCGGATGAACCAGTTTATTACCTGCATTACGTTACAACTGACACTTTGTGTGCTTTAGTAAAGAGGCCTGATGTCAAACCGCTTAGCAAGGTGTGTTAAATTTGTTCTCGCCGCGGCTATAGGTGCGGTATTATTACAATCGGTGGCATCATGTGGACTACAGCGATGATCAACAAAATAATAACGGGTTCAGGGACAATGACATTTCGGTGGTACCTTCACATCTCTGTGTTGGTGACTATGCTTGGATATTCACCGATGAAAACAAGAACTTTTTCTTATTGGGTTCCATTTTTTTTTCTAGCTCTTTATCAGGTAAGTAAATTATTTTTCAACATACTTGTTCGAGAAATATCCGTTTTCATATTTTATATTAGGCTGTTTGGCAGCTTTGAGTCAATGCCTCTCCTTCAAAATGCGAAGTACGACGCACGAAAAAAAAAACGGCGAGCCATTTTTCACAAATTAAACATCCAATAAGTTATGAATACAGTCAATACTTCACACCGTCTCATCTCTTTTTCTGTATATAATATATTATAGGCTCACATAAGTGAAGTGTACACAACAGTGGAACGCTTTCAAACGATAAAAATTCTAAAGGACCTTATTGTTCTGAAGTCACTTTATATTCTTCTCCATCAATGAGAAACTCCATGAGACACTTACAGAACCCAGAAGACAAGTTACAAGAGAAATTCTTTGATCGAGCTAATTTGACAATTGTTGATCGTGTTGGTAGGTTTGTAAACAAATAAAAAAAACGTTATGTAGTAGTGTTGTGTATGTAGTTCGCGAACGAACTACGTGAACTAGTTCCCAGATCCCTCGCTTCTTAGTTCATTAGTTCTTTCGATAAGACCGACTTGTAATAGCGAGAATGAACGAGAGCGCGACGCCGCTCCAGCTAAACATTGTGATTGCTGCTGGCACAGACCAGGGAGGCAGGGGACAAAAGTGAGGTGGTCTATACTCAGCAGTGGTGGGAACAAGGCTGTTAACGATGATAATGATGTAGTAATAGTAACAAGAAAGTTAATTTATTTACGTTTGACGACATGAACTCATATCTAATTTTCCATGATTGCACTGTCAATTTGGTCCGCCAGAACCTTTGGGATGCTGTTGCTGATTATCTTGTTTCGTCTTTCTCTACCAATGCTCGCTCGATATTACCTGTTATCTACACGTTACTGGAAAATATCATTTAATCTAATGTCCCCAGGAGCAATTCTAACTCACCCACACGTAACAACCATCGACAGGAAATCGGATGCTGAGATGTCCATTCTGGAGCAGTACTCAGACGATCACGGTACTCCTCTCATCGATATAGTGGACGAATATTTCTACACTTATTCCTTGTGCTACATTGCTCGAATAGGTAAAATTATAAAATCAAATCTCAATTAATTTTGGTAAGAAATATTTGATGTTAAAAATCCATCTCGAGGAAAATACATAACATACGCACGCAGAGGCTGGGACAGCTGCCATAGTAACTCCTGTTCATATTTTCGCCCTGGATATGCTTGTTTCATGGATATGCTTGATTTATATTCGCCAAGCGGTTGGTCGACTCTTTACGTGACCAAAGGGCTGGCCTATTTTTAGCCCAAAGAATCAGCATTGCCATCCTACATGGCAATGCTGCCAGCCTTTTGGGCACTTTTCCCATTGACAGCGATTGATTGAGATCAATCATGCTTTAATAAATTCCATTATTTGTGTCGTTAGGTTTCCCGTTCGTCGAGGATCTCCGAACTATTACAGAACGTCTAAATGAAGCTGGCATACCGAATATACAAGGTGTAACTTAAATAACGCACAACCTCTTAAGGGGTCATTGTACTCATCATTATGAACAACTAAGGGGCCAAACCTGAAATCGCGAAAAAAAATCTGCTGTACATTTATGTTCGCATATCTCGTCAAACTGGTACGTGATCAGCTGATTTTTTTTCATCTTGTTTACTACAAATAGACTGAACAAATGCCTGAAATCCAAAATAAGATACCTGAAACTGATAACGAACCGTGGGCTTTCTCTAAAGTAAGGTTAAGAGACCAACGTGTAGCTGTTAGAATACTATTTGCTGGTAGGTACAATTTTATTGTCTCTGTGATCGTTTTCGCAGCTGAAATATGGATAGGCAAACGTCAACATTTGAAACCGTATACAAGGTGGAACAGGAGGATTGATATTCCTTTAAACCACGTAAAGAGAATTCTTTGCCCGTATACAAAAAATCAATCAAATCCAATTAATACTTTAGCCACAGGAAATTATTTTTCATTTTCTTATTTTTCAACATGACGTAGATCTGAGTCCGTAATAATAGGTAAACATAACCGTCGCCGCGCCCCGCGCCCCGCACCGCACCGTTGCCGTTGGTCAGTGACTTTCCGTAGATAAAGCGTGTTTACTTTTTATGCAGTTGATTCTGTTATTTATTTTGTTTGAAAACTGCAATTTTTAAATTTTCCTTTAACTACTAATCTTCGTGTTTTAAAATGTTTCGATGGATTAGTGCTGTGCTCGTTTTCATTTAATGTCGTACATCCAGTAACACGTTGTATAACTGAAGATCGTAAAGTTTAAATTAAATTAATTTACAATGCATGTGCTCTAAAAGAGCGTTTTCCAAGCAGCGAAATTATGCGGAAAGTGCCAGTTTTTCACACTAGTGCTTTATATTTTTCAGTTTTTTTTTTTAATTCCATCGCCAGCCCAACGCAAAGAGTTTTTTATTATTTGAGCAAGTTTTACATATTAGTCAAGTACAGATTATCATTCATTTATAAGGTACAATAAAACTAATACTTCATTAAACGTGTTATTACCCTAGATTTAGATTTTGATCAATAAATTAATTTTAAATAGTCATTAAATATATTAATTAATTTTAAATATTAATTATATTCATTAATTTAATATTGGCTGAATGTATATTTTTCTCGTGTCTTTTCGTGATAAGACGTGGAAGCTATTTACACATGCGCAGAAGTAGATATTCTGAGCGCACACGTATTTAACATAAGCCCGCCATTTTACTAATTTCTTGCTTTATTCAGGGTTGATCTGTGCAGTAAATCTTAATATTTTTTTTATTTCCTCGCACAATGCATAGTAAAAGTTGTAAGATACCGTGCGTAAGATGACTTCCGACTCGTGTCGACTTATACACTCGCTCGCTTCGCTCGCTCATGAATAAAAATGCCACTCGCCGGAGATCACTTTCCGCTCTTGTAGCATAAATAACTATTTTGCTGCTGCACCTTTTCTATATAGATTTGCAATATCGATGATTTTTCATTTGTACTGCTTGTACCTATACCTACTTCCATTTGTAAAAACACTGTAAGTATAATGCGTTGCGTTACCTTGTTTTATTTGTATGTATTTTTTTTAAATGCTGGTATTATTATTAATAAAGGTGTGCTTTTCAAGTATGTTTTATTTCACCCCATCAGCCTGCTTCCTCCGACAACCTTGGGTGAGCAGTTTGGTTGAACCCTAAACCCACGAACGCCTCCCATTGAAACAATTGGAGTTTTAAGTAGCTATAAGCCTATTAGAATAACATTCTAAACAAAATCTAGGCCGTGCGTCATTGGTAATAAAACCATTATAAGCTGGCCTCTTACTCTATTGAAACTCCGTACTACGCTAGGGCAGCTTCAGGTTACTAACGACGTGCGGTAACTGTCCCATCTCAATGGATTACCCTGTACATATATTAAAGAACGTCGGTCCCATTACGCTCTCTTGGAGAAAACCTTCGTTTTGGCAACAATAGCTACTCTTTCCAGTTTGGAAGTTACTAGGAAACGGCGATTTAACAAAAATTTACCTTTTAAACGCAGAAAATTCATGACCTTACGTTAAGTTTTCAATTTTCTTGAACAGTCTTTTTATATCGATGGTATCATAAGCTTCCGAAAGCTCAACAAATACTACTCCAGAAAATCTATTAACCTTGTGTTTGTATTCAATATGTTGTGTGAGTCGAAATACTTGACTAAAGACAAGACCTGGTCTGAATTCTGCCTGTTTAGCTTCGCTCCATCAATGGTGTTAGATAGTTGCACAGTAGCCTTTCAGAAAGTTTTGACGTACACTATAAAAGAGCGATAGCTTTTAAGATCAGAAAGTGATTTCTCAGGTTTTAGCAGCGCTATTATCTTAGTTTCTTGATCCTTAGATGTTTGCGAAATGTAGTTACTTATTAAAAATTGAATGCACCGAATACAGCTCTTGCGCCTACGTGTTTGATCTGTTCCGCCGATCATCGATTTGAAAAGCTCTCCCATTTTTTAGAGCTTTTATACAATGGACGAAATTACGTAAAACAAATGTTTTGCTCACTGTACAAGCAATTGACTTTCTTCAATTTAAGGGTTAATAGCAAGTTGCGCAAAATATGCAATTACCATAAACTGGTACCTACGCGCTATAAAATTACAATTAACGCCATTTAAAAAACTGGAGCTTAAATTATTATAAAGTCAATAATAATTTATATAATTTCATGCGTGTGTATAACTGTGTCATGTCATGAAGGCACAACAGGCCTTGTTTCCTTTGTTGCCGTTCCAAGGGGTTTAATGAAACAAAATGAAAATATTACAAGGTGAAACAGTCTGTAGGAAAAAAACCAGCCAAGTGCGTGTCGGTCCGCGCACAGTGAAGGTTCCGTAGTTGAGATGAATTTGTTTGTGGAAATTTTGAAAAAAATGTTCCCCCATTCATCGATATACATCTCGGTCAATACTCCTACTGAAAATGTATAATCAGCCAATAATGTTCCCACTGCTGGGACACAGGCCTCCTCTCTTCGAGAGGGAGTGGGCTGTAATCTACCACGCGGGCCCAGTGCAGGTTGGTATAAGTCACATGTCTTCGAATTTTTGATTCTAGGACATGCCGGTTTCCTCACGATGTTTTCCTTCACCGTTTTGAGAGCAGTGGTGATAAAATAATTTACACAAAGTAAAGCGCCTGCTTGGGTTCGAACCCACGACCTAAAACCCGTAAGCCGGGGCCATTACCACTGGGCCACCACTGCTCTCAACTCCAACCTTCTCCAACTGCGGGTGAAGTTTATAAATTGCAAACAAAAGATGTATGTAATAAAACTACAAATTAACGACTTTCGGACTTTTTCTTTTACTTGTGCTGTTGTGAGACTTTGCTTCATGCCAAATTTCATGATTCTACGTAGATCAAAGGGAAGGATCCTATAGGTTTTGATTTATTTGCGAGTGTCAAAATATGTCGCATAAATGGCCGTTTTTTTTCGTTGACTTAGAAGCTTGGGCTTTTAGAGCTCCAAGGGACCGCAAACCTTCATATTTGATATTAATTTCAACTTGATACCTCCACGCGTTCTTGAAAAAAAGGGCCTTGACAGACTGACGGCTGGACGGACAACAAAGTGATCCTATAAGGGTTCCGTTTTTTTCCTTTTGAGTTACGGAACCCTAAAAAACCAATATTAGAAGATGGGAACCTGGTCTATGGAGTGATTCCATGGAATAAGTTGGGAAAAACTGCACACAGAAATTATCAAAAAGAATATTTTCCATCAGTGATCATCACCATTTTTGTTTTTCGATATACCTACAAAAAGAAGTTAGTTTATAGTATTTGTTAACAAATAAAATGTTATCTTTTTTCCATAAACATCTTGATCAATATTGAAATCTTACTCAAGTAATTGTGCTGGTGACAGCAACGTATGAACGTTAACAAATTGAAGTAGGTAGCAAACGTTTTATAGTGATTAATATCGATAACTGTATTGATATTGATAAGAACGCCTATACTAAATCAACAGCTTCCTGTCGCTCGTTAGTGAGAACTAAGTCAAGAAGCATTGTGATGTGAAGTGAACAATTTGACGAGCAATGGTCAATTTTGTAACATCAAAATGAAGTTCCTTGGATTTCTAATCATAACCGCCTATCTCGCAATTTCAAGCTCTGAGCATAAGTACAAGCTCGCACCAGTTGTAATAAATTGTCCGCTACTGTTACCAGTTGAAAATTATTCACAGACAGTATTTTTTTTCGATATTCACGCTCAGCCAGAACTTACAACATGTATCCTGCAAAACAGTATAGCTAAACAATCAATTCTGTTGATTAATAAAGATGTAGAAAATAGAGTGAATGTCACAAGAGATTTTATTACGACCAGTAATAATCCTAACGTCATTATAATGACAAAATGTTTAACACCGAAGGTGGTTGACTCTCTCTTTTTTCTTAGATCCAATTGGTCTCTACTGTATATAATCGTCACCGGTGACAGCAAATTCAAGTGTAAGAATGACACGATGAATCCAAAAGATTTTTCATTCTTGGAAAATATCATGAACACTTTGTGGCACCGATTTCAAATCATGCGTGTTGGTGTTGTGTTCCCTTTTGCATGTAAACAAAAGATGGTTATTTATAACGGCAAAAAGCCATCCTCTCAGAATTTATATGACAGATCTCTTAAATTAATTAATGCTACTAATTACGATGACTTATTAATAGCCGTGAAGAAAAGTGGTGAAAAGCTAGCTCATGACTATCCCATGCTGGCAGGTTTATTTTATAGATATCCTACATCTATCAAAGATTGTGACAATTTACATTACTACGTGCATTTTAATTTGAACTTAACGCATGGGTTTTGTGGTTTAGACGGAATGGTAATGCATGACATCCTCTCACGTTTTAAATTCAATGTTTCTTTTTATGAATGCGAAAACTGTAACTATTTTGGTTTCGGGGCTCCCGGGAATATAAGCGGCACTTTGGGTTACGTCAGTCGCAAGGAGATGGATATATCTTTCAATTCAAGATTTTTGACTCTGTATTCGAATGAACAAGTTTATTACCTGCATTATGTTACAACCGACACATTGTGTGCTTTAATAAGAAAGCCTAATGTTATACCGATTTGGCAAGGTGTGTTTAATTTGTTCTCTGCGACGCTATGGGCCTTGATAGGTGCGGTATTAGTAGCAATCGGTGGCATCATGTGGGCCACGGCGATGATCAAGAAAACAGTGAGAGGCCCAGAAACAAAGACTTTCTGGTGGTACCTGCACTACTCTGTGTTGGCAACTATGTTTGGATATTCACCAATGAAAAGAAAAACATTACTAATGTTAAGGAGTGCATGCTTATTGGGTTCCGTTTTTTTTTTGGCTGTATATCAGGTAAGTCTACTAATTTGGTACAGTCTGTGTAGGACATTATATAATTTTCATTAGCAATTTCACTATTACCCTCCTTTGAGTAATAGCGAATTTGAACCTTATAGCAAATATGGAATACTTCTTCGTGCATTTCAATAAATCATGTTGCTAAGTGATTTCTATCATTATCTTGTTGTCGTTAAGGTTGTAAGGCTAATAATGAGTATTAATAATCAACACGGCTACTAAAAATACCAAGAAGGTAAATTAATAAATAATTTATTTACCGCGGGTCAGTAACTTTCTACGCTTTATAGCAGTGACAACGCACAAACATTATTTTTTATATATCCTACTTTCATACTTATATAATACTAGCTGTTGCCCCGCGACTTCGTTCGCGTGGAAGTCGTAAGATACACAATATACTAAAATCGCAGCCACATTTTAATAAAACTCCCTCGTCCGCCGACCCGCCGCGTTGCACCACCCGCCCTCGTTATTACTTATCAGGGAGTTGTTCCAGAATATTCCACAACTTTCGAGAGTGTTCTGGAATATTCCACAATGATCTGGGATGTTCCCGAACGTTCCAGAATGTTGTAGAATGCTTTCGAATACTCTCGAATGTTCTGGACTGTTATAGAAATTTCTAGAGGGCGAAACTTCCAGCCCTTATATCTTCAAAAGCATGCCCTTTAGGTAAAAACGGGAACCTTCTTCATGGATGAGAGATAGAGCGCTACCATAACATATAACTCCCTTGATCGTACCGGGACTCATTTCTGAGTTTTAGCGGCACGCACATTGTCCACTTTCTTTTATAATATATTTAAAAGTTATTGAGGTCAATAATCGAGATGGAAACTATCCCATGTTTTAAGTTGGACCAAATTACATATAGTGACCAAATTTCATCAAGATCGGTTCTGTAGTTTCGAAGTTCATTCAGGACATAAGTACATCGTGTCACGAGCTTTTTATATGTATACAACGTGTTTCTGGATGAAACACACACACACGCGTGTTTCTGGATGACATTAAATGAAAACGAGCACAGTACTAATCCATTGAAACATTTTAAAACACGAATATTATTAGTTGAATGGAAAATTAAAAAATTGCAGATTTCAAACAAAATAAATAGTAGAATCAACTGCATACAAAGTAAACACGCTTTATCTACGCAAAGTCACTGACCAACGGTGCGGTGCGGATTGCGGGGCGCGGCGGCGGCAATGTTTACCTATTATTACGGACTCACATCAACATCATGTTGAAAAATAAGAAAGTGAAAAATAATTTCCTGTGACTAAAGTATTCATTGGATTTGATAAATTTTTTGACGATTTAGTTTCAATGTCCAAATAATGATTGTCAATTTGTTAGTTAATGTTATAATTCTGTAAGACCTGTAAAGCCGTTAGAGGTATACCCACTTCCATTTTCTTATAGAAAGCCTTCAAAACGTATTTTCCATTCATAATGTTGGCAAAACGTTGTTTATAAAAAGTGCAAGCAAATAGGTATAGAACTTAAGGTGCTTGACCTTATAATTAGTTATAATCATAGAAATATTTATTGTATCTAAGGTTATAATTCATTGACTGTACGTAGTTTTCTTAAAGATCCAATTGTTGTTATAATCTTTCTATAAATTATTTCAGGGTCACATAAGCCGAGTGTACACAACAGTAGAACGCTTTCAAACCATAAAAACTCTAAAGGACCTTTATAATTCTGGAGCTGCTTTATACACTTCTGATACAATCAGAGATCTCATGAGAAGCGTACAGAACCCAGAAGACAAGTTACAAGAGGAATTCTTTGATCGAACTCAACTGATACCTGGCGATCGTCTTGGTAAGTAGGTAAACTATGTAAATCCATATCCATACCTCCATACTTAATATTATAAATTCGAAAGTCTGTCTGTCTGTATGTTACCTTTTCACGCCTAAACCACTGAACGGATTTCGATAAAATTTGGCAAGGAGATAGATAGTATCCTGGGGAAGGATATAGGCTACTTTTTGTCTCAAAAATAATCCTACAGGGTGTGACATAGGGGATGAAAGTTTGTATGGGAAACCCAGCATGTTTTAAGTTAGGGATGTGCAAATTCAAATTTACACTTTTTGTAGGAAATAAAGAATTATATGGTTCAACGTTTTTGAAAAAAAAATCCCTAACGGGATAAAAGGGCTTGATATTAAAAATCACAAATAATGTTAAAATTTTTCTGTACCTCTTTTTAACAGATTTAAGGGATTGGAAATGTAGTTATAGGACTTTTTGACGTAAGATTTTAGTCTTTACTTTTAACCGACTTCAAAAAAAGGAGAAGGTTCTCAATTCGGTTGCATATTTTTCATTTTTTTTTAAATGTTCGTTACCTCAGTACCCCGTCATTTAAAAACCGATTTGGAAACTTTTTTTTATTTAAGAGGACATAATTCCAGATTGGTACCATTTTTATCAAAATCCAGTTCTGATGATAGGATCCGAGGAATTGAGGGAACTCCTCAAATATTATAGGCATATAGGTATATGCCTTTAATAGAAAATACCAAAATCGCTATGTATGTATAGGCACCGGAACTCCGTAATATAACTTAGGCTTATTGGAATTTTCATGAGATGCACTCTAGCTATAAATGATTTTAGTCGTAATATGCTACAAATTGCACTACTGCGCTACTCCTACATGTATGGCCTTGATTGTCAGAAGACAGATTTCGTCAACGATCTGTCGTCGTGTGGTTGATTTAATAATTTGTTGGCGTCGGCGTCCAAACTTGATAACTACGCCTTTAAACTTCTGACACGACATAGCGCGACATATCTCCTAAATTAAAGAACTTCCGAAATTAAAGTTATTTTTCACTTTGTACTGTTTTTTGTTTGGAAGCCGGTTGTTTTTATTTTCTATATATTTTTTTATTATAATCGGTGCACTCGGTCAAAAGTTATTTCTTATTTGTTATTTGAGCGTGACCGGCATAAATTTATCCAAACAAAGTTCTCCCGCCGCATCTGTATGTCTGAACGCGATAAACACAAAAACTACCGAACAGATTTTCATCCGGTTTTCACCAATGGACGGAATGATTCATGAGGCAGGTTTAAGTGTAATACTCATTAAAGTTTTGTATAAATTGGATGAATATGATGATTGTTGTAGATATCGGAAAAAATCATGCCGACTGGGAGCTTTCTGGCGTGCGCCGCGCAAACCAATAGAGTGTTATGGAACATAGGGTACTTTTAATCCCAGTAGTAAATTCTCGTGGCATATTTTCCGACATCCGCGCGGGCGAAGCCGCGGGCAAAAGCTAGTCAGAGATATAAATCGATGTCCATGTAAAATCGTTATGTAGAAGGAAGGATGTAAAGTAGGATAGACGGAGGCTCGTGGTAAGGGTAAACTCTTATCAAGACAAGTTTTGTCTATACACATGCATACATACATACACACACATATGTGAACGTAGTTGAAACTGAACAAGCATGGAGCTTACTTTTTGTAAGCTTAGCGAATTTACATAGGTACAATCATTGGACGTACCTATAAGATGTGAGTTGTCGTAACGGGACAATCATGTCGATCAATATTTTTTCGCTAGGGGCATTTATGAGAAAGATAGGGGTTTAAATATGAAATTGCCGTTTTAACGTACTGGCCACTTTGAATTAAAATTAAACCTGGTGTGAGATTCCAGAGTGAAACTTTTTTCACACGTTAAGTATAACATTCTTAATTTGAAAAATGTACAACATTCGATTGTTTGACTTTCAATTGTTTTTTTCATTCAGCTTTAAAAGTAAAGGTGGATACATTGAAAATTAGAGTATTTTTTTACCAGTTCCGACGTGGAACTAACGCAGCAGAAACAGCTCGCAATATCGCAATATCAACGCTGTGTTTGGAGAGGATATCGCTAATGAACGCACCGTGCATTTTAGGTTTAATGGCTTTCGTAGTGGAAACTTTGACTTGAAGAATGAACCCCGAGGAAGACCAGCCACTAAGGTAAATAACGATGAATTGAATGCGATGGTGGAAGCCCATCAGTATTAGACTAAGAAATTAGCGGCATGGTTTGATGTTAGCATATCCACAATACTGACCCATTTGCATCAAATCGGTAAGAAAAAAAATCTTGAGAAATGGGTGCCCCGTGATTTGACTGATCTGCAGAGAGAAGCGCGCGTTGAAGCTTGCGTTACCTTGTTGAACCGGACAGAAATGAAGGGATTTTGGGGCGAATCGTGACGTGTGATGAAAAGTGGATTCTTTACGATAGTCGCAAACGAACAACGCAATGGGTCAAAAGCCGCAACAATGCCCTAAAGCGAAGCTTACCCATAGAAAAGTGATGGTAACTGTTTAGTGGTTTCTTCATGGTATAATTCACCACAGCTTCCTTAGATCCGGTCAAGCAATAACAGCAGATGTATACTGTACAGAATTTCAAACAATGATCGAATGATGATCGAAACTCGCAGCGAGACAACCCCGACTCGTCAACCGATCTTCACCACTATTGCTCCATGATAACGCAAGATCTCACACTGCTCGAGAAACCGTTTTAACATTAGAAACCATCCGTCATCCTCCGTACTCGCCGGACCTGGCCCCGACCGACTACCATTTTTTCCGCGATTTGGACAATTTTTTACATGGTAAAAACTTTTTCCCAGGAAGCAATTCAAAATGGCTTCACACAGTTTGTTGAGTCCAGGTCCCCAGAGTTCTACCGCAAAGGCATAAATGACCTTCCCATGTGATGGCAGAAATGTATAGACAATGAGAGTACATACTTTGATTAAATAAATATATCAAACAATTTTTTTTAAGACAAAAAAATGTTTGAATTTTTCAATACAAAACGGCAATTTCATTTTTAAACCCCTAATACATTGAAAGAAGCCTAAGTTTAAGACCTGCACATTAATAAATCCATGTTGAAGGAAATTATCTATTGCCCCCCAGGAGTAATTATGCGACACACATTCGCAGCAACTGTGGACAGGAAATCAGATGCTGAGATGTCAATTCTCGAGCAGTATTCTGACGATCACGGAAATCCTCTCATCGACATAGTGGACGAATGTTTCTACACGTACTACTTGACCTACATTGCTCGATCTGGTAAAATATAAAAATCTGATCTTCGGTAGGATTCATACAGCGTGTGGCGTAAATAATGGATAACCCTATTGCTGTGGGTGGGGGACCCCAAGCTCTATCCATTATTTACGCCACACCCTGTATACAAGAGTTTTAGGGTCTACTTATCACACCTGCGGCTCGCGGACATCTCTGAAAACTAGATTCTAAAGAAAAGCGTCTAGTCGTCTTGCAATTAAAAAAAATTTATAAAAAGCCTAAAGCATCCTCCATATTACACTGTTAAACTTGAATCAACTGCTGTTATTATTGTGTTATGTTATTGTGTTATGTTGTGTTATTGTTGTGTTATGTTGTTGTTAGTTGTTGTGTTGTGTGTGTTTAGTTGTGTTGTGTTGTGTGCCTTCATAGTAATCCCATATAAAATACTCTCCTGGATACTCGTAATTATGGAAGGAACAGGGGGCCAACACCACCTCTTAAAGCAGTATTATTTTAATGTTACTTCAGTGTGAGAAAGAGATGAAGCTATACAGGACGTCTAGCTCCATCTCTTTCCCACACTCAAGTAAGATTACAATAATACTGCTTTAAGAGGAGGTGGTCTAGCTCCTGAACGACAATCCACTTTTATCATTGATGACTTTTTCATGAGCCATGTTTTAATTAATTGTATTCTTGGTTTCCTTAGGTTTCCCGTTTTTCGAAGATCTCCTAATTTTCACAGAACGTCTAAATGAAGCCGGTTTACCAGCTATGTACTACAAATGGACTCAACAAATGCTTGAAATCCCAAATTCAATGCCCGATATCGACACCGAACCGCGCCCTTTCTCTAGAATTAAGTTAAGAGACCAATGTGTAGCATTTGGGATCTTATTTATAGGCATTATTCTGTCTGTCATAGTGTTTGCAGCAGAAATATGGATACGCAGACGTCAACACTTGAAACTATATAAGCGAAGATCATCAAGCTTAAATTAAATTAATTTTTAATATTGCACCACTGTTCAGATCATAATTATGACTTGGCTTGGTAATTTTTATTCGCACTGCTTACACGTCGTTGATTTTCATAATATATGTCACAAAATAACGAAATACGACACGAAATAGACTAAAAACTGGAGGGAGTCAAAAATAATATTCTTTTATATATTTGTTTGCCTGGCATGTGCTGAATGGTAATTTAAACAACTGCTGCTGTACTGGAACTGTGTGCTATTATGCTGCGGTCCTACGGCCCAAAACACAGGCCAGATCGCGCCAGGCCGGACCGACAGATTGTGAGAACTGCATCTAATGAGGCCTGTAGTGGGAATGCTCCACACGGGGCGCGACAGACCTCGACAGGCGTAGCAACGCCTGGCGCAGCCTGTCTAGGCCGTGAGACCGCGGCTTTAAATGTAGCTGAACAGACATGTTATTATACAATCATAGTGTGACACGTATAAATTAATTGTTAGAGCACTGTTTAACAATCATTGTGTCTGAAGACACCGACTCATGTTTGATTAATTCATCAATTCAAATGTGTGTAATCTTTTAGATACCTATACGTACTTACTATGTAATTTAAACAATTAAAATGACATAATCTAACTAGCCTTTTCTAACTCTACCGATTGTGGTTGGCTTCCAGTTTAACCGGTAAATTAAAGAATCATAAATAAATGCGTGCTGTGTAGACAAGCCTGTTTTATTTCACTCCTTCAGCCTTCTTTCCCCCGACTACCTTGGGTTGGCAGTTTGGTCTAAACTCCAACAAACGCCTCAGTTTTATTTACTTATATTCCTACGAGCCTAAAGAATACGGCATACATTTTGAATAAAAGTTAGCCAAAATCCAGCATTTTAGGAAATGTACTTTTGAAGTGTAAGTATTCTTTTAAAAGAGTTAATTTTTTGGTACAGCTATCATCGACAGCTACGGTAAGATGGATTCTTGCAAGCTTTTTCTGGTCAAGTTGTTACTTTGACAATTCATTCATTTGATATATGAAAAAATAAACAACCCTGGCAGTACGCAGCATGAACCTAACAACGTCGGTCCCAACACACTCCCTTGAAGAAGACCATATCCTTTGGCAACACCGTCTACTCTTTACTAATACAAAATTTAATACAAAAAAAAAACGGAGAAACCATGATCCATATGTTAAACTTTTAACTTTGTCGAGCAGACTTTTTATGCTAATGGTATCATACGCTTCCGAAAGGAAAGTCAACAAATACGACTTTTGTAAATCAACAAATATTTGTTTGTTGTTGCCGCACAGTGATTACATAATTAAATTAAATAACGGCCTTCCTGTCTTCGGTCCACGGTACCGATAAATTAACCAGGAAAATTTTATCTTCCTCATTGGTCGATTTTGAGGTACCGTGTTTGACCGATGCGTTGAACGCTTGGAAAATGGCTTGACCCAATACGAATTTGCCCGACAATCCGTCCTCCCAGAAACGGTGGGACGTGCCGCTCTGCAGTATTATATGGAATACCTTAGTTAACACGTCATTTAATACTGTTGAGCGTGCCCGTCTGCTGGCTGTGGGAGAATGGGAGTCAGACTTGTGGCTTCAGGCGCTTCCGTCATCCACCATAGGCACTATGATGGATGACTCATCGTTTCGGCTAGCTACGTGTCTCCGCTTGGGCGCACCTTGTATTGCTCCGCATCGGTGTCACTGCGGTGAAGCTGTCGAGAATCTCGGACACCATGGCCAGTCCTGCTGCAGGAGCGCAAGTTGCAGAGCACGGCACGCCAGCGTCAACGATATTATTCGTTGAGCTCTTGTCACCGCCGCCGTACCAACGGTATTAGAAGCAAACGGATTGGTACGTGACGATGGGAAGAGACCAGATGGCATGACGTAGTTGCCTTGGAAGGTGGGTAGGCCTCTGGTTTGGGACGCAACCTGTGTCGACACCCTTGCGCCATCTCAAGTTCCAAGCACGGCGAGCTGTGCTGGCGCCGCTGCTGCGGCTGCTGAAACCCTAAAGCGGCGCAAATACTGTACCTACAGTTTTGAGCCGTTTGGGGTCGAAACGCTCGGGTCATGGGGCCCGAGGGCGCGTCTCCTTTTTAAGGAAATATCTCACCGACTGGTCGACACTTCATGTGACCAGAGGGCTGGCTCGTGCTTTGGCCAAAGAATTAGCATTGCCATCCAACGTGGCAATGCTGCCAGTCTACTGGGCACGTTTCCAGATGACAGCGATGCGGACGAGTACTTCGATGCCTAAGTGTCCTTTTGTTTTTGTATATTTATTTGTATAGTTAGTGATTTTAATATTGTATTTAAGATTTGAGAAATAAAAACAATCCTATAAGGGGATAGAACCGATCTGGCATATCGACCCGCCGCCATTTTGATTTTTTTTCGAAATCGCGGCGCACGATGAAAGTGGTATGTATGCGTAGAGGACACATAGACGAACAAAAAATGTCCGATAACATGGTACCCCAAAGTGTTACGTTACCGAGATATTTGAAGGTAAAGATTTAGTGGATAAATAATTAATTGTAGAAGTATTTTTCTCGTGCTCCTAGTAGTATTTAATGTACCTACTCTCTTCCAATAAACAGTAATAGTAATAATCAACCTGGGAACGACTATTTGGATACAATCTGACACCTATAGACACGTAATAAGTCTATTTTTAACGATTGTTGTTGTAATCATACGTCGATATTTACCTTCAAATATCTCGGTAACGTGACACTTTGGGGTACCATGTTACTTGACATTTTTTGTTCGTCTATGTGTCCTCTACCCATACATACCACTTTCATCGTGCGCCGTGATTTCGAAAAAAAATCAAAATGGCGGGGTGGGTCGATATGCCAGCTTCAATACAAAAAAGTTAGAACCCCTTTAAACATATCAGGTCACTAGACAGAAAATATTATAGGTAAGGAAACTTCTTCTATGCAAGGACGTCGTTGATTTTAGGGATGAGAAAGAATTAATGTAGTCTTACTCATCCCTAAAATCAAAGACGTGGTTTAAAAAAACCGCAAAGGTCAGAGGTACACAACTCGGGAAGCAACCCGATTATTTCGAATAATGGGTTTTATTTTTCGAGGAGCGATTACGAAAATGTAAGCATACTATTTGCTGACATGTAAAATGTTATCTTTTTTTTTTCACTGTATACAACTTCATTAATATTGAATTATTCAACTTCCTACTGTACTGTCACACGTTAACAGATTGAAGTGGGAAACATTTTAGAGTGATTAATTTCGATAGCTGTATTGATAATAATCAAGTACACGTCTATATTATAGAGGGATTCCCTAGCGATTGTCAGTGAAGCTAAATCAAGAAGGCATTGACGTGAAGTGAGCAATTTGACGAACTCTTGGCGCAATCTGGTTATTTGTTATGTCAAAAATGAAGTTCCTTGCATTCCTCATCATAACAACGTTTCTTGTATTCGTATCAAGCTCGGAGCCGAAGAAGAAGAAGCTGGCACCAGCTGTAACAAATTGTCCGCTACAGTTACCCGTAGAGAATTATTCACAGACAATGTTCTTGGATATGGATGTGCACGCTCACCAAGAATTAAAAGCATGTATCCTGCAATCTAAACAATCAGTTCTGTTACTAAATACAGATGTAGACATTAGAGAGAAAATCACAAGAGATTTTCTTAGGACAAGTAATAATCCTAACATCATTATAATGACAAAATATTTAACACCGAAGTTATTTGACTCTCCTCAATGGCCTTTTTTTATTAGATCCAATTGGTCTCTACTATATATTATCATTACCAGTGACAGCAAATTCAAATGTAAGAATGACACGATGAATCCAAATGATTTTTTGTTATTGGATAATATCATGAACACTTTGTGGCACAGATTTCAAATCATGCGTGTTGGTGTTGTGTTCCCTTTTGCCTGTAAACAAAAGATGGTTATTTATAACGACAAAAGACCATCTACTCGGATTTTATATGACAGATCTATTAAATTAATTAATGCTACTAATTCCAAAGACTTATTTGCAGCCATAAAGAAAAGTGGGGAAAAGCTCACTAGTGGCTATCCAATACGAGGAAGCATGTTCTACAGATATCCAACAGCTATCAAAGATTGTGAGAATTTACACTATTACGTGAATTTTAACTTGAACTTAACGGATGGGTATTGCGGTTTAGATGGAATGGTAATGCACGACATCCTCTCGCATTTCAATTTTAATATTTCTTTTACTCGGGATGACAAATGCAACTATTACGGTTTTGGAGTTACCGGAAATGTAAGTGGCACATTGGGCTGTGTCATTCGTAAGGAGTTGGATATATCCTTCAATTCGCGATTTATGACTCTGTATTCGGATGAACAAATTCATTACATGAATTATGTCAAAACTGATACATTATGTGCTTTAGTAAGAAAGCCTGATGTTAAACCGCTTTGGCAAGGTGTGTTTAATTTGTTCTCTCCGCCGTTATGGGCCCTGATAGGTGCGGTATTAGTAGCAATCGGTGGGATCATGTGGGCTTCAGCTATGATTAACAAAACGATGACGGGTCCAGGGACAACAACATTATGGTGGTACCTTCACAATTCTGTGATGACGACTATGGTTGGATATTCACCGATGAAAACTAGAACTTTGCTAATGATAAGGAGCGCATGCTTATTGGGCTCCATATTTTTTCTGGCTATATATCAGGTAAGTCATTTAGGTACCTGACTTAAAGATCTAATAAATAATTATATCTGTATTATTATTAAAATTTCAGGGTCACATAAGCAGAGTGTATACAACAGTAGAACGATTTCCGCAAATAAAAACTTTAAAGGACCTTTATTATTCTGGAGCTACTTTATACACGTCTCCTTCAATGAGAGATATCTTGAAACAAATTCAAAACTCAGAAGACAAGATACAAGAGGAATTCTTTGATCGAACTCATGTGATTGCTGGCGAACGCGATCGTCTTGGTAAGTTGGTTAACAAGGCAGTAGTAGTTGAGCTTTTGGAAGGAGTATGTTTGGGGAATAATAAATATTCGTTCCAGCTAAACGCCCATGAAAAGAAAGAAGATTAGTTGATGACCTACACAATAATACAATCCATTTAGTTAATATTTATTTCAGGAGTAATATTGCAACACAAATTCGCTGCCACCGTGGACAGAAAGTCAGATGCCGTGATGGAAATTATCGAGCAGTACTCAGACAATCACGGAACTCCTCTCATAGATATAGTGGATGAATGTTTCTACACTTATTACTTGTCCTGCATTACTCGATCAGGTAGTTTTCATTTTCATTTAGTGTTTTGGGTTATTCTTAAGTTTTGTGTTATTTTTTGAGTTTCCCACGATATGATTTGGCGAAACGAAGCCAGTATTAATAAAAATGCTTCACGAATGTTTGCGTCACACTTGTAAACAGTTGCAGACTGTTATATATCAATCATCTCACTTGCAATGTGTACATCTCGCATTTGTGAAAGGGAGCGAATATCACCCCACCGTATTCGACGATGACTGTCTTGAGCTGTGTGACCCAGCAGCAAATCATCATCTGCCTAGCCTTTTTCCCAACTATGTTCGGGTCAGCTTCCGGTCTAACCGGTTGCAGCTGAATATCAGTATCTTACATGTAGTGACTGCCTATCTAACCTCCACAACCCAGTTACTGGGTAACACGATACCCCTTGGTAAGACTGGCTGTCAGACTTTCGGGCTTCTGACGACCCGTAACTCCTGTAAAAGATCTACAAATGACAGCTAGGACCAACGGCTTAACGTACTTCCAGAGGCACGGAGGGGTCATGGTATATGAATATGGTCACCCATCAACGGGCCAACCGCGGTAAGCGTAGCTTAACCTGATCGATCAACCCGTGCGGCTGTTATTACTTAGCCACAAGCCCCAGCAGCAATTGTGCTACACTAAGTATTTTTCTTCCCTTAGGTTTCCCGTTCTTCGAAGAACTTCAAGTTTTTACAGAACATCTAAATGAAGCTGGTTTACCAAATATATACTACAAATGGACTCAACAAATACTTGAAATCTCAAATTCAATATCCGAAAAGAACAGCGAACCGCGGGCTTTCTCTCAAATAAGATTAAGAGACCAACGTGTAGCTTTTGGGATACTATTTGCTGGCACAATTGTGTCTGCCATCGTGTTCGCAGCTGAAATGTGGATAGGCAGACGTAAATATTGTAAACTGTATAAGCGAAGACCTTAAATAAGTTTAAATGGAATTTTCTGATCCTCATGCACCTTTTCATTATGATCTGGTTGATCTACGGTGATTATCTTTCGCACTGTGTGTACTACGGTCTATCTATATCTGTGACTACATCCTTGATTTTAATGCAATACGCCACACATTGCGCCGAAACATTTTTTTCACTGTGGAATAGACCGAAACGGGCGTCTCCTTGATGCTGTTGGAGAATAAATGTACTTTAATTTGCATGCATAGCCATTTCATGTAGGTACTAGAGCGATGCAGCCACACAGGCAACTATCAGAGGTACCATGGGAGAAATGAACATCTATACACAGTAAAGACTATTCTTACTTGCAGCGCTCGGCCGCTATAGTAACGCTTGCTAACAAATGTGGTCATCTGTGGACGGGATTTTGTTTTCAAATTGGTCAGATGTAAGTTTCTTCGTTAATACCTGCATTGCGCAGATGGACCTTATGCTCTATACACATATAGGTGTCAGGGTCAGGGTTATGGACAAACCCTGACCATGCAATTTATATGTTGTTCAATTTCTGTAGTACATTACTGCTGCGGCCTGCAAAGGGACATTGATGGACGAACGTGAAAATGAGGGCCGAGGCAAAGCCGAGGCAGACATAGGTGAGTCCATCAATGCCTGGTTGCGGCCAAGGCTTATATAGTACTTTTTTTTCAAATAATGCGCGGAAATTAAAACTAAGTAAAGTAATTATAAATTCCAGAACCAAAGACGAACAACGATATTTTTTCAAGCGCCAATATACTCATTTGTTTCTTTTTTACTTTAACAGCTCTTTGCAAGCCAAATCGAAATTTATATAAAAATTTTGATACGTTACCTCCTTGGTTGCCATTTGTGTCGAAGTAAAGAGTTCATTCCATTTTTAAATTACACGACAGATTTAAGGGGGAAGCGCCTGGGTAGCCCGCGAAATTCAAATTTCCTTACGATTTAATAAATAAATATGATGCGCGACCGTAACAAATATGTATTTGCAGAATTATAATCATTAAAATCAGTAATACAATTCCTTATGTTGTATAATCCTGAAATGTTAAGATTTCATGAAATAGTCAGTCAATGGAATTACTTGGTCTTAGAGAGTAGTATTGATGACTTTATTTATTTATTATTTATTTATTTAATACTTCATGCACAGAAAAAGTACAGAGGCGGACTTAATGCCATAGGCATTTTCTACCAGTCAACCTTTGGGTGATGCAGAGACAAACAGTGGTAGGTGCAATTATGAGAAATTGTGGAATACATATTTATTTAAATATAAAGATACACATATACCTATTACAAACTATAAATATAATAATATATACCTAATTATATATAAATAAGCGCAAATAAATATATACATAAATACACGAATATACTAAAACAAATAAGACAAACAATGGGAAAACGTTAACGTTGTGATACTGCCAGCTTCTTACGAATGTGCTCGCGAACTTTTATTTAAAGGATAATCGGTTGGTAGCCATCCTGATTTCCAGGGGGAGCGCATTCCACAGAGAGATAGACTGAACGAAGAAGGAAGAGTGAATAAAGTTTGTGCGATGAGAGGGACATTGAAGAAGGCGATTATTTGAAGAACGTAGACTTTTATTGTGGTTGGCACAAATGTACTGAAAGTGGGGGCAAGATAACTAGGGGAAGTGGGAGAGTCAAGAAATGAAAACAAGGTGGTCAGCGCCCTTTGCTCTCTGCGCTGGCGTATAGGCAACCACTTAAGAAGCGACCGATGCGCAGAGACATGATCATATTTACGCAGATTGAAAACGAATCGAATGCAGTAATTGAGAAGACGGTCAAGTTTGACGAGGAGATCTGCATTCAGGTCATAGTAGCACACATCACCATAATCGATGATAGGGAAAATTAAGGACTGCACAAGCATTGTCTTCGTTCTCGTTGGTAATAAATTTTTCAGTCGGTACAGAGCCCGCAATGTTCCAGTAACCTTCTGGCTGACCCTAGCGACTTGGATACGCCAGTTCAGGGTACTATCAATGTGCAAGCCTAGGTCCTTCACGTCAGTACTAAATGGAACGATTGTACCATTGAAGAGAACTGGTGGCAAGGTTGTACTATCCAGTTTACTCATACTCCGAGAACTACCGATGATGATTGCCTGACACTTATTAGGGTTTACTGCAACACCAAATCTATCAGACCAGGTTTTTATGGCTATCAAGTCTCTATTTAATTTGTCGATAGCTTCAGGTATTTCATCAACCTTCCCTTGACAGTACAACTGCAAGTCATCAGCCTACAGATGATACGCACACTGAAGATCGGAAGTTATAAGATTAATAAAAATAGAAAACAGAAGAGGAGAAAGAATACCGCCTTGAGGAACGCCCGTTACCAAATCACACCAGCATGATGAAGAATCCCCAACCTGGACGGACTGCTGACGTTCCTGAAGGTAAGAGAAGAACCATCCCAGTGTCTCGGGAGAGACCAAAACATAGGACAGAATGGCTAGCAGGATGTCGTGACTGACGGTATTAAAGGCATTCGAGAAATCGACCAACACTAGTGCAGTAACTTTAATTATTATAATTCGGTAAATACATATTTTTACGGTCGCGAATCATATTTTAGTCAACATACAACCTAATACTGACCTGCAAATTGCAAAAAACGTAAGAAAATTTGAATTTCGCGAGTTACCCTGGCGCTTTCGCCTTAAGAGTTTTCATAGTAATTTATTCGGTAGCTAAACACGACAGTTATGGATTTTCATACTAATATTGCCGGCCGCTGCTCGCGTGTATTTGACCAGAACAGCATTTTTGATTTATTTCAAAGGTTGTCAGTATAATGCTCGAATTTCCAAGCATTTTTGAGAAAAATAACATTGTGTCAGAAAAGATCGATTTTTGGATCCATATCAATTCCATCCGATCCATATCAAGTAGTTGAACTATTGCTTTAGTATAGTTATCATGTAGGTAGTATGTAATTTAAATAATGTACGACAACGACACGATAACGATACGAAATTGGCGGACAACCAACCTCTTAACATTATAGGTACTATAAGCATACTTACGTGCATAGGCACAGACATGTCATGCATACATGATGTGGCCCGATGCGGCATCAATATGCACTAGCTAAATGTTTTTACATTGTAACCAATAAATGGTTATGAGATCGCTGTTCCGCCCGCTAATACCGAGTCGTTGCTGTGTAGTTGTCGCCCAGTGTAAAAATGCTTATTAATAGTAAGTACATTTTAATACAAGTGTGCTATGTTGGACGCTACACCCGAGGCGGTATTATTCGCGCGAGCCACAGGCGAGCGCGATAAGAGAGCCGAGTGTGTACCTAATGATCAAAACACACCAGTGGCGAGGCTTGAGATTTCGTCGGAGGGAAGCCGAAGAAGAAATTGTTTAGTTACAAATAGTCATACAAATACGATTATCACGTTGTGGCGCCGGCTTTTTTGGAACAATTTGTGTTGTTGTTGGAACATATATTACTTGGCAATCGTAAACCTTACTGAATGTGCTATTTTTCAATAGTGGTAGGTGAAGTTACTCTTCCGATCCTCCAAAGGGAAAGCCGGTAGGAATGGAGTTGTTAGCGCGCTTCGCCTCTGATACACACGCGTTTCAAACGATGTGTTTCAACACACTTGCGAGGGTAAAAAAATAGTTTAACCTAGTTTAACCTATGTAAAACAAAAGCATACAAGCGAATTGATAACCTCCTCCTTTTTTTGAAATCGGGTCTTCGCAGGTTGAAGGAGAGGCAAAGGCACGAAGCCGTCAAACAGTCTAATAGGTATTAAAAGCATAAAAACTGAATACTTTGTATTTTATTTGAATGTAGAACACGAAAGAACGTTATTTTTTAACAAAAATAAATAATTTGATGAAATATTATGTTAATGTATCATGTTTTTTATTATTATTATTTGAGACTAGCTGTGCCCGCGACTTCGTTCGCGTGGATGTCGTAAGGATACACAATATACTAAAATAACAGCCACATTTTAATAATACTCCCTCGTCCCCCGACCCGTCGCCAACTGTCATGTCGCGTTGAATCGCCCGCCCGCGCTATTACTTCGTGTTCGCTTAGTGTTCTTTCGGACTTTTTTCTTTTTGCTCGGCTCCTAAGGGTAGTAGCGTGATGTTTAAATAGCCTATAACTATCCTCGAGACTTGGGCTACCAAATGCAAAACGAATTTTTCAAATCCGACTTTTTGTTCATAATTTCATGGGTTTTTATTTTTTTTGCGCGGAATCCTAATAATTTTTCTAAAATAAAAGTTACCCGCCGTAACATCAGCTATCTGCCAGTGAAAGTCCTGTCAAAGTCGATCCCGCCGTTTCGGAAATTAGCCGGAACAAACAGACAGACAGACAAAAATGATAAAAATTGCTTTTTGTTATAAGTACCGTTTACACTTTCATAAGCATTTAGTAAAGAGTTGTTATTTTGACGTTACAAACAGAGGCTTCAATTTTATTTATTGGTATAGATGGGTATGCTCTTGACTCTAGTCTAGGTCAGAGGTGACAGAGACAAAGTCGATGAAGAGCGAGCTTACCTAGAAGAAGCCTATTCACTCTCACTCTCAGGGTTGAATGCATTCGGAAACACAGACGCAAGTAGAGAGTTCCACTGCTTCGCTGTACGCGTCACAAAAGACATTTGGAAACGCTTAGTGTGAATTGGTGGAATAGCGACTAGGCAGGGATGGTAACTTGCAGATGGTAGAAGGGAGCCGGTGGAATGGGGTCGTGGAGTTCTTGACACCACTCACCGAAATACAATCTGTAGAAGACCGACAAGCAGGCAACCTTGCGGCAATAAGCCAAGTTGTAAAGCTTGGCATCCACCAGTTTTACGTCGCCAATGAGCCTCTTAGCTCTGCGTTCCACCGAGTCAAGCGGGGCAAGTTGGTATCTAGCTGAGCCGTCCCAAAGGTGGCTGCAATACTCCATGCAGGATCGGACTTGCGCTTTGTAAACGTTTAAAAGCTGTCCAGCATTAAAAGGCATGAAGATTTTTTGATGATATTAAAAAATCGCACATCTCCGTAAATAATTATCTATGGTGCACATTACCGCACTAGTGCGGTAATATAAAGTATAAAGCACGCGTATTTATTACACTGCAATTATGAACCTAAAAGCGGTTCAATAAGAGCCACTTTACGAGCAAGTGTGTTGAAAATGTTAGTTTTGTTGGTTATAGGGCCGTCTCCAACTGAACGATATATGTGTTGTATTCCTTATAAATAAATAAATTATAAATAAATAAGTGCTTTGCGATCAAGTTTGTATGATTTCACTAATCTACCTGCTTCCTGCGCCTCATTTGGTCTGGCATTCTTTGTATGGCAATAACCCATACATAGTAGTTGCATGGAGTTCTGCATGGCAGAATCTTGGGTCTACCGTATTTCTGGCGTATATGCCAACTCACAAGTCTTAAAATCTCTCAAGGTAAAATAATCTCCTTTGCAGATGATACTGTTCTATATTTTACAGTTGATACCTGGGATGAGGCCTTCAGAGCTGCTCACCTTGGTTTTGATATCATTGGACAGTGTCTGCGTAGAAACAATTACTGTAAAAGACCTGGACCTTGAGAAGGTTCTCAAATAAGGTAGGTTTTAGCTTTACGCAGATGACCTTATCTTTTATAATAATAGTCTATACATGGTTATAAATTAGATTCGCTTTTCGTGTCTTTCTGTATGACCACGTTGTTCTTCTAAACTTCGCATTAATATTAAACTTACATAGAAAACTCGATGCTTTGTAAAGTCGTAATAAGTAACCGTGTGAAGCAGGAGCGGGTCACTAGTATTAAACGCGGGTTGAAAGACAATGCTGATTCAGCAACTCTACAGGAAGACATTTGTTTCAATAGAGCAATGATAACAGGTTACTTTTAAATATAGCTAAATGTAGTGATATGTATTTCAGTCGTAGAAACAAAAGGTACTTCCTAATAAAAAAAAAACTCTTTGGATCTCTCATAAATAAGATCACAAAATTATTTATATTTGTCTTTAGCTGTTTAATTTACAAACAACCATTACGAAAATGTGTTAGTTAATGATATTTGCTGACAAATAAAATGTTATTTTTTCCAATGATGAACATCTTCATTAATAAAGAAATGTTAAAGTACATATTTGTACCGTCACGTCGTCCACGTTAAGAGATTGACACAGCAAACGCTTTAAGGTGATTGATTGTTGTATGTAGGTACTGATAATGATCAAATCACGTCTATAAAAGAAAACTTCTTTGTACTTGTTAGTGTTAACTAAATCAAGTAGTCATACTGTGAATTATTGGACGAACAATGGACATCAGTAGTTTGTTTTTGTAACATTAAAAATGAAGTTCCTTGCAGTTCTAATAATAACAAAGTTTCTCGCAGTTTCAAGCTCAGAGTCGAAGTGCAAGCTCGAGCCAGTTGTAACAAATTGTCAGCTACTGTTACCAGTTGCAAATTATTCACAGACAGTATTTTTCGACATGGATGTTCGCGCTCACCAAGAACTAAAGACATCCATCCTGCAGAACAGTCTTTCTGATAAACCAGTCGTGTTACTAAATGTGTATGGCCCAGATTTAGACATTAAACTCAATGTTACAAGGGATTTTATTAGGACAAGTGATAATCCTAACGTTATGATAATGACAAGATATTTAACACCGAAGATGGTTGACTCTGCTTTAATGCGTTTTTTTATTAGATCCAATTGGTCTTTATTATACATTATCGTCACCGGTGACAGACAATTCAAATGTAAGAATGACACAATGAATTCTAATGAATTTGCAATGTTGGAAAATATCATGAATACTTTGTGGCACAGATTTCAAATCATGCGTGTAGGTGTTGTATTCCCTTATGCATGTAAACAAAAGATGGTTATTTATAACTGTAAAAAGCAATCCACTCGGAATTTATACGACAGATCTATTAAATTGATCAATGCTTCTCATTCCAAAGAATTATCTATAGCCATAAAGAAAAGTGGAGAAAAGCTAGCTGATGATTACCCTATACAGGCGAGCATATTCCTTAGATATCCAACATCTATCAGAGACTGTAAGAATTTACACTACTATGTGAATTTTAATTTGAACTTAACGAATGGGTATTGCGGTTTAGACGGAATGGTAATGCACGACATCCTCTCACATTTAAAATTTAATTTATCTTTTCCTGAAAATAACTATTGTAACAATTACGGTAATGCGCTAACCGGGAATGTAAGCGGTGCTTTGGGTTGTATTATTCGTAACGAGTTGGATATATCCTTCAATTCGCGATTTATGACTCTTTATTCGAATGAGCATATTTATTACTTGCCTTATATTAAAACCGATACTTTGTGTGCTTTAGTTAAAAAGCCTGATGCTGTACCGCTTTGGCATGGTGTGTTTAATTTGTTCTCTACGTCGTTGTGGGCCCTAATAGGTGCGGTATTCGTGGCAATAGGTAGCATCATGTGGGCCACGGCGATGATCAACAAAACGATGACGGGTTCAGGGACAATGGCATTCTGGTGGTACCTTCAAAACTCTGTGATGACAACCTTGTTTGGATATTCACCGATGAAAATAAGAACATCCCTAATTTTAAGGACCACATGCTTATTGGGTTCCATATTATTTCAGGCTGTATATCAGGTTAGTTTTGGCTCAATATTTTTATTTATTATTATATATTAGGCTCAAAAACCGAAAAATAGTCCACAGCGCATTCTGGTCTGTTTTAAAGAGACTACAATGCGTTGTGGACTTATAGATACGGTCATAGCGCGTTCTGGCAAACACAAAAAGACCAAATAGCATCATATTCGATCGCGAGTCTTTGTGGAAATTAAGAAAAGCCATGACTCCGTTGAGATTGGCCGCCAGCCCCGGGTTTCCACCTAGGCCTGCAAGGTCCCGGCCTAGGGGCCTAGCCAGCCTAGGGGCCCCACTCACCAGCCAGCTACCCCGACAAGGTAGCTTGCCCGCTTGATGGGGGATGGTTAAATTTTTTGAGCTAGCTCCGGTCGCTCCTGCATCACAGTTTCTCCTATCTCTTCTGCGTTTCTGCACAGGTCCACCAAGAATCATCGTTACTCTTAACAAAGTATCATAACTGCTATTATTAATGTATGTATACTGTATGTGTATTACTGTATGAATAGTCAAAAGAAACCTAACCTATCCGAGGTGCAAAGATTTACCATCCAAAGTTCTCTTAGAAAGATCACCGTTCAATCATAAATGGATAACACCAGGTCTCTTAGATTGCATCAGACGCCATGATGAGTTGCACAGTAAAGACAGAAAAAATCGTAATGACCTCAAATTACACGACAAATTCAGATTATACAGAAATTACTGTACTAATATATTACAACAGTAAAAAGAACGATACGAACAAAAACTTATAACCGAAAACAAAATAACATTAAGAAAACATGGGACTCAATAAAAACCATTTTTAACACTAATTAAACAGGTTGCCAATAAAAATGCAGTCTTATTCAAAATGAAATCTAATTCTGTAGTCACTGAATGAAGTAAACCACTATTTGAGCTCCATTGGCAATCAGTTAGTTAGTGCGGTACTTAGTAGGATAAACAGAAATTGAACTAACAAATAACACGAGCCAATCAGGAAACACCTCACCAGATTCGCTATTTCTGTCACCAGCAAATGAAATTGAAATAATTAAATTAATTAGTCCACTAAAATCTAGTACAGCGGTTGGACCCCTTAACGTTAGCAACGATATGCTAAAACAGACCAAACATGTTATAGCAAGCCCTATAACATACATTTGTAACTTGAGCATATCCTCGGGCGTGGCACCTAATGACCTGAAGATAACTAACGTAATACCAATATTGAAAGCAGGCGACTCATGTGAACCAGGTAACTAAGGCAATAGATAAGGTCATTAATGTAAGGTTACTCAAGTATCTTGAACTAAACAGCTTATTGGGCGGGAATCATTTCGGATTTAGGGCTGGCAGGTCCACAGAGGATGTCATCACGCATATTGTTGATTATGTCATTAGCAAAGTGGATAAAGACAAAGATGCGCGATCTAGCAAAAGCTTTTGATACAGTTTCCCGGCCGATCCTGCTAAAAAACTGCAGGTTCTCGGGATCAGGGGCTTGGCTCTGGATTGGTTTAGGTCCTATATAGGAGAACGAAAATAGTGCGTTCGTATTGGTGAGCACATCAATGATTTTGCGGATGTTGGCTATGGCGTACCACAAGGCAGTGTTTTAGGTCCCACATTGTTCCTGGTCTACATAAATAAACTATGCTCTCTTGAACTCCGTAATGCCAGCATTTTTACCTTCGCGGATGATACCGCAATAATTTTTCATGCGAAAACCTGGAGTGATGTCGTTTGTGTAGCTCAGGAGGGACTTGAAAAGGTTGCTATCTGGCTGCAAAACAATTTGCTAACATTAAACGTCAGCAAAACCAAGTTGGTGTGTTTTAGCATTACTAATCGGTGTGCACCTGACGAAGAACTGAAAATAAAGATCCATGTGGCAGTGTCAGTAATGAAAGCTGTCTCTGCTCGCAAATTGAACAGGTTTCGTGTATAATATACCTAGGGATACTAATCGATAAACATCTAAACATGGAAAACGCAAATTGATGCACTCGTGACTACTTAAGCACCAAAGTTAAGGAATTCTTGGCGCCCAATAGCCATAAGATATACACCAATGGAAAGAGGTTTTCAAGGAGAACCTTTGCTACTAGCACGACTTTTGCCAATTGTTAGTCAGTTCGGAGCTAATGATTTAAATCAGGGGTTCCCAAACTTTGAAGTCGAGAGTCGAGAGCTCAGTTGGTGTCTAAGAGTCCTCCTAGATGAAATTACAAATCGCCCCCTAAGCCTCTACACAACGCCCGCATTTTTTTTCTGGGTCTCTTACTGCCCACTTTAGGCCTGCAGCGCCCCCAAGGGGGTGTTATCGCCCACTTTGGGAAAGGCTGATCTAAATGGTTCACTAAAGTTTCACCAAAACTCCATTGACCATCCATCCTCCATTTTTCATTTTACAACCAATGTTTCGTATATTATTTATTTCGCAAACAACTTGTTCTGTGTGATATACACCAATGGAATGAGCTTTTCAAGGGGAACCTTTGCTACTAACACGACTTTTACCAATTGTTAGTCATGTCGAAGTTAATGATCTAAATAGGTGTGACTACTTGAACACCAAAGTTAAGAAATTTTTTCGGCCCAATAGCCATAAGATATACACCAATGGAAACAGCTTTTCGATGAGAACCTTTGCTACTAACACGACTTTTGCCAATTTTGAGTCAGTTCGGAGTTAATGACCTTAATAGGTGACAACTTGGACACCGTGGTTAACGAATTCTTGGCGCCCAATAGCCATAAGATATACACC
The DNA here is from genome assembly GCA_947568875.1 of Fissipunctia ypsillon. Taxonomy (NCBI): domain Eukaryota; kingdom Metazoa; phylum Arthropoda; class Insecta; order Lepidoptera; family Noctuidae; genus Fissipunctia; species Fissipunctia ypsillon. The sequence continues at coordinate 12,353,449 of OX387659.1, read as the reverse complement.
ATTTGAAAGAGCTTATCGAGGAGAAGCATTACTACTAACACGATTTTTTCCAAATATTAGTCAGTTCTGAGTTAATTACCTAAATCGGTGACAACTTGGGCACCGTAGTTAGTCTCGTTACGTTAGAGCACGAACTTACAACAGTTGTTTTAATAGTTTGAACCTAAAATATGTAGCTCCGCAAGTATAATAAAGCATTATTGCTCGTGCTTGACTGGAAGGCGCACAATAGGAAGTTGCGCTCGTATTATTTCAATGATATGGTATCTTGGATATGGAAGGCATCAACCTTCTAATGCTCCCACTTTTTCCTTAACCTTTCGTGTGATTGACCCACGCTCGTAATAATTACCGTCGTATGCCCGCCCGAAATGAAATGGCGCGAGGAAGCGGCGAGCGTTCCTTTGTATGTGTGTGTAAGCATTTTAAATTTCGCGCTATAACATAGACCGGTGATACAGGATGTTTATTTTCGTGAGAATCACACAGCAGGAATTTCACCGGTCGCACGTGTTACCAGAATGAACTTGTTTTTACTTGTCAATCCCATTCCCATGATGAAATCTATTCAGTCTAATGGCCGCCCGTGACAGATTCATTCAGTACACTTTCGATGCAAAAAAAATAGACCCAAAAGTCCAAAGAATAGTGAACAAAATCGCATTTAAAAAGTTTGTTAGGTTTGGACGTGGATCCACGCTTAGGCACACGAGGGTAAAGATTTTTCGAACGTGGATCCACGTCTAAAACACACGAAAGGTTAAAACTGTAATTGTTGATGATAATCTGTAATGTCTTTTTTAAATAACTATATATCCTATCTCCTTCGCTTGTATGTAGGTTACTTATCACGACAAATCCAATACAACGGAGCTATCTTGTAAAGTTGGGGAGTTCCTAAGGTTCCCTTCCGGCTCCATTATCAGACCCTGAACACCATTGAAGAGTTCCTTTGGCCACATTGGGCCTGGGTCTCTGATTCCGGGCCGCCGTGCCAGATATGTGGTCGGGAGAATACAATGAAAGGTGTGCCATCACATTGGCTAACTTATATGTATTTCAGGGTCACCTGAGCAGAGTGTACACAACTGTACAACGTTATCACCAATTGAAGACTCTACAGCAACTTTATTCTTCTGGGACTATTTTGTACACTTCCCCTACAATGAGAGAATTCATGAGGAGTCAGCTACAGGCACCAGAAGACAAGCTACAAGCAAAATTCTTTGATCGAGCTCGTTTGATGCCTGGCGATCGTATTGGTAAGTGTACTGTTTTAGGTACAGCAAGTATCTCACGAACGGTAGCACGACGATCCACCAAATTAGTACAATCATCATCGTGTCGCCATTGATAGAAATTGAAACAGTAATGTGAGCGTTATTAATGCAAGTAGGTATATCGGCGAAGCACGAGAAGCGGTAGGCTTCGAAAAACAGGAAGCAAAGGAGGGTAGATAAAAGTAGATTTACCTGGGTGAAGAACCACACAAATATTCCATGTGCTTCATTTATACCTACACTAGCTTTTTCCCGCGGCTTCGCCCACGTGGAGGTCGGAAATTATAACTGAGACTTTCTAAAATCGCCGTCTAGCAGTACCACCTACATTCTGTGATATAGTTGACAGCACGAGTCGTGAGCACAAACTCTACTTTTAAACCTAACGAATCTTATCATATCTTATCACGGCAGGTTGCACACGGGCGGGAGCAGTGAAATCAATATATGATCAAGCATATTTATGTACAGATATAAAGTAAAATACAAGAGCACGCTGACGAGGCCAGTTAAAGTTAAAATGGAATTTGTGCTCACGACACGACTCGTGCCGGCAATTATACTTTGGTTGCTCTTGATATCTTTGATAGTTCGTTGAAGTATTACGATTAAATACACTTTTGTAGGACATGCCAGCCTCAAAAAGATGTATACACGGGACAAGGAACCATTTACTGTCAATAACTTTTGTTTCATAACATTGTATCCACCACATACAGGCAGATTATTGTAGCGTTTATTGCTAGTAAATCTAAAGTTACACCTACGAAATCGGTTTCTATACCGCGATAAGAACTACAGGATGCTTTATTAGGATGTAAATTAGCAAATAATATTAAAACGGAACATCGTTTAAAACCAAGTTCAGTTTATTATTGGACGGATTCAACTACTGTTTTACACTGAATCAGAAATAATTGTAGAACATATAAGGCTTTTATTGCTAACCGTCTAAGGAGAAATTGACGAACTAAGGCTAAAGAGTGGCACTATGTGCCGACTGACGTCAACGTGGCAGATTTAGGCACTAAAAGTACCGACTACGTACTCAGCAGCGGCTCATCGTGGTTTACCGGTCCATCATTTTTACATCAGTCACGCTTTTGTTGGCCTCAGGAACCTGAAAATAAAATAAAAATTAATGAAGAAATATTAGAAAAAATAAATATAGTTAATTAAAATAATAGTGTACGTGTGTGCGTGTAGTGTGTAGTGTGTGTGTAGTGTAATAATTGTGTGACTTACCTATACCGGAGCCGACGCGCTTCTCCAGTTGGTTGAAATTGCTTCGAACTGCTGGAATTGTCTTGTTGTTCATAGATAAATGCTAGAAGATAAAAACAAATGGACTTACCGACGAGTTGATGAAACGAGCTGAAAAATTATTGCTTTAGCACTCGCAAGCCACAGCTTTTTCCAGTGACATCTTGCAGTTGAAACAAAATAAGGAAATAAAACGCGACAGTAGACTACGCGCTTTGACACCCATATTGGATGATACTGGATTTATTTATTTAAGGATTACCAACGAGATACATTACAATTATCTTATACATTAATAAATCTTGTATAATAAATGCGATATCCTGTAATGTACACTCAATTACCACAGCTTACACATTATCGAGTAATTTCTAATGCTCTGAATACATAATTAAATTAAGAATACATAAATTAAAAACAATAAGTACACATGCTATTATACTTACATAAACTCACGCCTTCTTCCCATGGGGGTAGGCAGAAACTACAGAACGCCACCTGCTACGATCCTTACGCTATTATAAAAGATTAAAATTTCTACAATACAATAAAACCAAGCGTTACTTGATTTTCAATATTACCTATTTCATAGTTAATTAGTTAATATATAAAAATAATAATACAAAAATATAGGAATACAAAATAACAGTTTAAAATTGAATGATAAATTAAATTAAATTTAAAAAAGTGATAAATGATTAAATTAAATTATTGGAATGATAAGTCAAATGTCCTCTAACCGAAAGTACTTATACAATAATTTATTTTTAAAAGTGTTAAGACTGTCATGATCGATATCAATTTCAGCTTTGCGGCTTATAGCATTATACTATTTGGTAGCACTCGTAAGGGGAGAGTTATCACCTAAATTGGTTTTGTGCAAAGGTTGTCTGAACAGACTGTAGATATGTGACCGTGGTAACCTGGATTACTACGTGTTGGTGAATTGGAGCAGCTAAGAATGTGGCGATGGACACAAAATCACCTGCTATCCTGGATGGACATGACCACGTGGCTCGACTCATTGTCAAGTATTATCACATCCGTGCAGGCCACGGATGCAACGAGTTGGTGGTGAATGAACTGCGTCAAAAATATTGGTTGTTACGTCACATCCTACGGTCCGTACAATTGCGACGCAGTGTTTGATCTGTCGCATCAGGAAAGCTAATCCAAAGCCACCACGACTGGGTGACTTGCCCGAATGTAGGTAGGAAGGTAGGTAGGTACACATCACCAAAGATCGTTTACCGTAGCCGGAGTCGACTTATTTGCACCAATAGTGATCACAGTTGGAAGCTCAAGACCAAAACGCTATGGTGTCTTACTCACGTGCCTGACAGTACGCGCCGTGCATATTGAGATCGTGCCGTCTCTCACTGCAGATTCACTGATAATGGCTTTACGCAGAATGGCTGCTCGTAGAGGTTGGCCAAAGAAGATTTATTCTGACAACGGGACCAATATACGTGGCGCAGAAATTGAATTAAAAAAAGCCTACGATGTTGTAGACTTTAAAAGTACCGCCATGACCGAAGCCCTGAACAATGGAGTTTCCTGGAACTTCATTCCGCAAGCTAGCCCGCACATGGGAGGATCTTGGGAGCGACTCGTGCGCAGTGTTAAGACAGCTCTCAGGGTGATCCTAAAAGAAAGAGCTCCGCACGAAGAGACTATTATTACTCTCCTAGCTGAAGTGGAGAATATTATTAACAGCCGACCCCTCGGTCATGTTTCGGTGGACCCTCGGGACGACGAGACATTAACACCGAATCATTTCCTCATTGGTTCGTCGTCTAACTTACCTAGAGCAGGTGTGTTTACGGACAACGATCTGTGTCTGCGCAAACAATGGCGAATTTTGCAGCGCCTGACTGACCATTTTTGGGCCAGATGGGTGAAGGAGGTGCTTCCCGATCTAGTGCCGCACCGAAAATGGAGAGAAGAGGGCGCACAATTGAAGATCGGTGATATGGTGGTAATAGTTGACCCTAACTCCCCCCGTAACTGCTGGCCTAAAGGTATAGTGCGATCCGTGTACCCCGGTGCTGACGGCCGCGTAAGAGTTGTCGGCGTTAAAACTAAAAATGGCATACGTCCTGCAGCCAGGTTAGCAATATTTTAGATTCTGTTTGTATATTTTAATTATTTAGGTTACCGTTTTGAGTGTCGTGTCGACACTGAGGGGGACAATGTTACGTACGGAAAACATTTTTATACGTATTTTGCGTGTCTTTTATAATAATAAAATACCTATGCATCTGAGGTCCCGCCCCTGCGATCTTACAAGTTCATAATTGCTTAGCAAAAACACCTAGGCGAGGTGTTTTTCGACCGCGCCGTGCTTCGCGCGCGCGCTCCAAACGCCAGTGGCGCCCGTTCAGTTCGCCTCCTCCCGCCATCGTACCGTGCGCATGTCGTTGCGCACTCCCCCGATCGAGACTTACCTACCGACGCCGACGCAGTCTCGAGCATTTAATAACCTATTGAACTGTTTTCATTTTACCCGACTAATCGCGAATTCGAGTCTATATGCATAACAAGAATAATTGACCGTCAAGAAGATGATAAGAAATTGGTAGGTACTTTTTATTAGGTACGGTCAGCAACGAAAGTCGTTAACACTGTTACTTTAACATGTCATCTGAATTGACACATAATTATTAAATACACTGCTTTTCAGCATTTCAAGTAAATATTACATTTATTCCGGTTTTCTTTTAATAATGCGCTCGAATTTCTAAAATTCCCAACCAGGGATCAAACCCGGTTATTTTTGTAAAAAGGCACGCCGTGTTTTTATACTGAGCAACAGTTTTGCTGACAAGGATCAAATACTGCAAAGGAATATTATGTGTCAAATTAAAGGAAGTGCCAGTTTCTGTAATTTACATTTGCTTACAAATTTCGGAAAACCTTCCTTATATTTCATTATTCGTTGAGGTACAATTTTCTTCATTACACGTGCCGTATAGTACACTAATGGTACAATTTATCTAGAAACATGTTTTATTAATTTTCCACTGTGGCGCGGCCAGGGAGTATCACACAAATCATGTGAATGTTCATAACGAATGTTGCTTAGGCTTTTTAAGGTGGTCACTCACCGGTTATTCGCATGTAGGTAATTAACATTCCATGATTGGATTTTGAGCATTGCGTCGAGCTGGTATAGACCAGCTCGACGCACTGACTAAGGAGCATTCGCTTTTGGAACCGCTCGAATTAAGAGTATTCGTACATGTAACATCGATCTGAATCGATGTTACATGTGCGGAAAACTGAGCATTATACTCAGGTGAGTATAATGCTCAGTTTTCCGCACTCACTGCTGCAATGTTACGAATTGTATCACTCATGTACGTACTGTAATGCTCGCCTGGACGTAATCACTGATGAAATACTCGAATCTGAACTTTGACTGTTACTACACGCAAATGCACCCGGTGAGCGACTGCCTTAAGATTGTGATCGTTTTCATGACAATATATGTCAGTCTGACGAGTTTGAGTAAGTGGCAATTGTTTAAGACATGTCATTTTCAACTGAATACTTATTTCTTACACCTCCTCTCGAAGTTGAACTTTTGATTTGAATTAATTTTTAGGTTTGTTTACCTCGTTATTAAATTATTACTGTATACATGTTTGTGAGACATATGTAAATTACCTACCTTGTTTTGGTCATAAGGTGTATAGCTGTTTTGGGATCAAATTGTTTTGTTTTGGTAAAATAAATTGTATACTAAGGTTTTTACCTGGACGGTGGATACAATGTTATAGAACAATAAAATGGTTCCTTGTCCGTGTATACATCTTTTTGGGGCTGACCGTACATTCATTGCTGCAACATTCATTCTCGCTCGCTGTTTTTTAATGATACAAACTGCCATATCCTCATGTGCTAAGTTTAATTGCTGTTCAAGAACCGAATGTGCCGTTTGGCCACCATCCAGCAACGTGGCGGCTATTCCAGAGAAGGCTACTCCAACAGTAACTCCTTTATATTTCCGGATTTGAGTTAAAATCAGATTTAAAAGAAAGGTTTATCAGTCACAGTACCTCCCAGGGCATCCAAAAAAAAACCGCCTTGCGATGCCACCTTTAGGTACCGTCTACGATTTTTTGCACAATATTATGAAAAATAAATATACAAGGTGTTTGGTAAATGGGTGCAAAGCCTGAAAGGGGTGATATCTTAGACCATTTAGAACTTATTAAGTTAAACTTGTCTTAGACGAAGTCTGTTCCTTATATTTTTTTTTTTTTGAAACTCGAGGTTTTTAACAATAATACCCATTTTTTTCAATTAATTGTTAATAGTGTCCAGTAAAAGCTGTTATGTTATTATTTTTTATTTATGTAATGTGTGATTACTCAAACAAAATAATTCCCAAGCATCTGTGTCATCAGAGAAACATTCTACGCCATATTCAAGTTTAAGAAACTTTTAAAAATCAAGAAAATGTTTTGTTTACGGTATAATAAAAAAATAGCCTCAGTTGTTCAAACATTTTTAAAAACATGCTTGGTTATTGCCCTTTCTTTTGAGGTACTTACTATTTACGCAGATATCTCATTAGCTCTTGGAATTAGGATGTGGACAAAGCGAATTGAGTATGAAAATTGTTATTTTTGAACAGATCAATAAAACAACATTTTTGTTAAAATAATTTATTGTTCATGTTCAAAATGTTGACCGCGGTTTCTTATACAAGCGCGTGCGCCCGTCTTCTTACTTCTGTAGTCGTGATTTTTAATTTCATCTCCTGCTTCATGACCTGAAAAGCCGTTTGGATTCTTTCTATTAATTCTTCTCTAGTTGAAATTTCAACGTGCGTGTAGACGGGCTCCTTGGCCCGTCTCCAAACGAAAAAATCCACAGGAGTTAAATCGGGTGATCGAGGTGGCCAAGGGATGGGCCTGTCTCTGCCAATCCAGCTCTCTGGGAAACAATTATTTAAATGTTCTGTCACGTATAACATTATTAGTATGAATATGCAGTACGGATTTTAATGGATAATATTTAATCTGCTCTCCAGGAGTAATCCTGGAGCACACAAGGGCAGCAACAGTGGACAGGAAATCGGATGCCGAAATGGAAATTGCGCAACAGCTCTTAGACTGTCACGGGACGCCTCTCATCGATGTAGTGGACGAATGTTTTTACACTTATTACTTGTCCTACATTGCCCGATCAGGTATAATTCAATAAAATCAAATATCTATTAATTTGGGTGGGTGTGGGGAAGTCCCACGCTAATCGTCGATGACTTTAGTAAGCATTTAACTCAGCATCAATTGCGTTTTTTATTTTATTTAAGTATTACTATAAGTTGCAGCATGCTAATTAAAAACTAAGCCCCACAAAACCGTAGTAGCGGTTTGACTGTGGGGTCTGGCGAGCTTTTATCCACTACTAAAACACAGAAAGAAACTTAAATACTTAGGCTCAGGTTAGCACTTTAACAAATTTCTAAATAAGTAGATAATATCTTTTTATTTTATTTTTAAATCGGTTAATTGTATTCTTTGTTTCCTTAGGTTTCCCATTCTACGAGGATCTCCAAGTTGTTACAGAACGGCTAAATGAAGCTGGTCTACCGACTATGTACTACAAGTGGACTCGGCAAATGCTAGATATCCCTTATTTGAAGACCCAAGGCTATAGCGAACCTAGGGCTTTCGTTAAAATAAGGTTAAATGACCAACGTGTAGCTTTCGTGATACTATTTGTTGGTAAAATTCTGTCTGTTATGGTGTTCGCAGCTGAACTGTGGAAAGGCAGACGTCACCATTTAAAACTGTATAAGCGAAGATCTTAAAAAAAAAATTACCTTTCATTATGTTCGCTGAACTATGGTGAGTTTTCATTCGCACTGCATATTTTCGTACGTCCTACATTTTCTCAATTTGCTGAAACGAAAATGCAAAATGATGCTATAGAAATCAAACTTAACATAAAGAAGTAGGTAGGTACCTACTGTTTGTTTATATCGACCCTTTTCAGGAAGAACATCGTAAGCGACAATTTGCACTTTTTACAGGAAAGGGTTTTTTCTTTCCTAACCAACGATGTTTTTCATTTACGATGATAATTTCTTACGATAATAAAGTCGTGTACATTTTAAATATAATTTATTTGTCAATCATGTCGTGACAAGATGTCAAATTCAATGTTTGTTTGTTTTTTCAATGTTTTAATTTCAATTTAAACTTTTATTTTTTAAGGTTTTTTATTTTTGTTTGTTACCCGTCTTATTTACGTTAGTCTATTTAGGTTTTAGTAATTTAGTTAATTTTAGCCTAGTATATTAAATTTCAAGGCAGCAAGACATTTCAATCAATGTTATGTACGCCATAATTGTCATGTACATTAGTCCTCTAGTTATTAAGATTATTTCTAGCATAAGTTTAATGTATCTGATGTGGCTCTCGCTGTGCTTTTTTAAATAAATAAATAAATAAGATGTAAAACTGTCTAAATAAGATGTTACGAAGAAGAAACAGTTTTGTCATTTTTGTCGCTTACGATGTTTTTTCCTGAAAAGGCTCGATATTGCAATACTTAACGACGCAGTTGCATTGATAGGTAGCATATTTTTCAGCCGCCAACATTGTGCAGGTACTATCGAGGAAACTTATATCTGACCAATTTGAAAACAAAATCCCGTGCACACGATGACCACATCTATTAGCAAGCATTATAGCAGTCGAGCGCTGCAAGCAAGAATGTTCGTTTGATCTTCACAAGGTGGCTGGTAGCAGCTGGATCGAGGATAGAGTTAAATGACGTGCTATAGGCTGATGATGATACCTTTACTTGCACTCGCATTGTGACACGTAGATTGGTATAAGTAACTTCACAGCTACTAAACACAATGTTACATTCCAGTGCTCATGCACTTGAATATAACATTGTATCTTCTTCTCCTTTCTCTAGAAGATGTTTCGATTGATTAATCAATGTTATTATGACCTTAATAATTATTATGTTAGTTTTGGTAGCCTATTTATAACTGTAAGTAAAAACGTTCCATCTTCGTTTGTGTATTTGCATATTCTAAACTAATAGTTCGATTCTGATGCAGTTTTCACCAACATTATTTATGAGAATGTTTTGAGGACTTCAAAAGTCTTGCGAAGCCGGAACGGGTCACGGGTTACAAGTAACAAAATATAAACGCGTGTTGTGCAGTCAAGTTTGTTTGGTTTTACTCCACCAGCCTACTTTTCCCCGATTACCTTGGTGTAGCAATACTAGGCAGGAGACATCATGGTCGCTGGTAGGGATAATTTTAATAAAATACAAGTATAAATTCAGCATTTTATGGAAGTTATTTTTGAAGTATTCATTTACATTGTCATGTCAAATAAAATATATATAGCTGCCCACATTGTTGGGTTTCGATGTTTGCATTAGCGTTTAGGAGGTACATATTTCTCTTATTGATCATATTTGAAATTGCTTATTTCAGAGAATAGAAACTTAAGATAATGTACTGTCTTTTACGGATGCAATTCCCTCACTAGATATTATAGATCATACAAAATTATTTTAATTAGATTCACTTAATCTACTTAACCACGATTAAAATCTGATTTCAAACACTTTTAAAACATTAGAAGCCGTAACTTAAATAACATGTCATGGAAGGGTAAAAAAGACATAAAAATTATGATTTTATACAAAAAGCCTCAATTCTAATAAAGTAACACGTAGGAACAATTATTTGCAGCTACGACAACAACCGAGGTAACGTTGTAATTATTATCTATCTACTTACAAACAAATAGGTATTTAATATTATCTTTCTATATTAACTTGATTGTAGCCTGGAATGATCCCTACATATGAGGCCTATAAAACGAACGAGCAGGAGTTATCAAACACTCGACAAAAAAAATTCATTGCAGACAATCTCTTCTCCTTTATATTAGAACAAACATTAGCATACAAATAGCAACACAACTAAGATATTATACATAGCAACACAACTTTTCAAGATATTTTTCTCTGTAAAGCGCAGGCCACACTGAGTACGAAGCAAAACGTAGCTAAGTTCGTTTAGCTTCACTCGTGTAACTGTCGCAGCCAACTAGCTTAATTAGCCGTTTAATTAACAGCCTAGCCTTTGTATATAGCACTTGCCGGTCGCTGCCGAGGCACCGCTCGCTTCGCTCGTTCGGCTCACGCGCGGTTGGTCACAATTCTAACTTAACCTTATAAGAATATCATTCAGGCAGCTAGTTGATCGGCGCCGTTTAGTTAAGAGGCTAGGCTGTTAACTGAAAGGCTAATTAAGCTAGTTCGCCGCGACATAGCTACCACGTGTTTTCATACTTCGGTTCACACTGAGAACTATGAGGTAGCTACATGAGCGAAACTAAGTTCGTTTAGCCTCGTTCTCAGTGTGGCCTGCGCTTAAGGCAGTAGTATTGATGCAAAGTTTCGGATAATTTCGTAGTGTAAATTATCAAAAACTCACAATAACGAACACCTCTTAAAACTGAGTATTTAGAATCAAGAATAATAAAATCTCATGCGTGTAAATTTCATTTCATGATAGCGAGATATGCCGAATTCCATAATCTGTCTTCCATGATATAACCGAGCGTTTTTTTAAAGGAAGTACAGAATAAAAAGAACAAGACCAGAACAGAACAAAAAGAACTTGTTCGACCCCATTTCCTATTAGAAACCTAAAGAAAAAGTACTTTAGTCGTCGTTTCAAACTCAGCAGAAGGAATCTGCACCAGATACGTTCTTCAATCAAAATCACCCTGTATTGATTACAGAATTATTTTTTTTACAGTTTCACATGTACTATCGAGGAAACTTACATCTGACCAATTTGAAAACAAAATCCCGTGCTCACGATGACCACATCTGTTAGCAAGTGCTACTATAGCGGCCGAGCGCTGCAAGCAAGAATAATCCTTACGGTGTATAGATGTTCGTTTCTCCCATGGTACATAGTTGTATTATTATTATTATACAGCTGTTATTTACATACATAAGCTGATGGATATCACAAATATTGTACCGGTATAACTTAACACGGCAAGTCTTACATTGAGCCTTTAACTACTTCAATCCCATAAACCATACACTACCATAACTACTAAATATAATCTCATTTATTTCACATTCAATATTAAACGTAGATTGACCTTGAAATAGTCGTTAAAAAGAAAATATGTCATGGTTCCTTTCGGCGTTTCTCTGTAGGACCTTATTTCAATGACATAAGAGTCACATGACACGCGATCGTGGGTTCACAGCGAATTATATTACTGTTGATATTATTTTAGCAATGCTTTGCAATTGTCAATTATCACACCGAATGCTTATTTAGCCGCCGTAAGACATTTGTCCTGTTTGTAATGATCAATTATATAAGTTATCGTCATTTTATCATGGCTTATAGTTGCACATTGTCATCTCTAAATAAATGACCTCTCTATTAGATCATTTTAATGACATTAAAATGGGAAATCAACTATATAATATGCAACTTTCAACCATTTTAGTACATGCATGCATTCCACAGCAGTCTGGTCCAACCTTTGAGCAGAAATATTGCACATTTGTCTACGTTAGACGTAGCTCCCGCACGAGACGAAGCGTATCATTTAGCGTATTACATACATATATTAATTAATATTTAATTACACATAACAAATCACATAATAAATCTTTGATATATCTTAACAGTATCTCCTTTAATCTAGTCATAACAGGCACTAAATGATACTTCTCGTACCTATCGAGTAGTACGCGCTCCCATAATTCATTAGTAATTATAATTAAAGTTCATTTGCAATGTGGTTTTACATTTATCAAGTCTATGCGGACGTGCCGTTTGTCAAACGGGTATTTTTACTAATATGTACATTAAAATATGAGCTTCCCAAGGTATTTAGACGAAGTTAGGTAAGTACGCCAGTCACGTCACGTGGAACCTGCGAGTTCACCAACTGAACCTTGAAGAAGTCCTTCCAACACCAGTATCACCTGCAGAGAGGCAAGCACGCGGCGAACATCGCGAGCAAACAGAAAAGCCACCGCTATTTGCTGCCGTTCTTCTTACGACCACCGGCGACCTTGAAGCTACTCTGTGGCGTGACTGTGCTACTGCTCGAGTCTGATATCGTAGCCTGCGGCGACGTCTCTCCGTTGTACCAGCCGCACATTCGTCTGACGGCGTCCTGCCATCGTGCGAATGTTACTTCGTATACTTTCTTTATTTGAGCTCGAGGATTGAATACGCAGTCGATTTGTCTGAGTTTCTTTAGTTCTTCCTTTGATTTCCATATACCTGAAACGGAAACATTTAGAGGTAGAAAAGTGGGAACAATTAAGTAAAAAAAAAAAACAATTCAATATTTTCTCTCCAAACACCAAATGCACTCTCCAAAGACTACTGCACTTTTGTGGTGTATCAGAGTTTGCTGAATTTATTATTAGAAGAGTACAACCGGCATAGTAAAGTAGCAACGTACCTACGCCATCTAGAGGCGACCGTTAGAACTTCCAGCTGAACTCCCTTGCTATGACATCACAGTAAATAAAACATGAAATAAAGTATCTAACCTATTTTATATCCAACTATATGCGCGCATCCTTGTGACGACATCTCCACATGGACAGGCCGTTCGACGCGCAACCCTGTGAGATCTGCCACTAACTGAGCGATGAAGTCGTTGTTCGATACACCGCCATCTAGTCTGAAAGGAAAACATTACACCTAATGTTAGTTATAAAATGTTTGGAAGCGTTGCTCAATCACGTCGAAATGGCTAAGATGTAAGTTTGCCCCGGAATGTCAAATTCTTGACAGGATAGGATATCGATTGTTTCATGAATCCTGGTTACTCCACACAGCGGATTAACGAGCTATATTCCCCAGTATGTAGATACAGGCTTAATATTTTTTGCCCATTAGACCTTCAATGAACATGATACCTTTTACAACATACAAGGTTGGATAAATAGGACAAAGGGATGAAACGCATGAGACTAAGATGAATAAAAAATGTTGATGGATGGAGAAGGAAAGGAAGACAAAAAGAAAAGATTGACTGATTGTACGATGGATGATATAAATTTAAAGGGATTGAATGAAGAGGAAGATAGGGCAAAATAAAAGAGATCCATGATGACCTCATACAATTTTAAGATACCATCTAATTACACAATGTGGAATGCAATAAACGATTGAGTATTGAAAACATATTACACTGACAACAGCTGACAACAGGTAACATGGGACCAGCCAGTTAGGCAGAGGAAAGGCGGACAAAATTAGAGACGTCAATCAATCAGCTCAGCTATCGCAGACTATGTCCACTGCTGGACATAGTCCTCTCCCAGGCTGCGCCACAACACCTTTCCTCCGCCTTCCACATCCAGCCACCTTTTTAAAGTCGTCGGACCATCTAGCATGGGGGCGTCCCACACTACGCTTGCCGATACGCGGTTTCCACTCCAGGATTCATCCGCTCCACCGGCCATCGGTCCTTCGACAAACATGGCCAGCCGACTGCCACTTCAGCTTACTTACTCTGCCAGCTCTCCGGTTCTTTCCGGATAATTTAATTTCAAATTAGAAATGTGAATTTTCTAAATACCTGATAGTATGAAACGCGTAGTTAGTCTCATGGAGGACACATCTGTAAAGTTGCACCGTTCTAAACGCGAGAGATTCCAACACGGCCCGCACTAGATGCGCCTTGGTCGTCGTCGGCTTCATGCCCACAAACCCTGATGCCGCTGAACCATCATTGTATGGGGGCTGTAAACAAGGTAATGTTGTTTTATTTATTTACTTTACATCTGAGGTCATAAAATGATTGTGTGCATTTATGATTTCATATTGTGTTACAACAATTAACATAAATTCTGTTCAAAATTATTTTACCAAATGATAACATGCAAGTAGTCTTTGTTTACACGAATTTTACATCATGTTAAGATTGGGTTTTTGTTGTGTATAAACTGTATGATATGGAGAATTATTAAGTATGCTCAAACGAGCATGCCTGTCATGTGCATGTGCATGTATCAGCCTGCCTTTATACAATCACCTCTGCCTATAAAGTGTTGGATATAATGATGGTATTCAATATTATTTCAACAACGCAAAATAAAAATTGTATAATGGCGCATTTCGAAAGTATCTGTTTAATAGTTCAGTGGGCCCGTGGGCTCATCTTTAGGTATTTTTTTTTTTTATATAAGAACCATTCTACCCTCTAAATTACTATGTTCGTGGTACTCATCAACCATATCCATAGCAATTTACATGATAATTATGTTAAACAACCCGTAATTACAGGAAAATCGTAAGAATTATTTTACATTTTATGGCAATGAACCAATTAATGGTAGTTCCGTCGACGTCAGAACTGCGAGCAATTATTTTGTTATGGCTGCTAAGTTAGTAACAATACCTACTAACATTAAGTACTATATAACTTTAAACAGGTACGAATTACAATGAAGTAAAAAGAAACTGGTTTACTCAAGTAGCAGCAACAAAATAAAAACGTACGTTACATGTTTTGTCCTATAATTTTAGAATCAAACAAATGAACAAATTAACTTTTCATTAAAATATTGTGTGAATTTGTCTTAAGAATGGTCATTCATGAGAGCGTGAGAATCAGTTAAACTACAGATATTATCTGATCTGCACATCAAAGTTTTCTGGAAGAAATCTCAGAACGCGATAAGGTCGTCTAGGTATCGTTTGTTCCAAATAAAAATACATAGATTTCTATTTAATTCTAGGTGCACTTTTAATTAAGTAATCGTCAGTTAGGAGATACATTCTTATTTAAAAACCACTTAAAATCGGCGTATTGAAGTGTCTTTAAAAGATACTAAAATTAAAATAATGTAAAATAAAACAGTAAAATATTTACTTTTGTTGCCAAAAACAGCCAATGCATGATGCATGCACTTATAAGTACGTCGATCTTAAGCCACCTTAAAATTCTGTACAAGGTCGGCCACAAGAGATTAAGGATAACTCCATATACGGGAAGTATAAACTTGAAATCGATGGCAAACATGTTTACCTACTTATACCAAGAAACTTGTTTTGCTGTTTTAAACTGATCAATATTTCCGTTTTGAGGATTAAGTATGACAGATTTTAAATAATTGATTTAAATATTATATTACTTATACATTTTAATATCACACGAGCTTATTCCTATAGGTAGGTACGCCTCTGCCTAACCCTTCGGGGAAACAAGGCGTGATGTTATGGTTATGTCACGAGCTTATTCCTAAATATTCCGTCGTCAAAATATTAATTTACTAATATCTGTTAGATTGTGAATATTAATGGACTTTGAATCATTGATTAAAGTCTATTATTATAATTGACAGACATAATATCAGAACAATGTAATTTCTAAAAATACTTCGAACGAATTATTAATCTACTAAAATCTGTAGGCTGAAGAATTTAAATGTACTTTGGATCATTAATTAAAGTTCGATATTATCAATCCTTCACTGGGATGTGAATGATCCTTGGAGAATTGATAATATCGGACTTTAATTAATAATGATGACGGAGAGACACTGCTGCAATCCGCTTCCACATTTGACCTGGCAGTAGCCAACACCTGGTTTCAGAAGAATGATGGACACCTAATTACGTACAAAAATGGCAATCACAAGACGCAAATTGATTATTTTCTAGTACGACGCAACGTACAACTTAAAGTACATCAAAGACTGCAAAGTACTACAGGGAGAAAATAGGCTCCTAATTATGGAAATGGTCTTAAAAATAAAGCTCAATCAAAACAAATAGCGACCTCCCCTAAAATAAAATGGCATATGCTGGAGAAGAATGATTGTGCGAAGAAATTTAAAGAGCGAGTGGTGGATAAAATGATAGATATGGGGGACATGAATGATCGAAGTGTATATGAATGTTGGAGTGAAATGGCGGGGTATATTAGGAGTGCAGCGAAAGATATTTTGGGAGAGACTAAAGGAATGGGTACGATAAATAGGGATACATGGTGGTGGTCGACAGAAATACAGAATGTGTTGCAGGATAAGAAGAGAAAGTTCAAGGAATGGCAGAGTGTTCAAAATGAGAATGTTAGTTTGAAAACAGAAAAAAAGCGTGAGTATGATGCTCTAAAGAAAAAAGCCAAAAACTGTGGCCTTAGCGAGAGCTAAAGCCCAAGACAAGCTTTATGATACACTGGTTAGTCCAGCAGGCCAAAAATATCTATACCGGCTTGTTAGAGCTAGACCGAGAAAGACGAGGGATGTTTGTCAGATAAAATGTATAAGGAATGAACTTGGAGTAGTGCTTTCGGATGATCAGAAAATTAAGGATAGGTGGAAGGGCTATTTTGAAAGACTGATAAATGAGTAGAATGACTGGAGTGGTGTGCTTGAGAATAAACCAGTAAATGAGGGGTTAGTGAGAATGATTAGTATGGATGAAGTGAGAGTAGCAGTAAATGGAATGAAGAATGGTATATCAGTAGGTCCGGATGGAATACCAGTTGAAGTACGGAAGTTATTACGGGTAGATGGATGGACGTGGTTAGCTTTATTCTTCAATAAGTTGTTGCTGGAAGAAGCCATACCTGACGAATGGTGTAACAGTTCGCTGATACCCAGCTTTAAAAACAAAGGTGATGTGCTGGAGTGCAACAACTATAGAGGAATAAAGCTAATATCACAAAGTATGAAGGTTTGGAAAAAAGTTATTAAAAGGCGACTGAGAAAAGAGAGTGAAATTTCGCAAAACCAATTCGGTTTTATGCTTGGTCGGAGAACAACAGATGCCATCTTTGCTATCCGCCCGCTGTGTGAGAAATACAGAGGTGCGCATAAAAACTTGCACATGTATTCGTTGACCTCGAAAAGGCATACGACCGAGTACTTCGTGAAGTTTTGTGGTGGGCCCTTAAGGAGAAATGTGTGCCAGGGAAATATGTGCAGTTGATTCGAGCGATGTACAGTCGATGCAGTACCCAAGTCAAGTCTACAGTGGGCACTACCGGCAGCTTCAATGTGGCTGTCGGCTTGCACCAAGGGTCAGCACTCAGCCCTTACCTCTTCGTGATGATAATGGACGCTCTTACGTCGGATATCCAGGAAGAGGCGCCCTGGTGTATGCTGTTCGCTTATGACATTGTGCTGGTTGCTGAGAGCGGCTTAAGAGATCCAGAGCAGATTGGAGGTGTGGTGGGCAAGACTGGAGACCGCTGGCCTGAGATAAAGTCGGATCAAAACAGAATATTTGTTTTATAATTTTGGCGGTCTCTCCAGTCTACCCATATATCTCGCCGGAACGCCCTTACCGAGCTGCTCCGACTTTCGGTACCTCGGGTCGTTTGTCCAAGGGGATGGCGAAGTAGACCGAGACGTAACGCACCGGATCAACTCGGGATGGATGAAATGGCGACAGGTCACAGGAACAACTTGCGACCCACGGATGCCCCTCAAGTTAAAGGGGAAAATTTACAAGTCCGTGATAAGGCCTATCGTACTGTATGGATCGGAATGCTGGGCTGTGAAGAAGACCGATGAAAAAAGATTGCATGCAGCGGATATGAGAATGTTGAGATGGATGTGTGGAGTGAAGAAAATGGATAAAGTAAAAAATTAGTAAAAGTAAAAAAGAAATCGTTTGGCTTGGTATGGACATGTCATGATGAGGGAGGAAACGCATGTGACTAAAAGAGTGATGAATATAAATGTTGATGGATGGAGAGAAATATAGAGGAAGGCCAAAGAAACGATGGAAGGATTGTGTGAGGCATCATATGAAAGAGAAGGGAGTGAATGATAGCGTGACTTTTGACAGCGGAAAATGGAAAGAGAAAATGTGGTTAATGTAATTATTTATGTAGTTACATATTTATTTATAACACTTTATTTTTGAGTATGAATTAGCTATTAGAGTAGAGGTAAACCAAAGAAACGATGGATGGACTGTGTGGTAGATGATATGGCTAAAAAGGGGGTGACTACAGAGATGACGCCTAATAGAGAAGTGTGGAAGAAAAAGACATGTTGCGCCGACCCCATATAATTTGGGATGAGAGCAGAAGAATGATGATTATATATCAATCCTTCACTATCATAACAATTATATATATTTTTAAATCTCGTTCAACAAAATACCTATATGGACTGTAAGGGAATTACAAATAATTTTACATTTCGTCAAGCTACTTGGGAAAGGTTCGTAAAATTATCTATTCTCTCTCTGTAGGTATTGCTGTGCCTTTCTGGCGAAATGGTATCGTAACGGGATCGGGAGCATTGGTATGACCAAACGGAGCATAATTATTGAATTTAAAAAATTGTCTTATGAAAATTCTAAGCTCTGTTACATCAAAATAAAGGCAAACCACATGTTTTGACGAAATTTTATTGCAATTGCTCTAATCACAATCGAATAAAACAGTTTTTTCTCATAAAAAATTATAATTTTGAGTAAACTGCGATTTTTAGGGTTCCGTACCAAAATGATAAAAAGGAACCCACTCCCCCCCCCCCCCTGGTGCGACTCAGTCTGTCTGTCTGTCCATCTGTCACAGCTGGATATCTCAAGAACTACTAATGCTCTCAACTTGAAATTTGGAACAATTTTAGATGACGTTTGCCCAACTATTTTGCAAATAAGAAAGATTTTTTTTTGCAACAGGCACTGAAAGGGGGTCTTAAACATTCGAAGTGGGGCTTCTAGGGCATGTGGTATCATATGAACGAGCGCTGTTTGAGATTCTCCATTTTCTTTTCTTTTTTTAGGCCGCATAGTTTTCGACTTTTGATAAAAAATGTAACAAAAATACCGTTCCCCCTTATCTCCGAAGTTTGCATAGAGAAAAATCTGAAATTATTCTATGTGATAGAAGTGTATGTAAAGATTACAGGAAAAATAAAACGATGTCTCTAAATAGCACACTTTTTCCGTAATCATCAACAAAAATTACATTAGTTCCACTATTTGTCAAGAGATGGCGCTGATCTAACTGCAATATTCTACACCGCAGTGTTAAAATTCCTACTTTTGAAGGACTTTACGTAAAGTAACACAACCAAAATATTTATATAATTATGATGGTACGGAACCCTCGGAGCGCGAATCCAACTTGCTCCTGATAGGTTTTTTTTTTGTATCGAGCCTAATTGTGTCAATCGTGTTTTGGCCCTCATAATTTACTAAAGTAAATCTTCAATTTTTATAATCATGAAAAAGAATAAGGCAAATTTGTATTTTTTGAGTACAAAAATTGATTTTGCGTGCAGCCGAAATGCGTCAAAACATCTTCTTTCGGACCCATTTCGCCACGCATCGGCAATCCTTTGTAATACAAAAGTCTAAGAGCAACGGTAAACGCTTTCCATCAGGTGGACCTCATGCATATTTGCCAAACTGTTACGCAATAAAAAAACGTGACAGTTATAACAATAGCTGACAATGTGAAACTGACGCATACTTTCTCAGTAACGCACTTTCAGGTCAGGGCTGTTAAAACTCGTTGCTTTTATATAACTAAAACCTACTTAACTTTAATTTCTGTGCGAAATAAATCAATTTTGTTACTTACCTAATTGTGAGAATGATAAAAATAGGTCTGTGTTATTATTATAAAAGTACAGTTTTTGTAGCGCAAACCCATTCATGCCAGTCACAGTTGATTTGCCCGATGAAGATATTGTAATTTAACCTTTTGAACGCCAGAGCATAAACGCACGCGCGTACCCTCCACGCCAAGCCACACTTTTAAACGTTTAATTTCTCTTTTTTTGTCATAAAATTTCTCTATATCCATGGTACCTATAATTTAATTCGTTTCAAGCAATTAAATATGGACAAGAGCTTAAATATTTAAGGTATACAAATAAAGACACACAAAAGTAATGATTTATTTCGTGATAAAGTGCACCGCATTTTTTGTCACATATTTGTGTCGTTGGCGTACAGAGCACGCGCTTGCTTGTCACGTATATGTGACAATGGCGTTCAAAAGGTTAATCAATTAAAATTCAGTTTTTATTTATAGGATAGCTGATGAAAAATGCGTTATTTTTGAAAGTGTTGCTAAATAATAGAAAAAAAAACAGTTATCAATTGAGTCTGCCTCGTTGGTCTAGTGGTCGCAAGCGCTACTGCTGAGCATGAGGTCCTGGGTTCGATTCCCAGGTCGGGCAAAGTGTTATTGGGTTTTTCTATCAGGAACTACTCAGTAGCAGCCCGGAGTCTGGATTTGTGTTCGGTTGATGGCAATAGGCTCGCCCCCTATTACATGGGAATTAAACATAACTGGCGAAATGTGGGTGTACTATAGGTACACCTCTGCCTAACCCTTCGGGGATTACAGGCGTGATGTTACGTTTACGTTATGTTATCAATTGAATTTAACTACTCAGTGAGGGTCTTAGGTTCAAACTCGGGGTTGAACAGTGTGTTACTGAGTTTTCCCATTTAGAAAATGTCATTGCAAACTCTCGGACTCCTCGTCTTACTTGCAATATAAACACCTCATGCAGCATTTTCGATTCTAAGTGCACTATTCAATGCAATATCTTCAGACATATCTTCTACTTAATCTTACAACACGTGTATTCACTGACAGACAACACACAGCCTAAACCGTTGTCTAGAAGCATAAAATTTTGCACAAGCGTTCCTTAAACACAGGGTAAAACTCTGAACTGGCTGGCTAAACTCCGCTGACGCGATGGGTATCGATTTTTAACACGAAAACATAAAAAGATTTGTTGTTTTAATGTGGGGGGTCAACCACCGCTGTTAGGCCCGGACTCCACCAAAGCGGAGACGAGACGAGAGGAGAAGAGATGTGTTTGAAACAACCAATAGTATTGCATTATTCACACATCTCGTCTCCGCTCAGCTTCAGTGGATACCACTGAGCGGAGATGTATCATATTTGTATGGTGTGATCGAAGCGGAGATGCTCACATCTCCACTCGCATACAGCACACACAGAACTGTGCCTCGCCGAGACTGAGATGGGCAGCGGTACGAGCGGAGATGTGAGCTGAGCCTCTCAAACTGGCGACGGCGCGCAGCGGAGTCGAGAAGAGATGTCAGCGGCGCCGCTAGTTCCCCCCGCGTCGCACAACCCGTCAGCCGCGACTGCCAGCACATATCTCCGCTCTAGTCTAGCCAGTACGCATCTCCGCACAGCTGCAGTGGATACACCCTAGCTGAAAAACATCTCTTCTTGTCTCCGCTTCGGACATCTCCGCAAATCTCCGCTTTGGTGGAGTTCGAGCCTTAGTGTAGTTACGTGAAATATGATTTGAGAAAAACCGTTTTCTTATGTTTTATCGTGTTTAGATATCGATACCCATCAAGTCTGTGAAGTTTAAACAAAAAAAAAACAGATTTTTAAAACTGATATATCAAATGACTACATTAACAGCGGTCGATGACAAAAAAAATCATCAAAATAATTTTTTTGTTTTATCATGTTGAGTTATCGATACCCATCGCGTCTGCGGAGTTTAGCTAGCCAATTTAAAATAACCCTGTATAACAAAAGTGAGCACTAAGGAAGGATTTTGGAAAACTCTTCCCCTAAGCAAGGGATGAAAGTTTGTATGTTAATTCCTCAATTTTGCCGATGAGAATTCCATCGCGCACATGGCATATTTTTGAAGGCATGTGCATTGTTCGGAATTCGATTGCGCATACTCCGCATCCCATATACTACAGCTTACGCTTTCGGAGAATACAGGCGCTATGTTATGTAACTAGTATGTAAATATTGTGTCGTGGTGGCCCAGGGGTTAAGGCCTCACCTCTCATGCACAAGGTTCTGAGTTCAAATCTAAGCAAGTATCGATGTGACTTTTATAATTTATTGCTAGTTTATCATGGACGCCCCTGACATCAGTAGGTAACGGAAAACATCGTGATGAAACATGGACAAGACGGGAAAACAGTAAATGTGGCAAAGAAATTCTATGATGTGTCTCCCCTACATTACATTTGAAAGTAGAGGCTTATTCGCCCAAAATGTAGGTAGTAACTTATTGTTATTGCATAGATTGAAAATAGAGGTTGGCAGTTTATCATTTGTGAACATAAGAAAATACTACCACAGTATCAACTGTTAGATATTTAAATTTCTAACGGCCGAACCCAATCACCAGTTTCGGCATACTGGAGATAGAAAAACTTATCTATCTATGGTTTTAACGTCCCAATAATGTTTATGAGATTATGGAATCTAACCCGCCTGACATAAGGACAGATAGAATTATACTGTCTACCATCAATAGCGATCTGTTATTGGGTTTGGCCGTAAGCGGTGCAAGATAACATTAAATTCCACGCGGACGAAGTTGATGGCAACAGCTAGTAATGAACATAAATCTGAAATCGCCAATCCGTTTTCAGCAAATGTGGTGGTAATAAATGCTCGTGCATTCTCTGTATGAGAAGAGGCCGTTGCCCTGCAGTAGGAAAATAATAGGCTGGTTATTTAACTATGTAAATATTTACCCCTAGCCCGCTGAACGCCGGTATGAAGTAAACTCCGTCGGTGTCTGGCACTGAGGTCGCGATGTCGGCCGAGTCCTCAGGGTTTTCGAACAGCCCTAGAAACAAGTGAAGGTTTCTATTGCTTTTTTTTTAATTAGCTAATAAGTCTTTGGAAAAATTGGCTCTTTTTCCGTAAATTTTCTTTTAGCTCACTACTCTGTAGAGATCATGAATGCTAGTTGTGCTCCGTTTCTCTTCTCTTAATTTATGAAACTGACTTTTTACGCACGTATTGAATAAAATACGCATAAGTCTGCTTATTACTAGTACTTCGTTACAAAACACAATGTGCAACATGCACAATGCATGTTTCATGTTTCACATAGATAACGGTCGCGGAAAACACACAAAAAAATTAATTAATTTTTGTAGCTTATTATGCTCGGGTGGGCACCAGAATGGGGCCATTAGACATCCGAATCTATTACAACTATTTTTACCCGACTGCGGCAAAGCCAAAAAAGGAGGGTTATGTGTTTGACCTGTATGTATGTATGTCTGTCCCTATGTTCCCTCGTAACTACTAAACGGCTGAACCGATTTTGATGAATGATACGTCGTGAAATTTCGTTGGATTCGTCTCTATTGCGAGTGTCACTAGGTATATTAAAATTATGAAAAACCAAAATGGCGGAATTTTGGGGCCAAAATGTATGTTTAAAAAAAAATCTCCCAAACCTATCGAGTGAGGTATCAAAACGAAGGGTTTTAAAAGGTGATAACAACAATATACAGGATGTCCCAGAAGTCGACGTCAAGCCGGAATCGGGTATTAGGTCAAGTCATAATAGTTTACATAAAAATCGCGTCATGCGTAGCGTCATATTCGTGAACGGAGTCAGTGGAGACTGGTCATCTCTTAACTTAGGCTTAAGGCTTATTTTTAATCTTATATTTTGAATTGTTTTTAATTATTTATTTTTTACATGGTTCTCACATATAGAAGCAACAAGAACAATGTACCCAGGATTTTGTAATAATTTTGATTTAAAAGAGTGTCCATGGAGTTTCTTGCCCATTCTTCTCCATAGAGATCTACATTTTGGAATGGGCGACTAGCTTCAATTTTCTGACTAACTGACTGACTCTTTAACAATTCAAAAGTGCCTGTAATTGGTTTAATTGAAATAAATGCTTTGAGTTTGAGTTTGAAATATTAAAAAAATCTTTACTACCTATGTATTTTAAAAATTACGGGCATTTATAAAAAAAAAAACGAGAAAATCTACTCCCTGTGATGGTCTTTTAACTCACGTTGCTACAACTTTAACTTTTTTTTAAATTTTCTTTTTATAATGTAATCCTGAATAATGCTTCTGAAAACTGTTGCTTAAAATTTACAGCCAACTGCTCCAATCCAAATGTAATTTTTTTCCCAACCAAGTATTCAAAATTAATACTTTGCCCAGTTTTAAATGACTATGCTGAAAAAAAATGTACTTCACGAGTTTGGTAAGTAACTTTAAAAATTGGCACATTTAATAAGGATTCCAAAATCCAAGTAACACTTGCAAGATTATTTGTTAAATTATGAAAAAAAAATGTTTTAAAGAAACCCAGTTGTAAATTAATTTAATCCCCCGTTATTTTTAAAATACACAGCAAAGATGTTTTTTTTTTATATTTTCTGCTAACTATTATTTATGACTTGACCTATCACCCGGTTCCAGCTTGACGTCGGCTTCTGGGACAACCTGTATACAAATTATATGTTTAACCAGGTAAGCCTAATACGCGATGACGTCAACGAAGCTCAAGCCTCGGGAGAATTCCGATGGCACGGTACGTTTGTGACTGCGCTCACAAAAATTGCCATAAGATTATTTTTGGTTTAGAATTATTTATTTGACGAGAATATCTTCCATACCATAGAGTAAAACTACCCACAGCCGATATAAGACTGAATTATAGTAATTTTATCCGTGCGTGAAACGCGCGAGTCACCGGCGCCGAAAAGGCGCCGGTGGGGCTTGACGGTAAGTCGACAAGCGGCGCCGAAAAGGCGCCGGTGGGGCTTTCGCTGTTTAAATGTAATTTGGAATGAGAAATGATAAAAAAGACGTGTGTGGTCAGGGACGTCCGTCAGGAATGAAGTTCCTCTTCACGTATAATTTTTTTTTAAATCAAGTGACACTAAATATTGCTAAAAAGTGTAAAATAAAAAAAAGTTAATTAAAAAATCAAAAAAACCCGACTAAGTAAAAAGTGAAAGGAGAAACCCGTATCTGGGCCTAACCGTTACACGAATCAGATATGTACCAAAAAATCCTCTATTTTGCTTAATTAACCCATTTAAATCTTAGCCTCAATAACAATGGCCAAGTGTAGAAAATAAGTAATTTCTATTTTTTGTTTTAAACAACCTTTGTAAACCGTTACAAAACTTATTTCATTATACGTCGCTAACTTCACAAACGTTAGCATTATATCAATAAGCGTACCCTAAGAATACGAACAATTTAGTGGAAATCGATAGTTATAGATAATTGAATAATACTCCATTGTTTTAGTATATTTGTTTTTTTAGGTATTAAAATCAATGTAAAATAAAAAAATCTGGAATCTAATTGATTTTTAACGTAAGCACCATTAAAAAACTATTAAAAGAAACACATAATCGATAAAATCGATTGCACCAGTAAACGGCAAATGTCAATGTCAACGTCTGTCAATTGTTATGGTTTTAATGTCATGTCATTTTAATGTCATTCGCTTTTCGTGTTTTTGCGCAAGTGAATGTGTTTTTCCTGTATTTTTTTCCGTATTTCTCGAGATTTATTATTTCATAAGACCTCTGCTCGAATACTGGACTTCGAAATTGATTGCCTTCTGACTGACTCTCGCTTGAACATTGGACACCGTACCTTACCACCCCTGCTGCCCTTTGCTGGAAAACCGGATCTGTTTTGTTCTTTTGACGACTGGTTATTAACGACATTATGAAACTGTGCAATAATAGGCGGAATAGCAACAGATTGCTTCAATACAATAGGAAGGCGAAGATTGGAAGATGAAATGATTCTTTCAATTGTACAGGAATGGGTCGCGCCGTTCCTAAATCTGAAGTCACTCCCTAAGCGTAATCATGATTGGCTGTAGGCGCTGCAGCACAGCGCACGTGCGTTCCAGATTTACGTAGGAAACAGCCTAAAAAATATCATTTCTTATTTAAATAATTCATATAACAATAATAACCTAAAATGTAAACATTGTCTGATTTTACCAAGTTGGCCATTGCTGGGAGACGTGAAAATTGGGCTCGTGAGACCATCCTAAATGCTCTAATTTATAGCCAAGTTCCAGCTTTGTAACGCCAGGCCCAAGTTTCTATGAAGTTTGTGTTTCTCCTTTAAAGGAGAAACACAAACTTCAATAGGTTCAGGCAATAGGTCTTCGGTGTTTTTAAGAAGATGCCTCCGACTGCATGAGACTGTTTGAAGACAAAATAGGTCATCTTATTCCCATCTTTTTTAGTTCACTTTTTATAGTCAGGTTTTTTAATTTTTTAAATTTACTTATTTTTTTAGGTATTAGCATGAAAATACCTCTAAATATTAAATGCATAACTCATCATATTCCTCCCACTCAGCTTAACCATTAGAATATTAGACCACACACCTGCGTTAAAAACAGTCAATCGTACTGAAAAAAACATAAAAGTGTAGCGGAAAAAAGTTTTAATAATCACCTAAATTCTGCGCCCACTGGATAATCGAAGCGGTGTCGTTATTCGCGCCTTCGGCTGAGAACACCAGTTCTTCTCCGAGTCTCCAGCCGACTATGGGGTAGAGGCCCGAGATACTGGCATGGGGCTCCCTACCCGTGTTTATGTTGAAGAATGTTCCTGTTCCCATCGTCAGTTTCACGTCGCCAACGTCGAAGCAACATGAACCCCACATTGAGGCTGTTTGATCCGCCATCTGGGAGTTAACGTACATGTTAATTAAGAATAGCCCTCATGAGTAGCGATCATTAAATTTCCAAGGCACCCCTCTTAGTGCCAAGATGCAGACTAGGTAACTGTCTGGTTTGGGGCTCACTGACAATATTAATTGTTACTAAGTGTTAACTATAATAATGTTATTCATCATTATGTCAAACAGTAGATTAATTACCCCACAACGTTTGCATGGAAAAAAATGCCCACTAGCGCCGCCTTAAGAAGGGAAACGAAGAAGACCTATCTTGAAATGTCATATTTTTTATTTTTCCTGTTTAATTTCAATTCAAGCAAATATTAAATTAAAATTAACTTTAACGGATGCAGCAATCGCAATATTTATTGTTGACGTTCAAACAAAAACCTTTTACGGCCATTGGCCATGAATGCTACAAAAAGGTCAACTTGATAATTTTCAATGAAAATTACTACATAAATACATTAAAAATGCAGATAAGTAAAACTGACTGGACACATTGTTATTACGTATTTGTTCATCGTTATAAATATATCTACACGAAGCTAATATGAAACGAGAATATATTTTACACTTGATTAGGCACTTTTAGGGATCCCAAACGCACTAAGTTAACATTCATTACTAATACTAAAATCGCAAAAAAAAATGTATGTACCAAATACCAAGTTTAGTTACCCTGATGCTCTAGAGGCATCAGAGTATCTACCTAAACTTTTACGTCAATACGTTCTCTTTTCAACTGAAAAAACACAACAAACATACTCACACAACTAACAATACGTATCGGATGTCCCCATATCGAAGGCACCGTACTGGTGAAGTGATCTCCCGCCGTATCAACCACTTCGGGCAACGCTGCCCGAGGTATCTTCAACAAAGTCATGGCCCATCCTGCCCACTGCATGGTGAACGGGTCATAGAAACCAGTGGCCGATGCTGATGACACATCCGTCATGTGAACTTTACCACCTGTGCGGAATAATAGATAGTTTACACTATGCAGCAGTGGCGCAGATACAATCATTATTAGAGGGAAGCCGAAGAAAAAATTGTTCAGTTCTCATAAACTCAGACAAAAAACTGTAGGTATCTTATGATGTATTAAACTGGTATTAAATATAATTATTTAATGTGATGTGATACACAGATACACACACAGGTGTACCATAATATTTGGCAACAGTCTACTATTCTACATTAAGAAAAGTGGTTGTTCCGAAGGGAAGCCGATAGGAATCGGGTTGTATGAAGGCTTCGCCCCTGCTATGCAGCATTGTAATTAAGACATTATGAATTAAACACGTGCATAAAAAAAGATCAGATATCTCGAACACGACGAGTGCAGTGCTGTGCAAGAGTGGAAAGTAATTTAGAAACGTTTTCGAAAGTTCGCAATATTGTCGCAAGTCGTCTCGAGGGACTTTGCAATAATTATCACCGAGATGGATTAGTGATAGCAGTTTGATGTTACTAATATTAATGTTCGAAGCCACGATTCTTTACAGTTGCGACAATTTTACGACAGTATAACAGAATGGGAAGCAAATTAGCCGGCAATTCCGGACATTACCTATCACCGACCGCAATACAAAGTTTAGCCTTTGTTTTTTAACCGACTTCAAAAAAGGAGGAGGTATATGTTTGTCATGTTGTACGCGGTGGTGCGATATAAATTTTATTAACTTTGCTTGGGTAGTTTTTGAGTTAGCTTCGATAATAAGTATTCTATCCACTTTGTATATTTTAATAATGTTAAATACTTCCTGTCACTGTTGTTTACATAGCAAGTAGTGGTATACGAATTGATGTGGGGTATTATAGGTATATAACTAAAAAATGGCAAATTAAAACTTTTTTATAAAAAAACTACCGATTTCTAATAAAAAAAACACTACAAAGTGAAAAATAACATTAATTTCGATTGTTTTTTTTTTATAAAAAAGTTTTTTTTTATTTACAAAATTCCTAAAATTTTGGAGAACCTCATTACCTGTCAATTTATATAATAGCCACGTGTCCAAGGTTCCAAAGAGTGCATCGTCATCTTGTATGGCAGTCTTAAATGCAGGCACGTTTTGGAACGCCCAGTAAAATCTCAAGCATGTCTGAAAACAACACTCCATGTTAAAAATAGCTATACTTACTTACGCCTGAATGGCTCAGCGACAGAATGGCAATATTGTAACATAGTAGAACGCAGGTTCTATTCCCGCATTGGGTCAAACGTGTGTTTTTGCCAAATATCCCGTATTTATTTCGAGCTTATTTCTAACGTTTACTGCATAGAGATACTTATGCATTTTTGTCAAACATTTGCTATAATTAGTTGGCATGGTTAATGCATGAATTGACACTCACAATGACTATGCCTCTAGTTCTAATAGAAACAAAAAAAAAACAAATCAACTGCGTCAAATAAGGACTAAAACTAATAACTATAGGAAGTTCAGCCGAATCTACACTTCCTGTAAAAAATATTATTATTCTGATTTGTATTCGAATCTTAAATATAGAATTGATAAGACCATCCTATATCGTCTTTAGCGCCATCGGCATTTAGAGCAGCGGCTTCCGCGCGTGGCTGTCACAGCCTCGTAGTGAAAAGGTCAAAGCTCCAATACCTACGTTTGATTTCCTGATATTAAAGCAAGAAATTGCTTGATTTAATTATACATAGATTAAATTATACTCTTTATTATGTATATAATAATTTTAATTAATATTTTAGACATAAACAAATTAATTTAATAATTAATTTGTTTATGTCTAACGTTGCCTGTGAGTCTAAAACGTGTACACCACTTCTACCGATTGATGATCACCATCCGCCCTTCTCAATATTGACATCACTTAACACGAAATTTATGCCAATGAAACGTCAATTAACTACGAGACATAACTTCTTTAAAGCTAACTATGAACTTATCAATAAAAAGTTGGGTACATTTGAATGGAATCAATTGTTTAACGGCCTTTCTGCTGAACAATCCGTGAACGCATTTTACGATCAAATCTATAGTATAATTAAAAGGTATATTCCGCTCTCGCGTCGCAGAAATTCACGTTTTCCTCTATGGTTTTCTCCCTCTCTCATCCGTATTTTCAAAAATAAAGAAAAAGCTTGGCTTAAATGGAAAACATACGGTAATGCATCGGACTATGAAAGTTTTTCTATTCATCGTAAAAGATTTAAATCTGAATGTGACAAATGTTTTGAAAAGTACATGAAATCGGTTGAAGACAGTATTCCACTTAGCATTAAACATTTCTGGACTTACGTTTCAAATAAAAAGGGCAGGGCAGAGATCCCAGCAAATATGTTTCTTGAAAATCTTGACTCTAATAATCCCACTGATATATGTAACATGTTCGCCAATTTCTTCTCCTCCGTTTACGAACCCACGAATTTTAACCCCACGATGTGGGAGCCACCCAATACATATGCAGATAACGCGCCCTGTATCTCTGACATCTACTTACCTGCAGAAGCTGTACATAAAGCGATAATGCAATTAGACTTAAACAAGGGTCCTGGTCCCGACGGTTTGCCACCAGTCTTTATAAAGAAGACCTCAGAAACTATATTATTTCCACTTCACATCATATTTAATAAATGTTTACGAGAAGGCACCTTTCCCGATGTTTGGAAACGGGCACATATCACACCGGTGTTTAAGAGTGGTGATAAAAACAACATTGAAAATTATCGCCCTATCTCTATACTTTCCACCTTGTCGAAGCTTTTCGAGAGTCTTGTACATAGTGAAGTCTATTCTCACATCCACAACCTCATTATTGCTGAGCAGCATGGGTTTGTTAAACGCCGCTCTACGAACACCAATCTTATGTTATTTACAGACTTTTTATTCAATAGCATAGATGAGCAAGTTCAAATTGACGCTGTGTACACGGATTTTCGGAAGGCTTTTGACAGGGTGGATCACAAACTCCTCTTAGATAAAATTGCATATAACGGAATCCGTGGAAATTTGTTACGATGGTTCATGGCGTATATACACAACAGATCGCAAAAGATAGTCATTAATGGCTTCCAATCAAGTTCAATCATTGTCACCTCCGGTGTGCCCCAGGGCTCAATAATGGGGCCCTTACTCTTTATTTTATTTGTCAATGACATTAAAAGCTGCTTCATTAATTCTAGATTTCTAATGTATGCTGACGACATCAAAATTTACAAATCATGTAAAAGCACACAGGATTGTCTACTTTTGCAAGAGGATCTTGACAGACTTTCTAGATATTGTTCACATAACAAACTCCAGCTTAGTTTACCTAAATGCAACGCTATCACTTTCACAAAAAATAAAAACATTATAAGATTTGATTATAGTCTGCATGGTACCACTTTACGAAAAGTTGACCATATCCGGGATCTCGGTGTCGAGATGGACTCGAAATTGCACTTCAATCTTCATATTGATAATATCGTTAATAAGGCATATCGTATGTTTGGTTTCGTCATGCGTTCCTCAAATGATTTCAAAAGACCATCTACTTTTTTGATTCTTTACAAAGCCTTGGTCCGGTCACAATTGGAATTCGCAGTACCAATTTGGAGTCCCATTTTTGATGTGTATATACAAAGAATGGAAATGGTTCAAAAAAAATATTTACGTGCTATGCAATACAGATGCACTAAGTCTAAATTACCGTATACACAACTTTTGACAAGTTATAAACTTCAGAGCTTGGAGTCAAGACGCAGCCTATTGATGGTCATGATGCTTCATGGTCTGTGTAATAACAGGTTTGATTGTCCAGATATCACCAATAACTTATGTTACATTGTACCTAGAACTGTTATGCGTCGAGAGGCGCGCGTGCCCCAGCTGTTCCATACCGCAAGGTGCAGAACTCACGCTGGTGCACGGGCGCCTCTACGACGCATTGTTTATACGTACAATACCCACTTCATCGATTTGGATATATTCGCGCTTTCACATTTTAAGTTCAAAAGGATGGCTATTGCATCTCTAGAATAGCCATTTTATACGAGTACCATCTATATAAAAGAAAAACAATGCACGTATTAAATTTATCCTTAAACCATTATTTTGCGGACATTGATGTGGGTTACACGTTTACCTAGTTTTTTAACCATAAAATGTCGCACCTAAATTGTAATGTGTAACTGTTTTATGTCCCAATAAAGTAAAAATAAAAATAATAAAGTGTATAATTAAAGATATAAATGTAGAAATTTTACATATGATGACACATTTGGCGATATTTTGATGTAATTATAAACTGCCTACTTGAAATTCTATGTAATTTATTCTGGAACTAAGGCTTAGGTTAAAGCGTATATATACTTACTGAAAAAAAAAACAAATAAATAAGTATTGTTAATTTGGATAATAATTAATTATACCCTAAGTAGGTATATTTTACAATAGGATGTGTGTCTGTTTTTAGAAAACCACCTTGTGGTTTTAGTCAATAAAAGTCTAACAGACCTCCATGAGGATATCCAGTATCCACACGAAAAAAAAAAATTATAATGAAGTAGGTAATAATTATTTTGTTCTAATCTTCATAATTTTTAGGGATCACTCGTGTGTCTATCTGTCACAGCCCATTTGATCCGAATCTAATGGACCGATTAAATTGATAGTTGATACACATATGAATCTCTGTGACCCAAAACACGGACGTGTAACGTAAATAAATGAATTTTGAATATCCCCCATATTCAAAATTCATTTATTTACGTCACTTTTAGGGACAAATAAGAAAATTATTAATACAGAAAATAGTTATATACTTATAGATTACAGAAAAACCTATAAGAAGTCTATGGTTTTAAAATAACATGGTAAATCTTTCAATATTGTGCGTACAAACTTACATTTGCAGTTGGAATGTGTGGGAGAACATGTTTTTCAGCTACAATGTTAATTTTGTTCTTTGGATAATTCTATCTATTCTTTCTTCATCCCAACTACGGGACCATTAATTATGCGTGGTCCGACACGCACTTGGTCGGTTATTTACTTATTTATATTATCAACTAGCTGACCCGACAGACGTCCTGTCAAAATGTTAATAATTCGCTTCGCACGGTTTTAAAGACTTGACAAAACATCAAGATTTCTTACATATAAACCTTCCGGAATAAATTCTCTAAATTATGGTGAAAACCGAATCAAAATCCACTGTGTGTCAATTTATAAGAAACTAGCTGTGTCCTGCGACTTCGTTCGCGTGAAAGTCGTAAGATACACAATATACTAAATAAAATAAAATATACATTAATAAAAATATATATTAATAAAAAAAAAAGACTTCAATAGAATTTTTTCTATTGAAGTCTTTTTTTTTTTTGTAAAAAAGTTTTTATATTTAACGAAGAACCTTAGCCATTCGCCCCCATTGTTTATTTTGTAGAGTATATTTTTTTGTATTTTTGTAATGTTTAATGCGGTGTACAATAAAGTATGTATTTATAACTAATATCTATACATATAATAAAATCGTAGCGGAGTCAAAACTGTACATTGAATAATTTTGAAAAAGTAATTGCTACAATGTCTGTATAGTTTTTAGAAATATTGTCTGTTTGTCTGAATGTATGTTCATCACGTTAATACTACTGGATAGATTCTCTTCAATTTTTGCATAGGTATTCGCTAAAAGTCTCGTCAGTCTTTAGGCAGAACAATATTGCATTATGTTTGTATTTGTCCACAGTTTACCGCAAATTGTATAAAGACGAACCAAATAGGTAAGAATATAGCAAATAGTAACAAATTTAACATTTCAAATGATTATCATCACGCTATACCTTTATGGAGCTGAGCAGTCAATCATAAATTTATAGCATATAGGGTGGAAATTTTGAGATGGGGCAGTAAGGACAGGTACCTTAAACTTTCTCGGGCGGTTGACGTCTAAGAAGTCATAACTACTCATACCTAAACAGAAAACTTCTATAGTGTCTCGTTTACCGTCCGCGAGCTACCGGAAAACGGTCTCATTTGAGCTGCATTCACAGATTTTTTTGAAATTGTACAGTCAGCAAGAAAATGAGCAATTTTCGTAAAAACTTTTCTTGATTCTTATCATTCATGTTTTTTATAAAAAAGATCATGCTTGAGTGAATGATAGCGTAACGGTTGACAGGGAAAAATGGAAAGAGAAAACGTGTTGCGCCGACCCCAAGTAACATTTGACAAAGTCAGAATGACCATTTATCAACACATAATACCTTTATGGAGCTATGCAGTCAATCACGACAAAGAACGGCTATTTTAGTGGTTGTAAGTTCGATTCCCAACTATTATAATTTTTTATGATTCTTTTTTTTTACATTTTACTTAACTATTATATGATACAGTCCGGCCGTCGAGATAATACGTTCTTGACACTTGTCAGTTTCATACTAACGAATACCTACGTGTTTTGCAAATAGTTACTAGAAATTGTCAAACAGACAGGTGTCAGGAAGGCATTCTCTCGACTGCCGGCCGGACTGTAGTTCATGCAATATACACAATAAAACATGGATGTTTGAATCTCTTTTGTCATCTATTGTTATAATAAAAAATATCTATAGTTATCATGTGACTGTTAATAAATGAGAAATCCCGTGTGTATACAGTCTACTGTTTAATTATCAGGTTGGCACAAAAGTAATGAGCATTGATCGGAACTTGGGTGCTGTTTGAGACGATATCACTAATATGGATATGACGATAATCCCGGGAATCTGTTTACTTTTTTTTTATTATAAAAATATACTTTCAGTATTAAATGATTGTTTTATTTAATTATTAAAAAAACAATTTCCCGATAATATACAACGTCATTCAGCTCGGCGTCCGTAGGCCCCACAGGGATCCAGCAGAATATCAGCGTCATGTGAATTGCCTGGCACATGCTGAGCTGGACTCCCATTCGGTACAACTTAGAGACACGCACCGCACAAGATTTTTGCCTTGAGACAATTTTATTTTAAGGACGTAGGTAGTTAGGCATTCCGACCGAGGACTGCCACAAACAATATTTCTTCTTTGTGTTGTCGTTTTCTCTTTAATGTACCTAATGTTATTATAATGTTGCAGTTTACTTGTTATTTTTTTTTCTTCTTATAATTTATGTAATTATGCTTTTGTGTTGTGTCTTCTATTGTTGTACTCGTATAAGTAGTGTTCGAACTTGTCGCTCGTCCATTTTTCTTCAAACTGACTAAACCGATGTTTTGTTTTTGGGGAATGGCATCTCGCAGTTCAACCTATAGGAGGTTGTCGACTGCTTAACCGGGCTTGCCTGTGGATGCCTCAATAAATTAAGGCCTCCAGCCAGGCATAAAACTAAAACTAAGCGACTACTCGCTAAGGGCACCCCCTGTGGGGTACGGACCTCGGCTTAGGGCGTCGCTGGGAGAGGACAGCAATGGGACATGCTGGATCGGATTAAAGACTAAACCGATCGCGAGGGCGGCTTTATATACCCCCACATCACAAGTACCTAGAATGTTCTACAACATTCTAGAATATTATCGTAAGCAATTAACTTGAAAAAGGAAATGTATAGTTTTGTAGTGTCTCATTA
This sequence comes from Fissipunctia ypsillon, assembly GCA_947568875.1. Classification (NCBI taxonomy): domain Eukaryota; kingdom Metazoa; phylum Arthropoda; class Insecta; order Lepidoptera; family Noctuidae; genus Fissipunctia; species Fissipunctia ypsillon. The sequence goes on along the minus strand of OX387659.1, from coordinate 12,317,837 downwards.
CTTTTATGCCAACCTGATATTTTAGTGATAGCCATTCATCAAGAATTATCTAAGGTACCTACTTTTGTTTGTTTTAGGAAATCATTACCTACAATTTCAAAATATTCTCTATGAAGGAGATTGCTATTATAATTGAATAAGGAAGTAAACATGCAAAAGATTAATATTTTAATTAATCAATTTTTATAACTCACCTGAGTGTTCATAAATTTAAATACACTTCCTGCTTTAAATCTTTTGCTCCTTAGAATAAGATACAGAATGTAGGCACTTGCTTTGAATAACTGAAAACAAAATCTTAAATAAATCATTAACGCATTCAGGGAGACTGAATGAGACACAATAGAAGTTATAAAAATATATTATGTGTGTTTAAAAAAAAGTAAGTAATTCAAATTGGTATTGACTTGAATAAATTGTTCTTTTCGTTCATAGAACTCTTATAGCTAAAACTTGAATTCATACCTGAAAATTGTTATTAATCTCTTTATTAGTTGTAGGAATGTAACATCCCTTAAATATTTGCATGCCAACACAGCATGATGGAATGTGCCTTTGCACTGAATTTTATATTAACATCTTTTGTACTCACCACATTTTATGCAAATAAACGATTTTGATTTTGAAGTTTTATTGATATAAATAACACCAATGGGCGTTTAGTGTCCCTCAGAGTGTTAAGTTTGAAACTACAGTAATGAAATTATCAACTCTGGTAGATATTATATATGCCCGAAATGTACCTTCCATGTGTATGAAGCATTCCATTGTTTGACTAGTTTATCAGCTCTCAGATCTTTCCATGTAATAAACTTGTGGAATGGTTTGCCAGTTTTGCGGGACCAGTTGATGAATGTGCCTCTTTGTGTGGATATGCCCATGGCTGTCATCTGTCCAGCTATCAGATTGGCATCTGGGAACAAGAATTTAATATTAATTAATTGATAAAATAACTCTTGAAATAACAGAACAAAGCTCAAAAGGCCTTTTACATGCCTTTTAGGCATATAAGGAATCTTATTATGTATTAATAAGTGAACTTAATAATTAATTTAGTTTGTCTGCAACAGATCTGCATTTCCTGGGGTATAAATTATTATATTACAACAACATACCATTACGCCTGTATTCCCCGAAGGGTTGGGCAGAGATGTACGTACAGTACACCCACATTTCGCCAGTTATGTTTAAGTCCCATGTAATAGGGGGCGAGCCTATTGCCATCAACCGGGCACAAATCTAGACTCCAGGCTGCTACTGAGCAATTCCAAGTAGAAAAACCCAATAACACTTTGCCCAACCCGGGGATCAAACCCAGGACCTCATGCTCAGCAGTAGCGCTTGCAACCACTAGACCAACGAAGCAGTCCAAATTATTATATTAATTCGTTTTAAAATTATGGATATATAGATTAGTGACATGTACTTAATTATTATATAAATAGTACATACACAACAGATTTAATTCTACAAGTTTTGACACTTTTGTTGTTCTCATTACAATGAACTAATTGATAAATTATCTTATCATAATGTGAAGACACCAGTCTAATCAGCACAAGCAAAAAGCGAAACATCTATTAACTGTAGCAAATAAATGTACATACACACACGTGTATGTACATTTATTTGCTACAGTTGATAGATGTTTCGCTTTTTGTTTTTCTTCCTAAGGTTATAAATATATTTGGATTACAAATATAAGTATAATGCAGTAACCCCCTTATTCATAAAAGTTGCTTAAGAATCAGAATATGAATTTATTTGCTGAAAATACAGGTTTTACCAAAAATGTCAAAATTGGTGGTTTATGCACAGTCCATATTTTGTCTGTTTAGGGCATGCAAATTAGTTTAATATTAATAATACCTTCATAGGTAGGTATTTATTCAATTTTAGTAAAAAATAACAACTATGTAGAGGTATCTACATAGTTGTTATTTTACTTACTTTAGTACTAGTATAAATTACAAGACACACTACAAAACTATAAATATTTTCTAGTATATATTACAAAACAACCTTAGCATAACAATTTTTATTTATCTTTTAAACAAGTATTTACCTTCATTTTTTTTATCTCTATATTGCAAAAATTCTTGTAATGTATAAAAACAATTTTCTATTAACCACCAGTTTAACTCTAAATTATTAAAATGGGAGCTCTCTTTTTTTAAAGATAAGTCAATTAACATCTGGTAAACCATACATTTCTGGTGTTTAAACATCACTTAAATATAAGCAACATTTATGAATAAGGGGTTTAGTATCTAAAAATAAAATAAGTACTTCATTTTGTTGAATCTCACCTCTCAATGACTTCTGTACCACACTGACTACAGAGGTCCATAGTTCATCTGGATCAATTTCAACAAAACCAGGGTGCGGATAATGCAGTACCACCTAAATGATTAAATAAATTTATCTTAAATAATAAGATCAAGTTTTCATTTGAGTTTTCTGAATTTATAAAACTCTCTGGCTCAAAAAAAAAATAAAAATCAAACACAAACTAATTACGTATCAATTGCTACGAAAATTTTATAGTAAGCAATAATATATAAGACATTTTCTTTAAATTTGAATACCTGATCAACCGCTTTTCCAACAGTTTCGGCTCTGGAATTATAAATAAAAGAGCGAATAGTGCTAGTGCCTATGTCTAGAGTTAAAATATATTTTTCTTCCATTGTTTTTCTCAACACTCAATCTTTCACACGACTAATTTACTAATAAGAATGGTTTATTATCGTTAGCGTATTCGCACCCGAACTCATAGCTCTATACAAATTGATTGATTATTAGACCTCGGTCAACACAACACTCGAATGTCAATGTCAACTTCAAACAGCAGGCAATGTAATGTCAAATCAAAAGTGCCAAATCTTGCTCGGTTTCAAGCATGGAATTAGTATGTACTTTATACTACATACAACACGCTTTTTTCCAATGGGAGTAGGCAAAAACTATAGAACGCCACTAGCTACGATCCCATACTTCTTTCACTTTTTTTCTGTGCACGCCACCGGTTGCGGGGTCATCGGATCTGACCATTCTGAAGAACATCACCAAGCTATCTATACAAAGGGGAAGGTCGGGCAAAGCTAATTGTAGATGGCGTGATCATAGCTAGGTCCCCACGGCCTACAATAAGTTTGACATTTTTTTCATTCATGAGTTTACTTTTATTTCGCTATTTCGTTATTTACGGTGATTTCAATATTTTAAATCAAGTAAATAATGTGGAAAGTGTCAGAATTTAAAACCATAAATATATCCTCAAAGTCACTTTCTTCAAAATGTATCTACTCTGTTTAATTTAAAAAACATCTCTACGAATAGCTTTAAGTCACCATTTTTTTTATTTTAGGGTCTCTCGGGAAATGGTGGACTCCAATTTCAGAGTATTTAATAACACAACAACGTATCATTTTCGCTAAAATAAAATAAAACCACCCGATCTCGATCTCTGCGACAGCTGTCAGTAAAATCACGCCTATGAAGTCCTGAATTTCGTAATGGTACAGACAGTACCTGTCAATGTCATACTTTATGGGCATGCCGACCTAATTAGTGATGGGCGATGAATCATCGTGACCACAAACTATAAACTATCGATATTTTAAATAAAACTTAATTTAAAATTAATTTATCTTTTTATTTTATTGTATATTTTAAGATCATAACATTATTTACATTTGTACATATTTGATCTAAAATAATAGTGAGTAAATAAAATATAATTTCTCACCTACTCATGTTAAAGCGTCTACACACGGCCCTAAAATCAGAGGCAATATGGGGGAAGTGGTGGGGAGCGCCCTAGATCGCTCCCTTGATCGCCTCGTGAGTAGGCAAATCGTAATCAGGATTATTACTATTACCCCTAACTCAGAAATCGGTTCGGGTGAGCTTACGATTTAGGGCCAATTATCGTCTAGGGAGCGTTGTCCGTGCGTGTGTAGCGAAATCGAAACCGATTTCACCGCAGTGCGCGTGTGACTGTAGTGGCAACAGGACGTGTTTTTGTAAATCAATTTTTATTTCGTGCGGAGACATGCCGAAGGAGAAGGAGCGAGAGGCCTGGACGAAAACAATTGATCTTTTTAAAGATTTGTCGTATTTATGGGATAAAAAACATAAAGAGTATTTTAACCACGACATGAGGCAGGAGGCCTTTAAAATGCTATTACAAGCGTACAATGAAGAGGTCGGTAAAGACACTTTACACATGGTCGCACTGTAACAAGTGCCAGAGCGATGCCTATTTTTTGATTTTTTGAGAGTATAGGTGGCATCTTGGATCGACGACCGCTTTGCGGTACGGTCGGTTACGAACTAACTGGCAGGGATGTGTGTACAGTAGTAGCCGATTTCATCCCCGCCACCACTCTCCCGATATTGCCTCTGATTTTAGGGCCGTGTGTAGGCGCTTTAACATTCCATCCGTCAACGTCCCATCCTTGGGTTTCAGGAGAAGACACGCCGCGTTATTTGCGAACAAGAGTTTATAATAAATTTACAAGATTGTTCTAGCGATTCAGAAACTGATTCAGATATGGATTTGGGGTGTACTCCTTTAAGAGAATAAATGTATTTTATATTAAAATATTCGTTTAATTTACTAACGTTTGTAATTAAATTTAATAAAAAAAAATTATATGTTACATTAGCATCAATAATAGTAAGAAACGTCGATAATTTTTATCGACATTTTTTATATCCTGACAACCCTAGGAATGTCAGTTTGACATATGTCGCAGAGATCAAGCTATCTTTTATGTAGTACAACATCGATGATTATTTTAACGGCTGATTTACTAATGTCCGATTATGAACAGTTTGGTGAAATTAGCTCCAACAAGTGCAAATGTCAAAACTGCGGACATATTAAATAAATAAATAAATAATTTAATTTATTGACACACACACAAGTTGAAATTAAAAAGAAAAGAAAAATACAATTGAGAATAAAGCAAGTAGAAAACACAGAAGAAGTGGCCATGGGCCCCAAACTAGGCATAGTCTGTGTCTTGGTGACCCAGGACTGATAGATTAGGCAAATTCAGTGTTCTATGTGACACAGCACAATAACAAGAAATTAACAGAAGACAATTACAATAATTACAAACAATTACCTACAAAAATTACAAAAAAAAAACAAAAAGAAAAAAAAATTATATATAATTGAAAACACCAAAAAAAGAGGAAACAAGTTATACTTAATGAGTCAATAAATCTAAGAATTGGATAGGTTTCAATGTTGTGGTGAGTGAGTTAATGTTGGACTCTGTAGAATATTGTCTAGATGAGAGTGTTTGTGTTTGGGTGCTGGTCATCTCAATGGGCAAATTCAATTTTCGGTCTGGTCATACGTCAGGGCCTGCAACCATCTCTTTAATGCATTTTTGGCTTCAAATGTATTTCCAGGAACCCGTAGCGATGATTTGTTTACAGTATTAAAGACTCGAATCGGGAGAAAGAGTGAAAACCGGGTGGCATATGTTGTTCTAACTCTGGGGATAGGTAGTCAGTCAGCTCCCATCCTTCCTCTTTGTGTGTAAGTAAACTGCCTCCCTAACATAGCAACCAGTTTTAGGAGGGACCTCAGGATGTACAATTATCGGACGCGTAGGATGCCTGCTTCTTTCTACAGTTCGTCTGTGGAAAAACGCCGCGGCTTACCCAGGAAAACTTTTAAAACAGCCCGCTGAGCACGTTCGAGTTCAATCAAATACGACTTGGCCGCGCTACCCCAGACGCCCACACAGTACTGCAACAGCGGTTGACATAAAGCTTGGTAGACCTGCCTTTTTTTTTGTGGATGGGAAATCATCAGATGACTTCTCCCGTTCTGGGCGGAGCGGGAGGGCGTGTCAGACTTTTACTGACCAAAACCCACCCGTGTTCCTTCTGTTGCCTGTGCCGGGGCCACGGTAACTCTTTCGAACATCCCGCAACCCTAGCTGGCATCGGTCCTAGCGGACCCCTTCAATGCTGCTGACATCTCTTTGAGGCGCGCGTGGAACACAACGCGCCATCGACTCGGGCCTGGTTCTTACCGGACGGCGAGCTACCCATTGCTCGCCGTCCGCAAGCCCGCGCCTACGGTGGCTGGGAATCGGCTGCCAATTCCCGACGCCCAGGGCGTCTCCTGCGGCGACTAGGGGCGTGAGGGCGCAAAGCTTGCCATCATGAGGCACCTTGCGATTCCACTGACAGAAATGTTTTGCTAATGCAAAACATTTCTGCTTCTTGGAATATTGTTACATGATGCATTGTCTAAGTTAATCAATTTATCACAATCACAAACTTCGTAAAAGTGCAAAAGGAAGAGTATAGGTATAGTTGCTAATGCAAACTGACTCATAAGTTCACAATTATTAAATGCAGGAGTATAATTTTTTTTAAAGCGGGTAGTTCGCTTCTAAACTGGCAAATAATTATAAGTAGGCGAGAAACTTGTGGTAGTAGATTCTCAAATCGGTCAGAATATCGCTTTATTCCGTTAGTATAGTAACTCAAAATTACAAAATCTCAAAAATAATATTTTAGTAAACTCGTGGGTTGAACTCAAATCATTTGTCACTGTAGGTCGAATGCTTACCTGTTGCGCCACAAGAGCAACTATCCTTTGTGGCGAAATTATGTTATAGTAACATTTAGATGACGTTAGCGCACTCACTCTATGAATGCGATGTGTGTGTGGCTGTCATTGATAGCAGTACGTGCAGTAGCAATATAGTTTTGTAATGTACGTTGCTTACTTATCTCCTTTGGCGTGTGTACACGTATGTTTCGCTTTATTATATTAATAAAAAATGACTTAGATAAAACGCATTAAAGTTGGGGAGTGGGGGTCGCTACTTCACAATTAAGTATCAAATCTAGCAAGGTGTGACCACATGCCTCTTTTTAACTCATGGATCGCCGTTATCGATTACGTAAAAAAATACGTGTCCAATGTTTTTTAATAACCTAATAAAAAAAAATTGTTACATCCCTATTGAATGAATATTCCTATAGTTCCTATAGTTAACACTTGTTATAAGTATTTTACTCACGGCCAATTTTCGAAGTGTCAAATAACTTCTAAAGCGTAAATGTGGTAGTTTGGAAGCTTTCATATATAAAATATGTCAAACCATCCTATTTATTATTCAGATAAAAATAATCTGAAAGTTTCAGATTCTGGTTTATAATCTGAGCTTACAGTTTAAAAATTGTGTTTTGGTGATAAAAATTGCCACTTGCTCACTTCAGATGTCACTACTATCCCGTGTCAAGGATTTGACAGCTAGCTGTCACTATCTTTATATTTTTGGTAAACAAGCGTCTTCTTTTACACATAATTAATTGGTACGCCCCATTGCGCAGCTGTTGACTGCAAAACTACGAGGAGTACGAGGACCCAAAGACGTTAAAAGACGAAAAATGTGGAGAAAGCTCTCCGAAAAAAAATGGAAGCCCGATATTTGGTCGAGACTATGTGCTATACTTTTTAAACCTGAAGCCTTTTATGGGAGAATTTCGTATACAGGGAATGCTATCAAAAGAAATAAGTCTGTTTGCATTACCTACATGCAGTTTTGGTGTGATATTATGGAAATTATAGTAAAGGTGAGTGTGTGTGTGTGTGTTTATAATAATATCATATTAGATTAGTGCTAGAATTAACATCTCTGGTGTTTTACAGTCAGAAAGACCTTCCTCGAGTTGGTTTCCAACTCAAGTATCAAAATGGTTTATCCCTACATGATTCCTCATCCTCAGTGATACCACATGCAGTTTTTTTTTTATTTGCCGCGCTTTTTCAGGATCAGCTTCTATGGGTGAGCCAAGTTCCATAATAGTATATACTAATTCCATGGGGCCAGCCTAGACTTCATTGACTTGATGACTCGGTTCTTGTGGGGACCTTAGAGGATCAAATTGGCATCAGTTCTTTGGTTCGATTGATATCAGATTTATCGAACACTGGTTTGACGCAAAATATCCACACAAAGTCCATACAACTTGATTTGGCTTAGTCAGATGGACAACAGATTAACCAAAGTCAAAATGTTTATTTCAAATAGGCACTTTTGAATGTAAAAGAATAGGTAACAATAAAATAGAATTGATTATAGTTGCCCCTTCCAAAAGGTAGTTTTAGTTTAGTAAGACTCGATTGACCAGCAGTGGTCTCGGACCTACCGATTTTTCGGTATTTCTACCGATATGGGCTCTCGTTATAAATTAGTCTGTAAGTTTTTTTTTCAATAAATAAACGAATTTGATTGAATATTGTATTTTTTTGTCAAATACCGATTTTGGGTACAAATATACCGATTTTCTACCGATCTCGCTCTATGACGTTCGAGACCACTGTTGACCAGACATCAGATTGATCGTCCTAAGTCCCATAATATTATTTTGTTTTATTCGATAAGACATACATCGACTAAAGAAAATACGAGCACGTCATTGTGCTGTGTACATGACTATGTTTTTTCAAAATAGCAACACAAATCTGTGGTTGACAGTCAAGCGCGTTTTGGATCTTTGAACGCTAAAAATTGTGATGTAAAAACGAGAAAAATAAATGTTTACTGGCCATCATGGCGAATCCAAGAAAATTTAGTGAAAAAATTGCCCTCCATCATCAAAAACAGGCAGAGGAAACAGCTGCTTTTGAACAGATTATGCGCGAAGTTTCCGACGCAACCCAAAGGGTATGTCGCCTATTTACTCAGGCAGTCGCTTCCTGGCCGTCAAATGTGCCCGCCGACGTAAACAATAATCCATTACAATAAACTTATTGCTCCCAAATAACATAGAGAACATATTTTTTCATTTAACTCAATATCAAAATACCATTCACATCTGTGTGTATAGTTACAATTGTCATTGTCAAAATAAATTGAAAGTCTATTTGGTATCCTACACAATAGCTAGTTAGAATATTAAGAGTGTTACATCTCCTAATGAAACGAAGGAAATCTAAAGTCTTATTCCTCAATCATAACCAATAACAATAGTTACTTGTCAGTGAATATAGTATCATACATTTATATTCAGACATACTGTGAATCTAGACATACTAACAATGATCTTGATAATAACATGGTTCATGTGTAGTTACAATTCCAATTAAATTTAATTTAAGGAAATGCAATTTATCATCTTTTTTTATTTTATCAAGAATATAGTGAGAGTACAGTCAAGAGATGTTCAGACATCATGATTACAGGTTAATTCAAGTAAAGTAGCCAGAGTCAAACCGCCCCCTGAGCCTAGTGATAATGTTGAGTCGACACTCCGGCCCGCACAGCAAGGCTTGGGCACATTCCGCAGTGGCTCCCTGCCAAATGTGGCTGCACCACAAGCTACCGCCAATGAGCTGGAAACAATTAAGGTTCCTTTGTTTTGGAATCTGATCATTAAAATCCCTAATAGCGTAAATCTACCAGTTTATGATCTTGCAGGTAGTAAAAACCTTGGGAATTCCATTGCCATTCTATGTACATTTTCTAACCAATGAATTAATTTCTAATTGTCTTTAAGGACTTACTCGGATAATTACCTGCAAGATCTTGATAGACTATGTGATTTATGGTATAATTTGCTATATCTATTTTTGTTTGGTAGTGGTGCAGTTGTAGCTGGCTGAAATGATTTTATATTCTTTCTACAAGTTATGTTCATTGTGTATTCTCTTTTATTTCTCATGTTTTTTTTGTTTTTTTATGCCATATTGAAAAATATTAAGAGCTAATTAATTAAAGTAATTGAAAAAAAAAACAATTTGTTTGACTATGGGTGCTAATTGCTCTGTCACATTGTAAAAACTTACTTGAATATTGCTAAATAGAATCAAATGCCTGTAATAATAAATATAGCATGTAGTAATTATTGTTAACAGAAAACTGTGTCAAACTCATATTTACATTATAACATGTGTTCTATTAATTATTCTTGTTCACCAAAGTTAACTCCGTCATCTGTTCACTCACACATTATAAACAGGTTTAACTTTGAATGTCTTAAAGTTTATTACAGTGTGCTGTTCTTGTTTTAACAAAAAGCAAATTATTTTTTTATTTGCTTTCCTGCATTCTGTGCCTTAAGAATAATTATGGTTGTATAGAAAACTTTAGTTTCTTTATTGTTTTAATTGTGAATTGCAATAAAAACTTAAAATCTCTAGTGAAATGGCATGTTGCATCCTAGTAAATATTTCAATTTATTTTAGAACATTCTTAGTGGATTTTTAAAGGTACATTTAAATGTTCCCTGCGCTAATAGAAGTAGTGTATTAAATGTACATATTTGACATGCTATATCACCCTGTAAGAACGAAATAAATGAATAATATTTTAGTGTTGTAGTTTGACCCTACAGTGCAATGTGCAAAGATATGTAGGTTTATACACAAAAATTCATGTTTTTAATAATTAATGTTACCAAAGGTTCCTTGATTGTGCTATTTGTATACTTACATATTTTTGCAGCAGCAGTATCTATAGCTGCATTTAGTACAATTTGTTAAAACGCATTTACCTAAATACAGTTAGATCTACCTATTTAACAAAATAGTGTGTAAGTACAGGAAAAAAAATGAGAAAAAGACCGCATCGTTTGTTTTGGTATTTCCCGCCAAACTAGCCGAACCGGAATGATGGCGCGCGGCGTTTCGAAAATGTATGGGAAGGCCCGCAGAACCGGTGCCAAGACGCCTTAGTAGGGCGGGAAATGCCAGCCATTTCAGAAATAATTCGATCTTGTTAGTCTCCTTCGTAACGTCCTAAATTCTTAATGAAAAATGTGTATTTGTTGTTATGGTGTTGTTGTTTCTTTGTCCTAGCCGGAAGAATTACCGCTAGCTAACCAGTATGCTATGGCCGGGGGCCGGAGCGGCGGCACGTCGCCGTCGCGCTCCCCGGGAGCGGCAGGGCAGCGCGGCCGCGCCTCCTCGTCAGTCGGCCCGATGCGCCGCCCCGCCGACCGCAGGCACGATACCAGCCCCTATGGCAGTACTGTCTATTTGAGGTAAGTAACCTTGTTATCACCCATAATGGCAAGAAAATTCTAATAAAGCATTCCGATCATGAATTGACAGCCAGTTCACTAAGCAGGGTCTTTTCCCGCCAATTTGCAAATATTGCCGAAAGACGATGTCCCAGAAATTTTCTGTTACTCATTGTCCCTGAGACTGTTAGAATACTTAGAAGGGAAACTAAAAAAAGGTAAGTCTGCACAAATCCACTCGCACTCGAGACGTTTTTCGTATGTAACTCGTGGCAAAAAACCAAAATACGTCACGTATCGAAGTTGCTACAATTTGTTATTTCCAGCGCTTTTAGGTATGTTCTTTTGTTCTGAGGAGGAGAATAGCAGAACAATAAAAATATCACTTAATTTTACAAATAATTCAATCAAAATAGCTGCACTTTACAGCCCTCGAGGTTACAATAATTAAATCAGTCGCTAAGTATACTCCTTACGTCACTTTTCTAATCATGGTAGTCATGCTGAATTATTATCTAAAATACCAAGTCGCAAGAAAACTGCGGACGAACAATTTATTCTAATTCAACACTACAGGAACGTGTTAATAATATTAATAACTAAGTTCATGAGGTAAAATAATTAATGAGTCATTTACATGTCATGTTAATTCAAGTTTCATTGTCGGTCTAAGAAACCTTATTCATTTATTTAATAACTTGCTTCCGCCCGCGACTTCGTCCGCGTAAAATTTCTTGTTCCCCGACCCACCCCGTCGCATCGCATCGCCTGCCCGCGCTGTTACTTCGTTTTCGCTTAGCGATCGTTCTTCCTTTTTTTTTGTTTTGGCTCGGCTTCTAAGGGTCCTAGCGTAATTTTACATACCCTATAGCCTTCCTCAAGAATTGGACTTTATAATGCAAAAAGAATTTTTCAAATCCGACTGGAAGTGTCAGAATTAGCGCGTTCAAGCAGTCAATAAAAAATAAAATGTGTAGCTAACTAATAGACTAAGCGCATTTTTTTTTTACTTTAAGCATTTTTATACCCGTCGTAATTGAATAATTTAAAACGGAATTTACATGTACTTAATCAACCTTGATTATGAAACCATTTCTTTGGATAAGGATTACTGCCATGTTTATGAAAACATCTTCGTAAGTAATTCATTATTTTATAACAAATTTGATTACCATTAAAAAAGTGATAGTGAGCCAACCTTAAAAGATAGCTATCGCGAACTTTTTTTTAGAACTTTTTAAGAGGAACAATCCCGTCATACATGATTTTTGCAAAACTTTAACCGTTTTCGCAGTGCACGCAACGGAAACTCTCAAAAGGAATAAATTTTCCCCGTTTTTGCAACATTTTTCATTGATGCTCCGCTCTTATAGGTCGTAGCGTGATGTTATATAGCCTATAGCCCTCCTCGATAAATGAGCTATCCAACATTAAAAGAATTTTTTAATTCGAACCAGTAGTTCCTGAGATTAGCGCGTTCAACCAAACAAACTCTTCAGCTTTATAATATTAGTATAGATAAATGTTTTAAACAACGCAACGTGTCAACAAACATAGGTACAGGAAACAGCACTATACTTTGCCATGATGACATAACTTTTATTAAGTAGGTAGGTAAGAAACAGAATTTAAGACGACGCCGCGCGCAGTGGTGCCCTCATCGTTTGTTTGGTTATTTCTTTTATTTTAGAATGAAAATGCAGAAAATAAGCATGTTACGTTGTGCTCCACAAGACTATACATTATTATCATTGCAAAAAACTACCGCGCCGCGCCTCTGCGCGCTCGGTATCGTCTTAATGAAATTCTTTGACGTAAATCAGTTTTCAGATCACTTAGCGCAGTGCATATTTTATAGAACAACAGTGTTACCTCGAAAAACTAGCTATGAAACGAGTCAGGTTTCGCCTTTCTACGAAGCGCTTCAGATTGGCGTATAAATTATAAAACTTGTATGAATTTAATTTATTCAGTCGATTAAGATTATCGAGATTATCATGATCTCGATTTAAAGGAGAGTGTCGTCTGCGTCTTTTACGACTGCATTCACATTTTTCACTGTTCATATTACTTGATTTGTGCATGCTAACACACATACACCTCACATTACCAATTTACCGCCCTTACGGGGTAGGTACATCTGATTTTAAAGGACCTGCATTGAGGTACTAACATATACATACATTATCAAAACCATGAATAAATAAAAATGCCGTGAGACTAGTTCTCAATTGTTTAATAACCAAGTAGGTCGGTACCTTAATAACTTAACTGTTTTCCTGCTCATCTCTCGAGAATTTGACCTAGTTTCACCAAACTGTTCATAATCAGACATTAGTAAATCAGGCATTAAAATAAACATCGATGTTAATGGTATTTACGTTCCACCAGAAAAAAATAACAAACGTGGCGTCGTTAGGATGTATCATTCACTCTTATATCGGTCAGTTGTCAAAGCACTAACCTACTACGCTTTGGAATGGGCAACTAGCTTCATCTCTCTGTGCCTGTGCCTGTAGTGCCTGTAATTGGTTTATTTGAAATAAATGCTTGAGTTTGAGTTTGAGCAACCAAAATAAAAACTCGCAATGACACCATGTCAATGTTCATTGACAATGCATCATTTTAGCTAGCTGTATAGTATAGACTCGAGTTTTTTATTTCGATGATTTTGACAACTGACTAAATGTTGGTTAGTAAGTTCACGGACCTCTAGTCCGTACTCTGTGCTCTAGGGCAGCAATTAAATTTAACGCCTGATTAAGACAGATTAAGGCTTGGTGAAACTCTCGTTACTCTTAATGTCCCGTTAACATTTTAACAGAAGATTAAACTAACTAACATGGTATGGTGAAACTAGGTCCCGTCTAAGTCTGCGATGTTTTAAATATTACGTCACTTCTGGAAATTACAATTCAATTAAAATGCGTAATATTCAACTGTGTAAGGAAACTTGTTACGCAGGTTTGCAAATACATAATAATAATAATACGTGAAAATGTTATGTATGTCGATGAGATTAGTTAAGTATATGGTTAGTGATAGGAATGTTTTCCTGGAAATATCAGTGTGATTGGGAATTTTACTAGCAAATGTTACATAACTGGTTACAGTATGTTTATCGTGTAGCTACAGTCTACGAATAGAATACTGCACTAGCCTGCAGTTGTTCTTAAGGACAATCCACACTAACGCTGCCGCGGGGAAAATCTTAAGTGCGGCTGCACGGGAGGAAAATATGATTCAGATAACAGTAATTTACGGAACTTCCATATCTGGAAAACGTATTTCGGTTTTGGAAATAGGCGTCGAATTTTAAGCGACAATAGTTCAAATGATTAGACCGTGACTGGCGTGCGAGAGGTCGCACTTTCGAGCCCCACCTGTTGCACTATTGACTTAACTAGCATATTTAATTTAACTTGGGTGAACTTAATTTCTACACCTAAGGAATTTCATCTTTCTGTTAGTATCTTCAAGTTTTAACTGCGTTTTCTATCAGTCAATCACGGAACTGTTTTACATGGAGAGAAGATGGAAATAAGCCTTTGTACCCACGGTCAATTTTTTAACGCGGCAATTATTGTCTTGTACTTTCAACGCACTGCTTAGCGCCGACAGTTGAAAATCCAACAGAGTATTTTTGACCGACAGTTGAAAATCACCCGTGCGTACCTGGCCTAAGTGTGTTTTGTTTGCAGTCCGCCGCCGGATAGTAACTGGCGGCGTACGAACTCGGACTCGGCGCTGCACCAGTCGTGTGGCGTGGAACAGCAGGCGGTGGCGCAGCCGCTGTCGCCGCACCGCAGCATGCACTCGCACGCGCACCCGCATCTAAACCCGCACCAGAACCACCACCGGAGAGGTGAGCCACGACCCCACAAGTTATAATAATAATAGTCATTAATTTTGCGATAATTTTCGTTCGGGAAACTGGCCTTTAATTCAGGCGAAAAACACCCATAACATAAATACCTTAGGCTAATATACATAATTATAAAAAACGGATAAAAACTACATAATTGGAAAAAAATTGGGGACTTGGTTTTGGTCGTGCTTCCCCTCACCCCTGATCCCTGTTATGGCGGACTGCCACTTCAATCATAACAATCAAATAAAACATCAAACAAACTAATAACACACATACAAACAAATACTCGCAAATCAATCACACACACACACACACCAATTCAACTATACAATGCAAATTGCAACTTAGCAAACTATGCATTAAAAATGTACTATACCTGTAATTGACTACCCAAACACTACCTCTATCCAAATCCAAACAAATCTTTTCCATTAGGTACCTAAACTGAATATTTTTTCTATTTATTTCAGGTGACATCCACTTAGATGTGTTAGCGCCAATGAACCCCGCAAATCGGCCGAGATCGTCATGTGAAATACCCAGGATACCTAACAATAATAAGTACGTATCTACTACACAATATGTTATTCGAGACAGTTGGAAAAAACGTGCAATTTTATCCTGCCTAAGCTCGCAACTTGAATGGCTTTTCCACATAAATTACGATGTGTTAAGTATGCATAATAGTAAACACCTTTTATAAATGTGATTCATCTCAAATGGGGGATATTTGTGCACAACTTCGTTTTAGTGCCTAAAATTAATACAGAGCCAATAACGATGAATATGAATAATCAAGCCGCTTACCAAAACACTATAAACTTAGGTTTCTGAATAAACAAAAAATGATTGACGTAAAGGGATCTTACTAACTTAAAGTAATGTTGTCAGAATTCTCCATAATGGTTGGTGACGTCTACGTATTGGTTTTTATTTAATTGCTGGAACACATAGAATGTTATAACATACTCTCATAATGTGTTAACATACTGTTTCTAGGATAAGAGTCTCGACTGTTATTCACCGTAGGCACCGATTATTTTTTGCAAGTGACCCATGTTTTCTTACCGACGTCCCTTAAATTGATAGGTGGTTTAACTTGGTTAGTGTGCCCAAATGTGTGTCTGATTCGTTATGTTCATGTTCGTAAACGGGCGCCGCCAGTTGAGACTGGTCATCTCTTAAATGCCAGGGCTTAACTTTAATATTATAATATTTTGAATTATTTTATACATTGTTCTAACAAATAGAAGCAATAAAAATAGTGTACCCAGTATTTTATTATATCTAAGTATCTTGATTTCAAAGTGTGTCATTGTTCTTTTCCATAGAGATATATGTACGTTTTGGAATGGGCAACTACATAGTTTCAACTTTCTGATTAACTGATTGACTCCTTGACAATTCAAAAGTGCCAGGTTATAAAATTTAAATATACTTTCGAGTTTGAGATTGTTATAAAGTAGTAATACGTTTTCTGTTTAGCACGTATGACTGTTTTGACAGCGTGTACGCGGCTGGGGATGGCGGCGGCGGGCTGGGCGGCGCGCTGGGCTGCGAGATGACCGTGCCGGGCGGCTCGCTGCCCGACCTCACATCCGTGCACTTCCCGCCGCCGCACTACGCGCCGCACGCGCAGCATGCGCCGCACGTGCAGCACCCGCCACACTCGTCGCCCCACGACGACTACCAGCCGCGATACGTACGTGTCTATACCCCTCACACACAAGTAAGACAAGCCCACCACCGCTCACTTACCACATCTCGCTGTGTGACGTCCGCAAGGGTTGTACCGTCTATTTGTGTTCTAATAAAATCCAACTGATCGCATATCCGTAGCGGTCCGTCGAGTGCACTGATAAGACCCTCGGCTGAATCTCACGTGTTCCGCACTGCACACTCGCGTGATAATAGTAATGGGTTTAAGTAAAAGTGACACTAATGTGCGCTTGCGCAACATGAGCGATTAAGCACATTACATTAATTGGAAATAATTGATTAAATGTATGAGAGTGACATTTATGTGGCATGTTGTGTCAGTCCGATATGTTTGGTTATAGTTTCTTTTGGCGGCTGTGGTGCATAAAGGAGGTAGGGCGACAGTCATGGGGTTCGTGTATAAGCTGGTATGGTTTTCGATGATACGGTATAAGAATGAAGGAAGAGAGAGTGCAACTGTCTCTGCGCACACGCTTGTGCTCTGCAATATCTCCCGAGTCGATGGCTAGTCTCTGTTGAAATTGGCTGGCATGGCCGAAATTCAGTCTGGAGGAGTATTATTATAAGAGTAGCCGTTGGTGTGGCACACGGAGCTGGGATGAGCATGTTGCTGGTTGCAGTCGCCCGTGTCGCCGGGCGCGGCGTCGCCGGGCGGCGGCAGCGTGTCGCCGGCCACGGGCGGCCTGTCGCCGGCGTCCGGCTCGCCCGTGGGCGCCACGGTGCCGCCGCCGCTCCAGCGGGACCACGCGCCGCTCTACGACGCACAGGTCGGTCACCCCACCATACACCCGTCGAAGCATTCCAATTGTCTACGAATGTCCGATCGGGTTTTGTTTAAAACTGTATCGACCGCGATTTCTGGTCGTAAGGACGCTTAGTTTTGCATTAGAAACTAGTTGCCATTCCATTATAGTGTTATTTGCATTTATAGATTAAATAGTGGCAGTATAATTTCAGATGCAGATTTGCATGTTCAAATAAAAATTATTTTTATTTCGTAATAACTATAAATCGCGTAAAGTTAATTCGCTAAACAAACTTGTATTTTGAATCGACTTCTGTACAAGGTGTAATTATAATCATTGTTAACCTCTTAAGGGGTCATTGTATTTATCATTATGAACAACTTTTACTATGGGACCAAACCCGAAATCGCGAAAAAAAAAAAACACGTGTTCCCTACATTCTGACGAGTTATGCGAACATAAATGTCGGGAAAAGCTGATTTTTTTTTCGCGATTTCAAGTTCGGTTCCATAGTAAAAGTTGTTCATAATGATGAGTACAATGACCCCTTAAGAGATTAACAGTGACTAAATTTACACCTTGTATATTGACTTCTCTTATATTGTTACGTCTGACCGTATGACTCACAATCTACCTCTACGTCGCAAAAATCACACAATAATCAATTTACATTACAAAACTAATATGTCCTCTATTATAAAACTATTGTAGTATCGATTGATCGGACATTACTATGCAAGAATTTATGCGTCGGTCTAACCAACCAGTATTGTATGTCAAAAATGGCGTGTAGTTCCCTTACCCGAATGGTAGTAGCGATGCATAATGTAGATGGCTACTGGACCAGTAATGAACTTATAGTGACTGAATCATGATTTGTAATCGACTAGTTGGTAGATGTACAGTGTACAGTAGCTCTAACTCTGGCTTGGAGAACGTCGACGTGTGCCTTACCAGTGAGCACTCACTTCCAATAAGAACTTTAACATTTTGTTGTTTTTGTTATGTTTGTGTTTATTTGCTTTCTACACAAATCATTTTTTGTTTATTTCAGAATCACTTATCTGTACCAAACACAAATAATTATCTTCATCATAATAAGGTTCGTTTTCTTTTTTAACCTCCTCTTAAATTTTACTCCCGCTCATACTTTACAGGCGGTCGCTTGAATGCTTTGAAACGCTGTCTGTTGTTGGTGCCAATATTTTTGATTATCTACAGCGTGTATCAGAAATGTATGGTCATATTTGTGGATCATGAAGAGAATTTAATAAATATTTAATACTTAAGGACTCAAATCAAGGTTTATTCTTTTACGGAAACATCGATTTTTCTTTTCTATCGACAAAAACATCGATATCCAGTCTAAGCGATGTCACGAATAACCCTTAAACCAAACAGCTGATCAGGAAGTTGAACTCTAAACACTCATTATGTCTCGCTTAAGTGAGTGAGATCTTTCCTTTTTCGTGGACGGCCACATAATTATGTCTAGCTTTTACAAACTTCTCTTTTCTGCTTTCTTAATTCGAATAGTTCCGTACTAAAAACAAAATACTTTAAATAAATAAATGCCAAAGGATATCTACAGAAAATTAGGATTACAATTGAGTATCTCTCACTATTCTCGAGAAAGTAGGTAAAAAAAGTTCTTGTTCTTTTGGTAATTGAGTAGGTAAGTGATGATACACTTTTGTATTGATCTTAAAATTATCGACATGACTTGCAGCAAAACAACGCTAAAACTCAGTATAGTCTATTTTGATGTGGGCGTTTGTGTCTAGGCTGTATATCAATTATTATAGAACATCACCCATAAATGTGACCAAGCATTTCTGATTCGGGCTGTATAACAGAGCTGGGTCTCGCTAATATCCTACATTATATCTATGTCTTTGACATTCATTCTATATTTCGTCTTTTTCATTCATCACATTGGTGCTTCGTGCATGGATCGACGTTATTATTAACTGGTTTTCAGCTAACCATGCTTGTACACTAACTACATTTTCAAAGCAATATATTGCTTATTTCGGCACCTCCGCACTCAACGACAAAAATTAACTTCGTATCCTCTTATCGAAATATATTTCCGATGCATCTATAGGTACATATTTTACTGCTAACTTTATTTATAGGACGATTCAAGATTTTTATCATCTTATTTATTTAAATGATTCTTAAAATTTGTTTATGTATTCAGTAAAAATGAAGACATCCGTGCGATTCGCGTTTTAAAAAGTGAATAGCGGAATAGTTAAACATAAATAAATATTTATACAAATAAAAAATAAATATTTATAAATGTCGTCACTCATGTCATTGGTACTTCAGCTGCCATGAGGTCAAATACAGAAGTAATAAGTCCGGCCTACCACGTGTAATGTCAGTTAAAGTACTATTGACATAAATTTTAGCAAAACACAACAAATGAGTGACGATCCCAACTGTTATTTGTTTCAATCAATTATTTTTATTTAAGTGCATGTCATCATAATCCTTTAATCTCTAGAACATGTTTTAGCAGTTATGACTAACTTCCTAAATAACATTTGAATAATGACATGCTGCCATAACTAACATTGGATTTATTTATCACAGTAAAAAATAATTATAAGATACAAGCTATAATATTTTACGTAAGCTTGCTAACACAAAATTAAAAACAAACTATCAAAATTGGCATGATTACTTTGTATACATATATTCTAACGCAATTATTTTAATCGTTTTATAAAATTATTGTCTGATTTATGTCAAAGAAAACTGTGATTCTTTCTTTAAAACGAGGACAGAATACTTGATCTTATATTTTGTATAAAATGTAACTTATTTAAAGAATCGACCACATGCTGCTGGAAGATCATTTTGACAAATCTACATAACGGTTCACTTCATAATTAATTTTATATTAGTCTTCTGCAATTAATTCGGATATAACTGCATGTACAAATTGGCTTCTGGCTAAAAGGATAGTGAGGTCCTTTGTACACGGCATTGACTAATACCGACGGGCACGTGTAATATAGAGGTAATTTTTATTTCGATTACCGGTATTAATACTTTAAAAATACCTGTAAAAAAAATGTAACCGAAAAAATACCCGTATTGTTCATACCGGTTTCGGTCCCTGCATACCAACATTGACGACCGTGCCTTCACACGGCGTATAAACCGCGCCATAGAAAAAACGTGTCTGTCAGCTTCCATAGTGATTCATACAACGCTGACGACCGTGCCTACACACGGCGATTAAATCTTAATTTTTCACGGTAAGAAATAAGTGTGTGTACAAAGGGCCTGATGCTATTTGATTTATAACTTTATTGCAAACGACGTAGTGGCAGTGGATGGTATCAATAAAATGGTTAATAAAAAATAGGATAACGTATTGATAACTGAACCTGATCGATTCAATTTCTTGACTCGTTAATAATTTAGAATACAGGTTCTTATTATTACGAAATCGCGGTCATTCAAAATATCGAAGCGAGATAAAGTTAGTCTCGAATTTTGTTGTGATGAAAGTTTAATGGAATTTGTACCCTAATTTATAAAACATAAAGTATGTAATTAAAAAGCAGCGTTAGTTTTTATTAGTTTTATTTTATTTCGAAACTAGAAATCGAAGAGTAAATATTTAAATTTGATACCAATCTGCCATAGCCCTACATTTATACAGGTTGGATTTTTGAGATGAGGCAGTGAGGGCAGGTACCTTAACCGTTGTAGGTTCTACAGGAAAACGTTCTTAGGAGATTGTCCTTAACTTTTGGAGTAATCGCTAAAGAACTGCAATCACAGATCTTGGAAAAATGGTAGATTCTGTCAGCTAGAAAACCCCAATTCTCACGTTATATTTTTATGACGACAGTCAATACAATTTTGTATTATAAATTAAAAGGCTCTTAGACCAACCGAGGTTAGAATACTAGAAAAGCTACAAATCACAACAAGCTTTACATTTCGTAGTGATCAATCATCTTATCCACGGTTTTTTCAACGTATGATATTATCATATTACTTATGAAAAATTATCTTATTGACTAAAATTTCTTAATAAAAACTATTTTTTTCTAATTTACCTCAAAGAAAAATCAAGGAGGTCACTATCAAATAATGAAAGTTAATGATAAAAACTATTAATTCAAGCTGCTTTTTGAATATCATTTAATTTATTCATGTTAGTTCCTTACGAAATGTGTGGGAAAAGTTTTTTGCGATTCCTGGCTTTTCTAGTACTCTAACATCAGTCGGTTCAGAACTCTTATAATCTGTACCTAAACTACTGCAACGCTTGGTGTGCAGTCTTTTAATCTTTATACGAAAAGCATCATAAGAATAAAACGTTACAATTGACGTTTTTCTAGCGGTACATTTTACCAAATGCAGTTAGCAATTACTCCAGAAGTTAAGGACAGTCTCCTAAGAACGTTTTCCTGTAGCTACAACGGTTAAGGTACCTGCCCTTACTGTCCCATCTCAAAATCCACCCTGTATGTAATTTAAAGAAGCATTGTAAAGTTGCTTTAACTACTAATCCTTAACACTGGTCACACTGTTTTCTATCAAGACTCGTCACGACGGGTTAAAATGAGCGCGCGATTAAATTTTGTCTTCGTAATATCTCGTATCGAAACGATACATGCCATATGTTTACGCCTAGTTGTCTCTTTTCGTCGCGAGATATTGCGACGATAAAACTTTGTAGCGCGTAAATGTTAGCCTGGATTGTGGGATGACGTCACGTGCAACGTTCTTTTTTCGACTGGTTGCAGAATATGTCGCCTCTGGACCACGGATGGATACCCTCCGGCTACCAGACGCACTGTAGTCCGCCCTCGCAATATTCCTCAACGTCGAACATTAACATACCTTCACCTACGGTACGAAACAACTACTTATTTATATTTTTATTAGTCTCA
Organism: Fissipunctia ypsillon; assembly: GCA_947568875.1. Classification (NCBI taxonomy): domain Eukaryota; kingdom Metazoa; phylum Arthropoda; class Insecta; order Lepidoptera; family Noctuidae; genus Fissipunctia; species Fissipunctia ypsillon. Next base: position 12,295,566 of record OX387659.1, on the reverse strand, counting down.
CGAATAAATTGAAATTGAAAAAATCTTCTTTAATCTTTATAATAGAAACTTGTCATTCTCAGTTTTGAGTTCTAGGGGTGAATGAACCTACGAATGGTTTTAAAACTAGTTTAAATTCTCTACGCCCACGTTACTGATTTACCGCCAGTCAACTCTTTAAAGTCGGTAAATTAAATATCCTGGCATATCTTACTTTTGCTGCTACGATTTTTCAAAAGATTTGACAACAGACTTCTAAAAACAGATTTTTGGCCCTTTGTACTGATGTTGATGTGCAAAAATTTCAGATGGTGCACAGTCCAGGGAGTCCGGTAGAATCACCACAAACAGACTACAACAACCTACATCAAGCACTTTTACAACCCTTCGAGCAAATCACAATGGTAAGCTAAATACACAAACAAACATATATATTTATTCTTACACAATACAAATGTTGAACGTAAATTAAACTAGTTTCCGTCCATACGTCATGACGTATTGAATATTAATGTTCAAGGACATACTTGAACAGTTCAGTTAGAAATAAGTCAATCATTCCGCGCTGGCTACTATTAATTCCACTATAATTATATGCGTGACATGCTCGCGGTACGATAATCTGTCGACCTTGACCGTAGCTGCTGTTATATAGAAACAAAGGAAATGTAGCTGTGAATGAAAACAAAGGATTCCCATTCACTCCTACCCTAAATATTATGAATTAATAAGATATTCGTACTTCCAACTAGTAAAAATAAAAATATAACAAAATATATTTTCACCAAAATTACAGTCACTAATTAATAAAGTGTCAAACTAATTATGATTTCAAAAATAAAATAATCATAAACTCAACAATTTTACTTCAACAAATGTTTGTTTTATTTTATCATATCAAAACTGTAAACAAGAAGGTAAAATACATAGTTTCATGCTAAAAATAGTATAATAATAATAAAACGAGGCGCAATATTATAATAATGAAAAGATAAGCCGTGCAGTTAAAAAAGTCAATTTTTTATTATATCAGATGACACCTTTGTAAACTAACTTTATTGGTTTTGTTAAGTTTTGTAGCTATAAAAACCTTTTTACAATAACCTCATTTTAATAATATTGTATCCAAAACAGTTTATTTACTCGAAAATTATACAGGCAGTAGTAGACTTGCGTCATTCGAATTTGTTTTCAGGTGCATTGATTACAAATGATTAAAAAATATTCTAAACAACGTTACTCGTTAGTAAAACTGGTCGTAACTCGTCCTTGTTACGTAAACAACGTAACTTTTAAAATAACAATAATATTAATTTATTTATACTTATGCTTCAATGGAACAGCAAGGAATTGTAAGTAATAAAAGAATAATCGATTGAAATGTAATGTTTTAAACACACTGGTATATTTCTTTTATCATCAAAAATGTACTTAAAAGTAGTTAAAGATATTAAAAAAGGGTGAATTGAGACTAGATACAAAATTTTGGCACATATTGAAAAGGAATAAAGTATTTAAAACGCACATCATGATTTATGATAAAGCTGCACATCATCAGACATCAAGTTAAAGCCAGCACATAGAGAATATACCTAACACAATATTTATATACTGAAATATATATAATATACAGGTATGTGAGACTGGTTTTACATCAGTAAATACATAAATATTTATTGCGCAGAGAAACTAGTCCCATGTACTTGACCTGTCACTGTGATAACAATAGCAATGGTAAAGTTACTGTCTGTCAAATGCGAATGTAAATTAAATCATTATACTATGTAGGTATACAGAACTACACTAGTAGCTGCCACGTTGTGAGACTTCCATCTGCAGTTATATTGAAGTTATTTAGTCCAGATGTTAGCAAAGTATTTATGTTAATTTATAAATAGAAGTATATATTAAAACTGGACTATCCACATTCCAAAGAAGAAACCTAAAATTGAGTTATAGTTTATGATCTGTCTGCAAATACTGAGTATAGTTATTTCCAGGTACATGATATTAGGTATATACTTATATGGTATCTAATAAACTTAGGGCCTAAAGTATTATGATCTGTTTTTGAGATGATTTCCACGACCTCACGAGAACTCCACGACCTCATTCCGCCTGCCCCCTTCTAACCATCGGACACCTAGACGCACTGCAGGTTACCATCCCTACCTAGTTGCTATTCCACCAATTCGCACTAAGCGTTTCCAAATGTCTTTTGTGATGCGCACAGCAAAGGAGTGGAACTCTGCCTGCGTCTGTGTTTCCGAACGTATACAACCCCGATCTCTTCAAAGTGAGAGTTAACAGGCTTCTTCTGGGTAAGCTCGCTCCATCGTCGACTTTGTCTCTGTCATCTCTGACCTAGACTACGAGTCAAGAGCAAACCTATCTTAAATAAAATAAAAAAGATTTAAATAAATGCCACAATAAAAATGTGTTTTTAATAATTAACTATTAAATTAATATTATTTAGTAGGTCGCCCATTGATTACATTTTTCAAAACAGCATCATTTCATTTAACATTCTTAAAAATTTGGTCCCGTGTGAGCGAGAGAGGTGCAAAATGTGAAAACCCTCTTAACTATAAAAATTAAGTGACACGATAATTTTATCAAACATAAATACAGAAACAAACAAACATAAACTTTAATGACGTATATGTCGCAACCGAAACTGTTAACTGGAAGGCTAATTAAGCTAGTTAGCTTAGTTAGCCTTTCAGTTAACAGCCTAGCCTTTTAAATAAACGGTGCCGTTCAACTAGCGGCCTGAATGATATTCAATTATGGGTTGGGTTGGAACTGTGACCAACCACGTGCAAGCCGAATTGGTCGCAGTAACAAAGCCGGGGCACCCCGACCAAATGGGTTAGGTTAGGTTAGAATTGTGACCAACCGCGCGCGAGCTGAGCGAACGAAGCGAGCGGTGCCGCGGCAGCGGCCGGGGAGCATTACTTCCAAAGGCTTTTTTTTTTGTGGACGGGAAATCATCAAATGACTTCTCCCGCTCTGGGCGGAGCGGGAGGGCGTGTCAGACTTTTACTGACTAAAACCCACCCGTGTTCCTTCTGTTGCCTGTGCCGGGGCCACGGTAACTCATTCGAACATCTCGCAACCCTTGCTGGCATCGGCCCTAGCGGACCCCGTCAATAGTGCTGACATCTCTTTGAGGCGCGCGTGGAACACAACGCGCCATCGACTCGGGCTTGGTCCTTACCGGACGGCGAGCTACCCATTGCTCGCCGTCCGCAAGCCTGCGCCTACGGTGGCCGGGAATCGGCTGCCAATTCCCGACGCCCAGGGCGTCTCCTGCGGCGACTAGGGGCGTGAGGGCGCAAAGCTACTTCCAAAGGCAAGGCTGTTAACTAAACGGCTAATTAAGCTAGTTGGCTGCGACATATACATTAAATTATTTCAGAATGAATATGTACTATCGGACACTGAATTGCAAATGTACTCTAGGTCTCTTGTTTATGTATATTTGACAGACTTTAACTAAATATAAGTGTGCTAGTGTGTAATATGTGTAATATTGGTGGATGTTGGCCAAGGATTGGGCGCAGCTGGTGCAGAGCCTCGTGGAGTCAGGCTGGACCGCGCACGTCCAAGTGGCGGAAAATGTACGACACTCCCCCCTCACGCATTTATAGTGACGTTACAATGTGATTGGTGCGCGATTGCACCGCAGGTTACATACACGTGTAATAACAATTTTATACGTGTCTTAAATTTCCCGTTAAAAGAAAATCAAACTTTCAAATAAAAATGTCTTTTGATCACCAAATACAGCGATCACGCGGTCTTTTTGTCCGCCGTTCGAATGATGTGAAAAGCGGTGAAATCGTCCACCTCTCACAGATTCAATATTGAGTTATTATTACGTGTCGTAACACTAATTTCCACAGATGTTATTATTATTAGCGCACGTACCTTTACGAGTTAGCCTTTACAATAAGCGCTGGAGCTCTTTTCACGTTTCATTTTATTATCGCGACGTCCTTACTAGAGGAAATGAACAATTAATTATACAGCCTTGGCCAAAAGTATTGAGCACCCATGATATCTTTCAGTTTTATGCGGAGTATCAAATAGAAATAAAACAAAACGTTTTATATGGGTTTATTTTACTATTTATTAATAGAAAATTAATATTTTGTGGGTCCACCCTTTGCCTTAATTACGGCAGAAATTCTTTTTGGTAAAGAGTTAACAAGTTTTTTACAGTCGTCAACAGTAATCGAGTTCCATTCTAGGCGCAGACAGCGTTTTAAATCTTCTTTGTTGTTAATTGTGTGGCGCCTAACCCTGCGCTTTAATAAACCCCATAAATGTTCTATGGGGTTCAGATCTGGAGACTGAGCTGGCCAGTCAAGCAGTTCCGTGTTATTTTCCCGAAACCATCTCATAGTGCGTGCAGATTTGTGGCATGGCGCGTTATCCTGCTGGAATTTGACACCATCCATATTCGTGTCGCCAAAAAGTTTCGTGAATGAAGGCAGTAATGCAGTTTCTAGTACATTTATGTACTTAGTAGAGTCCATGCGACCCTCACACACGAACAATTCGCCAACTCCAGAATCGGTCATGCAACCCCAGACCATTATGCTGCCTCCACCGTGTTTAACGGTTGGGATCACACACTCTGGCTTAAATTCTTCGCCCACACGGCGACGCACAAAGGTCACACCAGGTGTACCAAAAATCTGCAATAAAGAGAAAAATATTGAGTTCCGTAAAACTAAAATAAATTCAATTATGCGTTTGGTTTTTAAAACATTTTATAAAATTGTATCAGGGCATTAAATTGACTTACTCACCTCAAAGTTTGATTCGTCTGACCAAACAACATTTGACCAATCTTCAGCGGTGAAAGTTCGGTGTTTTAAAGCCCATTTCAATCGAGCTTTTTTGTTGTTATCGGAGAGCCATGGCTTCTTCCTAGCTTTACAGCCTTTCAGACCAGCTTCTTGAAGTCTTCTGCGAGTAGTTCGAGCAGAAATTGGCTTCTTAATTTGTTCCGACAACTCAGCAGCGAGCTCTGAAGATGTTTTTTTCCTATTTCTTAACGACTCTCTCAGTAACTGACGATCTTGACGGTCTGTGGTGATGCGTTTGCGCCCGGTTCTCGGTCTATTTTCATGTGATCCGGTAGTAGAGAATCGCTGAATAGCATATTGCACGGATCGGCGCGAACATTTCACAGTTTTAGAAATCTCTACTTGTGATTTCCCTTGCTCATACAGAAGCTGTATCTGCACACGTTTTTCTAAAGAAAGTTCGTTTTGGTTTGGTATATTGCAACGATAACACTTAAAACTTCTGAAATAAAATACAAAAGGCGCACTAGATCACTGGATGTGTTCACACCGAGCGATGGTAGCGAACTGATAAATAAATACAAAAATTGTAAAAAACACATTTTAATGCACCCAGGTGTTTTATTGCTAGCTGTGCGGCGTGGGTCATTGTTTAAACCTTTGTAGATGGCCGACAAAAGAATTCTTCAACAATAGATTTGGTTTACTCCCATACTTTCCGTGAACGAGCGAAATTTGTAAGGTGCTCAATACTTTTGGCCAAGGCTGTATTTTGCAAAACGGCTCTTATTTATGTGACTTTAAAGTTCACTTTGGCTAGTTAAACTTATCATATTTTCTTAATTTATCATATGTTATGAATCATGAAGAAGTGTTCATTTCCTGTAGCGAAGTCTTAAATAGTACTATTCTATGTCTTTTATTATTTATATTGTTAAAATTATCTTGAAACAATCCAAAGGCTTAACAAAATAGTACTATTAAGACATTTACCTTTAATTTGCATTATTTTTTTTCCAAAGAGTAACGATGTATCAATTTTAGGCATGCTCGGCAACTTAATTTTTGCAAGTAAACAGTAGAAAATTGTAAGAAAGAATCTAGTCTATTACCTGGTATTTTCTTTTGATAGTCTTAGTTAAACTTGGCTATAATAATTTATAACAATATTATTATTGATTCAGAAGATACAAATACCGTACGTATTACGTATTGTCATGAGCATGATTATCGCACTCTTTAGTCGGGCCAGATACATTCATAAGCATAATGTTGTGCCTATGAAAATGGGTTTTGAAACAACCAAATATGTTGGGTAAGAAACTTTTATTATGCTTAAATTCATAAATCATAACCATTATGCTTGTGATTGCATTAGTAAGTACATAATTTTAACTAGTTATTATTTTGACAGTCCTTATTTGTAATACAGTCAGTGTTTTATTTTCAAATGTTGTTCAGTGGCTGTATCGCTTCCGTTTTTACAACCTCATTAGACTTTGTACCTAACGTTACCATGACTCTAATATTGCGGTAGTGTTAGTAACGTCATGTGTTTTTATTTTCAGAATTTACTGCGTTTTCTCGTTGTTTTCTCTCGCTTGCCAGTCGTTGCGTTGTCTTTGGGATAGAGTAGTGATGTGTTTACTTGTGTCGACAGCTGGACAACCCGGTGTCGAGTTACAATACAACGTATCTCAACCACGGGTCACCGCACTCGCCGCAGACGACGAATAATTCATTATCATATCCCCAGGTCAGTTACCCATTTTCGCTTTTATTGTAATGTGACTCGTCACTTTCATTTTTTATTACATTACAGAACCAAACATATCTGAGGGACAATTCCCGTTATTTTAATAATGTTCGCAGTATGATCTCAGTCTAAATCTGTCAAAATTATCTCTAATTTTCCTAAATTTTTGACAAGTTTTTGACATTAATTGTCGCTGCAATGAGATTGCGACTATATTTTGAACGTTTTAAATGCAGGGAATTGGCCTTCTGTAATGCTATGAGTGTACGTGTATTTTGTGCAGTCGACGCAGACGAGTTGCGGGAGCGGGAGCGGAGTGAGCGGTATGAACTGTGGGCGACGGAACGCGCGCGACCCGGTCGCGGGCGGCGGCGGCTTCGCCGCGCTGCAGCCGCTCGCTTCGCCCTCCGCGCCGGCCACGCCCGCCACGCCCGCCAGCATACCCGACATCGTGTTCACAGGTACACATAGTATGTGTACAGTATTACTGTAACGTTGACTAGCCCGCCAGAAGACAGCTGTACTAAAATATCAAGGAAATAACGGGTGTAAAAATAGATAGAATACTCTTTATTATGTACACCATAAAAATTACAGATATAAATGTAGAAACGTTACATAGACCCTCCCCTTTTTTTTAAATACCCTTAAAGAAGCCGAAAGTCACTTGTTCTTTTCGTTATTATGACCTTTTTTTTGTTCTGGATCACCTCTGGAAACCTTTTGGTCACGGAGCAGGGACCGAAACCGGTATGATCAATACGGGTATTTTTTCGGTTACAACATTTTTTATACATGTATTTTCAAAGGTTACCTTAATTCTTAAATTGAATATATAATGGTTCCTGTAACTGATCGGCTCGAGCTCCTAGGCATGGAGTTGACATCATGTCTTAACTTCAGTGCCACCATCGAGTACAAACCCAAACTGCGGCCAAAAAACTGGGCATCCTAAATAAGGTGAAGCGATACTTTACGCCTGGACAGCTTTTAACTCTTTACAAAGCGCAAGTCCGATCCTGCGTGGAGTATTGCAGCCACCTTTGGGATGGCTCAGCTAAATACCAACTTGCCGCGCTTGATTCGGTTGAACGCAGAGCTACGAGGCTCATTGGAGACGTAAGACTGGTGGATGCCAAGCTTCACAGCTTGGCTCATCGCCGCAAGGTTGCCTGCTTGTCGGTCTTCGGTGAGTGTGCTCAAGAACTCCACGACCTCATTGCGCCGGCCCCCTTCGACCATTGGACATCTAGACGCACTGCAGGTTACCATCCCTACCTAGTTGCTATTCCACCAAATCGCACTAAGCGTTTCCAAATGTTTTTTGAGATGCGCACAGCAAAAAAGTGGAACTCTGCCTGCGTCTGTGTTTCCGAACGCATACAACCCTGATCTCTTCAAAGTGAGAGTGAACAGGCTTCTTCTGGGTAAGCTCGCTCCATCGTCGACTTTGTCTCTGTCATCTCTGACCTAGACTAGAGTCAAGAGCAAACCTATCACAAAAAAAAAAAGAATACAACCAGTATTAATACCGGTAACCGAAATAAAAATTACCTCTAACTTACTCGTGTCCGTCGGTATTATTCAAAGGGCGTGCATCGCTGTGTGTGTGTCAAAGGCTGCGGGCACGAAATCAGCGGCGAGGAGCAATGGCTGAGCGGGGCGGTGGCGGCGGAACAATTTTGTACCGTCGCCACCGCCCCGCTCAGCCATTGCTCCTCGCCGCTGGTTTCGAGCCTGCAGCCAAAGAGTTGAGTTGACCTGCGCGCCGGCGAACGCCGACCAATCACGGCCCTGGCTGGCTGGCGATATTCTGTTTCATTCTCGTAATCAAGGTCATTTTTAGGTAACCTGTATTAAAACGGTAACCTAAAACGAGGTAACATGTTTCTACTTGCTTAGCCAGATAGCGGTAACCTTAGTCGTAGATGTAACCAAAATTCTTCGATACCTGAACCGTAATTTTTATTAAAGGTTTTCGGTCCCTGTTACAGAGATACTTGAAGGTCAAAGTTTCAACTTTATTTGACGTTTCTTTTTACGAAAACAAGTTTTAAATGTTATAACTTAACTTTAAATACTCCCAGGATCCTGTACCGCTGCGTGCACCTATAAGCACAATGTTTTGCGTGCTGTTAAAGGTCTCCACGCGTTTGACTTAAAAAAAAAGAATTATTCACTTCAGGATATTAAATTCAGAATAATTACGCGAGAGACCCATGGGCAGACCCGTCCTCTAAGAAGGTTGAGTGTCAACTGAAAAAAACTAAAATGGCGTCTCAAGCCGTCAGGAAGATTGTTAACTGGCAGCGCCGACGAGGCGCTGATCTAGCATAAACCCCTACAGAGTCAGGGTCTAACAGTGCATTTTATTGCGCACTACCGTAAACAGCGAATTTTCGCGCCAAAAATAAAAGTCGTTTCCCAGTAAGTATTTTTGCACAAAATTACTTAGTTTGATGCACAGAATGCGTAAATGACGGCTTTGTCATGAATCTTTTTACCCAACTGCTAAGGAAGCAGAGGCGTAGCCTTCATACAACCCGATTCCTATCGGTTTCCCTACGGAACAACCACTCTTCTTAATGTCTACTATTGCCAAATAACAGTACACCTGTGTGTATAACTGTGTATCACATCACATCACATTACATTACATAATTATATTTAATACCAGTTTAATACATCATAAGATTAAAAACCTACAGATTTTGTCTATGAGAACTGAACAATGTTTTCTTCGGCTTCCCTCTAATGATAATTGTAGCTGCGCCACTGTAAGGAAGGGTTATGTTTTTTGCGCGTATCTTGTATGCTTGTAAATTTTTTTTATTACCTCGTATCTTCCAAACTACTGGATGGATTTCGACAGTTAAGATATCGTTAGATTCGTCATAAAAGCCCAAGTGTCCTTAGATAGGTGTTTACGAAAAACAAAATGGCGGATTTTTGGCGCTAAGTTCTAAGTCGTTAATATTTTTTTTTTTTACCAAACCTATCGAGTAGGGTATCAAAATGAAAGAAATTTAAAGGAGATTTCAATAATATACAGGGTGTAAGGGACAGCCCTCCGCAAACTAACAAGGTGCATTCAGCCCCTTAGTTTGAATCATATTCCACCGGAAATATTCTCAGGAAAATTATAATTTCTTTAATCATATTTTCAGTTACTATTCCTTTATTTCAATGTTAATTTACATTATCTGTACGCAGCACTCCATTTATGTAAATAAAACAGCTAAATTAAAAAATGCTAAAAAGTAACACTTATTTCTTATGGCTTCTGTAGAGCTTGGTAAGGTATTCAGGTGAAACTCCAGATGATAGTTTTGTGTATCTCATAATCATGATAAAATTTGTACAGACTTAATGCTAAACTACTAAATAGGAAGTGGATATTACAAATAATTCTTAAATGATCTAGCCTATAGGAAAACGGTATTAAATAATGTAGTCGTTCGCGCACTGTGCCACACATTTAACAACCATGGGTCACCACCGCATCATCGGCCATTTCTGTCGCTGGCGCAGTGCTAGCCGGGCCTGTCCCAGGGGACTGGGCTCTCACTGCCAGGGGACTGATCTCTCACCGCCAGGGAACTGAGCTCTCACCGCCAGGGGACTGGACTCTCACCTCTAGGGGACTGGACTCTCACCGCCAGGGGACAGGCCGGCGAGGTGTCGTGAAGAAAACGTTGCGCGCCTACAGACACATGTACCACTCATACCCACAGCCTGTAAGGCAAACACGATGACGGGCCCGTAGCCACCACGGTATAGATCCCGCGGGAAAAAATCTAACCGTGACAACCGTTTTGCAGACGCTGGAGTCAGACCTTGTTTTATTATTATGTCTGTGACATATCTCGAGACCCTGGGGTCCCGGACCTTTGGAAGGCATACGAGGGGCCAAAGCCAACTCGCAGAGGCCCTATAGACAATTTTAAATGATGAAGAGGCACCAACCGATGATTATCCCTGTATGCACTATGCAAGTGCACCCAAGGATAACCCCCGGTTGGTGCAGGACTATTGCAGAACATGGAAACAAATCTATAGTCTATGGGTTTGGGTGGCTGTGCACTGGTTATCTAGGACTATGGAAAGACTATGGCCTCTGCCTGATCAATATTTTATATACAATACACAGATAAAATGGCAGCGGGTGACTTGCACACACAATAATGGGCCCCCGAAAACGGTCGCTAGCACGTTGTGTCGTAGCGATAAGGGGGCAACATGTCTTGAGGTCCTTAAGAGGAGTGGAGAGGTATTCCACGGCTATCAGGATAATCCTGGAAGTACGGTCAAGATCCCTACCAGCATCTCACTGGAATACTTCCTTCCTCCGAGCACGTTTGCTTTTGCGAATCTCCACTTATTATTATTATCCACTTTATTTCAATAAATACATATAAATTATATTTTTAAATATTAGAATATAAAAAGTATAAAAACATTTAAAAATATAAAAATAGTAGCCCACCGGTATCGGGAACAGGGTCCAAGCTACCGGCGGTCAGGGCTCCAGATAGACGAACCTCCTAACAATGCGAGCCGTGGTTGCCGTTATTATTATTATTTAGTGACTTGTCTATTACTATACTCTGTCTACGTTACAAACAGAAGAATAACTCGTGAATATTGTTGTCAGATTACTCGGGCCAGCTGGACACGGGCATTTTCGGCGGCGAGGAGGCGCAGCTGCGCGCGGGGCTGGACCTGGACGACCTCAACCTGCTGGAGGACCCCACGTCGCTCGTGCCCGACTCGGCCGTGGAGCACGAGTTCCGGCTCGACCGCTTGTAGTACACCCGGCTACACGCAAGCTTGTGCACATTCCGGCAAGGATCCAAGTGTTCATTGTGGTTAAGCGTTTTACTCATGTTTCAATTCCGAAGGGGTAAGTAGTTAGTGACGATCGCGATCGACTTGACGATTAATGTGCGGCCCGACGTGATTATTAGTATTGTGAATATTCTCTATAACTCGAATATCATTAGAAGATTGATTCGCATCTAATCGAGTTTTTTATTATAACTGTTCATGTCAAATTCTTGACAGTGATTTCTTTGTACATAAAAACTAAAAGTGTTCACTTCGATGAAATTGCATTTAAATCGCTAATGTTGCATGCTAGTATAACTACGAGTCCTTGGTTGCGTCGTTTAACGAATTGTTAACTTACTGGTTTTTAAACTTGTACTTCAAAGCACCGTATAATTCTCTTAGACATAATATTGTCATTCAGCAATTGCTCAAGCATTTACTGAATTTTAAACTTACTCTGCATATGAGCAGATGGTTGACGTTTCTCGTTCCACAAGCAAGTGTATACATTGGGTATGCACGGGCTTTACTACGTTATGTAGCATGTGTACATTGTGTCTCAGTGCCCCAATTCCTTTCTGGATATAGTTGTTTAGTGTAACATTAGGACAATGTAAATAAGAGGGATGCTGTTTATGAGGTTTGTAATAAGCTTTTGTCGCAAACATATCTATGTATGTGCGTATGTATGGTTGCGCGGCTCGAATTGTATACATCGATTATGTAAGTTCGATTTTTATTTTTTTAAGTACTCTTTGATCTAAAGATGTATAGGTAAAGGGTAGCGCCACTCACAATACCTACTTGAAGAAGAAACTGCTGCTTTACAACGGTATTTTCTTTTTGATCTACGTCACTTTCTACATGACTCATTTAGAAAGAGAAATATAGACATTCTAGATAATAAAAGCCGACGTTAGCATGGTCGTAAAAATATCGCGGTGATTTTTTGTCACGCACTGGATTTTCAACGCTCTGCTTAGCGCCGAGAGTTAAAAATCCAACAGTGTGTTTTTACGACGCGCTGAAATGCACTCTGTTGGATTCTCAATGCTCGGTTCAACACCGAAATGTGAAAATCAAGTGCGCGATAAAATCCCGCCGCGATATTATTACGTGCGTAAGTCGGCTAAACCATTGTGAAGGAACAATTTATTCTTCCTCTTCATTCGATATTTGGGAGGAAGCTAGTCTTTATGTATAAACTTGTTTCTAGAATGACACGTCGCTGGCGGTCATAAAGACAACATTTAAACCGAGGTAATGTAAATAGCCCGCAGTTGAACTAGCCAGTGACTTAATGCGACTGCTCGTTACATTTCGTTTGCGATACTTAGATTGTTTCCGACAGATACTCGATTCTAGATATCCTTGTTCTCTGTTCTAGAACAGTAACTATCTGAAGTTAAACTTTAAATAGTTATTAAGTTTTGATATATTTAGTTGTTAAATATACATTGCACTCGTTACATTAACCATGTGTATGTTTTCTCTCTTGTAATGTTACGTGAATTTATAATTCTATAGTTTTTGTAATAAATGTATGACATAGAAATTATTTTTATTACGACCGTGCGGTTAATATTACGAGTGCACTGACATACAAGTAGACATTTGTGTTTTTCTGTTTTGTAAATGCTCATTATATTATGTTTTAAGAGTCTAGTCATCAAATTATGTTCAGGAAGTTTTAACAGATTTCATACAATTCAACTGATTATAAATGTACAGATTTCATTCCATTACAATTATGAAGCAATTTGAATACAATGATTTGTTATGTAGAAAGAACCGAAGTGGGGACGTGTGGGGTTCCCGCGGCTATTTGATATCTTCTCGTTTACAAAAGTCATATCTATTGCAACATAATTATGTATTGTATCTTTGTGTTGTGTACAGTGTACGCAGAATTACGACTGTTCGTGTTGTTATGGTTTTAAAGTTTTATTTAAAATTCCGCCATAGGGGTATGTACTGTATGACAGATGATATACTTGTACTGTATAAATAGTTAATGTACGATAATTGTGATAAAGTAAAAAAGCACAACTTAATTCATTGTGAAGCCTAATCTGACGTTAAAGTAAGTTTCTTTTTTCTTATTAAAGTTTAAATGGTGTTTTCTAAATTTAGATCATTATGTACATGTTATATAAGCTAGTGTCTGCCAAATGCAGAAGATTAACGAATATCGGTCGGGTTTGATTTTGAGTCTGAGTCAGGTGCAATATGCTGTATGTGTTGGAATGTTTCGACCACGTCATGACACTGTTATTTGAATATTATTATGTTCATATTGTTTATTATCAATTCGAAAAGTACAAAGTCAAAATTGTGCATGTTCTGTTGCGACTGTGCGTGATGCTGAGACGTGTACAGCACGTGGAGGGCGGGGCCTGTCGCGCTTGCTCACACGTCGCATTTGAAAAGTACTCATGGTTATAAAAGCTGTTGGATTTTTTTACCTTTTGCATTTTGGAGTTAAGTTATAAAAATAGTAATAGGATAATGTATGTGCAGTTATGAGAAAGCTTTCGATGCCCTAGAAGCAAAGAGACACCAATCTGTGTGATCGAGTATTTCTACAAATCTTAAATCTATCAATTCATACGACATTTAATTATAGGACATAATATGTTTTTTCTCAAATATGCACAAACTTAATGAAGATTTTGCGGTAAAATGTTTCAAAGGTTTGTTTTATTTAAACCAAATGTACATAAGTGTGATAGAGATGAAACGGTCTCATTTAAAATAAAGTTGTTGTAAGAGGATTTGTTTATTTTTCGTGGCTACCTCACCGTATTTATTTATTTATTTGACCATTATTAATAAATTATCAACACTTGTTTTTCAAGACTGCTAAATGCCTGTCTGACACTGACCTGACGACCTGACAGTTTTTTCACAACTGACATTTTAGTTTCATGACGGAGTACTAAAGGCTGGTTTACATTGATGCAGCATTTTAATCTAGCGCAGGCATCAAGTGACACTTAGATCGATATTGGATACACTTCAACCCAGTCCAGTATCCAGTGTCCAGTGCTGACTGCGATCATCCCAAGCCGTTCAATCTGGGTTGTGGTTGATGAACAACCTTACGAGCTTATTGCGTAGTCTAATTAATAAAAGCCATGCAGTTCTTGATCTCTGTACACTAATGAGATTCGTCTCTCCGAAATCACCTCTTAGCATTCCTGACCAGCGCGTGATAACGTTTGCTGTTGCTATTCTATGTACTATCGAGGAAACTTACATCTGACCAATTCGAAAACAAAATCCCGTGCACACGATGACCACATCTGTTAGCAAGCGTTACTATTGCGGCCGAGCGCTGCAAGCAAGAATAGTCCTTACGGTGTATAGATGTTCTTTTCTCTCATGGTACACGGCTACAGGGATCTTTTGGCGCTCGAATGTCGTTGACAGGGAGCGCTGTTGGTACACATTTGTGAAATGTATTGCAAAAACATGATGGCGGCGCTATTTCCAAAAGAACCTGTAGCCCTATACCTATACTCTATTTGTTATAAGATTAGAAAAATAACAGTTATCACCCTTTCGTTATTTCGATATAAACGTATAATTAACTCCGTTATTTCACGATAAATATAAAGCAATGTAATCTATTTACCATTAAATTTTTTTTTAAACTTAAAGTGCAGCAATTTCAACAATATTACACAATAACTGATGTTATTGTGTAATATTGTTCTAATGCTAAAGTAAATGAAGTATAGGCGAGGCGTAGGTACAGTATTTTTTTACTTCGCAAACTGTACGCGCCATTGCCGCATAGACACACTCCACATTAATCAACCTCATTTTCCTCTGTTTCTAATTCTGTTACAGGCTGGAAAAAATGAAACGTCAATCATTAAATTCAGTATTCAAATTTTGCGGTCTTGTGTCATGTCACCACATTTTGTAAGTGATTTTTGTGTGAATTTGCAAACATGCGTTCTTGGTTTGTATTGATCTTATTTGGGAGTCTACTAGTACAGATTATCAGCAGACCGCAACAGACAGCAGAGTATAATAATGATAGGTAACATTCTAACATTCCTTTTTGTATGTAAACCTTAGACTATAAAATTTTCGTTGAATTCCTCAGATCACTTGATCTGAGTTGAATTCATGAATAAACGTGAGCTCATTCTACTATCCAAAACGAATGGATTAGTGGATATACAGAGGATAGCCAAAGCTCATTACTTATGTATGTGGGCACAACATCTACAGCTAAAAGTTGAAATAAAATTGTAGGTAGTCTGAAATGATTTAGATCATGCCTGAGGATTAAAAACCTGTTCTCAGTAGGTACTTAGCGGCCCGGAACTGTGCTCATAACGAGGCAATGACACGCCTGATTTCGTTCATTAATAATCATGTCGACAGCTTCAACTCTATCAAGTATGTATATAATACTCTCATAGCAACTAACATTTTAATGGCATTGATATCACATGATTGTTGCCAATCGGGCCTTGATTTTACCGCTCTTGGGGTGGTGGCCAAGAGCGGTAAAATTGTGGCCCGCTTAGCGTCTGTAAACAATATTTTGACAATGACCATTTTGTCGTTGCAGTGATCTTGAGGAGGCAGAAGAAGATGAAGAGAATGAACCCGTAGCAGAAGAGTTCCTGACTGAGGATGACGGCACGCGCCTGGCTGAGCAAGTAAGTTCAACGATCTCATAGTTAGACTGACACCCAATCCCTTTATTTTAAACGGCTTTTGCGCTCAACATTAATAAATCATATGGAACCGTTAATTTTTACTTAGTTCCGCCTCGGTGGAGTGTAATCCTGATAAGAACAATACAATCTTGTACCTACCGCGGCCACGAACATGCCGCAGCAGCGGGTCATTCGTACATTCTATGTAACCATAGCCTTGATTAATGAATGGTCAATTTTATATCATTTCAGTGTCAATCTTAATTTTACTTATAATACGCTTTATTAACGCTACTGTAAGTTTTATGGCAAAATTCTCGCTCCTACATGGGACACTATACCTGGTGAAATGTGACTGTACTAGACACTTTCTTCTAACTAACCCTACAGGGAATAGGCGTGTTATGTTTTTATTTTCGCAATTCTCTGGTATTTTATTTTATTTAATTTTAGGAGCCTGCCGTTCAAGAAGAAGACGTACCGCAAAGTAGACACATGCTGGACCTAACTGAAAGCAGATATTTGCAGCGCAACTCGGCTGGTGACCACCTTACTCGGACTAAAACAGAAAATGTATGTCATTTCGAAAATCATCTTAGTGAAACCTTTCTTGGTGAAAGTTGACGATGTTCAAATTGACTAATGAATCTTGACAGCTTTCAGATTTTAAAACCAGCAGGAATCGAGATTCACGAGGAGATAATCCCGTAGGTACACATTTCAACGAACAGGTTCAACCTTTTCATTCTCCAAGACTTCGCCAACCAAATAAATATACTGAATCCAACGACGATCCACAAGAAGCAACAGAACACTTGAGCAGTCGTGATGTTTACAAATCCAATCGTATTATGATGCAGGGCCCAGGTCAAAATCAAATCAATAAAAGAACTGTTGAATTTGAAGGCCAGTCAAACGAAGAAGGCGATATGTTGTTTGAAAAAAATGGGGACCAAGTAAGCAAAGTAAATAGAAATGAAAATAATAATAATGAAGCTTCTGATACCAATGAACAATCTCGATATTTTAAGCAATATTATAACACAATGCAAGCTGAAAATAGAGACACAAATGAGGAGAAAAGTCATGATGGTGGTGCACGTTTCAACTTAAGAGATAGACGTGATGTAAAAGAAGCTAGCCCAGCTGAAACTCCAACTGTGTCTAATGCCCAAGGTACTAAAGAGAGCAACGACAAAACAGACAGTGAAGATGAAGAATCCGCAATCAAAAGGCACATTAAAAAACTTTCTGTAGATGAATTAAATCAGCTGTTAAATTCACTCAACGATGACAGAAGAGAGCTTTTAAAAAAAATAATCGACGACGTCGATGCGAGTGATAATGGGTTTATTAATAAACGAGAAATAACTAAGAAAGCGGGCGCTGTAGAAGAAAATAATTTCATTGAAAACTGTCAATCTGATCTGAGTAAAGTTCAAGGTGGCAGTCCGGTTGTTGAATTAAACACCGAAGCTGCACATTCAGTAAACCAGGAGACTACAGATATCAGTAAGCAACCAGAACCGGCAACTGAGAGTAATGAACTATCCAGTCAAAAAAGTGCGGAAACAAGTATGAGCTCTGTAAATAAAATGGAACTGACAAACCAGAACAGTGAAAGTATTCCGAAAACTGCTGATAGTTTGAACACGTTCGCTTTACTGGATCCCAAAAATCAAGGCAAAGTTGTTGCAAATCCACAAGTTTCATCAAAAACTGAAATAAAGAGAGAAACTAATTTAGACGATATGGACGATATGTCCGTTGATGACTCGAAAACGATAGACAACGATTTGAATCTTCAAAATGGACAGGATTATGCTAATGACCAAGGATACTTCTGTTCTCAGGACGAAAGTTCATCAAAATTATTGAACGATGATCAACAATTTCATGAAGATGGTAAAGAGTACAAACGAGAGACAGATTTGGAAAAGCAATCTGAAGTATCCGACTCTATGAAATCATTAGAAGAATCTTTTCCAAATTCAAATGCTTATGATGATTCGGTGCCTTACTCGGGCCCATTAGTTAGAGTGAAGCGAAAAAATTCTGACCAAGTAATTAAAAAAAGATCAGCTGGTCTTTTCCCTGATGCCAAAGTTGGATACTTCCCGTACAAAGCAGAAAACGAGGATGAAGATAACGATGAGGGTAATGAGTTCGATGATGAAGGCTTTTATGATCGTACTTCTAACTTCGCAAATAGTAACAAAGGATTAGAAGAGGAATCTGCCAACGTTGATCAATCAGTACAAGCTAAAAAGTCAAATGTTGACAAGTCAAAAGCAGCATCCCATGAAAACCTGGAAGGCGAAGACTCAATGAGTCTCGGATCAGATACTGACGGCGTTCTATCTGGTGTGGAAGGTGTCGATGATAATCTTATGTACGGCAGTGACGCGAGGAATAGACGCACTGCTGAGGACAACTCCAGGGACACCGCGAAAGACGAACCAGAGCGGTCTACCTTATTGCTTGAAAATGAAAAGAAATCTGCTAGTGAAAATTTCTTCAATGCCCCGCATTACCAAGAGAATGATGCGTTTGGACCACTCCCTCGAAACTATGACGGAGATTTAAACAGATACAAAAGAATACGACGAGTGAAACAATCGCATGATCAAGAACCAACTTCTTCTGATGGTTAGAAAAGGTATACTATGATAACGATTAAATAATTTTTAAGTATTTTAAACAACGTTTGCATTAAAATACATTAGTTTCTACTTAACTTTAATTTACATTATTTGTATTACATTTTTATTTTTAAGTATTCAAATATGAGGTAATTTAAAATTAGTTTTTGTTCAGTCTTACAAAATTGTGGTATAACATAAGTAACATAACATGTACAATATACATGTTATGTTACTTATAGATGTAAGGCAGTCTATCCGTACCCATACACTCAAATAATTTATTATTATTATCCCTTCGTTTTAAAGAACTAGCTTCTTTATGAAAACTTCGTAAATTATATAACTAATTTTAAATAACCATGTATAATTTGTAGGCATTGTTATGTAAACATTTATAAATAAATAACCATAACATGATGCCATGTTTTTTATTCTGACTCTTAACATCTGACTATTAAAACAAAACACTGCTACATTATTTTAGAATCATAGTCTTAGCTTAGCAGGTACAAGCGTAAAAATAGGTTTGAACTGGTAGTCTGTTTATTTATTTTGCGCACTCATACTAAAGACGGATCGTCTCAGTCTGAGCATAAGGGTTTTCAATGTTCTTTTATGGTAATTTGGAGTTCTCAAATTTATATTTGCCAAAATAGCGAATTAGCGACCATATAATACACATTCTGTGAATATCTCAACGGGCTGGTAACTACGGTTTTAAAGATACAGACGGCATGGCACAGGCTTAGTAAGTGCCCAAAACAGTCAAGATACCGATTTGTGAAAGAATGCCGTTTATCTCAAGACTTTACTATAACACTAAACGTAGAGATTATTAAAAAAAAAAATCTAAAGAAGTGGTAAAAAAATGGTAAAGTAGTAGATCTAGGTATTTGTGTCCGTTACTCCAGCAAGAAAATCTTTTCTAGAATGAATTTAGTTCAACGAATAATAGGAGCGTAATCCTAAGTGCGCGCCAAATAAAAAAATTGTGCGTGCTACCGTCTTGGGAATAAAAACTAAAAAAAAAACTGTACTTACACCTTTTGGTTCGTCTTTTTACAATTTGCGGTAAACAGAAGAATATACGAACATAGATAATGTAATATTGCTCATCCCCCATAGCAAATACGGGTTGTTTCCGTTTCGACAGATTTTTGTTTCGACAGCGTGTCACTTTATCTCCAACGTACAGCTGCGTACAAAATAAAAGACAGGTATAATAATAAAGTGTATTGATGGTATGACGCTAGTGAAAACTAAAACGTCAAATTATAAGTCATGCAAACCTACCGGCAATCTACCGACGAAAAACATTATCTAGCATTATTAAGCATTCTATTGTAGTAATTAAATTTTCCTTTAAGTCATGGATCATGCGTTCAATCTTCATGTCCTTTGCAATAACATATTTATTTCTATTTTTGGTCAAATTAGTTACATCAAGTGTCTAGGGATCAAGTACGTTTTAGAGTACCTCCGCAATTAAGGATTATTATTTTGTTTTTTGGATCGTTATTGATTCTTTTTAGTGATTCACTATTTCAATAAAGAATTTTCTTTAAATTTTGATTAAACATAGAAAATCAACTGTCAATCAGGATTCCTATAAAAGTA
The DNA here is from genome assembly GCA_947568875.1 of Fissipunctia ypsillon. Classification (NCBI taxonomy): domain Eukaryota; kingdom Metazoa; phylum Arthropoda; class Insecta; order Lepidoptera; family Noctuidae; genus Fissipunctia; species Fissipunctia ypsillon. The sequence continues at coordinate 12,275,237 of OX387659.1, read as the reverse complement.
TGTAGGTAGGGCCTAAGCTGAGCTTTGCATTTGTGTGAGTGATTACCAAAAATAGAGTCGGACGACGCGCACACACGCGTCGCGTTCTAGTCACACCTACACTATCTATGTGCACTCACACAAATGCAAAGCTCAGCTTAGGCCTCGTGGACTGTAGTAGCGTTTTTACAAAACTATTATTATTTCTGCATGAGAACTGTAAAAAATTGCATCGATATGGAGCGACGACATCATTTGACAAGAGAAGAGATAATGAGAGCTGTCGGAATGTTGCAAGCTGGCTCCAGGCAAAGTGCTGTGGCTGTCGCTCTTGGCACTATACAGAGCGTCATAAGCCACCTCTGGAGACGCTATCGTATCGCGGGCAGCCTGGCCGAGCGACATGGAGGACGATCTTGCGTCACCACTCGAAGACAGGACCGGTACATCCAAAATACTGCTCGACGGAGTCGTACCATGACCGCCATGATGTTGGCTACGAGGCTCCACAGCTCTTCAGGCTTGCTGATAAGCGACCAAACCATCCGAAATCATTTACGTGAAATGGGTCTGCGTTCCCGAAGGCCGCTGAGAATTCCATCGCACATTTTTTTTTTCTTTCTCAGCTTTCACGAGATTCTCTTCATGAGGAACAGCGATATCAACCATCATTGCACGGCGCTCTCGTCTATTTATCACCACAATATCAGGCTTATTACCTACAATAGTCCCGTCAGTGATGATAGATCGATCCCAGTACAATGTGGTGTGACCATTCTCGAGAACTGGGTCGGGCACATACCTGTAGTATGGTACTTCGGACTCCACAAGGTTGTACTGCAAGGTAAGCTGCTGGTGGATAATCCTAGCCAATAGATTGTGTATGTGCAAGTACTCGCCGTTAGCAAGACGAGAACAACCGGAAACAATATGTCGGATTGATTCATCGGGACGATGGCATGCCCGACCGATGTCAATCGTACCGTCCTTGACAAAGTATTTCCGGTAATTATTCGTCATGATAACATCATCCATAATCGCCAGATGAAACTTTCGGTTTCCTCGAAGAGCTCGCTGAAACGCAGCCAGGATACAGACGCCAAAAAGTCTACATCAGGTCTATGGAGGGCCCGGAAAAAGCGTCCGTGAAGCTCTTTGCCTTGCCATACTTCCTTACGATCGTTAGTATCAAGTACTGCAGGTTTGCGCCAGTTCTCTTTCGCCAAGGAGAGCGGGATGAGGCCCTTGTCCACCACAACCACATCCCGATGCATCCCCACGTCGGCTTCTAGGAAATATTCCCTGAGACTGCATATCTCGCGATTGTGGAGGGTTTTAGCGTTTAAAAAGCCTCGACCTCCACACGTTCGCGGGATATACAGTCATTACCGATGACCGTGGGTGATGCATTCGATGTGCAGTTAACAGCGTACGGACCCTCCTATCCAGGGCGTCGAGTTCAGTCTGAGTCCATTTGAGTATGCCGAAAGAGTACATCAAAACTGGCATGATCCAACTGTTGAAGACGCGCACCTTGTTGCGCCTGATAGAAGACTATTAAATACTTTGTTCAGGCGGCCACAGAAGCGCTCCTTCAACGATTGCTTCATGTCAGTAATATTGATGCCCAACGCTTCGACATACCCAAATACTTATAGGTTTCGGTTGAGGTGAGGGATCTAAGGTGTATGGAATCCGAGAGTTGGGTTCCCACGGATTCCATAATCCCCCCTCGCTTTACATGCATGACTGCACATTTGTCCACACCAAATTCCATCCTGATGGCGCTACTAAAGGTTTCTGTTACCTTCAGTAGCTCCATCAATTGCAAATTGTTGGGGGCAAAGAGTTTCAAGTCATCCATGTAAAGGAAGTGAGATATCACTTGACCACCTCTTCTCATCCGATAGCCTAGACCTGAATCCTCCAGCAGTGTGCTTAAAGGATTCAAGGCTAAGCATTATTTTTTTTATCTTTACAATAAAAAATTAAAAAATCCTTATTTTTGCCATTTAATTAACGACATTAAACTTAGTTAATTCCCCACAATTAGCAAAAATTGCAGTTTTTATTGATTTTTACAAAATATAGGGATAAGTTGTTAAACATAGCAATTAAAGTAAGGAGCCAGTCTGGAAGACTAGATTTGGTAAATATTAATTGGATAATTTTTTATAGTTAAAAATGTACTTGACAATTTTGATATGTGTAGCTTGATAATTTATAGACTGACCAGACCTAAAGGGAATAAATATATCTATGCAAAATAAAAACTTTATTTATATAACTTATGTGTGTTCAAATAATCATCTAAGTAGTAATAAGTAGGGAAGGTAAATAAACAACAACTCTTTATTGATATAAAAGTTTATTGCATGGCAATGTTTGACAAAACAAATTATAAACTTGTTAAATAAACAAATTAAAAATTACATTATTCATATTATACATATAGGTAAGGCATGTTAATCGTAAATTAAGACTAGCAGTTAGCATGCGTTTATAATAGGTAAATAACATTAACAAGATTACATTATAAGCTCCATTATAGGTTATAGGGAATGAAATATTTTAGCCTTTTCTCGGCTCAAGAGACAACAAAAATGTTTATTGTGGCTGTGTTATTTTTGTCGCGTAAAACTTATGTTCACGAGAATCGCGCGTGTGTTTGAAAGGAGTGCGTCCAGAATCGATCAATGTAGCTGGGCAAGTTCCGTGGACATGAGAAGTAAATTCACGCTTGTAGCTAGTGCTGCCGTCACCCAGGACAAATTGCGAAGCATTTCCGTGTCGTGTGACCCGTTCTACACGCTCGACTCGTTCTGAACGGTCAGTTTTCTGTGCATGTTCTGAGCGCGAAAAACTTCCATAACGAGCCTCTGAATGCCCATAAAAGTCACCACCGACTCTAAGATTATCTCTAACAATTCGTGCTGGCTGACGTTCACCCGCTAGCGTAGACTGCCCGTCTCTTCTTGTTTGATTACGGCGAGAATCCGAACTTTCGTGCTGAGAAATAACACCCATGTTGTCTCTTGTAGATCTATGCATGGAACTTATGCTTTTTCTGTCCGTGCTGTGCGTAGAATTACTAATGTATTCACCTCGTTCAGAGAGATTACCGATGCTCTTTCTCTGTGCAGCCGCTGTAGAGCTAATCGAATGTTGAGCTTCCGTGTTTGAATGAACACCTTTACGATGTAAAATTGAATTCGATGACGAGGAATCAGAAACCAAATCTGATGTGCGTTTATGATGACCACTACGTGAGGAGCTATCGATAGCGGTGGCCGGTGGATCATTACCACCGCCTCCGTGCATCGCTCTTTGGAATTCGATGCTGGTCTTCGTTACACTGTCACTCAACTGGTTTCTGTTCGTCGAGTGTTGAGTTGATCTTGATATATGATGCTCCGAGTGGCTTCCTTGATGTACTTGGGTTGATGAGCTAATATTTCTTTGAATGTGGCTTTCTGTTCCTTGGCCTTGATTTGACTGTCTGCCAGAGTAATCGGACGACACAATTCTTTGAGTAGAGTCACCACCCCTGATTACATGACCGTCAGTAGTTGATTGTTGGGTAGATTTTGTAACATTTTGACCAACGTGATCCCGGGATATGTTTGAACCACCTGTTATTCTTTGTGTATGGTGCTGATTGGAACTTAAATTTTGACTCGAGGACGAAGACGTAATGGATTGCTGAGACGAATGTATTCTTTGAGTATTGTCAATATATTGTTGGTTTGACCGAGAATGTTGTTGATCATCAAAAGTGGTTCCTTTTGATCCCTGTGTTGTATGAATAGATTGACTCGTTGAAGATGTAACATGATCGGATGACAAGGTTCTTTGTGTTGTGTCTCCCCCTATTTGTCTCGTGCGGTTTGTCCGATCGTCTAACTCTCTCTTGGGAGTAGACTGCTGTGGGGTGAATTTTCCCGTATCATCACTTACATCCACTTCAACGTTTCGTGTTACAGTCACCCACTTACCTCCTCGAAGCTTCTTTTCTGATATTTGTTTAATGGTTTTTGTAGTGGTTGTAGTGATGGTCTTCATATTTTTGGTGTCACTTTTGTTTACTATTGTCCTGTCTGTGCTACTTCGAGACACAGAGCGATCTGTGACTCCCACCGTCTTCTTTCTGTCAGTGACACTGTCTTGTGATGCAACTCTTACAATATTTTTCTGTGACCCACTGTGATCAATAACATCTTGTGAAGTAATATGTTTGTCATGTGTTCCAGATTGGATATGTTTTGAAGAAGTATGGTCCGTAGTGGTGTGGGAGTGCTTTACGTGTGTCTCCGAGTGAGATGTATGCGACTGATTATCGCGATGAACTCGGGCGTCTTGACGTGTAATTGTTTGAGATTTAATGTCACGATCATCATGTCCAGAAACAGACTTCGATTCTACGGTTCTCCTTGATGTCTCACTTGTTTGTGTTTTGTTAGTATCATGTTTTGTTATATCCCCGTTAGTATAAAGGTTGTCTTTTGGTCTTATTGGACCAGATTTTTCAGCGGGACTCCATTTTTGAGGCCCTGGTCGTTCAAAGTCACCTTCAGGTTTTAAGTTATCTTTTGGACGAACCTGCGCAGGCGTTTCTCCTGGTGCCCATTTTGTGGGAGTACGTGAATCCATATTACCTTCAGGATGCAAATTATCCCTTGGTTTAACTGGGCTTCGTCTATCTCCAGTTTCCCATTTTGGTGTTGACGGGTAGTTAACATCGCCTTCTGTTTTTAAATTATCTTTCGGACGAATTTGAGATGGTGTTTCTCCTGGAGCCCATTTAGATGGCGTCCGTGATACCATATCACCCTCCGGATGTAAATTGTCTCTAGGCCGAACTTGATTTGGTGTTTCACCCGGTTGCCACTGAGTCTTGGGCCTGTCAGTAAAATCACCTTCAGGACGTAGGTTGTCCTTTGGCCTTACTTGTTCAGGTCTGTCGGCAGAAGTCCACTTTGGTCTTGAAGGTCTATCAAAATCACCCTCTGGTTTCAAGTTATCTCTAGGTCGAACTTGTGCTGGTGTTTCACCTGGAGCCCATCTTGTTGGGGTACGTGATTCCATATCACCTTCAGGTTTTAGGTTGTCCTTCGGACGTACTTGATTTGGTGTGTCTCCAGGTTGCCAATGAGTTTTGGGTTTATCCGTGAAGTCGCCTTCGGGACGTAAGTTGTCCTTCGGTCTTACCTGTTCACGCCTGTCTGTGGATGTCCAGGTCGATTTTGAAGGTCTATCGAAATCACCCTCTGGTTTCAAGTTATCTTTTGGCCGAACTTGTGCAGGTGTTTCGCCTGGAGCCCATTTTTTCGGAGTGCGTGAGTCCATGTCACCTTCAAGTTTTAGATTGTCCTTAGGGCGAACTTGACTTGGTGTTTCTCCAGGTTGCCATTGAGTCTTAGGCCTGTCTGTAAATTCACCTTCAGGACGTAAATTGTCCTTAGGTCTTACTTGTTCGGGTCTTTCCGATGTTTCCCACTTCGGCCTGGAAGGTCTATCAAAATCGCCTTCAGGTTTCAAATTATCCTTAGGACGAACTTGTTCTGGTGTCTCTCCTCGTTGCCACTGAGTTTTAGGACGGCTTGGAAATTCACCTTCAGGATGTAGATTATCCTGGTGTTTAATTAAGTCCGGCCGTTCTGAAGTTTCCCATTTCGGTCTAGAAGGTCTGTCAAAATCACCTTCAGGTCTCAAATTATCTGGTTGTTTAAGTGGTGTTCGTTTTTCACCAGGTTCATGCTCTTCCCTTGGCCTTTTTTCAAAGTCTCCTTCCGGTTTCAAATTATCCCGGTGATATACTATAGCCGATCTTTCACCTTTAGTTACCTTATAATCATCTCTACGAGTATGGTCTTCGAATACTCCCTCAATTTTTAGATTATCTTCTCTGCGGGTTAATTTGACTCTTTGACCTTTAACAACACGGTATGTGTCAGATGATCGGATATTTTCCATTGTTCCCTCCATTTTTAGGTTATCTTCATGTTTTACAATAGCAGCCCGTTCACCAGTGACTGTCGAATAATCTGTTTTTTGTTTCATGTCTATAAATTCCCCTTCAATCTTTAGATTATCTTCCCTTCTAATGATATCAAGTCGTTCAATCTTTTGTCTCTGTCGTAGATCAATGTCCCTTTCAATAGTAATATTATCAACCTGTTTAAATGGTTTGCGTTTCTCGGCAGGTTGAGAAGGAACAACCTCAGGCCTGTAAAATTTGCCATCAGGTTTCAAATTATCCTGTGGTCTCACAACAGGCGCCCGTTCACCTTTAGTAGCACTGTAGTCGTTTCGGACTGTAAGATCTATAAACTCACCTTCAGTTCTTAAGTTATCTTCATGTCTCTGAATGACAATTTTTTCTGTTTTCTCAATACGCTTATAATCGTCTCTTGAACGATGAATGTCTATGGTTCCTTCCATTCTAAGATGATCTTCATGCTTAACGACATCTACGCGATCTCCTCGAGTTGCAGTGTAATCAGTTCTCCTTACAACTTCCATATCTCCTTCAGGCTTCAAGTTATCCTCTGGCTTCTTCTGAACAGGTCTTTCGCCGGCAACATGTTTTGGTTTTTCAGGCCGTTCAAACTGACCCTCTGGCTTAAGATTATCTTGTGGCTTTTTGGGTGTTTGTCTTTCAGCTGGTTGCCATTTATCCTGCTTTGGTTTTTCGAATTCTCCTTCCGGCTTAAGGTTATCTTTAGGTTTCTTTTGTGTGACTCGTTCAGCGGGGCGCCAATCATCTTGTTTGGGGGTCTCAAATTCACCCTCAGGCCGCAAGTTATCTTTTGGTTTTGTAGGTGTTTGCCTCTCAGCTGGGCGCCATTTATCTTGTTTAGGTTGTTCGAAGTCCCCTTCGGGCTTAAGGTTATCTTGAGGTTTCTTTTGAACCGGTCTTTCAGCCGGGCGCCATTCTTCATGCTTGGGCTGTTCAAATTCACCTTCAGGTTTTAGGTTATCCTTGGGTTTCTTTTGAGTAACTCGCTCTGCTGGACGCCACTTGTCATGTTTTGGCTGTTCGAAATCGCCTTCTGGTTTTAAATTATCTTTAGGCTTTGTAGGCGTTTGCCTTTCAGCAGGACGCCATTCGTCGTGCTTCGGTTGTTGAAATTCTCCCTCCGGTTTAAGATTGTCTTTAGGTTTCTTTTGAGTAACTCGTTCAGCAGGACGCCATTCGTCTTGTTTGGGAGTGTCAAACTCTCCTTCTGGCTTTAAATTGTCTTTAGGCTTCCTTGGCGTTTGCCTTTCAGCAGGGCGCCATTCATCGTGCTTTGGTTGTTCAAATTCACCTTCAGGCTTAAGGTTATCCTTGGGTTTCTTCTGCGTGACGCGTTCGGCTGGACGCCATTCATCGTGTTTTGGCTGTTCAAATTCGCCTTCCGGCTTCAGATTATCTTTAGGTTTCTTTTGTGTAACTCGTTCAGCGGGGCGCCATTCATCATGCTTGGGAGTCTCAAATTCACCCTCAGGCCGCAAGTTATCTTTTGGTTTTGTAGGTGTTTGCCTCTCAGCTGGGCGCCATTCATCATGTTTAGGTTGTTCGAAGTCCCCTTCGGGCTTAAGGTTATCTTGAGGTTTCTTTTGAACCGGTCTTTCAGCCGGGCGCCATTCTTCATGCTTGGGCTGTTCAAATTCACCTTCAGGTTTTAGGTTATCCTTGGGTTTCTTTTGAGTGACCCGCTCTGCTGGACGCCACTTGTCATGTTTTGGCTGTTCGAAATCGCCTTCTGGTTTTAAGTTATCTTTAGGCTTTGTAGGCGTTTGTCTTTCAGCAGGACGCCATTCGTCGTGCTTCGGTTGTTCAAATTCTCCCTCTGGTTTAAGATTATCCTTAGGTTTCTTTTGAGTAACACGCTCGGCCGGACGCCATTCATCGTGTTTGGGCTGTTCAAAATCACCTTCGGGTTTAAGATTATCTTTTGGTTTGGTCGGTGTTTGTCTTTCAGCCGGACGCCATTCATCATGTTTTGGCTGCTCAAATTCACCTTCTGGCTTAAGGTTATCCTTCGGTTTCTTTTGAGTAACACGCTCGGCTGGACGCCATTCGTCGTGTTTTGGCTTTTCAAAATCACCTTCCGGTTTTAGGTTATCCTTAGGTTTCTTTTGAGTAACACGCTCGGCTGGACGCCATTCGTCGTGTTTTGGCTGTTCAAAATCACCTTCCGGTTTTAGGTTATCTTTCGGTTTTGTTGGTGTTTGTCTTTCAGCAGGACGCCATTCGTCGTGCTTCGGTTGCTCAAATTCACCTTCTGGTTTAAGATTATCCTTGGGTTTTTTCTGAGTTACTCGTTCCGCAGGACGCCATTCATCGTGCTTTGGCTGTTCAAATTCTCCTTCCGGTTTTAGGTTATCTTTCGGCTTCTTTTGAGTAACACGCTCAGCTGGACGCCATTCGTCGTGTTTCGGCTGTTCAAAGTCACCTTCTGGTTTTAGGTTATCTTTTGGTTTGGTCGGTGTTTGTCTTTCAGCCGGACGCCATTTGTCGTGCTTCGGTTGCTCAAATTCTCCTTCAGGCTTAAGATTATCTTTAGGTCTCGTCTGAGTAACGCGCTCTGCGGGACGCCATTCGTCTTGTTTTGGCTGTTCAAAATCACCTTCTGGTTTCAAGTTATCCTTTGGTTTCTTTTGAGTTACGCGCTCTGCGGGACGCCATTCATCATGTTTGGGCTGCTCAAAATCGCCTTCTGGTTTAAGATTGTCTTTTGGTTTTGTCGGGGTTTGTCTTTCAGCCGGACGCCATTCGTCGTGCTTCGGTTGCTCAAATTCACCTTCTGGTTTAAGGTTATCTTTTGGTTTTTTCTGGGTGACGCGTTCTGCAGGACGCCATTCGTCGTGCTTCGGTTGCTCAAATTCGCCTTCTGGTTTAAGATTATCCTTGGGTTTCTTCTGAGTAACTCGTTCCGCGGGACGCCATTCATCGTGCTTTGGCTGTTCAAATTCTCCTTCCGGTTTAAGATTATCTTTTGGCTTCTTTTGAGTAACACGCTCAGCTGGTCGCCATTCGTCGTGTTTCGGCTGTTCAAAGTCACCTTCTGGTTTCAGGTTATCTTTTGGTTTGGTCGGTGTTTGTCTTTCAGCCGGGCGCCATTTGTCGTGCTTCGGTTGCTCAAATTCGCCTTCTGGCTTAAGATTATCCTTGGGTTTCTTCTGAGTAACTCGTTCTGCGGGACGCCATTCATCGTGCTTTGGCTTTTCAAATTCTCCTTCCGGCTTAAGGTTGTCTTTTGGCTTCTTTTGAGTAACACGCTCAGCTGGTCGCCATTCGTCGTGTTTCGGCTGCTCAAAATCGCCTTCCGGTTTAAGATTGTCTTTTGGTTTTGTCGGGGTTTGTCTTTCAGCCGGACGCCATTCGTCATGCTTCGGTTGCTCAAATTCACCTTCTGGTTTAAGATTATCCTTGGGTCTCTTCTGTGTGACGCGTTCTGCAGGGCGCCATTCGTCTTGCTTTGGCTGCTCAAATTCTCCTTCTGGTTTAAGGTTGTCTTTCGGCCTCTTCTGAGTAACACGCTCGGCTGGACGCCATTCGTCGTGTTTTGGCTGTTCAAAGTCACCTTCTGGTTTGAGATTATCTTTTGGTTTAGTCGGTGTTTGTCTTTCAGCCGGACGCCATTTGTCGTGCTTCGGTTGCTCAAATTCTCCTTCAGGTTTAAGATTATCTTTGGGTCTCGTCTGAGTAACACGCTCTGCGGGACGCCATTCATCATGTTTGGGCTGTTCAAAATCACCCTCTGGTTTGAGATTGTCTTTAGGCCTCGATTGAGTGACGCGTTCTGCAGGACGCCATTCATCGTGTTTAGGTTGTTCAAAGTCACCTTCTGGTTTCAAGTTGTCTTTCGGCTTTGTTGGTGTTTGCCTTTCAGCAGGGCGCCATTCATCGTGTTTTGGTTGCTCAAATTCTCCTTCAGGTTTGAGGTTATCTTTAGGCTTCTTCTGGGTGACTCGCTCTGCCGGGCGCCATTCATCTTGTTTTGGCTGTTGGAAATCACCTTCAGGTTTAAGATTATCTTGGGGCCTCTTCTGGGTGACTCGCTCTGCCGGGCGCCATTCATCTTGTTTTGGCTGTTGGAAATCACCTTCCGGTTTAAGATTGTCTTGTGGCCTCTTTTGGGTGACACGCTCTGCGGGTCGCCATTCATCATGTTTTGGCTGCTCAAAGTCTCCCTCAGGTTTCAGGTTGTCAATTGGTTTCTTTTGTATAGGTCTTTCAGAATGTTTTGGCCCGTAAGTGTCATGAGACACGGTATGACTTTCAAATTTACCTTCCATATGTAGATTATCCTTTCTTATGATTCTCTGTTGTCTAATATCGATTTCTTCGTACGTTTTGTACTCCTCCTGTGAAGTAGTAATTTTTTCGAGTTGTTCCGTAGAATAAAACTTTTCAAAGTCTTCCTTTGTCCACGTGCGCCGTCTCTTGGGTCGTTCAACTGGCGTTACTTTTTCTGGATAGTCTTCCTGATTGGAAGTTACGAATTCAATTTCACCTTCTCGTATTAAATTATCAGTTCTCTTCGCGACCATTGTTGTCCTCTCTACAGTGTCAGTGTAATCAACAAATTCTGACTGAGATGTCGTTTCTGTAGTCATGTCTCCTTCTAACTTAGTCCAAGTATTGCGACGAACTGGCTTTGGTCTTTCCACTGGTTTCAAAGTATATTCCGTCCGTGAAGTGGTAGTATCTAAAAAGTAAAATATCAATTGTTTAATTTTAAACTGATGCAATAGTTTCATCAATGACATTATTATCATCCTAGACCCTAAATTAGGGTTGTCTTTAATCTTACAAGATGTAACCAAAGGTGAGAAAACTACAGAATGTGACGAGGAGCTACTGCAATCTTATTTAAGCTTACAGATATTTGTAGGTTAGCCAAATCTAGTTCGTTAGTCTATACGTAATTATGTACTATTAATTACAGAAATAGTTAATGAAAAGTATAAAAATAGATACAACAGCTAAAATGAAAACGATAATTACCTGTGAACTCCCCTTCTGTGATAATATTATCTGTTCGGCGAATTATTTCAGCTCTCTCCCCTATCACCACTTTGTAATCATCGGTTATAGTCCGTCTTGTTGTAAAATCACCTTCAGGTCGCAAGTTATCCTCAGGCTTTTTCACAACAGTCTTTTCTGCGGGTTTCCATTCATCTTTCTTAGGTGTAGTAAATTCACCTTCTGGTTTAAGGTTATCATGGGGCCGCTTCTGGGTGACTCGCTCTGCCGGGCGCCATTCATCTTGTTTTGGCTGTTGGAAATCACCTTCAGGTTTAAGATTATCTTGTGGCCTCTTCTGGGTGACTCGCTCTGCCGGGCGCCATTCATCTTGTTTTGGCTGTTGGAAATCACCTTCAGGTTTGAGATTATCTTGTGGTCTCTTCTGGGTGACTCGCTCTGCCGGGCGCCATTCATCTTGTTTTGGCTGTTGGAAATCACCTTCCGGTTTAAGATTATCTTGTGGCCTTTTCTGGGTGACTCGCTCAGCCGGGCGCCATTCATCTTGTTTTGGCTGTTGGAAATCACCTTCCGGTTTAAGATTGTCTTGTGGCCTCTTTTGGGTGACGCGCTCTGCGGGACGCCATTCATCGTGTTTTGGTTGTTCAAAGTCACCTTCAGGTTTTAAGTTATCTTTCGGTTTTGTAGGTGATTGTTTTTCAGCAGGACGCCACTCATCGTGTTTGGGCTGCTCAAATTCCCCTTCTGGCTTAAGATTATCCTTGGGTTTTTTCTGGGTAACGCGCTCTGCTGGACGCCACTCATCGTGTTTCGGTTGTTCAAATTGTCCCTCTGGTTTAAGATTATCTTGGGGCTTCTTCTGAGTAACACGCTCTGCTGGACGCCACTCATCATGTTTTGGTTGCTCGAATTCCCCTTCTGGTTTTAAATTATCTTGGGGTTTCTTCTGTGTGACGCGCTCTGCTGGACGCCACTCATCGTGTTTTGGTTGGTCAAATTTACCTTCTGGTTTAAGGTTATCTTGGGGTTTCTTCTGAGTAACACGTTCTGCTGGGCGCCATTCATCGTGTTTTGGCTGTTCAAAATCACCTTCTGGTCTTAAGTTGTCTTTCGGTTTTGTTGCTGTTTGTCTTTCAGCCGGACGCCATTCGTCTTGCTTGGGTTGCTCAAAGTCACCTTCAGGTCTAAGGTTGTCTTTGGGTCTCTTCTGGGTGACGCGCTCTGCTGGACGCCACTCATCATGTTTTGGCTGTTCAAAATCGCCTTCTGGTTTTAGATTATCTTCTGGTTTTTTTTGTTGGGGACGTTCCGCTGGTTGCCAACGCTCTTTTTCCGGTGTTGTAAAATCACCTTCGGGTCTTAAATTATCATCTGGACGTTTAACAGGAGCTCTGTCTCCTGGACGCCACTCCTCAGGTCTACGTTTTTCGAAGTCGCCTTCAGGTCTCAGATTATCCTCCGGACGTTTCACTGGAGCCCTTTCTCCAGGTCGCCAGTCGTCGGGTTTGCGCCTCTCGAAGTCACCTTCAGGTTTTAAGTTATCCTCTGGCTTTTTAGGTTTTGCCCTCTCAGCAGGTCTCCATGGCTCTTTTTCGGGAGTAGTAAATTCTCCTTCCGGTCTTAAATTATCTTGGGGCCTACGGACGGGTGCACGATCGCCGGGACGCCATTCCTCGGGTTTATGTCTGTCGAAATCGCCTTCAGGTCTTAAATTATCTTGAGGTTTTCTTACGGGAGCCCTTTCACCTGGACGCCATTCCTCAGGCTGCCTTCTCTCAAAATCACCCTCGGGTTTAAGATTATCTTCGGGCTTTCTTTGTTTGGGTCGCTCGGCAGGTTGCCACTGAGGACGCTCTGGCTCTTGGAAGTCGCCTTCAAGACGAAGGTGATCCTCGTGATGGACAGCGGTGGTGCGGCTCACGTGTTTTTCGTCGTAGTCGCGCTGGTACGCGGAGACCACGCTCGTCGTGTGCTCCACATCGAACAATGGCTCCGGGACATCGTTGTGTGGGCAGCGATGACGCCTGCAAACAACCACACGCAATGTCAGTTATATGCACACAAACAATCACTTAGGGGGTTACATAATATATGATCAAAAAAACCGGCCAAGTGCGTGACGGACCACGCACAATGAAGGGTTCCGTAGTTGGGATGAAGAAAGAATCGACAGAAATATCCCAAGAACAAACTTAACATTGTAGTTGAAAAACGTGTTCTCCCATTCATTCCAACTGCAAATGTAAGTTTGTACGCATAATATTGAGGGATTTGCCGAATTATTTTAAGACCACAGAATTCTTATAGGTTTTCCTGTAATCTATAAGTCATCATCTGCCTAGCCTTTTCCCAACTATATTGGGGTCGGCTTCCAGTCTAACCGGATGCAGCTGAATACCAGTATTTTACATGGAGCGACTGTAATCTATAAGTATAGAACTATTTTCCGTATTATTTCTTTTTTCAAAATTTTAGGCACAGTAGTTTCGGAGATAAGGGATATGGTCAATTTTCGTCTATTTTTTAAATTAAAACTATTTATTTAAAATTCTAAAAAAAATCTATTCGAGACCCCCATAGTACGCCCTTCTATTTGATATATCACACGGTACCTATAGTTAGCAAAACTATTTTTTTTAATTTTCTTATTTGGCCCCCAAAAGTGACCCCCATATTCAACATTAATTTATTTACGTAACACGTCCGTGTTTGAGTCACAGAAATTGATGTAGGTGTACCAAATTTCAACTTAATCGGTCCATTAGATTCGGAGCAAATTGGCTGTGACAGACGGACAGCCATACACACGAGTGATCCTATAAGGGTTCCGTTTTTTCCTTTTGGGGTACGGAACCCTAAAAAGAACAAATAAAAACTAACTTCGCTAAAAGCTAGGCTTATTCAAAATAAATTACATTGATATAGTTTCATAAATTAATAGGTAACTAGTTAAAATCACACCTTTTGACACGATAAGGATGAAGGGACAGTGGGAATCTTCTGGGCAGCGGCAGAGGTGGCAGCGTCAGTAAATTGGCCATCACACGCGTCCATCGCGCTCACCTCCCCTGCCTCCCGTTACAGAGACACAATACAATGGTGCTTTATGCACTTCACAGCTGTTCTCTTTGTAACTGATACCGTGTCATTATTATCCATGAAAACTTTCTCCGATACATATCCTAGGCTAGGCTTATAATAATTCCTTTACAACAGAGGATTAAAAACGCACCAAATACAGTTAAAACTATATATACAAAGACTTAGAAAGCTTGGCACAGAGTGACAGAGAATACGGCTTTTAACATAAATTAAAAAAACAAACGTTCAAGTCTACGTAAATTAGAATTAATTGAGCTGCTGTGATAACCTTTCGCTGTTCAATCAAAACGTTTATGCTGCCAAAAGACACTTTTACTCAGGATATGTGGCCTGTCTTAACTTTTATTTCATCAACTTGGGCAATTATTTAGCAGGAATTGTAAAAGTAGGACAAGAAACTATTGGTGTAGGGAATGAAACCAGCGGCTCCGAGCTCGCAACGCGCACTGCCGCACCGGCTCATGAAACGGAAACGGCTTCTCATATCAACAAGTAAGTTGGTAGGTATACCTAATACCCAACAATTAGTCTATGTCTGTTCATTAAAAATAGAAAGAGACGCTATATAGAACGCCTTACTTGCCTACATACGGATTATAGATTAAAAGTATGACTTTGATTTTGTAGACGAAGAGACGACTGACTCAATGTTCTTTAGAACAAACGACAGACAGACAGTTTAGACAGTTAAGTAATTAGCAATCCTTTAGGGTACTTATGTACTTAATTTTGTATACAACGTTAATCACAGTTGTGACGATTTACATCGATGGTTGTGACGCAATAATCTTTCATGACTGTGTGATACAATCGAAAGGGCCGAGTGACTTAGAGCATTAAACCAACGAGTGACCGCGTTACTGTTTCCATAGCAACGGCGACTAAACCTTCATTTGGTTTCAAAAGCGGTGAATGGTCACACAATAATAGCTGACCACCAAACAGAGCGTTTTTTGAGACCATAATGTCAAATGCTGGGGAAAATGACAGATTTTCATGACGGTCGTTATAATATGACGGAACCGCTTTCCTTTATAGGAAAACCAAAGATTTACAAGCAAGACAGACAGCCGCTTTCAGTTATAAAAAGACTAGCAACCTGCCCCCTTTTTTCCGTGGGGAAATCAATTTCCGGAATACGTCCGGTCCCGTCCGGGAAGAACAGAGGGTTTGTCGGACTAAAACCCCACTGTTCCTTCCAGTACCATGAGTCGCTGCTTTGCTCGATTTTTCTGACTCGACAAAACATGGATATTTCTTAATTATGTGTAAGTTTAATATTATACATATAAACCTACCGGAATACATTCTCACGGTAAAAACTCATGAAAATTCCTTTAGTAGTTTAGAAGAAGAACACGGTCACAAAGGCAGACACGAAAACCAACTTTAATTTCCTAGTATAATAAGTAGGTATATAGGTAGTTGTAGGCACCTAAGCTATGTACCACCTGTTTTAAAGACTTCACTCCTAAATTATAGCTATGAAGTTTTGACCGTATTCGTGACCGTATCGGCAAGGAATCGTCCTATCAACTTCCTGTGGTTTTACGGCCGAACCCAGTAACCTATCTATCACCAGTTTTGGTATACTGGAAATAGAAAACCTATCTATACTTACATGGTATTAACGTCCCAATATAATCTATAAGAGATTAGGTATGGAATCTTACCTGTATAACTACAGGATGTCATTTATTATGTGATACAACCACAGAACAGATTTTATCTGTTCTGTGGATACAACCGTCGTATATCTATGGATAGGCATATCTGTATAATTACGTACTATTTTTATGGCTTTTTATTTCAGGCATGGTCAGCAGATTTATTGCTGTTCTCGTCTACAAATCCTAAAATGCCTGTGGGTACACTAATTTTTCCTAAATCCGTCTAAATCCCAACAAAAAATACGCACCTACCTATTTAAATCTTTTTCCAGGATAAACATTCCAATCGCATTCATTCATTTCACTGTTCTTTCATTGTAATCGCTAAATTAAGCGTTGACGTCATCAACGACTTAAAGTCAATTAAAGCGATCTTCGCATTGAAGCAGCTATAAAGAAGTATAAATCAAAAGTAATGATAAATTAATTTGAAACAGGCCTACAGAGTGCATGCGAAGAGGCGGTTGCAATTCGCAAGAGGCAATCCAGATATAGCCATGAGTCAGAGTCAATGGAACGACTCGAACAGTGCGACCCTCTTTCTACTCGCAAGGAGAGCTGCGTAACCTCCTCAGAGGTAAGATAAGTCATGATACTAAACGGTCCTTTGTTTAAATATAAAAGACGCTACTTTTATTGTCAATACAACATGTCCTGGAAATAACGCATAACCTCTTAAGGGGTCATTGTACTCATCATTCTGAACAACTTTTATGAAATGACGAAAAAAATCAGATGTTATGCGAACATAAATATACGGAACAGCAGATTTTTTTCCGGGATTTCAGGTTTGGTCCCATAATTGTTCATAATGATGAGTACAATTAAGAGGTTGTGCGTTAATTCCGGGACATGTTGTATATACAAACAAAACTGGTTTGTGTGATGGTTACAAGCACAGTGCGCTGGATGGGAGGATGGAAAGTAGACAGGATACTATCACCGTGAAGAGGTACCATGGTAGAATTAAATTATTGTAAATACTACCTATCTTCCACTATCAGAGGTCGCAAGTAGGTACTGTCTCTATTGAAGTCTGTAGACTTCTACCAAACGATCGCACTTCAGTGGTACCAAGCCAGTATAATAGCCGGCCTCATATTTTTGCCTTTTCTTTCCCTCTAAATTTGGTTGTTGCAGCACAATGCACATTTTTTATAAATAGACGCGCACAACAATCCTTTTACACAATCGATCAGAACCATTAACAAAATGCCTATGTGTTTACTATGGCGCTCGGCCATAAGCAGAAACAATGCGTGCCCCAAAGTCAAGTTTCTGAATATAAAAATTAGATAAGATCCCATAAAAATGAAGGGTCCGTATGAATGACAACTCTTTACAATTTAATAGGTTTGCTCCAGTCGCCTAGCGATGGGGAGCAAACATGTCCTAATCCCCGACGCGTCTATTCCGATCAATATGCTGTCCTGCAAAGGTCAGTTCCATGTTACCCCACACTAAATTCCATGACACACATACATCACATTTATGTTTAAACTTCATTCTCATAACATCAAATTTTAACCCGATTTTCCGTACGTAATATTCTACGTTCGAGAAAATACGCACGCAATTCTTAGCTCGTTAGCTGATGCACCATAATATTTTCTGTACCTATAAAAGCGGTGTTAGAAACAAATGTGTACTTACTATTTCAAAACACTATCATCTGATTTATTCTAATCTAGTAGAAACCACAAGATTATTTTGTTTTGTCTTATCTAACGATATCGCAAACTAAATTTAGTTTTATTTGCTTCAAGGTGTGGGCGAAAATTGCCGGCAACAGGGGATTGTCCAAAATATGGTGCGACCGTATCTCGGTAATAAACATAGATCATATAAAACTATCAGGATCTTGACAAAATTAGTAAGTACCACCATTTTCGCGTTTTTACAGACATTTGTTTATTAAAAACTGGAGTCAGTCAAATTGTTGACTGAGTCCAGTTGTTATTGAACAACAATAATATAACAATAATATCATTACATATCTAAAATATTACGATTTTCATTAAATTTACTACGAATAAGTACGCTAAACAGATCAATCATGCTTTAAATACCTCAAAACCATGGTTGCAAATCACTAAATTCCAAGACTTCAAAGATCACATTTTATATTCGTGTCACGGAACTATAGAGAGCGAGTATTGAATACTAAATACCGCTTACTATGCGTACAGTATTAGAATACACAGATAACAATTGCTTTTTGTTTTACACATAGATAATTTGCGACCGCAAGCTGAGCGTGTCGACTCGACAACCCTTATCAGCTTAGTTTTCACACTTTCCCTCAATAGATTATCGCGCACAGTAATTAAATAGTGTAGCTGAAGCCTTAAACCTAGTGCAACTAATTATTCGTCACACTTATTAAATAGTTTAATTGCGGTTTGTTAAAACAATGTAGGAATATGCAAGTTATGCATCTTAATCTCCACTCTTATCTATGTAGCCTTGAAGGTGATGAGAAATTGATGACAAGGAGAATTCCTAGTCAAACTCTAGGGCAACTCAACACTTAATATTTATAAAATTTTACAAGTGGGTGAAATAGTTTTATATTCAGAACTAATTAACTAGAAAAGAAGGCTGTTCTTTTATTCAAATCAATCATAGATAAATTGAAGTATTCAGGAAGTTGGTGGAAATTAATTTGATCACGTCATATTCACCTTCAATGTAAGTAAGCGTTTCGTTCATGAAACAGCATCCATACTTTGTTTAACAGATTGATTTTAAGGTTAAGTTAATTTTTAAAGGATGATAAATTGTGGTAAGTATAAATAACTTATTTTTCTCATTAACATTGAGGTCATGCGAAATGCCTACGCGAACCGCAATGAATGAGATTCGTGAATCAGTGGCAATGAGGGATACGAAGCAACAGGCCCTGACATAAGTGCATAAAAATATTTATGACTTCACCACTCCTTGAGTAAACATGTTGTCGAAGCTATAAATGGTTATACGTTATTCTGAGAACAGCTCAAATCAAGTAAATACTTTTTGCACCAACTTCAATGCAAATGATCACCTACTAATGATGCTATTAGCCATCACATCGTATAAGCAGAATTAGGTACTCTAAAGGTTGCCTGCAAAAGGGAACCTTACATCACGCAGGCTTGTAGAAAAATAACTGTGGTGGCATTCGATCACTCAAACGATTTTAGAGTTAAGTTTCGAACAGAATTTAATATGCGGCGATTGATTTAATAAAATAACAGTTATGTAATAAACGCGTAAAAGTGAGCACGTCCGCGTGAAATAAATAGCGAAAATTCAGTATTGCTTCTTATTTTCTTATGTAGCGCCTACCCCATATAGATTCTGATACTGTAAGCGCGACAGTATCGGAATGTAGCGCATACAGTACAAAAAAAACGTTACTCTGAGGATATAACTAAAATAAAAAATTGATTAAGGCCAGAAACGGGTAACCTTCCTTACTTTTGCAGGGAACTACCAGATACCTACGACCTAACAAATCAGGATCTGCCAGCGGCTCCGAAAGCCTGCTGGCATTTGATATAACGTAACACGGAGCTAAAGTGAAAGCTCTCAGGCAAAGCACGTACTAAGTAGCTTGCTTACCTACCTATTTAATATTTAAGCAACAGCATAATATCATCACATTGTTATTCAAACAACGAAAGGACTTCGTTGATAGGTTACCTTTTAGGCGAATAGCTCAAAAAATCTGGTTGAAAAATCAACGCACGTTTGAGCTCGATTGTTATGAATTTAGTTGGAATCTGAAGTCACGAAGGGCAGTAACCTAAGTAATCTTAAATCTATTAGACTAAAAGAAACTCTGATGGAACGTGGGACGATTATATAACTCTGAAGATGAACCTGCTAACAAACAAAATGTTTGGTAGGTACAGACAGCGATGGGAAAGATATCCTGGTTGTTGCTGGTTCAGTAGGGTCAGACAACTCTTGCGAACGCAAGTAGCATAAAACTAAACAGCCACTCGTCACCACATCGTTGATTTGCTATTCAAGCTGCAAATGCGCATGTTTAATTCCTGAGTCACAGTGAAAGCATCAGATGACGGGGTTGATGTTGGCTTGCTATATCGGGACGGTTACTCAACGCCATTTTAAATGTGCTCAATACCACTTGGTGGTATGGAAGCTCGCCCTAAGCTTTGAGCTCTGACTAACGAGATTGTTTTGAAATACTCCAACGCTACAATTAGCTGTTACAACATTTGGAAGGAATTAAAGAACAGCTGATTATTGTGCAATATTATATTACTAAAGAAAGATTTTATTTAACGTTTTATTTTGTCGACTTTGGCTTAAAAAATTGATACAATATTTCCCCGTAAATATTGTATATATATGGGGTAACTTAAAGATTACTATCTAGTATGGTCAGAAACGCTCAAATGTTTTATTATTACATCAAACTGCAATTAGTAGCACCACCTGCCAAACGAAATTATGTCAATATCTCCCCCCCCGATCTGTCATAGTGACGGGTTTATAGGGAAAAGTTCAATGTCCAGTGCAACAAACTGGATTCAAAATGGACAAGGATCTAATAAAGAATTAAGAAAACTAATGGGAGAATAAAAAACGGTTGACTACAGTTGAGATGAAACTTGTCAAGCAGGAAAAGAGATGAGTACGTTTATGGGCGCTAACTCTTTTGATGTCCGAATAAATTAGTATACCTAAACGTGTAAACTGGTCTGTAGCGATTCCGAATATCTTTTCAAGTTTGATGATGCTGTAATTATATAATTTTCACATGACGTATGTTCTTATAAAAAGAAGAAATAAAACAAATATATACCATATATACCATATATACCATACCTACCATCAACAGTACCTATTGTGTAGACGGTTTTGGTAGAAAATCAAGAAATTCTTATAAGTCCCATACGGTTATGGTGGTTGACAAAAAACTCGACCCCAATGCGCAGGAGTTGGAAAGTTGCCTTTAGAAGCTACCCAAAAGCGGCTCGATGCCAAACTTGTAAGTAATTTACAACGCAGCTATAAATGGTCGCCCGTTTTAAACTGAAGAGATATAAATCCCCGAACTACCATTAAAAAAAACCTGAATTGAAATTAAGTAACTGAATAACTTGGTATCATATGAGAATAAATTCTGTAGAACCTAGTGATAGATACCTACCTATACCGTCATTTTCCGAGTAACAAAGTAGGTATTATAACTAGCATCAAGGAGCAACTGTCTGTCTATGTAAACTGTAAAAAAAAGAATACGACTAATTTACGACAGCGCTGTTTTTATTATGACTTCTTAGAATACAAAAGGTCGTTGATATTTTAAAAACCTGCATAGATAAGATAGCAAATCTTGCTGCTACATATAATATACCTACGCAGATATGGTTTTAAAATATGAAGTGATATTTTGCAGGAACAGCTCGCCAGTCACCGCCGCTAGTGCTAGGCAAGGTCGTCGACCATATGGCCTACCTGTCTGTACACAAAACAGGCTAGCACGCAACGTAATTCTCAAAATTACGCAACACAGACTGTGCTACAATCATGATCTCTTTTTGTAATATGATCAATCACATTCACACAACATCAAACCGAGTGTTGTCCTCGACAAATTTAAATAGCGCTTGTGGTTACAATAGTCTAAAACTAACTAGTTTCCTGTACTTAATAGTTTTGCACTTGAAAACCGCCATTGGATGACTACCTCGCCAACTTCCTATGCACCACAAAAAATATAGGTACACTTAGAGCTTCGTGCCGGAATAGCCGAGTTAATATTCAAATCTTTAAAGCAAGGCCAAAAAATATTCAACCAAATAGAGAAATACTGTAGCAGAAAATAGGATTCCGGCTAGCCGTAGAGCTGCGCTCGTCGGATGACAAGATGCTAACTTAAATAAGGATGTAAGGCATTTTGTGGCAATAAAAGTCAAAATATATATAGTGTTTGCATGACGTAAACCTCTCACTTGATACTGAACGTGCTGTGTTCGAAAACGTTAAGTTTTACATCGTCAAGAGTAAACAACAAACGAGTTTGTGCGAGGCGAGGACGTGGGCCCGAGCCGGTGAGATCATCGCCGCGAATACCGCCGACAGCCGCCTGAGGTCGCAGCCTGCACCACTTTACACGTCACGTATCTTTCTAATTGGCGTGCCGATTTTGTATACAATACCCGGCTTTTTACATCACTCTCACGCTGTAATAAAATACATGAGAATACTATATATCATGAGACGAAAGCAGCACAAAGTAGCCCATCCTAACACAAACGATACAGCAACAAGATGCTGAACTATTTCCTTTCGATTTGTTAGGTTTAAATAACAAAAAGCAGACAGCAAATAATTCAGAAACAAGTTTGGTTCGTGTTGCAGGATGTAGGCACCATATCACTAGCACAGCTTACCAAATTTGGTTACAGACTAGTGGCGCAAACATTGAGATTGTGTTAAAAGACAGCTCTTCCTATACCGAGACGAGATGTAGGACGTTCTAAGGTCAATTTAGCGACGAGGAATATTTTTCAATTGAGGATCTAGTGACGAGTGGGCGCCTAATGTACGTCGGAGCACTTTACTTGTTATTCTCGTTAGTTTGATGCGTCTCTATCGTCTCTATCACTCAATCACCGTCTCACCAGACGACAGGTGGACATCATCATGCAATTTTGAAATTGAGGTTTATCGCCGTTTTGTGAAGGCGAATGCAATTGTCTGTGGTACAAAGTACTGGTTTTATCTTAAGCCGTGAATTCTTAGAGTATCGGAATATGACATCATTGCAAAAATGAAAAAAATGGCTGAATTATACTTTAGGATAAGATCTCAGCCTCAGTAACGGCTAGGTTAAAAAAATATAACTACAAGTAGGTACCTAGACCTACCTACCTAGTCACGACTGAAATTAGCTTTAACGAATAGTCGTGTTATGTTGTTTTGCAATGTCCTACGGCACGCAGCCTTATAGAGCAGCACCCCAGATTTTATGGATGTAACTCATGTAGTCATGTGTGCCGGGGCCTGCCTGCCCGCGGTATATGCTCCCACCTGGGATTTGCATACAATACTATATATAGCTCACGTCCTCACGTACAGACAGCTAGGAACGAGTTTGTGCATTCGTAGTGGTAATGTCTTTCGACATAAAACAATCGCACACGTATAAATTCAATCACATCTAAATTCAATACAAAATCATTATTTTTTGCAAACAATACGAATAGGTACAATGTTGTGGAATAAAAGGAAAATCAAGTGTACCTAAGTATACCATGTTTACATAAAATTATTTTTAAAGATTATGCATTCCTATGAATGATACATTTTACTTTTATGTACATATATAGGTACCTACTTATGTAGAACGCCTTGAGCGTTAATGATAACATAACAATTTTGTTAGGTAAAAGAACCCATTCGTCTCATTTAAATTCCATTGCTACATTATATAACGTACCTACAGATACAAAAGAAACTGGTTCCAACAAACTTTTTACATTGCTTCGACCTGCCAAAAACAAAAACTAAATTGCTTCATCCCAGACATTCTGAAGGTTAAACTTAGCTAAAAAGGACCACGTAATTATCTTTGAGCCGTGGTTTCCTGTGCCGTTTTCAACCTACATTGTAGAATGTAGATACCTGATATGGCTATCCTGCTTGTCAACCCATCTTGTGGTCTAGACGTGTCCTGAATGCTGAAGACGAGTCCACTTATCGCGCGGGCGCCAATCGAGTCACGTTCGATGATAGATGTAATAAGCTTTGTACCGCTAATTATTATTGTGTTATTAATATTCGGAATGGTGCTATTAATCATTCATACATTGAGAATTAGTACTACTTTACATATTTTATTTTTCTCTTTTCTTTTTCGTGATGTCAGAGTGCTGCACTACGTAACTCGCCTAAATTATCAATTTAAATGGAAGAACCAGATATTATAACAACATAAACGAAACAAACAATAATAAATTATAACAGCAAAGCAATAAAAACACCTAAAATGCCTACTTTAATTAAACGACTTTATTTACCCGTAAGTATAATACCAAAACAAGCATTAATACCTACTATGATTCTTCAGAAGTAATAGAGTATGGATCCAATGTAATAATTACAACTCCCGTACAAATGAGTGTAAGCACGCTACCTAATATTGAAGCCCTCGTGAGCTCGACCACAAATGACATCAGACAATCGGACAACAACGTGATCAAGAACGTGACAAATATGAGGACAGCACATACAAACACAATGTACGTAACGCACAGCATCCTACAAAGTCAGCGGAAACAGAGATCACAGTGTACGTCTAATCGTTCGGTTTTCCTATATCCTTCTATGTACCTATGCAAAATTATATGCATGTTCTGCATAATGGCTGAGCATAACGAAATAATTATTTCTATGTTGAGGAAAGAGAACTGAAATTCCAGCTACTACCTAAAAAAAACTGTTAATCATCAATGATTCAACCTCGTGTTGTATTAACCTTGACATAAATCAAATAGGTCATAACCCATAACTCTGGTAGAGCTTTAAGCTTATACAGACTAGACCACCTAATGCATGTTAATTTGCTTTGGGTATGGCTCATTACAAACGAAGCGGCAGTACAAATGAACAAGCAGAGTACGATGAACCAGTAGCACCAGATAAAGCACTTTCTGGTCCACAGTAGCCAATAACAGCGTGTTGCAAGCCATAACAAAACTCTCAGTCACGGTGGTCGCGCACGTAAGCCACACGTGTCACACACAGTCGAGTGCGCCCGCGCGCCCTGCGCCAGCGCTCGCCGAATATGCGATCTACGAACCAACTCTGTTTCATCGGCTTCATCGTCCGCTTTCACAGACCAACCATGACTGTCAGCCAGCCGAGCAGTAAATCGCTGACACTACTAATTAAATCCGTATTTATGAACGGCAATTAATTGATTTAATTGAATCTAGAACTTGCTCTCTTGATAAACATGGGCAGTTCTCATTAGAAGTCACATAATTGATATAATCTGTAATGAAAGTCCCTGGAGAAGGCCATTTTATGTTTCCTTAAGTGGATTGTTGTGTTGATCGATTAAATGAAAAGCTATTGAGTTATAAGTAGAATTTTCCATCCTCATTTATACATTTCCATTTTTACCTTCTCCTATTGGTAATTCCCGAAACATTTCTATGGAACATAGTACCTATAGTTTTTGTGTTCACGTCTATCAAAATACGAGTCTCTCTTTCTCTACATCTGCAGCTGTGTCACTAGACTATTATCGAAAGCACTGGCATATGGTCCAGTTAAAGCTAATTTAAACTTCAAATAAAAAAATATTATAAAAATAATAGGTATATTCACTCGTCATGATATTTCACAGAATGGAAATTAGTTAAATCACAGCCACACTATGTATGATACAACCTACCCATGTATGCGGCAATATAACACAGAATTGATCGACCTATTTAACACGCTACCATTAATGTGTGTCTTACCGCCAACGCTATTTTCATTATTGAAAAGTTAGCTAACTAAAATCAATAAAATACGGAACGTATGTTATTGTATGAAGGTTATGTTATAGTCATGACTAAGCGAATGATCTATTCTCAATAAGGCTAAAAGTTGCGAAACGTAAACTGTTAATCATTTCGAAGAATAGTGATCCATCATTGAAATTAATGTATTTATTGAAATAGACACGTAGTCAACTATATACGACTAACACCGAATGACGACATTTTTCTCTCATTGTAAACACTACTAAAAATAGCTAACGCTGGAATTGGTATGCTGAGCTGGTTCTAGGAAATGACTGCTGAGCATTTCAATGTAATTAACTGAAGACTGGCTTCAGCGACATCTTTAGCTAACTAATGCTAATGTATTTATTACTTTTGTATCATCATCCTCCAGCCCTAGTTTAAATTCTCATCTCATACTTATTAAAGGTACTTCTCTATCAGCCGTCTTCTCAGTGTTCGCTTCCTGCCTAATCATTTAACATCTTTCACACAATCTTTTCTTAGGCCTGCTTCTTTTATTATTTTTATCAATTTTCTTATATAGCACTTTTCCTATGACATAGTCTACTTTTCAGTAATTTACAAAAAAGCCATTTTTGCTGACCAAACCCAGAGAAATTCAAGTAAAGTAACGTTTTTACACATAATAATTTCTCCAATTTAAGAATATACACATATGTTTAGTCTAGAGGACCCAATTATAACACTATCTGTTTTATTTAGATAAATTACATTAACATGGAATGTGAAAACACGTTGTATTGTCAGGGCTTATCTCAGCTTGAACTGACACCAGTCGTGCACTCCGACAAGGACAGGTGGCATGACGCAAGCCAATCTGGGACAAATGATCGACTCTTTGTTTTGTGAACGAAGAATATACATATTACCTAGATCTTAATCTATGTACATACTAGCGACCAATATTATAATTTCAAAACATCTATGTTTTGAGATTCGACCAGAGGGCTAGCCTATGTTTAGGCGAAAGAATCAGCATTGCCATACAACGTGGCAATGCTGCCAGCCTTTTGGGCACTTTTTCTGTTGACAGCGATGCGGACGAATTGTTTGATGCCATTATTTCCCCTCCTTTTTTATATACTCTTACATGGTATTATTATTATTGTAAGACTGTCAGTTTTATGATGTAAATAATTATTATCTTGGCCATTGAATGAAATGATTCCTTTTTAAGTTAAATATCAATGTAATACACATACCTAAACCATCTGGACTAAATTCTCTAAATGATAATGATAACTGCTACAAAATTCATAATGTAGTTAAAAAGAATTAAGCAGTACACGAAAAGCACCTTTTTATACGCTGTATAGGAGTAGAAATATCGATATATGTATATGTCACAGACTTAGTTCACGTCT
Source organism: Fissipunctia ypsillon (assembly GCA_947568875.1). Classification (NCBI taxonomy): domain Eukaryota; kingdom Metazoa; phylum Arthropoda; class Insecta; order Lepidoptera; family Noctuidae; genus Fissipunctia; species Fissipunctia ypsillon. Next base: position 12,248,599 of record OX387659.1, on the reverse strand, counting down.
AATTGGAACATTTAAGACTGACATGACTAAGATATTGATTGGTATAACAGTCCAGTCACGAGGGAGAATTGTTCAAAGTTTCTAACCCAATATACCCAGTTAGTATATATACCTATAGACATTTTCAGGAACATTTAACTTTCGGCTAGATTAACCTAAATAGGTATAGAGAGGCTAGAGGGGGTAGAGATTATCAAAAGAAAATAATATTTTCATTGAGAATTTACTTATTTTCCCCAAACAGCCATAGGCATTTCGGTTATGGTTAAAACAGATAAGAGAGAGACAGAGAGATATAGAAAATGTCATACATAATAATTTAATTAAATTACATTTAATAAAATAACAACAATACGGATTGATGCGAGTGAATAATGCACTTGTATCTGAGACACAAAGGTCAGCAGAAGGCCACGCCTGGCGGTACTAATAATAGACCTAATACTGCTTATTAATTGAAATAATCATTAGATGTTAATATTTTTCCATGCACTATAACGTCAGCGATTATTAAACTATTCACTTTTATCTGATTTACGTACCAACTACTACTTAATTTGAGTAGCATGCATAGTTGGTTAAGGTGGACCCGCAAAGGTAGCCCGCGAAATTCAAATTTTCTTGCGTTTTTTGCAATTTGCAGGTCAGTGTCAGGTTGTCAAAATATGATTCGCGACTATAACAAATATATTATAACCTTATGAATCATCAATATATTTCTCTAAATTAGATTTGTTCTAAGATGTCACGATTTCCGAAATTATGACATTTTAGAACAAATCTAACATAGAGAGATGTACTGACGATTCTTATGGTTATAGTTATGTAAATACTTACTTGTTATAGTCACGAATCATATTCTGGCGAGTCCGAACTTTGCACGGAAGGCTGCGCAATAACATTTTTTAGGAACCAAATGGTGACGTGAGGCGAGTGTGAGTGAGAGAACATGCGCGAAAGTTCGCAGAGCCTATGTTCAGATTCGCCAACATACGTCGGCCATAGTACATTGGTGCCGATTCTCTTGTACATCGAACTAAACTAACTAAACTATCACTAAAATTCCTTTCGTTGGCTATGAGAATCTTAAAGCTATTCTGCAAAAATATCACTAAATTTAAAAATAATTTTGACAGAACTAAAATCGAATTTGTCAATCGCGCGACTTCACGTGGTATTTGTTTGCCCTACCCCGTGAATTATTTTAGGGTCGGAGGCGCGCAGGGGGCAGCCTCGATGTGCTTTCTATAGAATTTTTCACTTTTTGTCTTTGATATACATATATGTTATGCTCAATGCTTTTTGTATGGAAAATATACAAAATTATTACCTACATGTTGTGTTTTAGGGGTTTAAGTGTTTTATAAAGGAGGTCGAAATTTTCATTATTTTTGCGATAGGACACACTGTTTTCGAGATATAAGCAAAAGAAAAGAAAAAAGCTATAGTAGGTACTGTTTTTGCACCCGAAGTCGAGGTGTTGGTGTGTATTTTAGTTCATGCCAACTAATTTTATTCCACACCTTTTTAATCGCGATTAAAAATAGTCAGATTTAGTTAGAAAATCTAAATTTTAGTTGAAAAACGTCAAATTCAGAATAGGAAAATTACCATTTTCACTAAACTAATAACTCAGTGCCATCTTAGTGCTGTCAAACTAAAATATAGTTAAGTTGTGTCACTGTAGTCAATTTCAGAATGAGAAATCGTCATTTCACAGGAATAAACAAAATTTTGGTGATTTTTTTGGTCTAGTTTATAGGCATTTGTGACAAGAGAATCGGCACCAATGAAAAAGAAGTAGGTACATTGCTACAAATTGTAAGTAGCTTAGACCTTTTCAACAAAGAATCAATGATACTTACTTAACTATTTTCAGGTATGGTTTAATTAAATAATTAGGGCAAAATACTGAAAATAAGCGGCCAAATCGGGGCTAAATCCATAAAGCTAGCTTCGGGGATATTATTTACCTTATCATGTCAAGGAAACATGAAAACTATACCAGGGGCAACCGCTAATGTGTTTTTAAGTCGCACTTTACCGTCACTATCCATTTATATCCATGGAATTTCATTGCTAAGCTGAGGGATTGTGTGGTAAAGAATAAAACCAAAACTGGCAAAGTAACGTCGCGTTCTTTACTCGACTGCAGTCGAAAAACGGCAGGTCGCAAGATAATTATAATCTATAATTGGTAGAAAATGCCTCAGGCATTAAGTCCGCCTTTGTACGGTATTCTTTTTTAGGTACTTGTGCATAAAGTTGTAATAAATAAACAAATAATTCTACTTACAAGTTCAAGAACTAGTAAAAATTCAAACACATTTTTATTACATAATTAATATGACTTATCTTAATATCACATTGCAATAATGTTAAAAATTGACAAGAATTCTGTAACAATCTTATCTGACTGCATAATTTTATTTCGAAAATTAAAAGATTAGCAGTCTATCATAATCACATCGTAACAAAGCAACAACATTTTTGCAATCAAACTACGAGTTTATAAGTGTAACTATGTGCAAAGAACTCCCAATAAAACTGTTTTGTTTTGAGTTCTTAAAATTTTAAAAATCTTTTAAAGAAAGATTACTATCGCAATGGAATGGAAATACCTAGTACATATTTTGCAATATATTGGCTAGTTGACAATCGTAAAATGTCAATAGTTTATACTAGGAAAGGAGAAACTAACCGCTTTCTCAAGAGTGTTATCGCGAAACTTGTTCTGATTTCATTCAAGCCTCCCGTTAGAGACTTGTCAATAAAAACTGGATTTATGAGCACAAAACATTGCTGATTATTTGCATCATGTAGGTTCACAAATTAATCATGATTTTTTTCATTTATTACTCGTCAAAATGCGTGTTCCAGACAAGCTAAATTATAATAATGACTACAAAGCAGATGCGGAGCCAACGACGGATGGGAAAATGTTTTAAGATTCAAAGATGTCGATAAATTAATAATGAGAAGAGAAAGCTTCCGCGTTTTTATCGTGTGAGGCGACTTGCTTGTCAACTTATCTGAAATCAGCAGAATAAGCTAGAGAGGACAACGTTCTGATTGAAGCAATTGCATGTGAAGATTTCTTAAAATTTTAAATAATAAATTGGTACTTATATAATATTATACATACAGAGTTATTTTAAGTTGGCTAGCTAAACTCCGCAGACGCAATGACTATCGATAACTAAACACGATAAAATAAAAATAAAAAGATTTGATGTTTTTTTGGGAGCCCAACGACCGCTGTTAGTGTTGTTACTTGAAGAATGAGTTCAGAAAAACTGTTTTATTGTGTTTAGATATCGATACCCATCAAGTCTGTGAACTATGCACAAAAACAAACTGAATTTTTAAACTGATATTTCAAGTGACAACTGCGGTCGATGATCCCACAAAAAAATCATCTAAGTAATAATTTTTTTGTTTTATCATATTTAGCTACCGATATACATCGCGTCTGCTTAGTTTAGCTAGCCAATTTAAAATAACCCTTATATAATCTATTGACAAATGGATTTAGTTAGAACTCTTGTTCGAATTCTACATCAAAAATTCAAAACGCCCTACATCTTTAAGAGGAATATCATCTGTCATATGATTGATCATGGATATAGATGCAAAATGACGCCAATTAATTTTACGACTACCAGACACAATCAACGTTAATTTATACGTCTGATTGAAATGAATACAAGTTAATTAGCAGAATCATCTGTCTTATATTATGAAGATACGTAGAACATAGATAGATGAGGCTAGATAGAGGTGCCTGGCTCGGTACGGTACCACTACTCTGTTCCTCAAACTGAATTTTGCAACAGCTAGTTAAAATTATTTACTAAAGTTTAAATGTTCCTTTAAATAGAAAATATATCTTAAATACATGAACTTTGGGACGAGATTCCTATGACACTGTGTGAAATACATTTATGTCAGGTGCTTTATGTTTGGCTTTAATTTTTAAAGTGTCCTTCGTGCTCGGTCACTGTGAACAAAACACGCTATAGCGTGATACAATGCCATAGAGTGGGCAGCCAACGAGATACATTTTATCCGACTATTTCAAAACTAACAATTTGTTGCTGTAATCCTTTAATAGGTCGATAGTTGGTACTAATCCGCCAACGTTTCAGCAGACAAGGTACAAAGCTACTAGTTTCAATCTTTAGACGTTGGTTTATCACACTTGAAGTTAATCTCGATTCTCGACCCTGAATTGAAGGGATGGGTAACGTGCCTTGAACAAATCCTACGACCATTAAAATGTTGAACGCTGTGTACAGTAATAATTGAACTTCAGATTTATTATACTGTATGTTGTCATATCTGTGCTGAATTGTCTTAGTTTGTAGTCTGTCTATGTACTTATTAAAATAAAATTAAAATAAACACCACCTTTCTTGTAATGTATGACTAGCATTATGTCCTGCAGTTCTGTTATCCTCGATATACAGGCTCTATTTCTACCATTCTGAAAGACAGAACCATTTTCAATGATACAACAGTTAACCAAAAAAGCGTAACCTACGTAAATTCTTTAAATTCTCAGTTCAACCTACAAAAATGTCGATGCCGTTCCAACTATTGTATTTATCATTGTTTAATCAGATGTGGGAATGTTAACTCCATCACCTATTATCGTAACCGAGGAAGTGCGATGCGCTCGAGTAGACTCGCGACCTACGAACACACTTGCTCCACAGACATTCATAAAACCACTCATATGAACAGCCGTATGTTTGTCTACCTGTCTCATCTCTGTTCCTACGTGCCACCTACGTGTATCATTGCTACTGTGAACTTTTTGTCTACTGAAATCATCATCTATTTCCCGGCTAACGTCATAAAGTAATAATATATCACATGTTACTTAATAGTATTTTCTTAGAACCTGCTACGATAGCTAGGTTTCTAATATAATTTGGATTTATTTATCCTTTATTTGAAAAAGATTATAAATAAGTATTTATTTAGCGTGGAAGATAATTATGTACATTAATTCTCAATTCTTTATATTGCATATATAGTTGGTCACAATTATGGACCCTGTCGGGCACAGCATAGATCAAGTAGGAGAGAGGAGGAGGGCGCTTAATGTGATCCATTTTATTATTATTTTAGTAGGTAGCGAGTTTACTGTTTTATTAATACATAATTGAATTTAAGAATTATAATAATTATTTTTAACTTAAATACATTTATTTATTTAGTAACATTTTAAAAACAGTTTATTTATTTACATATTCATTATTATTTTATTTACTTATTATTATTTTTATTTAGTAGGTACGTTAATTGTTGGACGCTCCATATATATTCAAAGATTTAATTTCCGTATTATGAGTAGGTAAATAGGCGTATCTTTAATAGTAAGTATTTGTAGATACAGAGATACTTATGAAGTACTTATAATTTATCATTTAAGTATTCGCCTATACTATAGTAGCATTTGCTTACAAGGAAAAGCTTCAATTTACTGATAAAGATGTTGTATTTATTTAAATTCTTTATTATTACGGGTAACTTATTATAAATTTTTATGGACATGGCCAAGGTACTATTAGAGTGCATTTTTAGTCGCGATATTGGTATGTTTAGTCTACTTTTATGTCTTAAAATAATTTTCGTTTGTATGTCCTCTCTTTTTGTAAAGAATTCTGGGTACTTACGCACGAACTTGCAAACTTCAAATATATAAAGACAGGGTAGGGATAAGATTTTTAGTTCCTGAAAATGGGGTTTACAGCTATCGGTGACTTCAATATTTACTAAGACTCTAATTAGTTTTTTTGTAGGGTAAATAGCGTGGGCGCGTCAGTGCTGCGCTGTTGCCCCATAAGATGACACCGTATTTGAGCCATGCGTAGGCGTAGTACGTTACTAGTGCAGTTTTAAGGTCCGTAGTTTTTTTGATCTCGCGGAGGGTGTATGAAAATTTAGATATTTTAGCTCTTACTTTCTGAATGTGTGACTTCCAATTTATGTGTGTATCTACGTTTAGGCCTAGTAGGGTGAATTTATCAACTACTTCTAATTTATTATTTTTTAAAGCTAAAGTTTATATTTATTGGTATTTTTTGGCGAGGGTGGAATTAAATTATTTTAGTTTTATTGAAGTTGATTTCTAAGTTGTGTTCAGTCATCCAGTTTATTGTAGAACCTAGTATAGAATTTAATTTATCATTTAAGTACATTGGTGTTATTTTCGCATGAGGTAAGTATAGATATGTCATCCGCAAACAGGACACATGGCTAATTAATTTGCGGGATTGAGGCGATGATTTGCTTGCTGTCAGTGGTGCTATTCTGTAAAGATCCCACCGTGAAAATTTAGGTGAAGTGAGCGTGATGTGAACTGTCATCCCACCTTACTCTACTAGGGATTGAGCTCACTTCAAACTCACTTCACCTAAGTGCTCACGGTGTGATGTTTACAGAATAGATCGGCTGATCTGATTAATTCTATTTCATTTTTGCTGTTATTATAATGTTCGATTTCAACTAATTGTTCCCTGTGTTTCAAATAAGATGCAAACCAGTCATAACATTTGCCGCATTTAGTAGCATTAAGTAAGTAAGCAGTAACATTAAGTAGGTATACAAGCTTTTATCGTTTTCAATGATCTATTAAGTAATTCTACTAAATTTTTAATCAAACGACTGTTACACAAGAAACGGTAGATGACGACATGATACGTTATCAATTTTTATTCACAATTGTTAGTAAATATTTAATTATATTTGGTCTAAACATATATATTGTTACGTGGTGACATGTTATGTATATTTCGATTGACACGAATTTTCAGAGCGAAAGAGCTATTTGGAGCGTTCAATTAAAAGTAATTGGCAGTAATTATTATCATCATTGCAGGTTAACAGCCGACATAACTATCTACAAAATATATCGAAGTAAAAATAAAAATAATACATTTAAACATAAACTCCGCCTTTTTCCCATGGGAGTAGGCAGACACTACAGAACGCCACTTGTTACGATCCTTACCTACCTACTCCTATAATAATATGCGAACTGTAAAAGCAAAATAATTTTATAAAACAAAATAAGGTTGTACTTACTTATGTGTTTATGCATACACGGTAATGACATGTAAGAGTTGTCTCTAAATTAGGCACTGAATTAGTGATGAACGCAACAGCATAAGAATGTGAATGACTTCCTAATGACAGGAAGAATCGGTCGGGATACCGAGGATAAGATCACAAAATATGTAAGCATAAAATGAATAAACGAGTCACAGATCGAGGGCGATACTAATTGCATTATTCGAAATACAGCCCACACTTGTATGAGTGAGGCAAGCATTAAAAGGCTGTTGCTAAACCGAGAGTCGAGGCATGACTCATGCATGTTCTAACCAATATTATTTCTCGCTAAGTTGAGAAATGATTTGTTTCAATAGAGTTCATCGGGCGTAGTCACATGGCCACATAGCCATGACATTGAGGATACACACGCGATAACAAAAATATTTACTTCGACTAGGCACTCTGCCAGATGCGAGTACGATGAAAATCAAAGCATTTCAAAGACACAATCACTATAGAACATGTGTGTGTGTGTATTGTATGTGCTGTCAATGCAGGCAGACTAGATTTGTCAAGCTATAAGAATCTGGAATTCTGGAACAGTTGGAGTCAAACACATGTCATGGAGGACAACGGACTAGAGTATTACTTAATGAATATTTACTATTCATTGACTATATACCCACACAAAATAATTAATTAGGTAGATGCATAAATTAAAGCCAACGGAAACGGTATTTTAATTTCTAAATAAATTGCTTGCTTTACTAAACTGTCACGCAAAGCTTCCATTTCCACTTCTAGGTGTTTATCTTGGATTGAATTCAGAATAATGCTTGTGATAGAACCTGCATTGTACCCACTGGCCTTCTAAACGATCACACTAAAACCAAAACTGAGCAAACTATCGTAGATCATGCAAAAACAATTGAAACATTAGCCACTACCACTAGTAATTTCTCAATAGCTCTACATTGAAAATATTTATTGTATTCATGGTAACTATCAACAACTCAAAGTGTTCAACATGAATCAAGCTGGCAATGTGTTATAAGTTATACGAACAAGGCATCACTGTGACGATGACTCGCCCGAGACGTTCGGTACTTAGCTGTTAGAAGGGATTGCGTAACACCTCAATAAGCAGATCGTCATTGCCGCACAATTGGAGACCATAACGAGACTCCACGAATACGTCTACTATTTTGTAGATTGTTATAGCAATCTACATTAGGTATTAGAATATAGTCACACCAATCTATGACGAGACAAAATTTACCTACTTAATAATGATAGAACGTGCGGTTTGTCCCCGTTCCTGTTAAAAACATAAATGCAATCACTGCCTTACTAATATTTCAGCAGTAACATCGTAAAATATCAGGATACGAAATAGCCGTTGATAAAATTGAATAATTGTAAAAACTAGATACACACACAGTACGTCCATATTCATTGAATTTCAATGTAACAGAAAACAAAGGTGCTACACAGATGATTTTTCACGGTCACCGAGGAGCTTACTCACACACATAATAATAGAGGTGATAAACACAATTTACTGTGACAGCGTCGTCAACCACGTTATTACAAAGAAATTATTACCAAAATACATCGTTACGTCTTGTCTAGTAACAAACTACGTAATGTAAACGTCACGTTGTCTATTTAGTTTTTTTGTAACATTCCAACTTATCTGTGAACTGTAACATGATTCGACATTTAATTGGAGTAACTTGGGAATCTATACCTACAAAGTTTTTTCATTAATGTAGAGATGCCAAAGTAGTACCATCTGACAAGAGTAATTTTGTTACTAATGTTTCTTTTACACCAAAATAGTTGCGATGTGTGAGAAAAATAGTTGAACATATGATTCATGAAAGTGTTTTCTAACCCAGGCGTTTTCATTCGAAATTATATCTCACATTAAAACAATTCTTGTTGCGTCTTCTTTATAATGAAATATATGAGTATATTATCAGATAGACATTATCAGCGTAAAACCTACAAATTTTATCTCAATATCAGTGGCGCACCTGACGACATTATCTTATGTGTATGCAATAACATCGTGACGGAGGATTATCGTAACGGTGCCGAATTAATGCAGTTCCAAGAACGCAATTACACGATAATACTGTTGCCGATAAGTACTAAGTACAACTCAAATATAAGATCACTTGTTTGTACAAATTGTGTAGATCTCATTATTCTTTATTCGAAACCCTGTATCACTACAAGTCAAAATTATGATGATGATGAATGATTGATCTAGCGGCAGTAACTGATCAGTAACTCCAAAACTATATAAAAACTTGTTAGTTTTTACCATAATTAAGTATCGAATATCTTAAGTGTTAACATATTCGTAACACTACAAACTGCAAAGGTCATATAATATTTTTGCACTAAACACGTACGGAAACTAACAATAATACACCATTCGAAGCCACGACTCGATTCTAACATTCTCGCATAGAACACTAATAGCTGTGGGCATTCATCAATCTAACTGCAGTCAGAATGACAATTACCTAGGCTATACCTAGCAACGCTAGCATCACAGTACCTATGTGTTTACTAAAGGATGCCCTGGTAGTTTAGCGACAGTCAACAATTGGCCCAGTTATTATTGATGCACATAATCGTACGTAATTCAAGGTAATTCCAGATGGTATAATGTCAAAACATATAATTAGAAAAATAAAAGTCAGAGGAAATGACTCACCCACAAGTGCAGATTTCACAGATACACTGTTCCTTATGGACAGTCTTTTCCGGTTTCTTGGGGCCGCCTCTTGGCCGGGTCTCGTCGATGATGACGGTCTCCTCGACCGTGGTCCTGTCGTCTCGCATTGTTCTCCTATCGTCGATGATCTTCTCATCGTAGACGGTGCTGACGGTGGTATCCTTCCTCGTGGTGTCCGTGATAGCACGGTCCACCACGTCGTATTCTCGAATAACGTCTTCGGTCGTTTGGACATCGCGCTGAAATGGATGTAAAGTTTTATCTCCGGCACTTCTAGATTATCAAAGCTTTTCTCCGTGCTGATAAAACTTACAATGTAACATTTATTGTAATTTTTTACAAACATGTACCTAAAGTAACTGGTGTATTTATTATCAAAATTAAGCCCAGCAGCTTCTTTAATCTTTTCGGCAAGATTAAAGAAGCTGCTCTCAAAATAGTAACATAAACTACTTGGGTAATTTAAAAATAATAAAAATTGATTCTTACCAAATTTTTGAAGTCTAACGCGCTCTTGTCGACGTAGACGTCCGTTCTGATCTTGTCATCTTCTTTAGCATCTTCATACGTTGTTATTTTTCTCGTAATTCCATTCTCAGTGATGTAACGAGTGACTTCAATTTGACTCCTATTCTTTTCCACTTCGAAAGCCTTCCTAGTAGTTTCACCTGTAGTGGTAGTCAATACAGTAGTTTCTTCTGTATCAAGCCCTTCATAAAGATCTTTCACATCTTCATTAATTTTAGTTCCGAATGTTACTTTTTCAATCCTCTTAAATGGATACTTCTTAACAGTTTCGATTATCTCCTTCAGGATACGGTCGTCAATGTTCCTGTTGATCACAATGTTTTTGTTGCTTACTCGTACGTCTTTGTTAAACTTTGAGGTCTCAATGATCTTTCGCAAGTCACTAATGGATGTAAAATCTTTAATGTCTCTTGATGACAGTATTATATTTTCTTCTGTATCTTGTCGCTTTAAGTGATGTCTTGGCTGTTCAGGTCTGCCGAACGGTGACATCTCCTTAGGTCTTTTAGGTCTGTCATCTTCTTTTTCATAAACAAACTTTCCATTCCATGTCCCGGTGCTCCTTTCATATGTGGTCAAATTATCTTTAGTTTGAGAAGTGGTGGAGGATGTTGACTCTTTAGTTAAGTTTTCTTTTTCCGTTGTCACAAAATCTGTAGTTTCTTTCACATCTCTTATGTCTTTTATATGAGACTGAGTATCAGAAGACGTTGTCTTATGGGTTGTAGTATGAACATCTGTCGTATCATGAACGAGTTTATTATGCACATCGTCTCTATCAGTGACGTATTCAGTTATTGCTTTCTTCTTCGTAAAATCACCTCCGTATCGGTTGCTAGTAGATGCAATTTCTTTCCCATTCTTGTACAATGCTGATTCCTCCGATACTTCAAGAGAACTTTTTGGTACTCCGTCTTTACCAGTGTCATAATGAGATTCCTTATCCAGTACATGACGCGAATATTCGTGTTCAGGTTTCATACCTGTACCACTGACATTGTGACTTTTCTCGTAAGTAGAATGCTCCTTATTATCTCCCCATTCTCTGTGAGAAGTGTCTACGATTCGTTCTTTGCCATCAACAATTTCAACTACGTAAGAAGAAGTTGAGGCTTGCTGAGCACTGCTTGTGTTGCTTTTCATTATTTTTGTAGAAAAGTTAATATTTTCTGTATTAGGCACCTGCAATATGTTACCTACTTTCCTCAGTTCGTTTTGAATGGTGGCATCGTAACCATAAAAGTTGGATGAATCAGTTTGATTCATATTGCGTCGTCGGTTATTATCTCTTTCTTGATTGGTTGTGATATTTTCAACAATATCTTTACGGTTTTTATTGATGTTGTTAGAAACGTTTTTCAACTGGTATTGATCATCTTTTACTGATGATGTTTGTTGGTCAGACGTTATATGTTCACGAGTTGTGTACTGTTGATCCGTTGTAGTATGATCACGACTTGTGTGCTGTTGATCAGATGTCAAATGTTGACGAGTTGTGTTTTGTTGTTGATCAGATGTCAAATGTTGACGAGTTGTGTTTTGCTGTTGATCAGATGTCAAATGTTGACGAGTTGTATTTTGCTGTTGATCCGATGTTAAACATTGACTATTTGTATTTTGCTGTTGATTAGAAGTTAAATTATCACGATTCATAATGTACTGTTGATCAGATGTCATTTGATCACGGTTTGTTATGTACTGTTGATCAGCTGTTAAATGATCACGGTTTGTTATGTACTGTTGATGTTTAGCAACGTTATCTTTTTCTGTAGTAATACTGGAATGTGAAGTCATTTGATTTCCATCCTTGATGAATTTAGAGTCTTCTTTAACAATCATTTCACTCGTAGGTTTCTTTCCATCTTTGCCTGTGTCGTAATTTGATTTCATATCATAGTTTTGGATATTGTGAGCAGATTGCGGCTTCATACCAGTTCCACTAACGCTTGCATATGCTTCCTTTGATGCATGCTCTTGGGCATCGCCCCACTCCCTCTTCGAACTATCTATGATACGCTCTTTACCGTCAACAATTTCAACAACATACGAGGATGATGAAGACTTTGTGACATTGCTACTTTTAGTCTCATTTGTTTGTGAAGTGCTACTATATTCTTTAGTGTTACCTAGTTTATCCAAGCTGCCTTCACCTCCGTAAAAATTCTTAGAATCAGATCGAACAGTCTGCGTTCTCTGCGATGGTTCAGGAGAGTTGCGATAAGTTACTCTGTCGTTTTGTTTCAAGTTTTGCTGATCCTTGGATGTAGATGTCGACGATTGATTCCCTAAACTCTGTCGCTCCGATTGGAGAAAAGAATTGGCAGCGTTTGCATTTTGAGATCGTTTCAAATATGTGTTTGAGTTCGAGACATTAGCCGAAGAGTTATCAATGAAACCTGTATTGAGAGTTTGATTGGAAGCAGAAGAATCTGCAGTTCTGTCAAAGGATTGCGTGTGACTAGAACCGGCCTGCTGAACAGAAGTCGATGAAGTCTGGAATGTTTCGGTTTTGGAGTTTTGTTGATGGGTCGAGGAAGACTCCTGTAGCATCGAACTAGAGACATAATCGCCCGAAGTAGACTGTGCCATGTCACTTACGTTATGTTCCAGTGCTCTTGTTTGAGACAAGTCGCTGATAGAAGGAGCCTCCGTGATGATGTAGTGCGGGTGGCTGTTGTAATGCTCCGATATGGTGGAGCCGGCTATCGAAGAATGGTCGGAAATGTCGGTTATCATAAGCGGGTCATCTTCCTCGACCTTTACCTCGATATAGCGGACCTTCTTACCAGATGAGCTGACCTTCTGCAGTGTGTTACTACTGCTCTGCACCGACGTGGATGAGCTTGTCTTCTGAACACTAGTCGATGCACTTCCAGAAGATGTCACTTCGGACGCTTTTGATTGCTTAGTCTTTTTATTTTTTATCGTCATTTTGGTCCCACAAAATAAATTACTTTATCATAAAACTTTATATCTATTTGATATAGGAGATTCTTAAATTACCACGTTTAAATATTTTTAAATAAAAACTAATCACATAATATAAATATCGTCAAACAATTGCCATATAAAAAGTAAATATTGGTCGCGAGAGTCGTTCGTATCGTGTGTCGCTGAGTGCGCGCGCGCTCCTCGCAACTGACTCGCGGATTGTGTGTCTGCGCCGGCGCCCCTCACACCTTGATGCCGCACATCGCGCCCACCAGCCAGACCTTTGCGACACGTAAGCGCTTACATCTCACTGTTGGACTCATACCAAAAATGGTGTAAAAGCTGCTAAACTCACTGCTTACTTAATCACGAACCTTAGTCACCAACACTGCGCTGTTTGTGTACTTAACTGAACAATTAATATTTCAATCACTAAGATCTCACGGTTTTATAGAACTGTGTCACATAAAGTCCATATAAATAAAATAGATGTAGGTAGCTGATGTTTTAAACACATAGTTACGTACGTAGCTATCGACCACAACAAAGCCACTAAGAATTTAAGAATAGCAAAACTTATAGGTTTTTTTCAGTCGTCAACACAATGTCGTTAAAACACCTTTTGCACAGAACATTAGGTACCGGTATGTTGTTCCGTAGCTGCAGAGACACTTGAATGATTGTGGAATCTCTGAATATACTAGACTTACATGGCTTCAGACGTGTATCGACGGTAATCCTATGAAAAACGAGCGCGAAGTGTGGGTAACTCACGTGAAAATGACCTAGTTTTACATTTGTGTTTATTCATGAAAATCACAGCAATTAGGAACACAGGGTCATGTTTTATTTGTTTGATGTACTTAGGAATATTTTACGAAGTATAACAATAATATGTTTCAGTGTCATATTCAGCTGTGAGTACCTAAATAACTTAGGTTCTTCCTTCTCCTCCTGTGGTTTTCAAGACTCTAACCTCCGAATGTATCGATCTGGAGAAAAGTTCTGTTTCGCCACCAATGTTGACTATACATAGGAGTTGAGGCGGGATTGCAGCAGAAACGACAATTAACGCTCACGTCGCTTGACGTTTTTCAACACATTTGTAGAAAAAAAAAACTTAAAACTGTAACATAATAAATGTTTCTGAAAATGCACTACCGTCGCATTTTGAAGGACAGGCACTGACTCGACGACGCTGCCATACAGTGTTGCGAGCAAGTGTGTTGAAAATATTACCTGTCTAAAATTTTTAAAGAAAAATGCAAGGGATGAAAACTTAGAAGAAACTAAGTATAAGAACCTAGGTACCCACTTCTTCTTAATCACATAAATAAGCACACCCCACGCTATTCAACTAAATAAACCGATTCATGTGAACTGATCTCAGGGTAGGCACGAGTTGGTTATGTGACACAGATATTTGCATAATATTTTGGTGCAGTGCAACTTCCAGATTCAGCTGAGCCGGCCCGCCATCGATGCAGTGCGCAACGATCGGTGCCTACTGCATTCGAATGACCTGGATTTTGCCAACATCGAGTAGGTACATATAGGTACCTAGGTATTTATATATTTCTGAAGCACTGAACAGGATGATTTCTGAAATAAATTCAATGTTAACATAAGTACCTAAGTACCTATCTTTAACATTTGACGGATTTGTTTACCCATAATGTAGTATGAGCGAAGTTTTATTTTGGTTTGATTGAAACATACTTAATACCTACAAACTACAAACTTCTCGTAAGACCTCGAATGTCCAGTCAGAGATATTCTGAGGAAAAGTGTAAATGGGTCGAGCTGATGTGAATCATGTATTAATCTTACGCAAATAAATACGTCATCTGTATTCTGTACAGTTGTTAGGGTTGTATTGTAACTAGTAATGAAGCTGATTAACACTAGGTCCTAGGTAGGTACGATAGCAATCAAATAGACTTGTATTACTAAAATTATAAAAGGAATAAGTACCTCCTTACTTATACAAAATTGCATAGCAGTACCTTTCTAAGAATCAATCAATCAATCTGCCTAGCCTTTTCCCAACTATGTTGGGGTCAGCTTCCAGTCTAACCGGATGCAGCTGAATACCAGACAATTTACATGGAGCGACTGCCTATCTGACCTCCACAAACCAGTAACTGGGTGATACGATACCCCTTGGTAAGACTGGTTGTCAGACTTTCTGGCTTCTGACGACCCGTAACGACTGACAAAGATTTACGAATGACAGCCGGGACCAACGGCTTAGCGTGCTTTCCGAGGCACGCAGGAGTCTCGGTATGTAAAGATGGTCACCCATCCACAGACAACCCCGGCAAGCGTAGCTTAACCTGATGGATCGACCCGTGCGGCTGTTATTACATAGCCACGAGCTCCTCTAAGAATAATGAAAAAAAAATTGCCAGTGCAGAACACCAATTTTTTAGGAAGAGGTAGGTAGGTATAGCTATCTACACCCTGTGTGAACGATAAGAAAGTATTCTAAAGGAAAGCAGTTTCAGGCTTCCTTCTCCACGACTCTACCACTTGCTACGCAGGCGCTACGGTGTTCCGAATTGTTATTACAATGTATGAGAATCACCTGCAAATTAAGTTATTACACTCTCTACGTACTAATTATTGAAACTGAAATCTACCTCTACATTATCTATGACCAGCTTTTTTCACGTTTTATTTAGTTTCATTTACCTACGTCTTTTTTTGCAAGTTGATGAGCAACTTCCTCTTGAACAAATTGAAACTTTGTGTTTGTGTTTTTGTTTGTTTGTGGTGTTCGCTTGTACTTTGTACCTACTGGTTTCGTTTACATTAGATTGGTAATTTTGTATAAGTACATAGATGGCCTACGACCAGAATTGTCTTCACACGATGGAACTATATAATTATATAGGACCTACTCGTGAGAGAACAGATAGTAAAACGTAACCAAGCATTTTGATTACCTACTTAGATAGGTAGCTTAAAGTTTATAAAAAGGACTAGAACTATGATCTCTTCCCCAATTTTTTTTATACATGAACATATTATTATTACTTAGTTTATGACAATGTGTATGGGTAAACCATGTATTTACCTACACATTTCTTAATTTAGAAAACTGATCTCCTAAAACAGGGCTTCCTCTCTGCTACCCTTTTGCTGTGCCCTACAGGGTTCATAATGATCTCAATTTTATAGTTACCACCTAAGTACACATTATGGTAAAGCAATAAAGATATTGAGTAGGTACCTATTGAGTAAAAAAAACTTGATGTTCCTCCTCATCAATACACCATCTGTACATCAGGTTGGTAGGTAGATACCTACCTAAATCACTCCTTAATTTTGAATTTCGAATTTTGAACTTAATTTTGAATTTCAATGTACCTATTCAGTAATTTATTATGTATTTTGCTAAAACACCATTACCGAATTATCGATGCCCAAACCCAATCAGTAAAAGACATTATACCCGTCCCAGACGTGGGTTGTGCAAGGCCCCGTTGCCTTTGCCTATACATGGCAGTGGGTGGGTGACTTGTCTTGAATCACGCGCCCACGGACCAATTGTCTTGTCTGAATGGCGAATGCAACTAGCTCACAAATCGCTCGCAATCTGCTCCACACCGTTACTTTATGGCATTTGGTTAATAACAGTTACATAGTTTAACTTTCCAACTGATTCTATTTTTTTAAGTACAGTAGAGCGACGAGTCTTTCCAGATCAATAAAGGACTTGAACAAGAAGACCCGCTTCTCCGAAATTATTCACGGCCGTACTGGAGGAAATCTTTAGAAAGCTGGCAGCAGGCTGTTCAGAAAGGGGCATTATGATTCGACATAAAAAAGAGCGATTAAACAAGGGTGAAGGGTGTTCGGAAAACCGATTTATTCGGATAATCGAACTGTATAAAACTGTTCCTATAAAAATACCTATATGTAATCTGCTATGAATCTTTTTTATTTATTACAATAGTAAGTACCTAGTAATCCAGTAAAAAATAGATAAAGGAACGAATTAACGCTTTAGCAAGTCTTTAATTTCGGTATTATTTCATTTAGGTACATACGAGTATATAGGTAATTTAATGACTATACTAGCACTCTAGCAGTTCGACATTCGGATAATCGACGCTTTGTATTTAAGTATTCATGGTATTTTCGCCTACGTTTGTAGAGTCTAAGGTTTGAAGCTACCTACCACACTGGATTCTCCCTGGATTCCGGTGAAACGAGGTGTCGTATCTCATGCCTATTCATTATTACAATACTATAATAATTATACCTACTTGTATAGAATTTATCCCACAGTTAAAATCTAGCACCTACAGGAATATACCTATGAGGTAGGGTAGGTTGCAATCATAGAAGCATATTTTCGTATCATATTAGCCCATAAATAACTGAAAATGGTCCGGCATTATGTAGTCCTTTTGTTTGTCCAGTTTGTTTTAGCTCACTTAGGGCTGATTTCACCAATGAAACTGAACGCGATCAGCACATAAACCACGTTTAAGGGTTGTCAGTGTCATTATTTTCTTTGGAATAATGACACTGACAGCTCTTGGACATAGTGTGGACATAGTGTACTGATCGCGTTCAGTTGCATTGATGAAATCCGCCATTAGGCCACCTCCGCACCTAGTATTCCCGAGGACCTTACCTTACCGGGCCTTTAGCCCTAAATTTAAGCCTATCGGTCCTTTCTTAGAGCTATGCTAATAAAGAAGGGCTCTAAAACACCTGTCATTTTAAAAAGCTTATGAGCCTTTAGGCTTTTTTTGCGACTGGAGTCTTTTTTCAAGTAATATCTCTTCAAAGTGAGAGTGAACAGGCTTCTTCTGGGTACGCTCGCTCCATCGTCGACTTTGTCTCTGTCATCTCTGACCTAGACTAGAGTCAAGAGCAAACCTATCTCAAATAAAAAATAAAAAAATAAAAAATATATGCTTATGTTAAGGCTGAAGCCATTTTTGAGACTCAGTCTAAGTAAGCCATCATAATTATGATAACAACATTTATTTATTTTAAGAACAAGATAAGAAAATTAATAAGTATTTTACTTGTTTATCGCCAAAACAATTTAACCACGATGAAAAGGCACATTGAAGATCCTATGTTTTTATTAGACAGATTCACGATGTTCATTCGTCGCTAGAAATTATTATGTAACAATAACACATAATCTACCGCTTTTTTTTTTAATGGGTATTGTTCAATTTATTTATACAGGCACTAAATTAACTAACAAACTATTGAAAAAATATATAATAACCTAACCTAACTAAAACTATTACCTAACAAACTAAAATATGTCGTCGAAAAATTCCTCCGCATCGCTGTCGACTGGTAATAATA
This sequence comes from Fissipunctia ypsillon, assembly GCA_947568875.1. Classification (NCBI taxonomy): domain Eukaryota; kingdom Metazoa; phylum Arthropoda; class Insecta; order Lepidoptera; family Noctuidae; genus Fissipunctia; species Fissipunctia ypsillon. The sequence goes on along the minus strand of OX387659.1, from coordinate 12,229,980 downwards.
ATAAAAATAAATTCCTCTCTCTGGAGCCCTGACCGCCGGTAGCTTGGACCCTGTTCCCGATACCGGTGGGCTACTATTTTTTATATTTTTAAATGTTTTTTTTATAATCTTTATATTCTAATATTTAAAAATATAATTTATATGTATTTAATGAAATAAAGGATAAAAATAATAATACATGAACCCGCAGGGCAGCATGTGGCGAGTTGTTGGGCAGTAGCGACCCCACGGACCCTATCTCCCGGGAAAAGTCTTGTTCCTCACCTCTGGCTTGCCTTTATTGGCCGTCTGGAGTGAACACTGACGAGGAACAGAGTTCCCACCTCATTCTTGCCTTTATTGGCCGGCTTGAGTGGAGATTCGCTAGAGCAAACGTGCTCGGAGGAAGGAAGTATTCCAGTAAGTGCTGGTAGGGATCTTGACCATCTTCCGGGCTCTGGGATTGTCCTGATAGTCGTGGAATACCTCTCCACTCCTCCTAAGTACCTCAGGACATGTTGCCCCCTTGTCACTACGACACTATGTGCTAGCGACCGTTTTCGGGGGCCCATTATTGAGTGTGCAAGTCACCCCCTGCCATTTTATCCGTGTATTACCTAACATTGATCAGGCAGGGGACATAGTTTTTCCATAGTTCTTGGTAACGAATCCACGAAAGCCACCCAAACCCATAGCCCAATATGTTTCGTTTCCATGTCCTACAATAGTCCTGCACCAACCGGGGGTTGTCCTTGGATGCATTTGCATAATGCATACAGGGATAATCGTCGGTTGGTGCCTCCTCATCTTTTAAAATTGTCTAAGGGGCCTCTGCGAGTTGGCTTCGGCCCCTCGTACGCCTTCCAAAAGTCCGGGACCCCAGGGTCCCGAGATATAAAAACATAAATAATAATAATGTAATGTACCCAAGAGACTGGCGGCATTGCCTCGTTGTATGGCAATGCTTAGCATCTGGCCAAGGTAAAAGTCAGCCCTTGGGTCACGGGAACTGTCAACCCGCCGTTTCGAGATTTAAGTCAATAAGTCTACCTACTGCTTGACTCATCCGATGTAGGTACTTTTGGTTTTAACATAGAACTTTTCAGTTTATTAAACTTCAAATACCTACACGGTTTCTGTTTCTTTTTGTTACATTTTAACTTAAGGGGGAAGCGCTAAGGTAGCCCGCGAAATTCAAATTTTCTTACGTTTTTTGCAATTTGCTGGTCAGTGTTAAGTTGTACGTTGATGAAAATATGATTCGCGGTCGTAACAAATATGTATTTACAGAATTATAATCATTACAATCAGTAATAAAACTTGTTAAGTTAGTATAATCCCCAAATGTCAAGATTTCATGAAATAGTAATTCTTGGGGTTTACTTGGTCTTAGAGAGTTGTGTTGATGACTTTAATGATTATAATTCTGTAAATACATATTTGTTACGGCCGCGAATCATATTTTAATCAACGTATAACTTAATACTGACCAGCAAATTGCAAAAATCGTAAGAAAATTTGAATTTCGCGGGCTACCTTGGCGCTTCCCCCTTAAAGTCATAAAAAATGGATCAGTTTGAAATTTATTAAAGAACAATGGAAGGAGCATCAACTGAAAAGGAAATAATTGTGAAACATCGAGATTATTTAAGAGACATGGAACAAATAATTAACAGTAGAATAAAAAGTAAGTCATAGTTACTTGAATAGCTATACTTAGCCTCGAGGACTAAGAGCTTCATAACCTGTATATTGTCAGACTAGCATTAAAAAAGCTTAGGCCTTTGCAAGACTTTGGACCTCCAACCTAGAGTCTTGAATAGGCCTAGAGCCTAAATGACTAAAAGTCTTTATAGGCTTTTAGCCTGTCAAGCCCTAGTCTTCAAAAAAAGGCTAAAAGCCTATAGTCCTCGGAAACACTATCCACAATCCTACACCGAGGAGGCGATTTGAAAACTCGTGTGTTCGTGTGTAAGTAGTGTACTGCCATCTAGAATCAACAGTGAAAAAATTAAGCTTAAATCGAAAAGAACGTATAATAGAGGGCGATAGCATCGCTAACTAGTGCTGTGCTGCCATCTTACAGAACGCTGACCAATCATCATGACTATTACTTTCAAGCGTTGGTAGGTTAAGTGAAGTAAGTCCGGCAGGGGGCAACACTAGTCGTAAAGTCGATAAATGGCCGCGTGCGTCACACCACTGCGCAATCAAGCACGGAAATAAAATAACAGCTGTTCTACAATATTCGCTCGGGCAACTCAGGTAGCAGCTGTACTATACCACGCAGCCGTTTTCCTTGGGATCGCGGTTGTTTGGACGCTGCTTTCTCATTGTTGTAATAATCACCGTGTAGTTTGGACTATTCTTTCGTTCATTTTTCAACGTATATTACTGTGGAAGTAATTACAGTATTGGCGTTTGAAGTGTGTGAATCATAAATCCGTAAGCTATGCTGGCGCTATGTTTACCAAAATTCCTCGTTCGTTGTTATTGTGACTCAAGTTGAAATGCCTCGTGAATACGTGGACCGCAAGGAGAGTTCCGCAGTGTTATGTTAATAGAATCTCTTTTAGATAGTGATTATAAGAAAATTAGTTCTTGACAATGTCTAACACGGTTCCGACCAGTTCCGCACTGAGGGCTTTGGCCTTAGAGTATAAGAGTCTGCAAGAGGAACCCGTGGAAGGGTTCCGAGTGAAACTTCTAGGAGAGGACAATTTATTTGAGTGGGAAGTTGCAATTTTCGGTCCTCCAGACACGTTATATCAAGGTGGATATTTCAAGGTAAGCACATTAAATTATGTATCTGCATTAGCAATAACCTGACAGCAACAATCAGCATCACAGTACAAAAAAAAAACATGTCTGCAGTTTATCAGCACAAATTCTTTTACAATCATTCACATGAACACAAAATATATTGAATTTGTGGGGGTATTTGTGGTTTCGCCATTTCACAACTTGATCTGAAAGTTTCATGGAAAAATTCCATTGTATTATTCGCCCAAATACTTGTTGATAACATTATTTTGCCTTGTTTTAATCATTATTTTAATAACCTAACTAACTAAATGTCCAGTGAAAGACGAGATAATGTTAGAATTATCTTGAACTGTCAATCTTTCTTTTCTGAATTGGGCATAGGCAGGCTAAATTCTATTTAATGATTAAAACAAGTTACTTAATTTATGTTATTTTTGCTACAAAATAAAGTGAATATCCTATTTTCAAGGGCTCATCTATTAAATTGTACAAAAAAAAATGGAAGTGCTACACTTTAATGTGTTAAATTTCCTTTAATTAGACTGTTGAACCCTAAAATGACAAAAACTTTAAATACCAATAAAATAACAACAGTAACTTAGATTTTAACTTAAAAATTAATACAATCTTGACAATCCTGTGACTGACTATCTGCACAGATAGATTTATTCAACAACTTCCTTTTAAAACTGGTTTTTCTCAACTTAAATGTTAAATCGGTCCAATTAGTCAGCTCTATTCTTCAGAAGATGTATTCAGGCATTTAACTATATTAGTAATTTTTATTATCAGTTTGAAAATTTGTTTGTAGTAAATGTCTATAGTAGCAATTAAGCATAATATAACTCCTTGCAGACACCAACGTAATCAATTGTGGTTATCACTCCTTATAAGCTTTTTATATATCATTGTAACCATATGTCAGATTATAAAATAATATTAATGAATATGAAATCAACCCTTTGTCTAATGAAATGCCGATCTTAAAGAAGACACAATATAAAATTCAGTGCTTACGTCTGCATAGAGGTGGCCAATTATCCCACAGAAACATACCACAAGGAAAAAAAATAAAAATAAATTATATCCTAAACCACGTCATGGTCTCCCAGAGCGACCATGACCTGGTTTACACACAGGCACACAGGGAGTCCCTGTGTGCAAAATTTCATTGAAATCCATTCAGCCATTAAAGAATGAAAATATAAAAGACAAACATTGTTACATTCGCATTTATAATATTAATAAAGTATGAATTATGTCATGATTTTGGCATACAAGCACTAAAAAATTATACACCTTTAAGCACCATCATCTGCCTAGCCTTTTCCCAACTATATTGGTGTCGGCTTCCAGTCAAACTGAATGCAGCTGAATACCAGTATTTTACATGGAGCGACTGTCTATCTGACCTGAGCCCAGTTCCTGAGTAATATGATACCCCTTGGTAAGACTGGTTGCCAGACTTTTGGACTTCTGACGACCCGTAACGACTGTCAAAGATACACAAATGACAGCCAGGACCAAAGGCTTAACATGCTTTCCGAGGCACAGAGGAATCTTGATATGTAAAGATGGTCACCCATCCACGGACCAACCGCGGCAAGCGTAGCTTGACCTGATCGATCGACTGTTATTTCCGTGCGCTTGTTATTTCTTAGCCACAAGCTCCTCATACACCTTTATGCACCAATAGTTTTAAAAAAATACAATAAGAGTAAGTTGGTTCAGTGTTTGGTAATAAACAATTGTTGTCAGGCTCATTAAGGGACTTTTTTCAACCTGTATTGTACCACTCCTGAGCAAAGGTGGGAGACCTTTACTCAGGAGTTGCACAGCTTGCCACTCTTCCCTGTGTGTTGTCTTTTCCGGCCAATTACCCATAAATGCCTCGATAAGTCATCTCGCTAGCATTTCCAAGGCCTCCCTCGGTGACAACACCGTCTACACCCGTCTTCTGGCACCCACTGTGTGACAACTCTGCCCCGTCTTTCCCTGTGCATTCTACAGACATGGCCCACCCGATCCCACTTCACCCTAGCAAACTTATTTCCCACATCTAAGGGACTATTCTTTGCTTAATGTGTTGGCAACAAATTATTTCATTATTAATTAAATTATTAAGTACTTAGTATAAAAGTTTTTTTTTTTGTGTATAATTATTACAATATTAAAATAATTGCAGAGACACTTGCAATGAAATGTTTTGTATTATCTATTTATTTATTAGTAAATGAGTTAAACTACTTACAGTACTTAATAAACTGAATCTTTATCTTGGATGTTATCACAAGATCATAAACCAGCTCAGTCCCTATTTAATTGAAATAATATAAAACAAATAAGATTTCTTAACAAGATCATGGGTTACCTCCTGTAGTCCTAACTTGAAACTAATAATAATGTAGCTATCGTGTTATTAAGAACCAGCCAGCTTTTAATATGTTTTATGTAAATACATAGTGTAAGGGACTCTCTGCAAACTAACGGGGTGCATTCAGCCCCTTAGTTTGAATCATATTCCACCGGAAATATTATCAGGAAAATTATAATTTCTTTAATCATATTTTCAGTTACTATTCCTTTATTTCAATGTTAATTTACATTATCTGTACGCAGCACTCCATTTATGTAAATAAAACAGCCAAATTAAAAAAATCAGCAATGGATGTTGAAATATTCGGCGGCCGAAGGCTCGCTGCGCTGCCGTTCGCTACGCTCGTTTTGCCACGCTAACGATACATTGCGTGTGAAAACAAATCAGGTTTATTGGATTCCTATAACATGCCTGCAAAAATTTCATGTGCCGGTCATCTTAGTATGATATACTGAATTCCCCCATCAGTCTGCGGAGGGCTGTCCCTTACACCCTGTATACATTCACCAATTCCCATTATTATATGCATTTGCATCAAGGCAGTCAAATTACATACAGGGCAGTTTTTGAATTATGTGTTCGGGGCAAAAATCGAAACTATCATAAATAGAGCATACTGGTCAAAGGAACAATGAGCTTACTTTTGGAGAAATTTCAAAATACCACCCTGTATAATTTTAACTTTGCAAGAAAAATAAAGGAATATTGCAAAAGGGTTTCCGTTGATAACATAATACTTTGCAGGATGTGATCCTTTACTAGCAACACCATATAACTACGAGAACTCCTCTTGATGATAAAAGTAGGTGGTGAACCCAAAAGAACTGTTTGTCTCAAGGTAGTGTACTGGCCCTTCTGCTGTCTAACATCTACACCAATCATCAACGGGTGAGCCCAAATACAACCAGCTTTCTGTACGCTGACAACCTGGCTGGACCTGGTGACGACAGGCATAACCATAGAAATATAAATGATATCTATAACAATGCTACCAGTGCGAAGCCGGGGCGGGTCGCTAGGTACATAATGAAACAAAATTTTGGTGATCATATTTTAGTATAATTGTCATAAATCAACGCGACGGGCGTTGAATCGCCCGCCCGCGCTATTACTTCGTTTTCGCTTAGTGTTCTTTCTGACTTTTTTCTTTTTGCTCGGCTCCTAAGGGTCGTAGCGTGATGTTATATAGCCTATAACTATCTTCGAGAATCGGGCTACCAAATGCAAAACGAATTTTTCAAATCCGACTTTTTGTTCATCATTTCAAGGGTTTTAATTTTTTGCGTGGAACCCTAATTATTTTTCTAAAATAAAAGTAGCCTAAGTTACCCGCCGTAACATCAGCTATCTGCCAGTGAAAGTCCCGTCAAAATCGGTCCAGCCGTTTCGGAGATTAGCCGTAACAAACAGACAGACAGACGAAAATGTAAAAAAAATGCTTTTTTGTTAAAGTACCGTTTATACTTTCATGAGCATTTAGTAAAAAGTAGTTATTTTGACATTACAAATAGACACTTCAATTTTGTTTATTGTATAGATTTGGTCAAAATGAAAATCCAATATGGCGGCTGCGAAAATTTAAAAATTTTTGGTCATGGGCGTCGTTTTCATTGGTTTCGAGGGTGCTAAAGCCGATAGTGAAGTCAAAATGAAAATCCAAGATGACGGCTACGAAAATTTTGTTTTTGTTTTAAATCATACGTGGAGGAACTTCGTTCCTGACGGGACGGGGCCCAGGGGGTCTTCCCACCGCACACATATATATTTTTTTTTTTCAAATAAATTAAGTGTGAAGAACAATATTATCCTTTATTTAGCGAAATGATAAAGTTTATACAATATTCCCCGATTGTTTTTTTGTGTAATGGCAATAGTTAAATTATTATTTTTTTAGTTTACCGTCAAAGATGTGGGCATTGAATACTTGTATGAGACGAAACCTACGCGTTGGCTGGTTTTTTTTTAATTCATTGTGTTGATTTTTATTAAGTTTAAATAAACATTTAATCTGTTTGTTTATGAAATTCTAGGTAGTTGTATCCATAGATATAATAAACAAGGTTGTATCTCATTATAAAAATAATTGGGTTGGACATTATGACAGTAGTGAAAATACAATTATTTTGAATATACTTTTTCGTGTTATTTTTGCCATCGACACGCTAAGAACAAGCAACACCATCGCTGGGTAACATCGAGGATGGTGTTTTTTGCAAAAATGATTGGAACTTAGTAATGGCAAATCATTTTAGTTAACTCCATAATCAATCTTATACTTCTTTTTACCACTTTGCTCCATATTGTAGTTTTATTTTTTTAGCTCTGATTGAAGTTACATCTCAAAAATTCGTTCTGTTTTCTTTATGAGTTCAAATAATATTTTTTAAGAACAATATTAAAGTGAATGCATATTATTTGCTCGACTGACTCACGCCACTTCAACCCAAAAACCCAGGCATTTAAGTGAAAGTAATAAATAACACGCTTGCGCATCACACTAACACCAGATCACTCATTTTTATTTTGTATGCCATCAATCCATCATGCTTGTCACTAACATTCCGTGTGATTTTTTTATTTCATTTATTTAGAACGTATATGTTACAATTGCTACTGAATAATAATTTTCAGGTCCTTTGAGATAGCAGGAGAATATATTTACCCTACCATTTCATTAAACCTCAAAATTCCACACACAGCACAAATAAATTGTTTTATTAGATATTGGCGTATGTGTCACCGTACAATTATGAACTTCCTTTGTTGATAATCGATCGGTATTATTTCCGTTAGATTATGAACTGTCGAAAAATTGTGATATGCAACAAACCATTTACAATTTAACGCATTATTTTTCGATAGTTTATCCATGGGAAACCGACAAATTGGGAACTGGATCAAACTTGCTTGCAACGTAACGCACCTTACGCTAATACTAAATAGCTTGCCTAGCTGCGAGCAACTTAGCGCTCGCTCGGCTCGCGCGCGATTGGCACCGTTCTAACCTCACCTAACCTAACCCATTTGACCCAGTTAATAATTTTTCGACAGTTTATAATCTAACGGAAATAATATGGATTATATACAAATGGTTCTCACAATATTACGGTGATATATACTAAACATAACATATATTAAACTTATCTTATATGAGCCCTTATGCTTCTCCAATGGGCAATGGGTCTCCGAAATTTTTAATGGCCCACTCAATTCAAGGCAGATCTTATTCTTAAGAAGAAGAAGAATAGGAAGATGCCTTCATACAAAATCCTCCATTCAGAAATGTTAAAATGATAGGGTCACTAATTTATTTCTTGTTTGTTTCAGGCACATATGAAATTCCCACCAGACTATCCATACTCACCACCTTCCATTAGATTTTTAACAAAAGTCTGGCATCCAAATGTATATGAGGTAAGCTAAAAAAATACTTTAACGGTTAACAATTAGTATTAATAAATATTTAAAGTAACCAATATTATCCTTATTGTGTGCTCGAATAATGGCACATCAGGGGGTCTACTCCCTAAGTCCGTCAACGAAGATACGGGCCCGTCCGAAAGTAGTTAATCCGTCAAAATAAGTGTAAAATTTAAACATTCGGACGGGCAAAAACACATCGGGCGTTGGGACAACTGTAAAATCGTGTTGTCATTCATTCTTAAAACTGAACTAATCTTATGTCCGTAAGTAACACGGAGTAGGAAACGCCCGTAACTTCGGCCGAAACCACGAACTTCGTGCTTAGGGAGTAGACCCCCTGGTTTGTCTGTAAAGTAAATTATGCCATGTTCTGAATCTTGCAATATCATTATTAAATTATACATAGTTCCATTTTATCTATACTTACATAAGTACCTACAATCAACATGACTGTGTATCAGAAAAGCGTATATCTGAAAGGTGTGGTCGTATACTTTGATGCTCATGAGAATTTAATACATGATATTCAATACAGTAAGGACTCAAATCAAGGTTTTTTTTTACGGATTATAGATTTTTCTTTTCCATCGCCAAATACATCTATTGGGTTGTTGCATAATTTTTTTCCCACTTCTAAATTTCCTTAATATTTCCAGTTGTCTCGGAAATTTTCTAGAATAAATCTAATACATAGTAGAATGTTCTCGTATCTTTCACATAGGGTATATAAGCGCGAGCTTGTTACTGGAATTTAGTTAAAATTGACAAAATGGATCAACAACATCTTCGAGCGATTTACTTATACGAACACAAGTTCGAGGGAAACGGCAAATAAGATCAACACCGTTTTGGCGTAAAGACTACTACTGATCGCACAGTACGAAATTGGTTTCAACGCTGTAATGAAGAAGACAAGTCTAAAAGATGTTCCTCATACTGGTCGACCCGTCACTTTTGACGAAGATGCGTTGCGGCGCGAGCTTGAGTTGCACCTGGATCACTACAGTACTATAGATCGTCATCTGCAGGCAATGGGCTACCGTAAAGTTTTGTCAAGACGGACGCCCCATGCTTTGACCGATGCTCAACGTGCAATACGTGTCAACATTTGTGAAAGTCTGCTGTTGCACCCGCAAAGAAAGAGCTTTCTCGAGTCGATTATCACCAGTGACGAGTCTTGGGTCTTATATGAGAACGTCACACGAAAGGCCTTTTGGATGCCTGCTGATAAACAGCCACTAACACAACCAAAAAGCAGTTTGCATGATCACAAACTTCTTCTGTCAGTCTCTTGGGATTCGCGAGGAATGTTGTTTTGGGAGTTAATGGACAGCAATCAGACTGTCAATGCCGAAGTCTACGTGAATAACTATAGGTGGTGAACGCTGTTAGAGAAAAATGGCCAAAACGTCTTGAAGTGTCATTACTTCATGATAATGCAAGACCAGATATAGCAAAAGTGACCCGTAAATTTCTAGAAAAGCTCGGTTGGACAACGATACCTTACCCACCTTATAGCCCTGATCTGGCACCTTCCGACTATCATCTTTTCCGGGCTTTAAAACAGCATCTTCTTAAAAAAAAATTGAAAATTTCGGTGACCTTAAAAATGAACTTGCCTATTTCTTTGTCTGTCAACCACTTTCTTTCTGGGCTAAGGGTATTGAAACTTTGCCTAGCAGATGGTTACATGTTCTCGATAATGATGGATAAGGATTATATTGTCGATTAATTGTTTAAATAAATAAGTATAAAAAGAATTAAAATTAATTTTAAAGTGGGAAAAAAATTATGCAACAACCCAATATATCATCATCGACTAGACTAGAGTCTAGTCGACGATGTTACGAACAACCCTTAAACCAAACAGCTGATCGGGACGTTGAACTCTAATCGAGTTTATTATTATATTATAATCATTCTGTCTCTCTCACTTGGCTTTTTTTTTGTGTGGGAAATCATCAAATGACTTCTCCCGCTCTGGGCGGAGCGGGAGGGCGTGTCAGACTTTTACTGACTAAAGCCCACCCGTGTTCCTTCAGTTGCCTGTGCCGGGGCCACGGTAACTCTTTCGAACATCCCGCGGCTCTAACTTCGCCTATCTTGCCTTTTCTCGTGAACTCCCACTTTAATTAGGTCTCGCTTTTACAAACTCCTCTTTTCTATTGTCGTCATTCGAATGGTTCCGTATTAAAAACAAAATAACTTTTAAATCAGGATAAATGCCAAAGGAAATCACTATTCGAAATAACATAACATAACATCACGCCTTGTTTCCCCGAAGGGTTAGGCAGAGGTGTACCTATAGTACACAGACATTTCGCCAGTTATGTTTAAGTCCCATGTAATAGGGGGCCAACCAGGCACAAATCCAGACTCCGGGCTGCTACTGAGAAATACTCGAGTAAAATTAAGCAAATACTGCTTGCCCTAACTGCAAATTGCAAAAAACGTAAGAAAATTTGAATATCGCGGGCTACCTTAGCGCGTCCCCCTAAAGGTTTTTAATACTTATGTAATAAATAGGTACCTATACTTGTATAGTAGTCTGCCTGTTTTTAAAGCTACAGTCGGGCGGGACCATCCCACTATCTCTTTAAAGATTTCTGTAAATCTCCGCCGATAGTTATCCTTATATCGTAAACCACATTCAGATGTTAGGTAGTTGTTACAAATGCATTGTTAGGGTTCCGTATGTCGAAAAAACGGAACTCTTATAGCATCACTCGTGTCTATCCCTCAGTCACAGCCAATTTGCTCCGAATCTACTGGACCAATTATGTTGAAATTTGGTACACATGATTTTCTGTGACCCAAACACGGACGTGTAACGTAAATAAATTAATTTTTTGGTATGGGGTCACTTTTGGGGCCAATTGAAATTTTTTTTTAAAAGTTTTGCAAACTGTACCGTGTGACATATCAAATGTAAGGGCTTGTTGTGAGGGTCTCAAATACTTTCTATAATTTTAAAATAAATACTTTTAAAGTTATTTATGGAAATATGTGAAAATTAACCATTCCCCCTAATCTCCGAAACTACTGAGCCTACAATTTTGAAAAAGATTCAGAGAATGGTTCTTTACTTATAGATTACAGGAGAATCTACTTATAAGAAGTCTATGGTCTTAAAATAACATGGTAAATCTCTCAATATTGTGCGTACAAACTTACATTAGCAGTTAAAATGTATAGGAGAACATGTTTTTCAACTACAATGTTAAGTTTGTTCTTGGGATAAAAAACATGGTAGATAAGATAACAATCATATTATTCATCATACGGAACCCTCACCACGCGAGTTCAACTCGCACTTATCCGGTTTGTTTTATAAACGGCATGATTTATTTAGATACAGCAATAGAAACTGAGACACTGTCTCGAATATATTTCTCCCACACGAATCGAAGGTCTGTAGCAGAACACGTTTTATATGAAAACCAAACGCGCCCTGGACTGGATGTCATACGCAATCGATATCATTGACTAATGCGCATAGCTGGATAACTAAGTTAAATTAAAAGCCAATAAAGGACTTGAATTTTAACTGTGTAAGCTCCGATCAAATACGTACAGTATATTTGATCGAAGATAGACAATGTTTTTGAGCATTTTGTGGGTTTTCCTGTAACTCATCATCATCATCCACAGCCCGTTTTCACCCACTGCTGGGCAAACGCCCCACGTTCCTGCACCAGTCTCATCCAGCTTTTGCCCGCGATGGCTACAATGTCGTCCGCCCATCTCCCCGCAGTACGACCGATACCTCGTCTTCAAGTCAAACAGCAGTAACTGCCAACAGGAAACAAATAATGCTACAATACAAAAATGCTAACTGATTAAGTAACTGATAATAAACCAACCTTTCTCTATAAAATACAACATAACAAATGACGTCACTTGACATCCTAAGGGCTGATTTATTTAACCAAAGTCAGATAACTTTTATCCGCGGAATTAAATTGACGTCTGACAGTTTTTGTATGGAAAATCTGTCACAAATTAAAAATTAATTCGCTGGAATAGACGTTTAAAAAAGTTTGGTCGCATTTGTTCTTAATAACACACATGGGGTAGACCATGACCTGGGTTTTTATCCCGATATTCCCACGGGATCGAGATCTATGCGGGTGAAACCGCGGCACGCAACTAGTGTTTGATAAATGAATGACCGACGCACAGCACATGGCACCTGTCTTCATTGAAAATCATAGCAACAATGGTACCAATATCTTGATGAAAGATGTTAATTATAAGCTTCACTTACTAAAATACTTTAGGTATGTAGTAAGTCCCTACAGTCTGGATGGCGACAGTCACAATAGTTTTTAATGAACTCCGATAGTTACGGGAAAAACATTGAACAATGGCAATTGTTGAAGCAAGACTAAAGAAAAACGTATTACCTAACCTATTTCCCTTATTGATGAAACATTTAATATCTATACAAATAAATAAAATTTAAGTGTCTGTTTGTAATGTCAAAATAACAGCTTTTACTATATGCATCAGTATACTGGACCGTTTATTTTATTACTACCAAAATTTTCACAGGCTGTTCTACCCATGAATATGAACAACTTTCACTATGGGACCTACTCTGAAATCACAAAAAAAAATCTGCTGATTCATACATTTTGGTCGAGTAGATATTGAACTTTTGAATGAATCAGCTGATTTTTTTTAGTGATAAAAAAATTCCCAGTATACATAAACCGAAAAATCAAATTATAAAATTTTTGTCTGTCTGTTTGTTCCGGCTAATCTCCGAAACGACTGGACAGATTTTGTCGGGACTTTCACTGGCAGATAGCTCATGTTATAAGGAGTAACTTAGAGTACTTTTATTTTAGAAAAAAAATAAGGTTCCGAGCAAAAAAAAAATCATGAAATTCGAAATGTCTGGACTGATTTTGATGGGACTTTCATAGGCAGATAGCTGATGTTATAAGGAGTAACTTGGGCTACTTTTTTTTTTAATAATTAGGGTTCCGCGCAAAAATTATTTTTTTGTTCGGAACTAATTATTTTTCCGTGAAATTGTAAACAAAATCCAATTCAAATAGAGAAGTATTGACATCCACGCGGGCGAAGCCGCAGGTATAGGTACAGCTAGTACTTATCTAAAAAACTGTTTGTATGCACCTGTAAAGTCTCAGATTTTTTATGAGACATCGCCAATGACTAAAATGCCTTTCCTTTGGAACTTTGTCCGTTTTTTAGAGTTCCGTACGTCCAAATGAAAAAACGGAACCCTTATAGGATCACTCGTGTGTCTGTCTGTCCGTGTCCAGCCAATTTGCTTTAAATCTAATGGACCGATTAAGTTGAAACTTGGTACACTTATGAATTTCTGTGACGCAAACATGTAGGTAACGTCAATAAATTAATTTTGAATATGGGCTCAATTTTGGGCGGCAAATAAGAAAATTTAAAAAAAAGTTATGCAAACTGTATCGTATCAAATGAAATGGCTTACTGCGAGGGTCACAAATTATTATTTTTATAATTTTAAAATAAATAGCTTTAAAGTTAGTTAAAAGAAAATCTGCCTAGCCTTCTCCCAACTATGTTGGGATCAGCTTCCAGTCTAACCGGATGCATCTGAATACCAGTAGGTATTTTACATGGAGCGACTAGGCAGTCGCTCCGTCTAGTCTATCTGACCTCCACAACCCAGTTACTGGGTAATACGATACCCCTTGGTAAGACTGGTTGTCAGACTTCCGGGCTTCTGACGACCCGTAACGACTGTCAAAGATCCACGAATGACAGCCGGGACCAACGGCTTAACGTGCTTTTCGAGGCACGGAGGGGTCTTGATATGTAAAGATGGTCACCCATCCACGGACCAACCACGGCAAGCGTAGCTTAACCTGATCGATCGACCCGTGCGGCTGTTATTACTTAGCCACAAGCCGCCCCTCTTATCTACGAAACTACTGAGCTTAAAATGTTGAAAAAAATACATAAAATAGTTCTATACTTATAGATTACAGGAAAACCTATAAGAAGTCTATGGTTGTAAAATAACATGTTAAATCTCTCAATATTGTGCGTACAAGCTTACATTTGCTGTTGGTATCTATGGCAGAACATGTTTTTCAACTACAATGTTAAGTTTGTATTTGGATAAATTCATCCTAACTACCGAACCCTTCATTGTGCGTGGTCCGACACGCACTTGGCCGGTTTTTCCAATAGACCTGATTGAAGATGGGATGTAGTGGCTTACTCCACCCACAACTTTACCATCAGATAATATGTCACCAAAATCGCGCACTATTAAAATAATTACCAATCATAACGAAATATCAAACCGAAGGTCGTGTCTAAGTCGAGTTCATGAATTTAGTCGATATAATTATACATCTATTTGTGACGTAAACCGATAAGAGATGGTAGGTACCGTTGAAACATGAATTAGATGCCAATTAATTTAAAACCACTAGTTTTGCTACACATTTAGATAAGATTAATCTTATGATCTTTCATGGCTTAGTCAAGGTATTAATGAAAACCACTTGATCATGACAATGGTGGTGCTAATATAGTAATTTCATCCGAAATCCGAGTTAAGCGGATTAGGTACTCAAATGCTTGAGAAGACTTGTAATATATATATAAATGTCACCGTATGATTATAAACTTCATTAGTTTATAATCTATCTCGCGAGATTATAAATTATCGTTAAATTGTGAACTGCAACAAACTATTACAATTTAACGCATTATTTTTCGATAGTTTATAATCTATCCATGGCAAACCGACACAAACTGGCATGCGACAAACGCATCTTGCGCTAATACTAAATAGCCTTGCAACTGTGACCAACTTAGAAGAAGATTCGCGATTCAATGGCGCGGTTGGTCACAGTTCCAACCTAACCCATTTAATCGGGGTGCCCTGGCTTAGTTACTGCGAACAATTCGGCTACCGCCAAAACCTACCAATCAGGGGCAGTTCACAATTTTATGAGTGATAAAATCTGACAGATTGTAAACACTGTCGCAGTCTTTAATCTATTGGAGGCCCTGGGCACTTTAGGATATGGAGAATGCAGGATGCAAGAGCGAGTTAGAAATTTATAGCAGGGGTTGTCTGGAATTCCTAACCTATCCGATTAGGATTTCCAGAAAAATGGGAATTAAGAAAACGTAGAATAGCTCTAAAATTTTAACAGCCTTTAGCTACGACGATGGCAAGAAATAGTGGGCCCCATGGATAGCGGGGCCTTGGGCAGTTGCCCAGAGTGGCCAATGGCAAAGGCGGCCCTGCCCTGTCGGTAAGTGCAGGTCCGTTCACAATTTGACGGTTTGACATGAATAGATTATAAAGTATCGAAAAATAATACAATTGTAACGCACGTATGGGACATGCTCCAAAGACGTGTTCTAGAGAATCTGGACGAAGTGTCGACAACCCAACAACTGAAAGACTTGTTAAAAATCGTTGCCGACAAGTTTTAAACAACAGAGGCGGTTAAAATTTGTATTGAATTACCAAATAATTAAAAAAAATGATATATTGTCCCAGGCCGAAAGTAAAGCTTCTTCGTCCCGAAATCTTTGCCCTTTCAATTTACTTTTCACGAAAGGAAACAGTGCAAAATCACATGGCGCCAAGGCGCTGGGCTATAAGGCGGATCTTCAAGAAGTTTCAAGCCGGCCGCAAAAATTGGCATGTAACGTCGGAGCATTATCATGGTGAAGATACCAGGTGCAGAGTTGTGACTTTGGACAAAGCTTCTTGAATTCCTGAATAAGTTGAGGAAGGCAGACAGTGGTGTACCAAGCAGCGTTACTTGTTACTTGTTCAATAATTCCCCGAATACCGAAAAAACCACGATCATTTTCTTTTTTAAGATTTTTTTACTTCAGTTGGAGTTTCTTCGCCTTCTATCACCCATATTTTATTTTGCTGATTTGTGGGCACGTCGTAATAATAAAGCCACGTTTCATCGCCCGTGACGATTGAAATGATGTCTTTAGATTTTCCGTTTTCAAACTTTCATTTTTTTACACCATTTAAGTAACTCTCTGTTCCTTTTGTACAAACTTTTCTATAACCTAAATGATGGTGAATAATTGAATGTTACGCTGCTGAGCCAATCTGCAGTAAGGACTCTATTTGCCGGTAGGTTATTCGCCGGTCAGTTTCAAATAAATTTTTAACTGCAGAAATATTTTCTGGAGCAACTGATTCCGCCGGTCGTTTTGAACGCGGGTCGTATTGTAGGTTTAAACAGTCACGCTCAACTGTTTGTACCATCTGTAGACGGTTGCACGGGAGGAACAGTTATCATCAAGTATAGGCTTCATTTCTTCTAAACAGATTTCTGGACTTAATCCACGTAAAAAGTTATAACGCAAAATTGCGCGATATTCGATAGTCGTCCACGAAGCCATTATAGTGAACTTGTTCGAACACGATCTGCGGCAATACTGAATGCAATCAAATGACAACTGATACTAACGTATATCATACATAACCTAAACAATCAAACTGCGTGCTCACGTCGGCCATTCGCCTTAGTTTTATTAAGTATCTCAAGACTTTCAGAACACCCTACGTACTACGTATGTTACAGTACACATAATGTTAATTATTGTGATTAAATGAACAATTGAATGAAGGATTTTGTTGCTTTAGTCACTAATGCAACAAAAAATGCTTAGGTATTAAGTATTTATAAAAGAAATACTTCAAAATATATTACAATAGTAAAAATCGTTGAAAGTTCAAAACCGTAGGTACATGTTGCTTAGACTTTTTTGATGTGTGTATTTTGGCTGCCAAATGAGAGACCAAAACTGCAAACGTAGTTTAATAAAAAAGTAGTAGAAGAAGTTTTATAAAAATGTCTGTTATTTTAGTAGGTATATTGTGGTGTCTTATGACTTCCACGCGAACGAAGTCGCGGGCAGAAGCTAGTTATATAATAAAACCTAATTAAATTTTTATGTAAGTAGAAAAAAACAATATTTTGCAACCAAGTCGCCGAATAATAAATTTACATGGCCTACGTATGCTAAACCTTAAGAGATACATAAAAATGATGTACCTACTAAATAATTGTAGTTCTTCTAAAATCCTAAAGAAAACTCCGCGGTGGCATATCTCTATCTGTTACGGTTGACTCACAGTAACCATTTCTTTCATTAAAACTAATTAAAAATTGCGTTACTTGCGACGCTATCGTCACTTCCAAACAAAATTTGTTCGTATTGTGTAACGAAAAGTCAGCTGCAAACATTCTTTATAAAGAAATTCTATAATCAAAGGCAGGAACTACACATTTTTCACCTCTTTTTTTTCTGAATTACACCCGTGCGAACCCGGGGCGGGTCGCTAGTATACTATGCAATAGATCAACTAGAATGATGAAGTAACTAGCAACATTTCGGCAGATTTCTTTCAACGACTAAGGATGAAAACTTAAATATCTTACCTTAGATGTTTTATTCCAAGAACATGTTGAATAATATACAGGGTGACTTTGAAAACATGCGACAAAATTTAAGGGGGAGTTCTACCCATCAATATGAACAACTTTTACTATGGGACCAACTTAGACTTCGCAAAAAAAAATTCGACCTTCTTATAACAAATGGCCCGATCGGGTATGTACTTTTATATGGAAAGGTCGAATTTTTTTTTGCGAATTTTAAGTTGGTCCCATAGTAAAAGTTGTTCATCTTGGTGGGTAAAACACCTCCTTAAAGTTTGTCGCATATTTTCAAAGTCAGCCTGTATAATTATTTGAGCCGACATGTACATACTTTAGATACCACTTACAAAATGTCCTATTATATTATGCTTAGTATACATTCCTTTTCCAAGTATACAAATGACGCATACTTTCCACATAGAAATTTAAATAAAAAATTGTTTATTTCGTTTGTGAAGTTTCCTTACTGAGTTTATGCAGTGACCTCAGAGACGCAATTGTAGGCAATAATACACTGATTGACTATGGTCATAGTCCTAGTTACAATGTATTTTGTTGAAATCCCTTAAGATTTTATTCTTGATCCAATACTTGGATTCCTTGGAATCCTGTGGTGTTTCTATGTAGAACGTATAAGCAGGACTTTGTTGACTGCAAGGTTTTCGTAGAATATTGGTAAGATTTTGTATGAATACTGGCGTTAAATATCCCCTAATAATAATCTGTAACTGGCTCTAGCCTTAGAACTTGCTAGATCCACTCACTCATAACCGGAGACTTCAGGGCCAGTCTTGTAACTTTCTCATTTATCGACCAAGACATCTCTCAAGAGTTTCTTAAAGGTTAAGATTTGATTTGGTATGTTCTTCGTTTCGTAGCCCAAACGATCTGGATTTCAGGAAGGTCAGTTTAATACATATTGTAGCATTAGCTGCAAATATGCTGTTATTGATACCAATATTCGGATCTCCAAGACCCACTTCTCTTTCGAACAATACTTGGCTTACGAAATCAGCTGTACAAATAAGAATAACTGTAAGGAGTATTTGCCTAAAAACGCCCCTAGAACCTAGTTGGCACTACAGCTAAAGTTTACAAAGAAAGAACCTTCAATGAAAAGGCAAGGGAAAAGCTGTGGAGGCAAGCTTCCAGCGAGCTCTGTCTGAGAATCCGGAATTGCCAGTTTCCGCGTTATAAACGCCCTAATTAAGTCTCACCATGGTCGACGATATAAATATTTACAATAAATTGAATAAGTAACCAGCCAGGTCCA
Source organism: Fissipunctia ypsillon (assembly GCA_947568875.1). NCBI lineage: Eukaryota > Metazoa > Arthropoda > Insecta > Lepidoptera > Noctuidae > Fissipunctia > Fissipunctia ypsillon. The sequence goes on along the minus strand of OX387659.1, from coordinate 12,210,710 downwards.
AAATATAGTACACATTGGAGAAGGATTAATATTATACAGCGATTGTGTGACTACATCTGTATTGTACAGGACATGTAGATAATTCAACAACTATATTAGCTCTCATAGTCATCTAGTTGCGACTTGCGACACACTCTTGGCGTCTTTGACCCCGGGACTGCGAAACGTTTCACACTGTATCACACTCTGACCTACTTTGTATGAATTAGATTTTAGTATTTAAGTAATTTTATACTACGTCTTCTTGCTATTGTTTTCCCAGCCTGCACGTAGGGTCCACCCACTAGCTTAGTTGTCTCTGACGTTACTTGCTTTTCGTAATTTCTAATAAGTCTTTGGTTAGGTTGTAGGCTCTCATGCTCACACATCTTGGGTTTACCACAACATCTCACAATTCTCAGTCCCCGCTCATATCCTGTCATTTCTTCATGAATCATCATTTGAATGATCAGTTTCGTAGATTGACTCGTACGTTAACAATACTATTTGTATTGCAGTAAATCAATATTTGTAACTGGGACACAGCATGCAATCTGTTTTCGACACGATCCTGTGGCTTTCGGGTTCGTGTAACCGGTGTAACATAGACTTCTTGCTTTTGTCAGTTAATCTAAAATATATCCATCAAAGTATGCTATGCTACCTGCTTATGGATACGATTGTTTATAGAAATCTTATTTTCAAATTTCAAAAAACTAATTTTTACTTAGCATTGTATAAAGTTGTAGTGCATTTAATTTCGTAAAACTCAACTGGCCGGTTGTACAGTTTTCGCGTCGCTTGCGCGTTACCGTTAGCTTTTAGAAGAGTCAACTGTGAGTCGTCGGCGTCGTTGGTACAAAATAATGTAGCTGCCTGGTGTAGTAGTGAAGCAGCGGGGTCATCAGTCCGATTGGCTGAATCATACTGTGACGCTGTGACGCAGTGACGCATCCAACGCCCTGCCTACCTTATTTTTAAGATTCTAACAAACAATACTAAATTAGATCAAGTGTTGCACGCGTTTGATCCTCTGTAATACTTTATTTATATTTAAATGTATGCAGTGTTATAATTAAATGTAGCACAGAATCGTACATTGTTAATGTCGGTAAAGTTTTAGTAAACCAATTCCATACTCTACTTTCACGATTCGTTCACATGTTAAACAAACGCGACAGACATGTCTTGAATGAGCCAAGCTAAATTGAGGGGAATATTTTTAGTTCTGAGGTACATTTTAAAATGTTTGGTAAGGCTCTTGCAATATTATATGTTTTTCACAATATTGTGTAAAGGATAGCCCACGAAAATCTATCAAACAAAAGATACAAACAGGATGTAGTACAAGTTGAACGACCTTTTGCATGAAGTGAAGCCACCGGCGATGGTAACCAACCAACATATTTAATTTAAACGCCTGTCAGTGAATCACTTTGTAGTCAACTAGCTTTTGCCGGCAGCTTCGTTCATGTTGTACACACGGCCACGTATCAAGCTATACATTTCCAGTATAAGCTGATCTCGCATTTTACATTATTTCCGGACAATGAGAGGTCCGCCTATACTGAAAATGTATAGCTTGATATGTAGCCGTGTGTACATATTTTATGCTTGCTCACGAAAATCTTGTGTACTAACGTCCCGTGTTCACGATCAATTTTATAGACAAACCTTCTACCCTATTGGTAATTCCCTTTTACAGGTTCCTATCGAAATGTTCGTTTAGGTATAAGATAGAAGTACTTGTCGCGTGTCCTCCTGATACGTATCGTGCCGCTTCGTGTTGAATCTTCTACTAATATTTGTCATGACACTCATGGCACATTGGTTTTTCTTTTTAGGAAGTCAAATACTTAGGCAGAATGTTTTAATAGTAGATTACCTCAATAAAAGCATAACAATGAGCATACGGATTCACAATCCCTATTATTCGTGTAGCATCTCTTCAAACAAGTAGAAATGGCGTCATATCAGCTTCTGATGACGACGGCGACATTTACTAACTTTCGTTAAACAGCATCGCTGGGCGTGATAAACTAATGCTATAAAAAAGATTTTATAAACAAGTCTATTTGGCACAATGTCAAGCAGAATTAATTTGTTTTTATTTCCCCGTAGAAAAGTCTTTCCCTTGAGGATCATCCCGGCCGATGTTGGCACTCCCCGGCCTTGGGATAATTAACCTTATTCCCGATCCCGTCGACCTGCGTCGCGGTGGCCGCTTTGAACTTGTGCTACATTCACAGTATTCACACGCGGTTCTTTAAATAACGCTCCCTGAGACGCGATCGTCCCAACTCCCAACAGCGGAGGCAAGTGCCAACATCTCAATCCGACTCTTTTAATACTGACCACGTGGTTCCCTGCACCGGCACACGCGCTGTACTCAACGCCCCATAATGAATTATGAATCTGTCAATACTTGCCGAGGGAACAATATATAGTCGATATTCTTGCAACAAAGTGTGCAATTATCAAATGCTTTATTAGTTTGAGTGATTACTCAAACTAAAGAAGTAAAGACACGGAAGACCCTAATTGTAAGTCGCAGTTACGAAAAAAAAATCAGCTGATTGTTCCCTACATTTGGACGAGTTATGCGAACATAAATGTGGGGAACAACAATTTTTTTTTCGCTATTTCTGGATTGGTCACATAGTAACGCATAATCAGCCTATAATGTTCCCACTGCTGGGTCACTGGCCTCCTCTCAGTGAGAGGGAGTGGTCTGTAATCCACTACGTGGGCCCAGTACGGGTTGGTAGATGTCACATGTCTTCGAATTTTTGGTTCTAGGACATGCCGGTTTCCTCACGATGTTTTCCTTCACCGTTTTGAGAGCAGTGGTGATGAAATAAAATACACACAAATTGAAGCACCTGTCTGGGTTCGAACTTACGACCTACTCGTAAGTCGCGGCCGTTACCACTGGGCCACCACTGCTCATAGTAAAAATTGTTCATAATGATGAGGACAACACTATCGTGGCAGCTCACTAGCTAATAAAAAAGCAGCGTGTATAATTACTTGTCCCGACTGATTCATCAACGCTGAGCTACAATCTTGAAATTCTTTTATGTTGTAAGCCAAACATAAAAGTCAAACAATTCGACCTTTAAAGGGGTGAACAGGGGGGATTTTGTTTATGATAAAATCTTATTTCTTGATATAATAGACTAGAAACTTGGCACGAATATTTATCTAAGTAAATTATGAAGTTTACTTACCATTTTTTGTTTTTCAAAACTACCTCCTAAAGGGGGATTGGGGGGTGTCAAAGTTTGTATGGAAGAAGTTTAACGCGCGGTCCGATTGACTCGAAACTCAGTATTTATACTTAAGACCGAAAATAAAGAATAACATGTATGGGTATTTTGAAAATCTACCCCTAACGGGGTACTAAAGTACGAAATCCACGCGGACGAAGTCGCGCGGGAAGTGCTAGTCAATAATATTTTCAGTAAAGAAAGCATTATGCTTGGGGTCTGTTCCTTTGCCTCCTGAAACGTTCCAGTTTACATCTTTTAGAGAACCCCTTACAGATTCTGTTCCAGTTCCTTTCCGAATATATTGAAACCAGTTTCACTACCTATATTCGGATAGGAACTCCCATCGCATTGGTTATTCTGGTTACAATACGGCTGTTTTTGTAAAACATTAGTAGTAAGATAAAACAGGAGTTCAGCTTGTAATAAGGCGGGGGCGCTTCCGTGGCCAGTCACGTGCGTCACCGGGCCTTCAACTCACCCGCGGCCGAGTCACCAAGGTCCTCGCCTCACGACTACTCTCCGGCCAGACTTGAGACTAGCCATACTCTTCTCGACTTTTCATATAATATTCTGCTAAGTTAGACAATGCTGAAAATTATTTCCGTTCCGTGAATTCCAAAACGAATATTTTAGATGTTGACTGTTTTGGGACTGACTCAATACTAACTTATTCACCGACATTAACATCATATCGTATTTATACTTGTAAGGTTTCCGGTCGTGAATTTAAAAAATTCTTCCGCCAAATAGTGACTATAACAGGGAAAATATAGCAAAGTACTCAGTAAGATTTTCTTTTCGGAAAAATCTGATTTGATTGAATCTAAACATTGACATTCGGAAGAGCTTCACAAGCCAAAAATTTATAAAGATTTTTAACCTCAAAATTAACATTCAATTCTCAATATTCCTTCGACATGCGAACTTGTGATTGGTGTTCCACTCTATTAACTTATTCTTGACCATGACATCACCCGTGCCCCTGCTATTTATTTGGGGTTGGTGCAACATGGCTACGGCATGGTTTAGAAGAATATAATATCGTAGACTAGTACTCTTTTTGGATGTCTGCGAGTGATGTGGGAAATAAACATTGTGTATATTTTTCAAGTGTTTCCCGATTTGGAGGTCAGAGCGCACGCATTTTCTTTGTGAGGAAGCGCGCAGTGAACCGGTAGCATATTTTTAGCCGAGGGCGACGCTCCACGCCATCACCGTAATGTCCGCGCCTTTATGCTCTATCATCCTGACTTCTTTAAAAAAATGAACTTGTTCTAAAAGTCGTTTAGATCTTCTTTTGTTACACCAACTTACAAAAATAAAAACTACTACATACTCATTTCAAATATGTACTTGGTCCTATACATTTTTCATCATTTTTTTTTTATTTCCATCTACTTAAACATGTCTTGTTTACTGATAATGTTATAAAGAACATGAATTTTATATTGCTCGATTCCGGATCATTCGATTCCAACTCATAAATAAATACTACGCTGTTAGCATTCAAATCCTTGTGCGCAAAAGCTCAGGCCGTTCAGAGTGCGTCAGAGAGGACCGTTAGAAAGAAACACTTTCACTGTGCCATTGTGCTTTGCTTAGTAACAACAATTATGTTATCAATTTTGAGGTTTCTCAAACATTGTAGAACAATGAAGCCACATCACTTGACGTAACATTCGTCACAAAGTCACAATATCAACACATCAATAACTTAGAATAGAACCCTCCAGCCCGACCTAATCATATAACTAACTTGCACGATAATTGGAATCGATTTCCTTTGAAGTTTTCTTCAATGCCTCATATTTTAATGTAACCGAATACGTACCTACCTACACGCGGTCACCATTGAGGTTAAATGACAAGGCTGGACATATGCATTGTCATGCAACTTGAATTTTTGTATCACAGTATGATTCGGCGGCTCATCATTACCTCTAGCACGCTCTTTATTGACCCTCGACGACTTTTAACTTATCAACAACTTCACAAGAAAGAATCATTTACGTAAATTGCGGTTTAAAAATATTTTACAGACATAACTTAAAAAGATACTCTGTCGTTAATTTAATTATTGTACTGTAAAGTAGTTATCGCGCCAGACAAATGTATCTGGGTCATACGAATACTAGAGTAGGCCACTGGTTAGAATTGAACGATTCGAGCCACCACTTAAATATTATCTGTTATAATGATTATAAAGTTGGGTGATCTTTCAATTCAGTTTTTCATAATACATAAAAGTTTATTCGATGAATCTGATAAAACAACCTTCACGAATCGTTGAGCAGATTACAATATAAATAGGGTAGGTCGACGATATGCTCTTTTACCGAGATCGTCAAGGGCAAATTGCGGAGGTAAGCCTCTTGCCCGTTCCGTCTCGTTTACCTCCTTCCGCTATCTCCTTAGAAAGACGTGAAGCTAGATATCGTGTGTAACACATAAGGAGCATAAGGACCTTGTCGATGAGAACGGTACGAATTGATGAGTATTATAACGGCTATTATCAGGTGAAGGGTAAGATGACCTTAACATTCATACCAATAGTTTATTAATTTTTTTTTATGTTACGTGTTGTATCGTTTATTGTTTTGCAAATCATAGTGTGATGGAATTAGTCTTGTAATGTAGGGCAAGAACAAATACATAAAATTACTGCCAAATCTTGCGACAAAAATGCTGGCTGGCAACACAAAACAAGTCGCTATTTCCGCATCAGTCTATGCAGTCAATCGTTGGCTCTTGAGATTGCTTGATAAGGTTAGAGAGAGAGAGAGTAAAATATTCTGATTCGACAAAGCAGAGCCTAAAAGACGGATTACTGTAACAGGAAATATAGTTACGGGATGAGAGTTTGAATGGCAATCATTCGCTTTTTCACGAAAAACAATGAAAATGAGTATTTCGGCTTTATGTTAAAAACGATTAAATACGTGTATCGGAATTTTCTAAAATTCTACCGCAAAAGGGGTAAAATAGACCCACGTTTGTATGAGAATCAATATTTTTTAAGTAAAATCAAGAAAATTGGTGTTTGGGCTCTTTGTAAAAATAAATGAAAAACATGTACCTAACAGGATTTTTTAAATTCTACCCCAAAAGGGGTAAAATAGGGGATGAAAACTTCTATGGCAAAATCCGAAGTCTACGCGGCGAAGTCGCCCGGTGAAATGAGAACATCAACTTATGCAACATCATAGCTAAAATCCCCGCCAAGCTGTAACAACTGCATTAAAAGAAAAGTTGTTTACATAACAATAAAACGGAGACTTGCTTCCTACAAAAATACTAAACTACGCTAAAATTAATAGGCCATCAGCTAGTGCGACGTAGCATTTTTCTTTCCTTGTAACTTGCAGTAGCAAGTGATATAATTAATTTGAATTCATATGAACAGGAAACTAGTGTGATTAACGATATAATGATACACACCAGTAACTAAGTTCCAGGTACAAACACTTGATTCCATATATAACCTAAAAGGTTGACGGGTAGAAAATGCCTATGGCATTAAGTCCGCCTCTGTACATTTCTGTGCATGAAGTATTAAATAAATAAATAACCACATGTAACTCTTGTTTCTACATACACATCTAGCATATACTTACAAAGTATACGTAGATACTGTTTGTTCATCTATTCTGCGACGAACAGCTGCTTCGATTTTCATTATTAATAGTTATTTATACCCATATCATTGTCTTTGTCCATGTTTGATTTTAAACGGAGAAACGATTCAATAGAAAGATGCTAAAGTCTTCATAGATAAAACATTGGCTGAAACTGTATTACAATATTGGAATAGTGATGGTTCTGTATCCCGCTGTGCTCAAAAAACAAAATTAGATAGAAATATTTATGTCATGTTTAAGAAATCGTTGTTTAGATTCGTTTATCATTAATTTATTCATTGCGAAAACATTATTTTATTCAGATTTTATGGAAGCATATTATTTATCTATGGTTGACGATAACCTCCATTTTGAAGGGTTATTATATTCTCTGCTACATACCTATTTGTTGCACTAGTAAGTAGGTATGTTACATAGCATATAACCAAACGATATGAGCATGTAGGCGGAAATTAATTAATAATTTTGCAGACGATATGTATCTATCTAAGTAATTATGAATTGCAAAATATCAAGGCAACGTTTATTACTTTATCCTAACTAGGCTAATTGTCTTAGCGAAAATGGAACAATTAATGTTCTTAAATTTCTCTCTGTCTGTTAAGCATCCAAGCTTTAAAAGACCTCCGCGGCAGGGCCCTCACAGGGGGTTCGGGAGGGGGCTGATATGGAGTGCCAATAATGGCCCCATTACGCCTCCTCCAGGCGAACATCAACCACTGCGCCTCCGCTCAGGATCTGTTGCTCCAGAGCATGGCGCAGTGGTCGATTAACATCGCCGTGGTCGCTGAGCCGTACTTTGTCCCGCCCAGGGATGACTGGGTGGAGGACCTGAGCGGCTCAGTGACTCTAATTTCATCGGCCGCCGCCGGTACCCCGTCCCTCGAGGCGGTCAAGAGGGGACGGGGTTGCGTGGCAGCACGGTTCGGGGAGATTGTCGTGGTAGGGGTATACTTCTCCCCGAACCGAACTCTCGCCGAGTTCCACAACTCCCTTGCGGAGTTGAGAGTCGTCGTCGTCGGATTCCGTTCCCTCCCTGTACTCGTCCTCGGGGACTTCAATGCCAAGAATGTGGCTTGGGGTTCCCGGCATACGGACACACGGGGCAGGATGGTGGAGGACTGGGCTCTGGAGACGGGCCTGGTCGTCCTAAACCGGGGTTCTGTCCCCACGTGTGTGCGGATGCGGGGTGAGTCAGTGGTGGACATTTCGTTCGCCAGCCCCGCTCTGTCGCCGCGTGTCCTCGACTGGCGCGTCATGGAGGGGGTGGAGACCTACTCCGATCACCGGTACATCCGGTTTGACGTCTCCGCCCAGACCTCGAGCGCGCCGGTCCGACAGGCCCCGAGTGGTCCGCGGTGGGCGTTGAAGCAGCTGGACCGGGAGCTCCTCCTGGAAGCCTCGATCGTGCAGGCCTGGGTGTCACCACTGGACAGGCCTGCTGACATCAATGACGAGGCGGGGTGGTTCCGGGAGGCCATGTCCGAAGTATGCGACGTGGCAATGCCCCGGGTCCGGCCCGGACGCGCCCGGCGCCAGGTGTGCTGGTGGTCGCCGGAGTTGACGTCTCTGCGCGACACGTGCGTTGCTGCGCGACGCCGGTACACCAGGCACCGCAGGCTCCGTATCCGCCCTCCGGATACGGAAGCCATTCAGGCGGAGCTGTACGAGGGGTACAGAGCGGCGAAGACCGCCCTCCGAGCGGAGATCCTGCGGGCCAAGGGACTGGCCCGTGAGGAGTCGCTGGAGACTCTGAACAGGGACCCGTGGGGACGCCCCTATAAAATGGTGCGGAACAAGCTCCGCCCATGGGCTCCCCCGCTGACGCAGAGTCTCCGGCCCCAGCTCGTGGAGGACGTGGTGAGCGCTCTGTTCCCTTCGCGAGGGGAACATACTCCCCCGCCCATGGCTCCGCCTCCTGCGGTGTCGGATGCGGACCACGCAGCCGACGATGACGACGATGCTCCGGAGGTGACCGAGGTAGAGCTGAGAGTGGCGGTGCGCAGGCTGAATGCCAAGAATACCGCCCCAGGACCCGACGGCTTACCTGGAAAAGCCTGGGTCCTGGCCTTGGAGGCTCTCGGGCCTCGACTAAGGGGGCTCCTAAGCGCATGCTTGGAGAGGGGCCAGTTCCCACTTCAATGGAGGACAGGGAAACTGGTCCTCATTAAGAAACCGGGGCGCCCTGCGGACTCGCCGTCCGCTTACCGGCCCATCGTGCTGCTCGACGAGGTGGGCAAGCTCTTTGAAAGAGTCATTGCAGACCGCCTTGTCGGGCGGCTGGTGAGGGTGGGGCCGGATTTGGCGGAGAGCCAGTTTGGTTTCCGCAAGGGGCGCTCTACGGTGGACGCCATCATGCGCGTACGAGCCCTCACGACGGGGGATGCTGTGGCCCGGGGTGGGGTCGTCTTGGCGGTGTCTCTAGACATCGCCAATGCCTTCAACACCCTGCCCTGGAGTTGCATCAGGGAGGCACTCCGGTATCACCGAGTGCCGACCTACCTCTGTCGCGTGGTCGAGGCCTATCTGACGGACAGGGCCGTCATCTACCCCGGTCACCGGGGAGAGTGGAACCGGCGAGAGATGTCGTGCGGTGTCCCGCAGGGATCGGTTCTGGGACCGCATCTGTGGGACATCGGGTACGACTGGGTGCTGCGCGCCGACCTCCCTGGTGGCGTCAGCGTAGTTTGCTACGCTGACGACACGCTGGTCCTGGCGCAGGGGAGGTCGCACCAGGCGGCGGCCGAATTAGCGGCACGCGGGGTTGCGACAATCGTAGAGAGGATCCGGCAATTGGGACTCGAGGTGGCCTTGCACAAGTCCGAGGCCATGTGTTTTCATGGTCCTCGGAACGCACCACCATCGGGTTCCCAAATAACGGTAGGAGGGGTTCTCATCGGTGTCGAGTCGACGATGAAGTACCTGGGACTCGTCCTCGACAGCCGGTGGAATTTCGTGGAGCATTTCCGACGTTTGGCTCCCAGACTGGAGCGGGCCGGGGCTGCCTTGGGGCGGCTCCTGCCCGATCTGGGGGGTCCAAACGCCTCCTGCCGGAGGCTCTACGCGGGGGTCGTGCGGTCCATGGCCCTTTACGGAGCTCCGGTGTGGGCGCGTTCCGTGAGGCGGCGACCGGTCCGTCGGTTGAACGCGTCCCAGAGGGTCATGGCCATCCGGTTAGCCCGGGGATACCGCACGGTCTCCGGGGAGGCGGCGAACCTCCTTGCCGGATTACCGCCATGGGATCTGGAGGCAAAAGTCCTCGCGCACATCTGGGAGTGGCGCGAGGAGGCAGGACGCCGGGGCGTAACTCCGTTGCCGCGAGAAATCGCGGCACGGCGGACAGAGCTCCGGCAGGATCTCATGGCGGCATGGAGAGTGCGATTGTCGCAACCCAGCGCTGGGCACGCCACAATTGCGGCGATAAGTCCCCTCTTTGAGGAGTGGCTGGAGAGGCGCCACGGCGTCCTCACCTTCCGCCTGACGCAGGTCCTCACCGGACACGGGTGCTTCGGGAGGTACCTGTTCCGGATAAGGCGGGAGGAAACGCCCGGGTGTCACCACTGTGTGGATCGCCCGGAGGACACGGTGGAGCATACGGTGGAAGTCTGCCCGGCTTGGGCGGAGCACCGCCGTGTCCTCGCGGAAGCGATCGGCGGCGGCGATCTCTCGCGTCCGGCCCTGGTCCAGGCCATGGTACGGAGCGAGAGTGCATGGGAAGCCATTACCTCCTTCTGCGAAGCAGTAATGCTCGTGAAGGAGGAGGCGGGACGCGTGAGGGAGAGGCAAGCTTTGCACCCTCACGCCCCTAGTCGCCGCAGGAGACGCCCTGGGCGTCGGGAATCGGCAGCCGATTCCCGGCCACCGTAGGCGCGGGCTTGCGGACGGCGAGCAATGGGTAGCTCGCCGTCCGGTAAGGACCAGGCCCGAGTCGACGGCGCGTCGTGTTCCACGCGCGCCTCAAAGAGATGTCAGCACTATTGACGGGGTCCGCTAGGGCCGATGCCAGCTAGGGTTGCGGGATGTTCGAAAGAGTTACCGTGGCCCCGGCACAGGCAACAGAAGGAACACGGGTGGGTTTTAGTCAGTAAAAGTCTGACACGCCCTCCCGCTCCGCCCAGAGCGGGAGAAGTCATTTGATGATTTCCCATCCACAAAAAAAAAAAAAAAGCTTTAAAAGACCTAGATAGTGGTGCTTTATTCTCTCACTAGTTCGCCCTTTACTACAATCAACAAAATATCTTCTAATTCTGCAATTTCCAAATGGCGTGCCAAATCAGTGATAAATAAAAAAATATTAAAAAAAACGTTTAGACTCTTTAGACCCCGACTTGTCGGTTACGCTTACTAGAATTTAGAAATCGATCGTGGCATGCACTATTTTTTGTAGAAACCCCAGTACGTTCAATATCCCAGTTTCTCCTGGCGCGTTAGCTAAACACGTAAGAATTGTTACGAAGGTTGCTGGTAATCTGCGCGTCGAGGGAGGCGAGGCAACAATGGACCTTATGTAACACTTGTATTACGCCCGCTCTAACGCAACGAAAACGAAATCTGTCTTCCTAACCGTGAAGCATTAATTCGTATCAAGATTTAATAACTCCGGCCTTCGCAGCTTATTGTGTAAACTTCAATTCGCTGATAGACAGATAGCATAGACTAAACGTCTACGTTTTGGCGCTACGTACCTACGTATCAAGTTATGTTTGGTATCATTATTTGGCAAAGACACCTCTACTCACATTCTGATCGCAACAATAGTGGAAATCCAAATACAAATGAGTGGATACAAATTTAAACGGCGTCAGAAATGACACCTAGCGGCTTAACGATGATTGAATAATATTTTATAAGAATCGTCCCAAGCAGTCTTCAAAAGCAGTGTTTTTCATTCTTTTTGAATACGCGACCCCTTAGAAGTAAAAAAATTCAAGTGACCTCGTAGGCCCTAGGGCCATAACAAAATGTTAGTCATTTAAAAGACTACGTTTATAATTTGCTTTCTTTTGGGACCTCTGTATGTATATAAATAGATTAAAATTTAAAATCGCTTTAAATTTTTTAGTGCCAGTCGCCACTTCTTACCTATGTGAACTGACGATCTCTTCAATGGTGGACATTAAAACTAAAAAGAGAAATAGGCTTCAGCTACAAAATTACTTGATTATTAACTTCTTAAAAATAGAACTACCTACGTTTTGATTTTTTTAAATAATCAAGCCCATCGTTTTCACTGAAATTGTATTTTTTTTATTATAATGTAGGACCCTAAAGAATCTCGAGTTGACCATGAGGTGTTTTGTGGGATGTATTGTATACACCTGTGGTTTATCTGTTCTCTTTGAACACAGGGTAATCAAATTACGGCGCTATAGTTTTATTTTGTAAATGATCTCCTGTCACCACAGAAACAACGTAATTGCCTAGGTGAATTAATAAGAGAGTTAGGGAAAGCAGCTAATTTTAACGAAAACCAGTTAACAACTTTACTGTACTTAATACTTGACCTGGTCCACTGAGGAGGTCGAGTAAATATTATAAATTTTATCTTCCATTTTCTGACAACTCGTCTATACATAGGAATAGCTAGTGCAATAAAAATATGGATTTGGTCCGAGATCTCAGACCCACATTTAAATTATAATGTTTTACTTTGTATGTAGTGGAAACAATTTCATGCATACGTTTGGGGTTATTGTCAAACAATCAACACAGATTGATACTTAGTATAATATCCCTCTTAGATAATTGCTGTGATGCTCAAAATGCACTAGGTGTGAGTATGATGATATTAAAATTACGAGTATCCTGACGATAAATTGAAGACTTCTAGCGAATAGGTAGAAAACGACATGTGATCTGCCCCCATTACTCTTACTCTTACTATATATATACAAATAAATAAAATCACCAGTTTGTAATGTCAAAATAACAGCTTTTTACTAAGCGCATTTACGGTACTTATAACAAAAAAACAATTTTTACCGTTTTGTGTGTCTGTTTGCTCCGGCTAATCTTCGAAACGGCTAGACCGATTTTGACAGGACTTTCACTGGCAGATAATTGGTGTTATAAGGAGTAACTTGGCTACTTTTATTTTAGAAAAAAAAATAGGGTTCCGCGCAAAAAAATAAAACCAATGAAATTGTGAACAAAAGCGCGGGCGGGCGATGCAACGGGGCTGGTCGGAAGTCGAGGGAGTTTTATTAAAATGTGGCTGTTATTTTAGCATATTGTGTATCTTACGACTTCCATGCGAAATAATGTCGCGGGGTACAGCTTATGCTCAATATATTTATTGCATTCCACATTGTGAACTTACTCGTAGGTGGTTTACAAAGACATGATCATTGGGACTGTATTGGGCACAGCAAAGTAGGAGAGAGGAAGACAGCTTTAGTTTGAAATCTTAGCTAAAGAAAAGATACGTTCCACACATAACAACTAAGCATTTCCTTTCAAAATGTTCCAGAACGGTGACCTCTGCATATCGATCCTGCACCCGCCGGTAGACGACCCGCAGTCGGGCGAGCTGCCGTGCGAGCGCTGGAACCCGACGCAGTCCGTGCGCACCGTCCTACTGTCGGTGATCTCGCTGCTCAACGAGCCCAACACGTTCAGCCCGGCGAACGTCGACGCCAGCGTCATGTACCGCCGCTGGCGCGACTCCAAAGGCAAAGATAAAGAATACGAGAATATTATCAGGTAAGTCGCTGACCTTAAACAATAAGAAAAGCTGAACTTTAATATCTTTGATGTTACCATAAGCTTCTTCGGCCACTGCGTGGTCTCTTTGAGGAATTCCCATTATAAGCTAATCGCAGCTTCTTCTACATGCACCGATGGACTCTTAAAATCACCTCTCGAAACCGAAACCTTCTTTATTTTAAACACTGGTCAAAAATGATTGGTACCACTTATGCATTATGGCTTGAATGGCATGTTTTGAATTGAATAACGATGCATATGCATTCATTTTTCTTGGCTTATTGTAAGACATGACATCAGGCTCTGTCTCTGCAGTCATTATTTGAGGTTGGGTTTATTTCTGCTTCTGCCCTCATTAATAAACACTAGATAGGTAGGTACTATTGGATATGCAAGTGATGAAAGGCTTTAAATTCACACAATGAATGTTGAATGATTGATTATTTCGTAGCCTAAACTGTGCTGCCAGAAAGTTGCGTAAAAGAAACGTACAGTTGTTAGCAATTTAAGTATCTATCCATATAACACTGATCATATTTTCTGTTACTTAAACGAATCGGCAACAGTTATGACATTAAATGAAAGTTGAATGCTACTTGAGACCATTCAAAACTGACTGGGTGCTCCATTCTTCCGTATCCGCGCTCTAAAGCTGGTTATGTTCATACCCTGGCTACTGGCCTCATTTAGCCTGCGTCATACGTCATACCACTCAGCAGTGGTGCCCAACGGCAAAGGCCTCCGGTCCCGGTTGTTTCGATCCAGGGTTAATCCGGACCATTGCTAGATGGTTTTGTCCAGCTCGTCCCGCCGTCCAAGTTGGCGAAAATTTCAAGCCTCACTCATCCACTTCGATTGTTACCATGTGACAAAACACAGTTCCGTCGTTCGGTGAAAGTAATATAACACAATGAGTTTATTCGGTCGCGTCCTCGTTTCACTGAATCTGTTACTAAGTCGGTCCAAATTTTGAGCGCTGAAGGTGACGTGTATTTACAAACATGTTGCCATATTTTGGTTTGAGTGGATTGACTTAGTTGGGAAAACAATCATCATTATTTCAGTTGGAGGTATCAAGTAGTAAACATGGACCATGGATATGAGTGTATGACCTTGTTACTTATTTCATATTGGCAAATTCAATGTGTTCCATGATTTGGATCAGTTATCGCAGTGTTGCTATGAGAAGGAAAAGACAAAACTGGCAGTGTTGATGACTAGTGCATGCATACCTGTTAAGCTGTATAAAAACTATGAAATGACCGCCTTTGTTACAAATAATTACAGATAATGTAAAGTTCGGTCACGAGTACTTCAGCTGTTATCGTTCGTTGCAACGGTACTTCGTGTTATTAGAGAAACATGTTCTTAGTTGTGTGCTTTGTTTTACAGAAAGCAAGCGCAAGTGGCGCGCACGGATGCGGAGAAGGAAGGCATAGTAGTACCCCTTACATTAGAAGATTATTGCATTAAAACACAAGTCAAGTCGACGACGCAAGAGCCACAGGTTTGTTCACTTTCTATTTTTCTATTGTAAAGGTTCGCAAGCATACGATCCATTTAAACTGATTAGTGATAGCTAATGCAGGCCATACACGATCAAGTTTACTGTCAAGTTTGTTGCGGACTTGAAGCGGCGTCCACTAAACTTGACGGTGCATGGCTGTCAGTGTGCATAACAAGTCCTGTTTTGAAGCAAAAATCGAATTTCGATTTTGCCGACTTGATCAAGCTTGTAGTGTCATGTAAACTTGAACGTGTGCGCGAGCGGCCAAGTATGCATGACGTTAGAGCGAGCAATAAGCCTAGGATGGCTAACGCGTCGTCGTCCGTCACTGGTGACGCCATAGTTTCAACTGGTGCGGGCATCATGCAAACTGGACAGTAAACTTGATCGTGTATGGCCTGTATAACAAAAGTATTACATGACTGCGGATAACTTTATCAGCCATTCTTTGTTAAACTATAAATACGAGTATGTCTAAAATTATTGAACCTCTTGAGTTACTGGACGTTTTTTTAATAAGTCAGTTTATTTGTCGCGGTCAATGACTTGTTTTCCTGGGTTTGATTCCCGGGCTAGACAAAAATGCAGGTTTTGTAATGGGGTTGCAAGTTCCATATAGAAGTCCGAAGTTTGGAAATGCATATACATGGCACCTAGTTCCCTAGAAGGAACTAGGAGGGATCATAGATGACGGGAGACTTTTTGAGGAATACACAAGCAATAATTCTGTGTCCATGTTGTAATTATGATATACTTAAGTACTCCTTGTAGTCATCAAAATTATTCGATGACAGCATATTAGCAGGTGCTGCATAAGTGGACGTAGTTATGCTATAACGTTCCAATCCACACGCAGGTCGAACTGAGTAAATCGCGTTTTTGTAATTTTGTGGTACGCTTTTTTTTGGTAGCGAGTACAACTAAGTAGTATGTATCACTTCAACTAAATAAATAAACATTATTTTATTATATACTTGTCATTAAAATTTATTAATATTTATCATACAAATTATGAAAAAAATGCACTTGGAACGTTTTTGAAAAAAGGCTTTTTGTATGGAAGTAGGTTTTAACTTAATTTGCAAAAACGTCCCAATATCTGAAAATTGCTATATTTTGGTAGTTAATGTATATTTTTTCTAAAACATAAGTATAACAATGAAACAACATTATTAAAAAAATATTTATTAAGAAATAGTTGTATCAAAGCATGGAAAATCATCACAATTTATTCATCATCCAGATCGAAATCCAGCTCCTTACCAAATCCATCGACATCGTCAATGGCGTCATTAGACGCTTTCAATGTTTTATAGAAACTAAGGCAATCTGCTGGAATAAACTTGAAAACAGATCGTAAATCAGCCAATTTAGCTGGAGCAATGGGTTTCCCGTTAGGCCATAACTGTTTCAGATCAGATCTATGTATAGTCGAAATCTCTCCCTTTGTCGTTTTTTTAATGTTAAGTTCGTTATAATCCTCATCAAGGGACGTTTTCATAAAAATAGGAGGGAGGGAAATAGGATGTCACTTTTTAAGATTTAAAATTAGTTATTTTTAAAACGTTCCAAGTTGAATGGATCATTATTTTTATTTTATTCAGCCCAAAACGAAATAAAATAGTACGATCCAAATGGGATGTCACTTTTTAAGATTTAAAATTAGTTATTTTTAAAACGTTTCAAGATGATTGGATCCTTATTTTTATTGCATTCAGTCCAAAACGAATTAAAACAGTACGATCCAAATGTAATGTCACTTTATAAGATTATAATTAGATCTTTTGGTTCGTTTTATCATTTAGACCGCTTAATTATTTCAATAGTTATTGTCGTAAGAGAGTCAGTGTCTTCAGCACTAGATAGGACGATCCAAAATACCTAGCTTGGGCTCAAAAACTCAATTTTGACCACCTTGTGGATTGGAACGTTATAGCATAACTACGTCCAAGTGATGTTTAGAAGAACTCAAAAGGTGAATCACTATGCAAATCTTGTGGACATCATCAAATTATTATTATACAGATAATGTCCACTAGAATAAATGTCCACTTTTTAATGCATTAATTTACTAGTATGGACCGATAACTTGTATGTGTGGTGCAAACTGTAAATATAAGTTGGTTATTAATAAATAAATAAAATTAAAACAGAATGTCATGCAATTATCAAGAATAACGAGTAGTTCGTTAGGAAACAAGTCTCAAATGCATTGAAACGTCACAGACAAGTTCTTTATCGGTTCAACTTCAAAACGACATTGATATTATTTTCAGTTGGATATGACAGACTTCTACGACGACGATTATGACGACCTCGATACAGACTCTGACGAGGAAGTGGACGGTGGCGAAGGGGACGGCGACGACAGCGGCAACGGCGAGTCGTGAGGCCGCGCCCCGCACCCCGCCAGCCCCGCACGCCCGCCACGGACGGACCACCCCGGTAACAACCTCAACACGGATACGACCCACTACCGGCCTGCAACACCCTGTAACTACTCATAACTATGTAGAACTCTTAGAACCTGCCCTATTCTTACTTTCTTGATACAGTTTCGAAGCTTCATTTCAACCATCAACGCCTCCTCCGCAATTACTAAAAAAAAAGTTAGTTCCTTTTAATAAATTGACTGAAAACTAATCAGTATTGAATCGCGTCGTTTCTTTTTCCTGACATGCATACTTTTTCCTATAACAATATGCTAAATTGGCGAATTTCAGTTTCCTTGCACTTACGTATTGCCAAGGCTATATGCTGCATAGTCGTGAGTTGTTACTTCATTTAACGACTGACTGCCCATGCGTGCTACAGCCCACTTCCGTAGTTATACAGTCGGATTATACAATCGATCATAACATCATAACATCACGCCTTGTTTCCCCGATGGGTTAGACAGAGGTGTACCTATAGTACACCCACATTTCGCCAGTTATGTTATACAATCGATATTACATGTTTTTGCAGTGTAACATACACATTCAATTAAAATTAAGCCCAATTAATTTATCAACTACTTGAAGTAAATGCTGGCAATTTTAGAGTCATTAATTACTGTTCGTCTCTCTCAATTTTGTTTTATATTCTGCGTTTTGCTAAAAAAGCGCGAATTTCCAATACTTTAAAAAATAAAGATAATTTGCCATGCAATTATTTTCGCTTTTAAAACCCTTGCGTATAAAACAAAGCAGCAATTCGAATAATAGTCTCGAAAACGACGTTTTTCAATTTTATGTATTTACTTGAATTGTTTACATCATACTCGATTTAAAATCAATGGATTGTTTTTACCGTGTGATTACCAACAATTCAATGATATTGACATTTATTTCTGTAAATTGGTTTTAACAAACACTTCAACACAACACGTCAAATAATATAATATGTATAAAACTAAATGAGTTCGGATGAATGATTTAAAAAAAAAGTTGTGCGTTGGGGAAATCCCGAATAGAATATCCGACAGAACTTAAGGGAAAAGCGCCAGGTAGCCCGCGAAATTCAAACTTCTTATGTTTTTTTCAATTTGCAGGTCAGTAAGTATTAAGTTGTATGTTGATTAAAGTATCATTAGCGACCATAACAAATATGCATTTACAGAATTACAATCATCAAAATCAGTAAGTAATACAACTCCATAAGTTTGTATAATTCTAATTGTCATGATTTCTTGAAATAGTCATTCAATAGAATTACTTGGTCTTAAAGAGTCGTATTGATGACTTTAATTATTATAATTCTGTAAATACATATTTGTTACGGTCGCGAATCATATTTTGATCAACATACAACCAATAATACTGGCTTGCAAATTGCAAAAAACGTAAGAAAATTTGAATTTCCCGGGCTACCTGGCGTTTTCGCCTTAAGTTTCCTCTAAGCTCTCCGAGATTTTGACACGGGCAATACAACCTATTAATAAAGGCGCCATCTTTATTACCCTAGCATCTTGGAATTCAGGAGGAAGTTCGGATTATCTTAAGTATTTTCCTTAACCTATTTCAAGATTACCCCAATGCAGAGGAATCATTTACTAATAAATTGAGATTTATACTCAGAAAAGAAATATTAGAGGACAGACATTATAATATGAATAATAAAATAATCTGTTTAACGGAAAATATGTAAAGATTCCTCTGGATCTATTATAACTTGAATAATGAATATTATAAAATATCGTGTATCTAAACAGTAGAATATTAAACTATTTTTGAAAATCGTATATTAATAATAAATTGTAAACAATTGCATAATTTAATCTGACTATTTAATGCATTTAAATAGTTAAATACATTTATTATTTTCAGTTGTCCGTACCGCTTGCCTGAACTGGATAGTTAATATTGATTTTATTATAATAACAGTGAATGAGTCATTCTTATTTCAATTATAATATTATATCTCTATGGCTTAAGTGGCCATTGTGTAAATGTTAGAATCTTTCTGAAATAGAAAATTTTATTATATTATTAGTTTTGTTTATATTATGTGTAACAATACTTCTGTGATTGTAAAACATTATTATTGCCTGAATATTCGTTTGTCTTTATGTTAGTTTTATTAATTTTTGATTATTAGAATCATTAAAAGGTAGTAACAATAATTTCTGGCATTTTAATTTCTAAAACAGTCACATTATTATTTATCTCAAAGTGGTTAAAATTTGTGTTGTATATATGGAAGTTATAAAGAGCTGGCAAGTAGATGTAGCTACATAGTAGTTAACATTTTTGTGTTCTTATATATTGATAATAACAATAAACAGACACATTAGAGCATTCACTCGACGAACTGAACATTGAGTCACACTCAATATTTTGTAAAAACTAGTTTTTTTTTTTAATACCGAACTAAATCGTGTACCTAACCTTTTATTGAGCAAAACGTGCGGCGGCGAATTGCATGCAAAATAGAAAGGAATGTTACAAGTACATCCTTAGACAACATGCGCATTTCGTCGACCGCTGCGTGGGGCGTTCGCATAAATTAAATGCTTTTTTGGATTGTGCTTTTGTTTGTATAGTACTGTTATTACAGATCAATACATAACGTGTAAATGCTCTAGTGTGTTAATCTTTATAGTTTCCATGTATCATTCACTCTTTAGATCCTAACAAATTCAGTGTGTACAGAGATGCTATAGCTCAGAATTTTCAATGATTCTGGAGTATGCTCAACTCATATTATGATAATACTAAAGAATTATACAGTACATTAATAAGAATGTTTAGTGATTCATGAACGAAATTATTTGTAATGTATATTAAGAAAAAAAGATAATTTTAATGGTTAGTGTGCACTAAGTTAAATTTATATAGATTTGTAATGTACTTGTATCATTTTTAATTTTAAGAATTAGACTACTGAAACTTTGGCTTCTAAATTCATATTAGAGCTATTATGTAACATGATATCTCCGATCGCGACGCTATTTCGTAATATTTAGTGTTTCTGCACATGGACCACTCGCAACAACCACAAGTGGCCAGTGACAGCCAGCTATCAGGCGTTTAGCTCGTGGCCGCCACTGCATCGCTGCTGGTGACCGCTCGCCACGTCCGCTGTATGCAACATGGCTGCCACGCTGACCACTAGTCGCAGTCACGAGTGGACCGTATGCGGGCAGCTTTAATGCGTTATAGATCCTACCTAATCTTTTGTCACAGTCAGAATATAATATTTTCAAAATCCTGCTAAAATCGTCCAAAAGTTATTCATTAGTTAGATGTAAGATAGAGTAAGCGGTTTGGAAAATTATCGTAGGAAAATTCACGATGAGAATGTTAATTACGTATTAAATAATAAACAGAATGTGTTTGGATGAGAATCGCTATTTTTTCATTACTCCCTATATTCAGAACTGGAAAAACCCGCACTTCTTACCTTTGAAACTTAATTTAAAAGAAGATCAATGGTCTTAAATCTTAACTCTGCTAAGTAGAAATGGAAATTTAATTAAACATCAAATAACAGTTTATCAATTAAAGTAAAACCGTAAGTTGATAATATTATTAGATATATCTATGTGCATGACTGGCGGTACATAGAAGTTATGATTCCATATATATAAAATAGTACTCTGTGGAGATAATAAACCGTCGTCACGATGACTATCTAAAACTGGCAAACTGAAAGATAAAAGAAACCGACCTGTGCTCCCGTGCTCTACGCAGTTGGATTGGGTTTTTGCAAAGAGTATATATAAAGGGGTTTTTGTTTGTTGCAAGACCACTACTGCGACATCACCGTAATCTCAATATAACCTCATCAGGAGGTAATAAATCACGTGCAAAGACGTCTTCAACACCAAAGATATCGTGTTGAAAAGCTCAATAATCAGTGGAAACGAAATAATATTTCTGTGGTGGAAACATGGCCAGTTAATATTATTACCATACTGGTCCTAAAGCTACGGTTTCCTAGAGGAGAGGTGGCCGCCACGTAGCGTGAATAGCGTCTGCAATTTACCGGCGAATGACGTCACTGAATCTTATATAAGAAAGACTACCTACTATGTGTTATCCTAGAGATCGTTTTGATCATTTTCATGACAGCCGCCACTGCAGCCACCGCTCTTTTAGGAAACCATATCTTTAGTCAGACCCTACTCAGTAGTGAACGCCTTTAGGTCAGGCTGGTATCAACTGATTAAATCAAAGATAAATGACGATAGTAAATTGTTCCACAATGAAACAGGCCGAAAAGCCGCTCCAGTTCGACTTTTGAATTTTATCATTTATTCAGAGGGAGAAGAGGAGCCCAGCCAAAAAATAAATCGACTATAAATTATTGTTTATTGAACTATTTGATTAATCGATCGAAAAAAATCTAACTGCGTTTCTGCTTGGAATCGTAAGGACCGCAAAACGTCAAATTGTGAAACGTCATTTGTGTCAGCTATGAAGTTTCAGCGCTGCTGCTGTATCATTCCAAAATAGTTTTCCAACACTTGAATAAGTTTTAATGTTTTAATAAGATTTGACCTTTATTTTTATGCAAAGCAATAGAAAATAAAAATGAGTTGCGTCAGTGAATTGTCACAGTCTAATGAGTATCTCAGTTTTAGAAGCAGCATTCCCCTGAGGAAAATAGTGGTCGACTCAGACGGATCCAAGGTAAACAAACTTAATCAGAAAAGATATATATCGAATTTGTCTAATGAGGGTAAGTTGCCTGACCCACTTTGTAAATAATGTGGCTTCTTATCTTCTTAAATTTCTTTAGAATGATAATTTAACTGAAATCCCTTTGTTTACAACTTTCTCAGGCTTGGAGAATTTTCGACAGTGGGCCAAAATCTGTAAGCTGTCCCTTGATATGTCTGCCGCCAGTATCTGGCACCGCTGACGTGTTTTTCCAGCAAGTCTTGGGACTTGCCACAAGGGGAGTCAGAGTCATTGCTGCAGAACCTCCACCATACTGGAACATGAAGGAATGGTGCGACGGCTTCAAAAGACTCATTGACTACCTAGAACTTGACAAAGTTCATGTTTTTGGAGCTTCCTTAGGTTGGTTTGTTCTATATTATTAAGAAGTACACAGTAGATATGAAGTTACATTCTGTTTTTTTTTTACAGCAGTATGTCTCATTACACTAATTGCCATAGTGGATGAAACAAATTCCAATCAATACTTGAGAGACATTACAATAATTAAAAGTTTGTTGTTTATATAGTGAAGCAAAATGACAAACAGTAGATAAGTTATCAGTCTGGTTTTAGTATTCACTCAAACCGGGTTATTAAACACCTCTGATTTTCATCATCATTTTCTGCCTAGCCTTTTCCCAACTATGTTGGGATCAACTTCCAGTCTAACCCTTTACACCCGCTCTGAAACGAGCGTGAGTTTGAGTTTTTGACTTTAAAAAAATTCTGGCGCCAAACCGTTTACTTTTTACGGAACGCAACCGGCACCGATCAGTCGTGAGGGTGTTGCTCGAAACGCTAAAACGCGGGGCCTTTTTAGCTCTTTTGGCTGTATAGAAAGCTACAAAAACATGGTTTTCGAAAAAAAATCCGTCGGGTGTAAAGGGCTAACTGGATGTAGCTAAATACCAGTATTTTACATGGAGCAACTGCCTATCTTACTTACCTCCACATCCCAGTTACTGGGTATTACAATACCCCTTGGTAAGACTGATTGTCAGACTTTCGGACTTCTGACTACTCGTAACAACTGTCAAAGATACAAGAATGACAGCCGAGACCAATGGCTTAACATGCTTACCGAGACATGGGGGGGTTCTCAGTATGTAAAGATCCCAGGAACCCATCCACGGACCAACAGTGGCAAGCACAGCTTCACTTAATCGATTGACCCATTCTGCTGTTATTACTCAGTCACAAGCCCCTCTATCAACCTCTGATTTTAATGCACAATAAATTTTTAGGTGGATTTATAGCACAAAAGTTTGCAGAATTAACAAGTAACTGTCCTCGTGTTGCATCTCTCATTCTATGCAACACATTCACGGACACATCAGTGTTTGAATACCATGACTCCTCAGCCCTCTTCTGGCTTCTGCCTTCATTAGTGCTGAAAAGAATGCTCATGGGCAATTTCACAACTGATAAAGTTGACAAAAGGATGGCTGAATCTATTGACTTCATGGTTGAAAGAGTAAGTAAGATAACATGACAAAAAATTGCATGTTTGCAGCTTTGGTAATAATAATGTCTTCATGCTCTATAAATCAATGTAACTATATACAACCAATGTGTTAACATTAAATCTTGTAACATGATATTGTTGTCTTGTAACACAATTCCTGTTCTTACAATATGTTAGCAACAACCAGAATCATAGATTGTAATCTAAATTGTTATTTAAACTAATCATAGATCGTTGTTTAAATTTCTACATTCAAAAATGTTACTTGATTTTGGTACTTGATTTTATCTTTAAAAAACTTCATTGTTTTTAGGCAAGGATACACTAGGGGACAAATGTCCTGCGACACGTGTCGCCAACGACGCTGTGTGAAGTGGCGCGACGTTGCCATACTTCGCTCGACATGTCTGGCTACATCGCGCGACACGTATGCGCGTATGCGTGGCGCGCCAGATATGTCAGGCGAAGTTTCGCGAAGTCGCACGATTTCGCCTGACGTCGCTACGGCGCGCGATGTCGCCAGATATGTCATGCGATATCGCCCGGCTTCGCTTGACATGTCGTGGGACATTTGTCCCCTAGTGTATCCCTGGCTTTTAGCTGGAATCTCTAAACCAGTCAGAGTTAAGCCTCTTATCCACTGGAAGACATGGTCTCCTAACACGTTGCTTTAGTGATCTCGGGCGTCGTGTTTTGACGGGAGGCATCGCGTGTCTCACGGAGTTCGCCGCAACTCCTACTTCTCTAGCGCCACGTGTCGCGGGACATTTGTCCCCTAGTGAATACGAAGCTTTATACATTAACACTGGCTTGGAACCGAAATAGTTGTTTGAATCATTTGAACAACTATTTCTGTAACAAGAACAGAAGTACCAACACAACACAACACAAGACAAGACCAAACACAAGTAACATCCCGATTCTTATCTTTAAAACATATTATTTTTAGTTGGAATCTCTAAACCAGTCAGAGTTAGCATCAAGACTGACCTTGAATTGCACACCTTGTTACATAAAACCACAAACACTGGTTAGCTTGCCCATCACAGTCATGGATGTGTGGGACGAATATGCCTTAAGTTCTCGAGTTCGCGAGGACCTGTATAAGTCATATCCTCAAGCAAAACTAGCGCATTTGAAAAGCGGCGGTAACTTCCCTTACTTGAGCAGAAGTGATGAAGTCAACCTGCATTTATTAGTGAGTATTTTGATGATGTTGGTTTTTTTACAATGTTATTTAATTTACCAGTTACTTATTTTCCAATGTTTGAACAACCTGTAGAAGTTAAAGTAAATACATTTTGGTGTTTTTATGTCCACTTGATAATTTATGTCACAAATGAAACATAAAGCGAAAGGTTTTTGCGCTGTATGATTGTATTTTTGTGCTTGTTTTAGATTCATTTGCGACAATTCGATGGTACAGATCTGTCAGCGTCGTATCTTAGTCTGCACAAAATGCCAGCATCTACAAATCTTACCCAGCCGGAGGAAGGTACAGTCAGCTACTTCAATCAGAGAGAAAAAATTGTGAAAATATCTTAAAAACATCTTAGATCCCTATCCAGTAATACAGGTTTTACTAGTTTGGTTTCTCTAAATCCACTTGATCCTACTACTATTATAAACGCGAAAGTTTGTGACGATGGATGGATGGATTTTTGTTACTCTTTCACGCAAACATTACTAAACGGATTTTGATGAAACATTTCAGTAACATGGCTTATACATCAGAATAACACATAGGCTATAATTTATATCCCGTGGGATATCCTCCAAGCGACCTTTAGCCCACGCTAAAGCTAGTATTTCCATATATTATAATCCAATATGTAAATAACAATAATCTAAATTTCCAACTGATATACCAGACAAATGTTAATGAAATATGTTTTTTTTTTTAATAAAATATAGACTTGGATACGGAATAGTCGTATCCTAGCCTTTATATGATTTTTTTAAAAGTTTTATTGACTGTCAAAAATTTGCCTAGCCTTTATATGATTTTTTTAAAGTTTTATTGAATGTCAAAAATTTCTTGTAGTTTCGTTATTTTTGGTATCATAAAAAAATAAGTATTTTATATTACACGCATCATTATCACCCATGACGCATATAATATGAAATATTTTTTATAGTTGTATGCACTTTGAACTGAAGAAATGGCTTGTTTGGCTACAGGAAATTCAGTAAAAATACTAAGATTAAAAAATATACAAGTGGACCTGGACGTACGACATAAACACAATTATTCAACACTAGCTGTGCCTCGTGACTTCGTTCGCGTGGAAGTCGTAAGATACACAATATATTAAAATAACATTAATTAAAACGAGCACATAACTAGTCCATCGAAACATTTTAAAACACGAAGAATAGTAGTTAATGGAAAATTAAAAAATTGCAGTTTTCAAACAAAATAAATAGCAGAATCATCTTCATAAAAAGTAAACTCGCTTTATCTACGAAAAGTCACTGACCAACAACGGTGCGGTGCGGGGTGCGGGGCGCGGCGGCGGCAATGTTTACCTGTTATTACGGACCAAAGTATATACTACTCTCTGACGAGAGTTACGGACTCAGGCCTACATCATGTTGAAAAATAATTTCCTGTGGCTAAAGTATTCATTGGATTTGATTGATTTTTGTATACGGGGAAAGAACATGATTCTCTTTGCGTAGTTTAAAGAAATGTCAATCGTCCTGTTCCACCTTGTATAAAATTCGTTTTACAGGCTACATAGCGCAGCCAACTAAATTATGATATTAGCGAAGAATTTATATTCATGTATTTAAAAGCGTTTACGACGTACGGCATTTGCAAAAGAGGGGCCTGTGGCTAAGTAATAACAGTCGCACGGGTCGATCGATCGGGTTAAGCTACGCTTGCCGCGGTTGGTTCGTGGATGGGTGACCATCTTTACATATCAAGACCCCTCCGTGCCTCAGAAAGCACGTTAAGCCGTTGGTCCCGGCTTGTCATTCGTGGATCTTTGACAGCCGTAACGGGTCGTCAGAAGCCCGAATGTCTAGACAACCAGTCTTACCAAGGGGTATCGTGTTACCCAGAAACGGGGTTGTGGAGGTCAGATAGGCAGTCGCTCCATATAAAATACTGATATTCAGCTGCATCCGGTTTGACTGGAAGCCGACCCCAATATAGTTGGGAAAAGACTAGGCAGATGATGACGACGTTACGGCATTTCACATAAATTTTCAAGTCCTTGTTTTTCGAAACGAATGAGCCGATTTTAATGAAACGTCATACGCATAAACAGGATTCATAGGTCTAAAAAGTTAGTACAGAACATTTTCGAAATGTCATTTAAAAAAAAATGGAAATCTCTGTTTCTATAGAAAATTTAAAATCAGTCGAATTTAGCTGTAACACTATTTTTCAAAAATGTTCTTAACTAACGTTTTAGACCTGCTTATGCGTATGAAGTTTGAACGGGGTTTGGAGCCTTGGTATGGCCAAACGGAGCATATAGAATTTAAAAAATATGTATTTTTAAAATTCTATATCGCCCCCATATAGCGAAAAGTCACTAAGTCTAAAAAGAAGAGCTAGAAGTTTCTCTCAAGTTATAATTCTTATAATATAAACTTTATTCCCTTTAAAATAAAGCTAAAAACATTAAGATATGTAATGGCTAGCCGAAATTATGACGATATATATTTTCAAAAACTAACTTAAAACAAGATTTTACGACTTTTCGCTCTACGGGGACGATATGCATTGAAATTGCTTTAATTACAATCAAAATAGATTTTTCTCATAAAAAATGCTAATTTTGAGAAAAATTGCAGATTTTTTTGTATTGAGCCAAATTGTGTCAATCGTGCTTTGGCCCTCATAATTCACTTAAGAAAATCTTTAATTTTTATATCTTCTTTGGGACCCATTTCGCCTTAATAGCCAGATGAGAACAGCTTAGAGAACATGCCAACTAGTAACTTAATATTATGATATACCTGATATATTGTTATATTAGGTAGCAATTTAGAATTATTTAACCCTATGGAAGCTTATGAGACTTATTTTTATTTTATTTCGATTTTGGATATTGTTGTAGTTATTAAAATAAATATTTTTGTATGATATTTTATAGTTTTATTTTCTCCAGAGTTATTTCAGAACAAATAACTTAAGATGACAGCTAATGAGATATGATTTACTTTAAAAATATTGCATATCTGTACATTAAGATTTAATACACTTGGAACTGACTATTGTACAATATATGAAAATAAATGCATTTTATTGCAACTGTCTAGTTTCCATTCAGAACTAGTCCCTAATGCACCAAGTTACACAACAAAGTTTCAAAGCTACATTTGAAATGCAGAGACAATTTTAACTTTTTTAAGACAGGTACTAAGTAACAATTCTACGTGTCTTTTTCTATTTTTTCTAGCTTATTTAATTGTTGCGTGTGGTAGTCTTTCTTCTCTTTGTGAGACCTCAATGCCTTTTCCCTTTCTTCATCATCTGAGAAGTATTCTGCTAAGGAATCATCACAGTTGGCTATGGCTGGACCCGCCAAGGTGGAACCTTTTTCTGTTAATGAGTTTATTTTGACTAGAGGCTCCTCATAATCGTCGACTTGGGGCAGAGTTTTGGCCTGTGTGTTGTGTGCTGTCACTGTAGAGTATATTGACATAGCCTGGAAAGATAAGTCATGTTAATATAGCACAAACATACATACAATTAACTAATAACAGCAATAGCATTGAATTTCCTCGGACATCTCGAACGCACGAAAATTTTCGTCGACGCTCGAACATTCCATTTAATACGTAGTTACTAAATAAATAGAGCGCACTTTTCTATAAAAGCGTGGTCGACGCGATCGCAACAAAAAAAAAATCGTGGTCAAATAAATGAATCGAAAAGGTGGGCGAGAGATTTTAAGCGTTATGTCAATCTGTATTTTAATTACGTAATGCGCTTTCAATCACAATCCGACCCAATGAATGTTGTTGAACTGTTAAAATGCATTTTAAGTGTGTTACGCAATTGCGGTAATTTAAAACAAATAGTTAACCTTTTAACCGCCCGACTTCATATCAGTTGTCGTGCCCCCAGCGCCGGGCAACTTGAATCATTACGATATTTGGTCGTAAATATACGACCCTGGCGAAATGGACACGAAAATATTTGTCGGATTAATCCGTCGTAGGCGGTTAAAGGGTTAATAAAGTATTATTTTGTTTTAATGCACATGTTCTAATGAATAAAGTACCTGAGCAACTAAGTTGGAGACGTCTCCAGCGTTCGCCGGTAAGATGAGAGTATTGTTCGTCCTCGCCAGCTTGTTGAACGCCGACACGTACTGCTCAGCCAGCGTCAACGACGCGGCATGCTTGCTATCCTGTAAAAAGAGGTTGTATTTATTACCCCAAGCTATTGAAACTGTTTTAACGGGTGTAAAAAGACGCTTAACGAAGTCGAGAGTCACTTATACTCCCCGTCATTGTGATAATTTATTTTTGTACTGGACCATATCTGGGAACCTTCTGGTTACGGAGATATTGAAGTTCCAACTTTTTTTTCCCACGAAAACAAGTTTTAATAGTACATTACGATACAAGTATGCTATGTTGGTCATTACACTCGAGGTGATATTATTCGCGCGAGCCGCAGGAGAGCGCCGAGTGTGTAATGATCAATGCACACGCGTTTCATACGACGTTTTTCAACACACTTGCGAGGCAAAAATAAAGTTTCATAAACTAATTTCATAGGTAAAAAAAAAATTTTTGGCTGCGGATTCATTTTATCGCGGTGTTTTCGCAAGTTGAAGGAGAGCCAACGACACGAAGCCGTCGAACAGTCTAATAGGTATTAAAAGCATAAAACTGAATATTTTGTATGTTATTTGCTTATAGAACACGAAAGAATGTTATTTTTTTGACAAAAATAATTAATTTGATGAAATATTATGTTAATTTATCTATACCATCTATACAAATAAATAAAATTGAAGGGTCTGTATGTAATGTCAAAATAACAACTTTTTACTGAGTTGTTATTAAGATCCAAGTTCATTACAAGTTTAAATAATAATAATAATGATTTATTTCGGAACAAATTATCCATATGTTGTTAGTAAAAGTCTTAACCTAATGTTAGTACAAAATAAAACAGCATTCACAATTGAAACGACTGACACCTACATGTGCAGCCGTATCCAGTGAGCCAGCATGGGGCTGTCCCACTTATCACACGATGCACTCAGGATGCTGTGGGAGCTAGCACGTACTCTACTGAGGACAGAAGCGCACCTTTTCCGTATAATGGCATGAAAACCATCAACCCTGGCCTCAGTGAACATCCCAGAAGCGCTACAAAAACGCGGTAGACCCAACAGCATCCTGAATACATTATTATACTGGACACGCAAGGCATTGTATGCCCTCAGCGTATACCTGACCCACAGACTGCACGTGTAAAAAGTCTGGCAGTATGCTCTGAAAAGGGTTATTTTGACTTGCGTCGTACAGCTAGCGTGCAAATCTGCGGATCAGCATATTACCCCGGACAGCCATCGCCCTGCGTTCCCTTTCTACATCCAGGTCATCATTAAGGTCATGAGTGAGCCAGTGACCCAGGTACTTAAATTTTGTTACTCTGGACAACGCAGTATTATTAATTGTCACATCTGGCACGTTAGTGTAACATTTGGTGCCTGCCTTAAATACCATTAATTCACATTTTTTTGCATTGTACCTGAGTCCCTGAGTGACGGCATAGTCTTCACACATCCTAACAAGACGTCTGAGAGCGCTTATTGGTGGACTCAGCAGCACCATGTCGTCAGCGTAACTTATATTGTTAATACAAACTCCGTCAAAGTTCCGTATATACGTTCGGAACTTATAACAAAGAAAGCAATTTAAAAAATTTTTGTCTGTCTGTTTGTTCCGGCAATCTCCGAAACGGCTAGACCGATTTTGACGGGACTTTTACTGGCAGATAGCTGATGTTACGGGGAGTAACTTAGGTTACTTTTTTTTAAATAGGGTTCCGCGCAAAAAAATTAAAACCCATGAAATTGTGAACAAAAAGTCGGATTTGAAAAATTCTTTTTGCATTTGGTAGCCCAATTCTCGAGGATAGTTATAGGCTATTTAACATCACGCTACGACCCTTAGGAGCCGAGCAAAAAGAAAAAAGTCAGAAAGAAACTAAGCGAAAACGAAGTAACAGCGCGGGTGGGCGATGCAACGCGACGATTCCGGAGACGAAGGAGTTTTATTAAAAAGTGGCTGTTATTTTAATATATTGTGTATCTTATGACTTCCACGCGAACGAAGTCGCGGGGCACAGCTAGTCATATCATAAGTATGTATACAGTAGACATAAAGAGGCATGAAGTCTCTTTGATGAGACATTCGAAAGCGCACATCTCTGACTAGTAAATTGTTATCTGTGGCGTACATTACCGCACTAGTGCGGTAATATAAAGTAAAAAGCACGCGTGTTTAATGCACGGCATTATGAACCTAAAAGCGGTTCAATAAGAGCCACTTTACTAGCAAGTTTGTTGAAAATATTATAACTTAACTTTAAATACCCCCACAACTCCAGTTCCGTTGTATGTACCCATAAGCACAATGTTTAATTTTTTATTTAGGATTTGATTGATTTGGTGGAAATATATACACACACACAAATCTTTTTGATATACACGTGTCTCTGTGACAAATACACCTATTTTTTCTTTCTTTCTACAAAAATATAAAAAAAGTATTCCATCCTTTCATTATTGTAGAGATTGAACAAGAAATAATAAACCAGACTCTGCTTTGGATTACATAAAAGGGGTCACAACTCTCCCAATATACGAGTTACTGTTACTCGAGGACTGCAAAAAATACTTGGATAAATTCTAATAACGGTAAACCCAACTGACCCGTAGGGCGAGCGCACTGCCAACGACCTTGAGTCCCTTTGCGCGCGCCTCCGCTACAGCGAGCATCGCCTGCGCTTCACCAGACGCCTTGTTTATCTGCTCTTGTTTCTCAGCCTCTGAAAGTTGTTCAAAAATCATTTTGAGACATTTTTCAGGTAATCGGATAACTCCTGGACACTATGAGCAAGCATGGTGCCAATTTTGTAGCTTAGAAATTAAATGCAAAAAATTCATTTTGGCAATTAAAAATGGAAATGCTAAGGAGCACACTGCTTGATTTGATTATGTATATATATGGTGAATAGACGTGAATGTGCATGACGTCCTCGTGACATAGGGTCCAGTTGAAAACCAGCTTCAGGCACTAATTGTCTGGCATTTATGCTGAACTGCGCCGTTGGCGCAGCCGTGAGGCACACAATTGGCACAATACTGTTATAACCAGTGATCGGATATTGGGATGCATATTTACCTGAAGTTGAGGTGTTGGCTAATATGGAATTCACTTTTGTATCGATCGTAAAAATTTCTCGATTCAGGAATTGATAAATTTAGTACTTTTTGACTACAGAATCGACACGCACTACCCTTCCTCTTACACCCTACATACACATATATTTGCATCGGGGGTTAAAAATGAATTTCAAGTAAACAAGCAAAAGAATATTTGATCCCGGTGTCTCGGTATTTTTTAAATAAATAATACCACATGTTTTAGAAGTCGTTTCCATACCATGTATTCGATTAGTTTTGCATTCCCGGATTTTCTGGAATCCCGGGATTTATATTAAGAAAGAAAAAAATAAGAAGCCGCTTCCATAATTTCTTAGCCAAAAATTAACTTTAGGTAAATATGTATCCGATTATCCTATCTCTAGTTATAACTAAGTTTTTTTTTGTGTTAATGTGCGCTAAGGCATAAAGGCACACAATGTACAGGGTGTTTGGTAGATGGGTGCAAAGCCTGAAGGGGGTGATATCTTAGACCATTTAGAACTTATTAAGCTAAACTTGTCTTAGACGAAGTCTGTTCCTTGTATTTTTTTAAACTAAGGTTTTTAACAATAATACCCATTTTTTTTTCAAATAATTGTTAATAGTGTCCAGTAAAAGCTGTTATGATATTATTTTTTATTTATATAATGTGTGATTACCTACTCAAACAAAATAATTCCCAAGCATCTGTGTCATCAGAGAAACATTCTACGCCATATTCTAGTTTAAGAAACTTATAAAAATCAAGAAAATATTTTGTTTACGGCATAATAAAAAAAAATAAAAAATACCCTCAGTTGTTCACACCTTTTTAACCTTTTGAACGCCATTGTCACATATATGTGACAAGCAAGCGCGTGCCCTGTACGCCAACGACACAAATATGTGACAAAAAATGCGGTGCACTTTATCACGAAATAAACAATTAAATTATTACATTACTTTTGTGTGTTTTTATTTGTATACCTTAAATATTTAAGCTCTTTTCCATATTTATTTGCTTGAAACGAATTAAATTATACCATGGATATAGAGAAATTTGATGACAAAAATGGAGAAATTAAACGTTTAAAAAGGAGTGTTCTCACACGCCAAAGTCTTCAATATGTGACCGCTAGTGACGTGACGTATGATTGATAATATCGATAAATCCTTACTAAAATTCATGTGAAACTTTAACTTTAAATTAATGTGATTATATTATTTTTGCATCAATTGGTACCTGGATAAACCAATTATAAGATTCAGGCTTATAAAACCACACTATAGCAGCTATAGAATCGAAAACAAAATCTAGTCAGGTCTGATTTCGATATTCGCTAATCTCATCTCGCGCATCCCTGGCGCAACACCGATTATCAGTCCCTTGTACGCCATGGTCACAAATAAAAGACAAATTCGTGACGTCATAAGCGCAGGGATCATTTTTAGATATTTTATAGTAGTATAGTACCTATTATAGTATATTATAACTGTGATATTTCTATGAACCCACACTTAAATGACTGATTTTTTTCAATAATTATTTATTTTATTTGTTTCTTTACATTACGTAAATAAAAAACAAAACAAATATTATTTCAAAATGTAAAGCGATGAGCCTAATTTTTATTTACCTAAAAAATAGCCCGATTCATACTGAATCGAATGACGTACCTACATACCATTGTTCTTCCAAACTTTTGAAATACAAAAAGTGTTTTATTTATTAATTACAAATTAATGTCATACTACAAAGTATCGATATACGAGATGTTGATGTTATGTTGCTAGATCCCTAATTTCGATATATATCAAATATCGGATATTTTGATATTTACTATAAATACTTATCGGTTTTTTACGAAATCTGTTATTAGATAGAATCGATAAGCGACATTCTGTACGGCTACATCCCTAAATCAGATGTGAGGAAGTCATATAATGGCTGGCAGCCCCCGCCATTGTCACAATATCAAGACAGTAGATCGAGAATAGTGCTGTACCATAATATATTTTTTTTTTGTCTCCTAATTTCTGCTTTTACATTGATAAACTCTGTAAATGCCGTGAAATGACTAGGTACTATAGTGGGAATTAGTGCGAGGTTAAATAAAATTTAAATGTCATGAGTAGTGTTTATTCGAAAATTACAGACAAAAATGTTACAATAATATTGTTTATCGATAAAATTTTGGAATCCCTATTCTTTTTAATAGGTATTTGCGGTGAAATTGTGGCTTGGCGTGGAAGGCACGAGCGTGCGTTTATGCTCTGGCGTTCAAAAGGAAACATGCTTGGTTATTGCCCTTTCTTTTGAAGTATTATTTACGCAGATGTCTCATAAACTCTTGGAATTGGGATGTATGGACGGCAGCATATCAAGCTGCTACAATCTGTCAAATTTCTTTAATAGATTTTCAACTTTATTGGTATAGTATTAAGTTCAAGATTGATTGGGAAAATTTGAGTTTCGGGTAGCTTGACCTGCTGGCGTCTGTACAAAGCAAATTTAGGTCGAATATTTAATTTTTAAACAGACCAAAATAATGCAACATTTTTGCTATTGCACTATTCTTTTTTGTTAGGAATCAGTTATCAGTAACTGATTCCTTCTTAGAATTATGGTGCACACGCACCAATCAAATTCTGAGAACTCGCATAACAAAAGCCGCCGCGCGACGATAGCAAACTTGCCCTTTTTTCGACTCTCAGGTAGGGTCTAGTGAATACAATCGTGTTATTCAATAGAAAAATCAGCTTAGTTGCTGAGGATATAAAGTCGTTATTTATTTACACTAGTACTTTTACCCGAGTAGTCGGGTGGACTCGTCACATCTTCAGACCCTCAGTTAGTCAAGTAACGACTGCCCTTGTGACAAGACGTTTTAATTAAGAAATTCGTGTTTACACAATTCACCGCATGAGGTTGTATGTGCGCTCCTTCACTGATTTTGGACTTTTATTTGTGTGATCAATCGACTATGGCTACTTTTTCGAATGAAGAATATGCGGATATCGTCTTCATGTATGGCAGAGCTGACGGTAATGGATATTTGGCGCGACAGATGTACCAAGAGAGATATCCGAATCGCAGATTACCTAATGTCAGAGTGTTTTACAACACATTTCGTCGGCTTTCTGAAGTTGAAAACCATCACGTGGAATCTGGACTCAACCCGGGAAGACATCACCCAAGTATCGAGGAAGACATTATTGCAGCTTTTGATGCAGATCCTACTACGAGCGTCAGAGTAGTAGCTCGAAACCTCAACATTTCGGTATGGAAGGCGTGGAATACGATGCACCGAGAAAACAAATATCCTTTCCACGGCACGCGTGTACAAGATTTGGAAAATGAAGATCCCCACGAAGGATTCAGTTCTGTCGCTTTTTGTTAAATAGTGACATTGAAGATGCATGGTTTTTAAAATCCATCTCGAAAGAAGGAATTACCAATTTTCATAATCTTCATCGATGGACCGACAAGGAGAACAATCAACACTGGAAGAAGCAAGTGTCGTTCCAAAGGTAATTTTCAGTTAACGTGTGGGCAGGAGTAATCGGCCGAACGTTGATTGGCCCCCACTTCCTACCAGATAATTTAAATGCAGAAAATTACCTGGAATTCCTCCAAAACTATCTTCCAGAGCTTCTGGACGAGACCGAAATACCAATATTGGCAATGAGAAGACCAATGATTTTTCAACAAGATGGTTGTCCAGCACACTGGACCCTAAACGTGAGAGAACATTTAAATAATTGTTTCCCAGAGAGCTGGATTGGCAGAGACATGCCCATCCCTTGGCCACCTCGATCACCCGATTTAACTCCTGTGGATTTTTTCGTTTTGTTGACGGGCCAACGAGCTCGTCTACACGCACGTTGAAATTTCAACTAGAGAAGAATTAAAAGAAAGAATCCAAACGGCTTTTCAAGTCATGAAGCAGGAGATGCAATTAAAAATCACGACTACAGAAGTGAGAAGACGAGCACGTGCTTGTATAAGAAACCGCGGTCAACATTTTGAACATGAACATTAAATTATTTTAACAAAAATGTGGTTTTATTGATCTGTTCAAAAATAACAATTTTCATACTCAATTTGCTTTGTCCACATCCTAATTCCAAGAGCTAATGAGATATCTGCGTAAATAGTACCTCAAAAGAAAGGGCAATAACCAAGCATGTTTATAAAAAGGAACAGACTTCGTCTAAGACAAGTTTAGCTTAATAAGTTCTAAATGATCTAAGATATCACCCCCTTCAGGCTTTGCACCCATCTACCAAACACCCTGTATATTGTGTGTTGGATAGAGATGGGCAAATGCTTGGGCATTTTTGTCAAAAAAAATTTTTGGAAAATTCCTAATAAGTGCCCATAAATTTCGGTCTTTGTGCATTTATCTGGGCATATATTTTTTGTTCCAAAATTAATTTACGGAATTGATGTTAGCTTTGGAAGCTGGCCTAACTTGTTGAGTTTAGTTAGGTTAATTCTTTAAAGGTTTATTTTTATGAATTTGCAGATTCTATTTAAATTTATGTTTTACAAAACCATGTCTGAACGATGTTACGAATTACTCGGTGGGCGGCGGCGTAAAAATACTTGCATCGTGAGAAGGGTGCGGGGCGAGGGATGCGTACACTGTTATGGTTAGTTGTTTTAAGTACATATGATTTTATGAATTAAAATGCATTTTATTTAAAATATGTCTTAAAGAATCCATATTAATAGTATAAATGTTACAAATTACGCAGCGCCGGTAAAAAACACTTGTACCAAGTGACGGGTGCGGGGTGAGGGGCGCAGAGTCGCCCGGAGGACACGGTGGAGCATACGGTGGAGGTCTGCCCGGCTTGGGCGGAGCACCGCCGTGTCCTCGCGGAAGCGATCGGCGGCGGCGATCTCTCGCGTCCGGCCCTGGTCCAGGCCATGGTACGGAGCGAGAGTGCATGGGAAGCCATTACCTCCTTCTGCGAAGCAGTAATGCTCGTGAAGGAGGAGGCGGGACGCGTGAGGGAGAGGCAAGCTTTGCACCCTCACGCCCCTAGTCGCCGCAGGAGACGCCCTGGGCGTCGGGAATTGGCAGCCGATTCCCGGCCACCGTAGGCGCGGGCTTGCGGACGGCGAGCAATGGGTAGCTCGCCGTCCGGTAAGGACCAGGCCCGAGTCGACGGCGCGTCGTGTTCCACGCGCGCCTCAAAGAGATGTCAGCACTATTGACGGGGTCCGCTAGGGCCGATGCCAGCTAGGGTTGCGGGATGTTCGAAAGAGTTACCGTGGCCCCGGCACAGGCAACAGAAGGAACACGGGTGGGTTTTAGTCAGTAAAAGTCTGACACGCCCTCCCGCTCCGCCCAGAGCGGGAGAAGTCATTTGATGATTTCCCATCCACAAAAAAAAAAAAAAAAAAAAGCGGCGCAGAGTGAGGGATGCGCACAAATAACTTTAAAAAATAACTTTTTTATTATACAATTGGAATTTATTAAATAATTTTTTATTTTTTATTAAATCTGACTATTTTCAATCGCGAATAAAAAGGTGTGGGATTCTTTTCTTCTACTTATATCTCGAAAACGGTGAGTCCTATCGCAAAAATAATGAAAATTTCGACCCCCTTTATAATGCCCATAAACCCCTAAAACTCAACATGTAGGTAATAATTTTTCATATTTTCCATACAAAAAGTCATCCATATAAAACACGTCGAGGCTGTCCCCCTGCGCGCCTCCGACTCAAAAACAAAATCACGGGGTAGGTAGGCCAAACACGTGGCGTCGCGATTGTCAAATTCGATTTAGTTGTGTCAAAATACCAAAAACTTACAAATGAAAAAGTTTAACATACATTAATAAAAGAAAAAACTATCGTAAAATCGTAAATAAATTTAATTTGGTTGTTACGTATTTTGAATAATGAAAGTGTCATCTATAAACAACCCTTTTTATGATTTGCTTACATTTAGTCAACTGCCTAAACCGATGGAGTTCAGTTCCCAACACAAGCGCAAGCAAGGCGTGTGGTGGTTTTATTTTATTTTTGCGAAAATTATGCGTTGTTGTGTTCCTAAATACTCCTTAAATTGGAGTCCACCATTTCCCGAGGGACCCTAAAATTAGAAGATGGTGGCTTAAAGCTATTTGTAGAGATTTTTTAAAAATTAAACAGAGTTCGAGATTAAACCAGAAACATTTTGAAGAAAGGGATTACGAGGAAATATTTGAGGTTTTAAATTCTGACACTTTCCATGTCTCTCAAATACTTGATTTAAATTATTGAAATCACCGAAAATAACGAAATAGTGAAATAAAACCACTCATGAATGAACACGAAATGGAATGAATGAACGAAATGTCTTATTTATTGTAAGCCGGAGGGACCCAACAGTGGCGGTACCTTCATAGAAGCCAAAAAGCCGGGCTTGCCCTAATAAAATCATAAATTACAACAATAAACGTAAGCCTATCAATAAAAAAAAAAATATTCCAAAAAACACCAAGTCAATGAATTTGAACTCAAACATTCATGTCTTAATAATAAAATTTCGAATTCCACGTAATTTGCCGCGCGCACTAGCACTCATTGGAACTCGATCATTCATAGGTAAATCATAACTCTGTTGCCGAACTACGCGTTCAAATGCGCCTTCTCGCTCACACTCGTCTCGGCTTGGCATCGGGCTTTTTATACCTGTCTTTGTCTCGCAGTTTTCGCCTACAAATTGCTATAGAAACGTTTACATTTGTTGACATATTGGTAAGTACCATGTAAGTACTTATACGCAGATTTCTATGAAATCAAAAGCCAGCTTGAGAGGCATTAAGTTCGCGCAAATGCACTATCCGCGTTGACCCGCGTAAAGTGAGTAACGAGAGGGATTCCACGCGAAGACAGTTTGATATACTGTTTGTTATTTGTTTTGATAGGTATTTTACGAATATTTTTCAGGTGCTGAGGTTATGAATTAGTTTTATTATTTAAAATGATGTGATAGTTAGTGCGGTGCTGTGATTTTGTGATTATATATTTAGTATTTTTATCAAAATGTGAATCCGGAAACTGTCGTCGAAAAGGTATGTAAATACATTAGGTTTTCTGATAATAAGTAACTCTTTACTTCACCGTAACCAACCTCTAATTACTGAATGTATTTCTCCGAAATAAAAACAGGTATTTTTGTTACTCGAAGAACAGATTAAAATAGGTACATATCTATTCATTCGATTGTTTACAAGTCATGAATATGTTGCACATGAAATGACATGAATGGTGTTTTTATGGCATTTGTAGTTTTTGTATACCACTGAAAAACTATGTTCTTATCGAGACAAAACACATTAATTTTCGTATCGAAGAGGTTCTTCATAGGTGTTTTGAAATTAAGTATAAATGTTTTAGGGGAACATTTTCAATGCCTATGGAAATAGAACAACAAATCGATAATTTGGAGGCCATCTAGTGGCATTTGATTGAAAAATTTTGCATGTGACAAGCGAATATTGTGAATTAAGGTGAAAAGGTGCGGGTAAGCAATGTAGTTATGCGTATCCAATAATATAGATGGCGCTTATGTTAATTATGTACCAATTAACATAAGCGCCATCTGATGCTTGAAATATACGTAGTACTCTTCGTATTGTAAAGGTTATGTAACCGACATTTTAATAATGGTTTTAGTATGAACAACGTAAGAAAATCCGTTTTTATTTTTTATTTTTTTTTATCGTTGGCTTGCCCTAATTTTCACCCTTAGGCACGCCACTGGGACCCAACTATGATCACGCCGTCTAAAATTAGCTTTGCCCGACCTTCCCCATTGGTTTATTTGAAATAAATATCGCTAATAATGGAAAGCTTGCAAAAAACGGCCAGTTTTTCGCTAATACATCTGTGGTAGCGAAGAAATTTTGAAAACGATTGCAAATGTATGTTAAAAGAGACGAATTTATCCAGAATACATAATTACGTCTACTCTAATAGTGTTGGTCATTTCCTGGATATATTGTGCTGAATTTATAAATTACATAGGTAAATATGTATTAATATTAAGTATTTAAAACAAGGAACTTTAATTTCATTTAAATGCAATACTTTAAGTTTGTGGTAATTATAAATGTATTAAAGTGAATGAGTATATTTTACTGTTGTACAACAGACGACAGGTACTTGGGGCAAAAAGTCGGTGGACAAGCAAGAGTGAATTCCGATTATCCACCCGCGTTTCGTGTATCGACTCTAGGGTGGCTGTTTTAGGGTGGATAAACGTAATAACCCTATATGCTTTGAGTTTTGAGTTTGTGTTTATACACAAAAAACATGACATGAGACATGGGTCAAATAAATTTATTTTCTTTCTTCTTATTCTTACTTACCTGACGCCAATATTCTAGCTTGACGCTTGCCCTCGGCGACGTTAATATCGGCGGCTCGCACTCCCTCAGACTCCAAGATGGCTGCTCTTTTCCGCCGCTCCGCTTCCACTTGCATCTGCATAGCCTCGTGTACTCGCGTCGGTAGTTTAATATCCCCTATAAATAATCATTTGATATTATGGGGAGGGAACAAATGCTTGTTGTTTATGCTATAATCATATTCACGGATTGCGGAATAGCTCAGCTCCTTGCTTACACTAGAAAAGATGCAACCACAAAAACATAAATGTAAAACCCTGACCTGTGTGCGTTACTCCAGTAGGAAAGTAGCTCCTAGAGTGATTTACATGGAAAGTATAATTAGTGCGTGTTCTGTTGTAAATGTGCGCCAAATAAAAAAATTATGAGCTTTGTCGTTTTGGAAAAAAAGATTCCTACTGGAGTAACGTTGCTCCAGCAGGAAAATTCTAAAGGAATGATCGGAGAGAGAAATATCGTGCATGGGCAGAGAGCTTATAATTTGTGCAAAATTGTGCACCGACAATATAATTTGTGCGTCTTCAGGTTTTCGAGATATTGCAATTCCTGCTGGAGTAACGTTTTTCAGAATCGTGTATCTCTAAAACCATTGTATGTGCGCCTGTAGAATAAACATACACGAGTAGCTCTTAATTTGTGCGTATTTGTGACAGAATTAGATTTAAGAAAATATTTATAATTTTTAAGTAGGTACCTAATCGCACTTTTTTGAAAACCCGAAAAAATGCCGCAGCGCCTAAATGAGTAAACGTATAAGCTCGCTGAAAACTGTATTTGGTCCTTCTTAACGCTTATAATAACCATAAAAACTTTCAAAAGTGTACATGCATGCGATATCGAATAATATTGGTAAAAGTCAAAACGACGGTGTCATAACTTTGACAGCAAAATACAACAAACGTCTATGTAGATACTTTGCCTTTTTTACTGTTGTGTTAATTGGCTTCTTATTTATAAACTGTATCTGTAGGCTTTTTTTTGTAATATTCATCACACATTTCTTGAACAATATTTTTTTTTAAATAACCGCTAATCAAATTTTTGGTCTATAAAGTACTTTTTTCCACTAATATTATAAATGAAAATGTCTGGATGTATGTCCTTCGTTCACACACAAAATACTGAATGTATTTTAATGTTTGCAATGAAGAAGATAGCTTATACTTTGGAATAGCTCTTAGGCTACTTTTTATAATGTAGGTACTTAATCATGTGCAGTCACGGAAACAGCTAGTAGAATATAATCCAATAACAATTTTTTTTTAAATTATTTTCTACTTCAGTGTACTCGGGCACAACACGTGTCAACCAGTTCGTGAGTAAAGTTAAGAAGGTCATCGATATGTATGAATCCGTCCCTTTTTTGTAGTCATTCGAATTTGGTCGGATAGCCAGCCGTTTTTGACATATTTTGTTTTTTGTTTATATCTACTTAATGCGAAACAATCCAAGCTAAATATTTTCACTATATATTTTTGACTACACGCACTAATTTTTGGTTTACACCTACACATCTTGGGTTGAGTCGGTTTGTTGTATTTTGCCGTCAAAGTTATGACACCGTCGTTTTGACTTTTACCAATATTATTCGATATCGCATGCATGTACACTTTTGAAAGTTTTTATGGTTATTATAAGCGTTAAGAAGGACTAAATACAGTTTTCAGCGAGCTTATACGTTTACTCATTTAGGCGCTGCGGCATTTTTTCGGGTTTTCAAAAAAGTGCGATTAGGTACCTACTTAAAAATTATAAATATTTTCTTAAATCTAATTCTGTCACAAATACGCACAAATTAAGAGCTACTCGTGTATGTTTATTCTACAGGCGCACATACAATGGTTTTAGAGATACACGATTCTGCAAAACGTTACTCCAGCAGGAATTGCAATATCTCGAAAACCTGAAGACGCACAAATTATATTTTCGGTGCACAATTTTGCACAAATATAAGCTATCTGCCCATGCACGATATTTCTCTCTCCGATCATTCGTTTAGAATTTTCCTGCTGGAGCAACGTTACTCCAGCAGGAATCGTTTTTTTCCAAAACAAAGCTCACAAATTTTTTATTTGGCGCACATTTACAGCAGAACACGCACTAATTATACGTTCCATTCAAATCACTCCCTAGAGTGATTTCAGGGGTGAGGTCAGGGGTGTGCGTTACTCCAGCAGGAATGTAGCTCCTAAGCTACATTCCTGCTGGAGGGCCCAGGTCGCCGATAAAAGAAATGAGATCTATATAGGTAGATGTACGCAAAGTTCTATTGTAGGTGAATGAGAGTTTTTTAGATTCCTTGCGATTGGATGCAACTTAGCAAGGTTTCTACTTTTCAATTTGTTACCAAGTAATAAATAATAATGACACCCATCTAGATCTCAATTCTTTTATCGGGTGAACTTGGCCCCTTTTTTACATTTAAGTTTTGGTGAGGATATCATTGATTTTAGTAGTTAAAGGGGTTCATAAATCTGACAGATACCAATCTACTCCAACACAATCTCGATCAAATCAGTCAGTGTGGAGAAATGTTTTTGCATCCGTTATAGCCGAAAATTACAGTCATTACTTTCCCCTTACAAAATAAACAACATTACTCTGCAGGAGGTTTCTGAAATCCGTGACCTAGGCGTAATTATAGACCAAAAACTAAAATCCACCTCTCATATCTCTGAAGTTGTAAGAAAATCGGCACAAATGCTGGGTTCCATCAAAAGAAATGCAGTCATTTGGAGCCAAAACTAAAATTATTCTTTTCAATGCTTTCGTACGATCTCAATTAGAATTTGCCAGTATAGCATGAAATCCTATGTACGCTGTACATTCGCAGCGTCTCGAAAATATCAAGCGTGCGTTTACAAGACATATTTCTTACGTGCCCCAGGAATATCCGGATCTCACAGATGTCCATGCGAACAACGTTTGGCTTTCTTTCGTATTCGACTCGCTTCGGCACCGTCGCACTGTCCATGACTTAGATTTTCTTCAAAAAATTGTCAATGGTCTAATACTTGAACGTGTCATATTGCCCACCATAAAAAGGGGAGGTCGTCATGACAACGTTATCCGTGTTTGTTTATTGTTTTATAAACTTTTTATTTTATTTTTTCACTAGCTGTGCCCGCAACTTCTTTCGCGTGGATGTCGGAAAACAACTTTCCTATTTGAATCAGATTTTGTTCACCATTTCATGGGGATTTTTTTTTGCAAGGAGCCCTATTTCTTTTTCTAAAATAAAAGTGGCCTAAGTTACTCCTTATAACATTAGCTATCTGCCAGTGAAAGTCCCGTCAAAATATGTGTAGCCGTTTCGGAGATTAGCCGGAACAAACAGACAGACAAGACAGAACAAATAGACAAAAATTTTAAAAAAGTACCTTGTATACTTTCATTTAGTAAAAATC
Organism: Fissipunctia ypsillon; assembly: GCA_947568875.1. Lineage (NCBI taxonomy): Eukaryota > Metazoa > Arthropoda > Insecta > Lepidoptera > Noctuidae > Fissipunctia > Fissipunctia ypsillon. Next base: position 12,166,782 of record OX387659.1, on the reverse strand, counting down.
TATTATTTTGACATTACAAACAGACACTTCAATTTTATTTATTTGCATAGATTTTGAGTGGCAGAAGCAATACTCAGACAAGTAATTGCAGCAGTCATGGCTTATTTGCTATCATCAGTTGAACAGTTCCATTGTCTATCTCCAAAGGTCGTCATCAGACCTTCACCAAATTTAAACAGGATGAACTTGGAGGAATACTCTATCAATCAAAAAAAGAATCATCTAAATTGGTGCATATATTATGTCAGAGTTATACGGGAACATACTACAAATGCATAACCTTATTCTTGTGGGAAGTTGGATAATAAACCCATAATTTTCAGTTTTCAGATTTTTTTTCTTTTGTGGACGCCCAATGAACTAATCTTTATGCCAAATTATAAGTCATCTAGAACGAACTGGGTTGGGTTTTTGATGAGTGTGTCATATCAAGAACTGTAAAAGTTCCATTTCTGATATTTTTTAGGCGAATGATTGGGGGAACCTTAACAGGCACGCAAAATTGCAACTCGGTAGGTCTAATAGATTTTGATGTTGGGGATGGTCAAAAGTAGATTGCAATGGCTTGTGAAAACACACAAATGACGTGCAGTATCCAATACATGGCAGTTTCTTCATAGAACTTGGCTTGACACACCCAAGGTCATGTTAAGCTCATGATTCAGAACCTCCCAAACAGATCCAAAGGTCATGAAGAATCAAATTTAAATTTTACTCAATGCTTACTAGTGGCTTTGACAGTCTGTTAGTTACAGTAAATCATAATTAATAAAACACACTTACGAATTTCATATCGCAGACATGTGATGCCCCAAGCTTCACTAGCCTTGTTGATGGCATCCACAATGCCCGTGTTCAGAGATTCTCTCTCCCTGAACACTTTGTCAAGAGAAATTTGACCAAGTTCAGAACGCATAGTTGTTTGAGCAAGCTGCGTGATAGCAAACTCAGGGTCTTCAACACCATATGATGCTGAAATAAAAATAAAACTTGAACAGAACTAGAAAAGTTTGCAAATTCTTATTTGTTATCAACAATGGCCCATAATAAAAAATAAAAAAAACATTTCTTTGTTAATTGTGCGTGGTATGGTTACTTCAGAAGTTAAGCACTTCTTATAAATAAGTCTGTGAAGCACGAGACTGTATTTATTTTAACACGTTGGGCGCCAAGCTTAAAACCAGTGTTTTTTTTTAATATTTTGGACTTCGCATTTTTTTGCCTAATTCGTATTCTAATGCTATTTTTAATAAGATAGGTATGAAATAAATGCATGCAAGATTTTCCACTGCTCGTGTTTCCCAAAGGAAACACGCAGCCTCTAAAGGTGGTACTTTGAGTTTCCAGAAAGATACACATGGCGCTCAACGTGTTAAGGAATAAACTATAAAACCAAGTAAATTTTTAGTTTTAAGAGGATTTGGTTTCTAAACAAGCCCATAACAAGTTAAAAACCTAGTGCAAGGCCATTGCTCAGTGAAATAAATAAATTATAATCCCTTAAATCAAGGTAAAATATAAATATTTGTAATAAAACATTATTTTAGTGCCTGCTAGTAGGTACAATTTTAGATATCATACTTACTTGTGACTGTAAAATACTAACAAATTATGGGCCACATCAATCAATATTTAAAATAATCTTACCTAAATAAGGGTCAATAATTCGAAGATAAAGCACTCCATCAATGCTCAGCGTAACATTGTCAGATGTGATGGCACTCTGTTTGGGAACATCTATAGCTATCTCCTTCAAGCTCTGCACATACTTTATCTTATCCACTATGGGCCATAGCAGATTCAGCCCAGGCTCTAAAATCCTGTGAAATTTGCCCATACGCTCCACAATCCATGCCTGAAAATATTCAAAATTGCCAGTTATTTAATTAGATTACATGAGATTTTCTTGTCTAAAATAATTACAATATTGTTGTTCTTCTCACACAAATTTTATAAATGTACATGTTAGTAGCATTATCCTGAAAAAATCAACTGAATATATTTGAATTCATCAGCTTTACAACAATCTGTTACTTAATAATACGAATAAAATTATGATTAAATACCTCTTGTTGGGGCACGAACATTACAATAGTATTGAGCGGAGTAGTAGACCGACTTCTTGTGGCTGTTATGCTGTACAGAAATCGGGCATTGTTTTGATATTCCACGTTAAAAACATTCTGAAAACAATTCATCAATTATTGTTAGGTTAGGTACGTCAATACTGATTTGGGAATTATTATGTAAATAAATATTTATCGATAAATACTGACCCGTAATGGAAGAGACCTGGTGAAAAACAATCTCGAACGACTGAACATTTTTTAATATTTCAAGAATATTCCCTAGAAATTTCACTTTCCATTCCACAAATTCTCTTTGTAACCAAAATTCGTCTTCAATCAGATTCAGAAACTCAGAATGATGAAATGTCAAATTATTTTTTTTTGACAATCAAGTGAAGTACTTATTTTCACAAATATTATCAACATCTAAGCATTTAGTCGATTTGGTCATCGATAAAATGGTATTTGTAGTCTGGCAACGATGCAAATGTGGTTGTCAAGCGTGGGTAAATTCAAATTATTGATAGTTTGATCAATATAATATTGTAAAGTTAAATAAATTATAAACCTAAACAAAGCTTTTTATATAAAAATGGATTTAACGTCTACAAAGTCTGGTAGTTCGTCTGATATTAAACAAACCACAAGTCTGTCAGCAAAAATTAAACGATTGCAAATGGAAGAAAGTCTTCTTCTTCAGAGTATTAATAAATGTGTGCCAGAAGCGTCACAAACAGATGGAGGGTTTGGTGCAACAAGTTACTTAACATTTTCAGAGTTCAAAGCTTTTTTAGGAAAGACTAAAAATTCATATAGAGAAATAAAATTATTATTTCAAGATATAAAGACTAGTACGTCTTCCAAAGAAATGCTGAAAACACTTGGTGAGTATATGAAATGAATACCTAAGTATACGCACTTATTATTTGTTACCGAAAATAAACAGAGTTCCCCAAAATGTATTGTATGCTTGCTATTTAATAGCGTTGTCAAAATACCTCTTCATTGTTTAGGATTACCAGTATAGCTGGTAAATCTAAAAGAACTTTCCTCGTTTGATATTGATTTTGATGCGCACGTTAAATCATTTTTTTTTTCTTAAATTTTATTTCAGACATAGATGATGTAAAAAAAAGTACGCTTGAGTTGGAAAACCGTATCAAAGCATTCAAGTTATATTTACAAACGGAATTAACTGGTCTTAAATCCACTGAGCAACAATTGCATCAAACTGTGAGTAACGTAACAAAACCTTGGTCCTAGTTCTTGACTACTAACTAAGTAAATGACGTGTGCGTTATGCCAGCGGAATGGGGTCACTTTTAAGGATTTCCGCTTGACAGATAATTAGTACCTCATCTCGTGTAATTGTGCCCGAAATTTATAATTTGTGCGTCCAGCCGATCCCAAGATATTCACGAAAACAGATTCCGCTGGAGTAACGTTACCCCAGTGGCATGTTTTTTAACCGGTGGCCGTAGCTAAATACAAACAAGCTACTTAGATAGATATAATTTGTGCATAATTGTGCCCAAAAAAATGAAATTTGTGTGTCTTGAGGTTTCAGAGTTATTCAAGATGCCACTGGGGTAACGTTTAGCAATTTGCTGTACCTCTTAAACGGCATGACATACAACTACGATTTTTTTTACGACGGTGGCTCTTAATTTGTGCAATTTTATTTTTTCTATAATCGAAACCGTTGGAAAATTAGATATTATAGCGTACGGCAACACTGAAGTGTATGTGGCAACTCTGAGTGGTTACCCGGCCGCCCGTGATTGGCCGCCGGCAGATGTCAATGTATGTCTTTCTGACGGTTAGCCAATAGTAAGAGCGGGGGCACACGATGCGTTGCGGCGCCGCACCGCAAAGATTTCAACGTTGCGGTGCGGCGCCGCAACGTTGTTATGTCGCAGCGTTGCCGCCGGCGCCCCGAGCGTGTGTCCTTCCTTGTGACGCATAAACAACTGACGCTCCGACGTCGCAACGCATTCACCCCTCCCCGCCTCGTCTCGGTGGTTGCAAGTCCGGTGCGGCGCCGGAGCGCATCGTGTGACATGCCACAGATATTTCTATGTAAGACGACGCAGCGACACCGTTCCGGCGCCGCACCGCCGCCGCAACGCATCGTGTGCCCCCGCTCTAAGGGAGTCAAGAGCTAGACATGTCCGGTACGACCGATATAATTTTTCATGTTAAGTTTTTGTATGTTAACTTGTGTGTGCTCGCTAATAAAAAGGTGGTGATTTGTGTAATCGGCGTTTTACTACACCCGTTCCCCGGCTATAATATGTTTTTTCAAAAACCCTAAAATCGATCCTTGCGCTTCAATGAGAAACCCTAGAAACTTACCAATTATGGTGGTTTGTACCTTTTATGAACTCAAAGCATCATGTGAAATTAGATGTTTCTATTCCAACTCCTTAGAGAGTTTTTCCATTTTAATTAAAATCTGGCTACGATATAATATAACGCTCCAATACATGAGTTATTATTAAGTGACGGTAATTATGATTCAACCAATAATTAGTACCTTTATTAAATTGTTTATCCTTAAAGTTTCAGCTGAAAAATTCTTCTAACTACTCAGATATAAGAAAAAAACCATAGGAAAAGAAATCTCACGGTTAACCGAACAAATTCGAATTACTGCATAAAAGCGGCCGCACAGTACATTGTGTCAACTTTCTTAAATTGGTAGTACAAGATTTCGTTTTTTGAAACAGTCTTGCACAAAAGCGTTACTTATAATTTATTGTTTTGTAAAACACGTACGTACACGTACACACGGTGTGTAAGCCATACTATATTGAGGATTTGCAAATCTTAATCTCGCCTACTTACTAATAAACGTTGTATAGCGTCTGTATACAACAACGCTTTGTCTTCTTACGAAAGTCAAAATACTGACGACTGAAAGAGAGAAATCGGTGTGTTACTGTTCACTTGATATAATACGTTTATTAGTAGGTTAGTCAAATGTTAGTACCTACTGCAATTTAATAAAGACTACACTACGTTCATTTGACGATAAATGGTATTTTTATTGCTATAAAAGATAATATAGACAAGAAAAGAAAAATAACTTTTATAGATTTTGTTTTGAACTGAACTAAAATAGCATTTTATACTATGTGAAATTTTGTTTTATTATTTAGGTACTAAAAATATTCACAAATTGAGCCAAGTTGATGTCTATATTGTCTATCCCAGCTCATTCGCCAATCGGAAATAACACACATACATAAAATACACAGCTATCCTATTCCGTCAGTCAGAACGACCGGGATAGGAAAACACTACGTGGGGGAATCCCCAGAGCTTGTAGTTTATGTTGGAGATAAAACGAGACGGAAAACACTTAAGTCAACACCGAACCGAACTTCAAGGAATTGTGTGTATATTCATATTTATATAAAAGTAAGCAAACAGTTATTTAAACCATTTGTACGCACCTGTACCACTCAAAATTCAATTATAATACTACCAATTTAAGAAGGTTGGCACAATGTACTGTGCGGCCGCTTTTTTGCAGTCATTCGAATTGGTTCGGTTAATCGTGAGATTTCTTTTCCTATGGTTTTTTTCTTATATCTGAATAGTTAGAAGGATGTTTCAGCTGAAACTTAAAGGATAAACAATTTAATAAAGGTACTAATTAATGGTCGAATCATAATTACCGTCACTTAATAATAACTCATGTATTGGAGCGTTACATTATATCGTAGCCAGATTTTAATTCAAATGGAAAAACTCTAAGGAGTTGGAATAGAAACATCTAATTTCACATGGTGCTTTGAGTTCATAAAAGGTACAAACCACCGTAATTCGTAAGTTTCTAGAGTTTCTCATGGAAGCGCAAGGATCGATTTTAGGGTTTTTGAAAAAACATCAAATTTTCCAACGGTGTCGATTATAGAAAAAATAAAATTGCACAAATTAAGACCCACCGTCGTAAAAAAAATCGTAGTTGTATGTCATGCCATTTAAGAGATAGGTACAGCAATTTGCTAAACGCTACCCCAGCGGCATCATGAATAACTCTGAAACCTCAAGACGCACAAATTTCATTTTTTGGGCACAATTATGCACAAATTATATCTATCTAAGTAGCTTGTTTGTATTTAGCTACGACCACCGGTTAAAAAACATGCCGCTGGGGTAACGTTACTCTAGCGGAATCTGTTTTTCGTGAATATCTTTGTACACAAATTATAAATTTCGGGCACAATTACACGAGATGAGGTACTAATTATCTGTCAAGCCGAAATCCTGAAAAGCGACAACATTCCGCTGGCGTAACGCACACTAAATGGCGTAATTTCTTTATCGTTCACATGACTGATAATCCTTTCAGATTAATGAAAATCCAGTTTTAATTGGTAAGTTGAAAAGACATCCGAGAATTCAAACAGCAAAATACAACGAGATTGTGCCAAGTCCCGTAAAAACGATGATGACATCTCCATTCAAGTGTTTAGTAAGTATTATTCTAATAAAATACTGTTCCTACTCTTCCTCTTCTTGATAAATTATTATTTGAAATGGTATTGTTGATCGAAGATTTGAAACAAGTATCTACCTATTGATTTTTAGGAAGTTCAACAGTTTCAAGAATTCATGATGAATAGTGCAAACCGATATGGGGGATGGAATGAATATCACCATAATATATTTGTAAACCACTGGCAAAAACATTTTGGATCTCCAATTAATACTTATTTTGATGGAATGGATAATCCTGTGGAAACTTCTCCAGCATTTCATTGGTTTCTGTATGAACTTCTTCCAAAATTACAAGGTGATGCTTAAGCTATATTTTCTTCAGATGTCTGAAGAAGCCTTCTTTTCTAAAATTCCGACTCGAATCATTTGTAATAAGTAGGTAATCTTATCGTCAGTCATCAGTTTATCACCATTTTATGAAAGTGGCCCACTACCAAGGCAGGAATATCTTTTAAATTCATTTCAGCTTATCATGATTGGCTGTTAAGTTTTGGTAAATGATAGGTATTTAAAAATCCGCAGATACCCGTGAAGAAGAAATTATCTCACACGTCAAATGGTATTCAAAGTACATCTATCTGAAGGAGCAGCAACAGAAAGCAATAGATAAATGGCGATATAATAAAAAAATGATGAAATTAGCTGAGGTATATAGGTAGTTTAGTTGTGTATTATTTTTCAATACGAAATGATTTGCTACTGCTAATAATTTTCAAAAATTTCCTATTCTTTCTTTTTAATACAGGCAAAGCCGGAATTAAAGAAGGATAGTAGCATAAGAAGTATTAAGAGTAACGGAAGGAAAACATTTTATAATTATAATATTGACTTATGTAACACCGGTAAGAATATTAAGGTGACCAATCAACATTTAGCTATGCTGCGCTGTGCTGTACCTACTTTAATTAGCTTATTATGGACGAATTTGACCAAACTTTTGTACCTAGTATAAGTCTAATCCTGCGAATAAATATTTAATTCTTGACAGATTTTCCATACAAAAACTGTCAGACGTCAATTTTAATCCGTGAATTAAGATATCTGACTTTGGTTAAATCAGCCCTCATCAGACTATGAGTATATAATCTTTCTGCACTTTGTGTAGCTATGCTTTATTTAAACCAAAGCAGAGATCACGCGATACATCATGCTGACACGCACGTCCACTTCACCGCGGGCCCATGTAGCCTGTGGTGCCCACCCCACTCGGTCTTTTGTTGGCAACATATGAGCTAATCCTAATCTCAGCTAAGCACAGCACAACGCAGCATAGCTTAATGTTGATTAGTCACCCTTACAACACTCATTTACATTATTATAATAATTTGAAGCAACCTTTTTGTTGATTTCATAAAGCTATTAGCTAGCTTCACTACTTTATTTTATGTATTGTAATATACTTTCAGAAGAGTTGGACGTAATAAAAGATTTTGTTCCTCAATCCCCAAATCAAGATGATGTTCGGTAAGATTACACAGATATATTTTTGCTGTTTTAACATTCAAGTCTAGGTACTATAGTCTTGTCACAGTTATTTTACCTATTTGTTTAACATTACTGTCAAACTTTTTGAATAACTGTCAAGATCACAGTTTTTGTGGCGACAATGGCGGCGACCATTCGTATCCGTTTCGGATACGGTGGGGGTTTAACGGGTGCTGTTGTCAACGGTAAAATAACTGTGAAAGGACTGTAGAATATAAAGTAACTAAACGCTTTTTTTCAGTTTTATAAGAAAATGTTACGGTGAAAACGTTCAACGAGGAACTTTTAAGAGTGATGATCTCTACTGTAATTTAAGCAATGTCGAAAATCTAAAACCAAAAGACCGTGAAGGGTCTGGAGACTATAGATTGCTGCATTTTCAAAAGCCCACCAAACAGTGGTGTTTTAAGATAAACAGTACAGACAGTAAGATTGAAACAAATATGAATAATCTTGAAAACATCAAGAAACTGTAAGATAGTATAGATCTCGCATTCTATTGTAGTACATACCTAATATCTATATTTTGAAGCTAACGTTGCCTATCGTTTCAGACGTGTTCCGGCGTGGAGAGTCGGATTATGATTTACCTACTCAATCATGAACTTTCCGTCTTCATTCACTTCATCGTATAACTCCCCTATACATAATAATAATAAAGCTTTATTTACTGATAAACTAAAACTAATAACAATACAAAATAAATTAAGTAAAAACATAACTATTGCACTTCGGTGACTTCGTTAATCAGCGCGTCCTTTGACGCATAGGCCTCCCCCAAGCTCGTCCATTTGTCACAGTCTCGTGTCTTTAGCCCACGGGGCACCAGCTGTCTCAACTATGTCATTATCCCAGCGTTTACATGTCTTCTTCTACTTCTTTTTGAATCATCTCTGATTTGCCATTCCGTTACAGCTTTAGATCACTTATTGCTCTTATCGCGGAGCATATGACCAGCCCATCTCCATTCCATTTCACTATTTTTGTGTGGAAGGTAGCAACATTTAGATTGGTAATTTTCCTCAGATCTTTAGCTCTCCTTTTGTATTTTCTCTTGAAGTTCAGTATGCTGCATTCCATGCATCTCTGGCAAGACGTAATTTTCTGCAGGATCTTTTGAGTCAATGCCCATGTTGACAAACATAGTTAGGCATTGGAGAATGCATGTATAAATGCATGTATCAGCAGGTAAACTGAAAAAAGATAAGTTTTTATCTCTTCTCTTGCTGGATCTACATCCATCAACTCCACATAATACACCAGAACCAGCCATATCATAAGAATTTGAAACTAAGTACGTCAGGACGATCGAAATATATGCGTACGTACGCGCCTATAATATATTCAAAGTACCCTGTGGTACGCGCCTCGCGGCTGTCGGTAACCTACTGAAAAATGAGTCGCATGCGAACCGGCGAAGTACACGGAGTGATTTATCTGGTAACCGATTCGTTGCGGATGGCACGCCAAAAATTACCGTGGCCTCGGCACAGACAACTGAAGGAACACGGGTGGGTTTTAGTCAGTAAAAGTCTGACACGCCCTCCCACTTCGCCCAGAGGTCATTTGATGATTTTCCATCAAAAAAAAAAAACAAAAGGTGTGGCGGCATATCTACATCGCCACAATGGAACGCGTTACACTGATGTCACGCAAAATCCTGCATCGCGCAATCAGAGTTTACCGCGCGACTAGCATATATACAACATCCCGATATCAACCGTCGGGCAGTAGCCCACCAGACACAATACCCGTCTGGTGGGAGGATCCTCCGTTTTCTATGGAGGGTGAGTGAACTTTACACCCTGTTCCTCATGCCTCTATTATACTGGTGACCCCAAACATGAACGTCAGCGCAGCCTTCGTGCAACTACTACAGCGTGACGTCATCAGCATCACTTCCTCGAGCTCTCGAGTGGCGAGTCACATAGCCAGCCAGCACCCACGGCTTCAACGGGTATCCTGACCACCAGCATGCAGTGACCGCGCATACCTGGCCATCACCCTCAGCTTCATCAGCAACTGTGGCACAGCACACTGCACTCTCGGCCGGTCAAACAAGCAGAGCCCTTCAAACCTCTCCTGGTCGACGCCAGCAGTCAGCCTCAACCCGGCGCTGTACCACATCCGACGCACTGGAGCATAATGCAGCGCCACCCCGACTCACTGGGGGCATCTCCGCAGACAGTTCTGACTCACCGTGAACTATGCGGCACCCGGTTCCGACTCAATGGAACCTCAACTGACCCTGGCAAGCATCGCAACATACACGACTCAGCCCACTATCGACCTCCAGTCTCCGGAGGGGAGTGATACCGTTAACTACGCATACTGCCTATCAAACTAAGTAACATAGAGCAAAAATTATTACTGGGAAAAGACTTTATTTTTTGGTGTGAAAAATCACTTTTTATGGTAACACGGGTAAAACGTAATTCTTACGGTTGCTTACAACAGTATACGGGTCGTGCCAGTATTTAAAGTACAGTTATAACATTTAAAACAGCTTTCTTAAAAAAAAATGTATGTAATAAAAAGTTGGAACTCTAACCTTCAATATTTCTGTAACCAGAAGGTTCCCAGGTATGGTCAAAAACAAAAAAAAATATCGCAATGATGGGAAGAACATACAACTTTCGGCTTCGTTAAGTGTATTATTACACCCGATATAATAATAATAATTTCTCACTGTTACATTTCCCATAGAATACTTAGCATAGCTAAACCATACTGAGAAGTCTCCGTGGTAACTTAGGTATCGTAGAATAGTCATTCTCCCCGAATAATAACATTTGTAAATTATCAATGATTCATAAACCTTATTTTTTTTTCAAATTAAGGTTCTCGATTCTTCGATAGTTACAAACGTTACTATTCGGTGAAAATTTAATTTAATAAACACAAAAGTTTTTCAGGGTGCTTTAGTTGTACAGTACATATATAAATAAATAAAAAATAAATAAATACAAAAAATAGTACAAAAGGTTTGTAACACCTGCATAAAAAAGTCACGTTTCCTCCATTTCAAAAAATACGTAAAAAAACATGTAGTAAAAGTTCCAAAGAGATCAATCACGAACATTGTATGAACATGTTACAGGCTGTTTGTTAAAGTAAACCGCGTGCGGGCCAAATAAAAAAAAAAAAAGAGTTTGTGAAATATAAAAAACGGGCGAAATGCATTCCGCCTTCGTTCGTATTTGTTTACTCAAATTAGGATTTGACTCAGTTTTATAAAAAAAATATTAAGTATTTCGCTGTTATGTCTTATTGTACCTAATTGTATGTAAATAAACAAACGTAGGTATTATTGTTATTCATTAGTTGCACTTACTTATTTTCTCATACAGGGTGATAAAAAGGAGTGTCCACCCCGGGAGCAATTCTATTTTAATAAGCTCGAGAGACGTACTTTGAAGCCCTTGCTGCGCTCAGGATTCTACTCTAGAATCCTTAGCGCGCTCTGGATTCAAAGAAACACTCTCTTTTAAAGTTTTTATTTTTTGACTGTTGATATATTTATACTTACTCAAATCTTATACAGGCCGTCCCACGGATATGCCACATGGAAAGTACCTTGAATATTGTAGATGGAACATTTTACCGAAAGAAGACATTATTTGAATTTAAAAAACAATTTAAACTGCATTCATAGATATTTAAATAATTACATGGTTGAACCGGGAATCGAACCCGTTACATGAGAAAAGACCATGAATTTTAACATTGATGTGAAATTTTGTCCAGAAATGGACTCAACAGGAAGGGACTCATTTTGAGCATTAATTTTGATAAATTGATTAATTTTGTATTAAAAATGTTAAAATTCATGGTCTTCCTTTTATTTTGACACTATGTTATTTAGCAAAAAATCATCCTTATGGTGAAGTCTTTCGATCGGTATGATAAAGCTACAGGGTGATTATTTTTCTCATGTAACGGGTTTGATTCCCGGTTCAACCATGTAATTATTTAAATATCTATTGTTTTTTAAATTCAAATAATGTCTTCTTTCAGTAAAATGTTCCATATACAATATTCAAGGTACAGACGCCAGTAGGTCAAGCTATCCGAAACTGTCAAAATTTCCCAATCAACCTTGAACCTAATGCTTTAACGATAAAGTTGAAAATCTATTAAAGAAATTTGACAGATTGTAGTAGCTTGATGTGCTGCCGTCCATACATACTTTCCCTCCATGTGGCATTATCCGTGGGACGCCTGTATACAATATACATGTACTAACTATATAAAACAGAAGAAAACTTAAAAGAGTTACACTTAAAAGAGAAACTTGAGAGAGGAGTGTTCACCCTAGGCAAAAAATCTACCAGTAATTACTCGTTTCCGATATTCGAATCGATCCACAGCCTATATAGAGAATACACTGAATTGATCTCTGGATGACTATTACAAAACGAAAAATAGCTGTCTAATCTATGGACATTCAACGTGACGTGGTTTGCCATCTGACAGCCTTGAGTTTGACAGTGATTTGACAGGTAATTCGGTAGCAGTGCCAGTGAAGACTGACCATACGCCACGATCAAATCGCTTCGTTTTTGTTGCGTGTTCATTTGCCGGCGAAGAAGCACGAGACTTGGGGTCCGTCCAAATAAATTTAAATAAAAAATACTCGTCATCCTACCAGTTAGGGTTAATTCGTAAAAATATTAAGAAAAAAGATAAAACTTATTTTAATCATGAGCGCTTTCGCAGCAGCTCTTGGTCTTCTTCTGATAATCGCCGCTGCCCAATCAGAAGATGCTCCCAAAGGACCCAAAGTAACTCACAAGGTGAGTATTGTTGTCTACTTGTTTAGCTATTGTCATTCAATTGAAGCACCCGTGTAACATTTTGTCGGTGTGCAAACAGTTTTCGTAAAGTTCGTGATTGTCGATGATCGGTCGGTGACCTTTTGTGATGACGCTACAAGTTTTTGCTGTCCAAAGTTAAATTAGCTCTTTGCTATTCAATGCTCGTAGGTATTCAATTTATTTTTATAGTTCTTGTAACCTTCTCAGAATTTATCGTGCAATTTATTCATGTGAGCAACAGTCTCTGTAACTATTTCATCTCACAATACTGATACAATAGAGTTGAAATGTTACTACAAATAGAAATTCTACCCTACCAGTTTGTTGTAAAATAAAAAAGTAGTCAAACTTTTAGAATAATTTGTAATGAAATCAATCAACCAAAGAAAGTACCTATGTTGGTAGTTTTGTTTTAATTTAAAGATAATGCCATGTGGCATTGTTTATGATGTGTAGAGCTGTGATTGGCCAATGCAATTGGGACATTATACTGCTATTGATGATGTTCACTATTTTATATTACCTACTGTAATTAAATGATTTGAGATAAGAGGAAAACTCAACTCTGACCTTCAAGTCTATCAACAAAAGGATATGGCAGATAAAAATAACATTGAGCGTTGCCAACTTGTCGCAGTATCCCTTTGTCTCTTAAAAATGTGCCACATGTATTCTGTATTATAGGTACTCAGGATTTCCATATTAACATTAATTTCTTTGATGATAATGCACAATTTCTTCTACTTGCTTCTTTATAGAGAACTAGCCGTTGCCCGTGGCTTCGCCCGCGTGAATGTCAATACTTGCCTATTTGAAACAGATTTTGCTCACAATTTCATGAGTTGTATTGTTTTTGCATGGAACCTTAATTATTTTTCTAAAATAAAAGTACTCTACGTTACTCCTTATAACATCAGGTATCTGCTAATTAAAGTCCTGTTAAAATCGGTCCAGCTGTTTTGGAGATTAGCCAGACGAAACAGACAGACAGACAAAAATTTTTAAAATTGTTTTCTGTTATAAGGACCATATATACTTTCATAACTATGCATTTAGTAAATAACTGTTATTTTGACATTACAAACAGACACTTCAATTTTATTTATTTGTATATAGACTACCAAAGATGCTGGAAATATGAGAGCATTGTTTTGATAAATCTAAAATCTAAAATACTGTTTTGATTTTTATCATTTAGGTCAGTTTTGTGATGAAGCTGGGTGATGAAGATATTGGCACCATTGTCATTGGATTATTTGGAAAGACTGTCCCCAAGACTGCCGAAAACTTCTTCCAGTTGGCAAATAAAGAAGTGGGTGAAGGCTACAAGGGTAGCAACTTCCACAGAGTTATTGAGAACTTTATGATCCAAGGAGGAGACTTTACTAAAGGCGATGGCACTGGTGGTAAGTAACGCGGTAGGGAAATAACCTTTACACAATGGCCAATGCAGAGAGTTTACTTTGTGTCATTTGAAAGCAAGAAGCCTGTTACAGAACTTTGTAAGAAAAACAATAGGCATTAAAAACCAAGTGTTGGCCATTGTACAAGTCATGACGTGTTATGTAGCCAATGTCCATATAAATTGAATTGATAAACTTCCAATTAGTTTTATGTTCACTTTTCTAATTGGCAGTTACAGTTTATGGTAGCAAATTAAACACTCAAGAAAGTTACATGCTTAACATATAAGTACATGCAAACAATTTTAACACTGGAGGGATTCATTTATCTGTCATTCCAATTTTTTGTATCTGTTAATGGCCACTTTCTATAATATAACTCGATCCCAATCTTGATCCTGATCCTTGTCTATAACCAATCAACGGCCGAGTTTGTCAATCAAGGGCGAATCACAAGCAGCCGTCAAAGACTGCAGATCGAGATCCATTATAGAACTCTGGCTTCTACTTGTATGGTGTACCCTTATCGTTATCTGTCCCAAAATTATTTATCTTGTTCAAAAAGACACATGAATCATGAAAAATGATAAACATGTAGGTATCAAAATATGTTTTATTCCTTGCTTAGTAATAATTTTGTTACTGAATATCTAATTGAACTTAATTTTAACCACAGGTCGCAGCATCTACGGCGAACGTTTCGAAGACGAGAACTTCAAGCTCCGCCACTATGGCGCTGGCTGGCTGTCCATGGCCAACGCTGGCAAAGACACCAACGGCTCCCAGTTCTTCATCACCACCACCAAGACTCCCTGGCTCGACGGCAGACACGTAGTCTTTGGAAAAGTCTTGGAAGGCATGGTAAGAATACATACCCATGTATTAATAAACTACATTTCATAACATGAACAATAAAAACATACATAGAAAGAAAGAAAGAAAAAACGTTTATTGGCACATGCCACAAGTGCACACAGTATCACGAAAGGAAACTAAGAAAAAGAACTTAAAACTAACAATATTTAAAAAGTACAATTACCTACATCAAAGCCAAAAAAAAAGCATGTAGATAAATACTGTGTGACTCACGGCTGCGACATACAGTCTTAGATACATAAACTGACAACAATAAATATTATTCCTGTATTTCCAATATTATTATTATGAGTTATATACTAATTACTACCATAATCTTGTGCAGCTGTGTGTAAACACAGATGGCACAGATAAATATAATATCTATTATATATAATTAATGCAAACATAATACAAAATTTACATATTTTATAGTATCGACTCTCCCCAGCTTTGCACAGGTGTAATTTAGAAAAAGGTGAAAATGTGAAGTTACTGCCTTTGATTATAGAATTTCTTTTTACACAATGTTTGTAGCTTACTTTCAGGCACGTATACAGAGGGGGGGATAGTTGGGATTTATCCCACCCCGAAATCTGACTGAAAAAAAAAAACGTTTTAAGCCATCTGTTTATTTATTCGCTTGCGTGTTCTTTAATTATAGTATAGTACAGTGAAAATTATAGTACAGTGATTACAGCGATTTTCACACAGTTCACATGGTTGTTTCAATGTTTGTCGCCCCCCGAACCAAAAGTCTGGATACGTGCCTGCTTACTTTTCATTACACAATACGAACAAAGTTTGTATGGAAGTGACGCGCGAAAGGGCTACGTATAGCTGTCCATGGGAAAAGCACTCAACGCTCCGGTCTAAGCCCGCAATGTTGAATGTCTGACCTTGTGATTTGTTGATAAAGTATTCAATAAAATGATACACTGTAAAAGACAATTATAACCTACATTTAATGCCCATGGATACCATCATATTTATTTGGACAATGATTAATACAGAATAGAGTAAATAGCGTCGCAAGTAACGTAATTTTTAATTAAAGTTTTAATGAAAGACATGGTTACTGTGAGTCAACCGTAATAGATAAGAGTTATGCCATCGCGGATAATCGCGTATCTTTAGGATTTTAGAAGAACTACAATTCTCTAGTAGGTACTCCATTTTTATGTATCTCTTAAGATTTAGCCTACGTAAGCCATGTAAATTTATTTTTTTGCAACTTGTTTGCAAAATACTGTATTTTCTACTTACGTGAGAACATAATTCGGTTATATACTAGCTTTTGCTCACGGCTTCGCCCGCGTGAATGCTGGAAAATATCCCACGGGAACGTACTACTCTATTGGTTTACACGGTGCACGCCAGAAAGCTCTCAGTCGGTATGATTTTTTCCGACATCTTCAACAATCAACATAATCATCATATTTCAGCCAATTTATGCAAAACCTTAATGAATTATACTTACACCTAAACCTTCCTCATGAATCATTCCGTCCATTGGTGAAAACCGGATGAAAATCCGTTCGGTACATAGTTTTCGAGTTTGTCGCGTTCAGACAGACACGCGGCGGGAGGACTTTGTTTAGTTAAAATTATGCCAGTCACGCTCTAATAACAAATCAACAACTTTTGATCGAGTAGACCGATTTTAATAAAAACTTATTTATAAAAAAAAAAACAACCGACTTGCAAAAAAATAACACTACAGAGTGAAAAAATAACTTTTTCGGAAGTCGGTGTCTTTGGTTTAGTATATTCGTTTTGCCATCGACTTCTGAAATTAAAGTTATTTTTGACTTTGTAGTGTTTTCTTGGAAGTCGGGTGTTTTTTTTATAAATAAGTTTTAATTTTTCACTTTTTAGTTGTAGTGTCTACCCCACCCAAATTCGTATACCACTACTTGCTAAGTAAATAACAGTGACAGGAAGTTATTATAACATCATCAACATACACTAAATGGAAAAAATATGTATTATTGAAGCTAACTCAAAAACCACTCATCAGAATTTTACCTTTATATGCGACAGGAGTATACCCTTCAAATAAATTTTTTGCAAAAAGGTAAATAAGTCGTGTCAGAAGTTTGGAAGGCGTAGTTTTATCGAAGTATTCCCGTTTGAGCACCTATTTTTTGGGCACCAATGCATTGAGCACCGAAGGTACCATTTGAGCACCAATCCATTTAATACTATAGAGGCATGATATGGAGGAATAGAGTGTAAAGTTCACTCATCCTCCATAGAAAAGGGAGGATCCTCCGACCAGACGGGTGTTGTGTCTGGTGGGCTACTGCCCGATGGTTGATGTCGGGATGTCGTATATACCTATGCTAGTCGCGCGGTAAACTGTGATTGCGCGATGCAGGATTTTGCGTGACGTCAGTGAGACGCGTTCCATTGTGGCGATGTAGATATGCCGCCACAATACCTTCGGTGCTCAATGCATTGGTGCCCAAAGAATAGGTGCTCAAACGGGAATACTTCGTTTTATCAGCTTTCGACACCGTCGCCAATTAATTATTAAATCAACCACACGACGACAGATCGTTGACGAAATCTGTCTTCTGACAATCAAGGCCACATTAACATACGACTCAAGTAGCGCAATTAAGCATATTACCATTAAAATCATTTATAGCCAGAGTGCATCTCATGACAATTCGAATAAGCCCAAATACGGCTAGGATACATTGTTTTATTACGGAGTTCCGGTGCCTACCTTCTGGCTTCATCATCAGATCAGTTCAATGGTACCATTTTCATCAGAACCATTCATTTAAATTTATTTCGTCACATTCGCTTAACTATCTTAATCGAGATATCTTATCGCCATCGCCACCCGTGAAATACTACTTATCATTGAGGAGTTCCCGTGGCCATCTGTGGTCTTTTTCATCAGTTCCACTTCACCAAATGATACTTTCTGAATGCAAATACTTTTTTTTTTTTTTTTTGTGGATGGGAAATCATCAAATGACTTCTCCCGCTCTGGGCGGAGCGGGAGGGCGTGTCAGACTTTTACTGACTAAAACCTTGCTAAAACCCACCCGTGTTCCTTCTGTTGCCTGTGGGCCACGGTAACTCTTTCGAACATCCCGCAAGAATGCAAATGCTTGACTTGTTAATGAAAATACCAAAATCGCTATATATAGGGTGACTGGTAATTAGTGACCGATACTTTTACTATGGGACCAAACCTGAAATCGTGAAAAAAAAATCTGCTGCTCCCTACATTTATGCTCGCATAATTCGGCGAAATGTAGGGCTGACCAGCTGATTTTTTTTTCACGATTTCAGGTTTGGTCCCATAGTAAAAGTTGTTTGTTATCATGAGTACGATCATGTGATTAAGTATCGGTCACTAATTACCAGTGACCCTATATAAGTATGCCTATAATATTTGAGGAGTTCCCCCAATTCCTCATGGAGCCTGTCATCAAAACTGGATATTTGTGATTTTTAAAATCAACCCCTATTTTATCCCCTTAGGGCAGGGTTTCTTAAAGTGGGGTCCACGGACCCCCTGGGGGTCCGTGGCATGTGCACCAGGGGTCCGCAGTAGGTCAGCTAACTCTTAACCTATTTACTAGGAAATAGTGTAATAATCTCGTCTAGGTTAAGAGCGTTGTCACATTTTATCACCCCTCTCGCTCACACAGGATCAATTTTTTAAGAATGTTAAATGAAAAGATGATTTTTTGAAAAATGTCATCAATGGGCTCCCTACTAAATAATATTAATTTAATAGGTAATTATTAAAAACACATTTCTATTGTGTTATCTAATAAACTTAGCTCAATAAGTATTATGATCTGTTTTTGAGACAATTTAAATAAATGCTACAATAAAAATGTGTTTTTAATAATTTCCTATTAAATTAATATTATTTAGTAGGGAGCCCATTGATCACATTTTTCAAAAAAGTATATTTTCATTTAACATTCTTAAAAATTTGGTCCCGTGTGAGCGAGAGAGGTGACAAAATGTGATAGCCAAGAACTCACCGCGACGATAACGTATCGTCAGTCACAAAACATGAGTTAATTGAACAATGACTAAACTTCTAGGGCAGGGTTTCTTAGCAGCACAGTTGTTTCATGTTTGTCTCTGATACTCTGATCTGTTAATTTACTCCTGTGGCGCCACGTCTCTCATTGTAGTAAGTAATGAAACTACCAACTAATAAAAGTGATTTTTCAATATAAATATGGCTCGTTTTTTTTACTTAAAATATTCTTTGACAGGGGTCCGTGGAATTATTTATATTGTGAAAGTGGTTCGTGACTGCAAAAAGTTAAAGAAACCCTGCCTTAGGGGATGATTTTTGAAAAACGCTGAACCATATAATTCTTTATTTCCTACCAAAAGCATAAATTAGAATTTTCATATCCCTATTATAAGAAATGCTGGGTTTCCCATACTAACTTTCATCCCCTATAATAACCCGTCATAGGATTATTTTAGAGACAAAAAGTAGCCTAGTATCCTTCCCCAGGATGCCATCTATCTCCTTGCCAAATTTTATCGAAATTCGTTCAGTAGTGTAGCTGTGAAAAGGTAACATACAGATTGACAGAGTTACTTTCGAATTTATAATAATAGTAGGTATGGATAAAAAAACCTTCCGTGAAAAACTATCTAACTGATGGTGAAAACCGCATCAAAATCCGTTGCGTGGTTTAGGAGGAGTTAGCGGATATACAGGCAGACAGACGCGGAAAGCGACTTTATTTTATACTATGTAAGAGATGAACTGAAAAATAATAATTATTTAAAACATTAAAAATTACATTTAAAACATAACATAACACTTTGTTTCCACGAAAGGTTAGGCAGTGATGTGCCTATAGTACACCCACATTTCGCCAGTAAGTCCTATGTAATAGGGGGCGAGCCTATTATATAAATCAAATTTAATCTTGTTATAATATTTATGAACATGAACTGTTGGTCAACCGTTTGTATAAAATAAAAAATTAACACAATTGTGTATAAAGTCACCCAGGGCTATTGTATCTAGAGGGCAAACGTAACTGATTGAGGTAACTCGTTATGAAACATATGAAACAATAATGGGTTATCTCAATCATTTCATTAATTTGCCCCCTGGCTACAATAGCCCCAGGTGACTTTGTATTATATGTAACTTATTTACCACTTGGTATTATACTGTTTCAATTAGCATTTATTTTGAAATCAGAACCAAACAAAGAATGGTAAACACTGTTATGTTGATCATTCTTTGAAATTTAATTCTAGGGAAAGTTCTTTCCAAGTTAAGCCTGTTTATATTATTAATGACAATGATGTTTGTTCACAGGATGTTGTTCGTAAGATTGAAAAAACTGTTACTGCAGCCAATGACCGCCCTGTTAAAGATGTGCATATTGCAGACACTAAAACAGAAGTTGTGTTGGAACCTTTCAGTGTCACAAAAGAAAGTGCTGTATAAATAGTATAGTATTAGGTATACATTTATATACTTTGTAACAATTTCGTGTTTGAAATGTATGACCTCAAGTTAATAAAACTGTATTAATTTTGTGCCACAAGTTTTTGCCACAGGATGTGGACATATTACTTTAGTTCACTTTATCTTCTTTATACATTATTATCATAAGTAAAACAAGCCAACACTATTTTTCTTAAATAAAAGATTGTCTATTTATGGTTGTTTATTTGATTAATACACATTTCAGCTTCTTGTTTGACTTCCTGATTTTTTGACATTACTCCTAGTTTCCAAGCATGACCACAAGACTTTCTTGCTGCATCAAATAGTTTTCTTTTCAGATAAGCCCTCCCCAGATTGACATACATGGTTCCTAAGTCTTCCATTTGCAGAGTATTAGCTATTTCAATAGCTTCATTGAAATAGTTTATACTGTCCTCTATCTGACCAAGGCGCTCACACACAGTTCCTATATCATTCAGTTGAACTACTACATGTTCTTTTTCTATGTCTGGCAGGTCTTTCATCCTGTCTAAGGAACTCGTCATGAGCTTTAGGCCATCTTCACATCGATCAACATCTAGAAGCATCCTTCCATACCAGTCTTCAGCCATGGCTAAGAGTTGTTTAGTATTATCTGAAGGATCTCTTTCTAATGATTTATGTAATTTCTCTAAACACCAGTCAAATCCAATCTGTGCAGTAGTGTAGTCCTTTTGCAGGTGGGTGACTCTTGCTAATTTAACACTGAGATGTACCACTCTAGGATCATCTTCTACAACACCATCTGCCATAATCCTTTGTGTTACTGCAATAAATAGTTGCTTTGCTTTCTCTAACTGTTCCCTTTGAAGTGCTAAATTTGCCATGACGTCATAAATGTAAGTAATACCAAGTTGATGATTAATTTGCTGAGCTTGTCTCAATGCTACATGAAGTAGTTGTTCCGCCTTATCAAATTCATCCTTTTGTATAAATAATATACAATGCTTTATGGTGTGAATAAGTTCATCTTCTGCACTCAATTTTTTATCAAACCCGAGCCAAGTAAACAGTGTAAATCCCAGTAAATATGGTTTTGCCGTCCTAGGAATGTTAGAAATATGATCCAACTTATTATGCATGGTTCTAAAACTTCTGGATACTCGAGAAATTTGGCTCCACATAAATCTGTATGTATGCAACATTTTGTTTAAATTATATTGTTTTAAATCACAAGGCGTATTACATAAACACCTGGAAGTTTAAACAGAAAGGTTGCAATCGGTTTTAACTCGACAACAGACTTATTATTATTATATATTCAAATAATAATTCTTCGATCACCGACTGATTTAAATTTACAGAAACTGGAAGATTAGTGTTAAACTTTAATTAGAGAAAGAAATTTTTTTTCAACATTTTCATTTTTTGACACGCAAGAGTTGCGTGGGTTGCGCGAGAGACAGACAGCAGACAGCTGGCCACAGAACCACAGATACCACTTATACTACAGGCAGCACAGAACATGTATACCCACATAACCGTAGACAGAGAATAGAGGTAGACAAGTCCTCAGCGTATGCAGTATGAGATAGCGATGGTTCGACATAAGTACATTACTACAGCTACGTGCAATTAATATTGCCATACTTAAACTTTACCCCTGTAGTGTAGGTAATCTGGTACTAATTGAGTCTTTTGATTGTACTACGTCTACAAAGAGTTATTCATTCAATTCATTGTCACCTTTCAGGGGGTGACGTATTTATAACTTTACTTTTCTTTTTTCTCTTTTTTTCACTTTTTTTGAAATGGCAAACTAAAACATCAATTTCATGCCTTTTTGCATGAAACAGCAGACATTTATTTTGATATTTCAGGGTTAATCTCATAGTAAAACTTTATAATCACGAGTGCTTTACATAACAGTAGTGTAGCAAATGAAAATAGGACGCGCGCGAACTAAATGCTTCCGGGAAGAAGGTGAAGCGCGAAAACAAATGAATTGTAATTATTATTTTAAAACAATTTAAACCAAGATATAAATTTATTTTCACCTCAAGATGTAAGTAAATAGTATAGTTAGATAAACTCGGCCCGTACCAGTCCACATATTTCTTAAAAATGGTTCAATTGGAAAACTAAAATAAAAGTAAAAATTAAATACGTTTATTGGTAAAAATAATCAAGTGCTGGTATCCCTGTCAAGTTATTATCCGACTATTGACAAATGTCACGCAGCACCATAGATAACAAAAAAAAAAAAAAAAAAAAATAAAAATGTCATTGGTCTGGTTCGTCTTCAGCTTCACTAGAAGACCGAGTATGACCAGAGTTAAAATAAATCACCATTATTTTTCCTAAATTATCTAATTTGAATCTATTTCATTTTACATCTAACACCCATTTATATGTGGAAAACAAGCGTTCGACATCTGTTGATGTTAGTGAAGCGAATTTATGTAACAAAATTTCGTCATTCATATCATTTTTCGATAATTTTCCTTCATATTCTCTGAGGATGTCAATGTCAGGATTCGTATCCATAACTTTTTCAATTTTGTTTTTTATTCTATCAGAATTACATTCATTTAAAGCAGCTCTGACTTGATCAAAAGCCAAAAACGAGTCACTTAATGCTAAATTTTGTTCCTGCAACTCTTTTAATGAAAATGAAATAATCGTATAATGATTTTCTATATATACTAATTGATTCCGTAGATTTTCCTTTTCCAGATATTTTTCGCATTACGTATTGCCATTGAATCAGAGCTGTTTAATCTAGAAATAACATTTATTATTTCTTCATAATATTTTGCATAATATGATGCAGCTTCGAGCCAAGTGCCCCATCTAGTTATGATTGGTTGTGGGGGAAAAGGTAAGTTAGGATACGTATCTTTTAATACTTTTATTCTGCGAGGGGCTTTTAAAAATATATTTTTCACATTGAATATTAGCATATCTACATCCTGTTCTGATACGCGATGAAGAGCGTGTGCCAAACAGGTGACAAGTTTTAATTGAGGTAAAAAAAAAAATATTTCGGCCCGCAGACAACATGTATGCAACACTATCAGTACATAATATTAACACATTATCAACTTTTCTTTCAAAGTTGTCTTGCCAAATATTTTCCAAACACTATTACAAAATTTGAAATAGTTTGGCCATTAACCACCTCGAGCATTTTACAGGCAATTAAATAAGGTCGACCAGAAAAATTTTCATTTAATGGCTTTACTAAGAAATGCACAATATAACGACCTAAAAAGTCAGTTGTCTCATTTAACGATATCCAAAGTTTCTCATCTTTAACGTTTTCATAGATGAAGGCAATTTTATTTTTATAAAATTTGTCCAAATACACCTTTCGTAATAGCGACTCGTCAGGCACTTTTTTGTTATTGCAATCACAACAACAAACACCACACGTGTATTTTTGAAAAAAATCTTTGAAGGCATTATTTTTTATTTGCAACCAGGGGATGTTACAAAGAATTAAAAACTGAATAAGGTCAAAATAAAATTCTTCTTGAGGCTGTTTGTATGTTCTTCGATGTTGAGCACCTTCAATATGTCGATTAACATTGGATTTTTTAAATAATAAATGGCTTTCACACTTGGTGCAGTAAATAGTACAGCTGGTAGCGTCAAAAATCAGCTCAGGATAGTCACGTATCCACTTCTGAACTGTTTTAGGCTTGACAGAACTTGACGCCATGTTGAAGTACTTCACCTGAACCAAAATGTCGTTAAATTAGAAATGCTGAGTAGAGTCACATCGACACTTAGCGTTCGAAAAACAAAACTAGTAAAATATATATATTCCCAGTGCAAGTTTGAAAATGCAAAGTCAATCAAAAGTTTTTAATTTACGCTAAGAGAGGGTACGGTTAATCGCACACAAGTAGTAGGTACACTCAGTACAGTTCAATGATAGTTCATATGTGCACGAACTGCGGACATGTTAGTCTATGACTCCTGCACTTTACCGTCTATCTAATTAATACATTCTATTAATAAGTTTCTAAGTTAATTTGGACACGTGCGTGACATACTTTAAAGTCAAGAAAATACTGGATTGGAATACATTAGTATTAATAAAGTTTAGCTAACAAGAAAAGGTTTTGCGTTTTGTGCGAATAACACTGTACTTTACTTTTTGTATTTAAAATGTTTTTTTCTTGGTTCGAATTAGGACAAGCTTTTTGGGCACGCCACAATTGCGGCGATAAGTCCCCTCTTTGAGGAGTGGCTGGAGAGGCGCCACGGCGTCCTCACCTTCCGCCTGACACAGGTCCTCACCGGACACGGGTGCTTCGGGAGGTACCTGTTCCGGATAAGGCGGGAGGAAACGCCCGGGTGTCACCACTGTGTGGATCGCCCGGAGGACACGGTGGAGCATACGGTGCAGGTCTGCCCGGCTTGGGCGGAGCACCGCTGTGTCCTCGCGGAAGCGATCGGCGGCGGCGATCTCTCGCGTCCGGCCCTGGTACAGGCCATGGTACCGAGCGAGAGTACATGGGAAGCCATTACCTCCTTCTGCGAAGCAGTAATGCTCGTGAAGGAGGAGGCGGGATGCGTGAGGGAGAGGCAAGCTTTGCGCCCTCACACCCCTAGTCGCCGCAGGAGACGCCCTGGGCGTCGGGAATTGGTAGCCGATTCCCGGCCACCGTAGGCGCGGGCTTGCGGACGGCGAGCAATGGGTAGCTCGCCGTCCGGTAAGGACCAAGCCCGAGTCGACGGTGCGTTGTGTTCCACGCGCGCCTCAAAGAGATGTCAGCACTATTGACGGGGTCCGCTAGGGCCGATGCCAGCTAGGGTTGCGGGATGTTCGAAAGAGTTACCGTGGCCCCGGCACAGGCAACAGAAGGAACACGGGTGGGTTTTAGTCAGTAAAAGTCTGACACGCCCTCCCGCTCCGCCCAGAGCGGGAGAAGTCATTTGATGATTTCCCATCCACAAAAAAAAAGGACAAGCTTTTCGCTAAGCCCAAACAATTAATCAA
This sequence comes from Fissipunctia ypsillon, assembly GCA_947568875.1. NCBI lineage: Eukaryota > Metazoa > Arthropoda > Insecta > Lepidoptera > Noctuidae > Fissipunctia > Fissipunctia ypsillon. Next base: position 12,141,184 of record OX387659.1, on the reverse strand, counting down.
ATCAGCCACGATATTCTCCTTGCTATGCTCTCTCATCTCATGGTTTCGTCCGAGGTTCTGGAATGGTTCTCTTCTTATCTTCGGGGACGCCGGCAGTCGGTTCGCGTTGATGAGAGCTCTTCGAGTTGGCGTGACCTGGATGCTGGTGTTCCACAAGGTGGTATTCTTTCTCCATTGTTATTCTCCATCTTCATTAATTTTATAACTCACTGTCTTCGGTGTTCGTATCATCTTTATGCCGATGATCTTCAATTGTATACAGCTGCGCGGGTGGAAAGTTTATTGGATGCTGTAGCAGATGTAAACCGAGACTTAGATGCAATCAAAAAGTGGTCTGATAGTTTTGGGGTATCAGTGAACCCCTCAAAGTGTCAGGCCATTGTAATTGGAAGCTCGCGCATGATGGGTAGGGTGACGCTTAGCTCTCTTCCTCCTCTCATTTTCAATGGTACCGTCATACCCATTACCCCTACTGTGAAAGATCTCGGTTTGCATCTTGACTCGACGCTTAGCTGGCAGCGCCAAGTCTCTAATGTTAGTCAAAGGGTCAACGGTACTCTACGATCTCTGTATCGTCTGAGAAACTTTTTGCCCGCTAAGACGAAAACTATGCTTGTGCAGACTTTGATTTTCCCTATCATTGACTATGGTGACGTGTGCTACTTTGACTTGAATGCGGTGTTGCTGGATAAGCTTGACAGACTGCTTAACAATTGTATCCGGTTCATATTCAACCTCAGAAAATATGACCATGTGTCGAGCTACAGGTCTGAGCTCAAATGGATGCCCATTCGCCAGAGAAGAAATTTGCGTGCTTTGACCACGCTTTTCTCCCTTCTTAACTCTCCCACTCCTCCTTCTTATCTAGTGTCTCACTTCCAATATCTATGTTCTTCACACGCTAAGAATCTTCGTTCTTCTAACAATCTTCTCCTACTCTGTCCTTCTCATACTTCTGACTTTGTTCATTCTTCCTTTCATATTCAGTCCATTCTTCTTTGGAATGCGCTACCTCTTGACATCAGGATGGCCACCAGTCGGTATGCATTTAAGCGGAGATTGCGGAGTTATTTTCAAAATAAATAGCGTAGAGTCATCTCAAAACGTCTCTCTCTTGAATTTGTATATAATATATATATATATATATAATATAGGTATATATTATAGTAAATATGTATGTATGTGTATTATAAGTTTATGACTTATTTATGTACAAATTGTTCCATTTCTAACAGAGCACCTGCCATCTAATCTCTTCACCACCCTTGGTTGACTGGTAGAGAATGCCTAAGGCATTAAGTCCGCCTTTGTACTTTTTTAAGTGTGAAAAGTTTAAATAAATAAATAAATTAATTAATTTTTCTAATATGTCAAGGTAGAATAAGATTAATACATTAGTTGTATTCAATATGTTACTTAAAAAATAGAACTTACCAAATCAGTATCCAATAAAATAACTCCAAACGTCCAATAAGCTCAAATCAGAGTCCGTAAATGCTAGCCAAAGTCGTAGTAGCAAGAAGGTTCCAGAATCCAGTAATAAGCCAGGGTTAGAAGATATTCACCACACAACAAAACACAACAGGAAGCAAACAAGCGCACTCTAAGAACCGAAGTAATCGAGTGAGACAACAAGTTACTGTTGGTAAAGAATTGAATTCTAGTGGCGCAGAAAAAGACAAAAACAGGTGCGTCACTCTAGCGACAGAAACACCCCGCTATTGTTTTCTTTTGTTTCCATAATGCGGCGACATTACACGTCTCAACAAAGCGGCAACGTCGTGCGCTTGGCAAAAAGTTTATAGCGTGCTGTTGACGTAAAATTTACAACGTCGCTCATGCGCTTATTGGCTTACATAAACCATTTTTATACAAATTGACAAAAAGAATGAAATTCAATAAAATCCCGTAGTATCAGTCGGAATCCCGTGGAATATCCATATTAACATCAATGTTTGCGGCAACGAACCTAAATAGCTCTACCTATTCCGACCACTGATTATTATATATACATATATATTTTTTTTTTAGATAGGTTTGCTCTTGACTCTAGTCTAGGTCAGAGATGACACAGACAAAGTCGACGATGGAGCGAGCTTACCCAGAAGAAGCCTGTTCACTCTCACTTTGAAGAGATCGCGGTTGTATGCGTTCGGAAACACAGACGCAGGCAGAGAGTTAATAATCTGTAGAAGATCGACAAGCAGGCAACCTTGCGGCGATGAGCCAAGCTGTGAAGCTTGGCATCCACCAGTCCACAGACTATATAGAGATACTACACCAGTCTTACGTCGCCAATGATACAGCAGGGTATATGTTCTGTGCCAATGAGCCTCTTAGCTCTGCGTTCCACCGAGTCAAGCGCGGCAAGTTGGTATTTAGCAGAGCCATCCCAAAGGTGGCTGCAATACTCCATGCAGGATCGGACTTGCGCATTGCGTTATATTTTTTATCTTTAATGCTTTGTGGCTTGTTATTTAGCTAAAAATATCTTTACAAATTGTTTACTAAATGTCTATAATCACAATACCTTCATTTTTAAGATACTTTCCGAGATCTGGCTGATGGCCTGTGAGAACTGAGGAACCAAACGTTAAGAAGGGCTGTAGTTTTAACATTTTTATTTCCAAGTTCCCAGATTCGTTATACAATTGTTTTAAGTCTAATACTAAATACTAGGCATCGATATATATGTATAACTCTATGATACTAGGATTTTTATTTTGTGATTTCCCGATGTGGTCCCTCAGTTCACAAGCACATGTTATCAGGTAATTAGTACTCACTAATTCCATGCTGATATATCTGATGGGTTCTTTGCAGACGGATGATAGCAAAGTGCAAACTGGCCGATACGCTTAGATGTAAAAGAAATAGATTAAAATTTGATCATTTAGGAAAAATAATGGTGATTTATTTTAACTCTGGTCATACTCAGTCTTCTAGTGAAGCTGAAGACGAACCAGACCAATGATATTTTTTGTTTAAATAAGTGAATTATTGTTGAAGCGTATTGATTATTTTAATTAAGATTTTATTGTAAACACAAATTGTTCTATTTGATAATGTTTTGATTTTCTGAGGAACAAATAATTTGTATGGTAATATGTTTTTGTACAACTTCAGAATAAAAATGTATTAGAAATTGTTACGTAAAAAAATATATGTGGTTTAATGAATCAAGTTTATCTATTTATTATACTATCCTTAATCCCGTCCTTCTTATATTTACCCGTCAGAAAGGAAGTGTAATCTTTCATTAGTCCCGAAGGCGAGAATAGTTTTTTTATGATTTTACTACTTAAAAACCAAATCCCGGGACTCGGGGAATATCTATTTTATTCTAACCTATGGCAAGTGCATAAAACAGCTCTGCCGATTCCGATCTATGATAATAATATAACGACTAAACTTTACCCTCAGTCCACACAACAAAGTTATATACGGTCAACTTTTAGTAAGTACAAATATTTTAAGGATAGATTCAATAACTTATGGTTATGATAAATATTTCTTGAAAAATCATAAATTTCTAAATGCCAGTTTCCAAGAAAAACACCAAAAACTATTTTAATTCAACACCCCGTATTTTTTTTTCCCAAATTAGTACTTAGTACGTTTTGAACAATTTTAGGTGGAAATTTGGTCTAACAGTGAGCCACACGTTAAAATACAAAAATATAACTAGTTTCAGTAAATCTCTGTTTTGTATAGCGGTATCGAATGCTGCATGCGAGCGCATAGTTTCATAGATTAATGAATAAAAACGGACCAAAGAACCAAAAATGTATCAGCAAAAAAGCAAGGTGTTAACAGGTGAAGCGCATTGAGATTAGGTGTTTCATTGAGATGTCCTTATTTAAGAATGTTAAAATACAATTCTGACATTTACTGTGATTATGATTAATGAATAAAATATGTTATAAAAATCAGTATATTTATCGGTATATTGGCCCTGTAGTCAGTATCAGTACAACTTTTTTGGGTACTCCCTTTCTTCTCCTAAAATTGTTTGTCCGAAAATCATTATCCATAACACGTTTGCTATAAATTTCAGTAACCATAATGTTCAAAATCCCGAAATTTTGTTTAACATAATTATCTTTAGTTCTAAAAGTATTCTGTCATAATATCGAGTACTATAATAATTGAATCCCCTAATTTTACATGACCTAAAGTCATATGTCCTAAGTATTGTGTTAAATAATGTGTATTATTCCGAATGTTCATTTATAATATTTTTTTTAGTCCTAAAACATTAGCTAAAAATTAGGTTCGCAGAAACGAATCGCTGTAAATCCAACTCCACGCAGTCTTGTCTGCTCTACCCCTAGAGTGTAATTTAAAATCGCGTAGGCGCAGAGGGGCGAGGCGGCCCGCGAGTTGAGGAGCAGGTGGTTGTAACACTCGCCGCCGCGGCTGAGGCTGGCCGGCGAAGCCGGCCAGCAAGCCGGAGCTGCGGTGGTGAGCGTTAAACCCATCTGCGACGATAAACTCGCGTGGGACCGCCGGAGCCCCGCAGCGCCGGAGCCGTGACAGAAACCATGCCTGCTGCATGTTGCATGCTTGCTTGCATGCTTGCTTGCATGCTGCATGTTTGCTTGCATGCTGCATGTTTGCTTGCATGCTGCATGCTGCGTGCTTGCTTGCATGTTGCATGCTGCGTGCTTGCTTGCTTACAAAAACCACATGTTCACAATCAACTGCTTTATTGAGTAGTCTTAATTAAACGCCTGAGAGAAGTTCATAGCAAAAGCTTTGTTAAACAAATTTGTTCTAAGAATATCATTATTATAAATAAATATTATGTAATTTGAATTTAGGACTTATAACTTTGATTGGAAACGATTTTATGTCTTTTGTATATTATTGATTGTAATATTTATGACAAACTGAGTTAGGACATATTATATTTAGGGATTTCAATTTTATGGCATGTGATATTATGTGATATTAAGTTCGGGTAAGTTATCATTCGGACAAATGATGATTAGGACAAAAAAAGTTATGGCACTTTAAATTATGGATAAAAAAGTTAGGTGACACAATAGAGAACCACTTTTTTGAGGTGCCTCGGTATTTTCGTAAAAATTTTGGTCACACTGGTTCTATCAAATGAAAAAGTCAGAAAAGTTAATTGTCAATGTCAAGTTAGTAAAGCGAAGAAAGAAGCGAAGCGAATGAATGAAAAAGAATATATTATTTTACACAATACATAATATCTCGTGGTGCGATCATTTTAATAGTGTAGTAATTGCAAATTGAATTAGATAGCTAGAGAACTACTAGTGCAGAATCAAAGCGTGTATGTTTATAATGCTAGGACTAAGTTGACGTAACGGTGGCCTATTCCAATCCAATAACTTGATTATTGGAGTAATGCTGCCACGGGCTCAAGACGCTTTCGTAACAAACTGTATGGCAAAACAGTAGATAAATATCAAGATGTACGGTACCAATGGCTCAGATTTCCCTCCCGTTACGGAGGACACCTTTTGTAAATATGTTCTATACTACGAGATAAATAATTCAAGGTACGTAAATGTTCTACGTCCTTGGTATTTTTTTGCGTATGTTTTTGTGCTCACTTTGTTGTTCTTTCGCAGGGTCCGTATTTGGGATTTAATTATTTTGATACCAAACGCATTGTTTGTGCTTTTCTTAGTGGTAAGATTTAACAAGGCTCAGTTGAAATTACGCGCTACAAGTAGTCCTATATTCTTGACGTTCTACACATTGGTGTGGGGCAATGTGATCATAAGCCTGGTGCGATGTGCTGTGTCTATGACAGTGAATGCGGCAATGCCACTTGGTGGACTGGTGGACAAGGTGTTATGGGTCATGGTCAGATTTTTCTTGCTAGCTACAGAGATGAGTGTTGTCATTTTTGGCTTGGCTTTTGGTAAGTTTTGACCTTCATATTTTCTGCATAAATGACTAATCTTGTTCTAATTTCCATCACCGTTAGTCCATTGTCATGTCATGCTGACAAACTTTATCTGTTTATTAGGATTCAAAGGTACTTGTTGTGAAACTTCAAATATATTCTTAGATGCTGGCAAGATTTTAATAGTGAGCCAAATAACCCACTATGAAATGACTTAATTAAATAATCATATTGTTGTTCATATATTCCAGGCCATTTGGACAGTCGCAGCAGTATTAGATATGTGTTACTGGCAACATCACTCTTATCCCTTGCTTTCACCGTCACGCAAGGCACCCTTGAGATAGTCATGCCAGATGACATGTTTCATGTTGACACCAGAGATTATGATCTTTTTGGACATGGAGGGATGTTGTTTTGGTTTACATCATCTTTAGTCTTTGCTCTAATTTACTTCTTAATATTACTATTGCCCTGGATTCCATTGAGGGAATATCTTGCTTTACCAAGTAAGTATTTTGTTTTTTTTTTATCCTGTTAGTATCATCACAATCAAATTAGTTACTTAAACAAACTACTTAAATAAAACAAACAATCATTTAGACTAATTACAATGAGATTTTTTATTGGAATATAACAATATTGTAGGAATATTATTAGAAAATAACAATCTTGTCAATCATAATTATTTCATAAGATGTACATAATTGTTATAATCCTGTACCAAATTGCTTGTAAGTACACCTACTTATAGCTTTTTGATAGCGGGGCAATAATGAGAATTATTTCCTCTTTTTCTTATCATTATTTATTGGTTTATAAACAATAAATTATGACACATTAACATGCAGTTATTATGGAGAATACTGGGACCAGATAGTATTGTTTATTATTGGATAGTATCTGTAATGTCTTAGTAACCAATTCAAAATATGTATACACAACATTATTTTGTTGTTGTTAATGAATTGTATACATAAATGGTGCACATTGATTTTGTATAATACTGGAATCTACTGAAATCTGCTGGTTTTTGAATAATGGCTATAGAATAACATCATGAACAAATTAAGTATTTGACTTTTGGATCACAACCCTAAAGTGGCCTGTTATTGCTTTGTTGTTATTACATGAATCTGCAATTCTACAGGGTGTGGCGTAAATAGTGGTCCAACGTTAAGCGGTCGATACATCGTATATTCAGCTATCACATACCACAATTTGAAACTTTTTTTTCCATAGATCTCAGAATAAAATATTATTCTATTTTTTTTTTTTGAAAAATACAGGGTGACGATTAGGTTATCACATTAATTGAAACCACGTATTCAGTACATGATTCTGGATTCCGCTACATAAAAATTTTTCGTCTGTTATTAAAAAACTTAATTTGCTGCTCCATACATTTTTGCCTACCTACGAGGTCAAAATGTATGGAACAGCAAATTTTGTTTTTTAATAACCGACGAAAAATTTCAACGCAGCGGGGTCCAGAATCATGTACTGAATGCGTGGTTTCAATTAATGTGATAACCTAATCGCCACCCTGTATACTCCTTGCTTTACTAATGTGGCAGTAATTTCTAAAAAAGACATTATTTTATCATTATTTCTTCTGTTTATAACTGTGGAACATATGTGCTATAATAATATGCAAGTAATTTTGTAAATGTAATTTTACAGGTAATAAACAAAAATGTGTTTATTTCAAAATGTAACTCAAATGTCTAGAAAATTGTGTGACTTGAGGTGCGAATGGTGTAAAAAAATGTACGACACTGTCGGTCCCCATTAATTTAAAAACTTGTTCAATTAATGCATATTCTAAAATAGTATAAGAATAACTGACTCCTTAATTTAAACAAAAGTTGTAGCCATTTCTATTCAAAATGAGCTGAATTTTACAGCCCATTTAGTAAAGCAAGGTGTACATTTTTCAAAAAAGAATAGAAAAATATTTTATTCTGAGATCTATGGAAAAAAAGTTTCAAATTGTGGTATGTGATAGCTGAATATATGGTGTATCGACCGCTTAACGTTGGACCACTATTTACGCCACACCCTGTATATAAGTACGTAAATAAAAATGAAATGCTCTTTGTTGGTAAGTGCATCACTTAAGAATGGCTAAACTGATTTGGCTATTTTTGTTTTAAATTGTATATACTAGTCTGAATTAAGTTTTTAGGGAGAGAAAATTTTATAAAGTTGCCCAGAAAATTGAAAAATTCGGTAAAAATGAAAAAAATGCTTTTTTCTGTGAGATTTTTCTGAGTTACTCGTATATGAAAGGACAGGACAATGTCTGTCAGTTCAGCTAGTTAGAAATAAAAAAAAGTACTGGAAGAATATTAGTAACACTGATCAACCAGACAACCAATAACAAAAGTTCAACCTTTGTCATTGGTTGTCTGACCAAGCAACTTGAACTCATGCTCAATGATTCTGATATTATGTTACCCATTTAATCCAGACTTATCTGGAACTGTTTAAAACTGTAGAGACTCATTAAAACATATTGTTACTATGAAAATTGGTTGTAATCACATTCAGATAGTATTTAAACCTGCTATTATTTTTATGCACTGTTTAAATCCGTGCGTGATTTGTGTATGGCTTCGAACGCTAATAACGTGTCTTGCAATATAAGGGAAAAAGAGCTTGGCATATTTTATTAATTTATAGAAAAACTAGCCTGAGAATGTTCTTTGGGTACTGGGTAATACAATATAATAGAATAGAATACTCTTTATTGTACACCATAAAAATTACAGATATAAATGAAATACTCCACTGTTTGTCAGACTTTTGGGCTTCTACCTACCTTTTACCAATTTACTAGTATAATCTGGTAAAATCCAGTTATGTAAAATAAAAGCACTTCAATTCAGTAAATGTGCTGCATAAATACAATGATACATTTTCCTTGTATTTCTAGTTATACTTTATTCTAAAGCTGGCTTCTCACAGCGCGTGATATCTCAAGTCCCGCCGCACCTGCCCGCGCCTACGCGTCGTGAGAAGAGTGTCACTCAAGGAGGCGAGGCGCGGTAACGGCGCGTCTGTGGGAACTGGGGGTCTACTCCCTAAGTCCGTCAATGAAGATACGGGCCCGTCCGAAAGTAGTTAATCCGTCAAAACCAGTATAAGATTAAAATTTTTGGACGGGCAAAAACACATCGGGCGGAGGGACAACTGTAAAATCGTGTTGTCATTCATTCTTAGTTCCCAAACCGAACTAATATTATGTCCGTAAGTGATACGGAGTAGGAAACGCCCGTAATTTCGGCCGAAACTAAGGACTTTGTGCTTAGGGAGTGGACACCCAAAACCGCATGCTCGCACGTACAAATTGGCTCGGTGCGGCGCGACTTGTGATATCACACGCCGTGGGAAGCGACCTTAAACTGTATCACTAGCCAGAACCAGTACCACTAAAAAATAAATAATTCAAACCTGTTTCATTGCAGCTAAGCTATCGTTTTACCTATACGTGTTGCTACTGGCACTATTGGACACGACGCAGGCCGTCGGTGCAGGGCTCCTGGCTTGGGGCAACATGCAGTCTGGCCTGTGTGTCGTTGACGTCACTACTTGGCTCTACTTCTCACTTTACACTCCCCTCGTCTATCACACATTCCTAAGCGAATTTTTCAGGTGAGTACTATTTTCTTTTAGGAAAAGGAGTACCTACAAAAACGCACTGTTGTTATTACTAGTCTAGATTGTACCTGGTGCAATCCAGTCGCGCAATTAGCCTACTCCTTCGGGGCGCATGATACGTCTAATCTTAAAGAAAGGTTGATATTTTCAATAACATCAATCATGTCGGCAGCAAATTGACATCGCTTCAGATTGCAGGTTCGATTCTCGCACGAAATAATTTTTTTTTTCTTTTTTGTAAGGACATGAGATTTGTGTGTAAATGCGAGTGTGTTTGAAATGAAGGAGGAATAACTAGGATGGTGTGAAAAAAAATGACATGCCAAAATCAATAACTTGTTCAAAATACAACGTGTTTTTTTATATGTCATAACTCTAGGGTAATGTTCTACCCTCCTTACTAATAAACGTTGTATAGCATCTGTATAGTTACACAACGCTTTGTCTTTCGTATGTCAAATTACTGACGACTGAAAGAGAGAAATCGGTGTGTAACTATTCACCTGATATAATACGTTTATTAGTAAGGAGGTATAAGTAAAAATAATACAAAAAGTCCTAGAATATGTGGTCCAAAAATGCATAGTTTCGAAGATATCATCAATCATAATTAAATTAGGTCCATTCTAAGTTTCATTGATAAATACGAGTAATTCATTTTCATTCATACCAATTATTCATGATTAAAGCTAATAAAAAGCGACGCGACGTTGTCAAATTTCACGTAAGGGTGTTGTACAGACGCCAGCAGGTCAAGCTATCCGAATTTGTCAAATTTTCGCAATCAACCTTGAACCTAATGCTTTAGCGATAAAGTTGAAAATCTATCAAAGAAATTTGACAGATTGTAGTAGCTTGATGTGCTGCCGTCCATACTTTAATAATTGTGACTGTCGAATTATTTTGTATAAAAAAAAAAGAATGATAATTGAAAAATAATTCATAATTCATATGCCAGTTGATTCTTTGTTAAGGTCTCATTCATACCGTAGACTTATGATATATTAAAAAAAAAAACAACCCATAGTTCAATAGTCTTGTTTTGAAAATGGAGCTTACTAACAGTTTGTCTTACAGTCCTACCAACTTACCTGTGAACTGAAAGAGGACGGCACCGTCGATTCAGTGTTGCTAATTAATATAAGGTCCCCAAAATTGAGTAAGTTTTCAAGAAGGAAATTTCACATTAGACATAATCGTTTAATAAGAATTACAGTTTTTACAAATTAAAAACAATGATACCTATATAAAAATAATAAAATAAATAAAAAGAATTTGATAATTTAGTTACGTAGGTACACTAACAGCTGTCTCTCAGCAATAAACAATGGCTTTATCTAAAAAGTAATCCAATGAAGTGGAAATTTAGCAGATAAAATGTTCCACGGGGAGGATACAACTTTCATTTAACGCGAAGTTAAGTAGGTAACTACCTCGCAAGAGGTACCTGGATGTCTAGCATTTAGTTATGACCGTACCTAACCCCTAACACCAGATTTGACTAATTATAATTAGCAGTGGTACCTAGTGGTAGTGTAGAGTAATAAAAAAAACAAATTGCTTTACAATGATTTATTGAAAACCAGGTTTACAGTAATTGTGATCTTTAGATGAACCTGCATACACAACTTCATCCTGGTTGTGAGGCCATACTCCGCTTATTTCCGTACCACTATCATCATTATCACTATCGCTTTCGGTTTCAGTGTCGCTTACCACTTCTATAATAAAAGGTTTATCTAAATAAAAATCATGTTTTTAAGTAATCTCCTTCTAACCTGCGAACGTGTTTACAATGCTGTGCCCACTCATGAACTGTACTTAATAGCGTCAAAATCTTCTCTAACTTGGCGGGAAATTTCAGCATTTTTGTGCTCAATATTTACATCAGCAACTTTTCTTTTCATTGTGCTCCATATGAGTTCAATGGGATTGAGATCACAGTGATAAGGTGGTAAATATTAGCATTTGTGTCTATTGTCTTCTAAATTTTTTTCAATCTCATATACAGGTTCAGGCTTGCTTCTCTTAATTATTTCTAAAAGCTGAGGTTTAGTCAAATTCTCTCCATAGTCAATTTTAGTTTGGGTCAACCATAATTGCGTATCTTTTTTTAAGGAATTCGTATTTGGGACTTTATTCACACAAATACGGTGATAAGGAGCATTATCGATCACTATTATGGATGGCTCTCGTAAATTAGGCACAAGTTTTTCAATAACCCACTTTTTAAAGTTGGTACTATTCATCTCGTCATGATAATCACCACTTTTTCTGTTTGATTTAAACACAAGTACTGCATTTGTAACAAATCCAGTATCTCCTCCCGCATTAACAATAATATATCTTTGCCCTTTCGATACAGGCTCCAATACTGCGTCTTCACCCTCTCCTTGCCAACATTTACCAGATGTATGCGAAGAGTGAATGTAGGTCTCATCTAAATAAATTATGGGCCGGGGCTGGGGAGATTTATTATTTTTATCCACTGCATGCAAGTACTTAGCTCTCCAAGCTGATATTTCATTACGCTCCATAAGAACCTTCCGATTGGATTGAGATTTTTTAAAACGAAATCCCACCTTGTGAAGCAGCTTTCGCAGACTCTCTCGCTGTCCTGTGTAATTTATTTCTGTCTTTAAGACCTCTAGAAGCTTTTTAACAGTAGGGACCTGTTTTTTAGCAGAATAAAATTCATGTACTTTCCTCCGTATAACTCCCATGTCAAAATCATCAACATGCACAAATCCACTTTTACATTTTCTCTCCTTGCCTGGTGTCCGAATTTTTGTACCAGTTTCTTCTGCTGCGTGCCCTTCCTTAACTATTTTTGAAATTAGTCCTTGACTCACAACTGAAATATAAGATAGTAAAATAAATGTTAGTAGAAATTTGAAATCTGGCAGGTTAGTTTGCTCACTCACTTAGCAGGTTACCTATTAGATGTACGTTACCGTTACGCTAACTTGCAGCAAGAATAGAAACGAATATTTCGTGGACTTAAATAATAGTTAAGTATCGGGTAATTTATAACAAGAAAGTTGACAACACTAACCTGTCGCTGCCGAAATTCGTTTGTATATTTGATTAAATGGAATAATCGGAGACCCCGCCCGAGCTTCTTCTTCAAAAAAGGTTTTAACCTTTAGAATAATGTTTCGAGCATCCCTTTTAATAGCTTTCGGCATATTTAACTTTATAAATTCAGCAATATCACGACAAAACAAACAGAGAACCCGAATGTAGTATACACTGACAATCGAATGACATTTCAACATGACGGCCGTAGTTCCAATTTTCGCCATTTCACAGATAAGTTGTTAGGAGTGTACATGCAGCGCTACGGGTACCTATGAGATGAATCATTTAATAGTTTACGTCATTTTCCATTTATAGAAACAGCTTGTCTACTTTATCTTGTAACTTCTTGTGAGTACAGTTGACAACACGTCCATGGTAATTGGTATGTAACAAATTGTTCTTGACAGCGCCTTTATTTTGTAGCAGTAAGGGTGATTATCGTTCAAGTCTTACTACTGACGTGCGGTTGACAGTACATACTAGAAGTACAAAATTATACATTTCTCAATTTTGTGGTTTCAGTGTATCTCAACCAAGCATCATGTTCTCGTACAAGGCTCAAATGGACGAGCCTATGGACGAAGATCAGGTTTCCTTGCCGCACCAGCAGAGCTTCAGCTCACTCAAAACAGATTCTGATTACATTTATCAGGTAATATTTATATCCAAAGGTTATTTATTCTATTCCCCTTATTTGCGTCTCGCTGATACACATTAATTGCGAGTGAAAAGATATTGAAGCCGCCATCTCTTTAAAAAAGTATTTTTCACTCTTTATTAATCTTTTTACATAAGCAGGTAGTTACACCCAAGAGTAAAACATCATAATAAAGTTACATGCTCTGCTATCATAATCACAACAATTCTTTGGCTATACGCTGTATCGCACCGGGTAACCTACCGGGGCCGAATGACTGATTAGTGATTGTGATACTTCGAACATCCTTTTCTCTTCCTAAAAAGTTTGAACCATTTTCTAGTTGAACCTCAAATGTTTGTATTTTCCAGCAGAGTAACAGTGTATACGACAGCACATTGTTCGAGGCCGGTGGGACTACTCCCATGAACCCTGTTTACAGCGCATCGCTGCAGAGCCCCGACTCGATAGCGTCCGGACAGTCTATAGAGATCGGCGCTCCAAACTCGGGCTTTCAGAGCCAAAACATGCCCTCAACATAACAACAATCACGACACTATAAAAAGCTCGTCATTGTGTTATCCAATTCCACACATCCAAAGAAAAAACATTAACTATATAATTAGAGTCGCGTTACGATAGAAACTAAAGAGAGGTTAAATACATAGTCGATATTATTTTCTATTTTAAGGAATCTCATAGGTAACTCTTTTATATTTACCAACATGATTATGTTGTCTGCGTACCATTACTTTTGTGATAAGTAAAGCCAGTGATCAAATCGAATTAATTGAGACTGCATTTCATCCCATTTCTGCTAAATAAACTACCTAATTCATTGTGTAATGGCTCCATCCATAAGATTTTGACATTAGATTATATGATAGTGGTTAAAATGTAGATTTATTATAAAAGTTACTGTGACAGTAGTGACTTGTCTTGTGATTTTATATTTAGTTGCCTTGTTTCAGTTTTTAGATATTGCAAGAAAAAAAAAAGTATACGGCAGCTTGGCAAAGGTTTACTCTCAAATCCTCAAAAATAATTAACACTGTATTATTCTATACTTAGCATTTGTGATTGTACATTATTGGTTATGACTAAATCAGAATGAAATATACATGAGAAGTATTAAATCGGACTGATGGTTCAAGTTGAGGATGTATGTAGGCAAAATCAATTTTACTTTAATTTGACCATATCATTTATTATACATAGTAAGTATAACTCATTCAACTGAACATATCTGAAATAAAATAAATACTTTTATCAGCATAAAGCAATCATTATTGAAACTAGTGTTCATTTATTAATTTCAGGCTGTACCTACTTAGTTTTAAACTAACTGTAATGATAACTGCACTTAATTAGGCCCTTACGCTGCAGTATTCATACTTCAAGTATTAGGGAACTGTTGTAAAATATATCTCTTATTTTCTGTAAAATGTGCTACAGATGCTTTATTGTAAGAGATAAGTTGTTCAAGAAGTGTTATTGTTATGGTGCAGGCAAAGTCTGTAAGTTGTACAACATTATGTATCATCCATAGAATTTTTTGGGATAAATTGTCTATGAATCAGTTACCCTTTATATTCAAAATAATTATGATTTATGAAATAACGGGTGCGTATAGGAGCATAAGGTCAAAAGCGCGAAATGACAAATGGGTTGCAAATTGTCAAAAGAACAATGTCAAAAGCGTAGAAAGTCAAAGGCGCACATAGTCAAAAGAGCAGTGTCATAAATTCTACAAAAAGTCATAATTGCTTGATCACAATCCCTGTATTTCTTTAAAAAAAAAATATTCCTACGACTAGCTTCGAAAAAGTAAAACTAATAAAAATACAAATGAATGAATGAATTTTGTTGATTTTGTGGCTCAGATTAAAAATGCTTACCATTACAACACTTACACTAATTACAAAAGCATTTAAAATAGTAGATGATTACAGTTATTGTTAACAATTTAAAATGATGACCTATTTCAAATTCATATTTTTTCGAATACTTTTTTTAATTTCTTTTCCCACTGCGAGTGTGAGTCGGATCACAGTTAAGGTGAAAGCGCCAGGGTAGCCCGCGAAATTCAAATTTTCTTATGTTTTTTGCAATTTGCAGATCAGTATTAGGTTGTATGTTCATTAAAATATGATTCGCGACCGTAGCAAATATGAGTTTACAGAATTATAATAATTAAAGTCATCAATACAACTCTCTATGACCAAGTAAGTCTATTGAATGACTATTTCATGAAATCTTTACATTTCAGGATTATACTAACTTAAGGAATTGTATTACTAATTCTAATATTATAATTCTGTAAATACATGTTTGTTACGGTCGCGTATTACACTTTGATCAACATACACAGAGCTGCAAATCGCAAAAATCGTAAGAAAATTTGAATTTCGCGGGCTACCTTAGCGCTTCCCCCTTAACGCGTTGAAGTAGAATTTTTGACACTGCTCTTTTGATATTCTGCGCTTTTGACTATTTGCAACCTATTGGTCATTTTGCACTTTTGAACTTATGCTACCAAACGCATACCTCAGCGGCTGGTTATGAAGATAATGAATGTTAAGGGTCGTCGCACACTTATCTGCTCGGCACCGGATTGGCATCGCGTACATTTTGGCTTGGTGATGGGTCTTTTTACACCCTGTTTAATAATCCAAGCGCCAGTTTCTCGAAAGAAGTATAAAGCAAAATTAATGTGGAAATCAAGCGCGCGTAAACTGTTGAGATTGGTTGAATGATTTATCACCAGCCAATCGCAGCATTTTGCGATATCCATCTAGTAAAAATAACTCGTAATACAGACTGCATGCCTCAAGTTTTAAAAGGTACAGTAAAAAAAAAAGCGAATGCGCCGTACTTCTCACGAAGAGTCCGGTCAGCTTTGCACCCACTGCAGACTTTGCCAGTAACAGAGATACATATTGGTTTGTTTTTATGTTATTGTACTGTGATGCATTATATCTACTTAGTTTTGTTGTTATATTTTTTTTAATAGAGTATCGATTACCTAACAAAATGGTGAAAAATGGAAAGTAAGCAACGTTTTTCTATAGTTAGAAGGCTCTATTGTAATTTATAAGTATGTCTTAAGTGGTGATCCAATTGATGTTTATAATTTTACGTTCATTTGTAGAATCATCTAACATAAAATTTTTACTACATAAATGTTGAAAGTACTATTTGCCAACCCGTAAATTTCGTTACCAACATTGTTTCCCACCTCTAAATAAATTATATTATATATAAAAATACTATGTAATAGTTTAACTGGAAAGTAAATACAGATCATTTTCATACCGAAGCACTTCAATAAAATGCTGTATATAATAAGCATTTTTATTTGAAATCAAATTACAATTATCTGATCTATGTACTCATTTTGGTTTTGTGATTATAAAATACTCGGAATAAGCAGAGGTCTGAAGTGGCCATGTCAATTCACTACAGCAGTTTTATTACCATTGATGAGCAAGTCAATTTTTTCCTTTTAAATTGTGATAGTCCATATAATTATGAAAACCTTAAGTGATATTTTGGTCGATGACGTATATTTTTGTTGTTTTCTTCTCTTAGAAGTTAATAAAGTAAATACTTTTATTGAAAAATTGTTTTTATTAATCTTTATCTTATTATAACAAAATCTTTATTATTTTTTACTTGCATCTTTCTCTAATTCCTCTAAAATGAAAGGATGCTTTAAGCAATCAGTCACCGAAACTCTTAGACTAGAATCTAGAATTGTCATCTTATCAAGCAAGTCTTTGAGTTGTGCAATTTTTCTTTCCTCATTCACAAATACATTCTTATAAGATTTTTTGAGTTCACAAAGTAAATTTCGACTAATATTAATATTGCTCATTTCAACAACTTTTTCTCTGCCTGTAAATTCATCTTTTTTATGAAGAAGGAAGTTATTAATGTAATTAAAATGCTGATCTTTGAATTTACCGCGTCTTACAAGCTTACTAGAGAATTTTCCTTTTAAATCCATAAAACATTTTAACATCTTGTTGTTGGAACTTCCTGTAAACATAATTTTCCCAGTAGCCATTTCAAAAATTGTACATGCTGCTGACCATACATCAACACCATGTTTATATGGAACACCAAGAATGATTTCAGGTGCTCTGTAAAACCTTGAAACTAGATAAGGGGTAGGCTCATTATCATCACTTTTTGCTGCTGAGCCAAAATCGCACAACTTTAAGACATTTTTCTTTTCATTCACCAAAATATTATCAGGTTTTATATCAGCATGAATAATCCCAAGTTTTTTGAGAAGTCTTAATGCCAGGAGTAACTGTCTGCTATAACTCATTAATGCTTTTATGTTGATACCATGATTTTTGCCATACTTCTTAATGACACCTCTTAAATCCATATGCAGAGATTCTAATAAAAGACAAAGGTGGCCTTTGTGCATAAAGTGGTCAAAGAACTGAACACAATGATATTTGTTGTCAGGGTCAGCTTGCCTTATTTCTTTTAGAATGGCTATCTCCTTTAGACTTGTTTTATACATTAATTCATTGTTTCTAATTATTTTAATGGCCACATAATCATTTCCTTCTATGTTATCTTGAGCTCGAACAACATTAGCAAACACTCCTTGACCTAAAATACTTTTAATGGTGTATCTATTGTTGATAACGTCTCCAATACATATATTGTAGTATCCATCTGGATCATCCCAATTATCAGTTAAATTTAAATTAGGTTCGTTGTTGTTATAAGTTAAATTATTCGATGTACTGTTGTTAGAATCAAACTCATCTTTTTCTGAAAACATGTCTGTTATTTGTTTGGAAATATGTTGATCAACATGGTTATCTTTAACATTTTTGTTGCTTTTAGCTTCAGAACAAGTATTCTTATTGTTTGATTCATTGCTTCCACTGCTTTTGTCATGGGAAACCTTGAATTTTTCTAGAAGCTGTTTACGTAGTTGCCTTCTTAGCTCAATAATACTTTCCTCATCTTCTGAATCTGCTTGTGTATGGTCTAGTTCTGGTGAAGATTCATGAATAGATTTTCTTTTTGTATTTATTTTGGGTTTTGTCTCATTCTCCTTGTAGCTTTTTTTATTACTAATTATTTCATAAGCATAGTCTTCTTTGGAATGCCTACGTTTTTTGCTTTCTTTACTTGTTGAAGAGTCAGAATGTTTTACAATGTTTTTTAGTTCCAGTTTAAGAGATTCCCTTTTTTGTAACAATTCTTCCAATGTGGAGGTACTTCTGGTGGGTAATGGAGGTGTTTTTGACTCCACATGGTGATATTTATGATCAGAATATTTAGATCTCCTAGATTTGGATTTTATCACAATGTCTTTGTCTTGATATCTTGTTGATTTGCTTTGAGAATGTCTGCTGTAACTGTCAGCCATTACAACTCCTAATGATTTAATTAGCACTTTATAAATTCTGTAAGAGCAGCACCACTTATCTGTAAAGATACAATATCATTATTAATCTCAACAAATTATATTTGAACTACTGAAGCCAACATTCAATAAAAAGGGTTTGTAGTAGATGGGATATATAAAAAATACATGTGTGTATTAAAAGCATGAGCCTTGTGTCACTTTCATGAAAGTTGTTCAAAGACTGAGTATTGTTATGCTACAAAGTGTAAGAAACACATTTCACAACCCTCATGAAGTTGACTGCTTGCGCATCTAGACATAAGTATTGTTAACTATATCTTTGATT
Source organism: Fissipunctia ypsillon (assembly GCA_947568875.1). Lineage (NCBI taxonomy): Eukaryota > Metazoa > Arthropoda > Insecta > Lepidoptera > Noctuidae > Fissipunctia > Fissipunctia ypsillon. The sequence continues at coordinate 12,122,187 of OX387659.1, read as the reverse complement.
ACATTTCCACCCTGCCACTATCATCAGGTCCAACATTACTCAGTCGTCAATACTTTTCATGTTGATTGTTGACCTCTCATCTCATTTTATATTGTCCATCATATTATATTGTTCAGTCACAAGTCCTGTGATCAATGTGTCACTTAACACTTCCGTCCATGACTATTACTTGTTATGGACGTCAAATCATAATGTCTATGTGCTAGCTAGAAAAAATTGTGCTAATTAGTGAAATACACAATTATTACACCAATACAATTTTTACACCAATACAATTTTTACAAGTTTTTTGAATACACAATACAAGCCTGTGTGGTTACTTTTGATTCTTAATATAAACATGTTTGTTTTAGCAAACATGTAGATATTAAGAATAATTGGTTTATTAAAACAGTATTCATAGCATGAAATAAAAATTGGCAAATATTTGGTCAACTTATGCTAACATAAAATTATTACAGAATATGATAATGTTAATCGTATTTTTAATTACTTTAATGATTACATTCCGTCCATAAATATTATCAAGTTATTAAATTAAATTTTACATGGTAAAAAAACCGTGAAGTTCATGTTATGAATACTGTAAGGCAAGATGGAATGTTGTGTAACACAGGAAACCTTTCAGTAGTAATTGCCATGTGGTTTCTTGCGTTACACAATTTATTGTTAACTTTCACAATTTCTTGAATCGTATAAACTGCCTAATTCTCCAAGATGATTCATCAAATCAATAAATGCATCGTTACATTTCGTAGCACACTGTCTAAAATATTATTAATCTCGCAAATTATTTCACAGATCTTCAGTTTTAGAAATTCAATAACTTGAAAGTCTTTCACTATGATGACGCTAATTTTAATTGAAGTTACGCTTACAATCAAACAAAAGAAATTAAATGGTAAAATCAAAAATTTACATTTTCACGTAAACACCTCCATTTGTATTGTTACGTCACTTTTTTACTCTAAGCCACAGATAATTTATTAGTAACTAGCTACTCTATGCTTTGTTTTGCTTTCACTTAAATTCTCGTTGGTCTCTTCCAGAGTTGCTCTACAATCAGAGCTTGGGTTACATTTACTGCCGTTGATTACTGCCACGAGTGTAGTTCCGGTTTCATTCCATGCCCACCAATGTGTATGGATGGCAGCACATCAAGCTACTACAATCTGTCACTTTAATAGATTTTCAACTTTATCGCTAAAGCATTAGGTTCAAGGTTGATTGGGAAAGACAGTTTCGGATAGCTTGACCTGCTGGCGTCTTCTGTATATTTATTATAATCAGGGGTCCTACTTCGCTACCAGAGTGTCAACTGACTGATCAAGATAACCATAAACAAAAGGTCCCCTAGTCATAAATATAGTTACCTGTGCTAGTCCCCCACTGCTCACTCTCTTGCTTGTCATTCTATAACTTAACCTAAAAAATATCGGGTTTTTAATTTTTTTAAATATAATGTCTTTATTAGCGAATTCCCTTGTGAGAACTAGTTTCTATTCAAATTTACGTCTAATAGCACCATTTAAAGGCGTTTACGTGACTCAAGGTTTGAGATTTTATTCATTTTTTCGGAGATTCATCTTCCTGGTCTATAGTTTCCTAGTATAAATAATTTTACGGCATGTGTGTATAAAGGGACCAAGAAATTAAGTAAACAAACACTAATTGTGGTGTTACTACAGCTCATAACTTCTATATTTCCAGTCAAAAACCTCTATTCGCCAGCCGCGTTAGGAATCGATGGCTTCTTACAAACGAGAAAAAGAGCCAAGGAACAATTCACCAGTTATTCCGACAAGTTCAGAACTAAGATGAATGAATTCACGGCGTCCCATGAAAATATGATCTTTACAGAAGACTTGAAAAATATGGTACACTTAGCAGAGCCTACTGACTTGAAACTCATTTTGAGTATGATCCAAAAGTAAGAAACATCTATTAAGTATTAAGCGATGTAAATAAAAAAAGGTATGATCAGAAATGGTTTTTTACTGTCACTACAATACTTTTAATGTGTTTTGTGTCATCCATTGACACAAATAATTTGGATAAACAAACAACTATCTTTGTATTCATTGAATTTTCTGGTTCCTAGAATATGGTTAACCAGTTTTTAAATACTGATCAAGAAAATATAAAATAATATCTTGAAAACCATATCAACACATTCCAGGACACTGAATGCCTACAGGCATAATAACAACAAATCTTATAATAAGTCTTGTTGTGTACCTCAAAGTGTAAAACTAACTGCTCTCAAATTGTATTCCAGGTTCAATTCTCAGAACACAGAGCTAAGATTTGGGTCTTATGTCTTTGGACCAGTTGTAATGAGAATGTTCCATTTCTTGGATGCCCCAAAAGAAGCACTAGAGGTAAAATATGCAGATTTTTGGAACAAATTATATCAATTTATGATAAATATTCATAAAGTTATTTTAAAACTCAACAGCATTTTATGTTAAGGCTCACAAAACCATTGCAAAAGAAAAAAAAGAAACATTTTTTAACCTATTATAAAAATCTATTCCAGTGCTTCTATGACCCAAAGAATGATGGTTTCTTTGACCAGCATGTATCATACCACATTCTGCTTGACCTTTTGTATAGTCATGAGATGTATGATGAGATGTACAAAATATTTGACAGGATACAACAGAAACAAATTAACATGAGCAAGTTCCCTAAATATTCTGTGGTAATGATACTGGCAGCATGTTATAAACAAGTGAGTATCTTATAAACATTAAAAAAATGTTTTTTGGAAGTGATATTCTCTATACAACCAACTTTATTGTAGTCCATGCCACAAGATATTTGCTAGTCTCTACCATGAGATTTTCTTAATTGAGCTGGCAATCAATCCTATTTATCCTAGCTGTTCAAAAAGTATGTCAATAAAGTGTAAACAAACCCTGTTCAGATTAAATTCTTATGCAATCACTGAGGCACTTAGGTTAAATGAATAAATGTACAGTTTGTAAACTCGGAGTTAAGTAAATAACATTTTAACTCTTATTATGTGTTGTGTCACTAAAAAGTAACACTGGGTAGTTAACCTGACATTTGAGTTTTTTGAGTTGGGAACATTGCAGTTCAATCAAAGAAACATAAAATAGAATTGCAATGTCTGTCAGGTGCCTGATATCTAATCCAACCAAAAATGAATGAATGAACAATGAACGGAAATTGTAAACCATCTCTCTTACACTACATTACAATACATAATAATCACTTGTCTTTGAATTTTATAATATGACATTTCATTTTAATTACGTTGTATGTGGTTTCCATGGAGATTTAGTTTATTGATTGAAGAAAACGTCACATGGAAAAATATGTTTTCAGTTTTTTATAATTTGTATTTATTTTTATATGAGTTCATGAATATATTGCCTGCTGGTATAGTACCGAATTTTAAAATTTTATTTTTTCGTAATGTTGAACAATATAAAATACAAAATAAGTTATGAGCAGATTGGAACAGATCATAGCAATAATTTGTGTCTGATATTATGTAAACACTTGAGTAATACTATAGATTTAATACAAATTACATAAATGTATGTATTAGCTAAAAAGATAAAATGATTTATGCAGTATTGTTACAATTTGTCGCAACCATAAATAATAGCATGACATTTTCAATTACAGAACACACCAAAGAGTTTAGAGTATGCATCAAAACTATGGTCTGACATGGCCAACGCTGGGAGTGTGCCAGTCAGAAGAGCATGTACATTTTTTGCTGGTTTGTACATGTTAGGCATACCAAATTTTAAATTATTAACATGTTAGTATATGGTTTATAGTTATAATTTTTTTTTTACAGCTTTGGCTTTGAAACAAGGAGCTCCACACATAGCCATGGAATCAATAACGGCGCAAAAACAACATTATGTTACTATTAGGAATATAAAGGTAGGTTCACATCAATATAAGTGCATCATGCAATAGTAATTGATTTGCATTCCTCTGTAGATATTTTAGGATGTTTTATGTTCAACAGGCTATAGCATTAGCAGATATGGGCAGAGTGGAAGATGCATTGCCCATATTGAGGACAGTCTTGGACATTGAAAGCCCTATGCAAAAGGATAAACACACATTCTTTGAAGAAACTGTATGTTACTTTTTACTTATTTTTATTTAAATCTGAAGGTGAATCCTAAAATAAGATAAATCTTTTTTCAGGTCACAAGAGTACGACAAGCAGCAGAAAAAAGTAAAAATAAAGATGTGCAAAAAGAATTTGAGGATATCGAGAAAGCTTTGAAAGATAGAGGCCTTATTGATAGTAATAATGTAAGCATCAATCTAAAATGTAGTTATTGCAATTTTGTATACGGAGCTTTGTAAGCTAAATACTAGTTAGCCTTCATTATTATTTAATAGCTAATATTTATTGTAACAAAACAATATATATTATTATCCTTTCGTTTTTAGTCCCTGGATCAGCTACTCAACTTTGAGATACAAAAACAATTACCTATGGACCAATCACAGCAATCACGGGGTCCTTTCCAGTTCAAGAGACCGCAGTTGGGACCACGTCAGAAGAAAAGAATTGTATAGTGTATAGTATTTAGTACCAAGGCATTTGACACAAAAACATTAAAAGTAGCTTGTTATTAGATTATTGGTTTGTACATAGTTGTTTTGCGTTTGTGTGAATGAAATGCAATAAAATTATGAAAGAATCAGTACCCCAATTGTTTAACTCACTATCACAATACCTTTCATTTTGAACGGGAATGAGGAGCCATAGTACTGCTTCATTACCTATATGTTTAAAAACTCTGCTCGACATCGCAAATAAACCAAGAATTTTGTTGAATTGTCAGAATAAAAGGCATTGTGAGTGAGTTACGCAATTAGGCTGCAGGAGTCTTGATATAAACTTAGTTTCATTTGTTTTGTTTTTTTAATAATGCGCTTAAAAATGATTACTTTATAAAAATGTTGAGCTGTTTTTAATTTAAAGGTTAGTTAATTAGAAGCGCTCACTGGCAAGGCTAAGTTCATGATTAAGACTCCTAAATAAATATAAATAAATGTATTGATTTGATACAAAGTATAGGTTTTTATTTATATTTTGTTTACCTGAATGTCTGTATGTTGAGTCCATGTTAAATACAAAAAATTATGAAAAGTTGATAAGTATTCTTTTAATTTTTCCAACGCTTGGTCGCGCCGACAGAGGGCGCCTTCCGGTTTTCCGAACAAAAAGTAACAAATGAACGCGACGATCGCTTTTGGTTAGGACGTGGCATTATGCAAAATAATGATTATGATGCTACACCAAGATTACACTACACCAAGATAACATGAAAGAAAGATTTTCGACTTTATTTTAGCGTAGTTGATAATTACCGGAAATAATAACTCCGCTTTGACAGGTCTACTCCGCTCCTAGTCCCCTAATAGTACCTAAGCCTAGCATGAACTCCTGCTAGACAAATATAGCTCATGTACTCGTCTCTTATTACAAAAGTTCAATTTGTACCTAGGGATTTGTTTATTTCCAATAAGTTCATAGGTACACCAACAACATACCTTACATAAATTAGAAAACAAGTTAAAATAGGTAGTGTAGACTGATTTTATCACAGTCGTGTTGGAGTAAATTGCCATCTGTTGGAGACTACTCTTATAGATATTATGATATCATTAGCATAAAAAGTCTCAGCTAATTAGCCATTATGATAGCCATTAGGTATTCGATCAACTATACAAATATATAAAATTGCAATGTCTGTTTGTAATGTCAAAATAACAGCTTTTTACTAAATGCGTCATCATCTGCCTAGCCTTTTCCCAACTATATTGGGGTCGGCTTCAATATAGCTTTTTACTAAATGCGTATGAAAGTTTAATATACAGGGCGTCCCACGGATATGCCACATGGAGGGAAAGTACCTTGAATATCGTAGATGGAACATTTTACTGAAAGAAGACATTATTTGAATTTAAAAAACAATTTAAACTGCATTCATAGATACTTAAATAATTACATGGTTGAACCGGAAATCGAACCCGTTACACGAGAAAAATAATTACTCTATAGCTTTATCATACCGATCGAAAGGCTTCATCATAAGGATTATTTTTTGCTAAATAACATAGTGTCAAAAATAAAAGGAAGACCATGAAATTTAACATTTTTAATAAAAAATTAATCAATTTATCAAATGCTCAAAATGCGTCCCTTCCTGATGAATACAAAGTCGCACTCTTTTGATGTCGGCTTTTCATTTTTCTGAACAAAACAACATTAAATGTTAAAATTCATGGTCTTCCTTTTATTTGTGATACTATGTTATTTAGCAAAAAATAATCCTTATGATGAAGCCTTTCGATCGGTATGATAAAGCTACAGGGTGATTATTTTTCTCATGTAACGGGTTCGATTCCCGGTTCAACCATGTAATTATTTAAATATCTATGAATGCAGTTTAAATTATTTTTTAAATTCAAATAATGTCTTCTTTCAGTAAAATGTTCCATATACAATATTCAAGGTACTTTCCCTCCATGTGGCATATCCGTGGGACGCCCTGTAAACGGAAGAAAGAAAAGAAAAAAGCAATTTTTAAAAGTTTTGTCTGTCTGTCTGTTTGTTCCGGCAAACGGTTGAACCGATTTTGACGGGTCTTTCATTGGCAGATAGTTGATGTTATAATGAGTAACTTAGGCTACTTTTATTTAAAAAAAATTATTAGTGTTCCGCGCAAAAAAAATTAAAACTTATGAAATTGTGAACAAATAGCGCAGGCGGGCGATGCAACGCGGCGGGTCGGGGGACGAAGGAGTTTTATTACAATATGGCTGTTATTTTAGTATATTGTGTATCTTACGACTTCCACGCGAACGAAGTCGTGGGGCACAGTTTGTTGACAAATATAATGAAAAGGGGGAGCTACGTGCGAACCCTGCGGTACTCCAGATTTGGCATAATACATTGGTACCTACTAGAGTCATAACCTCCGACTGAAACAATTTGTCTCCTTTTGCTGAAATATTGTTTGAACCAGCCAATTAAAGGGAACCATGGATAGGTACTTTTTTTTTTTGGTAACGGGGTTGGAAATCCTCATGGATGTCCTCCATCCTGGGGTGGGCAGAGGCGTCTGTTAGACTCTTACTAACTAAAACCACCCCGGTGTTCCCTCGCACACTTGCACCGGGGGCTATGGGGGCACTTAATCACTCTTCAATGCAGCCCCCGACTGGTGCTAGCCCGCATCTGCGGGCTCTGTCTGGTCAAGCGACGGAAGTGAGTGAGGTGTTTGACTCCTCCCGCGACGTCTAAGAGGGGTGCGCGTGGACGCGCCACCACCTCTGGTCCTGTGGAGGGCGGTGGACATCTCCGAGTCCGCCGCCCCTGGACCCATTTAGGGGGGCCGGAAGAAGGCATTATCTGCCCTCTGCCGCTGCTCGGTGCGTCTGCTGCAGGCCGGGAGAGCACTCGAAATCTTTCTCTCCCTTTCCGCTGCCCCATTTTGCGACATGACATTTTCGCAGAAGGAGATCTCCGCGTCCCACGACGCTGCGCCGCCAACCATAGAACGAATCACAGCTGGCAGAGACAGGTCATTTCCCACTTCCGAAATGAGGGCACGGTGCGGCTCCTCCCAAGCTGCACACTCTGCAAGCGTATGTCACGCCGTGTCCTCCTGCTAATGGACGCAGTAATCCCAATAACTCCCGAGCCAGTCGTCGAGCACTGGCCGGACCGCCCCGATGGTGATGAGGCAGGGCACTAAAGCCTGTCTCGCTATTCCGCCATCAAGACCTGACGGGGTTCGGACCGGAGCAGTGTGATCTGCCGCTGCACCAGTAGGTACCACGCTCCGCGTCCGCGCCTCCTTACGCCACCAATGCAGTGACGCGAGGGTTCTCGCTTCCAGCACGCGTAGTATGACCACCATAGAAACGGGTTTTGTCGACGGAAGAATAGACAAAATGATACATCGCCATGCTTAGACGTTAGAATCTTTCTACAATCTGTCATTTTGTCTATTCTTCCGTCGACAAAGCCCGTTTCTATGGTGGTCATGCTACGCGTGCAGGTCCTACGGATGGATAGGTACCTACCATGACATTCCAGCTTCTGTAATAATAAATTGACGACTTTATCAAAATCACTGGAGAAGTCAGTGTAGGTAAATCGCATTAGATAACCTTATACCTACCCTCCATCAGTCTTTTGATAAAATAATCCGAGATAAAAAACAAGTTAAATTAGTCTGAATGAAACGACCATTTAAAACCGTGTTGATGAGTTGTGATTTACTAACTTGTCGTTATGTAGGTACCTACCTAAAAGCATAAAGAAGGGATTCAAAATTTTGGCCAAAGTTGAAAAGGGTTTATAGTTACATAGTTTTTAATACTGGGTCGCCTTTCTTATACACGGGAACATTATTATAGATTTCTATCACTCTTCTGGAAAAATTCCTTCGGCAAGAGAGCGGTTGTAGATTTTGGCTAAAGGCGTAGCGAGCACATTAGCACACCGTTTTAAAAAATAAGGATGTGTAGAATCGGGACCTGCACCTTTTCTGATTCATTCCCTTTTAGCGAACTGTATAGGTACCTATATTGCAAGATAGAGGTTCGTTGTTTGCTGTATGTAATTAGATAATGCTTGGAAATATTCAATGGATGAGAGATCTGAAAAGTAAATAGATTGATTGATTTTTATGGTGTACATAATAAAGAGTATTCTATCTATCTATAGATTAGAAATATTGGTACCACTTTTACCAAAGATGCATACATTCAGGATATGAGGAGTTATTGTTGGATATGGATAGGGATCTATATTAGTCTGAAATTCAATCCTATTCATGAGCATAATACACAGGTATAATTCCTATTCTATCCATTATCTGGCATACCTACTCGACGCAGCGGGCTGGATTAAACTAAATTATACCCAACAGATGTAGGTACTACGGATAGCCAGCCAGCCAATGCTAACAATAGATCAATCAGCGGTCTAGACAATGCGTCAAATGCCAACCAATATTTTGTCGGCTCTCCTAATGAATCAGTTGAGCTGCTTGAGCGATATCAATCAAACTATTACTACGCAATCAAAATATGAATGGAGAGGTCTTGATGGAATTCGGTCCTACCAACCAAGTTCACCTAAAGCTCAGCTCATTCTATACAAATTTTAGCAAGGGCGCCGACTTTTTGAGCCCCCGAACATCCAAGGAGTCGGTGCCCCTGAATCTTAAGACCTGACTTCCAGTTTCAGTTTTACCTCGTATTGAAGTATAGTAACTATTCAAAACTGCTAAAAAGATTTGTTCGTAATGTGCACCAGTAGCGAAGCTACAACTTCCATTACAGGGACGCCGAAGAAAAAATTGTTCACTTCTCATAAACTCAATGTAACATCATTTTAATATTACCTCAAAAATTTAAGTAATTTCATTACTTTTCTTAATTTAACGCCTCTATATATGTAGATACGCGTTTTTATAATGCTTTTTATCTTATGATATTGTATTAAATACCTGTAATATAACTATGTATGTACTATAATACCCAAATGTCCTATCTTTGGTATTGTTCGTCGAATCGTTGAGCTCCTTAACTTTTAAGTTGAGCTGTACGATTACTGACAGATGCTTGCACTGACTGGACAGGTCCACTCAATCTGTGTGGTTCTTTCCTCAAAAGACCATTTCCGACACCAACCTACACGGTCTTCACATGATCTGACCAAGATTATGTCTGGACTTTAAAAAAGACTGTGACATCTGAGTTTGTTTCGGCCTTTCTTCTCAGAGTAGTCAGATAGGAAACGCCGGCCTCATCTAGTTTAAAAAAAAAAATGTTTGACGTGTAAAAGTGTTTGTATAAACCTACTAACAGAAATAAAATCATTTATCATTTATAATATTTAGTAATAGTAAACGCAAGTATAGTCGTTGCTGCGAAGGAAAGCCGGTAGGAATGGGGTTGTATGAAGCCGTCGCCACTGATGTGCACGCACCCCTTTATTGGTGAGAGTGAAAATGGCGGGTGTACCATAGCGAATTAAATTATACCAATTACCAAAAAAATGTACCTAAATAGTACTATTTAGTACCTAGCTCTAAAAAATTTGTACCACCTTCAGAACAAAATTATTTCTAAATTAAGGTACACCCGCCATATTGACGTTAAGATGGCGGGTGTTCTGTAATATTTTATTATTTAACCATTACTCATAAAATATAATTACACCAAAAAATTGTACCTAAAAAGTACCTCAAGTAAAAAGAAACACACACTTGATCAGTGGGATAGTTCCTGAGAAATAAAACAACCGTGTCTTGTTTAGGTACTTATGTTTATTATTATTATGATTTTTGATATTTCTCGGGACCCTAGGGTCCCGGACTTTTGGAAGGCATATGAGGGGCTGAAGCCAACTCGCAGAGGCCCGTTAGACGCTTGCAATGGAAATGAGGCACCAACCGACGATTATCCCTGTGCGTACTATGCAAGTGCACCCAAGGACAACCCCCGGTTGGTGTAGGACTATTGCAGGATATGGGGACAAAAAAAAAATGGGCTATGGGTTTGGATGGCTAAAGTGGACAGGTTACCTAATACTATGGAAGGACTATAGCCCCTGCCTGGCCAATGTTTGATAAATACAATACACGGATAAAATGGCAGGGGGTGACTTGCACTCTCAACAATGGGCCCCCGGAAACGGTCGCTAGCACATAGTGTCGTAGCGACAAGGGGGCAACATGTCTTGAGGTGCTTAAGAGGAGTGGAGAGGTATTCCACGGCTATCAGGACAATCCCGGAAGTACGGTCAAGATCCCTACCAGCATCTTACTGGACTACTTCCTTCCTCCGAGCACGTTTGCTCTTGCGAATCTCTACTCAAGCCAGCCAATAAAGGCAAGAATGAGGTGGGAGGGCAGTTCTTATTATTATGAATTATTATACATATTATCGTTTATTTATTTTCTTTCTCATCGTGTTTACTTATACACAAGACACGGTTGTTTTATTTCTCAGGAACTATCCCACTGATCAAGTGTGTGTTTCTTTTTACTTGAGGTACTTTTTAGGTACAATTTTTTGGTGTAATTATATTTTATGAGTAATGGTTAAATAATAAAATATTACAGAACACCCGCCATCTTAACGTCAATATGGCGGGTGTACCTTAATTTAGAAATAATTTTGTTCTGAAGGTGGTACAAATTTTTTAGAGCTAGGTATTAAATAGTACTATTTAGGTACATTTTTTTGGTAATTGGTATAATTTAATTCGCTATGGTACACCCGCCATTTTCACTCTCACCTTTATTGGGCAGTTTGGCTTCTTTCTCCACATGCACTACCTAAAGACAACCTATCGACTATCGATAACTCTGAAGTTAGGGGCGATTACGTCATTGGGGGCGATACTTCATTTGATTAAAAAATATCAAGAAAGAAAACTCATTATCAAGTATTGTGCCAAATAATCTGGTCCTCGTACGACAGAATGGCAAAAGAATCATACGACGAACGAATTCTTCCAATGTTCTATCTTGTATAATATCTACCTACCTAATATTTTTGATCACGTAGTAAGTAGCCCGCGGTTCGTACTTATTACGAACTCTAGAATGGACGCAGTTAGTTTGTTTGTCTAGGGATCAATGTGTAAGCCTGACGAAGCCGTTACGAGCGTGCTCGTTTTATTTTCGGCGAGATTAATGTCTCAGCTATTTTAATTTTGGATCAAAATTGTGTCTATTTTTCGTCGAGTTCCCAATAAAAAAATGCCTAAACAGTGATTAGTGTTATAGGACACACCATACAGTTACCAGAATACTGTGCCTTTGGTTTAACCAAACTAAAAGGCATCGACGATTATATTATAGAGAATTATGTAAGTATAATTTAACAGAAATCCTGAACAAATCTATTACCCACAAGAGTTCACAAGACCACAACAAGAATGCTCGCCACATTAATACGGCAGACGTGGGTACCTATTTTACTTCATGCCACAATACGTAGGTAACGGTTGCAGGAGTAATTACCTCTCCCGATTCATTCCATTACCTACCGCTCGTTCCCGAACGGAAATTAAAGCCTTTTCTATAGAAACTAGACACGCCGTGCGCCGTGGAACAGAACTTTTATACTTATACAAAATTGGTTTTTATTCTTTTTGTGGAAGTGATAAATGAAGACGGATTTCCTTTCACCAGTACATACTTGGAAATGAACCGTATTTTAAAGACCTATTTATTGCTCGGGGTGTTGATTTGGTGCACAGAACATTTATACTTCAGGCAGATTTGGTGGCAACTATGGAGAATAAATGAGGTAACACGACGAAGTTATAAATTAGGCCCGCCCCAGGTTCGCACGGGTGCAATGGCGACATGTCAAAACGTTGAGATTTCTGTGATAATCGGTCACAGACAAAATACGACAAGCGACTTTGTTAAAAAAGGAGCAGGTTCTCAATTCGTCAGTATTATACAGGGTATTTGGTAGATGGGTGCAAAGCCTGAAGGGATTGATATCTTAGACCTCTAGAAGTCTGTTCCTTGTATTTTTTTTTTAACTCTAAGTTTTTTAACAATAATACCCACTTTTTTTCAATTAATTGTTAATAGTGTCCAGTAAAAGCTGTTATGTTATTACTTTTTATTTATGTAATGTGTGATTACTCAAAAAAAATAATTCCCAAGCATCTGTGTCATCAGAGAAACATTCTACGCCATATTCAAGTTTAAGAAACTTTAAAAAATCAAGAAAATGTTTTGTTTACGGCATAATAAAAAAAAAATAGCCTCAGTTGTTCAAATCTTTTTAAAAACATGCTTGATTATTGCCCTTTCTTTTGAGTTACTATTTACGCAGATATCTCATTAGCTCTTGGAATTAGGATGTGGACAAAGCAAATTGAGTATGAAAATTGTTATTTTTGAACAGATCAATAAAACCACATTTTTGTTAACACATATTTTTTGGCAATAGTAGACATTAAGAAGAGTGATTGGTCCGAAGGGAAGCCGATAGGAATCGGGTTGTATGAAGGCTTCGCCCCTGCCTGTCTGTCTGTTACCTTTTCACGAACTAATCGTTATGATCCTGGATGTTTTCATCCTGGATATTTGTGTTTAAAAAATATTCAAATTCAAATTTATTTATTTGTGACACATAGGTATAATGTTGTGGTACATGATGTTATAAAATAAATGTATTGTATCACTATGCGCTGCCTTGCAAAGCGCACAAATATTGTTTGCGTACACAGTAATAGTTGTACAGGTGGTACTTATAGCCTATAAAATATAAAAAAAGATTGCTAAGTAACCTTCTTAAATCTTTAGTAATAAAACAAACATAAACAAAACAATACAAATTAAGGTAACAATATTAATAGCTAACTAAAGTAAGTAGGTAACAAATATATCTGAGAATAAGGCATAACGGTTTTTATTTTTCTTCTAAATATTCATGTACGCTGTAATATGCTTTCTGTATTAGGAACTTATGAAGCGTTTTTTTAAGAGTATTTAAGTCTTTTGAAGCTTATAGGTTGAGGTAATTTGTTATATATTTTTGGAGCCATTCCTAGAAAGCTTTTTGAGAATAGGGCGGTTTGGTGGGTTTTTGACTTAATTGCATCTTGATGGCGTTTAGTGGAAAGGGTTTCAAATTGGTTAAGGTTATTTTTGATAAACATGACAACTTCATAAATATATAGGGACGGAAGTGTAAGTAATTTTAAATTAATAAAAAATGGTTTGCAACTATCAGTGTTTTGGATCATGCATACTGCACGAAGACACTTTTTTTGGGCTTTAAAGGCCAATTCTCTATCCGTAGAATTACCCCAGAATATTACGCCATATCGCAGAGTGGTGGAGACATATGCGTGGTATGCGGTAAGAACGCGAACGGTGCTACGATTGGCGACCTTGCTTAAATTGTGTAAAGCATAGCAATATTGATTTAGTTTTTTTACTACATGATCAATGTGTGTTTTCCATGACATGTGCTGATCGAACCAAAGCCCTACAAATTTTGTGTTGTCAATTTTAGTAATTGTATTATCTTTATATTTAATATTTGTATTAATGGAGTTTGTTCGCTGATTAAAATTCATGATATGGGTTTTCCCTAAATTAATTTTTAAGTTGTTATCGATTAGCCATTGAATAATTAAGCCTAAACTATTATTTATTTCATTTTCATATCTTTTTAAGTTTTTCCCTATAAATATTGTAGTACAGTCATCAGCAACTAGAGTCATGGGGTGTTCTATGGTTCTGGGAATATCATTTATGTAACATAGAAATAACAACGGACCAAGTACACTTCCCTGGGGTACGCCGTAATTTATAAATCTTTGTTTTGATAAGTAGGTTTTTTCTGTGTTAGTTCTATGACATATTTTTGCTATTTTAGTAATTTGTTTTCTGTTGACTAGGTACGATTCAATTATTTCTAGGACATTGCCCCTAATTCCAAATTTACTTAATTTTATGAGAAGGAGTCTGTGATCTACAAAGTCGAACGCCTTCGTCATGTCCATGAATAATGCTGTAACTGGGATTTTTTTGTCCATATTTGAAATAATTTCATTTATTAATTCGTAGATGGCCATATTAATATTTTTATGTTTCCTAAAACCGTACTGTTCTTTAGTTAGAATATTGTTTTTTTCTAAGAATGAATAAAGGCTGTTATAAATAACTTTTTCGATTATTTTGGAAAACACTGGGATGAGTGCAATAGACCTATAGGTTTTCATATTTTGTGGATCATCCTTTTTATGAAGAGGTTTTATAACAGATAGTTTTAAGTCTTCAGGGAACTTGCCCTTATCTATACAGAGGTTTACTATATAACTAAGAACTGGTGAAATTTCAATAACTACGTTTTTGATTGCATGTGTAACAATGTCATCATAGCCGGAACTATTTGTATTTTTTAGAGCAATAATAATTTTATGTATGTCATGTGGAATAGTGGCTGCTAAGAACATTGAATTAGGGTTTGAATCTATTAAGGTCGATTTATAGTTGGCTTTGTAATTGTTTATTGGGTGGACTTGATCAATGAAATAGTTATTGAATAATTCGGCAATCTCATTTGGTTCTGTAGTACATTTATTATCTGTAAGTATTTTAGATGGGTTTTCTATTGGGTAATTAGATTTAGTTGAGTTTATAATTCTCCAAGTTGCTATAACCTTGTTGTCAGAATTATTAATGAAGTAGCTGTTTTGCGTTTTTTGAGTCAGTTTGATAATTAGTTTTAGACGCTTAGTGTATGAGTTAAATATTTTTTTATTTGTTTTATTTGGTTCGCGTCTTAATTGCCATAGCATTTCACGCTTACGCTTACAACATAGTTTTATACCTTTAGTTATCCATTTCGGAGTTTTGGAGCATAGATTTTTAATTCTCACTATGGGGAAGCAAAGATCGTAGAATAATTTAAACAAGCTATTAAATTCACGGAATGCATTATTTGGGTCTGTACAGTTGTAAACATTATTGAAACTAAGGCTTTGAAGAGCATTCCTAAATTTAAGCATATTTTCTTGACAAAAATCTCGACTGAAAGTATGCCAATGTGTAATGGTACAAGTTTTTTTAACAGGACATCTTATGATTTGAGCTGTGTGGTCGTATATAGCTAATTCCACCACCTCACTAGTGCTGCCTCTAATATTGTGTATTATATTGTCAATACAGGTACCACTATCTATTCGGGTCGGTTGACGAACACTTAATTTCATACGGTAGTTATGAAGAAGATTTTCAAGCTGCGTAGAGAATTTAGTTTTTTAAAAAAATATCAATATTAAAGTCTCCACAAATCAAGACTTTCTTTGATATTTAAAAAAAAAACTAAATTCTTAAACCTTAAACTCCTTTTTCTACCAATTTGAAGGTTCAAATTGGTAGAAAAAGGAGTTTAAGGTATCAATTTTGAATTTGGGTGATCTATAAATACATACAATAGTTATATGATGATCAATCAATTTGATAGCACAACATTCTGAAACATTAGGACAGCAGTATTCTTTTAAATTAAGTATTTTGTACTTATTTTATATATATGTAGATACCTAATAGAAAATATGTGGGCAACACAGCTAGTTTCAATTTCTTTTTTTTTTTTAAAGTAGGATGTACTTATCGGCCAAACTTCTGGCTGTTCATATTTAAGGCGATAATCGCATAGCACGGCTCATGACTCGATCTCCCGATGCATGCATTTTGACCAATAGGATGCACGTTTGTTTTTGACTAGATTTGTTGTTATTTTTTGTTACACGCCCTGTACTCACAAAAATGCATATTGTCTCTAATTGGGCGAAACCAGGAAGAGGTATGGTCTGTCACGAGCTGCGCTTCCGTAGAAATATTTTAGAAACTGAGGATGCTTAAATTTTGCTGATAGTACCTACCTCAAATATCAGCAATGAACATTTTTTTTCCACGACCGGCCTAGTTGTCTAGTTTTCATCGATATTGCAACTTTCGGCATTAACAAAACTAGCCTATTGTCTCAACAAACCATGTTATTACCGAACTATATCCCTACCTGACCCCAATGAATGTGGAGCAAGCACTTCGTTAAATTGAGTGATTAATTAAGACGCCGCACCCACAACCGCAGAAGTAACAAATGTAGGTACCTACTGCGGAATCAATCACACGTTGTACTTACACCCATTTAGGAAATGAATGCCAAATAGAGCCATACTTCGGGGAAGCTTGTGTTCCATAGTAAAGGTGTATTTACTGAGTTTTTGGTTCTGTGCTGGTGATACCTAGATGAGAAGAGAGGATATGTTTTCAATTGTCAACATGAATTGTCGATTACTGCGAACACGGGTGTTATCAATTATTTTATCATCATCGATGATGGAAGGTCATTACGAAGTTTTTGAAACAAATTCTACTACACGTTTAATTTGTAAGTAAGTATAGATATGTGCAAGTGCATTATACGCATAATATTATTATAGGTAGTTCTTCTTCTTTGTATCAAAAACAAAATCAAAAGTCCCCCAAAACCTCCGCCCTTCACGACTTCCTAGTGACTAGTGGATTAGGTGAGACGAAGTGGCGCAACAAATTCTCTAGCTGCACAGCTGTCTCATAAGTTCGAAGAATTTGATTCTATACAATACCTACTTACAATACAAAACAAAAAAAAAACACCAAACATTTAACCCAATTAATTGCCATATTACGTAATGTTGACATTTTAAATATTGTATTTATATAAAACATTTTAGATTAAGTATTGTGTGTTTAATTTCTTTTTAAATTTCATTGCATGCTGCACCGACAGACGTCATCACGTCAACGCCGGCTGTCGCTGAAAACCAGCGCTGGGGCTCTGTCACGCATAGGGTCGCAGCATTATGCTGAGCGATATCCGATTTGTGTGGATGTGACGCATATTTTCCACCAACTTGTTTTCTTTTTGTTTTTGTGTTCTTGTTTGCGTCATCTTTACCGCAAATAAACGTATTTTATTTCTTTTCTTTCTTATATTATGACAGCTAGCACGTGCTAATATACCAATAAAAACATTGAAACTATACTCAAGCAGAAATAAAAACGAAAACAGAACTTAATAAATAGGTACCTAAATAAAAACACTCCAGGCATAATGGGCGTGCCCGCTTACATGTGCAATGCTGGATTATGTTCAAATAGCTGTAACTCGACGTCACAAATGACAACCTAGGACCATCAATGAAAAACTAGGACAATACTTTTCGGAAAGCAAAATGGGAATTATTAGAGGTGCGATTAAATACATGCCATTGCTTAAGTTACCGGATGTTTATTCACTTCGCCTTTCTAACTTCATGATTTTAGCATTTATTTTACATAACATCAACATAACATAACATCACGCCTGTAATCCCCAAAGGGTTAGGCAGAGGTGTACCATATAGTGTACCATATAGTACACCCATATTTCACCAGTTATGTTTGAGTCCCATGTAATAGGGGGCGAACCTATTGCTATCAACCGGGCACAAATCCAGACTCCGGGCTGCTACTGAGAAATTCCAGATGGAAAAACTCAATAACTGCTCGACCCGGGAAATCGAACCCAGGAACTCATGCTCAGCGGCAGCGCGTACGACCACTAGACCAACGAGACAGTCGCCTATTGCATTATTGCTTTTGCATTCTTATTCTCTAACAATTTAATTCTCGGTACTTAGTTATTATGATAAGATTGAATTGTTGTCAATTGGGCACCCGTTATTACAATATTTTCATTTTTCATTCATTTCTTCAACAACAATTGATTGACATTATTTTAACAATCATCTAAATACCGTTTAACAGGGTGTAACTATCGATATTAAAATAATACCGAGAACAATTTTGAAAATTATAGGATTTACAAAAATTGAGCCAAATGGTTTTCTCATAATTGGGTGTTAATTGGAGGTAAAAACACTATAAAATTTAGTTTTATTCACAGTATCGGTACGGTTTCGACTATTGTAACAATGAAGGTTCTAAAAGATAAAATACGAAGATTTATGCAGAGGATTTCCTACGTGGAGGACCCCATTGAGGCTGCAAAGGCGATGATCAGCTCTATCCAAAAATTTGTTGGGATTCGTAACGTTTTTGGCGATAATAAGCGTAGTAAGATTTGATATTTATTCTGATGTCGTTTTTTTTGCACAGCAACTCGTATAATGGAGTCCATAACCTATCTGAAATTATCTGTTTTTTTTTTTAAATTTAAGTTAGGTTTGCTCTTGACTCGTAGTCTAGGTCAGAGATGACAGAGACAAAGTCGACGATGGAGCGAGCTTACCCAGAAGAAGCCTGTTAACTCTCACTTTGAAGAGATCGGGGTTGTTGAACAAAGTAAACTGAAAAGATAATATGCTGCAGTAAAACCGTCATTTGCCTTACCTTTTTTTTTATTTTTCTGGAATGTAGTATGCGACCTTTTTTTTTAGTAGGTATTCATATTTTTTTTAATGTGGTAGGTGTTTACACTATGTTCCCAGGAGAGAAATTAAAATTTAAAACTGTTTCATTTTAATCTTGTATTTTAGGTATAACAGTTTTTTCGGTGATCGCTACATTGTTGTACGCTGGATCGTTTATATACGTGGGACAGTTGAGTCAGCTCATCTACCTGGTCCAGGTCTTCCCTAATAAGATCGAGACCTTCAAAGCTATAAACTGTATCAGCGCGTCTTCTGTGCCTCTGACTAAATACTTTTTCATGTGGACTGCGAGGTACCTACCCATAGAAATTGCAATATGTTTGTTTAGATTAATTTGTGTTGTAGATTACATAGTTCCTTTTACTTTTAAAGGGCTCGTTTAAGGACAGTGTTTGAGCTGAGCCGCCACGGATTTGATTCAATACCAGAAGGAACAGCATCAAAGAAGAAAATGCTGAGTATCTTACAGCGAGCGCGCTACTTCTCCTGGCTGGTGGTCGCTAACCAAGCTGTCACTCATGTTACCTACCTGTTGATGCCTTTCCTCTTCACTGTTTTTGGGAACGATAGGTATTTACCTACTACGCCCGGTGAAACGTATGGTACGGAAAGTTTGTTGTTTTATGGGTCTAAAAGTACAAAAACCTTTTTTAAATGCCATGCCAATACAATATCTGTACAATAGACATAAATCAGACCGAGTTGGTTTATAAATTATAAAAAAGATTTGAATTATCCAAATATGTTTTTGATACAAGTTTCTTCGTAGCAACCAGTGTCACAATAAATCAACGTAACAACATTCCCGTCCTTTCCAGGTTTACGTCCAAAATACGAAACACCATTTTTCGAAATAACATTTGCCCTGACGTGTGTCGCGACCGCGTTCTCCGCCATTAATCAGACCGGCTACATTGTACTCTTCGTCACCCTCATCTGCCACGAACTGGGACACTTCCATGCCATCACAGAAGCCCTCGACGAGATACATACAATTTTGATCAAGAACGAACAATCGCGGAACAATTCTGAAGAGACGGAAAACAAATCCATCGATAAATTACTAACATTTTGCATAAAGCACCACCAGTTTTTGATGTATTACCACGGCAAGATTCGAGAGTTGTATAAAGTGATATTCGGGGCTCACTTCCTCAGTATGACAATAGTTCTGGTGACGACTCTGCAGACGATGAACGCGTGGGATGTGCGGAACACGATACTAACAGGAGTGACGGGTATCATGCCATTGTTTTTGTACTGCTTCGGAGGGGAGATGCTCATATCCGCGGGGCTGCAAATGTCCGCATCTGTTTACGGCTGTGGTTGGGAGCTAATGGAGGCAAAACAAGCGAAGGTCGTCCTCCTGATGCTTTGTCTATCGCAGCGCCCCCTGTGTTTAACAGCGGCTGATATTTTCGTTATGAACAGGGAGACTTTCGGCGACGTGGCTCAGGTTGTTTACAAAATATACGCGGTTTTCAATTAAGTTTGGTTGGATTCACTCAGGTTCGAAAAAGGTAAACAATGTAGATGTATGCTGGTAACATGTAGTTTCTGTTTCACTTGCCTTTGGCCGAATAAAAATACTGTAGACAACGTTTTTTTTTATTTATTTATATTTAACAGTTTATGTACACACATATATTATTATATAGACAAGAAAAAAGAAACAGAAAAATACGTGCATATGATAGGTGATGCTTATTTCTATTGAAATCTCTTCCTACGTATAGAGATGTAGACAACGTGTGTAAGAGTAGAAGAGATAACAAAATATATAAAATAAAAAAAATCATTATATACACATACACACACCCCCCACATATACACCCATAAATTTACATTTTATTCATTAATTTCTTTTTGTTTTTTTTTTTTCATTTTATTTATGTATTACTTACATATAGCGTTAACCCACATCTTTTAGTTATCGACAATAAATAGTACCTGTCGAATACGATTGTTTTGCTTTGTTCATTTGAAGCTTAAAAGCTTTCAAAAGCTTTGGATATGCTTTGTAGTGCATCGGACATGTATCGGTACGAATAATTTCCAATATTCCCTGTCTATTCGTGTGGTGCAGGGGATTGTCTGTTTTGATCGAATAATAGCTAGGTGGATCTGCGCTCTGGTTACAAAGGTTATCCGTTTTTCGGCCTACGCGGTTCGACGCAAAGACCAGTAAAATATAGTGATAGACTAGTTTGATTGGGAATATTTACAAGTATTAGTCGCTAAAAAGAAGCCACTAGTAGGTATATATAATATTACCACTTTAAATTGAATTACAGAGTCAAAACCAAATAATTTATTTCAAATACGCACATAAAAGGTAGTTTTGAACGCCAAAATTTACAAAACTGATTCTAGTCGCCCCTTCCAAAAGGTAATTTCATATGGAGAAGAATGGACAAGAAACTCCACGCTCTTTTAAAATGTTTTACAATATTTGGTTTAAGTACATTTATTATACAATTATATGTGAAGACGATGCACCTAGAATAAAATTACTATAACACAATTGCTAAACACAATTAAAAATGAAGCAATGACAGATAAATTAAATCTGTGTTAAATACACGCTGCTCACAAATATTCAAGTCTTGTAAACGATGACCATAGTTATGAATGAAAAATGTATCGATATTCAGAGTAAAGTATTAGGTAATTCAGCTTTAAGCTGTGTACCGGTTCAACTGCCATTTATTGGTGTCATTCAATTTTTAAACTACTCAATTAATAATAACAATTAACTTCATCGAATCAACCCACATGAATACGCCTTGTAAGTAAGTCTGACTCCTTACGAAGTCACAATTAATCTCTTGAAGGGAAGAAGCCACTGAACGGGGAACGTGTACCCACAGTCAGGGACTCCATTATGTGATATAAATCACATAGTGGAGTCCCTTTGTTAGTCAAAATTTTATTGGCATCAACAGTAGTACATAAGCTTAAAGTATACGCACAGCATCTTAGACGGGCAGGCAAAAAAAAAATCTTCCGAGTTTCCGTCGTCCCGACTTGAATCAATTCTACATTAAGTTGAGCTGTACGATTACTGACAGATGCTTGCACTGACTAGACAGGTCCACTCAATCTGTGTGGTTCTTTCCTCAAAATACCATTTCAGACACCAAACTACATGGTCTTCACATGATCTGACCAAGATTATGTCTGGACTTTAAAAGAGACTGTGACCTCTGAGTTTGTTTCGGCCTTTCTTCTCAGAGTAGTCAGATAGGAAACCTCATCTAATTAAAAAAAAAAATGTTTGACGTGTAAAAGTGTTTGTATAAACCTACTTACAGAAATAAAATCATTTATCATTTATCTGTATCTTCAGACAAAGGATCTTCCGGCTCATTGGTTTCACTAATACTGATGTTTGTAAGTTGCACACCAAAAGTGCGAAATGCTTTAACAAAATTACTGCCATTGTCATGCAACTAATTTAGTAGCGCTAAAAACCAAATTCTGTGTAAAGTTTAATTAAATCAGTAATGCGGTCGTAACTATGAGTTCCTTTGAATCGCTGACATGCCAACGCTACTGAAAACCGTTTCAAATCTTTTGTGCTCCAATGTGCTTTTATACATAAAAAGCTTATTTTCTTTCCAGACCAGATATCTGTTGTTGTGCACACGAAATCAACATCCATTAATTCAGATTTAATAGCAGACATTTGTTTTTCATAATATATGTTTAAACGGCGACTCAAACTTCGACGACTTATAAGTTTTAAGACCTTATCAGATATCTGCAAATTGGTGAATATCTTCATAAAGTGTGGGTTTTCTACAGCTCTCAATGGGATCATAGAGTGAATAAAGTACTCAATTATATTTTGTACAAAGTCCTCTTGAGTATATGGCTTGACTTTTTCAGCTTTTTTTGAATCTTTCTTCGATTTTTTGCCAGGAACTAATTCATTTCTGTTATCTTCTTTTTCTTTTTATATATGATTTATATTCATTTATGTTGTCCATGTTTCAGTTTGAGGTGACTCAAAAAATTAGATGTACAATATCAAATCCCTTGACTTTAGTAGCGCTACTAGGTAAGCATTTAGTGCACAGAGCTATGATTTTATGCGCTGTTGATTCCTCTGGTATATATTTAAAAAAATTACTGTCATCGATGTACTTGAGCCCGGACCCAGAGACTGTGTACTATATTTACATTCATCAAATAATATATGTAATTGTTTTAATAAACATGTTAACTGTAAATAACAATTAAAATTTTAATTGCAATTGAATTAATTGTAAATATCAGCACTGACTGGACAGGTCCACTCAATCTGTGTGGTTCTTTCCTCAAAAGACCATTTCAGACACCAACCTACATGGTCTTCACATGATCTGTCCAAGATTATGTCTGGACTTTAAAAGAGACTGTGACCTCTGAGTTTGTTTCGGCCTTTCTTCTCAGAGTAGTCAGATAGGAAACGCCGGCCTCATCTAGTTTAAAAAAAAATGTTTGACGTGTAAAAGTGTTTGTATAAACCTACTTACAGAAATAAAATCATTTATCACAAATAATAGATTTAATTGCAATTGATTTTAATTGCATCTCACAATTAAAAAGTAATTGAATTAATTGAATTGTAGGAAATTGTTTGCTTCTACAATAAAAAAAAAAATTAAATTATGCCCAATCCTGCCTATAGACATCGCGCGACCCAGACGAATCGAAAGACATATCTCATGAATCAAAATCCATCTAGCCGTTAGGATGCTTCGAGGGTGGGCGCGTTCCGTGAGGCGGCGACCGGTCCGTCGGTTGAACGCGTCCCAGAGGGTCATGGCCATCCGGTTAGCCCGGGGATACCGCACGGTCTCCGGGGAGGCGGCGAACCTCCTTGCCGGATTACCGCCATGGGATCTGGAGGCAAAAGTCCTCGCGCACATGTGGGAGTGGCGCGAGGAGGCTAAACGCCGGGGCGTAACCCCGCTGCCGCGAGAAATCGCGGCACGGCGGACAGAGCTCCGACAGGATCTCATGGCGGCATGGAGAGTGCGATTGTCGCAACCCAGCGCTGGGCACGCCACAATTGCGGCGATATGTCCCCTCTTTGAGGAGTGGCTGGAGAGGCGCCACGGCGTCCTCACCGTCCGCCCGACGCAGGTCCTCACCAGACACGGGTGCTTCGGGAGGTACCTGTTCCGGATAAGGCGGGAGGAAACGCCCGGGTGTCACCACTGTGTGGATCGCCCGGAGGACACGGTGGAGCATACGGTGGAGGTCTGCCCGGCTTGGGCGGAGCACCGCCGTGTCCTCACGGAAGTGATCGGCGGCGGCGATCTCTCGCGTGGCCATGGTGTTCCATGGTCCCCGGCGGGCGCCGCCGCCCGGATCACACATAGTGGTCGGGGGGGTCCGGATCGCTGTCGAGTCTACCATGAATTACCTGGGATTGGTGCTCGACAGCCGGTGGGACTTCGGACCCCACTTCCGGCGGCTGGTGCCCAAGTTGATGGGCGCGGCTGGGGCGCTGTCAATACTGCTTCCCAATCTGGGGGGCCCGAGCTCCACGTGTAGGCGACTCTACGTGGGGATCGTGCGATCGATGGCTCTGTACGGGGCCCCGATCTGGGCGGCTGACCTGACGGCCGGTAGCATTGCTGTTCTGCGGAGGCCACAGAGAGCGATGGCCGTCAGAGTCATCAGGAGGTATCGCACGATCTCCTACGAGGCGGCTTGTGCACTGGCCGGATCCCCGCCCTGGGACCTGGAGGCGAAATTACTCGCGTCATTGTATCGGTGGCGCGAGGAAATGCAGGCGCGAGGTGAGCGACCGATGCAGCGACTAATGGAGCAGCGTCGGTTGCTGCTTCGCGAGGTCCTGGTGGCGGAATGGCGGGACAGGCTCTCACGCCCTACCGCCGGCCTCGGCACCATCGAGGCGGTCCGGCCGGTGCTCGACCTTTGGCTCGGGAGGAGGCACGGCTCCTTGTCGTTTTGGGTGACGCAGGTGCTCTCGGGGCATGGTTGCTTCGGGAAGTACCTGTGTCGCATAACCAGGGAGCCAGACGCCCGGTGTCACCACTGCGTCGACTGTCGGGAGGACACGGCGCGGCATACGCTGGCAGAGTGTGCCGCTTGGGAGGAGCCGCGCCGTGCCCTCATCTCTAGAGTAGGCAGTGACCTGTCGCTGCCGGCTGTCGTTAATTCGATGATCGGCAGCGAGGAGTCCTGGGACGCGGTGGTTTTCTTCTGCGAGACAGTCATCTCGCAGAAGGAGGCTGCGGAAAGGGAGAGGGAGATCACATCCTCTCACCCAGCCCGCAGTAGGCGCACTGGGCGTCGGCGGAGGGCGGACAACGCCCTCTTCCAGCTCCCCTAAATGGGTCCAGGGGCGACGTCCGTCGCCCCCCACACATCGGACCCGAGGTGGCGGCGCGTAGTGTTCCACGCGCGCCCCTCTTAGACGTCGCGAGGGGAGTCAAACACCTCACTCCCCCCCTCGACACGAGGAGAGGCCTGCCGTGGCGGGCCGGCACCAGCCGGGGGTTGCGAAAGGATCGTAAGTTCCCGCGACCCTCGGCGTAGGTGTGAGATGGAACACCGGGGTGGTTTTTAGTCAGTAAGAGTCTGACAGACCCCTCCGCCCGCCCCAGGGCGGAGGACATCCATGAGGATTTTCCAGCCCGAAACAAAAAAAAAAAAAGCCCATGGTACGGAGCGAGAGTACATGGGAAGCCATTACCTCCTTCTGCGAAGCAGTAATGCTCGCGAAGGAGGAGGCGGAACGCGTGAGGGAGAGGCAAGCTTTGCGCCCTCACGCCCCTAGTCGCCACAGGAGACGCCCTGGGCGTCGGGAATTGACAGCCGATTCCCGGCCACCGTAGGCGCGGGCTTGCGGACGGCGAGCAATGGGTAGCTCGCCGTCCGGTAAGGACCAAGCCCGAGTCGACGGCGCGTTGTGTTCCACGCACGCCTCAAAGAGATGTCAGCACTATTGACGGGGTCCGCCAGGGCCGATGCCAGCTAGGGTTGCGGGATGTTCGAAAGAGTTACCGTGGCCCCGGCACAGACAACAGAAGGAACACGGGTGGGTTTTAGTCAGTAAAAGTCTGACACGCCCTCCCGCTCCGCCCAGGGCGGGAGAAGTCATTTGATGATTTCCCATCCACAAAAAAAAAAAAAAAAGGATGCTTCGAGGCTTCGAGGGTATAAATAGGTGATCCTACACAGGTACTAATTTACTAAATGCGGATTTCACCAATGAAAATTAACGCGATCATCAGTTCTAAGCTGCGTTCAAGAGCTGTCAGTGTCAATATTTCACAGCAATTTTGACACTGACAGCGCTTGAACGTGGTTTAGATGTGCTGAACACGTCTAATTTCATTGGTGGAATTCGCCCTAAGATACAAATATATGCAAACACAGAGGTGAATAAAATTATTGTGATAACTGTATGTATTACCTACACCTCATCTATTGACGTTATTTGCATCAAGAAAACAGTATTTATGTTTATTTTTCTTTGTATATAATGCGTCCTCAAGTTGACAGCAATTTCACCGGTGACGGAGATACCGCGACGATGTCGCGATGGTAATTACTTACCCGCTTTACTTTTGTTTTAGTCCAATTTATGACAAGGCGTTTGTCAAGCTCACAGAATCTTGTAATTTTGAGCTATTCGGCAATCTCGGAAATATGAGTGTTCTGATTTGGAGTATTTTAGATATATAGTATTTTTCTGGTTTTGGTTGATAAATTCAATATTAAATGTTTGTTAAAATAATATTTTACGTACTTATGTAAGTGAAAGTATACAAATTGCTGGTATGTACTATAATCAATAATTTAACAGATCACAAAGCGTATCAATGATAAACTTTAATATAAACTCGTTAAACCGCTAGAGAATATTCACAATCAACTTTACATTAAAAAAAAAAAAACAAAATAAACATTTCCAATTGTTTCTGAATATATTATAGCTTTTGTTGTTAAGCCAATGTTTTTTTTTATATTAGAGCCGAATGTTCATCAATATGCCTTAATGAAAGACATAAGTAAATAAAAATAAACATGGCAAACATCAACGGAGTGAAACACGAACCGAGCAAAATTAATTAAGCTGCAGATACACACGAGTAAGAATTTAATTAAAAAATCTGAATAATTAAGTCCGCAGTCTAAAGACCGCATTACTTTTGCATAATTGAAATGTAGTAAGTAGGTATTGAAATTCAACGTGTTCGCAATACACAAGCAAGAATATTCAGCGGATAAATTTACGTTACAATTTAAAGACAAAGTGAATCACAAATACCTTTGTAGCTCAAAACCGTTCTTTTGAAACGCTAAAGTAATAAATCGTCGAGCTATGCAGCCGTACGACGAAAGTGCTCCGTCGAGTTGTTCATCCGATACAGACGCTTACATACAATCCGTTTGTGGAACAATTCCATTTGCGGAATTAAAGAAGCACTTGGTATTGTTATTGGGGTTCCTTATCGCCTTAAAACTTACATTGAATAAATTAGTTACGTAAGTATTGCAATTAGGAAATTATTGTGAATGCTCCATTGTGAGGCAAAATATCAAGTTGTACGAGTGGGTATTTCCCGAAATGTTGGTAACTCGCCTACAAAGAGCAGACAGCTGTCAACTAAGTAATGGCTCGGCGTTGTTGTTTCGAAAATGGCTGCATTGTTTGATGCAAAGGACAATGCGACAAATTGGGCCTAATGACCAATACACATGAGATATTATTTTTGTGATAGGTCATAACACACAACTAACGAGAAAAATAATAAAAAAAATTAAATGTACCGGGTTCTTGTAGAGCTACGTCGAAAAGTTTTATTTAATTATGTCAAATATTTTTCAATTATTAAATGTTTTTCAATAGGAGTGAAAGAATATTACTTTAAAATATTACTAAAGTCACTAATCCTAACCACATAGAGCCACATGCGATTATAATAACACAATATACCTGTTACAAAAATAATAATAAGTGTATTTCGACTATTAGAGGGCGTAATAAAAGTTCTATGTACCTATGCGAGAGTGAATAGCAGACCGTTGCTTATTATATTGGCATTGTGTGCGATTAGTCCTCAAGCAAGATAACACGCGAATGCTAACGGGGCGCGTGAAAGAGAGAGAAACCTATTGACCTTGGACAAGCGCCCGCGCATAGCAGGTAAGTAAATCGTTTCGTTCGACTGTTTTATTCAGTGGTCAGCTCCGCTAGGAGTATTAGTGTTCTGTGGTGGTCAGTCGGTATTCTCCGCTTCTGACTGTGCAGTGCTCCTGTTATTCTTACTTTAACGTATTCGTATTCTTTCTATTACGACGACCCTGCTTGTTTTTGGACTCTGGTGATATTCTTACATGAACTGACTTTGGCTACCTTTACGGACTTGAATTCTGTTCTTAAAAATGCAGGAAGAACGTTTGTGTGTTCTGTGTCCACGTTCTGTTCATAGACGTAGACAAAATCATGTTTTGCAAGCAAGCTTGTTACATACGCATCCTGCGCATGTTTCCTATATACAGGAAAACGCTATAAGACAGGTGAGTTTTATACCGTTTATTATTATTAATATCAGTTATTTAAATAATGTTTATCTAACGCATGTAAGTATATTTAATACATGTAAAGCGCAGGCTTGGTATACATAAAGTGCGATCCATACGAAATCTACAAGGTGTTACAAAAAACCTAATTATATGTTACACAACCCGTGTTGCCGATTACGGTGATGTGTGGTGCCAGTTTCGAATAGTACCACGATCTCTAATCCCTCTCTATTAACTTCTCTATGAACCGTATGTTCCTCGGTGGGAACTCGTATAGGCTGCTTGCTTAGAATACCTTCTTAATCCTTTAGAAAGTGTGATAACAGGTAATCTAAGTTGTGAATTATTTTATTTGCAGGTATCATTCAACAGCACACAATCTGTCTGTCATCGTTGTTGGCAAAGAGTCGACCACAATGTTTTAAATCCAGTACAAAATCCAGTAGAACATGAACCAGAAGTTCCACCACCAGTACCAGTTCCAGTACCAGTTCCACCTTTGCAAAATGATGTACAGGGTTCCAATGATGGCGAACTTTATGTGCCTTCATATAAAAGAGCACCAAACACATCAAGCCACTGCATATTTGGCGCTTGTGGTAACGATAACCGCCGGCGTATACCGAAAACAATCAAGCTGTATATGATGACTACACATCAGTTGTATATTCCTCAACATGCACGAGTATGCAGGGAACATTTAGAAAGTAATATGTGGGATGAATTGGAGAACCACTGCACAATTTCTCATTACTTTACAGCAGAATATTTCACAGACGTGTGTAACATCTTCACTGAAGGAATCATTACTAACAAGCAGTATGATTTCGAAACTATGGTCGGTCTCAATGACGACAGTCTTCATTTTTGGGTTGGACTCAATGGAAGTGAGTTTCGCTCCATATTATTGCAAACACCATCGCTACGTGCATACAGCGATAATAGAACCATACTCGGTCTTTACCTCGCTAAGCTACGGACTGGTGAGAGCAATGAAAGGCTTGCGAACCTATTTAAAATGTCTCGTCGAACATTAGAGAGGAAGCTGGCGATTGCAAGGCAATGTTTGATTGATGAATATGTTCCTCAGCATCTAGGTATTGACCACATCACCAGAGAAGATGCACTACAAAGAAATCTGGCAATACCTAAATATCTCTTCGGAAATCATGAAAACACGAAGTTGATTGTGATTTGCGATGGAACATATGTTTATATTCAAAAAAGTTCCAACTTCTTATTCCAGAGACTGAGTTATAGCTTGCATAAGTTTTCCAATTTATTGAAACCGTTCATAATTACAACTAGTGATGGATACATAATAGATATTTTGGGTCCATATGCTGCAACAACAAGTGATGCGACCATATTGAATTCCATTTTGGAAAACGAAGAACACCCGCTGCACGTATTTCTTGTCCCGAACGATGTGTTCATTTTAGATAGAGGATTTCGTGATGCCATCGAAAATCTTGGAATGTATGACTATGAAGGTCACATCCCTCCTACAAAAGATAGAAGTGCCTCACAATTAACGACTACCCAAGCCAACAAGTCTCGACAAGTAACAATTTGTCGTTGGGAAATCGAAGTAGTCAACGGGCGTTTTAAGCGTGACTATAAACTTTTACGCCAGGAATATTTCAACAAAGCACTTTTACACATGTTTGATGATTTTAAGGTGTGCGGAGCATTAATTAACCATTTTCATCCTGTAATCAGTGATAGTGAACGCTCTCCTGCGATAATAAACCGCATACAGGAAAGGGTACACACACCTAACATTTTGCAAGAATATGTAGAGCGAAAGCATCTCAACAGACAAAGGATTTCTTTCGTGAGAATAGAAGACAATCAAATAG
Organism: Fissipunctia ypsillon; assembly: GCA_947568875.1. Taxonomy (NCBI): domain Eukaryota; kingdom Metazoa; phylum Arthropoda; class Insecta; order Lepidoptera; family Noctuidae; genus Fissipunctia; species Fissipunctia ypsillon. The sequence goes on along the minus strand of OX387659.1, from coordinate 12,091,770 downwards.
AGGACTTTCCACATTTGACTGAGGAAGAAATAATCCTTTTCGCGCTGGGCACATATCAATTGAAACTGGCAAGGTCTTACTGCAGTGAACATTTACGGGATGGCGTTTACATAATTGAGGTTTATCGAGACGAGCAATTAGAAGATTTGACAGATTTTAATATCTTTCAAACAAATGTATTTTTGATTAGAATTCATATTCAATCACGACATGCGAGGGCGCGCGAGTATCGTGGCTACATATTATTTGACAGAGACCAAACTGGCATCAGCTCTATTTTACAATATTATTGTACTTGTTTGACCGGAAGTCGTACGCTGGGAAGCTGTGCGCACATTTTATTCGTAGTTTGGTATATGGGCTTAGCTAGATACGAAGGATTTAACCCTCCAGCCGCATTTTTAGATTCTATTATTCTGGATATAGACTAATGTAAAGAAAAATAAACAAATGCGTAAAAGTTAACTTGTTGTTTCATTTATTGTATTATACGTAGTTGTCGATGGATGTCGTAAGAGGCGTTTTAAATTGCAAATATTGCAATCAACAGCATTTGGGAGTGGCTCCAGTGCTATTTTAGGGTAATATTCCTTCATTCGTATTGAAAAACAATTATTAATTGCAAAATATTTAACTTAAATAAATAAAACTTTTCGACGTGACTGTACAACAACCCGATACATTTAATTTTTATTTTTATTTTTCTCGTTAGTTGTGTGTTATGACCTATCACAAAAACAACATCTCATGTGTATTGGTCAGCAGGCCCAACTCCCATAGTGTTTTGCCCATTGTCCTTTATTTGTAACTAACTCAAACTCAAAGCATTTATTTCAATACAGGCGCACTTTTGAAGTATCAAGGAGTTGGTCAATCAGAAAGATGAAGCTAGTTGCACATTCCAAAGCGTAGTAGGTTCCTATGCAAAAAAAAGGGCAAGAAACTATGCACTCTTTTATGTCGTAATATTGTTATATGCAAAATAATCCTGCATTATGTCCTTGATTTTCTTTCTTTACAAATCATACAATTAGTAATAGTTACAACTACCTACCTAAATAAAAGAAATATTAATGCAGTCGAAGTTACTATGTGCAGTTGATAGTGCATGTGAACTCATGCATTCTTCGTACGTTCCGAATTGTTCAAGTGATCGCAGGTATGCTTCAGTCCAGTCGTTTATAGCTTTTCCATAAAACGCTCACGTTCCACTAGGGATCCAGATATATGTATAACGTTCCGAATATGGCTGAAAGCCGTGATGCAGGTGTGTAATGGACATTCCGATCAACATCAAAGACTGTTCACCGTTCACGCACTTTTGATTAATGGATAGAACATGCTGGACTGGACACGCCGATATATTTCTTCCATTACCGAAAACGGGCTACGATTTATATTATACTAGCTTTTCTCGCGGCTACGCCCGCGTGGATGTCGGTTCACCGGGATAAAAGTATTCTATCCAAGTTATAAATAAATTCATTCAGCCATTTTTGCGTGATTGAGCAACAAACACCCAAACAACTTCACAAACCTTCACATTTATAATATTAGTAGGATAGGATTGTGAGGTTAGGTAAGGTGATAATAATGTTTATCAATTCGTATAGTGTGTATTAACTAAGAGGAAACGCGGTCCGCGGTCGTTGGCATTCATTCCATAAAAACGTAATTCTCTGTTTTCTCCCTGGTTAATGATGCTAGAGCAAATATTTTCACTACATGTCCATATGTTTTGTTTTTTTGCAATTTGTATGATTTGTTTTCATTTTTCTAAAATTAATTTGAGTACGCCAAAAATAAAACAGGGATATTGCAGTGGTATACACGCATCAAAAGTGTCTAGGGATCAATTACGTTTTACAGTATCGCCGCAACTGAGGATTGTTATTTTAACTTTGTTCGATCGTCATTGATTCTTTATAATGAATTTCACTATTTGAATAAAGAATTTTCTTTAAATTTTGATTAAAAATAGGAAATCAATCAGGATTCCTACAAAAGCTTGTATCAATCAGCGTTTTTACAAAACCATTACAATTTCTGCATCGGAACTGAAAAAAAATTGCATCGATATGGAGCGACGACATCATTCGACACGAGAAGAAATGATGAGAGCCGTTGGAATGTTGCAAGGTGGTTCCAGGCAACGTGCTGTGGCTGTCACTCTTGGCACTACACTGAGCGTCATAAGCCGCCTCTGGACACGCTACCGTATCACGGGCAGCATGGCCAAGTGACATGGAGGACGATTTCGCATCAGCATTCGCAGACGGGATCGGTACATCCAAATTACTGCTCGACGGAATCGTACCATGACTGCCACTATGTTGGCTACGAGGCTCCCCAGCTTTTCAGCCTTGCTGATAAGCGACCAAAGCATCCGAAATCGTTTACGTGAAGTGAGTCTGCGATCCCGAAGGCCACTGAGAGTTCCACCCGCAATTGTAACGCCCGTTTCTGTTGCGTTGTGTTTGCTTTCCCGATGAATCTCTTTGCGGTATGAGGCTGGATACAAGACGTAATCGAGTTTGGAGGACCTCTGGATGTCAAAAACGTTCGAAATTGTTATTGCAACCTCTCAGATTAAACCCCCCGATTGCAATGACAATTTTATTTATCTGTGTAGTCAGGGAGTAAATGAGTGACCTTTCGCTTTTTATATAAAGATTAACTAATACAACTTGTTTTTTATTTACTTTTTGGTTCGTTTTTTGGCAGGGCAGTCGTGTTCTTAACTTTTTCAATTATTTATTTTTATTTGAGAAGTTTCGATCCCCATTCACAGATTTTGAAAAAAAATGTAACAATCAGCAAGAAAATGGGCCATTTTCACAAAAACTTTTTTGATGCCAATAGATCCTGTTTCTTATAAGGATCAAAAAATTGTAGCAGACTGACCGAGGTTTGAGCACTAGAAAGTCAGAAATCGCAAGAAACGTCTCCCATACATTTCTTAGGAAATGAGATTCCCAACTTACTTTTTTTATTGGATAGACTGGCCGCTTCTTGAAAACTGGCCGAAAATGAACAAATAACTTCGGATTTCGAACGAAACGCGAATTTTATTTACTTACTTTGAGAACAGCCGATCTATTCTGTAAACATCACACCGTGAGCACTTAGGTGAAGTGAGTTTGAAGTGAGCTCAATCCCTAGTAGAGTAAGGTGGGATGACAGTTCACATCACGCTCACTTCGCCTAAATTTTCACGGTGGGATCTTTCCAGAATAGCACCACAGAATTTAGATAATTTGTTGCTTGTGATTTCTGTAATTCTGAGAAAAATGTCATAAGGATTTTGTCTTTATTAAGGTTAGTTATAAACGGAGTACGGACGGAATTTTAACTGCTGTAACAGCCGATCTATTTTATAATCATCGCATCGTTGAAATTTAGGTGAAGTGACCTTGAAGTGAGCTTTCATACCACTCTTTGACAGGTCACTTCATTCTCACTTCACCTAAGTTTTCACGGAGAGATTTTTACAGAATAAATCGGCTGGTTATAATTAGATTGAAGTGATTGAAGTGCTACTCTATACCGGACACGAATAGGTGATACAAGGTCTGATTAGAGTGGTGAATGACCTAAGTTTGGTGTTAGCGCTCTTTTATCATTCACCTGGGAGAAAACAGAGGAATATGTTTGTATGGAATGAACGCCAACGACCACGGAACGCGTTTCCTCTAAACTTGATACGTGATGATTGCGAAATACACGGCCAAATTCATAGAAGTCGTTGTATGGAGGACGGGAGCTTATTACGTGTGGTTTCCTAGAAATTTTGTTAGTTGAAAACTTACCGTTTTTTTATTTCAGTTATGCGAAATTGCGACCATTATAATTTACTTATACATATATATTTTCACGAGAGAAAGCGTGACTGGCATTTCCATCTATTTTGTTACATGACACAGCATAATCCGATTAATTGGTATTTAAAACGCAGTATCTCGTATGAAGCTCCTGTTTATCTACATTTATCTCAAGCGAAGTTACTTTTTCTGCGTATTAAGTATTTAATAATTAATTTAGTTGAATATAAAGCTATCCATCACTCTGTTATTTATTTCATTATGTAAGTAGGCGTTTGTCTCTAAAAGTGACTGATCGTGTGATGATCTATAACCTGAAAAACAAACTTAATGCAGTATCAGATTGGGGAGGCCGTGATTGGAAATGACAGATAGCCTCATATGCGTTCAGTAAAAATGTATGAAATAAATATTAATTGATTGAATAATTATGTTTTAAATTTTTATATTATATTACCAGATGGCCAGATGTATAAACGTGAACGGGGCAAAATATGTAGGTATGTAGGGATCGTACGTAGCAGGTGGCTTTCTGTAGTTTCTGCCTACCCCCATGGGAAGAAGGCGTGAGTTTATGTACCTACCTATTGTAGCGAAAAAAAAAAATAAAAAGACGGAAAATTCACTTTTCTGCTACGACACGTTTAATTTTGTTTTTAAAATAAAAATAGAAAATAAACATTAAAAGGTAAAAAAAAAATGAACATTATGGTATAAAAAATGCAGTTTGACTTGAGTGAAGGGAATAAAATAGAGAACTTTGGTCCGATAGGTACGCGAATAAAACTATCTTAATCTCTGCAAAAAATATCATATTCTTCCTCTAGCCAACCGCCGCGAGATTTCTGACTGTGTTCTGCTTTTGAAAATCTTTAACAATCACATTAACTGCTCCGATATTTTGTCAAAACTCTATTTCAACACTCCCAGGAGGTCTAAACGATATAATCCACCTTTAAGTGTGCCATTTGCCTCAACAAAATATAGGCAGAACTCATACATCGTGCGTGCAAGCAAAAATTTAAACAAGCTTTGCAAGCAGCACGATTTGGATCCCTTCACAACTAGTGTGTCCTCAGCCAGGAGGTGCTTAAGCCGAAACTTTTTCCTATAAGTTGTTAAACATTGTTGATAGTTATAGTGATCGTTTTGCAGTGCGAGCAACTTTATATATAGTATTGTTATATTACTGAATAACTTGGTGTCAATGTCCATAGAAATTACTTACTTTTTCTATTTTTTATAAGTGAAGACTTGTAATTGGCTGACAGTCTTATTTACTGAACTTGGCCTGTTTGTTTTAGCTGTAAGTCTTCCATACTGCTTAAATAAATAAATAAATAAATAAATAACGAATGAGAAATAAAACGTACTAACTAGTCGATTGCAATCTCTAATAAGTAACGCTACCAAAACATATCGTTATGAAAAAAAAATCTGAGAACCAAGGTATCTCGCATTTTACATATTTGAAAATAAAAATTAAGTAGTTAATGAATTAAAAAATCTGCAGAGGGTTACTATCTACACTATTAAATTAGAACGTAAAATATCATAAAAAAACCGTGGCATAAGTAATTGCGTCCGGCGAGGTGACGTAGACTGTAGGGAGTCGTAGTTCTTTGTTCAGGAACTGGCGTTGGTTGCGAGACCTTCAGCGGTCAAAATGCGGTCCAACTCTCGACGTTGGCCAAGGACGTCCAGCGTTATTTTAGGCCAAAACCTGGAGGCCGAAAGGCGGCCTGTTCAAAACTGTTCAATCCTAAGACAAAATGAATTAGGGTTAGACCAGCGTGATCAGACTGAACTTCCGATTGAGGAAAACTGTTAAAAGATACGTACCAGAAAAAATAAAGATGAATGGTTAGACTCGTACTTAATATACCATACTTAAAATTGCTTTGCCCTATGGTATTCGGCAGGGATATAGTGTGCGAACACTTTTACGATAAATATTTTCCACTAATTGTAATTTTTGGGACGTAAAAATTCGTTTTTCTTCAATAAAATCACAAACGACCGCAAATTGTCAATCAAGCGTTCCCATCGAATGACAGTTTGAAATTCGAATCACGAAATAAAAAGATAAAAATCGACCAGGCTCAAATACAAACGGAAAAAAGGTTGATTATAAAGAACCAAAAAGTTTTGACATGCAGAGTTATGCTGCATTACCCCCTTTCCAACAAAAAAAGAAAAAAATATATACAACCGAAATGTGGCAACCCTAAAACAAATGACAACCCTATAAAATAAACGATAGAACGAGAAAATTAATTAACTTACATGACGCAATCTAAAACCTAGAAGGTAATTAAAATACATATAATAGACGACATTGGAGTGCAGGAGATACAGAATAAAATCGAAAGATCCTTCAACTTAGACGTTATCAGCGCGAGCTCCAGATGTGTCCACTAAATCTGAGTAACCTAGAGACTTAAAAGCAAAAGACTAAAAACTAACAATCCTAAGGACAAAGACTAAAAACCTTAGAGACTAATTAAAACTATATGTACCTAACTAACCTAAATATGAAAGGAACCCTGAAAAAAATAATATACATGAAACAACCTTGGTGAAAGAAAATATCCTCAGTCAAAGACGATGCAAAATCAGTCAAAGACGATACGACATCAGCCAAAGATGATGTAACATCAGTCAAAAAAGGCGACATCAGTCAAGAAAGGCGACATCAGTCAAAAAAAGGCGACATCAGTCAAAAAAGGCGACATCAGTCAACACAAGTGACATCAGTCAAAAAAGGTGACATCAGTCAAAAAAGGTGACATCAGTCAAAAAAGGTGACATCAGTCAAAAAAAAAGGCGACATCAGTTAAAAAAAACTTCTGTCGAAAGAGACTTCAGTCGAAACATGTCGACAGAAGTCGAAGAAAGTCCGTAGGACTAAGTGGTCCTAGTGATATTACTAGTAACACAGCCAAAAAAATTAAGCGAGCTCATACGCTCGGGTAAATAAGGGGTAAAGCAATAGAGGGATTAATAGCGATGTTAACACAAAAACTCAGCAATGAATGAAAGGTAAGACGCGAGTTGAGTCCGACTTTCAGCTAAATTAACGCTTTGAGTCTGACAATCCCGCCTTAACCTCAGCAAAGGAAGAAAGATTCGACGCCTATCGAGCCCGACTTTCAGCTAAATGGATGCTTAGAGTCTGACCATAAGCACAGGTTGAATCTATAAGGACTTTCCTGCTAAATCATTGGAGTTACCAACTGCATTAATCAAATAGAAACGTTAACAATATTATGATTAATTGCTCCATTGAATAACCAGGATGATCGAGAAAAGACTGTTAAACCACTTGCGTTTTATCGAAAAAATTTATCGACAATGGTACATCACTAAACACAAGAAGTAAGCTGTAAATAAGACGTAATCAAAAAGTTCCCCTTGTGACAACTAGATGTCGCTGTGGAAGGTTTTAGAAATGGTAGTTTGTCGAAATATTTACGAAATTTAAAAATGAGTTTTTTGTTTACGTAAATATTTTGTAATTCTTGGTTACAAAGGAAAGAAATTTATGTAAAACTAATATTCCAATTGAATTCGTGTAAATCGGACAACGCGTTTTGAAGTTGTGAGAAATTATTTAAGGATATCTTTTATATGATATGTTCCGGAATGGGCAGAATCATAATCTTGAAGGATATAGGTGGTTCTAGAAATAACTCTAGTCACACGACACTTAATAAAGCGAGGAGCAAGCTTTCCCGAAAAATAATCTGCTCCAGAGGATCTAGCAAAGTTACGTCTCCATACCGTGTCACCAACGTTAAGAGTAACAGCCGAGCGGTTCGTATTATAAGCCCGAGAATTACGGAGGAAAGCCATAGAAAGATTATCAGCTACTTTCGCATAAACCTCAACAAGAGAGGAAAGATTCGACGCGTGCTGAGCCCGACTTTCGGCTAAATTAGTGCTTCGAGTCTGACTATTCGCACGAGAAGAATTCATAAAGACCTCTCTGTCGAACATGAGAAAATTTGGAGTAAAACCTGTAGCTAAATTAATACAAGAGTTGAGATAGAGTTTGACTTTTGGAAGCATTTTCGCCCAATTTCTTTGATTTTCTCCGACTAAAATACTTAAACATGTAACCACGCTCTGGTTGTAACGTTCAACAGTGTTGGCTTGAGGAGTATAGTAAGGAGTGTAAGTAGGTGAATCGATGTGAAAAGAACTAAGGAAGTTTAAAAATATATTACTACGAAAAACAGTAGCATTGTCACAGAGAATAGCACGTCGTACACCAAAATTGAAAAATAATTCAGATTCCAGAGCTCTAATAACAGAACCAGCGTCAACCTTCTTAAGGGGAAATAACCAGACATATTTCGAAAAAACGTCTACCATGGACAGAATATACTTAAAACCATAGTAAGCAACAGGCAAAGGTCCAATGACATCGATAGAAATTACCTGTAGGGGCAATGAAACATCTTTTGGACAAATCATTTGGCCTCGTGGTTGAGTGTTTGCAATTTTATGAGCCTTACAAACCTCACATTGCCTCAAAGTTTCAGAAACATCACGAAACATGTTTGGCCAATAAAAAATCTCCTTGATCTTTAGGTAGGATTTTGTGACACCAGGATGTATAGAAGGAAAGTTATTGTGAATTTCCCAAATCGCGAGTGGAACCTTCTCGGCGGGTAAAACCACACGCCATGGATCAGCGCTAAAAGGGCTAGTAATAGGCATGCGTCTTAAGAGAACACCATTCTGAATCGCGTATGCAGGGAACATTTGAGGTGTATTGCGAACACCAAAATAAACCTTTTTGTACCATCTGTCATTAGTGTGTTCGGGACCCTGATCAAAGGTAACCGGACGTGCATAAATTCTAGATAAAGCGTCTGGAACGACATGTTGTGAACCCTTGCGATGAACGATGTCAAAGGTATATTGGGAGATGATAGTAGCCCATCGAGCTAAACGTCCAGATGGGTTGTTTAACGTAAGGAGCCACTTCAAAGCCATATGGTCTGTTATAACAGTGAACTTCATTCCATCTAAATAACAGCGGAAATGCTTTATGGAATCAAGAACAGATAACAGTTCGCGCTCAGTAGTACTGTAATTGCGTTCAGCTTTGGAAAATAAGCGAGAAAAATAAGCAACAGGATGTTCGACGTTATCGATATTCTGTGAAAGAACAGAACCGAGACCGACTGCTGAAGCATCACACTGTAAAATGAATGGCTTAGAAAAATCAGGACAAGCCATCACAGGAGTGTTGATTAGTGCTTCTTTTAACTTAATGAATGCATGCTCGGCGGCGTCATCCTAGCTAATCGGATCGCGGCCTTTCCTCTTACCTATAAGGGCAGTGAGAGGAGCTATTATAGAAGAAAAACCGTCGACAAATCGTCTATAATAGGAGCACATTCCAATGAAACCGCGCAATGATTTAGCGGTGGTAGGGGTAGGATAATCTCTAATAGCATCAAGCTTGCTAGGATCAGTTTGAAGACCCTTTTCATTAAGAATGTAACCCAAATATTTTAGTTCGCTTTTACAGAATTGACACTTTTTTAGGTTGATGGATAAACCAGCTTCCTTGAGACGGTTGAGTACCTTCCTAAGGAGCGCGAGATGACTATGAAAGTCTTTGGAAATTAAAATTAAATCGTCAACATAACCAAAGACGCAGTCATCACTGGTCGAGGTGAATTCAAAATTAACGATCAAATCTGTAAGGCGCTGCATTTCCGAAGCCGCATTTGTAAGTCCAAATGGCATTCTGACAAACTCGAATAGACCACGTTGAGGGACTATAAAAGCGGTTTTCTCACAACTCTCGTTATCTGCGAGAGGGATCTGCCAAAATGCACTTCTAAAATCAAGAGAGCTTATGTACCTTGCACCACGTAGATTATCAAGAATATCATGAATACGCGGGAGGGGATACGAATCTTGATGGTGACGCTATTCAATTTTCTGCTGTCAACACAGAAACGAACAGAACCATCTTTTTTGGTAACCATAACTACGGGACTTGCCCAAGGGGAACGAGAGGGCCGAATGACACCCATCTCTAACATCTTATCAATTTCTTCATTGAGATTTTTTAGCTTAACGGGAGATAAAGGGTAAAACCTTTGTCTAATTGGTGGTCCTGTAGTATTTATCTTGTGTGAAAGCCATGAAGTTTTTCCAAGACCAACCTTTTCAGACGAAATGACTTCAAACTCGTCAATGACTTGTTGTAAGCTTAACTCTTGGTCGGGTAACAAAACATTACGGGGATGTATGTAACGGACCTCACTAACACAAGAAATCTGAGGAGGGGAATGACTGACAGAAAGGAGGTACATATTACCTTTGATATTTTTGTTAAATGCCTTACTAAAAACAGACGTTAAACCGAATTTATTCCAAAACTCTATTCCTAAGATAACAGAAGATGACATACAACGCGCTACTAAAAACTCGTGGACAAACGTTGTACCATTAAACTGAACCGGGAGATAAACGGTTCCTAAAATATCAATAGGCGAGTTGTTGGCAGAAATTGCACGGGGACATGTATCGCTAGAATTCAAAGAGATACCTAGTTCATGCGTTAAACTATTACTAATAAGGGACATTTGTGCGCCTGAGTCAAGTAGAGCCTTTATCAGACGTTCACACAACAAAATTTCAATAAATGGTCGGTTGTCAGATGAATCGGAAGTTATCACCGGCGACACTGTACGTGATTTATCGTGACCCCGGTGGCTTATACATTTTTTGGGTTGCACTTAGAGCAATCACGTGTAATAACATCTGGAGACCGACACTTGAAACAGAGCATGCCAGGGAAATCTGGGCAGTTGCGATATGAATGTCCATTTTTTCTGCACTTGGGACATACCTGGGTTTCATTAGTTAAACAAGAAATTGATTTAGGTTTAGGTAAAAAGCTTTCAAAATGTGTCGCAGTGTCAATGAGCGCATCAAGATCAGTAAACTTGTGTATGGACAGACATGGGAAATATGTTGGATGCATGTTATGAATAATAATTTCTAACAGGGAAGATTTGCCAATCGGATTGAGTAAAGTATCATTTAAGTATGATATTTGGATGACGAAATCTCTGACAGATTGATCCGGTTTCTGTTTTATATTTCTGACTTCTTGTTCAGTCTTGAACTCGAAATCAGTAGGACCAAATGTCTTGACAAAGAACTGCTTGAGTTCAGAGTAGGATAAATCTGAATGGTGTATAGACCTAAAGTATTTGAGAGCAGCACCAGATAACACTTCATGGAAACGCTTTATCAAGTAGTGATCGGGTAAATCATCTGCGTCTTTATGTTCATCGATGCAAGTAAAAAATTCGCGAACGCAGGAGTTACCAGAATAATTTACTTTCCATTTCAAAAGTGAAATTGGTTTCTGAAAAAAACGAGGACAGTCTTCAGTTTTAATCGGAGAAGGGGTATTAGACAAACTAGAGGCCTGCGAAGCCCTAGGTGGAATCGGTGGGGGTCTAGATATAATAGGACTTCCGCGGCGAGGTGTCTCGCCAATAGAGCATCCTTCGTCGGCCATGTTAGATGAGAAAAACGAAAACTGAATAAAACAATCCACGAGTATGTTTACCAGTAGCTGGAAAGAGTTATTTAGCGAGTAATATGGCTGGTGGATGAATAGAAAGACACGCAATCGGCAAGCTAAACGGTGGGGCTAGGAGTCAAAGAAAGATAGGAACCTATTAGAAAACCAAAACGTGAAATAGGACGCTTTGGGCTAATAGATACCAGAAAAAAACGAAACCAAGCACACAGTCGCATAAAAAAGCCTACCTTTGAAACACGACGCCTATACATTCACACACCAAGCATTCTCTACAGTGAACTACAAATACAGGCATTAAAATAAAACTCGGGATTAAAATATATTTGTTGGGAAGAAATGAAAGAGTTTTTAATTAGTATTATTATGGAATTAAAGTACAATCAGCACATTCAATATTATATACGCAACATCCAACATTAAAAGGTGGATCATCAATGGTATCATTGTCCTGTAATGCATATTCTGCTCCATCCATGACACTGGAAAAAGGACACATCACACACAAAATAACAGAAAAAAATATATTAAGTAACCATCAAAATTACTTACTTTAGTTCGGGCGCCATTTTGTAGCGAAAAAAAAATAAAAAGACGGAAAATTCACTTTTCTGCTACGACACGTTTAATTTTGTTTTTAAAATAAAAATAGAAAATAAACATTAAAAGGTAAAAAAAAATGAACATTATGGTATAAAAAATGCAGGTTGACTTGTGTGAAGGGAATAAAATAGAGAACTTTGGTCCGATAGGTGCGCGAATAACGAATGAGAAATAAAACGTACTAACTAGTCGATTGCAATCTCTAATAAGTAACGCTACCAAAACATATCGTTATGAAAAAAAAATCTGAGAACCAAGGTATCTCGCATTTTACATATTTGAAAATAAAAATTAAGTAGTTAATGAATTAAAAAATCTGCAGAGGGTTACTATCTACACTATTAAATTAGAACGTAAAATATCATAAAAAAAACCGTGGCATAAGTAATTGCGTCCGGCGAGGTGACGTAGACTGTAGGGAGTCGTAGTTCTTTGTTCAGGAACTGGCGTTGGTTGCGAGACCTTCAGCGGTCAAAATGCGGTCCAACTCTCGACGTTGGCCAAGGACGTCCAGCGTTATTTTAGGCCAAAACCTGGAGGCCGAAAGGCGGCCTGTTCAAAACTGTTCAATCCTAAGACAAAATGAATTAGGGTTAGACCAGCGTGATCAGACTGAACTTCCGATTGAGGAAAACTGTTAAAAGATACGTACCAGAAAAAATAAAGATGAATGGTTAGACTCGTACTTAATATACCATACTTAAAATTGCTTTGCCCTATGGTATTCGGTAGGGATATAGTGTGCGAACACTTTTACGATAAATATTTTCCACTAATTGTAATTTTTGGGACGTAAAAATTCGTTTTTCTTCAATAAAATCACAAACGACCGCAAATTGTCAATCAAGCGTTCCCATCGAATGACAGTTTGAAATTCGAATCACGAAATAAAAAGATAAAAATCTACCAGGCTCAAATACAAACGGAAAAAAGGTTGATTATAAAGAACCAAAAAGTTTTGACATGCAGAGTTATGCTGCACTATGTATGTATGAATATTAAACAGTAGAGTAAGAGATAGATAATATGTATCAAGTATCAACTTGTCTGTTTTTCCTCTCCGGTCACCGTATATGTCTTCGGTTAAAGAGTTTAGAATAATATGAATGAATTTAATTGATAATTGTTTGTAAGTAAAGGTTTACATCATCATCATCATCATCTGCCTAGCCTTTTCCCAACTATGTTGGGGTCGGCTTCCAGTCTAACCGGATGCAGCTGAATACCAGTATTTTACATGGAGCGACTGCCTATCTGACCTCCACAACCCAGTTACTGGGTAATACGATACCCCTTGGTAAGACTGGTTGTCAGACTTTCGGGCTTCTGACGACCCGTAACGACTGTCAAAGATACACGAATGACAGCCGGGACCAACGGCTTAACGTGCTTTCCGAGGCACGGAGGGGTCTTGATATGTAAAGATGGTCACCCATCCACAGACCAACCGCGGCAAGCGTAGCTTAACCTGACCGATCGACCCGTGCGGCTCTTATTTCTTAGCCACAAGCCCAAGTAAAGGTTTACATGTGAAAAGAAAAAGTAATTTATTTTCCGTTGCGGCAAAAGTTCAAAAGTAAATCTGTGTATCTCTACCAAGTAAAACACATAAATGTTAGCTAGATAAAACATCACGTCACAGCTTGCACGTTCTCTAAAGAGAAAACGACTCCGATCTTATTTTTGTGGTGGCTTCGACTCGAGCCAGCCATTTCCTGCGCTTTACATAGCCGCCCGCACTTTCCGTCCGTTTGAAACCTTTCCAGTTTTCGATTCCGCTCAACAACGACCTTTAGATGCAATTGCCTTTGATTGTGCTCATTGTACTTAAGTTTTTAAAGGAGGTATTGCTATTATGGTTTTACGCTGTTTTAAACTACTTGAATCAAGGGTATTGTGTTTATTGTACAGTTTTCATAGCTTTGTACTGAAGCAATATAAAACACAGGTTTTTAAACTCTCTTTCATAAAATGGTAATGTAGGAAAACTGTTTCTGAAATTTCAAACTAAGATGATTCCCTCATTCAGTCATAGGTTAATTACTAGCAAGTCTGTTATACATGAAAAATTTAAACCATGCATTGTACAGGAAAAATGTCAACAATTTATTTTATATTATAATATAATAGGGATTGTATATTGGACAAATTAACTTATCTGATATTACAATACACTTTATAGCAGTGACGCAGACACTGACTGCATCGAACTTTATAGCCCGGCCTCATGCAAAGAACGTGAGAGTGCGTCCACTACTTCCACCACATCGTCCGATGACAAGGTGTAGGAATGCAGTCACTTTCTTTTACATAAATTGGGTTCGATCGGCCGAGTTCGGCCGACGACGTATGAAAATAGTTCGGCTGATGATGTACGAGCATAGTTCGGCCGATGACGTTTGAGCATAGTTCGGCCGATGACGGATTAGATGTATGTCTCGCGTTACAATAGGGAATATTATGCAAAGCTGAGACAGCAGATGGTGCCACATAACCACGAAGTAAACAACGCAAACTGTCAAATGCGAGCGCCAACATTTTTCGGCATTTTTCAATATAATTTCAGCTTTATCTCACCTTGTTAAAATAATACCAAAAGTTAAAAAAACATGCTAATAAGAATTTCAAATATATTTGTTTTTGTGATATTGAACTACTTTATAATAAACTTTTAACGTTACATTCAAGTAAATAACACTGAAAATATTGTGTTTTTACATTAGGATAATACTCTGACCTGTAAAATATCCTTCATTCTTATAGTCTTCAGCTCTAAAATGTTCAGAACACAATCTTTAATATTTTGTGACTGTAAAATGCTTGCAACGTAGGAATTTACCACTGCTTGCGATGTTATCCGTATTTAGTGAATTTAATGAACACCTTCGTTCCTGCATATATTTCATAAATGGCACAACACTGATTCACCGACTGCATTATTACTTCCATAAATACCACTAAAATAATTTATTAGTAGATTATAAACACACCGGATTTCTAATTAACAGTCATCTAACCATTGATATTTTTTTTATAACCATAGATGAAAAAGGAGGCCTAAATATGAAGTTTGTTTTCTGTTTACGTTATTTATTTAATTATTTATTCCCCATAGAACTATCATTACAGGTTGCATTACCTAATGCAATTGATTGATGATTGATTTTTCAAGGTCTTTATTATTACACAGGTGTTTACAATGGTATTTACAAATGATCTTATTCAATTTGTACACAAATCGTGATTAAATTTGTTACATAGGCTATATTTCGCCTTTACAAACATTAAAACATGTTTTATTATCTTGTTTTGCGTTGACATGAATTAACTTACAGAGTGCATCATTTAACTACTAGGTATGTGCAAGTCTTAGTGTGGACCCACATAATAATTTAATGTTTAAGTTACAAACCTAATGCAATTGTACGGTCTCATAAAATGAATTAATTATTAAAATTATGTACAATTTAAAATTATTAAGAACTTTAACCTTTTTGCTATAACCTTTTTGTTAGCTAGTCACCATAGACGGACGCCATATTGTTCTGTTTACCAAGCCTTTCAGGCCCGCCCTCTAGCGGGATAAATTATCAGTAAGGTTCCCTATTGTCTGAATCTCAGACCAAATGATCGGGATTTTTTAAATTAATTAATTAATTTATAACACCTTAAATCTATCATTACAGGTTGCCCTAATGCGATAGTTAAGTGTACATATAGATAGCTCCATACTTTCTAATAATTGTTTTTAAATATACCTACTACCTAATTATAAACTAAATTTACAATGAACTAAACAAACATAACACAGAAAAAATTATAACATAACACCCTAGAGGTCGCCAAAGAAAAGTCGTTCAGAGAACAAGAAAACAAGTCGATTTTAACTGCTACCATGTTGAGCGTGCACAACGGCAACACCAGCAGCCGCGGTCGACGCCGCCTGCTCCCATACTCATCTGGTTTATGTTTCGGCGTGGCGCAACTAGTTCAGTTCAATAATTGTGTATTTTTGCTAGTTGGACAGCATAGCAAATAATCATATATAGGTAGATACCTAAACTACATTAGGCCCATTCTCAATCGAATCCGCCAATCGGACGAGGATTCTTCGATTATGAGTTTATGAGTGAAAATAATCGAGAATCATCGATATGTTTGCACATCTCTCCATCGAGAATCGCTATACCTATATATTACACTCGTTGCAGACACACCCTTTTACCCCTCTCGTCTATCTATATCTACACATACAAACTATGTCGACAGGCTTAGTAATTACGATAGTGAGAATGTCCAGAATGAGTAATTAGAGTTCGACGTGTTAAAGCTTGTTCAGGAAAATCTCATCACTGTCAAAAACAAATGACTGACTAAAGAGCACATTTAACATGCACATAGGATATAAAAAGCTCTTCAGTTTTCTGGCAAACAAAGGTGATTAACGATATTAATGTCCGTTTTACAGCACATCTGTCCTTGTGTAAGAACATAACTAAAGAAGCTCGTATTTAGTGCTCTTCATTTTGAGTACATTAGTTATTAAAAACTTTCTACTCAACTCGTAAAATCTCATAATGAAACAATGATGTGTCTGTCAAAGGTAATAAAGATCAATATTGCAAGCATTAATTTAAATTGGTTTTTGTCTCACTTGTATATTTTTTCGTTGTGGCTTGTAACTTGTTTTTAAGTACTTTTAAGTTGTAATAAAGTGAAAGGACGACGTGTGTTTTTATTATTTAACCTACGATAAGTCAAACAAAGTACTCGTAGTACGAAATTACACATTTTATTTCACGTTGCCTACGCGGTGGCTACGTGCTACGACACTGCTACGAAAACATGTTCTCCGTAGCACTTCTTTAAACTAATTATTAAACAATTAAATACTATTATTTTGGGTCTGATAGGTTAATACTTATGCATGGACCCATGATTTTCAATCGTTTCGAATTAAAACTGCTTTTTAAAATCTGGTGTGTTCGTTTGTATTTATAGGTAATTAAAATTGTTCATATTGTATTTTACCCATTTTTCATTTAAAATATAACATAACATCACGCCTGTATTCCCTGAAGGGTTAGGCAGAGGTGTACCTATAGTACACCCGCATTTCGCCAGTTATGTCATGTACCTAATAGGACATCATTCATTCACTACTAGAGGATTCTTCATTTACTAGGTTCAGTCTAAGGCAACGAATTTATATGTTAATCTTAAATAAATCTTTTCGACAAACATTTTTACACGTGGAGCCCAATTCAAATAAATCCATTTACATCGTTAATCGTACTCGATAGCTTATCTACGACTATGTGCGTGCTTGAAACACCATAAAATCATGGGATTAAGGCAAAGCAAACATTGTCCCTATTAGACTTCAAGCGGCAATAAAGTTAATCTCTTAATCTTACTTTAGATATCGATCCTCATTTTTTTTTTTAACTTTTATGTTTTCGATCTGTACGTGTACTGTAGGTATTTGAAAATAATTGGAGACATTTCGGTTTTTATTGTGTCATTTGTTTTGTGATTTATATTTTTATTTTCTAAGGCTTCGTTGTGAGTTTTTTCTCGAAATCTAATTTAAACGTACACAACATAGTCCTTATTTATTTATATAGGTACTTACTTTAACTTTTCATCTCGAGTAAGATGAGAATTGTTGGAGAATAGACCATGTCGTGAAGACAAGAATAGTCAGACAGCTCAGCAGATTGGTGGTGGTGTGTCGACTGTCCTGCAGTGTGGTCTGGTTCAATTTCATTTATAACATCTCGCCTGTGTTCCCCGAAGGGTTAGACAGAGATGTATCTATACTACACCCACATTTCGCCAGTTATGTTTTAGTCCCATGTAATAGGGTGCGAGTCTATTGCCATCAACCGGGCACAAATCCAGACTGCGGATTGCTATTGACAAATTCTTGAATTCCATTCCATTCTTGAATTTAATTTATGTTGTCAATATATAAAGACTGTCTCATTGGTGGAGAGGTTGCAAGCGCTACTGCTAACCATGAGGTCCTGGATTCGATGTTTACATCAGGAGTTTCTCAGTAGCAGCCCGGAGTCTGGATTCATGTCCGGTTGATGGCAATAGGCTCGCCCCCATTACATGGGACTAAAACATAGCTGGCGAAATGTGGGTGTGCTACAGGTGCGCCACTGCCCATTCCTTCAGCGAATAAAGGCGTGATGTTATGTTATATAAATCCAAAATTCTCAGTAATTATGTTCACTCCATTGAAGCTATTCCGTTAGCATGAACTACTGTTACGTCGGGCTTTGTAAATGAATCTGTCAGTCCTAAACCGTCTAAATATCGTGTGGCCCGTTAATTGTCACATGAGAGGTGATTAATACCAGCGAGTCCATCAACCCGTGTCCTTCGAGGGCGAGCAGGGATACATTATTCAACATTGTGACTGATTGAAGTAGACACTTGACACTTCATTTATCTATGTTGAGTCTGAATGTGCTCAAGTATATTACAGGTTTTTTTGGACAATTTATTTATTTACCAAGTTAATGTTATAGAATCAATTTATGTAATGGAATAAAATAAAATATATGAAGTGATGGGTGAACAGCTTTCAGCATATTGGAACTGAATTTTATGTTACTAAAAGCATTATTCCAGTGAGACACTTTGCTTTTTAGAAAGAATGTTATGGTGCGGTGCACTCGAGATTATACATATAACAACAACAACTAGCTGCATAAAATTATCCTAAAGACAGCCACTACCATTTAGTTTTCTATTTTTCCTATCGATGTTAGAATCATCTCTTTATTTATTTTCTTACTATTGTGTACCCTAAAGGTATGATGTAGAGCTACTTTTTAAATTTAGACTATCCTCATTTGTTAACGCTTTCAAGGAAACTAAACGGCCATAGACGTCATAACAAGAAAACTTCTATTGTGTCTCGCTCAGTGTCCTTGAAAGCGTTAACTATCTACAACAACAATAAACAATATTCTATTCTATTTTTTAGGGACACTGCCTTTACATCGAAAACCACTAATCGAAGGTAATCTTATCAAACAATTCAGATTTGGGCATACAGTAATCCAAACTATCCAAACTAATATTATAAATGCGAAAGTAACTCTGTCTGTCTGTCTTTCTGTCTGTCTGTCTGTCTGTCTTTGCTTCACGCCTAAACTACTGAACCGAATTGTGTGAAATTTGGTACAGACATAGTTTGGAACTTGAGAAAGGACATAGGATAGTTTTTATTACAAAAAATAAAATAAAAAATAAAATAAAAAATAAAATTTATTCCGGGCATACAGCGCCATCTATTGGTCAAGAGTCGGCATCAATTCAGTACTGAAAATTCATCGGAAAAATGTAAATAAATAGTAAAAAGGTATGAAAATATAATATAATACAACTTTTAGTACAAAGAAAATGCTCTAACGGAGTATAGATAATTCTATTAGTACTATATGTCGAGTTGGTGATCGCGCAATGGTGTCGATCGTTACACGAGTTCGGTTCATGTTATTGTTTTAATTCATCGGAAAAAAGTAAATAAATAGTAAAAAGGTATGAAAAAAATAATATCAATAAATAATAAAACTTTTAGTACAAAGAAAATGCCCGAACAGAGTATAGATAAATAATCCGAGTTGTCACTATGCTCGATAGATGGCGTTGGGATCGAAATAGATCGCGCTATGGTTTCGTTACACGCATTTGGTTGGGTATCGGCCGAGCGCTTCGGTACTGTCGTGGAATTGTGGATTAATCGTTTCGTAAATTTAAAATTGGCTCCGTTGTATTAGTTGTATTAGTTAAAAGGTTTATTTGTTGGGTTGTCTGGTGGTTGTTTTCAAAATTGGTTCCGTTGTATTTGTCGATTAAAAGGTTTATTTGTTGGGTCGTCTGGTTGTTGTATAATGTAAGTTTAGTTTGATCTCGATTATTAGTAGATACTAAAATGATATGTCTAAATTCGTTTTAATTTTTAAATTAATTAGATCGTTCCTTTTAAATTATTTAGTTTTAAGCTTGGTTATTAAGAGAATAGGTTGTAATATAAATTCTTTTAAATTGTTATCAAGTTCGTAATTCGTATTTTTTTAAAATTCTTTTGTTTTCAGTTAGTTTTCAATTTAAGTTCGGAAAGATTGTAATATTTCTTTAGTTTAAGTTCTTTTTTAAACTACTTTTTTCAATGACGAGAAAACGCAAGTCCAATTTAGCACGTAGTTCCAGCGGAGCTCGAGCTAAAAGAGTTGCAAGAAGTCAAGAGTCTCAAGAACAGACTCAAGCCCGTTTAACTTTAGACGCCGAGCGTCACGCTGCTCAAAGAGCTGCTGAGACTGAAGAGGTGAGGCAGGAGCGACGGCTCTTAGACGCTGAGCGTCACGCTACTCAAAGAGCTGCTAAAACCGAAGAGATGGCTCGGGAGCGCCGGCTCTTAGACACCGAACGTCACGCTGCTCAAAGAGCTGCTGAGACAGAGGAGACGAGGCAGGAGCGACGGCTCTTAGATGCCGGCCGTCATGCAACTCAAAGAGCTGCTGAGACCGCTGACATGACTCGGGAGCGCCGGCTGTTAGACACCGAACGTCATGCTGCTCAAAGAGCTGCTGAGACTGAGGAGGTGAGGCAGGAGCGACGGCGCTTAGATGCTGGGCGTCATGCAACTCAAAGAGCTGCTGAGACAGAAGAGATGGCTCGGGAGCGACGGCTCTTAGATGCTGGGCGTCATGCAACTCAAAGAGCTGCTGAGACAGAAGAGATGGCTCGGGAGCGCCGGCTCTTAGATGCTGGGCGTCATGCAACTCAAAGAGCTGCTGAGACAGAAGAGATGGCTCGGGAGCGCCGGCTCTTAGACACCGAACGTCACGCTGCTCAAAGAGCTGCTGAGACTGAGGAGGTGAGGCAGGAGCGACGGCTCTTAGACGCCAGGCGTCATGCAACTCAAAGAGCTTCCGAAACTGTAGATCAAACTCGAGTACGTCGGCTTTTGGATGCTGAACGTCATGCGTCTCTGATTTCTGCAGAGTCACATGAAGAATCTCATAGACGACGTGTTCTATTAGCTGCACGGCAAGCACAAAGACGAAATATATTTACACCTAATACGTGGGAGGTATTTCATGATGCTGCTTTTGATTACGACCCTTTAATCGATTACATGAACCATCGATTAGTGCTCTTAGGACGGATGGCTAAAAAGTGCACATATTGTATGGCACTAAAATGGAAAGAGGAAACTCCGGGTATGTGCTGTTCTGGAGGTAAAGTTTCACTTCCATCACTCGGTATTCCAGAAGAACCCCTGAAAACATTCCTTTTATGCGATAGTAATGAGTCACGACTCTTTGAACAGTATAAGGAAATATAATAGCTGTTTCCAAATGACGTCATTTGGGGTAGATCATGAGGTTGTTATGCCTGGATTTTCCAGTACATTTAAAATACAAGGTCAAGTTTACCATAGGGTTGGGTCTTTACTGCCTACAAACTATCAGCCTAAATTTTTGCAAATTTATTTTATGGGAGACGAAAATAGTGAAGTTAACCGTAGATGCCAGAATATTAATGGAGTTGTAAGGGATACTGTCTTAAAAATCCAGAGAATGTTGCACGAGCATAACAACCTCATTAATACTTTCAAAACAGCATTAGAAAGAATACCGGGAGAAGAATACAAGTTGATTATGCACCCTGACCGTACACCAACTGGGGAACATGAAAGACGGTACAATGCACCGCTTATTAATGAAGTAGCAGCTGTAGTCACAGGCGAACAGTTTGCTTCCCGTGACATTATTTTGCATGCCCGTAATGAAATTTTAAGTAGGGTACCAGATACACACAAATTTTACGACGCATTGCAATATCCGTTGATATTCAGCAAGGGGCAAGAGGGGTACCACTTTCAAATACCCCAAGTCAGTCCTGTAACAGGTTTGCCTGTAAACAACAAAAAAGTCTCATGCATGGATTTTTATGCCTACCATATCATGGTTCGAGAAAATGATTTTAATATAATATCACGATGTAGACAACTGGCCAATCAGTTTTATGTTGATATGTATGTAAAAGTTGAAAGCGAACGATTACGATACATATCATTAAACCAAAACAAATTGAGAGCGGAGAACTATGTCCATCTTCAAGATGCTGTGGCAAATGATGGTAATGTTAACCCTAACGATTTAGGTAAATTGGTAATTTTGCCATCATCTTTTGTAAATAGCCCCCGATATTTACACGCTTATACACAGGACGCATTCGCTTACGTACGTACATATGGTCGCCCCGATTTGTTCGTGACTTTTACATGCAACCCAAGCTGGCCTGAAATAGTTGAAGAGTTGCTGCCGGGACAGAGGGCAATCGATAGACATGATATTGTTGCAAGGGTTTTTCGATTAAAAGTTAAAAAGCTTATGGAAGTTGTCAATAAAGGAAATGTGTTCGGTGAAGTACTATGCTTTATGTACTCGATAGAGTGGCAAAAACGCGGGCTTCCTCACGTGCATATTTTAATCTGGCTGAAGGACAAGCTGAGACTAGATCGAATAGATAATGTTATTAGAGCGGAAATACCGGATCCAAGTAGTGACCAGGCACTTCATGAAATTATTATTAAAAATATGATTCATGGTCCTTGCGGTTCTGACAATCCTCAAAGCCCCTGCATGAAAAATGGAAAATGCTCTAAAAAATATCCTCGCGCGCTTATTAAAGAAACTGTCCATAATGACAATGGATATCCGCTGTATCGTAGAAGAGCACCAGGAGATGGGGGACAAACGGCGTCTGTAAAAGTTCGAAATGTTTATGTTACTATTGATAATAGTTGGGTAGTTCCTTTTTCGCCCGTATTGTCAAAAATGTTTAACGCCCATATTAACGTAGAGGCTTGCAGCTCAGTGCGCGCTATCAAATATATATGTAAATACATAAACAAAGGTAGCGACCAAGCTATTTTTAATTTTAAAAACACCGATGCTGCTAATCCCATAAATGAAGTCCAAACGTATCAGTCTGGTCGTTATGTTAGCAGCAACGAAGCCGTGTGGCGGCTTTTAGCCTTCCCGTTACACGAAAGGCACCCGACAGTCACACACCTGACTGTACACTTGGAAAATTTTTACTGCAAACAATTTCCAAGAGAGATTAACCTCTGCTCCAAAAACAACACTCACCGCTTTTTTTGAGCTCTGCACAAGAGATGAATTTGCAAGGACGCTCCTCTATATTGATTTACCAAGATATTACACTTGGAACGCAACATGGAAGGAATGGAAACGACGAATCCAAGGAGTACCGGTTCAGAATTGGCCTGGTGTCAAATCTGGAGATGCCTTAGGCCGAGTTTACACGGTCCACGTTACTAATATGGAGTGTTTTTGTCTGAGAATACTGTTACACCACGTGCGGGGGCCAACTTCTTTTGCAGATCTCAAAAAGCTAAATGATCAAGAATTCTCGACATTTAGAGAGGCATGTGAGGCAAGAGGACTATTAGAGAACGATAATCATTGGGATCTAACTCTAGAAGAGGCCGCACAATGCAAATCTGCGCCACAGGTGAGAGAGCTTTTTGCTATATTAATAGCAACGTGTGGACTCTCAAACCCTGAATATCTGTGGGGAAAATATAAAAATGATATGGCGGACGACATTTTACGCAGATTTCAAGAAGAGGACCCAAATATTTCGTATAATGATGTAATTTACAACGACGCTCTGACCAAGGTTGAGGACCAAGTGATAACTATCACTGGTAAATATTTGTCCGATTTTGGTATGAGCAGACCACAAAGAATTGGGGAAGTCAGTAATGATTTAATGCGAGAGCTAAATTATGATCCAGTTTTGTTACAGCAACAAATAACAGAGGCCCTTCCACTTTTAAATCCAGAACAAAGATTAGTCTTTGAGACAATCATCAACAAAGTTGCCAGTGGTGAAGGTGGTTTGTTCTTTTTGGATGCTCCAGGAGGTACCGGCAAAACCTTTCTTCTAAACTTATTATTAGCTGAAATCCGGAAAGATAAAGGAGTCGCTGTGGCAGTAGCTTCATCCGGAATAGCTGCTACGCTGCTTAGTGGAGGACGAACGGCCCACTCAGTTCTGAAATTGCCACTAAATTTAGCTCATGAGGAAATGCCAGTTTGTAACATAAGTAAAAGTAGTGAGCGTGGAAGAATGTTGCAACAATGTAAACTGCTGGTTTGGGATGAATGTACGATGTCCCATAAAAGAGCAATCGAAGCACTTCATCGCACGATGAAAGACATTAAAAACAATCAAGGTATTATGGGAGGAATGGTGGTTCTATTGGCCGGTGACTTCCGGCAGACCCTGCCGGTTATAGCAAGGGGCACACCGGCAGATGAAATCAATGCCTGTTTAAAAGCATCTGTGCTATGGACACATGTGAAAAAGGTTTCACTGTCGACGAATATGCGAGTATTACTCCATAATGATTGTCAAGCCGGGCAGTATGCTGCTGCTCTTCTGAAGATCGGCGAGGATCGTATGCCTACCGACTCCGAGAGTATGATCACGCTGAGCAGCGAATTATGCCAAATTGTGGATAGCACATACAATTTAAAAAATAGTGTCTATCCGGATTTACGCGCTAATATCGAAAATCGGGAATGGTTATGCGAAAGGGCGATATTGGCGCCAACAAATGAAATAGTAGGCCGGATAAATGACCAAATTATGTCTGACGTAGAGGGAGATGTCATCGAGTATCTATCAGTAGATAACGTCCTGGATACCGAGCAAGTGACATCTTACCCAACAGAGTTTCTCAACTCCTTAGAGTTATCAGGAGTGCCTTCTCACAAGTTGAAGCTGAAAGTTGGAGTTCCTGTGATGCTTATGAGAAACCTAGATCCACCAAGGCTATGTAACGGCACACGGTTACAAGTAACCTATTTAGGACGGAATGTCATTAAAGCCGTTATTATGACTGGAATGGCAAAAGGCGAAACTGTAATTATTCCCCGCATTCCCATCATTCCAACTGATTTGCCATTCCAATTCAAAAGAGTTCAGTTTCCGCTGAAAACTGCGTTTGCAATGACCATAAATAAAGCCCAAGGGCAAACGCTTAAAGTTGCGGGGGTACATATTGAAAAAGACTGTTTCTCCCATGGACAACTCTACGTTGCGTGCTCAAGAGTGTCAAAACCACAAGACCTATATATTTTTGCAAAGGATGGCAAAACTAAAAACGTGGTATACAGAAATGTCTTGGTGTAAGAAACTTTAATAATCTTTAAAGCCTAAAATAATAGAAAATTTGTCAAGGGAGAAACAGTATTTTTTTCTGAAATGGCAAATCAAAATAATATTTTGAAAATAAGGGAAAAATAACATTTTCGCCTTTTTCGATCGGCAATAACGGTTTTAATGCCCTAAGTGAGTATACATATCTTCAATTCAAACGCAGAGCTCATTATGTTGATTTTTGAAGAGTTCCCTAGAATATCTTCCACATTTCATTTTTGAAGAGATCCCGCGAGATCGGGAACTATGTGGGTAAAACCAAAAATCTGCCGGAAGTCACTATTCCACGCGAACGAAGTCGCGGGCAAAAGCTAGTAGACAATATAATAATATTAGAGCTTGTTATGAATTTATTAAAAATTAGGTAATGTAGATTTAATTTAATGAGTATTTTGAATTCGCCCGCCTCAAGAAATATAAGTAGAAACGAAAACTTTTTTACAAAAAAAAAAAAAAACTGACTTCCATAAAAAAAAAACTACAAAGTGACTAGTAACTTTAATTTCTGAAGTCGCAGCGGTGTCTTTGGATCTATATTTTAGTTTTATACCACCAACTTCTGAAATTAAAGTTATTTTTCATTTTTTAATGGGTCAGTTCGTAATTTATCTAAGTTACAAAGCCTTATGTCAACTGCACATCACCTTTTACAAAATATTGCTTTTCCAGATGCAGGGACGTTAATTATTGTTGAGGAGTTCTCCTGATAAGAACCAGGAGAACTGGAGTTGATGGTGAAGTCACCATCAGTTTCACTTCACCATAATATGCATTGTGACGAGCATAAAACGCTTCAATCATATTAAAGTAATCGAATCTCAGCCCGTGAAATACTTATTACCTATTAAGTAGTTCTGGTGGCCATCTGTAGTCTACATCATCAGTTCTACTTCACCAAATTGTGCTTTCCAAGAGCAAATACAGAAAAAAACGAGTCTTCCATAGTAAAGAGCCGGTTACACAGAAAATGTTGCAATTTTGTAAGAAAATGTAGGTTTCTGTGCAGTTTCAAGCAGAAGGAGATGGAAGGGGGGCGTTTAATTAACAAAATTACATGAAAAAGTAACCTGGTTATAAAAAGTAAACCAACCGTTGCTTAGATATTCTTTGTTTATTACTTTTTAAAATTACTTTTTTTACTGTCGGCCTTTTGTCTGGATATGTGACGCATGTTTTACCCCAACTTGTTTTCTTTTGTGTCTGTGTTTTTTCTTTGCGTAACCTCAAATACTTACACGTATTTTCTTTTTTTTTTCTTTTTTAAAATAAATGTAACCATTCCTTAGGAAATCTGACAAATAATATTTTCCGTGGGCGGTTGTGTCACGGTCATGATTGTTGTCATGTGTAGGTACATTCTTGAGTAATTCTGACGTGAATCTCCAGTCCCATCTCTTTCTATATATATTTTATTAAAGGCCATTCAAAGATCGCAGAAGTGTTATTTCAATTTCCGTACCTTGTGTTAAATTAAATGTGTCATCACAATTCGATTGTGAATGACCTTTAACCTTATTTTATGAATGACCTTTAGCACTATGGCCGGTACAGACATGTTATTGTGGCGTTTTTACTTACTGGCGTATTTGAATTTAGAACTATAATTATACAGGGTCAAATTAATTTTGCAAGCGAAACTTCCCAGACGTGAAGGGTATCGATATTTTATGACGGTAAAACCAAAGAATAAAAAAATAATTTCATCATCAATTTTATATTGTAGTTACTTTTAGCTATACTACAAATTAAGTAGGTATACGAAACTAATAAAATCATTGTCGAAGGCCTCTTAAAAGAATAAGGGTATCTAAAATCATTAGAGAGAAAAGTTGTGTAAAGTCCCAGGAAACCGCGGGATGCGAGAAGCACAGAACCTGTCGATGTGGCGACGCTTGGGGGAGGTCGTGTCCAGCAGTGGACGTCTTTCGGCTGAAGTGATGATGATGATGAAAGCCCCATTTACACGATGCAAGTTTCTTGTATGCTACAGCATACAAGAAAATTGACGCAACAAATGACTTGCATCTTCTAAACACTGTTGACTGTGGGGAACTTTTCTTGTTGCTTCAAGCGGTGCAAGTGGTCATCTATTGAACCTTCTGACAGTCACAGGCTGTGCTTCCTCATTAATAACAATGTCTTTTCTCTTCCGAGTGCTTTGTACCAACATGTTATCTTTTATTACTGTAAAGCCAAGCGCACATTACAGCCGCAACGGGCCGCAGCGCAACGGCCTGCAGCGCAACGGGTCACAGCGCAACGGGCCGCAGCGCAACGGGCCGCAGCGCAACGCAACATGCAAAAAAGTGCGGTGCGGCCCACCAGTGGTGTGCGTTGGTTTATAGAAAATGTACGAATGTGACGAAGGAGGATTTTTGCAATGCGTTGCGTTGCGGCCCGCCCCAATCTATGCTAGCCATGTTCATTATTTATTCAGGTCAGTTAGCCGCAAGGTATGTTATGTACCGGCCGTCAGGCGGGTTTGTTAGTATGATATTTTAAAAGTATTGTTAACTAGCTGTGCCCCACGACTTCGTTCGCGTGGAACACACAATATACTGAATAACAGCCACATTTTAATAAAACTCTCGTCCCCCGACCCGTCGCGTTTTTTGACTTTTTTCTTTTTGCTCGGCTCCGAAGGGTCGTTTCAATGGCTATTTTTAGGTTTTTTATCTTTTTTTAAGGTTAAAACGTTACTAATGTTTAATCTATACTAATATTATAAAGAGGAAGAGTTTGTTTGTTTGTTTGTTTGGTTAAACGTGCTAATCTGAGGTTAGAATTGAAAATTTCTTTTAGTGTTGGATAGTCCATTTATCGAGGAAGGCTATAGGCTATATAACATCACGTTGCGACCAATAGGAGCGGAGCATTAATGAAAAATGTTGCAAAAACGAGGAAAATTTATTCCTTTTGAGAGCTTCCGTTGCGTGCGCTGCGTAAATAGTTAAAGATACCCATACATTATGTATGACGGAATTGATCCTCTTAAAAAGTTCTAAAAAAAAGTCCGCTATAGCATATGTCTATCTTTTAAGGTTGGCTCACTGTAACCTTTTTAATGGTAATCAGTTATAAAATAATGTATTTTTTGCGAAGCTGTTTTCATAAACATGGTATTAATCCTTATCCAAATAGATAGATTCATAATCAAGGTTGATTAAGTACATGTAAATTCCTTTTTAAATTATTCGAATCGGATTTTTCGTTTAGAAATTACGACGGGTCTGCTTAAAGTACGAACAATGCGCTTAGTATATTCGTTACATACACATTTTATTTTTATTGACTGTTTGAACGCGCTAATCTCTGTCACCACCAGTCGGATTTACAAAATTCTTTTTGCATTTTATAGCCCAATTCTAGAGGAAGGCTATAGGGTAAGTAACATTACGCTAGGAACCTTAGAAGCCGAGCAAAAAGAAAAAAGTAAGAACGAGCTCTAAGCGAAAACGAAGTAACAGAGCGGGCAGGCGATGCGATGCGACGGGGTGGGTCAAGGGAACAAGAAATTTTACGCGGACGAAGTCGCGGGCGGAAGCTATGAAAGTATATACGGTACTTATAACAAAAACAATTTTGAAAATTTTTGTCTGTCAGTTCGTTCCGGCTAATCTCCGAAAGAGTTTTACCGATTTTGACGGGACTTTCACTTACAGATAGCTGATGTTACGACGGGTAACTTAGGCTACTTTTATTTTAGAAAAATAATTAGGGTTCCACGCAAAAAAAATAAAACCCATCAAATTATGAAGAAAAAGTCGGGTTTGAAAAATTCTTTATGCATTTGGTAGCCCAATTCTCGAGGATAGTTATAGGCTATTTAACATCACGCTACGACCCTTACGATCCGAGCGAAAATAAAAAAGTTAGAGTACTAAGCGGAAATGAAGTAATAGCGCGGGCGGGCGATACAACGCGACGGGTCGGGGGACGAGGGCGTTTTATTAAAATCTGGCTGTTATTTTAGTATATTATGTAACTAGCTGTGCCCCACGATTTCGTTCACGTGGATGTCGTAAGATACACAATATACTAAAATAACAGTCACATTTTATTAAAACTCCCCCGTCCCCCGACCCGTCGCCAACCGTCGCGTTGAATCGCCCGCCCGCGCTATTACTTCGTTTTCGCTTAGTGTTCTTTCTGACTTTTTCCTTCTGCTCGGCTCTTAAGGGCCGTAGCGTGATGTTAAAGAGCCTATAACTATCTTCGAGAATTGGGCTACCAAATGCATAAAAAAATTTTCAAATCCAACTCTTTGTTCATAATTTCAAAGGTCTTTATTATTTTGCGCGGAACCCTAATTATTTTTCTAAAATAAAAGTAGCCTAAGTTACGCGCTGTAATATCAGCTATCTGCCAGTTAAAGTCCCGTCAAAATCGGTCTAGCCGTTTCGGAGATTAGCCGGAACAAACAGACAGACAGATAGACAAAAATGTTAAAAATTGCTGTTTTGTAATAAGAACCGTTTATATTTTCCTATGCATTTAGTAAAAAGTTGTTATTTTGACATTACAAACAGACACTTCACTTTTATTTATTTGTATAGATTTACGACTTCCACGCGAACGAAGTCGCGGGGCACAGCTAGTAAACTATAATTTCAAAGAATGTTTATGAAATTTGCCATAAAACGTTTTTATTTCAAAACTCTGACTTCTATATTTTAGGAGAAATTGCAATTTTAAAAGTGTGGTACTAAGTTTTGAAGGCCAGTGTAGATAGGTTTTTCTGTCTCCAGTATACCAAAACTGGTGATAGATAGGTTATTGGATTCCACCGTTAATAGATACACTACACTACACACTATCTAATTCTACATATTTAATTCACAAGTCATAACAGATACTCCAGCTTACGAAGTAACATTTACAGTAACTTTTCAATATCAATTTAAACTATAACATGGTGGTAGGGCAAAACTTGGCTAATTCGTGATATGCAGCTATTCGGTGATAGATAATTGTGTTTTATTACCAAGCTACTACTGACTTGATAAATGTACATTTTTCAATCATTATAGTATTTGCCACATTTTTAGATATAAGTTAGCAAAACTTATTTTGTCTACTATATCACAGTAAATTTAAAAAATAGTCTGATCAATGAATCGAATTTTACAAGTAAAAAACAAAACTATCACCGATTACCCAAGTTTTGCCCTATTAACTTGTGACGGTCGAGACACTGACTGCCAACTTCCGTGTTTGAGTGGATCAAGTGCCTTAAACTCATTACCGGACTTTAAGCCAGTTGATCCCGCATCTTTAGTGATAGCCGTAACTATGGAGTGATAGTTAAGTGGATTAGAATGTCTAACGAAGTGACAAAACTCCGAGTCAAATGGTTGGAAGGGACAGTCAAGAGAGTATTGTAAGGATGTTGGAAGTGGCAAAAAGTGTCGAGATACATACATTTTCGATATTTAAAAAATATGTTGCATAAAGCGAACGTGCGAGATGTACTCGCCGTTAATGTTGATGTTCAGTCCAGTCCAGCGTCTTAAAGACGTCCTCCAACGCATTGGTGAACTGTTTCGGGGATATCTCATCCCTTTGAGCAGTTGGATGGGGCTTGTTTTCTTATCCTGGATCGGGACAGTCATCGTGCCAGCGTCATACAAACACCTCAGCACTTCGATGTAGTGCCAGTCAATTCGGCATCGTTGCAGAGAGGCTAGAACTGCTCATATTTCGATGGAGTCAAAGGCTTTCTTGTAGTCCACAAATGCACACACACAGCGGTTGGTTGTACTCTTCGGTCTTCTCTACAATTGGCCGAACAGTATGGATGTAGTCTACGGTACTGAAGCCTTTTCAAAAACCAGCTTGTTCTGGTGGCTGGAACTCGTCAAGTCTCATGGCGAGACGGTTCTTCGTGACGACCCTCGAAGACAGCTTGTAGACGTGGCTCAGAAGTAAGGTAGGTCTATTCAGCAAGGTTTTGTCACCTTTTTTGAAAAACAGAACCACCACACCTCTGCTCCACGCCTCGGGCGTTGTACCCTCTTGGATGATGGAGTTGAAGAGACTCGCTAGCTCTCTCAGGACTGGAGCCCAGTCCACTTTAAGGAGCTTTGTTGTTATTTCATCATCACCCAGTGCCTTGTTGTTCTTTAGCAGCTGCTCGAGAACTGCTCTAATCTCGCACTGGTCGACATCCGGAATATCCTCCGTGTAGTGGCGCGTTAATTCGGCTCGACGGTCATCTGCACTATGTCCCGCTGGTTTCGCCGTCCGCGTTGAGTATAAGTGCCCGTAAAAATCCTCGACTTCGAAGTATCTATCTCGGACTTCGAAGTCTTTCGTCGCCTATCCCGCAATGACTAAGACCAACTAAACACTAACACTGGTTGAAGACTAAGGTCTTCAACCAGTGCGTCCTGCCCGTTATGACATACGGTGTCGAAACGTGGACACTGAAAGTCGGGCTGGTCCGCTTTAAAGTCGCTCAGCACGCTCATTTCTTTGAAGGATAAAATCAAGAATTACATTATCTGGAAAAGAACCAG
Organism: Fissipunctia ypsillon; assembly: GCA_947568875.1. NCBI lineage: Eukaryota > Metazoa > Arthropoda > Insecta > Lepidoptera > Noctuidae > Fissipunctia > Fissipunctia ypsillon. The sequence continues at coordinate 12,059,959 of OX387659.1, read as the reverse complement.
AATTACCGATTTAGCTTGCAGAGTAAGCAAGCTGAAGTGGCAGTAGGTTGTCCATGTTTGTCGAAGGACTGATGGCCGGTGGAGCAGACGAGTCCTGGACTGGAAACCGCGTATCGGCAAGCGTGGTGTCGGACGCCCCCCCCAGCTAGATGGACCGACGACCCTAAGAAGGTGGCTGGGACAGACGGGATGCGGAAGGCGGAGGACAGAGTGCTGTGATGTAGCCTGGGAGAAAGGTCTATGTCCAGCAGCGGACTGCGGTAGGCTGAGTTGATGAGGTGTAAACATGTTGTATTTGATATGTTTTCGAAATTCGTTATTTGATATCGATATATTGATACACCGAAATATAAAATATCGCCAAAATATATTTATACTTCTTTTTCGACAATACTAGAATATAGTATGGTATGGTAAAGCAATAATCACCAAGCTTGACAGATAAGAGTGTTGCTGTTGAGAGCAGTTTTTTTGGTGGTAAGCTTACCTTAGGGTAATTTTTGCGTTATTCTTTGCCGAGAACGGCTGGGAATGACGAAATAATATCCGGAATATGTTTTAGATCGATTTCAGCCTTTTTACGATTCAATCGTTCAATTATCTATGTACCATTTTTTCTATTCTAAACTTCTGCTTGTATTTCCAGACATTCAGGGATTAAAAAAAATACTTTACAAAAAAACACGAAGCATGACTACTTAGTATGTTTCAAAGGAGGATTGTTTCAGTCTAGTACTCCTCTAAGACGATCTAGTTTCAAGGAAAATGTACGGTCTCCTTGACCGTGACTCTCCATATTTGCTGCGTAAGTCTAATAAATCTACATAGATCTGGAGTAATCCCTGCCGTGCTGCAAATTGCTTTTCGCTAGACATCTGTCGCGTCACTTTGCGATGTTATCTCTATGTCTACTACATATATGGAAATATTTTTCGCAGTCTCCGAGTATTCTACTCTAAAAATAATTGCCTAACAATAGTTTCAGTAGATTGTACAGAAACAATCATGTTTCAGAGGTCATCGTATCACCAGCCTGTAATGTTCAGTAAAATTAACAAACAAAGAAAAAGTTGTGATCCACACAGATAGAAGAATGCTTTTGCACATCTTTTTTAGGGTGCCGTACCCGAAGGTGCTAAACGGAATCCTGTTATTGTAAAGGGTCATTGTACTCATCATTATGAACAACTTTTACTGTGGGACCAAAACGCGAAAAAAAATCAGCTGTTCCCTACATTTCTGTTCGCATAACTCGTCAAAATGTAAGGAACAGCAGATTTTTTTTCGCGATTTCAGGTTTAAGTAAAAAGTAAGAGTTGCTCATAATGATGAGTACAATAACCCCTTAAGAGGATACCCATGAATTCAATTTCACCCTGTGTAAAAGGAGAAGATGACTGACTGACTGACTGACATATCAGTGCACAGCCCAAACTACTGGCACTAGGAACGTGAAATTTTGCAAAAGGGCTTTTATAATGTAGGAGAGTAAGGGGTTTTCGGAAATTCAACCTTTATGGGGGTGAAAAGGTATGAAGAATTTTATTTCTTGAGTTAACAAACTAGAAACTTGGCACGAATAATTAAGTATCTACGTAAATAATAAAATTTGTCATTTTTAATTTTTTTTAATTACCCCGTTAACACTTTCGCGGGCGCTTGACTTAACAATAAAACTTCTATTGTGTCTCGTTTACCGTCCGCGAACCGATTAAAAAGGATTAACGAACAAATATTACATTGAGCGGTCCGATTAAAGGCTCCTGCAAACAAATGCGACACGCGACGCCGACACAAAGGCACTGCGTGTCGCGCTAAGAGTGGTGCCTTTGTGTCGCGCACGATTCGCGTCGCGAGTCGTGCCTGTTTGAAAAAGCCTTAACTCTAAACTCGGTATTAATACTTAAGACGAGAAATAAAGAATTCGAAAGTCACGGGCGAAGTGCTAGTTCCTTAGGCCACGTCCTAACCAAAAGCGTCCTCGCGTGAGTACTCGATCGTCGCGCTCTCTTCTTATATAATGAATAAGACATAGTCACGCGATCAATCAAGTCGTGTATGACGTCATATTTCATATACGATCGCTTCGATCGTGTACCCCCGCGACGATCGCTTTTGGTTAGGTTGCGGGGTTATAATTCTCAATCGACACTTAACGCCCTATAGCTAATACTCAGAATAGAATAGAATATATTTATTTGCTTTAAAACATGGCATATTAAGGTCTTAGAAATAGAATTATGATATAAATTATGATGTTTCGCCATGGACTGGTATACAAATATTTAAACATGTTGTGGCGGCATATTTACATCGCCACAATGGAACGCGTCACACTACTGACGTCACGCAAAATCCTGCATCGCGCAATCAGAGTTTACCGCGCGACTAGCATATATACAAAATCCCGACATCAACCGTCGGGCAGTAGCCCACCAGACACAACACCCGTCTGGTCGGAGGATCCTCCCTTTTCTATGGAGGATGAGTGAACTTTATACCCTGTTCCTCATGCGTCTATAATGTTACATGTAAAAAATTAAACGACACATTAATTTGTTAAAAACGTTATTCTAACATGTCTAATGACACTGGTGAAATCTTAACAATATAGATAGGTACCTATATAATGAAAACTCAGTAACCATATTTATCTGTTACTTTTTTATCAATAAATTCTTTCACACTATAAAAGCAATTACCAATAAGCCATTTATGGAGTTTGGATTTAAAGTGTTTAAGATAGCTCACTTATTTCTTTTGGAGTATTGTTGAATATTTTAGTTGCTGTGATAAAGCTATTTTTATGGCATAATGTGATTTGATGTGAAGAAATTTTTAACCGTGTTGGGTACCGACGAGTATATTTTGAATGCAAAAATTTAGAGTGCTCTTTCACAAATACTTAAGGATGATTTCCACCAAACGGCTCGCATCGCATCGGATCGGAACGGATTTTACAATCTTTAAACGATATTAAGTCGTGGACACACTATTTAAAGTATATATTACCAAGACGCGCATAGCAGCATACTTTCGGCTACGATCGCGTGTCGCAAAGATGCCCGTGATCAAGCTCTCCCCAACCCAACCCTTCGGGGAAACAAGGCGTGATGTTATGTTGTTTCATATATAATTATTAAGCTTAGTGTCATATCAGCCGATTCTTCTGGTTGGACAGAGGTGCACTGTAGTACACCCACATTTCGCCAGTTATGTTTAAGTCCCATGTAATAGGGGGCGAGGCTATTGCCATCAACCGCCCAGCACAAATCCAGACTCCGGACTGCTACTCAGGAATTCCAGATAGAAAAACCCAATAGGCACCTAATACTCTGCCTGACCTGATCAACCTGGGTGGGGACGACCTCAGCAGTAGCGCTTGCGACCACTAGACCAACTAGGCAGTATGGGAAACATAATGTCTATCATTACAGGAATGCATTGTAAGTAGATTAGACTTATACAACATGTTCTGGAATTAATGCACAACCTCTTAAAGGGTCGTTGTACTCACCATTATGAACAACTTTTGCTATGGGGCCAAAACTGAAATCGCGAAAAAAAATCAGCTGTTCCCTACATTTATGTTCGCATAACTCGTCAAAATGTAGCGTCAGCAGGTTTTTGTTTTTCGCGATTTCAGGTTTAGTCCCGTAGTAAAAGTTTAAGAGGTTATGCGTTAATTGCGAGATATGATATGTTGTTAGATAGATAATTGTTTATTTAAATTAGTAGGAGATTTTAGATAGAGACCTTAGATTTTAATATTTGCATGCCAAAATATGACGAAATGTGTCATCCATCGCACAAGAATATTTTTTTAATTTCTCATACTTACTCGGAAAGTAGTGTTTGTTCGATCCGAGTAGCGGGTGGAAGATGCTGCTCCCCCACCTTTGGGCGGGAAAGACTCGTAGTAATTGCTTCCCTCTCCAGGGCGGAAATTAATTTAAAAAATAGAACAAAATTTTACATAATTAAAATTTTACATATTAGTCTTGTGAGTGTATAAACAGCCAGTGTGAATAAAAAAAAAACTTATTAAGCGGATGGCCCGCGGCGATGACGCGGTGTGTTCCATATTTAAAATTGAAAAAATATTATATAATTTGGCCGGATACTAACTCGGTAAGCTGTACCGAAATTCAAAATCTCGGTTTTTTAGACTAATATTTGATTAAAAATGAGTTCAAGCGATTCTGAAAAATGTTGACCCCAGATTCAGTTAAAGACGAGGCACATACGGTAATCGACAATATTTTGCCAGAATTTTTTTTACTTAAATACATATTTGTATGAAATGGCGATCAAACACGAAAATAAAATCGTTCTCCGAAAGTGTGTTTCTTACATCATACTTCAATCGTCTATCTAGGAAAATACAGTCTTCTACGCTATGGTTGATGATTTCCCATCCACAAACTAAGTGTAAAACACAATGTAAATTTGAAAAATTCCATTATTAACATCGTTTTTGAAAAGACAGTCTCAGGGGTTCAAGAGCAAAGAATCTAAGGTTTTCACCTTTTACGAAGTGGAAACCTTTTTAAACGAAACCCCTGACGAGATATATTTGGCAGTGAAGGTAAGCTATAAACGTTTATCTAGGTAGGGAGAGGTCTTTTACTCTAAAAATTGACGTCGTTCCCAACGTCTTTACTCTGATATGTATTATAGATAGGTTTGTATAAAAAGAGGCAATGACACTGACCAGATTGCGAATATTGAGATTATTGATTGAACGGCGTGCATTTTTAGAGTAAAAGATCTCTACCTGTTTATTTTACCTTCATACGTAAAAGATAAATACTGACAAAATTATATGTTTTTCACAGGTGGTATTGATACTCGGTAAAAGCGGCGCCTACAGAAGCAGTCAGCTCACAAATCTAACAATTACCGACGTTGATAATCAAGGCAAGTTATTACTCGTAAAATTGACTAAAACAAAAACAAATATTAAGCGCACGTTTGTAGTACGAAAAGAATTTACAAAAATAGTAAAAAAATATCAAAAAATCAGACCTAATGACATAAAAATGGATCGCTTTTTTCTCAACTACCAAAAGGGAAAATGCTATAAACAAGTGAACAAGAGTGAAGCAGATAGATTTGAATTTACTAAACTGTGAGCAGTATATCGGGCATTGTTATAGAAGAACCTCAGAAACACTATTAGCCGATTCTGGGGCGAACTTGACAATGTTAAAAAGACATGGAGGATGGAAATCCAGCACAGTCGCGAAAGGCTACATTGAGGATTCTGTCCAAATTAAAACTAATATTTCCAACAAATTAACCGAGACTATAAAACGCCCCAATTCGCATCAACCAACTACTTTAACGTCTAATCAAATACCAGAGTCTCCTACTTTTACAAACATCCAGCACAGCCAAATTTGTCATAAAACAAAGTAAATATTCCAAACAAAAATTTAACTTTCACAAATTGTTCTAACTTCTCAATTAATTTTAAATAGTACTCATGTTATTATTAGCAATAAATATTTTAGAAATATATATTTACTATTTTTTACTTTCCTTATATTCGAAATGAAACGTAGAGTGTTTAACACGAGTGAAAGGCACCAATTTCTACTCGGAATATAGCCCGCCCTCGCTGCGCTCGGCGTCTAAATACCTCGTATGGGAATCGATTCCTTTCGACCCGTGTATAACAATCTAATCCACCTTTAGTATTACCGCAGAGGGGCTCGTGGCTAAAAAATAACAGCCATACATCCACACAGCCTCCATAACATATGTATCGAGACCCCTCCGTGCCGCGGAGAGCAAGTTAAGCAATAGGCCCCATCCCGGCTGTCATTTGTAGATCTTTGCCAGTCGTTACGGGTAGTCAGAAGTCCGAAAGTCTGACAACCAGTCTTACCAAGGGGTATCCTATTACCCAGTTACTGGGTTGTGGAGGTCAGATAGGTAGTCGCTCCATGTAAAATACTGGTATTCAGCTGCACCTGGTTAGACCGGAAGCCAACCTCAACATAGTTGAGAAAAGACTAGGCAGATTTGTATTACCGCAAGAGTTTGACTTAACGTTGCTCTCTAATGTAGCAGAGCATTATTCACCACAACATACTCGTACAATTAAGCTGAATGCTCCTATTATTAGTTTGGCAGTTATCAACACGATGTAATAACACGCGGAGGTATTCATTCAAACCTCCCTAATAGGTCGTTTCACGAAAACATGATATTATACTAAACGTCTTCGCTAGAGCGAATTCATTTAGAATTAAATAGATGATTATGCGTTGATTACAACAATGGAAATTTTTATAGTCTGTTACAAAGTATTACCTATCTGATGAAAGTGTAAACAAACCTTGTCCAGCACCCTAATTGCGTAACACACTATTTTGAAGCATATTGTTAATCAATTGCTTCATATGTCCGAAAAATTTGTCTGCTCAACAACGTAAGTAACGCAATGAATGATAAATGATTTTATTTCTGTAAGTAGGTTTATACAAACACTTTTACACGTCAAACATTTTTTTTTATAACTAGATGAGGCCGGCGTTTCCTATCTGACTACTCTGAGAAGAAAGGCCGAAACAAACTCAGAGGTCACAGTCTCTTTTAAAGTCCAGACATAATCTTGGTCAGATCATGTGAAGACCATGTAGGTTGGTGTCTGAAATGGTCTTTTGAGGAAAGAACCACACAGATTGAGTGGACCTGTCCAGTCGTGCAAGCATCTGCCAGTAATCGTACAGCTCAACTTAAAAGTTAAGGAGCTCAACGATTCGACGAACAATACGAAAGAAAGGACATTTGGGTAGGCCGCATAATTTACTCAAACTGGCAGACTGGGATTAAAGCTGAGAGAAAAAAAAAAACAAGGACCTACATGGTCTTCACATTCACAGTAATTAAAATAATATAACATTTTACAAAGTAAATGTTCATGTCATTGTATATATAAAATTCATCAATGTCAATGTGTATATAAAAAGAAAAAAAAAGTTAGCAAAAAGAATAAAAAAAAGAATCGGTAGGTATGCATAAAAAAAAAATATTGGAGCAGCTCAATCCCACGCCTTTTTGTCTTCAATGTAATCTTAACGGTATAAAAGGCTTTCTGGTACAACTTACGTTTAATAAATGATTTGAATTTATTAAGACTCAGATCTTGAGCGTGGCTTGGAAGTTTATTAAAAAACGTATACATTAACATCTGAACGAGCCAACTATTTTCTTGAGCCTTGTTGTAGGTACAACAAATTTGTGTTTGTTCCTAGTGTTCATATTATGGATATCACTGTATTTTTTAAACAATTTTATATTTTTATAGGCATATAAAAGATTTTCAAAAATATACTGAGAAGGCACAGTCATTATATTAATCTCCTTAAATTTCTCTCTGAGAGAGTGTATTGAATGTTGTTGAACTGTCAAAATGAAACCGATTCCTACTGTACGTGTGTTACGCAATTAGGGTACTGGTTAAATTCTTGCGCGATCACTCACTAAAGGGAATTAGAAACATATTCATCTGTATTTTTTAATTTTTTAAAAATATTTTTTTTTTATTTGAGATAGGTTTGCTCTTGACTCTAGTCTAGGTCAGAGATGACAGAGACAAAGTCAACGATGGAGCGAGCTTACCCAGAAGAAGGCTGTTCACTCTAACTTGGAAGAGATCTGGGTTGTATGCGTTCGGAAACAGACGCAGGCAGAGAGTTCCACTCCTTTGCTGTGCGCATCACAAAAGACATTTGGAAACGCTTAGTGCGAATTGGTGGAATAGCAACTAGGTAGGGATGGTAACCTGCAGTGCTTCTAGATATCCGATGGTAGATGGGGGCAGGCGGAATGAGGTCGTGGAGTTCTCGAGCACACTCACTGAAGTACAATCTGTAGAAGACCGACAAGTAGGCAACCAAGCCAAGCTGTGAAGCTTGGCATCCATCAGTCTTACGTCGCCAATGAGCCTCTTAGCTCTGCATTCCACCGAGTCAAGCGCGGCAAGTTGGTATTTAGCTGAGCCACCCCAAAGGTGGCTGCAATACTCCATGCAGGATCGGACTTGCGCTTTGTAGAGAGTTAAAAGCTGTCCAGGCGTAAAGTATCGCTTCACCCTATTTAGGATGCCCAGTTTCTTGGCCGTAGTTTGGGCTTTGTACTCGATGGTGGCACCGAAGTTGAGACATATCTCAACTCGAGCCCCTAGGCATGGAGTTGATATCATAATGTCAACTCCATGCCTAGGGGCTCGAGACGATCAGTTACAGGAACAGATGTACCCCGAAAATTAGGAGTTTGATCGAAACGACTCCTTTTACCGGTAAAAAGACACGCCTGTGTTTTGGTGGCGTTAAAAGAGACCAGATTATCATCACCCCACTGGGAGAGAAGGCTTAAGGTCAAATCTACCATGGTCTCTCTCAAGGAACGAACTTCGGCTCCACTGGTTTTTGCGCTGGACAAGTATCTCTCTGAAACTGTACTGTCATCTGCATAACCAACAATACCAGCTTGAAGTAGGTCATTGATGTGCAGCAGGAAAAGAGTTGCAGAGAGAACAGGCACACCCCCCACACAGACCCCTGAAGAACACCGGCATCAATAGCCATAAGGTAGGAAGAGCAGCCGTCAACGACTACTCTGATCAAAAATCAGCTGGGATACCATAAGCAAGATGCTTGCTGAGTAGACCAGCGTGCCAGACCCTGTCAAAGGCCTTCGAGATATCAAGCGATACAGCAAGTGCTTCGCCGTGTTTCTCGACGGCCTCGCCCCAGCAGTGCGTGACATACACAAGAAGATTGCCAGTTGACCGTCCCCGGCGAAAGCCATATTGACGGTCACTGAGGAGATCATTGTTTCCAAGGTAGGTCAGCAACTTACTGGTCAGTACCCTTTCCATAACCTTGCACAGAATGGAGATAATGGCGATCGGATGGTAATGGGCAGGGTCTGCACGGTCGCCCTTTTTGGGCACTGGTTGCACATTTGCGAGCTTCCAGGATTTTGGCACCGTCCTTTTTTTAAGAGAGAGGCGGAACAAACGTGTCAACACAGGAGACAGTTCAGGCGCACACTGCCTCAACACTCTCGCTGGAATGCCGTCAGGCCCGCTGGCCTTGTTCACGTCTAGACTGAACAGTACTCTTCGGCCCTCTTTAATGTGAACTGCGATTTCCGGCATCGAGGAGTCGCAATGAGGCACAGTAGGTGGTTGCTTGGAGCCAGCGTCCAGACGTGAATTGCTTGCAAAGAGAGATGCAAATAGATTTGCTTTCTCACCTGCAGAGTGAGCCAGCGACCCATCAGGTTTCATCATTGGAGGTAAAGTGGGTCGACAGAAATTCGCTTCAGCCGCTTTAGACAGGGACCAGAACTGTTTACTACCCGGAGGGTGCGAAGCCAGCTTGGCCCCAATACGTCCGACATGGTCAAACCGTGTCCTACGTAAAACCCGCTTGCAGAACTTGGCGGCAGAATTAAAAGCTCTCTTCCTCGCGCGAACCCTACGCGCTCCAACTTTGCGGCGGCGGGCCTTGACCCAGGCTTGGTAGGCAGACTCTTTTCGGGCCTCAGCGTGGGCGCATTTTGCATTATACCAAGGCCGAGATTTGTGACCGAGCGGGATGTCGGAGAATGAAATAAAATACTCCATCCCCTGCCGAATCACGTCCGCAACCACGTCAGCACAGCACGAGGGGTCACCCGAGGAGAAGCACACTTGCCGAAGATTTAGAAGAAGGTTTTAACTTTATATTGACTCCTCGTATCACTACATTTTAACCAGTTCTTATTGTTACAAGTTATGGTTTTCTTGGCTCGTTTTGGGACCCGGGAAGATCCCTATGCATGATTTACGACTGACATAGGTCTGGACAAGTTGGATGGCTGCGGCCACTAAACCATTTAGTATGTGTAGATACCCCTCGGTACCCCGGTAGGTCGGTTACCCTTCTGGGAAACAAGGCGTGATGTTATGTGTTATGTGTAAATACCATAACCAACGCATCATTTTGTTTATGAAATTGTACATCCTAACAATAGTTACTATCGAAGTATACCTACCCTTTTCATGTGGATTTCCCAAGTTGATGGCTAAATACGAAACTATAAGAAATTGCGAAAAATACCCAAAGACTTTTAGATAAAATCTAAACTATGTCGGCGTGAGAAAATTATAACGTAAAACGGAACGCTACGTTTAGTGACATCATCGCCCCACTCAGTGAATCAGGCGAGTTGTGGAAGGAACCGGCCTTTATAAGACAGCGCATCAAGCAATAGGGAATTGAGGACATTCTGATTCACCAGCTAGGGTTGCGGGATGTTCGAAAGAGTTACCGTGGCCCCGGCACAGGCAACAGAAGGAACACGGGTGGGTTTTAGTCAGTAAAAGTCTGACACGCCCTCCCGCTCCGCCCAGAGCGGGAGAAGTCATTTGATGATTTCCCATCCACAAAAAAAAAAAAAAGAAAAAAGGACATTCTGATTCTAGCGAGCTGATTCCACAACTTAATTGTAACACGGATGACGCCTGAATCACATCAGAATAGTTTTATTGTTAAATCATTGTTATTTTTAACCATTTTGTTCTTATAAATTAAATTCATTTTACGATCATAATTGTTGATTTTATTTTAAACAATGGCAAATAAAAAGCCGCAAGACCACGTGGACCCTGTAAAGAGTAGGTCTCCTTCACCCATTCTTCGGAATGGACATCCTCGCTCCGAAATGCATCATATTTTGTTCTATATTTTTTTCTCGCGTATTGCTGGTTAGTGGTTTAATGGGTGGTGACAATTAAAAACATACACTGACAATCACAAATTTTATTACAGATGAATGTACAAACATTAAATTACTTTTGATTTTACATGTACATCGTAAAGGTTATCATCATACATTTATTAAGTTATTCATCGAGTACTCATACAGAGTTATTTATCTAGTACACAATACTTATCTAGCTTTATTTAATTCTGAATCTTAATACATCTAATGTATATATATATGAATAAATTGGTAGTAATGTTACACTCATAAGTTTCACATAGATGACACATTATGGATAGAAATTACACAGAAAATAACGTCTTTGTATGTAAAATTTACGATATGCTATAAAATTTATGATACAAATAGCGCATTGTTTCCCAATTTCTTCCTTATAACTAGATACTTAAATATTATAATAATTATTTAATATTATCTATAATTCTACATAAGCCGTAATAGCTTTGGCAACACTTTATAGACTGGCTTACATTACGTGAGATACGTACAAAAAGTTATTATTTCTGACTTGTTATAAAATCGCATAGTTACACATAAATATAAAATTTAAAATTTCTAAAGAAAACTCAGCATTCTATATTACATTTTATTAATTATAATAACTTTAAAATAGATGTAACATTAACTTGAGAATTATCTGTGAATTAATATTCTATTTTTTATTTATTTAAGTAATCATTATTATTCTAATAGATTTATTTCATACGTTATGACTAAGTCCGTTCATGCATCGCATAATAAATATTTGCTATAATAATAATTATTTTAAATTAGTTACAGGAACGTTAAATGCGTACAGTTTAATATTCAAAATATTAAGTGTTCGGGCTTGTGTTCGACGAGTTTGGTGTGGTGTCATTGGATACCGTATCTAGTCTGTTGTTGAGTAAGAAGGGTCCATTAGCTGATGACTTGTCGTTAGGACTGAGGGGGTCTGTTTTCTGGTACCCGTTGTGGTACTTAGAGTTAGGTAGGATTGAGATGGTGGTAGAAGTATTGACGAGCCACTGTTGGTTGTCGGTGGGGCAGAGCGGCGACGAAGAGGCGGGAGAGGCGGGGGCGGACGGGCCAGTGGCGGGTGGCGCGTCCTCCTCGGGCAGGGTGCGCAGGCGAGGCAGCCTCCCCCGCCCCCCGCCTCACACCGGAGACTGGTCGCCGCTCGCGCTGCCACTCGTGATGTAATCCTGCGCAGTTACATGCTATTTACTAATTTCGTATTAGCTGGCAGCAGCGAGGCTTGACATTTCGTAGGAGGGAAGCCGAAGAAAAAATTGTTTAGTTATAAATAGTCATACAAATACGATTATCACGTTGTGGTGCCGGCTTATTTAGAACAATTTGTGTTGTTGTTGGAAAATATATTATTTGGCAATTGTAAACATTACTGAATGTGCTATTTTTCAATGGTACTAGGTGAAGTTACTCTTCCGATCCTCCAAAGGGAAGCCGGTAGGAATGGAGTTGTTAGCGCGCTACGGCTCTGCTAGCTGGATAGTGTAAAAAAGCTGTCAAGTATTTCACTGTTTTGATTAATCTGTTAATATTATTAAATGTAACATGAAATTATGAAATATCGCTTTGTAGTGCACTAAAATGTTGATTAGGTATGTATTGCAATAATAACACTGACGGAGGTGTTTTAGCAGTTTTACACCTAAAACTAAATATTCAATGTTACGATATTAAGTTTAGTGCATTACAGAGCGATGTTTCATAAATTCATTAATTTGACAGCTACATGTATGCGACGTCGCCGCCTTTCAGAATGCACCAAGCTGGTGACGTTAGTTCCCATTTTGGCCGGGCTCCAAAATAACTGTGTAGCGCTGTACATTGCATTGCAAACCTGACGGGATCACTTTAAAAAAAATGGTTTTAGTCCAATGTATAATTACTATACAGGGTGTAAGGGACAGGCTCTCCGCTAACTAACATGGTGCATTCAGCTCCTTATTGTGAATCATATTCCACCTGAAATATTCTCAGGAAAATTTTCATTTTTTTAAATCGTATTTTTAGTTATTTTATCAATGTAAAATTACATTATCTTTACGCGGCACTCCATTTATGTAAATAAAACAGCTGCAATAAAAAAATCAGCAATGGATGTTGAAATACTCGGTGGCTGAAGGCTCGCTGCGCTGCCGTACGCTACGCGCGTTTTGCTACGGTAACGATACATTGCGTGTGAGGTAATAACACAAATCAGGTTTATTGGATTCACATAACGTTCCTGAAATAATTTAATGTACCGGTCATCTTAGTATGATATATTGAATTCACCCCATAAGTCTGTGGAGGGTTGTCCCTTACACCCTGTATAGGAAACACTTACAGCATGAAGGTGCCTGCCATCAAGATGAGGCAACAGAGATGTTCTTGGCACCAGAAGTGTAGTAGTAGTAGTCTCCGAAGCTGCTGACTCTCGTTTAGATGGGTGGCTGTACAACCTGCCCCACAGGCTTCTTGTTAACATCCGTATTCAAGCACTCTCTGTGCATATACGCTATTATTTAAGTAACTCTAAGAATAGTTCACCTAGAACATTCCATGGGTTTATAAGACAAAAGAGTAAAGAAATAACAATTAAACAAAAAAAGAGAAATTGAAATCAACAGGTATTCTTTAGAGCAAGAAAACGAGGGAGAAACAGCTAGGCGAGGAAAAAAATCTCCGTTTAATATGCTCAGCCTTGGCATAATCATTTTTCTCGTGAAAGAGTTTTTAAAGGTAAACTAGAACTAAATACCTAATAAACATCTCCTTTGTTTCAGTTTCAATGCTCTAAAGGTTACTCCTTCCATTACAATCAAGTATTAGGGCAAAGACAGGGCTTCAGAAATGAACAAAGCTTTTCATGCATTGTAGAGGCCATCTTAAAACCAGCCTTATTTCTCAAACCAGCAACAAAGATAAAGATAGAATAGAATTATTCATTTCCACAAGCTCATACCATACATATATTTTTATACGAAGAGCTTAAAATCTTAGATGAAGAGTTTTTCCTTGAAGTTTTCCTCGTAATATTGATGTAAGTGAAACAACGGTAGTCGAGCAACGATTCTAGTTAGGATTCGAGGAGGATTCTAACTTATTTACCGAAGTACCTAAGTGATCAATTTCTCGGAATCTTTTATCTGCCTTCAATAAATGCATGATACACGTGTGTGTGTTACTTCTGCTTTACTCTACCGAGGTTTTACTTATATATGTAGATTGTTTGCTTTGTCATACAACTTTCAACTGTTTTGAAACTTCAAAGCGAGGTTGGAATTGCAATGTTTGGACAATATTGCACAAGTTCGACTCTGTTTGTCAGAAAACGCCACTTTGAAATTCAACTTTGTTGTGTATTGTTTTCTCAAAGTCGAGCCTTTATTTGTCGAAAGCGATTGTCTGGAAACTGGCGAAAATATAAAATTTTATTGTACTTTATTTTGTCTGCTGGTTTCAGTTTTCGTACGAACGAAGTGAAAGAACCGATAGTAAATGCTCTTATTCAGTCTCGACTGGATTCATCAATAGTAGGTGCCTACTCGAAGTTATTTGGCAAAGGTATACCAAGATTTATTCCACTTTCCTTCCGTTCGTTCGCACTTTGTTGTCAATAGGTATGGAAATTGACCCTTTTAGGTAAGCCCTTGTGAAGCCTACCCCTTTAGAAACGATATCAATGTCAATTCGAAAGGTTTCTTGGGAAATAAAATATGTTAGCGCCTTCTAAAATTAGTTTAGAGGATAGTGAAATAGTATATTTTGATACAAGTGGGCAAAGTTTGTCATTGCAGTCGAGCCGGGAATTGGAGCTCGAGCCAAAGGCGAGGGCGTTATGGAGACAAGAGTGAAATGACCAATGCTCACACGTATCAAATGACGTTTTTCAACACACTTGCGAGGAAAAATCCCAATGGCGGCTTGCTTACAACATCGAGGCAAGCATTTGTAATAGCGTCCAGGTTACAAATTATGCAATGCAAAATTATTTTGAAATCAAAGATGTAGGTAGTGAATAATGATATGCAAAAATTAAATAGTGTTGTCCACAAAATGAGAAGTAAACATATAATATGAAGGGGTAGGTATTAAAATTAATAAGAAGAATAAATAAAGCTGATTACACATTGATTTATTGTAAAATTAATAAAATATACGTTACAAAAATAAAACAATAAAAATTTCATCCAAATCCACATTATATCTTAGAACATCTTCTTAAATGCATAAAGTCCATTCCAGTAAGCAAATTCGTTGAATGTCTATCCAGATTGGAATCCGTGGGCGTCTTCATACTGTGAGTCTATTGGGAAATAAAAATATCTGATCAAATATGGATTTGGAAAACTGTTATTGGATGCATATAATTTTATGCGGGGCCAAGCGTGCAGTAAGGCGCTTCGTAAACAGTTTTGTGAATTTTATAGAGCTTTTGGTTTAAACCACTATTGGATAAAGATACTCTGTTATTTCTTTATAAATAGCACTTCTAGCAAATTGTAATTCAAAGAAATAACCGCAAGAGCTCGGACTAAATAACATCGATTATTCCATTTTGAACAATAACTTCTTTAACGGTGTGTAAGTACAGTAAACATTTTATCTTTAATAATAATATTATCTACTATCGAAATGACATTGTATACCTATTTTATATTGTTTTGTATAGTTTTGTTACCCAAGCGCTGCTACGAGCACGGCACTAGAATTTTCTTCTGCAATTTATTCCTTCATAAATTCTTTAAAGTGCCACTTGTAGTCTATTGAATCGTGACTTTCGTTCGGTTTAGAAATGAAGCTACAGCGTATTCTGCAAGTCAGAACTTCATTATCAGACTATAATGATTCTTCATTTTCTTGCAACGGTATGGTAACTATTTCGAACCCTTCTAGATTATTGTGGTACTCGGAAAAATGTCGTCAATTTGACGAAACATCTATCTTAAATCTTAATAGATAGTGGTTCTACACTGTCGTAGGTTTGGTTAGTCACCATCAACTACGAAATGAAATGTTTTTCTCTCGTGTTTTAGTGGTTCGGTTACTATCACACAATAAAAGTGACATTGTCAATTCCGAAACGCAATTATTAATACATTTTACTGCGTCGGTGCTGGTAATAATACGATATGCAACAGATGTTATGTGACATCTTTTAGAAGCTCAGATTGTTTTGGGTGACATGCGAAGTATTAAAATTGTCGATTTATTTGTTATTTGGAAACTAAAATGTATACTTTACACATTGTGTTATATTATAAAGAGAAGAACGTTTGAAAAAAATAAAAAAGGTCAACTAAACAGGATAAACCTACTTATTGTTTTTGGGATATAACTTGGTAAAAACACTGTCTTTTGTTTACGGAACCATGATAATTCAATTAGCCGGTACAGGTACCTACTTCTTAATAATTCCAATTACCTTAATTAATACGCTTCACTTGCTTATCAACCGATCCGTGAATCTAGCGTAAAATGCGATGGGTCGTTTTAGAAAAGTTACGCTAATTTGATTCAAAAGTTGGTGTCCCATGAAGTTTCGTGGTGATATCAATGGAATGGTGGCCAATAAAACCTTTTGCGTCTATGTTTGATGAAAGTTTAATATATCCCAGATTTTAAATTAGTATTTTTGTTTGGGTTTAAGTTATTGCGTGCACTAAGACCTCGGTGTGTGTGTTTATTACTATCCACATGCATCGGATATATTGTTGTAAGTTCTTACCGTATGCTCTCTGTCCGTGATCGAGGGGACCAGTCTTTGGAGTAGGAGGCCCCCCTCCGCCTGCCCCCTCCGATGGTCCTGCCGGTCTTCCACCTTTCCACGTGGTATCTAATCGCGTGCCGCACTTCAGTGTTCATGAAGCAGTAGAACAAAGCCACTGTGAAACCCTGGAAAATAAATATTTTTTCTCTTTCGAATATTCCAATACTTTCTAAAAAGAATCAACCGCACCGCCGAACGTAGATACTAATGCACCATTTAAATTCGCGGCCGTTTCGCAGTTCTTTCAATATTTTTGATAAGAAATTAGCAATTATTACCGTGATTGAAATACTTTGAAGTTGGAATCGAATTATTTTCATCAGCAATGAACTTACAATTAAATATTTTGTAAAAGTGGATCAATAGTTAAATGAATCTATGATTGAAAATGTTTATATTGCTGCATAACTCTGCATGTCAAAACATTATAATATAAATATTTTTTTTCTGACAGATGGGTTCTCACGTTTTTCAGTATGGGGCGTCAGTTGCAAAAAGTTGTTCTGTTGATGCTGATCCAGTTATTTGAAAATTTACGTGTCTGTACATTTAATATTATTTCTAGTACGGATTGTTATTAAAAGCTGTTGCTTTCCTCGTCGCCTTTCTTCTACTTTCGGTATGTATTCCTGTTATGTTGTTGCCGTAGTAGGATTATGGTTTTTTTTACTTTCTGTGCTAATATCCGCTATTTATTGTCATAGGAACGTTTTTTTCAAGTTCGAATCCCATACTTCCATGGTTTGAGTCGGGAAGTTTCGTCTTAATTAACCTGGCACGCATCTTTTAATCGTTTTCCTTCGGTTTCCTTTCGTTTTACGATTGCGTAAGTTCAGTCTGATCACTCTGGTCTAACTCTTATTCATTTTGTCTTAGGATTAATCAGTTTAGAACAGGCCGTCTTTCCCCCTCCAGGTTTTGGCCCAAATAAACGCTTGACATCGACGCTCAACGCGGAGTAATTGACCGCATCCAGCCGCGAAGGCCACACAACCACGTGGACCACTCTGCCAGCGCCTCCTGCTGTCCGCGACACCTCGTCGGACGCAATTATGTTGGACAACGATTTTTTACGATATTTTTTATATACTAGCTAAGTAACGTAGTTAGTTTAACTCTCTGCAAACTTTTAATTCGTTGACAATTTTATTTTAAATTTTCAAGCCTGTAAAATGGTAAACCTTGGTTCTCTGATCTCTTTTCCCTTTACCGTTTATCTCGTGAGCGTTACCTAAATAGCGATTGCAATCGACTTGATAGGACGTTTTTCTTTCGATATTCGCGTACTTTACCCTTTCGGACCAAAGATTTCTCGGTTATTTTGCCTCTTATTTTACAATAATCAACCCGCAATTTTTTATACACTAAACATTCCTTTTTTTTGTTTTTATATTAAATTGTAATTTTTGCCTATTAAAAAAAAAAATCAAAATTAAACGTAAAGTGGTGCAAAATGTGTTTCCTTTTTTTCGCTACAATATGTACATAGTTTTCGTTTTTTCTGTAATGTTGTATTATTTAGTTTATTTTTATTAAACTGCACGAGGAACAAAAATAAATATTTTGTTTATTCTGAATTAGATATACCTAGCAATATCTAAACGCAAAATCACTGACGGCGGCAATGGTTACCATATTTATCAGCATAATGCTAAGTAATTAGTAGTAGGTATTAATGACGTGTTTTGATGGTTGAAACTAGGGACTTAACGGAGGCCAGCTTAGTGGAGGCGAAGGCGCAGATCTTGACCTGTGCGTGTATGCATCCAAGTGTACAGAGAAAACTAAATTGACCTGTCGGAGAACAACTCAATTTTCGCTTATTCTGATAACCAGGATCGAGTCTGAAAGGGGCCATCCCGAAGAAATTTAATTTCGATTCAGTCCCCCAAGGGAGCCAACGGATACCCTTTGGCCCCGTTGGCTGGAATGACTCAGAATGTCATCTGTACTGGTTGTAAATGCATGGTTTGTTGGATCTGCGCACAGAAGGTTGTTGCTCGCATGTGATAAGCATCGTATGGTAACGCGGAACACGACGTCAGCATAACGCCGGCTGATCAGTTTGATATTCGGTGAGAATAGTAATATCTCCAAACATTGTATCAGGAGTCGGAAAAAAATTGCACGTGCGGCTCCGTACACGTGATAGAAGTGAAACTTCTCAAAATATATAGAATAAGAGAGATTTAGTGTGAGAGACAAAGAGAGTTATATCTTTCATCTCTCTCGTGTAACGAAATGTGCGTATATGTGACGCGTCCTTGTAATTTCACTCTCAAGAATCGCCGCCTAAGAAGTTCGACTTAAAAAATATGCTGTGATTAGGTACGTTTTATTTTAATTTGAAGGAGATATTTGGGAGTATTTGTACTAATAATGTACTCGAAATCTAAATGCGACTCCGAAATTTCAAGAAATCCTGCCATTATTCTTTACATTATGTTAGAAGCTACAAACAATCAACTACGTGCCAAAAAGCCCACACAACACAACACAACACAAAATATATGTACAGTAGGTACCGCTGCTACAGTTTGCTTCAGCATGAATCCATCGCAGTTCGAAAGGTAAGCATGACGGCGCGAAGGGGCAAACATACAGACATGCACAAGTTAGAAACTTCATTACTCCACTGAACTTGCCACAACTTGAGGCTTTCGTTTGATTGTTCATGGAGTGGCTCCATGTTTCGAAGTCAACGGGAAACAATTCGAAAACAAACAGAAACATAGAACTTAGAATATAAGCAGCTTGAAGTGATCTTGCGGTTTCTAAAGACGATATTTCAACGCCAACGGTTTTGCGGGATTTGAGTGGTTCTGCCCGACTTGATATATTTAACGACGCGACGGTTGATTGTGTCATGTTTATGACGAACTTTTTTATTGGCTAGGGAGCTGCCACGATATTGTTGTACTCATCATCATGAACAACTTTTACTATGGGACCAAACCTGAAATCGCGAAAAAATAATCAGCTGCTCTCTACATTTTGACGGGTTATGCGAACATAAAGGTAGGAAACAGCTGATTTTTTTCGCGATTTCTGGTTTGGTCCCATAGTAAAAGTTGTTCATAATAATGACCACAACACTATCATGGCAGCTCCCTAGCCAATAAGAAAGCATAACTGAGATGAACTACAAGTCCTGAACGGTAAAAGTAGATTTTGTGATCGTCAGCAGCTTTAAATTGATAGTTTCAGAACTTATTAAAGTAAAGAACTGTGTTTCCGCTTAGTTCACAGTTTGCCACTTCTTTTATTTAATTAAAATACTACTCTTATTGTATTTTAATTTAGGCAGTGTTCAATTTAATTGGTTTTATAGTTGTTTGAGTGCCGAATTATATAACCTATTAAGTTAACAAGTTGTACTTGCTGACTTCAACAAGTTGTTGTGTTACCCGGCGTCCTAACCAAAAGCGATTATCGCGCGAATTCGCGATTACACGATCGTTTACCTGAATAATGACGTACATACGCGATTGCTCGCGCGACGATGTTATATATACAAATAAGTTTAAATAAATAAATAAATAAAATTGAAGTGTCTGTTTGTAATGTCAAAATAACAACTTTTTACTAAATGCATAAGAAAGTAGGTTCTGGTTGTAAGTACTTATACTTAAGGGGGAAGCGCCAAGGTAGCCCGCGAAATTCAAATTTTCTTACGATTTTTGCAATTTGCTGGTCAGTATTAAGTTATAGGTTGATTAAAATATGATTCGCGGCCGTAACAAATATGTATTTACAGAATTATAATCATTAAAGTCATCAACACAACTCTCTAAGACCAAGTAAACCCCAAGAATTACTATTTCATGAAATCTTGACATTTGGGGATTATACAAGTTTTATTACTGATTGTAATGATTATAATTCTGTAAATACATATTTGTTACGATCGCGAATCATATTTTCATCAACGTACAACTTAACACTGACCAGCAAATTGCAAAAAACGTAAGAAAATTTGAATTTCGCGGGCTACCTTAGCGCTTCCCCCTTAACAAAAAAGCAATTTTTAAAATTTTTGTCTGTCTGTCTGTCTGTTTGTTCCGGCTAATCTCCGAAACGGCTGGACCGATTTTGACGGGACTTTCACTGGAAGATAGCTGATATTACAGCGGGTAACTAAGGCTACTTTTATTTTTGAAAAATAATTAGGGTTCCGCACAAAACAATTAAAGCCCATGAAATTATGAACAAAAACTCGGATTTGAAAATTTTTTTTTGCATTTGGTAGCCCAGTTCTCAAGGATAGTTATAGGCTATTTAACATCACGCTATGACCCTTAGGAGCTGAGCACAAAGCAAAAAGTCACAAAGAACACTATGTGAAAACAAAGTATGCGACGGGTCGGGGGACGAGGGAGTTTTATTAAAATGTGGCTGTTATTTTAGTATATTGTGTATCTTATTACATCCACGCGAACGAAGTCGTAGGGCACAGCTAGTTTTCATATAAAATAAGTACGACGATCGCACTCGGTTAGGGTTTTAGGTTAGGACCTGGCCTTATTGTCAAATAAGGCTGACAGACTGTCAAGTCTGTTGCCCGTCTTTGTACGTAGATGTTAATTTTTTACTTTCCTCCTAACATTTTTGTCGCTTATACCCATACCTGTGTCGACAGCATAAGCGCCCTTGCGTAGTCGAAGGCATGCGCGAACCAGGAGTCATCACTGGGTCCACAAAGCACCAGCAGGTTTGTGATGCCCAGCAGTGGGATCAGGACTAGAAGCGCTTTGGTTGCTTTCCGATATTGCTCCGTTTCCAACGTGTTCGCTGACCGGAGTTTTGTGATTAATACCTAGTAAAATTGGATAGAATTAGTTGAAACATAAATATGGCGCTATTGTATGCTAGAGCTACACCGTCGCCTCTTAAAGCAGTATTATTGTAATGTTACTTTTGAGTGTGGGAAAGAGATGGAGCTAGACACCCTGTATAGCTTCATCTCTTTCTCACACTGAAGTAACATTAAAATAATACTGCTTTAAGAGGTGGTGGTTGGCCGTCTGTTAGTTATACCTTCCCGTTTTGACAGTCATTAGAAAAAGCGGCCAAGTGCGAGTAGGACTCGCACACGAATGATTTCGTATCACCGTACAATTTTATATTATAAATAAATAATTATGTTATATTAGTTATACGTTTGTATGTAGGTATTTCCATTATTAAGATCAAGCAAAAGACTCGTTAAAAACTCGTTTCTTGTATAGAGACCCCCTTTAATTTTTTACTTTGTTTTGTTATTATTATTCGTTTTTATAACTGCGAGTGCCTATCACTATTAGTAAACACACGAAGGGCGGAGCCTTAGTAATAGAGTCCAATTAACATTACATTAACATTTAACAATGCAGTACAGTTCAGCATAGTTGTACTCTTCCAGAAATCAAGTCTCATTTCACACTGGGTCTGTTTGCTTATGACAGTTTCATGTTTCAATAAAAAAGATTTTCGTTTTTTCAAAATTTGTCATCAATTTGAAAGAAGGAATGAAAATTGATGTTGTCAATTTATTTCAATTACGTCCCGATTGGTGCTTATGAGCTATTCTAATTTCCCGAGAGAGGTTTTAACTTGAGCCGGGCCTTTCTTCAAATTAATTTAACCCGACTGCAAAAAATCTGGGCTGACTTTTTTGAAAGGAGTAAAACTTGAGTTGTTTTTTGATAAGAAGAAAATTATCTAATTCGAACACAGTCCCTATGTTATTGGAATAGTTTATTAAAAAAATAAAAAAACAATAGATACAAAGGATCTTTAGGCAGTCGAATGACGTTGACGCTGTTGGTAAACATGGTGTGCGAAGTGTATTGTAAAAACAAGATGGCTGCGTTAATTCCGTTTTTGGCCGTTGCGCCAAAAGATCCTTGTACAGCTATAGTTGTAAGACACTAAAGTTTTTAATATTTAAGATTTTGTAACCTACTCACCCACATAATCCTAATTAGGAAGAACAGATTTAGGGCGAGCCCTGCTAGCGCTGGAGCTTTGTGTATCCAGTCAACTTGGTGCTCGTGCATCCAAATGCACATCTTGGTTTCCCCCGCGAAGGCCAGCTGCAAACAAAAAGCGATATAGATCATCATCATTATTTACATATTTCTTACATATAGTTAGGTACCTACTTATTGCTGGCTACATTATCGTATCATTTCTTTGTAAGGGCTAGTATAGTATACGTAAAGTAGTCGTCGAGTCGTTGATCCACGAGTCGGGTGGTTGGTCTTAGGTGAGCAACACGATTACTGACAGATGCGTGCACTAACTGGACAGGTCCACTCAAATCTGTGGAGACACATGGTCTCTGCATGATCCTCAAATGGCCTGACCAAGATTATGTGTGTCCAGACTTTAAAAGAGACTATGACCACTGAGTAGGGATGAAAATCAGTAAAATTACTTCTCTAAAATACGTAATTTTTGGTGATTAATGGTGCTAAATGCTTTTTTATTTTTTCGTTTTGCTCAGTGGTGGGTGGGAATTTACAGACATAAATAAAATCATTTATCAAAACTAAACCTCAAAGAAACCCATAAAACGCCCGCATGCGGGCAGCACCACGTCACAATGCGGGTGCTAAGTTGCTAACACAATCGGATATTAGAGAAATACTTGAGAAAAATAGAGCCAAACTTTTCGTTTTACATGTTGCATCTCCACCCTTACTGTGCTAAATAATAGAAAGGCTAGCTATCAAATCAACCAATCTCGGTTGCCCTTTTCAGTTTCCTCGCGGGCCTGATGGAGTAATTGACCTTGGACACTGGATAGCGGTGAAATGAAGGTTTTCAATATTGGTTGATAGCATCATTATAACGCAACGGCTGAGTATAACCAGAATTAATTGGAAGAGGCTTTGTGGGCATTGCTCAAAGATTCACGTAGATGTTTACAACGCAAAATGTTTAGGTTATAAAATTATACAAACGAGACACTGGGGTGTAATATTTTGTAAGATAGAAAGCAATTTTCGAAAATAAGAGAGATAAGTAACACTCTTTTATTGACCCTGTATATGTGCACAAGTATATCAAAAATCTCTGAGACTCCGGTGTAGTCTCAGAGATTTTTGATAATCTTAATTTTTCATATTTAATAAAGAAAATATATTTAAAAGCTCCCAACATTACTGAAAATTCAATAAAATTAAAGAAGAATCCTAGTGGTATAATTAATTAGGCTGTATTAATTAATATAAAAAAAACATATTTACACCGCTGCTCACCCCGTCCGTCCCGTTGGAAGGCACGACGTTGACGAAGCAGCGCGATATTACCCATACTATAAGGAATACCGCGGGCGCACCTGCAAACAAGAATTATGTTACAATTTATTTTTCAACAAGCCATGTGCTCGATGGGTTTTCCCAGCGGCAATAATGACGAACTTCTATGTAAACTTTTATCTTCTACTAGCTTTTGCCCGTGGCTTCGCCTGCGTGGATGTTGGAAAATATCCCACAGGAACGTGTAGTACGTTCGGGATTAAAAGGAAGCGAAGCGATGACGAGCCGAGGAAAAGGTCATGACTCCTGTCCTAGCGCTGCGCCGTCGTCAACCATAATTATTTTGTTACGTGTAATCACAGATATAGATAGCTATATCTGTGCGAGTAATTTCAAATCTGTGATATCTCTTAAAGTATTCATTTAAATGATATGATGTCAATCTAAATTAAATGCCCAATTTAAATAACATCATCAGCGTCATTATTTTCTTCGGAATAATGACACTGACAGCTCTTGAACGTAGTTTAGATATTGTGCTGATCGCATTCAGTTTCATTGGTGAAATCCACCCTTAAAAGCATTGAAGTGTGTGGATTTGATAAATTCACTTCAGTGGATAAACATTCTGTATTGGACTTGCTAAAGGAAGAAGTTGTGGAAACTAAAAGTTATTATGTTGTATTACTATTCAACGTAGTTATCTGTGTTGTACCAAGGGGAATTTACGATAAATGAAACGGGTTTATGTAAACATAGACATAACAAAATTGGTCCACAATTGATGAAAATATCGATGGACATACATATATAAAAAATTAAGTGAAACTCACCCCATCCAATGGTGGTGTACACCTTCAGCTTAATATTCTCAGCGGTGAATGTTTCCACCACCAGCATGTACAGGTACAGGCCTGCAAGGATTTACTCATTAGTAAATAAACACTGAAGTGATACATGGTAGATAACGAAGTTATTTATACATATACTCTTTGTGTTTAATTATGTATTATCATTGTATTCCGATGAAGATGCTGCCTTTAACGTAGAAGCGTATACGTATTATTCTAAGTCCCTTGTAATGTTAAATATTCTTATTTCATTCAAATCTTTTGTATGCAGTGATAATTCTTAGAAACCGATGGTCATAGAATATAAAATAACTAACTAGGTTACAAACTAACTAGGTTTTCATGCATAGTCATGAATCAATCGTTTGACCTTTCGATTAAACCAGAACATTATTAGACCAAGAAAAAAAAAAAGAGATCTTTTCTGTAAAAATTTCACCTTGGAAACTAAGGTGAAGTGAGTTTGAAGTGAGCTGTCATTCCGCATGATCTATTTCATGCTATGGATTGACACTATTGACAGCTCACCTTGCCTAAGTTTTCATGGTGAGAATTTTACAAAATAGATCGGCTGATCGTTAAGTACTTGGCAAACGGAGATTGATATTTTTTGTGATAAAAAAAGCTTTCCTTCTTACCTTCTACAAGCATCCAGAAGAAATTAGTGAGGTAAAAGTAGTGCATGCATATGACCAGAATCATACACGACGTTTGTTCTTGTTGGGCCTCTTCAGACCAATTCTGAAACAAAACACATCGAGTTAGGATTGTTCTGAGTCATCATCATCATCATCCACAGCCCGACTTCACCCACTGCTGGGTGTAGGTCGCTCTTTGCTTGTGCCAGCCCCACCTAGGCTCTACCCGCGATGAAGCAAGCCAGCCATTCGGACTATCTTAAAACAATAGAAAGTTTTACCTATTGTTGGCTATATGTCTCCCCAAGTAAGTCGTATATCCTCAATATTAGTCAATTCAATAACATTTTTAATTAAAATGATAATGATATGTTTTATGTTTACAAGAATGTTGGTCGTGTTCACCCTTGTCTCATAAAATGTCGATACATTTAAATATTTACATAACCTTTTACGAGTTGGGACAGGATAAAATCCCTAAGTATACTTAGTTTTATGAAGCCCATATAAAATTCTGATTGAAAGGGTCTTATGTTTAAGTATTTCTTTATAATCTGTAGCGTGTAACTGTTTTTTGTCCCGAATAAATAAAATAAAATAAAATAAATGATCAAAAGATCCGAATTATGCCAATATCCACGATATTTCATGGCTTGTATGAATGAAAACAGAATTAAATGTCGAACATAGTAAAATAATAAATACACACAAACAACACCATTTTGTAGAATAGAGTAAAAGTCAAAAGCTCTAGGTAACATCATTCAAAACTATCGAAAACAAATATTTTAAAACATGAACCTTATAGATGTAATCCGGCAGTATTTAAGCACATTTATATGAGATTTAAACTTGCCATTATTCGCTTTAAGTATCCTATTAATTACTGGCAGTTAATTGCAGCTTCCCGGTAACAAAAAGTAGTGGGTTATTTCCGAGGACGACTCGATTTTCCGAGATAAAAGCTGCCTGTAGTGGGATTTCCAGGCAAGTACAAACGCGTTTGTTTGCGAAATCTGAGAGCTATCCAACTGTAGTTGTAACTAAATAATGGTAAGTTGTTACTGCACTGAAGAATAGTGGGTTGTCCCTGCTGTATTTTTATCTGCTTATCCACATGTACATATATACATATATATGTATATACATCCATACCTTTAGTCGTAGACTTCGACCTCTTTGACATTCGAGATGACATCAATAATTTTTCATCGCAAATATTTGTCGAACCACGGAAGATTTGGCGGGACGACTTAGGTGTTTTCCTAAGAGTTGGCGAAAAGTGGCAAAAACATCGAGAAAAAGGGCTTCACTTTACTTTTATTCCAAAGATTGGGACATAAAAAGGACAATATTTTTTCAAACTTGAACGCCTGTGTACAACTTTAGTACCCCTAACTTTCAAGAAGAGGTACATTTTGTTAGATGATTCAATCCATCCATCAATGGATATTGAAATATTTCAAAGCTCCATCCTACACAAAGGCCTTCAGGAAAAAAATAGAGGCTTACACATTTTTTTATCTCCGGTATGTTACGGATTCAATTACGCTGTGGGAGATTAAAAGCCAGCTGTCAACACGGAGGCCACTCTTCTAGATTAATTAATAGCATTGCCACGACCTTTGTCCACGCATGATGCCTTGTCACAGAGGAACTTTTGTTTCCTGAGCATTTACTTGATTTAGGATTTAATTAGGGAGTTTCATTAATTTGTTGGTTATGTTTTTATGTCTGAAGTGAAATACGACAAAAGGATCGAAAGACAGGTCGTGTCGGCACCATTCTCGGACAAAATACCCGAACAAAGAGCGAATCGTCTTCATTTTCAGTAGACAAGAAACGACTCGACATCCTGACCTTTTTCTCTAGTAGGTAAACACTTACTTGTACATATTGGAGAGAACTTTCAATAACTTTATTTGAGGAATAAAAGTCAGTGGGGAATATAAGTGCTTATGTAGAGCAGCCGCCACCGTCAATATCCATAACCTTACTTAGGAAATCCTCGTATCCTAATGTTACATCGTTTATTAGAATTTCACCCGTGACGTCAAATATATGAAGATGTTTGCGAAGCAACCCAATGAAATGGGATCGTTCGGGTAATAAAGTATTCCAGAAAAAGATCCGTGATTGATAGATTTACTTCTAGAAAACATTATTTAATGGAAAATGGATAGCCTTGGAAGAGTACCACATTAGAGTTGGTTCGTTTTTACATGAAATTAATAAAGAACCTAGGTTTTTAGTCATGCATAAGCAGTTTTCACGGCATGTTTACTGACAGGTACACAAAAATGAGCTGTGGTATTTTAATAGGTACATGTGGTAAGTGCACGTGCGTTCTAAATGTACAAATATTTTGATCAGGTGTTATTTATCGTAAATAAAATCTGGCGTGATTTCTTTGTTATTTTAAAAACATTTTCATCGCATATTTTCTTTACAATGAAGTTTTTAGATCTAGATAAACTGATCGAAATAACTCGCGTGCTTTTTATAGTTTGCGATTGAACCATAGATAATAAAAGTAAGTTCAAAGACTTGCTTGAGACGTGAATGAAATCCTTCATGGCAGTAAATCCTAAATTAACGACGGCGACGTTTAAATTTGTAGCTCCTTAATCAAAGCTCAGACTTTTGAATCTCTTTTATCCGTGGCACGTATTTTTATTCATGACTGCTTCATTAGCCGCCAAAGGGATAGCAATCCATTTTGAAATACTTCCTTCGTATACCTACTAGAATATTCTATACAATGTTGGCTATGTTGGTAACCAACTTCCTTGAACAAACTCTGGTTTATAGTTCTTTTGTAAATTGTTGATGCATACAAATTAGGTACGTATTCGTGCCAAGCAGTGTGTTTACCACTATTCTCAAATGAGTAAATTTACATATTTACGCAGTTGTTGGCAGAATAATTAACTTTATATTGCGAAACTTGGAAAGTATACTAATAATGTTTGTTACGAAAATGTGTGAAAGCTTTACCGGTGAAATACTGTGTGTGTGTGTGTGTGTGTGTGTGTGTGTGTGTGTGTGTGTATGTGTGTGTGTATGTGTATGTGTGTGTGTGTGTGTGTGTGTGTGTTGCGACACAGGGAAGTTTTCAACGAGATGAGATAGATTCGCGGAATTGTCAGTTATAGCATAAAAGTTCCTTTCACAGTTGAGACTGTATATAAATCCGGTGGAGTGGAAACCGCATCTGCTTGAAAGGAACTTCAAGCACCTTTACTATAATATCTTATCTCCATATGCTGATATACTTGATAGATCAGGAGTCGAGGGACCCAACTTATAATCCCGTGCCCACATGCGGTAAGACGGTTTGCATATACAAAGCAGTCAGTCGAGAGTGCGGTTAGAAGCCGCAGCTGATGTGCACATTAGGAGATGCGGCTGGCGAAAACCGCATCGTAAAAAGTATATTGAGTTTGCCTGACATTTTACATTTTTTAGGTGCTAATAAGTGTAAATAAACGCGTTGTGGGTTTGTGCCCTTCGAGAGTAGATTGAAGTGATTTCATTTAAGGGGGAAGCGCGACACGATTTGCACGATTTGCAGCTCAGTGTCTGGGTGTATGTTGATCAAAGTATGATACGCGACCGTAACAAATATGTATTTACAGAATTATAATATTAGGATTCAGTAATACAATTCCTTAAGTTAGTATAATCCTGAAATGTTAAGATTTCATGAAATAGCCATTCAATAGAATTACTTGGTCTTAGACAGTTGTATTGATGACTTTAATGATTATTATTCTGCAAACTCTTATTTGTTACGCTCGCGAATCATATTTTAATCAACATACAACTTAATACTGAACTGCAAATTGCAAAAAAACGTAAGAAAATTTGAATTTCGCGGGCTACCCCGGCGCTTTCGCCTTAAGTACCTTTAAGCCGTTAATACCTCAAAGTGTAAGATATTAACTACTAGTACCTAACAACTTATTCATGGAAGTTTATCCCCTCTGTTTAGTCTTTGACAATTGCTTAGATTCTCGTCTATTTGCTTTATAATAAAATAAAAGCTGGCGATTAAACAGTTTATAGAAAGGTTAAATATTCCCAGTTGAAAAGTTAACCTATAAACATCTCTTGCTTAAAACAACGAACTGAAGCAGTTTAATAAATATAGTTAATCATATACATACATACCTATATCGTTTTGCGGTTTGCATGGTGAATTTTATAGTGAATAGTAATAGTTTTTTTAAATTTTATAGTGAAGTTTGCCGTCAATTATGATGAAGAATGAGTTATATGCAAACTAACTACTGCTGTCAAGCAATGAGATAATTCAAATATACCGTTAGGGCGAAAATACACATGCTTGTAATTAGCTGGTACAAAACTATGCAAGTAGCTGGCATGCCGTGTGCAACAACTTCTGATTGGTCAATGTCACAATGGCATGCCAGCTAATTGCATAGTTTTGTACCAGCTATAGGCATGTGTATTTTTGCTCTTACGTCAACAAAACAAAATCAAAATGAGAGTGACTCGTTACACGGAAAATGTTACCTAATATACCTGGGCATAGGTAACATTTTCCGTAGAAAAACCTATTTCTAGAGCGGTTGATGCTTAGGTACTCACGGTTACATTTCAATATGAGCCGACCTCTAATTGTACGGAAATCCCAAACAATGCGAGATCAGCTTATATTGGAAGTGTATAGCTTGACATGTTCCCGTGTCTACATGTAAACGTAATATGCACCTATCGCCTAGCTGTCATATTGGAGGTGTCGGTCACCGGTCTTTTATTCAGAAGATATTTATATTGAGCAACTATCCTCAAAATGTACGGAATATGTTTCATTATGTGCTTATTGATCTTTTATTATAACGCACTGTTTATTTTTATAATTATGCTGATTGAGACTTGGCAGATCGTTTTGTTTGAAAAGAGCAATTTCTGCTGTTCTACAAGTAGCTAAGTACTTATATTTTTATAATTTAACATATACATAATATCAACTGTAGCCCTAAAAAACTATGGAATACAAAAATAAAAGTTCATTGAAATTAGTTCAATGTTGGAAAAATCAGAAACGGAATGTTCGTAAGTATTTTGTTAAAATAGTTTAGGATTTACAAAAGAAAACTCATTCTGTATTCTAAATTCAAATTTATTGACTTCTGAATTTCTAAAATATTTTAATATAAAACCTTGTTTGACATATTGTATTGTTAAGTCAAATTGTTACGAAAACTATGAGTCAAATTGCTATTTGAATAAATAAAAGAATTATTAATTTTTGACATTTCTCGGGACCTTGGGGTCCCGGACCTTTGGAAGGCGTACAAGGGGCCGAAGCCAACTCGCAGAGGCCCGTTAGACGCTTTCAATGATAATGAGGCACCATCCGACGATTATCCCTGTACGCACTATGCAAGTGCACCCACGGACAACCCCCGGTCGGTGTAGAACTATTGCAGGATATGGAAACAATAATAAATTATTGGTCTATGGGTTTGGGTGGCTAAAGTAGACTGGTTATCTAAAACTATGGAAGGACTATGGCCCCTGCCTGACCAATGTTTTATAAATACAATACACGGATAAAATGGCAGGCAGAATTATTAATTATTATTATATTGTCGTTTTAGCAGTTAATACTTTATACGGCTATATAGTCCAGCAAGCTTATAGGCCCGGGTGGCTTTAATTAGAACTAAGGGAATTACTATGAAAATTGACAAGTTCTGTCATTTTTAGTTCACCGACAGCGCCACCATCACCGGGTCAGATGGGCTTGCTGCACTATAGCGTGGCAGTAATAACAGTAAAACTTCTGTTGTCTGACTGCCTCGTTGGTCTAGTGGTCGCAAGCACTACTGCTGAGCATGAGGTCCTGGGTTCGATTCCCGGGTCGGGCAAAGTGTTATTGGGTATTTCTATTTGGAATTTCTTAGTAGCAGCCTGGAGTCTGGATTTGTGCCCGGTAGATGGCAATAGGCTCGCCCCCTATTACATGGGACTTAAACATAACTGGCGAAATGTGGGTGTACTGTAGGTGCAGCTCTGCCTAACCCTTCAGGGAAAGAGGGCGTGATGATGTTATGTTATGTACTTCTGTTGTGTCTCGTTTACCGCGCGTAAACCTGTTAAGTCATTTAGCGCCTGTTTGGTAGCGAACCTTATTACAGTACAAAACAAAAAATAATGGCCACTTTAAATAAAACTAAAAATTAGAACACGGCTACACTGTTCAAATAGAATTTCCTCACTACATGACGTCGTATGGCGGATCCGCAGTTGTAGCCCGCGAAATTAAAATTTTCTTTCATTTTTTGCAATTTGCAGGTCAGTGTCAGGTTGTATCTTGATCAAAATATGATTCGCGACTATAACAACTATGTATTTACATAATTATAACCATAAAAACCATTAATACGTGTCTCTAAGTTAGATTTGTTCCCTTTTGATCTAAAATGTCATGATTTCCGAAATCAGATCATAAGAGAACAAATCTTACTTAGAGAGATATATTGATGGCTTTTATAGTTATAATTATGTAAATACATACTTGCTATAGTCGCAAATCATATTTTTAACAAGATACGACCTGATACTGACCTGCAAATTGCAAAAAACGTAAGAAAATTTGAATTTCGCAGGCCACACTATCTACAGATTATGTCTATTAGATAATAAACCAGTACTTACTTGTAAAGCTAAGTTTAACACCCAACTGCAAGCAGAGAGTATATACGTAGACATGAGGTTGGTATGTATCGTGTTCCTTAGACATCGCAGGTCCCTGAAAGAGAGAAAATAATATTAGTACAGGCAAGGCGAGATGTAAGATACATATGTAGGTATATACGTCTTTTGAGTAAATACCTCGCGTAGGTAATTATAATTGCTAAAGGACGGCTTTGTTCCCTTTATGAGTTAAAGTTGACCCGCATAATTCGTAAACGTGGCTGAAGTAAGGAGGCTTAAACACTCGTAATTACAGAAACTGTGTCTCGCGTAAATCTGCGTCGGCATACGAAGGGTTAATAAAGAAGACATTAAGGCACGCTTGCACGACCACTCGTTAAATAACTGAGCTAAATTCTAGCATTGATGAGTTTCTGTCAATTTTATGAACGTAATAGGGAAAGTCCCTATTCAACCTACTTGCTCGAAATTTGGCTCTTATTGCACCGCCTTTAGGTTCACAATGCAGTGTAATTAATACGCGTGCCGCACTTGTGCGAGAAATCAAATATGCTTTATACCGATATATACCGACTAGTCAGAGAAGTGCGTTTTTTCTAAATCTCAGTAATGAGCCTTCGTGCCTTTTTAGGGTTCCGTAGTCAACAAGGAACCCTTATAGTTTCGCGATGTCCGTCCGTCTATCTGTCCGCGGCTTAGCTCAGAGACTCTTAGTACTTACTAGAAAGCTGTAATTTAGCACGGATTTACATTTATTAATCACGCCAAGAAAGTAGTATAATAAATTCTTGAATTTTTTTTAGGGTACCTCCCCTACACGTAACACCTCGTCTATCGCATGGTGTGAGATGTCGTTCGATAGGCCGTTAAAAAAAATACGGGTGTGTGAAAAAACTTGTGATTATGGATCTGTTTACGAAACATTAAGCTTTAAAATGCTATTTTTTGTTAGAGTCAAGTGCCCCCCCGCCAGCTAAATGGTTGTTTTTGGATATGTGAAAAAATTCAAGGCTAGCGAAGTAAAACTATACCAGCTAAGTAGGCTTTACAAATTAACGAGTAATAATTTACCAACTTACATTATTTTGTAGTTGGAATGTATAAGAGAACATGTTTTTCAACTACAGATTAAGTTTGTTCTTGGGATAAGTTCATCCCAACTACGGAATCCTTCATTGATCGTGGACCAACACGCGCTTAGCCGGTTTTTTATGCCTAAAATATTAAACTTTGTAAATTAATAAAATATGACAAATAAATATTATAATTCATCAAACAATTTTTTTTGTCAACGCAGTTTTTACATTTTTAGGGTTCCGTATGTCCAAATGAAAAACGGAACCCTAATAAGATCACTCGTGTGTCTGTCTGTCTGTCACAGCCAATTTGCTACGAATCTAATGGACCGATTTAGTTAAAATTTAGTACACATATCAATTTCTGTGACCCAAACACGGACGTGTTACGTAATATAATCTAATCTAACTAGTCTGTATTGTCCCACTGCTGGGTAAAGGCCTCCCTCTCCCTTTTCCACACAATTCTGCCTTTTGCTAGTGTCAGCCAGTCCTTTCGGTAGGAGTCAAGCTCGCCCCGCCGCCATCTTCTTCTCGGCCTGCCGCGATATCGCTGTGCGTTTATTGGGACCCAATCAGTGGTTATCTTATTATTACGTAAATAAATTTGTTGTTACGTAAATTTGTTATAAAAAACGTAAATTTGTTGTTACGATGGTTAGGTAAATAAATGAATTTTGAATATGGGGTTCACTTTTGGGGGACTTTTAAGAAAATTAAAAAAAAGTTTTGCACACCGTGCCGAGTGACATATGAAAGGGTTTACTGTGATTTCAAGTAAGTTTTTTATTTTTGGAAAATAAATAGTTTTAAAGTTATTTAAGAACATAGATAAAAATTGGCCATTCCCACCCCCTTTTATCTACGAAACTACTGAGCCTAAAATTTTCAACAAAATAGTTCATACACATACACTCATCAAAAGTGTATAGGGATCAAGTATATTTTAAACTAAACAAAGTTATCCAATTAATATTTACCAAATCTAGTCTTCCAGACTGGCTTCTTACTTTAATTCCTATGTTTAAGTTAACAACTTATCCCTTTATTCTGTAAAAATCAAGAAAAATTGCAATTTTTGCAAATTGTGGGAAATTAACCTAAGTTAATGTCGTCAATTAAATGGCAAAAAAGGCAAAAAAGAAGATTTTTTAAATTTTTATTGTAAACTAGACACTTTTGATGTGTGTAGACTACAGGAAAACCTTTATGAAGTCTATGGTCTTAACATGGTAAATCTCCCAATATTGTGCGTACAAACTTTCATTTGCAGTTGGAATGTATGGGAGAACATGTTTTTCAATGTTAAGTTTGTTCTTGGGATAAATTCATCCCAACTACGGACCCCTTCATTGCGTGTGGTCCGAAACGCACTTAGCCGGTTTTTAGTAGTATTTTTTTTTTGATATTTCTCGGGACCCCAGGGTCCCGGACCTTTGGAAGGCATATGAGGGGCCGAAGCCAACTCGCAGAGGCCCGTTAGACGCTTTCAATGGAAATGAGGCGCCAACCGACGATTATCCCTGTGCGTACTATGCAAGTGCACCCAAGGACAACCCCCGGTTGGTGTAGGACTATTGCAGGATATGGAGACAAAAAAATATATTGGGCTATGGCTAAAGTAGACTGGTTATCTAAAACTATGGAAGGACTATGGCCCTTGCCTGACCAATGTTTGATAAATACAATACACGGATAAAATGGCAGGGGGTGACTTGCACACTCAACAATGGGCACCCGGAAACGGTCGCTAGCACATAGTGTCGTAGCGACAAGGGGGCAACATGTCTTGAGGTGCTTAAGAGGAGTGGAGAGGTATTCCACGGCTATCAGGACAATCCCGGAAGTACGGTCAAGATCCCTACCAGCATCTTACTGGACTACTTCCTTCCTCCGAGCACGTTTGCTCTTGCGAATCTCTACTCAAGCCAGCCAATAAAGGCAAGAATGAGGTGGGAGGTCAGTTCTCGTCAGTGTTCACTCCAGCCGGCCAATAAAGGCAAGCCAGAGATGAGGAACATAACTTCTCCCGGGAGATAGGGTACGTGGGGTCGCTACTGCCCAGCAGCTCGCCACATGCTGCCCTGCGGGGTTCTGTATCTCTCTTGGTCTGGCTCCTCACCCTAGACCTGTTCCGGCAAAGTAACCTCTACCGGCACAGACCTAGAGTTCGGAGCGCGCAAGCCCCACCACGACGTCAACGTAGAGATACGGCGATGGGGCTAGTATTTTTATTATTAGTGTTGTTTGGCGGCTTCGAGTCATTGAGTCCTTCAAAAGCGCCGAGCGCCCTCGAGTGTAATAACAAACTTAGGCCACTTGTATAAAAATGTACAAATCTGCCAGATTTCATACATATTTATTGAATCGAGATAATTCGTTTTAGAATAGGATAGAATTGATACCTATATTATTTATTTGCAAAGAATGTACAAAATCTGTTGTTACAGAAAGTTTTGCATCGTTATTTGTTAAGGACAGTTTGTAACTCAATTTCAAGTCGCCATTTTAAGTCTTTGTCCGTCACTTTTACATTTGTAGTAGGGACAAAAAAAAAACTTTTAAAAACGTCTAAAAGTTTAATGTCGTTTCATTACTCAGGGGTTAGCGACTTCGTGCTACCCAGAACCAGCCATTTAAAGTCTTTGAATAACTAGAGAATGAACGGTCACATCTGACGTCATCATAATGACACTACCATTCATTAGGCCTACATAATTTTGGCTTTACCAAATAGGTTCTAAGTAGGCCTCTGGTACTAATGTTGCTCTACTTAACGCGTTAGAGAATTTCAGTACATTTAACCCTCATTTGTGCCAAACGCAGCACTAATTAGTCCTTTGGCACATAGGGGTACTAAACTGCGGTTACTAAATCCTTTTACTTATGCTAGCAGCCGTGATTTACACAGACTGTTTTATCTATGATCTTTTCAAATCTGTCGTATGTAAACCGACACGACTGTCGACAGGACAGAAGCGAGTTAGATAACAAATATGCAACTTTAGATTCAGCGTCTGTACCGTGCCGACACGTGTCGTTTCTGCCACGTTCTGTGTCTGTACATTATGTAAAAGAGCTTTAGCAAAAGTATTTTCTTGTTGAAATGTTAACTCTGCAATTCTATAGTGATGCTACAGATTTTCTAGGTAGTTTTCTATCACAATTTGTGGGTAGTTTTTTTTTAACATTATTGGGACTGGCTATTCTGTGAAGAATACATTTTTGACATTAGGTTGCATAGGTATACAATTTTTAGCACCAACTCTTTGCACAGTAAACTACTCCTGCATTTAGATGAGCTCAATGATGAAAGAACATCATCATCTGCCTAGCCATTTTACCAACAATGCTGGGGTCGACTTCCAGTCTAACCGGATGCAGCTGAATACCAGTGTTTTTCATGGAGCGACTGCCTATTTGACCTCCACAATCCAGTTACTGGGTACTACAATACCCCTGGTTAAGACTGGTTGTCAGACTTTCGGGCTTCTGATGACCCGTAACAACTGTCAAAAATCCACGAAAGACAGCCGGGACCAACGGCTTATTAACGTGCTTTCCGAGGCACGGAGGGGTCTTGGTATGTAAAGATGGTCACCCATCCACGGACCAACCGCGGCAAGCGTAGCTTAACCTGATCGATCGATCCGTGCGGCTGTTAATACTTAGCCACAAGCCCCTCTAAACCACCGTTATAAATGACAAAATAAGATCATGTAGCATCAACGTTTATTTTAAATGCAACTGGCATTTTAGCAATGAATTTAAGGTCTTTTACTGCAAGAGTGCTTTAAAAGCGAGCTCTTAAACCTGTTCAGTAAAGCGACAAAACCACTATATTTGAGCATATTTGTTGACTATGCAGTTAATATAAAAAGTAACGACTGTGCTTGCCTCAAAGTTATAATGAAGTATAAGTTACAAGTTGTTCGTAACTTATATTACTTGAGAATAATAATTTTATGCACAGTTTCTTTGTAAGTGATGAAATGCCTGAGCATTATTTTATCTATCAACGGAGACTGACGGGAATAATTTCT
Organism: Fissipunctia ypsillon; assembly: GCA_947568875.1. Classification (NCBI taxonomy): domain Eukaryota; kingdom Metazoa; phylum Arthropoda; class Insecta; order Lepidoptera; family Noctuidae; genus Fissipunctia; species Fissipunctia ypsillon. The sequence goes on along the minus strand of OX387659.1, from coordinate 12,022,868 downwards.
AGAAATAAACGAATAAGTACAGACTGACAGAAGGGTTAACACGAACACGAATGATGTGTAACTGACATTGCTGATATATTTTTTTACAAATAAAACATAAAATCTTATTGATATATAATAATAATCTTACTGATGAATAGTATTACAAGGCTATCTACGTATTAATAGTAAGTGAAAGAATTGATATAATTGTTATTATTAATTAAGTTGCTTCAGCTCCCACTATGCGTTTCTTTACAGCACGCTTCTCGCTGTAAATTGTGCATTAGGGCTTGGTTCGCGCTAACGCTTAGACGCGACGCGCGGTATTTATGTAGCGAGCAAAGCTTGCTCATTTGTGATGTGTCAATGTAAATATTGTAAGTAGCTGTCCTACATCCAAGTAAAGGCCGACATTGTAAACATATACTAGCTCTTAAAATGTAAGTTGACTGCGAATATTGTTTTACTTTATCTCCTGACCACTGGTGAAGTATTAACAGTAAGTGAAATAATTTTTTATAGCAAATCAATAACTGTTAACTTTAATAGCAAAAAGAAAAACACTGATTCTCAAACTATTTTGGTACTAATGGAAGCAGTTTCGTCCGTCCATAAGAGCCATTTCATGTATGATATCAGATGATATTATGCTTTGATCGCATCGTTCAAATGTATGATGTTAGTAAACGGCCATAATATCTCGTTCGCTTGCCAAAAGTGATATTCACCATTCACCATATTATCGCTTTTATGTCGAGGGTAATGTCACCGCTTGGACTGTGGGCTGTGCGCTGTGGCACTCATTAGAGAATGCAGAACCGGTTCTGTTTTAAAGAACCGGAATTTTTGGGACCTTCTGGCTTAAGAACCGGGATTCCCGGTACTTTCGATACTTTAAGTAAGCCTTTATATGGTAGTAGAGTTGAAAGTGTTGACACGGAGAAAGTAAGAGAAAGACGAAATGACAGGACAAAATAAAATCATTTAAGTCAAATCAGATAAAAGGTTCTTTTCTTGTTTTATAGACACTTATAAAAAAAAAAAACTGAAAAAGTCTTTGTTTGAAAATGTTTTAAATCTGCTGCCAATAATAATCTTGTTTGTTAATGTTTTGATACACTGATGGATAGATCGTAAACTTTAGTATACGTACGATATTATAGCGGCAATAATATATTGGCAGGGTACCTACTCCTCATAAATGGAAGTATACATTTTAGATGGTCATTAAATTGACACTGGATGCTGCAGTAACCGTTCCGTACATATTTGGAGAGTAAACAGAATGTGGAAATGATTTATATTATAAATTCAACAAAGAGAATTACAGGAGAATGTATTTGAGCTTAATATGGTTTTGAAATGTATTTTTGAGACACAACCAAAATATGATTTCGGCGATTTACTAACCGTTGAAATAAGTACTTAGGAAATTATTTCGGAATGACTATGCCTCAGCCTCGATTTGCGCAGTACGTAAAATAACTGAAAGTTTTTGCATTTTAAGGCAAGTTATTTAGACCATAATTAGTTTAGGCTAGATGCGGAATGTCGTCAAGTAAGGCTGAAAAAACCCGGTCACTATACAACCCTATATTATAAGTAAGCGATTAAAACATAGTAAAACAAAAATATAAAATAAAATACTTTTATGAAAATAATTGAATACAAAATACTTTTTCACATTTCCCCGAAATGTACTCGAAAAAGACAGCGTATTAAATAGAAAGAGCAACCACAATAGAGTTTCTCGAGAACTTTATCTTATTTGTTATTGTTAAGGAAAATAAAGCAGTTTTTTTTTATTCCCAACAATGTCCTGATTTGTGTATCCGATTGTACTTGTAATGAGAGAAAGAGTCGTATTATGTGATAATAACGACCAACTATCTCCGAGTTATATTATCTCATAATACGACTGTTTACTTACCAACATAACGTAACTTGTGGGTAGATATTGTAGTAAGGCAGTATAAACTTCAATATTCACGCGGTAATTTTGACTGCCTCGTTGATCTAGTGGTCGCAAGCGCTACTGCTGAACCGAGGTCCCGGGTTCGATTTGCAGGCCGGGAAAAGTGTTGTTAGGTTTTTCCATCAAGAATTTCTCAGTAGCAGCTCGGAATCTGGATTTGTGCCCGGTTGATGGCAATAGGCTCGCCCCCATTACATGGGACTAAAACATAGCTGGCAAAATATGGGTGTACTATAGTTGCACCTCTGCCTAACTCTTTGGAGAAACCAGGCGTGATGTTATGTATGTTATGTTAATTTTGAAAAGGTTTCTTTAGGGTAAAATGTGTAGTCTACCAATTTGCTTCACATGTCGTGCCTCAATTATTCGCTCGGTTAATCATATCCACAGATTTAACGCTATAAGGCTTTAAAGATTCTCGTAAATATTATAATAGATATTATTAGAAGTAAAGGATCGTATAAAAAAATACTGGGTAATTAAATTCACCACATCACTTAAAATTGGGTTGGTAAATTTTTCGGCGGAAAATTGCAAATTTCCAGCTACTCTGTCGTATTTTTTCAAATGAATGTAACTTGTTTATGCTAGGAGAATACATACCATTAAAATAGGTACTAAGGTGTTACTACTGTTTTTAGGGATCCGTACGTCAAAATGAAAAAAAAAACGGAACCCATATAGGATCACTTCGTTGTCTGTCTGTCAGTCTGTCAAGATCCTTTTACTTAGGAACGCGTGCAGGTATCAAGTTGAAATTGATATCAAATACATAAGTCTACGGTCCCTTGCAGCTCTAAAAAAATCAAGCTTCTAAGTCAATGCAATAAAAAAATACGGCCATTCATGTGATATATTTTGATACTCGCAAATAAATCAAAACCTGTATGGTACTTCCCGTTGACCTAGAATCATGAAATTTGCCATGAAGCAAAGTCCGAAAATCGTTAATTTGTAGTTTTATCAAAAAAGATTTTTTGCGATTACAATTTTACATTTGCAGTTGGAGAATTGACCGTGACGTATATCGATGTATGGGAGAACATGTTTTTAAACTACAATGTGAAGTTTGTTTTTGAGATAAATTCATCCTAACTACGGTACCCTTCATTGTGCGTCGTCCAACACGCACTTGGCCAGTTTTTTTTTACTCTGAGCATTTACTAAAGCCATTGGAAATAAAAAAAAATCCTTTCAAGAGATCCAACCCAATTGACTGTCACAAGATGTAGAAGCACACTATTTCAGAACTATTGTTACAATATGTCTGTCAAAATCTATAAACAAATACCTTAACACATCAGAGAGCTATCATTAAATTATTTCTTAAGAAATGGCTCTATATAATGTGTTCTACTTCACTATAATTACGCGAATTCTTAACCTACAAGCAAAGTTCAAAATAATAAAAGCTCCTTAAAAGAGCGTTGCCTTTGTGTCGCGTCGCGTGTCGCGCCTGTTTGCAGGAGCCTTACATTTATCATAAGTAAGGTATTTAAATTAACTCTTATACATACACATGACACATGATTTCACTAGGAATATACATAATTAAATTTTAAAGTACTTTTTGATAACATGATCTCAGTAGTAATAATTGAAGTGTTTTTGTTTAAGTTTTTTTTTTTGTCTGCTAAAACAAGTTAGCAAAGTATGTGGAACTATTTATATTTAAGACCTTACCACATTTACCGTATTTTATGCAAAATAAAGATATTCTATTCTATGATAACGCCATTATTTAGCTACGTTTTTCCACATCTTCACCTGCACAAAAGAACCTCTTTTCGCAATGAATTAGAAAGAAGAAAATGCTTTTAAAAAGATAACCGTAAAAAGATTATTTGTGAAAAAAAGAATAAACGAAATACATTGAGGGTTCATTTGAAATTCAATTTGTGAAATTGTAAAAGGTAGGTAGGCGAATCATTTTTGGTTAAGCGCAAAATTGATATCATTACGAACCACAGTTTGTGCAAACAAATTACATAAATGTGACAACTCTGGCTGTTTGAGATGTGACGCTCAATTGTTTTCATAATCAGTGAAATGTGTTGAGTTTATGATTCGAAATGTTTTATATAATAAATGGAATCCCATTTATTATATGAGTCACCTGTTTTCTTTAACGATTTTTCGAGATGAGACGATAAGTGTTAATTAAAACACTTTTTTGCGAAAAACAAATCCGACTCCAAAAAAAAAAAAATCACTACAAAGTGAAAAATAGTTATGATTTCGGAAGTTGGTGTCTTTGGTTTTGTATTTTTTTTTTGGCACCGAGTTCCGAAATCATAGTTATTTTTCACTTTGTAGTGTTTTTTTTTGGAAGTCGTTTTTTTTAATGTTTTTTTTTTCACTTTTTAGTTGCGGTACCTACCCCACACAAATTCGAACTCCACTACCTGCTACGTACATTACAGTGACAGGAAGTTATTAGAAAATCGTCCACATAGATTAAGTGCGAAAAATACGTATTATTGAAGCTAACTCAAAAACCACCAAAGCAAAGTTAATAAATGTTACATGGGAACAACTTCGAGGTATACCCTCCTGAATAAAATAAGAATCGATCAAATCGGACTACTCTCTAAAAAGTTATGCGTGGTCATACATAACATAAATTATTTACAGTGAGTGTGTAAGGGACAGCCCTCCGCAAACTAACAGGGTACATTCAGCTCCTTATCATTAATCATATTCCACCGGAAATATTCTCAGGATTTTTTTTTAATCGTATTTTCAGTTAGGTACTGTTCCTTTATTTCAATGTAAATTTAAATTCTCCGTACGCATCACTGCATTTATGTAAATAAAACAGCTATAATAAAAAAAACAGCAATGGATGTTGAAATACTCGGTGGCTGAAGGCTCCCTGCGCTGCCGTACGCTACGCGCGTTTTGCCACGGTACCGATACATTGCGTGTGAGGAAATAAAACAAATCTGCTTTATTGGATACTAGTAACATTTCTGAAAAAATTTCATGTACCGGTCATCTTAGTATAATATACTGTATTCACCCTAAAGTCTACGGAGGGCTGTCCCTTTCACCCTGTATATACGCGTCGACTTGAGAACCTCCTCCTTTTTTTCGTCGGTTATAAATGAAATATATTCAATGATTTGGGAGTGGAACACTAATTTCCCTTCAAATGTCCCATACCTACGGCTGGCTCTCGGTACAAGCATTTTATTCAAAGCCCAGACAGAATAATGAGCAGGCATTGTCCAAATAGAGGGACACACCCATTACAAAGGTTAATACAATAATTTGTAACTGTAATCTACAGTTACAAATTACTGTATTAACCTTATTCAAAGGCGCTGTCTCAGTAGTTGGTGGAGAACTAATTTATTAAGGTGCTGAAAGGGAAGACTTTAATGCCATTTACATCCAGGTATGTAGTTAATTCAATAAAATTGAAGTGTCTGTTTGTAATGTCAAAATTAAAAAAGCAATTTTTAAAATTTTTTGTCTGTCTGTTTGTTCCGGCTAATCTCCGGAAAGGCTTGACCGATTTTGACGGGACTTTTATTGGCAGATAGCTGATGTTACGGGAAGTAGCTTAGGCTACTTTTATTTAAAAAATAATTAGGGTACCGCGCAAAAAAAATAAAACCCATGAAATTGTAAACAAAAAGTCGGATTTAAATAATTATTTTTGCATTTGGTAGCCTAATTCTCGAGGATAGTTATAGGCTATTTAACATTACGCTACGACCCTTAGGAGCTGAGCAAAAAGAAAAAAGTCAGAATGAACACTAAGCGAAAACGAAGTAATAGCGCGGGCGGGCGATGCAACGCGACAGGCCGGGGGACGAGGGAGTTTTATTAAAATGCGGCTGTTATTTTAGTATATTGTGTATCTTATGACTTCCACGCGAACGAAGTCTCGGGGCACATCTAGGGAAAGACTACTGGACATATTTTGGGGAGAATTTTGCCTCATAGTTTTTGTGATGATAAATTGTATTATAATTGCATTTATTTATGTGTGAAAATACCCAAGGCTTAAGTCCGCCTTTATACGCTCATTTTTAATTACTTATACAAACACTATTATAATGAATGAATGTCAATTTTATGTTACTAGTTAATAATTACACAAGCGACCTCGACCAAAAAACTCCTTCATAATTCGATGTTTTAAACATTCTTCTATTTCGACCGATTTCTTTTTTATTTTATGCCTAAAGGTTGAAAGAAAATTGATTATTCGAATCCTAATGGCTGAGAAATTGGTATTTTATCCACCGTGACTTATAGTTAAGCTATTGATAAAAATACCTAACAATGCTGTCAGACATTATGAACATAATTTAATAGCGATTTATTTGAAGTCCCTACCTACCAATGTATTTGTTATTAAATACTAACTTAGAACAACAATAATATTATACTGTAATAAGTTAGCTGTTAGTTTTCCAAACAAAACAAAATCAAATATTAGTAGTTCATCAAACTGTTGCATAATGAGGGGTATTAAAACACGAGTGTGTTAATACCTAGTTATGCGCAGTTTCATACACTATTAATCTACTCTCATATATTGGGATTGAACCTATTAAATAAAATATTTTTTGCCTTTTTTGCATTTGCCATGCCATAAAGTCATGATAGCATTTATCATATGTGTCGGAAATACGTTAGTCATCGTTTGACTAATCATGACGACAGCGCCACCAAGCGGCGCTCGACAGAGTTTACAATATAACGCTCGTCGACCGGAGTTAAGCAGAGTTTGTCGGTGGCTATCGAACAGTGTACACGTTTAGAAGCTGTCCCACGTTCCGTATATTTGTGTCGTGTACTTACAGTGTGTGAATTGCTAGTGTAATTCATTTGAACGTAAATTATAATTTGAATTGGACTGCAAACGGTTTTTCTATTGCGCAATAAGCAACACTACCCATAGCACGTCCACAGTAGTTAAAATATGGCTGACGATATAACTAGAGAGATGTACCTTCTCCGTCATATATGTACCTATAATTTTTACGACTTTGCTGATAATAGATTATGAGTTATTTCCGTCGCCGCATCTAAAATATTGGGTGGAGTCAAATTTTCTTCGCATAAATAAAAAAAATCCCACGACATTCAGTACAACAAAACATATGAATGGCATTCAAAACCCAGCACATCACCGCGCATGCGCTAAAGCGGCGCTGCAACAGATAAGTAAAAATACACATCATAAGTGTCTAGGGATCAAGTACATTTTTAACTATAAAAAAATTTCCAATTAATCATCATCATCTTCCTGCCCTTGTCCCATGTTACTTGGGGTCGGCGCAACACGTTTTCTCTTTCCATTTTCCCCTGTCAAAAGTCACGCTATCATTCACTCCCTTCTCTTTCATATCATTCCTCACACAATCCATCCATCTTTTCTTTGGCCTTCCTCTCCATCTCCATCCATCAACATTTATATTCATCACTCTTTTAGTCACATGCGTTTCTTCCTTCCTCTTCACATGTCCATACCAAGCCAAACGATTTCCTTTCAACTTTTCTGTCACTGGCGCCACTTTCAAACTTCCCCTTATATACTCATTTTTTACTTTATCCAATTTCGTCACTCCACACATCCATCTCAACATTCTCATCTCCGCTGCATGCAATCTTTTTTCATCCGTCTTCTTCACGGCCCAGCATTCCGATCCATACAGTACGACAGGCCTTATCACGGACTTATAAATTTTTCCCTTTAATTTGAGGGGCATCCGTGGGTCGCAAGTTGTTCCTGTGACCTGTCGCCATTTCATCCATCCTGAGTTGATCCGGTGTGCTACGTCTCGGTCTACTTCGCCATCCCCTTGGACAAACGACCCGAGGTACCGGAAGTCGGAGCAGCTCGGTACGGGCGTTCCGGCGAGAGATATGGGCACAGGACTGGAGAGACCGCCAAAATCACAAAACATATATTCTGTTTTGGTCCGACTTAATCTCAGGCCAGTGGTCTCCAGTCTTGCCCACCACACCTCCAATCTGCTCTGGATCTCTAAGCCGCTCTCAGCAACCAGCACAATGTCATCAGCGAACAGCATACACCAGGGCGCCTCTTCATGGATATCCTACGTAAGAGCGTCCATTATCATCACGAAGAGGTAAGGGCTGAGTGCTGACCCTTGGTGCAAGCCGACAGTTTTTTAAATAATGGAAGTGTCAAACGAGGCAATCTGTCACATTTTTTGTTACACAAAGTGTCATTAGAATAGCGCCTGAAGGACCTTAAAATAAACATTTCGTGCGTTAAATTTTAATAGGTCAACAAACGTCCACTAGCCCAATAATAATATTGCAGTTGCGGGTTATTTTATTATCTTGTGTACGAATTTTTAGTTTTTATTTAAAAAGTAGTGGTAAAACGTAAAGTTAGCCATTCCTGGATTATACAAGATGTCTTTGTCGAGCCTGTCATCATTGTCTGAAGTAGAAGAATATGTTCCCCGTCGTCGCCGTCATATCCCAAACAGAGAAGATATATTCTTAAAATGCGATGGAAAAGATTTTCGTATCCGTTACAGAATTTCAAAAGAAGCAGCTATTCAAATCTGTGACTAGATTGATTTGGAGCCAATTACCCATAGAAATAAGTCCATCGATGGCAAAACCCAACTACTGATTTGCCTGAGATTTTTTTGCGACAGGATCTTTTCAGCAGGTATTAGGTGATTTGACTAATATCCACAAATCGATTTGTCGAATAGTACAGAAGGTAACTCTGAACCTTGCTAGATTAACAGCTGTCTTTATTCTAATGACAGAGAGGGAAATATTTAGAAGGGTTGCGGAAGATTTTTATGAAATTGCAGGATTGCATAGCTTAGAGAATGTTGTGTGAAAAGTTCAAAAAAGAAATCAAGGGCAAAAAAAAAAAATTGCTGGCAAAGGTCCCGAAACCATTTCTTTGCAAAAATCTCTAAAAGTGTTGGTTTTACGTCAAATAATGCTTCGGCAATTTTATTCCTTTTTGAATTTCTCGAAAAAACTAAGATTAATTTAGGATCTAGGATAAGGATTTTATTTGCAGATAAAATGTTATTTTCCTAGGCTATATGGTAATATTGTGTATGTATGCTAATTTTAACTAGTCTCTTGTTTCGTGTATTTTATCACAAAAATAATTATAAGCCACAGTAAAAACAATGCAAACTAAATAACTCGGAGCACATGGAATACAACAAACTCACAACATATCAAACTTAACTAATGTCAAAATTATCAAACATGTTATTTTTTTCATCGAGTTATGCTAGATTTAAAAAAAAATTGTGGAAACCTTCACTCATTTTCATTCTTTTCACTCAATACTACTAGCAACATTGTTTAAAGACGACTTTAAGTAATGGAACATTAACTTAGCTCAAGTTGTTTTATGCAACATCATTAAATTAATGAAATCATTAGCGTTAATGTTCCATTACATATTGGGGCATTAATGTTTGCCTTTGTGCAACTGGGTGCTAGTCTTCCAGACTGGCTTCTTAATTTCATTCCGATATTTAAGTTAGCAACTTATTCCTCTAAAAATTAAGAAAAATTGCAATTTTTGCAAATTGTCGGAAATTAACCTAAGCTAATGTCGTCAATTAAATGGTAAAAAAGGCAAAAATGAGGATTTTTAAAATTTTTATTATAAAGATAAAAAAATAATAATCTGTGTCAATGGTGGAACCATTGACACGAATCACACAATCACAGCCATTTGGCATGCTTAAAATCAGTTCATCAAAATCACTTTAAGGAATGGCCGCCCTTTCTAACAAGTCAAAAAGTGGTAGTGGGGTATGCACGGCATCCATACTCGGCAGAGTTCTTCTTTGGAGCATATCCCATGCATGCTCAATTGGGTTGAGGTCTGGCGATTGAGCAGGCCTCGGCAGAATGTTGATACGAGCATCGGCAAGAGTGCATGTTACGACTCTAGCCGTATGGACGTGCATTGTCGTGCATTAGTTGAAACGAATCACCCAATCGGCTTCGCTTAGGGATGATCACGTATGAAACAATCCTCTCAGCATAAATCATCAGATCATTGAGATTGTCCCTGATGCAAATAAGATCGGTTCTTCCACCGATCCAAATACCGGTCCAAACCATTATCCCCCTCCATATGAATGAACTTCCTGACTAAATTTCAAACGTTTTTGACGTCCAGAGGTCCTCTAAACTCGAGTACGTCTTGTATCCGGCCTCATACCGAAACGAGATTCATCAAAAAAGCAAACACAACGCCAGTCTTCTTCCTGCCAATTTCTGTGTTCCCGAGCCTATTGTAAACGGGTCCTACGATTGCGGGGTGCTATAGGTGGAACTCTCGGCGGCCTTCGGGAACGCAGACCCACTTCACGTAAACGATTTCGGATGGTTTGGTCGCTTATCAGCAAGGCTGAAAAGCCTCATAGCCAACATAATGGCGGTCATGGTACGATTCCGTCGAGCAGTATTTTGGATGAACCGGTCCTGTCTGCGAGTGGTGATACGAGATCGTCCTCAATGTCACTCGGCCACGCTGCCCGTGACACGATAGCGTGTCCAGAGTCGGTTCATGACGCTCTGTGTAGTGCCAAGAGCGACAGCCACACCACGTTGCCTAGAACCAACTTGCAACATTCCGACGGCTCTCATCATTTCTTCTCGAATTAAATCATGTCGTCGCTTCATATCAATGTAATTTTTTTCAGTTCAGATGCAGAAATTTTAATGGTTTAGCAAAACGCTATTACACACTTTTATAGGAATCCTGATTGACAGTTGATTTTATATTTTTAATCAAAATTTAAAGAAATTCTTTATTCAAATAGTGAAATTCACTAAAAAGAATCAATAACGATCTAAAAAAAAATTAAATAATAATCCTCAGTTGCGGCGATATTCTAAAACGTACTTGACCCCTAGACACTTTTGATGTGTGTAATTGGAATCAAAACTTTTTGTAATTCCACGAAAATAGTGCGCCCCGCATAAGCGTTCCATTATAAAAAAAAAATTGATGGAAACTCCTTGGTTGGTGATATTCACTTCTTGGATTTGCCCTGTATCGTAAAGGTAAAAAAAGTTATTTTGTTAGAGAAACAGTGTTATAATAATATGATTCTATTTTTAAATTTCGTTATTGTATTATAAACTATGCCAATAATAATAATCTCGTTTTGAAGTTTATATTTCGAATTTTACGATATGAGAGTCGATAAATAAATACTTAAATGATATTTTTCAAAAGAATTAAATAAATATAAATAAACAATTATTGTTATGTGATTGTGCGATATTTACGATAAAAACAACATGATAGTTATATACAAATAAATAAAATTGAATGAAGTGTCTGTTTGTAATATCATAATAACAGCTTTTTACTAAATGCATATGAAAGTTAAAAAAAAATTGTCTGCCTGTCTGTCTATTTGTTCCGGCTAATCTCCGAAACGGCTGGACCGATTTTGACGGGACTTTCACTTTCAGGTAGCTGATCTTATATGGAGTAACTTACTTTACTTTTATTTAGAAAAATAATTAGGGTTCCACGCAAAAACAAATAAACCCACGAAAGTATGGACAAATAGCGCGGGCGGGCGATGCAATGTGGCGGGTCGGGGGAGTTTTATTAAAATGTGGTGTTATTTTAGTATATTGTGTGTTACGACTTCCACGCGAACGAAGTCGCTGGGCACAGCTAGTTTACAATATAAGCAATTTAATTAACAAACATATTGTTTTTTAGCAATGGTTGCGCTTCCCGTCAATTTAAAATGTAAATAATGTTTTACCTAACAAAACTGTAGGGTATGTATTTTGCACAATGGGTAAAGCCCATCATAGACGTAGCTATAATAGTTATATTAATATAAATCATAGCTAGGCATATTACGATATATTTTTAAGACTATTTTTGTGTGACCGCACTCGCAGCAATAATACAACGTGTTTCTGGATGTACGACATTAAATGAAAACGAGCACAGTACTAATCCATTGAAACATTTTAAAACACGAAGGCTAGTAGTTAATGGAAAATTAAAAAATTGCAGTTTTCAAACAAAATAAATAGTAGAATCAACTGCATAAAAAGTAAACACGCTCTATCTACGCAAAGTCACTGACCAACGGTGCGGTGCGGGGTGCGGGGCGCGGCGGCGGCAATGTTTACCTATTATTACATCTACATCATGTTGAAAAATAAGAAAATGATAAATAATTTCCTGTGGCTAAAGTATTCATTGGATTTGATTGATTTTTTGTATACGGGCAAAGAACATGATTCTCTTTACGTGGTTTAAAGGAATGTCATTCCTCCTGTTACACGTGGTATAATTTGTATTTCTACAACGTTACTAACCTATATTGTAATTTATATCCGACCATCAAAGAAAAGAAGGCAAATTATTGGCAATATTATAGCTACGTCTGTGATGGGCTTAGGTACAACCTATATGGTTAAAATAAATGTCTATCCAACCAAAAAGAACTGACGCGTCTCGATATAAGTAAGCCAACCCTTATACCCTTGTACGGGTTGGCAACCAGCCTGACAACCTAACGAAATGACAGTGATGAAATTCTCTAGACATTTATTGAATATTATCCAATAAATGACTTACGAATGTTAGGTCGTAGGTTCAAACCTAGACAGGCGCTATCATCATCATCTGCCTAGCCTTTTCCCAACTATATTGGGGTCGGCTTCCAGTCTAACCGGATGTTTGTGCTATGCTTTGTGTAAATAATTTCATCAGCACTGCTCTTAAAACGGTGAAGGAAAACATCGTGATGAAACCGGCATGTCCTAGAACCAAAAGTTCCAAGACCTGTGACGGCTACCAATCCGCACTGGGCCCTCGAGGTAGATTATGGCCCATTCCCTCTCACCGAGAGGAGGTCTGTGTCCCAGCAGTGCCAAACTCCAAGCTTTTTTGAGGCTTTTAGGAATATTCGTATAGTCTATAGGTAATTACCCTGTAAAACTACTTATGTTTTTAAAACCTAAAGAAAGAAAGAAAGATAGGTCTATTTGTCACAGAAACACGTGCATACAAAAAGATAAGTTGACTCGAATATTAATGAAAAGTAAAAATAAACTGGCCAAGTGCGTGTTGGATCACACACAATGAAGGGTTCCGTAGTTGGGATGTATTTATCTCAAGAACAAACCTAACACTGTAGTTGAAAAACTTGTTCTCCTAAACATTCTAACTGCAAATGTAAGTTTGTACGCACACTATTGAGAGATTTACCTTGTTATTTTAAGACTATAGACTTATAAAATTTTCCTGTAATCGCTGTGTCTGTCTGTGGGAGTCTCTATGTTCTGTGTGTGTCTGTATTTTCTGTAAATTTTAGGATCATTCGTTTCGGAGATAAGGGCTCAATTTGCATTTATTTCCTTAAATAATTTTAAAACTTTTAATTTTAAAATTATAAAAAAATTGAGACGCAGACGGTATAGTTTGCAAACCTTTTTTTTTAAATTTTAGTATTTGCCTCCCAAATTCAAAATTCAATTATTTACGTTACACGACCGTATTTGGGTCACAGAAATTCAAATGTGTACCAAATTTCAACTTAATCGGTCCATTAGATTCGGAGAAAATTGGCTGTGACAGACGGACAGACACACGAGTGATCCTATATGGTTTCCGTTTTCTAATTCGGACGTACGGAACCCTAAAAACAAAATAGATCCATAATCACGAGCACAGAACAGAAATAGTCGGTAGTTGCACCTCGTGACTGTGACAAGAAGGCTTCCACTCAGCATGATGCTGTGCTATGGGACCTACAGCACAGCTCTGACTTTCAGTGGTCACTCGAAAATGACGTTTGGCGAACGACGTTGTCGCGTTCGATGTTGTTACCTGAAGTGTATACATTGTGCGCGTGCGCGTGCGGACGTACAAAAGAAAGCGGCGACGTGTGGAAACACGCGCGCTCGCGACTCTTCGGTCGGTGATAACATTGCTAATACGGAAACCAAGTTAGGTTTAGAGATTTGTCTAGATTAAACAAATAGGTAATAACATAACTTCATTCAATATATTAACTTGCAAATTCAATTCTTGAGCATGCAGAATGGTAAAAGAAAAAGATTTCGTATCTGTTACCTTATCACAGGGTAGAAGTTAAAACAAAGTGAAACAGAAATCATACCCGCTACTGTATCCAATGCAAACACGGGTTCCTAATCGGAATCGATCCCATACCCTTATTTAAAGAAGCAACATCAAATGACGCCGATTTTGTCTTAAGGATTTCGGAGATCTGAGCCAGAAATCCGGGATTAGCCTTTTTGTACACTTTGTTCCCATTTAGGCCCAGGATCTTTGTAATGATAAGCTCATGGCCGCACTACTTAGAAGATAAACATAAGTGGCCTTAGGGTTGGTTTTCAATGTAAATAAGTGTGGTTGAATGTATCTGTTTAGTGAGCGTCGCATGTGAGCCTTCGACGATGTAAACTTTACTTTATTCTAAATACTTTCATATGGTTCGACTGAGAGTTAGGAAATCAAGCATCAACTATTTATATGAGTAGATTGATATGCCGCTGAATTATGATGACTGTTATTTTTCTGAAAATCTAAAATTTCTACTTTACCCCCAGATACCTGATTGTAATCTTGCTTCATCAAAAATAAAGGCTATGGCAGACGTACGCACGGGATAGATACGAAATGTGTACGTCCATTATGGTTTTATTAACATTTTTTGACCGCAGATAAATATGTCCAACAAGAGCTCAGCGCCCTTGCGGTCCCGGGTCAATAAAAGTTTAGTAAATTTTATTCTATACTTTGGACCCTCCTGTACTAGTTGTGTCCCGCGATTTCGTTCGCGTGGATGTTGTATGATACACAATATACTAAAATAACAGCCCAACTTTAATAAAACCCCTCGTCCCCCGACCCGTCGCGTTGCTTCGCCCGCCCGTGCTATTACTTCGTTTTCTCTTAGTGTTCTATCTGACTTTTTCTTTTTGCTCAGCTCCTAAGGATCGTAGCGTGATGTTAAGTAGCCTATAACTATCCTCGAGAATTGTGCTACCAAATGCAAAAATAATTTTTTAAATCCGACTTTTTGTTCACAATTTCATGGGTTTTATTTTTTTTTGCGCGGAACCCTAATTATTTTTCTAAAATAAGATTAGCTTAAATTACCCGCCGTAACATCAGTTATCTGCCAGTGAAAGTCCCGTCAAAATCGGTCCAGTCGTTTCGGAGATTAGACGGAACAAACAGACTGACTGACAGACAAAAAATTAAAAAATTGCTTTTTTGTTATAAGTATCGTATATACTTTCTTATGCATTTAGTAAAAACTTGTTATTTTGACATTACAAACAGACACTTCAATTTTATTTATTTGTATAGATGTAAATCTACTTAATTTTTTCAAGACCTGCAGCCTAATTGCGTAACACAATATCAATCACAATCCGAATGATTTTAATGGATGTTGCTAATCCATTGCTTCATATATTCGAAAAATTTGTCTGCTCAACAACGTAAATAACGCAATGCATGTTGTTGAACTGTTAAAATGAAACCGATTACTACTGTGTGTTACGCAATTGCCCCGCGGGTGCTGTCAGCTATCCGAGTTCTCTTTCTCAAACTTCGAACTTCTCTTTTTTCTATTCTAAGTTCGAAATACTGTTTATCTCTATAATAAACTTATCAAATATTCGTGAAGGTTAGATGCAGTTAGATAAGAAAGCCATTCAGCAACCCAATTGCGTAACACACTTTCACAATCCGAAAGATTTTGAAAGAAATTAATCCATTGCTTCACATGTTTGCAAAATTCGTCTGCTCAACAACGTAAATAAAGCAATGCATGTTGTCGATACTCCTTACTATAAAAGAAATGTGAGCCAGTCGTAAAACGTTACTCTATCTTTTAAGTAAATATACAGGAGCGTCATAAAACAGAGAAATTATTCATGAGCAGCCACCGGTCATTTACATTAATGTCCGAACATTTTGTTGAGTCAGCTTCGTGTCTAACGATAATCGAATGTAGCTTGTTTTGGATTCATGCATGACTGAGCGTTTTAGTTTTAGTGTTTTGGTACAGATATGGTGGTTATAGTTGTCGCGTTTTAGCATTACAATAGCGGCCATAGACCCACCTAAATTTTTTAGGATTTTTTTAATAAAAAAAACTGAAATAAAGTCTGTTAACCTCCTGAATCATATCTGAATGTTAGGAAAAGGGCAATGACCGCTATTGTTATGCTAAATCGCGACAACAATAGTTAGTTTAGTTGTCATAGTTTAAAAGAAAGAAAGAAAGAACATTAATTTATTTGACCCAGCACACAATATTCACACAAAAACAAAAAACAGAAAAAAAGTTGAGTTAGGAGGCTGCGGAAAGGGAGAGGGAGATCACATCCTCTCACCCAGCCCGCAGCAGGCGCACTGGGCGTCGGCGGAGGGCAGACAACGCCCTCTTCCAGCCCCCCTAAATGGGTCCCCATACATCGGACCCGAGGTGGCGGCGCGTAGTGTTCCACGCGCGCCCCTCTTAGACGTCGCGGGGGGAGTTAAACACCTCACTCCCCCCCTCGACACGAGGAGAGGCCTGCCGTGGCGGGCCGGCACCAGCCGGGGGTTGCGGAAGGATCGTAAGTTCCCGCGACCCTCGGCGTAGGTGTGAGATGGAACACCGGGGTGGTTTTTAGTCAGTAAGAGTCTGACAGACCCCTCCGCCCGCCCCAGGGCGGAGGACATCCATGAGAATTTTCCACCCCGAAACAAAAAAAAAAAAAAAAAGGTAAACTGTGGTATTTCGCTTCACAGAAACCGCATAGTTTAGCCTATTTATGTATTTAGCATTGAAAGAGCTGTTGTGTTCAAACATTCATGCTGTTAAACCCATGTTTTCAGAGGTGAAATCGCATGGACACTCATCTAACCCACATTTTACATATTTTTGAACACTGTTAAAGCATACTTTTAATTACTTTGGTATTTTTTTCATTAAAAACTATATTTTACGCTATTTAATTTTCCTTTTTGTAAAAGTCATAGAATCCAATCAATTTCAATGTCAATTTTTATTCGTTAACATTTTCATCATAAATTGTCTCCTGTCAGATTTCTTTTTCTTCTATAAGTACTATAAAGCTAAGAGTAATAAGGTTAGTCTTCACTATAACTTTTTGTGTTTTGGTCGAGTCTTCATTGTAAACTCTTATAATAAGGCCAAGTCTCCACTGTAAGCTAGTGTGTTAAGGCCAAATCCTCACTGTAGCTTAACTTTAAATGTTTCTGGCCGCCAATCAATTAAGAAATATTTGGATTTAGGTTTGAAATGTTTGAGAGGTACCTAATTAAAAAAGGGAGGAGAAAAGCCTTGTAAAGCTCAGTTTAGCTTCAGTCTTAAGAGTTTTATGTTCAATCTTTGAATCTTATAATTACACTAGCTGTGCCCCGCGGCATCGTTCGCGTGGAAGTCATAAAATACACAATATACTAAAATAACAGCCACATTTTAATAAAACTCCCTCGTCCCCCGAACCGCCGCGTTGCATCGCCCGCCCGTGCTATTACATCTTTCTGACTTTTTTCGTTTTGCTCGGCTCCTAAGGGTGGGTCGTAGCGTGATGTTAAATAGCCTATAACTATCCTCCATTGAGAATTGGCTACCAAAAGGAAAAATAATTTTTCAAATCCGACTTTTGTTCTCAATTTCATGGTTTTATTTTTTTTTGCGCGAAACCCTATTTATATTTCTAAAATAAAAGTAGCCTATGTTACTCCCCGTAACACCTGTTATCTGCCAGTGAAAGTCCCGTCAAAATCGGTCTAATCATTTCGGAGATTAGCAGGAACAAACAGACAGACAGACAGACAAACAGACAAAAATTTTAAAAATTGCTTTTTGTTATAAGTACCGTATACATACACTTTCTCATCCATTTAGAAAAAGTTATTATTTTGACATTACAAACAGACACTTCAATTTTATTTATTTGTATAAATGACACTGGTCAAATGAATACAGTTATACTTGGAAGAATTTACAAGAAGTCTTATTATTTTTTTCTTCTGCGAGTTATTTTCGTTAAAGCGTCAACATTTATCCGTCCATCAGTTTAACGGAACTCCTACAGTTTCCTGGACTCCTCCGAAAGGCCTCTGGCGGCCCTTTAGCAGCGTGGCCGACGCCGCCGCCTTTTACTGTGTCCACTCTTGGACAGAGGGACCTCTGAAGGCCCTCTAGTTGCATGACGTAAGCTTTCTAAACTCTTCCTCCTCTGACGTCAGGGACGCTGATGTAATACGTTACAGACCCGTCTCCCTTCTTGGACTGATGTCTGCGGTTCCTGCTGCACGTTCGTAACTCCGAGTGTCCCGAACTGCAGATCCACCGTTCTTGTTCCAATACTGGTCTTGCGCTGCAGACCTGGTTCCTAATCCTAACTAACTTTTTCTAATCTCTCAACTGTGTTTTTCACTTATTATATATAAGAAAACACGGGTTTACAGATTAAACTTAATATCAAGTTTCAAAGAGTTTTACGTTTTGTCCCTACATCATAGTCCAACCTTTTTGCGTTTGTATTGTAAACTAGCTGATCCAACAGACATCGTCCTGTCCAAATTTTAATAATTCATACAAAATTTCCATAGAAAAAGCACTTTCAGTTTTCCCGAATTTTACCATTTTAAAATTTTTCTTTTCGGTAGAACTTGATTCGATATATTACGAACATTATTTTAAAACAATTTGCCAAATCAGTCCAGCCGTTCTGAAGTGATGCGCTTATCAACGAACAACATTTCATTTTTATTATATAGATAGACGAAAGTAAATTTCTACTGAAATACTGGCTGATTTATGTGCTAAATAAAATGATTTGTAATAAAAACAAAAGACTAGAATTTATAATTTAATAGAATGTACTGAAAATAATGCATTGCCTAAATTTCATTAATTTGATGTGAGTTAAATATGTTTCAAGGGCATTGAGTCAGAGGATCGAAGAAAATAAGAATAACTACTGACAAATAGATGAGCAACAAAGTGACCCTTCAAAGGTTCCAATTTTCATTTTGAGGTACGAAACCCTAAAAAAGCATTCCAAATTTTACTGTAACTTCTCAAGTACTGTTTGTTTTAGATTTGTGTTTTAACGCGATAGTAAAAGGTAACATTGATTTCTTTGGTATTGTTAAACAAGAAGGAAAGAAAATACGTTTATTTGCGGTAAACAGGACGCAAAGAAAGAACACAAAAGAGAAACAAGTCGTCGAGTTGTTCGTCGAGACATTGAGCTCCTTAAGGTACAAATTGAGCTTTATGATTACGGACACATGAGTGCACTGAGTGGACAGATCCACTCAAATCTATGTTTTTTTTCAGAAACTAATCTGCATGGTCCTTACATGATCTGACCAAGATAATGTCTGGACTTTAAAAGAGACCTCTGAGTTTGTTTGTTTATCTTCTCAGATTAGTCGGATAGAAAACACCGACTTCATCTACTTTTTAAAATACCTACTGTTGATATGTAAAAATGTTTGTATAAACCTACTTACAGAAATAAACATCATTTATCATTTGACAAGTATGATTGATCTGCAAATGTACCGGTGTAATAAAATTAATATCTCACGGTTCAATCTCAGTTCACTAGCCTACTTACCATGTCTTTCTATCTGCCATGTCGATAATCATACTAAACGTACATATTACTACTACTTACTTACTACGTACTTTTTAAAGACTGAGGCTATGATTTTCTGTTTTAAGTATCATTAAAGAAATAATATTGAGAGTAAAAAGATTTTATCAATATCGATGCCTAACAGCCAAAAAGGGATAAGCGACATTTTTTTGCTAAATCAACTTATACAATACTGTTAAATTTTGACCGTTTTAATCCCGTGGAGGGTCGATCCGGTGCATGAAACCCTATCGATTAGTAAAGAAAAAAAATAAAAATAAAATTACTTTTCCTTTTAAACTCGAAGCGATTCTCGCATTAGTGAAAAATCAATGCAAACCATTAGTAGGTACCATTCGAAACTCATTTCATACCATAGGATGTGTGTGTGGTAGATAACATCCAAAGAGAACAACACTACTACGTACTATTTCACAAATGACGCGTAAGCGCAGTCCACGTGGACTCACCAAAAATTAGCCAGTGCTAGACCAAACTCCGCCCCCAAACCCCATTTGATTGGCAATGCAATTGCAAAAGCCGCGCGCCCCGCGCACCCCGCGCGCCGCTAAGGGCAGCACATGTAAGCAATCCAGTTTTTCTAAGACGTCATCGGCGTGTCGTTGGTCAGGATCCTTGTCACGCGAAGGTAATGGCGTCTCGTAATTACGTGTACCTGGAGTTCGTTGCCATGGTGCACTATTTTACGCGATCGCGGGTTACGATGCGCAAGCGGCTCGTCGTCTCTACAGCGAACCAAACCACTTGCAATCTTTGCGACTGCGTGGTTATACTCCACCCGTAAATTCCGTCTGGTCAGACAATAAAATTGGGGCAGCTACGCAGTGGTTAGATCACGGACAATTCCGTACACCTTCACACGCTCAGGGCCGCAATCGTCAACACGCAGTGGCACCATCAGGACTCAGGTTCATAATGATGAACCCAAGGTTTAAGTTAAGTTAATCTTACAAGAATTTTATGAAATATTGGATACTTTAATATCCACTTTAATATTTTATTTTATTTCAATTGAATATTAAAATAGCCAACAAAAACAAAACACAAAAGTGTTTTGTTTTTGTTGATAAAAACCTTTGAAACTATTGTGAGAGTCTCTCAAATCTAGTATACGCGATGGTTGCAAATGAACGGCCTGGCGCGTTTTGCTACACTTAGGTAAGTGTCGCAATTTGTATCTTAGAAATAAAAAGTCTACGAAAAAATAATAATTCTCTGCTAGTTTTTCGCAATTTAGATAAAAGGACCCCTTAGAAAACGATATTTAAATAAATAAGACTGAAAGGTCTTTGTTTGTTATTTTCGAAAATAAGAATGTTATATTTATTGGTGTTGGTCGATGAAAAAAAGTACCTAGTCTTAGGCCCGTAATAAAAAACCTCACTCAAAAACCAATCAAATGGCTTTAAACTAATTTTGAGCAGGTAATGCCAGTAGGTGGTGGTGTTGGTCTTGAGTGGTTTCTGTAATACGGGCCGGTAACTTGAGTCAATATAAAACAGCTTACTCCCGATGTTTTCAAGTTACTGTCTTTTTGTACTTTAATTGGATTTATGATTTATCAGGTCCTCCCGGGCTTCCCAGTCCTTCGATATGCTGTTATATTTTGCACCAGTACCTAACCACTCGGAGAATCGACGCTCGTCGGTTGATACTTTACAAGTACACTTACTTGAAGTAAAGGAACACGAACACGGCGAGTGACAGCACGGCAAGGCTGAGCGAGTAGCCGGCGAGGTAGATGAGGCTCGTGACGTCAGTCGGCGATACGTTGGCGATGCGCTCCGTGCAGTTCGCATAGTTTGAGTAGTTCCGCCATACGCCGCCGTCCATACAAAATCGAGATGCGTTCTCTGTGTCACAAATAAAGTTATATGTTAGAATTTCGCACTGTTTGAAAAGAGCTTAAAAATAGTTAGGCTAGTTGAGGGTCGCTAACTTTGTTGTACGATCTCCTTGGCTAGTGATAAATGATAAATGATTTTATTTCTGTAAGTAGGTTTATACTAACACTTTTACACGTCAAACATTTTTTTTTAAACTAGATGAGGCCGGCGTTTCCTATCTGACTACTCTGAGCAGAAAGGCCGAAAAAAACTCAGAGGTCACAGTCTCTTTTAAAGTCCAGACATAATCTTGGTCAGATAATGTGAAGACCATGTAGGTTGGTGTCTGAAATGGTCTTTTGAGGAAAGACCCACACAGATTGAGTGGACCTGTCCAGTCAGTGCAAGCATCTATCAGTAATCTAATCTATAACAATAAGCGTCAGTTAGATAACTTCATATTGAACTAAACTGCCACAAGTATCTTTTGGCGATCGTATGAAGTTTACATGAGGGCGCTGTTGGTAATCATTTGTGTATTTGTTTTATGAAATGTTTTGAAAAAATAAGATGGCGCCTTTAGTTCCGAATTTTGCCACGCGCCAAAAGATTCTTGCTCAACTTTATATCCCTGACCCTAGTTTTTGCGAATATTCTCCGATTTCATGTGACTGTTAAAAAAGGTTACTCACTAATAATAGCTGGAAGATAATACCAGCAAAAACAATAGAAATTCTAGTCACATGAATGAGGTCTTAAATGTTTTAGCAAGGTTAATGACGTTATCAGAAACTCATTCGGCAACCTTTAACCCTTTACAGAGCAGAAATGAAATTTGTACAGCGCCTGTAAGTGTAAACATCCGACTAGTCTAACTTTAAGGTCGATTTTTAATTAGTAAAATCGACCTTAAAGTTAGACTAGTCACCTACAAGTTTCGTGTCTGCCCTGTAAAGGGTTAAGATAGATCCTCCTAGTTTACGTTTATGATTTCAATTTCCGTGAGATTTGGAAAAGAAAAGCGAAACTAATTTCTTAATATAAGTTAAGTCTATAAAGAGGAACCCACAATAAACATATTTCCATGAAGATTGCCATGGCAAAGCGATATCAGCTCAGTTATACAAAAATATATCTCGGCGTTGCCTTTGGATATTAAGAAAAATAGAGCACTTGCCTCATAATTATAATTATTATCTTGTGGAACTAAAGTTATTTTCAATTGATTAGTAGATTAATTGAAAATAACTTTAATTCCACAAGATTAATTAATAATAAAACATGACAATATGTCTTCTTTGTAGGATTTCAAGTGCTTTCAATAAGTACTACTTTTGCTTATTGAAATTATTAACTACCTCATTATTTATTTAGGTACAACAGATAATATAGGATATATCTTACGTAATATTTATGCACCCAAGGAAAAAATCTAGCCTTGCATTCGCGTACAAAATATTTTAGCGATTACAAAGCGGATTTTCTCACGACTTGTTTGTCAATATTATTCAGAAAACGCGATGGAGAGATTTTCTGCGAGGTTACACTTTTTTTAATATAACAGATGCTTTTTATCTTTTCTTTCTGTTGTAGATTTGGCACTTTTTAAGTGCTTTCATATTTTGTGTTTGGATGATTTTAAGAGGATGGGGACACCGCAGTACCTATATCTACTTTAATAAGAATCAGCTGGACTATTCTGTAAAAAACACACTGTGACAACTTAGGCGAGGTGAGCTGCCAATAGTATCAATCCCTAGCATCAGGTAGATTGACGGCTCACTTCAAACTCACTTCACCTACGTTTTCACGGTGAGACTTTTACAGAATAGATCAGTTGATTCTCAAGTATTGGTAGCTTTCAAAGATCAACTAGGTTTCAGTTAAAATTATTTCTAAAAACCTTTATAATCTGGATACATTACTTATGCCCACAGACATACTAGCCTAACTAAACAGTGCATGTAATCTGTGTCACTTGAATCAACTAGAAGTACTATTATTCTTTATTTTTATGATTAACTAACCAACTATTAAAAAAAAAAATAATAACCTAACCGAACTAAAACTATTAACAAACTAAAATATGGCGTCGAAAAATTCCTCCGCATCGCTGTCGACTGGCAATGTACCCAAGAGACTGGCGGCATTACCACGTTGTATGGCAATGCTTAGCCTCTGGCCAAGGTAAAAGTCAGCTCTTGAGTCAAAGAACAAGAAGTGCTATGAAGTCTGACTAAGCGATTTTTACAAATGACTTTGTGGCAGTCATAAGTTGAAAATTCAATAGATTGTGAAACGTAATAAAATGATCCGTAATGGGTTAAGTATAATCAATGCTTACCTACCTAGTCTTTTTCCAACTATGTTGTGGTCGGCTTCCAATATAACCGGATGCACTTGAATACCAGTATTTTACATGGAATAACTGCCTATCTGAGCTCCACAACCCAGTTACTGACAGACTGATTGACAGACTTTTGGGCTTCTGACTACCCGTAACGATTGTCAAAGATCTACGAATGTCAGCTGGGACCAACGGCTTAACGTTATTTCCGAGGCACGGAGGGGTCTCGATATAAGTGTAGTTAAGAATTAGGTTAGTAATAGGTTAGGTATAATTTGTATTGAAATGGAATAACCCAAAGTACCTGATACATTGCTGAAGGTATCCCTTTAGACCACTTAACCTACAAGCCTTGCTTTCCTATCAAATAACACACACTTTCCTCTTTATTTTCATTTTACAAAACGATATGGGAACTGCTCTATGTACCTACTTATAGATTTTATTTTGTACATTATTTCTTCGTTTATTAATTTTTGTTTCTTATATAATTACATTTTTAAATATTTCTTAAAATACAAAATATAAAAAAAACATTTAAAAATATAAAAAATAGAATTCCACCGGTATCGGGAGCAGGGTCCAAGCTACCGGTGGTTAGGGCTGCAGAGACAGGAACCTCCTCACAATACGAGCCGTATCGAGGAGTACTGCCTTCTGAATCAGGCTCTTGATCCAACCGCCTAACGACAGCCTCGAGAGATGTTGGTCGAGGCTTTCGGCCATCAGGCCATTGGCCGTTACGACAATTGGCACAATGACAGCCGAGGTCACATTCCACATGTCAACAACCTCGTGTGCTAAGTCGAGATATTTTATTTGTTTCTCTTTCTCAGCTTTCACGAGGTTCTCGTCATGCGGAATGGTAACATCGATTATCATTGCGCGGCGCGCTAATCGATCTATCACCACTATATCAGGCTTATTGGCGACAATAGTCCTGTCAGTGATGATAGACCGATCCCAGTACAACGTGGCATGGTCATTTTCAAGAACTGGGTCGGGCACATACTTGTAATACGGTATCTCGGAGTCCACAAGTTTGTATTTCAAAGCAAGTTGCTGGTGAATAATCCTGGCCACTTGGTTATGCCTGTGCAAGTACTCGCCGTTAGCCAGACGAGAACAACCAGAGATAATATGTCTGATGGACTCACCCGGACGGTGGCATGCCCGACACACGTCAACCGTCCCGTCCTTCATAATATGTCTCCGGTAGTTATTCGTCAAAATAACTTCGTCCATAATTGCACAAACAAAACCTTCAGTTTCCCCAAAGAGGTCACCGAAACGTAGCCAGGATACGGACGCTAAGAAATCTATACCGGGCTCGTGTAGAGCCCGATAGAAGCGTCCGTGAAGCTCCTTGCTTTGCCATACCGCCTTGCGGTCATCTGTAGTAAGTACTTCAGGTTTGCGCCAGTTCTCTTTAGCCATGGAGAGCGGGGTGAACCCGTTGTCCACTGCGACCACATCACGGTGCATACCCACGTCGGCGTTTAGAAAATATTCCCTGAGGTTGCACACCTCGCGGTTGTGGAGGGTCTTCGCATTTAAAAAACCTCGACCCCCACACTTCCGCGGGATGTACAGTCTCATCACCGATGATCGTGGGTGATGCATCCGGTTTGCGGTCAACAGTGTACGGACTCTCCTATCCAGGGCGTCGAGTTCGGTCTGAGTCCATTTGAGTATGCCGAAAGAGTTGTACATTTATTATTAAAATGGATAATAATTTGACAGGGTCGCGGTTTTTAGGTAAAGCTTCTCTCAATGTATGCTTTAGTGGTTGGTTACTCTAAAACTCGATTTTTGGGTTACATTTTGTATAGATCTTTTGGCATTTCACGCCTGAACCCATTAATTATTTTATCGCTTTATCTTCAAAAAATATGTCTAGAATTTTAGTTATTAAACTATGTATTTGTTTCATCAAGGTATTATCTCTCGAAATGAGCAAAGGCTTCAAACTTATACACTCCTCTTTTTGTTTTGAAACTAAAAAAGAAAAGATAGTCCTAGAGGAATACCTAATTATAAAAAGAATATAATTATCATCATCTCATCATCTGCCTAACCTTTTCCCAACTATGATGAATCCTTGTATTTTACATTACTGCGACTGCCTATCTGACCTCCACAACTCAGTTACTGGGTAATACGATACTCCTTGGTAAGACAACCAAGAAGAATAAAAGAAATAATAAATACTTAGTCATAAATGTAGCCTTATTTTTTTTAAAGAAAAAAGCAAATCACATAAATACAATTTTTATAAAACACGTGTTCATTTCGTCTGCTGCACAAAAGTAAGTACGGCTCAAAGAAATACTCAGTGCGTTCGAGTTAACCCGTGTGAAGTTTATTTACTCGTAATGCATCTAGAGCTGCACACAGACGCAGTAGTTATTATCGTTCTAGTTAACACTTCAGTCGCTGCAACAGTTCTATCTGTTTTCACAACAAAAGTAACGATGCTGGAACAGTTGTTATTTGTACCGCTTTTGTTTTCAAGATATTTTAGTACGACGAACAAAGCTCTTTGAAAACGTTTTGGATATTGCTGTTATTGGAGAATGTTGGGAAATAGAGCTGTTCTTTTTTATGCTAGATTCTAGTTTTTATTATATCAGGTTTCGGTAGATATTTCATATTTATAGTTGGTGGATCGGTGACACGGTACAATTATGTATGCGGTACGTTTTCTTTTGAGTGATATGCTAAGTCACGTGATTGCTGCTACGTCAAAGGCACAATATTATTATAAACCAATACTCATTTAGTATAGACTAATATTAGAAAAGAATACGTTAGATAGTAGGTACCTGTAAACATACCCGTGTCACAGTCTTTTGTTTTATATTATATTTGGTATTTTTCTTCTAATTTTGATAGTTTACAACTAGTTTGTTAGAGGTGAATAGCCTTTCTCGAAAATAAGGTTAAATTGCGATTAGACTAGCATTAATACATATAAAACTAAAGCACATTTGAAGAATATCAAGCGTTTTCAAAATTAATATCAGTACTCACCGAAATGGTGAAAAGTGACATATATTGGAATAAAAATTCAGATGGAAACCAAAACCAACCTTATTTTTGAGGAGTTTAATTACAGTTTCTAAAATGTTCACGGAAACAAATTCGACTGTGCAAAAACAAAAGACTGGAAGATATATGAATGAAATGTCGAAAGAAAAAGCTACAACAAACTGTAAATTATGGAATTCAGGCATAGCTGGCATTCACTCCGAAAAAACTTTATGAGATTTTGTATGAAATCCTACAACAGATCCGCCAACACCACGTGATCGCATTGTTTACATTCATGATTAGCGGCGTAATACGGGATTAGAGATTAACTTACGTGTGTCATCGTACTGCACGCCGTGGAACTCGCTGAAGCAGCGCTGCACTGCCAGCGTGTTCCAGGGCGTGGGGTCCCAGCACAGCAGCCCGTCGTAATACGCGGGGCAGAGCCCCTGCTGCACCAGCTGCTCATTCTTCGCCGCGCACTCCTCACTGACATTCTCGACTATCTCCGTATCAAACGTCGTTAGGTCCTCCAGCTTGACGACGTAAAATCTCTCTCGACTAGCAATTTGAGCTAATTAGCTTTGGTTTGTTCTTTGGTTGGCTATTTACACTAACATAAACACTTAATCACATCAATGTTCACTGTCACCAGTCTATCTGTGTTCAACTTCCATCGCGCCATCCGTTGGCTAGTGATGGTAAGCACTACAGTGGCTCGAGCCTCAGGTGTCTCGTTCGGCGCGCCGGATCCGAGCGGAGTCTGTGCAGCGCCTCCCAGTCCCCGGCAAGAACCTTACCATGATAACGTTGTTTGCTCGCGGCTTGTGTTCTAACTTATCAAGTGATAACGTTCCGAGAGCAAACATCGGCAGTCTGTGCGAGTATTTGCGTATCGTGCAAGGAACTTGAGTTTTTAATTTAATTTCCTTCGCCCCATTTAAGCCTTGTTGTCCGTGCAACCTGCAAAGAGACACCTTTGGTCATGTTATCATGTAGATAATTTTGTGTACACACTTATGAGTTATTATTTGATACAGTCGTAATGTGGTGTCAGTTAGTATTCAAGGAGCGTGCTACAGATAACAAATACGTGGTACTATCACCGTTTCATGTAACATAGCATTCATAAATATTAAACAGAAACGGTAGTGTTTTGATTGCAGTAATTCAGTGCGTTATCTACGATAGAGATATTTAATTAAATAATTGAACCAACGTTATGGAGAAGCATTATTGGACAGCGGTAGCGAATGCCGACGCGGTATTTAGGTCATGGGTTCGATCGTCAATTCGGCCAAAAAGTAATTAAGTTTTCTTGGCGATAGGTCTGCTTCTATTTGGATTTACTACGGGTTTATAGGTTGTTATGCTTTAAGTAGGTAAGAATGTTTAAAAACAAAGAATATATGTAGTTGTAATGCGTAATAAATTATAATCAATATGTAGGAATGTGGAATCCACACATGATACGGTCAATTAATTATAATCAGCAGGTAAATAGTACCTACTTATTAAATCTCATCCTACAGACGCTAAAACGTTTACTTACGTAAACAAAGACCTACAGCTCCGCAAATAGATAGTGATGGTCTAAGAAACTAGTTCGAACAGGATTAGTTCACCGTTCTATTAGTTCATTTGCCATGTTAAGGCACCTGTCCCACCGCCGACGAGATAGCGAATAGCTATCAAAGATTTTCTCGCTCAAGAAACGTAAAAAAGTTGTAAGTAAAAGAGGTACTTATATTAATAGTTGGTCGCTGACTGTTCACATCGGCGCCAGCGAGTAGTCGTTTGTCGTAGCGACAAGAGCTGTCAAAGAGATTACTCGCTCAGCGACACTCGCTTTGCAGGCAGAACACTCGCCGAGAGATTCTAGCTTGGTACATACATACGCATACCAGCGAGTATCACTCGTTGCCGTCGCGCACTCGCTGTTCGTTTCTCGCCAGCTTGTTTTTAGTTACAACTTCTACTCGCTTCTTGTTAATCGCCGGCGGCGGGACAGCCTAAGTAATGTTTTAGCGATCCTTTTCCCACCTATTTCTGACTAATACCACAGATTACTGAATAGTTACTACGTAACTAATACCTGTTTGGTGTTGGACATGCCGATAGATATTCCTAAATAAAAACCGCTCGTACAGCGAACTTATTAGTACTGACAGATTTGCCAAAAACACTCTAAATTGTATGAGGCTGACCCACGGGCTATCCACATTCTTAACACTTTTCTTTTACTTTATCATTTCGTTTAAAGAAAAGTGCAAGCAAGGAAAGTGCAGGTAAGGGTGGCCGGGCAACGAGTTGTCGAACTGTTCCTTTGAAATAAGATCACTAGAACAACCAATGATAATACTATGATTTACTTATAATATCCAATGATAGAACAACACTAAAAGTTTATAGATATTTATAGTTAATGCAGAATACCTGATAGGTGATTAGCGCTGTGTAAATGTCGATGTGTGTCGGTTAGTTAATCCGTTTTAACTAAATGCAAATAAGTGCGCTGCTCATTAACCGACAGGTGATATCAACGTTAACAAGCAGCATGTAATTATATTGTGTTATTGATCCTTGCTTGCTTTGCTTAGTAATTCGAGTATGTAATTGTGTAGTTTATTGTAGGATCGCAGGTGCCTTCATTAGGTATGACGGCTTTAGACATCTAAGGTATAGACCTTATATATATCTAAAGTCGACCTTATATAACTAATGACCCCTTAAGAGATTTCGTGTATGAATAGATAGCTTCATACACGAAATCTCTTACGGGATCATTGTACTCATCATTATGAACAACTTTTACTATGGGACCAAACCTGAAATCGCGAAAAAAATGTGTATGTGTGTCAGCTCCGACGCACAACTGGAGTTTACTCCGTGAAAGGTGTGCAAGGTACGTTGCGCAGAAAAACGTTTGTACCTATTAATTTTCACTAAAATCATTTTTACATTATTACCATTAAAATCAAAAGATTTTAATGGTAATAATGCCCGAGTGCATCTCACTCATGACAATTCCAAAAAACCCCACACACGGTGAGGATACATTGTTTTATTACGGAGTTCCGGTGCCTACCTTCCAGCTTCATCATCAGATCAGTTCGATAGCACCATTTTCATCAGGACCATTTACATATTTAAATTGGCTTCGTCATAGTCGCTTAACTATCTTAATCGAGATATCTTATCGCCACCCGTGAAATACTAATCATTGAGGAGTTCCCGTGGCCATCTGTGGTCTTCTTCATCAGTTCCACTTTACCAGCACACACTTTACTGGCAGTTTGAGTAATTTATGCGGCTTACCCAAATGTCCTTTCTTTGGTATTGTTCGTGGTATCGTTGAGCTCCTTAAGTTCTGAGTTGAGCTGTACGATTACTGACAGATGCGTGCACTGTCTGGACAGGTCCACTCAATCTGTGTGGCTCTTTCCTCAAAATACCATTTCAGACACCAATCTACATGGTATTCACATGATGTGACCAAGATTATGTCTGGACTATAAAAGAGACCCCTGTGAGTTCGTTTCGGCTTTTCTTCTCAGAGTAGTCAGATAGGAAACGCCGGCCTCATCTAGTTTTAAAAAATATGATTGACGTGTAAAAGTGTTTGTACAAACCTACTTACAGAAATAAAATCATTCATCATTTACCACATGATACTTTCTGAAGCAAATGCTTGCCTTGTTGATGAAAATATCAAAATCGCTATGTAATATGTCTATAATATTTGAAGAGTTCCCTCAATTCCTCATGGAACCTATCATCAGACCTGGATTTTGATAAAAATGGGACCAATCTAGAAGTGTGTCCTTTCAAATAAGTAAAGTATTTTCCAAATCGGTTTTTAATTGACGGAGTACTGAGGTAACAAACATAAAAAAACATACAACCGAATTGAGAACCTCCTCCTTTTTTGAAGTCGGTTAAAAATAAAGACTAAAATGTTACCTCAAGAAGTCAAGCTACTATGACTACATTTCCAATCCCTTAAATCTCTTAAAAAGAGGTACACAAAATGTTTAACATTATTTGTGATTTTAAAAATCACCGCCCCCCCCTATTTTACCCCCTTAGAGTGTGGCGGCATCGCCACAATGGAACGCGTCACACTGACGTCACGCAAAATCCTGCATCGCACAAACAGAGTTTACCGCGCGACTAGCATATATACAACATCCCGACATCAACCGTCGGGCAGTAGCCCACCAGACACAACACCCGTCTGGTCGGAGGATCCTCCCTTTTCTATGGAGGATGAGTGAACTTTATACCCTGTTCCTCATGCCTCTATAAGAGGATGATTTTTCAAAAACGCTGAACCACATAATTCTTTATTTCCTACCAAAAGCATACATTTTAATTTTCATATCCATAACTTAAGAAATGCTGGGTTTCCCATACAAACACTTTCATCCCCTATATCCCCCTATAGGATTATTTTTGAGACAAAAAGTAGCCTATGTCCTTTCTCAGGATGCCATCTATCTCCTTGCCAAATTTTATCGAAATCCGTTCAGTGGTTTAGGCGGGAAAAGGTAACATACAGACAGACAGACAGTGTTACTTTCGAATTTATAATATTAGTATGGGTGGATGGATGGATGGTTTACCAACTTATCGTACGAAGCCTCCAGTCAAGCTCTCACATAAAAATAATAATAATGACATTAATTCAACTAAATACCAAAACGACACAGCGCTAGTACTCCTGTTGAGTACTTACATACACAATTAGACATCATACAAGTACACATACACACCACACACAAACCCATAAAGTCGTTTAATTTCTTTTTATTTTATTTTATACAACTAGTAACTTTTTACAAATTCTAGCAATGTCCGCACAACAATGTGAATTATTTTTAAAATCATCACAACTCAGGTCCCCAAGATACCTACCTACCTATCTACCAGCCTACCTACCTACTCCCCCCCACCTACCCGCCCCCCTACCTACCTACCTGGTGATTGTCAAGATAGTTACAGATAAAATAATTATGTAATAGTTATAAAGTAACAATGAACAAATAAAAATTCTTATTCTTATAAATGTATTCTTATTGTTGCCAAAACTAGTCTGAATATCTAAGGCTTGAGATAACCTCAAAAATGTCTGTCATTGACCTTGAAAATGCCCTTGACCTTGTCATAAGGTAATATTCCAAGAGTTGAGTATATTTTGGTTTGACCTTGACTTTTGGGGTGTTGACCTTGACCTTGAAAATGTCATTAACCTTATTATTGTTTGAAAACCAATTTAGACCCGCAACGTGAAGATTTTTTTCTCGGCTCCTATGATTTTGCTGGTTTTCGGGATTTCAAAAATACACTAAAAAGGGTTTAATCTACAAAAAAAAAAAAAGCTACTATACAAAATCGGCGGGTTATAAAAAATTATAGTGCCTCCAACAAAAAAAAATGATGAGTCAATTTTGACATCTTGTATTTAGATGTAAGAATAATATTTATGGATTATTCAAATAGCTTTATCGTCTACAATACCCACGGTGTTCATAGAAGTATTATAATAAATTTGGTGATTGTGTTCTTTTTATCATAAATATTAGTAAATAACTTAATAACTGTGTACATACGTTAAAGAGATAATTTGTTGTAAATAATTTGATTTTTTCTAGCGTTATATGCTATTTACAGTAAATTATGTTACAAAATGTTGTATAGGTATCTAAATCACTGAAGCATGAATCAGGCATCCTTCACGCTACGGACAGAAACCCGATATATTCGCATGTAATGCCTATAGGATGTCAGACTATACCTACTCACTATATTTGTTTGTGTAGTTTGTGGTGCTTACGGTGGCCATCAGACGGTACTCATTAGTTATGTCTAGCCGACCCTATCATATTTGGTAAAGACTGATATGTATACTTAATCAGATATAGTACCTGAATCTTATTTGTGTGAAATTACGTATTGTACGGTTTGGCGTTGGCGGTAAGGACCAGGCCCGCGCCTACGGTGGCCGGGAATCGGCTACCAATTCCCGACGCTCAGGGCGTCTCCTGCGGTGACTAGGGGCGTGAGGGCGCAAAGCTTGCCTCTCCCTCACGCGTTCCGCCTTCTCCTTCGCGAGCATGCAAATCCTAGCCTACAAACCAAATAATATCAGCTTTCTAGGACCTATACAGACCTGCACTCCCATTACGGGGGTTGGAGGGTGAAAGTTACAGATTTTTAATTTTTAATGTTATCTTGTTGTCTGCATACAACTTTTAGCTTTCTAGGACTTCGGGGAAGTACCGTAGAGGTTTTGATGAGTGAGTGAGTCAGTGAATCAGTGACGAAATCGACGTATTTTAGGTATTAATATAATCTAAAGAATAAAAGCTAGACAAATAAAACTTATTGTGTTTTATAAGCTTACCCACATCTTATACTGAGAATTTGAACTCTCTAACATTATTCAGGCCGAAGCTATGAGGGTTTGAAAATGTGACAAATCGCTTAGTAGTAATGACGTGCAGCTGTCGACTATTTCTGTTTTGAGCTCGTGATTATAATGTGGATCTATTTTGTTTTATTTTTCTGATTATTCTCATCGTTTTGTATGCACGTATTTCTGTGACAAATAAACCTATTTTTCTTTCTTTCTTCTTTCTTAGAGAAAAGATAGGTAGTGCCTCCCGTGTGTGAGGCGAGTGCTTTTTGTTTTCAGCTCATCTTGGCGGGGGCACTCCCGTGCCCCCAGATTATTTGGTTCAAATAGCAAGTAAGCAATACCAAACTGAAAACTAAAATTATATAACACAACATCACGCCTGTTTTTCCCCGAAGGTTTAGGCAGAGGTGTACCAATAGACATACCAAGCTAAGTTGTCAACAGCCTCGGACACCACAGCGCGGCACGCAAACATTAATGACATCATCCGACGAGCTCTTTTCACCGTCGGCGTTCCAGCTGTATTAGAATCCATTGGCTTGGCACGCGACGATGGCAAGAGACCGGACGACATGTCTTTATTTCCATGGAAGGTGGGTAGGCCTTCAGTATGGGAGACAACTTGTGCCGATACTCTTGCGCCATCCCATCTTCCCGGCTCCTCAAAACCTCAAGCGGCGAAAGTGTAATAACCTTATCGGTAATTATATTTTCGAACCGTTTGGGGTTGAAAACCTTGGGCCGTGGAGTCCGAGTGTTCATGATTTGTTCAAAGAAATTTCCAAACGGCTGGTTGACACTTCCCGTTTCCCGTGGCTGGCTTTTACCTTGGCCAGAGGCTAAGCATTGCCATACAACGAGGCAATGCCGCCAGTCTCCTGGGTACATTGCCGGTCGACAGGGATACGGAGGAATTTTGCGACGCGATCTTTTAGTTTGTTAATAGTTTTAGTTAGATTAGGTTATCATATTTTAATATGAATAGTTATTTAATTTAGTAAAAGAAGATACATATATTACACCCACATTTCCAGTTATGTTTAAGTCCCATATAATAGGGGGCGAGCCGATTGCCATCAACCGTGCACAAATCTAGACTCCGGGCTGCTAATGAGAAATTTCTAAACACCCCGACCGGGGAATCGAACCGAGGACCTCTAAAATTAAAATCCAGAAAAAAAAAAGTTTTTGAGATTTTCATTTTAAACCGTTATTCATGTACCTACTTTTCTGCTCTACACATTGTAGGTACCTACTTGTAAATGTCCTCGTAGCTTGATGGTATATCACATTTAAGTTGAGCATTTATGCGTAAATAACGTCCATTTTTGCTCGCCGAGCAAACGAAGTTAGTACATCACTGCCATAGAATTTCCGCTTTATATTCTAAAAACCTGTATTTCCAGAATAATCATATTAAGCCTTTATTCCTCTACAGTCTATAGATAATGGACGGTAAAAGTTAAACAAGGTTAAAAACATTTCGCGTGTAATTTGGCTAGGGAAGAGGCTTACCGAAAGGAGGGAAGATAGAAGATTTAAAAGCGATTTTCTCCTAAAGTATTGATAGATATTTCATGGTGTTACGAACATGGTATTCTCGACACCACACTATTATTAAATAGGTCTTTTCTCAAAGTTGCAATTTTCATTTCACCAGAAAAATGTTTTTGAATGTTGCGTATCTGTAAGGTATTTATGTTCGTGGATTTACCTAATTGCTTACTGTAATTTGATTTAAACGCATCTTGGAATTCAATTAAACATTTTTATCGAATTTTCCTGTTTTGATTTCATTTGACTCTCTATTTTTGTTGCGTCATGTTTACCGCAAACAAACGTATTTTCTTTCTTCTTCTTCTTTCTACTTAGACTAAAAAGCGACATGTTTTTATTAGGTGCCCGTGATAAATATCTTGGTGTTCTATAGCAGTCAAACATAATTTAGGTGGGTAAACATTCACAACTGTATGCGAATTACCTACGCGAATGTATAATTCGCATATACTTCGCAATAGTTCGAAAATAATTCTTTGAATGAATACATTGTAGGACTAAGTATATGTGGATTTATACCATTAAACACACAGGTGCATTCTGGGATTTCCTTAAGGGGAAAGCGCTAAGGTAGCCCGCGAAATTCAAACTTTCTTACGATTTTTGCAATTTGCAGCTCAGTGTCTGGGTTTATGTTGATTAAAGTATGATTCGCGAGTGTAGCAAATATTCAGATTATAATTCTGTAAATACATATTTGTTATGGTCGCGAATCATATTTTAATCAACATAAAACCTAATACTGACCTGCAAATTGCAAAAAACGTAACGTGCTACCTTAGCGCTTTCGCCTTAAACGAATTCATGGAAATTGCACTTTTTATTAGGTTTTTTTATCTTCTGTATAAATATTATATTGTGTGCCTTTTGGTCTATGCTAAATAAATGTATTTTCTTTCTTTTCAAATGGGAAAATGGAACACCTGCTTAGTAGATATCTTCTGGAACATCGCCTGGGCATCCCCATTATATCATGAGGTTGTACAATAGTGGTAGGCATAGCATAACATCACGCTTGTATAACCCTTCGGTTAGGCAGAGGTGCACCTAATAGTACACCCACATTTTGCCAGCTATGTTCAAGTCCCATGTAATAGGGGGCGAGCCTATTGTCATCAACCGGGCACGAATCCAGACTCTGGGCTGCTATTCAGACATTCGAAATGGAGATAACCCAATAACACTGCCCGACCCGGGAATCGATCTCAGGACCGTGACCTAGTGGTTGGTCTAGTGACCAACGAGCGAGAAAAGTCGATCAACACTGCGACTTTTACACATCATCTAAACTGACACAATTCAGCATTACATGTGCTTAATAGCTAAGAGTGAATATTACTTTAATTTTAATTGCGTTCCTTTTAAAATTGAATAATTAGCTTAGTAATTAAAATTTAAAAACTTAAGTGTTAATCGACTCTTGTCGCTGACTGTACATAAGTATTTTTTTGCGTTTATTATGTCCAAACGGGACATAAACACGAACGGCCTTCTTAAAGATTAGTTTAAGTATAAAACTTAGTGAAAACAATAAATTTTAAAGTATAAATAATTGGTTTTGCATCTCTCTCTGCCTAGCTTTTTTCCAACTGTGTTTGGGGTCGGCTTCCAGTCTAACCGGATGCAGTTGAATACAAGTATTTTACATGGAGCGACTGCCTATCTGACCTCCACAACCCAGTTACTGGGCAACACGATACCCTTTGGTAACACTGGCTGTCAGACTATTGGGCTTCTGACTACCCGTAACGACTGTCAAAGATCCACGGATGACAGCTGGGACCAACGGCTTACGTGCTTTCCTGGCACGTAGGGGTCTTGTTATGTAGTGGATGGTCATCCATCCACGAACCGACCGCAGCAAGCGTAGCTTAACCTTCGATCACCCGCGCGGCTGTTATCATCCCACGAGTTCTGCATCTGTTTGTAAGAATTAACTACAGATGACATTATGTAGGTTATGAGTAGATCTTATTTTTAGAGTTCAATGACACATTCATGATTAAGTTTTAATTCTGGCAAGTGATACCGGCTGATTGATTTATACATATTTATTTACGTATGATAACAACGTATCGTGAAACTAAACATAAATCACTGAGTCTATAAACAGTTAAATGAGTGTGTATACGTCTTTGTTTGTTTTAGTTTGATGTCAATATACACTCCTTGTGGGGTTTCCATGTTGTAAGGATTAAGGAAAACTTGCATTATCCGTTGTGTATTAAATTGCATTGCTTGAGAATTTAAGATTTTGTCGAATGGGGAAGGTCGGTCGAAGCTAATTGTAGATGGGGTGACCATAACTAGGTCCCTATTTCCTACAATCAATTTGACATTTCGTTCATTAAACAGAGTTCGAGGTTATAGAATTTATTATATATTATAGAGGTTATTCTATCGGAAACATTTTGAAGAAAGTTATTACGAGGAAATAAACAATATTTAAGGTTTTTAATTCTGACGCTTTTCGTGTCGAATAAATGTTGATTTAAAATAAAGAAATCACCGAAAATAACGAAATAGTGGAATAAAACCAAACTCGCGAATGAACACAAAATGGAATTAATTCAAATTATTCCCTCCCAATAGCTTTAAGCCACAATCTGTTAAGCTTAGAGTCTTTCGGAAAATTGTGGACTCCAATTTCCGAGGATTTAGGAACAAAACAACGAGTCGTTATCGCAAATATAAATAAAAACCACCTCACGCCTTGTATTATTAGCTTGTTTTGGGAACTAGCTACGACAGCGCCATTTTGACGGTTGCCTTCCCCGTTGATTAGCAGAAATCGAAAAGGCAGAATATATTTACCTAAACTTCGAGGGAGTAAGTAACAGAGTTGATAATACCTCCTCTAAAAACCCGGATTTTAAAAATACGTGACTGTTTATATAGTTAAAACGGATTGATTTGAAGAATCATATTACATAAAAATTTTTTAGGGTTCCGTACTAAAGTTGTGTCAAATTCAAATGTTTTGTTTTAAGAAGATAAAATAAAAGTAAGTTGGCTGGTTTGTGTGCTTATTTGTTTCGTCATTATCATTATTCCTTGATTTTAGAATTATCCATACTACTCATGTTACTTCCTCCCTCGAAGTTTAGGTACTTAAATATATTCTATCTACCTATTTCGATCTCTGTTGATTAGTCTGCCGAGTCGATGTTTGCAATTTTGTAAAATATATCATTGTTGCACTTAATACCTATGAAGCGAATTCGTAAGTTAGGGTTCGTTAAGTAAGTACCCAAATAAATCTAATTTAAGTACCTACATGCACACACTATGCCAACTTAAATATTAAAATAATTAAGTATGTCACTCTCGGCTATTCTTATTTTTCTGTGTACTTCGTTTTTAGCTTAATGTTTAGAATAATAATAAAATTATACTAACTGTCAGCTGTGAAGTTACCTCATATAAAATAAAGAAATAAATAACTAGTTATACATAGATCATATGTATACAAACACCAGCATCTTTCTGTTCTATCAAGTTTCTCATTCTATCAAGTTTTTGGTCTTATTTAAAATCCGTGTTCATACCACCTAGTAGGTACTTAATTTAACAAGAAAATGGCGCATAGTTCAACATGAAATAATATTGCCAATTACAAGAGTCTTTGATAGCAGCAGATTGCTGTTTGTATAATTATAAAAGTAAACCATCATGGATTGGTAAGTCTGCTTTAAATTAAGGGCCGGGAATATTTACCTGCTCAAATTAAATTCTCTGTAGAGAAGTATATTTCTGAGTCTCATTTACGTATAAAATAAATGGAACAAATATATAAAAAAAGCAACATTCTAATTAGAACATTTTTGAAGCCAAAATGGCTTCTGGTTTTCACATGTAGTGTTTTTAATTGAAACCAATGATGCAGTTTCAATTTAATTATCTTTTACTAATTGATGACTGTAAAGCCAAATTATTGCAAAATCTGAAAATAGAATATCCAATCAATCTGGCTAGCCTTTTCCCAACTATGTTGGTGTCGGCTTCCAGTCTAACCGGATGCAGCTGAATACCAGTATTTTACATGGAGCGACTGCCTATCTGACCTCCACAACCCAGTAACTGGATAATACGATACCCCTTGGTTGTCAGACTTTCGGGCTTCTGATAACCCGTAACGACTGTCAAAAATTTACAAATGACAGCCGGGACCAACGGCTTAACGTGCTTTCCGAGGCACGGAGGACTCTCGGTACGTAAAGATGGTCACCCATCCACGGACCAACCCCGGCAAGCGTAGCTTAACCTGATGGATCGACCCGTGCGGCTGTTATTACTTAGCCAAGAGCTCCTCCCTCCCTCCACGAAAAAAATATACGTTCGTCAATAAACCTGTTCCATACATGAATGTATTAAATTAATCAGTTCCTTTCCATGCTGCTATTTTAACGAGAAAAGTTTCAGTTACATCATGTAGATAACCATCCCCAACGGACTGTTTCATTTTTGGAAAAAATTTCATCGGTCCGCTTTTTTAATTAAAAATACTCACGCCGTCAGTTAAAATCAACATTTCGTTTTTAACCAGCAACATTATGCCCTCGGGACTACAAAAAATCCGTTTAACTTACTACCGACTACTGCTTTTCCAATAGGTCATTTTCTAAAGGCCTATAGGGAAATAAAAATTTTCGTGAGCGAAATTCGTTTTTCTCCTTGAGAACCTCGCAGTTTTAAACGAATAAAGCTAGTTGGTCTATTAACTGTATCACGTAAAGAATCATTGTACCTACTTACTAGGCTACCTACATTATTTTGCAAAATACGTCTAAGTAGGTGGCTTGTGGCTAAGTAATAACAGCCGCACGGATTGATCGATCAGGTTAAGCTACGCTTGCCGGGGCTGGTCCGTGGATGGGTAACCATCTTAACTTACCAAAACCCCTCCGTGCCTCGGGAAGCACGTTATGCCGTTAGTCCCAGCTGTCATTCGTGGATTTTTGACAGTCGTTACGGGTCGTTAGAAGCCCGAAAGTCTGATAAACAGTCTTACGAAGGGATATCGTATTACCCAGTAACTGGGTTGTGGAGGTCAGATGAGCAGTCGCTCCATGTAAAATACTGGTATTCAGCTGCATCCGATTAGACTGGAAGCCGACCCCAACATTCAGGGGCGGATCTATATAAGGGCTTTTAGAGCTGCAGCCCAGGGCCCCGTGGATATAAAGGGCCCCCAGCCACCATTGGGGACAATGGCCAATACCTATTGTTAATTAAAAAAAAATCCCCGTCGCTTGTTTTGGTTGTATTTTCTCGCGTCTTTTACGGGGGACTCCCCGTCGTTGGTTTTCGGTGTATATTCTCGCAAACGCGGTCAAACAGGCTTCATGCATCAATTTTGCGGCGGGCAACAAATTCGGTTTTTTTTTCGCACTTCTGTACTCGTCGTCAAAGTGACAAACTAACTGTTTATAGTGACTATAATGTACTGTGTTTAGTTTACTAATAAGTTAAAACTTAAATCTTATAAAGACCGGACCTTTCTCTTATTTTGTTTTTTGACAAAATGACAATTAGTTGAATAATTAGGCAAGTAGTATTAGCCCATGGCCCCACAAGCTCACGGTCCACCCCTGCCAACATAGCTGGGAAAAGGCTCGGCAGATGATGATGAGTCTGACTCATAGTTGTGTAATAGAATCAAGAATGTAAACATTTCATTTTTTGTTTTCTTTGTGACGTAAAGGCAGGAAAGATATGAAAAAACCATAGTAAAACACAATAATTTGGTGCAATTTATTGTAGGTACCCACTAATCGTAAAAAAGAAGACCAACTAAACAAAGTAATAGGAGAGAAATAAAATTTATTATGTTCATGCTCTATAAATATAGAGCCTTTGTAAAAGCAATTTTCAGGAGCCTTTGTAGTGCTCGATTTCATTTCACATTCATATAGAACGGCATGATTGCCAATCATCCAGATAAAATCACATAATCATAAAGCAGAAAGAATCAAATAGTTCTATATCCCGTCACATCTCTAAAAATATAATATGAACGAGAAGTACGTTATTAGATCAACGGAGAAGCACTGACAGCACGTAAAGAAAACTACGCAAAATGATCAAAATATTAAAAAGATTTCATTTGTTGAGAGACAATTTGTTGCCACGAATCGCAACAAAGAGAATAGCCGATAAAAAGCCAAGAATAACTAATTCACAGAGAAGACGTGAATTTTGTCTTGTTTCCGTCAATTTATAAGGAAATTGCCGTTCGCAAGTCGGCAAACAATGGAAATATTCCCACTTTTATTTCTATTTGACACTCCTTGGTTGGTGAAAAAACAAATACTTGTAGGTCACGTCTGTACTGACTGTAGCGCGCCGGTATCTTGTTTGATGTTGATATTTGATTTGATTTATCACACGTCTGTACAGTTAAGTAGAATAATGGTCGCAGTTTGTCTCGAGTGACTGCGCGTGTACTCGACTGTACCCCGCAGGGAATCTTGAGAGTAATAAAACCTTACTACAATCTACATATATTACTGGTTATAAACTAAATTGGCTTTGGAACCAAATTCTACATGCCTCAGTCTCGATGCTAAGATGTCAATACTTTTTTTATTGCATTTCCTGAATTCCCGTCAATGCTTGTATTGGCGGGGCACAAATCTTCCTTGTTCCTAGCATAATCTATGTTTATGCCCAGAGTTATAATGCTAATCAAGCAAGGAGGGCTCCTCCTTTCTCTATTATTATTTATTGATGGCGTTAATTTCCTATTCTTTAGGTTTTTCTCGGCCTAGTACCAGGGGCTCTTAAAAGTACCTACCTACAAAACAAAGGTTTCGAGAGGATAAAGTAACAATTTGTTCATTCTTATACGAGATTTTTTAGAGATAAATAAAACCGTGGAAGATGAATCTAGGGTTCAGATTATCCAATTATGTTTTTGAAGAATTAATCTAGAGAATGAAAAAATTCTTTTCTTTCATTCTTGAATCCAACAAATGAATTTTATAAGAAGCGGACGTAGAATTGACTCGTTAGATATTTTTTTTATAACTGCTTTGTGTAGTCTCAGAGGGTCTACTTCTAATATCTGTTATGTCTTTCATTAGCATTATCGCCCTGTTTATGAAAATGGACAGACAAAGGTACAAACATACAAAAAACACGCATCGCTTCCACCATTACAATAGGACTGAAAACGAGCGCAAAATGTAAAAGTGACGATAGGAACAATAGATATATACGTAAAATGGAGTCGTTTGGAGCGTATTCAAGCGTAATCGTTCCGTTTCGTGACGTTTGTTTCATTTTGACAAAAGGCCGACGCCCAAACGTTTAAACGCGGACGCGCAGCGGCTAACTTTCGCTCGTGAATATTCATGGTGTAAGGGCGTTTGCGCACTTATCCGTATCCGATTCGTATTCGATTCGTGTTCGATTCATGTTCGTTTCTGATCCAGTTTGGCCTTCCTAGTAATTGTATGGACGTTTGTGCAGTCATGCGTATATGGTTCGTATGAGCCAAACTGGATCAGAAATGAAAACGAATCGAATGCGAACCGGATACGGACAAGTGCGCAAACGCCCTAAGGGTGTATTCATGTAGAACGCCGGCAACCAGAGCCAATATGCCAGCGTTTCTCCGCGCCGACAAGCGCTGGCATATCGTCATTTCAGTTTTCATATTTTTTTTCTTCAATAGCTGGCAATCCGTGCTGGTTACCAGTGTTTTGCATGAATACACCCTAAGTACCTATTGAATCGCATACGAACAGAAAGTATCGGGAATGTAATTTATTTTTCAATACTCACGGATCTACAGCTACAGATTTTTCATTTGCGACGGATTTGCATAATTACTTAGCTGGCGCCTAATGCAAAGAAGACGATTTAATTTTATTGTGCTGTGTCATTGTTATAGAATTTATCATGAATTGATAACATTTCAATAATGAAAATAAAATCGAAACACACTTTTTACTTTTATGATTAGGAATTATTTTATTCGTAATAATTCTCATACCGAGCAACTCAAAAATAAGAAAACAAACAGAAAGACTAATAGGGAAGTAGAGCAAAGTGGAAATGTCTATCCCACTGTAAACGCTTCCATCCATTACCGATAAAGCCTTACCGATAAAACATAAACACTATCACCACCCAGTAAACGACAAACGATAAAGATTAATATACCAAACAAACAACGAGACAAAACTGTGTGCGTCAGGGATTTCAACACAGTTATAAATGATTCGAGGGGCAGCCAACTACTCCCCTTAATGGTGTTTGAGGAAACCCGTTTCAATTTATAACGTTATTAAAGTTAACTTATAATAACTGTCTCGTTTAGACATAAAGTGGCACCCAGATAGTACATTAAGTTAGTATTAAAGCTATCTAGCTGCATTCAGCAGTATAAGTTATAAACATTGGCTTAGGGGACTGGATCATGAAATGGACAGCGTTTTTGAAAGAGCTTGTAACGCTCACAAAATATTGTCGACGTGTGCAAATGTTATGATATCAACTTTTTTGTTTTTTTAATATTTATAGGCATTGTCTATGGCGAGGCCTCTGTGCGACACCCAGGGGTTTATTTAATTAAGGGCCGATTTTTCAATCGTCAGATAACTTTTACCCGAGGAATAAATATGGCGGTTTGACATATTTTCTATACAGAAGCTGTCAAAACGTCAAACATATTCCCCAGATAAAAGTTATCTGACGATTGAAAAATCGGCCCTTAGTTCACAGGCGACGAATCGACAATTAGACAATTTTTCGTACAGTTTCTGCTTAATTAAATAGCATACATAACACCAAGCCTTGTTTCCCCGAAGGGTTAGGCAGAGGTGTACCTATCGTACATTTCGCTAATAAAATCGCATTTGTCGTGAAAATGTGTCAATTTTGTAAATATTTAGGGCTTCGTACCACAAAACGAAAAAACGGAACCCATATAGGATCACTTCGTTGTCCGTCCGTCCGTCTGCCTGTCTATCTGTCTGTCAAGACCCTTTTTCTTAGGAACGCGTGGAGGTATCAATTTGAAATTAATATTAAATACGTAGGTTTACAAAAATCGGTTCTAAAAAATCAAGCTTCTAAGTCAACACAATAAAAAATACGGCCATTTTTGTGACATATTTTGATGCTCGCAAATAAATCAAAACCTATATAGGGTACTTTCCGTTGACCTGGAGTCATGAAACTTGGCAAGAAGTAAGGTCTCACAGAAAAAGTAACGCAAAAAGTCCGAAAATCTCATCATCATCGAATAGAATTATTGCCTTGCAAGCCATATTTTTAAGCCTCACAGTGTCCGGCGTAGAACAAGCCAGGTGGACAAAAATATTTTTTCATGGTTTTGGAACTATATCTATAAATTAGTTATTTCTATAGTACTATAATATTTTATTTAATGAAAATGCATAGAAATAGTGTATAAATATGTTATTTCGTGTAGGTATACACGAAATATATATTTTTATCTTAATCGCTACAAATATCAACGCTAATTATAAATAATTATACAACCTTATACTAACATATAACATATTAAATACAAAAATTATAAATCTAACTCTAAACTTATCTATTTACATTGAAACTAATTCTCACTATCAGAATCATCGGATTCAGAATCCGATGAATCCGATAGAAAATAGTCTTCCTGAGTTTGTGGAGGTCTTGGTTGCAGTTGGAGTCGAGGCTCTATAGTGGGAGCTATGATGAGCTTTAAGACCTCCGCGCACAATTTATTAGACTTTTTTTTTCGGTACTTCCCGGAGGCTGTTGATCAGATGATCAGACGTTAAAATCAACATATTGAGCAAGTCTCTATTCGTGGCAAGATGAGAGCACTTTCTGGTGTTGTGCTCTCTAAACCTCCGGCAATCTTTGTTTCTCGCTTCTTGGGCTTCCTCTGAAAGCTGCCCGATTGGAACGATTGCCGTCTTAATCACCTCTGTACTGTGAATAAGCAATTTATGTACAGTAGCAGGCATG
The DNA here is from genome assembly GCA_947568875.1 of Fissipunctia ypsillon. Taxonomy (NCBI): domain Eukaryota; kingdom Metazoa; phylum Arthropoda; class Insecta; order Lepidoptera; family Noctuidae; genus Fissipunctia; species Fissipunctia ypsillon. Next base: position 11,978,040 of record OX387659.1, on the reverse strand, counting down.
TAGTACCACGAGTAGAGACTTAGATAAAGTCTTCTTGTCTCGAGACAAAATTTTTCGAATTCAACAAGATTTATCTCGAAGCCAGAAGACAATGTCCTCAACAATACATCAAAGTGTTTGATGATTGTAACATCCAATCCTGTTATCTGAGCACTCAGTTCGGAGTTCCCGAAAAAACGTCGAGCTGTGTTTCCATCATTTGTGGAACCAAATCCTGGCTTTGGCTTGTCCACTATTAATCCCATTTCATGCTTGAATCGTTGTTTGATTTCATCTGATCGGTGTTTTACTTGCTTTTTACCTCTGAAGACCTAGTTTGCCATTTCTTAATATCTAACTTACAACTAATGTGTAAAAAGCACTCGAACGAACGAATCCAAGCATGTAATGTTGACAAACCAAAGCCAAAATTATCCTGATTGCTATCAAAATGCCGTCCTTCATCACTCATCATTCTGGGAGTAGCCCCACAAATATAGCATTTCTGCGATGAATGTGTCTCTGTCAAAGCGTTGCACACTTTTCCATCAGTCATAGTCAGCAGAAGCTTGTGCTTAACAGAAATTTCAGAACCACCAAGATCACAAGATGTAGCCTCCAAGTTGTTTATTTGTTCCAAAACCTTATTTGTCTCGATTTTTGTCAATTCCGTAGTTTCTTTGGCAAAAATGAATTTAATTGGACGACAAAACATCGTCGATGATGGACGAGGATTTTGCCAGATAATATTGTTACCCTCGTCGATTAACCTTAGAGAAACGAACGAATAAACGAAAAGGAACTCATCAGTGTCTTCGCTGTTCTCAAATCTTTGTTTGTAAGCACTATGACCGGAACTTCCGTCACATCCCCATTTACTTATAAGAGTAAACGATGAATTGGGTATTAGATTGGGGAGCACACTTGTGACAACTTCTTTCTGAGGTTCTACTAAACGTAGTCTGTTTTATTCAAAATAGCTTGTAGCTCAATTTCTGCTCGAGATTGTGTCATAACAATGTGCTCCTCGGAAGGATAACACGCTTTTTTTGATTTAACAATGCAATCATATGATGGAAACACGTGATGCCCGACTTTCATAGTCCACTTCCTAGTCTGTTTATATGAGTGAGTTGTTGATATTGAATCAATATAATATGCTAATGCCTCGTCACTACTTAGCGGTCTATCACTTTGCACAGCACTTAGTTGTTGAAGGCTAATGCATGCACTTGCAGAAACTGGATTTTCACCAATGTCTTTTATTATAACTCTGGCAACGTTTTTATGTCCAGTTGACCGTGCGTGACCTCTGCAGCAGACATTAATTCCCCAACACTCCGCGATTGAACTAGATCAGCAACTCTACGTTTCTTAGTTTAAAAAGATGAATCTTCAAAGACTTTTTTAGGTCTTCCGGGTCGAGAAAGGTCAGCGGATGATGTAGAAGGTTGCGGTTGAGTCGATCGCAGGCAGAATTCTATCTTCTCGCCTTCCAACCACAACTTATTCTTATTCAGGAAACGCTCTATTGACTTTCCTGAAGACACCCACTTGGTAGCTATTTTCGAAGGTATGCTGGCTAATTTCATCTTAATTTCCCTTTGACACTCTTCAGTGATGTCAGAGAAATCACACTTAGACAAAATAAACTCAAAAAGACGATCATTTCTTTCGTCTTTTTCGTGCTTAAGCCACTCTTCGAAAAACTCTATTTTACTAATACAGTAAAGCTTTTCTAAAAAAAAAAGAAAAAAATATGTTGTACTCAAGTGTGCTACATAAAATATGTTACATAATCATCTTTAGCCATGTAGCTAAAACATATCAAAAATTCAGAGTGGATACAAGAGGATACATGGCTTTTCCAAGCCTGATAAGTTCGAAAACTAAGAAAAACATGGTTTTTTTTGTGTGTTCACAATAGTCTACTTTATGAATGTTTATGACACATTATAAGATTCTAATTAGAAAATAAAATAGTACATACCTTCAGAAGTAAAATCCATCACTAAAACTTTTCACAAAATTAGAACTGCCACCATGAGATGTTAGTGCAAGTGCCGCAAAAATGCAACTGACCTATTTCTTTAACTGCATTCACCTCATTACCTTACTTTGATAAACGATGACTCATCAGTATGGAATGTTAGACGTAAACAATTCTTGGAATCAGAGGTTTAGGGGTGTTGTTTACAGATAGAAAGTACAAATTTCCGGGAATTTGATAATGACTTTTGTCCACCTGGCTTGTTCTACGCCGGACACTGTGAGCCTGAACGACAAACAACAAGAATCAAGCAACACTTCAGGTAAGAAACTAAGCTATTTACAACAGTCATTTCAAATAGCCTGGTTTCGTAACTTGTCTATGAAAGCTATCGAGCTAACAACGGCAGCATAATCATAATCCGCCTGTAATGTTACCACTGCTAGGAAACAGGCCTCCTCTCTGTGAGAGGGACAGCAGACTTTGATTTATTCTCTTATGTCAGGAGTCTGGGGTTACGGGATTTACAGCAGATGAAAGGCTAAAGGATATCCTGTGCTGGCACGTATTTCTTAAGTTAAGTTTATACTGTGCTGGTAATGGCTTTTTAATGCTTTAGCGCTTATAAACGTAAACGTACAACAGACTGCACTTTCGGGCGAATTTAACAGTGCATTTACAATGCGAGTACTATTTAGGGTTCCGTACCCAAAGGCTGCCAACAGGACCCTGTTACTAAGGCTCCGCTGTCCGTCCGTCCGTCTGTCACAGGGCTGTATTTTATGAACCGTAATAGGTAGACACTTGAAATTTTCAGAATGTGTACTACTTCTTAGCGTGTCGACGGCAAAATAAGACATAAAATATTTATATTTTTTATTTGTTTGCCCCAGAATTCAGCAACGCTAATACCGTTTGCTGACGCAGCCGTTAGGTTAAAAAATAGGCAGACGGTTTTATCACAATATGTCTGATATTAAAAATGTACACAGATTTCGTCATTTCATTACGAAATAGGTTTTTTTTTTTAAATTTCTCGCGTCACAAGTGGCCTGAGTGCATTTTCAAAAATGTCAAAAAATTTAACCGACCCGTCTCTTAACAACCTGGTTAATTTTTAGTTAAATCTTTTGTATGGTTACCGGGGATACCAAAAAACTGTTTTCAGACATTTTAAATGGTATGTCATAAATTCCTAAAACAAAAAGAACGTTTTGGCGTCACCCGGAAAACGCGCGGTGCGTGTTACGCTCCTGTCCCTCACGACAACGACGATGAGTCCGACAATGATTAAAAACGATGAAATTATTTTATTACACAGTATTTTACAAACGGTATCCCAGTTTCCCTTTGTTCAATTTATTAAAAAAAAGTCTTTCAATAACCTGCTACCTATTGAAATATTTTTTTAATAATCGTACGTAAATACGCCGCAATGTGATTTTTTAATAATTTCTGATTATTGAAAAGTTGTCTAATTAATAAGTTACTACGCTAAATTTGTCAGATATAATTCTTTTCTACATTTGGGTAACTTTTTTCATCATGACCAACAGTTTTCAGACAGAATGCTATGTTACCGATCGGTAAAATTTTTCAACACGTTCAAAATGGTTTCAACACATAACACTTTTTTATGAAAAATGATTTATTCGCATCAACTGAGCAATGTTCACTTGAAAACAAGATTTTCAGACGGGTTGCTATGAGTATTTTTTTGTTACACTTGTAATTTTCTCAATAGTACGGTGGGTACGTGCGACGCTACTGGTGTCTGAAAATTGTGTGTTCGCTATTTAAAATCTATCACTCGACCACATTCTGAAAATCAAACAGATTGCTATGAAACAGTTCGGTAATTTTTTTGGACATATATGATAATGCAATCAGGTCAAACGTGACGCGGAAAATTTCTGAAATTAGGTTTTTGGATTCAGAATAATCAAATCTATCGATTTTATACGGTTTTGTTCGTAAAACGATGAGGCAAAAATGTTGGTCATGGGGTCCGGTACTAAAAGACAACTTAATCTAGGAGTTACAATTAACATTCTCCTCTTTGCCGATGAAATAATGAAAACGAAGTAATACAGCAAGTTTTTGTTTAGTTAGCAAAGAAAGACTAGACTTTTGTAATGTCACTGGATTTCCTTCAAGACTTCCAGCGCCTGCTTCAATCTAAATCACGCCTTATAATAAATAATTCTCATATTTATATTTTGTTTTTTATAATTTCACGTTTGCTAGCGACCCGCCCCTGCTTCGCACGTGCAACTGATGGCAAAACATCGAGTTTTCAGAGCTATATCTAAGTTAATTATTAATGTATTGTACAGATAAACCTCCCGGAATAAATTTTCTAAATGATGGTGAAAACAGCGTCAAACGAGCGAGCCCATTGTGTGGTTTAGAAGAACTGAGCGGTCACACAGACAGACACGAAAAGCGACTTTGTTTTATACTATCTATTGATGATAAGATATTGCTACTGAATTTTTGAATTTCCTTTTTAAGGAAACTTCTCGCCGATTGGTCGACACTTCACGTGACCAGAGGGCTGGCTTTTAGCTTGACCAGAGGCTAAGCATTGCCATACAACATGGCAATGCCGCCAGTCTCTTGGGTACATTACCAGTCGACAGCGATGCGGAGGAATTTTTCGACGCCATATTTTAGTTTGTAAATAGTTTTAGTTAGGTTAGGTTATTATATTTTATTTTATTTTATTTAGTAACTAGTGTAAATAATTAGTTGTGTTAAATATTGTATATTATCTATATTAATGTATATGCAATAAATGATAAACGCTACTGAAATAACATTTTGTATTCATGCCCTAAGCCCTCCAGTGCGTAGACATCTGTATCATTTGTTAACCTCAATATCAACTGAGTCAAACTCGAGTGTCTGATAACGACTGAGATTACTATATTTGTCTTTATTACTAATACTCTCTTTCTTATCTGCTTATATTTTCAGCTATTATTGTGACAGATTGCTAACTTGTTGTCTTCATATTATTGTGCTTATTTGTATAGTTAGTTAGTAATTTAATTTAGTACCTGTTGACACTTCCCGTGACCGAAGGGCTGGCTTTTACCTTGGCCAGAGGCGAAGCATTGCCATACAACGTGGCAATGCCGCCAGTCTCTTGGGTACATTACCAGTCGACAGCGGACATCTAAACGCACTGCAGGTTACCATCCCTACCTAGTTGCTATTCCACCAATTCGCACTAAGCGTTTCCAAATAAATGTCTTTTGTGATGCGCACAGCAAAGGAGTGGAACTCTCTGCCTGCGTCTGTGTTTCCGAACGTATACCCCGATCTCTTCAAAGTGAGAGTTAACAGGCTTCTTCTGGGTAAGCTCGCTCCATCGTCGACTTTGTCTCTGTCATACCTAGACTAGAGTCAAGAGCAAACCTATCTAAAAAAAAAAAAATTAAAAAAAAATTGTTGTAAGGACCAAAAATAAATACCTATGTATGATTAGATTAATACCAAATCATGTATGATTTTTTTTAAAGCGCTCACAAAGTTTATTTTTTTCATTCTTCTGGGCTTACTAACTAACCTTTATCAATTTTCGGTGTCGTCATTTTTGTAAAAAGTAGGTAAATGAACATCAATGTTCATTTAAATTTAAAGTAGATTTAGCATCGGCTCTTTTCGGATGTTTAAAATTAGGCAGCCCCTAAAAGTTACCCCATAAAGCATCACAAAGTTATAATTTCAAGTATTTTGCCCACCATTTTCATGCAGACTACGCTTAGTCCAACCACAAATCATTTCAATTTCTGATTGAAATGATTGCAATCAGGAAACCATTAAAATTATAACCGAGGTACGAGCCATTGCACAGAATTTGAAATTGTCTTTCAACAAGTTACTCAATCCCCATTCATAGTCAAATTGGAGACGAACTGGAATTGATTCATTTGATAACTGCTTGTAAACCTTGGAAGGGGCCGAATATTATACAAGTATTGGATCCATCTGTGCAGACCTCGGGGTCCCGAAATATGTCAGAATACAGAATAGGCTTCAGGGTTCGTCGAAATTTGTGGTGTGTTACACGTACTACCTTTGGCTTAAGACAATCCCTGTTTCGGGTAAGATTTGCGAATATTTATGACGGTATTCCTTTTCCGCTCATATTTTTTTAAAGAAATCTGGAGAATTTCCTGCGGATTTGTTTAGAATAAATGAAATTTCACCAGATTCCTAGACTGACTTTTCTCTTGGCTGTTCAGAACCTACAGCAGCCTACTTTCTTGTTGTTCAATAATTTATATAATTTAAGTCTTTATTCTGGAATATTTTATATCTTAACTAGCTGTGTCCCGCGACTTCATTCGCGTGGAAGTCGTAAGATACATAATATACTAAAATAAAAGCCACATTTCAATAAAACTCCCTCGTCCCCCGCCGCCGCCCGCGCTATTACTTCGTTTTCGCTTAGTGTTCTTTCTGAGTTGTTTCTTTTTCTCGGTTTCTAAGGGTTGCGGCGTAATGTTAAATAATCTGTAACTATCCTCGAGAATTGGGCTACCAATACTAAAATAAAAGCCACATTTCAATAAAACTCCCTCGTCCCCCGACTCCTGTTTTCGCTTAGTGTTCTTTCTGACTTGATTCTTTTTCTCGGCTCACTTTTATCCATAATTTTGCGTTTTTAGCAACTCGTTACACAAAAAAAAAAAATATTGCGTGTGAATGCACTGACGAAAACAAGTGACAGTTTGCATAAATATTGTGTGATTGCCACTCTTTAATTCGAATATCGAACATCCCTTAAAAAGGTTTTATATCTAAGCACTTCTAAGAACTTTTTGATTCACCCTGGTACTTTCATCAGCATTTAGTAAAAAGTTGTTATTTTGACATTACAAACAGGCACTTCAGTTTTATTTATTTGTATGTATTAAATAGTAATATAATAATAAACCACGGAATAGATCTTTTTCGTGTAATAAACCGTCAAAATCCTGTGATGTACAGTCACAGAGAGTCTAGATGTACCGTGTTTTAATTGACACAATACGTGAGGAATTAGAGTGAAAATAAATGTTCTATGGGTTTGGTTAAGTTCGGGTTTGAATAGCGTAGTCATTGCCTAGTGCTTTTAGTTGATAACGTGTACTTTGACATTACAATCGTCATCACATCCATCGTTGATTGTCAGATTGACAGTGGAATGGTATTAGGAGAAAACGCTCTTTACAAAAACGAACAAAGCCGATCTTAACCGAATGTCACCAATGTACCAATACTGAACGGTTGCTGTATTTTGGATCTCGCTGATTTTTTCTTTAAGTTTTTTGTGTGCGTTTCAAACATATGAATCTGCTGGCTCCTCCCTCAAGTACCTATACCTACCTTAGATTTAACGAAGAACATAATCAGGACAGGACAATCGAGTGCATAAATGTTAGTGACTAAATAACATCACTAGAATCAAACTGACAAACAACCAAAAACTACATTCCGTTTCACGTTGATTTTCTATACCACTTTATGCGAGAATAAGCAAACTTAAAAATAGTATTAAACTCAGGTGTGAACCTGCTGCAGCGTCAATGGAATATTATTTTACTTAAGTAATAAAAACAGATTTGGTTACCACCCGAACTGTAATTTATGTATATACAAGGTGTAACATAATTAACGTACAACCTCTTAAGGGGTCATTGCACTCATCATTATGAACAACTTTTACTATGGGACCAAATCTGAAATCGCGAAAAAAAAATAGCTGTTCCCTACATTTATGTTCGCATGACTCGCCAAAATGTAGGGAACATCTGATATTTTTTTGGTCCCGTAGTAAATGTTGTTCATAGTGATGAGTACAATGACCCCTTAAGAGGTTGTGCGTTATTTATGTTACACCTTGTATATTTTTTTTTCATAAAATCGTTAAAAACGCTTCAATACATGCATTTACTCTGCATGTATTACATTGACGACCATAACTGGAACTGAATCAATTGAGTGCATTATCAAAACATTATCTTTTTATTACGATTTCGTGATTCCGGTTAGACTTTATTAAAAAAATCGACCATTTTAAATGACAAATCGGTTACTTTTTCTAGGCATAATGCGATTAAGTGATGTTACAATACAGTGGGCCCAAAAAAACTATCTCCCAATGAGAAATTGAACGGTTTATTTTTGCATTCAAAAACTGTCAAAGAGAACTATTTGGTTGACAATGACTGGAATAAAAGGTGATATTAAAAAATATCTGAGTTACGTGACTATTTTTAGTTTTCGTATTTACAATATTTTTTGCGAAAGTGGTGATAATGAAAGTCTTTGGGATTGGAATGGACCGGAACTACTTCATAACATTGTAGTTACTTATTGAAAATCACAAAACAACAAATGTTAGAACGTATTGATTTGCTATGCAAGAAGTTGTGGACCCGCACTAGACTCGCGTGGTAGATTACAGCCCATTTACTCTCGAAGAGAGGAGTCCTGTGTCCCAGCAGTGGGAACGTTATAGGATTATGCTATCCTTATGCTATAAACTAGATGCAGATGAAAATTTATAGTCGGTTAAGAACTACTTATTACAGGACACTGCTAGGATGTACAGTTTCATAAACAAAATGATGCATAGGTTATGGTATCCACTCATACCAAATGGTTTTGTGGCCGCAGTATCAGCCTATTATCCAACTTGCCCCACTATACTGTCAACAGTTGTGACAAATAAAACAGGGGTCACAAAAAGTGTAAAATCACTTGACGATTCTATACTAACTTTTTATTACAATACACTATACAGTATTACATTTTACGTGAAACAATAAAAATTCTTTAGTGCTGAATGAATGTCATGAAATGCACTAAAGTGAGGTTATTGGCATTAAACGTGGCGTGACGTCATCTTCTCCGTGCAATGGCGGCGACGAGGTAACTGCGGTGTTAAAACCATATCTTACGAAGAGGTGATGTAACATTCAATGTTATCAAATGTCGCAGGTAAGTTTGTCCCGATTTATTATGGTATTGAGATGTAGTATAAAATAACTGAAAATAATACAATAATTGATGAGGCTAGGTTGATTATAACACCGGATTTGGTAACGGCCGAACCCAATAACCTATTTTCAGTAAAAGACAGATCGCTATTGATGGTAGACTGTATAATTCTATCTGTCCTTATGTCAGGTTGGTAAGATTCTATAATCTCTTATAGATTATTGAGACGTTAAAACCATAGATAGATAGGTTTTTCTATCTCCGGTATGTCAAAACTGGTGATAGATAGGTTATTGGGTTCGGCCGTAAATGGATTTGTCCCTGTATACAGAGTGGCAGGGACATCGACGTGCAACCTGTTACCATGGATTCAATACATGATTCTTAACCCCCTGCATAGAAATTGTCATCGGTTATTAAAAAAAATTGCTATTCCATACATTTTGGCTGCGTAGGTATTGCACTTTTCTATGAAACAGCTGTTTTTTTTGATAACCTACGAAACATTTCTACGCTAGGGGGTCCAGACTCATGTGCTGAATTCGTGGTTACAGCTTTCGCGTCGATGCCACCCTGTATGATAATAATTATAGGGAAACATTTAACTGACCCTATTAAAAATGATTGACCTTATAATGATGTACAGTTTTTTTAATTAATGATCCTATAAAAGCTATTTGGGCTTCAAATGATGAACACTTTTTGGATCGAAGTTCTTTAATGCGGCTTGTGGTAGGAGTAAACTGGCAGAAAATGTGACGTAACGAAAAAGCGTTATGCTGTCAGTTTCAAGTGACAAAAACTTTTGCCATGTGAAACTTGATACTAGATGGCTCTGTATTAATACATAATATACAGTGAAAGGGACTTCGTTCCAAGCGGGTGTCCTACGACACACCACGACTTTTTTTATAAAAATAATACAGCCTCTTTTTAAATTTCTGACCTTTTCTTTCAGTTGGTTGCAATAAATAAGGTTGTGTACCCTGACCAAACGGGTTAGGTTATTTTCGAACTGTGACCAACCACGCGCGAGTCGAATTGGTTGCAGTAACTAAGCTAGGGCGCAGTGGCGCAGCTACAATTATCATTAGTAGTAAAAATTGTTCATTTCTCATAAACTCGGACAAAAAACTGTAGGTTTTTAATGTTATGATTTATTAAACTGGTATTAAATACAATTATGTAATGTGACGTGATACACAGTTACACACACAGGTGTACCATATTATTTAGCAATAGTAGACATTAAGAAGAGTGGTTGGCCCGAAGGGAAGCCGATAGGAATCGGGCTGTATGAAGGCTTCGCCCCTGCTAGGGCGTCCTGACCAAATGGGTTAAGTTAGAACTGTGACCAACCGGCGAGCGCTACCCAAGATGGTCGCAGTTACTTGGCTATTTAATATGTTTAGGACCCCAAAATAGTAATTATTAGAGGTCACAAAAAGAGGCGCACTCATCATATTAGAGTGTTTAATAATATTTCTAGGAAAGGAAAATGGGATTTATTTGAGGTTCGATTAAATATATACCATAATTACCTATACTTATAATAAGTGTTATTAATTTACGATGTCTAACTGGCATATACACTGCTAGCCTTCGTGGTATAACTTAGTTGACGATGTTCCACATGTTCAACATAGATAGTCACCTACATAATATAGTCGCTTACGCTACGACAGTTTCGTAGCAATCGGCTACGCGACGTCTACGTCGTAGGCGAATGAGACTTAGTAATATCAGTGAACTGTTGACCAGTTTCCACCTTGGAAGTTTGTTCAGGCGATTTTGGACCAAGTGTCGTGACATGTGTCACGTTACGCGTAGGCGCACAAAAGTCGGTAAAATCTATTATATTATATTTGACTATTATATTAATTAACCTACAAATATTATAAATAAAGTTTGGTTTTTGGTGAAAGGCCCAAAATAACATACATTTAGGATATTTTTTTTATCTGGGAAAACGTAGCAGTTTTCATAGGATGCGAGCGGAAACATGGGCATTGGCTAAACTATGATATGTATATTTCTTGTCACGTTAACAGTAACCTGTTAGGTTGTTAGGGAGTAAAATGGAACAATAATACCTACACGAAACACAATGGATCATTATGTACAAAGCTCCCTTTATACGTGTTTAACAACAGCGTGTCTGACATTCGTAACCACATTTAAATGCATAGTTGGGGTAATTACACGCTTTCGAACGATGCGATGCAGCGAATAACGGTTATTTATCGAATCCGGAATTATTTAAATGCCGAGTGTGCAATACATGCGGTTTGTTTATCGCTTGGTGATGTTCTCATCTGAGGGATATGAGGGAATGATAGTTCATCATTTGTAATCTACCTTTATTAAAATTGTTTACAGTTTTTGGCGTGAATTTTGATGATTATTCGGAGTAGTTTTGGTTAGTTAGAATGAAAACCGATATAGTGAGTTTTTTAAATTTGTCAAAAGTCTGCCAGTACTTAGATCAAAACGAACGTTAGGTAACGAATAAACGTCAGAACGTGTAGTACCTATATAAACATTAGTGAGATCAGTGGTAAAATTTTTTACCTTCGTAACGGGTATCTACAAAATACATCAACAAAACATTTGTCACATTCTGTTCTTCTCTTATTTTCATTTGTGAACACAAACGGTACACACGTGAGCCTGACAGATTATGTAATTTATTGTGTAGACTGATCTTAATGTCAGACTAAATATATATGGAAAGCTAGGATGGCTTATGTTGATCACATGTAATTTGTACAATATGTTTTGCACAAATTGTACTTATAATATATTATGCACTTTTTAGCATTAGTATTTGTTTAAATATATATGTTCCATTATCTTCACTTGTGAAGTACTTGTCGAGATATTAATAATCAAATCATCTTCTGAATCAAGTGACGCTAGGCTCTACCTAAGACTAAAGTCAAAATCAACGAGCTCAAAGACAGGACCCGGAACCACATTTCTTCCCTTTGGTAATGTCAAACTCCTCCAAAACAAAAAAGAGGCGTAATTTCAAGTTTTAAGAATCTAACAATGTTTGTTGGATTAAGTAATTTTGGTCATAGTTATTGGGTCAGTGTGACGGGGTCAATCGCTTGATTTCCTCGCGGTTTGCTACAAAAAAAAAAAAACAGGGTCGTGAAAATGTTTCCGACGACAAATGAGATTTTGAACATATTTTATACCACTCTAGTGACCCGTTCCTGAATAGCGTGGTTTTTACGACTTGGCAAAACATCGAGATGTCGTTAGTATATGTATATTTATATGAATGTAATAAACACATAAGCCTTTTGGGATAAATTATCTTAATTTTGGTGAAAACCGCTTCAAAACCGTTTCGTCTTTTAGAAGAACAACGCGGTCACACCCGACATGAAAAGCGACTTTGATTTACAATAATTATATATGGATACATATGTACCTACATGTATATTTTTGTTTGTTTGGGTTGTCACCATGCTCTCTTTTATTTGAGGAATAAGAATGCTTTATGTTTAACCAGAGACAATTGTGAGTATTGTGACGCAGTTCCGGTAGGCTGCAGAAAGATACATTACAGTTCATTAAGAAATTGTCAAACTACTTGTTGCCAGAATCGATAAGTTTATTTAGTTAGGTATTTATTAGTATTTTTAGAAGTATCAAATAAGTAAGTATTGCTGAAAAAATGCAACATGTTTATCTTAAAAAACGTATATTTGCTCCGAAATATTCTTGTAAATATAACCGACCATTCACAAATTGAAACGGAAATATTCGAAATGAAATGAATGAAAAATAAAAAACCCAAACACGAGGATCTCTAATTGCTTGCAGTTAAATACAATCAGCTTTTATTCAACATGCTATAATAAATCAGTCATACACAGAATGAATATATGCTGACGAGAATCCAGTCATATTCCTACTCTGTAATTATTTTAGATCAAATTATCAGTTTTAATCAGAGGCAACATACATTATTTAATCAATTTTATGATTGTGTTGAAAACTTTACAGTGTTAAACTTTAAAAAGAAGAAAGCAAGAAAATACGTTTAATGGCACATGTCATAAGTATGTACATACAATATAAACACAAATAAAACTTAACTACTTTTCGTTATTTTTTAGAAATAACTCTCAGGTATCTTATATGTATAAAAATACTAGCACTTCTCGCGCGATTTCGTACTTTAGTATCCCATTAGGGGCAGATTTTCAAAAAAACCCTGATACACGTTATTCTTTATTTTCGGTCTCATGTATAAATACTGAGTTTTGAGTCAATCGGACCGCGCGTTAAGATTTTTCCATAAAAACTTTGACGCCCCCCAATCCCCCTTTAGGAGAGAATTTAGAAAAACAAAAATGACAAACTTCATAATTTACTCAGAAAAGTATTCCGTATTCGTGCCAAGTTTCAAGTTTATTAATTCTAGAAATAAGATTTTTCATACAAACAAAATCTCCCTTTTCACCCCCTTAAAAGGACGAATTTTCTTAAGACATGTCGCACATCGTTTTTCATAAGACATGTGACGTCTACCAACCCGCACTGGGCCCGCGTAGTTGATTACAGCCCACTCCCTTTCACAGAGAGGAGGCCTGTGTCCCAGCAGTGGGAACATTATAGGCTGATTATGCTTTAGGAGACAAGTTTGCTACTTGTTCCGTGGGTACGTTTTCCGGGAAAAAAGTAGGTACCTATCCTAAATATTGCTCAGGATTTGGTGCATTATGCAACGACGGATTATTTCGAGTTAAGTACAGATAAATGTTTTTAATTTCTGAATTCTAATTGCAACCTGGCATAGACAATTTTATAAACAACTTTAAACGTTTTAAATTTTAAATCTTTTTATTTATTTCCAATTAAATACTGGGCTTGGCTTAGTATATAAACAATGTGCGTCTTATTTGTGTAGATAAACTATTTTTCTTTCAGACGATTCAAAGTAATGAATTCTCTTTTATGATTGTTATATGCCCTGAAGTGTCAGTGGCCCCGCTTCCATTCTCATACATAACAATAATCTCAATCCTGGCTCCTCCATTTTGTAAGGGCTTTCACATCTTCTGGCTTAATTCGCTCTGCCGTAATTATTTCATATAATCACTTGGCTCGGACTTCTGTCTGAAAACGCCAGACCGCCCAATTCTCAACGCCTTTTAATCTCAAACTGTGCTGTGTGTTGTCCATCTTCACAAAAGGATAATTTCTCAAACGTTCTAGTCAGACAACGACGGTTTTTCTTTCATAACCTCAAAATTTTTCCAAAAACCCCAATACCAATGTTCTTCTCAAAAAACAGATTAAACAATACCTTGAGACTGTGGATGCTGTGCCTGTAACCTGTTGTAAGTGGAGGTTGGATGGAAAAAGTCCCAGTATTGTTTTTACTATCGTTTAATAGGAAAAATTATAGACACTGAATACAATTAGCGTGCATACACAATGGTGATTATCTTGAGAAAGGGAAGAGAAAGTCGGTATTGCCATACACCAGACCCTAAATAATATTTTCAACATTGCAATACTTATATTTCACAACACCCTCCCTCAATGTTAAAACCTCCTCGTTTATCTAGATTATGATTGATAAAATTAATTGCACATTTGACCATGTGAGAGAACTACTATGTAACTGACTATAATATTATTAATTGACTTTACTTTAATTTCTGTTTTGTTTTGTGTGTATTAATATTTTAATTTATGTAATAATTTGCACGCCGAAAGGTAAACTGTAGCCGATCTCATTAATTTATGATGAAAATCATTAAAAATTACCATTTTGATAGCAAAATTTGTCCACACGCGATATTTTATGATAAAATTATTATTACTACCTACGTAAAAAGTACTTGTTAGTACTTTGATATATATTGTCAAGTTACATTATACAGATTTTTAAATTGTTTATGATGATTATGACGTGTGTTTCTTTGTCGGAGAGCAAAATTCCAATTTATCAGTTTTGTTTCAAGCAACGCAGGTAAGTGAGCACTTATTATTATTTAATTGATTAATTAAATAGGTAATTGCTGACCTTTATTGAAATGCAAGGCGGTTAGAACTCATTGAGTTTTCTGTTTGGCTTAACACATTTGAAGTTACTTTCAAAGTATGGCAGTTTTTCATTTTTGTTACGATTTGTTACACTTTTTAGATGTGTTACAAGAATGAAATAACAAAAATAAACTAAAGTCACAATCACATTGCTGATGAAATATTATTATTGGAGCGTGATTTTAATGTTGTATGTTTGTGAAATAATAATAGAAATAATGTTCCTTATGATCTCCTATAATTAATTAATAAAACAAATGATAAAAGACATGTAACGTGTTTTATTGCGGTACACCTTATACGAAATCAATTAAATAAATAATAATCAGATAATAATGCGCATTATAAACAAGCCCTAATATTTAATTTTTGTTATTTTTTGTTACGCGTTTAATTTTTGTTACATTTTCATTTTCGTTTGATTTTTGTCACAATGGTCATTTTAAATGATTTTCATCCATGTACAACATCTTATACATGTACCTACATACATAGCAACTAAAGTCCTGATTCTGAAAAATTTTACTTTCTCTTTGTTCGCTCTTAAAATAATACAAAATGATATTTTTTTCTTTTCTTGGCTTGAGGCTTATTAAGCAGGCATGTAGGTGACAGGGGTGAGTACTTTATGCGGTTTACCCAAATGTCCTTT
Source organism: Fissipunctia ypsillon (assembly GCA_947568875.1). Taxonomy (NCBI): domain Eukaryota; kingdom Metazoa; phylum Arthropoda; class Insecta; order Lepidoptera; family Noctuidae; genus Fissipunctia; species Fissipunctia ypsillon. The sequence continues at coordinate 11,962,351 of OX387659.1, read as the reverse complement.
CTTTGGTATTGTTCGTCGTGTCGTTAAGCTCCTCAAGTCCTGAGTTGAGCTACACGATTACTGACAAATGCTTGCACTGACTGGACATGTCCATACTTTGTGTGGTTTTTTCCTCAAAAGACCATTTCAGATACGGATCTTCATGGTGCTCAAATGATTTAACCAAGATTATGTCTGGATTTTAAAAGAGAGTTTGACCCCTGAATTAGTTCCGCCATTTCTTCTCAGAGGTAGTCAGATAGGAAATGTCGACTCCATCTAGCTTAATTTTTTTTGAATATGACGTGTAAAAGTAATTCCGATATCTTATTTACAGAAAAAACAATTTCATTTCATTTCCCGCAGAGTCATGCGGCATCCAGGCTGTTCCATTATTAATATCGGCAAGTCTTGATAATAGGCAAACATATAATATTATGTCTGATAAGCATTTAGAGGAAATTTATTACAGAACCTTGAACCCTTGAAACCCATGAATTCTTCACGGAGAAAGGTCCAAGGTTCAATAACCTTTGTCTACCATAAAGTTTAAAGTAGTCATCGCACTTACTGATAATAAAAAGTTAAAAAGATGCTAAACGATGCAAAAGAAATCTCCCAGTCTGACGCATAAGTCTTTCGTCTAAGTACTCTTCAAATAAACCATTTCATGACACCGCTTTTAAAAGTTTTTAACAAAGGACGATCGTTGTTGCAACAAAAAACTGGAATCGTAAGATTGTTAATGCTAATGGTCTTCTCATCAGTCGGCTCCTTGAAAGTTTAAATTATGCAGAACACTCATTGTACTTGGAGTGGAGCAGTGAAGGATATACGACTAAGCTTGTGAGATGCCTGACCTCTTAAGTTCTAACTAGTCAACCCTGGCAATGCAGGCTGTACTTACGTGTCAACCCTAGTGTCTAGGTTCCTGGACAGGGCTTGCACGCAGTCAATTTATTTGTGGTGATGGGCGTAATGGCAAAATGAAGGAAAGTAATTTGTTTTCAAATTAATTAAGTTTGTCTTTGAACAAAAATAGCCAAAAAATTCGAACGTATAGTACTTTCCTTTTTGTTTTTTTTTTTGCTATTTTTGTTCGATGTAATTAAGAAACTCCCATTTCTTGAAGTTGTTATGAGCTAAGAGAACAAATAACGCTGATGGTTACAGATTTTCCAGTTGCATTTGCTTGCAAATTGAGTGCGTCTGCATTCTTCTTCTAAAGTGTTTCTAATACAACTTCATAAACATAAATTTTAATTATTAACTTATTATTATTCGTTGAAGTTACGGTATTACTCATATTTATAACATCTGCCTCGTTGGTGTAGTGGTTGCCAGCGCTACTGCTGAGCATGAGGTCCTGGATTCGCCTTCCGGGTCAAGCAAAGTGTTATTGGGTTGATGGCAATAGGTTTGCCTCCTGTTACATGGGACTTAAATATTTATAACTGGCGAAATATGGGTACACCTCTGCCTAACCCTTCGGGGAATACAGACGTGATATTATGACGTATCTATAACATACCAATATAGATTCACCATCCGTATGATACTAGGGCATGTGACGCCACTGCGCAGTGAATTTAATTACGTCGATCAATATATTGATAAAGTTTGTGCGGTATTAATGAAATTGATTGAATTTCGTCCCTCTTAGCATCATACTACCTTACGTTATTAATTCTTGTTTTAATTATGTTTGTTTATTAAATTAACTAAGACGTCTTTTGTTGGCAAGAAAATGGAAGTTTATTAGTAACTTCGAGTGCAGGGTATTTCAGGCTTCATTACAACTCTTGGAAGTGGTAAAGTTTGGGTGAATTAAAGTTGGGTAGTTTTTACTATGTTTTAAAAGTGAGATGAAATCGATATGGGTAAGGGCTCCCACACAAAGCTGCGAATTCGCATCGCATCGCAAAAATACAGACAGACGGACAGCAGAGGCACAATTCCATGCGCAGCTCGCAGATTTTTGTGATGCGATGCGAATTCGCAGTGTTGTGTGGGAAAAGTTGATTTTGTTTCGAAAGTCGTAACATAATGTAGTTTAATCTACATTTTTAGGATTCGTTACCCGAAGAGTGCCAAACGGAACCCTATTACTAAGCCTCCGCTATCCGTCTGCCTGTCAGCGGGCTGTATCTCATGAACCGTAATTTTTTAACGATTTTGTATTTATATTGCCGCTCTAACAACAAATAATAAAAACAAAATAAAGGTAAAAATTAAAGGGGTCCCATACAAGGCACGTGCTTTTTTAAACTGAAGTATTTAAAAAAAATTATTATGAAGTGTTAAATATTGTACGGTGGTACGGAACCTTTCGTGTGCGAGTTCCACTAGCATTTGGCCGGTTTTTTATGTCTACTGCTATCTACCTATTCTCTGAAAATATAAAAAATCTGGATAGGTAAAGTACCTATTCTGTTGTGGTTTTAATATGATTTTGAGTAACTACATAGTGAGTAGCTAAACAAAAAGCAACTGTTGAATGTTCGACAGAATAACATAGTGCGGCAGACCTAAGAAAAATCAAAAAATCAAAATCAATTTATTCAAACTAGGCTGAGAATCAGCACTTTTCGAACGTCATAAATTACATAAGACAGTCCCCCAAAACGCCCGCCCTTCACCACTTCCTAGTGCTTTAGCTGGGAAGAAGAAGTGGCGCAACAAACTCCCCAGCAGCACAGCTGTCTGTTTAGTTAGAAAAACTTGATTCTGTACAATAGTATGCAAAATTATTTATATTACGCAACACAAAAACATTAAATAAAATTATTTGCCATGTGTCAGCAAGCACACGCCAATAAACCAATAAAAAAAATATAAAAACATCGAAAATATACTCAAGCAAAAATAAAAATAAAAAACTAAAAACGTAAAAGAACTTTACACCTTAATAAAAGCCTCCAGGCATAAAGGGCGTGCCCGCTTACATGTAGCTATAAACGTAACTCGAAGTAACAAATGATAAACTAGGACCATAGAAGTAAAATAAATAAGCAGTTAAAACTAATAACAATAAAAAAACCATGGTCAGCAAGACGACCAGTCACCACAAGCAGGATCCGTTCACGAGCATAACGCAAAGATCAGCCATTACTCCCCTGGCCATATTTGAGGGAAGGAGGCAACCCGACCCCGACGATGCTACCGCAAGCAGTGACATCTTGCTACCGGTTGCTCGGGCAAGAATAATATGATCAATTGTCAAGGTCGCTAGCTAACTACTGTATGTACTGTAATACAACTCATATAAAAAAGATTATTATATTAATCAAGTCAATAATAAATGAAAATAAAATTAAAATTAATTGGCTTATACAGTTAAATAAAGTAAACAATTATATGAACTCATTTATGAACCTTATGAAGCCGGTGAAATGGAGCGTGTAATTAGTCCTTATTTCTGGTGTTAATATCGTGAATATTACTGTTTTTAGTGTATAAATGTATATTTTACCTAATATATAAGATGTTGGCGAAGATGAATTGTGATGCCACTGTGAGAATACCTTCTGTCTTTAAAAAAACCTCTCATAGAAACTCTGGCACCTAGCTGGTAAATTGCTCGAACAGCTCGTTTTTGAAGAACAAATATATTTTGAATGTCAGCGGCTTTGCCCCACAGCAGAATACCGTAGATATAAACGCTATGAAAATAACTAAAATAGACTAACCGAGCTGTATCAACGTCAGTGTATTTTCCTTAAACCTTTCTAGACTACAAATATTTGAACAAGCTGAACCAGACTTTACAGCCTCGTTGAAAGTTTAACCACTTTGTAATAAGTACGCACTCTTGTAAAACTTTCATTCGCATGTGCTTATTACGTCATGCTTTTAATATTAATTCGTGTTTTAATATTAATTCGACCTTCTTGTTTTCTTTTGGCAAGATGATGAGACTTTTCAAAGTCTACTTCAGCATTACTTCAAGTAGCCCGCGAAAATCTAAATTTCTTACGTTCTTGGAAATTGAATTTCACCGCCTATATTGAAAGAATCACCATGGTGTCCGTGGTGATGTATGTAGTCCGTGCCCATGCAGCTTTAATGTTATGTACATAAGTAATGTATAGTATAGTAGGTATATTATGTGCCTTCGTCCTAAAACTGGAAGACGGCAGCTGTTGACGCTCATTCGTTCACAAATTCAATTAAAGTGTTAGAAGTAGGACTAAGTTGAACGAGATTGATTAAACTCGTTTGCACACACGGCTACATATCAAGCAATACATTTCCACTATAAGCTGACCTCTCATTGTACGGAAATCCTATACAATGCAAAATCAGCTTATACTAAACGCTTTTCCTAAGGTCGCTCCGAAGTTTTAAGTGTGGTTACCAGTCACATTTATATCCACACTTAAATTAGAAGAGTTGGAAAAATAAATTTATTTCCGACCCCGGCAATAAATCCTTAGATCACCCTTTTGCCACTCGTCTTCTTATGAGGGTTGTAAAAGGTAGGGTCAAATAATTCTCCTATAAGTTGATAATTGTGTATGTTTACGGAGATCATCAATCGTATCTGTATCTTTCCACATACCTAAGCCTGTGGAAGGATAAATTTTCAAGTGACAAAATAGTTATTTAAACAACAAGAGAGCACAGTTGGTTGTTGCTGCGAGTGTTGATTTTGAATCCCGAGAAAGCGAAGGATTCTGTAATTGAATCACGAGCGTAGCGAGTGATTCTAGGTTAGAATCCTGAGTGCAGCGAGGGATCCAAAGGCACGAGATGCAAATAACTTTGGTCTCGTGTAATACATACAACTTTTCACCTCAGCAGCGAGAACATATTACCTAAAGGTAAAAAAATACAACATGGTCAAAATTAAACCACATATATATTTGTAAAACAAGCAATATCAAAGTTAAAAATAAAATATAATTCCATTATTTAGAAAAAAAAAAAACATAATAATTACATTTGAAACCTTAACAGATGATTTGCAACTTTACGGTTGTATGTGTATCCGAACGTTTTATTGTTTGTTTCTGTTTTGGGCCTACTAGGTATGGAATTTGAAAATCGAAATTCGAATCGACTTGTTTCTACAATTGAAGTGAAAGTGACACGCCAAAGTGACATTCAAATCTTTCGAATTTTGTGAGTAGACCCAGCACGGTTCTCGCCATTTAAAAAAATAATAATTAAAAAGTTATTTGGTCTCACGCTCGCAGCAAAATCAAATTTTACTCACTGTTTTTAAACAGCAAAACCTGCTGAGGTGCTGAGGTAAAAATAACATTACTTACCATTTTCACCCATTAACACCCAAAATAATCACTACATTTCAACTTAACAACAGCAACCATGTCCTTGATATCTGATTTAGGGACGTTTAGATATGGGACCTTCAGTCCGTGACTTAACTATGAAGCTAGCTCCATTTACTGGCAGATGCTCTACGTGACAGGCAATCTGTCCGTCTATTCAGACACGAGAGACGTGCTGTAGCAAAGTATGGCTCGTTACATTGCACTACTTTTTCAATCTGCTAGCAGCGGACGCGTTTCCCGACGCTTTCATGCTCTCCTAGTAATCTATTGCTCTGGGGATCTTTTTTAATATCTAGGAAGAGGTCGTTTTATAGTATTTTTCATGTATGGGTAGATCTGATAATAATTATGTTTAATAAGAGATCTCTTTACGGACTTGACTTTTAAAATAACCGATCACTGGTTTATTTACAACCAACTCGTTATCAATTAGGTATTTGTAGCAGTTACAAAGAGGCTTATCTATGTTCGTCATGTCGTGGATATTGTAGGATTGATGTAAAGTAGGTTTAATAAAAACACAGATGGGCAGCTTTTCTCATAATCTGAAGGATTTTCTGCGAACAAGTAGGTAATCTGGATTACTTAAAGTAAGTCCATCCAGTAAGTACCTTATAATATGATTCTTTGTTCACAAAAAGGTATTTTTAGCGTTCTTTACTTTAAAGGTTTTTTTTTAATTTAAGAATAAAAGGCCTTTGATCAAGAGTAAGCAGAATAAAGTTTAATTAAATTTAACTTTTTTGTTTGATATTAAATATTGAACCGATGACAAAGGCGCCCTTCACCAACAGGAAGTTCCAGCAATATCTGCAATTACATGTTCGTACTTATAATGGATGCTGCTACTATAGGCCCAATAACTAGATATCGATGAATTATTATTGAAATGAAGTTAATACTTTCAAGGACGCTTTACGGCTATAACAGTAATAACAGTAAAACTTCTGTTGTGTCTCGCTTACTGCGCATGAGCCTGTTAAGTTAAAATATACCAAGAGGATTTCTTAGTAGGTAATTTGAATGGATAAAATAAGAAATGAGCATAAAAGAAGAAGCCTGAAATTGGCACCGGACGGTTACTGAAAAGTTGTGTGGAAATCGGTTGTCATGGTATGGGCATGTGATGAGGAAAATGTTGTGAGGAAAGTTTTGAGTATGAATGTCGATGATATAGTAAAGAATAGGGGAAGACCGAAGAAACGATGGATGGACTGTGTGAAAGATGACATGGCTAGAAAGGGGGTGACTACCGAGAAGACGACTAATAGAGAATATGGAAGAAAAACACATGTTGCGCGACCACAAATAAGTTGGGATAAGGGCAGGAGAATGATGATGCTGATGATTTCTTAGTAGGATATAAGATTTGAGAGACAAATAGTTATACAGCGTTTGACGGTTCTAAAATCACACCAGAACAGAACATTCTTGAAAAGTTCAGTTATCTTACGTTACTCAGTGTGAAACTTCGATATTATTCTCTTCGATGCAAACTCGAAGTCACGCTCAATGAAGAGCTCTTAAAACTTTAATTACTACTTTCACCGTAACGCTGCGATGGTCATTATGAACAATCTCCAGCGTAGGTGGTCCATTGATTGTTATAGACGCTTTTAATTTAAAGACGTTATCTGAGATCGTAAAGGTGGTTAATTTAAGTGATATTTTATTACAGCCACTGTATTTGTTCTACTGCTTAGATTCTTTGATATTTATTTTTTGTGCGTTTCACTCTTACCGCATGGAATGTTAATAGGCACCTGGCATTACCAAGAAGCCATTAAAATAAGCGCTGTGGTCGATAATTTATTAAGAAAATAAACAAGTATATAAGTAGGTAGTTGTAGGTATCTTTATTTAATGTTGACCACACATTCATCTGACCAACCAGCAACGCACTTTCGTAGTTATACTGTGTGCACGTTACTGTCTACATTAAAACATCACGCACACAGAGATAGGCGCAGATCTGATGTGCAGGTCAAAATTATCATTCCGGTGGCCGAAGACCGTTGATTGTACATAGGCCTCTCCAGTCGCACGCCGCCATATATGTTGATTCTCGGTAACTCTCATTCTATTACCAGTCACCCTGCGAAGATTGTCGCTCCACCTAGCATTCTCAAATACACGTCTAGCCCAACGGTTTGAGTTCTACGGCTAATATGGCCGGCCCATTCTCACTTCAGTTTGATCATTCTTTGTGTGTAGATACCTAACCTGTTAGTCATGAATTTACCACGTTCACAAGTTTAAAGAATTGAAAAGACACTCGAACAAGAAAGGTCGCTTACGTAAACTCACCCTCCATACAAATGGTCTTGTAAGTAGGTACTCTATTAATAAGTTTTCTAACTCCGATCCCATCTAAGTTCGCCCCACGTCGTATTACTTTGAAATTAAACTCTGCTAACTTCGGTATTTTTAATTACAGGTCAACTTAAACATCGGAAAAGATAAATTACTGAAAAGATTTTTTGTCGTTGCCCAAGCTGTTCTGTTTAGTTTTAAAGAGTTAATTTTTCCGAAAGAACAACAGGACATTTTGTTTGGTAATAAAAGATCTACCTTCTTCTATTTAATAAAAATCTTGAATTCATTCATTCAATCACTGATAAACTTCTGGATCTAGAAGCATGAAAATTTGCACAAGAGTTCTATTAACATAAATATCGAAGGTGAGCATTACGGAAAATTCACGAAAGGGGTAAAGGCTGATGCAGACTAATCGACGTGCCGGCCTGCCATACCGTAAACACAACGAGCTGTCTGTCTACAAACACTAGCCACAACGTAACTACAGCGCAACTTCTAGCAACAACGCAACCACGTTGAAATTTTGTAGTTACTACAACGCAATTGCAAGAAGTTTTTTTTTTTTTTGTGGATGGGAAATCATCAAATGACTTCTCCCGCTCTGGGCGGAGCGGGAGGGCGTGACAGACTTTTACTGACTAAAACCCACCCGTGTTCCTTCTGTTGCCTGTGCCGGGGCCACGGTAACTCTTTCGAACATCCCGCGACCCTAGCTGGAATTGCAAGAAGCTGCGGCGACACTATTTACACGTAATCACTGTTTGCCCAAGTTTTGTCGCTGCGATGTGGTGCGGTTGTTGTACGTGTGTACGGGCCCTTACACTTCACCCGTCGAATGTTGCAAAGCCAAAGCAAAAAACCTTAATTTTTTTTTGACATCGTTGCTATAAATCATCTTTTCGGGAAAAAACAAACAGATTTAGAATTTTTTCATTCTCCTTACGCACGAGCTGAAAGCAAAAATTGCGATGAAATTACTAGATTTACGAGACAAATTGTTGAATTATTACATACGTTTTTGTTGTGAGCGGTTCAGAAACATTTATGTCGGGCACATTTCACATGGCGAGTTAGTAAGATGTTATTTACGACCGTAAGGCGGCACTGTACAATACATTACCTTTAACAAATGTTCTGGTCGCACAGTTGAGCGCAAGACCAGGAATTAAGATGTTGGTTTTGCTTTGTATAGCTCGTAGGTAATTTATTTCGTTGACTGGAGATAGGAAAAATAGTTGTTCTGGAAGAATAGTTACTGCTTTTCAGGGACGGAATTCATTCACAGTAACATTCACAGTAAACGTAGGAAAGTCCACTTAAGGCGCTCGATAACGTCATTCACCTTGACGAGATAATTCCTGACATTTCGGGCGAAATTTTGAGGCTGGCGTCTTGTAAAATGAGTTATTTTTTAATTATACAAAAAAAAAAATCAAAAGAAACGAACACAACCTGTGTACCTACCTATTGTTCACTACGAAATGAGTGATGTAGTTTCGATGCTTAATTAAAGAGAAAAACGAATCCGAGAAATAAAACCAAGGTCACTTTGGAATGATTTATCAACTGAAAAAAAAACCGGCCAAGTGCTTGATCCGCCACGCACAATGAAGGGTTCCGCAGTTGGGATGGATTTATCCCAAAAACCAACTTAACATTGTAGTTAAAAACATGTTCTCCCATACATCGATATACTCCTACGTCACGGTCAATTCTCCAACTGCAAATGTAAGTTTGTAATCGCAAAAAAAAATGTTTATTTATGTGATAACATTACAAATTGATTGATTGATTTTCGGACTTATTCCTTTACTTGTACTGTGAAACCTTGCTTCTTGCCAAAATTTATGATTGTAGGTCAACGGGAAGTACCCTATATAGGTTTTGATTTATTTGCGAGTATCAAAATATGTCGCATAAATGGCCGTATTTTTTTATTGCGTTGACTTAGAAGCTTTATTTTTAGAGCTCCAAAGTGCCGTAGACCTACGTATTTGATATTAATTTCAACTTGATCTCCACGCGTTCCTGAGAAAAAGGGTCTTGACAGACTGACGGACAGACAGATGGACAACAAAGTATCCTATGAGGGTTCCATTTTTCCTTTTGAGGTACGGAACCCTAAAAAAAGAGAAAACGTATCAGAATTTGCAATTAGCGTTACCTAGCGCCTTACCCTCTTACTGAAAACTTTTTTCTACCGTTCTTCGTTAGTAAATAGGCCTACCTACCCTTTAGTAGCGAAGAACAGAAGAAGGTATTATTACAGTAAGAAAATTATATGATAACTATATATGTATATAAGAAAGTTTTCCCCTTGCTTTCCATTAAACTACCTTACCAACGTATCGTAGTGTTGTATTAGGAGTCTGGTTCCAGTATAATTGGGTTTACAAGCGAAACAACCTGGGATTAAAGGACATAAGTATACAATGTACGTTTACTTGTATGTATCCAATGGATAGCTGTGTGTATGTTTGTGTTTTAATTAGGACTGTGGTTTAATGGTTGCGGCGATCGATCTGCGGAGTAAAGAGATAGTGCCACGGTCAATCGTTGGAATTAAAATTGAGTTAGAACATAACATCACGCATGTATTTCCAGAACTTTGTTTTTGCAAAAAATAAAATAAATTCGACCCTCCCCTGTACCAAGAATTAAGGTAGAATTTTTTTTTGCCAATTCTAAGTTGGTCCCATAGTAAAAGTTGTTCATATTGATGGGTATAACTCCCCCTTAAATTTCGTCGCATGTTTTCAAAGTCACCCTGCATAGTTATGTTTAACACCTTCGGCGCCAAGCATTATATCCAGAATCACACTTTTGTTGTTATATATTTTTTATTTATGTATGGGGTTTTATTTATCATATTTTAATGTATGTTAAGCTTAAATTTTCTTTTCCTTTTTTTTCAGGTAAGACGTAGCTAATAGTTTTATTTTTAGTTATACCCTTAGATTCAGAGGTTCATATATTCTAGAGTATAAATCGTACCCCAAACCCAAATACACCAAAAGATTCGCCCAGACCAACGTTCTCTTTCTCGTTAAAGAAATGTATGAAAATCGTGTGCATTAGTGATACACAACGCCTTGAACGCAATGGGCATGGTGTATCATTTTTGATACACATTATATTAACAAGTGTGTGCAAAAATGATACACGGGCGCCGAAGGTGTTAAGTCCTATGTAATAGAGGGCGAGCCTAATGCCATTAACCGGGCACAAATCCAGACTTCGGGTTGCTACTGAGAAATTCTAGATGGAAAAACTCAAAAACACTTTCCCGACCCGGGAATCGAAACCAGAATCTCATGCCTGCTTCACCTCGGTTACGTTCATACAACAACGCGCGTCGATTGCCAGTACTACGCACCTGAGCTTTCTGAAGAACAGCACTATCTCAAGAGAAATATAATATTGTATAACGTGGGAGGGAGAGGTCAGCAAAGCTATTATATATCCATTCCCTAAAAGAGAAACGAAAGTTCAAACTAGAGAAAACTAAACTTAACGTGGTTGGACCTGAGCCAGCCTCCATTCCCAAAGAAATCTTTACGACTGGCTTGTGTTTGTGAAGATATTGCAAAATTTCAAATCCCTGTTGCTTCTAAGTTACTGACCAGTGTTATATCGTATGTTGGACAAAATGGGATGTGGCTTTGTGTGTCTGTAAACCGTGGTTATACTCGTACTGTGAAAAACATTAAAGAAAGAAAAATGATTATTTGGCACAGTATCACATTTAAACATTATTAAAATTAAAATTTAAATATAGGATTATGTGCTTCACGGCCGCGCAAAATAGGTTCATTTCAGCTATAATGCCAGACAGGACCATTACGGACGATTACCAAAAAACTCATTTTTGTTTTTCGTATTCTGTCTCTTACAGTGATTGGGCGTTTTTATAATTTCTAAAGTGACGTTTATCGTGGACGTCTATGGCATCACGAAAACACAGGGAAGTAAAATAAAACACTAAAAACACTTCTTCTCTCCTTAAACATCATCATTACATTTTTCTTTTTTTTTTGAGATAGGTTTGCTCTTGACTCTAGTCTAGGTCAGAGGTGACAGAGACAAAGTCGACGATGGAGCGAGCTTACCCAGAAGAAGCCTGTTCACTCTTACTTTGAAGATACACTTCTGGACACATCTATTGGCCCACCTTAGAGTTTAGGTTTCGATGGCCCCTACCGAAATATGATTGCTAGATTGAACTAAAACTGTTGATGCAGTTTTAAACCTGATACATTTTACCATCTTTTTCGATCGTATTGTTTTAAATTTGAATTCAGAATACCATACGACATGGAGCTACGCCTAACAAGTCGGATATGCGCCTTGTTAAAGGCAATTAATTTTTGAATAAAAAACATGTTTTATCAAATAAAGGTTTAATTTAATAACGCGTGTTGCCTCCATGGGCATCTACCACAGCTCTCATACGATTAGGCATAGAGTTTATCAACCGCTCTATGAAATTTTGAGGGATCATCTCCCATTCCTCTTCTATGGCAGTTTTCAACTCCTGCATCGTCTGGGCAACTGGCTGACGAGCCCTAACACGTCTTTTTAGCTCGTCCCACATGTGCTCAATGGGGTTCATGTCTGGGCTTCTGGCTGGCCAGTCCATAACTGTGATGTTCACATCCCGAAGATATTCCCTGACGATGCCGGCCGCATGGGCTCTTGCATTATCATGCATAAAAAGGAAATTTGGGCCCACATAGTCCGCGTATGGTATCACGTGAGGTTCTAAGCACTCACGAATGTACCTTTCAGCATTTAATGTTGGCAGCCGTGGTCCTGTAACAACCTCAAGTTGAGTTTTGCCGCTCGCGGATATACCGCCCCAGACAGTCCATGAGCCACCGCCATAAGCAACCCTCTCTTCAAAGCAGCATTGTGCGAAACGCTCTCCCTTACGTCGGTAGACCTTCTTCCTTCCATCATTGCCATGTAACACAATTTTAGACTCATCAGAAAAGAGTACACGGCTCCAATCTTGCTGTGTCCAATTTAAATGACTGCGTGCGAAATGAAGGCGCGCTGTTCGGTGGGCTCGCGTTAGTTTGGGCCCATTAGCTGGCTTGTGTGGTACCATATCGCGTTCTTTTAACCTTCTCCGAACAGTTCGAGCGCTCACAAATACTCCGTGGAAGTCGCGAAGTTGGTTTTGTATCTCAATGGAGGTAAAGTGACGATTTCTCAAGCTGGTCGTCACGATGAATCGATCCTGCCTTTCAGTTGTGACCCGAGATCGTGGCCTTTCTTGGCGACGAACAAAGCCGCCAGTCTCTAGGTACCTCCGATAAACATTTCGGACCGCAGATCGACTTAAATTAAGTTGAGCACTCACGTTTCTTTGGCTGTGTCCGGCCTGAATAAGTGCCACAGCTTGGGCGGCGACTTCAGGTGAAGTATCCATAGATTATTGATAGAACCTCACCTTAATGTTAAGAATAAGTAATGTTTGTTGCAAAACCAAAGATATCACTCACTTTTTCAAGAATTAAATCCAAGTAAACCAATAAAACCAAGTTTTCTTAGTATTCGATTGTTTGATATCAACAAACAGGCTCCAAATTGTCTTTTGTTTCTTTAAATTCTGTGTTCGAAATTCAAAAAAAAAGACTATTGAATGAAATTGTGAATGTGCCAGGTTCAAAACTGCATAAAAAATTTTAGCTAGGACCAAACGAAACTGAAAATACAAGGTGGGCCAATAGATGTGTCCAGAAGTGTATATAGTTCATTGCTCTTGTTTCATGTTTATTATTGTATATATGTATGTATTTATTGTATGTAAATGGTACACCACTGACTACCTACAGTATTGTCTCTCCTTCTCCCTTTAATCCATCCAAAGGTTGTCTGTAAAAGATCGCTTTTAGCGATAAGAGCGCCCATTGTGTCACCCTATATAAAATGTCTACATTTATATCTGTAATTTTTATGGTATACATAATAAAGAGTATTCTATCTATCTATCTATCTAAAATGTATGAAGATGCTTTTAAATTTTCGCCACGCAACGCCACGGACAGCAAGCGGTCAGCCAGAAGGACGTTCTTATACCCGTGCATGCAAACATAAAAATAAAAACATAACTTGTACGACACCTTCCTAAAGACAAGGATGCAGTAAAGGAAACTGATATAAATCTATTCTCTCACAAAGAGGAGGCTTGTGTCTCAGCAGTAGGAGCGTTATAGGATGATTATGCTAAGCATTCTTATACTTATCCTCTTTGCGAAATCAGAACAGAATATTCGCTAATCGGGAAAAATCAGAACCTGTTATTGCTGTCAAATTTTCTGTTGGTGTGAATTTATTCAATAAAATCCATAAGTTGTCTTTTACGACATCTACTGAAGTGTTGTTTATGGTCTTGGCTGAGGTCCAAACGACTAAAGTTATATTTAATTTTCATTTTACCTATATTTTTATTCATACATTCAGAGGCAGCGTAAAATCGGTTAAAAGAAATAAAGTTTACCTAAAAATTACAAAACACACACGATTGGCTAGTGTTGTGAAGAACAGTTAAGTCTTCAGAAGCAGTTATAGGGTTAATTAAATTTCGATTTTGCCCTAAACTCTACTTAACTTGTATATTATTAAGCATGTCTTGCACAGTCACATTTCACATTCGATTTAACTAAACTGAGATTAAGTCAATAATTCATTCGCCATTCACACTTTGCGGTCCGTTTTCAAATAAAAAGTGATGGCAACTCAGTTCTGCGTATAAAGAAAAAGAATTTGATTTATCAGTTATGTCAATGTCAAATTGTTAATGTAATAAAGTCAGTGTTGGTTGTATTGTAGTTGCGTTCTCGTGTTATTTTATAGTTTTCTTTAGTGTCAGTCATAATATACCTTTATAACATAAATTACAATGAAGAAATCTAGGGCACCTAATTTTACCACGGCAGAAATAATGCGTTCATTACGTCTTGTAGAAAAATTCCCGATGAATGTCAAATGTCAAAATGTGTCTAATATCGAGATTTTACAAATCTAAACCGACCTAGAGGCTGGTTTAACTTTGACGTTTATTAAAATCGAGATTTAAGCTAAGTCGATGATATGCAAGTCGTTAAATTAAGTTTAAGCATATATCGAGTTTAAATCGAGATTTAAATTAAAGCTGCAAGTCACCCTTTTTTTTTTTTGATGGGAAATCATCAAATGACCTCCCGCTCTAGGCGGAGCGGGAGGGCGTGTCAGACTTTTACTGACTAAAACCCACCCGTGTTCCTTCTGTTGCCTGTGCCGGGGCCACGGTAACTCTTTCGAACATCCCGCAACCCTAGCTGGCATCGGCCCTAGCGGACCCCGTCAATAGTGCTGACATCTCTTTGAGGCGCGCGTGGAACACGACGCGCCGTCGACTCGGGCTTGGTCCTTACCGGACGGCGAGCTACCCATTGCTCGCCGTCCGCAAGCCCGCGCCTACGGTGGCCGGGAATCGGCTGCCGATTCCCGACGCCCAGGGCGTCTCCTGCGGCGACTAGGGGCGTGAGGGTGCAAAGCTTGCCTCTCCCTCACGCGTCCCGCCTCCTCCTTCACGAGCTTTACTGCTTCGCAGAAGGAGGTAATGGCTTCCCATGCACTCTCGCTCCGTACCATGGCCTGGACCAGGGCCGGACGCGAGAGATCGCCGCCGCCGATCGCTTCCGCGAGGACACGGCGGTGCTCCGCCCAAGCCGGGCAGACCTCCACCGTATGCTCCACCGTGTCCTCCGGGCGATCCACACAGTGGTGACACCCAGGCGTTTCCTCCCGCCTTATCCGGAACAGGTACCTCCCGGAGCACCCGTGTCCGGTGAGGACCTGCGTCAGGCGGAAGGTGAGGACGCCGTGGCGCCTCTCCAGCCACTCCTCAAAGAGGGGACTTATCGCCGCAATTGTGGCGTGCCCAGCGCTGGGTTGCGACAATCGCACTCTCCATGCCGCCATGAGATCCTGCCGGAGCTCTGTCCACCGTGCCACGATTTCTCGCGGCAACAGAGTTACGCCCCGGCGTCCTGCCTCCTCGCGCCACTCCCACATGTGCGTGAGGACTTTTGCCTCCAGATCCCATGGCGGTAATCCGGCAAGGAGGTTCGCCGCCTCCCCGGAGACCGTGCGGTATCCCCGGGCTAACCGGATGGCCATGACCCTCTGGGACGCGTTCAATCGACGTACCGGTCGTCGCCTCACGGAACGCGCCCACGCAAGTCACCCTTACAGTATCTATCTTTTTTCTCCTCTAGTAAGTAGGTACCTATCTCTTTTAAATTACAAGAAGTCCACGAAGGGTTTTTAACGTTACTGAAACTCTTTTAATTAATTTGAATTTTTCTCCAAAAGAAATTAGTCTATTTGTCGTTGAATACTGAATTAATGTTTGTTTAGAGGAAAAGTTTTTGCATCATTAGTGTAAGAGACCCACTTAAGTGGAAAGCTAAACCTATAAAATTTATGAAGGATTTACAGGGCACGTTGTTTCACATTTTCAATGTTAATTGGTCTCAGGGAGAATGTTTCAAAAGTTTCAAATGATCCTTGTGAAGGTATTGCCTTTTGATTAGGTAAGGCCGTGTTCATGGCCTCGAGCGATACCACTTGCGTCGCGTCATGAGACGCGCACGCGTCATCTGTTTTCGTCCGTCGTCGCTCCGCAAGTCGCATCGCGTTGCGGTGTCTCATGGCACGCTTTAAACAACATCCTTCATTTGTTTTCTCCGCAGTTACTGTTCCAAGACGCGCGTCGCTTGAGCGTGTAGCTTGTGGCCACGGGGTTAGAGTTTCTTAGTTGACATGACAGGATGATTCCTAAATACTTGGTTGAAATAGGTCTCCCTTGTTTTTCTTTTGTTATTATTGTGTTCATGGTATTGTGAGTTTTAATGTTCTTTTTATTGTTGTATTTCCTGTGCGTGTCCCAAATAAAATATTTTTCTTTCTTTTTTCTTTCTTTCTAAATAAGATACAATTGACACCTAGGCTTGATGATGCAAAACATTTGCGAAAAGATTAAGTCATTGGGTTGGCCATTAAGGTACTTTGATAATTTATTTTTCAATTTTTACCTAATGACAAATTAATGATCACTCTCTCCCTCTCTAAGAATTCTGTAAGTACCTACATAGTCATTTAAACTAATTGTTATGATTATACTGCTTAACCCACTAGTTTGAATTAATACAGATGGTTCCTAAAAGTATGTTTTTAGTAATTGTTAATTTATAGTATTATACTAAGGAAACTGAACGAGACACAATAGAAGTTGTCTTGACGACGTCTGTGGCCGTTGAGTGTCCTTGAAAGCGTTAACTGCCTCGTTAGTCTAGTGGTCGCAAGCGCTACTGCGGAGCATGAGGTTCTGGTTTCGATTCCCGGGTCGGGAATCACGTACAGTATTTCTCCGTTCGGAATTTTCGAACGGAAAAACTACTTACGTGTGTGACGATCCTTGATTTTGTATCAATTCGGACGTTCCGAATCTGTATGTGGCTGGCCTTACATGGGACTTGAACTTGAGTTATCTAACGAAATGTTGGTGTACCTGTGGGTACTATATGTGTACCTCTGACTAACCCTTTGGGGAGTACAGGTTGATGTTATGTTATGTAGTACAGTATTCTCCGCAAAAAATATACATACATTAAAGAAACGAAAACTACCCGTTTTTTTTGCTAGCACTCCTCTGTTTTTCTTTAACTGCTGACTCAGGCCTTGTACTTTTTGCTTTACCTCGACAAAAGTTTGTCACTTTTCAAATATTTTATTTTTTCATTTAAGCTTTTGCGTTAATCTGACCTGAGTTACCTAAAATACAACCAGCTATGGATCCACTATAGAACTAACTGATTCCAATAAAAATAGAAAGCGTTCTGTTTAATCCGCCCTTAGTACTAAATAATAAGTCTTTTATCAGCACTTAATGTTTTTTTTAATAAAGCTTAAAGTAACTATGAATTTAATTCCCGTTTGAACCTACGAATTATATAAGTAGGTAGATACTTGAATCTGGGAAATATTAATGAGGACGATGTAAATATTGATGATAATAAAATATTATCTAATGATGGATTTCGTGGAAAAACGGATAGTAGTACCTATTGAGTATAGTCGTAAGTACTATTAATACTTCTCTTTGAAAGGCAGGTATATATACTACGCTAGTGTTAGTTATATACTTTGATATGTACCTAGAGGCTGATGTTATTAATACCTAATGAATGTACGAAACAGACGCGCCCACGTATTCTCCTAACTAACTACAAGATTTAAGATATTATTATCACAATGTTATTCTTGGAATTCAGCACTTTGTAATATCTTAACTATACATATTATATTAATGTTGGTTTTCATGTCTGTCTGTCTGTCTGTCTGTGTGACCGCGCTTTTCTTCTAAATTAAGCAACGGATTACGATGCGGTTCCCACCATCATTTAGCGAATTTATTCCGGAACCTTTACGTGTACAATTAATACATTAATATTTAACGTACATGTAATAAGAAATCTAGATATTTTGTCAATAGTAAAAACCGTGCGAAGCAGGGGGTCTACTCCCTAAGTCCGTCAACGAAGCCGGCCCGTCCGAAAGTAGTTATCCGTCAAAACAAGTGTAAAATTAAAATTTTCGGACGGACAAAAAAAAAAAACACATCGGGCGTAGGGACAACTGTAAAATTGTTTTGTCATTCATTCTTAGTTCGGAAACTGAACTAATCTTCTGTCCGTATGTGATACGGCGGCATAGGAAACGCCAGTAACTTCGGCCTAAACTACAAACTTCGTGCTTAGCGAGAAGACCCCCAGGGGCGGGTCGCTTGTCAAAAATGAATTAAACAATTTATTAGTAGTTGAGATGCCTATTGTAAGGTCTTACTTAGTAATTTATCTTAATTCAAGTCAAGATTATTATGAAATCTGTAAATTTTAATTGAAGATTAAAAAGAAAACAACAACAACAAACAAATAAACATAACTGGCGAAATTTGGGTGTACCTACTATGGTACAACACCTCTGCCTAACCCTTCGGGGAAAACAGACGTGATGTAGAGTAGTTTTTATTAATGATTCTCCAAAAAATGCAGCCGTAGCGTCCTCTGCGCTGCCACCGACGATGGAGTGGAAGTGGCGAAGGTTTGGGCCGACATTTAATACACTGTCGTGTCATCGACACGACGAAGAAGATTATTTAACATAACGTAATTACAAAGCCATTGTGTCCATTTTTGAATAGATCGTGTAGATCTAAGTACGTTCGATCATACGAAGGGTTAATGATCGAGTTCTGGCATGATACGTATTTATTTGTTACCTGTAGCACAGTCGTTAACATCAGAATTGTGAATTTAAGTACCTGAAACAAAGGATTAAAAGTTAGTTATCAATTTGAAAAGCTATGAAATGATAATATAAACTTCATTGTATTAAAGAAGTCCTTCGTCCGCATAAAATTTCTTGTTTTGACATAAAATATATCCTATGACACTCGGCAATTACTGTAGCTTCTAATTATTAAAAGAATTTTCGGAATCGGATCAGTAGTTCCGAAGATTACCCTACACAAACTCGCTTACCTCTTTACAATATTAAATATCTCAGCATATTATAGTATAGATAACAATGGTGATGAATTAATTACCGGTCATAACTTATTAAACTGTAAATTCGTGTATTCCAGTGAATATATATGTACCTAATAACTGGCTAACTTTAAATAAACTTAAATATGAAAATGCTCAAAACTTGCCGCTATGGGATTAATAATAGGTATAACTAGCTAGTTCTTGTATAATATTTATTTTGCGAATAGATCTAACTAGCTAAACGTATTTTAGTTAAAGTAAACCCACAAGATCATTAATTCTTGAATACAATACTGACGTAACGTTCGTCTGTAAGTACTTTTATTTTGCAGCGGCGGTTTACGTAATGCAGCGTAACTCTGCATGTCAAAACTTTTTGGTTCTCTTATGTCAACCTTTTTTCATCTTGATTCTGGTCGATATTTTTTTTACTTTTTTATTTCGTGATTTGAATTATTTTTTCTGACAGAGGAGTTTTTCATTTTTTTCTGTGTGGGGCGCAGTTGCAAAAAGATGATGTGTTGACATGGAACAAGTAATGTGAAAAATTTAGTATTTATATATTTAACACCAGAGTTGGATTTCTTAAGTTCTCGTTCTATTTATTATTAAAAGCAAGGTTGCTTTCCACATCGCATCTCGTCTACTTACGGATTGTTTTGCAAGCTTGAATCCCATACTTCCATGGTCCATCCATGGAATACACACATACATCCATGGTGGTCTTCCATGGGATGGTAGGACGGGAAATTTTCAACTTAATTAACCTGGATAAATCTGGTTAGAACAGGCCGTCTTTCGGCCCCCAGGTTTGGGTCCAAAAAAACCGCTTGTGGTTGACGTTTAACACGGACTATTTGACCGCAACCAGTCTGCGAAGGCCACACCTCCTCGTGCAACTCAATACCAACTGCTCCAGCGGCTGCGTCACCTCTGCAGACGTAATTTCGGCGGCGGACTTCGACTTGCGAGTTTTTTTTTTCAAGGATTTATTCTTTCTTATACTCCGTAGTTAGATATACCTTCACTACAAGCTTATTATTCAAAGATAAATTTATTTTAAATTTACGAGCGTTTTAAACTCGAGATAACTTGGTTATCTAATTTTGATTTCCTGTACCGTAAATCACGTGAGCGAACCCTAAATAAGCAATTGCAATCAATTAGATAGGACGTTAACGATATACGTGTACTTTTACCCAAAGACCAAAGTTTTCTCGTTTCATTCCTAATATTACGAAAAACAACCTGCAACTTTTTTTACTCAAATTATTCCTTTTTTTACTTTTTACAATAAATTAATCTGTATTTTTTCTATTTTCTTTGAAACCAAATTATACGTGATCTAAAGCGGTGAAAAGTATTTTCTTTTTATTTTCGCGACAGTAAGTATGTTGGATTTGATATTTATGCTTTGATTCATATCATTTTTCCAATAAAAGTTACGTACCTACAGTATTTTTCCATATTCATGCATCTTTTGTACATCTCTTACAAAGCTTAAGTAATGGAGGCCACTCACGGTTTTATTCCCATAACATCACGCAAAATAGTAAGTGCAATGTGTGTGTAGTGGCTTAGATGAGAATGAATGCGAAGAGTTTGATCAAACTCTCGGCCAAAGATATAAATACGTCTAGATCCAGATAGACAGTCAAAGCTCTCGACTCGTCGAAAAAAATAGCTTCCAACAATTGGCCGCATTTTGTATTCTAGTTTATTTACATAATTACAACGAGATACTGCCTCGTTGGTCTAGCTAGTGGTTGCAAGCGCTACTGTTGAGCATGACGTCCTGGGTTCAATTCTCAAGTCGGGCAAAGTGTTATTGAGTTTCCCATCAGGAATTTTTCAATAGCTGCCCGGAGTCTTGATTTGTGTCCGGTAGATGGCAACATGTTCGCCCCCTATTAAACATAACTGTGAAATGTGGGTGTACTACAGGTACACGTCTGCCTGACCCTTCGGGGATTACAGGCGTGATGTTATGCTATATTATAATATATCCACATACGTCCATTGTAACATTTACTACGTATTTATTTACTATAGATATAAGAAAGAAGATATTTCTATGGACGTACTTACCTAAGGGTAGTTTATATATTTAGTTCAAGTGAACAGTGGACTAACTACGTATCATCATCTGCCTGCCTTTTCCCATGTTGGGGTCAGCTTTCAGTCTAACCGGATGCAGCTGATTACCTACCCCAATTTTTGATGGAGCGACTGCCTATCTGACCTCCACAACCCAGTTACTGGGTAACACGATACCCCTTGGCATGACTGGTTCTCAGACTTTCGGGCTTTTGACTACCCTTAACGACTGCCAAAATTCTACAAATAACAGTCGGGATCAACGGCTTAACTTGCTTTACGAGACACGGCGGGGTCTCGGTTTGTAATTCATGGTCCATCCACGGATTTACCTCGGCAAGCGTTGATTAATCTTGAAGATCGGCCCGTGTGGCTGTTATGTTAGTCACGAGCTACTACCTAAACGATGTAAAATGTAAAGGTATTCAAATTGGTTTCGAAGGGATATCCTTGGATATTAAGGTGTATCCGACGCAAACACTGTGTATACACAGACACATTCCAGTAAAAGTTTATTGGATGTTGCCTACCTGAACGTTGCAAGCTCATAAAACTACAAGGACTTCGGATTCAGAAACCAATACTTCATTACAAATAAACAGTGTCGCTAGTAGGTTTGTGTTGAATGTAAGACTTTTAAGAAATCTACTGCCTCAGTACAAGAAAAAACCGGCCAAGTGCGTGTCAGACCATGAACATGACCTTGGGATGAATTAATCCCAAGGACAAACTTTATAGTTGAAGAAATGTTCGGACAACGAAGTGATCCTATTAGGGTTCCGTTATTTTCCTTTTGAGGTACGGAACCCCAAAAATAACGATATAGCTTATTTTTTGAACATCATTCAGAAACTTCAGATAAAAGAGAAGAAGAGAAAATTGGAACAGTTACCCGGAAAATTGGAAATTCGGGAAAAACTTAAAGTACTTTTTTGTATGAATTATTGAAATTTGGACAAGACAACGTCTGTCAGGACAGTTTCATAATAAAGATAACTCCAGGAATATGTGAACAGCTTTTATTAACTATTGATAAAAAATGTGATATAATAGGTAATGGAGGTAGGATTAATTGAAAAATCACAAAACGAACAACAAAATATCCTAATTGAGTTGCTTTTACCGTCAGAATTTCCTCCACTAAAAGACCTACTAATAAATTACTTAGTTTGTGAAGTGTCACATTAAGTAAGAACAAGTGCCTCGTAAAAAGCAGTAAGATCGTTTAGCGCAATTTAATCAAGCAATAGTTTCAGCCGCTTGAATATGGATACAAGGCTGAATCAAGCGTAAAGCGTTACGTCATCAACTGTGAAATTGGCATTCAATTGAGCTTACATAATGCCTATTAATACCTACTCATAAGTATTAGTGAGAGATAAGCTTTATTGGGACTAAACCAAAAACAGACTGTTGTAAAGGTTTTCGATAGACTGTGTAGATAATGATGAGAGATAAATGATTTTATTTCTGTAAGTAGATTTGTGCAAACACTTTAAGGGCTTGCGTCCACTGGCGGCACGGTACGATAGGGGATTTTTAACGTAAATAGTATGACAATAAAATTGAAATTTCAATGAAAATCATCGTAGGTACAAAAACAAAGCTGCGGTATGCTTAATTGCTTAGGCATGCCGTGTCTGCAGCGTTCCGAATGCCTCGGCATCCCATCGAAATGCTTCAGCACCCCTCGGGATGCATCGGCAGACTGTTCTGATAAAGAGTTACGACTGTTGTGAAAAGGTCGCGCGAGAGCGATGTCGCGTTGGTAGGCTTCGGCGTGCCTAAGGACGTCGCGGCATGCCTAAGGATACCGCGGCATCGTATGCGCTTATATGTAGTGATGTCGAAGGATCCCCTGCCGGGCCGTACCGCCAGTGGGCGCAGGCCATTATCAAAAATAACTTATGTTTTAAAACTAGATGCGTTCGATGTTTCCTATCCGACTACTCTGAGAAGAAAGACCGAAACTAACTCAGAGGTCCCAATCTCTTTAAAAGTCCAGACATAATCTTCGTCAGATCATGTGAGGACCATCTACTTTAGTGTCTAAGATGGTCTGTTAAGGAAAGAACCACACAGATGTAAGTGGACCTGTCCAGTGTCCAGTCAGTTCACGCATGTGTCAGTAATCGTGTACCTCTACTCAGAACTTACAACAAACATACTGTAAAAGGGAACCGTACATCATGCTGGCTGGCAGGAAAATGATTCTGTTTGCATTCGATCACTCAAGCGAATTTAGAATCAGTTTCAAAATTGTACAAAAGTGTTTGTTTTTTAATAAAAACATTATTGTTTTAGGCGTGTGAAAGTCAACACACATCCTCTTGAAATCTACCTAGCCTGTTGCAAACTACAATATATTGGGGTCGGCTTCCAGTCAATATAGGAATACCAGTATTTTACATGGAGCGACTGACTATCTGACCTCCACAACCCAGTTAATGGGTAATACGATACCCCTTGGTAAGACTGGTTGTCAGACTTTCGGGCTTCTGACGATCCGTAACGACTGTCAAAGATACACGAATGACAGCCGGGACCAACGGCTTAACGTGCTTTCCGAGGCACGGAGCGGCTTGATATGTAAAGATGGTTACCCATCCACGGACCAACCGCGGCAAGCGTAGCTTA
Source organism: Fissipunctia ypsillon (assembly GCA_947568875.1). Lineage (NCBI taxonomy): Eukaryota > Metazoa > Arthropoda > Insecta > Lepidoptera > Noctuidae > Fissipunctia > Fissipunctia ypsillon. The sequence continues at coordinate 11,938,419 of OX387659.1, read as the reverse complement.
ACCTAATCGATCGATCCGTGCGGCTGTTATTTCTTAGAAAAAACGTCCTTTTGAAATAAATAGCTAAAATTAAGTATTGCTTCATACTTAGCGGCACAGACAAATCTATTTTAAGGCAACCATTTGTAAGGAGAGAATAAATTGCATTTTATCATTATATTCCGGTACCAGGGCTTATACGAGCTCTACAGTACTGTGTAGTATGAAGGTAATTTTTGGCAAAATGTGGATTACATTAGAACTTTTTAGATACATAATTATTATATATCCTTTCAGAGAAAATATATACTATCTTTTAATTGAGATTTTATTAGAAATGATTATCTTTTCACACTTTTATATCTAGGAACTAGCATGAAGAAAATGTCTCAGTCAATGTACAATCAAGTCGTTATCAAAGACCTATTTATATTAAGGTTAACATGGTTAAGATTTAAGGAATGCTCCCCACTTGTAGGTAATTAGATCCTGTACAAAGGCCGATGTGTGATCTAACTTTCAATAGGTTTCGACCATATAGAATAATACTTATCCAATAAAGTAGTCAGCATCTCATCAATAAATACCTAAGCGTAACGTGAGTTTTTATTTTATTTACTAGCACTTCCCGCACGACTTCGACTGCGTGGATTTCGTACTTTAGTACCTACCCCGTTGGGGGCAGATTTAAAAAAAAAACGCTGATTCACGTTATTCTTTATTTTTGGCCTTAAGCATAAATACTGAGTTTCAAATTAATCGGACCGCGAGTCAGAATTCTCCCATACAAACTTTGACAGCCCCCCATCACCCTTTCGAGGGGATAATTTAGAAAAACAAAAATTGACAAACTTCACAATTTACTTAGACAAGTATTCGTGTCTAGTTTCAAGTATATTGACTATAGAAATAAGATTTTTCATACAAAAAAATACCCTCTTTTTACCCCCTTAAAGGTCCAATTTCCAAAAATCCTTCTTTAGTTGATGCTTACAACATAAAAGGCATCAACTGCCAAAATTTCAAGTTTGTAGCCGCAGCGGGTTAGGCTCTGCGTTGATGAATCAGTCAGGACTTTGAACTCGAGGAGGAAACTTGTAAAATCGTGTATGAGAATATTTTTATTTACTTTTATCATTGAATTTCCGGCTGTAGGAGTTTATCCCAATTTACTTTAGACTGGAGGAGTACCTAAAGGTGAATGAAGGTACCATCTTATGTGCTCTGAATCTTCTAGTACGTAGAGAGCGCGCGAAGTGTAGTTTGCTTTATCGCGACAAACAATGTAGCCGTAGCATAATTGTTATTTGACCATCTATGGATCGTTGCTCTTACGAATAAGGTTCGAAACTACGACCCGAGACCAAAGATTTCAGAAATAATAATCATTTAAACCACTATGTTTGAATAAACGGGGTTCCCATTCCCAGTACGAGATTTAACCAAAATACTAGTTAATTCTAGACCAATTTCTCTAGAAATTATTAATTTATTTATGTATGTACCTACGAGGTTTCTAGAGAAGACGTTCAGTCACCTAGAAGGTCCAAAGCTTCTCCCGTACTACGAACCGTACTTCGTCTCCTGAGACGAGTTCAGTTACATACAGCTGAATAGGAATAATATTTCAGGAAATATTATTCCCCGAAGTGAGTATAGAGGTGAACTGTCGTACCAAACGGTTTTCCGAAGGTGGATGTCACTTGTCAGAACCACGTAATAGGTGGTGAGTATGGTACAATTGTATTCCTAACTTTGCACTTTAATCACTAAATGTAGCAAAAAAAAACTTTTAAGCAAGAAATGCCTGTTCTAGGACACTTCGCTGTTCCAAAATTACTTTACGAAGCAATTACGAAAGACGAAGAAAACTTTAATTAGCCAAGTTTTCTTCGTCTTGTCTCTTTTTCGCTCCCGTAAGTTACGACATGCCGTCCTACTTCTACGCATCTTCTAATAATGTGACATTGTGCCGTTTTTGAAGATCGAATGTTGGGTTACCTACCCAACATCTACTTCTTCATTACCGACTTCAAAAAAAAAAAAGGAAAAAAGGAGCAGGTTTTAATGTTTGTTCTTTCAGAACTCCGTCATTTATAAACCAATTTGAATTTTTTTTTTTTGAAAGGAGAAAAGACTGGTCGCATATAAATTTCGTCAAGTTCTGATGAGTGGTTTTTGAGTTAGCTTCAATAATACGTAATTTTTCCAATTAGTGTAGGTATATTGATGATGTTATAATAATTTCCTGTCACTGTTAACTTTAATTTCGGAAGTCGGTGGCAAAAACTAAAATACAGATCCAAAGACACTGACTTCCGAGATAAAGGCTATTTTTTACTTTGTAGTGTATTTTTTTTTTTTTCGAAAAAGTTACTTTCAAAGAAAACAATTACAAAGTTACAGAATAATAAATATTAAGATAATAAATTATTTATTTATTTATTTTACTATTTATGTACACACAATAAAACATTCTACAGTTAGGACATTATGATCATTGAGTACAAAGGTACTGCTTATTTCTTAAGAAATTTCTTCCAGCAGACCCGCGAAAGGAGAAATTAAAAAAGAAATGTAGACAATAGTGTGTGAGAGATTATTTTTACATTATAAAAAGAAGAATATCTATGTACCTACCTATCTTTTATTATATAGAACGATAGCAGTAGGTACATAGAATGCGTGATTTGTGTAGGTATCTATTGTGTGTGTGTTCGTGTAGGTGACAGAATGCATGAATGAATGTGTAGGTGCTGCAAGAGGCCCAAGTTTAGTATAGATACATAGGTATTTCGAAAATAATTAGAAAAGCTGGTTTAAAAAAAAAGGCTTTACAGCATAAAACCTATCTATGCAAATAACTGGAACAACCTAAGGTAAGACGGATTTATTAGCATACGAACATTTCATTACTTTTATTACTCCATCTCCTTAGGTTATGACATAAGATGTAAGGTTACCAAGTAAATGTGTAACGAATAATAAAACATAAAGTTCAAGGTTAATTAAACTCTATGGAAAAGTAAAAATGTCGACCTTTCACAGACAAAACTGAATACTTAAAAAAATTAAGAAAAAGACACAGAAAAAGTTTATTGTCTTATACAAGGTCTAGGGTAGGTATTATAAAACCTCTTTTACAAAAAAAAAAAACAACCGACTTCCGAACAAAGAACACTGCAAAGTGACAAATAATTTTAATTTCGGAATTCGGTGGCAAAAAACGAAAAAAAAAGCCAAAGTTTTTATTTTTCACTATTTCGTTGTGGTACCTACCCCCCACACAAATTCGAATACCACTACTTCCTATGTAAAATTACAGTGACAGGAAGATATAACATCATCCACATAGACTAAGTGGGAAAAATACGTATTATCGAAGCCCTCCCGAATAAACAAGAATCGTTCAAAACGGACTACGCTGTAAAAAGTTATGCGTGGTCATACATAACAAAAATATACGCGTCGATTTGAGAACCTCCTCCTTTTTTTCGTCGGTTAAAAATGTCTACTTTTCTATGTCTTGAATTCCTTTTCCCAACCGTTTCTTAAATTAGATACCTCCATCATATCATACCACCTAGAGTACCTTCATAGGTAATCTTGCTGAAATGGCTTTCATATATTCTGTTCAATCCTAAAACCCTCTTCCATCTTAAAGAACGTTAAGAAAGTTCCTTCATGATACACGTAGTAGATATCTAAGGTCATTGGAAAACTTAAGACTAGAGATGCCAATGCATTCCACCAGTTTCTATGATATTTTTTTTACAGTTCAAGCAGTACGGTTATGGAATGCCTTGCCCGTGTCGATAAAGTGTACCCAATCTTTGTCCATTTTTAAAATTATGTTAAAAAAACACTATCTCTCACCTTAAACGTCATTTTTATGTTCTTTGCACGTGTTTTATGATTATGATTGTATATATGTATGTAAATATATTTAAATAGATAAGTAAATGTTTCATGTATGTATCTATTTATTGTATTATGTGTAAATGGTACACCACAGACTACCTGCAGTACTGTGTCTCCTTTCTCCTTTAATCTATCCAAAGGTTGTCTTTAAAAGATCGCTCTTAGCGATAAGACAGCGCGTTGTGTCACCCCTTGTAAAATTTCTACTTTATATCTGTAATATTTATGGTGTACATAATAAAGAGTATTCTATCTACGAGTATCTATCTTTCTGAAATGGCATTCAATATCCGTATTTTCCACAGATTAACTTCCCGACCCCAATTACCGAACAACACCGATGTCCTAAAGTTAAGAACTGATCTTCTTAACCTTTCAAATAAGGGAAAGGCCTTATTTGAAAGGCTAAGAAGACGTTGGTACAAAAATGGCCGGACCCTTTACACCGATTTGGTAATGTAAATAAGAAGCTTGTTCAACTAAATCTGTTTGCCTTTCTATTTTACTTTGAATCATTTTTCTTTGAACATTTTGGCTGCGTCTTATCTATAAAATTTTCCTGCCGATCTATTCTGTAAAAATCTCAACGTGAAAACTTAGCTGAAGTAGGTAACCTTGAAGTCAGATGTCAGTAGTGTTAGTCCCTGGCATCAGTCGGTCCATGCTGTAAAAATCCTATCGTGAAAACAGGTGAAGTGACTTTAAAGTGAGCTGTCATTCCACCCGATGCTAAAGATTGACACTATTGACAGCACACTTCAAGATTACTTCACCTAAGTTTTCACGGTGTTGTTTTGACAGAATATACTGACAGGTGTAGAAACAAAAGAATAAATAAAAGATAGAAATAAAAAAAAGTTGGCTAAGTTGGAAGTTGGTTGGATAATAAAAGATAGTTGGCGACCTTAGATAACCCTTAGCTCTGGCACGCGCGAATCATTAAAATTGTCTATAATGGCGGGTACCATGGCGAGGCCCCGCCCCCTTTTGGACTCCTTGCGTTTAAACCCCCATTTCTCGCTATTTTAATAAGAAACCCATATAAAGTGTAACTGATTCGTAATTTGTACAATATTTCCTATTTGTTGTAAGACTTTCATGTAATTTGGTTCAAAATAAAATCAAGTTTTGTTATTTTCACCCATTTTTTCATTCAAGACCTGCATATTTTTAATTTTTAAAATTACAATCTTCTGTTCGCCTAGTAAAGACGAAAGTGCGAGGTAAACCTAACGTAAATTCAAACGGTTTTAAAATTAAAAGTCTCGTTTCGCGCATAATATTTATTACGTTTTATGACATAATAGAGAAATTAGCTCCGTCTACAATCCAAAATATATTTTTTTTTATTTGCTCTTGACTCTAGTCTAGGTCAGAGGTGATAGAGACAAAGTCGACGATGGAACGAGCTTACCCAGAAGAAGCCGGTTCACTCTCACTTTGAAGAAGTCGGGGTTGTATGCGTTCGGAAACACAGACGCAGGTAGAGAGTTCCATTCCTTTGATGTGCGCATCACAAAAGAAAAGATCGACTTTCGTGTCCGTGCAAGTGTGCATACTAAATTGCCATAATCCGTCGAACGGTCACGTAAACTGCAAATGTATCCTTCTCATTATCATCATTGCAGTCATGTAAAAAGGAATTCAGTAAACTCGTATTTGTTTGAAAGTTAATGAGAAAACGTCGGTTTAAATATAATCAAAACAGCTACAGATTTGCTTTCTAGAATATTCCTAGCACGTTCTATTTCTTTGTAGTAAAAACGTTAACGTGGATAATCTCAGATCTGTTGAGGATAATGTGTACCTTTATACATATAAATTCAAAGAAAAAGTTCAGCGAGTCTTAGTAGAATAACTATTAAGAGATAAAATATTGCGTGGTTGTTGCGAATGCAATTCTATTTTATGGGAAGAAATACTAAGGCCCATTTGCATCATTTACCACTAAATGCATAAGCATAGCATAATCAGCTTATAATGTTCCCACTGCTGGGACACAGGCCTCCTTTCTTCGAGACGGAGTGGGCTGTAATCTACCACGCGGGCCCAGTGCGGATTGGTAGATGTCACATGTCTTCGAATTTTTGGTTCTTGATCATACCGATTTCCTCACGATGTTTTCCTTCACCGTTTTGAGAGCAGTGGTGATGAAATTATTTACACAAACTAAAGCGCCTGCCTGGGTTCGAACCCACGACCAACAACTCGTAAGTCGTGGCCGTTACCACTGGGCCACCACTCTCTCTACTGGATACTAAATGCAATGCTAAACATATCGAGCCTTTTCAGGAAGAACATCGTAAGCGACAATTTGCACTTTTTACAGGAAAGGGTATTTTCTTTCCTAATTAAGAAAGAAAGAAAGAAAGAAAAAACGTTTATTGGCACATGCCACAAGTGCACACAGTATCACGAAAAGAAACAAAGAAAAAGAACTTAAAACTAACAATATTTAAAAAGTACAATTACCTACATCAAAGCCAAAAAAAAAGCATGTAGGTAGATTAACGATGTTTTTCATTTACGATGATAATTTCTTACAACAATAAAGTCGTGTAAATTCAAAATAAAATTTAAGAGTCATCGCGACAAGATGTAAAACTGTCTAATTAAGAGGTTATGAAGAAAAAATAGTTTTGTGATTTTTGGCGCTTACGATGTTTTTCCTGAAAAGGCTCGATATATTTAAAACATTATTCTGTTTCGGGCATCTGCAAGCAATCAAATTCATATAAATATAATATAATTATGTATAATTAAATACTTGTCCTGACTGACTGTTTCATCAACGCAGAGCCTAACCCGCTGCGGCTACAAACTTTAAATTTTGGTAGTTGATGCCTTTTATGTTGTAAGCATCCACTAAGGAAGGGTTATTGGAAATTTCACACGCGAGCGAAGCCGCGGGCAACAGTTAGTATCGCATATAGGCACTCACGAGGGTACGTTTTTAATTCACGGACTGGGTAGTTAAGTAATTGGTGGGGAACTTACCTGAGTCGCTACGAATTAAGTAACTCATTAATAGTTTAAATACCAAGTTATATGATAATTAGGTCATTAGTCTTTGAACTTTGATGACCAAACAAGTCAATCGGGAATAAAACGTGTAATAAGGAGCAAATCGAGTACCGCGCCGTTATAGATATAGGATACTTTTATCCTGGTTCCTATGCTACTATCCAACTTTTTACGCGGGCGAAGCCGCGGGCAAAAGCTTAAATAGAACTCTTATAACTCTGCTTGATAAATCAGAATAGTCTCTACAGGGATTTAAATGATCTTAAATTCTGCTTTGACTTTCAAGCTTTGCCTTTTAGGTATTATAGAAGCGGGAAAGGTAAGCTTCTTACAGATAGTATCAGATTAAAACGACAAAGTCTTTTACTATGAAAAGACTTAACTAACATTGGACTTTATACAGTATTTTTATCTCACGAAGCGAAGCTTTACTTGTGGGAGCCACGTGTACAAACACGCTGTGAATGTGTGCGTGAAGACGAGTAGCGTCAGCACATAACACACACACGGACACGCATACACTTCCGACTTCGCCATTGTATAAGACGGTACCGAGAGCTCTTGCGCTTACACACACATTCACAGCGTGTTTGTATACTTGGTAACTACAAGTAGAGCGTGCGTCGCTTCGCGAGATAAAAATACTGCAATAGAGTTTGTTAACACTGTAAAAATGTACGATAGTGTTTTAACCAAGAATTTTCTCACAATCGTAGGTGTTTAGGTTAAAACAGCCATATAACTTTTCCCCTTTTATATTCGGCAAGTAGTATGTAAGGCCGCTTTTAAATTGTAACTATCGAGTGTAAAAAAACCCGACTGCAAAACCCCATAACTGAAAAGAGAACACCGATACTTGTCCAGCGCAAAAACCAGTGGGGCCGAAGTTCGTTCCTTAAGAGAGGCCATGGTAGAGCGGACAGATTTGACCTTAAGTCTTGTCTCCCGGTGGGGTGATGATAATCTGGTCTCTTTTAACGCCACCAAAACACAGGCGTGCCTTTTTACCGCTAAAAGGAGTCGTTTCAATCAAACTCCTACTTTTCGGGGTACATCTGTTCCTGTAACTGATCGGCTCGAGCTCCTAGGCATGGAGTTGACATCATGTCTCAACTTCTGATCCACCATCGAGTACAAAGCCCAAACTGCAGCCAAGAAACTGAGCATCCTAAATAGGGTGAAGCGATACTTTACGCCTGGACAGCTTTTGACTCTCTACAAAGCGCAAGTCCGATCCTGCATGGAGTATTGCAGCCACCTTTGGGGTGGCTCAGCTAAATACCAACTTGCCGCGCTTGACTCGGTGGAACGCAGAGCTAAGAGGCTCATTGGCGACGTAAGACTGGTGGATGCTAAGCTCCACAGCTTGGCTCATCGCCGCAAGGTTGCCTGCTTGTCGGTATTCTACAGATTGTACTTCGGTGAGTGTGCTCAAGAACTCCACGACCTCATTCCGCCTGCCCCCTTCTACCATCGGACATCAAGACGCACTGCAGGTTACCATCCCTACCTAGTTGCTATTCCACCAATTCACACTAAGCGTTTCCAAATGTCTTTTGTGATGCGCACAGCAAAGGAGTGGAACTCTCTGCCTGCGTCTGTGTTTCCGAACGTATACGACCCCGATCTCTTCAAAGTGAGAGTTAACAGGCTTCTTCTGGGTAAGCTCCCTCCATCGTCGACTTTGTCTCTGTCATCTCTGACCTAGACTAGAGTCAAGAGCAAACCTATCATAAATAAAAAATAAAAAACAAGTATTATATTCTATAGAATTTTGACATCGCAGGCGGGGGCGGGGCAGAGTATGTACTCTTGAAAAACATTACCCTCTTTCTGGGGCAGTCGGGTAAAAAAACATTACCCTCCTTCTGGGGCAGTCGGGTAAAAAAACCTTACCCTCCTTCTGGGGCAGTCGGGTAAAAAAACCTTACCCTCCTTCTGGGGCAGTCAGGTAAAAAACCTTACCCTCCTACTGGAGCAGTCGGGTAAAAAAACATTACCCTCCTTCTGGGGCAGTCGGGTAAAAAAACATTACCCTCCTTCTGGAGCAGTCGTGTGAAAAGACGCTTATCGAAGCCGAGACTCACTTGTTCTTCCCGTCATTGTGATATTTTTTAGGGTGCCGTACCTCAAAAGGAAAAATGGTACCCTTACAATCCTGTAAGGATCAAGGAAGTGATCCCACTTCGTTGAAAGTCTGTCTATCTGTCTGTCAGTCTGTCAAGACCCTTATTCTCAGGAACGAGTGCAGCTATCAAGTTGAAATTAATATCAAAGACGAGAATTGACCGTGACTAAATACGTCACGGTCAAAACAATGTTTGGAAGAACATGTTTTTCCACTACAATGTTAAGTTTGTTGTTGGGATAAATTCATCCCAACTACGAAACCCTTCATTGTGTATGGTCCGGCCACTTGGCCGGTTTTTTTTTGTACTGAACCTTCTGTATCGGAGATATTGAAGGTCAATGTTCCATTGTTTTTGACGCTTTACGAAAACAAATAAATGTTACTTTTTTGTTTTTGGGAAATGGCATCTCGCAGGTCAACCTAGGAGATTATCGGCTGCTTAACCGGACTTTCCTGTGGGTGCCTCAATAAATTAACGCCTTCAGCCAGGGTATAAAACTTAAAAACTAAGCGACTACTCGCTAGGGGCACCCTCGTGGGGTCCGGACCTTGGCTTAGGGCGTCGCTGTGTGGCGGCATATCTACATCGCCACAATGGAACGCGTCACACTGACGTCACGCAAAATCCTGCATCGTGCAATCAGAGTTTACTGCGCGACTAGCATTTATACAACATTCCGACATTAACCGTTGGGCAGTAGCCCACCAGTCACAACACCCGTCTGGTCGGAGGATCCTCCCTTTTCTATAGAGGATGAGTGAACTTTACACAGTACAGTAAGGAGGACAGTAAGGAACGGGCTGGATCGGATTGATTTTAAATGTTAATACTTACTTCAATCAATCTGCCTAGCCTTTTCCCAACTATGTTGGGGTCGGCTTCCAGTCTAACCGGATGCAGCTGAATACCAGTATTTTACATGGAGCGACTGCCTATCTGACCTCCACAACCCAGTAACTGGGTAATACGATACCCCTTGGTAAGACTGGTTGTCAGACTTTCGGGCTTCTGACGACCCGTAACGACTGTCAAAGATCTACGAATGACAGCCGGGACCAACGGCTTAACGTGCTTTCCGAGGCACGGAGGAGTGTCGGTATGTAAAGATGGTCACCCATCCACGGACAACCCCGGCAAGCGTAGCTTAACCTGATGGATCGACCCGTTCGGCTGTTATTACTTAGCCACGAGCTCCTCGTGGCTCGATTTTAAATGTTAATACTTACTTAACTTTAAATATTCCCACGGTCACACTTTAAAGACTCCACTAGAGAACACATGCACCACTATTACACGAACGCACGACGTAAACGAAACGTAAATTTGAACGATTTTTGAATCGAAAATTTAACTATTCTATAGCATTTTGGTTTAATTTTTTGCGACAAGCACAATAAGTAACACCCATAAATAAGAATAACGTCTTAAAACTAAGTAAATAGTATGTGAAAAACGAGTATTTTCAATTTTGAAATCATTAGCTTTAAACTCATGCCGGGGCTTCAGATTCAGCTATGTATTAAGTAAATAAGACACTCCCTCACAATGTAACGTCAACAAAAACAACATCTATAAATACCTCTGTAAATAGCACAAACTCCACTTAGTTGCACTAACGCGGTCGGCACAGAGATTGCATCGAGTGTACCCGTAAGCCTATCATCCTGAGGGTGTTAGCATCGTCGTCTGCGAATGGCGCGGAAAGATACGAACAGACACGTCCCACACACGACTAGCAAATAAAAAAAGAAACAAAGCCTGGGAACTGGGGCTTGTTTAGACTTAGCTGTGGTAAGCTAGACTGGGTTTGTTTCGGAGTTTGAAACGTGAGGATGCAGAGGTAAAGTTTTGATCCCGATGTGTTTAGAAATAGGAACTGTTTGTGCTCGGTGTGCTGTTAAATGTCACTAGTTGCTTCAATGGCTTGTTCGTAGCAAAAGAAAACTTCTACATCTACATAAAAACTTTTTATAGTAAAGATATCTTTAAACGTCAAAAATAACGTTTATAAATAAGGGGGTATATGTATACATACATATATGTATTATAAATTAAACTCGTTTTTCGTGGCTGTCTGTGACCGCGTTGTTCTTTAGAACTTGACAACGTATTTTGATAGGGTTTTGCCATTCTTTAGTTAGAGTATTTATTCCGAAAGGTCAAAGGTGATATATAAATATTAAACTTAGAAATATTAAATAAACCTTGATGCTTTGTCAAGTCATTAAAACCGTACGAAGCATTGGCGGGTAGCAAATGATTAAAAAGTGTAAGACATCTTTTTTTTTTGCCTTACCTCTAAATACTTATATATCTTCCATCTGTTATGAAAGTTCAAAACAAATAGTAAGGAACTTTGTTACGATAAAGATTAAGCCCGGCTTATCTACAAACGCATTAGCTACCGCCTTAGGAACCGCCTCAGGGAACTATGTTATTATGGCAGACCTTACATATAAGCGTGTATGTAATTGTTTACACTGTAAACAATTACAGGTTAATTGTTATTTTAATTTCCGTGTAATAAGGGGTGAGCCTATTGCCACCAATCGGGCACAAATTCAGACTCCGGGCTGTTACTGAGAAATCCCTGATAGAAAAACCCAATATCTAACACTTTGCCCGACCTGGGAATTGAACCCAAGACCTCATGCTCAGAAGTAGTGCTTGCGACCACTAGACTAATGAGGTAGTATTGTAATTAGATAGTAATTTAATAACGCATGTATGTATAAAACTTGGGCGTCGTGTTACCCAAGTGGGTAGTGGAGTGACGATGGGCAGTCGCTCCATGTAAAATACTGGTATTCTACTGGTTAAACTAAAAGCTAACACCAACATAGTTGAGAAACGGCTATGCCGATGGTGATGGTGTTTATAAAAGGAGGAGGAGCTCGTGGCTAAGTAATAACAGCCGCACGGGTCGATCCATCAGGTTAAGCTACGCTTGCCGGGGTTGGTTCGTGGATGGGTGACCATCTTTACATACCGAGACTCCTCCGTGCCTCGGAAAGCACGTTAAACTGTTGGTCCCGGCTGTCATTCGTGGATCTTTGACAGTCGTTACGGGTCGTCAGAAGCCCAAAAGTCTGACAACCAGTCTTACCAAGGGTATCGTATTACCCAGTTGCGGAGGTCACTGCGTTGTGGAGGTCAGATAGGCAGTCGCTCCATGTAAAATACTGGTATTCAGCTGCGTCTGGTTAGACTGGAAGCTGACTCCAACAAAGTTGGGAAAAGGCTAGGCAGATGATGATGGTGTTTATAAAACTTCATAATAGAAAACAAACAAGAACTACTTGACACGTGTAATATTTGAAATTCTGAACAAAGTACGAATAATTACCTACAATTTGGGGTTTATTCCAGCATAAAGTTGAAACAGGGTCGAGTTACACGGAATACTCCATGAGATCAGTATGTTTAGGTTCCTACTCAAATTAACATTTTACGCGGAATATGTAAATTATACCGTAAAATCGAAAAGTCAGGTGCTTCAAGAGGATTTAAAATGAAATTATTGTGTACAAAATAATGAGGTATTTACGGGTATTATCAGTACGAACGAAATCGAATTTATTTTGTCAGTCTCATCCTTTTGCCTATAAAGCAGTTCCCTAAAATAAATATATTTTAATCCGCCTTAAATTAAAAGTCCTACGCCTTAAATAAATATGGTAATGTTGCGACCAGATGCTGTGTTTATACCAACTGTTGAAATACCCCCATAAATAAAAACGCAATTCTAGTCAGAAACATTTCATAAACATATAAAAAATGTTGACCCAGTGGGTATCTAGGACGAAAACCTCCCCTTTACCTTCAGTCTTAAAGAGTGCATAATGAATAGGTATAGAGGGTGGCGAATTCATAGGTACTATAAATTAAGTTTTTTTTTTTTAAATTAAGTACATATGAAAATTATTTTTTTCCCTAATTATAAAATTATGCATGAAAAATAACATCTGCCAAATCTCCAACATTTTGCTACTTAAAAATGCGACCGCTTTTCTCGTGTATTTCATAGCAAAGAGTCAAAAATATTCTGCTTTTAGTGTTCCAGCACCCTAATTGCGTAACACACTAATTGCCCGCAATTGCCTCGGCGATTGACCACGACACATCTCTTAGGTAACCCAACAAAAAAGGCAGAACCTGTCCCGAAATCCTATGTGATAGAATGGTATTCGTTACTTGAAATTTGTCAAGAAAAATTGGGTCGCTTTTTAATCCATTTTAGAACTTACGGATAAAATGGCTTAAGTTACTGCGGTGGAATTTGCCGTATTTTAAGTAAATAATGGATATCAAATAATTTGACGCCAAATCAGAATGTTGGCAAAAACTTGTGTACATTCCACCTGGTCACCCTGTACAATGAAATAGAGGTTTGGCTTAAAGCCTTTTAATTCAGAGTGGTTTCGGTAGCAGTGCCTAAACCAACAAATCGTGCGACCTTGACTAAGCTGACAAAGGGTTCGGTACGAACATTCACGATCCAAAAGAATTTATGTCAGCTTTGAAGTATTTTAATTTTGCTAAGTTTTGTGTCACGCGGACGCTCACCCATGAAATAACATAACATCACGCCTGGTTTCCCCGAAGGTTTAGGCAGAGGTGCACCTATAGTAACACCCACATTTCGCCAGTTATGAGATGGACTGACCAAATTAAATCCGCAGTGGGCGGTCCCTTGTATGAGTGCACTAAAAATACCAAAAATCGGAGTAGACGGCAAGAGATCGTGAAACGAATCACATCAGCCCCTGGACAAGAAACAACATGAAGACTACGACCGCTCTGACAAGAGGGCTATGAAGAGGAAGAAAGTTTGTGTGAACGGAATTTGATTGATTGGTTGATGATTAATTTTCTCTGCTTTTATATCTAACATTCATGAATTCTTTGGTTTGTAATATAAGCAGTAACACTTTCGCAGAAATTAATTACTATTCAGTATACCTATTTTGGAAGCCAAAATGTGCTGTTGGATGATTTTTCAACAATTTGTTTTCAAACATTTATATTGAAGTTTTATTTATCTGGGTTTTTCATGGATACTTCAACATTATCGTGATACCATAGCAGCGAAACCGCTGTAGTTCAATTCAACTGACTTGTATGATGTTCCGCTTCTCGAACCGCGATTCGAGAAACGGAACATGCAGTTTCGCGGCGGAGGTGTGAACTCGCCTATGTCGCGATTCGAATTGCGGAACATCATGCGAGTCAGTTGAATTGTAGCAATCAGAGCAAAAATGTCGTCGCTTTCGACTAAGTAAATACTGTATTTATTTATCTACATCGGACCACTTGGATTATTTTTTCCGTAAAACCAACATCTATTTTACAAAAAAATTAAGTTTCGATTTATAAACCTGTCGACTGCCACAGATACGTGTCAAACAAACGCGGGACCGCAACAAAATGGCGGGCTGAGCGCGGAGGAGTAACCGGCTTCCGAGCGGATCTGCTAAATCACGTGGGAAAGAGCTAGAATCATAATCAAATGAGTTCTATAGAACAGGCAGTTTTGCTTCTGTTTCGTTTGTCGTACAATGAACAAGTCATGGCGGAACTACTGCGGTTTCGCTGCTATGGTTTCGCGACGGAGGTGTGATACCCACCTAAAAAATTATGGTTAATCTGAAGGGCACATTGGTTGTACTTTATCTACTCTGCGTTTATTCTTCTCCTTCGTCGTGTCGATAGCACGACAGTGTATACCATTTTGTTGGCCCAAAACTTCGCCACTTCCGCGTTCATCAATAAGCGGATAAGTGTTATCAAAGATTAGCATTATCAAAATGTAATCTTCATACCTTAGCTTCGGATACCTTTCCGTCATTCAATTGTCCCAAGGATATTTATAAAATTTTCGACACACATGTTATCTCATAATCGTACGAAACGCAATCAAATCCCTGAAATTCTGAACTCAAATATTAATGTTCATGAATATAATACAATTAATTTGCACTCAAAATTGTACTAACAATTGGGATTATTCCATATCTCTCATAAGCGGCTTACGAATATGCTGGAATATGCCTGGATCTGATAAATTGGGTACTAAGCACACAGTTAATTAGCTTCGACCTTCGAGTAAATGAGAACAGTGGTTGGTTTTTATTATATCAATTATCTCTTTATTGTTAACTTTATTTGAATTTTTTTTTGTGTTATTGTGTTTTTTTGGTTGATGGAAATAGGCTCGCCCCCTATTACATGATACACCTCTACCTAACCCTTTGCGGATTACAGGGGTGATGTTATGTGTGTTTATTTGATTGTAAATCAGGACAGCAGCTAAGAGTATGAGCAATAAGTCAGACCAAATCATGAAACTGGACATGAATGTGTGTTTCAGGGTCCAACTCATTTCACAAGTTCAATAAGAGCAATTAAACTTACTATGGGACAGAGAGTCCATTACCGAATGAAAAACTTGTTGGTATGTGTGTGAATTCGTGATTTTTTAATTCAAATTTCAAATTCAAATGAAAAAAATCTGATTTTTTTTTTTTAAAAAGGTCCAATTTCGACAGCCAGTAGCGAAACTATTTCTGCTAATTAGTAGCCACAACTTTTATTAGTGGTTGCAAGTTCAAAACCAAGCCCCTTTGCGCTTATACCTCTTTCGCCTTATACCTCTTTTTCGTAATCATTAATTACCAGAATGAGCCAACTTACTCCCAAATCTGGTTAAAAGTTAAGATAGAAAGTTCTTTCACTGTCTCAATTTTAATCATCCATAAAACCAATTTCTAAAGCCCTGCCACACGAAATTGTTCGCAAACAATTTCATACGGTGACATGAGCGTAACAAACTGTTACATTATACGTAGAGCAGTTATTAAAGTTAGCTGCTCCCTGTGGCCCTATTGACATTCTCCGTGCATGTGGAAAGTTCCTAATCGCTGTCCGTGAAACTTCAAGCTATTGACTGTATTGTAGATAACGTTTCATATGTTCTAATGCACTTATAATTGCGGTCAGTATGTGCGTAAGTAATGGGTACGTAACCGTAATAAGAATGTGGTCGTGCCTTCCTTGTATCTGTTTTTCTTTTAATTGAGAATATGGCTTGATGCTTTCTCTACACAGATGGCAAAGAAAAACAGGCGTCTCAGTGCGTTATCTGCGAGGTGGTTGGTGTTTTGTATTGGCAAGAATAACTAGTATAAAGTGATTCCAAGTTAAGACTTTGCAAAAATGTACCAACTTTTAAGATAATGAACCTGATTTTGTTCTGCCTTATTCAAGAAATATGGCGACCGAGATCTCTGACAAAGTGCATGACAATAAACCAACTCTTTCTTTCACACAATCTAATAATAGACAATCAAGACGGTTCTATATTAAATGAGAATCACATTAGAGCTAAACTAAGCTGTCCTAGAAATTATAACGAGTGTTATTAAACCGCAATGTGGTTGTAAACATGTATTGAGGTTACAAGTTACCAGGAATACAGGAGATTGGCAGAAGTTATAGGGCAAATGAATGAAGTCTGAATAGGTAGTGAAGTTGTCCAACCTCATAAAGATCAAAGAAGATAATAACTTTAAGAGAACAGACAACTAACAAATAACTACGCTGAGTTATCTTGCGTTCATTGTTTTAAATTTTCTTAATAGGGTTTTATAGAAATTATTAATGAGGTTGAATATTAAAAACGGTCTTTGATAATAGAAGGAAAACTTGTTCTTTGCAAAGCTGTCAGTTTTCTGGATGCATTACCAGGAAGACAGCGATGCGAAGGAGTTCCTTAATTTTGTTTTGTAATAAATTCTTGATTGCTTCGTTGGTCTAGTGGTCGCAAAATGAGGGAGAGGGTGTACTTAATAGTACACCCTCATTGCAGTGCATTGTAGTGCAAGCTTCGGGGAAAACAGGCGTTATGTTGTTATATTGTAAATTCTTGTTATTGTATTGTCTTTATTTCTTTAAAGAATAAAGGCTTCCATACGCGGGGAGATCAATCTCAGCAGACCCTAGATTTAATTCACACTTAAACAGCAAAATACACGATAGTTAACGAACAAGTTATTAACCGATTGATCAGATCAATCTAGATGTCTGATTGATATCGATTGCATGATATTACAACCAAGAGGGGTCAACCATCAATCATTATTTGATCGATTGATTACGGGGCAAAGAGCACTGATGTGTTCAAGTAACAGATGTTGGTGATTATGAACTGTTTGTTCAGAATCAGCTGGCCTCTTACTATTGTCATATTTAAACTAGCAACCCGCCCCTGCTTTGCACGGTTTTTACGAGTACAGTCCGGCCGTCGAGAGAATGCGGTTTTGACACCTGTCATTTTCATACTAACGAATATGTGTTTTGTGAATTTGATCCTTATTACAACTAGAAATTATCCAACTGTCAGGTGTCAGGAACGCATTCTCTCGACACGGCCGGACTGTAGTCAAAACATCTTGATTTTTTAAATTTTATGTTAGTTTTTAATATGAATGTATTAGGCACATCAACCTTTGGGAATAAATTCTTATGATGATGAAATCTGTTTCAAAACCCTTTGCTTAGTTGAAAAAAATAACGCGTTCACACAGACAGAATAGAATAGGATAGAATAGTCTTCTCTCTTTATGTCTATAAACATGAAAAGCGACTTTAATTTATATTTAGCATCTATAGATGAACTAATATTTGTATACTTTTGTAACAGTGCGTTAATATTCAATACAGAATATGGCGATAAATAATAGACATACGAGACTTCTTAATGGGTCATCATTTATTAAAATGATGGTTTTTTAACAAAATATGAACATATTTTATCAGTGGTCCTTTGCTCTTATTATTGATGAAAATGAGTCTCACAGTTGACTTTTCTTGACGCTGTATTTCTGTGTTCTTCATTATTGAATACTAAGAAAATGATTGCAACTAATTAATGTCTTCCGGAGTCAGTAATAGATTGGATCTTGGCAATATTTCGTCGGTAATACCTAATGACTGTCTTGTGGTAAATTGCTTTGTCACTCCTGAAAGTAATTGGACAATAATGAACATTAGTAGAAGTTAAATATCTATCACAATAGATAATTATGTTTCATATTTTACAAAGACAAAGATTTAATCTTATTTTTAACATAACTCGTTTATTTAGTTTAAATTAATTTCGGCGTCGCCCTCGAAAATGTCATGAGACACGACAAGTCATTATCTATCAACTATTTTCTATTTAACACACAAACAAATTGCCGTAAATAGCGTGGCAAAAATGTTTACAAAGGCGCTCGAAGCCGTAATTGAAGAAAGTAAATGGAAGTAGAGAAATTGTTAGACTCTAACAAACAAGGGTAGTAAATAAATTTGAACAACTGCAGTTCCGTGGTACTAAAGTACCTTTTATATGTACTTATTGTTCCACAATATTTCCACGGAACTGTAGAAAAATACTAGGTTTTCCAGTAGCCCAGTAAGTGTTTGAGTCAGTCAAAGGGAGTTTACTTAACATTCTAGATCTAGACCAATACGTTACTATGAAACGTCAGATCAAACGGTAACAGACCGGTCTGTGTTTGTTATTTTTGTTGCTCTGTTTACTCGGTAAGGTAAAAGACTTTACGTAGGTAGGAACGTGTATTTCTCTAAATGTGGGAGTCTTTGTGGATTTAACGATACACTGGTGAGTGCTATCGGTTGTCTCATGTTGTGGTGGTCAACTTTTCATCAACACATTTGGTATTATCTGATGATTGTATACCCCTCTCATCGGCAAGCTGGCATCAGAACATGATTAAAATCGTGTTAGGTGTTACATTATATCGTCTAATAAAGAATATATTACGCAGTGTTAGGACTGCATATATAGAGACGGTTTTGAAATAGAAAATGGAAATTGTCTTCTCATAAAAAAAAAGCTTAAGATCGTCCTTAAGCTTCACATTTCACCCTTTCTATCATCTAGCATTTTCAAATAATTTTAGTATCTTGCACAGAATCACCTTTTGTTTCATAAATTCAAGTGTTTCCTAATAAACTTCTATTTCTATCTTCCCCAGTAACACATACTAAGGAAGGACGTGAGACACCTGTTGCTCTATCAAGTTCACTGGAGCTACTATCTTCAAGAGACGTTGCTGCTTAGCAGTTAGCGGTAATGTTGGTACTACCTGAACGGACTTCGTGCAAATGCGATTACAGTTGGCGGCCCTGCATGGAAAGACGGCTCTCGTAAGTAGATTGGAATAAGAACGAAATAAGACAATAAAAGTGTTTTGTTGGGAAGTTAATCTTAAAGAGTTTTAGTATTTCAAATTCTCATGTTTTGTTTAATTTTTTGTAAAGAAATTTTTTCGACATTCTAGACAGGTCCGCTTAAATCTGTATGGTTCTTTGCCTCAAAAGACACTATCTGCATGTCCTTATATGGCCTGAATAAGATTATGTCTGGACTTTTAAAGAGACTGTGACCTCTGAATTTGTTTCGATCTTTCTTCCCAAAGTAGTCGAATATGAAACACCGAACTCATTTAGTATTAAAACATTTATTTTGACGTGTAAAAGTGTTTTTGAACCAATTTACAGAAATAAAGAAATATCATAATTATCATCACCACACTGTCCATCGCATTAGATCAGGTCCAACCAAACTGCAGTTACCGCTGTCTTATTTCACACTTTGGTTACAAAATCATAGGAAAATTTCCAAACGTTCGGCGGCGAGTCCAATTTTATTTAAACTCCACGAGGAGTAAGCACCGTTAGTACGTGAGTCTATAAAGTACGTGCCGCGGTAACTTCGGGGCTCATTAGATCACATAATCAAACTTTTGGCGACGCTGTGACGATGACTTCGACGTTTCTTGGCGATTTTCAAGGAAGTGTCTCGAACTTTTAATAAACAAGGAACTTGTAATTTATAGGTTACTGTGCGGGTGGCCGAAAAAGAAAAACTTCGAGCACAACTAACCACATTAAACATTTTTGTGTGTGTTGAGTGGTCAATTCTTTTATATTTCAATGAGATTTTGTCCACGGTTTCACCCGCGTATTGGTCCGAATTTATCCCACGGGGCTGTGCTATCGGGATAAAATATATTATTTGTCCTAACCCAGGTCCTGGTCCACCTGTAGGTCAAATTTCATTGAAATCCATTCAGCCGTTAATGCGTGAAACCTTAACAAATAGACAGAGAGAGTTAAGTACTTTCGCATTTATAATATTGATATTAGTATGACTAGCAGTCTGCAGTCAGTCTGTAGTCGTTCATGGTTAAGCCGTCTCATATAATATGGAGCTAGTAACTTTTATGACGATTTCTGACCATTAATTGTGTTCTTAGTGTTTCCCTTGATTTTAAGTCAGGCATAATTATTATCCTATCCTACTAATATTATAAACACGAAAGTTTGTGAGGATGGATGGATGTTTGTTACTCTTTCACGCAAAAACTACTGAACGGATTTGGATGAAATTTGGCACACAGTTTATAACCTGGATTAACATATAGGCTAATTTTTTGTCCCGATTTCCCTAAGAGATTGAGACTTATGCCGGTGAAATCGTTGGACGCTGCTAGTCTAATATATTATCGACCAAATGTGTTCATGCACAAAAAATCAATAAAATTTGCCATCATGGTACGACGATAGACTCAATCATTCTTCTTAGGGCTCCGTACCCGAAGGGTGCCAAACGGAACCCTATTACTAAGCCCCCGCTGTCCGTCCGTCCGTCCGTCTATCTGTCAGCGGGCTGTATAGATCTCATGAATAGGTAGACAGTTGAAATTTTCACAAATTGTGTATTTCTATTGCCGCTGTAACAACAAAAATTAAAATTAAATAAAGTTAAAAATTAAAGGGGGTCCCCATACAAGGAACGTGTTTTTTTTTAAACTGAAGTATTTTTTTATAATATGTAGTGTAAACATGTTGTACGGTGGGTCGCAACCCTTCACGTGTCAGTCCGAGTCGCACTTGGC
Organism: Fissipunctia ypsillon; assembly: GCA_947568875.1. Classification (NCBI taxonomy): domain Eukaryota; kingdom Metazoa; phylum Arthropoda; class Insecta; order Lepidoptera; family Noctuidae; genus Fissipunctia; species Fissipunctia ypsillon. Next base: position 11,917,394 of record OX387659.1, on the reverse strand, counting down.
CGGGTTTTAATACTTCGTATGATTTTAGATATTTGCCAGTCACTAATTCTTCCGCCACGCAGCACTGTATCCTACAACCACATTTCCCTGATGGTTTTGAAGGTCCAATTATACCCAGCTTTGAGTAAACCGGAAAGCCGACATAATTAATTAGTGAAACTGGTTTACGCTCGCTAACTAACTTGTGGCACCCTTCCTTGGAACAAAGCTGTTTCCCACAGGCGTACAAATGTTGTGGACGGTTCAAATTTCAGGATATTGTGTCACATTTTGATTGCACTGCTAATTAGTACCTAAGTACTGTAGAGGTTTTAATCTGGTAGGCTTTCTCATCTAACCTCCACGAATGTTTGATAAGTTATTGGCGTAATACAGCAACTGTTCCATACACAACTTCAATAACTACTCGACCCGAATGTATGGGATGGCTGATAATTTTTTCGTGATTACGATGTCGGTCCAATGGAGAAGCTTAATGGATTGTACCACACCCTTAAATATGACCACATCTTTCTGTTGTTTTGTTTTTGGGTAATGGCATCTCGCAGGTCAACCTAGGAGGTTGTCGGCTGCTTAACCGGACTTTCCTGTGAGTGCCTCAATAAGTATCGGGCATAATAAAATTTAAAAACTAAGCAACTACTCGCTAAAGGCACCCCCTGTGGGGTCCGGACCGGGTTTAGGGCGTCGCTGGGGGACAACAGTAAGGGACAGGCTGTATCGGATTGTTGATTATTTAGTGACGAATTTAAAGCTACAGGCTCAGCGGCGCGGGCTGGCTCGAGCAAGCGTCGCGTCGGGGCGGGGATGGACGGCGACGTCGCGGCGGTCCTCGGCGGCGAGGATGGAAGGAAGGCGGTCTGGATTTGATTTTCCGAATTGTGCTAGTGGAGGGATTACTCTCCTTCCTGTGGGGGGGGGGGGGGGGGGTAATAGCGTCATTTGGGACGGCCAGGAACCTTTCTGATATAATATTCTGTATAAGGAGATGAACACTATTTCATACTAAAGAAAGACTTAGAGTCTCCCCGGGATCGCCATTCCCGGAGAGACTCTTCAACACTCCCATAGTACCTAATACAGAAATGAGGGTACAATATTTATTTATTTGTTTATTTAATACTTCATGCACAGAAATGTACAGAGGCGGACTTAATGCCATAGGCATTTTCTACCAGTCAACCTTTGGGTGATGCAGAGACAAACAGTGGTAGGTGCAATTATGAGAAATTGTGGAATACATATTTATTTAAATATAAAGATACACATATTACACATATACCTATTACAACTATAAATATAATAATATATACCTAATTACATATAAATAAGCGCAAATAAATATATACATAAATACACGAATATACTAAAACAAATAAGACAAACAATGGGAAAACGTTAACGTTGTGATGATACTGCCAGCTTCTTACGAATGTGCTCGCGAACTTTTATTTTAAAGGATAATCGGTTGGTTGCCATCCTGATTTCCAGGGGGAGCGCATTCCACAGAGAGATAGACTGAACGAAGAAGGAAGAGTGAATAAAGTCTGTGCGATGAGAGGGACATTGAAGAAGGCGATTATTTGATGAACGTAGATTTTTATTGTGGTTGGCACAAATGTACTGAAAGTGGGGGGAAAGATAACTAGGGGAAGTGGGAGAGTCAAGAAATGAAAACAAAGTGGTCAGCGCCCTTTGCTCTCTGCGCTGGCGTATAGGCAACCACTTAAGAAGCGACCGATGCGCAGAGACATGATCATATTTACGCAGATTGAAAACGAATCGAATGCAGTAATTGAGAAGACGGTCAAGTTTGTCGAGGAGATCTGCATTCAGGTCATAGTAGCACACATCACCATAATCGATGATAGGGAAAATTAAGGACTGCACAAGCATTGTCTTCGTTCTCGTTGGTAATAAATTTTTCAGTCGGTACAGAGCCCGCAATGTTCCAGTAACCTTCTGGCTGACCCTAGCGACTTGGATACGCCAGTTCAGGGTACTATCAATGTGCAAGCCTAGGTCCTTCACGTCAGTACTAAATGGAACGATTGTACCATTGAAGAGAACTGGTAGCAAGGTTGTACTATCCACCTTACTCATACTCCGAGAACTGCCGATGATGATTGCCTGACACTTATTAGGATTTACTGCAACACCAAATCTATCAGACCAGGTTTTTATGGCTATCAAGTCTCTATTTAATTTGTCGATAGCTTCAGGTATTTCATCAACCTTCCCTTGACAGTACAACTGCAAGTCATCAGCATACAGATGATACGCACACTGAAGTTCGGAAGTTATAAGGTTAATAAAAATAGAAAACAGAAGAGGAGAAAGAATGCCGCCTTGAGGAACGCCCGTACAATATTTTTATTTGTAGTTTATCAATCTGCCTAACGTTTTCCCATCTATGTTAGGGTCGGCTTCCAGTCTAACCGGATGCAGCTGAATACCAGTATTTTACTTTGAGCGACTGCCTGTCTGACATCCACAACCCAGTTACTGGGTAATACGATACCCCTTGGTAAGACTGGTTGTCAGACTTTCGGGCTTCTGACGACCCGTAACGACTGTCAAAGATCTACGAATGACAGTCGGGACCAACGACTTAACGTGATTTCCGAGGCACGGAGGAGTCTCGGTATGTAAAGATGGTCATCCATCCACGGACAATCCCGGCAAGCGTAGCTTAACCTGATGGAATGACCCGTGCGGCTGTTATTACTTATCCACGAGCTCCTCTTTCATTTGTAGTTCATAATATCCTTAAAATAGGAAATCTCTTTAACTGCATGACTTCTTTCTTGTCCTGACGAACGCCGTCAGTGACACAGAATACTCTGTTAACAAAATATGATACGAGCCAATAAAAGATTAATTTTCAAAGATTGATAATTTATTTATAAATCTTTATCTATCATTCAAAGTCCAAATTATCTAGATTCGTAGGCAATTATAGATAGATAGATAAAACATTTATTCAGTGCACACAAAAGACATAGCACAATACACAAAAGCACAATTAAAAATATTTACAACACATACAGTGTGCCAACATCCAAAAAAAAAAACATGAGTATTTAAAAAATAGAGTGACACGATAACAAACTTCAAATTGAATAACGAGACAAGGTGTGGTGTGCGTCTCAAGGTTATAGCATTTTATTCATAATTATTGTAACTCTGTAAGCCTTCACAAATGAAGGCGTATCCGTTAAGTATGTAAATAAATGTTCACGGAGTGTTTACAATTTAATTAGTACAAGGTAAAACAGTAACAAGAACATTAAGCTAAGCGCACTAAGCACTAGTTACGTTCAGTGCTTTGCCAATCATTTGCAATAATGAAAGTGCAAACCGGCTTTTACATAAAAAGTGTATAATTACTTACTAGAAGAAAACTAAAAGGTAGGTAATTGTTGCAGTAGGTAATAATTAATACTTTACAAGCAAGAATGACAGTCAATCTATACTAATAGATATTAATAATTAATATTATAAAGAGGGGGTGAATTTTTATGTAGGGGGTAGGTAATCTTCGAAACTATGGATCCGATTCCGAAAATTATTTCACTAATTGGAAGCTACAGTATTGCCAAGCTCATTGGATATTTTATGTTATAAAAACTTTTTTGCAAAAAAAAAACAACCGACTTCCAAAAAAAAACTACAAAGTGAAAAATAACTTTAATTTCGGAAGTCAGTGTCTTTGGTTTTGTATTTTCGTTTTTACCACCGACTTCCGAAATTAAGTTATTTTTCACTTTGTAGTGTTTTTTTTTGGAAGGCGGTTTATTTTTGCAAAAAAGTTTTTATTTTTCTCTTTTTAGTTGTGGTGCCTACCCCACACAAAGCCGTAGACCACTACTTGCAATGAAAATAACCAGTGACAGGAAATGATTATAACATCATCAACATACACTGTGTGGGAAAAATACGAATTATTGAAGCTAACTCAAAAACCACTCATCAGAACTTGACTAAATTTATATGGGACCAATCTGGAAGTATATACTTTCAAATAAAAAAAAATCTAATAGGTTTATAAAAGACGGAGTTCTGAGGCAACAAACATTAAAAAAAAAACATGCAACCGAATTGAGAACCTCTTCCTTTTTTGAAGTCGTAAAAGCAATAAATTTCACGCGGACGAAGTCGCGGGCTAGTAACATATATACTTAAGGTATTTTGTGTGTGACGGATGCACCAAAATGACGAGACCAATTTTTCAGGTGTCAGCATTTGCTGGGCACCATGTGTACCTATGGGAGGAATTTGTTGCTAGCCAATGGGCAAAATCCAAATCAATATGGATTATTCTGTTATTCATACAATACGTTCTTTGAAGTGGGTTATAGGCTGAGGGGCCCGATCCCGCAGATACACGTCCCGGAGGGCCACGGTTTCTCATCATAATCAACCTATAATGAGGGAGTGAGCCGTTATCTACCACGCGGGCCCAGTGCGGGTTAGTAGATGTCACATGTCTTCAAATTTTCGGTTCTAGGACATGCCGGTTTCTTCACATTGTTTTCCTTCACCGTTTTGAGAGCAGTGGTGATGAAATTATTTACACAAATTAAAGCACCTGCCTGGGTTCGAACCCACGACCTACAACTCGTAAGTGAGGTCCGTTACCACTGGGCCACCACTGCTTTCACGGTTTCTAATTATCTCGATAAAGTCGATTAAAAGTAAATCTTACTTAAAAGTACCATCAGCAGGAAAAGTCTTGAACCAATTTTTTTTAACACGGAATAAATGATGAGTTCTATCTAGATAATGGTTAAAATAATCTTATATATTAATACAATATTATAGTCTGCTGGAGTAATCACAGGTTTTAATTATGACAATAATTAGTTTGTCAATAATAACATACCAAAAAACACATCTCGACTTAGTAAAACGGCAATGTTACTAGGAGAATTGAATGCAAGAGCGAGCGAAGCGAGCTTGGGACTTGGGGCACCCCGACTCACGCAGGATATGTTCAAATACCCCGCAATCCTCTTCGTGGTTATACTTTTTTTGAACCATTCAGAAATAGGAGCCCCCCGAAGCGGGTCGTCGACTACGCCTTGCCTTTGGGGTTGTCAAAAATATACGCTAAAAAGGCTCTATTCTACCCAAAAAAAGCTACTATAAAAAGCACCGGGTGATAAAGTACAGTGGTTCCTTAATTATAATTTATTGAAATTATTATTCTATATTTTAAATAAAAATTGCAATCATTACTTTCGTCCCTAAGTCCACATATTTTCCATATTTGGAACCACTATTATATGCCGGCAGAAACCAAACAAACACATTATTATACATTGAAGCGTTTTTTATGTCGACGGTACAAGTTGAAAACGATAGAAAAAATAACAAAGAAAAAATGTGATCAGTGTATGTGTTTTTAATTAGATCGAAATGTTTCCCTGCGGGACCGGGGCCCTCAGGCACGAACCCTTTGTATTCAGCGTTGAATGCTAGGTACTCGTATGTTAATGCACGGCAATTCGACGGCGAAGTACCGATACCTCCTAACTGACATTTTTCGAGGAATTGAGAAATTTGATTTTAAAACATGCGAATAACGCCTTTAAATTCTACCTAAAACCCTTAAACCTCTGCCTAACCCTACGGGGAAACAAGGCGTGATGTTATGTTTAAACTCAAAACGATAAAAAAGAGAATTTCTCAAAAAATGGCACTCAGGAGGTATTGGCACTTCGCCGTCGTATTGTGTCTGCTTTGCGGACAGCTACATAATATGATAAGCCTGTAAATAAAATGGTAAGTCTTATTTCACCTCTTTATAATGAAAACATGAAGATACAGTACAACAAACTTTCCAGAATAATGTAGTAGCTAGTATTTGAGCAATATGGTACATTAATCCACAATTCTACAGGTCCTACCTTCGTTTACTAAGAGAAGTTCAGTGTCAGTACGTATATATAACTAGAGACCGCTGCGTTGATGATTAAGACCCAAGTTCATTACTGAATATTTTCGGAAAAACATGTGAGATGATCCTAAGTTGTTTGTTCTCGTATGGGGACGTTATTTGACCCCTATTGCTAATTAGGTCCTTGATTCAAGTAATTAGCTAGCTGCGTAGGGTCGGTCGCTACCAAATTGATAGTGAGCCTATACTCACTGATTTGCACTGGAATTAGATACGCCTCGGTATTGTAGTTACAAGGTAATTATTATCAGCCGGGGTTGCGGGATGTTCGAAAGAGTTACCGTGACCCCGGCACAGGCAACAAAAGGAACACGGGTGGGTTTTAGTGAGTAAAAGTATGACACGCCCTCCCGCTACGCCCAGAGCGGGAGGTCATTTGATGATTTCCCATCAACAAAAAAAAAAGGTAATTATTATGAGCACGATTTTGACGGCCACAGCTTTGTAGTTTGATTTTCAGTGGGTTCGGTTTTTCCCATAGTTCATAAAAAAATAAAAACGAAGCTTAATAAAATGTCTAGCAAAACGGTGAAAAAATATCAAGGGTTTAGGGTATATTTATTTCATAAAGACATTTGATGAATTATATCTATTCTTGTTGATACTGTCTCCAAGGTTAGGACTTCGTGTTTAACAGAACAACATCTATTTTACATTGCAAGCTTGAATTAATTTCATTTTATGGCTTCTAAGTTAAATATTGCTGAGAACTGACATCCCTCCAGACTACATGTAAAATATTTGATGTCGCAAACATATTAGTACGAGGACAGACTTTCAGAGCATACAAGGTTGGTATATATATATTATTTTTTAGATCAGATATCTACTTAAATTGACAAACGTGTTGAATTTTTAGTAAGACTTTGTTCAGATTAAAAGTCCTTGGAGAGGTGTTATGTATAATATCGAGTGCTATAAAATAAATAATGAAACAGGTATATTGGTAGTGCTTAGTGATACGAGCAATATTTCGGTTAGGTTTAACAACATATGTATTAAGGCTCTCGCAGACAGGCGCGACGCGACTGCGCGATGCGACCCTAGCAGAACAATTTAAACTGGATCCGCTTTAATTATGAAATCACTTCTTCATTTATTTAGTGTCTAAACGTTAGCTTATGCTAAATAAATTAGCATAAATTCATATTTATGTAGTGTTTGGGATTCAAGTACTAACCAATAAAATCACTTTTTATTCTAAGACTAGCTGTTGCTCGCGGCTTCGCCCGCGTGGATGTCACCATTTCATGGGTTTTATTTCTTTTGCGTGGAACCCTGATTCCTTTTCGAAAATAAAAGTCCCGTCAAAATCGGTCCAGCCGTTTCGGAGATTAGCCGGAACAAACAGACAGACAGATAGATAAAGATGTTAAAAATAGTTTTTTTTTTTTTGTTATCAAGTATCGTATATACGTTCATATGCATTTAGTAAAAACTTGTTATTTTGACATTACAAACGGACACTTTAATTTTATTTATTTGTATATATTACAATCGATTTTGACATTATACTATATTATTTAACGTCTTCACACCGTTCACCCCTATTGACTTACAGACTCCTTCGTTCTTTCACTCTCAGCTCACTTACATTCCATTCATTCTTTTATTTCTGGTATTAAATTTCCCACATTTATAAACAGGAAAAGAAAGAGACATTTCTTTATTCCGCAAGTAATGTATCACAGGTTACGAGCTTATTCTGCACAGATACGGTCTTTATTAATTCGAAATATACAGTTGAAGTGCTTTAATCCGATTATTTTTCCGAGTGAAACGTTTTATTGTGCTCAATTAATTTTAATCATGGCTGAAACAGAACTGTAAGGAAAATCTTATTTAGTCGGCGTGTTTTGTTCCCAACACAAAGTTATGTATATTTAATTTTGCATTGTCCAAGTTTCCGTCTTTGTTTCGAATAATTAACAAAGTGACTAACGTTAACAATTCTTTAATTACTTGCATTCAGACGTTTACGAATAATTATTTTGTTTGGCCTAAACTTATTTCAGAGTTCCAGACCTATTGCTCTTAGAATTTATTGCATGAATTATCCGTTCATGGTTTTATATGTTCTATTTTTCAACATTTATTTATTTTAATAAAAAGCAGAGCCACATCACATACGTTAAACTTATGCTAGAAATAATCTTAATAACTAAAAGACTAATTAGTACCATCGCGGCCATTTGCGGTGAACCACTTTTCAACTTTATTACCATAGTACCTAATAAGATGAAATGTCCGCGATGGTACAAGAATTTTAAAGCACATGGTGAATTGTTGGCTCGATAATTATGTTTCAGAACAAAAAAAAAATTGTAGTTAATCTGAGAAGGTTGGCCAACTAAAAATCCATAATTGGACTCTACTTAAAACTTTAATTATAGCTACAGGAGATATTGGCTCTCACTATGCATATCTTCAACATTTTAACATTCAATAAATACCCCTTTATCCTCTAAAGTAAACCTATTTCAAGCTCCTTCCATGTCACTTTGCATACCAATGCAAACACGACACAGCAAGGGGCAATAACTGTTCAAGAATTAACCATTGACTGAGCTGTGTTCACTGTGCTGTTTGCACAGAAAATATCGAGAGCACTGACTCGTGCACAGACATCGCCTTTATTTTTATATTACTAACTGCGCTGTATTTGTAATAGCATCAACTTATAAACGACAAACTACCTTTAGAGTTACCCTTATTATAGTAGCGTGTTACAAATGCTCCTTCATGTGTTGTGCTGTGTTAAATAAGCATAAGTAGCTCGTAAATACCTACAATATGTCTGCCCAAAAGCTTCTGTACCGCAACACCGGTGCAAGTATTGAAATGAAGAAGCATTTGTAAACACGCGTCATAGTATCGCCGAGTTGGCGGTTTTGTACGCATCAAAAAGTCTATAGGGTTTTACTTGAAAAATTTTGTGCGTAGCGAAATGATGCTTAAAGATTTATGTCCCAAATAAACGTGCACATCATTTTAAAATTTCTTAACTTAATAATATGAATTATATTTCATTCCTATTGTACTTACTTTCACGTGCAAAACTTACAAAACTTTACACAGCTATAAAACATTTCATGTTTAGCTAAATTAATAATTAATAAACCGTGGAATTCTTAATGTTCCTTTGCGAAATGTGTGTACAGACTTTAATAAACAATATTAGTTCAGAGACTGGACATTATTGACAGTTCTCGTGTCGTTGAACAAAACCCTACGGCCATCTGTCCACCGCTACGTCAACGGTACGTCAACGGGACGTCAACGCTAAGGAGATGACAGCGCCGAAGTAGCGATTTACTACAGCCGCGTTTCCACCGCACGTCCGTCAACGGGACGTCACGTTCGGTTAGAATAATTTCGTTTCTAGTAGACGACCCGTTGACGGTGACAGTGGACAAACGCTGTACCTCCGAGTCGTTGAACAAACCCAACATCTAGACGACTACACATTAAAAAAACAAACACTTTATTATCATTCACTCCATTGAGTTTGTCACTCGTTAAAATCCATGTAGCATACAATACTAAGAGCCCACGCACACGGCGTTTCTTTTAAACACCGTTTATAACGCATCAAAAATGAACTGGAATCACAACTAGTGCTGCTTTTTAAAGTTTAGTAACCTTAGTGCAGATTTCACCAATGAAATTGATCACGATCAGCACTTCTAAAGCGCGTTCGAGAGCTGTCAGTGTCAATATTTCACAACAATTTTGACACTGACAGCTCTTGAATGCGTTCAGTTTCATTAGCGAAATTAGGCCTTAGTTAGCAACGCAGAAATCAATATATAATACATAATTATTTAATTTATCTGTGATATGATAGATAAATGACGATGCACCTAGAATTATACATGGTGTAATTTTAAACAGTGTTAATCTCTTAAGGGGTCTTTATACTTTCACCTTCCGCCTGACGCAGGTCCTCACCGGACACGGGTGCTTCGGGAGGTACCTGTTCCGGATAAGGCGGGAGGAAACGCCCGGGTGTCACCACTGTGTGGATCGCCCGGAGGACACGGTGGAGCATACGGTGGAGGTCTGCCCGGCTTGGGCGGAGCACCGCCGTGTCCTCGCGGAAGCGATCGGCGGCGGCGATCTCTCGCGTCCGGCCCTGGTCCAGGCCATGGTACGGAGCGAGAGTGCATGGGAAGCCATTACCTCCTTCTGCGAAGCAGTAATGCTCGTGAAGGAGGAGGCGGGACGCGTGAGGGAGAGGCAAGCTTTGCACCCTCACGCCCCTAGTCGCCGCAGGAGACGCCCTGGGCGTCGGGAATCGGCAGCCGATTCCCGGCCACCGTAGGCGCGGGCTTGCGGACGGCGAGCAATGGGTAGCTCGCCGTCCGGTAAGGACCAGGCCCGAGTCGACGGCGCGTCGTGTTCCACGCGCGCCTCAAAGAGATGTTAGCACTATTGACGGGGTCCGCTAGGGCCGATGCCAGCTAGGGTTGCGGGATATTCGAAAGAGTTACCGTGGCCCCGGCACAGGCAACAGAAGGAACACGGGTGGGTTTTAGTCAGTAAAAGTCTGACACGCCCTCCCGCTCCGCCCAGAGCGGGAGAAGTCATTTGATGATTTCCCATCCACAAAAAAAAAAAAAAAAAAAAGGGGTCTTTATACTTGTCATTATGAACAACTTTTACCATGGTACCAAATCTGAGTCGCGAAAAAGAAATCAGGTTTTTCCTACATTTATGTTCGCATAACTCGTCAATGTGGGTGTACTATATAGGTACACCTCTGCCTAACCCTTCGGGGAAACAAGGCGTGATGTTATGTTATGTGTAACTCGTTAAAATGTAGGGAACACCCGTTTTTTTTCGCGATTTCAGGTTTGGTCCTATAGTAAAAGTTGTTCATAATGATGAGTGCAATGACCCCTTAAGAGATTAACACTGTTTAAAATTACACCTTGTATAATACATGTACTTATAGAAAATATTGTAAAACATTTTAGAAGAGTAACGGTGGAGTTTCTTGACCATTCTTCTCCATACGAATTTACCTTTTGGAAGGGGCGACTAGAATCAATTTTGTAAATTTTGACGTTCAAAAGTGCCTTTTATGTGCCTATTTGAAATAAATGATTTGACTTTGACTTTGAAAACGCACCGTCGAGAAAAATGAATCGTCATGTGCATAATTATGCTCTTAGAGAAGTATTTTAAAAATGAAAACTAACAGTCTCCTTGCAGATCACAATCAGGATACTCTTCGTGTTAAGAGCATGGATGACGCGCGTGGTAGACATCATAAAAGAAATCAAAGCCATTGTGCGTTTTATTGGCCCTAAATTTATTTTAGTGCAGAGTCGAAGGGGATTCACGCTCACATCTAACACAAACGATCCAGCGGATCTATTCTGTAAAAAAATCACCTTGAAAACTAAGGTGAAGTGAGCTTGAAGTGAGCTGTCATTCCACCTGATGCTAGGGATTGACACTAGTTCACTTCCAGCTCACTTCACTTAAGGTTTCACAGTGAGATTTTTACAGAATAGATCTGCTGTTTTTAGCTTCACAAACCTAACAGTTTTGTCTGTGTCGTGATGCCTCGCCTCTCATGTACGTGGTTGTGAGTTCAAATCCGGGCAAGTACTAATGTGACTTTTTCAATTCATACGAACTTTCTAAGTTTATCTTGGACATCATTGGCACCGGTGAAAGAAACCATCGTGAGGAGACCTGGACCTATAGTTAATATAAGATGGAAATCGCCAACCCGTCTTGAGCAAGCGTGGTGATCAATGCTCATGCCTTCTCTGTATGAGAAGAGGCCTTAGCCCTGTAGCGGGACAGTAACAGGCTGGTATTTTTTTTAATGTTTATATATCTCGGGACTCTGGAGTCCCGGACGTTTGGAAGGCGTATGAGGCCGAAGCCAACTCGCAGAGGCCCCTTAGACAATTTTAAATGGTGAGGAGGACCAACCAACGATTATTCCTATATTCACTATGCAAATGCACCCAAGGACCACCTCCGGTTGGTTCAGGGGGCCAACCACCACCTCTTAAAGCAGTATTATTTTAATGTTACTTCAGTGTGAGAAAGAGATGGAGCTATACAGGATGTCTAGCTCCATCTCTTTCCCACACTGAAGTAAGATTACGATAATACTGCTTTAAGAGGTGGTGGTCTAGCTTCTGGACTATTGTAGGATATGGAAACTATGGGTTTGGGTTGACGGGTGACGTAATTGCTACCTGCAATCTACTCTCTTTTTTTCGCGCGCTGCATCACGTCAGCGGTTATAGTGGACAGGTTACCAAGAACTATGACAAGACTATGTCCCCTGCCTGATCATTGTTATAATACACGGATACAATGGCAGGGGGTGATAGCACACTTAATAATGGGCCCTCGAAAACGGTCGCTAGCACATAATGTCGTAGCGACAAGGGGGCAACATGTCCTAAGGCGCTTTTGAGGAGTGGAGAGGTATTCCACGACTATCAGGACAATCTAAAAGCCCGGAATATGGTCAACATCCCTACCAGCACTTACTGGAATACTTCCTTCCTCCGAGCCCGTTTGCTCTTGCGAATCTCCACTCAAGCCGGCCAGTATAGGCAAGAAAGAGGTGGGAGCTCTATTCCTCGTCAGTGTTCACTACAACCGGCCAATAAAGGTAAGTCAGAGGTGAGGAACAAGACTTCTCCCGGGAGATATGGTCTGTGGGGTCGCTACTGCCCAACAGCTCGCCACATGCGAACTGCGGGTTTCTGAATCTCTCTTGGGCTGGCTCCTCATCCTAGACCCGTTCCGGCAAAGTAAACTCTACCGGCACAGACCTAGAGTTCGGAGCGCGCAAGCCTCACTACGACGTCAACGTAGAGAAACAGGATAAAAAAGTAAGTTAAACTTGTTGAAAGAAGCGCTATTAAGAAAGTATGATCATAATTATCAGGCGGCAGTCTAATTTGATGTTTCTGACTTCAGTTCAAAGCTAAAGTTTGTCAAATTATTTCGAGTTGGCAGTCTAATTTATTTAAAAAAGTAAAAGTATCTGTGTCCGACGGAACTTATGGGATTTGACAAACTTGTGACGAGTACAGTAAAAGTTTACGGATCTTTATGACGTTGGATCATTAATCTTCAGATTTCCCTATTGCGGGTTTATCTTCATGGAATTTTTTTTGCTGATTTAACGATTGCCTCGAAATAGACCGCGGCGAAGGTAGTGTGACGATCTAGGGGCCAACTTGAGTGTGGGAAAGAGATGAAGCTATACATGACGTCTAGCTCCATCTCTTTCCCACACTCCAGTAAGATTACAATAATACTGCTTTAATAGGTGGTGGTCTAGCTTCTGATCATGTGTGCAGGGCCAACATGGTCAGATATCGTACAAGACAGAGCCGTTTGAAGGAAAAAAGTAAATTTAAAAAATCTTAAAACCCGACTGGTGTAAAAACTGATCTTTAAAAAAGATGGAAACAAGATTACCTATTAAGTCTCCATACAATCTCATGCAGTCGAAGGCAATAGGTTTTTATTGTTAAATATAAGAAGATGCCTCCAACTGCATGAGATTCATTACACTTTCATTCAGACACTTGCGCAATAAATACGAAAATCGAAATCGGTTTAGCCGTTTAGTAGTTACGATGGAACATAGGGACGGACATACATACATAGATAGGTACAGGTCAAACACATAACCCTACTTTTTAGGCTTCTTCGCAGTCGGGTAACAAGGCGAGGCTTTTGACCAGCAGTGGGACACAATATAGGCTAGCAAAAAATGATTGCCTACACAAGAGTCTGTGATCTTATGCAGACAGAACAATATAAGTAACTAACAGTCATAATAATATGTACATGTACTCGTACATAAAAAAAACTAATTAAACATTCATCGGGAAACCGTTGAACAAATTTCTGCGTCAAAACAAATCAAATCAAAATATTTTATTTCACATAAGCCTACATGGGCACTTATGAAAGGTCAGAAGCTAGGTGCACGGTCCCAATTGGTCGTTTCCTATGGAGAAGAACCGGCAAGAAACTCCACGGTTACTCTTTTAAAAATAATTGGCTTTTACAATGTTTTCAAATTACAGTGTTATTAAAAAAAAAACTGCTGTTGCGTAAAACGGCTGTTATGGTACCCGAGAAAACTTCAAATTAATTTGTCCACTGAAAAGACCACGTACAATGTAACTACTAGTGGCTCCCCCGCTAATTCGCCAGTGAATATTATATTCTAAATTCAATATTCTAAAGTCAATCTAAAGCTGGCACGTTCCGAGATCTCTGTAATAAATTATACCCATATTTATTAAGCTAACCAGACATTGATGTTTTAACCTGGGGATCCAACAGCACTGAATTATAAAATCACTAACTTACATAAATTATTTAGATTCTACACGAGTATAATAGGACCTTAGTTCTAGTAATAAAATATCAAACGAAACGAAATCTGGGCAATAATGTGATAACAAATAAAATTACCAACCAGTAATATCATCCCAGAGACTTACTCCCAGTACCTTTGGTCTCAAGCTTATGTGTCCCATCGTTTGTTTGTTCGACGGAAAATGTAAACTTGCATATTTTATGAACATAGTGATAATTAACATAACCTCTTTATACAGCTTCAGCTTTTCAGTCTCCCCAATTTGTCCGGTTAATCAGATGAAGCTTGCCAAAGCGCACTGCGAGAGACCATCCGAAAAGATTCGTGCACATTTTATGTAAATAAATTTATGTAATGTACCCTACAAGTAAAGCTGAGCGGTCATTATACCCGCGGCGGGTCGCAGCGCGCCGCAGTACCTATTTGTTTCAGACAGATTCAATGAATTTGAACTGTTTCCACTGCAGTGCGATGAGGCTCGCGCACTTTTGGGCGGGTCACGCAACGCAATGCATTGCAAAAATCCTCCTAGATCAATTTCGTACATATATGGGCTGCACCGTAACGCAAAACAGCCGCAAAAATAGGCTTGCCGAGCGATCCGCCAGTGCGTTGCGGCGCGGCTCGCCCTTAATCTATACAGTTTCATTGTAAAAAATACCGTTTTTCAACTTGTTGATATTAAGCCGCGGAAAAATATTGTCTGAGTCCTTTTGTTTTGCCCCCATTGTGCCCGTTTCGCGTTCAAAGCGTTTCTGAAATGTATGAGCGAACGGCAACCATTAAACTGCCATAATTTTCACGAGTGAAATACATTTGGTATTCTTTTTTCTTGTTTATGGTTGGTTGTTTTTGACGTAGGAGTTTTGTTTACCGATGATAATTGTTGGATGCAAAAATAAAATAAAATAAATATCCATTTCTAAGCAGCTTGTCTACATACCTACAAAAACAAGTAAAAATCCAAAATGATTATGTTCTAAATTCAATATAAATTCGAATCATGTTGTTTTAAAAAAAGGCTAGCTTATAAATGTGACTGGGACAAACTGGATGCGGAAGGCGGAGGACAAGATGTTGTGACGCAGCCTGGTAGAGGCTTAAATAAAATAATATAATATAAATCATTATTATTTATAAAAATATAATGATAAAGTTTTTAATAATTATGTCCAGCAAGAGGACTGCGATAGACTGAGTTAATTGAAGCAGATTATGTTACCTATTATACTAAAGAAATAATTACATAGAACCTAACAAAGTCAGATTGTTATTATTAGGTGGTTAAGTTAACTGAGTAAACTGAGAAGCTTTAACTCAAAAAGGCACCCACATTAAAAATAACAATGCCGAGCGTGGTATATTTTATAAAGCAGTTGAAATAATAATGAAGTGAAATAACTCTACCAAGATCATCTGATCACTAACATAAAATTTACTTTCAATTTCTTCAAAGGTCTAAAATAAACCCTAAAGGTCAAATCCTAATTCTAATTTATACTCTAACTCTCTTCAAATAAAACTACTTGTTCAACAATGAAAACTAAAATCCAGCCAGTAATAGAAAAAACAAATACAGGCCAATTTAAATAAAATGTCCCATAAACCTTCAGCTATCAATACAGTTAATATCTCTAACTGAGCATGTAACGATAACTCTGTAAGTTAAAAATAGGCGCGTGTTTCCGAAGGGCATTTATTCGGGCGGAAACATTCACGATTCGCCACAACAATGTCGGCCATTTGCATTAGTGTTATCTGTCTCCTGTCCGACAAATAACTGCCTACGTATTATGTGGCCCTGGTGGCTGTTGCTACGCCATTGTCTACGGAGCTACGGGGTTCATGCAGGAAAAATAAGCATTTTAAAGAGTTTAAAGTCGTAGTTGGAAACTGGGAGGTTATTAAGTAAATAAGATGCATAGAAAACGTTTAGTAAAAAAACTTATCGCGACGACACAGCTGAAAAATTCATTTGTCATCAAAATTGGTGTCTGAGAGCTTTCAGACGCAGACTTCTGCCACCTGGAATTCTAATTTTGAAGAAAGCATTCCAAGAAACTTTTCTACGTGCGCAGTTCATGCTCTTTTCTTAATGAAACAAAGTTGAATATTTAATTATTATTGTTTCATTCATAATTAATTAAGACATTCATGAAAACGTTTTGCGTACATGATACGTGATATTCCGAAAGCCAATATCATTTGTGGGTAGCTAATTAATTAATTACTCTCCAGTCTTCCGAGCGCATGTTTTATACAATGAGTACTGAATAAATGTATCATCTCCCATAAGATAGAATATTCGTATCATGTTCTTTTAATTAAAACACCAGCCGTTAGCAAATATTTACATAAGCCAGTTTCGTATATCACTCGGAAAGTTAACATTTTGAAGTCAACGTCAGTCTGTAGGACGGTAATAAAAAAAAAACAGTTACACAAATACCGTGGGGTGAGTTGTTTGGAAACAAAATCCCTTTGAATATTTAACTTCAATCAGAAATTCTAGGTTCGAATTGTAATGGTAAGCCATTTGGTTGCACGCAAGCCAGCGCGGACCAACGCGAGCCAATTAGTTTCACCCGACTATTTGATCTTTTGCTTTAGAATTATTTATGGAAAGAAAATGAAGCTCACTTTAAGCTATCCGAGCGGCAAACAGGGGTTGCGGGATTTTCGAAAGAGTTACCGTGGCCCCGGCACAGGCAACTGAAGGAACACGGGTGGTTTTTAGTCAGTAAAAGTCTGACACGCCATCCCGCTCCGCTCAGAGCGGGAGAAGTCATTTGATGATTTCCCATCCACAAAAAAACAGAAATCGTGAGATTATATTGTATTAATTAAACTAGGACTTATAACTAATGTTAGGTAACCTGAATGCATTCAACGTCGTGGTTGCGTAATTAATAAAATAGCGCTCTTTAGCGATTTCTGCAAAGAAAATTTTGACGTAGAATAATAACCTATTAGATCAGAGATATCAGACCTCCCGGGAAATCAAAGAATCCGCTAGTTCCATAACAAATGAAGGTAATTAACTAAATCGCTCTTATAATACTAGTTCTCCAACAAAAAAGAAAGCCTATACATTTTCGTGGATTTAAAAAGTGGTTGAAGTTTTTATTTAGCAATGAGATTCTTAGGAAAATAAAAACTATATTACTTATATTTCTGTATAATGTAGATGATCTTTGTTCCATAGAGGAGAGCTCTGAGGGCTGTTGCTAGGTTTATTAGGCACCAACGCATAAAACATTTTTCTTCCTGAGCGGTGAAACTAGTGATGGCGATACATAGTTCAATTTTTAAAATCTTATCTTGTCATTATGATCTTGCCAACAAAAAGCAGAATTAAGGTCAACGTACTCCGGCGGACGGCGGGGGACGGCATCGAGGAGGATATGTCGAGTAGCATCCCGCGGCGAAACACGGTATGCCACGGGGGAAATGCGGAGTGCACGGGCTTGTACTGCCTCTCTCCCGCGATCGTATGCTAGCGGACTCTGGCGCATACCGTCGCATGTTTTCGCGTCCTACAGCGGTATCCTTCAAGGCGGCTTTCAATACCGCAGAAAGAAATCCCCTTTGATGCTCCGTGGTTGGTCTCTAAACTTTGGAATCTATATCTTGTCACCATTAGATACATTCGAATTTACGTTGGTAAATTTAAAATACTCTGCCTTGCCGTCTGCCGATGTGCGCTAGCCTTTAATATTAGCGTAGGACCTTATCTGGAAGTGAATTAGAGTTTTAATACGCAATTTCGTGTAGCATGAATTATTTTATTAAAATTGATAAAAAAAAACTATACAACCAAAATGAGTGTGATCACAAGATAAATAACGCAATTTTATCATCAATATCCAATTAACAAATTGCAATGAGTCTGATAGGCAATTTAAAATAATGAACCAATTAACTTGCCAACTCATTTTTGGTCACCAACGCAGTTTTAATTTTGGTCGACATTTTGTACAATTATGCGGTGTTTAATATGGAATGGTTTGTGTCAGTCCCGTTATCAGTACGGGCGTACGGCTGGGTGCACACAAAAGCTTTGAAATCCCTCGTTACCACTAACCGTGCTGGAACTCAGCCACTGAAGCGCTGCAGGGCTGCGGGCAGCACGTGTAACCTAACTTTATAGTTCAAAAAACGAACGAATCGGTCTAATATGTGAATGTTTTAAAATTCAATTAACATAGTTTGCTTATCACTGTGTAGCGCAAGGAAAATGGCGGTGGAGTCATCATTTTAATTAAATATTTTCAATCTTTGTCTCTAGCATTTTATACAGTTATTTTTTCAATTAGGTACGTGTTTGTCAGCGTAATTTAAAAATAATTTTGTGAAAAAATAATGTTGAACCTCTTCAAAGTCAACATCCGATATCATGTTCGTACAATTTCATATATGTAACAGTATATGTATTTTTTGTTTGTACACATTATTATAGATTAATTTCAGAACAAAAACCAGCATTTTCTTTCATCTTTTTAATGAACTGAAAAGTGGTTTCAAATGAACGGGTAGAAAATACCGTGCCACAGTTTATTATAAGGAAAAAAACGAAGCAATTAAAAACAAATGAACTAAACCAAACCACATAAAACGGACCGAGGATATGCGTGAACTCTATTTTAATAAAAACTATGTTTTGTGGACACAGGTTGCAAATAAAACTTTTTCAACGAGCTCTCGGAAAACTGAAACATCTACTTTTACTTTTTTAACGTTCATAGAATATATTCCTGGCCTTTCGTATTGTTTATTGTTATTTTTATTTTCTTTTTCATTATAAGCACCTTATATTTTCGATACTAAACAGAATTTAAATCTTTTCAGCATTTTTTTTTCAGTTTTGTAAAGTTTTCTGTCCATGTTCATTCATTTGCTTTTGTTCTTTGGTAACTGTGATGATTATGCTCTATCTATTACAGACATGTCTGAAGACATGTTATAAGTATACACAGGTATACTGTAAGGGAAGTGCTTGTACCGTATAGACGGTACGAGCACTTCTCGTGCGACTTCGTCCGCGTGGATTTCGTACTTTAGTACCCGTTATGGGTAGATTTTCAAAGAACCCTGATACACGTTATTCTTTATTTTCGGTCTTAAGTATAAATAGTGAGTTTTGAGTTAATCAGACCGCGCGCTAAAATTCTTCCATACAAACTTTAACACCCCCCTTTCCCCCTTTAGGAGGTAAATAGTTTAGAAAAAACAAAAAATTATAAACTTCATAATTTACTTAGATAATTCTTAATGCCATGTTCCAAGTTTGAGAAATAATATTTTTCATAGAAACAAAATCCCCCCTTTTCACCCCCTTAAAGATTGAATTTCCAAAAAATCCTTTCTTAGTTGATGCTTACAACATATTTATAAGGCATCAACTGCCCAAATTTTAAGTTTGTAGCCCCAGCGTTTTAGACTGCGTTGGTGAATCAGTCAGGACAAGTAATAAATTATATAAATGAACTAGAAGTGCCCCGCGGGTTCACCCGCATAAGTCTCGATCTGGTCGGGATAAAAGTATCCTCTGTGTTAATCCAGTTTATAAACCATCTGTGTGCCAAATTTCATCTAAATCCGTTCCGTAGTTTTTGCGTGAAAGAGTAACAAATATCCATCCATCCATCCGTCCATCCATCCATCCATCCATCCAACGCAATATACATTGTGTCTGTATACGGTATGGGAAAATTAAAGGTGAGGTGCAGACCATCAAACTACACAACTTTCTCCCGGGGACCAACATCGTAATCGCAAAAAAATATCAGATATAATATATATTGTGGGGTGTCAAACTTTGTATGGAAGAAATTTAACGCGCAGTCCGATTAACTCGAAACTCAATATTTATACTTAAGATCAAAAATAAAGTTTAACGTACTCGTATATCAGGGTTTTTTAAAATCTACCCCTAATGGATACTAAAGTATGAAATCCACGCGGACGAAGTCAAGCGGGAAGTGCTAGTTGGAGATAAAGTTTTAACCTTTGATATCGTTATGAGTTGTTTATGGTGACTTATGGATTAATTAAATAACTATGGGTGTAGTTAGACAATCAGGATCCGCATTAAATGATTACCCGCTTTACATGTATTTGTCGTAACTATGAACGAAACAATGTTCTATCAACAGCTGTGTGACATGATACTACGACAGAACTTACACGATGGTCCGCAATTCGCAAGCCACGAGAACAAAGACGCAACATGTCTTGAGATCTGACACGGCAGAGGTATATATTGTATATGATGACATGTCTGACATGGCCCACAATTTACATATCACGCACATAGGTATATTTACATGTAAGCAACAAGCGGTACCAATGGTTATGTAGGGTTGGTATTTTGACGAAATTTGAAAGGGTATACAGAATACGAATATGCGATATGGCAGTACTACTAGTATATTTCAGCGCAATGGTTAGACTGAAATGCGACCGCAACATATTTGAGGAAGGCTAGGGATACAATGCTCTAGAGTTTCAGTAGATAATAGATCAAAAGACATTTTATTGAATATCTGAAATTCTTTCAATATTTTACTTACTCACGGATACCTATATCTACGTAACATCGATTGATTCGTTTAAATTTAAATTGTCATGCTTGTTTAACGTTACCGAGTCAAAAGGTTATTTGATTTACAAATCTGTGTGTTGTGTTTCTGAAAATTTAATCAAATCTTTATGAAAATTGTTTTCGTTCTCGATAATTGCTATTGGTTGGCTTCGTTGAACAATTAATTGTAACCAAATCATAATGTGAAGTGGACTTAACGTTTAAGGTACAACAAATAATAGATATAGATTGTAATGTTATAGCAAACTCCTATTCAAAATTATATTAGCAATGATAGCAATATTCATAAACAAACTTCATTGTTGACCGTCACATGTTTACTTGAAGTCTATTCAGAGATCACTTGTTACGTAGGTACTGGTATGCTACCTACACGCTTGGTGAGCTAACCGCCGTGCCACCGGAATTACCTCCAAATAATGAACAAATATACAAGGTGTAACATAATTAACGCACAACCTCTTAAAGGGTCATTGTACTCATCTCATTATGAACAACTTTCATTATGGAACCAAACCTGAAATCTCAAAAAAATCTGCTGCTCCCTACATTTATGTTCGCTTAACTCGTCAAAATGTAGGGAACAGTTGATTTTTTTTCGCGATTACAATGACCCCTTAAGAGGTTGTGCGTTAATTCTGTTACACCGTTATATATTTAGTTGCGAATTTTCAAAGCATTCATGGTAAGTACCAGGGGCGTAACCTTCGTACAACCCGATTCCTATCGGCTTCCCTTCGGAACAACCACGCTTTTTAATGTCTTCTATTGCCAAATAGTATGGTACACCTGTGTGTGTATCTGTGTATCACATCACATTATATAATTATATTTAATACCAGTTTAATACATCATAAGATTAGAAACCTATAGTTTTTTGTCTGTGTTTATGAGAACTGAACAATTTTTTCTTCGGCTTCCCGCTAATGATAATTGTAGCTGCGCCACTGGTAGGTACTACAGCTTTCCTAATTATCCAACCGCAACATTGTAGCTTTAGGAACAGCTTCACACAATCATATTATAGCGGTTACATTTTCTACTCTGAATATTATCGCCGGGTGTACCTCATGTATTAAAATTACATGAGATAAGGGGTGTTACTAATTCCTGCAGCTATTCGTACATAGCGATGTAGGTTATAATTGAGCTTTAGTTTATTTATTTTATTTATTTATTTAGGATCTCCAACAAAAGATTTACACAATACATGACACATGAAAAAGGGCAACATCAGGCATTAAAAGGTTTATTTTTGATCTAAAAATAATTGGAAAACTAGTTGTTGTTTTTTTTGTCTGAATGATTACGAGCTAATTCGATTGTTTTTTTACCTTATCGTTTTATGTTTTTAAATAAATTTAAAGATGAATGCCGAATTTTATTTGCATTCCATTTCCACATAGATTTCTGTCAAAGATGCTAGGAGCTTGATCGATCTACAAAGTTAAACCATGCGGACACAGTAGATTTGATTTGGATGACTGAAAATTCCCTACCGGCTTCTATCGAAGTAGTAAAATGTATATTAGATTCGTCATGTATTAGTTCATCATAACCTTGAATTATTATTTTGAGATTAGAAACATCACTATTTTTACACCATTATGGTCGTAAATCAAACGCTCTAGCCCATTCCTGAGTGTTTTCTGACGTAACAAGGAAACTGTTAAATATTCATTTAATTTCACCAAAAAGAAAACGATCGTAAAATTCGAACTCTATATTCTATAAATAAAAAGTAAGTGAACGGACCATAAAGATGATCTTAGTAATTGCCAATAGCCATATAATTTGATTTAGGAAAAATTTTTGTCTGTGGTTCTGAGGGAATGGAATTATTTGTTCTTACGTTTTATCATTACGTGGGATGGTTTAATGACAATTTAAGCTTACACCGCTTGCTTTTGTAGACCAAAAAAAAAAATTTTCAGGCTTTTCATTAATTCGTACGTTTGAATACTCGCCTTAAGTATTACCTTATATATTTTTTTTTATCAATGGGCTCATTTCATGTCAGGTTTATGATCCCTATTATCTTAATAATTTATGACGGTCCATACGATCTTCGGGCTAGTATACGTGACGTGGTTTAGTCCATTAAAATTGTGCCCTTGACAACGTAGCAACATTACTTTTTGATGTAAGTAACCTATAATTTAATATCATGGAAGCGAAAGTAAGTTTTCCACAAGGTACAAAGTACCTTTAAATAATGTGTCAAGCACCTTTAAAAGGAATCTTTTCAACATCTCGGAGAGAAACATTAATTTTAATTACTTATGAAAATCTTATCTTAAATTCAGGTCTAGAAGAATTAAACTTTGAAGAAGAGTTCCTTATACAACGAAGGTTAGCACTAAGAAATGGGTTAAATGGGATGACAGTTTGTATGGAAATCCGTCATTGTTCCGATGGGAAATCCCATCGGGCGAAGGTAGTTCATTGTAGAGTAGTGCAACTCAACTCTTTTAATTTTTTTTATTAGTTCAATTGAAGCATAACATCTCAGTTACCCTGAAACAATCCAGGTATTTGAATTAAATTGAATTGAAATACAAATATTTCTACAATTGTATTCCCTTACCGTGCTGGACCGATCCAAGGAAAATCAATTTTGAATGAAATTGAACGAACTCTCTAAAGAAAATACCATGTTTTTCTTTAATAAAAGAATGAAGCAGTCTGTCTTCAAGTAGGTACTATAGTGGTAAAGGTCATGAAGAAATCTTCCAGTGGCTAAACTTACCTCGAACCTGTGGGATCTTGGTTAAAATAATGTATGTGGGCTTCAGAAACCTAAAATAATACGAAGAAAAGTCATTTTAACATTAAAATGACATTTAACCCCTGTTTGTACCCTGTTATATTTACCTATCATGATTAATTATATTTTATGTGGCGTAAAATGACAAGAAAGATGAACGGGCCAATTTTGAGTTGAGTGATTTTCTTCGTAGGTGGGGTGTAACCGGAGTTTAATTTAAATCCAGGTCACACGAGGTCATCTTTGAGTAGCTAACATGCGGCTATAATTTAAATAGACATGTGTCTATTTTAGTTAGCTAAAATTATATCGAAAAGAACCATTATAATTCCACCAAGTTGTTGTTATAACCATTATCTACTTACTTATGAGTTGTTTTTCATAAAGTCCTTTAAGAAATACCTATGCTATTATTTCTTATTGTAAAACATTTGAAAGGTAGGGTTGACAAACGGATATGACGAAACTGTGTGTTTGCTCTAGCTATGAGAACTTACAATGTAATCTGAAAGAGTAAAAACTCTTTGCTTTAAAACTAATTTAAAATTGCTAACTCGGAGAGGCGAAAGAGAAGGCAAGTATAAGTTAATAATAGATTGTAAACTTGTACAATGTTCTGGGACGGGCGATAGGGAGCGGTACGTGCATCGTTAACTTTGAACTACTGTTGAACTGGGAAGTCATACCTTTTGAATGGTAGGTAATAAGGAACACTGAAGGTAAGGTAAATGTTAACGTTAGGTGTTCATGACTGTCAGGGTTAATTGAAGTTTTCTGTCAGGAAAAGGAGTTACTTCTAAAAAACAACTAAAGCGCAACCGAGGTCTATTCAGACTGGAGACATAACCAGGGGGTCTACTCCCTAAGCACGAAGTCCGTAGTTTTGGCCGAAGTTACGGTGGTTTCCTTCTCCGTATCACTTACGGACATAAGATTAGTTCGGTTTCCGAACTAAGAATGAATGACGACACGATTGTACAGTTGTCCCTACGCCCGATGTGTTTTTGCCCCTCCGAAAATTTTAATTTTACACTTGTTTTGCCGGATTAACTAATTTCGGACGGGCCCGTATCTTTGTTGATGGACTTAGGGAGTAGGCCCCCAGCTACCAAACTTTAACTTAGTACGTTATTCTTTGCTTTAATTAAACGAGAAAAAGTATTACAAATTAAAAAAAAAAACAAGTCACGCGAGATCTATAATTACTACAAATATTGTGGTTTAATGTTGTGTATGTAAAGTTTTTATATAAACAATTTAGATAATTGATTTCATGTAACACAACTATTTGCACTAGGTAGTACCTACTAAATTAAAGACTAACTAACTAACTATACAAATAAATACAAAAACCAAATGACAGTTTTATAAATAAATTCTCGTGTAGAACTTAGCTCTAATTGTGAATCTATACAAATAAATACAATTGAAGGAAGGATAATGGCAACATAACAGCTTTTTACTTAATGCATATGAAAGTACTTATAATAAAAAAAACTATTTTTAATTTTTTTTGTCTGTCTTTCTGTTTGTTCCGGTTAATCTCCGAAACGGCTGTACTGATTTTGACCGTGAAAGTTCCGCGCAACTAAATAAAAAACCCATGAAAATGTGAATAAAAATAGTAACTCTCGAACTACCGGTCGGATTTGAAAAATTCGTTTTGTATTTGGTAGCCCAATTCTCGAAGATAGTTATAGGCTATTTAACATCACGCTACGACCATTAGGAGCCGAGCAAAAAAAGTCAGAAGGAACGCTAAGCGAAAACTAAGTAATATCGTGAGCGGGCGCAGGCGATGCAACGCGGCGGTGGGGACGAGGGAGTTTTACTAAAATGTGGCTGTTATTTTAGTATACTGTGTATGTTACGACTTCCACGTGAATGAAGTCGCGGGGCACAGCTAGTCCAGAAACATAAATAAAGCTGCAGTAGGCGAGCCAATTCTATGTAAAATTATTATCTATGAAACCTACAAAATTCAAATATGTAGTTGAATGTAGATTTTAATCTATTTATAACAATAGTAAAAGCAAATTTCCATTGTGAATAGTAGATAATTATAAATTCAAAACGCGTTCATGGGCTGCAAAAATAACTTTTAGAGATACAATTATTAAGTTTGATATTGATTGGTTGAAAATATTTGAAAACGTTTGAATTTCGTAAGATCCTAATTTGAATAATATGCAGATTTAAAATTTAATGACCCGTGCGCTCTGAATGAAATTACAAACTTACTCTTAAACATTTTTCTTTTAATTAAGAACAAAATAATTAAAAGAGAGCTTTAAATTAGAAACTGAACTAAACTTTATTCATGTTTGAAACTGGTTTGGTACACATACGTCACTTGTCAATAAAAGTTCATAGGAAAACCAGCGTCAAACAGCGTATACGCAGATATATGTAAGTATGTCAACGGACTTGAGTGCATACCTTGCGTGTTCTATGCAAAGCTAACGCAACGAGTCGTACTTCCACGCAGTAATATGACTCGCCCATCAAGGAGCGCTGTCCCTAATTAGACTAATTATTAATTTATTAAACATAAAACAAAAGATATTAAATTAAAACACGTATACTAAAAGATAAATAATTATATTATTTTTAAAATAGTGAAGGATTCATAAAAATACGCTTGATAGATTTTGCGTGATTCTCAGTTTTTATCCGCGTTAGACATACATTTACAAATTAATTACACTATGTAATATAAACATAATCTAAAATATTTTTATATTATGTTATTAAAAAATGCTCTAATCTAACATATATTTATTTCCAAATCATTAACACTACTCGTTTAGACGTGATTTTCTGTTTAAAATCATTAAAAGTCGGTTGTCGTCGCCTTAAGGGGGAAGCTCCAGGTAGCCCGCGAAATTCAAACTTTCACATTTTTTTTTTTGCAATTTGCAAGTCAGTATTAAGATGTATGTTGATTAGAATATCATTCGCGACCATAACAAATATGCATTTACAGAATTATAATCATTAAAATCAGTAATAAAACTCGATAAGTTTGTATAATCATAATTGTCAAGATTTCATGAAATAGTCATTCAATAGACAACCTCCAATCAATCCAATAGATTACCTGGTCTTAAAGAGTTGTATTAGCGAAAATTATGTAGTGAATCATATTTTGATCAACATAGAATCTAATACTGACTTGCGAATTGCAAAAACATCAGAAAAATTGAATTTCCCGGGCTACCTGGCGCTTTCGCCTTAATGCAGAAAATGAAAATTTTGGCGCAGTCGTGAGTCACACTGTTTTTAAAGAATTTCACTTTTAATTTTTATTATTGATTTCGTGTTTTATTAACTGTTGCCCAATAGAATATGTAATTCTTTCTTCCTTTTTTAAGCACTTGGGTGTTTCACACTCATGCTGCAATGATTTCAACGGCTAGATTTACTGACACGTGAACCTCTCATAAAAAAAATCCGGGAAACGCACAGCTGCCATATGAGTTATTCTTATTTTATACATATTTCCACATTTCACCCTCTTCCCTCCGTCATAAATTATAAATAGCGTATTCATAAATCACCTTTAGATTATGCCAGTCAGAAATTTCCTAACAGTAGTACTTCATAATATTAGGTTCATATATTTAATTTCAGGCATTATTCCCTAACGTGTTTATTAATTAATATTCTCTTATTACACATTAATCTTAATGTTATTCTATTATGTTGAGAACGGTTTCCAGTCTAACCTTCTGTCATCTTATTACAACAAAATTATGGCAAACTAGCCTCTGCCCACGACTTTGTCCGCATGAAATTTCTTATTTTAACATTTATAATATCCTTATGACACTCGGCAATGCTGTAGCTTCCCATTAGGAATTTTCGGAATCGGATCAGTAGTTCCGAAGATTACCACCTACATACATACTCACAACCTCTTTATAAAATTAGATAGTTGATAGTAGACGGAAATCTTGTCAGATTTTGTTTTCTTGTATTGGTGACCGATGCGACGCTTAGATATGGGGGTGTCTCGATGTGTAAAGAATGGTCACCCATCTACGGCCTAGTCGCGGCAAGCGCAGCTTGACCTTGCAGATTAAAATCGATACACGCGGCGGTTGTGTAGCCTTTTGAAAGTTTAACTTGGCTTCTGGACAAATGAAATTCATTTTTTGTCTGTTTGATGAATGGAGTCGGAAGACGGAGTACCATCTAATTTTATCTTTTTTTCTCTATAGACCTTGCTATGTTGGTTTATTTTATGTTTCCTCAGCTTAACCTCTCAAATATCGTATGAACCCCATAGATACATAAGCAAAATACTCTCGAAACGATAATAAATATAATCGTGAAAACCGTTGAGAGCTCACATGCAAGCGGCTTCTAGAAGGCGAACATTTGACGGGTTAATTGCGTTTTTAGAATGTTTTCTGCTTGTAACAAAAAGTGATGGATGTGCGTTGTAATAATAAAAAAAATCCTTTATTTCATGTCGACCTACCTTGAATTAGGGCAAGGTCAAGCGAACGTAACCAAGTGTAATATGCGCCATGAAAAATAAGTCGCCAAAACTCTATACAATATCATGGTTTGTGCCACACTCGACGCAGAGGTGAATCCTCGTAAAATTCGGTCGATCGTAAATTGTTAGGCTTATTTTGAGCTAGGGAAAATACGCTGACCCTTCCCTAAGTCTTTCTGCGGATAACATGAAACTTTTTAAAATTCCGTGTTTACATAGTAGGCTTCTGAAAATAGTGTAATTTGTCTTCCGCTATAAACTCCCTAGCGCTGGAACATTTTAACATATTTTTAACATTTGAGATAAACTTTTATTCTGTGTTTGCTTTGTGCTCATGTGAAATGGTACGTCGTTCCGCGGTGTGTGTTATTGTGTATTTTGTTTTTGTGTTACAGCTTACGGACTTTATTTTAGAGTTTTCCGGCTTTAGTAAGTCCGCATAACAAAGAGGCGGGTAGTTTTTGTATACAATATAATATTGTGAGAGTTTACGAGGGGATCTAAATGTAAAGAATACACCATTTTTTATCACAATAAAGGATACATGGGCTGGAATAAGAAAATTCTGAATAAGTACAAGCTTCATTATTTTAAAGATACCTACGTATTTTGAGTTATTTTCTTGGGCGTTTAGAATTTTATAATAATACGTAAGAAATGTGGTTGATTGAATTTGCGTTAATCTATACAAATAAATAAAACTAAAGTGTCTGTTTATAATGTCAAAATAAGAACTTTTTAATAAATGCATCAGAAAGTATACAGGGTGTAAGGGACAGCCCTCCGCAGACTGATGGGGTGAATTCAGTATATCATACTAAGATGACCGGTACATGAAATTGTTTCAGGAACGTTATGGGTATCCAAAAAATCTGATTTGTTTTATTACCTCACATGCAATGTATCGTTACCGTGGTAAAACGCGCTTAGCGAGCGGCACGCAGCGAGCCTTCAGCCGCCGAGTATTTTAACATCCATTGGTGATTTTTTTTATTTTAGCTGTTTTATTTACATAAATGGAGTGCTGCGTACAGAGAATGTAATTTTACTTTAAAATAAAGGAATAGTAACTGAAAATACGATAAAAAAAAAATAAAAATTTTCCTGAGAATATTTTCGGTGGAATATGATTCAGAATAAGGAGCTGAATGCACCCTTTTATTTTGCGGAGGGCTGTCCCTTACACCATGTATACGGTATTTATAACAAAAAAGCAATTTTAATTTTTTTTGTCTGTCTGTCTGTTTGTTCCGATTAATCTCCAAAATGGCTTGATTGATACGGCTGATATTACCGTGAGTAACTTAGGCTCTTTTATTTTAGAAAAATAATTAAAAGACATGAAATTGTGAACAAAAAGACGGATTTGAAAAATTCTTTTTGCATTTGGTAGCCCATTTCTCGAGGATTGTTATAGCTTCGACCCTTCCTAGCTGATCAAAAAGAAAAAAAGCCAGAAAGAACACTAAGCGAAAACGAAGTAATAGCGCGGGCAGGCGATGCAACGCGAAGTTTTTCTAAAATGTGGCTGTTATTTTAGTATATTGTGTATCTTACGACTTCCACGCGAACGAAGTCGCGGGGCACAGCTAGTTTATAATATAAGTTTAAAACTTACGATACGGTGCGGTAGTTCACTACCTATGCTGTAGGGCAAAACTTGGGTAATCCGTGATAGTTTTGTTTTTTACTTGTAAAATTCGATTCATTGATCAGACTATTTTTTAAATTTACTGTGATATAGTAGACAAAATAAGTTTTGCTAACTTATATCTAAAAATGTGGCAAATACTATAATGATTGAAAAATGTACATTTATCAAGTCAGTAGTAACTTGGTAATAAAACACAATTATCTATCACCGAATAGCTGCATATCACGAATTAGCCAAGTTTTGCCCTATGTTGTGTTGTGCGTGTTTCAGAGTCCTTACCTGAAACAATAACAAAGATTCATTTTTAGAAAATAAGAAATGAGCTGAGCTCATTATAATTTAAAGTTAGTCAGAGGAATTATTTTTTAAGCAAATTAACACCCTACGTTCAACTGACTACGACAGATGTGAGTGGAAACGCCGGGAGAGGACGCCCTAGGAAGACATATAGCGACCTTATCGGTGACGTTCTTCAGAAAGGTCAGGTGCGTAGTACTCGCAACCGGCGTGCGTGTATGACCAGGTGTATGAACGTAAACGAGGCAAAAGGAGTATGTAAGGATCGTAGCAGGTGACGTTCTGTAGTTTCTGCCTACTCCCATGGGAAGAAGGCGTGAGTTTATGTATATATGTATGTATATTCTTTGAATATACGGACAACTTAAGTTGGCAGTCAATTTGCTTAACAATTAATTTCTTTGACTTTACATGATTTTTAAAGTGTTTGTGGATGCTACTGCCTTCCTTAAACAGAAAGTCTACGTGAGGATTCCCACTTAAAAAAGTCTCTCACCTTTCATGATAAAATATAAGAGGTAGAGTAGAATCCACTTGTATTGACATCATAGGACTAACACTTCATACTAAGCGGAGGTCATACAAAGCATAGTCTTAAAAAATAAACAACTTCCTATTTTTTTTTTGTTAGGTATTGAGTTTAATAGAAGAGAGAAAAACTACAAATTCTATGTTACATATTAATAAATCAAAGAAACATGAGCTGACACAACACAAACATATTAAAAACATGAATAATTTATTGTAATAGACATACTACATTACATATTTTTCTTTTTTCTTAGTGTGACATGTCGCTTATGACCTATTTCTTAAAAATAGGTCAAAATAAGCGACATGTCAATGCTAAGTCATTATATCAGAAATTTGTTATAAAGAATATATGAAACCTAACTTCGCACTGCAATTACTTCATATTAAGGCGAAAGCGCCAGGGTAGCCCGCGAAATTAAAATTTTCTCACGTTTTTTGCAATTTACAGGTCAGTATTAGGTTGTATGTTGTTTAAAATATGATTCGCGACCGTAACAAATATCTGTTTGCGAATTATAATTATTAAAGTCATCAATACGACTCTTTAAGAATCTCTCTTTAAGTACCTAATAAAAAAAAAGTAAGTACTTAATAAAAAAAGACTATTTCATGAAATCTTGACATTTGAGGATAATACTTACTAAGCGCTTCCCTTACGGGGGAGCCCCCCGTAAGGGGGAAGCGCTAAGGTAGCCCGCCAAATTGAAATTTTCTTACGATTTTTGCAATTTGCAGCTCTGTGTCTGGGTGTATGTTGATTAAAGTATGATTCGCGATCGTAACTGGATTTACAAAATTATATGGCGCTTTCGCCATAAGCGGTTGGTCAATATAGGTGAAGTCATAATAAACGGATTCCACTGTACCTAGTTAAGCATGGCTTCTCAGAGAAATACTGGCATAAATATAATTAAATTTTGTTATTTTTATATAATAAATTATTTTCCCTTCCAACCGTCGTGAACATAAAACAAATCTACGTTTGTTGCCTCATTAAAAAACATTATATCAATCCTGAAACTTTTTAAACTAGCAATCTAAACTAACGATAAAATTCCAATTTCAAAGTTTTGCGCATGACAGTTGTTTGACATTGTATTAATTAAAACCTAATTCCGTTACGGATGACAGACATGCTAAGACTTCGAGAGAAATGATAAAGGAAATTTAATAAGAGATAGGCAGCAGCCTTGTTCCGGTTGTGGGTAGTTAAGAAAGCTTGTCCCTAACGTTCTGTTTCGTTGTTCCCGCCGAAAATTAATAACCTGATGGATAAAGGTTGTAACTGAAGCCCAATTCCCGTAATTAAAAACGTTCAAAATCTAGTCGCAATCTCATCTCAGCGATAATCAAATATCAAAAAGTTGTCCAAAAATGTAGGGAAATTATAGGTATTTTTGACATATTGAGACTGAGATCAGACTGTGAAAGTTCTTAAAATTACGTGAATTGCCCCTCTGTTCGTGTGCTAATAAGTATTTGAATAGATATCTTGAAGTGCGTTCTTTATGCAAAGTAAGTTATGACCAAATCTTGTAAAATTATCCTGTGAAATTGAAATGATTGTTGTGTGTAAATTATAATATAGGTTAATCGCGAAAGAAATGTCAGTTGTTCCCAACATTTTTTCGTTTGCACAATATGCACAATTTGTATGGAGCAGCTAAAAATTTCTTCGTGATTTCATGATTGGTCCCACAGTAAAATTAGTTTACAATGATGAATAGGTACAATGATTTCTCAAGAGGTTTTCAGTTATTTTAATTACACCTTGTATGTTTTGCTAGTAAAAGCTGACAATTTATTATGACCTCTGAAATACAGGAAGGTGTTCTAATGATTTATTGAATTGACTAATTGACTAAAATTAAAATATATACATAGTGTAAATCTACTGAACTTATTAAGGTAGCCCACGAAATTCAAATTTTCTTAGGATTTTTGCAATTTGCAGCTCAGTGTATCTATTGACGGGGTCCGCTAGGGCCGATGCCAGATAGAGTTGCGGGATGTTCGAAAGAGTTACCGTGGCCCCGGCACAGGCAACTGGAGGAACACGGGTGGGTTTTAGTCAGTAAAAGTCTGACACGCCCTCCTGCTCCGCCCGGAGCGGGAGAAGTCATTTGATGATTTCCCATCCAAAAAAAAAGGCCCAACACAGGCCCCTACATGTAAGGTGGCAGCCCTATCACACGCCGATTACCGAATTCGCTGCCCCAAAGCATGAATGTGAATGTGTAAGATTGTATTGTACCTAATGTCTATGTTTATTACGTTATCTTTGTGTTATTATATTATATGTACCCATTCATTGTAAGTTGGAAGCATACATGGAAAATAAACGATTTAATTTCGTTTCATTATCCAAGGTTTAGTTAAAACCTATTCGAAAGCCGCGAAAAAAATGATCGATGCTCAAGTGTGCCTACAGTAAAAGTTAATGTCACCCATAAAATAAGAGTGACACAAAGTTGTAAACATGAAACAATAAAATAAGTAGGTTAACAACTTCCCTGTCCCATACAACGCATTTTTCACAGTTTTTTCTTCTGATGAGTTATATATAACATTCTTATATACCATAAAATATAATTTTCATAATTACATGTAGATTTATCCTATTTTGGTTATTTTATGACTCATTGTGACTCATGGACGTAGGGCGAAAACTTCTCTCGTGAGTCATATATGACTCATTGGACAGGGAAGTTGTTAATAGATTAAACTGAATGGGATGCAGGCCTAATGCTACTCACGGGGAAAAATAAATAGGTAAAGTTGAAGGCGTTTAAGATAATTATCTAATAAGATAATTGGATTGGATTTGCGCCCGGTAGATGGCAATAGGCTCGCCCCCTATTACATGGGACTTAAATATAACTGGCGAAATGTGGGTGTTACTTTTAGGTACACCTCTGCCTAACCCTTCGGGGAAATAAGGCGTGATGTTATGTTACGTTATGTTATGTTACGTTACGTTACGTTACGTTACGTTACGTTACGTTACGTTACGTCACGTTACGTTACATTACGTTATGTTATGTTATCTAATAAGATGTACTCATACATACATAAATTCACGCCTTCTTCCCATGGGGGTAGGCAGAAACTACGGAGCGCCACCTGCTACTATACTTGTGTATTGTGGTGTATAATGTATTGTGTGGGGGGCGTACAATAATCCTACTAATATTATAAGCGCGATAGTTTGTGAGGATGGATGGATGTTTGTTACTCTTTCACGCAAAAACTATTAAACGGATTTGGATGAAATTTGGCACACAAGTAGTTTATAAGCTGGGTTAACATACAGGATACTTTTTATCAAGATATTCTTACGGGATCGAGACTTATGCGGTGAAACCGCGGGGCACTGCTAGTAGATGATAAACTTGAATTATTTTATTTTATCCGTTTATCTCAAAGAAACGTACCTACACATCATTACGTTACTACTTTTTCACTGTATTTTTTCGGAAACAATAAACTAAAAAATTACATTTAAAAGTAATTCCAAATTCGCTTGAATGATCGAATGCAACCATAGTCATTTTCCTAACAGCCTGTACGACATAAGGTCGCCTTTTGCATGTAACCTCTGTACTGTACTGTCTCTACTCTGCGTGTGTGTGTCTCTGTACTTATAACTTAAAAAATATCGCCAGAACTAAGTTACCACAGGATAGCTCGGTTAAGCAGCCGACAACTTCACAGGTTGACCTGATGCCAAAATAAAACGAATTTTTTACTGACTGCGTCTGTGTTTCCGAACGCATACAACCCCGATCTCTTCAAAGTGAGAGTGAACAGGCTTTTTCTGGGTAAGCTCGCTCCATCTTCGACTTTGTTTCTGTCATCTCTGACCTAGACTAAAGTCAAGAGCAAACCTATCTAAAAAAAAAAAGACTAAAAAAGAGGAGGTTATTCATTCGACGCATATTATTCAAATTCAAAGAATATCTAAGTATATAAGAACTTTCTCCAGAGAGTTAACTGCAAAAGTACAAGAATGTGTATTCAGTTTCTATGGCACTATCAATTCAGAAGACGCTTCCATAGATACCAGATTATTATTGTTACCAGATTATAATCTCGGGACACTGGGGTCCCGGACCTTTGGAAGGTGCACGAGGGACCGAGCCAACTCGCAGAAGCCCGTTAGACGCTTTTAATGAAATGAGCCATCACCCCACGGTTATCCCTGTACGCACTATGCAAGTGAACCCAAGGGCCGGTTGGTGTAGGACTATTGCAGGATATGGAAACAAAGATATTGGAATATATGTCTGGATGGCTAAAGTGGACTGGTTACCTAGAACTATGAAAGGACAATAACCCCTTATTATTATTGTTATTTACTCTACCAGAAGATTTGAAGAGCCACTTTTACGTACTGAACAAAATAAGCAAGTCTTGCAGAAATAATGAGAGAGATTTTTATTCCCAAATAAAGGTATTTGTTGTATAATACCAGGTTATTGAAAACAAAAACTACATAAGCCTCGTTAGTTCAGCGTCAGTTAATACAAGAAAGGAGAATGTTGACAATGATTTTACTACTTATATTCTCAACGAAAATGCTTGAGGAAATACGGTTAGCTTCAGATAAGGGACTAGCCACTTTTAGGTCGGCCCACAGGGAGGCGAGTATCTACTTTGTTACATGAACCAATTCGCCAGGGAAGAGGAAAATTCGAAATTAATATAATATGATCTTATATCTAACGAGGGAATGTCGTGAGAATTAAAGTTCAATGAACAATGGTTTTGGGAGTATAGGAGCTAATAAATTAACAGTTCTTGCCTCACAATCTTACGATGACAGTGTAGGTAATTAATGAGTTAATTAAGATTTGTCAAAACTTCGTTATAAGAATATTCCTGGCCAAATATCATTCCTTTTAGCCAAGAATATCCTTCATCCATCCGTCTTAATGTTTGAGGGAATTTCTGCGGAAAAAAATACAGAATTTCATAATTTGGACCTTGTTGACCCCTGCTGACACCTCGAGGCGTCAGCAGAATTCAGCAGGTTAAGGGCTCCCACACAAAACTGCGAATTCGCATTGCATCGCAGTTTTGTGTGGGAGTCCTAAGGGTGCCTTATCCGCTGAGCCGTCTGACGAGGGCCTCTTACTGAGCCTGTCCCACAGGCCCCTACGTCTGCCAGCTACAGCCGAGGACGGTACCATTCTAACCTATCCTAGTGTGCGACTGCTAAGAACAGTTCAGGGACTACCCACGACCTAGATATCGCAAGCGGTGGGATAAGTGTCTAAGTGACGTGTTAAACTCGTTAACGTTAACACTGACGTTACCTTTGAGTTATGAGTAACTTTATAATAATAGTTTGTAGATGATATGCAGCATTCTTTGCATGATGACAGAAATTTCATTCTCATATTACTCTATACTCCAACGTTCTCCATTCCTGCCTCTCTCTGGCCACCCTGCCCTATTTCGTTCCAGCGACCTGTCATGTCATCATTTCATCTTTTCTGTGGTTTACCTCTCTTTCTTTGGCCGTTTCTTGGGTGAAGTGTTACCTACGTGCTATGAATTATGATAAGATGGAGTTTATGCGACTGAAGCTTCGATCAAGAATACTCTCATGACTTCACTTGACTAAACTTAACACAAAAAAAAAATTGTGACAGCCTGCCTCAAATTAAGCACAAAGAACCTACACCACCCTTTTTACTTTACGTCATTTACGTTAGCCGTTTTTCTAAGTATTCTGTGAACTTAATTTTAACTTTGGAAAGACGCAATTTGTTCTCAAAAGTATTTATTTTTACAAATTGTGCTTATGTTTTTATTGCGGTTGAAGTAGGTACCATGAATAACATTATTAGTACTCATTTTTGACCAAACATTGACTGGTAAAAGTAAAATTATCTGTTTCAGTGGCTGAACTTAATACATATACTTCTACTTTCTAAGTGATAATGTTATATATCCAAAATATAAAATTCATAATCAAAAGTCATTAATTCAAACTAGGCTGAGAATCAGTACTTTTTGAACGTCAAAATTACATAAGACAGTCCCCCGAAACGCCCGCCCTTCCTTCCTAGTGCTTTAGTTGGGAAGAAGAAGTGGCGCAACAAACTCCCCAGCAGCACCACAGCTCTCTGTTCAATTAGAAAAACTTGATTCTATACAATAGTATGCAAAGTACATTATGAAACACAAAACATTAAATAAAATTGTTTGCCATAATGTCACCTAGCACACGCCAATATATTATCAACAAAAAATTACTACTACTAACGAAAGAATTACTAATATCAAATTCCTACTCTATAATCTATTAGCAACAATCATGCATGTTGCCCTAATTAGTTACTCTTGTGTCGCCGCTTTTAATGTGTATAATATCTTTACAGTCGATGACGTCACTGCTTGCATTAGCTTTGAGCCGCATCGATGCATAATGCGGTACTGATATCATTAAGCTTTTGATCTAGATATAGAACATGAAATGAAAATTCCGTGATTGTCTATACAAATTTTAAAAAAAAAGTCTCTTTCCGTGTCTGACTGTGTAACTGCGTTGTTCTTCGAAACTACGCAAATTTGTTCCGGAAGGTTTATGTGTATAATACAATAATAATTAACTTACATAAAAAAACCAGCCAAGTGCATCTCGGACCACGCACAATGAACGGTTCCGTAGTTGGGATGAATTTATCCCAAGACCAAACTTAACATTGTAGTTGAAAAACATCTCTCATACATTCCAATTGCAAATGTAAGTTGGTCGACTATTACTCGTAAACTTGTAAAGCCTACTTAACTATGATAGTATTCCTTTTAATTTCGGTGTATATACTACTACCGTGAATTTTTTCACATATCCAAAACTAACCGTTTAGCTGGCAGGGGGGGGGGGGGACACTTGACTCTTACAAAAATTAGCACTTTAAAGCTTAATATTTCAGAAACGGATCTTAATCTAAAAATTGTTTTCGCAAACCCACAATATTTTTGAAACACCTATCGAACAACACCCCACATCATGGGGTAGACGAGAAAAAAAAACATCGCCACTTTGCGTGTACAGGAGGTACCCTAAAAATTTTTTTTCCATGCTTTTATTTTACCATTCTAACGGCGTGATTAATATACTGGATGATTTTTTTTACCGTCTCGAAATTTTTACATTGTGTTCTACCCAAGAACATGAACAACTTTCACTATGGGACCGACTATGAGATCACGAAAAAAAATCAGCAGTTTCATACATTTTGGTCAAGTAGGTTTAAACTTTATACAGCAGATTTTTTTTTCGTGATTTCAGAGTTGGTCCCATAGTGAAAGTTGATCATATTCATGAGTAGAACACCCTGTATAAATTTCGAGACGGTGAAAAAATCATCCAGTATATGTATATCCATGCCAAATTATAGCTTTCTAGTACTAAGAGTCTCTGAGCTAAGCTACGGAACCCTAAAAAGAAATGTAGATGTTTGGTCAAATCGCAAAACCCTTGCGAAGCAGGAGTGGGTCGGTGGTCACGAATAAACAGATAGAATATAAGTAGGTATTTTTGCTAAAATAGAGAGAAAGTATCTCGGTAAGTCACATTTATTTATAAGTTTTATAATATTTTATATAGTTTAATCGAGAAGAAATGGTTAATTCTTGAGATATTATCTGAAATTTGACAATAATCCTCAATCAATCTTTGGGTAACTTTAAAGCCTTCATAATTCACAGTTCTACTGTTTTTTTTATATTTCTGATTCTACTCCTTAGAGACAGCCTACGTGCACAAAAGTCATAAAATTAATACCTTTATATAATTATCCACTATAATACAATACAGAACTCTTCTGACGAACTTATCCAATACCCAAGTTCCGCGCATAGTTCACGGTACCACGCCATTCCTCTCACTTTTTCAATATCCCTAGATGCACTTTTGATTTGACAAGTTTACTACTTCGAAGTTTTGTTCGGAACGATTTTCTGTATCCGAACCTATTCAAAGACCTGAAGTATATATATTATACCTGCAGGCAAGGAACTTTGTTTATAAAGTTTGTTTCGTCAATGTGAGTGACCCGAAAAATAAGAAAATGTAGAACACGTATCGTCTCTTTTGATGCAAAAACTTCGCACCAGCTCTATACAGGTTATGATTTTTTTAATACTAGCTGTCACGACAGACGTCCTGACCAAATTTCAATAATCCGTGAGTTGTGGTTTTGTGTTCATACAACAATCCCATAGCAAAAATCACTTTCAGTTTTTGCCGAATTTGAACATTTTTCAGGAAACTTTTCCAATTTTTCTATACATAAAAACCTTCGGACTATTATAAACATTTTAAAACAAAAAATAGCCAAATCGGTGCAACCGTTTTCAAGTGATGCGTTTAACAACGAACGGCATTTAATTTTTATTTATATAATGTAGATCGTCATCAGATAGGCAGTCGCTCTATGTAAAATACTGGTTTTCAGCTGCATCCGGTTGGACTGGAAGCCGACCTCAACATTGTTGGGAAAAAGGCTAGGCAGATGATGATGATAGATCATCATCATCATCATTCCTTGCCCTTATCGCAATTTATTTGGGGTCGGCGCAACATGTTTATTTCATCCACAGTTCTCTATTATAGTTCTTATTAGTGAATGTTGGGTGTGGCAAAAGAAGCATGAAAGTAGAATAAAATAATGCTGTGGAAATGCGTTCCTTGCGAAGCATGTGTGGTGTGACTATGAATGACAGGCTGAGGAATGATGTGATAAGGCAACGGTGCGGTTTAAAAGAAGATGTAGTGACAAAAATTGAAAAGAGTATGCTTAGATGGTTTGGTCATGTTGAGAGGATGAATGAAAGGCGACTAACAAAAGGTATTTACACGGCAGATGTGAGTGGAAACGCCGGAAGGGGACGCCCTAGGAAGACATATAATGATCTTATTGGTGACGTCCTCGATACTATCGTCATTACTATAACCACTAGGTTACCACCACCTATATACCGATGGACTCAATCATTAATATTCCACATTCCGCCTGCCCCCTTCTACCATCGGACATCTAGACGCACTGCAGGTGGCCTATCCCTACTTAGTTGCTATTCCACCAATTCGCACTAAGCGTTTCCAAATGTCTTTTGTGATGCGCACAGCAAAGGAGTCGAACTCTCTGCCTACGTCTCTGTTTCCGAATGCACACAACCCCAATCTCTTCAAAGTGAGAGTGAACAGGCTTCTTCTGGGTAAGCTCGCTCCATCGTCGACTTTGTCTCCTCCTCTGACATAGACTACAGTCAAGAGCAAACCTATCTTAAAAAAAAAAAAATGATTACTCGTTTAAAATAAATTCTGCTAATAAATAAATTAAGTAATCGGAAACCATCAAACTCCAATTGCTCTTAGCAAGGAAATTACATTGTGATAATTAATTTATTAGCATTTGTTATTTGTTTGTTAACAAATTAATACCAACACCAACCAACCACTAACCAACACCAGTACCAACCAAACCAACCAGCTATACCAATTATTATTAATTAAATTATACTTTAAATAGTAGAGTTGATTATAGGCTTGTAGGTGTCTTTCGTTGAAAACTTCATTAAAATTGTTCTCCCAGAGTCGCGTCGCGCCGTAACGTCGCGCCTGTCTACGGAAGCCTTAAATCTTCATATATAATTTAAAGACAAACTATAATAAACTAATTTTCAACTTGTAATTATAGTTTTCAGTTTGGGTCCGATTAGAGATATAGATCATCCAATACGAGTAAATATGGAGCTAGCTAAAAGAGAGGATCGTGGCTAAGTAATAACAGCCACCTGAATCGATTGAAGGTTAAGCTACGCTTGCCGAGGTCGATCTGTGGATGGGTCGACACATTACATATCGAGACCCATCCGTGACTTGGCAAGGACGTTAAGGCTCCTGCAAACAGGCGCGATCCGCGTCGCGTATCGCGCCTGTTTGCAGGAGCCTTTAAGCCGTTGGACCCGGCTGCCATTTATAGACCTTTGGCGACGTTGTAGTCAGAAGCCCGAAAGACTGAAAACCAGTCTTAGGTTACCGAGCAATGGGTAGCTCGCTGTCCGGTAAGGACCAGGCCCGGGTCGACAGCGCGTTGTGTTCCACGCGCGCCTCAAAGAGATGTCAGCACTATTGACGGGGTCCGCTAGGGCCGATGCCAGCTAGGGTTGCGGGATGTTCGAAAGAGTTACCGTGGGGCCACGGTTAACAAACAGGTTCATTTCACGACTAATACTATTTGCCACCCCGATTCATTTTGTACTTGTACTTCAGGATCTGGAGATTTCATACTCTTGTCAATTTCCAGCTGTAACTATTCCTTTAGTGTCAATTGTGGTTGGGATTGGGAGGTTTGTGGCTTTAGCTGATCATCTGTTTGTGATCTTTCTTCTTCTTCCGTGTCATCTCGACTGTTAAGTCTTACTCTTTATTTGCTTCCTCACTAAAGCCTGTGTAGTAACTGGAAATAAGTCATGTGATCCCAAATCCGATAATAACTGATTTCTAGTACATCGTACGGCGTATCTAAGGGTTGTTTTTAAGTCGTTATGTAATAAATGCTATTAATACTCGTATAATATAGACATGGTCATTGTCAAGGCGTAACGGACTACAGAATGAAAACTAGACTTGTTTGTGGCAATTCCTAAAATCCCGAGATTAGCCAAGTACAGTCCCGGGATTATCAGGGTCAGAAAATGGCTTGCGGGATGTTTGAAACAGTTACCGCGGCCCCAGCACAGGCAACTGAAGGAACACGGATGGGTTTTAGTCAGTAAAAGTCTGACACGCCCTCCCGCTCCGCCCAGAGCGGAAGAAGTCATTTGATGACTTCGCACCCCCGGGAGAAATCATTTGATGATTTTCCACCCCAAAAAAAAATGTTACTAAGGGGTATTACCCAGTAACTGGGTTGTGGAGGTCAGATAGGCAGTCGCTCCACATAGTAAAATACTGGTAGCTGCATCCGGTTAGACTGAAAACCGACTCCAACATAGTTGGGAATAGGCTCGGCAGACGCTCATGAAGATAGCTAAAGGATATCATTAAGCTTACTCTATCAGCGTCTGCATAATTATGTTAAAGTTGTGGAATCTGTGTGAAAGCAAAATTATGCCGGTACTTTGATGACTTGATAGTTTGATTATTCAAGTTAGGAGGGGCTGTTAAATCCATTTTTAATGTTTAATACTCAGATTTGGAATTCTAAAATAACTTCGCCTTCATTCGCATAATGTTTAAGTGAAAAGTTTTAGCTATTTACATTTTAAAGGATTACCGAGGCTAACGATTAAGGGCTGATTTAACCAAAGTCAGATATCTTTTATGCGCGGTATAAAATGAACGTCTGACAGTTTTTGTATGGAAAATCTGTAAAAAATTATAAAATTATTCGCTGGATTAGACTTATAAAAGTTTGGTCGAATTCGCCCTAAGAAGAAAAGCCTTTGTTTTAAAATATTCATATTTTTTCGTCTGAATCGCGTAAATAGATGTAGGAGTACTTTTCTAGCTTACGAAATACCGAATAAAATACACTATTTATGTGGACGTAGTAAAAAAAAAAACTTGATCAGTGTTAAAAAAAAAAACAA
This sequence comes from Fissipunctia ypsillon, assembly GCA_947568875.1. Taxonomy (NCBI): domain Eukaryota; kingdom Metazoa; phylum Arthropoda; class Insecta; order Lepidoptera; family Noctuidae; genus Fissipunctia; species Fissipunctia ypsillon. Next base: position 11,875,073 of record OX387659.1, on the reverse strand, counting down.
TATAATTCTAAAATGTCCCGTCGGCTTAAGCTTTTCACACATTTCCCGCATATTAATTTTGAAACGAGTAACCTTCTAGGTGTCAATTTTATTAACAGGGTCAAGTTAACACACAAATCCCAGAGGTCAAGAGAAAATCATATAAATGCTGAAAGCCGCTGAATAAAATATTCACACCGGTCAGGGCTTTAAACGACCTCTTTATAGTATTCGAACCCTTATGTCAAAGCAATAACGGTCATAACGACTTAAATAGCTCGATAAAGTATGTACGTACAAACGCAAGTAATCTTTCGGAGACGGTCGTAGTTGTAGCTATAAACAAAGGGATCGCTTTATTAAACTTTCATAAGAGCAACACTTGATCGGAAGGTTCTGCTTGAAGCGGTGTTTTCGCTGTATACAGCTGAATCAGGCGCTTGAAGGGCAGCCCTTAAAACCTCGAGTAGCGCGGAGGGCCTGAGAGCTGGCAAGAGAGCAAAATGTTAAAATTTCGCGTTCCATTTCTGAATAACACCATCTATTTTTGAAAATCTGCTGATTTGAGTGTCACAAACGAGCGTGCAATGCACCACTTGGGAGTCTTTCGTATCTCGCTGAGAATTTTTATTTCTTTTTTTTAAATACGGCCTGTACGTTTAAAACGGCTTCAAAAAAGGAAGATTTATGTATTTTATGTATTTTCGTGGACCGATTTCGAAAATTCTTTTTTCATTTGGTAGAAGAAATTCGCGCGGTGAGCGCGGTGAGCGGTGAGCGGTGAGGTGGTGAGTTTATGAATTGTACTTAGTTTGCTTTGGTAGCAACACAGTTAGTTTCCAAAAGAAAAATACGATAATTTTGGAAGTCCGTAGCAAAGAGCAAAATACAAAACCGAAGACACCGACTTTTCAAATTAAAGTTATGTTTTACTTTGTAGTGTTTTTTTTTGGAAGTCTGTTGTTTTTTTTTTTTAGTTTCACCAAATTATAAATCTAGAGTTTGACTGTTTGTTCAATAGAAACGAAGTCATTCGTTGTTTGCGTTACGAAAACATAGATCGAGCTAAATCACAGTGAGTAATATAACCTTAGGTATTTCAACTTGGAGCACTTAAATGATTACTAATTATTTAGAATGTGCGCTTTTATAATGTCTAACGTCACGTGTGTTATTGTCCTGGACGTTCACGTGCACGTCCATAAAATTTATGGAAATACGTGTACGTTAAAACGTTATCGTGGACAGAAATTTAATAGAATCTTCTTATATTTTTATGTTTACATTTTACTTTCCCATGTTATCGTGATGCCGGGACGCCTACGATAATATCGTCACGTTAAAATACCTCTTAAAATATCATCTTTAAAGATGTTTATATAATTAATGTGATAAACTCATCTTGTATAAATGTAAAGGATTTCAAATTGTTAATCAAAGTACAAAGCTGGTCCTGCTCCACAAGGGCGCATAAACTAATTGATTAGCATTCGAAAATATTGTTGGAGCTGCTGAAATTTGTAAAAACTATCTTTGCATTGTATATAATGCAAAGATAGTTTTTGTAATTTGTAATGTGTGAGAACTATGTATCACTTACCTACTATAAAGCTGCCATTTACTGGGTACGTCTTTCATTGACTTGAATTTCCCCTGGCGGCTTAGAGTATGTCATGCTCACTCAAATGTCTCGCTGTTCAAGTTGCCGTACTCAAGTTGCCTTCAAAATGGTTGAGCTGAATGGGGCTGATCCATGCGTCATGTTCGTGAACGGGCGCCGTCCGTAGGGACTGGTCATCTCTTAGCCTCCACGGCTTATTTTAATTTTTTTTAATAATTTTTGGTTTTTATTATGGACGCTTTTAACGTGCACATCTTTTTATATTGTTCTCACATACTTATAAAATTTCAACATGAATGATGTAACTAATATTTTTTGATTTAAAAGAGTGTTTGTGGAGTTTCTTGTCCGTTCTTCTCCATAGGTACTGTAGAAGCTTTAATTGGGCCTGCTTTTAGCATGAAATCTTCGCAAGTTGTTTGATAGTTTTAAGAAGACAAACATTATTTAATTAGATAGAATAGGTTTGAATTTGACAGGGTAGAAAAATTGTTTTATATTGAGTCAGTGGTGGTATAACATTTGTGATGAAACGTGCTTTCTATAAGCTATTAGATAATAATATAGTGCTCCGGTGTCTGATTTATCGTAACTACGGTTACGAAACACACACCACAGTATTGCATAAACATACAATACACGTAGTGATCTGCTCGGCCCCATAGTACCCCGGCAGATCATTAACAGTACATACTACGCTTTGGAATGGGCAACTAGCTTCATCTTTCTGACTGACTGACCCCTTGACAATTCAAAAGTGTCTGTAAATGGTTTATTTGAAATAAATGCTTTGAGTTCGAGTTGAGTTTGAAGGAGGATTTTCTGGATTGATAGCAGACCGGACTTTTCCTATTATATTAAATACCTAATAAATGTCAAGGATTGAAGGAACATGGACCTGAATAAAGTTTTTAATTAATAAAATAAGCTAGGAGAATTTGTTTTTTGTACCTTCATTAAAAAGGTGTGATCGCTAAATTTAATTAAATTAAATATCCTACCTAAATATAATATTTATTTGCCTTTGTTCTATTGTAAAAATGTAATTATAATAACTAAATATATTATTCCGAACGAACGTAAACGAAGCAAAAGGAGTATGTAAGGATTATCGTAGCAGATGGCGTTCTGTAGTTTCTGCCTACCCCCATGGGCATAAGGCGTAAATTAATGTATGTTTATGTGTGTATCATTCCGGGTGTTTTGGATCGTTATATTCGGAATCGGAGACGAAGTTATAATGGCTTAGGGAGAGACTGTGAAGTAATCCGGAGCTTAGGTGTTAGCAGGTGTTAGGTAGGTGCAGAGGCCGTACGTCATTGGTAACAAAACTAGTATAAGCTGGCCTCTTAGTCTATTGAAACTTCTTGTTACATTAGGCCAGCTCAAGATCAAGTGTTACCATTGACGTGCAGTCGTCTGTACTAACTTTAAAGAAGTCAGTAGTACCTCTGCACACTTAGCATGAAGACTATAGAAACGAGTTTTGTCGACAAAAGAATAGACAAAATGACGAATTGTACGATTAGAATGAACGTCTAAGCATAGCGATGTGTCACTTTGTCTATTCTTCCGTCGAAAAAACCCATTTCTATGGTGGTCATGCTACTCGTGCTGTATTGAAAGAAAACAATTGTTATTTTCTGAAATTCACATTTATTCAAAAGTAATTTTATACTATGAAAATAACTGAAGCTCTACTCTGGAATTCTTGATGACGTCACTAGTCAGTACAGGAATATCAAATGATGCTATATCCGATTACAGATAAAGCCCGATCGGTTTGCAAACAGATGATTGACAGGCGCGTTTGATCAAACGAAACCATTGATGTTACAAAGAGGTAGGCAGGTACTGTAGAGGCTGTAACCTGACGTGCTATTCCATGCAACCTTCGCGAGTTTAAGTTGATGGTTACATTACGAGGCAAACGTAATCCGTACTTATAAGTACGTTACGATAAATTAAAAAAAATATATATTCGAAATTGTATGATAGTATTTAAATACTAAAGTGAAATCTTTTTAAGACAAAACGTGCTTTTCAGCGCGACAATTTTTACGAAATTGTATGTTCGTACTTTAGTCGGTATTAAGGTTAATTTTTAAACCGCACTTATAGTAAGTACATTAGGTTAGATAGGATTAGATTAAAACCATAATTTATCAATTGTATTTCTTCTATTAAGATCTTGGTTTGAATTTAGAGTTGGCAATTTAGTATTAGGGCAAGTATTTTTAATTACCGAAAATCGTAGTTTAAGGTAAGGTATTTAAGTTCAAAAAAGAACTGAATAGAATAGGTATCTTTTGTTGTTGAGAATTTTTGATTATCTGTAGTATACAGGGTGTAAGGGACAGCCCTCCGCAGACTGATGGGGTGACTTCAGTATATCATACTAAGACGACCGGTATATGAAATTATTTCAGGAACGTTATGAGAATCCAATACACCTGATTTGTTTTATTACCTCACACGCAATGTATCGTTACCGTGGCACAACGCGCGTAGCGAACGGTAGCGCAGCGAGCTTTCGGCCGTCGAGTATTTCAACATCCATTGCTGATTTTTTGATTTTAGTTGTTTTATTTACATAAATGGAGTGCTGCATACAAAGAATATAATTTTACATTGAAATAAAGGAATAGTACCTAACTGAAAATACGATTAGAAAAATGAAAATTTTCATGAGAATATTTCCGATGGTATATGATTCAAAATAAGAGCTGAATGCACCCTGTTAATTTGCGGAGGACTGTCCCTTACACCCTGTATTTAGTATCAGTATTGCACCCGTGCGAAGCCGGGGCGGGTCGCTAGTATTATCTAAAACGATGTAATAACGACATATAAGTGAATATTCATCGAATTACCGTCGATTAGACACGAAAACTCTTAATTTTCAACTCGTCGAATCATTCGCGCTAAACGTCTTTGTCGAAACGTCAGGTTTACTTTTTTTTTCAAGTTTCCAAACGTAAATTTTGGTTTAGAATCATTTAGTTGACGATCCATTGAACCATAGAGTAAAACAGCCATACAGGATATTAGCCCTTATTTTATCATTTTATCAGTAATAATAGAGATTTAAGCCGCGTGAATACGGCCGGGAACCCGGTGTGCCGCTGGGATACGATGGGTGGGCGCGAGCGGCACACCGGTGTGCCGGCTGGGACAATAAAGGAAATCATAAATACAATCCATGTTATAACATGGATTGATCAAATACAAATGGAATGGAAATCAAATACAATTTTATTTATAAATAAAATTGTATTTTTATTCCCGGTACTGTAAGCATCCCCCCGATGCTTACAGTACCTACTTCAAATCAATTTGAATTTGAAGGGGAAATTATAATATTAAGATAACAAATATTATAAGCATAAATCGGTACTGAGGTACATATTAGTAGGATTCACAGGAGTTCAAAATGAGGTGGATGACAGCATCCAAAATGGATTGAATATACTTATATTTTCATGGCTAAGGGCCAGTTTCTCGAACGAAAATTATAGAAAGAAAGAAAGAAAGAAAGAAAGAAAAATAGGTTTATTTGTCACAGAAACACGTGCATACAAAACGATAAGAATAATCAGAAAAATAAAACAAAATAGAACCACATTATAATCACGAGCTCAAAACAGAAATAGTCGGAAGCTGCACGTCATGACTGTGACAAGAAGGCTTCCACTCAGCATGATGCTGTGCTATGAGGGACCCACAGCACAGCGCTGATCTTCAGTGGTTACCCGAAAAAGACGTACGGAAATCAGGTCAGGTTCAGTGATCAATACATAAATAGTTACATAACAAAACAAAAGAACCAGTAATTACTTAAAATTTGCTGCAACTATACAACCAAATATAGGTATGAATAAATTATAGCAAAATTAATGTGACAAATTGTAAAACGCGTAAGCTGCTGCGGTTGGCTGTTGATAAATCATTCAACCAATCGCAGCAGTTTACGCCATTTAGTTTGCGATAATTTTCATTCGAGAAATTGGCCTTACATGTCGTAAAGAAATTGAGTTTAAAAATTTATATGCTAACCTATACATTCACTACACATTTAAAATGAAAATCTTTTAAATGCAAATGAGATATTAAATACCATTTTTTTACCAATATAAATTTATTTATATTCCAACCTAAATATTTTTTATACATTTTACTATTTACCTTAGGTGCTGTCTATACAAATAAATAAAATTGATGTGTCTATTTGTAATGTCAAAATATGAAAAATGAAAATTTTCCTGAGAATATTTCCGTTGGAATGTGATTCAAAATAAGGAGTTGAATGCACTCTGTTAGTTTGCGGAGGGCTGTCCCTCCCACCCTGTATTGCGTATCTTACGACTTCCACGCGAACGAAGCCACGGAGTACAGCTAGTTTTAATTAAATGACTAACTAGAAGAAAAATAGGTTTATTTGTCACAGAAACACGTGCATACAAAAGGATAAGAATAATCAGAAAAATAAAACAAAATAGAACCACATTATAATCACGAGCTCAAAACAGAATTAGTCGGAAGCTGCACGTCATGACTGTGACAAGAAGGCTTCCACTCAGCATGATGCTGTGCTACGAGGGACCCACAGCACAGCGCAAACAAACAACAAACAAACAACAAACACACAACAACAACCTATACAAACAACAAACAAACAAACAAACTACACAAACAACACTCAACAACAAACAAACTATACAAATAATTATACAAAAGTACAAAATATTCGTCCGCATCACTGTAATCCGGAAACGTGCCCAGAAGGCTGACATTCAGAATCAGAATCAGAACGTTTATTTGTGAAACATAGGTATTTACAAAAAGATCTTAGATTATTATATGTCCGCTATGTTTTGCCGTGAAGGCGTACACATATAAGAATTATATGAGAATTTCCATTTTAATAATATCAGACGAAATAAAATGCAATATTATGAAAACAAAACCTTTTAACAATATAAAACTCAAAGTGATGAAATAGCGACTTATGCTTGGTTATCAAAGCTTGTTAAGAATAAAAACTTAATGATTTGTTGTTTTTAAGCTGCGGGTCCAAAGTCAATGGCGACGAACTCAGCCAGACTGGCTATTGTCTTATTGTTGTCAAAGTTAATTACGAAATTTCTTAACGACCAAGGTTAATCTCCAAAGTAAAATTGAATAGAACACGGTTTTCTTAAAAATAACACCGCAGCGGAAAGTTTCTCAGACAAAGCTCTGAAAACATTTTGATATTATTCACCAGATTGTGCTAGAACTCAGTTTGCTAGACACAATGTGACGATTAAAATGCATTCTCCTCAAATGAATTTCAGTGAAATTATTTGAGACAGAACCAAGGATAGACGACTCTAGCAAAATTCGTCTTCACTCAGCTTGTTTTACAGAAAGACAAACCTAGAAAAATCTACTTCTATTCTTATACAATGAACCCGTAGATTTTAGAGCCCGCAGATTTAGACCCTGTGATAACGAAGGCGTAAAGATAAATCTTTCGTAAGGGAATCAAACCTTGAATGTAGGGTCTGTGAGCATGAAAGGGATCAGTGGAATGAAAAACGGGCCTCACCGGGCCGCGGTCAAGCGATCAGCTAAGGTAAATAATGTTATAAAACACAGAGGTTCCGGAAACTCTGATGTCATTTGAGCACTCGAGAATAAACGTATAAGGTTTTTGTCATAGGAGCATTTTTGAGCTCAGTTTCAGAACGTTAACTTTCTACGTAATGAAAATCATAATTAATTACCAGCTTTTTGAACGTGTTTTCCGGTATTTCTTTGTAAGCCCTAATTAAATTTTTGCCCATGTAAAAAAATATCAAAATCCAAATCAACATTTCTTTTAACAACCACTTGAAAAATGTAGGTACCTACTTGTATTTCTAGATAATCGTATTCTTCTGAGCCAAGATATATTTAATAGGCTATGTTGCTTACGCTTTTAATATTATTGTCGGCATTTCGTTTTTGTTATAATAATAAATGATTGATGGTGTAGGTTGTGTATACTTAATATATGAGATAGTATTTATATATCTATTAACGGCCGAACCCAATAACCTATCTTTCACCAGTTTTGGTTGGAGGTAGAAAAACCTCTGTATGGTTTATGGTATGGTTTTAACGTCCCAATTATCTCTATAAGATTTTGGAATCTTACCGGTCTGACGTAAGGACAGATAGAATTATACTATCTACTCTCAATAGCGATCTGTCTTTTACTAAAAATAGGTTATTGGGTTCGGCCGTTAATAGATATATAATCACTATCTCATGCACATCAGTAGTGAGGTAGCTGTCACTAATGTCAACTGTCAGTTCACCACAAATGGCGGGAAACGGCTGAAAGTGAAGTTTGCCTACACGAAAGGTTTGTTGTGGTGATGAGCCAGTGTAGTGATATAATCAGCTTAATTACAGGATCAACAGGATTCTACAGATGGGTTGACAAAAAAAAAATACGGGTATGTATGTATATTAAACGAATGAATCTACCAGGAGCGAGGTGGACTCGCAGCAGTGGTATTGTTGAGGCAGAATTTGATAATGATGAACTCACCTCTTCAAAAACTTAATCAGTCAACTATGAGCTAAAGAACGACAGTTGGATTTCAGTGCGCAAGCATTCCCGCAATTTCAGTAATAATTACTAGGCTTCCAATGAATAGTTAATGTATTCATAATTAAATAGTTATTAATGTACTTTACTAATTTGGCACAAGAATATACCTACGAAGTGAGGTACAGTTTTGAATATTCATATACTCGCCAGATTAGCTTGCTTTCCGTGAAAAACTAAAATTTGCGTATTACTTTAGCATAGTTAATTGTTACTTAGGTTATCTTTCCTTTGCTATTACAGTGATATATTACTTATATTTAAAGGTTTCAATGCAAATCTAAATATATCTATATCTGTACATAGTATAGAACAAAATCGCTTTCCGTGTCTGTCTGTATGACCGCTTAAATCTTTTAAACTGCACAATGGATTTTGATCTGGTTTTCATCGTCATTTAAATAATTTATTCTTATTATGAGTGTGTATATATTTAACTTAGAAATAGCAAAGTACGTATATTAGACTGAAGTAGTCAGAAACTCAAAAGTCTGACAACCAAGGGGTATCGAGTTACCCAGTAACTAGGTTGTGGAGGTTAGATAGACAGTCGTTCCTTGTAAAATACTGGTAATCAGCTGCATCCTGTTAGACCGGAAGCCGACCCCAACGTAATAGGAAAAAGGCCAAGCAGATTGATTTGAAATAGCAAAGAAATAATTTTATCGAAAACAGCACACGGTATGGTTTTCAGAATCACTTAGTAATTCAGTCAGGTCGATGGATATGTATACTTATACCCTATATGAACTAGCTTGACTTATTCGCTAGTACCTGTATTAACTTTAATAGTTGGGTAAGTAAATAATAAGAGTTAGGTTAGGTTCTTGAAGACGGGGTGCGTGCAGAAAACCTCCTCGTGTGCCTGATATTTGCTGGTCCCTTATGGATACGTTCAAGGGGAAGAGCAGTTGTCGGGCCGGTGCACCCCGGGCATGGACAATAATCTCTTCTTGAAAAAGGTGTAGGAGTTTTTCGGAGAGAGTATTGTTAGTGGCGAATTTCTGCGGGCGGGGGAGCAGTATGCTCCACGTCGTTCTTCCACGTGTACCTCTGATTAGCAGAGGGCACAGTGGAGGAACAAGGGAGGTGGGTCGCTCCTGATCGATCGACGTTCGTCGATTGACACTGGATGTGACCTTGCCACCACGGTGCAGGCGCACCAACGTGGCTATTGTTTCTCCCTCAAGAGCATTCTTGAGGAGAGAACTTTCGACGGGTTTGCTGAGTCGGGTTAGCCGGACAGCAAACGGAGGCATGCTTAATGCCACCGTCGGGGGCTTGGCTTAACCGCCCGGCCCAGAGGAAGGACACCTCTAAGATAAAAAACCACCTAATCCTAAGCTTTGAAGCGTGGCGAGAGGATGAGTGGCTGGTGGGGGACCAGTCGCTAGCGCTTCCCCTGTAGATACCTGCCGCACTCTACAGTATATAGGCTTACCTAGTGCAAGAGGCTCTGCCTAGGCGGACATTTATTTCCTCACTACTCGTGGGAACAAAAATGGAAAACAAACCCAAAAACAAAAAAGTGAGTGACGTGCCAAGTTTATTGGCGGAGGTACCGCTTGCCGGCGACGGCAACAAGAGTCGAGGAGGCTCCCGTTCCTTAGGGAACACAAGCATGTCCGACCAGGACTCGCGCGGGCGTTCCAAATTTTTTGGAAAGCGTTCGCGCGACGAAGAAGATTTGGACCGAACGGGGTCGATGGTGTTTTCCTCAAGTGAGGAGAACCTGCCGGCTGCCAAAGTGGCGACAGCGAGAAGAGGCCGGGGTCGCGCGGTGGCGGGTGGAGGTTTCGCTCCGATGCCAGGGCGCGACGTTCGGGGTCGCTTCAGGCGGCCTGATACACCGGGAATCGGCGGGGAGAGTGACCCCGGGGTCTCATCCGGGGTCTCAACTGAGGAGGGAGGGGTCACCGTATCACTTGTGGGCACGAAGGCGGAGGCCAACGCCGCGAAGCGTGCTCAAAGTAGAGCGGTCGCGGCCGACGAGGTCGCCGAAATGGCCCGTCAGGCTCGGGAACGGCGGTCTGCCCAGGCGGCTACAGGGGAGAGCTTAACTGCAGAGGCTCTAAACCGCCAGGTGTTGGACGGCGTGGACGTTATCCTGAAGGTGGCTACTAAGTCCGGCAACCTGAAGGGCTCGTTTACGCGCGCCCTTAAAGAGGCGGCAGAAGGGATCAAGGAGGCGGTGGAGAGTCTCCTTAATCGCACGACCTCGGAGGAGACGGCGAAGCTGTGGGAGGAGAACAGCCGTCTCCGATCCGAGTTAGAGGACCTCAAGCGACAGGTTGCCGCCCAGAGGACAGCTCCCGCGGCCGCTCAGTCCTCTCCCGTTGCGGCCCCGTCGTCGGCTCCATCGCCGGCCTCGTCGTCGACGCCTGCACTTGTGGATGCGGAGGTCGAAAAAATCGTCCGCATCTGCATGATGCAGTGCGGGGACATGGTGGGTGCCCGCCTTGAGGCCATAGAGGCGAGGCTCCTCCCGGCAGAATCCGTCCGCCCTCCGCTCGCTGGGGACGTTCGTGGGAGAGAGGGGTCCAAAAAACGGGGCCAGGCGGCCACGGCGGCTGAACCGGGCCGATCTGGGGGGAGAGTGGCCCAAAAACCCGCGCCCCAGACGGCCACCTCACGGACAGCGGCACCTCCAGCGGTGCCTCCGGCGGCCGTGCCTGGGCCTGGCACGGATACCTGGACGACGGTCGTCAAGAGGGGCCGCAAGAAGGTAAAGACGGCGCTGTCAGTACTAGCAACCGCTGGAGCACCGGCACCCCAGAAGGCACAGGGACCGCCTAAGGTTAGAGCCCCACGCTCCGCGGCTGTAGTGATAACACTGCAGCCCGGAGCCGTCGAAAGGGGCGTTACATACAAGGCGGTCTTGGCGGAGGCTAAAGCCAAAGTCGCGTTCCCCGACCTTGGCACACCGTCCGGCTTCAGAATGAAGCCGGCAATGACGGGGGCGCGGCTGCTTGAGGTGTCGGGTGCCTCTAGCGGGGAAAAGGCGGACATCCTGGCCGCCAAGTTGAGGGAGGTCCTCAACCCGGAGGACGTCCGGGTGTCTAGGCCGATGAAGACGGCAGAGCTGCGCGTCGATGGCCTGGATGACTCGACGACCCCGGCTGAGGTCGTGGCGGCCATCACCAAAGCCGGCGGATGTCCGCCCCAAGACGTGCGGACGGGCGATATTCGCGCCGACGCTTCCGGGCTCGGCACGATTTGGGTGCGGTGCCCGGTGGCGGCGGCGAATAAAGTCGCCGACGGTAGGCGTTTGGTGGTGGGGTGGGCTGCGGCAAGGGTCAAGCTGCTGCAGCCCAGGGCTTTGCGGTGCTACCGATGTCTGGACATTGGGCATGTCCGGGCACGGTGCACCGCCGAAACGGACCGCAGCGAGCAATGCTATCGCTGCGGCCAGCCCGGCCACAAGGCAGCCCAGTGCTCCGCGGCGCCAAACTGCAGCCTCTGTACAGCTGCAGGGAGGCCCGCCGGGCACAGAGCGGGCGGAAAGGCATGTGGCGCCCCCGCCGCAAAGAAGAATAAGGGGGCCAAGGCTGCCGGGGGCTCTTTACCCCCCTGTCAGCCTGGCTGCCCTTCGGCCGACTCCCGGCCTAGGAATGGTGTGGAGGGAATGGATTGCGCATAATGGCGCTCTACCATTTCCTCCAGGGCAATCTCAACCACTCTGCTAGAGCTCAGGATCTCTTGCTCCAGAGCATGGCGGAGTGGTCGATTCATGTGGCTGTGGTCGCCGAGCCGTACTTTGTCCCCCCCCGGAATAACTGGGTGGGCGACCTGGACGGCTTGGTGGCCATCATCGGCGGGACTCTCGTCAGCCAGTCCCGAGGTCACGGCTGGGTGGCCGCTCTCGCGGACGGCGTTGGCACGATTGGTGCGTATTTTTCGCCCAACAAGAGTCTCGCCGACTTCGAGAACTTCCTTGTCGAGTTGGGTGCCGTCGTAGGCCGACTCCACCCTCGCCCCGTGCTGTTGCTCGGGGATCTCAACGCCAAGTCTGCGGCGTGGGGATCCTCGGTGACTGATGCTAGGGGTGAGGCGCTGGAGGAGTGGGCGGTCACGACTGGCCTGGTCGTCCTGAACCGGGGCTCGGTACTCACGTGCGTGCGGCAGCGGGGCGGGTCCATAGTGGACGTCTCGTTCGCTAGCCCTGCTGCCGCGAGCCGTATTTACGACTGGCGTGTCGCCGCGGAGGTGGAGACGTTGTCGGATCACCGATACATCCGTTTCGACGTCTCCACCCAGACCGCCGGCGGCCGCAGTCCACCGGCCCCGCGAGCGACCGGCCCGCGCTGGGCGCGCAAGCGCATCGACAGGGAGCTTCTTGAGGAGGCCGCGATTGTCCAGGCCTGGATCCGGGAGTCGGCTACGACCGGACCCGTCGACGTCGAACAGGAGGCGCTGTGGTTCCGCGGGGCGATGACGCAAATTTGCGACGCGTCGATGCCCCGCGTCCACACACAGACAGGAAGGCGCCAGGTGTACTGGTGGTCTGCCGAGATTGCGCAGCTACGCATCGCGTGCGTGACGGTTAGACGCCGGTACACCCGATACCGGAGGAGACGTCGTCGGGTCCCTGACGAAGAAGCCGCGCTGTATGAGGTGTACCGCGCGGCGAAGGAGGCTCTGTGGCTGGCCATCGGCGAGGCGAAGACGCGAGCCAGGGAGGAGATGTTGGAGACTCTAGACGGGAATCCATGGGGGCGCCCTTATCGTGCGGTTCGGGGGAAACTCAGAGCCGCGGCGCCCCCACTCACGGAGAGTCTCCAACCTGAGCTGCTGGAGGAGGTAGTCGTAGCCCTCTTCCCGGCTAGAGCGGAGCATACCCCGCCGCCGATGGATTTGCCCACAGCCGCAGAGCCTGAAGATGAGAACGCCATCAGCGTCCCAGAGGTGACACAGGCAGAGATGAGGGCGGCCGTGATGCGGCTCCGAGCCAAGAACGTGGCTCCAGGGCCCGACGGGATTCACGGCCAAGTATTAGCCCTCGCTCTGAAAGAGCTGGAGCCCCAGCTGAGAGGTCTCTACACAGCGTGCCTTGAGCGGGGCCAGTTTCCCACTCTGTGGAAAACTGGTCGTCTGGTCCTGCTCAGGAAGGCGGGGCGCCCTGCCGATTCGCCGTCAGCGTATCGGCCCATAGTGCTGCTCGACGAGGTGGGTAAGCTGTTTGAGCGGATTATCGCAGCCCGCCTCGTCGGCCACTTGTGCGGAGAGGGGCCAGACCTGGACGAGTGTCAGTTCGGGTTTCGGTACGGGCGCTCCACCATACACGCTGTGTCACGGGTGAGAGTCCTGGCGGAGGAAACGGTGTCCCGGGGCGGAGTGATGATGGCGGTGTCGTTGGACATCTCCAACGCCTTCAACACCCTGCCCTGGAGTTGTATCCGACAGGCACTGCGGTATCACCGGGTGCCTCTCTACCTCCGCCGCCTCATTGGGGCTTATCTGTCGGAGAGGTGTGTCACCTACGTGGGATGTGATGGCACAAACCAGCGCCTCATGTCGTGCGGTGTTCCACAGGGCTCGGTCGTAGGCCCCCTCCTGTGGAACATCGGGTACGACTGGGTGCTGAGGGGTGAACTCCAGCCGGGCGTGGACCTGACGTGCTATGCGGACGACACGCTGGTCACGGCCCGGGGGAGTTCGCACAGGGAGGCAGCGTTGCTGGCGACGGCTGCGATCTCACAGGTGGTGGGCCGCATACGGCGCCTCGGCCTGGAGGTGGCCCTCAACAAGTCGGAGGCCATGGTGTTCCATGGTCCCCGGCGGGCGCCGCCGCCCGGATCACACATAGTGGTCGGGGGGGTCCGGATCGCTGTCGAGTCTACCATGAAGTACCTGGGATTGGTGCTCGACAGCCGGTGGGATTTCGGACCCCACTTCCGGCGGCTGGTGCCCAAGTTGATGGGCGCGGCTGGGGCGCTGTCAACGCTGCTTCCCAATCTGGGGGGCCCGAGCGCCGCCTGTAGGCGACTCTACGTGGGGATCGTGCGATCGATGGCCCTGTACGGGGCCCCGATCTGGGCGGCTGACCTGACGGCCGGTAGCATTGCTGTTCTGCGGAGGCCGCAGAGAGCGATGGCCGTCAGAGTCATCAGGGGGTATCGCACGATCTCCTACGAGGCGGCTTGTGCACTGGCCGGATCCCCGCCCTGGGACCTGGAGGCGAAATTACTCGCGTCATTGTATCGGTGGCGCGAGGAAATGCAGGCGCGAGGTGAGCGACCGATGCAGCGACTAATGGAGCAGCGTCGGTTGCTGCTTCGCGAGGTCCTGGTGGCGGAATGGCGGGACAGGCTCTCACGCCCTACCGCCGGCCTCGGCACCATCGAAGCGGTCCGGCCGGTGCTCGACCTTTGGCTCGGGAGGAGGCACGGCTCCTTGTCGTTTCGGGTGACGCAGGTGCTCTCGGGGCATGGTTGCTTCGGGAAGTACCTGTGTCGCATAACCAGGGAGCCAGACGCCCGGTGTCACCACTGCGTCGACTGTCGGGAGGACACGGCGCGGCATACGCTGGCAGAGTGTGCCGCTTGGGAGGAGCCGCGCCGTGCCCTCATCTCTAGAGTAGGCAGTGACCTGTCGCTGCCGGCTGTCGTTAATTCGATGGTCGGCAGCGAGGAGTCCTGGGACGCGGTGGTTTCCTTCTGCGAGACAGTCATCTCGCAGAAGGAGGCTGCGGAAAGGGAGAGGGAGATCACATCCTCTCACCCAGCCCGCAGCAGGCGCACTGGGCGTCGGCGGAGGGCGGACAACGCCCTCTTCCAGCCCCCCTAAATGGGTCCAGGGGCGACGGACTCGGGGACGTCCGTCACCCCCCCATACATCGGACCCGAGGTGGCGGCGCGTAGTGTTCCACGCGCGCCCCTCTTAGACGTCGCGGGGGGAGTCAAACACCTCACTCCCCCCCTCGACACGAGGAGAGGCCTGCCGTGGCGGGCCGGCACCAGCCGGGGGTTGCGGAAGGATCGTAAGTTCCCGCGACCCTCGGCGTAGGTGTGAGATGGAACACCGGGGTGGTTTTTAGTCAATAAGAGTCTGACAGACCCCTCCGCCCGCCCCAGGGCGGAGGACATCCATGAGGATTTTCCACCCCGAAACAAAAAAAAAAAAAAAAAAAAAAAAGGTTCTTGAAGACGCTTTGTTAAGTAGAAGCACATACAGAAACACACGACTTGTTGCCATGGGGTTAGGCAGACACTACAGAACGCGACCTGCTACGATCCTTGCATATTCCTTTTGCTTAATTTTCGTTTATTATGTGCTTGTTTTTAATAGATATTGAGATGTTTTCAGCCTGTTATTACTTACGTGCTAGTTTGTAACTGATTCTCTTCTGGCCAGGACTACACAGGAATGCGATGGAGCTATGTAGGATATACTTAGTTGCTTTTCTATGTATTTCATGTCAATCATCATCTGCCTAGCCTTTTCCCAACTATGGGTTCCCAACTTGGGGTCGGCTTCCAGTCTAACCGGATGCAGCTGAATACCAGTATTTTACATGGAGCGACTGCCTATCTGACCTCCACAACCCAGTTACTGGGTAATACGATACCCCTTGGTAAGACTGGTTGTCAGACTTTCGGGCTTCTGACGACCCGTAACGACTGTCAAAGATCCACGAATGACAGCCGGGACCAACGGCTTAACGTGCTTTCCGAGGCACGGAGGAGTCTCGGTATGTAAAGATGGTCACCCATCCACGAACCAACCCCGGCAAGCTTAGATTAACCTGATGGAGCGACCCGTGCGGCTGTTATTACTTAGCCACGAGCTCCTCATATTTCATGTCAATATTGAAATAAAATAATGATTTAGCGGTCAAAGTCAAGATTATTACTAAATCCACATTTTGAGCAACATGCTCACAATTATTTTGAGCATGTTGCTCAAAATGAGGATTTAGTAATAATCTTAGTATTTTCTCATTCTGAAGTCTCACGCGTGAGAAGTCGCAAACGAATGCTTAGGTACGTAATTTATTAAAAGAGCTATGCTTTGTCTTTGCAAGGAGCTCGTGGCTTAGTAATAACAGCCGCACGGGTCGCTCCATCAGGTTAAGCTACGCTTGCCGGGGTTGGTTCGTGGATGGGTGACCATCTTTACATACCGAGACTCCTCCGTGCCTCGGAAAGCACGTTAAGCTGTTGGTCCCGGCTGTCATTCGTGGATCTTTGACAGTCGTTACGGGTCGTCAGAAGCCCGAAAGTCTGACAACCAGTCTTACCAAGGGGTATCGTATTGCCCAGGTACTGGGTTGTGGAGGTCAGATAGGCAGTCGCTCCATGTAAAATACTGGTATTCAGCTGCATCCGGTTAGACTGGAAGCTGACCCCAACATAGTTGGGAAAAGGCTAGGCAGATGATGATGATGCTTTGTCTTTGCGAAGTCGATTTAATAATGCCTGTGTGCAGTTTGCAAGAGCACTGTGTTCCACGACTTTCTCGGAAAATTCACCCCTTATGATTATTAAATGGTGCGTTTCACTAGCACATGTAGCACCCGTGGTTACGGTTGAAATTATGTCAAGAGATTTTTTTTCCTGTTCTAATAAAGATTCAAAAAAGTAGAGGAGAGAAAATTACACCGTAATTTAAAAATACGTTCCAGGCGAATTCAGGTGGAAAGAGAGATTGCCATTCTTTTGCTTAAATCTCCCCGATTAGATGGATTGATGGCCAAAAGGAAGCTGTGCGCAGGTATCGGCAGACAGGATACGGATAAAGTCCTGTCGCAGCGCAACGTGAAAGATGCTTACCTAAGTCACGCAATGGAGAACAAAGCTCCGAAAAATAAAAAGTATCATGGTAAATCTTTGTGTTTATTATTTATTTATTAAAAAATTATGCACAAGTAAAAAAAGAATACAATACAAAGGCGGATTGCCTGAGGCAAGAATAACAAAAAAACAACTAATAACAACAACTTCAAATAGGCTTTAATATTATTCACGTAAAGTTTAAAATACTGTATCTTAACATAACATAAACATCACGCCTTGTTTCCCCGAAGGTTTGGGCAAAGGTGTATCTATAGTACACCCACATTACACCAATAGGGGGCGAGCATATTGCTATCAACCGGGCAAAAATCCAGACTCCAGGCTGCTACTGAGAAATTCCAGATAGAAAAACCCAATAACATTTTGCCAGACCTGGGAATCGAACCCAAGACCTCACGCTCAGCAGTAGCGGTTGCGACCACTAGACCAACAAGGCAATCCTACTTTGCTATAGTAACTTCCCCACAAAATACCAGTGTGCAATATTTTTCAGCACCAACGCTAAGGCGTGAGGTAAGACGGTGTCTGTTAGATAGCATATATTAAGTACTAGCTGTTGCTCACGGCTTCGCCTGAGTGGACGTCAATACTTCCCTATTTGAATCGGATTTTGTTCACAATTTCATGAGTTTTAATTTTTTTTTGCGCGGAATCCTAAATCTTTTTCTAAAACATTAGTAGCTACAGTTACTTCTTGTAATATCAGCTATCTGCCAGTGAAAATCCCGTCAAAATCGGTCCAGCCGTTTCGGAGATTAGCCGGAACAAACATACAGACAGACATACAAAACTTTAAAAATGGTGTTTTTGTTACAAGTACCGTATATACTTTCATATGCATTTAGTTAACAGCTGTTATTTTGACATTACAAAAAGATACTTACATTTTATTTATTTATATTGATTTTAAAATTGTCTGCATTTCATTTTTCTTTGTTATTACAACGAGCCGTCCAAATTGACAGTCGGAAGTAAATTACTCCGACTACTGAAGGCTAATTTACCACAGCCGTGAGCACTTCAGTGTGAAAAATATTCTGTGCATTTGTGAAATAAACAGGTTTCCTCTTCCCTACCTTGTCCTGGAAGGAAAGCGTTAAGACGGGTGAGTTTTTGGAATAGGACTGCTGAGTAATTGCATAATTAGGTAGGTGACATCGCGGTCATTTGCGATGAACCACTTTTCTACCTTATTACTGAGGTAATAAGGTTCACCGCAAATGTCCGCGATGGTACCTTAAGATACACATAACTTCATGCCAATCGTTACGCAGAGGTGTACCTATAGTACCTACACCCAAATTTCGCCAGCAATGTTTATCTTACTTTTGGTAAAACAGCTGGGGTAGTTAAAAATCAATTCCGTTGTTTGTTCGGTACAAAAATATTTGAACCGTGTGTTATTGCTCCGGTGAATAAATTTCCTGGTGAACTGATACGAATCTAAATATGAAAATAAGAACAAATAGTAATTTTAATTGTTTTCCTAGTTTTTGTATTTTGCTTCTCCGAATTGTGCAGATTTTTCGATTATATCTACTGAAAATGTTCGTTTTCACCCCGAACAACTCAAAACTCACTATGTATAGAATAGGAAATCGAAAAAAAAAAACAACCTTATGAATGAATTTTCTCTTTTCTGTTAACATTACATATTAGAAACGAAATAGCTGTCTGTCGTCAGATTTAATCAAAATCTTATCACACATCAAAAAGTGATGAAGCATGTTGACTTGGAGGATTTCACTTACAACCATAAAACGTCACGATTTGATCTCGCCCTTGAAGCTGTATTCATAACGTATGTATGTGTGATCTCTATGTAAATTATATCAAGACTAAAAGCGGAGTTAGACCTCAAAGTATCAAATATTCATTAATATAGGTAACTATCTAAACAGTAGGTCATAAGGTATTCCTTTAAGTAGCCATTTTAATTGTTACATAGAAGCTCGAAATAATCGTGAAAATTATAAAAGATTGATATTTTAACAAATGCAAGACAAAGTACGGCCAGTTTTAGCACTACGGACCGGGGCGAGCTTTCTGCAGCGCCCCTCACTACTCTTGGAGAGTCGAGGGGTGAAAGTTTTAGCTTCTGTGCCTGTGCATTGATACAGTTTAATAGTACATACTTTGTCAATTTATACAGAAATGTGAATATCCAGGATGCAAGAGCGCGCGTGAAGTGAGCTCAATAATTTTTGACCCCTCTTCGGATATGTTAAATTTTCTTTTGAACATTCATATTGAAGGAGTTACTTTACTAAAATGTAGGACGTAAGATTGAGCGCACGAAGCGAGCTCGAAAATTTTAGCAACCCGCCATGGAAAGCTTAGGTTTTCTTTTGCCCATTGAATACAGAATAAGGGGACACTTTATTGACTTATGCAGAAAAGTTGGAGAATTCAGAGAACTTATGATGTGAAACATCGTTATTAACAATTTATTTACTTTAACGTTCCAGTGCAGTGTTGCCTACTGCTTGTTTGCTTACTGTTATTTTTATAATGCAAATATTATAAGAATACTAACGCAATAAAATCTCGTTTTCTGTAAATACTTCCAGAAATAAAACTAATACTAACATTTTGACGAGGGTTAAAACTTAAGCACTTGGGTATTTTGAGCAGTCATGACCTTCACGCAGATGCAATCCTTATAATAATAACTAGCTTCCGCCCGCGACTTCGTCCGCGTGAAATCTCTTGTTTCCCCGACCCACCCCGTCGCATCGCATCTTCTGCCCGCGCTGTTACTTGAGGTCAATAATCGAGATGAAAACTATCCTATCTTTTAAGTTGGACCAAATTACACATAGTGACCAAATTTCACCGAGATCGGTTCAGGAGTTTCAAAGTTCATTCAGGACATACATCGTGACACGAGATTTTTATATACTCGTATATAAGATATCACATCATAACTACATGTATAATATAATAGCGAAGGCAGCCTTTCCCTTCAAATCGGAAGTTTTTGGCGTTCAGATGTCTGATCGAATAAAAGGCTTACCTATAGTGTTATCGGTCGGTCGTTATCTGTTACAGATGTATCAAGGGAACCATTCCTACCCGTGGGAAACGGATGATGAATAAAGTTTCGATGTGAACTAATCTGGGATTTTATCACTATCGAAGTGATTTTCACCTAACTAAGGCTGACTTTGTATAACGACTAGATATTAGGGCAAATTATACTTCATACTGATTTTAGTGATAATAATAATAATACCAGCCTGTTACTGTCCCACTACAGGGCTAAGGCCTCTTCTCATACAGAGAAGGCACGAGCATTGATCACCACACTTGCTCAAGACGGGTTGGCGACCTATGGTTTAATTTTAAACCATGGTATCATTAAGGTCAAGGTTCAGCGACTTAGCTAGTATTATGTTAGAGAAGATACACATGTCATGACATGACAATTGTTACCTCTTTGCAAGTTGAATGCAATGTTAAGCAAAACGCAGTTCAATATAGTGTTAGTTTCAGTTTAAAACACGTCGCACATGCACAGCTGATTGCAATCAAAGGCGAGATAACATAACATAACATGACATAACATGACATAACAAAACATAACATAACATAACATAACATAACATAACATAACATAACATAACATAACATAACATAACATAACATAACATAACATAACATAACATAACATAACATAACATAACATAACATAACATAACATAACATAACATAACATAACATAACATAACATAACATAACATAACATAACATAACATAACATAACATAACATAACATAACATAACATAACATAACATAACATAACATAACATAACATAACATAACATAACATAACATAACATAACATAACATAACATAACATAACATAACATAACATAACATAACATAACATAACATAACATAACATAACATAACATAACATAACATAACATAACATAACATAACATAACATAACATAACATAACATAACATAACATAACATAACATAACATAACATAACATAACATAACATAACATAACATAACATAACATAACATAACATAACATAACATAACATAACATAACATAACATAACATAACATAACATAACATAACATAACATAACATAACATAACATAACATAACATAACATAACATAACATAACATAACATAACATCACGCCTTATTTCCCCGAAGGGTTAGGCAGAGGTGTACCTATCCACATTTCGCAAGTTATGTTTAAGTCCCAGGCGACAAAGGCGAGATCTTAAATCAAATTAGGTCGTGCTGCTGGCTTTAGGATGTCCATAAGTCATGTGAGACGTAAATACGGTAAGAGACAAATGTGAAGGCTTATCTTTTAACGCCTTGTCATCATGGAGTCTAAGATCATAAAAAAGTATCTGTTGCCCGGATAATGCATTTATTAACATGATCGTCATTTGTTTGCCTGCAAATAAATGGCGGAACATATTTGAGAAAGGTAAAAGAACGTGAAAGTAATCCATACAGACATACTTTGTTTATGACGAATAAACATTAAAGTGAATAATTTATCACGTTAAAGATAAAATGTATTTTCTGAGCAAATATGGCGGAACGACGCGACGTCCGTTTGAATAGCAGATAAAACTAAATTAATAATCCCAGGTCTTAGTTTCAGAATTTTGAATAAACTGTCGAAACTGCCATACGACTGAATACCGAACGCAATCATCCAATAAACAACTCACAAATAAGATCAGATTTCATTATGCACCAATAAGATTCCGCTCCGAGATTTTTTATTTAATTTTATCTTCAACAGGAAACCTTTCATATTTTTTTGTGAATTTCTTTAGATATATTTTTAAATCTGTTTGTCTGTTGCCCACGTACTGCAAAAATGTAAAATACGTAAAGATTGTATTATGAAGTATCTATCTACCTACCACCACAAAAAAAAATTTTGCGATGCGAAGGGATCAAAAGATTCCCTCGACTGTGGAAAACTCAGACGGTTAACGACGAACATTATACGACCAGTTTAGCAAGACCCTTGATGTTGTGGGTTGATACAGATTTAATAGATCTGAATATAGCGGCTGATTTATGAAGCTCATCGGACACGAAGCAGCTCTCAAGCACAATCCATCGTCGTTATTCTGTATCGAAAGCGCGCTTTGAACAGAGGGTGCTTATTAGATGTGTGAACTTCTTGCTGAGGTTTTTTGAATGTGTTCAGATTATTTCTGAAGAAGTATAGAAGTTTCAGGAATAAAATCCTAAAGGTCGATTTAGACTAAATGAGCGAATGCACATTCTATCCCCACTCTACCAAATAATGTTTGTGTAAACAGCTAAACAGCGACAGAACATTCTTTCGTTGCGCTATCCTTAACAAAATGTCAAGAACATCAATAGAAGAATGATTTTGTTCTGGTTCTGTGTTTGTTTGGCCTAAGCCCACCTTAAAGTACCTAAAAGTAAATTCTAACCTCGTCTTCCACAAAATTAATTTCAACAATGTCACTCGGTTTTGTCACAAAGTTTACAAAAACAGCACCCTAATTGCGTAACACACTATCAATCACAATCTGAATGATTTTGAAGCAAATTGCTAATCCATTGCTTCGTATTTTCGAAAAAATTGTCTGCTCAACAACGTAAATAACGCAATGAATGTTGTTGAACTGTCAATTGAAACCGATTCTTACTGTACGTGTGTTACGCAATTGCCCCGCAGTTATTATAGTGCTGAGATCGAGTTTTCTCACATAATGACAACAATGAAATTGATGAATTGCCCTGAACTAGTACTGTAGATAAAAACATTTATAAAAAACTTTTTTGCAAAAAAAAAAAAAAAAACACTTTCAAAAAAAAAATCTGTTCAAGTTTTTATTTTCCACTTTCAGTTGTGGTACCTACCCCACCCAAATTCGTATACCACTACTTGATAAGTAAATAACAGTGACAGGAAGTTATTAAACATCATCAAAATACACTAAATGGAACAAAATACGTATTATTGAAGCTAACTCAAAAACCACTCATCATAATTTGACCAAATTTATAAGCGACCACAGAAGTATACCCTTTCAAATAAAAACTTTGCAAATGGCAAATATAGGTATATGTCGCGCTAAGTCGTGTCAGAAGTTTGGAAGGCGTTGTTTTATCAGGTTTAGACGCCATCGCTAACAAATTATTAAAATAACCACACGATGACAGATCGTTGACGAAATCTGTCTTGTAACAGTCACATAACATACTACTCAAGTAGCACAATTTGAAGCATAGTACCTACCATTAAAATAATTTATACCCAGAGTGCATCTCATGACAATTCCAATAAGCCAAAACCCGGCTAGGATACATTGTTTTATTACGGAGTTCCGGTGCCTACCTTTCGGCTTCATCATCAGATTAATTCCATGGTACCAATTTCAGCAGAACCATTTATTTTTGCTTCGTCATAGTCCCTTAACTATCCTAATCGAGATATCTTATCGCCACCCGTGAAATACATGGAGGAGTTCCTGTGGCCATCTGTGGTCTTCTTCGTCAGTTCTACTTCACCAAATGATACTTTCTGAGTGCAAATGCTTGACTTTTTGATGAAAATACCAAAATGCCCATAATATTTGAGGATTTTCCTCAATTCTTTATGGATCCTATAATCAGAACTGGATTTTGATAAATATGGGACCAATCTGGGAGTATGTTCTTTCAAATAAAACAAAAATAATTGTCCAAATCGGTTTATAAATGACCGAGTCCTTAAGTAACAAACATTAAAAAAGACATACAACCGGATTGAGAACCTCCTCCTTTTTTGAAGTCGGTTAAAAGTGAACTTCGACTGTCTCGAGAGATAGACCCAGCAGTCCAATAGTAGCGAAGGAAATTAAAAATTACGCCTCGTAGTTATGAAGACCGTGACAAAGGACTTGATATAGCCCTTTTACCGGAGAATAATTTGATTGCCCCTGGCAGACGAGTCTTTAACACTGTCCTTGATAAAGACTGAGCATTTTAATTAGATTCTAATAAAAGCCCCGCTTTTATCAAAGAGGAAAAATTTTATAATTCAATAATCGTTTGTCCTGCTTATTGGCCTTTAATATTCTTTATGAATTTGAAATAAAGGGAGCTTTGGTAATTTTGTTTCTCAGAAAATCATTTTTAGTTACAAAATACAGAATTTATGGAATAGACGCGTGAATGACACAGTACCTACTACGCTGATATAGCTTATGGCGGCATGTCTACATCGCCGCAATGGAACGCGTCACACTGACGTCACGCAAAATCCTGCATCGCGCAATCAGAGTTTACCGCGCGACTAGCATATATACAACATCCCGACATCAACCGTTGGGCAGTAGCCCACCAGACACAACACCCGTCTGGTCGGAGGATCCTTCCTTTTCATAGAGGATGAGTGAACTTTACACCCTGTTCCTCATGCCTCTATACTGGTGACCCCGAGCAATGAACGTCAGCGCAGCCTTCGTGCAACTACTACAGCGTGACGTCATCAGCATCACTTCCTCGAGCTTTCGAGCAGCGAGTCACACAGCCTCTATAAGCTGATGAAAATGTTTAAGTGACTAGTTTCAAAGAGGATTTTGGATTTTTTTCTATCAGGAATTTCTCAGTAGCAGCCTGAAGTCTGGATTTGCGCCCGGTTGATGGCAATAGGCTCGCCCTCTATTGTAGGGGACTTAAACATAACTGTGAAATGAGGGTGTACTATAGCTAGGTACACCTCTGCCTAACCTTTCAGGAAAATGTGTATATGTTAGATATTAAAAACATTTCAAAAATTTAGATTACTACCTGCATAATATTTAGGAAACAGACGGATCGAAAAGCAAAACGAATTTAAAACCAACAATGCAATGAGAAAAAAGAAAAAACGAAACTAAAGGAAAAATGTATTTTGAACATCTAAAATTGAACCGTCAATAGATTGGAGAGTGTCCTTCGTTGTTCAAGAGAAGGGGATAGAGCTACTTAAAAGCTCATCCTAAAAAAAAAGCTGTTTACTTATCCCTGTCCGTGGCAACGAGCTAGACGCTCAAGCGACACGCTACAGCGACTGCGGAAAAAACAAATGAAAAAAGTTGTTTAGAGCATGCTACGAGTCACCGTGACGCGACTTGCGGAGGGACGGACGGAAACAAGTGACGCGTGAGCGTGTCGTCTGATGCAAGTCCCATCGCTAGAGGCTGTGGATGTTAGGGCTCGTACAGACTGGCGCGACGCGACACCGGTAGAACAAGCGGGGTCAGGGGCCACCTAAGGGGAAACCGGGGCATTGCGGCCCCCCGGGGTAAGACGAACACCCCTTATTTCTCGCAGAGTAATTAACTGAGACTTTCGTAGGTCTCGCGGATCGCGTTCCACTCGACTTTGCACATGCGAGACAAGTAGATGGTTTTTTGTGCGGCGAAACTGCAGGACGCTCATAGATAAAACGAAAAAACGTAAGTTGACACTTTTGATATTTGTTTTCATTCATATTGTAGCTAATTCGTGAATGTGTTAAATTCTAATTTGTTAAGTAAACTACTACGTTCAATTATGTGGATAAATAAATAACTAGAAAATTTGTCAACTAATTACCAAATATTCTTTCGATTTTCTTAACATTTATTTTATATGACCTCGGGGGCATTTCGGGCGGGACATAATGAACAAGGTACGTGTTTTGCCTCGGGTAATTTTGTTAAGTTTTTTTTTTTTTTTGCAGATACAATTAAGGTTCGCCACTACCAAAAGAATATATAACGCGCTAAATAGTGCTTTGAGGATATAGAAACAGACGGAAGCGCCTAAAGATATTATGTTAAAGCCCGAAGCACAAGTACTAAAATGAACCACTTTAAGTTCACATTATAAAAAGAATCTGGAAGAAGCTCAGACACAGAAGCCAGCTAATTAGAAGAAAGGAAAAAAATAAAGAAGGCATGGAGTACCCTGAATATTATAGAGAGAATTTAGTCATTTGCCGTGAATGTTATGGTGATGGTTCAGATTGTTCCTGTGCCGGAAAGAGGATAATGATGATGAGACCCTTCACATTTGCTACTTTTTTGCTCGAATTTAGACATACATAAGACTATACACTGGGTGTGACTACTATGCCCCGCATATTTATTTATTTATTTATTTAAGCAGTATGGAAGACTTACAGCTAAAACAAACAGGCCAAGTTCAGTAAATAAGACTGTCAGCCAATTACAAGTCTTCACTTATAAAAAAATATAATTTTGTTATTTTATTAATTAATTAGTTATAAGTTAAAATATTAATGTATTGAAAAAATAAATAAATTTATTCCCTTGAAAGATAAAAAAATAGAAAAAGTAAGTAATTTCTATGGACATTGACACCAAGTTATTCAGTAATATAACAATACTATATATAAAGTTGCTCGCACTGCAAAACGACCATTTTGATATGACCATTTTGCCCCGGAAACCGGGCAAAACGGGTAGGTTCTTTTTTTTAAAGGTCATATATCTCAGAATTTTATATATTGTTACGATATTGATACGTTAATTTTAAAGAATATTAATGAGTCTTATAAATGGTTTTTAATGTTTTTCATTATCTTATTTCTCTAAGGTTGTATTCACGATTTCCCTTAAGAGGCCCGCATTGCCGCGGCTTCCCCTACATCTGATACTCTGTGTATCAAAGTCTCTTCATAATGACAATATTCAAGTAATTTTGTAAAATTCTGTTCAAGAAACAGGGTTGAAGATTCAAGGAGTAGCTAATTGATTTTAATTACGGATTTTAATTAATTTGTTTTTTAAATCTTAAATTAAAGAAAAGTATTATGTAGTTAAAAGAAAGGATAAAAATAAATCCAGCAGCTTTGAAACTTAGATTTGTATTTTGTCGATGTTTTATGAAGATTTTCGTTGAATAGAGTGAAACTCTAGATTAGATTCGTATGAAAACGGTTTTCCTTCACCGTTGTCTTCGGGGATTACAGGCGTAATGTTAAGTTATATTCTGTTAATTGTCTCGACAGGTACGTACTCTTTACGTTCATAACACGCCTCCCTCCATAGTGCAAGTTCTATTCAAAATTTGGCGACAACAACACGATAACGAGGACGATACCATAGGGTTCCGGTACGTATAATAGTAGATGATAGTATAGGTACATAATGTAGGTGTGAAATATTGGCACATTAGCAAGACTGTACAGGAAATACCAGATTTTCCTAATGGGTTTTCGAGACCCAGATGCGATCTTTACTGCTAAACCGATTTACCACATTATCTATCATTTATTTGTAAACAATAAATAGTCATGGGCCGAAGAAGAAAGTGCCAGAAAAATCTCCTATGAAAGCGAAATTTTATAAAAAGAGAGAAATTATTCTATTTCCCAAATTTTTTCTTTTTTTCTGTTTGTGTTCTTTTTTTTGCGTTATGTTCACCGTAAATAAACGTATATTTTTTCTTTCTTCTTTCTATTTAGTTAAAAAGTATAATCATTTACTAGTGTGTATTAACTGGCTAAATGTGGGTGTACTTTAAGTACACCTCTGCCCAACCCTTCGGGGAAATAAGGCGTGATGTTATGTTTATGTAGTGTGTATTCAGCCCTTAATGTCTCCCTGCTGGGCAAAGGCCATTTTTCCACACACGCCTGTCCATTGCCATTGCGAGACAGTCCTTTCCGCAGAGTCAACTTCAAAGTACTATATAAATGTTATATCTATGGTCAAGTTTGTGTGTTCGTAGAAAGTAAAAGTGTTATGTTCAAAATATTTTTCCTGCTTATTTTATCAACGTACAAAAGAAGTATCATAAATAATCTTTTAGATAGACACAATTACTGCTAAGGAAATTTTTATTGAGCTAAGAAATGTTCTTAGGAACTTTCTCCCATTAAATTAAATTACTGGGCACTGTTCTCATAATATCGTGCTAGTTGAATAAAATACCCATTATAAGGGTAGTAATACTCCTTTGGCGTGTGCAATGGTTTAGAAGATTAACTGGTGAAAAAGATTTTTAAGCAAAATAAAATTGACGCCATTTGCAAGTCAGTTTTGGGGACGTGTAACTGTTATGGCATATTATTTTGTGCCTTTAATGACACATTGGCTAATGGCTACTCAGGTTTATGTATTTTGACTTAAAAAGCTTCAATATTTTTCATTTTATTTTGTAAGTAATACGATTTCAGTATGGCAGTGAATTATTTTCAGTATACCCCATTTTCTTTTACTTTTTTTAAACTGGACAATGGGGTATTTTCCAGTTTAAAAAAAGTCTTTGATTATAGGTCATTTTGTTTAAAAAAAGTCTTAAATCAGTTGACAGTTAAGAAAAACACCTTAATTATGAATTTTGCATTGTAGAATTGTTGTGAGCTAAAAATATCAAAACTCAACCTAATTTTGTAAATGATTTTAGAGTAATTTATATTTTTGATAAATGATTGCGTAAAAATAAAGCCACTGGTCACGTGACATTGAACGCGTATCAGAGCGCGATACGTCACGACTTTCAGACAACATTTTTAAATTGTACATTTTATAGAAACAAACTGTATACGTCAGACATAAAGTTTCTTTTGCAAAACCAATAGATGTATGAAAGGAATGGTGTTGAAGGGAAAAACACTGACTGGTAGTATGTCCCTCTGGCAGTGTTCATTTATCTACTAAATTAGTAGTACATGTTTTGTCATATTTTGCGTAGGTACATTACAAAGTTAAGAAATGGAAATCGTCTACCTACGGTTGTCAAAGTAGACATTAACACAAATAATTATTTGTCTGCTTTGATTACAAAAAAATAAATATTATAATATTCGACAAAAGCAATAAGTGAATAGAGTTTGTGTGCGAGCAACACTGTTAAAAAAACTCGCAAACTCGCAAGTTTGACTGATTGAAAATCTTGAAGTCACTTGAGCCGCCATGACGGAATGCTCCGTTTTGACAATCAAAATTAAATTACGTTATTAAAATGAAAAATGAATTCTGTTAATATTTCGTCCTAATATACATATTTTGAGACACTTCTAATTAAGGCTCCTGCAAACAAGTGCGACACGCGGTGCCCTTATGTCCCGTCGTGTGTCGCGCCTGTTTGCAGGAGCCTTTACTTGAGAAATCAGTAGGTATTTAGCTACTAAGTATCTACTTTCATTATTAAATTATTAGCTACTTCTATTGTTCCCTTAGAACCATATTACAGGAAACAAATTAAATGACAGTCCTTTTCCAAGAATGGAAAGTAAGTAGATTCACAGTGAATGTTCTTGACAGAATTGTGAGATGTCTGAAATCGAAATATGCGTAAATGGGCTATTTTTAGATTGACTATTTATTACGTTTATTGTATTGGGATTATTGTAGATAAGAGTATTATTTTTATTTAATACTAGCATTTGCCCGCGTGGAGGGGCTTGTGGCTAAGAAAATGCCTCGGAAAGCACGTTAAGCCGTTGGTCCAGCCGTTGGTCCTGACCCCAACATAGTTGGGAAAAGGCTAGGCAGATTGAAATCATTTCCGATCACCGACAGAAGGTGTTCAGGATTGCAATGCTCATCTGTTATTCCTTTGATACGTTCTGATAATAGCAATCTATCAACCAATGTTGTCACGTGACACAACAAATCTATTAGATAAAATTTTAACACCAAGATTACTCAACCTGCCTCGTTCGTCCAGTGGTCGCAAGCGCTACTGCTGATCATGTGGCCATGGGTTCGATTCCCGGGTCGAGCAGTGTTATTGGGTTTTCCATTTGGAAAATTTTAGTATCAGTAGCAGCGGAGTCTGGATTTGTGCCCGCTTATTACATAGGAATTAAACGTAAATGGAGAAATGTGGGTGTACTATAGGTACACCTCTGCATAACCCTTCGGGGAATACAGGCGTGATGTTATGTTATTACTCAACCTTTGAAAAATTCCTATAGAAGCCGTGGAAGTCGATTGTAGGTTAATTCATAAAACATTTAGGTACTTCATTTATCAAGCGTTTTACCTCAAATATTTAATTACCCTATTCCCTAACTGATTACAAAATAAAAAAAGCATTGTGGCTTATTTAAAAAGTTTGAAAGGAAACGCTGTATTTTATAAAGGAAATTATTTTAATAAATTCCTATGTAACTTAGAGGTGAAGTTTAAAAATGCCGGGAGAGGAAAAGAAAGTACGTAGGTATGTACCTAAAATAAATAACTTGTTTATCAACAGATTTCCTCGCATCGATTTGTATTTAAAAATAATACAGAAAACTAAAAAGTCGAAGACCCGTCAAAACTTTGCACATATGTTTTGAGTTTTGCAAAATTTTACAAGGAATTCTCTACATGGTGGTGAAAGCCTCATCAAAGTCTACCAAATAGCACTAAGAGAAAATACTGATAAACACCTTTATTTTGTACCACAATTTGGATACCTATACTCCATTAGTTTAGGTAATTAAATAAAGGTAAACAAAAAAACCACGTGACGTGGTTAACCGACTAAACGTAATACCAGTCACTTCAGTTGTCATGCTACATCACAGTTGTACTCTTCAATTTATCATGCTACGTCACAGTTGTACTCTTCAATTTATCATGCTACGTCACAGTTGTACTCTTCAATTTATCATGCTACGTCACAGTTGTACTCTTCAATTTATCTTGCTACGTCACAGTTGTACTCTTCAATTTATCATGCTACGTCACAGTTGTACTCTTCAATTTATCATGCTACGTCACAGTTGTACTCTTCAATTTATCTTGCTACGTCACAGTTGTACTCTTCAATTTATCATGCTACGTCACAGCTGTACTCTTCAATTTAGCAAAGATCCAAAATAACTATTTTAATCCGTTTGTTACTGTAACTATGAAATGAAATGATATTTATTTCGGTAAGAACATATTTTAAGACACTTATACATGTGAAATGTTTGGTAAATATTTTAAAACCAGATGGCGCCGGCATTCCCTAGCTGACTGATGACCCTAAGAAGAAATGCTAAAAGAAACTCAGCGGTCATGGTCTATTTTTTTTTAATTCCAAACATTATTACCTAATCTTAGTGTTTCCATTACCTTGTAAGAGAAAATAAGTAGCATACTTCCCTATGTAAAGTGCCTTCCGTGTATTCAAGCTTCTCTCAATAAAGCTTTATGATTGCTTTTAAAATATTAAAAGCCAATGTTCCCGGCAAGTTCGTCGTTCTCTGATTAAATTTTGCATAATCCTTGCTTTTCCTACTATAAATTAATTTTTAAATGAGTCTGGACCTGTTGCATAATTAATTAGTCACAGTTTTTGTCTATTACAATACTTATGGTAGGTAAAGTCGTGACCGTAGTAAGAAGCTTAATTAAAATATACTTGTTTACTGCCATTGAAAAATAATACCAACTTAATCAATTACGGAAATGAAAAATTCGGAGATAACACAAATTTTTTATCACACCACACGTTCGCTAATATCAAATTACATGTCATGCAAACCTAACCGAAAGCAAGTCATTAAAGCCCTAAGCCGTAGCCGGGCAATATGGTTCTGAATTATAACTTGCTGGTCAATAGTAAGATTTGAAATTGGAACCGCAACTAAAAAAATCTAATGAAAACTTTCTAAGGTAAAAAAAACTTTTTTTCATACAACCATCTCGACAATAAAACATAAAAAAAAAATTAATTATTTAAATGTTTTATTTTATTAACTTTGATTTACTCTATTAACGGAGTTGTGATATTAGTATTAAGTAAACAATAATTTTATTATAATTAAATTGAAATGTATTTTTTTTTAAGTAATAATGTATGCATTGTAATTGTAAGGAATCAATAAAAGCTTTTTATTTATTATTTTTTTATTATATCGACAATGTCAAATTATATAAATCAATTATATGTCATGCAAACCTAACCTAGTAAGTCACTAAAGTTCTGGGGTCTAGCCGGGTATTAATATTGTACTGGACATTAATGTGATTTGAATTAAACCCAAAGCAAAAACCAAACCAAACAAAACCTACCAAACCAAAAGTAAAAACCACATGCAAATATTTACCATAGTACATACTAATTCCATGCATTTACCATTGAGAATAGCACTAAAAAATAATGGTTTAAAAATCGAACTGGCCACCACGAGTAGAACGCAAATAAAAAAGGCGCGAATACTGCAAAATCGCTTTACTGCTAAACAACAAATTAAACTACAACTTCTCAGAAAAATGTTGAGTACCATTGGCATTGGCCATAATCTACTCCCAGAAAAGTCCAAGGAATCGTACATGAAAGCCTGTAACGATTTTTACAAATAGAAAGCTATAAAGGGCGTCAAGCCTGTATCTGAATCAGTGTTTTTAGTCTACTTTCAGCATTTACCTATTCGATATTCAGGTCGACAATAAGCATCAAACATTATAATCAAATTAATACACACACCAAATTATTGGCATTTTTAAAAAGGAAATTGGAAGGTCATCGTGCTAAGAAATCAAAAGTTTTCACAGCTCAAAATGTGGAAACGTTTTTAAACGAAGCCCTGACCACAACTTTCTTGCCACAAAAGTAAGTACCTATCTAACTAATGATTTAATTTTTAGTTCCTAACTAGGTAAAATAGTTACATACTTACTTATAATATACTTAGGTATTAGGTAGCGACCCGCTCACACATCAATCGCTTGTGTGCGATCTACTACTGATGTATGTTACATGTCAAAATTTCGAGATTTCTGCGCTCTGTCTAACTTAAATATAATTGTAAACCTTCGTTAGGTTTATGTGTATGATAAATTACTAAAATTATATGTGTCAATAAAATCTAAGAAAGTGTATAACTTTTAATACATTACAATAATATACAAGATATAACATAAATAACGCACAACCTCTTAAGCGGTCATTGTACTCATCATTATGAACAACTTTTACTGTGGGACCAAACCTGAAATCGCGAGAAAATATCAGCTGTTCCCTACAATTTGACGAGTTATGCGAACATAAATGTAGGGAGCAGCTGATTTTTTTTCGCGATTTCAGGTTTGGTCCCATAGTAAAAGTTGTTCATAATGATGAGTACAATGACCGCTTAAAGGGTTGTGCGATAATTATGGTACACCTTGTATACAAAATACGTAACTTACCTTCCTATTTACTAACTTACCTGCCTATTTCTGTTACAGGTAGCTAGCCTTGATTTTTGAAGTGAATGGCGCTTATCGTGGAAATGAACTCTTAAACATTAAAATTAAGGATATCGAAAAACATTCAGATAATTTGTTGCTGGTAAATTTGCCAGATACAAAATCAAAGAAAGAACGGTCATTCGAAGTCCGTGGAGAATATGTGAGAATTGTCGAAAAGTACCAAGCTCTACGTCCCTCTAATATAAACACTAACAGATTTTTGGTAGCTTATCATAATGGCAAGTGCACCACGCAAGTCATTAAAAAATTTTAAAAATCAGCATCATGCCGAAAGAAATAGCGAAATACCTGAAACTGGCAAATGCCGAGCTCTACACGGGCTATTGTTTCAGAAGAACATCGGTTACTCTATTGGCGGATTCAGGAGCAGACATGACCCAGATTAAAAGACTCGGTGCCTGGAAATCTGATGCAGTAGCGGAGGGCGAAAATAAGCTGCCGCATTGGTGACAACATCAAACTAAAAACACCGTCGGTAACTGATCCTTGGACGCCTTTGTATGTTGCAACCATCCAATCAGAACACTATTCATCTAGCCCGCTGCCTCAAACACCACTTTCACCAACTTTCACGATCAAAATGATCTTCAGCAGACCCAAGTTTCCGAAAATTTACTCAACAGCAATACTCAATTAAACTCTAACTCAACTTCAATAAATGTAGCGAATAAAGACATAACTTTGTTTTCTACAACTTATATAATGTATCAAACATTACCTTTAACTTTTAATTGTTTTTAATAGGTCTACTAACTGGCGAGATCTGTAATTTGAATGCAAAAGGTCCTCGTTAGGATCCAAGAAAACAATATCTGACAGAGCATTCTTTTCAGCAATGGAAACCAAGGTTGGCCAGGCCAATAAGGAAAGACTAGGATGCCGGTGGCTGAGTCGTCAATGATTTTTCTTAAACATTTTAGGATTAAAGCAAACGGTGGAAAAGCGTAGAAAAAAGTTGATTGCCAATTAACTGTAAAAGCGTCAACTGTTATAGAATCAGGATCCGGTCACCATGAAATATACTGGCTACATTTGGCATTGCAGCGGGAAGCGAATAGATTGATTTTTGGTTCACCTAACGTGTGAACTATCGTTTGGAAGGCCCAATCCGATAGTTCCCATTCTATGTCTATATTAATTTTCCGAGATTCTTCATCGGCTTCTATATTGTCATGTGTATTAATGTACGATGCAAATAGAAATACATTTCGCTTTTCACACCATTGCCAAATTGTTTTGGTCAGTTTATTTAAATGTGGGGACCGAACTCCTCCCATACGGTTAATATAGCTGATAGCAGTTGTACGAGTATTATCCATGCGAAGCAATACGGAACAGTTAGAAAGCAAGCTTGCAAAGCACTTCAAACCTAGTAAAACCGCCAGCAGTTCGAGGTAATTGATGTGAAGAGGTAATTGATGTCATTTGTTTGTGCAGAATAAACATTTTTTCTTTCTTTCTTTCAAAAGATAATTCCTGGTTTTTCCAGTCACCGTTTGCTCGATTACCATTACAGACTGCTCCCCAGCCAGTCCTAGAAGCGTCCGTGTAGATTTCTAAATTGAAATGTTCAACTTTTTTCAACGCGTTCTATGTTAATTTGATGTTCCGTCTCCACCATTCTAGGTCAGGTAAGATGACGTCCGGCAGTCTTATCTTTGCTTCAAAGTCACCGTACTTTTGAAGGGCTAAATATGTATATTTCTGACGTTCGAGAGATTTGGTATATAACCAACCATATCTTACTGCAGGACAGGCTACAGTAAGTACTCCGATCAACCGTGATAGTTTCATAATGGAACACTTAGGAAGAGAAAAGAAGTTAATGACCAATTGCATAATCCCTGTTCGTTTGTCATCTGGCAGGCCTAATGATATATCGATGCTATTAAATATAAAACCTACAAACTTACAAATTTGTCTAGGTTCAAGACAACTATTCTCGTGATTAATGACAAAACCTAAGCATTTGAGCAATGTTAGTGTTTCATTGACGTTGTCACGGCATTCATCGAAAGTGTTACCAATGCAAAAAATGTCATCGAGAAATATTACTGACTTATAACCCCTGTGTCTTAGATGGTTAATAACCTCCTTTATCAACTTTGTGAAAACCCTAGGAGCAACCGTTAAACTATAGGGCATTGCGTTGAACTCGTATGTTTGACCAAACTGGAAACGTAAGTATTTGCGATGTTCTTTGCAAATAGGGACCAAACGGTATGCTTCCTTTAGGTCAATACTTGCCATGAAACCATCTTTAGGTAAAAGTGCACTCTACTCTAGTCTACTACTACTGAATTCAATTCAATTCAATTCAAAATTTTTATTGCTCAACACGGTACATAATCATACATTTCTAGATGTCAAGTGAATGCGCAGTCCACTGTGTCGCACCAATTTAGGCATGCAAAATTATTATTAAAATTATACAAATTTCACAAACTCAACAATAATACCATATATAATGTCATAAATTCAAAACAATAAGTATGTTATGTCAGAGTATACTCATATAATGTCATAATTAAGTAATGTCCAATACAGTCGACACATAATTAGCAATACAAATAAAGTAATTTTAATAAAATAAATTGGACTCAAGTATTCACCTTAATTATATGTATTATTATTATACACACAAATTTTTGTCAGACAGGTATTCATTAATTGTGTAGTATGTCTTATTTATCAGTAGATTATTGACTTGCTTCTTGCTTCTGAAGTCCTGTGGTCCTCCGTTTTAAAGTGAGCAGTGGAAACAAACTTATTTAAATCTTTTAAATTTAAAATAAACCTTTTGCCTCCATTAGGTTTAGGATTTAAACATATAATAGAAACGAAATCATTTTTGGATCTATTATATGCGGATATAGCTCCTAACTCTAATAATTTTTTGATAGCTTGTAACATATGCGGTTGGTCGCTCGGGGATACATAATTACGTATGACTGATACTGGTTTCACTTTTAAAAAAAATGCAATGGAATATCCTTCAGATATCCATTTAAGAATTAACGGATTACCAGCCAACAATTATAAAAATGCTGGATTCTTCCAGTGTGTACCTCTACTGTTGAGCTGCCGCACGCTGTTTGCTCTGGGCAGATGACTTCTGTTGAGCTGCGCCTGTCTGGGGCAGTCCTCCTTGGCCCTTCCCTCCCCCCTTGTTCGAAGAGAAGCGAGGAGGGCCTCCCCAGTTTCCCTGGGAGCGCGGCCGGTACGTTGTTGGTTGATATGAAGTACACGTAGTAGGCGTTTTGAGATTCGGTGCGAGTTTCTTGATTTGAAAGCCATGTTTTTCAATCACTTTCGTGGCCTTTATTTTGTCCGAAAGTTTGCTTCCAAAAAGCATTTCATCGCGATCAATATGTTGCATGATATTTATAAAAGATTTATCAAGGCCCGGCGTGACGAACTTCTTTCTCGCCTCGATTTCTTCAAAGTTCAGGTCACACAACAAGCGAAGGCTGTCGCTTAAGAGTTTAATGGTGTGAACTTTGTATTTTCCATCGTCAAGAAGCAAATCTAAACCTTTATTAAGTGCGGCATTCCGTGACCTAATGGCTGCTGTACTCCTTCTACTCTTTTGTCATGAACACGGGTACTTTCATTTACTGCGGCCGTTTAATTTAGGCGCTTGTAATAATGGACAATTCTCAGGAATTACGTGCTCTGTGTGAAGCCCCTCCTTTGTCTCCTTATTCATCCCTTTTCGGAGAATAGGTAGCCAAAGCTGCGATAGGTTTTCATGAATATTAGAACCAAACATTGGCGTCTCTTCCGTGGTCTCACCTAAGGCGGAGAGAATATTAGGATCCAATTCCGGTACTGGAGTTGGAGTTGATTGGAGTTGTTCGCCATCAGATTTGGTCTCCTCATCGGGTGCCATGTCGGTCATACCCGTCTTATCTATTAAGCCTATGGGTTCTGGTTCGTCGCCATTATGACGTGTGTTGTCTAAAACAATAAAATAATAAAAGTTAAAAGGGTAGACGTAATTTTTATTTTTTACCTTGTATTAACACGCGGTTAATGTCTCAGGTAATATTACAACGCTATAGTATTATAAATAACCGTTGAGAGGATACACGATCCACCTCCAAGCATTTTATTTGGTTTAACGTAATCGTCCTCTAAACAATTACGATTACCTTTGTGCTAACACGCGGTTAACCTTCAGGTATAGAAAGTAACCTTCGTGGCGTCACACGGTCAACCTCCAGGCATTATAATCGAGATAATATTTCTCTAAAATATTATGTCACACGAATAAATAATTATTTTATATTTTCTTTGCTGATCTTCCAGTTTTCGAATTTTACGTTGATAACGTTCAATTCTATCCTGATTTCTTCTTTTCGGCATTATAATGGCGATTGTTGAGCAGGAAATATTCACTAGTGTCAGGTTTGTGTGAACGATGCCTCGTGAGAAAACGGAATGAAGTTCACAGCACGAACATCGCGCCACGCTAGTGAGGTTGACAGATAAAAAAAAAAGATTATCGACTGAAAGTCGATTCTTTAAACGTGCGAATACAGCCTTGTGGAATAAAGGCACTACAGTATAAAGGTTATTTGTATCTGACGAATGAAGCGACGTAATATAATCTACTATTAATAACAATATCTCCATTTAACTATTTCCTGACCCAATTCCTATTTTCAGTGATGTATTATAAAACGTGAGAATCATAGTTACCATTTTTTGGCTGACCAAAAGAGGTTCAATTTAAGGTATTAATAATAAAGGAAAAGCACCCTCGAATACCTTTCATTTGCTATAATTCAGTGAAAACTTTTCTGGAAAATTTTTCGTTATATTATTTCCGAATGGATAACCATGCCTTAAATTTCAGCCTGCCTTATTTAGCTTTAGCTTTTACGAAAAATATTTATGGAATATTAATATTTCATCTTTGTATTCCGAATGAATTATTTAGTTCTCCTTTGTTGAGGGGCGCCTATCCCTCGATTATTTTATTTATGTACCTACCCTTTGATAAATCTTCTTTCTGAAATGAGAAATCTAGTAGCTAGTTGAATAGCTTTCGTCTCTTGGAAACTATCAATGTAGGTTATCTCTTGCCTTTTGTTGGGTAAATTCAAAGTAAACTGTTGTAGCAAGCTGTTTGCAGTTCGTGTTCAGATTGATAGTTTGTGTTTCAATATTGATTTAGCTATGTTTACATATTAAGAAGTAGGCTTATCAATTTCAAAGTTATTGTTTAGAGAAATCAGACAGTTTAGTTTTATACTATAGGTACTTACTAAAACTTGACGGATGCCCAAAAGTTATTCATCAAAATTAATGTTTTACCGTCGTTCTAGAACGCTGTCCATGTGGGCCTTAATTACACTAATACCCGGTTTCTAAATTTCTTTGTCTTAACCTTAAGGCTAAATGGTATTGTAACGGGTCCGGAGCATTGGTAAGGCCTAACGGTGGCATCGGTGAAACGGGGGCATAATAGAATTTAAAAATATATTTCTTTTAAAAATTCTATAAGCTCTGTTACATTAAAATAAACCCATAATCCCCTTGTCTTTAATGTTGAACGTGTAGACGTAATTTCATTGAAATAGCTTTGATTACAATCGAATAAAAGATTTTTCTCGAAAAAAAAACACAATTTTGAGGACACTGCGATTTTTTTTTGTAACGAGCCAAATTGTGTCAATGGTATTTTGGCCCACATATTTTACTAAAGAAAATCTTCAATTTTTATGATAATGAAAAAGAATAAGGGTTTGTAGTTTTTGAGGACAAATATTGATGTTGCGTGCAGCCGAAATGCGTCAAAACATCTTCTTTGGGACCCATTTCGCATAAAGTAATGCTAAACGTAACCTTTTTGCTTCACATTTGTACAAAACTTAGGTACACACGCATCTACTGTATGTACATGCGTGTGTACTTTAGGTTTGGTCCCATAGTAAAAGTTGCTCACAGTGATGGGTACAATGACCCCTTAAGAGGTCGTGCGTTAATTCCAGGACTTGTTGTATAGATTGCCATCGACACGCAAAGCAGAAGATTTTCGTAAATATGTAAATCACAGTACAAGCGTCAGTACCTTATGTAAATGAATTCATTTTTGTTATAAAAACTGTACCTACATATATAATATTACATAATATTTTTACTTAAGTAGGTAGGTACTACTGAAACTCAGCGGTTTATGGCTTAGATTATGAGTTAAAGTACTCGTAGGTATGTTGGTATAATACTAAAGTATTGCTATTCTTTGAAAATTTTAGATCATGAAATATTCTTCTAAAAAAAGAAGGCTAATTTTACTAACACCAAAAATCCCATGATTTTCAGGACTTATTTATAGTCGCCTCTATTATCATCAGACTAAGGCTGAAAATGCCTGTAAATTAAAAGTAAACCAGGCAGAAAGTTGCTGACTTCAGTCTATATTTAGAATAGTACCTAGTCTATAAAAAAGTGTCTCAGTGCACTACGTTAAGCATCTAAAAGTACGCAAACAGAACCATTCCTATTTTCGTCCATTTCAATTACTTTTTAATATATGTATACCTCAAAACATCCCCGGACCTGTTAAATTTTAATATTCTCGTATTTTGAGCGAACTCTGGTTTAATAAAGAATAGAAAGTTACTTTTTAGGGTTCCGTAACCGAATAGTGCCAAACGGAACCCTATTCTAAGCCTCCACAGTCCATCCGTCTGTCTGTCAGCGGGCTGTATCTCATGAATACCGTAATAGGCAGACAGTTGAAATTTTCACAGATTGTATTTTTTCATTGCCGCTATAACAAATATTAAAAATAAAAAAACATAACATAACATCACGCCTTGTTTCCCCGAAGGGTTAGGCAGAGGTGTACCTATAGTACACCTTTCATACATTACATTATATACATTTCATTTTTTACATTTCGTCAGTTATGTTTAAGCCCCATGTAACAGGGGGCGAGCCTATTGCCATCAACCGGGCACAAATCCAGACTCCAGGCTGCCACTGAGAAATTCCGGATAGAGAAACCCAATAACACACGCCCGACCTGGGAATCGAACCCAGGACCTCATGCTCAGCAGTAGCGCTTTTGACCACTAGACCAACGAGGCAGTCACCAATAAAATAAAAATAAAATAAAATTAAAATAAAATTTATAAAATAAAATTAAGTTAAAAATTAAAGGGGGGGGGGGTTCCCCTTTAATTTTTCACACTTTATTATACCACACGAGAAACGAGTTTCTTTTTTTTAAACAGAAGTATTTAAAAAAATATGTAGTGTTAAATACGCGAAACCCTTCGTGTTCAAGACCGACTCGCATTTGACCGGTTTTTATACCCTGCAGCTGTACAAAAATCTGAAACTCGTTAAATTTTACACGCAGATACTTACATACCTTTTCAATAAATGTATTTTGATCTACCGTTTAAAGGGGTGTGAAAAAAAGGGGTACAAGCAACGTCCGTTTCATTTTTGTGGCAACTAATAAAAAGAGTTCATTTTCAAATAACAGCAAATAATCAAAGAAAAAATTTTAATGAATGAATTGGATTTGATCCAATCAGACACCCAGTAAAATAATTTTAACGGTTCTGATTGGAAAATCTATTGAACTCGAATTCCCTCCGTGACTACAAGCCCTAACCTTATGCTACCTGAATATAACATGGCATAGCATAGCATTATGCTAGCTAGATACAAAAGCTAGCTAATTAGTCAGATACCTCGGTGCAGCCGTTTCGGAAGCAATTAATCGAGTAAAAGCAATTACCGATGTTCTGACATCGCCTGTCTGCACCAATTACGAACCTTTCTTTATGTAGCGCCTTTCAATAAACATTAAAAAGGAATCCCCAGCTGGTCAATTAGAATTGAGGTTCTTATGAAATAAACTGGGTGGTTTGTTTTCATGATTTTTACGTTAGTTTTTAGTTACCTTAGACCAAATCTAAGGATTTAAAATAAAAAAGCGAATTAGGAAAGAAAATCTTCTTAGAAAATCAGCTAAGTATCTATAATTTACCCCGTGGTACAAGTAATCGTTCAAAAATCGTTAAGAGGACACGGTGGCTCATTCCATGCGCCGATGGTGACCATTTTAGTGAGTTAAGAATCCAGCACTCCCAAAAACCGGGCGCCTTTTGAAGGTTTCCACTCGTAAATGAAAACCGGCCAAGTGCGTGTTGGACCATGCACAATGAAGGGTTCCGTAGTTGGAATGAAGTTATCCTAAGAACAAACTTAACATTGTAGTTGAAAAACATGTTCCCCGTACATTCCAACTGCAAATGTAGATGTCTTTACGCTAAATATTGAGTATTAAGTGATTTACCATGTTATTTTAAGACCATAGACTTCTAATCAGTTTTCCTGTAATCTATAAGTATAGATCTATTCTCAGTATTTTTTTTTTCAAAAATTTTAGGCAGTTTTTAGAGATAAGGGATATTTTTTATTATTAATAAATTTATAATTTTTACTTAATTTTCAATTTTTTTTCCGCAAAAGTGAACCCCATTTTCAAAATTAATTTATTTACGTTAGACGTTCGAGTTTGGGTCACAGAAATTCATATGTGTACCAAATCCTAACTTAATCGGTCCAGTAGATTCGGAGCAAATTGGCTGCGACAGACGGACAGACAGACACACGAGTTATCCTATAACGGTTTCGTTTTTCATTCAGACGTACGGAACCCTAAAAGCAGATATACCTGTTTGAACTTGGCTACTATTAGTGAAGGATTGCCTAAGACTGCTGTGAACGCCACATAGCGTCCGCAATTTACTGTTGAATGACGTAGGTTGGTGTATTTCCCTAGAGAGCGTCTTTTGACACCGTAAAGTCAAACCCGGTTGCCATCATTTTCATAACAGCCGTCACTGCGGCAGTTACGAGGCGGCCGCTGCTGTCGTAGGAAACCAAAGTTAGTATCATGAAATCACTAATCTATTCCAATAAAACAAAAAGCAAACGAACAAACACATTTATATAATTTCCGACGCAAACAATTGAATTGCGTTCCACGGATTCGTTATAATTACAGATTAACAAGCATCATTTCACTAAGTACCTACGTATCAAATAGGTATGCCCGCGCAGTGTCCACCTCTGTACATTTGTGTGCTTATATATATATAAATAAATACGAAAAATGTACCTATGTTGTTATATATGTATATGTTATGCTATATACAATATACCTAAATGTTTTGCACGAACTCAAGGAATTAACAAGTTAAACGTCACATTGACTACCTATCGAATTGGCGAATATTTGTAATATATGCAGGCAAATTATTGAAGTTCTCTTGATATGGAATGCCAATTTCGATAAGCTCTGGATATTTTTGATAGGTTGTGTTGAACACAATTACTAGGTACTGACAGTACTCTTTTTTTTTTATTTGAGATAGGTTTGCTCTTGACTCTAGGTCAAATATGACAGAGACAAAGTCGACGATGAAGCCAGCTTACCCACAAGAAGCCTGTTAACTCTCACTTTGAAGAGATCGGGGTTGTATACGTTCGGAAACACAGACGCAGGCAGAGAGTTCCACTCCTTTGCTGTGCGCATCACAAAAGACATTTGGAAACGCTTAGTGCGAATTGGTGGAATAGCAACTAGGTAGGGATGGTAACCTGCAGTGCGTCTAGATGTCCGATGGTAGAAGGGGGCAGGCGGAATGAGGTCGTGGAGTTCTCGAGCACACTCACCGAAGTACAATCTGTAGAAGACCGACAAGCAGGCAACCTTGCGGCGATGAGCCAAGGTGTGAAGCTTGGCATCCACCAGTCTTACGTCGCCAATGAGCCTCTTAGCTCTGCAGTCCACCGAATCAAGCGCGGCAAGTTGGTTAGCTGAGCCATCCCAAAGGTGGGTGCAATACTCCATGCAGGATCGGACTTGCGCTTTGTAGAGAGTAAAAAGCTGTCCAGGCGTAAAGTATCGCTTCACCCTATTTAAGATGCCCAGTTTCTTGGCAACACTCAG
This sequence comes from Fissipunctia ypsillon, assembly GCA_947568875.1. Classification (NCBI taxonomy): domain Eukaryota; kingdom Metazoa; phylum Arthropoda; class Insecta; order Lepidoptera; family Noctuidae; genus Fissipunctia; species Fissipunctia ypsillon. The sequence continues at coordinate 11,831,867 of OX387659.1, read as the reverse complement.
TACACACACACAGACACACAGTACACACACACACACAGTACTCTCTTTATAGAAATAAGTAGTTTTAGTTGAACATAATTAAATCAAAATAAAAGGTTGAATAAATTCAACATTTCTGTACTGCGCAGTTCGAATGTCCTGGCTCCACTTTCAATAGATACTTTTAGCCCTCTATTATTGGATGATCATTAAAATTTGTCTGAATATATTTTCATAATGCACAACAAAAAAACTGTGAAATCATTTCACTGAGAGAATTAATACTGCAGCTGTTTAATAAACACAATATATTTTACACTTGTTTGGATATTTCTGCGCCATTTGAGTAATACTGCTATAGGAAATATCCTGTCCAAGATTACTGTAACTGTGAGATGTTACAACTAATTAATGGTCTATTGCATAATAATTTATGACAGAACAACAATGTGACTTGCACAATGTAGATCATCATCTGCCCAGCCTTTTCCCAACTATATTGGGGTCAGCTTCCAGTCAAACCGGATGCAGCTGAATACCAGTATTTTACATGGAGCGACTGCCTATCTGACCTCCACAACCCAGTTACTGGGTAATACGATACCCCTTGGTAAGACTGGTTGTCAGACTTTCGGGCTTCTGACGACCCGTAACGACTGTCAAAGATCCACGAATGACAGCCAGGACCAACGGCTTAACGTGTTTTCCGAGGCACGAAGGGGTCTTGCACAATGTAGATAATATCATAATATTGATCATTCGACAAGCAACATTGTTGATTAACAATTTTATTACGTGTTGAAGGCCATGACAAATAACTAAATAATTACTCAAATAGGTGCACTGCGTCGTCCTCTGACTATAAACAGTAGTAGTAAAACGCTCTATACCTACCTATTGTGTATAATAACTGAAATTGACAAAAATCAGGCAAAGAATAGGCTCTAGACACAGATAAGGCCAGCGGCCTTGAGTGCATAGCTTGCCTGTTCTGTGCTGAGCTCACGCAACACGTCGCATGTCCACCCAGTAATAGGACTCGCCCATCAAGGAGCGCTGTCCCAAGTTAGATGCATTATTCATTTATTATACATAAAACGAAAGGTACCTACTTAAAAAAAAACACGTATACTAAAAGATAAATAATTAAATTATCTTAATGCTGAAGGTTTCATAAAAATACGCTTGATAGTTTATGCGTTGTTTTCAGTTTTTTATCCGCGTTAGACATAACTTTACAAATTAATTACACTATGAATAAACATAACCTAAAATATTCACATATTATGTTATTAAAAAAATCTATTCGTTATTTTCAGTTTAAAATCATTAAAAGTCGGTTATCGTCGCCTTAAGGCTCCCGCAGACAGGCGTGACGCGACGGTGCGATGCGATTCTGGTAGAACATTTTCCAAGAAGTTTTCATAGAAATTGTTCTACTAGAGTCGCGTCGTAATGTTTTCTTTTAGTAAGATACAAAAAGTGCATAAGTATCAGGAAAAAGGGTGCTTTCCAGTACCGATCACTACGGAAACCTTGGCGAGCCTAAGTGCAACTGTACCAAAAATATCCGATAAAAGTGTAAATACACCCTGTTCCTACGTCCATTGTACCTACATCCATTGTTGTGTTAGTAACCTACTTAAGAACTATGTAAGTAAACTACAAAAGAGACATACGAAATCAAATTGACACGGAGTGCGATCCAGTGTCTAAGAAATGGACCGTCTAACCTGTCCGCTATTACTTTCAGAATGCTATTGGAGCTGGTTCAGATACGTTGCAATAAGAAGGCCGCTGTCGTTCTCATGATGTCATGAAAGCCATGAACCCGAGCTTCCATAAACATTGACAGCTGATACTGTTTCTATTCTACTATCCGAAAACCATGCACACCCCTGGTGCGCAGGCAGCGCCAGCGGCATCCTGAGAACATTTGCGCAGAGATTCGAAGGTCAGTACCTACCTGAACCGTTTCTGTATCATATTTATTTGAGCAATCGAAGTGAGTGTGCGTTGTCTGTATCGTCTTATTATTTGTATTTTTTAAAATTTTGTTCCTACTATGATCCTTTGTTAGTAGAAATTATTTATTTATTTATAAACATGCCAGATGCACGACAATATCTCAGCAGTTCCAACAGCATCCTGAAAGCGTTATTAAGTGTAATGTACACGTACACATAATAAAGCGATATCAATCTTTCATCACAGCAACAAACGGCTACAAATTAATCTTGTACAAAATGAACAAATGTAATAAAACGGGCTTATCAAGAATTATAGCGCCCAAAGGGAAAGCTCTTGATAATTATATAAAGAGGGCTTCTTTGCCAATTAACACCCTCTAGCCTTCCCTTTGGGTGGACGCGCACCTTTTAGCTGTCGAACCAACAAGTACGCGCTGATTTCTATTTTATGTACTTAATTAATTATTCATTTTTATTTCGTTAGTTGTTTTAAATCATCAATCCATACAGCAATGTACTTCTACATACTAGACACATAAAAAATGCACTGATCAAAAGATTTTCAATAACCAATGTAGGATTGTGTGAAATAAAATATTTTGATTTTGATTTTTAAGAATCCAGAATTAGCTTAATAAAGTGAAAAATCAAACATAATATTATCCATCGTCTTGCTCATAATATTATTAATATATTTAAAAATTTTGTATTTTTTTTTTCTTTGAGTAAGTAGGTATTCTTTTTTTATCTTTCTTTTTTTTCTTTAAGATATATTTTATTCATAAGCAATATACTAGCGACTCGTCCCTGCTTTGCACGGTTTTGACGACTTGACAAGACATCTAGATTTTTTTTTATCAAATGCAAGTTTAACAAAAATGCAGTATTACTCATAATATAAACCATCCGGAATAAATTTTCTAAATGATGGTGAAAACACCGCATCAAAATCCGTTGCGTAGTTAAGAAGAACAACGCGTTTACACAGACAGACACGTAAAGTGACTTTTTCGCACAAAGTTCACTTTTGTACTACCTTTATTGTGCACAAATATTAATAAATAAATTTAATAATTAGATGTATAGATATCTAAGTTCTTACGTAAAGCATAATGTTTTAAAAGAAACACACACACAAACAACATCGCGCCTTGTTTGCCCGAAGAGTTGGGTTGGGCAATTTCCTTTGATTTATTAAGATTTAAAATTAACTGTACATAAAAATAACAACTAATAATGTTTTGATAAAACTCCGTGAGGATAAAAAAAAACGGCCAAGTGCGAGTCGGACTAGTACAAGAAGGGCCGTACCACCGTACAATATTTAACATTACATAATTAAAAAAACATACTTCAGTTTAAAAAAAAAACACGTTTGTATGGGAACCCCTTTTAATTTTTTACTTTGTTTTATTATATATATTTTTTTATTGTAGGTATATTTTTTTTTTTGAAATTTTCAGAGATTTTATTTTAGAAATACACAATCTGTGAAAATTTCAACTGTCTACCTATTATAGTTCATGAGATACAGCTCGTTGACAGACAGACGGACGGACGGAAGGACGAACGGACAGCGAACGCTAAGTAATAGGGTTCCGTTTGGCGCCCTTCGGGTACGGAACCCTAAAAAGTACCGACCAGACGTCATATCTCCGTAAAGTACGTCAGTTCCACATAAAGGATAATGTAATATCAAAGGAAATAATCTCTACGACTAAAAAGGTTGACATACACTCCATGCAATACTTTTTAGAAGAAAGAAAATGCATTTTACATTATGAAAGCTAAGGGATGATCCGCCACACTGAACCGACTGCTCTCAGCTTCGGGGTAAATTAAATTTCTGTACTGCATTACTTAGACTCAGCTCTATTATTAGAAATAATGATATTCACCGCTTGCTTATTGCAGTCGAGTCAGCCTTAATTGAATTTTAAAATGTCATTGTGCTGTTTGGGATTTAAGTTTAGGTAACGTAAAATATTCCTGGCTCCTGACGTAAGCTATGACTGTGATATTTTTTTAATTGCGATCAATATCGCGTATGTATTCTAAATCAATATTTAGAATACATAATATAACATCACGCCTGTATTACCCGAAAGGTTAGGCATTAGGTGTACCTTTAGTACACCCACATTTTGTCAGTTATATTTAAGTCCCTTGTAACAAGAGGAGAGCCTATTTATCCGTCAACCAGGTATAAATCCAGACTCAGGGCTGCTACTGAGAAATTCCCGATGGAAAAACCGAATAATACTTTGCCCGACCCGGGGATCGAACCCAGGACCACATACTCAGCAGTAGCTCTTGCGACCACTAGACCAACGAGGCAGGTATTGATTAGAAATAAGTCTATATTAGAGTAAGTATATACAGTTCAATCACTATTACAATAAAATATATTCCACATTTTGTCTCTGTAGTTTTGTTATTTTTTGTTTGAACGTTTGAGCAAAAATTATGTCAGAGCATCTGTATGCTCCGAGACAATTTTTGCTGTCACATCCCAACTCTCGAAGTCACTTCATGTTGCTAGGGTCGCGTAATTACAAAAACTGTTGGTCGGATCGTATTACTGAGCTGTCATTGGTTACGTGGAGTGTGAACGAATGCGAGTTTCATTAGATGTCACTTCGGTGTGGTTTGAAGAGCTCTGATTGGCGGTGTGCGGTTAAGCTGTGTTTATACTGTCTCAATTATGAGCTTGGTTAGTTTGATTTCTGTGTTGACGCTGTGAATATCATGTACGATGGTAAATTAGTTTACTTTATTTTCATAAACAAACCTTTAAACATCACCAACAAGTATCCTGGGAGACATTAAACGATTTAAGGCTATCGCAGACAGGTGCGACGCTGTCTAGTGGAACAATTTCTGTGAAAACTTCATGGAAATTGTTCAACTGGAGTCGCGTCGCGCCTGTCTGCGAGAGCCTTTATTGGTATTTCAACCGCCGTGAACTCGTTACTTTATATTTTCATAAGTCTCGAATGAGACTCTCTTAAGTAAATGGTATTAAAATTCTATTCAGGTTAGCATTGTCAATCAAACTGATGAATCGATTAATATTAATGGATGGCGATGAGAAAATCTCAAGATTTATTATAATTCTCAGCCTACAGGGAGTTATAATCTGTCAGAGGCGTAATAACTTAAGTCTTTCTTTAAAATTCAGTGACTCTCAGTGCAAGGGACTTGCGACTTTTTAAGAAGACAAAAGGTTGTTTAATTGAGTTTGTTGAGTTCTTAGGTATTTTTTAAATACTTTATACGTACACACGGCTGTACATTTATATACATTTCCAGTATAAGCTGATCTCGCATTGTGTAGGATTTCCGTACAATAAGAGGTCAGCCTACACTGGAAATGTATAACTTGATATAACCGTGTGTACAAGGTGTTTTACGTGTCCATGAAAGACAAAGAACAGTACCTTCTGCATATAGGTAGGCAGATCACTACGAAGTCATCACATTCACACGTAGAAACAATAGAAAGGTCCGTTTATTGGTGCAGACCTATATAATAAAAATGAAAAGCTGTTCGTTTGTAAGCGCATCACTCCAGAACGGCTGAATCGATTTGGTAAATTTTTATTTTAAAATGTTCGTAATAGTCCGAATTAGGTTCTTACGGAATGAAACAATTTAAAAGTGGTCGGGAAGTTAGAAAATTCGGGAAAACTAACTGTGAATTTTCTATGGGAATTTCACAATTGGGACAACGTCTGTCGGGTCCACAAGTAATAAGTAAAAACCGGTCCAGTGCGTGTCGCACCACGCACAACGAAAGGTTCCGTAGCTGGGATGAATTTATCCCAAGAACAAACTTAACATTATAGTTGAAAAACATGTTCCCCATACATTCCCACTGCAAATGTTAGTTTGTACGCACAATATTGAGTGATTTACCGTGTTATTTTAAGACCATACGTTTTCTTGTAGGTACCCAATCTATGCTCTGTATTTTTTTCAACATTTTAATCTCTGCAGTTTCGGAGATAAGGGAGTGTTGGGAATCGAACCCAACACTTGCGCGCGGTCTGCATGAGCAGGGTGGCGTGATCAACGCGTCATTGGCAAGCTGAGGCGCAGCGCGGCGGCGACACCGCTCGGCCCGACGCCGCGCGCAGACGAGCACTCGCTTCAACGGACTCCACCGCGACGGACGATACTCCTCTCTTAGACTATGTTATTAATTGTTTGTCCGGGAAAGTCTAAATTTGTAATAAGACGGCATTAAATCATTGCGTAAAATACAGTCCACTCTTTAATGCTCCCCGCGCTAACAGGGCGGATTTACTTAAATAAATTTAAAACTATTTATTTAAAAATTGTAAAAAAATAAACTTGAGACCATCAGTTTCCCTTTCATTTGATATGTCACAGGGCACACTGTGCAAACCTTTTTTTTTAATTTTCTTATTTGTCTCCCAAAAGTGGTCCCATAATTAAAATTAATTTATCTATTTACGTAGCACTTACGTAGTCTTTGGGTCACAGAAACTGATATATTATGTACCAAATTTCAACTTAATCGGTCCACTAGATTCGGAGCAAATTGGCTGTGAAAGACGGACAGACCGACACACGAATAATCCTATAAGGGTTCCATTTTTTCATTCGGGTATACGGAACTCTAAAAAAAAAATTCTCAGTTTCGAATACATTTTACATGGCATTCAAATTCAGAACGCGAAGCCACATACAACGCGAAATATATATGTATATTATCATGAACGAAAATACACATTATGGCATTCCAACATTATATCTGGCATATTTTTATTTCCATTCGGCAACGGAATTCTGCAAACATTCAGCTTGAGCACAAAGACTAACGTAACTGACACAGTTAAATATAATGTGTGTGTGTGTAATATAATGTGTCGCGGCCAGAGGTCTTAAAATTGATCATTTCATGAAGTGTTCGGTTATTACATGAAATGGTTGTATTTCATAAAATGGCCAGCTAAAATTGGCCATATCGTTTAAAAGTCAACGTTTAATGATATGTCAGTCGACGTTTGGGCGAATCATTAATGTAGGGTATCTGTCGTGATCCAATCGTAGGAATGGCCATATCGTGACAAAAGCAACCTATTTATCGATATTCCCAGCTGACCACTGGGCATATCGCAAAGTAGTTGCATTTCACGCCACTAGTGGCACCCGACCAAATGGGTTAGGTTAGGTTAGAACTGTGGCAATCCGCGTGCGAGCCGAGCGAGCAAAGCGAGCGGTGCTGCGGCAGCGGCCGGCGAGCACTATATCCAAGTTGGTCGCAGTTATTTAAGAATTATTCGAGTAGGAATAGATGCACAACAAAAAAAAAAGTGACATCGACGCCTCTACCGGTGGATAGTCTAACTATTTTACGATATGATCACTAATGTTTGGCCACACCATGATGTGACCAGCGGTCGATGTTCTATTTCACATATCATCACGCCTATACTCCAAGAAAAGTTAGGCAGAGGTACACCTTTAGTACACCCACAATTCACCAGTTATGTTTAAGTCCCATGTAATAGGGGACAAGCCTATTGCCATCAACTGGAAAGTGAGAGTTAACAGGCTTCTTCTGGGTAAGCTCGCTCCATCGTCGACTTTGTCTCTGTCATCTCTGACCTAGACTAGTCAAGAGCAAACCTATCTTAAATAAAAAAAAAAAATAAAAAACTGGGCACAAATTCAGACTACGGGCTGCTACTGATTTTCAGATAGAAAAACCCAATAACATCTTACCCGACTCGGGAGTCGAACCCAAGATCTCATGCTCAGCAGTAGCGCTTGCGACCTACTGGACCAACGAGGCAGTGAAAATCAAAGAGCTGTTAAAATTGTGTAGTTTTATTACGTAAACAAGTTGAATTTTTTGGAACTTTAGGAATTTTTTTCTCGAAAACTGGGCGTTTGCGCATTGTGAAATTTTGCAATAGCGTTCTTTCTACACGAAAACATCTATACGCTAAAAAAATTGATATTGTGTAATAATGCAATATATAAAACGTTTTTATTCCAAACGTTGTTTTATGAGATAACATGAATAAAAAAGTGTGTGTGTATCAGCTCCAACACACGACTGGAGTTTACTCCTCATACATGACTTCAAAGATAAAGGTGCGTTGCGCAGAAAAACATAACGCTTTTGAGTTTAACGCTGGTATTAATTTCACTCCTCATAAAATTTCCATACCAGAGGCCTTATATGAAAATCGATTCTTAAGGAATAAACTCCAAAAAATGAATTGATTGTAATACGTTATTAAACAAAAGTTTATTTGGCAAACTTGTTGTTGGATTGTGATGAAATGACAAATCATGTTTTTGTCAATCGTTACTTGTCAAGTGGAAAGTAAATTAACAGTCGTTGAAATGACAGGACACCGTGTCTGTGTAAATAGTGTTAGCTTTTCATTATAATTAGTGTGTCCTGTTTTTAGTTACGTGAAGTTTTCTAGTAAATTCTAGCAGCTCTACATATGTAACCCATCAAATGTTTGCTTACTAGCAGCCGTTTGCATGTGAGCGGTCAATGGTTTTCACGATTATATTTATTGTCGTTTCGAGAGTATTTTGCTTATGAATCTATGGGGTTCATACGACATTTGAGAGGTAACGGGTGTGCTTGGCAAGTACTCGTATTTTCAAACAGTACTTTAGTTATCGGCTAAAAGCCCTAAACATTATCACTGCGTAGAGTACGACCGAAACCGGATTTTTTTCGGCCGGAAACCGAAAACCAAACGAAAATGATTTTCTCGATATTTTGTTTGGTAAAAGTAAAATAAATACAGGGTCAATCTTTTAATCCTTGAATGAAACCGTTTAAACTTAAATCGTACGAAAATTTAATTTATACTTTGCACAAAAGCATAATTATTAATAAACAGTTTGTTATTTTAAGCGAGAAAGAGCAATTTTTCAGCACTGTGTCAGTTATTGTGTGTTTATTTTCTATAACGATGGATTTTCTCTGAAAAATTAATTGTTTCACTGCCAAGAAACAATATTATTTCGGCCGAAAACGAAAATAGCCGAAAATTGATATTTCTGCCGCTAATTGCCGAAAACTGAAAACGAAATTCGATCGGACTCTATCTCTGTAGTTAGACTTAGTAGGTACTAATGTTACTATAGATTAATATTTCTGTTAGGAGTTGGTAGTTGCCCATCTCTATCCTCAATATACAATGATTATTTTAGTTTTTGCTGCACTTGCTTATTTATTATTTCAACGATTCCAAACAAAGAGCTCACTAAATTAATTTTAAAATATTTACTAAAGAATACATAAATTATTCAAATGATTGCATTAGCATAAAACAAACCTTGTCAATATTTAAACCCGCTGCCTAGAAGAAAGTTCTTGTGACCTTTTTTATTATTTAGAATTTTATTGTTATTTAAAGAATGAAAAAAAAAGAAAGAAAAAGTATTTATTGAGACTCGCACAGGAAGATCACAAATCAAATTAATAATAATTATTTTTTGCCCTTTTCAGATAAGTTGGTTAACAAGGAACATAATTAATTGTTGATGGAGACTTAATTTACACACACATAACATAACATCACGCCTTGTTTCCCGAAGGGTTAGGTTAGACTTAATTTAATTTGATTCAATTTATGTAAAAGCGTGTATACCTACGTTATAAGATGACAAGTATTTATGGAGACCTTTGAAGTGAAATCAAACGATTAAGGGTAATCAAAGTGAGATATAATGCACAGCAAGACTAAATTTAGAACTTCCTACGCATGGGTGTTTTCTATTAATAAACATTTAAAATTTGATCTGGTACTATCATTTTTACCATTGCCATGATCATGATTATTAAAGGAATTGTTTATCTTATAACGTGGTGTATGTACCGTTTCCCGAGCTCTCAGCAAAGAGAAACGTCATTCTACACACTTCTGGAAAATTTAACCATATTATTATAATACTTATACCCAGGTTTTCAGCTGAGGGCAGGGCTCGTAATATACAGTATTAGCCTAACTTGCTCGTGCTACAATAATTTCTCTGGAATCTCACAATTTCCTGGTAAGCGAAACTGTATTTTCATAAAGCTCTGAAAATTCTCGGTTACTAGGGGAAACGCAGAATTCAATACAGTACCCGAGAGTTTACCTTAGGAACGTATTCGTTATCAAAGTTTTAATGATTAACCCCGATACACCCATCTCATCAGCGAACCGGTTTATTATTTTTTAATTAATTACCGCCTTGTTAACTTCGGTTCGCGTCTTCGTGATAATGCGGTGATCATAAGCACATGTAAATAAGGCTCACAGTATCTGAATAATTAATGTGTAAGGAAGTGTATTGAGGTTTGCGTTATTCTGAGAAACGCGAAGTTTTGGAATTTTTTTATAAGCTTGTTTCTTTTTTTCCAAGCTCAATGATACTCTTACTGGGGTAAAATATCTATGGGTAAAATACATCACAAGTATTTTATAGGCTATTATTGGAAAAACAATCAACATTACGGGACCCATTTAGAAACAGGAATGTGTTAGATATTTCTATTTAATTATAAGAAAACGTAGCGATAATTATTATGTATTTGTTGGTGTACTATAGGTACACCTCTGCCTTTCCTTTCGGGGAATACAGGCGTGATGTTATGTTGTGTTTTGTGTTTTTAGTAGCGTTATCATTCAATAGATCTAGTTTATCGTAGCGTAGTCCATTACTGGAAACGATAGCCCGATAACGTTATCTGAACCAAATTGGTTTCAAGAGTGTCCTAATAAATTGTTGTATTGGGAACATAATTACCTCACTTTGATACGGTGACAACTTTTACCTCAATAGCTTCTATGACGCATTTCATATCATTATTCAAAGTAGATAGATAATGAAAATCACATTCACACTAATATTATAAAGGTGAAAGTTTGTGAGTGTGTGTGTATGTTTGTCACTCTTTCACGCAAAAACTGCTGAACGGATTTGGATGAAATTTGGCACACAGATAGTTTATAACCTGGATTAACACATGGGATACTTTTTATCCATAAATCCCCACGGTATCGAGACTTATGCGGGTGAAACCGCGGGACGCTGCTAGTAGTGCATAAACTACACTTGTAACATTTTTGCCAGGTATTAGGAACTACGTAGTAACAAAATGCTTCAACTTGCAATATTTTGAACTCCGAAGTTTTCTGTCGATTTTCTTTTATGAATAAATCCTTAGAACTTATGTACGGTCTGTGTACGTTATATACGATAATTAAGTTAATTTGTATAGACTCTACATTATCTTTTCTGTCTTTTGGAAAAAATAAAAGGCCAATAGTAAAGAGTTTTTATTTGATTTTAATCAAAAGTTTCCATTGGTTTTATACGATTTGGAAAATTCGATTATCAATATTTTTAATTTTAATGAGCTTTTTCCCGGAAAGTCATTTTTAGGGTTCCGCACCTCAAAACGAACAAAATCATTGCCCTTCATTTTGGCTTCGCCGTAGTCGGGTAAAAAATAGATGAATTACCTAAAAACGGAACACTTACAGGATCACTTCGTTGTTCGTCTGTCTGTCTGTCAAGACCCTTTTTCTCAGGAACGCGTAGATGTATCAAATTGAAATTAATATCAAATACGTAGGTATATGGTCCCTTAGAGCAAAATAAAATTTATTTTGATACTCGCAAATAAATCAAAACATATAGGATACTTCCCGTTGACCTGGAATCATGAAATTTGACAAGAAGCAAGGTCTCACAGCACAAGTAAAGGAAAAAGTTCGAAAATCCTTAACTTGTAGTTTTATCAAAAAAAATTTTTGTTTGCGATTACAAACTCACATTTGCAGTTGGAGAATTGACCGTGACGTTTATCGTACGTATAGGAGAAGATGTTTTTCAACTACAATGTTAAGTTTGTTTTTGGGATAAATTCATCCCAACTACAGAACCCTTCATTGCGCGTGGTCCGACACGCACTTGGCCGGTTATTTAATTGTGCCATACTATCTAAGACGAAGGCATTATTACATGAGAATATTTTAGCCGTCGTATTCTTTAATCCAGCAGCCTTTGATACAATTGCAATTACAGACAGTCAGCTATGTAACTATTCACCACATTAATTACTAGCTAAATACGCACTTGTCTTGTCTTAGGTGGCCCCTACGCCTACAATAAATTTGCGCAATATGATTGGATCAAATTCAAATTCAAAATTCAAATTCAATGTATTTTATTCCACATAAGCCTACATGGGCACTTATGAAACGTCAGAAGGTAGGTGCACGGTTCCAATTGGTCGTTTCCTATGGAGAAGAACCGGCAAGAAACTCCACGGTTACTCTTTTAAAAATAATTGGCTTTTACAATGTTTTCAAATTGCAGTGTTATTAAGCATGGGAAGACAGTGTAGGCCTGTCAACAAGTACCAGGTACTTAACAAAATAGAAAATGGTCTACAGATCTACGGTCTATTAAGCCTACAACGTTCTCACATTCACAAAATATAAAATAATATATTTAAAAGACAAGACTATATAATGTGAGAGGTTTTCGTTGTGTGGCTAAAACCAAAATGTAAATTAAAATAAGTATTTTAGAAATAAAAATAAATAAATAAAAATAAAATGTAAAATAATGAAAAGTTTATGTCATGAAAGCATGTAAAAAAACAATAAAATAAATTAAATTAAAGTAATTTGGGAGCAGTTAATAGACATTTACATAAATAGTTATGCTGTTAATGAGGTACCAGGAACATGTGCAGAAGGAATTAGCGCCAAACTTCCCTGTCTTCCACGTAGTCTTTAATCTTATAATATGCTTTTTAAATAAGGACACGTTTGATGTGGGTTTTGAACTTTCCATCGCTAAGTTCTGTAACCGACTTTGGCAACTTGTTATAAAAGCGGATACTGTTTATAATTAATGACTTGCTTGTTTTAGGTAGTTAATCAAAATTTTGGTATCAGCCCTATTATTTTCACACAATAACATTTACGGCCCATAAGCTTCAATGTATCGCATGAGCAAGACTTGCGCACTTATCCTACATGGTGTGATTAAATTATGGTGCAATAAAAGTAAATCGCTCTAACTTTTGTTCAGTCATTGCGCAATCTGTAATATTAACCCAAAACGATCAAAACCATTGCGCAATTAGTAATATTGTGCGATATAATTGATCGTTTAGGGCCCGCATTACATTACGAGTATTAATGTGCGCAATTAATATCAAAGATCTCCCATCAGATATCAAACGCGCTCGTTCTCAACAAGAACTGTTGGCAAGAAGTTATTTAGTTGATCTGTAGCGTTCGTAATACATGTTCAATCATAATCCGAAGGATTTTGAAGGATATTCCGAATCCATTGCTTCTATGTTTGAAGAAATCACGCAATGAAAGTTGTTGAATTGTCACAATGAAAGGCATTGTTGTATTACGCAACTACCGCGTAGGTTCCAGCAAGGCTTATAATATGTATTGCTAACATACTAGACTTAAGTGGTAATCTCCTCATTAATTTGTAGCTTGAATTGAATTACCTATAGTGCGTGGATTAGAGACATAATACTTACTGCTAATCGATATATTGCTGTATTGATATAAAGCGATTTGTCTAGGAGGACCGGACAGTAGGAAGGTATACCTAATGGTAGAATCCCGAAGTAAAATGGTGGCTTGATGGATGTATTTTCTCAAGGAGTTAATCTTTCGATGTCTTATTTGCGCAATTGATTAAAAAAGTATGACGAGTTTTACTTTCTCTTGAATAAACAGGTTCGTTTCAAACAGTGACTGATTTAAAGACAAAACTATTGGGTGCAATGAGGTATTGAAGTTTATATGGAAAGGTCTGCTAAATTAACATACGAAATCCATGAAGTGAATTGTGAGAAAGGGTTTGTTAATATTTGGCATAAATACATCATTAAAATTTTCTCACATTTCCCGTCAATTGAAGAAATCTCCACAAGAAAACAAGTGGCTGCAACGTCTATTAGCAATACATTTGTTCAATTCAATAAAACTGAGACCAATTTATCTTGATACGCAGCGAAATGAGGAACCTAATGTTAATGTATTAAATTTGACATTCCGTTGACGTTTACTTTGCAAGCAGCGCCGCCATGAGGGGTCAAGGTACAATGGCCTCTCGGAAAGTGTAATATTATCATTTTAAAGTGGTTATTCAATATCGGCGGTACTTACAGTATGGAAGTAGCTACCGTAATTTGCTCAATGCAGTCTGAGGGCACACTGGCTGATTGACCTTTAGATAGGTTCTCAGGGTTATTGAATTGGTGTTCCTACCTTATGCCTCGAGGGACTTTGTCAATGTAGAACTGGGTTGATTGAGATTTAGTTTACTAGACATTTTAAGGTTTCATTTGTTTTTTACAAGACTGAGAAGATACAGAAATCTATGTTTTGAAGTAAGTGCGTGTAAGTACTCCAGATTTAACTAAACTGCTTACTACGGATTTACGGATTTATCTAAACTGCGAAGGATTTCGTGACAGTGATAAAGAATGTAAGAACCAGCAGATTTCGTCAATAATTTCATGTCAGCTGATAAAAATACAAGTACTTATCCCAGTTTAACTTGACCAAGAAACTGTAAAATTAACGCTGCATCGGCGAAACCATACACTGTAGTGGTAACCATTCTTCATAAGACTAAAAAATATGCTAAACAATGCATTCTGCATGATGTAAAACATAACAACATACCTATGTAGCCATATCTCAGGAGTCACTGCAACCCCGACGGCACCTGGAAAGAGAAACATCATAGATTATAATAAGCTGTGAGGAATGTGGGTTCAGTTGCTAAAGGCACCTGTCCCACCGCCCCCGCCGACGAGGAAGCGACTAGCTGTCGACGATTTTCTCTCTCAAGAAACGTACAAAAGATTTTAAGTCCCTTGTCAGTAAAAGAGACACATACAGGGTTATTTTAAATTGGCTAGCTAAACTCCGCAGACGCGATAAGTATCGATATCTAAATATAATAAAATAAAAAATAAATTAACTAGATGATTTTTTTTTGTCGGCAGTTATTGTAGTCACTTGAAAAATCTGTGCTTTTTTGTGTTAACTTCACAAACGTGAAGGGTATCGATATCTAAACACGATAAAACATAAGAAAACAGTTTTTCTCAACTCATATTACAAGTAACAACACTAACAGCGATCGTTGACCTCCCAAAAAAAAACATCAAATCTTTTTATTTATCATTTTAGATATTACCCATCGCGTCTGCGGAGTTTAGCTAGCCAATTTAATAACAATTCAAAATAAATTTAATATAATAATAGGTGATCGCCGACTGTTCACACCACCGACCGGCGAGAACTCTGTCAAACAAACAACTCATTTTTAGTTGCTAGCTCTCTCTTCTCTCCTCTCTTCTTAAAAATCGCCGGCGGTAGGACAGGTGCCTAAGGTAAAATAAATGAGCGAAGTCAACTAGTCTGCATATCTAATTTATTTGAGAGGACGTTTTCCTCAGCATAATGTTTCAATTCTACGCTGTTATATACAGAGCTATGTCGCTTTGAGCGTAATCGACCAGTTTATTATGCAGGTACTAAATTATAATGACTTTTATGTACCTACCTAGTTACATTGATTTCCGAATTCCAATAATAACACTAAACAGTAACTGTGTTCATCAAATGACATACTGGCTGTTCTAGTACCTACCAAGTTGTTTTCAGTAAAGCAGTTGCATTGCAAATGATAGGCTTAAAATGATAAAACGCGAAAATGTACCTACTTTATAAAAAGTAGGTATTATTTGGTAGTACAAAGTAACTCAACAAAATCGAGGGAACAAGGGTATTCGTACTAATTATTTTAATTGTAACATAATTTATATTAATAGAAGCATAATTAAATACAAATGTTAATTGTTTGATTAAATAAAAGGGTTGCTAGTGAAAAAATTAAAAATAGTACAAAACGCACTACTTTGTAGGTAAAAAAAAATTACGCCCAGATAACATGAAATAAAAAAAAAACATTCCCAACAACTTTTTAATAAACTGTTGGTCCTCTCAAGGCATTCGCGACAGCTGTACATCGGCATGGCATGCCGAGTGTCAGTTTGTCTATAATTGTCACCTGTGGAATATCTAGAAAAAAAATCTAGAAAAAAAAGCAAAAAGCTCTTTTTCCGTTTTCAAATTTTAGAGAAGGTCACTGAAATTTCTTCTCCCGAGCAACTCCCACACATGCTCTATGGGATTGAGATCAGCGGACTGAGCAGGCCACTCTAATAGCGTGATATTGTTGTCGCAGAGCACATTCATCACCAGCCTGGCTGAGCGTGCACGCGCATTATCTTGCATGATCATTCGGATATATACGGATGAACTTTCTGAGCATTCTGGAGTCAACTCTGGGGACCAAGAACTTGCAAAACACGCACTCTTCTTGAATCGGGATGAAATCCAGAGCGCGACTCATCAGAAAAAAGAACTCGAGCCCACTGAGTGTCGGTCCCGTTCAAAAGTGCGTTAGCCCACAATAATCGACGCCCGCGATTTTCGCGTCGAAGAGCTGTAAATCTAACAGTGTGCGAGCGTGAAGATTAACTTCATGCAATGTTCTCCTGGCGGTTTAGTGGTCACTGATGACCACTTGGTGCTGAGACTGTACTGAGACTGAAATGTCTTATTAACAAAAAAGTAAATTGGAAATCTCTGTTTCTATGGAAAAAATTTAAATCGGTCAAATTTAGCTCGAATACTATTTTTTGAAAATGTTTTTAAGTAACTTTTTAGACCTATGTATCCTGCCTATGCGTAAGAAATTTCATTTAAATCGGTTCATTCATTTCGAAAAACAGGGTCTTGAAATTTTGTTTGAAATGCCATACGTCGTAAACGCTCTTAATGCCTTCAATTAAGTTTCATTATTTCATATTAGCACGAGAATTTTCTTGATATTTAAACCCCAACATACATGGGTTGCTGTAAGAGAAAGCAGAAAGTGATTGTATGTATATTTTGTAGTGTATGTTTTTTGTTATCTTATTTCTGGTGTGCAATAAAGAATATATAGGTATATGAGGAGCTTGTGGCTAAGTAATAACAGCCGCACGGGTCGATCTATCAGGTTAAGCTACGCTTACCGGGGTTGGTTCGTGGATGGGTGACCATCTTTACATACCGAAACTCCTCCGTGCCTCGGAAAGCACGTTAAGCCGTGGGTCCCGGCTGTCATTCGTGAATCTTTGACAGTTGTTACGGGTCGTCAGAAGCCCGAAAGTCTGACAACCAGTCTTACCACGGGGTATCGTATTACCTAGTTACCGGGTTGTGGTGGTCAGATAGGCAGTCGCTCCATGTAAAATACTGGTATTCAGCTGCGTCTGGTTAGACTGGAAGCCGACCTCCACATAGTTGGGAAGAAGCTAGACAGATGATGAATAAAGTATATATAAATAAATAAATACATGGTGAATAAATGAGCTACTTTCTAACCAAAATTTTCTAGAGCCTACAGCAAAGTTTTGCTCACGTTATTCCAGAACAAAGACGATTTATATAATATTACGTTGTTTTCAATGGATGTATGAACGAAGCGACGCCACTGGATCTTTTGTTAAGAATTTAAACCACGGACAGGATTCTATTCAGCTTGGTACACAATGAAAGTTTTGAAGTAAAACTTGTGCAGATGATAAGATGCATTTTCTTTATAATATTGTAATGTCAAGACAATGCTTTATTTATACGCAACAAATAATTTGTCTACATTGAAAAATAGCTTCAGGTTTTATAATGATAGAATTACTATGCGAGTTTTAATTGAAAAAGTACTGCCTTGATAACAGCTTATTTGTACAGTAGCGGTCATAAGTGGAGTAGCAATCTCACAAAGCAATAGATTGACGCTTCGGTTTAACTTACGACCTTCTAATAAGTAATTTCTATACTACACACACACTCACATTCGTTTGCAACTGACTATATTTCATAAATTCTACTATTACTGTGCAAAGGCTATGTATGTATGTTTGTGTGTACATATGAATGTATGTATGCATGTATGTTCATCTGTTCCCTCATAACTCCTAAACAGCTCGTTGAATTTTGACAAACGAGGTATTGTTGGAAGTGGCAAGTTGTTCCGCGGGTTGTAGGCTATAGGAAGTTACAAAAAATCCAACATGGTGGCTTATAGCAGATGTAAAGTATAACCGGAAAAAAAGGTTAATACGAGTATATCGTGTTTGGTATCTATCTATTGATAGGCTGAGGAACTTTCTGAAAATATATTGGATATCTATGATTGTTTATATATAAATCCCAAAGGTCATTGGGCACCTTGGTATGGAAATCATACCCATGGCGGACACAAACGAAATATAGCAGAGTGTTACTATGGCATTAGTCACATTAATGTGAGCCACGGGAATCTCGAAAAATTCAAGTGTTATAAACTGATATAGGGAAGATGAATAAAATGCTAAATCATTAAAATATTTGTTATTCAATTTGGCATAAGATCCTTTAAAAAGGCAGCGGGTGCGTCTGTTGCTTCCTGACGTCTGGCCCAAGACATAATAAACGATGCTAGCGATATGGGCGCAGCTCCCGGAAGTGCAGCAGTCGTGTATACATGAGCAGTAATACTCTTCTTTACTTTGTCTTCCGTGTTGCGTTGGGATTAACAAAATATATGTATAGTACTGTTTCATTCAGATATGACGTGACTGGATTCGCCCTCTGATCAATATCTTATTGCACGACACACAACTGTTTTGTCTTTCCATATCAACGAAAATCCAGTCCAAAAGCAAATAACTAGAGTCCATGAAACGAGCTAATGTAGTCGATAAAACAATTGATAAAACAAACTAGGTAAACGTACAGATCGCAACGATAGCTAACGAAGGACTGCGCGGAAGGCGAGGAGTTAGTGCGCGAGCGCAACGAAACTTATTCTACCTGTCTAATGTGCGAAAGAGACAGCGTATACATGCCTCTGAACATCGGCTCATCCGTGAACCATGCTGTATGGTATCGAAATTATTGTTATGCATTTAAAAGATGAAATAAAATCCTCTGAAATCGTGGTTTTTTTATTTTTTTTCAACGATCCTGTACATTTTCGTCCATCGATTTTTAATTAAATAATTATATGCAATGAAAGGTAATATTATTCCCTTCCAAATATATAAATAAATAAAACAATAAATAAATATAATAAATATTATTCCTTTCCTTTAATTTAAAACTATTTTGGTTAATGTCCGTCACTCTTCACAAAGCGGGTCAGATATGCCCAATGACCTTTACTGTTGAATTTTCCCAAACCAAAGAAGCGGGTTGGTAACTTACCCTCAATTATTCTAAACCCAAAAATAATTGCTATTAAAATAAAAGTTAAAAACTAAAACCCAGTTACGACAAAAACGATAAATAAAAAGGTATACACAAGACATCACATACAGACAAATGAAAAATCCGGAGTCACACGTAAACTGTTCGATTTATAACCAGAGGTCGGAATTGGGTAGAGTTATTTATGTACTTGCATCGAATTGTTGATATTAATATGGATCTTTCCGGGATTTCTAATGGACAATCCCGTGTGGCCAACAATATTGCAAATAAATAATAATAAAAACCCCAAAGATAGACAGATAAATATAACAAAGATAATTAACATACAATTTTTGTTAGTATTTACATTAATTCACAATACAAATTATTAATAGTCTTAAGCAAATTCTCATACTTATACCTCGCCTTTTGTATAAATAAGAATATACTTTTGCTTCTAGCCTAGACTCGGGAGGGTTTGCTTATTCAAACGGCCCATCAGAATCATTTTCCTTGTCCGATTCATTCAAAGTACCACTAAGATTTGTAGTATCCACTTTATTCTTTCGCTGTATGAAATCAGTGTAATTACATAAATAACTCTACCTAATTCCGACCTCTGTTTATAACATGACGTGTGACTCCGGATTTTTAATTTGTCTGTCTTGTATAAACTTTTTTAGTTGGCGTTTTTGTCGTAGTTGGGTTTTAGTTTTTAACTTTTATTTTTATACTTCTGTCCAAAGCCCAGTCTCGGCGCAGACATCATTGATTTTAGGTGAACCTTCTCCAATCCAGTTTCTATGACTACCTAGGACCAAATCCAGAGATAAGTGAGAGTCACTTAATCAAACCACGATCATATTCATACGCTTCGTACGTTGAGATCATCGCATTCTCTTAAAATAACTCAATAATACCTGACTCAACGAAATCTATTGGATCACAATAAAACTAGTTAATGTTGATGTACCTATTTTGAGGGATCTCCGGTACAATGGTGCGCTTGGCTCTAATCCAGGAATCCGATGAGATGTTTAGATCACTTCGACACTCGGCTGCATATCTGTTATTGTAAATTTGTAAACAGTTGCAGCAACATGTTTTGATAGATGTAGTCCTACTGCTAAAATGATACGGTATGTCAAAACTTTAGAAGCATGCGCAGTACTTTGCAGATGATAGCTTCGACATAATTTACAAGGCTGTGAAGCTATATTATAGACAGCAGGATGTGGATATGGAGCTGTATTACAAACTATTCTCCACCTAATAACCTGCCCTCTTTTTTTTTTTTTGGATGGGAAATCATCAAATGACTTCTCCCGCTCTGGGCGGAGTGGGAGGGCGTGTCAGACTTTTACTGACTAAAACCCACCCGTGTTCCTTCTGTTGCCTGTGCCGGGGCCACGGTAACTCTTTCGAACATCCCGCAACCCCGGCTGGGGAACCTGCCCTCTGTGCCCAAAAAAACATGCAGCCAAGGTGACCTCTGCGTTGGCACCGATAGCTTCGCCACGTCAACGGCGTTATCGGTGGCCTTTGGGCCAGCAAAATTTGAATAACTGTCGTGCCAGCGACACGTAGAAGAAGAATACGTAGTTAACGAAATTGAATGGAGTTGGCATCAGGGGAGAGGCACTTGATTGGTTAAAATCGTATCTTAGTGATAGGAAACAGTGTGTACAGATAGAACACCTAGATGACAAGACCTATGAGTTGCAAAATGTGTGCTCGAATATATTAACCACAAACTGGTCCATTCCACAAGGTAGTGTAATAGGATGTATACTTTTCCTTATCTACATTAATGACTTACCAAAAATATGTGACCATCTATGTGTGTTGTTCGCTGATGACATCTCCGTACTCTTTAAAAGCCCTACTAACAACCTACAATATAACTCCCAAATTACTGAAAAGTTTAACCTTATAAAATGTTGGCTTCAGAATCACAACCTTGAAGTAAACAACAAAAAAACTAAAATCACACAATTTAAACCCTACCAAAAACAAAAAATTAACTTAAAAAATATAACAGACACCATCCAAATTGAAGAAGTGGAAGAATTCAAATTATTAGGTATTACATTAGACTCTCATTTGAATTGGAAAAAGCATGTCGAAACAACCAAAATAAAACTGTCACAATTTTCATATGGACTTAGTGCGCTAAAATCTAATACTAAAACTAGGTGTGCCCTCTCTGCATACTACGCATACGCTTACGCGTGGCTACGCTACGGTATCATCATGTGGGGACACAGTGTGGACGCGAATGATTTATTTATTGCACAAAAGAAATGTATGCGAATATTATTTCAAATAAAACCTAGAGATAGCTGCAAACCCCACTTTATAAAAGAAAAAATGCTAACTCTGCCCTCCATTTATATATTGGAAATAGCCACTTTTGTTAAAAGTAACCTAAAACTGTTTAATTTTGACAAGAATGAGCGTCGCAAAAACAAATTAATCCTACCAGCACCTAGACTACAAATGTACAAAAATAGCCCAGAATACCGAAGCATACAAATATACAATAAATTACCTGAAAATATACGGTCCACGGAAACAACATGTGTATTTAAAGCCAGGTTAAAGGCATTGCTGTTAAAAAAATGTTACTACAGTATCCAAGAATTTATGGAAGATAAATTATTGTAAAAATAGACTTCAAATGTGTATCTGTGTGTTAATTATAATATTTTATGTATAGATATAGGTTGAATACAATATTTAATTGTGAAAGTTTAAACTGTGATAAGTAGTCACTGCATGTAATAAATATTATTAGTTTTAAGTTGTCTTGCTGCGCCTAACAGGGTCATGTACCGACTCACTAGTTTAAGCCTAGCGTGTAACTATGGTTGTGTACATTGTGCATTAAATAAATAAATAAATAAATACTATTAGTGCCTATAATAGCAAATCAACAAAAATCCTCCTTCTTGTGGTATAATCTTTCTATATTCTATACAATAATAATAAAGCTGAACATTTTGTTGTATTCTTTGAACTCGCTAATCTCTGGATCTACCAGTTGGATTTCAAAAATTCTTTTTGAATTTGACAGCTCAATTCTTGAGGGTAATAGCGCCGCTGGGCGATGCGATGCGATGAGGTGGGTTAGGAGACGAGTGACTTTTATATAAATGTAGCTGTTATTTTAGTATATTGTCTATGTTACGACATTCACGTGAACGAAGTCGTGGGCAGAAGCTAGTGGGTTTAATAAATTGGGGTATAAGTAGCAACCTACCTATGCTTGTTATCTTTGTTCATAAACGAGAATAAAATATTTATTATCATCGTTTTAGATATTAATATTGCTACCTACATTTATCTTTCCAGTAAAGCTTTCGGGGAATTTACGCATTTCTATCCGGAAATGGTCTAGGTATCCATTATTACCAACGTCTATGAGTACTAGATACTTATAATCCTTTACATTACTAGGATTAGGATACAGTTTTCTTTTAAAATATAACACAGATAACATGACATAACACCTGTGGTTAGGCAGAAAAGAAAAAAGTTTTATAAAAAAACTAATACGTAATAAAAAAAAAACTGCTGTTACTCGTAAAGTAAATAAAAACAACCGTAGTTTATCACGGTAAACAATCTTTTTTGACTTAGTTCCGTCTTAATGGTTGCCGTTAGACTTTATGAATGTCGCAATCGACCTTGCGATAAAAAAGTTCTCAAAGTAGGCTCAAAACTTCACCCATTATTATTTTTACACGTAATAAAAGCTTCAGTGTTTTGTTTTCTACCCGGTTGTTTTTTTTTTTTTTTGTAAACCTCTTTTAAGGCAATTTTTTTCCGTCCACCATGTATTTTATGAAAGCGCAAGCGTAAGCTCTAGCTGAACATGAGGTCCTGGGTTCGGTTCCTACTTCCTAGATCGGGCAAAGATATATTGGGTTTTTTCCAGCATTAGGAATTTATCAGCAGCAACCCGGAGTTTGGGTTTTTTGCCGGTTGATGGCAATAGGCTTGCCCTCTATTACATGGGACATATACATAACTGGCGAAATGTGGGTGTGCTATTAACATAGAATACGTCATAGTACTATTAAGTACACTTCTGCCCAAGTATTATTAAGTACACTTCTCCCCTACATCGGGGAATATATGCCTGATATTATATTATGTTATGTTTTCTCAAAATTTCCGGTTTAGACGTTGATGCCCCTTCTGCACAAGGATATAAATGAGGTATCCCTACACAAATATGCTTTATATTAATTTCATTAAACTATATGCGTTGTTTTCGTGTAAAACACAGAAGTTCGCAAGTAAACAATTGTGTTAAAATAACTATCAACTCCTGATTTTCCGAGATGTTTGCGTGAACAACTGTTGAGTTCGGAGAATATTTGCATAAAAAAACAAAATTATAAGTTAAGCTTGGGGCTTGAAATTCATGAATCAGGAATTATAATTAAGTACTTATGTAGAGGTGTTTTGTTTCTGAAGAAGTTCATAAAAAAGATGGTAAAAAAGTGGGGAGTTATGAGAATTACATTACTAGTTTAGGAATCACCAACTTTACTAGTTTATTATTCATTTTTAAGGTTCCGTAATGTCCGAATGAAACAACGGAACTCTTATAGGATAACTCGTGTGACTGCCTGTCTGTCTGTCCGTCTATCAAAGCCGAATTTGCTCCGCATGTAATGCACTGATTAAGTTGAAATTTGGTACACATAAATATCAATTTATGTGACCCAAACACCGATGTGTTACGTAAATAAATTAATGTTGAATGTGAACCGTCACTTTTGGGGGACATATAAGAAAATCAAAAAAGAAGTTTAGCTCACTGTACCATGTGACATATCAAATGAAAAGGCTTACTGTGAGCATCTCAAGCAATTCTTTTTTTCATTTTAAATTAAATAGAGAAAAAAAAAGATAGTGAAAATAAAAAAAAAAACAAAATAGTGTTACAGCTAAATTCGACCGATTTTAAATTTTCCATAGAAACAGAGATTTCCAATTATCTTTTTTTAAATAAGACATTACGAAAATGTTCATAACTAACTTTTTAGACCTATGTATCTTGCTTATGCGTATGAAGTTTCATTTATTTCGAAAAACAAGGACTTGGAAAGTTTGTATGAACTAATTACGTCGGCGCCGTAAACGCTCTTAAAAAACAAAATAAACAATCAGAACCAATCGAACAGCAAACAAAAACAGTCGCAGTTACAATTCCTTTTTCTAAATTCCTTAGTGACAGTTGCCTGTTACGGTAATTAAATCGTCAATTTACGGTGCAACCATGCCCTCACGGTCCGTTTACGATGTTTACATTGCATTGGTTGCAGTACAAACGGTAAGTAGTATAACATGCATGCATTACGGTCGATGGACATTGTATACAAGCCATTAAAGTCGGTTTAATCACGCCTTTTTCCCATGGGGGTAGGCAGAAACTACAGAACGCCACCTGCAACGATCCTTTTGCCTCGTTTACGTACATACACGCAACCCGGTTGCGAGTACTACGCACCTGACCTTTCTGAAGAACATCACCAATAAGATTACTATATTATGTCTTCCTAGGGCGTCCCCTCCCGGCGTTTCCACTGACATCTGCCGTGTAAACACCTTTTGTTAGTCGACTTTCATTCATCCTCTCAACATGTTCAAACCATCTAAACACACTCTTTTCAATTTTTGTCACTACATCTTCTTTTAAACGATAGAGGAGCTCGTGGCTAAGTAATAACAGCCGCACGGGTCGATCCATCAGGTTAAGCTACGCTTGCCGGGGTTGGTCCGTGGATGGGTGACCATCTCTACATACCGAGACTCCTCCGTGCCTCGGAAAGCACGTTAAGCCGTTGGTCCTGGCTGTCATTCGTGGATCTTTGACAGTCGTTACGGGTCGTCAGAAGCCCGAAAGTCTGACAACCAGTCTTACCAAGGGGTATCGTATTACCCAGTAACTGGGTTGTGGAGGTCAGATAGGCAGTCGCTCCATGTAAAATACTGGTATTCAGCTGCATCCGGTAGACTGGAAGCCGACCCCAATATAGTTGGGAAAAGGCTAGGCAGATGATGATCTTCTTTTAAACCACATCGTTGCCTTATCACATCATTCTAGCCTGTTATTCATTGTCACGCCACACATGCTTCGCAAGGAACGAATTTCCACAGAATGTATTCTACTTTCATGATTCTTTTGCCACACTCAACATTCACTTCCATACATAAGCGTAGGCACCAGCACACCATTGTGAACAGCTAGTCGGGCCTTTTTGGACATTAACTGGTCACAATCGCATGTACAGCACCATTCACTTTATTTCCCGCATTTAGTCTCCTTTCCACGTCTTCATCAATCATTCCATCCCTTGTTAACAGACTCCCGAAATATACAAACTCACTTACTTGCTCCACACTTTTATCATTCATTTTCACACCACACATCGATACGTCATGGGAAACGCGTCTCTTAGCTGCCAGGGCTTATTTTTAATCTTATATTTTAAATTGTTTTAATTATCTATTTTTTACATTGTTCTCACATATAGAAGCAACAAGAACAATAACAATGTACCTACCCAGGATTTTGTAACAATTTTGATTTAAAAGAGTGTCCATGGAGTTTCTTGCCCATTCTTCTCCATAGAGATCTACGTTTTGGAATGGGCGACTAGCTTCAATTTTCTGACTAACTGACTGACTCTTTAACAATTCAAAAGTGCCTGTAATTGGTTTAATTGAAATAAATGCTTTGAGTTTGAGTTTGAGTTTGAGAAAGCCGTATGTTATGTACGTATGTTTCCCATGGGAAGAAGCGTGAGTGTATGTATGTATGTATAGTCGGTTTCGGGTTGTGTTTCGCACCATTTCGGTAAAAATACACGTAGACAAAATAGTTAGGTACTACACTCTGATTTTTAAATTGATACACTAAAATGACATAAATAAATAATAATAATAATAAAGACCAAAAGAGATACAGAAACCCGCAGGGCAGCATGTGGCGAGCTACTGGGCAGTAGCGACCTCACGTACCCTATCTCCCGGGAGAAGTCATGTTCCTCATCTCTGGCTTGCCTTTATTGGCCGGCTGGAGTGTACACTGACGAGAACTGACCTCCCACCTCATTCTTGCCTTTATTGGCTGGCTTGAGTAGCGGTTCACAAGAGCAAACGTGCTCGGAGGAAGGAAGTATTCCAGTAAGATGCTGGTAGGGATCTTGACCGTACTTCTGGGATTGTCCTGATAGCAGTGAAATACCTCTCCACACCTCTTAAGCACCTCAGGACATGTTGCCCCCTTGTCGCTACGACACTATGTGCTAGCGACCGTTTTCGGGGGCCCATTGTTGAGTGTGCAAGTCACCCCCTGCCATTTTATCCGTGTATTGTATTTATCAAACATTGGTCTGGCAGGGGCCATAGTCCTTCCATAGTTTTAGATAACCCGTCCACTTTGGCCATCCAAACCCATAGCCCAATATTTTTTTTTGTCTCCATATCCTGCAATAGTCCTACACCAACCGGGGGTTGTCCTTGGGTGCACTTGAATAGTATGTACGTACAGGGATAATCGTCGGTTGGTGCCTCATTTCCATTGAAAGCGTCTAACGGGCCTCTGCGAGTTGGCTTCGGCCCCTCATATGCCTTCCCAAGGTCCGGGACCCTAGGGTCCCGAGAAATATCAAATTCAAATAATAATAAATTCTATAATGAGACTCATATACAAGGTGTAACATAATTAACGCCCAATCTCTTAAGGGGTCATTGTACTCATCATTATGAACAATTTTTACTATGGGTCCAAACCTGAGATCTCGAAAAAAAATCAGCTGCTCCCTACATTTATGTTCGCATAACTCGTAAAAATGTAGGGAACAGCAGATTTTTTTTTCGCGATTTCAGGTTTGATCCCATAGTAAAAGTTGTTCAAAATGATGAGTACAATAACCTCTTAAGAGATTGTGCGTTAATTATGTTACACCTTGTATATGAGTGTATTAGTAACAATAAATAAACTTACAACTATGTTAGTGATACAATTACATAAACACATATTACGGAATAATCATTGCTTCCGCATTCCAGCTGAGTACAAGACAGCTGTCCAGCCTGTTAGCAATCATTCTCAGGAAGCTGTTAAACCGGCTCGCACCCTGCGCACTAAGGACGCACATCTTTTACGCATTAATACATAAAAGCAAACAACACGCATTTCCGAAAATATCCCTGATGCGCTACAGAAGCGAGGCAGCCCCATCAACACCCTGAAAGGATTATTATCTTGCACGCGAAGGGCACTGTGTGATCTTTGCGTAAAATGTACATACAGGCTACAGATGTAAAATGAGGAACAAAAGGTTCTAAACCCTGCGGGCAATCATATTTGCTCTGAACGACAGCGCCCAACACACAACATTGTCATGTTATGTCATGTCTGACATAACATCAATCAATCCATCAATCAACTCAGCTTATCGCAGTCCACTGCTGGAGATAGGCCTCTCCCAGGCTGCGCCATAACACCCTGACCTCCGCCTTCCGTATCCAATCTGTCCCAGCCATCTTCTTAAGGACCAAAGATGTCTATCTTGCTGGGGGGTGTCCTACACTACGCTTGCCGATACGTGGTCTCCACTTCAGGACTCGTTTGCTCCACTGGCCATCGGTCCTTCGACAAACATGGCCAGCCCACTGCCATTTCAGTTTGCTTACATAAAAATATAACATGACTTTTTTTTTTTTAAATGTCAAAATGACAAAAAGAGGTCGATCGCAGCTGTCATTTTGGTCTAACAAACTAAAAATCAGAGTTTAGGTATGTTTTTTATACAATTTTATTTTGGCAAAAAGCTGTTCGCATGTAACTTTTTGGTTATTCTCTAAAAGATCCGAGGGGATCGTGGCTAGGTAATTAGCCGTTGGTCCTGGCTGTCATTTGTAGATCTTTGACAATCGTTATGGGTAGTCAGAACCCCGAAAGTCTGACAAACAGTCTTACCAAGGGTTATTGTGATACTCAGTAACTGGGTTGTGGAGATCAGATAGGCAGTCGCTCCACGTAAAATACTGGTATACCGCTGTATCCGGTTAGACTGGAAACCGTCTTCAACATAGCCGGAAAAGGCTAGGTAGATGAGTCTCTAAAAGTTCCACTTTGGTTTAATTATGATTCTAAGTCACAATCTTAACAGAGAAAATACATTTATTAATTCAAAGTTTCTCAGAAAGCAACGCCGCTAGGCATGTTGTAAACGAAACTTTCCTGTTTTCATAGCACGGAACATTAGGCCGAAGTCATTCCGTCTTAGACGTAAACAACAATACACAAACACAATACAATACAACAAACACAATATAGCAAACTTTATTCAACTGGGCAATTCAAATTGTTTTGCTTTCACACTGTGTCATTAAGCCCAAAGTTTTTGCTTCATGACAGCAAAACATCGATATTGCCATTTTAAAATACCCAAGGTATTTTTTTCATAGCGATAACACAATTTTCGAATTCAGATTTGAATTTCGTCGTTTACCTGCTTTTATTTCCTCTGCAATCGTGCAATTTGATTGCAAGCTTTAAACTGGAAAATGTTTATTCTTTTCTTTTTTAGCTTTTTTTGTACAAAATATGACAGTGACAAATTAGTGAGTAAGTGCGGGGTGCTTTTAAGTAAATGTAGTTTTTAGTGCAAATTGTTTTTACAAGCAGTTTGAAAGAGAGGGCCAAAAGCTAAGCTTTTACCTAAATGTTTGAATTTCACATTAGACTTTTGTTCATTTATTTTTATCGAAAAAGTAATCATTTCTATTAACTCTAGTAATTTTTACGATTTATCATAATAGGTATATTTTTGATTTACAGAAATAAAACTAATAAGTTGATCTATTAAGTCTTTCTCTTGGGTACCTACCCAGGTATTTATGATATTTACACTAATGTTATAAGTATTAGCGTTAAAATCTGGTAATTTACATATTACCAATATTGACTCAAAAATAAAACCCTCTTCAAACAACCAACTCCAACTGCTACAACAAATGATTCACACCGGCACAGAGCAACAAGCGAACAATAGCTTCTCAGTGATCATTCGAATAAAATATACGAGTGGAGCTAACAACCTCCTTCCTGCACAAACTCGATTGAAAACATGTCAAGTACAGGAAAATGTTACTAGAGGTGAGATATAAAATGTATCAAACGTTGCCGGTGCAGTGTTTAACTGGGACGACTCTAGTGCTGGTGGTGAAAAGGAGAAACGGTTCCTTAGTGGTGTCGCCATATTAAACAGGGCTATGTTAGATGGAATTAGAGGGGCTCGTAGCTGAATGATAACAGCCGCAAGGGTCGATCGAAGGTTAAGCTACGCTTGCCGTGGTCAGGTCGTAGATAAGTGACTATCCATTACATATCGAGACCCTTCCATGCCTCGGAAAGCACATTAAACCGTTGGTCCGGCTGTCATTCGTAGATCTATGACAGTCGTTACGGGTAGAAGCCCAAGTCTAACAACCAGTCCTACCAAGGGGTATCGTTTTACCCAGTAACTGGGCTGTGGAGATGAGATAGGCAGTCGTTCCATGTAAAGTATTGGTATTCAGCTGTATCTGGTTAGAATGGAAGCCGATCCTAACATAGTTGAGAAAATATTAAGCCGATTGATGTTAGATGGAATTGGACAAAATTACTGGTGCAATAATTTCGGTCAGTGTCATATAATGAAAATAATTTAATAGGTAACTATTATTTGAGAATTGGCCCTCTAATAACTAAGGATAATTATGATTACGATGGTATAACCCAAGATGCTACTTGAACTCTTAAGCCCGAATTAAACGATACTTGAGCACTGATTAGATCTGATAGATTTCATACTCATGTCAGTACGATTCATGATTAATGTGTACAATTCTAGAAAATTGGCTTTAGACCAGCAAATAGCGACCATTTATCTTTCAATAGTCTCTTGTCAGCATTGTGGTTGTGACTATAATGACGTCTTGCAAACTTGTCATCTATCTCTATGACGAGGACTGGGGGTTGTTCAACTATGGACGTTCTGACTCACCCGACGATCATAAAATGCACTGGGTGAACCCGCATTGCCATAACTACTATCTTCTAAACATGAACTCATGAACGTTTATTTTAAAATTGCTCTATTGTGTCAATCGAAGATTTTTGTCTATGTCTAAGAACTAACATTTCATTTCATTTTATTTGTACACACTTTCTTTTCCATTTTACATCTGACATTAGCAGAATTGTCGACATCAGCACTAATAATAATTGTCTTATAGAAAAAATAGAATAGAATTTCTATAGAAAAACCCAAGGTCAGTAGGTTTTTTTGCCGAGTGATGATATTTCATCTCATCAGAGAAAACGAAATTAAAATATCCATACTGGACACTATGCTCGCGATAACGATCGCTGCTTTTAAAAACTTTTACTAGCTGCTTTGCATATCGTATCGAATAATATCGTTAAATAAATAACGATTTATTTTAATTGAAAACTATATAACGAGTGCCGTGCATTGGACGGTTAAATAATGTTTTCATTAAAAAAATCAAACATGTGCGATGTACTTAATCGTAATTTGTATTTCACTTTTCAAACTGCGGCCAAGAAGCTGGGCATCCTGAATAGGGTGAAGCGATACTTTACGCCTGGACAGCTTTTAATTCTCTACAAAGCGCAAGTCCGATCCTGCATGGAGTATTGCAGCCACCTTTGGGATGGCTCGGCCAAATACCAACTTGCCGCGCTTGACTCGGTGGAACGCAGAGCTAAGAGGCTCATTGGCGACGTAAGACTGGTGGATGCCAAGCTTCACAGCTTGGCTCATCGCCGCAAGGTTGCCTGCTTGACGGTCTTCTACAGATTATACTTCGGGGAGTGTGCTCAAGAACTCCACGACCTCATTCCGCCGGCCCCCTTCTATCAGCGAACATCTAGACGCACTGCAGGTTACCATCCTTACCTAGTTGCTATTCCACCAATTCGCACTAAGCGTTTCCAAATGTCTTTTGTGATGCGCACAGCAAAGGAGTGGAACTCTCTGCCTGCGTCTGTGTTTCCGAACGCATACAACCCCGATCTCTTCAAAGTGAGAGTGAACAGGCTTCTTCTGGGTAAGCTCGCTCCATCGTCGACTTTGTCTCTGTCATCTCTGACCTAGACTAGAGTCAAGAGCAAACCTATCTCAAATAAAAAATAAATAAAAAAAAACTTTCTGACATCGTACTTTCATAGTTTTGTATTTACACAGCGTTTTACTTTTGTTTTATTAAACACTTGTATCTATTATCTATGTATCTTTTCTATACAAGTAAATATACATATATGTATAGATAATAAAAAGAAATGCTGTTCGCTGGTATATAAGCTGATGAGCTTATATACCAACGAACAGCATTTCATTTTAAAAATAAAAAAAATAGCCAAATGTTTGTAACAGTCCGAATGAGGTTCTTACGGAAAGAAAAACTGGAAAAGTTTCCCGGAAAATCTTCAAATTCAGGAAAAACTGAACGTCATTTTTTGTATGAATTATTGTTTGGACAGGACAACGTCTGTCAGGTCAATTATTTTTCAACCATCGGCAATGAAGTATACTTTTCAAACTTCTTATTTAAGTTTTAGTTGTAACAAAGAGGATTTAGAATAAGCATGACTAGCTGGAACATTTAATGGGACGAATTTAAATCTAGAGACAAAAACTTCACAATAGTTACATTCTTGAAGAAAGTTGAGAAAGTCTGGGAAACTATGAACGTCGTCCCTTTGTCGAATACATTAGAAATTCAAAGTCAGGATACAAGTATGTAGATGATAGATGTAGAACAAATATGTGTCCTTAACTTCTGACTACAACTTCTAACAACTCAGGAGATCTGACTGTCTGAAATTCACTGCAGTTCTTAGCTGGAATACAATTGTTTAACTGAAATCGATTTTCATATAAGTTACATCGTAGTCTTGTCAAGCTTATGTATAAACTTTACTTAGGATAGTACGGACGACGTTGAATTGTTCACTGGTTCCAATCTCAAATTTTGTTCTAAAAGCTCTAACATGACGCGAAAAGAAAGAAAGAATAAAGTTTATTTGGACACAGTTCGTGAAACACGAAATACAAATAAGAAAACAAAAAGGAAAATAAATTTTTAAACCACAATAGTGTGTGCCTTACGGCTGCGCCAAAAAGGTTCATTTCAGCATTAATGCCAGACAGATGCTGTCTGACGCTGGTTTTCTAATGAACCTTTAGGGACAAATGACGGGGAGTACAAACAGTTTCAACATACCTAAACTTACACGCGACGTATGTATATCTTTTTCTGTAATATATCAGACTGAGTCTCAAGAGAACTCTTTGCTAATATCAAAGTTACAGCAAGAAATAGCTACGAAGGTTAGCTCTAACACAATTACTTGACCTTGGCACTGCAATCAAAAGAAGGAAACACGTATCTCAACCCCCGAGGGTTCATACACAGATCCTAAGTCGCGTAAATGATAACTTATATACTCAATTATATGGCGCGTAAGTTACAGCCGACATAAAAGACGATCATTACCATGAAACTCGATCGCGTATTTCCAATTTAGACGACATGTGACCAGTTTACGAGAAAATAAAATCTCTTTCGTACGCCAGATTGCTTCTAATATCGAAGCTGTGGTTTCAATTTACGGACACGGACAGTGTCTCTAAAGGCGGTGGTCGAATAGATGGCTAGACCGCACCTTAAGCCAACTATTCACTGGAACTGCGTGTGTCTTAAGATATATAATAGCCCTAATTGGATGTGTTGACACAAGCTGTGTGTTCTGATTGCTTGTTAATCTTCCTGTCGCGTCTAATCAGGTGGGCAGGTACCTTAAGCCTCCCATAGGTACATTAAGTGAGGCTCCAAGCAATCAGGTTGTCGTCACGTAGCTTTGTAGTATTAGTGTATGAGTAGGGACGAGGCGACAGGTTGTTAACCCTACCGTGCGGGGTGAACTGACCCATTTACCTCTTCCGACTTTTATAACTCACGTGGGAAGGAGAGCACAGTGTTTTGTATTTGTTTAAGAGCGTTTAAGACGTACGGCATTTCATAAAAACTTTCAAGTCCTTGTTTCTCGAAATGAATGAACCGATTTTAATAAAACTTCTTACGCATAAGCAGGATACATAGGTCTAAAACGTTAGTTGAGAACATTTTCGAAATGATTTATTTAAAAAGAGATAATTGGAAATCTCAATTTCTATGGAAAATTTAAAATCGGTCGAATTTAGCTGTAACACTATTATTCGAAAATGTTCTTAACTAACTAACTTTTTAGACTTTTGTATCTTGCTTATGCGTATGAAGTTCCATTAAAATCGGTTCATTCATTTTGAAAGACAAGGACTTGAAAGTTTGTATGAAATGCTGTACGACGTAAACGCTCTTAACTCGGTAATGCTGTATGTTCGTGAACATAGTTTATGACTGTTTCGTTACTGAGAAGGGTTTAAAACTTGCATTCAAAAAGTATGTGGCAGGTAAGTTGTATCTGCGCTTTGTTGTAGTTATGATTGCAATTGCAAAGCACAAAGGGGAAAGTTGAAAATGACTGTAACATATAACAGTCATTCTACCAATACTACCACAGTTCTACGCATCATCTGGTTGCTCTTGAAAATTATTCTAACTAGTGTTTTATTAAGTAGGTATCTATTATTAACCAGTAATCAATATGAAGAAAACCTCCAAATTCAGAACAGATTAAATAACAAAACCAACAAACTAAAACAATAAATAATCTCATAACTTAATGAAGTAAATAGGTAAGGCTCAATTTCCCGAAGACGATATCTGATACTTGTCAAAGTTCAGGCAGCTAAATGTCAGTTAATCTTCAGGTTCAAACGTTCTCATCGGTTGCCGTCTGCCACCCGAAAATCTCATTTGGAGCCGGAAGTAGGCGGGTGTTCAATTTGCGGTTGCCTTTTGGGTTAGCTTTATTTCCGGCCCGAGTACGGTTCTTAATTAGTGATACAACCATAGGGTTCCCGTGATATGGCTCTTGGGTATCTACATCAAGGGATTTGGGATGATTTATGGGACAACGTTAAACGATACGACCGATGTTCTACTTGACTGGACCTATCCATTTTAAAAGAAGGAATCGGTTTAAAAGGTGTATCCAACACTGGCTCCCTAACGTTGCTTAAAGTTAAGAGACGTTTAAACGTCAAAAATGTATATATGGTTAATCAGTCGTTAATTATTACTTAACTTTAAACAACATTTAGGAGATTTATATAGGTAGATAAATACAGATAACTTTACGAAGTATTAACTTCGAATCGCTTTTAAGTTAATAGGTTGTTACTAGCAGTACAAAATACCAACCTCCAACATCTCGGTCAACATCTCCATCAACATCTCCAAGATCTAGGTGCCAACATTAACATACTTGTAAGATATCCTATCATACCAATTATTGCGGTATTGCGGTTTGAAGTACCCAGAGAATGTTATTATTTTGGTGACAGACCGCTTGATAAACGAATACTATATCTTCTCAATTGCCTGCACATATTAGAAGCGAGACTAAAAAAGAAAAAAATTCCAAATTACTTAAGAGCGCACCGAGCGTTTGCCTTTGTTTCTGTCTTCTTCTTTTCGTGTAAAGAGTAAATAAAATAACCAAACCTTTGCACTTTTTTAATACTTTTTGTTGTTGTTTTCATAATAACATAACATCACGCCTTGTTTCCCCGAAGAGTTAGGCAGAGGTGTACCTACAATACACCCACATTTCGCCAGTTATGTTTTAAGTCCCATGTAATAGGGGAAGAGCCTATTGCCAACAACCGGGCACAAATCCAGACTCCGGGCTGCCACTGAGAAATTCCAGATAGAAAATCCCAATAACACTTTGCCCAACCTGGGCATCGAACCCAGGACCTCATGCTCAGCAGTAGCGCTTGCGACCACTAGGGTTGTTTTCATAATATTGCTCTTAAATATTAAAACTATCATGTATAAATGCTCGAGTCATCTATGAACTTTATTTTAGTAAATTAATCATAATATCAAATTAGTTATTTACATAAAAAAAGTAGGGAAATAGAGGAAAAAATTACTCGAAAAGAGGTAATTTTGCGAATTTATTATATTGAGCGAACTTTATCAAATCGTGTTTCCATCGTGTATACTGCCTAGTATATATCCCCAATAATATATTTCCCTAAATTTTAATTTAATTTATACTACTTCAAACAAAGGTTATAAAAACGTGTTTTTGTGTATAAAAACAATCTTATACTATGTTCCTATTAGGTAATATATTGAATAAAATTAAGCAAGTTACACACATTAAGTATCATAGTAAGCAATTAGGTATCCGCACTAAACTTAAAAATTTGTATGTTTCGTTTCCACAGACAAACCGTGAAAACGGTTTTGTAGGGTTATAGTTTTAAATTCAAGACTAAACTCTGTTTATATAAATAAATAATAATCATAACAAACTAGGTGTCAAACAGACCTGTTTTTCAGATGAAGCAATGGGTAGGTATTGTTGCCAGTATTGACTAAGTGACTGTCATATAAAAATAATAAATAAATAAAATTCATTTACTTCAGATAACTTGATCCATAGTCCGTTTTACATTAAAATAAAATAACATTAAAAACAAAATCAAAAATTAAAATACATTCAAATTAAAATAAGATAAAATTAAAATATATTCAAATTAAAATAAGATAAAATCATAAAAAAAGAAAACATTCAAATTACCCCTCTTCATAAAGGATCTCCATTTCGGAGAAGAGATCTTATCAGCTACAGTCTTCAGAATTCCGTTGCAGCTGCCTCGCATTCTGCAGATCAACAATAGGGATACAATTTTCTTGCGAATGACGGCATGGAAGCCATCAGTTCGATACAGTGCAAACATTGCCGATGCACTACAGAATCGAGGCAGCCCCAACATCATCCTGAAGATGTTGTCATACTGGACGCGCAGGACATCCAGCGACCTTTTGATGTGTACTTAGAGGATGGCGATTACGGCTCGGGACACACTTCTTCGCAGATTAACTACTTAAGTAATTAATTAATATATTTTCGGAGTCATTCACTAAGTAGTCTCCTAATAAGCCAATTAGCCGTATATCTG
Organism: Fissipunctia ypsillon; assembly: GCA_947568875.1. Lineage (NCBI taxonomy): Eukaryota > Metazoa > Arthropoda > Insecta > Lepidoptera > Noctuidae > Fissipunctia > Fissipunctia ypsillon. Next base: position 11,795,408 of record OX387659.1, on the reverse strand, counting down.
TTTAGTAAGCCGACTCTAGTTTGAAGGCAAGTATCACATAGTGTTATACAAAGGTGGAGTATTAATTATACTAATGTGTTTATTTTGAGAGAGTGTGGTGAGTGTGCGTTTATAAGTTTAGGCTCGTGTATGCGTTTTTATTAACGAGCCTAACATGTGTGCGTAAACATAGGAAGAGTCCGATTTTTCCTAATTTTTTTCTCGATTTCAAGGTTGTTCTCATAGTTGTTCAAAATGATGAGCACAATGCCCCTTTTGGGGTTTTCATTTCAATTAGTTACACCTTGTATAAGCTTCAATCTTTTACATCAAAATTATAATCTTACTAGCTTCTGCTCGCGACTTCATCTGCATGGACCATTTACTGGGATAAAAGCATCTTGTGTTAATACAGGTTATAAACTGTCTAATGTGTCAAAAGAAAATTGTTAAAAATGGCCTATGAGTCAACACGCATGAAACCTTTACCTAGAATAAGTACTATTTTTTTTAAATAATTTACATTACAATTATTACAATACAACAGACAGTTCAGGTTTTCGAAAACATTTTAAAAAGTAATTTACTTCGGTGTTATTCCCCGGCGCCATTATTATTTTTTTCATTTTGACGTTTTGAATAGGTAGTATTGTAGCTCATACAGTCAAGTCTTGTGCACCGTAATTACAAAACTCAGCACTCTCAGCGCTGTGTGAATCGAGCAACATCGACATGTTAGTGTCGTCAATGAATTCAAAATCAAAATATTTTATTTCACATAAACCTACATGAGCACTGAAACGTCAGAAGCTATGCACGGTAACTGATTGTTTCCTATGGAGAAGAGCCGGCAAGAAACTCCACGGCTATTCTTTTAAAAATAATTGACAGATGACAGTTTAACATTAATTACAGTATACCTATGGTGCTCTGCCTAACCCTTTTGGGTAAACAAGCGAAATTTTATTTATGTCTAGTATTCTTAGTAAAATGGAATACTTACTCCTAAGTCACACAAAAACGAAACAGTCCATAGCCCTAATCTAGTCATAACTACAAATAAATTAGTTTAAATTAAGAATAGTTCTGACTACCTAAAATAAAATCCAATGTATTTTCACTAATAAACGCTAAGTTAGTATGTTTCTATTAGCCTAAATTATGACCTCAAAATCCGAGTGTTTTGGATTTTTTACAATTCCCAGAAGTGGCCGTGATTTTAATTTAATTTCAATTGAATATAAGCATTATTTAGATCACAGAAAGTAAATTCACGTCTCTGTTGCTTCTTAGGCGAACGATGTATGGACGCCGAACAATGTCCTTTCATCCAAATCCATTCCAGACGTTTATGCGTGATTGAGTAACAAACACTCAAAAACGTCTAAACATACAAACTTTTACATTTATAATATTTCTATAATATTAATAGTAGTTCTTTCAACATTATAAAAATACAACATTAGTTATAAAAATATTATAAATGTAATTATTTCTATACCTAGGTTTTATAAACAGATTCTTAATACATATCATATAAATTATGTTTCGCTAGCAGCTGAGTCACAAATACTCGTATGTAGGTACGATACAAACTGTATAAATTAAAACGGATACATTCCCAAGAAAGTAAAATAAATGAGCAAAATATTTCTCTGCATCTATGCTTTACGTCTTTTATAAAATTGCGTCCAACCACCTGTTCGCTCATTTTCCTTTTAAATCGACACTTAATTTTATTTTCTGCAAAAGAAAACGTTATTCTTAATAAGGCAATTTTACGCGTGAAAGTGAAATGCATTTTTATGGGACTAAAGGTATCGCCCTAGAAGGACATTTAAATAGTGACCTTATTATGTTCTTCAGAAAGTTCAAGTGCGTAGTACTCGCAACGACTTCGTCGTCGTACGTTTATTACCAGATTTATGAACGTAAACGCAACAAAAGGAGTATGTAAGGATCGTAGCAGGTGATGTTCTGTAGTTTCTGCCTAGCCCATGGGAAGAAGGCGTGAGTTTATGTAAAAAGTATCATATCAGTACATTCACAAACAAAACTTTTAAAACTATTTTGTCCACTTGAACGTAAATGCTCGAGTGAACACTCGACTTAATAGTAGCCACGTGTATACCAGGCTTTACGAGCACGCATAAGTTCATTGTAATTGATCATCATATTGCAGCTCTTATCCTATTAGCAACGGATACCGCATCACAGAGGTTTGAGGTTGGATTAGACCAATTTCAAGACATTACTAGACGTGAGTTTCACTCCGCTTGAGAGGAGACTATTACCAAAGTACATTAACTACTTAAGTTTATAATACATGCATATCTTGCGGCCTCAGAGGGCATTGCGGCATGAGCTAGGCATTTGCGGTTATAATACGTCGGAGATAGTTTAATATCATCTCACTTTCTGCAAACTGCTTTATGGGGGTACTTTATCTTAACAGTAACGTTAGCTGTCATCTTTGACAGTTGTTACGGGTCGTCAAAACCCCGAAAGTATGGCAACCAGTCTTACCGAGGGGTATCGTGTTACCCAGTAACTGGTTTATGGAGATCAGATCGGCAGTCGTTCCGTGTAAAATACTGGTAATCAGCTGCATCTGGTTAGACTGGAAGCCGACTCCGACATAGTTGGGAAAAGGCTGGGCAGACTGATTTTTTTAACTTAACAGTAACTTATGTATAGTTACTGTTTAAGGCGTACTGTATAATAGCGGTTGTTTTATGTTAGCTATTGTGAAAGACTTTGTAATGGTTTTCGCAGAAAACTTTTAAAAGCTTTAGAATGGTGTGACAGTTAAGATGGATGAAACTGGTAAGAAATGTGTCCCTATAGTGATTTAAACAACAGCTCTATGTTGTGGCCATGCGATATAGCTCTTAAAAGTAGCTAAGTTCTAAGTTGGATATGTGAATATTAGAAGGCCAATTAACGGGTTGACTACCTGGAACGCGGATGACATCAACAACGCGCACGCGCCCCAGGTGAATTACCACAGCGCGGCATGTTTGTGACTGTGCGCACAAAAAAAATGCCTAAGGATATTTAGGGATATTTTTGGTTTGGAATGATTTAGTTGACGAGATATTTCTTCCAGGCTATAGAGTGAAACTCAGACGATATTAGCCTTTATTTAGGACTTAAAATCTGAACCGCGCGAGGCACTGTAACCGATTTAATTACAGTAGGCTCGGCGTAGGGCGGCAATGGCGGCGATCACCGTACCCGTTTCGGATACGGTGGGGTTTTGTCGGTTTATATAATTTATAAGAAATAAATTAGATAAATTGTTCTTAAAATACGTGATTTCCTTGACCTATTTTCGTAGTTGAAATCCACGGAATGTCCAAATCTATTGAAAATTTATCGTGCGAGAGGTCCCGTTCTACATAAGTCCCCACAACCACGCCCACTTAAACAACACGTACCAGTGTCTAGACAAAATTTCGGCCAGGACGGCCCATCTCAGCGGAGACTGGCCATCTACGCGGGTGATATTATAGCGCCCAAGTATGTGCGCAGTTACAGGTGCAATCACTCTTCCCTCACTCTCATAGTTCTATGGGACGGCAATCTGACACGACCGGAGATATCAGGCGCAGGACCAACGGCTTAACCTGCTTTCCGAGACACGATGGTATCACACCTCCAGCTTCCAAACACCGGGCTGTTACTGAGAAATTCCTAATGGAAAAAGCCGATAACACTTTCTCGACCTGGGGATCGAACCCAGGACCCCCATGCTCAGCAGTCGAGATTGCGACCACGATACCAACGGGGCTGGAAAAACCACGTAAACAGGAAAAGTCCAAAATGTTTATTTACAAATCTCGATATCGGATTTCGGGTAAGTATTGGTCGAATATCGGATATCGACTGTTCTGTTTTTTCGGAGTTTCGGAGATAAGGGGGAATGGTAAAGGAGATGGAAAACGGTGGGTCCAAATGTAATAAGTTGAGATATGATCTAAAAAATTAATCATATTTTTTATCTTAGAATATCAAAAATCAGCTCAATTCTTAATCTCGAAGCGGAGAAATATGAGAAAGATAGTTTTTGTGAGATTATCGATTAATGGCAATAGGCTCGCCCCCTATTACATGGGACTTAAACATAACTGGCGAAATGTGGGTGTACTATTATAAGTACTAGATCTCTGCCTAACCCTTCGGGGAAACAAGGCGTGATGTTATGTTATCGATTAATTGAGTAATCGATTACACAATTACAAAAAGATAACCTTTGCACTGGGCAGCACTAGACAATTAACTCGTGTAATTAAAGTCACTAAATATACTATACTCACTCGTATTATTAATTAAAATATCAATTAATTACTGAAAAACCAATATAATGACTATCGATTTCATATCGATTAAAATCAGTCTTATATTTTTAGTCTATGTCACTGACATGACAGCTGCTGTGAGATGACTAACATTGACAGTAGACAGTTGCCGACTGCTCTTGCTTGCTCATTCGTATTGTGTTTTCCGAAGTGTTTTGAGTGCTTTCCCGATTATTTCATTTTCAACGACCACCGCTTTGTTTTTTGCAGATTCTGACCCTGCCTACCTTCTACGACACTTGTACCGAAGGTCGCTCACACGTTTGACTTGGAATTGTTATTTTGGATTTTACCGCCGCAGCTTGCGGATTGGATATTGTTGAATTATAGATCGCTGTGTGAATTGTGAGATAGCAACTAGTCACTGCAATATACTACGCCGACGAACCTTAGACGCAATATTATAAACTTTAGTGTTTAAAGAATCTTTCGCAACTTCAGGAATCAGTTGTTATTTAAAGATTGTGACATAACCTTACTTTTACCACTACACTGCATACATAAAGCGCTGTCAACCGCAGAATTATCGTACGCGCGCGAGTCTAGTAATAACGCGTAGATATACGCTCCGACAGCCTACTGTAACTTATTTTGGAGCGTTGATCTACGTTCCGGCGACAGGTAAAATGAAAATAACAAAGTATACCTACTCCAAGCGTAGTGAAAATAAATGAAATTCTGTGGCTTTTTTTCCGAGCTAAGCCTTTGTCCAAGCAGTACAAAATTGTTTTTCTCTACCTAAAATCAGGGTATTGCGTGTTGATTGTCTATCGTAGCAGCTCCCAACTTTAATTGTTTTGTATAATAACATTGTTTCGTATTGTTTTGTCTATAATTATCTCTAATAATATACTTCACATCGCTTATCGTGACGTTGTGAACCGTATTAATGCAAACGCGTTGCTTTGGTATCTCCCTGTCTGTCACAATCAGAAGGAAAAAAATATTTATTTGGTTTCGTTTAGATATTATCATTTTATTTTTTTGTTTGTTTTGACTACCTATGTATACATAATAATTAACTTTATCCTTATTCTAATGTTAATTTAAATTTCATTCAGCAGACTTTTTAAATGCACATTGGAGTAATATTTAAAAGCTTGTTTTTTATCTAATTTCTAAGCTGGTGATTCGCTGGTAATTAGTCTCTAGTAAACAGTTACAATATATGATATACATATATGACCTAAAGAGAAAGATCTCTTTTAGGTCATATATATATCATATACCTATCTGTAATTAATAGTAACTAAGGTCAAAGATGACCTTAGTTAATATTAATTACAGATAAGTTTTATTGAAAAGCCAACAGAACATAATTAAATATGTTTGAAACAATTATTTCAAACATAATTTGATCATACAGCTTAACTGACAAAAATTGGTGTTAGAAAATTTGATAATCGTAATTTTTCTAGCAGGAGCATGCACAATACAGGTGAAAGTGTGCTAAAATTGCATCCTTATGTCTAGGTACAACACACTGATTGAAATTGTATAAATAACTGTCTAGTTATCTGTGAATGAAAGTAAAATAAATCGTAGATATCTATAGCTTATCGGTCCACGCGAGTACTCATATCTAGCTACTCTAATGTTTTCCCGGCCTTAGTAATGTTAACTTTAAGCATAATTAGCCTATGATGTTCCCTCTGCTGAGACACAGGCCTCCTCTCTTCGAGACGGCTGTAATCTATCACGCCGACAAAGTGTTGGTTGGTAAATATCACATGTCTTCGAATTATTTGGTTCTAGGACATGCCAGTTTCATCACAATGTTTTCCTTCACCATTTTGAGAGCAGTGGTGATGAAATTATTTACACCAAGTGAACTGCCGGCCTGGGTTCGAATCCAGCGACCTACATCTCTTTAGTTGGGGCTGTTACCACTGGGCCACCACTGCTCTTGTTCTGTCTACTTTGCTTGGAAATTATTTGATAGAAGAATCTTCGTTACTTGATTCTTTCTCCATGAGATTGTCATGTGTTATGGTATATTTTTGTTTCTCTACCTAACCTGTAGTCCTTTCATAGCTAAGCCGAGCGCACATAACAGCCGCAATGGGTCACAGCGCAATGCATTTTCATATGCGAAAAAGTGCGGTGCGGCTCGCCTGTAGCGTGCGTTAGTTCATAGAAAATGTACGAAAGTAATTTTTGCAATGCGTGGCGTTGCGGCGCGGTCCGCTCTGATCTGCTTTAGCCTTTATTTTACCTATGATTTTGCATACCTGTCAAAATCACAATGATCTTTGTTCTCGTTTTTATAAGGTTGTTGGTGGGTTGCAGCTTAGGTTGCTGTCAAAGGTAAAATAACTGTACGAATACCTGAGTCATGTATCGAATGAAGATTAAGTAACCTTATTCGTTCGAGAGACCAAAATAGCAATTAAGTAATTGACAATTAAGTAATGCCAGTTACCGAACCCAAACAATGTTTTGGTAAAATAACTGACCATTTCATTTTACGTATTAAAATGAAAAGCACAACAACAACATACGAAAAGAAAAAGTCAAAAACAGTTCTCCCTCGTGTAATAAAAATAGTGAAAAACATAAACAGACAGTTCTCTGAGACTCATATTTTAGTTGCCTTGGAATAGGATTAAATGGCAGCGCAGTACAGCAATGCATTCAGAAAAGTGGGGAAAGCTAGCGTCGGGAAATTTGCATACCTACTGCCGTAATAAATTTAAGTGACATGACAGATATTTTTAAAATTTACGCCTCGGGGAGAGACGCAGACGTTTTTTATTTATGTTTTTTTAGATACTGAGTTGTATGAAGTAAGTAATGAAAATATTTTTTTAGGGAAAAGCAACGAGATAAGAGGCTATAGGCTTGCATACTGTATTTAATTAAAAGTGATAAGGGGAAGGGACGCAGCCATTTCTTATCTTACATCTATATCGTTTTCAGATTCTGAGTCCTATAGGGAGGGATGAAAATATTTTTTTTTTGGTGAAAATACGCAGGTATTGATGAGATTAAGTTGGGTTTAGCTGTTTAGCTATTCGTGCATTTAGAATAAATATGTATAATTAAGTACGTAACAGAACATAAATCTTAAAACTATGAAACATTCATGCATTCCAAGTCAATCATAGTTGACCCTAACCTACAAAAAAGTAATAAATAAACGAAAAGCTTGTAAATCTATTTAGTCTGCGTAAACAAAATATATTCCACACTTAACTGCATCCTCTGACGTCAGAAATGGAGCTATAACAATAAAGCGAAAGCATCAAAGTCGCATTACGCGCTATAAAGCGCTGGAGAATGCAAAGGTGACTGTAGCCGAAACTGAAAGTGTCGGAATGCGCTCGTGACTGCCACGTTAGCACGTCCGACGAACGATCAGTAGCTTATTAACGAGCCGTTACTCATTTTTCACATGTTTGTTTATTTTGACATGCCACGACCTACTGAATTTCTATTGTGAAAATAGGCCGATATTTTTATCGATTTCTTGACAACGCTGCAAGACTATTTTGGCACGTAGCCAAAATCGGAACTAACGCCGCCATTTTGTTTTGTCAATACTTAATGACAGTGACAATTTCACAACCGTTTACTAACAACGCCCTCCTGTCAATGTCATTCAGGCGCCAAAAGCTCCTTGTACCACTCTACTGTCCGGCCGTCGAGAAATGCGTTCCTGATACCTGTCAGTTGGACAATTTCTAGTTGTAATAAGGATCAGATTCGGAAAACACATATTCGTTAGTATGAAACTGACACGTGTCCAGAACGCATTCTCTATTGTACATAGTCTATTTTCCACGACTGTCATGTCCAATACCTTGTAAGAAATAGAATTGTCTAATATTTCGTATGATGTTAGTAGGTATGAGTTCGAGGACCAGTTCACATTAAAATAGAGCGGTGTGAATGATATGTTTGTAATACAAGTAACAAGTACAAGTAGCATCGCTTTTCGTGGAGGCTTTTATAGTTTAAAGTCATTTGTTTAAGGTCAACAACGAGTTCGTTTTTCATGAATGTCGGTCTTTATGCTAACTGAATCTATTAACGCATCGTTAGCGACTCTTGTTTACGTCGACTAGAAACTTTCGTCACGCGAGTAAAAGGTATTTATAAATAAAAAAAAAAAATAAAAATAAAAATCTTTTATTTAAAGACTACATAGGCCCACTTGTGTTAGTGTCTACAGTTAGCTTATAAACTATGTTAGTACTTATAATAATATACGTAGAAAACAAAACAAAAGGTGATAGTATAATAATGACCACAGATAGTTTCATCAAGCCCCATGTAATACATGAAGCTTGATAAATCTACCCATGGTAGGCCCATCCAGCCTTTCAGCAAAGACCCTCAAGATACTGTTGGTGCTTCCCCCCACTCTGCGTGTCATCGACGCCACCTTCTTTCGCATTATTGCGAAGTAATCGTCAGTGTGCGCATCAGCGAACATACCTGACGCACTACAATAGGGTGGAAGCCTCAACAGCACCCTAAAGGTATTATTATATTGTATTCGCAAGGCATTGTTTGCTTTTTGGGTATGATTAGCCCAAAGGCTGCTGGTGTAAAATGTTTGGCAGTAAGCCTTGAATAAAGTAATTTTTACTGGTACTGAGCAACCAGCAAACCTTCGAGCCACCATATTTCCCCTCACAGCCAATGCCCTGCGCTCCCTTTCCATATCTGTGTCGTCTTTCAGTTCTTCGGTCACAATATGGCCTAGATATTTAAACTGAGTTACTCTCTGTAAAATTTAAAATTAAATTAAATTATTTTAATTAATATAAGTAATTAAATTTAAAATTTATAGTCATGTGCTTTCGTTTAGCATTTTGTCACAGAATATCAAAATACACTAGTTTATTAGTAACACACTGGTAAACCAACAAACAATAATTATCATAAAATTTATTATTTTCTGTGGTTTTTGTGGTCTTCCGTATTATTTTCAGAACAATCAATATTTTTAAAACATGAACCGCATGCTTTAAAAATATAGTGACTTTTCCACGAGAATTTAATCAGCGATAATGAATAGATACCTATTTGTAAAGCTAAGTATTCAAAAGACATTTACACAAGTGTAAAAAGTGCGATTGACCAAATCGATAAAAATCCATCATAAAAATCCATTATAGAGAAATAAATTATAGTTTGTTACGACATACGACAAAAATACTACAAAAAACAATGACATAACGTTTGTACACAATCTGTTTACTTTGAGACGTACTGTGGGTAAATAAACATTGACATTTGAAATCCATAAATCCTTTTATGAGAAATCAATGTCATTCGTATTGTGATGTCGAGTGGTGAAGCGAGTTGACGCGACGATCGACCCCCTGCCGCACGGAATCAGAATAAGTCCGGAAAGTCAGGTTTTATGTCAATATTGTTTTAATGTTCCGGGATTTCGCGTTTGAATAATAAATTGCTCGCCCTCTTTGTTTTTCTTTGGGAAATTCTTAATTTTCTTATTTGCTTCTTTGCTCGTTTGGTGCGGATAAATAACTTGGTATTTAATTTTTTTTTTGACAAGAATGTGTCGTGGGAAACAAACATCTCCCCTTTAATCCCCAAAGTGATATGCATAGGTGTACCCACTAATAGTAAAACCACATTTCGCTAGTTATGTTTAAGTCTCATGTAAATTAAATAAATTCTGAATTAATTAGTTATTTACTAATAAATTCTTGTACAAAAATCAGCTGTTCCTTACATTTATGTTCGCATAACTCGTCAAAATGTAGGGAAAAGCTGTTTTTTTTTCGTGATTTCAGGTATGGTTCTATAGTAAAAGTTGTTTTTTATCATGAGCACAATCATTTATCGGTCACTAATTACCAGCCATCCTATAGATTATTTGTCCAAGGTTATTTTGTCTCATCTATGCCTATATGCACATAATTATAAAACAGTTACATTACTGACTGACAGAAAACGCGCAGCAAAACCCACTTTGGATGAACCTCAAGGGATGTAGAGGTGCACTCTAGAGAGGATTTTGAAACTTTTTAAGTAGGTAAGTCGATGTAACGAGGGCTTATGAGGGGTTAAATTTTTTGGGCTAATGATGTTGTGGACGGCAGCTACAATGTGTAAGCAAACAACTTACATTGTTCAAGATATCAATCATAATTCTGCTGAAAGCGAGTTCGAGAGACGCCAGACGTCGTGTTTTGTCTACTTTTTTAACAAATTTCATCCAGTTCAGATGGCCAGTACATTTTTTGTAAAAACGTCTTAAATGTAGTATTTGCTCACTATAACCGTTTAGATAATAATCAAATTAGAAACATATCCAAAATTCAAAGAAATCCGGCTCTTATTTAAAGTTTTAATGGCGAATTTTCCAAAAAAAAAAAAACACAAAATCGCGATTTCTGAAATCTGCTAGTTTTTTTTAAATACAGTGTACTGTCATTGCACGGCAGGATTATGGTCATGGTATATAAAGGTTGTGCCTTCCCACGCGTGAACTATTCGACCGCATATTATGCCAAAGGGTGACTAGGTTCAGACTCAGAGGAAATGCAGTGAACCATACTATACCTATTTCTGTCGTCAGGGAGAGTTGCTATGTTCGGTTTGAAGTGTTACAGGCAGGAAGAGAGGTTGGTGTAGGTACAGGTACATGGGACATTTCAATTTAGTCTTTAGGAAGTTAAAGAAAACTTATAGACAAAGTATGGTGTTGAGATGCTAAGCCATTGTTCAGATTGTAGACCAGTAGATCTATTTTATAAAAATGAGCTGTCTCCACCTAATGCTAGATTGACACTATTGACAGCGCACTTGAAGCTCGCTTCACCTAAGTCTCCACGGTGAGATTTTTACAGAATAGATTGACTAGAATAATAGACGAAGATTGAATAGACCCGGCAGATAGTATGTTCGGTGAATCAAAATGTTTTACTTTAGTTTCAAACATAATAAATAGTCCTACATCGTAATTACGAAACACACTATCAATCACGATTTGAATGATTTTGAAGCAAATTGTTAATCCATTGCTTCATATGTTCGAAACATTTGTCTGCTCAGCAACATGAATAACGCAATGAATGTTGTTGAACTGTTGAAAACTATTTTGCAAAACAAAAATCGAATTCCAAAAAAACAAAAACACTACTAAGTGAAAAATAACTTTATTTTTGGATGTCTTTGGATCTGTATTTTAGTTTTTGCCACCGGCTTCCGAATTTAAAGTTAGTTTACACTTTGAAATTTTTTTTTTTTGGAAGTCGGTTGTTTTTTTTTTTGCAAAAAAGTTTTTATTTTTCACTTTTTAGTTGTAGTACCTACCCCACACAGAGTCGTATATCACTACTTGCAATGTAAATAACAGTGACAGGTAATTATTATAACATCATCAATATACACTAAGTGGAAAAAATACGTATTACTGAAGCTAACTCTAAAACCACTCATCAGAAATTGATCAAATTTATATGGGACTAATCATCTGGAAGTATAAAATTTTTTTTTTTAAATCGGTTTATAAATAATGTAGTTCTGAGATAACAAACATTTTTTTTTAAATACAACCGAAGTGAGGACCTCCTACTTGTTTGACGTCGGTTAAAAATGACACCGATTACTGTGAGTTACCGTGGCCCCGGCACAGGCAACAGAAGGAACACGGGTAGGTTTTAGTCAGTAAAAGTCTGACACGCCCTCCCGCTCCGCCCAGAGCGGGAGAAGTCATTTGATGATTTACCATCAAAAAAAAAAAGTGTATTACGCAATTACCCCGCAGGTATCATTTTATGACGTTCTAATGTCATCAAGATACCAGTACGCGAGAAAGACCTAGCTATGCACGACCGATAACACCATCCCGTTTCCGGACTGGAATCATGATGGCATCAGTACTTCATAAGACGGCCACAGTGCACAACAATAATAAGAATAAGGTCGATGACCTGACAAAATTTCTCAATTGAACCTTGCAATACATGTATACCGTACGGTATGAAAGCGTACGTCGCAAAGTTCCGGCAATCATTTGCGTATTGTAAATTATATCTCTCTGCACGATTTGACACAGAGAGTTCACGAATTCAGCCTCTCGTTATATTTTCTTTGTGCGAACACGACAAATTGGGGCCGTCCTTAAAAATATATACTTATTTTACTGTGAAATTAACAAGATACGGCTGCTACTTTCTTATAATATAATATGTTTTCGTTAGAATAGATACAAGATGGAATTACGAATATACTTACAAGCCTACATTAAATGCCTTCATAATTAGGCTGTGCGCAGACTTTAGCTCTTTAACAAAACTACAACGGCGCGCAATCTAGCAACAAAAAAGTGTCATAGTCAAAGACGTCAATTAATTCAAAAGTGCACTGGAGCTAGACTACCACCTCCGCAGTAGTATTGTAACCTTACTACAATGTGGGAAAGAGATGGAGCTAGACGTCCTGTATAGCTCCATCTCTTTCTTACACTGAAGTAACATTTAAATAATATTGCTTTAAGAGGTGTCGGTTGGCCCCCTGAAGAAACTATTCTGACACAAGAAAAACCGTTCTGTCTTCGATAGACAAAATCCTTTTGACTCCGGTGTGCGCATTGTCATAAAGGACATTTCTAAAAGGAAAATGTGAATAAACGGTATATCTAAAAAATTTATCAAAGTGATACATAAGCCCCCATGAAAAAGGTGTGTTGTTATTTATAATAAGACGAAAGGAAACCTACAGGTGCGTGTGAAGACATAAAATACTTTGAGAAAGAAATAATTATTTTTGATGGATGATGATTGATCATGACGAAGTTCTGATATAGCCTATAGAATTGATTACTATGCCATAGGCACAGAGTACCTAGATGATATTAGTGACTTAGTAAACATTTTGTTTTTGGTTAAGGGTAGATTAAGGATTCTGGTGCATAATAAACACATTTTCCTCACACGGAATAGGAAAAATGGTAATAAAGCTAAAATGAAAAGCAATAACAATTACAAAGTAAGCAGTTAGTTAAAAAGTTTACCTACTACAAAAAACTTTTTATGAATTAAAGAAAGAAATAATATTGGTTTGGCAACAGTTCATGAAATAGGAAATACAAAATATATTTTATAAAAGTGAAATTCTCTAAAAACATACTGTGTGCCTCCCTCACGGCTGCGCCAAATAAGTCCATTTAAACATTTATGCCAGACAGATGCTGTCTGGCGCTGGTTTGATTATGAGAGTACTTCGATCACCTAATACATACTTTGAAAGGCACCTAAAAAGTCGAATGACAAAAATTGGTAGCTGATTCTTTTATAAGCTTAAAAAACTGTGAAAACACCGAGGTTAAAAAGTTGAATTCATGAGCCGATTAACGAGCAACCCCGGGCCAAAAATCTGCGTTACTATGCAAATATATGCCTATTTTTGATGATAGAGCAAAAATCTAATTTGGTTCAGATCGTGTTTATATTTGAATATGTAAGTATGAAGCTAGTTAACATATAAATGAGGTTGACACCCATGGCATGAATAAGTCATGGTGGAAAGAATGGCCAGAAAATTTGAGAACAATCTAGAAGATTGTGTCGCTTGAGACAAATAAATATGATTTGATCGGTTTGAGACAAAAAAAATGTATGAAATAATGTTCATGTGAATTCGGGGACTAATCAATTGTATGTTATTCGCCGAGCTGTGAACGTTACAATGTTATGTAATGGGATACAATCGGTAATATCTAGCTGAACATTTATTACCAAATCAAAGTCTGTTTTACTAAAACTATGCTCGGGATTTTGAGCAGTATTTCGGACAAACTAACAACAACCTACGGTTACTAATCCGAATGCCGACAGAGGAAAATTACTGGCCATTTCCTTGGCTGGCTAATTCTGGGTTGACTGTGTTTAGCTTATCTACCATGAGTGCCGTATATACAGTGAGTCTGCATACGGTATGTCGAAAATTAAAGGTGAGGTAGGTACAGACCATCAAACTGAACAACTTTCTCTCGGGGTCCAACATCACCAACCAAAACTTCAATACCTACTCCACCAAACGTGTGGACTGACTGATAACTTTTTTGCGATTACGATGTTGATCCCCGGGAGAAAGTTGTTCAATTTGATGGTCTGTACCTAACCCTTAATTTTCACCGCACCGTGTACAGACACATTGTATACGTACTAAAATATATTCAGCAGCAGAACGCCACCAATCGCCTACCTGGGGACCTACCACCACCTCTTAAAGCAGTATTATTTTAATGTTACTTCAGTGTGAGAAAGAGATGGGGCTATACAGGACGTCTAGCTCCATCTCTTTCCCACACTCAAGTAAGATTACAATAATACTGCTTTAATAGGTGGTGGTCTAGCTCCTAGCGTCTAGGTCTAGCTGTTTTTGTAAACGGCTATATAAACACAGAAAAAGAAGAAGAACCACACGATTCGAAATATGTATTTAGGCTGGCTTGCACCACAAATCAGTAAATGCATTTAGCGCTAAACTTTTTACAAACATTATTCTGTCTCTGTCATCTGCAAACGATTGACAGAAACTGAGCGATATTTTAAATACGTCTTGCAGTAAACGTATTTAATGATGTGAGGTGCAAGTGGGCCTTCACCAGTAGTTTCTTTTCTATTTTTCATTTACTTATTTTTGCTTTTTTTTTTGTAAATTAATACGAACTCAGATCTACATTATGTTGAAAAATAAGAAAATAATTTCCTGTGGCTAAAGTACTTTAGCGACAGGAAATTATTTTTTTGGATTTGATTGATTTTTTTGTGTACGAATAAAGAGCTTGTTAGTCTTTACGTGGTTTAAAGGAGAGTTAATCTCCCTGTTCCACCTTTTTATAATTTGTTAGCTGTCACTGGGGCGTCATCATACAGTGTCGCTGGTTTAGTAAAGATTGAAAGTTTCAACCTCTTTTTTACTCTAGGGCTCATAAAGCTCGAAGATTTACCTCTATTTTCTAAAATATTTATCCGTACACACACAAGACGTCAATGTCAACGCTTTTACGATTATGGTAATAACGTTAGGTAGGCCTTCAGAAAAACGAAGATTATACCGTTAAATCGATAATAACAAAGTATAAATTAGCGACCAATCCTGACCAAGCCCTTAAGTGTAACTGTCCGACTTAAGACACTTGGAGCATTTTTTCTTATGTCGCACTGTGTAACATAAGACATTCGAGAGGTTAAGATGATGATATTTTCTTTGTGGCCCTAGATTGTCTGTCTTAAGCTAGGTTAGAATTCTATACGTAAGATAGAATCGAGTTTGCAGATTTTCTTTCTAGATTTTATTTGTCTGCCCTTCAGAGTGAGAAGAATATTCATTGATGGAAAGTTACAGTACTTACCTTAAAATAGCATACATGTTAAGGTACCTACAGACGTGGTCATTTTGAGATATATATTTTTTTTGTTTAGTAGATTTTTACCATCTATACAAATAAATAAAATTGAAGTATCTGTTTGTAATGTCATAATAACAACTTTTTACTAAATGCATAAGAAAGTATAATCGGAACTTATGGCAAAAAAGCAATTTTTAACATTTTTGTCTGTCTGACTGTTTGTTCCGGCTAATCTCCGAATCGGCTGGACCAATTTGGACGGGACTTTTACTGACAGATAGCTGATTTTACGGCGGGTAACTTTGATTACATTTATTTTAGAAAAATAATTGGTTCCGCGCAAAAAAATTAAAACCCATGAAATTGTGAACGAAAAGTCGGATTTGAAAAATTCTTTTTGCATTTGGTAGCCCTATTCTCGAGGATAGTTATAGACTATTAAACATCAAGCTAAGACCCTTAGGAGCCGAGCAAAAAGAAAAAAGTCAGAAAGAACACTAAGTGAAAACGAAGTAATAGCGCGGGCGGGCAATGCAACGCGACGGGGACGAGCGAGTTTTATTAAAATGTAGCTATTATTTTACAATATTGCGTGTCTTACGACTTCCACGCGTATGGAGTCGCGGGGCACCACTAGTCTTAAAATAAACGTAACAAGTTCTCTAAAAGTCTACGTTTTAAAATTATTTGAAGTATTTTTTCTTGTTGGTACTTGTCTCTATTCTTTAAAGATTCTGAAAAGCTACGCGTCATTTTCACAGCACGTGTTACAGCTTTGATCAGACAAGACCACGATGTAAATATAAATGACGGCGATTAGACCTTTCGTGTGAAAAAGAAAATAACCACAAACACAATCAGAACATTGCTTTTAAGACTCGCATTAGAAACTTTTTCGTGAAAATTCTTCATGTGGTCTTGGGATTAGTTTTTTAGTGTTGCTCTTACAAAGAAAATTAAGTTAAAATGAGCTTTTATAAGGATAATTGGCTGGTTTCGCAATTTTAACTTAAGTTTTACTTTATTCGAAAATTAGAGTGGGATATTTTTTGTTACATTAGTAAAATAATAAAAAAAATCTGCATAATAAAGAAACATCTTTCATTGAATTTAACATTAATTAACCTATGTATGATAGGCAACTAGCAAGTTTTATTATACAACATTAAAATATTGATACACAATCACGCTCTCCCGAAACCAAAAGAATTATGATTTAACTTATAAAATTTACTTGCAGGTTTTCATTTTATTTTCAACGCAGGCGCTAAATCATTGGTTCATCTAACTCTTTTATAGTTCATGAAAAGCTCTGTTATTTTGGGAAAAGATGTAAACATCTAAAATATAAGCTGGCGTAGTTTCTAGAGCATTGTTCTCCTTTGTAGTAAATGCCAGTGGTATTTAACGCCTCACCATGATTTTCAGCTGAGCTTGTTTAATCTGAAAGGGATTAAATAGTTTTCGGTCATTTAAATATTTCTTTGATGTATTCATTTTGTATTAACTGTTAAAACAGCCAGTGTGCGATTTAATACTTTGTTGAAATATTTGTAATAATTTAGAAGTAACTTGATTTTAAAAAGGCGAACATATTTTCATGGGCGTTGTCAAAACAAAAATGTATTTTTAAATTTATTATTATTATTTATTTTGTTCTTTATTTCATTTTCTGTACATATTATTTAAATTTTTAAATATTTTTATAAAAACAAAAAAAAAAAAACATTTAAAAATATAAAAAATAGTGGCCCATCGGCATCAGGAACAGGGTCCAAGATGCCGGCGGTCAGGGCTCTAGAGAGAGGAACCTCCTCACTATGCGTGAAACCAAAGCGGACTCAAACTATCGCCCTGAAATATTCCCCGCTCAATCCTGATCGGTTATTTATTTTAATTTTACATTATCGACTTATGTAGAAAATAAAAGATCCATGTTTTCTTCAACGTAGATATTCAGGAAATATATTAACAGTGACAAATACATAAGTAATTATTTACTACTTAATTAAATACCTAGTCAAATAACGCGTAGTCAGAAGCCCGAAACTCTGTCAACCGATCAAGCGTGAGGATATCGGCTTATCAAGTAATTGGTTCGTGGTTGTCAGATATCTATTGTACCTACTCTTACTAAAATACGCCTACGTTAGATGTTTACCTACTCGGAACAAAAGAATTGACTTTGAAGTTTTGAATTTGAAATTGAGAACTTGTCAGACTCTGATCCTGTCGGTGTAGCCCGCGACTTTCAAAATTTCTCTGCAAAAATCGTAAGGAATTTTGAATTTTGAATCGCCTTGAGTAAATCGATAGTAGAGTTTGATAAATTTTCAACTTTAAATTCTTAATTCAAAAACCGGTACAGGTGAGTGAAAATATTTAGATAATCAAATATTTTCACTAAGTCTATTCTGACTTCTGTTGCAGATTATTATGTAGAAGTGTCATGAATTTATGACGACCCCGAGTGAAAGGTGTTATCATTTTACAAAGTTTATTATTAACTACTACATACTTCAAAATGAATATTTCTCTTAAAATTTTATTAAATCCTTAATGATCAGCGTGGGAGTGAAAAATAATACAGCGAAGCAGCGGTACAGAATGATATGCAAATGCATTCATACAGAATTGTTGATGTAAAGTCGCAAAAGCTGACGTCGCAACTCGATGCTGAGACGAAATTAATTTTAGATTCATTACTCTTACCATGATTTAACAAATTCAATTTTAAGGATTGTTTGTTAATTATTTTAAAATTAATTTCGATGATCTGGACGAAAAAGTTTTGACAGTGTGCAAATTGAGTACCTTTATTTATTATTTTTTATATACCTAAGTTGTAAATAGCTATTTACGATACATTATTACGAATGTGCCAAAACTTTGAAATTCTTAAATATGCTCCTGAAGAAAGCCTATTGTGATCGTGTTATAGGTAGTTCTATAATTTGCATGTTTCTCTTCTAGGCAATGGAACATTTATTTATTTTATTGAATAAAACTAAAAACCTAATAAAAATGTTGTTAAATTTAAAATACTTACAAGTCTTGAGAGGTCAAAAAACCCTTTTAAGATTACAGCACAACGCCTTTTTTTTTTTTTTTTGTGAATGGGAAATCATCAAATGACTTCTCCCGCTCTGGGCGGAACGGGAGGGCGTGTCAGACTTTTACTGACTAAAACCCACCCGTGTTCCTTCTGTTGCCTGTGCCGGGGCCACGGTAACTCTTTCGAACATCCCGCAAGCACACAATTAATGCCTGTCAACTTTAAAACGTCTTTTTAGCCTTGACTGAACGCAGTATCTAACAGTTTATTCCTAATAATTTAGAGAAAGCGCAAACTATATCTGTTACAATAATGAATCTCCTCTAAGACCTGTTCAAGACAAGTATTGATGATCGAAGTGCAGAGCGTTCGATCTGTTGATCTTAAATATAAAAGGCATTGTGGTACGCTCCATCGGTTTTTATTTCTTTCTCGAACGTTTTCTATACGGTTGTAAGTACTGGGGTATAAAATACTGGCAGGTATTTATGAGGCATTATTTATCAAGGGTTTTCTTGTTTGATCGTGAATGGACTGGACAAAGTTCGTTTTTCCGTGCAAATAGGAAAAGTAAATAAAATGAACTGAGTTCTTATATTTTTTAGGGTTCCATACCCACAGTGTGCCAACGGGACATAACTTGGCTCCCATTTTCACATTAATACGTTTTTGATAGGATTAAATTTACAAAATATAGTGGCAACAATTAAAGTAAATGTTCATAGAATTACCATTAACAATTATGTGATTTAAATTAAAGATAAACCCCCTTATTCATAAACGTTGATTAAATTTAAATGATATTTAAACGTCAAAAATTTTAGGGAAAACCAGTCGCTAAAAATTGCTTAACTTTAAGCAACGTTTGTGAATAAGGGGGTTAATTCTTAGGACAGATGGAAACTGAATAAAAACAGTCACATAAAAGGCACATGCAGATAAGGCGATATTTTTTCTCATGTCAAAAGAAAGTATCGCTACAGGCTGTTCGATTTTCGCTCTTGAAAAAGAGATTTGTTACAGGCCGTCCGATATTCGTTTGACAGGAAATCGCGTTTTGTTTGCCCGAAGCATAATCCAGCTCTTTCAAAAAATGCAGTAGGTATACCCGCGAACGTTCCCGGTCGCCCAATTTTCGCCCTTATTCCCGTAGTAATAAGGTTGAAATGTGGTCGACCGGGAACGTTCAGGAGAACTTTGAACGTAGGGTAGGAACCCTAAGGAGATAAAAAATGTATGTTGGTACTTACATGTTTGAATTTTATTTGTATTGTATTTTATCAAGCATTGACTTTGCTCACGATGAATGTTGTGTGTGTGTGTAGGTATATCTTTATATTTAAATTAATATTTGTTCCAAAATTTTTCGTGATTCCACCTACCAATGTTTGTCTCTGCATCACCAATGGTTGACTGGTACAAAATCCCAATGACATTGTATTACAAATAAATATTTTTTTTTAATTTATTTAATAACTAAAACATAATTCGACTGGTTTTAAAAGAAAAGTTTGAATGTTTCTTAAGATTGTGCTTAATAATTCTTAAAAGGTTCTGCAGGGAGACACTTTCCTTTAGTTCACATAAAATATCTCGTAATTTAAATACACAACAGTTTCAGAACTGTAATAAATAGAAAAACGAGCAATATATAAATATTAAGTTTTAAAACGTAAGTTCATGAATAACTTAATCGAAACATTCACTATCTAAGTGAATATTTTAGTAAAATGTTGGAAAACTGACATCTGCAGACACGTCCATGTTTAAGTAAACAAAGTTAACATAACTTGAGTGAAATCGTGGCTTAAATACTGTTCACTTCTCTTTACTTAATTTGATTTAAGTTTCTTTCATCTTGCTTCTGTTGGAGTTCGCCTAGCTTGTGTAGTTTGAATATTTAATTAGCCTTTTTAACTTGCTACAGAACGAAAAAGGTGTGTAACTGTTGTTTTAGTTGAAGTTTTTCTGAATTATTACGAAAGTGGGACCACCAAGTAGATTTAATTTGGTCGTAGATTATTTAGATCAAAAATTCATGCTGTTGGATTTGAGGCTCCTGAGGAATAAAGTACAGGTATCTATTAGGTATATTTCTCAAGCTTACGGAGGCTGGATGTTCGTGTGTTTCGATCAGCTAGTGCCTTTAATGATAAAGGAGAGGGAATCATCTGGTTACACAGAAGGGGGCCCGGTAATAAGTAGACCTTGCCGTATTTCAAGTACCTCTGTATCCCTGGTACGTACCCGGGGAACAGATATTCATATCTCATTCATATTAATAACTCTCCGCCCTCACAGATGGCCCACAAAAAACAAGCTCATTACAGAAGTAATAATAGTTCAATATAGTATTGGTAAAATAAACTGAACGAGACTATAAGCAATTGATATTCCAGCATTACGTATCTAATAAGTGAATACAATAACAATAAGCTGGTCAAATGGTAGCAGTCATAAATAAGTGTGACGTGAAACACAGGAGTAGATAAGTTAACAGAGACTGAACTTGGTCCCTGAGATACAGGCGCTGCCCGCCTACAGTTTGGGGACCACCGTTTAGATCATAATGAATATCGCCAACAGTTATACAGACAGACCGACATTAAGTTAATTATAAGGGATTAATTGTAACATTGGTTCAATAAATTTACTATTATTAGTTCAATATTACATGGCGTGATGATGTACGTGACATAAACGACGGGCAGCGACGCACACCGAGACACACATATTGTGGCAATTATTCAAATAAATCATATCAAAAACAGATCATAATCCTTATTGAGCTAAGTTTATTAGATAGAACAATAGAAATGTGTTTTTAATAACTACTTATTAAATTAATATTATTTAGTAGGTCGCCCATTGATTACATTTTTCAAAAAAGCATCTTTTCATTTAACATTCTTAAAAATTTGGTACCGTGTGAGCGAGAGAGGTGACAAAATGTGACAATGCTCTTAAATGTAATTGTGTAGGTAATACCGCACTGAACAACTACCTAGGCATACAGTTTAGTCTCTGTAAGATATCTTCTCCTGTGCTTCTAGTGCATTTAATCATCTTCTGAACAATTACACTGGCGGACACATTGGCAATACGTTTTCCTTTACCGTTCCGTGTTTAGGCATCTGATAAACGCAGTTGTTGTTTGAAAATGTTGTTACTATCGAGTTGGGTTAGCATCTAACACAGAATCGTTAACTTTGGAACGATAGATATGTCTAGGTTATAGGTTCTTGACGTAGTTTTACGTGGATACTAATTTAAATTTAAAAATACAGAACGTCAACCCGTTTAAAGGAGATCATAAATTTTGGGCTAAATTATGAAAGTGTCCAAACAAAAAAAAAAAAGGTACCATCGCGGACATTTGCTGTGAACCACTTTTCAACTTTAGTAATAAGGTTGAAAAGTGTCGAAAAGGGTCGAAAAGGGTCGAGAAGGTTGAAAAGTACATTTTGTTAGAATTTTACTTTTCATTATGGGACCAAATCAGTAGGGTCATTCAAGGGAAGTTTAAAAAATACCTACTGTTTTCAGTATGTTTCAGTTAAAAGAATAATAGTAATCGAATTACAGTAATAGCTTTTTATGCCAGTAATCCACAAATTTATATTTTTTTTTCTGAGGCTCTAGGGTTGTTCTCCGCATAGCTACAGTACCTATCACTACATATTTATTATAAAACAAAGTCCCTCTGCCGCGTCTGTCTGTCTGTCTGAACGCGATAAACTCAAAAACTACCGAACGGATTTTCTTACGGTTTTCACTAATAGACGGAGTGAGATTCATGAGGAAAGTTTGAGTGTATTTCATTATGGTTTTGTGTAAATTGGCTGAAATATAATGATTTAAAATATTCAAAGTAGGATGAACATCAGTTACATTTTACTCTAACCCCCATGCTCGACGGAACAGGCTGATACGACACTAGGACAGAAAAAACAAGTAGGCATAGGTATATGTTCTGATACCCGTGCGAAGCCGGGGCGGGTTCCTAGTCTATACAAATAAATAAAATTTTTGTGTCTTTTTTTAATGTCAAAATAACAGCTTTTTACTAAATGCGTATGAAAGTATATGTATACGATACTAATACAAAAACACAATTTTTTAAATTTTGGTCGGTCTGTCTGTCTGTTTGTACCGGCTAATCTCCGAAACGGCTGAACCGATTTTGACGGGACCACTAGTAGATAGCTGTTGTTATAAGGAGTGACTTAGGCTCCTTTTATTTGAGAAAAAGAATTAGGGTTGCGCGCAAAAAAAATGAAAACCCATGAAATTGTGAACAAAAATGACATAACATAACATCACGCCTTGTTTCCCCGAAGGGTTAGGCAGAGGTGTACCTATATTACACCCACATTTCGCCAGTTATGTTTAAGTCCCATGTAATAGGGGCCGAGCCTATTGCCATCTACCGGGCACAAATCCAGACTCTAGGCTGCTACTGAGAAATTCCAGATAGAAATACCCAATAACACTATGCCCGACCTGGGAATCGAACCCAGGACCTCATGCTCAGCTGTAGCACTTTGTGAACAAAATCCGATTCAAATAGGGAAGTAGTGACATCCACGCGGGCGAAGCCGCGGGCAACAGTTAGTTAGAAATATATTTATATTCATATTTTTATATTAGTACTAGTACCTATTAACTGATAACTGGTTTTGGGTCTATTAAGTGGTTTCTATTCTCGTAAAAACAGTGAAAAAGTTATATTATTCTTTCGGAATACAGTTTTTTTTGGCCGGCTTTTTTTTTCTTTCACATTTAGCCCAAAAATGTATGGACGGTAAATGTTCTCTTTTTAATACAAAATGAAGCGTTTCAAGTTTGTATTGCTTTTCTTGTTACGTATGCTGTTACCATCCATAAGCTTTCTGTAAATGCTTCCATGTCACCTCGGAAATGTTCCAATCTCAGCAATACTGAGTGACACGGCAGGATTAAGAGAAACCTTCCAGATGTCAATAAAACCTATCAGTTCATGGTATGAACAATTTGGGAACGTGATGGAGGGATTGATTGAAAGCTCGATGCTCGGAATTGATCGTTGCAGTTTGTACCTATCATTTCTGTTCCGACAACTACGTTTTGGTAGTATGATGTAAGCAGGTACAGAGGGCTTGTTGCTAAGAAATATCAGCCGCACGGGTCGATCGATCAGGTTAAACTACGCTTGCCGCGGTTGGTCCGTAGATGGGAGACCATCTTTAATTAACAAGATCCCTCCGTGCCTCGGAAAGCACGTTAAGCCGTTGGTACCGGCTGTCATTTGTGTATCTTTGACAGTCGTTACGGGTCGTCAGAAGCCCGAAAGTCTGACAACCAGTCGTACCCAGTAACTGGGTTGTGGAGGTCAGATAGGCAGTAACTCCATGTAAAATACTGGTATTCAGCTGCATCCTGTTAGACTGGAAGCCGACCCCAATATAGTTGGGAAAAGGCTAGGCAGATGATGATGACGTAAGCAGGTACAGTCAGTAAGAGTTAAGCCTACAGGCATTTTAACCCATCCAATCATCTTTTCACTTCACAGGGTACTTGCGTAACACGCTTATAATGGCAATGCGTTTTATTTCGACAGATCAACAACAATCACTGCGTCATTTACGTTGTCGTGCAGATGAATTTTTCAAACATATGAAGCAATGTATTAGCAATATCCTTCAAAATACTTCAGATTGTGATTGAGAGTGTGTTAAGCAATTGGGATGCTGATTCACTCAGAAGTTTGAGCTTAAAACGTTAACTCAGCACACGCACAATATTAATTGAAAGGAGTTACAAGCTAGCTACCTGTAGGTACCATGGGAGAAATGAACCTATACACCGTAAGGCCGCTATAGTAACGCTTGCTAACAGATGTGGTCATCGTGTGCACAGGATTTTGTTTTCAAATTGGTCAGATTAAGTTTCCTCGATAGTACCTATGTTTATGGGCTACTGCTGAGCATGAGGTCCTGGGTTCAATTTCCGGGTCGAGCAAAGTGTTATAGGGTTTTTACATCTGGAATTTCTCAGTAGCAATACGGAGTCTGGATTTGTGCCCGGGTGGTGGCAATAAGCTTGCCCCCATTTTATGAGAATGAAGGCTAACTGGCGAAATTTAGATGTCTAAAGGCATGTAAAGGGTGTCTCAGTAAGAGTGCATTTTTTAAAATTGGATTTTTTTTTTCATGCAAGTGGCAACTCTGAAATTTGACAGCTGTCACCTCTGTTTATTCCGATTATTAAAAATGGAGCGCTTTTCGAAAGTGTAATTGTGAAAACTCATTACATCGGTGAACGGCATTCGTTACAGGAATATGATAACGGACTTCTTGTGACCTCAACTGGACGGCATGAATCTGAACAACATGTGGTTTCAGCAGGACGGCGCAACCTGCCACACCGCGCATGAAACAATCGACTTATTGCAGCAATGATTTCCAGAACACACTATCTCACGAAATTTTGGTGTCAACTGGCCACCAAGATCGTGCGTTTTAACGCCGTGCGATTTTTTTCTTTGGGGTTTTGTGAAATCTCGGGTATATGCGAATAAACCCTAAACAATTCCTGAGCTCAAATCGGAAATCCAACGCGTCATCGGTGAGATACAGCCACATCTCTGTGCAAAAGTCATGGAAAATTTCATGAAAAGAGTAATGGCCTGTCATCGGAGCCGTGGGGGTCATTTGCCGGATATTTTATTCCATACTTAATCGGAACATGTCTTCTTTACAATACAATAAAAATATCACAACTCTGTGATAAAATACTTGCTTTTATTTTAAAATGAAAAAGTGCACTCTTACTGAGACACCCTTTATATGTCATGTTATATTTGTGCGTTTGTTTGACCGTCTCAAGAAAGTTTTAAAGAAAGAAGAACGTAGTTTTAAAGGATAACCAAACTATGACTCATGTAAGGAGAGTACACATATGTATAGCCTTTTTGGTTTAAAATTTCCTGATGGATATCACATCGATCATTGTTACTTAGTTAGTATAAAAACCTGTCATTTTGTTCGTTTTTGTAATTGATTGATGATGATTATTGGTTGTTGATAAAAAGTCACACAAATTACCACTGAACGAATAGTAAGTAAATAAGTGGAAATGTATTGTTCACCTTTCCTTTGTATTATCGTTGATTCGTTTTCAATATTGGTTTTTAGAATGTAACACCGTAACGCTGTTTGTCCACCGCACCATGAATGGGACGTCAACGAGAAAGCGGCGACCGTTTGTCCACCGCGACAGAACTCGGTGGCTCAGTGTGATCTCGCTGTCGTGCGGGGTAAGCGCGTTTTCATAGAAGTAAAACAAACTAGGAAGATGAACGGACAACATCTTCTTCTGCATTTGTACGTTCGATGGCGTAAGCGTTACAAAGCATTTTGGATACATCCGATTTTTCCATCATACATGTTATAAGTGCAGATTTCGAAAAATATCACCTACTCTAAAATAATAATATAATAAGTCTACAAAATAAAAGCCGGGCGGACGGCGCGGATTTACTTGAAAATTCGGGGGCCGGGATCCCGGCGCTCGGTTGACGTTGTGCAGTGAACACGCGGCTATAGTAAATGTAATGTCGCTACTTCAGCGCCATCATCTCGTTCTCGTTCACGGTGCGGTGGACAAACAGCCTAAGTTATAGTTAAAATACAGGCTTTACTTATGTGTTTTATTTTCGCTGTTTAGGTTATTTCGATAACCTTTTGTATTAAATTTTAGAGCAAATTATTTTTTTTACCAAAAATATATTTGTTTGAAGAATAAAAAGTGTAACAAACAGGGCCGTATTAGCAAATGCTACGGGCCCCGCGCTTTGACGTACCTACAAAACACGTCTACCATGACGTGTTTTTTAGGTACCATGTACAATTTTTCCTGTAGGAAAAACGTGTACTGTTGCAACATTTGTAAATATGTGAGCACCATGTATCTATCAACATACTTAATTAATTTATCTGTCTTTACTTAATTTTAAATATTTTTTAACTATTGAGTGTAGTGATTTTATTGTAGGTACATCGCTTCACATATAATTATAATAAAATAAATGTATACAAAATATTGTAGAACATTTCTAAAGAGTAACTATGAAGTTTCTTGCCCATTCTTCTCCATACGAAACTACCCATTGGAAGGGCCGCCTAGAATCAATTCTATATTTTTTTTCTTTAAATGTTGACGTTCAAAAGTGCCTTTTAATGGCCTATTATTAAAATGATATGACCTTGACTTAGAATATTATGTATGAATTCTATGAAGGGTCAAAAGAAATGTAACCTCTCCGAGGCGGGATGCTAAACATTTTAGCAAGCCCCGCACTGCGCTGACTTAATCCGGCACAGGTAACAAACAGACAATTGACAATCAACTACAAACAAGGATTTACAAACGTATTACTGTTACGAAAGCCTATTTCCTAGAATCTTTCGAGTACATGAGGCGGCATATCTATATATAAATATATATAGCATCGACACATGCGAACGCATCACACTGACGTCACGCAAAATCCTGCATCGCGCAATCAGAGTTTACCAAGCGACTAGTATACCTATATACAACATCCCGACATCAAACGTCGGGCAGTAGCCTACCAGACACAACACCCGGAGGACGGACGATCGGAGGATCTTCCCTTTTCTATGGAGGATGAGTGAACTTTACACCCTGTTCCTCATATCTGTATAGACACATTACAAAAATATATTGGGATTGTTTTTCGCCCTATCTCTTTGACACGCTATGTAAATCAAGGCGAATACTTTCCGCTGACGTCACATTGTCTTGTTTACATTATGTCAAGGTTTATTGGGGTTTCACAAATATTTGACCTTTCAGTAATGGCCATGTTAGGCTGTGTGCACATCTATGAGATCGCATGTTTTGAAATGTAAATGAGCATCAGAGGTAGGTTTAACCAAACTTTGAAGGTGGGTTTGTGATATCGATGTGCTGTGATTAGCCCTTTTTTGTGTTAATCTTTGGAAATCGACCAATCTCAACATAGTTAGCAAAGGCTAGGCAGATGATAATGATTCTTTGGAAAGCGAGCAACGGCGGATCTTTAGCAATAATGGTAAAATAAAACATCGGTACCTAAATAAAAACAATCATCTACCCTATGTATATTTGAATGGCAAAAACTAATTTTCTTTTCAGGAATTCAGTTTACGCCACCTAGTCAAGTCAAGTCAGATAAATTAATTGTTTTAAGCAAATTGACTACCAACTTAAATTGTCCGTGCATTAAAATTTCAACAGCAATTCTTTGACAGTTGTATGAAATGGCTGTAGGCTATTTAACATCACACTACGGGCCTTAGAAGCCGAGCAAAAAGAAAAAAAAAGTCAGAAAGAACGCTAAGCGAAAACGAAGTAATAGCGTGGGCGGGCGATGCAACGCGGCGCTGGCGGGTCGGGGGACGAGGAAGTTTTATTAAAATGTGGCTGTTGTTTTAGTATATTGTGTATCTTACGTCTTCCACACGAACGAAGTCACGGAGCACAGCTAGTAAATAATAAAAACGTAAACAGAAGCCTCCGCAGGCATGAAGGGCGAGCCCGCTTACATATGCATTGCTGTATTATTGAGCTGTAACTTGAAGTCACAAATGATAAACTAGGACCTTCGAAATAAAATAAACTGTTAATTACTATTAAAAATAAATACCATGGTCAGCAAGACGACAGTCACCACAAGCAGTTATTACTATAATTAATTTTCTGACTGTGATGAGTGTCTCCACTTGAGTCCATCAGATGTGCACGCACTCTAATAAGCACGCTTCACGACAGTCAGCTTTTGTCATAATTATAATTGGCGATTGGCATTAAGAACCTTTGTCATTATGTAGAGGCAATATGAATCAATAATGACATTAAATTACATAACTAAACCTTTAAATTACTCGTAATTGAAAAGATACCTAATTAAAACCTCTTAGATAATGTAAGTCCTTCTAATAATTAAATTAGTTGGAAAATCAGTAATAATTATACCCATACCACTCATAGCATACCTATAATAATGTATCCACAGAATATTAGTAGATAGGTACACTTCGAAGCTATATCAAATTGATTGCATAGTTTTCAATTTATCTATCTATACCAGTCTGTAATAAAGCTGAAGAGTTTATTTTTTGTATGTTTGAACGGGCTAAACCTCTGGAACTGCTAGTCGTATTTGAAAAAATCTTTTTGCATATAATATAGCCCAATTCTTGAGGAAAGCCACAGGCTACAGTTGCAGTTTATATCACGCTACGACCCTTAGGAGCGGGCCAAAAGGAAAAAAAAGTCAGAAAGTAGTCTAAGCAAAAACGAAGTAATAGCGCGTTCGGACGATGCGATGCGAAGCGGTGGGTCGGGGGTTGGGGCCGAAATTTGTCGCGGACGAAGTCTCGGGCAGAAGATAGTTAAAAATAATTTATACCTCCCCCTTCGTTGGACAAAGGAAAGCTAAATAATTTAAACCTTTAAAAAAATGACATATTCAAAAGAAGATTTCTTAGTCTGTTGTTCTTGGAAAATTATAAAATTGCAACTTTATTGTACTAGACAAGAGGTAAGCGGACAAGATAAGAGAATTTTCTGAAAACAGTTGACGCAGTTTTATGATATATTTTCTTGAAAGAAAATATAGTTCTTTTCAGCTATTTCTAGCCGGCAGTGTTTTGTTGAAAGGCTTCTTGGAAAGATGCATATACATTAGGTTTCCTTTTGGAATATATAACCAGTGTTTGACTTAGACTGACTTGTTGGTCTAGTGGTCGCAAGCGCTACTGCTGAGCATGAGGTTTTGGGTTCGATTCCCAGATCGGGCAAAGTGTTATTGGGTTTTTCTATCTGGAATTTCTCAGTAGTAGATGGAGTCTGGATTCGTGCTCGGTTGATGGCAATAGGCTCGCCCCCTATTATATGGGTCTTAAACATAACTGGCGGAATGTGGGTGTACTAACCTCTGCTTAATCCTTCGTGGAAGCAAAGAGTGATGTTATGTTTGGCTAAAGTCTGAGCTCCGTCGCGGATTTGAAAAAAATATGTTTTGATGAGGTAATTAAGAAAAATTCAAAAAATGTTTATAATTTTGTCTCTAGAAGATCTACATCAGGGGTTCCCAAACTTATTTTGTCTACTGCCCACTTTGGGAATAAATAATTTTTTAGCGCCCCCATTTTTTCACCTACTTAAAAACCACTACCTATATGAAATTACAAATCGCCCCTAAGCCCCCAACACCCCCATTTTTTCCTGTGTCTCTTACTGCCCCCTTTTGGCCTGCAGCGCCCACAAGGAGGCGGTATCGCCCACTTTGGGAAAGGCTGATCTAAACCAATCCATCTTTGGATATACCGAAAAGAAGAGACACAGAAAGGTGTTTCAGAAACTTTTAGTGATGATTCTGTTTAGTCTTATGCGGTGAATATCCTCTTTTATAATTTCTAATGTAACGATAAGATTATCGTGGATGTCCACGTCCACTTCTCGTTAGAAATTATAAAAGCGCATATTTACATTTTCATTAAACATGTAGCGAATTTAGTTCAAGTAGCAAGTCCAAATGTCAGTTCAAGAGTGACAGTTTTTCATTGCGAAGTTTCACGTATAGACGTCAAAGGAAAGAAATAAAGAATAACGTTTATTTGGACACGGTTTGTAAAACACAAAATACAAATAACAAATTAAAAAAAAAAGTGAAAATAATGTTTTAACAACAATAGTGTGTGCCTCACGGCTGCGCTAATAAGGTTCATTTCAGCATTAATACCAGACAGATGCTGTCTGACTCATTACAAATATACAGTCCTTTCATAGTAATGTTTTACCTCTGAAACCAGCAACCCAACAGCAACCTTATTGTAATGATCACTGTGATTCTGACAGTCTTGACACTGACAGCCCATCATCATCACTGATAGCCCTGTTTCACCCACTGCTGAGTATAGCAGAAAAAGGAAAACCCTTCCCTAAAAGGGAAGACCCTTTTGTGCCATCATTTCCTGGTCTCTGAGAGTCTCATCCAGGTCTTTCCCGCAGCAATCCAACAGCAACCTTATTATAACGAGAATTAAGATCACTGTGATTTGGACAGTGATGCAAAATCAGAGGTAAGTAAAATAACTGTGAAAGGAGTATAACACATAACATAAAATAACATCACGCCTTGTTTCCTCGAAGGGTTAGGCAGATGTGTACCTATAGTACACCCACATTTCATCAGCCTTTAATACGTCATAATGTTAGCACATTCTATTTTCAAAAAACTTTAAAATACAATTCGTTAGCTAGTTAGCTCTTTACCTTACATTTCTGTAACCACGACGAAAACATTCCTGAAGAAAACCGAATTTTAGGAATGGTCTTAAAAGTTTTTGGAGCATACTTTTAATATCTCTTTGGTTTAAAAATACAGCGTTTACATTTTGCATGTTGTCTTATGTACTTACTATTTTTTGACATTTTATTACAGAAGAACAATGGTCACATTATATAAATGGATAGGGATAAATGATAGAAGGGGAGTCATTTGTCCTGTAAGGACACAAAAAGCTGATATTAATAATAAAAGTACAGAAAAGAGTTAACTTGAATGGAATACCTGCTTAGATTCGAATGCTTTTGAAGCCAAGTAGATATTATTGTGTCATACACAATTTAACAAAAGACAACATCTCACTTTTTCCAAATGTAATTAAGAAAATATATTTTCTAAATTACACTAATACACCTATACCTACACAAATTTTAACAATGAACAAAAAATAGTTTCAACAATTTTCGAATTGTTAATTTTCGTTTGAAGCTACGCTTCGCGTTTGTAAACGGCTGGGGAAATGGCCAATGACGGCGCTGTAACTGTCATCGTTAATGAAAAGCCCCGTAAATGCTAAATGTGAACAAAAGATCTTTTGAAACAGTTCGTAAAATGTCCATTTCGAAATGTACATTTCCCACATAGACCGCAATATTAAACACATACGCGCGCTTCACACCTACATAAAGTGCTAGGTAGGTACGTCCCTATATGCATAGACCATCAGTAAGCGGATACTGCCACGATCATTACGCATGGCAGATGAGTCGGTAAATGTATGGTCTGTTTTAGAAGTGTCTGATGAAAGTGTAAACAAACCGTGATCAGGTTAAATTTTCACGCAATCACTCACTAAAGGTATTTCGAAGGTTTTAAATTTATATATCAGCACTGTTTCCAACAATTATTGTTTGACCTACATGTCATTATTAAACTACAATTGATAAATCCTCGACAACAATGAGGATAAAAAATAACCTCAATTTATTGTCAAATTAAGAAACTTGTTAAGAGGGCTGTCACATTTTGTCACCTCTCTCGTTCACACGGGACCAAATTTTTAAGAATGTTAAATGAAATGATGTTTTTTTGAAAAATGGGCGACCTACTAAATAATATTAATTTAATAGGTAGTTATTAAAAACACATTTCTATTGTGTTATCTAATAAACTTAGCTCAATAAGTATTATGATCTGCTTTTGAGATGATTTAAATAAATGCCACAGTAAAACTGTGTTTTTAATAAATTTTACCTATAAATTAATATTATACGGGTATTCAGCTGCATTTAAATTAATACTGGTATTCAGCTGCATCTGGTTTGACTGGAAGCCGACCCCAATATAGTTGGGAAAAGGCTAGGTAGGCAGAAGAAGTGAGCGAGAGATGTGACAAAATGTGACAGCCCTCTTAAGGCGATTTTAAATTAGAATTTCGGGTTTTATTACTAAGAATAATCAATCAATACACACAATTTGTAAGTGGCACTATAAATTGGGATCCAAAGGTATGTCTGATCCATTTATTTACATTTTTATCAAATACCAGTAGAAAAGACCTACATATTGTAGATATAGATGGCAGTAGGTAGGTATTGCGAAAACTTCACAATAAGAGCATTTTACTGTTAGAATCGTCGCCGTGATCTCTTGGGAGTCAATGACGTGCAAACAGTAGTTTTGTTTGTAGGTAAGTACCTATAAACTTATTTCTGAAATACAAATGTATTATTATACTAGTTGTACGCCGCGACTTCGCGTAGAAGTCGTAAGATACATAATACAACTCCACATTTTAATAAAAACTCCCCCGACACGCTGCTGTCGCGTTGCATCACACACCCGCGCTATTTGTTCATAATTTCATGGGATTTAATTTTTTTTTCTAAAATAAAAGTAGCATACGTAGGCTCCTTATAACATCAAGTATCTGCCAGTGAAAGTCCCGTCAAAATCGGTCCAGTCTTTTCGGAGATTAGCCAGAACAAACAGATAGACAGACAGACCGACAGCCAGACAGGCAAAAATTATAAAAAAATGTTTTTTGTTATAAGTACCGTAAATACTTCACATATGCTATGCATATAGTAAAAAGCTGTTATTTTGACATTACAAACAGACACTTCAATTTTATTCATTTGTATACATAAAGAATCCTTGAAATACAAGATACTTCATTACTACTTATTTATATTGCATACAGACCAGCACATACAGTAGGTAGAGCCAAATTCAAAATGTATTTATTCAACAGTTTCTTTATTCACCCCAAATCTGCTCACTGCTAAATAAAGGCTTTCTTTAGGCATTTTTATGTCAGTTTTCCCCAGCATTTTCAACCAACAAGTAACTTTAAACTCTATACTCTATTGGATTATGTAATAAAATAAAGGTAAACAAAAAAAAAAACACGTGGCGTGGTTAACCGACTAAAAGTAATACCACTCACTTCAGTTGTCATGCTACGTTACAGTTGTACTCTTCAATTTAGAAATGTTACGAACGAACGTTTGCTAAATTGAAGAGTACAAAATGTAAAACAAAAGAAAATCGAAAAGCCGATTCGGAATCCTCAATACAAAACCAGCGAAGTTTCACACAATAACGGGGCTGATTTAACCAAAGACCTGATCTTTTTTTTTTCCTGTTTTTTTTTTTTGATCTTTTATCCGCAGAATAAAATTGACGTCTGACAGTTTTTGTATGGAGAATCTCTTAAAATATTATAAATTTCTTCGCTGGATTAGACTAGGTATTAAAGTTTGGTCGAATTTAGTAAAACAAATACCAAAAATTCAGCAATTTCAGTGTAAACTTTATTAAAAAACTTCAGGATCTCAGGAACCGTTAACTAGGTCTTTTTTCTTAAAATTTTATGTTCACCTATAATTTGTGCATACATTAGCAGTAATGCCTTTCCAGAACACTTTTATAAAACAATGTTGAAAGCATTTGCTGTTGGTGTTGTTGGTGTGTATATAAATAAACTAGGTGTAATTCCTGACATGAAAGGGTTTATTGTTAACGTAAACTGTTGTAACACAATAATTGTATGTTGGGGAATATTAGCATAATTACACTTCGTATGAATTTGGAATTGTTCAGGCTTTGTAAATGGTTATGCTATCTAATATCTAATTTATTTTATTAATTTTAGGGAAACCTACAGCTAATACATTCAAGTAGTCAGAAGTAAAACCTATGTAGAAGAAGACCAATCTAATATTATAAATGCGAAAGTTTGTGAGGATGGATGGATGGATGTTTGTTTCTCTTTCACGCAAAAACTACCAAACGGAATTGGATGAAATTTGGCACACAGATAGTTTATAACCTAGATTAATACATAGAATACTTTTTATCCCGATATTCTTACGAAATTGAGACTTATGCAGGTGAAACCACGGGGCGCTGCTAGTAAAAGATATAGTAGTTAGATTTTAATTATCATTCTCTTACCCTAATCCCAGGGTCGGCACAGCATGTCTTCTTCTATACTTCTCTATTAGTCGTCATCTCAGAAGTCACATCATCTTTTACACGGTCCATCCATCGCTTCTCAGGTCTTCCTCTACTCCTATAGCCATTCACATTCATACCCTAAACTTTCCCCATATTTTCCCTTTTCCTGCGCATCACATACCCATGCCATGACAACTGATTTCAACATAACTTTTTAATAAGATGAATGCAGTTAGATTTATCCTATTTTTTAAATATAAAATCTCCTTTTTTGTATCGGAACGAAGTAATGAGAATGTCTCATGCTTCATAAATAGGTGGCTCCGTTTAGCAACTGCTGACCTTCACGACTGACTTTTCACCACCTAAACTTCTCTTAAGCTCGTCTTGACGCGAAAGAATTCAGAAGTCCTCAACCTATTCAAACAGGACGCTTTCATTTGTGTGTCTGACATTCTTCAAACTCAAAAGTACCGTTTTCAAGTGGCTTAAAAGCTATGCAGGGTCCGAGGTTGTTTCGGACGATTGTATTGTGAAGGGTTACTGAACACTTGGCACGGGACGCGAAGATATTTTACCAAGTTGGTAGGTATGGGATAATATTGGAAAGGTTATATACTCAAGACTTGGCACACGAACACTGAATATGGAGATTATAATGTGATGAAAATGTTAGTAGAGAGTTCATTTGTTTTATTTGTAGCTCTTTTGTTTATTTTGTTCTGTCAACAATAAGTATTTGTTCTGCTTGGTTGATTATGTGCAACTTTGATGTTGTAGAATGATGCAAGATAAGTAAGTCGTAATAGGGATGACGACTAAAAATTTTTTTTTGGTCCGTCAGAAACTCATACTCAAAGCATTTATTTCTAATAAACCAATTACAGGCACTTTTGAATTGTCAAAGAGTCGGCCAGTTAGTCAGAAAGTTGAAGCTAGTTGCCCATTCCAAAGCGTAGATCTCTATGGAGAAGAACGGGCAAGAAACTCCACGGACACTCTTTTAAATCAAAATATTGTTACAAAATATTGGATATATCATTCATGTTGAAATTAAGTATGTGAGAACAATGTAGAAAGACGTGCACGTTAAAAGCATCCGCAACAAAAAGATAAGAGTCAAAAACGATTCAAAAATTAAAATAAGCCGTGGCAGCTAAGAGATGACCAGTCCCTACTGACGGCGCCCATTCATGAACATGACGCATGAATCAGCACCATTCAGCTCAACCATTTTGAATGGAACTTAATGATCCAACACACACACCACCACCAGCGAGACATTTGAGTGAGCATAACATACTCTCAGTCGCCAGAGCAAATTCAAGTCACTATAAGACGTAATCAGGTAGATTATTAAAAAATATTGGACATATAATTTTTCCCTTTTTGCGTAATCAAAACATACATTGAGTTAAAATAAGGAATGACGTCACGCCTTGCTAGATTTTATACTTGGTTGTGACGTAGCGAGGCCCCACTCCCCAACTTTAATGCGTTATCTAAGACATTTTTTTTAATATGATAAAGCGAAAATAAAGAGAATAATGAAAGAAACAACTTCTAAAATTCAAGAACTTATTGTACAACATAGAAACAATTTGCTCAACCTTAGGGTGCGAAAAATACACATTTTGTCAGCAACTTGTAACTATTGTGGGTCAATGTTTTCCTTATGACAGCACACAAACAATGTTTTCCCTGCAAGCTGACACAGATATGTATAAGACCTCACTGTAAAGGATCAGACAGTAAATAAACACAGTAACCGTTCGTCCAGAAATGAGAAGATTTCTTTCCCTAAGACCACTCATTGTTGCCTTCTGTAAAACTAAAAAAAACGACGGGCCATTTAGAATGACTTATTAACCATCAATACAGAATCAAAAACCAATTTTGGTTGACCTAAAAGCTCTGATGATGGCATCGAATTACTATTGCTAGTCGATTCATTCGATTCACCATGATCCATCGATAAGTGTCGAAAAATAGACGGAACGAAATAGTATCGAAAAACAATCGAAAGTTGTTTTAGGTGTAATCAATCATGTGGTCTAACCGTCTGACATACCTACAAATTGTGCTTGCGTCCGAGCTTTGCATGCTTGTACTATATTTTTATGGGTCGTCAAATTGTGGTCTAATGGAGGTAGGTATTTGTTGAGTGTCATGGAGGCTCGACGCTTACAGAATGAAGTTGCTTGATGGAAACCAGACATGTTCCATTTCACATGTGGCTTTTTTAGTGTCTTATTCTGTCTACTAGCGAATCGCTTCTGCTTCGCTCGGTCTTTACGCCTTGACAAAACATTAAAATTTCTCTGTTATAGAAAAACCCAATAACACTTTGCCCAACCTGGGATTCGAACGCAGGACCGCAAGTTCGGTAGTATCGCTAGCCACCACTAGACCAACCAGACAGTGGAATGAGATGGTGGTAGAAAGTGGAATTTCTCAATACCGGCCCGGAATCTAGATTAGTGCCCGGTTGATGGCAATAGGCTCGTACCTATTACATGGGAATTACACATAGCTGGCGAAAGAGAAATATAAATAAGTTTATTGTCCAGATAATACAGTAAGTAGGTTTACGGGTTAACACCAAGTTGAGACGACATGAGCAGCTTAAAATATTATCTATAGCTAGGTTACAAAAGAATATTTACCAATGAGTCCCAAACTAGACAATTAGTCTGTATCTTGGGGCTCGGGGTACGCATTCCTAAATGTGGGTGTAGTACAGATGCACCTCTGCCTAACCCTTCGGGGAAATAAGGCGTAATGTTATGTTATGTTATTTCTTTAATCTTTAACATATATAAGTTTAATATTAATCTATAATATTTATAATAAAGCTGAAGAGTTTGTTTGTTTTTTCGTTTGTTTGTTTGAACGCGGTAATCTCTGGAACTACCAGTCAGATTAGAAAAAATCTTTTTGCATTTGGTAGCCCAACTCTTGCGAAAGGTTATAGGCTAATTAACATCACGCTACGTCCCTTAGGAGCCGAGCAATGAGAAAAAAGATCAGAAAGAACGCTAAGCGAATAACAAAGTAATGGGGTACAGCTGTAGGATATATGTACATTTTTGTTAAAACAAGATATTTCACGCAAACAAAGTTGCGCGCAGAAGCTAGTGTATTATAAAAATAGGTAGCGTATTAGCGTAGCGTATAGCTAGTGTATTTAAATCCGTAAACCCTCCGGAACAAATTCTTTTAATTATGGTGTAAACCGCATCAATATTAATTGTTGCGTAGTTTAGAAGAACAACGCGCTCACGCAGACATACGAAAAGTGACTTTAATTAATTATAAAGGGTTTCCCAATAGGGACGGGTCGATGTTATGTAAAAGAGGTCCCCGAAACGATTCATTGCAATTGTTCAATTGCCATCAATTTCCATTGTAGTAATATTGTCAATCGCTTTAATCGCATTTTGTAGACGATCAATTTGCTCATCAATGTGTATGAAACACGTAAAAACTGACAAAAGCAATTGATCGTTTCGGAGACCCATAAGACGCCACTGAATATAAAAAAAAATGTGAAGGAAATCTTCGTGTGGAAATCTTGATTTTATTGTACTAATATTCTGAAATCTGGAAACCCCCTGAAGAACCTACTTATAGTAATCAGTTCTCGGTTGTCACCCTGCTGAGAACCAATTACGGGTTAATATTATGTAGTTCCGTTTTATTTCTCTCCTAACACCATAGATGATTAGGCACTTTTGCGTGTTTCCCTACTCAAACCCTTTCTCGTAACAGGAAGGTCGTCATCGTTTCTGATTAATTTGGTTTCTTACTTCTTTCCTTTTATAACACGTTTTTTTCTGTGGTCAGAGCCCTAGGACGAACGCGCGGCGTAAATTCGAACGATTTTTGAATCGAGAATACAACCATTCTATAGAATTAGGTTGAATTTAAGCGACAAGGACAATACACCCATAGACATGACCTCGACCTACCTGACTTGAAATCCGTATTTCCTTTTTGGGTGACTAGTGAAAATCAGCGCTGTGCTGGGAGTCCCTCATAGCACAGCATCATGCTGAGTGGAAACCTTCTTGTCACAGTCATGACGTGCAGCTGCCGACTATTTCTGTTTTGATCTCATGATTATAATGTGAACCTATTTTCTTTTATTACTCTTATCTTTGTGTATGCACGTGTTTCTGTGACAAATCAACATATTTTTCTTTTTTTCTGTATGAATAAAGTCTTAAAACTAAGTAAACGTTGAGTGCAAAACTTAACAATATTAAAATCGTTCGAATTTACGTAACGGTTACTTCGTGCGCTCGTGCTAGGCCCACAGAACGTAACTACAAACAGGAAATTAGAACTAAGCTTAAGGGTGACATGTGGGGATTTAAGGACCCACAATTGGGCAATAGTACCTACTCCAACAGCGCGTCAGATGAACACTTGCCCTAATTAAATGAGTCAAGGAGGTGGAAAGTTCGTTGGTGACGTCATGAGCTGCGAGTAAATCCTGCGGCACTATACAAAAAAGGATCCATTCGGCTTAGACGATCGGAGACGACGTCACAGTAACGAGAGGATAAACTCAGTTGAGACAAAAAAAGAGGCTTAAATGATCTTGTTAGCAATGGATTACGATTTAAGTAAATAATTATTCTGATAAAATATTATACCTAGTGAAAATCTATGGTTTTCAGCCCAAATAGAAGCAGTTATAACTAAATCAGTAGGTATTTCAAACAAAGAAACTGCCATCTAATTTTTGATGGTCAATTACTATACCATATAGCGCTACAAGGTTATTTTGTCGCGTGGTCAAAATCGGTACTAACGCCGCCAACTTGTTTTTTATATGTCACCGTAAGATTATCAACTTCGTTAGTTTATAATCTATCTCGCGAGATTATAAACTATCGAAAAATTGTGAGCTACAACAAACCATTTACAATTTGACGTATTATTTTTTGATAGTAAATAAAACAAAACCATGCAAAACCACAAATTGTGGACTGGTATCAAACTTGCATGCGACGAACGCACCTTGCGCTAATACTATTGCCAAGTAACTGCAACCAACTTGGAAGAAGCACCGCTCGCTTCGCTTGCTCGGCTCGCGCGTGGTTTGTCACAGCTCTAACCTAAACTAACTCATTTAATTGGGGTGCCCTGGCTTAGTTACTGCGACCAATTCGGCTACCGCCAAGACCTACCAATCAGGGACGGTTCACAATTTTACGAGTGATAAAATCGGATAGATTATAAACCCTGTGACATGGATAGATTATAAACTATCGAAAATGAATACGTTATATTGTAAGCAGTATGGTACAGATCACAATTTATCAACTGTTAACAATCTCGCGAGATAGATTATAAATTAACGGTGTTCACAATCATACGGTGATATATTTCAAGTGATATTTCACAAAATAATGGGGAAGAAAACTGTCAAATTAGTTCCGTTAAGATGGCGCTAACTGTGTGTTACTTTCATTCAGCTGTCAATGGCTTTCATTCTGGTACCTACCTTGTTAAAAACTTTGACACGAGATGGCGCTAAGTGTTTTTTCTTGTCGCCGATTCGTCGCTTTGTCTTCAAGATGACTTTGACAAATGGCAAACACACAGCGCTCTTTTGCGGCGAAGCTTCCGGGAAACAACCCCATTGCACAAATGTATGCCGACAGCTCCACCCTGTCAACGTCATTCGAGTTTCAAATTATCTTGTAACTGTGAAAGTAATCCCATGACAACCAGAATCGAGGGCTTTACTCTTCCTCGTAGGCATACAACATTCAATGTTGCGCAGCTACCAAGCATAAGCTTGGAGATCAAACCATCATCGCGTTTGGCAATGGGCATTAAGGTACAAACCCTGGATGGAGGTATACCTATATTGTCTATAGGTGGACTCTAAAAGCCAGTTGAAGTACTTATTTAGAAGGTTTTTAAAACGTCCATTCGATCCCCAGCTAATGGGAAGCGGTCGGAAGTGCGGCACGCTAACGATATTACAATGATGTCGTGGGTCGTGGGGTGTTTTGTAATATTTCAAAACCGTATTAATGTTCGAGATGAGTGTTGGTTCCTATCTGTCAATGAAGAATTTAAAATTAGATTAATGGTGTATGCCGTTAATGTGAAAGAATACCCAGTTTTATAACGCTTTACATTAAAATAGGTAGTCCAGGTGAATGTTTTAATGATTCAAGGAAAAAGCACGAGCTGCCGATCACTACCTACAATCATTGAAGTAATCATTGAATATGCAATGCCATTTTTATTTTATTTTTTCGATGGGAAATCATCAAATGACTTCTCCCGCTCTGGGCGGAGCGGGTGGGCGTGTCAGACTTTTATTGAATAAAACCCACCCGTGTTCCTTCTGTTGCCTGTGCCGGGGCCACGGTAACTCTTTCGAACATCCCGCAACCCCGGCTGGAGGTATCAATGCCTACAATGTAAACAATAGAATAACTCGGTAGGTACTATCAAATTAATATCCAGATTAGTTTCTTAAAATGTAACTCGTATTATTTCAACCATCCAACTTGATATTTTGAACGACCTCGTCTAATCTTTAAAAGTTTTCGGTGGCATATAATAGAAAAATAAGATTTCACACTTTTCATTTTCTTCAGAGAATAGTTTGTGGACATTTACTTAATGCTGCTATCAAAATAGTTCTCGATCACAATTTCATCGCTGTAGCTCTAAAGACATGAATTTTCTTAACACTTTTTTTTACATGTGTTATTTTTCACACTTTCATGATAAACGAACATTATTTTGGGCACGAACTCGATTATCCAGACTTATTAAAGGATTTTCAGGGTTCGTGTGCAAACTCAGGCTAAGATGATTTAGACAGTGGGTAGGTATATACCACGGCTCGATGTTTACAGTAGGAAACGAGCTACAACATTGTATTAAACTATTATATTGTCTTAATAACATCTAGTGGCGTATAGCCGTACCGTTATAGGGTTAAAATAATAATGTGGTATTTCGGTCGTTTTATTATTAAATCGTCTATATTTAAACAAGCAAGAAACTGGTTACTATGAAATTACGTCTACGTCTGTAATGCAATTTGCAAATCCAATAGATAATTGGTGTGGCTGGCTTGGAGCCAAGCCTCTCCTTGGCTCCAAGCGTTTTATAATCCTTGCTAGCCCTGTAAACGAAGTAGCTTCATCAATAGATACGCAGATTGAGTACGTAGACAAAACGTGTCTGGTGATTTTGAAAGTGAAGATATTTGCTTGTTTTCGATTCTTGTTTGTTGGTTTGGATTCTAGATAATTGTAACTATTTTTTTGTATGGGTAAAGAGAGTGATTCAAGTATTGACTCTATAAATATTGTAATCATAAACATAACGTAAAATCAGCCCTTTAATCTTCAAAGGTTAGGCAAAGGTGTTCATAAAGTACACCCACATATCGCCAGTTATGTTTAAGTCCCATATAGTATGGGGCGAGCGTATAATAATCATGTTAGATTAAAACTCGTACAGCGACATAAAGTTCGTTCCGTACCTATTGAATTATATTCCTTTTGAACGAACTACAAATTAATTTACAGCTATATATAACTTCGAGCTAACCCCTATGAAACTTTCCTTCGTCGTTTAGTTAGTTGTATGTTCATACTATATATTATGTGCACACGATGAAAAGTTTGACAACCTCTTAAGGGGTTATTGTACTCATCATTATGAACAACTTTTACTATTGGACCAAACCTGAAATCACGAAAAAAATCAGCTGCTCCCTATGTTCGCATAACTCGTCAAACAGTAGGGAACAGCTGATATTTTTTTTTCACGATTTCAAGTTTGATCCCATAGTAAAAGTTGTTCTTAATGATGAGTACAATGATCCCTTAAGAGGTTGTGCGTTATTTATGTTACATCTTGTATATGTAGGAAACTTTCATTAGCAGCTCAATTTGGTTATGATGACCGGTTAATGGTTAGTTCGTCTTTTTATTTCGAAATGTTTGTGTTCATCACATGACATAATTAAATATGACCGCGCAGCAAGTGACGCCGTCTAGTTTTGTTACGAAATTACTAGAATCACCGAAAAGGTTGGATAAGAGTGACACTGGCTGGTGACAGTCACTCTAGCAGAGCGTCGCATCCGATGGTTGCGTGGCAGTTGTCTTCTGAAGTTTTGATGACAGATGATATCAGGGGAGCCGCTGTCATACCATGTCCACGATAAACTACTATATTCCAGCTCAATCCTGATAATATTCAAGCTGCTGAACCACTAATACGATGACCACTTCTAAAGGCTATCTATCCTGCGCCGTTAAATCGATTTAGGTACCATGCGAGCGTATACTGATGCTGTGGTGAAAGGATTTGTCAGTGAGCCAGAGTTAGCTGGACTGACCTCCCAGAGAGCTCCGAATGTAATTGCTACCTACTTTAGTAGGATTGTCACTGGCAGAAGGTTATTTATTTAATACATAAAAAACCGGCCAAGTGCGTGTCGGACCACGCACAATGAAGGGTTCCGTAGTTGGGATGAGTTTATCCCAAGAACAAACTTAACATTGTAGTTGAAAAACGTGTTCTCTCATACATTTCAACTGCAAATGTAAGTTGGTCGACTGTTACTCGTAAACTTGTGAAGCCTACTTAGCTGTGATAGTCTTCCTTTTAACTTCGTTGTATGTTGTTGTTCGTTGTTAAAATCACAGTAGTAGTAACTACTACTGTGATTTTTTTCGCATATTCAAAACTAACCGTTTAGCTGGCAGGGGGGGGGGGGGGCACTTGACTCTAACAAAATTTTTCACTTTAAAGCTGAATATTTCAGAAACGGGTCCCTTAATTGAAAAATTGTTTGCACAAACCCGCAATATTTTTGAAAGACCTTTCCAACAACACCCCACACCATGGGGTAGACGAGAAAAAAAAACATCCCCACTTTACGTGTACCAAAAAAAATTTTTTTTCATGATTCTATTTTACTAATTTGTCGGCGTGATTAATATGTACCTACAAATTATAGCTTTCTAGTACTAAGAGTCTCTGAGATAAGCTGCGGACGGACGGACATGGCGAACCTATATATACCTTTTTAGGGTTCCTTGTTGACTACGGAACCCTAAAAAGGTATAATACATATACCACAAGCATTACAATAACACGTTTGAAACTATTGGTCATGTCAAAATAATTGGTTAATAAAAATAGTTGAAATGTTAATTAATGAACATTATTTTACGATAGGTAACAGTTTTATGTCTAGCGTTAAATTTCTATTTTACTGTCGAGTGTTTATAAAGTAGGTTACTTTTGATAACAAATACCTGGTCGATTAATACATAATGTAGGTACCTCTTTATGTAGTTTGTAACTGTACAATGGTAATTAAGCGTTAATTTGTAACGTCACAACAGCAATTACTTTTCCCCCACACGCACAGAATTACCTATCTATTTAAATTATTAAAGCAGCCAGTGGTAAATTGGCTGATAGATTATAGGGTGAATATATATCTCGAAAAAAAAATCTGTTGTTCGCTATATTTTGACGAGTTATGCGAACATAAATATAGGTAATAGGGAATAGCAGATTTTTTTTTCACGATTTCAGGTTTGGTCCCATAGTAAAAGTCGTTTGTCGTACTTACATATTTATCTTAATAAAATTGAAA
The DNA here is from genome assembly GCA_947568875.1 of Fissipunctia ypsillon. Lineage (NCBI taxonomy): Eukaryota > Metazoa > Arthropoda > Insecta > Lepidoptera > Noctuidae > Fissipunctia > Fissipunctia ypsillon. The sequence continues at coordinate 11,751,209 of OX387659.1, read as the reverse complement.
ATGACTGATTGACGCACCATAAATCTTGGTCACCCTACTTCTAACTTGCATTATAGATTTTAAGTGCTGTAGGTCGTGAAATCCAAACATTAGGGCTTTATTCATACTGCCTACATTTTCTTCGAAATCGTATCCGTGGTTAGCAAAAAGAATGGGACCTCTACCACAGCTCTACTAAGCTCCGTTTAAGAAAACTGCGTGCCCGCGCGGTTCTCCACGGTTTATAACTTTCTGAATATTGGATCTACGAATTTGCAACTTTCATTGTTAGTGTTTTACAAATTTCTTCGTAATGTTGACGTAGTCGTTTTTCTTCTACGACACTGTGGCCGAGCAGTCGAAACGGACACTGTTATGTGTCCGTTTTGACTGCTCGGCCTCAATGTCGTAGAAGAAAAACGACTAAGTACAGTAATGTGTTTAATTATTGGTCACTAATTACCAGTCACCCTATATAAAATCCAAGCAGCAGGACATGGAGACGATGACGGGGCGAGCTTGACTCCTACCGAAAGAACTAGCAAAAGACAGAATTGTGTGGAAAAGGGACAGGGAGGCCTTTTTCCTACAGTGGGACAATACAGGCTAGTTACATTATATAGATTATTTCCAAAAATAAAATTAATGTGTCAAAAAAGTAATCTGACATTTTTGGAGATGCATTGTGTGGTGGTGTGGTGGTGTGGTTAGGTATGTTCATTCTCATTTTTTACCAGAAATTATAATCTCGACTATGTTAATAATAAATTCACGTAAAACACTACAAACTAGGAAGCTAATGGATATAGAAGAAAACACATTCCGCTTGTTTACATAAAGTTTTCAGGGCCAATCTCAAAACTAATCAGTTCATCCATTAATTATAATTATCTATATTTTTATTTTACATAACACGCAATATCTGAGTCAAAGACAATTTTTTTGTCTTATTAGGTATCCACAAAATAATAAAAATAAATATCGCTAATGTCAAGAGCGAGGAATATCTCTGGCCGGCGCGGCGGCGCAGTGATAAACTCTAGCACTGATTGGATGATTTTATGACATAACGTGATAGTGATATCTAAACAGACACTTCACTTATGTATTACGGTATAAAGTGTAGCGTTAGCATAAGCTGTAGTTTAATTAATTAAATGTTGTGAAGTGTGACGTTATGTGGAGCATTTTATGTTGTTATGAAAGTGTGAGTAGATTTTATTAGTCTACGCATAAAACAGGCTTTATACTTACTCATTTAAGGCTGCTCATCCACTGGAGTGGAGAAGAGAGGAGAGGAGCGGAGCTGTGCCAATATCAACCAATAGAATCTAACCTAGCTCCGCGCAGTACGCAACTCCGCTCCGCATGATCCCTCGCACCGCTCCGCTTCCTGGCTTCACGTCAATGGACCAAAAACAGTCCGCAACTCCTCTCCGCATTACTCCCTGGCTTCGCTTCAGTAGATAGGCAGCCGTAGAGGCCTATATCCAGCATCTATAGAAAAGAATAAGAACACCAACCTACAGAGTCCTTACACAGATAAACTGAAAATTTGGTGTTCAACTTCCAGTAAATGAAAGCTGCTCTCTCAGGCATAACTGTTCGATCTAATTTTAAATATAATGGGCACTCACGCAAACGAACTAACCTTTACCTTAACGAACCTAATTGTAATGGACGCCGAGCATTGGCCCTACATAGATATAAGTTAAGACCCATTTGTATTAGGATAGACATAAAATAGGCATAGTTTTAACTTATTTATAATAGGTAGGCACATATTTTAATTATATAGCGGTAGTACATAAGTTTAGGATAAGAAATTGTTAAGATAAAAGTAGAAATAATTCATTTTTGCGAAAAGGTCCCCGTTACGGTAAAGTTTCGTCGTAGTTAAGGTTCGGGACGCCTTTTCGTGCTGCGCTCTGATTGGTCGAAACTTTTGAGCTATTTCTGAGAATTTGTCCGAGGCATTGTTCAACTTCTCAGAATATTGAATAATTATTTCCGAGAATCAAATAATGTAGGAGATTTTAAAGTATAAAAGTAGGAACATTTGGCTGGTAGGACACCCTGACTCCAGCTTCTTCTGCCCCCAAGAAGCTGGCACCCCCCCCGCCTGTGTTCATTCAGGACAAGGCTAAGTGGACAGATGTGTCCCAATGGTGCACCGAGCAAAAGATCGGTTTCACCAACGCCCGATCCACCCAGCAGGGTATCAAAGTGAGCGTCCCTACGTCCAAGGACTATAGGGAGCTCACCAGGCTCCTTCGGGCGAGAGGTGTGTCCTTCCACACCTACACTCTTCCCGAGGAGCGCCAGACCCGAGTGGTAATTCGTAGGATTCCGAAAGAAATCCCTACTGACGCCATCAAGGCCGATCTAGAGGCCCAACATATTCCGGTTGCAGAGGTCCACCGTATGCACCGCGCCAGAGGCGGCCATGCATTCGACATGGTCCTCGTTGTCTGTCCCCCAACTGAAGGGCATCACCCCATCTTTGGTGTAAAAACCATCTGTCATCTCGTGGGCTTTGAAATCCAGAAGCCCAACAAATATGGCTTCATCGGCCAATGTCACCGATGCCAGCTATACGGCCACGCGCAGAAGAACTGCCACGCCAAACCCAGGTGCGTCAAGTGCCTGGGCGAGCACGGCACTTCTGACTGCCCCCGCCCTAAAGACCGTACCCTCTGCACCGAGCCACCTAGCTGTGTGCTTTGTGGTGAGTCAGGTCACCCGGCAAATTACCGGGGCTGCCCCAAAGCCCCGAAATTATCCCCCAAACTGGCCAAGCGCGCAGTCGCCCGCCAGCAAAGGGAAGCCCCCGCCCCTTCGACCCAAATGCCAGAACGGCTAAGCCCTCAAAGGCCTAGCCCCTGGACGGCCCTGAACCATCAAAGGGCTTTCCCGGCCCTGGCCAAAACCAGCCCCCCTCCCCCATCCATCCCAGCGCTGATGGACCCCCGCAACCGCGCCGCCGCGCCCGCCCCCACCCTCCCCCCGAGACCGGTGCAAGCGCCTAAAACCGCCCCTGCAGCCGGTAATGCACCCCCCCACTCGCCGACTACGGTTGGCCCCAACCCCCTCGACCCCTTCAATATTATTTCGGGCACCTTCACGGCCTTCCTCACCCCACGCGCCAGGAAAATGGCAAGCGAATTAGTCGCTGCCAGAAATGCCGGCAACCTTCTGCAGATTCTGGAGATATATAACTCATATCCCGAGATCACGCAAGCCTTATCCTCCTTCGCCAACCTTCCCAACCCCCACTATGGATAAAGAAGCCAAAGGGAGAACTAAGCCCCGATCCCTTAAATTAGGCTACTTCAATGCCAATGGCATTCGCGATCAACGCGATGAGATCGCCGAGTTCCTCCGTGATCATCAAATTGATATTCTCCTTATACAGGAATCCTTCCTCAAGCCCAACGTCCGTAACCCGTCAATCGCTAACTACTGCGTAGTTCGCAACGACAGGTCTCGGTGTCACAAGGGTGGCACCCTCATATACTATAGAAAGGTTCTTCACTGCATCCCTATGGACCCTCCCCCCCTATCCAAATTAGAAGTGTCTGTATGCCGGCTAGGCATGTCAGGCCACCAACCGATCACCCTAGTATCGGCCTATGTTCCCCCCCAAACCTCGTCAGAAAATCCCCAGTCGATTTCTGACGACCTCTCTGCCCTCTTCGGCCTGAGTGATTCCGTTATCATAGCGGGCGACCTCAACGCCAAACACCCTGCCTGGAACAGCAACACCACCTCAACCAGAGGTAGACAACTGTTCGGGCTCTGCCCCATACTAAACTTCGATGTCATCGCCCCGATGACTCCAACCCATTTTCCCCACGACCCCAACCATACCGCCGACGTCCTCGACATAGCGCTTCTGAAGAATATCAACCTACGGTTGGATTCTATAGAGGCGGTACAAGAGCTCTCCTCTGACCACCGACCAGTGGTCATGAAACTGGCCCCCCGTGTCGGTCTCCATGACCCCACTCAACCCCCTCTCACCAAAATAGTCACAGATTGGAGGAAAGTAAGCAATAGCCTGAAATCCACTTCTTCCCAACACCTGGACTCCATCCCTGATCAGTTCGACTCTGTCGCAGACACGACGGCCGCGATCGACTCGCTCACTGAGCACGTACAATCAGTCCTGAACGACTGTTCAAAGGTAACTCCAGCGGACGATGACCGTCGCTGGAGATTGCCGGACGATGTGCGTGAACTGTTGCGCGAGAAGAACGCGGCTGTCCGTGCATACAGCAACTTCCCCTGCCTTGCGAACAAAGCCCATATGCGCCATTTACAGCGAGCTGTAAAAACACGCCTAGCGGAGCTGCGTACCGCTGGCTGGGACAGGATGCTAAGCGACCTAGAGCCCACTCATCAGGCCTTCTGGGAACTTCAAAGGAAACTAAAGTCCAATGAAGTAGTCTCCATGCCCCCCCTACTCCGCCCTGACAAGACCATCGCCTTCGACGATGCTGACAAGGCTGAATGCCTAGCCAACAGCCTCGAGGCTCAATGCTCTCCCAGCTCTCAACCAGTAGACCAAGCTCACTTGTCAAAAGTCGACGCTGAAGTCGAACGTAGAGCCTCCCTTCCCCCCGTCGAAAACCCTGATTATCCTCTGCCTCCCGTCACTCCAGACGAAGTGCATGATATCATCAAGGGTTTAAAGCCCCGTAAAGCTCCCGGCTCAGACGGCATCACAAACAGGGTAATACAACTATTCCCTGCCCACCTCATAATGCTACTGACCACCATCTTCAATGGTGCCATGAGCAATAACATCTTCCCAGATGCATGGAAAAAGGCCACTGTCATCGGCATCCCCAAGCCTGGAAAGCCCAAATCTGAGCCCTCGAGCTACCGCCCCATCAGTCTGCTCAATGTCCTCGGCAAAGTCTATGAGAAACTTATTTATAAGCGTCTCAGAGACTATGCCGAAACAAAAGGCCTCATCCCAAACGAACAGTTTGGTTTTCGAACCCAGCACTCTTGTGTGCATCAGGCCCACCGCATCATCGAACACATAAGCGCTGGCTTCCAGCGTGGCATGATGACGGGTGTTATATACTTCGACATAGCGAAAGCGTTCGACAGAGTCTGGCACAACGGCTTATTATATAAGCTCTACCAACTCGGTGTGCCGGACCGTCTCGTACTCATCTTACGAGACTTCTTGTCGAACCGCACCTTCCGCTATCGCATCGAAGGAGCACTATCCTCCCCCCACCCAATCCGCGCAGGCGTCCCCCAGGGCTCTGTGCTTGCCCCCCTCATCTTCACGCTGTTCACCAGCGACATACCCAGGAGCAAAAAGGCACAGTTGGCTCTGTTCGCAGACGACACGGCCATTTACTGCTCGGGTACCAAACAAGCCTCGATCTCTCTCACTCTCCAAAGAGCGGTCACCAAACTTGGCGACTGGTTCAGGAAGTGGAGAATTGAAGTGAATCCCGACAAAAGTCAAGCGGTTCTTTATTCAAAACCGCGCCATAGGCCCACCCCCCCCCGACCAATCTCCATGTTCGGTAAGCCTATCCCTTGGGAGAAGCGAGCCAAATATCTAGGTGTGATTCTCGATGAGCACCTCACCTTCGCAGAGCACATAAAGAAGGTTCGTTCGCGCGCCGCTTTCGCTCTCGGTAGACTCCACTCGATAATGAATGCAAAAAGCAAGTTGTCACTAAAGTGCAAGTTGCGCATTTACACGGCGTGCATACGTCCTATTATGACGTACGCCTGTGCAGTCTTTGCTCACGCGAAACCCCACCACATCCATAGGATGCAGACCCTACAGAACCGTGCCCTCCGAATGATCACGGGATCCCCCTTTTATGTCCGGAACGAGATCCTCCATCTCGATCTCAAAATCCCCACCATCCTCCAGTTCATGAAACGCAACTCCAAGCGTTTCTTTGATACCGCCGCCAAACATCGCAACCCCCTAGTCGTCGCGGCCGCTAAATATACCCCCTCCAATATTAGTAAAGTCCGCCGTCCGAGGCACACACTATTAGACCCAGACGACCCTATTACTCTCCTCCAGGAAAGCAATAGGGCTACCAGTACAGCACACAAACATAAAAAACCGACATTCCGACCCCGCCGCCGAGGTCCATCGCGAAAACCCCGAGTTAATAAATCCCCCCGACCCTTGCTCGAAGAAGCGCCAGCCCGCGCCGAAGCTGAGCCTGTAGCTTTAAATTCCCCAGATTAATAATAATTATCCAATTTTGATCCAGCCTGTCCCAAACTTGCTGTCCCCCCAGTGACGCCCTAAGCCGAGGTTCGTACCCCACAGGGGGTGCCCTTAGCGCGCAGTCACTTAGTATTGTAAGTAACACGCCCCTGGCTGGAGGCTTTGAGTTAGCTTAAGGCAGCCACAGGATTGACCGGTTAAGTAGTCACGGCCACTCTTGGCCAACTACGAGATGCCATAGTTAGGAAAAAAAAAAAAAAAAAAAAAAAAAACTGGTAGGACACAGTCGGCCTCCAGCTCTACTAGAAGAACCACAAGGAAGAATAAAGGGAAGAAAATCAAGAAGAAGTCTTTCATTCCTCCACCCCTCAAGCCAAGAAAACCAAATACAGTCCACAATAGTCTGGTCCATCGAGCTGCGGATATCAGAAGAAAGAAGAATCTGCGGCAAGAGCGAAGAAAAGAAGCCGACTGCACCGACCGACCGACCGGTTTTAGACCCGACCGGTTGTCTCTAGCATTCCGACGAGGTTTGAACCCGACCCAGGTTTAAAACCCGACTGGCTTGCGCCGAGCGACCCGACGGGTTTGAGTCCGATCGGTTGGAACCCGACCGGTTCACCGAACGGAACCGACTGGTCCATTGACCCGGACCGACCGGTTTCTTCGACCATACCGACCGGTTCCTAGGCCAACGCCGACCAGAACCGAACCAGTGCCGGCGAAGGAGAACAAGAGGAACCGAAGAGGGTACGTGTCGAAGAACCGAAGAGCAACCGAACAGAAGAGTTGCCGAACCGAACCGAAGAGTAACCGAACAGAAGAGTTGCCGAACCGAACCAAAGAGCAACCGAACAGAAGAGTTGCCGAACCGAACCAAAGAGCAACCGAACAGAAGAGTTGCCGAACCGAACCGAAGAGCAACCGAACAGAAGAGTTGCCGAACCGAAGAGTTGCCGAACCGAAAAGTTGCCGAACGTGCCGACCCGAACGTACCGACCCGAACGTGCCGACCCGAACGTGCCGACCCGAACGTGCCGACCCGAACGTGCCGACCCGAACGTGCCGACCCGAACGTGCCGACCCGAACGTGCCGAACCGAACGTGCCGAACCGAACGTGCCGACCCGAACCGAACTGAAAATCCTAAAATTTCGAGTTCAATCAAGATCCGAAGACACCCAGGATACACGAAGAAAAGTGAAGAAACTTCGCGAAGGAACATAGAAAATGGTGGTCACAAGGAGCCAAGGGGATGCAGCGGAAGTCGAAGAGCAGCGACGTGCCCAGGAACAGGAGGCGCGCCGCAGGGAAGCTGAAATGATTGCGCAGGAGCGGATCAGAAGATTTTCACTGGACCCACCAGCATCACCATTTTTAGGGGACAACAGCACGGCGGGACCATCCGCAACACAGCTGACGGCCACTACGACACAACGGAGGAAGGGATCGCCGACCAGATCAATCAGGTCCCAACGATCCACAACGAGCATAACCACGCGACTACGGATGGCAGAATTGGAAGCAGCAGAGAAGCTGGCAGCTATAAAAAGAAAGGAACTGGAGCTAGAAGCCGACCTAGTCAAGAAGAGACTTGCAGCTGAAGTATCCGCGATCAATGACGAAGAAAGCGTGCATGGAGAACCCACTCCTCCTCGTGAAGAACCACATCAGAAGGTGGACGAATGGTTGAGGACGAACCCCCTCGACTCACGGGGGGAGGAGGGAACCCGGGACACCAGGGAAGAGCCTAAGCAGATACGCTTCGAAGTTCCACGAGCAAGATCACCCACTCCGACAAGAAGGAGCAGCATCGAACACTTGGCCGCCACGTTGGAGAGGATGGCCAGACCCAGGCCTCGACACACCGACTTGCCGACCTTCTCCGGAGCAGCCAACGAATGGTTGCCGTTTAAAGCAGCAGTACGAGATACGACCAGCATGTACCAGGTGTCGGCATCAGAGAACATCCAGAGACTAAGGAGCTGTCTCAAAGGGGAAGCAAGAGACGCCGTGGCCGCCCTTCTACACACGGCCACAGATCCAGACGTCATAATGAAGACCCTCGAGCAGTGCTTTGGGAGACCCGAAGTCATCATCGACCGAGCGCTGGAAGACCTGAAGAAACTTCCAAAGCCTGGTACATCAGCAGCCGAACTTAACAATTTTGCTATCAAGCTGCAAAATATCATCTGCGTGCTGAAGACAATCGACCGAAGAGGATACCTGTACAACCCTCTAATGACGCGAGAAGTGTTGGACAAGCTCAGTCCGCACCTACGATCAAGATGGTGCGACTACGCCTACGACCACGAGGGAACAACGGACCCGGAGATCGTCGTCATGTCTCGCTTCTTGATGCGGGAAGCGGATAGGGCATTGCGATATACGTATGCCCCGTCTGCAAGCGCCGCAATACAGAAGAAGGAGACTCGACCCACCATGATCATGAAGAAAAAGGCGAGCGTCTTCACAACGATCGAAGGAGCGGAAGAAGAACGAAACAGGTGCCCCAAGTGCGAACAAGCTCACGTCCTGACGCAATGCCCCAAATACAAGGCACTCACTGTGGATGAGCGATGGCGCTTCATAAAGGAGAAGAAGATATGCTTCAAATGCGCTCAGAAGCAACACAGGCGCATAAGTTGCAAGGCAAAGGCGTGCGGCGTAGACGAGTGTCACCGCCCGCATCATGCAACTCTCCATCAAGTGCGAGAAGCAAAGACAGAAGACCCAAAGACAACCGAGCCAAAGGAGGAAGCGGTCCTGTCCGTAGCATCCCGACCCGCTGCCGGACCGCGAGCAGTTCTGCTGAAGATGTGCCCAGTCATCATTTCTGGACCACGAGGGGAGGCGAAGACCTACGCCCTCCTGGATGAAGGAGCCACAATCACCCTCGTCGATAAGGAATTGGCGGCGAGCATCGGAGCAGAGGGACCATCGCAGCCTCTCCACTTGAACGGGGTCAACATGTCGCAACAAGAGATGGAGAGTCAGCTGGTGGACATACAAGTCAGAGGGTTGAAGAGCGGCGACAAGCACAAGGTCAGAGCGAGGACCATAGACAAACTCCGCCTTCACCAGCAGTCCATCCCTGACACCATGTTGGACTACGAGCACCTGAGGGACCTGGCACCAGAAGAGGTGTGCTACGAACTAGCGCGCCCCGGAATCTTAGTGGGGACAGACCACTGGGAATGCATCGTGTCCCGCGAGCTCCGAGTCGGCGGCCCGGAACAACCAGCCGCATCAAGAACACAGCTAGGATGGGTGGTGCACGGAACCGCGCCACGCAAAGCCATCTATCAAGAAGGGAATGTGCTACACGTCTACGAGCCTGAACGGAAGCCAGGGACCGGCAGCCAAGAACTCCACGACTTAGTGGAAGCACATTTTAAGATCGACGCACTCGGCATACAAGGGAAGCCGAGAATTAAGGAAACGGACCAACGAGCCATCGACATAGTCACCGGAACTACGAAGAAGATCGATACCGGCTATGAAGTCGGACTGCCATGGCGACGAGACGACGTCACCATGCCACCGAGTTACGATCAAGCGTTCCGGAGACTGAAGAAGGTCGAGCAGAAGATGGACATTGATCCGGAATTTGCAACCGAGTATACGAAGCAAATCGACAACCTATTGGACAAGGGATACGCAACGCCATGCAACGGATCAGAGGAAGCAAGCGCTATATGCTGGTACTTGCCACACTTCGCCGTACAGAACCCGAACAAACCCGGCAAGCATCGGCTGGTATTCGACGCCGCGGCTAAGAGCAACGGCGTGTGCTTAAACGACGAGCTGCTGGAAGGACCCGACCTGCTACTATCACTGCCAGGGATCCTGTTTAGGTTCCGAGAAAAGGCAGTAGGGATCACAGCGGACGTACAGGAGATGTTCCTGAGGATCCGGATCAGGCCAGAAGACCAACCAGCACAGCAGTTCCTGTGGCGAGGCGACCAGAGAGAAGATCCCCCGAGAAAGTTCAAGATGACCAGCATGATCTTCGGTGCAACAAGCTCCCCGTACATGGCCCACTATGTCCGCAACCACAACGCAGACGTACACGGGCAAGAGTACCCGCGGGCGCTGGAGGCCATCAAGAGGAGTCACTATATGGACGACTTGGTAGCCAGCTACGAAGACACGGAAGAAGCATGGAAGGCGGTTGAAGAAACGAGAGCAGTACACGCTCATGCAGGATTCACGCTACGAGGATGGAGCTCCAACAACGCAACGGTGCTACGCGACGTGCCTCAAGAATTACACGCCACCTCTTCTACACAACTGGGGGGAGAACAGCCCGAGAGCAAGATTTTGGGACTGTACTGGAACGCGGAACGAGATGAGCTGGGCTTCAACACATCAATGAATCGGGTCCCAGGTGAAGTAAGAGCAAGAACCCGTGCACCGACCAAACGTGAAGCCCTCAGCGCCGTGATGTCTATCTACGACCCGTTGGGATTGCTGAGCCACTACACTATACGATCGAAGATCATACTGCAGAGCTTGTGGCGCCTACAGACGACGTGGGACGAGCAGATTCCGGCTGAAGAGAACGAGCTCTTCGCATCCTGGCTCGCGCGTCTCCCCGAACTCACCCAGCTTCGACTACCGAGATGTTACCTGATGCAGAAGTACGAGCGCATCGATCTACACATCCTGTGCGACGCCAGCGAGCAAGCCTACGCAACCGTGGCCTACTGGAGAATAAAGAATCTCGACGGGAGCCTGAACGTCGTGTTGGTAGCCGCCAAAGCTAAGGTGGCGCCTCGCCGAGTCCAGACCATACCACGCCTGGAGTTGCAAGCTGCGATCATCGGAGCGAGACTCGCGGACACCATAAGAAGGGAGCACCGCATCAACATCAGCCAGACGACCTACTGGACTGACTCATCCACCGTGGTGCACTGGATTCACCACGACATGCGACGCTACACGCCGTTCGTCGCGCACCGCCTAGGAGAGATCGCGGAGCTGACTCAAAAGGAGGAATGGCGTTGGCTGCCCACCTCATGTAACGTAGCTGACGACGCCACTCGACTCGTCGACACACCCATCAACGCAACGGACCGATGGTTCCAGGGACCGGATTTCTTGCTCCTACCGGAGGAGCAGTGGCCCGCAGCGACGACGAACGAGCACGAGGACGAAGAGGTCCTCCACATCAGTGAGAAGACAGAACGAGACAGCTGGCTACCGAACCCAGCCCGCTTCTCAAAATACGAGGTCTTGGTGAGGGCCACCGCCCGAGCAATCGCCTTCACCGACATCTGCCGACGGAGGGCAACGACAATGGAGCATCGCCACATCCACCGCGCCGAGGCCGAGTTGATTCGTCAAGCTCAAGAAGACAGTTTCGGCGAAGAACTGAAGAGGATCCGGTCCATGCGACCGCTGATGAAGACGAGCCGGCTGTACCGGTTGGATCCAGTATTAGAAGACGATGTCCTGAAGGTGCGGGGCCGAATCGAGGCCTCTTCCGCGCCAATCGAGACGAAGCGGCCAATCATCCTGGATGGCCGTCATCAGCTGACCAAGCTCCTGGTTCTGCGGGAGCACTGCGCTGCGGGTCACGCCAACCGAGAACGCGTGACAAACGACCTACGACAACGGTACTGGGTCATCCACTTACGGCCTACAGTACGCACCGTCGAGAAGAACTGCGCCTACTGCAAGAGGCGACGAGCAACGCCACAAACACCGGCTACAGGGGACTTGCCACACGCCCGCCTTGATCCGTTCCACCGCCCGTTCACTAACTGCGGGGTGGATTATTTCGGACCAATGATGGTCAAGGTAGGGCGACGCCGAGAAAAAAGGTGGGGTGCACTCTTCACATGCCTCACTTCCCGCGCCGTGCACATCGAGCTCGTCGCATCACTTTCCACTGACTCAGCAATCATGGCGCTGAGACGAATGGCCGCGCGCAGAGGCTGGCCAAAAGTGATGTACTCCGACAACGCGACCAACTTCCGTGGGGCTGATCAAGAACTACGGAACGCCTACACCGAATGGATGCCTGCCCTGCAAGACGAAGGACTCCTGCATCGCATGGAATGGCGCTACATACCTCCTGGCGCACCCAACCAAGGCGGTGCGTGGGAGCGGATGGTGCGCTCCGTGAAAACAGCCCTCAGCGTCACCCTGAGGGAAAAGGCTCCTGCTGAAGAAGTACTCAGAACTATACTCACCGAAGCTGAGTTCTCTGTAAATGCGAGACCACTGACACACGTCAGCGTGAACCCCAGCGACCCCGAAGCCCTGACTCCCAACCACTTCCTGTTGGGGTCATCAGAAGGGCTGCCCTCAACGGGACCCTGCGACGAGGCGGACAGAAGAACCTGGCGAGTTAGTCAAGCACTCGCGGACCACTTCTGGCGACGCTGGCTACACGAATACCTTCCCACCCTGGTGCCTCGCGGCGAGCCACAGAGCAACGTGCGACCGATGCAGACCGGCGACGTAGTACTCGTGGTCGACAGCACGCTGCCCCGGAACACTTGGCCGATGGGAGTCGTCGAGCGCACGCATCGCGGACCGGACGGCGGCGTCAGGGTCGTCGAGGTGCGCACCAGGACCGGCACTTTCCGACGCCCCGTGAGCAAGCTCGTCGTCGTGATGAAGAAAGAAGAGGCTACGCGGGCTACGCCGGGGGGAGAGCTGTAATGGACGCCGAGCATTGGCCCTACATAGATATAAGTTAAGACCCATTTGTATTAGGATAGACATAAAATAGGCATAGTTTTAACTTATTTATAATAGGTAGGCACATATTTTAATTATATAGCGGTAGTACATAAGTTTAGGATAAGAAATTGTTAAGATAAAAGTAGAAATAATTCATTTTTGCGAAAAGGTCCCCGTTACGGTAAAGTTTCGTCGTAGTTAAGGTTCGGGACGCCTTTTCGTGCTGCGCTCTGATTGGTCGAAACTTTTGAGCTATTTCTGAGAATTTGTCCGAGGCATTGTTCAACTTCTCAGAATATTGAATAATTATTTCCGAGAATCAAATAATGTAGGAGATTTTAAAGTATAAAAGTAGGAACATTTGGCTGGTAGGACACAGTCGGCCTCCAGCTCTACTAGAAGAACCACAAGGAAGAATAAAGGGAAGAAAATCAAGAAGAAGTCTTTCATTCCTCCACCCCTCAAGCCAAGAAAACCAAATACAGTCCACAATACTAATTAAAGAAAATTGTATCAATTCGACCCCAATTTTAGATCCAAAATTACCCGCATTCAATAACCTATCACAAAAAAGCTTATGTTCACATGTAGAATCCAAATTAGGTGAAGGTGACATCAGGGGAGCGGCCAGGATACTGTTTAGCAGCGATGTGGTGGCGCCTTACTCTCCAGAAACGCTAACAGCTCTAGAGAGTAAACACCCCGCGCCTGCGGATGGTCTCACCTTTTCCGACCCCCCCGATCCTCCCGACCTAAATTCAACCTTCCTAAACGTTTCGGCTCCCCAGTTGATTGCAGCCGTGAGCTCCTTCCGAAGTGGTTCCACCGGCGGCCTCGACGGCCTGACTCCACAACATTTAAAGGACCTATTAAGTTCAGGCGCCGGGGAAGCTGGTGAGTCGCTATTGAAGGAGCTTGCGGCCCTGATAAAACTCATGCTCACCGGCGGTGTCAACGAGGCCGTCATCGATGTCTTGTACGGGGCCAACCTATGTGCCCTGCGCAAGAAGGACGGCGGCATTCGTCCCATCGCCGTTGGGTGCACGTACAGGCGTACGGCAGCCAAAATATGCTGTAAGCTGTATAGCGAATCGCTTACAGCTAAGTTTCAGCCCCTACAGCTTGGTTTTGGCTCAAAAGGGGGCTGTGAGGCTGCCGTGCATGCCCTTTCCACCTTTTTAAACTCCAACAAAGGTGAGGTCGTCCTCAAGGTTGACGTTAAGAACGCCTTTAACTCTGTCAACAGGGACACTTTGTTGGCTGAAGTCAAAAAGGAAATACCCGAAATTTATGGTTTTATGTGGCAATTTTACAGGTACCCTTCTAAATTATTATACAAGGACAATGTTTTGGAATCTGCAGTAGGATGCCAACAAGGTGACCCTCTCGGGCCAGTTATTTTCAGCTTGGCTATTCATCCAGTTATCCAGAAACTAAATTCAAAATTTAACGTGTGGTATTTAGATGATGGAACGCTAGGAGGTGATGTAGACACCGTTTTGAAAGACCTACAGCTTCTCAAAGAGGAATTTAAATCTATTGGCTTGGACCTTAACCCATCAAAGTGTGAAATTTACCTTTCTGACATTACCGACAGACAACTGACTCTAGAAAAATTTAATGCAATAGCCCCACAAATCAAAATTTTAGAAAAAAGTTCACTGCACCTCCTAGGTTCCCCAATTTTAGAAGACAGCTTTTCTCCATTTATCAACGAAAAAATCAAAAACTTCAACGACATTTCGGACAGACTCTTCAAAATTAATTTACATTCGGCATTCACCCTGATTAGATACTGTTGTTTTGGCCCAAATTTTATTTACTTTCTACGTTCTTCCCCTTTATGGAAGCAGCCAAACCTCTTGGACAAAATTGACCAAATTATTCGCAGCACACTAACATCCATTTTAAATGTGGCCCTGGACGACCGAGCGTGGCTGCAAGCCACACTACCCATCCGTTTTGGTGGCCTCGGCGTCCGCAAAATTACCAGTATTAGCTTACCGGCGTTCCTGTCCTCTGTCCACAGCACGGAAAAGTTGACCGAGAAAATTTTAGCCCCCTCCTTGGTTGACTCAGAAGTGCCGTGTTTGACTGACGCAGTGAACGCCTGGAAAGTGGCTTGCCCGGATACAGATCGGCCCTTGAACCTATCTTCCCAGAGGCAGTGGGATGAACCGCTCTGCAGGTTGGTACGGAATAATCTAATTAATACGACCACCAATACTGCTGAGCGTGCCCGCCTGCTGGCTGTGGGGGAGTGGGAGTCGGGCCTCTGGCTTCAGGCGCTACCGTCACCCAACATAGGCACCATGCTGGGTGACACCACCTTCCGGCTCGCTACTTGTCTGCGTCTGGGCGCTCCCTGCGTGGCTCCGCATCGCTGCCAATGCGGTGTCAGTGTCGACTGCCTCGGACAACATGGCCTATCCTGCAGTAAGAGCGCAGGCCGGATAGCACGGCACGCCAGCATCAATGACATCATCCGTCGTGCTCTTGTCACCGCCGGGGTGCCAGCTGTTTTAGAACCCAATGGCTTAGCACGCGACGATGGAAAGAGACCAGACGGAATGACCATAATGCCTTGGAAGGTAGGTAGGCCTTTGGTGTGGGATGCAACGTGTGTCGACACCCTTGCGCCATCCCATCTTCCTAGCACGGCAGGCTGTGCTGGAGCGGCTGCTGCGGGTGCGGAAAACCTCAAACGGCGCAAATACTCCAGTCTTATTGGGACTTATATGTTCGAGCCGTTTGGGGTTGAAACACTTGGGCCATGGGGTCCGAGTGCCCACTTAGTTTTTCGAGACATCGCCAGGCGGTTGGTCGACTCCACACGTGACCAGAGGGCTGGCCTATTTTTTGGCCAAAGAATCAGCATTGCTATACAACGTGGCAATGCTGCCAGCCTTCTGGGCACTTTTCCTGTTGACAGCGATGCGGATGAATTTTTTGATGCCCTCTGATTATTTACCCCCTCCCTTTTTTATATA
The DNA here is from genome assembly GCA_947568875.1 of Fissipunctia ypsillon. NCBI lineage: Eukaryota > Metazoa > Arthropoda > Insecta > Lepidoptera > Noctuidae > Fissipunctia > Fissipunctia ypsillon. Next base: position 11,735,322 of record OX387659.1, on the reverse strand, counting down.
CTTGTACATATTATTATTATTATGTTAGTAATTGTATAGTGTATTTAAGATTTGAAAAAATAAAAGATATTACTATACTCACGCAAAACAATCTTAAAGTTTACCTTTCCCAAAAAACAAGACTACGCTTAAAATACGCTTCGTCCAGTCAGCACTGTGGGGCACAAAATGGCGAATTTCAGATCCCCAGTAAAAGCGCCCGTAATGTCAAATTTTGATGTATGGCATCGCCGTGTATGGTACTCATGTCCGGACTCATAAATCTAGAAGCTCAAATTAATTCTGATACATCGTATGTGACTGCATCTGATTCTGATTTATGCCCAATAATCGGATACAATTTTTCCTCTAACATATATCGGTTCAAATCAGCATTATTTGGGATCCGATTTGTTGAGGCCATTCTCAGACCCTAGCATGAATATGGAACTATGGTGTCCTAAACGATGATTCTAGCGTGAAGTTGTTATTAAATTATTATTATATTACATAATATTATTATATTAAAATATTAATACTCTAGCGTGAAGTTGACAGGCCTGTTGGTCTAGTGGTTAGTGACCCTGACTGCAAAGCCGGAGGTCGTGGGTTCAATTCCCACCCAGGACAAACTTTGTGTGATGAGCATATTGTTTGTTCTGTGTCTGGGTGTAATTTATCTATAATATGTATGTATTTATAAATTATATAAGTATGTATATCAGTTGTCTGGTTACCATAACACAAGCTCTGCTTAACTTGGGATCAGATGGCCGTGTGTGAGTTGTCCCAAGATATTTATTTATTTATTTAAATCGTCCATTAGTGGGTGTACCTACTCTCTCCAGCAATCAAGGAGTGATGTTGACAAAAACGACCACAATTTAAGCAAACATTTCGGTCTATTCATTACGACGCGACAACCACAGAAGTGTTAAATTAGGGAAGTGGTGAAAATCCTCTCTCTCATGGTTTTATTACATTTTTGTTTGCTAGTTATTGATTAAAACTAAACTCAGATAATTATTGTGTTCACATTTCAGAAAACTGAGATTCAGAATGTTCTTTTATTCTGAATAGTGTTAAATATTTGATTTTCATTTAACAAACGATTTTTAACTTAAACATGAAACACACGTTAAGGTACTAAGATAATTTTATCAACCACCAGCTTCTGCACACGACTACGGCCACGGGAATAAAATATATCATAAGACACTCGGCAATACTGCAGCTTCCTAATAGTGAAATAATTTTCGGAGTTGAGGCATTCGTTTCGAAGATTACCTTCTATATACAAACTCACATACCTCTTTATAATATATAGATTCTTACTCCCTTATTTATAAACGTTGCTATATACAAACTCACATACCTCTTTATAATATACAATGTGTCTGTACACAGTGTGACGAAAATTAAGGGTGAGGTACAGACCATCAAACTGAACAACTTTCTCCCGGGGACCAACATCGTAATCGCAAAAAAAATATCAGTCGTCTCATACATTTGTTCGAGTAGGTATTGAAGTTTTGTATGGGATGACTGATTTTTTTTTCACGATTACGATGTTGGTCCCCGGGAAAAAGTTGTTCAGTTTGATGGTCTTTACCTCCCCTTTAAGTTTTACTATTCCGAAACCAGACACCCTGTATAAATTCTTACTCCCTTATTCATAAACGTCGATTAAAGTTAAATGCTGTTTAAACGTCAAAAAATCTATGGAAAACCAGTCGTTAAACATTTGAATAAGGTTAGAATTTAAAGTTACAAATATCAAACAAGAAACTCATGACGTTTCGTTCTATACAACGGACAGACGCCATGTCGTCGCGTCGGCTTGAACAAAGTGTATTCAACTCGGATCAAAAGATATCCGGACTTCCAAACAATATGGCTCTGACACAACTAAACTTTGGGATCACAATATGTCTATGTTGCGGCTTGTTTGTGTTGTAAATGTTGCTGGTATTATTTATTTTATGTAGGTATCCCTCTTCAAACGTTTCTCTGTCTGTCCATAAATGCGCTTATATAACTCGAAGCTCCAGCTTAGGTAGGTACCTGCTTGCCTATACATCTATACAAATAAATAAAATTGAAGTGTCTGTTTGTAATGTCAAAATAACAGCTTTTTACTAAATGCTTATGAAAGTATTATATACGGTTCTTTTAACAAAAAAAACTATTATTAAATTTTTGTCTGTCTGTCTGTTTGTCCAGCATATCTCCGAAATGGCTGGACCGATTTTGACAAAACTTTCACTGGCAGATAGTTATTGTTATAAGAAGTAACTTAGGCTACTTTTATTTTGAAAAAAGAATTAGAGTTCCGCGCAAAAAAAAAATAAAACCCATGAAATTGTGAACAAAATCCGATTCAAATAGGGAAGTATTGACATTCACGCGGGCGAAGCCACGAGCAATAGCTAGTATTTAATATTTAGTTACGTTGGGTACCATAAAGCATGATCAAAGCGCAGGCCATACTGAGAACGAAGCGAAACGAAGCTAAGTTCGTTTAGCTTCGCTCATGTACTTAGAGCTACCGCGTGTTTGCATACTTCGGTTCACACCACGAACTATGAACCGAAGTAGGAAAAGACGCGGTAGCTACATGAGCGAAGCTAAACGGACTTAGTTTCGTTTCGTTCTCAGTGTGATTAGCATTAACAAGTGTTTTGCACTTGATTAAATGCCTTTGTGATATTTTTCAACTACCCGCACCGAGAATGATGATTAAAGCTTGTTTTTTACGGTGTTTTGCACAATTTTCCTTATTAAATAAAAAAAAAATCTAAGTACTCATAAAATAGAATTGTATCTTTTTTAGAACAAGTTCAAGGTACTTCCATAAATCTGTACCTATATTACTATACAGACACTAAGCCCCACTTGCAAAACATTGTTCTGTTTCTGTCAATCGTTTGAAGATGACAGAGAACGAATTATGTTTTGAATTCGTTTAACGGCACACCCTCATTCCCTACGATATTTTTTCAAAGATCGGACCAATAGGCAATGGTGTAATGCAAGTAAGTAATAGGGAAGTAACCTATTACGCCATGGACTAGTTTTTAACACTGCACTCGACAAGGAATATCCGAGCGAATCCATCTTGTTAGAAAAAAAAACAGGCGTGAAGCTATAATAGTTATTTATGCTACAAGTGACTGGCGGGCGAGTGGCATTTTTATTCACGAGCGAGCGAAGCGAGCGAGTTTATAAGTCGACACGAGTCTGAAATCATCTTACACACGTGTATGCAACGTGTTACTATGCATTGTGCGTGGAAATAATATATATATATATATATATATGTTGAAAAATAATTTATTGATCAAAATCTAAATCTATAGGAATTAATAACGAAAAATGAAGAATGAGAATGAGTAATTAATGAAGTATTAGTTTTATTTTACCTTTATTATATGAATGATTATCTGTACTTAACTAATTTGTATAACTTTTCTTAAATAAAAAAAAAACTTCTCGTCGTCGAGCCAACGACGGAGTTCAAAATTAAAAAAAAACTGAAATGTAAAAAGCACTAGTGTGAAAAAGTGCCACTTTCCGCACAATTTGGCTGCTTGGAAAATGCGCTTTTCGAGCACATGCATTGTAAAAATATTTGAACCGCAATATATTGTTTGTATAAGGCGAGAAATTGCCTTCAATATATTTTTTATATAAAAGTATTTTTTGTATACAACATCTTACATGTATTTAAAAAATACTTTTTTAAAGATATAAAAAAAAACTAGACCATACATTTATAATTATGATTAACAAAATGTACTAGCTATTGCCAGCAGTTTTACTCGTATCCTTGCGGAAATACTCAATAGAGCTCTGATAAAAATATTATTCCAAGTTTCGATCCAGGAAAGGGTTCATCTAAAAAAGTTCAGCCGCTTATGCGTCATTGAGGTATGTTCTAACAATCAACCAAACATCTTCATCACATAGATATTTTCACATTTTTTAGATTTGTCCTTCGCTACCTCATAACGAAACAAAGTATTAAGTTTTAACTATAACAAAGCCAAAGATTATAAGTAAGTACATAATATACCTATTGATTTGAAATAAAACACACAAATCGACTAAATGGTTCTCCTATAAAAGCACTATCGGACAGACAGAGAGATATTGCCTTTAAGGGTGCGTACGTAGTACCCCAAAAAAAAAAAAATCGAATTTCACCCGCGCGCCCTTGCCTACCCCTCTCATGAGGATGATGTATGGTGAATCCAACCGGCTTAAATGAATATTGCATTGTAAGCATTTGATAGGACAAGGGCAGCCTACACAGTACCACAGACTACGACTACACAGATGATTCATTTCCTAGTTTCCATTCTCCCATCTATCATAGTGATAATATAATCAGCTGTTGTTTATTTCTTCTCCGTTCAACTGAATTGCGTGGTCAACTCATTAAAATTGTTGCATTGGTATGCATTTATGTTAAGTTAGGATAGGCGCATTTATCGCATTGGGTTACCCTGTAATGGTATATAAATAAAAATAGAGTAAAAGACTATTACCTTTCCTCTCAACTGTTATTATTTTATTTATGTATATGTTAATTTTTGCTTTATACAAGATGTAACATAAATAACGCACAGCCTCTTAAGGGGTCATTGCACTCATCATTATGAACAGCTTTTACTATGGGACCAAATCTGAAATCGCGAAAAAAAATCAGCTGTTCCCTACATTTTGACGAGTTATGCGAATATAAATGTGTTAGGAAGCAGCTGATTTTTTTTCGCGATTTTAGGTTTGGTCCCATAGTAAAAGTTGTTCATAATGATGAGTACAATGACCCCTTAAGAGGTTGTGCGTTAATTATGTTACACCTTGTATATGTGTAGGTATATTTAATATTTTAGTTTAAGACGTCACAAATCATATTCTTCTCTTTTTATTCTCACACACTATTGTCTACATTTCTTTTCATTTCTCCTTTCGCAGGTCTGCTGGAAGAAATTTCTAAGAAATAATCGGTACCTCTGTACTCAATAGTTGTAATGTCGTATCTGTATATGTTTTATTGTGTGTACATAAATAATAAAATAAATAAACAAACAAATGTCTGTATATTTCGAAAGGTATTTGCGTAAACACGTCGGTATGATATTGGCGTCTCTAGATCGATATTATAAACGAGATGGTAGTATCTTGTTTCTAATCTGCAGCTATCATCATAATTATCCCTTATACTAATTTATTTGGGGTCAGCACAGCCGCCAGCGGCTTCTTCTTCAATACATGTCTGTCAGCCGTCATCTCAGTTGTCACCTCTGTTCCATCCATATCACCTTTCACACATTCAATCCATCGTTTCTTTGGTGTTCCTATATAACCTTCCACTTTCATACTTAATTTTTTCCTCGCGACATGTTTCTCACTACCAGCTAATATGGACATACAAAATATATAGCAATTATTCGAAATATTTCTCCTATAAAGCCTGCAAACTTGAAACTTGACACGTATACCCCTACTTAATTCCTATTGTGTTTCTCAAGTGCTCCACAATAAGAATTTTCCGATATTCCAGTCAATGGGGAGGTTCAAGTTAGTATGCCAAACAAAGTCACAGAAATGATTGAAGTGTTTGAAATGTATACTTTTTTCAAATTTACAAAAGAATTGATCCTGTTTACGAATCTACCAAAAAATTAAGCAATATCGTAGTGTAAACTAATTAACAAGATAAAGTAACGTTAACATATGAAACAAACGTATTCAATCACATAAACAGACCGTAAAAACCCAATAGTAAGTATTGATATCAATTTTCAATCCACCCACTCCCTTGTATTAGCCACACCACTGACCATCTGAGTAGGTAATAAAGCAGCGTTCCCACAAAGTGAGACAGTATACAAGAAAGGTGTGGTTATTTCAATAAGTAACTTTATTGTATCGTCGGGAAGTACTTGGGTTAACGAGCTCTGGCCTGGCTTTATAGCCATTTTTACGGTGTAGTATAGACTGCGCTTGCTTACTCATGCTGCTATCTTTAGTAGGACACATCAGGTTTTAATAGAATGATAGAGATTCCTAATAAAATGATTCGATAAGTGAAGTGGTTTGTAAACAATGTTGTAACAAACTACTAGTTAATAGTGCAATTGTGGAGATTAATTAATTTTGTGATGCGCACAGCAAAAGAGTGGAACTCTCTGCCTGCGTCTGTGTTTCCGAACGCATACAACCCCGATCTTTTCAAAGTGAGAGTGAACAGGCTTCTTCTGGGTAAGCTCGCTCCATCGTCGACTTTGTCATCTCTGACCTAGAGTAGAGTCAAAAAAATTATGAGTTCAGGCTGAAATTTTGCATATATCCATGCTAATATTGTATATTTTGTTTAGTTAGAGATAGCTTGAAACTTGAAGAAGGATACCAAGTCGTGATTTTAAACGATTCTTAAAGGGGTTGACTGAAGTTTTGAAGTTTGTACGGGAATATGCGAAATCGGCGTGGAAAAAATCGCAGGCAAAGCGCTAGTTCGTTATATGATACTATCATAATGTTGTAAATTGGAATACACGTCAAAATGCTCCCATTCGATGGTTAGTGATTACCGCCACATATAAACGTGACATCCAGCACAGTGCGGACATTAAAGCATTGAACACTAAACATAATAAGAATGTCACTTTTGGAGTATCAATACGTCATTAGAACCCAATAATTATCTTCTGAAATAAACTATAAAACCGTAATGACCCGTCTGCCCTTATAAGGCCAAGTACTAGTCTTGTCAATACAATATAAATTTTAACATGTTCATCTTCCCATAAGCGTCGACTGCTAGATATGGGCCTGTCAAATTATTCAGTCAAACTACAATGAACGGCCTTCGGTGGTTATTGCTATAATCACCATTTCTGGCAGAAATGGCAAACGCTTTGGGTTGTAGACGTCACTCAGATGAGATGGCCTATTCTGAGCCGAAATAGACATGGCCTAGGTTGACCATGTTTGAACTATATTATCCCGAGCTAAGGCATAAAAATATTGTCAACATTGCCAATTCAATGTTTGTTATCTTCACAAGGTAGTTAGGGGTCCCCGAAACGATCAATTGCGATTGATCATTTGCCATAAATTTCTACTGTATTGGCAATCGCTTAATTTGCATATGGCAGACGGTCAATTTGCGCATCAATGTGTATTAATCACGTAAAAATTGACAATTGCAATTGATCGTCTCGGGGATCCTTTACAATATTTTTGTTTCAAATGTTTTGTTGTGTTTTTGTTTTGTTTTTGTTTGGGCAATGTTATTTTCCAATAGCCGTAAACCATCAGTGCATAATCATTCCATTAAATAACCTACATATATCACAGCATAACCTTTTCTTATTAAAAGTTTAGATAAAGTAAGTACATAGTTTTATCCTGTAAGCAAAAACAGCTTTTCATTAAGTATCCCCCAAAGTTTGACTCAATTTACTCAAGTTTGTCATACTTATTTGTGGGTATTTATTAATGTGTAATTAATTTATTGGTGTTGTCAATGCTCTTTACTTTTCTGCAATGTATGATTTCTATCTTATACAGAAACGCGTATGTTTCGTAATTAGAAGTTGAATCAAAGTAATGCGTAGCATTTGATGCGTACGTGCTAACTCAGGAAAATTTTCATTGTTGAATTCAGTCATAGATGACTTGCTCTGTCTAACATCATACGACCATCAATTGTTATGATACATTGTTATCAAAATGATAAAGCAAAATTTTATGAGTGTGTAAGCAATCTAATTAATTTTATTGTTTATCTGGCGCCTTACTACCGTAAGCACTTATATAAATGCAATAACCTATTGTTTCATTACAATGCCAACTAAATAGTAATAATAATATCTACTTAATGTATTGATTAAGCGATTAGAACTTTTATAAACAAAATTTTCGCACGTCCTACAGTGGTGTGGTTATAAATCGTGGTATTAACAAATTGAACAAACAACTCGTCGCCCGGGGTCAGTCGATAACAAGAGTGATTCGATAGTTGGATGCTTCATATAGTGATATAAGACAAAATTACATAAACAATTGTTACCTCAAGACGTTAAATCTTCGTGGCAATGGTTGTTAGGAAACTTCACAGAACAATCACTGGCACTCACTGTTCACCTTGTATTTATCGTTTTATGTTTGTAATTATTTTATTATCTCGGATAAGTTTACAAGTTTGCGTGGAGCGTGTTTAGCGTGGAGCGAACTGCGCGCGGCCGCGTCCTGTCAACGCTCGAATTGCACTGAGACGCCCAGACTCGTCTCCGTAGGGGAAAATTCAGTGGTAGTTCGCCGTTAGCTTAAAATTCACATTTGTTTTTTTTTTTAAATTAAACAAGACCACATTTTTAATAGATGGACTAGGCTTAACCTTTCATATGTCGTAATTACAAACAATTAGTAAACAATTGATTTTGTACCTATGGGGTTCAAACGACACGCAAAGATATAATGTGAAAAATGTTCATTCTCAGTAAATATAAAAAAGGCGGTATTTTTTTTTTTTACTTGATGGGAACTGTGCATGGTGATACCACCATGCACAGTTCGAATAAGGGTCTTTGCTATTCAACTAAGGTAATTTTTGTTGATTCCTCTCGATGAAATCGATATAGCGCCCGCTTCTTAGAATTTTCCGCGCTTGGTGGGTTTTGATGTGAGGGGAGTATCATTTGCGCCCCTCATTTTATCCAGCAGTTTTTCATGCCAGTAAATATTGTACTTACATATTTCCTAAATTCTTGTTCCCGGATTTAATATCATACCCCTCGAAGTGACCAGTAAAGCACTCGTCTGTCATACTTTTTGAGGTTTCCGTATTTTTTCTTTGATTTTTTCCATTTTATTTTATCTTCCATTTCGTAGATAACGCGATTACGTGAGCACTTTTCACTATAATGATACTTCACGTTGAAGGGAAAGTATTTTAGAAGACGATCAATTACTTACTGTTTTAATTCTCTAACTAACTATAGATATTATAAATTAAAGAGATTGTAAGCATTCGTGTCTGTCTGTGTGACCGCGGAGTTCTTCTAAACTTCGCAACGTATTTTGATGCGATTTTCACCACCATAAGGGAATTTATAGAGAATTTATTCCGGAAGGTACATGTCTATTTTATTAAAATCACATATTATTTTGATAAAGAAATCTCGACGTTATGTCAAGTCGTAATAATCGTGCGCAGCAAGCGCGGTCGCTAGTGAGTTGATTAAAATAATTTTAATTTCGGAAGTCGGTGCCTTTGGATCTGTATTTTAGCTTTTTGCCACTGACTTCCTGAATTAAAATTATTTTTTTAATATGTATCTAGTGTTGTTTTTTTTTTGGAAGCCGGTTGTTTTTTTTTTTTTTTGTAAAAGGGTTTTTTATTTTTCACTTTTTAGTGGGTCGATTTGTACAATAGTTTATCTAACTTACAATACCCTAATGTCAACTACTCATCACCTTTTACAAAATATTGCTTTTCCTGATACAGGGACGTTAATTGTTGAGGAGTCCTCCTGGTACTTCACCGTCAGCTCCACTTCACCTTGTGCATTGTGACGAGCATAAAGTGCTTAGCAACTACATTAAAGTAATCGAATCGTACCCGTGAAATACTTATTATTGAGTAGTTCCAGAGGCCATCTGTGGTCTCCATCATCAGTTCCACTTCACCAAATAGTGCTTTCCGAGAACAAATGCAGGAGTTACTATAAAAAATACCCAAATCGCTATAGATGTGCCTATAATATTTGAAGACTTCCATCGATTTCTCCAGTTTTCCATTATCAGATCCTGCCTGATGTCAATGGGTCCTTTCAAATAAAAAAAGAATTTTCCAAATCAGTCCAGCCATCTTCGAGTAATCGAGGAACACACATAAAATAAAAAGATTCCGACGAGCTGAAAACCTCCTCCATTTTTTGAATTCGGTCAAAAAGTAAATTAACATGTTAGTACCGTTAAGGCTTCTGCAAACTGGCGCGACACGCGACGCGAGTCGCACCTGTTTGAAGGAGCCTTTATTGGTGTCTGTTGATAGGGTAGATAGTGATTATTATTACTTTCATAAGGTTACTCAGCGATTTAGCTGTTAGACCACACAAATATAGTGCGAGGGGCTAAAACGAACAAAACCCTTTGAGTTAGTGTAGTGTAAAAGTGTAGAAATAATAGTGCCAGGCATACGTAAATAACACACGAAGTAAGTGTTTATATTATTATATCAGACACTAAGTGGAACGGACTTGTGTAAAGTACAATCAAAACTATTGTAAGCTTTAAAATAATTATCACGTAAAGAAGAAGTTATGTAGTTTAATATAAAAGTTTATTTTGTTTCTATGTATCTATCTATTAGTATTTATTCTTATATTTGATAGACATTTCCGAGCTATCTAGCCCGTATCAGCATCTGACATGTTTTCTCTCTGCTTCACTGGTAGAACATGCCTCAGGCATTAAGTCCGCCTTTGTACAGTATTTTTTTACTTACATTGCGCATAAAGTTTTAATAAATAAATATGTCGGCGTTGCATTTTAAACAGCACGTGCATCGGGCCACGCGCTGCGTCATTCCCCCACCTCCACGCTACGGGGCAGAGTTGCGGCGCGCTGCGACGTAGCGCGCTACGACGTAACGCGCTGCGTCATACCCCCACCTCCACGCTACGGGGCAGAGTTGCGGCGCGCTGCGACGTAGCGCGCTACGACGTAACGCGCTGCGTCATTCCCCCACCTCCACGCTACGGGGCAGAGTTGCGGCGCGCTGCGACGTAGCGCGCTACGACGTAACGCGCTACGTCGTTACCCCACCTCCAATACTAGCGTATAAAACGGTCCGCACAGCGGCAAAATGGCATCCCCCCGACCCTTGCTCGAAGAAGCGCCAGCCCGCGCCGAAGCTGAGCCTGTAGCTTTAAATTCCCCAGATTAATAATAATTATCCAATTTTGATCCAGCCTGTCCCAAACTTGCTGTCCCCCCAGTGACGCCCTAAGCCGAGGTTCGTACCCCACAGGGGGTGCCCTTAGCGCGCAGTCACTTAGTATTGTAAGTAACACGCCCCTGGCTGGAGGCTTTGAGTTAGCTTAAGGCAGCCACAGGATTGACCGGTTAAGTAGTCACGGCCACTCTTGGCCAACTACGAGATGCCATAGTTAGGAAAAAAAAAAAAAAAAAAAAAGCAAAATGGCATTCTGACTTCAGGCGTCGCCCGGTGCACAGGTTGTATAACTCTTGATTATTATTGCTACTGTGCCTCTCTGCACATTGTTACTCTTTTATCTGAACTAAGGTGTTACTGGGTGCCATGGTCATAATTGTAAGCTATTGAAGTAATTATCTCATAAGACGCTTTTCATATAAAAGTTTCTAATTAAGTGTAGTTTCTTATAAAATTAATTAATTAACTAAGATAAAATAAATTATATCTTCTAACCGTTAAAGAATCTATTTTATTTTTACAATAAGTCTGATCCTGTGCCTTCAAATAAATAAAATTGTTTATTTTTGTCATAGGTTACATTGTAATTAATTAAATAACCTGATTCTTTATATTAAAGAATTTAAAAAAATAAGGTTACTCACTCACTAAGAGAAGTAGGTAGTATTTTACATGACTGATGTAAAACAGGACATTTCGATTTTTTGCTGTCTTTAGACATAGTTGGAACGTTTCACATGCCTGTAATTTCGCCTACATGACCCTTTAAATCGAAACACAGCAAGGCTGGTACCTCGAGATACACTCCGAATCATAAAATAGGTCGGTAAAAAGTAGAAAGTATCAAACTTTACAATTTCCGAACCTTATGACAAAGCGGACACTTATTCAAAAATTTCCACAAGAGCCGGGAGCGCTAGCACCCTGGCGACGTTATTATTGACACCGGGAATGCAGGAGTGACTCTCGAGAGATCAAGGCGACCCGAAGGACCTCTTGTCAAGCCCGAAGATGCTGGGATGACACCAAGAGGCTTTTGACAACATGTGCGCTGCCGCAATGATGATGGCAACACCGGATCATTAGGAAAAAGTTACGAAAATATTTTTTTATTTTATAACATAACATTACGCCTTGTTTCCCCGAAGGGTTAAGCAGAGTTGTACCTATAGTACTATTACATGGGGGCGAGCCTGTTGCCATCAACCGGACACAAATTCAGACTCCGGGCTGCTACTCAGAAATTCCAGATAGAAAAACCCAATAACACTTTACCTGACCTTGGAATCGAACCTAAGACCTCATGCTCAGCAGTAGTGCTTGCGATCACTAGTCCAACGAAGCGGCCAGTGAGGCAGCTTTTTATTTTATATCGGGTGAAAAAATCGCAAGGGATGATATATTGAGAGATTTTTTTACAATGGCACATACTTTTGCTACTGATTAATGATATGTTAACCTAAAATATTGGTATGTATTATGGCCGGAATATTATTTGAAAACTTTCCCAGCTAGCATCAGCTAGTATAAAATATTCAGATAGATAGATAGAATATTATGTTCGCTTGCTATACTTATTTATAATTTAGTACCTATTTGCTGCAACTAATGGAACATCTAAGGGTCCGTTCACAACTACACCACATCGCAGCGACAAAATGTGAGCAAGGAGTGGTTACGTGTGAATAGTATCGCTGCAACTTTTTGCAGTATCGGTCGGTATCACCCACACGGTTGATTGTGACGGTCAAATTTGGTCCGTGTGAATAGAATAATTATTCATCATCATACAAATTAGGACCAATCCATCGCGTAGTGTGGTTGTAGTGTGGTTGTAGTGTGGTTGTAGTGTGGTTGTAGTGTGGTTGTGGTACATGTGAATGGACCCTTAATGTGGAATGTAGCAAATTTTAGTAAGTGCGATTGACATTTATTACCTACTGCTACGAGTTTGTGTTTTTGCGAAATTCATTTTATTACCCGAAATTGAGGTTATGATGTCTTACTTTTGGATGATAAGTACTTTAATATGATAGAGATGATAGCAGATTGTCATTTATCCATTGAAAAACTGAAACGTATTTTTTTTTCGCAGGTAATTTAGGTAAATAACCTAAATATTTACCGCTCAGAGCAGAAAAGTGCCAGTGCGTCATAATTTTTTTAGGTCGCGCTTTTGTATGAGAAATAAAAAAAGAATGTTCTTAAGCATTGCTTTCCAAATATTGTACGGATTTAAAAAATCTGTATATACATTTGTAAATCATTATGTAAGCTGTTTCCAGCAAAAAGCCATTGTATAAACATTTTAAAGGATACTTTGCAAACGCTCATGCAGACACGACGATACAATTTAAAACCAGAGGGAGTATGGTTTTAAGACTATAATTTCAATTTCCTACAACTTGGAACTCAATTACTACGCAGGAAACGAGGTTGTATGCAAAACAGCCTGAACCTAACCTCCTTACTAATGAACGTATTATATCAGGTGAAAAGTTACACACCGATTTCTCTCTTTCAGTCGTCTGTAATTTGACTTTCGAAAGAAGAAGACAAAGCGTTGTGTAACTATACAGACGCTATACAACGTTTATTAGTAAGGGGATAAGAGTATAAACTATTCAAGCCTTCGGAAAACAGAAGGGTCCGTAAAATGTACGTTCGTTACATAATGGTCAGATGTCTGATTAGGCCAGTGTATATAATTATGTGAAAAAGGCTTTCCCAATGAACACCTCCTTTCCTTTTCACCTTTCCTGTGATTATAACCATAACCTGACCATATACTGGGTGACTTTGAAAACATGCGACAAAATTTAAGAGGGTGTTCTACCCATCAATATGAACAACTTTTGCTATGGGACCAACTTAGAATTCTCAAAAAAAATTGACCTTCCCGTATAAAGATTGGACCATTTTGTATAAGATGGTCGATTTTTTTTTTGCGAAATCTAAGTTGGTCCCATAGTAAAAGTTGTTAATATTGATGGATAGAACGCCTCCTTAAATTTTGTCGCATGTTTTAAAAGTCAGCCTGTATACTGTACTTTACCTACCTATATTTTCACTGACAATAATAAATACGATTTTGTAGTTTTAGGTGCGATTTCTGGTGTTATTTATTTTTATTCTGAAATTTGATAGCTGGGAGGAATGGATGTAGGTAGGGAGCTATACTACCCATACTAAGGTTCATCGTCGCTCTTTTAATAGGTACACAAAAGGAATATCATCATCGTCTGCCTTTCCTCAACAATATTGATGTCGGCTTCCAGTTTAACCGGATGCAGCTAAAATCTGATATATTGAAAACTTATAAATTACAAGGTCTGAACTGGATATGTTTGTCTGATGAATAAAAAAATAAATTAAAAAATTTTAAAACCCGACTGCGTAAAAAATGAACTTTAAAAAAGATGGACACAAGATGACCTATTATGTCTCCAAACAATCTCATGCAGTCGAAGGCAATAGGTTTTTATTGTTAAATTTAAGAAGATGCCTCCGACTGCATGAGAAGTTCACTTTTGACGCAGTCGGGTTTTTAGATTTTTTATTTTTTTTTTTAATTTTACACTTTTTAGATAGGATTATTTTTCTCTCACTGTATTAAGTAACGCTTTAGGTAACAGTCGTAAATACAATACCCGCTTATCATCGGGTCATAACGGCCTCTTACTCACGCACTCCAAAAGTTCGGGATTGTTTTCTTATAATTTCTCATTCCGAATTACATTTAAACATATAAGTTGTGTATATTTTTGTAATCACCTTTTAAAACCCTTCATTTTGATACCCCACTCGATAGGTGTGAGATATTTTTTCTTTGAAAACACGTTTTGGCGCCAAAAATCCGCCATTTTGATGTTTTTAAATTTTAATATAGCCCATAACACTTGCGCAATAAAGTCGAATCTAACGAAATATCATTAATCAAAATTGGTTCAGCCATATAATAGTTACGAGTGAACATAGGGACGGACATACATAATACATGGATCCACACATACAGGTCAATAACACTCCGTTTTTGGCTTCGCCGCGGTCGAGTAAAAAGAATAAGCGACGTCCGTGATGTCGGGACGACGACGGCCCGGCGAGCGTGGTGGCGCGAAGTGGAGGCGCGGGCGCGGCCGGCCCAGCGGCATGGCTACGCAGGCACTATGCAGGCACGGCGCGGTGGTATGTCCTGCCCTAGTGCGCCATCTGGCGACAGCGCGGCGGCGAGGCTGTAACAAGTGTATTACAAAATATACAAGTTCTTTTTTTACATGCCATATTTCTAGGGTATGAATGAGACCATTTATCAAAGAATCAACTGGGATATGGATTATTTTTCTATTATAATTTTTTTCGTTTTAATTTTTCATACAAAATAATGCGACAAAGTCAGGATTATTAATGTAAAACACCCTTACGTGAAATATGACAACGTCGCTTTTTCTTAACTTTAATTATTGAATTATTGGTATGAATGAAAATGAATTAATCGCATTTATCAATGGTACTTAGAATGAACATAATTTAATTATGATTGATGATATCTTCGAAACTATGCATTTTTGGACCACATATTCTATGACTTTTTGTATTATTTTTACTTACAGAATATAACCCTAGAGTTATGACATATAAAAAAAAAACACGTTGCATTTTGCTATTTTGTGTGAATTGCTTAATATTAACGTCAGTAAACCACCTACTACGACCACATCCGAGGGTTAAAGCTTGTCTCATTCATTCTCCAAGGCATGTAGGTTATTTCAGGCATTTTCCTCTATACCTACTGTTAATTAGTAGATCGTATAATGCGAAGTGGACGCTGGACGCTAGCTGAGATACAGTTAATACCTTTTGATCGTTGGCCGTGTTTGACTAGGGATTTGTCTGATTAATTGGTATTCAGCTGCATCCGGTTAAACTGGAAGTCGACCCCAACATAGTTGGAATAAGGATGAGGGTGAAAATGGTGTTTTTTTATTATTCTAGAAGAAAAAAGTAATGTCTTGGAGATAATGATGTCTGTTTTGTACAGAAAGAGCCGGTTAGCGATGATAAAAAGAAAAACAACGGCACTAACAGAAAGGGAATTGTTATGTACAGACAGACAGTCAAGCTGGGGGCTTGTGGCTAAGAAATAACAGCTGCACGGGTCGATCGGTCAGGTTAAGCTACGCTTGCCGCGGTTGGTCCGTGGATGGGTGACCATCTTTACATATCAAGACCCCTCCGTGCCTCGGAAAGCACGTTAAGCCGTTGGTCCCGGCTGTCATTCGTGTATCTTTGACAGTCGTTACGGGTCGTCAGAAGCCCGAAACTCTGACAACCAGTCTTACCAAGGGGTATCGTATTACCCAGTAACTGGGTTGTGGAGGTCAGATAGGCAGTCGCTCCATGTAAAATACTGGTATTCAGCTGCATCCGGTTAGACTGGAAGCCGACCCCAACATAGTTGGGAAAAGGCTAGGCAGATGATGAGACAGACAGTCAAGCGAACTGGTTAGGTACAACTCTTACTTAACTTTCTTAGTTTTATTTCGAAGCTTGAAAGATCACATAAATTAGGGTACTGGCACGTAAGGATTGGCGAAAAGCCAACAGTCTTATGGAATAAAGTGGGTAAAACATCTATTATTATGATTGTCTAACACTGATCTAGTTTTTTATTGTGTGTTAGGTAAATAAATAGGAATCATACACTTTGCTTAGCATAAATCGTGTACCTAACACACAGTTTGGTGTGGGATATATTAATGTTAATAATATTTCTTTTTTATTACTCTAGATTTTAAACATTCCACATATTTATTAACTAGCTGTTGCCCGCGGCTTCGCCCGCGTGGATGTCACTACTTCCCTGTTTGAATCGGATTTTGTTCACAATTTCATGTGTTTTAATTTTTTTGCGCGGAATCCTAATTCTTGTTCTAAAATAAAAGTAGCCTAAATTACTCCCTATAACACCGGCTATCTGCCAGTGAAAGTCTCGGTAAAATCGGTCCAGCCGTTTCGGAGATTAGCCGGAAAAAACAGACAGACAGACAAAAAATTTAAACATGCATTTAGTAAAAAGCTGTTACATAATTAGCCCCTTTTGTGCAATGCCTCTCTAGTCTATGTGTCTCATCCTCAGTCTAATAGGAGTGATGTTTGGGTACAAAAAAAAAAGAAATTATATTTAGTCCGTCAGTCAGATAATCAATAAAATGGGATCCTGCCGTTTTGCCGAAAAGAAATTTGCCAAAATTTCACTACCCAAACAAATTTTAGCAACCTTTTTTACACCAATGCAATATTTGGAATGATTTTAGTACGCACATTTTCATTTGGTCAAATTTTTACTTGGCAGAATATTACCAAGGATAATGTCATTAAGGCATTTTGTCTTAAATCAAATGATTTATTTTAGCAAACAATCTTTGGACAATACGTTTGGTCAAATGATTTGTTATGACAAAAAATATAAAGGCAAAAATAAGTTTCTTTGGAAATTATATAATTACAAAATTAAGATTAATTATTTTAAAAAAAGGTTAGATTAGGTTAAGTTAAAACTGTGACCTGTGCCAGAAACGACTAGATTATATAAAAAAAAACTATATAAATAACGACGATACTAAATATTCAGCTTTATTTATTTTGCATAAAATGTGTGTGTCGTGTGTGGATAAATGCAGGGCTCCAGTGAGCACCGCACATATGGTACTTAATTATTTTTTCAGCTCGAGGATGTTTTGCCTTTTGAGGTGCTTGGTGATATTTGGATGAAGCAGGTGTACGGCCAACTGATTTGGATGGTTTTTAAGTCTGTCCTTGTATGCATTTTCTACCATCAGTATATTCTCCTTTACTGTTTACTTTTAAATCCTCGTGGATTTCTGCATTGGTGATGAACAATGGGGATTGGAAATTGACTTCAGAATTGAGTTTTGTAATCATTGCACTATGTTAATGTTTGAATCCGAGTCACTCCCCCATAGATGTATCCTGTAGGTCCATATTGGCTTTATCACGAGTTTGTAAACCAGTAACTTGTTCTCGGGTGAGAGTTTAGACTTTCTTCCCTGCAATCAGTATAAATACCTTTAAATGTGATACTAGCTTGGTTTCTTTTGGCTTTGATGTGGGTTAACCAAGTTAGTCACCCGTCCAAGTGCATACCCAGGTACTTCACAACGTCTTGGTATGGAAAGTCATTGCTTCCCAGCTTAACCTTTTCTGAGTGTGAATGTCACTTGCGTTGATTTTGATATGCTTGCAGTAAGTCTCCATTTCTCAAGCCAGCCATCTATTAAGTCTAGTGCCTCTTGCAGCTTTCTCGAGGCTTCTATTGGATCTTTGTTGCCACTTATAATGGCTGGGCGACACAGCAATCATCCTGTCAAATGTCCGCCCCCCACGCCCGCGCATTTTGCAAAAAATTTGCGTGTCATTTTCAATTGGAATGTTATTATCTAATAAACTATTAACAAGATTACAATAGTAAAAATGCGTGTGTATAGCTGAAACTACAGAGAATCAACTTATCTGAAACGTGAATTATAGCAACTAGTCCTAAGTACTTAAGAGGGTTGTCACATTTTGCACCTCTCTCGCTCACACGGGACCAAAATATTAATAATGTTAAATTAAAACATGCATTTTTGAAAAATGTAATCAATGGGCGGTCTAAAAATAATATTAATTTAATAGGTAATTATTAAAAACACATTTTTGTTGTGGCATTTATTTACATCATCTCAAAAACAGATCATAATACCTAAGTTTATTAGATAACACAATAGAAATGTGTTTTTGATAACTACCTATTAAATTAATATTATTTTGTAGACCACCCATTGATTAAATTTTTCAAAAAAGCATTTTTTCATTTAACATTCTTAAAAATTTGGCTCTGTGTGAGCGAGAGAGGTGCAAAATGTGACAACGCTCTTAACAAAAAGTTAAACTTGAGAATATGAGTTGAATTTAAGTAAAGTATTTGCTATACCTGAGTTTTTACGAAACATTTTGTAGTTTGTGTCAAAAAAACATATTTTATATTTAAACTAGACTATATAAGCTATTTTTTATGCCCGTATGTTCTTACTTGGTGTGTTCTGATTAGCACAATAAATTGAAAGAAACAAACCGTCCATCCCCCTGCGCCTGCGCATTTTGCAAAAAATTTGCGTGCCATTTCCAATTGGAATATTATTATCTAGTAAACTACTAATAAAACTCCAATAATAAAAATACTTGTGTACAGCTGAAACTATATAAAATCCACTTATCTGAAACCTAAATTACAGCATTTAGCGCTAAGTACTTAAAAAAAAGTTAAACTTGAGAATATGGATTGAATTTGACATTCTCAGTTATCTTGTTTTCAGGCGGACAATACAAGGTTTAATTTTAAACAGTGTTAATCTCTTAAGGGGTCATTGCACTCATCATTATGAACACTTTTTACTACGGGACCAAACCTGAAATCGCGAAAAAAAATCAGTTTTTCCTACATGTTCAAATATGTTCGCATAAATCGTCGAAATGTAGGGAACACCTGATTATTTTTTCGCAATTTCGGTTTTGGTCCCATAGTAAAAGTTGTTCATAATGATGAGTACAATGACCCTTCAGGAGGTTAACAGTGATTAAAATTTTACCTTGTATACAGAAGATATATTAAAATACAGGGGCCTTGTCTTTGATTGCAAGGCAGGGTATTTTAATGACCATGAAGTGTCGACTCAATATGACTGGGTGTTTCTCGATAAGACACTGAGTCTGATATATATTTAGAGAACTAGGGTTTACTTCGGGTCTACTGTCTGCAATCAGAAGAGCCTTGCGTTGATCTAACCAGTTAAGATCGTTTGAACTAAAGGTCTGAAAATATGTGGGGGTCCCAGGGTTCTAATTTGATCTAAAAGGACATTTAACGCAGCCCTCCAGTAAGCTGCTGAACCACGTAAATTTTTAATGTATCATTATTATTATTATTTATTTATTTTAAATAGAACGGCCGAAGCCAATTACACTATTTAACATTTAATTTATTTAACCCAGTTATGTATTCTTCTCACAAAAAATCAAACATTCTGATAGTATCACCTTCCATTCATCCGCAAACATATCAAGACTTGTGTTTGAGTCCAGGAGAGCGTTAACACATTCAGTGCGTTACGGGAAGTATTTGGTTGTAATTGAGCTTCGCTCTGTGCGGCAGCTAGTTGTCCTTGTTTTGCACTCCGTGCGGGGGTGATTACTTCAAGTATTCGTACAACTTTTAAGATATTGCTTAAAACCCCGTGCGACTGCAGCTATATATACACAAGGATGTAACCTATTGATTAGTACAACAAAAAAAAAATATCTGTAGACTTTCCATGTCTCTGTGATGGTTTAAAGTCAAGATTACGTACGGGAAAATAGACGTCGTAACGCATATCAGGCATTCTTGATACGGGAAGTATGTGACTTGTACAGCACTGGAAGTAAGTATTAATCTAGCGTAGCCGCAGGGAAGGTGTTAATAGCGGCTCGTGTCCGAAGAATAGGTGACTTGGAGTGTGCAATAGTACGGCTACTTGGAACTGTATCATATGTATTGTAGCGAAAAAAAATGGGGAAACACTTTTTCGCTAAAACACGTTTAATTTTGTTAATATAAGAAAATAGAAAAAAACAGGAATTTGGTATAAAAAGTAAAAAAAAATGAATATTTATGGTATAAAAAGAGTTGCAGGTTGATTTGTGTGAAGAAAAAATAATTAGCAGAGAACTTTGGTCCGATAGGTACGCGAATAACTAAAGAAAAATAAAACTTACTAACTAGTCGATTGCAATCGCTATTAAGTAACGCTCCCAAAATATATCGTAATGGAAAAAAAAATCAAAGAACCAAGGTATCTCGCATTTTACAGATTTGAAAATTAAAATTAAGTAGTCAATGAATTAAAAAATCCGCAGAGGGTTACTAACTACATTATTAAACTAGTACGTAAAAATATCATATAAAACCGTTGACGTAACGTAATTACGTCCGGCGAGGTGTCGTAGACTGTAGGGAGTAGTAGTTCTCTGTTCAGGAGCTGGCGTTAGTTGCGAGACCTTTCGCAGTCAAGATGCGGTCCAACTCCCGACGTTGACCAAGGACGTCCAGCGTTGTTTTAGGCCAAAACCTGGAAGCCGAAAGGCGGCCTGTTCTAAGCTGTTCAAACCAGGAAAAATAAAGGTGAAATCACCTGACTGTTACTCAATACACAATACTCAGTAACTTCATTGCTTTACCATAATGTGTACTAATAGATAGGAAGGCACGGATAGCAACTTGCTATACTTGAAAATAACTCATTTAAAAATTACACGTTAATTTTCCACAAACTGGGTCAGTATCAATTGATCAACTTTTGCAACTGAAGAAAAAATGAGGACCCATCTGTCAGAAAAAAAATAATTCGAATCACGAAATAAAAAGATAAAAAATCGACCAGACTCAAAGACAAACGGAAAAAAGGTTGACAATAAAGAACCAAAAAGTTTTGACATGCAGAGTTATGCTGCATATCTTCATTCTGTCCCTCTTGATTCCGATTTTTTTTGCCGCAAGCTGATATAGTACTTCTCACTCTATAATATTCGAATATGCATAAAGCTTAAAACAGATAGTCATTGCGTTGAAATTATGTATCATTGCCTAATGATTCTGAACTGAAAGTAGTCAAGTTGCGTAATTTGAACAGGTCGTGCTTCTTTTAGTCCATTGTTTCCATTCGGAAACAGGTAAAACCAAGCAAATTCTTCTGCTTTTATTTAGTGAGCTGCGTTCACTATTATCTGTCATATATTACATGTTTCAATAAAATTACAGTGCAGATAGAGCTTATACTTTAGACAGAGTCAACCCTTACCACGAAAAATACATATTTAAAGCTAACACATTTTTTAATAAAAATTAATAAATAAATATTACAAAATGACTAACTGGTAAACATTTTGAAATACAATACAGTGTAATAATGTCGAAAGACAACGGGGCGTATCAAATTGCCCATCTTTATCTATATTATCATCAAATGCGAATCCACAGATCAATAACTTAGTTATAACAAATGCTATAACTGCTCGTAGAACGTATGTCCTGCAGGATATTCTTCGTAGGTGAACGGCAGGCATGACGAATGGACTTTATCTGAAGAGGAAGAGAATGATTTTATTAGTTTATGAGTAAAGAAGAAAAACAATTGTTAGGTATTCTCTACTTTAGGGTGGGCAGTACCTACTCTGAGCCTAAAATTATTCTGGACATCCTACATGGTCCGAGCACATATCATAACATCACGCCTTGTTTCCCCGAAGGGTTAGGCAGAGGTGAAACTATAATACTACATACACAATTCGCCAGTTATGTTTAAGTGTCCTGTGTAATAGGGGGCGGGGCAAGGTGCTAGTTTAAACAAACAACAACAACAATTGTATTCTTGGCCTTTAAATAAAAGGACAAGGTCAAGCAATTTCAAACTACACATTAAAGTACAGTAGAACCTAACAATTTGCTTGACTTTTACAAAAATCTGATGTTAAAATACTTATATATTTTTTTAATACCTTAAAGTCACTCAAGTTTGCAAACACTTAGGTACGCCTGCCAGTGTTTTCAAGTTATGCAAAACGATGTCTGGCTGCTGGAACAACTTCCTGGGATCCTGAATCCAGTTATAAAACCAAGAAGGTCTGATTTGTCCGTCTTGTCCAACTTATCTGACTGCTTGACAGGATGGATGGAAACCAATGTGCGAGGTGAAAGATGGAAGTGGACTGAAGATATCGGCGTTCTGTTGTTATTTATATATCTCGAAAGACATTTTTTTAGGGTTCCATATTTAAAGTAAGTAATGTTGATATGTAATGTGAAGAAATCAAGTTCACTATTTTATGTTTATCCAATTTTATTTTTGTTTTATTTAACTTTGATAATAATAATTTAATTGAATCATTCAAATAATAATAAGATCGGCTTCTGTACTTTTATACTGACGGAGAACGAGGTAAACGTTTTTTTCGAACCTCCGTCTGCAGTCTTCGTAATTGGCGCAGTCGCTAGGGTACTCGCGAGCCGGTTCGCGAAACGCGCTAGAATCATCTCATTCACGGTCGCGAGTCGCCCGGGCGGCTATCAAGTCTTGTCACGGGTATCATATTTATGTGACTACACTGGAATCTTTCTCGTCTTCCTTGCTGTCTATTCCAAGTTATTATTATGTCCAAGATGTTTCATCGCGAGAGGTCTTACTCCCCGGAACCTGAACCTTTATATACTAGATGAAAATAGAGATTTATGTTTCAATTTGAATAGTTTATTTGAACCAAAAATTTCATCCGATCCACGAGTAGTTGTGGTTTGTCTTGAACTTGGAACGTAGGATCTGCCAACAAACTCTGTCACTTAGAAACAATTCTAGCAAGCTTTGTTTTGTGTCCTTTTTAAGTACACCATTATAAAAAATTGTCAGTAAGGTCCGTTGCTAAGCAAAATATTGGGTAAGATAAGATAGTACTGCAAGGGACTTTAAAGAAAGCGTAAGTTACGCGTCGTTGTACGGAATCATCGGAGCTAACGTCCGACACAAACTTGACCGCTTAATAAATAACTTAATGAGTAATGATAACCTAATGAGCTTAAGAGCAGTTAATCTTATTGTGTATTTGTGTTATCAATGATTAAATAAGAAATTCCAGATGGTTTCGAAGGACAATTAAGGACAATAACAGTAATTATATTTCAGGGGATTCACCAAAACAGACCAATCTGCCTGGCCTTTTCCCAACAATACTGGGGTCGGCTTCCAGTCTATCCGGATGCAGCGGAATAACAGTATTTTACATGGAGTGACTGCCTATCTGACCTCCACAACCCGGTTACTGGGTAACACGATACCCCTAAGTAAGACTGGTTGTCAGACTCTTGGGCATCTGATTACCCGTACGACTGACAAAGATCTACGGAGGGGTCATGAGTGATATGTAATAGATGGTCACCCATCCACGATCTGACCGCGGCAAGCGTAGCTTAACCTTCAATCCAAAACAGAGACACCACATATCAAAGGCAACGTGCGATTTTATTATTATAGACTGTTTGTAGACTGCCCATTATTATTTTTTACTAGCATTTGTCCACGGCTCACAGCAGTGGGCTGAAATTCGCGTTTCATAGACATTCAAATTTTTTTTTTCTGTGCCGCTGTTTTACTTGGAAACGATTGAGAATACCTATTATATGCCGATTATAATAAATTTTCAGGTTTATAATCGTAAACAGCGCAGTCAGAATTTTTTTAGAGAGAATTTGTATGGAGTCGGCATAATAAATGATTTCCACTATCGCACAATTGCGCCTTATATTCTATTAGGTTATTAATATATGAATTATTTTGGATTTTGAACGATTTAAATTTAATTAACAACTAAGTAGTAAAAATGGTGAGCTGACAAAGTAATTATCTAACGACTCTCAAAATCCCCAATTAAGTAAAGTATGAATATTTAACAATATACTAACTATCTATACTGACTTTTGAAATATCTATTGGAAAATTAGGCTTAAAATTAGTTGTAATCGGTAATATTTGTCAAATATATGAATTTTAAATATCATAAGACACACAGTTTTTGTGATCCCATGGTTGGTGTAAATATCAGACGAAAATTTGTAAGTTGTTTATTCGATCGAACTCTATCTATTGTCTTTTTGCAACTGACGCTAGCTCTCAAAAATTTAAGGACTCATATGTCAGAAAAACTATTCTAATTTATTTGAAAAATTACGAAATAAAATAAAAAATCATGTTTCATTGTGTGTACATAAATAGTAAAATAAATAAATAAATAAAAAAGTAAAACAAATCGACCAGAATCAAGATGAAGAAAAAAGGTTGTCAAATGAAAACCAAAAAGTTTTAAAATACAGTGTTACGCTGTTTTTTGTTTTTTATTGTATCGCGAAGCATTTATTTCTTTTTGTGTTGTAGGCAACTTATTGTATTTATTAATTTATTTATCTTTATATATTAAAAACCCAACATAAATACATATTAATAAATTTATACAGGATAATTTTAAAAGGAGTGCGAATATTTCAGGAGGTAATCAGGTGCAAAAAACTGGACAACTTTCCCCAAGAAACATAGCTCGAAATCTTAAAATTGAAAATCGACTTTTCATACAAAGTGACTGGTCACGTGACTGATGTTTGTATGAGAAGTTGAATTTTTTTTTTAGATTTCGACCTATGTTCCTTGGTGAAAGTTGTTCAGTTTTATGCACCTGATTACCTGCTAAAATATCCGCACTCCTTTTAAACTTATCCTGTATATTACTTTTTTATGTTTTGTTTAACACACAGACATACATCACTCAGACAAATCGCACTTACATTCATCCACATCACAAAACCATATTAAAACTATAAATAATATATTTCACAAGCATCGCCGGATGACACTCGGCAGTATGCGGCGGGCTGGCTAGTTTCGTATAACCATT
The DNA here is from genome assembly GCA_947568875.1 of Fissipunctia ypsillon. Classification (NCBI taxonomy): domain Eukaryota; kingdom Metazoa; phylum Arthropoda; class Insecta; order Lepidoptera; family Noctuidae; genus Fissipunctia; species Fissipunctia ypsillon. The sequence continues at coordinate 11,709,842 of OX387659.1, read as the reverse complement.
CCATACGCATAGCTTTGCACCGCCGCGCGCGCACGGTTACCAGAGCGGTTGTCGACGCGCTCGCGGAGACGCCACACCTACCTTCAGTCTTAATTGTCACACCGCCGCGAAGCCCGCATTGTATGCAAATTTTTTACAGTGTACCTTCTTCTTTATTTTTCTAAATCTATAGTCTTATCTTCCTACTACTGTGATTTCTCCTCCTATCTTGCTACAAAAATAAATTATACATGTGACTATTCGAGTGGGTGTTTATCTTCCTAACCGTAAAACATCCACAGTGTATTTGCTTAAAGTGACATCTTTAGTTCCATATCTTTTTTTTTCCAATGCCCATGTTTATTTTCCTCTATCTGATCCTACTGAATTAGGATTAAAGTTAATAAAACTAAGTAATAATGCCGAATGAATTCGTTCTCCAATGCAAGAAAAGCAGAAAATAACTCTTGTTGTCAATGTTAACATGAACCATAAAACGCATTATATGCCCTTAACGGATTATATTGACAAAAAAAGATATATTTAAAAAAAATCGTTGGATCTCGTTCTTTTAGGGTTGATTAGGGTGGTTTAAACATACTTTTGGAAATTATTGCCCTTCGCAAAATACGTCAGAAAGATGTCATGTCAAGGAAATAAGAAATACCATCATTTTAGGAAATAATTTTTTATAAGACGCGTTTAGCTTCACTAGTAATTAACTTACAAACACTAAAAAAATCTTGGAAGTCAATTTTAACCTACTTATTTGTCGTATCGGCATGAAACTCTGTATGTACAAGTATATGTAGTACGGACGACAAAACTATAGTTTGATATCTTGCAGCTGATCTGATGATGGAGCTAGAAGGTGGATAGTGGAACTCTTCAGTGGCTACTAGTAAACCCATTGAGTATGGGCTCCTATGATTCAGTTTGACGAGACCAATATATTGGGCTTGGTAACGAGGGCCTGATGAAGGATCCAGGAGGTGTATTAAACCCCTCGGGTTTGGGGTCATATGATTCGTTTTGATCAAACTTTGTATGTTCATGTAGGTCGGATAACAATACTATAATTTAGTAATATATCTTGGAGCTGATCTTATGATGGAACCGGGAGGTGGATAATGGAACTCTTTAGTGACTTCTAGTAAACCTCTCGCGTTTGGGCTCATAAGATTCGTTTTGACGAGTCCAAAAGATTGGGCTTCGTAACGAGGTTCTAATGATAGAGCCAGGAGGTGGAAGTGGAACTCTTCAGTGGCTACTAGTAAACCCCTCGCGTTTGGGCTCATATGATTCGTTTTGACGAGTCCAATAGATTGGAATTGGTAACGAAAGTCTGATGAGGAAGCCAGGAGGTGGATAATCGAACTCTTCAGTGGCTTCTAGGAAACCCCTCGCGTTTGGGCTCATATGATTCGTTGTGACGAGTCCAAAAGATTGGGCTTCGTAACGAGGTTCTAAAGATGAAGCTAAGAGGTGGATAGTGGAACTCTTCTGTGGCTATTAGTAAACCCTTCGAGTTTCGGGTCATATAATCCGTTTTGATGAGTCCAATAAATTGCACTTGGTGTTGAGGGTTTAGTGGATACTATTAAACCGGTCAAGTGACAACTTCGTTGACTTTAGACTTAGTAACTAAATAAAGAATATACTAGATTATTAAGTAAAAAATAAAAATATGTAGTTAAAAAATAAAAAACTAAAAAACACGCATTTATCACGCACTAAAAATGATAAAATAATTAAATTGATATTATTTAAGATATAAGTACCTATGCAGTTAGTCACTTCTTTTATATCCAATGATTAATTCAAAAATCGTAGAATGCTTTTTAATTGTGCATACTTTTAATTAATTTAATCAAAGCGCTCCACGCTACGGGTTTTATGTGTTGCACATATATGTTTTATTATCTAATCTTGGCATATTTTAAACGTAGGTAATTACGTTAATATATTCCTTTGATCTATACAAATAAATAAAATTGAAGTGTCTGTTTGTAATGTCAAAATAACAACTTTTTACCAAATGCATCTGAACGAATATACAATACTTATAACAAAAAAGAAATTTAAAAAAATTTTGTCTGTCTGTCTATTTGTCTTTTTGGTCCGGTTAATCTCCGAAACGGCTGGACAGATTTTGAATGCACTTTCACTGGCAGATAGCTGATATTACGGATAGTAACTTAGGCAACTTTTATTTTAGAAAAAGAATTAGGGTTCGGCGCAAAAAATTAAAACTTAAATTGTGAATAAAAGGTCAGATTTGAAAAATTCTTTTTGCATTTGGTAGCCCAATTTTCGAGGATAGTTATAGGCTATTTGACATCACGCTACGACCCTTAGGAGCCAAACAAAAAGAAAAAAGTCAGAAAGAACACTAAGCGAGAACGAAGTAATAGCGCGGGCGGGCGATGCATAGCGACGGGTCCGGGGTACCAGGGAGTTTTATTAAAATGTGGCTGTTATTTTTATTATATTGTGTATCTTCACAACAACGACAACAACTTTCACGCGAACGAAGTCGCGGGGCACAGCTAGTCTAAAATAAACGGCTTATAGTTATTGTTCACACATTTTAAATGTAATCACGGGATTAAAAGGAACGTAAAAACCATTTTAGCACTTCGTTTATATATAGATCGGCGGAAGTAATTTTGTAATTTTTTTATTTTGTCCCACAAGTTTAAAAGGATTAATAAATCCATATTAATTTAGGTCTTAATTTCCAAATCATACTGTAAAACACCCAATCCTGAATACTACCCGTAATCAGAGGTCAGGAACTGGACATCTCCAACATCCAAATCCGCTCAGCCGATTTTGCGCCAATCCGGAACATACAGATAATCCTTTAAGAAGGAGTCCAGCTCATCCCACCATCTCTTTTTGGTCCTGCCGCGTAGTCGTTTCCTGCTATTTGGGATTCCACTGAGTGGCGGTTTTTGCGTATTGCTGCTCCGATACGCTACAGATGTGGCTAGCCCAGTTCAAAAGCCCTTTCGTGTGACGTTCTCATAAAAGACCCAAGATTCATCACTGGTGATAATCGACTTGAGAAAGCTTTCTTTGCTGGTGCATCAGCAGACTTTCACAAATGTTGACACGTATTGCACGTTGAGCATCGGTCAAAGCATGGAGCGTCCATCTTGACAAAAGTTTACGGTAGCCCATTGCCTGCAGATGGCGATTTATAGTGCTGTAGTGTAGTGATACTTTAGAGTTTTCTCTAAATCCCTGGGGCGCTTTCTAGTTCGCCCTTATATACCCTATGTGAAAGATACGAGAACATTCTACTATGTACTAGATTTATTCTAGAAATTTCCAAAAGAACTGGAAATATTAAGGAAATTTAGAAGTGGGTGGGTGGGTGTGGGTGTACTATAGGTATAACTCTGCCTAACCCTTCGGGGAAACAAGGCGTCATGTTATGTTATGTATTTCGAAGTGGGAAAAAAATATGCAACAATGGAATACGAATAGCGTAAGGTACAGGTGTATTTACGATTTTTACGTGGAATTACTATTTGAGCACAATTTTGATGCCAATTAGTACTATTATAACCACTTATGTATAAATCTAAGTTAATATTAAAACACTATAGATTTTAATCTCACGCATAGTCGCGATCAATCTCATCATCGTCATCATCGATAGGCTTGTTTTTAACCCACTGATAAGTACATATCTAGCCCATTTTAGGCAATGCTTCCCTGGTCTACGCAAGTCTCATCCTGCAGCCTAATTCTGTAACACACATACACTGGGCATTGCCTTTCATTTTGACAGTTCAACAATATTCATTGAGTTACTAACGTAAGTTGAATGAATTTCCTTCAAAATTCTTTAGATAGATCACTATCAAAATGCCATCACTATCACCCCAATTTTGTAACACACTTATAGTAATTTAAGTGTGTTACGAAACTGGGGTGTAGGACTAAACCGCAGTCCATTGTTGAGAAAAGAAATAAAAACAAAAGAGAAAGGAAGAGAAAAGAGTATTCTATTATATTGTAGAGGTTTTAACCTGGCGATGGCGTATTATTAGTATACAACCTTCGTGGAGATTTATTTATTTGTATAAAATGTAATACAATTAGGTGTTATAATTTTTTTGAATCCTTATACATTTTGCCTCATGGCAAGCAAATAACTTACCTATACTACAATTTATTCTATTTACTTAAAGCTATTTATTTACATAGTTATGAACATTGTAAATTAAATAGTCTTGTCATTTAAAAAATCTGATACAGAGTAATAGCATATTTGAACTAGTAATTTTTTAAGGTACTTTTTAAATCTTCTTAAAGGTTCCTCTTTGATCATTTTTGGTACATGGTTATAAATAAGAGGAGCCATGCACGGCATGCATGGCGGGTTTAAATGTTAATTTAATGTTTATTTAGTTTTAAATACAAGCATTGGATTTCAAATATATGACGGAGAAGGTACATCTCTCTAGTTATCGTCAGCCATATTTTAACTACTGTGAGCGTATACGGGTAGTGTTAATTATTGCGCAATAGAAAAACCGTTTGCAGTTCAAATCAAATTATAATTCTCGATCAACTTAATAGTTAATTACACTAGCTATTCACACACTGTAGGTACACGACACAACTATACGGAACGCGCGACAGTTTCTAAACGTGTTCACTGCTCGACAGTCACCGAAAAACTCTGCTTAAATGCAGTCGACGAGCGTTATGTTGTAGACTCTGTGGAGCGCCGCTTGGTGGCGCTGGCGTCCCGATCAGTCAAATGACGATTAACGTATTTCCGACATATAGATTAGTGAAAAAAGAAAATAGGTTGACAGTCGGCCTGCGGGCGCGGACAGGCGGTGATCTTTATTGTAAAATATGTATTAGATTCCTTCGTAAATAGAAGATTACTACAAGTATTAATGTATATCATTTAACACCCAACAATCCACCCGGTACCTTAACGTCCGTGCGGATGGTCACAGTACCGTTACAGAAACTTGGATATTTATAAATTTTATGTTTCAATCAAATTACAGCTTAGATAAAGTCAACCTCAAACACAAAAAAAAAGCATCTTTGAAGTTTACACATTTTTTAATGAAAATAATAAATGCTACCAACGAACAAAGTAGTACACATTTTGAAATAAAATACAGTGTAATAGGGTAAAAAGACAACGGCATATATCAATTTCCTTATCTTCATCAAAATTATTAGTATTACCACATATTATCGTGATAATATGTGACACGAATCCACATATCACGACAGTTATTACAAATGCTATAAATGCTTTTAGAACATATGTCCTACTGAATATTTCTCGGAGGTGAATGGCAGGCATGGTGAATGGAGTTTATCTGAAGAGGAAGATAATGATTTTATTAGTTTATGAAGTGAAGAAGAAAAACAATTGTTAAGTAGATGTTACCTACTTTAGGGTTGATTGATAATTGAACAATAAATTGAAAATGTTCTGGACATCCTAATGGTACTAACACATATCAGTGGCGCAGCTAAAATTATCAATAAAGGGAAGCCGAAAGAAAAATTGTTCAATTCTCATAAACTCAGATAAAAAACTGGAGGTCAACAATCTTATGATGTATTAAACTGGTATTAAATATAATTATACAATGTGATGTGTTAGACAGTCACACACAGGTGTGCCATATTATTTGGCAATAGTAGACACTAAGAAGAGTGGTTCTTCCGAAGGGAAGCCGATAAGAATCGGGTTGTATGAAGGCTACGCCCCTGGCACATATCATAACATCACGCCTTGTTTACCCTAAGGGTTAGGCAGAGGTGAACCTATAATATTACATCCACATTTCGCCAGTTGTGTGTATGTTTAAGTCCCATGTAATAGGGGGTGGACCATGGTGCTAGTTTATACATACTAAAAGTAAATTTAAAAAATATAAAATCTCGATTGCGTAAAAAGTGAACTTTAAAAAAGATGGAAACAAGATGACCTATTTTGTCTCCAAATATTCTTATGCAGTAGGAGGCAATAGGTCTTTATCGTTAAAAAGAAGATGCCTCCACACACACTCGCGCAATAAAGACAAATCTAATGACATATCATTCATCAAAATCGGTTTAGCCGTTTAGTAGTTACGACAGGGCCGTTTAGTAGTTACATAGGGACGGACTTACATACATACATACAGGTTAAACACATAACCTCCTTTTTTGGCTTCGACGCAGTCAGGTAAAAATTACAGGGTTCATGTTATAACGGATAGAAAGGACTTTGGCCTTTAAATAAACGGACAAGAGGAAGCAATTTGAAACTACACATTAAAGTACAGTAGAACCTAATAATTTGCTTGACTTTTACAAAAATCTGATGTTCAAAATTATCTATCCATACTAATATTATAAATTCGAAAGTAACTCTGTCTGTCAGTCTGTCTGTCTATATGTTACCTTTTCACGTCTAAACCACTGAACAGATTTCGATAAAATTTGGCAAGGAGATAGATGGCATCCTGGAGAAGGGCATAGGCTACTTTTTTTGGCTCGAAAATAACCTTACAGGGGGTGATATAGGGGACGAAAGTTTGTATGGGAAACCCAGCATTTCCTAAGTAAGGGATATGAAAATTCAAATGTATGCTTTTGGTAGGAAAAAAGGGTTTTTGAAAAATCATCCCCTAAGGGGTAAAATAGGGGTTGATTTTAAAAAACACAAAAAATACTTAAAGTTTTGTGTACCTCTTCTTAAGAGATTTAAGGGATTAGAAATGTAGTCATCATTCGTATCTTGACTTATTGAGGTAACATTTTAGTCTTTAATTTTAACTGACTTCAAAAAAGGATGAGGCTCAATACGGTTGTTTTTTTTATTTTCATTTATAAACCGATTTGGAAAATTCTTTTTTATTTGAAAGGACATACTTCCTGATTGCTCCCATTTTTATCAAAATCCAGTTCTGATGATGTGGTCCATGAGGAATTGAGGGAACTCCTCAAATATTATAGGCATATACATAGCGATTTTGGTATTTTCATCAACTAGTCAGGGATTTGCATTCAGAAAGCATCATTTGGTGAAGTGGAACTGATGACGAAGACCACAGATGGGCACGAGAACTCCTCAAAGGTAAGTATTTCACGGGTGGTGATAAGATATCTCGATTAAGATAGTTAAGCGACTATGACGAAGTATATTTAAATTAATGGTTCTGATAAAAATGGTACCATCGAACTGATCTAAAGATGAAGCCGAAAGGTAGACACCGGAACTCCGTAATAAGACAGTATATCCTAGCCGTGTTTGGACTTATTGGAATCGTAATATTTTGAATAAATTGGCTGAAATATGGTGATATGATTGTTGAAGATGTCGAAAAAAATCATGCCTACTGGGAACTTTCTGGCGTGCGCCGCTAATCTCCGAAATGGCTGGACCGATTTTAACAGGAGTTTCACTGGCAGATAGCTGATGTTACAGCGGGTAACTAAGGCTACTTTTATTTTAGACAAATGATTAGGGTTCCGCGCAAAAAATTAAAACCCATGAAATTATGAACAAAAATGCGGATTTGAAAACTTATCACATTTGGTAGCCCAATTTTCGAGGATAATTATAGGCTATTTAACATTACGCTACGACCCTTAGGAGCCGATCAAAAAGAAAAAGTCAGAAAGAACATTAAGCGAAAACGATGTAATAGCGCGGGCGGGCGATGCAACGCGACGGGTCGGGGGACGAGGGAGTTTTATTAAAATGTGGCTGTTATTTTAGTATACAGGGTGTAAGAAACAGCCCTCCGCAGACCGATGGGGTGAATTCAGTATATCATACTAAGATGACCGTTACATGAAATTATTTCAGGAACGTTATGGGAATCCAATAAACCTGATTTGATTTATTACCTCACACGCAATGTAGCCACACAGATTACCAGATAAATCACTCCATACAAAAATTTCAATACCTACTGCTATGATAGCCTACACCATAGAGTCGCCTAAAGTGAGATTTGCTTTGTAGCTGCGCGCTACCGCGTGGTTATTGTGAATTGTCAAGATGTCAGTAGGTATTTGTAGTACACTTTATAAAATAAAATAAAAGGCCTTTTAATGTTTTAGCATGTTTAATTGTTAAAAATACTTATGAAAGATCGAGGAATATTTTTTATGCTCGATAACTATTTAGTATTCTGTGACCACACCCCGAAACTGCAATAACGATAACGAATAATGATGTGTGACTTACTTGTCTTACAATTATTGTAAGATAAGTAACGCAAGCGCAACGTGTAGTACCTAACTATTTAATAATCGGTGATGTAACCACTCCGCATGGCCACGAATACGAATGAAATACGAAATGCAGGAAACTGAAAACATGATTAATTGATTTGTTCGTTCATTTACACAATTAGCGTAATAGGTAACTACTAAGCTTCTACACTATGAACAAACCTGCTCTAGCGCCATATAGTGACGTCATGCACGTTTTTCTGACACTTGCACGCTTTTAAATAAACAATAATCATATTATGAACATAACATTACCAAGATAATAACGATAATATATTATTGAAAATGAATTCGCATAAAGTAAATTTTTGCTAAACGTAATTTTCAAGTGACAGCTGACAAATAGAGGTCACTGACCTTTCTATTCTTATCTCAGACGCGTATTTGAAGTAATTACGTATCTAGGAATAAAATACAAAACACGAAACAAGCATGTTTAAACAATTTACCTATTTAAAAAACGATAGTAAAACTATATCAGTAGGTAAACTGAAAAAGATAAGTTTTTATCTCTTCTCTTGCTGGATCTATTACATCCATCAACTGCACTTAATACACCAGGAGCTAGACCACCACCTCTTAATGCAGCATTATTGTAATGTTACTTCAGTGTGAGAAAGAGAACACTTCTTACACTGAAGTAACATTAAAATAATACTGCTTTAAGAGGTGGTGGTTGGCCCCCTGAACCGGCCATATCATAAGAATTTGAAACTAACTACGTCAGATTAACCGAAATTTATGCGTGCGTATGTGCCTCGCGGCTGTCGGCAACCCACTGAGTAATGGTCTGCGTACGACCCGGCGGCCGGTAGGTAGTCAGTGCGCGTATGGAGTGATTTAACTGGTAATCGGGGGCAGCGAGCCTTCGGCCGCCGAGTATTTCAACACCCATTGCTGATTTTTTGATTTGAGCTGTTTTATTTACATAAATGGAGTGCTGATGAGAGAAAATGTAATTTTACATTGAAACAAAAGAATAGTAATTAAAAATACGGTAAAGAAAATGAAAATTTTCCTGAGAATAATTTCGGTGGAATATGATTTAGAATAAGGAGCTGAATGCACCCTGTTAGTTTGCGGAGGGCTGTCCCTTCACCCTGTATTGTGTATCTTACGACATCGACATGAACGCAGTCGCGGGGCACAGTTAGTTATATAATATTTTATTACCTTAAAATCACTCCAACATGAAAACACTTAGGTACGCCTGCTAGTGTTTTCAAGGTATGAAAAACGATATCTGGCTGCTGGAACAACTTCCTGGGATCCTCACTCCAGTGATAAAACCAAGAAGGTCCAACTTGTGTGACTTTTCTGACTGCTTGACAGGATTGATGAAAACCGATGTCACTGCACAAGATTAAAGATAGAAGTGAACTGAAGACAAAGGCGTTCTGTTATTATTTATAATTATTATCTCGAAATAACGAATTAATGATATTTTAGGGTTCCTTATTTAAAGTAATATTGATTTGTAAAGCGAAGAAATCAAGTTCATTATTTTATGTTTACCCTATTTTACTTCTGTTTTATTTAGCTTTGTTAAAATTTAAAGAAATTTCTTTATTCAAATAGTGTAATTCTCTAAATGAATGAATAAAGATCCAAAAAAGTTAAAATAATAATCCTCAATTGTGGCGATACTCTGAAACGTACTTGATCCCTACACACTTTTGATGTGTGTATATAAGTAGATTAATTATGCTACGGCTACATTGTCGCGATAAAGCGAACTACACTTCGCACGCTCTCTGTTTTATACAGCGAGACGTCGTCGAGCGGTTTCGGAGAGAGAACTCGCAGTTACTGTTCGCCTTATCGCGACAATGTGGCCGCAGCATAATGAATATTGCCAACCCTGCAATTCCTTCCATTTACACCGGACCGGGCGCATAGAAACTGCATTGATGACGCACGGCCAGCCACGAGCCGCCGACGCAGCGAAATTCAATAGTTACTATAATAGCAATTAATTATTTTTAATTTGTAATTTTGTCATTCCATTTCTAGCCTCGAAATAGGTTTCATTCAATTTTAATTGTAAGTTTCTTTTAAAATAAATTGGTCTGGTGGTCGCAAGCGCTACTGCTGAGCATGAGGTCCAGGGTTCCATTCTCGGGTCGGGCAAAGTGTTATTGGGTATTTCCATCCAGAATTTCTCAGTAGCAGCCCGGAGTCTGTATTTGTGCCCGGTTGATAGCAATAGGCTCGCCCCCTATTACATGGGACTTAAACATAAATGGCGAAATGTGGGTAAATGTTCGAACCTCCGTCTGCAGTCTACGTAATTGGCGCAGTCGCTAAGCACACGGAGGCCGGTTCGCGAAACGCGCTAGGATCATCTTATATCAATATTCACGATCGCGAGTCGGCCGGGCGGCTATCAAGTCTTGTCACGGGTATCATATTTATGTGACTACACTGGAATCTTTCTCGTCTTCCTTGCTGTCTATTCCAAGTTATTATTATGTCCAAGATGTTTCATCGCGAGAGGTCTTAACCCTCCGGAACCTCAACCTTTATACAGGGTGTAAGGAACAGCCGTCCGCAAACTGATGGGGTGAATTCAATAAATCATACTCAGATGACCGGTACATGAAATTATTTCAGGAACGTTATGGGAATCCAATACCTAAGCCTGATTTGTTTTATTACCTCACACGTAATGTATCGTTACCGTGGTAAAACGCGCGTAGCGAACGGCAGCGCAGCGAGCCTTCGGCCGCAGAGTATTTCAACATTCATTGCTGATTTTTTGACTTTAGCTGTTTTATTTACATAAATGCAGTGCTGCGTACAGAGAATGTAATTTTTCATTGAAATAAAGGAATAGTAACTGAAAAAACGATAAAAAAATGAAAATTTTCCTGAAAATATTTCCGGTGGAATATGATTCAAAATAAGGACCTGAATGCACCCTGTCAGTTTGCTGAGGGCTGCCCATTACACCCTGTATACTAGACTTGCTTCCGCCCGCGACTTCATCCGCGTAAAATTTCTTGTTCCCCCGACCCACCTCGTCGCATCACATCGCCTGCCCGCGCTTCGTTCGTTCGTTCTCGCTTAGCGCTCGTTCTTCCTATTTTTTTTTTTGTTTTTGCTCGGCTTCTAAGGGTCTTAGCGTAATGATACATACCCTATAGCCTTCCGCAAGAATTGGACTTTATAATGCAAAAAGAAATTTTCTAATCCGACTGGTAGTGACCGAGATTAGCGCGTTCAAACAGTCACTAAAAAATAAAATGGGTAGGTAACTATTAGACTAAGCGCATTTTTCTTACTTTAAGCATTTTTATACCCGTCGTAATTTCTAAACTAAAGATCTGATTCGAATAATTTAAAAAGGATTTTACATGTACTTAATCCACCTTGATTATGAAACTATTTATTTGGATAAGGATCAATACCATGTTTATGAAAACACCTTCGCAAGTAATGCATTATTTTATAACAAATTTGGTTACCATTAAAAAAGTTATAGTGAGCCAACTTTAAACGATAGACATATGCTATCACGGACTTTTTTTTAGAACTTTTTAAGAGGAACAATCCCGTCATGCATGATTTTTGCGTAACTTTAACCGTTTACGCGGGGCACGCAACGGAAGCTCGCAAAAGGAATAAATTTTCCCCGTTTTTGCAACATTTTTCATTGATGCTCCGCTCCTGTTGGTCGTAACGTAATATTATATAACCTATAGCCTTCCTCGATAAATGAGCTATCCAATACTAAAAGAATTTTTCATTTCAAACCAATAGTTCCTGAGAATAGCGCGTTTAACCAAGCAAACAAACGCTTCAGCTTTATAATATTAGTATACGAGGTGGAGATGACAAAAGAACAAAAAATTAAACTTTATATACCTAATGACGTTCCCAGTGTGCATACAAAAATTGAATTTTTGTATGCAGATTGGGACTTTGGATACATGATGTATCTGCTAACAGGCCAGCACCGACAGGTTAAAGACATCTGCAGTAATGTGCATCTGTATAAACCCAACATGTTGCCAGCTCGCTACCTCTTCGCCAAATTTGTTCTTAAGTTTTGTTTCCCGATGCAAATTAATGCATATTATGCCTTATGCTAGTAGCATAAGAGTTATAAAGCGTGTCATTAGATTATAAAAGAATGCATGCGGAAGCTATTACTACAAATTTTACGCACTCATGTCAATCGAAAATTAAGTATGTGCGAAAGGGATAGATGACAGATAATAGTTCGTTTGTTTTTACTTCGATTTCTTGCTGAAACCTGCAAAAAATGGTGTACGTCACTGCACTAGTCAGTTTGTCGCGGCAATCCTGTCATTGTTTTGCATCGCAAGCGCACGTGTTTCAACGACTCGCAAAGTCTCGTCAACGCGACACACCACCGATACGCAATAAACAATTGACACTGCCAATCTTCTCACAAGTTGGTGAACCAATATTTAAATGGTGTTCTATTTTGTTTACACTTTTATGCTATTTAATTTGTTACAAAAAATCACTTTTTTAATTTCAACGTGAGGATTTATTCGTGATAGTTCCTAAATACTCTTATGCATTAGTATTGCTAGTGTTTTCATTTTCTGTTGTATTGTAGTATCCACCTCGTAGATATGAATAGAGATGTATATTTTTATTTCAATAGTTTATTTGAACCAAAACTTTCATACGATCCACGAGTAGTTGTTTTGTCTTGTACTTTGAACGTCGGGTTTACCAACAAACTCTGTCACTTAGTAAAATTTCTAGCAAAATTTGTTTAGTGTCATTTTTAAGGACACCATTTAAAAAAATTGTCAGCAAGGTCAGTTACTAAGCAAAATATTGAGTAAGACTTTAAAGAAAATTTAAGTTACACGTCGTTGTACGGAACCATCAGAGCTAACACAAACTTGACCGCTTTATAAATAACTTAATGAGTAATGATAACATAATGAGTTTAAGAACAGTTAATCGTATTGTGTATTTGTGTTATCAATGATTAAAGAAGTAATTCCAGATGGTTTCGAAGAACAATTAAGGACAATAAGAGTAAGTATATTTGAGAGGATTCACCAAAACAAATCAATCTGCCTAGCCTTTTCCCAACTATGTCGGAGTCGGCTTCCAGTCTAACCAGATGCAGCGGAATACCAGTACTTTACATGGAGCGACTGTCTATCTGACCTCCACAACCCAGTTACTGAGTAACACGATACCCCTAGGTACTAAGACTACTAGGTACTAGGTGGTAAGACTGGTTGTCAGAGTTTTACGGGCAAAGATCTACGGAGGGATCTCGATATGTAATGGATGGTTACCCATCCACGAACTGACCGTGGCAAGCGTAGCTTAACCTTCGATTCAAAACAGAGACACCACGAATGAAAGGCAACGTGGGACCTCATTATTATAGACTGTTTATACAGTGTGAGTCTTTATAATCTGCACATATCGAAATGAGGGAATCTATGCTTAATTTTATCGACGGAAAAAATGTTAAAAAAAATCTAAATATTTATTAATATTTTTTATGGATTTTTAAAAAAAATTGTTTGCTTTTGTGACCCCAGTGTATACAAAACTGTGTAACTTTTAAACTAAACGATTTATCACGATGAAACAAATTCCATAATGTTTGGAAGTAATTAGGTGTCGTCATAAAATAAAAATTATGGAAAAAAAATAGCCATAATCAAATATAAACATTTTTTTTGGCAAAAATCTGATTTTTTTTCATTAATTTTTACAAAAATTGTAAAATTTCTCAATAACATGCCCCCATCACCTTCTTTTTTTATAACTTTAAGTTATTCTTCATTGTATTAGGAACCTAACGGTAAAAATTGCATGTTTTTAACTCAACCCCAACATTTTTTATCAAATGTCAAAGAAAGGCCCAACGCATAGCTACGCACATTGTTTAGCAGGTAGATAAACTTTTTTTTGTTAACTTTGTTGTGAATGCGCGCGGGTCGTTTCAAAGATGGCACTCCGAACGCGGAATCGTATTGTTCTCATAAGGGTGGTTTGTTTGGGATGATAATTAATGCAAAAGAGTTCAATTGAAACCCATTTATTATTAAATACAAAATTTAATGCATCAGGTTCTCAAAATGTCCACCTCGTTGTTGTAAACACAAAGCCGCGCGAATTAGAATTTGGTGTGTCGTCGCTCTCCTTATCATTTCGGGATCATTGCGAATATCATTCGCACAGTTTATTATGCGGTCACGCAAATCGGCCTCACTGATGGGGGTACTGTAGACGCGTTGCTTCATGGTCCCCCATAGGAAATAATCAAGGGGCGTCAAATCGGGTGAACGCGCAGGCCACCCTACAGGTCCTTGCCGGCCGATCCATTTGTCATGATAATTTTCGTTTAAAAATCTTCTTACATTTGTAGCGTAATGGGCAGGACATCCGTCCATCTGAAGAAACATCCTTTGACGCACAGCCAGTGGGACATCTTCCAATAACTGAGGCATATCATCTCTCAATAGACTTAAAAATCTTTCACCAGTCAACGTTCTCGGCAATATGACTGGTCCAATCAACATGTTATCGATAAGACCAGCCCAAACATTTATCGAAAATCTTACTTGGAAAGTAGATGACCGTTTCAGTTTCGGGTTTTCACCTGCGCGGCACCATCTGTGTAAATTTCGACAGTTAGTAATACCGTCTCTAGTGAATGTCGCTTCGTCCATCCATAGTATTTTTCTTGGAAAGTTTGGGTTTGCTCTGGTTTTTCTTTGAATCCATGTGGACATCACACACCTTGGACGCCAGTCTACGTCTTCATGTAGATGTTGCACCCTTTGATAGTGATAAGGATGCAATCCTTCTTTCTTTAAAATACGCCACACTGATTTTTGGGATATTCCGTGACGAAGAGCCAGTCGTCTAGTACTTATGGATGGATCAGCAAACAAATCACTTAATACTGCTTGTTCAGTAGCCGCATCAATAATTACTTGAGGTGGCTCGCGACGATCTCTACTTGATCCAAGTCCAGTGATCGACAACCTTCTGTGAACTTCCTGGAAGTTTCGGGCAGATGGCACTGGTTGCCTGTTAGGATACGCAGCTATGTAAGCCGCGCGCGCAGCTCTGGCACTTCCTTGTCCCACTCCATAATAAAAATGTATGTCGGCGATGTGTGCCGGGGAAAATTCACTTAAACGCGGCATCATGTAGCAGCGAACGAAAGTTATGAAAGTCCAGCGAACGAAAGTACCGAAACACATGTAGCAGCGGCGAATAATTCGGAGCGACTGCCAGTCTGACATCTGTCATAATTCAAGTTCCTTTGGCTGGCCCTACCTCCCCGACCTGCGCACATTCAAAAGAAAGTTTATCTACCTGCTAAACAATAGCTATGCGTTGGGCCTTTCTTTGACAGTTGATAAAAAATGTTGGGGTTGAGTTAAAAACATGCAATTTTTACCGTTAGGTTCCTAATACAATGAAGAATAACTTAAAGTTATAAAAAAAGAAGGTGATGGGGGCATGTTATTGAGAAATTTTACAATTTTTGTAAAAATTAATGAAAAAAAATCAGATTTTTGCCAAACAAAAATGTTTATTTTTAAATGTGGCTATTTTTTTTCCATAATTTTTATTTTATGACGACACCTAATTACTTCCAAACATTATAGAGTTTGTTTCATCGTGATAAATCGTTTAGTTTAAAAGTTACACAGTTTTGTATACACTGGGGTCACAAAAGCAAACAATTTTTTTTAAAAATCCATAAAAAATATAAATAAATATTTAGATCTTTTTTTAACATTTTTTCCGTCGATAAAATTAAGCATAGATTCCCTCATTTCGATATGTGCACATTATAAAGACTCACACTGTATACTGCCCATTATTGTTTCAACTAGCATTTGTCCGCGGCTTCGCCCGCGTGGATGTCGGAAAATATCCCGCTGGAACGTACTACCGGGATTAAAATTACCCTATGTATTGATCCAGGCTATAAACTATCTGTGTGCCAAAGGACAAATGGGACAATGCACGATTGCCTAGGTAGCCAAAATCAATGTTCAGTAAAGATTGTTGTATTCTAACGACGGTTATAATGTATAGTTTATTGATTAGTAAGTTTTAGGAGTCCGGAACTTACCAAAACTGATAAAAATATGGTTTATACTGCTTTATGGATTTTAATATGTGGATATGTGTGTGGTTTTTATATGTGTCTCACTTCCAATATCTATGTTCTTCACACGCTAAGAATCTTCGTTCTTCTAACAATCTTCTCCTACTCTGTCCTTCTCATACTTCTGACTTTGTTCATTCTTCCTTTCATATTCAGTCCATTCTTCTTTGGAATGCGCTACCTCTTGACATCAGGATGGCCACCAGTCGGTATGCATTTAAGCGGAGATTGCGGAGTTATTTTCAAAATAAATAGCGTAGAGTCATCTCAAAACCTCTCTCTCTTGAATTTGTATATAATATATGTATATAATATAGGTATATATTATAGTAAATATGTATGTATGTGTATTATAAGTTTATGACTTATTTATGTACAAATTGTTCCATTTCTAACAGAGCACCTGCCATCTAATCTCTTCACCACCCTTGGTTGACTGGTAGAGAATGCCTAAGGCATTAAGTCCGCCTTTGTACTTTTTTAAGTGTGAAAAGTTTAAATAAATAAATAAATAAATATGCTTTTTTTTACTTTATCGTCATCGATCTGTGAGTGAACACTGGTACTAACTGGTGGTACTCCTGTGTAAGATCGGTGAAAAAAGTTATATTTTGTTGGTCTGATCAGATTTTGCAGATTTTTGCTTAATTTTTTTTTTTGTCTCGAAGCATTTTTCCTTAATGTGTGTTTACTTAAAATTACTTCTTTAGTTCCATATTTTATTTTATTTTCTCCTCAATTCCCATTTTTTTTCTGATCTGAGCGATGGCTGTTTTGCGTGAATGTGACGCATATTTTCCGCCAACTTGTTTCTTTTTGTGTTTGTGTTCTTTTTTTTTGCGTCATGTTAACCGCAAATAAACGTATTTTCTATCTTTTTCTTTTTTATCAGATCCTACTGAATTAGTATTAAAATAAGTAAAACTAAGTATTAATTGCTGAACGAATTCGTTCTGCAATGTAAGCACAATTGTAAGCAAAGCAGCAGCAAACTCTTTTTGTCAACGTTAACATGAATCATAAAACACATCATATGCCCATAATATCTGATATTTTTATTAATAAATCGTTTTTGTGGGTCTTGATTTTTTAGGGTTGGTTGAGTTTATAATAAAAATTATTTCGGAAATGATTGCCCTTCGCATAATACGTCAGAGAGATGTCAGTCATGTCAAAGAATAAAATCCCTAATTTTAGGAAGTGCGTATTTGAAAAAGCAGGTTTGATATGCGGCACACAAATGTTTGTTTGTGCACTTACTGTTGGCGTATTTTACACGTAATTAACATTCCTTTGATTTAAAATAAACGCCTTTTAGTTTCTAAATATGTATATTTTTTTAATGTTGTCCCGCAAGTTTAAAAGGATTAATAGTAATTTAGATACTTATTCATTTTTAATTAAATCATACTGTAAAACATCCAATTCTGACCATTACCTGACATAACCAGACCCCAGGAACTGGAAATTTCTTTTCATCCAAATCCGTTCAGCCATTTTTGCGCCAGTCGGAACATACATCCAGCCAAACAGACAAACGGACAAAAATTCTTCGTTACTATTTTATTATATACTACGTGTGCCCCACGACTTCATTCGCGTGGAAGTCGTAAGATACACAATATATTAAAATAACAGCCATATATTTAAAACTTCCTCGTCCCCCGACTCGCCGCGTTCCATCGCATCGCCTTTCCCGTTTTCACTTAGCGTTCTACTGACTTTTTTCTTTTTGCTCGGCTCCTAAGGGTCGTAGCGTGATGTTCAATTGCCTATAACTATCCTCGAGAATTGGACTACCAAAAGTAAAAATAATTGTGTAACTTACCTTTTTATATAATACTAGCAGCACCCGACGGTTTCACCCGCATAAGTCTAGTATTATAGCATTATACAAGGTGTAATTTTAAACAATGTTAATTAAAAAA
This sequence comes from Fissipunctia ypsillon, assembly GCA_947568875.1. NCBI lineage: Eukaryota > Metazoa > Arthropoda > Insecta > Lepidoptera > Noctuidae > Fissipunctia > Fissipunctia ypsillon. The sequence goes on along the minus strand of OX387659.1, from coordinate 11,691,509 downwards.
AAACTAGTGTGTTGTGTAGACATATATAGCATCAGAGTCATTATAAAATATGTATAGGGGATTTATCGAAACTAATTAACCAAGTTTCGCTTTACCAAGCGGCGTTCATTTGGATTGAAATCGATTCATAAATTATTACTTTCTAAATTGTTATAAAAATTTTGTATGTGAAGTCAGGGTTAATTGTTTATCAAATTATATTACCATTTTTAACTGTCCGTATATTCAAAAAGCAACTGTCACTGTATGACAGTTCTATGAAACGTCACACGGCGAATTGACGTAGTGGGTCCGATTTGTTAAACAATTAATTTCCCTGATTGTAGTTACAAGATGTTTAGTGTTGAAATTTCTTGAATCATGTAAGATTTTATATGACACATAACGATTTATTTTTTCACGTCTGTAATAACGTTGGACCATCGCTCTGTTCTAAATTCGATTCGAGTCGAATAGTTTTAAATACAAGTGACTATGATAGATGGACAGACACGGAACACGACGGGCGGACATCAGTCGTTTTTCATAACTTTTAAAATTGTGATGGTGAAATAAGGAACAGGTGACGTTTCACTAACATTCATCATCTTCCTGCCCTTGTCCCATGTTACTTGGGGTCGGCGCAACACGTTTTCTCTTTCCATTTTCCCTGTCAAAAGTCACGCTATCACCCTTCTCTTTCATATCATTCCTCACACAATCCATCCATCTTTTCTTTGGCCTTCCTCTCCCTCTCCATCCATCAACATTTATATTCATCACTCTTTTAGTCACATGCGTTTCCTCCCTCCTCTTCACATGTCCATACCAAGCCAAACGATTTCCTTTCAACTTTTCTGTCACTGCCGCCACTTTCAAACTTCCCCTTATATACTCATTTTTTACTTTATCCATTTTCGTCACTCCACACATCCATCTCAACATTCTCATCTCCGCTGCATGCAATCTTTTTTCATCCGTCTTCTTCACGGCCCAGCATTCCGATCCATACACTACGACAGGCCTTATCACGGACTTATAAATTTTTCCCTTTAATTTGAGGGGCATCCGTGGGTCGCAAGTTGTTCCTGTGACCTGTCGCCATTTCATCCATCCTGAGCTGATCCGATGCGCTACGTCTCGGTCTACTTCGCCATCCCCTTGGACAAACGACCCGAGGTACCGGAAGTCGGAGCAGCTCGGTACGGGCATTCCGGCGAGAGATATGGGCACAGGACTGGAGAGACCGCCAAAATCACAAAACAAATATTCTGTTTTGGTCCAACTTAATCTCAGGCCAGCGGTCTCCAGTTTTGCCCACCACACCTCCAATCTCCTCTGGATCTCTAAGCCGCTCTCAGCAACCAGCACAATGTCATCAGCGAACAGCATACACCAGGGCGCCTCTTCGTGGATATCCAATGTAAGAGCGTCCATTATCATCACGAAGTGGTAAGGGCTGAGTGCTGACCCTTGGTGCAAGCCGACAGCCACATTGAAGCTGCCGGTAGTGCCCACTGTAGACCGGACTTGGGTATTGCATCGACTGTACATCGCTCGAATCAACTGCACATACTTCCCTGGCACACATTTCTCCTTAAGGGCCCACCACAGAACTTCACGAGGCACTCGGTCGTATGCCTTTTCGAGGTCAATGAATACCATGTGCAAGTTTTTATGTGCACCTCTGTATATCTCGCACAGCTGGCGGATTTCACTAACATTCAAAAATCAAAATCAAAAGTCATGTATTCAAATTAGGCTGAGAATCAGCACTTTTCGAACGTCAAAAATTACCTAAGACTGTCCCCCAAAACGCCCGCCCTTCACCACTTCCTATAGTCCATTTGAAATAAGATTAGAAATTTAACTAAACCTTTTTTACAGTCCGTTCAACCGATTTTAACTTCTATTGCGTTGGTGGCATGACAAATGGCTGCTGCAGTAAACAGTTGGCATTGTAACCACATTTTTGCTTTTAATGCCATCCTTATGCCTACGGAATAGAAGTCAAAATCGGTTTAACGGACTGTAAGAAAGGTTTATTTAAATTTCTAATCTTATTTCAAAAGGAGAGTAGTGCTTTAGCTGGCATGCAGAAGTGGCGCAACAAACTCCCCAGCAGCACAGCTGTCTGTTTAGTTAGAAAAACTTGATTCTATCGAGTATGCAAAATTATTTACATTACGCAACACAAAAACATTGAATAAAATTATTTGCCATGCATGTGTGTGTATTTGCTAGCATACGCCAATATACCAATAAAAAATAATAAAAAAAAAACATCGAAACTATACTCAAGCATAAATAAAAATTAAAAACTAAAGACGTAATAGAACTTTATAGCTACATAAAAGCCTCCATGCATAAAGGGCGTGCCCGCTTACATTATCTACATGAGTCTAATAAGTGTGTAAGTATGTACTCGTGGTATGTACTTCTACTGTACAAGGCAAAGCTCTAGAGAATCCTGCTACATAATTCAACGGCTGTATACAGGGTGGATTTTTGAGTTGGGGCAGTAAAAGCAGCAGGAACAGGAAAACGGTCTTAGGAGACTGCCCTTAACTTTTTGACACTTGATTTTGAAAAAAAAAAGTACAGACAGCAAGAAAATGGGCAATTTCCGTAAAAACTTTTATTGATACCAAGCGACCCCGTTTCTTATAAGGATAAAATAACTCTTTCGGACCAACTGAAGTATGAGTAATAGAAAAATCAAAAATCGCAAAAAAAACTTTTCCCATACATTTCGTAGGAAATGTACTTTATACTGTCCCGTTGCCGATAAGTCAAGTATAGCTCCGTCTCTCTCTAACACTGGCAAAATGATAGCATTAATTCTTCATAATACGGCCCTGTATAGTGCAGTTGCATTATACGGAGCACTAGTTGATCAAGTAGCAAACAGCTAAGTGCTCTAGGGACAAGCGTCGATAGCGAAGTTAGTAACTGTGATTGCCTGCAATTACGACGCGGTAGAGCGGCGGTCGTCGCTGCTGCAGGCAGATAAGAGTTTGTGTCAAAAGACTAGGTACCTAGGCAAATGTGGTGAATAGACAAATAAATAGGTAAACTAGTATATAGTAATAGTGTAGTAGTGTGTAGTTATTTGATTATTATTTTTTTCTAATTTAAGTTTATAAAAATCTTAACTTTAGAACCTTCCCCCCCCCCCCCCCCCGCAAAACCGTTTTCACAGTTTGTCTGTGGGAACGGAACAAACAGGGGGCCAACCACCACCTCTTAAAGCAGTATTATTTTAATGTTACTTGAGTGTGAGAATGAGATGGAGCTATACAGGAAACACATCTCGGAAAACACACACACGAAACACAACACACACCCTCACATTCTCTTACTTAACATTAGGTACTCACACACACGGCACTTGCATTTGGCATCTGAAAATGTATTATTAATATATTATTGTATTTCTTTAAATATTTCTTAATATCTTTGTTATGTATTAGTCTTGGAACAACCTACCCTCTCACTTGGAGTCGGGCGTTGGTAGCTTTTTTTTTGGGAAATCATCAAATGACTTCTCTCGCTCTGGGCGGAGCGGGAGGGCGTGCCAGACTCTTACTGACTAAAACCCACCCGTGTTCCTTCAGTTGCCTGTGTCAGGGCCATGGTAACTCTTTAAACATCCCGCAACTCTAGCTGGGGGGACGTTGGTAGCTGCGCCACAGTTTATAATTTTTGCAGCTATCATCGTTTTAACACTGTTATCTTTGAATGTATTTGTTTTTTGTTCCAAATAAACGATTATTATTATTAAAAAAAAATATCTTATCTTACATCTATGGAAAGTAAATAAAGGAAATGTTTTATCTTATATATCTTTTCAAACGTCGATTGCACACTATGTGTGCAGATAACAATAGATTTTTAATTTGATATGATTATAGCTAATTTGCTTGGATAAAAACTATGTTATTTAACAGGTTCAGTGCAACTAATAAATTTTCTATTGTGTCTATTTTCTGGCAGTTAACGTGTTAAAGTTCTGTGAGCTGAGGTCCAAAATAACCAGTAGGTGGAGCCCTGACACTATATTGAGGGGCTCGTGGCTAAGTAATAACAGCCGCACTGGTTAATAGATCAAGTGAAGCTGCGCTAGCCGCGGTTGGTCCGTGGATGGGTGACCATTTTTACATACTGAGACTCCTCCATGCCTCGGAGAGCACGGCTGTCATTCGTGGATCCTTGACAGTCGTTACAGGTCGTCAGCAGCCCGAAAGTCTGACAACCAACTTACCAAGGCGTATCCTGTTCCCCAGTAACTGGGTTGTAGAGGTCAGATAGGCAGTCGCTTCATGTAAAATACTGCTATTCCGTTGCATCCGGTAAGACTTGAAGCCAGCCGCAACATAATTGAGAAAAGGTTAGGCAGATGACATATGCCGTTCTAATAACATATTTTTTTATTGAACTGCTCATTTTAAAAAGAAAATACTTACATACAATTTTATCCCGTAAGCGGCAAAAGCAGTCGAGTACAAAAAAATTGGAATGTCATTCCATGATAGACATTCCAATTTTTTGGAAAATGAGGAAATTTTTTTTTATTTGAAAAAAAAAAATTTCCTCATTTTCCAAAAAAACCTATCTGGTTTGCTCTTGACCCTAGGTCAGAGATGACAGAGATAAAGTCGACGATGGAGCGAGCTTACCCAAAAGAAGCCTATTCACTCTCACTTTGAAGAGATCGGGGTTGTATGCGTTCGGAAACACAGACGCAGGCAGAGAGTTCCACTCCTTTGCTGTCCGCATCACAAAAGACATTTGGAAACGATTGTTTGGAACGCATTTGTTTGGGGATTTGTTGGAGAATGAGGGAACATAGATATGTTCCCTTATTTTCCAAGATGACTAGTTTTTTAACCCAAAGTCCACTTATTCTTTACCCCTGCGACATAGTAACGCCATGCGTCGTGGAACTCCCAGAGCACAACCCTAATTTGTCACACTTGACCCAATTAAATCTAGTTCACGAAACAGTCTTTTTGTTTTTTTATATGATAATTATTAACACATAAATATGTGTTTACGACTAAACGTATTTAAAACGTCGTTCTGTTTCTATCAAGCGTTTGAAAATATCAGAGACAGAATGATGCTTTAAATAATTATAAAAAAACACGTTTAATGATTTGTGATGCAAGCGGGCCAAAAATCACTGGCGAATTAAGGGGAGGGCGGCAGGTGCGATCCGACCCGAGCCCCCGGTCCTCAGGAGCCCGAAATCTTTAAAAATACTTTTTAATCAAATCCCAAACAAAGCCAAAATATGTTCAGTAAGTTAAACCCAAAAGCTTATTTTAGCTTATTTTTAATTTTTTTTTATTTATTTGTATGAAAAATTATTAAAAAGGTTTTATTAAAATTATAAATAAAAAATAATTTTAATATATATCTGCCTAGCCTTTTCCCAACGATTTTGGGGTCGGCTTTCAGTGTAACCGGATGCTGCTGAATACCATACATGTGGGTATGCTACATTATAAATGTAGAGTGCTAAAATTTTGGAGCTCACAAAATTTTCAAACGATTATTTTGACGTATCCAGAGTGCAAACATTTTTGAGCTCACTACGCTCGCTCTAGCGTCGTGTATTCAAATTTTCCGGTTCACTAAAGTTTCACCAAAACTCCACTGACAAATTTTCATTTTACAACCAAAGTTTCGTATACTATTTATTTCGCAAACAACTTGTTCTGCAAATGTTTCATTTTAAAAACACTCGTTTTATAAACATTCATTTGGCAAACACTTATTTTATTAAATGCATCATTCATTTAATGCTTCATTTTATTTAATGCATTTTTTGGCATACATTTAATAATCCTAAATAATTGAAAGACTCATGTATCGCATAGCCCAAAAGTCAAGGTCAACAAACCAAAATATTATTATGCTCAAATCTTAAAATATTACCTTGTGACAAGCTATGGGGTCAAGTGCATTTTCAAGGTCAATGACAAACATCTCGAAGTAAGGCGCGATCGACGGGGAAGAGGATAGCGGGGTCTAAAAGACCCCGCCATCCTCTTCTAACCTAACCTGTCCGAGTCGGGGTGCCCCAAGTCCCGACATCGCTTCGCTCGCTCTTGCATCCTAAGTTCTGCCATCTTCATAGTATGCCAAGTGAAATTGTACCATGTAAAAATAATGAATTATTTGTCAAATAATACGTTATTAAATAAAACTTTATCGGATAATTATTTTGCTAAGTGAATTATTTGGTAAACTTGTTGTTGTATAATGATGAAATGACAAATAATGTTTTTGCCGATCGTTGCTTGTCAAGTAAAAATTTATTTATTAATTTTTGGTGAACTGACCGGTCACCGAATTTTCCGTATAAGTCGATCTCCTATTTCTGTATGAATAGTCAAAAGTAAATCTAACCTTTTCTAGGTAGTGTGCTCAAATTTCGACGAGTTTCGCTTGCTCTTATATTCTACGTTATTCTAGTTATAAAAGTTTATTGCATATCTGGGCGGGACCCCATTTAGTTTGCCGCCCCGGGCCCCCGATAGGCTTAGTCCGCCACTGCCAAGAATTAAAACATAACGTAACATCACGTATGTATTCTCTGAAGCGTTAGGCAGAGGTGCACCTATAGTAGGTACACCCACATTCGCCAGTTCTGTTTAAGAGGGCTGTCACGTTTTGTCACCTCTCTCGCTCACACGGAACCACATTTTTTAGAATTTTAAATGAAATGAAAAAAAAAAGCTTTTGAAAAGATGCTTTTTTGAAAAATGTAAATAATGTGCGACCTACTAAATAATATTAATTTAAATATATACACAGATAGATAACTATATACTTACCTATTAATTTTCCCATTTTACAGTTCACAGTGACTGGTAATCTTAATATCCCCGATATTTCTGCATATGCCACCACACATATATCAAGATCTCGTCGCATCTCAATTTGCCGCCATTTTGGTTGACGGTCCACGATCTAAGTACTTAAGCGGTATCTGAAGGCAAAGTCGACCTTGATTTTTAATCAAGTCTGAAATAAATTTGAAGAGTCCTCCATGCATGGAAAGTGGGAAGATTTTCTTAAGATATTTTTTACTGCCTCGTTGGTCTAGTGGTCGCAAGCGCTACTGCTCTTGGGTTCGATTCCCAGGTCGGGCAAAGTGTTATTGGGTTTTCTATCTAGAATTTTCAGCAGCCCGGAGTCTGGATTTGTGCCCGGTTGATGGCAATAGGCTCGCCCCCTGTTACATGGGACTTAAACATAACTGGCGAAATGTGGGTGTACTATAGGTACACCTCTACCCAACCCTTCGAGGAAACAAGGCGTGATGATGTTTATTTTTTAAGTTACGTAGTTTAAAAAATGAATGTCATCCTCCTGCCCTTATCTCAGTTGATTTGAGGACGGCGCAGCACGTTTTTCTCCTACATATCTCTCAGAATTCATTTCCTTTTTTATCGATAATATATAATTTATTTACACAATCCATCCATCGTTGGTCACCTCTTTTTCAAAATTAAATAGTCGAAAGTATTTTCGTATTTTTTTTTTGGTTCGTCAATGTAAAATGTTTACGACTTTCTGGCAGTGATTGATGAATTTTATAAGTTGTCAATAAATCATTTTTTTTCGTTGCAAGTGTAATTTGATTCAGTGACATGAATAGAATAGAAGAGAATAGAATTTTATTTTGCAAATATGGGTAATACATAATAATAGTTCTTAAGATCACATTTAGCTCAGCCACATTTTACCACTCGGCATGCAAACATTTGAAAGTACTTATATCACCATTATTACACTTATTTAGATAAATTTATAAATTACTATTATAAAATTTTAAATCATCAACTTAATTAAAAATATATGTTTGTATTAAAAGTAAAATATAAATTAGTATCATTAGATTATATATCATGTCATTACTATTACAAATATCATTATCAAAATGTCAGAAATGCTGATGCAGATGCTCGTGCGTCTTACTAAATCAAATTACTGTAACTACTAACTACTAGAACTATACTATCTATACGAATGTGTTGTACAATTACAATAAAATTTTATGATCCATTACTAATGGCACAAATAAATATTTACATGTGTACTCAGACAGCCTCATGAGTCATAAATGAACTGGTTGATCAGCGATTAATATCATACAAGCATTGTATAAGTGCTTGAATAAAACATTACGGATAGCCTAAATATAACATCGAAAATCCGGAGCGTAATAAAAAGTCAGGGAAATTAATTATTCAGTAAATTGTCAACCTGCCAACTTAAATTTTTCATATATTCAAATTATAACTGTCATTCTTTGAAATTCGCATAAAATTGCTAAAACATGGCCAATTGTCGTTGTGTCCATTTGCTCAACAATTAATTTCCCTGGTGGTACATAAATTTGTTCAGATTCTCGTTTACACTCGTCATGGTGAATTCGTTTATGCCTTTCAGTTTATTATCCGAAGTTTTTAACTCGACATAATTATGTACCTACTTACCTACCTACATGTTTTTTATAAACCAATAACTTCTGCCTACCCCTATGGGAAAATGCGTGAGTTTATGTATTTATGTATGTTGTGTAATTTCCAACATCGCCAAATTCAATTTCCTTCATTTTTCTGTACATTACGCCACAGCCAGCAATTGACCAGCTCCTTCAAACAACTGTTCGTTTGGGAGCTGACTCTCCCCATAAGGATCAAGAGCACCATAGTACCTACAAACATTAACCCGTATTGGTTTCGCTACAAGCTATTATTGGTTGGGGACTCCGCACGTAATTGACCTCAATTTTAAATCGTATCCAACGAATTGGACGTGAAAAAGAAAAATCAGAAGGCTCGGTACTGACTAAACAACATAAAGGTTTATCAGATCATCAGACTTGTCATCACAATACTTTCAATCACAATCAGGAGCTAGACCACCACCTCTTAAAGCAGTATTATTGTAATCTTACTGGCGTGTGGGAAAGAGATGGAGCTAGCCGTCCTGTATAGCTTCATCTCTTTCTCACACTGAAGTAACATTAAAATAATACTGCTTGAAGAGGTGGTGGTTAGCCCCCTGAAAGATTTTGAAGGAAATTTATAATCCATTACTTAATGTTTGAAAAATTCGTTAGATCGACAACATAAATAACGCAATTAATATTATTTAACTGTCAAAATTAATAGTATTGGAATTGTGAGTGTGTTACACAATTACCTACCCCGCACATAAATCTTATCACGAAACTCTTGAGGGACAATCACAAACGGTACAAATTTTGTACCGTCGTTCGTGGATGACTTATGCCATTCTAATTTTTGGTTCGAGGACATGGCTGTTTCCTCACAATTAGCAGTGTAGCATTGCACAAAGTGATGCGCTTAACTTTTTTGTAATACACCACTGCTAAGCCTAGCACTGCAATGGCTTAATCGCTTAACAAACTTAGACTGGTAATACCTTTCATTTTGACAAATTAACAATATTTAAGTCTCTAAAGCATTGCGCTGACTTCAAAATATTAAAATTGGTATATCTTGCACTTTGCCAGTCTGTCATCAGTTAATGCATTCTGGTTCGGGGTGGCACCGGTAAGACTAAACTGCTTGGTGTGGAAAGCGCCCAGAAGGCTATGTGTGTATAGATTTCCCATAAGTGAATTGTACGCGGAATGCAGGGTACAGCTCTTTGTGCTCAATGCCACCCTTAGGAAGCATAGTCAGGTTCCTCCATTAAATCCATCCACTCGTAAAGCCAAATCTGCATGCCCATCTGTCTCTCACAAAACAGCTCTCGCTAGCCGCCAGCTTTGTGTAATAAACTCACTCATTTACAGAAGGGTCCACAAACGTATCCAAATAAGTAATTTAAACAAACACGAAGTCAAAACCAAATTACAAAACTGGCTGTATAATCACGACTATTCCCGTACAGAAGACCTTATTTCTAAAATAAAGTAGGCACGTAATAATCATTACTATTCTACAAAATGGATACAGAAATACATGAAAAATCACACGAACACACCTTACACGACTACACACACCCCCACATAACATCCCCTCCCCCTCGCCTCGTACACCACACCACACCTCATCCCACTCACACAGCCTTCTCCCCTTTACACACATACTCACACATTCATATTCATAGCTAAACCGGGTCACTATGGGAAATAAATAAAGGCTTCTTGTGTACACGAACGAAGTTACAGTAGGACACTGATTCACAGGTCACAGGGTTCCACTAGTTTAGGTGGCAGAATTTTTCACTATTTGTGCAGCCTTTTACCAAAAATCCAATGTCCAATCTGAAATGTATTGGTATTGTATATAAAGGTGTTTTGTGTCAATAAACTTATTTTATTTTTTAATTTATTTACTGCGTTAGGTATTTACGTTGTTGACCAGACGAGTTTTTCAAACATATTTATGAAGCAATGGATTAGCAATTTCCTTCAAAATCTTTTGTGACTGTGTGTTACGCAATTAAGGTGCTGGTTTTGACTTTCGAGCACACGTCACGACCTAAAACGTTACCAATAGGCCACCACTGCTCTTGTTTCCGCATTATTTGTAGTGAACCTTCTGTCGTGTTCCGTTGTGCAGGCCACATAATATAGTGGAGGATCTTAGAGTGTCTGTCTAGGCGTCAATTTAACGCCGCCTGGCAGCAACGTGATTTTGTTGAATCTGTTGCAATAGAACTAAATAGTTGGAAATCTGTTCCAGACTGGAACAAAAATACTGTAAAGTATTTTTGTTGCTAGTGAAATATGGAAAGAAACATTATATTTACAGATCAATGATATCAGTACCTTGGCAACATTAATACCTATAATATTATAATTATCTTCTTAAATTGTTTGTGTATTAAGTTTGAGTACCTCATAGATGTGCGCGACGTGACTCCGGTAGAAAATTAACGAAGTTTTCATAGCAATAGTTGTTCCACCAGAGTCGCGTTACGCCGTCGCGTCGCGCCTGTATGAGGGAGCCTTAAATAAAGACCTAGATATATACATTTTAATTTCAGATATTTTTCTATGCCTGGGTTTTTAAAGACCTGCTTTTTGGTATAGTATAAACAATAAGCCCCCATTTTCATGGGCGTAAAAATATCGCGGGGAGATTTTATCGCGCACTGGATCTTAAACTTTTGGTGTTGAGCCGAGCATTGAGAATCCAACAGAATGCATCCCAGGCGCGTCAAAAAAACACACTTGGAATTTCAACTCTCGGCGCTAAGCAGTGCTTCGAAAATCCAGTGCGCGACAAAAAATCGCCGCGGAATACATCGCCCGTGCGAATCTGGCCTAATAGGCTGGCTATAACATTTAAAGGACCGATTATATTGGCGGTCCATTTTTCGAACATAAATAGATTGATATATAGATAGAATACACATTACATATTTTATTATCATGACAAAATGTTGGACTGTCTGGCTGAATATGGCTAGAATCATTATTGGTGTAATGGACGCCGAGCGTTAGCCCTACATAGATATAAGTTAAGACCCATTTGTATTAGGATAGACATAAAATAGGCATAGTTTTAACTTATTTATATTAGGTAGGCACATATTTTAATTATATAGCGGTAGTACATAAGTTTAGGATAAGAAATTGTTAAGATAAAAGTAGAAATAATTCATTTTTGCGAAAAGGTCCCCGTTACGGTAAAGTTTCGTCGTAGTTAAGGTTCGGGACGCCTTTTCGTGCTGCGCTCTGATTGGTCGAAACTTTTGAGCTATTTCTGAGAATTTGTCCGAGGCATTGTTAAACTTCTCAGAATATTGAATAATTATTTCCGAGAATCAAATAATGTAGGAGATTTTAAAGTATAAAAGTAGGAACATTTGGCTGGTAGGACGCCGAGCAAAAGATCGGCTTCACCAACGCCCGCTCCACACAGCAGGGTATCAAAGTAAGCATCCCTACGTCCAAGGACTATAGGGAGCTCACTAGGCTCCTTCGGGCGAGAGGTGTGTCCTTTCACACCTACACTCTTCCCGAAGAGCGTCAGACCCGAGTGGTAATCCGTAGGATTCCCAAAGAAATCCCTACTGACGCCATCAAGGCCGACCTAGAGGCCCAACATATTCCGGTTGCAGAGGTCCACCGCATGCACCGCGCCAGAGGCGGCCATGCATTCGACATGGTCCTCGTCGTCTGTCCCCCGACGGAAGGGTATCACCCCATTTTTGGAGTAAAATCCATATGTCATCTCACGGGCTTCGAGATCCAGAAGCCCAACAAATATGGCTTCATCGGTCAATGCCACCGATGCCAGCTTTACGGCCACGCGCAGAAGAACTGCCACGCCAAACCCAGGTGCGTCAAGTGCCTGGGTGAGCACGGCACTTCTGACTGCCCCCGTCCTAAGGACCGCACCCTCTGCACCGAGCCACCTAGCTGTGTGCTATGTGGTGAGTCAGGACACCCGGCAAATTACCGGGGCTGCCCCAAAGCCCCGAAATTATCCCCCAAACTGGCCAAGCGCGCAGTCGCCCGCCAGCAAAGGGAAGCCCCCTTCAACGGGCCCCCCGCCCCCTCGACCCAAATGCCAGAACGGCTAAGCCCTCAAAGGCCTAGCCCCTGGACGGCCCTTAATCATCAAAGGGCTTTCCCGGCCCTGGCTAAAACCAGCCCTCCACCTCCATCCATCCCAGCGCTGATGGACCCCCGCAACCGAATCGCTGCGCTCACCCCCGCCCTCCCCCCGAGACCTGCGCAACCACCAAAACCCGCCCCCGCGGCAGGCACCACGCCCCCCCACCCATTGTCCACCCCCATGGTTGGCTTAAATCCCATGGACCCCTTTAATATAATATCGGGTACCTTCACGGCCTTCCTCACCCCACGCGCCAGGAAAATGGCAAACGAAATAGTCGCTGCCAGAAATGCCGGCAACCTTCTCCAAATACTGGAAATTTACAACGCGTATCCCGAGATCACGCAAGCCCTGACCTCCTTCGCCAACCTTCCTAACCCCCAGTAATGGATAAAGAAGCCAAAGGGAGAACCAAGCCCCGATCCCTTAAATTAGGCTACTTCAATGCCAACGGCATTCGCGGACAACGCGATGAGATCGCCGAGTTCCTCCGTGATCATCAAATTGACATTCTCCTTATACAGGAATCCTTCCTCAAGCCCAACGTCCGTAACCCGTCAATTGCTAACTACTGCGTAGTTCGCAACGACAGGTCTCGGTGCCACAAGGGTGGCACCCTCATATACTATAGAAAGGTTCTTCACTGCATCCCTATGGACCCTCCCCCCCTATCCAAATTAGAAGTGTCTGTATGCCGGCTAGGCATGTCAGGCCACCAACCGATCACCCTAGTATCGGCCTATATTCCCCCCCAAACCTCGTCAGAAAATCCCCAGTCGATTTCTGACGACCTCTCTGCCCTCTTCGGCCTGAGTGATTCCGTTATCATAGCGGGCGACCTCAACGCCAAACACCCTGCCTGGAACAGCAACACCACCTCAACCAGAGGAAGACAACTGTTCGGGCTCTGCCCCATACTAAACTTCGATGTCATCGCCCCGATGACTCCAACCCATTTTCCCCACGACCCCAACCATACCGCCGACGTCCTCGACATAGCGCTCCTGAAGAATATCAACCTACGGTTGGATTCTATAGAGGCGGTACAAGAGCTCTCCTCTGACCACCGACCAGTGGTCATGAAACTGGCCCCCCGTGTCGGTCTCCATGACCCCACTCAACCCCCTCTCACCAAAATAGTCACAGATTGGAGGAAAGTAAGCAAAAGCCTGAAATCCACTTCTTCCCATCACCTGGACTCCATCCCTGATCAGTTCGATTCTGTCGCAGACACGACGGCCGCGATCGACTCGCTCACTGAGCACGTACAATCAGTCCTGAACGACTGTTCAAAGGTAACTCCAGCGGACGATGACCGTCGCTGGAGATTGCCGGACGATGTGCGTGAACTGTTGCGCGAGAAGAACGCGGCTGTCCGTGCATACAGCAACTTCCCCTGCCTTGCGAACAAAGCCCATATGCGCCATTTACAGCGAGCTGTAAAGACACGCCTAGCGGAGCTGCGTACCGCCGGCTGGGACAGGATGCTAAGCGACCTAGAGCCCACTCATCAGGCCTTCTGGGAACTCCAAAGGAAACTAAAGTCCAAAGAAGTAGTCTCCATGCCCCCCCTACTCCGCCCTGACAAGACCATCGCTTTCGACGATGCAGACAAGGCTGAATGCCTGGCCAATAGCCTCGAGGCTCAATGCTCTCCCAGCTCCCAACCAGTAGACCAAACTCATCTGTCAAAAGTTGACGCTGAAGTCGAACGTAGAGCCTCCCTTCCCCCCGTTGAAAACCCTGACTATCCTCTGCCTCCCGTCACTCCAGACGAAGTGCACGATATTATCAAGGGTCTAAAGCCCCGTAAAGCTCCCGGCTCAGACGGCATCACAAACAGGGTAATCCAACTATTCCCTGCCCACCTAATAATGCTGCTGGCCACCATCTTCAATGGTGCCATGAGCAATAACATCTTCCCAGAAGCATGGAAAAAGGCCACTGTCATCGGCATCCCCAAGCCTGGAAAGCCCAAATCTGAGCCTACGAGCTACCGCCCCATCAGTCTGCTCAATGTCCTCGGCAAAGTCTATGAGAGGCTTATTTATAAACGACTCAGGGACTATGCCGAGACAAAAGGCCTCATCCCAAATGAACAGTTTGGTTTTCGAACCCAGCACTCTTGTGTGCATCAGGCCCACCGCATCATCGAACACATAAACGTTGGCTTCCAACGTGGCTTGATGACGGGCGTTATATACTTTGACATAGCGAAAGCATTCGACAGAGTCTGGCACAACGGCTTATTATATAAGCTCTACCAACTCGGCGTGCCGGACCGTCTCGTACTCATCTTACGAGACTTCTTGTCGAACCGCACCTTCCGCTATCGCATAGAAGGAGCACTATCCTCCCCCCACCCTATCCGCGCAGGTGTCCCCCAGGGCTCTGTGCTTGCCCCCATCATCTTCACGCTGTTCACCAGCGACATACCCAGGAGCAAAAAGGCACAGTTGGCTCTGTTCGCAGACGACACGGCCATTTACTGCTCGGGCACAAAACAAGCCTCGATTTCTCTCACTCTCCAAAAAGCAGTCAACAAACTTGGCGACTGGTTCAGGAAGTGGAGAATTGAAGTGAATCCTGACAAAAGTCAAGCGGTTCTTTACTCAAAACCGCGTCATAGTCCCACCCCCCCCCGACCAATCACCATGTTCGGTAAGCCTATCCCTTGGGAGAAGCGAGCCAAATACCTAGGTGTGATTCTCGATGAGCACCTCACCTTCGCAGAGCACATAAAGAAGGTTCGTTCGCGCGCCGCTTTCGCTCTCGGTAGACTCCATTTCATAATGAATGCAAAAAGCAAATTGTCACTAAAGTGCAAGTTGCGCATTTACACGGCGTGCATTCGCCCAATCATGACGTACGCCTGTGCAGTCTTTGCACACGCAAAACCCCACCACATCCATAGGATGCAGACCCTACAGAACCGTGCCCTCCGAATGATCACGGGATCCCCCTACTATGTCCGGAACGAGATCCTCCACCTCGATCTCAAAATCCCCACCATCCGTCAATTCATGAAACGCAACTCCAAGCGTTTCTTCGATAACGCCGCAAAACATCGCAACCCCCTAGTTGTCGAGGCGGCAAATTATACCCCCTCCAACATTAGTAAAGTCCGCCGTCCGAGGCACACACTAATAGACCCTGACGACCCTATTACTCTCCTCCAGGAAAGCAATAGGGCTTCTAGTACAGTTTACAGAAACAAAAAACCGACATTCCGACCCCGCCGCCGAGGTCCAGCGCGAAAACCCCAAATTAATAATTCCCCCCGTCCCTTGCTCGAAGAAGCGCCAGCCCGCGCCGAAGCTGAGCCTGTAGCTTTAAATTCCCCAGATAATAATAATTATCCAATTTTGATCCAGCCTGTCCCAACTTGCTGTCCCCCCAGTGACGCCCTAAGCCGAGGTTCGTACCCCACAGGGGGTGCCCTTAGCGCGCAGTCACTTAGTATAGTAAATAACATGCCCCTGGCTGGAGGCTTTGAGTTAGCTTAAGGCAGCCACAGGATTGACCGGTTAAGTAGTCACGGCCACTCTTGGCCAACTACGAGATGCCATTGATAGGAAAAAAAAAAAAAAAAAAAAAAACTGGTAGGACACATACATCCAAGATAAGTCCAAGTGGACAGAAATTTCTAAAGTTTGCGTGGATCGCAAGATCCAATACACCAACGCCCGATCTACCCAGCAGGGCATCAAGGTTACTGTCCCCTCGTCCTCGGACTACAGGGACCTTGTCCGAATTCTTCGTGAAAGGAAGTACTCCTTTCACACATTCTCCCTCCCGGAGGAAACTCCGACGAGGGTAGTCATCAGGCGTATCCCGAAGGAGATCGCCACCGAAGAGATCAAGGCAGACCTGATCTCCAAGGGTATCCCAGTGTCTGCAGTACACCGCCTCCACCGGGCGAAACAGGGCCTTGTATACGACATGGTCCTGGTGATCTGCGACCCCGTTGAGGGTCATCACCCGATCTTCAAAGTGAAGTCGGTGTGTTCACTGTCGGGCATCTCTATTGAGAAGCCCAGAAAGTCCAATATCGTTGGCCAGTGCCACCGTTGCCAATTATACGGCCACTCCCAGTCGCACTGCTACGCAACTCCCAGATGCGTTAAGTGTCTGGGCGGGCATGGCACTGCGGACTGCCCTCGCCCCAAGGACAGGACTCTGTGCACAGAACCTCCAAGTTGTGTGCTCTGCGGGCAAGCTGGTCACCCAGCTAACTACCGGGGATGCAGTAAAGCCCCTAAATCCTCCTCGGCCAAGCTGGCGAAGCGTGCCAGCGAGCGCCAGCAAAGGGAAAGCCCGAGCGTAAAGCTCCCCTCTGCTCAGTTGCCCGAGCTCCTCGCTCTTCAGAGACCCTCCCCATGGGTCAACTTTAAGGCAGCTTCGGCCTCGGTGCCGCCCTCTCAACCCATCCCTGCGCCATTGGCCATTGCCACGCCGGTTCCGGCAGCAGCCCCATTGGCTCCTGTGGCCACCGCCGCTCCCAAAGCTGCGCCGGTTCCCACGGCAGCAAACAGGTCCCCTTCTTCAGGCCATCAGCCTTCAAACCCACAGGTGCTTCTCAGCGTATTCGCTGTTTTCTATACCCCGGCGGCCAACGCCATGGTGAAGGAAATCCGTGCCGCTCAAGGGAACGCTCTTCGTCTCCTTGAGATATTCAATGCATACCCGGAGGTATCGCAAGCTCTCGAAAATCTAACCTTTTAAATTCCATTATGAATTTACAAAAGATTAGGTCCCTCAAACCCCGCTCCCTTAAACTAGGCGTCTTCAACGCCAATGCAATTACCGGTCAACGCGATGAGATCGCCACCTTTCTGCATGATCATCAGCTTGACATTATGCTCATTCAAGAGACCTTCCTGAAGCCCCATCAGCGGGACCCGAAAATCGCCAACTATGACATAGTTCGCAATGACAGGTCCCGCTGCCACAAGGGTGGCACCCTTATATACTACAAAAGGTCTCTTTACTGTAGTCCTATGGACCCTCCTCAATCTGTCGGCTCGGCATGACTGGTCATCAACCAATCACCATCATCTCTGCCTACTTCCCGCCTGCCAATGGTGCGGAGGATCCCACCGCGATCACCAAGGACCTAACTGTCCTCTTCGGTCTGAGTGACTCCGTCATCTTGGCGGGGGATCTCAATGCCAAGCATCCCGCCTGGAACAGCAACACGACCTCCACCAGAGGTAGGATACTGTTCAACCTAGGTGCCTCCCTCAACTTCGATGTCATCGCTCCGATGAACCCAACCCACTACCCTGGCGTTCCCAGCCAGCTTCCAGACGTGCTCGATGTTGCGCTACTCAAGAATGTAAACCTTCGTTTGCACTCTATTGAGACGCACCACGAACTCAACTCGGATCACCGCCCAATTACCATGCTCTTCGCCCCTTATTCGGGCCCGCTCGATCCTAACCAGCCCCCTCGAACCAAAGTGTTAACCGACTGGAAGAAAGTAAGCGAACAGCTGAAATCCACCACGTCGTCTCACTTGGATAAAATCCCCGACCACATAGTGTCAGTCGAAGACACGACGGGTGCGATCGACTCGTTTATAGAACACGTTCAATCCGTTTTGACGGATTGTTCGCGGGAAGTTCCGGCGATGGATGATCATCGCTGGAAGTTACCGATTGACGTACGTGAACTGATAACCGAGAAGAACGCGGCCATTCGTGCCTACGACTCCTTTCCCTGCGACGCGAACAAAGCCCACATGCGCCATTTACAGCGTGCTGTAAAGAAACGTATAACGGAGTGGCGTTCCGAGGGCTGGGACAAGATGCTCAGCGAGCTCGAGCCCAACCATCTGGCCTTCTGGCAACTCCAACGCAAAATGCGTACATCCACTGGGGAGGCTACAATGCCTCCCCTCATTCGCCCTGACAAGAGCATCGCATTCGACAATCCCGAAAAGGCAGAATGCCTAGCCGACAGCCTGGAGTCTCAATGTTCTCCTAGCTCCCAACCAGCTGACCAAGCGCACCTTGCCAAGGTCGACGCCGAAGTCGAACGCAGGGCTGCTCTTCCCCCTGTGGAAGACCCTGATGATCCGTTGTCTCCCGTCACTCCAGACGAGGTGCACGACATCATTAAAGGGCTACAGGATCGGAAGGCCCCTGGCTCGGACGGTATCACCAATAAGGTTTTCAAACTCCTCCCGGCCCCCCTGATAATGCTAATGACCGCCATCTTCAATGGTGCTCTCAGCAACAACATCTTTCCGCAGACGTGGAAAGAGGCCACCGTCATCGGTATCCCCAAGCCAGGCAAGCCCAAGTCTGAGCCCACTAGTTACGGCCCCATTAGTCTCCTCAATGTCCTCGGCAAAATATACGAGAGGCTTATTTATAAGCGTCTCAAAGATTTTGTCGAGGCTAAGAGCCTTATCCCTAGTGAACAGTTTGGTTTCAGGACCCATCACTCTTGCATCCAGCAAGTTCACCGAATCGTTGAGCACCTAAGCGCTGGCTTCCAGCGCAAGGCAACGACAGGCATGTTGTTCTTCGACATAGCGAAAGCGTTCGACAAGGTCTGGCACAACGGCTTAATATATAAGCTGTACCAACTCGGGGTGCCTGACCGTCTCGTGCTCATCTTACGAGACTTTTTGTCGAACCGCACCTTTCGCTATCGCATTGAGGGTACACTCTCCTCCCCTCACCCCTTACGCGCCGGTGTCCCCCAGGGCTCGGTGATTTCTCCCCTCATCTTCTCGCTCTTCACGAGCGACATCCCCAAATGTAGCAAGACTCATTTGGCGCTTTTCGCCGATGACACAGCTATCTACTACACAGGGCGGTGCCAGAACTCTATCGCCAGAACTCTCCAAAACTCCGCAAACGCTTTAGGCGTCTGGTTCCGGAAGTGGAGGATTGAGGTCAATCCCGATAAGAGTCAGGCCGTCCTTTTCACGCGACCGCGACTCCGCGCTTCCGCACCTCCTAGCCCGATCACCATGTATGGCAAGCCGATCCCTTGGGAGAAGCAAGCCAAATACCTTGGCGTGATCTTAGATCAACACCTGACCTTTAGAGAGCACATCAAGACGGCGCGTTTGCGTGCCGCTTGCGCTCTCGGCAGGCTTCATTTCATCCTGACCGCGCGTAGCAAACTATCTCTTAAGTGCAAGCTGCGCATCTACACCGCAGTCATCCGTCCCATCATGACGTATGCTTGTGTTGTATTTGCGCACGCTAAGCCACACTTGCTCCATAGGATGCAGACCCTACAGAACCGTTTCCTCAGAAAGGTCACGGGGGCACCCTATTATGTACGCAACGAGTCTCTTCACGTTGATCTAAAAATCCCAACCGTCCAGCAGTTCATGAAACGCCTCGCCAAGCGTTTCTTCGAATCTGCCTCCAAACACCCGAATCCCCTGATTGCGGCGGCCGCCCGCTACACACCGTCGCGCATAAGTCGCATCCGCCGTCCTAGGCACGCCCTAACCGTCCCGGATGACGCCATAACTCTCCTCCAGGAGAGTAATACCGCCACCAGCACGATCCGGAAACTCAAATCGAGACCACCGTGCTTCCGCCCTCGCCGCCGAGGGCCACCGCGACGCCCCCGTCCATACCCACCCCGACCCTTGCTCGAGCCAGCCCGCGCAGCTGAGCCCGTAATTCTAAATTTGCCCCCAAATAATCCGATCCAGCATGTCCCATTGCTGTCCTCTCCCAGCGACGCCCTAAGCCGAGGTCCGTACCCCACAGGGGGTGCCCTTAGCGTGTAGTCGCTTAGTTTTTAGTCTTAGTTTTAAGCCTGGCTGGAGGCCTTAATTTATTGAGGCATCCACAGGAAAGCCCGGTTAAGCAGTCGACAACCTCCTATAGGTTGAACTGCGAGATGGCATTCCCCAAAAACAAAACTGGTAGGACACAGTCGGCCTCCAGCTCTACTAGAAGAACCACAAGGAAGAATAAAGGGAAGAAAATCAAGAAGTCTTTCATTCCTCCACCCCTCAAGCCAAGAAGAAAACCAAATACAGTCCACAATAATTGGATTAATTATAAAACCTCTTCTTTACTAGTGTGCTTGTAGTATGTGTTCCAAGACCCATAATATTTTGTGGTTAAGGCCCCTTCGGCCTTAAATCTTCCGGGTAGCCACGAGCTTATTAAGAATCTAATGCTGGTTCAATTTAGAAAATGCAGAATGTTCTGAAAGAGGAAATCGACAGAAATTGGTAAAATAATGGTAATTATTTTATTGATCGGTCTCGCAATGTATGTATGTTTATGTATGTACTTGGCTCTGAAATTTTTAATTGGGTAATTCAATCAATCAATCAAACAACTTTATTTTTTTCCCACCACAATATACATACATTATTTTACATTGATCAGTTTCGACAATGATACACGATACAATTATATACTGAAATATTGTGGGAGACTGGTGCCTAAGCTAGGCTCATGGCCTGTGTTTCAGGACACCAGGACCTTTACATTTTCATTTATAAATTATGTACTAAGCGCGCTGACGGAATGTAGTAAGGAATCATATGACATTTTATAATTTTTTGTATTATGAATATAGGTAGGTTAAGTATACGAGACGAATGTTAGTAGAAGTGTAGTATGGGTGATGGTGTGATTGTATGGGTGTGAGGAGTGTGCGATTGTGTGTTTAGGTCATTTTATAGATGTTTTCAGTATCATTATAGTTTAATTTTAGTAGCCAGTCTAAGTCAGACTCTGTTTGCATTTATTCTTTGTGAGACTAAAGATAAGTGACACCTTATTCGTTTTATTGTATAAGTAGTCACCTAGACAGCAAAAGAAACGCCTTGCAAAAATAGTTTTGTGACGTAGATGATGGCGCTCCACTGGGTCATATCGTCTTCTCCCCCTGGACAGTATTGGATTATAAACCAAGAGAGTCTGCTGTCTTAGCAGAATGTGCAATATAAACAGTTGACGCACTGCCAGGACTTTCTTTGTGTTTTCAGTGGGCTAGCGATACGGTCGAAAAGACGACACTTTCAGAATAGCTCTTTGGGTTCTTTCAACTTCTATTAGGGTCGTTTGAGTACACTAATTGGGTACACTTACAGTAGAAATCGGATTCATTTTGACAGTTCAACAACATTACGGGTTATTTACGTTGCTGAGCATACGAATTTTTCGAATATGAAGCAATGGATTAGCAATTTGCTTCGAAATCATTCAGATTTTGATTGATAGTGTGTTACGCAATTAGGGTGCTGCATTTAATTGAGGTGATTATTTTACATTTTCTAAATAGGAATTTAGTAGGATACGTGGATCCTATATTTTTCTCAGTTTATTGGAAAATATTATTATCTTCATATTGTTCGTGGTATTTTACGAGGAAATGTAATAATTTTCATCAAATAATATGGTATCCAAATGACGGGTCTCTGAAAGGTATTTTCAATCATAACAATACACACTGTTTTTGGAACAAAGTTCATTAATAACGCGGCTTGCGATAGGAGTTAACTGGTAGAAATCGTCACGTAACGAAAAAGCGCGTTCATACTTAAAAACGTTCATACTTCAGTGGAATCTCGATAACTCGAACCTCGTTAAGTTTCAAGATGTAGTAAGACGAAAAAAATTGCTAAAAACGCCGTATCTCGAATTATTTGGACTTTGTAACTCACACGAATCTATAACTCGAATTAAAAAATCAGACTCCGTAAGTCGAAGTCAGTAAAATATAATGACATATTACTTGGGATTCCCCGAAACTCATAATAATAAAATCTAAAAGGAATATTTGGTTGCGCCTTGAAACTGGAGACCATAATGGATATACAGCGACAGGAACTTTATTTCCAAGCGAGTGCCCCACGACACTTCTCGCCTTTTTTTTGTTTTGAAACTTAATTACAATTAGGTTAAAGATGCACCAATTTCCTCTTCAATTGCAACGAGGTACCGTAATCTGAAACTAATATAAAGTATATTGTTAGAAAACAGTGTTTTCTATGAATAATGGCACCATACATCTTGATAACGTGACCATAACACAACAAAACATTCTGGAATGTTCTTGTTTACTTCACGAAGAACTCTTCAATGGCCGTGGTTCTGATAAATGTTACCCTTGGTTTCAACCGCACACTCATCACGACGCCGCGTGATTTATCTTCTCCTGGCTCATTCACCTCACCTTCAGGGATACCGGCCGATACCGATGGAGTTCTAACACTAACGCAATTTAACAAACAGAGAAGGTATCAAGGTATCATAAGTTATTTCGGGCACATTCTAACTACCTTACAGTCTGTCAACTGGAGTATTTTCGCAGGACAATCGTGCGAAAGGTCGTGAGGGTAAGTGCTAAGCGGGCGGAGTTATAATCTAATCTACCACCTGGTACTGCAGTTTGCAACGTAGTAGGTATTGAGAAAAGTCATTTTTTGACATTTTATATGTCCTTTCAAATGTATGGGCGATAAACCACTGAGGTTAGCTGTCAGCGTATACCATGTGAGGCAGTCTTTGACAGTCATATAATATGGTACTATTTAATGTAGTCTATACAAATAAATAAAATTGAAGTGTCTCTTTGTAATGTCAAAATAACAACTTTTTACGAAATGCATAAGAAAGTATAAACGGTTCTTATAACAAAAAAGCAATTTTTATCATTTTTTCTGTCTATCTGTTTGTTCCGGCTAATCTCCGAAACAGCTAGACCGATTTTGGCGGAACTTTCACTGGCAGATAGCTGATGTTACAGCGGGTAACTTAGGCTACTTTTATTTTAGAAAAATAATTAGCGTTCCGCGCAAAAACATCAAAACCCATGAAATTATGAACAAAAAGTCAGATTTGAAAAATTCTTTTTGCATTTGGTAGCCCAATTCTCGAAGATAGTTGTAGGCTATTTGATATCACGCTACGACTCTTAGGAACCGAGCAGAATGAAAAAAAAGTCAGAAAGAACACTACGCGAAAATGAAGTAATAGCGCGGGCGGGCGATTCAACGCGACGGCACAGATTACCAGATAAATCACTGCATACAAAATTTTTAATATCTACTGCTATAATAGCCTACACCTTTGAGCTGCTAGACGCTGCGAACGAAAATGTACCTAACCTTACAAGCGTAAAGTGAGTTTTGCTTTGTAGCTGCGCGCCGCCACGTGTTTATTGTGAATTGCCAGGGCTGCCTTTTTCGATAAAGATGTCAAGTAGGTAGTTGTAGTATACTTTATGAAATAAAATAAAATGATTTTTAATGTTTTAGCATGTTTAATTGTTAAAAATACTTATGAAAGTCCGAGGAATATTTTTATACTAGGTAACTATTTAGTATTCTGTGACCACACCCCGAAACTGCAATTGTAAGACAAGTATGACACACATCATACAACAACGTGTAGTACCTAACTATTTAATAATCAGTGACGGACGTAACCACTCTGAATTCGGAAACTGAAAACACGATGCACGCTTTTAAATAAACAATAATCATATGAACATAACATTAACAAGATTATTGAAAATTATTGTAATTTGCACAAAGTAGATTTTTGCTTAACGTAATTTTCAAATGACAGTTTACAAATGGAAGTCATTGAACTTTCTATTTTTATCTCAGACGCATAGTAGAAGTAATTACGTACCTACCAATAAAATACAAAACACGAGACATGCAAGTTTAAACAATTTACCTATTTAAAAAACGATAGTAAAACTATATCATCAGGTAAACTGAAAAAAAAAAGTTTATCTTTTCTTTTACTGGATCTACATCCATCAACTGCACATAATACGCCAGAACCAGTCATATCATAAGAATTTGAAACTAAGTACGTCAGGTCAACCGAAATATATGCGCGTACGCGCCTCGCGGCTGTCGGCAACCCACTGAAAAATGGGCTGCTTGCAGCCCGGCGGCCAGTAGGTAGTTAGCGCGCGTAAGCACATGGAGTGATTTACTGGGCAATCTGTGGCGACGGGTCGGGGGACGAGGGAGTTTTATTAAAATGTAGCTGTTAGTTTAGTATATTGTGTGTCTTACGACCTCCACGCGAACGAAGTCGCGGGGCACAGCTAGTCGGAAATACTTTCCAACGAAATCGTACCATGACAGCAGTTTTGTTAGACCTCAGTTGGGGTCAGACATAAAGTTTGCATACGCGAAGGAGATAGAGAATAGCTATTTGTTATGCAAGGCTGCAAAATTGCTTTTTGGCGCGAGCACTTGTATTGAAACCATCGCTACGCTCAGGTTTCAAAGGTACGAGACGCAGAATAACTTTGCTGCCGAGCGAAAAATACAACTTTCACCTCACTACAGCGAGGAAAATGCTAGATGCCAGAAAAACAGCTTAAATAATATATTAAATTAGTTTTTATTTATTTTACAAATAAAATTTATTTTTCACGAGTTGTGTACTTTACTTTTTACCATTTACTGTGAGAAAATAAATAGTAGTATAGTATTTATGTTTATCACATTTTATTATACAGGGTTATTTTAAATTGGGTAGCTAAACTTCGCAAACGCGATGGGTATCTATATCTAAATACGATGAAATAAAAAATAAATATATTGATGTTTTTTTTGGGAGGTCAACGGCCGCTGTTAGTGAACTACTTGAAGTATCAGTTCTTCAGAACTGTTTTCTTATTTATTATCGTGTTTAAATATCGAGACCCACCACGTCTGTGAAGTTTACAGAAAAAACCGATTTTGTAAACTGATATTTCAAATAACTGCGGTCGATGAACCTACCAAAAATTTTTTTTTTGTTTTATCTTGTCTGCGGAGTTTAGCTAGCCAATTTAAAATAACCCTGTATAATCGGTAATAAGGGAACAAAGGATTAAATATAAACATTGTTGAAATTGCTTGTTCCAAATTCAAAATGTTTATATTTGTGGGGCTGGGAAGTGTCTTCTCCTTCGGCTTGAGAGGGCACAGAGAGGGGTCCTTAAGGTTATGGCACACAAACCCATTCGTTTCCCGACTCACGATTTGTACTCGTTATGGAAGATACCTACTGTAAGGCAGTCTTTCATTCTATGCACAATGTTACGGAAACACTCGGAGTTGCCTTACGACCCTAACGCCACTATTGAGCGTAGACGTGGGTGTAGACCGAACAGAGTTTGTGGCATAGTGTCGGCGAAACTTGAAGTGGTCCGGCGGCAATACAATTTCTTTAGTTCGAGGCTGTAATGGGGTAAACAGTGTACTCCATATTCATTCTCGTTCTTATAGGGATTGTAAAAAACTCACTGATGACTGGCTTCAAACCCTCACCTATGAAGACCTGGAGAGATTGGTCAAACCCTGATTTGTTCCCAATATCGACCTCTTCCTTCCGAAATAGACTCATTACACATAAATTAAGACACACTCATGCACACACACACATACGCACACATACTCACCTATGCAAACACCCACACGCACATAATGCATTTGCTCGTACCTACATATAATTACTTTATTTTTTAACGTATTATTCTTTTTGTAATCTATCTCCTGTGTTTAGTATAAATTCTAGAACGCTATCGTCCTTTTCCTGAGGTGGGCGTTAATTCTTACGACACAGTATTTTACTAATGTAGGTATTATCGCACTAAATGTTATTGTCATACTGTGTTTTTGTTCAATAAAGAATTTATTATTATTATTCACTGTTATCGATGAATTAAATTAATGCCTTTTTCGATTGGCAACGGTAAAAAATATGTTTATGTCTCGTTTATTTTTACTCCTGGATCCTTGTCTCATTGTTATTATTATTCAGTGACTTGTCTATTGTCATACTCTGTCTACGGTAAGTAGTTACACTGTGTTTTGGGTATCTTCGTGTGAAGTCGGGCGCGATCGTGTGAAGTGTGGATAATTGTATTTGACAGGGGACTGATAACATACGTAATAGTAATGTTTATTAATGTTGGATTTCAGTAAATAAGGTTCTCGTGTGAAAATAAGATATCGGAGTTTCAAGAATGTTGGCTAGATGCGTCAAGGCGCGATTTTTCAGCCTATAAATAAATGTTACTCCTGGAAGTCAAGAAAAATGCCCAATTATGGCGCTAAAGCAGAATAAATAATAGTACCTACCTACCTACTAACATGGCATATCGTGTTCATTTACGCGACTAACACAATATTCCCCACACTTCCATGCAGCTGACTATTTATTTTGGGTTGCAGAAGAAGCCAAAAATCGGCCCATAACGTTTTGGAGTGGTAAGTTTGAGATGCTGTAACTTTGGATTCCTCCGTGGGTGCGGTGACTGACTCTCATTCTGATGATTATTTAATAATAAAAAACTAATAACAGTAAAATTAATTCCATATTAAATTGACCTAAAAAATCGAGCAAAACCGGCGGGCTATAAGTAAAACGAAGTGACTGAGAAAAACGAACAGGGCAGTTTAGAAAAGAAATTCACCCGCATGTGCCTCTCTAAGAGCAAGAGAAATGATATAATTATAGAAACTGAAATATTTATAGCAATAATAACCAATCACCAGTTATTAGGACCCGGTGTATGACTAAACGCCGACAGACACTACGCCGACAGACTGAACACCGACAAGACTACTTCGACGGGACTCTTCGCCGACAGGCACCCCGAGGGCAACCCGAGGTTCGGTTTGGTTAGGTTCCTTTAAACACTGGCGCCGGGCTCCGTCGCGAACAAACACATCAAATGGTGTGGCCAGCAAAGCAACTGGGTTATCAAAGGGAAGGGAGTGGAACAAGGTTGCCTTTATCCCCTCGTCTTTTTACACTCGTCATGGATAATGTCCTTAGGACTCTTGAGGATGGAATGCAATTAATCAAACTAGACCAAGATCATGAGATCTCTCCCCCTGATACTATTCTTTGCAGACGACCTTATCTTCATTACAGATGACTTAAAAGGGCTAGAAGGCAGGTATCGTATTCCATATTAAACCCCTACTAGCTAGTGTCGGCCTCCAAATAAACGAAACAAAAACAAAAATACTAAATAGGGACCCTAATAGCTTCACAGAAAATGACGTACGTAAACATTAAAATAAACCGTAAAACACAATTTCTATGAATCACTTTTGATTGGAACTTGAAAATATAGTTTTCTTCGTCAAAACGTAAGATTGGTTTGGCATGTTTGGATGCGACATACGATGTGATTTGATTGGCAAGTCTCGTTTAAATCAAATAGAAAGCAACGTGGTACGAAAGTGAAGCGCTACGTTTTATGGGATCTGATTTATTTTGTTTTTCTGTAGGTAACTTAAAGAAGATATATTTATGTTTATTATGCTGATGTTTTATAGTACCGATGCGTGCATGTCTATTATTATAATAATAATTAATTTATAGTTGCGAATAAGCCTGGTATAGTGGTGGTGAATCGAATAGAATGGCGCGCAATGATTATTGACATAACGGTCCCTCATGACGGGAATCTCGTGAAATCCGAAAAAGATAAACAATTCAAGTATCTTGTGAAATCGGTGATCATTGTGCCGATAGTCGTATCAGCCAATGGCTTAATTGCCAAGAGCCTCGACCAACACCTAAGGAGGCTCTCGTTGGGCAGCTGGATTAAGGGCTTGATTAAGAAAGCGGTACTTCTGGACACGGCTCGCATTGTTAGGAGGTTCCTCTCTCTGGAGCACTGACCTTGGACCTTGTTCCCGATACCGGTGGGCTACTATTTTTTATATTTTTAAATGTATTTTATAATTTTTATATTCTAATGTAATAAAAAAAAAAATGTATTATGTATCTAGCAGAAAAGGTTCCATGTTAAACGTTGTAGTAAAATATTCATGAACGTTCTTATGTTCGTGGAATAGAAGTTAGGTGAGTAACTAGTAGGTAAGTAGCAAAGCCAGCAAAGGTTTTCTCTTTCTCCATAATTATAATTACAATTGTTTTTGTGCTGTATGACAAACGTTCAGAATAATAATAATTATGCTTGTACGAGGCCCTGTCAACTAATGGTAGTGAGTGACAAGATATAGTAGTAGGTATGAAAATAAGAAGTGGCTCCATAAATAAACTTCGAACACAGCAAGGACACTTTCCATAATGTATTTATATAAACATTTAGATTTAAGTATTGTGTATTCATATTATTTCTTTTTAAATTTAATTGCATGCTGCTCCGGTTGACGTCATCGCGTCAACGCCTGCTGTCGCTGAAAACCAGCGCTGGGGCCCTGTCTCGCATAGGTTCGCAGCATTATGATGAGCGATAGCCGTTTTGCGTGGAAGTGACGCGTATTTTCCCCCAACTTGTCTCTTTTTTGTGTTTGTGTTCCTTTTTTGCGTCATGTTTACTGCAACTAAACGTATTTTCTTTCTTTTTCTTTCTTATACCTAAACCAAGTGTGTCACAGTCTACTTGCACTACGATACAATTGACGTACAGGAACTGACGGCTTTAAATGGCGAAGATGACCGAAGTTTTGGGCTCAACGCACATTCGGCGCCACGAATTTAATTAGTACTGCCGTGCCGTGCATTTAATCATCATCGTACCTAGACTCTGCCGGTGCAGCGATTCCGTGCTCCTCGAACAACTGTTTTCTAACTTACCCTCAGTATTCGACTCTCTGTAGCTTGTTACAGCAAAAAAAAAATCTAATAAGCCGTGAATGGCGGAAAGCCCGCGCTTTCTCCGCGTTTTCATGGCGATCATTAATCATTGCTTGTTGTAGACAAATTGCGAGGAAGATGCAGCCCATCCCTTACAATTCCTCTCTGTCATAATTCGGCAACAAAAATGTTATTACACATTATTTACAAAAGTATTACTTTATTTTTCTAAACGTTGTTTTCAAAGTCGGTAAAAACAGGATTGCACAAAACAACTAAATTATACACAAAATATCTTACTAAACTTTTAAGAAATTTTTACCTTTTTATACTACGAAATACTTATAAATTTAGCCAGCTTACCACTAGCCACATACAAACTCGATGTACAGAAACACATGCTTATTATAATTCCTTTTTCATAAATGTTTTATTTACTAATGACAACACTGTATCCTGAGATAATACAAAGCGAGAATACAAATTAAAATAATTTACCTCTCGTTCTTTGAGTTACCATACCTACTGAGAAAATTTTATTAAATTGATCAGGAAGATCGTGTTTCTGAAACAATTAAGTTTGTCCAGTGTTTTACATAGAAAATTAATTAACAAAAGAAGTTTTAGCTTAAAATAGTAACGAGACCCTCGTCTATGTCCAAGTAACGTAGTATACCTTCAGAAAACATTATTGGGCCGCCATTTTAAGGCACCTGTGCCGCGGCCGGCGATTAACTAGAAGCCAGTAGAGCTCATCATCTGCCTATCCTGTTCCCAACTATATTGGGGTCGGCTTCCTGCCAAACAAGATGCAGCTGAATACCAGTATTTTACATGGAGCGACTGCCTATCTGACCTCCACAACCCAGTTACTGGGTAATACGATACCCTTTGGTAAGACTGGTTGTCAGACTTTCGGACTTCTGACGACCCGTAACGACTGTCAAAGATACATGAATAACAGCCGGGACCAACGGCTTAACGTAATTATCGAGGCACGGAGGGGTCTTGATATGTAAATATGGTCACCCATCCACGGACCACTCGCGGCAAGCGTAGCTTAACCTGATCGATCGACCCGTGCGGCTGTTATTTCTTAGCCACAAGCCCCTCTCAGAAGCCAGTAGAGCTAGCAACTAAAAATGAGTTGACGAGCAACGAGCAGCGAGTGCGCAATGGCGATGAGCGATTACTCGCTTGCATGCGTATGTTATGAATGTACTAAGCGTGAGTCTCTCAACGACTGTTCTGTCCGCCAAGCGAGCGTCGCTAAGTGAGTACCTGTAGGTACTGTAGGTTAAATAGTGTACTATTTAATAGCTCTTGTCGCTGCGACAAACGAGTACTCGCCAGCGGTGTGAATAGTCAGCGATCTATTAATATTACACATAATAAACATACACACACACATACACATATATACATGTATATTATTATGCATATACATTTATATTGTCGCACTGTAAGGACGAGCTCACTGACCTGAAACGTTCGATTTTATACCGAGTTAACACAGAGAAACCGAGAATAATGATACCGCAACCACAAAATTGGAATAACTCCGTATCGACTACTATGAAGATTACAAATTCCTTTAAAATATGCGATAGTTTTGGATTAATGCCGGGGTAATGTATTTATTTTATTTTAAAAGAAGGCTTACAGACTAACTAACCAATGACATAAAGAATATAATATTAAAAAATAGCTAATAACAAGCCTCCACATATAGTAAGGAAAAAAGTCGATAAAAAGAAAGTATATACAAGTTAATATAATTAGCTTGGAGAGTAGTAGATAAGTAAACTATCCTTAAAAAATGACTGTGCCTAAAGTCGTCTTAAGGTCGCCACACTGGTGCAGAACAAGTCGACATTAAGGTCCCTAGGAAGCCTATTGAAACTAAGAGCACTTCTTATTGAGAAAATAATCCTTCCTTAAAATAAATAAATATCATACCTTAAAAATAATCCTTCAAAATGAAAAAGTAATGCCGGGTAATCCATAGTTTCTTAGTCTTGTTAATCGTCGTGAAACAAGACTAAGAAACCCGGGATTGCGTAGTGAGGGGAAAGCCACGACCGCGACCCGCCGGAACTTTCCGTTTTCTTTTAAAAAGTACGTACCTACTTATAAAATGCGCTCGAGAATGCTTTCAGAGATAAAAATTAATGAAATTATGTTACTTCAAACTTAACGGGAATTTTAAAATAAGGGGCTTGTTATTCGGAATTCTTATTCGTACTGCTCTTGGGATAATCTGTCAGTGGTGCCTCCTGATCAAGAAGATTCGGTCTCCTGGACATTATTAGAGGAGCGGGATTTGTTAAATTCGAGATTTATTTGAATGTGAAAACCTCTTGTAGGTATTATGAAAATATTTATATGTATGCTGTGCCCCGGGACTTCGTTCGCGTGGATATCGTAAGATACACATTATACTAAAATAACAGCCACATTTTAATAAAACTCCTTCGTCCCCCGACCCGTCGCCAACCGGCGCGTTGATTCGCCCGCCCGGGTTCTTAGGTACTTCATTTTCGCTTAGTGTTCTTTCTGAATTTTTTTACTCAGCTCCTAAGGTTCGTAGCGTGATGTTAAATAGCCTATCATTATATTTGAGAATTGGGCTACCAAATGCAAAAAGAATTTTTCAAATCCGACTTTTTGTTCATAATTTCATGGGTTTTAATTTTTTTGCGCGGAACCCTTATTACTTTTCTAAAACAAGTAGCCTAAGTTACCCGCCGTAACATCAACTCTGCCAGTGAAAGTCCTGTCAAAATCGGTCCAGCCGTTTCGAAGATTAGCCGGAACAAACAGACAGACAGACAGAGACAAAAATATTAAAAAAAATGCGTTTTTGTTATAAGAACCTTTTATACTTTCCTATGCATTTATGCATACAACTTTTTACTATAGTAAAAAGTTGTTATTTTGACATTACAAACAGGTACTTCAATTTTATTTATTTGTATGTATAATGTATAGATAACTTCTTTTGGAAAAGGCTTGATTTTTATATAAATCTCCGAATCGTTTGCTAAAAGTTATTACAACAGACTTTACTAAGAAAATGTTAAAGGAAATGTGATGAAAATGTTAAGCTCTCTTGCACTGCCGCGATATCGCCGGTCTTTCTTTTTGTGTGGTTAGTGACTAACCTGGTGTCAGAGTTTTTATGCCGCCCATGGGCCTCTGACTTGGCGTCACATGCTGTCGAGAAATATCTCTCGGGCATGCCGGTTTCCTCACGATGTTTTCCTTCACCGTTTTTTAACAAGTGATAATTATACAATACGCACATGAATCCGAAAAGTCAGAGGTGCGTGCTTTGGGTTCGAACTCGAGACCTACGACTTGGCAGTCCGACGGTCACAGTACTAGGTAAAATATCGCCGATATAAATAGATATCGCCGGTAAAATTATTATTGCAGTAGCGGACTTTTTGTAATGAAAATTTCGTGTTTTCTTTTCAACGACACCTCGATGTGAGAAATAAAGCAGGTAGCATACAAGATGTAACATAAATAACACTCAACCTCTTAAGGGGTCATTGTACTCAGCATTATGAACAACTTTTACTATGGGACCAAACCTGAAATCGCGAAAAAAATCAGCTGTTCCCTACATTTATGTTCACATGACTCGCCAAAATGTAGGAAACATCTGATATTTTTTTCACGATTTCAGTTTGGTCCCATAGTAAAAATTGTTCAAA
This sequence comes from Fissipunctia ypsillon, assembly GCA_947568875.1. Classification (NCBI taxonomy): domain Eukaryota; kingdom Metazoa; phylum Arthropoda; class Insecta; order Lepidoptera; family Noctuidae; genus Fissipunctia; species Fissipunctia ypsillon. Next base: position 11,658,611 of record OX387659.1, on the reverse strand, counting down.
AGTGATGAGTACAATGACCCCTCAAGAGGTTGTGCGTTATTTATGTTACACTTTGTAAATACAAATAGCGAATACGGTAGATAACAATTTTAGATATGGTGAGGTGGTGTATGTGGGTGTGGTTTTAGGTGGTGGTTGATATGAAGATTTTCTACTACCTGAGCGGGTCATATTACACTATCAATGTTATCGCGCGATCCATGAGTATCACGATACGTATTGAAGCAATATTGATTCGTATCGCAGCATCGTGATAATATTGCAGTATTTCTAGATATTTAGAAATCCGCGATACTAAGGGGCGTGGCTTCAATAATATTGACAGAGCAAACGTTTCACCCAGCGCTTTCGACGACGACGTTTACTTTTTTAACGAGATCGCGAGTATTAAAGCTATAGCTGCCTTTCTTTTACTATCCATTATTATTTGTTCTATTTTCTTAAACGAAACACGACTACACCTACTCTAAACTCAACAGCATACTGATGTGATAATATTGACAGTTTGAAAGCTCGCTTCAAATTGCGATCTTGTGGTAATATTGACAATACTTGGATCACGATAAATATTGATAGTATAATACGCCCAGTGAATTCAACTTGTGCTTGATGCTGGCGTGCCGTGCTATCCGGCCTGCGCTCTTACTGCAGGATAGGCCATGTTGTCCGAGGCAGTCGACACCGTCACCGCATCGGCAGCGATGTGGAGCCATGCAAGGAGCGCCTAGACGCAGACAAGTAGCGAGCCGGAAGGTGGTGTCACCCAGCATAGTGCCTATGTTGGGTGACGGTAGTGCCTGAAGCCAGAGGCCCGACTCCCACTCCCCCACAGCCAGCAAACGGGCACGCTCAGCAGTATTGGTGGTCGTATTAATTAGATTATTCCGTACCAACCTGCAGAGCGGTTCATCCCACTGCCTCTGGGAAGATGGGTTCAAGGGCCGACCTGTATCCGGGCAAGCCACTTTCCAGGCGTTCACTGCGTCAGTCAAACACGGCACTTCAATAAATCGGAAAAAAAAATAACTTGTGCTTTAACAAATCAAAAGTTTTATCTTCTTACCGTTTAAGTTTCAAATCCAACTTAGCATTTTTGTTTTGTCATGTTTGCCCAAGTTTTTTATGCAAGTATATCTTGAAAAGTAAATACGAAACTACTAAATTATGCGAAAGAAAATTTCCTTCTCATATCTTTCTACGTAAATTGAAACAGTTCGTAGCACAAGGAAATTGTGTCATAAGATTTTCTTCGCAAGATACGTACATATGTCTTATATTAGCTGGTAAAAGTTATTTCTCTACTATGTATGTACTTTTATATACATTTAGCGGCCAGTCCATCATAAAAAAGTAAGTTGTAGTCTTATTTTCTTCAAAATGTATGAGAAAAGTTTTTGTTTTTTTGTGAAAATTGCCTATTTTTTTCTAACTGTATATTTAAAAAAAATGTGAATTCATATCAAAATATCACAAAAGGATAGTCTCTGACCATTTTCCTGTAGCTACAACGGTGAAGATACCTGCTCTTACTGCCCCAATTAAGAAATCCAACCTGTATACAGGGTGAGTGGTAACTCCACGTATTCCTTGCAGGACAAAATAGTAGGGTTGAAATGCAACAAGTTAAGCCACCAAATGTTCTACCAAAATTTAGTGATTTTTGAATTAGATTTTTAGTTTTTTTTTTTATATTAAATGCAATTTAATAATGATTTACGGCGCGACTATACTGGAATTTAAGTAATTTTTATAGCTGTTGCCGCATGCTGTAGCAGATCTTTGTTAGTAATTAAAAGTTCAAAAATGTCTAAGACTTTGACAAAATTTATTTTTCGTAATTTTTATTATTGTCAGACAAAATTTACGAAAAATAAAATGTTTAATAAAAAGCGCAGATTTTTTTACGGTCTTAAACGTAAAAAAAATCTGCGCTATTTTATTAAAATGACTAAACTAAATGTTGACAGCATTAAAAAATATTTCCAAATTAGCCGGGAATTCAATTCGTACGGTCTTATCCTAGCGCCGAACTTACCCTACAGGAATAATCCATTTTCGATATGTATTACCTACCTACTTCATCCAGCTCAAGTCAGATCTATGATTGCATATTTTGTATAGGAAAGTTTGCCTGCTTTTATTTTTTTTATCAAGAGCATACATAAAATATTTACTAATACAAAAAAGGTTACAAACAGAAGACCAATAACATGTTTCTTTTACATAATTATCATCAAAATTGACACAAAATGATTCGATAAATATTAATATTTTAGCTTTTCATATAACAGCTAAGATTTAATAGAGATAAGGGTTAAATTATAATTCTGTTTCGTATATAATAAAATATTTTACTCAATAAGCAAGATTTAAAAAACTGAAGTTACTATACCTAACACTACCTACCTGCTTCCAAAGTTACCAACTTAAGTAAATAAAGATAGGTACTTTGTCAAAATAATACTGGTATTCAGCTGCGTCCGGTTAGACTAGAAGCCGACCCCAACATAGTTGGGAAAAGGCTCGGCAGATGATGACTTTGTCAAAATAATTTCTTAATATTTGTATTTCACAATAACATTTTGTGTATCTACCTCTCGTACCTATCTAATAGGTGCGAATCCGAAATTACAAGCCCCATTGAGCCGTAAATTGAGCAATTATTTACAAGAACGCCTGATATAATGATTATAAATACAATACTCATCTTGAAGACACGGTCTAATTGAGATTTAAATTAAAGTAGGAGCTTTAGCAAAATACGTGAAACCTTTATTTTGATATAAAACTGCATTATTGAGAAAGAGTGTTATGTAGGTACATGGCTCCCCTTATTTATAACCATGTACCAAAAATGATTAAAGAGCAACCTTTAAGAAGATTTTAAAAGTTCAATGTTCATATATTAAGTACTTAGGTAATTAAATAGCTTTAAGTAAATAGAATAATTATAGTATGAGCTAATAAAATGTTTGCATGCCTTGAGGCAGAATGTAGGTATACGGATCCAAAACATTGTAACACCTAATTGTATTAATTGCCTACATTCTATGCAAATAAATAAATATATCTGTCTATCAATCTAATAACAATTCATGCTTAAAATAAAGCTAAAAATAACAGTTATTATCGGTGAATTTGTAATACATATTTCTTACTAAAATAAACTTTTATAAGTATTAAAATGCTTCGCCTCCACAGTACCTAAGTTTAAGTTTCAATACCAAAGTAAACTGGATGGATAACTTAGAACAAAGTTTTTCAATATTAATTCTTCACTTCGAGGAACTTATTTCGAAATATTAATTGAACTTGCCGCGTTTGGTTGGATACTTTGAGTAAAACAATAATCATTATGGTTTTTGGCACGAGCAGGTTAAGGATCTGCGTAACGTGGTTGGTATCGTCGGTCGTAATATTAAAAACGTTCGAACAAATAATGGAAATATGGAGAAGCTACACGTTTTAAATGTTTTTGGAAGGTATTAACATAGTAAAAAGAAACCTCTCTTTATGCTATGGTATTAATCTCGTCCTTGTCGCGCGGTACGGATACGGAAAATGTTTGGCGCTAGCATGAAGTTACATAGTCCTGACGTCACTTCTGTCATAGTGTCGTCTTTGTCTAGCAGTTATTTTAAAACATTTATAACTTGGCAATGTTCTAAACTTTTCACTTTTTATTACTTATATTGTTTGCATTATTTGCAAACAATATTTTTTAGAGGTTAAAATTAAAAAAAAATGTTATCATTCCTATTTTGCGTGATGGTCGTGCTAGCCGAACAGTTCGCTAAAGTTCTATGTATCACTAACACTACACACTACACACACACAACAACACACACACTGGGTAACACTTTAAAACACAGTGTTACATTCACTACGTTTGAAAAATCTTATGATGTTTGCGTGTACAAGTAGTGTTTTAATCTTCTGTCTTATTTTGTCGTATATTGAAGAAATTTTTTGAATGTCTTAAAATGTGTGTGTGTGTTTCTTTCTTCAATATACGACAAAATAAGACAGAAGATTTAAGTACTTACATATACTTAATAACTCAAGTGCCGATTAATGAGACAACCTTTTGTAAACTTTTTTTGCGAGACTCCCGGTAGACCTGTCGCTTTGTGGATTCATAGCTTCAGAAAACAAACTTACTTATTTTCACCAGCACAGTACCTAATAAGTGGCTACGGGCGTTGTCATATCACTAACTTAAAACGTGCTTATAGATCGAGAAACCTATCCACATTTGAATCAATCAGTCTGCCTAGCCTTTTCCCAACTATGTTGGGGTCGGCTTCCTGTCTAACCGGATGCAGCTGAATACCAGTATTTTCATGGAATAACTGCCTATCTGACTTCTACAACCCAGTTCCTGGGTAAAACGATACCCTTTGGTAAGAATGGTTGTCAGACTTTTGGGCTGCTGACTACCCGTAACGACAGTCAAAGATCTACGAAAGACAGCCGAGACCAACGGCTTAACGTGCTTTCTGAGGTGCGGAGGGGTCTCTATATGTAATGGATGGTCACCCATCCACGAACCGACCGCGGCAAGCGTTGCTTAACCTTCGATCGACCCGTGCGGCTGTTATTATTTCGCGGCAAGCCCTATACATTCAAATATTTAAAACATAATGAAATTTTATATATTTATTATTTATTGTACACCAAAAAATACAACATTTCCTCAACATTCTCATGCAACAAGTGCTCATCCCGGTAAATTACATTTAAAACTGAGCCATAAAATGCCTCCACATTCTCAGCTAATGTATGTACAAAGCGAGCAGGCTGGGAAGAGATATATATATATAAATATATAGCGAATCGATACGATAACTAAGTTGGTGGTGGATATTGCATCTGTCGCGCGGCGGCGGAGGCGGACGTCGAGTCACACTACGCGAAAAATTATATTGCCTCGCAGAAAAGTCATTGCGTCTTCGTTTCACTTGTAGCGTTTGTTTATTGAGAGTTGTATCTTTTGGAAAGGAAATATTTTACACTTAGTGTGTTAACATTTTCCAGAACAACTTGAATTTCGGAAAACTACCATTTTTTTATTAAATAATTTATTACCTACATTATCTGCTTTGAAAACGAGCCCTTAGCCCAGCATAGCTATTCACAACCAATCGACACGCTTTCGTGCCGAATCGAACATCAATCAATGTTATCGAAGGAGTCCTCTATACGCTTTTCCGAAATCCTAAACCTGATAATTTTGTCAGTTTAAATCAAATAGACGACTGCTTCTTCCAACAGTTATTTGCTGTCGGGGCCAAGGCAAATCAGGTAGGTTATAAAAAATGTGTAATTTTTGACAAGACAACCTGTCGAATGGTTATGAATAGCTATGCGGAACCGCACATACAGAAAATCTCCTTTTTATTAAATCCTTTTTGCGCATCATTAGGTAGGTACCTACTAACTTAATTAAAGTTTACGAGAATAATTTACGACATCTCTAGCCGTACTGCTCTATATTATGCAGAGATTCTCCTCACTTTTTCTTTTCTAATTAAGGATTCCTACAAAAAAAAATCAACCATTATAAAATTAAAATGACGTAGTATAAACCGCCCCCGACAATAAAGTTAGGTCTTCAATTTTTCTGCGGAGTTAAGCCGTTTGTCCACCGCCTCGTCAACGGGACGTCAAAGAGAACGAGATGACGGCGCCGAAATACCGATACATATATTTACTATGGCCGCGTGTCAACCGCACGCCATCACCGTGACGTCACGTTCGGTTCGAATAATCTCGTTTCTCGTTGACGTCCTGTTGACGTTGTGCGGTGGACAAACGGCTTAGAAATTATCTGTTATGAAGGTTATGAAGGAGATGATAAAATTTACTCGAAAGCCTATTAGTTATGCTTTAACAAGTTGTCCATGCCTGCTAACGACATTCATTTAACTTACATATAACTTTCATACTTTTGTAGTTCGGACGAGTTTTCATTATTGACCGTGGGATGGGAAGATGGCATTAGTAAGTAAGATAAGATAATATTTCCTAGTAGAAGTTCCTGGTTTTATTAAGGACTAGCTGTGTCCCGTGACTTCGTTCGCGTGGATGTCGTAAGACACTACAATGTACTAAAATAACAGCTACATTTTTATAAAACTTCTCTTTAACTACTTTAGTAGGTTTGGTCTCAACAGCCAAAATATAAAGAGAGTCAGGGTTGGTGATGCGGGAGCATGCGATGTAGGTTTACAATTGTCCGTGTGAGAAGCAGCTCATCCTGAGGTTAACACCCGCAGCCTTCAGTAGCAATTTCATATCGCTTGCGAAGCTTTAGTTTTTAGTGAATTAATGAACGTCGGCGTTTCTGCATATACTACATAATGGCACAACACTAATATACGCATACTTATAAATTATTCCTGAAGAACGGCTATCACTAAAATAATACCTATAGGTAACAGTATTGTAAACACATGGGACTTCCATTAACAGTCATCTTACAATAGCTATTTAATTTTATTAGAACCATAGGTGACAGAAGAGGTCTTAATGTTTTCTGTGTACGTTTTACGAACTGTCACATAACAGTATTACAAAATGTAACGTAAGTGTGCGGCCGGGGATCCCCGTCAAGAACGAAGTTCCTTCTTACGTATGATTAAAAAAAAATCCGGAGCCGCCATCTTGGATTTACATTTTGACCTCACTATCGACTTTAGCATCCTCGAAAACTATGAAAACGACTTCCAATACGAAAAATTTGAAAATTTTCGTAGCCGCCATCTTGGCTTATATTTTGTCCAAATTCACACTTTCTATTATATATAATAGAAAGAGACAGAGAGAAAGAGAGAAAGTCGAGGGAGGGGCGCTTTTACGTTATGTGACGATTTCTACCAGTTTACTCCAACCACAGGCCGCGTTAGAACTTCGTTCCAAAAGGAGCACAAAATTTATATCAACTGTTTCGTATCAAACGTAGGCTTACAAAGCATCCTCGCGGAAGCGATCGGCGGCGGTGATCTCTCGCGTCCGGCCCTGGTCCAGGCCATGGTACGGAGCGAGAGTACATGGGAAGCCATTACCTCCTTCTGCGAAGCAGTAATGCTCGTGAAGGAGGAGGCGGGACGCGTGAGGAAGAGGCAAGCTTTGCGCCCTCACGCCCCTAGTCGCCGCAGGAGACGCCCTGGGCGTTGGGAATTGGTAGCCGATTCCCGGCCACCGTAGGCGCGGGCTTGCGGACGGCGAGCAATGGGTAGCTCGCCGACCGGTAAGGACCAAGTCCGAGTCGACGGCGCGTCGTGTTCCACGCGCGCCTCAAAGAGATGTCAGCACTATTGACGGGGTCCGCTAGGGCCGATGCAAGCTAGGGTTGCGGGATGTTCGAAAGAGTTACCGTGGCCCCGGCACAGGCAACAGAAGGAATACGGGTGGGTTTTAGTCAGTAAAAGTCTGACACGCCCTCCCGCTCCGCCCAGAGCGGGAGAAGTCATGTGATGATTTCCCATCCACAAAAAAAAAAGGCTTACAAAGCAGTCGCCGAATCGCTAAGCATTGTCTAATGTAGGGGCAGTCGCCCCTACATTAGACAATGCTGTAACAGACTTTTAAAGACAGGGCACTTAATTTTAATTGACAATTAGCTTGAGATATAATTATGTATATATAGGTATTTATAATGACTTGTTTGTATTATTTTTATATGAATTTTTATTTAATTTAATTTTGAAATTCTGTGGCGGTACTGTAAATTTTTTTAATTTTATTTTATTCTCTTACCTGAATTAAATTAATTAATAATAATATTTTTTTGTATAAATATTGGGTATTTGTGAATAATGTCGTGTGTGACTCGATGCCGTGAGGTCATTACTCACTGAAAAATGTGAAAAGAAAGTCTTCAATACAGCAATGACCAACTGCTGTTTAACGACTTAGTTTATTGCCATAAAATGAGCTTTAGTTTATTTTAGTCATAGAACAACAAATTATTTTTATTTTTAGCTACGACGTCATTTTATTAAAACTTTCAACTAAAATAACTTAAGTGTTCTAAAATAACTTTAGTGTTCGTGTTTGTGTGTAGATTTTATTTTAACAATATTACTATGTAATAAATAAAGTTTTACTCCTATTAAATCTGACCCAAGATTCCAACTACGTACAGCAAGTTAACTATCTAAGCCATATCCAGGCAAGCTCCATTCATGCTATAAGTTCCTAACATCGTTACAAACACGACATGAAAGCTTCCCATAACACTTTTAACCTAGTTTCAAATAATTTCCTGCTCTCTATAAATCTTGATATTATCGAGTTACACACACCCATTGAACACGTCATGAAACGTTTATGTACCTACCATAACATTGAACATGAAGGTTTCTCCTTGAAAGGAGTTGAGTATTTGCTATGTGAAATGAGGACACTTCAAACCAATGAAAGGTATGAGAGGACTTTGTATTGCATTCGGTCAGTCACAGATCGATATCTTCTATCTATATTTCTAACCTAACTAATGATAATCCGACCGATTTCGGCCAAGGCGATTGCTTCAACTCCGCAGTAGTTGTCGTTCGTGAGCTCGCATATGGCTTATGTAACCAATCTTTTTTGTGAAAATCCTCGCACAATGCGGGCACGTGAGCACACCATCTCTGTAGTTATAGCAAATTGCCGTAGTTGGTCGGGCTTTCAGTTGGTCACGCTTGGCATCAAGCTCAAGGCGCTGCTCTGTAATTCAAAATCATTAACTTTAGTTTTAACCAAAATCCTCTACTCAAGTCTTTGAGCGGCTTGCTGCTCCTACCGAGACGGCTCCAAGTCGCACTTGCTAAAGTGACGCTTAAGCACATCTTTATACCTGAGGAGCTGTCCGCCATGCTTGCGCTTGTCCTCCTCAAGTTCACAATAAAAGATGCGCTTCGCCACTCGCTGCTCCATCATCCGTGATATATGCCCGCACCATCGAAGTTGATGCAGCATGAGATAAGACTCAACGCCACCAACATTAGCCCTGCGTAGCACTTCGGTGTTCCGCATGCGATCAGACTATTGGATCTTAAGAATTCTCCTAAGACATCGAAGGTGGAACCGGTCCAGCATGCGGATGTGCCAGCGGTACACGGTCCAGGTTTCGGCTGAATATACAATGTTAGGCAGCAGAGCTATCATGTATACTGAGACCTTGGTAGCTAGTTTTAATTCATGCGACCTGAAGACCTTGGCATCCAGCTTACCAAACGCTGCAGCTGCAGCGCCAATCCTGGGCCTCAAGGCCACAGTTTGATGTCAACGTGCTCCTCAGATAATGAAACTTGGTGACCTGCTTCAGCTCATTCTCGCCGAGTCTTATGGATAGTGCCTCATGACTGTCGATGTCCAAAGACATCACCTCCATCTTGTTGACACTGATTTTGAAGCCGAATTTCCGGTAAGAATCATCGAGATCGGATATTAACCGTTGCAGGCTGTCAAGGGTTTCTGCTACAAAACACAAGTCGTCCGCATACAAGATCTCAGTAACCTTTGTGCGGGCCCTGAGCCTCGCTAAATTGAAAATGTTGCCATCGGTGCGGAAATGGATGCGGATAACATCAGAAGTAGCCTGCAATACCTCCCGGACTACAACCGCAAAGTACAACGCGAACAATGTAGGCGCTAGGACGCACCTAACCTAACTAATATGAAAGTGAGTCTACTAATGCGAAAGTGAGTTTGTTTGTTACGCTTTCACGCTAAAACGGCTGAACAGATTTGGATGAAATTTAGCACGTAGGTAGACCATGACCTGGAAAAGTATATGTAATAATTTTTATCCCGATATATTTAGGGGATCGAGACTTATGTGGGTAAAACCGCGGGACGCAGCTAAGTAGTAATAAATATTTAATATAAATGAAATGTTGTTCGTTGGTAACGCATTGCTTGAGAACAGCTGGACCGATTTGACTATTTTTTGTTTCAAAATGTCCGATTTAGGTTTTTATAGAAATAAAAATTGGAAAAGTTTCCCGGAATTGTTTTTAGGAAAAATTGAACGTCCTTTTTTATGGGATTAGATGAAAGGACAGAACAACGTCTGTCGGATATGCTGGTCGTGTTTTTTGCTGAATAGTGAGTTTACTAATTTCAACATATACCTACTGAATTCTAACACGAGTTTCACTGTATTTGCCGGTCCACTACTTTTGCGACGTGTTCAAAATTCGAATTCAAAATATTTTATTTCACATAAGCCTACATGAGCACTTATGAAACGTCAGAAGCTAGGTGCACGGTTCCAATTGGTCGTTTCCTATGGAGAAGAACCGGCAAAAAACTCCACGGTTACACTTTTAAAAATAATTGGCTTTTACAATGTTTTCAAATTACAGTGTTATTAAGGGTGAATTCGACCAAACTTTTATAATTAGAATAAGTCTAATCCAGCGAATAATTTTTAAAATTTTTGATAGGTTTTCCATACAAAAACTGTCAGACGTCAATTTTATTCCGCGGATAAAAGTGATCTGACTTTGGTTAAATCAGCCCTAAGTATGGGAAGACAGTGTAGGCCTGTCAACAAGTACCAGGTGCTTAACAAAATAGAAAATGGTCTACAAATATACAGTCTATTAAGCCTACAACGTTTTCACATTCACGAAATATAAAAGAATCTTTTTAAAAGACAAGACTATATATGTATAATGTAAAATAATGAAAAGATTACATCATGAAAGTGTGTGAAAGAAATGAAATAAATTAAAGTATTTTGGGAGTAGTTAATAGACATTTACATAAATAGTTATGCTATTAATCAGGTACTAGGGAAGCCACGTGTAAATTTCTGTTAATTTTTTGCAACTATAAGAAGTTGTTACGTTATAACCTTCCAATATCGTGGGTAGATAGGTACCTACCTATCTACCCACGATATTGGAAGGTTATAACGTAATAATTAATTAATCCTTACTATTAATTATTAATATTTTCCTTTATTTCATCCATGTACATATAAATTACATTTTTAAATATTAGAATATAAAAACATTAAAAAATAGTAGCCCACTGGTTTCGGGAACAGGGTCCAAACTACCGACGGTCAGGGCTCCAGAGAGAGGAACATTCTAACAATGCGAGCCGTGTCCAGAAGTACCGCTTTCTGAATCAAGCTCTGAATCCAGCTGCCCAACGAGGGCCTCCTCAGGTGTTGTTCGAGGCTCTTGGCTATTAAACCATTGGCTGTTACGACTATCGGCACAATGATAGCTGATTCCAAATCACACACGTCGACAACCTTACGAGCCAAGTCTATCTGCTTTGTTTAACTTTCTTGGCTTTCATGAGGTTCCCGTCATGCGTGACCGTTATTTCAATCATTAATTATTAAATCATTATTCATTTAATTAAGAATAGCAAGATTTCGCCTGAATACCTTACAATAATACAAAAAATCCAGAAATAAAATGGGTATGGCATAGGTAGGATAAAGGAAGGTTTCAAACTGCGGATGCCTACTCGAGGAAATAACATTATTTTCGTCAGACCTCCCTCGCTGAGGCATTCAGGTGCGCTGACGGAAAGCAAAGGGTGCTAATGGACGAAATTGAACGGAAACGTAATTTCAAATCTCTTTCGACCTCCGGACGGGCCTGTTCGAGCCCGTTCGATTACACATCGTTGCAAAAAATGGATGACTACGAGAATACGACGGTGTATTTGACGTGAGCTGAGATTGTAAACATTATGGTAATTATTAAAAACTCCTAGGCTCGTTTGTGGAACGAGTTGGTTCCCGAATACAAATACATACTATATACAGGTCGTCTCACGGATATCCACATGGAGGGAAAGTATCTTGAATATTGTAGATAGAACATTTTACTGAAAGAAGACATTATTTGAATTTAAAAAAACAATTTAAACTGCATTCATAGATATTTAAATAATTACATGGTTGAACCGGAAATCGAACCCGTTACACGGGAAAAATAATCACCCTGTAGCTTTATCATACCGAGCGAAAGGCTTCATCATAAGGATTATTTAATGCTAAATATTATAGTATCACAAATAAAAGGAAGACCATGAATTTTAACATTTGTGTGTTACCCAACTCAAGTCTTTGAGCGGCTTGCTGCTCCTACCGCGACGGCTCCAAGTTGCACTTGCTAAACTGACGCTTAAGCACATCTTTATACCTGAGGAGCTGTTCGCCATGCTTGCGCTTGTCCTCCTCAAGTTCACAATAAAAGATGCGCTTCGCCACTCGCTGCTCCATCATCCGTGACACATGTCCGCACCGTCGAAGTTGGCGCCGCATGGGATAGCCCTGCATAGCACTTCGGTGTTCCACATGCGGTCAGACCATCGGATCTTAAGAATTCTCCTAAGACATCGAAGGTGGAACCGGTTCAGCATGCGGATGTGCCAGCGGTACACGGTCCAGGTTTCGGCTGAATATAAAATGTTAGGCATTGCATTAGTAACAACGGCTTAATAACTATGCTATGCTATGCTGTGTGCGATTTTTTTCTTTAACAACGTTATCTAATTTTAAAACTGAAACTAGAATCTTATAAAAAGATAAGCTCAATTTTGAACTCTCCTTGGAAGAGCATAACGCTCTAATCGAATAAAACACTACGCAATAAAAGAAAAAAAATCTAGTTAACTTCTCATTTGATATGATATTAAAAGCAGTGCAAAAGTTGTTTACCTGTAAAGTACCCACAAAGCATGCAACTGAACAAACAATACGGATCGAAATGAATACCAATACAACCAAAGGACCGCAATCCTAGATCGATGCTCGCTCATGTGCTCGATTTAAAACAGACAGATTTCATACTTACTTATCTTGACTCAAATCTAATCTTAATCACTATCATCATCTGCCTAGCCCCTCCCTAACTATATTGTAGTCAGCTTTGAGTCTAACCGGATGCATCCGAATACCAGTATTTTACATAGAGCGACTGTAACCCAGATAACACGATACTTCTTGGTAAGATGGTAAGAATCTCAAATCTAACCTGTCTCATCCTAGTCAAAAATCGACCTAAATATTCCCTTACCATGCTTCAATAATTCGACAACAAGTAGGTACCAGATTTATATGATGATCGCAAATCAAAATACGTCATCGATCTACGCAATGAACTCGGCACACGGTATCAGGCATCAAGTAAATTATTCTATCAATCGTCGTAAAGCGCCTGTCAGCTCTGAATCGGGTCGCTGCGGTACTTATTGCTTGTCGAAACGGACTAGTGAACTGTCAAAATACAATTTAGTATCATCATCCAGCTTAATGAACCGAAATCTGGCCTTGATTTATTGCTGCAATAAACAGTGAAGGTTTTTAGACGAAAAGATAGATGGTAGTGAGTTTGGCTTAAATCATTATGTCCGAATATTATAGTCGCAGTCGCGTTAGCTAGTCTTAAAGGGGGGCGGGGGGTATCAAAATTTGTTGGGGACCCTTTTTACAAAAGGAGCATTTCATTTCTTACAAAATAAATAAAATAGCAACCTGACTCGGAAGGTTAACCTGTCATTGCGATCTTACCAAGTGAGTGCAAAAGCAAGCAAAGCGAAGTGTCCTGACTCAGATAGATTAGATTTTCTATACTAAATGAATTCGAGAGCTTGGCAATTCCCATTCTTGAATGAATGAAAAAGGTTTCAAGCTTGAAGCCTTTTTAAACCTTGAACAAATAACGTTGATTTTCATATTTTCATTAGGTATTCATAAATTACGGGCCTCTCATCGATACGAATTTGAGGTTGTGAATAATATTTTACGCAGTTTCGTTCGGGGCTGTAGCCCGGGGGACCCGTATCATTGCTACGGCTCACCGCTGATACGACGATAGCTGCACCCCTGGTTATAGTGGTTGAGCTGTTGAGCAAGATAATGCGAGTTAAACCGACTAATTGTACTAATTAGCTCGAAGCAGACATGAGAAAATTCCCGCTATTTCTATTCACCAGAATAGCTAGTTCGACTACCCCGATAATTCGTCGAAGCAATGTAGGTACACTGTAATCATTAAATTATACTGAAATTGAGCGGGTCTTTTTGTTTAAAAATATGTTTGAGTTAAATTAATGAACCAATTTTGATTAAATCAAAAAGCTTTTTATATACTAAAAGTACATAACTTAAGAAAAGTAATTTCACCCGACTGCCCTTATAGAGGGTTAGTTTCATAAAGTTTATAATATGAAACCTAACTCTCTTGTGATCTAGTCATAAGTTAAATATCCCGAATTCCCTGATGCTTCGGCCTTAATAAATGTTATAAGGGAACTCATTTTTCATAGCAACAACATGCAAAGGATTCTTTGATATGAAAGTAATGAATTTGTGAAATAGATATTATGAGGATTCCGACTCATTTCAATATTTTTTTCAGATGTTATCGGCAACGTCATTGTTTGATCTATGGAGGATCTATTTGCTAATTCATTTTAGCTAATAAAAAAGAATACCTACACTTAATTATGTTTTGTTGCCAATTCCTTTCAGTTGTACTTACCATACATTGTATTACATTTCGCTCGTTGTCATTTTTATATCAGAGTTGGGTAGAGATATACCTCTGCTCAACCCTTCGAGGCAATACAGGCGTCATATGATGTTGATTTTCACGTGTTTTTATACTGAAATAGCCACAAAATGACGTCATACTTTACAACATGTATCAGAAAGGTGTAGTCATATTTCGCCCCATACATTTGGGTCCAGTAGGCGTTGAAGTTTTGTATGGGACAGTTGATATTTTTTTCGCGATTACGGTGTCGGTCCTATAGAGAAAGTAGTCTAGTTTGATGGTCTGTACCACACACTTAAATATGACTACAGCTTTCTAATGCATGCTGTATAGTCCACGTCGTGTCTGCAGCTGTGGTCATCATTCTTAAAGTAGCCAATAATATTGACGACTGCAGTCCAAATCAATAGATTTCAATAAAAACTTGACTCTTGTTCCGAACTGCACACAAACATAAATGGCGTGCTTTAATATTTTATGATTTTACCCAGATTTAAAGCTTTAGTTAAATGATATTATTGATGCCACCAATTTTACCGTGAAGACGTCAAAACCACACATCAGTTTCAGGTTTTTATTACCTTTTTGTCAAGGTGCTGCTAAAATTTTTGATATAAAACTGGTATCTACTATGGGTAAGTAGTTCGTCACAAATGAAAAATTCGAGATATGCGATTCCTGGTTAATGACTACTCAAAAGTTTCCGTGTGACAGAAAATTTATACCTAACTACTGACAGTTAACCCACGTTCGCATGGACGCAAAAATATCGCGGTGGGATTTTATCGCGCACTGGATTTTCAACTCTCGGTGTTGAGCCAAGTATTGAGAATCTAATAGTGCATTCCAGTGCGTCGAAAAATCGCACTGTTGGATTTTCAACTCTCGGCACTGAGCATAGCGTTGAAAATCCAGTGCGCGGAAAAAAATCGCCGCGATATTTTTACGTCCGTGTGAAGGTCGGCTTACCCAGCTATTTTACATATATCGCAACAGTAGTTTTCGTAGTTCAATTCCTAGAACCCACTGGTTTTTAACTAACTTTACAAATGCTAATAATATGTAGGTACAGTCACGAGCACTAATATGTATACACTTAGGGAACTTCAAAAGTGATTTTCTCGTGGAATAACAACAGCAACTTAGAGATGCCTACCTATTTCATAATTCTATGTGTTCCAAAACACTATGTTTGTAACAATATTAAACTTTTTTTTTGCTGCTTGTATTAATGTACGCTAATTAATAGTACCGTGCTTTCCTATAATTTAGACACATGCGAGATTTATATTATGACAAAGACTTTGGATTAATGCTGTGTATGTGTTTAGTTGGTAAGCCTTTATATAAATAAATAAATTACAATCAATACAGTAGAAGAAAATCAGTTTTAAAAGTAGCTAAGTGTATACAAATTAGTGCTCGTGACTGTACCTAGGCCATAGTCTGCGTCCAGCAGTACTAATTTTCGTTTTAAATTCTATCTATCGGAAAGATCTGCTCTCAAAGGAAATACTTGGAACGGAGATATAACAGAAATAGAATAAAATGAAATGACTTGGCAATGAAAAAGGTATTTTCAAAATTTCCGGACAGACCATTTATTACTGTCAATTACCTACTTTGTGTTCTAATAGGTACCCTTAGGTAAGTAGATATTTATATACTAACTTAATGAAAGGAATATACCTAACTAGCAATGTCCCGCGGCTTCGCCTGCGTGGAGGTTGGAAATTTTTCAAGGGGTACTTACTAAGTACCGGGATGAAAAGTTTGTTTTAATTCAGGTCATGGTCTATCCGCGTGCCCATTAAAATCGTTCAGAAGTTAGCTGGCGTGAAAAGTTAACAGACAGACAGAGAGAGTTACTTCTGCATTTATAATATTAATAAGGAAGGCACGGTCTGTTAATAAGTTAAGATAATAATTAATTAATTTTAAGTAACGCACGGACGTAAAAATATCGCGGCGGGGATTTTATCGCGCACTGGATTTTCGACTCTCGGTGTTGAGCCGAGCGTTGAGAATCCAACAGAGTGCGTTCCAGCGCGTCGAAAAAACACACTGTTGGATATTTAACTCTCGGCGCTAAGCAGAGCGTTGAACATCCAATGCGTGAAAAAAATCGCCACGATATTTTTACGTCCGTGCGAACATCAGCTTAGAGTCGCTAACTAGATTATATAGGTCTCAATAGTACCAAGAACTAAATACCTACCAAACCAAAAGTTTCAAGTGCTTTTTGTTCATCATTAGCACCTACCTTTAGGTACCCACTTGCATTTCATCAACTGTGGTCTCGCCAGAAGAACTTTTCCGATAAAATTGATAATGGCAAACCTAGACATTTCTCAGGCCTCAAGTGGGTTAGTTTATAGGTATGTTTAGTAGGAAACTAGGGACGTGCCAGTATTTGTAATCAATTACCACTAATACGCGAGAGGATCCCTATTTCCGGAGTGCGGTTGGATCGAGTTGTGTCTAGAGACCGGTGCGATCATTAATATTTGATGCGAGATGAGCCAAAGTATGATGATGACCTACAAAACAAGGTAGTTGAATGAATAGAAACATAGTTAGAAAAAAAATATTTATTTTGTCTACAAACGCGCAAAAATCAAATGAAGACATCATTAAGTTGAAGAAAGGAAATAGACCGAAATTAAGTTTTTCTATCGACAATCTTAAGGTTCAATTAATGATGAACTTAAATACCTATGTATTTTACAAAAAAAAAAAATAGTTTATTTGTTAAATATATTATTTGCTACAGAAAATCTTCCAGTAAATATATCTCGATGTTCTGGCTCAATTCTCTCGTATCCGAATGTCTTCGCCAGACGCCGATATTGTAAAACTTTTCTGCCTACGAGTGTTTTCCTAAACATAATTTAAAACGGCAAAATATTAGATTGGACTGTCTGCCCACTTTATTGATGCCTACCGAACTTTATAGGCGTAAAGTTTTTACATTTATTGCGCAGTAAAAATAGGAACATAAAATATATCGCCCCTGTAAACATCACTCTCTTTGCACATCGCTCAATAAAAATCTACGAATAAAGTAGTAGAGGGGACACTTTGTAGACAAAAAAGAAAATTAAATAGATTAACAGAAAAAGTTAAGGACCAAAATTATTCAGAATAATACAGGAGAAATGTTTCTGCACAGAAACATAACATCACGCCTTGTTTCCCAGAAGGGTTGGGCAGAGGTGCATCTATAGTAGTTACTGTAGAGGCTTTAACCGGGCGTGCCTTTAGCATGAAACCTTCGCGAGTTGATTGATTGATGTTAAAAGACAAACATTGATTTTAAAAGTTAGAACAGGTCAAGAAAAATGAAGGTAGTTGATAGTCGGCCTCCCGGCACTGACTGATGGTGTGATAAGATATGTAATACAATTATTTTATGATTAGAAGCATACTGAAAAGTGTTACGGCGTAATATTTAGACACACAGATCCCCCTAGAGGAGGAGGAGGAGGAGATTTGTCCAAAGCACCGGGCGAATCGTTACAGTACACCCGAATTTCGTCAGTTAAAAGACGGCGAGCGATCAACCGGGCACAAATCTAGACTCCGGGCTGCTTTTGAGAAATTCGAGAAAGAAAAACCCAAATACACTTTGCCCGACCTGGGAATCAGGACAGGACTCCAGATCTCTAAACTGTAGGAATATTACTACGAGAAAATGATAACTTAGTCTTAAACATAACATCACGCCTTGTTTCCCCGACGGGTTAGGCAGAGGTGTACCTATAGTACACCCACATTTCGCCAGTTATGTTTAAGTCCCATGTAATAGGGAACTTAGGGCTTACTTTAGGGGTAACTTAGTCTTATTAAATTAAATTACCTTATTTCAGACATAGGTTCTTTTTTTTACAAAGTTCCTAACGAGTCTATTAACGCCTAGTAGGGTTGTTAGTAGTACACGCAAAAATAAAAATAATAAGGGGTTAAAAAATTGTTAAGAAACAAAACCAGTTACACATTAATTACTAAAGTCTATTTCCTATTTCTGTGCAGGTGTACACCTGCCCAGTGGACAGTAAAATTACCATCGATCATGATTTTGCACGCTAACGTTCTGAGAACAGTGATGGAACTACCACGGTGTTGGTGCTATGGCGGTAGATATACCGCGATGTTATATTTTTTTTTTATTTATCTGAGTTAGTTTGTTATTCAGTTATGACGTGTGTAGGTTTTAACTAGGTTATTCTGTCAACGTAAAGAATTACAAAGGAATCAACTCAGCCTATCGCATTCCACTGTTGGACATAAGCCTCTCCCAGGCTACGCCACAAAAAGCTGTTCTCCGCCTTTCGCATCAAATCTGTCCCAGCTACCTTTAAAGGTCGTCGGTGCATCTAGCTGGGGGGCGTCCCACACTATGCTTGCCGATACGCTTGTTATCACTCCAGGACTCGACTGCTCTTGCGGGATGTTCGAAAGAGTTACCGTGGCCCCGACACAGGCAACTGAAGGAACACGGGTGGGTTTTAGTCAGTAAAAGTCTGACACGCCCTCCCGCTACGCCCAGAGCGGGAGAAGTCATTTGATGATTTCCCATACAAAAAAGAAAAAAAAAGGACTCATCTGCTCCACCGGCCATCGGTCCTTCGATAAACATAGCCAGCCCACTGCTACTTCAGCTCGCTTACTCTGCAAGCTATTTCGGACAAAGGAATATTGGTTCTTTATTCTTCTGACGTGCCTGAGAAATTAAATAGTACGTATAAACCAATATTCCTTTGTCTGACATAGCATGTCAGAAACTACCTTTATGCTCCACTGGGTCTTCTGTATTTTCCTATTTGGTGGATCTTATCATTTTCTCGTAAACGTTGAGAATAGGACGGTTAGTGACGTCATAGATAACTTTATCAGATTGTGACGTTATTACGATCGTTTGTATCAATATTAGTCATGACGTGAAGAATTATCCTGGACATTTTCTTGAACCATCGAAACGTGGCCTTTTATAATAACTCCTTCCCAAACGGATTAAACGGATTAAAATCGAAGGTTAGTACGTCTAATACGTTTCGTGAAAATAAAATAAAATAGGGTGAGCGTGACAAGAAACAGATTGGTATGATTCATGATAGCTGTAATTCTAAGTTAAAGGATGGGCACAATAGGTAAATTCACTAGGAAAGTCTATGGAATTTCTTAGTGAATTTACCTACTGTGCCCATCAAATGTGTAGTGATACTACATATAAAATGATAATAAATAAAATGTATGACAATATTGTGTTGGTACTTTCTGAGGAGCTCGTGGCTAAGTAATAACTGCCACACGGGTTGATCCATCAGGTTAAGCTACTCTTGCCGGGGTTGTCCGTGGATGGGTGACCATCTTTACATCCGAGACTCCTCCGTGCCTCGGAAAGCACGTTAAGCCGTTGGTCCCGGCTGTCATTCGCAGATCTTTGACAGTCATTACGGGTCGTCAGAAGCCCGAAAGTCTGACAACCAGTCTTACCAAGGGGTATCGTATTGCCCAGTTACTGGGTTGTGGAGGTCAGATAGGCAGTCGCTCCATGTAAACTACTGGTATTCAGCTGCATCCGGTTAGATTGGAAGCTGACCCCAACATAGTTGGGAAAAAGGCTAGGCAGAATGATGATGACTTTCTGAGGCCGATCTACAATGTTAGTACGCAACGGCGAGAGGAAAGTATGTTCCGGGCTGAAACAGATAATTATGTGCGCGGCGCTCACGAGAGGGCGCGACTTTTTACCACATATGGTTATCTAACAATAAACCGACCTCCGGTGGTATCTACAATGACGTGTGATTCTAGACTATCATTTAAATGCAAGTTGAAATGGTGCTAAAATAATCAACAACAGATAAAAATGAATATCATTGCTGAACACCATGCATATAATGAAACTTTAATAAGTTTTGGAAGTCGAGTAACCAAATGAATCTTAGACCTAGCCTTCCCGTGAGCGTGGCTGGGGCCCATGATTCCGGTGACATAACTAATGTGTTTTGTCGTTATTTTATTGTAGAATCTCCACTGGGGCCGCTCGCCAACGAGGCCTGATGCTGGGGCCCATGACTTGGAGTTAAGCGTGAGATTTACTGCTGCAGAAGTAGCTTCCGTAATAAGGAAAATGGTGAGCAAAAAGTCAGGGCATGATAGTCTCAGCGTCGAGCATCTGCAGTACGCTGGTTTCCACCTTCCTAGAGTGCTAACATTGTTTTTTAATTTGTGTTTAAGTCATTCATATTTACCAGAGAAATTAATGCAAACCATAATAGTGCCTGATAGTAAAAATAAAACGGGTGACTCTTCAGAATAAGCATAATCCGAAACCCGAGCGCGTGGCTCGGGTATCGGATTATCTGATGACGTTATATTTTGTATTTAGTTTTTAAAGTGTAAGTCATGTCATTACTAACATTAGTTTTTCATAAGCATTTCTGTGTTAGTAACAATTATATGGTTCTATGGAAATCTGAAATAAACGAATAATAATAAAAAATAATAAACGGTTAATTATTGGTGACGGCGTGGTATTTATTGTGGTTTAAAATTGTCACATCACCTAGGCGGAGCGTAGAAAAATTAACCAATATTGATTCCTTTACGAATGTTGAGCGAAGAAGATCTGTTTATCATAGAGCGATCCAAGGGGTTGGCCAAGGTGTAGTACCTCTAGCTGGTAGTATAAGACAATAGAAGTCCAACTTAAGTCCCTACCATCCTCAGACGATGAGTAGTATTTTGTTCCACGTGAGCAAAAATATCCAGAGACCTTCATCATAAAAACGTCGATTACAAATTATTGACACGTAAAGCAAAAAGGCACAAGTAACAATCGAGCCCAAAATCCCGTTTCCAACAAATATTTAAGTACAATGCCGTTCATATTCATACACTTTGAGTCTAAATGGGACAAGGGTGGTTCCTTGTGTAAAGCTTTTATTATAAACTACAAGAATATTATTACTATCTATCGCGATGTTATCATTTTCTTTGATTTATAGAGGAAATAGGGCTTTAGAAGACTTTGGCTTGGAGTTAGTTTATTGTTCGGTTATGATGTGGGTAGGCTTTATCTAATTCTGGTATTGTTAAGTTGTTTTAGGAAGGAACTGTTATAGAAGAGGAAGGTTTTGTCCGCTTAGTTGTTTATTTTGGGCTTGAAGCGGAAGCCCAAAATAGGAGTGTGTTTTTTTTTTGTTATTTTAATTACTAGCTTCTGCCCGCGACTTTGTACGCAGATCCTGTAGCTTATGCCAGCGACAACGGGGTCGTCAAAATCGAAGATCTGAAACGTCTGATGTCGAATTCTAATACCCCGGGGATGGGAAAACAACGTGATGCGCGAGACGATTCGAGACGTTCCAGATCTTTCATTTTTGTAAGACAACAGGAAATGTCCATCAGACTAAACAACTTGTGCCAAGACATCATTCCTATATATGTTATAGTGTCGCTGGGCTTTGGAGTTCCACAACAGGTGTTCCAGATCTTCTTTATTCTAACAGCAGAAAATGCTCTTCACGTGGAACATTTTTTTGCTATGGCACCATTTTTATATCTCTTATACTTTAGCTGGTCTGTTGCGGTTCTGCATCAGGTGTTCCATTTTCCAAAATAAATTATAGCCTATATGTTGCGCAGACTTAATACCTATACAACAAAAAACTTTTCTTCCCCTAATTCCGCAGCGGATCCCAAGGGTACACTGAATCAACAATAATATTGCAAATAACTTTTAAAAAATTTCTTTATAAACTATAGCTGTACCCGTGGCTTTGCCCACGTATCGCATAGGTATTTTTTTAATTCTATTTTTGTTTTAATAATAGTTAGTGATAGTTTGTTGATCTACAGAAACACTCAAAAGATGCGGTCCCATACTATACTATAGCTTAGATCCCTCAAAAACTATTTGGCTTAGTAAACTCAAAATTTGAAAGTTATGTAGTTAATTTACTGGTAAGAGACGTCAGGTTTATTTATTTATTATTTATTTAGTACTTCATGCACAGAAAAGTACAGAGGCGGAATTAAAGCCATAGGCATTTTCTACCAGTCAACCTTTGGGTGATGCAGAGACAAACAGTGGTAGGTGCAGTTATGAAAAATTGTGGAATACATATTTATTTAAATATAAAGATACACATATACCTATTACAAACTATAAATATAATAATATATACCTAATTATATATAAATAAGCGCAAATTAATATATACATAAATACACGAATATACTAAAACAAATAAGACAAACAATGGGAAAACGTTAACGTTGTGATGATACTGCCAGCTTCTTACGAATGTGCTCGCGAACTTTTATTTTAAAGGATAATCGGTTGGTAGCCATCCTGATTTCCAGGGGGAGCGCATTCCACAGAGAGATAGACTGAACGAAGAAGGAAGAGTGAATAAAGTCTGTGCGATGAGAGGGACATTGAAGAAGGCGATTATTTGATGAACGTAGATTTTTATTGTGGTTGGCACAAATGTACTGAAAGTGGGGGGCAAGATAACTAGGGGAAGTGGGAGAGTCAAGAAATGAAAACAAAGTGGTCAGCGCCCTTTGCTCTCTGCGCTGGCGTGTAGGCAACCACTTAAGAAGCGACCGATGCGCAGAGACATGATCATATTTACGCAGATTGAAAACGAATCGAATGCAGTAATTGAGAAGACGGTCAAGTTTGTCGAGGAGATCTGCATTCAGGTCATAGTAGCACACATCACCATAATCGATGATAGGGAAAATTAAGGACTGCACAAGCATTGTCTTCGTTCTCGTTGGTAATAAATTTTTCAGTCGGTACAGAGCCCGCAATGTTCCAGTAACCTTCTGGCTGACCCTAGCGACTTGGATACGCCAGTTCAGGGTACTATCAATGTGCAAGCCTAGGTCCTTCACGTCATTGCTAAATGGAACGATTGTACCATTGAAGATAACTGGTGGCAAGGTTGTACTATCCACCTTACTCATACTCCGAGAACTACCGATGATGATTGCCTGACACTTATTAGGGTTTACTGCAACACCAAATCTATCAGACCAGATTTTTATGGCTATCAAGTCTCTATTTAATTTGTCGATAGCTTCAGGTATTTCATCAACCTTCCCTTGACAGTACAACTGCAAGTCATCAGCATACAGATGATACGCACACTGAAGTTCAGAAGTTATAAGATTAATAAATATAGAAAACAGAAGAGGAGAAAGAATACCGCCTTGAGGAACGCCCGTTACCAAATCACACCAGCATGATGAAGAATCCCCAACCTGGACGGACTGCTGACGTTCCTGAAGGTAAGAGGAGAACCAACCCAGTGTCTCGGGAGAGACCAAAACATAGGACAGAATGGCTAGCAGGATGTCGTGACTGACGGTATTAAAGGCATTCGAGAAATCGACCAACACTAGTGCAGTAACTTTGGTGTCTTCCAGTCCTGCCCTTATATCGCCAGTCACTTTAAGGAGGGCGGAAACGGTGCTGTGCCCGGGCCTGAACCCAGACTGAAGAGGGCTAATGAGTGAATTAAGATGTATAAAAGTGGAGAATTGTTTGTGGACGCAGGCCTCGAGCACCTTGGATAGGAAGGGAAGGATGGAAATGGGGTGGAAGTCGCTAGGAAGAGAGGGATTAGGAACCTTAGGTAGCGGACGAACATAGGCCTTGCGCCACAGGGAAGGGAATACTCCGGTGTATAGGGAAAAATTTACAATGTGGGTAATCGCGGGTAGGAGATGATCCAGTATAGTTATGATCATACCACGGGTAATATTATCACATCCTACCGCTTTTGATTTAATGGATAGGATGATATTTTTGATCTCTCCCGGTTCAACTGGAACGAATCTGAAAGGATTAATATGAGGACGCGTTAGACCAGAAATTAGAGACAAAGTTTGTTGCTTGACTAGACGATCCATGGATGGAACAGTGGAGAAATGACGGTTGAGATCGTTCAAGTCAATTGAATTAGGAAGATCTAAATGTCGCGGTTTACCGATACCAAGAGTTCCAAGAAATTTCCAAGTATCGGCAGAAGAAGAAGAATTGATAGTATCTAGAATGTGGCGGCGTTTAGCATTGCGTATCATCTGATTACATCTATTCCTATCTATCGATCTATCTATTCTAGTGTCCAGTTCTCATCAGCACGATCCCTTTTAAATTTACGGAATGCACGGTCCCTACGTCGCATTGCATCTGAATTCCTCTTGTCATCCATGGTGCAGGTGGGCGTTTTAACTTCACTTTTTTGACGGGAGCATGGATGTCATACAGGTTGACCACCACATCATTGAAGATCGCAACCTTGTCGTCAACCGAAATGGCTTCCGTCATAGAGTTCCAATCGACTACAGACGCATCTTCCTTGAGTTTCTCAACATTCATCCGCGCAAAACAACGCCTGTACAGAACCTTGGGTTTAGGTTTGGGAGGTTTCAGGATATAGGAAATGAAAATCATGTCGTGATGGGAAAAGCCAGGGGCGTCATGTTGACCATGGGAAGAAACGACGGAACGATTCGAGGTGAGGATCATGTCGAGCCAGGTGTCATCGCCGACAATGTTATGATGAGTAGGTTGGAGCGGCAACACGTGCAGACTAGCTGACTCGATAATATGGAGGAGCTTACGGGATCGAGGGGAGTTGTGGGCAAGGAGGTTTGTGTTGAAATCACCCATGATGATGTGATGTGAACGGTTTTGGCTCCCTTGACACAGACTTCAAGGAAAATAAACTCAGCAGAAGCATAATAGTGTGAAGAGGAAGTTGCAAGTATTTTATAAGGAAAGTCACTGCGAAGGTATATGGCTACACCACCCCCTCCTTTACCAATCCGATCATTCCGTATCAGAACGAAACCAGTAAGAGGATAAGTGGTGGACAGGAGATGCGGTTTAAGCCATGTTTCAGAGATTAGGATGGCGTGAACGTTGCTATTATTAAACACGTCGTACAGCTCACTATAGTGGCTGGGAACACTTTGAGCGTTAATGTGACACACATTCACCAACCGATTAGACTGATCCTTGAAATTATGCAGTACAAAATCACGAACGGTATCACTGAAAGAACAGAAGCTTTCATCGCTTGAAGAGGCAGTAGATTCGTTAGCAGATAAATAAGACTCATTGTCCGACATAAATCTAAGTAGGTTGTTATTATGTTGAAATAAGTATATAAATATAATAAATTATAAGAACTATTACTAAGAACAAAGCAACTAACAGGTGCAAGATACTGCACCACCCGCCAGCTAACACAACAAACAAACATGGCATTAACAAAACGTAAGTTCACATTTTTGTCAACTCAACTAGAAGCAAAGCAAAAACGTAGTTCCCAAAAATATAAAAATACAAAATAAAAATAAAAATCAAAAGTGGCACACCCAACTGCAGATTGATCCGATGAGAACCGAAACGTTGGCAATATTATTTGTGTGAGACTGAATGTGAAAAGCACAAACAAAAACTTAAAATGAAAATATTTCTGAACGGATTCTTGGAACGTCAAAGTCAATTCAATTATAATATTACCAACGTCAATCTGACAAGTTGTTACATTGTCAAGGTTATCAAACGCCACTCCGTAGCAATTGGAGCATAAAATAAGTCAACAGATGGGGCATAAAACATACGAAAACTAAGGATAACTATGAGACGGGAAAACTACAGAACGGTAAGCAAAGATTACTAAACTATGAAACCAGAAATTTGAAAAACTAACAAGAAATCAAATATTCACCCCTTGTTTACGCATTATAATATTGTGTTTTTCAGCTCCCGGCAGCGTCAACATTTTTTCGTCTCGTTGATGGAGTCGTGCCCGGCGCCTTAGGGTACTTGTCTAACAAGGGCTTCAGCTCGTCGAGGGAAGTAACCTTGTGCCGACTGCCATCAGAGGCCCTCATAAAAATGATGCCGTCCTGAGTCCAGCACGACCGCATACTGAAGTGCTCGCGCGCCTTTCCAAAGACAGATTGTCTGGTCCTGGTTAAGAACTCCTTAACTGATATTTTGGAGCCTTTCAAGCCAGTCTTTGCCCTCCAAACTGAAGCCTTGATGTCCACACTGCCGAACCTAACGAGGATAGGCCTGTGATGCTCTTTGCCTTGGCCACCAAGGCTGTGACAGGCTTTAATAGAGGATGCTGAAAGATTCTTGAGAGCAAGCTTGGTATGGAGAAGATCAAGAATAACTGCCATGCTGTCTTCATTCTCCGCTTCAGCAAGACCTTGGAAAACCAATGCTTTCCGACGATGCCTGGTCTCCAAGCCATCAATTTGTCTGGCACACTCACTGATCTGGCTTCGGAGCAGTCCGAGCATAGAAAAGATGAGCTCACGGAAACTGCGGAACTCCTCAGCTATCTTCGCCACTGTGTCCTTGGCGGGACCGGCACACTGGATTTGTGCTTCAAGTTCACCCATCTTCCTCAAAAAGTTATCTTCAAGGGCTTTCTGTGCAGCAAGGACTTCCGCAAATTGCGACATTTTGTGATGTGAAGTGGAGACCAATGTTGTGTGATAGTGCAGTTGATGAGCTGGCAGGTGGTGTTTACAATGTGTCTATGTCACATAAATGTGCCACAAACGCGCGTACCTGATGTACAACTATTGTAGACTAGGTACTGAAGTAAATTTAATCAGTGTTACTATTAATTATATTTTACCTAAAATTCCGAATTAGAAAAAACGTCTATACTTTTTTAACACCTACCGACAAAAAAACAGGTTAATAAGGAAATTTAGGAGACGTCAAATAAATGAAGTGTTATAATTTACTGAAACACTTCTGTGTAAGCAACGTTCGTTGTTTTTCCCTCGGTCTCATTCAATATGTACAGCGAGTCAGGACTGGTGACGCGGGAGCAAGCGACGTAGGACGTAGCGTCCGTGTGAGAAGCAGCTCGACCTGAGGTCGATACCCGCAGCCTTCAGTGTCTGCCCCTGCGACTTATTTATTGTCATGGCGAAGCACACGCTCACAGGAAACTGCACGCGCTTGAATTGAAAGGGGTAATTGTGGGGAATCAGTGGATACGTGGTATAAACACTGTCTCGCCGACACCACTACCGGTTAGAATTTCCGCCTCAATGATATTTCTCTGCAGCGAGATGACTTTGAGCCGGGTCCCATTGCACAGTTTCGGCGGAGTGAGATTCCAAAGAAGCATAATTGGGACACCGACCTTTAGCTTAATGGTGTGCGCTGGTAGTCCACTTGCACTGAGGGAACTGAGAAATTCTACGGGGTAATGTGTGGCGTCATCTTGGTCGACAACAGTGTTTATTGAAGTGTAGATCACTTCATTTCCCTTAATTTACGCGAGAATGCATTCATTGATCGCTGAAGCTTGGTCGTTTCTGGGTGATAAAATGGCTCGTTCACACACCCAAGAATTATCTTGGTGCGGTATCCTATTGATGTCCCCGTACACCAGGCGAATCAAATCTTCTAATGTGGACACCACTCTCCCAAGTATCTCAGGTAGAACCACCTGGCCACTGTCTACTGGTAGCGTCACCACAGGCAGCGTTTGTCGGAAATCGCCGCTAAACAGAACTGTAACGCCATCCATCATTTGCTCGTTCCTGCGGATATCCTGCAAAGTCCTGTTTACCGCCTCTACTGCTTTTCTGTTCGCCATAGTGCATTCATCCCACACGATTAAAGATCAATCTTTGAGCACGCGCCCTTTGTCACTGTTGCGTGACACTCCACAAACAGGTGTTTCATTATTCTCTAAATCTATGGGAATCTTAAACATTGCGTGCGCTGTTTTGCCACCAGGAAGCAGTGTTGCGGCGATTCCTGACGATGCTACTGCAATGGCAATCTTGCCTTGCCTCCTGACCTCTGCGAGAATGCCAGCGGTGACAAATGTTTTCCCTGTTCCACCAGGAGCATCCAAGAAAAACATTTTACCTCGGCCGAGCTAAACGCTTTCAAGGATGGTGTCGAAAATTTGCTTTTGCTCTGAGGTAAACTTAGAGACATGGTCATTGACGACGGTACTCATAGCTCTTGGATCATAATTTATTTCAGATTTGTACTCTCTGTTTCCACGCTCTTGTACATCCAGATGTTGTGGAGTCGGTAGCCCATAATCCACCAGAGAACTGCCGCCGATCGAAATGACCATGTCTTGAAGTGAACTAAGGCAACTGTTTAGAACGCGCTCATCAGTTGCCTCAGTATTATCTTCAGTAGTGCGTCTCAGAGCTCTTAGGAAATCTTCGGACAGAAGATATTTCTCCCACAGCAGAAGCGGATTTGCAATACCGCAGAACACCAACATTACGGCAAACAGATGTCACAAACGACTGGGACTGTCACTAACGCTGGCCTCCTCAAGTGCGTTGTCCCAGTGCTGATCACCGTCGAGAAGGTGGCGTGCTACGCAAGCAGCGCGGTATGTGGGATACTCAATGTCATCGACTGTCATTAGAAACGCAAATGAAGTTGGGCCCCGCACTGTGTGCAATAACATTCGCAAATAATAGCACTCGCCATTATTTGGGTGCACAGTGTAACAGTGTGCACACACCTCAGACATGGTGCCAATGTCTCCGTGTTTGATGTAATTAATAAATGGGTTATAGGGAAACGCGCTCCTTTCTTTATTGAACCACGGTTGCTCTTCAGGATCATAAACCATAGACTCAGTGTCAGATGAGGATGAATTGCGAAGATTGCGACATATACGGTCTAGATCAATTTGGGCCACACGCTGTTCGACTGACTGACTTGCCCGAATTTCCTGAATCCGCTCACGTTCTTGCGTGGAATGAACAGACACCTCAACACGCATGTCGTGATATCTTTGCTGAGCAAGTACGTTGCGTTGCTCGCGCTGCTCGTCTGTCTCTAAAGACCGAGCTAGAGCATGCTGTGAGCGGTCTGCACTAAGGCGGGTCTCATGCTCTTCAGGATTCTCAAGTGATCGAGATGTGGCAGTGCGAATACGCTGGGAGCTTAAACGCGAGTCTCTCTGCGTGTAAGTCTCCGAAGCGCGAGATACTGCGTGGCGCTCGCGATCGCTTGCTGGGCGTTTATCGCGCTCCTGACTGTTCTCCAGCGACCGAGCAGTCTCAGTGCGGAAAAGCTGAAGACTTAATCTCTGCTCTCTTTCTGTATCCGTTTCGGAAGCGCGAGATAAAGAATGACGCTCTCGGTCACGCGCAAGTCGTATCTCTCGCTCCTGACTGCTCTCAAGTGATCGAGCAGTCTCAGAGCGGATATTCTGAAGACTCAACCTCTGATCCCTCTGTGTAACCGCTTCGGATGCGCGAGATAAAGAATGATGATCCCGGTCGATAGCTAAACGCATTTCTCGTTGTTTCACACTTTCCTGAGATCGAGAAGCAGTAGTGCGGACTCGTTTAAATTCTAGTCGTAATTGGCGCTGCGTGCTAGTTTCTGCGGACAAACTTAGTGCATTACGCTCACGGTTAGCACCTAGCCGTTGTTCACGCTCTGCGTCGGTTTCGAGAGATCGAACTAACCTGAAGCATCTTAGAAACCCTTGAGTTTCGAGACAGATTTGATCTTTTCTAAAAGGCATAGCTACAATTCCTTCTTAATCCGATACTAACGATATTCAAATCAATGAAAAGTAATCGAATAAGTACGTAAGAATTGCTAGTAAGTAGAAAAATAATAATTATTCGCAGGAAAATTAAACACATCAACCAACACAGACAACAAAGTTTCTATAGGATGAGAGCGGCACATTGGCACCTATAACATCACTTTTTGGGAACGAAACCATAGCGCGATCTAACTCGACGCCAACGCCATCTAGTTATAAAACGGAAACTACATATTATTTACCCAAATTAAATTAAAAATAAAACTAAATTGTCGTTAATTTAACAGACAACTACATTATTTTTGCATTAAAAAAAATATGGTAACAGCAGCAAGGAACAAAACTAAGAATTACATACTTAAATCAATTACCTACAACAAATGTGCTTGGTAAGTTAAAACTTAGAACCAAAACTTTGACTTGACTTCATGATAGTGTAGCTTGTTGTACCACCAATCAATCTGTTTAGTAATATTGGTGTGAAACTCTCCATACAATTAGATAGTACATGTAAAATTCTCAGATTTCATAACAGTATCGTTCCTAATGCACATAAAAATGCAAAAACTAAAAAAAAGAATATTTTACGATTTTTTTAAAACAATATTATGGGATTTGAACTCGCAACATTTAGTACGGCAAACGGTCGCCTGATCTTACCGCTAAATCCCCCGTTGACATATTGTTGAATAGCTGTTCCCTTGCAATTTATAATATTACTGCCCCGCTCCTTTATAAAAATAGCGAGATTATTATGTTCCCAGAGTTAAATTTTTATTAACTAAATAACATGTCATTTTGTGCATTCAATTACGAACAAAAACCTTTTAAAATCAATATTGCTTACCTCCCATAACATACGGCGTGACAATATGTAGCCTAAAGCCTTCCTTGGTTTTTAAAGAACATTTTTGCTGAATTTCAATTCAATCTATCCAGTAGTTTTGGCGTGAAGCCGTACCATACACACAGACAAACATACAAACAGACAAAAATTTTAAAAAGTCACTTTTTGTCATCAGTTACGTTTTTCTAACAAAAGCCACTTATTTTTTCTCGAAAATTCTCAATGTACAGTTTTTTTTTCGTTACTGTTTTATTATATGTATAGATATATTTTTACTATTTTCATCAAACTGACGGCATCAGACTCTGGCCTAGTCTGGCTGGCCATCTTTTGCATAGACTTAATAAAATCCCACAATAATAACGATGCCCCTCACTATTTTAATAGGTAATGTTTTTTTTTTAATATTCTACAAAGTGGAACTCCTTGCCTCTATGTCGTCAAGGCAACAATTTACATGTCTGCAAGTCGCAAGTCAGTAAATTCATAAAAGCAAAACTTCTTCGTTACGAGCGTGATAAGTTGCCAAATTACTAGCCTAAAACGATTCTTTCAGGCTAAAAGCGTGTTAAAAATCTACGTGATGTAATATATGTAGGTATCACCAATATGGTACCACGTCAAGTTTATTGAACTTACCACATCAATTACCTACTCCTGTAACATTAGAGACTTTTTACGACGGGCTCAGTAAATAACATTAAACGATATATGTTACTAAAGGTCCCTAGTCATTATCAAGATTAAATTCAAGATAAGTACATGTCGTTTTTCGTTCAGGCTTTATGCCCGTGATGTACCTTAGGGAAGATAAGTTTAACTGACTTCACCTTTGTTTTCGTGAGTTCTGCTTGGATTATCCCAGGATTCGCAGGTCGCAATTTATTGTAACAAAGGTTTTCCTTCGATTTAAAGATGGATGCGCAAAGGTAGCCCGCGAAATTCAAATTTTCTTACGATTTCTGCAATTTGCAGCTCAGTGTCGTGTTGTATCTTGATCAAAATATGATTCGCGATCATAACACACATGTATTTATAAAATTATAATCATTAGAATCATTTGTACATCTCTCTAAGTTCAAATTAACCTATTGAATGACTATTTTATGAAATCATGTTTTAGACCAATTCTTATTCATTGATGTATAGAATACATTCATAATATTTAGGAGCTGCTAAAAAATTGCTAAATCCTATAATAATAAATTATGTTTCTCTGTGTTTTTATACTGTGAGTACCTACATAAATAATAAAATAAATAAAATTCACTTTAAGTACCTGGAGATCAAAAACTGTGTAAATAATCTTATGACTTGTGGCTCAGTGTAAATGCATAAAGTCACGAGTTTAGAATTTTTGACTAGAGCATTTTATTATCAAATTGTCTCGTGAGATAAAATATGTAATGAAATTAATTTCAACAAAGTCTCGAAAACAGCTGTGTAATGGTGACATCATTATGAAATTCAAACATTGTAATGATTGTGTGCTATTCTTAAATCATCATTTTATCATGACTCAATGAAACTTAAAGGAAGTTTCCTTTTATGAGCGGTTTAATAAGGGCTCAAATGTGTAACTATTGAAAAACATCACTACAACACTGATTTTGTTTAAAATTGAATCAAAGGGCCTACAGGTTTTCCTACCCGGCTCCTCAATGAAAACGGAAATGACTTTTCAAATAAAGGAAACGGGTATAAACTTAGGGGGGTAGGGGTGTATGTATTTTTTTACTTAATAAGGTACAAGAAGTGCTACTACTGAGCACGAGGTCCTGGGTTCAATTCCCGGGTTGGGCAATGTGTTATCTATCTGGAATTTCTCAGTAGTAGTTTGGAGTCTGGATACGTACCAGTTGATGGCAATAGGCTCGTCCTCTGTTACATGGGACTAAAACCCAAACCTGTTAGCTTTTAGTATTTAATGTACAATGTATATGCTGTTGGCGTACCTATTTTAAATAAATAAATAAAACAAATTACAGAAGGATAAAAATAATGGAGTACTTACCAATATTTCAAAAGCTTTGCATTGCAGATTGAAATAGAAATGGTATAAATAATCTCGAACTATTTAAAGGCTGTTTAAGTGAACTATGTGCTTTAGTGCTTACTCACGGCATTGAGTCGGTTTTTATCTTAGGCGATTTTAATGCGGACCCTAGTGAATTGTTTTTCAAGGAATTAATAAACTATTGCGTTGAGCCGTTTTTGACATGTATTGATGTCGATGTACTGGGGGTAGACTCGGATAATTATTCGTACATTAGTCAAGTATATGGTACATGTAGCTGGCTGGATCACTGCGTAGTGACGCAAGCAGCCAGGCAATGTGTAACTAGTGTGCGAATAAAATATGATTCAATGGTTTCTGATCATTTACCGCTCATAATTGAGTGTAACTTAAATTTATCATTGACACCTAAGGTATCTCAAACTATGGAATCGGACAAAAATGTGATTTGGGGTCAACGAAGTGACGAGGAGATCGCGAAATACATGAATGAGAGTAATCAATTGTTAGCACTAATCGATTTCCCAGCCGAATTTACTTGTTGTGCTGATTATTATTGTAATAATTCTGGTCACGGGCGTATTCTGGATAGGCTGTACTCTGACATCGTCACTGCCCTCTGCACTGCGGCAACAGTATCAACGGAGGAAGGCCGAAGGGGAACCAGGAGGCGTGCGGGGGGCTCACGCGTAGTTGGGTGGAACAAGCACGTCGCCGGGGCTCATAGGGACGCCAGGTCTAAGTTTATGGAATGGGACTTGTGCGGTAGGCCTAGGTCCGGTTCTGTCTATAAAGATATGTGTGATAGCAGAAGGGTATTCAAATCAAGATTGAAGTGGTGTCAAAATCACCAAGATCAGATTAGAATGGATGCCCTCGCCGATAAACACCGTGAAGCCGATTTCCGTGGCTTCTGGCAGAGCACAGCCAAAATCAACGTCCGACCTGGACTTCCTGCGAGCGTCGGCGGGGTGAGTGATCCTAAGGGCATTGCTAATCTTTTTAAAGAGCATTTTGCTGTTAAATCGCCGCGTGGTCTAGACGGTGAGATGCTCAATGCTGACAGGAGTGGTCATGTTGTCGGGACGAGATTTAGTGCGAAAGGGGTAGCTAATGTCATAAGACATATGTCCCGAGGAAAATCTCCGGGTCACGATGGACTCAGTATTGAGCACTTCCTGCACGCTGGACCTCACATCTCGCGAGTGTTAGCAATGTTTTACTCCCTATGTGTGAGCCACAGCTATTTGCCGGATGATTTTATGAAAACCGTGGTAGTGCCGGTATTTAAAAATAAGACGGGTGACTTAGCTGATACCAATAACTACAGGCCTATATCTCTCGCTACCACAGCAGCTAAAGTTTTTGATGGTCTGCTTAATTTACAGCTGAACAATTACGTAACTCTCCACGACAACCAGTTCGGGTTTCGTCCGCAGCTATCAACGGAGAGCGCGATACTGTGCCTTAAGCACACCGTCAACTATTATACGAAGAGAAACACGC
The DNA here is from genome assembly GCA_947568875.1 of Fissipunctia ypsillon. Taxonomy (NCBI): domain Eukaryota; kingdom Metazoa; phylum Arthropoda; class Insecta; order Lepidoptera; family Noctuidae; genus Fissipunctia; species Fissipunctia ypsillon. Next base: position 11,624,108 of record OX387659.1, on the reverse strand, counting down.
CGGTATACGCATGCTTCCTGGACCTCTCCAAGGCTTTCGATTTAGTCCAATACGATGTCCTGTGGAACAAGTTAGACCAGATTAACTTACCGAATGAAATTACCAGCCTATTTCGGTTCTGGTATGGACATCAAAAGAATTGTGTGAGATGGGAGGGGGTGATGTCAGAGCAATATGACCTTGAATGTGGTGTCAGGCAGGGCGGGTTGACCTCTCCTACGTTATTCAACGTGTACATGAATGACCTGATAGTCGCGCTCAGCAACTGCCATGTCGGCTGCCATATTGATGGAGTGTCTGTGAATAACCTCAGTTATGCAGATGACATGGTGTTGCTGAGCGCGTCGGTATGTGGTCTGAGGAAGTTGTTAAATGTATGTGAAGGCTATGCTCATGATCATGGTCTGCGATATAACGTGGCAAAAAGCCAGTTCATGGTTTTTGGAGTTGGTGCAGTAAGTCCCCAGAATGTTCCGTCTGATAGACTGAACGGGACACCTCTGGAGAGGGTGAATAAATTTAAATACTTGGGACTACTAAGTGATAATGAGGATATTGAGAGAGAGCGGAGGTCGCTCTCAATACGAGCCAACATGATAGCCCGCAGGTTTGCTAGGTGTTCACGGAAGGTGAAAGTCACACTGTTTAGAGCGTATTGTACATCCCTTTACACCTGCAGCCTGTGGGCTCGTTACACAAAGAAGTGCTATAGCGACCTCCGCGTTCTCTACAATAATGCGTTTAGGATTGTGGTGGGGGCTGCCTCGGTTCTGTAGCGCCTCGGGCATGTTCGCGGAGGAGCGCACCGCCTGTTTTCACGCGACTATGCGCAGGCGGAGCATTTCTCTGGTGCGCAGAGTACGGGCCAGCTCCAACGCAGTCCTGGAGATGATTGCTGACAGACTGGACGGCCCCTACATGCTGCATTGCTGTAGCAGGCATGTTCAGGCAAGGCCGTTTTGCAGGCGTTATTAACTCTTAAGTGTCTTGTATGTGTTGTAAAGTATCGTAATTTTATCATTTTAATGCAATTTAACTAATTTTATTTAATTTTGAATTTTTGACATTTATTATGAATTTTATTATTATTATTTTATTCGATTATATTATTAGTGTTGAATGTTTTGTAATTGTCTTCTATGGGTCTAGTTACCCGAAATAAATGAATTTAAATTTAAATTCAATATAAACATATTTGTTATTCTAAAACGTCTCTGTGTGTAAAACAGAGGTTTTATAACTTTCATTTAAACACCTTTACCACCTACACCTGAGTTTTATTAAAATGTGGCTGTTATTTTAGTTTATTCTGACCTTGACTGCTAATACTAAAATCCATATTAAAAGACTATTTCTGCCTAACATTTGAGACAGTTATATAATATGTCAATTCGTAATGAAACTCACGTCAGTAGGGATGTAATTGAGACTACAAGCTGAGAATGTATAAGATGTATGCATATTTAACAGATTGTAATATTTTAGGCGCAAAAGTGAGTAGAAACACTAGGAAGGGACGCCAGCTCCACTGTACATTAACACCCGCGCGTCCGAAGCTTCACAATTTTAAAGTGTGTAGATGTCCTCGTGTGACTTTTGCAAAATTTCACATTGCGCAAACGCCTGGTTTCTGAGAAGAAAAATCTTAAAGTTTCAGAAAATTCAACTAAATAGAAATAAATGTCTTTTAATTTTAATATTTTTGTGTTCATTTTTACGTTAACCTATTACACAGTACACTGTAGTGTATTGTGTAATACTAAATACTAGGATGCAAGAGCGAGCGAAGCGAGCTCGGGATTTGGGGCACTGACTCGGACCAGTTAGGTTAGAAGGGTTCCCGCCCATCCCCTTCGTGATTGTCCTTTCTTAAAACCATAGAGCCCCGCGAAGCGGGGCTCCGTCTACCACGCTTTACTAGTTTTTTTTTTTCTCAGCCCCTATGGTTTTGCGCACTTTGGGGTTTTCAAATATACACTAAAAAGAGTATATTCTATCCAATAAAAAATAGCTACTATAAAAAACTAGGTTATAATTTTTTTTCTCGGCGCCTATGGTTTTGCGCACTTTGGGGTTTTCAAATATACACTAAAAAGGGTATATTGTACCCAAAAAAAAATAGCTACTATAAAAAAGCGACGGGTGTTAATGTACAGTGGTTTCGGGACGCCCTAGGAGGACATAATATAGTGACGTTATTGGTGATGTTCTTCAGAAAGGTGCGTGTATGAACGTAAGCGAAGCAACAGAAGTTTGTAAGGATCGTAGCAGGTGGCGTTCGATAGTTTCTGCCTACCCCCATGGGATGAAGTCGTGAGTTTATGTATGTATTTAATATTTTAGACTAGAGCGTTGCTCAAAACGTTTTATGTATAGGGATATCGAGATCTATTAATATAACAGACGCGGTAGTTAAATAATCAAGTGAGGTGTCAAAAGTCTTTTGAATTGTCTCTTCTTTTTTCTTCTTGCATTAGTTTCTCGCTGTTAAAAATAGTGGCTTCTCAACTATAACAATCCACTCATGGGCTATTGTAAGCACAATAGACGGCCGATGAATTATGGCCGGTCCGAACTTTGCGCAGAAGGCTGCGTAATTATATTTTATCGAAACCAAATGGTGACATGAGGCGAGTGTGAGTGAGAGAACATGCGCGAAACTTCGTAGTGCCTATGTTCAAACCGGCCATGATTCATCGGCCGTATTGTAACACTCAATGAATATTGATTAGACAAAGTTATCAGTAAAGTTCTTCCTTGTCTATTTGTTCTAGTAAATAATGGCCTAACATGACACACGCGACAACTACTCACTCACGCGTGATTAATTGTCGTCTATTTCTGTCACTTTTCTCGTTTTCTGACACCGCTGCTGCCAAACAAAATACTCGACTCGTTCTGTCAAACTTGATGTTTTCTCGACAAACCCTAACATGGCACCTAAGTTATCTCGAATTTTGACAATTCAACACGAGATAAACTCCGATTCTTCTCTTATTTACTCGTCCTCAATTTTAACGACGAGAGAGAAACAGAAAAAAAAATGATTAAAAAAAAAACTCCAAATTAACATGGCAGTTTCATAATTGTACTTATTTAAGTCATAATTTTATTTTACAATAAATTAATAATTAAAATACTCAGTGTATAGTACTGTTAATGTTGGAATGAAGTTCCTTTCGGCGGCCGCGAGAGAAACTGTGGCGGATGTGGTGGAGGGGAGCACTATTACACAGACAAGCACCACTTTCGGTAATAACCAGTCACTTTGCCATTTATGGTGATTAACGAAATCTAGGGAGTTATGGCTGTATGGCAATATCAAACCTTTGCAACATAATTACTATAATCGCCAGTTCATTTCCCAAGGGTGATAAATGTGGTGATTAAAAACGTTACGTGTTTTATGGTTATAACAGTGAAATCAACCTCAGCTGCATATTTATCTGAACGCCAGTCTTTTTTAGTAAGTGTGGTGATTAACAAAATTTACAATATCATGGGTTGTGATTGTTAAAATATCAACAATAATTAATAGCTTTGTCGAATTGTGATAGTTGCCCATTTGTTATTTGTGGTGATTACCTATTATGTGCCACTATTTTCATTTCCATCATTTTGTTGTCAAATAAAAACATATTTATAATTTTAATCAAAAAAGGCGGTTACACAAAAAACTACACAAATTAAAAGAGATGGATGGATAAAGTACATACTAATTGCATGCGTAAAATCGCGATGTTTGATTTGTTTTTAATAACTTGCTACATCGGTCTCTCGTCGCGAGATAAAGAAGTGTCAAAATGCCTTTTTCGAGTTTACTCGAGCCTAACGGTCATGTTAGGCATTAGGATGACGTCATAATCGTAGACAAATTTCGACAAACCGCGAACGAGAGCGTTCTCGCGCTTGTCATGTTAGCCCTGAAGGTAGGATACCTTGATTCAATTGGTTCTTAGTTCTACCAATAGAAATACAATAGATAAACTACGGCTTCGAGTAGCTCAGAAACGGGCATGAATCTATCCTTTTTCAGATTTCATAAATTAATAAAAGGACTTACTTTTGCATATGTTATTTATTATAACAACTTAATTATCTCGTTTAAATATTCTTTGATGACGAGCTCACGGGTTTTCACAGTTTCCTTGGCAACACTAAGGCTATGCGCAGACCTGGGTGGACTCTTTCAGACCGACTATTTTATGAAATTAATAAATTGCGCGCAGTGGAGACCTGTGTCCCAGCAGTGGGAACGTTATAGGCTGATTATATGCTTTTGCGTATACTATATTATATGCGCGCAATGTGGTCTATCGACAGTTTCTTCTTGTGTCTAAACAGGTTTCTCATCACATATTTTACAACCTTGGCTATAAAGGAACCATACATTACAGCCGCATCGGGCCGCAGCGCATCGCATTTCGATACAAAAAATTGGTCAAGTGCGAGTCGGACTCGCACAAGAAGGGTTCCGTACTACCGCACAATATTTAGCACTACGTTTTTTACTAAAGTTTTTAACTTATTACATTTTTATTATTTGTTGTTATAACGGCAATAGAAATACACTATCTGTGGAAATTTCAACTGTCTACCTATTTCGGTTCATGAGACAGTCCGCTGACAGACAGACGGACGGACAGTGGTGGTAATAGGGTTCCGTATGGCACCCTTTGGGTATGGAACCCAAAAAGCGTAGTGCGGCCCGCCAGTAGTGTGTGATGGTTGATTAATTTATGTGCGAAAGTGATGTATGACGATGTTTGCGTTGCAGTGCGGGCTACCCAAATGTACATCGGCTTTGAGACTGTAGGTATTGTTGCGTTGCGAATGTGCGAGCCTTCATTATTTTTTTTATAGACAGGCGACGCGACGGTGCGTGGCGATTCTGGTAGATCAATTTCCGTGAAGTTTTCATCAAAATTGTTCTACTAAATTCGCGTCGCAATGTCACGCCGCGCCTGACTGCGGGAATCTTAATGCTCTTTATGAAAACAATTATCATGGCTCGCACATTCACAACGCAACATTCGCATTCGCAGCTTTGACTTAGTCTGCACACAGCCTTACTCAAACATAACGTCGAATAATTTCGACTAGACTGTCACTAATCTTCATCACTCTATAGTATTTGCGAACAGATAATAGACCATTGAACTTCTCATCTAAATAAACATAAGACTCATATCCAAGATAACAAAACGTATATTTCTTAGTAATTTCCTTTTATAATAATGGTTTAATACTAACAATTTACTAATAATATAACATAGCACAGTCTTAATTTATTTACATACGTTTTTTGATCAAACATTGCACCGAGTTCTTTATCAAATATATGTTTTTATTTTGTTATAAATTAAAATTACGTGTAGAATGAAGTACCTACTCTACTAATTTAAAAAGTTTCGTTTATTATGAGATTTCGGGAACTTAAGGCTTATTAATTTCCGCCTTTTACTTTAGCTTGAGAAGCTCCTATTTGTTTCAATTTATTTATAGAATATTTACCTTTTCCAATATCTTAAAAAGGTAGTTTTTATAGCTAGTTAGGAAATATTTCATTTAATTAAATAGTTCAATTCACGAAGACAGTAATAAAATTGATTAAATTATTTCAAGTATCAAGTCTAATTAGTAGTTCACAGTTTCAGCGCGAAGAAATGCATTTTTAATGCTAACAAGAAGGGTCGAGGTGTCTAGTCAAGATGTACCAGTAATTTCAGTCTTTTCCTCCTGCCACAGTAAGAACAACCTTAGCGAGATTGCAAAGAAGAAAATTAACTTCAGTCCTTAGGAATTCTAACTTAAAATTTATATTTTGAAGTATGTACAAACTAGTCGTAACTATGGCAAGTTCTCAAATAATTCAATCATTTCTTTCACATTCAGATCATATTGGAGCGAAAATACATATGCAAGTAGCTGGCATGCCATTATGACATTGACCAATCAGAAGTTGTTGCAGACGGCATGCCAGCTACTTGTATAGTTTTGTACCAGCTGTGTATTTTCACCTTACGCTAGTTAAAATCTACATTACAATAGTTAAAACCGAGACACTTCATTAGATCTGGCGAATTCTTCCTTTTTACTCGGATCAGTGACGGTGGCTCTCATTCTCCGCCTCACCAGTATGTAAATGAATCTGTAGAAATAATAAAAAGATTGTTACAAAAATAAAACAAAATACGGACAAAAACTTACAAGTCAATTGTGAACTTATTACCGAATTATTTCTTAATTCTTATTAGGTACCTACTTAATGTGTGTAGGTACCTAACTATCTAAAATTACATTCGTAGAAGATAGTGCTCTATAATAAATACAAGCCGTGTGCTTAACGAGAATTCCCATCGGCGAAAATGACGAAATGTCATACAAACTTAGCCACTCAAATGTCCGGCTCACGCGACCGTTTAGCTCCGTCCACCGCGCGCGGCCCCCGACCCGCGGGCGACCTCGCCTGCTCCGTCAGTCGTAACTAAAATCTTTATAACTAGGGATAAATTTTCAAAAATCCTTCCTTCGTGCTCACCTTCGGTACAAAATGAGCTCTTGTGCACAATTTCAAGCTTTTAGACCCATTTTTTTATTTGGATGGGGAATTATCAAATGACTTCTCCCACTCTGGGCGGAGCGGGAGGGCGTGTCAGACTTTTACTGACTAAAACCCACCCGTGTTCCTTCAGTTGCCTGTGCCGGGGCCACCGGTAACTTTTTCGAATATCCCGCGACCCTAGCTGGCCTAGCGGACCCCGTCAATAGTGCTGACATCTCTTTGAGGCGCACGTGGAACACAACGCGCCGTCGACCCGGGCTTGGTCCTTACCGGACCGGGTAGCCGGGAATCGGCTATCAATTCCCGACGCCCAGGGCGTCTCCTGCGGCGACTAAGGCCGTGAGGGCGCAAAGCTTGCCTCTCCCTCACGTATCCCGCCTAAGCTTCTATACCCAGCAGTTTAGGCTGTGCGTTGTCTGTCAGTGAATGAAAGAATTTAGAATGTATAGGTAGAAGATGTTTATAAATGTAATTATTTGTTCTGTTACTGTTAGCTCGTAGTCATCAACGTTGGCATTGAGATTATAATGAAGATAAAAGAATCTATTTGCTAAGACCAATGTTTAAATGCCTGTATAAACATTAGTAAAGTTATTAGTCCCTCATTTGATGTCGACGTCTTTAATTATTTGTGCATTCCAATGATGTTGATATTCTGTCAGTTTAATGGCTTTGTGCAAACCAGCGTCGATTTGTAAATGATTTGAAATATAATGTAGGTATGTATTATTATCTACCCCTTATTCAAATCTTAACAAAATGAATGAGACGTGACTTCTTCAATTTCAGGATAATCAAAGAAAACGAATAAAAAATTAGTAAGTAAACTAAATGGCAAATGAGTTAAAACATCTTTCGCTTATGCAGGTCATGGTAAATAATAAGGGAAAACAAAAATATTTACGTTTTTTGTGTGTTTGTATTTATTTGCAGAGATCCGGATGCGGGTGCATTTGTGCATAATAATGCGCAAACACGTAAGCTTAAGCCTGTTTGAGATTTTGGTGGGTAGAGATGGGACATCGAGAATCCAGGAAACACTGAGGATAGGATACTAGCAAAAATAACCCGCAGGCAGCAGAGCAGGTTTAAGGGTCGACAAACTGGACCTCTGACGGCAATATGGGTTTGTAGCAAGAGTTGTAGGAAAAATAATTCGGGATATCAATATCTTGATTTACGTTGAGTTGGCAACCTTTTACTTCATTTGTAGGATATCTACGAATGACGATATCTGCCATTTTGTGAGTCTGTCGGAGGTGTGACTATATAGAACATCTGGTCTCGTCGACAACTCCCTCGTCAGTCGGCTACGCTACCAATCACGCTGACTGGAACTGGATAAGGTTATTCTGGCACAACTGGGGCCCTCGCAAGGAAAGTGAGGTTACCTTATACGGGTTTATCGACGAGTTACATTCTAAATGTATGTAACTAGGATATCCTAAATGCCGTCAAACTGGTTTAGTAATTAAGGATAAAACGTTTTTACTTGGAAACATAATCTATAGTAAATTATAAGCAATGTAGGTACCTAATGCTCCGTTTACGTCAACATATTTTGCTAAAGTTATTATTAACTGTAATATGATTACTTTAACAAAATATGTTGACGTAAACGGAGCACTAGATGATATTTTATAGTTCCGCATTGTCCGTCTGCCTGTCCATCTGTCTGTCTGTCTGTCCGAGGCTTAGCTCAGAAACTCTTACTATTAGAAAGCTGTAATTTGGCACGGGATACATATTAATCACGCCGACAGTGCTAAAATAAAATATTGAAAAAAAAAATTTTGGGTGCCTCCCCTTTACGTAAAGTGGGGATGACTTTTTATAAGATAACATAAAAACAATTACTGGTTTTTCTACTTTTACGTTCTTTGAACGAGTAAGTAGCTACCTAAGTCCCGCACTCATTAAGGCTCCTACAAACAGGCGCGACGCGCGACGCGACACAAAGACCGCTCATCGCGCGACACGCGGTGCCTTTGTGTCGCGCCTGTCTGCAGGAGCCTTTCAGATAAGATCCTTTATCTAATGTATATTTAAGTTTATTTGTTGGTAATCATCATCTGCCTATCATCTTATGTTGGGGTCGGCTTCTAGTAAAACCGGATGCAGATGAATTTTTTTTTTACTTATTTATTTGTTGGTAATGAGATGGGATACCTATGTAAAAAAACTTTTAGAGAAGAATATGATATACCGCTGCAAACATAGCATTATTTAGATAATTTGTTACTATTTTTCCCCGTTATTTTATCGTTTTTTATTCGACCACTGTTTAGACTTTTGGCATATAAATACGGATAGGGTTATTATTAAATAAATTTTTGCGACTAAAACCAGCTCGCACCACCGATCAGTAATTACGGTATGTCTCTGTCATCTTCAAACGATGGTCTGAAACACAACGATTTTAAAAATTCGTTTAGCGTTACATGTGTTTAGCGATTTGTAGTGCAAGTATAGCTGAACTAAAGCCGTCAGCGGCAAGATGTGGTTGTACAATAGAACTTGCCATTTCAGAAATAACTTTAAGAGTGGTGCGTGCTTAGCAATATAATATAATAAAATATTATAAAGAGTTAAATAAAGTGGGACAGTATTGGTTAGACAAAAAAACCAAAAAAAAAAATTAGGAAGTTTGTAAGTTTGGGTGTAAGAGGTAATCTTTGGAAGTTCTGATCCCACTTAGAAAATTCTTTCATGAACAGATAGCTTCACTATTGCTGAGTGTCATAGAGTAGGTTTCATAGTATAGTTGACTTCCACGCGGACGAAGTCGTGAGCAGAAGCTAGTTTAATATAATTCATTTTTTTTTTTATTTAAAAACTATTCTTGTCACTAAACGCTCAAATAGTTTTGCCATACTTTAAAACTAACAAGAACCGCTGCGGCAAAGCTCTTATGGGGTCCTAAGTGAGCCCGCAAAGCCGATCACACCAATGTACTATCGAGGAAACTTACATTTGACCAATTTGAAAACAAAATGCCGTGCACACGATGACCACATCTAGCGAGGTCGAGCGCTGCAAGCAAGAGTAGTTCTTACGGTGTAAAGATGTTCGTTTCTCCCATGGTGCATCTGCTGCCTGCACTACACCACTAAGGCGGAGGACATCGTGGATTACGTGCGCCAGAAGACGAGGTACACGCCGAGGGCGCAGTTACTGCAGTCACGCCGCATCGTTATCTGCCCCTCATCATGGGAGAAGACATTTGGCCGCAGGACGTGGTGTTCCGTCGCTTCCGTGGACAAGCAGGTACCACAGAACAGCACATAGTCAAGCTAGTGCAAAGTAAAGTGCACTTTACTAACACAAGTTTTATTAACAATAAAAATATGTTCCATGGGAGAAACAAACACTTTACTAACAAAAGTTTTGTTAACAATAAAAATATGTACCACGGGAGAAACAAACATCTATACACCATAAGGGCTATTCTTGCTTGCAGCGTTCGGCTGCTATAGTAACGCTTGCTAACAGATGTGGTCATCGTGTGTACGGGATTTTGTTTTCAAATTGGTCACATGTAAGTTTCCTCGATAGTATGTTTAGGTTAAGATATTTATCTATGGGCCTGTATCGCCTGAAAATAAATGGATGTATTCAGCACAACATTTGTTCCGAGAGAGAAAAAATGTCAGTCTTATCAGTTCAAACCCGCATGCAGTTACATAACTGATAAGCATTGCTGTTTCAGTTCAGTTCACAATTTACGAATCCAAAAACATGAATGGATAATACTATCAAAACAGTCGAACTTGATAAGCTATTGATGAGTAAATGCGTTTGTCAAATAAGATTTTGTTTTAATTTACTTATCATCGATGCACTAAATACGGAATATATTACTGAGGATTACAAGGTGATACAAAAGTCATAGTTTATCAATGACCAAAAAACAATGTAACTTAATTGGGTAATAACACGAAAAAAATTGCGCGTAGTTTCCAAACCTACTCCTTACTACCCGAAGGTTTAGACACCCACATTTCGCCAGTTCTTTATGCTCCATGTAATATCGTTGAGCTCCTTAATTTCTAAGTTGAGCTGTACGATTACTGACAAATACGTGCACTGACTGGACAAATCCATTAAATCTGTGTGATTCTTTTCTCAAAAGACAATTTCAGACACCAATCTACATGGTCTTCACATTACTGACCAAGATTATGCCTGGACTTTAAAAGAGACTGTGACCTCTGAGTTTGTTTCGGCCTTTCTTCTCATAGTAGTCAGATAGGAAACGCCGGCCATCTAGTTAAAAACAATATGATTGACATGTAAAAGTGTTTGTAGAAACCTACTTACAGAAATAATAACATTTATCATTTTATCATTTGTGCACAGGCTGCTGCACGTCGCCAGTCTGGCGTAACACGTCACAGTAGCATGTCGGTGACGCGAACATGTCGCATGTCGCGAATCCGTAAGATTTTCCTCTACAAAAAAGCGCTCAACGCGCCTAATAGAGTATTCACTTTGAAAATCCGTGTACCTACCTATTTAAACTTTGGTATCTAAATATACGCTACACTAGGGCTTGATTTTTGTTTTCGAATAATATTACTCAGTTTTTAATCGAATAAATTGTTTAACTATATGGAATCTATTTCACCATAATTTCATTGCTATGTACTTCTTTTGTGCTTAAGTTCTTAGTGAGGAAAACTTCGATGCAAACACCTCTTTCAAAATAAGATAAAACTTCGTAATTGCTTTTACTTATCAATGTCATATTTGATATTTCACGATCGTCATTTCTTAATAAAAAATTACAACAAATTATTACTTAGAAACAGACAGTGAATCACCGATTTCTTTCATCTTGCTTGTGTTCCTCGAAGGAGTATGCAGGCAGAGTAGTTAGAGTAAACTTACATTTATTTTCATAGAAATATAAAAAAAAACAAACTATGTTTATTTTCGTCATTTATGTTTTAAATACTCTGCAGAGTGCGAGCCTGTTGCCACCAACCGGGTGCATATCGCACAGTGGTGGCTCAGTGGTAACGGCCGCGACATACGATTTGTAGGTCGTGGGCTCGAACCCAAATAGGCACTTTGTGTGTTAATTATTTCATTACCACTGCTCTCAAAACGGTGAACGAAAGCATCGTGAGGAAACCGACATGTCTTATAACCAAAAATTTGAGGACACGTGACATTCGCCAACCCGCACTAAACCCCTTTGCTGATAATTTTCAAAGATCCTTCTTTAAAGCTCTGCACCTTCATTAAATAGGGAACTCTTGTGTAAAACTTCATGCTTCTAGACCCAGAGGTTTATGCTGTGCGTTGTCTGTCAGTGAATGAGTTTAAGATTTTTTTAAATATGGTGCCTGAGCATGAGGTCCTGGGTTCGATTCCCAGGTCGGGCAAAGTGTTATTGGATTTTTCTATCTGGAATTTCTCAGTCAGTCTGAACTCAGAATTTGTTCCCAGTTGAGGGCAATAGGCTCGACCCCTATTACATGTGACTTAAACATAACTGGCGAAATGTGGGTTTTCCCTATAGTACACCCACATTTCGCCAGTTATGTTAGAATACAGGTGTGATGTTATGGTTGTATATTATGTTTAGCATATGGCTGTCAAAAAAAAAAAAAACAAGCTTAATAATATCTCACCCGAATAATCCTAAAGCAAGCACAGTTAAGGCGGCGTCGAACATGTAGAAGGCGCCGGGGAAGTGGTCGATGGTCATCATGTAGATGTAGCTCGTTGCCGGCATGTATATCGACGGTGCTATTGCCTCCGTCACTCCAATCAGGGCACTCAGCTTGGCTGAAAGGAAAATTCCTGGTTAAAATTTTGTTTGTGGATTACCTTCAGCAGGCCTTGTATAGTCAGAAATTGTTAAGCTTAGTCAATTTGCCGTTGTTATATCCATTTCATACAAGGGGGGGCTCGTGGCTAAATAATAACAGCCGCAGAAGTCGATCGATCAGGTTAAGCTACACTTGCTGCGGTCGGTCCGTGGATGGGTGACCATCTTAACACACCGAGTTCGTGCCGTGCCTCGGAAAGCACGTTAGGCCGTTGGTCCCGGTTGTCATTCTTGGATATTTGACAGTCGTTACGGGTCTTAAGAAGCCCGAAAGTCTGACAACCAGTCTTACCTAGGGGTTTCGTATTACCTAGTAACTGGGTTGTGGACATGGGCGCCGGCAGAAATCATTTCCAGGTGGTGCAGATTTTAGTTTTCTTACAATCTTTGCCGTATATGATTGTTAATAAAAAGATGAAATTTTAGTCGGAATGTTCGAGACATTTACAAATTTCTGACTATTCATTATGAATTTATTATATAGGTACCCAGTCGTCACGGCTCACACCTATTTGTTCACGACGATCGAAATTAATCGCTTTTTAAATGAGAATTGTGTAATTACTGCCTACTAATTATTGTGAATAAAAAAAATATTTCCAACAGACGGCTTTTATTTCAATAATTCCTGTTGATCCCGAGATTCCCAAGGGGTGCAAGTGCACCCCCTGGCACCCCCCTGCCGGCGCCCATGGTGGAGGTCAGATAGGCAGTTGCTTCATGTAAAATACAGGTATTCAGCTGCGTCCGGTTAGACTGGAAGCTGAACTCAACATTGTAGTAGGGAAAAGGCTATAGCTAGATGATGATGATGATAGTCATTTTATACAACTGTCAAAGAGAGTCAGTTGTGGTTTGAATTTAAGGACAATTTATGTTGGTAGTAATTTGCTTAGCAATTAATTTTCATGACTGTACAAGACCTACTGGAAGTAGTCCTCCAATTTCAACAACACAGTAGCTACATTTATTTCTTTCGAAGTGTGTAGGAAGAAGGAAGTGGAAGTACAAGGACCAAAGGCCTGTTAGCTGATGACGCAGACGAGCCATCCTTCCTGATCGATAAGAGTGAAAAGTGCAAATTGTATACGCAAAATGGGAAAGAAGTGGCGAAATATGTGCGACAATATTTCTTGCATTGGATTGTAACGTGTCCGGTTGTAGAAAAACATTCTACCTCCTTTGTCCTACATTCTTCTTGTTCTTTTTTTTTTCGTTCATTTTATTAACTGCTAGTTTTCTTAACAGTTCTAAAGCAATTGCTATTTTACACGTTTCTCTTAATTAATGTGGTGGCTGCGCTAACGTGACTAAAATTTACGCAAAAATGAATCCTCCGACGTAGGAGCAACAGGTGCTAATCCTTTGAATAGGCATTTCTGCCTTGTAAAAACTGCTGTTTTTGCCCTTTTCGGGAAATTTTGTCTTATCAAGTCGTAACGTTTTATTGAGCAATTTCTCCCATCATTTATTTTGTGTAAATGCTTTTAGACGGTTTGCTTCCAGATAAATGGAATAATTAAAGTGACTCCGCGGATCTGTTAACAAACGAGATTCTGAGGTGAGGTTACTTACAAAATAATTCCAATTCAATCAAATTTATTTTTGCATTAGATTTCGTTAATAACGTTAGTCTTTCGTTGGTGGAGCAAATTGAATTTTAGTGTCATGGGTCACTAGAAAATGGTTTTCTTGCTTTGTACTTACAAGACAGTTGCGGTAATAAGCTGCTTACCTGCAGAATATTACTTGTTATTAATTCCCGTAGATTTCTCGGAAAATGGTTGTAGATTTTAAAATAAATTGCCAGACCGACAACCAAGAACTCTGCGATTACATTGCGTTATTCTTGACGATATCATTATAAACTTGGTATTTCCGTAAATTGCTCGGTATTGCCGAGACGTCATGCACAATTGCCAGAAATTTTACATTTTATTTGTCAATGTAAGTGCGTCTTCATGAATAAATAACAAAGAATATCTTACCAACTTCTTCAGAAGGAACACTCTTAGTGGCTAAAGACCTGACAGCGGTCAGACCTGTATGGCTGAAGATGTTCAATAGCGGAGCCGAGTAATACCATGGTCGCGTCGGCGCAAACGCAAACATGAAGCAGCTAGCTATCCTGCTCGCACCTGCAAGGGCGCCAATAGCGCTGTCCTGCACGTTCAGTCTTTTGCTGAGAACTGATATGCAAAAGACGGTCCCTGGAGAAGAAGTTACGATTAGTAAATTATGAAGAATCTGCAAAATGTCTTACCTAACATAGGTTCAATTATTATTAATTTAGTTGAATTTATAATGGCGTTAAAGTGCCTAATAAAAACCTTTTTGGGGTAATTACGATTTTTACAGGGCTTAATAGCTAAATAGCAGGGCTAAATAGGACTTCAGTGCGAAAATTGAAACTTATTTAAAAGAATAAATGGTCAAAGGAACGATGAGCCCGATTTTGGAACAGAAACTGTGTTGGTCGTTTCATCCATGGGACTCAATGGTTTTTGAACCATACCTAGTTAATTAGAAACATGCGTCGTAATTTTCCAAAAATATCCACTCATTATACCAAAGTTGCGTATTTATTTGACATTCAACTATCGCATTCACTTCAAACTCTAATAAAAATTACAAATTACGACCTTATTTGACATTATTTTATGTCCTGTCTTGCATTTACGATATTTGAAGATAAAATTACATACCTAAATAAAAATTTGTATTTTGCAAGTTTTTTAGCATTAATATTACCGGATTTAAAGTAAAAGACCGGAGAGTTTATTGACTTGTCTCAAAAATGTTACGAAATATTAATAATGCTGGACCCAAAATGTGATGTTAACAAAACTTGAAGGAAAATTTCGTAAGGAATCCGAATCCTTAAACATACAATTCCAAGATATTATAGTTATCCACCAACTCGCACCGGCCGGCGTGGTGGTGAACGGTTCATTCCCTCTCACAGTGATGAAGCCCGAGTCTCAGCAGTGGGAACATTATCTATCCATAAATTACGTCACACAGATATTAATTTGTGTGACCCGTCCCCTGGTGTGACGTCACATATTTAGTCATTTAAATTAAACCTTATAACAATATTGACAGGATTGATATTATTTTTAAACTAGCTTCTGCCCGCGACTTTGTACGCGGATCCTGTTGCTTATGCCAGCGACAACGGGGTCGTCAAAATCGAAGATCTGAAACGTCTGATGTCGAATTCTAATAGCCCGGGGACGGGAAAACAACGTGATGCGCGAGACGATTCGAGACGTTTCAGATCTTTCATTTTTGTAAGTCAACAGGAAACGCCCATCAGACTAAACAACTTTTGCCAAGACATCATTCCTATATATGTTATAGTGTCACTGGGCTTTGGAGTTCCACAACAGGTGTTCCAGATCTTCTTTATTCTAACAGCAGAAAATGCTCTTCACGTGGAATATTTTTTGCTATGGCACCATTTTTATATCTCTTATACTTTAGCTGGTCTGTTGCGGTTCTGCATCAGGTGTTCCATTTTCCAAAATAAATTATAGCCTATATGTTGCCCAGACTTAATACCTATACAACAAAAAACTTTTCTTCCCCTAATTCCGCAGCGGATCCCAAGGGTAACCTGAATTAACAACAATATTGCAAATAACTTTTAAATTTTTTTTTTTATAAACTATAGCTGTACCCGTGGCTTTTCCCACGTATCGCATAAGTATTTTTTTAATTCTATTTTTGTTTTAATATTAGTTAGTGATAGTTTGTTGATCTACAGAAACACTCAAAAGATGCGTCCCATACTATAACTATAGCTTAGATCCCTCAAAAACTATTTGGCTTAGTAAACTCAACATTTGAAAGTTATGTAGTTAATTTACTGGTAAGAGACGTCAGGTTAATAAGGAAATTTAGGAGATGTCGAATAAAAGAAGTGTTATAATTTACTGTAACACTTCTGTGTAAGCAACGTTCGTTGTTTTTCCCTCGGTCTCATTCAATATGTACAGCGAGTCAGGACTGGTGACGCGGGAGCAAGCGACGTAGGACGTAGCGTCCGTGTGAGAAAAAGCTCGACCTGAGGTCGATACCCGCAGCCTTCAGTGTCTGCCCCTGCGACTTATTTATTGTCATGGCGAAGCACACGCTCACAGGAAACTGTACGCGCTTGAATTGAAAGGGGTAATTGTGGGGAATCAGTGGATACGTGGTATAAACACTGTCTCGCCGACACCACTACCGGTTAGAATTTCCGCCTCAATGATATTTCTGAGATGACTTTGAGCCGGGTCCCATTGCACAGTTTCGGCGGAGTGAGATTCCAAAGAAGCATAATTGGGACACCGACCTTTAGCTTAATGGTGTGCGCTGGTAGTCCACTTGCACTGAGGGAACTGAGAAATTCTACGGGGTAATGTGTGGCGTCATCTTGGTCGACAACAGTGTTTATTGAAGTGTAGATCACTTCATTTCCCTTAATTTACGCGAGAATGCATTCATTGATCGCTGAAGCTTGGTCGTTTCTGGGTGATAAAATGGCTCGTTCACACACCCAAGAATTATCTTGGTGCGGTATCCTATTGATGTCCCCGTACACCAGGCGAATCAAATCTTCTAATGTGGACACCACTCTCCCAAGTATCTCAGGTAGAACCACCTGGCCACTGTCTACTGGTAGCGTCACCACAGGCAGCGTTTGTCGGAAATCGCCGCTAAACAGAACTGTAACGCCATCCATCATTTGCTCGTTCCTGCGGATATCCTGCAAAGTCCTGTTTACCGCCTCTACTGCTTTTCTGTTCGCCATAGTGCATTCATCCCACACGATTAAAGATCAATCTTTGAGCACGCGCCCTTTGTCACTGTTGCGTGACACTCCACAAACAGGTGTTTCATTACTCTCTAAATCTATGGGAATCTTAAACATTGTGTGCGCTGTTTTGCCGACGTGCCGACGTTGCTTGCTCCCATCACTTTCGACCACGTCGATGTAACGAGCCTTCTGAAGGACATTGTCTTTCTGAAGGCCCGCCTCGCGGATGTGTTAACGAAGTTAGATACATCCCAAAATACAGTCACTGATTTGCGCAAAGAAGTTAGCGAGTTGCGCAACTGTGTGGCGGTAATTAGGTCACCTGTCGATGCATTAAACGTAAACACATGTCGCGGAGCCGGCCTCGATATATCGTCGTCGAATTCCGCGTCAGCAGTTTCGTCGCCAGCGCAGCCGTCGATTGCTGAGCTTGCAGACCGCCCCACCGGCGCGCCCCGTAGCCCCGTGCTCGTTACCGCGGCTCCTCCACGCAGCGCTGCCCGCCCCATCCCGCTGCTAGTGTCTGCAGGCCTGACGAAACCCCCACAAAGGGATTTCGCTAGCGTCACCGCGAGTGCCCCTGGCGCTCCAAGTATCAAGCCCATGCCAGAAAGGGCGCCGAATAGGGCTGATAATGATGACGGTTTCGTGACGGTGCAAAGGAGGAAGCGCCGATCGCGAACGAACAAAAATCGCTGCGGAAAAGCTCCTACGGTGCCTGAAGTGAGCCTGCGTGCCGCAAAACCGAACACACCGTTGTACATCTCCCGCCTGCACTACACCACTAAGGTGGAGGACATCGTGGAGTACGTGCGCCAGAAGATGAGATACACGCCGAGGGTGCAGTTACTGGAATCGCACAGGAACGTCAACTTCAAGGCGCTCGTCGTGCGTGTACCAAACTGTTATCTGCCCCTCGTCATGGAAGAAGACTTTTGGCCACAGGACGTGGTGTTCCGTCGCCTCCGCGGACAAGTTCCACAGGACAGCACAAAGTCCACCTAGTGCAAAGTGAAGCGCTACTAACATAGTCTTAAGCCTTATTTACTAACACAATTGTTTGATAATAAAAATATGTATGTTTAGGTTAAGGTATTTTTCTATGGGCCTGTGTCGCCTGAAATAAATGGTATCATTATTATTATTATTTGCCACCAAGAAGCAGTGTTGCGGCGATTCCTGGCGATGCTACTGCAATGGCAATCTTGCCTTGCCTTCTGACCTCTGCGAGAATGCCAGCGGTGACAAATGTTTTCCCTGTTCCACCAGGAGCATCCAAGAAAAACATTTTACCTCGGCCGAGCCAAACGCTTTCAAGGATGGTGTCGAAAATTTGCTTTTGCTCTGAGGTAAACTTAGAGAAATGGTCATTGACGACGGTACTCATAGCTCTTGGATCATAATTTTTTGCAGAGTTGTACTCTCTGTTTCCATGCTCTTGTACATCCAGATGTTGTGGAGTCGGTAGCCCATAATCCACCAGAGAACTGCCGCCGATCGATATGACCATGTCTTGAAGTGAACTAAGGCAACTGTTTAGAACGCGCTCATCAGTTGCCTCAGTATTATCTTCAGTAGTGCGTCTCAGAGTTGTTAGGAAGTCTTCGGACAAAAGATGCCGATATTTCTCCCACAACAGAAGCGGATTTGCAATACCGCAGAACACCAACATGACGGCAAACAGATGTCGCAAAGATTGGGACTGTCACTAACGCTGGCCTCCTCAAGTGCGTTCTCCCAGTGCTGATCACCGTCGAGAAGGTGGCGTGCTACGCAAGCAGCGCGGTATGTGGGATACTCAATGTCATCGACTGTCATTAGAAACGCAAATGAAGTTGAGCCCCGCACTGTG
Source organism: Fissipunctia ypsillon (assembly GCA_947568875.1). NCBI lineage: Eukaryota > Metazoa > Arthropoda > Insecta > Lepidoptera > Noctuidae > Fissipunctia > Fissipunctia ypsillon. The sequence goes on along the minus strand of OX387659.1, from coordinate 11,605,048 downwards.
TGCAATAACATTCGCAAATAATAGCACTCGCCATTATTTGGGTGCACAGTGTAACAGTGTGCACACACCTCAGACATGGTGCCAATGTCTCCGTGTTTGATGTAATTAATAAATGGGTTATAGGGAAACGCGCTCCTTTCTTTATTGAACCACGGTTGCTCTTCAGGATCATAAACCATAGACTCAGTATCAGATGAGGATGAATTGCGAAGATTGCGACGTATACGGTCTAGATCAATTTGGGCCACACGCTGTCCGACTGACTGACTTGCCCGAATTTCCTGAATCCGCTCACGTTCTTGCGTGGAATGAACAGACACCTCAACACGCATGTCGTGATATCTTTGCCGAGCAAGTACGTTGCGTTGCTCGCGCTGCTCGTCTGTCTCCAAAGACCGAGCTAGAGCATGCTGTGAGCGGTCTGCACTAAGGCGCGTCTCATGCTCTTCAGGATTCTCAAGTGATCGAGATGTGGCAGTGCGAATACGCTGGGAGCTTAAACGCGAGTCTCTCTGCGTGTAAGTCTCTGAAGCGCGAGATACTGCGTGGCGCTCGCGATCGCTTGCTTGGCGTGTATCGCGCTCCTGACTGTTCTCCAGCGACCGAGCAGTCTCAGTGCGGAAAAGCTGAAGACTTAATCTCTGCTCTCTCTCTGTATCCGTTTCGGAAGCGCGAGATAAAGAATGACGCTCTCGGTCACGCGCAAGTCGTATCTCTCGCTCCTGACTGCTCTCAAGTGATCGAGCAGTCTCAGAGCGGATATTCTGAAGACTCAACCTCTGATCCCTCTGTGTAACCGCTTCGGATGCGCGAGATAAAGAATGATGATCCCGGTCGATAGCTAAACGCATTTCTCGTTGTTTCACACTTTCCTGAGATCGAGAAGCAGTAGTGCGGACTCGTTTAAATTCTAGTCGTAATTGGCGCTGCGTGCTAGTTTCTGCGGACAAACTTAGTGCATTACGCTCACGGTTAGCACCTAGCCGTTGTTCACGCTCTGCGTCGGTTTCGAGAGATCGAACTAACCTGAAGCATCTTAGAAATCCTTGAGTTTCGAGACAGATTTGATCTTTTCTAAAAGGCATAGCTACGATTCCTTCTTAATCTGATACTAACGATATTCAAATCAATGAAAAGTAATCGAATAAGTACGTAAGAATTGCTAGTAAGTAGAAAAATAATAATTATTCGCAGGAAAATTAAACACATCAACCAACACAGACAACAAAGTTTCTATAGGATGAGAGCGGCATATTGGCACCTATAACATCACTTTTTGGGAACGAAACCATAGCGCGATCTAACTCGACGCCAACGCCATCTAGTTATAAAACGGAAACTACATATTATTTACCCAAATTAAATTATAAATAAAACTAAATTGTCGTTAATTTAACAGACAACTACATTATTTTTGCATTAAAAAAAATATGGTAACAGCAGCAAGGAACAAAACTAAGAATTACATACTTAAATCAATTACCTACAACAAATGTGCTTGGTAAGTTAAAACTTAGAACCAAAACTTTGACTTGACTTCATGATAGTGTAGCTTGTTGTACCACCAATCAATCTGTTTAGTAATATTGGTGTGAAACTCTCCATACAATTAGATAGTACATGTCAAGTTCTCAGATTTCATAACAGTATCGTTCCTAATGCACATAAAAAATGCAAAAACTAAAAAAAGAATATTTTACGATTTTTTAAAAACAATATTATAGGATTTAAACTCTCAACATTTAGTGCGGCAAACGGTCGCCTGATCTTACCGCTAAATCCCCCGTTGACATATTGTTGAATAGCTGTTCCCTTGCAATTTATAATATTACTGCCCCGCTCCTTTATAAAAATAGCGTGATTATTATGTTCCCAGAGTTAAATTTTTATTAACTAAACAACATGTCATTTTGTGCATTCAATTACGAACAAAAACCTTTTAAAATCAATATTGCTTACCTCCCATAACATACGGCGTGACAATATGTAGCCTTCCTTGGTTTTTAAAGAACATTTTTGCTGAATTTCAATTCAATCTATCCAGTAGTTTTGGCGTGAAGCCGTACCATACACACAGACAAACATACAAACAGACAAAAATTCTAAAAAGTCACTTTTTGTCATCAGTTACGTTTTTCTAACAAAAGCCACTTATTTTTTCTCGAAAATTCTCAATGTACAGTTTTTCTTTCGTTACTGTTTTATTATATGTATAGATTTTCGATTAGAATTGAAGTTTAGAGTTTTAATACCTTAGATTTAAACATGTCACGTCATGAAGCTTATGACTCGTCTCCTTCAGAAGAGTCCATAAGCTTCGTGACGTGACTTGCAACACTTTCTTGACCCCCTTCCTGCCCCTTAACGTTTGACGTAATAAATGAATATGGATGGCCATATAGGCTGATTGTGTGGACTCAATTGTGTGTTTCGATAGGTTGTGAACGCTGAGATTAAAAAAGATTCACCTATCGTTAATTACTTTGGAGCATTCTCACATAAAACACATTATAAACACATTATCTAGCTACCGAAACAGTATTCTGTAACCCTATCTATACTAGAACTAGTAAATAAACAGTTGTGCTGGACTGAGTCTCTGTATTATGCAGTACCTACTGTGTATTTGGACACGATTTGCACTCGGTAGGTGTACATGCAGAAGGCATACTTTCATGCAATTCGTGTAACGGCTTGTATCATTATCATGTGTAGTATAGAAACAACCGTATGTTATCAGCATTTTATTAAAATACTGAGAAAATATCCATAAATGGGGTAATAATGCATATTTTTATATTTTATTTTATTTCCATATAATATCCACCATAGTCACAATAATATTTTTTTTATGTGAAAAACTAAGAAAGTTAGTTTTTATACAGATACTTAAGTATTTAAAAAAAAAAAAAAAAAACACCAGCTAAGTGCGTGTCAGATCACGCACAATGTAGGGCTTCGTAGTCGAGATTGCAAAATATTGATTTTATCGACAGCAACATAAGTATTTATTTCATAGTAGATATTTCTGAAAGAAACAGTGAAAAACATAGTTATTTTTACGTCTGTAACCGAAAATAGACCATATAATCTCAAAAACTACATTACGTACCTATGTACTTAATAATTATCTTCTTTTAAAAAAAAATTATTGAAGGAGTTTTTTTTTCAGAATTTTACTTATACATAGTTAAAAAATTACGAGGGATCATTTTTTTTCGACTTTAGAAGCGCTTATCTCACTTAACATTTTTTTTATCAGAATTTATTTATTTGTAAGAATTTCACATTTCAGTTTCACTGATAATTAATTTTGCTGATGACTGTTGATATTGCTAATTAATTTCTGTCCTTAGTGGACCTTCTTTAAATCCATTTATTTTGTGACATTTATAGGTAGTTATACAAATAGGTTGCGGATTATTAGTTACGCCACGATTTCCAAATGCTTTAGACTCGATTGCTTTAGGCTAGAATGTCTAAAACATTCTAGCCTAAAGCAATCGAGTCGAGTGTAGAGCAGGGAATGGGGTGTGTGGGGTAATTGCTAAAAGTTAAGTTTAAATTCTTATTTTATATATTACGTGCTTAGATAGGCATTGTACCTTATGTTTATTATGATCATTGAATACTCGTGGCTAAGTCATAACAGCCGCACGGGTCAATCAATCAGGTTAAGCTATGCTTGCCGCGTTCGGTCCTTAGATGGGGTATCTTTAGGTACAAACCGTGACCCCTCTGTGCTTCGGAAGGCACATTAAACCGCTGGTCCCGGCTGTCATTCATAGATCTTTGACAGTCCTTACGAATCGTCAGAAGCCCGAAAGTCTGACGACCAGTCTTACCAAGGGATATCGTATTACCCACTGCGTTCTGGAGATCAGATCAGTCATCGATGTAAAATACTGGTATTCAGCTGCATCCCGTTAGACTGGAAACCAACCCCAATAAAAAGGCTTGGCAGACTGGTTTCCCACTTGTCAACCCCACTACCAATCTTGGTGACCGGTAGACAAAATGTTTTCATCACGGCATGAGTAAATCTCATATTACATGGTGCCGATCTGAGAGAAGAAGCCTCAAATATTCTATTTCTTGCAATTGGAAGATGCAAGTGCACACAGTTCTCGAAATTCACGATATAAATCACGAGTTATATCGTACATTTCTGGCCTTTGGAAACCGAACATTGTATAACATCTACGTGATAAATATCATCAGGGCTAGACATTCAATGTTCTGCTCAAGACCTTGGAGTAACGCATGCGGTTGATAGGTACAAGTGTCCTAAGTTTTTATACCTGTGTTTTAAACTGAATAAACTTATATCTTATTAATGTATCTATCTATATAGCCCGCAATGTCCCACTGCTGGGCAAAGACCTCCACTTTTCCTCATACGTCTGTCTACTGCCATTGCGGGCCAGTCCTTTCGGGAGGAGTCAAGCCTAGTTCATCCCTCCATCTTCGTTATGCTCTGCCGCGACGTCGCGTCGTCGTCTAGCATTTAATGGGACCCCAGTCAGTAGTTCTTTTAGACCACAGCTCATCAGCCTGCGGCAGTCATGACTGGCCCAATTCCACTTAAGATTGAGTCTTCCTTAATTAGGCAAAAAATACACTGATAAAAAAAATATGGTTATCTATTTGTTCTACTTCCAAAACGCGTCACTTCCAAAATCTATACAAATAAATAAAATTAAAGTGTCTGTTTGTAATGTCAAAATAACAACTTTTACTAAATGCATAAGAAAGTATATACGGTACTTATAACAAAAATGCAATTTTTAAAATTTTTGTTGGTCTGTCTGCTGTCTGTTCCGGCTAATCTCCAAAATAACTGGACCGATTTTTACGGGACTTCCACTGGCAGTTAGTTGATGTTATGGGGAGTAACTTAGGCTACTTTTATTTTAGAAAAATTATTAGAGTTCCGCACAAAAAAATGAAAACCTATGAAATTGTGAACAAAAAGTAGGATTTTATAAGCCTAGCTCTCGACGATAGTAATAGGCTATTTAACATCACGCTACGACCCTCAGGAGCCGAGGAAAAAAATAGGGAAGAACACTAAGCGAAAACGAAGTAATAACGCGGGCGGGAGATGCAACGCGATGGGTCGGGCGACGAGGGAGTTTTATTAAAATGTGGCTCTTATTTTAGTATACTGTGTATCTTACGACTTCCACGCGAACGAAGTCGCGGTACACGGCTAGAAATACATATAATAATGAGTGAGGGAAAGAGCAATCGTGCTCGAAGGAAGGAAGTATTCCAGTAAGATATTGGTAGGGACCTTGACGGTACTTCCGGGATTGTCGTCATAGCTGTGGAATGGCTCTCCTTTCCTCAAGCACATCAGGAAGTGTTGCCCCCTTGTCGCTACGTCACTATGTGCTAGAGACCGTTTTCGGGGCCTCCTAAATTGAGTGTGCAAGTCACCTCCTGCCGTTTTATCCATGTATTACATAGCACTGATCAGGCAGGAGACATAGTCTTTCCATAGTTCTAGGTAACCAATCCACTATAGCCACCCAAACCCATAGCCCAATTTGTTTTGTTTCCATATTTTGCAATAGTCCTGCACCAACCGGGGGTTGGGTTGTATTTGCATAGAGACAACAGGGATAATCGTCGGTTGGTACCTCAACACTTAAAACTGTCTAAGGGTCCTCTGCGACTTGGCTTCGGCCCCACGTACGCCTTCCAAAGGTCCGGGACCCCAGGGTCCACAGATAAGTTAAAGTGAGGGAATAAAATGCCGCTTAGTTTAAACAAGATGATGCGTAATTATCATATTCACATAAGTACATAATAATAATAATATTCAGGGAGCGCAATACTCGCCCTAGAGTGATGCGCTTTGTGAGGCGGGCTTTCTCAGGGACAGGTATTAGTCCTCATAACTATATGTCCCGTGTCACAGAGCGCATCGACTTCCTACAGCAGAAGATCTGTGCATGGGCGAACCGTATTCGTCGGTACAGGCGGAGAGTGGAACGATACACTCAGAGTCGCACATTCCAGAGCGATGAAAGGTAGGTTTATAGGGCTTGGGAGCGACTGGACCAAGGTGCGGCTGACACGCGCCTGCCAGATGATGACGCCATGTGTTCATTCTGGCGAAGCATCTGGCTGGTGCCTGTCAATCACACCGAAGGTGATTAGACTAGAGAGATCGAGCGAGCGTGCAAACAAATAACACAAATGGGGGAACTTACCATCAGCCCTCAAGATGTAGCTCGTGCAGTCCGTCCATTACCTAACTGGAAATCTCCAAGGCCGGACAGGCTGCACAACTTTTGGATAAAATGGTTTCAAAGGTCGCACGCCCGCTTGGCATCCCAGTTGCAGTCTGCCTTAGAGTCGGGGTCACTGCTCCAGTTCCTAATGACAGGAATAACTCACCTACTCCTTAAATCAGGTAGTACTGCGGAGCCCAAAAATTATAGACCGATCACGTGTCTATCAACGGTCTATAAAGTTCTTACATCCATTTTGAGAGCTAAAATTAACAAACATATAGACACCAACTCCATCATATCTGCCTCTCAAAATGGCTGTAGGAGTGGGTCCCGCAGTACTAAGGAGCACTTCATTGATCCATATCAATGAGCCAATGGTCATCCATTAGCCAACAGGTTCGTCGTTCGCGAAAGGATATGTCGACATGTTGGATAGATTATAAGAAGGCCTATGACTCAGTGCCACATACTTGGCTCATTAGGGTGCTAAAGTTATATAAAGTAAATGCAACTCTGCGCACCTTCCTGATGTTGTGTATGGGGTAATGGAAGAGGTCCTTTGCTACCCAGGATGTCGAAATATCCAGTGGAATAGCGATCCGAAAAGGATCGAGCGAGGCATTTTTCAGAGTTCTGCTTAGCCTTGAATCCTCTAAGCACCCTGCTGGAGGATTCAGGTCTAAGCTATCGGCTGAGGAGAGGTGGTCAGGTTATGTCTCACCTCCTCTACATGGATGACCTAAAACTTATTGCCCCCAACAATTAGCAACTGATGGTACACACAGCGTCAGTATGTGCTAACCCCTCAAGTTTTAAAATGTTACACTGCTACAACATTGAATTCGTTACGAATAATCTAAAGAATACTTCAAAAAGAATTCAATGTTACGACTCGGATTCGAACCATCGCATTACCGAACGTCGTCATACTCATACCGGCAGTTTGACCAACTAGCCAGTTCGTTACGAATAATCTAAAAAATACTTCAAAAAGAATTCAATGTTACGACTCGGATTCGAACCATCGCATTACCGAACGTCGTCATACTTATACCGGCAGTTTGACCAACTAGCCAGCGAGCCCATATCAATCGCGATGAAATTGTTATCTACTATCTTCCGAGTCACTTTATCAATAGTTCTCTGTCTAATCGATAGATGTTATAATTTGAGGGTATCCATTAATTTTACTTACTTACGTTTTCTTTATAAAATTAATCCATACCCTCGAGTAAAACTACAACGTTTGATCTATACGTTCACTTAAAACGACGAAGAGTAAACGACTACGATTTAAAATGATTTCTGATTTTATGAGAACAAAAATAGTTGTTCTGTATGAACAAAATGTGAGCATAACAGGAATTGCGAGACAGCTTGGCATAGCAGTAAGTTAATTATAATATTATTTGTGGTCTCCGATTTTGAGTTAGTTGCGGTATATTGTGAGTGGTATTTAATAACTTATTTAAAACCTTTATTTTCTATACAGAGACAAACGGTGCGCTTATGGGTGCGCAGATTCGAAGAAACCGGCGATGTTAAGACAAGGTCCATGGGTCGGAAGACTACTGGGATCTATACGGACCAATCTGAACGTCATCGGGATATTGTTAAGGTTCACACTATATCGCCGTTCACATCCACTCGTTACAGTTCGCAACGGCATGGAATATCTCTGTCCACGGTTCGAAGACATTTACATGCAGCGAACATTCACAGTTATCGACCTGCAAAGAAAATATGTCTAACTGAAGAACATCGTAGAGAACGAGTGCGATTTGCCCAGAAATACGTCAATTTTGATAGGGAAAACAATATCGTTATCTTCAGCGACGAAAAAACCTTCAGGTCAGACTGTGACGGTCGAAAAATATTGTGGAGGAAACCTAATGAACGATACCAACCTCAAAATGTTTTACCTAACAGAGCCAGTGGTAGAATAACATTGGGTAAGTTACCTTTCAATAAGTAAATTAATTGTATAATCCACCCCATTTAATTACCTAATATTGTATTCAACAAATATAACGCATCACTGCCTTTATAACTATTTATTTATTATAATTTTAATACAGTAAGTATATTAATACATTATTATAAATTATATACTTTATATAATTCAGTAGTATTATATACTTATTGTTAAGTTATTATTATGATATTCTGTTATTCTGTTATTTTGATATTCTGTATTATGATATTTTATTCGATTTTGAACGTCATGACAATTGTTTGGAGACAAATGTCTAAAAACAAAATTAAACCTTTGTTGTTATTTTCAGGGTATTGGGGGTGGATGTTGTCCATGGGACCGGGAGAATTAGTAAAAGCAAGTGGGCGCATGAACGGCCAGACCTATCTGCAAATTTTGCAAGATGTTATGGTGCCAACAGTGCGAGTTGCTTACCCAGAAGGACAGATCTATTTTGTTCAAGACAACTGTTCGATCCATCGTTCGCGTATAGTGATGGAATGGCTCACTACACAGACTGACATAACTGTCATCTCCTGGCCATCGAAAAGTCCGGATTTAAATCCAATAGAAAATATGTGGGGTCAAATGGTTTTAAACTGGGATTCAAGCGAAGTGAAGTCCAAGATTAACTTGCATAATGAAGTTTTGAGGAGTTAGGAGTTGATGCGAGGTAGTAATGCAGGTTGGACGATGGTTACTCAAATGAGAAGCAGACTCCAACAAATAATAGATAGCGAAGGTCATCCTCTTCGCTACTAATTATATTTTTCATAACTTCACACTTCGCAATCCCAGTTAAATATTATTATAATAGAACAGTAAAATTGTATTTGTAGTTAAAACATTTTGTTGTTGCTATAGATAGTAATCTCACAGTTTTATGTGGTTATGTTAATTAAGTATGAGAAGAAAATAAACAATGCAGACATTAAACTCATTTGATCCCACTATTTTACTTGGTATAGCGAAATATTCTAAGTAGATATCATGAGTTCGTATGAGATGTTAATTGATTATCTATTGATAACATGTTTATTCACTTATTACGCTCATGATTATAATCCTGCCAAACTAGCTTCTGGGTCCTAGACAAGTTGCAAACGCTTCAAAACTTGTCTCTTTCGATGTCGCTTGTCAGACTGTCAAATTTGTATGCAGAGACGACATGATAGATCACATGATCGTTAGCTTATGTCAATCTAAAATATTTCTAGCGCTTCCTATTTTATCGTTTGCGTAAGATGTCACTTGTCTAGGGACCACTTTGTGTCAGCTGGCAAAATATAAAAAATAAATGTAAATTATCAAATCAAATTGTAAAATATAAATCTTTGTAGTAAAATAAGATCAAAGTTTTGTTAAATAATAGCAATAATAAATATTATAAACGATTATTAAAGTATTTTATTTTTCTTGACTTTTAAAATTCTTTATAAATATTACAAAAACAAGATAGAAAAATACTTTATATTAAAAATAATATAATGCATTAACAAAAAGCACGCTTCGTGCCTTGGATTTGATCTTCCGACCTCATGCGCGGCAATCGGTCTTTGTAACCTCCGGTCTATTGAGACATTGATTAATTTTTCGTAAATGTTAACGTTATTATTGCTTGTCGTTATACGCAATAATAAAAGTATTAACTTTTTATTGAAAAAAACAATATTAAAAACAGAATTAAAAAAAATAAATACTAAAAAACTTATTTATTCACTAAAACAATACATTCATTATAATAAAATGTTTTTGCAATATACAAAAACCAACTTGGGCCTAACACGGATTTGAAGGCACATGTCTTTTGGTGGGGTAAGCACTTAATGGAGCTGTGTGCTACTGAGAGTAACTGAAAATTTTAGTAGCGCCATCAGGATGGAATTTGGTGTGGACAATTAATGTGCGGTCATGCATGTAAAGCGAGGGGACATCGTGAAATCCCTGGAAACCCAACTCACGGATTCCATAAACCTTAGAGCCCTCTCCGCATCTGAAACCTATATGTATTTGGGTATGTCGGAAGCGATGGGCATTAATGCTGCTGACATGAAGCAATCGTTGAAGGAGCGCTTTTTTGGCCGCCTGAAGACAGTAGTTAATAGTCTTCTATCAGGCGGAAACAAGCGCCTTCAACGGTTGGGTCATGCCGGTTTTGATGTACCCAAATGGACTCAGACTGAACTCGACGCCCTGGATTGGAGCATCCGTACGCTGCTGACTGCATATCTCTCGTATCATCACTCACGGTCATCGGTAATGAGACTGTATATCCTGCGAAAGTGTGGAGGTCGAGGCCTTTTAAAGTCTAAGCCCCTCAACAGTCGCGAGATATGCAGTCTCAGGGAATATTTCCTAGAAGCCGATGTAGGGATGCATCAAGATGTAGTCGCACTGGACAAGGGCCTCACCCCGCTCTCTTTAGCTAAAGAGAACTGGCGCAAGCCTTGTGCTTGACACTAACGACCGCATGGAGGTATAGCAGAGTAAGGAGCTTCACGGAAGTTTTTTCCGGGCCCTACATGGACCCGGTGTAGATTTTCTAGCGTCCGTAGCTTGGCTGCGTTTCGGTGATCTGTTTGTGGAAACTGAAGGTTTTGTCTGTGCAATTATGGACGAAGTTATCATAACGAACAACTACCGGAGATTTATTGTGAAGGACGGCACGGTTGACATCTGTCGAGCATGCCACCGTCCGGGAGTCTGACACATTATCTCCGGGTGTTCTCGTCTAGCTAATGAAGAGTACATAACCTTGTTGCCAGGATTATCCATCAGCAACTTGCTCTGAAATACAGCCTTGTGGAATCGGAAGTGCCTTAATATAGTTATGTGCCCGACCCAGTTCTCGAAAATGGAAATATCACATTGTACCGGGATCGATCCATCATCACTGACAGGACTATCGTTGCTAATAAGCCTGATATAGTGGTGGTGGATCGAATAGAGCGGCGCGCAATGATTATTGACATAACTGTCCCGCATGACGGGAACCTCGTGAAAGCCGAGAAAGATAAAGAAATCAAGTATCTTGACTTGGCTTGCGAGGCTGTCGACATGTGGGATGTGGACTCAGCGATCATTGTGCGATAGTCGTATCAGTCAATTGCTTAATTGCCAAGAGCCTCGACCAACACCTAAGGAGGCTGTCGTTGGGCAGCTGGATCAAGGGCTTGATTCAGAATGCGGTACTTCTGGACACGGCTCGCATTGTTAGGACGTTTCTCTCTCTGCAGCCCTGACCCTGTAGCTTGGACCCTGTTCCCGATACCGGTGGGCTACTATTTTTTTATATTTCTTAATGTTTTTATATTCTAATATAGTATAGTGAAATAAAGGAAATAATAATATGTATTATCTCGCTAGTAGCATAGCAGCATGCACTATTAATCTAATTATCATATTAACTTTAAGTATTTATTTTTTGATAACTTATCAAATACTTGGAGATAATAAATTGATCTTGCGTCGACCTTTCCGCATTGAAAATATGCAATTACTTAAGTACTGCGTTTCTGTAAACCATTCTATTTTATCCGACGCAATCATCGATATAAGAAATGAATGTGTATTCCACCCATTTTTATAAAAATGCCTGCCTTCTGCCTGCGGGATCTACTGCGTGAAATTTCTTGTTCACCCGTCCTACCCCGTCACATCGCATCGCCCGTCTGCGCTTTTACTTTGTTTTCGCTTAGCATTCTTTCTGACCTTTTTTATTTTTGCTCGGCTCCTAAGGGTCGTAGCGTGGAGAAAAACATTCCAAAAAAAATAAACAAATCCGACTGGTAGTTCCAGAGATTACTGCGTTCAAACAAACAAACAAAGTCTTCGGATTTATTATGATAACTCGAAAACTACAAAAAATCGCGGAACGTACATGGGATATTTTGGAATACGAAATTTGGGTATGAGAAATTCATTTTTTTCTTTTGGACGTCACTATTTGGACCATCCTGTAGAATGTAGATTATCGCTAGTTTATATAGAAAAAAAATCTTTATTAATCCAAAAACATACAGTTTGATATTTGGTTTAAAAATATATTCACTGTTCACTTTTTTATCTATAGACTAGCGATGATAAATGAAAACAGGTACTATTCGCGTTCTGCAACCCCTCGCTCAACTCGCTTAGAGTTGCAGTTTCTTAAAATCCTAAAGTAAAGCGAAAGCGCCAGGGTAGTCCGCGAAATTTAAATTTTCTTACGTTTTTTGCAATTATCAGGTCAGCATTAGGTTGTTTGTTGATAAAAATATACTTCGCGACCGTAACAAATATATAATTACAGAATTATTATCATTAAAGTTATCAAAACAGCTCTCTAAGACCAAATAATCCTATTGAATGATTATTTCATGAAATCTTGACATTTGAGGATTATACTAACTTACGGAGTCGAATTACTGATTTTAACTATTAGAATTCGCGAATCATACTTTAATCAACATACACCCAGACACTAAGATGCAAATTGCAAAAATTTTTAGAATCAAGAATTTGCAAGTCAGTATTAGGAAGTTGTATATTGATTAAAGTATCATTCGCGGCCGTAAAACATATGCATTTACAGAATTACAGTTATTAAAATCAGTAATACAACTCCATAAGTTTGTATAACCCTAAATGTCAAGATTTCATGAAACAGTCATTCAATAGAATTACCTAGTCTTAAAGAGTTGTATTGATGCCTTTAATTATTATAATTATGTAAATACACACATACATGATCGCGAATCATATTTTGATCAATATACAACCTAATACTGACTTGAAAATTGCAAAAAATGTAAGAAAATTTTAATTTCTCGGACTACCTGGCGCTTTCGCCTTAATACATAGATCTCTATTTACAATTCTTCCCAAAATATTTCAGTGTCTGTCTGTCACTAACCTATTGATTATTTACACATAGCTACTAAAAACTATATTAGGAAATGTTCGAGAAGTCGTTGAGACCTATAATGCTGATTTAGTTCAATGATCTCAATCCAATCGAATATAAATTGATCTATAACTCGAGTAGGTACCTGCCACAATTGAAGGTACCCAGTGAACGACCGAAAATTAGGTTTAACATTGAAAGTATAATGATTTTAAAAGTTAATTTGTAGAACATCACCTGCTCAGTACTTGAAACCTGTTTTGATAAAAGTAATTAGTAAATTAATGATCGTCACTGCATGTAGAGAATACAAAACTTTAAGACGATTGAAATAAAATTCATTTTCAGAAAAAGGAAAATCGGTTGCGTGTAGCACGTCTCTATCACGATCCGGAATCCTTGACCTACGTTGATAAAGATGGCGTTATACCGACTCACACGCAACGAGATGCGTTTCTTAATTCATCGTAAAAGATAAAATTTACATACAGCGCACTCAGCCATAGAAAGGTCACATTGGACTGACAAACAAATATATTACGCAAATAAGAGCAATTTATCTGATTTAATTTTGACCAGAAATAAAATATAAGTGCATGTTTCTGTAGGTAGAGTAGATATATTGATATAAAGACGCCCTGATATTTGTAACGACGTATTTTTAACCCCTGAAGGTGAAGGTTAAGGATAGGTTTTTTTTGTAGTCTATATTTACCAACGGATTAAATCAATCTGTTTTTGTTTATGTTTTATCCGTTTTAAAATATAAAATCAAAGTGTCGTAAAACCTAAACTCACGGCGGACTCTCGATTTTACTTTTCGATTGCTCCACACTATAATAATAATAAAGTCACAATAGTCCCAGTAGTGCTATCTGCAACAGGAGTAATACCCAAACAGCTTCATCAGTCCCATAGGTCCCTCAACCTGCCACCTAACACCTACCACCTGCTGCAGAAGGCAGTGATTCTCATTACATGCAGGCTAGTAGGAAAATTCCTACAGTGTGAGTCGGACAACTCGCACCATTACTCCCCCTCAAATATAGTTTCTGTTACATACAGTCTACTGCTGAAAACCAAGCAGTATCCAATATTACTCCCACACTTAACCCCACTGATGAACACTTGGCTTAGGCCCATGCCATCAGTTCTACCCGGCTAGGTCGAGAATAACAAATGAAGACAAATAATAATAATAATAAATGTTTGTTCATACATTTTGAGAGAAAAAAAAAGCATACATAAGTACACAAGGATTCAAATGTTGTACAACAGAGTCACATTAAAGGGCGAACTGATGCCTCCTAAACTAGGTCAAAAGCCTCTGTTTTAGGAGCCTGTATTTTACACTCCTTAGAACACGTCAGATTCTGTATTCAGTCTCAAGCTCTTTATTATCCAGTGTAACAGCGAAACTTACACGTACTCAATTTTTATTTTAGGTACTAATACAATCAATCATCGATACTTTATCAATATATCCAAAACTTTATATCAACCTAAACTTCTGTCTCCACATTTAATTACACATTTTATCTATACATCTATACAAATAAATAAAATTGAAGTGTGTTTGTAAGTGTGTGTGTTGGATTAAATTCCCTTCAAAATGGCTGATCTGAATGGTGCTGATCCATGCGTCATGTTCTTGAACGGGCGCCGTCAGTACGGACTGGTCGTCTCTTAGCTGCCACGGCTTATTTTAATTTTTGAATCGTTTTTGGTTTTTATCTTTTTATTGCGGACGCTTTTAACGTGCACGTCTTTCTGCATTGTTCTCACATACTTAATTTCAACACGAATGATGTAACCAATATTTTGTAACAATATTTTGATTCAAATGAGTGTCCGTGGAGTTTCTTGTCCGTTCTTCTCCATAGAGATCTAAGCTTTGGAATGGGCAACTAGCTTCAACTTTCTGACTAACTGGCCGACTCTTTGACAATTCAAAAGAGCCTATAATTGGTTTATTTGAAATAAATGCTTTGAGTTTGAGTTTAATGACAAAATAATAACTTTTTACTAAATGCATAAGAAAGTATATACAGTACTAATAACAAAAAAACCTAACATCTGTCTGTATAACCTATGCCCACACTAAAAAGATTTGATTTGATTTGGATTTGAAAAAGCAATTTCTAAAATTTATGTCTGTCTGTCTGTTTGTTCCGTCTAATCTCCGAAATGCCTGGACCGATTTTTACGAGACTTTCACTAACAGATAGCTGATGTTACGGGGAGTAACATAGGCTACTTTTATTTTAGAAAAATAATTAGGGTTCCGCGTGAAAAAATGAAAACCCATGAAATTGTGAACAGAAAGTCGGATTTGAAAAACTATTTTTGCATTTGGCAGCTAGCATTTGTTATTCAACATCACGCTACGACCCTCAGGAGCCAAGCAAAAAAAAAAATTAAGAAAGAACACTAAGCGAAAACGAAGTAATAGCACGGGCAGGCGATGCAACGTGGTGAGTCCGGGGTCGAGGGAGTTTTATTAAAATGTAGCTGTTATTTTAGTATATTGTGTATCTTACGATTTCCTCGCGAAAGAAGTCGCGGGGCATAGCTTACTAGCTATGCCCCGCGACTTCTCTGTGTCTCTGTGTGTGTCTGTGTGTCTGTGTGTCTTTACAAATAAAAGAAAATAAAGTGTCCAATCAAGGATAACATTTTATGACTGACGGTCTTACCCAAGCCTTATACAGTATGTATCAAAAATGTGTGGATTTATTAAGGCTGTGGTACAGACCATCAAACTAGACTACTTTCTCCATAGGACCAACCTCGTAATCGCGTAAAAATAATTAGCTGCCCCATACAAAACTTCAATTTCTACTTGACCCAAATGTATGGGACAGATGATATTTTTTTCGCTATTATGATGTTGGTCGCATGGACACAGTTGTTTAGTTTGATGGTCTGAACCCTTAAAATTAAATATGACCATACATTTCTGATACACGCTGTATTCTACCATACGTATGTAAATAAGTATAAGATATGCAAGAAAGTGTTAATTGTACTTACCAAAGAGACCCAAGACGATGTTTATGGTACCATAAATGCTGTATTCAACCTCCGTGAACCCGAATTTGCGAATCACGTAAAGATACGCCACTTGCGAGTCACCTGAAAAAGACAAAAGAAATGTGTTGTATATTCTTTTGTTTAACTCTTGGCTTTAAGGGGGATCCGTCACGGTAGCTCGCGGAATTTAAAACATACCTACTTTTCTCAGACATGCTTGGAAATTCAAGCATTATTTTGAAAACCTTCTTCGAGATAAGTTGAAAATGCTGTACAGATCAAATACATACAAGCAGGCGGAGGGCAATGTCAGTATGAAAATCCATATCTGTCGTATTAAGCGGCCGAATAAATTACTATGAAAACTCATATGTAATTTAAAGATGGAACGAATTTTGTACCTCGACACATGACTACCAAGAAGTAACTTCAAAGATTTTATTTAAATTTCGATTTGGCTTGCAAATAGAGCTATTAAAAGTAAAAAAGAAACATATGAACATAATGACGCGTGAAAATTATCGTTGTTCGTCATTGATTCTGGAATTTATATTAGTTTGAATTTTCGTGCATTATTTGAGAAAAACCTTGGCCGCAACCAGGCATTGATGGACTCACATAATATTAGGTGTGCATCGGCTTCACCTCGACCCACATTTTCACGTTCGTCCATCAATGGTTCTTTTGCAGGCCGCGGTAGTAATGTACTATTTTTGCAAATTGCAGCACTGTTTTACGTTTAATTCAATTCGCGGCGATTGTGTTAAAGTTATTACTAAATTATAATCATTTAAAAAAACAATATAGCTCTTCAAATTATGTTTGCTGCAAATCATCATAATATTTTCACGAAACAGTCTTATTTTTATCAAATATAATTTGCAAAAGCGCTGCAATTTGCAAAAAAAACGTAAGACATTTGAATTTCGCGGGCTACATTGAAGGCATCATCTTAAGGAAAAAATGGCTGGTAAATAAATAAAGGAAACAAGGCTATGTGGTCGACAATAATAAAGTAAATAAGGACGTATTTCCCGCCTTGAGGATGGCAGCACTTGAGAGCCACAATGTTCGCTGCTTATAAATTCACTGTAAGTAATCTGTTGGCACGACAGTTCATTACCAGAAGAAGCTCAAATCCAGAAGATCATGTTTTATTAGTTAAACTTTTCGACAGCAATTTATCTGTTTCTTTGGAATAAAACATTTCACTTACAATTACATATTCAACGAAGGAATTTAATTCCTTTAACAATCAAATGGGGCCTGTATTGCCAAATAATTAATTCGCCACAAAAGCTGTGGAATTGCTAATTTCATTGTGGGTTAATAAAGCCAATTGTCTAGTTAATACATTTAATAATAGCGTGAATTAAATCGATTTATTAATGCTCATTACATGTACTAATAATCTGGTTCTTACGCTAGATTTGTTTCATCTGAAAATTAACTAGGTACATAAGTGTTTAATTATTTATTAGCTAGAACAGCTGAATACTGTAATGACTACTGAAAAAAATTATGGAAAAAGAAGAAATGCTACGTCAAACTCAAATGATCTAAATCATGGGTGGATTAGAAAAATAACACGACTTTAGGATCCCGCAGACTGTCGCGACTCGACACTAGTGGAACAATTTCTAAGAAAACTTCACGGAAATTGTTCTACCGGTGGCGCGTCATGCCGTCGCGTCGCACCTGGCTGCGGGAGCCTTTTGGATCAGACAAAGATTACGTTGATCTGAAACCGAAAACTACAAAAAATAAAAAATGCTGTTCGTTGGTAGGCGCAACACTTGAGAACGGTTGGACCCATTTGGCTATTTTTGTTTTAAAACGTTCATTATAGTCCGAATTTTTTGGAAAAAAAAAATTAGAATTGTCCCGGAAAATTTTCAAATTCGGAAAAAACTGAACGTCATTTTTTCTATGGGATTATTGTATGAATTATTGTTTGAACAGGACAACGTCTGTCAGGTCAGCTACTAGTTAATATTTTTTTACTACGTATAATGAACGTCGTCGTATTTTGTTTCATTCGTCATAAGAAAACCGTGCCTTACAGTAGGTACCTCTAAAGCCGTGGTCCCACGGCCCGTTAACTGACAAGCCGCGCCAGGCGTTGATACGCCTGTCGAGGCCTGTCGCAGCCCGTGCCGAGCATTCCGACGACAGGCCATCGAATGCGACAGTTCTGACGGCCTGTTCACCTGGCCTGACGCGATCTGGCCTGTGAGAAAGCGGGCCGTGGGACCGCAGCATAACAAAGACTAGACTATTTTTTTTATCTAGCTTTAACGCGAAGCACTTAGGATGGTGTACAGTGACACATTAAGGTAAAACAACACCTTGCCCTCTACCACCAGCATAAAGGACACAAGATAGCATTACTTTTATGATAGAAAACAAAGGATTGTGACGATGTCAGTAGGTACGTTTAAAAAGACATTATTTACCGGGCAGAACTGTTTTTAATGTGATTGATGGCATCCGTCAATGTACTCCTGAAAAAAACTATTTGAAATGTGTTTGTGTTTAAAATAAAGCGAGCCATATTTGACCTTCAGAAATTACCTGAAGGTAAAAGGATAAAGAGTATAGGACTACCCGTCAAAGTAGAATTTTAATTCCGATTTTGATTTTGTCAGGTGACGTGATCCAGAAAACTGGCGGTCTATAAATACAGTTCGGTCGTCGAGACAGTACGTTCCTGATACCTGTCAGTTGGACAATTTCTAGTTGTAATAAGGATCAAATTCGCAAAACACATATTCGTTAGTATGAAAATGACAGGTATCAAGAATGTATTCTCTGTACGACTGGACTGTTTATGCCCACCAGGAGGCCATGTTTATTGATTGATTCATTCATTCATATACACACATAAAAAGTGTCTAGGGATCAAGTACATTTTTAAATATAAAAAAAATATACAATTAATATTTACGAAATCTAGTCTTCCAGACTGGCTTCTTACTTTAATTCCTATGTCTAAGTTCACAACTTATCCCTATATTTTGTAAAAATTAAGAAAAAATTGCAATTTTTGCAAATTGTGGGAAATTAACCTAATTTAATGTCATCAATTAAGTGGGTAAAAAAGGCAAAAATGAGGATTTTAAAATTTTTATTGTAAAGATAAAAAATAATAATCTGTGTTTCTACCATTAACACCAATCACACAATCACAGCCATTTGGCATGCTTGAAATCAGTTCATCAAAATCACTTTAAGGAATGGTCGCCCACGTTCTTTCTAACAAATCAAAACTGTTGCGGGGTATTCACGGCATCCCATCCTCCCATTCCATACTCGGCAGAGCTCTTCTTTGGAGCACATCCCATGCCTGCTCAATAGGGTTGAGGTCTGGCGATTGAGCAGGCCACGGCAGAACGTTGATGCGAGCATCGGTAAGAGTGCGTGTTACGACTCTAGCCGTGCTTGGACGTGTATTGTCGTGCTTTAGTCAAAACGAATCACCAACCGGCTTCGCAAAGGGATGATCAAGTATGAAAAACTCCTCTCCGCATAAATTTGGGCATTGAGGTTACCCCTGATTCAAATGAGATCGGTTCTTCCACCGATCGAAATACCGGCCCAAACCATTATTGTTCCCCCTCCATATGAATGAACTTCCTGATAAAACTTCAAATGTTCTTGACGGTCAGAGGTCCTCCAAACTCTAGTACGTCTTGTATCCGGCCTCATACCGAAACGAGATTCATCGTAAAAGCAAACACAACGTCAGACTTCTTCCTCCCAATTTCTGTGTTCGCGAGCCCATTGTAAACGGGCCCTACGATTGCGGGGTGCTA
The DNA here is from genome assembly GCA_947568875.1 of Fissipunctia ypsillon. Taxonomy (NCBI): domain Eukaryota; kingdom Metazoa; phylum Arthropoda; class Insecta; order Lepidoptera; family Noctuidae; genus Fissipunctia; species Fissipunctia ypsillon. The sequence continues at coordinate 11,585,095 of OX387659.1, read as the reverse complement.
TAGGTGGAACTCACAGCGGCCTTCGGGAACGCAGACCTACTTCACGTAAACGATTTCGGATAGTTTGGTCACTTATCAGCAAGCCTGAAGAGCTGTTGAGCCTCGTAGCCAACATCATGGCGGTCATGGTACAATTCCGTCGAGCAGTATTTTGGATGTACCGGTCCTGTCTGCGAGTGGTGATGCGAGATCGTCCTCTATGTCACTTGGCCACGCTGCCCGTGATACGATAGCGTGTCCAGAGGCGGCTTATGACGCTCTGTGTAGTGCCAAGAGCGACAGCCGCAGTACGTTGCCTGGAACCAGCTTGCAACATTGCAACAATAAAAATTTAAAGGAAATTCTTTATTCAAATAGTGAAATTCACTAAAAAGAATCAATCAAGATCCAAAAAAAATTAAAATAATGATCCTCAATTGCGGCGATACTCTAAAACGTACTTGATCCCTAGACACTTTTGATGTGTGTATGTTCGTTCGTTTTTGTCTCATTCATTTGATTATGTTAATAAGACAGGACTGTATTAAGCAAAAATGCTATACAATTCAGGGTACCTGTTGTTTACTTACATAAATAGTCAAATATAGAGCAAACACAGAATTGCCGGTAAAAATACTTACTTGTACAGAAATAAATGTGAATTTATTACTTTCTGTATTTGCCAGGTAGAATCGATTCTGCTGATATAATGTCCCGTCCAACTAGAGATTCTACTTTAGATACAGGTCAAAAATAGAACAATAAAGTTCTGTATCCCATAAATACGGATTTTGCGAAGCTTTTTCTATACTTAAGTCTTATGTTATTAAAATTCTTGCTAACGGTACCTGGACGAAAAGTTATGGGTTTTTAATGTGTGACGTAACTAATGCGAATTTCTTGTTTGAAACGGTAATCTTTATTATGAAGTGGTACTTTACTATAGGTTATATTAATATAATCACTTATCAAACTATAGGCACTATTTTACTCTGAGATACCAACATGTTTACAAGAACAATTGAATGCACTGCCCCAAGGCTGTGTAGGTACAGCCCGCAAGAGGACTTTTAATCTTATTTGGTTAAACACAAACGAGTTTAAAGAACAAAATGGAATTTGTGTAAACTTTCATTTTTGGCGACTTCTCATTTGGGTGTATCGCATTCTAAAGCCGGTCACTTCTTATCATAAACTTGAATAATTGACCCAGAAACCATAGAAGTTGAGGATCAAGATGTGCCTTTGGAAGCAGCCCTGATGACGTTGTATTTCCTTTGTACATCAATTGTACCTTTTGTAATAGATGGTGACTTGTCGTCTGGTATCGGTCAAGGCCGTGTGTACATTGCTTTACCGATGAGGCTCCGCGAAATGCACGTGGCGAAAATTTTAACCATGTTTACGTCCCTAGTAGTCATCAAGGCCAGGTGGGCAGGTCAGACTATTGAGTCCTGCGTGATAGTGTTGTGATTTACACAGAACTATTATTGTTAAGGATGTAGCTAAAGTAGGGCAAATAACAGGCACTTAGTTTCAGTGGCTTGTGGTGATTGGAAACGGAGCATTGTCTTTAGTACTCTAGTGACGTACTAGTCAGTGAGTTACGTTTATTTGTGGTTGACTTGCAGTGTGACTAAATTAATGAATATTGCATCTAAGGGAAAAACGCTAGGAGAATGAATAATGACAATTTCGTAACTAAGCATCTAGTGTGAGATTGCATGATCTTCGTTACATTGGATATAGCATGACATTAGTAGGTACCTATTTTTTATGTCGTGATAGTGTTAGATCTTGTTTTCAATTAATAGATGGCGTTTTTTTTTTTATTTTTGGTAGAGGTGGTCCTTCAAGAAATTATGGGGCTGCAGTGAGTTTCATGATCGTCACTTTGACACGTATAAAATGCTGCGGTTTCGAAAACAATTATGTAACTTATCGATTACCACCAAAAATTGTGTAACAACTTATCAATAGTTTGACATTTGAGAAATCTTATTTATTCGTCACTCTCCTGCCTTTGTTATGCAACATACTTGTTTCCTTAAAAAGCTTGTGAAAGTGGGTGTGATTTCGTGATTTTTATGGTTCCCTACAATGTATTGAAAAGGGAATTGTTGTGGTATAACTTCCATATGAATGCTTCACTGACGTTATTTTGAGTGACATCTTTTTACAAGTGGAAATGATGCCAAGAAAATAATTATAATATTTAAAATAATTATACTTATTATTAATATTTTCTAAAAAATAAAAATAAGTTTGCAAATATTGCTACAAATAAAGAAACGGTACACACTACTTATAAATTAACAGTTCCTGGAAAACAAAAGTGGGATACGATCAGCCACTTTTTGCTCTATAAAGTGTTAGTCTTAAATGGGTACGGAGCCCTCGATGCGCGAGGTCCACTTGCACTTGACCAATATTTTTAACGATACTTAATTAATCAGCACAGTGTTGTAGACATAAACGGAAGTCTTGAGAGATCGTTCATTTAGTTAGTTTGCTACATTTTAAACGGGAGGAGCTCGTGGCTAAGTAATAACAGCCGCATGGGTCGATCCATCAGGTTAAGCTACGCTTGCCGGGGTTGGTCTGTGGATGGGTGACCATCTTTACATACCGAGACTCCTCCGTGCCTCGGAAAGCACGTTAAGCCGTTGGTCCCGGCTGTCATTCGTGGATCTTTGACAGTCGTTACGGGTCGTCAGAAGCCCGAAAGTCTGACAACCAGTCTTACCAAGGGGTATCGTATTACCCAGTAACTGGGTTGTGGAGGTCAGATAGGCAGTCGTTCCATGTAAAATACTGGTATTCAGCTGCATCCGGTTAGACTGGAAGCCGACCCCAATATAGTTGGGAAAAGGCTAGGCAGATGATGCTACATTTTAAACGAGTACTAAAACGATGATGCGTTTATCAGCTGTGTCGTCTTTTACATGTCGTAATTACAGGCACAATTAGTAAACAATTAACTTTGTACCTATGGGGTTCAAACGACATGCAAAGACTTAAGGTTGTATTTTTCAGTTTCTCGTGATAAAAATCGAAGTAAAGAGAACCCAGGAAGAAGCTGATCTGCAAAGAGCAATATCTGTTTAACAGCACCTTATACAAGATGTAACTTAAATAAAGCACAACATCTTAAGGGGTCATTGTACTCATCATTATGAACAACTTTTACTATGGGATCAAACCTGAAATTGCGAAAAAAAACTGCTGTTCCCTATATTTTGACGAGTTATGCGAACATAAATGTAGGGAACAGCTGATTTTTTTTTAATAACCGACAGATAATTTACAACAGGTTGTGTTTCGATGTCTCTGCTATCTTGTATAAGTTTCCGAATTATCATTACGTAGAACAGACTAGTTTAGCCTTATTATAAAACGAGTTATAAGTTCAGACACAGGTTTACCTAAACCATCGAGCCATTTTTGAATATCGAACTATATTCTAACTGTGGTAAAGTTCTTAATAGAAAATTGACAACTTAGACTCGGTTTTAAAGTCAGTAGGTACTAGTTTTGTCATGTGACGAAGTTTGCTTATTTTTCGATCCCGCCATTTAGTAAGTGATAAGTACGTGTATACTCGTATTTTTTACGTGGGAACGAAATGAGGAAAATTAACTCCTGGTACGAACAATGAAGTGAAAAGGTTGGATGAGAGAAAAAACGGAAATAAATGCATAAAATTAATTATCTCAAGGTGAACGAACAGAAAATGCCTTGACATTTTAGATGTTAGGTATTACAAATGGAAATATTTTTTGAATCTATAATCTTCTCTGCTGAACCGGAATCAGTTTAAAGTTTAAGCAAAAAATAGGAATTGTATTATGTGTTGATAGGTAACCTGTTGACATGCCAAAAATTGAGTCGTCAAAAACCTATTATCAACTTCATTTCAATTGCATAATTCAAGTATCTACATAACTTATACCGGTAAGTGTCTTATCAGTATCACAGTTTCCATACATAAAAATAATAAGTGGCACTTACGTTTTTTTTCGAGCATGTGAAGTACGTGAACAGGAAAGCAATGGAGTCAAGGCTTGCTAGTTATTTACCGGCTTGCCTTCTAGATAGTGGGCTAGTGAATCGGGCCGCGTGTACACCTTACGGATAAACAATGTTCGATTTAATACCTGGACGATATAATTGTACCTACATTTAACATTGTCCAGGTATAGTTTTATGTTTGCAGGTAGTGATTGGTGCTGTTTCTTCCGGGATGTTTTTTTACACTTTAAGTGTTAAAATTAATGTTGCAACCTTTTGAATTCGTGCAACTAAGAGCGGTATTATTATACAAATTTTAGTGTCTTGAAAGTAATAAAATATCGCTAACTCGTCGTTTATGACTATGTTTAGTACTTACTGGTTCGTCATTTCTCACGATCTAAGATCAGTCAGGGTCATGTGAAACAACTGAAGCAAACATCTTATTTTTTGTTTAAACTCACTTCACACACACTTAGGTTTTACATTTTTGTTGTAAAACAACAAGAATCATTAAATGTGACGTAGATACAAAAATCACCACAAAAATTCCCCTTGTATTCAAGACGTGCGCAATCCATTAAAAATAAACGAATGGCATAAGGGCCAACATCGGCCAATGTGTACACGACTCTTAACGTAAATTTATTAACTGAGAGCCAAGAACAAATCCAGACGGAGTAATGAGTTAATGACCCACTTTTGACGTCTCATTGTGACAAGCACTCTTTAGTATTTTAACCGCAGTGTTATAAAGGAAATCAAATATTTACTTATGACAATTTTGCAAAAACAAGTTCATAGTTTTAGAGCAATGAATAAAGTTTACTCACCATAAAGAGGTCCCACCATCAGCAGGTACAGTAGCAACACACAAAATATCTGAGTCCTGCCCCTAAACGCACGAGGCCTCACCGCTACCATCACAGTGTTGCCAACTAGTTCAAGCACGTCCTTCAACACATTCCGTTCCTTGACCTTCTCAGGAACATTAAAACTCTTCACTTCATCAGGAGGCAGAACATCCTCAAGTCTGAACACACCGTATAGAAAAGATAAAGTGTACAATGCTAACAGTAAAGAAAACACCCCATAATATCCCATAGCACGCAACAATATACCACTCAAAGCAGTCCCAGTCGGCGTCCCCGCCGTCACACATATAGTTACGAGCCCCAGGCGGAATGTCCTATTTTCTATCGTAGTTCTATCGGCCATAAAACTGTACATTCCCATAAATATGATGATGTAGCCGCCAGTGAACGCCGCAGGCAACGCTTCGATTAACGCTGTCGCTGTCAGTGACAATTCATTAAAAAAGTACGTAGCAAATAACAATCCAACATTGCAAATAATCTCTCCAATAAAAGGAAACAAAATACATATTTTTCTCCTTTTGTACTTATCGCTCCAGGCTCCCACAAATAGCACCATCACCGCTGGTATCGCCGTCTGAAGAGGGAACTTCCATGCGACCACTCCTGCGACCAACGATTGTATTTCCTTATCCTCCTGATCCAGACCAGTCGTATTTCTTCTCGCGATGCGGTCACAAATGTCCGGTCCATAATTTAAATTAACCCTGCAGGCTTTATCCAGGTGCATGTTCATTACAGCTAGAGAAGATATAGCGGTGCACAGCATGTAAATAAACAAACAAGGCTCGACCGTGGTCTCGCGGAAAATACTCTTGACGTATTTTATGATCTTTTTCGATTGCTCCTTCCATGTCGTACATTTCTGGGACCCTGTGAGACGTATGTTTGATCTGGTGAGCTCGTTGACACTGCTAATATTTTCAGTGCTCGTAATCATGTTCGCTTGGCGCCAGAAAAGTGAGAGTCAGTAAAAGTTCTCGGGCTCTCGACTTATATCACACACTGCACTGTACGCCACCGGCACCCGAAGGTGACTATACGTTTAATCCGTGGTTATTTGTCTGTAGTTTCCAAAAACCTGAGCAGTAAATGTCAGGTTGTAAAATTAAGCGCGATATGAGAGTGCGCCGCCGCATACGAGTCGCTCGCATCTCGCCCGATACGATAACACAGGTCTCACTGTCGACGACACCACTTTTAATAAATATGTAGCTCATTTATCTTGTACCTTGAGTTACGCATCGGCCAACATTGTTCCGATAGCTCTGACGACTCTGACGCTCAAATACCAATTAGTATAATCGTAACGGCTGTACAAACACCACTAGTATGGCGAACTTCTTATTAATTATTTTAATTGCAAGTTAAACAAATAACTGTAGAAGAAATATTAGTAAAATCGGTATTACCACTAGCATTATGAAATATATCGACTTATCTTGTCACAGGTTTTGTTAGCGTAGTTGTAGCGTAAACTTGAGGTTGTTCACCTTTTTATGATTCAGTAACCATCTCAGCGAGAGTCGTTTTGTGCTAAGCCGCCTATTTGGACGGTATAAGAAGATTTTTTTTAACCTAATGTCTCAACAGAGCCGTAAGCGTGACTGGCGCTTTTCTAATATTAAGTTAACTGACTATCAACAGGATTACTCCCATGAATAAATCTCATTTCTCTCATTTTCTGTATTGCCATATTTACATAATTTAAAAATGGATCTCATAATAAAAATTCTTCAAAGTAATCGTAACATTCCTGGGTAAAAGTTTTTATGTAAATATTTTATATTTAACTTTAAATATATCAGTCGCCTTCGATTGTATTTTGGACACCATTCAAAGAGATTGGAAGCATATTCCAAAAACGAGTTGGTGAATATAAAGCCATACTTATTTATTGCATAATATTGGCTTGATTGCCAGGCCCATTAAATAAAAACAGTGTTTTATGTTAACTGAATAATAAATGATTATTAACCATTCGTATGCCCTAATTACAGAAACAATTAAAAAGCTATTGTGTCTCGCGTGGACTCACGTAGATTGACGTGGATCTAAGAAGGGTTCAATCGATACCATTTTTTTTTTAAATATTTTCGCTAGGTATAAGGTGTCACATTTATTATCATTATTATTTTTATATCTTTATAAATCTTGGGACCTTTGGATCCCGGATCCTTGGAAGACGTACGAGGGGCCAAAGCCAACTCATAGAGGCCCCTTAGACAATTTTAAATGGAATAAGGCACCAACCGACGATTATCCCTGTATGCACAATGCCCGGTTGGTGTAGGACTATTGCTGGATATGGAAACAAATGTCAGGGGGGACTTGCACACTCAATAATGGGCCCCCGAAAATGGTTGCTAGCACATAGTGTCGGACAATCCCAGAGCCCGAAAGATGGTCAAGATCGCTACCAGCACTTACTGGAATACTTCCTTCCTCCGAGCACGTTTGCTCTTGCGAATCTCCACTCAAGTCGGCCAATAAAGGCAAGAATGAAGTGGGAGCCCTGTTCCTCGTCAGTGTTCACTTCAGCAGGCCATTAAAGGCAAGCCAGAGGTGAGAAACAAGACTTCTCCCAGAAGATAGGGTCCGTGGGGTCGCTACTGCCCAACAGCTTGCCACATGCTCAACTGCGGGCTTCTGTATCTCTCTTGGGCTGGCTCCTCATCCTAGACCCGTTTCGGCTAAGTAAACTCTACCGGCACAGACCTAGAGTTCGGAGCGCGCAAGCCCCACCACGACGTCAACGTAGAAATACGCCGGTGTGGTTATTATTATTATTATTTCCTTTATTTTGCTATATACATATAAATTATATTTTTAAATATTAGAATATAAAATATAAAAACATTTAAAATACATATAAAAAATAAGTAGCCCACCGGTATCGGGAACAGGGTCCAAGCTACTGGCGGTCAGGGCTCCAGAGAGAGGAACCTTCTAACAATGCGAGCCGTGTCCAGAAGTACCGCTTTCTGAATCAAGCCCTTAATCCAGCTGCCCAACGAGAGCCTCCTTAGGTGTTGGTCGAGGCTCTTGGCAATTAGGCCATTGGTTGATACGACTATCGGCACAATGATCGCTGAGTCCACATCCCACATGTCGACAACCTCGCGAGCCAAGTCAAGATACTTGATTTGTTTATTATTTTTATACCTTTATACATCTCGGGACCCTGGGGTTCCGGACCTTTGGAAGGCGTACGAGGGGCCGAAACCAACTCGCAGAGGCCCTTAGACAGTTTTAATTGGAATGAGGCACCAAGCGACGATTATCTCTGTATGCACTATGCAAGTGCACCCAAGGACAATCCCCGGTTGGTGAAGAACTATTTCAGGACATGGCAACAAAAATATTGGAATATGTGCTTGGATGACTAAAATGGACTGGTTGCCAAGAACTATGGAAAGACTGTCCCCTGCCTGATCAATGTTATGTAATACATATATTATTATTAAGTATGATCAAATTAATTGTGTATAAGATTTTGTGTGTAAGATTTTAAACCTATTGTTTCATGGACCAAACTAAGTTAAACCAGAAAAGTATAATAGCTTTATGTTTTCAGTAGTTTACAGGTTTCTTAAGGGCGCGTATTAAGAGCGTTTACGACGTACGGCATTTCATACAAACTTTCGAAGTCCTTGTTTTTCCAAATGAATGAACCGATTTTAATGAAACTCCATTCGCATAAGTAGGATACATAGACCTGAAAAGTTAGTTAAGAACGTTTTCGAAAAATAGTAGTACAGCTAAATTCGACCGATTTTAAATTTTCCATAAAAACAGAGATTTCCAGTTATCTTTTTTTTTTTAAATAAGACATTTCGAAAATGTTCTTAACTAACTTTTTTAGACCTATATATCCTGCCTATGCCTATGCAGTTTCATTAAAACCGGTTCATACATTTCGAAAAACAAGGACTTGAAACTTTGAAATGCCGTACGCCGTAAACGCTCTTAAGACACAATAAAATCTCATCCTTGCACATCCGTGATTTTGTAATGTAAAAATATTCTTCTAGTTCCCGCAACACGCGATGGAAGGACGAGTTTTTCCTTGGATTAACAATGTAGTAAATGCAGAAACAGTTTTATCGGAATAAATAAAAACTAAAAGAAATCTCCCTAGTCTTGTATTAGTATTAATTATTAGCATATTCCACCAAAAATATTGCTTGCAAAGTAGGTTGCCAAGACTCACATAACGCTTTCACTGTTTAAAAGTTATCAGATCTAATGTAGAGCCAAGCCCCTAACTCTACAAGGCCTAACTCTACAAACCTTACTTACGACTTGGTCAAAATTATGTCTAATGTTCTGTCGAGAAAATTTCATTATTTCATGTGTCTGTTCCATCACAAAAAGTTTGGAAATATTATGTAGTTCAAATTATTTTTATTTTATACCTAATTCTTGTAAATTTCATATAAAGTAATTTTTACGATAGGCAATTTTGCTTTCGGCGTGGCTCTTAAGTTAGGTATCGATACCTAACAGCCAAAACGGGATAAGTGACATTTTTTGCGAAGTCGACTTGCAAATATTGATGCCTAACAGCCAAAAAGCTGATTCTAACCATATTATTTATGTCGATTTCACAAAAATGTCGCTTATCCTTTTTTGGCTGTTAGGCATCGATATGTTTCTAATATCTCTGCAGCCAAACTATAACTTATTTCCTAAAAATATTGTATGTAAAAGTCTTACTGAGAACGTTGCGACATGGAGATGGTCCTATAAGGTAAGGACTCCCAAATTGAAACAAGACTTGTCGAAAAGCTATATTATGTAACATTCAATCTTCACTATCTTTTCCTTGTAAGAAGAGCGAACCTTTTAGTAGTTCCTCTTTTATTTTTGTCGGTCTATTGGTCGTAATTGAGCCTGAGTTCCTGGGAACGATTTCTGGGTCCGGCAGTGTTATTGGGTTTTGCGGCTCGCCCTTTATTACACGGTACATAAAAATAACGGCGAAATGTGGATGCAGTTATTATAGGTACACCCATAGATATATGTACACCTCTGCTTAACCCTTCGGGAAGTACTGTCGTGACGTTCAATGTTTTTTTTTTTTCTACACTAGTAGTGTTAGTTGGTGTTGATATGGGTATTATAGCAATAGCAAAGTATTTAAGTTATAGAGGAAGACAAAAAAAAATAGCGACAATTTAAGTCAATAGGTAGTCTATTCTATTCTATACAAATAAATAAAATTGAAGTGTCTGTTTGTAATGTCAAAATGACAGGTTTTTACTAAATGCATATGAAAGTACATATCTTATATACGGTAAATACCTATAACAAAAATCTATTTTTTAAATTTTTATCTGTCTGTCTGTTTGTTCCGAAACGGCTGGACCGATTTTGACGGGACTTTCACAGGCAGATAGCTGATGTTATAAGGAGTAACTTAAGCTAATTTATTAAAAAAAAAAAGAATTGTGTTTCGCGCAAAAATATTCAAACCCATGAAATTGTGAACAAATAACGCGGGTGGGCGATGAAACGCGGCGGGTCGGGAACCGAGGGGGTTTTATTATAATGTGGCGGTTATTTTAGTATATTGTGTATCTTACGACTTCCATGCAAATGAAGTTGCGGAGTACATCTAGTCTATTCTATTTTTAATTATGGCAAGCAAATCCGATGTCAACCATTCTGCCAATATCTAAAGTGAATTGAAAAAGAAAGTTTGCATGTTATAAATTAAATAAAAAAATATAATGATAAAAATCTTCGACTATACATTAATCATAATGTAGATCTTGTGGTGTTAGTATTAGACTGAAACAAACAAAACGATAAATTTTTTTCAGTAAATACCCTATTTTGCTTGACAATTAAATTCTCTGACTTTACACAGCACTGACGTAATAAACGAATCATGTTTAGTCAGTCTTTGTTTTAGTGATAAACTAGGCACCTAATGAGACTCATTAGCATCCCAAATAAATGTAAGACTTTTAGTTTAGTGGTCAATCCGGTTGGCACTTACGGAATGCCGATATGAATGCAAATTCTCGAATTTTGCAGGTAAGAAATACCAATAGGTACCTACCTAAGAGGAAATGTCAAAGGGAACGGAACCTTTTAGGTTACAATTACCTATATTTGCCTAGACTTTTCCAACTACGTTGGGATCGGCTTCCAGTCTAACCAGATGCAGCTGAATACCAGTACTTTACATGAAGCGAGTGCCTATATGATCCACCCCTTGGTAAGACTGGTTGTTAGACTTTAGGGCTTCTATCCATAACGACTGTCAAAGATCTACAAATGACAGTCGGGACCAATAGTTTAATGTGATTTCCGAGGCACGGAGGGATTTCGGTATGTAATGGATGGTTTCCCATCCACGGAACAACCTCAGCAAGTATAGCTTAACCTTGACGATCGACCCGTGCGGCTGTTATTTCTTAGCCACGAAAACCTCTGGTTACAATTAGCTACAAAATATCAAATTGGATTGTAAGAAGTTTTTTTTTTTGTTTTCACAGAAAAGAGAAAACTACACTTTTGTACATGACTTCGCCCTGGAGTGTAAATGTGGTGCTATTCCACAAACGATGGGACACTTGGTATCGTGTTCTGCGTGTCCTGTCCTTTCCACGTTACAGGAACTGACGGTCGCTACTGATGGTGCCAAACTCGTAGCCGAATTGTGGGCCGACTCCATTTAGTTCACTTATAGATTTCCATCGACACGCTGTATGAAGAAAAGAGACGCCTTTAACAGAACGTCACTTTAGTGTTTTTAAGCGGCAAACTCAAACCCAAAATCAAAGCATTTATTTCAATTAAATCAATTACAGGCACTTTTGAATTTATTGTCAAACAGTCGGTCAGTTAGTCAGAAAGTTGAAGCTAGTTGCCCATTCCAAAACGTAGATCTCTATGGAGAAGAACGGGTACTGGAAGTCGTGGGGTTGTGGGCTCGATCCCAGGTCAGGCAAAGGGCTATTCATTAGGAATGTCACAGTTAAACTGCCTAGTCTGAATTTGTGCCTAGTAAATGGAAATATGAAGTAAAAACATTAGGTAACAGTAAAACTGTGGGTCTGCCCGCCCTTTCAGTGTGTACAGTTTCATGATGATATCTCTTTTATTTAGTTACCATCATATGAATCTTTAACTCTGTCCCAATTATTGGTAGCCTTGTAAAGGACTCAAATCCGTCGCGTCTGATTTCATTTGTCACTCGGGACTGCAATATGAAGAAATAATTTCATAAATGAGATCAAGGTCGACGACTGAATCGTTACTTACATTATTAGGTATTGGTCTCCAACTGGATGAAACAAAATTTAAATATTTTACTAAACGCACACTATGCAGCCAGGCACGTATACAGAGGGGGGGATAGTTGGGATTTATCCCCCCCCCCCGAAATCTGACTGAAAAAAAAAAACGTTTTAAGCCATCTGTTTATTTATTCGCTTGCGTGTTCTTTAATTATATAGTATAGTACAGTGAAAATTATAGTACAGTGATTACAGCGATTTTCACACAGTTCACATGGTTGTTTCAATGTTTGTCCCCCCCCGAACCAAAAGTCTGGATACGTGCCTGTATGCAGCCAAGCATATTATAAGTTGAGGGATTACATCGCTGACAAAAAGGCTTGGCTCGATGGTGGTCCTGCTCCACAAGGGCGCAGAAACTAATTGATTAACATTCGAAAATATTGTTGGAGCTGCTGAAGATTGTAAAAGCTATCTTTGCATTATATAGATTCAATCTCTTAGTATTGTATAATTACATAGCACATAATGTGTGCACTATGTACCTACCTACTATAAAGCTGCCATTAACTGGGTACGTCTTTTAGTGACTTGAATTTGCCCTGGCGACTGAGAGTATGTCATGGTCACTCAAATGTCTCGCTGGTGGTGGCATGTGTGTTGGATCATTAAGTTCCCTTCAAAATGGTTGAGCTGAATGGTGCTGATCCATGCGTCATGTTCGTGAACGGGCGCCGTCAGTAGGGACTGGTCATCTCTTAGCTGCCACGGCTTATTTTAATTTTTGAATCGTTTTTGATTTTTATCTTTTTGTTGCGAACGCTTTTAACGTGCACGTCTTTCTACATTGCTCTCACATACTTAATTTCAACATGAATGATATAACCAACATTTTGATTTAAAAGAGTGTCCGTGGAGTTTCTTGCCCGTTCTTCTCCATAGAGATCTACGCTTTGGAATGGGCGACTAGCTTCAACTTTCTGACTAACTGACCGACTCTTTGACAATTCAAAAGTGCCTGTAGTTGCTTTATTTGAAATAAATACTGAGTTTGAGTTTGGTGCCTGATGTGCCTGATACACATTTTGTTTGTTTTTTTTTGTTTCGTGCGTGTTGCCGTGCTAAATGTGGCAGGCGACTAAGTTCAACAATGTTACCAGCCCCGGATCTACATTTTTAAAAGGGGGGCGCAGAGTACAAATTTGTCGCCCTCTCGGCAAAATTTTTCAACAAATAATAAGGCGTTTCTTTTTTTTTCGAATGGTACTTACATTGGCAAAGGAAATGATGGATAGGTACAGTGTGAAATGCCGCGCCAGGCGGCACCTACGGATTTTGTATTTTGTCATTAAGAAAAAAATGGCTCTGCACTACCCTAGATCCGGGCCTGAAACTATTGTTGATGAACAACCTTTCACATTCTCAAGTCTATGATGACTTTTCAAAATAGGCTCACCCCCTATTACATGGAACTTAACCTAACTGGCAAAATAAGCCCTACTATAGGTGCACCTCTGCCTAACCCTGCGGGGAATACAGGCATGATGTTATGTATGTATGTTCAAAATAGAGGTATGTTTATGAGATAACTTACTTTACTTATATTAATAATGTAATGAATGATCGACAAATATTTAAAAAGTTGCTGCAAAACTAAAGACAGTAGCTTGAAACGTTTTGCTGGTAACTGCATGCGACATGCAGATCGAAGGAAACCTTAAAGTTAAAGGAAAAAGTACGTATAGCCGGCTATTATTTACCCAGTAGGCGCTTAACATCAGATATACCTATTGCAGCGTGGCCTCAGCGGTTTCAACCTATTAATTTATTTTTTCTAGTTCGTTTATCTGGTCATCAATTTTTTATTCCTAATTTTCAATTTTTTTTTAAATGTTTGTTACCTCAGAACTCCGTTATTTATAAACCGATTTGAAAAAATCTTCTTTTCTTTGAAAGGATATATTTCCAGATTGATCCCTTAAAAATTTGGTCAAGTTCTGTGAGTGGTTTTTGAGTTAGCTTCAGTAATACGTATTTTTCCACTTAGTTTAGATTGATGATCTTATAATAATTTTATTTACATTGCAAGTAGTAGTATACGACTTTGTTGCAAAAAAAAAACCGACTTCCAAAAAAAACACTACAAAGTGAAAAATAACTTTAATTTCGGAAGTCGATGGCAAAAACTAAAACACATATCCAAAGACACCGACATACTTCCGAAATTAAAGTTATTTTTCACTTTGTAATGTTTTTTTTTTGGAAGTCGGTTGTTTTTTTTGCAACAAAGTTTTTCATCCATTCTCCCCTGTCGGCCGTCACTATTATTCACACTATTTTCTTTCCACATAATCCATCCATCTTTTCTTTGGTCTCCCTCTCTCTCTCCATCCTATTTGCCTTTTACCTGGCATCCACTCCATTCCTGTACCCACAATTATACAGAGTGTCCAGTTTCGGAATAACAAAACTTAAAGGGGAGGTACAGACCATCAAACTGAACAACTTTTACCCGGGGACCAGCATCGTAATCGAGAAAAAATTATCAGTGGTCCCATACAAAACTTCAATCAACTCGACCAAATGTATGGGACGACTGATAATTTTTCTCGATTACGATGTTGGTCCCTGAGAAAAAGTTGTTCAGTTGGATGATCTGTACCTCCCCTTTAAGTTTGTACAATCTGAAACTGGACATACTGTATATGCTACTCCTTATTTATTCTAAATGTTAATTTTAATTTGTTAATTTTAAATTTAAAAATTCAATATTTCCTGCCATCTCCTGCTATTTTTCTCCTTCTTAATTACTTGATGAGGTATGTAACCTCGATGCAACAATTTTAATGGCATTCGAAACGTATGCAGTCTATATAGGACAGTTAGTAACTTAAACCGACGTTCGCACGAACGTAAAAATATCGCGACGGGATTTAATCGCGCACTGGATTTTCAACTCTCGGTGTTGAGCTGAACATTGAGAATCCAACAGAGTGCATTCCAGCGCGTCGAAAAAACACTGTTGGTTTTTCAACTCTCGGCGCTAAGCAGAGCGTAGAAAATCCAGTGCGCGAGAAAAAAATCGTCGCGATATTTTTACGTCCGTGCTAACGTCAGTTAAGACTAACTTCGTAGGAATGGGAGAACTCTTGTTTATTTATACAAAGGGCATTAAGTATCGCTTCGTGGCAGTCATTAAGGGATGTTTTTGAATTAGAACAGATAGGTAAATAGAATTAGTACTTAGTTACGGTTTGACGCTTGCCTAGTTAGTTCATACAGCTACCATTGAATATAACTAGATGGCGTTTTTAACAATTAAGGGTGCCAATCGATCGATCGTCGATCGATGCCACCGATCAACGTGGGTTGATTGGTGTGGTGGCTTTTTCAGACCGATGGGTACTGATCGATAAAGTGGTTGATCGACCATCGACCCATCGTTGATCGACGTCTATCTATCAGCGATCGACCATCGGGGCGGGATGACTCGACGTCTACTGATCTATTCTACCGTCGATTGACGATCGATCGATTGGTGTGGTAACAACTGACGATCAACGTCTACTGATCCAATCTATAATCGATCGATGGCAGCGATCGACAATATATCGGTTGGTGTGGTGGCACCCTTAGCTTTAAGTGTTTTTAAATGCGAATTTACTTACTAATCAAAGAGTTCACCATGCTTACCTACATAATATTTAAACATGGAACATACTCGTACGTACGATATTAGTGTAATTTATAGATACTTATTACGAAGATACTTAGGTTACCATATTATATTATGCTGTTAATTGATAATAAATAATATAAAAAATAAATTACGTTTTTTTCCATTTGAAACTTCTCAATAGCCTGCAGCCTCAAGTCTGAATTTGTGCCCGGTTGATGGCATTAGGCTCGCCCTAAACCATAAACATAACTGGCGAAATGTGGATGTACTATCGGTACACCTCTGCCTAACCTTTCGGGGAATACAGGCGTAATGTTATGTGATGACAGATCATTGGTTAAAACGAGAGGGCCATACCGGATGCCTGTCGCCCCGAACATAGCAATTGAACATGGTTGTATTAAATTGCTATTAGAGTTTTGAGCAACATTGCTCAGTAAAATAATCATGGAGCTGTTTGGTAAGTAACTGAAAATTCCAAAACTTAAGCCAAAACAATCACTGATCATCGAATCAAATCACCACCACACACACACATTTGCTTCTGCAGCTGCTTCTCATAAATTAATAAGGTTTTCTGCTAGACTCCATTTATACTAAATTAAATTAATTTTCTCATGGTCTGGTAATGAAACCTGGAATTCCCAAAGTGTCTATAGGTACATACTTTGGGAATTCCAGGTGTGATGATATGTTTATGTTGTTTTTTTAATATTTCAGCGAAATGGAACATGTAATATAAAATACACTCGGTAAGTATAAGTCTATCTGGAGCTATTAGAATTCACAATTTCGAAATATTCATTAACGTCTTGATTATAAGCATTCATTAATGGTATATCGCTGTACCTACTAAATATAAATAAATGTTAGCTGTACCATTTCCCGAATTTGCATATAGCTTCTGAAATTCAATTTCTATGAACGTATCCGTTTTTGTTCCAGCAATGCAAGTATAATTTTAGAATTCAATTCCATTTATATTTCATAAATGCGTTTGAAACAGCGCTCTAAGATAATGCAACTAAAACTGTATAACAATGTATGTTGTACCTACACAAGACTATACAACTCGACCAATGCAAAATGTATTACGTAATACAAGAAATACTTGGAAAACTATTTCAATCAAATAGACATGGTGCAGCGGTCCTTTGCGACATCCACGACAGACTAATTGTAAGAAAACGAACACAAGTTAATGTGACGTTATTATAATCAAAACATAACAGTAGGGCAATTGCACAACAAACTCACAATCCCAATGCCATTCGTTTAGACAATGCAACAATATTCATTGAACTATTTACCTTGTCGAGCAGACGACTTTTTCAAACTAATGAATCAATGGATAACGAATTTCTTTCCAAATTCTTCCGATTGTGATAGAAATTGTGTGACGCAATTGGGTTGCAGGATCACGAATACTAAATTATTAAGTAATATTATCTACACTATAATAAAAATGGCGTATCTCTACGTTGACGTCGTGGTGGGGTTTGCTTGGTCCTGGACTCTAGGTCTGTGCCGGTACAGTTTACATTGCTGAAACAGGTACAGAGAGAGACATAAACCCACAGGGCAGCATGTAGCGAGCTGTTGGGTAGTAGTGATGCCACGGACCCTATCTCCCGGGAGAAGTCTTGTTCCTCACCTCTGGCTTGTCTTTATTGGCCGGCTTGAGTGGAGATCCGCAAGAGCAAACGTTCTCGGAGGTAGGTAGCATACCAGTAAGATGCTGGTAGGGATCTTGACCCTACTTTCGAGATTGTCCTGATAGCCGTGGAATATCTCTCCACTCCTCATAAGCACCTCAGGACATGTTGCCCCCTTGTCGCTACGACACTATGTGCTAGCGACCGTTTTCGGGGGCCCATTAGTGAATGTGCAAGTCACCCCCTGTTATTTTATCTGTATATTGTATATAAAACATTGGTCAGGCAGGAGCCATAGTCTTTCCATAGTTCTAGGTAACGAGTCCACAGTCACCCAAACCCATAGCCCAATATGTTTTGATTCCATATTCTGCAATAGTCCTGCATCAACCGGGGGTTGTCCTTGGGTGCACTTGCATAGTGTATACAGGGATAATCGTCGGTTGGTGCCTCCTCATTATTTAAAATTGTCTAAGGGCCTCTGCGAGTTGGCTTCGGTCCCTCGTACGCCTTCCCAAGGTCCGGGACTCCAGAGTCCCGAGATATGTCAAAAACACTGCCACATTGTACAAGAGGGACACACTACCAATCAGTGTTGTTTCTTTCAACACCATTCCTTCCATACCTCTATAAGTAAAATGGTAACGTAAAAGAAACTTTATCTGACGTATAAAGTTTTTTCTATTTACAATTGAAACTGATTAGCCTTCTGGAAGTTGTGACGTGTCGTAAACGCAATTATTTCTCAAAAATATTGATCAATATATTAATTTGCAAAATTAAGTTAAATTCATGAGGTATTTGTCTTAGTCTCAACTAGCCTATTACGTACATAGGAAGCAGTGGCGAAGCCTTCATATAACCCGATTCCTATCGGCTTCCCTTCGGAACCACCACTCTTCTTAATGTCTACTATTGCCAAATATTGTACACCTGTGTGTGTAACTGTGTATCAAATCAGATTATATATATGTAATACAAATTTAATACAGGCATCATAAGATTAAAATCATTACAAAAATGCCTAAAATTTTTTTGTCTGAGATTATGAGAAATTAACAATTTTTTCTTCGGCTTCCCTCTAATGATAATTGTAGTTGCGCCATTGATAGGAAGATGGTTGACCAGTTAGCACCTACACACGTATGTTTTTAAGTAACTAGAACGGAGAAAAGGCACGTAGACAACACGTTAAATAATTCATAATATTTAATCTTCTATTATACCATTGCTAGTCCCTTGTCGGAACCACCTTGCTTTCTTGATTGAATCTCATTTTCTTCACGGAAACACTAGAAAACAACATTTTAATTATTCCTCCCTTTTTTTAAAACGAAAATTTTAAATGTAACTGGAATAGATCGATAGCACATTGCATAGTAATTTGTCATTTACGCTGCAGCTCAATATTTCTAGCTCAATTGCTTGTTTTGGCAACTGCACGGATACAATGTCACGTAACACTTAGATGATTGTGGTGACACATTGGCGAATACACGGACATTCGAATATTTCTATAGAAAGATTGTGATATATTTTAAGTGAATGTAATATATTTTATTTTCTGACAAAACAATATTACAAAAATCTCTACCCTTAGCACGAACATGTACCGTTATCGTTGCGTGTTTCTCGTTAGCTATTTCAGTGCACTTTTTAAACAAGGTCAAATTAATTAGCTGGCGATACTGCACAGACGTGATGGGTCCATACCCATCACGTCTGTGCAGTAACAGCTCGGGTAAACAGATACTTAATACCGATATATTAAGTATCTGTTCAACCAAGCTGGTAATTCTTTTCACAAGTTTTGACAATAGAATAACAATGACTCAAACTGAAACTCAAAGTCCAAGCATTTATGTATATTTCAATTATAACAGTTTGAGCGGAGCATCTGGATATTCAAATGTTTGCTGCGCGGCGCACTATTTTATAATACAAAATAAATGACGATTAGTGACGTTCTGTTTTATTTTGTTTGTTCGTTCGGTTTTGGCTTGGAAAATCGAACGTGTTGCGGCGCTAAGTAGATGCGCCATAGGAATTTGCTCTTAAAATGGACGTCCAAAGACGTTCCGTCAAAATAAATATGACAATCTAGAGGACGTCGTATGACGTTGCGCCATTTTAAAATTATATCAACACGACGTTGTAAGACGTTGCTCACGCGAACGTGATAAACTACTACCTTTTGCCCGCGGCTTTCCCCGCTTGGAGGTCAAAAATTATCCCACGGAAAAGTACTCTATGGTCATAGTCATGGTCTACCCATGTGCTAAATTTCGTTCAAATCTGTTCAGCCGTTTTAGCATGAAAGCGTAACAAACAAATAAACAAACAAACTCAGTTTAGCATTTATAATATTAGTTAGGATTTACAGGCACTTTTGTATTGTCAAAGGAGTTGGTCATTACGAAAAATGAAGCTATATTAATACTCTTTTGCTTGTTATTCGTGCTGCTAAGGTACCTATTACACCGTTTACTTGGTGATATATTTAGTATAGTAATGATCTTCTACTTAATAAAATACTTAAATTCAATGACGGATAATGTAGAGCTTAAACGGCTGGGTCTAGAATCATGAAATGTCTCACAAGATTTATTTTTAAAATGAAAGTTATCACTAAGTGTAGACACGCGTCAACGGTAGAGGCAACAGCACGCGTTGACGGCGGTCGTCGACGCGCCGACGACAGCCGCCGACATGTTGGCGACATTTGCCAACCTAAAGCGAAGCTTGCAGTTGTAGCGTGTCGCGTCCGTCGCGTCAACAGCTGATGACGTTGACAAGTCGGCTGCCGTCGTCAGCACATCGTCGACCGCCGTCGACGCGTGCTGTTGCCTCTACCGTTGAGGCGTCTCTCTGGTATTTAAGAACACTAAAGAAGGATTTTTGTAAATTCATCACCTAAAAGGGTTAAATGGGGGATAAAAGTTTGTTTGGAAGTTCGTCATTTTTGCCGGTGAGAAATCCCATTGCTTATATCAATATAATATTTTAAGTATTTTGCTAGCCAGTTTTCAGTCACTTGCCAAAATAATAGTTCTACAAGCGCTTAGTGGCCGCTGCTAATTATGTTTTTGCGACAAACACTGACAACAACAATGTATTAATGAAAGTGAATGTATTACTGAAAATAAATGAATATTAATTGGTACTAAGTACGAGAGTGAATCAAAAAGTTCATGGAATCAATATTAAAAAATGCAAAAAATTAAACAAAAATATTTTATTTTTCTACATAATCTCCCTCCAATGCGATGCATTTAGAATAACGCGTTTATAGCTTTCTTATTCCTTGCGAAAAAAAAATTTTTTCTTGACCCTCGAAAAAGCTCCAAATTCCTCTACGGCAGTCATAACCGCGTCATCATTGTGAAAATATTTAGTTCCACGAATTTCCTCTTTTAATTTTGGGAATAAGTTAAAATCACTTGGGGCTGAGTCCGGAGAATATGGTAGGTGGTCAAGGAGATTGAAGCCAGCACAGCGGATTGCGTTGAGCGCATCTTCTGATTGATGAGCAGGAGCGTTATCTTGAAGAAACAACACGCCCAACGACAGCTTTCCACGACGTTTTTCTTTAATCGCTTCACGAACTTTCGGAATTAAATTTGCATAATAACCCGGGTCCAGTAATCGTCTGGCCTTTTGACATTTAATCAATAAACAGGATTTCTTCACTACCCCAGAACACTGAGGCTATAACTTTGCCAGCGGTAGGAGCAACTCGAAATTTCTTAATGGATGGAGAGGATGGTCGTTTCCAAGACATGCTTTGTCTCTTAGTTTCAGGATCGAAATGGTGGACCCACGTTTCATCCATGGTGACAAGGCGATGGCAAAAGTTATCCGGATCTCGTTGGAACATTTCGAGATTACGCTTAGAAATTTCCAAACGTCGCTTTTTGTTTTCGTCTCGAACTCGGCTAAAAGTTTTATATTTATTCTTTTGTCTTCCAAAACCAGATTCTCAACCTTTTTGACATTTTCTTCCATAACGGACGTTGAAGGCCGCCCAGAACGCGGGTCATCTTTACAGCTTGATCTACCTCTTTTAAATTCAGCCATCCAGTACGCAACCGTAGAATAGGGTGTAGCATCATCCCCTGATGTCTGCTAAATGTCCGAAAAAATTTCTTTCGTAGACATTTTTTTCAGGCTGAGATACTTCATCACCGCACGTAACTCACTTTTCTCCATAATTTTGCGTTTTTAGAAACTCGTTGCATAAACAAATGTATTACGTGCGAACGAACTGATGAAAACAAGTGACAGTTTGCATAAATATTGTGCGACTGACACACTTTAATTCGAATATCGAACTTCCCCCAAAAAGGTTTTATATATAAGCACTTCTAAGAACTTTTTGATTCACCCTGGTACCTATATTGCTTGGTGTCCGTGCCATTTATTGCACGTTTAATTGGTAGTATAATTAATGTTATTATGAATTTTAATAAAACTAACACCTACTATTAGTTTTGCAGGTATAAAATACGTGGCACTATTTATATCTAGTATTTACCCTAATTAGGAGTAAAATAATCAAATATCAAATTAGCATATTCATACATATGTTCTTATTGTACCTATGTATATTAATCTCTCAGGTTTTAAAAACCTGTTCTTATCACGAATCATGAGTTATGGCAATTCACATCCTTAAACATAAAATATTATTCTTAAAAATCTTTTATAACATTAAATTCACTACGGTGCCTACAGATTCCCCATATTAGCTATTACGTATTTCAATTATTTTTTTTTCTTCCAGGGCATTAAATTTAATGTGTTCAGATTTGGCAAAAAGTATGGTAATATAACTTATGCTATAATAAATGTATAAATCCTCCAGCAATCATACGTATACATCACCAATCCGCGCGCCGCTCCTCGGATACTATATTAAGCAGTGCGAGAAGACATTGTTTACCTGGATTAACTCATAGGGTACTTTTAATCCCACCACCCGCTGTAGTACCTACGTCCCCGTGGGATACTTTCCGACATCCACACAGGTGAAGCCGCGGGCAAAAATTAGTGTAAGGATAAGTAGAGCAATATCGAACTACATAGTTTTGCCGGTAGTTTTCAATTTACCGTTACCTACTCAACTAAGCTTCATCTGCCGTGCAGACGGCTCGACGTATGACAAATCTGGAGGCACTAATTATGGCAATAGTTTTTCGCTAGCATACTATACAGTCTCCAAAGATATATATATATGGGTTCAGCACCCCTATAGTGCGGTGATCTCATTGTCGTGTGTGTGCGCTTCCTTCGCTGCTGGATTCTTCACTGTATCTCTCTCCTGTCGTTTGTGTATTACGTACAGAGCTCTGAAAAGCACGTAAAAAATATATTAGATTTATGTATTAGTTTTACAACATGCGTTGGTCCTGGGACTTCAAAATTAAATTGAATAGCATGTAGTAATATCTTGTAACAGAAAGCGTTAAATTGAATCGCTCAGAATTTATATAACCATGTAATTCAGAGTTACGTATTTATAGAACCTCGCTGAAAAAGTAGATTTATGTTAATCAGTTCATACTTTATTTACGTTCGCGTACAGGTTGAACAGTAAGTACATAAAATACAGTGTAATGCCCTCGTCGACTATATATAGCAATCGACCAAACCGCATGAACTAATACAGGGCAATTTTTATATCACTGCCAAAATTTTCACAGGTTGTTCTACCCATGAATATGAACAACTTTCACTATGGGACCAACTCTGAAATAATGAAAAGAAAATCAGCTGATTCATACAAACATTTAATAGGTACCTACCTACTCGACCAAAATATATGAAACAGCTGATTTTTGATTTCGTCATTTCAGAGTTGGTCCCATAGTGAAAGTTTTTCATATTCATGGGTAGAACATCCTGAGAAAATTTGGGTAGTGATAAAAAAATTGCCCTGTTTAATGTAGTATAAGGTGTATCTATTCATACACGAAATCTCTTAAGGGGTCATTGTACTCATCAATATGAACAACTTTTACTATGGGACCAAACCTGAAATCGCGAAATAAAAATCTGCTGATCCCTACATTTTGACGAGTTAGCTAGTCTAAGCACTCGCACACCCTCACTCAAACTCAAACTATTTTTGAAGTAAAAACTTCTATAAGCGCGTTGAGCGCTTTGTGGTAGGGGAAAATCTTACGCGTTTGCGACACGCGACATGTTCGCGTCACCGACACGCTAATGTGACGTATTGCGCCAGACCGTGTACGTGTTAATGTTTTGAGTTTTCACTTCTGTCGTCAGTCCGCATGACTACCTACTTTTTTAATTTTTGCATGTTTACGATTTTTATTTAAATACCAATGTTATCTAAACTGTACTTATGTCATAGTTAAGTCTGGAACAGTGTGCTTCTTATGTTTAGACGGGCATTGATAGCTGCGACACAGTTTTTTACTTTTGTAGCTATCGTCATCGTTTCCATTGTAATTATGTCAATTTGTCGTTGTTCCAAAATATACCACCGTACGACAACAATTAATTAAAATGACGGTCCCAGTTGGCATACGAAAACAAGGATGATGACTAAAAATATTTGCGTCCTTCATGTAGATTATTAAAAATTATTGGACACGTATTTTTTCTTTTTTTACGTAACCAAAAGATTACGGCGATGTATTGAGTTAAAATGTGGCATGACGTCACGCCCTGCTAGATTGTATACTGAGTTGTGACGTAGAAAACCCCCACTCCCCAATTTTAATGCGTTTTATCTAAATATTTTTCATGAATATGTTATAGCAAAAAATACGTGTCTAATTTTTTTTTTTATTATCTGACTGACGGACTAATTGATTTTTTTTTTACCCAAGCATTATCCCTGTTCAATCAAATATATCCAATGGTTTAGCCTGTCGGCTGATCGGCTAAACCCATAGTCGGCCCAATGCCCATCGCTATTCTACTATTTAGTTTGTTTGTAAAAAAAAAACACTTCTTAATTCCGATGTTAGGATTTATTTGATAATTCCAAAATACTCTCATGCATTAGTACTTATTGCCAGTGTTTTCATTTACTGTCGTATTTGAGCCCGCCCATTGTGTCACCCTATGTAAAATTTCTACATTTATAAATGATGTTTATGTTATACATAATAAAGAGTATTATATATATATATCTATTTGTCTCCACATTGTATACCTATTCTGGACAAAACAATTACCTTGCTTTTAAAACACCCTAAGCAACCCACACGCTCTTTTTACATGCACGTTTAGAAATCCACCACCAACGACCATGAGAGCGGCCTTTGACCGAATAACGTGATCAATTTTGACTGACGTGAGCAATTTTGGTCGAACATTGTCGTCGCCTATCGTTCAAACAGCACAGTGAGCTGAGTGAGCAGAATTCCGTCATGTATTATACTGATTACGTGATTGAAAACAACCTCGACCTTTTTGAGCCTTTGAGTTTTTTTTCCGAGAGCAATCAATCGGTTTTTGTTAGAGTTTTCAAGTATATACTCGTGTGAGTAAAGCTTTGTGGTGTCTGTCAGTCACAATTTGTCATTATGGTTTTTACTTGTGGTCATTCTTGGTCGCGGATATTCCAATGTTCGTTTACTAAGTACCTAAGTATCGGTAATGTGTTGGAACAAAACGGTTATGAAACTTGAACAGAACAGTAAAATAATTATGGAACTTCAGATCGTATATTTAATAATGCAGAAGGATGTAATATAAAGGCAAAGAGATTTATTGTAAGTATATTAAAATGTCTTTAAAGGTAGGCTTCTCAAAAATGAAGACTTTTCTTTTTACCAGTTACGTGAGTTGATATTATTTAATTTAGAAAACCAATGACTTAGGGCTGATTTAACCAAAGTCAGAGATCTTTTATCCGCGGGATAAAATGGACCCTAAATTTACATAGGTTCTTAAACCCAGAATAACACCATTCACTATTTGAGATACAAGAAAACTAATAACTAAGACTACAATTAAAATATTACCTCGTTGGTCTAGTGGTCGCAAGCGCTACTGCTGAGCATGAGGTCCTGGGTTCGATTCCCAGGTCGGGCAAAGTGTTATTGGATTTTTCTATCTGGAATTTCTCAGTAGCAGCCCGGAGTCAGGATTTGCACCTGGTAGATGGCAATAGGCTCGCCCCCTATTGCATGGGACTTAAACACAACTGGCGAAATATGGGTGTACTATAGGTACACATCTGCCTAACCCTTCGGGGAAACAAGGCGTGATGTTATGTGTTACGTGATTAAAATAATATACTCACATAAATATAAGGAAGGCCGGTATAGTCATGGTACCGCCCAGCAGGTATACCGCTCCAGGTAAAGTTTCCACAGTATTCGAGAACAATTTGCTGTATAACGGTATATAGATCACAGGTATCAATGTCTCCACAAACCCAAAAAGTGAACATATTTTACCTGAAAAGACAGTTATTTCATTAATTTTATTAGTTACGTAAAGTAACTGATGGAGAAAATAGTGTAAGAGTTCAATGTTAGAATTACACATAAAAATATAAACGGACCTAGAATGAAACCTTGGGTAACACATAATAGAAACCGCATTTAATACTGTTCACGTGGACCTTATTATGTTCTAGTGGAACTTCTCGACAATAAAAGTTATAAGCAGTGCTAATGTAACTTTTTGTATTATCTTCGGGAAACGAAACTGTCTGTTTACATGAACTACAAATCATACGAGTCTTATCCACAACACATTTATATCTGCTCCCTGCCTAATTTCTGTTATATGAAATCTTTTGCAAAACATACAGCATGTATTAGAAAGGTATGGTCAAAAAGGGTGTGGTACAGACCATCAAACTGAACAACTTTCTCCATTATCGTAATCGCTAAAAAAATTATCAACTGTCCCATACAAAACTTCAATACCTACTGGACCCAAATGTATGGTACGGTGGATTAAATTTTGTCGATTACGATGCCGGTCCCATGGAGAAAGTTGTTCAGTATGATGGTCTGTACCACACCCTTAAATTTGACCACATCTTTTTGATACACGCTGTAGCAAGAACTACACTGGATTAATATACATTTTCTGAACTAATATTTCAATTCAATTTCCATAGCATAATCAGCCTATAATGTTCCCACTGCTGGGACACAGGCCTCCTCTCGATGAGAACGAGTGGGCCGTAATCCGACTCGAGGGCCCAATACGGACATGCCGGCTTCCTCACGATGTTTTTCTTCACCGTTTTGAGAGCAGTAGTTATGAGATAATTTACAAAAAGTAAAGCGTTTGTCTGGGTTCGAATCTACGACCTACAACTCGTAATTCGCTGCCACTGGGCCACCACTGCCCAATTTAATATCCATGCGATGCGATATTCATTCAATCGCACTGATAGACAAATGGTCAATTAGTTAAGTGCAGAAAGCGACGAATGGAGTCGCTTTTAATTAATATAGATTATAGCTTGATATCGCCAGTCATTAGACAATTTTCCTTGGGAACGCTTTTCAGCAATTTCTTTTAGTATAAGTGATAAAAATGATAATAGAAGAAATTGAATCAGCCTGTCTAATTGCGTGGTAACGGCATCTTATCATACAGAGAAAAATCGTGAATTGTATTGATCACCAAACTCTGCGTATTAGCTACTGTTACAATTATTTTCGTTCATCTTAAGGCACCTGTTCCACCGGCCACGAGGAAGCGACTAGCTATCAACGATTATCTCGCTCAAGAAACGTACAAAAGATTGTTGGTCCCATGTAATGCTTGCGCAAGTAAATCGTTACGTATGTTGGATGAATTAGCACAGGTATCTGAACCATTTGGTGTCTCGCAGACTTGCGCAAGCCTAAATTTGCGCAAGTAAACGTGTGTGGCTAGCATTAGTAAAAGAGATACCTACATTTATATTAAGACGCGGACAAAAGCTAAAGCGCGGTTACTGTTAGACTGCATAGAAAAGAAAGAGAAGCGCGATGACACAACGCTTGTAATTTATTTGAAAATATGGAGCAATTACCTATTTACTCAATATGATGAGCTGAGTAATCGAAATTAAAAAAAAAACAAGTTTTGTATTCAAATTAGACGTTCTTGTTATTAATTAAATACCAACGTATTTTGATATTTAATACACATCTTTTGTCCGCTACCTTTTGTTTTGGTATTTTTTTTTTAGACAAACCTTCTTAGAACATTTGCCTGTGGTCAGCGCCTTAATACGGGCTGGTGTCCGCAACTCCACGTCAATGCGCGTCTTTTGCGTAATCGCCAGCGCCTTAATAGTTGATCGCTGACTGTTCACACCGCCGCCGGCAAGTACTCATTCAGCGACGCTCGCCTGGCGGGAAGTATACTCGCCGAGAGACTTGCGCTTGGCACATACGCATACTAGCGAGTATTCGCTCGTTGCCGTTGCGCACTCACTGCTCGTTGCTCTCCAATTCGTTTTTAGTTGCTAGTTCTACTCGCTCCCCCTAATCGCCAGCGGCGGTGGTAGGACGCGGGCGGGCGTTCTCTTTGACAGTAAGGGCAGAATCATAGACACTAACTTTACTTAGCAAAGTAAATTCACAGTGCGATCTGTGAATCTTGCCCTTGGTAATGCTTTAGATCAGCATGAAAAACATTTGATAAAGTTACATTGGTATTTGCACAGTATTAATCAATGATTATTAGGTAATAAAAAAGAGGTAGATATGTTACCGGCCCAACATTCGATCTTTAAAAACAGCACAATATCACACTATTAGATGACACGGGGAAGTAGGACGGCATGCAATTATCGGGAGCGAAAAGGAGACGACGTTAAAAGTCGGTTAAAAAAATAGTAGCTAGCATAAATGAAAAAGTCTTTTTGCTACTTACCTAATAAAACATAGACAAGACCTAGGTACGTAGCTGGAAAATGCAATTTATTCAGCAGAGAGAATTTAACCCATGCAAGGTTAAATTCTCTCTCGCAAGCCGACATGCAATGTCCGCCCCGCTTTGTAAGAGCAAGAATTTAGGACCAACGTTAAAGAGACGGATGGAGGGCATCCAGCTCGGTATTAGCTTTTAAATGCTTGAATTTAGCTTCACTTGTTAGTGTTTTTTAACCGACGAAAAAAAATGGAGGAGGTTCTCAACTCGACGCGTATATTTTTTTATGTGTGACCGACCACGCATAATTTTTTACAGAGTGGTCCGATTTTGACGATTCTTTTTTATTTGAAAGGGTATATTTCGAAGTTGGTCCCATTTAAAATTGAAATACAAAATCCACCTCTAAGGGTAGAAAAAAAGGATAGAAAAAATTACTAATTTTGAGTCGACGCCAAACAAACATAAAGGCGCCACGTAAATGGCAGCTTGATTGGTCTTCGTTAATTGATCTGCGTTGTTTGTTTGACGCCGACTCAAAATTAGTATTAACATTAATTTAGGAGCTTATTAAGACTGAAAGGTTTATGTCTTGCTATTCAGTTTCTTTTTTGTCGGTTTAAATTTTTGTTAAAAAGCTTTTTAGACGGATTCTTTGTAGCTTAGTTTGCACAATTTCTTCCGAGTCTCATCATCTGCCTAACCTTGGGGTCGGCTCCCAGTATAACCGAAAGCAGCTAAATACAAGTGTTTTACATTGAGCGACTGCCTATCTGACCTCCACAATCCAGTTACTGTACCCAGTAACACGCCACCCCTTAGTAAGACTGGTTGTTAGACTTTCGGGCTTCTGGCTACCCGTAACGACTATTAAAGATCTACAAATGACAGCCGGGACCCCGTGGTCCCGGCTGTCATTTATAGACGCCACCGTGCCTCGAAAAGCACGTTATACCGTTGCATAACGTGCTTTTCAAGGCGCGACGTCTCAGTATGTAATGGATGGTCAGCCATCCGCGGAGCGACCTCAGTAAGCGGTCTCTCCCAAGTCTATCAAGTTGACATTTTGTATAGAATACTTGATTCGTTCCAGTGACAATTTACATGTGATCATCTACGCATGAGAGAACCCTTCAACGTTTGTTGCCATCTTCTTATAGTGTTTCCACGTTGAGATTGGATACCAAGACCTGAAGGCCAATTCTCGTACTTATGAAATGTGCAAATTCCAGTCGCAATTACATCTCAGCCACAATCAATATCAAAAACTTGACAAAAATGTAGGGAAATTAGAGATTTTTTTTACAGTAATCTGTCAAAAAAAATTCTAATATTTTCGCAAATCATTATTTTTTTATATTTTCTAATTTAGTCTCAATAGACTGAGATTAGAATGCCACCGTTCTTAAAAATACGAGAATTGCCCCCCTTGTTATTGGGTCATTATGGTGCAAAAACTTTTAGTCCATAAGAAAAATGTCCCTCCTCCGTGTAATGTATGTATCTAAATGATCTAGACTCAAGTGGAGCCACTGAGCAAATGCAGACACTTATAAGGCTCGTGCAGACTGGCGCGACGCGACACCGCGACCGGTAGAACAATTTCTTTGAAAACTTCATGGAAATTGTTCTGCCTGTGTCGCGTCGCGCAGTTGCGTCGCGCCAGTCTGTACGACCCTTTATACAGCTGGCATTTGCATGTCACAGAGAAATCCAATATGAACAAACTTCGAATTCGTATTTAAATTCATAAATCTATTATGTATAAGAAGACCCACAAACATTATTATTTTTTTGCTTTTAAAATTATGTTTTGCTCGATCTTTCATACAGAATCCGGTTGGCTGTTGTGGTTGATGATAATTATAATAATAATACCACACGCCTTGAAGCTGACATCAGCGTATCTTTAAAAAAAAACATTAGCTTTTCCGGTTTTTAGGAATCCTTATTTCCTTGTGATTCTTTGCAACTTCAATGTTGTATTATTTAAAGTAAAAAAAAAATATATCACGGATTGTGTTTTCTATTCTTGGTAATGAGTAAAACCATAACTAGTTTTGGTACTATAATAATATATAATAAGATTCTGTTTCAAAACTTTGGAAGGTAACCTTCCAAAGTTTTTACATTATTAAATTAGTATCGACGGTTTCAATTACGTGTAATTAAAACACCCACCAGCAAGTCTGTGCTTAATTGATGTATCACAGGTTTGAAAACCTCGGCTTTTAACAAATCTATTTAATTAAAAAAACTGCCCAAGTGCGTGTCAGACCACGCATAATGAAAGGTTCCGTAATTGGAATGAAGAAATAAGAGACAGAATTATCCCAAGAACAAACTTAACATTGTAGTTGAAAACATGTTCTCTTATTTCAACTGCTACGACCTTTCCAATGACACCTCACACTATGTACAAACAATATCTGAGGTAAGCCATGGACAGACAGACGGACGGACATGGCGATACTATATGGGTTCACTGTTGACTACGGAACCCTAAAAATGAAACGCTGTTCGTTAGTAAGCGCATGGTAAGTGTGCATTGGTAAGCGCAAATGCATTTTAATTTTTCCCGATGTTTCCCGACAACTTTTCAAATTTTTATTTCCGTAAAAACCTGATTCGGACTATTGCGAACATTTTAAAACAAAATTTTTCCAAATCGGTCTAGCCGTTCACTTCAGAACAGCTGGACAGATTGGCAAAAACAAATTAACATAGAAAAGTTCAATAGCCATTTTCTTTTTGAGTAATCAATATAAAAGAAATAAGTGACGAGCAATTACAATTTGTTTAATAATTCAATTTTTCTTGAACTTTTGAAAAAGGCTTTAGAGTTCTATAAAATATATTCGTAATCTGATGGCTTTAACAGTCATTATTATTTCAAGGGGTTCACGGTAAAATATGAAATCTTCACAATTCGTCTGATATTTAGATTAATCAAATACCCTTCTTGTCTTAGAGCCCTAGGGGCCCAAAATAACTTCAATAACTAGAAAATTGATCTTCAAGTTTAAGTATGAATTATTGTGAATTATTCTAGATATTCATCTAACTTTTTAAATAACTTGAACTTCGTATTATCATTCAAGCTCTTTGGATAAGATGTATCACTCCCGAGGGTATTTTCAGACCTGACAACACTTCTTTTGCAACATGATTCATGAGTATTCATTGTAAACCTATTTAAAAAATCAGTGTTTATTTATTTGTTTAATCTTTTCACACTTAAAAAAAGTACAAAGGCGGACTTAATGCCTTAGGCATTCTCTACCAGTCAACCAAGGGTGGTGAAGAGATTAGATGGCAGGTGCTCTGTGTTTTAACAAAGTTAGTGTAAAAACATACTCGTTTGAAACACTGAAATTTCTCAAATAAAGTGCTTCATTCAACGATCGCTCCTTTCCAATGAGTGTAATTTATTCATTTTAATATTAAATATATGGAACAGCAGTAACAATAACAAATATAATTACCATAGAGATCTTAACTAATATGTAGATGGGGGACATACTAAAGCATAGATAAGTATTGTGTATATTTATCATTTATCAAAACTTTATGCACAAGAATACCGTACAAAGGCGGACTTAATGCCTGAGGCATTTTATACCTGTCAACCTTAGGGTGATGCAGAGAGAAAACATGGCAGGTGCAACCTATGGGAAAGATAACATGAAAATAACTATAAAATACTATAATAAATACATAGATATATACACACATACTTATAAACGGAATAAACTTCGTCAGGAGAAATAACAAACGGTAGAGGAAAAATAACGATCAAAAGAGGAGAAAACGAATCCAGCAAATCAGCGCTGAGATGTTTCTGCCAACTTCTTACGTATAAGCTCACGTGCCATCACTTTAAATCACAACCGATATATGTACTTGGATTTATATTAACATCACTAATAATTTACTTTTGCCAAGAGCGGTTATCATTGATTCGTTTTCTTTCCTTGACAGTTCTATCGTCGATAAGCAGTCCTGGCAAATTCTAATGAAAAATTTAACTCACCAACTTTTTCCGGCTCCACAATCTTAGTGCCAAGAGACCTGGTGGCAATAGCACCAGAGTTTCCAAAGAAGTCGAAGGCTGGGGCAGCATACAACCAGTCTCTATTTGGAGCCAGACCATACACGTAACCAGAAACTGTCTTGCAAGCTGTGGCTATAATGCCCAGGAAACTGTCATGCATCTTCATCTTCTTACTGAAGAGCGTTACGGCTACTGCTGACCCTGGAATACGAAGTATTGATAAACATTTAAGAATGCATGTAGAGCAAATAGAAAAAACAGTAATGTCTACGTATGATGAACCCACATTTTTTTCAAGAACGGTATTCGTTGCTTATACATTGTGGAACAGGACGATTGACATTCCTTTAAACCACGTAAAGAGAATCATGTTCTTTACCCGTATACAAAAAATCAATCAAATACAATGAATACTTTAGCCACAGGAAATTATTTTTCATGTTCTTATTTTTCAACATGATGTAGATCTGAGTCCGTAATAATAATAGGTAAACATTGTAAGGTCAATAACCTGTGCAAAACATATGATTCTATTCTCTGCGTTTGTATTGTTCTCCGACTAAAGTGCCTGCGCCTACCTACCCGCACCCCACACCGCCGCCGCCACGCTCCACACCGTTGGTCAGTGACTTTTCGTAGATAAAGCGTGTTTACTTTTCATGCAGTTGATTTTGCTATTTTTTGTTTGAAAACTGCAATTTTTAAATTTTCCATTAACTACTAATCTTCGTGTTTTAAATTTCGATGGATTAGCACTGTGCTCGTTTTCATTTAACGTCGTACATCCAGTATACATGGTATACATCTTGTATATCTCTTAGAGGTAGGTACAGACGGCTTTCTAAAGCTAGAGTAACCTGAATAGAAAACAACTGGTGTAGCCAAAATTATGATCTAACTGTCGTACACCCACAGTTCCCAAATATGGTTTAAACGTTCCTAATACAATTGCTAAAAGTGTCAATGACCTTTCTAATTCATCAGTTGGTATTGAGGTTTTCTAACATACGATTAAAAACAACTCTCTCTTGAATTTGTATATATGTATATATAATATAGGTATATATTATAGTAAATATGTATGTATGTGTATTATAAGTTTAAAATCTGTTTATGTACTTGTGTATTTATTATATTTGTACTTAATTCATTATCATATATTTTTAATAGTTTTTAGCATTGTTCCTCTCAAACAGAGCACCTGCCATCTAATCTCTTCACCACCCTTGGTTGACTGGTAAAGAATGCCTAAGGCATTAAGTCCGCCTTTGAACGTTTTGAGCGTGAAAAGTTTAAATAAATAAACAACATAATACTTTTACTAAACCTGGCTAAATTAAGTTGTGTATTCATCAATTTTAGAGATGCTGGGTTTAATTACTAGACTGTCCTTAAAAATATAAGTCATCTAGTATGGTCTCAAGCTGCAAGTGCCAACATGGGGGTCAACAGGGCATAACACATACGTTACGTCACGATTTCTACCAGTCAACTCCTACCGCAAGCCGTGTACATACTCGTATAATAAATAACAATTAAGTAAAGGTAATAATAAAATTGGGAGGAGGTTAAGGGAGGCTTTTGTCCTATAATTATTTAGTAAAAAAAAACGGCCGAGTGCGTGTCGAACCACGCACAATAAAGGGTTCCGTAGTTGGGATGAATTTATCCCAAGAACAAACTTTGTACTTATATTAAAAAAATATATTTCCATACATCGATATACATACGTCACGGTCAATTATTCTCTAAATGCAAATAATTGTTTGTATGCGAGAAAATAAAGTTTTTTTAAGTGAGAAAACTACAAATTAAAGATTTTCGGAATATTTCCTTTACTTGTGCTGTGAGACCTTGCTTCTTGCCAAATTTCATGATTCTAGGTCAACGATAAGTATCCTATAAGTTTTCATTTATTTGCGAGTATCAAAATATGTCGCATAAATGGCGTATAATCCTATCCCACTTATCCTACTGCCTATTAATATTACAAACGCGAAAGCTTGTGAGGATGGATGGATGTTTGTTACTCTTTCATGCAAAAACTACTGAACGGATTTGATAATTATACATATAACCTGAATTAAAATATGAGACAATTTTTATCCCGATATCCTAACGGAATCGAGACTTATTCGGGTGAAATCGCCGGCGCTGCTAGTAATATAAAAAATAAAGCTTGATTTTTTAGAGCTCCAAGGGACCATTGACCTACGTATTTCATATTAATTTCAACTTGATACCTTCACGCGTTCCTGAGATAAAGGGTCTTGACCAACAGACATACGGAGGGACGGACAACGAAGTGAAAGGTTTCCGTTTTTTCCTTTCTTTTGAGCTCCCTAAAAATGAGTAGGTACCTAAAAAAGCAATGTTATTTTAACTATTAAAAACAACGTTGTTTTCTTAGTTTTAATAATTTTTGAAGCTACGCATCATAGGCATTGAGTTAGTAGAATCGTTGTTATTACAGCCGAAACTTTGTACAGCAGAGTTTATAAAGGCTCGAGGGCACTTGAAACAATTTAAATGAAATAACATCATGATTGAACTTTTTGTTTAATATTTTGTACAAATTAGATTTCGAGTAAGCAGAAAATAAAACTGATGATACGCAGATAGGTATTTCTTTTGTATATGTGTGATACTTGCCTAGGGCAAGTCATCCAGCTCACTAGGCACAACTTTGAGAAAGAAGCCGACAGAAGGACCCAGTTGGGTTGGGCAGCGTTTGGAAAACTTCGTCAAGTCTTGTCGTCGCCAATCCCGCAGAGGTCTTCAACCAGTGCGTCCTGTCCGTTATGACATACGGTGCCAAAACGTGGACACTGACACTCGGGCTGGTCCACAAATTTAAAGTCTCTCAGCGCGCTATGGAGCGGGTAATGCTCGGAGTTTCATTGAAGGATAAGATCAGGAATGAAGTTATCCAGAAAAGAGCCGGAGTTACCGACATAGCCTGCACATTAAGCAAGCTAAAGTGGCAGTGGGCTGGCCATGTTTGTCGAAGACCGATGGCTAGATGGACTGACGACCTTTAAAAAGGTGGCTGGGACAGACTGGTTGCGGAAGGCGGAGGACAAGATATTGTGACGCAGTCTGGGAGAGGCCTATGTCCAGCAGTGGACTGCGATAGGCTGAGTTGATTGATATGTGATATTGGTGTATGTAGTTATTGTTAAAATTACCTTTATTTGTAACTAGCTTCTGCCCGCGACTTCATTCGCGTGGAAGTCCTAAGACACCACAATATACTTAAATGACAGCCGTATTTTTATAAAACTAATGATAATTGTAGCTGCGCCACTGGTATACATCTGTATACCAGGTATGTAGTGGTATGTGGTGGTATGTAGGGAAGCCGAAGAAAAAATTGTTCAGTTCTCATAAACTCAGACAAAAAACTGTAGTGTGATGTGAAAAATGTAATGTGATATGATACACAGTTACACAAACAGGTGTACCAATATTATTTGGCTATAGTAGACACTAAGAAGAGTGGTTGTTCTGAAGGGAAGCCGATAGGAATCGGGTTGTATGAACGCTTCGCCCCTGCTGTATACTACGTTTGTAGTTTTGGTCTAAGCAGCCAAAATATACAGAGTCAGGACTGGTGATGCGGGAACAAGCGACGTTCAGTTGTCCGTGTGAGAAGCAGCTCATCCTATGGCCGACACCCGCAGCCTTTAGTAGCAATTTCCCATGGCTTGGGAAGTTTTACGTTTTCAGTGAATAAATTAAATGCGTTCCTGCGTAGTTCTACCTAATGGCACAACACTGATACACTGACATGCATTCTTACAGGTTGTTCCTGATGAACGGTAATAATTAAAATAATAAAACAGTAGAATGCGTTCCTTGCGAAGCATGTGTTGTGTGACTATGAATGATAGGCTGAGGAATAATGTGATAAGGCAACGATGCGGTTTAAAAGAAGATGTAGTGACAAAAATTAAAAAGAGTATGCTCAGATGGTTTGGTCATGTTGAGAGGATGAATGAAAATCGACTAACAAAAGGTATTTACACGACAGATGTATGTGGAAACGCCGGGAGGGGACGCCCTAGGAAGACATTATTATAGTGATCTTATTGGTGATGTTCTTCAGAAAGGTCAGATGTGTAATACTCGCAACGCAACCGGCCGGCGTGTACGAACGTAAACGAAGCAAAAGAAGTATGTAAGGATCGTAGCAGGTGGCGTTCTGTAGTTCCTGCCTACCCCCCATGGGAAGAAGGCGTGAGTTTATGTATGTTTGTATGTAAAACAGTAGATTATAATCACACGGGGATTTCTCATAGTCAGCTAACCATATATTTGTTAATATTTTATCCATAGA
Organism: Fissipunctia ypsillon; assembly: GCA_947568875.1. Taxonomy (NCBI): domain Eukaryota; kingdom Metazoa; phylum Arthropoda; class Insecta; order Lepidoptera; family Noctuidae; genus Fissipunctia; species Fissipunctia ypsillon. The sequence continues at coordinate 11,548,384 of OX387659.1, read as the reverse complement.
TGACAGAAGACATATAAACTTCTTGTTTTTCTGTATACGTTCTATGAACTATCATTATAATAGTTTAATAAAAAGTATGCGGTCAGGAACGAAGTTCCTTCTCACGTATGATTAAACAAAAAAAAAAAAATTTCGCAGCCGCCATATTGGATTTATATTTTGACCTCACCATAATTATAGATGGAAAACCCAATAACACTGCCCGACCCAGGAATCGAACCAAGGACCTCATGCTCAGCAGTAGCGCTTGCGACCACTAGACCAACGAGGCAGTCAGATATTATCAATTACCATAATTATGCAATAACATGCAACCTTTTCCTCATCAATCTCATTTACCTACCTACTTAAATACTGCAAGTATTATGAACATAAACATCATACCTGCAGTGCCCATCAAAATAGAATATGTGCTAAAGAAACTCAGCTCCACGACGCTCATTTTAAACTTGGTCAGCGTATACAGGAAAAAAACGGATGCTTCACCTGAAAAAAAAATTATTTGGTGTTATTCAAGGATATATATATTTAATCACGATATTCCGCATCGTATTAAGGTAATTGGAACAATTATGAAATTATTGTATGTTTAGTGTAAACAAACTAGTTATCGAGTGGCATAAATTAAATCTTGAAATCACAAATAAACAAAATCGTCTTCATTTTGTAACTTTTGGGGAAGTGTTATGCTTATAGATAGGACGAAACATTTAATTTCAGTGCAAAATGTAGCAGAAACTATAAATAATTATTTTAATTATACTATTAACTAGCTGTCGACCGCGGCTTCGCCCGCATGGATGTCAATAGTTCCCTATTTCAATCGGCTTTGTTCACATTTTCGTGGGTTTGAATTTGTTTGCGTGGAACCCTAATTCTTTTTCTAAAATAAAATTAGCCTTTTTTTGTGGATGGGAAATCATCAAATGACTTCTCCCGCTCTGGGCGGAGCGGGAGGGCGTGTCAGACTTTTACTGACTAAAACCCACCCGTGTTCCTTCTGTTGCCTGTGCCGGGGCCACGGTAACTCTTTCGAACATCCCGCAACCCTAGCTGGCATCGGCCCTAGCGGACCCCGTAATAAAATTAGCCTACGTTACTCTTTATAACATCAGCTATCTGCCAGTGTCCCGTCAAAATCGGTCCAGCCACATAGACAATTTTTTTTAAATTGTTTTTTTTTTTGTTATAATACCTTTAACACTTTCAGATGCATTTATTACAAAGCTGTTATTTTGACATTACAAACAGACACTTCAATTTTATTTATTTGTTTATATACTTTAACGGAAAGAACGAGAAACCGCGAAACTGGGCCTTGCGAGAAAACTTTCATGGATAATTTGGTACTTTGTGTGATAATATAATTAAAAGTACATAAAATAAAACTTGTTACTATATATTGGGATACTTTAGAAATGTTAATATGTATCGTAAAACTCTTTTAAAAATAAACCTTACCGAAAACCGGTCCCATGATGACGATGTGTGCACAAATAACTAAACTTATTTGTGTCAATTGCTTCCCTCGAGACATAAACACCAACGATATTGTGTCCCACACATTCCTAGGATGGAAAAAGTCTAACACTTGTTGAACGATAGTCCCTTCCAATTTGACAGTCCTAACATTCTTGATTTTGAAGTAAGTGTAGATGAATCCAAGAATGTATAAAGCCAAATTGATGCCAAATATTCCATAAAAACCAACAGCTTCTGTTAAAACCCCACTTATTGATGTACCGAATGGGACTCCTAATGTCACAATTATTCCAACTAATCCGATTCTGAATGTCCTTGATTCAACAGTTGTAAGATCTGCTATCAAACTGTATGAGCCTATCAACGCGATTGCATAACCTCCAGTCAAAGCTGCAGGCAAAGCTTCTATTAACGCAGTGACCCACAAAGGCCACTCTAAAAAGAAATACGTTGTCAGGAGCAGACCACATGAAGATATAATTTCTCCTATAACAGGCATCAGCATTAAAGCTTTTCTGTTGCCTGTTTTGTCACTCCACGCTCCTACATTCAATATAACAATGGCTGGAATACTACTCTGCAAGGGACTCTGCCAAGTTGTCATATCTGCTACTAATTTAGTTGCATTTAGTTGGGCCTCCAAACTGATTGTGTCATTATCACTGAATTCGCCGCTCACTGCTTTAAAACATATTTCTTCAGACACATTCAAATCGACGCGACATGCTTTTTCAATGTTGAGTTTTTGCACTGCCAATCCTGAAATGGCGATTGGCAAAACGTAGCACAACAGAAATGGTTCGACTGTGAAGAAGTTAAAAAACTTTCGAATTAGTAAACCACAATTAGTCACTGGTTGTTTTTCCTTTTTGTTCTCACTGTTTGCATTGGCTTCTAAATCGTCTTTATTAGTATTAGTAAGTTCTAGACCCTTTTCACTTATTCCGTTCATTTTGACTGTTTCATGTCCCTCACGTTGGATATTTTAAATGTTGTCGTCTAACGAGTGCGTTTGTTTGTAAATACCTAAACCGACTGGCAGCTCGACCGTAGGTCACCGAAATCATCACGGAAACTTGTTTCTTGTAATCACGGCTGCAAGTATCTTGATTATACCTACTCACAAATTAAAGAAGATCCTACTCAATACGCCCTTGAACCAAGATCTATCAAAGTTTAGTCACATTCTTAATTTTTTAGATACCTGTTTACCTGCTATAAAGGTCGCCGAATATTTTGAACGAAAAAAGAGGTAGCTAGGACAAATTGAATTTAAGTTGCGAGTATCGCGTTACGGCTTTATAGTTTAGCGCACTTTAAATTCACATGTGAGGAAATTAGTTATTTGTATTATTCAATTTTTAAAAGAACTCATTAGTTCATCATATCATAACTAGCTTTTGCCCGCGGCTTCGCCCGCGTGGATGTTGGAAAATATCCCACGGGAATGTACTACTGGGATTAAAAGTACCCTATGTTCCGTAATACTCTATTGGTTTACGCGGCGCACGCCAGAAAGCTCCCAGTCAGCACGATTTTTTCCGACATCTTCAATATTCATCATATTATCATATCTCAACCACTTTATAAAAAAAAAACCTTTAATGAATTATACACCTAAACCTTCCTGATGAATCATTCCGTCCATTGGTGAAACCGGGTGAAAATCCGTTCGGTGGTTTTCGAGTTTATCGCATTCATACAAACGCGGCGGGAGGACTTTTTTAGTTAAAATTATGCCGGTCACGCTCTAATAACAAATAAGAAATGACTTTTAGTCGAGTGGACCGATTTTAATAAAAAAAATATCTATACAATTAAATAAAATTGAAGTGTCTGTTTGTAATGTCAAATTAACAACTTTTTACTAAATGCATAAGAAAGTATAAACGATACTTATAACACAAAAGTAATTTTTAACATTTTTGTCTGTCTGTCTGTTTGTTACGGCTAATTTCCGAAACGGCTGGACTGATTTTACTGGCAGATAGCTGATGTTACGGCGGGTAACTTAGGCTACTTTTATTTTAGAAAAATAATTAGGGTTCCGCGCAAAATAATTAAAACCCATGAAATTATGAACAAAAAGTCGGATTTGAAAAATTCTTTTTGCAATTGGTAGCCCGATTCTCAAGGATAGTTATAGGTTATTTAACATCACGCTACGACTCTTAGGAGCTGAGCAAAAAGAAAAAGTCAGAAAGAACCCTAAGCGAAAAGGAAGGAATAGCGCGGGCGGGCGATTCAACGCGACGGCACAGATTACTACATATATGTATCACTTCATACAAACTTTTCAATACCTACTGCTATAATAGCCTACAACTTCGAGTTGCTAGACGCTGCGAACGAAAATGTACCTAACCTTACAAGCGTAAAGGAAGTGTTGCTTTGTAGCTGCGCGCCGCCGCATGGTTATTGTGAATTGCCAGGGCTGCCTTTTTATTAATAGATTTATCCATAGTTGTTCCCACGAGTGAGATCTCTCGCGTCCGGCTCTGGTCCAGGCCATGGTACGGAGCGAGAGTAAATGGGAAGCCATCACCTCTTTCTGTGAGGGGGAGGAGGCGGAACGCGTGAGGGAGAGGCAAGGTTTGCGCCCTCACGCCCCTAGTCGCCGCAGGAGACGCCCTGGGCATCGGGAATTGGTAGCCGATTCCCGGCCACCGTAGGCGCGGGCTTGCGGACGGCGAGCAATGGGTAGCTCGCTGTCCGGTAAGGACCAAGCCCGAGTCAACGGCGCGTTGTGTTCCACGCGCGCCTCAAAGAGATGTCAGCACTATTGACGGGGTCCGCTAGGGCCAATGCCAGCGGATGTTCAAAAGAGTTACCGTGGCCCCGGCACAGGCAACTGAAGGAACATGGGTGGGTTTTAGTCAGTAAAAGTCTGACACTACGCTACGCCCAGAGCGGGAGAAGTCATTTGATGATTTCACATCCCAAAAAAAAGGGCTGCCTTTTTCGAAAAAGCTGTCAGTAGGTATTTGTTAGTAAATAAAATGCTTTTTAATGTTTTCGCATGTTTAATTGTTAAAAATACTTACGAAAGACCGAGGAACATTTTTATGCTAGATGAATATTTAGTATTCTATGACCACACCCCGAAACTGCAATTGTAAGACAAGTAAGGCCCACATCGTACGCAACGTGTAGTACCTAACTATTTAAAAATCAGTGACGTAACCACTCCACATGGCCACGAATACGAATGAAATGTGAAATGGAGAAACTGAAACCACAATTAATTGATTTGTTCGTTCATTTACACAATTAGCGTAATAGGTAACTACTATGCTTCTACACTATTAAAAACCTGCGCTGGCGCCATATTGTGACGCCATGCACGCTTTTCTAATACTTGTACGTTTTAAATAAACAATAATCATATGAACATAACATTATCAAGATAATAACCATAATAAATATTATTGAAAATTAATTTGCACAAAGTAGATTTTTGCTAAACGTAATTTTCAAATGACAGTTGACAAATGGAGGTCATTGACCTTTCTATTCTTATCTCAGATGCATAGTAGAAGAAATTACGTACCTAAAAATAAAATACAAAACATGAAACATGCAATTTTCAACCATTTACCTATTTAAAAAAGGATAGTAAAACTGTATCAGCAGGTAAACTGAAAAAAGAAAAGTTTTTATCTCTTCACTTGCTGGATCTACATCAAGTCATAAGAATTTGAAAATAAGTACGTCAGGTCGACCGAAATATATGCGTAAGTACGGGCCTCGCGGCTGTCGACAACCCACTGAGAATTGGGCTGCGTGCGGCCCGGCAGCCGGTAGGTAGTTAGCGCACGTAACTACTTGGAGTGATTTATCTGGTAATCTGTGGCGACAGGTCGGGGGACGAGAGAGTTTTATAAAATTGTGGCTATTATTTTAGTATATTGTGTATCTTACGACATCCACGCGAACGAAGTCGCGGAGCACAGCTATCTATACAAATAAATAAAATTGAAGTGTCTGTTTGTAATGTCAAAATAACAACTTTTTACTAAATGCATAAGAAAGTATAAACGATACTTATAACAAAAAAGTAATTTTTAACATTTTTGTTTGTCTGTCTGTTTATTACTGCTAATTTTCGAAACGGCTGGGCCGATTTTACTGACAGATAGCTGATGTTACGGCGGGTAACTTAGGCTACTTTTATTTTAGAAAAATAATTAGGGTTCCGCGCAAAATAATTAAAACCCAAGAAACTATGAACAAAAAGTCCGATTTGAAAAGTTCTTTTTGCATTTGGTAGCCCGATTCTCAAGGATAGTTATAGGTTATTTAACATCACGCTACGACCCTTAGCAGCCGAGCAAAAAGAAAAAAGTCGGAAAGAGCACTAAGCGAAAACGAAGTAAAAGTGTGGGCGGGCGATTCTTCGCGACGTTTGGCGACGGGTCGGGGGACGAGGAGTTTTATTAAAATGTGGCTGTTATTTTAGTATATTGTGTATCTTACGACATCCACGCGAACGAAGTTGCGGGGCACAGCTAGTTTATAAATAAAAACAACCGACTTCCAAAAAAAAAACTCTACAAAGTGAAAAATAACTTTAATTTCGTAAGTCGGTGTCTTTGGTTACCACTACTTGCCAAGTAAATAACAGTGACAGGAAGTTGTTATAACATCATCAAAATACACTAAATGGAAATAACTAAATATTGAAAATAACTTAAAATCACTCATCAGAATTTGACCAAATCTAGATGTGACCACCTCAGGAGTATACGCTTTGAGGAATGGCTGGAGAGGCGCCACGGCGTCCTCACCTTCTGCCTGACGCAGGTCCTCACCGGACACGGGTGCTTTGGGAGGTACCTGTTCTGGATAAGGCGGGAGGAAACGCCCGGGTGTCACCACTGTGTGGATCGCCCGGAGGACACGGTGGAAAATACGGTGGAGGTCTGCCCGGCTTGGACGGAGCACCGCCGTGTCTTCGCGGAAGCGATTGGCGGCGGAGATCTCTCGCATCTGACCCTGGTCCAGGCCATGGTACGGAGCGAGAGTACATGGGAAGCCATCACCTCCTTCTGCGAAGCAGTAATGCTCGCGAAGGAGGAGGCGGTACCCGTGAGGGAGAGGCAAGCTTTGCGCCCTCACGCCCCTAGTCACCGCAGGAGACGCCCTGGGCGTCGGGAATTGGCAGCCGATTCCCGGCCACCGTAGGCGCGGGCTTGCGGACGGCGAGCAATGGGTAGCTCGCTGTCCGGTAAGGACCAAGCCCGAGTCGACGGCGCGTTGTGTTCCACGCGCGCCTCAAAGAGATGTCAGCACTATTGACGGGGTCCGCTAGGGCCGATGCCAGCGGATGTTCAAAAGAGTTACCGTGGCCCCGGCACAGGCAACAGAAGGAACGCGGGTGGGTTTTAGTCAGTAAAAGTCTAACACGCCCTCCCGCTCCGCCCAGAGCGGGAGCAGTCATTTCCCATCCACAAAAAAAGGAGTATACGCTTTCAAATAAAAACTTTGCAAACACAAAGGCAAATGTATGTCGCGCTCAGTCAGCTCAGAAGTTTGGAAGGTGTAGTTTAATCAGGTTTGGACGCCGTTGTCGCCAACAAATTATTAAATTAACTACACGACAGATCGTTGGCGAAATCTGTCTTCTGATAATCAAGGCCATACATAACATACGACTCATGTAGCTCAATTTGAAGCATATTACCATTAAAATCATTTATACCCAGAGTGCATCTCATGACAATTCCAATAAGCCCAAACACGGCTAGGATACATTATTTCATTACGGAGTTCCGGTGCCTACCTTCCAGCTTCATCATCAGATCTGTTCGATGGAACCATTTTCATCAGAACCATTTATTTAAGTTGGCTTCGTCATAGTCACTTAACTATCTTAATCGAGATACCGCGATTTGAAATACTTATTTATCAATGAGGAGTCCCCGTGGCCATCTGTGGCCTTCTTCATCAGATTCACTTTACCAAATGATAATTTCTGAATGCAAATGCTTGACTTGTTGATGAGAATACCAAAATCACCAAGTATATGCCTATAATATTTGAGTAGTTCGCCCAATCCCTCATGAATCCTATCATCAGAACTGGTTTTTGATAAAAATGGGACCAATCTGGAAGTATGTCCTTTCAAATAAAAAAATGAATTTTCCAAATTGGTTTATAAATGACGGAGTACTCAGGTAAAAACATTTATAAAAAATTAAAAAACATACAACCGAATTGAAAACTTCATCCTTCTTTTGAAGTCAATTAAAAATAAAGACTAAAATGTTACCTCAAGAAGTCAAGATACTATGACTAAATTTCCAATCCCTTAAATCTTTTAAAAAGTGGCACACACAATTTTCTTTATTATTTGTGATTTTTAACCTCAAACCCTATTTTACCCCCTTAGGGGATGATTTTTCAAAAACGCTGGATCATATAATTCTTTATTTCCTACCAAAACCAAAAATTTTAAATTTCATATCCCTAAGAAAAGCTGGGTTTCCCATACAAACTTTCATCCTCTATATCACCCCCTGTAGGATGATTTTTGAGACAAAAAGTAGCCTATGTCCTTCCCCAGGATGTCATCTATTTCCTTACCAAATTTTATCGAAATCTATTCAGTGGTTTAGACGTGAAAAGGTAACATATAGACATACAGACACAGACAGAGTTGCTTTCGAATTTATAATATTATAGTATGGATTTACTGTTGAACCTGATTGTAAATACCCAACATTAGCATTTTGTGATGTGATGTGATACAAGATAGATACTTGAATACAAGCATCAATTTCACTTAAATTTCGATGGAAACTAAATTGCCCTTTTTGCCATTGGTGTACGTAAGTAGGTACCTATAATTATGTGTTACAGTACTCGCAAAACTTTATGGAGGCCTCTGAACGTAGGCCCGAGTACGAAACGAGTACGAAACGGCGCATGGTACAGTTGAGTGCACAATCATTAATGTAAGATGTGAAACATTTTTTATAGTATGCCTACCTAAAGCATTGGTTCATCACAAAAATAATTAACTATTAATATACCTACTTTGCAGCCAGTCGCTTGCAACTTCCGAGAGCTCATAAGGTTCTGCGTGTACTGTACCGTATAATTATTTCAAGAAACAGTAGGAATATTTTAGGTAGGTTAGGCACTCAAATTAGTGATAGTTTAACTTTACCTAATTATAAAAACTCCTCTTCCGAACAAGATCAGGCGTAATGATACAATTAAGTAATCAAAATGAAATCTTTTCAAATCATCTTACTAAACAATTGAACGACGATACTGCATTCTTTCATTGTCATTTACCTGCCATTGATGCAACCGTCAATTGTTTGAAAATTTGATTCAATGTCGTATTGTTACCGAAAAAAAAACAACGAAAATAGATCAATGAGACTAGTGTAATAAATCGATAGTGACGCAGACATATGTCAACGGCCTTGAGTGCATAGCTTGCGTGTTCTGTGCTGAGCTCACGCAACGCGTCGTACGTCCACCCAGTAACAGGACTCGCCCATCAAGAAGCGATGTCCCAAATTAGACGGATTATTAATTTAATATACATGAAACACGTATACTATACGATAAATAATTAAATTTTCTTTAAAACGGTGAAGGTTTCATGAAAATACGCTTGATAGTTTTTGCGTAATTCTCAGTTTTTATATCCGCGTTAAACATAACTTTACAAATTAATTACACTATGTAACATAAACACAATCTAAAATATTCACATATTACGTTATTAACAAAATGCTCTAATTTAACATACATTTTTTTCCAAATCGTTGACGTTGACGTCGACGTGATCTTCAGTTAAATGATTTTATCATTTAAAGTCGGTGAGCGTCGCCTTAAGTGAACCGTGCCTGTTGTAAGCGGATACAGATTTGTCGTGCAACCGATTGCTGCCAGTAATGCAACAGGCGTTTCTTTAACTTTTATTTTCCTGATTCTAGTGGCATTACTAAACAGTTTTACGACAGTTCTAGTTCAAAAGTCGTGTTATGTCCCATTGTCTGCCAGTCTGGCAGGTTTATTGCAGTTATTTGTTAACAATGAATGAATTTACATCTCAAGGAAATAACCCTGATGACGGACTTTAACGGTGGGATGTCAATCGTTGCTATCTGAAGGAAATTGTTGTTTTTCTATTTGTTTGTTGACAATCAGTAAGCTGTCTGAGTGCAAGTCCGAAAATCAGACCAGTCTTAATAATGCGGCCAATCTCAGCGGAGACTAGCCTTCGGCGCAGGAGATATTATAGTACACAAGTATGTGCGCTGACGCCGATGCTCTCTCTTCCCTCACTCTCATTGTCCGATGGGACGGCAATCTGACGCGCCCGGAGAGAGGCTATCAATGACTCAACGGGCTTTCCGAGGCACGGGAGTATCACACTGCTAACTCCCAAACTCCGGGAGGAACCTACTAAGAAATTCCTATTGGAAAAATCCAATAACACTTCACCCGACCTGGGAATCTAACCCAGGACCAGAGGTCGCGCTTGCGACCACGACAACAGAAGGGGGAAGTCAACGGAAGGGGTATCGAGAGTTACCCAGTACTTAATTGGGTTTTAGAGGTCACCTCTATATAAAATACTGGTTAACATTTGTATAGATTTTAGGGTTCTGTACGGTCGAATGAGAAAATGGAACCCTTAAAGGGTCACTCGTGTGTCTGTCTGGTTATCTGTCTGTCTGCCTGTCCGTCTATCACAGCCGATTTTCTCCGAATCTACTGAACCGATTAAGTTAAAATTTGGTACACGTATGAATTTCTGTGACCCAAAAACGGACGTATAACGTAAATAAATAAATTTGATTAAGGGGTTCACTTTTGGGGGACAAGAAAATTTAAAAAAAAAGTTTTGCAAACTGTACCGTGTGTGAAACAGTATGTTATGAGAATTTCAAATATATATTTTTTTTTTATAATTTTAAAATAAAAAGTTTTAAAGTTATTGAAGAAAATTAATGAAAATTGACAATCTTCGAAACTGCAGAGCCTAAAATTTTGAAAAAAAAATCAGAGAATAGTTCTAAGTATGCTTATACTTGTAAATTACAGGAAAATTGATAAGAAGTCTATGGTCTTAAAATAACATGGTAAATCACTCAATATTGAGCGTACAAACTTACATTTCCAGTTGGAATGTATGGGGGAACATGGTTTTTTCAAATTCATTGTTATGTTTGTTCTTAGGATAAATTCATACCAACTACGGAACCCCTTCATTGTGCGTGGTGCGACACTCTCTTGTTTAATTTTACTCTTTATTACTTTGAATAACTAGAGCTTTTCTGTCGAGACTATTTTATATCATTAGCTTGGTCATGTCTTGGCCAGCACATCAAGCTACTACAACCTGTCAAATTTCTTTAATAGATTTTCGGTTTTATTGCTAAAGCATTAGGTTCAAGGTTGATTGGGAAAGACAGATTAGGGTAGCTTGGTCTGTACTAACTAATTTGTTGCTGTGCAACAGTTTTCATCGGCTTTTTCAGCATTCAGCCAAAACCGAATGGTCTTGGTTGAATGCTATAAACTTTTTCATATTAAGGTAAAATGAACCATGAATCAGCTTTTCAAGAAACCATTGAATTACATTCACCATTCATGAAACGTTACAATGGCTACCTACTTCCATCAGGCCATTGGACCACTTGTGTCGAGCAGAAGGTTGTGCCTGCTTTCTACAACGGCCTCCACTCAAGGATCCTTATACCAAGCTGTAGGGCCCACAAATACGTGACCAGCTCAACAAAACCAATTTACTTATTTCTAATATCACGTGCTTAAAGTATGTGGTTTGCAATATCATGAGATTACATTTCAATAACAACTTTACCATGATCTTAATACGTTTGGTCGTTATTGTTTTTTTTTTTTTGCAGTTGGCAACATTTAGGGCCTACGTGAATGGCAGAATTGGTGCAAGCAGTTTGATAATACGTTCATGAAGAGTATTGCACCAACGAACCGCTTTTTAACCAACTTCAAAAAAGATTCGGTTGTATTTTTTTAAATGTTTGTTACCTCAGTACCTACTCCGTCATTTATAAACCGATTTGAAAAATTATTTTTTTATTTGAAAGGTTATATAATACTTTCAGATTAGTCCCATATAAATTTGGTCAATTTCTGATGATTGGTTTTTGAGTTAGCTGCAGTAATACGTATTTTTTTCCACTTAGTGTATATTGATGATAATATAATAATTTCCTGTCACTGTTACTTCCTTCACAAGTAGTGGTATATGACTTTTTGTGGGGTAGGTACCACAACTTAAAAGTGATAAATAAAAACTTTTTTGCAATAAAACCACCGACTTCCAAAAAAAACCATTACAAAGTGAAAAAAATAACTTTAATTTCGGAAGTCGGTGGCAAAAATCTAAAATACAGATCCATAGACACCGAATTTCGAAATTAAAGTTATTTTTTTCATTTTGTAGTGTTTTTTTTTTTGGAAGTCGGTTGTTTTTTTTTTTGGAAAAAAGGTTTTTTGTCTTCAAAATGTTTAGCTATATTGTATTAGCACTACTGGCTAGCCAAAAATCATCAAAATAAATAAGAATAAATTTATAAAGCCATTTTTATATATCGACTTCAAAAAAGCAGGGATTTTTTTTTTTTGTTTGTTACCTCAGTACTCCGTCATTTATGAACCGATTTGGAAAATTCTTTTTTTATTTGAAAGGACATACTTCTAGATTAGTTCCATTTTGATCAAAATCCAGTTCTGATGATAGGGTCCATGGGGAATTGAGGGGGAACTCCTCAAATATTATGGGAATATAGGGCAAAACTTGGCTAATTCGTGATAGATAATATGTGTTTTATTACCAAGTTACTACTGACTTGATAAATGTACATTTTTCAATCATTATAGTATTTGCCACATTTTTAGATATAAGTTAGCAAAACTTATTTTGTCTACTATATCACAGTAAATTTAAAAAATAGTCTGATCAATGAATCGAATTTTACAAGTAAAAAACAAAACTATCACGGATTACCCAAGTTTTGCCCTACATAGCGTTTTTGGTATTTTCATCAACAAAGCAAGCATTTGCATTCAGAATGTAACATTTGGTGAAGTGGAACTGATAAAGAATACGACAGATGGCCACGGCCCACTCATCAATTATATGCATTTCACGGGTGGCGATAAAATATATCGATTAAAATACTTAAACGACTGTGTCCAAGCAAAGTTAAATATGAAAATGGGACCATCAAACTGATCTGATGATGAAGCCGGAAGGTTGGCACCGGAACTCCGTAATAAAACAATGTATCCTAGCCGGCTTATCGGAATCGACATGAGATGCACTCTGGCCATAAATGATTTTAATGATAATATGCTTCAAATTGTGCTACTTGGAACCGTATGTTATGTGTGGCCTTGATTGTCAGAAGACAGATTTCTTCAACGGTCTGTCGTGTAGTTAATTTAATCATTTGTTCGCGACTGCGTCCAAACCTGATAAAACTACACCTTCCAAACTTCTGAGCTGACTTAGCGCGACATATACTTGCCTTTTTACAAAATTTTTATTTGAAAGGGTGAGGTGGTCGCATATACATTTGGTCAAATTCTGATGTGAGTGGTTTTTGAGTTAGCATCAATAATACGTATCGTTTTCCATTTAGTGTATGTTGATGATGTTATAATAACTTCCTGTCACTGTTATTAAGCCGACGGTCGCACGGACGTAAAAATATCGCGGCGATCTTTTTCGCGCACTGGATTTTCAACGCTCTGCTCGGCGCCGAGAATTGAAAATTCAACAGTGTGTTTTTCGACGCGCTGGAATGCACGTTGTTGGTTTCTCAATGCTCGGCTGAACACAGAGAGTTGAAAATCTAATGCGCGATAAAATCCCACTGCGGAAATTTTACGTCCGTCAAACGTCGGTTTAGCAAGTAGTGGTTTACGAATTTGGGTGGGGTAGATACTACAACCAAAAAGTGGAAAATAAATATTTATTTATAGAAATTACTAAAGATAAAAAATTAAAAGTCGACATTTCTAAAGCTAAAGCGATAATTGTTCAATGTATATCAGACAAACATAAAAAAAAACAATCGACTTCCGAAAAAAAAAAAACACTACAAAGTGAAAAATAACTTTAATTTCGGAAGTCGGTGGCAAAAAACGAAAATACAAAACCAAAGACACCGACTTAAGATATCGGTAACAAGTTGTATTTTTAACATGATTAGACAAACAGTATGTAAGTGGTCTCCAAACTAGTTAGTGCTTGTTTTAAGGGCTTTAGCATTAAACTAAAACACATATTATTTAGTGATGTGAGAAAGAGGAGCGTGTGGCTTAGTAATAACAGCCGCACGGGCTAATCGATCGATCAGGTTAAGCTACGCTTGCCGCGGTTGGTCAGTGGATGGGTGACCATCTTTACATACCAAGACCCCTCCGTGCCTCGAAAAGCACGTTCGGCCATTATTCCCGGCTGTCATTCGTGGATCATTGGCAGTCGTTAAGGGTCGTCAAAAGCCCGAAAGTCTAACAACCAGTCTTACTAAGGGGTATCGTATTACCCAGTCACAGTCGCTCCATGTAAAATACTGTTATTCAGCTGAATTCGGTTAGACTGGAAGCCGACCATATATCCCCTGTTGGAACCCTGATATAGTTGGGAAAAAGGCTAGGCAGATGATGATTTGTTAGTAATGTGACAAAGGAAAGCAGTTAAAATTAGGTTAGTATTTAGTACAATTTTCTTACTTTACTTTACTAATTTTGGTAAGAAGGCAATAGTAGATTACCTTAATAATTACAATTAGGATAATAAAAAAATAATTCTAAGTAACGTTTAATAATGGTGTAGTGTTGTGCAGATGTGGGGGTGGTGTATGCTTATGGGAGCCAGGAGTTGATGTGCGTAGGATGTTTAAGGGTCAGCAAGTGTGCGTGATAACACAATATTGGGTGACATAAAAATAAATCACAAAATTAGACTGTTACTTAGTAAGAAAGCGGATAAAATCGTTTTGAAAATAAAAAAATAATTTAAAAAAATTAAATCGACTTAAAAAAGAAATTAACTCAAAATTATGAAATAACTTTAATTTTGGAAGTCGGTATCTTGAGATCTGTGTTTTGTGTTTTTTGCCATCGACTTCCGAAATTAAAGTTTATTTTATTTATTATTTATTTACTCAACAAAGGATTGTGGTACACGTTAATACAGTTTTACAAAATAAGCACTATTTCTACAAACGTGGGGGAGCACTGCGCTCCTAGCTAGGTTATGGAAGCCTGTGTTAAGGAGAAGCAGTCTGGTCCCCTAAGGTACAGTGACGTAAAAGTTACAAAGTGTTTCTGATGTTACTGTTACAATTTCGAATCGAAGAATTGAGTTAGACAATTAAAAGTTTAAAATACTTTTTGTTATCGTTAATATAAAGTAATAGATACATGTGTGTGTGTGTGAAAGTTATTTCATAATTTTGAGTTAATTTCTTTTTGAAGTCGATTTTTTTTAATTACTTTTTATTTCGTAATTTTTAGTGTTGAGTAAAAACTGGATTATTTGTTTGTTATAAGTAGTTAATAGTTTTCTTGTAAATAGGTATTGCACTAGAATCTGGACCAAGGGTTTGAGATGTTTTCCCTTTGACACCACACTCGTAGCTCGTATCAATAAGCCAGGCTGTCACACTTACACGTATTAGTCCGTATCTTGAAAACTCGTGAACTGATTTTGATGAAACTTGCACTGTTCCCTAAGTTGAAGCAAATGTAAGCCAATAAAAACATAATCACAATCCGATTAATAGCTTCGGAGAAATTCATGGACAACCCTAATAGATTATCATATGTCAATATAATGCAGTTCCAATAACATTACATACATACGTGTCGAACTGATAACCTCCTTCTTTTTTGAAGTCGGTTAAAATATGTTTACTTTTCACAATAGAGGCACCTTTTCATTGACCTCTTTATCGGTTGGTGCATAGTTGGGCAGTCTGTTAAGAAAATTCACGATGGACGACGACGGTCAATCATCCTTCCGAGTTTTTAACGATTAGAATAGAATAGTTATCACGATCTAGAAAAGTGTCTCTGCTACAAATAATTAGATATAACAATAATTAAGAATTAGATTACTTAATTATGTAATCTAATTATTATTTGATATTTCTCGGGACCCCAGGGTCCCGGACCTTTAGAAGGCATATGAGGGGCCGAAGCCAACTCGCAGAGGCCCGTTAGACGCTTTCAATGGAAATGAGGCACTAACCAATATCTATGTTCTTCACACGCTAAGAATCTTCGTTCTTCTAACAATCTTCTCCTACTCTGTCCTTCTCATACTTCTGACTTTGTTCATTCTTCCTTTCATTTTCAGTCCATTCTTCTTTGGAATGCGCTACCTCTTGACATCAGGATGGCCACCAGTCGGTATGCATTTAAGCGGAGATTGCGGAGTTATTTTCAAAATAAATAGCGTAGAGTCATCTCAAAACCTCTCTCTCTTGAATTTGTATATAATATATGTATATAATATAGGTATATATTATAGTAAATATGTATGTATGTGTATTATAAGTTTATGACTTATTTATGTACAAATTGTTCCATTTCTAACAGAGCACCTGCCATCTAATCTCTTCACCACCCTTGGTTGACTGGTAGAGAATGCCTAAGGCATTAAGTCCGCCTTTGTACTTTTTTAAGTGTGAAAAGTTTAAATAAATAAATAAATAAATAAACCGACGATTATCCCTGTGCGTACTATGCAAGTGCATCCAAGGACAACCCCCGGATGGTGTAGGACTATTGCAGAATATGGAGACAAAAAAAAATTGGGCTATGGGTTTGGATGGCTAAAGTGGACTGGTTATCTAAAACTATGGAAGGACTATGGCCCCTGCCTGACCAATGTGTGATAAATACAATACACGGATAAAATGGCGGGGGGTGACTTGCACACTCAACAATGGGCCCCCGGAAACGGTCGCTAGCACATTAATCTAATTATTAATTATTATGATATGAATGCCTGTAATTTCCTGTTATTTGTAGTAACTATGGCCCTCTGCGCTTACTAGATAAAATGAGTTGGTTTTTTGTCGTACCAAAATGAAGCATGGATAATTCAGAATTGTCAACAATAACGTGAGCAGCGTCATACACGCGGGGCAGCTCGAAAAATGGAATTAATCGTGAAACCGTTGACTTTTATAGGTCTTGACCTTAGCAATATACAATTCTGGCAGTCTTGAGTGTTTTATAGTCTGACTTTCAGGTGTGCTACTGATACAGTGTTTGTCTTATGCGTGTATCCAAACGCAGATGCAATGTCGAAATTAAAAAACACACAAAAAAATGAACACATTTTTTTTGCATTTTTTGTCGCCTGTTTTTGAGAGATGTACTTGTTTCGATTTATTTTTATTTATTTTAGAATTAATTTTCATAAATTAATAATAACTGTACATTATGTCCATGGCAGGATCCGGCCATGTCTTTTGATTTCTTATTCGTTTATAATTTAATTACTGTGATAGTTAATAAAAAGCAATGAATCAAAATCTAACAATTGGAACCGTTCACCTAGCTTCTGACGGTTCATAAGTACCTACTCAAGTAGGTTTATGTGAAATAAAATATGCTAATTTGATTTAACAAAACCCTAAGTGATACCTACCTAATTTGAAAAGACCTGTTCTTACTCCTGTCATTAAGAAATCCCAAAAAAGCAAACAAACAAATACAAAATGGCAATCTTTGTATCCAAACCCACCTCTAAACCAGTTCTAAGATTTTGTTTTGAAAACATGCAGGACTTTTTGCAGCCTTTTGGCTTAGCGCGCATTGCGCAAACGCACTCTGTTTTGGAGTAGCTCGACTCGCAATCTCATCTCAGCGATAATCGATGTCAAAAACTTGTCAAAAATCTAGAGCGGTATTTTTGACAGATTACCTAATGCTGAGATTAGAATGCGAACATTCTTAACAATACGGGAATCGTTCCTCTGTTGAGGTGCTAAAATAGCATCAGTCGATGGCATGACCAGCCTTAATGATCCCACTACTGGGACACAGGCCTGAGTGAGTGAGCCGTTCTTCACGCAGGCCCAGTCCAGGCTGGTGAATGTCACAGTTGATGGCATAACAGTTTCATTTGTTCAAAATCCTTAGACAAACCAATGATGGGCTTAGCGTTACCAGTGAACAGTGACTACAAGCATTTATTTGATTTGAAGAGATCCCTGTACTTTTGAATAACAGCTATGAAGTATCTTCAGAACCCTTTGTCATTGCGTGTCTGAAGTCCAAACAGATGCCTATAACTGCTGGTGGAACTTTAAGATGAACGTCCATCTTGTTTAACCTATTATGGATTGCTTGGATAAATTAAATCAGCCGAAAGCTGTATGTGCTGTGTGTTTGAGGAAAAAGCTCCTAGGAAAATAATGCCGATTCGATCTTGAAATGTCTTAATTTTCAGCAGTGGTGGCCCACTGGTTACGGCCGCGACTTACGAGTTTGTAGGTCGTAGGTTCGAACCTAGATAGACGCTTTACTTTGTGTAAATTATTTCATCACCACTGCTCTCAAAACGGTGAAATAAAACATCGTGAGGAAACCGGCATGTCCTAGAACCAACAATTCTAAGACATGTGACATCTACCAACCCGCATTGGGACTGCGTGGTGAATTACGGCCCACTCCCTCTCATAGAGAAGAGGCCTGTGTCCCAGCAGTGGGAACATTATAGGCTGATTATGGACCTTGAAATGCATTTTTATAGTTAGGTATTTATTGGAAACAAATACTGATTAGTAACAATAATAAACCAGATATAATTAATGTGCAATTCTTTTTTTTTCCAAAGCGTAAGTAATCTTGAATAAACTTGATGGTTGTCATGATAAAACCGTAAAACTTGGAATACTGATTGTTGACTACAGATTATAATAAGAAGTGTATGGTAAAGGGGAAGCCAACAGTCAAGTTCTCATAATGTCAAAATCATATCAGAAGGATATTCTATGGTTCCTTACCTTATCCATCGAAAATTATGCGATCGGCGATAAATAAATTCAAAATTCAAATTGAAAAAATCCAAGAATCAGAAAAAGAGACTTGCCCCTAATTGCGTAACACACAATGGCAATGGGCAATGCCTTTCATTTTGACGCTATCGTTATTAAGTTTGTTGAGCAGACGAATTCAACAAACATATTAAGCAATAGATTAGCAATTTCCTTCAAAAGCCTTTGGATTGTGATTTAAAGTCTGTTTCGCAATTAGGGTACTGCTTTTACAACTCACGCTTGAGTACATGCATAACCTCGATTTAGGATAACCCACGAAGAGTCTGACTTAAAACTTAAATAAATAGGTAATCATTTAGTTAGACGAAAAGTAACGACGGTAACGCACTACTTTCAAGTTGAATAAGTTAAGCTTTCAACAACTTAAGTCGTCCCTGAAACTTTTTCTGAAACCTTTGTGTTGTGTTTACCCGACTGCGCGACAGCAAAGACAGGTTATGTTTTTCACGCGTATCTGGGTATATTTGTATGTATGTGGTATTCTTCATATTATATCCTATCGAGTCGTTTCCATCGTGAAAAAAAAATTGATGATGGATATTTGACGTCATTAGCTAATGTCTTGAAAAAATAAAAATTATCTTGACTATGTGTGGTATTAAAATTCAGGGCTTGTGAAGACGATTGCCATTTCGACGATAGACCATTTTCTATTTTGTTAAGTACCTGGTACTTGTTGACAGGCCTACACTGTCCTCCCATGCTTAGTAACACCGTAATTTGAAAACATTGTAAAAACCAATTATTTTTAAAAGAATAACCGTGGAGTTTCTTGCCGGTTCTTCTCCATAGGAAACGACCAATTGGAACCGTGCACCTAGCTTCTGACCTTTCATAAGTGTCCATGTAGGCTTATGTGAAATAAAATATTGTGATTTTGATTTTGATTCCAAAACTATAAGGTTTAAAATAAAAAAAAAATCAATCTGTATCAGACTGTTTGAAACTGAGCTTGTTTTGAATTTTGAATTTTTTTCTTTCTAACCTATTTTTTTTCTAGCCGATCTTTTTCTACTTTTATTAACAAACGTTTTATTTGTAGGAAATCTCCGTCACCTTCTGAATGGGTAAATTTTCCATAGTTAAATATGTAGATTTTATTCTTAATTACTTTGAGTCTTAATTACCATATTCAAGATAACACTAAAATATTACGATGATACTGCCGTGATATTCGATGCTAACACGTGGGATGAGGTTAAAAATTATGCCCAACAAGGTCTTGATACAGTGTATAAATGGCTATATTCTAATTTGCTTACCCTCAATATCGATAAGACAAAATACATGACATATTCCCTTAGACCCCAGGATCAACCAAACTTCAACTTGAAAGCCCACTCATGTAATTTCATCAACCACTGTTCTTGTCCTGTATTAGTTAAAGCAAATTTTATCAAATATCTTGGAATAATCATAGATTACCGTCTCAGCTTCCATCAACACATTGAAACCCTAGTTAAAAGAATCCGAAAATTAATTTACATATTTAAAAATCTAAGACATTTATCTAATACATCAGTTATTAAAACAGTTTACTATGCATTATGCCAGTCTTTGCTAGTTTATTACATTACCACTTGGGGCGGTACCTCTAAAACTTATATGATAAATTTAGAGAGAGCCCAAAGAGCCATATTAAAAGTTAGTTGCTTTTTGCCAATCCTCTATCCAACCTTCGAACTTTACCAACACTGCCAAGTGCTAACAGTCCGGCAGTTGTTCATTCTCATGACAGTACTAAAAAAACACACTGAACTTCCCTTAGAACTCAATTTACCAACACAAAATAGACGATCAACAAATGTTTGTTCAATCATCCGTTATAACACTAGTTTCTCCCAAAAGTTTTTCTGTTTTCTTGGCACTTTTCTTTATAATTCAATTAATAACAAAATACCAATTTACACTCATACAAAAGCTATTTGTAAAAGAAAATTACGCATTTGGCTATTAAATCTGGACTACGTTGCCACTGAAAGCTTATTAAAACCAGTGTCTTAATAATACCCACACATTTACAATCACACACCTAGACTTACATACATTCATACACACAACATTCTTCATTTCCCCATTTCCATTCTTCATTTTTTGTTATGCTCATTATTATTTTATTTTGTGAGTTAGATACCTAAGTATGTATCAAAGAATAATAATATACATAATTTGTATATTTCTTTGAACTTTATGTTGACTTGCTTTTCTTTGATTTTGTTTTTAATTATTATTTTTTGTTTACATTCTGCACTCAATTGCATTATCAGACTTTATAATACCTATTAAGTATATCTTAACTTTTAACTGTTTTGTAAATTAACATGTCCGTTAAAAGAGAGCCGGGTGATCTGTAACTCAGGACCCTCCTACCTCAGACACCTTTCTCTATTTAAGATTGTGCATTTTATTAATTAGTGCCTGTAATATGATGTTGAGATAAATAAAGATTTATGATTATGATTATGATTACGTACAAGTATACAACAAAAAATAAAAAAGAGCGACGAGCTCATTGCGCATCAAAAAATTTGTCCGTATCGCTGTCAATGGGAAAAGCGCGCAAAAGGCTGGCAGCATTGCCACGTTGGATAGCAATGCTGATTCTTTGGGCTAAAAACAGGCCAGCAATCTGGTCCCGTGAAAAGTCGACCAACCGCTTGGCGATGTCCTGAAATACTCGATGAGCACTCGGACCCCAAGACCCTAGCAGCAAGACCCTATCGGCTCAAACATATAGCTCCCAATAAAGTTGTTATATTTGCGCTGTTTAAGGTTTTCTGCACCTGCAGCAGCCGCCCCAGCACAGCCCGCCGTGCTAGGAAGGTGGGATGGCGCGAGGGTGTCGACACACGTTGCATCCTACACCTAAGGCACACTACCCAACTTCCAAGGCATTATGGTCATTCCGTCTGGTCTCTTCCCACCGTCGGGAGCCAAGTCATTGGGTTCTAAAACGCGGTAACAAGAGCCAGACGGATGATGTCGTTAATGCTGGCGTGTCGTGGCATCCGACCAGCGCTCTTGCTGTAGGATAGGCCATGGTGTCCGAGGCAATCTACTCCTTCACCGCATTAACAGCGATGTGGAGCAAGGAGCGCCCAGACACAAACATGTAGCGAACCGGAATGTGGTGTCACCCAGCTAGTGCCTATGTTGGGCGAAGGTAGCGCCTGAAGCCAGAGGCCTGACTCCCATTTATCCACAGCCAGCTGGCGGGCACGCTCAGCAGCATTGGTGGGCGTAATAATGAGTTTTTTCCGTACCAACCTGCAGAGCGGCTCATCCCACTATCTCTGGGAAGACGGGTGCTCGGGCTAAACCATATCTGGGCAAGCCAAGGTGTAAATTAAGTATTTCGTACACTAGGCCGCAAAAAAGCGGATCGGTAACAAAAACCACAATATCTTCCAAAATATTGGAGCTAGCTTTATGAAATAAAGACTGTATTATAGAAAATTTTATAGCGCTTAAATCAATGTAATAAAAGTTCAAGATTATGAACTTTATTTTGAGTAAAAGTAAGTTAAGTAAAAATTTCCATTTCGACTAGATTTCGAAAAATGTGCTACGGTATCAAATATGCAAGTTTTACACATTTTGGTATTTTGCATTGTCACCACGAGCTATTAATACAGCTGTTATATGGTTTGGCTTGCTTTCCACCAGATTTCTGAGCCGATGCTGCGGAATATTCTCCCATTCCTCTATCAGTGCTTCTTTCAGTTCACGAAGCGTGATTAGAGGGGAATTTCGCTGACATACACGTCGTCCCAGTTCGTCCCAGGCATTCTCGATGGGGTTAAAGTCTGGGCTGCGTACTGGTCACTCCATGCGTGTGATAGCGACATTTTCAAGGTAGTCAAACACTATCCGAGCTGTATGGGGACGAGCGTTATCTTGCATAAAGACGGCGTTCTTGCCCACGTTTATTAAAAATGGGCCAACATACTCATCTAGGATTTAATTCATGTGTTTTTATGTAATTAAACTGTCATTTTCTATTACCACTAGCTTAGTGCGGCTTTCGGAAGAAATTCCAGCCCACACGTGTATTGAGCCTCCACCGTATGGCACTTTCTCTTCAATGAAAGCTTGGTTATAGCGCTCTCCTGATCTTCTGTAGACTCTTTGCCTCCCATCGTTCGTGTATAGCATAAACCTCGACTCGTTCGAAAACATTACTCTTGACCAATCATCCAGAGTCCTATTCATGTGTTCTAGCGTAATTCAGCCTTGAATTTCGATGCTGCCTTTCGAGTTTTGGACCATTTGCAGGTCTAAATGGCTTCAAGTTTGCTTCAGCAAGACGCCGCCTCATTGTGCTCGGATTGCTCGTTCCAGTACGTAGAACGGGATTTTTGACTAAAACAGCCGTTTGAAATTAATTTGTCAACATTGTTGCCACCATACTAGGAGCTCATGCTCAGCATTAGCGCTTGCAAACAACGAGGCAGTCAGTTATCAACAACATGTAAGTAGTGCACAGTTAATTGTAACACCATTTCCACCTGAAGCCTTGAGACAAAAATGTTATATCTGATTGTTCGTTCAATTATAAAATATGGTCATTGTCAAAGGCATCTAATTTGTTTGATAATACACACATTACGCAACGTTTGCCAGTCCTCTTGACCGACTTATGGGAAAAATTGGAGCGCATATATTACGTGCTATACTTTATGCCATTACGAATTTTGATAACTGGTAATTGTTCAGTTAGAGTAATTTAAATAGATAAAACATTGATCTATTTTATTCATGTGAAATAGGTTTTTCAGAAAGTGTATTTTAAGTCCTGAAAGCCTTAACCCTTAATGCCAAATGTGACTCTCTAATTTTAGAAGCTGGCCTTGTTATTTTCATTTTTCATGTCAAGTGAAATACTGTTGCACTTTATGTACCTACATTTTAATTTTGGCTTAATTTTTAAAAGACGTTTTTGTCTTTCATCTATAAATACTTTCTGCATTGCCACTGACAACGCCGTAAAAAAGGCGAAGTGTAGGACCTACACAATTAAACAATCTCGAAGTTTGATGCAAATGGGTCAATATTGTGGGTATGCTAACATCAAACACATTACACACGTCACGCGCACGGTCAACACAGCTCTGTGTATATAGCCTGACTGGTAATTAGTGACCGATACTTAAACACATAATTGTACTCATGATAACGAACAACTTTTACTATGGGACCAAACCTGAAATCGTGAAAAAAAAATCTGCTGCTCCCTACATTTATGCTCGCATAATTCGTCAAAATGTAGGGACCAGCTGAATTTTTTTTCACGATTTCGGGTTTGGTCCCATAGTAAAAGTTGTTTTTTATCATGAGTACAATCATGTGTTTAAGTATCGGTCACTTATTACCAGTCACCCTATAATCTAAAGTAAATATCATCTAAAAGTATTTAAAGCGCATATTGTTCGACAAGGGTGTGATAGTAATAGTTATAACGCTCTAATAGAGCGTCCAACTTGTTATTAGTCACAATACAACAATCATAGTGATATTTGAACAACAAAATAATCAGTGACTCAGGTGGTCTTTAAAACGGTTTATTACAAACAAAATTATCTAAATTAGTACAATAATCAAAACGGGCAGTGAAACCTACGTAATAGACGATTGGATTAGTGGCTGGAAGTGAAAAGTGGTACTTATCACGATAAAGAAAACCGTTATACAGAATTAAATTTACAAAAACCAAATATACCTACCCACTAACAATAAAAGTTACAGATACGAACAAGCAATCCATAAATTCAACGTACGGAGTATTTGATTCCATGGCGTGGAGGCATAAGGTGCTGCTTGAATCGTATCACGGATCGCGGGTTTGTATCTAAGCACGAGCATATCGACTTTTTGTGATTTATAAAATTTTAAAATAAAAGAACAAATTATTCATTCTGCGTTAATAAAGGTGATTTCAATTATGGAGCATAGTTATACAGATAATATTACAATTCAGAAACGACAACGGTTAAGTTCATTGAGCAAACAGTACTCTAGTTTGAGACGACAATTCGCAGTCTACCTGATACTTCAATTGAGAATCAAAGTACAAACGAAAAAGAATGTAAAATAAACCAGTTAAAAGAGGATTTACAGACTGCTAATCAAGAAATAAGATTTGGGTAAGCATTACTTATGTATTTTAAAGGCATGTATTCTTACCCCAAATAATTACCAGAAATCAGATAACTTAAACTATGAAAACACTGCTTTAAAAAAAGAATTAGAAAAATCAATCAAACTGCCTAGCCTTTTCCCAGCTATGTTGGGGTCGGCTTCCAGTGTAACCGGATGCAGCTGAATACCAGTATTTTACGTGGAGCGACTGCCTATCTGACCTCCACAACCCAGTAACTGGGTAACACGATACCCCTTGGTAAGACTGGTTTTGTCAGACTTTCGGACTTCTGACGACCCGTAACGACTGTCAAAGATCTACGAATGACAGCCGGGACCAACGGCTTAACGTGCTTTCCGAGGCACGGTGGAGTATCGGTATGTAAAGATGGTCACCCATCCACGGACAACCCCGGCAAGCGTAGCTTAACCTGATGGATGAACCCGTGCGGCTGTTATTACTTAGCCACGAGCTCCTCAAAAAAAAAGAATTAGAAAAATATAAGAAGTTAATAGATGTTTACAAAAAAGTAGGAATATCAGACAGTTTAATATTACGAATACCGGACTCAGGAAAGAAAATAACGCATTCAAAAAAACTTAATACTTTCAACATGAGCACCCTTAAAATACCGTTTAACAAAACTACTGATCTACAGACTCAGCAAATGATTACTCTTCCTGAACAAACAAAAACCGCGCTCTGTGGAAAAGAAACTAACATCCACAAAAATCTGCCAGATCACAATAGCAACATTGAATCTCGCGCAAATATTATATTAAACCCTAAAGAAGCGTCACTGAAAGGAAGAAAGAATATTATAATTATGGCAGATCACCAAGGAAAAATGGTCCACAGTTTATTACAACGTTTGGTTGGAGATGATTATTTTATAACGTGTATGTGGAAGCAAGGAGCAAGACTACGAAATGTTTTGGACAGCTTTAAAAGTACTAACGTTTTCTAAGGATGATTACATAGTTATAGCTGGCGGAACAAATGATGTAAACCCGCGGGAATCTCAATTTAGCACTATGAAATGGCTTGAATCTGTATCGAACACAAACGTGATTTTCACGGAAATACCATACAATAGGTTCCTAAATATTAAGAAACTTAACTATGAACTGAAGTTTATGTGTAGCAAATTTAACAATGTGCAGTAGGGCAAAACTTGGGTAATCGGTGATAGTTTTGTTTTTTACTTGTAAAATTCGATTCATTGATCAGACTATTTTTTAAATTTACTGTGATATAGTAGACAAAATAAGTTTTGCTAACTTATATCTAAAAATGTGGCAAATACTATAATGATTGAAAAATGTACATTTATCAAGTCAGTAGTAACTTGGTAATAAAACACAATTATGTATCACCGAATAGCTGCATATCACGAATTAGCCAAGTTTTGCCCTATCTAGACTTAGATTTTAAAAAGCATGTACCGAGAGGAACACACTTCAGTCTCAATTTATGCAGGTCCTGGTTAAGAGAGATATTGCGTATCGATTATAAATTTAAATTAATTACATACAAAAATATCCACTGCTCAAAAAATATGGTGAATAGTTCCACACAAACAGACTTCATTGGTTGTAATATTATATTAACCGTAATACCTCAAAAAACAAGCACGAACAAAATGAAAACCAAATTATAGCAACAAAGAACATTTCTGAACGTTGTACTCCATCGATGTCACCAAAAGATAACAATTTTTTTCGTGTATAATCACATAAATATATTACATCAGAACATCAATGGTCTAATAAGTAAATCAGATGAACTTTCGTTACACTTAGACGAGTTGAGCCGTAACAATAATCATGTTGATGTCCTTTGTATCACAGAACATAATATGATAAATGAGGATACCTATTCGCTGAAAATTCCTAATTGCTCATTAATTTCATCTTACTCTAGGCACAATAGAAATGGAGGGGCGTGCATATTGGTACTTAATAATCAAAAGGCCAAAATCTATGACATAAAGGAACATACTAGGTATGAGAAATATTTAAGAGGGTAGTGCCATTGAACTCCTAGAGCATAATATAATTGTAATCAATATTTACAGACCCCCCAGCAACAAACTAAAAACGGTAAACATATATTTTCTAAATTTAACGAAATACTCAATAAAACCAGTTTAAAAAATAAGAAAATTATTTTATGTGGTGATTTTAATATCAATAGCCTAAAAGAGATAAAATGTTTATAGAATTGGAGCAACTACTGGCTAGCTATAACCTTAAACTAATGATTAATGAACCCACGCAATTGGATAGTAAAACATGTATTGACAACTTTATTTGAAATAAAAGGGGCTCCAAGTATGAAATACTAGAACTAGCGCTGTCGGATCATACTGCTCAGTTGCTGCAATATCCAGTCAAAGAAAGTTTTAACATAACGCATTGGTACACACATAAACAAGAGTATAGTGCTTCTAACATAGATAAGTTCGTTGAATGTATCCAAAATCTTGCCTTTGATGAAGATTTACAATGCGGAAACAGCAGATGATGCTTTTAACAAATTCCACGATTTATTAAGGTTGTTCTATGATCTCTGTTTTCCTTTGATTAAAGTCCCTATACACAAATGAGCACAATGGATAACAAAGGGTATCAGTTTGCTCCAAGCGTAATCGTTTATTACTTTGGAAATACAGGAAAACATCAAGCCAACAATTTAAAGATTCATATAAAGTGTATAATAAAAGATTAAAAACAATAATTAAATTAACCCAAACATCTCAAAATGATAACTATATTAAAACATCTGTAAATAAAGCGAAAGCTACGTGGAAAGTAATAAATAATTATAAAACAAGTGTCCACCAGCAGTTTAAAAAAAATGACAAAATAAAGGTAAACAATATACCAATCACAAATCCAATTGTTATATCTAATGAATTCAACAATATTTTTACAACTCAAGTAACAACTAAACACTTTAACCAAAGCCCCCATCATGGAATTACATATAATAATTCAAACTTAGTCTTTATGAGCCCGTGTACCCCAGAGTATATGGTTCAAATAATAAAATACCTAAAAAATACAAATAGTACGGGGTATGATAGTATATGTACTAAAATGATTAAAGTAATAGCAGAAATAATAGCGCCAGTATTGTGTCATATAATTAATAAATGCACTGAAGACGGGGTCTTTCCAACAAAATTAAAATGATCCATTGTCATTCCAATATTTAAAAACAAGATAGAGAAAACATTAATTGATATAGACCAATGTCTCTAATACCTATCTTATCAAAAGTTTTTGGAAAAGTCATCTATAACAATTAATATAACTATATGGAAAACAATAATATCTTTGCGGAAGAACAAATGGGTTTCAGGAAAAATAAATCTATTAATAACGCATTTTACACTTTCCTCAAAACAGTACTAAAACGCATGGATAGTATAAAATGTGTCTCAGCACTTTATATGGATATGACGAAGGCCTTCGACTGCGTCAATCATGAAGTATTATTAAATAAATTAGAATCATATGGAATAAGGGGGAAAGCTAGAGATCTCATTAAATCATATTTCGGTAACAGAGAACAACAAACTGAAATATCTAGCATTTCACATATCACAAAGTCGAAAAGAAGCACTGGTCAAAACCAATAAAAGTCTGCAAAGGTGTACCACAAGGGAGTAATTTAGGTCCTCTGCTCTTTATTATTTATATTAACGGCCTCCCCAAATCCATTAAAGCCTCCATAGTTCTGTATGCTGACGATAGTACTGCGATAGTTGTATCTGAAGACCCTGCGACACATGGACATGAATTGAACTGTACGCCATCATCTGTAGTTAAATTTAAATGAACTTAAAATAAACCTAACTAAAACATTTATAATGACATTCAAAAATAAAAATTTAAAATTAGGTACATTCAATATAAATTATGAGCAAATAAACATAGAAAAGTAAACACTGCAAAATTTCTTGGACTACACATAGACTCAGACATGACATGGAGGACACATATTGAACAAATGTTTACAAGACTAAGTCGGTATTCATATGCCATCTATATGCTTCGTAAAGTGGTAAATCAAAGTGCACTTCAATCTGCTGACCACGCTTACGTTGGTTCGACACTAAGATATGGTATAATGTTTTGGGGGATTGCCACAGTGAGAGAAACTGTCTTCAAAGCTCAAAAGAAATGTATTCTTGTAAACCACATTTTATAAATTTAAAAATATTGGCATTCCCATCACTATATATCTATAAATTAGCTTTAGACATTATAAATAATATAAATAAATATGAGACGTTAAAAAGTACCGAGCTTGCCAGTACACTTCGAGCAATATGCCATAGAACGGTTATGTTTGACAAGAGTGCATAAATTACCTAATAATATAAAAGAAGCAACGAATTTTATATCATTTAGAAATAGATTAAAGATATTTTTGATCAATAAAGCCTATTATAAAGTTAATGATTATTTAAATGACGAATTTAATTAAATTTTTAAATGAATTACTTATTTAATATAATAATAATATAATCATTTATTTCAGATTCATCTTACGATTACATCCATATTTGTTAGTACAATTGCAAGCTTACAAACTAGTTTTAGTAATAATATAATTAATAATTGATTAAGTAATTAATTAATTAATAATTATTTAAATATAATACAATTATATAGGTAATTATTATAATAATATGTCGATAAATACTCTAATATTAATATTTGTTAAAGATAATGATTGTTGTTGATTTGTTATGTTTGAACGTAAACGAGGCAAAATAAGTATGTAAGGATCGGAGCAGGTGGCGTTCAGTGGTTCCTGCCTACCCCCTATGGGAAGAAGGCGTGAGTTTATGTATCTATGTGTTTATTTTATTATAATAGATATTTGCACACCTATTAAGGTAGGATATGGTCTCAAGAACTTATAGAGGCATGAGGAACAGGGTGTAAAGTTCCCTCATCCTCTATGAAAAGGGAGGATCCTCCGAGCAGACAGGTGTTGTGTCTGGTGGGCTACTGCCCGACGGTTGATGTCGGGATGTTGTATATATGCTAGTCGCGCGGTAAACTCTGATTGCGCGATGCAGGATTTTGCGTGACGTCAGTGTGACGCGTTCCATTGTGGCGATATAGATATGTCGCCACAAACTTATTTTTTCTTTGTAATTATGTAACACCTCATGTACATACCTACCCATATTTAAGCAAATAAATGATTTGATTTGAAGCCATGCCGCTAATTCCTTGGTAGTTTGATACGGATCGGCTTCCACCATCACATTCAATTTATCGTTAATTACCTTAGTGGCTGGCTGGTCTTTCTCAGGGTTCATTCTTCAAGTCGAAGTTTCCACTACGAAAGCGATTAAATCAAAAACGCACGGTGCGGTCATTAGCGCTATCTTCTCCAAACACAGCGTTGATATTGCGGGCTGTTTCTGCTGCGTTAGTTCCACGTCAGAATTCGTATTCAAAAATTACTCTAATTTTCAATGTATCCATCTTTACTTTAAATGCTGAATGAAAAAACAATTGAAAGTCAAACAATCGAATGTTGTACATTTTTCAAATTTAGAATGTTATAGATAGCGTGCGAAAAAAGTTTCACTCTGGAATCTCACACTATGCAGGTTTAATTTTAATTCAAAGTGGCCATTACGTTAAAACGGCAATTTCATATTTAAACCCCTATTATTATTAAATCAGCTTCTAATGTCGAAGGAGAAACGGAGGGGAGGAAACGCATATGACTAAAAGAGTGATTAATATAAATGTTGATGGATGGATTGTGTGAGGAATGATATGAAAGAGAGAGTGGATGATAGCGTTTGACGGTTCACAGGGAAGAATGGAAAAGAGAAAACGTGTTGCGCCGACCCACGGGACAAGGGCAGGAAGATGATGATGACTGTCTCATTGGTCTACTGGCCGCATCACAACCTCTGAAGGAGGGATAGTAGGTACCTACATTTTATTTATTTATTTATTCTTCAACAAATTTACATTTGTGTCGAACAGTGGTTTTAACAATAAATGTAACACAAAATTAAACAATCATCGTAAGCCAGAAAAAAAATAATACATTCCACATAGGTCATAACATTATTAGTCATAAATAAAAATTAAAAATAAACCTCATGACTTATTAAAAAAAAAAACTAAATGTCAATGTCATAAAATGTAGATTATGTCAATATAAATTCAAAGAACAACTTTATTGTAATGCCAATATAAATTCAAAGAAATGTCTATGTCAAAAAAAAATCATTAAGGTGTAATGTCATGAAAAAATGCTGAATATGTTATTTGAAGTCAGTACAATGTAATCACATATTAGATCGAACTACTATTATCTTTGAGAAACTCTTCTATGCTGTAATAACATTTCTTCAATAACAATGACTATAATTTTCTCTTGAATTCGTTTGGATTCATAGATTTTTTAAGTTGTACAAGTAACTTATTGTACATATTTACTGATTGCACTCTTGAGGCATGTTTAACGACATTAAGCTTAGGCTGGATGAAATTAGGTAGATCCTTTCTTTGCGTTTTTGTTCTGATATGTCTCTGTTCTTTTGTCTCAAATTTATGGATATTTTTAATTAAATGACTAAGCAGGACCAGAATATAGAGGCATGTTATTGTGAGAATGTAATGTAATGTAATTGTAATTTTGCTGCTTGGTCTTAAATATACTACTTGAATCTGTGCATCATAAACTCAAAGTAAATTTGTTTATATTTTACATGCACACACTCCTTTATTTACCGCCCTTGCGGGGTAGGTACATCTGATTGCAGTTTCTTAAAATGATCTCTAGAAGATTCCGTTTGTTTAATGTGAAGCATAGTTCTCAAGGCTCTTTTCTGCATAACGAAAGCAGTATTAATATTGTATTGGTAGCTGTTGCCCCAGAACTTCATGCGATATCTAAGTCTAGACTCTATTAGTGCAAAATATACCATTCTGAGGTGAGAAATGGTTAATTCATCTCTAAGACTCCCGAGAGCATAGCAAGCATTACTCATAGTGTTAGTGACCACTTCCAATTCCTTCTTCCAATTTAAAACTGCATCTATTTGTACCCCCAAAAATTTAACATTGTCTGCCATATCCACTTTATTCCCTAATATGTACTTTGACAGTATCTTTGTTCTTCGCGGTCGTTTTAAATAATAAACATTGCGTCTTTTTTAGATTTAGTTTTAGATCATTCATAGTGAATCATTTCTCAAGAGCACATAGAATAAAATTAATCTTCTTTTCTAGATTTTCTATATTGTCGCTAGCTATAATAGCACTTGTGTCATCGGCAAAAACTATAAGTTTAGTATCATCTGAAATACTTTTCATGTAAGCTATCAGATCATTTATAAATATCATAAAGAAGACAGGGCCTAGAACTGATCCTTACCTAAATCTTTCAGTAATGATTATGTACAGACGTTTCAGATTTCTTACCAATTCATTTTTATAATGCAAATACAAAACTAGAAATTCTCTATTAAGGCAACGGTAACCGACTTTTAATGATTTTAAACTGAATATCACGTCTAAACGTAGTAGTGTGATTTGGAAAACATATAATTATGTTAAATTAGAGCATTTTTTATTAATAACTAAATTAATATGTGAATATTGTAGATTATGTTTATATTACATAGTGTAATTATTTAATACGCTTTTATTACCTTCACTTAACTAACAAACAATGTAAAAAAATCTTGAAAGTAAATTTTTACTTACTTATAATTATCGTATCTAAATTAAACTTTGTATGTGCATGTACTCGTAGTTCGGATGACAATACCACAATTTGGTATCTTGGAGCTGATCTGACTTTAGACTATTTTAAAGATAATTTAATTATTTATCTTTAAGTATACGTGTTTTATTAAAATATCTTTTGTTTTATGTATAAGTAAGTGTTGTCCGCGGCTTTGTTCGCGTGGAGGTCAATACTTCCCTATTTGAATCGGATTTTGGTCACAATTTCATGGGTTTTAATTTTTTTTTGCGCGGAATCTTAAATATTTTTCTAAAATAAAAGTATTCAAAGGTACTCCTTATAACATTAGCTATCTGCCAACGAAAGTCCCGTCAAGATCGGTCTAGCCATTTTGAATTTCATAGGTTTTAATTTTTTTGCGCGGAACCCTAATTACTGTTCTAAAATACAAGTACCCTAAGTTACTTCTTATAACATCAGCTATCTGCAAGTAAAAGTCCCGTCAAAATCAGTCTAGTCGTTTCGGAGATTAGCCGGAACAAACAGACAGACAGACAAAAATTTTAAAAATTGTCTTATCGTTATAAGTAAGTATATACGCTGTCATACGCGTTTAGTAAAAAATTGTTATTTTAACATCACAAACAGACACTTCAATTTTATTTATTTGTATAGATAAATTAATAATACGTCTAATTTGGAACAGCGCTCCTTGATGGGCGAGTCCTATTACTGGGTGGACGTACAACGCGATGCATGAGCTCAGCACAGAACACGCAAGCTATGCACTCAAGGCCGTTGGCATATATCTGCGTCTTAACAATAGAAGGATTTTCAGTTCAGGAAAATAAAAATGTTTTGCAGTCTAATATAATAGATAATGTAATTAAATTAGCGTACCTATGTAGGTAAGTACATAAACATGCAAGTAACGCATGCTCCAGATTGGAACAACAATTTAATTTTAGTTTTATTGTTCTTCAAGTCTTTATTCTCCTTCATTATTATTGTATTTGGAACACGCTGCGATACAAAATTAGCTTTAAAGACATCACATTACCATATTTTATGTAAATATAAAGGCCGTTTGTTTTCACGAATTCTTTACAGATGAAGAGATTCGGAATGTCAAGTGCAAATGAGATCTTATGAAGGTCAGATTTCAGTTTGAAACAGATAATGCTGTTTTTTTTTCTCTTTTAGTATAGCTTTTAGGTATGACTATACAGGCTGTTTGGTAAAGAATGGATAACCTTGAAATAGCAATTATAACAGACCATATAACCCTTCTAAAAAAATCCAAAAAATATACAAGGTGGGACAGGACGATACCACGTAATAAGAATCATGTTCTTTACCCGTATACAAAAAAACAATCAAATCCAATGAATACTTTAGTCACATGAGATTTTTTTTCATTTTCTTATTTTAGATTTTTTTTTTGTAAATAATGACGGACTCAGACATCTACATCATGTTGAAAAATTAGAAAATGTAAAATAGTTTCCTGTGGCTAAAGTATTCATTGGATTTGATTAGTTTTTCGTATATGGCTAAAGAACATGTTACTCTTTACGTCGTCTACAGGAATTTCAATCGTCCTGATCCACCTGGTATATATCTCAAGTATTAACTAAGATTTTTTAGAAAAAATACTAACTTTTTTTACATTTTTCATCACCACGACCACAAATGAATGAATTCCATCGGTTATTTGTTGTTATAATAGTGTACGTTGACTATGCCGACAGAGGCAGTAAATAGTGTGACTAAAAATTGCACAGTACTTTTTTCAAAAAAATTATATCTTAGAATTACTTGGGATATTTTTTCTTTGTATTTTTTCAGAACGGCCCTAAGGTCTATTATGTACTATTTCAAGGTTATTTAATAACTACCGGACACCCTGTATATATAATCAGTAAAGATTTTGTTATATTTATAATTATGTTGATAAATAGGTCGTAATGAACCCTCACTAAATAACTTGTCTCTCTCACTTTATATCTAAATAGTAACCCTGAAATAAGAAAAAAAATAGCTAACTATTACTTAACTATTTCTAGTGATACCTATAATTTAATATTAACTTTATATTTAGCTCGAAGAAATTTTAATTACATTGTAATAACCGCATCCCTCTCTAATGAACCGTTGTGGAATATTTCTTATTTTGGGAACTTACAAAGGAGTTACGGTGAAGATTCGATTAGCTTATTATATTGCATATGATCAATTACAATTATTAATCGAAGTTTGAAAACACGCGAGTAGGAGTGCGGCCACGTGATAACATAATGAAGTACAAATTAAACTGTACCAACGGCCAGCTGATAGGCAGTAACAAAACTAGAGGCGCCCGCAACACCCGCCGCGCACATGCAATCAACCGTCGCACGCGCAACCGGCCACTCGCCCCGTTAAACGTTAACGTGCTCCCTGTGATACAAAAAATAAAAAATACACTTTAAAAAAATCCAATAATAAATATACATTTTTACTCACTTACTAACGCACAATTTTAAATAAAATTGTTCTCGTTTAGATTATGTTAAAAAACAAATGAACAATAAAGTGGTAAACTGTAGTCAAAATGACGTTACGGGTCGAAGTGCCCGGAGAAAAGATCGTGAGTGTAGAACCATGCAAGTGCAACACACAATACGGCACCGAGCTCAAGAAAACAGAAACGAAATTGAGCAAAAGACTGAAACAATTCCTGAAAGAGTCTTGGGCTTTTAGATCGAAAGTTACAGTGGAACCTTTTGTTATTTGTTACCTACTGCCGAGTGTACTCGCAGGCTTAGCTGTCCAGAATTTGTGCTTAGAGAAATCATGTCTAGTAAATCTACAATACGACGCGCGAACCTGCTCGCATATAATGCAGGGACGCACTCACAATTATACGGAACAAGAAAAGAGTGTACAGACAATGGTCGCTTCGATGACCGCTTGGAGTTTCCCGCTACAGACAGGTCTGCCAGGAATACTAACACTTTTCTTGGGAGCATGGAGCGATCGAACGGGAAACCGAAAAGCCTTTATGGTGCTACCAATTCTAGGAAAGTTTATATCTACCATCGGTATTATATTGAGTACGGTATTCTTCCTTCAAGTTGGGGTGAATGAGACGGCGCTGATGGAGGGCCTGCCGCCGGCCCTGGCTGGCGGGCGCGTCGCGATGACCATGGCCGTCTACAGTTACATCACGGACATTACTAGTGAATCTGAAAGGACTTTCCGTTTAGGGATTGTTACTGCAATAATGACTCTTAGCAGGCCCATAGGAATGGCGCTTAGTGGAATAATGATCCAGCGTTTCAGTTACTACGGTGTTTTCTCTATAGCGTGTGTGTTCTACCTTATCGGCTTAGTTTACATCGTTATACGACTTAAAGAGAAGACGAAAAAGACGAAAGAAGTTGAGAGCGATAAGACGCCAAGTATATTAACAGTGCTTTCTGTAAGGGACTTAGTAGCGACTGTGAATGTGGCGTTCAAAGTGAGAGAAGGTTCGCGCAGAGCACAAATAGTGCTGATCATGTTAGCGTACATGTTCATCGTTGGACCAGTATTAGGTAAATACTTTTAATTATTTAACACTATATCTTTTCTAATGTATTTTGTGATAAGCTTAATCATGACTAAGTTTACTGCGCATGTCTATGCGGAAGATTACTAAATTCACCCAGTTCGCGTAGCTACAAGACCAATTCACAATCGTGGAGGACAGAAAATCATTTCACAAATTTTCAGATTTCTTGTAGGCAGGTCAATGTCTGTGTTCTGAATGGAATGTTCAAATATTACTATCGCAACATAAAATGAAATTCACCATATGTTCTCGGATCGCTTGATTTTATTGTGATTTTATTGCCGAATGTAAATTTTATCTTTCTCTTGATATTGCAAATACCGATCCATATCGAAATAGCCGACAAGAATAGCTGCTTGAACAGACGTACGTAGTACAGTCATGGTGGTTTATTCATTTTAGTTTTATGATTTTTTGCGGTGTAGTGAACAATGGTTTTCAGTTTTATACGTTAACTAGCTGTGCCCCGTGACTTCGTTCGCGTGGAAGTCGTAAGATACCTACACAATATACTAAAATAACAGCCACATTTTAATAAAAACTCCCTCGTTCCCCGACCCGCCGCGTGGCATCGCCCGCCCGCGCTATTCGTGTTCCTCCATAGCGTGATGTTAAATAACATATAACCATCCTCGAGAATTGGGCTACCAAATACAAAAAGAATTTTTCATTTCCGACTTTTTGTTCACAACTTAATGAATTTTATTTTTTTGCGCGGAACTCTAATTATTTTTCTAAAATAAAAGTAGCATAAGTTACTCCTTATAACATCAGCTATCTGCCAGTGAAAATCCTGTCAAAATCGGTCCAGCTGTTTCGAATTTCATTAGTTTTCTTTTTTTGCGGGGAAGAATTTTTTTTTTTTCTAAAATAAAAGTACTCTAAGTTACTCCTTATAACATCAGCTATCTGCCAATGAAAGTCCCGTCAAAATCGGTCCAGCCATTTCGGAAATTAGCCGGAACAAATAGACAGACAAAAATTTTTTTATGGTTTTTTGTTGTAAGTGCCTACCTACCTATACACACTTTCATATGCATTTAGTAGAAAACTGTTATTTTGACATTACAAACAGACACTTCAACTTTATTTATTTGTATATATCATGTGTAGAGAAGATCACACCATTGCATAAATTATGATGATTAAATCTATTGTTTCAAACCAGTCTTCATTTTGTTTTAGAAAAGCACGGATTCTTTTAACGGAGGGGCAATTCCCGTATTTTTAAGGAGGGTCGCATTGTAATCTCAGTCTGAATCTGTCAAAAACTGTATAGGATTTTTCACATTAATTGTCGCTGCGATGAGATTTGCGACTAGATTTTGAACGTTTTTAACCACGGAACTGCCTCGTTGGTCTAGTGGTCGCAAGCGCTACTGCTGAGGTGGTCCTGGCTTTGATTCCCAGGTCGGGCAAAGTGTTAAAGGGTATTTCTATCTGGAATTTCTCAGTAGCAGCCCGGAGTCTGGATTTGTGCCCGGTAGATGGCAATAGGCTCGCCCCCTATTACATGGGACTTAAACATAACTGGCGAAATGTGGATGTACTATAGGTTCACCTCTGCCTAGCCCTTTGGGGAAACAAGACGTGATGTTATGTTGTTAATTATGGGAATTGGCCTTCTGTTGTTCGGTAGGTATCGATTTGCTTGTTCTAAGGATTTTATTGGTTTTGATCTTCGATCAAAATTGATCGAAGCTTTTTATAATAATTTGATGATGATTTCGGCTATTAAATCGTTTCGATCGATGAACAGGCTAAAGCTGTACGATTTAATAACTCATTAGGTATGTTAACAGATAACTCAAACCACCACTGAAGGGTTTAAGGACCATCAAAAAAGATTTTTTTGAAACACAACCCTGAGGTGGATGAAACTAAACCCCCGAGCGTTGTGTTCCAACCCTCGGGGGTTTGAAATCAATGGGATCGTGAAATAATTTGCGGGCAATAACAAGGTAGTCAAATTACATAATAATAATTATTAGGTAAAACTCCGCATAATCCATTACGTACATATGTCACATTAATAACCTGTAACCTGTTTAGATATGATGTAAATTTAACAAAATCAATTTCAGTCAGCTGTTATCAAAACAAGAATATTATAAACGATTTAAATTTAAACAAAAATAAATTTAATGTCTCCGATAATATTTTATGTCTAACATTTGTTTATAGAGTCCGAACGAATTCGTATTTATTTTTTGGCTGAAAAGGAAATTCGGTCTTTGCATTTTTTAGCCGACAACCGAAAAATAATATCTATTTTTTTAGTTTGTTCGTACTCCTTTGTTTGGTAAAAGTAAAATAAATAGAGGGTCAATCTTTTAGGGCCTGCACCCACTGGCGGCTAGGCACGGTAAGAGATTTTTATACGACGAATAGGAATAGTATGACAATAAATTTCAACGATAATGCCCAAGGACATCGCGACATGCCTTAGACCCGTTGAACACACACGTTTTTTGTCGTGAAAAGCTACGGTTGATCCGCTGTGTGTAGGCACGGTATTCAGGTTTGTATGGAAGTTTTTTGACAGACACAGTGGCACTACTGCACGGCGCCGTGGCCTTGTACCATAAAACCGGTGGTTTGCCGTGTCATATACAAGCTCACACGATTATTCTGCGGAGCGCCTAGTGCGCGGTACCGTAAAGAAACCGTGCCATGTACAACGGGCCTTCGGATACCGCGGTATCGTTGCCGTCAGTTTGCACTTGCATGTAGCGATGATGAAAGATCCCCTGCCGTACTGCCAGTGGGCGCAAGCGCTGAAGCGTTGAATTAATCCATTATGAACTTAAATCACACGAAAATTTACTTTATAAGTACTTTTCTCAAAGGCCTAAATAATTTTTAACAAGCGATGATAGTTGTGTGAAAAAAGGCAATTTTCAGCAATTTGGAAGTGTTAGCTTAGTCATTGTGCTTTAATTTGTTGTAACGATGGATTTTCTCTGAAAAAAAGAATCTTTAGTATTGATTTGCCGGAACTAAATTTTGTTCAGCCACTGCCGAAAAACGTAATATTTTTCGGCCGAAAACGAAAATGGATATTTCTGCCGAAACCGAACACTAAAACGACATTCGGTTGGACACTATAAAGTAATTATAAAAAAATATATATAACGGGTTGATTGCAGATACAGAAATACCTACATGAAGATCAACTTATATGAGAAATCACAAACAATAACAAACAGAAACACATAAATGACATGAATAACATTCAGAAATATATTAAATTCAGTTTTATGGTTATCAAGTGTTAAACTATTTATTTCGATTCAGCTAATTTGAGTTTTAACTTTTTCGGTTTGTAATTAAATTTTTATCGACACTAAATTATTCATATTGGAACTAAGACATAAGTTAATTCTTACGATTTTTTATGATTATGTTCTAACGAGTTTTTAAAAAACTAGGGGTGAATGAAGGGGTTGTAAAAGGTGCAACCATTCTCACACTGATTAAATCAACAATCAACGTTGGTAAAATAAAACCTTGTTTTTTTGGTGTTCGTGTTATAATAATATAAATCAAAGCAGGTAAGCTTAAATGACAAAATCCGTATTTATTTATAGAGAAACTGGTCTATTCTAATGGCAAGCTTTTCATTATTCGTTTCTTGATCCTGTATATGATGGGACGAGTTTATTTAAAATTCTTATTTTTACTTATTTATCTATGTTTAAAATAGCTTTTATATCAGACCTGTTTCTATCAAGCTTACATTCCAATCAAAATGCTTAGGTAAATAGGTATTTCTTACAAGGCGACAATAAAGTACCTACGTAAGAAACTGGAATGTCTAACTTTGCCTTTTTAGGATTCCGTTTCTCAAAAGGAAAATGGAACCCTAATAGGATCACTCGTGTGTCTGTCAGCCCGTCAGTCACAGCCAATTTGCTCCGAATCTACTGGACCGATAGGCTCGCCCCCTATTACATGGGACTTAAACATAACTGGCGAAATGTGGGTGTAATATAGGTACACCTCTGTCCAACCCTTCGGGGAAACAAGGCGTGATGTTATGTTATGTCTACTGGACCGATTATGGACCACATATGAATTTCTGTGGCCCAAACACGAACGTGTAAGGTAAATAAATAAATTCTGAATGGAGTTCAATTTTGGCGAAAAAATTTGAAAAAAAAGAAAAGTTTTTCAAACGTGTGACATGTCAAATGAAAGGGCTTGTTATGAGGAGTTTAAATATATTTTTTTTATAATTTTCAAATAAATAGTTTTAAAGTTTTTACAGAAAATTGATGAAAATGGACCATTCCCCCCTTATCTTCGAGACCGATGAGCCTAAACTTTTGGAAAAAATACATTAAATACTTCTATACATAAAGATTACAGGTTTTATAAGAAGTCTGTGGTCTTAAAATAACATGGTAAATCACTCAATATTGAGCGTACGAACTTACTTTTGCAGTTGGAGTGTATTGGG
This sequence comes from Fissipunctia ypsillon, assembly GCA_947568875.1. Taxonomy (NCBI): domain Eukaryota; kingdom Metazoa; phylum Arthropoda; class Insecta; order Lepidoptera; family Noctuidae; genus Fissipunctia; species Fissipunctia ypsillon. The sequence goes on along the minus strand of OX387659.1, from coordinate 11,507,864 downwards.
AACAAGTTTTTCAACTACAATGTTAAGTTTGTACCTTTTATTGTGCGTGGTACGACACGCACTTGGCCTTTTTTTTTTTCATTTGTCCCTATTTAGGGTTTTTATCCACTGTTGTAGCTCGTAACTTGGTTTGCTTGAGACTTTCACCCCTCCACTATTTAATCCCATAGGGGTGAAAGATGACGGTTGGAAAATGTTCAAAAAACATCAGCTTGGTAAAATCTACCAACCATGATCCATTTTAAATCTGGTTAGCTGTATTGTTTTTAATTTCCAAGATAATATTTACGTAATTTAAAAGCCAACAGTCTAAATGATTGGGCATAAAAAAATTCGTTCGCGTCGCTATCAACAAGAAAAGTGCCCAATAGGCTGGCAGCATTGTATTGTGTTGTATGGCAATGCTGCCAGCCTTTTTGGCACTTTTCCTGTTTGCATGGATTCTTTATTTAGCTTAGCTGACTATTTTCCATTCATGTTATTTGTAGGTTTTATTCTCAAGAATGAGTCAGAGGAAAATGCTTGTATGGGTATATAGGTATTTAAATTATGTAAAGCGTTTTAATTACATTTAAGTTTATAGGAAAAAATGTGAGTAAACGTTATAGTTAGTGCATACAATAACACATGTGCTTAGGTCATATATCGTTTGTCACATACCTAGTCGTATGGGTGAGAGGTATTATGTCTGTCACGTTTGATAAAAGATTAGTTAAACGTCACAAATCTATTGTGATTCTTTGCATAAGTGTATATGTCTCAACACTTTTGCAGACGCTGAATGAGACAGAATTTATGAGGTTTTGTTTAGTCAGTGTCAGGGAAGCGTGTATAGTTATACTGGTTCAGTACGTCCCCGCAGGCTGCGATGAACTGATTTTGACTGTAAACTTACGCGTTCGGGGGTTTTTAATACCTACTCGCAACTGCCAGCTAGTTTTTTTTCAATTATTTTTCTTTCGACCCTTTTTAGAGTTCCGTTGTCAAAAAGGAACTCTTGTAGTTTCGCCATGCCCGTCTATCTGTCTGTCTGTCTGCCTGTCTGTGGCTTAACTCAGAGATTTTTAGTACTAGAAAGCTCTATTAGAGCTTTCTAGTACTAAATTTATATTTAAATATAAATTTAATATGTAAACACGTGCCAAATTTTGGCACGTGTTTACATATTAAATATAAATTACATATTATATAAATACTGAAAAAAACATTTTTTTTTAGTTGCCTTACATTTTAACGAAATATGCGAGCATAAATTATGTAGGGAACAACAGATTTTTTTTTCACGATTTCAGGTTTAGTCCCATAGTAAAAGTTGTTCATAATGATGAGTACAACACTATCATGGCACTCCCTAGCCATTAAAAAAGCAGCATGTACACCTATATATTTTTTTTTATCTACGACCACTCATATTTTTTTACAGACTTGTCCGATTTGAAAGATCCTTCTTTTATTCGGGAGAGTATACCATCACCTACCTCGAAGTTGGTTGTTTTTTTTTGTATTTTTTTTTATTAGAGTCAAGCCTTCCCCCCACCCCCACCCCTGCCAACTAAGTGGTTATTTTTGGATACGTGTACAAATTCACGCCAGTAGTATAACGAAGTTTCAAGGAAAACTTTACAAGTTAACGAGTAATAGTCGGCCAACTTACATTTGCAGTTGGAATGTATGAGAGAAACATGTTTTTCAACTACAATGTTAGGTTTGTTCTTGGGATAAATTCATCCCAACTACGGAATTCGTCATTGTGCGTGGTCCGACACGCACTTAGCCAGTTTTTTAACCTTAAGTTAGAGATACCTTTTGCACTTTTTTAACATGTTTGATTGACTTTATATTTAGCAACGATTCATGACAAAATATTTTAAAGTGCCCCACGATTACTTTCAATTGATCACTTTAAATATACAGATGAGACCTATATGTCTATATATATGACTGTTGAAGTTTAATATTTTAACAAAATATAAATAATTTAAAAATAATATATGTAAATGAAAATGTGGAAACTTACAAAAATTATTTACTCAAGGCCTTAATTTGAGCAGCATTGTATGTAATGCAATGACAACGAAGACTAAAGAATTTTGTAATTCTTTTGATTTCGTGGCCAACAATGCTGTTATTGCTATCTCAACATTATACACAGCATAGTACCTAAACCAATATACAAATAAATCAAGGCTCCTGCAAACAGGCGCGACTCACGACGCGACACAAATTCACCGCGTGTCACGCGACGAGCGATGCTTTTGTGTCTTGTCGCGTGTCGCGCCTGTTTTTGCAGGAGCCTTATCTTCATAGGTACTTGTCTAAAAGAGAAACTAGAAACTACCATAGTTGATGTAACATACGAGACAGTATATTGCTTACTTGTATTATTTTGTAATGATTGCCTTACATATTAAATAATCATGTCTTTTCATCATCATAGATATTGAATTTAAACAATGCAATGCATACAATAAATGAATGTTGAATAATGCGTTTTTAATTTAGCTAGTTTGTGTTGCCATATAAATAAACTAGCTTCCACCCGCGACTTCGACCGCGTGAAATGTCTTGTTCCCCCGACCCGCCCCGTCCCATCGCATCGCCTGCCCGCGCTGTTACTTCGTTTTAACTTAGCACTCTTTCTTACTTTTTTTCTTTTTGCTCGGCTCTTAAGGGTCCTAGCGTAATGTTACATAACCTATAGCCTTCCTCAAGAATTTGGCTATGAAATGCAAAAAGAATTTTTCAAATCCGACTTGGCAGTGACAGAGATTAGCGCGTTCACAGTCAATAAAAAATAAAATGTGTAGGTAACCAATAGACTAAGCGCATTTTTCTTAATTTAACCATTTTTATACCCGTCGTCATTTCTAAACGAAAGGTCCGATTCGAATAATTTAAAAAATAATTTGCATGTACTTAACAAAACTGGATTATGAAATTATTTATTTGGGTAAGGATTAATACCATGTTTATGAAAACACCTTCGCAAATAATGCATTATTTTATAACAAATTTGATTACCATTAAAAAAGTTATAGTGAGCCAACCTTATAAGACAGACATATGATATTACAAATCATTTTTTTGAACTTTTTAAGAGGAACAATTCCGTCATACATGATTTTTGCGTAACTTTAACCGGTTACGCAGCCCACGCAACGGAAGCTCTCAAAAGGAATAAATTTTCCCCGTTTTTGCAACATTTTTCATTGATGCTCTGCTCCTAATGGTCGTAGCGTAATTTTATATAACCTATAGCCTTCCTCGATAAATAAGCTATCCAACAAAAGAATTTTTAAATTCGAACCAGTAGTTCCTGAGATTAGCGCGTTCAACCAACCAAACAAACAAACTCTTCAGCTTTATAATATTAGTATTGATAAAGTAAAATAACTTCTTTAGCATTGTAAATCTTTACTTGTATCCAATACTTCTAGTTTAGAGATTTTATTTTAATGTTACACTAGCTGTGCCTCGCGACTTCGTTCGCGTGGATGTCGTAAGATACACAATATGCTAAAATAACAGCCACATTTCAATAAAACTCTCACGTCCCCCGACCCGTCGCCAACCATCGTGTTGAATCGCCCGCCTGCGCTATTACTTCGTTTTCGCTTAGGTAGTGTTCTATCTATAATATGTATGTATTTATAAATTATATAAGTATGTATATCAGTTGTCTGGTTACCATAACACAAGCTCTGCTTAGCTTGGGATCAGATGGCCGTGTGTGAGTTGTACCAAGATATTTATTTTATTTTTATTTTATTTTTTCAGACTGTTTTCTTTTGCTCGGGTCCTAAGGGTCGTAGCGTGATGTTAATAGCCTATAACTATCCTCGAGAATTGGGCTACCAAATGCAAAAAGAATTTTTCAAATCCGACTTTTTGTTCATAATTTCATGGGTTTTAATTTGTTTGCGCGGAATTCTAATTATTTTTCTATAAAAAAGTAGCCTATGTTACCCGCCTTAATATTAACTATCTGCGTGTGGAACAGACAGACATACAAAAATGTTAAAAATTGCTTTTTTGTTATAAGTACCGTTTATACTTTCTTATGCATTTAGTAAAAAGTTGTTATTTTGACATTACAAGCAGACACTTCAATTTAATTTATTTGTATAAAAGATAAAAACAATTATAACTATCAGCATTTCACGTCTTTAGAGTTGAGGGTTTCTTCTTGGTGTGGCATGGGTGTTCACTTTCGCCTATCTAGAACACAAATGATATTCATCATTTGTGTGGTTTTAGCCCATTTTGCTTCAAACATATTTATTTTATTGTATCTACGTAAAATAGGAACGAACTTCTATATTATGCACTTAATAAACACGTTCCTGTAGATAATGCTAAATAGTTGTCAAGAACAAAAATAGATATTTACTCTCGTTAACATGAATTTGCTAAATGCATATGTCATAGTCTACAATAAATAGGTATTTTTACAGATGATAATCAAATAATAATAAAGCACAATTCAATAATTGAAATTACAAAATTAGGTAAAGATTGTATAGTTTATAAATTATGGTAATTTCCAAGTAATTTAATTTTTTTTCTACCACATGATCTGCATTGTCAACAAACTAACATTAATGTCAATTTTCATGTCTAATGCTGTCACCAGTAGGTACCTATCAATGGTAACCTATTCTATTTAAAAAAAAAAATTAAATCGTTCTTGGCAATTTGGTTAACTCACAAAAAGAACTTTAGGCAAAATGGAGCGTGGGAAAATGATTAATTTACAATTACAAGCCATATGCCCCATGGGATTTGCCATCGGCAAAATTTACGAACTTCCATACAAACTTTCATCCCCTATTCGACCCCCGAAGGGGGTGAATTTTCAAAAATCCTTCCGTAGTGCTCACTTTTACTGTGTAAGAAACTCTTGCGCAAAATTTCATGCTTTTAGACCCAGTGGTTTAGGCTGTGCGTTCTCCATCAGTGAATTTATGAATTTAGTAAGTAGACAAGCCATGTGCCCGACGGGGTTTCCATCGGCAAAAATAACGAACTGCCAAACAAACTTTCATCCCGCTATTTAACTCCTTTAGGGGATGAATTTTCAAAAACCCTTCCTCAGTGGTCTGCAAAATTTCATGCTTCTAGACCTAACGGTTTAGGTTCTGCGTTGTCTGTCAGTGAATGAATGAATGAAAGAATTTAAGATTTTTATTAGATTTTTATTTGTATAGTTTGTTTTGTTTTTTTTTTGTTTTTTAAAAAACGTTGCCCCACACTAGGAATTTCTCCTGTGTCGTGGGTGCGTTTACAAACATAGAAACTCACAAGCACAAACGCCCAGACCCGAAACAACTACTTGTAGATCATACAAATATTTGCTCCGTGCGGGAATCGAACCCGCGACACGCAGTGCAGCAGTCCAATCGCTCAGCCACTGCGCTAACCGTGCGGTCAAAGTTAGTTGAAAAGGACTTTTCGAAAATCAACCCCTAAAGAAGTAAAATAGGGGATTGAAGTATGTATAGAAAAACATTGTTTTTGTAGTTTAAACCATGAAAATTGATATTTAGCATTCTGGTTAAAAATTAAAAACCACTTGTTTCAGCATTTGAAAATAGGGGGTAAAATTTTGTAAGAAAAAATTGGTATGTTTTGAAATTACAAATGGCGTGTTTTTGCGTTTTTGGAAAATCATCGCCAAGGGGGTTATAAATCCTTATTAATCATCATCGCTCAGTCCGACTTTCGCCATCGCCAAAAAACACTTTAGTAATTCAGAGAACAATCAATAGCTTTACTAAGTTCCATAGCTGTAATTATTTAGGTAACAATTTTTTTCGAAATTTCCACGGGATAAGGAATAAAGAGGATTTATATTTTCGCTGTAAATTTGCCTTCAAATTTGGCACACATAATCAGCCTATAACGTTTCCACTGCTGGGACACAGGCCTCCTCTCTGTGAGAGGGAGCGGGCCATAATCCACCACGCGGGCCCAGTGTTAGTTGTGGATGTCACACATCTTCGAATTTTTGGTTCAACTCTAGCAGTTATATATCAATCCGCGTGCCGCTCCTCGGATAATAAATAAGCAGCGCAAGACATTGTTTACCTGGATTAACACAGTACTTTTGATCCCGGTAGTACGATCCCGTAGGATATTTTCCGACATCCACGCGGGCGAAGCCGCGGGCAAAATCTAGTATAGAATAATTTTCCAGATTTCTCGACTGACCTTTAGTGAATAAAATTACTAACTTCTTTGAAATAATCTTAGGATTCATTGTTACTGCAATTTGGCAAACGATAGTAAAACCAGAAAGAAGATGTAGTGACAACAATTGAAAAGAGTATGCTTAGATGGTTTGGTCATGTTGAGAGGATGAATGAAAGTCGACTAACGAAAGGTGTTTACACGGCAGATGTGAGTGGAAACGCCGGGAGGGGACGCCCTAGGAAGACATATAGTGATCTTATTGGTGATGTTCTTCAGAAAGGTCAGGTGCGTAGTACTCGCAACCGGCGTATGAATGTAAACGAGGCAAAAGGAATATGTAAGGATCGTAGCAGGTGGCGTTCTGTAGTTTCTGCCTACCCCCATGGGAAGAAGGCGTCATTTTATGTATGTATGTATGTAGAAAAACCAGATCGAGACAGAAATTGCAATATTGAATTTCAATGAAAATAGGTAATTACGTTTTCCCATTTAAAACTTAATTGGTTTTGAAAGAGGGGCTGCAAAAGGCAAAAACATTGAACTTGAAATCTATGCAAGCGAAGTCAACTTTGTTAGTATAGTCGAGAGGCGTGAGCACAAACTCCACTTTTAAACCTTACGAATCTTATTTCCTATTACAGCAATTCGTACGCGGGCAGGAGCAATGAGGTTAATATAAGATCAAGCTTATTTATATACAGGTAGAAAACAGAATACAAGAGCCCGCTGATGACGGCAACCACAGCTCATGTGGAATTTGTGCTCACGATTCGTGCCGGCAACTATAAACAAAGATTTTAAAAACATCTCAATGTGTGACAATAAAAATGCAAATTTAACTATAGAAGCTACCCACGCCACAGCATAATTACTATTATCTACATTGCAATACAAAATACAGTAAAGTTATTTGCATTTTCTTTCTCCGTATTTTTTATTTTATACTGTTTACTACATTTTTACTACAGTTGACCGGTTTTTGTTATGAAAAACATTTTGTAAAGGCCATATTTGTCTCACGGTCGGCATTATCATAATCAGCCTATAATGTTCCCACTGCTGGTACATAGACCTCCTTTCTGTGAGAGGGACATCTCATACATCTCTCTCTCTCTCTCTCCCATCTCATCTCTCTCTCTCATCTCATCTGTGGGGGGTCTGGGGTCGGCATTATACCTTGACACAATACATGACTTCTATACAAATTGTAGTTAGTAGTATTATTTCACTTCTAATTAATGTAATTAATGCTTTTGAATGGCAACGAACTTCATATTTCTGACTGACCGACTACTTGATAATTCAAAAGTGCCTGTAAATATATAATTGACAAAAAAAAAACATGATTTTAAATTTTTGAGTAGCAACTCTAGAAGTAGTTATGTAAATCTCTAATTTTCCGGGTTAACTTTCTTGGAATGCGTGTATTACCAATTAGACTAATAAGCTTGTTATTGGTAGCGTAGTGAACGTTTTTTAGAAGAGGTTAATAAGGTAGGCATGTATCTTGTGGAGATATATAATAATAACCAGCCTATTATTGTCCAACTGTAAGGCGATAGGCCTCTTCTCATACATAGAAGGCATGAGCGTTGATCACCACGCTTGCTCAAGACGAGTTGGCAATTTCAGACTTATATTAACTATAAGTCCAGGTTCCCTCACGATGTTCTCCTTCACGGATGTCAGTTATGTCCAAGATTATCTTAGAAAGTATATATGAATTGAAAAAGTCACATTGGTACTTGCCTGAGTTTGAACCCACAACCTTATGGAGATATACATAGATGAAATAGTCTGAAGGTTTCGGGCAAGAGCTTTTGAACTACTTAATAAACTTTCTGAATTTGTGTAACTTGAAATACTATCCTGTAAATCCAGTTATCAACAGATTTGTAGGTTTATTTGAAACAGTCTCTTCTTTGTGTAAACACACATAGTAGGTAGGTACCTACTTATAAACTAGGATGTTTTGAAAATGAATGTCATGTAAGGATCGTATCAGTTGGCGTTCTGTAGCTGCTGTCTACCCCCATGGTAAGAAGGCGTGAGTTTGTGTTTTATTTAAGTTATGAAAATCAAAGAAAATAGAAAACAGGAAAGATTTCCGTATTATCTGCTTCATTTATTAAAGGTGAAACACAAAAAAATAATATTTCTCTGAAAGAAGATTTCATTTCGAACTTTTTCCCTGTAGGTATTACTGCCATCTCTCGGCGATTCTTATTGCTTACAATATCGTCCGCGTCTCGCATGGCAAAGACCGGCGCATACCTGTCCGTATATCTTCCTTACTAATTGTTTTTACAGCTGACATTTTCTGAATTCCACAACCTTAATTTTGCACTTTGAAATTCAGGCTAATTCAATTCAAACTGGCAGGGATTTCTTTTAATTTATTCAAGTGATTGAATGATTCTTTGAAACAACAGCTTTTTCTAATTTACATATCTAAGGATCGTCTATATATCTCTCTGATTACTATTTCACTTTAACGATATGAAAATGTGTATAGGTAATTAATGTTAATATGTTTCAACATTCTATTTTGGCAAATATATTTATGAAAACGATCAAGAATAATTCAAATTGATAAATAATATAAATTAAGTATCTAAATAAAGATGAACCGACGACCTTAAAAAGGTGGCTGGGACAAACTGGATGCAGAAGGTGGAGGACAGGGTGTTGTGGCACAGCCTGGGAGAGGCCTATGTCCAGCAGTGGGCTGCGATAGGCTGAGTCGATTGATCTAAAGAAAAATAAATAGGTAAATGTAGAAACACGACTTGTTCGACACGACTTGGGAAACTAAGTCAGTTAACTTATAGCTAACTTACCAACACTCTTTAATTACAACTTAGAAAAAAAGAAAGTTCAAGAAAGCAGAAAAGTAAAGTTTGTCCGAGATTAGCCATTAGACTTTAATTCATTTATCAGCACAGTTCTAAGCGACTTTACTAATTTCTTCGATTTATTTTTAATATTATTAACTTTTATCTGTAATGACTTTTAGTTATGATTAAATGATTAATTGATGAAGTATTGATGCGATTTTAAGATAATATTGGCTTTCGCTAAATATTACTTATGAAATGTCAAAATACATGAATACATGGTCAATTTAAATTAGGTAGCGAAACTCCGCAGACGTGATGGGTATGATATAAGAAAAAATAAATGTATTTGATGATGTTTTTTTTTTGGGGGCATCAACTGCTGGTAAGTCACTTAAAATATCAGTCTAAAAATCTGTTTTTATTTTGTGTAAACTGCACAGATGTGATGAGTATCGTTATCTCAACACGATAAAACAGATTTTATTAACTCACACTTCAAGTAACAAGACTACCATCGGTCATTGACTCCAAAAAAAATCATCAAAACTTTTTATTTTTATTCGTGTGTCGTGTTTATACAAGATGTAACATAAATAACGCATAACCTCTTAAGGTGTCTTTGTACTCATCATTATGAACAACTTTTACTATGGGACCAAACCTGAAATCGCGAAAAAAATTCAGTTGTTCCCTACATTTTGACGAGTTATGCGAACATAAATGTAGAGAGCAGCTAATTTTTTAAATTTTCCTTTCTGCCCGCAGTCCCCATGATTGCCGAAGGCTTTCAGTCCAGGGACAGGGATGCACTCTAATGTAAGTCTAAATAACTTACATTAGAGTGCATCCGTGTCCCCGTAAACTATAGCTTTTAAGAGATTTGTTCTAATTCCACATATATGTGAAGCTACATGAAGATACACTCTTAAATAAGTTAACAGCTCCAGTAGTTTGGTTGTGACTAAGCAGAATTTACCCTTTGTGTATACAGGCTGCTTTTGAGATGGAATTGCAAAACAAATTAAACCTGTGAAATAATATTCGACACTAAAATTAAAAATTTATTGCTAAAATGGTAATGATTTTTGATTCAGTAAGAGACTGAAATCACTATTTGAATTCATTCTCAGTCCCAGATTTAATAAAATTAATACACTAATATTGATAAGGACTAAATCTTGCATAGAAATCTCATAAATAGTACCTACGTACCTAGAAGAAAATTAATGTGTTTTGTTATTCATAAATGATTTTATTTCTGTAAGAGTAGGTTTGTAGAAACACTTTTAAACGTCAAAAATAAATTATGTTTTTAAAACTAGATGAGTTCAGTGTTTTCTATCTGACTACTCTCCGTGTCGATAAGGCATGCCCTATCTTTGTCCACTTTTATAATTCTGGTCAAAAAAACACTTCCTCTCTTCATAAACGTCATCATTACATAAAGTTCCTTGCTCTTGTTTTATATATATATGAAACTGGTACACCACTGACTACCTACAGTATTGTCTCTCCTTCTCCCTTTAATCCATCCAAAGGTCCGTAAAAGATCGCTTTTAGCGATAAGACCGCTCGTTATGTCAGCCTATGTAAAATTTCTACATTTATAATATCTGTAATTTTTATGGAGTAGATATATAATAAAGAGTATCCTATCTATCTACTCTGAGGTAAAAAGACCGAAGCAAACTAGAGAAAAGGTCACAGTCTCTTTTAAGGTCCAGACATAATCTTGGTCAGATCATGTGAGGAGCATGTAGGTTAGTGTTTCAAATGGCCTTTTGAGGAAAGAACCACACAGATTTGAATGAAGCTGTCCAGTCAGTGTACGGATTTTGTCAGTAATTGTGTAGTTCACTTCAGAACTTAAGGAGCTCAGTTTGAATACTGTTCCCTAAATTCACCCTGTATCGTATTTCGTTGGGGTGGATGTACTCGTTATTAGTGGTGTTCTGTTACATTTATATCAATTTGCGAAGACGTAATCTTGTTTGTTTCAAGACAAATATGTTAGCGTAATAGATTTTAGAGTCGTTACGAAAGTAAATGCAATGAATTCCCTGGAGTTTGTAAATTGAAATTGGGAAATGATGTTTTACTACTATTTCCATACTTGATTTTGATATTATAAATGTGAAAGTCTGTCTGTCTGTCTGTCTTTTCAATACTTAACAGCTGAACGAATTTCGATGAAACTCGTTCCACGGTTATACCATGATCGAGGTTAAGACATAGGATACCTACTTTATAACCCTGTAGTAAGTACGTTCTAGTGTTTAATTTCCGAGGTCCACGCAGGCGAAGCCGCGGGCAAAAGCTACTGTTACATATTTTGAATACTATTCAGTCATTAAACTTGTGTTTTTTTTTCTCAGCAAATTTTCTGTTGAAACGTCAAAGAAAAGTCGGATGGAGATAAATCTCAGATACATAAATGATAAAATATAAACTGTGATGCTTTCGAAGTTAGTTAGGCGTGATAATGATGAAGCTAATGAGATATTAATTAAGTTTATTCTTAAGATTAATTGAGATTAGTATGAACTTTCAATTTTGTTAACTTTTTATCATTTATTTTATCATAATGATGATATACCACTGTGTGTCAATGCCTTTGATAGACATGGCCTGCCTGTTATTAAAGCTTACTAAGTCTGCCGGGGAAGACCTGGTTGAGAGTCACATAGACCAGGGAAGCATAGTACAAAAGGCAGGAGGCCTATGCTCAGCAGAGGGTGGATCAAGGCTTCCAAAGATGACGAAGATGAAGTCTGCAGGCTATGTCCGTGATTACCCCGTGCATCAGAGGTTGACTTGGAATAGAACACTATTTTCTTAACCAATAGACCACAATTCTACATGCATAAAAATCTCTATCAAAATAACGTCAAATGGAATTTTCAATGCGTAGCAAGCGTACTAGAACCGTGTATGCAATCCTGCCTTGTAATCTGAAATGTGTGTAATCTACACATTACTCGCTCACTAACAATATTCAACAATCCTACGCTATCGTGAACAGTTTTTACATTATGTTATAATACCGTTGATGCAGGTTGGTAAGTAGAATTAAATTTCCAAAAAAAGGGTAGACAGACTGGACACACCGTGATGACGTGTTTTCATATAATGTTTACAACCACACAACCACAATTTACTGAATACAGGGTGTAAAGAGACACATCACATACCCGTTAACTACGCATAATGCCCATCGAACTAAGTAACATAGGGCAAAAATTATTGCTGGGAAACGACTTTCTTTTTTGGTGTGAAAAATCACTTTTTATGGTAAACACGCAATGTAACACGCGCAAAACGTAGTGCTTACTGTTGCATACAACAGTATAGGGGTCGTGCCGGTATTTAAAGTAAACAAACACAACAGCTTTCATAAAAAAACGTAAGTAATAAAGTTGGAACTTTGACCTTCAATATTTCCGTAACCAAAAGGTTCCCAGGTATGGTCCAGAACAAAAAAAAATCGCAATGATGGGAGGGAGTTCGCAAGGGTAACGTTAAGGCTGCTACAAACAGGCGCGACACGCGGTGCTTTTGTGTAATGTAAATTTTATGATGTCACCTTGAGTTTACATAATTTTATGATATGAGTATCGATGACGATTAAAGGGTAGTTAGTTTCGTATTTTTCGTCTGCCATGGTGCATATACACCACGACTGATAGAGTAACAAGTGTACCGTCAGCAGCAAAAGTCGATAAAAACTTAAATTTTTGCAATCTTAATTAACGAGCAAAGTATTCGTAAAATCTGTGAACTGATATAATATAAAAAGAGTATTAAGGCTCAATTTACATCGCCATGGATCTGAATGGAAGCGAGTTTTTGTAACGATATTGTACCATCGGGTGGAAGATATCTGACTGGTTAAGGGCTGATTTAACTAAAGTCAGTTAACTTTCAACCGGGGAATAAAATTGACGTCTGACAGTTGTTGTATGGAAAATCTGTCAAAAATTAAAAAAAAAATATTCGTTAGATTAGACTTCTAGGTATAAAAGTTTGGTCGAATTCGCCCTAAATCGACTTTTAAAGTAATTACGAGTTTGAAGTATCTACCCCTATATCACGCTTTGGACTTATCGTCGTAGGTAGGTATTCTACTATTCTACTGTTGTTGTAGGTACCTACATATTAAATTATGGTACGTATTATAAAATGTAAATTGTCATTTTCAAATGTTTATTTAATGCAGGTACAAATGCACCAAACGATATAAATGCTAATGCGTTTAACTACAATACAGAAAATTAAGTACCTGTTTCGTATCACATGCATTATCTATGGGCAAGCAGACCTAAGTGAGAGAGCTTCAATTTAACTTAATTATACCTGCAATAGGAATAAATAGAATAGGTGTCTTTCATTTATAATTCAGTAGCGACCCGCCCATCTTTAAACAGTTTCAAAACATCGAGATTTGTTTATAAGTTTAATATTAATGTAATATACCTTAAACCTCTTGGAATAAATTCTCTAAATTATGGTGAAAACGGCATCAAAATCCGTTGTGGAGTTAGTTGCGTGGTCAGACAGACACGAAATGCGACTTTAATTTATAATATAGATAGATAATTATATATTCTAGCTTGATTTAAGATTTTGCTAATTTACAAAATTCATTCCTCTCATTGTCAGACCATTAAGGGGCTGATTTGTTCCTCAGGTTTAAAGTTACCTCTAAGTATACCTTTCATCAAAATCGCTTCAGTGCTTTAAAAATTGACATACAGACAAACTGTTACTACCACCCGATGACACTATAACCCTCCTCCAGGAGAGTAGTAGAGTAGTACCGGTTGCAAATACAAACGCAGACCGCTTTCCGTCCTCGCCATCGAGGACCGCCGCGACGTCCCCGTCCATCCCCGCCCCGACGCTTGCTCGAGCCAGCCCGCGCCGCTGAGCCTGTAGCTTTAAATTTGTCCTTAATTAATCATGATCCGATCCAGCCTATCCCTTGCTGCCCCCCAGCGACGCCCTAAGCCTAGGTCCGTAGTCCATAGGGGGTGCCCTTGGGGTGCGTTATATGCCTTGGCTGGAGGCCTTAATTTAATAAAGCATCCACATGATAGGTCGGTTGAGCAGCCAACCTCTTAGGTTGACCTGCGAGATACCATTCACAAAAAAAAAAAGATTTCTTCATTTATATTTGTGTGGATATTTAGATAAAGAACCGACTAAGTAGGTTTTTACATTTTTAACCGACTACAAAAAAGGAGGAGGTTCTAAATTCCACTGTATGATTTTTTTTTTGTATGTTTGTTACGCGATTACACAAAGACGGCTAGACCGATTTGGAAAATACTTTTTTTGTTTGAGAGGGCATAGTTCCTAGATAGTTCCAATGTCATCAAGTCAGGATCTGATGATGGGATCCTGGAGAAATCGAGGGAACCCTCCAAATATTATAGGCACATCTATACCGATTTGGGCATTTTTTAAAGTAACTCGCGCATTTGCTCTTGGCAAGCATCATTTGGTGAGGTGGAACTGATGACGAAGACCACAGATGGCCACTACTCAATAATAAGTATTTCACGGGTTGCGATTCGATTACTTTAATATGGTTGCTAAGAAATTTATGCTCGACACAATGCATATGGTGAATTGAAACTGATAGTGAAGTATCAGGAGAACTCCTCAACAATTAACGTCCCTGCATCGGGAAAAGCAATATTTTTTTAAAATGTGATGAGCAGTTAGATAAATTACAAACCGACCCACTAAAATATTAAAAATAAGAAACTTTTTTACAAAAAAAACAACCGACTTCCAAAAAATACACTAAAAAATGAAAAAATAACTTTAATTTTGGAAGTCGGTGGCAAAAAACTAAAATACAGTTCCAAAGACACCGACTTTGTAATGTTCTGCAAATAGTAAGGTTATTAAAAATAATGTTCGACGAAGATACAGTCGCGAACAAAATTAAGTTCACCCCATTACTTGGAACCTAAAAGTAACGAATTAACTGACGAATTGTGGGTGTACTGTACACCTGCCTAACCCTTAGGGGAACACAGGCGTGATGTTATATTGTGTTGTTGTGTGTGTAAAAACAATCGCATCGCAAGTCGCACGCACTAAACGGTTCACGCGACGTGACCTATCTTCGATAACATTTCATAGGTTTTGAGTAAATTCACGTCGCTCACGTAATACTATACGTGTCATGTTTGTGATTATGCAAATGTATGGTAGTATTCCTTTCATCTATTTTATGACATTTTCGTTTATTTTCTTGATAACGCTACAAAACTGTCACACATTTCGAGAGAAAAACTAAAAAAAAACTCAAAGCATTCAAGTCATTTCTATAAAACCATGATTTTTATTTATTCATTTATTAAAAATTTATGCTCAAGTAAAAAGAATACCGTACAAAGGCGGACTTAATGCCTGAGGCATTTTCTACCAGTCAACCTTAGGGTGATGCAGAGAGAAAACATGGCAGGTGCAACATAAGGGATAGATAACACGAAAATAACTATACAATACTAGAATAAATACATAGATATATACACACATACTTATAAACCTTTTTATTTTTATAGACACTTTTTAAATATCAAAGGATTTGGTTAGTCAGAAAGATGAAGCTAGTTGCCCATTCCAAAGCATTTTTTTTTCATTTTTTATTTTTTTATTTTACCACTTTGTCGACATGCTTTATTTATACCCGTACCAAATTACAGCTTTCTAGTATTAAGGGTCTTTGAGTTAAGCCTCGGACAGACAGACGGACGGACATGGCGAAACTATAAGGGTTCCTTGTTGACTACAGAACCGTAATAAAAAGACACGTGAGAAAATCTGTGCCATATGTCATACATATGTGAATAAAAATAAGTTAGGAAAACCAAAGAGGTAATAAAATGAAATTTTATGAATACCTAAATATTTCGCAGTGGACAGAACTAATTTATTAACAAAAACTTGTTTTTCTCTGTTCATAAGACACACGCGTTCCACACGAGGCACGGGATTCTAAAGACACGTTTGTTAATAACAACAGTTCTAAGAAAAAATGGGTACTTAAGTATATTTTAATACCCACTTGGAAACCAACTGGTTTAACAGGTAATCCAGTTTGCACTTTATTAATAAGTAACAAGCGTTAGAAAACCCATTTTGATGTCATAAATAAAAATTTTATCGCTAAACACCTATTTATAGCGGATAAAATTATTTTTTCAAGATTTTCTTACCTTGACATTCTGACATTTTGCTAATACATATTTGTATATCGTAGTAGGTACCGTAAATTCAAACTGCGCACTTAGAATAACATAATAACAATGATAGTAGATTGACCTCAAGATACCAAATACTTAATTTTTTACTTATTTTTACAATGAAAGTAGCACAGTGCCATGTTCCAAATAGCTTATCCATTGTTCCCTTTTTCCAAATATTAAAAACAAAAAGCAAATACCGAAAGTATTTGCAATCAACGTAATTAGAAAATTATCTAACGTATTTGCTCATGTACTCTTTTGAGACGATCAACGGCTTTTAATGACCCACATAGCGTATAAACAAACGAAGTATAAAAAAACTTTTTTTATCCACTTGTGTTGTCCCACTGCTGGGCAAAGTCTCCCCTATAACTTTTCACTGTTCCCTGTGTTTCATTCTGCGGTCAATCTCCCGTAAACGCATCTAAGTTACCACGCCAGCGTTTCCCTGGCCTTCCACGGCGACGAAGCCCGTCTTCTGACACCTACTGCGTGACGACTCTGGCCCAAAAGATGACTTACCTACTTTTAAAAACTAATAAATATAGAAAATCTTGATCAACTTTGACCTTTAACAGCGTCTTGTCGACTTTGTACTAAATAGACTGCTTGTAACAACGCATCGTGACTGAAACGATAGATTCCTTTATACTGGATGAATTTTTTTACCGTCTCGAAATTTTTACAGGGTGTTCTACCCATGAACATGAACAACTTTCACTATGGGACCAACTATGGGATCACGAAGAAAAAATCAGCTGTTTCATACATTTTGGTCAAGTAGTTGTTCATATTCATGGGTAGAACACCCTGTAAAAATTTCGAGACGGTAAAAAAAATCATCCAGTATAATGCTCTCGACACCTCAATACCCTCAATACCTTTATATTTAGCGTCTCGGTCTTCCACAATACAGTAGGTAATAACTATGTAAATATCATTATTCTCAATATTGTGGGTGGTACAGATTATATTAGGTACTCGTATATAAATATTAGTCAATTTAAAAAAAATCAGCTGCTCCCTACAATTTAACGAGTCATGCAAACATAAATGTAGGGAAAAGCTAATTTTTTTTCGCGATTTCAGGTTTGGTCCCACAGTAAAAGTTGTTCATAATGGTGAGTACGATGATCCCGTAAGAGATTACCACTGTTTAAAATTACACCTTGTATAATTACGATCTCGACTGATTCATCAACGCAGAGCCTAAACCGCTACAAACTTGAAATTTGGACAGTTGATGCCTTTTATGTTGTAAACATCCATTAATCAAGCGTTTTTTGGAAATTTGACCTTTAAGGGGTGAAAAATTTTATTTGTTTGAAAAATCTTATTTCTTGAGTTAATAAACTTGAAACTTGGCAAGAGGCAAGGTACTTAAGTAAATTATGAAGTTTGTCGTTTTTTGTTTTTCTAAACTACCCCCTAAAGGGGCATTGGCGGGTGTCAAACTTTGTATGGAAGAATTTTAACGCGCGTTCCGATTAACTTGACACTCAGTCTCTTAAAACCGAAATTCTTAAAACCGAAAATAAAGAATTATGTGTATCAGGGTATTTTGAAAATCTACCCCTAATGGGGTACTAAATTACGAAATTCACGCGGACAAAGTTGCGCGGGAAGTGCTTGTTATATATAGGTAATGATACGAAATAGGGTACCGAAGAGCCCAGCTTGAAATTATGTGTTTTGAACGAGGCGATTTACACTTAGTTGCATCATTTATATTTTTTATGTCCCGATTCAAAAGTTATTACAAACACATAACAATAGTTATCAGCAGTACATAACACCTAACTTGAATTAGGTAACACCTACTTACATTCATACTACCTACCTACATACCTACTTACGCAAGGCTCTATTGTGGTACTTGGGCTTAAAATTCTCTGAAGACTACATGATTACATAATCAGCCTATAATGTTCCCACTGCTGGGACACAGGCCGGAATCCACCACACGGGCCCAGTGCGGGTTGGTAGATGTCACATGTCTTCGAATTTTTGATTCTAGAGTTTCCTCACGATGTTTTCCTTCGCCGTTTTGAGAGCAGTGGTGATGAAATAATTGCACACATTAAATGATTTCTGTATAATAAATAATTTTCTAATTGCATTGATTGCAAATTCATTTGGCATTTACCTTTTTTTAACATGTGGAAAAAGGAACAACGGATAAGTTATTCTGAATATGGCACTGTGCTTCTTTCATTGAATTCTCTGAACACCATGACATGCATACATGATGTTAGGTACAGGAGCTAGACCACCACCTCTTAAAGCAGTATTATTTTAATCTTATACCCCTCTCTGTCCTGTATAGCTTCATCCCTTTCTCACACTGAAGTAACATTAAAATAATACTGCTTTAAGAGGTGGTGGTTGGCCCCCTGATCCAACGTGTCAATCAGTATTGCCATTTTAGAGCTATTTTTGGCATGGGCTATTGGGATTACATAACAAATTCCCTAGTAAAACAATGGACTTTGTCGTTATTAAAACTTTACCATCCAGCCAATATCGTGTCCTGACATAGGTTAGAAGGGTCATTGATCCAAAATATCCATATAAAAACACTTTGGCAAGATGACTGTCACTAAAGCAATTGCAAAAAAAAAATACTATTTGCTAACAAGTTGATACTACAATATTATTATAAAGTAGCTGTGCCGGACTTCGTTCGCGTGGATGTCGGAAAACAACTTCCCTATTTGAATCGGACTTTGTTAACAATTTCATGGGTTTTAATTTTTTTGTGCGGAACCCTAATTCTTTTTCTAAAATAATATTAGCAGACAGACCAAATTTTTAAAAATTGTCTTTTTGTTATAACTACCGTAGGTATATATTTTCTGCATTTAGCAAAAAGCTGTTATTTTTGATTTACAAATAGACCATTTTATTTATTAGTATAGACGTATAGACAAGCTGTGCCTCCGAAGGGAAAAATGCTAACTTCCAAAAAAGTTTTATCCCCCATTTAACTTCTCTAAGGAATGAATTGTCAAGAATACTTCCTTCGTTGAACTTGTACACAGAACTAGTAAAAAATTTCAGTCTTCAAGACCCAGCGGTTAAAGGCTCTTTAAAACAGGCGCGACTCGCAATGCGACCCGCGCGCGACACATAGGCACCGGTCGTCGCACGACACGTGGAGCCTTTGTGTCGCGTACGATTCACGTCGCGTGTCACGCTTGTTTGCAGGAGCCTTGAGGCTGTGCGTTGTCTGTCAATGAATTATTTTTTTCTTTAGCGGAATTAAAAAGAACAAGTTAAGTACCTGGTACTTGTTGCCAGGCCTTCACTGTCCTCCCACGCCTATTAACACGGTAATATGAAAACATTGTAAAAGCCAATTAATTTTAGAAGAGTAGGTAACCATGGCTTCTCCATAGGAAAAGACCAATTGGAACCGTGCACGTAGCTTTTGACGTTTCATAAGTGCCCATGTAGGTTTATGTGATATAATATTTTGATTTTGATAAGAATGGAGGCCACTTTTCCCCATTTGACTTTTACTTAAGACTCAGATAAGTGCCAGCGGCCTTGAATGTATAGCTTGCGTGTTCTCTTCTGAGCTCACGCAACGCGTCGTACGTTCACCCAGAAATAGGACTCAATAGGATCAAGGAGCGCTGTCCTAAGTTAGACACATTATTAATTAGACACATAAACCAAAATGTTTTTTAATAAAACACGTATACTAAAAGATAAATAATTAAATTAGCTTTAAAATGGCGAAGCTTTCTTAAAAATACGCTTGATAGTTTTTGTATTATTCTCAGTTTTTTTTTATCCGCGTCGCACATAACTTTACAAATTATTACACTATGCAATATAATCATAATCTAAATTATTGAAATATCAAGTTAATACGGAAATACTCTAATTTAACATATATTTTTTTCCAGTCATTAACACTACTCATTTAGACGTGATATTCAGGTTAAAATCATTAAACGTCGCTTATCGTCGCCTTAATCGAGTTTTTTAGAAGGGCTACCAATTTTACCAGACGGGCTAATATTTATACGCCGTCTACTCATATCTCTTTGCAAAGTCTTAAGCCGGGCCTTAAAATAATCTCTGGTAGTTCAGACCGCGTAATCCAAAACTTTTTAGCTAATCTTTGAGAGCCTTAGGGCAAAGTTGGTGTGAGACTAGTTAATTATACTTTAGTCTAATTCTTGCGTTTATAAACTTTTAATATCAGCTCCTTTATTTATAAACGTTGCTTAAAGTTAAGAGACATTAAACGTCAAAAATGTTTGTTTAAACAGTCACTAATCATTACTTAACTTTAAGCAACGTTTATGAAAAAAACCCTGTTTTATATTTGGTTAAGTAAACCCTATAAACATATTTTGAGATATTTTACTATTCTTATGATAAGAATTAAAACAATAATTCGGATAAAACTCGTGTCTCGAATTCGGATCGGATGATTGTCATTATTTAAGCACAATACTAAGTAGGTAGGTGACTTTTTATTTACAGTAAAGTTAACAAAATACGGAAGTGGTTTTGCACGTTTTTAGTGATATTCAATTTTCATTAACAACCATTTACAAAATGTATTCTCAATCCGATTATTTCACTGTCTGGTGAAACTCTTGAGCTAGCCAGACGTTTTATTTCGTAGCTACCTAAAGGTACACTTAAAAGGTAGGTAAACTTAAAAGTTTTCTATATAAACTTATCAAAAACCCATAACACAATTTCCTGGTACCGACCCTTAAATAAGTCATACAAAAATACCTCAGTCGCCCTCCTTCCTTTTCTCAGTAGTAGCCCGGAGCCTGGATTTGTGCTCGGTTGATGGCAATAAGCTCGTCCCCTATTACATGGGACTTAAACATAACTGGCGGATTGTGGGTGTACTATAGCCTACTATATATACAACTACTATATATATACCAATACTACTATATATATACCAACCACTACTATATATATACCAACCCTTCGGAGAAACAAGCGTGATGTTATGTTATGTTAAAAATGTCTCGCATACCTACCTTCAATTTAGTATCACCAACTCACGCGCGTGCGTGTATGACCAGATGTTTGAATGTAAATGAAGCAAAAGAAGTGCCTGTAAGGATCATAGCAGGTGACGTTCTGTAGTTTCTGCGTACCCCCATGGGAAGGAGGCGTGAGTTTATGTACCTATGCGTATGTACCTAACTCACGCGTAAAATTTTACTTAAAGATACATTTCTTTTGGTGACCATACCAAGCCGTTTCAACCACACTCACAGGCACGGAAACTTGGCCACATGTGAATTTATCGATAATTCGTATTTAACAAAATTTTTGACACTGATTTAAGGGTAGGTGCACTCTATAAGTGTTTTTTTATGCTTTTAGAACGTAGTAATTCGAAAATGACTACACCATTAAGCATGTTTCGCACTTTTGCAGAAATAAAGGATTTTGCACTATCAATTTAAAAATACTACCTACAAAATGAAAAAGTACCATAAATGACAATTCGAAAAGGTGACGTATGCGCCCGATATGTGGGAAAGGAATTTGTTTGAAAATTGCGTAGGTATTATTATATTTCCTTGACCATACGTAGTTTAGGTTAAAAATAAAAATATAATTTCATTATTTGGTTTCCTCAAACCTGGTAGAAATCTGGCGAAAGATAGAAAAAGACAGCCTGCTGGTTAAATGGCTGTGATTGATGACGTTGACGATTTGCGCTTGCACCTCAAATCACTAAATGCACTGAGCGCTACACATTATTTTAAAACATCATTCTCTCTTTGTCATTTTCAAACAATTGACAGAAACAGGACGATGTTTAAAATACGTTTAGAGCTAAACGCATTTAGTGATTTCTGGTGCAAGCGGGCCTTTATATTTTATTTCTTGATCTTTTACTACATAATATATGGATAATACATAATATGCCTTTTCATATTATTAATATAAAATGTAGCATTACTAACAAGACATTTTGAAAGCGATAGTTCGTATTTTCAAATTAATCGATTAGCTAATCGAATTATATGTAATATGTATTATATCAACGCATTTTACGACCACGTATGATTAAGTATAAGTATAATATTTTTATTTTATTACATCGCATTAAATTCACAATAGATAAAAAAAGTTTGGCACAAAAGGAAGGAGGCCTATACCAGCCGATCTATTCTGCAAAATTAATCCTGAAAACTATGGTGAGGTTTTCTTGTTAGCTGTCAATTGTGTAATCAAGTGGATTGACAGCTCACTTCAAGCTCTCTTCACCTACGTTTTCATGGTGAGATTTTTACAGAATTGACCAGCTACCCAGCAGTAGGGGCTCGTGGCCAAGTAATTTTACAGCCGCACGGGTCGATCGACCAGGTTAAGCTACGCCTGCCGCAGTTGGTCCGTGGATGGGTGACCATCTTTACATACCGAGAACCCTCCGTGTCTCGGAAAACACGTTATGCCGTTGGTCTCGGCTGTCATTCGTAGATTTTTGACAGTCGTTACGGGTCGTCAAAGCCCGAAAGTCTGACAACCAGTCTTACCAAGGATATCGTATTACTCAGTAACTGGGTTGTAGAGGTCAGATAGGCAAACGCTCCATGTAAAATACTGGTATTCAGCTGCATCCGGTTAGAGTGGAAGCCGACGCCAACATAGTTGGGAAAAGGCTCGGCAGATGGTGATGGCCGGCTACCCAGCAATGAGTGGAACACTTCATTCCGCGACGTCGTAAGATGTACCGAAGTACTTAAATATCAGGTTGGCACAAAAGTAATGAGACACTTGGCTTACGTTTTATATTTTATTAGTATTACAATACAAAAAGTTTAGTCAATGATGTAATCACCATTAGCATCTAAGACTTCTTGCCAACGATCCGGCAAAGTTTGGATGACTTTCGCCAGAACTCTGATGGCTGTGCCTCGAAAAAGTTGTTCAACTCCGCTTCTACATCCGAGAAATCATTAAATTTTTTACCACCCATATTTTGTTTCAGGGCTCTAAACAAATGATAGTCTGATGTGGTGAGGTCTGGGGAATAAGGTGGGTGGGTTATTGTCTCCCAGCCTAAGTTCTCCAGCTGTTGGCAGCGGCAGATGCAACGTGAGGTCGAGCGTTATCGTGTAGTAAAATTACATTGACTCGTCATCGTCGTTTATTCTTGATGCTATCAAGAAAAAACGACGAAGGCGAGTCAAACAAGCTCACCAAACTATCTGCTGCTAGCATCTGCTAGCAGCAGATAGTTTGGTGAGCCATCTGGTTTGGTGAGCTGGGTAGAATATTTGTCAGCGTTTATAGTTTCATTGTGTAACAGTTTTTTTTTTTTATTTATTTATTAAAATCTGTATCAACAATAACACACTTATAATCTGCCAAACAGCATAACAGTCTGTCGGCAGATTGTCCCAGTTCATAAAACAGCATGACTTGCGCGTCCCAGAAATAGCAAGGCAGAACTTTTAAGTGGTTTTTTTGTCTCAGCTTCGGTTGAGTTGGTGGCGTTTCTTCTCGAAACAGCTAAAAAGCATGACGTGTATCGTTCTCGTAATGAATCCATGATTCATCTCCAGTAACAGATCAGACTAAAACTCTTTACGTCGGGGTCGCAGCAAAAGTGATTGACAGATAGCGACACGGACTGCACGACTGGCGTCTGTAAGGATGTGCGGTACCCACCGAGCCAAAACTTTTCGATACCCGAGCTCATGCAGATGGTATTCCATGGCGTGGTGACTGCAGTTAAGTGCTTCCGCTAATTCACGAGTTTCGAATTCGGATTCGATTGCATTTCGCGGCGTAAATCGTCATCATTCACTGCGGGTGATCGTCCTGAGCGTGGCTGACCTTCAAGGCTCCTGTCTCCTGATATAAAACGGTTAAACCATCGGGACACCGTCGCATGGCTTATAGTTACTTCCAGTGCCCAATGCAGTGTTGATATTGTCAGCCGCAGCCCGCGCATGTGGCCTAACAAGTACTCGTATAAGTATAGTGTTTGAACTTGTCGCTCGTCCATTTTTCTTCAAACTGACTAAACAGATCGCGAGGGCGGCTTTATATACTCCCACATCACAAGTACCTAAAATGTTCTACAACATTCAAAACAATTAACTTGAAAAAGGAAATGTATAGAGTTTTGTAGAGTGTCTCATTACTTTTGTGCCAACCTGATATTAAATGAAAATAAAGCTTTGAAAGCCAAAATAATAGTGTCGACTCGACGACATGATTATTATAATATATTACATCTCTGTGATGTAATATTACCGGTTTGCACGTGTAGTAAGGATTAAATTAAGCCCTTTCCGCGATTATTGTCAACCATTGTCACGCAGCCTGTGGGCGTTACAGTAAAGGGACGCTTAGCCCTTTGTGTTTAAAGTATGGAATGGAATAACATACTCTTTTTTTTATAGCCGACTTTTTAATAGGGAAGATGACAAAATTTTTTTTTTGGTTCGTCAGGTAGATTATTAAAAATATTGGACGTATTTTTTCTTTTCTACCATAACAAAAGATTACGGCTATACATTGAGTTAAAATATGGCATAACGTCATGCCTTGCTAGATTTTATACTGAGTTGTGACGTAGCGAAGCCCCACTCCTCAACTTTAATGCGTTTTACTAAGTATTTTTAATTAATATGATAAAGCAAAAAATACGTGTCTAATATATTTTTTTTTCTTATCTGACTGACGGACTGAATAGATTTTTTTTTTACCCAGGCATCACCCCTATTCCTTTACCAGTTTTGACAACAATTACTATTAATATGAAAGTTCACTAAGGTTGAAGCTATAGTGCAGCAAGCCCATCTGATCCGATGATGAAGGCGCTGTCGGTGAACTAAAAATTACAGAACTTGTCAATTTTCATAGTAATTTCGTTAGTTCCGATTAAAGCCACTGGGCCAGATAAACTTGCTGGACTCTATCTAAAATGTCACATAGTACCTTGTCGCTTTAAGACTAGCAACTGGCAATCAGATTTAGTAATAAAGAAATTACGAGGTCCATTATACCTAGCTAACACATTCCATACTCCATGCGGTTATTAGGGCTAGAGGAGGAAACACCCGATATTAAAACGTAGAGACAATCTTGGCAATGACGAAGTTGAAAAAATAATATATACAAATAATAATGAACCTTAAAGGTTGTTGACCATAATAATATTTATTTCTTGACTGTCCTCTCTTTTTGTATGCACTTGTTTCTGTCAAATAAACCTATTTTTCTCTCTTTCTTTTCTTTACCTGATGATATAAAAATATTACTTATTTGTTTGATACGGTATTTGCAAGCAAAGAGACGATAAAATAAAATGCCCGTGACAATCTATTACATAAGTTTAAGACTTCGATATTATTTAATAGTACAACGTGATATAATATTTGGATCATAAAAATATTGTATGGTTTAAACATGTTTGATAATGCTGAACTTGTTGAGAACGCAGATTATTAATATACTGCCTGAGTGACAGACAGTAACACTAGATGAATTCCCCTAGTGATCTTTTTGATATTCTTATGGAATACTTCAACCAATCCCCCATTATTTTTCCCTATTAAAACAATAGCAAGCAGAAATTCGTTTAGCTATTCATCATTAGACATAAGTTTTCCAATTGCCATTAAAAGCAGCTGCTATTCATATTTTTGCATGTTTCGTCAATTTCCCGCAAGTTCCTCCAACATCTATCCGTGTTCCTTCAACTTCCCCATGTGTTCCCCTAAATTTTTCATGCGTATCTTCAACTTTCCTATGTATCTATTCCTCCATTTTTTTATTTCATTTGATCTCCAACGACCTAATTCCCCCAACTGTATCCACAACTTCCACAAATGTATTTCTTTTCCCAATATGTTCCTCCGATTTCTCCAAATACGGCTAGAACAGAGCCTTTTACAGGTGATGTTTACAGATTGCCGTCGCTCAGTGGCCGATTGACTAATACCTGTTTCGTTTGGGATAAAGGTGAGGCGCAGATGACGTACTGGTTCACTCGGTACAAGTTCAAATTCACCGAAGTAGACTACAGCTTATTCCTCACTTACTCCGTCCTTGTTGGAAGCGTTGGTAAGTTCTGTTTTTTATTACTATACTGTGGTAAAATGTTAACGATATAAGTAAAGCAGAAAAGGTTTGCCCTTCGGTAATCTTCGTGTTTTCTAATTTACACGCACGTCGCGCCAGAGAGTAACAGAGGCAAAGCGTCAAATTTTTGTACTGCCGCGCTTTGTGATATTGCACCTATCATTGCGCGTTTCTATAAAACTTTCTCTCTATTGTGCTATCTACTCCGGTGGCTGATCGTAATGACGATCCGCCATCAAAGAAGATAGCAGTGACAGATATGTTACTCAAAAATTTTGAAAAGTTTTTGAAATTACATAAGAGTTGTTTATCTCTAATGTTGTACCCATGATCATAGAAAATAAGTAAATACTTTCATGGTTGTAACAGCTCTATATAAGATATTATTATCACCGTGGGTTCGTACATCCGAAGATAGACGATTATTGCCGAAGTGCATACTTTTTCTAGGAAATCTGTACGCGATTAATTTGTTATTAAAACCACTGCACATTTGTTTTTGGTTTGTCTAGAAGATTTTTATACATTTTCAGTGCATTCAGTATACAATTGTTTTGCAATCTTAATATGATAATCCATGGCATAACCTAGATCTATAGAAGTGTTTGCCGTAAAAAAAAATATGTAAACGATGGTTATTAAACAAACACAAAATGTTGGTATAATTCAGTTCTTTTGTCTTTATAAATCAGACTTATATTTCAAGAAGAATAACACATGGTTAGTACACAAATAACAAAGTAACGGATTATAAACACTGTGCGAAACGCTGTGTGTAAAACACTTTTCAAAACAAAAATAATTTCCAACGCATTTGTTTATCCCAAAAATCCAGCAAATAAATAAACATCTGACAATCAGTCACGTTGCTAAATTTAAATACATATTTCAGAAAACAGCGTAAATATTGCTGGCTTTGCCAATGAGTGAGAAATGCCCAATTTTTTTTATTGACGTCATCAACCGTCGTTTGTTTTATTCACTAAACAACGACAAAAATATGACATGTGACGTAAATGATGGATGACATCTAAACACTGTAGTGACCTTGAATCTACTGCGCAGAGCGACACGCGTCGATGTGGAAAGGGCTATAAATTCTGTTGCACACACGGTGTATAACATCTTTGTACTGACTGATGCACGAAGATAGACCACATGGGTTTTATACACCTTGCTTTTTTATAGGTTTTTTTTAATTAAGTCACATACTACATTGAGCTATTCAGCAATGGTTTAAATGATTTAAAATATTTAGTACCTCCTAAAAAAACCTAATACCATTTCGATTTTAAACGTAGCTCTCTGGCAATATTTTGCTACTTCGGTTAGTGGAAAGAATTTTATGAAACTCAATTACAATTTTGCTATCAGCAAACTCAACCTGATCAAACAAGAATTCCACGTTGTCTTATAAAAAAAAACAAATACACAGAGACTTTTATTATTAACCAAATAAAATTAATCAACAGAAAAACCATAAAACAATCTTTTTTAGGAAAAATACCCTGTAAAAAGATTAATTAAATGACAAGATAAAGGTGTAAAATAAATATTATGACAGCGTGCGATTTCAAGAAGGTAGTTCTGAAATATTTTTAAGTAAGTAGGTAATAAAATTGTGTAGTTTCAAAGAAAGATAAGAAAATTACGTTGTAAATTATCAAGTACGTATTACAAAAAAAAAACGTTGTAAAGTATTTTAGAAATAAATATACCCACCTAAATGTGATAGAGTTAAAAAAACTGTAGGTATTGTTTTTTTTTTGGCAACTGATAATTTTTCAAAAATGAAGATAAGTTGGTTATATTATTGCGCTCAATTGTAATAACAGCCATACTAAAACGTCTATAAATACGATTAAATCATCATTTACACTAATAACTATAACCTACGAGACCTTTGCATTGTACCTACACGTACAATAAAATTAAACGTTAAGACAAATGTCTCATTGTCTGTTGCGGTTTACACTGTATATTGACCTTGTATGATGACTTTTAAAATGAAGCCCGTGTGTTTGTCATTACTTAATTAAATTCTATTTTCCATCAAATAATTAAAAAAAAAAACAATAAAAATATTAAAAAAATAAAATATTTCTGACGTGACTATAAAATAAAATAAAATTTCAATTGAATTGTCACTGCAATTGAAATAAAGAAATGAGTAGGTATAAATTAAAAAGGTCACATAATTAATTAAAATTTTAATAAAACACAACAATAACGACGGCCTAAGAAGGTTTGAAATTACTATACAAGTTCCAATACGAACTTAGGCTTTTTTTAACTAAAATAAAATCTGAATCGTATTTTCCAGTAACAATATCAAATAACTATCTGTCAGTAAAAACTGGTTATACAATTTAATAACATAATCGTCTCTGATAATTTAAAATGGAGAATCGTGTTTAGCACTTAAATAAAATGGTATTTTAATGGCACTTATGTAAATAAACAAATTAGTCGTTCGTTAATATTATAAACATGCTTTGCATTACCGTTAACATTTTCATCAATCATAATAATATCTATTTTAAGAAGTGCGTATCGCTGTTTTTTCCTTCAATGACAAAATTATTATTTATTTCCGTGTAATCTAAATCGAATCCTGCTTATGGCCTTCTTACAGGTAATAAAAAAAAATATATTTTTAAATATTATATTTATAAAAGTCGGCAAGCCCACGTGTTGAATAGTAAATTAATCGAGTAGATTAAAAAGTGTAAACAGTGTTTTCCGCTTATCGAATCGAATCGCCGCAAGTAAATCAAATTTCACAGTTCACACTCACATCTAGCGTATAAAATACAAGAAAATCCGATAAACAAATACAGGAGAAAATACTGAATAATCGATATTAAAAGACCGATGGAAAAAACGCTCGATTCTTTAAAGTCGAGGCCGCCCAATTCAAGTGGGTTACGGAAAAGTAGATCCTCCTGCCGTAATTTGATCAAGATTATTGCTGTTGTTAACTCGTATCTTCTTGACCTGTCAGTGTCACAATCTACATATTTCTACGCTCATCTTACAGCGATAATTTTTCACGGTTTTATTTAGTTTGGTGAGAAAAGACCTAATAGATAATGCTTCAGCATTATCTTCAGTTCTTAATATGGAAAATTGGGAAAATGTGGGAGAAAATAGCTCTGAAATGGAAAATACAGAAAAAACCTTCCTATTATAATTATTAATTAACCAATTCTGGTGTAGCCTACATGCCTATGTAGTCTGTCTTATGTATCTAGCTCCAACGTGACAGTTCTAAGCCTCGTTGACATGGGACGAGTAGACTTGGTATGAGTCGTGTGATTCAGCTGGGTACAAATGATTGGCGGGCTAGCCTTAGACAGTAGTTGTCTTTTTGAGTCAGTCTTCACAGCTGAAGATAAAATCTTTTTGCGAGCTGATAGAGCGAGATTTAAACGCGCTGTATTTAGGCATTTCGACAGCTGTCCGTTAAATCGCGGGTATCAATCTAGGCAGCTAGTAAATCTTATTTATATGTAGTATATTTACACAATGTAAACGTAGCTTTACAAGTAATTTGTCTTCTTCTGTCTAGCTCTGGTTTGACCTCAAAACAACCGCCGTCTATCTTCAAACTGTCAGCTCAGAACTTGGTAAACAAAATGAGACAAACATTAGAAATGCTTACAATTAAATGATAGCGAAATGGCATGGAATATCTCAGAATAGATCACAGACAACAGAGGCTGGGTAACCGATATTTTAGCATAGCAATGGAATGTAAATACCCTCGGTTTGTAGAAGCTTAATTAAATCTTGGATCAGTAAAGTAATCTTGCGTCGATGTTGATATTTTGATTTACAAAATTACAACAGCTGATATGACAGACAGCTGATTACTGATCAGATATTTAAAAACTGGGGAATAATCTTTATAAAGATAGGACTTCATCTGATTCTATTGTCGATAGAAGAAGGTAAAATATCTAGATAAACATATGTAGATGCAGTCACTTCGTCGTGGACCAGTTTTGCGACAAATATAACTTTATCACCATATTGTATCTGATAATGAAATATTGTTTAAAATAAAGCGACATTCAGTTACGTCATCGGACGTGTTATGATAGAAATTGCAGAACAAGTATGTAAAACACAATACAAAGACAATACAACGCTGTTTTATAAAAACAGTAAGTAATTTCCACAGATGTGATATTTGATAACATTTTACTCAATATCTTCTATAGGAAACTGTCTATGTTTAGGCTGATGAAGGTAGCGTTTTGTTCAGTTAGACATGAATAGTTTTTTTTACAATATGTTTAACTACGTAAGTGCCTATCCAGTATTCTATATAAGTATCCGTAGGTCACCCAGTGTGTTAAAAATATTTAAGTTGAGACTTGCATTAGGCGGTGGGTGACTCATTCCTTTATTTCATTGCCAGATTATCTGGTAAAATAGTTAAAGTGACTCGAATTAAAAGCAGTATATTCTATTTCACAATTTCTTTGTACAGGTTCCTTCATAACAATATATTTGTTCAGCAAAAGATGGAAAATTGAGGACAGCATCATCGGCGTGGTGGCCTGCCTGAGTAGGATAGCTGCGAGCGTGGTGTACGCGCTGGCTCCTTCCAGGACAGTCTACTTCTTGGGCCCAGTGCTGGACATGTTCAGCTCAGCCGGAGCCACTTCTCTGCGATCAATCGCTTCTAAGTTGGTGAATGCTGATGAAGTCGGTGAGTTGTTGATTACTTGACATTTTTCTTCTTTACCCTAAGACCTCCATGAAGCCACTCACATGTTGGTCGGACCATCATTGAAATACTGGTGTTGTGATATTCTGACTACTCATTGGTAATTAATAAAGTTTGAAACACTTTACTTTATATATAAGGTCAAATTTTAGTGAGCGCAAATATTTTAAAGGGTTTATCTACTCATAAAACTAAACAACATTTCCCAATAAACATGGGTCAAAATGTGTAAAAAAAAAATCTAAAGCCGATACTAAACCAGTCAGCTGAACGTACAATTTATATGCACAGTCCAAAAAAATCGTATTATGAGTAATTACGACCCATGTTTATTGGGAAAAGTTGTTTAGTATGAGTAGATTAACCTCTTAAAATATTTGCGCTTACTAAAATTTGACCTTATATACTACTACCCTATTACTATACCTACACATAGATACTAACACACTAATAGTAATACACTTAACCTATTTTCTTTTTTTTTCTTTATTTGTTTTTTTTCCTAGCATTCTATTCTACTTTTGAGTAGTGTCGTGGAGGACCGGCCTAACGAATGCGGAACTAAAATCCAAATTGCGGAAAAAAAAAACGTTGATCTTCAAAATAACTAATTGAATGATATAATAGACTTTAAAATGACTAATATCTTTCTCCCCATGTGTGATGAAGATAAAATGACCTATTGTCATTGTAGTTTTAAATATACGATAATGCATGAACATAATTTATAGTTGCTTGCTATGATATAATTTCACCAAAATGTTAACTTCAATAATAATTATTTTAATGTTTTTAATTTGCTTTTCACTGGTAAAATTCATGTACATATGTCGCAACAAAATTCTCATTATATTGTAAACAGTTATAATCTTAAGTAGAGCAAAGGTCGGAACACATGCACGGATTCAAAACGTAGTGACTATCACTCTATAATAGTCTGCTACTAATTATGCGACGTTAGGACATTCTCTCGCATTAGATTCATTACTTGCACACGTCGTGTTTTATGTTTCTTTAGTTAATTGGTTTCCGATAAGAAGGAGTTTGCCGATGTTATGTCTTATGCGTTTGCATGAGGTCTTGGGTTTGATTACCCGGTCCAGCCAAATGTTGTTAGGTTTTTCCAACAGAAATTTCTCAGTAGCAGCCCGGAGTCTGGATTTGTGCCCGGTTGATGGCAATAGCGTCGCCCCCAATTATATGGCACTTAAACATAATCTTTCATTTGCTGACAATCTTTATTGTAATTCAGCACCCTACTGTTTTGATTCTGATTTATTTGTGGTCGGCACGCCTTTCTTCTTTCCATACATATCGATTAGTCGTCATCTCCGCAGTCACCGCCTTTCAAGCCACATCATCTCTTTCGTCATCATCATCTTAGCCGAAAGACGTCTACTGCCTAGGTATGAGGTCATTATTACCTGAGGCTAAGTTTATTGGTCAAGCCCACAATTTTTAAGTTCTCGGGCAAAATCACCTTGTAGCAATGTTCAGAGATCTACAGGTTGCAAAGGTCGTTAACACGATCGGGTCGCGAAGAGTTTTTAACGTTGACAATCACTTTTGGCGAATCCGTTCATCCGTCTCGTCCGTTGGTCAAGGACAGATTGCGAATTATATTATTTTTATTAGGAAACCGGATACACTCAATTATGAATTAATGTCTTTTTGGTTTTCACAATCTACAATTTAGTCTTCTCGGTGGTTTTAGATGGAATTAAAGGTCTCTTAATAATTAAGAATACAACATGTCCCGGAATTAACGCACACTACCAAATACGTCAATTAGAATATTATGTTATTTATTAATCAGAATACATACACTGATTTTTTACTAGTATGTATAAAACATTGATAATTTATTAAATAAATTGTACTGATTGTGGGAGAAAATCGTGGTCACATTACAAATGTACGTTCGCAGACAGTCGCACATGTGTAAGGGTCTAGCAAAGTGTTATTGGGTATTTCCATCTGGAATTTCTCAGGAGCAGCCCGGAGTCTGGATTTGTGCCCAGTTGGTTGCAAGAGGCTCGCCCCCAATTACATGGGACACAAACAAAACTGGCGAAATTTGGGTGTACCTACAGCTCTGCCCAACCCTTTGGGGAAACAAGGCGTGAAAAAAATACCTACTTATATTTTTTTTTTAATACAGAAATCGATTCAGATAACGATTCTGAACAAACTACTTTCATAATGTGCATTAATTCAGTTACACATTATATCTAACAGTCTTAAAATAATATGTACAGTCGCGGTCTGAAAATGCTTACCACCTTAAGGTTTGTAATTGCATGCACACATCTATGTGACAAGGTCGATTATATTGCAGGTGATTTGACTAGGTATAGAGCATAGATTTGATTTATTTACACGACGACTATAATAAAGAAAACCTTAATTTGGAAAAAAAAAACGATAAAATATTAACTGTCATTAACCAAGCGAGGTCGAACATAAATTACTAAAAATGCAAAAATAAGAAAAAATAATCAAATAGAATTCTAAACATTCATTCATTCAGTTATTTATTTAAGGAAATTTATTACTTTAATTCTATCAACAAATTATTGTTTTTATATCTAGCCTCCAACAGCAGCTATGACGTTACGTAGTCTATCCCGCATAGATGTGACAAGACGCGCGCATAAAGCAGTCGCTCTGATATCATCCCATACCCGTGCACAATGATGACTAAGAGCTGCAGGGTTTCTTGCGTTCTGACAATCTCAGCGTTCAACCATTATGCCCCACAGATTTTCAATCGGTTTCATATCTGCTGACCGAGCAGGCCATTGCAGTGCATTATTCAGAACGTAATCAATTTGTGTGGATTCTGCTGCAGGATACACCACACGCACAGTAGGCAGCATCACCTCTTCCAAAGGCGACACATTTACCGCAGTAACCCTACTTTCTAACGACGTCAGTTTCCGACGTCGTCGCGGCTCATCCACCCCCATAAGGTGACTGTTATGCGACCAGATTCATTTTGAGCACGATATGAGCTTCATCATACCGAGTGCGATTATAACGCCATGAAGTTAATCTTCCGATTGGACTCGATTTAAACGGTTTTTCGTAGGTAAATATAACAGTCGACCAATCAAAATCAAGATATTGTCGCGCAAAATTAAGTCGGGCAGTTTTGTGCTGAGGTTTGATTTCCACTTAAGTAGCATGATGTCTGTAGTGTAGCGAGCTGCACTACACGGTTTGACTCCGTGGTTTGAACCGAGGACTCCGAGGACTCTCATCATAGAAAGCAGCAAAATAACTAGTTGGTGTGAAGCCTCTTCGTAATGTGGAACCATATCAGTTATTTGCGCGGCGGTTAGTATCGGCCGCCGTCCTGAATTGCTTCTATAATCAGTTAAGTATTTACCCTTCACCGCCATGACGCCGAATCCAAAATCTCACGGTGAATCGAGATATATTGAGTTCTCGTGCTATAAGCACTAATCTTCAAGCCATCTTCATGGAGAAATAATATTTCAGTCCTTTGTTGCAGCAACCCTGCAGGGTTAAACTTGCTATTTTATTTCAACCATTCAATTCTTATTATATTTCACACCTAATATTTTCGATAAATGTCAATGTCATCATTCTCCTGTCCTTATCCCAATTTATTTGTGGTCGGCACTACATGTCTTTTTCTTCCATACTTCTCTATTAGTCGTCCTCTCGGTAGTCACCCCCTTTCTAGCAATTTTCATCTTTCACACAGTCCATCCATCGTTTCTTTAGTTTTCACCTACTCTTCTATGAGGAAAATGTCGTGAGGAAAGTTTTGAGACATAATTGCATTTGTCATAATGACATTGGAATGCATATGACATTATAACAAATGCAATTATGTCAATGTATCATCTTTAAAATTAAAAAAAATGAGTTTCATCATCAATAAGTAATTAATTCTAGTTTTGTGAAGATGCATCATTACTATTAGAAAGTACATAGATAATTAATTATAGCATTTTAGATTACTGCACACAGTGTGATAAAGAATCCAATTTAAAAACTGATAAACATTTTTAGACCGCGAATGTACATGTATGTACATTCGCATATAAAAAAGAAAGGGAAAGACTCATCATAGGGCATCAAAAAATTCGTACGCATCGCTGTCAACAGAAAAAGTGCCCAAATGCTGGCAGCATTGCCACGTTGTAGGGTAATGCTGATTCTTTGGCCAAACAATAGGCCAAGTAGACCAACCGCTTATTAATGTATCAAAAAATTAAGTGGGCACTCGGACCCCACCACGGCCCTTCTATTTACAGCCCAAGCGGCTCGAACATAATAACGGCCAATAAGATTGAAATATTTGCACCGTTTGGTTCGTCTTGGATTCATACCTACATTTTCATACCAGCTGTCGAGTCTAGGAAGGCAAACGAAGAAGCAATAAGCAATTATTCCATTAAACAAGTCAACTGGGGTAATTACTATTTTACTGCATCCAATCATTACCTACTCAGGAACAATTACATCTAAAAGTTATTTTAGTGCCTACGGAATTCACATTTTTGACATTGTGGCACTTATCTCGTTTAAGAGCTATATAATGGTTCTTATTAGAAATTGTAACCCTCCGGTGAAAACAAGGCGTCATGTTTATGTTAAGTTAATAAATAGTTTTAAAAAGGGGCAGTCAAAAGAAAAATAAACTGATTGTGTGAAAGATGATAATTATGACAAGGAATAAAGTGAGATGACGCTTGATAAAGATGTATGGAAGAAAAAGGCGTACAGCACTAACCCCAAATAAATTGGAATACTTTAAGGCAGGAGGATAATAGTTGCCAAGTTTAGAAATGCATCCAATGTAAATTCTTCTTTGTTGAGAGACAAATTGTGTATCACAGTATCGTCTATAAGCCAAAGGTTAATAATCTATAAACAGTTAATGCAGCAAATGTTTACACTCATCAGTGATTGGATCGTGTATGTACAGCTAATCAATGTTATTATTTTGTATTATATCTGCTGTTACAAAATATTTATAAATTATTAAGATATTTATAACGTAATAAGTGTTGTCTTTCATCGTCTTCCTTGAAGTTGAAGCATATGATTTTCTTTTGGCACAGCTGTTTATATAGTACAATTCTATATTTAGTTCCATTTTTGTAGTTCTGTTTGTTTTAATGTGTCATAATTTGTCTACCTACCTACCAACCTCCTCAATTAAGTCCCTTAGTACTCGTACGTATGTCAAATGTTTTTACGAGCTCATTATTTGTATACATATTCTGTCTGCCTTATTTCTAAAACATGTCTTTATTTTCTCATAATTATGCTAGTATATATTTAGTTATTTTCTTCGCATACTTTGTTGTTATTATTCATGTTTACTTTGTTGCTATTTCTATAACTCATTATATTAACAATAACTTGCCTGTAAATAGCTCTATTCATTTCAAACTTAGATTACAAGCTACAACATCAACAACCAGATTACAATAACCAGTTAAATCTACTTGTTTATCGCTAACTAAGTTATGGCAATAATTAATAATATGCTGCTATGTATGCATTTTGATTTCCCAAGATGACGTATCCATAAGTAATGATTTGATTATATCGCCTTATTATTTATTTATGCACAATTTAGACCGGCTGGGCTTAAATCTCACCGTGGGTGAAGTGAGCTGTCACTTAACCGATGCTAGGGATTGATACTATTGCCAGCTCACTTCACTAACGGCCTAACCCAATAACCTATCTATCACCAGTTTTGGCATACTGGAGATAAAAATCTATCTATCTATGGTTTTAACATTCCAAAAATCTATAAGAGATTATGGAATCTTACCGGCCTGACATAAGGACAGATAGAATTATACTGTCTATCATCAATAGCGATCTGTCTTCTACTGAAAATGGGTTATTGGGTTCGGCCGTAACTTTTCACGGTGCTACTTTGAAAGAATAGGTTGGCAGTTATTGATTTCACGCCCAGCGGACAATTGCTTAACACACAGTAGGAATCGGTTTACTTTTGACAGTTCAAAAACATTCATTACGTTATTTATGTTGTTGAACAGACAAATTTTTCGAACATATGAAGCAGTGGATTAGTAATTTGCTTCTAAATCATTCAGATTGTGATTGATAGTTTGATAGTGTAATACGCAATTAGGATGCAGAACTTAATAATCTAATTTGTCAGTTATATTAATTGTAACCTTTGTTGAAGATAACACAGTAGCAGTAAACGTTTTTGGGATTATTTCTCTTTCAATAGTATCATTGAAAGAAAATCTCTTTAGATAAGTAGTCTCATTACTTACATCCATTTTGCGATGAGCATACGTGGGTTATGTGGTGTGCCATATATGTATGTCTGCCCCTAATGGGTACCTTGAGTTGTACACCACATTAAACGGTTAAGCAATAACGGATTCACTTCACTGAATTTACAAAACAAACGAACAACCAAGTGTAATAGAATCAGATAAAACGGTTTAAGCGCAGGCCGCACTGGGAACGAAGCTAAGTTCGTTCAGCTTCACTCATGTAGCTACCGCGTGTTTGCATACTTTGGTTCACACCACGAACTATGATCTGAAGTATGAAAACACGCGGCAGCTACACGAGCAAAGCTAAACGAACTTAGCTTCGCTCCCAGCTTGGCCTGCGCTTTACTTAAATCATTGTTAGTTGGTCGACTCGAATTGTAATACTATGATACTTGTTTAAACACGTTAGGTATTAAAATGTGTGTGTCAGCTCCGACGCACGACTGGAGTTTACTCTGTGAAAGGTGCGCAAGGTACGTTGCGCAGTAAAGCGTATTAACGCTTTTGAGTTAACGCTATTAATTTCACTCCTCATAAAATTTCCATACCGGGGGCCTTATATGAAAATCGATTCTTAAGGAGTAAACTCCAAAAATGGAGGACATTTTTCGCCGAATTAGATAATTTAAGCAATCCTTTTATAATGTTTTCTTCTATTTTATGCAGTACTTCCTTATATTCATTTCATTCACATAATTATTTAACTAGTTTATATCGTAAACCGTCTTATAATGTTGAGTATCAGTTTTAATTGCCGCAGATTTTCCATACATTAACGACTAGTATGACTTACCTATAGGGAAAATTCAAGTTACTGCTTTAGTGACACTCCCAAGAATTATATAAATTCTTTTAAGTAGGCATTGATTTGATTGAGGCATTGATTTACCTATTTTGAGTAATTTTTTACGTGGCCACGTAAAATGGCTCAAATGTAGACAAAATCAGAGAGAGAATTTTACAATCATGTTATCATACTAAATGAAGTAGTTAAGCAAACAAACTCGAACGACCTTCTTTCAGTTCGTAAGATTTTTCAGAACAAATATTTTTTCAAGATTATAAGGCTCATTTAACTTCCTTTGCTCGTAATTATGAGTGTTTTAAATGCGTTATTCAGAGTTGACTTTCCACGGTGACTCATAGGTACGTGACCACACTATGTCGATTATTTTATGTTACGAAATTAAAAATATACCTTGTTATGTGCTGTTTCTTACGGTGAAAGAAAACCGTATGAAGATAATTGACCGGAAAACACCAACTCGCAGGAAACAAATGTTTCAATGCTCCTTCCTTCTCCTTAAAAAAGGTTTTTGCCTTGCAGTGGGACACACAGATATAATTTAGTCCATTATTGTAGTTAAATTTAAGTGAAACTTCTTGGGAGCGATTCATTAATTTTTGACGAGAATTAAGGGTAAAATTTCAAGGGCGCGTCACGTTTAGGCACGTTTCGTTACATGAGAGGGAAGAATCTCTCTTATTCTATATTTTTTAAGAAGTTTCACTTCTCTCACGTGTACGGTGCCACACGTGCATTTTTTTTTTCTTTGGCTTTTATCTGCAGCTAGCTTCGATCAAGTACACTCGCAGCCTTAGAGACACACATGGCCAAAAATGCTTTGCCTTCTTTTCTCCATACAAATAACTTGTCCTCGCTTCTAAATGCATATCAGTTCGTTTACATTACTGCCAATGCGCAGTGCATTTTCTTGAAACAATGAGAATTTCATATTAGTGCCATTGAAATTCCTTGGCACATTGTAATATTGTATAAAAGCAGATTGTAAAAAACGGGACTTCTCATTAACAGTCACCTAACCATAGAAAATTTTTATTATTACCATAGCTGACAGAAGAGGCCGACGAGCTATGCGAACATAAATGTACGGAACGGCAGATTTTTTTTTCGCGATTTCAGGTTTGGTCCCATAGTAAAAGTTGTTCATAATGATGAGTACAATGGCCCCTTGAGGTTGTACGTTAATTATGTTACACCTTGTATATGCAAAATTTTAACAAAATCTATCTGGTAGTATTTGCGTGATGCTGGAACATACTTACATTCAAACAAACAGACAAAAAATTCTTAAAACCAGACCTCGTAGCAATAACTTTTTTTCAAGAATATTTAATGTACAGTTTTGACT
The DNA here is from genome assembly GCA_947568875.1 of Fissipunctia ypsillon. Taxonomy (NCBI): domain Eukaryota; kingdom Metazoa; phylum Arthropoda; class Insecta; order Lepidoptera; family Noctuidae; genus Fissipunctia; species Fissipunctia ypsillon. The sequence continues at coordinate 11,468,270 of OX387659.1, read as the reverse complement.
TTGCTACGATTTTTTTATTTGTTTTTTTTTTTATTTGATAGCTGTTGCCCGCGGTAGCGTCTGGGATCCAGATCCGAAAAATAGCCTATGACCTTCTCCAGGTCCAGGCGACCTCTTAATTTCATAACGATTGGTTTAGTGGTTTAGGCATGAAGGAAGAAGTAACAGACACACAGACCGGCAGATAGACAGACTGAGTAATTTTTACATTTATCCAGTATGGGTAGTATGGATATAGGTATATTATTGTTTGCCTGCCTTTGCTTCGCAAGACTTAGTTTATTACCGATTACTTAGTTCATTTTCGATTATTCCAGTTATAAGTTTCCCAATCGACCTTCAATTTCCTATAGCCAAACGATTGGCAACACAAAGAGAAAATTCCGAACAAAGATCTCATTTTGCTTGATTTAGAATGAAACGATTTCCGTTTAATAAAAAGTAATCTAAGAAACCGAAACAACTAAAGTGCACAGTGAGTGAAATGAAAAGTTTGATTGACGGAAATGAACGCAGATTTTCAATAAACAATAACGTTCTTTGTCAAGAACATGTCTCGGAATTAACGCACAACCTCTTACGGCGTCATTATACTCATAATTTTGAATAGCTTTTACCATGGGACCAAACCTGAAATCGCGAAAAAAAAGTCAGCTGTTCGCATAACTCGTCAAAATGTAGGGAATAGCTGATTTTTCCTTTTCACGATATCAGGTTTGGTCCCATAGTAAAAGTTGTTCATAATCAGCAGTTATCGTGTAATACACTTACAATGGAAATGTCTTTCATTTTGACAGTTCAACAACATTTATTGCCTTATTTATGTTGTTGAGCAGACGATATTATCAAACTAGCAATCAAGCAAGCAATGAATTAGCAATTTCCTTCAAAATCTTTCGGATTGTGCATGCAGGCGTGCTTCAGATGGACAGATTTCGACCAGCATAGCACAGCTCAAGAAGGCTGTTCCAAGATTAAAGTTTGCCATCATTATGCGTAAAATAATACGTGACACACTGCAGGTAACCTGGGTCCTTATTATGAAGTATTAATGCCATCATGATTCCGTTGCGAAAAAGGGATGGTGCTATAGGTTAAGTGTAGCTCCGTCTCACTCTGACACTGGAAAAATTAAAGCATTAATTCTTCATAATACGGCCGCTGACCTTTCTTTAAACTAAGTGTAGGTTTGGAAAATTAATATGATGATGATGATTATCGGCTCTACTAATAGATTCTATGGCACTAATTGGATAAAAATGATGTAGGTATGAAACAACGGTAGTCTCGTAAGTAGGTTTTATTATACTTACCTACAAATAAATAAAATTGAAGTATCTGTTTGTAATGTCAAAATAACAGCGTTTTACTAAATGCATATGAAAGTATATACGGTACTTTTAACAAAAAAACAATTTTTGATTTTGTTGTCTGTCCGTCTGTTTATTCCGGCTAATCTCCGAAACGGCTGAACCAATTGTGACGGGGCTTCACAAGCAGATAGCTGATGTTTTATGGAGTAACTTAGGCTACTTTTCTTTTCGAAACAGAATTAGGGTTCCGCGCAAAAAATTAAAACCGATGACATCTGAGCTATTTTGCGCTAATCTCTGAAACTATCAGTCGGATTTAAAAAATTATTTTTGCATTTGGTAGCCCAATTCTTTATACTGGTTACAGGCTATTTAACATCACGCTACGACCCTTAGAAACCGAGCAAAAAGAATAAAGTCAGAAAGAACGCTAATCGAAAACGAAGAAATATTGAAATAGTGAAGGTGGGCGATGCAACGCGAGTGGGGCGGTCAAAATGTGGCTGTTATTTTAGTATATTGTGTATCTTACGACTTCCACGCGAACGAAGTTGCGGGGCACAGCTAGTGTATAAAACACTTGTTTTATTGGTTGTCATAAAGCTAAAAGACTTGTAATGTACCTAATTTTGTTATCTTTTAATTTTTAGCAAATATTTTTAATCTAATGCTTACAAAATGGCCCCTTGTTTCCTTGCATTACTAAGTATGTAAATATTATTCACATGTATATGAATGTCATGTCATTGTATAAATTCATTAAAATTAAGAAATAACGTGTTTTCACCTTTTTATAGGCAGAGCCCGCTTCATGTGAAACGGAATCAGTAAATTATTAATTGTCATTGTAGTACCGAAAAATAATAATGACAGTTACTTTTTCTCTCTATTTCTTTCTTTTTTATCGCAAAAATAGTCGAAAAGTCGAGCCCCCAGTCTGTGTGGTAATTCATTATCAAAGCAAACATGACGCTCGCTACTATTGTTTCTTACGAGGACTATTATACATAAGCAAGTAGGTTCACACTGCGGGTATTTGCTATTTACTCTAATATTAACAATTATGGGTTTCCCTTGAAACAATGAATGGAGTGATACCTGTCAAGCTATTGAGATAAAAACTACCGTAGTATGACTCTTGTTTATTTTGGTACACTGCGCTACTATCACAGAATTTTTGTTTATTTATTGCGTAGTGTAGAGAGGTTGCTGTAGCAAACTAGAGATAAAGAACACACATGTGTAACGTAGGATTTTTCCTACATTACACATCAACATTACATCCGGAGGAAATTGTCATTAAATTAAATCAGTTTGCAAATGTTTGGCAAAAGTAAACTCTGAAACGATAATAAATAACACTTTTCCTCTTAATATCGTTATTTTTATGAAGTCTTCGCTTCTCAATGCAATTCAACTAGGTAAAAGTATACATTTTCAATTTTCTTTTGGTGATCCAATTTTCCTTTTCATGAAAAGGCGTGTTTTCTTTTCTATACTATTGTTTAACTCTATTGCTATATTATTTTTGTTTACATAATTTGAAAATTTTTACGTTGGTCTTGAAGTTGCTTAAGATACTCGTAATAAATGCCTGCAGTTAAAAGTACAGTTTTCTTTCTTATAACTTTTTTAGTTGAAAGCAAAATTGTAAAAATACAACTAAAAGGTAGATGATTAATTAAAAAATCATCTACCTTTTAGTTGTATTTTTACTTTTGTTATTAAAAACTGACGTGACCTTTCAGAAGTTTCAAAGCCAGAGAGATTAACAATATCGTACTTTACTAAATACATGAGTCATGAAACCATGTTTTTTGGGAACTAAACATTGCCGAGATTAAACGTAGACCTCGAAATAATTATTTACAATGCATGTGTTCGAAAAGAGCGTTTTCCAAGCAGCCAAATTGTGCGGAAAGTGCCACTTTTTCACACTAGTGCTTTTAACTTTTCAGTTTTTTTTACCTCCGTCGTCAGCCCGACGCAAAGTTTTTATTATTTGAGAAAACTTTTACAAATTAGTCGAGTACAGATTATCATTCATATAAAAAGTACATTAAAACTAATACTTCATTAAACGCGTTATTAATTACTCTAGATTTTGGTTAATTATTATTATTATTATTCCCTTTATTAAAATAAATACATATAAATTATATTTTTAAATATTAGAATATAAAGATTATAAAAAAACATTTAAAAATATAAAAAATAGTAGCCCACCGGTATCGGGAACAGGGTCCAAGCTACCGGCGGTCAGGGCTCTAGAGAGAGGAACCTCCTAACAATGCGAGCCGTGTCCAGAAGTACCGCTTTCTGAATCAAGCCCTTAATCCAGCTGCCCAACGAGAGCCTCCTTAGGTGTTGGTCGAGGCTCTTGGCAATTAAGCCATTGGCTGATACAACTATCGGCACAATGATCGCTGAGTCCACATCCCACATGTCGACAACCTCGCGGGCCAAGTCAAGATACTTGATTTGTTTATCTTTCTCGGCTTTCACGAGGTTCCCGTCATGCGGGACAGTTACGTCAATAATCATTGCGCGCCGCTCTATTCGATCCACCACCACTATATCAGGCTTATTGGCAACAATAGTCCTGTCAGTGATGATGGATCGATCCCAGTACAATGTTATGTGTCCATTTTCGAGAACTGGGTCGGGCACATACCTGTAGTACGGCACTTCCGATTCCACGAGACTGTATTTCAGAGCAATTTGCTGATGGATAATCCTGGCTACAAGGTTGTGTCTATGCAAGTACTCTTCGTTAGCTAGACGAGAACACCCGGAGATGATGTGTCGGATTGATTCTCCCGGACGGTGGCATGCCCGACAGATGTCAACCGTGCCGTCCTTCACAATAAATCTCCGGTAATTGTTCGTCATGATAACTTCGTCCATAATTGCACAGACAAAACCTTCGGTTTCCCCAAAGAGGTCACCAAAACGCAGCCAGGCTACGGACGCTAGGAAATCTACATCGGGTTCATGTAGGGCCCGGAAAAAGCGTCCGTGAAGCTCCTTACTCTGCCATACCTCCAGGCGATCGTTAGTGTCAAGCACTACAGGCTTGCGCCAGTTCTCTTTAGCCAAGGAGAGCGGGGTGAGGCCCTTGTCCACTGCGACCACATCTCGATGCATCCCCACGTCGGCTTCAAGGAAATATTCCCTGAGACTGCATATCTCGCGATTGTGGAGGGTCTTGACATTTAAAAAGCCTCGACCTCCACACTTTCGCGGGATATACAGTCTCATTACCGATGATCGCGGGTGATGCATTCGATATGCAGTCAGTAGCGTACGGACCCTCCTATCCAGGGCGTCTAGTTCGGTCTGAGTCCATTTGAGTATGCCGAAAGAGTACATCAAAACCGGCATGACCCAACCGTTGAAGGCGCGCACCTTGTTTCCGCCTGATAGAAGACTATTAAATACTTTCTTCAGGCGGCCAAAGAAGCGCTCCTTCAACGATTGCTTCATGTCAGCAGCATTAATGCCCAACGCTTCCGACATACCCAAATACTTATAGGTTTCGGTTGCGGAGAGGGCTCTAAGGTTTATGGAATCCGAGAGTTGGGTTCCCTCGGATTCCACAATCTCCCCTCGCTTTACATGCATGACCGCACATTTGTCCACACCAAATTCCATCCTTATGGCACTACTGAAAGTTTCAGTTACTTTCAGTAGCTCCATCAGTTGCAAATTGTTGGGGGCAAAGAGTTTTAGGTCATCCATGTAGAGGAGGTGAGATATAACCTGACCACCTCTCCTCAGCCGATAGCCTAGACCTGAATCCTCCAGCAGTGTGCTTAGGGGATTCAAGGCTAAGCAGAACCAAAGCGGACTCAAACTATCACCCTGAAATATGCCTCGCTCGATCCTAATCGGCTCGCTATTTCTCTGGATATTTCGACATCCTGGATAGCGAAGGACCGTCCTCCATTGCCCCATACACGACATCAGGAAGGTGCGCAGAGTTGCATCTACTTTATACAACTCTAGCACCCTCATGAGCCATGTATGTGGCACCGAGTCATAGGCCTTCTTATAATCTATCCAACATGTCGACAGATCCTTTCGGGAACGACGAACCTGTTGGCTAATGGCCATATCAATGAGGAGTAGCTCCTTAGTACCGCGGGACCCATTCCTACATCCATTTTGAGAGGCAGACATGATGAAGTTTGTGTCTATATGTTTGTTGATTTTAGCTCTCAAAATGGATGTAAGAACTTTATAGACCGTCGGTAAACACGTGATCGGCCTATAATTTTTGGGTTCCGCGGTGCTACCTGATTTATGGAGCAGGTGGGTAATTCCTGTCGTTAGGAACTGGGGTAGCGAGCCAGACTCCAAAGCAGCCTGGTACTGAACCGCCAAGCGAGCGTGCGACCTTATAAGCCATTTGATCCAGAAGTTGTGCAGCCCGTCCGGCCCTGGAGACTTCCAATTAGGTAACGGACGGACTGCACGAGCTACATCTTGGGGGCAGATGGTAATAGCCCCCATTTCTGCTATTGGATCGCAGGCTCGCTCGACTTTCCGAGCCCAATCGCCTTCGGTGTGACTGACAGGCACCGACCAGATACTGCGCCAGAAAGAGCACATGGCATCATCATCCGGCAGGCGCGTGTCAGCCACACCTTGGTTCGGTCGCTCCCAAGCCCTATAAACCCACCTTTCATCGCTCTGGAAGGTGCGATTCTGAGTGTATCGCTCTACTCGCCTCTTATACCTACGAATACGGTTCGCCCATGCATACACTTTCTGCTTCAGGAAGTCGATGCGCTCTGTGACACGGGACATATAGTTCTGAGGGCTGATATCAGTCCCTGAAAAAGCCCGCCTGACAAAGCGCATCACTCTAGGGCGAGTATTGCCCTCCCTGAAGCAGATTAGTTTGCCGATGAGCGATCTGGCCCCACCAATACGGCGTTCAATTCTGCACTGCCAAGCTGGTATGGCTGGTTTCGGTCGTGTAGCTCTAGAGTCATTAGCAAATTTGACATGAGCTACACGACATGCCGCTACAGCCGCGCAGTACAGAATTGAATGAGCATCCGTGAGGTCTTCGCAGTCATCAAAATAGTTTGACAACTGCGAATCCAAAACCGCCACCAACGCTCTATTTTTGTTATGCATGGGCAAACGGGGTAAGCGTGGTCTAAGTTCAGGCGGCATAAACCGATATTCTCGGATCGCACTCTCCAAAGCACTCCTCAATTGCTCATTGCACTGGGTACTTACGTTTGTAGCCCTGTCATCACTTCCCTCGTCAGCTTGACTTGTGTTGCACTGTGGTACAATAACAGTCCGCGACGAGGGGGCGATGACATGGCTACTCTGTATTTCATTTCGCAGGCGATCAAGTACAGTGTCATCCAGCATATGATTACGCTGGATGACTCGCACCTGATCCGATAGTCGTTGTGCCGAAACGTTGACAGCTGGCTCAAGCACCTGAAAAAGAGAGAGCATCCGAACACGGTACGCGGTCAGATTGGTTCCCCCCTCTGTAGCCCCATAGTATGAGCGCATGACGTTTTCGTTGATGGATCGTGTCCATCTCATGCGCTGCACACTTCCGCCGGGAGCTGGGACCCTATCAGAGGCCGGTGGGCCTCGAGGTCCTAAGCCGTCCGGCGGCCGGCGTCCTCCCCGTCGACGAGCAGGTGGTGGCGTCGTGGGCGGAGAGAAATACTCGTCACTTGAGCTCGACGCAACTGCCGCGGCCGGTGTCGTCACAGCGCTCACAGTGGGGCTGGGTACCGGCGGTGGCGAGGCGGAGCTAAGCGACAAGTCCGGAGATGGTGGGTGTGTAATTTGTTGTAATCTTGCCCGGCTTCGAGTCAGCATTTCTCATTGTTGTATGACTCTCCGTGTCATCATAGTATTTTATTTTTTTATCCTGGTGTTGTTTACAATGTTTTCATTGTGATGATGCCACTTTTGGGGGTCATCATTGATGTGCACAAATTATTATTATTATTATTATCGTTTATTTCAGGTATTAACCCATAACAAAATTACTTATTAGATACCTTACAATGAATTAAATTATAATTAAAAATTAAAAATTAAAATTATTAACATTATCATTAAAGTTATCAAAAATTAAAACATTATTAACAATTAAAAATTAAATTACATTAAAATCACACATATCAGCATTTTAGCGTCTTAGCATGTACACACAGCGCAATATTACAGACACTATTTGATTAGTACATGCACATATCCGAGTCAGGAAAGATGCCTTGAGTTTCCTCAAGAGCCCGTAAAAATCAGCAACTCTGTTCTCAACGAACATGCCAGTCGCACTACACCGCCAGGGCAGCTTTAATACAGCTCTAAAAGCGTTATTATACTGTACACGAAGAGTGTTATAAGCACTCCTCGTGTACCGGTACCAGAGTTGACTGGTGTAGAACGACTGACAGTAAGCCTTGAACAGAGTTATTTTAACCTGGTTGGAGCAGTGAGCGAAACTTCTAGCCAACATGTTGCTTCGACACGCGAGACTACGCCTCTGTCGTTCCAGATCAGCATCATCTGCTAAGTCATCCTTAATGATGTGACCAAGATATTTAAACTTAGTAACAATGTTTAGGGCAGTTCCACACAGATTGATCGGTAAAACATGATCAGGACCCTTACCATATTTAAATATCATGACCTCCGACTTCTTAACATTATAGGTGAGGTAATGTTCAGCTGCATATCTCTCACAGATCGCAACAAGTCTCCTTAAACCGTTGGCTGAGGGACTGAGCAGCACCATGTCATCCGCATAGCTAAGATTGTTCAAACCTATATCACCTATATGACAACCGGCTCGGGTACTGCTCAGTTCCTCAATCAACTCATTAGTATACATGTTAAATAAAATCGGTGAAGTGAGTCCACCCTGCCTCACGCCACACGTCAACCTATATGTTTCCGACAGGGTATTATTCCATTTCACTTGATTACATTGATTTGCATACCAGTATTCTAAAATGTCTACAATTTTAGATGGTATTTTAGAATCTCGCAACTTATTCCATAATAATTCATAATTGATACTATCAAACGCGCGGCTTAAATCAAGGAAACACGCATACACACTAGTGTTTCTTTGTACGTATTTATATACCGTGTTCTTCAAGGCAAAGATAGCCAAATCGGTAGACAGGCCCTTACGGAAACCAAATTGTGCGTTGTTTATTGGGAAATTCTTTTCACTTAAATGAGTAATAATTAAACGTTCAAATACTTTAGAGAACATGGTCGCTAATGATATAGGCCGATAATTTGACATACTGGACACATCGCCAGTTCTATTCTTTACAATTGGTATGACTATGGTCCTCATGAAATTATCAGGTAGGTAACTATGGTCGATACATGCATTAAACAATTGAGAAACTCGGATAAATATCAATTCAGGCGCGTACATAAGGTGTTCGACACTGAGCCCGCCGTGGCCCGGCGACTTGCCGCGTTTCATACCTTTCACACAACGATACAGCTCATCAGCAGTGATGTGCAAAATGCTGGTATCGCGGTCATGTGTTTCACGCGACCGCGGCAGAGGCGACGCCGGCTCACCACGGGCCCCGCGCGCCACACTCGCCCTGCTTGCCGGCGTTATGTGGGACAGGAATGTATGGTTAAATTGTTTGGCAAACATATTTGCTATAATATCTGGGTCGTCACTACCATTTACATTAACTGGTACACTAGGTTTATAATTCAATTTATTAGTCTCCTTCCAAAATTTCCCAAACTCTTTATTATATCTATGGGTAGCTATGGGTAGCTATATAATAAATACATTTTAAATATTCAATAAATATGTTTGGCTGAACGTATATTTTGCTCGTGCCTTTTTACGATACGACGTGGCAGCTATTTGCACATGCGCAGACGCGCAGTTGTAGATATGCTGAGCGCGCATGTATTTAAAATAAGCCCGCCATTTTATTAATTTCTTGCTTATTTCGGGGTCGATCTGTGTAAATCTTAATATTTTTTTATTTAAAAGAATATAAAGATTTACTACGTTATTTAGATTTACTAGGTTTTACTATTAAAAAGTTGTAAGATACACGTAAGTAAGATGATTGAGAGCCTTTTGTCGACTTAAAATGTGTCGAAAATTCCACTCGCCGGAAATCACCTACTTTCCGCACTTGCAGCATAAAATAAATAACTATGTCATAAGGACATAGAGTCGTCGCCGGTTTTGTTGAACACGGACTAAACTAAACTACTTATAACAAGCCGACAAAACAATGAAGAGACGAAAGTAAAAGAGTTATTTATTTAGGACTTCAGGACTATCACATGTCATGTTCTGCAGTTTTATTTTAACTTAAAAACGAGAGATAGAAAATGAGAGCTTTTTGAGCGCATCTTTTAAGTATCTCTTTACTGTCTTGTTTCTCATGAAGGAAAAACTGCAATTTTCACACGCAATTAGGCATCTAATGTTAAATTTAAAACAAAAACTAAATTATCTATGTATAGCATTCAGTAGTTAGAAGTCAGTTTTGATCGTTTCTATTTTATTTATATTATAATATTTTATTTATTAGGTAATTGTTATCACATCTTACATAACGTCACCTTTGTAACACCAGTTTTTGTTCTATAAAAATTAACGTAACAAAGCAGAAAATTAAAATACTAAATCAATCATAAGTACTTAATTAAAATCAATTTTAAACTTAAATAATTATGTAAATAATCCCGCTAAGATGAAAAGAAAACGGATGAATTTAAATATTCCAATAATTAGGGTAACGTAAAAATATATTGTGCAATATTGAATACAATGGAATATAATTACTGATTCAGAAATTACAGTGTAATAAAAATACTAATTACATTAATTTCCTTGATATTATCTTGTAATCGTAGATAATCGCTTCATTAACATTAATGCCATTATTTTTATGAATGGGAACACTTGACGTCTAATAAAAAATTTCTATTGTCTGCATTCAACATTTAGAAACAATATTGTTTTTTTGGTCTTTTATTCTAGATAAATCATTGAACGGTTCATTAAGAGTGCAATATTGACAAGAAGTGAGTAATTAATATTAATTTTATTATGATGGTGACAATGACAATCGATAAATGTCCATGAATCCTTGAGATGTCAACAGATTGGTACTGTGCCTTTGAGGAAATAGCCTATTGAACGTACTCCCTACAAGAAAAGTCTCAACAGTCAGTAAAAGAGAAAATTAATAATTCAAAATATCATCATCCTATCTTCTATAATCGTTTTGGAAAATACTAACCGTTCATTCAAAACATCTCCATAATTATAGTTAGTTTATGATAAATACATTTATTTTTATTGGTTTCGATTGACGATTGTTTGCATATAAGTAGGTACCTATTTAGCTAAGCAATAAGGGATGCATTGCTGAAGCGCACATCATTAATAATACAATTTATTATGCCTATTCGCATTAAGTATGCAACGGAAGATTTAGAGTAAATTTTCCTACATTTTCCCACAGTGCATTAAGTACGTATATAGCGTGGTGTATAAATAATTATAATGGAAAATAAGGAAATTAATTATTGAAGCGTGGATCTGAAATTCTGAAGTCAGTCCGACGATGGGTGTACTTGTGCCGCGTCTCGCCGCGCACATAGCTAAGGCACGATACTTTGATTTCACAGATAATAAATAAATCAAGCATAACGTACCATAAATCAGCCAGAAACAAGCAATGTTTAGCAATGCCCATCAAATAGTTTATAGCCTGTTCCTATGTTAAGCAGAAAACACCTTAGTACCTACCTATAGTCTGTTGATCAAATAAAGTACGTACTTACTACTTACCTACATATAAATGGTTCCGTATTTGACATCAAAAATTATCGTTTAATGACATTAAGTACGAATATCAGTTTTGGGGTCATCTAATCTTTGAACTGTGACTCCTGATAACCTCTGTGGAATTATTTCCGAATATTATTAGGTCAATAATTTGCGTAGGCATATTATCTTACGACGAACAATTTTGTAGTACAGTCAGCCTCCAAATGATCTATACCCACATCAACCATTCGACAGGCTGTCGTAACGAAAATGACACAATTTCAATCATTGATTTACGGTCTATTTGATTTAAACTAAAAATAAAATCGGGTTTACGATTTGTCAACAGCCTTTCGAGGTCTCCTATGATAACACTGATTGATGTTCGATTCGGCACGGAAGCGTATCGAACAGCTGTGATTAGCTACGGTGGATTAATTTGTCAATGAACACATCCTTTTGAAGCTGACTGTACCACGTGTAAATTTGATACAAAACTTTGTGAATATGAATCGGACTGCGGAAATTGAGTAAATATTTCATTGATAAATGCTTAGTGGATGCAATTCGTATTTCCATGCATATACATCCATAATGGTCATAAAACGGATAATTACCATGTCAATAATTATTTTCATATTCATGTAAGTCCATTATAATTGCCATTTATTATTATTAGAGGACTAAATAATAGATCGTGTTTTAAATGAGTTTTAAGATCACGTTTGTGCTAATCAACTAGAATTTATGGATTGTTTGGCGTAACCAATTGCTTGTTGAAAAGGTTCAATAATTGTTATGTCCAATGTACCCGGCGACCACTTTTCAACCTTATTACTAACGGAATAATGGCGAAAATTGGACGACCGAGAACGTTCGGAGGTGTACCTAATTGCCAAATTTTCATACCTTCTGCCAGTCGCTATGCAAAACTTGCTGAAGATATAAAAATGTACTGGCATGTCTGTAACAATATATTACATAGGAATGTATGAATTAAAACTTATTTTCCTAATAACATGTACCTTTTGGGTAGGTACCTAACCTATATTTATTAGCTTATTTTATTTAAATAAACTACCTACAATAATAAAATAAAAGGTAATTATTTAAAACAGATTATTAACATAAAAATATAATATACTAAACTAACTAAAACTATTAAAAAACTAAAATATGGCGTCGAAAAATTCCTCCGTATCGCTGTCGACTGGTAATGTACCCATGATTGGCGGCATTGCCACGTTGTATGGCAATGCTTAGCCTCTGGCCAAGGTAAAAGCCAGCCCTTCAGTCATGGGAGGTCATGGGGTGTCATGGGAGCCGTTTGGAGATTTCGTTGAACACACCATGAGCATTCGGACCCCCCCCCCCCCCCACGGCCCGAGGGTTTCAACCCTCGAAAATATAATTAGGTAGTAAGTAGTATTCATTTATTTATAAAGATTTACCAACAGCTTCTGTACCTATATAATATATTATAAGTAGGTATAGGTAATAATTATTAGTCTTGGGCTTACAAAGTCGCCAATTTATAGGTTAACCAGCATTTTCAAACATAAGTGAAACACAGAAAAATAAGAATATAAAACTGGTGGCAGTAGAATTAAGTTATGGCAAAATTAAGACGTAAAGAAATATGAAATTATAAAACAACACTATACAGACAATATTGCAATTTTGCCTAATTACTTTTGACTGAGACATAAACAACATAAAATGTAATAAAATGAGATCAAAATAAAAATTATAACTAATAACTCAAATAAGAAATAATAATTTTGAGTAAAAAGTTGGGCTACAATAAAAGATGGAATGTTTCCAGCATATACTAGCCTATCTAATCAGGTTGCGGTTTTCAGGACTTTAGTATTTTAGTTTTAAAGATTTTTATGGCATCATCATCACATACAAGGTGTATTTCTATGTCATAACTCTCTTCATACTCTATGAAAGAGACCATATCAAAGAATCAACTGGCATATGAATTATTTTTCAACTAACATTTTTTTTTGTTTTCATTTTTCATACAAAATAATTCGACAAAGTCACGATTATTAATGTAAAGCACCCTTACGTGAAATATGACAACGTCGCGTTTTCTTAGCTTTAATTATGAATAATTGGTATGAATGAAAATGAATTACTTGTATTTATCAATGAAACTTAGAATGGACCTAATTTAATTATGATTGATGATATCTTCGAAACTATGCATTTTTGGACCATATATTCTAGGACTTTTTGTGTTATTATTTTTTAACCCTTTTTTTGGATGGGAAATCATCAAATGACTTCTCCCGCTCTGGGCAGAGCGGGAGGGTGTGTCAGACTTTTACTGACTAAAACCCACCCGTGTTCCTTAAAGTTGCCTGTGCCGGGGCCACGGTAACTCTTTTGAACATCCCGCAACCCTAGCTGGCATCGGCCCTAGCGGACCCCGTCAATAGTGCTGACATCTCTTTGAGGCGCGCGTGGAACACAACGCGTCGTCGACTCGGGCCTGGTCCTTAGCGGACGGCGAGCTACCCATTGCTCGCCGTCCGCAAGCCCGCACCTACGATGGCCGGGAATCGGCTGCCAATTCCCGACGTCCAGGGCGTCTCCTGTGGCGACTAGGGGCGTGAGGGCGCAAAGCTTGCCTCTCTCTCACGCGTTCCGCCTCCTCCTTTGCGAGCATTACTGGCTCACAGAAGGAGGTAAAGGCTTCCCATTTACTCTCGCTCCGTACCATGACCTGGACCAGGGCCGGACGCGAGAGATCGCCGCCGCCGATCGCTTCACGAGGACACGGCGGTGCTCGGCCCAAGCCGGGCAGGCCTCCACCGTATGCTCCACCGTGTCCTCCGGGTGATCCACACAGTGTTGACACCCGGGCGTTTCCTCCCGCCTTATCCGGAACAGGTACCTCCCGAAGCACCGGTGTCCGGTGAGGACCTGCGTCAGGCATAGAATATAACCTATATAATATATCTATATATTTTTTATGTCACATATAAAAAAAAAACACGTTGTATATCGACATCTGATACAGATTTTATAAAGGAGTTAATCTCCCCACTGAGTCGGTTAAGTGGTGAGTTTACCCTAATAGTTGTGTTGGATGCTTGAGTGCAGAATACATAATATTAGCTACAGGATATCTAGGTATTTTGTGAGGGACCTTTAGTTTAATACGCTGAATTAATTTATCGCAGTCTAATACCACAGATTATTATAATTGAATTCAACAATAGGTCTTAACTTAGGTGATAGACACGTTTGAATTAGCGTATTTAACTACGAACGAATGATTTATTACTGATTTATTACCGTCAGTATTTTATTGTCTAACATCTTGATTGACGGTTACACCGTCTAATGACTTCATAATTTCTAGTAATAATACCAAAGTCATGGGAACTAAGTTCCAACCTACTTACAACTATAAGAAGGAACCTTGAAAGTGGAACCTTAAAGTTTTCAAACGCGAACTCTGACCTAGCAGTTCCGAAAACATAGTTCTTCTTTACTACATATAACGTTCGTCTCGGAACCACCCCTGAACCCAGGCAAGAAGATGTAACTACAACCTCATTAAGGCTACCTCGACGGTACGGCAGCAGGGTGTGGATGTGGAGCTAAGTCGCAAACCATGTTCCAACTTATCCTGCCCTCTGTGTCCAGAAAATGCAACAATAGTGACCTCTATACTGCCGAAGACGACGCCGTGGAGTTGGCCAAGTTTTGGGCCAACAAAATTTAACACACTGTCGTGCCATCGACACGAAGTAGAAGACTATAACGTTATGTTTCTCTGTTCCAGGCAAAACAAGCTCTCTAATAAGCATATCAGAGGCCCTGGTGCCTGTGATCTACTCGCCAGTGTACAGCAAGGTGTACCTGTCTACACTGGCCACCATGCCTGGCGCCTTCTACCTCATCAGCGCCGCGCTCGCCGTTCCTGCCATAGCCATATTAATGTAAGGATTTTAACTCTGTTATACAAGTTATTTTAAACTGCTTAGCTAAATTCTGCAGTCGCGATGTGTATCGATATATTTATTTATTTATTTGCTTAAGGAAAAACAAACAGTAGCACAATAAGAAATAGTCATATTATCTTAAATATTACTTTTTTTTTTTAAATTATGTTAGCCACTACATTCTCCACAGATTACAGTTTAAAGTATTTAAAACTAGCTATCATAACATGGTAAAAGAAAAAATTAATTAATTTGATGATTTTTTTTTTGTGAGGTCATCGACTGCAGTTATTGTAGTCACTTGAAATATCAGTTTAAAAAATCTGTTTTTTTTTTTATATAAACTTCGCAGATGTGATGGCTATCGATATCTTACCACGATAAAAAATAAGAAAACAGTTTTTCTTAACTCATACTTCAAGTTACTAAACTAACAGAGCTCGTTGACCTCCCAAAAAAAAACATCAAATTAAGATTTTATTTTATCGTGCTTAGACACGACAAACACCGCACCTACGGAGTTTAGCTTACCAGTTTAAAATACCCTTTGTAGTTCAAATAGTTTCAGTAGAGTAAATCTCGGGCTGGAAAAGTAGCAATTACCAATGTGACGTTTACAATGACATTATGTAGGTAGCCTAGGTATCTAGTAGGTATAACCTACCAACTGATACAGTTAATTTCAGGATCTCCTTACTGACGTGGGTCAATGCTCGTATTTTTTTTTTCTGTTAGACGATACCATTTCTACTGCAGAACAAAGGTATCTTCTGGGTCATGACACCTATAGTGGTACCTATATACCCAGTTATGTTTGTAAATACATACCTGTCTGCATATAATTTTATTTGTACATTTTTCAAGAGGTTTAGTCTTCAGTTTAAATACTTACCAATATTTCCCTACTTTTAATTAATTGAAAATCATTGACGGTTGTCTGCAGTCGGCGTTCTGCTTTTGAACGTTAAAAAGTCAAGCCAAAAGTTCAATCTTCAAACTTTTTCTCCTTAATGCGTTTTTCATGTCTCCTCGTACAAGTGCTCCGTCGAAGAAGTTAGTAACCTCTCGTTGAACACCATTTAGATAACGAGATACTCGTAGACAGCTCATTTATCAAAATTACTCCAGGAGCAAGGGGTTGGCTTTATCGATCCTATGCAAACAACGCTTTGAAGCATTCTTTCCTAGCTCCTTTTTTCTTCAAATGATAGATAATTAAATATCGTCATTGGCGAAATACCTGATAAACGTCAGACTTAATCTCTGCCTGACCCTTCGAGGAAGGCATGAACATACATTTAACATTCGAAAACATAGATTTTTTTATCGAGAAACAAGTTCCATAGCTACACGTCTCGTCTAAGCAACCGCTGCGACATTTCAACACCTCAACAAAAAGCGACCTTGTGGGCAGCTCGAGAGTTCGCCCTTACTATAATTTTGTCATCTACGGCCAAAGAACGATTTCTAATCACTGTACAACTGTAGTAGCCTTGAATCGTTATCTATTTTCTATTTATGTACCTTCTACTTGACCTTAAAGCCCTACGAAATTTCACAGTTTCACAGTTTCAAAGTCTGTTGAAAACTACAGACGTTTTTGTGGTGGAATTTTTGAGACCCTTGAATCGCACCTTTATTTATCTTGCTAGATAATAATAGAATATAGGCACCATCGCGGACATTTGCGGTGAACCACTTTTCAACCTTATTAACTTAGTATAATACCACTCTTTGACCTTATTACTAAGTAAAAAAGTTAAGGTTAGGTACTAAGGTACCTAACCTTAAAAAAGGTAGGTAGGTTGAAAAGTCGTTCACCGCAAATGTCCGCGATAGTACATACTCTAAATTGGTAAAATTTAAACTAATTTATTTATGTTTATTATTAACTCCGGTGACCGCTGTACCGTAAAATAAAAGTAATGGTACGAATTGAATGGTAATAACTTTTTTTATTCTCAATTTAGAAATGTTTAATGTCGTTCGTAAAGGTTACGCATTTTCTTTTTTTATAAATTAATTTAAATTGAAGTGCTATTTTATGACTAGGTACATTATTTTTAGTCCGCGGAAACGTATAAATTGTCTTTAATTCGTGTTGACATAAATCATCATCCTGTTTAATGTCAAATGTGTTTGAACAAACTTCCTGATAGACCAATAGGTATTGAATTAACGAACTTTTATACTTTTTCAACTCCTGTGTCATGTGCCTGTCTGTTCGTCTGTCACAGCCAATTTGTTCCGAATCTAATGGGCCGATTAAGTTGAAATTTGGTACACATATGAATTTCTGTGACCCAAACACGGGGGTGTAACGTAAATAAATGAATTTTGAATATGGGGAACAAATTAGAAAATAAAAAAAAATATATATTACAAACTGTACACAACACAGATAAAACTATTACTGTGAGGGTCTCATTTTTGTAATTTTAAAACAAATAGTTTTTTAAAGTTACTTAAGAAAATAGATGAAAATTGACCATTCCTCCCCATCTCCGAAATTACTCAGCGTAAATTTTTGAAAAAAAATTTTCTATACTTATAGATTACAAGAAAATTTATAAGAAGTCTTATGGTCTTTAAATGACATGGTAAATCTCTCAATATTGTGCGTACAAACTAACATTTGCAATTGAAATGTATGGGAGAACATGTTTTTCAACTACAATGTAAGTTTGTTCTTGGGATAAATTCATCCCAACTACGGAACCCTTTATTGTGCGTAGTTCGACATGCACTTGGCCGGTTTTTTATTTCTACTTATTGGGCTAATCGAAACGCATTTGTTAACGGTTTGAAAACGGATTAGTTTTTTTTTTACCCGAACAACCTACGTATAGGTATTTTTTTCCATCGAAACAATTTCAAAACTCACAAAGAACTTTTTATGCAAAATTGTTATTATTAATGTAAGTAGCACACTATTGAATGATAAATTACTGACTATAAAATTGATAGCGAAAGTCTTAGGTTATCGTTCAAATTACCGTCCAGTTAGAATGGTTGACAGTTGAACGATAAAACAAAGCTCATACCTACCTACCTACTAAATAAAGTGAGAATAGTTAATCAATAAAAAAAACATGTGCGGTCAGGAGAACCCCCGTCAGGAACGAAGTTCCTTCTCACGTATGATTTAAAACAAAAATAACTTCGTTCCAAAAACAAAAAAAAAATTGACACTTGAGGAGCATAACGCTTTTTTGTTACGTGACGATTTTTCCCAGTTAACTTAGGAGTTTACTGGGAAAAATCGTCACATAACAAAAAGCTCTTGCGGCTTGCGGCCTACCGCAAGCCGCAAGAGCTTCGTTCCCAAAAACCGGTTGTTATCCTGAGAACAAAGGAAGAGAAGGAGGACAAAGGTCCATGTGCGTGTGAAGGTAGGTACATCGGTTTCACACATGTGCATGGGATAGGTATACAGCATGTATCAAAAAGGTGTGCTCATATTTAAGAGTGTGGTACAGACCATTAAACTGAACAATATTCTTCATGGCAACAACATCGTAACTGCGATAAAATTATCAGCCGTCCCATACATTTGGGTCGACTGCGAAGTTTTGTTGAAGTTTTGTATGGGACAGTTGATATTTTTTTCCGCGATTACGATGTTGTTACCATGGAGAAAATTCTTTGGTTGATGGTCTGTACCACACCCTTATAGGTACGTCCACACCTTTCCGATACATGCTGTATATTCGGTACTCCAGAAGTCCGAAACCACGCTAGCTCCTCACTCTATCAGATTTGGTTCTCTGCAGGATACATACCTATAAGTGAAACACTTATGGTAAAAAATATGAGATGCCGCAATTATTGGGTGGGTTTGCAGACATTATTAAAATCGCAGTATGCTGTAACACAAAATATTAAAGATCGTAGCACGTGGTGTATGACGTTATGCAGTTACCGCCTACCCAACATCTGCCTACCTTTTCCCAACTATTTTGTAATAGTCTTCCAATCTAACCGGATATAGCTAAATATCAGTATTTTACATGGAGCGACTGCCTATCTGACTTCCACAACCCAGTTACCGGGTAATACGATACCCCTTGGTAAGACGGGTTGTCAGACTTCCGGGCTTCTGACGACCCGTAACGACTGTCAAAGATCCACGAATGACAGCCGGGATCAACGGTATAACGTGTTTTCCGACACACGGAAGTTTCTCGGTATGTAAAGATTGTCATCCATCTACGGACCAACCGCGGCAAGCATATCTTAACCTGATCGATCGACCCGTGCGGCTGTAATATTACTTAGCCACGAGCGCCTATCCATATGGGAAAAAGGCGAGAGCTTAATGTACTTATGTTGTGTAGAATACCCAAGTACTATCGAGGAAACTTACATCTTCTGCCCTATTTGAAAACAAAATCCCGTGCACACGAGAGCCACATCTGTTAGTAAGCGTTACTATAGCGGCCGAGCGCTGCAAGCAAAAATAGTCTTTATGTTGTAAAGATGTTCATTTCTCCCATGATACCTACTCAATAGGTCATGTCAATACCTTTTCCTTAATCTATCGCATTTTACGACCAATTTGTTGGTAAAGAAAAATCGATGTTCAATTTTTGGCCAGGATCCTAAATGCTAAAAAGTAACGCAAATACTTTAAACCCTCAACAAAATCCTCTTTGTTATCTAAAACACAATCTCATGAGAAATCTTTTTGTGTTGACGTTTAAGTGGAGCCATTAATTACTGTTTAAAGCAACCATTAATAATTATTTATTGGCACATTCTTTGGCATTAAATATTTTAATAACTACTTATTTTTAAACGGGCTTTACCTGAGAGCGTGTATTCAATTGAAATCATCAGATTTCAACTGCGTTAGGTACCTACCTGTTCATGATTAAAATATAAATAAATAAAACCCTAAAATGCTGCCAGTGCCCAAAACCCAAAGTACCTTCAGCAATATCAAATATTATTTTTACGCCACAGTCTCAAAAAACGGCTGGGACATAACATAAAATCCTACAGCAGAACAACTTTGTCTATAGGTAGTCTCCATTTTCCTCAATCCAATTCAATTAACGCCACTAGTGGTCATCCTACACTCACTGAATTAGTAACAATCTTCATTCAATGAATCAACAGAAAACCAATCGTTAATTAAAACTACCGTAAAACTCAAGGTTATTTCAACCTCTACTTTAATTTCATAATGTATGGGTAGGTAGGTACGTAGATTTACGTGCTTAAGGCAATTTCAAATCATTATAAACGACAGATACGGTAAGTACATAAAAAAGGGACAGAAATAAAAGAAAATAAGAAAGAAAAATATTTTATTTGGGACACGCACAGGAAATACAACAGTAAAAAGAACATTAAAACTAACAATACCATAAGCACAAATAAAATAAAAGGAAAGAAAAAAAAAAAAAACAAAGAAGATCTGTGCGAGGCCAAAAAGGTTCCTATCTCAGCATGATGCTGCGATATTTGAAAAAACACATTCCCATGCTACGAAATAGCCCGTTAGGGGAAATTTATAGGGAATGATGAAGGTACCCACTCCATCATCTCACTAGAAAATAATAAAGCTCATCATTGAAACAGCTTTATTTAGTATTAGCTGTGCCCTGCGACTTCGTTCGCGTGGAAGTCGTAAGATACACAATATACTAAAATAACAGCCACATTTTAATAAAACGCCCTCGTCCCCCGACCCGTCGCGTTGCATCGCCCGCCCGCGCTATTACTTCGTTTTCGCTTAGTGTTCTTTCTGACTTGTTCCTTATTGCTCGGCTCTTAAAGGTCGTAGCGTAATGTTAAATAGCCTATAACTATCCTCGAGAATTGGGCTACCAAATGCAAAAAGATTTTTTAAAAACAGACTTTTTGTTCACAATTTCATGCATTTTAATTTTTTGCGCGGAACCCTAATTATTTTTCTGAAATAAAAGTAGCCTTAGTTACTCCCCGTAACACCAGCTATCTGCCAGTCTAAAGTTCCGTCAAAATCGGTACAGCCGTTTCGGAGATTAGCCGGAACAAACAAACAGATCGACAAAAAAAATTTAAATTGCTTTTTTGTTACAGGTACCGTATAGACTTTCTTATGCATTTAGTAAAAAGTTCTTATTTTGACATAACAAACAGACATTTTAATTTTATTTATTTGTAGTATGTATAGACCACCAAACTACAGAACGCCAGAGCGTTCTATAGTTCCTACCTACCCCCATGGGAAGAAGACGTGAGTTTATGTATGTGTAAGATGTTATATTCCTAGTAAGATAGTTACGAACCGCTTTCATATAACTATATTACGGTATATATATAGTTATATCCCTATGGATATAACTACATAGGGTGTAAGGGACAGCTCTCCGCAAGCTAACAGGGTTCATTCAGCTCCTTATTTTGAAACATATTCCACCGAAAATATTTGCAGGAAAATTTTCATTTTTTTATCGTATTTTCAGTAACTATTCCTTCATTTCAATGTAAAATTACATTATCTGTACGCAGCACTCCATTTATGTAAACAAAACAGCTAAAATAAAATAAAAAACAGCAATGGATGTTGAAATACCCGGCGGCCGAAGGCTCGCTGCGCTGCCGTTCGCTACGCGCGTTTTGCCACAGTAACGATACATTGCATGTGAGGTAATAAAACAAATCAGGATTATTAGATTCCCATAAAGTTCCTGAAATAATTTCATGTACCGGTCATCTTAGTATGATATAGGTACTGAATTCACCCCATCAGTCTGCGGAGGGCTGTCCCTTACACCCTGTATAATTATGACGGCCACACACATCTTACTGCGACATTATATACTGGATTTCCAATTAATAGAATGAATGCCTGATGATATTATATTTGGAAAACAGTATAAAACTAGGGACTAAAATATTAAAGGAGGAGTGGGCCACATTTACATTTCGTATCACATCTTACACGTTTGATATTCCAAGGGACCTCGTAAACATGATAGCAAAATAGGAAACGATATGACATCAAATATGAACGGATTGAAAATGGAAAACGAATCAAATCCTGCTTCAATCTTGTTTGGCTTACGTTCGTCGAAGTTACGAGTGTTGCTTTGACATACCGCTTCTGTCGTCTGTATGGTACACACGGCTACATATCAAGATAAATACAGTCCAGTGTCAACTGATCTCACATTGTATAGGATTTCCGTACAATGAGAGGTCAGCTTATACTGAAAATTATAGCTTGATATATTATAGCCGTGTGTACAGTCAGTAGGTAACATACACAGTTGGAAAAATAATTAAATTACTTACATTGATCAAACAATGCTTTGCAAGAATTACATTATTAACTAGACAATGGATCAGCTTACTTTTTAAAAATAAACACTTTTGTTTCTGCCTGCAATGAAACACCTGAGTCTTAAAAGGGATGATGACAAATTTTATTTGTCCGTCATGTAGGTTATTAATAAATATTGGACACGTATTTTTTCTTTTTTTACGTAATCAAAAGATTACGGCCATACGTTGAGTTAAAATGTGGCATGACGTCACGCCTTGCTAGATTTTATACTGAGTTGTGACGTAGCGCGCCCCCACTCCTAAGTACCTATTTATTTAATTAATATGATAAAGCAAAAAATACGGGTCTAATATTTTTTTATTATCTAACTGACGGATAGAAGATAACGAATTTATTTTTTTTTTGCCCAGGCATCTTCCCTATTGTCATGTACTTTAGTCTGTTTTGGTTTTTTATTCGAATTAACTGTGCCAAATAAACCTATTTTTCTTCCTTTCTACTCCTATACCTCTACCTACTCGAAACATAAAGGTTCTGATTATTTTTACTCGATTACGATGTTGGTCCCATGGAGAAAGTTGTTCAGTTTGATGGTCTGTACCACACCCTTAAAAATATGACCACACATGTTTGATACACGCTGTATATTAACAAACAAGTCTAACCTTTACATTTTTTTCTTCCACAGAGCAATTTTCATCCTCCGAAGAAATGACGAGCGCGAGCTTGCAGCAGCGCCCGAAGTCAAACCGAAGGAGAATGAAATCACTCGTTTTTGATAAATATTTATTATTGTTAAGCGTTAAAGTTAATTATAGTTATGTGAAAAATCTCAATAAAATTAAGATTTGTATAGAATAGTGTATTTTAATTTTACGTTCCCGAACGAATACAAATTAAAGATAGCCAAAAAATTCGTAGTATTTATTTTTAATTACTTAATTAATCCATTTTACAGAAATAACTATGTATAATCGACGTCGTAATTGTTTGACTACTTTTGACAAAAAAATCCAGTAAGTAAAGGAGAAACCCAAACACCATAGAAACTTGGACCTGGCGTTACAGGGCTGGAACTTGGGTATAAATTAGAGCATTTATTAAGGTCTCACGAGCCCAATTTTCACGACTCCTAGCAATGGCCAAATTGTTAAAATCAGACAATGTTTACATTTTAGGTTATTTCTATTATTTGAGTTATTTAAACAAAAAAAAATATTTTGAGGCTGTTTCCTACGTAAATCTGGAACGAAGAGCGCTGCGCTGCAGCGCCTGCAGCCTATCACGATGACGCTTTGGGGCTGACTTCAGATTTAGGAACGGCGCGACCCATTCCTGTACAATTGAAAGAATCATTACATCTTCCATGCTTTCCTATTGTATTGCAGCGATCTTTTGCTATTCCGCAATTAATGCACAGGCTCATGATGTCGTTATTAACCAGTCGTCAAAAGAACAAAACAGATCCGGTTTTCCACCAAAGGACAGCAGGGGTGGTAAGGTACGGTGTCCAATGTTCAAGCGAGAGTCAGTCAGAAGGCAAAGGGAATTTTGGAGTCCAGTATTCGAGCAAAGGTGTTATAAATCCCGAGAATTACGGAAAAAACAGGAAAAAAACATTTACTTGCGTAAAAATACGAAAAGCTAATGACATTAAAATGATATGACATTACAACCATGACAATTGACAGACGTTCAAATTGACATTTGCCGTTTACTAGTGCAATCTGTGGTGCAATCGAATTTATCGATTATGTGTTTCTTATAATGATTTTTCAATGGTGCTTACGTTAAAAATCAATTAGCTTCCAGATATTTTTATTTTACATTGATTCTAATACCTAAACGAAACAAATATACTAAGAAATAAGTGTTATAACGGCTTACAAAGGTTGTCTAAAACAAAAAATAGAAATCTACTTATTTTTTACACTTGGCCAATGTTATTGAGGCTAAGATTTAAATGGGTTACTTAAACAAAATAGAGGAATGTTTTGGTACATATCTGATTCGTGTAACGGTTAGGCCCAGAAACGGGTTTCTCCTTTAAATTTCTCTAAGTAGGTAGGCAGGCTTTTGAAGTTTACGGTGGAAACTATCTAACTGTCGCAAAGAAAAATAGACCTACCGATCTAATCTGTAAAAATCCCACCGTGAAAAGTTAGGTGAACAGTTAAGTGAGCCGTCAAGAGTGTCCATCCTTAGCATCAGCCGATCTAAACTGTAAAAATCTCACCGTGAAAACTTATACGAACCGTGAACTGAGCTGTCAATCGTGTCCATCCCTAGCATCAGCCGATCTAAACTGTAAAAATCTCACCGTAAAAACTTAGGCAAACAATTAAGTAAGCTGTCAATCGTGTCCATCCCTAGCATCAGCCGATCTAAACTGTAAAAATCTCACCGTAAAAACTTAGGCAAACAATTAAGTAAGCTGTCAATCGTGTCCATCCCTAGCATCAGCCGATCTAAACTGTAAAAAGCTCACCGTGAAAACTTAGGCGAACAATTAAGTAAGCTGTCAATCGTGTCCATCCCTAGCATCAGCCGATCTAAACTGTAAAAAGCTCACCGTGAAAACTTAGGCGAACAATTAAGTAAGCTGTCAATCGTGTCCATCCCTAGCATCAGCCGATCTAAACTGTAAAAAGCTCACCGTGAAAACTTAGGCGAACAATTAAGTAAGCTGTCAATGCCAACGCCGGAAGTGACTAAAAAAACTATGTGGATAAAAATCTATTCTTTGCAAAGTGCTTGAAATACACTAAGGTAAGTAAGTAAGTAAGAGCGATTTCTGCTTGAATAAAGCACAAAAAAACATTTTATCTATAGGATTTGGGTCTAAAAAAATAGATGCAAACAAAGCAGTATCGAGGTAAATGAAGCTGTAGTAGAAAATTGTTGGAATTTCGTAATTTTTTTGAGCATCAGGCAGTAGTTGAATTTTTTAATAATTTTCTTGGGTTTTCCAATAATACTGTCTTTTATCAATTTAGTGAAAAAAAAATTACATGTTATTCCGTATTACAATATCGACTAAACCAAGGACTTAGTGATAATGTGTGACAACTGAAAACTTTAAATGCGATAGCTGAAATTTGACAGGTAGGTAGCCTGAAACCTGTAGAAGGACATAGGCGACTTTTCATCCTAGATCGCAGACGAAGTCACGGACAACAGCTAGTATCTACTTACGGCGCCAAACTTGTAGCCAAATTCTGGGCCGACTCAATTCAGACTGCCATTAGCACGCTAACACTACGGCTACACTGTCGCGACAAAGCGAACTACACTTCACACGGTCTCTGTTGTACAGCGAGACGTCGAGCGACGTGAAAGCGCCAAACGTGTAGCCAAATTCTGGACCAACAAAATTCAGACTGCCATCGACACGCTAATGGCAAACAGGTGCAACACGTGACGCAAATCGCGCGCGACACAAAGGCGCCGCTCTCGTCGCGCGACACGCAGTGCTTTTGTGTCGCATCGCGTGTCGCGCCAGTTTGCAGGAGCCTTAACACTACCGCTACACCGTCGCAATAACGCAAACTACACTTCACGCGGTCTCTGTTGTAGAGCGAGACGTCGAGCGGTGTGCGAAAGAGAGCGTGCGAAGTATACAGTATGGGGACCACATATATGCATAAATTATAGGACATAAGTACTTGTTATCGCCTTTTCTGACGATATTCAAAAAATTTACGAAATCGGTCCAGTAATTAGGTCAAAAAGTATAGTTTTAATTTTGAGCAAATTTGAACACTCTGTAGAATTGGATCACTAAGTCAATGATTCAATGAACTTGAATCCTTGGACATGTGCGCAAACAAAAAAAAAACATGTTCGGCGAATAATGGATTGGACGCTGTGGTGCACCGCAGGTAGCCAGCTCGGTTGTCTAAACAG
The DNA here is from genome assembly GCA_947568875.1 of Fissipunctia ypsillon. Classification (NCBI taxonomy): domain Eukaryota; kingdom Metazoa; phylum Arthropoda; class Insecta; order Lepidoptera; family Noctuidae; genus Fissipunctia; species Fissipunctia ypsillon. The sequence continues at coordinate 11,441,975 of OX387659.1, read as the reverse complement.
AGTGTTTACTTTTACTGAATTTATTTTGTTTGAAAATGTAACTTTTTTAATTTACGGTTTTTAATTTAATATTTAATTTTGCTATACTTCTGTGGACTAGTATTACTTACGGTTTCATTTATTGCATATATGTGGGCTCCATACTGTATAGTTCGCGTTATCGCGACAGTGTAGCCGTAGCATAAGAAGAATATTTAAGTAAGTAAAGTAACCACCTACAAAGTTCAAAAATATTATAAACAAAGTTCAAAGTTGATACGGAAATGAGCCCTATCAGTAGGTACCTACTCCTATACAATATTTATTTATTTAATTAGTAGGTACCTACATCTAGTAACAATTATCATTGTTTATAATAATGGCCTATTGAAGATAACCCAGCAAGACTCGATAGTCGTCAGTTCATTGCCTTTGGGTTTTTGTCTGATCGTAGACCCTTGTCACTATGGACAGAGTTTGTGTACCTATTATATAGTGACAATCACTAGATGTGGGTAAAGCGGGCAGTGTCGTGTTGCCAATTGAGAAAATGCGGGTTTGGGGTTTGGAATTATAAATCAAACCAAAGTCCAGAAACTGCTAAGTATATAAATAATAATTAGCCAAACGAACAATTTAATCAAGTTCGGATCAATGGTCAACGATTAGGGAAGAGAAAGCCGTCTCTTCATCTGTAGGATACTGTAGCGAAAAAAAAATAAAAAGACGGAAGATTCACTTTTCTGCTACGACTACTATTATTGGAACTGCAATAATATAGAGACCTAAATCGTCATTGTGAGACCAAAATCTGGTATGTGCACTTTTTGAGATTTCTACTTTTTGACCTTTGCGTATAGTTCACTGCCCTATCTACCGTATAAAAAAAACCGGCCAAGTGCGTGTCGGACTACGCACAATAAAGGGTTCCGTAGTTGGGTTGAGTTTATCCCAAAAACGAACTTAACATTGTAGTTGAAAAACATGTTCTCTCATACATTGAAACTGTGAATGTAGTTTTCCTTTTAACTTCGTTGTATATACTATTACCGTGAATTTTTTCACATATCCAAAACTAACCATTTAGTTGGCAGGGGAGGGGACACTTGACTCTAACAAAAATGAGCAGTTTTAAGCTTAATATTTCAGAAATGGATCCCTTAATCGAAAAATTGTTCTCACAAACCCGCAATATTTTTTAAAGAACTTTCCAACAACACCGCACACCATGGGGTAGACGAGAAAAAAAAAAACATCCCCACTTTACGTATACAGGGGGCCAACCACCACATCTTAAAGCACTATTATTTTAATATATAGGGTGACTGGTAATTAGTGACCGATACTTAAACACATGATTTTACACATGATAACAAGCAACTTTTACTATGGCACCAATCCTGAAATCGCGAAAAAAAATCAGCTCTTCCTTACAGGATTGGTGCCATAGTAAAAGTTGCTTGTTATCATGTGTAAAATCATGTGGTTAAGTATCGGTCACTAATTACCAGTCATCCTATATGTATACCCATGCCGAATTATAACTTTCTAGTACCAAGAGTCTCTTAGCTAAGCTGCGGACGGACGGACGGACGGACATGGCGAAACTATAAGGGTTCCTTGTTGACTACGGAACCCTAAAAAACTGCTAATTGCCTACGACGATCTGCTCTTTTTTATATTATATAAGTAGTTCTTAAAATACACTTTCATAAATTTTACAGGAGAACATTGTTTTCAATAAGTATTTCAAAAGTATAGTTTTTGCACATAGCAGATTTTGGTTTGACAACGACGAAATAACATTTGAACCCGCGAAGGTTGCATGCTTATTAACACGCCAGGTTAAAACCTCTACAACAGTACGTAGGACAATTATGTACTTAGTAGCAAAAGCTCCAAAAAATGCAGTAGTACCTGCCTAATAGAGAAGCCTTGACCATAATCCCGCCGGGATTAATCGATACAAAATGAAGTGCGCAATCTGTAACATAATGTTCGTATGGAATTGTTACTTACACGAATGGTTAGTAGGTAAATAGAATCACTTCCTATTCATCTTCAACCATTGATGTAGGTAAGTAGAATACCTAATTATAACAATTATTAAGATCCGACCTTATTCAAAGTCCTTGCAGTCAAATATTTGCACGCTTATCTACAAGAATTCTGGTTTTAACAAAGAGTTACCTAGGTAAATAACTACTAGATAGACAGATAAGTATCTACTTAAAATTAGGTATGTGGATTAGATACTAGCATTTAAATAAAGATGGACATAATTAGGTCAATTTAACAACAAATATCATTAATTTGGGGTATTATCAATATTTGACACGGAATTAGCATTTGTTTTATTGGGTTACTAGCTGTGCCCCGCGACTTCGTTCGCGTGGATGGCGTAAGATACACAATATACTAAAATAACAGCCACATTTTAATAAAACTCCCTCGTCCCCCGACCCGTGCGTCGCGTTGAATCGCCGGCCCGCGCTATTACTTCGTTTTCGCTTAGTGTTCTTTATTTTATGTTTTTACTCGGCTGGTAAGGGTCATAGCGTGATGTTAAATAGCCTATAACTATCCTCGAGAATTGGGCTACCAAATGCAAAAAGAATTTTTCAAATCCAACTTTTTGTTCATAATTTCATAGGTTTTAATTTTTTTGCGCGGAACCCTAATTATTTTTCTAAAATAAAAGTAGCCTAAGTTACCCGCCGTAACATCAGCTATCTGCCAGTGAAAGTCCCGTCAAAATCAGTCCAGCCGTTTCGGAGATTAGCCGGAACAAACAGACAGACACAAAAATGTTAAAAATTGCTTTTTTGTTATAAGTACCGTTTATACATACTTTCTTATGCATTTAGTAAAAGGTTGTTATTTTGACATTACAAACAAACACTTCAATTTTATTTATTTGCATAGATTTGTCGACTCGCACGAATTTACTCGCCCGAATGGTGCGAATCGTCACAGTGGCGACTCGCACAAAGGTAATTTATTTGTGGGCGAATCGACAATTCCAAAAAAAGATAATGCAACTGGCACGTTTTGATGTATGCAATAAAGTTAAGAAAAAGTAGGTACACTAGCGAACATAGAAGAACACAGAAGTGATAAAGACTCGAGTAAAGTATTTTGAAATATTATGTACGAAAAACTCATAAATTATTCTTTAAATTAAAGGTAGGATAATAGAGTGAAACACGTGTTCTTTCTTAAGGTTTTTTGTCTCTATAGTAGCTGTATTTTTTTTTTCTATGTAAGGTGTCTCGCTGGTCAACCTAGGAGGTTGTCGGTTGCTTAACCGGACTTAAAGCCTCTAGACAAGGCAAAAAAACTTAGAAAGTAAGCGACCACTCACTAAAGGTACGATCCTCGGCTATTTTACCCATATGACTTCTGTGCGCTAGCGCACTTTTTTCCTAACTTTCTTTGCAATTAAAAACGTGCCAGTTGCTTAATAGCTCGTTTTGGAATTGTCGATTCGCCGACAGATAAATTACCTTCGTGCGAGTCGCCACCGAAAAAAGATATTATTAAAAAATGACGATTCGCACGATTCGGGCGCGTAAATTCGTACGAGTCGACTAATAACCCGAATTCACACCAAAAATAAAAGTAGTTTCTCAGCAACTATCATATTTTTGCACCAAGTTAGGCGAATACTCAGTTTGATGTACCTACAGAATGGGTAGATGACGGCTAAGTGTGATATACATCAGGGGCGTAGCCTTCATACAACCCGATTCCTATCGGCTTCCCTTCGGAACAACCACTCTTCTAATGTCTATTATTGCCAAATAATATGGTACACCTGTATGTGTAACTGTATATCACATCACATTACATAGTTATATTTAGTATCAGTTTAATACATCACAAGATTAACAACCTACAGTTTTTTGTCTGAGTTTATGAGAACTGAAGTTTTTCTTCGGCTTCCTTCTTATGATAATTGTAGCTGCGCTATTGGTATACACATAACTTAGTTTAGATCACGCTATTCGGTACTCTGTTGGTCTAAGTTATTTCTTTATCTAAATAACATCAGTGTTGGTTTACTTTTGTCAATTAGAGTGCCAACGTCACCATATTCGATTATCATCAACCACACGTTACCACGAAACTCCAATTTTCTTTTCCTATTACTGAAATGATACACCTTTTCAGTACGAATATTGCTGTATTTATATTCTCACACATATACAAACTTGGTACCTACTAGTTACTACTGTAAACTTCTTAAAGATAACCTTTTCGTTCCGAGGCTCGAAGAGAGCTGACTTAGCCAAACAGGCGCCACGCTCCAAACATCATGTTTCCATTCCACTGTAGTTAAAAAAACCAGTACTTTTACGGTGACTGTCAAATGAGATACTTTTTTGCGCCAAGCGGTACCGAACGCGATGTGTCCCCCAGCGCCAATCTATAAATGTATAACGAATGTAAACAGTAGTGATGAGGGTAATTGTATTATCGATAAATGTTACTAATATGTTAATGATACTTGCATTTCATATAAATGTACCAGATAAATAAAAATAATGACGTATTTTTATGTCTTGTTTTATTTACAATTATAGTTGTAATAAGAAAAAGCAGAATACACTTTAAATAATGAGAAATCAGATACATAACTCAAACAAAACAACAACAAATCTACGAAACTGGCTACATCCCTATTGTCTTCTGACGTCATCCAGTTGTCTTCATACCAAGACCGTGGCGCTCGTAGCACGTAAAAGTTCAATTTTTATTAGGGATGTCTATGGTCTTTTTTCTTACATTTTTTTGTCTATTCCATGTTTATGCTAAACACACATTATTAGTATTACTACACACACATTTCCTTCTTAATGTTCGTAGGGAATTATAATAATTAAGAAACATAATTTTAATCATTTTAATTAATTAATGTACACTAACAATTTAAAGTTTAATCAACATAATAAAATAAAATTAACAATTTTGTGTTTCAAAAACGTCATTTGAGTGACATCCTTTGGCTTGATGAATGAATGTTAAAATCTTGGCATACATTTTCGTGAAGACATGGTTCCACTTGATTCATTTCTTCTTCAATCAACTTTGCAAAATAACTATTTCTTGTGTCCTCTCTGATTTTATTTTCAATCAGAAACAATCAGAAACAAAACAAAAAAAAACTGTACGGGTAAACTGTTGTAGGTCTGAGCATCTTATATCTAGGAATATGAAATCACCCCGAAAAGTGGGAATCGATTTTGCTTGGTCACATTACGCGCTTTGCTTCTGGATCATTTATGTATTCGACTGAGACTTGTATCTATGGTCAAAACAAAAAAAAAAAAAAAAAAACGTTTATTGATACGGCGCATCAAAGTCAAAGTAAGAACGCGGTATTTTGGTATGTCTAGTAACTATACCTACCGTAGATTAAACTTGAATTGAGTTTTCGAATTACATAATCGGGACAATCGAGTGCCTGACCGTTTATGAGACATCACTAGAGTCAAACTGACAAGCAACCAAAAACTACGATCCGTTTCACGTTGATTTTTAAACCACTACGCGAGAGTAAGCAAACTTAAAAATGGGACTAACCACAAGAGGAACTGATGCAGCGTCAATGGTACATTTTTTTATTTAAGATTCCGGTTAGACTTTATAAAAAAATCGACCATGTTAAATGATATATTAGTTAATTTGTATACGTATGATACTATTAATAGACGTTACAGTACAGGAGTGGCTGTATTGTAACGTTTATTAATCACCAAAAAAAAAAAAACTATCTCTTTTCTATTATATTTTCACTTAACTTTGCTTACATAAAAAAAAATTGTAACTGAATAATTTTGTAATCATACACCACGCGTTTAATGAATAATCCCGCAATAAAACAAATTTGAACTTTGAAAGTATGATGACAGCAAGCTTGAAGTGTTGCCCTTGTCAAAAAAATTACCCACATACATTTTGGGGAGATAAGACGTCTTGTCACTTGTCACGTAACGTTTATTACATTAAAATACATGAACAAATGCTTTGTGCGTATTCTTACTATTGCCTAAAACCCTAAACTTAAATGTTTATTTCAATAGGGGTCTTTTTTATATTAAAAACAGAAAAATTATAATAGCCAAAATTTTTTTAAGGTCCCAGGCGCCGTAGTCTTCATATGAAGACGTCTAGTGTTGTAGTTAATTGGTCAAGTTTCTAAAGTGTCGATAGACACGAAAGTTTAAAAAAACACTTATTTCGAATCGAAATGTTGAGTTTTGAAAAAAATGCGACTCATAAAAGGTATGTAATTAATTTTGCTAGCCCTTACACATGTATTTACACGAATCTTTTAATACACACAGAGTGAGTTGCACCAACTAACTTTAACAATAACCAATGCCTTTTCAGCTGTCAAATCTCCGGTTATGCAAAATACGCGTTGCACCATTTTAACAATTGTTAAAATGACGTCACAAATAACGATAACATTAACCGCTTAAATTCGGGCGGTTAAGGGTTATAGTTACGGTTTGTGTCATAATTTGTTTGGAGTGTGGCATTGAATTCCTTTTCAATGTTACAAAACCTATATCCACTACCTACTTACAAATACCACATGAGTGTCCTTCCAATTATGTAAAACTATAATCTATCCACATTCTGATGTTTACATGATTAGTTTATGTTCTTTTTGTTTTGTGCTAGTCCCGTTTTTTTACACATCAAAAATGTATTTTTCTGCAAGAATTTGTAATCTAGTAACTTCTACCGTGCTAACATGAACACTTCTTTGTATGAAAATAATGTCAGTTATCTTATTAATAAACTATCTACTAATTTATACAACAGAATGTGGATAAGTAGATTATAATTTTACATAATTGGAAGTTCACTCTTGTGGTACTTTTAAGTAGTGGATATAGGTATTATAAAACATAGGTACTTACCTATTTAAGTAGGTAATACAAAACATAACATCAAGTCTTGTTTCCCCGAAGGGTAATAGTAACATTAAATTCGCGTAAGTCTGCTGTGTAAGACCTAATGTTGTATTTTATTAGGTAGGAAGAAGGAGGAACCGAAGAAATAAGTATCTACCAAATATTTTAAAAACTATGAAAGCTATCGCTTGGTACCTACTCACTTTGTATAGTTGTGCAGCAATGGAGATAGTTTTTTTGGCGATTAGGCCCACCGATAATTGTTGCGTCTATTAATAAAACGCATGTTGATTTGATCTTCTTCAGTGTATTATCTGTCATTTGATCTCTAGATTACACTGGTAGTAATAAATTATACTTCTCTAACGGGAATACTGAGAATTACGAACATAACCTAAAAATTCACTAAAGAGCTACCATTGTTTAGTGAATAGGTTGGTCTCATCGGTATTACAATGAAAATAGTGCATTGTTTAGTAATAAATAGTAAGAATAGGATAGAGTATTTTGAACGGTTCATGAAATCAAAAAGCACATAATTATGTTATAAAGTATTTTTATTACTGTAGGTAAGTAAGTATATCAATTTCAACGTCAGACGACTTAGACGTAGATAGTATTTTATCTAAAAAAGATGCAGGTCGCTCCACCTCTCATCTTGATATCGTGTCCAACATAAAAATACTGAAATACCGCACACTCAACATTACATGTGCACAACAGCCCAACGTCTGCCCACCAAACAGTTGCAACAGTATCCAGCAAGAGCAGCTCTAGTGTTAGAAATTGTTGTTCTAGGTAGGTACTTAAATAATGCACTTAAAATAATAGAAAGATTTTCGTTAGAAAATAAACGTATTCTAACTAGTATTATTATTGTTCTCTTTGGTGTGCTGGAATCCACTGCAAAATGATCTTCTTTTCCGAAAAGTCAACAGGCACAGTAGGTACCTATGCGTTGGTTGAGCAGATCGACATGGAATGTAAAAATATTCCTATATCCAAATCTCCATTATGAATAAACAGTTTCAATACTACTTACTTTACTACCTACTTTATAACATAATTATGTGCTTTTTGATTTCATGAACCGTTCAAAATACTCTATCCTATTCTTACTATTTATTACTAAACAATGCACTATTTTCATTGTAATACCGATGAGACCAACCTATTCACTAAACAATGGTAGCTCTTTAGTGAATTTTTAGGTTATGTTCGTAATTCTCAGTATTCCCGTTAGAGAAGTATAATTTATTACTACCAGTGTAATCTAGAGATCAAATGACAGATAATACACTGAAGAAGATCAAATCAACATGCGTTTTATTAATAGTCGCAACAATTATCGGTGGGCCTAATCGCCAAAAAAACTATCTCCATTGCTGCACAACTATACAAAGTGAGTAGGTACCAAGCGATAGCTTTCATAGTTTTTAAAATATTTAGTACTTATTTCTTCGGTTCCTCCTTCTTCCTACCTAATAAAATACAACATTAGGTCTTACACAGCAGACTTACGCGAATTTAATGTTACTATTACCCTTCGGGGAAACAAGACTTGATGTTATGTTTTGTATTACCTACTTAACCCTAGATTACTACTCTACGTCGCAGAGGCGCCCGCGTTTTTCATATATTGCTCTCTCTTTTTATCCTTCGCGCGTATGGCATTCACGTTCAAGGACATCGCAGCCATCGCCAGCACGTGTCGCAGGACGGTGGTTGCGTTACGGTGAGTGTGCTAGTTTTTTTGATATTACTACCCTTGGCGCTCCAAAGACGTATGAGTAGCTTGTATGTAAGTTTTGCGCTATTAATCAAATTATTTTGTTAGTGTTTTTTTTTTGCATTATTAGTTACTACCGGTGTGTTTTATCTTTTTTTCGAAATATATGGTTAACGCTTTGCCATACATTGGAAGAGCCACCGACACCGGAGGATTACCGCAGGGAGAGTAGTACGTAAAGGAATTGACCCGTCCTATACATGGTACTAATCGTAACGTGACATTTGTGATAGTTGGTTCACGTCAGTATCGCTGGCCAAATCACTACTTGCTGAACCATACAAACTCACGCTTGTTGGTACGATAAGATCTAACAAACGGATAATTCCTCAAGAAATGAAAAACACCCGGAGTCGACCTGTTGGTACATCCATGTTCGCCTATGATGGCCCTTTGACTTTGGTTTCCTACAAACCAAAACCAGCTAAAATGGTGTTCCTGTTATCTTCGTGCCACGAAAAAGGGCTCATAAATAATGAATCTGGAAAGCCGGAGATGATCATGTTCTACAACCAGACCAGAGGTGGTGTAGATACATTGGACCAAATGACTTCCTCTATGTCATGCTCTAGAAAGACTAACCGATGGCCAGTGGCTATTTTGTATGGCATGCTAAATATATCTTTTGTGAATGCATTTGTTATATGTTGTCATAATATATCAACAAAAAATGAAAAACCCCTGAGTCGAAGATAATTTTTGAAAAAACTTAGCACGCAGTTGACTACTGAATGGATGCAAAAAAGACTAGAAGCACCTACGTTGAAACACAATATCCGGGATAATATCGAAGTCATCCTGAAAAAACCTTCCGATGACTCTTCTGTACCACCACCACCGCCAAAAAAAAGAAGATATTGCTCTTATTGTACAGACGCCAGCAGGTCAAGCTATCCGAAACTGTCAAATTTTCTCAATCAATCTTGAACGTAATGCTATAGCAATAAAGTTGAAAATCTATTAAAGAAATTTGACAGATTGTAGTAGCTTGATGTGCTGCCGTCCATACATCTAAAAAGAAGAGGATGTCCAAAATGACGTGCGCCAAGTGTCAAAAATCTATCTGCGGCGAACATCAAGTTCATGTATGTATCGAATGCATCTAAAATATTTTTTTTGTTATTTTGTTATTTTTTTTTTTAGTTAATTACTTCATAATTTACTATTTTTTACGAGAAGTGTATACTTTAAGTTGTTTTTTGTTTTTTTAATGAGAAGACTGTTTAATTGCCTAAGTTCCTAAAATTTGTTCCTAAGATTAATTTGATTAAAGATTTTATAATAAAAATATATAAATATTATTTAAAATTGTGTTTTTCTCTTTTTAGTAATATACACAATTATATAAACAGTCAAAACATATCAATCATACTTATAGGTTTTGAATAAAATCATTAGTCAATATGATGCGCCTCGCGGGCGTATGAGTAGTTTCTTTGTACGTCGCAACATGAGTAGTAATGTAGGGTTAAATAGGTAAGTACCTATGTTTTATAATACCTATATCCACTACTTAAAAGTACCACAAGAGTGAACTTCCAATTATGTAAAATTATAATCTACTTATCCACATTCTGATGTATAAATTAGTAGATAGTTTATTAATAAGATAACTGACATTATTTTCATACAAAGAAGTGTTCATGTTAGCACGGTAGAAGTTACTAGATTACAAATTCTTGCAGAAAAATACATTTTTGATGTGTAAAAAAACGGGACTAGCACAAAACAAAAAGAACATAAACTAATCATGTAAACATCAGAATGTGGATAGATTATAGTTTTACATAACTGGAAGGACACTCATGTGGTATTTGTAAGTAGGTAGTGGATATAGGTTTTGTAACATTGAAAAGGAATTCAATGCCACACTCCAAACAAATTATGACACAAACCGTAACTATAACCCTTAACCGCCCGAATTTAAGCGGTTAATGTTATCGTTATTTGTGACGTAATGACGTCACAAATAACGATTACGATACGCGATACGCGTTGCACCATTTTAACAATTGTTAAAATGTTAACAATTGTTAAAATGGTGCAACGCGTATTTTGCATAACCGGAGATTTGACAGCTGAAAAGGCATTGGTTATTGTTAAAGTTAGTTGGTGCAACTCACTCTGTGTGTATTAAAAGATTCGTGTAAATACATGTGTAAGGGCTAGCAAAATTAATTACATACCTTTTATGAGTCGCATTTTTTTCAAAACTCAACATTTCGATTCGAAATAAGTGTTTTTTTAAACTTTCGTGTCTATCGACACTTTAGAAACTTGACCAATTAACTACAACACTAGACGTCTTCATATGAAGACTACGGCGCCTGGGACCTTAAAAAAATTTTGGCTATTATAATTTTTCTGTTTTTAATATAAAAAAGACCCCTATTGAAATAAACATTTAAGTTTAGGGTTTTAGGCAATAGTAAGAATACGCACAAAGCATTTGTTCATGTATTTTAATGTAATAAACGTTATGATTAGATATTGTCTTCTAATAAAGACGTGGCGTGGGGGGCACAGAAACGATTGTCTTCTACAGAAGACCGTGGCGCTCAAAAGGTTAAACTTCATGACTACATTGATATAAAAATCATTTTCGGCAAATCACATACTTTCAATTTTATATTTAGTATTTAAAATCACTTCAAATCTTATTAATATGTACTTGGAAATCACGACATTACCTAATTTGAATATGAAGTTCTGTAAGTAAGCCGATGTTTGCACGGACGCAAAAATATCGCGGCAGAATTTTATCGCGCACTGGATTTTCAACTCTCGGTGTTAAGCCGAGCATTGAGAATCCAACAGAGTGCATTCCAGCGCGTCGAAAAAACACACTATTGGATTTTCAACTGTCGGCGCTAAGCAGAGCGTTGAAAATCCAGTGCGCGAAAAAAAATCGCCGCGATATTTTTACGTTCGCGCGAATGTCGGCTAAGTAATTTGTTCCGGTCTATAAAGGCCTTCAAGAAAACTAAGAAATTGAAGTCGGTTGTGTCCAAACACGCACAAGAACACAAGTTCTCGACCAAAGGTCAGCTCTTCTCCAAAGGAAACGACAAATTGGGACAGAACACCTAGCTTCTGATATTCTTTGCGTGCCCATGTAGCTTTATGTGAAATAAAATCTTATTTTGATTTTGAAGAAAATAAAAAAATCAACGTTTACTACTTAATCATAATTTATTATTTACAATCTACTATACACATCACAAAAAAAAAAACTATGCAAAAATACTCAAAACTTGAGTTTAAAGTCTTTGGACGTTGTCTTCGTGGTTTGTGCCCTGGGCCATTGTATTTTGTCATTGATTAACATCTTGATGTACCTCCCTTGTTGATCCGAAGGTAGGTTCACACCGAGAGCCTCACAATTTCTGATAATCTCTGAACATCCCCGAATATCTCTGTTCCTTACTGTAACAAAAAAAGTAGGTAGTTGTAGTATTTTTATCATTGAAGTGTGAAAGAACTTGGATAACGTAAGGTCAATGTATTGTTAACAACTTATTTTATTTATAAGTACCTAAGTACCTATATCTATCTGCCTATTATTGGTACAACAGTCGGAGGCAATAGGTATTTAATGTTAAGAAGATGCCTCCGACTGAATGAGATTGTTTGGAGACAGAAATAGGTCATCTTGTTTCCATCTTTTTTCAAGTTCACTTTTTACGCAGTCGGGTTTTTGATTTTTTAAATTTACCTTTTTTATTTTACACTTTTTAGTTAGGATTATTTTTCTCTCACTGTATTCAGTAACGCTTTAGGTAATGGTCGTAAATTTAATACCCGCTTATAATCGGGTGATAACGGCCTCTTACTCACTCACTCCAAAAGTTCGGGACTGTTTTTTTTTATCATTTCTTATTCCAAATTATCTACATTTAAACATATAACTTGTACCTATATTTATATTTTTATAATCACCTTTTAAAACTCTTCATTTTGATACCCCCTCGATAGGTTTGGGAGTTTTTTTTTTTTGAAGACACATTTTGGCGCCAAAAATCCGCCATTGTGATTTTTTATAATTTTAATATAACCAGTGACACTCGCGCAATAAAGACAAATATAACGACATATCATTCATAAAAATCGGTTTAGCCGTTTAGTAGTTACGAGGGAACATAGGGACGAACGACGACGTCAAAAGTATTTACAATATTTACCTAAACCACCTAAGAGGATTGTATTTCTCCATGTTCATACCAAGCCCATCAAGCTATCAAGCCCATTCAATTAACTACATACATAGCTATCATCCATTTGCGCGATAGCTATTCAGCCAAAAGCTATTATAGATGTTATCAAAACTATTTTCTTAAGTAATCCTTCATATCTACATGAATTACAGGCCGTAAATATGGCACTTCGACGGTTAGAAAAGTTCTGTTTTATACAGCACTGACTGGGCAGGTCCACTCTATGTGGTTCTTTCCTCAAAAGACCATTTCATACACGGATCTATATGGTCCTCACATGATCTGACCAAGAGTATGTCTGGACTTTAAAAGAGACGTTGACCCCTGACTTTGTTTCGCCATTTCTTCTCAGGGGTAATCAGTTAGGAAATGTCAACTCCATCTAGCTTATTTTTTTTTTAATATGGCATGTAAAAGTGATTCCGATATCCTATTTACAGAATAAACAATTTAATTTCATTACAGCATCATCTCTGTCACTAATAATTACTGTGACAATCCCTTTCTAACGCTCGATCCATGAGTCATATTTACGACCGGATAGGCCCTGTATTGACGACCAGGTAGATCCTGTATTTCACTAAATGAGACCTAACATGTAGGTATTAGGTATAATAGGGTCAACAAACAGATCAAGTAATTGTTCTAAGTTCACGAGGGCAGTTGATTAAGTACGCAAACAATCAACAGTAGGTACACAAAGCGGTACAATTAATAATCTTATATTATGAACCTACAGCCTATGTGATGTGAAGGAATGAGGAACATCTCTTGAGGAACGTTTTAACTATAAATGTGGATGGTTAAAAGAGTGGAGGAAGGCCAAAGAAACCATGGATGGATTGTGTGAATAATGATTTATGGCAAATGAGGAAGTAACTATTGAGATAACGACAAAAAGAGATGTAAGTTTAATAGATGAAAGAAATTGGGGTAAGGCAGGTTGAGGATCTGTTAAATTAGTAGAATAGCAGAATATCATTTTGGTATTACAAATAGTCTTCTATTCGATAAAATGAATAATTCTACGCGATAAATTGAATAAAATCTATAAGAGCCTTAGAATGGTCCAAATCATATTTATAGAATAGAAGCCAAATCACGAGGATCACTAAATTCGACGAAAAAGCTAACAGCATCACCAATTTCGATTCCCAACCTCGACATAATTACTTTGGTGTACCGCAGGGAAGCATTCTAGGGCCACCGTTATTCCTCGTGTATGTTAACGATCTTCCTCAAGCAGTAGAACAAGATTGTGTTCTTTTTACTGATGACACGACGGTAATTCTAGACAGTAGTAGACTGAACTGTAGTAGTAGTGGTGTGTATTAGTTTTGCAATTTTAAGGCGTGCTACAAATTGTTCGGGTGCCGCATTTTCTTAGCGTGTCGATGGCATTCTAAATAGACTCGGCACAGAATTCAGCTACAAGTTTGGCGCCATCACTAGCGTCCATCAGTTCCTGTAACGTGCAGCTGACAGGACACGCAGGACATAATATTAAGTGTCCCATCGTTTGTGAAACAGCACCACAAATGCACTCCAAGGCGGAGTCGTCTATGAATCTCCACCTGAACAGGTTTTCCCTACTTGAGCCAACCTGGGTCCGGAGTTCCAGGTTACCCAAGGCAACTCATGTCCAGGCGGGAGATCTTAAGCAGGTGGAACAAATGGTTTGGGTAAGGAAGTACTGTCTCTCCACGGCTTCAGTCTTTCTTTTGATCATTCGCCAGTTAGTGGGATTTCGACGGCTTTTCAGCTTTTGTGGCACAAGGATGTTGTTGTGCAAAGGGTGTCGTGAGTCGGAGACCATTTTGGCTTTTCGTTGGAGCTTGCGACCGCTCTGCGAACTACTGGTGGCACTATTCCTGCTAGTGGATATATATAGCATTTGAACCGGGGTCGGTTTTAGGCAGCCAGTGACATTTCATTCCAAGCTGTATCCACTATCTTTGCATGGGCAGAACGAGCCAACACGGGGCACGCGGGGGTCAGCATAATTTGGTAAAATTTGTCACAGCCGGGTGGCATAACAAATCATACCGACCCGAATATTATGTGTAGCACCCCTTACATTACAACCGCAAATAACATTGGCAAACAATATCAATAAGATAATAGCTGCTAGGACAATAAACTAACAAGCCCTACATTGTGCTAGATTTATTATAAGTAATAATAATAACATTATAGGACGCCGGGATCACAGACCTAACATAAACTAATGCAGTCTGATAGTGCTGTAATATTGTCAGTCAAGTCTACAGCTTAGATAGTGTGTAGGAAAGTGACCCATTTTCAAATGTGCTCTCGTATCAGACTAACGTAAATAGCTTAAAGATGGGTGCTCCTTGGTTAGTCATAGGAAATTGACATTATTTTTAACACTTTCGCGGGCGGTTGACGTTAGACGTGAAACAATAAAGCATCTATTATGTGTCGTTTACCGTCTGCGAACCAATTAAAGATGTATCATTTTTATCACATAAAGGTTTGGAGTTTTTCAGTTGTACTGCTAGGCAGCCAAACGTTACAAATATTTGTATGGCCTACAGATGTTTGTTTTAAATTGCACTGTAGTTTTAAAATATTATAGGAGCAAATATAAAGTTAGCCAAGAGAAAACCTGTAGGAGTAAGATATTTGTCATACTTATTACTTAAAAAATTGCTCATTTTCTTTGGAATACATGGGCTAGCAAGATGGGTAGTTAAGTCAATTAATTAAGGCAATTTTCAGTCATTCTTATATATTACACTGCCAATCTACGATATAGGGTAAGTATATAGGTAGATAAATACTACTTTTTTTTTGGTGGGAAATCATCAAATAACTTCTCCCACTCTGGCGTGTCAGACTTTTACTGACCACCTGTATTCCTTCAGTTATCTGTGCCTGTGCCAGGAAGATAAATACCACCTAATGACCTATAGAGGTAATCAGAAGGTTGCGTGTTCATATCACGTCGGGGTCATCAGTATAGGAGGCATGAGGAACAGGGTGTAAAGTTCACTCATCCTCCATAGAAAAGGGAGGATCATCCAACCAGACGGGTGTTGTGTCTGGTGGGCTACTGCCCGATGGTTGATGTCAGGATGTTGTATATATGCTAGTCGCGCGGTAAACTCTGATTGCGCGATGCAGGATTTTGCGTGACGTCAGTGTGACGCGTTCCATTGTGGCGATGTAGATATGCTGCCACAGACCTAATATATTAAGTCCCATATTACAGACCGACACTCAATACTCAAGTATTACTTTAAACTAGTTTCAACCAATCAAATAGCTCGAATCTAGTTTTAAGTAATGCTTGAGTTTTGAGTGACGTTCTGTAATACGGGCCTAAGTCTTGTTAGCCAAGAGCAAGCTGTGTTCACTTGGTTTGGCACATAGCATTGGCATGTATGACAACCAAAACTTACATTTATAATTGAACAATACTTGTAGAACTGCCACATACTCCATCATCATGTCATACTTGAGTAATGTCTGCAGCAGTCTGACCACTGCATCCTCATTGAAGTCTTTTAACACCATTATACTGAATGTGGTAGCTCTGGAAAATAGCAATTTTTATGTTTTAATACTTTTAATATTTGGTTACAGTCTACATAAAAATAGAAGTTGATTATATATAAACATACATAAACTCATGCCTTCTTCCCATGGGGGTAGGCAGAAACTACAGAACACCACCTGCTACAATCCTTACATACTCCTTTTGCCTCGTTTACATTCATACATCTGGTCATACACGCACGCCGGTTGCGAGTACTATACACCTGACCTTTCTGAAGAACATCACCAGTAAGATCTCTACTTGTTTTTCTAGGGCGTCCCCTCCCAGGGTTTCCACTCACATCTGCCGTGTAAATACCTTTTGTTAGTCAACTTTCATTAATCCTCAAAAGTTCATTAACTCCACTTTAAATACTTTTATACATAAAAAATAGCAAATTCCTTTTAGTCTGAGCAAATGTATATGTATAATACAAGCATGCTAACCAATACTTATTATTTCGTCTATGGACAAAATCAATAAATATTAAATTCATGCAAATATTTTTCAATTTTCAAAAATGGAAGTAGTCATGTGAATACTTACTTTTCTCCCACAATGTCTAGAAGAACTTCGGACTGTTCAAGAAGCTCATTGCCCAACATCTGGTCTGAAAACCAAGTGCTTGCCCAGCAAATGTACCAGAAGCAAACCAGTGGGTAATGGTCCGCCCACTCTTCACTAAACTCCATTACATACTTCCTAAAAATAACTAATGACGCTTCTGATCTATTTAATACTGAGTCTTGTATTAATTCTCTAAATATTATCCTATAAAAACTCCTTAGACTCTCATATCTCTTATAACAACTTCTAAGTATTGACAGTCCTTTTTCAGAATTACCCTTAATACATTCTGCTTTTGCAAGGTAATGTAGGAACTCTCCATTTCTCTTGTACGAGTTTGGGTCAACTTTTAAACAATAATTTTGAATTGCAGCAACCATCTCGGGCCTTCCATTCATGCTGTAATGTCTAAACAGTTTCTTTATTGTAGCATAAGTTAGATATTTCTTACAGTTTTCACATTGTATGAGTAATTCTTCAATCTTTTTGTGTCTGTTTTTTGTGAGTAGTTCTGAAAATATTTCTTCCAAGTCTATACTGCTCATTGTGGATACGTTATTCGTGTCACTTGTGTACTTACAATGTTGTAAACTCGTCTCTGGAAGGTCATATCTCTGAATCTTTGAAGATCTATGTCTTTCAAACATCTCATTGGAAAATGCATCAATTGTAAGAGTAGAGTAGTAACCACTGCTTGGAGCCATTTTTTGTAAACATTGCACATTATTTATAAGTCTTGCATAGTTTAAAAGTTGCTTTGTCATGTGCAATCTGGCTAGGTTCATTGTTTACCAGAAAATCTGCACTCTTCCACAATTACCTATTTGAAGTGAAGCTACGGATTTGTATTTATAAATTTGAACTTATCGGGCAGTAATTTCTGTCTTGTACTTCATTTTCTTGTTCTATTTGCCTTGAATATAATCGAAGAATACAATGATAAAAATATAAAATTAAATTGTAAACAGGTTATTTACCATCGCCGACTGACCTATGCAAAGTATGACAAGTATGACATTAAGAATTGTCAATCTGATAATTAGCTGTCATTTTATCGGGGTTACTAGCCTATCATATAAAATCAAGCTCCCGTGTTATGTAACTTTATTAAAATATCTACATTATTAATCATATTCCGTTATTAAATAATATTTGTGATATTATTACATAATTAGTATTTCAATCGAGGAAATATCAGTATTACTACTCCTGCCATCGTGTGTTGAAAAGCCAGACTAGTTTCATGAAAGATGGAAAGTTCTCACAAAATAGTATTTCTACTTGCCAACAGATGTCGCTAAACGAGTCACGGAACCACGATTTCATAATGTCTTATTTTTCAAATAACTAACATGGTTTCGGATTCATTTGTAATGTATTTTAATTAATATTCATAAACGTCTTCGGAACAACTAGCATTCATTACCAATCACCAGTTACTTAGCTGGTTAGCCTCTATTGATGATTTTGATTACAAAAGAGACTCAAAAAAAAACAAGTAACAATCGTGTTGTCTATCCATCGATATTCAATACGTGGAACGGATTACGAATTTTATCTTCCGAGATATCGTATGACGCTCTATTTTTGATTTTCTGATGTGATTGCCGACAATGATCGCCTGTCGATTAACATACAGCTATTAGTTGTTAATGCCAAGAGCTCGGCAGGGGTCCACGATAGATGCTAGTTCAAACTTACACGCCACGCTACGTGTTTCGAAGCCAATTTTTTAGAGACATAAATTAGTCGGCTATTTTGTTAACCGAGAGTAGGAATGACACGTGCCTTATTGGGTTATAGTTATTTACATTAACTTGGTGCTTTATTGGACTAAAGTTATTTACATGTGTACCTACCTAATTTTTAAGTTTTGAATACATTTTTGAAATAAGTAAGTAAGGTTCAACCTCCAATAAAAAGTTGAAAAGGGGCTTGCTTAACTTGATACTGATTCACTAAAAGCATATTCTGTCCTTCAGGTAGGTAGGTACTTCCATTCAGGTAGGTATTTCACACTATCCATTGACGGCTGAAGGAGTAAATTATGTTGTTGCGTTTAGGTACCTACTCGTCAAGTCATGGCAAAAAATAACATCACCGTCGCAGTATAGCAAGCAATGCCTAGTTATAATTAGGTACCTATAGGTAAGTACCTACCTAATTATATTGGAACACATGGCACCTACGATAGATAAGGCTTTTACATAAGTCACGCATGGAACACATTCACTTTATTGATAGTCAAAATAATCATTGATCGATCGGTTACGCAAACTTAAGTGTGATAGAGGCAAGCTTTATACAAGATGTAATATAAATAACGTACAACCTCTGAAGGGGTCGTTGTACTCATCATTAGGAACAACTTTTTTTATGGGACCAAACCTGAAATCGCGAAAAAAATATCAGCTGTTCCCTACATTTATTTTATTTTTTATTTTATTTATTTATTTATTTAAACCACAATTTAACACCTTCACAGATTGACCCAAGGTTATGTTCGCATGACTCGCCAAATGTTGGGAACATCTGATTTTTTCACGCTTTCACGTTTGGTCCTATAGTAAAAGTTGTTCATAGTGATGAGTACAATGACCCCTTAAGAGGTTGTGCGTTATTTAAGTTACACCTTGTATATGTATGTAACAATAGGTACCTACCTATTGTAATAACGTCCTGTCGGAATATTAATCAACGATTAATTCTTGATTTTGAATGTATTTTTTCAATATAAAGTTAAACTTGATGTTCACGAATGATACTCGTTATTATAGTGTATGGGTAACTTAGTAGATAATTAATTAGGATTATGAATTTGAATTTTCAATTTTTTACGTAGACGTTCATTCAAAGTTATCGCGGCATGTAGGTAATATGAGAAACGTCAAATCGGACTTCTTAGATTGTCACGATTATACTTTCCTCTCTCTCTGTTAAAGTTATTATTTTAGCAGTTAATTTGTTAAACGAATCCTATGTAAACAATATCTATACTAATATTATAAAGCTGAAGAGTTTGTTTGTTTGCGCTAATCTCAGGAACTCTTAGTTCGAATTGAAAAATTCTTTTAGTGTTGGATAGCTCATTTATTGAGGAAGGCTATAGGTTATATAACATCACGCTACGACCAACAGGAGCGGAGCATCAATGAAAAATGTGGCAAAAACGGGGAAAAATTATTCCTTTTGAGAGCTTTCGTTGCGTGCGCTGCGTAAACGGTTAAAGTTACGTAAGAATTATGTATGACGGAATTGTTCCTCTTAAAAAGTTCTAAAAAAAAATCCATCTTTTAAGGTTGGCTCACTATAACATTTTTAATGGTAATCAAATTTGTTATAAAATAATGCATTATTCGCGAAGGTGTTTTCATAAACATGGTTTTAATCCTTATCCAAATAAATAGTTTCATCATCAAGGTTGATTAAGTAGGTACATGTAAATTCCTTTTTGAATTATCCAATTCGGACCTTTCGTTTAGAAATTATGAGGGGTATAAAAATGCTTAAAGTAAGAAAAATGTGCTTAGGCTATTAGTCACTTACACATTTTATTTTTTATTGACTTTTTGAACGCGCTAATCTCTGTCACTACCAGTCTGATTTGAAAAATTATTTTTGCATTATAAACTCCAATTCTTGAAAAAGACTATAGGGTATGTAACATTACGCTAGGACCCTTAGAAGCCGAGCAAAAACAAAAAAAAGGAAGAACGAGCGCTAAGCGAAAACGAAGTAACAGCGCGGACAGGCGATGCGATGCGACGGGGTGGGTCAGGGAACAAGAAATTTTACGGGGACGAAGTCGCGGGCGGAAGCTAGTTATTATATAAAAAAGAGGCATACGTATCTAGCGCGCGCATCATGTGGACTTGAAAACGTCCTAATTGGGACGTTTTGTCATAAGTCCCTGCGTCAAGAAGGGCGATGAGCTAAACGCTGTCACGACCAGATTTTGAACGTCGTTAATATGTAGGTACATAACATATCTTGTGTAGATATAATATCATTGTAGGTAAATCAATTATTCACAATAACTATAATAAAATGTAGGTATCAATTAGTATTCAAGTCAATTTATGTTACTATTTTCTTAGCTAATTTTCCCGTACACTGCTAATTAGCTGTAGGTAGTTTATCTCAGTTTTTGATGTGCGTTTAGTAGGCGATGCAAATGTCACATAATATCTTTAGAAAAGATACTCCGATCCGACCCGTATCGTCACCTTGTTTTTTTTCCACGCGGGAACACTGCTGCAGTCATTTCTTTAAAAAAATAAAACCGCGCTAGGTACATCGTAACATTTAGAACCACGAAGTCACCCAAGAAATAAACCCGAGCAACCAGCCCATACAATACATGCGGTAACAACGTTTATAATTTATGACATTTATAATTATGGTAATTTCGAAAGGGGCGCACACCGCACCATCGGTCAATTAAACTTTTTATTAATATGTTTTTATAATTAACAAGTTGGTAAATTAATTTTTACATTTTTGTATGGTGAAAATGTCAAACTAATGACGTGTGAGGTCTTCATGAATAGAACAAATAATGATGTAGCGCTTTATCATCACCTGCCTAGCCTTTTCCCAACTATATTGGGGTCGGCTTCCAGTCACACTGGATGCAGCTGAATACCGGTATTTTACATGGAGCGACTGCCTGTCTGACCTCCACTACGGGCCACTACCCAGTTACTGGGTAACACGATACCCCTTGATAAGACTGGTTGTCCGACTTTTGAGCTTCTGACTACCCGTAACGACTGTCAACGATCTACGAATTACAACTGGGACCAACGGCTTAACGTTCCGTGGCACGGAGGGGTCTCGATGTGTATGGTCACCCATCCACGAACAGACCGCGGCAAGCGTAGCTTAACCTTCGATCGACCCGTGCGGCTGTTATCTATTGATGAAGCGTTTATTCGGTCGAATACTGTCTTTATGCCATGTCACCCGCGGTGTTACACAATGGCAATCAATTCAGCAATACGGACTTTATCGGGTTCAAACTAAGGAGTATCTTAGCAATGTCAAAGGTTTTTGTATCAATAAAGATTGATTTATTTATCTTTTGTATGTGGCTTTAGTTGTGGGTTAGGTAGTGCAGCAGGGTTTTTTCTTCTCTTAATTTTGAGGGTACATCTATGTTTCTTATATTGTTTGGGCCCAGTAGGTAGCCACATTTATTGCAGCGTCAGACGCGATGTTCACATCGTCAAGGGTGCAGGTGAACGGACATTTGGGACACTAGCAGATTGGTCATAGTCTATTCAGGAGCACCTCACTCGCACAACCGCGTGCAGTATTTCGATATTAATGTAATGATTTAGTAGATCTGTCCAGCTTCGCGCAGCTCTTGCTACCTCAAAAACAACAAAAAAAAACATAGGTGAAATGAGCTTGAAGTGAGCTGCCATTCAATCTGATGCTCAGGATTGACAGCTCACTTCGCATAAGTTTTCACAATGAGATTTTTACCGAATAGAACGGCTGATACAATTTCAACATAATCATTATTCAGAGCTTTTGCAGTGCAGATTTCTGGCTCTTTATATACCTAAGTAGTCAAAATACACATCATCAGGAAATTCCATACACTTTCCTACAATAACAATCTATTTTTAGGTACCTAACCTACCCACATTACAGTACTGATGTAATTGATGTTTAATAGTCAAGTTACAAAATGATAAGATGGAAAGTTCAACTATAAGGTCACGAGCCCTATCAATAAATTTTACTTCCGACGTATTGTATTACATATTTAGTCTTGTTTAATAGTTTTGTTTTATGTATATCCGTTTGTCATAAAATTATTAAGTAACTAGTAGGTATTGAGATGAATATATGAACAAATCATGTCTCTATCTTCAACATTAACATCTCAATCGACAGAGCTGAAATTACCTGAAAAATTAAAATTATATAAGCTACCTAGAAATATAAATAGTGACGGTTGAAAGGTAATATAGGTATAAGCGACATTTTGTTCGAAAATGAGCGATGGAAAATTTTGCGGCATTCATAAGTCATTTTCGACCAAAAGGTCACTTATGGCCTATTACCTTTTAACTGTCGATAGGTTGTCGCAGAAACACGTACATACAAAAAGATAATTAACTCTAATAATCAAGAAAAATAAAAACAAAATAGATCAGAATCATCAGAACAGAAATAGTCCTACAGCAGTAGCCTACCTACTGTTTCGACAATGTAGGAACTTAAAATATTACTGCCCAAAGAAAAAATCAGCCAAGTGCGTGTTAGACCACGCACAATAAAGGCTTCCGTAGTCGGGATGAAGAAAGAAGAGACAGAATTGTCTCAAAAAACATGTTCTCCCATACATTCCAACTGCAAATGTAAGTTTGTACGCACAATATTTACCCTTTCATTTGATAATTATGTTACACGGTATACCTAGTTTGCAAAACTTTTTTTTTTATATTCTTATAATATGCCCTCTAAATATGACCCCCATATTCAAAATTCATTATTTAACCTAACACAATTAAAGCTTCATAACAAATCATTTTCATCTGATCAATCGCCTGCTAACAAACCCCACATAAATTCACCTGAATAAACTCTTCAACCTGGTACAACAAAATGCTTAGCGATCACTTAGCTCCACAAAATATCCTCTATAAACACGAGGTTCTACCATTAGGTAATATTAATTGCACTTCCACCCACAGACATGCCGTTGTCTAATACTCACTGTCAACTAGCTTACAATTAGTCATATTAAAATAGGATTAACACTTTCTCGCCGTCACTAAGATCTGCTTAGTCGTCGCTGAAGATTAACATAACCAGTTTAAGTGGAACCGTGAAATTTTGTCTCACGTTTATCGAATATAGAAACGGGTGACCTTTTTGGAGGTCTTCGTAAAATGGTTGAGAATCTTCGAAGTGTTACAATTAACTCGGCCCGCAGTCGGTAAACTCACAGTTTAATCGAATGAGTTATGCTTCGTTTCTTCCAGAATGCAGTTATCATTGTTAACAAGAGTTTCTGGGCAACCTTTATTAATGAAAATGTTTGGCGTCACCACCCCTCCATTATGCTGTCCTATCGACGACGTTAAAAGTCTAAATTGTCCGTTACGAATTGTATGGTGTTTGTGAAACAATGGAGAAATTATGGCGTTAACGTGGACGAGAAATTGTTGGAGCGTAGGCCTTTATTATAATAACCTGGCTATAAAATTATTGTTATATACAAGAAAATATTATTATGTTATTAAAATAAATCCAAAGGCGTACCGGCAAAAATGAGTGCACGATGAAGTTGTAGCATATTTTAACTTGGAAGAAGCAGTTGTGTGAGTGAACAAACGAGACAAAAACCGAGATTTAGCATTTCCAAGTATTCTAAAACAATCGAATGAACAAACAATCAACTGCTTACTAACACACATTGATATTAAAGCACTAAAACCAGGAACAAGTAACAATGACATAACATTAAAGGTACCTCGTAACATAATACATTTCTAATTCACTTAGTTGGATCAAGTCTTAAATTAAGTTCCAAGAGATAAAGGAGGCAAGCGATATCAGCATGAAATATTACGTTGTTACAATTTGATACTCACGGCCGTACCGTATCAGTAGTAATTCGTTCCTTTGTTGATCTTTATCTAACACAAGGATTTCTTGATGATTCAATAAATAAATAAACTCGGGATGTTAGTATTGTATTTCTTTAGCGATTGTGTTATTGACGGTACACTTATTTGATTACAAAGCCATGGTTTGTTAGTTTCTTATTTTGTTAATCATCTACATAGACCGGAGACGGACAGCCGTTGAATGCTTTTTTGTCTCCATCTTTTCAAATTACTACCTAAATGTGGCGACTTACTTTATTCTCCTTGTTGATGCACGCTGCGTGACCACAAACACTCGATTTTCAAGTTTAATTCGCTTTAACCAGATTTCCAGTTAAATTATCTTTACCTACCTGTTTCCTCCGTTCCCAGTTTAGCTTAGAAACAGTGTTCTAGTGTTTAGAAGTTCAATAAACGTTAATTTTAGCTGTCTTCTTCAGTTTTACAATGTGTACATAACTAACACGCTCCTACATACGCCAGTGTATTTACATTATCTATTTGGATTTCTTTTATCGCTAAATTATGGTTCACTCGTTAAATTGAGCTTGTAAATGTGTAAAGACAATTTAGAATTCTTCTAGATATGTGTAAGGGATAAAAGTTTTGTTTATAATTATTTCCGGTCGTTATTATGTTTTATCATTTCCGTGAAAATGAATATCGTTTAGTGTCAGACTTGAGCTTTAATAAATAAGTGTCTTCATTGATATTTAATGGTCGTTAGAGTTCTATCACCACAACGCGTCGAAGTGTGATTGCCGTAAAACAATGTCATGCACAGGTAGATGCCAAATTTACCTCCATAAACTATCTAGTCTTCATTTAAAGCAAACTTGTTTGTCCACAAAATAGATAGGTACACCATTCTATTCTTGTCGACGCCCATACAGCTTTTAACCAGTATTAAAGACAATATTTTGATAAAGATTCCAGAGTCTGGATTTGAGCCCGGTTGATGGCAATAGGCTCGCCCCTTATTACATGGGACTTAAACATACCTGGCGAAAGGGCGTACTATACTCGGAGGTACACCTCTGCCCAACACTTCGGGGAAACAAGGCGTGATGTAATGTATGTATAAAAGATAGTAGTTAGTATATACAAAGCCAGTATCAAGTATCCTGTATATCTCGTTGAAATCGACACCAGCTTCAACATAAATCATTTTCAAACTCAGAACTATACGCATAATCACCAAAGATTGAAATAACCGACCATTTATCTACTAGACAACTATTAAGGGTGACTATCACAACTCCTTACCCACAAAAGCTTGTCGATGTAATCGCAACGGTTGAATATATCGATTAAAGATCGTATGGTCGATGGTGCGCGTATTGTACTGTCTTCACCCCTATCATGGCAGGCTGGGAGGCTGCTAAACTATGCCGCCTTGTAGATTGAACAAAAGGTTCTATAACATGCTTGTCTGCGGCGACATTATCCTATCTGGAGATTGTATTCAGATAAGCGTATCGGTTTGCTTTATTTGGTATCGATCAAGTTTATATTGGTTTATATTTGACTTATTTCTTCGTCGCCCACGCATGTTTACTTTCTTTGCAAGTTATGGGAAACTTGCTGAAATTATTATAATTAGCTAAGACGACACGCCATTTTTCGTCACCAATCGTACCTAGTGTATCAAAAAAATTTTACTGACTAATTAATAATTACTGTAACTAAGCTGACTTCTCCGTACTAAAAACAACAACAAAATAAAATATCACGTCAGCAACAACGAATAGGTAAGCACTATGTACAACCTCCATACAAGCTGGAATCCAATAACGCTCACACAAACCCAATACTTAGACCGGAATTTTCAAAACCTCATACTCCTTCGATGCCCCTGGAGCTAGTATTTCCCTGGCCCCGACACCTGACTCGATGCATAGAGCATGATTTGTATGATTAGCCGATCTTATCAACGAATGATTGTCGTGTGTCTACCACGCGTCTATGTATGTTGTTTGCTATCGGCTTTGAGATCGTACAGGGGAAACGGGACCTTTTTGAGTTAGCATGTAGGTATCATGTTTATGCGGATGCAAATTTGTGTTTATTAAAGATTGTTTTCTGTGCAACTTTGTTAGTGGTATTTAATTGCAGTACGTAGCTTTTTAATGTATAAAACTTTTTTCGTCTGTGTTTATGCGATAAATACTTTCAAAACAAGAGAGTTCACTTTTGAACTGATCGAAATTAGCTTTGTAAAAAAGGACTGTCAACATACATAATTAATATTTTATTATAATTTTTCATCACCTGTCTTTTGAGTAACATCATTGTGAGTAATATCAATCCTAATAAAATCCCACTTCAATAAGTAGGTAGGTACTATAGCGACCAGCCACGATACATAGGCAGGTCACTATGTGTTTTGTGTGCGGGGTCTCGACTTCGAGGTGTGTTTTGGGGAATCTTCGTAGTGATATAAATAGGAAGACCGTTGCACTATCAATCAGATTTATTGGCTTATTTCCAAGCCATCACATATTATCACTGGGGCTAATATTACACTGACTCCATATAAAAAATATGACTATGTCATCACCTATTCTTATTCTAAGTTTTTGAATAGAAAAACAAAGTTTGTCTTATCAGCCAATGTTAAAATCCAAAGAGGATTCATGCGGAAGGCAGGCTCAACTAAGGCCTCTACAGTACCTATTATTAAAATATAAAAAATCATCTCTTTATAAACGATCATCCAACTGTTGTTTTATTAAATCGAAGTGGCTGACAGGTGAGAGTTATCAAGCGTTAATGGATACCAATTATTTAATAATAGAATGGCTGGTTAAAACTGTGAATGGTATTTTAAATAACTCATAATAATAACTTCCGTTTTGATTCACAAGCAAGGCAGTATACCGAACATAGAATTCTCTTTGCTTTCCAGGGTTAAAAAAGAAACATAATTAGGATTTTAATTGAATTAACTAATAATCCTTCAGTTAATCAGTTCCCACACCTCAAAAGTTAATTGGTTCACAATAAATTCACTCTTGTCTCCTTTGTTTAAAGAATCACTAAATATTTCGACCTTGAGTGCTAGCATCTGGGACATTAGCTCTACTTATTATAAATCTGTTTATCTGATCGTAAATCTTATTAATTTTTATCTCAGTCTAAGATACAATGTGTGATCTTTTTGCTTTATTAGTTTGATAATGATAACTGAATAACCTCTTTTTGGTGTGATAAATAGAACTACATATATCATGGCGCTTCTCAATGGACGATTAGATTGTTTTGATTTCTGACCTGTTGAAAAATGCAGTCCGTCAAATGCATATTCAACTTAATGGATACTAAAATAAGGTTTCATTTGGTTTGACGTATATATTTGGTAGTGATGCCCACTATAAATCGTCTGATGATGTCACTATAGGGTCCCGGAAGTGCAGATGCGAGGACTTTTGTGTAAATTCAATGAATTGTGAACAATCGGTCAGCGAGTATTAATTTAAACCTTTTGTTGACAACACTGGGCTACTCAGCGCAGCTCTATTTTGACAGTATAGTGTCACTACACTTTAAATTATTGTTATTGGTCTGTTATTTATTAGTTTGCTTACAGCTGTCATTTTGTAGTTCAAAGCTTCGGCATTTTGAGTGTATTCTAAATTGACAAATGCTATACATATAATGTGGCTAATATATTTTGTTTCTTAACAAAGGCCTACAATTTCCCTTACAATAATTTAAATTGAACGTTAATTTTACTAACCACATCTTCTTCCCACTCCAAATAATATACATATGTGTCGGAAATACGTTAGTCGTCGTATGACTAATCGGGACGCCAGCACCACCAAGCGGCGCTCGACAGAGTCTACAACATAACGCTCCTCGACTGTTCACCGGGGTTAAGCAGAGTTCGTCGGTGGCTGTCGAGCAGTGAATAACTGAATACGTTTAGAAACTGTCCCGCGTTCCGTATAGTTGAGTCGTGTATAGGTACATTGTGTGAATGGCTAGTGGGATTAATTTGATCGTGAATTATAATTTAATTTGAACTGCAAACGGTTTTTCTATTGCGCAATAACCAACACTACTCATAGCACGCCCACAGTAGTTAAAATATGGCTGACGATAACTAGAGAGATGTACCTTCTCCGTCATATGAGTATGAGGTACAAACAGGAATCGTTACTTTTCTACCCCATTGCAACAAACTCGTCACCTCGTCAACTCATCTCCAACTTATCCACAAGCCGATCGTGTGTAGCTGTCGTGCGGAATGTACAACATAGTGTGGATCCAATGTCTTTTAGGTTCTGTCTACCTATTGGCTACCAGTGCATATGAGTTGACGAGTATCTTGCAATGGGGTGGAAAAGTAAAGATTCCTATTTTCTCTCATACTCACATTATTATTTGGACAGGGCAGAAAATGTGAAAAAAAAGAATTTTGAAATAAAGTGACATATAAAATTAATTTAAAGTAATTTTAATTTAGTGTATCTTGGGTATCAGAGTTTATTAAAGAAAATCTTTAGGGAAAAAATTCTCGAATTTAAAAGAGATAATTAGTTAATAGAGTTATTGTAGCATAAATATTTTAAATAATTAATTGGAAATGAAATGTTAGTCGTTTTTAAATAAATCTGGTTTTTTTAGAAAAAAAAATATGAAAAAAAACATTAATTAATTTTTTCATAAAATAAAATAATATTTTAAGGGGTAAGCTTTAATTTAAATTTATACAAATATTTTATTAAATTTAATTATTTTTTTTATGATTTATATTGTTAATATTGTGAGAGAAATTTTTGAATGTTCTAGGAGGGACATTGGGGGGAGGGGGACTAATTGGGACATTTCAAATCTCTATCATATTTTAACAAACGAACTCGTCACCTCATTACTTGTGTCCACTGTCTACAAGCCGGTCGTCTGTAGCTGTCGTTCAGAATGTGCACTATTTTGTGTACGTACCATATCAAATGTCTGAGGTCTTAATAAGAAAATGGAAACTATTGGGGGCCTTACTTTCACTATTATATTGTAAGGCAGACACAATAGTTAACCCATCAACACGAACCTATCTGCGGCTCGTAGGACTAGGAAAGGGTTAAATCAATCCCTATACAAACGAACTCGTCACCTCAATACTTGTGTCCACTGTATACAAGCCGGTTGTCTAGAGCTGTCGTTTGGAATGTACAACATAGTGTTGATCCGATGTCTGCGAGGTCAAACCGCGGCACTGTGGTCGCGGTGAATCGGGCGCATGCTAATAATAGACCAGATAGGAATGAGGCGACAGCCAATTGATTGGAAAATAGCGAAAATTATTAATTAACATTTAATTTGATTATTCACTAGCTTCTGCCCGCGACTTCGTTCCCTTGGAAGTCGTAAGATACACAATATACTGAAATAGCAGCCACATTTTTATAAAACTCCCTCGGCCCCGACTGACCGATTCGCATCACATAGCCCGCCCGCACTTCATTTTCGTTTAGCGTTCGTTTTGACATTTTTTTTTCTTTTTGCTCGGCTTCTAAGGGACGTAGCGTAATGTTAAATAGCCTTGCTATCAAATGCTCAAAGATTTTTTTTAAATCCGACTGGAAGTTCCAGACACTAGACCGTTCAAACAAAAAAAAAAAAAACTCTCCAGAGTAGTATAGATAGATTATCTATAGGTGCCTACCTACTTTCAAAGTTTATCTTGGATATCACTGAAATCGGTGAAGGAAATAATCGTGAGGAAACCAGCACCCTAATTGCGTAACACACTATCAATCACAATTTGATGATTTTGAAACAAATTGCTAATCCATTGCTTAATATGTTCGAAAAAATTGTATGCACAACCACATAAATAACGCAATGAATGTTGTTGAACTGTCATAATGAAACCGGTTCCTACTGTAAGTGTGATACGCAACTGTCCCGCTGGACTTGTAATTAATAAAAGTCTCAAATCGCCAATCCCCCTTGAGCAAGCGTGCACGATTGCTCATGCCTTCTCTGTATGAGAAGAGGCCTTTGCCCTGCAGTAGAACAGTTACAGGTAGATATTATTAATTATGATAATATTTTGTCGCATGTGACCATATGATCTAAAGCCAGGATTTGGAAAATGTGGAATGATTTGAGCAATTCATAGCAAAATAAACCTGTCTCCGAAAATGTTGAATGGATGACGCCAGAAATAATGGAATTGTCATTGTGTCTTGATGATTTACCGTGTTAAGATGCGATGGCTAGAATAAGCCCGAAAAAGACGGAACAATTAATAGGAAGTTCACCAAACTCTAAATGGATAACAACAAGATAGATATAAGAATAGTTCCTATTAATTGTTCGTGTAATGTATGTAGCTAGAAACAACTAGATTAGTCAACTAAATGAATTATGACTTGGTACATGTACAATCACGGAACAGGAGCGGAGTGCCCATAAAAAATCTGTCTAATTATTTTTAATTATTGAAAATCTAGTCTCATTTATATTCATGAAACTGTTCGGTCAACAGATTCCCGAATGGCGTCGCGTAGTGTTGCCATTCTGCCAATTAAGCGAATCAGTGTTTCGATCATCGTCACAAATAGCATTTCTCAAATGTAAATAGCAGTAAATTATCAACGCATAAAATATGCGTATTAAATATGCGTTGATAATTTACTGCTAAATTAATAATGCGTCTAATTTGGGACAGAGCTCCTTGATGGGCGAGTCCTATTACTGGGTGGATGTATGACGCGTTCCATGTGCTCAGCACAGAACACGGAAGCTATGCACTTAAGGCTGCTGGCATATATCTGCGTCAAAACTAGCAACACACTGGGACGTACTTATGTGCACGTTAATTTCGGCCACACAATCATTCTGCTTTTGAATGCAAGTCATTGAAGATTTCTGACGACAAAATCTCTCAAAATCTATTTAGTACTAGCAGTGTCCCACGGTTTCCCCCGCATAAGTCTCGATCCCGTGGGATATCGAAATAAAAAGTAGCCTATGTATTAATCCAGGTTATAAACTTTCTGCGTGCCAAATTTAATTCAAATCTGTTCAGTAGTTTTTGCGTGGAAGAGTAAAAAAAACATCCATCAATCCATCCTCACAAACTTTCTCGTCTATAATATTATAGTAGGAAAGTAGAAATAGGATCTTGGAAACTTGTATGTGTTTCGTTATCTCATTCGCTATCCATATCATAAAGATCAAAAATGCCTGCGTTAATGATAAATGATTTTATTTCTGTAAGTAGGTTTATACAAACACTTTTACACGTCAAGCATTTTTTTTTTAAACTAGATGAGGCGGGCATTTCCTATCTGACTACTCTGAGAAGAAAGACCGAAACAAACTCAGAGCTCACAGTCTCTTATAAAGTCCAAACATAATCTTGGTCAGATCATGTGAAGACCATGTAGGTTGGTGTCTGAAATGGTCTTTGAGGAAAGAACCACACAGATAGAGTGGACCTATCCAGTCAGTGCAAGCATCTGTCAGTAATCGTGCAGCTCAACTTAAAAGATAAGGAGCTCAACGATTCGACGAACAATACCAAAGAAAGGACATTTGGGTAGGCCGCATAATTTACTCAGACTGGCAGACTATGATTAAAGCTGAGAAAAAAAAAAAAAAAACAAGGATCCACATAGTCTTCACATTCACAGTAATTAAAATAATTAAAAATGAAGCAATGACAGATAAATTAAATATGTGTTAGATACACGGTGCTCACATATTCACAAGCACTGTAAAAGTATATGATTTTCCTAAAATTTTAACAAGTAATAAGTCTCCAGTGTGTGAGTGTTCTGATTCATTTGTTTACATTTTCATCAAATACTTTTAGAACAGAATATAGATTAGCGGCATCATACAGACGGACAGTATTTCACAGTGATTTGGTTAGCACTGCGTCTGATACTCGGTCGCAAACGCGCCGAACCCATAAATTGTTTAAGAAAACAGACCGCCCACAGCTTCGCAAATACATTGCCATTAAAATGACGCTCAGGAAAACTGTTTGTAATGAACCGACACTAAAGTTTTATTGATAGTCCTTGAGAACTTTATGTCGTTGATTATTGGAAACTGAAATTGATTCTCGTTTCTGGAATGAGGTGTAGGTTATATGCAAAGCGTTAACAGTTCTGGATGATGTAAACTTGTAAAGGATAGCAACAGTATTTTCGTGATTACTATTTTTATTCATAGTAATTTATAACATTTTCAATCTTTTCACAAATCCTTAAGAATCTTTATTCATTGTAAGCGACCATTCTTGTATTAGTCTCAACTTTTCGTAAAGCTCCACTTCTCGAAAAGATCGTATTGTTTTTGCGAGTCTGGCAGTGCAATTTTATGCACCCAACGCCCAATAAATGATGTCGAGTGTTGCCCACAGTTTCGCAATTAATTTACTATATCAAACGATTGTGATAGCTACTGTCTGCTTTGTTTATGATGCGGCGCAATCAAAGACGCCGATAAGATACCCGATCGTGTACTTAAATTATCTTAATTAATCGGTTTCCACTCAAAATAAGATTACATTGAGAACTGTGGCATATTGTTTCACAATGATCGAGTCTTATCGATCACTATCTGAGAATTCGCATTGATTTTCGATTATAATCGATGTATTCATCTTAGCGTCGGTTTATCAAAGAGAAGATCGCAGTTCGGTAATTAATTAATTGAGAAACTGTTCATGCTTTACAGAGGGTCATTGTGAGGTAAGAGTTGACATTAAAACGGGCTCTTTACCTATGTGTTTTTTCCATTGATTTGTGTATTTTAGGTGTATTGCCTGTATGCATTTAGAGGTAGGTATGGTATTATCTAAGATCGAGAAAGCTGCGTATTGCACAGATTGCATTGTTTTGCTTTTTTATAACTTTGGTTGAACTGAAAACTAAAATGTTCTGAAAAATAACTCAGATCTACCGAACTTCCTAAAAAAACTAGAGGAGTTTAAAAAGGAAAACCCTTATTTAACATTTTTTTGTCAGAAAATATCAGGTTTCAATGATTTCAGGTTCCAATAGAAAATGGATTTCAAATGATATTCCTACATCTGTTGATCGAATACATTTGTTCATTTAATAAATTGCGGAAGTTATTGCAAATCGAATGGACTATTAAATAAATCATTGATATTTGCATTTATTTTATCTCCATAATTCGCCTTACATCTCTAAATAAATGCTCGCTCTTTGTCAACGAACCCCGTCTATACGGAGCTCGTAAAATATTATTTTAAAACATATCGAAGCGTTTCTTCGAATAGACAATGAACAATGTGCACGACCGCCCCAAGCGAGCCGAACAATAGCCTGCCCTTAACTTTCAAACGATTGAGTTAGATCTGCACAACGGGACAGTTTATGTAGATATCTAGATTTTGTTGTTTTGAGTTATACGTGGATGGCTATAAAATTAGGGGAAGGCCAAAGAAACGATGGATGGACTGTGTAAAGGTGATATGTTTAGAAAGGGGGTGACGACCGATATGACTACTAATGGAAGTATGGAAGAAGTTGCGCTGATCCCAAATAAATTGGGATCATCATCTGCCTAGCCTTTTCCCAACTATGTTGTGGTCAGCTTCCAGTCTAACCAGATACAGCTGAATACCAGTATTTTACATGGAACGACTGCCTATCTGACCTGGGTAATACGATAACCTTGGTAAGACTGGTTGTCAGATATTCGGGCTTCTGACGACCCGTAACGACAGCCGGGACCAACGACTTAACGTGTTTTCCGAGACAAGGTGCGTTCTCGGTATGTAAAGATGGTCACCCATCCACGTACCAACCGCGGCAAGCGTAGCTTAACCTGATCGATCGACCCGTGCGGCTGTTATTACTTAGGCAAGTTATTGATGATGATATAGATTTTGTTGTTTATAATGTGGAGGGAGCAGTGGTGGTCGTGGGTTCGAACCCAGGCAGGCCTTTTACATTGAGTAAATAATTTCATCACCACTGCTCTCAAAACGATGAAGGAAAACATCGTGAGGAAACCGACATGTCCTAGAACCAAACATTCGAAGACATGTGACAATATCTACCAACCCGCACTGGGCCCGCGTGGTAGAATACAGCCCACTCCCTCTAGAAGAGAGCTGGAGACCTGTGTCCCAGCAGTAGAAACAATACAGGCTGATTATGATGATTATGAATATGGAGGGCTCCATTGGTATAGAACGCGTGGCTATAGAACTAAAAACTTATGTCACTATGAAAATTGACAAGAGCTGTCATTTTTGATTCACTGACGGCGACACCGTCACTGGGCCAGTCAGGCTTGTAGGTCTGTACTACTTAGCCTCACGTCTTTTCCTCGAAACGATTGGCATAGACGGATTACACCCATTTTGCCTAAAGCTCCTACTTTGAAAAACAGCAGCAGTTTAACAGTCACAACTCACAAGTGTTGTGATCATAGGGACCTCCCTATCCAGCCAGGGTCGCGGGATGTTCGAAAGAGTTACCGTGGCCCGGCACAGGCAACTGAAGGAACACGGGTGGGTTTTAGTCAGTAAAAGTCTGACACGCCCTCCCGCTCCGCCCTGAGCGGGAGAAGTCATTTGATGATTTCCCATCCAAAAAAAAAGGGACGTCCCTATGATCACAACCCTTGTGAGTTGTGACTGTTAAACTGCTGCTGAATTGTGCTGTTGTGCTGCTACTGTTTATGTTTGTGTGTACCTATGTCATTTTATTGTATACTAGCTATGCCCCGCGACTTCGTTCGCGTGGGAGTCAGACAATATACTAAAATAACAGCCACATTTTAATAAAACTCCTTCGTCCCCCGACCCGCCGCGTTGCATCGCCTATCAGCGCTATTATTAGGTTTTCGGTTAGGTTCTTTCTGACTTTTTTTCTTTTTGCTTGACTCCTAAGGGTCGTAGCATTTTTCAAATCCGACTGGTAGGTCCAGAGTTATTATATTTTTGCATGAGTTTTAATTTTTTGCGCGGAACTCTAATTATTTTTCTAAAATAAAAGTAGCCTTAGTTACTCCTTGTAACATCAGCTATCTGCCAGTGAAAGTCTCGTCAAAATCGGTCCAACCATTTCGGAGATTAGTTGGAACAAACAGACAGACAGACAAAAATTATAAAAATTGCTTCTTTGTAATAAGTACCATTCATATGCATATAGTAAAAAGCTGTTATTTTAACATTACAAACAGACACTTCAATTTTATTTATTTGTATAGATAGCGGTACGCCTCGGCTTCGCACCGGTAGCACTCATTATATAGCCAGATGACTTGTGGTGGATGATTGAAATACTAACTTGAATTCATGCAAGCCTAGTACTTTTTGTTAGGCGACTGTTCAGAAAAAAATATGACACAAAATTACCATAATAACATAAGATCACGCCTTGTTTCCCCGAAGGGTTAGGCAGAGGTGTACCTATAGTACACCC
Organism: Fissipunctia ypsillon; assembly: GCA_947568875.1. Lineage (NCBI taxonomy): Eukaryota > Metazoa > Arthropoda > Insecta > Lepidoptera > Noctuidae > Fissipunctia > Fissipunctia ypsillon. The sequence continues at coordinate 11,405,878 of OX387659.1, read as the reverse complement.
ACATTTCGCCAGTTATGTTTAAGTCCCATGTAATAGGGGGCGAGCCTATTGCCATCTAACGGGCACAAATCCAGACTCCGGGCTGCTACTGAGATATTCCAAATAGAAAAACCCAATAACAAAATTACCAAAAAAAAAAAAATCTATTGATGCGATCGCTACCAAACTTCACATGATCACCCGCTGGGCTACTCTGAAGGTATCCTGAAAACTTTATAAAAATCGCTCCAGCCGTTTTGAAGTCCGTAGGTAACATAAAGGTAAGATAAAAATGGATGTGTATATGTACACACATCCATTTTTATCTAAAGATAGATAAATATTTTTTGTATTAACTTTTTTTTTATTTAATTGTGTTTTTTTTATTGTTTAAACCAGCAAATGTGTTGGATCTGGGCAGCTAGCGGCTTGCTCAAAATAATATAGTACTAAGGCATCATGATAATGTAAGGATAGGTTTTCGCTACCGATTGATTCATGACGGCCAAATTATCGAGACATGTGCACTTACAATCAATATGCCTTTTCCGTGAAAAATCTATTCGGGACCATTTCTTGATTTAACAAAATGGAGTCCTGTATGAAACTTCTGGAATTTTTGCAAAATATTTGCTAGCACAATCGTTTATGCTAAATCTAACGTACATAAAATTAACCTAGACATCCAGATTTATTTATGATATGAAGAGACCCTTGGAGCGACCTGACCGTGGTTTATGATAACTTTGTTGGCAAAGTTAAAGAACTTCGTGATCGAAGATTTCAAACAGGGTTCTGTTTGAGAGAATTCTGCCGAATTGTGGTAAAGATATCGCGTCTGGTCCTGACCACATTTCATCAATTTGCAAATCTGAAGTGTTCCAATATTGAAATTTGGTTTTGATAGAAGTTTGATAAGCTGCCTTGATTATAAGGCACTGTAGAGTTTTAACCGGGCTTGCTATTAGCATGCAACCATCGCAAGTTTAATCGTTTATTGGTTTATGAAGACAAGCATTGATTTTAAAGTTGGAACAATGAAAAAACAATATAGTTTGACAGTCGGCCTCATGGCCCTAACTGGTATTGATGGAGAAAGATGTAATATTATTTTATGAATAGAATTATACTGAAAAGTTTTACGGTGTATCATTTATACACACAAATCCCCCATTAGTTAACGGTTCGTCCAACACACCGGGCGAGTCGTTACAGTACCTACTTATGCATTGAAGGACATTACACAAATTGTTAGGTAGGCAGATAAATAATTAATGGTTTTTTGGCACGGGTATCACTCAACAACATTAAGCCGCTTCACTCAGGTGAAGGTTTTATTTTTTATTCCAAGTTCACACAACACCGACAGAATTAGGTAGGTAAGTATTATAGGAATGAACGTTCATCCGCTCCTTTCATTTAATTTTTTGATCATTCGATACAACATTCATTCGATTGCGAGTGCAAGATGCCGAGTACCGAAATCCAACATCGTTGGATGGGATCATTAATAAATTCATTTTTCTTTTTCAACCGACTTCAAAAAAGGAGGAGGTTCTCAATTCGTCGGAATGTTTTTTTTTTTTATTATGTGTGTTCCCGATTACTCGAAGACGGCTGGACCGATTTGGAAAATTATGTTTTGCTTGCTTCAAATATTATAGGCACACCTATAGCGATTTGGGTATTTTTTCTTGGAAAGTACCATTTGGTGAAGTGGAACTGATGATGAAGACCACAGATGGCCACCGGAACAACTCACTAATAAGTATTTCACGGGCTGCGATTCAATTATTTTAACATGATCGCTAAGCAATACAATAAGCTCGTCACAATGCATATGGTGAAGTGGAGCTGATGGTGAAGTACTAGAAGAACTCCTCAAAAATTAACGTCCCTGAATCGGGAAAAGCAATATTTTGTAAAAGGTGATAAGCAGTTGTCATTAGGCTATTGTAACTTAGATAAATTACAAATCGACCGACTAAAAAGTGAAAAATAAAAAACTTACATACATAAATAACATCACGCCTTTAATCCTCAAAGGGTTAGCCAGAGGTGTACCTATAGTACACCCACATTTCGCCAGTTATGTTTAAGTCCCATGTAATAGGGGGCGAGTCTATTGCCATCAACCGGGCATAAATCCATACTCCAGGCTGCTACTGAGAAATTCCAGATGGAAAAACCGAATGACACTTTGCCCAACCTGGGAATCGAACCCAGGACCTCATGCTCAACTACTGTTGAGCATGAGGTGATGGCATGTTGGTCTAGTTGGTCTAGTTGGTCTAGTGGTCGCAAGCGCTACTGCGCTTGCGACCACTAGACCAACTATATAGGCAGTCAAGAAAAACTTTTTTGCAAAAAAATACAACCGACTTCCAAAAAAAAAACACTAAAGTGCAAAATAACTTTAGTTTCAGAAGCCGGTGGCAAAAACCTAAAATACAGATCCAAAGACACCGAATTCTGAAATTAAAGTTATTTTTCATTTTGTAGTTGTTTTTTTGGAAGTCAGTTGTTTTTTTTTTTTGCAAAAAAGTTGTTTTTTTTTTACTTTTTTTACCTAGTCTTCATACACACATAGGTACATATATGAACTGACCCCTTTTTCCCATGGGGGTAGGCAGAAACTACAGAATGCCGCTTGCTACGATCCTTACATATTTCACGCAGGTTGCGAGTACTACAAACCTGACCTTTCTGAAGATTAATAATTTCCCTAATTTGACGAAAGCTTTCAGTTTTGGGAGCTTACAGCTTTTATGGCCATTTCTTACAATATTTACAAGATTGCAGAAAATAGCGAGGAAAGCTTTTGCACGGAGCTTTATTTATTAAAAAGAATGTCTTCAGTGTACGAACGATAAATATACTGGATGATTTTTTTTACAGTCTCGAAATGTTTACAGGGTGTTCTACCCATGAATATGAACAACTTTCACTATGGGACTAACTCTGAAATCACGAAAAAAAATCTGCTGTTTAATAGAAAAGTTTAAACCTACTTGACCAAAAAGTATGAAACAGCAGATTTTTTTTCGTGATCTCATAGTTGGTCCCATAGTGAAAGTTGTTCATGTTCATGGGTAGAACACCCTGTAAAAATTTCGAGACGGTAAAAAAAATCATCCAGTATACAACGTGTAACAGGACGATTGACATTCCTTTGAACCACGTAAAGAGAATCATGTTCTTTACTCGTATACAAAAAATCAATCAAATCCAATGAATACTTTAGCCACAGGAAATTATTTTTCATTTTCTTATTTTTCAACATGACGTAGATGTGAGTCCGTAAATAGGTAAACATTGCCGCCGCCGCCGCGCCTCGCACCCCGCGCCGCACCGTTGGTCAGTGACTTTTCGTAGATAAAGCATGTTTACTTTTTATGCAGTTGATTCTGCTATTTATTTTGTTTGAAAACTGCAATTTTTTAATTTGCCATTAACTACTAATCTTCGTGTTTTAAAATGTTTCGATGGACTAGTACTGTGCTCGTTTTCATTTAATGTCGTACGTCCAGATACACGTTGTATACATATCTATGGCTTGCAAGGTGGTTTATCCTTAAGGTGGTTTATTGTTTACCTTGGCTAAACATACACCCATAGAACCCGAGAACAGTAACAGTTACAACGTAAATAAACATTCAAAAACAGGTACTTATATTGGTAAAAGCTTCAAAAGAGACAGTACCTATGAAGGCAAGTAGGTACTTAAAGTACTAATGTTATTTACTGGTTTCCTAGAATAGCGTAATTATAAGGTACGTCGGATACACTGTAGGTACGTGACATTGCATGCTTGTGTCAATTGCATGCAGTAGTATTGATTTTCTAGTTGATGTTGAACTAGCATTTATTAGCTGCCTCGCACACTATGCGACATGGGACTGCGACTAGACGCAACGATAGGCTGCGGCCGGCAATGGAGATGTTTCAAAATGTATGGAGCCCCGGCCATGTATTGGTACACCCTACTAAAAAATGGGGAAACACAATTAAAACAGTTTCCAATCATCCAATTACTTTTAATTGGCTTTGTTTGGTAGTAAAGTACAAGAATGTACAATTGAAATTGCAACACACAACAAAAATCCATCATGGCGGTAAGTTGTCATGTTGATTGATTATTGACGTTTGACATTTGTTTACTTCTGTCATATTAAATTGTCAAAGAGAATCATAACATTGTCGTACTTTTAGTCTTTTGTAATATTATTTTAGATCTAATTGTAAAGTCGAAAATCTATTAAAGAAATCTGACAGATTGTAGTAGCTTGATGTACTGGCGTCTGTACATAATGTATAGTCCAGGTAATCAAACGACAACCTCATAGGTTGACCTGCGATATGCCAAGATTTTTACTTATAGCATAAACGTACAGAATACAAACATTCAATAGTCGAAATATTAACTCAAACAAAAACAATGTAGCGATAAACGAAAGCCAGGTCGTTAAAAATAACTCGAGAGAACAGAACATCAGAACATGATCGACAACGAAAGCGACTGAAGTGACCGTAGACAGTTCACGATCTATGATCAATGGTCGATCTATGGTTTACTGTCATTGGTTTTTGCCACAGAGTACCTAAATTGGCGAGATGCCATATTGAAAGTCGATAAAATAATTGATAAATATCAAATTATTACAAGAGAAATATGCATTTATGCAATTTATCAGTATTTTTCCCGAATTCCACGGATTTTTCTCGATTTTTCGAGGTATTGTACATATTCTGGGCCCATTTTGAAACATCTCCTTTCTTTATATTTAGTTCAAAGCTCCGCACACTTGGCGTCGAGTTGCAGAAGCGCAACGAATCGCACGCTCTCGTTGCATGTTGCAGCGATTAGACGCACGGTGCACGCGCACACCCGACGACAGTCGCAAGCGGCAGGTCATGAGGTCAGCGTCAGCCTTACTGTGAGCGCTGAGGAAGGTGGACGTGTGTTTGTATTGCAAATGTCAACATGGATACGTTCGATGTTTTCAAATTGGCTGTCGAAGCGCGTTGAATACTCAAAGAAAATGATCGCTTCCTGCACGATGATGTCTGGCGTACCGACTAGATGCAGATGCAAACGACAACTCTGCGTCTTGTTGCAGCGTCTAGCTAGACGCAGCGACAAGACGCACAGTTTGCGCGGCCTCTTATTGGGTTATTTTTTCCGATAAATCCGATGTAGTAATGTAGGCCAAGGAAAGGGTAACATGTGTTGCCAAGGAAAATATAGAAAGTCATTAGATTAGAATTGTAATTTATTAGATCAAGGAAAACTTCAATTATGGCTAAGTGAAGAAAACTCTCTGTAAGATGGTAAGTTCCTATCGGTAAAGATTTTAAAATTATTGAAATTCAATTTTATTAAAAATCTGGTACTTAAATAAAGTAAAAATTATTGACAAACTTGATCAGCCACAGGAAACACAAAAGTTTTATTTAATCAAAGCGATAATCGTTTATTGATAAGAGAAATTGGCTTAGTGATAAAATAAAAACGCGGACTCATAAATAAAAGTATTCAAATACAGGATACGTTTTAATTACTACTTAGCATTTGACTTTAGATAATCATTATCTTTTGAACATTCATATTTAAAATCTTTGATCCAAATATGTGAACTTTTAAAACATTCCATTTGAAGTTCCCCGCAGACAGGCGCGACGCGACGGCGCAAGACTGGTCGAACAATTTCTTTGAAAACTTCATGGAAATTGTTCTACCGGAGTCGCATCGCGCCTGTCTGCGGGAGCCTTTACGCCATAAAAGGTTTATCTGGTTTGACTTCTAAATGGCTTCAAAGTTTTGTTTGTACCTACTGCAAAATATGCCGCAGAAAAATGTTGGCAAATTCTTATGTTAATTAAGCTAAAATTCTTCAATAACCATTAAGTTTTATAATAGCAGATCGATAAAAGTTATTCCTCTGTTATCAGTCAAAATATCCCAAAGTATCAATAAATGTAAAATTAACTATCTTATTAATTGCTTCATTAATATAGGCACTTTAATATCCGCTATTTTTTAGGACTTAACTGTATCACAATATTTATTTAACGTTTTGCGTGTCAAATCATAAAACAATCTCCGATGAGTTTCCAAAGCTTTTCTGAGCATCTCACATTAATTATTTTGTTTGGACAGATTTAATTCAGTAATGAAAGCATTTTGAATCTAGCTAAATATTTTTTTTATTCTACACTTATTAAATGATTTGATTATATTCATACCACGTGTAACAGGAGGATTGACATTCCTTTAAACCACGTAAAGAGAATCATGTTCTTTGCCCGTATACAAAAAATCAATCAAATCCAATGAATACTTTAGCCACAGGAAATTATTTTTCATTTTCTTATTTTTCAACATGGTGTAGATATGAGTCCGTAATAATAAGTAAACATTGCCGCCGCCGCGCCCCGCACCCCGCACCGTACCGATGGTCAGTGACTTTGCGTAAATAAAGCGTGTTTACTTTTTTATGCAGTTGATTCTACTATTTATTTTGTTTGAAAACTGCATTTTTTAATTATCCATTGACTACTAATATTCGTGTTTTAAAATGTTTCAATAGATTAGTACTGTGCTCGTTTTCATTTAATGTCGTACATCCAGAAACACCTTGTATATTATGTTGGCATGGAATAGCTTGGCAAACACCTTGGACCCTTCCAATACATATCTACCAAAAGATGCATTGTTAAGGTTATAGGATAGCACCAAAGTAAAGCCCCATTTACACGAAGCAAATTTCTTGCCTGTGCCATACAATAAAATTGAAGCAACAAATGAATAACATGGTCTTTGCACTACTTAGACCGTGCAACTGTATTGTTGCTTCAACTGGCAATTAAATCGCACCATAATTAACCTTTCGTATATAATTACAGAAAAAAATAAAAAGCCATTATGTCTCGCGCAGATCTGCGTTCCGGCTATACGAAGGGTTAGTAGCGACCCTGGCGATGCGTTTTGCTGAATTGCAGTTTTGGTATCGTAAAGGAACGCCAGCGCCGGGCACGCCAGTCGCTCACATACCTCCGCCTTGCCACGTCATATATATTAAGGAAATAAGTGTAACCAAGTATTGTGAACCTTTTAATAAACAATAATTACATTCAGTAAATCTCAAAAGTAATATCATTTCTGGACCCTATAAATAACACGCACAACAGGTTAATATCCTTCCGACCGATTTCGGTTACGGTGGTTATTCTCAACGGAGATTAGCCAAATACACAGGAGATATTATAGTGCACCAGTGTGTGCGCAAACAAGGTGTACTCTCTGTTCTATTACTCTCATAGTCCGTTGGGACGGCAATCCGACAAGACCGGGGAGAGATCAGGCGCAGGACTAACGGCTTTACGTGCTTTCCGAGGCTCCATCACACCACCAACTTCCAAGCTCCGGGCTGCTACTGAGAAATTTCTAATGGAAATACCCAACAACACTTTGCTCGACCTGGAAATCGAACCCAGGACCCCACGCTCAGCAGGCGCGCTTGCGATCACGAGAACAACGGGGCAGTTCCAAACCGCACTATGTAAATCAAATCAGTCAATCGTGTGCTAAAATCTCTCTCTACTGCACACGCAACACGCATGCAGGAAATCCTGTAGTTTTAGTTTATCAATATATTTTATTCGACATCTACTTTTAGAAAAGCCGTTTAAACACTTATTCTGTTTACATTTTAATGTCTATTTGAATATCTTTGCCTATCTTTCTGCACCTTTATTCGCGACGCTCATCTCGTGTACGTCATTACATTGCAGGGAATGTATCATAGCGGGACAGTCCGTGTTCATGTAAATGTATGTGCCGTGAACGGTTTTATGGTTACCCTCGTTATAGGACAATTAGCTGTCATCGCCGCTTCTCGCTCCGCAGAGATCGGATCGAGATGCGAGAGGTGTGGAGTCGCTATCTGAATCAATGGGTTTAGTAAAATCTTTTATCTATATCTACACAATATGATAAAATATGGTCGCTTTTCGTGCCGTATGAACGCGTTGTTGTCAACGGATTTAGACGCGATTTTCACCATCATTTAGGTAATTTATTCCGGAAGGTTTATCTAATATAATACCTACATACTTTTATTAAACTTACTTACATATAACAAAGAATTCTCTGTTTTGTCAAGTCCTAACAACCGTGCGGAACAGTTTAGATTGATTTACATGAGCATTTTTATGTCTTGATTTTTTGATCTCTGTGTTTATAATTATACCAGACCAGTAAAACTTGTATTGATTTACTAACTTGCATAAAATAAAACGAAATTGGTTTTATTTCTGGAATCAACAAGATAAAACGATATCAATTGAAAATCATTAGTGTAATCAATTATCTAACTAAATGATCATTCAAACGATTGAACGAACGAAATGTTTATGATTTCCTGTTTTTTTTTTAATGCAGTGAGTATCTAGACTAATGAAGTAATGATATGATTATGCACAGCCTCATCAATTTAATGCTAATGCAAGAACAAAATTATCAATTTAGGTAATGGCTCTGTCTAGCACGGGAAGGCAAGGAACTAGTGTGGATCACAACAATAAAATTAAGTTAATGCAATTCTGTAGTTGCAGGTTGGAAGAAATTCCTGATGAAATAAGTAGTAAGTACATATCTTCGTGCTCTTCTTTCGCTATCGGCTATATTAAGAAAAAAGGTTTATCTGGTGTAAAGATAAACATCATTTTGACCCAGGTGAAACCATCGAGCCATTTTTAAATTTCAAACATTATTTCGACCAAGTTAAACTTCTGTACATTTGTCAAAATGAAGTTACAAAAAATACAATAACTGGTTTCGCCTTGGACTAAAGTAACAACCTGTTTTGCAATAAGACGGTATGTGTGTTTTCTGTTATGTGTTTTTTGTGTAAGACAAGTGCATACAAAAATAATATTTCAATATTCTTTTAGTTGAAGGGCCTCTCCACAGTACTCCTATTCAGTCTTCCACGGGCGTACCCGACGGCCGGCGGCGCCTCGGTGACGTCATCGCGGCGGCTCCTCAGATGCTGTTAGCGCGACTTTCGCGACACATCATCGTGACAGGACATTTCTAGACGCCCTAGCTAATGAACTCGTATGCTAGGAGGTCTGACAGTTCATTTAAAGTACCTAAATAGGAGATGGTGGGAGCTTCATAGTTTGCAAGCAGTGGTCTCGAACGTCATAGAGCGAGATCGGTAGAAAATCGGTATATTTGTACCCAAAATCGGTATTTGACAAAAAAATACAATATTCAATCAAATTCGTTTATTTATTGAAAAATAAACTTACAGACTAATTTAAAACGAGAGCCCATATCGGTAGGAATACCAAAAAATCGGTAGGTTTGAGACCACTGTTTGCAAGACTGCGCTTTGAAAGGTTTCAGGAAAGTGCACGCATTTTGCAATCGATTTGCTTTTTAATTGTCTGCACCTAAATAAAGTACCTCAGTAGTTGCTGGATCTGTAATTATCTTATGGCAAAGGACACACACACAGAAGACTTACCACAGAAAAGGGACGAGTCACCACGCCTGCCGACTGCGTCTGAGCATGTTTTTATTCTACTGCTAGAGATTACAAGATTACCGAAGCAAGTGGAAATCATGGAATGTCAATCTTCTTCTTCTCGTTTCTATGACTCATATTTTGCCTAACCATTAAATATGTAGCGACCTGGACAACATGAAAATGTTTTTATTCAACATGAATATTTTGATAATATGTAATTCACTATTAACATGACTAGGTAAGTATGTGGTATATGCAGCCAATAAGAAGCTCTTAAACTCCTTCAAAGAAGTTGTAAATATATTTTTTTTTAATACTCAATTTACCTTCACAATCAAATTAGTGATATAAAAGCGTCGCTATTTCTATAAAACAAAAGTTGAGTGACACACAACCCTGTAGTTGAAAGCTTTCGACCTAATTTAGTTCTAGCTTAACTTCCTTTGTCACTAACAGTCACAAGCAATGTCAATTCGCAACGATTGTAAAACTTTCATCTCTACGTTAATTAATTATAATTGAGAAGTTCTTTTTAATAGGAACAAAGAGTGAGGCACTCTTGTTGCAAGTCAATTAATTTCAAGACTTCTTTGACAATTCAATTAATCTACATGGGAAGGAGTCAAATACTAATTGAATATCCACGATTAGATAACAGCTGACAAAAACATCTTTGAGTTGACCTATGTGCCCAAAGTTGCATTGTCTTTAATAAGATTGTATTAATACAAATATATTCGTAATTACTTAGTAAGTTTGGACTTTTTAAAGAAGCAGACACAGTTAAAAATCACCATGTAGGTAAGATGACAAGACGAAGATGGAGAGACGAACGTGACTCCTATCGAAAGGGCTGGCTCGCAATGGCAGTGGACAGACGTGTGTTGAAAAGAGAAAGGGAAGCCTTTGCCCAGCAGTGGGACATTACGGCCTAAATATATAGATATGTCGCAGTAAGATTGTTGTAGACGTCACATAGTTATATCCCTAGCGATACAGCTATACACCGTAAATATGAAAGCGGTTCCAAACTGTCGGAGTGCCCTAACTTTGATACTGCGACGAATTTCGACGTAGCGCTCGCCGGCTACTGCCGCAGCACCGCTCGCTTCGTTCGCTCGGCTCGCGCGTATTTGGTCACAGTTCTAACCTAACCTATTTGGTCGGAGTGCCCTAATAGCTATATTACTAGATCGTGCTCGTGTCATAGTTATATTCCAGTAAGATAGTTATGAACCGCTTTCATATAACTATCGTATATTACGGTACTAACTGTGCCCCTCGACTTAGTTTGCGTGGATGTCGTAAGATACACAATATACCAAAATAACAGCCACATTTTAATAAAACGCCCTCGTCCCCCGACCCGTCGCCAATCGTCGCTCTCGTCAATCGTCGTTTCTTTCTGCTCGGCTCCTAAGGTTTCTAGCGTGATGTTAAATAGCCTATAACTATCTTCAAGAATTGGGCTACCAAATGCAAAAAGAATTTTTCAAATCCGACTTTTAGTTCATAATTTCAAGGGTTTTCATTTTTTTGCGCGGAAACCAAAATGTTGAAAATTGCTTTTTTTTTTAAGAACCGTTTATACTTTCGTATGCATTTAGTATAAAGTTGTTATTTTGACATTACAAACAGACACTTAAATTTTATTTATTTGTATAGATTAATTATTATTGTTATGTTATTAATTTAAGGGAGTTACACTGACTACACTGCACTCCCTATACTGAACTGAAAACGCTAAAGAATTATGATTTTGTTTTCCATTCGGTGATTCACAAAGTGTATCGATGCCTGAGGCTGATGCGATTTGGTGTAAGTATCTAACTATTCCATACTTTTTAAGCACAACTCGAGTAAGTAAAACATAACACATCACCCATGTAATTCCCGAAGGGTTAGGCAGAGTTGTAGGTTCTACAGTAGACCCATATTTCACCAGTATGTTTAAAAAAGCACCCGAAGCTTCAAGCACTCATAGCAGCAAACTTTAATTCCGAAATCATCTGCCTAGCCTTTTCCCAAGTATGTTGAGGTCGGCTTCCAGTCTAACCGGATGTAGCTGAATACCAGTATTTTATATAGAGCGACTGCCTATCTGCCACAACCTCCACAACCCAGTTACTGGGTAACACGATACCCCTTATAAGACTGGTTGTCAGACTTCCGGGCTTCTGACGACCCGTGGCCGTAACGACTGTCAAAGATCCACGAATGACAGCAGGGACCAACGGCTTAACGTGCTTTCCGAGGCACGGAGGGGTCTTGGTATGTAAAGATGGTCACCCATCCACGGAACAACCGCGGCAAGCGTAGCTTAACCTGATCGATCGACCCGTGTGGCTGTTATTACTGAGCTACAGGTCTCTTCCGATACTACTAAAGAATAAATCATCGATACTGTTGACTTAATACCTCTACTTCCTGTTCGTTTTTAAGCTCTTCACCACAAACCGCAGCTAATGGTTATATTTAGCGATCAAAAGCACTAATAAGGTGTTGAAGAATTCGGGTAACGAATGTGATAAATGATATCGCTCAGTATTCGATTACCCGACGCGCCGTGGGGCGTGAGAAACAACACGTCTTTGGGCGATATCTCGTGTTTCAACCTACTCGTGTTAGAATTGGAGTGTTCTTTCCTGATCCCGTGGGTGGTAACCATTTTACTTTGGTTTTCCAATAGGTAGTGTTGTAGCTGCCAAATGAGCGCAGAAAAGATAAATGAAATCATACTATTTCACCAGCCAGACTAATTTGCAGAACTGAATTTGAGCACATTATAATTTTATAGGATGTTACATTATTATATAGATGCGAACATTTTTAACATAGTCAATTTACATCATAGACATTAGAAAACGCAATATTTTCCTAGAATAATAAATTATCAATATTTTATTAATAATGTGGACCACCAGTTATGGCAAAAACTCTAACTATCTAGCTATCGTGGCTGATAAAATCTTTATTATGTATTGTCTTTAAGATTAACCCTATAAATATCTTAAACAATTATTTTGTACAAAATAGGCTGAAGAGCACAAGCTATTATTTAGAGCGATCAATCAGCCTCCAATAGATCGCTGATATGATAATATTGCTCATGTTATAATATATCTAATCTGTAATGCTATCAAATCCTAGGCAAACGTTAACTGTCGATATCAATAAAAGTAACAATGATCTCTTCCCAGCTATGTTGGATCAGCTTCCAGTCTAACCGGATGCAGCTGAATACTAGTACAAGGAGCGACTGCCTATCTGACCTCCACAATCCAGTTACTACGTGCACGATACCCCTTGTTAAGACTGTTTGTCATACTTTTGCGCTTCTGACGATAACAGCCGGGACAACGGACGTACTTTTCGAGACACGGAGAGGTCTGGACATGTAATGGATAGTCACCCATCCACGAATCGACCGCGGTGAGCGTAGCCCTTTGAACGACCCGTGTGGTTGTTATTATTTTGCCACGTGACCCTCAATAAAAGTAACAACGATATTAGGTGAAAAAGAAAATTATAATACTGAACCTTCAATATTCGAATGATGACCAAAATTATTTAAAGTGCATGGTGCCTGACACCTTTAGGCAGTTTGGCAGTTCCAAGATGAACTCGTGATTTAGAAACGATGTTTTTTTTTATCTTATTGGGTGAAAAACCAGCCAGTACCTCATCACCAACGGTCATCTGCAATGAGAGAGAGCTTGCCTCCTATCTCAATTACTAATAAGCATAATCACCCTATAAATGTAGGTAGGTAGACGGTAGTAGGTTGGTAGGTGTCACATGTCTTCAAATTTTTGGTTCTAGGACATGCCGAATTCTTCACAATGTTTCCCTTCACCGCTTTTGAGAGCAGCGGTGATGAAATACACAAAGTACAGCGCCTGCCTGGGTTAAGTCGGGGCCGTTACCACTGGGCCGCCACTGCTTTCCCATCAAAGAGACAAAGGTAAAATGTCTGAAGCGCCTTTAATTTCGCCGGCGGGTGTCTGTAACACCCTTAAAATAGGATCATAGCTGCTTACCGGCAGAAGTAGGTGTAGTGGCAGTACTTACATAGCAAAGACAAGCTGGATTCAAAAGGCTTTCTGCCTTTGCTAATGATGGCGTGGTGAACGTGCAACTAGGAAAAGAAGTATCTACATGTCCAGCAGTGGACTGCGATCCGGTCATAGCTCAAAGTGGCACATACCTTTTTATCCACAGTAATGCTAGTGACTCCGCCGCTCACGTGTCGAGTGACAATCAATTATTGTGGCCAAGTAAAGCAGACTACAAACAACTTGGGTTTGAGTGAACAACAAAGGGATTAGTTTACCGAACAACTAGCAGGAAGGAATCGACTGTGTTGACACACTGACCGCTCCAGTGTTCTTGTAAAGGTTTAGTACTGGTAGGTATTTGTACGTGAATTATTCTGTGCAAGAATTTGCTTGGCAATGAAAAAGAAAAACATTAATTAGTAATGGCTATGCAATCACTATGCAATGTACATTGTATGCACAGCAATGGCAGTGTCATTTTGACAGTTCAACAACATTTATTGCTTTATTTACATTGCAACCAGACGAATTTTACAATCATAACTAAAGTAATGGATCCCATCAAAAACATGTCAGTAAAGTAGGTTGTCAAGACTCACATAATGCTTTCACTGTTAAAAAGTAATCAGATCTAATGCAGAACCAAGTATCTGTGCGACGACCGCGAGACGGCCAAGCCATACATGTTGTCCGAGATGTAAAGTTTGCAGAGTTAGGGGCATTCTGGCTCTAGATTAGATCTGATAACGTAATATATACGTAAGAAATACAGACTTGCAGCTCCCTTTAAGGGGGTTGGAGGGTCAAAGTAAAAAAAAAATGTTTGCTGCTTGTGTGCAAATCCTAGCCGGCCTATCAAATTCAGCTTTCTAGGACTTCGGGAATAACCCAAGAGGTTTTGATGAGTGAGTGAGTGTGATGAGTGACGACATCGACGTATTTTAGGTATTAATAAAATCCAAAGTATAAAATTTACCTGAAAAAAAAATTCTGCTGTTCCCTACATTTTGACGAGTGCGAACATAAATGTACTGAACAACTGATTTTTTTTTCGCGATTTCAGGCTTGGTCCCATAGTAAAAGTTGCTCATAATGATGAGTACAATGACTCCTTAAGAGGTTTTATGCATTTAACGTTACATGTTGTATAAGTCTGCTAACTATATCTTATCCTGAGAATTTGAGCTCTTTAGCTTTATCCAGGCCGAAGCTATGAGGGTTAGTTTGAAAATACGACGAAACGCTTCGAGAAAGTGCCTGCTGCTTTTTGTTGTAGCTCGTCTTGGCGGAGGCACTGCCGTGCCCCCAGATTAGGGTTTTCCTTAAACAACCTTCGGGTTGTGATAGAAAGTGAGTAAAGACTCCTTCGGGTTACTCAATTGGGGTGCTGGTCATAATAATCAATTAGTTCACCGTGTTCTAAATCTTTTTATTAAACTAATCAATGTACGTTTTTTTCTCAGACCTAAACGAGCCGAGTCTATTTTTAGTAGACCAGGCATGATGAAGTCATATAAATATTTGCGGATAATTTTGCATTTTTAACAGCTGATATAGGTATATTATACATTCTTATTAACAACTTGTATCCATTTATTAGACGAGAAACAACAGACAATTAACAGAATGAGGTCGAAGCTCTTTCTCCTAGACTTTGCTCTATGGAAATGAGTGCAACGCCCTATATTTTTAACGTCTACATTTTCCGACACGGTTTTTCATAGTTATGAAAGTAAATATTTTTGAGATAAATTATTATGTGCTAATGTACTTTATACAGTCCTGGAAATTGTTGTTTGTATCCCGTTTCTTTTTCATGTAATGGGTAGTTTTCCCGTAGTTAATTTACATACATATCCGGTACTGAAACAAAAGCGAATTGCTTTTAATTTTTAAGCATCATGGGACTAGTACTTTTTTCAGTCGGTTCCATTTGTTTTGTGACTCGTAAGATAAATAAAGTAGGTATTAGGTGTCTATTTGTACCTAACAAATAGATAAGGTGTTTATCGAAGAATAACGAGGTTTTTCAGGAAAGTTTTGTTTATCAGAATACTGGCTGTTATTTGAATGTTTGTATGAATGAGGCAATCTTGTGTATATTATTATGTAATGATATAATGTTTACTTTTTGTAATGTTTTCATATTTAATACTGAAAAACTACTGACTCGGTTACTGCCAATAAGCTTAATATTATTTTTAATGTTTTCTAAAAAATACATCATTAGGTACCCAATTGGCTATATTACATAGAAATATCGACTGTAAATAATGCGTACATATTTTATTTGATAGTTCCATTGGTTTTTAGGGCTCCGTACCTCAAAAGAAAAAAACGGAACCCTTACAGGATCACTTCGTTGTCCGTCTATCTGTCTGTCTGTCAGTCTGTCAAGACCTTTTTTCTCAGGAACGCGGAGGTATCAAGTTGAAATTAATATCAAATACGGTCTACGGTCCCTTAGAGCTCTAAACAAACCAAGCTTCTAAGTCAACGCAATAAAAAATACGACCATTTAAGCAATATATTTTGATACTTGCAAATAAATCAAAACCTACTAGGTCCCGTTGACCTAGAATCATGAAATTTGTCAAGAAGCCAGGTCTCATAGCATAAGTAATGGGAAAAGTCCGAAAATCAATAATTTGTAGTTTTATCTTATAAAAAAACATTTTTTGCGATTACAAACTTACATTTGCCGTTGGAGAATTGACCTTGACGTATATCGGTGTATGGGAGAACATGTTTTTCAACTACAGTGTTAAAATTGCTTGGGATAAATCCATCCCAACTGCGGAACCCTTCATTGTGCGTGGCCCGAGACGCGCTTGGCCGATTTTTTTTTTGTTTTTTCTACTAAAAGTACAGACACAATATAATTTATGACCAACATCGAAACCGAAAGAGAGGAGCGTAGTGTTAAAAACTGCACGTCGGTAATAAATTCTTAAAGTGATACTTCTGAATGGAAACGCTACCTTTTGTGTTATATTGCATCTTGATGTATCAATAAGTGCTAAGTTTACGTACGCGTAATAACATTACGCCTACGATTCGCTAAAGCATTTTCTTTCAACATTTCGATAACAACGTCAACATTTCGTGTTGACGTTAGTGTAATAATGTATTTGTTTTTGTTTGTATTTGTTATAAAAACACAGGTAAAATGATCGCTATATTGTCTGTGTATATAGTTCAAAATAGGTGTTTGCCTAATTCGATTAGTTCTGCGCAGAATCGAAGAATTTAAGAAAACTTTCTTTTTTTCTTTCTTTCTTTTCTTCTTTCTTGCTCTATTGATCAGTCTAAAAAGAGCTTAGCAAAAATTGATACCTATTCTATGAGCCGCGTCGCCAACTAAATATATTATTATTAACGCACAACAAAAAAATCAGCTCTACCCTATATTTTGACGAGTTATGCGAACAAAAATGTAGGGAAGAGCAGATTTTTTTTTCTCAATTTCAGGTTTGGTCCCATAGTAAAAGTTGTTCATAATGACGAGTACCATGACCATTAGAGGTTGTGCGTTAATTCCGGGGCATATTGTATATTGGGTGGCTCACCTGGCTACCGCTTGGTTACGCAGCAAATCATACATTTTGCTGGCGACGGGACCTGACTGCGCCGCCATGGCGTGCTTCAAAGTGAGAGTGAACAGGCTTCTTCTGGGTAAGCTTACTCCATCGTCGACTTTGTCTCTGTCACCTCTGACCTAGACTAGAGTCAAGAACAAACCTATCTCAAATAAAAAAAAAAAGAAGAAAAAGAAAGAAAAAAAGAAAGTTTTCTTAAATTTGTCGTTTCTTTTTTTATTTTTTTTTTATTTGAGATAGGTTTGCGCTTGACTCTAGTCTAGGTCAGAGGTGACAGAGACAAAGTCGACGATGGAGCGAGCTTACCCAGAAGAAGCCTGTTAACTCTCACTTTGAAGAGATCGGGGTTGTATACGTTCGGAAACAGAGACGCAGGCAGAGAGTTCCACTCCTTTAATGTGCGCATCACAAAAGACATTTGGAAACGCTTAGTGCGAAACGGTTCTGTGCAGAACTGAGCGAATGAGGCAAACACCAATTTTGAACTATGTACACAGACAATAGAGATCATTTTAGAAATGTTGACGTTGTTGTCTATGTATTTTTCTATCCAGAACTTTCTATCTATATCATATCCATTAGTTTTTCCTATGGCATACATTGGATCAATCGGATAGCTTTAATTTACGTACTTGCGTTAATTAGGTATGTAGGTAGATATATGACACTCTTTTATCCAAAGCACTCCTTCAATAAGGTATTTATGCTGACACATTCCTGACATCGTGGTGTTTACAGCACGTGTCTATGTGTGAAAGTTATAGCATATGTAACAATCGTGTACTATTAATTGACACGTGTGTTTAGACGCTTCTGCTACGAATCGGAGGTGTTAAGGAAATGTGTTCGTTAGTATTGTGCATTGGTCATTGACGGGAGGAGGGCTACCTTATATTAATTTATGATTCGATGACTATTTCTTAGGATGCTTTTAGGTTTTCTGGTCGAAGGATGTAATTTTGTTCGAAGGATTTGATTTCTTGTGTGGGGAACCCCTTTAATTTTTAACTGTATATGTTGTTATAACGGCCATAGACACACTCTCTGAAAATTTCAAGTGTTTACCGACTCTCTTTATTACGGTTCTTAAGGTACAGCCCTGTGAGAGAAGGATGAACGGACGGACGATCGGACTGACGGACGGCCGGACAGCGTTGTTACCCTTTGGGTACGGAACGGAACTCTAAAAACTAACTATATGAACTGTATGACTTTCGACATAAGTGACTTAAAATTCTACTACTTTTTATTCGATTAAAAATAAAAGAGGAAGATGTTATGAACTTATAAAAGTTAGATCTAGGTACACATTTCGGTCCTATGTATAATTAATTACACGTTAATGAATTAAAGTTATCTTATATTTAGGTAGGTACTCCCGAAAGTCTCGATGATGAAGAAACACAGATTGACGTACATTGCTAGGACCTCAAAGTGTACTGAGGTCACTGAGGAATGCAATATGAAATGTAGTTTCAACAAGAATAGACAAAATAATATTTACTACATTATTAAAACGAAAAAGATCTTTTGAGAGGAAATTAATGAAGACACTGACAGATTGACGGGAAATGATATACTTGATGCGACGCGACACAACACGAAACTTGCGAAATGACTCTATATTGGCATGAGTATGTTAAATTCAGTAATATTGAATTTCAGATGTTCTGTCTATTACATTGTCATTGTCAATGACAATAACAGTTGAAGGCGAAATTTTAGATCTTCTACTGATTAAAAACCTTGTTGGATGCGGAAGTCTTTTGTTATACGATACAATGTTGCTGTTCTTTAGAATGTTTTTGTAAATGTAATATGTTTGAAAATAGAACAGTAGTGAACTGATGACGTTCTGTTTACGCGTATAAAGTTAGGTGACATTCATTAAAGGAATTCATTTCCATTTTACAACGAAAATTTATGAAGTATGCATATTTTACATTAGGAATTTCGTCGGTGGGTACCTACTAGGTACATACTACATACATAGGTGTGCGTCGCGTACCAAAGTAAAATTCTACTAGAATTTATGCCGGTTCATACGAGAAGCGGTCATAGTCGACGACAAGGCGCGTTAGTGTTAGGACGCGTCGCTCGACAACCCGACGCGAAGAGCACGCGGAAGGCAACTTGCACGCATTCGATCTAGTGATAAACATAACAGTCCCAAAAAAAACAGTAAAAACTTTTTAGATTATTTTTTTGTTGCTGTTCGAAATTTGAAACATCGACACGACAGTCTGTCTGGTTTTTTTTTTAGTTTTGTGAATGAAACAGTGAATGATTTTTCCAGTGACCCGTAATTGAAAGGTTAGTATGTTTTTCCATAAATTAACATTGTTCCAAAAAATGCGCTGTTGAAAATTATCAATGGAAATGCGTTTCCGATCGCTAGCTAGATGATATGTATGTGCGAGTTCAACGTATAACCTTAACCCTCTAATGAACACAATACGACGTCGGAGAATGTATTTACATTTTCTTGTAGTTATGAATTAAAATTAATTGACAACTGACATTTTTAGTGGCGAATATTACTAACCATAGAAAATTGATGTAATCAAATTGAAATCTCACGGGAAGTGGCGTGTAATTATTAGCATTAAATAATAATCTACAAAACTGTGAAATGTAGCGTAGAGACGATTAAAGTCTATCATATTTAATTAATTAATGGGATTCATTCATTAAAATGTAAATTTATTCAAACGACTTATCAGCAAATTGACATGTGGTAGGTATCGATATATCCAATCGATAGTTTTTATCGGATCGTTTTTTATCGATCAGCTGTGTGATCGATAATGTTTACGTCAATTTCCCTTGCTATAATTTTTATATGGTACATATCGATGGTTTTTTCTTACGGTCATTTGCCTATTATTGATTCCTATTGGTTCCTAATGAATGTTCGTTCTGTTTTTTGCATTTTTTGCCATCATAAATGAGATGTCATGACTTTATAAGTCTAAATTGATGTAACTATCAGTGACATTGTCATTTTGATGACTTGAAGTATTTCTGATCAGGACTCAGGACAATGACCATTCACGATTTCGGTGGAAAAAAAAGTAACGAACAATTATTTTTTGTTGTTTTAATAGATCATAATAATGTGTTTATGACGTATGTATTGTGTTGTGGTATTTCATTCAATGCGACTTTCAAAATAATAAAGACGCGGTATTTAGCTACTTCATACTTAGTACCTACACCTAACCATTTTGTTTTTTTCCTAACTTTTTTTCTGATACATAAGTTCAGACATTTCTTACGGTGATCCCAATGAGTTGACCAAATTGAAAGGCTTGGTTTTTACGCATAACTTTATGACATCAGTTAGATAGGTAGGTAGGTACTATCGCCAAAATGGGTAACTAACGGTTCTAGGCAGTGGACAGTGTCTTGAAAGAACCTTGGAATCTAGGAGATAAAGTATCTTTTTCATCAATTTGTGTAAAATTTAGTGACGACATAAGTTTTAGTGTACTTTTTTTATCAACCTGTATTGTCCCACTGCTGGGCACAGGTTTCCCCCATAACTTTCCACTGTTCCTTATGTGTTGCCTTTTTCGGCCAATCTCGCGCTTTACTATGTATTATAAAAATAAAACATTCTGAACCTACTTGGGTATCTACTTTATAAAAATAATAATATAGTGTTCTATTTCCTCACTCTACGTTTTATGTTAGTACAGTTGCAATACTTGTATCATCGTAAACAAAAGCTTGTTTATATTTCCTTTTCTTCCGTTCCCCGTTACCAGTAAGTATGTAGTTGTTAAATAATTTCTTAGCTCTCACAATTAACACCACGCTCGATGACGTCACCGGCTGCTACCATTATGAATCATAAATGTAAGCATTTCTGCTTAATTAACATACTTCGATAAAACTCGACTAACAGAACTATAACTTAGAACAGTTTTTAGTAACCCTGTGGAGTCATTGCGTAATACAAGTACAATGGCAATGCCTTTCATTTTGACAGTTCAGACGAATTTTTCAAACATACGTAGGGTGTTCTGAAAGTCTTGAGATACTTAATAATACTAAGGCGAATGGCCGACGCGAGCACGTAGTTTGATTGTTTATGTTATGATATACGTTAGTGTCAGTTGTCATTTGATTGCATTCAGTATTGCCACAAATCGTGTTCGAACAAGTTCACTATAGTGGCTTCGTGGACGACTATCGAATATCGCACAATTTTGCGTTATAAGTTTTTGCGTGGATTAAGTCCAGAAAACTGTTTAGAAGAAATGAAGCCTATACTTGATGATAACTGTTCCTCTCGTGCAACCGTCTACAGATGGTACAAACAGTTTGAGCGTGGCTGTTTTAACCTAGAAGACGACCCGCGTTCAGGACGACCGGCGCAAGCAGTTACGCCAGAAAATATTTCTGCAGTTAAAAATTTAATTGTAACTGACCGGCGAATAACCTACCAGCAAATAGAATCCTTACTGCAAAGTGGCTCAGCAGCGTTACATTCCATTATTCACCATTATTTAGGTTATAGCAAAGTTTATACTCTTTGGATTCCACATAAACTTACCGATGAACAAAAGGAACAGCAAGTTAAATGGTATAAAAAAAAATGATTACAAAGTTTGAAAACGGAAAATCTAAAGACATCATTTCAATCGTCACGGGCGATGAAACGTGGCTTTATCATTACGACGTGCCCAAAAAGCAGCAAAATAAAATATGGGTGATAGAAGGCGAAGAAAATCCGACTGAAGTAAAAAAATCTAAGTTGATAAAAAAGAAAATGATCGTGGATTTTTTTCGGTATTCGGGGAATTATTGTACAAGTAGTTCTCCGTTAGCAGAAGACTGTAAACGCTGCTTGGTACACCACTGTCTGCCTTCCTCAACTTATTCAGGAATTCAAGAAGTTTCGTCCAAAGTCACAACTCTGCACCTGGTATCCTCATTATGATAATGCTCCGGCACATCGTGCTGACGTTACATGCCAATTTTTGCGAGATGCTGGTTTGAAACTTCTTGAACATCCGCCTTACAGCACAGACTTGGCGCCATGTGACTTTGGACTGTTTCCTTTCGTGAAAAGTAAATTGAAGGGGACGAAGAAGCTTTACTTTTGGCCTACGACAATATAAGTAAGGAAATTTCTGTACAGAAATGGAAAGACATGTTTAGTGGTTGGTTTATAAGGATGCAGAAGTGTATTAATTGTGGTGGCAATTATTTTGAAAAACTGTGAAAAATAAAGTTAAATCTCAAGACTTTCAGAACACCCAACATAATTATTATGAAGCAATGGATTAGCAGTTTCCTTCAAAATCCATCGAATTGTGTTTTAAAGTGTTTTATGCAATTAGGTTTCTAATAAAGTTATTAAAACTAAGGTTAACGCACTTTTGTAGGTCATCTTGCCATAAAAGACCGAAGCTGTAAATTATTTAATAAATGTTATCTTGTGCTCGGATTATTATTTAGTATCACTGGCGATTTAGGGAAGTCATACAACACGGATTACATAAATATTTCCTTCCCTAAAGTGGCTGTAACTCACGTTGCTAGGGATATGGATAAAATATCACGCTGGCAAGTTTTCGAAACAAATGCTTTCGATTCGTCAGCGTTCGTGCAGCGAGCGAGCCTCCTGGCGATGTATGCAATCACATTTATTTCCGTCGAGCACAGCCCTGCAGCTTGTATGGCTGTGAACCGATACGATGCTCTTTATTAACTAAACTTTAGTCGCGATTTTGTTCGAGTTCATTTCGGGATTTTCCGTACAAAGTTCAATATTCGTTGCATCTGCAAAAACTCTAATTGAAAAAGAGTTAAGTTTAGAAAACTCCAATTGTTAAAGGGTTCATGTCAGTTAGAAAACTCCAACTGAAAAAGGGTTGATTTTAGAAAATGACACCTGAAGAAGGGCTCATTTTTAAAACATCCATCCGTAGTGCGTCGTCATCTAGGTATGGATTTTTTTTTAATTTCATCGCATCCTTTAGTGGTTTAATTCTTTATTCTCGGTTTTGTTTGTCCGTTATTGACGGATCTGCTTTTACTAATAGATATTTGTAATTGGTTCCATTAGCCGTTTGCACAGCAGTGTCCTGTGACATGTTTTAGGGCCGACCGATAACGCTATCGTCGGATGGTTTAACGGGCCCGATCGTGTGATTTTTCTATTGGGCTCACTTTGCATGTAGGTCGCTCGGTTACGATGTGAAGCGATAAGCTGCGGTAACTGTGATATGAAAGGGCAGGTTGCGTCTGCGCATTCACGCGTGCTATTGTTGATTTTGTTTTAATGTTTTCAAGGTTGACGACGGTTGGAGTTTCTTGCTGGTTCTTCTCCATAGGAAACGACCAATTGGGACCGTGCACCTAGCTTCTGACGTTTCATAAGTGCCCATGTAGGCTTATGTGAAATAAAATATTTTGAATTTGAATTTAATTTTATCGCATTTTTTTAAGTTGTATTTAATTTTGTCATAGACAACCGTGTACCCGATGGGATTTCCCATTAGAAAAAGTTATAAGCTTACACACAAACTTTCATCCCCTAAACCCCTGCAGGGGATGAATTTACAAAAATTCCTTGCTTAGTGCTCACCTACGTTATATAAGGAACTCTAGTACAATATTTTATGCTTCAGCGGTTTAAATTGAGAGACATTCAGTGAATGAACGAATAAATTTAAGGGATTTTTTTAAGTAAGATTTTAAACGCAATCGACTGGTTTTTATAAACATCCTTTATTACTAAGTTTCCTTTTGTTTTACGACCATGTACCAACCGACCATGTACCAACCGACCATGTACCAACCGACCATGTACCAACCGACCATGTACCAACCGACCATGTACCAACCGACCATGTACCAACCGACCTAGTTAGGTCGTTAGTTAGTGGAAAATATGTTTTAAGTTTTTATAATTTGTATTTATTAAATTACTCATTTATTACTAAAGATCTATGATTTCCAATGCAATTATATAGATTACGTAGAGATAATAAGTGTGATATTTTATAGATGTTTGCAGATCTATCGGCAAAGTAATAACAGCCGCATGGGTCGATCCATCAGGTTAAGCTACGCTTGCCGGGGTTGTCCGTGGATGGGTGACCATCTTTAGATACCGAGACTCCTCCGTGTCTCGGTTAGCACCTTAAGCCGTTGATCCCGGCTGTCATTCGTAGATCTTTGACAGTTGTTACGGATCGTCAGAAGCCCGAAAGTCTGACAACCAGTCTTACCAAGGGGTATCGTATTACCCAGTTACTGGGTTGTGGAGATCAGATAGGCAGTCGCTATATGTAAAATACTGGTATTCAGCTGCATCCGGTTAGACTAGAAGCCGACCCCAACATAGTTTAAAAAGGCTAGGTAGATTGATATTGCAGATCTATAAATCAATTCGTTTTCCAATAGAGACTTATGAATTATAAATATGACTTTATAAAGACACCTCTATTAAGTTTGTCCGATCCCCATATATCCGGCTGTCTCATTAATTTATTAAAACATGATTATTGGAGCTTAATAACATGTTTTATAATAAATCACAAATGTCCTTAGGCTAAATACACTAAAAACTGTCTGTTTTAGACATGCTACTTTGAACCTGTCTCTCCTAAAGTGAACTTTTTATTTATAAACTCTTTAAAGTTAGTGATTAATGGTTCTCGTCCTGCTGTAAGGCAAATACGTTAATTAGTAACAATATGTTATCGTTTAAATAACAACGTTTAGGTTTCGTTTCCTTGTTTGGAAGATTTGATTTGATTTTGAGAAATATAGAGATTAAACTAATGAGACATAGGTAATCAAAAATTATATAATTCCTACTAACTTAAATTATTTTTCAAAAATTTACCCGTTATACTTAATGTTTTTCAAAATGGATTTCTCTTTTTGAAGTGAATAAGAAGGTAAATCTTTTAACGTTTTTCCCGCAAATTCATAGAAAATCTTTATTTTTTTTTTAGTTTCTCCTGAAAACCTAATTATTTTCAACTATAGCAACATAAAACCAAAAGTACGTTGACTTTACGTAACACATAATTTACACAAGAATGTAATTTTAATTAACGTAATGTCTCGAGTTATTTGCGTTGTGAATTATTTTTAGATGAACTAGTTGAAGATTAAAATGGTCAAATTGGACACGAGCAGATTACGTAACGAATGCGAAGAGTTTATTAGTATAACAGTGCTAACGACATTGAACTCTTGAGAGGAAACGGTTCATTTCTTCTGATCTGTCAATATTTTTTTATTAAAAAGTTGTTACGTGTCTTTATTATTAATATATTTCATCTATTGACAGTGACACTTCGACACTGGCCGGAAAATGTTTTTTCTTTTACCGACATTTATTTGTTAGTTCTAGATTCAAATCGTTTTCTTTTTTATTTGATTATCGCTACTAACTTGATAAGTGCGGTCCGTTAGAATACTAGTTGTCATTTATTTATCTGAAACCAGAATCGATCGTCGATTATAATGCAATGTCGATAATCACTGATCAATCGATAACCAATTACTCACCCATTGCCATCTTTTCACGCTATTTTTATTTCTTAGAAATCGTTATGTGCGTGTAAGCTATGGTAATTCGAAAATTATTATTGTATTCAAAAACTTACATCCATTTCATAACGCGTGTATTAGGTATGAAAAACCACTTTTTAAACTTCTTCATGTGTGGTCACTCGATGACTTTCAATCGAAGGATAGAAACTACAATTTCGTTCAAAGCATTATAAACTGTACCTTACAATTTAAAAGGTTTATTATTGTAAATAGCAGTTACCGTATCGATATTGACAGTAATTGAAAGGTGGACACTAGTGGAATTAGAAAAAAATCCAGTAAAACGTCGAATCAATAAAGATTCCACTTATAGACCGCTTTCGTCAGGACTGGGCGTTTTTGCTTGGCACAACATAATTGCTTTGAGCAAGTCAGCGTTTACCATTAAACGGTTGATAAATTTAAACATTTGTTTGAACCAGTAAGTTGACAAGGACTTTTTTTTTACAAATACAACGTTTACATAACTGTGTAGGGAACATTAACTTTATTTGTAAAAATCTAAAAATGATACAAGAATTGGTGGACATGGTGTAATTTTTTGTTCAGTAATAGACTTAATAAGATTATCTCATGTTTTGCCACTACCTACTTAACATTATCACCTTTAAATTGCCTTTAAAACGTACTTTTTTCCGTTTATGACAAAAAATCTGAACCGTTTTAAATTTCGACTACCTACTGCGAGCCGCAAAAATTTCAACAATGGAATGGCATTTTTTTTTTAAATCGAACTAGTGATGCCACGTTCGAACCGTTTTATATTTAAAATATTCTTCGCTTCATAATATCACTGTACTATGCACCTAAAACGTTACGAAATCGCGTCTGCTCTCCGATGTAGCATATTTTTCTAACAATCTATTTGTTTACGAGATGGGTACTACATAGATAACCCAATTACGTTCGCTTATCGCACATTGTATTAGAATATTTTCTTCAGAGCGTTCTTACGACAGACCATGAATGAGATGTTTATTTTCTGATCGCTATACATGTTCTTAATTTTGTTTTTATTATAAAAGTATGAACACGTCATTCCGTTCACATTAAATCACTGTTCATCAATAATGATGATAGGTAACATTTTGCACTAAGATTTTACATGGTAGGTACCTACCTATTGTTGTTAAAATAAATAAGCCAAAGTTATTTATGTCAACACATACTGCTATGATTCTTAAGTTATTATGATTGTTAGAGGAAAACAATAAAATACGCCCTCGCTAATAGACTAAATTGGTCAGGATTGAAACGGAATATGGAACGCAAGGATAAATTTAAAATTAGAATAGATCGCACAAAATTCGTTAGGTACACTTTTTATTTGATGATTGGTTGAATAACTTGACAGCTTATAAAGAGATGCTTTATGAAACGAGAAAAAAAAAGGAACAAACTATTAAACTTATCAAAAATTAAATCTGGTGTTTTGGTTCAGTTTTGCCATAGATTGCTATGAAATCCATCAAAGAATAGACATCCATGCTTGCCGATCGTTAGACAATAGAATAGCCATTCTTAATTATGAATTTTAAAAAAATGTGACAGCTAAAGCGGTTATATTGACCGTAGCCAAATAGTGACGTCACGTGCTATCTTTACATGAACAGTTACAAAAGCCAAGTTATTTCACTTGACGACTCGTGCAAAGATTACGTTTAATAACGCAATCGCATGTTTACTCCAGCTAAGACCGTCAAAAGGAACATCAACAGTAGAGATAACGAGTTACCTAACACTGTGTAATCTGCATAATCGGTCAGTGATACCGAATGAATCATAAATTGTTTATGAAAATATTCGCAAAATATTCTCAAAGGTTTTTATGGCATGTTACTTTTGAATTTGGAACATAGAATTAATATAAGTAGATTAAACAGCCACATTAAATTAGAATTAAGAGCATAAAATTGATACAGATCATGTAAAGAATTTTAATGTTTATATTAACATTTTTTCTATAGAAAAGTTTAATGTCACAACATTAATGCCTATTTTTTGTAGTTTTTTTTTTAAAGTTTAATGTCTTGTCAATAATGTATTCCTGATTTCTTATAACCTTGCAAAAGTCTAAGAGCACATATACCCAATTAAATCAGCAAAGTTTTGTTCAAAAACTAAGCACGGCCTAACTCAGAGCAAGGATTGATCTGAATTAGGCCGTTCTTAGTTTTCGTCAGTAACTAGGCAAGAGAAGTAGGTAATCACTCTCATTAATTTTCCAAAAAAACCTCTAGGTATAGTTAAAAAATCTCATTTTTTTTTAAGTCGAAAGATCGCGTGTCAATTATCGATGATTCCGCCAACTCAATCAATTCTATGAAAAAAATCATATTATACTGATACGATTTAAAAAAAAAAACAAGGACATAATAAAACACGCGATACCATAAGCATTTGACCTGCTATTTTGAAGTATAAATAATTAAAAGTTATAATAAAATTTTATCATTTCTTTTATTCTTAAAAAAAAATATAACATGGACGCTTTCCCAAAAATTCGTTATGGAAGTATTATTTAACAGCAATAAATATTTATTTGGTTTTGCCTAAAAATACGTGTTCAGTGTTAAATAACAAATGCAGCAGGCCCCCATAAACTGTGCAAATTATTTAAGTTATCAACATTACCTATCATTTTAGTGTTAGGTATAAACGAACTCCAGAAACCACTGTTCTATTAATATTAAAATATTTAAACAAAATAAGTAGACTTAATATAGGTATAATCGATTAACTTCTGCCCGACTTCGACTTTGTCGTCGGCGTGAAATTACATCCTATGACACTCGGCAATACTGCAGCTTCCAGGGGATAGCGGGGTCTAGTGAGCGTCGCTTCGCTCGTTCACTAGACCCCGTCATCCTCTTTATGGTTTAGTGAAAGAATTTTCGGAATCGGATCAGCAGTTCCGAAGATTACCTCCTACATACAAACTAACTTTTACCTCTTTATAATATTAGTATAGATGATTAGCAAAATAATTCTTAAATTCGAAAATTAATTTTCGATATATAAAAGACTAACTTCCGCCCGCAACTTCGTCCGCGTAAAATTTCTTGTTCTCCTGACCCGCCCTGTCGCATCGCATCGCCTGCCCGCGCTGTTACTTCGTTTTCGCTTAGCACTCGTTCTTCCTTTTTTTGTTTTTGCTCGGCCTCTTAGGGTCCTAGCGTAATGTTACACACCCTATGCCTTCCACAAGAATTGGACTTTATAATGCAAAAATAATTTTCCAAATCCGACCGGTAGTAACAGAGATTAGCGCGTTCAAACAGTCAATAAAAAATAAAATGTGTAGGTAACTAATAGACTAAGCGTATTTTTCTTACTTTAAGCATTTTTATACCCGTCGTAATTTCTAAACGAAAGGTCCAAATTGAATAATTTAAAAAGGAATTTACATGTACTTAATCAACCTTGATTATGAAACTATTTATTTGGATAAGGATTAAAACCATGTTTATGAAAACACCTTCGCAAATAATGCATTATTTTATAACAAATTTGATTTTATTACATTAAAAATGTTATAGTGAGCCAACCTCACTTTTTAAGAGGAACAATCCCGTCATACATGATTTTTGCATACCTTTTCCTGAGATTAGCGCGTTCCACCAAACAAACAAACAAACTCTTCAGCTTTATAATATTAGTACAGATATTGATATCAAATGAAAGAAGATACCCAACAAAACAGTTTGAAGAAATAACATGTCAATGAACGATTATAGAATTTCTAAAGAATAGTTTGTGTTAGTTCGTATTGTCTCTAAATAGTCGTATATTTGTTGTGTAAATTGGTTCATGGCTCATATTTGTGCAGTTGTTACATTGCTAAGACAATTGCTGTAACTATAATGATTTGACACCATTTCTTCCAATTCCGGTCAGGGATAGAACATTTCAATAAAAAGATAATGTTGAAATGTAATTAATAACTGTGGCTAATATTGGCAATAGCTATCATTATTATTCGAATTGAAATTAGTTACTTGTTGTCGTTTCCTTAAATCGTACCGCAATGAATTATACAAATATTTTCATTAGACGAGCATAGAACATAGAACGATGAATTTAAAATTCGAATTCCTCGTAATTTATAAAAACAAAAATCGTCTAGCAACACGGTTCCACAAGATTAATAAGTGTAATAGGACGTCTCGTTGATATAGCCATCAAAGTCAAAAGAAAAAGATACAGTGAAAGACAGGTGAAGATTTATAGTCATTACTGTGGAAGCCGCGCGCGCACGCATTATCTACAACTCGGAACTATGAGAGATATTTATTAAGACAAACTCAACGCAGCTTCCGAACACATAAACAATAAGAGAAGATTAAAAACGTGTCAATATACAAATTGAAACGTCAGATATATTGATTTGTTATCGCCAGAGGTCACGTTACGGGAGTGAAATTCCTTGACCCAATATCTAGTTAAATGTATGTAAATAAATTGAGTTATCAGCCATTTGATCAGAAAAGAAAGCGCCTTATTTGACTTGGAAGATTAATATTATGTTATTATCTCATGCAAATTGGACGGTGTTAATTAAGCCGTTAACGAAATCATTGCTCGGATAAGTCGTCAACATCACCCATTTGACAAATAAAACCAATATAATACAAATTCGTATTTACTTGAGGTAATTATACAGGTTTTGTATTTAAATTTTTCGATAAAAAAAGATAAAATTCTTAGTAGTTCATCTGAAATTACAAACCGCTGCGCTATTTAACACCGTATCATCGATCGCGTATCCGAATGAGCGACAAAACTCAAACTTTATTATCTTATTAAATATTAATATTATGATGTTTTCGCGTGTAGGAGGATTTTTATAACACCCATGTGAATACATATTTTATGGAGTCACAATGATGAAGACAAAACCAGTCATGGCATAGGACTCATTAGATGCGCAATAAATTGTGTATCTTTAAAAGATAATGATGTTCGATGGTCGCCATTAAGTTTGACAACGGGCTATTTGCGTCAGAATGTTTTAAAATGACAAACATGTATAAACAAGAATGTTTAGAATATTGCAATGTTGATTGACCACCCATACGATGAGCTAGAAAGTGAAAATATTTCTTCCAATGAAAGTTGAATAATTTGAGAGCTAAGAGACATCAAATTAATCCTGCCTGTTGAGTTGTATACATTCTAAGTTGATAGAATCATTAGTTTCTAACACCTGTGTAATATTATCTTTATAATGGCCACGTATTAAAATTGGGCAATAAATAATATTATCTTGAAAACTGCGGGCTTAACTCGTGATCCGATCATTATTATTATTATAGAGAGATAGAAATAGTTCATAGAATTCTAGACATACACCAGAAAATCGCTTACACAAGCTATCAGCCAGTTACATTAAATAAAACTTATTATAATGAAAGAACAATGCTCAAAACTTCCCCACCCTTGTAGCACTTTGAAACCTATGTGAATTGAAGGGCCATAGCCATCTTATTAAGTGCTACAAGGGTGGGGACGGTGTCCACACATTTTTGAGCATTGTTCTTTGGAAACGTCTGTGAAGCTTCATCCAAAGCTCTGTTATCATAGTTTACTGCTATGCTGGTCATATTATGAGCTGGATTTGTGAATGCTTCGCTGAGACCATCAGGTTTCTGACTGCATCTTACATACTCTCTCTTTTTTCTATCGTCTAACTTCTCTACCTCTCTCCCACCAGGTTTAAAGGCACTTCTCATTCTCATACATAGCAAGAAACTGCATTGAACATTACGCATTACGCACTCAATTCAATTCATTTTACACACACACTGCACACTCTCTCTCTCTTCTCTCCCTCTCTCTGATCTCTCTCTCTCTCTCTGTCTGGAGTTTTCCAAGGTTGAAAAATAATTATGTAGTCGAAAGAGACACATTGGTACTGTCCATATTCTGAGCCTCTACACCACACAACCTGGGGGCCAAGTCTGCTAACGCAATTGTGCCAGGATGGCCGATCATTGACACCGTAATTGTAGATTTTGACAGTTTCGGTAATTGAAAGGCGTCATTATGATTTTCCGATGGCGTGTGTGACACTCCATTGGAAATATTTTTCGTATTCACAATGACAAGTCACGTAGTCTTCTATTATTTTGACATTTATTTTGACCACTGACACGTTATTTTGAATTTAGGAGATGACGAACTTTTAGCATCATGGTAATGGTGTGCCTTGGTAATGGTTGTCATAATGACCAATGATTTAAAATACTAGACTTGGCCCCGAGGAACTTCAACCCATCCTTAAGCTTTCAACCCACCACTTTTCCACTCGATATTTTGTCAGCACATCTTCGCTTAAAAGCATTAGAATATCATCCAAGAATAGAATGCTTCACATTGCTATTAGTTGGCGAGTCTCACCTGTCAGGTCGCATCGTCTGGATGTTCTCAGGAACCCGACGGGATCGGGTATCGGCCAAAAATGAACATTGCGATATTAAACTGATCATGTGAATCTGCGGAGCTACGAGTATATTTGTTCGCGTTTATATATATATTTTAATATTTTTGTGATGAGGCCTGTAAGTTTTGTCGATACTGTGATATTCATCATTTTCGTCACATAAAATACTATAATCTGCTTCATAAACGGTCATCATCATAATCATCGGTGATCATAATGATTTGTTTGCTTGACTGACATCAGAAGGTATGATGATGATCAACTGCTTTTGTGGTCCAAGTCAAACTCATTTCATGGCTGAATTGTTGTCGTGCTTATACAGAACCTCTTATAAGTGCTGCCTTCGTAGATATCGGTACTTTGGGATCATTATTTAATTCTCATCTAATTTATAAACAAATTTTCTTTGTATGAGAAAGTTATTGTCTACTTCCAAAAAAGGAAATTAAACGACATAAAAGCGTTAGGTCAGCTCGTAAAGCTATATTTTATTGTTAAGCCATAATTTATGTTAAATAACTCATATTAATAAATTGTTTATATACGCCTATTGGCTAAGAAAAGAATCATTAGGTATAATATAATATGGTTTTATGTAAATCAAAGTTTATGGTATAACGTAGGTAAATATGGGCCAATCTTAATGGGTTCAATCGATTTGGTCATAGCCAAATAAGTCTAACATTTTAGTAACGAAATATCCCACAGGTCTTTTACACATAAACCGACAAAAAAGGTAGAACAGTGACAAAATATATCAGAAGGAAGAGGGTACGCATTGCCACAGTACACTAAAGTAGCATTGCAGATGTCCATCACAATGCTACAGCATTATGCTGAACGACGGCCGTTTTGCGTTGATGTGCCACATATTTTCTCCCAACTTGTTTCTTTTCCGAACCCAAAGGATGCCAAACGGGGCTTCCGCTCCGTATTATTAAAGCTCCGCTGTCTGTCCGTCTCCGTCTGTCTGTCAGCGGGTTATATCTCATGAACCGTAATAGACAGACAGTTGAAATTTTCAGTTTGTGTATTTTTATTGCCGCTATATCAACAAAAATAATAAAAATAAAATAAAGTTAAAAATGATTTTTTTAAACTGAAGTATTTGTAGTATTAGTAGACGGACGGACGGACGGACGGACGGACAGCGAAGGCTTAGTAATAGGGTTCCGTTTGGCACCTATCGGGTACGGAACCCTAAAAACTGATACTCATTTAAGTTTCTTATGACAATCATTGCACCTACAACATCAATTTATTAGAATTGGACTCTCGATAAAACTCACCGTGAAAAATTCGTTGAAATAGGAAAAAAATTGGTTAATTACCTACCTATATATTTTTTCGTACGATACTCAGGCGTAACAGCTTCTTGGTCTGTTATAAGATCACGTCCTATAACAATGTACTGTGAATCATTGACAGGTATGTCTTTGATACTTGTATTTTAATTTTCAATGACTACCTACCTATTTTTAGTGGACTTTTTGTCATTACCCACATCTATACAACATCGATGAGATTTTTGAACTGTAACTACGATTGGTTTTATTTTTTTCTGGTTACTTAAGTTTAAGTATCTTGTTGTGTGCAAAAATGGTGTCTACTTTGTTAGTATGTTCGTCAGGCAATGAATTTCTATTAAAATATTTTCCTGTTCAATCTACTAGAGTCTATAGAGAGTATCGATAGAGTCTATAGAGTATAGGCCGTTTATAAACGGCCTATAAAACAATACTTAAATGACTTTAATTTCCTTGATATGAGGTAAACTGCGATGTTAGTCTGAATTTAGACATAGCCTCATAAAAAAATGTTAAAATCATGTTCTGTCCATTTATAGCCTAAACTATGGGCCTAGCATGCACTCAGTCCAAAATTATCACTATACCGCGGAATTCAGCAAAATAAGGAACAACAATGTTCCTAATTTGACAGATAATTGACGTTTACATTTGTAAGCAGCGCCATGAAGTATCAAGACACACTGGTCACACTTCGCAGTGACAAAATGGGTTTTGTCGCATCTGTCAAACAAAAAGACTAAATGAAATGTGACACTTGCTTTAGTGCGTGTCTTGCCTGCTATTTTGTACTATTAAGCATGTTATATTAATAAAATTCATGTTCTTCAAAAAATACACTCGATTTATAGATCGGGTTTGACGTCAAAGTGATCGATCATTGAATGTTGTCGATATTTTCTCTATTTTTATAACTCCAGTCGATATAACACGCTCACATACTTCATCTCTTATCCCTGGTGTAATTATAGTCACGACTGATGTCAGGAATGGCTGCGTAGAAAATGTATATTTGACGTAGAGTACTACGAGCTTGAGAAATAGTTGTTTGACACTAACCTTGACTTGCTGTAGGCGTAAAAACTTATGTTTTAAGGGCAATAGAAGCCGGATATAACCAGTCCAATTTATCACAAACACTCGGGCTAACGTTTTCCATATTTGGTAGTAATACTGTTTAATATCTGTCTACTGGCGCCGGCGCTCCGAGTCGCAGTCGGTGACAGCAAACGTTTAATATTTACGTTATTTCTGCATTCAATGTCAGATATGAATAATTTACCCATTCCTCTGTTCACAGGTCTTCGACGCGCCCTCAAGCCGTCTGCGAGATGGCCGGCGTCACATGACCACGGAAAATGAAACTTTTGTCTACAACACAAGCAATCTATGTATAGTTCTTCAAACTTCAATCAAGTGGAATTTTTCAATCTAATGCTAAATCAGTGGCGTGACTCAGTGGTATCATTTCACTATAGACACTCGCTTTTAATAAGTGATATTTCGTTACGGTGATCGTGTGTGAATCGATACAGTGCCACCATGATGCTTCAAGGGCCTCTTCTGTTCTACATTTTGATAATGTGAGTATTGAACAACATCTGCTTTGAGCGCGATTATATCACTTACTTACAACGTAGCTTCAGTAATAAATCCTAATTAAGCAATGTTTTATTGCCGTTTATTGACTTATCTTCATAATAGGTTGGCCTATCAAAAAAATGTTCTAGTACAGTACAGTGGCGCAGCTACAATTATCATTATAGGGAAGCCGAAGAAAAATTGTTCATATCGCATAAACTCGGTCAAAAAAAAATTTTGGCATTTTTGTAATGATTTTAATCTTATGATGACTGTAATAAACTGGTATTAAATATATATAATCTGATGTAATACACAATTACACACAGGTGTACATTATTTGGCAATAGCAGACATTAAGAAGAAGAGTGGTGGTTCCGAAGGAAAGCCGATAGGAATCGGGTTATATGAAGGCTTCGCCACTGGTACAGTATTTGAGTGTCCAATCAGCTTTAGACAGCAATAAAAGTCTCGGAGATTTAATTATGATTTACAAATCGCTATAAAATCGACGGACTATTGTAAAATAGTCGCGGAGCTGTCGACCAACGCCTTTGCTTATTGTCTTCTAAGATTTATTTTATGATTCCACTACTTACGATCGAATTTATGCGGCATCGCATGCTCGTAAATAATATTTATGTTTGTAATAAGTTCTAGTGTAATTCTAACACAAATGTATCGGAGATATGATCTTGTTTAACTAGTTTAACACTCGTTTATATAGAGATAGCAAAATATCAATTATTTTATGTAAATACAATGTCATGGCCTGCCTTAGGCTTATGTTCGTATTTAGAAATATTTTACATTTGAATGAAACGGTTGAATGAGAGTCTAATCGAAGCTCGAGTAAACCAACGCCTCGGGATGTGAAGATTAATTTAAGATAATCTAATAAGATATTAATAACTACATAACTAAGTTTCTAGTAGGTTCTTAAACAGACTGGACTTTAGAATGATAGCAAACTTGAAGTCGGTCTATACAGTTCATTAAGATTCCAAGGAAATGCTTAATAATAATTATTTTAATTAATTTCTTACTAAGTATTGTTTTTTTATGTCTCGGGATCCTAGGGTCCCGGACCTTTGGAAGGCATATGAGGGGGCCGAAGCCAACTCGCAGAGGCCCGTTAGACGCTTTCAATGGAAATGAAGCAAATTTTTTATTATTATTATTCTCAAACATACATTATTTTGTTTTTACAATTTTTACTCGCCAAACTTTCTAGTTTGATGGCGAGAAGCTATTGCTCATTGCTCATTGTTCGTGGCTCTTTTAAGCGAAGCACTAGCTCTACTATCGGACTACGGACCACTCAATATTTCTATGGAATCTTTTCTGTTTAAAACCACTTTGTCTAATGTGTAGGTAAGTAGATGTTAAAATTGAAAGCTACCATTGAATAAAAATCTATGAAGAATACGTTCATAATTCAATCAAAATAAGAACGTTTACGTGCGTCACTAAGCAGGAATTTTGTTTAAATTCATCTTATTGTCATTACCTACACCAGCGGGGCAATGGCATAACACACTTACAATAGGAATCGGTTTCATTTCGATAGTTCAACGACATCCATTGCGTTATTTA
This sequence comes from Fissipunctia ypsillon, assembly GCA_947568875.1. Lineage (NCBI taxonomy): Eukaryota > Metazoa > Arthropoda > Insecta > Lepidoptera > Noctuidae > Fissipunctia > Fissipunctia ypsillon. The sequence continues at coordinate 11,369,191 of OX387659.1, read as the reverse complement.
CGTTGTTGAGCAGACACATTTTTCGAACATATGAAGCAATGGATTAGCAATATGCTTCAAAATCATTCAGATTGTGATTGGTAGTGTGTTACGCAATTAGTATTACTATTCAAACAGAGTGTAACATAAATTGCAGTATTTAACAGATATTCAACGTACGTGTATCTCCCGTTTTAGTAACCAACCCGAATTTACTAGATTAGTCTAAACATACCTTGGTTGGCCTTAGCCATTCCTAGAATGCATGCGACCTTAGTACTAAAGTTTATGGCTCGGACACTTAAAACCTTTACTCAAATAATGGTTAAAAATAATGGTTTAAATAATTGTTTCATATCCTACTTACATTCGCTTTAGAAGTAAATTGAGCTTCGTATACAAGGAGTAACTTATATAACGCACAATGTCTTATGGGGTCATTGTACTCATCATCATGAAGAACTTTTACTATGGGACCAAACCTGAAATCGCGAAAAAAAACAGCTGTTCCCTACATTTTGACGAGTTATGCGAACATAAATGTAGAGAACAGCTGTTTTTTTTTTTTTTGCGATTTCAGGTTTGGTCCCATAGTAAAAGTTCTGCATTATTTTATAGCAAATTTGATTAGCATTAAAAATGTTATAGTGAGCCAACCTTAAAAGATAGACATAGGTATGCTATCGCGGACTTTTTTTTAGGACTTTTTTTTAGAACTTTTTAAGAGGAACAATCTCGTGATACATGATTTTTGCGTAACTTTAACCGTTTACGCAGCGCACGCAACGGAAGCTCGCAAAAGGGATAAATTTTCCCCGTTTTTGCAACAGTTTTCATTGATGCTCCGCTCCTATTGGTCGTAGCGTGATGTTATATAGCCTTCCTTGATAAATGAGCTATCCAACACTAAAAAATTTTTCAATTCGAACCAGTAGTTCCTGAGATTAGCGCGTTCAACCAAACAAACAAACAAACTCTTCATCTTTATAATATTAGTATAGATTGCTTCATTTTTCATTCTTTTTACCTATTGTAGTATAGTAATTTTATTCTAGTTGCATCGTTTTCTTAAATAATTATATAATTAATGTCATACAAAATATTGTAAAACATTTTAAAAGAGTAACAGTGGAGTTTCTTGGCCATTCTTCTCCGTACGAAACTACCTTTTGGAAGGGGCAACTAGAATAAATTATATTTTCTTGTTAATCTTTGACGTTCAAACGTGCCTTTTATGTGACTTTGACTATTTCCACCTATACGATAATCTCAACATAACATAACAAAGTTATCATCCCCTCACAGTTCAGCACCAGAAATAAAACCTAATTCAAATGCTAAAGACTACAATTTACGCAATATGTTGCTTATAACTTCTATAATGGGTAAAACGAAACCAGTAACTAGTGGCAATAATCTACGGTATTCATTTGCCATACAATTCTAGGTTTTATTCACACTGAAATAAACGTCCGGCTGCGCAGGAATTCCTTAACCTTCATCCAGAAATATTCCCGCGCAATCTCTTATCTCTATTAAACGCGTTTTAATTCAGTACACCATTACTAAGTGTTAATCTAAATTGCGTAATTGCGTGGTCGATATTTATGAATGGTGCGGTCGCCGGACGGTGGGCGATCCGGTCCCGTCCGGCGAATTCTGTGTCACCGGCAACCGGAGCAAGCAGCCTCTTTCCCAACTAACCAGAGAAATGCTCGGGGGGTGTCAAATGTATGTGTAATTTATTACTACTACCTGACTGAGTGGGCTTAATCCAGAATGTTAATGTGGAAGACTTCGTTAGCTAACGATGACTGGTTCGGTTTTAATTTGATGTCTGTTAAAATAATAATGGTTTCCAGGGCAAGAAAAATTTGTTAAGATTGTGTCAGATCCCTGGCGAACCTTTTTGTGAGATCTGGTCAAATTTATAGTAGCCGCGAAATTTAAGGGTGCAGATTATATCAGAAAACAGTACCTAATAATAATCACTACATAGTATAAAACAGTCGCTTTCCGCGTCTGTCTGTATATCCGCTAACTCTTCCTAAACCACGCAACGGATTTTGATGCGGTTTTCACCATTAGTTAGATAATTTTTCACGAATAGTTTTTATATATAATAAAACCTAATTATTTTTATGTAAGTAGAAAAAAACAATATTTTGCAACCAAGTCGCCGTAAAATAAATGTACATGGCTCACGTAGGCTAAACCTTAAAAGACACATTAAAAATGATGTACCAGAGAATTCTAGTTCTTCTAAAATCCTAAAGAAAACTCCGCGGTGGCATATCTCTATCTGTTATAGTTGACTCACAGTAACCATTTCTTTTTTTTTAATTAACATTAAAACTTTAATTGAAAATTTCGTTATTTGCGACGCTATTTACTTTTACTCAGTATTAATCGTTATTCAAATAAATATGATGGTATTCTTGGGAATTAAATGTGGATTATAATTGTCGTTTACAATATATTATTCTAATGAATACTTTGGAAGATATCAAAGATTAAAAGCAACCGAAAAATTAAACGTTACGAGCTTAGACCACAGCGTTGAGCACTTTCCCCATGGACAGCTATACGCAGCCCTTTCGCGCGTCACTTCCATACAAACTTTGTTCGTATTGTGTAATGAAAAGTCAGCTGCAAACATTGTTTATAAATTCTATAATCAAAGACAGTAACTTCATATTTTTCACCTCTTTTTTTACACCCGTGCGAAGGCGGGGCGGGTCGTGTCGAAGACATATTATAAAGTTTTGTAAACAAAACAATCTGTTACGTGATATAGTGATCATATCGGCACAGCAACGGTCATGCATAAAGATTGTTTGAATTGAAACATGCACTGACTGACAGAAATGACAACATCATTCCACCTCTTGCTACAAGATTCGCTCTAAAAGTTTATCGACGAAACGTATTTTAACGACTGAACAACAGTCCCCTTGAAAAACCAAACGCAATTGTCAGACACGTTTAAAGCATCAATGCGTGATATATTGAGCTTACAGGCTCAAAAGAGATAAACTCAAACACAAATCAATTTATTTGCTATCCATTTTATGTAACAATGATTGAAATGTCAAAACATATGTCAATGTTGCCTTGCCTACTCACCTCAATACACTTAATTGAAATCCCAGTTCTAATACTACAATGCTTGACAAATGTGTATCTATTATAAAAGTTGTAGTACACTAGGTAATTGATTACATTTCCTGTACAGCTAATGGTATATGTTGAATTGATGTAGCTATCTGTACCACTGTTGAATTAAGTTGCTTTATTCTGGACACTATTGTTGCGTTAAAATGAATGAATTACTAAGAAACTGTGGCGGATATGACGTTTCTATATCAGAAACTAATGTCAAAGAAGATTGTCTAACTAGAAGAGACAATGATTCCGAGCTATTGCGTGCTAGTTGTCAACTTATTGCTATATACTGGATGATTTTTTTTACCGTCTCGAAATTTTTACAGGGTGTTCTACCCATGAACATGAACAACTTTCACTATGGGACCAACTATGAGATCACGAAAAAAAAATCAGCTGTTTCATACATTTTGGTCAAGTAGGTTTGAACTTTTCTATTAAACAGTAGATTTTTTTTTCGTGATTTCAGAGTTAACTGTGGAGGTATACACGGTGATTTTTAATTCACTGTTAACATTTCAGGAGGTTAAAGTACTCAGGATTATAAACACTTTCACTATGAGATCAACTAAGAAATAGCAAAATAAAATACATCTATTCCATACATTTTCATCGGGTAAATATTGCATTTTTGTATGAAACAGTTGATATTTTTTTCGATATTTCAGAGTTGGTCTCCACTACTCCAATACTATGCCGACAGACTGAACACCGACAATTTACTTCAACGGGACTCTTCGCCGACAACCCTAACCCTAGACGGTCGACGTCAGGGGCACCTCGAGGTTTGATTTGGTTAGGTTCCTTTTAACCCTGCAGACAGAAATAGGAGCCCTGCATAGCGGGGCTCCGTCGACCTGCTATCAGTCTGTCGGCGAAGTGTCTTGTCGGCGAAGAGTCCCGTCGAAGTAAAGTCTTATCGGTGTTCAGTCTGTTGGCGTAGTGTCTGTCGGCGTTTAGTCGTACACTCGTTGGTCTCATAGTGAAAGTTGCTCCTAATCATGAGTACTTTCGCGCCCTGAAAGGTCAGTGAATTAAAAATCATCGTGTTTATGATAATAATGTGAGATGGGTTAATTTCTTGTGTAAATAAACAAATAGATATACATACTAAAACATTTAAAGAATGCAAATTGTTGCTGACTACGTGTATAAACAAGTTAAGTTACGATGAAGTAGAGAATCTTTTATCAAATATAAAATAAACTCGTTTCCGTATAAAACAACCGCACACACACCCACACACACACAAGCACGCACACATATATACACACACACACCAACAGACTAAATATAATAATCAATAAAATTATTCTTTCATAAACCTTAACTTTAACTTTAGTAGCATGTTTACATCAATTGCGAGATAAAAAAGAGCGGCGCCTCCTGGCACAGGCATCTATATGCTTAAAAGGAGACGCCTCCAACTGTGTAATGTATAAATGTGTGATAATGAAATAAAACATTTTTGATTTTTTGATTTTTTTATTTTGATTTTTTGTGTGTGTTTTTTTAACCTCATGTTACATTGTATTTAAAAAAAATCCTTTGAGACTGAATCCATAGGAAATACTACTCATCAAATAAACACGCAATCTTCCAATAACTCAGCCTTTAAAATGAAAGACAAATCAAACTGATCAGTGATTAGGTAAACGGTGTTTTAAAACACAGTTAATTAAATATCTCAATCCCTTTGATGACTTACTCACAGTAAAGAATAAATAACCAAGCCTTCTAACATCATAACAGAAAACACTTCTAATACAGATGCTGCTAATTTTACAACGTTCAAAGAGCTCATATGATTTGAACTTGAACCAAATTTGAGATAAAAGTGCGTATATTTAGGCCACGCAGCTTTTAACATAACAACATGACTGTATACAATGAAGGAGTAGGCAGCAGTAATAGTAGAATAATATAATATAATATAATATATATCGTTTATTTAGAAAACAGGGCACATTTACATTAAAATATCTTACAAACAATTTTTACAGAACACAGTTGCTGATTTGCCTGAACTAGGTTGAAACCTGTGTTTCAGGCTAGATAGTAAGCACTAATAATATAACTAATAATTGTTATTTTATTATTGATGTGTACATAAGCATGTACCTACACATCAATAATAAAATAACAATTTATCAATTACCTATAATAAAAACTTAAAATTAGAGGACACATTACATTTTATTTACATACAAAAAGAAGGTCTTCTGTCTCTACGTACGAGATGCTAAATAATTATTGCACAATTGTCTTTTTACAGCTATAATAATTTAACTTATAGATACTTAGTTTCTTATTTAGTCTATTGTATAGAAATGGACCTAAAAATGTAAGAAATCTATTTATAAAAACATATTTTGAAAAGGAATTAGACTCGCAGGCAATATCATTCCGTCTCTTATTAGTATTTTCCGTGTTGTAAGTAAGCATGGTGTGCTGTTTTAATACCAGTTGCATAATGAAAAGCTGGCGAACTGTCAGTACGTTGCAGGATTTGTATAGGAGATCTGTGGGATAGAGAAAGGGATGGAAATTGGCTACTTTTAATATGGCTCTCTGAGCTCTTTCAAGAGGGAGTAAGTGAGTTTTGGGTGCTCCACCCCATGAAGTGATACAGTACTGGATTACGGATTGCCCTAGGGCCAAATAAACTTGTGTGATTACTTTTGGATCCGCAATAGTTCGCAGTTTTTTAAAGACATAGATTAATTTTCGCACTCTTTTAATCAGACTCTCAATGTGTGGTCTAAAAGAGAGAGTCTCGTCTATTATTACTCCGAGATATTTAATGTTGCATGTTTGAAGGATAAAAGGACAGTCACATGTACTGATTGTGTGGAGTGCACATTTATGAGCAAAAAGATGAGGATGAGTAATATTAATTTGAGGCTTGCGCATGGAGAATTGAATATATATATATGTAGAATATCCACTTTGCGCCAGTTACAATAAAGTTCAGTTTAGGTGGCCCAGTGGATACGGCCGCTTTTTATTTTGTGTAAGCTATTACACCACCACTGCTTTCAGAACGGTGAAGGAAATCGTGAGGAAAATGGCATGCCCTAGAACCAAACATTCTAAGACATGTGACATCCACCAACCCACACTGGGCCCGCGTGGTGGATTACGGCCCACTCCCTCTTACAGAGACGAGGCATGTGACCCAGCAGTGGGAATATTATAGGCTGATTGTGTATGTTATGTGTTATTTTGAGAAGTGCTCATTTTGAGAAGTGCTATTTTGAGAAGTGCACCTTATGCGAAGTGCACATTCTGCGTCAAGCCCGTTAAAAGTCTCATGACGCGAACCTATTACCACGATTCGAAGCTACTAGGTACTGAGAATGGCCAACCCAGTGATAGAACCCAGAACCCTGCGTTCAACAGTCGTGCTTGTAGACAAACGAGGCAGTCTCATTTCAATAATCTAGAAAGCAGGTCTAAATAGCAGTTTTTAGTACGAGTTACGAAATGCCACCTACAGTATACTTGTTGGTATTACTTCTGGATGATATAAATGGCTTAAGACCGAAAACGCCAGGTAGTCCGGGAAATACAAATTTGCTTACGTTTTTTGCAACTTGCAAGTCAGTATTAGGTTGTATGTTGATCAAAATATGATTCGCGACCGTAAAAAATATGTGTTTACAGAATTATATTAATTAAAGTCATCAATACAACTCTTTAAGACCAGGTAATTCTACTGTATGAGCATTTCATGAAATCTTGACAATTAGAATTTTATAGCCTTATGCAGTTGTATTACTGATTTTGTTGATTATAATTATGTAAATACACATTTGTTATGGTCGCAAATGATACTTTAGTCAACATACAACTTAATACTGACTTGCAAATCACAAAAAACATAAGAAAGTTTGAATTTCGCGGGCTACCTGGCGCTTCCCCATTAAGGGGGTAATATACTTGGTTGAATTCAGTCGTCTTTTTAAGAAGAGCACGGATGTTTAGAAAGCTTCTGTACACACTAAAAGCCTCTGTACACACTACACTGAATTAGTTACTGTATCAGTCTGCAGATTAAAGTGCGACAGAGACTGTCAAAACGCAACCTTTCTTCATTCCAATAAGGTTACTTTATAGGAGACTAACTTGCTGAATGCGATTACACTCGGCTGAATTCACTAACTGAGCCCTTTATTCGTAACATCTAGTTTGGTCAGATACTTGTAATATTTCCGGATATTTACTTTAATATTCATTGATATAATATTAATGTTGACAGGTACATTGTGCGGTGTTATTCTTGCGTTTATTGCACAGAATTGAGGTTGATGGAAGCAAAATTGATGGTAATTAGTTTGTTTGAAACAAACGATTGTGTCTCTAGATACAATGTAAACTGTTGGCATTTATTGTTATTTAGCAATGATTCAGTTATTTATTAATTCAATTATGATAACAGTTGCAGCCTAAAAATAGAACAGTGTTATTCTTTTTGAATTTTGGATTATTCAATTATGAGAAAGCTATTATTATTCCGTTTCTTATATAATTTTTTTTCATTTATAATACATTTAATATTTCTTAAAAAAGATATAACAAATATTATTATTATTATCAGCCGCATGTGTCCCACTGCAGAACAAAAGACTTATCTAGTGCTGTATGTGGCCAATTTTTTTGAAAAGAGTCGAGTTCGGCCCCTGTAAAAGTTAAGAGTTGGAAAATGTTTGTGGTTGTTTCAGTATTTCAGCTTTAAACTTTTACTGTTGTTTTTAATTTTGAACTATTTTAAATTTTCCAAAATATGAGCAATTCTATAGTTGTACAGATACTAATTTTAATTGAAGTCCTATCATCAATTCAGATACAGTTGGAACTGTTTGTTACAAGAGCTTGGACTATAAAATGATATGATAATTGCGTATTGTGTAACACTGGTACTGTTATATTCTAAATCCCGTAAGACACTGGCCAGTAGCCAGATTGCTGCCTTATGTACAGAGTAGGTGCCATAGAAATATAAATATATGGTAGGTGTAGACGAGGACAAAATATGATTAACTAGACTAGACTCATTAATATAAATATACTTACATGAAAGGGCCCACCTCTTTCATGCATGCCGTCAATTATGAAAATATAGTAGGTATTAGTAAAAAGTTAGGCACTTATTTAATTTGTTTAATCAAAGTAACTAAACAAATTAGAATGGTAATATTAGGAATATTATATGGACGGATATATTAATTCCAGAAATTACAAAATTTGCACAACATTAAATGTTGAGCTTTGTCTTTGAGCTCTTGTTTGGATTCACAATTCTGTGTTATTAAAAGTTCGTAACATGAGAAAAACCAGAAAATAAACAATATCTACAAAATTTTCATGGATTTGTTGCTTCTGTCTCCAGAGACTTTATTTCTAGCATACTAACTCTGTAGGTAAACAAAAATAATACCAATCTAGTTTCCCAATTCTATCCATAATGGAGTAAAGATTATTCATTACGCAATAATATTTTAAATAAGCAAGAATATCAGTCTAATTCGAAAGCAGGAATCTAAGCAAGACTGGCCACTTGGAAAGATTTATTACTTCGGAATAGAGCCGACTCCTAGTACTGAGTTGCGTCGATTTAAATCTAGAATGTTATCGAAAATCTTTTAACGTGTTTATGTCTTCCTAGTGACAATTAGAAATATCAGTGATGTACTACCATGTTTACAATGTTTCAATGAATTTGATATCGGTTCTTGAGTTCTTGTTAATAGGGGTGGGGTAATGCAAATTAATTAATTACCTACCTAATTGTGGTTGAAATTATTTTTCTGTGCGGTGATTTATGATAATGCTTCTGCTTTACAAGCAATAAGCTTTTAAAATAGGTGATTTTAATGAATATATTTGTTTTCATGATAATCTTGTAGGTACTTAACACTTAGAAAGAAGATTAAAAAAATAATCATTCCGATCCGTGCTTATAGTAGTGTTTATTAGTTGCTCATTATTTCATTCAAATAGAAGTTTTTAACATTCTTAGATTCATACCGCAATCATGACTCACACTCAAATCATTAATATACCAACAGACGTTAATGATTGTTAAATAACTTTAAAAAACCAAATTATTCGTTATCTATGATAAATCGGTAACTATTACCGTATGTGAGTCCTGTCAAGTGACAGGCTGGACGTGCCCCGACTGAATAGGTGATAAAATTATTAATTATAATTATTAAAGGCTAAGTGTGAGACTTGATTAATGACTGTACGATAAAGCAAGTTAACTTGTCCGCTGCGCACGAGTTGAACGTTGGCGTACACGAGCAGAGCAAGCAGCACTATTTACAGAAAAATATTTTTAGTTCCAATTAAAATTCAAGATGACAGCGTAAATTGTTTTCTATATTGGGTAAAGTGAAAAATAGAATATTCAAAAAGCTTATTTCAAAATGGCGGTGAAATCAAATAAAAAAATCGTAAAAAAAACTTTATTATTGTAAGGCTAATATGTAATTTATTGGTTGTGCTGATTAAAATTACATTAATATTAATAAATTTTTAAGGTATTTCGCCCACACAATACTTATGTTAAGGTTTTATTAAGTGGTTTGAATTAACAGTTGTGCGTTGTAAACTGGTTATCTTTGCTATAAACTCATCCAAAGTTGTCGGAGGAGATAATGGCGTTAATTAAGTAAACTCCAGGGCTGTTTAATACTTACTACAAAGCTTTTTGTGTGAGAGGAACGTCGAAAATGTGAGCTTACTTTCTATGTTGCCGATCGAATAGTACCTTAATATACGTAGCTCAAAAATAATCAATCCAAAAAAGATCAAAGAGTTTAAAGCTGGTTTTTCATTAGGTACCTGGCAGTAGTTCAGCGTGGTAATTACCAATTGCGTAATACACCAACACCAACCATAGCATTGCCATTAATTAAGACAATTCATTGCGTTATTTACGTTAACGAGCAGACGGATTTCCAAACATATGAACCAATGGATTAGGAATATCCTTCAAAATCATTCGGGTTATGATAGAAATGTCTTACGCAACTGGGGCGCATGCAGGATCTCCATAAAAGGTAGAGATTTGGAAGTAGGCCTACCTAATTCCAAATCTCTACCTTTTATGGAAATCGTGTCACGTTAAAAGTATACCTACCTAATTTCACATCATACCGGATTTTCAACTCTCTCTCTCTAAACTCCTTGCATTAACAGTGCAATTTCTTATTAAACTCTGTACATGGCAAAGCAGTAAGATTGTTCTTTACGAGACGTTATTATAGACATCATGTCGTTGTAAACTACAGTAAATTAGTATAATCCTATCTTTTACAAAACTATAAAATGAGAACAGAATTGGTCGTTTCCTTAGTTGTGAAGCTTTCTTGACTTTTTAAACACGTCTGTTGCACTTTACAATCCGTACTTTTAATACTATAAATGCAAAAGTTACTCTTTCACGCCTTAACCACTGAACACACTATCTATCACAATCTGAATACTTTTAAAGTAAATTGCTAATCCATTGCTTCATATGTTCGAAAAATTCGTCTGCTCAACAACGTAAATAACGCAATGCATGTTGTTGAACTGTCAAAATGAAACCGATTCCTATTGCAAGTGTGTTACGCAATTAGGATGCCGATCGTTATGAGACAGAAAGGTAGCCTAGGACCTTGAAGCCCCTTGGATATTTGTATTGAAAATGATGAAACACAAAATATTAGTAGTTTCTGCCTACCACCTTGGGAAGAAGGCGTGAGTTTATATTAGTATTATGAAAAGATAATCGGTGTATTAATACCTAGATTTATTCTCTTGCAAGAAACAGTTGTTCTGTTATGTGATGCTGAATTGCTGACCAAGTGACGTCTGAGTTATATCGGCTTACATAATTAGCGACACGTACGGCTTTTACGACTTGACAACATCGAGATTTCTTTGTTTTATGTAAGTTGAATATTAATGTATTGTACCTACACATAAACTTTCCAGAATAAATTCTCTACATGATTGTGAAAACCGCATCAAAATCTGTTTCAGAGTTTAGAAAAACAACGCGATCACACAGACAGACACGAAAAGCGACTTTGTTTTAAACAATGTAATAATAATAATAATTCTTGCCTTTATTGGCTGGCTTGAATAGAGATTCGCAAGAGTAAACGTGCTCGGAGGAAAGAAGTATTCCAGTAAGATGCTGGTAGGGATCTTGACCGCACTTCCGGGATTGTCCTGATAGCCGTGGAATAATCTCCACTCCTCTTAAGCACCTCAGGACATGTTGCCCCCTTGTCGCTACGACACTATGTGCTAGCGACCGTTTCCGGGGGCCCATTGTTGAGTGTGCAAGTCACTCCCTGCCATTTTATCCGTGTATTGTATTTATCAAACATTGGTCAGGCAGGGGCCATAGTCCTTCCATAGTTTTAGATAACCAGTCCACTTATGCCATCCAAACCCATAGCCCAATATTTTTTTGTCTCCATATCCTGCAATAATCCTACACCAACCGGGGGTTGTTCTTGGGTGCACTTGCATAGTGCGAACAGGGATAATCGTCGCTTGTTGCCTCATTTTCATTGAAAGCGTCTAACGGGCCTCTGTGAGTTGGCTTCGGCCCCTTACACGCTTTCCAAAGGTCCGGGACCCCAGGGTCCCGAGAAATGTCAAAGAAAAAAAAATAATAACAGGTTTTTTGCTGAGGGATGAAGATTACCTGATGCCACGTCGAACCAAGACAAACATATGTAGATTTACTCTGAAAGTTAATTATATGTACCAGAAATTTCTGACTGACGAGAATATGCACAATATAATGTAGTATTCACTATGATGTAAACAAGTCAATGTGCCCTAGTTTAAACATAGCTTTTCGTGTTTAGAAGACAAACGCCATTGATGTCACTTTCGTGCTGGGTTTGGACAATGCCATAATGATACTAAATGCCGTGTTAAAGTACACTTGCTTACAGTTATAATAATTTCAGCATAAATTTTCATTCCGTCTGGAATTCCAAAGGCAAAGGTGAAGTGTGCTATGAACGGTATTTATTTATTTATTTATTATTTATTAAAACTTTATGCACAAGTAAAAAGAATACCGTACAAAGGCGGACTTAATGCCTGAGGCATTTTCTACCAGTCAACCTTAGGGTGATGCAGAGACAAAACATGGCAGGTGCAACATAAGGGATAGATAACACGAAAATAACTATAAAATACTGGAGTAAATACATAGATATATATAGATATATAGTTATATACATAAATACTTATAAACGGAATAAACTACGTCAGGAGAAATAACGAACGGTAGAGGAGAAATAACGATCAAAAGAGGAGAAAACGAATCCACCAAATCAGCGCTGGGATTTTTCTGCCAACTTCTTACGTATATGCTCACGTGCCTTGACTTTAAATGACAACCGATTTCTTACCGTCCTGATGTTCAGAGGGAGCGAATTCCAAAGAAAGACTGCTTGGACAAAGAAAGAAGAGTGAATGAAACCAGAGCGGTGAGAAGGACATCGTAGAAGACGATTGTTAGTGGAACGAAGATTTTTACTGTGGGCAGAGCATAAATACTGAATATGGGAAGTCAGGTAAGAAGGAGAAGTAGGTTTGTTGAGAATAGAAAATAACATAGACAGAGCCCTCACCTCTCTGCGCTGACGAATGGGTAACCATTTTAAACGCAATCGGTGCGCAGATACATGGTCATACTTACGAAGATTGAAAACGAATCGAATGCAATTATTGAGAAGGCGGTCAAGTTTATTAAGGAGATCTGCATTCAGGTCATAGTAACACACATCACCATAGTCAATTATGGGAAATATTAGGGACTGTACAAGCATAGCCTTTATGTGTGATGGGAGAAGATTTTTCAACCGATAGAGCGACCGCAACGTTCCGGTGACTTTTTTACTAACAGTCGTGACCTGCTTTCGCCAGTCAAGACAAGTGTCGACATGCAGACCAAGATCCTTAACATCGGAGCTAAATGGAATGATGGAGTTATCAAAAATTACAGGTGGCACAGTTAAGCCATTTAGCTTTCGTATGCTATAGGGGCTCCCTATTACGATAGCCTGACACTTGTTAGGGTTAACCGCCACCCCAAATCGATCAGACCAGTCCTTGACCACACCCAAATCCCGGTTTAGCTCCACAATCGCATCGGAAATGTTATCAGCACTTGCCTGGCTGTAAAGCTGCAAATCGTCGGCATAAAGATGGTACGAAGTCCGAAGCATGGTGGTAATGAGATTAATAAAAATGGAAAACAAAAGAGGAGATAGTATACCGCCTTGAGGGACGCCAGCTGCAAGATCACACCAACTCGACGAAGAGTCTCCAGCATGGACAGACTGCTGACGCCCCCGAAGATAAGAGGAAAACCATTCCAATACCTCCGGAGAGACCATAAGATAGGAAAGGATAGATAAAAGGACTTCGTGACTAACGGTATTAAAAGCATTGGAGAAGTCAATTAACACTAGAACTGTAACTTTAGTGTCTTCCATTCCCCGCCTAATATCGTCAGTCACTTTAAGGAGAGCTGAAACAGTACTGTGCCCGGGCCTGAAACCGGATTGAAAAGGACTGATGAGGGAGTTGTGGTGGTATTTAGATCTGTAACAGAAGATTAAAATAGTTCCTGGCTAAGATACTTAGATAATAGGGATGATACCTGGGTAAAAGAACAAACTAAACATTTAAAGTAGGTTTTAGGTAGGTACTGACAACGCTCTGTGGAGCGCTGACGGTACCAGGAGAAATAGAACGCTTGTTGGCGGTAAAACTAGGATACTTATTTAGAACAGGGATGATACCTGGGTACAAAAAAAGAAATTCTATTTCAAGGCTCCTACAAACAGGCGCGACAGGCGACGCAAATCGCGCGCCACACAAAGGCACCGCTCGTGGCGCGATACGCGGTGCCTTTGTGTCGCGCCTGTTTGTAGAAGCCTTAATCTGTCAGTCAGATAATAAAAAAAAGTTGGGGAGTGGGAACTCGCTACGTCACAATTCAGTATAAAATCTAGCAAGGCGTGACGTCATGCCACATTTTAACTCAATGTATCCCCGTAACTTTTTGATTACGTAAAAAAAGAAAAAATACGTGTCCAATATTTTTTAATAATCTACCTGACGGACAAAAAAAAAAATTTTAGTATTCATCCCTATTCCTTAGCAGGTATGGATTGATTATTTCAAGGTTGGCTTGGCATCATTGATATAAGAAGATATTGTATTGAGCTGATTAAAGTGATTGCAATGAATGCTTAAATAAAGGATCTAAGATTTACTAAACCTGCATCTGGTCACGTAGCTTGTAAACAGTTTCTGTGCTATACTGCTAGGGTAGATAAAATCACTCACATGCCTATATAAGTAAGAGTAGGGAAAGATTATAGAAACGATGCATAAGGGCTCTTACTCTCTTAGGGCTTAACTGTGACGTCGCATCGCATCGCAATAATCTGCGAGCTGCGCATTGTATTGTAGCCCACATTTCAATGATATGGCTAGGAAGGGGGTAACTACCGAGATGACAACTAACGAACACGTATGGTAGAAAAAGAGATGCTGTGACGCTACCAAATAAATTGGGTTAAGGGCAGGAAAATAAAGATGACGATATACATAACATCTTTTTTAATTTCTCTTGCGAAAAGAGAAGCAGACCTGCGAAAGGTCTGCTGGAAGAAATTTCTTAAGAAATAAGCAGTACCTTTGTACTCAATGATCATAATGTCCTAACTATATAATGTTTTATTGTGTGTACATAAATAGTAAAATAAATAAATAAATAAACATCACGCCTGTAATCCCCGAAGGGTTAGGCAGAGGTTTACCCAAAGTACACTCTATAGCGTACGGCAACACTGAAGTGTATGTGGCAACTCTGAGTGGTTACCCGGCCGCCCGTGATTGGCCGCCGGCAGATGTCAATGTATGACATGTATGTCCTTCTGACGGTTAGCCAATAGTAAGGCAGTCGAGGGCTAGACATGTCCGGTACGACCGATATAATTTTTCATGTTAAGTTTTTGTATGTTAAGTTAACTTGTGTGTGCTCGCTAATAAAAAGGTGGTGATTTGTGTAATCGGCGTTTTACTACACCCGTTCCCCGGCTATAACTCACATTTTGCCAGTTACGTGTTGATGGATAAAATTGTACACAGGAAAACTGAAAACTATTGAATTGCAGAAGGCTGTTTTCAGATGTTGGTCAAGTGGATAGGTAGCTTTAGTTACAAATCCATTCACATTAGCACATGAGATTTGATATCAGGTTTACTGATTGCAGACCTAGTTTTTAAGATAATGGGGCGTGACCCCATTCCTACCTACCATCACAAGATTTATAACACAGTTGCATTTTGTTAGGTACAATAATAAAACTTGATATGCAAGTTTCATGCTAAGTTGAAGTGAATAAATCACTAATTAATAAGATGTGTACGGCACTAAATTCTGGTGATTTATTACAGTTGTAAATGTTTTATTGAAGTTACAAATTGGCTAATTAATATTATTAAATAGTTTAGCAGGTGTAACGCGTCGTTTCGAAACTGCGGGGTAATTGCGTAAGGCTGGACTCACACATCCGGCATTCCTCTCTGAATTTCAGAGTTCATAATTTGAATTCCGGCAAGCTGCCTCACACATATATTAAAAATTCAGATTAATCAGTAGTCTCGTGTTTCTCGGCTCAGGCAAACCTCTTGGATATGAAAGAGGAATTAATACTCATTGTACTACTTTTCGCTATTAATAATAAAACAAAAAATGAAATTAAATAAAATTTTACATATTTCTAACCACGCTTTATATTTTTTTCCCTGTCGTGATAACTTTCAATGGAAGTGTCTCATATACATGGGCGGCTTTTGACGCACAATATTAAATTTTTCGGGTCAGACATTACGCCAAGGGTAGGTAATAGGTACCAACAAATTCTAGGTCCGGCATTTCAAAAGCTATTTTAATTTTCTGAAGAGCTACACTTCGTCGGCGATATAAAATGGTCTCCGTAACACGTGCGTCCTCAAGGAAATTTACATAAATGTCATTCTCTGCCATTACAATATTTCTTCACAAAATCTTCAGTATGAATTGTAAGATGTCGCTCTTGACTAACTTCTTATGATTCTGCTATTTGACATTAAAGCAATTTATAGTTTGTGTACCATTTTACGAATCTCCGTACAAAACTGTCAAACAGATGAATTGCGTGATATAAATTGTACGCAGTTAATATTATGAATTGTCAATTTGTGACCATTTAACGATTAATTTACCTAAAGTTCATAATATTATCCTATTATGATTCTGCCAAAGTGGCCGTTTTAGCCCCCCAGATCACGTCGCAACACGCCTAACCGCTTCCGCTCGCAGTGTCAACTGAAATAATTCATAATCTCATTCCGGTGTGTGTGTGCTTGCGTATTCAAATGTATAGAAAAACGCGCATTGTGAAATCATAATCTTAAATATTCCGATCCGGAATTCAGAACGCTCGTCAGTACCATTCTTACAGATCGATCGGAGAAAAACATAATCTGGAAAAATCAGAATGTATGTGGAGCATAATTAAATTGTATGCAATTCCGGGCTTTCTGAATTAATGATATGAATTCAGATTATGAATCAGCACCCTAATTGCGTAACACAGTATCAACCACAATCAGAATGATTTTGAAGCAGAAATTGCTAATCCATTGATAGTTTCCATAGTTATTGGAATTATTGATAAGTTTACTTTGAATGCCCGTGTCAAAGTTATATCTCTTTTGTTTCTTGTATACTGCACGTTTCTGGGTTTATTTAGAAAGGTATTTTCGATTAAATCACAAAAAAAAACTATGTTAACGAAAAATCTGACTCCAATGTTCTATCTGGTGCTCCATTTAAGTCCTCTAATAGTTTTTGCTTCTTGACCCTGAAAACTGACATTCTGATAACAAAAATCTCTCACATTAGTGCACGAGCAAATCAGATGTTCCCTACATTTTGACGAGTTATGCGAACATAAATAGTTGGGAACAGCTGTTTTTTCCGCGATTTTAGGTTTGGTCCCATAGTAAAAGTTGTTTATAATGATGAGTGCAACACTATCGTGGCAGCTCCCTAGCCAATAAGAAAGCAGCGTGAATGTGTGTACACAAACTGTTAAATAAATAAATAAGAAATCTATAAGTAGCTAGCTACTTCTTTACATAAGTATTATAGGTAGGTAATAGGTAATACGGGCTGGTGTCCGCAACTCCACGTCAATGCGCGTATTTTGCGTGATAGGTGGGAAAATCGATTATTCGATCCACCCCAGCTCCTCAAGGAAGGCCAGCAACGCTTTGGTGTTACTGACAATCTCACATAGGGTACCTGGGTTACCGAAGTACTTTGCCCTGTATGTGGCGAGCACTGGGCAGTTTAGTAGCACATGAGCTGCTGTCTCGTCGTCCTCCATGCAGGGCCTGCACAGCGGACTGTCTGTGACTCCTATGACAAAGAGGTGTTTATTAAATGACCCGTGGCCAGTTATGGCTGCTGTAACTTTAACATAAGTATCATAAATTAATAAAGTCTGTATGACCACATGGTTCTTCTCAACTACGCAACGGATTTTGATAAACGGTTTTCACCATCATTTAGAGAATTTACTCCGGAAGGTTTATCTGTATTAATAATACATTAATATTTAACTTCACCGCACAGAAATCTCGATGTTTTGACAACATGTCGCGACTTCAGTAGATAGCTTCCGTGTGAAGCATGAGCGGGTCGCTAGTCTATCAATAGTAGTATCGTTCCAACAATATCTGTCAGCTCGTGCCTCATAACAGTCGTAATATTATGCGGTTACGATATGATGCGATAACCTTTAGACTCGAAATGAGACTGTTCGAACCGATTCGTTACGGTAACATTCTACTCGTATTATTTTATAACAGGCTGCTGCCACAGTGTTAGGGGCTGTTTGCGTGTGCACGCCACGGTGCGATTATTTTTCTGAAAACAGTATTTTTTTGAAGTGAAGACTTCTTTAGGTGCGTTGAGCGATTTTTGGTAGGGGGAGAATCTTACGGGTTCGCGTCACCGACTTGCTCTATTGGTGGGGGAAATATTACGGGTTCGCGTCACCGACTTGCTCTATTGGTGGGGGAAATATTACGGGTTCGCGTCACCGACTTGCTATGTTGGTGGGGGAAATATTACGGGTTCGCGTCACCAACTTGCTATGTTGGTGGGGGAAATATTACGGGTTCGCGTCACCGACTTGCTCTATTGGTGGGGGAAATATTACGGGTTCGCGTCACCGACTTGCTATGTTGGTAGGGGAAATATTACGGGTTCGCGTCACCGACTTGCTCTATTGGTGGGGCAAAAATTTAAGGGTTCGCGTCACCGACTTGCTCTATTGGTGGGGGAAATATTACGGGTTCGCGTCACCGACTTGCTCTATTGGTGGGGGAAATATTACGGGTTCGCGTCACCGACTTGCTATGTTGGTGGGGGAAATTTTATGGTTTCGCGTCACCGACTTGCTATGTTGGTGGGGGAAATATTACGGGTTCGCGTCACCGACTTGCTCTATTGGTGGGGGAAATATTACGGGTTCGCGTCACCGACTTGCTCTATTGGTGGGGGAAATATTACGGGTTCGCGTCACCGACTTGCTATGTTGGTGGGGGAAATTTTACGGGTTCGCGTCACTGACATGCGACCTGCTATGCACAGTTTTTACGTTTAAGTTTTCACTTATGTCGGCAGTCTCCATGAATGCCAATTTTTTTTTTGTGCGACTGCTTTTACTGACGAACCCCAAATTCTTCTGCAAAAATTACCACACTATTCTATAACAGCCCTTTGGGATGTTATAATAATTCAATATTTGATGCTAACTTTACAAATTTATAAAAAGTTTTAGTTTAAAGAAAATTCTATTAATTTGCTTCTCTCGAAAGTATGTAGATCTTCAATCAACTGGGCCCAAGGATTTCATAAACTCTAGTCTAGAATAAGAGCTTAATTAACATGAATTTACTGTATAAGATTTGTACTTTGTAAATGGATCTATTACTAAGTAGTAGCAATAAAGCAATAAAACCAATGCTCTCAATTCAATCGGGGGTTCAGGTTCGGTGAATCTGAATTCAGGCAAACGACCATTTCAAACCATTACCATAAGGTTCTCAAGACAATTACACAAATTCAAGCACACATTTTCTTACGAAACACAAAAAGCATTGTCTAAAACATGATTCCATTATTATCAAACACATGCAAATTCTGCAGTCAACGATTTGCGCAGACACGTCTGAAGAATCCTTATGCCGTGACACGTGACGTCTTACGACAGCGCATGCGGATAAAACAATTGAAAGAAGTGGTTTAGAGCATAGCATGCCACGACTCACCGCGACGCGATGCGACTTGCGGAGCGGCGGATGGAAACCGGTGACAAGCGCGCGTTTCGCTTGACGCAAGTCGCATCGCTCGAGGCCGTGACCGGGCCTTAAGCGTAGCATAATTCTTTGGTACGACATTAAAGTCCCGCCAGGTGCAAATAAATTCAGCTGTAACAATAAA
This sequence comes from Fissipunctia ypsillon, assembly GCA_947568875.1. NCBI lineage: Eukaryota > Metazoa > Arthropoda > Insecta > Lepidoptera > Noctuidae > Fissipunctia > Fissipunctia ypsillon. Next base: position 11,349,447 of record OX387659.1, on the reverse strand, counting down.
AGTATGCGGTACTGAATTTAAGGTGTGTTTCGCGAATATTTTGTGTACCACAATGGGTGGTCTATTTCGTCATAGATATCTATTGAACTGAACGGTCTGCCTTAAGATAAGATAAATATAGCAGCTGTATTTAAAATAGTGACGATGGAAATAGATCTTCGTAATGTTTCTGTTCAAGTTTAAATGTTATTGTTTACTTTGGTAATGGGAGTCTTTTTGTACGTATAAACTTCAGAAAGAGCTTAGCAAAGGTTTTGCTGTTGTAATATTATGACCAACTTAGATCATGTCAGGCTGTGTAAAAGCTGCTGTCCATCAATTATCATTTTTATTATTATATCTAATAGCTTCTCTCATTTGGTTGCTAATATAACGACCTGACCTTTTGGTAATGGAAATTGGCTCTAAAAATTAAGTAATAACAGATAGCCAAAATGTAGCAAAATACTATCTCCATGTAATAGCAAATATATGTTTCGCTAATGGATTTTTGACGATAAAACCTTATCAGTGGCCCATACATAAACAAGCAAGGCGATGTCACCACATCGTATTTCCCGCGCCTCAACGCCCAGGGCGCTCAACATAAATAGCACCTTCCATCATTCCTATGATCACGATACGTCTTGTGAGGCCAAGTGTAACTCAATAACGAAATTTTGCATGGCAATAAGGAAGTACGGGGAGAATCTGATCTGTATTATATTGTATTAAATGTTGGTGCTTGAAATAAATTAGTGACGGGCCCGATGAGGCGTGCGAATATGGTTCTCTCGATTGGTTTTATTGCGTATGCGCTGTTGGTTGCTACGCCGAGCAAATTAGATTTAACTAATGTGATGGAGATCAAACGAGACGAGATGTCGTGTTTCTCTTGTTTGTTGAATTAGATTGGTTTTGTTGATTAGATGCGTCTTATTTTCACTGAATTATTGTTTGTTTTGCATATCTAGCTCACTTTGTGTAAATCGGTCATCTGAATAGCAACACTGCATCATTCAATTATAGCCCATTGCGGCAGCTTGTGCAGGGTTGGGGTCAATTGTTGGATCTTGGGCTTATTTAAGTTTTGACTGTCAAGAATCAAAATAACATTTTCTTTTTCTTCGTGTTCTTCCTCTTGTATCATGCTGAATTGCCTAGTATGTAGCCACGTTAGCCGTGGTCTCAGATTTTTCTCAAGAGGTGGTGTAATATTGCATAATAGTTTATAAATTATGTCAAGCTGCTAACTACTTCCAAGATTTCCAAGCGATAGTGTTATGATGACACGTTAACGCTCCTGCAAACAGGCGCGACACGCGACGCGACACAAAGACATCGCGTGTCGCGCGACGAGCGGTGCCTTTATGTCGCGCGCGATTCGTGTCGCGAGTCGTCCCTGTTTGAAGGAGCCTTTATGCATAGATCCTAAGATAACGTGTCGTCATCTCAAGATAAGGTAACTTTACCATCCGGTTGCAGCGCAAAAATAGTGATACAAAATTGTTTACGGTAATGTTGAAAGAACCTGTTTCTTTCAATTAACTTTATACTCACTAAGATTCACACATTTTCTTTAATTTGCAGGAAACTATAAAGATGAACGTTGTAATTTGTCGTTGACAACTGTTTATATTAATTTTGTGTTAAAATAACGCACCCGCACTTTTATTAATTGTGCTTTAATTTTATTAATAAAATTAAATTGTAGACATAAAATTTAAATGATTAAAAGATTTCAACGTTTAGCATAATTAGACATCATCAGTTTTTAATATATGTAATTTCCCGTGATATAATTAAAAAGTTGATAGTAGTTGAGTTGGTAGTTATTAGAAAATTAGATTTATGTAAAATATATGGACAATAAATTCCAAATGGCTTCTTTATTTATGTCTCTCCCGCCAGTTTATGAGCTTAATTTGACTTGAATATTTAATTAAGTAATAATACCACGGTTGTTTTAATACGCTATAATTGGTAGGTTTGTGTAACAATACACATGCCTGTCACTTGCACAAAAGTATCCTAGTAACTGGCATGCCGTGTGCCATAACAACTTCTGATTGGTCAATGTCACAATGGCAGCCAGCTACTTGCATACTTTTGTACCGGCTACAGGCATGTGTATTTTCGGCCTTATGTTATAGGCAATTTACTAGTTGCCCAGGGAAGTCGCACCTTCTATATTATCTTCTTTTCGTGTCTATCTGTGTGACCGCGTTGTTCTTCTAAACTAAGCAACGGGGCATTTAGATAATTTATTCCGGAAGGCTTAATTTATATTGGTGCCGATTCTCTTGTACACCGAACTAACTAAACTATCACTAAAATTCCTTACTTTTGGCTATGAGAATCTTAAAGCTAATCTGCAAAAAAATATCACTAAAATTAAAAATAATTTAGACACAACTAAATCGAATTTGACAATCGCGACTCCACGTGGTAAGTACTTGTTTGCCCTACCACGTGATTTTTTTGAGCCGGAGGCGCGCAGGGGGCAGCCTCAACGTGTTTTGTATGGAATTTTTCACTTTTTGTATGGTACATATGAAAATATATTACCTTCATGTTGAGTTTTAGGGGTTTATGGCTTTGTTAAAGGGGGTCGAAATTTTCATTATTTTTGCGATGGGACACACCGTTTTCGAGATATAAGCAAAAGAAAAGAAAAAAAGATACAGTATTGTTTTTGCACCCGAAGTCTAGGTGTTGGTGTGAATTTTAGTTCATGCCAAATAATTTTATTCCACACCTTTTTAATTGCGATTAAAAATACTCAGATTTAGTTTGAGCATCTATCTATTTTAGGTGAAAAACGTCAAATCCAGAATAGCAAAATTACCATTTTCACTAAACTAATTACTCGGTGCAATCTTAGTGCTGTCAAACTAAATTATAGTTAAGTTGTGTCACTTTAGTCAATTTCAGAATGGGAAATCGTCGTTTGACAGGAATAAACTAAATTTTGGTGATTTTTAGTCTAATTTAGACGCATTTGTGACAAGAGAATCGGCATTATTAACCTTATAACTTCTTGTCTCTGCGAAGCAGGGAAAGGTCGATAGTTATTTTATTAAATCAATAAAATTACTAATATAAGTATTTGGGTAATTCCGAATTCTATGAACTTTCTATTAATCAAATATTAGTCATGGTAATAGATTATAAGACTTATGGTAAATAAAAACTGTTGACGTAAAACTATTGGTATAACTCATATGAATACTATAAATAGGTAGGTACATTGACATAATTTTTGTCCAATCATATTATTTTCTATAGGCATATGCTAATTTTATTAATATGCATAATACGTACAAAGTAGATTTTCACTACCATTTTATGCGTAGATAATTATAATTTTACAGATTATACAGATTGTTATTTTTTTACGAAATCTGTGTTACTTTATGCGAATATTATGTGAACCGTATTATTCTACGATATAGTTTAGCTTGGTTTTTAGAATTAGCTTCGTATAAAATTTAGATGATAATAACATTAGTATTCTGGTGTCACGCCTTTTAATATTAATATAATAATATAAAAAATAAAATGTAAAATAGTTGGCGCCAAAATTTGGAAGATAGCAAATTAATCAACGCAGACATCGACACGTCAACTTGACATAGAGTTGCGCCGCGCTGGTTCAACGACTTTCACAAAACATGTCAACGCAATAAAAAAAGAACTTTATAAATACGTATTTCCTCATCACCATATCTATTATTGTGTATGACTCAATATTTTCTCACAGAGCTTTTTTATTTGATTTGTTTAACACTTTTATAAGTATTGGAAGAACTTTATAGTGTGGTGGTAGTTTTTTTTCTGATATTTATTTATTCACAATGAGTTTTGTAGGAGCGTCGTTAAAGGATTAACCTCGTTTTAAAAGTAAACAATCATAATGACAAAATAGATAATTTACTATATGGGTAATAGACTAATGTCATTTTCCATAGTAGGTAGGTACAATAAATCTAGTTAGGAAAACTGTATTGCCTAACTAGAATCTGTATTATTCAGGGGAACATGTTTTTTATTTGCCTACAAAATCTGATTTTGAAATTTCAAAATCTCAAACATAAAACAAAGGAACTCTTAACACAAATAAAATAAATAAATCTAATAAAACATATAACACTAAACAGTAGGTAAGAACACGATTTATAAATTAATGCTAAATACAATTTTATGTGCGCCTGCTCTGCGCGGTTGTAACTCGCAATTAACTTTGTAAGGGCTCATTTGTATGAAATTATAGCAAATTGAAAAGACCAGTACGAGTTCGTTGTAAATACATACAGCTCGTAATTTGTATAAAATCGCCGATGAACGAGGATGTAAGGGGATTATAAATGCAAAACATTTTGCTATTAAAATCAATGGCTAGCAACTGGCTTTGAAAAAGTAACAGAACTCATTATTTTTAAATAGGTTCATTTGTATTTATAAATATAATTGCTGTGTGTATTGGCTGTAACTTGTAAGGAGGTTTTGCATTATTTTCTAATAAACGGAAAAATTCGTTGATTTTCAAAAAATAAACTCAGCTATAAGCTGTATATACAGCTCCCATACAAAACTTTAGAGATATCATAATTTTAATCACACGCGCAGATTACCTACTCGCCGATTGCGCACGCGCCTACGCCACAGATACGCCGAATCGCAAAAATATCTGCCACAGGAGCAGACGGGTGGATAATTTAAGGATTGGGTCCGGATTTATGACAGGTAGGATTTATGTAGGATATTAGACTGTTGAATGTTCTCAATAGGTGTCTATTTATCGTTCCAATATTTTGTGAAATACACACCCAAAACTTTGTATTGCTTCCAAGTTGTGCCTACGTCTTGTTTCACATGACAGGAAACCTACATCATTTGATGGATACCTAGATGTCCCTCAGACCACTATGGGGGTCAATCTCATCGAAGACTAGCCATCGATGCGGGAAATATTATAGGGCACAAGTGTGTGCGCAGATACAGGTGCACTCTCTCTTCCTTCACTCACACAGTTCAATGGGACGGCAATCCGACATGACCGGGGAGATCAGGCGCAGTACCAACGGCTTAAGGCGAAAGCGCCAGGGTAGCCCGCGAAATTCAAATTGTATTACGTTTTTTACAATTTGCATGTCAGTATTAGGTTGTATGTTGATTAAAATATGATTCGCGACCGTATAAAATATGTATTTACAGAATTATAATCATTAAAATCATAAATACAACTCTCCAAGTCCAAGTAATCCTATTGAATGACTATTTCATGAAATGTTGACATTTGAAGATTATACTAACTTCAGCAGTTGTATTACTGATTCTAATTATTATAATTATGTAAATACATATGTGTTACGGTCGCGAATCATACTTTAATCAACACACACCCAGACACTGAGCTGCAAATTGCAAAAATCGTAAGAAAATTTGAACTTCGCGGGCTACCTTAACAGTTCCCCTTTAACGTGCTTTCCGAGGCACCGGAGCATCACACTGCCTACTTCCAAACTCCGGGCTATTACTTAGAAATTCCTAATGGAAAAACCCAATAACACTGCTTGACCTGGGAATCAAACCTAAGCTCAGGACTCGCGCTTGCGGCCACGAGACTAATAAGGCAGTTACTATGCTTACCGGGCAAAACAAAGCCATGTAGGCCAGTAGGCCTTAAACCTTGCTCAGAACTCAGAAACACATTACTTTTCATAAAATAGATTCAAAGCAAGCATACACACTTGCATAGTACAAGTTAAGTACCGTGTACACTTGACACTGTATCTTGTAAACAAGCGTCACTCAACACTGAACTCTTGGCACTTGAATGCAAGTACTCGCCACCAGTAGCTCACAACTAGTGTGACAGGCGAGTAGCCGACGCCGTTTACTGTCGTTCTCACATCATTTATGTCCGTAATGTGCGTACAATGTCTTTAAAGTGTCCCGATATGTTCATGAAATAGGTAAGGTTAGGTTAGTAAAATATAGTAAGGTCAGCTTCTACTTACATTTTCCTGACAGAGTCAAATCTAACAAAAAGGTGCTTCTACTTTTCCATTGGACATTAAATTGCCACAAGTACAATTATAGCATGTAGTGTAAAGGAAGCATCGCGCATTGTTTTAAGCTTTAGCCTACAGTGGCGAAAGCACCATATGACACGATTCCTACCGGCTTCCCTTCGGAGGTTCGCATCAGCCGCCATTAAAAAATGGCACAGTCTATAGTGGCTACTATTACCAAAAAATATAGTTACGTTAGTTAGTTTAAGTTAGTAAATTAATTTTTGCTTTATTAAGTTAAAACTGGTTTCGCTTCGGCTTCCCTCTTACAAAAATCACACCTCATCGCTGCTAGCCTGTATTACGTGGAATAAAAAGTGTTGGTCGTCCGGCGGCGAGATGGGCAGATATTGTTGCCATCGCCCTCGGGGAGAAAACCTGGATGAAGCTAGCACAGGGGCGTGGGGATTGGCATGAGGAAGCCGAGACTCATGAGGTTGAAGTCAGGCGTGGATAATGATGATGATGTTTATTGCCTGTATTGTGTGTCTTTACACATAACATAACGTAGTAGTTATTTTTATGTAATATAATTATAATCTGGTCTACAATAAAGTATACAAGGTGTAATTTATATCAATGTTAATCTCTCAAGGGGTCATTGTACTCATCATTACGAACAACTTTTATTATGGGACCAAACCTGAAATCGCGAAAAAAACAGCTTTTCCTTACATTTCTATGTTCGTACCTATAACTCATCAAAATGTAGGGAACACCTGATTTTTTTTGCGCGATTTCGGGTTTGGTCCCATAGTAAAAATTGTTCATAAGAATGAGTACAATGACCCCTTAAGAACCCTGTATATAAATAAATAACATAACTTAAAATCACACACGCCTGTATTCCCGAACAGGTAGGCAGGGGTGTGTGTAGGTACTTATTAGTACATCCACATTTTTTATAAATAAACAGCAAAAATTATGTGACTAAAACAAATAGCTGCTTATCTCATTCCCATAATTTACTTTCACACAGCACACAAAATATCGGCAATATTCATACAATTAAGCTCTTGTTCGCTTACAAACGTTGCGTCCACGCAACGATCGCGTTATAATGATATTGTTAAACAACTCGCGTGCGCCTGCACTTAGGAGCTTATGTATGTGTAAACTATTCCTATATGACTTTTAACACGAATGGTCCTTTTAATGTGAAAACGGGAGTAACACACGAGTTGTAATAGTTATTGGAGTTACGTTACCAGGAAAACCAATAAAAGTGGGAATTTGTTTGAAAATTCCAAATACATCGTCGGGTCTGTTCTAACTATAGCAAAGGTCAAAAGATCACGGAGTCACGATTAACAATTCCTTTTTTATTTTGTTTAAAATAAAAAAGCTTACCCGACAGACATTGTCCAAATTTCAATAATTACACAGAAAATGCACTTTCAGTGTTCCCGAATTTTCCAATTTTCCCGGCGATTTTTTAAATTTTTCTTTCCATAAGAACGATTCGGACTATTACGAACATTTTAAAACAAAAATATAGTCAGATCGGTCCCGCCGTTCTGAAGTGATGCACTTACCAACGAACAGCATTTCATTTTTATCATATACGAGTTGTCCCGCAATTGACGCACAACCTCTTAAGAGGTCATTTTACTTATGAACAACTTTTACTATGGAACCAATCCTTTTCTTTTTTTTTTGGATGGGAAATCATCAAATGACTTCTCCCGCTCTGGGCGGAGCGGGAGGGCGTGTCAGACTTTTACTGACTACCCGTTTTACACCCACCCGTGTTCCTTCTTTTGCCTGTGCCGGGGCCACGGTAACTCTATCGAACATCCCGCAACCCTGGCTGATGGAACCAATCCTGAAAACGGCAAAAAAATAATCTGCTGTTCCTTACATTTTGACAAGTTATGCGAACATAAATGTATGTAACAGCATATTATTTTCGCGATTTCAGATTTGGTCCCATTATAAATGTTGTTCATAATTATGAATACAATGACGCCTTAAAAGGTTGTGCGTTAATTCTGGGACATGTTGTGGACAGATAGATAATATTGTTATGTGTATTAATATCATTTTATATCAGTTACAGTAGCGCTAACTGTCCCTTTTCAAACCTCGATCTTGACATTGATTGTTAAAAGAGATCATTCAAGATCATTATTTTAACGAACCAAAGGCTACAGAAAATTGCGCCACTGACCATCTACAGTATCTAACAGGAAGATTGTCGTAAAATTATATTAAGACGTCTGTTTATACTGTTAAGGTCCGTAGGACTATGGAACAGGAACCATTACTCACTGCAGAGTTAGCACCAATTTGTCAACATGTAATTATAATTCTGGTAATAATAATCACGATAATTATTACAATTCCAGAACGGCCACACAGCACGACGCGACGGTCGGATGTCATGTTTACACTTTATAGACGTTACTTGGATTAATTAAACAATGGAATGTTCTTCCTAGAAGGACGAAGGCGCCTTACGATGAAATGTACGCATTTCTAGTCACGTTGTCAATGGATCTTAAATATTATTTAGGGCAGTGTCGTCCGTTACATTAGAATATGGGGCATTAGAAAATAGTATCACGTTTAACACGTCGATAAAGGTTTTTTTATTAAATTTATGAGTTCAATGTCGATAGTTCACAAGCAGTTCAGGGGCGAGGTGTGAGCAGCCAAAGCGAAGCCGGTTTTAATTTAGTTACTTATCAATAAAGTAAAAAATAATTTATTAACTTAAAAATAAGTCTTTTTGCTTGCTGAATTTAATATAATACCATCTGTCGTCAAATAGCAGAACCATAAAGACGCTTTCACTACACAAACGAAACTTTTAACGTTTAAGAGAAATAAACTCAACTAAATTAGGTACCTACTATCATTCTAAAATTATTACTGGAATATAAATAATAGAATAACAATTGAAAAAGTGAAAAGTAAATGTAATGTGCAATATTCCTTCATCTCGTTCTCGCTGACGCATTTTTTCTATACTATTATAGTGATATAGAAAAAATGCGTCAACATCCACAGGGCATCCTTACTTCTGATTATTCCGAACCTGACCCGAAAATCCTAACCTCGAGGTTCAGTTTGGTTAGGTTCATTTTAACCCTGCAGACAGAAGTAGGAGCCGCGCGTAGCGGGGCTCCGTCGACCTGCTGTCAGTCTGTCGGCGAAGTGTCCTGTCGGCGAAGAGTCCCGTCAAAGTAAAGTCTTGTCGGTGTTCAGTCTGTCGGTGTAGTGTCAGCGTTTAGTCGTACACTCTTTCTATATTTGTCTCTATAGTAACCCGTTGTACACAGGCTTGCTCTCGTGTATGAAGAATAAAAAAACCCCTGATCCGCAAATCTCTACCCACAATTCCAATTCTAACAATATTTATGGGACGAAAATAAAATAAATCCTTTAGAAAAAAAATAATTAAAAACTAGTATCCAGAACACATAATTTCGCTTTTTTAGCAACTGACACTTCAGCTTACAACTGTGTCATTTCGGCTAGCCCAAATGACAGTTCTAATAGCCATGAAGCGACGGCACTGTAGTCATTGAGCGACGGCTACTAATAAATTCCCGTTAGTTCAAAAACAATACATTTCTTACAGTTCTTACATAAATATTGTTACAGCTGTTATTGATAAATAATTACAAAGATATGGTCTGTTTTTACACGTAAAACTAGCTGTACTGGATTTACTTTTATTTACATATTGTCACTGGCCAATATTTTTGACGTAGGAAGATGAACTTCAAAATAATTTCTTCTTCAGCTTAACCACTATATTTGAGTTCGATGAAGGCTTTGAGGAATCTTTTAAGGGTACATAAACACTGTAGACGGCAGAAACGGATAAGGTTTCGTTTCCTAAGAAAGCGGTGAACGATCACACATGAACGATGATACATGACGATAACCTTTATTAATTTATTTATGCACATTTTATTACCTTAATTATACTGTTTACATTACAATTAAGGCCGCCAGTAATAGTAACCCCCTGTACTAGTTGATACTCTATTAGGGTGCTTATATACATAAACAGGTTTCCGGTACAGACAAACCCGTGCGCGTCGGTACCGATGGGTGCAGGGTTAATAAGGTAGTCGGGACCGACCAGTTTAAACCTGTTTCTTTATAAGTGAGCACATAAGATGACATGGGAATATTATACCTGCACTGATCCGCACAGACTCGCTTGTACCCGAATCCTGTTTCTTTATGTAAGCACCCTTACAGTCGGATATTGATGATTATAATTATTTTAAACTGAAGATCACGTCTAAACGAGTAGAGTTAATGATCTGGGAAAATATATATGTTAAATAAGAGCATTTTCTTAATAACTTAATTTGTGAATATTTTAGATTACATTTATATTACTTAGGGCTGATTTTTCAATCGTCAGATAACTTTTATCGGGGGAATATGTTTGACATTTGGACAGCTTTTGTATAGAAAATGTGTGAAACCGCCATATTTATTCCTCAGACAAAAGTTATCTGACGATTGAAAAATCAGCCCATAATGTAATTAATTTGTAAAGTTATGTCTAACGTGAATAAAAAACTGAGAATCACGCAAAAAGTCTCAAGCATATTTTTATGAAACCATCAGCATTTTAAAGATAATTTAGGTAATTATTATCTTTTAGTTGTTTTTGACTGCCTCGTTGGTCACGTTGGTCTATTACATGGGACTTAAACATAACTGGCGAAATGTGGGTGTTACTATAGGCACACCTCTGCCTAACCCTTCGGGGAAACAAGGCGTGATGTTATGTTATGTGTTATGTATTTCAAACTCATTGATATTAATGATGATCAATGTATTTCCAATGGGAATGATTACCGATGAATCTGTTCCTCCCAACAAATCTATCTTGTTACAATGAACGTTGTAAATCTAACCGTTTTCTCTTGAAATGCGACTTTAATGATCTTTAAAGATCGAATTAAACAAGTTAATGGTCTCGTTTGGGACCAAGGTTTGTACCATTTGGCCACAAATCGAAACTCTGACCTACATTTTGACTTTAATCAATCACAAATTTGTTGATTTGATCTAGTTGCTTCTTTGATTTATAATTCGCGCAAATTATTATTAATTGAAGTGTTCTTCACTGGTTTTATTTTCAGAACATATTTCATCGCAATAGTTTTCATTTTCAATAGGTTTATTAGCTTTAATAATTAGCAATTTAGCATCCGATTCTTAGAAAACGATATCAATAGAGCTATGATTTTAAGATGCAATTAAATATTATAGCGTTCTCGTTCCCCAGTCATTAAAAGAACCAAACTACTAAATTAAAACATTGCACAAGAAAAGCTTTGTTTCCAATCAGGAAGAAAGTGTCCAGTCTTTGTTCCACGTCCTATTTTCTATAGTATAATTAACATTACTGTTACTCTGGGGACCAGGATCTTACTCGTCACAATTATTTATACCTACATGAATATGCTTACAAGCGCCTACATGCATCAAGATATTCCATTAATTTCCATCTCCAGTCTCCAAGTTAACGGTTACACATTACGCAAGAATACAAACAGCTGATAAACGGTTTCCCATCTCCAGTTCTGTTATCTTAGGACGTTTAACCGTGTTGTTGAGGAAACTGTATTACGATTCGAATATCTAACGACATGTTATGAACACAATTCTTCCAGTACCAACGATACTTACAATTTCCAAACCGTACTTCTTCGGATCAAACTTTTTGCTATTCAAATATCCAATGAAATTCTCAGCAAAAACAAAAAACTACTGCGATCGAGCTTCAAAATTCGAACGTTTAAAATTGAAGCGAATTCGATTTCGTCCACACTCAAACAGTAGGTTCTGAAATGACAAAGAGACAGTGTCCCTTTGTTCAGTGTCGCAACTCGGCTGACGGGCGCGACGATTCGGATCATCGGTTTCAAATATGGGACGCGTGTCATTCATGGCACATCCTGATTGAGATTTTTGGCCCGAGATATAATTAAAGCTGCGCTCCGTGTAATTTTTGGCCAACGATGCGAGTTATTCGAAGTATTGCCGTCCAGTAATTTGTGTTGCAAATTATAGCCGCAAGTCGGACGTGGAGAGGGAATCACAGAGCAGGCTGATAGATGATTTGATGTGGTTATGTCGTAATAACTTTTATCAGTGTACAGTCACAGAAAGCATCGGTGGCTTGGTAGTTTCTGCATAAAAGGTTCTTGTAGTTTTAAAAGCTTGATTCGTTTATCCGTGGCCACTTTTCCCAATTACCAGCGCGCTGTCCTAATAATTTTTGGTAAAAATATATGTTATACCGATCTTTGGAATTTAATTTCACAATGACATGTTCAATTTTGAAACGTTTAGCGGACATATCTCGAGTCAACTGCTTTACTTCGTAATCTGACCGTATTTAATGCTCATATTACTTTTTTGTTTTCACCCTAAAATCCTGTGAACTCATCAGTCATTAACTCAGTATACTTACTCCCAACCTGACCTTCGTAAGCCTTCAGAGTTGGGCAACTACACAGTTCGAGTACCTACCTATCTAAGTCAGGTCAGTTCTAACATATTTTTCGTCTTTGTACCATTATTAATTATAATTAGCAAGTCGTGTCGGGATTGTCAGTCACACAATGAACATTCGGTCGCATTCCGACTTGAATACAAGTATGTAGCTCGGCAATTAGTATTCACTTGGTTTAGAGTATCACGATGTTTAGCTACTGTTCTGTGTTAATCTTGTAATAACGCGGACTATACATCATCATTACTGCCTATAGAACGTAATTGTTGACTTATATGTGTTTATTTATCGTCTTCATGCATGACTAGAAATTACTGACTGCATTAATTAAATTCCCGATTTACAATTCTTAATGTTTACCTAGCGCCTGTCGTACCTATCGCCAATGTCAGACCTACGTTTTCATAGCTTAGTAATAGAATGCCTAGTACATATAGCATTATATAAAGTCTATCTATTTATACACGTAATCTCTTAAGGGGTCATTCTACTTATCATTATGGACAACTTTTACTATGGGACCAAACCTGAAATCGCGGAAAAATCTGCATTTTGACGAGGTATGTGAACAGCTGATTTTTTTCGCGATTTCAGGTTTGGTCTCATAGTAGGTAAAAGTTGTTCATAATTATGATTACAATGACCCTTTAACTCCGGGGTATGTTGTATAATAGCGTTTTAAAATAAACCACCAATATTTAGAAAAAGTTTTCATTGGTAAGACGAACGATCTATTTCTCACTTTTGGAGCCGGTAAGAATTTGATTTTTATTTCTAGCTGATCATACCTAGGGTACATAAAGTTACACAACAAGTTGAGTGTACTCAAAACGCGGTCTGTATTTTCAACGAGAGGTCGAAACATACTTGTAACGGAAACATATTGGATACGAAAGTGAATTGCCACTCAAATGGCACTCAAGTAAGTATCGGCTTCTTATCGAGTATCAGCAAGCGTGCCAATTGGCATAGACACGATTCCGTTAATTTCACGACCCATTTCATTTGCGGTGATTTTTTGTGCTCATTTACCTGAACAAACATGTACAGAAAAATTTACGGTAGGTACCGTATATAGGTACTCTATTAATAGACATCATATAAGACGGTATTTCATTACACAAAAAAAAAACGACATTGGTGCCGATACTCTTGTCACAAAAGCGTCTAAACCAGACTAAAAATCACCAAATTTTAGTTTATTCCTATCAAACGACGATACCCCATACTGAAATTGACTAATTCAACTACAACTTAACTACAACTACAACTTAACTATATTTTAGTTTGACAGCACTAAGATAGCACTGAGTTATTAGTTTAGTGAAAATGGTAATTTTGCTATTCGGAATTTGACGTTTTTCAACAAAAATTTAGACTTTCTAATTAAATCTGACTATTTTTAATCGCGATTAAAAAGGTGTGGAATAAAATTAGTTGGCATGAACTAAAATTCACACCAACACCTCGACTTCAGGTGCAAAAACAGTACTGTAGCTTTTTTCTTTTCTTTTGCTTATATCTCGAAAACGGTGTGTCCTATCACAAAAATAATGAAAATTTTGACCCGCTTAATTTAACTCATAAACCACTAAAACTCAATATGTAGGTAATAAATTTCCATATTTTCCATACAAAAAGTGAAAAATTCCGTATAAAACACGTCTAGGCTGCCCCCGCGCCTCTGGCTCAAAAAAAAAAAAATACGGGGTAGGGCAAACAAGTACTTACCACGTGGAGTCGCGATTGTCAAATTCGATTTAGTTGTATCAAAATTATTTTTAAAGGAGATGGAAAACGGTGGGCCCAAATGTAATAAGTTGAGATATAATCTAAAAAATTTGTCATATTTTTTTATCTTAGAATATCAAAAATCAGCTCAATTCTTAATCTGGAAGCGGAGAATTAAGAGAAATATAGTTATAAGTAATCGATTACAAAATTACAAAAAGAAAGCCTTCGCACTAGGTAATTAACTGGAGTAATTAAATGCATTAAATATACTTTTATACAATAAAGTGCATTTAATCACATGCCTATAAATTAAATATCAATTCATTACTGAAAAACCAATATAATGAATACCGATTTCATATCGATTAAAATTAGTCTTATATTTTTAGTCTATGTCACTGACATGACAGCTGTCACGCTGTGAGTCAGCTCAACATTGACAGTAGACAGTTGCCGACTGCTCTTGCTTGTTCACTCGTTTCATGTTTTCCGATGCGTTTTGAGTGCTTTCCAGATTATTTAATATTTAACGACCACTGCATTGTGGTTTACGGATTCTGACCCTGCCTACCTCGTACGACCCTCGCTTTCACACTGGACACCGAAGATCGCTCACACGTTTGACTTGGAATTGTTATGTTGTTTTGGATTTTACCGCCGCCTTGTGGATTGGATATTGTTGAAACTATGGATCGCTGTGTGAATTGAAGGATAGCAACTAGTCACTGCAATACACTAGGCCGACGACCCTTAGACGAAATATAATAAATAGTGTTTAAAGAACATCTTTTGCACTTCAGGAATCAGTTGTTAGTTAAAGATTGTGACATAACCTTACTTTTACTAAACCTCTAATAACTCGGCTCTCAGATTGTCAAAACTTACAGAATTTTCAGCGAGGGACTGATAAGCTTAAATCTATTAATCCACACCAATTTCATTTCGTTACATTTAGGCCCAAGATTGTTTGTAATCGTTTCCGTCTCCTTTAGTGATATTTTTTTGCAGAATACCTTTAAAATTCTCATAGCCAAAAGTAAGGAATTTTAGTGATACCTAGTTTAGTTAATTTATTTCGATGTACAAGACAATCAGCACCATTGTCTATGATTCAGAGTTAAAACTAACATAAATAAGTTACTCAGTTATATTAATCAAAGTATTTACGTAAATTTTTCAGTTCTGAAAAAGTCGTAAAAATAATCAAAATGCTGTCGCTCTCTTCTATTAGTAGATGTTTTTCCTCTTAACACTTTCATTTTGTTAATTTTTTTGCTAAGCACAAAATTATGAATACTTATTCAAAACTAAGCTAAGATCGTGACAGCGTACTTTACCTAGTCATCGATCTTAAACCTAAACACAAACCCACTCAAAATCTGAAACAAAAGGCACGTGCTCACTCGACACTCAGTGTATAATCAGCTTAGCTCTAAATCACAATGTAAAGACAGATTACACGTGTAGACAAACTCAATGATTGATCAACTAGTCTGACACTTTAGTCTCTTATTGCACAATGTTCAAATGTTTCGTGTATGTGGTAATTGACTAATTACACAGTTTATTTGGTAAGCAAATTCGATGATTGATGATGTGTGAAACTCGTAATAAGTTGTGAAGGCAAACCGTTTAGCATGATTTGCCATTCTTCTATGTCGTTAATGGGCTACCAGTGGTTATGAATGAAAAAAAAAATCATTAATAATTAATTTAATAACGTGTGACTGGTTTAAGGCTGTTCATTTAAAATTAAATAACAGGCAAAAGGGTCAAATATGTACACTACGGCGTCATGGTTATCCGTCGAGGGTGCGGTGAATGTACAAGTATCTCCCGGGCCTCCGACTCATGGTACTGGAAAGAACAGTGGGGTTTTAGTCGGTAGAGTCCGACAAAACCTTCCGTTCTTCCCAGACGGAGGGTATCCATGACGATTTCCCCATGGGAAAAAAAGCGTCACTGATATCTAAACCTTCAATAAGTACAAAAGAGTATCATTCAATGTAATTTTTAGTATCTCTTGAATCAGCAGATAAAAGCATATAAAATCCAATAAAATATTTGGTATAGGTACACGCTGTTTTTTTATTGGCTAAGAAGCTGCCACGAGAGTGTTGTACTCATCATTAAGAACAACTTTTACTAAGGGACCAAACCTGAAGTCGCGAAAAAAAAATTTGTTGTTCCCTACATTCATAATAAAAGTTGTTCATATGGTGAGCACAACACTATCGTGGCAGCTCCCTAGCTAATATAAAAGCAGCGTGTGTAAAGAGTTCACCACAATTTTAACATACGTTGACCTTAACATTCATATCACCAAGCATTCAATTGTAGTAGCTATAAAACAATACTTACTACTAAACTACGTGCGAGGATACACATCAAAGGGTCGCGTATGTCCTTATTTGGCTTTATGGACTCAATAAAGCACTTTAACTTACAAAACTAACATAATATAAGTTAACGATGGCAATATCGTAAAAAAGTTTGTAGGAAAAATCTGGCGATACAGACGGATTACAAATCGTCGAACTTATTTCAAAATTATTACATTGTGTACCTAAGCAAGTGATAGTATTGACTTAAAATAATGATTTAGGCTTCCAATCTCAGCCTCGTCTTCATTCTTCAACCCATATCGACCCTCTAAAATAAGCTCCTTGTCTTGTGAAAATCCTCTGTGATTAAACCTATGGAATAAATAAAGGAGGAACAAATTAAACAAATTACTTACAAAAGCATTGACTGATAGAATGAGGTAATATTAATTTGGCTGACATTTCAAAGAACTCCATGATACAGAATCCTATTATTAATTCCAAAATTCTAATGAATGCTACTCAATCACCGCGCCTTTAATTGGTGTCAAATTATTGCTGTTCCATTTTCATTCCTTTAGAAAATCCTAAATTAACGACTTTTAAAAAGGACAAAGACTGTGTTTTATTAAATAAATGACGCCACACATTTATTATTTACAAGTCAAATGTTATGCCCTACTAAAATCCTGCAGAAAAATATATGAAACAACATTTAACTTTAAGTTAACTTAGCATTCATATCACGGGGGACACTAAGTCATATATTCCTTTTATAGCGGAGTTAGTTGATCAATCAGATCTGTCGTTGTTAAATAGCTGTGGAATCAAACCAACATGCATGAAACAACCATGGGTAGGTTGAATATTTTACTTAAAAATCAGGCTTATTGCCATGCGCACAGACAGCAGTTGTTGCTGATCTGTCTATAATAGTGGACTATGCTAAGGTTAAATGATTGATTAACAATGATTTGCGTGATTTTTTGACGAGTCAATTAAAAAACACCATGTGTAATAGAGTCTGGGCAGGCAGCAATTGGCCACTTTAGTACAATCAACTTTAAACCCACGACCAGTAAACTTTCTAAAATAAAAAGCCCGGAAATTAAACACTATTATCCCATACTAAACTTGGAAGCACATCAGCTACTTGTTTGCAACTTAGCACGTGTTTGTGGGGCTTATAAATTGTAACATTTCAATGGCAACTAATCCTAGAACCAGTTAGATGCGCCTGATTGCTTTGCGGTCAGTGTTGACGCAAATACGTCAGCGAATTGATGTGCCAACTTGTACTACAGCTTAAACTAGTGTAATACATTGATTAATTTGTTTTGCATGTTTCTAGCTAGTCGTTTATGTCTGAAAGCAAAACAACGTTAGTTTGCTTTGGCATGCAAACTCGACAAGTTGAATGCCAATTTGTTTTCCGAAAATGACACGTGCCAAAAGACGAGATCCTTTCTTGTGTCCTAATTTGATGCTTGAACAATTGGGGCATTGTTTAGGGTACCTGTTTAAGTTAGGTTATTGGGTCAACCTTTGACCTAAGCCAAACACTACGCAAACTTACCTATGTATATATACAGAAAAACTTTTTTGCAAAAAAAAAAAATAACAACCGACTTCCAAAAAAGCCTTACAAAGTGAAAAATAACTTTAATTTCGGAAGTCGGTGTGTTTGGATCAATTTTTTAGTTTTTTTGCTACCGAATTCCGAAATTAAAGTTATTTTTCACTTTGTACTGGTTTTTTGGAAGTCAGTTTTTTTTGCAAAAAAGTTTTTTATTTTTCACTTTTTAGTGGGTTGGTTTGTAATTTATCTATGTTACAATAGCCTAATGACAACTGCTCATCACTTTTTTACAAATTATTGCTTTCCCCGATGCAGGGACGATAATGGTCGAGGAGTTCTCCTGGTACTTCACCATCAGCTCCACTTAACCATATGCATTGTGACGAGCATAAATTGCTTAGCAACCATATTAAACTAATCGAATCGCAACCCGCGAAATACATATTATTGAGATCAGGTCAGACACTGAACTGATGGCAAAGGGATCACTTGGGAAGACCATTTCAAACAAAAAAAGAATTTTCCAAATCGGTCCAGACATCTTCGAGAAATCGGGGAACGCACATAAAAAAAATATTCCGCCCTCCTCCTTTTGTTGAAATCGGTTAAAAATCAAACTTACCTCAATATATCGATCAATTGCTGCGTAAGCCTGTTCTTGCCTCAAAGGGCAAATTCCAGGGTTTTTAAATGAAGTCAAATCATAGGGCCTCTACGGCCGATGCCTGCCAGGGTCGCGGGATGTTTGAAAGAGTTACTGTGGCCCCTGGTACAGGCAACTGAAGGAACACGGGTGGGTTTTAGTCAGTAAAAGTCTGACACGCCCTCCTGCTCCGCTCAGAGCGGGAGAAGTCATTTGATGATTTCCTACACAAAAAAGGTAGTAGGTTGGTAATAGAACTAACTAAGAGTCATTCATCAGAAGGTAATGGTCCAATTCCTAACACCTTAAAACCTGTGAACAAAAACACCATAGCTTGAACAAATGAACAGCTGTACTAGTTTTCTCAGCAAACAGCCCTTGGTCTCGCTAATGCAAACTACAAGCTTGGCCGTGTTTACAGTATTTTGACATGGCGTCGACCTTGTCGGAAATGTTCCAAGTCTGCTCTCACTAATTCTGAGTGAGAAAATCGACATCAAAAGCTTCGGCTTTTGGAAATATAGGTATGCATTGAGAAGAATTCGAAAGTTTTTTAGTTTAGTTAGGGTGAAATTACCGTTACATTATTAAGGCTCCTGCAAACAGGCGCGACAGACGACGCGAATCACGCGCAAGACAAAGCCACCACTCGTCGCGCGACACGCAGTGCCTTCGTGTCGCGTCGCGTCGCGTGTCGCACCTGTTTGCAGGAGTCTCTAGCGTACCTAACTGCTATGAAATATGAAATCGTTAAATCACATATGCATGTCAGTGTATTCTACGAAGGTGTGGGCAGAGGTGTAAGTCCCTACACCCCCATTACGCCAGTATGTGATAGAATCATATGCTGGCGAAATGGTGGTGTATAGCAAGCCAGAATTCCGGACCCCGGGCTCAACAGGCTGCTATTGAAAACTTCCTAATGGGAAAACATAATAACGTTATTTGGGGTTATGGCTCTTTCACAAAACCTAGGCACAAGAAGATTAGGACTAGTAGCACGCTGTTCAATTATTTGACTTACGAGTATGATTGGTTGTGATATTGATTGAATTTGGAAAACATTTTATCTATCTCAAACTAGCTAGCAGATTAGCTATCTCAAACTGACCACAATTTGGGTCGGGGCATTCGGTACTTCATATGTGCAAAGATTACAGAATTTGATTATTGAATCAGTCAATTGTGTATTTGCCAATTAGGGGTAGATATTTGTTGAATTTTCGTTACCAGGTAAACTACCGAAGAAAGCCTCGGTACAAAAAATCATTAGGGAGGCACAAAGAAAATGGATGCAGGTATAAGACAGGGTGTTCAGAAAACTGAACATTCAGACAATCACAAACCTGTCCCTATGTCTTAGACAAGATAAATATATTGCCACAGATACTGGCATAACAATCTAACATTAGCGTTGACACTGCTTTCACCACATGGTCCAGATAATTAATTCGTACTATTATAATAATCGTGGTACAACAAACAATAATTCCTTCCATAAATTGAACATTCCACCGTTTCCATACACATATAAGGAAGTGAATGAAACTTGGTTAAAGCCGATCACGATTTATGTCTTCCTGCAACGAATATTTTATATCGTGGATAACGTAAACATTTGGGCCAATGTTTGTCATATGCTGCGCGAGCGCCGGCCATTTGATCTTAATAACTGTGCAAACATACAAAGTGGCTGTAACGAGACACATCTCAATTATACAATGTTGCCAGTGCCATGTTTATTTTCATATTAAAATGTAGAATGATGATTGTTTAGAAGGTGCAGCAAAAAAATTGGGAAAAAATATTTTTGTTTTTTTCGTAAAAATTACAAAGGAAAAGGAAATTTTAAACACCAATGAGAGAATTAAGACTCTTTAACGTGAGACACAAACAAATAACTTAAAAGTAGAAGAAGAGATTTATGAACGAGACTAAAACGCTCCTAAAATTTGTAACAATAAGAAAAAATCCTCAATCAGCTTTTGTTTTCTTGTTATCAGCTAGTTTATCTCCCGTATCTGGCTGTCTTACACGTAGTTTCTTAACGCTCGCCCTGTTTACGGTGTCACCGTCTTTTGAATTGGGCAATATTTACATTTTTGGGCACAAGTCCACTTTTGTAACAGTGAGAATGGATACGTAATTATGATAATTCTGTACTTAATCAAGCAGCCGTCGTCTGTCCCGTTCGTGCAAAAAGTGACATGAAAATAATATAATATCTGTGGATGTTTATGTTGTTTAGGCAAAGCGAGTCTGTCGGACAATCACGGAACTCCTTCTTCGTATAGATTAGCTGCGGCAATAAAATCCATGTTCAGAAAATTATCAATATCATCATCAACAAGTCGTCCAACGTCCAACGTGTCCAATTCTGTTAGTAAACGGAACTTCACAAGATGCGTACCTACTCACACATTGACCCAATAACTGTCAAATGTTTACTTTATGGCGTTACGATGTAGACAAACATAACAAGTTAATGGATCGAGTATTATCAGATATTGAAGATGATGTCAGTGTCACTGACCGTAATCTATTCATTTTGGGTCTATCTCGAGTTCACGTAGGTTAAATGAGCCTAAAAATAACCGAGACACTTATTGTTTTTTGCAACAACTGTGCAAATAACCTCTGTCTATTTCATTGCTCTGTGTATATCAGATTCTTGACTAAATGGAAGCAAGTCATTAATTTTGCCAAATCACTTTTTCGTCTCCTTGGCCGGCGCCGATGGCCGCCTCAAGCTAGACTCGTTGTAAAACAATTACGCGGCCTCATATTTCAGTTAACTATTCAAATTTTATGCGTGACGCTCTAGCCTGATGGTACCGCTTAATTCCAACTAGGAAAAACGCTTCAAGTGCGAGGCTATTTAAATATCTAACGTCAAAATATTTGCAGCACCAGCCGTCCTAATATATGAGCACAATTTGTAATACAAGCTTAGAAATAGTCGCAATAAACTACAGCTTTCTAGAGAACTATAAACTTTATTGGACATAGCGAATTTATGGATTTATTGAACCAATATTTACTGACAAAGTTAAGTGGTAACATTTTTATTCCATGTACGGCAGGTAGGTACCTAAATAGTTTTTTTATTTACTCGCAAAAATGATGAATACAGTCAATAAAATGTTCAAGAAGCAATAAATCTTGTTTAAGGCGGCAAGAGTTCGAGATAAAAAAGCAATGATGACAAATTGTTAGAATAAAACATTCTTGCATTAATTTTCATTTCCGTAAAAGGCAACTGTATAGCTGTCAGCATTTTGCCGCAAGCAAAGAAAGATTTAACTTACCTCATGCGATCAGCTGAACGCTATTAAATTCAACTCTTGAAACGCATGATTTTAATACCAACTCACCGACGCCAAACAACCATAGCAAATCGCTTTACTAACGAGAAGGTAAACACCATTTAATTAACTGAGAACTAGCCTACGACCCGATTTCACTCGACCGAACAAACATATCAATCCAAATAAACTTTTATGATAGATATGTAGCAGCGATCAGATTTATTTCATTGTGCAGTACAGTTCGCGAGTACAATATAGAGGTTGGTTTTAATCAGACAGACTTCCATTCACGAAATGTACCACAGGTCAGCAATGTTAGCATTACTGGGTCAAACGGTCGGCATGTACAATTCGCAACACGTGGAAGCAATATAACGTGTAACAAACGCTAGAATATGCCGATGACAGCATGCATCTATGACATAAACCTTACTGTTCCCTATGGTATCTGGCGCCATAGACAAACACGCCGTGAATGCCCAAAGCCGCATAAACCCATTGATTTATGATTAAAATTCTATGCATCTATCTATGACTGCAATAATTGCATTCGCCTCAACCTGTTTTGCATAGTCCGACGGCTGTGCACCTCCTATGGTGTTATGATAAACTAACTAAGGTATTGCGAAATGATTGTACTCGTGTTATTCTGAGAAGGCTATCAATTTATCGTTTCCCTTCCTATTTTGAGTTCCGCTACTAAGGTGAAAATTGGGCTCTAGATTATTGTGATCTTGTCTATTCTCTATCTTGTATCAACTAAGGGGGGATTTCACCAATGAAACTGAACGCGATCAGCGCATCGAAACCACGTTCAAGAGCTGTCAGTGTCATTATTCCAAAGAAAATAATGATACTGTCAGCCCTTAAACGTGGTTTATGTGCTGCGTGGTTTATTGCGTTCGGTTTCATTGGTGAAATCAGCCCTATGACGACGAATATTATTACTTGACTTTGATACGAATTGAAAACGAGTCTACACAGTTTCCTAGGCGACATTAAATGAATATAACACAGTCATAAAAAATATATCAGCAATTAATAAAATATAAAACCTTCTGTTTTTTAATTTATGTAGATTAAATAGCAGATTGTGGTCCAATGCGAATATGTATTCGCACTCAACCAGTTTATTACCGAGTAGGTATTTTAATTATTTTAAATTGAATATGAAGCAAAATAATCAAGCATAATAAAATTGTACCAAGTTCTGCAGCTTTAGACAACACTAAAATACCTCGGCGTATTGCTTTAGAATTAAACATCCCCATTTAGATAATACTATTAATCTATATTCTGTATTTATGTAAATTTAATCACTGTACAGGGCTAATACGTGGGTTAATACACGAACTACCTATATAAACCAGCAGGGTAACAGGCGGGTAATGATTGTGGAATCTTGTGAGCGTGCAAGCGAACATTTTGTGCCCACATAGGTTTATTATAAAGTATTCGCTTATAAACTAGTACATGTGCTTATGTACCTCATCTCGTCCCATTCTGAACCAGACCTTGTTAATTGCGGGCCCACTGCGTAACACACCGTTATTTAGTTTGCGTACACGCACTCTGTTTAAGAACCCTCCCACGTTTTTATGAAATATGTATAATCTAAAGCCCGTATTAATAAACTATTCTCGACATGGTCTCTGAAAGCAGTACATTAGTAGGTACTCAATTCCATTACGTTACATTCTCACCCAGCTTTCCTTTTGACAATATTCTACAAGAAACATTACGATTTCTTAAAGTTCAAGAGAAACCGAATTTCACAGAATAGGTATGTACGAATTGTAAGATGTAAAAGATTTTGCTAAATTAACAAAATTAGACAAATCGTAATCATTTTACAAGCAATAATAAAATATACGAGGTTCTAAAATGAGGACAGTTACTAATTACGAGCCTTAGGAACAGTACTTACTAATTAGTAACATGAAAGCACTTGTAATTATAAGTAGGTACCTTGTCTAATTTCAAAGGGTTAAACATAAACCTATGCATGTATGTACATAATATGCGTACAAATGTTCAGTGATTACTCGGTAATAATAACACCGCTAAAATTACAGGCCATTTTCATAAGAGGGTGGGATTATGTGGGGAGAAAGAGCAGCAGTATCCACTTGAACACAGATACCATCAAATTGCAAACACACGACCAATTTAAAAAACATAAACAACAACATAGACACAACATGATGACACAGTATGAGAAACAAGATAAAGAAAATTATTGAACTGAAATTTCCAAATAGGTAGGTACATTATTTGAAAGAAAAAGCAAAGGAAAAAAAAATGTTAATTTGTCACAGAAACACGTGCATTTAATAAAGATAAGTGAACTCAAATAAAAAACAAAACAGATCTATAATGATGAGCACAGAACAGAAATATTCGGCTGCTGTCATTTGGGTGTGTCAATTCTTAAGAGGGGACGAGAAACGGAGATAAGAAGGACACTTGGCTAACCGTGACGATGGAAGGTGGAGCAGAGCCTGAAGCCACAACTAATCGGTTAGACGAGAAATGGTAGGAAGAAAAGTGTTGGCAAATCAACAGCCAGATGACTGGATGACCAACAAAGGACCAAGGGTAATGCCAGACCAGAGAATCATGGCTTAAAAGAAAATTGGCCTATACTCCACAATGGGTCGAACAAGGCTGCTAGTGATGATCATGATGACCAAGGTTTTCTCAAAAACGCCGCGTTTATTTTACACAGTGCGAATAAATTGTTCACAATCTAGGAATCGGTAAGTCCGCGCTATCCCTTACTATTATTGCTCTGAAATTAGTGTTGTTTGAAATACTGGGTCAAACGATTAAACCACTCTCCGAGTAAAATGGAGTCGTATAATACTACCGCCAAGTAATTTAGATAATTGGAATTGCTGTTTTAGTATCAGGATCACTTCATTTAATGCAACTGTATCAGGTATTAATATTTAATAGCAAGTTATAATACCATTCTCTTACCCAATAACCCATCTATCACCAGTTTTGGCATACCTACTGGAGACAGAAAAACCTATCTATCTATGGTTTCAACGTCCCAATAATCTATAGGAGACCAAGGAATCTTACCGGCCTGTTATAAGGACAGATAGAATTATACTATCTACCATCGATAGCGATCTGTCTTTTACTGAAAATTGGTTATTGGGTTCGGCCGTTAGAGGTGAGGGGAGAAGGTCAATGAGTATGACAATTATTTGGCGAGAGTTTAAGCCTAATATCAGTAATACTTTTCCGAAAATCAAAGACCATTCGGTCGTTGCCGAAAATATACGGAAATCGATACTTTCGGGAAAGTATAGCTCAAAACTGCAGACAAAACTTAGTTTTTAAAACAACAAGCTATTCTGCAAACGGCAGCAGTGGCTGACATGTAGGTCATCACACATCACGGACATCGAGGGACCTTCGTTAAGCCCTTACCCAAAGCAAATAAAATCTTCAGACACACACAAGTTACCATCCCTACCTAGTTGCTATTCCACCAATTCGCACTAAGCGTTTCCAAATGTCTTTTGTGATGCGTACAGCGAAGGAGTGGAACTCTATGCCTGCGTCTGTGTTTCCGAACGCATACAACCCTGATCTCTTCAGAGTGAGAGTGAACAGGCTTTTTCTGGGTAAGCTCGCTCCATCGTCGACTTTGTTTCTGTCACCTCTGACCTAGACTAGAGTCAAGAGCAAACCCCTCTCAAATAAAGAAAAAAACACTGCAATTATTAATCAATGAAGACTTATTAACACCTAATCCATTAAGTGAAAGGAAACCGAATCAAAATAGGTTCGCAAAATGAACAAACCGGCAGACATCACATTACGCGTATATCTTTCTTATATCTATATATGCGTGTATATTATTCGATTATATACAGAGATGTATAGACAGCGGCGGACGTCAATATATCCGGGTTGGGCCATATTTATCGTATGGACGGCATTCGCCAGATTATGGGAAGTTATTTTGACACGGCGCATGCGTCTCGTGAGATTGGAATAGATCGTGGAATAAGCGTTTACCGTGCATATTACCTATCTGCAAGAAACAAGTGAATTGGTATAGAGGATCAAATTAAATTAGCTGGTGAAACTTCTTAGATGGGTATTCCTAATGATGAAATAAGTAAATAAAAGTCAGTCTCTCGTATATAACTAGTCGACAGCGATGCGGAGGAATATTTTGACGCCATATTTTAGTATTTTTTTAATAGATTTAGTTAGGTTAGGTTAAATCCAGACTCCGGGCTGCTATTGAGAAATTCCAGATGGAAAACCCATTAATACTTTGCCCGACCCGGGAATCGAACTCTTACTTAATTATTATCATTCATATCAGTCTGTGTACCTACTTTAAAGGCAAGCATTCACGATATAGCGGCATTTGACGTGACTCCAAACGACTAAAGTCATATGGAGCGATTGGACATCCAGAGTTATACATTACGGCAACGGATTTTAACATTCACGGTCTACTTTTGGATGTACATCACGCCATTTGGCACGATGGACTGACCGTGAATGCCCACTTTAAAGCTGCATCAACTTATCGAGAAACTCCATAAAAAGCATAAAAACACAACTTACTGAGCGTGTTTTGTTTCTGTTTCGTTTTAAGCAAAGTGTAAAAAGTCTCAGCAAGCTTTCAACGATAACTGCCACCGACATTACAATATGCAAACAATTTAATAGTAATTGTATAACAATTACAGTAATTAGTCAGTACAAAGACAATAGCTGACATTGTCGGTCTGACCGACTTCCAGTCTGTTATTATTCCATAGGAGTGGTCCTGAGATTCGCCTGTTCTTGGGTACCTGGGTTCCTGGGTAGATTCACATGATGTCATGTTGTCACATAACGTTGTGTCATACTTGTCATGTCATAATGGAACGAAAACATGCCGACTGATGTATGTTAAATGTTAATTCAAGGGTTTAGTGTTTGTGTTATGTGAGGTTTGTGTGTAAACGCGCCCACGGTGTGGGAGAACTTTCAAGAGGGGCAAAGTTTAAAAAAAAATGTTTGACTTTGTCAGTGTGAGGAAATCAATTTTCTTTATGCTTACGAAAAGCTTAGTGTGATATGCTGTTTTTTTTATTATTCATATAGGTGCTACTACGAAACTACTATAAAAACCGGCCAAGTGCATCTCTGACCACGCACAATAAAGGGTTCTGTAGTTGGGATGAAGAAAGAAGGGACAGAATATTATTCCAAGAACAAACTTAACAATGTTTTCGGGTCACAGAAATTAATATGTGTAAGTACCGAATTTCAACTTAATCGGTCCATTAGATTCGGAGCAAATTGGTTGTGACAGACGGACAGACAGATATACGACATCCTATAAGGGTTCCCTTTTTTTCTTTTGAGATACGGAACCCTAAAAATGAGTAACTTTTACAAACGTTTTGAAGTTGCGTTAAGCTTTCATACTATGAGCTTTTGTAGAAGTAACGAAGATTAGTAAAATAAACAATCTTTTGATAACTTGGCATCTATTGTGCAGTCAGTACTATTAATATAATTTACCAGTGGATTGTATTTACTGTGGGTTTACCTACCATGATAACAAAGCAACTCATTGATACTGACTGAACTAAAATTATCAAGGGTATCATAGATCTTCTTGCGCCTCGTTATCGTGTCTATGATATTCCTAATCCCTGATAACTTATCAATGATTTAGATGCGAACGGATGGGATAAATTCAACGCTGTCTAACCTATCTTAAC
Source organism: Fissipunctia ypsillon (assembly GCA_947568875.1). Lineage (NCBI taxonomy): Eukaryota > Metazoa > Arthropoda > Insecta > Lepidoptera > Noctuidae > Fissipunctia > Fissipunctia ypsillon. The sequence continues at coordinate 11,321,554 of OX387659.1, read as the reverse complement.
ACAACATTTATGGACTATTTCACATCAATTTCGGATGGAATAAATTATTGTATTTCTATTAAAACACTGGAATTAATAAAAAAATGTTATTCGCTATTCGTGGATGGTATACACAACATCTTTGCCCGTTTAGGAAACATAGGCATGACATTACCAGAGGGCAGATTAAATGTTAATTATAAACCAAATCACAGTTATTAACAAAATTATCAATTCTCGACCAATCAACCCATCAATCATGGCCATAACAATTACGAAGAAATCCAGGTGCGGTTGCACCCCAAGACTTAACTGTGTAATGGCTGCGTGCTTGGTAACCCGGGCCCGCGTTGTAACCCCAATTTTACAACATAAGCTATTGAGATGAATTACACCAATTACTTTTATGGTCGTTTACACAAAGGGCCTCTGTTATCTGAATTGTAAACATATTAATAATTCTGAGCCAGTGCTACCGTGCGGGCTTCAATGGCCGACACATTTGCATATTTCACTCGTAAATTAGAGTCACGTTAATGTTGATAAGTTTATCTAATTAATGTTTTTGTGTGAATTATAATTTTAATTTGGTGAGAATGTGCTGCGGTGAGAATGAATGAGTCAGTTTGTTTCGTTAAATGTCACTTTTATACAATTAGTTATGTTAATTGCGTAATTAAATAAGGTTATCGTATTATCACAATCACCGTTAATATTAATCTTCGTCTCAAAGTTAGCACCTGACCAACGTTATAGATAGCCCATACATCTTGAGACTGTAAAATTTAATGCCGTTGTAAAATACCGAGTAAAGTTGTGGTAGCTCAAACTTATTAGGTATTATACACACTCTTCTCGTCCCCCTTACATTGTTATTCCAACAAAACCTATTGATACCATAAACTAAACTAATTAACAGACGCAACAGGTACCTAACCCCTTAAACTCACGACCAGTAGCAGATAATATAACCCGGAACCGTATCAGGGCGCGCCGGAAAAGATTTTATCACCCCACACAAACTAATACTACTGCACCTACCGCCCGGTAACACTCTTCATATAAATAAATACAAGCGGCAGTGTAGGGTTGCTTCTAACGCCAGCTGGTTGACACTGAAAAGTTTTTATTATTTTATGCAAAATTAAATGATTTATTTACCTACGTTTTATTTCTGTAAGTATTCTGAGCCCATGAAGGTAGCTTTCAATTCAGATTTTTCTTTGAAGTTAGCGTAGAAAAGCTTCGCACCACGAGTAAGTGGTTATTTCTCGCCACTTATAAGACTTTCACGAACTGATTTGATTGCTCCGTTTGACCTCTCCGATCCTAGGAGGACTCACCATCACATCGCATCGGAATATCATCATTGACACGAAACGAAATTACCGGTAATTTTCAGAAAGCCTGTTCGATGCACATTTTGATCCGAGTGCACAATAGACACCCAGGCTTTGTCCATTTTCTGTAGTCAACAAGGAGCCCTTATAGTTTCGCCATGTCCGTCCGTCCGTCCGTAGCTTAACTCGGAGACTCTTATTACTAGAAAGCTATAATTTGGAATGCATATACGTATTAAACACGCCGACAAAGTGATAATATAAAATCATGAAAAAAAAAATTTGAGGGTACCTCCTGTACACGTAAAGTGGGGATGTTTTTTTTTCTCGTCTCCATGGTGTGGGGTGTTGTTGGATAGGTGTTTCAAAAATATTGCAGGTTTGTGAAAACAATTTTTCGATTAAGGGATCCATTTCTGAAATAGTAAGCTTTAAAGTGCTAATTTTTGTTAAAGTCCCCCCACTCCCCCCCCCCCCCCCAAACCAAACAAACAGCCAAACACAGCAGGCCAAACACACAGCACAGCAGGCCAAACGGTCAGTTTTGGACATGTGAAAAAATTCACAGTAGTAGTACCTATATACAATTAAATTAAAAGGAAAACTATCACAGCTAAGTAGGCTTTAAAAGTTTACGAGTAATAGTGGACCAACTTACATTTGCAGTTGGGATGTATGAGAAAACATGTTTTTCAACTACAATGTTAAGTTTGTTCTTGGAATAAATTCATCCCAACTACGGAACCCTTCATTGTGTGTGGTCCGACATGCACTTGACCGGTTTTTTTATAAATCAAATACCTATCAAATAAGTATCGATTCTCATTTAAATGCTTTGACTGGTAGCCCTCACATTAATCGTGTGTGGTACAGATCGTAGGTATTTATCGGTAGTAAAAGCCACGCGAGCATTTACCTTTGAACCAGATGAGGTGAACTTGAACCCGTCCTAATTATAGGACTGAAAACCATCTTGTTACTGAAATAGCCATGGTTTGAAAAAAAGTAATGAAATAACAATTAGAAAACACTTAAGAGGGCTGTCACATTTTGTCACCTCTCTCGCTCACACAAGACCTTTTTAAGAATGTTAAATGACAAAATGCTTTTTTGAAAAATGTAACCAATGGGCGACCTACTAAATAATATTAATTTAATAGGTAGGTATCAAAAACACATTTCTATTGTGTTATCTAATAAACTTAGGTCATTAAGTATTATGATCTGTTTTTGAGATGATTTAAATAAATGCCACAATAAAAATGTGTTTTTAACAATTACGTCGTACCTGTTCAATTAATATTATTTAGTAGGTCGCCCATTGATTACATTTTTCAAAAAAGCATCTTTCCATTTAACATTCTTAAAAATTTGGTTCCGTGTGAGCGAGAGAGTTGCAAAATGTGACAACCCTCTTAATAACTCATTGGATAACTTTGTCCTTATTCGTAACATGACCTATAAACTTGACCATTGTTGGAAATTTGAGCTGACTAAAGCAGGAGGAAAGTTTTATTGTATTCTATGTGTTTTTTTTTCATTGGCAGTAATGTATTCAAATGAAATACTGTATTAACAAATCTAATTGCAACAAATCAACCATTTACCCTTTCATGATAAAAGGTCTGAGAAAGTTACAAAACACTAAACCCCATTCATCATTATTTGCACAAATTGCACTAACCAATTAACCACTTGCTGGCTGCAACACAATGCAGACAAAGGGGCCATCACTAAACGTACAACAATACTGATTTGAAACAACAAAAGAACTAAGAAAATAAATCGTGCACGAACGACTGGTTTACTCCAATTAAGCGCGTCTCTCATTTAATATCGATTTGGACCCGTGATCTCATTCCGATCCAGAAATCGAGTGATTTATCGTTAGATTAGGCCGTGTCGATGCGCTGACGCAACCGGCCACCCATCCATGACCGTCGAACACTCCTTGATGACTTGTACTCTTGTACCTAAAGTGTCCTATTTTTACACATGGCAATGTGAACTGAAAAATGCCATTGAATGACGCCATGCGAGTGTTTACTTAAGATTTGTAAACATTATTCTGTCAAGAAGCGCCGTTATTGACAATGGTGATGGTTGTCTGTGACTGTCCAAGGATTTAGGTTTTATTTATGTCTGTAAAACATTTAAGTAGAACTTGTACATGTATTTCCCGAAAGGCGTAAGCATACCTACACGTGTCTGCATGATTTTGATCTTGTTTGACAACATAAAATTCTGCACCCAGTTTTCGCCAATTATGTTAGTGTGTAGGGAGCGAGCCTAATATCACGAACTGGGTGACAATCCAGCCTCCGGACTGGCACGTTGGTCTACTTTATAGAAGTAATATTAAATAACAAATATTCTTCCCTATAAATTGTAATAGGAGTGATAATGGTTTGGTCACGTCGTCGATCGGGAAACGTCCAGAGTAATGGATTACCGAAGTAAACGCTCGTTCTCTGACAGTCGAGTCGAATGAATTGCGTTAGGTCACTCGCTCCTGCTCTGTGGCTACACTGCAAAATGTAGACTGATTTATTTCATGTAAATGCGATGCATTAGGAAGCATGGCTTTGTCGGTAGCGTGTTGAAAGATCTTCATATTACATTAACTAGCTAAGGTTCAGGTTTGATCACTGAAACAAATTAAATAATGTTTTAATTGAGCAAAAAAAAAAAACCTTAATACTCATGATCTTCATTATCAAACCCATCTATTTTGCTTTACGTACATTACTTACCTAGGTACTTTTCGATAAATATAGATGTAAGTAATACAACTTTATCGTTAAATCTTCTACCAATAATGTGTTCTTACGATGCTAATGCTCGGTTCCTATAAACAATAACGAATCGTTTTGCTTACCAATGGTAACATTTTTTATTGCCAAACTAGGCATATGAATATATTCGTAAGCTAAATTTAGCTGTGGTAGCTACTTCCATGTGGGAGGGTCTACTATGCAAAGCTATGAGGTCTTTGCTTCATTATTGGTATACAAGAGTCTTAATTTTAACCAATAACGGTCCGTACCTTTACTATAGGGATCGGTCTTAAGCAAACAGCCAAGTGAGTACGTAGGTACTTACAACTTCCCATGATGCTTCAAAGTTAAATCAATGTGAAACCAATATACCGTCTGAACGGATGTTCGAGCAAACTCATAGTCGTAAAGACATAAAGACCATAAATTTTAATAGACAACAGCTCCCTTTATGCCCTGGATTTCGTGTATTTTACTGCAAGTAAAGTGTTCCTATCTAATCTGTATCGAATCTCTGGAGATACAAACTACGCGGAAGTTGGTGGAACGTTTCAAATATTCAAATGCGAGTTAGATAAGGACAAATTTAATGATACAAACGGGACAATGACTGGAGTTATGGTGTAAGGAACGCTTGGAAGTTTCTGTTTTAGTTAATATTTTCAGGAATATTGGATCTGGGGGCCAACCAGCACCTCTTAAAGCAGTATTATTTTAATGTTACTTCAGTGTGAGAAAGAGATGGAGCTATACAGGACGTCTAGCTCCATCTCTTTCCCACACTGAAGTAAGATTACAATAATACTGCTTTAAGAGGTGGTGGTCTAACTCCAGGATTTATTTTGCGAGGTGACCTGGCTTTGAACTCTGGCCTTCTTTATGAGGATACATAGATGCAGCGGAACTGACGCAATTTCTCTTTGAATATTTTTGTTTCAATTACTTAATTGAAGGTGCAAACGAAAGGTTTCAAGTTTTGATGGTATCTATTCTAAACTAGAAACGGATTACAAAATTCTTATAAACATTTTTATTATATTGTTTATTAGGTATTAAGTCAGTAGTCTACATAATTTTACCGACCTTATGACAAAACTAATCTACCTACTTCCTAGATAGTCAATTAAAGACATTCAAACTTATACATAATTAAACTGATTCAAAATAGGTACATATTAGCAAAACTATTTCCTATAAGCCAAGCTATGAATGGCTTATTTTAATAAAGCATTAGCAACCGATCTTATCACTCACTTAGTATTCAGAGGCGCCCTCTATCGGCGACATAAAGTACTAGCGCCGGTTGTGATGGAAATTATAATTATCATTTGACACTTCCATGGGATATTAAGAGCCCTTTGTATTAATATTATATTTGTAATGTATGTATTGTTTAGTTTGTGAATGAAGCCGTTCTTGGTATTGGAGTGCCGAATATTGAAGCCCGAAGGGCTGATGACTCATAACTCATAATCATATGTGTATAGATTCGATGAGATATTTGAACAGCGTCAGATTCTTAGCTGGAAAGCTGCCACGCTAAAATGGAATTGGGCTGGACACATCTGCCGTATGTCAGACGACCAATGGGCCAAACTTACGACCCAATGGGTCCTTCTTGATGGCAGGTGACATCGCGGCAGGCCCAGACGGAGATAGCAGGATGAGCTGGACTCCTTCAATAACTATTGTCCCTTAGCAGCTTTAAACAGAGAGAAGTGGAAAGAGAGTAGGGAAGCCTTTGCCCTGCAGTGGGACATCACAGGCTTTTAATTAATTAATTAATTAATCAGATTCTTAGATGGGTTGACATACATAATCAGCCTATAATGTTCCCACTGCTGGGATACAGGCCTCCTCTCTTCAAGAGGGAGTGGGCTGTAATCTACCACGCGGGCCCAGTGCGGGTTGGTAGATGTCACATGTCTTCGAATTTTTGTTTCTATGACATGCCGGTTTCCTCACGATGTTTTCCTTCACCGTTTTGAGAGCAGTGGTGATGAAATTATTTACACAAAGTAAAGCTCCTGCCTGGGTTCGAACCTACGATCTACAACTCGTAACTCAGGGTCGTTACCACTGAGACACCACTGCTCTCAAAATGGATGGGTTGACAATGCGACGTATTTGTCAAAAAATTACATAATTGTCACATTTTTACGACATTGCGCTGTTTTACTGAAGCAGAAAACTATGAAAAAAAGACTTGCAAAATTTTCAGATTGTCCGATTGTCGCTTGTCACCTGTCGCCTGGCGGTTTTATTAAATAAGCCCCAAAATGCAAGCGGCTGAAATCAAAGAGCGTTTACAACGTACGGCATTTCATACACACTTTCAAGTCCTACTTTTTCAAAATGAATGAACTCATTTTAATGAAACGTCATACGCATAAGCAGGATACATAGGTCTAAAAAGTTAAATAAGAACATTTTCGAAATGTCTTATTTAAAAAATGATAATTGGAAATCTGAAAATTTCAAATCAGTCGAATTTAGCTGTAACATTATTTTTCGAAAATATTCTCAGTTAACTTTTTAGACCTATGTACCTATCCTGCTTATGCGTAGGAAGTTTCATTAAAATCGGTTCATTAATTTAGAAAAATAAAGACTTGTAAGTTTGTATGAAATGCCGTACGTCGTAAACGCTCTTAATTCCTTTTTTTTAATAAAAAAACGTCTTTTGTTTTACCTATCTCTTTTCGTATAGCCGATTCCTATCGGCTTTCCATTGTAACAACCACTCTTCTTAATGTCTACTATTGCCAAATAATACGGTACACGTGTGTGTGTAACTGTGTACCACATCACATTACATAAATAAATTTAATACCAGTTTAATACATCATAAGATTAAGAACCTACAGTTTTTTTCTGAGTTTATGAGGACTAAACAATGTTTTCGTCGGCTTCCCTCTAATGATAATTGTAGCTCCGCCACTGTAGCCTACATAATTTTAAAGAACTGAGGAAGTAAGTAATATTGTAAGCAAGAATATGATCTTACTTAACTACTTAAACCTTAATAAAAGCAAGCTAAAACAATAACGGTCAATTCAAACCAGGAATTAAACCGATTTGTTCTCAGCAACCAATTTAAATGCTAAAGGAATACACAGCGGGCAAAATAACGTACAAAATATAAATTCTAAACGTGCGGAATGCTTGAGAACGACCACCTATCATGTTGGTATAAACTGGTGCAACTTGATGCTGTTGCCAACTTAGTATTAAGTATTAGGAATATCCGTTCTACCTATGGCGGATTTTAAGTTTCCCCCTGCACGGCAAAGAATTTTCTCATACGTAAATTATGAAGAACAAGTCTTGATTACCACGCGACGTGGTAATTTTAGAACATCATAAGTCTTTCGCTAAAATTTCCGATAGGTAGGAGGTAACTAGGGAATGTAATCTCGCGAGATCGGAAAGAACAATTTCGGGAGATCTCGGCGAGATTGGTAGATCTGTTTATTTTTAATTAATTGATAGGAAAATAATAAGAAATCTAATGTACTTTTTAATTATCATTTATTTATAACATCTTTTATTAATCAAATAATCAGTCTAATTTTTTTTGCTTTAAAATTAAACAATTTAGTAATTTAATATAAGTAATAAAAACTAGTGCTCAAAATTTTGAAAGTATAGCTTCATTAAAAGCATTAAGTATCTAGACGACAGACGGCTTTTAATTTTGCAGGCTAAATAACCAGCTGCAGAAAACGCTCTTCCAGCCTCTTCTCAGCGCATTAGTAGGGACTACAGAGCGCAAACAATTTTGTGCAAACTGTAAAGAGTTCTCCCTTAGACCCCCCGGAAAACGAAGGACGAACGAAGGAGTGGAACTCTCTGCCTGCGTCTGTGTTTCCGAACGCATATAACCCCGATCTCTTCAAAGTGAGAGTTAACAGGCTTCTTCTGGGTAAGCTCGCTCCATCGTCGACTTTGTCTCTGTCATCTCTGACCTAGACTAGAGTCAAGAGCAAACCTATCTCAAATAAAAAAAAAAAAAAACAACATCCTTCGCTTTGAAAAACGTTCGATTTTCGGCCGGGATTGCATTCCCTAGAGGTAACCAGTCCACCCATACAACGTCTCTTTCTATTACGCCAAATCCAAAAACAGCACGGAACAGGTCTTGTCAAAACACAATACAACCAGCAAAGCATATAAAACTACAACGCTATAATTTTAAGTCCACCTGAACAAACCGATTGGTCATCGCAGAACTAAAATGATATAATTCCTGTCTTACGACACTCGCAATAGAAGAAAGACCTATACTTAGCCAACTCGAAGCCTTTGTTTTTCCACATTATAATTTCTAAGCCGATTACAAATAAGCGTATTATTACAGAAAAGCGATTCTACAAACCTATAAACTTAAGAACTAAAGACAGCCTGCAATAAAACCTGAAACGTTGTTGTTAAAGCATTTCGAAGTGAAAGCATATTTTCTTTGTTCAACGCGAGATGAGTCGACAATCACAACCGTTGAATTATTTCCGTGAGCAACATTTTCGTCACTCCGTAAATTCGTACAAAGCATTCGCAAGCTAAATAAATGTAATAAATCATGTGAGTAATACAACACAGGGTGTTTACTATTGAAGATGTTGAGTTGAATTGTTATTGTTGCAGGTTCCTCGCTTGTTCGCGAGACCCACTCATTTACGCACAAACGACTAGCACGGAGGTTGGACGGCCGGTGAGTTACTGACGTCATCAATTATTACCCTTTGATGTGGACTTACACTGATCTCAGAGAAAGCTTTCTTTACAAATTGTCTGTTCCAGTGTATTGCAACATTGAAATCTTTGACTTCAATCATTTGTTTCTGTATGCTTCTGTAAATAAATAATGAAATAATATCCGCTGTAGCCATATAAATTTAAATATATGTTTGTCACTTTATATGATACAGCTATATTCACAGAGATGTAACTGAAATTTGTTTCACCACTGTCCACCACATAACAATTCAAACAATGCAGCCTATAAGACTGAACATCTGGGCCAATTTAGGCACAATTTCGACAATGATATGGCCAAGTGGAACATTTCGTAGAACGTCAATGACCCATCAATCTATCCGCCATTCATTTAATAGCAATGAGTATTTGTATCAGCTGAATCAATGTTTCCTTGACTGCTATTGTGATTTAAAAATTTGGTACATGAACAATTGGCATAATTTAGAAATATTTATGAGAGGTCTTCACCAGTGATGTTATTTCAGTTATGTCTGAATTTGTTGTTAAATTAAGCTTTTGTTGACCTTGACATAATAACAGACTTCAAACGAAAACAGTCTGAAAATTGTGTTTACAAACACATTCAATAACCACATTAAAGAATTCAAACAAATCACGCAACACAAGGAAAGCTTTCAAATTGTTAACACTGATCTTTTGATCTTGTGAGTTATTCGATAAAATCAATACGAAAATACCTAACCCAAGGTAATAGACATAATATTTGTATAACATCCAAGAATTGGTTCTTCAATCATAAGATCAGATTTCATCCAAGAAAAAGGAGGTACCTACCCATTCCAGAAACATCGTCGTGGCTGATTAGTACATATAGGAGCTTAACACTTCTCGCAGCATCACTTTTACTTCATCTTGTTCTGTTTTTACTTCATTCTTGGAACAGGCCCATCTCCAGCAGTAGACAGAACCTAGCCTTTCGGTTTATAGGATGATGATGACTTAGAAATGTCTAAATCAAATCTTCCAGGTGCCAAGAACGACGGAAGCGATTCGAACGAACGCGACAATGTACGCGTGGAGCTCGTGGGGGACTTGGAGCACCTGCTCTAAGACCTGTGGAGGTGGAGTGGCAGTGCAGGAGCGGCACTGTCTGCCCAGGGATCCTGCTAGGTAAGAACGACTTTATTTACAATAACTTTAGGAAGGACTTTAAGGATTTCTCAGTAGCAGCCCGGAGTCTGGATTTGTGCACGGGTGATGGCTATAGGCTCGCCCCCTATTACTTGGGACTTAAACATAACTGGCGAAATGTGGGTGTACCTGCCTAACCCTTCGAGGAATACCGGCGTGATGTTATATTATGTGATATATCAGGGAAAGGCTAGGATGTGGGATTTTATTCATAAGGTCCCTTATACTATTATACTCATGGTGTAGTCAAAAAAAAACTATCTTAACAGTGACAACATTTCTCTAAATGCATTGCTACTTTTACTTGGAGGCGTTTCCAGCATCACAGCATGTCAAGAGTCAATGTTTAATGTAATGACAATGTTTTACAAGTTCCAGGCTTTTCTTTAGAAAACGACGTAGTTATTTATATACCTTTACATAGAAATAACAATATAAGATATAGAATACACCTACTAGTTAAAGGCACTGAAAAGAAATTCTGTCAAACCACGTCCTTTTGAACTGAGGAAAAAGCTGTCACTGTGCTTCCTACCTTAGATTAGTGTTGGAACAAAAAGGTGTAACTTACAAAATAATCTAAAATTATATCACTAGGCTTGTGAGTTATAGATATCGTAGGATATTTACCCTAAAGAAAGATAACAGATGACATTGCTTAAAAATCATAACAACGTTATTTGGGAATACTTGTTAGTGAAAAGTATTAAAAAAAAGGAAAGTGCCACGAAAACAAAACCTCTCCTTTAATACCTCTTTAACAAGCTATTATTAAAAAAAGAAACACCAAAAAAACTTCGAAGTGACGATAAAATTCAAATAAATACGTCATTATTCTAATTTATCTATGGTCTTAAAAACGGCTATTTCCCGTTTCGTCACTTTCCCGACTTTGTTTCTCCTGACAGTGGGTATTACCGAACAGAAGGTTGTCGAAACCAGAATTAAGTCACGCATTCTCAAAAGTTGGCGAAACGAGACTGAATGTATGACGAAGAAATAAATTACGAAACGGCCGGCACTTTGTTTTGGTACTTTGTTAGGGTGGTGAATCGGGAATGTGACGAAGTGGGAAGTAGCCTTAAAAACCGTATTCGTGTTGAACAATATAAAACAAACAAGGGAACACGTGAGGAAGATTAATGTGTTCTGTTTTTTGTATTGTTCGTGAGGTTTTGTATTAATTGTTTCATTATAGAACCGCTATTAAGATACGGAGGCTTGTCGTATGGATAGCAGGGTACTAATACTTTTTGTAACACGCTGTAGAATTGTTGGAGTAGGTCAGGGTTCTTAATCTAGATTTTGAGGTTTTAATTATTTTTACCTCAAAATAATGTGATTATGCCTTGTGGCATGTCAGCTCTATGTAGGTACTACTACTGTACCTACATAAAGTTTAAATAAAGAAATAAATAAAGTTATAAATTATGGCCCTAGGTAAGCAAAACATAAGACAAAATGGGATTATAGTAAAAAAAATAAAAGGGAGGAATAGGTAGGTTTATATACTTGACGAGAATAATATCTCATTTTTTATGTTTATTTGCGGCAATTAAAACAAGAAAATAATCATCAAACAAAATTGTATTTCTAATGTTTAACAAACAAAAAATTCCATAACGTTGTACACAAACAGAACAAAATAATCCAAGCAATGGTATTAGCGTCAACCCTATCGTGTCGCGGGCGCATTGATCATAGATCACAATGATATCTAATGATAGGGCGCGTGATCGATAAAGGAGCGAGGGCTGGCCACCGCGGGAGAGCCTTCCAAGTCAACCTGCGCCCGCGCCGACCGAGTATCTACTACGGTACTCAGAATAGTCGATTGAGTCATATTTTATTCTAGATTGGAATGGTAAAGTTAATGAGGAGATTTGCTTTTGTTTGCGAGGTGTTTTTGACAAAGCGTTATATGTGAGGGCGAGCAAAACTCGTTACTATTAATGTAGATTTACGGTAGGTACTAAGAAAATATTTTTTTTTGTTGTTTACCATTTTATTGTTTCATAATTAATAAAATTACAAAATTATATCCTAACTTAACTAAACCTATTCACAAACTAAAATATGGCGTTGAAAAATTCCTCCGCATCGCTGTCGACTGGTAATGTACCCAAGAGACTGGCGGCATTGCCACGTTGTATGGCAATGCTTAGCCTCTGGTCAAGGTAAAAGCCGGCCCTTGGGTCACGGGAAGTGTCAACTAGAAAATATTATAACTTCACTTTAAAAATATGTTACGGTCCTATCCGGTCCTATTTATACCGTTAAAGATTATATTGAAGACAAAAAGGCGTGGGATTGAGCTGCTCCAATAATTTTTTTTTTTTAATATACATACTGGTTTTTTTTTTGTTCTTTTCTTTTTGCTAACTTTTTTTTCTTCTTATATACACATTGACATTGATGAATTTTATATACAAGGTGGAACAGGACGATTGACATTCCTTTAAACCACGTAAAGAGAGTCACGTTCTTAACTCGTATACAAAAAATCAATCAAATCCAATAAATACTTTAGCCACAGGAAATTATTTTTCATTTTCTTATTTTTCAACATGATGTAGGTAATAATAGGTAAACATTGCCGCCACCGCGCCCCGCACCCCGCACCGCACCGTTGGTCAGTGACTTTTCGTAGGTAAAGCGTGTTTACTTTTTATGCAGTTGATTCTGCTATTTATTTTGTTTGAAAACTTCATTTTTTTAAATTTTCCATTATCTACTAATCTTCGTGTTTTAAAATGTTTCGATGGATCAGTACTGTGCTCGTTTTCATTTAATGTCGTACATCCAGATACACGTTGTATACAATGACATGAATTATGTACTTTGTAAAATGTTATATTATTTTAATTACTGTGAATGTGAAGACTATGTGGGTCCTTGTTTTTTTTTTCTCTCAGCTTTAATCATAGTCTGTCAGTTTGAGTAAATCATGCGGCCTACCCAAATGTCCTTTCTTTGGTATTGTTCGTCGAATCGTTGAGCTCCTTAACTTTTATGTTGAGCTGTACGATTACTGACAGATGCTTGCACTGACTAGACAGGTCCACTCAATCTGTGTGGTTCTTTCCTCAAAAGACCATTTCAGACACCAACCTACATGGTCTTCACATGATCTGACCAAGATTATGTCTGGACTTTAAAAGAGACTGTGACCTCTGAGTTTGTTTCGGCCTTTCTTCTCAGAGTAGTCAGAGAGGAAACTCATCTATTTAAAAAAAAATGTTTGACATGTAAAAGTGCTTGTATAAACCTACTTACAGAAATAAAATCATTAATTAAATAATATCTAAAAAGATAACAACAGAAACACTCAGTTAAAACAATCTTGCATTTTTAACACGATAAAAAAGGATTAAGTTAAAAAATCAAAGATAATTTATTTGTAAGAACTTGTGAGTACAGTACAAATTGAGGTTTGTTAGATAGGTCAATCTGCCTTAGCCTTTTCCCAACCATGTTGGGGCCGGCTTCCTGTCTAACCGGATGCAGCTGAAGACTAGTATTTTACATGGAGCGACTGCCTGTCTGACCTCCACAACCCAGTAGCTAAGCGATACCCCTTGGTAAGACTGGTTGTCAGACTTCCGGGCTTCTGACGACCCGTAACGACTGTCAAAGATCCACGAATGAGGACCGGGACCAACGGCTTAACGTGCTTTCTAAGGCACGGAGGATTCTCGGTATGTAAAGATGGTCACCCATCCATGGACAACCCCGGCAAGCGTAGCTTAACCTGATGGATCGACCCGCGCGGCTGTTATTACTTAGCCACGAGCTCCTCTTTTTTTGTTAGATCAGGTGTTAAGTTTTAAGTAGGTAATGTCCTACATGTTTGCCATAGACGATGGCGTACAAAGCAAAAATTATAGGTTACAATAATAAAAAGCCATAGCTGTATTAATCCTGTCGTAAAAAAATATTTGCGTTAATAAATATCGAGAACCATTTGTAGTAATGTGACAACGGTATCACAGACTCACGGCTTCCTCCTTAGTGCGACAGATATCATAATTTATTTATTTACTATTGATAATAGTTATATTCCGCAATGGTAATACTTTATCCCTGAACGCAGGAAGTTAAATTTGTTATAATTTGTCTTTTTAGTGTTCCGTACCCGAAGGACGCCAAACGGAACCCAATTACTAAGCCTCCGATCCGTCCGTCCGTCTGTCTGTCTGTTATCGGACTGTATCTCATGAACCGTAATAGGCAGACAGTTGAAATTTTCACAGATTATGTATTTCTATTACCAACAACGAACAAATAATAAAAAGAAAATAAAGTTACAAATTAAAGATCGCTCTTAGTGATAAGGCTGCCCATTGTGTCACCCCTTGTAAAATTATCCTTTATATCTGTAATATTTATGGTGTGCATAATAAAGAGTATTCTATCTATCTATATAAAGGGGGTTCCCCACAAAAGAAACGTGTTTTTTTTTTTTAACTGTAGTAATTTTTTATAACGGTGGTACGGAACCAACCCTTCGTGTTCAAGTCCGACTCGCTCTTGGCCGGTTTTTCTCTTCTTATCTCAAATGATTTTTATGCGTATTATTCTTATAAATAATGGGAGTTATACGGTAATTGCTTAATTTACAAGATTAATTTTCATTTCGACGGTGACAATCAATGGTAGCCATAGTAACTAGGGGTTAATTCCCAATGACCGCTACAATGAATAGTCGTTGGGCAAATTGTCAAAATTACAATGCTTGGCGGTCGGGCAGCTAATACACAGGAGGATACCTACTGTTTCTTTTTCCACAAATTATTACGTAATCTAATCTTCAAACCAATTGATACTGATAATAACATACGAGTAATTCATCACAAATCAATCCACAATTCAATTACAAATACAAACACGCATCAAAACCTTCTTTCACTCCATAACTTCATACCTCCTTTCCCATTACCCTCTCAATCCATCAATCTTCAACACTCAGATTAGCTCTGTCTTCCCACATCACGGCCAAGTCATCAACCCTCATATATAATAGAGGATCAAGCGGCACTGAGACAAACGATGGCCCATGACTGGCCATGACTAATGGCCCATCGGAATAGGCCAGGCACTTGCGAAACGTATCGCTTCTTTGCCATCGAGGGATGTGCCCGAAATGATAATGAAATACATCGCTTGAATGGGAAATATCTAATCATTAGTTTTAACGTTAAGGGTGAAGCGCTAAGGTATCCCGCGAAATTCAAATTTTCTTACGATTTTTTCAATTTGCAGCTCAGTATCTGGGCGTATGTTGATTAAAGTATGTTTCGCGACCGTAACAAAATTATGTATTTACCGAATTATAATCATTAAAATCAGTAAAACAATTCCTGAAGTAAGTATAATCCTGAAATGTTAAGATTTCATGAAATAGTCATTCAATAGAATTAATTGGTCTTAGAAAGTTGTATTGATGACTTTAATTATTATAATTGTGTAAATACATATTTGTTGCGGTCGCGAATCATATTTTAATCAACATACAACCTAATACTGATCTGCAAAATGCAAAAAAAAATCCTAAGAAAATTTGAATTTCGCGGGCTACCCTAGCGCTTTCGCCTTAATGGAGGGTTTGAAGTTAGTAATAATCTAGTAACTTACAAGGTTAGTTGTAAGGTAAACTGTGGTTGAAACTGTATCGCTTTGACATTGTGTTCCCATTTTCTAAGATGGCGTATTAAGAACAAAAGCAATACTCCGTGGTTAAACAGCTCACCGACCTACAAACGTATCAACATGTTGTAATGTTCAGAACGACTGAAGAAACTTGGTTTTCATCCTTTAGCCTAAAGATTAGCTAGCTGAATACGGAAAAACTTTAAATACCCTTTTTCTCGCCCAACCCTTGCTCGAGCCAGCCCGCACCGCTGAGCATGTAGCTTTAAATTCTTCCCTAAATAATATCAATCCGATACAGCCTGTCCCTTGCTGTCCTCCCCCAGCGACGCCCTAAGCCGAGGTCCGGACCCCACAGGGTGTGCCCTTAGCGAGTGGTCGCTTATTTATTGAGACGCCCAGAGGAAAGTCCGGTTAAGCAGCCGACAACCTTCTAAGTAGACCTGAGAGATGCCATTTCCCAAAAATCAAATTAAAAAAAAAAAACAACAATCAAACCTCTTTTCCAAAATGACCCAAAGTTCAACACGTTCCCATTTTAAATGGGGATAAATGTATTTACTTTCAATATACTGGCCTAATGCCCTGTACACAAGATCGATTGAAGCGGGATGTGATGTGATTAGAACATCGATTGGACACGTGAATTTCGTCCGCCCATCATACGACATCAGCACTTTCACATTTTTATCTCGACCGGGATGTTCCGCTGTGTTATGTGTACGGGCCTTAATAACACTCCTTTTCAAATCAATAAAGCAAATATGTAAAGGCATGATAAATTGGAACAGGTCAACAGGTGTAGATAATTGTTTAGAAATAGGAACCGGATTATGACAAAACTTAGAAGTATATCATTGTTATTATTCCTGCAATCTGCGGGGCAATTGCGTAACATATTCACAGTAGGAATCGGTTTCATTTTGACAGTTCAACAACATTCATTGCATTATTTAAGTTGATGAGCAGACAAATTTTTTGAACATATGAAGCAATGGAATAGCAATTTGCTTCAAAATCATTCAGATTGTGACTGATAGTGTGTTACGCAATTAGGGTGCTGCACTTAAATAGGTTGATTGTGTTATCTATATAGTACTCATGGGTCAGAGTTCTATTTACCCAACGCCTTGGAATAACACATGTAGACCACGTCTCGCCCATCCAAATGTTCTGTAGAACATTGATTTCCAAGATCAAAGGCTAACAAAACGTTCAGTGACCCTGTCGCCCTGATCACATCGAACATGCCAAATTAAGGCAATCTAGAACTGAATGGGACAAGCGAACAACTGGTAACAAGTCTGTACTGTTTTTCTATAAGCATTTTGATTGACGAACATAATAGTCTTTTAGACGAACACGATTGTAATCATTTTGTTTACATTTGTAATGTTCAGGAAATATTAATTTCTATTTAAAAATATTATACTTAAACGGCAATCGAACCGGATTTCCCAAGCATGTACCAAATCTGTCATGGCGTTTGTAGATACATATTTAATCAGTTAAATGGTCATGTTAACTATAGACAAGCAAAAACGTGCATGCACTTTCCAATTGGTTTTTACATTTCACGAGCGGAACCGACAATACCCGAAGCTTTACGATGATGATGCCTTGAACAGAGATGCAGGCGCATACGACGGTTACTCAAATTCACATAAAAAATTTCTTATTGACTTATACGTCAACGAGATAAGTAGATAAATATTTGAAGTGTTAATTAAGAGTGTGTGTGATAATATTATTAACAAATATGTAATGAAATATACGGGTTTTTGTCGCCATAATTATTCATAAATATTGATTTCCCACTTAAGCCATTCAATGCAAATGAGAACCTGACGCTACCCTCTTTAAATGTTTTGTAAAAGCAGACGGTCTTCAAAATCAAAAACGAAATTCTTCAGACATCAATACAATATGATAAACAATAAACATTCCTAGATATCATTCCCGACATACATAATATAATAAATAAATGACTGGCGGCGCGAACAACTAATTAAAACATAACATCAAAAGAATGAAGTATCAATATCTGAACCGATTACTTGTAGGCGTATTACAAGGTGAGGTTTCATAATTTTAATTACTAGACAAAAGTCGTGTGTGGCGCCCCGTCGCGGCGGATTCCTGTACTAATGATGAGCTGAAACAATGAGGTTTCATTACGGGTATGATACGCGTGCCGGTGTATATCTATCTACTATTTTATATAATTATGTACCTACGTAAAAATATGTAGGTACTTAGAACAATAATGTAGGCGGTAGGTCACATGTTATTTGAAGTGGAATTATTCATCCAAAGGCGCATTCTGTTCTCGGGTCTCTGGAAAATGGAAATTCTATTCAGTCAAACAAATAAAGATTTCTTCCTTAAATTTTCACGTAATGTTTGGGCACAAAGGATATCTACGAGTATACCTACTTCCGACTTTCTCGAATTCAACAGTTTTATACATTTATTAGGGCAGTAACAGTCGCGTCTTACAAGTTTGCAGGTCGTAGGTTCGAACCCCGACAGGCGCTTTACTTAGTGTAAATTATATCATCACCACTGCTCCCAAAACGGTAAAGGAAAACATCGTGAGGAAAGTAAAGTGTCCTAGAACTAAAAATTCGAAGACATGTGACATCTACCAACCCGCACTGGGCCCGCGTGGTGGATTACAGCCCACTCCCTCTCACCGAGAGGAGAACTGTGTCCCAGCAGCGGGAACATTACAGGCTGATTATGCTTATACGTTTATTAATACGATAACAATATATCATCATCATCATTTCAGCCAAAAGGCCTATGTCCACTGCTGGATATAGGCCTCCCCCAAATAAAAAAAAAATATACATTGGATAAACTTCATAAACTAAATTAACTAACACAAATTGAGCCGTTTGAGGTCGAAACGCTCGGGTCATGTGGCCCGAGTACGCGTCTCCTTTTTAAGGAAATTAGAGGGCTGGCTCGTTCTTTGGCCAAAGAATTAGCATTGCTATTCAACGTGGCAATGCTGCCAGTCTTCTGGGCACGTTTCCAGATGACAGCGATGCGGACGAGTACTTCGACGCATAAGTGTCCTTTTGTTTTTGTATATTAATTTGTATAGTTATTTAGTGATATTGTGTTTAAAATTTGAGAAAGTAATTAATACAATTTTATTACCTACTAACACAAACTATTTAAATAATAAACAAATTTTAGATTTAAAATAATCTTGTTTATCGCTCGTTAATAATCGAATTATAAGGAACCTTACTCACGCAGTAACAACTCCAAGAAATAAGTCACATTCATACAATGCAACATTGTTTAAACACATCAATATTTTAGGTATTGACATTTCAACATCTCCGTGCCATTTATGTCTTGATTAATTTATAGTTCAGTTTTAATTATAATCATTACTATAAGGACTTTAATTATCTATTTAGTTCTGCTTATAGGTTTGTCTATGACGAATCAATTGATTTTAATGGTTGACTGATAAATAATAATTGTAAAGCGTTATTTGACAGTAAGATTTACCTACTCATCCGTTTAAAAAGTTTGAAAAAATGAATAGAGTTAAGGCTCCTGCAAACAGGCGCGACACTCGACGCGAATCGCACGCGACTCAAGGCACCGCTTGTCGCACGACTTGCGGTGCCTTTGTGTCGCGTAGCATGTCGCGCCTGCTTGCAGGATCCTTTATACGAGAGATCTCATTTTTTTAAAACAATACAGGTGATCAAATTCGAAGGAATTTCAATTTACCCAAGTAACCAATCACAAACATAAAGTCAAGAGAATTAAACCCAAATTCTTCCTTTTAAAAAAAATCTTATTTTTACAAAAACAAAGAAAACAAGTTTATTCTGACAAATAACATGCCATTTAAAAGACAGCAAATTTAAGGATCACCTAAGTCAATATGTAAAGACATGCATATTTTAAAATTTCTTGCAAAAAAAAATCGCTAAACAGTTATTTAAAGTAAACATTTCACGCCGTTTTATTTTCTTAACTTAGCATTCACCAAATAACAGGTACTTAAATGAGATATTTTCAAGGAAAAACTCGTACTAATTTACTTTAATATACTCTCAACAAAAACAACAAGAATCGCTAATACATTTTCTGTGTTGTGGTTGTTATGATTGAAAGTTTAGTGTTTGAACGAATATTTTTAAACACCTTCATTATTTTTTATTTTAAAACTTTTCAGGTTAAGCTCAGTTTAAGGCGAAAGCGCCAGGTAGCCCGGGAAATTCAAATTATTAGTATTAGGTTGCATGTTGATCAAAATATTATTCGCGACCATAAAAAGTATGTATTTACAAAATTATAATAATTTAAGTCATCAACACAACTCTTTAAGACCAGGCAATTCTATTGAATGACTATTTCATGAAATCTTGACAATTAGGATTATATAAACTTATGGAGTTGTATTATTACTGATGTTGATGATTATAATTCTAGAAATGCATATTTGTTACGGTCGCGAATGATACTTTAATCAACATACAACTTAATACTGACTTGCAAATTGCAAGAAACATTAAAAAGTTTGAATTTCGCGGGCTACCTGGAGCTACCCCCTTAAGTAAAATAAACAAATCTGTCTGAAGAAAACAAGCCATTTCTTAGAACCACAGGAATGGAAGTGTAATGTCAAAGTCACCATTTTTCCAGTGCGACAACAGACTGCGATATCTCTGTCCTGTTCAGCCACAACACTTTTATTCAGTAGCTTTGCATATATAAGCCATATTAACATTTATAAGATCTACGTTACCCTCCTCAAGTATAACCGAGACTACTAATTTAGAAGACCAAACAACTAGTACCTTAATTTTGTTTTTGATCCTCTTTGATGCGGAAGCTTTCAATCTGAAACTGAATGACGTGTTTTCTAAGTAGGTACTACCAAAGCTAAGTGCGAACAAGATGACGTATAGAAGCTCGGAATTTAGGATATCATGAGAGTATCTTCAGTTTTGTCTCTGAACCACTTTACATACTAATGTTAGCCGGTACCTATCAATATGTACAAACAATTGACACAATTAGCTGCTCACATCCATCACAGATTTTCATTTCATGATTTTTGGAATTGGAGTCTGAATGGAGCGGCGGGGTAATTGCGTAACATACTTACAGTAGGAATCGATTTCATTTTGACAGTTCAACAACATTCATTGCACTATTTACGTTATTGTGCAGACAAATTTTTCGAACTTAAGAAGCAATGAATTAGCAATTTGCTTCAAAATGATTCAGATTCTGATTGATAGTGTGTTACGCAATTAGGGTGCTGATCTTGACGGGATTGTGTTCCACTTCGATTTCTAGGCATTCAGTACGATTCGTGCATACGGATTTTGACTTAAAGCTTCGGTATACATACTTTAGCAAACTTAGAAATATGCACTTCAGAACCACCGTTGACAAGTAAAAGTTTAAGTTAATTATGAATGCGAACACTTCCAATAATCAATTGCGGCAGTAGTACGATAGCTGGATCGGAAAACCATACTTGTTCGTTGATGTTAGAAAAGTCACTTAGATGTAGGCTTGTGAATCTACCAATGAGCATACGATTGAAAATTTCTTAGACCCCTGACTAAACAGGGAAGTAGAGGGTGATCTCAAAATCTCAACTCTTCCCTACCCACCCTCTTCTCTTCTCTACCGTACTTTAATTTTAATAAATAAGTAACGTTGCGAGTTTCAAAGTCTTTCAAATCTGAAATCATAAATTGCCTTACCCTGTATTATCATGACTAACGATAGATACCTACCTACAGAGTCGCAACAATGCTTTCCTCATGATGAAAATGATCTCAAATTAACTGCTCACGTTCCAGAATGCGGCGGAGCAGAAAAAGAAGGAAACTGGTACGAAGCGCAGAGCACACGAGACGAGCACGCAACGTGATCCGCGCACCGAGCTCATCAGGCCCGGACTGTCCCGGACTGGCGCGCCGGTACCACGAGTGCAACACCGCCGTAAGTATGACCATTGCCTTCATATAGCGGATGGGTTGAAGAAAAGCACGATGCTGCTACTGCAAAAGTCAAAAGATCGTGAACTATCTATGAACTGGCAAGAAATCAGTTAGTCAGAACAGTAACAAAATTGGTCGACCATCAATAAGCTTAGTTCTATAGAAAAGAACGGGAAAGAAATTTCACAATCGTGCGACTCGTTTAGCCTGTCGCACTGCTAGGCGGCTGCATAATGCTAGCCATAATAAAAGTTTGTTTTTAATAAAATCAACATGAAAGCACAAGCTATCATCAATTAAGACTAGATTGCATATCAAGGATTAAGAGTTTCGTATTAATGAAATAGTCCATGTCTACACCTAACCGTAGGAGTCGTCTTTCCAAATTAATAGTCCTGCACTCTAATTGAGTAACTACTTACGATAGGAATCGGTTTCATTTTGATAGTTCAACAATATTCATTGCGTTATTTAGGTACGTTGTTGAGCAGACAAATTTTTCGAACATACATTATGAAGCAATGGATTAGCAATAAGCTTCAAAATCATTCAGATTCTGATTAATAGTGTGTTACACAATTAGGGTGCTGAAAAGTCTAATTTGAATCCACATGTTCCCACACAAGCTTTTTCTCTCTTATTGTGTACCTGCGTGAGCAATTATTGACGGCCCATCAATACATCGTATACTAAATTAAAATGTCGATGGGCTACCGCGATACCATTGTCTCCGTTATCAGGATAAGTTTCAAAAGATATTATACTTATCATCTCTCCGCCTCGGGCCACTGTTGATACGTTCACATCTCTTCTGAGCAGCAGGCGAAAGGGGCATGACGGTACACAATGCTAAATAAATACAAATCATTGTTGAGGCGGCAATCTCTCTATGAGGTCAATGATTGGTTCAAGTTATATCAGTAGTTATTGGTCATGCGGAATTGTGTGCCAAGGTTTGTAATCACCTGGATTTACAAAGTAATGTTGGAGTATGTTTATGATAAATTAAACAAAGGTTTCTTGATAGGTAAATACGTTTACTAAGGTTTTTACAATTTTAATATTTTTCTAATATGTAACGGACAGAGAAGATTTTTAGGTGATTTTTGAACGAGTGAAGGAATGAATATGAATGAAATTTAAAATGAATGAAGACTATTGAGCGAATGTGTCGTAGACATCCTCGGGGGCCTTGAAAGATATGGATGAAGCTTTCAAGATACATTTTCTGTGTGATCTGGTGAAGGCAGCAGGCACAATCTGTTGATGGCTCTCCGTATAGTGCCTTGTGAAGTAGATACGTCAGCGACTCGTGGCACACCATCAGTGCCGGGAAATAACTTCGAGACTCTTCCAAGGCGCCAGCATAGAGGAGGAGTCCTATCATCCTTGATTAGGACTAGGTCGTCTACCTTTAATTCTCGGCACCGCACTTTCCACTTCGTGCGCTGCTGGAGCTCCGTGACGTACTCCGTTGACCACCGCTTCCAAAAGTGCTGGCGAGCTTGCTCTAATCGCTGAAAGCGGTCAAGACGGTTTGTGCTATAGTCCAGCAGGTACGGCGATGGCAAAGACGTCAGCGGCCTACCAATTAGAAAGTGGCCCGGGGTGAGTGGAGATAGGTCTTGTGGTGAAGGACTTAACGGGCATAGAGGACGGCTATTAAGTATTGCCTCGATCTGAGCAAACAACGAACTCAGCTCCTCGAACGTCAAGTGAATATTTTTAAGTACTCTGTACAAATGAAATTTCGCGGACTTGACCCCGGCCTCCCATAGACCACCAAAGTGAGGAGCGTATGCTGGTGAGAAGCGAAATTCAACGCCTTCGCGAGATGCAGAGTCAATAATAGAGTCGCTGTTAGACGTAAGAAATGAATTTATTTCTTTTGCTGCTGCAACAAAATTTCTACCATTGTCGCAGTAGATGACTTTTGGTTTACCCCTGCGGGCTATAAATCTTTTTAATGTCAGCACAAATGCATCCATTGTCAAGTCACTGACTAACTCTAAATGAACACATTTGTACCGAAAGCAAACGAAAATACACAGGTAACTTTTAGTTATTTTACAGCCTCGTCCCTTGCGGTCCGTAATAAGAAATGGACCGGCAAAGTCGGTACCTATCGTTGAGAAAGGAAAGTCAGCTTCAACGCGATCTGCAGGTAAGTTTCCCATAATATTATCCATAGTACGAGCATTGAAACGACGACAGGTAACGCACTCGCGCGCTGCACGTCTAGCTTGAGCCCTGCCTCCTACAGGCCAATAGCGTTCCCTTATAGATGCCAGGAGATGCTGAGGACCGGCGTGCAACAAGCGTCGATGCTCCTGTTTAAATATTAACTTTGTTACATAATGACTGGAATGTAACAAGATAGGATGACGTTTGTCGTACTGGTAAGTAGATTGATCGATGCGCCCTCCGACTCTAAGAATCCCATTTTCATCTAAAAATGGATTAAGAGACAAGAGAGCGGCTTTAGAATTTAAAG
Source organism: Fissipunctia ypsillon (assembly GCA_947568875.1). Lineage (NCBI taxonomy): Eukaryota > Metazoa > Arthropoda > Insecta > Lepidoptera > Noctuidae > Fissipunctia > Fissipunctia ypsillon. Next base: position 11,297,409 of record OX387659.1, on the reverse strand, counting down.
ATTTACCCTTTTGTAGTAGTCCTAATTCTATAGGAAAGGAATCTTTCTGGGCTAACTTTATAGAAACGTTATGTGCGTTTTCTAACTCGGAAACTTGAAGTGGACCTCGTAATCTGTCCGACCTTTTGTGTGACCTACAATTGTTGGCGAACCTTAAAACTCTAGCTAGAACTCGAATAAGAGTAGTTAAATTAGAATAAGTTGCTAAATCTACAGACAAATCTGGCATGGAAGGCGCCTCCTCCCCTCCTAAAGTATGGTGGGTCTTAAGCTCCGGCAATTCTATAGAGTCCGCAGTATAAGCGGGCCAGGAACACTCGGATTCTAAAAGGAATGATGGACCGTTCCACCATATGGAGAGATCTACCTGGTCTGGATCGATGCCACGCGAGACTAAATCAGCCGGATTGACAGAAGTAGGAACATAACGCCAGTCTGTGCGATTTGTTAGCTCATTTATAGCAGCTACTCTGTGGGCGACAAACGTTTTAGTTTTATTAGAGTTGAGCCAACCTAATACAACTTTAGAGTCTGTCCAATACACCTGACGTTCAATAGGACAACGTAATGCGGCTAAAACTGTAGTAGTTAGTTGAGCTCCTAATAGGGCAGCGCAGAGTTCGAGCCGTGGTATTGTCGTGGGTTTAATAGGTGCAACCCGTGATTTTGCACATACCAGGCTAACTTGTATGGCGCCGCTAGTAGACACAGACCTCAAATATATACAGCTGCCGTAGGCACGCTGTGAAGCGTCACAAAAACAATGTATTTGTACAGAGGAATTATTATCAATTAGAATGTATCTAGGAATCCTTAAAGAAGACAAACATGAAGACTTAGTAGAAAACTTTAACCAGGAAGACCTTATTTCTGGAGGAACAGGTTCATCCCAATCAATTTTGTGACTCCATAGTTCTTGTAGTATAATTTTAGGTTTAATTGTGAAAATAGACAGAAGACCAAGTGGATCAAATATTTTAAATGTTGAAGAAAGTATAGTCCTCTTCGTGACATTTTTAGAAGCCGAAACATCATGCTGAAAGTGAAAATCATCCGAAGAAGGCGTCCAACCTACACCTAGCGTACTAGTCGCATTACTAATCATGAGATTGCCACTTTCTAGGTTAACGGAGTCTGAGAGTAACTTGGGTAAGTTTGAACGGTATTTACGCAGATGAAAACTTCCCTTTGCTAATTCAGAAGAGACTGAAAGACGGATATGACGCAACTCCTCCTCACTGCTTGCACCGGTAAGTAGATCATCACAATATAGATCATTTTGTATGATAGTTTTGATCTGCTGATCTGAACACTCTTCACCTATCTGCCAAAGAGAGCGAGTGGTGAGAAAAGAGGCACTAGCGAACCCGTAAGTAACCGTATTTAAACGAAGCGTCCTTAAAGGCTTATCTTCACTATCACGCCACAGTATCAGTTGAAGATTGCGATCAGATTCTTTGAGAAGTACTGAGCGAAACATTTTCTCTATGTCTCCTGTTAAAACATACTTATGCTGTCTAAAACGAACTAATATATTAAATAATGGTTCTTGCACTACTGGTCCCACCATTTGCAGGTTGTTAACAGAAACACCAGAAGAAGTACGAGCCGAGGCGTCAAAAACAACGCGTAGCTTAGTCGACTCGCTTTGTTCGCGTATTACTGGGTGGTGGGGCAAGAAATAGGCATTGAACGGCCTAGACTCCGGAGATTCAGATAGATGGCCTAATGCTTCGTATTCGTTTATAAATTGACAGTATTGTTGTTTTAATTCTGGTTGTTTTCGGAAACGAGTCTCTAAATTCATAAACCTCTTTTTGGCTAGATTATAGGAATTGCCTAAACAATCTATGCTATCACGAAGTGGCAACCCTACACAAAATTGACCATTACTAGTGCGAGTAGTGTTGGTGAGATAATGTTGCTCACATAATTTTTCCTCACTACTCGGGGGCCTTTTTTGAGGAAAATTTTCAAGTTCCCAGAATCTAGACAACTCGTCATGTATGCTACTAGAGGTGTCATCATTTGAGACAAAATTGACCATGACTGAGTTATTTTTATTAAAACAACGCAGTGATCCCGTAACGAGCCATCCTAATTTTGACGCCTGAAGCTTAGGATAACCATGTCCTAACGAATGCTGCTGGGCACTAATGATGTCCCAGAATAAGTCAGCACCAATCAAAATATTTATTGGGGATGGTTCATTCAAAGTGGGATCTGCTAACTGAAATCCATGAATATTTAATTTTTTCAAATCAAAATATGATTTGGGTAAGTTGCCGGTAATTTGCGGCAAAACTAAACATGAAACTGTCACATTAAAAGAACTTGTTTCAGAATGAATGCGTAGAATACAGCGTTCTGTGTTAATATTTAACTTAGTGTTACCAATGCCTACTATGGTAGTGTCTGATGACTGAGGAATCAGGTTTAGATGGCGCTTTACGTCCTGCGTGATAATTGTCGACTGACTCCCGCTGTCGAGCAAAGCTCGCACTATCATAGTCTCGTTGGTGGCTGGGTTGGTAACCTTTACTCGAGCAGTACACAAAAGTACTTCAGAAGGGCACGTTGAGGACATAGTGACAGAATTAACTGAATTGGATTTTTCTGTTTCTTCTGATTTATGAAGAAGAGAATTATGTCGTAATTTGCAATGACGACATATAGCTGAAAGACGACAACGTTTAGCAATATGACCAGATCTCAAACAATTCTCACATAATTTGTTAGAAAAAACAAAGGCTATCCTATCCTCTATTGAGCTCGCCTTAAAAGACGGACACTCATAAAGGCGATGACTGTTCTTACAGAACAAACATTCCGGTGTTTTAGAAGTAGAAGTGGTGCCATCGTTTGGTATAGCCACTAAAGACTTGGAACTATTATGTTTGTTATGATTACTGGAGAACTGTTTTTGTTTATTATCTTGATTATTATGTTTATGTCGATAAACGGTCTCCAATACATCAGCGCGACATTTAAGGAAACTGAAGAAATCATTAAGCGAAGGTATGTCACTCAAACTATTCCTATGTTCTTCCCACTTGAAATATGTATTACTATTTAATTTACCTGCAATAATATATATAACTAAAACATCCCATTTGTTAGTAGGAAGCCCCAGTGAGTTGAGTGCACGTAAATTTTTAGTGACGTGGTCAATAACATATCTCAAGGACTTATCATTTTCTTGAACGGAATCAATGTTGAACAAAGACTTAAGATGGTTATTTATCAATTGACGCTTATTGTCGTAACGTTCGCATAAAAGTTTCCATGCTTCGGAATAATTATTATGAGAAACTTCCAAATTAGCGATCACCCGAGCGGCTTCTCCGTCAAGATATGATTGTAAATAGTGATATTTATGAATACTTTAAATTTTATCATTATTATGCACTAGCGAAACAAATGTTTCCTTAAATTCCAACCACTTAAAATACGCACCGTCGAAGTTTGGAATTTTTATCACCGGTAATTTAAAACCTAACGCATTACAACTGTGATCGTTCTGATGACAAGTAGCCATAGAAGATTTATTTTGAGAATTATTCTCATCATCCTGAACTATTGAATTTTTCTTAATTAAATTTTGAACTAACGCAATACAATGGTAGAAATCGTTTTCTATTAAATCTCTAGTAGCTAGCTCGCTACTTTGAGTATCTGCGTTGTTAATTTCTATCAGATTCTGCACCTCATCAAATTCAATGAACAATGCCTCAATTTTTGATAGTTTCAATGCGAGTTTACTCATTTCTAATTCTGGAATGGATTCTAATAAAGCTAAACTATCGACACTTGACTTAAATTTCGTTACGCGTCCTTTGATAGACCCGCGTTTGCTTATTAGTTCCTTTAACTTTAAAGATTCGGACATTGTAGTAAACTCGTAATGAGCCAACACAAACAGATGTTAATAGATAACAAAATAGGTATATAGCATACGATACGCTCCTCGCTTTGTTGATCAGCTGATGCCCGCGACCCACGTAGACTGCATGCAATGGTGAGATATGCAGGTGGGGCGCGCCGGTAGTCAGATAACAGCGATGCGCAAGTGATGCCGTGTCACAAGTCAAACCACGATCACTGGAATAGATCAAATCCGTGCGCTTGTAAACTGATAACAACAATTAATTACTCGTATGACGAAACAACGACGGTTCGTAAGTTTACAGTTAAACTCGGGAAGTATTTACTATGTAAGTGATTTATAGGTAAAATTGAGTGATATAAAGGGATAAAGAATCGATAATAATAATAGTTAGTAGTAATAGGAATAGTTTTATAAAAATTGCTTGGTTTGAGTAACGGTAAGAGATTAACTTGTAGTTAAATGTGCATTAATTTAAGATGGCGGTAAGTCCATAAGTGAAATTAATTTGGTTAATTTGTGCTTTGCCTATCCTGTTTAGACCTCTTTCGAAGATAATTATGGCTAGGCGCAATAGACACAAATAGAAATAGGAACTTCACTTGACTTCGAGAAACTAAATCCGCTAAATGCACAGACTAAAGGATAACACAATAGGTATGTTAGTAAGATGGAACGAGCTCACTTTAAATAGGCAGACAGCTAATCCCAGCAGTCCCTTTGTAGGCAGGAGCACGTAGGTAGGTAGATAGTGATTCCTCTGACTCGTTCTAATTGCGGACTTGCTCGATCGGAGTTCCGTAGTCCCAGCAGAGTTCCCAGAATGGCTCGGCGAAGGTAAGGTTGCTCGACCCAGGTAGAAGTAGGATGTCAGTCCACAGGCACGGCGATCTTGGATTCTCAACACGGCCTTCCGTTGGTACTGGTAGATTTCGTCCGATGTCGACGGTGACCTTCGAGTGCCCTTGACGCGGGAACAATCTGAGTGGCTATTTAGCTTCGATCCGAAGCTTGCAGGTCCTGTCACGGTCGCCACTTTTTGTTTATGATAAATTAAACAAAGGTTTCTTGATAGGTAAATACGTTTACTAAGGTTTTTACAATTTTAATATTTTTCTAATATGTAACGGACAGAGAAGATTTTTAGGTGATTTTTGAACGAGTGAAGGAATGAATATGAATGAAATTTAAAATGAATGAAGACTATTGAGCGAATGTGTCGTAGACAGAGTAGAAGGTAGGTAAAGTTGACAGTCGTTACGGGTCGTCAGAAGCCCGAAAGTCTGACAAGTCTGACCAGTCTTACCAAGGGGTATCGTGTTACCCAGTAACTGGGTTGTGGAGGTCAGATAGGCAGTCGCTCCATGTAAAATACTGGTATTCAGCTGCATCCGGTTAGACTGGAAGCCGACCCCGATATAGTTGGGAAAAGGCTAGGCAGATGATGTTGGAGTAGAAGGTAGTAAAGTATTATTCGCTAATGAACAACCTTGACGATTGATATTATAGCTTTTGAAGACGGTTTTAGCAGATATTCAAAAGACCAGCTCAAAGCAGATTGAATTTCTGTCAACCAAACATAAACGTGTAACGTAAATAAATGAATTTTGAATATGGGGGTCACTTTTGGGAGAAAAATTTTATAATTAAAAAAAAAAGTTTTGCAAACTGTACCCTGTGAATATGAAAGTGATATGAAAGGAATTTCAAATATATATATTTTTTTATAATTTTAAAATAAATAGTTTTAAAGTTATTAAAGAAGTTATGAAAATTGACCATATCATAGAACAGTCACAAGCTTGTGAATCTGCTTATGAGCATACGATTGAACATTTTTAGACCCCTGGCTAAACAGGGAAGTGAAGAGGGTGATCAAAACTCTGCCCTACCCTACTTTAATTTCATAGATATCGTTGCGAGTTTCAAGTGCTTTAAATCTGGAATCATGAATTGCCTTACTCTGTATTATCATGACCAACGATAAAGACACTACAGAGTCGTAACAATGCTTTCCTCGTGATGAAAATTATCCTCCTTATCTCCTAAACTGCTGAGCCTAAACTTTTGGAACAAATACAGAGAATAGTTCTATACACATAAATTACACGAAAACCTATAAGAAGTCTGTGGTCTTGATCAGTATTGTGCGTACAAACTTACATTTCAGTTGGAATGTATGGGGGAACAAATTCAACTACCTATAATGTTAAGTTCGTTCTTGGGATAAATTCATCCCAACTACATCATTGTGCGTAGTCCGACACGCACTTGGCCGGTTTTTTTTTTTTTAACTTAGCAGCCTTCGAGCGTTAATTATGTAGGTAATCCTAGGCAAGCGTACACCATTGCCGATTACATCACCGCTTAACTTCAGCAGAAATTGTGATCAAACAAGCTATGCCCTATACATACACACCATTCGTTTCGTTCCATTCGTTTTTCCATTACGGATTTCTTAGTAACAGCCTGGAGTTTGGAAGTTGGCGGTATCTGATAACCCCGTGCTTCGGAACGTTAAGCCGTTGGCTCTGCGCCTGATCTCTCTCCGGTCGTGTCGGATTACTGTCCCATCGGACTTTGAGAGTGAGGGAAGAGAGAGTGCACCTGTGTCTGCGCACACACTTGTGCACTTTAATATATATCTCCCGTGCCGAAGGCTGGTCTCCGCTGAGATTGTTTGCCATGGCCGAAATTGGGTCTGGAGGACTATTATTACACACACACACTTCGTGATAAATACCCACCTAAGCTTGAAAATTTTTCATCTTATAAATTAATTTATACTTTTCCAACATTTATTGTTATGTTCAAAATTGGGTACTGCAAATATTTTATGGCATTGTTACTACGGATAATCACTGAATCCTAAGTCATAGTTTAGGAGTCAGAGCATTTAAATATAGACCTTTGTCTTTTATGTTTTTAGTCTAAGGGATACAGTAGAAATAATTTTGCGGAAATTAAAGAAATGTATTATTTATTTATTTTATAATTTACTTTCTGACGTATATTGTCATCTACCGTCTTAATATTAATTTTACCTCGTTGTTTGTCCTCAGCCGTGTCCCGGTCCACTTCGAGACGCACGCGCAGAGCAGTGTGCTGTGTATGACAGAAGACCTTTCCGCGGCCGGTTCTACACCTGGGTGCCTTACGTTGATGGTAAGTTCCATATTTTAGCCTCATGGTTGCAGCTACCCCTCATTCTTCTATCTAACCAGGCACAATTTGCCTGCAAGCAGCTTTGTACGTTTCTCACACAAACGCGGCAGCGCTGCGACACTTTTAAATATTGCAGCATCATGCTGAGATAGGAGCTTTTTGGCCTCGTACAGGACTTTCTGTGCTTTTTTTTAAGAGTGTGTTGAAGAGGACCGTCAGCGTCACCTGTATACCAAGATTGAAGATTGCTAATATAATAAACTCAATATTACTAAATAGCTAAGCTATCGTCACCAGCGTACATAATGTCATTTACTTTCTACATGCTATCGTCTCATTTCGTCATAACCTTATTCAAATCATTTACTTTCTACATGCTATCGTCTCATTTCGTCATAACCTTATTCAAATCATTTACTTTCTACATGCTATCGTCTCATTTCGTCATAACCTTATTCAAATCATTTACTTTCTACATGCTATCGTCTCATTTCGTCATAACCTTATTCAAATCATTTACTTTCTACATGCTATCGTCTCATTTCGTCATAACCTTATTCAAATCATTTACTTTCTACATGCTATCGTCTCATTTCGTCATAACCTTATTCAAATCATTTACTTTCTACATGCTATCGTCTCATTTCGTCATAACCTTATTCAAATCATTTACTTTCTACATGCTATCGTCTCATTTCGTCATAACCTTATTCAAATCATTTACTTTCTACATGCTATCGTCTCATTTCGTCATAACCTTATTCAAATCATTTACTTTCTACATGCTATCGTCTCATTTCGTCATAACCTTATTCAAATCAGTTTACTAACAAATAATTTTGTTTTGTTTCCAGGCGACTCACCATGCACCCTGAACTGTCGGCCGCGGGGGCAGCAGTTCTATGCCTCTCTGGCACTAGTGGTGGACGGCACGCCCTGTACCAAGCCAGGGTTCAGAGCTATCTGCGTGCAAGGCGACTGTAAGGTAAGTGAATAGTTTTAGTGAAGGTAAAGCTCTTTTTGTAAGGGCTCAGACTATTTGTAAATTTAAGATAACGTTCCTATTTTCTGTCGCCAAAAAGTTTGGTATTTCAAAGGTATGAGTGCTGGTAAAATTACAGGTGCATGAGTCCTTTCAACGTTGTATATAATTTTTCTTGCTGATAGGTCTGCTTGTAAGCTCTGGCAAACCCCTTAAAGTTGCTGGTCTCGATAAACAACTGCATATTAACCGTCAGGTAAACCCTTGGCACTGGTTTTCCAACCTATACTAAAAAATAAAAAAAAATACGTTAAGTAGATACTTTACCTAAATGTGAAACCACCAACTTGATAAAATTATGTCAGTTTGAATAGAAATATTGCGGCATTGCAGCGCCATCTAGTAGCTAGTAGTATAAGCTTATCTATGAACTAGGTTAAATTGACAGTGAGCTTCGGTCGTGTTATTTTATACTGGCAGCGCCATCTTTTGTTGAATAGAAGAAGATGACTGCTTACATTTTTTTTTCAATCTATTCTTCCGAAATCAATGATTACTTCTAAAATTCAGACAGAATTTTAATTTTGCGTTCACCCTAATTAAATTTGGTTTTACGATATTACGACTGCAGCCGTTTGGACTCAGCATCCTTTACGGAAAGCTATGAAGAAAAATCACCCAAAGTGTGTTTACATAAGTACGACATCAACAAAATTTTTGCTTTATCTAAATCAAAACATCACTGAACATAAAATTCTTAAAATCAAGAGGAACTCATCACCTCACCATCATTTTAGGTCTCTAAGTCCACACTAATACAGGTATCTGCATAAACAAACACCAACTACATTCATTTACTAATAGCTACCTATGTACGACAATCAGAAATGCATGTCGGAATGTCCCACGGGCGCATGTTCGTGTCCCGAGCGGGACAACTTCCTACCCGGCCCGTAACGAACCCACAGGCACTGATCTATCATTTATTTTGTACGTACCTATACTCGGTATACTACACACATGCAACAGCGTTGTATTTTAAATAAGTATAGTAGAAGTTAGTAAACTAACACACAACAACTTTATATTTGAAAGAGATCTGAATTAACATTGACGACCTCATCAAAATTATATAGACCGAAGCTAATGGGAATGCCGCGAGAAATCCCAAACCCCTTTATTTAAAAAACGTTGCTTATAGTTCTGTTCTCAGATAAGGCTAATCTGTGTGTATGTCTGCGACATCGTAGCTCCCAAACGGCTGAACCGATTCTGATTATTATTTTTTTGTTTGAAAGGTGACTTGATCCAGAGTGTTATTAGCTATGAATCAAAAAAATCGGTTCAGCCGTTTGAAGATTATCAGCTCTTTTCTAGCTGATGAACGGATGTGAGCATCTTCCACAAGTCTGATCGATTAGAAATTTGGTATTCTGTTACTTCAATGTTATTAGAATAACATATCGTAACCTTGAATTGATGCTGCAGCATTACCTGGAATTTGCAGGATACCCAACTCCCTCACCAACTTACAGCAGAGGTATCATGTTTGGGCGCATTGGAATGTTCTCAACAAATAAGTTATAGATAGATGAATAGAATAGAATAGAATATATTTTTATTGTAAAACATGAGTTTACATCATAACATGTGCAAGGTCTTCTAATAATGGTTAGATCTGCATGTTTTGCCATTAATGGCGTACAAAAACAACATATTTGGTTTAAAATAACCACAAAAGATTTGAGTCTAATGATAGTGATCAGGGTCCGATAATGGAGTAGGAAAAAGAAATGAGGATAAATTAGTAACTAGCTTCACTATGGGGTAAATACCTACAGCTGCGCAGATTTCGGCAAGGCACGTGTCGATCGTAACGTGTCTACTAGTAATATATAAAGTTTAAAAAGCAGGAAATAAAAGTTACATTTAAAATTTTAAAAACCCCCGACACAAACAAAAACATCTAAAAAGTTAAAAAATAACATGTATTGGCTCTTAAGTTTAATATAAGTTGTAGGTAATATTTTGCTTCAAGCGTCGTCGTATCGAGAGACGGCTAATGAAAACGCCAAGCAGACGAGACTTATAATACTAGCAATAATATGAATGTATGCTATTGTAGAAAGGTTAGCTTCCTATTTTCATTTAACTTTTCTTAAACTAAACATCATTTAAACAAACGAAGGTGGTATGAAGGTGCTGGTGCATTGCACCAGAGGGGCAATTCTCGAAATTTTAAGAACGTTCACAGCAAGTTCACAGTGATCTCAGTCTCAATATGTCAAGAATACCTATAACTTCCCTACATTTCTGACATTTGATTATCACTGAGATGAGATTGCGACTAGATTTTGAACGTTTTTAGTTACGAGAATCGGGCTTCAGGTTAAAACCTCTACAGTACTTATCTACCTACTATCACTTGTAAAAGTACATTGAAACAACGTTTTGAATGAAACAAATGGTGGTAATGTAGGCTTAATAAAAATGTGAGTAAACACTTTAAATTCCCCTGATTATGTAGATACTAGCGCTTTGCGTGTGTTCATATTAGTTTCGTGCCAAGTATACAAGAACGCAAAGTTCGTCAGAAGGTACAAGTTAATTCAGAATACTAAGCCAAAACTACATTAATTTAACAGCAAACACAAAGATTTGAGGAACCAGTAATTAACCAGGTCGTATTCCCTCAGGCTTAGTTAAAACAATGGCTAATTAGCGCTCGCTTTAACGAGATGTAAGGGAACTTAACTTGGTACAACTTGTAGGCTCAAATTATTCTCAAAACTAAACACAGATCCTTATATAGATGTAAACTTCCAAATAATTCTGTGGAAGTTGGATTGTTAACACTCCTGAATTGGAAGGTCTAGATAAGGTACCTACATAGAAGTTACTAAGGAGGGAAATATTCACAAAGTGTACTTATAAGGCATGAGTAAGTTAACCGAATTTAAGCAGTTGGATAGGTACCCGTGGAACAAATACTACATTGAAATAAAAAGCTCATGAACGTGTGCTTTTGCAGCGCTTTCTGGTTTGGTGAACCCCTAGAACTGTGGCATTTTCGATTAAAAATGTGGATGAGCAGAGTCGTCTAACAAAATTTTATTTATTACAAAAACAAAATACTTTTCACATTTAATGGGGAAGGTCGGGCAAAGCTAATTGTAGATGGCGTGATCATAGCTAGGTCCCCCACGGCCTACAATAAGTTTGACATTTCGTTCAGTCATGAGTTTACTTTTATTTCGCTGTTTCGTTATTTTTGGTCATTTCAATATTTTAAATCCAGTAAATGATATGGAAAGTGTCAGAATTTAAAACCATAAATATATCCTCTAAGTCACTTTCTTCAAAATGTTTCTACTCTGTTTAATTTATAAAACATCTCTACGAATAGCTTTAAGCCACCATCTTTTAATTTTAGTGTCTCTCGGGAAATGGTGGACTCCAATTTCGAGTATTTAGTAACACAACAACGCATCATTTTCGCAAAAATAAAATAAAACCACCTCACGCCTTGTAATATTGGCTTGTGTTGGGAACTAGCTACGACAGCGCCATTTTGACAGTTGCCTTCCCCATTGTAACATCTCAAGCGGTTGTAAGTTTTAGATACCGTAATAAGATCCTCCTTGGTCTATTCAAATTATCTAGCCCAATACCCACTGATATTTCTGGTAAGGAAACCGGCCTCCAGAAACTGTCACCTTTCAAAACCTTCAAATATAGCTTTAAATCACAAGTTCACAACGCGTAGAGACAGTATAAATATAATGACGCAGCGTTTTCTGACGCAATCAAATACATGTGTCATAGATGTACATTTAATATGAATTATGTTTAAATCTGCCCAGCTTTCAATACATGTGGCGTTAAGATGTGATTGGGCCGAGGTTACGGATTAGGTACTAGCCACTGACGTCAGACAAATCATTTTGGCATCGTAATGTAAAAATCTGTCTATTGGAAAATTATTTCACAGATATTTCTATTTAGGTACCTGAGAATGTATTGGAAAGTGATGTATTAATCTACATATATAAAGATACATTAACGTCATCGCTTTCTGGTGTTTTCGGTCTATGTCAGAAATTCCCACCAAAATCCATTGATGGATGGATGTTTAATATATTGAATGCTAGAAATAAAATAGAGAACAAACTATGACGATAACGCTTTAGATAAGGGGAACAACAATATACTTAGACATTCTTATGACCAATAATGTCCGCAAGGCAAGGTGCATGGACAGTGTAGTATCGCAGAATCTGGCCACACTTGACCGAGAGGCCGCGGGCTGCTAACGGTACAAAAGATCGGTTGCTATTGTTCTGACAGTAATTGTTGTCGATTGCCCACTGACTGCACAACACCAGTTTCAGCTGACCCCTACCTACCCTCTTACTCCTACAAACACACATGACTTTACCCAAACGAAGGTGTCTATGTCATTGGTGTTGTAAATAATGTGCATAATACACGTTTTGGTCGTCTCTCTTGAATTTATATATAATAATATTTCCATAAGTTATGACGCCGTAATTTTGAAGCTAGGTTTTGGATATAATGCCCAATCATAAACTGAGTTGATACTACTTTAAGAGCTGTGGAATATGTATGTTTCTCTACACTAAGGATCGTTTAAGATGGGAATGTTTCTTGAAGTACTAATTTATTTACGTGTGCTAGGCTTCATTTCTTTACATCTTATCTAGCTGCCTTTCATAGTGACTATGTTTCACTCGTAGCTGTTACCATGACCACTGTAACGTTAGTCATCGTCGGACAGATTAAACGGCGAACAATACTTGTCGAAGTTATAGTTTTGTAATGAGCCACAGTTGGGTGCAAACTTATCGACCAGTTTGACTCACTTCAATGGCACTCCGAGTGTTCCGGAGCATTTGATTGCTCGGTCTTCGCCGGTACCAACTTTGTATGAGTAACGTCAACGGTACAGCTTCGAAAACAAACATTGAGGCAGGCAGCAGAAGGGATCCATAAGAACACGTCAAAACCATTAATTTTGTTGCAAAACTGATAAAGTTGTTAGAAACATCGCATGTCTTGGCGTAATAAAACTGACAAGGATAATGTTAGACATTAAAGCAATAGTAAAAATGTCTAGAATTCTTAAACTAGCGGATCAGGTTTAAACTCCAGAAGAGTTCGAAAGACAGGGTAATGCAATACCATCGCCAGTAGATGACAAAATTAGTAGCAAACTACCACCTACTAAAACGACAGCATATAATATTGATGATTTTGATATCCAATGCTGTTGAAAGAAAAGACGGCTATGATCAATTCTCGATACAAGTGGCAATGGAAATGCAATAGTAAAACGTTATCGAAGCAGTGCATGGTGGATCGCCCGCAGCAGTATTTGCTTTGCATGGAACGACAAATTAATTGTACAGTAATGACAAGCCGGCTGTTCTTGATGCAGGTACGACTTGTTAGTCGATTTCTATCGGTCGGTTATTACCAATCCGTCGGTACACTAACTACTAGTTGTTTTGAGTGAGCAATTCTCTTTTTAATGCCAGGTTTTATATAGATGTTGCGGTAGAAATGCCTTTGCGATTCGATTTTTAAACGCTCCTTTCGGATGAATAAAATCATCCGTTGTTACTTTAGGATCAATTAATCGTTCCTTTTGTGTATGTTTAATGTCACAACTACTCCCTATGTTAACGACACGGACGACTCATCTCATTCCACTGTTTTTCCTAGAATGTATACAATATTCGCACTAGCATAATCTAATGTCAATAAAAACTACATCTGACATTAATTTTTTGCTTACACAATTGGTTTCGGCGTAGTAAAACAATGTTTAATTACTCATACATGGTAAACGGTTTATGTATTACTGAGTCAACATTTGCTTACTCGAACGAATGCTTATAAAAAATATGTTTTACATGCCTACATGGTTTTAATAGGTTTAGAGTAAAACAGCATTTACATCGAAAGGCTGTATGGTTCTCGTAGATTCAGTGAAAACGTTAGAAATTGTACTAACAACAACTGCCATATAATTTGTCAGATCGTTAAGTGAACAGATAAAAGTGGACTCATGCATAATTGAAAGTGCCGCTAGAAACACCGACCACTTATCTAGCCAATAGTGTAGGCGAGCAATCACTGCGATGGTTTCGCTAAGGTCCGTTTAGATCAAAATAGTGTAGCTAGAACAGATCTGGGACTTGAACATTCCAACTTTAAACATAGAGAAAATACATTAAGGAATACGATCCCTTCTACTCTTGTATAACAAAGATTAGTGAGACGATATAGGTGTGTATTTAAGAGTTTTTATTGTTATTTTTGATCCATTTGATCTAAACGCACCTTCAAGGCACTCTCGTTCAAACTGTTATAAATGAGGCATGCGGACTCGTTAACATTGTATTTATTACAGTTGAATTAAATGCTTTATTTACATTGCCAATTAACAGTGACAAATGTAAGGGGATTGTGTTTACAAGCTTACTATATAAGTTTATGAGGAAGAAAGTACGTGAATTTACACTCTGAAGCGTTTAGTTTAAATTAACTATTTTCATTACAAATGTATCTAAGTAGGTAACTATCTGACATTTCTGAAATAGTTGATTTAAACTAACTGTTATCCCAACGATGTTTTGTATAATTTGGAAGATAATAATATTAATAATCTTTAAAAAAAAACTGTTTGCTGAGCCTAAATATGATTTAACATAATACGTACCTAATTAATTCTCTCTGAAAAATATTAGTGTAACGTAAGAAACCGTGAATCAAATTAATCTTAGTTAAATTTAGATTTCTGTTGCTGACGAATAGTTTGAAGAGATGAGTAGATTTCATTAAAAAATATTTCATGACTGATTTTTTTTTTCATTAATATTTTGTGAAAACTGTTACATGATTTGTAGATGACTAATACTTAAGTAATTTTAGTTACGGACAAAGTCGAAATCACTGGCTGTAAAATCCATTCAAAACTTGATTATGGTTAACCATAGTGACGCATCACGCTATGGTTTTTCTTCCGTGAGAGTACGAATCAGAGTCACTATGTTTAGTACTTACTCATATACCACCTACTTTTTAAAAGCTTTCATGTTTGTGAAGTTTTTAGTGGTCACCGGGGCACAAGTAAAAGGTACCTTACCTATAGGTACTATTGAGGAAACTTACATTTGACCAATTTGAAAACAAAATCCCGTGCAAACGATGACCACATCTGTTAGCAAGTGTTATTATAACGGCCGAGCGCTTGCAAGCAAGAATAGCCCTTACGGTGCATAGATGTTCGTTTCTGTCATAGTACCTTCATTAGGAATAGCGGACACTGTTTATAGACACTTAAGTATAATAAGTCTGAATTTGTGCCCGGTTGATAGCATAGGCTCGCCCCTATTACTTGGGACTTAAACATAACTGGCGAAATGTGGGTGTACTATAGGTACACCTCTGACTAACCCTTCGGAGATTACAGGCGTGATGTTATGTTATGTTGTCATAAGTGTTGCTATACTGTTGATGTTAAAGATAAGTACTACAAGTTCTGCAGTATTGTTTTGACAAATGCACAATACCTATCCATTGATGTGTTCGGAAAATCTGTCTTTTGGACATCTACATCGTAATGGTTATTGTTTACCTGCTGGTATGAACTATACCGATATCTACATATCTATTGCGATTTATTAGTGTTACGTAATTAATTACTATTACTGATAACTGACCCATCCAGCACCCGGTGCGAGTGCGGTGCTTCTGATCAGACCATGTCCCACTTGCTGGAGTGTCCTAAGTGCCCGTTCACTTGCACCTTTGATATCCTAAACAATGTCACTAATGCCGGATTCAAAGTGGCCACCTACTGGGCTCAAACAATATAAAAACAAAGAAGAAGACCATCGACACGGTAAGAAGAAGAAGACGTAATTGGGGTGCGGAACTTTGTCCAGGTCAGCTAGAAATCTGTAGTCCGCAGCTCGGTGGCGGCGTTTGTGGCGACATTTTGTGGCCCGTGTATAAAGTAAATAGGACAAGAGACTTAGCCTTACCGCACACGGGACATACATAGCCACAAAACGCCACCACCGATTTGCACTATCGTGGCGTGTAGCGACCACCGGCGTTATCCGTATGCGGCGAGTTCGTATAAAATGTACGAAAACTGTAGGTAGTCCGCAGCTCGGTGGCGACATTTTGTGGCCCGTGTATAAAGTAAATAGGACAAGAGACTTAGCCTTACCGCACACGGGACATACATAGCCACAAAACGCCACCACCGATTTGCACTATCGTGGCGTGTAGCGACCACCGGCGTTATCCGTATGCGGCGAGTTCGTATAAAATGTACGAAAACTGTAGGTAGTCCGCAGCTCGGTGGCGGCGTTTTGTCGCCCGGGTATAAGATAAATAAGATAAGAGACTTAGCCTTGCTGCACACGGGCCACACGTAGCCGCAAACCACCGCCACCAAGCTGAGCTATCGTGGCGTGTGGCGACCACCGGCGTCATCCGCGTGCGGCGAGTTCATATAAAATGTACGAAAACTGTTCCTAGTCCGCAGCTCGGTGGCGGCGTTTTGTCGCCCGGTTTTAAGATAAATAAGATAAGAGACTTAGCCTTGCTGCACACGGGCCACAGGCTACAGCCACGAAACGCCGCCACCGAGCTGCGGGCTACAGTTTTCGTACATTTTATATGAACTCGCCGCACGCGGATGACGCCGGTGGTCGCCACACGCCACGATAGCTCAGCTCGGTGGCGGCGTTTTGCGGCTATGCGTGGCCCGTGTGCGCCAAGGATAAGTATATTGTCATATTTACCTTATAAATCAACAATTCAATTTTTCTTCCAGGTTGACCCACTCCCGCTGATTGACCTTCGCTAAATTAATATCCTCACAAACATGACGTGATACTCCCGGCGCGATCGATAACATTGTTAAACTCTAGAACATAAATTAATGAATGGTATCTCCTCCCGTGTCATATGCGGTCTACTTAATACGCTTCAGTGCTCCGTTCTCGGAAGTTAGGTCATCATAATCCAACAAATAAAATGTACTCAATGAGGGACACATTTTTCATACTTTATCTTTGACATACCTATTAGTAAATTTATAGGGAATTTGTGATTGAGACAAAAACATATTTTAACTGATTTAACACCTAAAGTTAGGATTTAAGACACATAGAAAGGCTCTTACAGATAGCTGATGGTGTTTCAGAATCTTTTTTTTTGGAGTTTACTCCCCGGTATGGAAATGTTATGAGGATTGAAATTTATACAAGCGTTAACTCAAAAGCGTTACGTTTTTCTGCGCAACGTACTTTGCGCACCTTTCACGGAGTAAACAGTCGTGCATCGGAGCTGACACACACACACACAGTTTTTATTGTGTGTGTGACGAAAAAATTACACTGTACATTTTAATTTACAAAAGCCGTCACTTCACCCACAAATTCGTACATAAATAGAAAAGATTAAATGAGTAATGTTGACATTCCTCCTGTAGCAATATCGATGGCGAAGTACCAATACCTCCTAACTGACATTTTTCGAGATATTCACTTTTTTTATCGTTTTGAATTTAAAGGCGTTATTTGCATGTTTCAAAATCCTCAATTCCTCGAAAATGTCAGTTAGAAGGTATTGGCACTTCGCCGTCGATATGTAAAACACAAATTACGGTTGCCCCTCAAATATTTAAAACCTACAGAAGCCACATAGCGACTACCTAATTTGTAAATATAGCAATCTGGTTACGTCACCACCATGAAAGTCAAGGACAAATATCGAATCTATTAGAAAGAATGCGCGAAGAATTTAATCAAATAGATTATTTAAGTCACGCGGTTACTAATGAATAAGAGGTTTGATAGATGAGACATTCAACATTCATCCTTCTTTTCTGTCGTAACTTTCTTTTGAAGTACATACTCGTAATTATGTGGACTCAGACTAGGGTCGATGTGGCGACGCTTTGGGGGAGGCCTATGTCCAGTCCAGCAGTGGACGTCTTTCGGCTGAAGTGATGATGAGCCTCAAGCTGATAATTTTAAAGATAGCTTGTTTTTTGAAAAATAAATAAATAATTAATTAAATCAAAATGTGAAGGGAAAATCATAAGAAAACAATTTTTACACAATGAATACTTAGGTACATAGAACTCTTTGTTATGACTTCAGTATTTCATACAAGAGCAATAGAATTGTTTATGATTAACCAACAACATGATTATACATTTAACACAAAATTGATTGTGGTGATTGGCAGTATTTTTTTTTTTGTAACACTTTATTTTTAAAAATGTCTTTATTATATCTCGGGACTATTTGGAAGGCGTACGAGGGCCAACTCGCAGAGGCCCCTTAGACAATTTTAAATGATGAGGAGGCACCAACCGACGATTGTCCCTGTATACACTATGCAAATGCTACCAAGGACAACCCCCGGTTAGTGCAGGACTATTGTAGGACTTGGAAACGAAACATATTGGGACTATGGGTTTGGGCGGCTATAGTGGATTGGTTACCAAGAACTATGGAAAGACTATGTCCCCTGTCTGATCAATGTTTCACACGGATAAAATAGCAGGGGGTGACTTGCACATTCAATAAGGGGCCCCCGAAACCGGTCGCTAGCACATAGTGATAAGGAGGCAACATGTCCTGAGGTGCTTATGAGGAGTGGATAGGTATTCCACGGTCATCAGGATAATCCCGGAAGTACGGTCAAGATCCCTACCAGCATTTTACTGGAATACTTCCTTCCTTACACTTTATATACACTTTATTTCTATATTATTATGAAAGACACAAACAGTGAAAGCTTCTACCCAGCTAAGAATAGAATCCCCAAAATACTTGTTTTAAAGGGCGAGTTAGGGATTATAACAGGTGGATGAGCCGGAAATATGGTAATTATAGCAATTTCCTTCTGCGGATGTTCTTTGTGGCCGTCGTAGGGTAAGCCCTTTATTCAGCATTGCATGAGAAAATCTTTACCTACTATTATTATAATAATATGAAATGAAATGTAGAACTATGTGTAGATGTTTTTTTTTTTTTTTTGTTACGCATAAATAGCTGAAAGGATTTGTATGAAATCTAGCACTTAGATAAAAAATGTCCTGGATTAACTCATAGAAAGCTTTTATCCGAAGTTTACGAAGAAGTTTTCCTGGATTCGAGTGAAAATAGGTAGAATAGATACTATCTATACTTACTTATTAATATAAAAAAGCTGAAGAGTTTGTTTGTTTGTTTGAACGCGCTAATCTCTGGAACTGCCAGTCGGATTTGAAAAATTTCTTTTTGCATTTGATAGCCTATGCTTGACGAATTTTTAGGTTCTTTAACATCACGCTACGACTCTTAGGAGCCGAGCAAAAAGTCAGAAAGAACGCTAAGCGAAAACGAAGTAATAGCGCGGGCGGGAAATGTGGCTGTTATTTTAATATATTGTGATGTCCTACGACTTCCACGCGAGCGAAGTCACGGCAGAAGCTAGTAAAACATAAACGTAGATATATCATCTCTTTAGTTTACCACAAAGGCCTACATGCTTGTGGTTCTCGTACCTATGAATAAATTAAGCCTCCTAAGTACGCGACCTTCCTTTAGTCTTCAGGCTGTGAGAGGGATTCTTGTGGTGGTGGTGTTGTAAAAGGTAACTGAAGTAGTGGCCAGTAAAGAACTTTCTACACACTTACGGAACCTTTTGTCAATTTTTAGGGTTCCGTACCTCAAAAGAAATAAACGGAACCCTTATAGGATCACTTCGTTGTTCGTCTGTCCGTCTGTCTGTCTGACAAGACCCTTTTTCTCAGGTACGCGTGGAGGTATCAAGTAGAAATTAATATCTAATACGTAGGTCTACGGTCCCTTGGAGGTCTAATAAAATCAAGCTTCTAATTTAACGCAACAAATAATACGGCCATTTATGCGACATATTTTGATATTCGCAAATAAGTCAAAGCCGTCAGGCATAGGTCCCGTTGACCTAGAATCATGAACTTTGGCAAGAAGCAGGGTTTCACAATACAAGCAAAGGAAAACAGTCCGAAAATCAAAAATTTGTAGTTTTATCATATAAAAAAACATTTTTTTGCGACTACAAGCTTACATTTGCAGTTGGAAAATTGACCGTGACGTACATCGATGTATGGGAGAACGTGTTTTTCAACTACAATGTTAAGTTTGCTTTTGGGATAAATTCTTCTCAACTACGGAACCCTTCATTGTGCGTGGTCTGACTCGCACTTGGCCGGTTTTAATTTACGTTTTTATGAATCTATGTAAAGAGGGTTTTCAGGAACTACCTATGCTATGACACCATTATATTGTGTACTAGCTTTTGCCCGTGGGTTCTCCCGCGTAAAGGTCGGAAATTATCCCACGGGAACGTACTACCGGGATTCAATGAATTCCATTTCCTAACCCAAGTCATGGCCGATCCGTATGCCTTTCATTTAAATCTGGCATGAAAGGCAACAGACAGACAAGCACATAATAAATTCAAATAATCTTTTTAGGCTTCCGTACCTCAA
The DNA here is from genome assembly GCA_947568875.1 of Fissipunctia ypsillon. Taxonomy (NCBI): domain Eukaryota; kingdom Metazoa; phylum Arthropoda; class Insecta; order Lepidoptera; family Noctuidae; genus Fissipunctia; species Fissipunctia ypsillon. The sequence continues at coordinate 11,276,805 of OX387659.1, read as the reverse complement.
AAAAAAATTGGAACCCTTATAGAATATCTTCATTGTCTGTCAAGACACTTTTTCTCAGAAAACGCGTGGAGGTATCAAGTTGAAATAGGTACAAAAAAACTTAGATTTACGTCCCTCGAAGCTCTGAAGAAATTCAAACTTAATTGTAAACGCAATCAAAAGATACGGCCATTTATGCCGCATATTTTGACACTCGCAATTTATAAACCAAAACCTTACTTCGCGTACTTCCCGTTGACCGAGCAGTATGAAGTTTGGCGAGAAGCAAGGTCTTACAGTTGAAGAAAAATACGAAAATTGTCAATTTGTAGTTATATCAGTGGCGCACATACGATCATCATTAGAGGGAAGCCGAAGAAAAAATTTTTTAGTTCTCATAAACTCGACAAAAAACTGTAGATTTTTAATCTCATGATGTATTAAACTGGTATTAAATATAATTACATAATGTGATGCGATACACAGTTGCACACACAGGTGTACCATATTATTAGGCAATAGTAGACATTAAGAAGAGTGGTTGTTCCGAAAGGAAGCCGATAGGAATCGGGTTGTATAAAGGCTTCGCCCCTGAGTTATATACTGCAAACTTAAGTCTGTGATCGGAAATCATAGGCCGTGTGTTGAAGTATCTTTAGTCTGTATTTCATTCAAATCAAATTATTTCATTCAAAACAAAAAGGTAACAGACAGACAGACAGAGTTACTTTCGAATTTATAATATTAGTATGGATATGGATTTTTGTCTAGTTTAAATTACCCGATGTTATGAACCTAGTACATATTCTAATCCTTTTTGATAAACATAAGTTATAGATATGTCACAACAGAAACTCCATTGTAAAACATCTCTGTCTAACAGTTTTAGGAAAGTATTAGGTAACATTTATCTTAAACTGTAGTAGTAATCCTAATGTACCACTTAACTGTAATTCCGTCGAGTAATTTAGTTAGCGCTAATGTTATGGCTTGGGTTGATACTTAAATCTTAATCTATTGCAGGTATCATAGTAAAATATTGGTTTGTTTGTGTGGTAAGTATTAATTATTTAAAACTCGTAGTTTCCAGGGTAAAAAGAAACTTATCAGTCCACACCCAAAATGCGTAACACACTTTCAATGACAATCCAAAAATTTTGAAGGAAATTCGTAATCCATTGCTTCATATGTTTGAAATTTTTTTTCTGCTCGACAACGTTAATAACGCAATGAATATTGTTGAATTGTCAAAATGAATTTTGAATTGTGATTGTGAGTGGTGTTACGCAATTACCCCGCTGGGGGTATTAGAATCGCTAATGTCAATAAAATGTTTTGCTGTTTTAGTGTACTTCATAGTATTAAGTGCCTTTTATTTTAATAAAATAATTAGTGCTTTTGTCGATGCCTCCTTGAACTTTTCATACGTCACTACCTTATTGTAAATTCTTTATTATTTTATTTTTTCTATCCTTGGAAAGGAGACTTGACCTAATGAAATTAATTTGTTAAATTTTGCATGCCAATACTCAGGCAGAATGTGCACGGGAAAATATATATTTTTCTTTTACCAACTTTTGTTAAATACCCACATTCTATGCGAATAAATGATTTGATTTGATTTGATTTGAATGGCAAATTAACACAACATCTATTTGACAACTTGTCACTGAAAAACCCAAAGACAATGCGTCCCGCGTCCAATCACTAGTCTCAAATAATAATAGTCAAAGGGCGTAAGCGTGAAACGTGATTGTCCGATCAGAGTGACTAATTGGTAAATTACAACTAGTCGTACCGCGTCGAACCTTTACCCGGCCGGGGGCGATTCTGAACACAACATTATGCACTTAGTACTTACTTGTACATTATGCACTTAGTACTTACTTACTTGTACGTGTTTGGACTTGCCTAACTCGATCCGTTAGGTGACCATTAGGAACCAAGTTAATGGAGGTTCTGCATCAATGTATTGTAGTTTTGGTTTTACAGTATGCGGGTGGTAATATGTAGAGATTTAAATAATGGTTAAAAATAGGGATAATAAGGTACCTACCCTACGGTAGCCTTTAGCAGTATTTCACTGCTGCCCAAAACAATATTCTGCGTACCATCACAGGTGCCCTGTGGTTTTCCAGAAATGACGAGATCTACAACTCAAACTCAAACTCAAAGCATTTATTTCAATTAAACCAATGACAGGCACTTTTGAATTGTTAAAGAGTCAGTCAGTTAATCAGAAAATTGAAGCTAGTCGCCCATTCCAAAAGGTAGATCTCTATGGAGAAGAATGGGCAAGAAACTCCATGGACACTCTTATAAATCAAAACTATTACAAAATCCTGGGTACATTGTTCTTGTTGCTTCTGTATGTGAGAACAATGTAAAAAATAAATAATTAAAAACAATTCAAAATATAAGATTAAAAATAAGCCCTGGCAGTTAAGAGATGACCGGTCTCCACTGACGGCGCCCGTTCACGAACATGACGCGTAGATCAGCACCATCCAGCTCAACCATTTTGTAGGGTAATAAATATCTTGACGTTCCAGCTATTCAGGATGAAATCGACAAATTCAAAAGGAATGTGCTGATTAGCTCTCGGTTCGTCCAAATACCTTGGCCAATAAACTCTTGAAACCTTCCGTAACGGTGAAAAAGGCTGAAACGGAAGGATAAAAAAGGCAGTCGAGACACCGGTCTCTTCGCCTAAACGTCAAAATTATTGAACCCAACTGCTTATAGTCTTGCGACCGATGGCCGATAAAAAAGAAAAATCACTGCTGCACCTTAAACTGAGTTTCGATCTAATCGAACCACGCGTTAAAATTCTTCCATACAAACTTTGACACCCCCCAATCTCCCTCTAGGGGGTAGTTTAGAAAATCGAAAAATGACAAACCTTATGATTTACTAAATAAGTACCCGGTCTTATGCTTTTCGCATAAGTAAGTACAGTCTGTCTCAGCTGCCTTTTTAAGGTTGTTGGGAATACTAGCAGCACACTGGAATGTGGTATACCTACTCATTTATTTATATAACAGTATTGATGTAGCACAAATTATAATATCGGCGATCACAACACAAATGGAAATAGACGCCCTCCAGCATGAGTGACATCGCAAGGAGAACTAGCGCCACGCTTGTCAAGCTACCATATTTTGATGGACACCCAACTGATTGTTTTGTTCTAAATCAGTTTAGTGGCAACAATTAAAATTCCACGATGAAGCGAACTTCTAATAATAGATCTTTCTTGCATTCCTCCAGCGCCCTTGAGAAAATAACTCTGGACAAAAGAAAATTGTATCGTATCATAGGTAGGTATTCTGAAAGTTCAGTTAGAACCTCATTCAAGTGAACGCACAAAATTCAGTGTTTTAAAAAGTATCGTGAATTCACATCTTGACCAAGTTCCAATTTCAAAATGATTTGCTGAATAATTGCACTACAAGTACACGTTCAGTTGTTTTACAGAAAAAGAAATACAACAAAAAAAAATGAATGAGTCAACGACCGACCCCTCAAGATTGCAGCAACTCGATTTCTTGTTTGATAAATATTATTATTAAACTAATAAGTATTCCCGTATTATTTACTTAGCTGTAGAATACCGTAGACATTTTAGATTGCCAAGAAATACAAAACGACGTAAACGCAGACTTAGTATAATGTATATCTTTCATACAATCTTGTAAATGATATCTCATTATGTTAAACTATAGAGTAAGCGATACCTGAAGACACGATCTGCAATTATTTAGATAAATACATGTATATGTAAGGAAAAATAAAAGCTTTCCCAACATTTGAATTGCAGTATTACTATAATAATCTTTAGGTATAACGTAGTTACTCTGTGAAAGAAAATTAAACAATTTGAGATTTGGAAAACACGAAACCCTGGGAAAATTTAACGGTAACGTAATTAGCTGCTGATGCCAGAGTCGGTCTGCGGATTTTCTCTCAAATGGTTTAAGTAATTTGTTCTGGCAACGTTTATTGTTAGATGTTTTTGTGTAGATATTTATTTTTACTGGCAATAAAATAAGCACTTAGCAAAATATATACTGACAGCAAACTATGCGTAAACAAAAAACATTCTTTATTAATATCATTTTATGACCTTTTTAATAATTTATGGGTTTTTATTATAATTTAATATGAATTCCATTTCAATTTCACTCTCAATTTTGTCAAAATGGTTAACGATATCTATAAAATGGTTCTCTATCAAGAGTAAAAGTGCCACAATGAAGTTTATGCTGTGCACTAGACCGCATATTATGACGAGAATTGACCATAAAATTTATGATTACTAAAACGAGATAATTCATAGAATTAAGTATCGGTATGAAAAGCTTATTTTATTTCACCTAATTTTCTATAAACTACACCTTGCTATAAAACATTTAAGTCTCTTTTGTGAACGTGATAATATTGTGAAGATTTTCGCAAGAAATCTATTAAATGTCTTATATTTTTGTTACTTACATTATTATAAAGGTGTTCATGGAAATAATAATAGTAACATACTTAAGGTCGATTGAGACTATATCTTTCGTTCCGCGATACCGAGTTTTCTGTTCAATATAAACGTTTACGGATTATTAAAAAAAGACTATTTATAAAATGCATACACAATATCGATTTCGCTTTAATACTATCTCTCAGAAAAACGTTTAAGTAGTATCGTAGTCTAAAAGATGGATCAAAAACTGCAAAAAAAGATTCGCAAAAAAAAATAAGAACTCTTTAGGACAACTCAATCAATAAGCTTCTTCCGAAACATTTTACCCAGAAGGTGGATTTATGTGCCTTTTAAAACGTCAATAAAAACACTTATTTCAACACTAAGCCTGAAGGTTGACGCCTTACGAGCACTTGGACAATAATTTAGTCAAATACTGAACATTATTCATGCTAAACTGCCAATCAATCATTATTTTCTGACAGCATGACTAACCGTTAAAACTGACATTGTTAGGGACATGTTTTAGTTGTATTCTGAAATTGTTGACTAACATTCGTGGTTGACAATGTTTGAGACTGAAAAAAACACCTAAAAAATAAGCATTTAGGTAAAGCTTTGAAATTTAGGCAAGGAACACAAAACAAGGAATTAGACAAACATAGAAACATACAACATACAACATAAAAGGCGTGGTGCTCACAGCTAGGCAATGCAGCTATCCCTCATTGGACAAGAAAAACTGTTAACTCAGGCTATTGCCGTTCACTGGTAAACAGTAATAATGAATTCCAACAGCTGGCCATGTCCTTAAATAGTGTAACCCTGCTACATATTGTAGAACATTAGTGACATAAATACCTACATCTGGCAAAGGGCAGATTCCCTTTTCTAAAAAGAAATACTGTTGGAGAAACTATTACCCTACATTAGGACAGCACCTAATAGGGTGAATAATAAAAAAAAAAAGATTACGGAGTCAATCTCGTGTTTGACACGGTGAAAAATATCTTAAAATAGACACACACCTACTCCAAATCCATACTATATATAATATATATTTCACATAGAAACCCACTAACCTCGAATCATATCAGGAAATGAAAGAAAAACAAGATCATCCCCTTTGAATGTCACCTCTCATCCCATCACACACGTCCTAAGTCAACTTAGGGAAATGGGGTCCGTATGTATACCCATGATGTTTGCGTCAACGGTTAACCAAACTGAACCCTAGCCTGAATTAAATCATAATAATATGGGCCAAGTATGTTTATAGATTCCACTTTTAAGTGGTAGAAAGGTTTTAAGGTAGGTATAAGCTAACGTTAAGTAGTTAAATTCCAAAGTGTTATAGCGTTTTTCCATCTGGAATTTCTCAGTGGCAGCCTCATCTGGATTTGTGCCCGGTTGATGGCAATAGGCTCGCCCTCTATTACATGGGACTTAAACATAATTGGCGAAGTGTCGGTGTACTATAGGTACACCTCTGCCTAACCCTTCGGGGAATACAGGCGTGATGTTATGTTTATGTTAGTTCGATTCCAAACCAAAGGTGGCACAGCTTATTCTATATGAATACCTACTAGCGACCCGCCCCTGCTTCGTATCGGTATTTCGTTATGGATTTGTTAGTATTTAAACCTGCCGGAATAAATTCTCTAAATGATGGCGAAAACTGCATCAAACACTGTTGCATAATTTAGAAGCACAACGCGGTCACACAGACAGACACGAAAATCGAATTTCATTTATAATACATATACTCAAATATAACATAACATAATATCGCGCGTGTAATCCCCGAAGGGTTAGGCAGAGGTGTACCTGTAGTATACATGTCGCCAGTTGTTTAAATCCCTTGTAACATGGGCCGAGCCTATTGCTATCAAACGGCCACAAATCCACACTATGTATAGAATAACATGACGGCACGGTTAGCGCAGTGGCTGAGCGATTGGACTGCTGCACTGCGTGTCGCGGGTTCGATTCCCGCACGGAGCAAATATTTGTATGATCTACAAGTAGTAGTTTCGGGTCTGGGCGTTTGTGTTTGTGAGTTTCTATGTTTGTAAACGCACCCACGACACAGGAGAAATCCCTAGTGTGGGGCAACGTTTTAAAAAAAAACCAAAACATGTGTACACCTCTGCCTAATCCATCGCGGATTAAGGCGTGACTTTGTGTTCATGTTATGTATAGATTTAAGTCCAGGACCAAGGCAAATACGACTTTAAATAATAATATGTTGAGCGTTCTGTACTCAGACTCCTGAAAAATTGCGTCAATTTTACCAAACTGATCTCTTAGAGTATCTACTGAAACTGTGCTCGCGACTTCGTTCGCGTGGATGTCTGCAAAAAAAAATTCCTATTTGAAACGGATTTTGTTCACAATTACATGGGTTTGAATTTTTTGCGCGGAACCCTAATTCTATTTCTAAAATAAAAGTAGGTAAGCCTTAGTTACTCCTTATAACATCAGCTATCTGCCACTGAAAGTCCCGTCAAAATCGGTCTAGCCGTTTCGGAGGTTAGCCGGAACAGACAAACAGACAGACCGACAGACAAAAAATGATTACATTGTATTTTGTTATAAGTACCGTTTAAACCTACTTTCATATGCATTTAGTAAAAATCTGTTATTTTGACATTACAAACATACACTTAAATTTTTACATGACTGCCCCAAAAAAAGTGTAATGTATTTATATATTTATTTGTACCTATAATTGTATAATAATATAAATAACAAAATAATTAGGTATGTCTTGTTTTATAAGAAATATTTACACAAAAATTTATTATGAGAATACTGATGGTACATGGATGTCATTTCATCATATTTCAACAAACGTGATTTATTTCCCAAAACTTATATTTTTTAGGTTTGTTTTGCAAACATAAAATACGATAACATTTAAAAATATTTTAACTGCTCAACGTCTCTGTTTTCCCGTCAATGAGTTCCTACTACGACAATTGTCATAAATCAAAATAGAGCATTGCGTAAACAGAGCTAATGAAGGAAATTTCTGTTTCTGCTTTCGGCACTAAAACCAAATAAGCTTTCGAATACATTTTCCATCTTTAGAAGGCTTATGTGCTTAGCGGGAATTGCGGGAACTGTATTAGACAGAACTGGGTTAACGCAAACAGAGTCACGGGCATCGAAACGCCGGTGCTAATGCTTTTTCTCAGAACACACCTGCCGAGCATCATAGGTAATCATAACGTCAGTTTACAATTTCCGCGAGATTCCTCACTCAAATACTCCAGAAATGCTCATAAGTAAACACAATCGTAAATCTCGAAAGAATGCAAAATATTTTAAATTGGCGTTTTAAGACGTTTAACAGTCGGAAATATCTTGGTTTAGTGCGGAGCGATATTTATTGACGCCGTCCCGCCCGAATGTATTTTAAAACTTCCCTCAACAATTGTTTATTTGTCCTGTGCAATGCGTCATATCGCTCACGTTACGCTGACTTTGATTCACATTTTTACATGAATCAACTCAAGGTTTTATATTACGCATAAATTATCTTAGCTAAATCCACCGCATAAATGGGAAATATCGAATTAGCAATGCAAGATACATTATAGATTACAAAATTACAGAACAACAGAACACTGATCACTTAATTTGAGAGATTATCGAATGCCTCTAGCGCTGTTTATACTTAAACGAGTCAAACATTGCGAAATACGTGGTGTGCGTTATTTTGCATCTACGTGTATTTTAAGTATAAAACATTCTGACCGCGACTTCATCCGCGTGATATTTCTTGTTCCCCCGTCCTTCGCGTCCGCGTTACTTCGTTTTCGCTTAGCGATCTTTCTGACTTTTTTCATTTTGCTCGGCTCTTTAGGGTCGTAGCGTGATGTTAAATAGCTTATATAACATTTCTCAAGAATTGGGCTACCAAATACAAAAATATTTTTTTCAAATCCGGCTGGCAGCTCCAGAGTTTAGCGCATTCAAACATACAAACAAACTCTTCAGCTTTATTAACACAACACATAACATCACGCTTTGTTTCCCCGAAAGGTTAGGCAGAGGTATACCTATAGTACACCCACAGCAGCTTTATTATATCTAAGTATTACAAATAAATAAAATTGAAGTGTCTATTTGTGATGTCAAAATAACAGCAGTTTTACTAAATGCATATGAAAGTATAAACGGCACTTATAACATTAAAAAAAATTGTCTCTGTCTGTTTATTCCGGCTAATCTCCGAAACGGCTACACCGATTTTGACGGCTCTTTCACTGGCAGATAGCTGATGTTATAAGGAGTAACTTACTCTACTTTTCAGTAAAATATTTAGGGTTCCGCGCATTGCGGGATGTTCGAAAGAGTTACCGTGGCCCCGGCACAGGCAACAGAAGGAACACGGGTGGGTTTTAGTCAGTAAAAGTCTGACACGCCCTCCCGCTCCGCCCAGAGCGGGAGAAGTCATTTGATGATTTCCCATCCACAAAAAAAAAAAAAAAAAAAGGGTTCCGCGCAAAAAAAAATTAAAACCCATGAAATTATGCACAAAATCCGATTCAAATAGGGAAGCATCGACATCCACGCGGGCAAGTTAGTAATAAAGTACGAGTAAACTGATAGAATAGGGAAGGTTCCTAAGTTCTGAACATCGTAAATACTACTTAAATCTGATTTAAAACCAGATTATTATTATTCGGACAGTTTACTCCTGCTACCGCTTTTCAACACGGTGATAAAGTCAACATTATTTATTTGCAAGCAACTGTAAATAATCGGCATTAGGAGATCGACTCCGCATTGGCTATGGTCCTGATAACGGGTGGTATGCCGTGGCTGATGTCAAAATAAATTGTTGCGAGGCGATTTATATGCAGTGTCTATGGGAGTGTTTATTGTGCTGAACAATACGTGTTTTATAGTAAATAGTAATTAAAATTCCTGTAAGAACTGAATGTAAATACGTCAGGGAAATTAATTGTTTATCAAATTAACACCGTCAATTTGCCGTGTTATAGCTTTTTCATACAACTGTCAAAGAATGCCAGTGCGTTGATTTGAGTATACCGAATAAAGAGTAGGTCAAATTGACGACCGATGTAAAGACGTCGGTAGTCAATTTGACATCGCCTGACAAATAAATTACGCAGTTACCTATAGATAAAATCACGATAACACATACCAATACAGTAATGTATACAGAAATAGCCTCATTTTCCCTCTAAACTGTCGCTCTTCGTGTTAGTACAATAACTAGTTCGCTACATTCAGTTATTTGCAATGTATGATAAATGCATAATTTGACAATCAGTTAGTAATTTCCCTGACTGCTAATAAAGTAAATACACAATAACAATCTGCTGCACTATTAATCCATTATTTTCGTTCCTTTTATATATATATATATTCTTTCCTTTTAATAAAAGGAAGAACAGAAGGCGATTCGAAAACAGTTCTTGGGTTTTCTTTTTCTTCTGCTCTATGTAAGACAAGTACACACAGTTGCCAGGAATGTAATCCTGCATTGCTACTGCCACAGCAGGCGAAAAGCACAAAAAACATCAAAAGTGCAAAACTAAGTAAACAAAAAAAAAACAATTAATCTTTCACTTGTCACTCGTTTAAGTACTAAAATCATTTTATCTACCTATTAAATAACACGCTCCCGACAAATGGCACAAGTTTTAAAACACGATTTGATTTTGATTAATGTAATTCGTAACAACCTCCGATCATGCCACAGACAAAGTGAATGTTTAAGTCGATACTTATCTTGTAATTTGACAGCTGTCAATCTTAATACAACAATACACCAATTGAGTTTGTAAGCACTTGTTATCTGTGTATGAGTGTACAAATAATGGTTTATTTCTGTTGCTATTCTGCTGTACTTGTACCTGCTTGAGTATTTGTGGTTTTTACTCTCTTAACTTGTAACATTACCTACAAGTTTCAATATTAGCAAAGGTTACAAAGAATTAAAAAAATAACCGAGCCTTTAAATCGAGGCTGAAAACAAAGGCCTTCAATATCTTCAATTGTCATTTTATGCTGTTATAAGAGACAATTAAATTTCTATTGACAACGACCTCTAGGAGGCTGGTCAACAGCGGAGAGAGGTTATCCTCTCTTCTACAACTGAACATAATGACAAAAATAAACGAATCCATATCTAAAGCCCTAGATACTTTTATACTGTCTGAGAAAGAGATGAGAATTCGTTTACATTTTAACCCAAATGCTTTCTAAATAAAACATATCAAAACAACCCCACACGTACAGTACTAACCGAAAATTTCAGTTTATGTGTTCAGCAAAATAGTGTCTATAAAAACTGAAGAGGTCTTGAAAGACAATAAATGTTCTACGTGCTTCGGAAAGAACCTTTCTTCTGCCAACTTTGCCTCTAATACATGACACCCTTTCATCGTGTGGGAATAGAGACAGCTACCTAATAAAATTTTTATAGCTCACTGGAGTACCATAGATTGATTTGTAGAACAACTATAAACGTTCAAATTGATATTTATTGAAATGCAATTATGTCGTCGAATGACAGGCCTCTCTGAAATATGGTTTTATTGCTACCACGCAGATCTGTATAAGAGGTTGCGGGTCAGATCTTGGATTTGTAACCATTCTTGAAAGGAGACTGGTGATAATGTTTTTCTTTTATAAGATAAAATTACTGTTTCGATGGTTCAGTGGTGGAAGGCGCCACTGTTGCAGTATTCGGTTGGGTTCTCTAGTCGGACAATGTCTCGAAAATTTTTCCGTTGGGAAATTTTGTGAAGGTACCGAATAGCCTGGATTCTGGATTTCTGGCCGGGTTCTCACTCACTCTATTACTGCTTTATAGATTCATCTCTGCTTTACCCTTCGTTTCCTGGTACCTCATTAACAGCATAACTACTCGTATTTATGTAAATGTCTATTAACTGTTCCCAAATTAATTAAATTTATTTTATTGTTTTTTTATATGCTTCCATGTATAATCTTTTCATTATTTTACTTATATAGTCTTGTCTTTTAAATAGATTCTTTTATAATTGAATGTGAGAACGTTGTAGGCTTAATAGATTTGTAGACCATTTTCTATTTTGTTAAGTAGGTACCTGGTACTTGTTGACAGGCCTACACTGTCCTCCCATACTTAATAACACTGTAATTTGAAAACATTGTAAAAGCCAATTATTTTTAAAAGAGTAACCGTGGAGTTTCTTGCCGGTTCTTCTCCATAGGAAACGACCAAATGGAACCGTGCACCAAGCTTCTGACCTTTCATAAGTGCCCATGTAGGCTTATGTGAAATAAAACATTTTGAATTTGAGTTACAAAACTGGATTATTTTCTGTCCAAATGATCAAAAATGTCATTTCAAGAAAGACAATTACCTAAAGGTACCTGACAAATAAATTAAGGCTCCTGCAAACAGGCGCGACACGTGACGCGAATCGCACGCGATGTGTTGCGTCGCGCGACACGCGGTGCCTTTGTATCTCGTCGCATGTCGCGCTGGTTTGCAGGAGCCTTTATGCAGTTACCTATTGGGAGTAACCACCATAACTATCGTAATCACTTCAATATCTGATTCTACAAAAACATTATAATAAAGTCCTTGTGAGAATTTAAACGATTTCTTGATGAAATCACGATAACACATACCAACACAATAATGTACAGAAATAGCCTCATTTTTCCTCTAAACTGTCGCTCTTCGTGTTGGTACAATAACTAGTTCGCTACATTTAGTTATTTGCAATGCATAATTTGATTAGATAACAAAATGCCGCGGAATGTATGTACATAGTGGTGTCTCATTAGACTTGATATCACAAGTAGGTATGCCAAAATATTTACCATGTTCAGCTGAAACTGAAACTATCACATATTTGAGTAAATCACTTTATTAATTTACTGTTTCATTTTGTTTATTTAAAAACCGAAAGATCCACGTTCCATAACCCCCACCCCTCGACCTTTAGAAACCACAGGATTATTTCAAGAGTATGGACAGCAGTGTCCCAATTTCAGCCATCAAGGCAGTCGTCACAGTTCACATCTAACGTAGACGCATCTACGCATTGACTACGCGACTTCTACGCGGGTGTCTACGCGACGTCAACCAAAGCCGCAAAGGCGGGTTAACACAACTGCATTCACCAATAAATCTTCCAAACTTGGTGATTATGGAAATATCCTTTACTGTTTGTAGCCTCACACACAGGGTTGCTTTAAATTGGCTAGCTAAACTCCACACGCGCGATGGGTATCGATAACTAAACACGATTTAATAAAGAATGACATGAAATGAAAAAATGTACCCAGGATTTTGTAATATCTTGATTTAAAAGAGTGTCCTTGGAGTTTCGTTTCGTTTACGTTGCGTTTTGGAATGGCCAACTATACAAGATGTAACATAAATAACGCACAACCTCTTAAGGGATCATTGTACTCATCATTCTGAACAACTTTTACTACGGGACCAAACCATTTTGACGAACATAAATGTAGGGAGCAGCTGATTTTTTTTCTCGCGATTTCAGGTTTGGTCCCATAGTAAAAGTTGCTCATAATGATGAGCACAATGACCCCTTAAGAGGTTGTGCGTTATTTATGTTACACCTTGTATAGCTTCAACTTTGTAACTAAGAAACTCCTTGACAGTTCAGAAATGCCTGCACGTGTTTTAATTGAAATAAATACTTTGAGTTTTGAGTGGTTATTAAGAAGATCATGTCCAGCAATGGACGTTTAATATGTCCATGTAGATATGTTGATTCATAATATTATAGGTTAATGTGAAGTAAGATCATGGATAATTTATAGTATTGCTAGAATGAATGCATTAGATCGTAGGCTAAGAAATCGCAGATCCCTTCTGTACCTATTAATTGCTGCATATTATAATTTAATATGCGGCGGTTCAACATGAAAAGCGATAATTTTATGAAATAGCTATGAATACAATGTCTTGGTTTTATAGTCACATTGAATAAACTTAAAGACGCAGAAGTCGATTAAGTAGGTAGGTACCTAATCCAACACCATACAGTTTTTAATCAATCATAAACGACGATTATTATTTAATGGATGTGTTACCTTGTATTCATTAGATTCTTTAGCAAATATGTATATGTATTTCTCATACTTCTGACTTTGTTCATTCTTCCTTTCATTTTCAGTCCATTCTTCTTTGGAATGCGCTACCTCTTGACATCAGGATGGCCACCAGTCGGTATGCATTTAAGCGGAGATTGCGGAGTTATTTTCAAAATAAATAGCGTAGAGTCATCTCAAAACCTCTCTCTCTTGAATTTATATATAATATATGTATATAATATAGGTATATATTATAGTAAATATGTATGTATGTGTATTATAAGTTTATGACTTATTTATGTACAAATTGTTCCATTTCTAACAGAGCACCTGCCATCTAATCTCTTCACCACCCTTGGTTGACTGGTAGAGAATGCCTAAGGCATTAAGTCCGCCTTTGTACTTTTTTAAGTGTGAAAAGTTTAAATAAATAAATAAATAAATATGTAGGTTTAGCATTATAAGTACCTATTGAATGAAATACTTACTCACATTTGTGTGTAGTTTACGTGTTAGCAGCGAAATATTTTATTACATTTGTTGGAGTGCCAAAAAACCCATACATGATAATTAATTACTACGTTAATTGTTTCAATTTGATGGATTATTGAGATATACGTTTACACAATGACTACAACATGAAAATTCCGATGATGCTCCGTAGGTTGGCGCCAAGTGTTAGCGCATTGACCGAATATAATCGTCTGAATCATTGCGCACACGCATGCGGGGTTACTTAACATTCCTATCGGATGTTATTCACATAATTACTCAAATAAATCATTTGATCTCATACTATGATCTATTTTTAATGCTTATGAACGAGAAAAGTCATGGTATCACTTTGTATCTATTATTAAATATAGGTTTATGATACTTTTAGATGGGTAACCGTATTTTGGTGATTGATTTATTCACTTTCGATGGTTTGTAGGAAGAGGTTGTTGATTTAAAAGTGTGTCCATAGAGTTTCTTGCCCGTTCTCTTCATAGGAACCTACTAAGCCTTGGAATAGGCAACTAGCTTCATCTTTCTGACTGACTGGCCCCTTGACAATTCAAAAGTGTCTGTAATTGGTTAATTTGAAAGAAATGTTATAAGTTGAATTTTGAGTTTGAGTTGGATCCTCATTTGTGAAGAGTTTGTCTAATTATTAAAGAATTTAGGTCAGCAGCGAATTTAATCGTAGTCGGTTAAAATAATATGCATTTGAGTAATTGATAAGACTAAATTATCAGATCATGGGGTCAAATTATTCCTAGTTCAAACGTTACGCCCGATCTTCCGATTTTAATTGTTTATGAAGGCACCTAGACTGATTAGTCCATGTTATTATAATACTAAACAAAATGTACCAAGCAAGTACGCCCCTATTTTCTTCAATTAACTTTTGTAGGCTCTTGGTCTCTTCGACAATTTTCTTCTGCTTCACTCTGTCTCTAACCTTTCTTTTATTTCTTATCGGTTTTGTATGGTATAGTTTTAAGTACAAGACTACTGTATACTCTTTATAAATAAGTAGCTAGTAAGTAAGCAACTTTATGTAAATGTGACCGTTTAAATCAATCCCCGATGGAGTGAATCAATACAGATCTACATTTAAAAACGGGAATACATTCAATGCTCCATTTAACTTAAAAATGGCGCTCAATTTATCAGTGACTGGCAAAAAGGAAATACCAACCTCCGCCAAAAACAAAAAAAAATGTTAAACAATTAGGTACAAGCATTGTTGATATATAGCTTGTAATCTACGTAGCTTCATGTATGAGAAAAGCTTTTCAATCAGAGTAGGAGGAGAGAGTGAGAAAAAATACACCATTGTACAAGAAATAAGCTTTGAACAAATTTGTGTAAGCCGCAAGTAAATTTTGGTCAAATTCGTTAGGCTATTTTTGACCAAGGTCTCGAGTTCAGTGCTCGCTTGCCGTATACGGCGGCGGTGGGAATACAAATAGATAGCTCTCACTAGATGATACTGGAAGCAACTACGCTCTCGAACAACAAATATAAATATGTTACAGTGTTACCTAATGAGCGTGATTGTCTTGTTGAATAATATTATAGTCACAACAAGAAACACATTTACAGCACACTAACACCGTATTATTGTTTTATTTTCACATTCCATAACGTTTAGGTAGTGTACATTCCATTAAACATGACCAAATAAAATCTATTAAGCCCCCGCAAATATTTTTACAAAGACAAGCAAGAGGCCGTCTCTATTATTTTAATACGCGCAAATAATGTTAACGAACAAACATAATAATAGTAAATGTTACTTAATAATATATAAGTAAGTCTTAATGTATTTATGAATCGTGTAATTTACATAATGCACTATCAATCTTCGTCATTGGTGACATCTCCGAAATTGAGATTACGTAACTTTATGCGAAATCACTCATAATGATATGGTCGATTAATGGATAATTATTTTATAAAAAACAGGTCAGACATAATAATTATGAAACTCGAAAAAATAATTAATGAAATGTGAGACATGCTATAAAATTATGCAAACTGAAATTATTCACCACATTATTAATTTATAATGCAATTTAAGTTGTCTGTTGAACTTCAATAAAAGCTTCTTGATGAAGTCGTAAAAGTCCCCAAATGGAATATGAAACAATAGTAACATGGCTCGAATCAAGAGTCACTGATCTTATGAATCATAAATTACAAGAAGGCGTTAATGTTCCAATGTGTGCACATTGTAAACAGGCGTGAAAAATTCCACTTCTAGATTAATCTTTACATCCGCGGTATCTGTGAAAATGTACGTATTACGTCCGTGGGTACACAGCACATGATTTATGGGCGAATTAACCGACTGTTTGCTGAACCTTTTAAGGGAAATCTTCTTCTTTGTTGTCACCGCGAAGAGCGGCGTATCAATAAACTCCGTTGAAATAACAAGTATTATTTCACGCATATGGCTTGCCTACCGCCACGATTCGTTAATATGGTAAATAACAATTTATTTTTTGACAACGTTTTTATTTGGATTTTGATATGTTTTACAAAAGAAAATGAATCGTTACCTCATTAATCAGATTTGTATTTTTTCTACTTTTCGTGTTTTAAGACCAAAACTGATGTAGCCATAAGAAACAGTTATGACTCATCAACAGAGAATTTACGATGTGTGTAAACCGCGAATGCTTTAAAAAAAGAACTTGGAAATAGGAATTCAAATCATGCGACATAGTGGGCAGGTCCACCAAATTCCTACCCACACATTTATTTATATCTACTTGAGTTAATACGTACCACCAAAAATTGCTTGCCATTTTACACTAACAAGCATTTTCAACTTGTGCCAAAATACAACTTGACCATGTTTGGGTAAATGGTATCTAAAGTTGAAAAATTCTCCTACATCGTCGTGGCAATTTGCCAGGCTATATTGCCTATTACTTGAATGGCGCAACCCTTTCCCGGAGTTGACTTTGACCAATAGCGTGGAATGACACGCTGCAGATACGCTCTTCAAGCAAATTGACACATTAACATCAAATAAAAATTGTAACCTTTAAAATGAATAATGTTTTTTTTTCTTTGGTCTGCCTGCTATAAGAAAATAATGTTCTTGATTTTGATTTACTTTCAGTACTGAAAGATGATTGCTTTAGATAGCTGCAAAAACCGCTACAATAATAATAATCTGTCAAAGAGAAATAATACTGTAATCACCATGCTTGAAAAACAAACTGGTGCTCGCAATATCCTGTGACAGACAAGAGGATATTACTTCCTTTTTTTACTTAACTAATCATGTCTCTTCTAGTAGACTCAAAATTGATTTATTTTTTATGAATCTTCTGAAAACTTCACATATTTTCCTTAAAATACCTGTATTAAGAAACAATCTACTACCTAATATCTGTTTATATAGTCGTAAACATATACCCAACACGTGAATCGCATATTTTCGTCGATAAGCCCAACAAGCTAGTGACGCTAATTACCTGCGGGGAATGCACTGAGCTAACACCATTATCACTTTGCCAAACAATTGCATAATAAATGTATTATAATAGTGTGCTAATATTCCCCGTATCGGACAAGTTGACATGGGTTTTGTTGTTATGATAGTGTCTGTGAATCCCGACTAGATACTGATGTTATTATTGCAATATTTGATATATTTAATTTGATTTGTTTGAAAAAGGCTGATTTATGAATTAACCTAGATTTGCATCTGTAATAAAGCTTTCAATTTCAGTATATTTTTTACCTGCAAATTCAAAATTAAAAACAAACAGTTTTATACTATTCCATGTATTTCATATGTTCATTTCACTCTCTTCAATTAATGAATGAATGAGAGAAGGTACTTCTGTAAGGAGCTCGATTGTAAGGACCAATATTCATAAATAAATTTACTAGCTGATTTTTCTTTTCTAGTCCATGGAAAAAATAAAATGCCAACAATAACACAACTAATAAATGAGGTACTTCAAACATCAGAATAAGACTGCGACCTTGAATTTTGCCAATAACATTGATCGACATGGTAAAACAAATGAATTATAAGGACAAATAAAACCTCATTTATGTAGTTGTCAATGGCTATCAAATTGTAATGTCAACTCGTAGTTTTCACAGTTTCACACTTCCGTGCGATTCGTTTTGCCTAGCTTGATAAAATTTGCGCCACGTGGCTCGGAAGGCTTTGTAATTGGAAGTGTCCCATAAGCAACATTATTAGAAGTAGCTGTATTGTATTTCTATTAACGTAATTTGATGTTGTTATAACAATAGTGTATTGTATAGTATTTGTAGACCTACCCTCTAAAATATAGCGTCTGGATTAGGCGGCCAAAAAGATTATTCCAGAGCAGTTAGACTGCTGTCTGCTGTCATTTGCCTGTGCTGTCTGCATCCTCAAATTGTCGTAACAACTGGTCAGCAATTTGTTTGCTAGTATTCGGAAGGAGTGAGTTTGAAAGTGAACAGTGGAGAACCTCTACATAAGATCATTCCTTTGATAGATTTAAATATCAACTAGTTTAAAGATACGAGAGATAACATAATTATTTTAATAACAAATAAGCATTTGTAATGAAAACTTGTTTTTTCCGTAATGCAATCTGGAATACTCGATAAATTATATCGGATATCTTCTTACAAATTGCAAGCAGTGATTAGCTGTGCAAGCTAAACTTCTATCTACAAACCACAATATAAATCCTGTCTACAATAACTTAGATACAACTTGAATAAACGATTAATGTTGATATCAGTTGTTATTCCCTAAGCTAGACGCGGTTCTAGATGTTAGCTTATCTTTGGTAGTCGAAGAGCATAATGATCTAGTGGGCCTAACGCGAACGAGCAAAGTATACGTGACTTCAATTCGAACGTTTGGCACATAATTATTCAGGAGCTAGACCACCACCTCTTAACACAGTATTATTGTAATCTTAATTCAGTGTGGGAAAGAGATGGAGCTAGACGTCCTGTATAGCTCGATCTCTTTCTCACACTGAAGTAACATTATAATAATACTGCTTTAAGAGGTGGTGGTCGGCCCCCAGTTATGCCCGGCCCCAAAATTATGGGTGATTGAATTGTGCTTGTCGCAAAAAAAATTAACTAATATGGTATAGAATAGTGTTGTATTTTCGATTCAAAAATCGTTTGAATTTACTTTACGTTTACGTCGTGCGTTCGTGCTAGGGCCTCTGTTAATAGCGACCTATCGCAATCCACAGTTGCATCCGATCCTTTCCCTTAATGGGTGAAAACTGCCCATAATCAAGCGCCGGTTTAGACGTGAGAGCTAATTAGCGGAAAGACTAAGAAAGTCTCTTCTGGTGTCCATCCAAAATTAAAACTCATTTATTGAAATAGGGCTGACGATCAGCAGTTTTTGAACGTCAAAATTACATAAGACAGGTTCCCCAAACGCCTGCCCTTCACCACACAACAAACTCCCAGCAGCACATCTGTCTATGTCATTTGCCATTTTTCGCCGTAATCAGAGATTAGTTCACATAGAGATGTTTGATGGCTCATGGCTAATGGGGCTCGTGGCTAAGTAATAACAGCCGCACGGGTCGATCGATCAGGTTAAGCGACGTTTGCCGCGGTCGGTCCGTGGCTGGGTGACCATCTTTACATACTGAGACTCCTCCGTGCCTCGGAAAGCTCGTTAAGCCGTTGGTCCTGGCTGTCATTTGTGGAACTTTGACAGTCGTTAGGGGTCGTCAGCCCGAAAATTCTGACAACCATTCTTATCAAAGGGGGTCGTATTACCCAGTAACTGGGTTGTGGAGGTCAGATAAGCAGTCGCTCCATGTAAAATACTGGTATTCAGCTGCATCCGGTTTGACTGGAAGCCGACCCCAATATAGTTGGGAAAAGGCGAGCAGATGATAGAGTTGTTTTTAATAAGTCTTGTGGCTATCGATCAGAAATTCGCTGAGAGTGACCGAGCAAACACAACAAACATGGCTTGGGTCTTGACCCAGGGGAATGATTTAATTTTCTTGGAACCCACATCAAATGATTCGGAGAAGAATAGTGGACTGAGGAGAAACGACATAGTTTCCACTTTCTTGGGCATACCTAGGGATATACAAAAAAAAAACTTAAAAAAAAATACTCTGTAGAATCTATCTTTCATTCATGAAGTCTTATGATACTTGGAAAGACCATAATGAACAAGGTGAAGTTTTAATCACCGCTATTCTCTTATGGGGTCATTGTACTCACCATTATGAACAACTTTTACTATGGGACCAAACCCGATTTCGCGATTTCGGGTTTGGCCCCATAGTAAAAGTTGTTCATGATGATGAGTACAATGACCTCATAAGAGGTTAGCGATTAAAATTACATCTTGTATGTCGATATCCCACCAAATAAACCCAACCCACCCACCACCCAGCACCCACCCCCACCCACCCACTTAGCACCCTAATTGCGTAACACTCTTTAATAACAATTCGGCAGTTTTAAAGGAAATTTCTAATCCATTGCTTTATAGGTTTGAAATATTCGTCTGCTCAACAATGTAAATAACGCAATGCACGTGGCTGAACTGTCAAAATGAAAGCAATTGCCATTGAATGTATGTTACGCAAACCGGTGGTGCCGACATGGTGTTTTTCCTCACATTTCCGTATATTCATACTTACCTACTCGTGTAGAAATCTGGCTGCCCTTGTGTGTCCTCAGTGTCGATTGATAATGTCCAACTTATGATTGATGGGAAACATTTAATTCAGATAACGCTCCCACTAATTGATGATAAGTATCTTAATACTCGCTTAGCTAAAAAAAAGGGTGTGACAGTAATTAGGTACAAAAGGTACTCTGTTTTTAAACCAAATGCATAAAAATACGATAACATCTTATCTTTAAAATGATAATTAAATCCATTAACAATCTAATAAAAATCAATATTGAAAAGGCTGTCGTCATTCATAAAGTTGTGTCCATTCATAACATTTTCTACTATTGGCGTTACCGGTGAGAGTAATACGCGTTTTATCCGTATCAATACGCCATTTCGCAATCCCACTTAACCACTTAAGTAAGCATGAGATCTAATCACGAAGGGCATCGTTGTTTATTCTGACTCCCACTGTTATCATCACGCTTCCATTTGCCGGTAGCGACTAGAGAGGCTAATTACACCTGTCCGTCAAATACTAGTTATCTACAGCTTTATCGTGCATTTACCCGCTGCCGAGTTAAGACGTACCACTCTATATTTATTCAAATATCTGATATTGTCGCAACTACGTAAGATTTATGTCTAGTTTAATAGATACCGGGTACTTAGTCAGGAATTTCCCGCAAGACTTTCCCTGTCTAGTTCGTGGTACGGGGAAAATTGGTCATCAATGTGTTTTAATTAAGTTGGATCAAGTTCGGAACTTCGAACAATAGCAGGATTTGTAAGGCGAACTCTATTAATTCACCTTAATTAGAAATCCAATGTACCTTGCCTCATCATCTGCCTAGCCTTTTCCCAACCAAATTTTTTTAAATATTGTAGTCAGCTTCCAGTCAAACCGGATGCAGCTGAGTACCAGTATTTTACATGGAGCGACTGCCTATCTGACCTCCACAACCCAGTTACTGGGTAATACGATACCCCTTTATAACACTGTTTGTCGGACTTTTGGCAAGCATAACTTAACCTGATCGATCGACCCGTGCGGCTGTTATTACTTAGCCACAAGCCCCTTGCCTAAGCTTAATTAAAGAACCATGTTTAATTTGGTGTTAGCCCTTAAACTTACATCTAATTAGACATTAAACTACTTACGAAAATAGTTTTTTTTCCCAGATGTAGTTCCAATAGATGTCTATAACACTTTGGTTTCCATAAAAAAGAAGTCCATTTTCATCCATTACTTTAATCGATACAGACGCGTGAAACAGGTGGTCGGTAATAAATACAGAAATGCCTCCTGTAAAAACATTATTTTAAGATAATGTTGAACTTATTTTTATAAAGAAAACTGGGGCAGCCTTGAACAAACAATCAGTTATACATTTCCACTGAACTCGTAACTTAAACACGTGCTTCCCTGTGCGTGCGTTTGCGTATGAGTCGACCGATGAGCAATTTGTTCACTAAATGGATCAATCGCACAATATCGTAACGTTTCTATCGGCTGGCGGAATCGGGCCAAGTTTAAGAGCATATTGTTATGACGAACTTTCATAACATTGTAGATTTGTTTGCACTATATCAATGTAATAAAATTGACGTTTAACGTTTCGCTTTGAAATATTATGGGATTTAAGTAACATCTTGATTTATTTCTTTTATCTAAAGAAGTTTTGCTACAACTGGTTAGGTAACTTCTCCATTTTCTCAATGATTAGAAAAAAAATAAAATGCTTCTCATTCTAACGTTTAACGTTTTATCTTCGAATGAGCATCATTTTTGTCGCGTGGAAATCAGCAAAAGCGAAATCCATTACCAAGGGATGAGATGAACAGTTGAACAGTGAACTCTTTTAAAAATTGCTTTTTTTCACAATGTATCCAAAGCACTAATTAGGAAAATCCATGGGGTTTTCCGGTTTTCATACCAATTGTGGAACTGATGGCAGGATATTTTTGTAGGCCTAAAAATTCAACAGCTATTACCTAATACAATTTTTATACCCAGCCATCCAACCCGAGTTCCTAAGACCAGCCACGTGGTGTGCGGTATCGAGAGCGTCGCTACAAATTTTGTCCATTTTTGCGTCACGCTCATAAATCGTAAGGTAGTAGATGGGGCGCAGCGCGACGCCGCCACAGTCCACAACGAGCGCGCGGCCGCGCCACCGACCGTGCACCCGCCTCGTTCCCGCACGAACCGGAAAATTGGCGCGAAAATGCGGAACTGTCAAAACGCATGATTGGCGTTTCAATATTTCTGCTTTCGCGTATTGCAACGGCGCGATCATATTCAGCCAACGGACCTTATTTTATGTGAAGTGTACGATTTTCTTGGATGTTATTTTTATTAGTGTTTTGTTTTTCTCAAAGAGTTTTTCTGAATGATTCATCTACTGTTTAAAAATGATTGCTAGTTTCGGCTTTCTATAAAATAACATAAAAAATATCTCACTTATTTCTAAACAAATTAAAACGAAAGATTTATAAATCCGAGTTCAACAATTCTTAATTCATGTCGAAACTAATCCTCAACTTAAGAAATGAAGATTTAACACGTGTTAATACATTTCGTTTTATTTTGACAAGCTTAACGAGTTGTTCACAAATCCTGAATATTTTGATCTGTCGTCGTGATTAATGTATTAACTAGAGTGTTAGCAAAAAAAGAACGCGTAGACAAGAAAAATTGGGAGCAAAGGAAAATGCCAGCAAACAAATCTATTAGATTTATCGCGAAGCTTTCCATAGCTTCCTCTCATTTTGTAATGTAACCAAATATAGCACCTTTACTAATTCAATTAAAACGCTATTAGACTAATTTTAACAAAACCTAAATAAATCTCACTTGCTAAAGTAGGTCATACAGTTCTATTAAGTCTAAATCAAGATAACAGAATAATTAAATATGCACTTATCATTCTGCAAATAAACGGTGAAACTGTCACAATCTCTTACGTTTGCAACGATACAGGCAGGTTATACATGTACCTATTATTATTTTTCCTGAAAAATTCATAGACAACTCAACAACTTTAAAATTAAAGACCGTAAGGTTTTATGTGGTTTTATACGAACACGAGAACTTTTCCGAGATGTCATAATACTAATAAATAATAAAATAAATTAGGTACCAATTATCTTAACACTTACCACGGATTATATAATCGATCGTTTATAAAAAAATATCTAAGATGTCAAAAAACTCGTCAACGAATTCTTTTTTTAAAGTTAAACCAGTTTTTTTTAAACCAAGGTTATTGGTGCCCAATGTCATCGTAGGTAAGGCTGTTATCAGTACCTACATCTATCTAATTTTTCTTATCAGCCGAGCTACGCAACTGGGTCAGTAGATTTAAAGGCGTATACAGATGCATTTGTAACAAACCTACATGCACAATTTTGTATGTACTACATGTCTTGAGATTAGATACCTTTTAACAATTAATTTTATGATTAAACGGTAATTTCATAATTTTTAATCAATATTGATTGCCGGAAAAAGGATTTACAATATTTTGTCGCGTGTAGAGACTGATAGGTAATGGTTCCGATAGAATAAATGAATTAAAAAGTTTTCAATTAACTTCATCAATGTGTTGCATAATTATTTTTAGGGTTCTGTAACTCAAAAGGAAAAAACGGAACCCTTATAGGATCACTTGTGTGTCTGTCTGTCTGTCACAAACAATTTTCTCCAAATCTAATGGACCGATTAATTTGAAAATTGGTGCACGTATGTATTTCTGTGACCCGAACACGGACGTGTAACGTAAATAAATGAATTTTGAATATAGGTGTCACTTTTGGGGGCAAATAAGAAAATTAAAAAAAGTTTTACAAACTTATCAAATCCTTGTGACCGTGTGCCGTGTGACAAATCAAATGAAAGGGCTTACTGTGTGTGTGGGCCTAGTATATTTTTTTATAATTTTAAAATAAATGGTTTAAATTTATTTAAAGAAATAGACGAAAATTGACCATATCCTTATCTCTGAAACTACGGAGCCTATTTTTTTTAATACAGAAAATAGTTCTATACTGATAAATTACAGGAAAACCTATAAGAAGTCTATGGTCTTAAAAAAAACATGGTAAATATTTCAATATTGTGCGTACAAAGTTAAATTTGTAGTTGGAATGTATGTTGTGATTGCATGTTTTTCAACTACAATGTTAAGTTTGTTCTTGGGATAATTCTGTCTCTTCTTTCTTTATCCCAACTACGGAACCCTTCATTGTGCGTGGTCCGACACGCATTTGGCCGGTTCTTTTTAGTACAAGATAATTATATTAATCCGTGTCATTATTAATTTCAGAGTCTATAATTTATTAACTTTAGAATTTCGTTAACGATACTTTGGAAGCATTTATAAATACCTATTTATATTCGTTGTAACAAGATTGATCGAAAAAATCTCCTACGAATTAGATACTTTAAAATCTTTAGTGTACTTTTTCTCTCATGCATGTAGCATGTATTTTTAATCACTTCACCGAGTGCTACCTGCGAAATATTCTGAACCAATCCGCGCGTAAATTTTCTGCGGGTACGTACGCGAGTTTTCGGGGCGCTTTAATTTCTTCGCAATTATTTTTGAGTAATGATCAATTAAGGGCCCAGTTGCACATAACGGATTTTTAATAGTAGTCTATGCGTCGGCGTTATGTTCATTTGAATACCCAACCACGTAGAACATAACTGATTGCTATCCGCAACCGTGTCGCAACTCAGAGTCGTTTATTATTTAATCTATGACAGCCAAGATAAAACGCCTCAAAATGGGCCAATTACAAAATATAATAAATATTGTAAAAGTTTGCCTACAGCGTCCTCGAAGCGCCCTAACCACAACAGTTTGCTTGCCCTAAATTGGTTAAAGGGACCGTATTATCTCGCTATGTCAATTTTGAGCGAGATATGAATAACACAATTTCCTTGCTTGACTACTCACTGGGCCTACTTACCTATACTTTGCATAAACTCACCGGGCCTACTTATACTTTGAATAAACTCACTGTGAAAACGAGCGTCTAATCAATGATATTAACGGAATCAATTTAATAAACAATCATGATTCATTTCCAATATAAATCATCTAGGTATTGGAAACACATTTAATATTATAACTCTCGGAGTAAACTTGGTCATTTGATTCCGTGAATTTTACTCTGTGCCGTTATTTTGTATTTGCAATCAACTTTTAAGTGCCTCTAAGGCTAGCATCGGTTTGCTGTAACTATTTTAATATAACGTGCTTAGGTACCTATATTTAATTTTAATTTAATACGAATATTGCCGACGCTGAATAATTAATTAATAATTATTTAATTAATAATTACTAATTTTTCCATCCCTATATTTGGTTGTATAGTTACAGCATATTTTAAGTAGTTACTGGTTGTTTCGTTTTGTTTGTAACTATTTATGTACTGATCACTGAACCTGACTTGATTTCCGTACGTCTTTTTTCGGGTGACCACTGAAAATCAGCGCTGTGCTGTGGGTCCCTCTTAGCACAGCATCATGCTGAGTGGAAGCCTTCTTGTCACAGTCATGACGTGCAGCTTCCGACTATTTCTGTTTTGATCTCGTGATTATAATGTGGTTCTATTTTGTTTTATTTTTCTGATTATTCTTATCGTTCTGTATGCACGTGTTTCTGTGACAAATAAACCTATTTTTCTTTTCTTTCTTTCTTTTAATTTCACAGCATCCATTTCTCATTGAGTAGACCGTATTACGTAAGATTTTTCTACAATATATAATCCCTCTAAAGTATATACTCTAAATAATAACAGCCACACGGGTCGATCTTCAAGGTTAAGAAATGCTTGCCGAGGTCGGTCTGTGGATGGATGACCATCCATTACACACCGAGACTCCTCCGTGCCTCAAAAAGCACGTTATGCCGTCGGTCCCGGCTGTCATGTCATCTTTCACAGTCGCTACGGGTAGTTGAAACCCGAAAGTATGACAACCAGTCTTACCAAGGGGTATCGTCTTACCCAGTAACTGGGTTGTGGAGGTCCGATAGGCAAAAGCTCCATGTAAAATACTGATATTCAGCTGCATCCGGTTTGACTGGAAGCCGACCCCAATATAGTTGGGTAAAGGCTATGCAGATAATGAGGCGTAGATAGGGGTACATAGGATAATATGGATTACAATTTTCTCGTCTGCATGAGGAAGAAAAGTGTGAAATAGATATTTTCACAAACCGATTGATTCCTACCAACTAATTAATATGAATAACCATCGGTTTGGTTCGTCTCAACCAAACAGGTCACTAGGTATTGGGTATAAGGTCAAAATAAATAAAACCGCACAACTCCATCTTACCCTAGATTGCTATTCCGAAGAAAGAAAAATAAACGATTATTTTCAGAATGAACTACTCTATATCCATAAAGTTTTATTTTCTTTATAAACTACGTTGTTTTGAAAGTTTAGCAATACTTTGTTTGGACAAAAAAAAAACTTTTGTTTTTATGCCTTTTATTTTCAATAGGAACTGTTGTAGACATAATCAACACCCTCTTAAATCAGACTCTTTGAATCATATATTATCAGTTGCGTCCCGGGAAATTTTAAGTAGTCGCGACAACCCGCATCGTCTTATGTAAGCTTTTTCAAAAGAAAAGTCTGCTTTGATCAAAATGTCTTATCCTTAATTAAACCAATACTTTGCCTCATCTTTAAAATCAAACAAGGATTAAGGTTCCAAAGAAGTTATTACAAAAAGACTACAAAAACACGCGAATTTCGTCGTATTCGGCTTACCGTATTTAGTGAGGAGAATAATTTATCCATTCGATCAGAATTGAGGTTGAATATCGGCCTGGTCTCGGCCCCTTTCCATCTTTAAAGATTTACCTGTAAAGCTATTATTATAGCTCCCAAAACTTTTATCGACTCAGTAGAGGATTTATGTACCTCTAAAACTATTACCAACTTATTTATAGGTTTAGTATTAAATCTACGTCCGAGACCTCACAAGAGGAACGGCTTAATATAGAAATAGTCCGTCTTAAATATCGATTGCGAAGCGTTTGTGGTTTGAAACGTTAATTAAAGATCGTGTTTGATAAATTCCTACTTATATCTTTTAAACAATAAACAGGCCCAATGCCAACATTTGACACAGAAATAGTCTCCTTTAATTAAAACGTCAAGTTCAGACAACAATACCTATCATGTCTTTTTAACAGGCACAAAAATTTATTTTCGACATTTTCATACGACCGTAATAGAAATATTTTACGCAGAAGATTGACAAGAATCATATTCGTTCATAAATAACTACCCGATATAAATAGGTTTTTAACATAATTATCGGATTTGTAATAATTTATGAGCTTGTTCATACTAAATTCGATCACAATAAAAAAAATGTAGCCAAACTGGTATAATTAGTTACGTTTTAAATATTTTTTATCGCAGAAATCTGCGCTTTAGAAATGAAAAATGATCTAAGGATTACACGTTTAATCCAATCAGTCTTGTTGATTTATAAATTATCGAACTTTTTAGATTAGGCAACCTTGTTAGTCCAGTAGTTGCAAAAAACAGTTGATGATTTTTCATAAATTCCAGAGGCTAATTTGTTTTTATTACGATAAAAACAGTAGTACGTTAGAAAAAGGTAGCTAATTTGAAAAAAGAAACGCGTCGAATATAGAACATCTTCTTTTTTGAAGACGAACCAAAATTGTGAAATCCCCTCTATAAAATACGTCTTGAAACTAAATGCTGTCATTGATGAACTGTGAGAAAACATCAGAAAACTTCACACCAGCCCCTGGGGATCACAAGCGTTACAACACAACGTTCAATTACTCAGCCTCACTAATCTAAAAGTAAATCTAACACTTAAAAACGTCCAACAATTTGTGAAGAAATCAAAAATAGTACAAGACTCCTATTGACGGCTTAAAAATAGGGAAGCGCATACATTTTATAAGAAATAAATCTTGCCGTAATTGCGTGTAGTGTGGACCACACCTATCAAGGGGGACTATTATCATCAACCGTCTATCGGGCCATCGACAATGCTATTAACACGCCTCACTCACTTAAGGCACAGTTGCAACAAACTACCGTGTACGCAATTTAATATCTAACACTTATATTATTTTGTCATAAACGCATGGACTTAATACCATGATAACGTAATTTAATAAACGATTGATAGCTTTTTTGCAGTTCGAATTCACGATTAATCGTTGCTTTCAAGAAATATAGACGGTAATAAGCGGTATAACGCGCAGTTATATTATATTAATCAAAGTTGACTTATTAATTTTTATAATTACTGTTATTATATTTGGAGTTTTCGAGTTATAAGCTTACGATAATTTTCTGTTAGCGAGATTTAACGTTACTTAATTTTACCTATTACTCATAGTATAATTACCTACATGATATTATGTAATACAAATCAACATAGTAAATGCACACAAATTACCAAAAATTTCTACGAATTATATAGTACCTACCCTTAAGAAAAGATATGAAAACAATCATGGTGTTAAACTCCCTTCTGTCGACACTTAACTGTGATAAACACAATTTTACTGTATAGTCGACTGTATTAACACTATAAAAAAGCTACTATCATGAAACGAAAAGAAATCAGAATAATGAATGATATTCCTCATTAAAGGTTAGGGAGCGACCATAAATTAATAAAAACATTTTGACATTAGAAATGTAAAGCTAAAAATAATATGGATAAAACACACAGCTATTATTTAGACAAATATTTAACAAGAACTGAGATGTTTTCACAAACCACATCAAAATAATTTAACGATGATGGCGCCATTAGAGCTGAAAAAGTAACAAACATTTTAACGCGCCAACTCTGATCTGAGTTATAGGTTTTCGAAAGAATTCACTTTAATACAAAGAGATTAGTAATAGCGTAGTAAAATATTATGAGAACAGAGTAATCAGTGGTGTTGGAGGGAAGCCAGGAATAGTGCCCGGAGCTCAATGAGACCGTCATTCACGTACATGAAAACTGTTACAATCACAACATAGGAAAGACGACATAGAACGAAGAACTGTAGTAGACAAATGCGTAGACATAATGGATAGTAAACAGTCATTTCAGTAAAGCCCGTTTCGAAATTAAGTTCCGTGAAGACAATCAGAGTCTTATAACACCGTGTCGAATTATCCGTGCCTAAAAATCGTGTTTGCTTAAGCCTTGTTTAATCTAAACAACTGTTAAACACGATTTTGTCTGTGTTTTGTGTAAGGCTGTAGAGATGGTCTAACAGCACGCGCCTACATGAATTCTAATTTAAATTACGAACTTATAATCTTGCTCCACCTAACCCATGTAGTACGGACGTGATCTAACTAAGTGTCGTTACAGAACCATAATTATGAGATAACTGAACTATATTACAATATAACCTTCCTCATCGACATGTTATGTGTGAATTATAAACTAAAAATAAAACCTTCATGTGACGCAAAATACGAGATGAACTTCAATATGATGATCTATTTTAGGACGTTGTAAAAGTTGTTTGCTTTTTACAACACGCCCTTGGAAAGGTTTAGCAAACTGGCCGACAGAAACATTTTAAATCGTAAATTATTTACGATTTTATTTATAACATTTTCAAAAATACAGCCGTTTGATTTGTGGCTAATAAAAAACGTCACGAATTGATTGATGCGCTCTGCCGTCTATTTCTGGTGTATGAGTCCGAACTATTAAAATAATTAGACATACATTATGTAATATACAGAAACCAACTATAATTTCATGCATCGAATATTTATAGTCTGTTTGTTACAAGCAGTACAAATGTTCTCCATTCTACATACAAACTAAGATGAATCCCTCGTAACTATTTTGTACCGAGAAAGGAAAATGAACAGAATATAGAAACATCATACATATGCAAATGAGAAAAGGAATTGCATATTATAATAAATGAGTTCGGGCAACTTATTACCGTTTCATTTTGCTCGAAGGCGTTGTAGCGATGAATGAAACCTAAAAATGTACGTAAACACATGAAAAATGTGTCTCGATCGTCGTCGGTATCTTCGTCGCTCGTTATCTCGCCTTCAGATGTTTGCACTAGCTCAATGTTTTATTAACACGGAGCCTATCTGAGAAAAAAAATTACGAAAGAATGTATTTTTTACAACTCAGGGGTAATCTTCATTGCCGTTCTGATATCCTTGCTGAATTTGTACCATGGTCAGTATTTGTTAAAATATTAGTGTCTGCGCTAAATGAAGTTAATGAGTTAGCTATGCAAAGATATGCACTTGTGAATGATCTGTATTGTTAGTTAGTGCACAGACCTTTTTATCTGCCAATGACGTTTGTATAACTTACTGACACGTTTAGGTTTATAATAATGTGATTACCTTTATTATCTCACTAACAAACTAATTTATAGGCAAAATACATGAGACTAAACAAAAAGTAGGTACGTAGATAATTAGATGCGGCCCACAAATTAAGATTTAGGCAAGCATTAATACGTAACTAATTAATGTAAATACAAAGTTACACTCAATTACATACACTTATGTCCATAACGAATTCTTGTTTGCGTACATGCCCAATCTGAAAAGAAACTTCGGAATTTGAAACAGATATACCAATGTTTATTGTTGTTACTAAATAAACAAACTAAAAACGAATGTAGGTTATCACCTGTTATGAACAAATTAATCGTAAATTTGCCTTATCAATAATATTACATTAAGATATTAATTTATATCAATTTAATCGTACTTAAATACAGAGATGTAATCATTCAGATGTTTTAACTTATTTTGTAGGATACTACAGTCTTTTATCTTAAGAGGATTTTTATCGATAAAAGATAGTGTTGTTGTCAAACAAGCGACTCTTTGCTGACCAAATTACACGTTTGTCCAGTGTAAGAAGTGACATTATTTGTGAGTGTTCAAAATATTAAACGAACAATGAAAATGGTGAACGTACCAGTGATTATGTTGGTGATCGCCTTGGTGAGTATATAGTTTTATTAAATCTTTTTTCAGTTGACTTTAGAAGGGTTCTTCATTTACTTTCCAACACAACTGAAATATTTAGTCTATTGTCTTGATTTTATAATTAAATAAAAATCTCTTAAAGGTTAAGTAGGTAGGTACTGAAATTCGCTCTGCAAGTCTGTAACGCTTCCTCTTAAATGTGTGCATATGTCACAATGCATTTAGCTTGTCTACGTATCGATCATTATCAATTAAATAAATCACATCATTGGTAACGTGTAAATTATTGTAAATTGTAAAACTGTCTAGACGGTCCATCTCAAATGACTCTGATCACCTAGCGTTGATTAGAAAAATTGTGCAGACGACACTTGAACATTCGACAAATTAGGTCACGCGTACGCCAATTTGTAATATTCTTTTGTCATTGATTATTGATCTCATTTTTGGGGTCACCCAATAACTTCTTCCTAAATGTGTTTTAAATTGTTTACCACCTTCTTAAATAACGTTGATATTAAAACAACTGTCCTCATTACTAAACATGACGTGTTTTCTCTTCATCATATCAATGCAATAAAGCCTCGTAAAATACTACTCGAAGATTAAAGACGATCTTGAAATTCTTCAGAAAAGATTTCTAGCGTTATTTAATTTACTCATCGTAAAGTCTGACATTGAAACTGTTTGCTCAATTTTACTACCAGGAAATCAGCTAATCGTCGAAAATTCTTGGTTGGTTATGGAACATTGGTCAGTGATTATTTGGCGAGTGCTGTGTACTTAGGTACAGCCATGTGTGTGGTACACGCACGCTATGGGCGCGGAATGTTGGCGCCATTCATGCCGTAACTCTGTTTGGATTTGACAACGGATATCACGTAAACGCCGAGCAAACCTCCAAACTGAATAGTCACGCATTTTTCATTTGCTCAACATTATAACTATCGGCAAATATTAAATGCTGCGATATGTATTGTTGCTAAATACTTCAAGTGCTAAAGGTTAGCATCTAGATGTGACTCCGGTATTGTTGGAGTATTTATAGTGTTGTTACTTGTTTGTTCATATTGAATAAGAGCTATTATGTTGCATGATAAATACTGCGCGACCCAGTTGCCCGCGCGCACATGGGTGTTTGCATAGTCGCTCCGGCGCACTCCCTAGCCACCTTTGTCTTAGTTGCCGACTACGACTGAATGGCTAATTTAGAATCCCACTTATCTGATTCAGTTGTTCATTCGACCTGAATATTCCGGTTTCATAAATTTCGTGCCCACGTCATACTGATGGCATGCCATTGTCTTCGCTACACTATCAATAACATCGCGACCCTATATGCCTGAAGACGAATAAAACTTTCAGACTTCATTTAGATCAGGGGCGGTCAAGCGTAAACTTATCTAAAGTGAGATAGAGCAGAGTCGCTGCGGTTGTATTTAGATGGATGAATGTGCGACAGGCCTTTCAGGAATCAAGTCCTGTCTGAGTCATTAAAGTTGTACACGTTAATGAAAATTGTAAGCTCGGCGGTACCTGGATACTGTCTGTGTTATTCTGTGAAACTGCAAAGAGACAAGCGAAGTTGTAAATTTATAATTCCCAATGAGCACCTCATCGCATATGATAATGGAAAGTCAACGACTGGTCCAGTTAGAATAATAAATGTAACCTCGGCAATTCATACTCTAGCCATTATACTTGGTGCTAACTACTTGCGTAAATTATAATGGTAGACATTTTTATTTCATTCACCTTGGAGATTTTTTCCTTTTTTTGGCGCAGGTCTAACAACTCAGTGTCCTATTTTTCTACGTTTGCGATAAATTGTATGCCCTAAACGTTTCGGCCTTGTGCACGCGGTGTGCCGTACCATAAACGACAAACAATTGAAAGTAATAAAGTAACATATACGTAGACTAGACAACTGATTGCACAGAGAAAATACAAACTTTGTACAATTGTGTATGCTTTGTATATGAGTGGGCCAAATGTTCTAGTTTTAACGATCATTTTAAAATAAGTTCTGTACTCTATAGTAAACAATTCCAATACTATTAAAGTCGTTATTTGTTTTATTAGATCCTTTACCTGATGCTGTAAAGTCATTGCTATTTGTATTGTTATCATTTTCAGCATCTACGTCAATTTTCTTTGATTTGTGAAAGATGTCAACGACACAGATTGCTACGACTGGTTGCCAAGTGACTGCATCATTATTTATTTATTAGGTTTTAAGATTTATTTTTACATTTTATTCTTCAGGCCGTCGCTTTTTAGAATTTTAGCTGGGACCTGCTTGGTTTAGAACTTGATCCTGCTGACCTATGCTCTTTAATACCTCCTTGGGGTTCTTAATTTTTATTTAGTTTATGGGAAACTGTCTGAGCCATCTTTGGTTTCTATTTTATTCTGCTGACTATCTACTATAATAATTCTTTAATTGCCTCTTAGATCACTCATGAGAGGAGATAGGTTGGCCCTTAGGGTGGCCTATTCTTAGCCAGGGACCACACGCAGGATACTTCCACTTATACGTCAGTATCTGATCATAATAACTTTAGATTACTGAGGATTATTCCACTAAACATCGAAGTTGTTATTGGAAAGTACTTACAGCTGAATATTATTGTAATACATTGCAATTACAATGTTTCTCGAATTAACTGTAATAGGTAGTTGTCTGTCGTATCTCAGACATTGATTTTATAACCAATACGTGTGTGGTTTATATTAGAATATATTTTAATGATATCAATGTATAAATTAGGTGGCATTGTCACACAGTTAAATGAATCTGCCTTTAATTGGAAATGTATTTTTACGTTCGGACAGTTCATGGATCAAGTGGCAGTACCTACTAAGACAAACTGACAAGCCTCATATTTTATATGTTTAACTGCCATGCTGAATTCGGCCGACTTAAACAGTAATGAGTGGGTTTTTATTGTATGGAGGGCCAGAACGATTGTGACGGTTACTGCAACATTAGTATAAGATTGGTCGCGTTATTTAGTTTAAAGCATTGACCTCACGTAACTCATATTGACGAGTGCTCAGTGCTACCGAGTCGTAAATTATGCTAGAGACGCGACTTCTCTTTGTCCGTAGATCTGTTTGTTGATTTAGATAAATATTTAATTTATGTCACGTTAGTAATTGTTGGCCAAGAATGGTATACCGGAACCTTTAAATCAGGAATCGGTACCTCCCCTGATTTATACTCCCCTTCGCGGCCATTTGTCAGCTTTGTTCCTTTAATAATAAATAATGTACCTTTGCGTCAGCATAAAAACACTTCTGACTTTGTTAGTTATCTCCCTGCAAGTCGTCTCTTTAGATTAAGTAAATTATTGCCTGCAATAAAACTGATTCAGTAGCACTTACGTGCAGAACCATGCATCAATGTCGACACCCTCACTCCCGTCCAGCGCAAGAGGTTCGCTGCACAAAGGGCGAGTTCGTTTACTGAATTTAAAAATGAATCATGTCACACTTAATTAAGAAATAGCCTTCTTGCATTGAGGTCGTTTGACTACGGTCCCAACGTGAGATTTAGCTGTCCTTATCTTGTACTGTACCCTCATAAAAGTGCACATTAGAGACGACTAATGTCCTATATGCATTAGTGTCACATTAATAATTACGAAATGTTCGTGAGTGCAGTGTAGGCCAGATGTTTTAGTACACCACCCTCGTTCCTTGTGACCTCGAGGCCTTGTGATCCGGTTTTGTACGAAGGATTAACAATGAGATCAAATGTACTTGCTCAGTTCTGACTACTTACTTGTCGTTTTCTTAGTTAAGATGTTTTAAAGATGGGATATCTGCGTAGTAAGAAGATGTGAAACGATTTTATGGGGCACTGTGTCACAATTACCAGTTCGTGAATAAAATATTTCAGTTGAACACGATGTAACAAATCACACTGCGACATCGTGGATTTCTACGTATGAAGATTAACAATTTAGAAAAGTTGGCAAAGGCTGCACCCGGCGGCAGCAACTTCGGCGCTTACGCAAACCTATTGAAAGATTTCCTCAACGGTGTCAGTATCTGTATTCAACGTCTCGAAATGCTAATCAGCCATCTTCATTATAACATTGACCACTTGTTCGATATGCTGGTATCGTACAATTTGTCAATTAGCTAAGCTGGATGAAGGATGAAGCTCTTACTGGATTATTTATAGCGGTCTCCTTTCGCCATGTTTAGATACAACATTAGTTCAACGTAAACTAATTCACTCTCTCAATATTTACCTAACTGTTTTACAATATGTTTAACACAGTTATTGTTTCTTCTAAGTGCATGTATTTTAAGAAAACAATTTAAGTTTAGTGCTGAAAAGTGCTTCATTCACTTTTCTGTTAAATATTTCGGGTGTCTACTATGAGGTTTCTGTTCTAACGTTTAATCGTCAGGCTTAATTTTATCGTAAAAACAAATCTTAACACTTTTAGACATCTCATTATCTGTAAATAATGTACCTATTACGACTTGGCCGACCCGTAATGTGCCAATATTTCAGCTCCGTCAAGAGGCCTATTAAAACGCGATTAATCGAGCTATAAAATTAACATTAAACAAGATTGGAAACAACAATAACGTTATATCTAAAACACAAATAAATAATACCGAGATCGTGCTTTATATTTCAATGAATTGAATCCACAACTTGGAAATTTATTCACCCAATCATTGCATCCTGTTGAAAATATTGATATCGGGTGTTTCAGAAATGGTTCGATCTAAGTTGTCTATAAACTAGTATCGTCTTAAGCCAACAAAGTAGATTTAACTTAAGTTAAACAAAGCTATTACTCTTGTATGTTGTCTTTTTGTGGATGGGAAATCATCAAATGACTTCTCCCGCTCTGAGCGGAGCGGGAGGGCGTGTCAGACTTTTGCCGGCTAAAACCCACCCGTGTTCCTTCAGTTTCCTGTGCCAGGGGCCACAGTAACTCTTTCGAACATCCCACGACCCTGGCTGTGTATGGTAATTCTGGATTAAAACTAGTTTTCAACACGTACCCATTTTGAATTGACGCAAAAAGCCAGTAGGGATGGAAGTAATATGCTCTCCATACTACATCAGTAGGTACCTACTATAATTTCAATGTTATATAAGATTACTTACTATAG
This sequence comes from Fissipunctia ypsillon, assembly GCA_947568875.1. Classification (NCBI taxonomy): domain Eukaryota; kingdom Metazoa; phylum Arthropoda; class Insecta; order Lepidoptera; family Noctuidae; genus Fissipunctia; species Fissipunctia ypsillon. The sequence continues at coordinate 11,239,971 of OX387659.1, read as the reverse complement.
ATTTTCGCTACTTTGAAGACATAACGATAAAAAAACCTTTTTTACAAAAAAACAAAACAACCGACTTGAAAAAAACACCACAAAGTGAAAAATTACTTTAATTTCGGAATTCGGTGCCTTTGGATCTGTATTTTAGTTTTTGCCACCGAGTTCCGAAATTAAAGTTATTTTCACTTGTAGTGTTTCTTTTTTTAGAAGTCGGTTGTTTTTTTTTGTAAAAAAAAAATATTTTTCACTTTTTAGAGGGTCGGTTTGTAATTTATCTAAGTTACAATAGTCGAATGTCAACTGCGCATCACCTTTTACAAAATATTGCTTTTCCCGATGCAGGGACGTTAATGGTTGAGGAGTTCTCTTGTTACTTCACCATCAGCTCCACTTCACCATATGCATTGTGACGAGCATGAATTGCTTAGCAACGATATTAAAGTAATCGAATCGCAACCCGTGAAATACTTACCACTATTGAGTAGTTCCATTCGGCAAATGGTACTTTCCGAGAGCAAATGAACGAGTTACTATGAAAAATACTCAAATCGCTATAGTTTTTTGAAGAGTTCCCTCGATTTCTCCAGGATGTCATCATCCGATCCTGATCTGATGACAATGGGACCATCTGGGAAGTATACCCTTTCAAACAAAAAAGATTTTTCCAAATACATAGGTCCAGCCATTTTCGAGTAATCGAGGAACACTCAAAAAAATATTCAACAAACCGAGAACCTCCTTCTTTTTTTGAAGTCGGTTAAAAAGTATCTTTCTTTTATGGTAAACAATTTAACATTAAGAATGTTTACGACGTACGGTATTTCATACAAACTTTCAAGGCCTTGTTTTTCGAAATTAGTGAACAGATTTTAATGAAACTTTATACGCATAAGCGGGATACATAGGTCTAAAAGTTAGTTAAGAACATTTTCGAAATGTCTTATTTAAAAAAAGTTAATTGGAAATCTCTGTTTCTATTGACATTTTAAAATCGGCCGAATTTAGCTGTATCACTATTTTTCGAAAATGTTCTTAGCTAACTTTTTAGACCAATGTATCCTGCATATGCGTATGAAGTTTCATTAAAATCGGCTCTTTCATTCCGAAAAACAAGGACTTCAAATTTTTATGAAATGCCGTACGTGGTAAACGCTCCTAAACGTTTCTTTCCATTTTTAAACACAAAATTCACATTCTTCAGACGAAAAACACAAAGGCCGGCAAAAGCTCAACAATTAGCAAAGTATAATTCAAGTTAAGAGATTAAATACGGACCCTACAGGAAAACAAAAGAACCTAAATCAAGATCACATAGGAACAAGACGCTTTTGTGAAAACTTTTAACAAACAAAGCTTTCTTATGAAAGCTATAGACATACTCTAATTAAGTTATTACGAACATCCGCTCTCTTCTCTCTGTTAATTATTATTATAAACAGGCTGATGCTCGCGGTTTCATTTGCATCCTAAGAAAAATACTTCATGAACTCGGAAAAAGTTTATTTAAATACGAGTTATAGTCTGTCCACCTGAAGCCCAATTCTGGTAACTAAAAACGTTCAAAATATATTCGCAATCTCTTCTCAGCGACAATAAAATGACAAAAATGTAGGGAAATTATAGGTACTTTTGACATATTGAGACTGAGATCAGACTGTGAACGTTCTTAAAATTACGGGAACTGCCCCTCAGATGTGTGTCTTGGATTTCATCCAATTTCATCCAGCCGTTAAAGCGTGATCGAGTATCAAAAATCCTAACTTTTATTATTATTATTATTTTTATTTTTATATATCTCTCGGGACCCTGGGGTCCCGGACTTTTGGAAGGCGTACGAGGGGCCGAAGCCAACTCGCAGAGGCCCCTTAGACAATTTTAAACGATGAGGAGGCACCAACCGACGATTATCCCTGTATGCATTATGCAAATGCACCCAAGGACAACCCCCGGTTGGTGCAGGACTATTGTAGGACATGGAAACGAAACATATTGGGCTATGGGTTTGGGTGGCTATAGTGGATTGGTTACCAAGAACTATGGAAAAACTATGTCCCCTGCCTGATCAATGTTAGGTAATACACGGATAAAATGGCAGGGGGTGACTTGCACACTCAATAATGGGCCCCCGGAAACGGTCGCTAGCACATAGTGTCGTAGTGACAAGAGGGCAACATGTCCTGAGGTGCTTATGAGGAGTGGAGAGGTATTCCACGACTATCAGGACAATCCCAGAGCCCGGAAGATGGTCAAGATCCCTACCAGCACTTACTGGATTACTTCCTTCCTCCGAGCACGTTTGCTCTAGCGAATCTCCACTCAAGCCGGCCAATAAAGGCAAGAATGAGGTGGGAACTCTGTTCCTCGTCAGTGTTCACTCCAGACGGCCAATAAAGGCAAGCCAGAGGTGAGGAACAAGACTTCTCCCGGGAGATAGGGTCCGTGGGGTCGCTACTGCCCAACAGCTCGCCACATGCTGCCCTGCGGGTTCATGTATCTCTCTTGGTCTGGCTCCTCACCCTAGATTCGTTTCGGCAAAGTAAACTCTATCGGCACAGATCTAGAGTTCAGGAGCGCGCAAGCCCCACCACGGCGTCAACGTAGAGATACGGCGGTGGGGTTATTATTATTATTATTATCGTTTATTTCAGGTATTAACCCATAACAAAATTACTTATTAGATACCTTACAATGAATTAAATTATAATTAAAAATTAAAAATTAAAATTATTAACATTTCATTCACATTCATTAACATTTTTACTTTATAAAAAGTATCTTATATTATAATCTAGGTAATTTCATCTAAATCCCTTCAGCCGTTAAAGCATGATCGTGTTCCAACATCAAAGCTTTCACATTTAAATATTGGTAGGAAAGGATTTTAATACAGAGGTGAATATTCCGTTGTCAATGTACGTTATGAAGTTGTAATCCTGGCTGGCCAGACACCCGTGTAATGCGATGACAACTTAATACTCACGGTGTAAATCATCTTAGCGCTCAACATGAAACTGTATCTAATGCATCATTTAATGCATCATTTCTAGTAGCGTGACTAGTTGACTACTTTCATTTGACATGATAGGGGCGGGAAATTGGTCGTGTAATCGCTCGGGTGTTTATTTATATCATTTAAATTGAGTAACCGTACACTTGGGAGGGTTATGTAGAAGTTGTTAGGTTACGAAATAAAAAAAACTTTTCTGGATAGTCAAAACTATGTCTGTCTGTAAGGTCTTTTCATATCATCGACTCTACGTACTCCTTGTAAGTTTGGACTTTGTCTAAACGCGATGCGGTTGCGGTATTCAGAACAAATGAATATCGTAAAGCTTGCTCTAGGATAGGGAAGGGGACAATATTATCGACAATGACAATGACTAATTTTGTGATCACAAAATTAGTTGTTCAGAATTTGCCTCCTTCTTGGTGTATAGCACACTGCTTAATTTTAACGCTGGTTATTGACATTTGACTGACTCCGATGTATGTTCCCTGTAGGCGGTGGGTCGCGAGGGCGTGCTCTCATCGGCGGCGGCGCGCGAGCTGCGCTGCGGCCGGCGCCTGGTGTCGGGGCTGTTCTCGCGGCCGCGCCTGCCACTCGGCTACTCGTACGTCACCACCGTGCCGCGCGGCGCCTGTCGGCTCAACGTCTCCGAGGTCACACCCAGTGATAACTATATAGGTAAGAAAAAAAATTAAATTAAGTCTGGTCCGGGATCCTCCAAATTAGGTATGTTCAAAGTCCAAAAAAACTGGTACATCAAGTAGTTCTCATGAAAAAAGTTAGACATAACTGTCTGTATCGGTTTTTATTGGAAATGTCTCGTATATTATTAATAGCGGGTCACGCGGGGACATCTTAATCGAGAGATGAAGTGTTCGGCAGTGCAAAGATCGATGTCGAATCGATTAATGGGAATTGCACATGCGCACCGCGGCGCAACTCTTCAATAGAGGCGCCTACGCCGCAAATTGTGAGATAAATGGAGGTAGCCGTCTGCACAATTGGTGGTTAATTATTCGCATGACGCAGTTGCGAGCAATTTAGCCGAGTTCAACAATTTGTTGAGCAGTTGTTTATTCAATTACTTTCGTTTAATTTCGCTTATTCGATAGGTACAGTAAACGTTTGTTTTTGTTTAGCGTTGAAAGTATCCAACGGCTCGTACATAATGAACGGCGAGTTCGCGGTGTCGGCGGCGGGCACGTACGAGGCGGCGGGCGCGCGCTTCGTGTACTCGCGCCAGGGCTCGCTCGACAACGTCGTCGCGCACGGGCCCATACACCACCCCATCGACATCATGGTATAATTTCATAGAAAAAGTATACATTATTTAAACGATTCAAATTAATTAAAACAATTCGAATAATGAATATCCCCCATTTCCAGATTCTATACACGCAACCAAATCCGAACATAAAATACGAATACTTAACTGACTTAGACCCAGACGAAGCCAGTAACGATATACCCACAGCCAACCCTTTGCCTCACCACGCTGCGCAGCGCCATCACAGGCATCACAATACCGAGACACATTTGAGAGACCTCGAATCGAAATCCGAGCCTTCATTATCTAAAGTGCCCAATTTCAACAATTTGGAAAGTCAATCCCAAGTCGAGAGCAATGTCATCGGCAGCAGAAAGTTTATCTGGAAGATTCTGGAATTTTCGCAATGCTCACGTAGTTGTGGAGGCGGGCTTCAGATTGGGAAATTCAAGTGCGCTGAAGTGACAGAGAAGGGAGATAAGGAGGTGTCTCCTTTCCATTGTAATGGTGCACCGCCACCAGCCCGAAGACGTCGCTGTGGAGGCAATCCATGTCCTCCACGCTGGAGGGCAGCTGCCTGGGGATCCTGCCCTGTTTGTGGACCTGCACACAGGACGCGGATTGTTGGTTGTGTTCAGGATCATGCCCGAGGAATCACAAAGGTAAAATATAAACGTCTACAACGTCTTCATATGTCAAAATCTTCCCTTTCTTGTTCGAGGCTAACTGACTCCACATTTTTCAGATAAGCGACCAAAAATGTCCCCTACCCATGCCTCAAAGCAGTGAACTGTGTGACATTCCGAACTGTGACGGCACAGCTGCCACGACCAGTGTACCGCGTCTGGACGCCAGACGTCAAGTGCGACCAAAGGACCGGACTGATAACTTTAGAGAAGGCCCAGTGATATCCCTTGCGACGAATTTGACTGATAACGATATGGGGACCACCCCTGCACCAAGCTACAGTCACAGCGCTGGAGGTGGATGGCTGTATACCGAGTGGTCTCAGGTAAATTTGAGAATACGTTCATACTGTCCCTTAACTTTTTCATATTGAATTAATAGGAAAATACCGTAATATCTTTAATCCCTACAACGGGTCAGTGTGCTTATATTCGCCAATAAAGGTATTAATTAGACTTAGATGTGATGAGGGTCTGACCCTGTTATAGAGTTATTTACGATTACGCGGCGTGGGTCCTGAATTATAACCATTTTCTGGCAAAAACTTTGTGGATTTCTTTGTCCAACATTACATTACATTACATTACTACTACTAATCTATGTATTTGGTCAACTGGGTCTCATTTAAATAAAGGTCCTATTTCCAGTGCGTAGGTTGGTGTGTGGGCGGAGGGGTACAATCTCGTGGAGTTCGATGTGTAGATCCTAACGGGTGCAGTTCTCACCGTGCTCCGGAACAAATGCAAACTTGTACAGTCAGGAAGCAGTGTGACGCGCAGTGGTTTACCAGTAAGTGACTTCTCATATTTTCTACTACCTACGGCATAAAATGTCTTCGTCGGCCTTAAATTATTCGATGTTGGACTAATTTCGTAAGGTCATTCGAATTCAATTGAATACAGATGGTTCAATACCTACCAGTGATCGATATGGTTTGTGTTTGTTCAACGATGAATTGAATTTTAAAGCCATTCCTAATGGAAGCAAAGGACCGTTTCTGAACTTAAGCTTTTTGTTTTCATTGAGTTTTTTCTAGTAAAGCCTCATATCATACTCAAATTATGTCCTAACAAAACGCTCAGAGCTCAGACCTGCTTTTATTTGTAGAAACATATTCTAGAACTGCCCTGAATCTATGTACTTACAAATAAAATTGGAGTGTCTGTTTGTAATGTCAAAATGACTGTGGCTAGTGGCTTTTGACTAAATGCACTATGAAAGTATATTACGGTACAAACAAAAAAGCTTTTTTTTTTTGTCTGTCTGTTTGTTCCGGCTAATCTCCGAAACGGCTGAACTGATTTTTACGGGACTTTCACTGGCAGATAAGGAGTTATAAGGATGATGATGATGTTATAAGGAGTAACTTTTATTTTACAAAAATAATTAGGCTTCCATGCAAAAAAATTAAAACCCAATAAATAGCGCGGGCGGAGCTGCAACGCGACGGGTCGGGGGACGAGTGAGTTTTATTAAAATGTGGCTGTTATTTTAGCATATTTGTGTATCTTACGACTTCCACGCGAACGAAGTCGCGTGGCACAGCTAGTTCTGAATAAGAAGAAAAAGTAAGATCACTACTTAAGTTTAACCATCACTTTGTCTCTGCTAGGTGAATGGTCAGCTTGTTCTGCTACCTGTGATGGTAAGCAGGTCCGAGGCGTGATCTGCATCGGGGGCAACGGAAGGAGGCTGCGTGACGGTTCCTGTAGGGGAACCAAGCCCGATGCTGAACGGGCTTGCGGAGGCGCTTGCAGTCCCTCATGGTACCTCAGTGATTGGACTGAGGTAAGTGGATAACACTGCTCCCAAAACGGTAAAGGAAAACATCGTGAGAAAACCGAACCGTCCTAGAACTAAAACTTTTAAGACATCCACCAACCCGCCCTGGACCAGCGCGGTGGATTGCGATACTCTCTCTCACAGAGAAGAGGCGTGTGTCCCAGCAGTGGGAACATTATAGGCATTATAAGCATTATAAGTGGATAAAATCAAAAGCTAGTATTGAATCTGTACGTATTTCGTGTGTAGGTGTGTATAGCTCGTGACATTGTGAACAGTATTTCACGTCTCCCGGTCTCTGTTTCATGATAATAATTGTTGATAAGTAATTTTTAATTAATATGTTAAGTGATTTTTGCTTATAAAAATACGTGTCTAATATATTTTTATTATCTGACTGACGGGCTAAATAGATTTTTTTTTACCCAGGCGTCATCCCTATTTACATTTAAAATCACCGTCGTCTACTGAATTGTATTTTTCGTTTCTCTGTATTCCAGTCTGCTCATAAAGATGGAAGTTACAAATTTATATACGTCTGAAAATTAGTAAGAATAAACACTCGTTAAATCTGTTTTGGAGACTTAGGTACCTTACAAAGACATGAAACGTTGAAATATGACTTCCAAAACAAGGGTAAAACACCCCTATATGGCGAAGCTAGACAAAACGATTTATCTCTAGATAATCTCACGGTCCAACAGACAAAGGAGTGTAGAAAATGACGAAACGAGCGTACTTTAGGTTTGTAAAGCTAACAACAGATCTCGACATTGTAGTACCCAGTAGTTAGACGCTCTACCCATCAATTTAAATAAGGGAAATAATTGCAACCGCAGTGCCCCATTAAGTGTAGCTTGGTAGTGATTTCGCAATTTGTAACCTTCAATGTTAGGATGAGTTTACTTGGTATGCCAGTTCTTCATCCACAATTTTAGGGTTCTAGTTCGAGAGAGTTAATGATAGGCAAAGAAGAAGAGGGTTAATTCATGGTTTTGGTCTCTCAAACAAAATTCTGCAACCCTGTGAGTGCGTAACGCTATATTATCTGAGTAAGTTTTTACGATGAACGTTTTTTCCACAGACATACCTGCGTACCTACATGACTTTATCTGAAATGAGACATGTGAGTCTGTTTAATAGCAGGTGGCTCAGATCTTTGAAAGATCTTAGACATATGAAAGATCAAAATGCTCCAAAAAAAAAATGACGTAACATTAATTTCCCTAGTGACTCAGATTTACAGCTACTCCATGAATTGAAGATCAAGGTTCATGAAGTGGAATGTCCGTAGCGATTAGGACAATGATTCCAAATATGCCAATGTTGCTGGGACCGCCCTCACTAATATGGCTAATTAAAACAACGAGTACATAACAAGTCTACTAATTAATCTAAGCCTTACAAATTTTTTGTCGCCAGCCTAATGTTTAAAGACGTCAGTAGCAATTCAGATGTCAAAACATTGTTCGCCTATAAAAAATGTACCGAATTTAAATCACAATAGACAGAAAATACCTAGTCAGAGCTTGCCTACTTTTCTTTTATTTCTGCTGAAAGAATTCAGTTTCAAAGACTTTAAAGAATTGCTATGATGCGAATGCAAATTCAAAGCTCGTTTAATTAGGGCTCTATTGTCCTTAACCATTTTTTTTATTCTGGCTAACTAGCCATGATATTGTAATTATACGGTTTTAAAAGCTCAATTTTCATAGTGAAATGTGAAATGTGATGCAAATTCGAGAGGCAAAAAATTCGTTGGTACTAAAACCGAACTGTCTAAAGTGGACTCCGATATTACAAGTCCTAATATCGTCATAATATTTTTTCTACAGTGCCAAGGTCCATGCGAAGCGGGAGTCCAATCCCGAACAGTGTGGTGCGCACGCGGTGGGGCTGAGGGCGCAGGGGGTGCGGCTCGTGACGCAGATTGCGCGGGAGTGCGTCCTCCAGCAAGACGCTCATGTGTACCCTCAAGATGTTCCACGAGACCATCGGTCAAAACAGCTGTTGTGAATGCTCCTCCTTCAGGTTTGAATTTAGCCCGTTACCTTGTTCCCAGCAGGCTAAACTGTTTGTAAAAGTATGACCGTCATAAATATTTTTCTTTACAGTTTCAGACCCACAACAACGTGTGACAAGACACCAAAGCCATACCGCACAGAATGTTAGAGACAGATCTTATGCTGATGGTAATTATTTTAGGCTTACTTACTCTCAATTTTTTCATCCAGGTTTCCATGATCGTTTTTATCTGCCCTTCTATTCTCTACTATCTGTTCTTCTTCTGCCATATATTTTTCAGTCCAGCTCACTTGTTTTATTATCTCCACTTCCCCGATCTCTGACCTCTACCGACTACTCCATGTCTATCAATTTCATGTCATCCTTCACTACATCCAGTCAACAACTTTTGGGTTGATCCTCTTCCTTCTCGGAAAGCTTCTCCCTAACATGAAGTATGATGTCAAGACTATCACTCGTGTTAACTTACTGTTACTTGCACAGGAGCATGCGTGGACAAGTTGAACAACTGCGTGCTGGCGGTGCAAGCGCGGTTGTGCCATTACCCGTACTACGCCGACTACTGCTGCAAATCGTGCCACGGACGGTAAACTAATATGGTTGGAGTAAGAATTATTATTTATAATGTTTTTTCCCTTAAACACGTTTCTTTTAAGATGACTTTACTTGTGATGTTTCAAAGAACCAGCCGTGATGTTGATGTGTGATGTTTCAAAGAATGCCGTCAGGCCAGCGGGCTTGACGGCATTCCAGCGAGAGTGTTGAGGCAGTGTGTGCCTGAACAGTCTCCTGTATTGACACGTTTGTTCCGCCTCTCTCTTAAAAAAAGACGGTACCAAAATGCTGGAAGCTTGCAAATGTGCAACCAGTGCCCAAAAAGGGCGACCGTGCAGACCCTGTCCATTACCGTCCGATCGCCATTACCTCCATTCTGTGCAAGGTTATGGAAAGGGTTCTGAAAAGTAAGTTGCTGACTAACCTTGAAAACAATGATCTCACTGACCGTCAATATGGCTTTCGCCGGGGACGGTCAACTGACGATCTTCTTGTGTATGTCACGCACTGCTGGGGCGAGGCCATCGAGAAACACGGCGTAGCACTTGCTGTATCGCTTGATATCTCGAAGGACTTTGGCAGGGTCTGGCACGCTGGTCTACTCAGCAAGCTTCCTGCTAACGGCATCTCAGCTGATTTTTGTAGCAGGATATCAGACTTCCTTAGTGAACGGTCGATCAGAGTAGTCGTTGACGGCTGCTCTTCTGACCTTATGGCTATTGATTCCTCATTTCATTCCTCATTGATTGAGTTCCTCAGGGGTCTGTTCTCTCTGCAACTCGTTTCCTGCTGCACATCAATGACCTACTTCAGCCTGGTATTGTTGGTTTTTGATTTTTTCTCATGCCTATACAGGCATGGCCTTTGCTCTTTAATCATTCCGATGACGAATAAAATGTTGTATTCTCGATTGACAAGGTTCCCTCTTCCCCAGGTACAAGCAGTGAAACAAGGCATGGCCTTTGCTCTTTAATCATTCCGATGACGAATAAAATGTTGTATTCTCGATTGACAAGGTTCCCTCTTCCCCAGGTACAAGCAGTGAAACACTAAGGCGCTATGACACGTATTGTGATACAAAATGGACGCATAGTGAGAATACGTAACGTAATGTTTAACAAGCCGAGGCCCGCGCCGCCGCCTGCGCACACCAACTCACACGCATAAGTTCGTAACTGATCTACGCGATCCAATACTCACTGTTACAAAGAATCCTTTCACGATGAAAGTGGAACGCGTAACATCGCTTCGATTAATACGTTAGGAAAGGTATCAATGCTAATGCAGAGTATTAAGTCTGAATCAAAGCCAAAGTGAAACAGACTAAGACTAGATATCGGATTGACTTACCTAAATGACTCATTCAAATGTTCCAAGAAATTGTTAATTACTCAATGTTTTATTGTGCTCCACACTAAAATTATTGGTGTTATTGACGACGAGTACATACAGTGTGCGCGCGGCTCAATAGTGAACTATAAACGTTCGACTTTCTGTAAGTATTAGAAATAGTTTCGTGATCTCCAGATTGTTTAGTCGAGTTTTGGAGTCGATCTGTGAACTGTAGAACTTCCAAAATTATAAAAATCAAAAAAAACATTTTGTTTATTTCTTACATTATAATGCACGACATGTTATCTAGTTGAGCACCTGTATGCGTATTTTTGTTTATAATAAAATTTGCCTATAACCAAGTAATAGAGACGCATTTTACCGAATTTCGTATATTGTGTATTACTTAGGAGATTAATTATTGCATAAAAGCATGTTTGGAACTACAGTTCATTTTGTATTTGTAATGCAACTTAGGCTATGCTATCTAGATTAAGAACAAAATAGTATTTCTTATTGTTGTAATAGTTTCTTCGGTATGTACTTATAGAAACTATAATGCCGATTCCACACGTCTACTAATTAAGTTAATAAAGTTTGTCAGTAAGGGGTGTTGATGTAACATTGTAATACTTACGTTACACATCCCTTACCGTGACGAAAGACATTTGCAGATGTGTGGCACAGGCATCCAGTGTTCATAATAAATTATTTCACCGATTCTATTGTCAAAGAGTCAGTTCTGTATTATTAAAGAGTTGAGTTGTGTAAATAGATAATTATTTTTATATGTATAGTGCATTTACTTACTGGCTGTTAAGTATTTATACGATTGTAGGTATTAGTTAAAACATTGTACCATCACAATAATGTATGTATTAATTGGTTTTTGCTAAAAGTAACTAGAGTTTTGCCTACCGTTTAATAAATTTTGTCTGTACTAATGATGCATATAACAATGTACAAAAATAATAAGCTTTAAACACTGGTTGTTGTTATTATTTACTTCCGTAATTATTACCACTCATATAAAAGGTTAGAAAAATCTTAGGGCTTAATGAAGGATCATCAAGGACAAGACTTACACAAATCCTTAGATGTTCGCTATCTTTACACCTGATCACTCACGTAATCTCTCAACCAAAACTACTTTGGAGTGCACTTGTTTAGATTTTCCCACACCTATTTATAAATTCATTAATGTGCCTACAGATTTGCCCGATTTTTGACGATCGACACGTAAGATCAAACAAAATCGAGTAAATGTGTAAGTAACGGACGATCGATATCGTATTTTGTGGCGATCGCCACAGTCGATCGTTTTTGTCGATCAATAAATCAACAAGTGATACTCGATTTTAACGTCGATATTAATTTATCGATCGTTCACAAGCGACAGTAACAATCGATAACATCGATCAATCATTTTCTTTGACATGAGCAAAACATTTGACTATGTCCACCATGAATTACTCCTACATAAATGCACTAGCTACGGAATCAGGGGAATCGCTATAGATTGGATCAATAGCTATTTATCGAATCAAGAACAAAAAGTAGAAAGTATCTCAATTAATAAAACAAATGGTGAGCCCACGCCACCTATTTCTAAATTAAGTCAGACCAAATCAGGAGTACCGCAAGGATGTATCCTTGGTCTTTTCTTATTTACATTAGCGATTTATTTACGGCTCGACCTCTCCGCTGTCGATCGACCTCCTAGAGGTTGGTATGAATAGAAATTTAATTGTGTCTCATAACATGATAGTTGAAAGTATAAACGCATATACTTTACTGACGACATATCGGTAATTGTTACTATTACAATAATACGACAATAATAAATTCGAAACAGATCACGAAAATATTTCAGTAAACCAGGAAACCAAGTTTTAAAATGGCTCGGTAATAATATTGACTACTGTGTGAATTTAAGTAAAACAAAATACTCAATTTTCAAAAGTATAATCATTCAAAACCAAAATCATATAAAGTCGCTTGTCCAGGACAACAATAAATTAAGTTTAAGAATACCTTGGACTTATTCTCGACCAGCATTATAATTTGTAATTAGTCATAAATGATGTGTCTATTAAACTAAAATAACTGTTTATATTCCAAAACAAATAAGACGTACCACGAGTGAAGCAGTTGCGCTTTCTGCTTACCACGGAAATGTTTCTTTGTTACCCAGGTATGATCTTCTATTCTGGGGAACTACACGAAGCCATTTTGGTGCAAACAAAAATGTTTAAGAGCAATCTGCGAGACCTGCAGAGCTGCCCCTCTCTATTTAAAAAATTAAAACTCCTAGCAGGGCTTTTATACAACGTGAGCTAGTGTTTGTGTAAAAGTGCATTCTACATTGTTTATAACATGCGACATAAATCTTTTATATAAATAAAATTGAAGTGTCTGTTTGTAATATCAAAATTACAACTTTTTACTAAATGCATATGAATGTATATACGGTACTTATAACAAAAAGCAATTTTTAACATTTTTGTCTGTCTGTCTGTCTGTTTGTTCCAGCTTATCTCCGAAACAGCTGGCCCGATTTTGACGGGACTTTCACTGGCAGATAGCTGACGTTACAGGGAGTAACTAAAGTTACTTTTATTTTAGAAAAATAATTAGGGTTCCGCACAAAAAAATTAAAACCCATGAAATTGTGAATAAAAAGTTGGATTTGAACATTTTTTTTTTCATTTGGTAGCCCAATTACCGAGGATAGTTATAGGCTATTTAACATCACGCTACGACCCTTAGGAGCCGAGCAAAAATAAAAAAGTCACTAAAACGCTAAGTAAAAACGAAGTAATAGCGCTGGCAGGCGATTCAACGCGGCGGGCGGGTCGGAGGACGAGGGAGTTTTATTAAAATATGGCTGATATTTTAGATATTGTGTATCGTATTACCCAGTAACTGGGTTGTGGAGGTCAGATAGGCAGTCGCTTCATGTAAAATACTGGTATTCAGTTGCATCCGGTTAGACTGGAAGCCGACCCCAACATAGTTGGGAAAAGGCTAGGCAGATGATGATGATGATGATTTTAGATATTGTGTATCTTACGACTTCCATGGGAACGAAGTCGCGTGGCACAGCTAGTTCAAAATATAGATACAGATATATGTTGAGACCCAAAATTATTGAATATCAACAGACCAAAGTAGATTATGCCATAAAAATAATTTTATCACAGCACGTAAAATGTTTTAAAATTTCCAAAAGATATTAAGAAAATACCTTAAACCTTAACTGCATAAATGGCTCATAGGTAATAATACTTTTTATAGTGTAGAGGATTTTTAAATAAAAATAGTGATAAATATTATTACTGAATTACTGATATTTAATTGGAGACCTACCGCTTAGATTTGAAACCCTGAAATGTGGTTAGAAGGTGACATTACACTTAATAAAAATGTAAATAATACCTAAGTATACATGTTGCACTATACAAGCATCTATACAAAGAAATAAAATTGAAGTGTCTGTTTGTAATGTCAAAATAACAGCTCTTTACTACATGCATATGAAAGTATATACGGTACTTACATATAACAAAAACACAATTTTTAAAATTTTTGTCTGTCTGTTTGTTCAGACTAATCTCCGAAACGGCTGGACCAAGTTTGACGGGACTTTCACTGGCACATAGCTGATGTTATAAGGAGTAACTTAGGCTACTTTTATTTTAGAAAAATAATTAGAGTTTCGCGCAAAAAAATAAAACCCATGAAATTGTGAACAAAATCCGATTCAAATAGGGAACTATTGACATCCACGCGGGCGAAGCCGCGGCCAACAGCTAGTAGAAAGTACAATCAAATCAAAACTCAGCTGTTCCCTATATTTTGAAGAGTTATGCGAACATAAATGTAGGGAACAGCTGATTTTTTTCGCGATTTCAGGTTTGATCCCATAGTAAAAGTTGTTCATAAAGATTAGTACAATAACCCCTTAAGAGGTTGTGCGTTATTTAAGTTACACTTTGTAGATCATGATCCTTTTATAGAGACCAATATTGTAAGTAGGTACCATGCATTAATGCAATTTTTTTTTTCTATTCTATTCAAATCTGTTAGAAGCTGGCAGATCTTAGAGAAGAGATTTTCAAAACAGCATATTGAGTGACAATAACAATTGTCAAAAATTTAGCAAGTCTGTAGGCACCTTTAGACTTCAAGATTATCACGTAGCAAATGGTACTTCAGATTAAAGTGATAGCACTCTATCTATCCTTCGTCCGTATCGTCTTATTGAGTGGCAATTGTTTTAAGAGCACTATATAATTACAACCTATACGCATGTTACTGTCAATGTCCATTATTTTCCTAAACGTAACGCACGGGACAAAATGGCAGAGACCACAGACAATGTATTCAATAAAGAATACAAAAAGTCAAACATTATGGACAACGTTTGGTATAAATCAGTGAGGTTGACGATCAATGTGCTCGTTAATATACTAATATTTTTCACAGTGTTTGTTTGTTTGCTTTACTCGTGCAGTTCAAATATCAGTTTCTTTAATTTACACATTATTCTATGTGTTCTTGGGGTAAGATAATGTTATCATTATTTATTATCTTTTTGACCTTTCCTAGATTTGTTTCCTGCTTAAAAAATAGTTAAGATGGACTATTTCAATCATCTTTAACGTAAGAGATTAGAAACAGCCGCATTCATAGGTGCATATCTGTGCACAAACTTAACTCTGTGGCGGATTGTGGCGGTCAGGATGCCCAAGAGTGATACTCAGTGACTTATGGCTAACAGCCCTTTATTATATCGGAGTTATATATACCTACTTATGTTTATTCTTGTCAACACATAATAAGCCCAGGTATGCACGGGCGATTTTTATCGCGAATATTTTATGCGCTCTGTTGGATTCTCAATGCTCGGCTCAATACCGAGAGTTGAAAAAGCAGTGCGCTATAAAAAACAGTTGCGTGAAAAAATCGCCCTTGTCACCTGAGCTAAGAAAGTTGTACTAGTTTTGAGGTCAGAGCAAGCTGAGAAGGACCACGACACTTTTATACGCCAATTCAAAAACTCATTTTATTTCCAGTACCAATTCTGCATGTGCCATGGGATCCTGATTATGTCGCCGTTCAACAGCTGGTCGATGTTCATAGCACGTCGATACAAGAAGAATATCCACTGGATACTGCAGCTCTTAGCAGCTGTCCTGGTAACTGCAGGGACCGTGCTCATTTACCGTGTGAGGAGCAGACACTTTGTCTCGACTCATGGAAAACTTGGTAAGTATAAGATAGTACCAAGAATAAGATTTAGCATCATTAACCCATAATATATCGCCAAAATTATTAACCACCTTACGTACGATGGAATGAACAATGAAACTCTTCCAACGTTTTAAGTTATTTCTATTAATTATTTATCGGAAATTTCTTGTCCTGAAAAAAATCTTATACTTAGTTTTAAAGCCGTTGCCAGAATGCAAGCCAGATAGGATAAAACAAACCTGCACATAGTCAATTACGGTGAAATCTTTAAAGTATAGAGCACACCTTATAGATTTCACTTAAAATGATACGTGATAAAAATAGAAACAGGTTGGGTGGGTTTCCACTGGTAGGTACAGAGGAGAGCTAGATATCGATAAAGCTAGAGTTATCGCCCGGCTCAATATGTCCGGATATATCCAGCAGTTTGGTTTTCCGGACATTGACTGGTTTTTCGACTTAAGAGGAAAATTTTCAGACAAGTAGTTAAATAGGTAATTAATCAAAAATGTACAGTCAAAAACTAAAAATAAACATCGGGACTTTTTTTTGCAAATGTTTTGCTTTTGCTTTTCGAATCTTGAAATGGTCACCCTAGAAAAAGATGCGAAATACCCACACGTCTCATGGCGTCTAGCCACTGATAGGCAACAAGATTCTTAATGGCGATTGATGCCGTACAGTTAACGAAACGTACATGAAAAGGAAATGCACAAAACGACTTGGATATATAAAGTAAACACTGTGACAGTCCAATCAGGAATGTGGAATTTGTATTTATTTCTCTTTCGGATCATTGAACCAATCAATAGGTCAGGTTGAAACAAAACTGTGCTATGGGAAGATCAATCTGAACATAAGAATCTATGCAAGTTTGATTGACCGAATACTTCAAACGATTTGTTTCAAGTAATTAGGAAATCGATTCGGAAGCCAATTCTGAACAAACTATTTTCAGGGCTTGCGTTTATTCTGTTACAACCTATTGGTCTGGTCATCGTTGGTACGTAGATCTTGAGGCCGTAACAGCCATACAACTACACAAGACAAGATACGCATTTATATGAGATCTAAAGGTAGAATTAACCATAAATATGATAACGGTAGCCTTTATAGCGCATATACAAGATGTAACATAAATAACGCACAACCTCTTAAGGGATCATTCTACTCGTCATTATGAACAACTTTAAAAATCGCAAAAAAAATCAGCTGCTCCCTACATTTATGTTCGCATAACTCGTCAAAATGGAAGGAGCTCGTGGCTACGTAATAACAGCCGCATGGGTCGATCCATCAGGTTAAGCTACGCTTGCCGGGGTTGGTCCGTCGATGGGTGACCATCTTTACATACCGAGACTCCTCCGTGCCTCGGAAAGCACGTTAAGCCGTTGGTCCCGGCTGTCATTCGTGGATCTTTGACAGTCGTTACGGGTCGTCAGAAGCCCGAAAGTCTGACAACCAGTCTTACCAAGGGGTAACGTATTACCCAGTAACTGGGTTGTGGAGGTCGGATAGGCAGTCGCTCCATGTAAAATACTGGTATTCAGCTGCGTCCGGTTAGACTGGAAACCGACCCCAATATAGTTAGGAAAAGGCTAGGCAGATGATGAACTCGTCAAAATGTAGGGAACAGCTGATTTTTTTTGCGATTTCAGGTTTGGTCCCATAGTAAAAGCTGTTGATAATGATGAGTACAATGACCCTTTAAGAGCTTGTGCGTTAATTATGTTACACCTTGTATACATATAACTAAACTCTAAAATCGCCATCGCACCACCACTATGCCCCCAACCTGTGTTTAACTGTGCAAGTTGTAAAAGTTAGCTGAAGGAAATAAGTTATTATAGCACTTATTTATAGAAGGCTTATGTATGCACTCCGCGATTTACAAGCCTAACTTATTGCCTCTATACGTGGCATGATTTCAAACGGTATATGTTTGAATTATCATTTACAATATCGTGAAATACTGCTTAAGCAGTGATCCTCCTTACTTTTCCCAAGTGCGCTGGGATCGGGAACCATATCTTGCAATGCAGATAATATCTATACATGGTCAAATTAAATTAGTAAGTGAAACTCCAAAGAGTACACTACAATACCAGCGGTCGTTAACCACAAAAAAAATAACACAGTTTAGATATCGATACCCGTCACTTCTGCGGAGTTTCGCTAGCTAGTTTAATTTGACCTTGTATATTAGACTTGTGAGAAAGTAAAGTTTGGCTACAAATTCCTGTATGTCAGCCTGTTTCTAGGCTCCAGATAAACACTAAAGCTTTGTCACGCCGAAAAACTTGAAGGTTAACCGGACTGGTGGTTAACTGACATTGTTGCGTACCGCAGCGATGACCCCTTGCATGACTATTAGGTCACGATACCACAGAGCATGGAATCGCCACATCTGCAGCATCTAGAGATGGAAGAAGGCAATAATTAAATTCGTGGTGCCGAAATTGCGTTGAGCGTACAACTTCTGTCACGGAACACCTTCAAAGCCGTCAGTTTATATATGTCATTTGTTTTGTAGTGTGAGTAAACGGTGAGATACTTGGTTTGTATGGAAAGCGTTGCCAGTGCTGCTTCTATCAGCGGCAGCTGAGGCGTCTCCCTGCTCTGATTGATACTCTTAACACGAACAAAGGTCGTCGCTTATTTTAAGACAAGCGTGGGATTCTTACCTCACTAAAACCACCCCGGAGATCACCATCAGCATATGGAGGGGGTCGCGTTATCATCTGCCTATCCTTTTCCCAACTGTGTTGGGGTCGGCTTCCAGTCTAATTAAATGCAGCTGAATACCAGTATTTTACATGGAGCAACTACCTATCTGACCTTCACAACCCAATTACTGGGTAACACGATACCCTTTGGTATGAATGGTTGTCAGGCTTTCGGGCTTCTGACGACCCGTAACAACTGTCTACAAATGACAGCCGAGACCAACGGCGTAACATGCTTTCCGAGGCACCACTTGTTGTTTAGTTCCAAATACGCTTGTATGTCTCCGTTATGATTTTATTTCTATTCATTTATTGATAACGGAGATACTATCTGACTATGCCGGAGATTAGAAACTTGCTCTTAAACTGTCCCAAAATATCATCTTTAAAACAAAAAGAACGAAAAAGAAAACAATTTCAAAAAAGATAAATGGACAATATTTACAAGCGATTATAATCATCGTTGTGAAATATTAGATAACTATTAACTACTTTCACTCACGTATTTCCCGATAAGACAGATAATTTATGTTCGTGAACAGGTTGCATGATAATGCTGAATTATGATACCTAAAACCCAATTTAGGTGGTATTCGCCCTGATAATTTTTTACGTAGAGTACAAAGCTCCGCATCAAGCGTTGGTGTTCGTTTAACGTATATGCCATGCTAAAAAGATCTTAACGCAACTAATACTCGTCTACTCAATGCTAGCGCAGCATCAACAGCGACGTCAGCCAACGTCAGAGCGAGCGCACCATAGAAATTTAATTATTCCATGTAGCGCACGCTTTGTATAACGTTACGTAACGTTTAATTTCAGGGTTAGCAGGCCTCGTGTTCTGCCTCTTGAGTTTGCTGAATGGAATCCTCGCGATGTACCCTCGCAAGCTGACTTCCTGGATCGGTGTGTTCTGGATCCGGTTCTTCCACTACATCACCGGCCTCGCCAGCATGTTCGTCGGTACCGGAAGCCTCTGTGCAGCCTTCGAGTACAGATCATTCAAAGCATGGACAGGCGACAATGCAGATGTCTTCGTACCTACCCTCGTGTTCTTTACTTGGCTATTCACCATATTAGTGTCGTTGGACTTTTGGATAATAACAGGAAATAAAATTCGAAGTCTTATCTAAACTTTGTATCGATTATAAAAAAATTGTGAACATAGGTAGTGTCTAATAAAATTAAATATGTGTTACCGTCAATGTATATATTTCAGACTTTGTATAGAATGCTACGTCTTTATGTGTTTATTAAGCAATCGAAATACAAGGTAAAAGAGCCTTATATAAAACAATGGGGACTATCTTATCCTCTATCTCCTATTTCGTGAATTCCCTTAACCCTAATTTTTTATATTTTTGAAAGACCAGTTACGTTCCAAAAAAACATTGCAGGTTCTACATAATATTACCAACTAGGTTACAAAAATCCCCATTGCAGGCGTTTATCAGTAACCATTACGCCATAACTGTCACTCTTATCTAGTTGTCCAAATAGGAAACATTAGTATCTGCGAAGTTATCTTAAATCGGAGATAACAAACTATTGATTGGGCCAGTATATCTGTGCGTTAGTGCTCGTAGAGATTCAGCGGTGTGCAACTTTGAAAAAGATCATTTAAATTGAATATTGGCTAGAATGGCAATGCCACCACCTCCACCGCCTGCTCCACCGATGTCACACTCAAGATTAGAAGAGGGTTTAAGACCTGGTGGTGGTCCAATACCCCCACCACCAGATGAGCCAATTTCCGGGTTCGTAGTGTTCATGAACGTTACCAATACAGTGACACATTTACTGCTCGGGGCAGTCGCTTTCTCTGCGTTCATCTGCATAAACATGGGTGTATTGTTTGCCAATAATATTTCTATAGAAGTTCCAAAGTTGTCGGCGCATGTCTATTTAACAGTTATTGGGGTGAGTAGAAATTTTGTACGGTTGTATTTTTCTCTTATGTAGAAAACTGAGCTGCAATACCTAAGTAGGTACTCTCAGTACCTGGCTTTACAATGATATACTCAAAGTCAATATTGATACAGTTGCTTATTCAGTGAAATTCAGGAATTTCGAACTCGGTCCCGATTATCCTAGACAAGTGGCAATCACTTTCAAACCGTTTCGTATTTGTGCCGATCGTCAACCGGATTGACACAGCTTTTCGGTAGCTTAAGTCAATCCAATCCCCCCTCCCATACGGATATTTTAGAAAAAATTTATTATTGTATAAAAGACTTTTTAATTGATAAAAATATATACTTAACAAAAAAATAAAAAAATTAATGTATCTTTTTAGTTTTTATGACTTTGCATGCCGTAAGGTAGAATGTAGCGGAAACACTTAGTGATGTACCATCTTATACCTGTACCTACATTGTTGGCAAATAAATAAATTTAAATCTGAATATATCTTCGACTTTTCCATCAACGTTATCGCTGATAGAATGTCGCTTAGGCCCCAGGTTACCTAAATGTATTGTATTTTCTATTGTTTTGTATGCACTAAGCCGTTGCTATGCCGAAGATAATAATATTTTGAACAAAAGTTGGTGCATTCTCATAACGCAGTGCCTTTACATTTACAGTATGTGCTCCTGATGAGTCAAGCTGTATTATCGTTAAACCCCCAGACAGGATGGGCAAATAACTTTAAGTATCCACAGAAGACGAAGCTATACTGGTCTTTACAAGTACTGGGCTCATTCCTGGCAGTCATCGGCGGTATTATGGCAATAATTGCAGTTGAGGAATCAACTACACCACCAAATTTACCGCCTACCTTTCCAACCATCCTCGGAATCAGTGATCATCTGCAGACGGCTCATCACATCGTTGGTAAGTGTTCATTTAACATTTAAACCCTTTTTTCATATACATAACTTATTCGACCGGCCGACTGTTTGTTGACCGAGTTCTAGTCATCATCATCATTTGCAAGAACACATCTCTGGACCTTACACATGATCATTGTGATTATGAATGTGCTCCAGACGAATTACATTGATGTAGCACACTCTGGCATTATGAAATCACCAAAAATGTGAGAAGTGCAAGGACAATTTGATAATTTAATTTTTTTTTTTAATTTTTTTTTCAACATATTCATACTTGATACACGGTCTTATCAGAGTACCTAATTAATTAGGCCAAGAGTGTAAAAAATAAGTGAAGGGGGTAAACCCATTCCATGGAATTGGGATGTGAAATGTATGTGTGTTGGGGAAGTAAAGAGAATAATTTCAGTATAAATAACTTATTCCAATACGGAAGTTTTTCGAGAAAAATAATAAAAACTAACATAATATCACGCCTTGTTTCCCCGAAGGGTTGGACAGAGGTGCACTATAGTACACCCACATTTCGCCAGTTATGTTTAAGTCCTATGTAATAGGGGGCGAGCCTATTGTCATCAACCGGGCACAAATCCAGACTCCGGGCTGCTACTGAGAAATTCCAGATAGAAAAACCCAACAACACTTTGCTCGACCTGGGAATCTAACCCAAGATCTCATAGTCAGCAGTAGCGCTTGCGACCACTAGAACAACGAGGCAGTCAAAGAAAACCTAAAAAAAACTCGTATAAATCTGGATCTAACAAAGATACGAGGTTCATTTATGCTTTAAAATATGCAGCGAAAAGCCATAATGCTTCTTACGTTATTTTGGCGTATCCTGCTTAGTTTAAGAGTAATATTTTTTTTTCTAAATATCCGGATGATAATTGGACGATTTTCAAAAAATATTACTCAAAAACTAGACGTATTAGCTACATGCGGATACTAACTAATGGGGGTATTTTTATCAGATTTTTAATAATGCGTAATACACTTATAAGTGCAATACCTTTTACATTGACAGTTCAACAACATTCATTCCGTTATTCACGTTGTTGAGTAGACAAATTTCTCAAATATATGAAGCAATGGATTAGCAATTTCTTTCGAAACCCTTCGCGTGTAACGTGATTGTTTGACGCAATTAGGGTGCTGATCAGATAACACCAACTGTACTAAAACTTAAAAAATTTGCATCATTTCAGGTTTGGTTGCCATGGTTTTGACTACTGTGAGCCTTGTGGGAGGACTTGTGCATTTGATATGCCCGAATATGGTAAATAATAATATGTTAAAGGCTATATATTCATGTGCTGTAACTTTGACGCTCATAATTGCCTTCATAGCAATTTGTCTCGCATTTGATGAATTTAGGAGCATATTATACGATACAAGTGCTAACATGGCTATATCAGTTACTGTCCTTGCTTTAGTTGGGATGTTCACGATGATAATTGGCAATATGACGGTAGGAGGTAGACTCTATATCTAGATTTAATTATAATTTAAGTATATCTGTTAACTCTTCTCTCAAATGTGGTTAGAAATTACAGAGATTAGCAACATAAGATCAATAAATACAGTGTTAATTTATAAAAACCATGCAACATAATGTTTAGCTTCAGACAAACTTGTATATTTTATGAATATATGAGACTTTGTGTTTTGTGGAGCAAGTAATTGTGTAAAAGTTTCCATTACAGTCTATTTGCTGTTAATAGCTTGATTATTGGAAAACATTGTATAGCTGTAGATTAATAGAAGATGATAGTTGTAATGTGTATTACTTGTAGTTTGTATTTATCTTTTAAAGTAATCAGTTTACTTACTGAGTATAAAATTAAAAAAGCTTTTAAGATAACAGTTTCCCTTTGTTTTTTTCTAGCACCTTTATTTGTATATTTTTTTTTTTTCGACATATCACTTTGACGATACGAAGAAACAAAATTGTTCAATTAAATATCGTACGCTTAGCTACTTATTAATTCAAATGATTCTCTGATAATGTGTGACACATAGATAAAGATGTTTAATTTAAAGCTTAGTAGTTAATTGTCTCGTAAAGCAACCGAAAAGAGGAGCAATAACATCGAACATGTAAATAAATTGATTGCAATCCATCTCACTTAATCTTATTCACTTCAAACAATTTAATTAGAACTATTTGATAAGTACATAGAGTACAATGTACTTGCCAATGCGGTCATTGTCAATTGCAGACTAGTATCAAGAATCTAGACAAAGGCTAAGTCAGGTCATCCCGAATCGTAGTAATTAAATACTATTACGTATTAACATTGTTTTCTTATCGGAGACCACCAGCGCGGCAACGGCTGTGCACGCGTTCACTCTTGTTATCAAAGCCTTGGAAATTCAGCCAATTGGTTATTGAATAGAGGTTAATAGGGGAAGAGCACAACATTCAAGAGAGTTGTGTTGATGATTTGAATTATTATAATTCTGTAAATATTTTGTTACTCATGTCGATGTGTCAGTCAGCTCACTCGCGTATTTTTTTCAATATACAACCTGGGGGCCAACCACCACCTCTTAAAGCAGTATTATTTTAATGTTACTTCAGTGTGAGAAAGTGATGCAGCTATACGGGACGTCTAGCTCCATCTCTTTCCCACACTGAAGTAAGATTACAATAATACTGCTTTAAGAGGTGGTGGTCTAGCTCTTGAAGCCCAATTCCCGTAATTAAAAACGTTCAAAATCTAGTCACAATCTCATCTCAGCGACAATCAATGTCAAAAACTTGTCAAATATGTAGGGAAATTACAGGTATTTTTGACATATTGATACTGAGAACGTTCTTAAAATTACGGGAATTGCCCTTCTGGTACCTACTTTCAATTGCAATAAACATAAGAAAATTTAAATTCCGCGAGCTACCCTGGCACTTTCGCCTTTTAACTTTGAAAGTCCAGCAAACTAAATAATGTGCTTATAGGTAACTTTCAAACCGCATTGGACTCTGGTATCTGTACCAGCGATAGGTGATAAATGGCTATGTGGTATCGAATTTATTTGACCGCTTTTTTTTTTTTTTTTTTGTGGATGGGAAATCATCAAATGACTTCTCCCGCTCTGGGCGGAGCGGGAGGGCGTGTCAGACTTTTACTGACTAAAACCCACCCGTGTTCCTTCTGTTGCCTGTGCCGGGGCCACGGTAACTCTTTCGAACATCCCGCAACCCTAGCTGGCATCGGCCCTAGCGGACCCCGTCAATAGTGCTGACATCTCTTTGAGGCGCGCGTGGAACACGACGCGCCGTCGACTCGGGCCTGGTCCTTACCGGACGGCGAGCTACCCATTGCTCGCCGTCCGCAAGCCCGCGCCTACGGTGGCCGGGAATCGGCTGCCGATTCCCGACGCCCAGGGCGTCTCCTGCGGCGACTAGGGGCGTGAGGGTGCAAAGCTTGCCTCTCCCTCACGCGTCCCGTCTCCTCCTTCACGAGCACTACTGCTTCGCAGAAGGAGGTAATGGCTTCCCATGCACTCTCGCTCCGTACCATGGCCTGGACCAGGGCCGGACGCGAGAGATCGCCGCCGCCGATCGCTTCCGCGAGGACACGGCGGTGCTCCGCCCAAGCCGGGCAGACCTCCACCGTATGCTCCACCGTGTCCTCCGGGCGATCCACACAGTGGTGACACCCGGGCGTTTCCTCCCGCCTTATCCGGAACAGGTACCTCCCGAAGCACCCGTGTCCGGTGAGGACCTGCGTCAGGCGGAAGGTGAGGACGCCGTGGCGCCTCTCCAGCCACTCCTCAAAGAGGGGACTTATCGCCGCAATTGTGGCGTGCCCAGCGCTGGGTTGCGACAATCGCACTCTCCATGCCGCCATGAGATCCTGCCGGAGCTCTGTCCGCTGTGCCGCGATTTCTCGCGGCAACGGAGTTACGCCCCGGCGTCCTGCCTCCTCGCGCCACTCCCACATGTGCGCGAGGACTTTTGCCTCCAGATCCCATGGCGGTAATCCGGCAAGGAGGTTCGCCGCCTCCCCGGAGACCGTGCGGTATCCCCGGGCTAACCGAATGGCCATGACCCTCTGGGACGCGTTCAACCGACGGACCGGTCGCCGCCTCACGGAACGCGCCCACATCGGAGCTCCGTAAAGGGCCATGGACCGCACGACCCCCGCGTAGAGCCTCCGGCAGGAGGCGTTTGGACCCCCCAGATTGGGCAGGAGCCGCCCCAAGGCAGCCCCGGCCCGCTCCAGTCTGGGAGCCAAACGTCGGAAATGCTCCACGAAATTCCACCGGCTGTCGAGGACGAGTCCTAGGTACTTCATCGTCGACTCGACACCGATGGGAACCCCTCCTACCGTTATTTGGGAACCCGATGGTGGCGCGTTCCGAGGACCATGAAAACACATGGCCTCGGACTTGTGCAAGGCCACCTCGAGTCCCAATTGCCGGATCCTCTCTACGATTGTCGCAACCCCGCGTGCCGCTAATTCGGCCGCCGCCTGGTGCGACCTCCCCTGCGCCAGGACCAGCGTGTCGTCAGCGTAGCAAACTACGCTGACGCCACCAGGGAGGTCGGCGCGCAGCACCCAGTCGTACCCGATGTCCCACAGATGCGGTCCCAGAACCGATCCCTGCGGGACACCGCACGACATCTCTCGCCGGTTCCACTCTCCCTTTATTTGACCGCTGGTATACGTTCATATACTGTCTAATTGGAAAATTCACTGGGATTTATATTTGGTTGCCATGGAAAAATCACGTAGATCAATTTTCATGTAGTTTTCATAGAAATTGTTCTACTACAGTCACGTCGTGCTATCGCATCGCGCCGGTCTGCAGGAGTCTATATGCGATACCACCGCCCCTGTTCAAATTTTTCTGTGGTGTAGGTACATATTGCAGCATAACTCTGCATGTCAAAACTTTTTGATTCTAATGTCAACCTTTTTTCCGTTTGTCATTGATTCTTGTCGATATTTTTTTACCTTTTTATTTCGTGATTCAAATTATTTTTTTCTGACAGATGGGTCCTCATTTTTTTCAGTATGGTGCGTCAGTTGCAAAAAGTTGATCTGTTGATACTGACCCAGTTAGTTGAAAATGTACGTGTAATTTGTGTAATCGTATTTAATACGATTTTCTTTGCTGTATAATAAAAGCAAAGTTGCTTTCGACGTCGCCCTTGTCTGTTACTTTCGGAACGTTTCTTTCAAGTACGAATCCCATACTCCATGGTTTAAGTCGGGAAGTTCATCTTAATTTTCCTGGATTAATCAGTTTAGAACACGCCGTCTTTCGGCCTCCAGGTTCTGGCCCAAATAAACGCTTGACATCGTTGGTCAACGCGGAGTAATTGGCCGCATCCAGCCGCGAAGGCCACACAGCCACGTGGACCACCCAGCCAGCGCCAACTCCTGAGCCAGAGAGCCAACTCCTGCTGTCTACGACACCTCGCCGGACGTAATTACGTTGGAGAACGATTTTTTACGATATTTTTACGTACTAGCTAAGTAACGTAGTTAGTAACTCTCTGCAATTTTTTTATTCCATGGTTCTCTGATCTCTTTTCCCGTTACGGTTTATTTTGGGAGCGTTACCTAATAGCGATTGCAATCGATTTGTTAGGACGTCTTTTTTCTTTCGATATTCGCGTACTTTACCCTACCAAAGTTCTCTGCTATTTATCTTCCTTTTTTACATAAATCGACCAGCAAATTTTAAATACTTTAAATATTCATTTTTTTTATTTTTTAATATAAATTGCAATGCTTTTTCAATTTTTTTTAAATAATAAAATTAAACGTGTTGCGGCGAAAAAGTGTTTTTCCTTTTATTTTTTTTCGCTACAAAATGGCGCCCGAACAGGGACCCATCTGCCTAAAAAAAAATATAATTCGAATCACGAAATAAAAAGGTAAAAAAAGTATCGACAAGAATAAATGACAATCGGAAAAAAGGTTGACACTATAGAACCAAAAAGTTTTGACATGCAGAGTTATGCTGCAATATGTAGATACAATAAAAAGTACGCAGCACATCAAATTGATGCAATTAAACATAGGGCACTACAATTTAATATACTTACTTGGTCGTAGCCTGCATTCGGATACTTACCCGTATTCATGCTTACATAATCAGCATATAATGTTCCCACTGCTGGGACAGAGGCCTCCTCTCTGTGAAAGGGAGTGGGCCTTAATCCAACACCCCGCATGGTGGATTAAGCCCAGTGCGTGTTGGTTGATGTCAGTACATGTCTCGTTTTGAGAACAGTGGTGATGAAATAGATTACACAAAGTAATGTACCTGCCTGGGTTCGAACCCACGACCTACGACACATAAGGCGAGGTTGTTACCATTGGACTACCACTGCTCACCTCATTGATTCATAACATAAAATAAATATGTTGTGGGTGTGGGAAAAAAAACATCTACACAAATAAATAAAATTGAAGTGTCTGTTAGTAATGTCAAAATAACAACTTTTTATTAAATGCGTATAAAAGTATATACGGTACCTACAATATAACAAAAAAGTAATTTTTAGATTTTTGTTTGTCTGTCTGTTTGTTCCGGCTAATCTCCGAAACGGCTGGACCGATTTTGACTGGACTTTCACTGCCAGATAGCTGATGTTACACGGAGTAACTTAGGCTACTTTTATTTTAGAAAAAGAATTAGGGTTCCGCGCAAAAAAATTAAAGCCCTTGAAATTTTGAACAAAAAATCGGAGTTAAAAAATTATTTTTGCATTTATCAGCCCAATTTTCGAGGATAGTTATAGGCTATTTAACATCATGCTACGGCCCTTAGGAGCCGAGCAAAAATAAAAAAGTCAGAAAGAACACTAAGCGAAAACGAAGTAACAGCGCGGGCGGGGCGGTGCAACGCGGCGGGTCGGGGGACGACGGAGTTTTATTAAAAATGTGGCTGTTATTTTAGTATATTGTGTATGTTACGACTTCCACGCGAACGAAGTCGCGGAGTACATCTAGTCAGAAATAAAAGTCAACTTTGTTTCAGTTTCATGTAATCATCACTTGTTTTAAATCTATATATTTACACGTACTTATCACTAATTACATAACTTAAGCTGAAGTACAATACACACTACAATACAATACATTGATATTATCTTAAAAGCGTTGGTAATATCTTAAGTACTAAGTTGAGTCATGATTTTACTTGTACTATAATATAAATTAATTCATACAAAAATAAACTTAAGTTTAAATATCACACCGAATAAGCAAAATATAATAAACGTGTTAATAATAATACTACTTGCAATTTAATTAATAATTATTTTAGGGAACGTCGGAAAGCTTATACATTATATTATGATCCTAAAAAAACAATCTCTAAACGACGTACATTATTTTAGTTGAGAAAAACGAATGATGCCAGAGAGCAACATTTCAAATCATAAAAACTTTTACCTTACTTTAATGAAGACTAATAATACAAACAAGATAGAATAGAGGTATAGTTAAGTCGGCAGTAGAAAATTAAATCGAGGATAAACGCACACTATTATTAAGTATTGTAATGACAGCCAGCCAGCTGCAATCAATGATTTACTAAATAAACACTCACATAACCTCACCCGCAAATCCACCGATCAGGGCTTTAAGAAGCTTCCAAAGACAGTTTAGCGTAAGTACGTACATTTAATTGGTTTATTTTTACCTAAAAATCATAGGCACCATGTCCAGGCCCAAGCCACAACTATATAAAAAATCTTAGAAAATAAAACTGAGAAACTGAAAGAATAGTCTTTACTTAACCTAAGTTAATTAATGTTGTACTGCTGTGTCGTGGACAGGGCGCCTACAATGTTAGCCATAGTGTGCGTTCAGTCCTGTCTAACATCGTTTGTCCACCGCCGCCGTCAACGGGACGTTAACGAGAAACGAGATTATTCGAACCAAACGTTGACGTCCCGGTGACGGCGATCGTTTGTCCACCGCGACCGAACTCGGCGGTTCAGTTGGTTACCATAGACAAAACAAAAGCCGGGCGAATGACACCAGTGCGACGACAGTGTATGGACAAGATCAAACACGTTTTGTATTACCAGCACATCGGCCCGTCACAATCTCGGGCCGAGTTCTAGCTGTCGCGCCGAACTACTCGAAAATTCGAGTGATGACGTGCGGTGGACACACGGCCATAGTAAATGAATGTAGGTATTGCTACTTCGGCGCCGTCATCTCGTTATCGTTGACGTCCCGTTGACCGTGGCGGTGGACAAACGGTCTGAGGCAGTAGAATATCCGGGCCTTGATATGGCACATCGAATTTCAAAAAGAGACTGTCACATATACTACTTCAAGGATCTCTTGGCGCTCAAAAGACGTGAACATTTGTGCAATTGTTTTGTGAAATGTATTGAAAAAATAACATGCTGGCGTTAGTTCCAATTTTCTCCACGCGCCAAAAGAACATTGTAGCGCTATAGGTAGGTACCATGAGAGAAACGAACATATATACAACGTAAGGCCTATTCTTGCTTGCAGCGCTCGGCCGCTATAGTAACGCTTGCTAACAGACGTGGTCATCGTGCGCACGGGATTTCGTTTTCAAATTGGTCAGATGTAAGTTTCCTCGATAGTACCTACTTTAAAGTGACAGAGACGAGGATGGTCCACACAGCCGAACTATTTCAAATCCTCGATGTGCCATATAAAAGGCTGGATTCTAATGAGGCAGTGTCTTCACCGTCCGCCGCAGGAGTGGCAGCAGTTGTTCGTGTAATACTTGTAGTGGCACAGACGAGCCTGCACCGCCAATATGCAGTTGTTTAGCTTGTCTAAGCAGTTTCCTGTGATAAAATAACTTTATTAGTTTCAAAGCACTTATGGCAAAAGCCTCAGGATAGCCCGCAAAATTCAAATTGTATTATGTTTTTTTCAATTTGCAGGTCAGTATCAGGTTGATTCGCGGCTGTATCAAATATTTATTTATAGAATTATAATCATAAAATCATCAAAACAACTCTCTCTCAAGTTCATATTACCCTATTGAATGACCATTTCATTAAATCATTACATTTAAGGCCGATTCTAATATAAGGAGTTGTATTACTGATTCTAATTATTATAATTCTGTAAAGCCATATTTGTTATGGTCCTAATATACAACCTGACCCTGATCTGCAAATTGCAAAAAACGTAAGAAAATTTGAACGGGTATCCCCTTTGAGGCTAGTGCACAACATCACTTCCGTACATTTTGGAAGTGACCACACTTGATAAGGATAAGTGTGATCTCTCCCAAAATTAACCATCCCATTGCACATAACAGCCGGGCAATTGCGTAACACATTATCAATCGGAATCGGTTTCATTTTTACAGTTCAACAACATTCATTGCGTTATTTACGTGTTGAGCAGAGAAATTTTTCGAACTTATGAAGCAATGGATTAGCAATTTGCTTCAAAATGATTCAGATTACCTACAATTGATAGTGTGTTACGCAATTAGGGTGCTAGTCTGCCGCACCGGGCTCTTTTGTTTTAAATAAAATAATAATTGAAAAGGTATTCATTATCTCTATGTTTTCGTGTGATTCACACCCGGTTTCTGATAAGTAGCTATCTGTTAAAATAATCTATATTCTACAGGCACATCACAATGATAACGGTTCTGAATGGATGACCGATATGACATTTATTAATCCTATCGAATGCAAGGGGTGCGCCAAAGTTCACCTAAATTTTCAACTCCGATAATTGGAAATCCGAAAATGTTCTTCCTAACATTTTTCATTCTAACAATCACAATTCCTAACTACTCAGTCTCTAATGTTCATAATTCCGAAGCATTCAACTTCATAATGTCGGTAGCAATAAACATCTATTATACTTTTATTTGTTTTCCTATATCTTTTACACTATTATTCAAAGTCATATCTTTTTTGTTTAGATTTAACGATGTAGAAGGGATCCATAGGTTAGGTTAGGTTAGAACTGTGACCAACTACGCGCGAGACGAGTGAGCGAAGCGAGCGGTGCCGCGGCAGCGGCCGGCGAGCGCTACCTCGCAATTGGTCGCGAAATTTTTCTAAGTATTTTTTTCATAGTGCCCCCAAGACGACACTCTGACCTTAATTATGTTCAGGGATAAAAGCGTTATGATAAAAAACAGTAGGAGTTTAAATATATTTACAATAATAATATTATTAATTACAATTTTCGGAAACATGAGTGTTATGAACATCGCCGGTAGCACTACAAATAGTATGAATGAAATCTTTAGGATGAATATTTTAGGAAGAGTGATCATTCGGATTACAAATCATTAGGAAGAACAATTTCTGGTAAAGAACTTTAGGTGAGCCAATATGGACCCAATGCAAGTCATTCATATGAGATTAATTTTCATAAACTTTTTACTACTGAAGATAAGATATGGAGCATGGAATAATTGCTACATTATACACTACCATACCTTTTGCCGCACGATCTCTAGCTGTTATGGTTCTCTGTGGAACGGTGTCCCTGTGTGTAGTGTCAACGCCTGAAGCTTTTTGAGACTCTGTGAATCAAAACACAGGCTTAAGATTGGTCCAGTGTTACTACCTCGTACACAATACGCACATGGTATGGCTACTGAAAATGTCAAAATAAAACAACATCATATATGATGATCAACATACCACTTATAAAAATATAGCGTCCCCAAAAAGCTACAAACCGAGTTAGCCATAAAATGTGTTAAACTAAACGGATTTATAGCAAGCTTTTAAACCTTTTTTTATAATGAACAGGCTCGAATTTGACCACTATAATCAAGAATTTGTTAATTGATCAGTGTAAATAAACGATGATAATGAAGAATTACTCTGACAGTTTGAGTAATTTATGCGGCCTTCCCAAATATCCTTTCTTTGGTATAGATTGTCGAATCGTTTAGCTCCTTAAGTTCTAAGTTGAGCTGTACGATTGCTGACAGATGCGTGCACTGACTGGACAGGTCCACTCAATCTGTGTGGTTCTTTCCTCAAAAGACCATTTCGGTCACCAATTTACATGGTCTTCATGATCAGACCAAGATATGACTATAAGTCCAGACTTTAAAAGAGACTGTCACTTTTATTAAAAAAATATTATTGACGTATAAAAGTGTTTGTATAAACCTAATTACAGAAATAAATTCATTCATCATTTACTCACCGATAGTCAGCGGTGGCAGTGCAGGCGTGGCTACTTCGGCACGTGTGGTAGTCGGTGCGCCCACGCAGGTAAGATCGCACGCACGACTCGCGCGCCGGGGCATGCTGCACTCAATCTCGCTGATGACGCTACCGGTATCGGCGCGTGAGCATACCACGGAGCGATGCTGTATGCCTGTGCTGCCGTTCGAGCAGTTGCCGGAGCACTGGGTGATAGAATATTGTATATAAAAACATTCAGAAAACTTATTTGTATGAGTAACCACCCTAATAAAGAAACCTTGGCAAAACTTTAGTGAGAGTTTTAAGCAGAAACAAAACATCGAAGATAACTAAAATTAATCTACAACGTAAGCATCACTTATTTTCTAGGGATACTCCAAAGAAGTAATGGAATAAGGCGATTTCCTTCTCTCCTTCTTGATCTCCTTCTGTGAAACCGTCACTTCGCAGAAGGAGGCTGCTGACAGGGAGAGGGAGATCGGGGTCACTCGCCCGACCCGCAGCAGGCGGGCCATGCGGACAACACCCTCTTCCAGCCGCCGTAAACAGGTCCGGAGGGACGGCGGACTCGGAAACGTCCGCCGCCCCCCATCCAGCAGGACCCGAGGCGGTGGCGCGTAGTGTTCCACGCGCGCCCCTATTAGACGTCGCGGGGCGAGTCTTACACCTCACTGCCCTCGCGGGCCTGAGGTGGGCCGACACCACCCGGAGATCGTGGAAGGCGCACAAGTTCCCATGATCCTCGCTTCAAGTGTGGGAAGGGAACACCGGGGTGGTATTTAGTCAGTAAGAGTCTGACAGGCCCCTCCACCCGCCCCAGGGTGGAG
Organism: Fissipunctia ypsillon; assembly: GCA_947568875.1. Lineage (NCBI taxonomy): Eukaryota > Metazoa > Arthropoda > Insecta > Lepidoptera > Noctuidae > Fissipunctia > Fissipunctia ypsillon. The sequence continues at coordinate 11,206,530 of OX387659.1, read as the reverse complement.
GACATCCGTGAGGATTTTCCACCCCGGAACAAAAAAAAATGGTTACAATTGTGACTGACCACGCGCGAGCCGAGCGAGCGAAGCGATCGGTGAAATCTGACAGTTATGAACTGCTTTCATATGACTATATTACGGTATATAGCTATATTTCTAGGGATATAACTATATGACGACTACAACTATCTTACTGCGACATATACATTACTCAATTTGTAGTCATCAATGAGGATCGTTTTGAAACTGTCATCTCTAGCCAGAATTATAATTGACAGATTTAAACATTAATCCAAAACCTGAACATTACGTAAAACATGATCCCATTCGAATTGAAAAGGTCGTAGTAATAAAGTAATTAAGAGTTACTTTGAAGTGTCAAAAGCTATGTCGTTAAGTGGACGGTGGACAGCACTAATTAGAATATCAATCACAAGGCTCCCTTTCAATTAATCATAGCGTGTCCTTTTACACGTTTATTTAATATTGTTCAGGGTACTCTGCAAGGTTCGTTTACTTGGAGTAATTGCTATTAGTATCACTATCGAACTACTAGGCAGTTTTCATTTCTGTAAAGTTATCATCATCATAAATTATCTATACAAATAAATAAAATTGAAGTGTCGATCTGTAATTTCAAAATAACAACTTTGTACTAAATGCATAAGAAATAATATACTGTACTTATAACAAAAAAGTTTCGACAGACAAAAAAAATTTCTGTCTGTCTGTCTGTCTGTTCCGGCTAATCTCCGAAACGGCTCGACCGATTTTGACGGGTTTCACTGGAAAATGGCTAATTTTACGGGGGGTAACTTAGGCTACTTTTATTTTAGAAAAAGAATAGGGGTTCCGCGCAAAAAAAAATTAAAACCCATGAAATTGTGAACAAAATTAATATTTAAATTAAATATTTAACATCACGCTGCGACCCTTAGGGGCCGAGCAAAAAGCAAAAAGTCGGAAAAAACACTAAGCGAAAACGAAGTAACAGCGCGGGCGGGCGATGCAACGCGACGGGTCGGGGGACGAGGGAGTTTTATTACAATGTGGCTGTTATTTTAGTATATTGTGTATTTTACAACTTCCACGCGAACGAAATCGCGGGGCACAGCTAGTAGAGAACAATAGTAGTATCTTGTTGATTGCAGAAGTAAGTTTTACTTTGTATCCAAACATTATTGAGAAGGAAACTTTGTATTTTCTTGATTGTGTATCGGAACATGAGTGAACACCTAGCTCTAGGTTTTTTTGGATTTAGAACAATCGGAGAATTGGTTTTGTTTCAGGAGGATGATGCCAAAATTGTGGTGTTATTACTTACTGCTTTTTATTTAGGAATAATAAACTATTTTAAGTTGTGAATACTGGTTTTTAGTTGCCCTACCGTCCCACAATAATTATGCTTCATAGCTTTAACGTTTTCATTAAACACACATAACATTAAATCACGCCTGTATTCCCAGAAGGGTTAGGCAGAGGTGTACCTATAGTACACCCACACTGCCAGTTATGTTTAAGTCCCATGTAATAGGGGGCGAGCCTATTGTCATCAACCGGACACCAATCCAGACTCCGGGCTGCTACTGAGAAATTTCAGAACGAAAAACCCAATAACACTTTGCCCGAAACGGGAATCGGACCCAGGACCTCATGCTCAGCAGTAGCGCTTGCGACCACTACACCAACGAGACAGTCCTCTCTTTATCTTAACCATGGCCAGGTACTTCAATATTCTTTTCACCAATAAATCTAAAGTCATTATTTTAGTTGGGCTGTCTTGATGGTAATTAGTTCTTTTGTAACCATCCACACCATTCCCTATCTTCATAAAGTACTTATCAAAGTAAACTGACCTGTCCCCAATCCCCGTAGTACCAGGTAGGTTTACAATCAGACGAGCAGTCTCGTTCAGAAGCCGGTCGAGCATCGCGACACGCCGAGTCTTTCAGATGTCTTCCAGTGCCTCCGATGCAGAGCACGCCACGGACTTGCTTGCCTCGGCAGGGAGATGAGCAGGGAGACCAGTCACCTAAGAGGATGAAAATAAATGTGTGGTCAACTGAACTAAAGATTTACGCATCGAGCTTTAGATGGAGTACTTGACAAACTTGCGTAGTGTCAGAGACGACGTTTTACAAAACTAAAGTTTTTCTGAAAATCTAAAAATCCATTGCCATATTCACACCTACTTCAAGTGGGTCTGCTTCTTCTATCGTGTGTGTAAGTATGAGTTATATAATAATACCTTGTTCATGTCAAGGTTAAAGATCATTCATTCGGCAAGCTGGTAGAAGACATGTGACATCTACCAACCCGCACTGGGCCCGCGTGGTAGATTACAGCCCACTCCCTCTCGAAGTGAGGAGGCCTGTGTCCCAGCAGTTGGAACATAATAGGCTGATTATGCTAAGCTGGTAGCTGGCCTAAGCTGCATGTAATTATGGCGATGCAAAAATCTACAACTTTAACAAAATAAGCTACAACAGTAAAAATATGTTTTCGGTACACAGACTGCATCCAAATGAAGATTTCCTTCATATACGAGAAAATGTTGATATAAATCATCACAGTAGTTGACATTTACCTCAGTTCTTGCAATATTTATCTTTACCTACTTATGGGCATCATGTAATCTGCTTTGCAATAAGCTGCGAAGCAAAGTTTAGTGGTTTACCCATAATAAGCGATCAGATACGATGCTCCTAGCAATACACACAAATTAAAGTTATAATACTAATTAATCATCAATCTAGTCGTTTTTCTACATTGCATATGTAATATTAAACGATGTTCAAAAGCTTCTCCTCGTTGTGAAAAATGAAAGGCCATCCTCGCTCTAAGTCGCATTGTGTTAGCGATTTAAGAAACTTAAAATCTGGATTCACCCGACAGTTTTCTTCATCAGATAGTTACTTGCGAGGTTCTAAACTCACAAGTGAAACGAATCGTAAAGTTTTGGGATCACCTTCGACCAACTGCAGCTCCGTCAGTTCAAAAGAAATATGGACATATTTACCAGTAAACCACTGTCCATCAAGTGGTTCACAGTCAGTCTTCGGGGCACAAGGCCGGAAGGACTCGGGTGCCTTCTGAGGAGAGCATCCTGAGGGGTCGGCACAGCGGACGCCTCGACTTTGCACCCCACCACCCACGCACCAACCTACACACTAATAAAAATCCTAGTATTAGAATATCAATATCTATTACAGAAATCACCTGAATCATCATTAATGGTTCTCTTAGTTCTCATGACCATCAAAAAGTTAGCTGTTAGCGTAGTGCCACACCAGCTGAAAAAAACGCGACTGAAATTCCGCGTGCTTTAATGTTTTCTTTGGAAATTACGCGACGTAAGTAATTTCTAGAAGGCATTTTGAAAAGCATTGCAGGCATAAACACACGTAAACGAACTTTTCGTCGCGTAATTTCGGCAGATGTGTATCTATACTTAGAGAAATTTGCCCCAAACTGTCCATTATCTATATAGCTATTACGTCATGAATCTACGAAATTATAGTCCGTCAGTTTCACTTTAAATCTGGGAACGTAGATAAATACTGATCTAAAGAACACAATGGAATTCTGGTAGCAGTCGCTTAGTGAATGAGCATCACACAAACATTGTTTATTTTCTTTCAAAGCTAAACTATTTTAGCACTTGAACGTAAACAATTTTATTTTAAGATAATGGGTTCTTCATTGAAACTAAATATAAAAATGTTACACTAAATCAAACAAAAGATAATGACGCTAATAAATTAAATTTTTAAATAGAAAACCGATAAATTACTGTAGTTTAGTGATTCATTGAAGATTTACACATTTTGTGAACCATATGCTTCGGGATTCAATTTGCCTAGTCTTTTCCCTACTACGAGTCGGCTTCCGGTCTAACCGGATACAGCTGAATACCAGTATTTTACATGGAACATGGAGCGACAGCCTGTCTGACCTCCACAACCCAGTAACTGGGTATAATACGACACCCCTTGGTAAGACTGGTTGTCAGACTTTCGGGCTTCTGACGACCCGTAACGACTGTCAAAGATCCACGAATGACAGTCGGGACCAACGGCTTAACGTGCTTTTCCGAGGCACGGAGGAGTCTCGATATGTAAAGATGATCACTCATCCACGGACCAACCCCGGCAAGCGTAGCTTAACCTGATGGATCGACCCGTGCGGCTGTTATTACTTAGCCACGAGTGTTTCGGGATTGAGAGGTAAAATTTCAATCCATTTGTCAGTATAATGTTAACAACCAATATTTCACCAATAATAATGATTTACGAGTAAAATCAATAGTATTATTTGAATAAGCAAAGCTGACATGCTCTTAACTTATAAATTATAAGCCACCTCCATGCTAGCGATCGATTACTAAATGCATTGTTGAAATATATCCACCATATTATTTCTATTTAGCAAGAACAAGCACTTACGGAGCAAAAAATAGGATAACAAATATACGTAAATCATGATGCACTTGGGTTATGACTTTGACCATTTGGAAGGCCATGGAAGATAAACGACAACGTTTATTTTGGGGAATTGGAATTTTGAACTGCAACTTCGATACAGGTGTTGACATTCGAAATTTGAATACCGGGAATTGCTTGCCACCTTCTTTTGTTTTTGCTAGTCAAAATCACATACAACGTTATTGCAAGAAATCTATGTGAATGATACACGTTAAAATCCAACCACATCAAGCCACGGATTGTTCCGCGTACTCATCCCAGAAACGAATAAACTTTTATGAATACATTTTGCGACAACTCTGATGTATCAAACTAAGTTATTTAAATTTGAAAGTTAACAATGAAACTAGTTAGCATGTTTAAAATTTTGAATAAAAAATGTTAAAAGTTTTCTAAATTAATCTTTTTACTGCTCCATTGTGTAGATTCAGCCAGTCACGTAATTTTAAGTACTCTGGACAATGTAAACAGTAGAAACCTTTTATTAGAGACTCATTAAATTCCACTGAAGCACCTTTTTATATTCTTTCATAAAGATTTCTCTCATCATAGATCCACACAAAAATTCTCTTGCGGATGGAGTATGATTAAATAATAATATTATTTAATACGACAAATGCACAGGTGGTAGTCACGGGTTTCGAATTTTTCTACATGGAAGAAGATGGTATTCATATTCCTAGCACAACAATTTCCTTTCCTGGTCTGCCAACTAAAAGCGTCAATGATTTTTTGAAAATTTTCATCCTGCTTTACTATCACCAGATAACATTCTAACTTACCTCAGACCAATCAGTATGTAGCCATCCAGCAGCAGCACTAAACGTGTATTCAGGTCCAACATCCAACCCCGTATTATTGACTGCCACAGTATATACAGGTCCTTCTCTGAAAGTATCAGTGTGTTCCCGTGGCCTTGTTTGGCTCACACGTTTAGACGAGATCTGTCTGACTTCGCCGCCCGCGCCGATAGGCTTGTCGCAGTCTGGGATGTTGCAAATTTCTGATGTAGGAGGCTTTGCTAGAGGGCATTTTTGGTCGCTGATCTAAACAGAAAGGATTGTTGGTTGATATCTTATTGGGATCAGGTGCTAAAATGATAAGAGTTAATACAATATTCAAAATGTCGTAACACAATGGAATGGGGTTAGATGGTGTATTGGAGCTCTTGGGTTTTTTTTAAACCAAACCATACAACATAGTTTAGTAAGAAAATGTTTCCATGTAAACATTCAAAAATTTTCGAAGGAGGCGATCCTCCTATAATTAGTGCAGATTTTAGACTCATGTTCTAAAGTTTCTCCTAAAAATGCAAATTGACGCAGTACCTTAGTGATTCCCCGGGAATGATCCTGCACACATCCCACAATCCTGGTCCTAGTAGCAGGTCCACACCTGGGGCACGTGGACCAGGCTGCAGCTCTCCAGCGCGGCGGGCAGGGCATGCCGGCACACCGGCGGCGGCGCGGCGCGGGCGCGGCGCCAGAACAGTGCACCGCCGACACCTCGCGGTTGCCCGGGGTTGCTTCAACGCAGCGGTACTTGCCGAGCTGGAAATTGTCCAAAATCTCAAAATACAAAATATCTTAGAGGAGCCTGTAGAAATGCCATAAACAAATGCTGACTGATTTTCTAATCTGTATATGATCAAATTAAATACTTGAAATTCAAAAGTGCAGCAATCTGGCAGTACCTACGGGTGTAAGGGACAGCCCTCCGCAGACTGATGGGGTGAATTCAGTATATCATACTAAGATGAACGGTACGTGAAATTATTTCAGAAACGTTATGGGAATCCAATAAACCTGATTTGTTTTATTACCTCACACGCAATGAATCGTTACCGTGGCAAAACGCGCGTAGCGAACGGCAGCGCAGCGAGCCTTAGGCCGCCGAGTATTTCAATATTCATTGCTGATTTTTTAGCTGTTTTATTTACATAAATCGAGTGCTGCGTACAGAGAATGTAATTTTACATTGAAATAAAGGAATAGTAACTGAAAAAAATAAACGATAAAAATATGAACATATTCCTGTGAAATTTTCCGGTGGAATGTGATTCAAAATATTCTGTTAGTTTTCGGAGGGCTGTCCCTGTATACGCCATGAGTAAAAGATGATGGAAATGACAATATTTTTATGAGAAGTTGATTTATCAATATCAACTGTTGCAAACACTTGTAAAGCACTTGTAAATGACTTCTAAATACTCAGAACCCTTTCATAAAACTCGAGGAAAGTACGAAGATTCGTGAAAAAGGCAACGTCATGTTGCCAATTGCCCCGAAAATCGTTCCACTAACTGCGCTAGTCATAAAGCATTGCTACAGATTGATTTCAATTAGGTATTTATCGGTCAGACTGACTAGACGCCTCATTGTCCGATTGGCAGCATGTAGGCCAAAGTTACTGTGTCTAATGTATTTTCTGGCCAGGCCAATATTTTAAAGAGATCACAAGGATATTGTCGGTAAACTAACTGTTGATTAGGACTTACCTGAATGCCTCCGCCACAGGTCCTAGTGCACTGAGAATAAGACAGAATCTTCCACATAAACTTTCTTTGTAGTACTATAACATCTGTGTCTAAATCTTCTTCAACACTAACGCTCATTTCGTGGTCTCTAGGAGCAGGGGTTTTCGGCCTCGAGAAAACTTCGTAACTATGATGTCTTCGAGAATGCTTCATAGCAGACTTGGGTGTTACTTCAGGAAAATCTATTTTCGTTACAGCCTCACTTTCTACTTCACCAGGTAGTGATTCCGTGAAATACTCATATTTTATACTTGGATTCGGTTGCGTATAAAGTATCTGAAAATAAAAGATACATTTATTTCTTTTCGATTTGCTCGTAATAGATTATTGAGCAATTTATTGTAGCAATAAATTGGTATTGCTACGATCAAAGTAGTTTGTGAATAATATATTTGTTTTATTGTTTATGCTATTGAACTGTGTACCATGATGTCGATGGGGTGGTGTATGGGCCCGTGCGCGACGACGTTGTCGAGCGAGCCCTGGCGCGAGTACACGAAGCGCGCGCCCGCCGCCTCGTACGTGCCCGCCGCCGACACCGCGAACTCGCCGTTCATTATGTACGAGCCGTTGGATATCTTCAGAGCTGTAAGTGCACCCGACATGTCAAAGACTTAAGTATGTTTGCAGCATTACCTTTGATTTGACTGACAATCAATTTACAACCTACACCTCTATTTACATCTTCCCACAGATGTTTAACAACAAACTCAGTACCACATATGCATTCATTACTTGGATCGACATGTTGTAAACTACCTGTCAGCGAAGTTCCAAATTGATTTCGCATCACATTAAAGCCGGGGCAAAGTCGTATTCATATTAACACAAAACAAAGTGGGCGTTGGTACCTACCTACAGCAGATGATCGCAAATGATTTACAGAGCACTCCGTCTACAATGCTGATTGATAAGTGACCAACCTCACGGACCATTAGCCTTTATCAAAGGGCTATTCAGCAAGTATTGTGGAATGGTAAATAAAATGTCTAGGGAATAGGTAACCTCCATTCATCAGTTGTAAGTAGCATTTTTTCAACAACTTCATGATTAATGTTTGCGTCCGACTGGACCAAATGATTTAAAACTAAACAATGTTTCCTATATAAGCTGAGCGTGATCATTATCACTAACAGTCGCACCTGGTCCGCACAGTCGATGAGCCGGTGTACCTGCGTCAAGGTTGAGTACGTACCCCTTTTCGCCTTAACCCTTATCTTTAACATCTTCATTGACTCACTTTTTGTATTTTCATCATTCGTTCGTTTTTTCTCATGACCATGACCCTCGTTCCCCTGCTCTTCTCGTCATTTTTCTGCTTCTCTGCTTATGTTTGTTCGATATGCTTAGTCAAAATGTGTATACCAACCTATATAGTTCTCGCTGGGCATGATCTCAGAAATGTTGAGCCGGCAGGCGCCGCGCGGCACGGTGGTGACGTAGGAGTATCCGAGCGGCAGGCGCGGCCGCGAGAACAGCCCCGACACCAGGCGCCGGCCGCAGCGCAGCTCGCGCGCCGCCGCCGATGAGAGCACGCCCTCGCGACCCACCGCCTACAGGGAACATACATCGGAATCAGTCAAATGTCAATAATTGTTCATTCATGACCGTAATGCAGCGGTTTGCTGAACTTCTATCTAAAACGGAGGCAGATATTCTACTAATTCGGAACAAGTTAAAAGTGTCCGCAAAATTAAACTGCCTAGCGACAAGCTTAAAAATAAATCGAACAATTCAATTCTTAGTGAATCAACTACGAGAATCTGGAAAAATAACTCGTATGACTTAAGAAACTATTATGAAAGTAGCAGGTTTTATCGAAAGATACCTTAGTATCCTCACAATTAGGTGACTAGTTCGATAATGATAATAATGTTGATGGCAGAACAGACAAGTCAACAGAGACCAGATTCAGTCCATGACATAGACCTCTTCCAAAACGAGTTAGGCTTGGCCAACACGTTTAACTTATTATGTACGGCGGCAGATTTAGTGATGGTAGACAAACCCACGCTTACGCTTACCGCACCGATGACATTGATGTCCATCAAACGCTAGGATTGCGTATTCAGGGTAGCAAGATAGGATTAACAAACTCTCTGTATATGGTCAGAACCTTTTCGATCAGGGGCAGAGTTCATCGTGCTAAGTGAAATTAAATATTTATTAATAGTTTATAGAGTAAGACACTGGATGTTGCCCCTATCACACATAACTCATTAGGTTTTTTAAAAGACCTAGACAATTATGCACTTTAGGCGGCAAACTATCGTGGGACGTGTGAATCTTGTTTTCAACCACATATCTGTTTACAATGCTTGAGTGGCTAAACCTATATAAAGACGACCATCTAATCTCGATAGTAAGACAAGTAGAAACAAAGTAATTTACTTGTAGGTACTTTTAGACCGAGATGCTCAGTAACGACAATCGTAATACAATGGTTCATGATCGTAATGGTTCGCATCGCTCTACGATGCATTGTTCGACGATGTCCACAACACTCAATTTCTTCTCGTACAGTCGACAAAAGAGATTAGTTTACAGGCAAGAAATAACCTTTCCTCTATGTTGTTTGAATTCATTGTTATTGAGAGCATACTGTTTTTTTTTTAAACAAAATACTCCGACGCGTGACTCTCAGCCCCGGCTTTATGAAAACCTATTGAATTTTATATGTTGCCATTTCTCCTGTCGATTTTAACAGCTTTTGTTATATTATTATGGTCAGTGAATCACAGCAGTTAGCGTGAGTTTGAGTATTTTTTTATTTGTGGTGCAAGCGGCTACACAAAACACTAAATACGTTAAGCACTAAACGAATTTGAAACATCTTTCTATTTCTGTTAATTATTGGTAGAATAATGATTGGTGGTGCAAGTGATTGATTCAAAACCAGCCGGGTAATTGTTTAACCCACTTACAGTAGCAATGGCTTTCATTTTAATAGTTCAACAACATTTATTGCGTTATTTATTAGCAATAACCTTCAAAATCATTTAGATTGTGATCGAAAGTAAATGGTAAGAAGGGGCATAGCCAATGGGAGATTGTTTGGAAGAAAAACCAAAAAATCTTCCTTATTTTAAAACACATTTTTATTTGAATGAAATTTAATCACACTAGCAAGAGAAATAATAAAGTCTTAAATTCTACAATAAATGCAAAGAAAGATCATGGTCCAAAATAATCATCATCATCATCATGATCATGGTCTAGAATATTATTGACAGTGATATTTTTTTTAAAGAACCCATTTTTTTTTCATATCGAGTTACTGAGGACAGTCATATTTGTTCTGTGTTTCTGTTATGGCGTTGTTACCTCTAATTATGAAAAACACAGACTATGATTCTTCTTCCCCTTACCCTTCCAGTGTGTTACGCAATTACTATGTTACACTAACGATGTCAAGTTGACTATTGAGCACATGCACATGATAGGTCAAAAACGAGTTACAGTGTGTTAGCCTGCATATCCATCTGCTTTGTTGACTGTACACACATTGAACACCAACAAAGTACGATTTACGATGTTGATTAGAAATTGTAACGAGCCGATCGGGAAGTCTGGGTCGGATGAAAATATTCTACTGACGGTTACTGTCTTATCAAATGGGAAACACGTTTCTATTGGTCAATTGAAATGTGTATACCAAAATGCTTAAGCTAATTGGTGTGGTAATCATTTTGATTTGATTTGAGAATTACCTATCTAGTGATTCGATAACGTGCATTAAAAAAAGCTGCTCATTTAGAAGTTTCGTTTAGTTAGAAGCACGAACGTTACAATTTACGGTACGAAATGAACGGTAATAAAACAAAGTTTGCTTAGTTCAGTCCGTCGAGAAACGTTCAGCATATTTTATCATAAAACAAGCTTTAACAAGAAAATGCACGCTGGGGTTTTATTTTTGCAGACTGTAGGTATCTACTCTAGTTGAATATTACCCATTTAAATGCGAAAAAGATATAAAAACAACAGTCTGCAGTAAATTCCTCACTTCGAGTAGTGTTATCTACTGAGCCACATACTCCACTGAGTATTTACGCAAACTGCCCGTTTAGCGCCAAGTCCTATAATACTCATAAATGCGCCAAACCACTTACGGGTAAACTGTCTTTATTAACATTTTATCGAGTAAAGGGATCATATAAGAATCAATGTTCTCTATTTGTAGCTTCACACACGTTTATAGAGAAAATGACTCATTAATGAGTCATTTTTACAAATATAAGGTACCTACCAACTACAATTTATGTAAGCATATTTTAAGCTACTATTGTAAACTATACCAATATGTAGTGACATCACTATAATTCTCTAGTAAATGATTAATGTGTTTATGCACTACAAACAAACAAAACAATGTATTTTATGTCTCTTTTAGTAGATTCTAAACAAACTCGATGAGTAACAAATACTTTAGGGATATCTGTATCCGCCTACGTTTCGTTCTTACACGTTGGCTTGCACCCAAACATGAACAAATGCAAGGAAATTGAGCACTCAACTAATTTATGTTGATGCTGCATGAACGGTCGAACACTAATAACATTATTGCCTCCATATTAGTGAGTCAGATAACTTGGTAACAAAACATCGCTTTCCTTAATCTCATACTCAAGCGTGTCCTTAAAAGCCTCGCTTGTGCTTTTATTTGCCGTTAATGCCTTTTTACGAAACTAAGTGGACGTTGAAAATACCAATTTATGTCAAACCGACTCCAATTTGCTAATAATGTGCGGAGAACCGTAAAAGAACAAATAAATTAGAGCGCTCGATGCTTACTAATAGGGTAATAAAATGAAACTTTTAATACCTAACAAAATAGATCGTAATTAAAACCAGACGCATACCAAAATATAGTGACAGCTCATGTTATTTTAATTTCCAGAAACATTGATAAATAATTAATAGGTTTTCGTAAACGTTAATCCTATTTATGAATGTGCTCACAATAATGCCACGGACATTAATCAGCAAATACTTAGTGTATGGTTATTATAAATCATTCGAAGTGGTAATTGAAAACGTCCACTAATAGTCTATTAATTAGGATTAAGCGCGAGTTAACGAATCACCTGTCAGTGAGCGGTAACAGTCGGCTTTGAACTGTGTTTTATGCGCCACTGATTACAGAACAAGTTGCTACACTGTGACAAACAATTGACCCGCGCACCCAACATCTGCGCACCTAACTGCGCATGTTTGTTTAAAAAGTTATAAAACACCATTTAACACAGTTCAGTAACAGAGAGTGGGATTAATTACACACGAATGAAGTGTAAACGGTGGAGGATTCACAGTAGTTTGACTAATGAAGCGTGGGCGTAATGATCTTGAGTTTTCAAACAAATGCGCGCTGCCACAGAATGCGACAAGTCAAATAACGTCGGTTCACAACTTTACATAATAAAAGCGGCGAGACCATAAACTGTCCATGTAATTGGTCAGAAAACTTTAATAGGCTGTAATGTGTTCTTATAAATCAATTAATACACACAACCTCCTTTCTTGGACTGCACTGATTATATCTTGACTTCTCGACTTGCTCATTGAACTGTATCATTTATAAAGTTTACTCACAAATGTAATAAACATCACGTTAGCGGCGACTAGTGTACTGTCATGTGAGTTTGTTTGTTAGCGTTAATTAAGGTAATCCATCATGATATATGGCTCTAGGTAGGAGGTTTAATGCTAATCTATTAATTTTGCGTCACTGGATGTAGTACTAGCCTACTAGGTTAGTAAACAAAAAATATAGAGGTAAACAGTGTACTTACGAGGGCGAGGAGAACGAAAACTAGGCCGGAAGTAGTCAGCATGTTGTGTTGTCTTCGACGTGGGCAAGATAAGTTAGATAGCGCTAATATTCACACGCCGATGATCTTTCTGGCACACTTGATGGATGTCTATCATTTTCAATGACACATGTTGAAATTCAAAACTACATTAATTTACTGCGTAACAAACGATTAGATGCATTATTTTCAGATGGCATAATGTTTGGTTAGAAGTTACACTTGTAACATTTACTTACTGGATAATTAAAATTAGCCGGCTTCATAATTTTACGACTAGTAAAATTACCACCGATTTATGTCAACGGTATGATATACCTATACTCATAAAACATCAAGTCATATGATTCAGATTAATAGCGTAATTATTTTAATAATAAAGCTCTGCAAACAAAGTACTCAATGTTACATTTTATTTCTACCTAAGACTGGATTGTCTTACTTATGACGGGGTATAAAAGGTCTACATTCGACCAAACTGGTGCTTCAAAATATTTAGCAAAACAAACGCAAAATAAATGGAACATAACAATTCGCATCATAAATTAAATTAATGTCCATGAAGGTTAAGCCGCAGGGAGACGAGCCAGAAGTCGCGGAGATATTTAAATAATTACTATCGGTGCTCCTGTAATGAATACTTTATTGCTAGTTGTACGCGCTGGCAAGAGTTACGGCCGCTTTGATCTCGCTACGAGAATTGAATTGAATTTTAAACGAGTACTAGCCAAATCCACGTTGATATCTTTATACGATGGCTTTGAGTAAAATCCGGCACACCGCGAATGCGCTTCAACATTATTACTTATATGCATTCGTCATGACTCCGTATTAAAAATTTGCATAAGTCGGATTGTGCATTTTCCTGTATTTCAAGATAATATCTACCATTATATTCATAGCAACATTTACATTCATGAATTTTATTCACATTTATAACAATATTTATCCGAAGAACATTGCACGACAGTTGATCTTTAGCATAGATTGTATTTAGAAGAGGAGATTATTAACAGATACAATCTAAATACGATTACAGGTAAGCAACTGAGGCAGAGGGGACTAGAAAATCTAGAAATAGTATTATTGCTTTTGGTTCGTACTTATTGCTAAGCGCTAGAGATGGGCGGATTAGGTACTTTTGCGCCTTATCTGATTATAGGATACACGCATCGTTTTACATTGGTATGAAGATAGCGAAACGACGTCTTTCGCCTACCTATGAATGTTTTTGTAGAACATATCCCGTCCTATAAGTAGACCAAGTGGCCGAGTTTTATAAGTTTCCCATGCATACAGAGCACGGTACATATTAAACCTGTATCGCAGGGATCGTAAAGAAGCCGGTGGCGAGGCGCCAAACTTTCGCGGCGTCTTTCATGAAAGTAGCTGCGAACAACGTGCATTTTATACTAAATGGTAGATAGGTGTACGTACTACAATACGGTCACTGGCTCAGTTATGCCATCTATCAAATCTAATATATGACTGTAAACTTTGTTGCGAGTGGGCTTTCTCGACTAGGTTACTTTCTGGGAACATTTATGAATAGGAACTACAAAGTAGAAAATTCATTCATGCTTCCTAAGGTATTGAAAGTCAGTCTTAAAAATATCAGCTCCATAATACATTGACAACCATTGTAGTCAGTTAGATATGACTCGTTTCAGAATTTATCAATGGAGGAAAGTGATACAATGGAATCCGTTTATTATGACTCCGAAATAATTGCAGTGCTAAGTGTGTTTCATATAAAATTATTTATAACAGAGTTCGGATATAATTAATGTCACTTATTATGATCTATTTTTAAGAAATAGGTCATAATAACTGACATGTCCACACTAAGAAAAAAGAAGAAATATATAATGTAAGTATGTATTACAATTTTTATTCTCTGTTTTTAATATATTTGTTTTATGCCAGCGCTTGTTTCTTTATCTTTTATTTACAACAAAAAAAAATTACATACAATTTGTAGTTTTTCTCAATACCTAACAAAAATAGGAAGTTGTTTATTTTCTAAGACTATGCTTTGTATGACGTCCGCTTAGTATGAAATGTTTGACGCTTTCCTTCGATGTCATTATAAGCGGATTTTACTGTATTCTACAAGTGCAATGGGAAAGGGTCGAACCATCTGGTGCCTGATACTTCATGAAACCCAATGCATAATTTGGGTAATGGGTGTCGTGCAGTTGTGTGAAAGACTACTGTAACAAAATTTGTGAATATCACCTTAATGATCTCATGTAACAAACGAATCTAACAGATGGTATATTCCGCCTAGTAGCGTAGTAGAGGTAACCTAGATATTCTATTTTTGGGAAAGAACCATTCTTTTAGGCCTTAGTCAGATTCATAACAATGCAGTCATTAAATTTGTTCATTACATCCACCACCTACCAAATTAAAATGTGGGTCACACAACACTGTTGCAATGATATGACATTAGCAACGAAAAATGCATTAGAGACTCAACCGGCACAGCTGTTTCAAATTATTACCGACTAGCTGTGCCCGCGACTTCGTTCGCGTGGATGTCGGAAAACAACTTCCCTATTTGAATCGGACTTTGTTAACAATTTCATGGGTTTTAATTTTTTGCGTGGAACTCTAATTCTTTTTCTAATATAAAGGTAGCCTAAGTTACTTCTTATAACATCAGCTATCTGTCAGTGTCGTCAAAATTGGTACAGCCGTTTCGGAGAATAGCCGGAACAAACAGACAGACACACAAAAACTGTAAAAATAGTTTTTTTTTAAGTACCTATACGCTTTCATATGCATTTAGTGAAAAGCTGTTATTGTAACATTACAAACAGACACTACAATTTTATTTATTTGTATAGATTTATTAAAGCTAATGGCATTCAGGCTCTGCTAGCTAAATACAACATTATGATTTCCTAGAATCAATCATGTTTTCAGGTTTTATCTGCAACAAGTGCGGTCTTGCGTCAGAACGCAAAATGAAGAATGCACTCGAGTGACCTTGAATTAAGATTTAATCGGTTTCTGCTGCTGTACACATGATGCCAATTTTATCTATGAACAACGTGTGAGTTCATCGTTGCAGAAAATGTTCTTTATTAATCTGAATCATCCGTGTAATAGGATAACGTTAAGATGTCTCTGACGTCAGAACTACAGGACATTTCCAATTGAATGGCGTAGGTGTTCCCTATCTATTCCATTTTCAAATGAAACAAATTAACCATAGATCAAGAGACGCCACCCGAACCTTAGTCAGCGTATATTTTTTTTTATTTTGAAGTCGTTTAACTTTTTATTGTCTGTGACATGTTTTAAGGCTATAAATCTAGTGGGCCAGTGTCCCTATTTAACCCCGATTTGGTCGCGTGTCGCCACTAAATATATATTTCAATTATTGTTATAATGATATTTGTCGAGCTGACGCGGCCACCATAAAATTTAAGAACCACAGATAGTTAAGATAAATGGGCATTTTTTCTGTTTGCTTTCTGACCATTTAAACTTTGGAATTGAACTAATCTGTACTGCCCTTAGATGTAGAAAATGTTTCGTATAAAATCATTGAGGAATGAGAATGACAAAGATATTAAATCTGTCGAGGCAACACTATCTATTTATCATATTTTTACGATCGAACAACCATAAACCTTCATACGAACCGATGTATATTTTAACTAATAAATTAAATTATACGAACGATTTATTACTAATCAATTATGTTTATATCATGTTATTTCGCTTCATAACTAGATACTGTTTGACAAGACCACACCTATTTATTTGAAATTAATTGGCTTTAAAACATTTGCTGTTCAGAGCAGTTTTATTTTAACATCAAATTGGAAGCGACAACGTCTTATTCCCACTTCACTGCCAACAATGGACCAGTTAATTTCCAATAACATTGTGACACTTGTCGGTCAAAATGAGATTGGCGTGAAAGCCATTGAAGTTTACTACCTAACACATGTATGTGTGTAATTTACGTTAACAGTGTTTAAACAATCGGGATTAACGCCATGTCAACATTGGCGACCGTCCAGCCAGAGCCACTAAACATAACAAGTAATGGATGCATCGTCAGATTCGACGAGTGCCATTAGATGACATTATACAGGATGTGTGAATTCGTGTAGCTACATTACATTTTAAACAAAGAAATCTCTTAGTATTATACATTCGCCTGATGGAGAGAATTAAAGTCAATTTATTATTTTTTCTAGATTGAAACAAGGAGGCAGAGTGGGTGGCAATGCATTTCAATATAAAACAAATAGTTTTAAGAAGCAACCTGTATATATCATGCATCTACCTTTTAACGCGTGCAAAGAGAACAGGAAGCTTAAGTAAATGCTGTCATTGGCTACTCATAGAGCTTTTAGTTTGTTATAAATATTTCAGCGTGACAGATTTACTAAATCATACACTATAATGATCTTTGAACAAGACTTGTTTCTACGAATTAGATTAGTAGAATTTCAGCAATAGATGAGCCAGTTGCTGAAACTCCTGGATTACAGTAATTCTAGATTTATGGTTTCCGGCAGTCCTGAAATCACATGGATTATTTACATGAAACAAACGATACCCCGTCCTACTTTGGACTTGGTTTAGGAATGCAATTGGGAACATTCTTCAATGGTCTGTAAAATGGCCTCCATACTTTAATCTTAAATTTAATCTTTTATGAAAATATAATTATTTTATTAAAAAGAAATATCTTTAATATCAGTTAGTTATATAACTTCATAATTAAATGGTTTTCGTTATTTTCATTGATCGGAAAATGTTCAAGAAATATCAAGTATTTCATCGGAAAACTTTTACCGAATTAGTGAGTGGTGCAAAAGCTAAAACAATATATCGATATGGTTGAGCTTTCGCACCACTAATGCTAAATATGCATAACTTTCCTTATAAATGCTGCGGAAATGAGTTCCTTGCGAAGCATGTGTGGTGTGACTATGAATGATAGGCTGAGGAATGATGTGATTAGGCAACGGTGCGGTTTAAAAGATGTAGTGACAAAAATTGAAAAGAGTATGCTTCGATGGTTTGGTCATGTTGAGAGGATGAATGAAAGTCGACTAACAAAAGGTATTTACACGGCAGATATGAGTGGAAACGCCGGAAGGGGACGCCCTAGGAAGACATATACTGATCTTATTGGTGATGTTCTTCAGAAAGGTCAGGTGCGTAGTACTCGCAACCGGCGTGCGTGTATGACCAGATGTATGAATGTAAACGAGGCAAAAGGAGTATGTAAGGATCGTAGCAGGTCGCGTTCTGTAGTTTCTGCCTACCTCCATGGGAAGAAGGCGTGAGTTTATGTATGTATGTATGATGGGAGCAGTATAATTGTTCATGACCACAATAAACTGTGGTCACAGAACATAAAGCAAAGTACTATTGACATGTTAATAGCGGCACCATTACAAATTTCAGAGAATAACAATGATGATGAGTGGCAATATGTCCGAAATAAAGATGTCCTCTGTCTATGAGGAGGTAGAAGTCATCAACGCTTAGGGCTGTCAGGAACTCTGACAAATTAAATATGTTAATTTTCACCGAAATCGAGAAAATTTTGTCAAGATTTACGTTAATAGACACTTTGTCTTACTTTCTCTAAGAACAGTCTCAGTAAACGGTCTTTTACGAGCTTTTAAAGCGACTAAGACTGTTAAAAAACTATTCACTTCAGAAAGAACACGACACTAATTAGTGCAAAATGTATCCCGTTCAGTAGTTTGCCAGCCCTACAGCAGATGTTAATCGACCTTGTAGTAACCCCAATTTGTTGATCACTGATGAAGCTTTTATAGCGGTCTTTTAATCATTTCTTAATGAAAAATTAACACAAGCAGTGTCGCGCATGACGCGGCCAAAAATTGTTGTCGATCAGACAGCAAGATCAACCGGACTGTCGCCGACTTTAATTAATGTAGGTACTTACTGTTAATTTTCCGCCGGAATTGAAGGGATTCCTTTGGATTTATAGTCTTGTTAATCATTTTCGAAACTGGTGAATAAGTGAGCGAGTTCTGCTTAATTTTTAACACGTGATGGCTTGCACATTCGCTGTCCAGTTATTGAGCTGAAGAAGTTAACAAACATCTTTACATTTTATGGCATAGACTAGGTAAACAAATTTTATACAACGTAGGTATTTTTAACCGACGAAAAAAAGGAGGAGGTTCTCAAGTCGACATGTATTTTTTTTTTATGTATGATGTATGAAAGTAATCCGATTTGAACGGTTCTTATTTTATTCGGGAGGGTAAAGGTACCTCAAAATTGGTCCCATGTAAAATTTATTAACTTTTCTTGGGTAGTTTTTGAGTTAGCGTCAATAATACGTATTCTTCTCACTTAGTCTACGTGGATGATGTGATAATAACTTCTTGTTACTGTAATTTACATAGCAGGTAGTGGTATTAGAATTTGTGTGGGGTAGGTACTACAACTAAAAAGTGGAAAATAAAAACTTTTTTACAAAGTGAAAAACAAACTTTAATTTCAGAAGTCGGTGACAAATAACGAAAATACAAAACCAAAGACACCGACTTACGAAATTAAAGTTATTTTTCACTTAGTTCAGTTTTTTGGAAGTCGGTTGTTTTTTTTTTTTTTTTTGTAAAGAAAAATTTAATTATAGTACCTAAATGTTATTTATCTAAATCGATTTCAGCTATGCAATCACAATATTAAAGAGTATTAACAAGTTGGCAGTAGCCATCCAAATGTTTTGACCCACTCCCAAAGTTACACCTAACGTTAATTTTATTCGATGCTAAATTGCATCTAAAACTTCACACGAAACTAAAAAATAGTAAAAACAGGAAGACGTAAATAAACAGCAACCAAATGGAAAGATACATTGCATTTAGTGCAGTTTCATGTTACAACCAACATACCGTTCGATTGACGAAAATTAGCCACCATCCGCGGGCCACCAGTAGGAAACGCTTTCTTAAAAACAATTTTACTGCATACTTAACGTTAAATTATCTTGTCCTTTGATATTCGTTGGTTACACGAGAGTTACTGATAAGATTAGTGAAGGGCAAGGCATCCGCAGTATACCGGACTTTCCAGTTGCAATCCACTCAACAAACAACTTTGACAGACGTCAAATTAACATGGGATTGTCATTGACCGATGCACGATGGTTACATCACTTAACGGAGAATATAATTATTATTGTAGACGATAAGAGATATTAACGGAAATTAAATTATTCGCTTCAAAGCAAACGCTAATACGGATGGATGATTTTGTGAAAGCTTTCGTGGCCCCGGCGCCGACAAATGAACATGTTGCATTTGAATTTGAATAATAAACTTTAAGTGATAGTTGAATTAATGTTTTAAATTCTAGATAGTTTTAAAAGTATCACAGTTAGTTACAAACTTAGATATTTCAAAATAACGTAACCAATGTCATTGAAAAAAATGCATTTTGTTGCAC
This sequence comes from Fissipunctia ypsillon, assembly GCA_947568875.1. Taxonomy (NCBI): domain Eukaryota; kingdom Metazoa; phylum Arthropoda; class Insecta; order Lepidoptera; family Noctuidae; genus Fissipunctia; species Fissipunctia ypsillon. Next base: position 11,186,242 of record OX387659.1, on the reverse strand, counting down.
ATTACCATAACCAAAAAATACCTATCCAAAGACGCACTTTCAACTCCTAACCAACAACAACACTTCTATTGTTTATTTAATAAAACTTTTAATTTAAAAATCGAACGCAACATGCACGAGTTTTCCCGGCAGATATGCGTATGCGCTGCTGTAAGTCGCGCACAAGCCGCGTTGTCGTGCACTACTGGCGCGTAAAGCACGCGACGCCCGCGCATTCATATGTGGAAAACCGACATACTGACTGAGTGGACGTTCCCGTCCCAGACACACACACACATCACAACATGTGTCTCACGAGACAAATCACGCACAAACGATACAAACAATACACAACCAAGATGATTATGTTATGTATCACAAAGAAAATGAAGATAAACAGTGTTATTCAATAGTTAAAGCAGCCGGTCACAGACAATGTAAAACAAACACTATGTTGTAAAACTATAAAGGAAAACTAAGCAGTGAACCGTTTTCTACAAGCGATGCAGATCGACTACGTATTATTAAAACGTTGCAGTAGTTTTAAGCTTTACAATAATGTAGTAAATAAATGTGATAAAGCACATTCATTTCTGTTCTTTAACCCACACTAAAGTTTAACCTTTAAGAGGAGCTCGTGGATAAGTCAACAGTCGCACGGGTCGATCCATCAGGTTAAGCTACGCTTGCCGGGGTTGGTTCGTGGATGGGTGACCATCTTTATATACCGAGACTCCTCCGTACCTCGGAAAGCACGTTAAGCCGTTGGTCCCAGCTGTCATTCGTGGATCTTTGACAGTCGTTACGGGTCGTCAGAAGCCCGAAAGTCTGACAACCAGTCCTACCAAGGGGTATCGTATTACCCAGTTACTGGGTTGTGGAGGTCAGATAGGCAGTCGCTCCATGTAAAATACTGGTATTCAGCTGCGTCCGGATAGACTGGAAGCTGACTCCAATATAGTTGGAAAAAGGCTAGGCAGATGATGATGACTAAAGTTTAACCTTCAAACATAATTTTCTTTAATTTTCCAGCTAAATCTTATTTAACACTGCAGACACAAATATTTTCAGTTTAAGTATTTAATTTTGACGAAAATACTGTTATTGTCGCCAATCTAAAAGTAAACAACTTTAATTTCTGTGTGCCACGAACTCTACATTAATGCATCCGACTTCATAGCTACAGAGATTCAATTTCGTAAAGCTTGCGCCGAATGTAATGATTTATTCAATTGATCAACACCATCGGGTCTGTGAACCCGACACGTATGTAATTATTAAAAAGACTTTCATCTTTTAAAAGTGTTAAAAGATGGTGAATAACGAAACCAACCAACCAACTTTTTATATTTCTTGACTTATTCGTTCTCTCGCAATTTATAACATTCTTATTCAACGTTAGAAGAAGATGTAGTGACAAAAATAGAAAAGAGTATGTTTAGACGGTTTAGTCCTGTGAGAGGAGGAATGATAGACGACTAACAAAAGGTGTGAAACACGGCAGATGTGGGTGGAAACGCCGGAAGGGGACGCCCGTGACGTTCTGTGGTTTCTGCCTACCCTCATAGGAAGAAGGCGTGAATTTATGTATGTATGTGTGTCATAATTAGAAAGAAGGAGAACGTAAGAAATAACAGTAGAAATTTTCCCTACTAGCCCAACGTTAGAAGAAAACCTAGGTCCCAAGAAGTCATTGCCATTTTATTAACAGACTTCAAAAAAAAGGAGGAAGCTCTCAATTCGTCAGAATGTTTTTTTTTATATGTGTTCCCCCATTACTCGAAAATGGCTGGACCGATTTGGATTTTTTTTTTTTGCTTGAAAGGGTATAACTTCAGAGGTGGTCCCATTGTCATTAGGTCAGGATCTGATAATGGGATCCTGGAGGAATCGAGGGAACTCTTCAAATATTATAGGCACACCTATAGCGTTTTGGATATTTTTTATAGTAACTTGTGCATTTGCTCTCACAAAGCACCATTTGTTGAAGTGGCACTGATGATGACGACCACAGATGGCCACCGGAACAACTCAATAATAAGTCTTTCACGGGTTGCGATTCGATAACTTTAAAATGATTGTTAAGCAATAAAAGCTCGTCACAATGCTACGATGAACTGGAGCTGATGATGAAGTACCAGAACTCCTCAAACGTCATTTCAAGCATAACGTCATTTCCAGGTCTTCCGAACCCAGTTTAACCGGATGTAGCAGAATATTTGACATGGAGCTGTCTGACCTCCACAACACAGTTACTGGTTACGATACGCCTTGGTAAGCCATGGTTGTCAGAATTTCGAGCTTCTGACTACCCGTAACGACTGCCAAAGATCTACAAATGACAGCCGGGATCAACGGCTTTACGTGCTCTCCGAGGCACGGAGTCTCTCATCCACGGACTGACCTCGATAAGCGTAGCTTAACCTTCGATCGGCCCGTGGGTCCGTTTTTATTTAGACACGTGCTCTCCAGAGCTACCTAAACATTTTCCCTAGAAGAAAAATCCTAGGATCAAATCCACAAGACCTTGCGCTCTGCAGATATTCATTTTTATACAGTCTTTATACAAAAAACTTTTTTACAAAAAAAAAGTGAAAAATAACTTTAATTTCGGAAGTCGGTGTCTTTGGATCTGTATTTTAGTTTTTGCCACCGACTTCCGAAATTATTTTTCACTTTGTAGTGTTTTTTTGGAAGTCGGTTTTTTTTTAAATGTGCTTTATTTTTCACTTTTTTGTGGGTCGGTTTGTCATTTATCTACAATACCTTAGTGTCAACTACTCATCACCTTCCCGATGCAGGGACGTTAATTGTTGAAGAGTCCTGGTACTTCACCATCAGCTCAACTTCACCATATGAATTCTGACGAGTATCAATTGCTTAGCAACCATATTAAAGTAATCGAATCGCAACCCGTGAAATACTTATTATTGAGTAGTTCCGGTGGCCATCTGTGGTCTCCATCATCAGTTCCACTTCATCAAATGGTGCTTTCAGAGCGCAAATATTTGAAGAGTCCTCTCGATTTCTCCAGGATCCCATCATTAGATCCTGACCTGATGACAATGGAACCACTTGGGAAGCCACCCTTTCAAACAAAAAAAAAAAGATTTTTTCAAATCGGTCCAGCCATCCTCGAGTAATCGGGTAACGCATAAAGAAAAAAAAAATATTCCGACGAACTAAGAACCTCCTCCTTTTTTTAACTCGGTTAAGAAGTGTCCGTCATAAAACCGAGCGCTAGAAACTTCACCAAATACTTTTATTACGTTGTTTGAACATGTTTATTGAGAACGTACGTATATTGTGAAATCTAATTTCATGTCACCTAAGAATTATTTACGTGTAACTGTATAGGGATCAATTTGGCGCCATCATAAACATAAATTCATATTCATGTGCACAAACCGCTGATGTATTGTAATATAGTTTACACCCTCGTCTGTTGTCACATAAAACTCAAGAGATCGTGTAACGGTCATATTTTATGATTTGACATCAATTATGTTAATTATTATACCAAGTATTATATAGGAGACAATGCTATTAGCTCCACAAAAGGGATGATTAGCATGGTTCTATCAAATACCTTTATAGGTATATCTATATATCTAAATGACGTATCTATACAAATAAATAAAATTGTAGTGTCTGTTTGTAATGTTACAATAACAGTTTTTTACTAAATGCATGTGAAAGTGAATAAAAACAATTAATAAAATTTGTGTCTGTCTGTCAATTTTTTCCGGCTAATCGCCGAAACGGCTGGACCGATTTGACGGGACTTTCACTGGCAGATAGCTGTTGTTATATGGAGTAACTGAGGCTACTTTTATTTTAGAAAAAGAATTAGGGTTCCGCGCAAAAAAAAGTTAAATCCATGAAATTGTGAACAAAAAGTCGGGTTTGAAAAATTATTTTTGCATTTGATAGCCCAATTCTCGAGGATAGTAATAAGCTATTTAACATCACGCTACGACCCTTAGGATCCAAGCAAAAAGAACGCTAAGTGAAAACGAAGTAATAGCGCGGGCGGGCGATGCAACGCGGTGGGTCGGGGGACGAGGGAGTTTTATTAAAATGTGACTGTTATTTTAGTATATTGTGTATCTTACGACTTCCAAGCGCACAAAGTCGCGGGGAACAGCTAGTAGTAAATATTTTCTTAGGTATCGTAATTGGTAAACAAACACGGCACGAAATCACGAGTTTTTACATCAATCACACACTTTATGTTAGGTATGGCACGTCCTTTGAGTTAGGTATGCACGCATGCAACTTAATACCTATTGTATTATTTGTATTTCATATTATTCTTTTTATTGAATTAATTTTCCCAAAATAGAAAAATCAGTACGCCATTTTTGTTTACCGATGAGACAACAGAGGATAAACACACTTATACTATTAAAACACTTTTTAAATATTAGTGCCATGCAATACGAGTATGTTAAGGCACATGAAAATGATAAGTCCGCAATAATAGGTATAGTCAGCTGCAGGTCATTGGTAACACTTTGATCTTGAGTTAGCCTAGCGTATAGAGTTTCAATAGAATACGAGGCCAGCTTATACTGGGTTTTGTTATCTCTGACGGGCGGTCGACTGTACCTAAAGGGAACTGTACTCACTACTAACGGAATACTACATTATATTGTTATTTATAGTGGATAATAAAATGGCTAATTCAGTCATTGACATAGATTCTGGGTTAGTGGAATGGTATAGCATATTTCACAGTAGTTTATTTATATGCGTATATACAAATGGAGTCCGATAACTCTGATTTTATCGTAAAAGTCGTGAACAGTTTGGTAACCGCTCACGGCCTTCTGCATTTACGGTAGTTCATAATACACCATTATAGTCATTTAATTTCTGAAGTTTATGAACCAGGCTGAAAATATTAACAGTAAAATTAATATAATTCGGTATATTCTCAGCATTTGCTTTCCTCTCAGTATAAGGAAGCTTTATCCCAGAGCTGGCTGGAGTGGCTTGAATAGATCACGCAATCACGTTCATATTTAAGACTAGCTGTGCCCCGCGACTTCGTTCGCGTGGATGTCGTAAGATACACAATATACTGAAATAACAGCCACATTTAAATAAAACTCCCTCGTCCCCCGACCTGTCGCCTACCGTCGCGTTGAATCGCCCACCCGCACTAATACTTCGCTTTTGCTTAGTGTTCTTTCTGAATTTTTTCTTATTGCTCGGCTCCTAAGGGTCGTAGCGTGATGTTAAATAGCCTATAACTATCCTCGAGAATTGAGCTACCAAATGCAAAAATAATTTTTCAAATCCGACTTTTTGTTCATAATTTCATGGGTTTTAATTTTTTGCACGGAACCCTATTACTTTTCAAAAATAAAAATAGCCTAAGTTACCCACCGTAACATGAAGCTATCTGCCAGTAAAATCGATCCAGCCTTTTCGGAGATTAGCCGGAACAAACAGACAGACAGACAAACATGTTAAAAATTGCTTTTTTGGTATAGGTAAGTACCGTTTATACTTTCATATGCATTTAGTAAAAAGTTGTTATTTTGACATTACAAACAGACACTTCAATTTTATTTATTTGTATAGATATAGATTTTATGATAATGAACAAAGCGCCTAATCCCCGGATTACTTAATTAATTTAATAATAATTCTACACTGAGTCAACAAATTGCCAGTAACGCCTGTTTTAATTAAACATTTACACACAAAATTGCCCACGTCAAAGTATTAAATATAGTACAATATCATAAACAGCTCATAATATTTACATTACTGTTCATAAATAAGAGATTACAAGTTCTGTTCATTTGGATAACTTAAATACCACGTTTCTAGGAGAACTGTCAGTGGCGCTGCAATTATATATCTATTACAAGTGTTATCTTGAGGCTAAATGTTAAAGTGATCGACGGTTACCAACCGGCAATTAATGCGAATGTGTGTACAAATGTTGGGCTGCACCATTTGTAAAGTGTCAAAGTAATGCCTCGTGGGACTAATTAGCTTGTATCTATACGTCTAGGGTATTCCGATCATGCCGTCTCAGACCTCAGCCCGAGGCTTGCTACATAAAAGGGGATGGAATGTATGGAAATCCCTGCGCTTGCGCTGCACCTATTCTATATAAAGTCCTGTTAACCTCATTGTCTGCGTGTAGGTGTCTCAATGCTTCGTTATATCCAAAGTAAAAGCGGCAATGTATTGCTCACTTTGTAAAGCTTTTATCTATGATACATTACTATAAATAGAAGCATTATCGCAGACATTATTAATTTTAAGAAGCTTTAGACACAACCTTCCGGAAGCCTATTGTTGCGCGAATATTACTTTAGTTGGCCTATTATGTTTGTAATGATGGCGACTTTATTATAAGCAGCAATACAATTTAATTTAGATAATAAATAATGGATAATAGGAAGGTACTTAATTCATCATTTATAACATAAGAGATACCCGAGCAGCAGATAGAAATCCAATCCATCATTTAAGTGAAATTGAAATAATGCGAATACGATTTTTTTATTCTGTTAAGTATATATTTTTTTTTATTTAATTAAGTAGGTAGGTACAGTGTATACTTAGCCACCAATATTTTCTGGCTGCAGAATCTTACCTTCTCAATAGAGGTTAAAGTATGAAAGTGGAAGAATCCTTCTTGTTCCTCCACCTCCAAATCTTTTTCATTTTATGTTACCCTATTCCGTTCGGTGATTAAGTGATTACTTACCGCGATTTTCCTAATAGGTAAATTTTAGTACGTTTATGTCTAAAAGCGTGTCGGAATAGGAAACTGTCTCGCTGCCCGGGGCGGTGGGTGGCGGTAATCACTGATCTCTGGCATGCGGACTGGCGCCGCCGGCTTCCGTAACTCGACCGACAATTTCATTAGCTCACTAGCTGACCGATACAAGGTAGCATATACTTACTTACAAATAAAAAAAAAATCGTACTATGTGTGGACAATTCTACTAATATTATAAACGCGAAAGTTTGTGAGTATGGATGGATGAATGTTTCTTAATCTTTCACATAAAAACTACTGAACGGATTTAGATGAAATTTGGCACACAGATAGTTAATAACCTGGATTAACTCCTACTAATATTATAAACGTGAAAGTTTGTGAAGATGGATGGATGGATGAAAGGATGGAAGAATGGATGTTTGTTACTCTTTCACGCAAAAACTACTGAACGGATTTGGATGTTTGGCACACAGATAGTTAATAACCTGAATTTAACATAAAGGATAATTTTTATCCTGATATCCTTACGGGACCGAGACTTAAGCAGGTGAAGCCACGGGGCGCTGCCAGTACGACAATAAATGAAAACACTAGCAATGCTAGTGCATGGGAGTATTTTGGAGCCATTGAAATAGTAATATCCAATTATGATATTCTTATGTCAATCAATCTGCCTAGCCTTTTCCCAACTATGTTGGAGTCGGCTTCCAGTTTAACCGGAAGCAGCTAATTAAGATATTATATATTTGATTGAATTATTGTTCGTAGACTGTGTTTGCTATTGTAGTAAGATAAAGGTACTGTAATTAATTCAATGTTGTATTGAAGTCCCACTCCCCACTCTATATATATATAAGTTCGGGCAGAAAAAAAATGCACAAACTTGGATCTCATTATTGTTCCCTTTAGTTTATGATTGTGGTAAAGTATTCCTCACAAAGCTCACAAATCACGGCTAGTGACAAACAAGGACCTATGATTGACGAGACTCGTATCTAATTTCTAACCTTGCCTTCCACTTTATTATAAACTAGCCCATGACTTCATTCGCGTGGAAGTCGTAAGAACAACAATATACTAAAATAACAGCAATATTTTAATAAAACTCCTTCGTCCCCCGACCCGCCGCATTCCATCGCCCGCCCCCGCTATTACTTCGTTTTCGCTTAGCGTTCTTTCTGACTTTTTTTTATTTTTACTCGGCTCCTAAGGGTCGTAGCGTGATTTTAAATAGCCTATAACCATCCTCGACGGTAGTTGTAGAGCTATTATTTTTGTTCACAATTTCATGGATTTTAGGTAATTGTTTTGCGCGGAACCTTAATTATTTTTCTAAAATAAAAGTAGCCTAAGTTACTCATTATAATATCAGCTATCTGCCAGTGAACGTCGCGTCAAAATCGGTCTAGCCGTTTCGGAGGTTAGCCGGAACAAACAGACATACATACAGGCCGACAGGCAGACAGACAAACATTTTTTAAATTGTTTTTTTTTTTGTTATAAGTACCGTATATACTTTCATATATGCATTTAGAAAAAAAGCTGTTATATTGGCATTACAAGCAGACAATTCAATTTTATTTATTTGTATGTATGTATGCATAGATAGATTCTCGTTAGAGACAAAATATCATCAATGTGAAGTTACCTAAACTATCCTGCCATCTGTACATGGCTTTCAGAAAAATCATACAATTGTGATAGTGCATTACTTGTAGCATAAGATTCATATTAGTGTTCATTTCGACGTTCTCCTGTCCTTATCCCAATTCAATTGGGGTCGGCACAACATGTCTTTTTCTCCCATACTTCTCTATCAGTCGTTATCTCGATAGTCACTCCCTTTCTCATCATATCATCTTTCACACAGTCCAGCCATCGTTTCTTTGGTCTTCCCCTACTCGTATAGCCATCCACATTCATACTCAAAACTTTCCTGACGACATTTTCCTCATTTCTCACTCGCGTTTTAGTGTTTAGAAAATAATATTGCACCTATCTATAAGTCAAGCTTTTCGTTGTAGTTTATTAAGGTAGATATTGCTCAATAACAATACGCCCACTAATTAGACTTGATCGATTAAGAACAATAAATATCCTACGCAATACAACAAATTTCAATCAACAATTTCACCATTACAGTAGCTTATAATATTATAAAATGTAACTGAACTCATAAAACCGATTAATTGCAATTTAGTTCATTAAATTACTGCAAATTCTGTACACAAGCACGAATAAAGCCCTCGAGTTCATACACGACACTAATAAGTAGAACAGAGAGCAGAGCAGTAGTGGCCCAGTGGTAACGGCCCCGACTTACGAGTTGTAGGTCGTGGGTTCGAACCCAGGCAGGTGCTGCTTTATTTTGTATACAAGGTGGAACAGAACGATTGACATTCCTTTAATCCACATAAATAGAATCATGTTCTTTACCCGTATACAAAAAATCAATCAAATCCAATGGATACTTTAGCCACAGGAAATTATTTTTCATTTTCTTATTTTTCAACATCTCTAGATCTGAGTCCGTAATAGGTAATAGGTAAACATTGCCGCCGCCGCGCCCCGCACCCCACACCGCACCGTTGGTCAGTGACTTTGCGTAGATAAAGCGTGTTTACTTTTTATGCAATTGATTCTACTATTTATTTTATTCGAAAACTGCAATTTTTTAATGTTCCATTAACTACTAAGCTTCGTGTTTTAAAATGTTTCGATGGACTAGTACTGTGCTCGTTTTAATTTAATGTCGTACGTCCAGATTCACGTTGTATATTTATAGGCTGATTATGATGATGATTACGATGAATAATAAGTAAAACTTACTACTTAAACCAAGTAATTGTTTAAGTTAAAAGTTGTTGATCATGCCGCCAAAGGTGTTAATAGTATTTATTATAAACCTCTCTTCGTATTTTATCACCTCTAAGTATAGTCGGCAATTTTCTTCGCGTCTTTATTGTGGCGTAATTGAAAGCTGTTTCATGAATCCCAGTAAAGGTCAATTGAGCTTTTACTACACGTAAACTCTGCTAATTTTGTTGTCTAAGTAAATTATATGATAGTTTCACCGCTAACTAAAAGCTATTAAAGGGGAAGCTCCAGGTAGCCCGCGAAATTCAAACTTTCTTATGTTTTTTTTGCAATTTGCAAGTCAGTATTAAGTTGTATGTTGATTAAAGTATCATTCGCAACTGTAGCAAATATGCATTTACAGAATTATAATCATCAAAATCAGTAATACAACTCCATAAGTTCGTATAATCCTAATTGTCAAGATTTCATGAAATAGTCATTCAATAGAATTACCTGATCTTAAAGAGTTGTATTGATGACTTTGATTATTATAATTATGTAAATACATACTTTATACGATCGCGAATCATATTTTAATCAACATACAACCTAATACTGACTTGCAAATTGCAAAAAACGTAAGAAAATTTGAATTTCCCGGGCTACCTGGCGCTTTCACCTTAATTTGACTCGGATTTAAAGTCAGGTTTAACCCAACGTAGATCTACGCGAGACAATGACTTTTTAATTCTCACTGTAATTACAAGTGGTTAAGTTTTCGGAGGCATATGTTTAGCAGAGGACGTGTTCCGTCTGAAATGGTATACTGACAGATGATGATCGAAGTTCAAATAATATAAAAATAATATGAACAAAATTAATTTAAAAAAAAAAGAAAAAAATTATAATATTAATATCATCATCTGCCTAGCCTTTTCCCAACTATATTGGGGTCGGCTTCCAGTCTAACCGGATGCAGCTGAATACCAGTATTTTACATGGAGCGACTGCCTATCTGACCTCCACAACCCAGTTACTGGGTAATACGATACCCCTTGGTAAGACTGATTGTCAGACTTTCGGGCTTCTGACGACCCGTAACGACTGTCAAAGATCCACGAATGACAGCCGGGACCAACGGCTTAACGTGCTTTCCGAGGCACGGAGGAGTCTCGGTATGTAAAGATGGTCACCCATCCACGGACCAACCCCGGCAAGCGCAGCTTAACCTGATATAAAATATAATATTTATTTGGTTTCGGTCAATCCGCGTCTTATATGGCTTAAGGCTAGTGGCTAGTGACAATGTCATAAATGCGTCAGCTTGACAACAACAGGAGGGCAAAGTTCCATACGTAAACTACCACTACGAACAATCGCCACACGAATCATTATCACGTAATAAACTATACACTAAATAATTTACGATTACGTCGTCCTTGTGCCACAGTGTTGCAACGATTGAGTAATTTATAGAGCACTGGAGCAGACGGCACCAGCTCGCTCAATACTCAATAGACAATTCATCTAGCTTTATTGCGAACGCGAATAATGCCGCGTATGTGTGTCGAACACAAATGTTGCTTCAATGCTACATAGTCTGCAAAATTGGCGTTTCTATGTAGCCTAAATGTGACGTCACAGCTCTGAATGCACCTTACAATGCCATGTTCATATCCGAATGGGATTGACAAACTGAGCGGAACAAAACAAGCTATACACTGTTCTGTATGACGTCAAATACTAAATATAGGAACTAAATAGTTTGCCCGTGACCACTAGGTCGATATTAAACTTCAAAGAATAGCTAAACCAAGGAGTTTGAACAAGCGGTTAGGTATTTGGATAGTAAAAGATTTCATGGCCAACAGACTCGTCGTTATATCAGCCTTTGTATAATGATCAGGGGCGAAGCGTTCATACAACCCGATTCCTATCGGCTTCCCTTCGGAACAACCACTTTTCTTAATGTCTACTATTGCCAAATAATATGGTATGCCTGTGTGTAACTGTGTATCACATCACATTACATAATTATATTTAAATACCAGTTTAATACATCATAAGATTAAAACCTACAGTTTTTTCTTTGAGTTTATGAGAACTGAACAATTTTTTCTTCGGCTTCCCTCTAATAATAATTGTAGCTGTGCCATTGATAATGATCCCTACAAAACCAATTATAATTGGGTAGTTAGTAACGAAATAGCTTGTGGCTAAGTAATAACAACCTAAAGGGTCGATCGATCAGGATAAGCTACGCTTGCCGCGGTTGGTCCGTTGATGGGTGTCCATCTTTATATACCAAGACCCTTCCGTCCGTGCCTCGGAAAGCACGTTAAGTTGTTGGTCTCGGCTGTCATTGGTGGATCTTTGACAGTCGTTACGGGTCGTCAGAAGCCCGAAAGTCTAACATACCAGTCTTACCAAGGGGTATCGTATTACCCTCGTAGTAACTCGGTTGTGGAGGTCAGATAGGCAGTGTCTCCACGTAAAATTCTGGTATTCAGCTGCATGCGATTAGACTTGAAGCCGACCCTAACATCGTTGGGAAAAGGCTAGGCAGATGATGAGTTAGTAACGAAATATTAAGATTCCTAACAATTTTCGTGACCGTGATAAACCATTATGAGCGTGTGAGGAGGATGCTGTAAGCCGCCATTTCCCAATCACCCATAATCCCGTATAAGACTAATGCCTTCAAGGGAGTTAAAAAGAAGTCTATTCCAAAGCGAAACTATGACAAAATCATATAATTGCAAACTTTACACTCATGTCTCCGCCGATCTAAGTAGACATTTTGCTGAAACGTGGTCTGCCTGCAAATATGATAAAATTTGTCCGGCAATTTGCATTGATAATGTGACAACTATATAGTTTAGAAAATAAAAGGTATCCTTTAGATTACGAAAAGCAAAACTTGATCAGCAGATTGGCTTAGAATGTAGATTTAGTCATGAATTGAAGCGACATAGTTTAGCAAAGTTTACAACTACAATAGATTAAACTTTTTTTTTTTAATTTGCTGGACTATATGAAAAAAAAAATTTAAAAAAATAAATTAGAAAGTGTTTATTCACAGAAATAATTTTTTACAGAATAAATTTACCTCCGCCAAACTGCAAAGCAGTTTGTTGGCAGACGTAGCTCCTTTTTTTTATGATATATGATAACATGACTAAAATGCCAAAATGACAAAAATGTCGATCGCAGCTTTCATTTGGTCTAACAAATTAAAAATCAGAGTATACTCAAATTAAGCGTGATAGTTGATTTTATATTTTTTTCTAAATCTTAGGTTCCTAATATTTAAGGAAAATCTATGTTTTTGTTTCTTATGAGTGTAGTATTTTCCGTGTGAGTGTAGTATTTTTAGTAGGAGCCAAAGATTAAAAGGCATTTAAATTCAAAGTTCATTATTATTTATTTCACTCATACGCCCTAAATTTTAATTGTTAGCATCAATTTCAAACAAAAAATCATTATTTCCTTGAAAACTTAATGTAGCTTGAAACCGCTTGAAAACTTGAAAACTTGCGGCCTCTCAGGCCCTACCTCGGTACTTGTGTTACAATAAAACCACGTCGGTAGCTAAAGGTTCAATTTTGTAGTACTTTGTTGGTGGACATTTTTTATTTTAATGTACGAATCAAGAATGCATACTCGTAATTTCATCATCATCATCCACAGCCTGACTTCAATCACTGCTGCGCATAGGCCTCTCTTTATTTGTGCTAATTTCCGAATTCCTGTGCCAGCCTCATCCAGGTTCTACCAATTTACCATACGACTGACCAAACAGTTTCAGAATCGACATCCCGCTGAAACAGGCTTCCAACTTTATATTTCGAAGTGAAAGCCTGGCTTACCAAAACAGGCACTATCACTAGTTCCAGAGAGAGTTCTGCATCATGGAGTCGACAGAAGAACTATCTCCCCTTATTGAAATCATTGACTTGTGCTAGATGTGCTTATGTCATCATTGGCTCTTAAAGAGCTTTGGAATAGAATAACTTACCTTGCAAGTCCCCTGAACACATATCGCGCGAAAGCCTTGTCGGGTGCAGGGAGTTCCGTCAGCGACCAGGGATAATGATGCATAGAAGTGCTGCCCCAGAGGTCGGCAGTTCAGCGTACATGGAGCATTACCTGGACAGACAATGACATGAATAATATCAATATAATCGCTATCTTAATGAGGGAAGGAACTCAATAACTGCCCAGAAACTAGAGAAAAACGGCTGTGATTAACTGGTGAAAATAAAATAAATAATTTCTGAAGTTGGAGCTGATTTGATTACATTCTCAAGTAGGTAATGGATTCAGTACAGGCTGAATACCCTGCCCATGGTAATTATGATTAGGTCTAAAATATGAACCAAGCCCAACACTAATGAACAAAAGTCTCTGAACAGAGCAGTGATCATAACACTGGTACCAATACGTTATGCCTACAATTACCGCTCTCCCGTTTCACAAAATATTGAGATATTGAGAACCTCATTAGAAACAAACGAGCTATCATTTACAATGTAGGATACGATAATTACAGTGTCATACAATTAATTATACAGACCAAAAGTGCTTATTGTCACAGGACATACATAAAAAGAGGCATTAGAAGTCGTCGACAATTCAATTTTATCGCCGATACATAAAACATGTAGAAATTCTGACAGATTATTGGCGAGCAAATTGACAGAACAAGCGTATCAAATGCGCAGACGCAGCGATGTAATAAGTTAGATTAGCTGTCCACACACAATTAGTATGTTCTCTTTTATGTCACGACTGTAACGTTCTTGCAAATTGTTGTTTCTTGTTTGTACAGCGGGGTTCAAGAAGTATGACGAGTTGAGATGTTTATTAGTCAATAGATTGGACAAATTGAAGGGGACATGTACGTAGATTCGTATTTGCAGAAGATCAAGGAAAAACACAAGTGACGACAAAATATTTTCGCAATGGAAAGGTTTTCTTTCAAGTACAACTTCGTTTCCACTTTGGCGTGCTTGTAAATGAGTACTATTTATTATTTTCACAACTTTTGTATAAAGAAAGTCTTAACAACCTGTAAGCTGTAGGATTTCATTGACCGCTAATGAAAGCTCCTAGTAATAACTCGTGTTGTAAGAAAACTCATTTAGGTTCATTGCCTTGAAATCCGCAACAAAATTAATTATTCCCGTTGGCCACTTATAGTAGCTGCCACCAGACAAAACTGGGACAAAAAGGTCACCTTTTGCTCGTAGTAAAATAGGATGTAATAAAAATAAAGATAATTTAAAGAATTGACAATAAAGTACAGGAGCTAGACCACCACCTCTTAAAGCAGTATTATTTTAATGTTACTTCAGTGTGAGAAAGAGATGGAGCTATACATGACGTCTAGCTCTATCTCTTTCCTACACTGAAGTAAGATTACAATAATACTGCTTTAAGAGGTGGTGGTTGGCCCCCAGATCATGTCAGATTACTTTTATCAGCATGACCATCACCTACACTCATCTGTTGCTTTCTTTATACCAACTTAACACACCATCGTAATGATTGCAAAGTTATCGAACGGCTATTCTTTCAAGTGCATTACACGGTAACTTAATGGCCGATCCAACTTCATGCTAACTGAATTCTAACAAATCTTTAGAAGTTGGCTTGCAGTCTAAATACAATCAGTCGAACTACCTTCTTCACGGCTTTGTTTAGCGGCACAAGCGCTTTTAGTTAAGAGGACGGTCACATTTTGTCACTTCTCTCGCTCACACGGGGCCAAATTTTTAAGAATGTTAAATGAAAAAATGCTTTTTTGAAAAATGTTATCAATGAGCGACCTACTAAATAATATTAATTTAATAGGTAGTTATTAAAATTAAAAAATTGGTCCCGTGTGAGCGAGAGAGGTGACAAAATGTGACAGCTCTATTAACAGCCTGAGGCTCAGACAGACCGAGTAATCGGAAAGCGTGTGGAACTGACACCATGCCGTGAAACTTCTGTATTTATGCTGCATTGGTGGAGAATTTGTTGCTTATCAAAACCAACGTTGGTTTAACACGGTGTTAAAAAACAAAAAAGTGGCGTAGAAGAGGCTTGAGAGGATCCCATTTTTTTAACCGACGTAAAAAAAGGAGAAGGTTCTCAAGTCGGCGCTTTTTTTTTTTTTTTAAGAACGTTTGCATTTCTATCTGTCTCAATCTGCCAAAAGTACTAAACTAAACTACACTTTTGACAACTTGTTGATGTTGATTGTCGCTGTTGCGAGAGCAACAACTGGATTTTGATTTTTTTTTTTCAAAATCTGTATTAACATTATTACACATTACATTTTGAAAATTATTGTGCTAAACCTCATTACTAAATAAACTATAGGTAGAACAATATACTTAAAGTCGAGATCAAAAATCTCACATTTTACATGTTTTTGATTTCGGGAATTGGCCTTCTATTTACCCTGCACTAGGACGGAAAATGCTGTAGAATGAAGCTAATGATGATGACGTGGTAGGGGTGTTAGGAGGTTCTATAATATGTATAAACTTAACCCGAACTTTAGGATCTACGTATTTTACATAACTTACGCGCCAACTCACACCCTCACACACACGGACACCCCCACACACATACACACACCCCCATGCACACTAGCATGCTCACACAATCACACTCACTTACCTTTTAGCAAATGTTTTTATCCTTTTGTATTACCCTTAGTTACACTAGGTCACCAATAATAATTAAATTGTAGTAGAATACTAGTGTTAAGCCACATACTGTGTACAATTAAATTATAATACCCAGTGGGGACTGGCACTGTACTCCCTTATAATACAGGTTATTTTATAACCTAGCTGGGAATGCAGCACCTCGCCACCATTTCAGTTGTAGTTTTAGTACACTAATTTATCAACCCTGTAAATAACCATGTACTACAATGCTGTTATAATGAATAAACAAACTTTATACATAGTATTTGTGTTTTTCGTTAGCCATTCCCACAGATACCTACATTACCTACTTAGACTATGTATGATTAACTTCGCTATATCTGGCTGCTAGGTAAATAAGCTACCTAATTTGCCAAAAATGAGGAAACTACATAATATGTACCTAGGCATGAATCCTTCTGTAAATTCCAACGGTTCTTATGTTTACATTCATATGGTGCGAACGGCGTAAATTATGCGTGTGTATGCATAATGACATATTTACATCATCTGCTATTCTGAATGGTTTGACTATAAAGTCATAACATCTAGACAATTCAGAAACCAACATTCATAGGTTTATTGATCACCGCTCCGTGTCAATAAACATCCAATAAGATGTGATTTCCACACAAAATTTTAAGGTTGGACGATGACGATGGTAACAAAAAGATAATCTTTAAATACCCACCTGTTTTATCCCACTGCAAAAAGGCCTCTTCTCATACAGAGAAGGTACGAGCATTATAAATCACCACGCTTGCTCAAAGCGGATTGGCGATGCCAGACTCATATTAAGGGGGAAGCGCTAAGGTAGCCGCGAAATTCAAATTTTCTTACTATTTTTGCTATTTGCAGCTCAGTGTCTGGGCGAATGTTGATTAAAGTATGATTCGCGACCGAAACAAATATGTATTTCCAGAATTATAATCATTAGAATTAGTAATATAATCCTTGACTTGCTGTAATCCTGAAGTGTCAAAATTTCATGAAATAGTCATTCAATAGGGTTACTTGATCTCAGACAGTCGTCTTGATTATTTTAATTATTATAATTCTGTACATACATATTTGTTACGGTCGCGAATCATATTTTAATCAACATACAACCTAATACTGACCTGCAAATTGCAAAAAACCTAAGAAAATTTGAATTTCGCGAGCTACCCTGGTGCTTTCACCTTAACCAAGTCCACGTTTCCTAAACTAACTAAATAATTTCAAGTATACGCTACCACCGGGCGTTGATCCCGTTATATATATAGACAGCTATACAAATAAATAAAATTGAAGTGTCTGTTTGTAATGTCAAAATAATAACTTTTTACTAAATGCATAAGAAAGTATGTTTAAGGTACTTATAACTAAATGCAATTTTTAAAATTTTTGTCTGTCTGTCTGTTTGTTCCGGCTAATCTCCGAAACGTCTGGACTGATTTTGACGGGATTTCCACTGACAAATAACTTAGGCTACTTTTATTTTAGAAACATAATTAG
This sequence comes from Fissipunctia ypsillon, assembly GCA_947568875.1. Classification (NCBI taxonomy): domain Eukaryota; kingdom Metazoa; phylum Arthropoda; class Insecta; order Lepidoptera; family Noctuidae; genus Fissipunctia; species Fissipunctia ypsillon. The sequence goes on along the minus strand of OX387659.1, from coordinate 11,168,509 downwards.
GGTTCCGCGCAAAAAAATTAAAACCCGTGAAATTGTGCATAAAATGTCGGATTTTTAAAATTCTTTTTGCATTTGGTAGCCCAATTGTCGAGGATAGTTATAGGCTATTTAACATCACGCTACGACCCTGAGGAGTCGAGCAAACAGAAAAAAGTCAGAAAGAACACTAAGCGAAAACGATGTAATAGCGCGAGCAGGCGATACAACGCGACGGGTCGGGGGACGAGGGAGTTTTATTAAAATGTGGCTATTATTTTAGTATATTGAGCACCTATCTTACGACTTCCACGCGAACGACGCGAACGTAGTCGCAGGCCACAGCTAGTTTATCATAATAAGATATGGTTACCCACCCATCACGTCTATAAAGTTGCTTGACTTCGTTTATAAAGACTGTTGACACAATATAAATGCTACTAACCATCTATATAAGGTACCCAGGTGTAGAATCTTCCACGGAACGGTCTTCTGTCAAACGCGGCACATTGTGCGGCGCGGCTACTTTTTCCTCCATCGGGACAAGGCTACAACAAAATGAAATACATAAAGAACTTAATAAGTTAGGACTACTGTGTATAGATTGTCAATCAAACTTAGGTCATTAAGTGCCTAATCGAACATCACCGGACATGTCAAATCACAACGAACAACAATCAATTTGATCCATAACCCTAGTTTGTGGTCAACCTACACTACATTTGACTTTGTGTACGAAAAATGTAATGATGGAGGTAGATCTTTCCCAAAATAAGTCAATTATATAATAGCCAGCTATATTTTACTTTCACCCTTAAAACCCTCCCTGGTCTTGTAGAAGACGTCGCGTATTCTTTGAGTCTAAGTAAACTTTTCGCCAACGTGTCTTTGTGTCGTTCACAGCGCCCTATTTTGTACTCCATTAACTAGAAATACAGCTGTCGTAAAATAAACAACAATACTCAGTCCCCAGCATCGAATCTATTTCAGTGTCCCGGAAAAGTTAAAGCACACAGAAAATACAAAGGGGTAGAAAAGACAAATGATAACGAGACTCTTATCATCATTCAAGTCAACAACAGAGGTTACCTTGAGAGTCTGAATAGTCGTCTCCTCGTCAATTCCGATAACGGTGACGACCTTTAGAAATTATTCCCTTGCGTGGGGCTCTATTGCCCTACACATTACTTGCTAGACAGAACTTGGTTGTTGTGTCGGACCAACAATCTAAATTAAAGCTATTTATTTTATTTAAATGTCCCAAAGCCCCGGTTGCTGCATTTTACAAACTATTTTAACAGTAGTTTAACTACCGCTTTTGGCCGAACCCAATAACCTATTTTCAGTAAAAGACAGATCGCTATTTATTTATTTATTTATTTATTTATTAAAACTTTATGCACAAGTAAAAAGAATACCGTACAAAGGCGGACTTAATGCCTGAGGCATTTTCTACCAGTCAACCTTAGGGTGATGCAGAGAGAAAACATGGCAGGTGCAACATAAGGGATAGATAACACGAAAATAACTATAAAATACTGGAGTAAATACATAGATATATATAGATATATAGTTATATACATATATATATAAATACTTATAAACGGAATAAACTTCGTCAGGAGAAATAACGAACGGTAGAGGAGAAATAACGATCAAAAGAGGGGAAAACGAATCCACCAAATCAGCGCTGGGATGTTTCTGCCAACTTCTTACGTATATGCTCACGTGCCTTGACTTTAAATGACAACCGATTTCTTACCGTCCTGATGTTCAGAGGGAGCGAATTCCAAAGAAAGACTGCCTGGACAAAGAAAGAAGAGTGAATGAAACCAGAGCGGTGAGAAGGACATCGTAGAAGACGATTGTTAGTGGAACGAAGATTTTTACTGTGGGCAGAGCATAAATACTGAATATGGGAAGTCAGGTAAGAAGGAGAAGTAGGTTTGTTGAGAATAGAAAATAACATAGACAGAGCCCTCACCTCTCTGCGCTGACGAATGGGTAACCATTTTAAACGCAATCGGTGCGCAGATACATGGTCATACTTACGAAGATTGAAAACGAATCGAATGCAATTATTGAGAAGGCGGTCAAGTTTATTGAGGAGATCTGCATTCAGGTCATAGTAACACACATCACCATAGTCAATTATGGGAAAGATTAGGGACTGTACAAGCATAGCCTTTATGTGTGATGGGAGAAGATTTTTCAACCGATAGAGCGACCGCAACGTTCCGGTGACTTTTTTACTAACAGTCGTGACCTGCTTTCGCCAGTCAAGACAAGTGTCGACATGCAGACCAAGATCCTTAACATCGGAGCTAAATGGAATGATGGAGTTATCAAAAATTACAGGTGGCACAGTTAAGCCATTTAGCTTCCGTATGCTATAGGGGCTCCCTATTACGATGGCCTGACACTTGTTAGGGTTAACCGCCACCCCAAATCGATCAGACCAGTCCTTGACCACACCCAAATCCCGGTTTAGCTCCACAATCGCATCGGAAATGTTGTCAGCACTTGCCTGGCTGTAAAGCTGCAAATCGTCGGCATAAAGATGGTACGAAGTCCGAAGCATGGTGTTAATGAGATTAATAAAAATGGAAAACAAAAGAGGAGATAGTATACCGCCATTGATGGTAGACAGTATAATTCTATTTGTCCTTATGTCAGGCCGGTAAAATTCCATAATCTCTTATAGATTATTGGCACGTTAAAACCATAGATAGATAGGTTTTCCTATCTCCAGTAGGTATGCCAACACTGGTGATGATAGGTTATTGGGTTCGGCATTTTATCGACAGTGATTTATCGTCCCCAAAGCCTTATATACCTAACTATTGTAGGAACTATAAAAATATTCGTGCTATTGGCACGAATATTGTAGCGATTGGGGATGGCTTCAAAAATGGGAAAAATCTATCGATATGACGATATCGCGTGTCAAATAAATAAAAAAGAACAAAATGATAACGATGATGCTTTTTGATGCAATAACCCTGCACAACAGCAATTTGCAAAATGATTCATCCCCCGACCAAACTATCAAATCACCATATTCCTTCGTCACCTTGACCCACGATCTTTGACAAACAACTTGGCTAGTGTCACTGTCAAACATCAAAACGAGCAAACACTGTAAAATCAACATTTACGCCGTCCGTGACAAAACAAATTGAATAGAACAATACTAATCAAGGAAACGTTTACGATGGACTTGCTCGTAAATCAGTATTCAGTTCTAATGTGCCTGTAGTATTAAGTGCTTCAGTAATAAAAGCCTTTATTAGTGCAAAGCAGTCGAACAAATGATTGCGGGTCATTAGGTACTCATATTTTATTGACGAATGCGTTAGAAATATGAATAGAAAAGCTTTGTATGAAAGAAACATGTTCATTAGTGGTGAATTAATTAAAAGTTAAGTAAACAATGGTTCTGGTTCGTTTGGGCAGCGATTACACTAAAAAAATATTGCAGTCTTTAATTGCATTAAAACAACAAATATGTACATGGAAGAACTAGAAGAATATCAGATCTGTGTCATCAAGTTGCTCCGAGCCGTACAAATAGCGGGGTAATTGAGTAAAAAACACAGTGGCAATGGCTTTATTTTGACAGTTCAACAACATTCATTGCGTTTTTTACGTTGTTGAGCAGAAAAAGTTTTGGACATATGAAGCAATGGATTAGCAATATGCTTCAAAATTATTCAGAATGTGATTGAAAGTATTTTACGCAATTAGGGTGCTGGTTTAGACCATACTTCCGAATACTTCCTTGGTGTTTGAAACCCTGATCGCATACTTATGATCATTAGGTAACCTGTACTTAAATATGTTATCAAACCTCATGCCAGTACTGTAATTGGCTACACAACAACAACAACTCAGCCTATCGCGATCGCAGTCCACTGTTGGACATAGGCAGAGGCCTAGCTGTGGCGCAGCCTGGGAGAGCCCAGGCTGCGCCACAACACCCTGTCCTCCGCCTTCCGCATCCAGTCTGTCCCAGCCACCTTCTTAAGGTCAACGGTCCATCTAGCTGGAGGGCTCCCACACTACGCTTGCCGAAACATGGTCTCCACTCCCACCGGCCATCGGTCCTTCGACAAACACGGCCAGCCCACTGCCACTTTAGTTTGCTTACTCTGCAGGCTATGTCGGTTACTCCGCTTCTTTTCGGGATAACTTCATTCCTGATTTTATCCAATAAAGAAAATCCAAGCATAGCCCGCACCATAGCACGCTGAGCGACCTTGAATTTGTGGACCAGCCCAACTGTCAACACGACGACAATACAGCAACAATCAATACGACAACTGCTAAATAAATTATTTGATATGTTATTTGACAACTGGTTCGTATCAGGGGGCCAACCACCACCTCTTAAAGCAGTATTATTTTAATGTTACTTCAGTGTGAGAAAGAGATGAAGCTATACAGGACGTCTAGCCCCATCTCTTCCCCACACTCAAGTAAGATTACAATAATACTGCTTTAAGAGGTGGTGGTCTAGCTCCAGGAATGCAGTAACTGGGGCTTAATACGCACTGAAGTTGAGCATAGTATTATTCTGTGGTTGTATCTAGTCTTTCTTTACACTCGGAAATATATGCAGTGGACTAGGGTTCATTTAAACAGCCTCGACGAGTAGTAACACTCAAATGAGCTCCTTGCTTGCTGACTGGTAAAAACTTTGACATATCATGATATGTCAAACATGACGTATCATGATATGTCAAACGTTCGAAGCTTTACCTACTTACACTTTTTAGCATTATCGGTTTGCGTTGCCAAGTTCGATTTTATTCTTTCTAATCTACGCTCATTCACTAACTACTTTAGTTTTATTATTTGAAGCAAGATATTATGAAACTTACAATATCATTGCACTCATGGTATCTCTTGTCGACGCCCTGACAGTTCGGCTCGTGTGTTTGTCTCGTCACTCTAACTGTGATCACCGGTGGAGGGATGCTGCTGTTGTCCAATGGTGGAATGTTTCTGTAACAAGGATATTTGAACTGAATACCTTAAATTGATATAAAAAAGTGGACCTGCTGTTGTATAGCTAGGGACCAATCATGCTTCGTAGGTGATAATGAGTGATTTAAGTAACACGTTGGTAGCTTATAAGCCGTTAAGCATTTTGCTCTTTCCTTAAGCTGACTATAAACCTTATTACATAATTATGTACCAACCAGGGGCGACAGCTTCATACAACCCCATTCCTACCGGCTTCCCTTCGGAACAACGACTGTACTTGAGTTTACTATTACTAAATAATATAGTACATACATACTCATATTAGAAAGAAAAGAAAGATAAATAGGTTTATTTGTCACAGAAACACGTGCATAAAAAACGATAAGAATAATCAGAAAAATAAAACAAAATAGAACCACATTATAATCACGAGCTCAAAACAGAAATAGTCAGAAGCTGCACGTCATGACTGTGACAAGAAGGCTTCCACTCAGCATGATGCTGTGCTACGAGGGACCCACAGCACAGCGCTGATTTTCAGTGGTCACCCGAAAAAGACGTTATTACAGGTATTTAATACAATATCATAAGATAAAAAGCATTACATTACAAAAACGTGTACTTATAATTATATAGCCGTTAAATAAAGAAAAGTCGTTGGTCTAGTGGTCGCAAGCGCTACTGCTGAGCATGAGGTCCTGGGTTCGATTTCCAGGTCAGGTAAAGTGTTATTGGGTTTTTCTATCTGGAATTTCCCAGTAGCAGCCCGGAGTCTGGATTTGTGCCCGGTTGATAGCAATAGGCTCGCCCGCTATTACATGGGACTTGAATATAACTGGCGAAATGTGGATGTACTAGGTATAGGTACACTTCTGCCTAACCCTTCGGGGAAACAAGGCGTGATGTTACGATGTTGTTATAAAGAAAAGTAAAGGAATGGACGCTATATTGAGTTTATGAGAACTGAACAATTTTTTCTTCGCCTTCCCTCTAATGGAAGTTGTAGCTTCGCTACTTGTACCTACACACATTATATCCAATTTAGACATGCTTATTTTGTAATCGTTTTCTTATCCTAAAATTGTCATTGCTAGAAAGACTTTACTTTCAGTCAAATTGTTCTACCTCAATAATAAATCAAACTCAAATACGTCAATATTAATTAAAAGTGATAAATCTAATGTTATAATTACGTTAATATTTTATACAGCAAACAGAACAAAACATTCGGGCGGCGTCAACACAAAAGCTCCTTTAATGAAATCAACGGAGCCGCTAACAAATAGCTCTAAACACGTTAATCTAATTTAGTGGTAGTAAAAATAAAAAGTTGTGATGTATCGCCGACCAAATCGTTCCACATATTAGTAGTCAGACTTTACAAATGTTCTTCACCTTATAAAAGGACTAGAGCATTAATTTAATGTAAACTCATCCACGAATTTGAATATTCATGTTCACGAAGAGAATGATTAGTTCCGCTCGTATTTACATTTATCTATAGGTCTTTAAAATGATAAGTACGGCATTACTAGGTTCCGTGGCGCCATTAAAAAGATGACACCTGGAGATTACTTTGTAAGAGAAGTACATGAAAAGCGACCGTTAAACGTTCTAACCTGCAACTTTATGTTACAAATTAACCCCCTTATTTCATAAACGTTGATTAAAGTTAAATGATGTTTAACCGTCAAAAAATCAATGGAAAACCAGTCGTTAAACATTACTTAACTTTAAACAGCGTTTATGAATAAGGGGGTAAGTGATTACATTTTATCATTTAATATAGTAGGCAAGGTACTAAAAGGACATTAATGTAGGAAACCCCGTTCCATTAATAGTTCAATGTCCTTACTAACTAAACTTTAATTTAAAAAAATAGAGTGCAGTGCAATTAAATCGAGCATCCTTTAATATATTCGGTAATAAGTAACACATGTCTTGATATATAAACTAACTAAAATTTCCCAACGCAACAGATAGGGCAATATTTCATGAGCGGTCTTATTGCCGTCCAAATGAAATGCGTACGCGCCGGTGCGCGAGAGTCCCATGACAAACGACGTCCATCCTAATTTGTCGAGCATGTTCCACGACGCTCTATCAGCAGGATACTATCGACCGTCTGTCTGTGCGTCCGTGTCCATAATGAAGGAATTTATAACTTATTCTAACAGAGATCTGTATTTACGGAATATTGAGAAATTAATTTGATTAATTGTATCATTATAGACCTGTATATTACTTCGGAATTGATATAAGGTTGTTTCGTGATCCAGATAATCATTAACGCTTAGTTATTTGTTAGAGTAAATCGTACCTTACCTAACTAATATTCCGCATTAACCTCTATTGAGATCTAGAGAGTGACGACAGCCTCATTTTATGTCCAGACAAATCACTGTTTTGTTCCAAAGTTGCCTGGAAGAGATCGTAGAAAGCGATAAGGCCGTCCATTGTATATTTTGTAGCGTTTGATTTATTTTTTGTTATGTATTTTTGCGGTGTATAATAAAGTATATATAAATAAGTAAATAAGAGTGGATCAATAGCATAAAATGAGTTTTGTCCAGACCAAAGAAAGTAATCATTAGATAGATAAAACATTTAAGGCTCGTGCAGGCTGGCGCGACGCGACAGCGCGACGCCGACCGGACTCTGGTGGAACAATTTCTATGAAAACTTCATTAAAATTGTTCCACCGGAATCGCGTCGCGACATTCTGCGGGAGTCTTTATTCAGTGCACACAAAAGACGTAATACAACACACAAAAGCACAATTAACAACATAACAAACAAATTACATGAATATGTATAAAAACAAGGTGCTAATATACAAAAAAGTCATTAATGAACCGAGCAATCACTTTATTTCTCAAGGCTTTATTTCTCATTTTCTTTTGGCAAATTGCTTTTTCCCAGCTTTTCTACTTACTCAAATAAGCATTTGTATTTTATTTTTTCTTTTCAGTTATATCTTCTATACAAATAAATTGAATTGAGTTGTCTGTTTGTAATGTCAAAATAACAGCTTTTTAATAAATGCACGAATATACGGTACTTATAACAAAAAACATTTTTTTGCATTTTTGTCTGTCTGTCTGTTTGTTCCGGCTAGTCTCCGAATCGGCTGGACCGATTTTGACGGGACTTTCACTGGCATATAGCTGATGTTCTAAGGATTAACTGAGGCTACTTTTATTTTTTTAAATAGGGTTCCGCGGAAAAAAGGAAAACCCACGAAATATTGAACAAAAAGTGGGATTTGAAAAACGCTTATTGCATTTGATAGCCCAATTCTCGAAGATAGTTATAGGCTATTTAACATGCTACGACCCTTAGGAGCCGAGCAAAAAAAAAGTCATAAAGAATGCTAAGCCAAAATGGAGTACCTAATAGCGCGGGCGGGCGGTGCAACGCGACGGGTCGAGGGACGAGGGAGTTTTATTAAAATGTGACTGTTATTTTACTACATTGTGTATCTTAAAACTTCCACGCGAACGATGTCGCGGGACACAGCTAGTAATAATAATACGTTTCACTATACATATAGGTAGGTACTAAAGAGTAGATATTTATAGGTATGTATTTAATCTAGTCTCGTTCGAGACCGTTAAAGCTCGGCGCCGATGGCGGCACCCACTAATTAAGAGTGACGGTATTTTGATTACCTACTTATCTATCTAACAGGACTCGTATCTGGCCGTATTAATCCTGGATCCTCGACTCGTTACAATTATCTCGGTTCTAGCATTCATTTGTACGTAAATAACCTGACCTGATTACCAGTACGGTTCTAATAATCTGTTTGGATTATTAATTACTTATTTGACTGATGGTTGGAATGTTGGTATTTGAGAAGATTTTAATTGTTATTTAGCAGAGCCTTTGATATTCAATTTAAGGGCCATTTAGGTGTAAAACTCTGACGTTTGAACATAAATCTCACACAAACGCATTCTAGCCCCGTCAGGGCGTCACACTGACCCGTGACCACACTCAAGACATCCGCACACAAGCATGGGAAGCGGCCTCTGTGCCAAACACTACATTCAACTGACGTTCTGACGTCAATTACCACATGTTAAAAAAGCAATCCCTCATTAGTGCTGCAACTACAAATATGTAGACAAAAATGAAGTTTGTCTTCTTTGTAAAATGGACGGTAATCGCGAGCTCATTACGGGCTGTATCGGAGCTGATGCGTGTCAATCAAGCGGCCGAGTGCAAGCAATCAATGCTCCCACTACAATAACAGCTTGTTACAAGCCACGCTACGGGGTTTCCATTACCTTAATTTAGTCGATAAAAACCGTGCGAGCCGGGTCGCGAGGGCATGTTTAACCTTTACCCTGCGCACACGTTAGACGCTTTTACACTTGGCGAATATTAATGTGGCTCTCCACCTTAGAGTAGTTGAGAGCGTGCTTTCGAATAATAGAATGACAAATTAATTTTTAATTTGAGTGAGGATGAGAATTCTTAAGACGGAAATAAACAGTTTCTAATATTATGCAATCAAATCACTCACTGGTCTGTAAATAACAGTGCAATAACCGAATGAACAGAATGACAGTAACTTAAGAACGAATGCGAAATTAATCCTGTCCGGATTCTGTCAAAGCGTATTAGAATAGGTAATTGTGTTCTATACTAGCCCAGCTCATGTCTTTGTGTGCATTCTTACAACGTAACTTCATTCCAGCACCCTTCTCTATTTGTAAATTCAAGAAAGAGTTAGTATCTAATTCCACGTAAACAGCGTGCTCTGCGTGATTGATTCACAAAATTCATAATGTAGCTACATAAATAATTTATGTTGGATTATCATGTCATAGAAAGACCACCGACATCAAAGCTAATTTAATAATTGCGGGCACCGAACTGATTGAGGCTCAAACGCCATCAGATTACTAAATTGCATATGTCAACGGTTTGATAAACGCAAATGAGCCAGATCTAATCGCCGACGACAGCCGAATGCCACCGAAGTCGTGCCCGAAACAATCTTAATTAAACAGTCGAATATTTTCTAGTTGATTAAAATTTTTGTACCGGTTGACTAGTAAATCATACGCCTATTTGATAGTATGGCAATTATTAATATAGATGCTGACATTTTAGTAGTTTAGAAGCGGAGCTTGTTCACTCTACACGAGATCGTGTTTTGTTTTGCGACCGATCCGATAAGTCTGACGGTGTAAGCGGGCCTTAAGCGAATTACTTTAATAGGCGTGTAAAATATTAGTGTTTACAATTTTTGCTTTTATGTGCAGTACATGATGAGATATTAACGTGCGTCGGCGCTGTCGGCACCACCTTGTTCGGCAATTTGTTATCTTACAGCGATTTGTTAAAGAGAAATCACGCGATTACTAAAATCAGAAAACTGTTTACTTGAGCATAAATCTCGCAATTAATTATTTATGAATCTAATAGTTTCTCATACACTTGGAAAAGTAGCAACAACGTACAATAGAATGCATGCTTCTACAGCCCAATAGGGAAGATGCCCGGGTAAATCAAAATCTATTTAGTCCGTCAGTCAGATAAAAAAATATTAGACACGTATTTTTTGCGTTACCATATTAATAAAAAATTACTTAGATAAAACGCATTAAAGTTGGAAAGTGGGGGCTCGCTTCGTCACAACTCGGTATAAAATCTAATAAGGCGTGACGTCATGCCACATTTTAACTCAATGTATCGCCGTAATCTTTTAATGACGTAAAAAAAGAAAAAATACGTGTCCACTTTTTTTTTAATAATTCACTTGACGGGCAAAAAAATTTTTAGTCATCATAGGGATGATGACTAAAAATTTTAGGGAATGTCTGTGAATTTCATCAGAAAATTTAAAAGCAATTTTCTGTGTTGGTAATGTAAAAAATGTCAAATGCCTTAAACTAGCACAGCCTACTCCTAAATATAAATGTCACTTAAAAGAAAGAAATGTCTCCCCAGGGACAGTCCCTCTCAACAACAATTATCCATATTTATATTATCCATATTTATTGTATTATCCATATCTCCATAAATATTATATTATCCATATTATATTACACATTACACGTTTGATGTTCACGTTACTATTTAATCTAAGAAGTAGCAAGACTGACTACCTATACGTGAAATCATTAAGTGGTCAAGTTGGCACTCGTGATGAGGTCAACTTCCGAAAAGGACCCACTATACAGGGTGTAAAGACCTCGACACGCATATGTAATTGAATTCAAACATAAATTCAGTACATGCTTCTAGACCCACTAGCGTTGAAACTTTTCGCACCAGCGATGAAATTGTTCATAGGTTAATATAAAATATCTACTGGTACATACGTTTTGACCGTGTAGGTATTGCACTATTGTATGAAACAGCTGACTTTTTTTTTAATTTTCCTCCCCGGTGCTTCTAGAACCATGTGCTGAATCAACGCGCAAACTGTTACCTTCGTGGTGGTCCTTACACCATATAATCATAAACTATTTGCCTGGGTAAACATTGTCTTCCAACCTTCACGTCATGTTCCACATGAATCTTTACCTGGGTAAGCACTGCCTCTCCTGAACGGAGACGCCTCCGCCACAACTCCTGGAGCAGGCACTCCAGCTGCCCCACGCACTCCAGGCGTACGCCTTGTCTTCCACCTCCACGTCTTGTTGAACTTCAACCTCGATCTCCTGGAAATATACACAATACGTTTTATCAACACCTCCATTGATATGCATTTTAGCCTCATCGTCATCTTCCAACCATCAATTCAGCATTCAGCATATCCATTTTAATTTTTTTTGATATAGTAGGTATTAAAGTCTTTAGTATCAACAGCCATCTTTTCTTTTTCTTCTAATTGGATGATAATTATGAATTGTTCATGGTTATGGGCTCTCCATAAACCTTTTTCAATCTATCAATCACCTTTCATAATATCAACACCTACAGGCAGACTGACGAACGGCGACGTGGTCACACACATAGTATTAACTGACGCATTTAGGAAAGATCTAAAAATTACCTGCGTAGATTCAGTTGTCGTCAAATTCGTCGCTGAAGATAACATTGCAATTTGAACTATCACGAATGCCCTGAAAAGAAAAGTAGACAATACATATATTATGAATCTAAAGTTCTAGTTAAACAAAAAAGAACACAAACACCAAGAGCAAAATCTCATAAATTGTTCGCTAGTGATGGTACGACAGTTTAACGAGCCGTGAAAAATAGCTGATCTAACAAAAGGTTAATAATCATCTCTTTCCTCCAGCAATTTGTCAGTCTAACCATAGTTCATACGATTTACCGCTCTCACGGATAAACTGGTAAGAAGAGTCAACATTCACTTATAGGTACATGATTGTCTAAAGTTTAACAAGCATGATCAAACACGGGTAAATTTGTGGGTGATGTTAGTGACATAGAAACACTTTTTTTATCACTATTTTCCCGATTTGGGTTGTTGTTCATAGGGTTGGCACGGAAAACTATTTACCTTTACGTGATAACTGAAACTGCCCCAACTTTTAATGGTACTGGTATGACATATTAGGCTTTGCTTTTGTTAAAACTAAACTATTCATAGTTTTGATTTTGAAAAACCATTGCATAAAAAAGTGACCTCTTTTTGTTCACTAATAAACACGAAATTCTAAAATAGGCAGTACATTAATTAAAATGTGCACAAAAGCTTCAATAATATAAGTCAGCAGGTCATCGGTGACTGCTAACGGACAGCCCTGCGGTCTGCGCCCACGCAGTTCTCATCGCGTTGCGCAATCTGACAACTCCATTAGAAGTCCGAGGCTGAAGCGAGACGCACCGCCCGAATGCACCCGCAACGCACTCCACATTAAAACTATCAAACGACTCTGTAAAACGCCCTAATGAACATCTTAAGTGGTTTATTAAGTGCCGATCGCCGTTATTTTTATGTTAAAATCACTTCGTCTACCACTGCCACATGAGAAATTATTTCGTTTTTGAAGTGTCTCTGTATGACGAAATTTTAATGGCTTGATACTATTTGCAAGTTTATGGTCATAAATAACCAACATTACAATTTTATTTTACTACAATTTATGGCTCTCATTTTAATTGATTTATTGCTAAGGCCTGCCTCAAAGCAAAAAGTTGAACATTCACTAATCAACAATTTAAATAATTCAAAATTAATGTAGCGAGTTATTAGTCCACTTGATTGATACACGCCTCATTGGCACACGCGTAATACAACCAATTAAATGTGCAAGTCGCTCTAACTCAATCAGAGATACAAATCAAAAGTAACAATGATAATTAACATTAACTAATGGCTTTCTAGTAGAATAAATATAAACATGTCAATAGTACTAATTAGATTTACGCCTGCAACCGCTAGCGGCGACCGGCAGCCCGCGGCCAATTGAGCGCGGAAACACGCGCAAAGAATAAGACTCTATAAGGTGATGAACACATTTGAAAATAAACAAGAGAACCTACAAGGAATTATGAGGTCGTTAGGGACGTCTTCACGATCTCGTCGAGAGCATGTTTATTTGGCTTCCCAAGCATTTTGAGGAACTACCTATTATAAAGCTTATTGGCTTAGTTTAACTGTATCTAAATTAGATAATATTAATTCGTATGTAAACAAACGATTTTAGTCCACATACAAGAATATTCTGAAATAGCATTGAACACTCAATAGCATGGTGTAATATTTCTTTAAAGAAATAAACAGCGGCACACGCCACAGACAATTTTAGGAGCGTCTTTAGATTGATTTATGTCTAATTGTTATGTCATTGCCACAACTCCGTGAATAAAGACAAAAATAGATCCAGGTCACTATCCTTGTCACGGCCATCATAACTCAGGCTATAAAACGAAGTGCTATAGTTTACGAAGTTTTTTGTAAGAACAAACTGTTATCTAAGAATAATTGCATCTGCGCAGGTTACAAATGGACACAATTCAACACTGCTATCAACAGTTAGATGCAGTGTGGTTCCGCCCCGGGATATTGTCCGTTATGGCTAAACCGTCGGTAGCGAAATAACTTGTCGCTCTACAAAGTCGTTTTTATGTGACTTATAAAGTCGTGATAAAGCTTCTTGTCAACATAAACTTTGTCAGCACACAAGTCATTAAATAAACCATTCGGTAGTTGGCTACCTTTTTAGAATTCTGTTAAAATGTTTGGCTCAAACAGTCAAACAGTGGACAGTGTCGACACACTGTCAATAAAAGCTACAAAATTAGCTTACACCGTAATTTATTCACTAAGGAGGCGACGAATTACGAGATAACCCTACGCGCCCCAACCCACTCAGAACCAGTTTCCAAACGCATAGGTAGGACCCGTAGCACCCAACAAGTAAAGGACAATTTTAAGATCACGGGACTTCGCTCTTGACCTTATTTTTTTTTCCTGACGCAGCGCGTGCGCCTCGCAGTGAATGGGCCGTATAATTTCTATTTACTTTTACTCTCAAAGGACTCTCAAGTAGTGATCATAAAAAGTTTACCGTTTGAACACGTAGAAAAATATTTATTGTGGACAAATGTTTCTACAGCGGTCATTGTGCACGTATTTAGTTGGTACATTGTGGTGTTCAGTTCACACGGTTAACGAGTGACAGGAGAGTCCTTAATCCGGAGGCCTTAACTTTAAATTAAGTGTATAAATAAACGGTGGAACCGTGCTTTTATTTTTCTCCTTGTCCGTTATTTCTTCTACGCGCAAGACTTGATGTGTCATGTAGGTGACTACTTTCCTAATTTTCACACATAGACCGTGTAGCTTCGATGTAAAGCCCATTAATGTCGCATTATAGGTCACTAGCTGGGAGGTAATCTGATGTAATCAGCACGCCTACCGTGACGCAGATGAACACATCTGAACCGTATACAACAGTTATGTCTAGTGATGTGGCGATCACGGGAATGTGAGGAACACTGGGAATTTTGCTAGCAAAAACACAAGGACTATAATTGTATAGTAGGTTACTATCAATATTCCTGGGAACATTGTATCATTAGATGTTTGATGTGATGACACTGGGCCTAAACATAAACCATCGTATTACATAATGTGGTGTAATTAACGAAACGTGTTCGTTTATGTCTTTTGTTTAGGTGTCAAACACAAATTGACTTAAAACAACAAGAAGGTCAGTTAAGTCACGTTTTGTTACAAAAGGGAAGCATTGGATTGACATAATTCACATTATAAGAAGTCTGTTATTCTTTACAGGTCATAAGTTATCGTTGGTTTATTTCAGTGTACTAATACTCGTCTACAAGTTTCACATTAAATTCAATTGTTATTTAATCAACTAGTATTGGATTTAGGTTCTTAGATAATATAGTTTTTTTTTTCCTCCTCACGTTTATTCCTAACACATCTGATAGAGAAGAATATGTAGAATAGAATAGTTATCCATACAAATCACTTCTGTGAAGTTTCACTAGTTCATTTAATTTGACCCTGTATAAGCTGCTTGTAAACGCACTATTCCTCAAAACATCCGCATACTACTATATTCACAGATCATAAACTTTACTATTAAATAATTTAATATATCTCGGAAATCGGTACCTTGAAAAATTCAATGTATACTAACGAGAATTGGACGTCTTCTGTTAACCGTCAAACTAATAGGGACGCACGTTACGGTTCGTTTTTATGAAAATCAATTGCAGTGCGTGCCATTCAAGTGAATTCTCATTTCAAATATATATCTAGATACATCAATATCACTTGACAATATACCGGGTGTTAGGGACAGCCCTCCGTATACTAACAGGGTGCATTCAGCTCCTTATTTTGAATCATGTTCCACCAGAAATATTCTGAGGAAAATCATCATATTTTTTTTAGTATTTTCAGTTACTATTCCTTTATTTCAATGTGAAATTACATTATCTGTACGCAGCACTCGATTTATGTAAATAAAACAGCTGAAATAAAAAAAAAAATAGCAATGGATGTTGAAATACTCGGCGGCCGAAGGCTCGCTGCGCCGCCGTTCGCTACGCGCGTTTTGCCACGGTAACGATACATTGCGATTGAGGTAATAAAACAAATCAGGTTTATTGGATTCCCATAACGTTCCTGAAATAATTTCATGTGCCGGTCATCTTAGTATGATATACTGAATTCACCCCATCAGTCTGCGGAGGGCTGTCCCTTACACTCTGTATTGTATTCATGTGTCCATTATTTACTCATTGATTTATCAATCGCAGTCTTGTCTTAAATTATAAAAATTTAAAAAAAAAACCGGCCAAGTGCGTGTCGGACCACGCACAATGAAAGGTTCCGTAGTTAGGTTGAATTTATCCCAAGAACAAACTTAACATTGTAGATGAAAAACATGTACTGTCATACATTCTAACTGCGAATGTAAGTTGGCCAACTATTACTCTTTAAATTGTAAAGCCTGCTTAGCTGTGATAGTTTTCCTTGTAACTTTGTTATTATACTACTGCCGTAATTTTTTTCACTTATCCAAAAACCACCATTTAGCTGGCAGGGGGAGGGACTCTGACAAAAATTAGCACTTTAATGCTTCATATTTTACAAACAGATTCCTGAATAGGAAAATGGTTTTCACACTCCCGCAATATTTGTGAACGGCCTATTCAACGACACCCCACATTATGGGATAGACGTGAAAAAATAAGTCATCCTCAATTTACGTGTAAAAAATTTTAGGGTATCCCCCGTACCCTATTTTTTTTTCAAGATCTTATTTTACCATTTTGTCGGCGTGATTAATATTTTTATACCTGTGCCAAATTACAGCTATCTAGTACTAAGAGTCTCTGAGCTAAGCCGCGGACAGACAGACAGACGGACATGGCGAAACTATAAGGGTTCCTTGTTGACTACGGAACCGTGAAAATGTAGGTATCATTACCGTTCATTGCCATTTTATTAATTGATTTTTATGAAATCGATTCAGTAGGTATATGTGATTTGATCTGAGAAATGATCCGTTGCAATAGCAAAATCGATTCTTATCAAAAAATGGGTGCATCCCTAAAAGAAAATGAGATAGTGTGGTAGCAGCGGTCCACACACGTTTGCTCCGCTCGTAAACGTACCGTTCAAAGAGATTTATTAGGTATTGAGTTTGTTCTATGGTTTCAGCATTTCAGGTCAGTGAAACATTTTTATAATCTTCACGGTAAATATCTTACGATGACTCTTCTAGATGACCATAAAAAGGTTCAGATATTTAATCGGTTTATCAATGAGGCTGGCCGAAGCATTTACTCTCTACTACAATCTATTAATCTTTATAATATACATCACGCATGTCAGATCACATTTAAACTTGCCATGATTTTAGTTTTATATTGAATTACGTAGTTAGCTATCACGTGTTAATTTCCAGACATTACGATATCGCTAATAAACATCTGAAACATAATTATCTAGACCAACGTAAATACTTACCATAATAACTTTTTACTGAGAAAATATCTTTTCTTCTCCATTTTACGACTTCACTGTAGATTTTTATTACATATAAAGTCAAACTTGTCTGCGTTCATTTTATTGAGTAACGACAACTGAATGATTATGTTTTAAACGATAGATTTATGT
This sequence comes from Fissipunctia ypsillon, assembly GCA_947568875.1. Lineage (NCBI taxonomy): Eukaryota > Metazoa > Arthropoda > Insecta > Lepidoptera > Noctuidae > Fissipunctia > Fissipunctia ypsillon. The sequence continues at coordinate 11,150,952 of OX387659.1, read as the reverse complement.
TCCCTGAGAATAATCTAACATTCAACACCGAAATAGTTTGTGTCACGTCACTCCACGGCTGTTGGACACCATGTTGAAGTAAAGTCCAATTTCATGTTTTCTTGCATGATTTCTGAAACAATAGAAGGCATTTTGTTAAAAATGTAAAAAAATACTGCAATGTTTCTTCATGGGCTACATAATATGGAGCGCAATTAGGGTCACAATTAATTAAAATTTTGGTGGATTAAAAAGGTGACTTAAGTAAAGTCACACCCTAATTTAAGTGAGACCAAATAATTCACTCTTGTATGCCTAAAACCGTAGGGCAGGTTTCAGCCAAATTAATCCCAAATACTCATGACGTATTAAGGCTAAAAGGCCAGCAAACGGAAGCAGGAATCTACTAAGATAAGAAGCAAACAACTTGTCACTGGGAGGAACACTGACTCACTCTCAGTAGGAGACGGGGTTAAGAAAATGAGGCCAATGAATGCAGTTTCGTGCTCATAATTATCTGTACTTTTACAATAATTGAATGAAAGCTCGTTGCTTTAAATGTAGTTAGGTAGGTAAGTAAGTTAGGGAGTTAGATACTTAATTTTCATTGAAAAAATCAATAGCAACAAGAAAATATAATAAAATTGAATGCTGAAAAATTAAAACTTCTTACGAGTTTTGCTGAAAACTGTAAATTTTCAAACTTCTAACAAAACAATCGAGGGCAAGTTGTCCCTTCCTTAATCAGTTCTGACCTCCTACATTTCATAATTGACAATCAGATGAAACCTACTGTTTAGTATCCATTGTATAATTCAACGGAAGAAAAACATTATTCTTATAAAACTTTTATTGCTAGTGACGTAAGCATTGTTGCGAACCGAAACGATTCGCAACAATGCTTTCGATTTCATGACGAAATAGGCGGCTAAAAAACCAGTAGGTAGCCTGAAATTTATGACACGTAATATATGCCTGATTTTGAGCCTCATTTCACATTCCTAAATTAAACAATTCCAAGGTGACTATGAGATCAGAATGTGAACACAACACGATAATTTAGACTCATCATAATTGACAAAATTATATCAGTCTGTGAGTTCACTATTCGCAAATTCTTACCAGCCGGAGCAAAGTATATATTTTCTAATAAACATGTCTACAGCCTAGAAAATATACCAGTACAAACATCACACATTTCTCCCGAGAGCGCGTTATCTCCTTGAGAACAGAGTCAATAATGAAAGCAAATATTGTGATACTGCGTGTTACCAAAGTATTACGATATGACTGCACTGTGTCACTGTGTTACCGTACAACCTGTTATCAATAACACGTGTACTGAACTAACAGAGATGCTCTACGTTGTTAAGAAAATTAGGAAAAAATACGTGTCGCCAACCTCATTCATGAAATGTAAAAAAAACTACTATCGCGGAAATGCACAATGAAACCTTAAATTGTTTTTCTTTACAGTACCAACAGCGTATAACTGTTAGAAAAATATTACACATTTAATATACCACAGAGTAAAGAATTTTTCAGTTAGCTGTAAAAATTTGCACTGTCAGCTGTTTCACGAGGCTTCTTGAGAGAGTTCCCATTCGATCATTGTTCTGTATTTAGAATTCTAGACTCCTGAAAACTGTTTGAATCTTGCTATTTTCTCACTATCCACTAACATTAACAAATACATACAGCTGAACAGATTGTAGAAGTATTCATTCAACGCACTAAAAGTGTAGTTTTCACGAAAGCTCACACGTGGCCCAAATAAAGGTAACTTCACAATACCTTATCATTGCGCCGGCGCTGCGTTGCTGAGGTAAATAACGAAGAGAGTAAATTGGGTCATAACGCAACCAATTCTGACATACAAAGCATATTTACACGTTTCATTGTAAAAATGTAAGCTTTAGGTACCTACTTATAAAACCTTTTTGTGGTTTTACACAAAAGGTGAGTAAAGGCATTTGAGATTCCTACATAATTTAATTTTTATTACGCGGTAAATTATTAACACAGTCATTATTTAAATGAAGACACAATCCTTTTGGGTAAATTAAATATTAAACAGTAATAAAAAGGTAATAAAATATTAATAAGTAAACTTACCTATTCTAACAGTGATTGCCAATATAACGCCTACTATTAACGATAAAGATAAAAAAGTCCACTTTAATGAAAATATTTTGCCGCCGTAATCAAATTTTAATTACGGTTTTTAGGTGGTTAATGAATTTATAATTATAATAGTTGTCAAAGTGAGCCGCGTGCTTAAGGGCGGTATCTCGCAGCGAGCATACGCGTCGCCCGATGTACGCGCGAGCGAGTTGCTTTTAGCAGACTGGACATTGAACGCATCCGTAACTTCCAAAGTGGTGGATATGGTGGTACTTCGTTATAATACAAGGAAATCATTCCTGACCCTTGCCAACCACACAATTTACTAACAAGCGGGAATTAATTTACGCACTGATTAAGAAGAAGCTATTTTTATAATCACATCGGAATGTCTCCGAACGAAATGCGAATAATATGCTAATTTATCGATAAAATGTTACTTTTATTATTTTAAATGGAGACATAAATACGTATATGACGCATATTTGTTCTGGAATAATAGACAAAAATTTCATTGGCAATAAAAAACGAGTTCGTGAACCGAATCGAGAATCAATCTTTGGTTATTCGCATTGCAATAATGTCGTTTATCATTCAATTGCTAAGCAGGCATTAATGTCGGTATCAATCGAGTATTGTTGTTTTGTGTATTACATGGCTAGGCTGGGGCAAATTTTTGCGGTTACTAAGTGAACCAATATAATATGTATTGTGTAGGGCTGTTACAGCCGAAACTTTTTTTGCACATGATGTAACCGAGTCTTTAGAATGAAGATAAATTCTATACTCACCAGAGATAAACATATGTAGATATATATGTCATGATATTCAAATAGGAAATAATCAAGCAGCTATCAATTAGAACTCATGTATACCTAATTGAAAGCTGTTTGATTATGTACTCCTAAAATTAAGAAACTAATATGCTGTAAAATTATGACAATAAGTACTTCTGTAATTGATGAATTAATATTATTGATTGATTAATTGATTATTGACTACCTCGTTGGTCTAGTCGTCGTAAGCACTATTTCTGAGCATGAGGTCCTGGGTTCGATTCCCGGATCGGGCAAAGTGTTATTGGGTTTTCATATCTAGAATTTCTCAGTAGCAACCCAGAGCCTGGATTTGTGCCCGGTTGATGGCAATAGGTTCATCTCATGGAACTTAAAGATAAGTGACGAAATGTGAGTGTACTATAGGTACACCTCTGCCCAACCCATCGGGGAAACAAGGCGTTATGTAAAGTTATGTTATATTAATTAAAGATTGGTATTTTATGCATTTCTAATCAAAATAACATAATATAAACTAAGTTACATACATCGTTTGCCTAGCCACTGCGCCCGCGCTGACTCTACAATATAGCATCCATCTGCATTTCATCAACTGCATTCTAGTACTTAAGGCCAAGTTCAATTCACGGCTTCCTTCTTCAAATTAAATAAATTATTATTATACTGCTAGCAAGTTTCTATGGTTTACCGCTCAAGCAATAAAGATTCAGCTGCGTGATTTTTTTTTTTTTTGAGAATAAGTATAACTATGTATGTTATATGCTTTAAAGGCAAATACTATGACATCTTTGTAGAACACAGTTCTAAATTCAACCGTGGTGTTAATTTGACCGTTTCCCCTTAACAAATTCCATTGATACCAAACCAAAACGTTCAAAATGCCATAAAATGTCCGAATCGCAGCCATTCTTTCGTTAACAAGAGACGATCGAGCTTCACAATCGCTAGCTAGGTGGTCTACTAACACCCAAACATTTCATTACCACACAATGTGAATGTTAACGCGGCTCTGATAACTTTTATTGTCCTTTCATTTCACTTTGTCCATTACTAGAGTATAAATAGTCGTCAAAATACGGGCAGGAACACTCTCTGTTAATGTCAACAGTACTTCGTAACTTAGATATTTTTGTCTCTGATAAGGTTCAATCTGAAATGGTCTTAGCCTTAAATAGCTACAAAACAGCTACAATGACAGGAAATGAGGTTTATTCAAATTGAAAATGTTAGTTGTTGTGAAAAACAATAATATAATATCAGTATTGATAGTTTTCACAACAGATTGTTTTGCTGTAATCATATAATCGTTAACAATACAAGAGAAAGCGACCGTTTACAAACAAGGTTCATGCACTTCTAAGATTATTTGTATTGTAATTAATTACATTTCAAGTACGCTTGATTCAAGACATGACAGTCAAAATATTTCGAGTGCTGCCTTGTAACAAACCTTTTTATAAACAACTATGTAATTATCTGATGACTGTCTCATTGGTGCAGTAGTTGCAAGCGCTACTGCTGAGTATGAGGTTCTGGGTTCGATTCCCGGGTCGGGCACTGTTATTGGGTTTTCCATCTAGAATTTCTCAGTAGCAGTGCCATCTACGGGCACAAACCGGGTGCTCGGTTGATGGCAATAGGCTCGCCCCTTTTTTACATGGGACTTAAACATAACTACGGGGAAATGTGGGTGTACTTACTATAGACACACCTCTGCCTAACCCTTCGGGGAATACGGGCGTGTTGTTATGTGTTATGTTATCATCATACAGTAAAACACTTGATAAGTAAACATAAAATTAACAAATGATAATTATCTGAATGTTACGAAAGCTTTTCCTGCAATATAAAGAGTAAGACCATGTACTATCGAGGAAACTTACATCTGACAAACCAATTTGAAAACAAAATCCCGTGCACACAATGACCACATCTATTAGCAAGCGTTACTATAGTGGCCGAGAGCTGCAAGCAAGAATTGTCCTTACGGTGTATAGATTTCGTTTCTCCCATGGTACCTTTTAAATTCACAATGCATATTCTTTCATTCATGAATGTAATCGCGACATCTTCGATTATGGATGATAACTTATAACTGTATAAGCAAATAAAACTCGAATCATGCGCGTACGCGGATGCAATGCAAGTTAGGGTCCAATTATCACCTGTTAGCAGGTTTGAGTAACCTGCGGTAACCTTTGACCTCATACAGGGTCTTGATACACTAACCTCCTTATATTCTATGTTAGGTTTATGTATTGCCTTTGTGTCAGTTTTCTGCTTTCTTTCATTTGAGTTTGACATTTGGATCGTAACCTACTTCAAGGGTTGTTAAAGTAAGATGGTTGTGTTAACAATATTGACGGTGGAATGTACATGGGACATGCATAGAGCCTATTGTAAAGTAGATATAAGTAGAGAATTACTGCAAATCTATGCAAATATCTATACATCTATACAAATAAATAAAATTGAAGTGTCTGTTTGTAATGTCAATATAACATTTTTTTATTAAATGCATTATGAAAGTATAAACGGTAGTTATTACAAAATTATTATTTTTTTAATTTCTGTCTGTTTGTACCGGCTAATCTCTGAAACAGCTGGACCGATTTTGGCGGGACTTTCACTGGCAGATAGTTGATATTATAAGGAGTAACTTAAGCTACTTTATTTTAGAAAAAAAATACCATTCCGCGCAAAAAAAAAACCCCATGAAATTGTGAACAAAATCCGATAATATACGCGGGCGAAGCCTCGGGCAACTGCTAGTTTAATATAGAATTGATCTTATGGTACGGTCAGTAACGAAAGTACTTTAGTTTTCAGTATTTCAAGCCTTGAAATGTTTTTGTTTCCAAGTAGAAACCTACAACTTTCCGGGCTTTGTCGGATTATCGTGATCAGATACGATTTTCAAGACTAAAGTGTTAAGCCACTTTCATTGCTAGAATAGTCTAGTTCAGCTATTTATTCAAGAAATTCATGAATATCTTTACCTAAACTCTTTACATAAAGCAAGTTTTTCTCATACTTCACAATATCGACGTGTACAAAGTGGCTACTCGAGTGATCTGCAAGCTCACGTTAGCCCAGAAACCGCATATCAGCTACAAGTGGGTAAAGCTAGTGACACACCGCTCACTTTCCTAGTGGTGAGGTAGAAGTTAAACCGCAAGTGTGTCGTAAACTTTAGTACCTACCTAATTAGTATTTCCTAGATTTTGGTGGAGGCGACGTTTCTTGTTTTTGTAGGCTTTACAAATAATTGTAAACAAACTAAAAAAATTTTTAAAAATGTTAGTGAAGTCAGAAATCAGGACTATCATCAAGCAACTGATTACAAGGCTGAACAAACTATGTATATAAAATCTACTTACAAGCAATATTCCATGGATAATAAACAAGAACTGTCAATAAACTAAAAGGACTACTTACATAGTGTTTTTACATAGTGATAGGTAGGTAATCATTAAGCACTTTTAAAGCAATCCAACTTAACATAAATGCAGAAGCTTGCAGGAGCGCAGATACAATCATCATTGGAGGGAAGCCGAAGAAAAAATTGTTCAGTTCTCATAAACTCAGACAAAAAACTGTAGGTTTTTAATCTTATGATGTAATAAACTGGTATTAAATACAGGGTGGCGATTAGGTTATCACATTAATTGAAACCACGCATTCAGTACATGATTCTGGACCCCGCTGCGTTGAAATTTTTCGTCAGTTATTAAAAAAAAAAATTTGCTGCTCCATACATTTTGACCTCGTAGGTAGGCAAAAATGTATGGAGCAGCAAATTTTGTTTTTTAATAACAGACGAAATATTTTAACGTAGCGGAGTCCAGAAACATGTACTGAATACGTGGTTTCAATTAATGTGATAACCTAATCGCCACCCTGTATAATTTTGTAATGTGATGTGATACACAATTACTGACACAGGTATACCATATTATTTGGCAATAATAGCCATTAAGAAGAGTGGTTGTTCCGAAGGGAAGCCGATAGGAATCGGGTCGTATGAAGGCTTCGCCCCTGGTCAAGCTTGTTATTTCATTGAAAGCTTACTTCACAAAATGAACTTTACTGAAATTCCCCTCCGCCATTATGGAGCAATCCTAAACTACGAGTGAGCTATACAAAAAGCAGCACTCCAAGCCGAACCAATCTATCGCCATTAATCGAGAATGTATTCCGTCCACCACTGTTTACTTAAAATAACCTGTAGCGACGTAGAGCAAATACTTACTTTTTCTATATTCTAACACCCGGCTGAACCATATCTAAAAGGCTTGAAGGCAGTTTATGAGGAAAGTAAACAGGAAGATAGGTACTTTGATTATTATGAAGAATGTTATGTATATTTCATTTTGAAGATCCCTACTATTTTATTCTGGTTGTTAATATAAATAAAGTGTTTAGAAATGATGTGTAATTGTAACTACACACATCAAAAATTATTTTGATGAACTGATTTTAAGCATGCCAAATCGCTGCGATTGTGTGATTTGTGTCAATGGTGGAAAAACAGATTATTATTGTTTTATCTTAACAATAAAAAAAAAATCCTCATTTTTGCCTTTTAGGAATAGGGATAAGTTGTTAACTTAAACATAGGAATTAAATTAAGAAGCCAGTCTGGAAGACTAGATTTGGTAAATATTAATTGGATATTTTTTTATAGTTAAAAATGTACTTGATCCCTAGACACTTTTGATGTGTGTATTTTCCTTGATGTATCTCAGAATACTGAATTCAGGACTTCATAAAAATAATTCCTATCCATCCCTGAAAACTAACGTCGACATTTTTGGTCTACGTGATCAGATACTACCTTCCAATTAGGTTTTTTTGACAGCTTATTCATGCTAATTGTTATTTATTCGGTATTAATATACATTGCCCAATTCCGAATTCCATAACCAACCAACATTTAATTTTTAATTTAACACCACGTGACGCCAATCAATAAATAGTTCATGAATTTTTACGACGCCGCTTCAGGCTCAAGGACAAAAACAAAAGAAAATAATTGAAGTGGCCGATAAATAAATAGACACCAGCTACTTGATAGAGTCGAGGGTCAACAGGCGACAACGATCGGCAACTATTGGACATAATGCTATAACTGCTGAACAACCGTGATTTCAGCGGGTCAATGACACCCCACACACAGCTGTGCCATTTGAGTACCACTAGATGTGCCATTCATTTAGAACACAGAACACAGATCTTCAGTGTACTTCCAGTATTTGGCAAGCCTGGCTGCAAGTTTAAACCAGTTCAATATGGACGATGAAACATTCTGGTTCATAAAATGAATTACAATTATTAACAACATGTCTACACGTTGTGGCACACGCCAAATTGTTGTTACGGCCGTTAAACATTACTTGTAAGCAGTCATCTTTTACTGAAAAAGTATTCGAGTGTCTAGATGTTTTGTGTATGATATAATATTTTTCGTGAATAATAAATAATACACTACTTTTTCTTGCAATACAATTGCCCGCTCCAGCAATTTATTTCGCTTCATAATGTTGTTTATTTTGACAGATCGAAAGGAAAAACGACGTTCAGTTTATTCGTGCCCAATTTTTACTTCCAATATTTTTTTAGGCAGTAGATTTCGCTTTCAATGTATTTTGTTATATCGAACTAAAGGTACAGTGAAAGTGTTTTTATAGATACGTTAATGTCCGTTATATTAATTGCTAGCTTATAAACTTCCGGATCTCACGACTCAATTAGAAATGGATTATATTTTCACACCTCTTATTTAACTAGAACGTTTTTGCATTTTTTTTTGTATCATAAAATTCTGTGTTTTATTCTTGATAAAAACATGTTTTTTTATTTCTTGATGAAAACAAAAGAATTTATATGAATCTACTTTTTTTTAAAAGGTTAGTTATTTATTTATTAAAATGCCTTAAAACTATCATTACAGGTTTTTTAACCTAATGCGATAGCCAAGTCACACACCCCAAAATTACAATTAAAGCACCAAAATACATCTAAAGTTCTAGCTTATCATAAAAATAATCAGCCTATAACGTTCCCACTGCTGGAAGACAAGCGTCCTCTCTGAGGGGGGGGGGGGGGGTCATAATTCACCACAAGGGCCCAGTGCGGGTTGGTGGATGTCACATGTTTTAAATTTGTTTGGTTCTAGGATATGCCAGTTTTCTCACGATGTTTTCCTTCACCGTTTTGAAAAAAAAGTTCTAAGCTATGTTTATTTTGGTGCGCATTAAAATTCTACACTCCGTTCTTTGCAACTAATCTATCACAGCCGTTAGGTATTCGCATCCAGTGTACGACTAAACGCCGACAGACACTACGCCAACAGACTGAACACCGACAAGACTTTACTTTGACGGGACTTCGCCGACAGGCACCCCGAGGGAGGGAGGTTCAGTTTGGTAAGGTTCCTTTAAACCCTGCACACAGAAATAGGAGCCCCGCGCAGCGGGGTTCCGTCGACCTGCTATCAGACATAAGGTATTAATGTATCTAGATTATGTATGTATATTATGTTGTGCCCTGTCGGCGAAGAGTCCCGTCGAAGAAAAGTCTTGTAGGTGTTCAGTCTGTCGGCGTTTAGTCGTACACTCATTCTCATCGCAGTCAGCTGAAAATTGTTTCATCCTATTTCTAAAGTGATGAATTCATAAAGTCATCGCACGTACATTACGTAATATATAATATAATTACTCAATTGTTTACGAAATATTTTACTACCTAACTATCTGTTAATATTATATTTTCAGCTTCAACAAAACTGTTAATTTACGCCTGTTAATCAATATAAAGTGAAATGTAAAACGTCATTCATTTTCTTTACCGTACCACGTCTACTACATTAACGAGTTCTAGGTACATTTTTGAAGAAACTGTTTGAAATGGGCTGATTGTCAACATGAATAGCAAAGGCAGTGATATGTGACCTGCTGATATGTGAAGAATTTTTATAGTAAAACCAAACCTATATTTTTCTCAATCAATGAGTCACACGTGTGATGCAATACTTACTATTAAAATTGTTATGGACACATGTAGTGTTTAAACTATTCTCAAAATGTCACCTCTACCTACATAAGTTCGTGTAATTATCTTAATGACAGTTAAATGGAAAAATTCGAAGTACCTTAGTTAAGATAATCTAAATGGAATTTACATAAACCTTTAATTATTTTACGGTCTTTTAAAGTTTATCATTGTTTTAGGTCGTTGTGTTGTTGTGAATACCATTCGGAAACACCTAGAATAAGTGACCGTTCAGTATCTCCAATATTTTGAACGACGTAAAAAAATTCTCAGTAGCAGCCCGGAGTCTGGATTTGTGCCCGGTTAAAGGCTCGCCCCCTATTACATGGAACTCAAACATAACTAGCGAAATGTACTATTGGTACACTTCTGCCCAACCCTTCAGGGAATGCAGGCGTAATGTTATGTTATGTAAAAATGTATTAACTTCCTCTCATAGTAGGTGTTCCACCGTTAATATGACGAGTTTGGGTTACATCGTGACCGCACTAACAATGTTCTGTCAGACTAACAAAACCTCAATTTAATATGGAAATTGAACAATCCAATAAAAATACTGTATTCACTCCCTTTAAGCAAATTACTGTAACGGCCCATTGTATTTATGATACCTGTTTAAAAATCCGTAAGCCTCATTGAACAATCCAATTAAACTTTAAAATACATTTTAATTTTATTGTGACAATAAAAATTTAAAAGGTACTTTCAGAATGAAAAGCGTCTTTTGTGATGTTCAAATTACTTCCTCAATAACAGAATATATCGATGTTACTAGTAACATCCACTCTAGAGAATGTTTGTTATTATGAACCAGTGTAACAGAAATGTTGACACGCCGGATTAAAGTCACTCGCACCATTAAATTTAGCTGGATACACGTTTAATAAAGACAGTAATCCCGTGTACACTGACAGTGTTATGTCTATCGATATTTTCTATTATCGTAACGGCTGAACATCTCTTTTATCAGAATCTTTACGATACTAAATAATCGAGATAAAAAAGACATTGTTATATTCTATTCGTTGTATAATAATCGTGAGAAAAAACGAAAACAATTTCAAAACATTTTCTATTACTAAAATACCAGATTGATCGTAAAAAATACAAGATAATTTCCCTCTTAATACTTTTATATTTCTTTAATCAATATTACGTAATGAACGGCAAGTTATCGTGTAAATAATTAAATTATTGAACGCATCCATGATGTGGAATGTTCTGAGTACTGTGGTTTAATGTTGGAGCCCGGGATCACTCAACTATCGTATCTGTACGTAAATAAATTTAATTTTACAGTGCGTCGCCGGTTAATCGACTGACAGGGTTACGGCCATCGAGTTTGGATCTATACAGAGATGTTAAATGTAACAAGTTTATGTGGATTAATGTTGATATTACAGTGACTGCTAATGCAATTTAAATTGATATTATTATAGTGAGAGAGGTGAAAACCCAATTAAATCCTGCCATTCCTACCGACAAGCATTTCATTATGGTCCATTGGTCATTAGAAAATTAGTCTTGGTATCAATCGCCGGACACGGTGAAGAGGACTATACCTAGGTACATACATACATATATGTCATTACAACAAATGGCTGTATTAGTTTCATTCTGTAGTCCCAACTGCCTGTACATGAATTTGCAAAAAAAAAAAAAACTTATACAAATATTTAGCAGTACGAAACTGCACCATAAACTACTCAATCAATACCTTTAGGTGTCCCACTCCCCAGTGATTTAAGCTTTGAGTATATAAGGTGTATCTACGCACCTACACGAAATCTCTTAAGGGGTCATTGTACTCATCAATATGAACAACTTTTACTATGGGACCAACCCTGAAATCGCGAAATAAAAATCTGCTGGTCCCTACATTTTGATGAGTTATGCGAACATAAATGTACGAAATAGATGAAGTTTTTTCGCGATTTCAGGTTTGGTCCCATAGTAAAAGTTGTTCATATTGTTGAGTACAATGACCCCTTAAGAGATTTCGTGTATGAATAGATACATCATAAGATGTGAATTGATGTGTCTAGAGTAGTTAACAACTTTAGATAATCGCACAGCTGTTATAAGGCACGTCATCAAACTATTAAGCAGCTGGTGTCTAAAGTGCATGACAGCCGCGTTCTAACGAGGTAACAAGCTGGTTGGTTTTTCTTACTGACAGAAGCCACGAATTGTAGATCAAGAGAACCATCCAAGCCTTCAGAATATCCGTTTTTGAAGTGAAAAATTCTGCATGCGCGTTGAGCACTTTTTGGTAGGAGAAAAACTTACGGTTTCGCGACATGCGACATGGAACATGCGACATGCAACATGCGACCTGCTCCAACGAGTTTTTGTTTGTTTATTAGTTTGTAATAGATATAGTAAAAAAATATTATACTTAACCGATTTTAAAAGCTCTTTCACCTATAGAAAGCTACATTATCAGCAAGTAACATGGGCTATATTTTATTGTCAAATAAAATAGAGATTCCTACGAAAATTGCAATAATGTAACCCAAGGTAAAAATTTTGCTTATGAAAGTCATTATTTGGCGTGCGCTACGAAAACTATTGATGATACATAAAATAATGTTCTACACGTTTATAGTACTCATCATTACCCACAAAAAAGTCATTCCGCGAGGCTATATGTCTAATTATTATCGTTAAGTCACAATAACCGTTTTTGTTCAAATTAGTCAATCAAAACACGGGTAGAATCGAATGATTCGAAGATTACATTCGTATTATGATATTAATCAAATTCAAATTCAAAATATTCTATTTCACATTAAGCCTACATGGACACTTATGAAACGTCAGAAGCTAGGCGCACGGTTCCAATTGGTCGATTGCTATGGAGAAGAACCGGCAAGAAACTCCACGGTTACTCTTTTAAAAATAATTGGCTTTTACAATGTTTTCAAATTACAGTGTTATTAAGCATGGGAGGAGAGTGTAGGCCTGTCAACAAGTACCAGGTACTTAACAAAATAGATAATGGTCTACAAATCTACAGTTTGGCCAAAAAGTCCTGAAACGGAACTAAAATATTTAATCACTGGCAACACTCGCTCTGCCTCGTCGAGTAAGGTACATATTCTGTCATTTCTTGTAATCGGTGACCGTTTCTCGTGTCCTCCATCCTCCTCCTTAACCAAAATCCTTAACCAAATAAATAGTTTCATAATCAAGGTTGATTATGTATGTGAAAACCAGACTAATAATAATTTCAATTTACAAATTCAATTTTAATTGTTCATACTTACTATAATTAAATTAAAAATTGAAAAAAAAAAACAGTTATGCCAAAGTTTTAAGTTTTTACTTCTGTCGACAGTCCCCATGGCTGCCTATGTTTTTTAGATTTAAGGACACTTAAGTTCATTAAAAGCTAATAAGGGAAAGCCTACTGTAAAATACCAAATTTAGATTAACTAAAACAAGCAAACCATTTCTTATAAACAGTATCCGCTTTTATAACAAGTTGCCAAAGTCGGTTACAGAACTTAGCGATGGAAAGTTCAAAACCCACATCAAACGTGCCCTTATTAAAAAAGCATATTATAAGATTAAAGACTATGTTAAAGACAGGGAAGTTTGGCGCTAATTCCTTCTGCACATGTGGCTTCCCTGGTACATTAACAGCATAACTGTAAATGTGTATTAACTGCTCCTAAATTACTTTAATTTAATTTATTTTATTGTTCTTCTACATGCTTCCATGACATCATCTTTTCATTATTTTACATTATATAGTCTTGTCTTTTAAATAGATTCTTTTATATTTCGTGAATATGAGAACGTTGTAGGCTTAGTAGACTGTAGATTTGTAGACCATTTTATATTTTGTTAAGTACCTGGTACTTGTTGACAGGCCTGGCGGTACACTGTCCTCCCATGCTTAATAACACTGTAATTTGAAGAAAACATTGTAAAAGCCAATTATTTTTAAAAGAGTAACCGTGGAGTTTCTTCCCGGTTCTTCTCTATACGAACCGTGCACCTAGCTTCTGACGTTTCATAAGTGCCCATATAGGGTTATGTGAAATAAAATATTTTGAATTTGAAAAGTGACTGTAGCTACTCAGAGTGGTATAAACAACTCTATATAAATATGCAGTGAGTTAATATGAACGTCATCAAAATATTGAGTGGCTGGTATGGTGCATGACGTTGGTACAAGCCAGTTCCCGTGGGGAGAGACACGATTTGGTTAGCGTAGTTACTTAACTATGCTGTTATAGTGCAATTGTGCAACAGCGACCTTTATCTTAGATTAGTTTTTAGTTACGGCTATGGAGCCACAAATTTAATGCTTGCCAGCTATTGTCGTTTTTTACTAACTGCACAAGGGATGAAAAGCTTTTAATTGAAAGCGGCAAGTCTTGGATTCTAAAGTCATTGTTGTGGAAAGCTTAAGAGATAGCTGAGCCTAAGGATAGAGGATTCTACCAAACGTGTAGTAGGTCGATTGTCTAACAGGTCGATTATTTGGAAGGCCGTTCTCTGTGGAGAACATGATATAAAAGTCATCAAACTCAAACATCCCAGAGATGTCTCGTTTCGCTACACATTCCATCTCAGACACTGACTATGAAATCTTAATAATATAACATTGTCTTGGGGGACAGTAACTCAATCCTTCGCGACGTAGCGAGCTGGCCGACGTCACAAGTTCATAGCGTGCCATTAGCAGAGCGGTGTCGGGTTCTCTTCCTGCCCGCACCGCGTGCGCCCGCGCCGATCGTCTAGAACACCGCACATACCTAGATCTAGCTGTGTAGAAAAAAAGGTAATAATCCTTGCTGATAATTCTATGGTATTATTGTAATATTTGTAATCTCCCGTGGGAACTGGGAACCTTTCGTCTTTCTGCAATCTTTTTTTAATAACATGAATGTGTCTGTCTGTATGTTTGTAACACCATCATGCTTTAACGGATTTACGAATTTGGATGACATTAGGCACACAGATGGATCATGTCCTGAAAGAACCTAGGATCCTTTTTATCCATGCACATGAAGAAGTTGCCCTGAAACCGCGAGCAGCAGCTAGAACCTTTCAAAACCTCTAGAAAAGTCATTGTACTGCTGACGTTTTGACAGTGCAAACAGTTTTAGAAACTAAACAAGTGGAATTATGGGCAAATGCATTTTTAATATTATGAGAGTCCTAACATCCGTGAGCGTATCGGAGTATTTTTTCAGGCACATGATAATATTTGTTAACGGATATAAAAGTTATGTCGCTTGGTAAAACTATAAACCGCCGCTAAATCTATTTTCGATGCGAACTCGCGTAAACTGTTTGGACATTTCAACCTCAGTGTGATTGTAACCTTGAATTGCGTCGGTAAACAAAGATTTTATGTTTTTTGATTCAGTCAAGACAAGGCAGATACGGTGAAGGAAAGCATCGTGAGGAAACTGGCATATCCTAGAACTAAAAATTCGAAGATTTATGACTAACACCAACTCGCACTGGGCCTGCGTGGTGAATTATGGACAATAATCACTCCCTGTCAATGAGGAAGCCTGTGTCCCCGCAGTGATGGGACCATTATATGCTGATTATGCTAAGGCATATAAGGCTGTGCACAGAGCTGAGCAACAACACTATCCCATATAGTAAAGTTGAAAAAAGTCTAGTGAAAAACTATTTTAACACAAGACAGGACAAAACTTTTTTGACTCTGGTACACTCAGTAGATACAAAATATAGAATAGACATTCATATCAGAATAGACTATTTTCTTATGTCGTTGACTGCAAACATATTCAATGAACCTGCAACTTTAAAGCTAGGTTGTACTGATCTTCATATAGGTACAATAATTACATATTATTCTCATATTAATTACGCAAAGTTGCGTGTCTCCAAGCAATATGTATAATTATGTAATGAATTTAATTAAACAAAACTGCTATCCTACAGAACGCAGGATGTCGTTTTGCCATTTTAAGCCGGATGGACGACGTATTCATTTTTAATAATAGTTGTAAAAATTCTCATATTCCCTTCACACTATCGTAAGTAGATATGAACCAGTTTGTTCATGATCAAGGTGGTTAACAAAGTAAGTGGATTGAAGTGAGATAATAATAATTATGCTATTAACTGGGATTCTAAAAAAGCGAAACTATTTATATTTATCTACCACC
The DNA here is from genome assembly GCA_947568875.1 of Fissipunctia ypsillon. Lineage (NCBI taxonomy): Eukaryota > Metazoa > Arthropoda > Insecta > Lepidoptera > Noctuidae > Fissipunctia > Fissipunctia ypsillon. The sequence goes on along the minus strand of OX387659.1, from coordinate 11,134,835 downwards.
CTATCTACACCATCTACCACAGTGGTGGTAGATAAATGTAAACAATTTTTGAGTACCTAATTGACTACCACTAAAAATAAGTTCGAAGATCAACTTGTGTGGTAGATAATCACTCACTCTTTGATTTTTTCCAACTCATTTAAACACTACCAACTCTTATCATTTGTTTTTACAAATAACAATTATTCAATACCGGTTGCTCAAACACGACTCGGTCTCTATATCAGAGCAGATTAAAATCAGAGTATTGCCGCGCTCCGTAACGAAAACCTTGTTTAACCAATGACAGATAAAATCGGCGAACACCAAAGTAACATGTCTAGAGGATGTAACGTTAATGTATTAAGAGGCACGTCATAGCCGCCGGCAGATTATCTAACATCAATTACAGGTGGGGCACTGAATCGAACAGGCTCATAGCTTAGTGATTTGAACGAAATCCATAAGCAACATATCATCGCTCTAGAAATATGAAATTCCAAATGTTATTAAGATAATTATAAAGTATGCAGCTAATTCATTACTCAATGATCACCATCTTGAACATAACCTCTTATCAATAAAACTGGCGTGTGTTGAAACTGTTTTGGGAAGGAAAAAAGAAGAATGTGTGAAGGTGGACCCAATGCTGGATCTAACGATTGTCACTGCATCCGAAAACAAAAGATCCATCACAGTTTTCAGCCATTCATCAATTGGTTAAATTCAGAACATCGGTCTGTTCTGTACAAGAGCTAAAAGCACTGCTTCACAAACAATATAGGAAACACAAGCGACTATTAAATACAACGACATAAAACAAAATCAGTTTTCAAATAAATGAAACCCTGGCCCGTAGCAAGCACAATCTAGTTTATTCAAACCCTACCAGGTACTCCCATCGTCCATGTTCATTCATATACATAGAGCACGGTCTAACTGTGCAGTGCTATCGTCGGATTCATCTCCTCGTGTAGTTCACAAGTCCGCGATCTGGCTGCTGGCTATGCAAATACTCCCGACCACCGTATTGGTTCATTCCCTCTACAGGCTGATTTCAATCTTTATTGCAATGTGTAGGAGGCTCTTGTTGTTATATTTTGTGTTATCTTAATATTTCTACTGTCAAAACGTCAGCATCATTAATATTTTTGATTTCTTCCTCATTGTCATAACACACCAGTAATTCGTTAAAATTATTTAGTAAAACAGATTTAGGTTTAATGTCTCTGGTTAAGATATTTTCTAGCCGGACATTTAAGCAATTAGGCGTATCTCAGCAATTGAGATAATCTGTGCAATTTTTCCTGCGCCCACGATTTAGTTGTACTTGTAGGTAACTGTAGATAAGACCTATTTACGTAAACTCTGCGAAAATTAACATCATGGCTGAATTAAAGTGCTACAAGAATCTTTTGACACCTGAATGACATTGACAGGGGGGCGTTGTTGGTAAATATTTGTGAAATTGTATTGACAAATTGTATTGACAAAAGAAGATAGCGGAGTTAGTTCCTATTTTGGCCGCGCGCCAACAGAACTTTTTGTAGCGTTGTAGTTAGAGGAATAATAAAATCGCTGTTGTTCAATCGCTTTGCCTGACAGTGTGTAATGATTCTTAGGCTGAATAACCTGTTATCGTGCACGTGGTGCGCATCACAGTGCAAACAGAGCGCCGCGCCGGTGCCGCATGCCGGCGGCCGACCCGGTGCGGACACGACACATGCTTAGGGTTGCCATACGACTTGATTTCAGGCATCTGGTGTTAGATTTAGCTCCGACTGAGGTTGCGAAAAGATATATGACATCGTAATTCATAATTAGATTATTAAATCTACATGAATCTAGATATTATTATCTACCTAGCGTAGTCTAGCGTCTATAAAACGCTACGTAATATTTTCAAGAACAATTAAATTGTAACTTTTTCGGGCGGCACGTGAAAAATGGTGAATTACTTGCATACATTTAATTTAATTAATCAGAACAATGACCATTTCATTGGCATACAAAAATTTGATAACCCTACGCCCACCGCTGTCTCTACCGACCGTCCGGCAACGTACTTGCATGAGAACACGGCAAACTAACGTAACAGTGACACTTGTGCAAATTCACGCTTCCGATATAAAGGTGATGACTTGTGAACTCCTTTGTCTGCCCCGCGAGACAATCAAGTTAATTACCCATGTCTAACGGTAAACGAGTCAATACGGAATGTTTGAAACTGACAGTAATACATGATTGATATTGGCAGCCGAGTATACGTTACATTAACAGCGACGACGACACATCTACTCATACCATTTATGCGTGTACACACTATGGCGAATAAATCACATTGTGAAAATACCGAAACTTTGTTACACAAATAGGATGAACCCAATTTTCGTAACAAAACGTTATTGTGATGTAAGAATGGAATGAAAGTAATAAATCAACATGAATAGTGACAGAAGGGTATTAAAAGAAAAACATACACACACAAGCAATCTATCAGGAATCTATCGAAGCTGAATGATGAAGGAAACATGTCGGCAAACAATCTGGAAATGTTTCTAAAAGGATTACAAAATGCATTTAGAAAATGGGACCACATCAATCACGCATCTTGATAGGAATCATCTTGCAGGATGTCCACACATGGTTCTCTTCGTGGTAATAATCACCACGAATCGAATCGGTTGGTGATTCCAGTTGGTGCCTACACTATGTGCAAACTCAAACTCAAAACTCAAAGCATTTATTTCAATTAAACCAATTACAGGCACTTTTGAATTGTTAAAGAGTCAGTCAGTTAGTCAGAAAATTGCAGCTAGTCGCCCATTCCAAAACGTAGATCTCTATGGAGAAGAATGGGCAAGAAACTCCATGGACACTCTTTTAAATCAAAATTATTACAAAATCCTGGGTACATTGTACTTGTTGCTTCTATATGTGAGAAAAATGTAAAAATAAATAATTAAAAACAATTCAAAATATAAGATTAAAAATAAGCCCTGGCAGTTAAGAGATGACCAGTCTCCACTGACGGCGCCCGTTCACGAACATGACCCGTGGATCAGCACCATCCAGCTCAACCATTTTTTAGGGAACCGAATGATCCAACACAAAAGTGCGAAAATCAATCCTGCTGCTGATCCTTTCGACAGAGTTCTAATTTAATTAAATTAGGACCTTCCTCGGAATTAGGACACGAGCTGTGGCTATAGAAAAGGTGACTTCACTAAATCACCTTTTCTATACCCACGGCACGAAAAGAGTTAGTTATTCTATGCCGGATAAACACGTCTAGTAAATAGACAGGCAGATTGATTGGAACTAACGATGAAATGTACCTAATGAAGGGTTGTTATATTGACATTTGCAAAGTACCGTAAATGACTTATACCGCTCGATAAATTACTGAATGACTGGAAAAGCTCTGAAGAAGTCGTTACTAGAAATACGAGGATAAAATTGGCAGGTACTCACCTTTTTAATATCACCTTTAGCAATAAAAAAAGATATTTCACAATAAAAACACTGTATCTAATATCTTACTAACCCCTCAAACTTCGCAAAGAAATCTACAAAAAGTTTTTAAACTTTCGCGGCATCATTAAATTTTGTTCAACAGTTTTCTTAATTACAAGTTTTTCTTTATGACGCAGCGGCTGCGCTTGCGTCGTTCCTACTGACACCGGCACCGGCTTTCGACTGTTTGAAAAAGGGCTCCACAAGAACTCACTTATTACTTTACTCGAGTGGAAAGTAAAAATGTTGCGAGTAAAAGTTACAATAATTACATGACAGTATAAAACTGCACTTAGGTCGGTACCTGGTGATAATCTCGTTCTGCGGAAATATAAAATGGTTGGTGTGATTTCCAATGGTGGCTTTATAAGATCTTATTTTCGTAGTAGTTATGTAGGTAAATTGAAAACGTAGCTACATAGAAATATCTACCCATATGCTTATCAGTGTGCATCTCAGTTATACCTATGTAATGTCTGGGAAATTAATTGTTAAGCAAATTGTACGACTGTCATTCATAGCATGCAATGACATATGGCATTTGTAGGAAATGGGTATAAGACAGCAAATTGTATCATCATGTAGATAGGTAGGTGGTACCTATATATTTTTAAAGATTTATAAAACGAAAACGTGTGTTTATGCTCTTGCACAAGTTCAATGAAACTAGAATTTATATTAGAGAGAATAGGAGTTTTATAGGCTAGTAAATCTTAGATAATGCAGCATCAATCTAGACTCGCTCGTAAGCTGCTAATGTTAGTGGTAGTACAAAAACACCTACTCTTTTTAAACGCTTTGTTATTTCTGGCCAGGCAGATGCATAGCTTTAAAAATAAAGCCAATATCCACACCACCGCAAAATAAATTATTAACACTAGCTGGGTCGTGAAGTCATCCGCGAGGGTTTCTTTTTCAGGTTGCCTACAAAATATCATATGTTTTTCCCATAATCTCTGCCAAGTTTCGTTAGCTTTGGTTCAGTATTTTAGCCTTACAGAACTGACATAAAGACACACATTAAATCCACACATTGCAATAGTCAATTTGTTGACATCAGGAAACAGGCCACGTGAGAATTTCAGCAAGTCGCAAAGAAAAAACAAATAAAAATTAATTCAATAACATCGTAATAGCAAATCGTTATTTCTAAGCAATCTGTAGTGATTTATTACGGACAATTTAAAAAGTAGGAGGGGTTTCTCGTCAAAAGTCGCTTGATGTTCCCTTGGGTCCGACCGCTGGCATTTACTCATTCGCCACGGCACATCCTAGATGAGGACTATCATACATTATATTTATATTATCCAAACTATCCATAGACTAAATAAAATTGCACACTCACTGTGCGAATTAATAATTTATCATGTTTATCGTTTGATAGTTTCATAAACGTTCAGTTACTTCAGTTACTTTGATGTTAAATGTGATATCAAATTCATAACGATATAACATATTGCGTCATACGTGTAATAATCATTTTACAAACTTTCAAGACAAATTCAAGAGAAAATTCTAAACCTACACTGTCGATTTACACAGCAAACATAACATTTGAAAGTATCACTTATGTTTTTTCCCGGTATTATCATTATTCAATGAAAAACAAAGAAAAACACCATTCGCACGCAACGGGTTGAAATTACCGGCAAACATAACATGTGGGTCACGAAATACAATTATTTAGTATCCTCTAGCTTTGTCGACCTCACTGGATGAGGATAATCGACTAACAAACTATTTAGTATCCTCTAGCTTTGTCGACCTCACTGGATGAGGATAATCGACTAACAAACTATTTAGTATCCTCTAGCTTTGTCGACCTCACTGGATGAGGATAATCGACTAACAAACTATTTAGCTAAACTACGCTTTAGTGATGTTGTTAGCAACCAATCGATAGAACGGAAATAGTAGAGTTAGATGTCGACTCTCGATTGTTAATCGTTTAGTATTTACCAACAGCGTTCCCAGGCTAGGGTATATTAAAAGCAAGAGGTGATTATTTAAAGTATTGTTTAGAGATAAGTATAGGCAACATTAAGCACCAATGGCAGCAAGTTTATCACATAAACTAGCTGTTGCCCGCGGCTTCGCCCGCGTGATTGTCAATACTTCCCTATTTGAATCGGATCGAATGTTTTGCGCGGAACCCTAATTATATTTTCTAAAATAAAAGTAGCCTAAGTTACTCCATAGGGCAAAACTTGGGTAATCGGTGATAGTTTTGTTTTTTACTTGTAAAATTCGATTCATTGATCAGATTATTTTTTTAAATTTACTGCAATATAGTAGACAAAAGAAGCTTTGCTAACTTATATCTAAAAATGTGGCAAATACTATAATGATTGAAAAATATACATTTATCAAGTCAGTAGTAACTTGGTAATATAACACATATTATCTATCACCGAATAGCTGCATATCACCAATTAGCCAAGTTTTGCCCTATAACATCAGCTATCTGCCAGTGAAAGTTTCGTCCAAATCGGTGTAGCCGTTTCGGAGATTAGCCGGAACAAACAGACAGACAAAAATATTACAAATAGTTTTTTTTTATAAGTACCGTATGTACTTTCATATGTATTTAGAAAAAAGCTGTTATTTTGCCATTACAAACAGACACTTCAATTTTATTTATTTGTATGTAGTATGTATGTACATATGTATAGATAATATAACATAATAACCGATTAATCAACCCATTCGCATCCACAACTTGGGACATTCATTATAAAACTAGTAGAAGTCATGTAGTATTTAATTACATCACATATAAAAGTCTTTGTGAAGCGATTATTTATGTATTATTCTGCAGTAACTACGGGCGTACTCAGTCTCGGATTTATCGATACATCCGCCATGCTTGGCCGGACGGGACCACACATAGTGGCCCGACTATTACCCAGCCCACCCCCGTACTGCCACGGTTCTGTAATCTCTATTGCTTTCTTATTAAGATATTAACTACCGCTCGCAAACGCTATATTGATGGCAGTGCTTTGCCGACCAATCGACTCAACATTACTTGCCTTACCTATAATTATGATTCGAATTCAATGTACCTCCTGGTTCATTTGCAAGGACTACATGATGTGAAGCACCATATTTATTTTATAGCCTCGGTCTAACGATACTCACTTGATTCGCGTAATAGTTTTCTATCTAACGTCTATCTGAGATACTGCATTGAATTGGCCATTAAAAAGTGTTATTAATTCCAGTAATATCGTTGGGGCCATTTAGAATACTGAAATAAATTCTGTAGATGTCGGCGACAAAATGACAATAAATTAAAAATCTGTACGCAACGGTAATGGATTCCCGATATGATGCACTTTCGATCCACTTTGGTAACTTCACATAATTCATGTGGATTCAATAAATTCGTGATTATCTAGTGATGATGAAACTCTTGGTTTACTGCCGCATTCTTTAACAAAATAATAACGAATTAAGTACCTAGTGTATGATCGACAACTGACTGATTATCTCGATTGATTTCATCGATCGGCTCAATATTGTCGCACAACAAATAGACAAGCCGATTCAGAGTCCTACAGTTTTCCTCACCACTGTTGCATAGAGGCGGTTCCATCTTGAGTACATAAATGTATAAATCGGTGAGTTATCGCCCAAATTAGCACGCGCCTACCAAACTCCAGAGACTGGTATGGTGCTATAAAAATTCTGTGTCAAAAATCGGTACCTACCTATGTCATTCGACAGCCACATACGGTGGCTCAATAGTCCAACTCATTCTACGACATTTTTATTCCAAGTTTGAAAAATTTTACACCAACCATGCCCATAATGTTCAACTTAATTTTGAATAAAGAATGATCCACGGACCACGCGTGATCTTTCGTCGCGTCCGCGTCGCCCGGCGGGATGCGCCTGCGTCTGTTACTAGCGATAAATCTAATGATAATAATCGAATGCAGTCGACGAGCCCGCCGCGCAACCTCCATCGATTTATAATAATTAACAATCATGGGAATGACGTGAGGCGTGCAATACACGCGTTTACCGTATAAAATACAACAGATTTATGGAGCACTAAATATTTGAGGGAAGGTGAACTCTTGGGCTATTTGCTACTCTGTAGACTGTAGAGATTATTGGTAGTCTAGTAAATATTATAAACTTAACTGGTTAAAGCTAAGCGATAAGCTTTATAAAAGCTATCAATGAATAGCCATAAGTTCATTAAATGTAATCTATGTTCAAATGAGCTTAGCAAACACGTCTGGATTACCTATCTCGACTCTAAACTATATACTGAGTAGAGAGGAAGACTAATTTAATCAGAGTTCTCAGTGTAATCTTTAAGCTACTGCAAGTATTTTCAATATAGTTTACCAGAAACAGCCGATGACAGACAAGTTAATTATCGTAACGCACTTTTTGAACACACTGGCCAGCAAAATGAGACTGTGTGACGTCAAAATTGAAATCACCAAAAAGAAAAGAAGACCAAAGAACATCGTCGACATCAGAATCAATAAAGAGTCGTCGATAATGTAACATCTCAATCGCAACCGATCGGTTTATGATCGCGCGCCACGTTGGAGTAATGACCGCGCTTACTCTTACTAGTTAGATACTGCGTCCGCTAGCTCGCAGATCTGTTTAGTGGCACAATATGTACGTGCATACTTGCTTATTATTTTGAAAGGGATCACTTTTTCTATATCCTTTTTCTTCTCCTTCCTTTGCATCTACCTGAAAGGATGAACCAACCATCGAGCTTTTCGGAACATCAACCACTAAACGTGAAGGTTTTACAAACTTTTTGTGACCACCATTCAGCTTCGAATGATAATGATGATGATTTGATTGACTCATGTTGGCAGTAAGGAAGCATCATCGAAAGCTGCCCTTCGATCATAGTACAGGAAAACGTGATGAGGTTACCCTAAAAGCGAGATAAAACCTTTTCTATAAAACAATAAAGCAACGGTTAGGTTTTGGATGAATTATCTGCTTACTATCTGCTTATTATTATCATCTGCTTGCATTTAGCATATTGATGTTATCCTGAGGATTCTTGTCATTAAGTACTGCAACTTGTGTTATAAACAAAAGGAAGCAATATGTTGTACCTTACAGATTCATTGTGAAAACGAAATTAAGAGAACAATCATACAATTGACTTTTCAAGAAATTTGAGAATCCACCATTGCACATCCTTCTTAGAGACAGGTTCATAATAAAACACGTATCTACGTATCCTTTTACATGGATAGACGACACTATTAAAGCCAGGTCACTGATCCCGGCGGCTCTCGGTCTAAAAAGGCCAGTCTGACCCTTCGCCTCGTTATCACGTGTTGCGTTGACAAATGGGTTACGCCTCGCTGGGCGAACTAAACCCTCAGGTAGGAATTCATTAGCACCTTAATTAATTGAAAGGCGGACCTGTACCCTCCTTAATAACCCACGGCATCTTTGAACACCTATTTCTTCTAGTTTTGTATTGTCTTTTTCATTTTGTTGTGATTGTTGTCTATGGACGTTTTAATTTGTTTTTTTTTCTGTAACGGGATTGTAGGACTTTATGGTATGGCCCAAGGCCCAATATTACAGTTATTTCTGCTTTTGTATTGTTTCCCTAGCTTTGATAATTATGTGTTGCCTCTGGTGCGAGAGTTTATTATGACATATCTATATTTCATTGGCATTGTATGTGGGGCCTTTTGGTATGTAGGACCAGGCTTCCGGGATCCCTGGTCTGAAGAAAATAGGAACGATGATGACCGAAAGCAAAAGGATGATATGATAACAATGAGTTGACCAAACCAGCAACGTGTTGATAATAATAAATATTACATTACAAAGATTTTTCGAAAAGTGTGAGTACCTAGAAGGGAGCTTGTTGAGGATAGTTGTGTAGCAGAAGTAGAATCATCAATCATCATATGCCATGCAGCAGCCGAGATATTTTCTACGACATCTATAATATAAAAATCAATTGCCGTGCGTTAGTCTCGCAACAACTCGAAAATAGCTCGACCGACTTGCATATTTTTTTTTTATTTTGTTCCCCTCAATACTGATTGTGGTGGCTTAGGAAAAAAGAAAATTAGGAAAATCGAAAACAAAAACTGTCTCACATGGTTCACCGGGTCATCTAGTAATTATATATAACATAGCTGTAGCCCACGGCTTCGCCCGAGTGGATGTCAATGCTTCCCTATTTGAATCGGATTTTGTTCACAATAAAGAAAGAAAGAAAAGAAGAAAGAAATTCATGGGTTTAATTTTTGGGGGGGGGGACCCTAATTGTTTTTCTAAAATAAAAGTAACCCTAATTACTCCTTATAACATCAGCTATCTGCCAGTGAAAGCCCCGTCAAAATCAGTCCAGCCGTTTCGGAGATTAGCCGGAACAAACAGACAGACAAAAATCTTTTTAATTGCTTTTTTGGAATAAGTACCGTATATACTTTCATATGCATTTAGGCAAAAGCTGTTATTTTGACAGTCTATCAAACATTATAAATATTTTACCCTGTGAATAACATCGAGTATCAAAACAATCTCACTGAGCAGCTGATTTTATTAAAGCTTTTTGTTATCCAATGGTACTACTACCGCCATTTATGTTATCTTAATTCAAACTATTTGAAAACGCCATCTGGCGTTCAATAGCGACACTCATTTCTCACAACATAAACCAGTACTCACGAAAGTGGGTATTCGTGAAATTAGATGGATATAGTGGGTCGGTTGATGACAATAGGCTCGCCCCCTATTACACGGGTCTTAAACATAACTGTCGAAATGTGGGTGTACTATAGGTACACCTCTGCCCAACCCTTCGGAGAAACAAGGCGTGATATTATGTGTATGTAGATAGGTAAAAAGAACATTTATTTTACGTTGAGGGGTAAGTAGAGTTCATGAACATGCACTAGAACTTTGAAGTTGTAGGTACTACGTCTCATGAACCACATTCATCACCCTCAGTCTGTTACATTGGCTTGATTACTTAGGTACAACTCGCAAGTGCCCCACGGTAGAAGTTTCTTCGAAGGAAAATCTGCTAATAGACCACCAAGGGTCTATGCATAGAAAATAATCTCAATAGAGCCAGTGCAGGATGTTGTTGGAAAACCGGATACGGTAGTTTGTTTGGGAGTGAGAAGACTCCGAATTTATGAACATTCTCGACAAATAGCTGATTGTATTATATATACCCATAAAATTGGAGATTTGTATGAAAATTTTGGTATTTATTTATTTCAGCTAATCAAAGTACCGGCCCAAATTATTTAAACAATTTTGCCATTTTGATGGCAGTTTGAATATCCCATTACTGTAGAAGTCTGCCGGACGGGAGGCGATGAAGTAAGCGAAAGCGTTTTGTACTGCCTCTCGCGTGTTGATTTTTTTCCCACTTAAAAAATTGTCTAAATTTTGAGAAAAGTATAAATCCGTTGGGGCAAGGTCCGGTGAGTACGGTAGGTGACGGAGAGCTTCCAGCTGTAACTCTTGTAGCTTTGGGATGGTTTGTCGTGAAGTGTGAGCTCGCGCGTTGTCGTGGAGAAGCAATGGGGAAGAACGATTGACCAGTATAGGTTGTTGAATGGCGAGCTTCTCCATCATTTTTTGCAATTCTTGGCAATAGACATCTGCCGTCACTGTTGTGCCATTCGGTAAGAAGCTGTGATGTACAAGTCCGGGACTGGTCCACCAGACAGTCACCATCATCTTCCTATGAGTAATATTTTTTTAGCGCACTGATTAGGTGCTGTACCCGGGTCCACCCACTGAGACGAACGCTTACGGTTGTCGTACAGGATCCACTTTTCATCGCAGGTAACAATTAGATTTAGATTTCCCTCGTTTCTATGCCGATTCAGTAGTGCTATGATGCTTCGACGCGTAAGTCTCGCTGTTGGTCGCTTAGTTCGTGTGGCACCCACTTATCTAGCTTTTTAAGCTTTCCGATTTGACGCAAGTGCTTCAATGTTGTTTTGACATTAACTCCAAGGCCCGCATCAAGCTCAGCCGTAGATTGAGTTGGATCCGCTTCCACTATCGCCTTCAATTCGTCGTTGTCGACAATAGTTACCGGCCGACCGCGAGGCTCGTTCTTCAACTCAAAATTTCCAGATTTAAAACTATTGAACCAATAATGGACCGTGTTTATGCAAGCAGTGTTAGGCCGGTACACGTCGTTACTGTTTCGTGTTGTTTGCGCAGCGGTATTTCCACGTAGGAACTCAATTCGAAAATTGTACGAATTTTCAGTTTATCCATGGCGCCAAAAACTACCGCAGTTTCACAAAAACAAAAAACAAATAACTGAATTGGAAATTAAATTGACACGGCTTTCGAATAAAATTTATTTGAATTTCGAATTGCGCGCCAATCCACAGATAATTAAATTTGAAAATGCTGGTTATAGAATCTCCAATTACATACATAGGTAAAGACCTATTATTTATCGGAATAGGTAACTGTACCAAGAATCGAAGTAGATAGTTAAGGTCTTCACGCGAACACGTGTATATGTAGTACTTAAAGGTTTCATCAAATTTATGGAAAACACGGATACAATAACAAAAACAGTTTTTTACACAAATATTAGGTACAAGAATACAAGAATACACGCAGAGACGCCACGGGCGTCATCCTTTGAAATTCAGAACAGCAAAGAAAGTTGTAGCATTCGATACATGCTCCAATTCTGATCAGACAACACATAAAAACAGAATGAAATCGATGGCCAGTCACCGTACGGCTTCTTGAAAGTGACAACATGACAACATTTGTGTTACATTGTGAGTAACATTAACAACCTCGCCTAATCAACAAAACAAACAGGGTCCCAATATTGGTAACAGAGCTGTAACGATCTCACTTCAATAATCGGTTCTTGTATTTGAATTGGACATCTGAACACTAAAAACTAGGTCACGACAGCTAGATACCCTATTACTTATTGTATCACCACTCCTTCGGCTTACTACAGAAATTTCGACATTATTAGATAAAAGCATAAGTATAAAATCATCTCACATTATCTTACGTTACGCAAGATTGTAATCTTAAAACCGTCAATTCTTTTCGATAAGTGACCTATCAGCCGAATTTTCTCCCGTTATCATAAACAAGAATATCGCTTATCTTCGAAAAATACTTTTGCAATTTAGTTCCTTAGTCGACGGGACTCGCATGTGACCGTGCGTTAGTGCTGGAATAGTTGAAGTTTTTTAACTTCTTAGTGTCTTTTGAGAGGAAATGGATCCTAGACCTAGCACAAGTCGGCAGTCTGTTGAAAAGGTGGAGATGTTTGAGGTTCGGGAGCACGTGCCTTACCAAGCGGAGCTGACACGTGCCCCGGGTGCCTATGACCAAGAGAGCGGGGACATATACGACTCCTCGTGGTTGGCAGCGTTTCGAGCCATTTGCCAGCTGTTCAACCTTCTCCACCACATGCAGATCGCGATAGTAGTGTTTTGTATGTGGCGCTTCGCACTGACCTCGGCACCTAACGGAACTATCACCAATCTGGAGCTGCATATTATTTTCGCGGGAACAGGCGTACGTATTGTGAAAATGATAATTTGTAATGGCAAAATGATTTGCTACGTTGTTTCAACGCATCAGCTGCATAAATACATAAGTGCAGAATAGAATTCATAGAGTGTTCAAAAATTGAGTTCGTGCCTTATAGGAATCAATTAGAATCTATGCCAGCTGCGCCATCAAACTTTGGTTTGCATCACTAGGTATACAAGGTACTGCTGAACAGATTTAGATGAAAGGCATACGGATCGGCCATAACCTGGGTTAGGACATAGGATACCTTGAATCCCGGTAGTACGATCCTGTGGGATAATTTCCGACCTTTACGCGGGCGAAGCCGCGGACAAAAGCTAGATGAACATAAAAGAGGTCACATCTACAAAATAATTATAGCAGAAGCTGTAGTTAACGAAAGCTTATTATAAGAAATGAAATTAATATAAAAGAAACTGCCAGTGCCTCAGAAGTATTCATGATATTGTCAAGGTGTAATTTTAATCACTGTTAACCTCTTAAGGGGTCATTGTACTCATCATTATGAAAAACTTTTACTATGGGACCAAACCTGAAATCGCGAAAAAAAATCGGCTTTTCCCTACATTTATGTTCGCATAACTCGTCAAAATGTAGGGAACACCTGATTTTCCACTTTTATGTTCAACTAGCTTTTGTCCGCGGCTTCGCCCGCGTAAAGGTCGGAAATTATCCCACAGGATCGTACTACCGGGATTCAAGGTATCCTATGTCCTAACCCAGGTTATGGCCGATCCGTATGCCTTTCATCTAAATCTGTTCAGCTGTTAAGGCATGAAAAGGTAACAGACAGGCAGGCAGATAATAAATTCAAATAATCTTTTTTAGGATTCCGTACCTCAAAAATAAAAAATTGGAATCCTTATAGAATGACTTAATTGTCTGTCAAGACCTTTTTTCTCAGGAACGCATGGAGGTATCAAGTTGAAATAGATATCAAAAACTTAGATCTACAGTCCCTTGAAGCTGTAAAGAAAATCAAACTTTCAAGTCAACGCAATCAAAAATTACGGCCATTTATGCCTCATATTTCGGCACTCGTAATTTATAAACTAAAACATATATAGTACTTCCCGTTGACCAAGCAGTATGAAGTTTGGCGAGAAGCAAGGTCTCAAGAAAAATCTAAAAATTGTCAATTTGTAAGTTATACCTTATGCATTTATAATATGCATAGATATATAATATCAACTGCAAAGTTAAGTTTATTCTTCAATCTGGGATCGCAAATCATAGGCCGTATTATGAAGTCATTTTTAGTCTATATTTCATTCAAATCTGTCCTCTCCACTAGATTAAAAGTTTTTTTCAACTAAAATGTTAAGTTTGTCCTTCAATCCGGAATTGGAAATTCGAGCAGCCAAGCGAGCACAGCTTTAAACAGAACCCTCAGGGCGCGAGTCTTGCTCAGACTTGTCCAGTTTTTTTAACATAAATAAAACGGTGGTTTATGATTCTAAATGTAAAAATAATAATTATTTATTTTAATATTATCACATTTGCTATTTTATACCTACATGTATCTACGAAAGGTTATTTTATTACCTTAAAATTGTAATAACTTTTGACCGAGTGGCACTATTTCAATTAAATAAAGACTAAATGTTACCTCAACATACGGACTATGACTATATTTCCAATCCCTTAAATCTCTTAAAAAGAAGTACACAAAAAATCAATAATAGGTACATGAGAATTTTAAAGTCATCCCCTATTTTACCCCCTTGGGGGATGACTTTACAAAAACAATGAAAACGCGTATCTTTATTTCCTACCAAAAGCATAAGTTTGAATTTTCATATCCCTAACTTAAGAAATGCTGGATTTACATACAAACTTTCACACCCTATTTACCCCATTTAGGATTAAGTTTGAGACAAAAAGTAGCCTATGTAAAATTTGGCAAAGAGATTGACAGCATCCTGGGGAAGGCCCAGGATGCCGTCTATCTCCTTGCCAAATTTTATCGAAATCCGTTCAGTGGTTTAGGCGTGAAAAGGTAACATACAGACAGACGGAGTTACTTTCGAATTTATAATATTAGTATGGAAGTATGGATTGGATGAGAGGATTTCTACTTTTATAGTATATCAGTAGGTATCATCGCGGACATTTACTGTGAATAACTTTTCGACCTTGTTGCTAAGGTAATAAGGTTGAAAAGTGGTTCACCGCAAATGTCCGCGATGGTACAACGAGTGAGGTATCTTTTCTGCCCTGGCCCTTGGTCAAGAATCTTGATTTTTAAAACTGTATGTAAATTCGTAGAATTCAGGGAGTTCGTCTAAGTAGAGGCTTGTTTGCAACTGCATAAATTAAATGTACATAATAAAAATCTTAAATTCATTCACTGACAGACAACGCACAGCCTAAACCACTGGGTGCATGAAAGAAACATGAAAAGCACAAGAGTTCCTCATCTAGCGAAAGTGAGCACTAAGGAAGGATTTTTGAAAATTCATCCCCCAAAGGGGTCAAATAGGGGATGAAAGTTTATATGAAATTTCGTCATTTTTGCCGATAGGAAACCCCATGCACCCGGCTTGTTCCATATAAAATGTTAACATTCACGCTGCTATCATATAATGTACTACTTACTATCAAAACTGAAGTTACATTTTGGTGTCTATGTGTCATTGCAGTAACAAGTGTCACCCGTTAAAGTAGGTCAGCCTTTCCCAAAGTGGGCGATAACGCCCCCTTGTGGGCGCTGCAGGCCTAAAGGGGTGCAGTAAGAGACCCAGAAAAAAAATGGGGGCGTTGTGTAGAGGCTTAGGGGGCGATTTGTAATTTCATCTAGGTAGTGGTTTTTAAGTAGGTGAAAAAATGGGGGCGATAAAAAATAATTTATTCTCAAAGTGGGCAGTAGACAAAATAAGTTTGGGAACCCCTGAAGTAGATATACTCCTGTAGGTATATCACGGGTTCTCTATGAGTATGCACACAATTTAAACGACTTCTTTACCTTCATTTCAGTATCAACTCTTCCTGGTGGAGGCAATATTGACACTGCACAGGCACAACTCCTGGTCGTTCCAGATGTCTAAAGATGCCAAACGAATCGTACACGGATGCCTGCAGCTCATCGGTTCACTGTTTGTAATCGCTGGCACTTTCCTGGGATTGGCTAAAGTCGACATGGTTATCTCGTCTGCTCACGGCATCTGCGGTAAGAATTATTTTTTCAAGCCCATGACACACACATCATACAGTACGCGGTCGATGGCAAATAGAGGTTTGAAAGCAGTTCGGCTTTGTGGAGCGTCGCCTTTGTCTATGGTTTTTATCGTTTGGTGTATGTAGATGTGTCTGTAATTCGTTATCCATGGATGCTAATAATTGGGTTAGATGATGAATCTATATTCTACATCCTTCACTCTCTATTATGCAGTTATTGATAAACCATAGTCTATAAATTTCGTATTCTATAAGCAAAAACTTAGTTTTGATATCAATATTGCTAGGGCTTAGACTAGTCACACCTAGGTACAATATTATCGCTATCGCAGGTATGCTGGAAGAGATTTCTTTAGAAATAAGCATCACCTTTGTACGTATTTTTCTGTTCCTTTCTTCTTGTTTGTTTATATGTGTGTACATAAACTGTTAAATAAATAAATAAATAAATATTGTTGTGTGTACCTATCTACCTTTCTCACATTATCACGTACTACTGGACCTATTTATCTGTTATCACATTGGGAAATCCGGATCGGGCTATGTCTTATGGCTGTGACTGCAAATTTAATTTCCATGGATCACTGATGATCACTGATCTGGTCTATCGGAAACTAAAGCTGCTTTTACTGATATTGGTGGATTATTGGTACTTCTAGTAGCTCAATAGTCCACCGTGCTGTTTCCAAAATAAGCAATTGTTTGCTAATAAATATTATATTAATAATATATGGGTTAAGGTTTTACAATTTTTTTTTTTGTGGATGGGAAATCATCAAATGACTTCTCCCGCTCTGGGCGGAGCGGGAGGGCGTGTCAGACTTTTACTGACTAAAACCCACCCGTGTTCCTTCTGTTGCCTGTGCCAGAGCCACGGTAACTCATTCAAACATCCCGCAAACCTGGCTAGTCAGGTTTTACAATGCGTCAGCAATTTATCAATTGCTAAAAAATGTCGAGTGTCATCATCGTGTTGATAATAGAATGATATCTTGACATTATCTTCATAATGCAATTTAACTTCAATAGCTACGCTCATAGAGTTTCTAACTTTGTTAACAAAAGTAGAATACAGCTCGACTCTGTTTGTTCTAATCGCCGGCAAAGTACCTTCTCTTCCAGCAGCTGCCAAAAGAGGCAACGAAGGCATTTGCGAATTAGATGCTAAATTGCAACAGCACCGTTTACTTGATGGGGTAAAGGGCCAACTTCTCAATCATGAGAGCTAAATATATCTTTGACCTACCTGTCATCAGTGGCGAAGCCTTCATATAACCCGATTCCTATCAGCTTCCCGTCGGAACCACCACTCTTCTTAATGTCTACTATTGCCAAATAATGTACACCAGTGTGTGTAACTGTGTATCACATCAGATTTATATATATTTAATACCTGTTTAATACAGTCATCATAAGATTAAAATCATTACAAAAATGCCTAAATTTTTTTTGTCTGAGTTTATGAGAAATGAACAATTTTTTCTTCGGCTTCCTTCTTATGGTAATTGTAGCTACGCCACTGCCAGGCATACAAAGCCTAAATGATCTCGAGGGAAGAATACTAGTCAGAAATCTGTAATTGATATGTATTGATCAGAACTCGTGCTATCTCTGTATCAGAAGAGTCTTATTATTCAAGTACCTACCTACATCTATGATGTTAAAATTGAGCAACATGTTGCGATGGTTCATTTCATACATCGCTAACCGATGTCAACGGGTTGTTATTAATGGATACCACTCTCATACTACTCGTGTTACATCTGGTGTTCCACAAGGGTCTATTCTCGGTCCTCTCTTGTTCATTATCTTTATAAATAATATTGGTAACTGTTTTCATCATTCCAAATTTTTGTTATACGCCGATGATCTCAAAGTATACAAACCTATTCATAGCATTCAGGATTGCTATCTTCTCCAAGAGGACTTGGACCGACTGACGGACTATTGTTACTCTAGTAAGCTCCACCTGAGCATTCCCAAGTGCAACTACCTAAATTTTACCAAAAATAAAAACATCATAAGGTTTTCATACTCATTGTGTGGTGCTTTATTGAATAAAGTGAGTTCGATTCGTGATCTTGGCGTATTGCTCGACTACAAACTCTGCATGGATTTGCATATCGACCAAATCGTAAATAAAGCATATAAAATGTATGGGTTTATTATGAGATCCACTCATGACTTTAAGCGGACCTCTTCGTACCTCTGCCTGTATAAAACACTAGTCCGTCCCCAGCTCGAATATGCTGTTTCCATCTGGAACCCGTACTATGGCAAGTACACTGACATGATAGAAAACGTCCAACGTAGATATCTTCGTGCAATGCACTACAGGTGTCACAAAACTTATTTAGAGTATAATCAGTTACTCAGTAAATACAGACTTTTGACACTGAGCTCTAGACGTAGGCAATTAGAGGCAATAACATTGTATAAAATTGTTAATGGCAATTTTGACTGTATAGCTTTAAATAATGTATTGTGCTATGCAGTTCCCAGAACTGTCCATAGAAGGCGGGTGCGTGCGGGCAAACTCTTTGCAGTAGGTACTTGCCGATCAAACACTGGTCTCGGTTCACCAATTCGGCGAATGGCAGCAACCTATAACGAAGCATTCGAACACGTAGACATATTTGCATGCACTTTGAAAAGGTTTCGTAGTCTTTTGTATGAGGCACTTGAACTCAAAGACTAAATTTTTAAATTTTTGTTATTGTTTTTAAATACAATTTTTTTTTATCGCTTTCGTAACATTAGTGTAACTGTCATGCATGAACAGTTCACCTCCTAGTGACTGTAAGGTTTTATTTATTAATGGTAATCTGTGGACAGCGCTGTGGGCTACATTATTACTTAAATTATTTATGTTTTTCTGCTTGTAAAATTACATTTTGTAGCTGTTTGTTGTTCCTATCTAATAAAATAAAAATAAAAAAACATGTGTCGGTAGTAAATAGTGTTGAATTGGCCTAGCCAAAGTTTTCTTAATCCTTATGTTTTCCAACGTTTCCCATGTTGCAGGTGTCATCGCGCTAGCATTCACACTGTGCAGTTTCATAACCGGTATCGTCGCTCTATTTTCTGCCAAAGTGCGGCTGATGGTCAAAAGCGGACCCATCAAGATTATACATTTAGCCGTCGGACTCTTTGCTGTATCCATGGGCCTAATATCAATGGTGATGGGATTCAATATGGACCACTTCGCTGCTGAACAAGGAGGCTTGTCGACAGCGCTCATAGTTTTTACCATGATGATCTTATTTTACGTCTTGATTCAGCCTATTTACGACTTTGTTGCGACAACAAGAAAGGCGATGTGACTAATGAAGGTACAAGGCCCTCCTGACGACGATAGCAATGCGTAGAACTATTTTTAAGACATATCCGTAGAACCATAAATCACAACCACACTTTTTATAAATGCTGCACTATGGAAACTCATCATCATCCACCTTTTCATTTAATAATAAAAATATAATATCTGTATGAGAGGATATGCGTGCTTGCAAAAGAAGATTTTTATGCGTAATGTCGATGTTACGTATAGGAAATCCCCGATTGACTTTTGATTAATTATTATGACAATATTTTTACAACCCAGTATATTTGTAAAATACTTAGGTAATTATGGTAATTAATTATTTTTATAAAATTTGTATTTATAGATTTTACTTGTACTTAATTATATCTAAGTACCTTCCTATTAGAGCTCGTCTAAGCTGTAATGACGCGCCCCACTACTTAAATTATTATACACTAGCTTCTGCCCGCGACTTCGCCGCGTAAAATTTCTTGTTCCCCCGACCCCATCGCATCGCATCGCCTGCCCGCGCGGTTACTTCGTTTTCGCTTAGCGCTCGTTCTTCCTTTTTTTTTGTTTTTGCTCGGCTTCTAAGGGTCCTAGCGTAATGTTACATACCCTATAGCCTTCCTCATGAATTGGGCTTTATAATGCAAAAAGAATTTTTCAAATCCGACTGGTAGTGACAGAGATTAGCGCGTTCAAACAGTCAATAAAAAATAAAATATGTAGGTAACTAATAGACTAAGCGCATTTTTCTTACTTTAAGCATTTTTATAGCCGTCGTAATTTCTAAACGAAAGATCCGATTCAAATAATTTAAAAAGGAATTTACATGTACTTAATCAACCATGGTTATGAAACTATTTATTTGGATAAGGATTAATAGCATGTTTATGAAAATACCTTCGCAAGTAATGCATTATTTTGTAACAAATTTGATTACCATTAAAAAAGTTATAGTGAGCCAACCTTAAAAGACAGACATATATTATGCTATCGCGGACTTTTTTTAGAACTTTTTAAGAGGAACAATTCTGTCATACATGATTTTTATGTAACTTTAACCGTTTACGCAGCGCACGCAACGGAAGCTCACAAAAGGAATAAATTTTCCCCGTTTTTGCAACATTTTTCATTGATGCTCAGCTCCTATTGGTCGTAGCGTAATGTTTTACAACGTGTGTCTAGACGTACGACATTAAATGAAAACGAGCACAGTACTAGTCCATCGAAACATTTTAAAACATGAAGATTAGTAGATAATGGAAAATTTAAAAAATGCAGTTTTCAAACAAAATAAATAGCAGAATCAACTGCATAAAAAGTAAACACGCTTTATCTACGAAAAGTCACTGACCAACGATGCGGTGCGGGGTGCGGGGCGCGGCGGCGGCAATGTTTATCTATTATTACGGACTCAGATCTACATCATGTTGAAAAATAATAAAATGAAAAATAATTTCCTGTGGCTAAAGTATTCATTGGATTTGATTGATTTTTTGTATACGGGTAAAGAACATGATTCTCTTTACGTGGTTTAAAGGAATGTCAATCATCCTGTTCCACCTTGTATAGCCTATAGCTGTCCTCGATAAATGAGCTATCCAACATTAAAATATTTTTTTCAATTCGAACCAGTAGTTCCTCAGATTAGCGCGTTCAACCAAACAAACAAACAAACTCTTCAGCTTTATAATATTACCTACTATAGATACGTGCACTAAATGAATGTAGTTTGTAGGTTTTAGTTTAAATAACATAGTTTGTAAAGATTGTTTTCTATGTTTAAATATTGTTGGTTAGATATTTGGTCGTATCTTTTTGTATTTCTTCCTACAAAATGTAATGTGTCACTGTTTGTTTTCCCTAATAAATAAAATACAAAAACATAAAATACACATACACTATGGTAGTGGGGCGCGTCATTTCAGCATAGACGACCTCTTATACATTAGACCTATCTATAGAGTTATGTTTTCTTCTTGTCTTTAATTTTAGGTGCTTATATTGTTATTTTCTATAATAATAGTAAGTGTAACCTAATACATGCATGTATGAGTGTTATTATGTTAATAAACGTTTATAATGATGTTGTTGTTGATTTCCTGAAACTTCCAAATCTTAGAGTGTCTAGTGAAACAACTGGGCCTGAGTTCGTTTCCGTCTCAGATCGGGCAATGCTTTCGCTCGCCCTTAATACATTATTACTAGCAAGATGTGGCTGTATGTAAGTACTTAGTTACTATTTAACAATTGCCTAACCCATCGGAAAAATACAAGCGTGATGTTTCAACTTCGCAAGTGTCTACTCACACCTAGTCACCTACTGGTTTATTGAGTACTTAATCTGGGCTGGCTGGCTGGTAAACAAAAGCGTGTCCTTTTGCCATGTCTAGGCATATCGTCCCCGTAGAGCGAAAAGCCATTAAGTCGTAAATCCCTGTTTTGAGTCACTGAGAGTTAAAGTTTTTGTAAATATTAGGTCCTTGTCCTTACATATGAAATTGGCGTTTTGTACGAGAGGAATATAAAGTAATTTTTTTTTGTAAAATATATTTAATTAATCAAAGTATGCACCGTTGTTATCTATGCACTTTTGCCATCTCATAGGTAGTTCATTGATCCCTTTACTAAAAAAACCATGAGGGCGAGAATCAATAAACTCTTTGAAGGCAGTTTGGACTGCCGCATCGGAGTTGATTTTTTTTCCTTGTAAGAAGTTGTCCAAACTCCGGAAAAATGGTAATCTGTTGGAGCAAGGTCCGGGGAGTACGGTGGATGTCGCAGACATTCCAATTGTAGCTCATCTAACTTAGTGGTTGTTAAGTTTGTTGTGCAGTGTATGGTCTTGCGTTGTCGTGAAACAGCAGTGGCCTAGAGCGATTGACCAATCTCAGTTGTTTAGCAGGTAGTTCTTCCTTCATGGTTTGCAGTTGCTGACAATAGATATCTGCCGTAATCGTTTGGCCAGATTTTAGAAAGCTGTAGTGAACGACACTGGCGCTAGTCCACCAAACACTCACAAGTAACTTTTTCTGAGTCAATTTTCGTTTAGGGCAGGATTTGGCTGGGTCTCCAGGATTCAGCCATTGCGACGAGCGCTTCCGATTATCGTACAGTATCCACTTTTCATCACAAGTAATGATTCGATTTAAAATCCCTTCATTATTGTGTCGGTTGACCAAAGTAACACAGCAGTCGACGCGTGTTTGCAAGTTCGATTCACTCAATTCATGAGGTACCGTTCGTTCAAGTTGTTTTACTTTCTCGATTTGCTTCAAGTGGATTAATACAGTTTTATCACTTACCCCGAAGCCTGCAGCTATCTCTGAAGTGCTTTGTGATGGATCCACCTCCACAATAGCCTTTAATTCTTCATTTTCCACTTTGGTCTCCGACCGTCCACGGGGTTGGTTCTGAAGGTCGAAATTTCCAGAACGAAAACGTTGAAACCAAAAACGTACCGTGCTTTCTTTTGCGACACCAGCGCCGTATACATCATTCATCCGTCGAGCTGTTTCTGCAGCACTGGTGCCACGGTAGAACTCGTACTCGTAAATATACCGATATTTCATGTTTTCCATTGTGCGGTAATAAGCGACGCCAAAGAAAAAAAATAATGAGGAAAAAACAAATGAATGACTGTTTTCAAAACTCAAATGTACCAGCTAAATGAATTTATAAATTTGAATTTGGAATTCTTAACCAAAGAGGAGATATTTCAGATCAAAGTGATCAGTACGACAAAACGCTAATTTCATAATTATGTAAGGACCTAATATAAATCGTCATAATTTTGGTTTGCCACCAACCTTTATGTTTTTACCTTTATTTTAAAGGAAATAAAATAAAGTTATATTATAAGAACTATAATTTTTAAGAAAAACTTCTAACTCTTCTTTTCAGACGTAGTGAATTTCGCTCTACGGGGATGATATAACCGTGAAACAAAAACAAACAAACAACTTCTATATCTATTGGTATGGTGAATTTGTTACTTAAAGAAGTACACAGCTTAGACATACTTAAACAAAAATACATACAAATTAAAAGAATTCTGTAATCTATAAGTAGAGAACTACTTTCTGTATTATTTTTTTTAGTTAAAGGCTCAGTAATTTCGGAGATAAGGGGGAGAGTATGGTCAATTTTCGTCTACTTTAAAACTTTTTTATAATTTAAAACTATTTATTATAAAATTACTATTTTTTTAATTGTGACCTTCACAGCCCTTTCATTTGATATGTCGCGTGGTATAGTTTGCAAAACTTTTTTGTTTTTAATTTTCTTAATTGCCCCACAAAAGTGACACCCATAATCAAAATTCATATTTACGTTACACGTCCGTGTTTGGGTCACAAAAATTAAGCTAGTAGGTACTTACTTTACAATAAAACACCGTGATAAAACATTATTTTGTCAATTTAGCTTAGGTCACAGTTGATCGTGAGTAGTTTTTAATAATTTCAATTTCGAAAAGCACCTACTTATCGCATTCTGCTACTGTCACGGGAATGGTAGGTACCTAGTTTTTTTTCTTTTTAGGGTTCCGTAGGTAAGGAAAAAACGGAACCGTTATTACCCGTTTCCGCGCAAAGAGGTCTGTCAAAATTAACATTAGTATTAGATAATATCAGCCTACTCTACCGTGACGCCGCGTGCATAGCCGCGTGTCGCCCTGGTGTAAGAATCCTGAATTCCGTTTTATCAATCATGAAGTATTTTGCTTTTTGCGTGTGTACCGATAAAAAAAATATGAATGAAAAAAAAATCTTCGGGGAAGAAAAAAAATCATTGAACTTTTACTATTTTATTTTCACATCTGGCAGGATTTTTACCTATCCGTACTTTTTGGACGCTTTACAATCAAAAGTTTGTTGTCATCCCTGTTATTTCGATATAGTTAGAATCTTCAGCAATAAAAACTAGTGCTGTTTCTGTTACTCTTATCAAAAACGACAGTGTGTGCCGTTTAATGCTACGGCGGTGACTGCAATTTGGACTGGAACAAAATATAAAGTAAATGTCAAATTAAAATTGTCAATGTCATCTTTGAATCGTCCGGCAAAGTTGCATTTAATAAAACATTAGAAATTTGAACAAGTTAGCAGTTATTTAGGTGAATAATACAAGAATTAATATTAAAACTTAACAAACATGGTAAGTTATATTCATATTTTATCCTGATTGTAATGTAAAACCGAACTTTACATAGGTTAGCAATCTTGCTTGGTCATTCAATCATTCAGATTCATAACATTATTTTCTACAGGCTCGGCGTTATGATACACGAACAACTATTTTCTCGCCGGAAGGTAAATACTATTCCTTATTTATTCGCTAAATTTACTGAAACAAGTATCATAGAATAAAAAATGTGTTTTTTTAGGTCGGCTGTACCAAGTCGAGTATGCTATGGAAGCGATCAGTCATGCCGGAACATGTCTCGGTATCCTGGCTACGGATGGCATCTTGCTAGCTGCTGAGCGCAGAAATACAAACAAACTTCTTGATGAAGTATTCTTTTCTGAGAAGATCTACAAGCTGAATGATGATATGGTGTGCTCGGTGGCCGGTAT
Source organism: Fissipunctia ypsillon (assembly GCA_947568875.1). Taxonomy (NCBI): domain Eukaryota; kingdom Metazoa; phylum Arthropoda; class Insecta; order Lepidoptera; family Noctuidae; genus Fissipunctia; species Fissipunctia ypsillon. The sequence continues at coordinate 11,109,704 of OX387659.1, read as the reverse complement.
CACATCAGACGCCAACGTTCTGACGAACGAGCTCAGACTTATCGCCCAGAGATACCTCCTGCAGTATGGTGAATCTATTCCCTGCGAGCAGCTTGTGTCTTGGCTGTGTGATGTCAAGCAAGCCTACACACAGTACGGAGGTGAGATAAAACTATCATTCAAGTAAATTTTTTTTTTCAAATAAAGGAACAAAAAGTCTTTTTAATTCATTCTTTATCTTTTATTAAATAAGTTCTTTTTGTTTTTTTTTATGGCTTCATGCCATTCAAAATTGTATGTTTTCTGCTACATAATTAATCATTTTCTTCAGGTAAGAGACCCTTTGGTGTATCCATTCTGTACATGGGTTGGGACAAGCACTATGGCTACCAGCTATACCAGTCAGACCCCAGCGGTAACTACGGTGGGTGGAAAGCGACTTGCATTGGAAACAACAGTGCTGTAAGTTATTTATTTTTATTATTCAGAACATATTTTCATTACTATCTTTCTGTAGAGCTGAGCTTCCTGTGCAAATTTTTATTTGCTTTTCAACATTTCAGCCAGATGATGTTTAGACCTGCAATTAAGTTAATGTTGTATGTGTATTATGTTCATCATCATTATCATCTTCCTGCCCTTGCACCATGTTACTTGCGGATGGCGCAACATATTTTCCTCCTCCACTCTCCCCTGTCAACCGTCACACTATCATTCACTCCCTGCTCTTTCATAACATTCCTCACAAAATCCATCCTTCGTTTTTTTTAGCCTTCTCTCCCTCTCCATCCATTAACATTTATATTCATCACTCTTTTAATCACATGCATTTCCTCCATCCTCATCACATACCCATACCAAGCCAAAAAATTTCCTTGTACATATGTGTATTATGTTCATTACCACAATATTAAGTCAGACTTATGCCTGAAATAAATTAATCTCCGAACATGTGTGTCTTTTCACCTGTATTAAAAAATAAAACTATTAACATTTGTTTTAGGCTGCAGTATCCAGTTTGAAACAGGAATACAAGGAAAATGGGACCACTCTTGCCGAAGCTCAGGCTTTGGCCATCAAGGTGCTCAGCAAGACTTTGGACATGACTAAGCTCACTCCGGAGAAAGGTATGTTCATCTAGGAAGCTTGTATTTACTAAAACATATAGGTAGTTGGGCACTGCACACAATACAGCTTTTTTAAGTTATGGTGTTTTATTTTTAAATATAAAATAACACCCAACCACCGCCGTTAACTGCCTTTTAAGCAGTTCAAAAGCCATTTAAAATTGGATATTTACAAAAACATATAGTTGAGCATTCAGGCACTGGACACAATACAGTTCCTATATTAAGCTACTAGCTTTTGCCCGCGGTTTCGCCCGCGTGGATGTCGGAAAATATCCCACGGGAACATATGTCATATTTATGTCCTAACCCAGGTCATGATCTACTACCTATGTGCCAAATTTCATCCGAATCCGTTCAGCCGTTTTAGCGTGAAAGTGAAACAAACAAAGTTACTTTCGTATTTTTAATATTATTTAGAATGGTTTTTTTTTTTTTTTAATTAAAATTATTAATTTTAAAAATTATTATTTAATTAAAATTAAATATTATTAAAATTAATTAGTTAGGACTTATCCTCTAAAACTTATTTTACTTCTAATGATGGAGACTTTTAATAATTAAGCCTTTTTCATTTCTGGCCTCTTCTCACAGTTGGTCGCAGTAACTAAGCTAGGGTGGGTACTCAAGTTAGGTCAGAACTGTGACCCACCATGCGCGAGCCGAATTGGCAGCAGTAACTAAGCTAGGGCACCCCAACCAAATGGGTTAGGTTAGAACTGTGACCAACCGCGCGGGAGCCGAGCAAGCGGTACTGCGGCAGAAGCCGGCGATCCAAGTTAATCGGAGACCACTTGCTTGGTTATTTAGTATTTTTAGGACCCCAAAATAGGAATTATTTGAGGGTCACAAAAAGAAGCGCAGTCATTAGAGTGTTCAATAATATTTTTAGGAAAGCAAAATATTTGAGTTTCGATTAAATGCATGCCATTTAAAATTAGATTTTGTAATTCCAAAACGTTACGCTTTATTTTATTGTATGTAAAATAATATTATCTTTGTACTTTTCCAGTTGAAATGGCGAGTCTAACGCGCAAAGATAACAAGACTATCATCCGAGTTCTAACCAGCACTGAAGTAGAGAAGCTGATTAGTGACTTTGAGAAGAGTGAGGCCGCTGCCGAAGCCGCCAAGAAGCAGCCCCCCAAGTCGTAATCTTTTTCTCCTGTTTGGAATAAGTGTTCTCATATTGGTACATTAAATATTTTACAGTAAATGTGATGCTTTAATTAATGAATACCTTTTAAGTCCCTTGAAATAGGATAACTTTAGTAACTCCGGGCTGCTGAAGTTTCAGTACAATAAAGTACCTACTAAAGGTGGTTCATGCGGCAATGTGTTCAAAATTTTTGGAAAATTATTTTTTGTTTGAAAGGGTATACTTCCCAGGTGGCCCCATTGTCATCAGGTCAGGATCTGATGATGGGAACCTGGAGAAATCGAGGGAACTCTTCAAATATTATAGTCACACCTATAGTGATTCAGATATTTTTTTATAGAAACTCGTGCATTTGTTCTCAGAAAGCACTAGGTATTTGGTGAAGTAGAACTGATGATGAAGACCACAGATGGCCATCGGAACTATTCAATAATACCTAAGTATTTCATGGGTTGCGATTCGATTACTTTAATATGGTTGATAGATAAGCAATTTATGCTTGTCACAATGCATATGGTGAAGTGGATCTGATGGCGAAGTACCAAGAGAACTTGTCAACAATTAATGTCCCTGCATCGGGAAAAGTAATATTTTGTAACAAGGTGATGAGCAGTTGACATTGGGATATTGTAACTTACAAACCGACCCACTAAAAACTGTTAAATAAAAAACTTTTTTACAAAAAAAAAAAACAACAGACTTCCAAAATCAAACATTACAAAGTGAAAAATACTTTAATTTTGGAAGTCGGTGGCAAAAACTAAAATACAGATCCAAAAACACCGACTTCTGAAATTATAGTTATGTTTCACTTTGTATTTTTTTTTGAAGTCGGTTTTTTTTTTAAAAAAGGGTTTTTTAATTGGTGATACGTTTAGATCACTCAGGTCCAGGGAGTGACCACGTTAATCGCAGCATTAGTGGCGTTCATTAGATCCTCAAAAGTGAAGCTGAGATCATAGACTATTAATTAATATATATATTATTATGTTTAAATGAGGCTGAGACTGATTATTCCTCGGCTTCAGAATATATATGTTGGCAACTTTATGTTGACAGCTACTATAAATTATCACAGGTACGTTCCGAATTGCACTGTAATCGATTTGAGCGTGTTTACAGCCTAGCCGTTCCGAATTAGCATGAGCGCGATAACGATGACCCGTGAATCGTCATAAATGACGTCATGACACGCGCCATCTTGCGATAACGCGGACCGACCATGCCCTAAATGCTGTTTTGTTTTAAGTCGTATCATATCTTTAAAGTCCAGAGGTTCCTAGACTTTTTTCTCATAGACCACTTTCAAAATTTAACTGGTTCCGGTGGACCCCCTGCAGCTACATTTCTCTCGACTCGACAAAAAATGTGAAGATAGATCCCCGTCGAGTCTCCCGTGGACCCCTGGAGGTGGACCCCCAGGCAGGCAGGCCCAGGCAGGTCCAGGCAGGTGGACCTGGACCACTTTGGAAACTAAGGCTTTAAACTAACGTGGCATTTTTGAAATTGTGTTTCTGGCTACAGCCGCCTCCTAACCAAAGAAGAAGAACATATTCTGGGCCCATTGTGAAACATCTCCTTTGTGGTGTATACACAAAGAAATTCTGTAATCCAACCATGAGTATTCAAGGTCACCGTGAGCGCGTTCGCTGTCGTAATCGTGATATCTAATTCGGAACGCAAATGATGGTGAGCGCTGCTGTGAGCGATAATGGTGTAATTCGGAATATAAAAAAAGTATTACGTTCCGAATTGCACCATAATCGCTAACATCAGTGAGCGATTATGGTGCAATTCGGAACGTATCCCAAAATAGATTTGTCAGTTTGTCAATGAGTTGTCACTTGGCTGTCAGTGTCAACGTCAAACCTCGAAAATCAATACGATGGTTTCAAAATAAAACACAAAAACTTTTTGTAAATTAAATAGGTCTTTACTGATAAGTTTTTAAATAAAATAAATTGCCAAAATGGCTGTGGAAAGGCCTAAACCACAAATAACCTTACCGACGAAATCTAGACTAGAAATGAATGTGAGACAGCTGCTAAATAAATGTGAACTTATAGCCAAACAGGAACCTATTGATAATAACTGTAGACTCAAGCAATATGTGGAGTCCCTCAGTGAAATGATAACAGAACTAAAGACTAGCACTGATCCTGAGTATGTGATGTAAATATTATGTTTTACTTCTTCGCCTGACTTTTGAAAAATCTGGTTCTTTGGTATGCTTACGTGGTTTGGCTCGTGTGATCCACTACCTTAGCCTTTTGAAGAACCTGATTTAATTACAACATGACAAGATGATTATTAATAATCCTCATTCATGATATTGCTAGTATTTTTCCTATTTCTGAGATGAATCCATTTTCTACTTAACATAACATCACGCCTTGTGTCCCCGAAGGGTTAGGCAGAGGTGTACCTATAGTACACTCACATTTCGCCAGTTATGTTTAAGTCCCATGTAATAGGGGGCGAGCCTATTGCCATCTACCGGGCACAAATCCAGTCTCCGGGCTGCTACTGAAAAATTCCAGATAGAAAAACCCAATAACTATTTTTTTATATAATATATTTTTCTCCTTCTCTTTCAGAAAGCCGACTAAGGAAGCATTAGCAGAATACAACAAAAGGGCTTGTTTCTTGAAAGGTGTGGTGCAAACAGCTTCTTTGAATACTCCTAGTGAAAAGGTTTGTAGTCCAATAGAAATTGGATACAGGTGAATAGTAATAATACCAGCCTATTATTGTCCCACTGCTGGGTAAAGGCCTCTTCTCAAAGAAGGCACGAGCATTGAACACCACACTTACTCAAGACAGGACTTTAGACTTATATTAACTATATACAGTCCAGGTTTCCTCACAATGTTTTCATTCACCGATGTCAGTAATGTCCAAGATAAACTCAGAAAGTACATATGAATTGAAAAAGTCACATTGGTACTTGTCTGGATATGAACCCTCAACCTCGTGCATGAGAGACGAATCATTAACCACTGAGCCATTACAACATAGTGTTGAATATGGATTTGTTATTAGCTTTAGTTAAAAAGCCGGACAAACTCGAGGCAACTTAAAAGCTGAAACTACAGAACCCCTCTTTCTATGTTAATAGTGTTAATTTTATTTCAAACAACAATTAATTATTCTTTGACTATCACTCTGGTTAATTAGTAATAAATTACTTAGTCATGGTGGTTGTAAATCAACAAAAGATCAGGATCATATGTAGTTTTTAATTCTGCCGTAACATCCAATAGTAGCTCTAGGTGTGATATTGTGTTTTAAACTAGTTAATTTTTGTCTTTTGCAGTCTCGAAAAGGCTAACTGGTTTAACTATGACCAATTTCAACTTTTATAAATTATAATATTATTATGTTTTATTTATTGGTGCCCAAGATAGTATGGAAATAAACAATTTTAACTTTTACTTTGTTTGACATGTCTATTCTAATTAATTTACAGTTGGAGGCAGTTCAGCTACTGTCACATGGTGCAGCAACTATGTCTGCAGATGCAGCGGCTCAGGAGATACACCAGAAAACTAGAGTTAAATATGGAGCAGAGCTCAGATCTGAATTATTTGGACTGGGTTAGTAGTACAGCTGACCATTTATTAACTTTGGCCAATGGACTCTGAAATAGAATTTTTTTATTGAATCTATTGTCAAATCTCGTAGCAACTCAAGGGCTGAAGAACAAAAATTTGCATTGCATTAGACAGCAGATTTAGTTAATAGGCCAATTAAGTTTTTGCCAAAAAGGTGATACATCTCTGGCGGCATCTACAACGCCACATGCGAACTTCGCACCAACGATATGACTGTCCTGCAGCGCGCAAGCACAGTTTACCGCGTGACTGACAGATAGAGTAGCCCACCAAACACAACACCCGTCTGGTCCGAGGATCCTCCCTTTTCTAGAGGATGAGTGAACTTTACACTTTCATACCTCTATACATCAATCATCTCATGCAAAACTGAAAAACGTTAAGAAAAAAAACTTGTTGTAAACTTGTAAAGGCCTGTTAAAAAAAAAATTGATTACAGTCCGGCCATCGAGAGAATACGTTTGTGACACCTGTCAGGTTAACAATTTCTAGTAGTAATAAGGATCAAATACGCAAAACACATATTCGTTATTATGAGACTGACAGGTGTCAAGAACCACGGTCAAGAACGCATTCTCTCGACGACCGGACTGTAGTGGTGTTTAGATATAACTCTCTCTATCCCTTTTCCATTACATATGTTATTTTTAGTTTACCAACTGATTGCAAGATTACAAAAAAAAAAAATGCTACCTTCAAAAACCTTTAGTCACTCCTGCAAATTGTTTCAGAAGACAGTGACAATGCACTTCGAAAGCGGAACATCATCAAGGCTCCCAACTTCACAAGCAACAGTAGCAGCCAGGAAGACATGGACTCGCTACTCAAATACCACCAGAATATGCAGGAGAAGGTTGCGGAGAACATGGTATTGCTCACCAAGAGTTTGAAGGAACAGTCACAGATAGCCAGCACTATTATAAAAGGCGATACTGAGGTGAGACTCAATTTTATCACAATGCTTTTCATTAAAATGAGTTATTCTCATATTTTGAGTCAACATTAGAAATCTCTCCCCCCACCTTCCCTCCTCCTGATGCATTCGGGTCAAAAGTTGTCTGCTGAACCTATGTTCAAGTCCTGGGTAAGTCTGTCCACCAGCTTAGGTACTACAGGCGTGATAATATGAATTTATTAGAAAAAAAGGATAACTTTTTAATGAATGTTATCTGAAACTCTGCAGAGTATGTTTTCAGTAGGGACAAGCAAGAAGAATAAAAAGTGTGTGTGTGTGTGTGTGTGTGTCAGCTCCGACGCACGACTGGAGTTTACTCCGTGAAAGGTGCACAAGGGACGCTGCGCAGAAAACGTAACGCTTTTGAGTTAACGTTTGTATTAATTTCGCTCCTCATAAAATTTCCATACCGGGGGCCTCATATGAAAATCGGTTTGTAAGGAGTGAACTCCAAAAATAATTTTCAAAGCTATGAGCTTTGGATATTTTATGGAGTCCCAGTCTAACATAACGCCAGTTAAGGATCTTTGCGTGTTGTTTGAACCCCATAGGTTCAAAGTCAATTGCTTACTAATTGTGTCTGTAATTACGACATGCGAAAGGTTAAACGAATTTTGATTAAAAACAATTAAAAGCATACAATTTCAAAGCATTTAATTTGTTTTCAGGCTTTGAAGAAATCCTCCGACCTCACGGATCGCAATTTATCGTCATTGAAACAGGAGTCAGATCGATTGCAGGAGCACAGTCGAAGTGCATGGAAGTGCTGGCTGTGGATCATGTTGGCTATAGTCATGGCTATATTTATAAGTATGTTGGACTTCTTTTTATATTGTATAGGTTCACGTTTGGACTACTATCCCACCGATGCGATTTTAAGCGATGATGCTGTAGACTTTTTATCAATGATAAGTGCCTCAATCGCAGTGGAGCCATCCAACTTTCACCTGTATGCTGCAACTAGCGTGATATCCCTGGAACAAGAGGAATGCTGTTCCAAAATCGCTCGTATGTGAGAAAATCCTCCTGTAAATGGGGTGCTTAAAATGTAGTCGTATTTCGGCCACATAAGTATTCAATCTGATTATTGAGGTGCAGTTGGAAACTGACCAATTCTTAGCAATGATTATAAATGCCTGAACTACTTGAGGACTAAGTATTTTTTTTCCATGGACTAAAAATCTTGATGAGGATCTCGTGGTTAAGTAATAACAGCCGCACAGGTCGATCCATCAGTCCGTGGATGGGTGACCATCTTTACATACCGAGACTCCTCCGTGCCTCGGAAAGTACGTTAAGCCGTTGGTCCCGGCTGTCATGCGTTAGATCTTTGACAGTCGATACGGGTCGTCAGAAGCCCGAAAGTCTGACAACCTGTCTTACCAAAGGGTATCGTATTACCCAGTTACTGGATTGTGGAGGTCAGAAAAGCAGTCGCTCCATGTAAAATACTGATATTCAGCTGTATCCGGTTAGACTTGAAGCCGACCCCAATATAGTTGGGAAAAGGCTAGGCAGATTGATTTGGACTAAAAATCTTGATAAGCTTTCTGAAAATAATGGATGCTGGAAATCTTTTAACTCTGCCGCGCTAATTTACTATTACTTGTCCACAGATATGGTGCTCTTCATGAAGGTTATGAAAAAAAGAGTGATTCCTTGAAGGTATGTATTGTATTCAAAGTGACAAGCAGAAGGTGATAAGGTCATAACATGTCTAGTTCCATTCCTTTTTTAAGTACTTGTAAATACACAATAAGATTTAATTACTGTAGTATATTTAATATATTTACTTATAGATGTTGTGGAATATCGGATTATAAATGTGGATATAAAATAAACAATTTGTTGTAATATGTTATGTCGTTTATGTATCTACAAATAACACACATACACATATTGAGCCTATTTCTTTCCCACTGCTGGGACTCAGGTCTACTCTCTCTGAGAGGGAGTGGGCCGGAATTCACCACGTAGGACTAATGCGGGTTGGTGGACGTCACATGTGTTCGGTTGTTTTTCGTTCCAAAACGTGCTCGTAGTGCTATTCTGCTAATATTCTCACCGTGAAAACGTGAGAAGTGAGTTTGTAGTGCTCTGATAATCCTTAAAGATTCCTAGCGTCAGGTAGGATTACAGTTCACTTCAAACTCACTTCACGTAAGTTTTCACTGTCACATTTGTACAGAATATATCGGCTGTTATTCATCTTTTCTATTACATAAAGAAAATGTAAATTTTTAATTAATTTTTTGTTGCGTTAAAATAAAACATCACTTTTAATAATAATTTTGATAAACTGATTCTATAAATTTTATTACTTCTTCTACGTAATTTATACTCTGAATAATTTTCGTATGAACATGCCAATTGGTCCATAATATTTAATACTATAATTTCAAGTTACTACTACAATATTCAGAAATAGCACTCTAGAAATTTAGAAAGCTAAGATTTTTCGTTACTTTTATGAAAATATATTTCATTTGCATCGCTACTGCCATTTTTTATCTGCTAAAGGCGTTTGTACATGGTAAAAACAGGGAAAATATTCTACTGGTTGTAAGCAATCTTCAAGCTAAACAAATACACACTTACCACAGATTATCGATACTTATAATGTCTTCGGAAGTCGTGTTTACATTTGTACACAGAGGAAGATATTATCTTACAGACTTACTTTGAGTACAAATGCCCTTAGCAGATAAGTTAGGGGTCAATTAATCTTTTCTGTGCGTGTTTTATTATATAGATTGGCCCTTTAATTACAATATTAAACAATTCTCTTTACAACTATCATACATTTATTTTTCGATACATGAGCCGATATGGTGGCAGGAACCTTTAATTATAATAGTTTGAGTACTCTACGAGTTATTACGTTTGCATTAAGAAGAAGCAGGATGAATCTCTCTCTATGGTTAGACATGGTGTAGGTGAGCTATCGAAGCAGTTTCAAAGAACACTATTAATAAGTTTGAGTAGAACTACCAGATTTGTAGGTTATAAGTCTTACTACCTATTATTAACATGAGCTTTTAAATTCCTGAAATCTTCATTTACATATCGCGGTTCACCATTTCCCTATATTTTAGTGAATTTAATTCACCATCAAGCAATTTATCTATTATACTCTGAAGGTAATGAACATGGTTCTATAAATTTGTCCTAATAGACGGTTTACTTCTTATCATATACATCTATTAGTTCGAACTTCCAGATCTTGTTTGGCCCAATTTCTGTGACGTAGAGGTGGGATCCGTTTCTTGTCACAGCCAGAGAGTGGGGGTTTGTGAAGCCCTGAAAAAGACATTGGCGCATTATTAGACACACTTTTAAAGCTTAACTCACTACCTGGCTAGCCACAAGCTTAACTGCAGATAGAACTGGGCCATTTACACTACGAAATAGAATATAATTTACAGATTTTATCAGGAAAAGTGGAACCTATGTGTACCTACCTACTTATTCAAACGAATAGTTTTTCGTAAATTTCGATACAGTTCCAAAGTAGCCCAGTAAAATTATTCGAGACTAAAACCATCACGGTGAAAAAATTACAACTTACAGTGGTCGGTTCCCATGTATCCAAAATGTTTCCATAGAGCGCATTCACAGTAAATCCTCTGACGGAAATATTCTGGGACGTTGGCCCATTCACAGCGTAGATCGTATCTCCGTGAGACGCAACAGCAAACACCCTGCCTAGGGTAGGATCTTCGATAACAGTTGCCGGTTCAAACATCTTCACATAACTCTTCAATCCAGCCTTCGGGCAGACGATCCTCATGTTCTCCCTGTCTGCGACACAGACGATGTCTAGATGTTCCAATAATGTCACACTGTGCGGAAGATTCAAGGACATCGTGTCAGAATAGGAAGGTATGGCCAGTAATAGTTTTCCTGCTGCGTTGAACTTGAGTATTTGGTTGTTGCAATAGCCGTCAGCGACGAAGATTTCTCCAGTGGTGGCGACAGCGACGGAGGTTGGCATGCATAGTAACACGCGGCGTCTGTAGGGGTAGCCGGCTGTGAACGCTTCTCCGATGGTCAAGGTCGGGTACTTGTGGTTGTTTGGAATGTACTGAAATTTAAAAAAAAAATTAAGGACAACTAAACAAACCTAAACACATAAAGCTCAATGTCATAAAATCTTCCCCAAATCCTTTGTAGCCAGCCAGTGTATCCTGGTCGTAATCGAATATGCTCAGACGGCTTATTGACGGATTAAATATTCTACTTCCTAAAAAAGTTGATCGATGTTGAGCGGAAGCCTCACCAATGCAAGTCGACTGGCTTCCGCCGTACCAACTCGCCCCTAAAAGCGTGTGACCTTGGGCACTACTTCAAGTTATATACAGGGTGTCCGGTAATTAGTGGATAACCTTGAAATAGCATAAAGTAAAACTTATGGCCGTTCTAAAAAAATACAAAAAAATATATATCCCAAGTAAGAAAGAAAGTAGGTTTATTTGTCACAGAAATACGCGCATACAAAAAGATAAGAATAATCAGAAAAATAAACAAAATAGATCTACATTATAATCACGAGTTCAAAACAGAAATAGTCGGCAGCTGCACGTCATGACTGTGACAAGAAGGCTTTCACTCAGTATGATGCTGTGCTATGAGGGACCTACAACACAACGCCGATTCGCGCTCTTTTTTTTTGAAGTAGTACTTAAGATACGATTTTGTAGAAAAAAATACTGTGCAATTTCTAGTTACACTATTTACTGCCTCTGTGCCGCATAGTCAACGTACAATATTATAACAACAAATAACCAATGGAATTCATTCATTTGTGGTCGTGGTGATGAAGACTGTAAAAAAGTTCGTATTTGTTTCTAAAAAATCTTAGATAGGTACTACTTGGGATACGGCCATAAGGTCTTTAATATGTTATTTCAAGATTATCAATTATTTACCGGACATCCTGTATATTCAAAATCTTTGGATTTTATTAGGTAATACAGATGTAATCGTTAGCTTAGTATATTGCTTACCTTGAAAACCTGGTGCTTGGCGACATCAGTGACCCAGACATTATCATGGTGGTCCACAGTCAGTCCATGTGGCATGTAGAAGGCATAGGCCCCCCAACTGTGCAACACAGATCCTGTGTGGGGATCCAAGACTAGGATGGTATCTTCTATGATCGGACCCTTGTCCAAATTCTGATAAGCGTTGGATTCGTTGAAAGTACTGCAAAGTATTTAACACACCATTAGAAATAGTTTATTGTCCAGCAAGCGTAGCATGACCACCATAGAAACGGGTTTTGTCGACGGAAGAATAGACAAAATGATAGATAGTAGAAATATTTCTTACAACATACAATTCTTATGAAAATCTTGACAAAGTGAATTCTGGCCTTATGTTTCAACTGCATTTCTCTTGTTTTCCAACGCCATTTGTACGTACCTACCCAGTATTTAGATTGTATGCGTACTTCGTCATTTATAAGGGGCTAGATGCTAGATGAAATGTATGCCGACTCTGTTGGATTTACCAATAAAAAAAGCCTGGGCTTTTCCCAACTATATTGGGGTCGCCTTCCAGTAAAACCGGATGCAGCTGAATACCAGGATTTTACATGAAGCGACTGCCTATCTGACCTCCACAACCCAGTTACTGGGTACTACGATACCCCTTGGTAAGACTGGTTGTCAGACTTTCGGGCTTCTGACGACCCGTAACGATTGTCAAAGATCCATGAATGACAGCCGGGACCAACGGCTTAACGTGCTTTCCGAGGCACGGAGGGCGCTTGACATGTAAAGATGGTCACCCATCCACGGACCAACCGCGGCAAGCGTTGATTAACCCGATCGATCGACCCGTGCGGATGTTATTACTTAGCCACAAGCCCCTTACCAATAGATGGCATCTAATTTTGCCAGATGCGACGGACACTATCTATTAACTAAAACCTGATAGCCTATGGCGATGTATCATTTTGTCTATTCTTCCGTCGACAAAACCAGTTTCTATGGTGGTCATGCTTCGCGTGCAGCTGATACAGTAAGCAGGTACACAACTTAACACAAGTTGAGACAAGACATTACTTCAATTCATCACGGAAGTCGGCAGGTATGAGTGTGTCTTATATCGTAAAGAAAGTTTTGAGTATGAATGTGTATGTCTATGAGTCGAAAACTAAAGTAACGATGGATAGTTTGTGTGATTGAGGAAAGGAAATAGCCATAAAAGCGGTGAATGCTAAGATGTCGGCTGATAGCAATTTATGAAAGAAGGGGTTAAGGGCATGAGGATATAGGTAATAAAATTCGTGGATATAGTAACTCGCCTTTCGTCCCATACTCGCTCGGCCCTGTGGAATATCACAGGCTGTCCCAAGGAGTTGATGGAGACAGAGGTTATCTGTCCCACGTTCAACGATGTTTGCGGCCAGTCCTTTACTTCCTGTGGTCTCAAAACTATTTCATCTTTCGGCTGAAAAGTTTTACAGAGTTAATTTTTCTCACGTTTTGAATCATTTTTCTTTTCTAATCACAAGTGTTACAAATTGCTTATTCAGAATTGTTTATATCCTGAGTTGGGTGTAATACCTAGGTATGTGTGTATAAGTGAACTTCACTTACCAAATGGAGATCCAAGTTTTTCAGCAGATCGTCATTAGAACCATAACTGAAATAGTCGAAATTCTCCCGCACTGTTTCTGGTTCACAATAGATTCCTGTTACAGATAGAAGAAACACAAGTCCCGGCAGCATTTTGATACACGTCCTTCTATTTGTTGTGGTCTACGTATTGTTAGGGTCTGATTGCCGACTGCTTCAGCTATTGATTATTCACTCTCAGACAACGGACGACGCGCATGCGCGCTCCAGCAATGGCTTTCCTTATACATTCTCAAGGTCAAAATTGGGGAAACGAGAAATGAATCATAAATAATCGAGTAAAACATAGATTTATTTTTCACATAACTCGAACAACAAAATTGGTCAAGATACGCGCGTCACATTCGTAATATTGTGATCTCATTCATTGTGGTGAAAAAAGGAAACGAGGTGCATATCTTAGGCTAATTTATGAAAATAGAAGATGAAATTTTATTTCATTTTATACTGAATCAGTCTCAAATTAGCATCGTTGTAAGAATTTGACACATTTGAAGATTTCAGAATTTCATGGAGACTTACATCTACGGTATCAAGCTAGAACTTTCAAGTGTACAATTGTATTTTGGGACATGTTGAAAATATTTTGTTTCAAGAATTTTGTTTGTTGACTACTGCGGGCGCCATTCCGAATGCGGCTGATCCCAGATGTAGCCGGTCTCGGTCATGGAGCAGACGGCATTGTAGTAGCGCCCCGGACTGCGGCAGTAAGACCACGAAGGGCACTTACATCGGAACAATGTTTGGAACTCCTCCTTACACACTTCATTCCACCAGCACGTCCTCTACAACAGTTTATCGATTAAAGCTTCTCACATTTCTTCAGAAAAAAATTACGTAATTTAGAATGAAACCGTACCTCAGTGATGTATCCTCTGACGGACTGGTCGGAATAGCTTCGTTTCTGTACCGATGCAGTTTCAAGCATTGCACTCAACATAATTATTAGCACGAACATTACATATTGCGCCTGAAACGTTCAATACACGGACACTGTACACACAAACTCAATTATTCACACACATATACTTAGTTCACATACTGCTGCTGGTCTTACCTTAATCATAGCAGGGTTTAGGTCCAAAAATAGAAAATTATCGGGCAGCGTTGCCTTTCATGTTACGCCCCCTGACGGAGCTTTCAGGTTTCCGACTAGGGTTGCGCGACTGTTCATATGTGCCTTATCGGTGTTTATTATGAAACGTGTAGTCGCGTCCCAGATATCTACTTTTTATTGATTGTCTCTTCCTTGTCGACGTGGTTGGGTTTGTTTTTGTTTGGTAAATGCATGGTTTGAGGAATTGTTTGTGTGAGGTTACTCGTATCGTAGTATAGTCGTAGTTATACGAGGTTTGATGGTGGATTGAGTTTCTTTCAATCGGAAATAATAGATAATATGAGTTTACTTGTTTCGACTGTTTTTGCAAAAGTTTTGAGTTAATTTCCTACGATGCCCAATCCGAAAAAGGTAATTGTAGGTAATAGGTAGGTAAATAAGGGTCATATAACGATGGATAAAGACAATAAATAAACTTAAAAATCATCAAAATTAGGTTATCATGATGAAAATGCAATCTTAGAATAATAAGTTATATTACTTAACAACTTTAAATACATTAAAATTTACAAAATCACTAGCTACTTTAGACTCACGTGTTTCTTAATACAACAGTGACAACAAAGATCAGCAAAATAACATTAATACGTAAAATAGAATTAATCAAACAATTAGGATAAATTACAATCTAAAGAAATTCAAAAGAAAATCGAAATAATTCAACTAAACAAATTAAAAGCACGCGCAGACAGACAACGATCAATACAACGTTCCATTTTCAAAGTTTCATTTTTTGCAAACGCGTTTAGCGCGATGCTATTGGACGAAAACCGTTTGATCGTTATGTGTCTTCACATGCCCTAATGGAATGGCACTTAGATGTAAAAATAAATAAATTTTAGTACAAGTTTAATTACAAAGAGCTTTGGTCGGAACTACCACTACATTTGGGATTCTGTTGCCGGCTCTATGAGCCGAAGTTTCAGCAACATCACTAAATTGTTCTACATTGCCTGTATATCTTCTATTTTGTTTTCTTCCACGTCTTCGTGTTCTTGCCGCCTGTGTAAGTCTTCTGCATCTTTCCTGTAAATTAAATACCACCATAAAATTTCTATTACGTTCAAAAATTAAATTCTTTCAAGAATTATGAAGCCTAGAAAAGCAAACTTGTTAGATTAACTTGGCATTATATATCAAACTCCAAGGACACAAGGTCGATAGTACAATAAAGGCCAACCTAATACAGCTCATAAAAATATTAATGTACTTTACTCACGAGTATTTGTTCGAAGATTGGAAGATACTCTTGGGACATAGCCTATAATAAGGCCAACATTCGCCCCCAGCTTGTCCTGCCTTCTGGGCCTCCACATATTCGTCTAGGAGACTCGCGTATGGGGACTTGCTGGGCCTAGAAAGAGAAATAACATTTATAAAGAGACATTCATGTACTATAAAAATCTTAAATTCATTCATTCACTGACAGACAACGCGCAGCCTAAACCATTGGGTCTACAAGCATGACATTTTGCACAAGAGTTCCATAGATAACGAAAGTGAGCACTAAGGAACAATTTTTGAAAATTCATCCCCGAAATGAGTTAAATAGAGGAAGAAAGTTTGTATGGAAGTTCGTATTTTTGTGCACATGGCGTGACTTGTAATAAAAAGCAAATAAAAAGTTTCCCTCTAAATCTTGCAGATCACGTTAATCCGTCGCCTTTGACATGTATGCTTCCTTACAAAGCTATCAATGACATTCTTCATTAGTACTTAAAAGTTGAAAGCCCGTAAACCTTAGTATGCCGGCTAGATACGAGTAAATCTACAACTGGATAGACGTGTCTAATACCGATATAGCTTCATCCGGTTACACTGGAACTCACTGAACTGACTTTATCTTAGGAAATACAAAGTCAAAGTCAAATCGTTTTTTTGAAATAGGCACATAAAAAGGCACTTTTGAACGTCAAACATTAATAAGAAAATATAATTGATTCTAGTTGCCCTATCCAAAAGGTAGTTTCGTATGGAAAAGAATGGGCAAGAAACTCCACCGTTACTCTTTTAAAATGTTTTACAATATTTTGTATACCTACGTTAATTATATAATTATATGTGTGTCTGGTTTTACACGCACATCGTAGAAGAAAAAAACTTTTGGCAAAAAAAAAATATTTTTCACTTTTTTGCAGTACCAACCCCACACAAAGTCGTATACCACTACTTGCAATGTAAAAAACAGTGAGGAAATTATTATAACATCTTCAATATACGTGGAAAAATACGTAGGTATTATTTAAGCTAAACCCTGTTGAGCTCGGTGTCTACACGAGGCGTCAGCAGAATTCAGCAGCTTATAGCTCCCACACAAAACTGCGAATTCGCGTTGCATCGCGGTTTTGTGTGAGAGCCCTAAGGGTTACCCTTGGGGCTCTCACACAAAACCGCGATGCAACGCGAATTCGCAGTTTTGTGTGGGAGCCTTTGACCTGCTGATTTCGCTGAAGTCAAAAGGTGTCCCGGGGTTCAACAACAAAACCTCTCATCAAAACTCGATCAAACTTATATGGGACTAATTTGGAAGTATATCCTTTCAGATAAAAAAATAATTTTTCAAATCCGTTTATAAATGACGGAGTTCTGAGGTAACAAACATTAAAAAATGCAACCGAATTGAGAACCCCCTTCTTTTTGAAGTCGGTTAAAGAGAAAATTGTATACAGGATTCCTTAAATCTGAAAATAATTTTAAAATATACGTACGTAAAGAACAGCTTCATAATTTCCCCGAGAAGACCAAAGTTCTTGAGTGGGTGCGACTGGATTTCGCAAATAGCTCGTAAAAGACACTCTTTTCCATCTAGCCCGAAGTTTGCGAACATATCCTCCGCTATTCCATACAATATTGCTCTGAAAAGAATGGTCTCTCTTTAAAGCCGTAGTCATCGAAAAATTTTAATTGGACAAAATTCTATTATATCGTTTGTTAGTCTGATGTTTATCTAAAGACTAATGCAAAAAAAAAAAAAAAACAATGAACAAACAATCAACAAAATGCCAAAATGACAAAGAATGCTTTCAAAAATAACCTATCTTAAATGATTTGCAAAAATATTATTATCTGTGACTATTTAAGACTCCAAATTGAAAAAGATGCTATCAGAAGAGAAAAGATCAACGAAACCTATTGTAAAGTGAACCACTCAAATGGTTCTATTATACGTAACAAATTCCTATATATTAACAGTAAGTTGAAACAATTTATTGTTTACTCTAGTTTTTCGATTCCTTACGTAATTGGCGCCGGTTTTCGAATCACATAAAGAATTTCAAACACCCTTTGGTAGTAACTTCCTGCGTCCGTCGCCAACTATCCTTCGTGAGTGGAATTCCTGATGTATTCATCGACGTGAAGGTGAAAGTGACGGGCAATAAGTTGACCGCTACTGTTGCTAGCTTCCACGAGGTTTGAGACCCACAGAAATACGTGTGAACGGCTTTCGTGTGTGGTCCCTTCTTCAGTACCTTTGTTACTTTGTCCCTTTTGGTCAGTAATCGTCTCGTTGTTAAATCTTTCAAGATTTGCATAACAAGATGAGACTGTCGTTTACTGTCTGTTTATTGAAACAAAAGACAAACGATTGTTAAGTTTGAGTAATTACGCATCATATACTTTACCTCTCTCCTCCATGCAATCTGTCCAGTATTGCCATTTCAACATCAGGAGTGACATTTTCTCCAGTAGACCGCTTGCCTCGTCTCCGGTCCAAGTACTGTCCTACATAATCCGCCATCATAGAAACTGCCGCTCTTCCCATAGATCGGGCCAAGATGGGCGGGAATGCTCCGTAAGGATTTTCATTGTCCGTCAAACCGAGTTTGTCAAAGTCGACTGAAATTCGTAAAAGAAACTTAGTACTCAAATAGCCTACGTTGTTAACAAATTAGTTTGGATATCTACCACCTCATTCATCAACAATATTGGGACCATGTATGATAGACACGATACTTTTAGCACCGACGACTGCATCAATGCTGCATCGCGTTTTCGCGACTCTGCGTTCGCTTACCCATCGCATTGCTGATGCTAAATGTAGGTATCTATCGTGAATCTGAATTTCTATTAAAAATAAAAGTGCTAGATTAAAGCAATCTTTAGCTTAGCTTTAGAAGATATCACGATTTAATGAAAGAGGGGAAATAGTTAAAAGTTTAAAACACCATTCTTGTATCTACTTTTGTGTTTACTTCTTCGCTAATTAATTTAACGGTTTCTCTAATACTACAATTAATTCTAAGTTAAACCTCACTGACTAGGACTACCTACATGTACATCACCTTAGGCTGCATTCCAAATTACACTCTAACCGCTCACAGAGCTCACATCAATAATTTGCGTTCCGATTTAGATATCACGATTATGACAGCATGAGAAGTGTCAGCAATTCGGAACGCTTGTGAACGCGCTCACAGTGCACTTGAATACTTATGGTTGGATTACAGTATTTCTTTGTGTATACACCACAAATTTCTTCTTCTTCTTTGGTTAGGTGGGGGCTGTAGCCAGAAGCACAATTTCGAAAATGCCACGTTAGTTTAAAGATATGTTGCGACTTAAAACAGAACAGCACAACTGTCATTTTTGACAGCGCTCACGGTGATAACAATTTAGGGCATGGTCAGCGTTATCGCAAGATGGCGCATGTCATGACGTCATCTATGACGATTCACGGGACATTGTTATCGCGCTCACGCTAATTCGGAACGGCTGTAAGTACTCTCAAATCGATTACAGCGCAACTCGGAACGTACCCTAAGTTTACTCTTTCAATACGATAACGCTACAATTTTACAATATTAATATTATCTATCTACATGTTACTTATTGTAACCATTGACTGTAATACAAACAAAGTGTGGTCTAAACTACCTCTAAATAAATACATGTTATTGTTGACAAATACCAAATAGATGTTGATTGATTGGAAATAATTTGGACGAATTGATTAAAACTTTCCAAATTAAAATATTAGATTATGATAATACTATGTTATTGTGTATTACTTTCAACTACTCTGATTGTTCTACTTCAAATTATAGTAGACTTGAAAGTACTGACTCATAAATGCCAAAGAGTATTTTAGTGTACCTGCAATCATTGAAATAAAATATCTCGATTATAGAGCACAGGAATGACGAAAATATAAGGGACTTAAACTGCATACAGGTACTGGTATCCACGAAGAAAACATTTTAATTCATGAGTAAACCATACGCTGACAAAATTTTTTTTAATGTTTAATTTTAACTGATTTAGGGCTGATTTTTTTACGCCTGATATCTTTATCTGAGGAATAATTTTGAATTTTAGTCAGTTTTTCCATACAAAAACTGTCAAACGTCAATTTTATTCCTTAGATAAAGATATCAGGCGTTGGGCAAATCAGCCCTTAGTACTCACGGCAATATCAAGCTATACTTTTCCAGTATAAGCTGACCTCTTATTGTACGGAAAACCTTTACAATACGACATCAGCTTATAATGGAAATGAATAGCTTAATATGTAGCCATGTGTACGCAATATAAAGAATATAAAACATTGAGGGATGAAAACATTTTAGAAAATGGCACTTACTTGTAAAGGGGAAACTGACGGTCATATTAGACAAGAATCCTTTCGGTGGATGCCTTACAAATGGCATCGATAGTGACGGTGTGATCGTCATTGTAGTACCGGGTGGCAACGCCAAGCGGCCATCGTTCGTGATCCAGAGGATTCTCTTCTGCCGCGAGTGCGGTATGTTCTCTTTGGCCACGCCATCATGGCTGTTCAGAGAAGCCATCGGCAGCAAAGCAGCTAATGCTATGCTTAGTAGTACACGGGGAACTGATGCATCCATCGCCTACCTGTGGAAATCATTTATTCTCATTGCTGTTTTTTTAATAATATTTGGGTTATTCTTATTGGGTACATCATTATTTAACTTTTACAATTTCTGTACTCAGATTTGTTCTGACTATTGCATTTCCTTTGTGAGAAATATTGTCATAATCTTATGATTATGACAATATTTCTCTTTTGATTGAATTCAGGTCATCCTCAGTCCTGACAAAAAAGGCAAGTTAACAAATTAGACAGTGACAATTCCTTTATAAAAGTCAATCTATGGTGACAATCAGAGCCGTCAAAACACAACACAAACATTGAATCATTATATCCTCTCGTCAGAGAGTAGTATATTCTTTGATTATATCTCATAAAGAAAAATAAATATTGTGGAATCACGATGCTATCAAACAAGTGCACTCATATACGTATCAGGGATAATAATGATTATGACATCGATGTGGAGAATTTCATAAAATCACTAGAAGCCAAACATAAGATAGATTTTCGGTGCTTGCCAAGATGGGAAGAATTAGTTAAACGGTTACACGTAGCAGCCACCGACTGCAACCGAATAATACAAGGTGCACGTCTGCGAAAGAAAATGATAATAGAAAACTTGTATATACAATCCACCAGACCATCTCCCTTTGAATTAACCTCCGGATTGTGTAGGACAGCAAGCAAGTGGCGTAAAATTGAAGCTGACGGGAAGAAACGAAACATTTCTGTGGTTTATGAAACTGATATATCAACAGAATCAAAAGAAGAGGCAGCAACTCTACATCCCAACACTAGCATTTCATCTGCATCTCAACTAATTGTGTCAATAGAATTAGAGCCTTCGAAAGAGGACGTGGAGGTGCAAGTAGAGCTACAACCAGAGTCACATTTACCTGCGGCTGTCTCTACAAATCCTCACAAGTTAGTTTCTCCTCTCGGGTCGCAATCCTGTGGAATGAGTTTTAAATCCCTATTTTCCGGCTCGAAAGCACAGTTGGAAAGTGTCAAAGAAGAGTGGCAATGTTTAAAACCCACGTCATCAGTAATATGTATTCCGACGCCGATTATTCTGACCAACGACACTTTAGAAGAACAATTTGTTCAATTCACGGTGATGAACTGTGCAGGCGAATATATGCATATTAGATTTAAAAGTATTATGGATGATTCTAAATTTTTGACAACAAAGATATTACCCGCTATTCCAAAGCGACTATATCCTGGTATACCTGCTGTATTCAAATTAATATTTAGACTAAAAAATCAGGCAGAATTAAAATCTGGGTTATATTTCAAAGTTGGACGTGGCGTTTGTGACGATGCTCCTCCAGAAGCTTTGTGTGTCCCAATCATCAGCGCATTTTCAAAAATACATACTGTGCTAGTATCCGAAACGATAACTATGCCGCCTGTTTACCCTTGGCATATAAAAAGGAATGGTAAGTATTCAACTGCAACTGTGAAAATTTCTGTTAAGGATCCCTATTCTTATCACTTGCATATTTATAAACGACTGATTGATTTATCTAAAGAATCAGATATGTGTCTCTCTATACAAACAAATGGGCTGAATACTGAGAGTATTGAAGAAAGAGAAATATGCATACATGAGGATGCTAAGACAATAGTATCTTTGCCAAAAATCGAATTCGAATCAGACCCAATAAATAACATCGAATCAATGGATTTTCTCGTCAAAAGGATTATTGAGCTCGCTTTAGACACGTTTATATTCGAGTCTACTTATTTGTACTTGAAACCGTACGAAAAAGTAAAACTTCCGGTATATTTTACTAAAAATGAACGCATTGGCTGTCACAATAGTTACTATGAGTTAGAATTACTGGAACCAGAAACCGAAAAATTGATAATGACAAAAACCTTAAAAGTCTTCGCAGAGGTGCTTCCGCATCCAATAAAAATACATCCTGAAATATTAGATATGTCCAACTCACCAGTTGCACATGGTTATATTGAAGATCATTTTGTAATCACTAACCATCATAAGGTGTGTCTTGCTACTATTAAAATTAAATTGACAACTAAAATGAAAAAATTGTTTAACGTGGATCCTATGGAGACTGCAGTGCCTGCATCAACAAGTGTGCAGTTCACAGTGAAGTTTTGTTCAAGAGACTTTTTGTCAGTTACCCAACCAGAACCATTCGAAGATTTAGTACATTTTACATTCAAAATTATAGTACTTGGCTATAAACCTGTGTTCGAAAATGTGCCACCATTCTTTTACGAAGTGATCGCACCGTGTGCAGTAGAATTTAAAAAGGTTTACAATGAAAAGTACTTCAAAGAAGAAGAATCAGTTGTTTTGGTTTTGTCTACGAAGTAGTATTTCATTCGAAACAATATTGTTAGTTTCGTGTTGTCGGTTTGTAACGTTATTGTGAATTAAAAATATTATTTAAAGAACAAAATCTTGATAAATTACTCGTTTTAGTTCAGTAAGTAATCTACTTACTTCATTCTCCTATCTCTTCCATTTAAATGAAGTTACTTTAAGGGGGAAGTGCTAAGGTAGCTCGCGAAATTCAAATTTTCTTACGACAGTTTGCGGCTTAGTATCAGAGTGTATGTTGATTAAAGTATAGTTCGTGACCGTATCAAATATGTATTTGTACATGCAAATTGCAAAAAAACGTACGAAAATTTGAATTTCGCGGGCTACCCTGGCGCTTTTGCCTTAACTCTTTCTAGATCTAGTCTACAAAACTAGTAACGATCCCGGGGACACTGAGTAATGTTTGACAAGGATCAAACCTGTTAACGCGTCCAACTAACTAGTTGTATGTAATACAGGTCAAGTGAGTTGATTGCCTGAACCCGCATAATATCCCAGACCAGATCTACAGGTCGGACGACCGCTTCAATGCGACAATCGATTATAAATCTACGACAAGTTTGATGGAAACGATTGTGCTATAACACCTTTATTATGATTTGATCTCAGGGTACCTGTAAGCGATCGTAAACTTCATATTAAATCATGCATCTTCAACTACCATTGACCTAGTCGCATAATATTCTCATAATTGCTTTACCTTTACGGTTTAAAGCTTTAATATCTTAAAAAGTTGTGGAAAATAATTGCTTACAGTCTACTGCTGAATTGCAAATGTTTTTACAACCTTAATAAATTCTACTCATACATGTATTTCATTTCCAAAAAAATCGGTAAGTAGCTGTTGCATTTTGCACAATTCCCTTACTTCTCCTCTACCACAAGAGGAACAAAAGCCTTGATTAGCATCACCTGTTAACGCAAACATTTATTAAGTGTTAAATCATTAGCAACTAGTTCTATGTTTAACAGCTGCAAGATTATATTGCTCATTTTCTGTTGCTGTTTCATTTGAAGTAAGGCTATCAGCCTATGCTATCAGCACTATCTATGAAGTTTTCTAATCGATCACCTTTTTTGTTGATGTGTATGTTGTTTTCCTATTCATAGCACGTATGTCAATTCAAAACGGTCGAGTCCTACGTTCAATCGAATCCATAATGTATCGAATTGTCATCAGGAATTCATTAAGCATTCACACGATACTTTCGCAAAATTTTTGTCTGACGTCTGTAACTTCACTAATTTTATAGTGATCAATCACATATTGTCTTGTCTAGTCTTCTAGCTTTGAAAGCTGAGTCTAGTTTTGTTATTTATTTTAAACCGTGTTTTAATTGTTTTCAATTTTCAACAGGTCGTTTTGTTATCTCTCTTGTATTAGTAATTTCTGTAGATGTCCTGGTTCTTTTTTTATATCTTTTGCAATGTACTCGTATGTTACATATTCAGTATGTTCGGTGACGATGAATCAGTATTTGTTGCTTCTTATATTCTTTCCAAAGTCAATAACTCTTAACGACGATGGCAAAGTAACTTAGATCAAGACACCGCTATTGAGATTACACCATCCGTAATAACTTGATGCATGTGTGCAAGCTTACTGTTATGTTACGTTAGATTATATCATAATTAGCTGAGGAATGTTAGCTATTTGCTATATAAATGAAATCGTGTTTCTTTGACGCCATAATTTTATCTGCCAACTGACGTCTCTAATTATATGTACATTTAATTTGTCCATTAAGACTGTTCTGTTTTGCAATTTGCAATTCAACATTGACTGATTATGCTAAAGCAGTCGTAGGTACAGGTTTTGTTGGCAATTTTAGACTCCGTAGAATACAGTTATCATTATTTTCGACAAAAACAGCTTAAGATAACCGAAATCAATAAAGAAATAGCGATTTATTGATTAAACAAATTGATTGTGAAGACTTTTGGATAATCTACACCACATTGTATCAACCTTATTTTCAGTTCCCATAGAGGGTTAGGATCTGGATGGAGGATTAGGGATCTTTATTACACTGATTAGCATGGATCAAAAAATATTTAATTATAGTAATCACTTCGTTTGACTGGTGCATTGCGGTTTCGGTACCTACTTATTATTTTATGAATACAGACGTCAACGTTGCTTATTCTTATCATATTTTGTGTTCATATTTACTTAAGAAACATTAACGGACCACACAAAGACAGGTTAAAACACAGGTGTATTTTCCTCATCTGTAGCATCTAGGTTAGGGTGACCTAAAGAATATCTAGTTCGACAGTAGCACTTCAAAGCTTCGCGGAGTCAAGCTCGTTGTGGTCCAAATCACCACATTTCATCTCTGGCAAATGTGTTATTGTTTTAAAACGTGGACCGTTTTATAGCACCGGCATGACTTATAACATAGGTACTACCCGCTGCCCGCGGCTTCGCCTGCGTGGACCCTATTTCTTTTTCTAAAATAAAAGTAGCCTAAGTTACTCCTTATAACATCAGCTATCAGCCAGTGAAAATTCCGTTAAAATCGGTGTTTAATTAGAAAAAAATTAAGAATTGTTTTTTTTTTTGTTTAATGTACCTACCTACCGTATATACTTTCATGCATTTAGTAACAAGCTGTCGTTTTGACATTACAAACAGACACTTAACTTTATTTAATTGTATATTTGTTGGTATATATTACAAACAGATACTTCAAATTTATTTATTTGTATATATATAGATGGCCCGACCTTATTTAGCGCCGCTGTGGTTTGGCAACACTACATATTATTATTATGAACTGATGACCCACTTTAGATATGAGGATTCGATGGGAAAATTACAATGTAATGTTTGTTTACAACCTTTTTACACGGAAGTAGTTGCAGCTTCCATAGTCTTGTTCATCTACATTCGATACTTCATTATTCACTATTCGAATCCGCCTCACGGCTATCGTGTTTTCTATCTCATTACCTGTATTTTATGAATATTTCTCCAATCTCGAATTAAGTTGATTTGAAACTGCATCGTGAAGGTCACTTTAATATGAGCTTCGGGTTAACAAACTTAATTCTTTACAGTCTATGTAGATGAAGTTGAATGAACTGTTATTATTTCTAGTAACACGCTGTCTAGGCACGCGTCATTTTCAAATTAGATTATTAAAAAGTTGCAGTAAAAAATCTTAACAAGTCCATTTTGCACACCTAATTATATCTCAATTTTTGAAGACATAAATAATTCATATTTCTAGTGGCTTGTTAGAGACAGTGCGTAAAGCTAATATAGATTAAATTCGTCCATTAATACAGTTATAAATCGTTAATATTCATTAATTCGCGGTACGTCTGATTAAATACTCGCTGCGAGTGATGTGTTAAGGGGGAAGCGCTAAGGTAGCCCGCGAAATTCAAATTTTCTTATGATTTTTGCAATTTACAGCTCAGTGTCTTGGTGTATGTTGAAAAGTATGATTTGTGACCGTAACGATTAATGTATTTACAGAATTATAATCATTAGAATCAGTAACACAACTCCTTAGGTTATTATAATCCTCAAATGTAAAGATTTCATGAAATAGTCATTCAATGACTACCAGACTTCTGTGGATTACTTGTCTTAGAGAATTGTATTGATGACTTCAATGTCTGTAAATACATATTTGTTACCATCGCGAATCATATTTTAATCAACATACAACCTATTACTGAACTGCAAATTGCAAAAGGCTTAAGAAAATTAGAATTTCGCGGGTCACCCTGGCGTTTTAGCCTTAACGAATCAGCACCGAATTGATGAATGAGTTGAAACACTGATAGATTACAATTCAGGACGATTCTGAGAGCGCATGCACTTGGCGTGACACTTGAAACAGGAATTAATTGAGGCCGTATTTAAATCACTAGTATGTGATAAAACCTATGTATGAGCCTAGATGATAATTGAGAAATTATTCTGTAACGGTCATATTTAAATTAAACTCACCTCAATATCACAACTGTTTCGAAGATAAATGTTCATCTACGCACCACACGAGGTAGTTTGTTGTCCTTGCAGAACTATCGTTCACTATCAATCACACTGTACAAATAAATGTCCTTTTCCCGCGATCATCGCAGGATGTATTGGCTGATAGCGGGTCAGCTGCGCAGGCGTCGCTATTGCTGTATGGTTGCCAAAATTTCGCTAACTTTCGGGCACGGTTGCGCATAACAAACACTGTTCCACGAAAATGCGTCCTCGTTCGATATAATCCGCGGCGAATTTCTTTTTGGTATCGACAGCTGAAGTAAAGTTGGTGCGTCACGTTCGTCCTCGAGTCCTGGGACGTCTGTAATTTCTTCGAGTGCCACAATATCGACGACGACACGACGACTTTGTATTCACATGTCGCCGAAACTCTCTTCGCTAATTATGATGCGCGGCGCGTCCCCCGCTTTCCGCATTGTCAAACAATGGAGCGTAGCACCCCGGGGTGACAGGTGGGTCCTCATCGCTTATGGCTGGCCCGTCATAAGGTCGGTTGTTTAGTGGCGATATGTTTAGTAATAAGAGTCGGTTAAGTATCTGGTTGCGAGCGCTGGCGCGGCGATACCGGTACGGAATGGAGGCTCGGGCGGGTGTAATCGGTCGACGTCGCCTCGCCAGTTGGCCACTGGGTTAGCGGTGTTCCTTTTCCTGCTTCGTTTCTTAATGGGTAGCACACATTGTAAGTGAATCTGATGCGAACCAGCCCTTCGCACGCGCGTGACGGCCGCGCTCACCAATTTATTTTTGGAAACAAAAATATCACATGGTGAAAGAGACAAAATTCTAATTTAATCAAATTGTTAATCATGCTTTTAAACCTAGAGCATCATCATCGGCATCATCTTCTGTAGACGTAAGTATCTAAGTAATATATAAGATAATAATATACTTTATTGGCATTTTCCTGAATTATCGCCTAAGTAGGTACCTACTCTATGCCAAAGACTACTTACTTCTTCAAAAGATATATGGGTCTTTCATTTGGGATTTCCGAAGGTTCATTGTATCTATCTATTATCTAGTGATATCAATACTGCACCATATGTTATATTTATTATCAATTATGATCATAACACTATCAAACGCTATCAATATATCTTTATCAGGATTAGAAAATACACTGGGTAATTCTTTCTTTGTTTAAGTAGGTACGTAATCAGGTAATTAATTTCGTAAGACATTCTTCATACATATAACAAAATACCTTTATCTCTAGTTATCTATTACATACAATACGAATACCAATAGGCCATATTTGAAATAATTAGTAAGGCATGCATGCTGTATAAGCATTTTCCGATGGCCGTTGCCAAAACGTTTTTAACATTTGCTCATATCATCGTTTATACAGAACCTTATCCAAGAGCCAAGCCACTTCACTCAAGAAGCCAAGATGTATCTCGGAGAGCTTACGGGCCTAATATCATAATTATGAATTCTCCAACATCATCAAAACATATATGTAAATCTAATCATACCTACTTATCTACATACATACGATGTACATGGACAACAAACATCTGATTTCCCAAGGGTTGGAGAGGTCACAGTAACTAACCCGGATAAAGAACATGCGAGATTAATGAATCCATGATAATTTTAAAAGCAAAATAAGTACATCCTTTTAGCGTGCCAGAAAATGATGGGATGAAGGAGTTGACTGGTAGCAAGAGGAAATCATTTGCACGAAGGAGAAAAAAACATTTTTAGACAAGTTCTATTAAAATAAACCTCAAGACTTTTTAATAGTCCTATACAAAACAAATCGAAGACGACACCACAGGAACACAAAGATAACATATATTTCCTCAAACGAGAACATAGGTACACATAACATCACGCCTTGTTTCCCCGAAGGGTTAGGCAGAGGTGTACCTATAGTACACCCACATTTCGCCAGTTATGTTCTCAGGTTCGTTAGGTTTCTTTCAGTGAGCTCATGAGGTACCCAAATATCGAGCTTTTTTGTGTACCCAGTTTTTTTCAAATGCGCCAAAACTGTTTTGTGGTCAATTCCCAGCTCTTCAGCTACGTCGTAACTACTGATATGCCGATCTTGCTCCACAAGTCCCATGTAATAGGGAGCGAGCCTATTGCCATCTACCGGGCACAAATCCAAACTCCGGGCTGCTACTGAGAAATTCCAGATAGTAAAACCCAATAACAACACTTTTTCTTAAACGAGAAATTAATCTTATTGACACTGGAACTGCTATAGCCCAAAGTACGTTCCTAATTAAACTAGTTTTCGATTACACACACAAAAAAAACAACAATGAAAACAAAATCAAAGAAAATAATACACCTGTGTGTACAAGATAATTATTATACCTACATAATGAAAGTGTTGCCGACATAATATTATACTACAGAATCGGGCCGGAACATATCGTGCAGAGGTCCAATTATGTAAATTGTATAAACTTGCACAATTATGATTTTAGGCCGCGATTCCTAAGTGGACCACACCTCATTTATCAGAGCAATGTTGTCAATGCTGTGGTGAAGACATATGGTGAAGAACAATGGAACGATATGTTCTTCGATAAACGTTAATGGCATGTTTGTATAAACTATTCTTGTTTGTCTTAGGAGTCGTACATCTAACCACATTGTTATGGGCAATATGTAGGCAAATTACCCTCTCTGTTGTGATGTTGCGCCAAGGAAAGCATACGTATTACAAAATTTATACGCATTTAAAATCCGATTAAATAATTCTCATCATTTCTATCAGATCGTTTTTTTAGGGTTCCGTACCTACGTCCGAATGAAAAACGGAACCCTTATAGGATCACTCGTGTGTCTGTCTGTCCGTCTGTCTGTCATAGTCGATTTGCTCCGAATCTACTGGACTGATTAAGTTAAGGTACACATATGAATTTCTGTGACTCAAACACGAACGTGTAATGTAAATTTTATGAATTTTGAATATGGGGTTCACTTTGGGGGAAAAATTTGAAAAAGTTTTGTACACTGTACCGGGTGACATATCAAATGAAAGGGCTTGTTATGAGGATTACAAGTATATATATATTTTTTTTTATAATTTTAAAATAAATAGTTTTAAAGTTATTAAGAAAATTGACGAAAATTGACCATACCCCTTATCTCCGACCGAAAATTGTTCTATGCTTATAGATTAGGTACAGAAATCCTATAAGTCTATGGTCTTAAAATAATACGGTAAATCACTCAATATTGTGCGTACAAACTTTTTACATTTGCAGTTGGAATGTATGGGGGAACATGTTTTTCAACTACAATGTTAAGTTTGTTCTTGGGATAAATTCATCCCAGCTGCGGAACCCTTCATTGTGCGTGGTCCGACACGCACTTGGCCGGTTTTTGTTTGTCAGTATGATATTAACAGCGGATGTCTTCGTCATTGCTGTAATCAAAGTATTAAGATAATCAATTAAATCAATACTTATTTATTTTATTTTTATTATGTCTGTCATTACAATGTCAATGTCCAATGTCATGTTCAAACTGCATGACGCCTTGAGGCGTCAGCAGAATTCAGCAGGTTAACTTGTTAAATTCTGCTGACACCTCGAGGCGTCAGTGGGGTTCAACAGGTGTCTAAAATTAGTAGCAAAAAACCATAGACTACCATGTATCACACATTTTTATTAGATTCCATGTCGTTAATGTACACAAATGTAAGTAGAAACTCGACTTCTCGCACCCTGTATATAAATAATGTATTTTACAGCTTCATTGTCATGGTAATTAATTTGGCCCGCATTCTGGTCCGGGGTGAAACTCGGAAAGCTGAATTTGTATGCACATGACCAGGGCGCGTTGTTCATGACCTAGATTTCTCAGGAGGTACGAGCAGTAGTCTTTCATGAAATACAAGCATTTTAATAACAACGAGGTGAAGATCCCGTAGAAATAACTCGAATGTTGCCTGCCTTGTATTGTCTTGTCAGACAATCGGTGCCATGCCAGGCAATTGCGTATTTCGTATACACGGTGTAGAGGTATTGTTTGGGTCTAGAGCCTCGAATGAAGACAGTTTCACTGTTTTCTTAACAAAATTAAATAAATTAAAAATGAGAGACATGCAGAAAGAAAAGTTAATAGAGGTAGCTTTGACAGTTCGCAACTTTTTGAAAGTTGTTGTAATGCTCGTTTCTCACCATTCTCATCGTTATTGTTTGAACGAAGTAACATTATCATTTATTAGACATTTCCAAAAAAACTTAATGATCCGTTTTTGCGACATACAGGGTGTAAAAAGACCCGTCACATACCGTTATCTACGCATTCTACCGACAGCTTTGTTAATTAACATAAAGTTTCAACTTAGACCAAACTTCCACCCTGTAGTGGCGCAGTGTTCATACAACCCGATTCCTATCGGCTTCCCTTCGGAACAACCACTCTTCTTAGTGTCTACTATTGCCAAATAATAATGGTACACCTGTGTGTGTAACTGTGTATCACATCACATTGCAGATATTTAATACCAGTTTAATACATCATAAGACTAAAAACATTCTTTTGTGTTTGTTTTTACTTTGCGTCATGTTTACTGCAAATAAATGTATTTTTTTCTTTTCATTTTCTATATGAATGTTCTTTGTTAATGTTGATTTCTTGACACATAAATTCACGTGTATTTTGTTTTCACTTGTTCTTTTGAATTCTATTCGTTATAACATTAGAATATATTAAAATATTTTTGTAATATAATGTTTTTTCAGAAATAAAACTATTATCGGTAATTTTATCGTTTATTTCTGTAAAAAATTGATAAAATATTCTGTGTGTGTAGTGATCGCGTCTCAATGCGGTTATGTTACTTGACCATAGATGGCGTTAAATTAAGAGAAGTAAAGTAATGACTTTGATTTTTGAGAATCATTTTGATGTTATGTAGAGTTTATGAAAACTGTACCATTTTTTCTTCGGCTTCCCTCTAACGATAATTGTAGCTGCGCTATTGCCACCCTGTATATTAACTTACTAGCTGTGCCTCACGATTTATTTCGCGTAGAAGTCGTAAGATACACAGTATACTAAAATAACAGCCACATTTTAATAAAACTCCCTCGTCCCCCGACCTGTCACGTTGCATCACCCGCCGGCGCTATTACTTCGTTTTCGCTTAGTGTTCATTCTGACTTTTCGCTTTTTGCTCGGAGCCCCTAAGGGTTGTAGCATGATGTTAAATAGCCTATAACTATCCTCGAGAATTGGGCTACCAATTGCAAAAAAAAAATTTCAAATCCGTCTTTTTGATCACAATTTCACGGGTTTTAATTTTATTTCGCGGAACCCTTCTTATTTTCCCAAAATAAAAGTAGCCTATGTTACTCCCCGTAACATCAGCTATCTGCCCGGTGAAAGTCCCGTCAAACAACAAACAGACAGACACAAAAATATTACAAATTGCTTTTTGTTATAAGTACCGTATACAAGGTGTAACATAAATAACGCACAACCTCTTAAGGGGTCATTGTACTCATCATTATGAATAACTTTTACTATGGGACCAAGACCGAAATCGCGAAAAAAAAAATCTGCTGCTCCCTACATTTATGTTCGCATAACTCGTCAAAATGTAGGGACAGCTGATTTTTTTTCGCGATTTCAGGTTTGGTCCCATAGTAAAAGTTGTTCAGAATGATGAGTACAATGACCCCTTAAGAGGTTGTGCGTTATTTATGTTACACCTTGTATACTTAATTATGCATTTAGTAAAAACATGTTATTTTGACATTACTAACCAATGTTACAAACACACTTCAATTTTATTTATTGATATAGATTTCTCAATAGAAACGACATTGCTTACGCCTGAAGTTAATCCTTTTCCTTATGAAGTCAAGTCGGTAAGTTACAGCTCGCAAGTCATCAACATGCTGTTAGCAAATAAGCTTTGTTTTGAATTCACCTCATGACTAAAGGGAAATGAGACTGATCACAATGCTTTTTTAAACGACACTCCGACTCGGCAATGACAAGGCGCCAGCGCAGGCTTTGTAAAGCCAAAGGCTAGAATTGTTTATCATAAACGATTAAGCATGAATGATTTATGTGGCTAAATTTAGAAGCTAAAGAAATTGTTTTGTTAGAAGATTTTATTCCAGGATAAAATAGCTATGTGCAGTCAAGTATTTTATATCTTCGTCAGTTTTCAAATGACTGCTTTTATCAAGTCAGGACACATAACCTTTTGAAGCTACAGCACTGAGCAGATTACTGCATAGAAAACTAAGGGCTGATTTCACCAATAATAACATATAAACTACGTTCAAGAGCTGTCAGTCCCATTATTCCAAAGAAAATAATGACACTGACAGCTCTTGAATGTAGTATAGGTGTGCTGATCGCGTTCAGTTTCATTGGTGAAATCCGCCCTATGTATTTAATTACTTGATAACAAAGATCAAAATAGCATACAACGTTGACCACTGTCGAGTTGACATACTTACCTTTTTAATAGCCTGGCCATTATGTGAAATATAAATTAAAAAAAAAACATATAATTGTCAGTCTGTCAGTGTCAAATTCTTAATTCGGTCTGACGTGTAAAGAAGATGGCTGAATGTCATTTTGCGGTATTGACATTGCGACGCACTAGATAAGGTGTAATTTTGCAATAACTGAAAACATTTAAGTGTAAAATTGACTGAAACCCTCTTAAGGGGTCGTTGTGAGTACAACGACCAAACTTGAAATTACGAAAAAAAAAATCAGCTGCTTCCTACATTTATGTTTAGTTTTAGTTATGCGAACATAAAAGTAGGGTACAGCAGATTTTTTTTTTTCGCGATTTCAGGTTTTGTCCCATAGTAAAAGTTGTTCATAATGATGAGTACAATGATCCCTTAAGAGGTTTTCAGTTATTGCAAATTTGCAATTTCACCTTATATAGCGAATTCTAAATCGGTAAAGTAGATTCTAACGTGCAATGAGCAGACAAAAATAGCCCTAAGGTGACGAACATATTTTGGCTTTGACTGTCAAAATAATCCTGAAACTCGTCTTAGATGAAATACCGATGTTTAAGAATGGTTGAAGCAGCTCAACAAACAAACTTTTAGATTTTATTATATAGGTAACGAAGCTTTGTCGAGCAAAACTGTCTTGGACAGGACATTTAAATAAGGAAAATGCACATTATTTTCTGAGAACATACTACTTTATATATTTTTGTCTATTACAATATATTCTAATACAGTCATATCACGTATGTTCAAGCATCTGGGAAGATGAAACTAAAAGATTTGGTGGACCGCCAATTTGAAGAAAATATACATCATTTATGTAGGTACTACGAGTGTGGTATGAAAACACCTGCCTACTTATTTCCTGTTCAGATGTAGTCGCACAAGGACTTTCTAGATATACCTACCTACTTAAAAATTAATGCTGTCTTACGGTTCACTTAAGTGGTACTTGTGAACATCTTCGTGCGCTTCTCCGGTTTTTTTATTTTTATGGTAACTTTCCATGGTTTTTTCTTGTATAAAAATGTTTTAGAACAATATTGAAGACCTTGTACAGAAACTGGCAGACAACATATCTTATGTGGTCAATTTACGCCTTAAGGAAAATGTAAAGAAACTTAAAGATAATGAATGAATGATAATGAATGTACCTATATAATTGGAGGTTACTCATTAAGAATCGTTTTGCACATAAGGCCCCCGGTATGGAAATTGTATAAGGAGTGAAATTAATAATAAAAAACAAAAAAAAATATTATTCGGACTGACAGAATCTATATAATGTTAGTACAGTAAAAAACTTATGAAACTAGTGTTAGTATTTAATAAAATCGTTTTTGAGTAGGTACGCATCTTCCACGGAGTAAACTCCAGTCGTGCGTCGGAGCGGACACACGCACACACTTTTCTATTTTATCTTTGAATTAATTTTAAAAATATCTTCATGAATCATATTATTGCAGTTGACTAATTTCTTCAATTTCCTTAAGTGTTTGTTTTCCATTGGGTTTTGCCCCTTGCTACATTTTCTTTTACTTTTCTATTACTCACACAACAACATTCGTAACATTCGTTTAAGGGATGTCTTATTGAAAGAACGAGTTTTACACAACGTTGAGATGAAGAATGTGCGGGGCTACATTGGTTTTCATGCAAGAGATTTAATATTCCACGAGCTGATTTTTAATTTATTTGTAATCTTCCAGGAAGAAAAGCAGTAGGTACGTAATGAGAATAAACAACTTTTGTTATGGGGCCAACACTTTCGAAAATAGACACCTAACTAGATAGTTAACAACCTATTCAACTAGGGCATAACAGATTAACACACAGACAAACCCTGAGAGGTTTTCGTTGTGTGGCTAAAACCAAAATGTAAATTAAAATAAGTGTTTTAGAAATAAAAAAAAATAAAATTATAAGATAACGCTGATACGAATTTAGAATTTTCAAAAAGGGTCGCCCCGAGGCCCTGACAAGCAGAAGTCGTAATAATATACATAAAAACTTTTTTACGAAAAAAAAAAAACAAGCGACTTCCAAAAAAACCGCCTCTGTGGTCCAGTGGTACGACCACCTGTCTCACCCAGACCTAGGACGTCTGACCCAGAGGTCCTAGGTTCGATTCCCAGCGGGGGCAAAATTTTCTCCTCGGCTTGGTTGGTGGTAGGGCTCGTTTTGAGTCCGCCTGGCTAGCTACCACCATCTTAGCTAAGTCTGACGCCATAACAACAAAGTTAACAGCATTGTTGTGTTTCGACAGTTAGAGGTAAGATAGCCAGTTCCTCTGTAACGATTCCGGGTGAAGCTCGCTTCCACCTTCTGACTGATCATCACTTACCATCAGGTGAGATGCAGGCCAAGGGCATCCCCGTTGTAGTTAAAAAAAAACACTACTAAGTAAAAATAATTAATATTTAATTTCGGAAGTCGGTGTCTTTGGCTTTTAACCGACTTCAAAAAAAAAACGAGGAGGTTATCAATTCGGTTGTATGTTTTTTTTTTTAATGTTTGTTACCTCAGTACTCCGTCATTTATAAACCGATTTGGAAAATTATTTTTTTTATTTGAAAGGACATACTTCCAGATTGGTCCCATTTTTATCAAAATCAATGATGATAGGATCTATGAGGAATTGAGGGAACTCCTCAAATATTATAGGCAAACACATAGCGATTTTAGTATTTTCATCAACAAGTCAAGCATTTGCATTCAGAATCTATTATTTGATGAAGTGGAACTGACGAAGAAGACCACAGATGGCCACGGGAACTCCTCAATGATAAGTATTTCACGGGTGGCGATAAGATATCTCGATTAAGATAGTTAAGCGACTATGACGAAGCAAATTTAAATAAATGGTTCTGATAAAAATGGTACCATTGAACTGATCTGATGATGAAGCCGCAAGCCAATGTATCCTAGCCATGTTTGGGCTTATTGGAATTGTCATGAGATGCACTCTGGCCATAAATTATTTTTAACCGACTTCAAAAAAGGAGGAGGTTCTCAGTTCATCACAATCTTTGCATTTTTTTTATTTTACGTGTGTTCCCCATTATTCGAAGACGGCTGGACCGATTTGGAAATTCTTTTTTTGTTTGAAAGGGTGTAGGTACTTTCCAGGTGGTCCTATTGTCATATCAGGTCATGATCTGATGATGGAATCTTGGAGAAATCTTATAGGCACACCTGTAGCAGATTGGGTATTTTTTATAGTAACTAGTGCATTTGCTCTCGGAAAGCACCATTTGGTGAAATGGAACTGATGAAGACCACAGATGGTAAGATGGCCACAGGAACAACTCAGTAATAAGTATTTCACGGGTTGCGATTCGATTATTTTAAAATAATTGCTAAGCACTAAAAACTTGTCACAATGCATATGGTGAAGTACCAGGAAACTTCTCAACAATTAACGTCCCTGCATCGGGAAAAACAATGTTTTATAAAAGGTGATGGGCAGTTGTCATTAGGCTGTTGTAACTTATATAAATTACAAACCGACCCACTAAAAAGTGAAAGATAAAAAACATTTTTGCAAAAAAAAAAAACAACCGACTTTCAATAAAAACACTACAAAGTGAAAAATAACTTTAATTTCGGAAGTCGGTGGCAAAAACCTAAAATACAGATCAAAAGACACCGACTTCCGAAATTAAAGTTATTTTTCACATTGTAGTGTTTTTTTTTTGAAAGTCGGTTGTTTTTCTTTTGCAAAAACGTTTTTTTGTATTTTGTTTTTGGCCAGCGATTTCCGAAATTAAAGTATTTTTTTATTTTGTAAGTACATAGTATTTTTTTGGAAGCCGGTTGTTTTTTTTTTTTTGTAAATAAATTTTTATTTTTCACTTTTTAGTTGTGGTTCCTACCCCACACTAATTCGAATACCACTACCTGCTATGTAAATTACAGTGACAGGAAGTTATTAGAACATCATCCACATAGACTAAGTGGGAAAAATGCGTATTATTGAAGCTAACTCAAAAACTATCCAAGCAAAGTTAATAAATACATGAACCAACTTCGAAATATACCCTCCCGAATAAAACAAGAATCGTTCAAATCGGACTATTGTGTAAAAAGTTATGCGTGTTCGTACATAAAAAATATACTGGATGATTTATTTTTACCGTCTCGAAATTTTTACAGGATGTTCTACCCATGAACATGAACAACTTTCACTATGGGACCAACTATGAGATCACGAAAAAAAATCAGCTGTTTTGGTCAAGTAGATTTAAACTTTTCTATTAAACAGCAGATTTTTTTTTCGTGATTTCAGAGTTGGTCTCATAGTGAAAGTTGTTCATATTCATGGGTAGAACACCCTGTAAACATTTCGAGACTGTAAAAAAAATCATCAAGTATATACGCGTAATATACGCGTCGACTTGAGAACCTCCTCCTTGTTCGTCGGTTAAAAAACATAACATAACACCACCCCTTGTTTCCTCGAAGGGTTGGGTGCACAATGGCGCTTCCACCATTTTGTAATAACTCTGCGTTAGAAGTGTAACAGTACCGGTGTAAATAAAAGGCTTGCTTGAAATATAACTTGGATACTTATTTAGGTTCCTTACAACAGCATAACACAACAACAACAACACACAATACAACACACAGTTATCATCATTGTGTGTTATACAACATATAATATTATATTATTACGACATCCGCTTGTCAGCGCCGCGGGGCGACCCATCTCTTTTTTATTCTAAATTCGTATCGAGCGTTTATATTAAATAAATAAATACCTATTTTTTTGTAGAAAATAATATCACCTCTGAAATAATGCCAATTAATTTAAAATCAGCCTATTTAAAGACGGTTCGGTTTTTAATAATTTTAAGTTCCATTTGACTATTTAAGAGACATTACTTTGTTGACTAATAACAACGATAAAACTGCGTTTCAATCAGTTACGAGTAATAAACAACACACTATTTTACGTTATTTGTGTCGATGCAACAATTTCAATCTATGCGAGTTCCTATAATGTGCATATTAACAAGGATAATTTATGGAACGATTTGACATTTAACCCCATGACACACATCCATACTTATATTATAATAATCTAGCTGTGCCCTGTGACTTCGTGGAAGTCGTAAGATACACAATATACTCGTACTAAAATAACAGCCACATTTTAATAAAACTCCGTCGTCCCCGACCCGTCGCGTTGCATCGCCCGCCCGCGCTTTTATTTCGTTTCCGCTTATTTTTCTTTCCGACTTTTTTTTTTTGCTCGGCTCCTAAGGGTTGTAGCGTGATGTTAAATAACTATCTCGAGAATTGGCTGCCAAAAGCAAAATGAATTTTTGAAATCCGACTTTTTGATCACAATTTCATGGGTTTTAATTTTTTTGCGCGGAACCCTAATTATTTTTCTAAAATAAAAGTAGCCTACATTAGCTATCTGCCAGTGAAAGTCCCGTCAAAATCGGTGCAGCCGTTTCGAAGATTAGCTGGAACAAACGGACAGACAGACAAAAATTTTAAAAATTGCTTTTTTGTTATACGTAGGGTAAGTAGGTACTTATATACTTTCTTATGCAGTAAAAACATGTTATTTTGACGTTACAAACAGACACTTCAATTTTATTTATTTGTGTAGATGGTAAACTAATACTGTCTGCCTGTCTATTACCTTTCACGTCTAATAGCTGAACAAATTTCGATGAAATTTGGCACACAGTATACCATATTCTTGATGATGGGTTAGGAGTATGACATATGATACCTTTTTAATCCGGGAGTACTATCCTATAAACTAAAAACGATGTTTTAGTTCAAAACACGCACCGGAACGCAGCGTATGTCGCTATAGAGAAGCGATCATAAAGGTAATTGGCAGAATGGCTGCGCAAACGCAAAGCCGCTCACCCTGATCTGTCGGATGGGCTTTGCATAACACGGTTAGCTTACACATCCCTGTTTATTAATCTATATCTATACAAATAAATAAAATCGAAGTGTCTGTTTGTGATGTCAAAATAACAACTTTTTACTAAATGCATAAGAAAGTATGTATAACAAGAAAGCAATTTTGAAAATTTTTGTCTGTCTGTCTGTTTGTTCTGGCTAATCTCCGAAACGGCTGGACTGATTTTGACGGGACTTTCACTGGCAGATAGCCGAGTTACGGCGGGTAACTTGGCAATTTTTATTTTAGAAAAATAATTAGGGTTCCGCGCAATAAAATAAAAACCCATGAAATTATGAACAAAAAGTCGGATTTGAAAAAATCTTTTTGCATTTGGTAGCACAATTCTCGAGGATAGTCTATTTAGATAGACAGGCGATTTAACACACTCTACGACCCTTAGGAGCCGAGCTAAAAAAAAAGTTAGAATGAACACTAAGCGAAAACGAAGTAATAGCGCAGGCGGGCGGCGCAACGCGGCGGGTCGGGGACGAGGGAATGTTATTAAAATGTGGATGTTATTTTAGTCTATTGTGTATTTTACGACATCCATGCGAACGAATTCGCGGGTAACAGCTAGTTGATTATAAATGTGCTGTGAGATTGGAGAGGCCTATGTCCAGCAGTGAACTGCTTTAGGTTGATGATGATGTGACGCTTTGGCCATTTTGATGGTAATTTAAAAATAAATTAAAATAAAAAGTAATTAAAAAAATCGGAAGTTGTTGTCTTGTATTTTAGTTTTGTGCCACCGACTTCCGAAATTAAAGTTATTTCATAGTTTTGAGTTAACTTCTTTTTGAAGTCGATTCAATTTTTTTTTTTTTTTTCGTATTCTTTAGTTTTAAGTAAAAACTGGAATATTTGTTTGTGATAAGTAGTTAATAGTAATGTTGTAAATATTGCACTAGAATTTAACCAAGGTTTTGAGTTGTTTTCCCTTTGACACCACACTCGTAGTTCAATCTATAAGCCAGGCCAGCTCGTATCAATAAGCCAGGCCGTCACACTTACTACGTATTAGTTAGTCCGTATCTTAAAAATTACTGAACCGATTTTGATGAAACTTGCACTGTTCCCTAAGTTGAAGAAAATGTAAGCCAATTAAAAATAGTTTCACAATCTGATTAATAGTTTTGGAGAAACGCGTGGACAAACATACATACAAACATGCACACATACAAACATACATACACCTAATAAAATTTTGTATATTTGATTGGAAGCCCTGATACATTATCATAATATGTCAATATAGTGCAGTTCCAATAATATTACATATATACTTGTCGAATTGATAACCTCCTTCTTTTTTTGAATTCGGTTAATAAAAACTTTTTAATTCAGATTTTGAAATCAATAGAATGTTAGTAAGTACAGTAAAACTTATGAAACTAGTGTTAATAGTTAAAAAAAAACAATATAATTACTTATTTTCTAATGTGGGTACTAACCCAGTGCTGGACTTAACGCGTGTCCAGCCTATCCGTAGTAACAGCCAGGATGCTGTTGGTGCTGGCGCGAAACCTGCCGAGCGCCAGCGCATCGCTTGCGGGGCACGGCGTGGAAGCCGTCAACGTGTGTGTCCGCAAACATGCACGTACTGTACCAGCGCGGCAGCCCCAACAACGCCATGAACGCATTATTATATTGGTCGCGCAGGGCGCTGAATGATCTTTGCGTATGTGAGCCCACAGGCAGCACGTGTATAGTGATGAACAATGCGCTCTGAGCGGTGTAATTTTCACTTGAGCATTACAACGTTTAAACATGTGGGCTGCCGTGTTCGCTTTGATCCACAGCGCCCTACGCTCGCTGTCCATGTCCTCATCGTCGCTTATGAGATCAGAAACTATGTGCCCAAGATATTTAAAACAGGTGACCACTTTCATGGGTAGGGTTATTATTGTACATTCGCCACAAAGTAAATTCGTCACATTTTCTACACTCCATACATTGAAAGTGTATTCGCCACTTGTATAAAAAATATGAGTAAATTCCTCACAAGTCTTCATAGGTACAAATTTTTTGCATAAAACACTGGTAGCAAGCAAAGTTAATGGTTTTTAGCGCTCGAAAGGAAAATGTTTTTTTGATGTTAACGTATATTTCAATTTACAAAAAAGAACGTGATTATTACTGTGATTTAATTATTTTTCTTATAATTGTAAT
Source organism: Fissipunctia ypsillon (assembly GCA_947568875.1). NCBI lineage: Eukaryota > Metazoa > Arthropoda > Insecta > Lepidoptera > Noctuidae > Fissipunctia > Fissipunctia ypsillon. The sequence goes on along the minus strand of OX387659.1, from coordinate 11,068,337 downwards.
GTCGTAAGCAAATCAGCCGCTTGCAATATATGTTTATAAGAATTAGGCATGGCACGCAGGTCACGCTGTCCTTGACAACGCGGCCTTAAAAACGAACAAAACCAGAAAATATTAGCGTATATTTTAGTTGTAAGTAGAATTGTGATTATTATGTGAATTTCTGTGATTATGAAAAATAAATAAATAACGTTTTATTCTACTTTTTGTTTGATTTTTCTGCTGCCTGTGCGGAAATAAACAATATGGCGAATTTAGTTCAAGAAAATAGAGCTGTGGCGAGTTTACACATACTTTTTTATCGTGGTGAATTTACTTTGTGGCGAATGTACAAATATCCACAAAAATATTCTAATGTTATTACGAATAAAATGCAAAAGCAGGTGAAAACAAAAAACACGTGAATTTGTCAAGAAATCAACATCTCGCATAACTCGCTGTAGTTCGGCTTCCCCAGTTACCTACGACGCCGTGCTGCGGACACGAAATCATGAGAGTTCGTACAGCTACGGATTTAGTACCTCATTCTGACACACGAGGGCCGGCTTATTTTCACGCTTATGCTATCGGAAATCTTTGTTCAGACAAAAAAAATTGCTATTGTTGTAATGTTTTTAGTCTTATGATGTATTAAACTGGTATTAAATATCTGTAATGTGATGTGATACACAGTTACACACACAGGTGTACCATTATTATTTGGCAATAGTAGACACTAAGAAGAGTAGTTATTCCGAAGGAAAGCCGATAGGAATTGGTTTGTATGAACGCTGCGCCACTAGTGTGTATAGCTGAAACTATACAGAATTGACATAGGTGAAAACAAAATTACAACAACTAGTTTTAAGTACGTAAAAAAAATGTAAACTTGAGAATATGGGTTGAATATCAGTAAAATATTTGTTCTAAGTTTTTAACAATAATTTTGTAGTTTGTTTCAATTAAACTAGACTATACAATGTGGATCTGGATGTACGACATTAAATTAAAACGAGCACAATACTAGTCCATCGAAACATTTTAAAACACGAAGATTAGTAGTTAATGGAAAATTAAAAAATTGCAGTTTTGAAAGAAAATAAATAGCAGAATCAACTGCATAAAAAGTAAACACGCTTTATCTACGAAAAGTCACTGACCAACGGTGCGGCGCGGGGTGCGGGGCGTGGCGGCGGCAACGTTTACCTATTATTACAGACTCAGATCTACATCATGTTGAAAAATAAGAAAATGAAAAATAATTTCCTGTGGCTAAAGTATTCATTGAATTTGATTGACTTTTTGTATATGGGTAAAGAACATGATTCTCTTTACGTGGTTTAAAGGAATGCCAATCGTCCTGTTCCACCTTGTATAAGCTTTTTTTTATACCCATATGACTTGGAATGTTCTGAGTAGCACAATGAACCAAAACAATCAACCCATTCCCTCATCGATTTGATGCTGCCTGCGGCGGCCTGCACTAGTCGCATTACGGCAAGACATCGATAAAAGTCTAGACTTTTACACATCTCTAGAGATGTGTGGCCCTGCATTTTGCAGATGTTGGACGCTGAGCCCGTCATGTCCCGGTGATTTGCCACCTTTCATATTTTTCCAAATCTTTCGTATTTTTTTTAAATTTTTTATTTGAGATAGGTTTGCTCTTGACTCTAGTCTAGGTCAGAGATGACAGAGACAAAGTCGACGATGGAGCGAGCTTACCCAGAAGAAACCTGTTAGCTCTCACTTTGAAGAGATCGGGGTTGTATGCGTTCGGAAACAGACGCAGGCAGAGAGTTCCACTCCTTTGCTGTGCGCATCACAAAAGACATTTGGAAACGCTTAGTGCGAATTGGTGGAATAGCAACTAGGTAGGGATGGTAACCTGCAGTGCGTCTAGATGTCCGATGGTAGAAGGGGGCAGGCGGAATGAGGTCGTGGAGTTCTCGAGCACACTCACCGAAGTACAATCTGTAGAAGACCGACAAGCAGGCAACCTTGCGGCGATGAGCCAAGCTGTGAAGCTTGGCATCCACCAGTCTTACGTCGCCAATGAGCCTCTTAGCTCTGCGTTCCACCGAGTCAAGCGCGGCAAGTTGGTATTAAGCTGAGCCATCCCAAAGGTGGCTGCAATACTCCATGCAGGATCGGACTTGCGCTTTGTAGAGAGTTAAAATCTGTCCAGGCGTAAAGTATCGCTTCACCCTATTTAGGATGCCCAGTTTCTTGGCCGCAGTTCGGGCTTTGTACTCGATGGTGGCTCCGAAGTTGAGACATCGAGATGTCCTTAGCACGTTTTGTCTGATGTTTTCACACACTTATTAACTAAAGTCCTGACAGAAACTCAGTGCTTCTTCATAAAACTGTCACTTATAAAACAGGTAATGCGACTTGTTCAAGTTAGCAAAAAATGTATGAACCGGTCGTAAGCGGGATGACAATAACGACAATTAAATAGAAAAACATTGCGTTCGCGAATAAAGAATACCAGACTGGTTTGCAGATGTGACCAAATTCGGCAAGGAGCCTCGGGCCAGCATTAACTTCACCTGTTTTCACCGTTATAATGCATCGGCCTCCCCCTAAAATATATGGCAACCTAAAAGCCTACATTTATTTTGATAACTTTCTCAAAATTGCTATACGTAAAGTACAATGTCGTTGAAGAGGATCAATGGAATTTATGTTCCGTTTTATTACAAGACAAAACGAAGCCTTACGTCCTACACCGGTTTCGATTTCGCAAGAAAACTCTTTCGCAGGACAACGCTGTTTTTATTTTTAAGCCTGATATGGAGAAACATAAATACGTTTTCAAAAATAATCAGTGCTATCTTATCAAATGAGTCGATATATCTTAATCGAAATTAAATCTTTTAAAGAGTGAAGATAGCTGTTTAATTACTGGGGTACGTATCTGATAATGATTGATACAATTATCGGAGTTGAGTCTTCAGTGTATTATTGAATGTTGAAGTGTAAAGTGTCCCAAGTATAATAATGGCAGAAAAAGTTAAAAGGCCACCGTTTTTCACCTTGAAACGTTGGCAGAGTGCGAAGGAGAATAGGAAGTATCCGTTAACCCCCACGCCGCCGACGCCAACCACACAGCCTCAGGATAACCCTCACCTGTTCAGGTCGCATACTCCGCCAGTCGTATCGAGGACAGTCAATTTCAATCTAGAGTCAAAGCCAAGAAAGTGAGTTCTACCTACTTACTTATATCGTAGACGTTAATTATATTCATCGATCTTATTATGCCGTGTTCTAGTAGACAATTTAGCTAAATGGAATGTCGTTATCGTATAAGTGAGTACAGCTTAGCCTTCAAAACGAGTGTAGATTTTAAAATTGAAACACAGAACCAAATGCTAGATGAATCACAATTTGGTAGGTAATTTCATTACCATATCATTATGATATAAATACCGGACAAGTTCGAGTTAAACTCGCGTGGTGAGGGTTCCGTACGCTGAATATGTTATCTACCATGTTTTATCCCAAGAACAAACTTAACATTTTAGTTGATAAACATGTTCTCCCATACATTCCAATTGCAAATGTAAGTTTTTACGCACTATATTGAAAGATTTACCATGTTATTTTAAGACCGTAGACTTCTTACAGCTTTTCCTGTGTCATCTATAAGTAAAGAACTCATTTTCTGTATTTTTTTCAAAATTGTAGGCTCAGTTGTTATGAAGATAACGATGGTTCATACATTATTATGTATTTTCTTAAATAACTGATTAAAAGTATTTATTTTAAAATTATAAAAAAGTATTTAAGACCCTCACAACAAGCCCTTTCATTTGATATATGTCACACAGAAACACAGTGTGTAAAACTTTTTTTTTAATTTTTCAATAAATTAGCCCCCAAAAGTGCCCCATCCCCTCAACTGTCGACCGAACTCCTAGAGGTCGGTAACAATAGAAATTTAACTGAAGGTAAATAAATGAATTCTGAAGGTTTAAAATTCATTTATTTACGTTACACGTCCGTGTTTGGGTCACATAAATTCATGTATTCATGTCAAATTTTAACATAATTGGTCCAGCAGATTCGGACCTAATTGGCTGTGACAGACGGACATACAGACACACAATTGATTCTATAAGGATTCCGTTTTTTCATTCAGACGTACGGAACCCTAAAAATCAAAAGGTAGACAGACAAGATATCGAAAATTGCAATGCCACAATACAGACTTTTTTATTAAGTCGAAAGCCAATAAAACCGAGTCAGTAAAATTATTAAGTCCAATCGTTTCATTTACCCTTGTATTTACGTTTATCGTGCAAAAATAATGCAATCCAATCATTACACACAGAGATTCAGCTGGCGGCATCAAAGAACTGGTACAATGCTCACTGTGTCTGGAAGTGCTGCACAATCCAAAGATGTTACCGTGTCAGCACACTTTCTGTACAGCCTGCCTGTCTGTCTATATCTCCGGTAACTAATTACAGTAATTACACACAACACAACATAACGTCACGCCTTGTTTCCCCGAAGGGTTGGGCAGAGGTGTACTTATAGTACAACCACATTTCGTCAGTTATGTTTAAGTCCCATGTAATAGGGGGCGAGCCTATTGCCATCTACCGGGCACAAATCCAGACTCCGGGCTGCTACTGAGAAATTCCAAATAACACTTTGCCCGACCTGGGAATCGAACCCAGGACCTCATGCTCAGCAGTAGCGCTTGCGACTACTAGATCAACGAGGCAGTTGTAATTACACACCTTATTGGAAATGAACATGTATGACAATTAATGTGACAGGTGATAATCTTTTCCGTTTTCAGATTTAATCATATTCGATTGCCCAATATGTAGGACGAGGGTTCAAGTGCTTGGCCCCAACTTTGTGGAGAATCTGCCGTCTAATTTGTACATAGATTCACTGCTGCAGTTGGTAGGCGTTCAAAATGGGAATGGGCAGGTGTCAAAGAATCCAGGGTCGCCTCCAACCACCCCGACACTCGCAACTCCTACGCAGATCGTTGATTTGTTCGCGGGCGGATCCAGATGTGTGCACTGTAAGAGTATCTGTGATAATTTTGATATCACACAATGCGATCATTGCAAATTGGTAAATAAAAACATCATTATTTCGTTATTTTTCTCTTTTGTTATTTATTTACTGACGTAGAAAATGTTTTTAGAAATTCTGCCGCGTATGTTGGTCACAGCATTTGGAAGATATGCGGATCCAACTTAAATCTATTGTGAAACAACTGGACACGGCCGCCAGTCATCTTGAACACAAAATTGAACATTATAAGGTACGTGACTCGAATGTTGTATTAAACAAACATCCTTTGTCGAGATTTCGCGAAATAAGGATAATATGACGAATAAATCACATGTCTGCATAAAACCACAGAAATTCATACCAATCTTGATTTCTCAAACGCGCTATGTCCAAAGTGCCTACATATTATCATCAGAAATCACATAAAAACATAATGCTTTGACGGAAAAGCCGAAGTGGCTGAAATGCCATTGTTTATAGATCCATCTGGCTTAACGCCAGTTCACTGGAAAAGGAGTGAAACTACTATATCCATAAAATGTTTTCCTCTGATAAGTACCTCAATCATCCCACAATGATGTTTATGCAGTAACTAATGAAATATTTCCCTTTCTCTTTTCCCAGGATCGTTGCGTCCGAATAGCTGAACAAATAAAAATAGCAGGAGACGAGAAAATAGCAACTATCTACCAGGCTAAAGACAAAATGCTAATGGAAGCAACAAATTTGCAGAAGTCATCAGAAATGTCTGCATTAGCGCTGCAGACTTCGTTGGAAGAAGCAAAGTCAGTAGCGAACAGAGCTATGGAATCGAGTAGTTCCGAGAATGAAAACGATAGGGTGAGTTTAGTTTAGAATAAAGGAAAATGATGATGATGACCCAATTTTAGGTAAGTAGATGTCTTTAGTAAGAATCGATGGAAGACGCGCGAAATGGAAGGTATGGGTAAAGGCACTTGTCCACAAGCAGAACAATGAGCTACCTTAGGGAAGCTAAAAAAATCTTAATGTTTTAAGCTAAATGTAGGTACCTACCTCATATCTATACTGTATACGAAGTATTTATGTTGACTACCTTGTCCTAATCAAAAAGACACTAAAGGAATAGGAAAATTAATTAAATGCCACACCATTAAAGGCTTAATGGTGCAAACGGTACTCGGACGATTTATTAAGATTTGTGGCCGTACGGTCACGTCGCTACTTCTACCCAGGTAGATAAAGAAATAAAATTATGTGAATGTGAACATGGACCGTTCGTTGTGGCCATCACTATGGGACTCCTATGTCCAGTAGTGGACGTATTTTCGACTGCAATGATGACAAAACAATAATTTATGTTAATCTACTAATGAAGATCTACCTACCTACAATTATTATAATAAATTACAGTCGTTCCTGTGATTTGAAATAATACCTTATCTTGATAATTAAATCACAACAAATGACTTCATTTGACTGATTAAAATATAAATTAAATGACAAAAGTACCTACTGCGATAAAATATTATCAAATTGTTACAGGACCGTTGATATTTTAGGGGTAATTGCGTTTTAGGGAAGAACCTTTATTTAAACACACAAATATCGTGTTAAAATGTCTTTGAGGCCGTTATTTTTTTTAGCAACTTGGTCATTTAAAATAGCCTTGGTAAGTAGGGAATTCTCTACGTAGATATTAAGGCGCCTGCAAACAGGCGCGACACGCGACGCGAATCGCGCGCGACATAAAGGCACCGATCGTCGCGCGATACGCGGTGCCTTTGTGTCGCGTTGCGTGTCGCGCCTGTTTGCAGGAGCCTTTAGTAATCTCTGCGGAATGAGGTGATCCGACCAAGAATCAGAGAGCGAACATAGCTCACAGAATAAACAAGTTGAAGTGGCAATATGCCGGTCATATTAGCCGTAGAGCCTACGAATCCCTCCATAATTATGACTATTGGGGTAAACGTAATCATGAGTGGAGACCACAAATCGGCAAACTAGACTTATAGTATAGGAAGCCCTAAGAGCTCGTTTCCACTTGTCGGGTGTCGGGCGTCAAATTTTAATCGGGCGTCTGCGCTTCTGTTCACACTAGTCGGTGGTCGGAGCCGATCGAGGCTGGAGTTCTTTCTGACTTTTCGCGGATTTATATTATCTTTTTTCCATTATTAAGAAACACCAAACGTGCGTACAATATGTTGAGTACAATAAAAACACAATAACTCTGCGCGCCGCAATATGTGTGTGCGCGAACTGCGCGATCTCTGGCAGACAGCAGCTAGCGACGGGCGGAAGAAGGGGGACCGGGGAGAGGGGTGCCGGGCCCGACATCCGACATAAATGTGAACAGTGCCATACTTACTCATAGCCGAACGAGATTCGACGCGATTTTTTTACGGACGTAGAGGGCTGGCAAAACACCCAACATTTCTTGTCGACGCCGACAAAAAAATGTTGTCGGATAAGTGTGAACAGCTTCATACAAAACGTTCTGCCACTAGAGCAGCCAACTTTTTGTCGGGCTCGACACCCGACAAGTGGGAACGAGCGATGAAGGTAAACATATGCTTACGATTCGAGAGGCCTTTGTCCAGCAGTGGACTGCTGTAAGCTGGTGATGAGTCATCAGTATAAGAACGAAAATAACCATTTTGAAATATTTTCATCCCCAGGTGGCGACCTTTATAAATCTCCATCAAAACGCGGTATCCCTGCTATCAGAGGTGTCAAAATGGGATACTGAACGTTTTGTCTTTGACAGAGAGAACTTCACGTTAGAGATGGACTCAGCAGCACCTTTGGAATCCGAGTCCGATGATCCAGTCATAGAGAATGCTAAACTAAACGACCCGTTAGAGAGTGAAGAAAGTCTTGTTCTGCATTATAGGTGAGTAACAAATTGTCCACTTATTTGTCAATTTTAGAGGTAGGTAATGGACGAAATTCTTGCTCCAGCAGTGTGATGTGGATTGATTATCCTGAAGAAAATAGCATTTTACAGCCATACAGATTCAAAGACACCAATTTCCGAAATTAAAGTTATTTTTCCCTTTATAGTGTGTCGATTTGTAATTTATCTAAGTTACAATAGCCTAATGACAACTGCTCATTACCTTTTACAAATTATTGATTTTCTCGATGCAGGGACGTTAATTTTTGAGGAGTTCTCTTGGTACTTCACCATCAGCTCCACTTCACCATATGCATTGTGACGAGCATAAATTGCTTAGCAACCATGTTAAAGTAATCGAATCGCAACCCGTGAAATACTTATTATTGAGTAGTTCCGGTGGCCATTTGTGGCCTTCATCATTAGTTCCACTTCACCAAATGGTGCTTCCCGAGAGCAAATGCACGAGTTACTATAAAAATACCCAAATCGCTATATATGTGCCTATAGTAATTGAAGAGTTCCCTCGATTTCTCCAGGATCCCATAATCAGATCCTGACTTGAAGACAATGGAACCACCTGGAAAGTATACCCTTTAAAACAAAAAAGAAAAAATAATTTTGCAAATCGGTCCAGCCGTCTTCGAGTGGGGAACATACATAAAAAAGATGCCGACGAACTGAGAACCTCCTCCTTTTTTGAAGTCGGTTAAATTTTTTTTCTACTTATTTATGAATTTTAGAGGTAGGTAACGACGGACGGAATTCTTTCTGCACCAGTGTGATGTGGATTGATTATTCTGAAGAAAATAGCCTTTTTGGTACTTAATGTAATTCAGCAAAATGTTTATAAATGTTTGACACCTACTTACTATTGATTTATGAGCTACTTCAGAACACAAAAATAACGCTGAAGCAGTGCGGAGTTTGCTTGGTTAGACGTTAGGAACATAGATTTTGCAAAAAATGGTGTCGGGAACTTGGGACTAGATAAGATACTTTGTAGGATTCCGTACCCAAAGGGTGCCTACGGGACCCTCCTGTTAAGGCTCCGCTGTCCGTCCGTCTGTCACAGAAATGTATCTTTTGTACCGTAATAGGTAGATACTTGAAATTTTCACAGAGTGTGTATTACTAATACTATGGCTGCTATAACAACAATTATATTAAAAATATATCATATTTTTTTACTAGGTAAAGTTTTTATAAAAAATGTGTAGTGTTAAATATTGTACGATGCACGGTGGCACGGAACCCTTCAAGTGCGCATCCGACTCACACTTGGCCGTTTTTTTTTCTTTTGTACCTAATCGTATTAAGATCCTGTTTTAATTGGAAAGCTATTACCAAAACCCAAACATGTTCGCTGCACTCGGACCTTCCGACAAGAGTAGGTCCGGATGCGACTTGATGAAAACGAAACCACTTAGCAGCTGATTGATAGTCGAAGAGTGTGTGGTTGCCTTGAATGCTGCTGGGTAAGCAATCCCTCATATGAATAAAACAGATCTAGTTGCCTTTGCGATACCGATGGAATGATGGGTGGTCTTGATCGATAAAACTGACTTCCAAAAAAACACTATAAAGTGAAAAATAACTTTGATTTCGGAAGTCGGTGTCTTTGGTTTCGTATCACACTTCCGAAATCAAAATTATTTTTCACTTTGTAGTGTTTTTTTCGGAAGTCGGTTTTTTTATTTTCGTAAAAAGTTTATATTTTTCACTTTTTGGTTGTGGTACCTACCCCACATAAATTTGAATACCACTACCCGCTATGTAAATTACAGTGACAGGAAGTTTACACACACATCACACATACACATCCACGCACATCATCACACGTACATCATCTACATAAACTAAATGGGAAAAATACGTGTTATTGAAGCTAACTCAAAAACCACCCAAGCAAAGTTAATAAAATATGTTACATGGGACCAACTTCGAGGTATACCCTCCGGAATAAAACAGGAATCGCTCAAATCTGACTACTCTATAAAAAGTTATGCGTCACACACATAAAAAAAAATATGTATTTACGCCTCGAATTGAGAACCTCCTCCTTTTTTTCTTCGGTTAAAAATAACCTTTACGAGTGGCAACACTAATTTTGATTTCCTGCTTACGCTGGTCAGTCAGCCCCGCTAGTCCTACTGCTATAATACCTTTGTTGACTGGTGGTATTGCAAATATTTTATCAAATAAATTCATCGATGTGATAATTCACGTGTTTTAATGTAACCGTGTTTTTTTATAAAATGTCTCCGATTAGCATCTGTATCTGATTGACTGATTCATTTATTGGCCATCGATTGCAGCGACCCCGTTTTATTTCCATCTCTACCTATAATAATAAACATACAGACAGGTGGGTACTTATTTAAATCTTAGTGATGTCAATGCAATACTGTAATTCAATAATAGGTACCTACAAAAAACATACGAGGACATTTCAATTAGTAGGTAGGTACCTAAAAATAAAACTATTTCTGGGCAAGATTCTCCACACAATGGATGCCTGAAGATTGAGGGCATCGTCTAACTGGGCCAACAAGAGGTGGCGAGACGACTTGAACGCGTACCAACGGCTGGTTCGAGGTGACGCGAGGAAAGAGTATCTGCAAGGACTTGGGAGGGGCCTTTGCCCAGCAGATGGGCAGTACAGCCAAGGTGATGCGTGACTACAGTTAAGTAAACTTGCACAAGGTTAAGGACCCTAACGATATCTTAAATCGGACGTCCCGTGTCAAACATAGTGAATTTGATGCACGCATGATGTAATGTGCAGTCTCGTGCTAAAAGAAAACAATGCAATAAACAAACGCTGGTGGCATGTTTCTTTTACTAAGAAAAATCTCCCTACAATAGTAATATCTGCGTAAATTACAGTTTCTGAATACATTTGGCTTAAGACTTGGGTGGTATACGAAAACTTAGAATAAGGTACTCACCACGACCGATGAAAATCTCCTAATACGAAAATATGTGGTGCATGCATTCATATCCACAAGGTTCGCGTGCAAGCAACGATGCTGTCGGCTCCGTCTGCTGTTTATTTATGAAAATTAATTAAGCGAAAATTCCACTAAAACTACGTTACAAATTAATAACGAGATTTATCTATTTATCTTGGCGTAACCCACTTTTTATTCATAAAATAGATTGCCTGGAAATATACAGTAGATATGTTCCACAATTTGTTTTTTGAAAATAACTTTAATCAACTTGTTACTAGTAATCCCATTTTCTGCGAGCTCTAATCAAACTACTTACCTACAGTGAAAAATATAAACATATATTTAGTTTTCGATACTTATTTCGAGGCGGCAAGGTTGAGTATGTAATTGTAATGTTAAAAGTTATCAGAGGAGCAATTCCCGTAATTTTAAGAACGTTCAGTTCAGTCTCAGTATGTCAAAAATACCTATAATTTTCCTACATTTTTGACACGTTTCTGACATTTGATTGTCGCTGAGATGAGATTGTGACTGGATTTTGAACGTTTTTAATTACGGGAATTGGGCTTCAGATCCAATGTAGAGCCAAGCCCCTAACTCTATAAACCTTACATTTTGGTCAAATGTACGGCCTGGCCGTTTGGCAGCCGTCGTACATACACTCCTAAGGGCTTATGGTAAGAAATTAAGTCACTGATATGTGGTGTCATGTAATAGATCAATGGAACGGCCAAGCCATACAGTTTGACCAAATTATATGGTTTGTAGAGTTCCCTAACGCTTGGCTCTACATTGGATCTGATAACTTTTTAACAGTGAAATGTAACATACTTTACATGAAATGTTTTTAAGTGGGATTTCATTTCTTTTTGTAGGTACCATTGTGCGTAAGAAATACAGACTTACCCCTTTAAGGGGGCTGAAGGGTGAAAGTTACAGTTTTCTTCATTTCGTTGTTGTTTGTGTGCCAGCATATACCAAATTTCAGCTTTCTAGGACTTCAGAAAGTATGTACCCTAGAGTAATTATTTTGTATACCTAGTTACAGACCTGCACCCCCATTACGGGAGTGGTGAACGTTACAGATTTTTTACCTTAGAGGTTTTGATGAGTGAGTGAGTCAGTGAATCAGTGACGAAATCGACGTATTTTAGGTATTAATAAAATCCAAAATATGAAAGCTAGACAAATGAAACTCTAGCCACATGTTATCCTTAGAATTTGATCGCTCTAGCATTATCCAGGCCGAAGGTATGATTGGGCACGCCACAATTGCGGCAATAAGTCCCCTCTTTGAGGAGTGGCTGGAGAGGCGCCACGGCGTCCTCACCTTCCGCCTGACGCAGGTCCTCATCGGACACGGGTGCTTCGGGAGGTACCTGTTCCGGATAAGGCGGGAGGAAACGCCCGGGTGTCACCACTGTGTGGATCGCCCGGAGGACACGGTGGAGCATACGGTGGAGGTCTGCCCGGCTTAGGCGGAGCACCGCCGTGTCCTTGCGGAAGCGATCGGCGGCGGCGATCTCTCGCGTCCGGCCCTGGTCCAGGCCATGGTACGGGGCGAGAGTACATGGGAAGCCATTACCTCCTTCTGCGAAGCAGTAATGCTCGCGAAGGAGGAGGCGGAACGCGTGAGGGAGAGGCACGCTTTGCGCCCTCACGCCCCTAGTCGCCGCAGGAGACGCCCTGGGCGTCGGGAATTGACAGCCGATTCCCGGCCACCGTAGGCGCGGGCTTGCGGACGGCGAGCAATGGGTAGCTCGCCGTCCGGTAAGGACCAAGCCCGAGTCGACGGCGCGTTGTGTTCCACGCGCGCCTCAAAGAGATGTCAGCACTATTGACGGGGTCCGCTAGGGCCGATGCCAGCTAGGGTTGCGGGATGTTCGAAAGAGTTACCGTGGCCCCGGCACAGGCAACAGAAGGAACACGGGTGGGTTTTAGTCAGTAAAAGTTTGACACGTCCTCCCGCTCCGCCCAGAGCGGGAGAAGTCATTTGATGATTTCCCATCCACAAAAAAAAAAAAAAAGGCCGAAGGTATGATGGTTTGGAAATACGGCGAAACGCTTCGAGAAAAGGTAGGTAGTGCGCCCCTGCTTTTTGTTTTTGGCTCGTCTTGGCGGTGGCACTACCGTGCACCCAGATTTGCTGCTACTCTACGCTATGTAGGTATCTCGGGTTCGAGTACCGTATTAAGAAAATATTAGTTGTCCCTGATGACATAGAAGATAATGTCCGGCTGTATGTGATGTTAGTAAATGCACTCGTGTATGAATAAACCTTCCTTAGCTAAAAGGCCTAATTTTTTCCCTGCAGATCTCGCAGCTTCATCCCCCATTTCGTCTGGCGCAAGTCTTCCCGCCCCTGCGGCGTCGGCGTCAGTCCGTGGAGCAACTACCTCTACGTGTGCGGCATGGACAGCCACAGTGTACTCGTGATTGAGCGCGCGCAGGCCAAAATCATCACCAGGCTGTCCTGTGACGAGATGCTGTGTCCCGTGCAGATCGCGTTCATGAAGAGCTTGGGAGAGATTTATGTTACAGGTGAAGATATTTTACTATACCTAGCTACCTTTTTACTTGTAGCAAATTCTGGAACGGTCAGTAAGTATCTACGTAAATTCAAATTCAGAATATTTTATTTCATAATAACCTACAGGGGCCCGTATGAAACGTCAGAAGCTAGGTGCATGGTTCCAACTGGTCGTTTGCTATAGAGAAGAGCCGGCAAGAAACTTCACGGTTAGGTACTTAGTCTTTTAACCACCCAACTTCATGTCAGTTGTGGTGCCCCCAGCGCCGAGCACAGTGAATGATTACGGTATTTGGTCGTAAATATACAACCCTGGCGAAATGGACACGAAAATATTTGTCGGATTAATCCGGCGGAAAAGATGAGGTGTTAAAAATTACTGGCAAAAAATGCTTAACGATATTTAGGGATATTTTTGGTTTGAAATGATTTAACTGACGAGATCCAGGCCATAGAGTGAAACTGAAACACAGACGATATTAGCTTTATTTAGGAGTAAAAATAGATATTTGAACCGCATGAGGCACGGTCACCGATTCGGTGACAGCGGGGCTTGACGGTTGGGCGACAATGGCGGCGACCATCGTCGCCGTTTCGGAGACGGTGGGGTTTTCTCGGTTAAGTCTACTAAACAGAAGAACTTTTATTTCTTCTTCTCTTTGAAGAGAAGTAGAAGTTCTTATGAGTTTACCTAAGCTTACGCACTGTAGTTTTGTCTCTTGCATCGAGCATGTACGAGGAACGAACGGAATTCCATCACCGCACTTATTTCTGACGACAAGCTAGGTATTTTATTTTTTATACATTGTTATGTCCCGGTTTGAGATTTTCATTTGATGAAGAGCACAAGCTGAATTGGGTCACTCACATGCAGAGGTCACAGTACCAACAGCTTCTGGTGACGTATTTCTTTGTAGTAGACAACTCATCAAAGTGCGACCGTGAAGATCATAATCTTTGCGAACAATGAGGAAAACGTGGTTGCGATTTCTTACCCGATTTTTCTTGAGTTTAAACTGATAACGGTTATTGTGCAGGTTTAAAGGCTTTTAAAATATATTTTGGCTACTTAGTACATTTAACGCTCCTTTAAGATTGACACTGATCTTTACAGTTCACTACGACATGCTGTTCTCCACTGTACCCATCGCTTACAATGACGGTTGACCAGTTTTCACTTTTATGCTCTTAGTAATAAGGTTGAACAGTAGTCCACCACCATAAACTAAAAGACTTTAATTTATCGACTTTGTACTAAATAATGAAAACCTTCTTTCAGACAAATGGAAGCACTGCATCCACGTGTTCTCTAAAGAGGGTGAATACCTGCGCAGTATAGGGCAGAAGGGCAGCAGAGTTGGCACTTTCAGGTCGCCAGAGGGCATCGCCACAGACAACGCGAATCAACTCATATATGTTGTTGATACTGGCAATGACAGAGTGCAGGTAGTGGACGAAAAATAATAGATTTATCCCATTATTTATAAAAGCAGCAGTGGTGGCCGCGACTTAAGAGTTGTAGGTCGTCTGATAGGCGTTTTACTTTGTGTAAATTATTTCATCACCACTGCTCTCAAAACGGTGAAGGAAAACATCACGAGGAAACCGGCATGTCCTAGAACCAAAAATTCGAAATAGGCGATAGTGCCTGGCGCGTTTTTTCACGCCTTCAACAGTGTACGAACGAGCGTTAAAAAAACACTTCGAACTAATTCGTCGTGCAGTGTGGACGTACCATGGACTCCGTAAATTTATTAGCGGTAACTATTTGTGTGGCCAGGAGACGACAAAAAGCAGAAAAAAAATTGGGTGAACAGATGTACCGCTTTCTACATATATGTTCCATTCCTAGCGCGACACGTGATTTTTCCCCGCGCGATGTTTCCGCGTCCATGCAAACGTGACTCTAAGTGTTGGCTCTCAGAAAGTAACAAGCTCTTTCCCCTTCCTTCTGGGTGACATAAAAACTAAGCATTACTGCAGAGAATCAAAACGTAATATGTACCTACGTTAACGTAATGAAACAGCTGATCCGGGCTTATAAGCTAAAGATATAATAAATTGATGATTACCTACCAGGTACTACGCAATAGATATAATTTGATCATAAATACATGACTACAGATAATAAACTTTTGTATTTTTTTCCTGTTTAGAAAAATACGAAAAGAGAAAAAAAATATCTAATTATCTCAATCTTTAGTGCTGGAAAGCTTTCGCTTGATAAATACAAAACAGGTGTTTATGTAAAATTCCGAGTCAAAGTTTTAGCAAAATATTAATATTATCCGATCTTCCACCGGCTGATTTATATAGCAATAAGTAAACACGCTGATAAAGTAATTATTACATTTTCCTGCTATCAAAAAACCCCTTATCTTACTAATTCAAGTTTCACTATAATTTCAGATAATCCAACCGGATGGCAAATTCGTGGATCAAATCGGAGTAGCGGTGAAGCAACAGGCGTCGCTTGCGCCGTCCGTTTGGGAGACCAGTGAAGTCTTGTGCACCGAACTAAACGCACCAACCAGCGTCGCCGTCACCAGCGATCGCGTTGTCATACTTGACAGCGGAAACGGAAGGATTAAACTATACAATAAACAAGATAAAAGTAAAATTATAGAGTTTGGGTCTATGGGACAAAGAAAAGGACAGTTCAGACACCCTGAAGTCTTAGCAGTCGACCCCATGGGATACATCCTAGTAGGGGACTCAGGAAACTGCAGGGTGCAGGTTTTCAAACCCACAGGACAACTCGTCAGGGTCTTCGGAGGCCTAGGCAGCCAACCAGGAAAGTTTGGCTGGATCTCAGGCATCCACGTTACCAAACAACTAGACATCATAATCAGTGATACTAAAAACCACAGTGTCAATTTTTTTTAACAGATGTATTAAAATTATAACAATTTATTTCAATATCGAAAATTATGTCACAATGTAAAGTAAATTAAAATATGTTTGAGATAATTATAGCACTGAGATAAGTATACAAATAAAATGATTTTAATTTAATCTGTTATTTCACTTCATAATTTTTAGCTTCTGTTTATTTTAATAAAAAAATACGATACAAAATTAATTTGACAATATTCTTATGTCACGACTAATAATTTGAAAAAAATATAATTTTCTACTTAACTTATACAAACCACAATAATTTTAAGTGGTAAACGAGATTTTAGTTTTTTTTACAATATTCTCTCTCTAACTTTACTTCAATTAATATGACATCAACAGAACAGAAAAGTCAGCTCTAAAGACGCTTTCTCACCGGGAGCATTCGCCTGTAATGTAACAGTTCAGATTCGAGCATTACATCAGTGAGTGAGGAGAGCCGAGCATTACAGTGCGCAACCTGTAATGTAATTTGTAACATTACATTCACCGGACTTTTCACCTTTAATGTAACAGTAGCGAGTGGGAGCTCCCGTGATACAATTTGTAACATGAATGCGAATCTTATCGATCGAATCTTGGATTGTTGCAATCCAGGCGAATGCTCCAGTGAGGAAGCGCCTTTAAGTCAAACTTGGACTTTGCTGTAATACACTATGAAGGAATCGTTACTTCAATTATATTATATTGATTAATTTATAAATACGGTGTTGATTTAAAACAGCCTCACGTACATACACGCTTACGTAGATTTCAAAAATTCAGTACATTTTGTTGAGGTCGTAGCAGTTTTAAATCAATATCCTGTATGAGTATTATTCAATTGCAAACCTATTATCATTGGACGTCACATCTACAATTCCATTAATATTCATATAAAGTTATGAACAATGGTAAAGGATAAGTGCTCATACAAATATACAAGGTGTAATACTGACTAGAGAGCAGTGGTGGTCCGGTGGTGACGGCCCCGACTTTCGAGTTGTAGGGCCTGGGTTCGAACCCAAGCAGACATTTTACTTTGTGTAAATAATTTCATCACCACTGCTCTCAAATCGGTGAAGGAACCGGCATGTCCTAAAAGCAAAAATTCGAAGACATATGACATCTACCAACCCGCACTGGGCCCGCGTGGTAGATTACAGCCTACTCCCTCTCGAAGAAAGGAGGCCTGTGTCCCAGCAGTGGGACACAGGCCAGGGCAGGGTATAACATTATAGGCTGATTATGTAAGATGTAATACTTCAATAATATAAATGAATCATTTTTACAAAATTATCTAATCTTGTAAAAATAGTTACTGGCTTTCTTAGGGAAAGCAACGTGAGTGTTTATTGCTGCGAGTTTTCAAAACTTAATGCGTGATTTACACCCTGTATATTAGAAATTTAATAACATACAACATTTATAGATAAAAATCTATGGTTTGGTTACAACATAGGGTATGGCTCAAATCAGTCTCGAGCAGGTGGTTTGATAATAATATTACAATTATCTACAGTTAATAGTTATTTACATTATCGAAACTGATTCTCATAAATTTATAACACTAAAAGAAACCCATGACATGTTAACTTACATTGTAGATCTTAAAATTATAACTTAAAGCCACATTCATATATCTAGTCCCGAAATTATATTTTACAATAAAATTGTATTTTACGAAAAATAAAGAATTCATTCATCGAAGAATTTCGTACACCGATTAATCTCGAATTTAAACCTAAACATAATATTATAAAAATAATACACATAGAAGATCTTAAAACTTGATGCTTGATCACAAAGTGTATGAGTAGCAAAAACCGCAAAAATCTGTGAGTGTCAAATACGTGAAAACCTTGCGATAATTACAGATAATTTAGCTGAAACAACGTATATTACTTTGCCGCTCTTAAGGCCATCGTTTCAAATTGTTTTTGTAGGCATTAAAATTAGCAATATAATAAAAAAAAAACATTAACATTTGAATACAGCATATTGACGTGAAGAAGTTATCTACACACATCAAAAGTGGCTAGAGATCTAGTACGTTTTTGCTAGTTACTAAAAATCATGTTTTTTAATTATATTTTTTGTAACCTATGATACTAATTAGTAATCGTCATTTGAAAAAAATGAAAATCTTCTGTCAAGTCGTATTCTTCCTATATAATCCTGCAAAAGGGCCAAATCTGTAAAATTTCTGCTATGCTTCCGAGTGGAATCAATACAAAAGAAAGTTATTATGGAGAGAAGACGGCATTTGAGCCGAGAACAAATGATTAAAGCTGTGGGAATATTGGAAGCTGGTTCTCGGCAACGTGCTGTAGCAATCGCTCTGTGGGCATTACGCAGAGTGTTATAGGTCGACATTGAACACGTTACCGCATCACTGGCAGCGTGACAGAGCGACATGGAGGACGAGCTCGCATCCCCACACGCAGACAAGATCTTTACATACAAATTACTGCTCAACAAAATCGTACAATAACCGCGATGATGTCGGTTACGAGGCTTCATAGCTCTTCAGGGATGTTAATAAGCGATCACACCATAAGAAATCGCTTGCATGAAGTCGATATCCGTCTCCGAAGACAGACACTTTTAATGTGAGCATAATCAGAGTTGCGAATGAACTAATGCATGCAAAATTAATGCATGTAAGTAGAACATTATGTAGTCATCGCATGAAACAAATCTAATGAGCCGAACATATTCGAATTAACAATGATTATCATGTAGCCATTTAAACTTCATTACCATTTAACTAATGTACTCATTCAATGCTATCCATATTTTTAATATGGCATTGGCAAGTCTAGCACAGAAACATGTTAAACAAATAAAACCTAACTTTGTGACAAGAAATCATAGACGTGAAGCATAGCTAACAAAATCACATGCAAATTAAACATAAAATATTAGTCACCTTACCACCAATTATTTTGGTGCGACAAAGCACCATGCAAGGGACACAATGTATAAGATTTGGTCACAGGTCTGGATTATCTATTCGATCTAGGACGACCGACAAGGTTGACATCTAGTTACCGAGTGGCTCTCACCAAGGACCACTGAGTCATTCTCTGCAGGAGGACCTTCACTGTTGTCGTGCTGTCTCTGTAATATTAATTATTTATCATTAGTACTGAATTGGCGAAGGCGAAGATGGCGGTACAAGCTTAACTCCTACCGAAAGGACTGACTGATTATTAGCAAAACATAAATTTGTGGGAGTGTGAGGTCTTGTAGTGGGTAGATACAGGCTAGTTAGATTAGATTATTGTGAAGTATCAGAAAAACTAGTAGTGAATGCAATTTTTATTGAGTGTTGCTTTTTACAAGCTTATAGTTAACTTGTAATGTTTTATGTTAGTTAGTTTGCTTAGGCCGAATCTTGTAAGCTGAATTAAAACCACTTCCTCTTATCCTACGGAGTTGAAATTTTACATGTTGGTTCCATTCCGAAAACAATGATTTTTAACGATACAGTAGGAATCGGTTTCATTTTGACAGTTCAACAACATGCATTGCGTTATTTACGTTGTTAATCAAATAAATTCTTCGAACATATGAAGCAATGGATTAGCAATTTGCTTCAAAATCATTCAGATTGTGATTGATAGTATGTTACGCAATTAGGGTGCTGGTTCTACACCTAGGATTGGCTCCAGACGAAGTAACTCAACGGTCAATGATAGTCTGTTCCCAAGTCCACCATAACCTGGCTGCTACACCCAGGAATGGTTCCAGATGAGGGAACTCTTCAACGGTCAACAGCACTGACACGAAATTTTTTATACACATTTATGATAGTCCGTTATACAGTCTACCATAACCTGGCTGCTGCACCCAGGATTGGCTCCAGACGAGGGAACTCCTCAACGGTCAATAGTGTAGTCAAGAAATTTGATATATGCGTTTAATTATGATAGACAATTCTAAAGTCCACCATGACCTAGCTGAGTCCTCTTGTATTGGGCTCGTTGGATTTGTCTTGACAAGTATCTTACAAGTGAAGGTGATAGAACATATATTTTAACAAATTCTAATGCTAAAAAGCACTAAATATAAAATATAGGTAAAAATCTTTTTAAAAACAAGCTTTTATTGAACTAAAAAGTACTAAAAAAACTTATGTAATCATAGAACTTTAATATTTTCCTAAAAGCTTGAGGCGTGAATGTTTTTCTTACACTTAAAGATAAGCCTCAAGCTTTAGAAAATATTAAAGTTCTAAGTTTACGTAAGTTTTATTTAGTACTTTTTAGTTCAATAAAAGCTTGTTTTAAAGATTTTTACTTATATTTTATTTCTTATATCAAACCAAGGCAAATTGTCCCTACTCCAATTATTATTTCGTTTATTGTCGTACATCTTTTTATATTTAGTTTGAATTTCGAAGAGCATGCGATATGCGAAACTAGGTGTCCTTAGCTGATGTCTTTAGGCACTACTGATGACTGATACATTGCCTGCTATGACATACTTTACCTAAGTTGGCCAACACATGCATATTTGACATAGTAAAACAAAAGAAAAACTTGTAACTCTTCTTAATTTTATTTCTTGGGCTATTAAAGAATCCAAACCGATTAAAGAGTGTGAATAGAGGCAAAATTAACAGAACAATAACGTTTTTGTGAGCTCGGGACATATGACGTCACAGTATCGCGCGCGCCCGCCGGGACGACACGGAATTAATGGTAAAAAAAACGTCAATAAATGACCAGAGTAGAGAGGCTAAGCCAAGAAAGTCTGTTAAAACAAATGCAATTGCTGCTACATTGTATTCGTTTTAACAGACAATGTCAATCAATCCATTAACTGAAATACTCATTTATAACTTGTTGGACATAATGTAGACTGTGTAAGTCAAGCATGAAACATAACAATAGCAGTTTCAGGAAAAAAAAAACATGAAACTCTATTGAGACATGAAGGTGTTTCCTAATGTTTGTAGCCATCCGTGACTATAAGGAAATAACTTACTTACACTTAATTCAAGTGTCTGTGCTTATAAACTAGAAGTATCAAGACAGCTTAATCCAATCAATCATTAGGACGTTAAATCAGATTTTAATGTAATAATTCTGCATTTTAAGTAAATGTACAATTTTTGTATTTTTTTTTGGAAGGAGTATTTGAAATGTAAATGAGGTATTCCATTTTTCATATTGTATTCTATCTTAATACAACTTGTTACATGTACTAACGCCTTTTTATCATGGTGGTACTAGGCAGAAATTACAGCTAACTAGAATTTTTTTTAAGACTGTATGATGAATTCAATGAAAAAACTGTTGGTATTTTTTTTTTATAATATTACATACACACATCACATTTATATGTGTAATTTACATACTAAAGAGTATTCTAGTAATTTTTAGTGCAAAATATCACCTGTATCCTGTACTAGTTGAAAAACTATCACAGGATTCAATTTGATTGTATTCTATTACCTTTAATTCTGTAGCCAAACTGCGGAATGTGTCTTCAACATTAGTGTTGTCCTTTGCAGAGGTCTCCATCACAAACATGATCTCTGGGACATAACGGCAAAACGATTGCGGCTCATCGGGCTCCACTTCTCGTTGATCTGTTAGGTCACACTTGTTGCCAATGAGTGATACTATGACATTAGAAGAGGTGTACCTTCGTACTTCTTCAATCCATTTTTGTAAAGACAAAAATGTTGACCTCTTTGTAATATCATATACTGGAATGCAAACAATAGATTATGATTAAATCGAATAGTAGGTTGTTAGATAACATATTTATGTCATTATTATTCTTTAAAGTATTGTAAACAACAGATGAATGAATGCATTATTTACAAATCATACTTGTGTGTGGCTGGTGCATAAATTAGATAAAACAATAGAAGCATCCAATTACAGCCCTACCATGACACAAGCTTCAGTTACCATGAAAATATCGATTATTTCGTAACTACGTACGAAATTAGAATACATTTTATTACTTATCATATCTGTGCACTCATTTTACTGTCATACATGAGTCATAGTAACTAAACAGGGTTTTTAACCAGGAAATTTAATATTGTGTGGGCGTACATCGCATACCTATGATACCTACCAATAATTACACCATTCGCCGAGCGGTAGTAACTCTGAGTGATAGTTCTGAAGCGCTCTTGGCCCGCAGTATCCCATATCTGAAGCTGGAATATGACATGTTTATTGTTTTATATTGTTATGTTTCAATACATTTACATTATTAGATTATATAATTAGACTAACCTTGACTTTCTTCCCATCCACTATCAATGTTTTCATTGAAAAGTCTACGCCTATTGTATTTCCGTGTCTTTCTATGAAATTACCAGATTTCAACCGTTGCACAATACATGTTTTTCCGGTTCCGCAGTCTCCAATGAGTACTATTTTGAATAAATAGTCAAATTGCTCATCCGGCACACTCATTAATGTATTAGGATTGCGGCTGCTCATGATTTAATTTTAATTAAACGCTCAATAAAGCTTTAATGTTTACCTTGTTTAGTTGACTTGACTTTTAAATTGACATTGACAGCCATTTTCTATTTTGACATTTTCTTTTTTTTAATTACTTGTAATGATAATAGAACCTCTTGGTTTTTGAGAACTTGTCCTCAGTGTCACTAAGGCTGACGAGAATAAAAGTCATTTATAGTCTCTGTCTGACAGAGCTGCCAACTTTTAAATGATAAAAACCGTCCAAGTGCGTGTCAGGCGTAGACAGAGAATAGAGGTAGACCAGTCCTTAGCGTATGCAGTATGAGATAGCGATAGTTCGACATAAGTACATTACTACAGCTACGTGCAATTAATATTGCCATACTTAAACTTTACCCCTGTCGTGTAGGTAATCTGGTACTAATTGAGTATTTTGATTGTACTACGTCTACAAAGAGTTGTTCATTCAATTCATTGTCACCTTTCAGGGGGTGACGTATTTATAACTTTACTTTTCTTTTTTCTCTTTTTTTCACTGTTTTTGAAATAGCAAACTAAAACATCAATTTCATGCCTTTTTGCATGAAACAGCAGACATTTATTTTGATATTTCAGGGTTAATCTCATAGTAAAACTTTATAATCAAGAGTTCTTTACATAACAGTAGCAAATGAAAATAGGACGCGCGCGAACTAAATGCTTCCGGGGTGAAGGTGAAGCGCGAAAACAAATGAATTGTAATTATTATTTTATAACAATTTAAACTAAGATATATATTTATTTTCACCTCAAGATGTAAATAGTATAGTTAGATAAACTCAGCCCGTACCAGTCCACATATTTCTTAAAAATGGTTCAATTGGAAAACTAAAATAAAAGTAAAAATTAAATACGTTTATTGGTAAAAATAATCAAGTGCTGGTATCCCTGTCAAGTTATTATCCGACTATTGACAAATGTCACGCAGCAACATAGATAACAACCTAGCTTAATATGCCTCACACATAAGTCGGTTATTACAAAAAAAAGTTAGGATTGTATCATCTGTTTTGATGAAATTATCAATAAATTTTGTTCATTATTGACAGAAAATAGTCTTGAGTACAATAATTCTTTGATTTACTTGCAGTAATAGATACAAAATGCTACTTACCGATGAAAGGTTATGTTTTCAAATTCAAATTCAAATTCGTTTATTGGTGTGATTTTTGGTACATTTTTACATGAGATCTTAATAAATAAATAATAAATAGTTCCTCAAAAATCTACCTTAAAGGTGTACACTCATTCGCAATTAGTAATTGTTATAGAAAAGAATAATCAACATATTAAAATAAAATAATTACAACAAAACACAACATAAGACAGGAAAAAAAAACAAGCAAAACATTAACAACAGCGGATACATTTATAAATAATGAATGGAAGTAAAGATAATAAATTGTCAAAATTAAATAAATATCAATGTCAAGTAACTTACAATTTATCATTAAGGAATTCGTCGATAGTATAATAACATTTTTCCAATAACAGATGTCTTAATTTGTTTTTAAATTGAATAACATTTAAGTCCTTAATTCCATTCGGTAATTTATTAAATATTTTTGGGGCCATGCAGAGTATGCTTTTGTGCATCAAGGCGGTCTTTGATGGTCGAACGCATAATTCATGTCTATATACTTGTCTAATCATTTTACAGCGATTCTCAGATGCTTTTCTGAATAGATGCATGTTCTTTTTAACAAATAAAGCAGTCTCAAATATATACAAGCAAGGTAAAGTCATTATTTTTAACAATACAAAATAAGGTTTGCAGCTGTCAGTTATTTTTATCCCGGTAATAGCTCTAATGCATCTTTTTTGCGATTTGAACACCATGTCCTTATTGCAGGAGTTACCCCAAAACATGACTCCGTAGCGTAATATAGAATCGACATATCCATAGTATGCAGTGACTGCCGCTGCTTGATTGACTATTTTCTTTAGTTTATACAAAGCAAAAGCAAACTTACTAATTTTTTTAATTAATATTGAAGTATGTTGTTTCCAATTAAGTTGATTATCGATCGTTAAGCCTAAAAACTTTGTATTTGCAACTTCTTCAATTTTTTCATTATTAAAGCTTACATTTAGTTCCGAACTAGCTACTCTTTGACGAAAATTCATAATTTTTGTTTTCTTCAAATTTATAACTAAGTTGTTATGTTCTAGCCAGTTAACGGCTTGTTGTAATGCATTGATTAAGTCAGCTTCAAAGTCGTTATCATTTTTGTCAAGTTTAACAATGATAGTACTATCGTCGGCAAACAATGTCATAGGATAGGGTATATTCCGGGGAAAGTCATTTATATATATAAGAAACAATATAGGCCCTAGCACACTGCCCTGAGGCACTCCATAAGATATTATCCGTTCTTTAGAAATGTATTTTATAACAATTTTATTTAATTTACAAATTCGACTTATTTCGGTACGTTGTGTTCTATTTGTTAAGTAAGACTTTATAAGTGATAAAACATTTCCCCTTATCCCATACGCATTTAACTTGCTCAGCAGTATATCATGGTTGACCAAGTCAAATGCCTTGGTCATATCCATGTATATTGCTGATATTGGGACTCTCTCATTCATGTTCGCTATGATAACATTAAGAAAGTCATATATTGCCATATTTATTGAATGATCTTTCCTAAATCCTTTTTGTTCTTTCACAAGAATTTTATGTTTGTTGAGGTATCCGTCTATGGACCTGTAGATCCATTTTTCGAATATCTTGGATATTACCGGAGTAAAAGCCACTGGCCTGTAATTTTTAATGTCCTTCTCATCGTCTTTTTTAAATAAAGGATTTATGACAATGGGTTTAAGCTTATCAGGGTAGGTTCCAGACTCAATACTTAAATTAATTATGTAGCTGAGAGGATCTGATATTATTTCTGAAACATACTTTAGAACCTTTGTTGAAATATCGTCGTACCCTACACTATTTTTATTTTTTAAGCCTTTTATAATTGTATTCACTTCATCTGGTATGATAGGGGCTAAAAACATTGACTGTGCAGAGAAATTTATTTTATTGCCAGTGGTCGGTTGTGTCGAAGCAGTAGAAAGTTTTTCTGCTTTGCTTATGAAGTAGTCATTAAAGGTATTTGCTATGTCTTCGGGTGTAGTGAATGTAACTCCGTCATTATTTATTTCTTTTATATACTCTGGTGGAGAGTTGCTTCTATTTTCATTTATTATTTTCCACGTCATTTTAGATTTATTATATGCTGTCCCTATTTTATAATTATTCTTTGCCAATTGTGTCAATTTTATAATTTTCTTAAGTCTGTTTGAATAATTTTTAAGTTTCGTCACAATTATCTTAGATGGATTTAATCTATGTTGCCACAACAACTGTCTTTTTATTTGGCTGCACCGTCTAATACCAGGTGTTAACCAATTTGGATTCTTTATTAATTTTCTTTTTTTGTGCGTAATCGGAAAACATAAATTATAAAACAATTGGAATTGTTCTAAAAAGTTGTTGTATGCTACGTTAGGGTCTTTAGTGAGGTAGACATCAGAAAAAGAAATTGATTTCAAACAGTTTTTGAATTTCATCAAGTTTTCATTACTATAGTCACGCATTTTTACACTCCAACTTTTGATTAAACATGTCTTTTTTACTGGAAGCTTTAAAGTTTGTGCAGTGTGATCCGACATATGTAGATCAAGGACACTATGAGTACATTTTCGTGAAATATTATGAGCAAAATTATCAATACACGTATTGCTTTGCAATCTAGTTGGTTGATTAATTTGTAAACGTAGATTGTACTTCAATAGGAAACTAGTAAATTCTAGAGATAATTTATCTTGTTTTAAAATATTTATGTTGAAATCACCACATAGAATTACATTCTTGTTCGAGTCGTAACAGTATTTTGATAATATAATATTTAATTTTGAGTAGAAAACCTCTAAATTATTTAATTTTGGTACTCTATATAAACAAATAATGATAGTGTTATGTGGTATTAGTTCAATTGCACAAACTTCGACAACGCCTTCAATTGACACTTTACTGACATTCGTAAGATCTTTGTATTGGAGACCAAACTTTACCAAAATACAGGCTCCTCCTCTTTTTGTACTTCTTGTATAGGAAGCGGCTAATTTATAATTAGGTATTGAAAGAAGCTCCTCGTGTCCTCGCTCCATAAAGTGTTCCGTGACGCAAATTATGTCTATACTGTGACTTTGATCGGCTAGTTCTTGCAGGTGTAGTGTTAGTTGATCCACCTTGTTGATGAGTCCCGCGATGTTTTGATGCATAATAATCAGATAATTATAGAAAAAACGTGTCTGAATGCTTAATTTCTGAGGTAGAAGAATAAGATGTTGTCATATTGATTTCAGTATCGATTTCAGTTATAGTGCTCTGGAGATTAGCGAAAATATTCTTCATTCCTGTTCCATTTATGTGTCCTTGTTGCGCAGAAAACATTTGGTAGTCATAAGTTAAGTCTGCATTAGAGTCTAGTAAATAGGCATATTCGTGAGTTAAGTTATCTAGGTACAGGAGATTGTTAAAAGTTTCTATTCTAGTATTATAAATAGTTGTGTAATTGCCACATCTGTAGGTCGGAAGGCAAATAATCACATTAGTGTTATTGATTTTTCCGATGGTTTCTCTAATAAGAAATATAATGTCGTGGTAGTTTCCAGTCCGTATGAAGTCCATCTCTCCCACCATAATAACACAATAGTCATTTTTATTAAAGTTTTTTATTTTATTTTCAATGCCCTGTAGCATTTGCTGAATATCGCCGCCTGGATATAGATGGTGGCAGTAATCATACATATAAAAAGTGTCCTCAATGAAGTTACTTAATTTATTCCTCTTATTATTGCTAATTATACATTTTTTTTTTCTTGTTTTGTTTTCTTTTAGGAAACGACTTTTATCGTTTTGCAGGTTTAAATGTGTATCATATTGTGTTGCTTTGTCAGCCATCTGCGCGGGTAAATAGTTAGTTTTAATTTCGGCAGTCTTTGGTGTTGTCTGGGGGCTGTTGGTTGTACTTTTTGTTTTGTTTCTCCTTTTCCTGTTAGATAATGGAGATGTATTGTTGTCGCTAATTATATCGGTTGTTATTTTTTTATAGATATTTTTCTTCTTAGTCAATTCGTCGATAGTGTTTTTAAGTTGAGTATTCTCTAAGTTTAAACTTTCTACTTCTGCGTGTGCTGCCTCTAATCCCAATGTTAATTCCTTAATTTTATTTTGTAGTAGGGTAATTTCATCGCAATGTTCTTCGTCCGATATGTCGGGCAAACTATTGCTAGTGGTACTATTTAAGTCAGTAGTTATGTTTATCGTTGCGTCCAATATCGTTTTCTCGCTATCATTTGTTGTCATTTTAGATAGGTCGGATAGCGAGCTTGTTCTACAAGGTTTATTCCGGTAAGTTATGTTATTATTGTCGAAGTCCATTTTTACTTGAAGCTATCGTAGCGCCCTCTGTTGTGGTGCTTTATATTATTATATAGTTGGTGACTTTGGAGAGAATGTAGCAGTGAATTTTAGGAAACACAAAAAGAACTATCTTTGGCGGGGCTCGAACTCGCGTTCGATTGATATATGATTTGACGCCACACTTAGCGTCACTGGACCATCTGTGCTTAATTACTTGCAGTGAAATTGACCCATTGCAATGCACAGCTGAAACATTCAAACGAACGAAAGCGGTTACAAATGACTCATTCAATTGGATTTTTTTTGCAATGTCGAACACTTTGAGTCACCGTCTTTGTTTTTAAAACCTATGAAATTAGACACTTTCTTGCAGTTTTTTATGTTTTGTTTATTCGAGATTGTTTATGAATTCGGATATAGTACTATTATGACAATGACACCGATATTAATCACAGTTTAATCCACTTTTTATTTTTCTATATTACATAATATTTTTTCACTCAATAATAAAGATCACTGTTTTTAAGTCACTGCACTCGTTTTCTAGCAATTGTCCTTATTGTTAATTACATTTTTCTTTGTTTATTGAAAGTTTGCTTTTTATAACGGATATAAATGTTTATTTTTCGAGATAATACTTTCACTTATTTATGGTAACTATCTAAACAAATTTAGCGAAGAAAAATCAATAAAAAGTAATTTTTACTATTTTTAGTTAATTTAGTCACGGAGCGGATTCGAACCCACGTATGGTCGTGCTCGCGCGGGGTAGGCGAAAAAAAAAAAAAAAAAAAAAAAAATGTTTGGTTGATTTCGTTCACTACGACTTTTACAGCCATATATATAGCAATTCACCATCACTACACAACAAATATTACCTTTTGGAATATCAATAAAGTCAAAAATTACACAAAATAAGCGTTTCACAGTTTTTATCAACGAAAATCTTTTAACACCACAACTTGTTTGCCACCTATGACTAGAGATGGCAAACAACAAAAAACCGATACGCAAATAGAGATAGAAAAATTATGCTATGTCCTGCTCACACATATACATTTTGACATACATGTCATCTCACTTTCCCAATTATTATTATTTTAAGAGCATGTCTACCTCTATTCTCTGTCTACGGTGTCAGGCCAAGCACAGTGAAAAGTTCCGTAGTTGGGGTGAATATTTACGCATGCACAGTATTGT
Organism: Fissipunctia ypsillon; assembly: GCA_947568875.1. Classification (NCBI taxonomy): domain Eukaryota; kingdom Metazoa; phylum Arthropoda; class Insecta; order Lepidoptera; family Noctuidae; genus Fissipunctia; species Fissipunctia ypsillon. The sequence continues at coordinate 11,038,954 of OX387659.1, read as the reverse complement.
TTTTATAGACCACAAAAATAAATTTGTATTTCATATTGTTTGCATTTTATTTCAGACTGTTTCATTGGTCTAGTGGTCGCAAGCGCTACTGCTGAGCATGAGATCTTGGGCTCGAGTTCCAGGTCGGGCAAAGTGTTATTGGGTTTTACAATCTGGAATTTCTCAATAGCAGCAGCCCCAAGTTTGTGCCCAAATGATGGCAACCTTTTGAAAAGTGTTCATGCAACAAGCGGTGAAAGGACGTGCAGTTTTATAATAAAAGATTTCTACATTCATGTAGTTTTCATTCTAAAATGTTTATTTTTTACATTTTACCATATCATTACGAAATTTTAAATTACTTATCCAAGTACATTACAAAAGTCAGTCAAGGATGTTTTTAGTGGCTTTGACTACTTCAGTTAGTGGTAAGGTACGACATTCTACCACTGGTACGGTTTACAAAAATACTCTAGTTAGGAAAGAACGATTGAAACAAGTGTATAATTTTTTTGTTGTGTAGGCAACTCAACAGAACTAAGGTGCCCGTTTTCGGGGATTCCCCGAAAATAGTTTGTCAATTCCTTGTATAATTTTGATTATGGATTTTATTTATATGGTTACTGGGTTAAGTTTGATTTTATTCAAATGGTTTATGTATATTATCTGGTTTGTTTATTTTTATTCCATATGCGTGCACAAATACAACGGACAGACTGTACAGTTCGAGTCGGTATCGGTAAAGGTTACTAGTTTACCTTATTTCCATTAATTTTGCGAACTAATAACCATGCCAAAACCACAGTATACCCAAAAGTTCCGTGATTGTTGGTTACGCGACCCAGAATTAAAGGACTGGTGGACAGCACTGCAGGTCCAGTAGCTAAGTAAATACATACGTATTTAAAAAAAAAAAAGTTACGCCAAGTACACGTTCAACATTTACCAGAATATATAAATGTGTTTGAACGTGCACTTAGCACGCGATTGGTCGAGTTGGATTTAGTGGTTTTCTGGTGGTTTGAGGGTTTAGTTTAGTTTAGTACATTTAGTGGGTTCGTAAAAATAAAGTTGGCAACACTGCTCAGAAGTCAAGTCAGGCTGACAGACTGACAGCACATAAATAAAAATAGAGTTATTAAATTTTTACTCTCTCTATTTACATGATAAATTAACATTAAATGAGTTAGCAATGTATCTAACAAATAGGATTTATTGTGTTCTACTTTCTATAGCTGCGAGTTTAACATTTACTTACGGTGTTGAAGTATGTAGACACACATGTATAACACTTAGGGAAATTCATTAAAATAGCTAATTCGATCACGAAATATCATTGTTTCCAGATACCAGAAAACTTCCAGAAATCTAACCACTCGAACAACTGGGCAGTACTAGTGGACACATCTCGGTTTTGGTTCAACTATCGCCATGTAGCGAACGTGTTATCTATTTACCGGAGTGTGAAGCGGCTTGGTATACCCGACAGCCAGATTATCCTTATGATATCTGATGATATGGCCTGTAACCCTCGGAACCCGCGTCCTGCGACTATATTCAACAATGCTCATGAACAAATCAATGTGTATGGAGATGATGTTGAAGTGGATTACAGGGGCTATGAGGTTAGAATGTGTTATCTTTATTGTGCCTAGTTTTTTGCTATTTTACCTAGGGTTATTAATTTTTGTGTAGATTGGTCTTTATGTGTATGACAGTAAGGCTATTACCGATTATTTTTGAAAGAAATGTGGTTATGTAGAGTTCTTTTAAACAAGGAAGGAGGAAAATGTTTATTAGTTTTAAGCTTAGCAACCAATAAAAGGAGAGTGCTATTTCCTGCAGTGGACTAAAAACCAAAAGGTCAAAGGTAAAGCATGTAAGATCTGTGTACAGGGTGTAAAAATATAAATAAAAGTTCAAGTGTTATTCAAAGTTTGTTTTGCTTATGGTTACAGGTATCAGTAGAAAACTTTGTGCGACTACTGACAGGCAGAGTTCCTCCCGACACTCCTCGCTCTAAGAGGCTCCTCACAGATGAAGGCAGCAACATATTGATCTACCTCACTGGACATGGTGGTGATGGCTTCCTCAAGTTCCAGGATTCTGAGGAAATCACCAGCCAGGAGTTAGCTGATGCTCTAGAACAAATGTGGGAAAAGAAAAGGTATCACCCAGATCTACAAAAATATTATTTATTTATTTAATCTCCAAAAGCTTTCAATCTAGGTTAATAATCAACAATCAAATCAAAGCTTTCACAAATTAAAGGCGTTATTACATGTACATGTACTATTGAGGAAACTTACATCTTACCAATTTGAAAACAAAATCCCGTGCACATGATGACCATGTTGTCATCATGTGCACAGGATTAAAACAAACAAACATCTATTCTCTTTCTTTCTATCACAAACAAACATCTTTTCTATCTCTATCTATACAGTATATAGATGTTTGTTTCTCCCATGGTGCCTAAAGCTAGAAAATCATGCATAAAAAATAAAATAAAATCTTTATCTTATCTTCTATCCATCAATGTTTTCTATCTTTATTGAACAAGATTTGTGCTAAAAGTAGGCTTGTAATAGAGTCAATGGTTCTAAAACAGTTAAGACTATTTCCTCAGCTATTTCTGTTTCTGAAACTCCCTCTGTTTTTAAAATGAATGATTTAATCATTTTCAGGTACAATGAGATATTTTTCATCATAGACACATGCCAGGCTTCATCTATGTATGAGAAATTCTATTCTCCTAATATACTGGCTACTGCTTCAAGTTTAGTAGGAGAGGACTCTCTTTCTGTAAGTGTCTACAACCTTTTCCTTAGCTTGTTTATTAAAGAGAATAATGATTTTAGTTTTCAGTCTCTCTTATCGCACGTCATTTTACTAGATCCTCGGCTAATCTCGTCCAGCTGCCGCAAGCCACTCTGAAAGCCACACTCAGCAGTGGCCATTAGGTTGATGATTATTTAAAATTTTCCTTTCCCATTTCACCTAGTCAATACTCATAATCATCTGATAGTTTTTCCACTGCTAGGACACGCCTCTTTTGTGAGATGGAATAGAAATAAATCATCTAATATGAATTTACTTTTGTATAATCAAAAGATTATACAAAAGTAAATTCATATTAGATAACTTAAGAACTACAACTTTATAACTTTAGAAATAAAGTTAATGTTATTTTCAGCACCATGTAGACTCGGCTATCGGCGTATACATCATAGACAGATACACATACTATGTGCTGGAGTTCTTGGAAAATGTTCACCCTAACAGCAAAAGGAGTATGTCAGAATTTGTAAGTATGCTCAATAAATATATTTTATTGCTGTAGACATTATTATTTTATTCTTCTCTTGGGTTACCTGTAATGTCGGCATAACCCAAAAAATTGTGATGTCTATGGCAAGTTAACAGGTTCAATTTCAGTACCGCCTAAATAACTGGCCAGAATAGTGTAAACGCAACGCAATAAAGAATCAATTGGGCCATACAAAATTAATTCCTAAAACCCAACGCACATTGTTGTTTTCAGTTGGCGGTATGTCCAAAAAGCGCATGTCTATCCACTGTGGGTGTTCGTAAAGACTTGTTCAAACGCGACCCTGACAAGGTGCCCATCACAGACTTCTTCGGGTCAGTGCGGCCTGTGATCATCACTACAGACCCTATTGACATCCTGGATACTCCTAAAAGGAAGAGGAAGCCTGAGTAAGTATTACCATTAACAAAGATTACTTTGATTAAGTAATAACTTTTCTACTGATAGAAGTAAATGGAATTACTTTTACGGGTCTTGTTTGGAGATTCGAATGACGTTCTTGCGACTCACGTTGGTACGAAAAACGTTTTGTGTGGCACATTACATCGAAAACTCTTTAGGACGAAATCCATCGTATCAAATAAATAACTTTCGAATTCCTAAAAATAACTCTTCTTTCCTAAACTTTCTCCAAGATAGTTTTCAATTAAATGAAATGAAATTGAAGCCGTTTTTTTTATTTAAGTAATTAAAATAACCTGTTGCCTACTTGATAATAATATGGTGTGATACCTATACCTTCCGCTAGATATCCGTGAAATAAAAGTCGTTGACGCCTTCTGCCAATGTATTCCAATATTTCTAAACGATACGAAAAAGTGTTAAGGTACTGTCGCTAACACGATCAAAACAAACGTATCGCGGTATGAGGCGTCCTTGCCGCATGCACGTGGCATGTTTTTTTTTGTTTGCATTTAAGTTTCGAGACTTTTTAGTACAAGTGGGGTTAATGACTTTTACTCCACCCTTATCTGGCGTAAGGTGTAATTCATAAACTTTCTTGTTTCAGGAACAAAACCAAAGTGCCAGAGAAACGAGAATATCTACCTCAGTTCCCAATGCATCTAGTCCAGAACGCAAAAACGGGCTAGTGTGAGATAGTATTGTTAATATTATTTAAATTAATTAATAAATAATTTAAACCAACTATGTTTTTCTCACACACTAAAGCGTCGGACACACTACGCGACTAGCGTTACATTGCGCACTACCGTGTTTTCACCAGGGACCGAAACCGGTATGGTCAATACAGGTATTTTTTTGGTTACAATTTTTTTTTTTTACAGGTATTTTAACGGTTACCTTAATGCATAAATTTAATACAACCAGCATTAATACCAGTAACCGAAATAAAAATTACCTCTATCATATACGTGGTCGTCGGCATTAGTTAAAGGGCGCGCATCGCTGTGTGTGTGTCAAAGAGTCGAGTCGACCTGCGTGCCGGTGCACGCTGACCAATCACGGCCCTGGCTGGCTGGCGATATTCCGTTTCTTTCTTGTAATCAAGATCATTTTTAGGTAATCGGTGTTAAAACGGTAACCTAAATAGAGGTTGCGTTTTTTCTTCTTGGTAACCCAGATAGCGGTAACCTTAGTCGTAGAGGTAATCAAAATTCTTCGATACATGTACCGTAATTTATAAAGGTTCTCGGTCCATGGTTTTCACCGAATTTTCACTCCAGAATCAAAATTCGTTTCTCAGCAATTATATTTGCACAAAATTACTTAGTTATATGTTCGATTCCCGGCCACCGTAGGCGCGGGCTTGCGGATGGCGAGCGATGGGTAGCTCGCCGTCCTGTAAGGACCAGGCCCGAGTCGACGCCGCGTTGTCTTCCACGCGCGCCTCAAAGAGATGTGAGCACTATTGACGGGGTCCGCTAGGGCCGATGCCAGCTAGGGTTGCGGGATGTACAAAGTTACTTAGTTATATATTCATAATGCGTAGATGATGGCTTCGTGAGGGGTTTTTTCAGGCACCCTGTATAACATTCTGCCGAAAAAAACTATTTTCAGAAACATGAGTGCCACGTGTCGCGCAATATTACTTAGTCTACGGCGAAGTGGCTAGTCAGTAAGTTGAAGATCAGTTGCAACATTTTAGTCGTAAGCTTATTTGGAGTAACTGTCAAACCGGATTAGGCGACGGAATTCACGTAAATAATGTCATTATTTGTTAATAGTCGATTTGGTCGGTCTGTCATGGCCTTCGCAGTATACCAGTCCATGGCATAGGCTAGCGGTAGCGTTTGTGGCTAAATATAATCATGCGGTAGGGAGTAGTGATACCATCCGGATTTGTCCGAACATGCCCGGCTTGTGGCCCCCCGTCAGGACTTTCAAAATCAAAATTAAAAGTTATTTATTCAAACTAGGCTGAGGCTGAGTCTTTGTCCGGCCTTGTTATTTGTCCGGGCTTTTCGACATTAGTAAGGGAATTTTTATTTTAGAAAATAGAAATAAGGAAACATTAAAAAGTGAACTGCCTCGTTGGTCACAAGCGTTACTGCTGAGCATGAGGTCCTGGGCTCGATTCCCAGGTCGGGCAAAGTGTTGTTGGGTTTTTCTATCTGGAATTTCTCAGTAGCAGCCCGGGGTCTGGATTTGTGTCCGGTTGATGGCAATAGGCTCGCCCCCTATTACATGGGACTTAAAACATAACTAGCGAAATATAGGTGTACTATAGGTACACCTCTGCCTAACCCGTCGGGGAAACAAGGCGTGATGTTATCTTACGTTATTAAAAAGTGAAATCTGGGCTTTTTGTTACAAAATATCCAGCTTTTAACCAGAAGTTTTCAAATTTCAAGTAAGGCACGCATTTTCTGCAGTCTGGCTATAGGTACGATATTTATATTTTTTCCTGTAGGTAAACATTGTGTAGGCATTCTTCGCTTAGGTCTCGGGTACCGGTTTTCAAAAGAGGTCAGTTGAATAAAACAACAAAATATTAAATATCCAATTTTATTTTTCTATAAGTACTAAGAATAATTCTTTCAACATTATTATAAACACAACCGACTCAGTTACCGTTGGAATCTATAACGCTTTACGTAATATTTGCAACGACTGTGCATGCATTCGAGTCTCACATTCAGATATGAGATCAAAACTATAGGACTATAGCACCAATACAGTTACTTTCATAGGCCATAACTTTTTGGTCTAATTCATTCCGTATCAACTATTTATGTATCTAAGTAAACCTCACTAAGAGCAAATTATCTGTAGGATTACTAAGTATATGGAAAAGTTTTATACAAGGTGTAACATAATTAATGCACAACCTCTTAAGGGGTCATTGTACCTACTCATCATTATGAAGAACTTTTACTATGGGACCAAACCTGAAATCGCGGAAAAAAATCTGCTGCTCCCTACATTTAAGTTCGCATAACTCGTCAAAATATAGGGAACAGCTGTTTTTTTTCGCGATTTCAGGTTTGGTCCCATAGTAAAAGTTGTTCATAATGATGAGTACAATGACCCTTTAAGAGGTTGTGCGTTAATTATGTTACACCTTGTATAAATAGCGTATTTAACGCTAATTGAATTGTCTTAGGCTGAATTACAGTTAGCTACGACTAGTGAATTTAGTTCTTCTACGAGAAGGTAAAGAAATGTTCTTTACTTTTATTGGTAAAGGTAACATTGTAGTGACTACTAAGTTTCCACTTCTAGTCTTTTCACGCTAACGAGTCCTTTAGAAAACTATGAAAATATTCCGTGCATGAAGGAGCCGGCCGGTCAAGCATTATTACTAAGGGCAAAGCGGCCATCTTACTTTTGCATTTTTTTTAACGGTTTCGAAATTCAAATTTTTACTTTATTTGGACATTGGCGCTTTGGCAGACTCCTTGATACACCTTACACATTTTTATCTTTTAATCTTGTCAGCGAACAATTTGTATTTTTAAGGATAAAAGGCATAATTTCGATGTTACAATGTCGCGGTCATGAATATATTCATAAAACCAGGTACCTACGTAATTAATTATAATATAGTCTACTAAACGACCGTGACCGAATTATAAAGTTATTAAAATTCATAGCTATGGTAACTGGTTAATTATATGTGAAAATTTACAATAATGAAGTTTGAAAACTATAGATAGATATATGTATTGTAATTATACAACAATTTCTACATTTAAAAGAGTGAAACGAAAAATTCTTGTAGTTTATCATAAGTATTATAGAAATACAATATTTGTACTTAATACTTAATAAATATTATTAACTATTTATTTACAGGTGTACAGGGAATCGGAACTTTTTATTGGTGTGAATTGTAACATTGTCTATGGGGTACTTAGACAAATTTACTATTAGCTAATTACTGTTAGTTTTCAAATAGGAATGTTATGCTCATTTTGGATTAATTTTGTATACAATAAAACGCAAAGAACACAATACAGCCAGGGGAAACTACTTTAATCTGTTATAACTAGACGATGTCGAAGGAGTTAAGGCTACGTACATACATACTGTTAAACTATCTGCGTTTATAACAGTTTAACACAAAGTTCAATGTAAACAACGAATAAATTAAATAGGTACACTTAAAACAACATGGCATATTTTTACAAAGTTTTAAGATGTGTTAATACTTAGATAATCTTTATCATTAAAAAAATACAAAATATTTCTCAAAATCTTTTGATTACGTTCTATGTGTTTGATTCAATTACAACAACAAATTAATGATCTCAACAACAAAATTAAACGTTTGAAACTCTTTGATTCAAATTATCACATTTTCTTAAAAATCGTACTTATAAAATGCAACGGTAACAATCATTTATAGTTCCTAATACTAAAAAGGCCAACTTGGCTCTTTGCCTCTTAATTAAAAAAGAAGGTGCAAACGCAACAAGCTCGCCTGCTTTTAAACTTAAATGCCATAACTATACCTACTTAGTGACTTCGTTTCTCATATGTATTATAGGTAGGTACAACATACATTATTTCCATATTTCTATAATGGAAGCACTAAGGAATTTTGTTTGCGTTATAAAACTAAAACATTATTTACATTAATTTGTCTTATGCGTCAATAACAACTAAATTCAGCTATTAATTCTACGTATAATTTTGATTAGCTCAACAGTTCGTAATTTTCGTTATCTTAACTCTAACACTAAAACTATCAAGGTGATTGATGAGGCGCCGAAAGATAAACCAGTACAAATTGATACTGAACCCGTTTATTGTTGTTCAAGTATGTTATCTATAACACTTATCTTATTTTCTCATTCTCTCACAGACGGCGTAGCGGTGTTTGAAAATAGAACTGCACTTTTGACAGTTCAGAAAAAAAAACTGTTTTAAGTCTATGACTCTATTCTATCGTGCGGAACCGAAACCACAAACGCCGTATCACAAAATATATATTTGCAGCGATAACAAATTTGAAAATTGACGAAAAGGGCAAGTTTTCACTCGGCCGGTGGATCAATAATCCGTCCATCAATCATTTCTGTGTTGCGATCAGTCTTTCCAGCCATTGATGAATAATTCATTCTTCATTCATCAACCATCGATGCTTTGCTGCGTTAATGATATATTATCTGTAAGCGTTCAAACTGACTGATTGAGAGTTCATCCGTGGTTGCTCATCTTTTCCTTATCAATCATCTCGTAATAGTTGTCTATGGTATAGTTGAATAGCCGAAAGTCGTACCTGGAAAAGAAACAATAATGCTGTTATTATACTTAGGGTTTTTGGAGAATAAGGTTCAATTAATTCGGCCTGTAACAGACAAAGACCCCAAGTGGAATGAAAATCCTTAGGTATCTAGCTACTTATTAATAAAAATCTCAAGTTCATTCATTCACTCACTGACAGACAACGCACAGCCTAAAGCGCTGGGTCTACAAGCATAAAATTTTGCGCAAGACTTCCATACATAGGGAAAATGAGCACTAATGAAGGATTTTAGAATATTGATCCTAAAGGGATTAAATAGAGGATGAGTTTGTATGAATGAAGTTTGTATGGAAGTTCGTAATTTTTACCCATGACAAATAGTAATATTAGAATAGACAAAATGTAAGTAGGTACGCACTTATACAAGTCATAAAGGCCGTCAAGCTGGCGTCTCTTCAGTCGTGAGTACAGATGGCTGATATTATGCAGTGTGTTGGTGCCCTTCCCGCTGTTCCGCCACTCTGGCTTCACGACCTCTTGGAGGTGAGCCAACTGGATCAGGAACTTTTGGTCCTCCTGTCACAAACAAATTACAAAAATCATCGCTTGAAAAAAACAACATAAGTACCTATAGGTAAAGAGAAATAGTCCTTTTGGGCGAATATTCAAGTCTCGGATAATTGTACAGGTTTGTGTGCTAGTGTCCGCTATTAAAATAGAATTGGAAATGCGAAGCCAAACGTATGTTAAACCGCACTGGCAAAAACAGCGTGCGGTCGGGATCCAGTCATTATTTATCACTACGCCACTGACCGCTGTCGAGTTGCCCATTTCACGCTCACTTAAAAACTTTGGTGTGTGGGATAAATTGAAAAAGAATCCAAGAATCATCACTGTGCCATAAAAATAGAATTCGCTCAATCTGTTTGCACTAATGCTTTCCAAATTGATATGGGCCACTTATGAGGATATCGTGCGCGCAGCAGTGGCGCCCTCATCGTTTGTTTGGTTATTTCTTTTATTTTAGAATGATAATGCAGAAAATAAGCACGTTGTGTTGTGCTCGACAAGATTATACGTTATTATTGTTACAAACAGTAGTTTTAGATTGTTAAGTTTTATTATAATCCTGCCTTAAAACGGAGCTTAGTGGCCACTATTTTCCGTTTAACAGGATATGGTGATATCTTCATAAAAATGTAGGCTTTATGCCAATTGTAGAATGAAAATGCGCAAACCTTTCAGAGATTTTTTTCCAAAATGACGACAGCTCTGGCATTGAGTCTACTAGCCAAGATTAAGTTATTGTTTTACTTACATCCAGTGTCTCAAACTTGAGAATAACGTCGAAATTGAATTTGCACGGCGTGCAGAAAGTGGTGTACGGCGTCCAGTGCATGTCTAGAGAACGTTTTGCTTTCGTTTCGTCTAACACGTACGAAACGAACTCTTCAAATACTGGATACTTTTCTGTGCGGGACTTGTCTAATGGCTAGAAAGATAATCATTTTGAGTAAATAGAATAAGGACTTTTTAGTGAAGACGGTAATATACACATCCCGGAATTAACGCACAACCCCTTAAGGGGTCATTGTACTCATCATTATGAACAATTTTTACTACCAAACCTAAAATCGCGAAAAAACAATCAGCTGTTCCCTACATTTTGACTAGTTATGTGAACATATGCGAACACGGAACAGCATATTTTTTTTCGCGATTTCTGGTTTAGTCCCATAATAGTCCTTAATGACCCTTTAAGAGGTTGTGCATTAATTCCGGGGCATGTTGTATTGCTCATGAAAACATCAAAATGCTTTTACCTTTCTGTATTTCTTTATGATCCGATGGCCCATTTTGTCATGGAAAGATTTAGGCCATGCGTGCACAATTTTGTCATTGTAAGCGGATGCCAATCTCTCCAAGGGATGCCTGACGATGAGGAATGTGATCGAGTCTCCTTGGGCCTTCTTGATCATTTCTGTTGTGGGCCTCGCGTATTTCCTCCTTGCTAATTCTAGCGGCACTTCTTTTGTTTTGTCTAAGAATGCTGCTGTGTAGTTCGCCATCAGGTTGAAGTTGTACATCCACGACGTGGATGCCGCTTTGAATATGTTGCACCTGAGCGAAACGAATACAACAATTAGCTACTTTCTACAGGAAATAGAACTAGTCGTTAATAGTAGTGAATTCTGGTAAACTCTTTGCTACTGCTAACACGCAAAGGGGTAATTCTAGAAACCCATCAAATTAATTATTGGCTTAGTCAAAGTGGGCAGTAATTACTCCACGATAATGCACTTGGGTACAATGTCACAAACTCCACGCCTCAGTCATAAAGTGGCCTCCTCCTCACTGATTTCTATCAGGTTTTTGGATCTTTAGTCTAATTGAAAATGCTTCATTGATGGTGATTACCATCTATATAATCTATACCTACATATAAATAAATAAAATTGAAGTGTCTGTTAGTAATATCAAAATAACAGTATACGGTACAAAGTATACGGTACTTACAACAAAAAAAAATGTCTGTCTGTCTGTTTGTTCCGGCTAATCTCCGAAATGGCTGAACCGATTTTGACGGGACTTTCACTAACAGATAGTTGATGTTATAAGGAGTAACTTAGGCTAATTTTATTTTAGAAAAAGGATTAGGGTCCAGCCGCGGGCCGCAGCTAGTCTAACCTAAAGTTGCCTCTTAGGATATTTCTGTTCAGAACGCAGATTACCTCTATGCTACTTTACTGCCAGTTCATAAAAATAATAGTCAGACTTTCAGATAAATCACTTGGCCTAATATAGGCTAGGAGTTCAGTACATATTTCGGATATCAACCTAGGCCCTTATTCATTTGGATTGCACTATATATGTACATATCAATATCTACTTCTATAAAATGTTGGATGGTCGGTGTATGTAAATCAGTAGCAATGCGTAAGCTTCCCGACGGAACACCTATCAGAATAAGACAAAACCTCACCATATGACATGATACTGCCTGTTAATGAGATACTCCCAGGCGTTCGATTTGTGACTGGATGTGTCAAGGCTGAGCTTGGTGCATTCGGTCCTCATGTAGTCGCGTCTAGCTTCCATCCTGGCGTTTACTTCCATGAATTTGTCTCTGGTCAGTAGACCGTCATCGCGGGAACCGTTCTCGAAGATGTACTAGAACAAAAGTTTGAAATTAGTCTATGGGTCAATGGAAATGTAATTTTTTTTTTATTGTAAGTTTATGGAGTGCGTTCTATGACAATAGCAAACATACTTTGTAATGGATTATGGTCGTTGATAAATAAACCAGGTGCCTTTTGATGACGTTCTAATGTCATCATGATCCCAGTGCGCGAGAGAGACCTAGCTATACATGACCGATAACGGATAGGAATCATGACGGCATTAATACTTCATAATACGGCCCCAGAAACATACTTTAGGTACTTAACTGCTGAAAATTAAAATCTCTTGTTTAATTTGCGTTAACTTTAAATTAGTGACACACTGCAGCTGTGCATATTTGTACTGTGTATTTTACCTTCAAATTATTTTAATTTTGTGGAAGGTGACAGTTCTACAAAATTAAAATGATTCTTGGGCAATAAATTCTAATAATGATCCACGTTTTCTAATGGCCGAACCCAATAACCTATTTTCAGTAAAATACAGATCACTATAAATTGATGGTAGACAGTATAATTTTATCTGTCCTTATGTCAGGCCGGTAAGATTCCATAATCTCTTCTAGATTACTGGGACGTTAAAACCATAGATAAGTAGATAGGTTTTCTATCTCCAGTACTTATGCCAAAACTGGTGATAGGTTATTGGGTTCGGCCGTAAGCCTAGCGTGCCGTGTCACATAGCGGTTTGTGGAAGGCAATAGAAACCAGGCCAGGAGCTCTGGGAAATCTATAAAAACATGTAGCAATTATAACTGTACACCCTTGCCATATTAGTTATTTGTGTTTACATATTCATTTAACAAGTTTTTCCTCACTACGATAAGATAGAAAATGCTAACAATTAACAGAATAGAGTGACAAAGTTAGCGAGGACCGCTTTTCCCAACTTTGCTGGGGTCGGCTTGCTGTCTAACCGCGTGCAGCTGAATACCTTCATATTTCAACTACCCAAAAACGTGGGATTGGAGAACTAAAGTCACCAGACTATAAGTCATCTTGTTTCCATCTTTTTTAACACATTCAGTGCGTTACGGGAAGTATTTGGTTGTAATTGAGCTTCGCTCTGTGCGGCAGCTAGTTGTCCTTGTTTTGCACTCCGTGCGGGGGTGATTACTTCAAGTATTCGTACAACTTTTAAGATATTGCTTAAAACCCCGTGCGACTGCAGCTATACACAAGGATGTAACCTATTGATTAGTACAACAAAAAAAAAAATATCTGTAGACTTTCCATGTCTCTGTGATGGTTTAAAGTCAAGATTACGTACGGGAAAATAGACGTCGTAACGCATATCAGGCATTCTTGATACGGGAAGTATGTGACTTGTACAGCACTGGAAGTAAGTATTAATCTAGCGTAGCCGCAGGGAAGGTGTTAAAGTTCACTTTTTACGCTGTCGGGTTTTGATGAGAACATAAATTTTGGCGCCAAAAATCCACCATATTGATTTTTTATAATTTTAATATACATAGGCACCCAGTGACACTCGCGTAATAAAGACGAATTTAACGACATAGCATGCATCAAAATCGGTTCAGCCGTTTGGTAATTAAGAGGGAACATAGGGACGGACATACATACATACATACACACAGGTCAAACACATAACCCTCCTTTTTTGGCTTCACTGCAGTCGGGTAAAACACTATAATTATCCACCAGAGTATTCCACTTTTATGCGCAGATACCGCAAAAGAGTAGAATTCTTTATCAAAGCCTATTTTCCAATACGAAGCTTCAATCCAGGACTTGTCAGTTCTCAAAATTCGAAGTTACTCATAGCTTTTATTTCGCTATAAGGTCATTAACAGACACAATAAATATTATTAAGACGTTTATTTCAGGCTACAATGTCCCATAGACACATACCTTACCAACTAACCTAATTATAGTATAAAACAAAAGTTGTATAACTTGTTTTGTGTGTGTTATTATTAAGACTATCAGTTAGTTAAATAGACAGTGATGTTTTAAGCTCTGAATCAAGTTTCATCTATTCCATCATTTGATTTAAATCCAAGCAGTAATAAAAAAAAACAGAATGAAAAATCCACACAAGAAGTTAATAAATCTCGACGAAAACTCGAATCTGCAAGTTATTATTTTAAGCTCGAACGCGATGCTGACTGAGTGCAAGATTCATTAAACGAATATTCTGCCTTAATTACATCGTGTAACCGAAGACATTCCGTGACGGATGCTTAATTAAAGAAATATCTCGAGGGAGCGCTCTCCAGCCTTTTATTTTATTAAGATAACTTCCTTTGATGGTACAACGTTTATTTGGACTGACTATTAGAAATTATATGGCTATTTTCTTAAGCTACGTGATGATCTTGACATACCTAAATGGGTGTTTTTGTAGTTAGAGCAGTATAGAACAAAACTGATTATGTTTTATACTACCTAATACCTACCTTACGACACTTTACCGTGCCCCGGAAAGCACGTTAAGCCGTTGGTCCCGGCGTCATTAGTAGATCTTTGACAGTCTTTACGGGTAGTCAAGCCCATAGTCTGACAATCAGTCTTACCAAGGGGTATCGTGTTTCCCAGTAACTGGGTTGTGGAGGTCAGATAGGCAGTCGCTCCATGTAAAATACTGGTATCTATTCTGCTGCGTCCGGTTAGACTGGAAGCCGACCCCAACATAGGCTAGGTAGATAGACTAGTGTTTGAGCGTTATTAAAATCGGATTAGTCATCTAATTTAAGGATATTTATCAGGGGCTCAGCAAGCCCATCCAAGCCATACAAGCCGCTTACTATCGGCTTCCCTTCGGAACACCCACTCTTCGTAATGCCTAGTATTGACAAATAATAAGGTACACCTGTGCATCACATCACATTACATATGTATATTTAATACCAGTTTAATACAGTCATCATAAGATTAAAAAGATTACAAAAATGTCTACAATATTTTGTTTGAGTCTCTTATGATAATTGTAGCTGCGCCACTGCTATGTACCTACAGTTTATGTATCTACTGACTATCAAGCTTAGGAAAGCTTTAATAGCCCGTTTGTAGAGGAAAACTGTGCTCGTAAAACTGTTTGGATAGACACTCGTAGACTATTGTGGCGAGATCTCCGTACTTGAACGTTGAGGCTTCTCCCTCCCTTTATATGTTTTATGTCTTGCAAGCCTTTTACTAGCTTTGTGAGACAGTTTTATTGGAGCAGTGACAGATGAGACTACGGGGTTGTACGTTTTTCAGACCATTTTGGTTGGAAAAAACAAATTTGCACTGTATCAGAGTTCTCCCAATACCATTACCAAGATGGTATTAGGTATACTGAAAATATAGGCTACAATAGCCACATAAGAGCGCACGCTCGTAACCCGTACCCGTCAAAAACAGTAATAGTCACCGTTGCCGAAATCGGCATGGTAATATATAATTATGTCGTGGCCAGATCTTAGAATTGATCATTTCATGAGATGGTTATATTTCATGAAATAGAACATCCACCGCTGATCACATCATGATGTGGTCTTTTTTTTTTTTGTGGATGGGAAATCATCAAATGACTTCTCCCGCTCTGGGCGGAGCGGGAGGGCGTGTCAGACTTTTACTGACTAAAACCCACCCGTGTTCCTTCTGTTGCCTGTGCCGGGGCCACGGTAACTCTTTCGAACATCCCGCAACCCTAGCTGGCATCGGCCCTAGCGGACCCCGTCATCATGATGTGGTCTGGCCAGATCATTGAATACTCAACGTTTGACGATATGGACAGTTAATCCCACGACTACTTCATGATGTGGCCAAACATTAGTGATCATATCGTAAAATAGATTATCCACCGGTAGAGGTGTTGATGTCGCTTTGTTTTCGTTGTGCATCTCTTCCTTTTCGAATAATTCCTAAGTAACTGTCACCAATTCGTGACAACTTAGATGTAGCGCTCGCCGGGCGCTGCCGCGGCACCGCTCGCTTCGCTCGCTCGGCTCGCGCGTGGTTGCTCACAATTCTAACATAACCTAACCTATTTGGTCGGGGTGCCACTAGCGGCGTGAAATACAACTAGGTACTTTGCGATATGCCCAGTGGTCATCTGGGAATGTCGTTATATAGGTTGTTTTTGTCACGATATGGCCATTTCTACGATCGGACCACGATAGATACCCTTACATTAATGATATGGTCAAACGTCGACTGACATATCACGTTTAAACGATATGGTCAATTTTAACTGGCCACGACAATTTTAGCAATTTTTTTAATTCTAAGGTCTTGCTATGACATATACGTACAGGGTGTAAAAAGACACATCACATACCCGTTAACTACGCATATTGCCCATCGACCTAAGTAACATAGGGTAAAAATTATTGCTGGGAAACGACTTTATTTTTTGGTGTGAAAAACCACTTTTTATGGTAACACGCAATGTAACACGTGCAAAATGTAGTGCTTACTGTTGTATATGGGTCGTGCCGGTATTTAGAGTACAGTTATAACATTTAAAACAGCTTTCATAAAAAAATGTACCTAAGTAGTAAAGTTGGAACTTTGACCTTCAATAGTTCCGTAACCAGAAGGTTCCCAGGTATGGTCCAGAACAAAAAGAAAATCGCAATGATGGGAAGAACATGTAACTTTCGGCTTCGTGAAGTGTCTTTTTACACCCAATATATACCTTGGTTAAAATTGTCTTACTCCAATAGCGAAATTAACAATCCATAATTTAATTATCTTGCTAAGTAACTACTCGTACATACTTAATAAAATTATGATTTGTTCGTGTTATCCAAGATGTATTAGCCCTTTTCAGTAATATTTAGTGCCTACTTAGGCGTCTTGGCAAAGATTCAAAAACTTTTTTTCTGTGTTACCTTTGCAGGGCCTTGGATCTTTTCATCTACCATAAATAATACAGTTTTCTTTTAGCAGCCATGTAATGTAACTTTACTAACTTTTATGGCAAAAAATGGTGTTTACTACAGTTATCACTATATAAAAATATATTTCCTTCACACCATGGTCACCTACGTGCAGGAAAAATAAACCCGTTAAGTCCTGGCGTATCTAATTACGGATTACGTTCAAACCTCTGTGCTCTTTACGTGAAGTTATAACAAGTAGAGTATAGGTAGGTACTCTCGTAGAGACAATTTATATCTGTGCTTTCCCAGCTAAGCTGAATATTAGTATGCTTGTGCTTGGAGTAGGTTAAAGTAGGTTTACATCTGGAGGTACGCACAACCTCTTAAGGGGTCATTGTACTAATCATTATGAACAACTTTTACTATGGGACCAAACCTGAAATCGCGAAAAAAAAAATCTGCTGTTCCCTACCTTTTGACGAGTTATGCGAAAATAAATGTACTGAACAGCTGATTTTTTTTAGCGATTTCAGGTTTGGTCCCTTAGTAAAAGTTGTTCATTAAGATGAGTACAATGACCCCTTAAGAGATTGTGTGTTATTTATGTTACACCTTGTATAGAGCAATAGGAATCTACTTAAAACTTGCAAACTAACTTAACCTAAGCATGCAATCGTTGGATTTTTAACAAAACAAATTTCCCATACACTTTACAATATACAGGGTGTAAGGGACAGCCCTCCGCAAACTAACAGGGTGCATTCAGCTCCTTATTTTGAATCATATTCCACCGAAAATATTCACAGGAAAATTTTCATTGTTTTATCGTATTTTCAGTTACTATTCCTTTATTTCAATGTAAAATTACATTATCTGTAGGCAGAACTACATTTATGTAAATAAAACAGCTAAAATAAAAAAAAGTCAGCAATGGATGTTGAAATAGTCGGCAGCCGAAGACTCGCTGCGCAGCTGTTCTCTACGCGCGTTTTGCCACGGTAACGATACATTGCGTGTGAGGTAATAAAACAAATCAGGTTTATTGGATTCCCATAACGTTCCTGAAATAATTTTATCAACCGGTTATCTTAGTATGATATACTGAATTCACCCTATCAGTCTGAGGGCTGTCCCTTACACCCTGTATTCTCAGTTAGGTTAATATAGAGTGTCTATGGACCATGGTAGTTCTAAATAAATTATTTATTAATAATGGTTAGGTACCTATGTATTTGTTTTTTTTTTTAAATTACCTATGCTTATCAAGAACTAGTATTGTATAACTAATTAAAATGTCACTGAACAACTAACATTCACTAATTAATTATTTAATGCTTACATCGTCATGGTGTGGTGTGGCATGTGTTAATCATAATGGTTGATGTTAACTTAGCATTAATTACCAAATGTTTTTTAATAATTAAATTTATACTGTTTGTCCTTGTTTCGTTTCATTAAGTTCACTCATTAAGTTGATTCCATTGAGACAATTGTTAATTGAGGTCAGATGCTTCTATAAATTTTCTGGTAATTATTGTCATTTTATTAATTATTAGGTACCTATGTGTATTTTCAATACACACCCCATTTTATGTGATCGACCACTAATTGCTTATCCCACTTCCTACCAATATTATAAATGCGAAAGTTTGTGAAGATGGATGGATAGATGTTTGTTACTCTTTCACGCAAAAACTACTGAACGGTTTTGGATGAAACTTGATATAGATAGTTAGTTTATAACCTGGATTAACACATAGAATCCTTTTCATCCCGATATCTCTACGGGATCGAGACTTATGCGGGTGAAACCGCGGGCCGCTGCTAGTAGGCTATATTTCTACAATTTAATGATAATTTGTATCGTTTTAGAATTGTCATGGGACTTGGGGCTGCATGGTTCGAAATTAGTTTATAGGAGGAATAAAAAATGCAGCAGCCTGGAGCCTGGATTTGTGCCCGGTTGATGGCAATAGGCTCACCCCCTATTACATGGGACTTGAACATAACTGGTGAAATGTGGGTGTACTATAGGTACACCTCTGCCTAACCCTTCGGGGATTACAGGGGTGATGTTGCGTGTTAAAAATTGCAGATTGACAGCTTTTGTATAGCAAATATGGCAGACCGCCATATTTATTCTTCAGAATATAAGTTCTAAACGATGACGGTATGTAAACGAGGCAAAAGGAGTATGTAAGGATCGTAGCAGGTGGCGTTCAGTAGTTTCTGCCTACCCCTATGGGAAGAAGGCGTGAGTTTATGTATAATATGTATGTAATATAAGTTCTGACGTTTGAAAAATCGGCCCTCAATCCTCGAACCCACAGACGATTTTTTATCGCACACTGAATTTTTACCCGACTGCGGCGAAGTCAAAAAGGAGGGTTATGTGTTTGACCTGTATATATGTATCATGTATGTATATACAGGTCAAAGGGACATAGGGACGGACATACGTTCGTCCCTATGTTCCCGCGTAACTACTAAACGGCTGAACCGATGTTGATGAATGATATGTCGTTAGATTTGTCTTTATTGCGCGAGTGTCACTGGATATATTAAAAGTTCAATCAATCTGCCTAGCCTTGTCCCAACTATGTTGTGGTCAACTTCCAGTCTAACCAGATACAGCTGAATACCAGTATTTTACATGGAGCGACTGCTCAATGTAACCTTCACAACCCAGTTACTGGGTGCCTAATACGACACCCCTTGGTAAAACTGGTTGTCAGAGTTTTGGACTTCTGACTCCCCGTAACAGCGAACGACTGTCAAAGATGGTCACCTATCCACGATCCGACCGCGGCAAGCGTATCTTAACCTGATCGATCGACCCGTGCGGCTGTTATTACTTAGCCACGAGCCCCTCAATTCCCTAATTTAACAACGTTATATTTCGTTTTTACTGAACAACTGATGTGACTGGTATTACGTTTAGGCGGATATCCACGTCATGTGGTTTTTTTTTGTTTGCCATTATTTAATAAAATTATCTTAACTAAACCAATGGAGTATATTAAGTATAATGATTAAATTAAGTATAAAATTAAAATCATTACAAAATGCGGAGCAAATAAGTGCCTATTATTATTCCTAAGATTTTTCAAAGTAAATAAGTATAATTTTGAAAAACACTATTTTAATCATTCAAAGTATATAAGGTAATACTGTGTGTAGGTACCTACCCATTAGTTTTGGTAGCTCTTTACATATCCCAAAAGTCATAGGTACAATTTTTGTACCATTTCAAACTTGCCGTTTTTACTTGGCAGAAAACATTTTAATTATTTTAATTGTTTTCACCTATTCCGTTGCCAACTAACTAATACCTTTATTTATGTTAGTACAATTACATTTTGTATGCATGCAGTAGGTATGCGTGCATGCAAATAATTACAGCGTTGTTTAAACACGTCGCCTGTAAATAGGTGGCTGAAGTTATTTTCATGAAACGTGTCTATTTTCAACCTGAAATACACGACAGTAATGACATGTGACGTCCTTCGAACGAGGAAATCTTAGATCGTCACGATAAGGAACGACAGATAAGGAAATGTGTTTTTATGTTAGGTAATGTTGTTTTATGTGATGTCTTTTAGACACATGGTTTCATGTTTTCAAAGTTTTGGAAGTTAAAAATGAGCCGCAATTTGCTAGTTTCAAAGAGGCCCAGGAAAACTGTTTTTCTGGATCTGCAGTTTGTTTTCGTTAATGTTAGGTAGGTATAATACATTGCCTTCTAATTCTAAGTGACCTTTACTGTGAAATTAGACTTCTGTCTTCGACTTTATAGACTCATAATCTGCCTAGCCTTTTCCCAACTATGTTGGGGTCGGCTTCCAGTCTAACCGGATGCAGCTGAATACCAGTATTTTACATGGAGCGACTGCCTATCTGACCTCCACAACCCAGTTACTGGGTAATACGATACCCCTTGGTAAGACTGGTTGTCAGACTTTCGGGCTTCTGACGATTCGTAACAACTGTCAAAGATCTATGAATGACAGCCGGGACCAACGGCTTAAGGTGCTTACCGAGGCACGGAGGGGTCTTGATATGTAAAGATGGTCACCCATCCACGGACCAACCGCGGCAAGCGTAGCTTAACCTGACCGATCGACCCGTGCGGCTGTTATTTCTTAGCCACAAGCCCCGACTTTATAGACTAAGAGACTAAATTACAGAAGGTACCTACCTTAGTCAGGACTAAAATGAAAATATTAAATAACTAAACTGCTTTCGTTAAAATTGTAGAAAATATTCTGAAACTAATTTTATTTCGAGAAATCCTATTCTGTAACCGAACTACTACTCCTACATAGGTATTGCCTTCTGCTCAAAGGTGAGGAAACCATTAAAATGCAACTTTCATTCTCATTTCTCAATAAACGAAGTAAAGGGATGAAAGTCTCGATAAAATTAATATTTCCTGTGCTATAATTGGACTCTTATCCCCATATTTTCTTTAATTAGGAGCTGAAGAGAGGAAGAAACAGTCGTATCCTGTTTAATATTAATTTTTAACAAGAAAAGATGGAATCAAATAAAATGTGTTCCATCGTTTATTAGCGGAAGCGAAAGTGTTGACAAAATAAATGATATCGAAAAATCTAGGTACTTAGATGTATCCTATCTAGTTTGTACAAATTACTACAACCTACTTATGTACCTACTATGTATAACTTTGAAAGAGAAAAGAAAACGGAAGTCAGTTGAAGGCAGAAAAGAAATGTCACACAATATCGCGGGGTAACTTTCTGCGTATGAAAATAATTGAAAAATTAACATAACAATATCATTCTTGATTCCCCGAAGGGTTAGGCCTCGTTGGTCTAGTGGTCGCAAGCGCTACTGCTGAGCATGAGGTCATGAGTTCGATTCCCAGGTCGGGCAATGTGTTATTGGGTTTTTCTGTCTGGAATTTGTCAGTAGCAGCCCGGAGTCTGGATTTGTGCCCGGTAGATGGTATTAGACTCGCCCCCTTTTACATGGGACTTAAATTTAGGTGGCGAAATGTGAGTGTAATAAAGGTGCACCTCTGCCTAACCCTTAAAAAATTATCATCACATAAAAATCTATCATTCTGTGCTTAATTTTAATCGGCAGAGAATTAGATAGGCACAGTGAATGGGCCTCTCTAGTGAAATAAATCGTCATTGCAATAGCAAATTGGCTGTAAAATTAGGGCCACAATCCAATTGCTGGCTGTATCTACTTATTAGTATGTTCCAAAACCTGTAATTGACCAAATTACATGTCATGTGACCTAATTCAATAACTAGGTGCATGTCAGAGGTCGCTTAATACACCATTGGTATCTGTTCGAATTTCGTAACACA
Organism: Fissipunctia ypsillon; assembly: GCA_947568875.1. Classification (NCBI taxonomy): domain Eukaryota; kingdom Metazoa; phylum Arthropoda; class Insecta; order Lepidoptera; family Noctuidae; genus Fissipunctia; species Fissipunctia ypsillon. The sequence continues at coordinate 11,016,635 of OX387659.1, read as the reverse complement.
CAACGTGCGCTACAATGGCGACATTAATTTAACACACGGGTAGGGCTGTGGCCAGTAATCATTAAAAATATAATACGATAAAATAATAGAAAATTTAAAAATAAAAATGTTCAAACAAACTACATGATAAAGCTCTCTCTCTTTCCTTCAATTACACATTGTTCGTTTTATAATTTCACTGACGCGATGTTATGATCCGTGACCTCGGCAAATGGCCTCAGTTCTTTAAGTAGGTACAAGGGTTGCTCCAAGATGTTATTTTAGAAAATTGTAAATAAATCAATCGTTTAATGAAATTAAAACATCTTCATAAAACGAAAACGCTAAACCGTATATATTTATGTACCTACGTGTGATAAAGCGGCTTGTGGTATATTATTACATATTTATGGAACATGTAGGTAAGTTGTTATTTAATGAAGTCTTATCTCCTCTATCTAATTACCAACAACAGCAAACACAAATTGACATAGGTAATTATTTGTTATTTTGTTAATCAAATACAAATTAATAACCCTTCCTTACCTTACCTCATTAGCAGTGATAGGAATAGGTAGTGCTAATTTGCCTAAACTTCGAAGAAGGAAGTAACATGGAGTAGATAATACCTCCTCTAAAATCCCGGAATAATTTTAATAATCCGTGTATTGTATTTTACTTTATTTATAGATAGATAGAATACTCTTAACTATGTACACCATAAAAATTATAGATATAAATGTGTTCGTGTGTGTGTGTGTGTAACCCTAAAAAATGTTATGATTTTTCAAATCAATAATTTGTAACTACAAATAAAGTCCGATAAAAAATTCGTGGTTTTTAAATCCCGGAATTTAAACGTCATTAAAATTATTCCGGGATTTTAGAGGAGGTATTATCCACTCTATGTTACTTCCTTCCTCGAAGTTTAGGCAAATTGGCACTACCTATTCCTATCACTGCTCATTAGACGTTAATAACATCTAAATTGAATTAACCTGTTCATATAAACAAGTATCGACCATGATATTAAAAAATAGAAGCCTTTAAAGGGTTTATCTACTTATAAAACGCTAGGAAATCAGCCCACTCTAATGCTACGGCTACATTGTCGCGATATCGCGAACTTACACTTCGTGCGCTCTCTCTCGCACACCGCTCGACGTCTCGCTGTACTATTGAAGACAAAAGTGCATGGAGAGCCTAAGGTCGACTTTTGACTGAGGTTTTGCATTACGTTTCATGACTTTCATGAGACGACTAGATGGCGCTGTTCAAACATGAAAATAACACCGCAAAGCTTAAAAACCTTATTATGCAGAGGCACATAATAAGGTTTTTAATACCTAAAATAATTACTAAGAAATAATAATATATTTATATTCAAATAAACATAAATTATTTTATTTTCTTATTTCCGAGTACTTAATACAGCGCCATCTAAACCAAACCAAATAAACCAATTGGTATATTAGTTAATTCGACTACAGATGGCGTAGATCATAAATAATAAAAATCCCTACATTCACTCTCATTTTCGCATTCTACAATAAGTAGATCGTAGCTCAGGTGGATAAGCATGACAGAATAACAAAGCTCGTTTCACAGGGCACTGGTTCGAAACCCAGTTCACAGTCGGTTTTTTTAAATTTTATTATTATATAATGTAATTTATATTCTATTTTTTATATTTTTAAACGTTTTTTATTTTATTTTTTGTTATAAATAATATAAGATGTATAAATGAATAAAGGCATAATATACAAGTATACATATACTACTCTACTATATATAACATTGTATAAATAAATATATATAAATTACTTTCGTAATTGGTGGTAAGTATTAGTATTATTAGTAAGAAACATTTATGTAAGAAGATTTAGATATATTTTTCTTACAGATTAAGATTTACTAAGTTTAGTTCTCGTAAAGGATAAGAAATTAAACTATTTTAGTGATATTAGACATTAAGACATTTAATTCTCAAAGAAGAATACAATTTATTTCTTTCTTTCTTATACAGTGTATAACCTAACCTAACAGTTTTACACCCAATTGACAATTATTTAATTCACTTGTTATGAGAAATACAAGTCAAATTTATAACTGAATAACTCTATTACAAAATGGAAGACATTAACAAAGTAAAACTGTATAATAGATGTTATAAGTATTCTAAATCAAAACTGTGTTGTGCTATTCTTATAGTATTTAGTTTTATTTACATAATGTTAAAATACCTTACACTATATATGCAACCTTAGTTCTGTAAATATTTTACCTACTCACAAATTATAAAAAAATTACGTTTTGCATAATTATGGTTAGTGGTATTGACTATAATGATTGATTTGTGCATTATGTTATGACTAAGGTTCACAGCTTAAGTATTCGTTCCAGAACGAGGAAGAAATTGAAGCTAAACCTCAAATCAATAACAATTGTAAGACCGGGTTATAGCTGTCATTTTGGGACCAATTTGTTTATAATAATAAATAAATAATTAATTATATTAGAAAGGAATCTATATTTATATTGTTTTTATTTTAATTTCTTATATTATATAAGAAATCAAAATCGTTAGTGTAAAAACATTTTGTTGTTATAAAGTAGTGAATAAATTTATCCCACTTACACTAAGTTTGATCACTGTAATTTATCAAATAAATTATAGCTACCCCGGTCTTTGTTATTACTCAATCCAATAGTCAACACTTTATATTATTTTTTTAATATTTCGTGTGTCCGCCATTTTGATCGATTACAGCTTGCAACCGCGAACCCATGGAGTTTATTAATTTTTCACATAAATTTAGACCCCGTATAGAATCCCATACCTGCATGCAGTGAGTACTCAGTACTTCCTTAGTCCTTTCGTTCCTATTGTCCCACCTTTGAACCATAACGCCCCATAAATTTTCAATGGGGTTTAAATCTGGCGATCTCGCAGGCCAAGGAATAATCTGTATATCCGATTGCTGGCTAAACCACTCTTGCACAATTATGGAACGGTGTATAGGACAATTGTCCTGCACGAACGTTATCACTGGCATGTCTTCTACAGGAAAAACATTCCGTACGGTGGGCAACATGACGTCATTCAGCACATCTATGTAGTTTACACTGTTTGCACGACTGGGTATTACAGTAAGTTCTCCTGGTCCTGCAGCACTCATCCATCCCCAAATGTTCACTGTTATACGACCGGATTCAGAGTTAGGCACAACGTGATCACTATCATAACGCGTATTATTCCTACGCCACAACCTAACTCGCCCATGCTGGCTAGACTTGAAAGTCTTTTCATCACTGAAGATGACTCCGTTGCTCCAGTCGAAATTTCTGTATTTCAAAGCGAACTCCAATCGTGCTCTTTTATTAGCTTCGGTTAGCAATGGCTTAATAGCATGTCGACGATAATGCAGACCTTCACTATGAAGAGCACGATACACCGTCCGCAAAGATGTATCAAACAACTCTGCGTAATATCTTGTTGGTGTAAAGCCATTTTCCTCATAACCTTGCACCATAAGTTGACGCTGGTCTGAGTCAATATGGCGTCTTCTGCCAGATCTACTACGGTGTTCCAACGAACCCTCTTCTTGAAACCGCTTTATCCATAAAGTGACAGTCTTTACCTATAAGGGAAATATATTATTTATTATTTTCGTGTATCGATAACCATGGATAATAAAATAAATAACGAACAGTGATTTTAAAACATTACTTACGTTTAAGCCAGTTTCTCTCGAAATTTCAGAATAATTTAAGCCTTGATTATGCAATGCTATTATTTGGGCCCTCGTAGCCATATCAATATTTGAACGCGAACTCATGATAAAAATAAATATTAAAAACTTGTAAACGCAATCGTAACTGAACTCACTCATAGATAGTAAAGAACATTATGATTGAACAAAAAGATTTAATTTTTACACAGTCAATATTAAACTACCCTCAATTCTTTTGAGATTTATGATACGGGTTAAAGTCACTTAACAACTTCAATATAATAAAGAGAAGGATAATTTCAACTCAATGCGTAATGACGCAATGGTCCAGTGGCTAATGGTATCGGTAAATTTTATGCCACCGAGTTCGAATCCTAGTTATTACGTGCTTTGCTTTATAAGGTTTGTAATGTCGTAGGAGAATTTGTGTTAAAATTGAGTAATATTGTAACTAGCAAAAAACAAGATAATGTTCTTGTATATTTTCCAATCCAACTACTATACTAGCGCCATCTATGTCATCCAAGACATATTATTAAGGCGATGAAACCCTGTACAAACGATTTTGGTTTGGAACTCTCCATGCACTTCTGTCTTCATGTGTACAACAGAGACCGCGCGAAGTGTAGTTCGCGTTATCGCGACAGTATAGCCGTAGCATAATTAAAGAAAGAAAAACAATAACTAGCTAAACTAAGTACAGGCTTTAAAAACTTTATGAATTAGTGTCAGACACTCTGTAACAATAAACATGCTTCAAGAAAACAGACATCCAGGGCACATCCTCTTCGTGCAAGTGAATGCATCGGACTGAATTGCTTTCCAAGTTTCCATGAATGAGGCAATTCGTTTTATCGCTTAAAGTTTATTGGATTCCCCGTATTATGGCTCAGAGGCACGCGAGCTGACGATGAAAACGACAGTACCTAAGTTTGTTATAAGTACGTAGGTATATACATAAGTGGAGTTCCGTTTGACTCAGACTTGCCAGTACCTGTAACTGCTGGTACTTCCGAGTCGCATTTTAGTAACGTTCCTTTATCATCATAACATCAGCTTTTTTATGACAGCCGGCTAGAATAAATATGAGGTGATCTGCAGGGTCAAATTAAATTAGCTAGCGTATCGATATCTAAACACGACTAAATAATAAAAGCTAAAAAAAAATAAAAATGATTTGATGATTTTTTTTTTGGGACAATGACCGCTGGTAGTGTTGTTACTTGAAGTGAGAGTTGATGAAAATCTGTTTTATCGTGTTTAGATATCGACACCCATCACGTATGTGAAGTTTACATAAAAAAAAAACAGATTTTTAAAATTGATATTTTGAATGAACAGTACCCGGTTGATGACCCCAAAAAAAAACGTCAAATTAATTTATCTTTTGTTTTATCATGTTTAAACATCGATCACGTCTGCGAAGTTTCGCTAGTTAATTTAATTTGACCCTGTATTTTGGCATAATCACTAAGCTTGGTAGGATGATTAGTGATCGCATTATTTGGTTACGGATAGAGGGAAGACGGTTTCCATCCTCTGAAGCTAAGTGGATAAACATATACACCAGTGGCAAGGCTTGACATTTCGTAGGAGGGAAGCCGAAGCAGAAATTGTTCAGTTATAAATAGTCATACAAATACGATTATCACCTTGTGGCGCCGGCTTATTTAGAACAATTTGTGTTATTGTTGGAATATATATTATTTGGCTATCGTACACATTACTGAATGTGCTATTTTTCAATGGCGGTAGGTGAAGTTACTCTTTCGATGCTAAAAAGGGAAGCCGGTAGGAATGGAGTTGTTAGCGCGCTTCGCCTCTGATATACACTACCTACGAGTTTTCATAAATTAATAATAGTACCACCAGTCATTGCACTCATAATACGTGTTCCTACTTGTTAAGTCCTACGTCCTTTTAAAAGGTCTGCACTTTAATAAAAAAAAATATAAAAAATGTGGATAATGTAAACAAATTTTGAACGATCTTAGAATTTTGAAAAGAACTAAAGACATAGTTGTTTTATTTCATATTAATATACTACGCAAGCAGCGTATATTACTAGCGTACTTTTAAAAGAACACCCATTTTCCAGAGATCCCGATAAGTGTTTTTTTTTTAATTTTTACTATTTATTTGATCACCTAAGGATATACATAAGTTAATTTCATTACAATCTGACGTAAAAGGTGTATTCAGTAACGAGTGGGTGTGGGCTACGATTGTTATTTCATTGCATATACCTAGAAACACTAAAAAATTGAAGAACGACTACTGATTGTAACTTAGAAAATGCTATCATGTTCCAGCTTTGTGGCTGCAAAATTGTGGTTCGGAAGAAGTGGTGCGTGTGAGCCTAATTTTACAAGTTCTGTGTAGTTGAATGAAAGCTTTCATTTTGCGGTTCTTTTATGAATTTAAATCGGAATTGAGTTCGTTGTAGTTGTTATAAATACGTTCGCCTACATTTCTTGTTTTCGACAAATTGTTATATCTAATATGGTTAAATTATGTAGTTAGGTAGAGTGATGCCTGCCAGGGTCGCGGGTATGTCCGAAAGAGTTACCGCGGCCCACGGCACAGGTAACTGAAGGAATACGGGTGAGTTTTAGTCAGTAAAAGTCTGACACCCCGCTCCCGCTCCGCCTAGAGCGGGAGAAGTCATTTGATGATTTCCCATCCAAAAAAAAAAAAGTTAGAGTGAGGCATTATAGGCAGTTTTTTAGAATTAAGAGGTACAGTCGCGAGCACTAAATAAGTATACATTTAGGGAAATTCAAAAGCGATTTTCTCATGGAATAACGATAGCAACTTACAGATGCCTACCTATTTCATAATTATATGTGTTGCATAACACTATGTTCGTAACAACATAAAATTACAATCAGTACAGTAAAAGAAAATCAGTTTTAAAAGTAGCTAAGTGTATAAAAATTAGTGCTCGTGACTGTACCTAAATAATACGGTGGAATCCAGAAAATGGTATCAAAAGTTTAGTATGTCTATGCAAAATAATTAAAATAATAAACTTTTGAATAATCTCAAAACCTTACCTACCGGTGTCCACATTCCACATCCAGCACGTAACAAGCTGGTACGATTTTTAATACGACTTTCACTCGAGTCCTTACTGTCGTCAACATTATGCAATAACATCAAGGAAGTATTTACACGTTTATATGTTGGTAACACCGAACTTAAAACACACAGAAATAAAAAAAAAATCTACGGTTCTCGGAAATATGGGACACAAAATAATAGGTATGTTTATTCAACTAAGGAATTTGCTCATTAGTTCTTGTCATGTTATATGGTTGATAACCCTCTTTTATAAACCTACAATATAGTCACTATTTCGATGAAAACTAGTCAATTAACACCAGTAAATTGACCATATAAAGGTCCATCGGCTGCAGATAAAAATTCTTCAACAGCAATAGAATTTACACACATGCAACTAGAATCCAGTTTTATTCCTTTTTTTTTCTTTTTAATGTCCACGTAAAATTTATTACTCCTCGCCTCAAGGAGACCACGTAGAAGTATAAAAAGTGAATAAATAAACATCCTATAAATACTTTTTTACTGACGATCTATTTTCGTGCGTACGACTCTGCCCTGCCAGTATGAATGGGATAAAAATAGTCGATTATTCTCTATGTATTTACTACCGAGATTTTAAACCGACGCGTGTGGGAATTGAACTTTAGACTCCGGTAGTTGTCAGTGTCACCCATGACCATGACCCCATGCCTAGGGAAAAAAATGCGAGGAGGACACAGTACCTATCTCATTGGTAAAGCGACGGTACGGTTCACCAGGGGTCGCGGGTCTAAGCCCCGCTCGTGTTAGTTTTTAAGGTTCCGAAACAGAACTTTTATAAGATCACTTTTTTGTCCGTCTATCACAGACGTTTTTTTTTAAATTTATTTAGCAAATCTACACAAATAAATAAAATTGAAGTGTCTGTTTGTAATGTCAAAATAACAACTTTTTATTAAATGCATATGAAAGTATATACAGCACAGCACAACAAGTGTAGTGTAGTGTAGTGTGTACTTACAGCAAAAAAACAATTTTGAAAATTTTTGTCTGTCTGTCTGTTTGTTCCGGCTAATCTCCGAAACAGCTGGACCGATTTTGACTGGACTTTCACTGGCAGATAGTTGATGTTACGGAGAGTAACTTAGGCTCCTTTTATCTTAGAAAAATAATTAGGGCTCCGCGCAAAAAAATTAAAACCTATGAAATTTTGGACAAAAAGTCGTATTTTAAAAATTCTTTTTGCATATTTTGGTAGCCCAATTCTCGAGGATAGTTATAGGCTATTACCATCACCCTACGACCCTTAAGAGCCGAGAAAAAAGAAAAAAGTCAGAAAGAACACTAAGCGAAAACGAAGTAATAGCGCGGGCAGGCGATGCAACGCGATGCGTCGGGGGACGAGGAAGTTTTATTAAAATGTGTCTATTATTTTAGTATAATGTGTATCTTACGACTTCCACGCGAACGAAGTCGCGGGGCACAGCTAGTTATAAATATAGAAAGAAGCATGGCAATATGTGTAGGTATAATCAATAATCATAAATCTACAGATTTATACTCCAGCTTCGTTAGAAAGTAGTTGAAAACCTGTGCCTAAATGAGGATCCCTGTCCTCATGTAGGTAGGCACAGACTCCCTACTAATTTCAAACGAAGCTGGAGTATAAATCTGTAGATCATCGAGTCCATGTTGGGAAAGTCGCAAGTGAAAGTAATGTAGGTACTCGCGCAGACCTACGTGGGTAAGTACTAAGATGTGTCTAGAAAGTGTTCCGTCTGCAGTTTCGCGACTTATTGAGATGTTTGTGCCGTGTTGACAGCTACGGAGAACTAACGTAACTTTGTATTTAGTATAAGATAAGTAAGATATAATGATGAACAATTACCTACAGCTAAAGTATTTGGTTACATCGGATTGTAGGCTTTAGGCTATAAGTAGTAACTTAACCCTACAACAGCTACCCCCCTAGCCTAGACTACTAGGCCGCGCGGCTAAGTTTGTGGTAGCCTTACTAGGCTAAACTTCACTGGTAGACTCTAGACATGTAGTCCCCTATTATACAAGGTGTAATTTTAAACAGTGTTAATCTCTTAAGGGGTCATTGTACTCATCATTATGAACAACTTTTACTATGGGACCAAACCCGAAACTGCGAAAAAAAATCAGGCGTTCCCTACATTTTGACGAGTTATGCGAACATAAATGTAGGGAAAAGCTGATTTTTTTCGCGATTTCAGGTTTGGCCCCATAGTAAAAGTTGTTCATAATGATGAGTACAACGACCCCTTAAGAGATTAATGTTGTTTAAAAGTATACCTTGTATATTCCCCTACTCTTATACATGGTGTCTACTTTAATCCGATCCAGCCTGTCCCTTGCTGTCCTCCCCCCGACGCCCTAAGCCGAGGTCCACACCCCACGAGGGTGCCCTTAGCGTGTATTCGTTTAGTTTTTTAAGTTTCATGGAGGCCTTAATTTATTGAGGCACCCACAGGTAAGTCCGATTACGCATACCTACGCAGTCGACAACCTCCTAGGGTAAAAAAAAAACACGATGTCTATGTCTACATTTATTTTCATCCTCTTTTCTATCGCAGGTATGCTCGAAGAGATTTCTTTAGAAATAAGCATCACCTTTAAACATTTTTCCGTTTTTTCTTCTTGTCTTTTTATATGTGTGCACTTACATCATCATCTACCTAGCCTTTTCCCAACTATGTTGGGGTCGGCTTCCAGTCTAACCGGACGCAGCTGAATACCAGTATTTTACATGGAGTGACTGCCTATCTGACCTCCACAACCCAGTAACTGGGTAATACGATACCCCTTGGTAAGACTGGTTGTCAGACTTTCGGGCTTCTGACGACCCGTAACGACTGTCAAAGATCCACGAATGACAGCTGGGACCAACGGCTTAACGTGCTTTCCGAGGCACGGAGGAGTCTCGGTATGTAAAGATGGTCACCAATCCACGAACCAACCGTAACCAAGCAAGCGTAGCTTAACCTGATGGATCGATCCGTGCGGCTGTTATTACTTAGCCACGAGCTCCTCTGTGTACTTACGTAAATGGTTAAATAAATAATTACCTTGTATAATCTTTTGGCTTCCAAGAACAATAGTGATGGGATTATCCTTACTTAATTTGATCAATGATAGATAAGTAGGGGCCTGTTATGTCTGTGTTCCTGTGTACAAGGTTTCAGTGAGCAGACAATGTTGTCATTATTAGTTGTTGATTGCAGATGTTTAGCTTCAAGGTTCTATGAAATATGTGCATGCGACTTATGATTCGGCCTACACACGCAACAACACGGCTGTATGTATAACAATGGAGATCTATCTAATAACATGTATTTATGGTATTATGTGTAGAGTGGCGTTGACCCCGTCACGGCATTGTAGTGGTGGCATGCAATGTAATACCAATATCCAAAGAAATATGAAGAATTTAAAATAAACACGCTAGCTTTCTTTCTGTGACAAATAGGGGCCAGTGAGTGGCCTCGAGAGAAGTCAATCTCTCAATACGTCAATTTGGCGATCCCTTTGATATGCATACTCGCGAAAAGACTTTTTTTAGTCTTTTTCCAAGCTACAACAATCTGTCAAATTTCTTTAATAGATTTTCGACTTTATTGCTAAAGCATTAGGTTCAAGGTTGATTGGGACAATTTGACAGTTTCGGGTAGCTTAATGCGCTGGCGTCTGTACCTACCTACGGCAAAGCTCAAGTAATCTCACCTATCAGTAAGTAGCTACTATTGTTGCGACTAAACAGCAAAAGCAATGTGTGTAAAACTCAGCTAGACAAAAGTACGATTATGGATGCACCTCCCGGTGTTTAAAGAACGCGTCATTGGTCTATCGCTATCTTGGTCATAAGTGTTGGCTTGGCAACTAATCACCAAACAGTTTGTTGCTGTCGCCTATTAGACACCAATGTAAGGCAACGGAAGTCACTTTCCGTCAGGGGGCGTTGCTCTTTTATAAACATTATCATGAAAATTTAATAGAATTCATTAGATTTTCATAATAATAAATGTGTGTTGTTAGAGCTACATAGCTAAAGAATGCTCCTCGTATTCCAGGGCATTGCCAACCAATTATTGCACATAAGCCCTACACTAACTATCATTTCCAGTTTGCTCTGAATCTCTGATAAACGCTAGATCAAACGCAGCTGTTGTTATTCGTGTCATTGCAAGGTCCATGTGGAAAGTTTCCAAGACGATCATTCTTATTCAGATTCATTTGGCCAAAGATCACCAACTTATAATTGGATGTGTTGACTGGGCGACAAACGTTTGGCAAAGGGTTGGCTGTTGGTTTTGGCAAATATGGTCGTCTTTGCTGATAGGTAAGGTAAATGGCAAATATCCAAAGGTCTCATGTTTGCTTTTTTGTCGAACTAAGAAAAACTGAGGATGCTTTCAATATGCAAATGTTTTGAATGCATTTGCTCATCATTTCCAAAATATCTTAACCGATTCTTATGATTCTTTTTTAGGTTGGGAAGGAACCAATTCTAGTTGGGCTTGGGTCTGTTCCCTACGTACCTTACCTACTTTGTCTTTTCAAATAAAAAAGGTCTGAAAGAATATTTGCAACAATGCAAAACACATTATCGCTTATTGACAGAGCTTTTAAGTCTCTGTTTGATTTTACTTTAGCATATTTTATCGCTAATTTATATGCATCTGTTTGAATATAATATTAGGTACCTACAATAAAACATGATCTACGGCTCATTGAATAGCTTGCCCGAAGGCCGGGCAGAGCATTTTATTTATGATTTGTAGGCCAGTATCGGGGGAGAGTCTATTGAGACCACTGCACTGGTGAAGCGGCAACGTGTTAAATTAACCGTGACATACAAATGTAGGTGTTTCTATGTCACTAAGTTAGACAAATACGTGCTTTGATCTGTTCCGTGAGTTCCGTGACAGACTGACAGACAGCGCACAGCCTAAACAAATGAAGATAGGTATAAATATCGAAGGATATGAAGACAACAAAGGATGTTCCAAGTCTGAATCCATGACTGGGTCAAACAGATGATTTAAATAAACTGATCTGTATATGACTCACGGAGAAGACACATGCTAAACCACCAATTAGTTAGTAAGGGGATGTAGGGGTTGAAGAAGAAAAGTTGAAGTTTGCAAGCAGACGAAGCTATTGCCAAAAAACGTGAATTCAAAACATGGCACAGTAGCAAGTTTACCAATTGGTGGAGGCACTCTCATATATCCTATATTCCTACATGTCTTAAAGTAGGTTTGTATAACGATGAGTGGAGCTAAAGAGCTTTGACACTTATCGTAAAAGTGTTACCCGTTATCAACCGTGACGATACGATGTCATGTTTACACGATCTGTTATCGGGCGCGTCGCAAGAGCATCCTCACTGAAAGTCAAATGATGACGACAGCCATCAGGATCCCGGGAGACTTAGATACTGTGATATCTTATGTGTTTAGATTAAAGAGTAATTTACCAAATAATGATGTTAAGACGCTGTTGACTAACACGTGAGTGTAAGACTATGATAATGAAGTAAATATTGTTGAGAATTTCTGTACTCTGTATAGAAATTCTTATCGGCCACTTCGATAATTGGAGTTGCTCATAAAATGTCCTAAAACGTGTTATGTTCCTTGGCAATGTGCAAATGGTACTACTACTTACTCAGTAAATTGGTAATCGAATTATCGGTTGAGGTGAATAATTTTCTACCCGTTACAAATAACGACGAGAAACGGAAATTTGGATTATTTAGGTGTTCCTATGTTATGCACAGAATGCGAGCAAATGGTACTGAATCTCGAATCCAATAATTTCCAGACAAAGTAAAAGAGACCATTAAGGGACTTAATAAATAACGCAAGAACATGTTTCGACGGTAGTCCTCGCCAGCCACTCGTAAAGTATCAACAGATAAATTAAGTGTTTGTAGGATTCGAGTGACGGTATCGATGAAACTTGTGGATTAATCTCTCGAGTTTGATCCAGTTATCGTTTTCTCGTTAGAGCACTCTTTCTACTAAGCACTGGCGAGGAGTAAGGAAGTTGTAATGAGCGAGTTGAGTATTACGAAAAGCGAGAGATATTAATCGCTCGTGAGAGAACGTACGGCGAATGGTTTGCAATTTCTCGCTTCTTGTCCAAATCCCGAAATTAATGAGTGTTTCTCTTGCACCATCATGAGTATTTTCTGATCCAATAGGTACGAAAAACACAAATCTTTACAAAAATATTCAGAAATACATTTAAGAACGAAAGCTAGAGCCCTCGCCGGATATCACAGAGCTATCGTAATATTTCTTTTTTTTAAACCTATTAAAGGATTTAGGAGAAGCCAATGATCTGGAACCAAGGTAACCGATGTAGCCCGGAGAATTGCCAAAATTAAGTGGCAGTAGCAGACACGAGACGGACCGATGACCTTGTTAAGGCCTCGGGAATCCGCTGGATGCGAGAAGCAGAGGACTGGTCGATGTGGCGACGCTTAAGGGAGGCCAATGTCCAGCATTGAACTTCTTTCGGCTGAAATGATGATGAAGACGGTGAATGGTGGTGGGAGTTGATAAAGTGATTGATACCATCTATACAACAGGGCGAGTATATTCTTATCCTCAATCGCTTCTCACTTACTCGCCTGCAGTGAGACGCAAAGCTCAAGTAGAAAGTGTAGAGGCAAGTTACTGAGTGCAATCAATGTCATCGATACAGCTTATCTCGCATCAAATATGGACTAATGGTTAACTCGTTTACTTGCAATTAGAACCTGTTTATACGTCAATTTAGTTTCCGTAACAAGACTAGTTTCTTAGCGGTCTGTTTAATAAGTTAGAAATTATTTATGAAGATTACTTCTTGTTCTACAACGTCTCTCTCTCTAATGACCATTAATCGTGTCTTCTTTTAGGAATGTGCAATCCAATGCAAGAGTGACAGAATTGAATCAAAATGTTCCTTTTGTTCTGAACACAAATCGTGATAGGTAGATGATACCTTGACGGAGTTGAAGAGTTGTCTCTCAGTCATCATCATCTGCCTGCCCTTGTGATGGAAGAAGAAAACGTTACTATTGGACGGAGCAACGTTTTCTTCTTTCTTTTTCCCCTATCAACCGTAACACTATTATTCACTCCCTTTTCTTTCATAGGTATCATCTTGAGACTGGAGATGCCGATGCATTCCACCAGTTTTTATGACAAGTCTTTTACAGTTCAAGCAGTGCGGTTATGGAATGCCTTGCCCGTGTCGAAAAGACGTGCTCAATCTTTGTCCACTTTTAAAATTCTGGCAAAAAAACACTTCCTCTCTCCTTAAAACTCATCATCCCTGCCCCTGTTTCATGTTTGTTATCATATATATATATATATACGTATGGTATGTATGTATTTATTGTATATATAACTGGTGCATTACTGACTACCTACAGTATTGTCTCTCCTTCTCCCTCTAATCCATCCAAAGGTTGTCTGTAAAAGATCGCTTTTAGCGATGAGACCACCCATTGTGTCACCCTATGTGTAAAATTTCTACATTTATATCTGTAATTTTTATGGTGTACAATAAAGAGCTATTCTATTCTATTCTATCATTCCTCATACAATCCAGCCATCTTTTGTTTGGCCTTCCTCTTCCTCTCCATCCGTCAAAATTTATATTCGACTCTTTTAGTCACACGCCCAAACCTAGCCAATCGATTTCCTTTCAACTTGTCCGTCACTAGTGCCACTTTCAAACTTCATCTAATATGCTAATTTTTTTCTTACTTAGTTATTTCTCAGATAATAACTATTGTGTATACCTAGCTGTGCCCCGCGACTTCGTTCGCGTGGAAGTCGTAAGATACACAATATACTAAAATAACAGCCACATTCTAATAAAACTCCTTCCGTCCCCCGACCCACCGCGTTGCATCGCCCGCTCGCGCTATTACTTCGTTTTCGCTTAGCGTTCATATTGACTTTTTCTTTTTGCTCGGCTTTTAAGGGTCGTAGCGTGATGTTAAAAGTAGCCTAAGTTACTCCTTGAAATATCAGCTATCTGCCAGGGAAAGTCCCGTCAAAATCTGTCCAGCCGTTTCGGAGATTAGCCGGAACAAACAGACAGACAAAAATGTTAAAAATTGCTTTTTTGTTATAAGTACTGTATACCTACTTTCATATGCATTTAGTAAAAAGCTGTTATTTTGACATTATAAACAGACACTTCAATTTTATTTATTTGTATAGATATGCGTAATTAAGTGTGTACTGTGCCAATTATAGTTACAGTCACTGCATTGCTGTTAATTCATCTGTTTAGTGTCAGTTAACGTCTTCCTGTAACAGACTCGTCTAAACAAGGCTACAGGCCAGATGGCCACTAATTTAAACAAGCGTTTAATTGTAAAAAATGTGTTGTTGTTACATAAAGCAATTATGTTTTACAGAGTTGGCGTAATTGTAGTACGTGTATGTAAAAACATACTGTACGTCTTCTGTGTGAATAAAAATGTTAATTAAAGGTCTTATCTTACCGAACGTAAGTGACCTACGATTAAAAAAATATATAGGTAGAATGTTTTTGACTATCGTGAGCATTAGTCAACGTCATCACTGACGTCTTCTTAGACTTCTGATCATTTAAACCACCTTTTTTCCCTCAGAATTATGTTTTAATGTCTCCACTTCGCAAACATTTTTTGATTTTCCTATAGAGGTATAATTACTTACATAATGTATTATTAGGAACCTAGATGGTATGGTATTATGTAAAGAAATGATGTAACTTGTCCAAACAATTCGACGTTTGGTTTTTGAGCTCACGGTCGAAGGTTCAATATTGCATGACAAAATAATATTTGTATAGCCTACTGCGCTTGGGCGTGGATGATATTTCTTTTATGTCATTGTAACCGAAACACAATATAAGTTTTTGATTTGGAAATAAAATCTTATGAAATAGCAAACAGCTGTACAGGGTAAAATTAAATTGACTAGCGAAACTCCGCAGACGTGATTTGTATCGATATCTAAACAAGATCAACCCAAAAATAAATTAATTTGATGAGATTTTTTGTTTTTGGGATTTCAACCGCATGTAGTGTAGTTAATTGAAATATCAGTTTAAAAAATCAGTTTTGTTTGTGTAAACTTCACAGTGATGAAGTGTGTTTAGATTTCGCTAGCTCATTTTATTTGACCCGGTATAGTGTTAATGTAGCCTACATTAAGAGGTTACTGAGCTCGCAGTGGCGCCCTCATCAGTTGTTTGGTTATTTTTATTAATTTAGAATGAAAATGCAGAAAATAAGGACGTTATGTTGTGCTCCACAACACTATACGTTATTATTATTATTACAAACAGTAGTTTTACATTGTTAAGATTTATTATAATCCTTAAAACGGAAAATAGTGGCCACTAAGCTCCGCTTTAAGGATTATAATAAAACTTAACAATGTAGTAATAGTCTATCTGCAATTTCTCAGTAGCAGCCCGGAGTCTGGATTTGTGCTCGGTAGATGGCAATAGGGTTGCACCCTATTAGGCACATGTGACTTAAAAACATAACAGGTGAAATGTGGGTGTACTATAGCACACCTCTGCCCAACCCTTTGGGGGAAACAAAGCGTGATGTTACGTTATGTTTTTATAGGCTATTCAAGTCCTCATAATAATAATGAAAATGAAGAGAATTATCTAAACTATGGAGGCATATTTTATGACTAAAACTATAAACGCAATCTAGTTACAATGGTTTTAATAATGTTAATCAGTATGTATGTATGATAAGGATTAAATGAAATAAATAAGTAAAGCAATGCAGAACTGGCTTTAATACCTACAAGGTGAAAAAATATCCAACACTAAGCGTTCACCAATCTTTCTGTTTACCTAATTCCGTGACACTGATTAAAAATAATTGCTGGGAAAGGACTTATATTTTTTGCATGAAATTCTCTGTTATCTGTAGCGAGGAGCTCGTGGCTAAGTAATAACAGCCGCACGGGTCGATCCATCAGGTTAAGCTACGCTTGCCAGGGTTGTCCATGGATGGGTGACCATCTTTAACTCCTCCGTGCCTTGGAATGCACGTAAAGCCGTTGGTCCCGGCTGTCATTCGTAGATCTTTAACAGTCGTTATGGGTCGTCAGAAGCCCGAAAGTCTGACAACCAGTCTTACCATGGGGTATCGTGTTACCCAGTTACTGGGTTGTGGAGGTCAGATAGGCAGTCGCTCCATGTAAAACTCTGGTCAAAGCTGCATCTGGTTAGACTGGAAGCCGACCCAAACATAGTTGAGAAAAGGCTAGGCAGATGGATTTATCTGTAGCGATTTCTTTAGTCATAATAATATTTCGTAATAATTATAGTTTTTCAATGCAAAGGCAGCGCATGAATGATATCAACTAACAGATAGGGAACTAACATGAGATGCCGTGGTAGTTACGAGTTTTACTTGTAAGTTGGTACATAGGCGAACGTTCCCGGTCGCCCACTTTTCGCCCTTATTCTCTAAGTAATAAGGTTTACGATCTTTTAGTTACGACTTTTCAACCTTATTGCTAAGGGAATAAGCGTGAAAAGTGGGCGACCGGGAACGTTCGCGGGTGTACCTATTCCTGCCAAGCAAGAAGGGATGCTCAATGGAGGACTGAGAAAGGTTGACTAACTGTCCTCCACGTGTTGTCAAGAAGAAAAGAAAATTAAAGACCCATGTGTGCCTACAAGTACTACACACATTAGAAATGATTTAGCAACGTATGGCGCCGAAGCGATAAACCCATGTCGTAGTTGTACGGGACTGGAAGTTGTGTAGCAAGCCAGTAATTTTGTGTGGATTATTTTATGCTAAGTTACAAGTAACGGATTGAGGTTAGACAGAGCGTTGTATAGCCGCAAACTATGACCGTAAATTATCTTGACATACCAATATATTGAGCCTACTCGTATGTACTATCGGCAAAACTTAAGCATGTTCAGTTTAGAAAATACATAGGTACTTCTGTAGAAGCGCAGCTAGTGACAAACCACACCCTTTCCTAGTTTCGCCCAATTAGTATAGGGCGTGTAACATAAAATAACGATAAACATTAGCAATTTATTAATAAAAAAAAAAAACGTGCATCCTATTGGTCAAAACGCATGCATCGGGCGATCGAGTCGTGAGCCGTGCTATGCAATTATCGCCTTAAAGGTGAGCATACGGAAGTTTGGTCGATAGTACATTCACTGGTGTGAGTTCTTATAAATTACACCAGTGTGTCTTAAGTGAAAAGTCATGTTTTCCGTGTTGCTTAAGATGAACTCAATAATTCTGTTTTTTTTCTAACGAAAATGTACCTTACCTATAATGCCAATTTTCGCTAACACTAAGGGACACTTAAATGAATCCCACAGTCCCACTTTTCAACGTTCGGCTCAGTGCTGAAAGTAGAAAATCCAACAGCATTATATTTAGGCATTCATTATTTATATAGGTTGTTAGCAAAGACTTTCTCTATGGTTGTTAGTGACAACAGGCATAAGAGTTTTGCCGACACATGATGATTTAATGGATATGTTCCAATCTAGTATTATTAGCCCACCGAGATATCGAGTGACACCAATGTTGCTGGAGCAAACCTAAACCGTTCATCGCCTCTGAAAATAACCAATAAATATCTTTTTTTTAATGGAGTCACTCGGCATTAAACTGTAATTTAGTCAGTTTTGAGATAATATTTAGTGTTTCGTTCGACATTTTATGAGGAGTACAGACGAATTTTACGAGTGATAATAATGTTTGGCCTCATTACGTTTAGCTAAGTCCTCCTCGTTAAAATTTCTTAATTTCGGCATTTTAGTCTTTAAGTGAGCTCTGATAACGGATTTATTGGCGCAGGTGTTAAACAAATGACTTTGAATTTTAGCTGCAAAAAAAGAAGGAGGTTCTCAAGTCAATGCGTAATTTTTATTATTTTTATGTATGACCACGCATGATTTTTTACAGAGTACCTAGTCCGATTTGAACAATTCTTATTTTATTCGGGAGGGTATTATACCTCGAAGTTGGTCCAATGTATTATAACTTTGCTTGGGAAGTTTTTGAGTTAGCTTCAACAATAGGTACGTATTTTTCCCACTTAGTCTATGTAGGTAGATGATGTTATAATAACTACTTATCACTGTAATTTACATATTCGAATTTGTGTGGAGTAGGTACCACAACTAAAAAGTGAAAACTTATTTACTTACAAAAAAAAAAAAACAACCGACATCCAAAAAAATACTAAAAAGTGAAAAATAACTTTAACTTCGGAAGTCGACGGAAAAAAACGAAAATAAAATACCAAAGACACCGACATCCGAAATTAAAGTTATTTTTCACATACATAATTGTGTTTTTTGGAAGTCGGTTGTTGTTTTTTTTTTGTAATTTTTATTTTTTATTGCTAATGTCTTCTCCACTAAAGTTTTCATTGATAAACATCATATTGAGTGAGATGGACAAAGTCTAATAAGTATCCAAACTTTTACTTCGAATTTGTGAGAAGCCAGTCCAAGAAGAAGTCAGTGCAGAACTTTCGCACTTATGGTATTTAAAATGTGCGAAACCTGTAGGGTCTTGGGGACGATATGCAGCTCTTAACCAGTAGTAGATGGCCTGCCATAGACTGGTCTAATGATTCCTCTCAATCTCAATGTAAAGCTATACTATCGCTTTACTTTATATACATAGAGCACTGAATACATAGATAAGTAATATCACTAATGGACAAGCCGGTCTATCAGCTTACTTGTAATCATTTTATTACTAGATATAACTGTATCTTTTACATCCATCCATAAAATCTATGTTTTTATCCCTGTCCTGAATGAGCTGCAATCATGAAGCAATGTTTGAAATTATACTGTTATTGGGAAATGTAAATAATCTATATCTATACATAATATACAAGGTGTAACTTAAATAACGCATACCTAACCTCTTAAGGGGTCATTGTACTCATCATTATGAACAACTTTTACTATGATGATTCCTTTTCAACGTACGTTGAGAAGAATTACTTTTAGCTATGGTAGATAAAAGGGTTATTTGACCATGTTCTGAATCTACTTACGATTACTGACAGATGCTTGCACTGACTGGACAGGTCCACTCAATCTGTGTGGTTCTTTCCTCAAAAGACACCAACCTACATGGTCTTCACATGATCTGACCAAGATTATGTTTGGACTTTAAAAGAGACTGTGACCTCTGAGTTTGTTTCGGCCTTTCTTCTCAGAGTAGTCAGATAGGAAACGCCGGCCTCATCTAGTGTAAAAAAAATGTTTGACCTGTAAAAGTGTTTGTATAAACCTACTTACAGAAATAAAATCATTTATCATTTATCACTATTAGTGTCACTAAATCCCATTAAAAGACAAACCCACATCATAAACGTACTTAGCCGAAAATCCGGTAAAACTATCGTAAAACAATAACAGTTTTCCATACCATGTTATAAAATAATACAATCTGTACTACCTAATATCCAATATCTACATCGTTTGTTTAACTTTTAAGGATAACAATGAAAGGACAACGCGAAACAAGCAGGATCCGACTATGCTAATAAGTATGAGAATAAGCGACAAATACGGAGACTTCCGTTGACATGCGTGTGCGCATCCTTTGGCGTTGTTTTGTTTTTTAATGAGTTTAAAAATGTTTTTATTGTAGTTGATAACGTCAGTTACCGATATGAGTTTGACTGTTGACTAACTGTGCAAATGGCAACATGACATAAATACTTACTCGAAGAAATTTTATATTCTATCACTCTCTGTGTTCAACGCATCCAAATGCAATCTTTGTACCTATTACAGATAATAATATCAAGCAATCGACCTTACAATTCCCTTTGTTATTTTATCTTATTTATGCTCCCTTATTTTTACTTAATATCCTATTCACTCGCACAAAGCAATGCATAAAATCTCTCAAAGAAGAATGACAAAATGCAACATCTATATAAACACGTGCATTTCATACCTATTATATAACAGGTGTATGAGCCACTACAAGTAGGTCACTGGATGTGCAACAAAAGAGCTCGCTAGCGCGGCTTGCAGGCATGTGACACGGAACCGCGTCCGGTCTATTGTGCTCTGTGGTCTGTGGCTATTTGTGGACAGTGAGTAGTGACGTCACCGCTCTTGTAACGCAAAGGTCAAGTGTAAATTGTCATTATTTTTATTCGGTTTTGATTGTTGATCTAGGTTATTGTTTGTAGGGTTATGTTTTATGTCTTTGGGGTTCATTTTAATATCTTTTACTAATACCTAGATAATGTACTATAAAAACAGGCTTAATTTTATATTCTATCTATTATCTACTGCCTCAAAAACAAAGATTCGTCAATGGAGAGAAGATTGTAAATATGAATATGTAATCCGGGGACTAGTTAGTTAAGAATCTTTGATTGGCTTTTCATGATCTTTATGGCGTATCAATAAGATCACCACGTGTTTCCACCTCGTTTTTGGGAAAGCACAGACTGCTACCACTCAGACCCTTGGAATTGATTCGAAATTCACACGCTTTAGACTGTATTGTCGTCGTAAGGTTTAATTCATTAGCAGAGATCGGAATAGGTAGAGTATATTTACCTAAACTTCAAGACAGTAAGTAAAATAGAGTGAATAAAACCTTCTCTAAAATCAAGGAATAATGATAATTCCGAAACAAATCCTACTATCCTACTAATCCTACTAATATTATAAATGTGAAAGTTTGTGAGGATGGATGGATGGATGTTTGTTACTCTTTCACGCAGAAACTATTGAACGGATTTAGATTAAATTTGGCACACATATAGTTTATAGCCTAGATTAACATATAAGGTACTTTTTATCCCGATATCCCTACGGGATCAAGACTTATGCGGGTGAAACCGCGGTGCGCTGCTAGTAAGCACATAAACCAGTCAACTTACTTTTATTTTATCTACTTAAAACAAAACATTTGAATTTGACACAATTTTAGTACGGAACCCTAAAAATGTAATATGATTCTTTAAATCAATTATTTGTAACTTATATAATGTTCAATAAATAATTGGTGATTATTAAATTCCGGGATTAAAACGTCATCATCATTATTCCGGGTTTTTAGAGGAGGTATTATCCACTCTATGTTACTTACTCCCTCGAAGTTTAGGTAAATATAAATATACTCTACCTATTCCTATCCCTGTTCATTAGGATCATTAGTAGTAACTAAACGCCTACCTTGACCGTGACTTGTTAAACTCTACTCTACGTAGATACAGAACTAAATAGATACCTACATAGGTCAAAGTCAAAGTCAAAGTATTTGTTTGTAGGTGCTCTAATAATTACAATTAAGTGTTGAATTATACACATTCAAGGTGTAATTTGGAAGTAAATAATTAGGTACTGCTGTCCAATGATTTATGGATGTTATCGTCTTTTCCTGATTGATGGAGATATATGCCCTAATTACCCTAGTAACTAAGCTGTAGGGGTACTTTGGGCATGTACCTACTACTTGTTGGTAATGTCAACAAAACAACATGAATGTCGTTGTTTCTATTTAAACATTTTTTTTTTAAACATAGAACAATTTAATACTCTGAGAAAAATAAGTGTGTCATCTTAGTCATGTACTTGATGTTCAAGATAGGTAGCTGAATCTGTATGCATATTAGATTATTTTACTTCTTTTAACATGCAGGTAACTAAGCTTGAGAATGAACTACCTGTTAAATATTTTAAAAAGTAATTTGTATAGGCTTTTTTAATATACAAAAGTAACACCTGTTGTCGTAAGGTATAATTAATGAGCATCATTAGTAGTAACTAAACGGCCGCCTACCCTTGACCATGACTTGTTAAACTCTACTTAGAAACAGTGCTCTAATGATGTTTGACACATTCAAAGTGTAATTTGGAAGTAAAGAATTACTGTTGGTCAATGATTTGTGGATGTTAACGTCTTTTCCTGATTGATGGAGACATAGCCCAAATTAGCCAAATCACTAAGCTGTAGGGGTACTTTGGGCATGTGCTTGTCGGTACTGTCAATACGGCAAAATGATGGTCATTATGTTTCTATGTAATAATACACAAAAGCATAATTTAACATTGTTAAAGTCTTTTCTAGACACAATTGGTTTCTGTTGTCTTTCGATCTAAATAATAATAAAATTATGGGACTGTCCCTTCGATCGTGAGTGGTAGTTTTATTCGATAAAGTAACGGCCGAACCCAATAACATATTTTCAGTTAAAGACAGATCGCTGTTGATGGTAGACAGTATAAATCTATCTGTCCTTATGTCAGGCCGGTAAGATTCTATAATCTCTTATAGATTATTGGGACGTTAAAACCATAACAGATAGATTATTGCGTTCGGCCGTAAGTAAATGTGATGTGATTATTATTTAATTTATAATTTAGGTGAGAACATACTACTAAGTACCTATGTTCACGCACCTATAGAAGCTTCTATCTATAGTATAATGTACCCTAAGGGGCAGTTGCGTAAAACACAGTAAGAATCGGTTTAATTTTGAAAGTTCAACAACATTCATTGCGTTACTTACGCTGTTGAGCAGACAAATTTTTCGAACATAATTATAATTATAAATCGATGGATTATTAGCAATATGCTTCAAAATCATTCAGATTGAGATTGATAGTGTGTTACGCAATTAGGGTGCAGAATTTTGTAATATCTCGATTGAAAACAGTGTCCATGTATGTAGTTTTTTGCCCGTTTTAGGGCGGGCAGCTAGCTTCAACTTTCTAACTGAACGATTCCTTGGCAATTCAAAAGTTTGTTACCTCAAAAGTAATACAGAACATTTTTGCGACTTAGGAGTCTGTCTGTTGTGATTATGTCGATTTATGGTGAATATGAATAACTTTCACATTTCATGGTAATTTGGTACTTAACCTATTTACTTATCTATTTAATAGCTTTTGTATGAACCAAAGAAACTGTGCAGTTACCTATAGAGTTTTTAATGACGTTAGTTTGTTTTTATGATTAACATAATTCAGGCATCCGATTCGCAGAGCAAATAATTTTAAGTAGGTACCTGCTATAAAAAGTCTCCTCAAAATAAACTTGACCGTCCGGTGTAAATATAACCTTTGTTGGTTTTTTAGGTAGTACAGGCTGGTGACAAAACTGCGATGTAGTACCTCCAAGGTGTTAGAGCAAAATTCACTGATCGTACTTTGACTTTACTGATTAAAGTTAGCGCTCCCTACGAATATGAACCTTACCTATATGTGTTTAATCTTTATATTCCTTTGAGCCGATATGAATATGAATTATACACTAATAAGAACCTTATAATAATAAAAATAATGTTGATTTTCGTATTAAACGACTACTTAGCAAAGTAAGTCAAAGTCTGTGAATTTTGCCCTTAAAGATGTTGAGACAAATAGGTACAAGGTATAATTTAAATAACGCACAACCTCTTAAGGGATCATTGTACTCATCATTATGAACAACTTTTACTATGGGACCAAACCAGCTGTTCCCTACATTTTGACGAGTTATGCGAACATAAATGTAGAGAACAGCTGATTTTTTTTTGCGATTTTCCGTGCCTATACAAACAGACTGATAAATCAAATTAAACAAAAATTGTGTATTTGTTATACGGTCTAGAAACCAGACAGGATTTACCTGTTGCAGTTTAAAATAGAAATGATGACAACGTGTACACATGTACACAATGCTCTCGGGAGTCTCAGCTCTATTTTCAACGGAGTTTAGTATTTCTGTTGGCATTCGGTAATACCCAGGTTAGTATGTCTAGGTATGTTACGTGCAAACTATCGTGTTGCTATGTGCAACGTACGTAAAGCTTTTGTGTTTGTCAGTTAGTAGAGTGACACCACGCTGCGATCCAAAACGTGTATAATGGAGGTAGGTAAAAGGGCTGCCCGGCTAAAATGAGATTGGGCGGGTCACGTCAGCCGCATGCACGATGACCGCAGAGCAAAAGTCTTCAGACAACGGGTACCTGAAGATGGGCGGCGCCGCCGAGGCCGGCCCTGAAAGAGGTGGCGGGATAACCTGGACGCGTATCGTGAAGGCTGGTTCGAGGTGGCACGGAAAAGAGTTCCTGGAGGCCTTTGCCCAGCATTGGGACAGTATAGGCTAAGTAAAAAAGAAAATGACATAAAACCGCACACAAATCAGACACACGTAAAAGTTTAGCATGTCACAGTGAACTAGTTAAAGTCTCTTATAATTAAATTACTACTTACTTAATAGTTTACTATTAGTGAAGCTATAAACTGAATATTATGGCTTGTCGAGCAGTTTACTTCATTAATTCGTTAACAGTTAAACTGATGGTTATCTCAGACTAAGAATTATTTGGAGTCACGAATCGTAATGTACCTAAGTGAATTTTTAATTGGAAGATTCGATTCATACACAATTTTATTTAAAATAAAATATATCTTTATAATTTAAGTAAGTATATAATTCGTACGTGTGTATGTTACTGAACTCCTTCTAAACGGTTGGACCGATTTTGATGAAATTTGTGTGTATTTGAGTGGGTCCCTGCATGGCTTAGATTCACAATTTGGACCTGGTAGGTGGCGTTGTGATCGAGTTCTAGGAAATAAGACAACGCCTGTCTGGTCACCTAGTGATGTATAAAATTAAACAAAAACCTGTCCTATATTCTACTTAAAATTCTGTCCGCTAAGTAAAATATGCTGAAAAAATAAATGTAGGTAAGTATTTCTACCATAGAAATATAAAAAAAAACAGATTTATACTTTCTTATTTAGAAAACCGAGTTTATTGAAAAAACTAGTTTATTTCGCCACTTACCGTATGAGTGTCAATCTCGTTTTTACCCCACTTACTTACAAGGAGGGTAATGCGTTTTGTTGTGTTTCTGTGGAAGAGATTTCTATCGTAATGGCATTGACCATTATGTGTGACTTTGTTATAGAAGTGCTGTTGCTATCTTACGTACTCTCCTAAAAATCTACGCGAATCTTTATGGCTTTATAGATTTTTTTAAAATATTTTTTGTAAGGTGAACTTGTCTTCCTAATTTGAACCCGGCCCCTATTCTATATAACTACTAAATAAGCGTTACGCCTATTTTGCGCAAGACTGAAAGAAATTTTATTAATCAATTTGAAAGCTTTTAAGATAAAAGTCCAGTTAAACTTTAATTAACTATAAAATAATTAAGACTGTTCCATGGGTTTACTAGCCATTTCTAATGAAAACCTATTAAACTGCAGGAAAAAAATAACTCGAACGATAAACTGCTCATTATAAAGCTATAAAACTCGTAATAAATAATATTTAATGCCTACTTCCCACGAATATTATTGAAATTACTTCAGTAGGCGTAATTATATATCATATAGTGAGGTAACTAGATACCAAAGTAGTACCTAAAACCGGGCGTCAGCCTTCAATCAAAATGACACGTCGAGTTCTTTCATATCGATTGATGATTGGGATCGTCGCAATTGGAGTTCTGTAGTTTCTGACTACCCTCATGCCCCATGGGAAGAAGGCGTGAGTTTATGTACGGATATACGTATGTACAACCGTGGACATTAGCGGTGAACTACTTTTTGGTAATAAGGTTGAAAAGTGGTTCACCGCAAATGTCCGCGATGGTACGTCGAGTTTTATAAAAAGAACAAGCCATGTGCCCAATGGGATTTCCCACTGGCTCAAAGTCAAAGTCAAACATTAGGCATTAATGCACTTTTGAACGTCAAAATTTACAAACAAAAAAAAAAATATATAGAATTGATTCGAGTCGCCCCTTCCAAAAGGTAGTTTCGTATGGAGAAGAATGGGCAAGAAACCCACCGTTACTCTTTTAAAATGTTTCACAATATTTTGTATACATACATAATTATATGTGAAGACGATGCACCTAGAATGAAATTACTATACCACAATAGGTAAAACGAATTAAAAATGAAGGCATGACAGATACATTAATTATGTGACAGATACATGGTGCTGACATATTTAGTAAAAGTAGACGATTTTCTTAAATTTTTAACAAGTAATAAGTCAGTGTGCGAGTTAAAGTAATCACAGAATGTGAAATCAAAGACAAATATGTGAGCATTCTTATCTATACAAATAAATAAAATTGAAGTGTCTGTTTGTAATGTCTAAATAACAACTTTTTACTAAATGCATAAGAAAGTAGAAAGTATATACGGTACCTACTTATAACAAAAAAGCAATTTTTGAAAAAAAAAATCTGTCTGTCTGTCTGTTTATTCCGGCTAATCTCCGAAACGCCTGGACCAATTTTGACGGGAATTTTACTGGCAGATAGTTGATATTACAGTGGCTTACAGTGAACTTAGGCTACTTTTATTTTAGAAAAATAATTAGAGTACCGCGCAAAAAATTAAAACCCATGAAATTATGAACAAAAAGTCGGATTTGAAAAATTCTTTTTGCATTTGGTAGCCCAATTCTCCAGGGTGGTTAAAGGTTATTTAACATCATGCTAGGACGTTAAGGAGCCGAGCAAAAAGAAAAAAAGTCAGAAAGAACAGTAATAGCGCGGTCGGGCGATGCAACGTGACAGGTCGGAGGAAGAGGGAGTTTTATTAAAATGTTAGTACATTGTGCATCTTACGACATCCACGCGAACGAAGTCGCGGGTCACAGCTAGTCTTGAATATAATCCTGTAATTTGTTGTTTATTTTTAAATCTACACTATCTTTATATTTAAATCTACATCTAGATTAGTAGATTTTTTTCATTCTCAAACGGCTAAAATGACGAATTCCATACAAACTTTTATCCTCTATTTAACCCCTTAAGAGGATGAATTTTCAAAAAATTTTCCTTATAGTTCACTGTCGTTATACCTACATACCCAGCGATTAAGCTGTGCGATGTCTGTCAGTGAGTTTAATACTTTTGTTAAGTATATTGTCATATGATACAGAGGTCACATTCTACAAACATTTTTTATAAAACTAAATGCGCCGTTTTTACTGTCAGATGCTTACGTAATTATTATTATAGGAGAGTAATATAAATCGTTATTCTGTGACGTTACACGATAATCCGTAAGGGACCACAAACTGATATCTTGGCATGTAACACGAGACGCGAATCTCGTGTGCGGTGAGAAAATACGCGTCTGTGGGACTCGTTAGCAAATTGACAGTTAGAGGTCCGCAGCGAGAGGGTTAAGGGGATACTAGGTACCTAATATTTAGGGTATATACTAAAATTGGGCTAAACTGATCCAAATTATTATTCTACGAGAAAAATTCTAAAAGTCGTGGGAAAAGAATAAAACCTAAAAGGATTTTTTTGTAGATATAATCAAAGAAAAATAAAAACTTTTGTGATAAGAATTTAGGCTGTTTGCAGACCTGAGTCAAAACGTAGATAGATAGATAAGTAGAATACTCTTTATTATGTACCTACACCATAAAAATTACAGATATAAATGTAGAAATTTTACATAGGGTGACACAATGGAGCGGTCTTATCGCTTTATTAGAGCAATGATGGTGATTCGGTTTACCCAAAGAAGGGTTAAGGCTCCTGCAAACAGGCACGACACGCAACGCGACACAAAGGCACCGCGTGTCCGACGACGAGCGATGCCTTTGTGTCGCGCGCGATTCGCGTCGCGTGCCGCGCCTGTATGTAAGAGCCTTAACTCGTGTAAAAAACAAAGTAGGTAGTATACCATTATGTAATGTAAAGAACATTTAATGTAATTAACTATTATAAATACGTGAAATAACGGCTACTGTTATATTTGTTTTATTAAATCGTACTTTCACTTACCTACAATGAGTTTAACGCAGGCGGATGGAAAAAGTGCTCTATTTTTTTACGTAATTATTATAAAATGGAACTTTTTTGTGAGATGATACGGTTATAATACGTGCCATAAAATTGCCGTTCCTGGTTTATCAAATTATTTGATTAAATTTGAAATGAAAACGATAAAGATACTCAATGCTTTCAAGTCTACAATTTTTTTAGGATTTGGAATCCATCACCGCCATCATATTTGAGGCTTATGAACGGGATGGATCCTCGGTCAAACCACATAAGTTGTTAGCGAGGCTTTCCATAAGCCTAGGTACCAATGTATTATTATACAATTATTTTTTTACATAATCATGAAAAGAGAATAGAATGTATTTATTTACTAGCTATATTAATCACTAAGAACACTTCCATTTTTATTTAAATTATTCTTCGGGCACTCCATAATAAAACTAGGTAGGTACCAAAAGTATTACCTATTCATCTCAAAGACCGAAAAATTTGTCAATACCAAAAAAAAATTGTTTGGTCGAAGCAATATGGCGCGAGGTGCGAATTTTTCTAGGTACCTATTGCTCGCAAAAAATCAAACGTTGTTTGAACATAGTAAAAAAATAAAAGTAAGGTGGATATGTCGATAGGTATTTAGTCCGATGAAACTCAATTAGCAGGCATATGATAATTGGTAGCACAAGACTTGTTTTATTGACTCTCCATCTTTGTTTTGTTAATAAACGCTGTATAAACACCGTTGCAAAGAAAATAAAAATCTACCATAATTAGAGGATACCATGTTTGAAAAGTGACGGTCGGACGGTGACGGATTTAATTTACCGTTATTGAACCAAAAATGATATCAATAATTTGAGCTATTAAAATCAATTTGAAACTTTTTATTACTTCGTTTTTTTTAGTCGCTACATCTTTGCTTGGGCGTCCTCAATTCGGTTCTCTACAAACGCGACTCATGCCACCATCGTAACAATGTTACAATAACAGTTACACAATCAAATGTAACCCTTATTTCACACGAAATAAGAATTACAGGCTTAGAATTAGATTAAAAAACGATAACAGAGAGATAAGCTTAGTATTAAAAGGATTTTAGCTGAAATTGATTAAAATAAATTGGATTTTTTTTTTATTTGAGATAGGTTTGCTCTTGACTCTAGTCTAGGTCAGAGGTGACAGAGACAAAATCGACAATAGAGCGAGCGTACCCAGAAGAAGCCTTTCTCACTCTCACTTTGAAGAGATCGGGGTTGTATGCGTTCGGAAACACAGACGCAGGTAGAGAGTTCCACTCCTTTGCTGTGCACATCACAAAAGACATTTGGAAACGCTTAGTGCGAATTTGTTGGAATAGCAACTAGGTAGGGATGGTAACCTGCATTGCGTCTAGATGTCCGATGGTAGAAGGGGGCCGGCGGAATGAGGTCGTGGAGTTCTTGAGCTCACTCACCGAAGTATAATCTGTAGAAGACCGACTAGCAGGCAACCTTGCGGCGATGAGCCAAGCTGTGAAGCTTGGCATCCACCAGTTTTACGTCGCCAATGAGCCTCTTAGCTCTGCGAGCCAAGCGCGGCAAGTTGGTATTTAGCTGAGCCATACAAAGGTGACTGCAATAATACTCCATGCAGGATCGGACTTGCGCTTTGTAAAGGGTTAAAAGCTGTCCAGGCGTAAAGTATCGCTTCACCTTATTTAGGATGCCCAGTTTCTTGGCCGCAGTTTTGGACTTTGTACTCGATGGTTGCACCGAAGTTTTGATGCGAAGTTAAGAAAAGATAGGAAGAAGACAGCCATTTTTATTGTTGAATTCCTGTTAATCGTTCTTCAGCAGCAGTCATACTTTCAACTGTTTACTTCGCTGACTGTCACTCTGTAACTTAGAGACGATTCAGAAAAGAGTTTTCATAGTCGACTACAAAGTTTAGTAGGTACTGGAGTTTCGATTTCAGGACTTGCGTTTATTTTATTACATGTTGTACTTAATGTCAAAGATAACTTATTTTAAAATCAATAGCATGACTGCACTAAATAAAGAACATTAATGTCTGTCTATGTAAAGTCAGGGTAATTAATTGTTATGCAAATTGACTGCCAACAAAAACTGACTGCATATTCAAATCATAGTTCTGTTCTCATTCTCTGACAGTTGTATGAAATGGCTGCTATAACACGGTACACTTAACAATTAGTTGACCTGATGGTACCTACTGGACTTGCGATTCCGGGACTTAGGTACCCTTATTTTGCAAAGCGTTGTTTGTAGTTTAAAATTTTGCTTATTTGAATACAAGCCTTAAGGCTGTACTAAATAAAGAACATTATTGTCTGTCTACGAGTACATAAGGCCTATATCTTGACGATGCAGTAGACCCGTTGACGCATTGCGGCAGGCCGCCCGCCAACTGACAGGGTTCGATATCCTCCGCCGAAAACGGGAAAATATTGCCTTCCAGCCACCGTTTCTTGTTATATATGTACCGTCCTTTTATGTAATTTATAAAGGCTTTTGTACCTACTCTTGTACATGGGAATGGGCTTTTTGGAGTGGAAGTAATAGGTATGTCAAGATTTTTGATGATTTAGTATTGAATACAAACAAATCGATGTTTTTGACTTGAATCGTAAAGCATTTGATTATACCGATGCTTATTTCATTATTAGCTTTTTAATATTTAGGTACCTGTCTAGTAAATTAACTTAAAATCGACAAGACCTACCCAGATATACAAGGTGTAACATAAATAACGCACAACCTCTTAAGGGGTCATTGTACTCGTCACTATAAACAACTTTTACTATGGGACCAAACGTGCAATCGTGAAAAAAATATCAGATGTTCCCTACATTTTGGCGAGTCATGCGAACATAAATGTAGGGAACAGCTGATTTTTTTTCGCGATTTCAGGTTTGGTCCCATAGTAAAAGTTGTCCATAATGATGAGTACAATGACCCCTTCAGAGGTTATGCGTTATTTATATTACATCTTGTATAGGTAAAATTACAAATAGGTGATAACTTACGTTTCAGATGAACTTTCAGGGCAAATTCAATATTCTTATTTTACTTACAAACAAATAGGTACATAGTAAACAAAATAACAACAACATTCGAAAGAATAGCTAGTTACCAAAGGATAGCCCACTTAAAAAACAAAAGAGCATCCATTTTTAAAACTGGCAGTTGATCCGAATCAGCCAGACAAATAACGGGGATCAAACCATTCAGTTCCGTACACTCGCGTGACTGACGATACTTTCCTCGATTAAACGATTTCAGCCACTAAAATAGAGGTTTTTGCTCCAATAAAATTGTATCGAAACAATGGAGTTGAATGGATTATGGTGTTTTCTTAAACCTACGAAATAAGGTTATGAATATTGTGGTACTGTCTGGGCTATACAGACATCCACCCTTTGAATGTCAACATCGGAATTGACATTAGGAATAAGCGGTATTTGACCATTTACGGTGGGAATTTGGTTGGAAACATTTTACCTGCTTGATATTCTACACTGGTTCCCTAAGGTAAAAACATCACGACCGTATTGTATTTACATAGATGATACCTTGTTCTAAAAGGTTAGCAATCATTGATTTTTATTCGCTTTATCGCTTTTATCTGTGTTTGTTTATCAATTGGCAATATTTATTCTATCACGTTTTCAACTTCTCTTTTGCCCCCAAAGTGAATCAGAATGAAATAGTTACTTAAGTATTGAAAGTTTAAACACTTGACATAGGAATACCAGGACTTCTATCTGATAAAATAACCGTTTCACTAGATATTCCGGAATACGCTTCTGAACTTTCTTCTCCTCTGTTCGAGCTTTCCGTTTTTTCGAGACCAATAGCTGTATATAAGATAACTATTAAAAACCTTAATTTTAATTTTATTTGCAGTCCATGTTGTCACAAGCCTTTCCCTTTTAACGTTCACCGTTCCAAAGTGCAGCAAAAACTGATTGTACGTGGGAAGTATCGGAACTTATAGTGGAACTGTTCCATTTGCGAGATAAATGTGTTCCACAATGTCACGCACGGCACGAGCGTCACGTTCCAGCGTTTAATTTGTGTCGAATGCGCTGGTGCCGTGTTGGTAATCTTGATGCAGGTATTTGAACTAGTATTGTTTAGCTATTGGTAGGGCTTTCGTTTTGTTTAGGTCCTGTCCCTCTATCTTACGGATTGGTAATTATTTAATAGAAAATTATGACAATTTTTTTTGTCCGTCAGGTAGATTGTTAAAAAATATTGGACAAGTATTTTTCTTTTTTTACGTAATCAAAAGATTACGGCGATACATTGTGTTAAAATGTGGCATGACGTCACGTCTTGCTAGATTATATACTGAGTTGTGACGTAGCGAGCCCCCACTCCCCAACTTTAATGCGTTTTATCTAAGTATTTTTTTATTAATATGATAAAGCAAAAAGTACGTGTCTAAATTTTTTTTTTATTATCTGACTGACGGAATGAATATTATTTCTTTTTTTCACCCAGGCATCATCCTTATTGTCGTGACTGGTGTGTTCTTTAGTCAACATTGGCGCTTTGGTTTTGGTGTAGCTTAGATTTTCTCATCCGGATCTATTATCTATACCTACTATAAAACTATTTCACTAACGGGAAGCTACATTATTGCCGAGTGTCATAGGTATACTACATAATACCATGTTAAAATAAGAAATTTCACGCGGACGAAGTCGCGGGCGGAAGCTAGTTGGCAAATATTTTCGTACAATTTTTAAACAATGAACGGTATACCTATTGTAGTAATATAATTCGTCAATTATCAAGGGAGAGCCGTGAGATTTCAGTTTTTGAGATGATATCTTATCATATTATGCCCTGCATTTAAGTCTACCTAAATTGTCCTTCTGTCTGCCTAGATTAGCAGAGAAAATTGTGTAGCTTATAATATAATTATGTAGCTTTGTAATGTAGAATGTTGCGAGGTAATGAATGCAGCGAGCTTACCTCACAATTGTGGCCGACTCGATCACTCGCGTGTTCGGAATTTTAATGACATGTTATTGTTTCTTTAACATACTAATATCTGTAAAGGAAAGTCCGGTGTGTTTATATGTATAGAAAAAGAAGTTTTTACGATTGTGGTGGATCAGATTGGTAGCAATTTTATGTTTTGTATTATTTTTACCTTTTTAAAGTAGGTCGGTACTACGTTGGTATACAGGATAAATTTTTGAGATGGGATTTCAGGCAAAAACCGAATATATGAGTAATCTAAGAAAGTGATCAAAAGAACCATGAACTTGATGTTGGAGAACAACTAAAACTGCTTTTAGTCTTTCTTGAAGGAAGGATAATCTAGTTCATTCCAGCCAGAAAATAAAACCTATATTTCATTTACCCACCGATAAGAAAGTATACAGATACGGAAAGTAATCATTAAATTGAACACGCAAAACAATTAAAGTGCGTGCCAAGACTTCAATTTCACATTGAGAATACCGTTTGTTCTTGTTGAACGGGAAGTTAAAATTATTTATTGGTGTAGAAAGTGTTCTGTTTCTCTAGCAAAAAAGTATTTACAAAAAAAAATATACAGGGTTATTAACTTATAATTTTTCATTTACAATTAATTAATTGAATCATTAAAAAAAACTATGGACAAATGTTACATTTTAAGATTTAAATAACGTTCAAAGAAAAGATACAAACGCGTTTATTAGTGCATGTAATATTTTCGCGATTTTTTTCTTCTTATGTATGTAATAGCTACCTATTGAATACGATGATAAGGGAATCAGTCCTTTGAGAAAAGTAGTTCCCATTCCAAGCCATGAAGAGGTAGCTCAGGCAATAGATACCTACAGTGAAAGAACACTGTCTTTCCACTGTGTCATAATTGCACATCATGTATTTATTATTTTCTGCTACATTATAATTGTATATACAGGGTTATTTTTAATTGGCTACCTAAAATCCGCAGACGCGATGGGTATCGCAGAAATAAGCATCACATTTGTAAGTATTTTTCTGTTCCTTTCTTCTTGTCTCGTTACATGTGTGTATATGAACTGTTAAATAAATAAATAAATACAAAGACATTATGGTCAAGAACAGCAATTAGGGGATATACCTATCGGTATGGCTGTTACAATTATTTTGTGCCTGCTTTTTTCGAACAGCCCTAACACTTTCAACAAAGCTTCTAAGTATTACTCGGATAAATATAAACTCAGATAAATATCTACTTCAAACAACCACCATTGGTAAGCAAGGCGTACGTGATATTGCGGATAAAGTGCAAGAGTGTCGTTTGAGATAGTTGAGCCATGTTGCACGTAGAGCGAGGACGTGCGAATATGTGTTGGGGACTTGGGGTACAGATATACCCCAACTGCAACGAAAAAGGGGGAGGAGTGCTGACGAGGTGTTGGAGGACGGTAGTGAAAGAGCGAGGAATACGCCAAAATACCATTTCATGAGTGATATTTTTTTAATCTTCGACACTTTCAATTGTTTTTTAAAAGACATTTTCTTTTGTTTTTGTAGAATCGTTTCACGGGCTGATGATAGGATGACGATAGATGAATCATTTGAAAAGGGGAATCCCCATTCATCGAGCTTTTTAAGGAAAAATATAGTCCTTAATGTTGCAGCTTACTAAAGAATACGACGAAGATATCATAATATGATACGATCGATGTAATGCCACAATGTTTCCAAGGCCTTGATTAACTGGGATCAATAAAGTCTTAATTATTTATTCGTAATTATTACTAGCAGACTACTATTGTTTTTGTAGTGAGTTTTATATGAAGGAAGGAAGAAAGAAAAATTGTTTTATCAGATAATATTCGAATACAATTTCAAATTGAATGAAATATCGACTACCTAATTGAAACAGTTTCTAAAATCGCGCGAGTTTAAAAAAATAAAATGATAAAATGATGAACAATAGAACAGACAAAATTATTAAATTACATACAAAACAGACTCAGTTCAAATGATTGACGGCTATCAGTAAGAATGAATCAGAACGTTTTTGCCTGGAAAACAGACAAAGTGCAAACCACGCGCTTGGATTTTTAAACACCGTAAAACTTAACTCACGTTTATAAATCGTGAGTTTAACTATAACTGCTTATTATATTAGCACGTCAGACAGTGCCGAGGGCTATGGCAGAATGGGAGGAGCATTTTTTGTTTAAAATGTAACATAATCTTAACTAATTCCAAAGTGCTCTGGGATGGGTTTTTTTGTTTGTATGATCTCTCTGAAGAACTATGAAACAAAGCACTTTCTGGCGATATATAGTGATCGAAAATAACAGAAGACAATCGTCATGATTGTGCTTTGTTTTTTATTGTTAGTATAGGTACTCATGTGAGTCTGCTATCTTTGTATAAAATTAATTAAATTATTAACACCTTTGTATGCGTTTGCGCTTTTTAGTGAGGTGTGAAATACCTAACGCACAAATAGATATGTTTATTATGATCAAAGTCAAAGTTAATCAACACTTCTTTGACTCAAATACATTAGGAATAATAAGTATGGTGTAGAATTTTGATCACTCACATCACATCAACAATATCCTTCTCAATAATTTATGAATTCAATCTAAGAATAAACTGTAGATAAGTACTAGTTTGTTCATGTAAATTGCAAAAGCCAAGTGAAGGAGGGAAACTGCATATTTCGCAGTGAAGGCGACGAACTATCAACTTGTCAGCACTTTAGTTCTAGTGGTACGTGATACGGTGGCACACACTCAAGTACCATGTACCATAGTGGTGATACTTGTGTTTACACATCTATCGACTCCTTCACATGTGGCCAACGCTTCTACGTAATTGTTTTCAGCCATCATTTACACTGAAGAGCACAATTAAACTTATTGGAGAAAGTGCAATGAGTTTGAATGGTTTGACTGTGTGGAGTAGCAAATAGTAAACAACATTGTTGGTTAGGATGAACGAAACCAAAGACCATCAACTTAATGGTTGGTCGGTACCAGGAAAACATGTTATGGGTTTTGAATAAGTTTATAAGGAAAACTTAAAGTAGTAGTCACGAAAAAAAAACGTCTGGCTAGCTCAAGAGTTTCAACAGTTAGTGAAAAAATTGGATTGGGAGAAACCTTGTAGATGATTGTTAAAAATAAAATTGAATATCACTAAAAACATGCTAAAAGCACTGCCGTAACTTTGGTGTTAATAAAAAGTCACATAATTAATATTATACTTAAATAAAGACAACAGAACAGTGAACCCACAGGTTCAACGTTCTTGGATCAACGTTCTGATTAATAATTAATTCCTAAAATATAGATACATATATTTTTCTAATAACTTTTCTATGTTTCGCTCATAAATTCCCAAAAAAAACTTATCAAACACTCGTGAGGCCAAAAACATAATATAATAAATAATAAGTGCTTCTTATTTTGTGATCTAAACACAACTAAAAGATGCGATACAAAAAATAATAAACTATAATAATTATTCTCAATGTTTCTTTAACAAAATGTAGAGCAATGTCATTTTTTCCTTGGAGTGCAGACAGACATTGCCGCATCATTGTCTTTGGCAATGAACCGTTATGGCACGCACCAGAGGCTGTCACTTGCATACAGATACGCGGTTTTATTTGACATTCACTGTATCAATGGTATGTGAAAATCGGGAACCGTTACTTAGACCACTTATATGAGTTATTTTTTACAAGCTTTTATTTAACTTGCCAGTAAGTTAGTATGTATGGGTCAAATCTTGCAAGCTGAATTAAAACCACTTCCTCTTATCCTACGAAGTTGAAATTTTACACGTTGGTCTAGTTCCAAAGACAATGCATTTTTATGATGCATGACTTGATTCTAAACCCAGGATTGGCTCCAGACGAAGGAACTTCGCAACGGTCAAGGGTACAGAAACGAAATTTAATACACGCATTTTATTTTTTTTAGTTTGGATCAGGCTATCCATATTTTTGTGTAATTTAAAATACACTCTGAACCCCGCTACCAGCAGACTGGCTAATATTTTTACCACCACGACAAGTCACAAGAGCTATTCTCGTAAAGTTAATGCCCAAATCTACCTGAAGTCAATTAAGTCAATTCTGAACAGCGATTTCAGGAATAAATTGTTTACGATAGTTACTACCACGGCTCGTCTTCACTATCAGCTATCTATGGATATAGGTATCTCTTTTAAACGTTATACCGCGAACGTTTTAACTTACCACCCTAACCAATTACTTGCCGGCACAATCTGACTCCTTTAATTGCTTTAATTACAACTTGCACGGAAAGCTATCTATAGCCCAGACAACGAACGCGAAGAGTGGTAAAATACCTCGGTACGTATTATTTTGCTCCAATGTACAGTTAAAATTCTTATCGAATTTGCTGCATATAAAAACCATAACAAAAATGTCATTAAATTCCAACTTTTTTCAGTCTTCGTGGAAATAATTTCCGCTACGGCTTTTTTCCACTACATCGTGAATTATGTACTTACGAGATCCAATCGCAGTAATTTGCCTTCGTAATAAAAAGATAATAATGACAGTTGCTACTGTAATTTTGACAGTTTAGTTAGTAACAGTGTGAGTCAGTTAAATGATAATGATGGTCGCGTGGTCGCCCCGGTCGGTCGGAAATCGGAATACAGTTATCTAATTAGCACATGACTTGAAGACACAATGACGTTATGGAATACGGACAGAGTATGCATAATGACTAAGAAATTCTTAGTTGGTGAACGACCCTAACTGATTTTGTTACAGATAATTTTAAAAACAAATTTAAACAATGCTTCGTATTTTTGTTGATTATTGCGAAACAGATTGCTTACATTACAAGAGCCTAAAAGTTTTATTTAAAAACACACATAATATAAACTTACCGAGACATCAGCAAGCTACACAGTGAAACAAAATTCCCGAAATAAAATCGATATCCCTGATACAGATAAAGTTATTGATAAAAAAAGTTGACCATTTATGACTACGACCACCATCGATTGTAGATGGATTGTGTGGGAAACAGCGTCGGGTTGTAAAGCTCGCGTGTCGTGAACAAGCGTGGCGTATCTTCTTTTACTATGTTACTGGGTAAAATAGGAATGTGACCTACAAAACATGGTAAAAAATACCAAGGCTATATATGAAACAGACGATCCGGTA
This sequence comes from Fissipunctia ypsillon, assembly GCA_947568875.1. Lineage (NCBI taxonomy): Eukaryota > Metazoa > Arthropoda > Insecta > Lepidoptera > Noctuidae > Fissipunctia > Fissipunctia ypsillon. The sequence continues at coordinate 10,977,874 of OX387659.1, read as the reverse complement.
TATGAAAACGTCGCTCCGTATTTTTCTCCATTGAACATCATTTTCTTAAACTAATGATCTTAAAATCTAAACATTTATAATGAAACCCATCCCCATGCAAATAAAACTAACACACAGATGGCACCTTAAAACTAAATTAGCTGCATTTTTTAGTAAACATTAATGAACAATCCCAAGGATACCCAATACTCAACGGTAACTTTTACACTCACAAACACGTCTACAGCACCCCAAGTGTATATGCAGTGTAGTTATCGAGTTAACGCTGCAATTGAGCTTGCGTAGACTATCACAATTGTTGTAACGTAACTCGCTCTCTACTAAAAGGTGCAACTAAATTGCAGTCGATCGACTAGTCCATATTGACCGCCTTAAAACACAAACGATCATCGAATGACCGACCATCCACCGGCATTCAATTTGAAAATAGAGTGCATGGTTAGGGCACTTCCACACCATCGTTCGACATTAAATGTACACAGTCGACGTCGTTTGGTGGTACTGTAATCCAGTTAACTTGCACCACGCTGGATCGATAAGAATGGTCGATCTCATCGATTAACCGTAATCTAGTCACACCTTAACGTACACTGGAGGCACGGGTGCTCAGTGGCTCTCCCATCGACAGGGATGAGTAATTTGTTTGTTAATCGTGCACAGCCGTCTTTAGACCTTTGCATGTTTTTTTTTTTTAAACTCTGTAAGTAAAGCGTGGGGTGCGGTGTTGGCTTGGGCAAACAGCGGGAACGAAAGTGACGTTGACAGGACGCTTTCGTGACGCGTTCTTGGCGAGACTACAGAATAAATGAATTAATTTAATAGCGCGGAATCATAGTCCGTATCATGAATTCGTCACGGTCTCACGGTTGGCTAACTTTTCAATAATATTATGGCACATTTTATTCCTTTTTGTTCATAATAAAGTGATAATGCCAAGAATAAGCCACTGTAGCGTACTGGAAACGTATAGATAGAAAGCCCGCTGCGTGCCTTAGCCGTTGGCTCGGCTCGGCGTATGCGGCAACTTTGTTTACCTTTGTCCTGGAAATAGTAGGTGAGGTTATCGCGGAAATAGGCGCGTAATATGTTCCATTAATTTTATAGAAGTCGCTCTGCAAAAGAAGAAATTTGACCTGAATTCATTTTCGTTTGTTTCGGGTCAATATTGAGTGATATCGAATCGAACTTTGCTGCTATCATATTTTGGTTTTATATTTTTAGTCGTCCAACTTGTATTTTTTGTGTGAATTAATTTTCAATTACCAACTCGAGCAAGTAAGGTATAATTATGTATAAATTCATGGTCTTAAATCAATATTATCTTTAAGCCGACAGCAACAAAATGAGAAGTAAGAATTTACTTATTGTTATTTGCTTAAGTTTATAGAATCTCAACGAGATCCCGCAAATGTAATTGTCTAAGATTGACTTTAACGAAGCTTTAAACTCACTTAAAAGTTTCGGTTTTGATTGATTGATATTAATTGTGGTTTTGTGATGAATTTAATTAAGTACTTTTATCGTAACATTTTACTAAGATAGAAGAGTTCGTGACATTTTATTGTTCGTCGACTAATTTAAAGTTTTAATTTTCTTGGAAAATGTGATTTATATCATTTCATGCATAAGTCGTGTTTTTAAAAATTGTCGTGGGGGTTAATTTTGTTAAGCACTGTGCAGACCGATTTAAACTGTCCTTTCCCTAGAAAACGTTAATATCTTCAAATTCAAATTGACATTCCAACTGTGCAGAAATTAACGTGATCTAGGGTTGTCAAACACACATTAAGCTAAATAAATAAAAGAACTTACCTCTTGATAGAATACTCTTTTGGAACTGTAGGTAAGGTTGTATTGCTGGTCTGCTACCATCAGTAGAATAGTGAAGGGAAGCAGGAAAGCCGCAGCGGCGAGGAAGGCAACGCATCGTCCTAACCGCATCATGCTGACGTTCCTACGACCTACCACCATCGTGACACTACGTGGCAACCCTGAGCGCGCTTCCGACTGTCTTCACGCACTTCATTTGTTTGTCAAACTGCGACTTAGAGCATCACCTGCAAGAGAGAAAAATACGGAAGTGAGTATTCTGTTCTGTCTATAATAAGTTTTTTTAAGTTATCAAGGATAAAGGCAGGATAAACAGGCGCGACACGCGACGCGAATCGCATGCGACACAAAGGCACCACTCGTTGCCCGACACGCGGTGCCTTTGTGTCGCATTGCGTGTCGCACCTGTTTGCAGGAGCCTTAACTATCGAATTGTTTTAATGGAATTTGTCAGAGGAGTAGCTAGGTTGGTACCAAGAAAGGTTACTTTCTTTCCAAAAATTATAAACTTCACAACCGAACGGAGCCACAAGGCACATTTAGATCGAGTCAAATTAGGATAGATGTCACAGTATGTTAAGTGGTTTGTTTAACTCCTTTCTTCACAATTTAGCGCTCGTGGTCATGAGTACACAACATGTCGGAAAATGTGAAAAGAATATCAACCGACAAGAAACTGAAAGCGCATGCATCGTAGTTCGTTCACACTCGATTATTAAATCAGGTTATTTATCGATGCTTATCGATCGATGTCTTGAGAAATGTCAAAAGTGGCGTTAAATCGATTACACCTAATTTAGAATGGGTGTGGGCAGTAAACATACAACGGAAGCTATTTTTCACCAGCTCTACGTAGTTATGGTCATAAAATGTGTATGTTTTACATCATCGGTCTTGTAAACATTTCCTAACACACGCTCACCTTTGAAAAAAGAATGTTGGTTTATTTAAAAATTTTCAAAGCAGTTTTGTACGTAGTCGAAGGTTCATAGTTAAGTACAGTCAGCCTCAATAAGATGTAGGTAGGTGTATGTCGCAGCTGGATTGTAGAATCCCCTGTTTTACAAAACTGCTAGTTGTCTGAATGATTAAAAACATATAAAATTTTATAGGTAATTATTAAAAACATAATTATATTAATTTTATATTATTTACTTATTAGTTCACCAATTGATTACAATTTTCAAAAAAGCATCTTTTCTTTTAACATTCTTAAAAATTTGGTCTCGTGTGTATGAGCGTGAGAGGTGACAAAATGCGATAGCCATTAACATTAATTTACTATGTTTGTCAATTTAAACTGACAAATTATCACGTACGGTACTTTTAAGTATGTTTGGACTACCTAGTACACAGACACACCACATGAAGGCACAGACCTACATCAAGGAGTGTTTACACAACCAATTTTATGTGCAATCCTACTTTTCGTCGAAATATTGTCAACATACCAAGTTTGCATTTGTTTTACGTAAACAATGAACACAGAGTATACAATCATTTCTTGAATAATGAACACAAGAGTATACAATCATTTTTTCTAGTTTTACGTGTCACTTGCGTATCTTGGAACATTGCATAGTCTATCATTATGACCTAGGTGTATGCTAACAAAGTAGGTGACTTGACTAGGTATGTGTGTTACAGATTCATTGACGCCAGTCGAGTGCGCCAAATAAAATTGTTACAGTTCTAAATTTAGATAATCACCACGGATGTTGATCATTGAATAAGTACGGTACTTTTCATTATGAACACAGCCGCCATTTTGTTCCTTATGTCACGGTTAATGGCGTGACAAAAGAGAACTGTGCACATACTGGCAAAATCAGCGGAACACAAAAAAAAATGTTTTAATTTTAAGTGAACATGTCAATTAAGGATACTTGAATTTACTAGACTTTTAATTTCCAGTAACACTTCAGTACGTACTTTACACTAAATGGAATTATTCAAAATACGGCAAGGCCTTCCTTTTTTCACTCTTGAACGTTACCGCGATTTATAATCATGACTGAACATTTTAGCTGCACCCTAAATATCATAGTCGTAAAATACGAAATCAATAAAAACTATAGTAAATTAAATCAATTTACCCTTTCTGTCATCTGTCACCCGCACCATGCTACAGCTACACCACAAATAGTAGAAATGCATTTAGCGCTAATCGTATTTAAAACATTCTGTCTGTTTCTAAACGATAAGACAGAAATGGAAATATACAGGGTGTAAGGGACAGCCCTCCGCAAACTAACAGGGTGCATTCAGCTCCTTATTTTGAATCATATTCCACCGGAAAATTTCTCAGGAAAATTTTCATTTTTTTATCGTATTTTCAGTTACTATTCCTTTAGTTCAATGTAAAATTGCATTCCCTGTACGCAACAATCCATGTATGTAAATAAAACAGCTGAAATAAAAAAAATCAGCAATGGTTGTTGAAATACTTAGCGGCCAAAGGCTCGCTGCGCTGCCGTTCGCTACGCGCGTTTTGCCACGGTAACGATACATTGTAGATCCCTAGACTCCTCCGTGCCTCGGAAAGCACGTTAAGCCGTTGGTCCCGGCTGTCATTCGTGGATCTTTGACAGTCGTTACGGGTCGTCAGAAGCCCGAAAGTCTGACAACCAGTCTTACCAAGGGGTATCGTATTACCCAGTTACTGGGTTGTGGAGGTCAGATAGGCAGTCGCTCCATGTAAAATACTGGTATTCAGCTGCATCCGGTTAGACTGGAAGCCGACCCCAACATAGTTGGGAAAAGGCTAGGCAGATGATGATGAACGATACATTGTACTTGAGGTAATAAAACAAATCAGGTTTATTGGATTCCCATAACGTTCCTGAAATAATTTCATGTACCGGTCATCTTAGTATGATATACTGAATTCACCCCCATCAGTCTGCGGAGGGCTGTCCCTTACACCCTGTATAATATACAAATGACAACCATTGCATAAAAGGCTTCAATTCTATTCCATAAAATTGTGTCGAGCAATTCACAGAAGCTTTTTTTCTTCTATTTGTTTATACGTATTTAAAAAAATTGTATAGTAAAATTTTCCGGTGCTGTATATAGAATAATAAGTAGGTACCTAAGTACCTACCTACTTAGTACCTGTCGTATGGTAATTTGAACTGATTTATGTAATTTGACAGAATCACATACAATTACTACCAATAGGAACAGTCATTGTCAGTAATGGTGGTGGTAGTGGTACTTGTATGAGTGTAATAGTTTCCATACAAATAGGCTTACCAGAAACGTTTTAAGCCTACCTATTGCGTCATTGCTAGCAAACTGGATTGCCCTATCACTCACTATTTAAGCCAGCTGCATGTACGTGCTAATAGCCATTTTTATTCCTCAGATAAAAGTTATCTGACTTTTGAAAAATCAGCCCTTAAAATAAAAAAATTAAAATATTAAAAAAAAATTAAAATATAAAAAATAGAGTTCCACCGGTATCGGGAGCAGGGTCCAAGCTACCGGTGGTTAGGGCTGCAGAGACAGGAACCTCCTCACAATACGAGCCGTATCAAAGAGAATGCCTTCTGAATCAGACCCTTGATCCAACCGCCTAACGAGAGCCTCGAGAGATGTTGGTCGAGGCTTTCGGCTATCAGGCTATTGGCCGTTACGACAATCGGCACAATGACAGCCGAGCTCACATTCCACATGTCAACAACCTCGTGTGTTAAGTCGAGATATTTTGTTTGTATCTCTTTCTCAGCTTTCACGAGGTTCTCGTCATGTGGAATGGTAACATCGATAATCATTGCGCGGCGCGCTAATCGATCTATCACCACTATATCAGACTTATTGGCGACAATAGTCCTGTCAGTAATGATAGACCGATCCCAGTACAACGTGACATCCAGCCAGGGTTGCAGGATGTTCGAAAGAGTTACCGTGGCCCCGGCACAGGCAACAGAAGGAACACGGGTGGGTTGACACGTCCTCCCGCTCCGCGCAGAGCGGCAGAAGTCATTTGATGATTTCTCATCCACAAAAAAAATAAACCTGACATGGTCATTTTCGAGAACTGGGTCGGGCACATACTTGTAATAGGGCATTATTGCTCTATTTTATGGAAACACGCTTCTATCTCTATGATTCTCTATGATTATGATTGATAACTCTATGATTTTATTTATGAAATAGAAAAAATGCGGACGTAAGTATGTCATGATGAAGCACTAATGCAGTATGTCACTCCCTTCCAACCCTTCAATTTATGTGCATAATAATTATCCTACTGTCCTACTAATATTATAAACGCGAAAGTTTGTGAGTATGGATGGATGGATGTTTGTTACTCTTTCACGCAAAAAGTACTGAACAGATTTGGATGAAACTTGGCTCACACACAGTTACACCTGGACACACACCTGGATTAATATATAGGATACTTTTTATCTCGATATCCCTACGGGATCGAGACTTATGCGGGTGAAACCGCGGGGCGCTGCTAGTCCATATCGATTTAGCTGACGTTGTGATTTCATCGCGCATTGGATTTTTAACGCTCTGCTTAGCGCCGAGAGTTGAAAATCCAGTGCGCGATAAAATCCCGCCGCGATATTTTGCCGTCCGTACCAACGTCAGCTTATTATTGAACAAAACAAATATCATAAAATTAAGAAGTGTACCTCTCTATGACAAAATTATCTTTTCGGTTAATGAAAAAAAAAAGCCATGCAACAGGAATAGCCAAAATTCAAATGCGTAGGTATCAGGGGCGAAGCCTTCATACAACCCGATTCCTATCGGCTGCCCTTCGGGCCAACCACTCTTCTTAATGTCTACTATTGCCAAATAATATGGTACACCTGTATATCGCATCACTTTACATAATTATATTTAAATGCCAGTTTAATACATTATAAGATTAAAACCCTACAGGTTTTTGTCTGAGTTTATGAGAACTGAACAATGTTTTCTTCGGCTTCCCTCTAACGAAAATTGTAGCTGCGCCACTGGTAGGTATGTATCAAATAAATAATTTGTCTATTCAACATCCGCTATAGCTAACATTAAAATTTTACTCTGATCCAGTCGTTATAAATAAACTAGGTACCTACCTACATTCAAAGAAATTATAAGAAATACTGCCTTACATATTATTATATTATGTCTATATTCGCTGGTCGTAGGTACGGAAGTAACCACAAGCAAAATATGTAGGTGTCTCAAACATAAAGCAATGCGTCTAGTTAACCTCCGAAGTTTCGAGGCTATACATACTTCGTCCATTTTCACATTACGCAGTATGACTAAACAATACTTTTGTCCATCGGCACAGTCCGCTAATGTCTAGCAAATCATCGCGTAATAATGTGACTCTGTTTCGCACAAAAAAACGAAAAAGCTTTTTAAAAGCGGAACGGGATCGCCATGATTTATGACATCAACATTAATGATGTTCTCTCATTTTTGTCCTTATTTTTATTTTATTTTTATTAAAGGCCAGGGTCTAAATTAGGCACCAAAGTGTTCGTGTTGTACGGAATATATAAGAGAAGTTAATTCTGAATTTTAAGGGCTGCGAAACATTTTAGTAAAAGGTCTGCTTTTAAAGTGATTTTTTTGTATTAAGAGCGTTTACGACAAACGGCATTTCGTACAAACTTGAACTAACATATTCTTAACTAACTTTTTAGACTTATGTATCCTGCTTATGCGTATGAAGTTTCATTAAAATCGGTTCATTCATTTCGAAAAACAAGGACTTGTAAGTTTGTATGAAATGCTGTGCGTCGTAAACGCTCTTAATTTAGGTAGATACGTAGGTATGGTTAGAAAGCAGTAGGCGGTCGGACGAACCTTTTTGGGGATACACTTCATGTAGAACATGTTTTAACTTGTGTACATTTCCAGTATAAGCTGACCTCTCATTATAAGAAAATCCTATACAATGCGAGATCAGCGTATACAGGAGATGTATAGCTTGAGCCGTGTGTACAACGGAATTGTAGTACCTACCAGAATTCATGTAAACTTAACAGAATTCGTGCAAAGTTTAATTATACACTTAACGGAATCCATCTAATCTCTTCACCACCCTTGGTTGACTCGTAGAGAATGCCTAAGGCATTAAGTCCGCCTTTGTACTTTTTAAGTGTGAAAAGATTAAATAAATAAATAAATCCATAGATTAACACCCAGTACTAAACTGCACTTACTTATTTAACTACTGCCCAGTAAATATTGGCTCAAAGGCATCCCGTTTCATAAAGTTACAGTTAAGTTAATATAAATTGATACACATACCGGTTTGATCGACAGCACGTTATACTGGTCGGAAAATCAATAAAGAACTGGGGTATCCAGTAATGTCGCACTTGTTTTAAAACATAACCTTTGATAGAGATTGTATTTATTACTAGATATTATTAATTAACAAAGAATCGAGATAAAAATTGCTAGAAAACTGTAAACTGACATTTCCTGAACTTAACTCATGACTAGCAGCACCCAGAGGTTTCACCCACACAAGTCTCGATCCCGAAGGGATATCGCGATAAAAGTACCCTATGTGTTAATCCAGGTTATAAACTATCTGTGTGCCAAGTTTCATCTAAATCCGTTCAAGAGTTTTTGCGTGAAAGAGTAACAAACATCCATCCATCCATCCTCACAAACTTTCGCGTTTATAATAATCTAGGACAGTAGGATATTTTTATGCATTCACATTAAACACGGAAGATTCGTAGCAGAATCTAATATTAATATTAATAGGAGGTAATATTCGTATATTACCTCAGCTTCATCATCTTCCTGCCCTTATCCCATGTTATAGTTGCCGGCATGAGTCGTGAGCACAAACTTCAGTCTTAAACCTAAAAAATCTTATTTCCAATCACGGCAGGTAGCACACGCGTGGGAGCAATGTAATTATGAACAAGCATATTTAAATACAGAAAGAAAACAGAATACAAGAGCACGCTGACGAGGGCAGTTAAAGTTAGGATGGAATTTGTGCTCACGACTCGTGCCGGTAATAATACTTGGGGAAGGCGCAACACGTTTTCTCTTTCCATTCTCCCTGTCAACCGTCACGCTATCATTCACTACCTTCTCTTTCTTATCACACAATCCATCCATCTTTTCTTTAGCCTTCCTCTCCCTCTCTATCCATCCACCTTTATATTCATCACTATTTTAGTCACATGCCTTTCCTTCCTCCTCATCACATGCTCATACCAAGCCAAACGTTTTCCTATCAACCTTTCTGTCACTGGCGTCACTTTCAAGCTATGAAAATTACCTACGTACTCTTCCTAAATATATTCAGGAATGTCCTATGTTAGGATTTCTCAACAACAGACCTCGAGTGCTTCCAATTACTGTAAAATTGAATAAGAAAAGAAAATCGTAAATGTTTACAACCCAGAAATACCTTTCCCACTTTGCAAAAAATCGAAAGAGGCTGTGGAATAAGCAATTTAATTTTTAAGGGATCATCCAACTTCCGGGTCGAGGAAAATTGGTTTTGCCGCGGAGCCATTTTGTCGAACCCGCGTATTGTATGACCTCCGCGTTCTCTAGAAAATAGCTCTGAGATTGCAACTCGATATTATGTAACAGTACCTAATAAATGTATCTACTGCTGAATCTTGTATTAGGGGACAGGAAAATCTAAACAATTTCATTGTGTGTCTTCATAAGTTTTGTTTTCCCACAAAAATACACGTTTTATTGCTATAATTGTATTTCACTCGCATTTTAGGGCAGAGAAATAATTAGTCGCAGGTATCGTTATCATGAACCCGGATAAAAGTATCCTATGTATTTTTCCAGGACATGGTCTCTAATTATTATTTATTTAATACTTTAACCACAGAAACGTACAGTGCCATGATATCTCCAGAGGTAGTAACAACCATCTTCAAATGCGCCTTAACAGCTAGACGGATTTCGATGAAAATTTGCACACGGATAGACCATGATTAAGGTTAGGACATAGGATACTTTTTTTTTGTCTCGGAAGTAAGTCAAAAACCAGTTTTTAATAAATAAGAATTTTTTCTCGATATCTTTGTCCCTACAATTGCTAGAAACTTGTAAACTAGAGGGGCTTGTGGCTAAGTAATAAAATCCACACGGGTCGATCGATCAGGTTAAGCTACGCTTGCCGCGGTTGGTCCATGGATGGGTGACCATCTTTACTCAACAAGACCCCTCCGTGCCTCGGACAGCATGTTAAGCCGTTGGTCCCGGCTGTCATTCCATTCAAAGATCGATCTTTGACAGTCGTTACGGGCCGTAAAACCCGAAAGTCTGACAACCAGTCTTACCAATGGGTATCGTATTAGGTAGCCAGTAACTGGGTTGTGGAGGTCAGATAGGCAGTCGCTCCATGTAAAATACTGGTATTCAGCTGCATCCAGTTAGACTAGAAGCCGACCCGAACATCGTTGGGAAAACAGAAACAAACAGATGATGATGAATTGCTAAAAACTGGCTATTTAGCAATCTCCAAAGCTATCCATGTTAAACAACCAAACATGTCCAAACAACTAAGTCAACTTTACGACACAGACAATATACAGGGACGAACTACAGACATTTAAGCTGACGTTCGCATGGACGTAAAAATATCGCGGCGGGAATTTTCGCGCACTGGATTTTCAACTCTCGGTGTTGAGCCGAGCATTGAGAATCCAACAGAGTGAATTCAGTGCATCGAAAACACACTGTTGGATTTTCAACTCTCGGTGCTGAGCAGAGCGTTGAAAATCACGTCCGTGCATACGTCGGCTTAAACAGTGACCAGACGGCAACACAAAACTACGTATGGTAAATACTAAAGCCTCGCTTCTGTAGCGCATCAGGGATGTTTGCGGAAATGTGTGTTGATGCATTAATGCGTAAAAGATATGCGTCCTTTGTGCGCAGGGTGCGAGCCAGTTCCAACAGCATCCTGGGAATGATTGCTGACAGGCTGGACTGCTGTGTTGTAAATCGCTGCTCCAGTATCTCAGCTGGAATGCGGAGGCAGTGATTATTTTGTTGTGTTTATGTAATTGTATCACTAACATAGTTGTAAGTTTATTACTAACACTATATGAGTCTCATTGTTACTCTCAATAAAGAATTTATTATTAAATCTAACAACCACAAACCACGTGACCGACACCTAAATAACGATCACAAATTCATTCATCACAAATTTTCACGTTATTTTATAGCTAATGTTTCATGCATAAACCATTACACTACACTGACGAGCTCATTGCGTGATCAAGTGTGCTTTTGTCGATACAATCTATAGATTTTATCGACTTCAGGGGCCTTGTTTGCGATATATCGCAAACTAGGCCTCTGAAGTCTTGATATCTTTGAATAACTGTGCAAAGTAGGTTATATTTTATTTTTGTCGCTGGCAAATACGTGCACTGACTGGACAGGTCTACTCAAATCTGTGTGGTTCTTTCCTCAAAAGACTCGGATTTGGTTCACAATTTGGTTCATGGGTTTTTTATTTCTTTGCGCGGAACCCTAATTCTTTTTTGAAAATAAAAGCAGCTTAAGTTACTCCTTATAACATCAGCTATCTGTCTGTGAAAGTCCCGTCAAAATTGGTCCAGCTGTTACCATAATGGTTATCCATAGCTGTAACCATTTTTAGAATTTTTGTCTGTCTATACAGACAGTCAAAAATTTTTTAAATTGTTGTTTAGTTATAAAGTAGGTATCGTATATATACTTTTATATTATTATGCATTTAGTAAAAAGCTGTTATTTTGACATTACAAGCAGATACTTCAATTTTATTTATTTGTATAGATTACACACGGGACGAATGGCAGATCGTTTACATAATCTAATTCGCTCTGCCTCCTCATACAATATTCAGGTCGGGTAAATTGCATGGGCTTGCAGGATATGGGGCTCTGTTTCCCGGAAAATGGTCCGGCATTTTAAATTTTCACTGTCATCAGATCTTTGGGATTTGAAATGGCTTGCAGTGTAACAAGCATTTTTTTAAATTGACCGAGCTTTTGTCAACTTACATGATAGACAAACATGGAATTCATCAGCAAAACCTGCTAAACGGATACTTGTTCAGCTTTCAAAAGACGAGGAACTGCTTTCTAGCATGTAAATGCAAACTATAGGTTTCTGACTTCTCGTAATGACCGTCATAGGCTACAGGTGTATGGCCTATATGTATATGTACCAGGATAACCAGCCAGCCTAGGTCAGTATACGACGGGTAAATGTGTTTTTTGCGAAACCCGGAGATAGTCTTAACAATATTATCAGTATTCGTCAGGCTGAACTACTCCGTATGGGTGGTATGGGTTATGTAAAGACATAACCCGGAAAATCTATACAATCATCACGTTCAAATTCTTCAATCCTACGGAGATTCGCGTAAAACTCTATAGCATTGAACTTTTTTATAGCCTGTGAATGTCCGTTACTAAACACAGGCTTCCGGCGAACAACGCGGCTTCGTTCCGGAAGGTCAATGCCATAATCTTGAAGCTTAGCGTCTGATGATTGCAGTTCAATGCTATCAGTATAGTTCTATTAAATCCTTTCTCCATAAATAAACACATGTTATTTGATATGCCAGATTTGACAAATTATGTAATAACCTAACTATTTATATGTCGCAGTAAGATATTGTAAGTTTTAAACTTTAATTCCTTTTTTAAATAGCTGCTACCGTAATGAACTCAATTATAAAGCTTAATTAAGAAAATAAAGTTTAAAATAATAAAGTTTAATTTGTACTCTTTCAAGACGACGGTAACGAATGTAAGTGGCGCCAACGTTTGACAGCTGTTACTCATCGTAAGTACTCAGTGTCTATCGTACTCCTGTTGACAACAACGACTGATTGACACCACGGGATCCCTGAAGTCCCCGTCTTCGTGTTCTACTGCGTCATCTCCCGATCCCGAAGTGTAATGTGTTGAGCAAGTGTCGGACTCTAGTGAGCCGCTTGTGCGCGCTGCTGCACCACGAATCGAGGCTTCGAGTGTTCTGAATGTGCAAGTGTTCGACTCTCATGAGCTGTTTTTTATGTTAATCTATTACACAGTATATTACACACTAAACATTTAGGATGCAAGAGCGAGCGAAGCGAGATCGGGACTTGGGACACCCCGACTCGGACATGTTAGGTTCGAAGGGGCTGGCGGGGTCTAGAGATCGAGCGAAGCGAGCCGCCATCCCCTTCGTGGTTATTTTTTCTAAACCCTTAAGCCCCGCGAAGCGCGGCTCCCTCAGCTACGCCTTACTATTTTTTTTTTCTCAGTCGAATGGTTTTGCGCACTTTTGGGGCTTTCATAAATACATGATAAAGGGTCTTTTCTACCCGAAAAAAAAAAAGGGTGTTAAAGTACAGTGGTTCCAATTAATGTCATTTTAATATAATTCAGAACATGTCTTTAATTCAAGAAGCGCCTCTGCCAAAGAACTTTGATTCTCTCGATAATTCTTTCAAAGATTTAGTCGTGGAGTTGGATAAAGTACATACTTATATGTACCAAATTAGAATTAAAAGCTCGAAACATTTATTTATTTGTCTACACACTATTGTCTACTGTACTACAATATAGGAAAGGTGTGATCAAGTACCGATATATGAACAACTTTACTATGAGACCAACTCTGTAATCGAAGAAAATATCACTTGTTCCATACATAATAGTCGCGCAGGCATTGCAATTTTGTGTAAAACAGCAGATTTTTTTGCGATTTCAAAATTGGTCTCGTCCGTAAAAGTTGAACATATGGATGGGTACTGCTCATAATATCTGACCACACCTTTATGCTTCATCTGTTTCAATGATTAAATGTGTGCCTAAACAATATCAGTTACGCTGACGACATGGTGCTGCTGAGCGCCTCTGTCTGTGGTGTGTCAAGGCTGATTGGCATCTGTGAGAAGTATGCTGAAGAACATGGTTTGTTGTATAACACAAACAAGAGCGAGTGCATGGTTTTTCGGGCCAGGGGGGGGGGGTGTCCGGATTACTTGCTGGCAATTAAGCTCAATGGATGCCCACTTAAAAGAGTTGATACGTTTAAGTATCTTGGACATTTATTAACCTCTGGCTTGGAAGACGATGCAGACATTGAAAGGGAACGTAGAGCGCTGTCTGTTCGTGCGAATATGATAGCCCGCAGATTTGCTCGGTGTTCGAGGGGCGTCAAAATAGCCCTATTTAGGGCATTTTGTACGTCCTTTTATACTTGCAGTCTGTGGATGGATTACACGCAGAAACAGTACAGTGCTCTACGTGTCCAATACAACAACGCGTTCAGGGTGCTCTTGGGGCTGCCTCGCTTCTGTAGCGCGTCGGGGATGTTTGCCGAGGCGCGTGTGGATTGTTTCCACGCCGTCATGCGCAAGCGGTGCACATCCCTGGTGTGTAGGGTGCGGGCCAGCCGCAATAGGATCCTGAACGCTTTTGCTGAACGATTCGACTGTCAGTACGTGAACCACTGCTGCATGGTTCACGTACGGACTAATGTTAAAATATTATTTTAATTTAATTTGATTTAGCTGTTATCAATTCTAATATTAATGTATAATTTCATTTAAAATTTTTATGTAATCCTTGAATTTGATCATAGATTTTTTTTTTTTTAATAATTAATAATTTTTGTAATGTAGGTAGTTTAAATTGTATGATCCAAAGTTGGTTGAGATAAATAAATAAATAATAAATAACAAACAAGTAATATTTTTTCATATTTTAATATATTTTAGAAAGTCGCGGGCAGAAGCTAGTACTTATAATAAAGCTGAAGAGTTTGTTTGTTTAAACGTGCTAATCTCTGGAACTGCCAATCGGATTTGAAAAATTATTTTTGCATTCGATAGCCCAATTTTTGAGGAAGGTTATAAGCTGTTTGACATCACGCTACGACCTTAAGGAGCTGAGCAAAAAGAAACAATGTCAGAAAGAACGCTACGCGAAAACGAAGTAATAGCGCGGGCGGGCGATAGAAAGCGACGCACAGAGCGGCCGCCCCGCCCCATACTTGGAAGAAGCGGTCAAAAATATTTTTAACAAATGAATGATGTAGAGTGAATATAAGCGCCTTTAATCATGGGTAGTCAATATTACTCACTTATGAGTAATTTTATAGAATCTAAGAGAAGTGTTCTTGTGAACGTGGTACTACTACTATAAAATAACGTTGTATATTATATTTTTATGAAACAGATTATAAAAACTGTTGGTAAAAGGTTATAGTAAGATGAACTTCTTTATTCACAGTACTGTAATTGACATAGGCACCTAACGAGTACTAAAATGCAAAAAATCAAGTAGGTATTTTTCACATGGTATTATAATATTAATTTACAATGACAATTATTAAGAACCACAGTTTCATTCCGATTCTTAACGACTTGGCAAGCTTATGCTTAATATTATTGTACTTTCCGAACTTTTCTGCAGCAACTTTTCTGCTACTTTTAACATTGTTAAAAATCTTGAAAGTGTCATTTGCATATTTATTTATTTAAAGTTAATTAAAACGGTACAACACCAATTACATTAATTAACATAGAAACGACAGTACAAAAAAGTACACACAAAATAAGATAAAGAAAACGAATAAGTGTATGGGACCACAACCGTTACAACAACATTTACATGAATATTTTTTCTCTCATGTCTGTCTGTCTGTTCATAAGTAATTTATTGTAAGTTTGTAAGTATTCGTTGACTTCAATATTTCCTGACTCACTTTCAGGGTCTTCGTTGTCCTGCGTCCACGACTCGGGCGCTCGTGGAACAACAAACTCACGACGTTTTTTTGAATTCAAACTCCCGTTAGTTGCCGGTGTTTGAAGACGAACGTGTGTTTAGCTAAATGTGCCGACCTCTGAGCACAATAATTACGTCCTTCATCACTATTAAAACTCGTATATTAGGACTTTGTATATTGAACAATTTTGGCGGGAAATTTCGAAAAAAAAAAATCAAACCTTCCGGTCTCAAAGAATAATCTGCAGTGAGCATATAATTTTGTTGTTCATCAATTACTTTTCAATATTATAAATTCTTGAAAATGTTCCCTCTTCACGACGAGTAAAATTAAGTACGCGCCCTACAATAAAAAAAATAACGTCAACATCAGCAAACTTTAGCGAGGTTTTTTTTTCATATCATAGTAAAAGAAGGTTTGAGATATATTTTCCTATAAGTTTTATTTGCGAAGAGCAACGAACGGCTGTAGGTAACTTTTACTCTCGTAAAACAAATTTGTTTGTATTGAGCTTAATAACACATAACATCACGCCTGTGTTCCCCGAAGGGTTAGGCAGAGGTGTACCTATAGTACATCCACATTTCGCCAGTTATGTGTTGTGAGCTTAATAAATTCACCACTATTATCATATTAAGTAAATGCTTAATCAGCCGGGGTTGCGGGATTTTCGAAAGAGTTACCGTGGCCCCGGCACAGGCAACAGAAGGAACACGGCTGGGTTTTAGTCAGTAAAAGTCTGACACGCCCTCCCGCTCCGCCCAGAGCGGGAGAAATCATTTGATGATTTCCCATCCAAAAAAAAAAGTAAATGCCTTAATGTAAAAATCTATGGTGTCATAAGAAAATAAATACCTTGAGCTACAGAATCCATGTTTCAGAACCACAATTAATTTTATCGTTCTGTAATTATAAAGCAACGGAGAACTACAATTTTTACTGCACGTATCCTAGTCAACCACTTGTAGAATGTTTAAACTGTTGCTAATCTTATATTTTGTCATAAACATACGTTCATATTTGCGCAATTCGATGAAGCAACTATTCAAATAATATTAGCCATAACTTTTTTTTGATCTAGCTACAATTTTTTTATCGGCTTTTGACCGACTCTGGCCGTTCTCTGAGACGCGGTGGGTCGAGGGCCGAAATTTCACGCGGACGAAGTCATGGGCAGAAGCTAGTATTATAATAATGACATAGGTGTCAATACAGCAGAGTGACTTATTATGATTTATTTAGATATGCCTACTGTAAGACCTTAATTTTTAAGTTTGATAATCCGAAGTTAAAAATAAAGACACTTGATTAAATCATTGATTTTTACTGAAAAAAACATTTGATTTAAATCGTAAATTAAATTATTATCATCACCCTTTATACAAATATATATAATATAATAAATAAAAATAATATTTAAATATAATATTTATCAGCTTTATAATACAAACAAGTTGGCTCGCTATACTCCCATGGTCTGTGGTCTTATAGCGAGATAAATAAAATTACACGGGAGTCTCGAAGCGCACCTTTATCTACAGACCTCCCCAGCATTACGTACCTAGGTAACGCCACCTATTACAGGGGGCCAACCACCACCTCATAACGCAGTATTATTGTAATCTTACTTCAGTGTGGGAAAGAGATGGAGCTAGACGTCCTGTATAGCTCCATCTCTTTCTCACACTAAAGTAATTTTAAAATAATATTGCTTTTAGAGGTGGTAGTTGGCCCCCTGTAGTAGGTAAATAATACAGGAGTACATTAACAGGTGTAATTAGTTTCAAACTTATCTACACTGTATAGTTTGCTTTTACTATAGTGAAGGTAACGGTATTTTTATAGGATATTTAAACATAATGCGTCATAATCATAATAAAATCCATACAGTATACCGAAACCTAGTACGTAAAAACTATGGGGTGCTGATAATACCGGTAACGGACCAAGATTATTTGTTCCCGCTATACCGTATACGTACACACATACTACGATTGTCAACGATAGTTCGAACGCACACAGACACAATGCGCTCCGATTCTCTTATTTTATGAAATTGTTAGGGATTTATAGACACGGAAGAGACTAGCCAGACGAATACAATACAACGTAAATGACACACCTCATAATATGTCATTATGAATGGCATTCTGACACAAAGCGCTTTAGGGCAAAACGCAATTAAACTAATATCACTCGTCGAGACACGTTCTAGTAACATAGAGGTAGAAAAACAATGCAATTATCACACCAATTTACAAGACAGAATTAGTTGTGACTTGGTATCATACATTTTGCCACCTTGCCATAAGATGCCACCTCCAACTTTTTGAAGCTCTGTGGTGAATGTAAATACCACCGTGCGCGTACACTCGCAGTAAAAACTAAATTACTTAATTATTTTTTTGCCTAATTATAATAGAGGTATTTGTACTATAACCGTTATTTTAACATTCTTAAGCATTTCATACGATACGTAAATATTGTTATATGACAATATAGCCGTTTAATTTTATAAATAAAAACCGAAATCGAAGTTCAAGAATCATTACAGTTTTATTATTAACTATAAGTACCTAAGTACTCAAATTCTGAAAATGGTACCATGTCCATCATCTATAAATGCTTTGAAAGTCGCCAATGTAGTTATTTTCTCGAATAAATCGATTCAATTAACAGTTAACTCAGTAAAACTCGTTGTACTTAATCGAATTGGTTCGTCGCTCGGTCTTCCCGATACTGATCATTACATTACGATGGCAAATTAGCTGAATAACTTAATAAAGCCGCAGGCATCGCCTTAGGAGTATATTACACCCATAATAAAAGAATGTGAGGGTGACTAGGAACATTTTTATTGTACAGTACATAAGAAGTGTATGTAATTCACTTTTACGATATTAATATTGCAGAACGTTTATTTATCAAATAACAACGTTATTATGGAGGTGGAAGATGTTTTAGTTGAAATAGCTGTAGTTATCTCTACTGGAGCAAAGGTGTTGGATTGAGCTGATAAGACTGCTATACCTACTTACCAAGCTCAGAATGTGTTATAGTTATCTTGTACTGGTATTTTCTGATATAACACAGCTTGAAATATATTTGTTTATTTTGGCAAATATTAAATAAATACAATGTACAATCTAACTCTAAAATATATATAAGGTGTATCTATTCATACACGAAATCTCTTAAGGGGTCATTGTACTCATCAATGTGAACAACTTTTACTATGGGACCAACCCTGAAATCGCGAAATAAAAATCTGCTGGTCCCTACATTTTGATGAGTTATGCGAACATAAATGTACGGAACAGATGATTTTTTTCGTGATTTCAGGTTTGGTCCCATAGTAAAAGTTGTTCATATTGATGAGTACAATGACCCCTTAAGAGAATTCGTGTATGAATAGATACACCTTATATATTATGTACAAGTATAAAGGAAAACAAAAGGAAGAGCTCATTGGGCATCAATTCGTCCGCATCGCTGTCAGTGAGAAAAGTGCCCAAAAGACTGGCATAACCTTGCCACGTTCGGGACATCGCCAAGCGGTTGGTGGATTCTTCACGTGACTAGAGGGCTGGCCAATTTTTAGGCCAAAGAACTGCATTGCCACCCAACGTGGCCGCGCTTGTACATACATTCACTTAACACATTCACACACTCACTCACTCACACACACTCACATCCACTCACACTCACACTCACATTCACTTATTTAATAACATCTATTGTAAATGATACCTACATTAACAAATAAAAGCTTGGAATACACTTGATCGATGGATGGATATTCCTCATTGTCGGCCGTGAAAAAAACGAAAACTTTTCTCCGTGGCTGTCCACAAAATTGAATGTAATAGCTCTACTATTACAAACATGAATCCAATTTGTTTGATAAACATTTCATGGCATTTAATTTTTTTTATTGTTTCAACACTCTTGATTAGATTATTTAAATCTCAATTGCAAATATACACACAAATTGCCGTAGTACAGGGAAATTTCAAATAACCAGTGTCTTTTTTAGAGACTAATCTTACATGTACCTAACTGGGATCAGATAAAATATCTCGTCTGTTGATAAGATTGGTTTTGAAAATACTGTGACGCGATAAAAAGATGAAGATGGAAATATTTGTGGAGTAGGGCATCAACCTATCAAGGTTGATAGAAAAAATATACAACTATACATTAGAATCGTAGTGCTAGCCAGGAGAAGAAAACAAAAAGTTTAATGACGCAAAAGAAAATTACATAGATAACAACATATCACTCACAGGTTGTGTATTACCCAAAAAAGGTTGTAATTTTTCAATTTTATTTATTTAATAATGAACACCAACAGCACATAGGTACCTACATTCAACATTGGTTTACAAAAGTATTTAGAACATGATGTATTATAATAATACATTTTATTATTTATTATTATTTTATTTTCATAATTCCAATACATTTTTCTACTATAACAGTAAATGATAATTGTTAATTTTTTTTTTTCGAATACCACCCAAGGCGTCATGAAATATGTAGGTATGTCCAGGTTTGAATTTAAGTTTTTGTTGAGCACATTGTAATGTTTCATAATAACGGACATTTTCCAATAACACGTCGATGAAAAAGAAAAAAATCGGCCAAGTGCGTGTCGGACTCGGATCGCGCACAATGAAGGGTTCCGCAGTTGGGATGAATTTATCCCAAAAACAAACATAACATTGAAGTTGAAAAACATGTTCTCCCACATACATCGATATACGTCACGGTCAATTCTCCAACTGCAAATGTAAGTTTATAATCACAAAATAATTTTTTTTAATGTGGTAAAACCACAAATTAACGATTTTCGGACTTTTTCCTTTACTTGTGCCGTGAGACATTGCTTCTTGCAATTTCCATGATTCTAGGTCAACGGGAAGTACCTACCCAATAGGTTTTGATTTATTTGCGAGAATCAAAATATTCGCATAAATGGCCGTACCAACTTTTTTATTGCGTTGACTTAGAAGCTTAATTTTTTAGAGCTCCACTGGACCATAGACCTAAGTATTTGATATTAATTTCAACTGAAATCTGGATTTGTGCCCGGTTGATGGCAATAGGCTTACCCCCTAATACATGGGACTTAAACATAACTGGCGAAATGTGGGTGTACCTACTATAGGTACACCTCTGCCTAACCCTTCGGGGAAACAAGGCGTGATGTTATGTTATGTTATGTTATGAAATCTCAACGCGTTACTGAGAAAAAGGGCTTTGAGAGGCTGACAGACGGACAACGAAGTGATCCTATAAGGGATCCGTTTTTTCCTTTTGAGGAAACGAATCCCTAAAAAGAGGCAAATGAATATTAAATAAGAAGTTAAACGATAGCTGTGAAAAAGAACATAAATATGTCAATTATATTGTATATTCTAAGAGCGGAAAATAATAATTATTAAATTGTCAATGACACTGACGATTGTAACTAGGGGAACATAGTTTGGCAAGAGTCCAAGGTTTCTGTTAGTAGGGACAACACGCGCTAGTAGGAGATACGCTTTGTATAATTATCTTACGCCTAATCTTTGTCTATATACTTCGTATATAAAAATCAATTGCCGTGCGTTAGTCTCGCAAAAATTCGAAAATGGCTCGACTGATTAGATTGTTTTTTTGTTTTGTTTGCCTCAATACTGGGGTGGGAAAGAAAATTAGGAAAAACCCAAAGGAACAGTCGAAAAATCGAAGTCTAAATGACAGGACAACGTCTAACGGGTCAGCTAGTATATGTACAAGGTGTAACATAATTAACGCAAAACTTCTTAAGGGGTCATTTTACTCATCATTATGAACAACTTTTACTATGGGACCAAACCTGAAATCGCAAAAAAAACAGCTGGACCCTACATTTATGTTCGCGTAACTCGTCAAAATGTAGGGAACAGCTGATTTTTTTTCGCGATTTCAGGTTTGGTCCCATAGTAAAAGTTGTTCATAATGATGAATACAATGATCCCTTCACAAATTGTGCGTTATTTATGTTATCTTGTATAATTCTTCTGTAGGTGGGTATGTCACTGAAATCCTCCTAAACGGCTGGATCGATTTTGATGAAATTTTGTGTGTGTTTAACTTGGTTCTGATTCATAATTCACCCGTTAGGTGGCGCTGTTCGGGCAGGACAACGTCAGTCCGGTCCGCTAATTTATACTATGTCATTAACTTTGTCGTAAAACATTTACAGTATATTGTTAACTGTTTTATTGTAAATGAAGCCATTATTACCCCTATCACGTAACGTTATAGTAAGGTGTTTTTCCAAAGCTAAGTATTAAGTATACATTTGTCAATTCTTTAGTTCTATAGCAAAACGTGGTAGGTTAAGTGAATTTGAAAGTGTTCATTCGTAATTCTGAGATCGACTTCTAGGAGACGTATTTGCCTTTAAATACTAAAATATTTCCAGACTGGTACTATGGGAATATTCCAACTGTGTAGACCCAGACAGTGACGGTCTATTTTCTAGATCTATTTTTAAAAGAACGTATATCGTGTAGTAGGTGTATAATTTCAAATGCTTTTAGAGTTGAACGCACACGAGATAAACTCCAGGTGACCTAGCAAACAAGTGATCAGATGATGTTAATATCTATGTCGCAAATTATATCGAAAGTTTCATACAAAAATTCAACAAAATCTGTGACATATTTATTATTATGTCTTGTCACTGTAGTGTCTCCTACTACGAAGCATGGGTCTTCCCTAAGGGCCTCTATGTGGCAATATACGGGTCGATCTTCGGATGTACAGAGTTTCAACAGGTTAAAATATTTATATTCGGAGCGTAATCAGTAAATACGGAATTCCCTGCATTATATGGCAAACTAAAAACTTAGCACCATTTGTTTATAAATCAAACAGAAAAACATTTAGTCTTTCCATTATGCACCCATTTAAATATTTCTAGGTTGCTTATTTTCAAAATTATTTCTGTACTAGATGATGCATGAGCTGGTTTATTTTCTGCCTTTGGCACGAGCAATGGAGCATTTTGTATATAAGTAAATTCGATAAATTCTTTGTACTGGCTTTTGAATTTTTTTAACGTTTACGTTTAAAAATGTGTGCTGAAAATATGGTTCGAAAATTAACATAACATCCGGAAAGTTTGAAAAGCTGCTGCCTTGGATCTTTAATCTTCAAATATGTAAATTTTTCCTCAAGTGCTCGTTAGAGGCTTTCTGTTTGATCTGGCTAAATCGAATAACAACGTTAGATAGCATTAAACTAAATTTTACATAGGTTGTGATGCAATAGTCAGCACAGGAAACCAGGAAGTCGCAATAAGCAAAGTGAGCCTTTGTAAAACAGCTAAATATTCACTAAAATTGCAAATAATAGAATAGAATACTTTTATTTTCAGACAAAGTCCATAGGGTTAGTAACCATTTTACTTAACAAAGATAATGGTGTAAAAGAACCAAGAAGTCACGGCATCGGTAGTCCAAGTCCTGAGTGTACTTTCTAAAGGGAGTGGTACAAAGCCGAAGTATTACGAAGTGTGACGATGAGCTAAGATTACCAGTTTGGTGTCATCTCAGTCTCTTACCGCAATTCGGTCATTGTTGTTACCGCACCTTGTGGTTAGTGAAGTAACATATGTGTTTATCGTATGTATTGTATCGTTGCGTGCTTTGTGTTAAACTGAAAGGGAAATAAAATTAACAGCGCGGCACGGCGCCACATGGATGTCTCACAACATATATAATCAGCTTGTAACGTTTCCACTACTGGGACACAGGTCTCCTCTCTATAGAGGGAGCGGGCCATAATCCACCACGCGGGCCCAGTGCGGGTTGGTTGATGTCACATGTCTTCCAATTTTTGGTTCTAGGTCATGCCGGTTTCCTCACGATGTTTTCCTTCACCGTTTTGAGAGCAGCGGATATGAAACAGTGAGGATGTGTCACATGAGTGAAATTATACATTGCATGGAACTGATCGAATGATCATGCTGTCTTCGTGGATCTTTGACAGTCGTTACGGGTCGTCAAAAGCCCGAAAGTCTGAAAACCAGTCTCACCAAGGGGTATCGTGTTACTCAGCAACTGGGTTGTGGAGGTCAGATAGGCAGTCGCTTCACGTAAAATAATGGTATTCAGCTGCATCCGGTTTGACTGGTAGCCGACCCCAACATAGTGGGGAAAAGGCTAGGCAGATGATTTCCATGAAAATCACGAATGAAACATAATCAATACAAGAATCTTTGGAGAAAACATGGACACAATTTGATTGGTTATAAGAATGGGTTATTCTGAAAATCTTCAAGGCCCATCTAAAGCTAATGATTACTAAGCAATTATTAATAAACCATTTAAAGATCTGCTACATATAGCCCTAAACATTAAATATTCTATAGACAATTGCAGCAGAACGTTAGTATTCAGTATTCTAAGAATTACTAATGGCACGTTCCAATCGTAAATTACAGGGTCATTTAAATACTTAGTAGTTTCCTTGAGGCTCAAAATTACGCTGGCAATATTTGATGAGTTAAGCGCATCAAATGGAATCTGAATCATGGCTTCTAGCGCAATTTAGCTGGTCATATTACCGTTAAGTGGGTTTATTTGTGACATTTGATATAGCTCCAGTATCATATATATACATGATATTCGAATAGTAAGGAGCAGTCATTGACTGAACCTTGTATTAATTGGAAACAGTGATTATTTTTTGCAGTATTTTACTGCTAATTGAAACCGTATGTTTTGATGATATAGAGTAGAGGGGCTTGTGGCTAAGAAATAACAGCCACACGGGTCGATTAATCAGGATAAGTTACGCTTGCCGCGGTTAGTCCGTGGATGGGTGACCATCTTTACATATCAAGACCCCTCCGTGCCTCGGAAAGCACGTTAAGCCGTTGGTCCCAGCTGTCATTCGTGTATCTTTGACAGTCGTTACGGGTCGTCAGAAGCCCGAAAGTCTGACAACCAGTCTTACCAAGGAGTATCTATCGTACTTACCCAGTAACTGGGTTGTGGAGGTCAGATAGGCAGTCGCTCCATGTAAAGTACTGGTATTGAACTGCATCCGGTTTGACTGGAAGCCGACCCTAACATAGCTGGGAAAAGGCTAGTCAGATGATGTTTTGATGATATACGAGTTCTCTCTAGATCATAAAAATAATTTAAATTCAGTATAAAAGCATCTGAATGCACCTCAAAATTCAGAAGTTTTCCCTAAACCAAAAATAAACTTAAAGAATTAAATTTTAAAGTACCTAAGTTCGGATGCTTGCGTACTCCAATGAATTTAGTATAAAAGATGGACCAAGATGATGGATGGTACCTTTAGACCAAGTGACAACGCTAAGGTAAAGTGGTAATAATACTGTGCAAAGTTAACAAAAATGTAAAACTGTATTAACACAAGAGAAAACTGTGCTGTCTACGACAGACAAAACTTTTTGATTCTGGTGTGCGCCCTGGTTAAAAGGGAAGCCTGGTACCTCAGATATAGCCTTATTGAGCAACAACATGGCACCATTTGTCTAAGAATGTGGTCTTTGAACTGAACACATTATTGCGTGGTTGTTATTGTCGTGAACACAGTACACTGTGGCTCTAATAAGCAGTTTGGGATACATGGTGTTCAATAAGGGTGAAGACACACGAGCGTAATTTTTTGAGTTGTGAGTCGCGTAATTTCTGCTCGGCAGAAATTCTGTTGGGCCGCCAGACGAGCGTAATTTATTCAGTTGCGTAGCAGCGTAGTTTCAACGCTTGTACTGGGTGTTTGTGTAGTGCAATGGACAGTTGTTACTTTTCTCCTCATTAGTAAAATTGTTCCAGTCTTCGTAACAATTTTCTGCAACCTCTTGTCATGCCCTCTGTTTTAAAAACTTGTCACTATACGACTTTTCTGACAAATTCCACAGACATGGCCGTTGTTTCGACTTCAATTATCAATTTTTCCGTGTCTACAAACATTGTGACAAAGAAATTAACGTATTGACTCCCATGCGTTCCGTGATTGACTGTCAATTCCCTCGCCCCTCTCTCGCCGCGAACGCAATTCAGCCGGGAATGTGAGCGTGAGTCGGCAGACAGTGTGAACGAAACAGGACTTTTGTATGAAACCGAATGTAGCAGAAATTACGCGACTGAAATTACGCGACTCACAACTCAAAAAATTACGCTCCTCTAACTTCAGCCTAACTATACTTATTGGGTTGGTTGAGGATCATGCAAGCTTTAGATTTTGTCAGACGCTACGAATTCTTCTTTGAAATCAAGCATATTTATATTCTAACCTACTGCTCACACAAACACTAGATCCGGAACAGCTATTTGTAGACAATACAAATATTTAGGGTTTTATCAAACTAATCGAATCCTCCACGACCATATTTTAAAGGTTCTTATTATTTTCTATTTGTTCGGAAATAGTGAGCTTTCATGATGCCTACTTATTTAAGGCTCCTACAAACAGACGCGACACGCGACACGATACATAGGCACTGCTTGTCGCGCTACGAGCGGTGCCTTTGAGACACGCCTGGTTGAAGTAGCCTTTATTCTTAATACTAAATACCTCATAGTATTTTGTTATATCCAACTACTTAGTTGCAGTTTATCATACAGTGCATGTCCCAGATAATACTTAGCTTTAATAGGCACTTCACATTTATTTGCATTAGTTTATAAACACACCTTTAAGCCTGATTTACACGGTGCGATTTAATTGCCTATCACATGCCATAAGTTGAAGCAACAATAAAAGTTGCACCATCTAAACAGTACATATTTAGACGATGCATCATTTGTTGCTTCAATTTTATTACAAGCCACAAGAAAGAAACTTGCATCGTGTAAATGGGACTTTAGATCGGCGCAAATTATATGTCATTGTTGACTTGCGCAATCCTATCTACTTAAATTATTATGGTTTTCGACACACCGTCCGTAACCTATGAGAGCAAGCGTTTCCCACGATCTAATGTTTTCTGTCTGTTGTGTAAACAGAATCGTGCAAACCTCTATTCTCATGAATTTTGTCATATTCGTCGTGGGCTTTTGTTTTTCAAATAATCTTGACTGTAGATTTCATGTTTTCCGTCCGTCCATCGTCCATCGTAGTCATCTGTCTAAAAAAATTTAAAAAAAAAGCTTATGACCTATGACAAAATTGTGGTCAACGGTTTAGGTTTTGCACTAAGTACTTACTTATTTATACCCTGGATCTTAATTGCAATTAAAGACTATAATACACTGGCTGCTAACCTAACCACTTGGGGCCAAATAATACCGCAAAATGGGTCTTTTCGAGACTTCTGTCGGTCAACGCAAGGAACATCTGCTCAGGTGGAAATGCATCGACGATTCCAACAAGGAGAGCAAACGTGATGCTTAGAACAGCATCATGTTTGTTTTGCAAATAATTTTTTTCATGAATGTATACGTGTCCTGATAAATGCACGCTATAGGAACTTATAGATTATGCTATTTTCCTTGGTAGGTTGACACAATCATAATTTCCAATGAGGTGTTAAGAAGTAGGTAAGTATACACGGCGGCGATACCTTCATAGAAGCCAAAAGCCGGGCTTGCCCTAATAAAATCATAATTAATTAATTAGGCTAAGCAATGTAGTTATGCGTATCCAATAATATAGATGGCGCTTATGTTAATTATGTACCTACTGATGCTTGAAATATGCGCAGTACTCTTCGTTATTTTAAAGGTTATCTAACCAACATTTTAGTAACGGTTTTAGTATGAACAACGTAAGAAAATCCGTTTTTTTTATCGTCGGCTGGCCCTAATTTTCACCCTTAGGCACGCCACTAGGTATATGTACATATATACATCTTATAGAGGCTGAACGACATTTGAATGACACGTGTCAGGCAAAAATATCATGAAGTTTTAGTTTTGTGCATCATATTCACTGTTCAACAGAAATATTACTGTTTCTCATTTTCTTAACATCTCTAATGACGAACGCGAAAAATATGACGAAACTGCTAATGACACTAATGAGCTCAACTAAATTACGAATAATCTCTCATAACGTTTTAATGAGTTTACATTCGCTAAAACGATAACACTGTGTTTTTAATGTAGGTGCATAATATTTAACTTGTTTATGCAGAATTATCAGTGAACAAGGAAACATTTTGTTCCAACTGATAACTGTTCCCAGGATATGTTTGAGGTAAATTTTCGGGCAAACAGAAATTTACTATAGTTATTTTACAGCTGATTTATCTTGGAGCTCGTGGCTAAGTAATAACAGTCGCACGGGTCGATCCATCAGGTTAAGCTACGCTTGCCGGGGTTGTCCGTGGATGGGTTTATCTTTACATACCGAGACTCCTCCGTGCCTCGGAAAGCACTTTAAGCCGTTGGTCCCGGCTGTCATTAGTAGATCTTTGACAGTCGTTACGGGTCTTCAGAAGCCCGAAAGTCTGACAACTAGTCTTACCAAGGGGTATCGTATTACCTAGTTAATGGGGTGTGGAGATAGGCAGTCGCTCCATGTAAAATACTGGTATTCAGCTGCATCTGGTTAGACTGGAAGCCGACCCCAATATAGTTGGGAAAAGGCTAGGCAGATTGATTGGACAGCTGATTTGGATTGAACCCGATGCTCTTTAACAAAAATATTATTAAGCATTCCAAGCATCCATCAAACATATTAATAATTATATGTTGTTAATGATGATATAATTAAAAAGAGCAAAATATTATGGAAATCAAAGGTGTTTATTACCAAGGTGGAACTTGGAGCATTCTTTCGTCTCAAGATGTTACATGTGTTTGACATATATCTTCAGTTTTTACACTAAAGTATGCGGCTAAAGATACTACTTTTGGCAAAGAATGAATCATTAATCGTGTACCATAAATATTAATGAAAAAATCGTGGGAAACCACAAAGCTCATATTATAGCTATAAATACCAACAGATGGCCAGTAAGTAGGATGCGTAGGCTGAGAATCGATCAATCAACCTGTATCGAACAATAAATTGATAGAGATAGAAGAGATTACCTATCTGTAACAGTTCGTGAAACTTCGTTCCAGAAGTACTTTGTGACTGAGTCATAGTAAAACGGCTACGAGGCCTTTGTATCGTGACTTCGTGAGTTTATTTTTTATTGGTAATTACTTAGTGTTGAAATTGGCGGGATAGTTTGTTCAGCAAAAAAACTTATAGAAATACAATCAAGCATTGTTTCGGCACTATCCTATTTTCGGTGTTTTTATGTTTCTCGAGTTCATTAGGATTTAATTATTGTGTTGCTAACGATCAACGTCGAGGCGATAAGGGTTTTGGTAATTATTCATTTGTAAAAAAATATGAATCATATTTTTACTAATTAATTAGCGATCAGATGTAAAATTAACTATTAATAATGCGATGTAATAATATTAAGGTATACTATTTCTAACGAATTTGAATAAGCAAAGCTTCAGCATCTTTCAAAATCTAAAGATCTAAACACACAGAGAAAGACACTATAGCTCAGTGAACTTTGCATTAATTTAAAGCAATGTTTTTTTTTATTTAACCTCTAGGGTTTAGACAAGGGAGTATGTTAAATGGTTACCGCGAAAAATTCACGTTTTTTTTTTAAGAAATCATTTAATTTCAATTTAACTTGGTAGATAAAATATTAACAGACATCCTTGTATGGAGTGTTAGTCAAAGAGATTACGTATTACAAGTAGGTCAGAAAATTAAACATTTTCGTCCAAGGAAATTTCGATAAAAACAAATTTACGAAACTTTTTAATTGTACTTCAAGCAAAAATGTTTTTTCAAAACACCGGTTTTTTGCATTAAATTACCTAATTAAATATTTAAATACGCTAGCCAACAAAATTAAACATATCGTACTAGCGCAAGATATTAATCAAAAATATTTGCAACAGCGGTTTAGGCAAAAATGTTTAAATTTATATAAAGGGTCTATCTGAGTTAGGGCTGATTTTTCAATCGTCAGATAACTTTTACCTGAGGAATAAATATGGCGGCTTGACACATTTTCTATACAAAAGCTGTCAAAACGTCACACATATTCCCCAGATAGAAGTTATCTGACGATTGAAAAATCAGCCCTTAATTACAAGAAAATTAAACACATTAAACTACAATTTAAAAATTTTGTCATTTTATTTTCATCAAAATTTCCGCGGACGAAAATTTTTAACTCTGAAAACATATATTGGTTTTACCATTGTTTTACATATTGTAATCAAAGTTTTCCTGTTAACTACTACTAACTAACTGTTAACTATTTTGCCTCAATTTTTATTCACAACAACGCGTTTTTGTTTTCTTACATTGAAAATATTTAATTTTTTTTTATTATTTGAAGAGCTAAGTTCAAAAACACGATTCAAGAAAAAATGGCTGTTAAGATTTAGTGTAGAGTTCAAACTTATTTTCCTTTTTTAAATTTATATTATGCTTGTTGATAGCTTGATAAATTAAGGAAAAACCGGCCAAGTGTGAGTCGGACTCGCACACGAAGGGTTCCGTACCACCGTACAATATTTAACACATAAACATTTATTACTTCAGTAAAAAAAAAATAAGTTTCTTGTAAGTAAGGGACCCTCTTTAATTTTAATTTTATTTTATTTTCGTTATTTGTTATAGCGGCAAATACACAATCTATAAAAATTTCAACGGTCTATCTATTACGGCTCATGAGATACAGACCACTGACAGACGGACGGACGGACAGCGGAGGCTTAGTAATAGGGTTCCGTTTGACACCCTTCGGGTACGGAACCCTTAAAAGAATTATGGATCTACTAAAATTAAAGATATAATATATTTTTGTTAAGATAGAGATGAATTAAAAGAAACATAAAGGTACCTAATAGGTATCGAATGTGTATTAGTCCTGCATTTATAAAAAAAACAAAAACTCAGCATCTTTTGAAATCTAAACATGCCAAAAATGATGATACTGATAATGTAGAATAAATTATAGAAGATTTATTATAATAATAATAACGTAACAATTTTGCACATTATATAAATTTAGCTATTAAGCACGTTTTGATAAATATCTACAACAATGATTGATGATGTATGTGTCATGTACCAATGTGATTAGACTCTTGCTTAATATTGAAGAGGACAGTTAAGTATAGAAATTTGAATAACACTAAACTGGACAGGAGGTTATACACACACATTACATTATGGATGTTTTTAACAGAACATGCACTATGCAAGAACAATACGATTTGTTTTCGCCTATTGCAATTAAATTACCAACTATCCATAACCAAAATTTTCCATACCTATTATTATATCTCCCAGAGGTGGAGAGTTTGATAGAATTAGTATAAGACCACTCTAGAGCGCAAGGTTTAACATAATTAACTTTATCAATTATAATAATATTATAATTGAAGTACTGGGGGACGTAGGTATTATTGTATCCGAAGCTTCACAAGAATTGCCGTACGCATTCATAATGAGGAGGGTCACAAGAATAACTTGACAAAAGCTACCCGGTTCCGATAATTTATTCCAAAATTCTAAACCAAACTGCTCTTACGCAACGCTAATACGAATTTTATTCTAAATCTCAACGTTATAATCACCATCTTACATAATGTTTCATTTGAATTGATAGAAAATAAGACTACTAGGTTTTTCTATGTATCTAGGTATACAGTTTTTACATTTACTCGACTATGCCATATTTGCTGTGTCCTTAATAAAAATCGAATAAGCAAAAATCTAAACTATTTGATGATCAACCTTGACATATTTTTTCCGATGTCTAAGCTCTAACTTTTTTATATCCTTTTGACTAATCATTGGTATTCGTATTGATTATATGTAGATAACGGTGGACGCAACGTTGCATAGGTACCTCCTATATTTTCCAGAACATTCTGAAAGGTGAGCAACTTAGTGCCTACGTGTTATTTGAAGATACAGGTTGACCTCGACCAAATATTGTGTGTTTTATAACAAATATTCATTCAAAATTATTCAAATAAAACTTCCATGTAAAAAGCGAATTCGCCAGAGGTGGAATTTATTAAATCAATACAGACACCTTTTTACCCAACATCTTTTCATTAATATCAGCAATATAGAGAAAAGATATTAAATGTTCTTCTCAAAGATGTATAGAATACTGCGGACCAAAGCAATCAATATTTTACTCACAGCTTTGTTGATTGAATTGATGGGCAACAAAAAATAATGGATCAATCTATCATGTTGTTTGCTTAATTTAAAATTTTGTTTACATTGGAAATTGAAAGAGAATCTAAAATCCATTTGATTTGGTGGTGACAAAATTGTGACGGACGGAAAAAAGATACGTGATATAATTTCCCACAAAAAATTATTTTATAGTCAGTACAAAACAGGGTATAATGTAAGCATTGTCAATAGCTTTTTAAACAAAAGCTCGTCACGCGATGATTGTTCATATCATGTAGGTAACTTCACCAACATGCCGTTCATGTAGATATTGTATTTTGGGCAATATATCAATTTTTTACATCGAATCTATGAAAGGGAAGTTCAAAAAACTCACTGTTAATGAACAGTGAAATAAATGTATTTCAGAATCTGTATCAATATTTACATTCTTGCGATTTGATCACCGAATTTTCCGCTAGGTACATCAAACTGGATTACGGTTTGAATTGCTTCATTGATGCGATTGTTGTAATATCTGAACACGATCTATACATTGCCTACTTTATTTGGTTTGTTTTTAAGTACCTCCCTAATTGTGGACCCAGTTGTCATCGCAAACATTCGTTATCGTAATAATAATGTTTTGTTACTGCGATATAGACCTGCTCGTAAAACTGAAAAGTTACCTACTATTGTGTTGTAGAATTTTATTTCATCGTTGTTGTGTGGCTGCTTAATTTGATTTACGAGTGTGTCAGTCACCATGTTTGAACTGCGGCAGTGGATCCGTGGGCGGTTCAATGCGTGCTCCTACATAACCGCTGTCATCGCGAATGAATTCTCAATTGTCGTTTGTTTCAGTACGCCTCTATATAATTATGTAATTGACACCTTTCATTTGTTTTAAATACTCATCATCTGCTGTTTTTAAGTTAACTTATTAATCTTTTTTACGATGCTCATCTGTAGGTATGAGAACTAATTGTTCTTTAATTTGTCGACTGATATTCAAGACGTTCAAGGTAACAAATTATAATGTAAAGTGAATCACAAATCGTGTGCCAGGTGCATACAATAACCACGTGTACTTACTGATCAATACAGTCGAAAATAAATTTGTGTCCATATTATTTAATATTTATGTAATACAGTCTGCCGTCACGTGCGCTTTCACGTAAAATATTAAATAAATAAGATCTCTTCAGATTCACTATAACTCTTAGTTGACGTATTGGAAAGTTTGATGATGAATGAAACTGGCGTTAAAAAATAATTAAAAGCACGGGTAATTACAATTTGTTTATAAATAAAGCTTCACTGTCGATATCAGTCGGTTGCGCAGTGCTCACAAACGTCAGACGAGCGGCGCGAACCGAAAACAGGCTACGACCGCGCAGCACAGAAGGCGCGGCGACACTGGCGAGTACTGCTGGCGACGTATCGACCTCCGGCTCCCGCCATCACAATGAATGGTGAGCCAGCACCGCAGTCTGCCGCTGCAAGCTCAACTACTGCACTGCAGCTTTATTTCTGGCAACCACCCCGATACTTGACAACGAAAACATAAATTTTCTTTGCAAAAATGTGCCAACAACACAGTCCGTGACATGCGAAATTCCAAGCCACTGACCCGGTTCCGGTGACCGCGCTGAAGAATTCTGTGGTTACATTCATCACCCGCTTTTACATTTTTCTATAATATTTTGTTATAAATTCTGAGAGACGTTTTGTCTACGCATGCGTGACTCAGAGGGCCACCATCAACCGTGTAGGTATCTCTCTTGTATCAGCTGATTAAATGACCTTGTTCCCACATTTTGGTTCAGTTCTTTGTTTGTTGTCTCTTCAATTGAACAGATTTTTTTTTCCCTTTTTGTATCTATCCAAGCCTCTATCTGCGTTAGCCTGTCTTTGGTTAGAACAATGCTGCGAATTGTTGACCTTTGTGAGTTTACTCGTGAAGGTATAATGAGCAGAAACCTTTCAAGGTTTTCGTGTTAGGTCACAGTGATCCCACGAGCGGAGGTACGGATAAAGGTAACGACGAACCAGAGACAAAGCGCTCTAACAACTCCATTCCTACCGGCTTCCCTTTGGAGGATCGGAAGAGTAACTTCACCTACCACTATTGAAAAATAGCACATTCAGTAAGGTTTACGTTTGCCAAGTAATATATATTGCAACAACTACACAAATTGTTCCAAAAAAGCCGGCGCCACAACGTGATAATCGTATTTGTATGACTATTTATAACTAAACAATTTCTTCATCGGCTTCCCTCATACGAAATGTCAAGCCTCGCCACTGCGACGAACGCAGAGATATCGTTAATTACTTATTATAATAACCTGGGATCCAACGTCTAATGACCCTGTTGGAGACACAAGAGTGACCGTTTTTTCATTCGGTTACACGGAACCCTAAAAACGGTACCATTGTACCGTTTTTAGGGTTCCGTGTAACCGTGTGTGTGTAGAAAAATTGTTTACGCGCATTCCATTGAATGCGCGTAAACAATTTTTCTACTTGCTCTGTTTCAGAGATAAGCTACCTATGTACCTACGGATACCTAGGTACGGAATTACGGATACGTACCCTACGTATTGGTACCTAGGTACTCAACCATAAGACCAAACAAGTGCTAAATCCAATAAAAGTGAATGCTCAAGCGCTACTTAGGTGTAACATTTGAGGGTTCCGTAGTCAACAAGGAACCCTTATAGTTTCGCCATGTCCGTCCTTCTGCAGCTTAGCTCAGAGATTCTTAGTACTAGAAAGCTATTTTGGCATGGATATACATATTAAACACGCCGACAGCGGTAAAATAAAATCAAGAAAAAATTTTTTTTTACGGTAAGTACCTCCTGTACACGTAAAGTAGGGATGTTTTTTTTTTCTCGTCTACCCCATAGTGTGGGGTGTTGTTGGATAAGTCAGTAAGTAAGGTTTGTGAAAAAGATTTTACTGTTAAGGGAGCCGTTTCTGAAATATTAAGCTTTAATGAAGTGCAAATTTTTGTTAAAATCAAGTGTGTGTGTGTGTCCCTCCTGCCCGCTAAATGGTTAGTTTTGGATATATGAAAAAATCCACGGTAGTCGCAGGTATATACAACGAAGTTAAAAGGAAAACTATCATAGCTAAGTAGGCTTTACAAGTTTACGAGTAATAGTCGACCAACTTACATTTGCAGTTGGAATGTATGAGAAAACATGGTTTTCAACTACAATGTTAAGTTTGTTCTTGCCTTATCGAGGTAAAGTTGACTAGTTATGTAAAAATCTAGAATAGGTACTTACGGCGAAAACGCCAGGGTAGGACACGATTTTTTTTTTAATTTTTTTTGCAATTTGCAGGTCACTATTAGGTTGTATGTTGATTAAAATATGATTCGCGACCGTAACAAATATATGTATTTACAGAATTATAATCATTAAAGTCATCAATACAATTCTCTAAGACCATGTAATCCTTTTGAATGACTATTTCATGAAACATTTGAGGATTATACTAACCTATGGAGTTGTATTACTGTTTCTAATGATTATAATTCTGTAAATACATATTTGTTCCGGTCGCTCGCGAATCATATTTTAATCAACATACACCCGGACACTGAGCTGCCAATTGCAAAAGTCATATGAAAATTATAATTTCGCGGGCTACCTTAGCGCTTCCCCCTTTAACCTATAGGTAGGTACTTATGTAGGTATGTACTCCAGAGAAAAGGAGAAATAACGCTTGTAATAAAATTAGTTCAATCACAACTTACCATGCCATTCTAAAAGAAATCACTTGCAAGATAATCATTCAACAAAACGATGCATAATTGTCACGGTCGCGAATGATACTTTAATCAACATACAACTTAATACTGACTTGCAAATTGCAAAAAAAACATAAGAAAGTTTGAGTTTCGTGGGCTAACTGCCGCTTCCCCCTTAAGAAGCTTTGTTCAAATAACTTTATTAGCCATTAATTTATTGCACACGTTTCACAACAAAGTGCAAATACATTGCTTACATTAGCTTAGTACAGACAGGAATGTTAATAGCAAATAAGCAATGTAAATCAAAGCCAGTGCTAGTTGGCTTATGACAGTGCACTAGTATATCGGTTACGACGTGATCGAACTGTCAATGTGAACGAGGCTCAATCTGATCATTCCTTTGCTTATGACCGTCGATATGAAACGCTTCCTGTTTTCGATGAGTGAATCGGTCTAATGGTCTATAGATTGATGATTCGAATCGAATTTAATTTGAATTATGAATATTATCTGTTTGTGAATGAACAAAGGCCCTGAATTGAGTCAATTGATTTATAGAGAAATGGGAACATTGCAGAATATTGAAACTACAAATAGTAATGGAAATCAAGCTGTCTGCATGGTGAAGGCACCGAGCGTTTCTGGGAATGATGGCAATGAGGTTAATGAGCAAAATAATAAATTACATCGGTTTTCCTTTTAAGGAGCAGGAGGGCTTTTCCTGTGCACTTCCGTTCTTGACATCCGACAGATCTAAGAACAGCAAAGAAGTCGTCTTTGAGAATTCGACAAAATTTTATTAGCTGACTTTCCTAATATTGGAGATGAGTTGCCAAAAGTAACTTACCTATCCTAAAAGATGAACGTTGCTAGTTTTATTTCATATGGACAATTTAGATAGAGAACAATAGATCTTCAAAAGATATTCATAGTAAGGTTTTTTATTAGTAATTGTTTCTTTTTAAAACAGACAAGAAATGCAAACAATGCCATGGGTCTCAATCTTCAGCAGCTCCAACAGTATTTTCAAATGTTAATCGATTATTTGTGGTTGTGGAGCAGGACCAGCATTGAGCCAAGCCAAAATAAAGTTTTGTGCAGTGCAGCGTCGTCGCCTTTCGTGTCATTCATCAATCATCATATCTTTGTTGTGACTATTTGTGTCAGTCTTTTCATTAAAACTCGATGTGTCATAATTTCGTTCAAATATATGCCTAATGCCTACTTTAAAGTCAGGTCAATTAATTGTTAAAAGCACTTGACTACCAACTTAAATTGTCCGTAGATATGTATTCAAATCGTAGCTGTCATTCTTTGACAGTTGTATGAAATGCCTTTAACACGGCAAATTGTTGTAGATTGACAATTTGCTTAGTAATTAATTTCCCTGGCTGTAGATACATAATATTATTTGAAAAATTGTTTACTGGCAATACAATTTCTACTTCGCTAAGGATCGATTTGTCAATCGATGGACAACATTTGGTTATGCTATCGTTCTGTCAATAAGTCGACATAAAAACTGTCCCAAATATGAAGCTAGATAGCGCTTATCAATAACCAGATAACCATTAAAGAGCTTTCAATGTGAAAAGTTATATAAATGATACAATCAGGATTTACTAACTTATCCTATCTATAGATATAGTCCGACCGCCGAAAGCGCGACCCTCACGTGAACCAAAATACTTCTGCAGAGGGTCGCGCTTACAGCGGTCGGACTATAAGGTCAAATTTTAGTAAGCGCAAATATTTTAAGGGGCTTATCTACTCATAAAACTGAACAACTTTTCACATGAACTTTCACTTTTCACTTTTCTTTTGAACATGGGTCGTAATACGATTTTTTTTTGGACTGTCCATATAAATTGTACGCTCAGCTGACTGGTTTAGTATCGGGTTACAATTTTTTTTTCACATGTTTTATGAGTAGCTATAACTTCTTAAAATATTTGCGCTTACTAAAATTTGACCTTATCTCATCTGATGCATGAATGGTTGGAGATCAAAACAAAATAATGCAAGCTTGTTACAGTCCCACTGCAGGGCAAAGACCTCTTCTCATACAGAGAAGGCACGAGCATTGATTTGATCACCACGCCTGCTCAATGCGGATTGTCGATTTCAGACAAGTATATTAATTATAATCCCGGGGGACAACCACCACCTCTTGAGCAGTATCATTTTAACTTACTTCAGTGTGAGAATGAGATGGAGGTATACGTCCTGCATAGCTCCATCTCTTTCTCACACTGAAGTTAGGTTAAAAAAGGGGAAGAGCTAAGGTAGCCCGCGAAATTCAAATTTTCTTTTTTACGTTTTTTTCAATTTGCAGGTCAGTATCAGATTCTATGTTGATCTGAATAGGATTTGCTACCGTATCAAATTATGTACTTAAACAATAATTTCATTAATTAAAACCATCAATAATACAACTCTCTAAGTTTATATTACCCCATTGACTATTTCATGAACTCATTACGTCATTTGAGGCCAATTCTAACTTAGAGAGTTGTACTGATGATTTTAATGAATCTGGGATGTAAAGTATATCCGTATCCGCATAAATTTTGATATCTCTTTTTGCATTTGGTAGCCCAATTCTCGAGGATAGTTATAGGCTATTTAACATCACGCTAGGACCCTTAGGAGCCGAGCAAAAAGAAAATAGAAAGAACACTAAGCGAAAACAAATAGCGGGGGCGGGCGATTCAACGCGACGGTTGGCGACGGGTCGGGGGCCGTGGGAGTTTTATTAAAATGTGTCTGTTATTTTAGTATATTGTGTATCTTACGACATCCACGCGAACGAAGTCGCGGGGCACAGCTAGTACAATATATTTGTTACGGTCGCGAATCATATATTATTCAGATCAACATAGAATCTGATACTGACCTGCAAATTGCGAAAAACGTAAGGGAATTTGAATTTTGCGGGATACCCTGGCGCTTTCGCCTTAAGAGGTGGTGGTTGGCCCCCTGGTTTCCTCACGATGTTTTCCTTCACCGATCTCAGTCTATCCCTATCGGTAGGCAACAAAGGTTATCACTATACATCAAGCCAATAAGGGCCATAATAAAATAAGAAACTGAATGAAAGCAATTGGATGCAGTGCGTGTGGCGACCACGGCGTGGACGGGTGTGACGTAAACAATCGACCGAACCTGAGAGGAATGAGAATGACTAAATCTGATTCATCTCGACCTTTGGCACAGCTCCGGTAGGTAGCTAGTCGGCACGAGCTAATGGTCAGTGTCGACAGAGCTACGGTATAGATAACTCGTGAAAATAGTTGTCTAGAACAAATAAATATCTACATAGTCAAAATATTAATTTCTTTCCTGATGGTTCGCATCAAGTTGTATGTTGGTATAGGTAAGACGTAGATTGCTGAGTTTATTAATAAACGGCATTATAATTACATGAAATTAAATTTCTTGTTTCGTCATCTTGTCACTTATTATTTAATAGGGACCGACCACAACACCTAGGTATATATATCAAAAAGCCCCCGACATAAACAAAAACATCAAAAAAATAATATGTATTAACCGTCCCGTGTCACGACGACGACGCGACGCGACGGACGCTTGGATATTTTGATATTACCTACAAGTTATAATAAACTCAAAGGGCCAATATATACTATTTCTTACTTTTTAGATGTTTTTGTTTGTGTCGGGGGTTTAAAATTTTTTAATAAAATTTTTATTTCTTGCATTTTTGACCTATACTACTATGTCAAGAAAGTACCGGGTATTTGTCAATTAAACACAAAATATGTCATAGTATTATTCATCCAGGCTGCCTCGTTGGTCTAGTGGTCGCAAGCGCTACTGTTGAGCATGAGGTCCTGGGTTCGATTCCCAGGTCGGGCAAAGTGTTATTGGGTTTTTCTATCTGGAATATCTCAGTAGCAGCCCGGAGGCTGAATCTGTGCCCGGTAGATGGCAATAGGCTCGCCCCCTATGGGACTTAAACATAACTGGCGAAATGTGGGTGTACTATATAGGTACACCTCTGCCTAACCCTTCGGGGAAACAAGGCGTGATGTTATGTTATGTTATTATTCATCCAAATTTATTGTATAAAGTAAAGTAGGCCCCTTCCGAAATAATACACTTACGCCAATGAATAACCCAATCATTACATGTTTTTAACGCATTTTTTGCAATCGATTTCATTACTCGCCGCGAATTCTCGCTTTTTCGGTTTCGGCTCAGTTGGAAGGCGCCATTTCGAAGCTTGTTGAGTGGTTTGCATGTCAAACTCGTAAACCCATGTCTCATTACCAGATAAAATGCGTTTTGTGCTTGTGGGGTCGGAATTGCACTACGCCACAACTCGTTCTATCATGTCTTCAGCGACCTTTACGCTATAGACTTTTTAGAGAAAACTCAGATCTTTCGGCACTAGTCGACCGGCAACGCGTTTCATGCCCAAACAATCGTTTAAAATGGTACGAATTGATTCGTGAGACACAAACAGCGGCTATCTCTCTCGGACTTAAATGGCGATTTTCAGTCACCATTTTTTTTTTTACTTCAGGGACGTTAAGTTCAGTTGAAGACGTTGATGGCCGACCAGAGCCAGGCAAATCTTCCACCACATCTCAACCACTTTAAAATCCACTGTACCACTCATACGCACGTGTTTTTGATAAAGTTGATTCACCCTAAGCTTTATGTAACATTTTCAGCGCTTCAGCACAAGAAATTCTATTTGCAATGCAAAATTTAAGAAATTCTTTGTTAGATTTTTTTATCCATTGTAAAAATCGCAGAACACACTTGAGATGAACTGACAAGATGGCGCACTGTAAACAAACTAAATGACAACTGACGCTCAAACTCCGCGTGAGTATAGAGAACAGTTGTGCCAACTTAGCGACAAAAAGAATTTCGACAATTTTTAAATGATCGATTCCCGGTACTTTCTTGACAGAATGTATATTACTAGTAGTAAGTAGACACGCTACGATCGACACGTGCCTCGCCGAAATCTGCGCAGCTGTAGGTATTTTTCCCACAGTGTAGCTAGTTACTAATTTATCCTCATTTCTCTTTCCCACTCCATCAATAGACCCTACTCTATCAATAACCTATTCATTGATACCATTCCAATGAGCCCAAACACAATACCTCTGCTGTAAGTTGGTGAGGGAGTTGGGTATCTTGCAAATTCCAGGTGATGCTGCAGCATCAGTTCAAGGTTAATATGTTCTTCTAATATCATTGAAGTAACAGAATACCAGACCTGTGAAAGATGCTCACACACACACACACCCACACACACACATCCATTCATCAACTAGAAAAGAGAAACTATACCTATGCCTATGGCATTAAGTCCACCTCTGTACATTTCTGTGCATGAAGTATTAAATAAATAAATAAATAAACTAGAAAAGAGCTGATAATCTTCAAACGTCTTAACAGATTTTCTTGAATCCTCGAACACTCTCGATCAAGCCACCTTTCAAACGAAAAAAAAATCATTAAAATCAGTTCAGCCGTCTGGGAGCTACGATGGCGCAGACAGACATACACAGATACACAAATACATAGGTTAAACATATAACACCCCTCTGTTTCCGCCGGTTGTTAAAAATAATCGATGGCACATTAATGAAGCCTGTGAAAACGATTATTTTTAAAGCACTATTCGAGTAGTATTTTGGTCATTTGACGATCAACAAAAATAACAAGATTCCAAAAAATAATTGGTTTTCCATTAGTAATTCAAATGTTTCATACCAACAGTAACTGAAATTCGTGCGTGTGAGTAATTAATAGCTCATAGGAACTAGAACTTTATTTACATTCCATTTATTTTTGAAGCCACAATTATTATACAAATACCTAAAATGTGAGCATTTCTTAAAATAAATAACGCTTTATGAGTTTATACCTAAATACATGTTTACTGATTTATACTGTGGATATTTATAAAGAGGAAGGGCAGCAGGCCCCTGACGAGACAGGGCCGAGTGGAAGCACAATTAGGAAGACTGAAGCTGAAGGTATGAAAAGATCGACGACCTAATTAATTTAGAACAACATTGTCACAAAACAGGGAAGGAAAAAAGGCTGTGAATGATGCTAATGAGCAGTAGTGTCCAATTGCAATAAAACGCTCACAAACTAGCAGTGCTCCGCGGTTTCACCCGCATAAGTCTCGATCCCGTAGGGATATCGGGATAAAAAGTGTCCTTTATGTTAATCCAGGTTATAAACTATCTGTGTGCCAAATTTCTTCCAAATACGGTGAGTAGTTTTTGCGTGAAATAGTAACAAACATCCATCCATCCTCACAAACTTTCGCATTTATTTTTATTTTATCGCTTTTGTTTGGCGCTTTTTTTTTTAATAGGAAGTAGGAATTAGTAGGATCCATGAAGAAGTCTGAAAGTGGCACTGGCAACTGAAAAGTTTCGTGGAAATCGGTTGTCCTGGTATAAGGGCATGAGATGCGAAGTAATGAGAAAATGTCATTAGGAAAGTTTTTACATGAAAGTGAATGGCTATACCTACGAGTAGGGGAAGACCGAAGAAACAGTGGATACACTGTGTGAGAGGTGACATGGAATATCTACGTTACCGCTGATGAGGCTGAATCACTTCGTTGGCAATTGACAATGGAATCCGACCATTAATGGAATCGTTTGGGGAATTCTCATGACACTTGCTCAGATTATACAGAGTGACTTTGAAAACATGCGACAAATTTAAGGCGGTGTTCTACCCATTAATATGAACAACTTTTACTATAGACCCAACATAAAATCCGCAAAAAAAATCGACCAATCGGGTACAAAATTATCCAATCAGGTATGTACCTATACGGGAAGGTCGATTTTTTTTTTTGCAAATTCTAAGTTGGTCCCATAGGAAAGGTTGTTCATATTGATGTGTAGAATACCCCCTTAAATTATGTCGCATGTTTTCAAAGTCAGCCTGTAGATAGAGATCGCCTCAAGTGAGTGTGGATGTAGCTTTTAATTGAATTGAATTTGATAAATGAGTTCACCAGCATTCCCAAATAGAGTTGTATTAAGTGCCTTCGAAGACTTAAAAAAAAGGAGGTTATCAGTTCGACACATATGGGATATACTATGGGAACTGCAAAATATTCACATATGATATCTCTTAGGGCTTCCAAACAAATATACAAATTTTTATAGCTGTACGTATGTATGTTTGTCCGCGCATTTCTCCGAAACTATTAATCAGATTGTGACCATTTTATTGGCGTATATTCACTTCAACTTAGGGAATAGTGCAAGTTTCATCAAAATCGGTTCAGTAGTTTTCAAGATAAGGGCTAATACCTACATGTAAGTGTGATGGCCTTTTTTTTTGGGTGGGAAATAATCAAATGACCTCTCGCTCTGGGCGGAGCGAGAGGGCGTGTCAGACTTGTACTGACTAAAACCCACCCGTGTTCCTTCAGTTGCCTGTGCCAGGGGCCACGGTAACTCTTTCGAACATCCCGCGACCCTGGCTGGCATCGGCCCTAGCGGACCCCGTCAGTTAGCGCTGACATATCTTTGAGGCGCGCGTGGAACACAACGCGCCGTCGACCCGGGCTTGGTCCTTACCGGACGGCGAGCTACCCATTGCTCGCCGTCCACAAGCCGGCGCCTACGGTGGCCGGGAATAGACTGTCAATTCCCGATGCCCGGGGCGTCTCCTGCGGCGACTAGAGGCGTGAGGGTGCCAATATTGCCTCTCCCTCACGCGTTCTCCTCCTCCTTCGCGAGCATTACGGCTTCGCAGAAGGAGGTGATGGCTTCCCATGTACTCTCGCTCCGTACCATGGCCTGGACCAGGGCCGGACGCGAGAGATCGCCGTCACCGATCGCTTCCGCGAGGACACGGCGGTACTCCGCCCAAGCCGGGCATACCTCTCCCGCATGCTCCACCGTGTCCTCCGGGCGATCCACACAATGGTGACACCCGGGCATTTCCTCCCGCCTTATCCGGAACAGGTACCTCCCGAAGCACCCGTGTCCGGTGAGAACCTGCGTCAGGCCGAAGGTGAGGATGCCGTGACGCCTCTCCACTCCTCAAAGAGGGGACTTATCGCCGCGATTGTGGCGTGCCCAGCACTGGGTTGCGACAATCGTACTCTTCATGACGCCATGAGATCCCGCCGAAGCTCTGTCCGCCGTGCCGCAATTTCTCGCGCCAGCGGAGTTACGCCCCCGACATTTTGCCTTCTCACGCCACTCCCACATGTGCGCGAGGACTTTTGCCTCTAGATCCCAAGGCGAAGTGTGACGGCCTGTCTTACTGATACGAGCTACGGGTGTGGTGTCGGAGGGAAAACATCTGAAAACCTTGGTCAAATTCTAGTGCAATATTTACAACAAAACTACATATTAACAACATATTACAAACAAATATTCCAGTTTACTTAAAACCTAAAAATTACAATATAAAAAGTAATTTGAAAAAAAATTAATCGACTTCAAAAAGAAATTAACTCAAAATGAAATAACTTTAACTTCGGAAGTCGGTGGCAAAAAACTAAAATACAGATCCCAAGACACCGCCTTCCGAAATTAAAGTTATTTCATAATTTTGAGTTGAGTAATTTCTTTTTGAAGTCGATTTAATTTTTTTGTGTTACTTTTTATGACTATCAAGTTTTCAATCCTAGATTTCTCAGAATTTCGTACCTAATAGGAAGTCTCCTACACTGTAGTAAACTTCATTTCCAACCAATGCATTCGCCTTCAGCTCAGTCCACTGCACATTTCTAGTGATTTCTATGACAATCACCGTCGAAGGAAGTAGCCATTTAAAGTAACTATTTTAAACCGTCGTCGGCGGCTCACGGCCACGTTCGTAGGTGACAGGAGTCCGGAGGTCCTGCCGGGCTAATATTAGAATGTATGTCTTGTCAGTCTGGAATATTCCTATGTTTGTTTTGTAAGGGAATTTACAGTATTGTTTGTCTTTACTTGTGTTATTATTAAGGTTCCAGTGGTGTTTCTCTTATTATCACTGGATAACTTTAGAATAAGCACGTTTGCTTCCGAATTATTTATCTGCAACACAAGTAACGAGTTTTGAAGCTGTAGATACAGGAAAATTCAACTAAGACAAAGATAATATCGCCATCTACTCATAATTGAAATAACCAGAGTTTAATTTCTCCCATCTGTGTCTAATTACACTAGTTTATAAAATTTCGCAACAGAGTAACCGCATATACTTTTTGGTTAATCAGGCATTACTGATTACTAATATAATCATCAAATATCGCCATCAGGTCAATTTAAATTTAAAAAAAATTAAACAAAAATACACTGTTTATGGTCAAGTTACATACAATGCAGTATTTTATTATTTTGTTTTTGAGGGTACATAGGAAATTAAATGTTTGTAGTCATTTATTACGTTTTATTGCTTGATCTAACTACACAATATTTTGTTGCCTTTCTATTTTTGGCTATTTTA
The DNA here is from genome assembly GCA_947568875.1 of Fissipunctia ypsillon. Lineage (NCBI taxonomy): Eukaryota > Metazoa > Arthropoda > Insecta > Lepidoptera > Noctuidae > Fissipunctia > Fissipunctia ypsillon. Next base: position 10,932,879 of record OX387659.1, on the reverse strand, counting down.
TAAACTTTCTAAGTACAAAATGAGTAAAATCGCTAAACGTGGTTGTGTTAATTCTCTAGATTTTTTTTTTATTTAGTATTTATTGTTTCTTTAGAAATAGCTTTTTTAAATAAATATAGTTTTTGGTTTAGTCATAATATCAGTTTGTTTTTTTCAATAAACAACAAGACGTACGTAGATATTTGAGGAATAAAAAAATAACAATAACTGAAAATCCTGACGTGATGGAGAAATTCTGTTATCAGATTTAGCTTCAGCATTAGCCTTTTACCCAGGATACAATATTTTCGTTAGTTGCGAACCAAAACTGTTTTTTTTTTTGTAGAGTAGTGTTATCGGCACCGCTTCGGCAAGATGTTGCTAATCACAGTTAAGTAAGTCACATGACAAGCGAAGAATTTCCTGAAAAGAAATCATTCAACCGTGGCGTGGATCGAATCTACTTATTCCAATTTTAAATGAGGCTTCAGACACGGTGCCTAAGCACGAATAAACTTCGAACTGCATTAAGTAACAAGCTGGCAAGTCATTCGTTGTATAAAAATTTGTTTAAATGTATTCTTGTCTAGAACCAAGTGATTAGGTACCTAGGTATCTACTAATTAGTGCATGAACGTAAAGAAAATCTGCGAAATATGTAGCGTTCCTCAATGATTTTTGTTGGTTAACTTGTCTGTTGTCCCCCTATAGCTACTCGTACTCTATTTTTGTCTGATTCCCTTATGGTATCGGCCCACATCAAATTAGCTACAGTTACCTCCAACATAGAAATAAGAACAGTTATTTTTATGGAACAAAAATGGTGTCAATCGTCACGTGTAAGTTCCCATGCTTCAAGTCATCTATTCTATGATATATTAGGTACATGAGCACAAGAACTTGCCCTAGTGGTGAACGTGCTTAAGTGCTTTCTATTTCTGGCGGACATTTATTTGATTTGTTGGATGAAGGCAGAAAAGTGGAAGCTATGTATTTGCCTATTTGACATCTAGTAGAAGAAAAAAAATGAGTTCTTAGTTTCGATCACACGCATCTTCAAATTTTGTTGACCTCTTGCGTGTAGGTCTACAAAGGTTCTTATCCGGTAGGTACATAATGTACCTATAAGGAAAGTTATGTCGACCGACCTCCATATATTAAGTCTAGATGGATTTTCTCAGTTCTTACCTAGGAAAGGGGCCTCCGGGATCTCCGGTGGAACCGGTGCGCTTCCTGTGCTTCGATTTTACGACTTTGTGTCGCGGCTACATCAGCGCATCTTAAAACCTTTATCAATCAGGTATGTTGAGGGCCACTTGATGACGTAGTGTAGATTATCTTCAATTAACCATTTACAAAGGCCCTGAGGGATTGATTGATCTGATCTGACCTCTGCAACTTCACAAGAATTCATTCAGTTCGTCGAGTTCGAAATTCAATCGACAAATCTTAAAGGTATCTAGATGGGTTCCTTTAGTAAGCAAGGTAGTTCTCTAGCTATTATTTTATAAGTACCATTCATTTATCAGATGACCCGAGTGTGGGCTATACGTGGCGATACAATAGGCGCAGATGGTGCAATGCGGTGCAACAGCGCAGCATCGCGTTTCGCGGCCTTGTCCCAACGCCCAGCGGCCTAACTATTTGTTCGTAACACTTTTAGATTTGAGTGTGTGCCTACACTACTACTTAGGTAGGTACATTAGTTGAATAGATGTAGAGCGAGTGTGAATAGGTACCTACCCACATCAAAGTTCCCATGATAATCGCACCAGCGCCCTAATTACGTAACGCACTATCAATCACAATCTGAATAATTTTGAAGCATATTGCTAATCCATTGCTTCATATGTTCGATAAATTTGTCTTCTCAACAACGTAAATAACGCAATGAATGTTGTTGAACTGTCAAAATGAAACTGATTCGTAGTGTAAGCACAGATTACTGAATAGTTACTACGTAAGTGTAAGTGTGTTACGCATTTTCCCACTCTCACCTACGGAGCGCAAACATAAAACGTCAAGAGTCCGCACTTGGAGTCTGCCAACGGGCTATGGAACGAAGTATTCTAGGTGTCAAACTCACAGACCGCATTAGGTACTCTATACTTCGTGTCAAAACACAAATAGGGTACGCCGACCGCACAGCTGCTGGACTAAAGTGGAACTGGGCTTGCCACCTCTGTCGCATGTCGGAGCAGAATACGCAAAAACCACCACTCAGTGGATCCCAAATAGCAAGAAACGGCTACGTGGCAGGCCCAGAAAGAGATGGGGATGAGCTGGACTCCTTTTTAAAGGATTGGCCCGCAATCGCAGTAAACCGGGAAAAGTAGAAAGAGGGAAGGGAGGCTTTTTGCCCTGCAGTGGGACCACACATGCTTATAATAATAATAATCTTTAATAGTCACGCTGTCCCCACGACCTAACGACAAAAATAAAATGTAACACTGACCTGTAATTAGTTGTCCAAATCTTCACAGATTAAACACACGAAGTATTTTGGTCCTCACCTCTAGATACACATACCTCCTTCGTAAGTTTATGAATGTGGTCAGAAAGTTAAGAAGTTTGTCGGTAGACAAACTCGGGGTTTACCATCAAACTAGTTTCATGCTTTACATAATTCGGTGCTCGTATTTCCAAGTTATTTTCATTAAAATTGATGTAATTTCTAAGTAGGTACGATGCGTAGGTAGGTACGTATTTTATCTTGCGTTACCTACGAGTTGCGACTACTCGTTTTTATAAGCAATGTCCATAGTATTATAGTAAGTATAGCATATCTTTATTGCATAAAATATGGTACTTAAAAGGTCTTAAATATAAATATAAGTAGTTCCACATATCTTGCTTACTTATTTCAGCATGATGTACAGAAACACTTGACGTCGCGTGGTAAAAAATAAAAAAATATGTTTTTAAAATTATGTAATTAATTTTTATTATAAAAATTATATAATTAATTAATACCTAGAGAAGTAAGTAGGTATAGGGTAAGGTTGCGATAAACGTACAGTCAGCAAAGGAGATAAGTAACAAACGTACACTATCCATACTAATATTATAAATTCGAAAGTAACTCTGTCTGTATGTTACCTTTCACGTCTAAACCACTCAACGGATTTCGATAAAAATTGGCAAGGAGATGAACATAAGCTACTTTTTGTTTCAAAAATAATCGTACAGGGGCTGATAGAGGGGGTGAAAGTTTGTATGGAAAACCCAGAATTTCTTAAGTTAGGCATATGAAAATTCAAATGTTTGCTTTTGGTAAGAAATAAAGGGTTATATGGTTCAGCGTTTTTGAAAAATCATCACCTAAGGTAAAAAAAAAAGGGTAAAATAGGGGTTGATTTTAAAAATCTCAAATAATATGTATAAAAATTTTGTGTAACGCTTTTTAAGAGATTTAAGGGATTGGAAATGTAGTAATAGTACGTGTCTTAACTTCTTGAGGTAAAAATTAAGTCTTTATTTTTAACCGACTTAAAAAAAAGAGGTTCTCAAATCGGATGTATGTTTTAAAAAAAAAATTAAATGTTTGTTACCTCAGTACTCCGTCATTTAAAAACCAATTTATTTTTTTTATTTTATTTGAAAAGACAGACTTCCAGATTGGTCCCATTTTTATGAAAATCCAGTTCTGATGATAGGTTCCATGAAGAATTGAAGGATCTCCTCAAATTGTATAGGCATACACATAGCGATTTTGGTATTTTCATAAACAAGTCAAGTATTTGCATACAGAAAGTATCATTTGGTGAAGTGGAACTGATGAAGAAGACCACAAATAGCTACGGGAACTCCTCAATGATAAGTATTTGACGGGTGGCGAAAAGATTAAGCGACTATGACGATGAAAATTTAAAAATGGTACTATCGAACTGATCTGATGATGAAGCCGGAAGATGTAATAAAACAACAGATCCTAGCCGTGTTTGGGCTTATTGAAATAGTCATTAAATGCACTCTGGCTATAAATTATTTTAATGGTATTATGCTTCTACTTGCGCTACTTGAGTCGTATGTTATGTGTGGTCTTGATTGCCAGAAAACCGATTTCATCAACGATCTGTCGTAGTGTGGTTGATTTAATTATTTGTTGGCGACGGCGTCCAAACCTGATAAAACTGCGCCTTCCAAAATTCTGACGTGACTTAGTGCGACATATATTTGCCATTTTGTAAAGTTTTTATTTGAAAGGGTATACTCCTGAGGTGGTCGCATATAAATTTAGTCAAATTCTGTTGAGTGGTTTTTGAGTTAGCTTCAATAATACGTATTTTTCCATTTAGTTTATGGATGATGTTATAATAACTTCCTGTCACTGTTATTTACTTAGCAAGTAGTGGTCATACGAATTTGGGTGGGGTAGGAACCACAACTAAAAAGTAGAAAATAAAATTTATTTATAAATAACTTTTGACCGAGTGGACTGATTTTATTAAAAACTTAGGTATTTATAAAAAAAAAACAACCGACTGCCAAGAAAAACACTACAAAGTAAAAATAACTTTAATTTCGGAAGTTGGTGTCTTTGGTTTAGTATTTTTGTTTTTTGCCACCAACTTCCGAAATTTAAGTTATTTTTCATTTTGCAATGCCATCTATCGAAAAAGAAATATTATAAAAAAATAACATCACGCGTTGTTTGCCCGAAGGGTTAGGGCAGAGATGTACCTATAGTACACCCACATTTCGCCAGTTATGTTTAAATATTATAAAATGTTTATTTATTTAAAAAATAAAATATTAACGTATTACGTTTTACGTTTATTATTAAAGTAATATTATTTATTTTAAATTTGTATTGTATTATTATAAAATATTTAAATACAATAATGATGTATTAATTTATTATGTCACCGTGACCTTAGTTCTAAATTTTTTTTTTTTTTTGTAGAGAAAAACGGTTCGTCTGTGGGTGCATCGTTACGCTGAGACAGGCGAAATAAACCGTCGCCTGCCTGGACCGACACTATTGGCTTACACAAATGCTTCGCCTTGGAACCGTGCGATTGTTGCCACCCAAGATCCATTTGGTAAGACCAGCATAACAGCAGCAGCACACAACGCCACTATGCAAACTGTACGGAACAGAATAAACGAGATACTTAATACTATTATATCTTCAAATCTTACAGCATAATTAGCCATATTAAAATAAGTCGGAGGTACTGGAGTGTGAGTGATGTTATTGTTACTAAATCAGATTATATTTTTATCTATGTGACATGTTTATTCACTCCGCCCATTGTTTATTAAATAATTGTATAAAAAGATGTAATGGTGGGTATATTCTAAATATATTGTTGCCTTTATAATAAAACGAACTGAAGTGATGTGAAGTTCTTTTATAAAAAAAAAAGATATTTATTAAAAATGGTTTTATTTATTTAAGTTATTTTAAATAAATAAAACCATTTCTTAACAAAAATTATTCTATTTGCGTTAGCTTAAAGTTTTAAATCACAAAAAGAATCTCCATTTCAGAGATTCGAAGTCACATAACAATATTCAGAAGTATAAGGCTTATTCGTTGGGCTACGAACGCTTTAAATTTCGTTGCGTAATCATGTTATAATATCATTTAGAAGAAGTTAGCGCACTCACTCTACGAATGCGATGTGTGCCTGGCTGTCATTGGTAGCATTACAGTAGGAATATAGTTTTGATGTGTGCGTTGGTTACTTAACTCCTTTGCAGACTGTACCTATTAGCGAGCGCCTAAGTTCGTACGTAGCAATATCTGCTCCTGTTTATAAAAAACTGGAGTGTAATGAATGAATTATATAAAAATGTGATATTTAAGTGGGTAACCCGCTGGATTTTCGAGAAGAAAAATAATCAAAAATTAACATTTTTCAACTGTCTTCAATAAAATTTCATGCTCATCTGTAAGCTATTTCTGAAAAGTATGTGACGCGAAAGATACTACTTTTGCTCTCGGCTGCTTTCGTGTTATGTGTTCCCCACATTCATCTAAAAATAACCAAACCGTATTTTTCTTAGGCCCACTTGCACGTTTAGTCGGATTAAATGAATAAATAGGTATAGGTAGGTACTTAGAGTTTTATTAACTCCTATTAAGCGTTGCGCCACTAACAAGTAACATCGGGTTAGTTAACCTGAAATTATGATTTCTGAGTTGGGAACATTGCAGTTCAATCGACGAAACATAAAATAGAATTGCAATGTCTGTGCTCCAATACCTATGTAATCTGACCAGAAATTAATTAACGAACAATAAACGGAAATCGTATAGTATCTATGTTTTTTACACTACAATACGATACGTAATACTTTCTGGTCTTTTAATTTTATAACATCATATTGTACTATGTAGGTGGCTGGGACAGACTAGATACGGAAGGCGGAGGACAGGGTGTTGTGGCGCAGCCTGGGAGAGGCCTATGTCCAGCAGTGGACTGCGATAAGCTGAGTTGATTGATCGATTGTACTATGTGGTTTCCATGAAGATTTGATTGATAAAAACGATCAGATAAGGAAAAATATGTTTTTTGTAATTTGTAGGTATATATATTTTTATATGAGTTAATGATAGTACCTACCGAATTTTCACACTATAACGCCAAACAATATAAAATACAAAATAAGTTATCAGTGGTAGCTCATAACGTCAATTAATTTTGACATTACTAACATTAACCCAGAGTTTAGCGACTTAACTCGGATAACTCTCCCACATCGGTGGGTTAAATATTTAAAGTTTAACCCTAGGTTTACCTCTAACTCTTATGCCTGTAGGGTTAGGTATTTAAACAGTTGGTTTGTGTCAAATTTCCTAAGGAAAGAACTAATTAAATATCGAAACAACCGTTATAAAAGTCGGTGAACCGTTAGTGGAGCAAGATGAATTATTTGATTAACCCTGAGTTAGCTGTTAAATCCAAGTAATTTAGAATTAGGATAGCCTATGAGCAAGAGGGCCATGCCAGTGGTCTTAATTATTTTAATTTAAACCTTGAAGAACCATTTGCTTACTTTGTGTAGGAACCCGTGGTGAATTGCTAAATCGTACCATGAGAACAGAACAAAATATTAAAGACCTAAAAAATTGACAAAGGAATACAGCAGAAAGGGACGAAAACTTATAATAAAACAAAATTTTATTCATTAAGGGGGAAGCGCTAAGGTAGCCCGCGAAATTCAAATTTTCTTACGATTTTTGCGATTTGCAGCTCAGTGTCTGGGTGTATGTTGATCAAAGTATGATACGTGACCGTAACAAATATGTATTTATAGAATTATAATATTAGAATTAGTAATACAATTCCTTAAGTTAGTATAATCCTGAAATGTTAAGATTTCATAAAAAAAGTCATTTAATAGACTTACTTGGTCTTAGAGAGTTGTATTGATGACTTTAATGATTATAATTCTGTAAACTCATATTTGTTACGGTCGCGAATCATATTTCAATCAACATACACCCAGACACTGAGCTGCAAATCGCAAAAATCGTAAGAAAATTTGAATTTCGCGGGCTACCTTAGCGCTTCCCCCTTAACCTCCTAGTAAGGAGCCTATTAGTAAATAAACGTTGTATAACGTCTGTATAATTACAAAACGCTTTGTCTTCTTCTTTCGAAAGTCAAATTACTGACGACTGAAAAAGAGAAAATCGGCATGTAACTGTTCACCTGATATCACCGTTTAGGAGGTTAGAGTCTAGTTTCTTCCTAACTTTTATAACTTACTTAGCATATAAACAACTAAAGAACTTTGAGGATAATTTTCAATTATTACCTATTATTACCAAAAGGAGTAGAATTCCACTTTCTCCTGAGAAATTATTTGTTTATACCTAGTTTTTAATTCTTTAGATTTATGTATCATAACTGACACCCTTAATCTAAGTACTTACGACTTAGGCTATATGTGGTACCAATTAGGGGTACCCATACCCCTTAATCGTAGTAGTTATCCGGAAAAGAAGCGGAGTTACCGACATAGCCTGCAGAGTAAGCAAGCTGAAGTGGCAGTGGGCAGGCCATGTTTGTCGAAGGACTGATGGCCGGTGGAGCAGAAGAGTCCTGGAGTGGAGACCGCGTATCGGCAAGCGTAGTGTGGTAAGCTAGATGGACCGACGACCATAAAAAGGTGGCTGGAAAGCGGAGGCTGTTGTGGCGCAGCCTGAGAGAGGCCTATGTCCAGCAGTGGACTGCGATAGGCCGAGTTGACTGATTGATTAATCCCTGAATCGTACCGAGGAAAAGTTTTTAATACATAAAAATTCAGTGGATGCAAAAGATTTTGATTAATTTGAATTACCCTAAAAACTACAGCAGTGCTCCCTTAGGGGTTACGACTTACCCAACCTTACCCTATACCTAGCTATTCACTACCTACTAAACATTTTTCCTGTTAATTATAATTATTACGGAAAAAGCTTATCATTTCTATGTAGTTGCAGCGTCATTCATTTACACTTGAAATATAAGTACTTAGGCCTTTTAATCATATAACTACCTACCGAGCACCGAGGTAGGTATCTACTAATTAAGTAGGAATGTACCTTCCTCTGTAATTGACTAAATTATATGTAGATAACCAAAGGTATAGGTAGGTAAGTAGGTACAATAAGAGTTGACCTTTTCCCAATCATGATTGTAGGTGTTCCCGTAGCTCTCTTTGTAGGACGGATGAAACCTCATTACAAATAATAGTTCTACTTATGCCTCCAAAGGCGTCTAGACTAAACCACAGAACACTAATACTCCTAGCGGAGCTGTAAACCGTCTAGACACTGATTTAATATCTATTCCAACCAAGTAAAAAATAAAACCTACATTCATTGAGCTGGTGTTGCATTATGCATGCGAGTCAAATCACGTGCATTGTATGCAGTCAGCCTGTCACCGTAATAACAGGCTCCGTGAGATGGGAAACGATCTTTTGTACTGCGATATTGAAAAGCTACGGATCGTTGCTCTAAGCAGATAAGCCAGTTTAACCTGAGCCGTGGGTTTGTACTGAATTGGACGTTTACGTTTGCTGGAAGCGCCCGCCATGGATGTCAAGTTAAACTGGCCAGTTGTGCTCATGAAAATTGTCCTCTGAACAGTTAATCAATCATGCATTAACGTTCACATGCTTGTCATGTTATGCATGAGGTAACTGGTATGCCTAGTTTGAATAGCTGACGTAGATTGTGAATAAAAAGCTTAATTTATTGTACCATGGGAGAAACGAACATCTATACCTACACCGTTAGGATTATTCTTGCTTGCAGCGCTCGGCCGCTATAGTAACGCTTGCTAACAGATGTGGTCATCGTGTGCACGGGATATTGTTTTCAAATTGGTGAGATGTAAGTTTCATCGATAGTACACGTAGTACTCATAGATCTACAAATTGTGCAGATTTAAAATACAGTACGGCCGATTTATCTTAGCGAGTCTGAACATAGGCACTATGAACTTTCGCGCATGTTCTCTCACTCACAATCGCCTCATGTCACCATTTGGTTCCTAAAAAATTTAATGTTACTGCGCAGCCTTCTGCGCGAACTTCGGACTCGCGGACTCGCCTAGATAAATCAGCCGTACTGTACTAATCTACTTTAAAATTACCTTTGCTTATAGTGGGCGAAGGCAGGAGAGAGATTTGTGTTTTGGAACCCACCGAAGCGAAGTTTAATAACCACAGACCTACGGGCTACGACTCCCGTCCCGTAACAAACAAAGCTGCTAAGTAGGATTGCCGATGTATTGCTCAAAATGCTCTAAATGCTGTCAACTATTTATTACCCTCATACAGCTTTGCACCCAGCTTCCAAACATCCTGTTTATATATTTTGTTATAAAATTAATATAATTACATAAAATAATACATAATAACAACAACAACAACTTCTTCACAAGGATCGCCCCATGTTACCTACGTGTGACTTAAACGTAACTGGCGAAATGTGGTTGTACTTTAGGTAAGTAACTACACCTTTGCCTAAACTTTCGGGGATTACAACGTGATGTTATGTTTATAACCATAGATAATACACTATATAAAGTAATATTTACAACCTCCCTCCTGCTTGTGCTCCTACTTCATCTCTCCTACTTTGCGGTGCCCGACTGGGTGGGTCCACCACAATAATTGTGTCTTTATAAACTTACCGCATAGATAAGTTCACATTGTAGAAATAAAACTTTATACCTACTTATGTATTGAGTTTAAAAAAAATGTATTAAGACAACTACAATAAAAAAATCTGAGACTAAGGTTTTATAGAACGATGCAGATGGTCAACGGATAGGCTTCATCATAAGGCTGTTTATATTATTATACCGTTGCCTGAATACAGCAAACTGACAACTGTTGTGATTATGCAGGGCTGCCATGTTTGTATTTAAATTTTACCCATACCCATGGGAATATTAGGATAATAAGTTAGTAAGTTTGCATGACATTTTAGAATATTTTTTATTTATTATAATAATCTATAACAAAAACCTAGTTTTTCGATTTTCGATCACACTATTTAATAACTACGATTTTGGCTAGAAAGGTTAAAGGCAAGGTCATCATTTACCTAGCCTTTTCCCAACTTTGTTGGGGTCAGCTTCCAGTCTAACCGAATGCAGCTGAATACCAGCATTTTACATGGAGCGACTGCCTATCTGACCTCCACAACCCAGTTACTGGGTAATACCATTCCCCTTTTAGTATGACTGGTGGTCAGATTTTTCAGGCTTCTGGCGACCTGTAATGACTGTCAAAGATCCAAGATGAATGCACGGAGGGGTCTTGGTGTGAATAGATGGTCACCCATCCACGGACTAACCGCGGCAAGCGTAGCTTAATCTGATCGATCGACCCGTGAGGCTGTCAACCCAGCGTAAGTAATTAACATAAATTCTATTTATTTTAGCGTTCTTTTTTCTTAACTTTGACATATAAATCAAAGTATAAAAAAATCTTCTGGGAAAAATATACGTGAATGCTACAACCCTATTTTGACATTGGCAGTGTCACAGTGACATTGACATCATCGAGACATCGGGATTCGAGCGGCGGGAATGGGAATTCGTCGTGATTTATCAACAAACGAAGTTTGTTTTTATTTGCAATGAATAAATAACTTGAGTTTATAACATTTAAGATGTCAGAACTATCCCAAAACGTGCAGCAAGTGATAGTGAAGTTAGTTCCGGCATCCGTTATAAACGACATCACTTGTTTCGTCTTCTACGATAAACACCCCAGCGATGTTAAGAATATTGATATAACAATAAGCACAACAAACGGGGAAGTAAAGGAATATTACCAAAGAGATTTGGTATCCTCAATAAAGCTCCGTGATGTCGCAAAACCGTTAGAAATTAAGATATTGAGGAACGCAAACTGTAAGCTTTTTTACTTAGTATTGTCAAAGGAAGAAATAACCATTCTTTCGAAAAAAGACAACAAACTTGAGATACACCAAATAGTTACCAGTGTCGAGAGGTATGATATCAATGATGCTACGTGCAGTGGTCAAGCATGTCTGAGAGTATTTCGCAAAGCAGACGCAGTCCCTCTTATATTTGATGACAATTTCGAGAATTTCAAACGTCCAGACATATCAACGACGTTCACTGAACCACAGAATGACGATACATTACCAATAATGACCCATTTGATGAGGAAATTAACTGAAGCTAAGTACAGTGTGAAATGTAACGAGAAAACTTACAAAGATTTTTTAGATCTTCATCAAACTGTTGCTTTTTCAACTTATAAGAAGATTCATCCTAACTTAGACGATTCTGTGTTCAAAGATGGTGCTAAAGAGGTAAACCATTTGCAGTTACTCCTTGTAGATATTGCTGGAGTCCAATGCATGCAGTACAGGAAATGGAGCTTAATCTACCATTGCCAAAGTATTCGAGAATGAATTACATTATTAACCCTTTAATATTTAAGTAGCATTGATATAAGTATTACATATTATTTAAGACACTTTTAGCATTTGTTAAGATCCCAATTTTGTGTACGTATTTATGTTTTAACTTCCAGATGGCCAGTGCCCTGAGAATCCAGACACAAACTCCATGGATTAAAGTTTGCAATAAGAAAATAGTCATTGTTTTAAATGTATGCAATCTGAATAATGAGTAAGTATGGGAATATGTTTCCTTAAGGGGAAAGCGCCAGGTAGCCCTCAAACTTTTTATGTTTTTTTTTTGCAATTTGCAAGTCACTAAGTATGTATGTTGCGTTGTTGTTGTCATTCGCGACCGTAACAAATATGCATTTACAGAATTATAATCATCAAAATCAGTAATACAACTCCATAAGTTTGTATAATCCTAATTGTCAAGGTTTCATGAAATAGTCATTCAATAGAATTACCTGGTCTTAACAAGTTGTATTGATGACTTCAATTGCAAAAATCATAAGAAAATTTGAATTTCCTGGGCTACCTGGCACTTTCGCTTTAAGTCTTAACTTATTAAGAACAAACATTTAAATAGATCAAGGACACCATTATAAATCAATCCTTATTTGAGAGATCCCTTTTAAGTGTGGTTATATTATGCTTTTAGAGGCTGAATTAGAAACACCAAGTATTTTATGTTGTTAATGTTCATGTTTATATTTTCAGATTCTGCTAACAAATCAAAGTTTGTAGTCTTATAAACACCTTAATATTGTGCTAGTTACTTAAAATATTAAAGAAAGAAGTCCTATATTGATTGCAGGTCCCTAGAAGATGTCCACATACTAATCCACGGGACAACTGGAAAATCAGTTGAATACACTACAAAGTTATTTGAAAAGACTGACAAATCACCGTTCTGGGAAGAAACAGGGTCACAAATACTAAAATACAACATAAGCTCTGCTATAGTAGTTATAATTTATTTGGAAGAATTAAAAAGCAATGTTGTAAGCAAGATTGAGTTCAATGGAGTTATTTTTTATAAAAAAAATGGAAAAGAATGTCTTCTACCTGTTGAAGATGTAAAATTGTCTTCTTTGGATACTATGGGAGTGGAGTTTGATGTCATTTCTAGTGTTCCTATGGGTTTGTATTTATTTGTGTAATATTAAAGTGTCACGGTTGGTTGCATTCCTTGATTGAAAGTATTAGGCACTTTGGGTGTGCTAAACTTTTTGGTTTGCCTAACTCTACAGTGTATGTTTGCACATAAACAATTTTTATTAAAGTAGATTGTATAAAAATCGGCTGTCCCATTATTACTTGAATTAGAAAGAATGAAGGAAAAAAAGAGAATGGACGTCATATGGAGATGGATTTAGCTCTGTATCTTTTGGGCCTTTATACCATTCTATTTTGCAAATACTGTAGTTATGATAAGATTGTCTATTGAACTTTAACTCCCACTTCCTTAATCTGATTTTCTCTTCAATTTTAGACCCCAACATCATGCTAGCGGTACTAGCCACTACAGACAAAACTGACCTCATAGTGAGGCATATAAAGAGACACAATGATCAAGCTTTGTCTCTAGATGTCTTCTGCAAATACTTGCTGATGGAAAGAGTGTCTCATTGTGACAATATTGCTATACATAGAAAGTCTCCGTACCACGTACTTAATGGTGTTATGGTTTTAATGCACAGTGAAACAACAAATGAGAATGATTCTTTGACCATTTCTGTTTACTCAAGGTATTTTATATTTGTTACTAACTGAAAACTTACCTACTCTTAGTGTAAAAGAGCTTTGTGATAGATTAACAGACATAGATCATAGGCTTATTAACCCATTCAATGCCACCGTAGGCACACAGATAAAACAATAAAACGCACACGAGTGCGTTACTGGCATGGAATGGGTTAATAGGGGCTCATTGTAATTCTTTGCTTATGGAACTCTATAAAAGTGTAGTAAAATCATACATAATCAGCCTATAATGTTCCCACTGCTGGGACACAGGTCTCCTCTCTTCGAGAGGGAGTGGGCTGTAATCTACCACGCGGGCCCAGTGCGGGTTGGTAGATGGCACATGTCTTCGAATTTTTGGTTCTATGACATTATTTAGTTTCTTTCTAGTAAAATCATAATATACAAATATTTATCTTTTGTCCCAGGTTATAGAGTTCATATTTGGTTGTAACAAGTTTCTTAATTGCATTTTCAGGACACCATCACAAGTTCTAGCCCTCATACACTACTTACATGATGCCGTGCCTTTAACACTAGTTATAACCACCCCTAACATTAAAATCACCACCAAGGATGAGAAACTATCGAAATACAACGAGGAAGTCCTCGATAACACTCAATTGCTATACAATTATCAGAACTATGCAATATCTATCTTGAATCGCACTAACTTAGTTCTGAAATATCTAGACCATTCTATGGTGAAGATGGGTGAATCAAAGAGTTCTGTTGTTCAAAATAAAATTGGTACTGAAATCGACCTCTTTGCTGGGGGTGAGGAAAGGTACCTGGAATTTAAAAATAGAATGAGGGAAGAAGCTGCTTTGGGCGTTAAGCCGGTGAATGGAGATCAAGGTGCAGCAGAGAGTGAAGTTATGTGTATAGACTGATAAACAGAATAACTCTTAAGAGAAAAGTACTAGTGCCTAAGAATAAAGTAATATTGATTTTATCAGGAAGGTGCAAGGATTGAGAAAAAAGTGCTATGCATAATGTTCCCACAACTGGGACACTGGCCTCCTCTTGGTGAGAGGGAGTGGGCCATAATCCACCACGCGGGCCCAGTGCGGGTTGGTAGATGTCACATGTCTTCGAATTTTTGTTCTATGGCATGCCAGTCTCCTCGCGATGTTTTCCTTCACCGTTTTGAAAGCAGGGGTGATCAAATAATTTACCCAAAGTAAAGCGCCTGTCTGGGTTCGAACCCACGACCTACAAAAGTCGCGACCTATGAATCTATGAAGGTGTTATGAATCAAATGAAACTGTTTTGATCAGAGGGGCAATTCGCGTAATTTTAAGAACGTTCACAGTCTGATCTTAGTCTCAATATGTCAAAAATACCTATAATTTCCCTACATTTTTGACATGTTTTTGACATTTGATTGTCGCTGAGATGAATTGCGACCAGATTTTGAACGTTTTCTGCAGTCCAGCTTTTTAAGTACTTGAGAAAACGAAGACCGTGTCTTATATTTTATGAGAAGCTGGTGAGTTAAATGGAATATTACTAAGTGGCAGTGGTAGGTAGTCAGTATGTGAAGAAATCGTTATTCTTGATAAACTACTTCCAGTTTTTGTATCTGTGATAAAGTAAGCACCCTATGTGCTTAAGAATATTTTAAGGTGCATATTATTTAGATTTATGGGAATACAACAAATTATAAGTCAGTACTGTTTTTCATTCTTTAATAATAACAATACATTCAATAAATTGTGTACATAGTGCCAACTTTAAGTTCGGCGGTCCTTAACAAAAATCTTATTTTAACTTAATGGTGACAATAAAACAAATTATACTAATAAAAATAAAATGTACAAACGATAGCCACTATTAAATACTGGCTGTAAAGAGAGCGTTTTAATTATAAAAAATTAAAAATATAAACTATAAAATAAACATTTTTAACATAATATTTTCTTTTAATAAAATATTGAGCATTTTACAGTTGCTTCTAACACTGTTTTTATTAATTGCATTAACTAAAACAGTAACAGGTGTACCCACCTATGTATAGACACTTGCAATAAATGTCCTTCAACTATTGAAATATCTAAGAAAAATGGGTTGCCAATTAATGCAAGCGTCAGTACATTCACAGTAACTTCAGTGGTTATGAGACCTTTCAAGTTTCTTTAAATATAGCTTAGTGAGTCGTTTTACAGCTCAAAGTTGCACAATATTAGTTTTATAATCTAAGCATTATTCTCCCTTGAAAGTTCCATAACCAGCTGAAAACACGATGACACCACCATAAATATAAAATTCGCAAAAGAACGTAACATATTTAAGTTAAACTTAAAATCTACGAGTACCCGGTTTCCCCCTTTTTGCGTTTCATTAGCACCATTTTATCAGCTACTTTCTAATTTTACGTAACACATAATCTATTTAAACAAAAATATTTTATAAAATAACCCACAACCTGAAAACCCGGACTGTTGGTAACAAACAATCTGGCCCACTGGTTGAGAGATTAGGGGCAACGATGCCACCAACCGCCCTTAGAAACATCTCGTAAACCTCAGGGCGTTTGGTACGCCCACATCCGCAAACTAAGTTAGGTTCGGCTTCCAGTGGCTACCGACCGAGCAATCCCAGTATTCACAAAAACATGATGGCGTGAACTGAAAATTAAAATAAAGACAGTATCTACTTACAGTATTTTTCGCATTTCTAAAATACTTTTAAATATGGTGTTGCGTTTGCTTAGGTGCTAAGTAAGGATGCATGCATGCGTGGTGCTAAGTATGTGGTGGTATGGAAACTGTAACTAGTGAGAGTGCAAACTGTTTATTATTCTGAACCATAGATCTGTTACTTTGAGGGGAACGAATTTGTGGCTTAGTGTGTGGTGATAACAGAATCAAAAGTTGGCGTTTGAGCCATATAGGTATTTACCTAAAGTACAGCATTGGCGATACTTATCAAAATATTAATAAAAAAAGAAAGACTAACGTTATTCTCTTACGACGTAAAGAAGCCGCTGGACAGACTGAGGTGCCGTAATAGTTTCCCCAAGTCGACCATCCCACTTAATGATGGTAGCTCTAGTGCGGCCTGATTAAAACTGTGGATTCTCTAACATCTCCCTACAGCTGACTATGTTTAGCCTGCCGGAAAGCTTCCAGGGGACCACCAACTGCAATGGCCTACCCTTAACCGACAAAAATACCAGATGTAGCTGCAGCTTCAACTTAGTCAGGAGGGAGTACTCCGATGAGCCACAATGCGACTGTGGAGCCACGCAAACGATGCCTCCCCTCTTGTCGTGCACTATGAAAAAACCTGCACTATGAAAGACCTTTTCCGAGGCCGAATTCTGGCCGAAGCTTATTTAAAACAGATAAATAGAATCGTCAACAAGAAGAAGAAGATCAAAAGGTTAACAGTAAGTATCTTATCCTTTTGCCGTTCACCAGCAGTCATAATTTTTTTTTCTCCCAGTCCTAATATTATCATATTATGCCTAACGATTGTTTGTTCCCAACTAACGTCAAATTCTACAACCATAATATTCGTGCTCTTGAAATTCGACGGAGAGGATGTATTTATTTCTATCCTCTCTGGAGCACTGTATACTGTCAGGTACTAGGAAGCTAAACATTGCTGCCTGACTCTTCGCCTATAACTGAAAATACAGCTAAAACAATATATTAACTTATAAAATAAAAATATTCATACACTGTACATTGAATTACAAATAATTAATAAAAATTATAATTTAACTATTCTATTCTTGCATTGCACGTCCGGCCTCTATTTGACTAATTATTCTATTTCCTTAAAATAAATAAAATCGATGCTTGTAAGAGGTACTTTTATTATTTAGATTAGAACTAAGTATCGTTATTGCATTTTCTAGCGTGTCATACACGTTTTAAATACTAAAATAATACGTATTGTTTCTATGAAAGTATAAACATTGGTTTAGATATCATAACAAGAAAATGTACAAAAGATAACTAAATATTTAAAAAAAAACCGCCCAAGTGCGTGTCAGATCACGCTCAATAAAGGGTTCCGTAGTTGGAATGAAGAAAGAAGAAAGAATTATATCAAGAACAAACTTTGTAGTTGAAAAACATGTTCTCCCATACATTCCAACCGCAAATTTAAGTTTGTACAACCAATAACGAGATATTTACCATATTTTAAGACCATAGACTTCTTATATGTTTTCCTGTAATCTGTAATGCAGGCAACTATTTTCGTGTATTTTTTTCAAAATTTTAGGCTTAGTAGTTTCGGAGAGAAAGGGAGGGGGGGATTGTCAATTTTCGTCTATTTTCTTAAATAGCTTTAAAACTATTTATTTTTAAATTATAAAAAATCTATGTGGGACCGTCATAGTACCTTACCTCATATACCCTTTCATTTGATGTCACACGGTACAGTTTGCAAAACTTTTTTTTTTAATTTTCTGATTTGCCCCGAAAAGTGACCCCCAAATTCAAAATTCATTTATTTACGTGACACGTCCGTGTTTGGGTCACATAAATTCATATGTGTACCGGTCAAATTTCAATCTAATCGGTCCATTCGATTCGGAGTAAATTGGCTGTGACAGACGAACAGACAGACACACGAGTGATACTATATGGGTTCCGTTTTTTTTCCTTTTGAGGCAAGGAACCCTAAAAATCATATTAAAGGTATTAAATTAATCCATGATTATTCCTGTAACTTATCGTATTAAAACTAACACCATTTCACTTATTGCACGTGATATTGCACACTGTTAATTTTCTACCTAAGTACCTATACTTTATTGCACCACGACTAAAATTAATAGGAATGCGTTATAAACAGTCATCGGAATGTTTAAACTTTCCGCTAACGTCACTAAAATGTTTACTACTTAAACTCAAATCATCCTCTACTTCAGTTTGCATCTTCCGAAAGCTATCGAAGTAAACGGAATGAGTCTCTATACTTTCAGCACCAGATTCACTTCGAGCTTCATTCTCCGTATCGTCACTTTCACTACAACTCACTATTTTGGCAATCACTAATTTTCTTGGCACTTGTCTAGAAGAAGTAGAGTCACTGCTCAAATACCCTGAGTCTTGTATATTAAAACCTTTCTTTCTTCGGAAACGTGCCTTAGAATGTCCGTCTAACTTTGGCCCTTTAACAAAAGTATCAGTGTTTATATTACCACATCTGCCTGACCGTTTTCTCGTCAAATTCCTGCTCAAGTCGCCCGTTTTTCTAACTGTACCGTTCACGGACTCCATGTTTTCATATTCCGAGGATTGTGATTGGACAGAAGCTCTCATTGGACTGCAGGACGGTCCATAGTGTGATTCAGAAGTTATAGAACTATTGTGCGTGGAGTCAATAGTCATATTCTTCGTAAATACCCTCGGACTGAGGCTTCTGCCAGTCACGTTTTTTGGATGAATTTCATTAATTGGTTCCGTCTCAACTTTCTTGGGCGGAAAAATTGGCTGCTCGTATATAGGATCATCGTCCGCAGGTGGCAAAGGTGGCAATACGTCAGGACGTGCTAGATTTTTCAGCTGTTTAATAGTGGGAGGCGTACTTTGCCGTTGTCTTTTAGAATGCCTCAACTCTAGCGTCAGAATTCGACCTTCTTCTGTCGTCCACTCTTCGGCTTCTTGCCAAGTATCGCCAGTGGTATCTTCGAGACTTTTTGAACCGCTATAAATACCTGTAGACAACTTTGGACGCTCATAACCGTTTTTGCGCTGTTCGTATTCATGTCTGAGACTGTTAAATTTTGTCGCATTTTCCACTTTGCCACTTGTTTTCTGGAAATTACCACTACTTCTGAGTTGTATACGTTGTTGGCTAGGTGGACTATCTTCTTTGTCAATATTTTTTATTAGGTCTTTTCTACTGAACTGTGTATCGATAGTTTCCTTATGTTTTGGATGCTTTCTATCTAAAGTATCTGGTTCGAAACCATCAGACTCATGAATTTTGATATAGTTCTCAGGAGAATCTTTCACTTCAATAGTTAAGCAACCGGGCTTTAATGCGGCGTCATTAATAGTTGTCACTAATTTTCGACTTCCCATGGAACAATCTGAGCCACTAGGTGATGTTGGGGCACTTCCAAAGTTGTAGGTATTATTCACATAAACTTCACTGACTAAACTAGCTTTTGGTGTTTCAAACGGAGGAGGCTTGTTTTTCTCTATTGTTTCGTAATGATTTTGATCTATGCAAACTTCTCGATGGGGTGACGGAGTGTTGCTGTTACTGCTCGAATGAATTTTATATACAGCATTTCTCATTGTAAGTTCTTCTTCTAACGGCAATGCGCTACTCAAGCTTGGGCTGGCCTGCGATGAAGGCACATCAGGATAGTCATTCGTCGGTGTAGATAAGCCCTTCTTGTTGGTACTTCTTTCTAAACTGTCAGTTTCGTAATCAATTCCTGAAGGGCTCTCAGAAGTGTTTCTTGTATATAGGCTTGGATTGGGAATGGTAGAGGTTTTGTTACTGATTCTTTCATCATCGGAACTACTCTGGTTGTAAGATTTTGTACAGTGATCGAGAGCTATGGCTTCGTTGACCATATCGGGTAGAGCATTTTTATTATTGAAAGGTATTCTAGGATTTTGTACAGCATTCCGAAGACTAACAGATCGGTAGTCATTCAGGCCAATAGGTCTGATATCATCTACTCGTGCCACAGTTTGACAATACATATTAAAATCACTGCGTTGGCAATCTGGGTTTTCAAATTCAGGCAATGGTATATTGTAGTTTCTCATCATAGGTTCCGATCTAACAGATAAAGTCGAGGATTTTTTGGGAACTGAAAAATTGTCTGTCAAATACATCGAGTTGGAGCTTGAAAAACTGTTTTGTTTTCTTACAATACGCCGACTTTCACTAAGTGGAAGCGATAATAGTGATTCTGCCAAACTGTTTTGATTTGTGGGTAAAAACTCATACAACGAGTGTTGTTTTGCCGTGGGAATATTTTCCAACCACTTTCGTATACTATTTTGCTTATCTCCTTTGTTGCTAAGACAGTTAACACAGGCTGGTATATTGTACTTCGCAATTTGTTGGATATCATTGTCACCGTCTATCTTACAACCTGGACAGCCTATGCAATTTTTCTTTCTGCTGTTTTCTCTTTTCAAACTAACAACACTCCCACTTCTTTGGCTTCCCATT
This sequence comes from Fissipunctia ypsillon, assembly GCA_947568875.1. Lineage (NCBI taxonomy): Eukaryota > Metazoa > Arthropoda > Insecta > Lepidoptera > Noctuidae > Fissipunctia > Fissipunctia ypsillon. Next base: position 10,912,097 of record OX387659.1, on the reverse strand, counting down.
CCTTGATATATATCAATACTATTTCCGTTTGAGGGGAAAGTTTCTTCTTCGGGAATTTGGTTCAGAATTGGTTGAAAACGTTTAGCTGCCATTTTGTGCTTCGCTATTGCGATTACTTCTCTAATTTTAACTAAAAATTCTAGCGCTGCAGCTGGAGGTTCCTGTAAGAAACAGTATTATAGTAAAATTGAGATTTGATAAAATGATTAACCACTAAGATTATTATGTTTGCTTACCGCCATTAGTTGTGGTTCAAAATAAGCTGGGTTGAAGTATAATTTCCTACGTGTTGTGCCAACTGGTCGAGCTATTTCTCTATCGTCTTGTGTTTCTACAATGGAAACATGTTCATCTGGGAGCCTCTCAATGCCCGACTCATCTCTATGACTTACTTCTGAATTATCATTTTTATTCACTTTGAAATCACCATAATGCTGATGGATCACTGCCGAAGTTGTTTGATTCTGAAAAAAATTCAGATATCTAAATAATATTTCCTATCTTTTAGACCTACAAAGAGTGCATAGTTCAGTAGTTTCTACTTACAGTGTATAAATTATCATCATTTCGTACACTATCGCCAAAATCATCAGAATCTGACATATTGCTTCCCGAATCGCTAGGAAAGTTTTTAGTTTCGTGTAGCTGCCGACTGATATTCAACAATGGATTCTTCTTAACAACTCCATCATCTTGACCCATCGCATTAGGCAAAGTTTGTATTCGTTCGTTGTTTACTCTAACGATATCTCGTTCAGTAATCACAGACCCATCTTTCTTTTTGAGTCCCTTTGGTCTTCTGTTGCCGTCTTCATCAGACATTGCCTTTCGACGTTTCCGAATATGTAAAAATAGGAAAACAGATGCAACGTAGATGAGACCGAGAAGTAGAGAGCTGATGCCAATAGCCACGTACTCTGATACAGTGAGACCCGAAGTGCTGGTCGATCCTGATGTTTGTGCATTTGGTGCGAATTGGACTTCTGTTATATCTAAAAACAAGATATAATTAATTAAGATTATAAACTCGTAGTCCCAACTGTGAGCTAAAGTTGTAATACGTACTAGAATACGGTTTCGGTGGAGTTCCTTGCACCCTGAACGCGACACATGGTGTGAACACTCCCCGCAAATCAAGTGGTGACGTGGGAGTGGCGGCGACATCGCGACACAGCAATCGAACCACCATTACTCGTCCGGTCATTCTTGCACGCACATCGTTCTCCCCGCTCCACTGCGAATATCACATGATTAGTATTGGAAAATTGAAAATCTAACGCTTAATAGACAGAATCTAGTATGTGAGAAAATTGATTACCTGCAGAAATGTTCTGCCTTCGTCACGAAATAGATTGAAAGGGACATCAGCATCCAAAGTGTTCCGAAGATCGAGAAAGCCTTTCCTTGTAAGAAATTGAGCGCCTGATACCGCACATATCGGTGTTTTGACATCTGGGAAATAAAAGAGAATGCAAAAAATATTGGACAGGCCAAAGCTAAATAAGAACTGACTTTGTATAAATGATCATGATCAAGCAAGAGTAAAAGTGATGATTCAAACACTTACTTTGGAAAGTAATCTCCCTTGACGGATGTATAATCTGTCCTTTCAGCGGCAAATAAACAAACGGTATTCGCTGCACAGCGCTGCCAGTCCCAAACGTCGCTAACGAACATTCTGTAAAACAAAATATTTGCGTACTTGAAACAAATTGTGAAGATCAACTTGGCTGTGAAAAGCGTATAAAGGCGAAATTAACAAAAGTTCTCAATATAAATATTTGTCAAATTCGTTGTAGGACTAACGTGATCTGGGGCCTACCACACGTAACATTTTATTGGACGTCTCATTTGTAATGGAATTAAGACTAATACCATACCATTCGATAAAATAATCTTCTTTCGAAAATCCGGCGCGTTATTAACAGCGTATATTTGAACCCTTCGCATTTACACCGTAAGTGTCGCTATATGCGGTAGTTATCATCCGGCTGCTCCTAAGTTATTTAGTCCTCGAACCCAAAGTGTAATTATGTCGGGAATAGATATCATTTCTAAGGAATTGGGGTGTTAAGAAGTGACTTCCAATTATATTTCGTATTTTGCACTTACATTCGATAAGGATACGAAAATATTTTGTCAAGTTGAAATCACGATGTTGGGAGTCAATGAAAATTAACTGGCAATGATAGTGAATTAAACAATACTCAAATGAAAGCAACTCATGGAATATTAAAAGATAGCATCTGAAAATTGTGATAGCTATGTATCTAATTAAAAGCAAGAAAAATGGAAAGCTGTTCGATTGTTTTTATGGAGTCTTTTCCCACAGGCGGTACCAACGTAATATTGCCATTAAAAACACGCCACACTGTGGCGGATCTCCCACGGGCTTATTTATATAGTTTTTCTCTTTAATATGCTGGTAGATAAGTACTATTAGTCTATTTTATCGATTCATAAAGAGTAAAAACTATGATTGCCTATTGAAAGTTTAATTCTGAGTAACAAATACTTTTTTCGTCAAAACATCCAAAGTAATGTTTTTTAATAATTTTGTGAGGTGACGATTAATAAACGAGGGTCATCAGTGAGTAAGATATGAGATAAAAACTGCTTCCAAAGCAATCTCTTAAATAATCGAATTATTTAAATTGCATTTGAATCAAATCGATACAGATTAGTAATTAAGTTTTAGGTACAAGGTAAACGTGGTAATAATCGAGGAATGTGCATCTAATACTACATTTATTTATGAACTAATTCGTTGTGCGGTCCAGTATTGCTAATTGCAAAAGCGACAACCTCCTGAATTATCGGTTTTTTTCTGACATTATGACCTTATTGTTTACTAATCTTTTAAATACAATCATTGCCAACTATAGTTTCCTATAAATTAGAAGCATTTTTTCAATTTTGTAAATGTGAGTACCATGGAGCTGTTTTATGTTATGATGTAGGTATGTTGACTTGAAAGAGTATGGCAGTTGAGAGTATGTCATGCTCACTTAAATGCCTTGCTGATGGTGGCGCGTGTGTTGGATCATTTGGTTCCTTACAAAATGGTTGAGCTGGATGGTGCTGATCCACGCGTCATGTTCGTGAATGGGCGCCATCAGTGGAGACTGGTCATCTCTTAACTGCCAGGGCTTATTTTTAATCTTACATTTTGAATGGTTTTGAATTATTTATTTTTTACATTTTTCTCACATATAGAAGCAACAAGAACAATGTACCCAGGATTTTGTAATAATTTTGATTTAAAAGAATGTCCATGGAGTTTCTTGCCCATTCTTCTCCATAGAGATCTACGTTTTGGAATGGGCGACTAGCTTCAATTTTCTGACTAACTGACTGACTCTTTAACAATTCAAAAGTGCCTGTAATTGGTTTAATTGAAATAAATGCTTTGAGTTTGAGTTTGAAGTTATCTTCAAACTCAAACTCAAAGCATTTTTTTTCGCTTTATAGCGATGTGCCAGATTTAGAAAATGTAACATTGAATGGTATCGGTAGAGTTACCTTTTGTGTACAATGATCTAGCAGAATAAAATCCACGTTCGACAACTGAGTACTTTCGCAACTAATCTGTTGCAAAGAAAAAGCATCGAATGCTTTATGCACCTACATTACATAGAATAATTTATTATTTACAGGAAGATTTTTCCCTTGACTCATGTAAACGTTCCGCAGAAACCACTTATTGAGCGAAAACTTCCAAATTGTTGGTCAAAGCTCATTCTACTGTGTACGTCCATACATTTGCACTTCTGAGGACCTAAAAATGCCACTGATGTCGCGATTGGCGTGGCCACCTACTGTGCCCAACTCATCTAACGTAATACATATAATATTTATACTATTGCCATAGACTCTAAAAGAAGAAGATTGTAAATAGTTTACCGTGTTGCAATACTGTAAACTGGAATCTGATACGACACTTACGATTCTACAATTGTTTCTAGGTACCTAACGCACGTCATACGTTACCGCCATCAATTTTAGCTCGCACTTAGCTCTGAGATAAATGTCACGTAGGTAGGTGTTAGACAGATTTAAAAAAAACTAGGTTAGTATAAAAGGAAGCGCTCGTTGAAACTGTTCAGCAGTGTGTTCAACCGCAAAAAATAGGAAAGAAGGTGCACTCGTAACTAAGGTGATGAAAAGCTTACGCGCTTTTATAGTTTTCTGAGCCCGAACCCAGAAAATTACAAGTAGACAATATGGTGTTGCTTTCAAGAGTATGCCGCTAGATAAGCCATGAGCCCTTTTCTGACACTACTACTTGGGTTGGGAGTCACAAATGTTGGACAGATTTTTCGGATTGGATGTTTGTTGTCTTAAATTTGATTATTTTCTTGTAATTTTCTTAGTTATAAAAAACATACAGGATACGAACCTTCTTCATTCGTACTATGGGTATGAGGTCGTAATTACCTGGCAGATCATCGACGCATAGCTCTCGGTCCTCTCTAAAGAGCGGCGCGCGCTGCGGGCACGCGCACGCGCACTCGCCATTCGACTCCGGTGCGCGCGCGCCGGCTCCGTGCTCCGCGCATTGTGCCGCGCTGCATTCATCTCCTGGAAATATTAATAAATGGATGTTTTACGAAATCAGCAGGAAAATATTGAAAGAAAAAATGTTTATTTGGTCACAGAAACACGTACAGTCACGAGCACTAATTGGTATACACTTAGCTACTTTTAAAACTGATTTTCTTCTACTGTATTGATTGTAATTTATGTTGTTACGAACATGTTCTATGTGTTTTGAAACACATAGAATTTTATTATGAAATAGGTAGTCAGTCATCTCTAAGTTGTTGTCGTTATTCCACGAGAAAATCGCTTTTGAATTTCCCTAAGTGTATACATATTAGTGCTTGTGACTGTACCTACATGTAAAAAAGACAAGTTTTGCCCCAATACCTAAGTAATGAGTAGTAAACAAATAAATAATTATTAGCACGGAAAAAAATAGTTTCAAATATTTGCATCTGCCATTAATTAATTTATTGCACTGGCCAGCAAAGTGGCTAAAAAGGGTGTGACTTTTGTGATGACAGTTAATAGAGACGTATTTAAGAAGAAGATGTTGCGCTGACCCCAGATGGATTAGAATAACGGAGGAGGATGATGATGATGAACATCCCCTGTATGCTAAATGGTGGTGAAGTGACTGCTGTACTTGCTAAAACACACATTTTTAGGGTTCCGTACCTACCTCAAAAGGAAAAATGGAACCCTTATAGGATCACTTCGTTGTCCGTCCGTCTGTTTGCCTTTCTATCAGTCTGTCAAGACCCTTTTTCTCAGTAATGCGTGGAAGTATCATGTTGAAATTAATATCAAACACAACACAGGTCCCTCGGAACTCTAAGAAAATCAAGTTTCTAAGTCAACGCAATAAAAAAATGTGGCCGTTTATGCGACATATTTTGATATTCGCGAATGAGTCAAATCATATGGGGTACCTACCTACTTCCCGTTGATCTAGAATCATGAAATTTGGCAAGAAGCAAGGTCTCACAGCCCAAGTAAAGGAAAACGTCCGAAAATCGTCAATTTGTAGTTTTATTACATTTTTTTTGCGATTACAAAGAATTGACCGTGACGTATATCGATGTATGGGAGAACATGTTTTTTAACTAAGTACAATGTTAAGTTTGTTTTTGGGATACATTCATCCCAACTAAGGAACCATCCGTTCGTGGTTCGATACGCACTTTACCGGTTTTTTTAATGTAATAAAAATAATAATTATTATTTTACTTTATCTATCTTCAGCACTCGGCAGTTGATGATAAAAAGCTGATTAAGTCTGGTCAACATAACTAGACGTGTTGGCATTTGGCAACTAAGTCTTATATTTATGAGGCAATAGCTATTAGTTCTCGTAAAACCATATATTAAGGCCACTGGTAATAGAAACGTATTTAATTTTATAGCGAGGAAAAGACCGTTTTACTAGAATCCACCATATTTTTAAAGGTCAACGGCTGCTTGGATAATCAATAAATAAGTAGGTAAGTAAACGATCCTAAAAGTGTAAGGTTCTTAGCCGTCATGCTACTTTCAACATCGGCGATTTTGCAACTGCATAAATGCCGCATCGCGTTTTGGGCACTCTCGTTCGGTCGCTTAGAGCGCGGTATCAAAGTTGCACGTTTTCTATGGATCGCTTTTTGTCCAATAATGGGGCAAGATCAAAAATATTCTCTGACGGGTCGGTCCGTGGATTGATGGACATACATTCCATATCAAGACCCCTCCATGCCTCGGAAAGCACGTTAAGCCGTTGGTCTCGGCATCCATTATAAATAGTTACTACTCTTTGGTCTCGGCTGTCATTTGTAGTTCTTTGACAGTTGTTACGGGTAGTCAAAAGCCCTAAAGTCTGACAACCAGACTTACCAAGATGTATCGTAACTCGCTCCATGTACATAACATCATAACATAACATCACGCCTCGAAGAGTTAGGCAGAGGTATACCTATTATAGTACACCCACATTTCGCCAGTTATGTATATGTCCCATGTAATAGGGGGCGAGCCTATTGCCATCTACCGGGCACAAATCCAGACTCCGGGTTGCTACTGAGAAATTCCAGATAGAAAAACCCAATAACACTTTGCCCGACCTGGGAATCAAACCCAGGACCTCATGCTTAGCAGTAGCGCTTGCGACCACTAGACCAACGTGGCAGTCAGACTTACCGAGGTGTATCGTACCTCGCTCCATGTACAATACTAGTATTCAGCCTGCATCCGGTTAGACTGGAAACCGAAAAGGCTAGGCACATGATGATGTTACTGACTGTTACTGACCGGTAATGGTGAAGATGTCTCCAGTGTCCCGCCGCGCCAGTTCCTTGAGGCGCGCTCCGGCCGCAGCTGTGACTAGCAGTAGCAGCAGCGTGGCGGCCATGCTAGCCCCCGCCGCCGCCATCCGCGCGCCCTCCTGCCACCCGCATCGCTAGCACCACCTGGTGGAGGTAACCATGACTTAGTTATTGAAGACTAAAATCTGGTGGAAGAAACTATAAAATTGAGATATATGTATAACCTAAAGCCGGATTTACATGGTGCGATTTCGTTATCTGTGGTAATATACCCACCATAAGTTGAAGCAATAATAAAAGTTACGTATTTGTTGCTTCAATTTTTTTGTGTGCCACAGTCAAACCTTGCAGCGTGTCAATGGGGCTTCTCGTTCTGATGGTATACCTATCCATAATATACTATTTTGGTCCAGTAGGTGGCAGTGTTAACCGCGAAAGCCCCACCGGCGCCTTTTCGGCGCCGCTTGTCGACTAACCGTTAAGCCCAACCGGCGCCTTTTCGGCGCCGGTGACTCGCGCGTTTCACGCACGGATAAAATTATTATAATTCAGTCTCATATCGGCTCAGCTACAATTATCTTAAGAGGGAAGCCGAAGAAAAAATTGTTCAGTTCTCATATTCTCAGACAAAAAACTGTAGGTTTTTAATCTTATGATGTATTAAACTGGTATTAAATATAATTATGTAATTTTATGTGATACATAGTTACACACACAGGTGTACCATATTATTTGGCAATAGTAGACATTAAGAAGAGTGGTTGTTCCGAAGGGAAGCCGATAGGTATCGGGTTGTATGAACGCCTCGTACCTGGTAAGTGGCCATGTTTATTGCGGTGTCAGAGAGCTCAAGATACAGAGACAAAACTGAGCGTAAACTTACGCTTCGATCAGTTAAAATCAGTGCATTTTGGCGTGACTTTGACACATCGAAGCGAAAACTTAAACTAAGTTTCGTCTAGGTTACCCTAATCTATGAATCTAAACGCTACTTAGGACGTGCTTTGGCTTAGACATGTTCTCATCTCTTTCTTGCACTTGGAGTTTGACAGTTGCGCGATAGTGACAAGAATAACGCTTAGCCAAAGTACGTACGTACGGTTCGGTACCTAACTAACGTTTATAGATGTCGGCCTAAGAGACCCGCTTCGCTAGCAACACCTGGCGAAGGAAACAATAACTTAGAGATATATTAACAGGCCCTACGTTTCCGTGGTAGTAAAACTTAAAAAGGAAATTAAGAGTTTTAGGAGGATAGGTACAGACAGGGCTTCTTTGTGCGAGCGTCATGTATGGTAGATAAAGCTGTAATAAACTAATATTATTTATTACTATCCTTACGTCAAGCCGCATTACCTGTTTCATAGACCTTACCGACGTTTTCGTCAAAATGTATACTCTTGGATACTTGCCAATAGTTTTGTTCAAGATTGATCAGGAGGCCAACCACCACCTCTTAAAGTAGTATTATTTTAATATTACGAGTACTGCAGTGTGAGAAAGAGATGAAGCTATACAGGACGTCTAGCTCCATCTCTTTCCCACACTCAAGTAAGATTACAATAATACTGCGTTAAGAGGTGGTGGTCTAGCTCCAGGAAAACGAATAGTTTTTGGTATAAGAACCGGGTTCGTAGTGATAGCGAAACTAATGTATAATTTTTTCATACAGTGTTACAAAACAATTCGTAACATAACGTACGAATGAAAGCAATTTAGTGAAAATAGTGGGTCGGAACGAGATGAAATACAACAAGAGCGGTGAAAGCTAACGCATCGGTGCAAAAATTCAAGTGCATTGTTCAATGTTCAATTTCACTCCGTTCACATGATTTCCTCCACGGTGTTGGTTTGTTTATGATAGCGAGATTTATATGGAGGTCTAAGTACCTATAATAAAATATATTAATAACCCCCACCGCCGTATCTCTTCGTTGACGTCGTGGTGGGGTTTGCGCACTCCGAACTCTAGGTCTGCGCCGGTAGAGTTTACTTTACCGGGACAGAAAACGTGTACGGGCAGCATATGGCGAGCTGTTGGGCAGTAGTGACCCACACGGACCCTATCTCCCGGGAGAAGTCTTGTTCCTCATGTCTGGCTTGCTTTTATTGACCGACTGGAGTGAAATCTAACGAGAAACAGAGCTCCCACCTCATTTTTGCCTTCATTGGCCGGCTTGAGTGGAGATTCGCAAGAGCAAACGTGCTCAGAGGAAGAAAGTATTCCAGTAGGTGCTGGTTGGGATGTTGACCATCTTCCGGGCTCTCGGATTGTTCTAATAGCTGTGGTATACCTCTCCACTCTTCAAGCACCTCAGGATATGGTGCCCCCTTGTCGCAACGTCACTAAGTGCTAGCGACAGTTCACGGGGGCCCATTATTGAGTGTGCAAGTCACCCCCTGCTATTTTTTCCGTCTATAATAAAAAATTGGTCAGGCAGGAGCCATAGTCATTTCATAGTTCTAGGTAACCAGTCCGCTTTAGCCATCCAAAAACACATTCCAATATCTTTGTTTTCATATCCTGCAATAGTCCTACACCAAGCGGGGGTTCTCCTTGGGTGCACTTGCATAGTACGTATAGGGATAATCGTCGGTTAGTGCCTCATTTAATTAAAAGCGTCTAACGGGCCTCTGCGAGTTGACTTCGGCCCCTCGTACGCCTTCCAAAGGTTCGGGGCGCCAGGGTCCCGAGATATGTCAAAGACTCTTTAAACAATAATAATACCTGCCTATCTTGTCCCGCTACATGGCTAAGGCCTCTTCTCATACAGAGAAGACATGAGCATTGATCACCATGCTTGCTCAAGGCGGGTTGGCGGTTTCAAACTTATATGAACTATAGGTCCAGGTCTCCTCGCGATGTTTTCCTTCACCGGTGCCAATGATGTCCAAGATTAACTTTGAAAGATCGTATGAATTGAAAAAGTCACATTAGCACTTGCCCGGATTTGAACTCACAACCACGTACATGAGGAGGACTACCCACGAGCGTGGAAAGATGTTAAACAGACAAAAATAAGAATCTCACATAATGGATTCAGTAGGTACCCACCTAACCACCTAGTAGGATAGTTGTAAGTACCCCGATAGTTCAGGGGAAATTGGAAATTCTTAAGCCCATGTCGCAACCCGGTGTCAATTAACTGTGAATCTCACAAATATTAGACGGAGATGTCATTTTATAGCTGTGTTACCAAGTCTCTAGTTTACCTACGAGTGTAAAATTTCTCTGTTATGCCACTACACAACTGTAGCAATCCATAAAAACTCGATGCTGTTCATATTTGCTTTACTTTTCATACGCGCCTGCGCACACGTCAATACTGTTGACTCTTCGTAATTCCGTGTTTCCGCGCGACTAGCTATTGGTAGATGTTTATCTAACTGTCAAACAAAATCGCACTTAAAACTCAAAAACGGTATTAAAATTATTATTGAAGTGACAATGTTAGGTTCTAATGACACTGACAAACGGGCTCAGCGGTGGGCCCGTACATAGAGACACCCACTTTGTCGATTTAAGCTGGTGTCCGACTTCGCAGTCAATCATTTCTCAGAATATCAGTTCGTAACATATTAACATTGAAGGTTGAAATATGGCCACTCGTATGTCTGTTAGACAGATGTCGATTTATTGTTGTTATCCATCCCTGCGCGCGAATAGTTTCCTTAACCGCTGCGAACCTTTGCTGCGCTAGTTTTAGATAATTATTTTTGTATGATGGGTTGTCTGGTGCTTTTGTAGATTTGTAATGAGAGTAGTAAACTTGTGCTTCCACACATATATTAATGTTAACATACCTAAGTAATTGTAAGTAATTATGGATTTTTTGGCTACTTCAAGTGATACCTTACCTAGGTTACTATCTAATTATGGCTTTAAAGCCGTGTCTTTGAAGAAGGCGCTATCATTTCTTGCTCCTTCTTCCTTTCAACATGTTAATAGAATACCACCATACCACGTCATAATGTTGAAGCCTTCTGGCCTATTTTGGTTAGGCCCACCGAGCCGTAAATTTAAGACTACCAATGTAAAATAGCCTATCAACATTCAATAGCAAAGAACGTTTAACTTCAGCTTTGTAAATAGTCTATTGTATTGGAGGTTAGATATTTGGCTTAAACCAAAATGCCGCGGGTTTCATTTATATTTTACTGTTCGTCATCGTTTTAGTAAAGAAGTGGCGGTTTGTGGTGAAAATGAATAGTTTGAGGGCAAATACTTCGCTTGGCTACAATGGACTCGTGTGGAGGCAAGGAATTAATAACTAGGAAACTCTTCCTAAACTCGTAATAGAAAACCATTGTTTTTGATTAACGTATGCGACATGATTGTGTCTATGTTGAGATGCCTAGTTATCTTTTGCTACCAATGTTAAAATTGCTGTTAAATTCCTATAAAATATTGAAGTTCCAACAAGGTTAGTAACTTCTGGACTGTATGTAAGCTACAGCTAAGATTTGAGTAAAGCATACTTTATGGTTATTTTAAAAACTTCTCGGACGCAGACATCCAGTAAAAAAATATACTTAAATAAAGTATCTAGGTTACCTACTAAGTTAAAAGGAGATACCTGTTATACCTAAATACCTACCTAGGTAAAGCCTACAAAGATTCTCAAATTGCATTGCTTGAAGCATCTAACACTAGGCTAATTCACTAATAAAACCTCACATTTGAGTAAATATAGAATCAAATAATTATAAACAGACGACTCTCGACTGACTTATCATCACTGGAGCTAATCTTACCAGCCGACTGCCACTTAATATTCCTGATTATTGCTTGTGCGTATATTTATTGATGTGCTAGTATATATGATTGCTGTAATGTGGCCAATCTGGCCCCTGATTGATAATGTCGTGCATGAGATTATCATCAACGTCTGACATTTGAAAGAACATGTAGATGGCATCGTGTCGGTCAAGTGTGCGCGGATGATTGGTGTTTTTAGCGTGCGCTTGCAATTATTAAGTGGTCATCATCTGCCTAGCCTTTTCCCAACTATGTTGGGGTCGGCTTCCAGTCTAACCGGACGCAGCTGAATACCAGTATTTTACATGGAGCGACTGCCTATCTGACATCCACAACCCAGTAACTGGGTAATACGATACCCCTTGGTGAGACTGGTTGTCAGACTTTCGGGCTTCTGACGACCCGTAACGACTGTCAAAGATCCACGAATGACAGCCGGGACCAACGGCTTAACGTGCTTTCCGAGGCACGGAGGAGTCTCGGTATGTAAAGATGGTCACCCATCCACGAACCAACCCCGGCAAGCGTAGCTTAACCTGATGGATCGACTCGTGTGGCTGTTATTACTTAGCCACGAGCTCCTCATGCAATTATTAAGTGGTACGCAACAAAAATTGAATGTTTGACGTGCAGATTGTCAACAATTTTATAGGTTCGTCATTTCCTAGTCTGGCTGTTTATACATATGTTGCAGTAAGATGGTTGAAGCCGTGATATAATTATATCTCTTGGGATATCTAGGGATGTAGCTATACGTATAGATAGCGTAAAGCGGTTCATAGCTGTGTTACTATAGAGTGTAACTATGATACGAGCACGAACGAACGAATTTAACTATTAGGGCACTCGGACCAAATAGGTTAGGTTAGGTTAGGATACATCGGACCCGAGGTGGCGGCGCGTAGTGTTCCACGCGCGCCCCTCTTAGACGTCGCGGGGGGAGTCAAACACTTCACTCCCCCCCTCGACACGAGGAGAGGCCCGCCGTGCCGGGCCGGCACCAGCCGGGGGTTGCGGAAGGATCGTAAGTTCCCGCGACCCTCGGCGTAGGTGTGAGATGGACACCGGGGTGGTTTTTAGTCAGTAAGAGTCTGACAGACCCCTCTGCCCGCCCCAGGGCGGAGGACATCCATGAGGATTTCCCACCCCGAAACAAAAAAAAAAGAAAACAGGTTAGAACTGTGACCAACTACGAAAAAATTGGTCGCAGTAACAAAATTGCGGCACTCCGACAGCTATGAACCGCTTTCATATAACTATAACACGTTATATAGCTATATCTCTAGGGATCAAAATACTTCTTCGGCTTCAACCATCTTACTGCGACACATATAGGCAAGACTAATTCTCAGTTCTCTGGTAGATTGAATAAACTGTGGATAACGGTGTGAGTTTCACATTTATATAATATCTTTATTTATATTATTTGCGCAGATATAATGTGTTACTGTTTGTTTTTCCCAAATAAAATAAATAAATAAACTTACGGTTTAAGAAATTTTATTTCGCTCAAAAAGAATACAATTATTCACTTCTTTTTTTTTAACTTAGTTGTTCGGAACACCGATTGCCTGGGCCGTTTATATTTCCAACAGCAAGGTTTTAAGGCCAAACCAGAGGTTCCTAGACTTTTTTTCTCATAGACCACTTTCAAAATTTAGCTGGTTACGGTGGACAGGCAGCTACATTTCTACCATATTCCCAAAACTGTGACAAAAAAGTTGAAGATAGACCCCAACGTAGAGTTTCCCGTGGACCCCTGGGGGTCCACCTGGACCACTTTGGGAACTAAGGAGTTAAACGGAAAGAAAAAATACTGAAGAAGATTCCCGCTCCCGAGATATAAAATGAACTTAAATTATGTTAGACCTTTACAAAGTAACATTACGAGCTGCCACGCCTCCGGAAGTCGGCCAGTGCAGACCAGTGCAGATGCATCTATTGATTTCGCATGCACAGATAACGATTGATCTGCAGCCATTACCGAGACTGCCTCATGTTTGTCTAAATACACACATGGGAACTAACATACACATTATAGCTCTAATTGTATTGGTCAATATACCAAGTAACTGCAAAGGAATTTACGTCTACAGTTATTGTGATAAGGGTGCCAGAGAATGCAGCAGGAATTTGGCTGTGCGTGCCATGTGTACCAGGATCGCAAAAATTGCAGGGGTTCGTTGAAAGCCGTAGGCGCCGGGGACTGACGCCGGTCGAACTGGTTAATTGCCCGACATTACTTACTCCTAGTAGCAGCTCAGTACTCATGAAGATTGATTACTGGGTTAAAAGACTTCTAATTCATAAACAGTCCTTCTACCTCGAAGGGACGTTTAGAAACTACGTATTAAAGCTAGTTTCACAAAGTTGGATGGTATTGGAGCTTCCTGAAATGGTAAGGAATGCTGGTTACTATTATGTTGGTGAATAATATGCGACTCACGTCGGGAGGCTCTTAGATACGCCGCGCACTCATTAAACAGTGCTAATCTGCACTATTCCTTATACGATCCTTGCTTGTAAGTTACCATTACCTTAACTAATTAATTATTAATGGGAGCAGAACTAGATCCTTAGAGGTGTGAATTTTAAAAATAACTCACGGACTAAGAAGTAACAAAAATGTATAGTTTTTCATCGGTTTTAGAAAACAATAGGACATTTTCATTTAAAAGGTTTAGGATACCAGGAATGGATTATTAAAAGAAAATTTGTAATATCCAAACCTAAATAAAACAATGAAGAAAAAAATATGGCGTCGAAAAATTTCTCCGCATTGCTGTCGACTGGCAATGTATAAGAAAGAAAGAAAAGAAAAGAAAGAAAAATAGGTTTATTTGTCACAGAAACACGTGCATACAAAACGATAAGAATAATCAGAAAAATAAAACAAAATAGAACCACATTATAATCACGAGCTCAAAACAGAAATAGTCGGAAGCTGCACGTCATAACTGTGACAAGAAGGCTTCCACTCAGCATGATGCTGTGCTATAAGGGACCCACAGCACAGCGCTGATTTTCAGTGGTTACCCGAAAAAGACGTACGGAAATCAAGTCAGGTTCAGTGATCAGTACATAAATAGTTACATAACAAAACAAAAGAACCAGTAACTACTTAAAATATGCTGCAACTATACAACCAAATATAGGTATGAATAAATATTATGAAATAACCCAAAAATGACTCCGTAGGCATCGCAGGAGCGTGCATAAATAATGTACCTACCTGAAACATAAATTATTGTTACAATAATAGAACGTCAAGTGTTTCGTCTCGCGTATAAGAGACTGGCGGCATTGCCACGTTGTATGGCAATGGCCTTAGTCTCTAGCCAAGGTAAAAGCCAGCCCTTGCGTCACGGGCATTGTCAACCCGCCGTTTCGAGATTTCGTTGAACAAATGTATAGATAGATATATTAATTACATAATGGCCTCTTACACGGAGACTATATCGATAAGCTGTGTACCTTTGCAGTCAAGATAGGTTACTTTAGCCACATAAGACTAATGGCTGAACCCAATAACCTATTTTCAGTAAAAGACAGATCGCTATTGATGGAAAGATCTGTCCTTATGTCAGGCCCGTAAGATTCTATAATCTCTTATAGATTATTGGGACGTTAAAACCATAGATAGATAGGTTTTTCTGTCTCCAGTAAACCAAAACTGGTGATAGATGGGTTATTGGGTTCGGCCGTAAGAGTACACGCTCTTTAACCTACAGGGTCTAAGGGACAGCCCTCCGCAAACTAACATGGTGCATTCAGCTCCTTATTTTGAATCATATTCCACCGGAAAATTTCTCAGGAAAATTTATTTTTTTTAAATCGTTTTTCAGTTATAAAATTACATTATCTGTAGGCAGCACTCCATTTATGTAGATAAAACAGCTAAAATAAAATAAAAAATCAGCATTGGATGTTGAAATACTCGGCGGCCGAGGCTCGCTGCGCTGCCGTTTGCTACGCGCGTTTTGCCACGGTAACGATACATTGCGTGTGAGATAATAAAACGAATCAGGTTTATTGAATTCCCATAACGTTCCAGAAATAATTTCATGTACCGACCATCTTAGTATGATATACTGAATTCACCCCATCAGTTTGCGGAGGGCTGTCCCTTACACCGTATAGTCGTCAGAAACAAAAACGGTAGCCGAAATCGGCATGGGATGTATTATAAACTATTATATCGATATTGATTTAATATACTTTCTGTGAAAGTTCTCCATTCGTTGGTAGTTTCCTGTTTAGTAGATAGAACGATCTCAACTATTGATTGATTGATGACTTCAAATTAACCTTTCTCATGTCGTAATTACAAACATATTTAGTAAACAATTGACTTCGTACCTTTGGGGTTCAAACGACACGCAAAAGACTTAAACGTTCAACATGAAACGGCGACCAAAAATGTTTTGTTAATAAACTACACACAAATGATTAAAAATAAAAGAACGATCTAACATGACGTGTAACATCGCAACCGCTTGACAAATTGTACCACCAACATCTTCTATTTATGCTGTTATAAATCGGTACCGCCTCCAAAGAATCGAGTTGCATACATATTACGTAATACAAGCTTATAAGAACATCATCTATGCTAGTTTTTGCCGAGTACTCTAATGCTTTGATAAATTAGCAGCAGTGTCATTATCATGTTACAAGCAATTTATCACTGGGAAGTTGGTGGCCACACAAGGTGACGATGTACCACATAATTATAATCTGATTGGTTCTGAACACCATTTATTATACTCTTGTACCGTACTATACCGATCAGGTCAGGAGTTACTAGACCGGATACATTTATATCGTAAATTGCCTTATCATAACGTCCAATAGCTATTCTATTAATGATATTGTATTTTGTTGTGATTTCTTAAAGATACCGTTTGCTGTAGAATCTATATTTTAACATTTTCTATAGCGGGACATTGAAAAGACTTGTTTTAACATCTGTATTTTGCTCTTAACTATAGAGTTAAGTGGCGATGTTGTTCAAGTGAGCATGAAAGCTGTTAAAACTTGAGCGCATTTCACTTATTTCGGACTGCACGCACTTAGTTCACTTGACGTATTTGCGACGAGTAAAAGAGTTTTGTTTACGTGGAAAAAACCGATCTTCGTTTTCTAACGCACTTTATTTTTTTCTCCAGAAATAAAAATGCAAAACCGTAAATATTCAAAACACAAGTACAAAAGCTTGCTAGGTAAGCAGAAAAATAAGGCATAATAAAGTAAAATCCATTGAGATCTAAGTCATGCTTATCCAAATACTTTAGCGGGTTTACAAACAGAGTTTTGCCAGCCGTAGCTAATGAGGTCCTTGAGAAAAGAGGACACTTGAGACGGTTAGGTCGGCTCTGCGGTCCCCAGCTCATGGGTAGGTAAGTACGTAAATACGCAAATATTTGCCACCCCACTGCGATAGGCTTCTGAAGATTCAGTATTTAGAATTGCCCGCTTTAGCGTTTGGGAAAATTCCTCGGTTTTATATGTAGAGAATAACAGCCATGAATATGATTAAGTATTTTGAAGATAATATAGGTATGGTGTGGGATGTAGGGTTGTTGCCAAATATTCTGTTTAATTGTTTTTCAGATAGCGCTGAATAAGTAGGTAAAATTATTTGTAATAAGATGTTATTGATTAGATTTCATTTAAAAATTGGAGTCTTTGTAATTTAAACGCACTGTCATTGAACGTACGGTCCATCAGGTTATGCTACGCTTGCCGCGGTAGGTTCGTGGATGGGTGACCATCTTTACATATCAAGACCCCTTCGTGCCTCGGAAAGCACGTTAAGCCGTTGGTCCCGGCTGTCATTCGTGTATCTTTGACAGTCATTACGGGTCGTCAGAAGCCCGAAAGTCTGACAACCAGTCTTACCAAGGGGTATCGTAGTACCCAGTAACTGGATTGTGGAGGTCAGATAGGCAGTCGCTCCATGTGAAATACTGGTATTCAGCTGCATTTGGTTTGACTGGAAGCCGACCCCAATATATGTAGTTGGGAAAAGGCTAGGCCGATGATGTCATTGAACGTACATACCCCTAAGGCCCACTTGCGTGAAAATCTTAACTCAGATTTAGTTGCTAACACGAGGTTAAATTGACAGTTTGTCATACAATATTTATTGTCAATTTAACCTCGTGTTAGCAACTAACTCTAGTTAAGTTTTTCACGCAAGTGGGCCTAATTAATAGTATTTAAATAATAGGTGTTTGCAATTCGATACTTTTCATTATGTTTCTTTGTGTTATTAAATAGTGAACTTTCGACTTCATTTGTATCCTCTTCTTCATACATGGGAATAATTTCGTTAATTTGCCCAAAATTATTTCCGGTAGCAAATGAATTTCCAGTGATTTCTTAAATCCTGTTCAGTTGTCACACAAAAGTTCAATATGAAGCATAAAATCAACACAATAGTTTTGTATAATTATTGTAAGCTTGTTACGGACTGACTCATGTCTGATTGTAACTGGTTCCTATCCGTACTCCGTATAAAAGACCATAAAAATTAACGCTCCCCAACCCAAACATTTCTCCATTATTCCTCAAATCACTAACTTTTACAGACGATTAATTATGCGCATCATAATTTAAAACGGTATTAAGTACGCACAACAATGGTAATACAAGCCAGGAGAACACAGAAGGGAGCAAATATACCAAAAGGTTCACAAACTCCGTAGCTAGGTAAATAAGGACACGTGCCAAGTACTCAGGTACGTATTATTTGTATTCCTCTTAATTTCCATTATAGTAGACCTTCGGTCTAGTAAGCTGCGTCTCTGTAATGTTTATCAAACATAGATCGTCAAATAGTGGTGTTTGCTTGCCAAAGATTGCCACGCACCATTAGACGCGAATGAACTATCCGAGTAAAGTTTTCGGTGAAATGTTTGTTAACCCTGCCTCTATGCTTTTGTGGTAGTTGTCGAGTATACTTGGCGACCACTTATTTCTACCAAGTATTATAGTTGATGTTCATAAGTACACTTACGCTTGCTACATTTTTTGAACACAAGTTGGTGCATATTTTAGCAGTATCTAACATGTATTTTGTGCGTGTAAATATGTAAATATTTTGGTTCAACTTTTTCGGTTTTAGTCGTATTACGAACTTGTAATGTAAATTAGAATATCTTGAGTGTTTCTCGGTATGCGTTTTACGGTAATTTTATGAACGATTTCGTACGCCATAATGTAAGGGAACTCAATAATGGATGTCATCGGGTGGATCCTCGCGGGTTATTCTCATATAAGTCCAATATCCTTATCTGATCGTGAACAGCTAATTACAGCACTCTGTTATATGTTATTTGGCGTCTGCATCCACGGCTCCTTAAAATGTCAATGAAGTAAGATGAGGTCGTAAAGTTTATCATCAATTTAGTGCCCAACTCTGAGCGTAAGGTCAATGATTGGCTAAATGTTTAAAGGATCGGGTCATCAAAATGGCAGATGTGAAGCTAAAATAATGCAAAACATAATATGATGAAGATCGAATAATAAAATCATATTATAATAATGTGGTATTTTTAATCATTAGTTAGTTCAGTAATCATCTTTTCAACAGTTCAGAATAGCATTAGGTCTAGTCTAGACAGATCAAAATATTTCTGCGAATCGAGTAACAGTAACCTCATCAAGTCATCATCATTAGTTTTTGTTAATCAAATGTTAATTGAATGGGTAAAACATTACCTGCTAAACTATACAATCTATACAAATAAATTCAATTGAAGTGTCTGTTTGTAATGTTAAAATAACAGCTTTTTACTAAATGAATATGAAAGTATATACGGTACTACGCTATTTTTTTTGTCTGTCTGTTTGTTCTGGCTAATCTACAAAACGGCTGGACCGATTTTGATGGGACTTTCACTGCCAGATGGCTGATGTTATAAGGAGTAACCTACGCTATTTTAGAAAAAGGATTAGGGATCCGCGCAAAAAAATTAGAACCCATGAAATTATGAACAAAAAAAAAAAAAACTGAAGAGGATTTGAAAAATTCTTTTTGCATTTGGTTTCGCAATTCTGAAGGATGGTTATAGACTATTTAACATCACGCTACGAGCTTTAGGAGCCGAACAAAAAGATAAAAAATAGAAAGAACGCTAATCGAAAACGAAGCGATAGCGCGGGCGGGCGATGCAACGCGGTGGGTCAGGGGACGAGAGAGTTCTATTAAAAAGCGGCTGTTATTTTAGCATATTGTGTATCTTACGGCATCCACGCGAACGAAGTCGCGGGGCACAGCTAGTTTCAAATAAATCAATTACTGTTATAGATGCGCGCGCAGTGTTAGAAACAGTGCAGTTGGAGCAATTACAATCAATCAACTTACCGTCTCATTAAAATAACTTAGCTGTCATTCATTGGCATGTTACTCGTCAATCGTAAATGTTTCTACTTGATGCTGTACTGCACTTGGTAGTGTAAAAGAAATGGGCAAAAATACGTAGTTGATGCAGTCATACTTATCCATAAATGTCTTTGTAAATCTATCGGCCACAAACAACGTGTTCAATGGTTAGAAATCAGCTGAAGTTATACGAATGACAAGTCAAGGTACTAAACCAGTCAAGTGCGTGTGCGCCGTAATTACTTATATATTAAAGTTCAGTGTCAGGCCTCGTCTGAGACATGACTCCTAAATCATAGTGTTTACTAACCCAGCATCAACTAGCACACTTTAAGAGACCTTTCGGTAACAATTCACAGGAAACGGCTCTAATCTGCAGTACAGTTACATATTTCCATATAAAAAACTTTAATTAGATACAAACAATCATTGCTGGCTGTCAGTTCGTCTAGTTATTATTTCTGTCAAAGTATGTGAAGACGTTACCGTGTGAACGTTGGTCTGATCGTGACGAGTGACGTCAGAACAATTGTCGATCGCTTGTTATTATGTTGGGTGTACTCCGGCGACGAGGTTCTCATGGCGAAGCCGAGATTTCGCGTATACACGTGACTTTGCGACTCTTTCTATAATATTACCGTGCCGATACATTCTACATTTTTTCGCAATTATTATCATATCATGCAGCGATTAACAAATTTTTTATTGAAGAAAATTGCTCACAATTAAGTAATTAATTCGTGTAAGTGCTTCGATCACAGTTACAATATGAAAGTTATTCTGAAAATTCTGATTCGGTGTAGTTTACTTCATATTATTTTGGCTTGGTTCAAGACCGAGATAGTATCTAAGAGATGGACAATAATTTCCACTGGCAAACTGTTTAACTTATTATTATGAAGTTATAAATTATAAATGTTATGTCTAGTCGCAAACTTTAGGTGAATATAGACGAATTACTTATTCCAAATAACATATTTTTTTAATGTATTTAAAAGTGTTCTCCCGAATTTCGGGACAGATGTCCCGGAAAAAATTTAGTCTTATGGAAGTCGCCGTTTCATGTCTCTGTTCTTCGAAGTGTAGGCAAATAGGCACTACCTATTCCTATCACTGCTGATTACTTACGTATAATAAAGCTAGATACCTATTATTGACATCCTGCACACTAACGGCCGAACACAATAACCCATTTATCACCAGTTTTGGCATACTGGAGATAGAAAAACCTATCTGTCTATGGTTTTAACGTCTCTATAAGAGATTATGGAATCTTACCGGCCAGACATAAGGACAGATAGAATTATACTGTCAACCATCAGTAGCGATTTGTCTTTTACTGAAAATAGGTTATTGGGTGCGGCTGTAGGTAATTGCGTAACTCACTTACAGTAGGAACCGGTTTCATTTTGACAGTTCAAAATTTTCGCACTTATGAAGCAATGGATAAACTATGCTTCAAAATCATTCAGATTGTGATTGATTGTGTGTTACGCAATTAGGGTGCAGTTTTGTACAGAAAAACGTATCTTGACAAGCCGGAAAAGCTAGTAATTGCTGTTTTCTAGATACTAGATGGTGATTAATATCTGTAACTCTGAATTCTGTGGATACATCTTCATTTATTTTTGCTGCCGTAACACAAACACTTTTCTTTTTTTTAAATTCTTTACTGTTTGTTGGTCCCCAATGAATTAACAATGTTTGGTTACCCAATCAAGTTTTTTAAGTGCCGAAATAAAATTATACCAAACCAAATCGTTATAAATTTTATCACTTATCAGTAGCAGATAATTTACATCATCAGGCTGGATGAGCCGTATTAATAAATGTGAAATAAACTTTGAGATAAATGTTATTTGCATTGCTTTGCGAGCGACAACTAATTTTATTGATCGTCAATTTTGTTTACTCGGGTGGACTCCGGCGAGACCTTGGTGACATTTATTATTGTTGCACCTTGCATCGATATAAGCAAATGATCCAATTAGCAGGTTATTTATAACATTGTTGGTAAATTCATGAAACATTTGCTAGAAAATTATACTTCGGGGAGTGAGCTCAAGAACTCCACGACCTCATTCCGCCGGCCCCCTTCTATCAGCGGACATCTAGACGCACTGCAGGTTACCATCCTTACATAGTTGCCATTCCACCAATTCGCACTAAGCGTTTCCAAATGTCTTTTGTGATGCGCACAGCAAAGGAGTGGAACTCTTTGCCTGCGTCTGTGTTTCCGAACGCATACAACCCCGATCTCTTCAAGGTGAGAGTGAACAGGCTTCTTCTGGGTGTGCTCGCTCCATCGTCGACTTTGTCTCTGTCATCTCTGACCTAGACTAGAGTCAAGAGCAAACCTATCTCAAATAAAATAAAAAAATAATATAAAGCACTGGTAGGTAGTAGATAAACGTAGATACGAATAAAGAATTGAAAAAACCGGCCAAGTGCGTGTCGGACCACGCACAATGAAGGGTTCCCTAGTTGGGATGAAGAAAGAAGAGAATTATCTCAAGACCAAACTTAACATTGTAGTTGAAAAACATGTCCTCCCATACATTCCAACTGCAAATGTAAGTTTTTATGCACAATATTGAAAGATTTACCGTGTTATTTTAAGACCAAAAACTTCTTGTAGGTTTTTCTGTAATCTAAATATAAGTCTTGTATAGAACTATTTTCTGTATTTTTTCAAAATTTTTGGTTCAGTAGTTTCAGAGATAAGGGGGGGGGGGACCAAGTGCGTATCGGATCACGCACAATGAAAGGCTCCGTAGTTGGGATGAATTTATCCCAAGAGAACAAAGTTGAAAAACATGTTCATCTCATACGTTCCAACTGCAAATGTAAGTTTGCCGACTATTACTCATTAACCTGTAAAGCCTACTTAGCTGTGATACTTTTCCTTTTAATTTAGCGGTTCCATACTAAAGTTCAAGACCTACTGTTCTAAACTGTAAGGAACACAAAGAGAAAGAAAAAAGAAAGGATAATTTTGAAACACCTGATATATACTACTGCCACGGTTGTTTTCACATATCCAAAAACAACCATTTGGCTGGCAGGGGGGGGGACACTTGACTCTAAACTATTTGCAATTTAAAGCTTAATAATACATACATATTAAGGCAAACGGATCCCTGAATCAAAAAATGGTTTTCACACACCCGCAATATTTTTGAACAGCCTATCCACCCCCATCCATGGGATAAACAAGAAAAGAAAATATCATCCCCACCTTACGTGCAAGGGAGATATACCTAAAAATGTTTTTTCAAGATTTTATTTTACCACTTTGTCGGCGTGATTAATACCCATACCCGTGCCAAATTAGAGCTTTCTAGTAATAAGACTCTCTGAGCTTAACCGCAGACAGACCGACAGACGGATATAGCGAAACTATAAGGGTTCCTTGTTGACTACGGATTACGGAACCCTAAAAATGTATCAATGAATTCTAAGACCTAAATAAATAAATATCCGAGTTTTAACAAGCATTTATTTATCCTGGCTGGTACCGTCAGCGCTCCACAAGTCCACAGATCGTTGACAGTACCTACCCAAAACTTACTTTAATCTTGATTTTATCTAAAATGTTTATTAATTTAAAACATAGTGCTTACCTATCGACTTGTTACCTAGTTGGTGTAATCTCTACTGTTTACGACTCAAGTATAATTGAAAATTTCGGTAAGGTACTTACCTACTCCCTACAACTTGACACAGTTAGAAGCAATAATATTATTTATATCTTAACTTAATTTCATGTTATTTAAATTATATTTCACATATCGTTTTACAAAGACGTTGTAACGACCATGAACTACCGTTTAACTGCAAGAACTTAGACCATTACTCCGTACAGATTTATAACCACTAAAACTGTTTACGATGCTAAAATATTTACTGTATTGAAGATACCTTAAATTGTATAATGTACAAAATTAACCCTGCATTTGCGCTATTGCCTCTCACCTCACCAGTTAACGTTAAACGTTATTATATTAGGTAGTACCTGTACTATAGCTGACGTTTTCTGGCACTAGAGCCACCTTTCTGAAAATAATTTAGCTGTACAAAGCCGTGGTGTTACTTTCCGGAGATAAAATGATTGACGTAAAAACTTGATGAGGTATAATTTCGCATGGTTTTAAAGACTTGACAAAATCGAGTTTTCTTTAAGTAAGTTAAGTTTGTAAGTTTAATGTTAATGTTAAACCTTCCGGAGTATTATCTAAATGATTGGGAATACAATATCAAAATCCACTGCCTAGGTTAGAAGAACAACGCGGTTACACAGACAGACAGACACCAGAAGTGACTTTAATTTATAATTTGAATAGAAGTAATACCTACCACCCATAGATTGACTACTTACTAATCATAATTGGATACGTACGTTACAGCTGTCAAATTCAAAAATCGAATTGCATAACCCGAACATTTTGAGCAGAGGGGCAATTCTTGTAATTTTAAGAAATTCACAGTGTGATTTCAGTCTCTATATGTAAAAATTTTGAGCAGAGTTGCAATTCTTGTAATTTTAAGAACATTCGCAGTCTCAATATGTCAAAAATTTTGAGCAGACGGACAATTCTGTAATTTTAAGAACATTCATAGTCTGATCTCAGTTTCAATATGTAAAAAAACCTAAAATTATCCTACATTTTTGACATTTGACTGTTGTAGATTTTGAACGTAACTAAAAACGTTCAAAATTTAGTCGCAATCTCATCTCAGTGACAATCAAATGTCAAAAATGTAGGGTATTTTTGACAAATTTGAGTGAGACTGAGATCAGACTGAATGTTCATAAAATTACGAGAATTGCCCCTCAGATACTTGATTTGATGTCAGCCGGTCCGTCAGTAAGCTGTAACTGTGAGTGTCCGTAGGTAATGTCAGTCACACGTGTCGAGCATGTTTGTCAAGCCTGTAGTGGACAATGACCATCGTTAGACTTAACCTCGAACTTCATATGCCTCGTTGACCCGCGAGCTTTACTAGGAATTCGTTTTAGATTTTTTTCACATTACGCTAGCTAGAGAATGGAAGAGGTACATATTTGATGTATTTTTTATGGATTTAGTTAAGGGGGAAGCGCTAAGGTAGCCCGCGAAATTCAAATTTTCTTACGACTCTTTTGCAATTTGCAGCTCAGTGTCTGGGTGTATGTTGATTAAAGTATGATTCGCGACCGTAACAAATATCTTTTTACAGAATTAGAAGCATTAAAATCAGTAATACATCTCCTGTTAGTATAATCCTTAAATACCAAGATTTCATGAAATAATCATTCAAATGGATTACTTTGTCTTAAGAGTTGTATTTGATGACTTTAATTATTATAATTACTTATTTATTATGGTCGCGAATCATATTTTAATCAACATACAACCTAATACTGACATGCAAATTGCAAAAAACGCAAAAAAAAATGAATTTCGCAGGCTACCCTGGCACGTTCGCCTTGAGAAATGAATATGTGGACAAATTAAAAAGCAGTTTTATCCTACTATTATACCAATCGTATTTTCTCTCTCTCAGTCACTATTTTCTTGCGGTCCTATCACTTTATAGTAACAAATAGGTAGGTACCTACAACAAGACAAGATATCCAAACAAAACCAATCAGTTGCTAATGTTGATAATTGTCTTCTACCACATAAAAGTAATTGTATGACACTGAATCCTCACATCATGACAACGTTTGACGATTTATTGTTACTCAGTAGGTAGACAGTTTTGCAAGAAATTCTATCGAAGAAAAGCTTTGATGAGTATTGGAAATGATTTTCCCAGAAAAGACAGTTTCACTTCTTTGTTTATTTGAAATGCTTGTCTATTTAAAATAACTCCTACTAGCCCCGGAAAAATATCTGAATATAGCGATTAGATAGGATACCGTCATGGCGGGCTACTTTGACTCTAGGGCATAACTTTGGCCCAAATCGAGACAAATGTTTGAACTCCCCGCCGTGTCGCGACCACACAACCGAACGTCGTATTCCTTCGGTAACTAATAGATGGCGATATAGACGCGTACTTGCGGAACTGTTGTGTGGAATTAATGACACTAAGCATTTGTCTCGATTTGGGCCAAAATTATGCCTAGAGTCAAAGTACCCCGCCATGACGGTACTAAGATTTTATTTTTCATTTCTTTCCCCAAAGCGCAGGAGCTTAAAGTGGCCTTTCATTTCATCAATCTTTAATCAAATAGATATGTGATAATAAGAAAATAAAAACTTATTAAAAGAAAATTTAGTCAAAAATCTGTTTCCACAAAAAGACTTCCACCACAACACTACAAGTTTCTTGTAAAGCTTTCCGCAAAAAATCTTGAAAGGCCATACAATTTAATCAACTGACGATCGATCCCAATAACAGTTGTGAATCTAAAATAACATTTAATTCGATAAAGACCGCACGTGGCGTAGCCCGTGCGACGGACATTTCAATCCGGCGTTTTATTCTATTAATTTGTAATCCGAATAGTGTGCGTATAAAATGAAACGATTCGTTGCGCTCTTGAATTTAGTTACGTGTCGTTATTAGCAGTGCTCATACTGCTCATGTTCTTGGTGAGAAATATATAGAAAAGTTGTAGAAGGTTCACTCCACAAAGGAACTCAAGACTTTTTACTAGGTTCTTCGTATCTTAATCACAATTTCGACCTAGAAGGCAATCAAGGACTTCTAAATGACATTCAGTTAACTGTCAAGGAATCTAAATATTTATATGCAATTACCAAGTTAAACACATAAGATACAAAAACAAAAAGTCCTTTTCCTAATGGGTTATGTAAACCCCTGGGTGTGTGTATGGAGTGTTGTAATCTGATATTAGACACCCACTATCTAGCGCACAATTACCAACACAACGGTTAAAAGCAGGCACAGCTTTTTAAAATCGACGTAGCGTGTCTATTAGGAAACTGGGCCGACGCCCATTGCAAACTGTGGCAGGATAGGTACTCTTCCCCCTTCTACTTACTATCTACCACCAAAGGAGCATCTTCCTGCAGGGTCAGCAGGGTGTAACCTTTCATGGTCCACTTGGAAGTCCCTGGACCGTCTCCGGACACAAGCGGAAAAACGTAACTCCAATCTGCTAAAGTGGGGCTACCTCGACGGAACGGCAGCAGGGTGTGGATGTGAAGCTGTGTCACAAACTATGCTTCACCACCTATCCTGTCCTCTGTGTCCCAAAACATGCAGCCAAGGTGACCTCTGCGCTACCACCGACGACGCCGTGGAAGTGAATTCTTCTTCACACGAATCTACCTTTTAGAAGGGGTGACTAGAACCAATTTTGACGTTCAAGTGCCTTTTACGTATGTGACTATTTGAAATAAATGATTTGACTTTGAGTGGCGAAGTTTTGGGCCTACAAGATCAGACAGAATAGTCGTGCCAGCAACATGAAGAAGAATAAGGAGGGGTTATGTTATGGGTTTGCTCGATTTTGGTTGAACTTATTTGATTCAAGTTTACGTTCAGTCGATTCTACATTTCCACGTCCTGCAATCTATGATTTTCTTGAGTTGAAATTTGGTTTTCTCTTTTCTACTTAGTCCATGAAGGAGTCCCGTATTGCACAATGGCAATTATTAGCTATTTGGCAGTAAGCCTTCTGTGCTCATCTATGTGTCCATCGTCTCCACGTAACGGGTGGATGCGCGTGAGTGTACCGCTTCGATCCCCGACGAGCATAATCGACTGTGTCTAGATTACACACGCACCGCATCCCGACGTGACGCGACATCGGGGCCGTGCGCGAGCGCAGATGTCCGCTCTTATACAGATGATGCTTATCCCCGTTCAGATATTAATGTGGAATTAGACAGACTGTTGATATGAATTGATTTGTGTCAGCAGTATCTAATGGAGGACTTAGGTGGTTTGTTGACGAGCCGATTGATGCTTGTATTCTACTATAATGTAATGACAGGAATTCTATATTACAAGAGCAGATTCTTTACTTAAATATTATATCAATTAACCTTTGGAAATGAACTTTTATATAATTTTTTACCTTGAACTGAAAAGATAGAAATACCTTAAAAATAGTCCGTGCTTAACTTCGGAAATCATTCAGTTAATAATTTTAAACAAAATCGTTGCAAAATAGTTTGTGTGAGCAGTTCTACGACTTAATATTAGATGCAATACAAACCGACCTTGACTTGGTGTTTGTTTCTGAATACCTTCTCAGATAAAGAGAAACGTAGACGCCTTCTCGCTTTTAAAAAACTGACTTACACAAGGATTTTTTAAATATTAATTCTGCTCATTAAAAATATTTAATTATAGACATTATAAATAAAACAGCGACACTTAAAATAAAATATTTTCTTTTAAAAATATCGTATTACGTAATAGGTCACATCTATCAGAAGAACCGCTTGCTACTATGATGACACTACATTAATCCATGATCGACTTAAGATAATCCAATGCATCGGCTAACGGCTTGACGTGTAATAAGGGAGCAAGACACAGACGGCCAACTAATGACTTGCCACTGTGAGTAGCGCACACGTACAGCTATAATACTAGCCATGGATTCATTTACCTAACCCCCAAGGGAAAATACTTGGAACTGCACAAACAACTGTAAGTTACTATTTGCTATCCGCTTCATAATAACTTTTGTAGAAGTAGAAGTACTTAATACCTAGACAAAAAAAAAGCATCATGCTCTAAAAAAGTTTAGAGAAAAGACACCCATAGTTCGCCAAGTCTAATTTAATAGGAGACAGGTTATCTATATGTAGGTATACAAATAAATAAAATTGAAGTGTCTGTTTGTAATGTCAAAATAATAACGTTTTACTAAATGCATAGTAATATGAAAGTATATACGGTACTTAGCATTTTTTTTAAATATTTGTCTGTCTGTTTATTCCGACTAATCACCACAACGGCTGAACCGATTTTGACGGGATTTTCACTGGCAGATGGCTGATGTTAAGGGGAGTAACTAAGGCTACTTTTATTTTAGAAAGATCATTAGGGTTTCGGGCAAAAAAAATTAAAACCCATTAAATAGTGAACAAAAACTTGGATTTGAAAAATTCTTTTTGCATTTGGTAGCCCAATTCTCGCTATTATACCCATGAAATTATGAACAAACACAATAAAACTGAAGAGGATTTGAAAAATTCATTTTACATTTGGTAGCGCAATTCTGAAGGATGGTTATAGGCTATTTAACATCACGCTACGACCCTTAGGAGTCGAGCAAAAAAAAAGTCAGAAAGAACACTAATAATAATATAATAGCGCGGGCTGGCGATGGAACGCGACGGATCGGGGGACGAGGGTGTTTTATCAAAATTTGGCTGTTATTTTAGTATATTGTGTATCTTAAGACTTCCAGGCGAATGAAGTCGCAGTGCACAACTAGTACATATACAGGGTGTGGCGTAAATAGTGGTCCAACGTTAAGGGGTCGATACACCATATATTCAGCTGTCGCATACCACAATTTGAAACGTTTTTTCCATAGATCTCAGAATAAAATATTTTTCTATTCGTTTTTGAAAAATGTATACCTTGCTTTACTAATGTGGCTGTAATTTCTAAAACAGATATTATTTTATCATATTTTTTTCTGTTTATAATTACTGTGGAATACATGTGCTATCACATGCAAGTAATTTTGTAAATGTAATTTTATAGGTAATAAAGAAAAATGTATTTATTTCAAAATCTAACTCAATTGTCTAGAAAATTATGTGACTTGGGGTGCGAATGGTGTAAAAAAAATGTACGACACTGTCGGTGCCCATTATTTTAAAAACTTGTTCAATTAATGCAGATTCTAAAATAGTATAATAATAACCGAAACTCAGTATTTATACTTTTTTTTTTTTTTTTTTTTTTTTTTTTTTTTTTTTTTTTTTTTTTGTGGATGGGAAATCATCAAATGACTTCTCCCGCTCTGGGCGGAGCGGGAGGGCGTGTCAGACTTTTACTGACTAAAACCCACCCGTGTTCCTTCTGTTGCCTGTGCCGGGGCCACGGTAACTCTTTCGAACATCCCGCAACCCTAGCTGGCATCGGCCCTAGCGGACCCCGTCAATAGTGCTGACATCTCTTTGAGGCGCGCGTGGAACACGACGCGCCGTCGACTCGGGCCTGGTCCTTACCGGACGGCGAGCTACCCATTGCTCGCCGTCCGCAAGCCCGCGCCTACGGTGGCCGGGAATCGGCTGCCGATTCCCGACGCCCAGGGCGTCTCCTGCGGCGACTAGGGGCGTGAGGGTGCAAAGCTTGCCTCTCCCTCACGCGTCCCGCCTCCTCCTTCACGAGCATTACTGCTTCGCAGAAGGAGGTAATGGCTTCCCATGCACTCTCGCTCCGTACCATGGCCTGGACCAGGGCCGGACGCGAGTATTTATACTTAAGACCGAAAATAAAGAATGACGTGTATCAACACGTTATTCTTAATTTTCGCTAACGTTCCCCTAGCGGGGTACTAAAGTACAAAATCCACGCGGACGAAGTCACGTGGGAAGTGCTCGTTGGCGTATAAAAGAACCTAGATATGTTTTGTCTTTTAAAATTGTTTCTATGAAGAAGATTATAGGTACATAGGTACCACCTACCTATAATCTTCTTCTTAGATAGGTGGTACGTTACGTTGATAGGTGGTAGGTATCTCCTTTTGATAATCATTCATTCGAGGGGAGAAAATCCTGCTGAACTGCAGTGGCGAAGCCTTCATATAACCCGATTCCTATCGGCTTCTCTTCAGAACCACCACTCTTCTTAATGTCTACTATTGCCAAATAATGTACACCTGTGTGTGTAACTGTGTAACACATCAGATAATATATATTTAATACCAGTTTAATACAGTCATCATAAGATTAAAATCATTACAAAAATGCCTAAAATTTTTTTGGCTGAGTTTATGAGAAATGAACAATTTTTTCTTCGGCTTCCCTCATAATTGTAGCTCCTTCATAATTGTAGCTGCGCCACTGGTGAACTGTAACTGTACATAGATACTTACATGTCAGGACCATATATCTATCATAATAATTAACTTATCTGTCATTTCTTCATTGTTTTTACCTATTGTGGTATAGTAATTTTATTCTAGGTGCATCGTCTTCATATACTGGATGATTTTTTTTACCGTCTCGCAATTTTTACAGGGTGTTCTACCCATGAACATGAACAACTTTCACTATGGGACCAACTATGAGATCACGAAAAAAAAATCAGCTGTTTCATACATTTTGGTCAAGTAGTTTTGAACTTTTCTATTAAACAGTAGATTTTTTTTCGTGATTTCAGAGTTGGTCCCGTAGTGAAAGTTGTTCATATTCATGGGTACAACACCCTGTAAAAATTTCGAGACGGTAAAAATATCATCCAGTATAATTATGTAATTAATGTCATACAAAATATTGTAAAACATTTTAAAAGAGTAACGGTGCAGTTTCTTGCCCATTCTTCTCCATACGAAACTACCTTTTAGAAGGGGCAACTAGAATCAATTCTATTTTCTTGTTAATCTTTGACATTCAAAAGTGCTTTTTATGTGCCTATTTGAAACATACGATTTGGCTTTGACTTTGACTGAGCCATAACCAATTAAATTGTATCATCAGCCACCTTATTAATAAACTGAAAAGATCGACGGACAAAGAGTTTTGTATCCGTCAAAGAAATAATTTATTTCAATTTGCTTTGCGTTTCTCAAAGGTCTTATTTAAAAAGCTTACATTTAAAAAGCTTACATTTAAAAAGCTTAAAGGAAATCAAATCGAATGCTTACGAGCTCATTTCAATTTTGTATAGGCATCGGTAGTTAACTTCTTAGGAAGCTTTGCAAGTAAATTCTATTACAAGTGGTCAGCATCTAAATAATTTTGAATGTGATAGAATTTATTGCCCTTTTAAGTAAACTGAATGACAAATTACAATTTTATTACAAGTAAGTATATCCAGACTTAAGTATTTTTTGACACTAGGTGTTGCCTGCGGCTTCGCCCGCGTGGATTTCAATACTTCCCTATTTGAATCTGATTTTGTTCACAATTTCAAGGGTTTTCATTTTTTTTTTGCACGGAACCAATTCTTTTTTGTTAAAACAAAAGTACTTATAGTTACTCCTTATAACATCAGCTATCTGCCAGTGAAAATCCCGTTAAAATCGGTCCAGCCGTTCCGGAGATTAGCTGGAACAAACAGACAGACAGACAAAAAATTTATACTACACTTCCTTACTGAAACCTCTTTTCTCATCTAATGACTCTTTTTAAAATGATAAATGTCGTCCATGTTGGATACACATCACATAACATAACATCACGCCTGTAATCTCCGAAGGGTTGGGCAGAGGTGTACCTATAGTACACCCACATTTCGCCAGCTAAGTTTAAGTCCCATGTAATAGGGGGCGAGCCTATTGCTATCAACCTGGCACAAATTCAGACTCCGGGCTGCTACTGAGAAATTCCAGATGGAAAACTCAATAACAATTTGCCCGACACACATCGATATAGATAAATCGATACTAACCACCTCTACGACCTTTTGTAAATGTTATAAGCCGATAAACCAAAAAGCTCCCAATGACTTGACCATTTCGGCTGACAATTACATTTTAATATTTCGATCACAAAACAAAATTTCGTCACGCCTCCAAATTATGTAAACACGAAACAAATTGACGTTAAACTGTCTTTAATGAGACACTAACCACCACTTAATCTGCGGTTTACTATAACCGAAAGTAAATTAAAGGTTAACACGAAAGCCAAACGTATTGTAACGCCTCCTATTAGAAATAATTTGGTAAACTTATTTACACAATCATTACAGGGTAAAATGCATCGTTTGCATCTATTATGGTTGGAATGTTAAACGGTGGGTATTGACAACAAACAAACGAAGAAGGGAACAATAAGAATTTACGTGTGTTAACTAGTACAGTAGGTACACCGCAATGTACTAGGTACGCAGGTACTGGTAAACTCACCTACTATCGATCTTGTAGGTGTAGGTATCTATGTTCTAAAATAAGAAAATAACTGTTGTTTTCTGTACAGTGTAAGGCTTGTGCAGACTGGCGTGACGCGCTAGTCTGCATGAGCCTTTATGAGCGTGTCTGAATTTCCTAGGTAGGTACAGTCCGCGAGGCCTAAGCTGAGCTTTGCATTTGTGTAAGTGCACATAGAGAGTGTAGGTGTGACGTCGGCCTAGAGCGTGACGCGTCTGTGCGCGACGCGTCTGTGCGCGTCGTCTAACTCTGCTTTTGGTAATCACTCACACAAATGCAGAGTTCAGCTTTGGCCTCGCGGACTGTACTAGAGGTATCGCAGACGACGACACAAGTTTCGACAAGTCAGCAAAAATAGAACCAGCGCCCTAATAGCTTAATACACTTTCAATCACAGTCCGAGTGATTTTGAAAGAAATAACTACTGCATTTTGATAATTAGTTTCTTCAAGAGATAATAAATAACGCAATGAATGTTGTTCTGTCCAAATGAAAGGCATTGCATTGCTGTTATTATGTAAAAATGCGTGTTACGCAATTACCCCGCTGGTGACCCACATAAAATCAGATATCGGATAAATATCGGTCACCAACTAAAAGCGACAAAATCTATACATATACATACAAATACATAAAATTGAAGTGTCAGTTTGTAATGTCAAAATAACAGTTTTTTACTAAATTCATATAGGTAAAAGTACAAAAACAATTTAAAAAAATTTTGTTAGTCTGTCTGTTTGTTCCGGCTTATCTCCGAAACGGCTGGACCGATTTTGACTGACCTTCCACGGGCAGATAGCTAATGTTACAAGGAGTAACTTAGTTACGTTTATTTTAGAAAAAGAATTAGGGTTCCACGCAAAACAATTAAAACCCATGAAATTATGAACAAACACCAGATTTGGAAAATTCTTTTTGCATTTGGTAGCTCAATTCTCAAGGATGGCTATAGGCTATTTATCACCACGCTACAACCCTTAGGAGCCGAGCAAAAGGAAAAATATCAGTAAAAAACGCTTACGAAAACGAAGTAATAGCGCGGGCGGGTGATGCAACGCGGCGGGTCGGGGACGAGGGGGTTTTATTAACATGTGGCTGTTATTTTAGTATATTGTGTATCTTACGACTTCCAAGCGAACGAAGTCGCGGGGCACAGGCTAGTACAAAATGAAACTATTATAAAGAGTCCTAATAGTTCTGTTGTTAGAACATAAGTTTTCTCTAGCATAAATAACATTGTGACTTTTATATCAGAGGTAATCGACCATAAAATATTGTAAAGAAGGCTTTGAAATAAAGTTCTTTCTTATATTTTATAGCGTCTGTGGACCACTGTACGTAGGTAAACCGAGTGCATCATTTTATTTTATTAGAATTCATTCATACATTTTAGAGCATCATCATCTGCCTAGCCTTTTCCCAACTATATTGGGGTCGGCTTCCAGTCTAACCGGATGCAGCTGAATCCCAGTATTTTACATGGAGCGACTGCCTATCTGACCTCCACAACCCAGTTACTGGGTAATACGATACCCCTTGGTAAGACTTGATAAGACATAAATTTTAGAGCATAACTCGTTAAAATGTAGGGAACAGCTGTTTTTTTTCACGATTTCAAGTTTGGTCCCATAGTAAAAGTTGTTCATAACGATGAGTACAAAACGATCGTGGCAGCTCCTAGCCAATAAAAAAGCAGCGTGTAGATAGATAGCTATCTACACGCTATAACTATAGTTATTATGAACTCATAAGTATTTGTTACATGTCACAATAAAAGCGTTACAAAAAGTCACTATTAGTATTGTCAGTATTAAGTCAATTTACTGAATAATGACAACATTGACAGGTCTGACGGGCGAGTAAGATAATGACGACTTAATCGCAGGCTACGTTTTAATTGATCCGATTACTGGGCTGTCAATAATGTCATTATTATTGATCGATTCACTGCGTAAAAAGTGACACGATAAAATAATTACATAGGAGACAGAAATAACAATGACAACCTCATACAGGGTGTAAGGGACAGCTCTCCGCAAACTAACAGGGTGCATTCAGCTCCTTATTTTGAATCACATTCCACCGGAAATATTCTCAGGAAAATTATAATTTTTTAAATCATATTTTCAGTTACTATTCCTTTATTTCAATGTTAATTTACATTATCTGTACGCAGCACTCTATTTATATGTAAATAAAACAGCTAAATTAAAAAAAATCAGCAATGGATGTTGAAATACTCGGCGGCCGAAGGCTCGCTGCGCTGCCGTTCGCTACGCGTGTTTTGCCACGGTAACGATACATTGCGTGTGAGGTAATAAAACAAATCAGGTTTATTGGATTCCTATAACGTTCCTGAAATAATTTCATATGCCGGTCATCTTAGTATGATATACTGAATTCCCCCCATCAGTCTGCGGAGGGCTGTCCCTTACACCCTGTATACGTACTTGAATATCTGTAGTACTGTGATTCTTGACACTGAAAGAAACACAAAATACACACACATAACAGCACGCCTGTAATCCCCGAAGGGTTAGACAGAGGTGTAACTATAGTACACCCACATTTCGCCAGTTAAGTATGTTTAAGACACAAACACACACAAAACGCAAAACATTGCAATAAAAATATCGCAGAAATAGCAATTAACAATGTTATCACCATCCATTCAATGTTTTTCTTTCATTCTAACTATTAAATAATACATCCACAGTCTACCTTTATATTTTGTCCATATTATCTTTACGACATATCAACATTTTCCAAAAAAGGTGTTAATGTCTAAATCTGCTCATACAAGACCCGCTGTTGGAACATCTCATAAATATGAAACGACGTCTTTATTCACAGTCTCGCGTCAAACTCATCAAAAAGGCAGAGAGGCGACGGGCCGTCACATAAACAAAGTAGGCCGACATTCGGTAGCACAAGAGCAGCAAACAAACGAGGCGTTAGCACAAACGAGGCGTTAGCACAAACGAGGCGTTAGCACAAACGAGGCGTTAGGCGTTGGCGAGGCGTCGACGTGCCTCGACTTATGGCCTCCGTTCAGCACTTAATTGGAACATGCTCGACATGTTCACCTGTTCGTATGTTAAATGTAGTTATAACCTGTTGTTCTTATTTGACAAGTTGACATTTGACATGCTAGAAAGCCAAGTTAATAAAAGCTTGGAATCCGTTAAAGTTTTTTTGGTTTAACCATTACCTACACTAGTATAACTACGTAGGTTTAACCGGTTAAGTTCCAAATGGAAATCTCTGTCAAACCATTTTTGAACGTTTTTGATTGGTTGACAAAAATATCAATGACCAAACAAGTTGACATACCTACTTAAGTTTTGACGACAAGTTAAGTTGTTAAGCGTTTCGTATTCGCTTTTCGGTAGCCTATGTCAGTCCCATATATTTTTGACTTTTCCATCATAGTTCGCTTTGATATAACGTCACTCTGTCTGGGCCCTCACTGCACGTATATTGGCTAGATTAATTTCTGAACAATATGACAAGCAACCGTTATTCATGGGAATAACCTAGGTACATAAAGTTGCAGAGCCATAGTTTGTTGCTGTTTGTTTATTCAAGCCATCTTTATTGCTAATTCATTGCTCCTACATCTAGCTCACTGATGACTACCTACACCGTGATGTCGCATACAGATTAAAAATCAAAGAGAAGTTATTGATAGTGACAGCAATATAATTTTTTATAGGGCCATGAGTCGGCTTTTTAAAATACTTGCGGTTATATTTTAATAGTCTAGCGTACGTATTCGAACATAATAGAGCGACAACCTTTTCGTGCTGGCTTTACAGACACAATAAATAAATAAAATAAAAATCGTTTATTTTCAGGCATCGACGGCCCATAGCATGTTAGAATTACCAAAAAAAACTTACAAACTATGTTAGTAGTAGCACACAAAAGAGAAACACAGTATCCAATTAGAGGAAGATTTATCAAGCCAGATGTCTGACATGTAGCTTGATAAACCTATCCATTGTAGGCCCTTCTAACCTATCTGAAAAAACCTTCCGTACGCTGTTGCTGCTCCCCCTCACTCTGCGCATCATTGATGACACTTTCTTGCGCATGATCGCGAAATAATCGTCCGTGTGTGCGTCAGCGAACATCCCTGACGCACTACAGTAACGTGGAAGCCTCAACAGCGCCCTGAAGGCATTGTTATATTGAATGCGCAGTGTGTTGTCAGCTTTTTGGGTATGATTAGCCCACAGACTGCTGGTGTAAAATATTTGACAAAACGCCTTAAAAAGCGTTATTTTAACCGGTACTGAACAACCAGCAAATCTGCAAGCGATGTTTCCCCTCACAGCCATCGCCCTGCGCTCTCTTTCCATATCCGCGTCATCTTTAAGATCCTCCGTAACAATATGGCCCAAATATTTAAATTGTGTTACCCTCTGCAAAGGTGAACCGTTTACTTCTACGGGAGGGACATTTGAGGGCCTTTTATTTCTTCCTCTAAATACCAACAGCTCACTCTTTGCAGGGCTCAATGCGGCGCAAATCGCACGTTGCGTCATCGTCGCGGCTCGCACCTGTTTGCAGGAGCCTTAAAGCCGACGTGCGCATGGACGTAAAAATATCGCTGCGTTTTTTTTTCGCGCACTGGATTTTCAACGCTCTGCTTAGCGCCGAGAGTTGAAAATCCAACAGTTTGTTTTTTCGACGCGCTGAAATGCAGTCTGTGGGATTCTCGATGCTCGGCTCGTTCCCGCCGCGATATTTT
This sequence comes from Fissipunctia ypsillon, assembly GCA_947568875.1. Classification (NCBI taxonomy): domain Eukaryota; kingdom Metazoa; phylum Arthropoda; class Insecta; order Lepidoptera; family Noctuidae; genus Fissipunctia; species Fissipunctia ypsillon. The sequence continues at coordinate 10,874,327 of OX387659.1, read as the reverse complement.
TACGTCTGTGCGAACGTCAGCAAAATGTTCTAGCAAACATTCGAATCTATTTATTTGACACGGATTGTATCTAGTACGTACCTAATGAGGCATAGTATACAATGTTGTTGTCGTCTAACGACCTAAGCATTTTATGACCAAGAGTGAACGATTAAATATTAATTTATAATCCTTTCAGCATAACGGGACCCGCTAATAAATCGACAAAACTGTATGCGATGGAGAAGATGGCGTAGGTTTCTACGTAAAATGAAAATCGCTTAACTATAACAAAATAAGGTGATAATTATTTTATTGTTTTAAATATCAACTCCAATAAAAATTATATTTATTATTGTCAAACGATCGTGTCACTTGCAGTGTTAAAGCAACGAGGTCTCAGAGTTTCCAGTAGGATAAAAAACCTTACTCTGCAAAATAGGCATAGGTATTTATGTAAAATGTCAAAATAAAATACGCGAACTAAATTCTCAAGACAACTAAGGAAGTTAATCACAACAACTGAGTTCATCACTTATCTAAATTTTACGAAAACATAATCGATTTACCCAGTATTCCTATTAATATAATTAGTTCGGACATATCAGCTGAAACACACGACCGGCGTGTTGCTGCTGAATCTCAATTAAACCCACTAATGACTATATCTAAATCACCGACCTACCCGTCTTTAGATTGTATCGAGTGAGATCATTTGCATTCGCTTTATTACCGAGACACCGGCTTGAGTAATTAATGTCTGCCTCATGTTGGTATACGAACTAGCGTGTAAAGACAATGCTTTATCTATCCCTAGTTCGTTAATAAACACGTTTTAAGTTATTATTGCGCAGGCGACGTGGTACGCGTGATCACCAGTGATAGGAATAGGTAGTGCTAATTTGCCTAAACTTCGAGGAAGGAAGTAACATAGAGTGGATAATACCTCCTCTAAAATCCCGGAATAATTTTAATGACGTTTAAATCCCGGGATTTAAAAACCACGAATTTTTTATCGGACTTTATTTGTAGTTACAAATTATTGATTTGAAAAATCATAACATTTTTTAAAAAATGTTATGATTTTAGAAATCATAAAAATTACATATTATGTAATTTTTATGGTGTACATAGTAAAGAGTATTCTATCTATCTATAAATACAAACAAACAGCAATACGCAAACAGACATAAAAAAAATAAAAATAAAATAATTACAAAATAAGCCGTGGCAGCTAAGAACTGACCAGTCCCAACTAACGGCGCCTGTTCACGAACATGACGCATGGATCAGCACTATTTAGCTCAACAATTTTGAAGAGAGCCGAATGATCCAACACACACGCCACCATCAGCGAGACATTTTAGTGAGCATGACATACTCAGCCACCAGGGCACATTCAACTCAATGAATGATATATAGCCCACAGAAGTATTAATCAGTGTAGTGTCAATCACTAAGCTTACTATTAAAATTGAATAAAAAGAAAATTACAAAGTAATACAACGCATTAAAAATGTTTACAAGGTACCTATACATAAATCAATCAAAAGCACCTCCATAAAAAAAGTACGTTAAGCAATTAAAAAATCCAACAGATAATATAAGAATCGATAGGTCAGCGTAGTACCTACATTATGACACTGGCAGTTCGAAACGTCAATCAGATGTCATTGAGACGCCATCAAAGTACCCAAATTGATTGTGATAGTTAGTACATGTGTAATTTGCTGTAGATCTATGGAATTTATTAAGTTATTATTTGTTGATTAATTATTACTAGTTTCTCTATAAGTTGTAACCCGAATAGATAGTCAGTGTTTTTCTTCTGGTTTCATTTGGGCACACTGTATTTCACCAAATCAGACACAAATCTGTCAGACATCTGCGAATGTCCCTGTGATTTATTTGTACTATAAAGATTAAGAATAAAAACAGATATATGTATTTATAATCATTAAAACTAGGACACGGTCTAATGGTGATCTCGTCTTAAAACTTTAACTTTATTGTTTTACGGAAATACCAGGCTGAAGGCTCACTTATCTTTAAGAACTTGAAATATTAATTAAAATATACAAGCTAAGACCCAAATATATAAAATAGATTATGTACAAGTATATAATAAAAACCGGCCAAGTGCGTGTCTGACCACGCATAATGAAGGGTTCCGTAGTTGGGATGAGTTTATCCCAAGAACAAACTTAACATTGTAGTTGAAAAACATGTTCTCACATACATTCCAACTGCAAATGTAAGTTGGCCGACTATTACTCGTTAACTTGTAAAGCCTACTTCGCTGTGATAGTTTTCCTTTTAACTTCGTTGTATATACTACTACCGTGAATTTTTTCACATATCCAGAACTAACCGTTTAGCTGGCGCGGGAGGGGGGGGGGGGACACTTTTTTTTTTTTTTTTTTTGTGGATGGGAAATCATCAAATGACTTCTCCCGCTCTGGGCGGAGCGGGAGGGCGTGTCAGACTTTTACTGACTAAAACCCACCCGTGTTCCTTCTGTTGCCTGTGCCGGGGCCACGGTAACTCTTTCGAACATCCCGCAACCCTAGCTGGCATCGGCCCTAGCGGACCCCGTCAATAGTGCTGACATCTCTTTGAGGCGCGCGTGGAACACGACGCGCCGTCGACTCGGGCCTGGTCCTTACCGGACGGCGAGCTACCCATTGCTCGCCGTCCGCAAGCCCGCGCCTACGGTGGCCGGGAATCGGCTGCCGATTCCCGACGCCCAGGGCGTCTCCTGCGGCGACTAGGGGCGTGAGGGTGCAAAGCTTGCCTCTCCCTCACGCGTCCCGCCTCCTCCTTCACGAGCATTACTGCTTCGCAGAAGGAGGTAATGGCTTCCCATGCACTCTCGCTCCGTACCATGGCCTGGACCAGGGCCGGACGCGAGAGATCGCCGCCGCCGATCGCTTCCGCGAGGACACGGCGGTGCTCCGCCCAAGCCGGGCAGACCTCCACCGTATGCTCCACCGTGTCCTCCGGGCGATCCACACAGTGGTGACACCCGGGCGTTTCCTCCCGCCTTATCCGGAACAGGTACCTCCCGAAGCACCCGTGTCCGGTGAGGACCTGCGTCAGGCGGAAGGTGAGGACGCCGTGGCGCCTCTCCAGCCACTCCTCAAAGAGGGGACTTATCGCCGCAATTGTGGCGTGCCCGGGGGGGGGGGGGGGGACACTTGACTCTAACAAAAATTAGCACTTTAAAGCTTAATATTTCAGAAACGGATCCTTTAATCGCTAGCTTTCTACTACTCTCTGGGCAGACATGGCGAAACTATAAGGGTTCCTTGTTGTGGAAAGAGCTCATTGGGCATCAAAACATTCGTCCGCACCGCTGTCAATGGGAAAAGTGCCCAAAAGGCTGGCAGTATTGCCACGTCGGGTGACAATTGTAACTAATTGCTAATCCTATCTTATAACTACAATATCCGCGAAAAAGATGGCAACACTGTTATTATTTACCTCATTACAATCCTCGCCTCGATCCTACGCAAATGAGAAAATACGCAGGTAACGTCATTATAGTATCTTGTCCATTACGCCTGATTGATGAACCGCCAAGTCGTGGGCTTCGGGACACATCATCTTGTTTATGTTCACTGGTCGCACTTATCACACATCTTTTAGATACAGCCGATGTAATTAACGATCTGCCGATACACGAACTACTTAGATTAGTTAGCATTATACGCTTAATTAACACATTTGTCTTACTGTTTGTTAGATTAATTGGTCAATCAACACCTACACCGTACTGTTGCTGTAGTCTAGCTTCTAGCTATTTCGTTTCTATGTTTACTCTACGCCTTAGCATCAGTCGATGAAGTGAATTCATTATAGATAAACTTGTTTCCTGGCATTTCAATTCTAAACAATTGCCAATTAAGGTCCTGTCAATCCCACAAAATATATACCGAAATATATTAATTTAAACGCGCAACGGTAAACAAGCATGCGTAGATTGAATGGCAGAGACAATAGCGCATTCATTATTGTGTTAGTCGAAGACCGAAGCGCTTACTGTGTTCCGACCGGTAAAAACGTTTTGTCGCCTCACTAGACAGACTGTTACCCGATTTTCGCTTCAGGTCCAGACAATTTCGACGTCAATTTTTTTGCAGAAGACGGACTCACGAAGAGAGTTTCTTTTCTAGTACCGTATTTTAAAGTAGTTAGAAACTGCACGTATTGGAAAATTGTTTCAGATCCGTTTTAAGGATCGGTAATGGGGTGGAAGAATTTCTGGATCTTGGATTCAGTCCTCGTGCCACAAATTAGATCCCCATCTTACAAGTTTTTATTTTCAGTCCAGAATGGTCATGATTGATTTTATATAGCTGATCTTATCTGCGGTTGATAGCATTTTTCTTTTAATCGAGCATTTAGTGCGAGAAATTCGCCCCATAAATCTTAATGTTTGAGATAAATAGCTTGAAGTTAGACAAACTTGATATGGTGGTGCAAAATTTAATAAGTTCGATAATAACGTAGACACAAAGACCAGACTCTACAAAGATCTATCCATTGTTTCGAAAAACATAAAAGAATGAGAGCATCATTCACTTGCAGAAATATTAATGAGACAAGTGACGTGCGGAAGTATCGTCTGTTATGACTATCACCGCTATTAAAGAGTGGCAAAAAGTACAGTGTTAGGTGTGATAGAAGCGAGAGGCTTAATCGTATCCGCGTGGTGGTTAACCATCGCTTACCGCGACTACTCGTTGCTTTATAAGAGGAAAAAAGCCCTAGAATTTTCTGAAAAACTCGTGTGTCGGGTAACCTGAACAAGCTATTATTTGTCAATGTTCAAACTCAAACTCAAAGCATTTATTTCAATTAAACCGATTACAGGCACTTTTGAATTGTTAAAGAGTCAGTCAGTTAGTCAGAAAATTGAAGCTAGTCGCCCATTCCAAAACGTAGATCTCAATGGAGCAAGAAACTCCATGGACACTCTTTTAAATCAAAATTATTACAAAATCCTGGGTACATTGTTCTTGTTGCTTCTATATGTGAGAACAATGTAAAAAACAAATAATTAAAAAAAATCAAAATATAAGATTAAAAATAAGCTCTGGCAGTTAAGAGATGACCAGTCTCCACTGACGGCGCCCGTTCACGAACATGACGCGTGGATCAGCACCATCCAGCTCAACCATTTTGTAGGGAACCGAATGATCCAACACAGTGTTATTATCAAAGAGAAAGGTTATGTTAGTGGGTCTGTAGAATTCGTTTAGCAAGAAGAAGAAGCATCAGGATCTTTTTGGGTTTTTCATGTGTTGCGGTTTGTCTGGCTATAAGGTGTCAGCATTTACAATGCGTGTTCAACGAGACAAGCGCATTAGCATCATGAGCGTCAAGCACTTGCGTGAACTCTCTGAACTTAACAATTTACATTGTTTACGCATTACCAGAATCACGAAATCATGCACATACAAATATATCTCCCATTGGGATTCTTGAATAAATCTTGTTATGGAAAACTTTCATTTATCCGGTTACAAATGCTAATATGTACAGACGCCAGCGCATCAAGCTACCCGAAACTGTCAAATTTTCCCAATCAACCTTGAGCCTAATGCTTTAGCGATAAAGTTGAAAATCTATTAAAGAAATTTAACAGATTGTAGTAGCTTGATGTGCTCCAGTCTGTACGTTGACGTATTGCAATACACGTTCTTCATTCGTAGCCACAGTTTCCACATGCGATTTCCTTGTAAGGATGCGAACAGCATAATAGGCTTGTTTGGTGAAAAGCTGTCGAGACTAAATTTTATTCAAAGTTGCTGTCTATGTCAATGTCTATGATATTATACACTTTCATTTTAGAATCGAATTGTATAATAAAAGTGCTTCGTATGTATGTATCGGCATGTTCTCGGAGATGATCATAGTGAAAAGAGTAAATAATTCATAAACTCTGTGTACCTATGGCAAGTGAAGACTTATCCGAGGAGTTAACAACGGACAATATCGATAGAAATCTGAACATTGTCTCCTAAAGCATTCTCTTCTGCCAAGTGTGACTATAAAATCTCGTGTTTATCGCATTAATCGTGCAAAAACTGTGCTGAATAAAAATATCGCAATGCTTGAAAGGATTTGACCTTGACCTCAGTGGTTTCACCATCACAATCAGTACTAGTCTTTGTCTGTATCGTGGATCGTCATCGGCGCAATGCTATTGTGCTATGAACAATATTGTCAAACCTTATTAAGAAAGCGATAGAGCAACAATACAGACACTTGTTCGGAAGATAACATAAGAAATTATAAATACTATGGTTGTCTTCTGTGACGGCTCTGTGGTTGGAGTAATGGACAGGAATTTGACGCTTCGGTACCTATTTTGAAAACTTGATTAAGTTTCAAAAAATAAAAATAAAACATTTTAGGAATCCTAATGCGGCATTACGATATAAGCTTTTATTAATTGCCAATTACTTTTTAATAAACACTAATAAAATTGTAGTTAGATTTAAAACCTAATTTTAGTTTATCCGTCACGATTTGACAGAAGAATCATTTTTTTAAAGAATTAAGCTTTTTACGCTTTTAACGGTTCTGAACAGTTTTAAGGCTGTCGCTTTATTCTTGACGGAGGCATCCTTAATGTTGGATTAACAAAAGAAAAAAATACAGTAACAATGTTTGTTGGAATCCGTTCGGCTGTAATCTTTTGATGAGTATGGTAGGTACCGAAAAAATGAGGACAACATAGAAGCACTGGCTTTACTAATAAAATATATTTATTACAATGTAACAACTGACGGCAGCATCTATCCAGTACAAAGAGGTATAATTTCTTTTATCAATAATCGGTAAGTGGAAAGCAGTACAACTTGTTATAAACACTGATTATCATTATGGTAGAGTATATTTCAGGTCAGTATTTTATTGCAGTGAATTGTGCAAAATGAAGTTTCTTATAATTTGCTCTACGTTTTACACGTACACATATTGTTCGGGCCACGTGTGAACTGACATGAGCTATAAAGCACGATATAAAAACATTCTCATGCAGTCTCGAGACAGACCGTAAAAAGGCGAGCAATGCAAACACGTACAACTGAGAAAGTATTCTCGTTTCCATTACAGAAGTCTTTAAACGTCGCCTTCGTAGTACGTCAGTGTGATGGTGAAAGCTGCAATAGTTTCATATGGCTACAAATGCCACAATCATAGGTAATGTAGACGGCATATGGTGTCCAAGCATTCGTATGTGCGCAAACGGCGCTTTTATTTGCAATTTGCTGCAATTCCCTCATCTGTCACAGCGCACTTGATTGGCCCGTAATTGCACTCGACAAGGCGATAGAGACAGCATCTAAGAGTAATCACAACACGCCAACTACTCGTGACAGACAATTGATAGAATGTATTAGAACAATGGCCCGGTATTTACATTTGATTGGTTGTAAAATGAAATTGAAATATTTATGAAGTAGTAGCAGTAAAAACTTTATATGCAGAAAGTTAGCGAATGTATCAAGAAACTGTAATTAAATATCTGTCTTGTAAGTATATACACTGTACTTCAGAAGTTGCAAAACGGAAGGTAGTATAAGTTATTTGATGACTTTCTTGAATCATCGTAAATTACTGAAAGCCAATACACGTACGGTACATAAGTACTGTACATATTGGCTTTCAGTAATGGTATAAACCTATTTACCTTCTCATTATTTTCAACCACACGCAAAGCCATCTTCATAGGATGCAGACTCTCCAAACTCGTTTCCTACAAAAGGTCACGGGAGCCCCCTTTTATGTTCCCAATGAGACTCTTCATCTAGATCTCAGAATGCCCACCGTCCAGCAGTTCATGAAACGCCTCTCAAAGCGTTTCTTCGACTCCGCTATAAAGCGATGCACTCCCTTGATTGCGGCGGCCGCCCGATACACCCTCTCGAATAAGTAAGATTCGCCGACCAAGGCATACCCTCACCGTTCCGGATGTCGTTACCCTCCTCCAGGAGAGTAATCCCATCACTAGCACAGTTCAGAAACAAACACAAACCGCCTTTCTTCCGTCCTCGCCGCTGAGGCCCGCTGCGACGTCCCCGTCCATTCCCTTGCCCGATTCAGCCTGTCCCCTGCTGTCCTCCCCCCAGCGACGCCCAACCCTATGGGATACTGACCTCATAGAGGGTGCCCTTAGCGAGTAGTCGCTTAGTTTATAAGTTCTTATGCTCTGGCTAGAGGCCTTAAATTATTGAGGCACCCACAGGCAAGACCGGTTAAGCAGCCGACAACCTCCTAGGTTGACCTGCGAGATGCAATAAACAAAAAAATTGTTTTCAACCATGAAATCTTTTGTGGTTATTAAAACCTTTCTCTACATTTGACAATTTATTTCCAAGCTACCGTAGAAGCAATGTAAATTGAATGGCTAGAAAAACCATAGAAACTATTAATGATTGTTTGTCATTCAGGGTAACCTGTTCACAGGAAGAGCATCTAACAATGTCGCGAGCGCACCTTATATGTGTAAGAAAGTGTCATTAATCAATGAACTACGAGGAGAATCTTCATAATGAATCTCTAATCAAAACGGCAAAAACCTTACTTAATATTGTTAAGATCACAAGTACTGAGATTACTTTGATTTATCATTCTTGTTAATCAAACGACTATCAAAGATACATTACTGAGATTTCATTATTAGAGAACAATTATACCAGGAAAGTTGGTCGCAGTAGGTACATTATGAAATGACTTCTGACCTCCATTACTATTGGACCCAACTCGGACAGGCTGGTACAAACTTGAGACTTGCTGACTCATTATTGGCTGACAAAAAGATTTAGGTGATTGTGACTTTGTCGTGTAGTGTGACAAAATGACAGTCTTTTAACGCAGTAACATAACAGTTGTCTGGTTTTAATTTCGTTTAGGTTGAATCAGCTTTATTTAGAAAGGTAGAGTGCATGAGAGCGTAAGTTACATGCTGAGTTGCGAAATCGCCATTTGTAAAAAGCGTGAAGTGATTTTCAGCAAGTTTTTACAAAGTCATTGATTTCCATTTTGGCAGATGCGGTCTCTACAGTGACTATGGATTATTTATTTGTTTAAATTGCAAGTAACTGTTTTCCAGAAACTAAATTAGGTATGTGAGAAATGACATGATCTAATTGGCAGTCCTCACCAGTTTTATTTACAGTTTTCTGTCAAATGATACCTAAAATTAACCAGAAAACTGCTCCTTCATCTACAAGCTGCTTATTACTAAGGAAATGTGAGACATGCATAATAATAGTCCTACATATGCGGACGACGCATCTCTAGCGGCCATTTCCTTTCCCGGCTCGTGTACTGTGACAGGGTTGCATGTTACTCAATTATTGTCTGCGGCAGATAGGTGATGTGAAAAACCGCATACCGCATAGTCGTCGGGCACACGGCGCGTGCGTCATCCGCGCGCGATCCGCGGTCCGCAACACACCAACCACATCAAACGCGCATTAGTTGCAAAAACGCGCGACTTTTTATTGGAATTTCTGCTATAATGTAACTTACGATTACGATATAATTATCTAGTTTTACAAAGAAATACTGATTGATGTGGATTTTGCAGGTGTAATAAAACTGCATTAAGATTCTCTCAAGTTTCGTAATATCTATCATATTTGAGTTATTTTGATCGCGGTAAATCAAAACAATGGCACTTATTGAAACAAAACAAAACACTGTCGTAAAAATCCCCTTACAACTTTTCCCATACATTTTATTGGTTAGTTGGAACGCGGCTGATTGTCGGCACATCGTCGCCATGACAGATGTGTATGACATAGATCGCGTGCGCAGCCCGTGCGGGGATAATGCCGGCCATTTGCGGTTGGATACAGCCTTACATCCAGCACTGCCTTTGTGGCGTAATGGTCAGCGCTGTACTTAATGGAGGATGTACGAGCGCCTTAAACGATTCGAGACGCTCTGTTTACTGAAAAAAGTGCTAAAAGGAATGTAGCGTGTTACGAAGAAAGTAAAATGGCACCTGGTTATTCTTTTTTTTAATACAGCTTTGTATTACGTTGTTTATTTATCTAAGATAGAATTTAAGGTGAAATACTTTATTGATTTGTCAGAAATGGTATTAGAATTATTAAGTGCCACTTGTGTTGTTTAAAGTAAATAGCTGATTTATTATGAATCTATCGAGCCCATATCGAATGACTGAGCTAATATTGACAACAGAAAATCCACTAAATCTTCTCTATATGCGTTAGATCGAGTATTCCTATCGATAAATCCTACTTCCAAGTCTCGTACTTACTAAAATTATAAACACGAAAGTTTGTGGGGATGGATGGATGGATGTTTGTTAATCTTTCACGTAAAAACTACTAAACGAATTTGGACGAAATTTGGCACACAGATAGTTTATAACCTGGATTAACACAAAGGATACTTTTTATCTTAATATCCCCACGGGATCGGGACTTATGCGGGTGAAACCGCGAGGTGCTGCTAGTAGTGTAGTATTTTTAAGTCCAATATTTTTTTCGGGTAAAGCAAGGCTCGAGAAAGGAAGTGCCTAGTGTGTTTGGATGATCTGCACACAATATGAAAACATTGTTGAGCATATGAGCAAAAGTATTTACCTGCTAACTAGGGTGCCTGAGTAAATAATAAGTACGTTTGTGGCCTCGTAAGAATTATATTCCGCACTTAAGATGGCTTGTGCAGTTATGCCTGACTTTTTATAGATACCTATGACTGACCTACATTTAGAGTACTTATGATAATACCAAGATAAGAATAACTATAATGTTCCCACTGCTGGGACACAGGCCTCCTCTCTTCGAGAGATACTATAATCTACCACGCGGGCCCAGGTGCGGGTTGGTAGATGTCACATGTCTTCGAATTTTTGGTTCTAGGACTTGCCGGTTTCCGCACGAGGTTTCCTTCACCGTTTTGAAAGCAGTGGTCATGAAATAATTTACACAAAGTAAAGCCCCTGTCTGGTTTCGAACCTACGCCCTGCAACTCGTAAGTCACGGCTGTTACCACTGGGCCACCACTGCTGTCAGAGACTAGAGTGTAGACAAAATGAAACTGGTTGCTAATTTAATTGTTTAATTTATTATTTTTATGACATTGATTTTACATTCTGTGATTAACTCACATACCGACTTTTAGTTGTTAAAATTTTAGGAAAATCGTCTACTTTTACTATGTTTGAGCAAATATGTGAGCACTAGGTGCATCGTCTTCGGAATTATAATGACACAATTAATGTAAACAAAATATTCTAAAACATTTTAAAAAGTCTGTCTGTCTGTCAGTCTGTCAAGAGCTTTTTTCTCTGGAACGCGTGGAGGTATCAACGGTCCCTTAGAGCTCTAAAAAAATCAAGCTTCTAAGTCAACGCAATAAAAAAATACGGCCATTTATGCGACATATTTTGATACTCGCAAATAAATCAAAACCTATAGGGTACTTCCCGTTGACCTAGAATCATGAAATTTGGCAAGAAGCAAGGTCTCACAGCACAAGTAAAGGAATAATTCCGAAAATTGTTAATCACATACTTTTTTTTTTGTGATTAGGCATGGAGTTGACATCATGTCTCAACTTCGGTGCCACCATCGAGTACAAAGCCCAAACTGCGGCCAAGAAACTGGGCATCCTAAATAAGGTGAAGCGATACTTTACGCCTGGACAGCTTTTAACTCTTTACAAAGCGCAAGTCCGATCCTGCATGGAGTATTGCAGCCACCTTTGGAATGGCTCAGCTAAATACCAACTTGCCGTGCTTGACTCGGTGGAACGCAGAGCTAAGAGGCTCTTTGGTGACGTAAAACTGGTGGATGCCAAGCTTAACAGCTTGGCTCATCGCCGCAAGGTTGCCTGCTTGTCGGTCTTCTACAGATTATACTTCGGTGAGTGTGCTCAAGAACTCCACGACCTCATTCCGCCTGCCCCCTTCTACCATCGGACATCTAGACGCACTGCGGGTTACCATCCCTACCTAGTTGCTATTTCACCAATTCGCACTAAACATTTCCAAATGTCTTTTGTGATGCGCACAGCAAACGAGTGGAGCTTTCTGCCTGCGTCTGTGTTTCCGAACGCATACAACCCCGATCTCTTCAAAGTGAGACTGAACAGGCTTCTTCTGGGTAAGCTCGTTCCATCGTCGACTTTGTCTCTGTTATCTCTGACTTAGACTAGAGTCAAGAGCAAACCTATCTCAAATAAAAAAAACTTAACTACATTAAAATTTGCAGTTGGAGAATTGACCGTGATATCGATGTAGAGCACATGCTTTCAACTGCAATTTTAAGTTTGTTTTGGGACAAATTCATCCCACCTACGGAACTCTTCATTGTGCGTGGTCCAACACGCACCTGACCGGTTTTGTTTTACAACAAGATCACCGTTTGTCAGCCAATTAATACCTTACTCTTTTATCCTATTTTCTTTTTTCAAAATCAATGTTTGTCTTTTAGTTAATTTAATCATCGCTTAAACTCGCGAAGGTTGCATGCTAATAGCACGTCAGTTTAAAACCTTTACATTACTTATTATATTTCTCCTCCTTTACATCCGAAGAGTAATAAACAGCTTAGCAACATTGTCTCGTACCTATAAGTATGGTTTTACAATTTTTATTGGCCATGATAGTATTTATGGTTTATGGGGTCCATAAAACGATGAACTGGCGATGGTAGCCGTAAGCTATGGTCTGGTACATTTATGTCAGATATTACAGCTCTACTGTAACGATTATTATGAGCTTCCGACTGTCAGTATATTTGTAAGGGATCCCTGAAATGATCATTTGCGATTGATCAATGGGGAAGGTCGGTCAAAGCTAATTGTAGATGGCGTGATCATAGCTAGGTCCCTATTTCCTTCAATAAATTTGACATTTCGTTGTTCATTCATGAATTTGGTTTAATTCCACTATTTCTTTATTTTCGGTGATATCCGTATTTTAAATCGATATTTATTCGACACGGCTAGTGTCAGAATTAAAAACCTTAAATAATGCATAATTCCTCGTAATCACTTTCTTTAAAGTGTTTAAACCATAACCACGAACTCAATTTAATTCAAATAATTCCCTATGAATAGCTTTAAGCAACAATCTTCTAAGCTTATGGTGTTTCTAAAAATGGTGGGCTCCGATTTCTGAGCATTTAGGAACACAACATCGAGTCATTTTCGCAAAAAATAATAAAAACCACCTCACGCCTTGTATTATTAGCTTGTTTTGGGAACTAGCTATGACAGCGCTATTTTGACAGTTGCCTTCCCCATTGCCATCAATTTCTATTGTAGTAATATTGACAATCGCTTCAATTGCACTTGGATCAATGTGTACGAAAAATTGACAATTGCAATTGATCGAAGAGATGTAGAAATGGTTAATAGTTGGTTTGTCGCACTAAAATTAGTCTGACAAGTGTTGCAATATGTCTATTTCATAAGTAAATTAAGAATAATAAATTTTCACAGAACATAAATTTGAATTCTTAAAATAATCTGAGAAATTATTTGGGTGGAGGAAATTAATTACGAAATCGTGAGCCTTTTGCTCCATAACAAAAACTAAATGCCACCCTCTATCATCACTTACCCATTATTAAAACTATAAATTCTTGAGAATTTGTACTAAAACAGTAGGTAAAACATTGGGAGAGTTGCTGTTTGCTGTTTAAGTCACCTAGTGATTAATATAGTGCCGAACGGCATCATAGATAAGCATGTAGGTACAGAATGGCCCGTTTATAGTAGTCCAAATTTTTTTTTTGGGTCTATGGCGTCTTAATGATTCATCTAAAAGCAACATATATAATCACGTTCCCACTGCTGGGACACAGGCCTCCTCTCTGTGAGAGGGAGAGGAAAACGTAACATATATTCCGCGAAAATTGGTAGTTTAAAAGTTGTGATTTTTTTTATTAGCTTAATTATTAAAAGAAAAACACTTGAGTTTGTTATAGAAAGAGAATTTATTAAATAACTAGCTGTTGCCCGCGACTTCACCCGCGTGGATGTCAATACTTCCCTATTTGAATCGGATTTTGATCACAATTTCATTGGTTTTAATTTTTTTCCGCGGAACCCTAATTATTTTTCTAAAATAAAAGTACCCTAAGTCGCTCCTTGTAACATCAGCGATTTTGTTGGGGCTTTCAATGGCAGATGCCAGTGAAAGCTCTGACAAAATCGATCCCGCCGTTTCAGAGATTAGCCGGAACAAACAGACAGACAGACAGACAAAAATTACGAAAATTGCTTTTTTTATAAGTATCATATACACTGTCATATATATTTAGTAAAAAGCTGTTATTTTCACATTATAAACAGACACCTTCAATTTTATTTATTTGTATAAACAACATATAAAAATGAAGAAAAATACAATTACAATAAGTTTTCGAAATGTCTGCCTCGATTTTCAATGCATAAACGGCAACTGCAATTTCTAAACTACGGATTTTCGCGGAACATAATTATGTTGAGTTTAGATGAATCATTGGGATATCCTAGACCCAAAAAAAATTTTGGACCACTATAAATGGGCCATCCTGTATTATGCTTGCCTATGATGACGTTCGGCATAATATTAACCACTATCCCATATCCATTCTCACTTCAAAGTTACGACATAATTGTTTACCAGCTACTGCTTCGTGCTTAGCAACTAATTACCGCATGGCGTGCATGTCGGATACTTATTAAAATAATACTCCAGTACAACGAGCTATCTCCACTGCATCATTAGTTGTTTCCTTTACATTCTTGTTAGTTCATGTTTTAGAACTTGTTTCTAAGTCTGATGTAATGGAAAATTAGTTAAAAATCTGTCGTGAATTGTCAGAGCGATTATAGAATTCTCTTGGTAAAAATTATTGTATTGGCAATGTGAATGGATTTTTTTATGACACTAAATTGAATTCTTTACTTTTTGAACAAGGTGTACCATAAATAACGCACAACCTTCTAAGGGGTCATTGTAGATACTCATCATTATGAACAAGTTTTACTATAGGACCAAACCTGAAATCGTGAAAAAAATCAGCTGCTCCCTACATTTATGTATGTTCGCATAACTCGTCAAAATGTAGGGAACAGCTGTTTTTTTGAATTCTATTCTAATTTCTAAATCTATCAAAGGTATTTATATTGTAATACCTTTGATAGATTTAAATCATATTTAATCGCAGTTGCCAAGTAAACCCCTACCACCCACTATAGGTATTTTTTTCATGAAAATCTCACGTACTGCGTGTTCTGGAAATTAATATGCTTTATGAATATTCAATTAAAATCTGTCTAAAATACTAGCTTGCACCACTAAGCGCGTTTAGCGCTAAATTTATTTAAAACATTATTCTGTCACTGTCATCTTCAAAAAATTGACACAGCGATGTTTTTAACTACGTTTTACGCTAAACGCATTTAGTGATTTGGGATGCAAGCGGGAATAAGTTAAAGTCAAGTTTATTTACCTAAATCGATTCATGCTAGATTATAACAAACACATAACATAACATCACGCCTGTAATCCCCGAAGGATTAAGCAGAGGTGTACCTATAATACACCCACATTTCGCCAGTCATATTTAAGTCCCATGTAATAGGGGGCGAGCCTATTGCCATTTACCGGGCACAAATCCAGACTCCGGGCTGCTACTGAGAAATTCCAGATACAAAAACCCAATAACACTTTGCCCGACCTGGGAATCGAACCCAGGACCTCATGCTCAGCAGTAGCGCTTGCGACTACAAGACCAACGAGACAGCGCTAGATTATAATCGTTGTATTATTTATGGGCCCTAGTCTGTTCACAGTCAAGAACATTTGTCAAGTAATACAAGGTGTAACAGGACGATTGACATTCCTTTAAACCACGTAAAGAGAATCATGCTCTTTACCCGTATACAAAAAATCAATCAAATCCAATACTTTAGCCACAGGAAATTATTTTTCATTTTCTTATTTTTCAACATGATGTAGATCTGAGTCCGTAATAATAGGTAAACATCGCCGCCGCCGCGCCCCGCACCCCGCACCGCATCTTTGGTCAGTGACTTTTCGTAGATAAAGCGTGTTTACTTTTTATGCGGTAGATTCTGCTATTTATTTTGTTTGAAAACTGCAATTTTTTAATTTTTCATTATCTATTAATCTTCGTGTTTTAAAATGTTTCGATGGACTAGTACTGTGCTCGTTTTCATTTAATGTCGTACGTCCACATACACGTTGTATATTAATAAGCATTAAGTATTCAATCAAGCATAATTCCATCTTGTTATACATTCATCACACTTCTTTGTTGATCTTGTTCGTTGAATATTAATACAACTAATTAGAAATGTTAGGTCCGGCATTCCAGGCTCAAACAAATACGACATAACTAACTGCATATTTACTTAAACAATATTTAACTAAGATTAAGTTTCATAAAATCTTATTTTGGGTACTTATGTTTACATGTGTGTGTTTCATGTGTGTGCATCTTGTGTTTGTGTTGTTTCCGTGTTGTGCAGATTCACTTTACCTACTTGTTTTTTGTGTCAAAATTGAAACCAACTTTGCTGACGGGACACAGTCCTTGCAAAGTGTGTCAGATTGACACAACTGGTCCAGTTTATGGTTGAGAACCCACAGTTTAGTCAGGATCGATTGACATTCAATGGAGTTTGAGTTTACTAAGATCGGGATAGCTTTTGAGATTTTTACCTCTATAGTATGAACATGAATTAGGTTTTTATATGGACTTTTACTTCCTAGCCTTTTCCCTCGCTCTAGCTCAATGCCGTCCGATGGAGCAAAAGATTATGATGTTAAGTTCTTCTTTTATCTTAACCCCTTCTGGGCTGATATGATTTGTCATGACATTTTGTTTGTTCTTTAGTAGGATGTAGCGGATCTTTTTCACTAGTTTTGATTCGACGAGGCTAAAACAGGAGAATGTTAGTTTGTGTGGATAAATAGTAGCACATATTAATATTTGATTTGACTGACACTTAACGTAGTGATAGATCTTCGCAATTAGTTCTTCCTGAGTCTAGCTTTCTCTTGCAAGGGACATACCTCACGTTGTTAATTTTACGGTACGGTAGCCCCATTTTATCCAGTACGGGCGTAGCTGATGTAGTAGAGGCTTTAACTGCATGCAACCTTCGCAAGTTTAAACGTTTATCAGTTTATGAAGACAAGCATTGATTTGAAAGTTCGAACAGGGAATAAACAATATATGTACGTTGACAGTCGGGCTCCCGGCCCTGACTGGTGTGGTGATAGAATAATGTAGTATCCCCTGAATTCCCCTGATGACATTTAGTATTATATTTTTTTATTAACATTTAGTGTGACCTCCGTTATTATCAATGCAGTCAAGAAGACGTCGACGCATGGAGGCTACAATATTACTGCATATTATATTTGTGCCACGTAAACTATCCCACAACTCCATGCAATGGGACTTCAGCTGTTCGGGACATCGTTCGTCTCACCCATCTTTGCACCATTAAACCCCATACATTACCCAAACAGCTCAGAGAGCTGCCATTAAATTACTTTAAAAAGAAACTTAAGTTATGGCTCTATAATAATGTCTTCTACACAGTAAGTGATTTTTTAAATCTTAAGCAAAGTTCCAAATAATAATATGATCTCACTAGTAATATAATTACATAATTAAAAAAAAAAGATTGTTTACCACGTGATGTCAAAAGTGTTTTTGTATAAACTTAAGATTATTTTATGAATGAAGTATACAGAATAGTATTACGGTATATTATTTACACACGAATCCCCCATTAGTTGACGGTTCGTCCAAAGTACCGGGCGAATCGTTACAGTACTAACCCTGCGTAGTGCTTTAGCCAATCATTCGCAGGAACACTAAAAAGTTTAAAACTGACCATAAAGGGTGTTGACGTCACCCTATATAAACAAATAAATAAAATTGAAGTGTTTGTTTGTAATGTCAAAATAATAACTTTTTACTAAATGCATAAGAAAGTATAAACGGTAATTATAACAAAAAAGCAATTTTTAACATTTTTGTCTGTCTGTCTGTTGGTTCCGGCTAATCTCCGAAACGGCTGGACCGATTTTGACCGGACTTTCACTGGCTGATAGCTGATGTTAAGACGGGTAACTTAGGTTACTTTTATTTAAGAAAAATAATTAGGGTTCATCGCGAAAAAAATTAAGAACCCATGAAATTATGAACAAAAAGTCGGAATTGAAAAATTCTTTTTGCATTTGGTAGCTCAATTCTCGAGGATAGTTATAGGCTATTGAACATCACGCCACGACCCTTAGGAGCCGATCAAAAAGAAAAAAGTCAGAAAGAATACTAAACGAAAACGAAGTAATAGCGCAGGCGGGCGATTCTACGCGACGGTTGGCGAAGGGTCGGGGGACGAGGGAGTTTTATTAAAAACATGTCTGTTATTTTAGTATATTGTGTATCTTACGACATCCACGCGAACGAAGTCGTGGGGCACAGCTAGTAATATATAAAATCGTCATCAGTATAGGCTGAGAGGTTGTTCTACAGCAGACCAATAGCAGTCCACTGCTGAATAAAGCCTCTCAAATCGTATGCCATTTAACTCAATCTTTGACCTCTTTCATTCAGCCGTTAGTCCGTTATCAACCACCTTCTGAAAATCGTCCTTCCATCTAGTCTACGTCCCCACACTCAAACTCTCTACGTTTGTTTATTTGCCTATTAGTTTCATTTATTTAATTTATCCCTACACTAAACGTCATAGGGCAAAACTTTGGTAATCGGTGATAGTTTTGTTTTTTACTTGTAAAATTCGATTCTTTGATCAGATTATTTTTTTAAATTTACTGCAATATAGTAGACAAAAGAAGCTTTGCTAACTTATATCTAAAAATGTGGCAAATACTATAATGATTGAAAAATATACATTTATCAAGTCAGTAGTAACTTGGTAATATATCACATATTATCTATCACCGAATAGCTGCATATCACCAATTAGCCAAGTTTTGCCTTATATATCTATATCCTTCACACTAAGTGCAGATTTCATCAATGGAACTAAACGCGATCAGCACTTCTAAACCGCGTTCAAGAGCTGTCACTGTCAATATTCCATAACAATTTTGACTCTGACAGCTCTTGAACGCAGTTTAGATGTGCTGAACGCGTTCAGTTTCATTGGTGAAATTGGCCCTTAGACATCAATTCAAACAGTTTACTAACTCAGTACAAAGTGACTTGGCACTCATTCATAGTTCCCCCTACATTGACCTATCAGTTCACACTCCTGAACAATGAGACTGCGATTACATGATGGTTTTAATATAAGTGCCTGTCAGTCTGTAGGTATGTAAAGCTTAACGTTGGAATAGGCCTCGCTCTGTTGAAGCTATTCATTAGTAACGTGCAATTAGCTATTTTATTAGTTGTTATCTAGATTTGTAATAGGTTGTGAATAAAGGCTGTGAGTAAGCGGTCTGGGTTTAGATTTTCAATTGCCACGATGGGAGATTATAATCGCAGTCTGGCCATCAGTTGCAAAAAAAAAAATCTTATGCCATTTTTTTAATCCATATGTCATCTTTCGTCATCGCCATGCAGTATATTATCTTGGCTGATTCTTTGTGATAAGAAAAAAAATCATCAAATATGGCTATGGGTTACGCAGAGGTGTATGTACCTATAGTACACCCAAATTTGGCCAGTTATGTTTAAGTCCCATGTAATAGGGGCGACCCTAATGACATCAACTGGGCACCAATCCAGATTCCGGGCTGCCACTGATAAATTCTAGATGGAAAAACTTAATAACATTTTGCCCGACCCGGGAACCAAACTCGAGACCTCATGCTCAGCAGTAGCGCTTGTTGCGACCACTAGACTATCGAGGCAGTCCTTAAAAGTTGGAGCCTAAAAATCCTAAAAATCTCATAAAATTCCAGGATTATTATTGCATAAATTGTAGAGACAACTTCTATGGTTATTAAATTCGTCAGAATCATCAGTTCATCTAAATCATCATCGTGGCTGGTATTTCTAGACTTGCTGCCCCCTATGGATTGGTCGCCCCCGCCTTAACCGCCCCTTGCGTCTTGGCAGCTCCTGCTTGGGCATATGATGGACTCGCCTATCCTGGTGCTGACTTGGCAGGCAGAGGTCTTTTAATGGACTGGCCGCTGGTTACCCAGGCAGAAGCCTTTTTTTATCGTCGGGGTGAAAGTCCTCATGGATATCCTGCGCCCTGAAGTGGGCAGAGGGGTCTGTCAGACTCTTACTGACTAAAACCACCCCGGTGTTCCCTCGTACACTTGCGTCGGGGGCTGCGGGTGCGAATGCGACTTCCACTTCCCCGGGCTGGTGATGGCCCGTGGCAAGCGGGCCACGTCCCGTAGGGGGGAGAGAGGTGTTGAACTCGCCCCTTACGTCTTGGAGAGGCGCGCGTGGAACACTACGTGCCAACATCTCGGGTTCTGTGGAGTGAGGAGCGATGGATGTCCCCGAGTCCGTCACCCCTGGACCCATTTAGGGGGGCTGGAAGAGGGCATTATCTGCACTCCGCCGACGACGCCCAGTGCGCCACGCAGGCACAAGCCTAGCTTAAGATGGAATCTACGCCCCCGCCATGGAGTTTAGTCCCAACAGTGGTCTGCCTGCCTCCAGCGCCTTCGTCATCACTCCGTCGGTATCTCCGTGGTGTTTGACAGCGTTTATGAGGGAGTTCTGGCAGATCATCCGATTACGATGATGCTAAATATAAGAATAATTTAAAATCACAATTTGTTTGTCAAAATGTTTGCACACTCCAACTGTTAAACGGATGGGTAGTCACTATCTAAGATACAGGTTCGTGTTGCACAGCAATCGGTCATCAGGCCACGCAGAACCGGATTGTGCAAATAAACATAAAATATTTTGCAACATAAATAATACAAGTAATTCCAATGAGCTTGGTGCTTATCTAAATGGCTACTGTGACTATTTGGGGATAAGCAATGTTTCACCGGCTAAGCACAGGATGGATAATCGTTCGGTACATAATTATGGCTTTAAGACCACATTGCTGTAATGGAGACATTATCGGAAACCGCA
Organism: Fissipunctia ypsillon; assembly: GCA_947568875.1. NCBI lineage: Eukaryota > Metazoa > Arthropoda > Insecta > Lepidoptera > Noctuidae > Fissipunctia > Fissipunctia ypsillon. The sequence goes on along the minus strand of OX387659.1, from coordinate 10,853,241 downwards.
ACCTAAGCTGTAAGATGCTACTTATAGCAAATTCAACAGAACCTGAAACCCCTTAATCGAAGGAGAGACTCTGCAAAAGGTAACAGAAGGTTCCTGTGATCATGTCTCTCCTCCACACACACGGAGAAGGTCAGGAAATCAGGCATGGAAAGTTTAATCTGTCCATTGATTTGCGGAACTAACTGTATATACAATTCAGACGATCTTGTTAAACTAGAAGCCGGCAGATGTCTTCAATGTTACTTATTTCAAATATCCAATCAGTATTGGCATGCCTGCCATACGTTTCTCACTTAACATCATTCACGAGATAGAATCGCGTCTCATTTAAATTCCTAGCGTACTCTGATATTTTGCTATCGCTTATATCGCTTCTTGTCATTTTCTGTTCTGTCATAACATAATGTAAACTGGTTGCAAGTTCCAATATAAGACATTTGTAATGTGATGTTTATGGATTATACCTATTATTTATGTACTGTATATTTACCTACATATGTATTTTTAGAAATGCCCTAGATGACTTCTTCAAGAATCAACAAGTATACACGCAACATCGAAACAAATGGACGGATGTCATTTCCCATTGTTGGTAGGTATAGTACAATGAAGCGTCTAGTTTTCTTTTTGATTAAGAAAATTCTTGCTACCTTACCGAGCAGTGTACAGTTTTCCTTGGCACTACAAACTATAAACTTGGCAAGACTTGAATACCAAGTCATGAAAATATTTCTGATTATCTCAGTACTTGCTTGAGCTGCAGTGTTTGAAGTTCAAAAGACTTTTGCCCCACAATCCTGAAATGACTAACACAATTAGCGCCTTGTGAGAACTGCAAGCTAAGGGTTATAATTTATACCTAGGGCGAATAATTATCCTATAATCTTGGGGCGACATCGCTACAAGATATCCGAACGCAATATTAATTCAACGGCGATAAAATTACTGAAAGTGACAGGCCACATACAATTCAATTGAAAAAAAATTAAATGCAAGGTGACTGAAAGTCTCGCAATATAGAATTTTATCAAATCTTGAGACTAAAATGTCAAGGCTTAGTAAAATAACCGGGTTGGGGAAAAATATTTTTAGTACTTTTAAAGACGAGTTATCAGAAACGCATGAAAAAACTGGACGTGCAAGATAAAGGAAATACGGTGGATGCGAAAATTTTAGCATGCTACGTTAATTTTTTGCATACGTAGGGGGTGACCTCTAAAACCCTCACTTCAAACTACTTCTTACTTACTAAACATAATTATTTTGGCTTTGTTTGGGATTTGATAAAAAAGCAGTTCTTCAGATTATTTACCCCCAACCTCAAAGTCCGACAGTGCATTCGTGTCTAAAGTTTGCGGTAACTACATAATTTTTCGACCAAGACATAACTTTAATTTCAATCAACATGTGTTGTCACATCCAGAGAACATTTCAGCGTGGTATAAAAGAGTTTACAATGAACTCCTTTACTCTTAGGCTTCTTAAAGCCGAAGATGAAAATTGATCAAGAGATGAGCAACATCCTAAAAAAAAGTGATAATGTCATTGTGTGAACTGCAGATGAAATGGTTGTTCGTAGAGTTGTTGAAAGGGGTAGTCTTGATCATAAGTGAAATGCTTTCATCAAAACTTTTGGTTGCAAATTAGATACGGATTCCTTAACAATGGCTAAACACTTCCACACATCTCTGAACAAAAATACGAGCGTAAGCACTGAATATTGCCCGCTAGAGACATAAATATGTGCGCATACTTATGAAAACTTAGGCGATTTAAACTCGCCTCTGAATCTAATAGATAAGTAACGTAAGGTTGGAATTACAGTTGACCAGCATTCATTGACCATTTTTAACAACTTCAAAAAAAGAAGGAGGTTATGGATTCGGCGGGTTTTTTTTTTGTAGGTACATTTTTCCGTGATTACTGGGCCGGTTACGAGATTATTTTTCATTTGGTAGAGGAAGTTCGCGCGGTGATCCCATATAAACTTCATTAACTTTGCTTGAGTAGTTTTTAAGCTATCTTCAATAATACGTATTTAATCAACCAGTCTGTGTATGGTGATGATGTTTTAAAACTTCCTGTCACTGCTGTTTACATAGCAATTAGTGTTACACGAATTGGTGAGGGGTAGGTATCCCAACTAAAAATGACCAGAGGGCTGTCTCGTTCTTTTGCCAAAGAATTAGCATTGCCATTCAACGTGGCAATGCTACCAGTCTTCTGGGCACGTTTCCTGATGAAATGCGGACGAGTACTTCAACACCTAAGTGTCCTTTTGTTTTTGTATATTTATTTGTATAGTTAATAAATATAATATAAAAGTCAAAATAAAAAAGAATCTTCCTATGTTTCCTAGACATACTACACAAATATTTATGCGATAATAATTAAATAAAGACAAGAACAGTGTCTCTTCAAGGAACATGTCTTTATCTAATCTTACTTTACTATCGTCGACGCGTGGTAAACGATGCGACGGTCGCGATCAACTCGTTATTATTACAATCAGAAGCATTGGTAATGCGATGCGATGTATAATATTTATCACTAAGATTAATCGGTTGTATAAGTTCGTGTTATAGTTTGACAAAGATAAGTGAGGTCTTACCTTATGCATTCATCTTGTAGGGGTCGGTGTTCACTCTGAAATAGAAAATTGAGGAATTAGAAAAGTATAATAATTATATATTCGTTAGCACGTGGGAAAGTGCCAAAATTGAAAAAAAAATGCAAAAAAACTGCCTTGTTGGTCTAGTGGTCGCAAGCACTACTGCTGAGCATGAGGTCCTGGTTTCGATTCCCAGGTCGGGCAAAATGTTAGTGGCTTTTTCTTTCTGGAATTTTTCAGTAGCAGCCCGGAGTCTGGATTTGTGCCCGGTAGAAGGGAATAGGCTCGCCCCCTATTAGATGGGACTTAAACATAACGGGCGAAATGTGGGTGTACACCTCCGCCTAACCCTTCGGGGAAACAAGGCGTGATGTTATGTTATGTTTAAATGCAAAAAAGGTTCTTAAATTAGGAATAATCCTGTGTTAAAATTTCTAGATTAATAAAAATGGACTCTACTTTGGTAATGATTGAACGCAACTTATTTTTTATGCTGTGTTTAGTTACATAACTGTTCTGCGACGTGATTTTTTTACTTTTTAAATAAAAACAACGTATTTATAACTGCTTTTATACCAAGTAAGTAGTACAAGAAACACCTAGTCATGTCAACAGAAGGCGGGTTACTGTTAACAGCTCCGCCCATTCATTACGCGTTCATTTCTATTTATTACTGTTATACAAACGTAGACAGCGAATTTCCATTGAATACGCAACAGGCAGATTATTGTGATAAATAAACTTACAGCTGCTCCACATCAATATTCTCTAAATTGAAATGCAATGAAAAATACTATTTGTACCGACCAATAGACTTCCAAGGTATATAGAGGTTTGACGCACAAATATGAACATAGGAACTAAACAAAATACGCCCAGCTTTTATTTACAAAATACATTTCATACCCATATTAATATTATGTAATTCTGCCCGACAAACAAAACAAAACATTTGTGGAGTTATGATGGAGCTCCTCAAAAACAACACAGGCAGGTACTGTGTGTTTAACTTCATTTTCAGTGTATTTCTTAGCCTTTTCCACAAAGAAATACAAAGCAACTCAATTCCACTGAAGTTACAGCCGTTTCGCTGAAAATACTTAAACGGGACGTGGAAAATCGGACATATTCTCACGCTGCAGTCTCGGGGTGGTCTCACAAGTCACAACGATCATTCACTGAATAAACGTGTTTATTTATTTGTTTAGCTTCTCTTGTGTGTACTTACTTACAACTGTAAGTATTGCGTCGAAACCTTGTAAACCATCATAATAGCATTTTCGTGTCGAAGTTCTGGTTCCTCACTGAGACGTAAAGTTACCGCTATATTAATTACTTGTAAGTTTGCATTTATGATCGTTACACAAATAATCTACCTTAGAGTATGGATAAGGTAAGGTTGGGAGCGAGTAAAATGGTTAAAGCTATTGATAATATTACCTATGTATCCAAAACTGCGTATCCAATAGCAGGATATACGCCTTCTGCTTCCTTTTCACGGTGATGAACCAATCCTTTCAGTTAGAATGATGCTAGAATCTATCGTTTAAGCCCCGATAATATAGCGCTTCTCATCTGCTCTCATTGTCTACTATCTTGTGTATGGCGTCCTCTATAAGATACACCTATTTGAAATAATTGCGAATGAAGTTAATCGATAGATTAAAAAGCGAGCAAAGATACGAAACATCTACATAAACATACACAGTACAAATTTCCTACCACAAGTATCTACCTTACACGAACAATAAACGATACGCATTGCCCGTTCATTCACTTAGGAGCAATTACCGGGGGCCAATGATTCTGGAACTCCAGTGTACTTGAGTGCGGGTATTTAAAGATGATTTTCGCTAAAACCTGCGTGGTTATGACGGGTGCGATATGGTACGGTGAGTAGCAGTCACTGGAGCGTGCGAGTAACTGCCCAGAGCTATGCTCCTCAACTCTTCCTGGTTTTTTACTCAGGAAATGGATGACTGATAGAAATAATTATTAATAATTATTATTAAGTCTTTGTGGAGTATTTATTAGTTAGGTGTGTGTGTGTTTGCAGGGTCTTGAGTGAATTAATTGTGGTTTAACGGTCTTGCTCGTATTATTAATGACGAATATCGTACAACAGTAACTAAGTGAAGAAACTATGAACCCTTGGCTGCACTAAGAGACAAGCATTGTCACCTTTGCCAAAACTTTATGCCAAAGCCATGTTGAAGCTCCGAAAAGCGACAGAATTTTTAAGATCTACTTTCTTAAAAAAACATAGAGCGTTAAAGAATAAGACACAACGCGACGCCCAAGATAAAGATTGTGTAGTCTGTGAGTTACATTATAAAGACTATCCATAATGTAGTCTCATAACGAGATGAGAGAGACACAACATTAGACATGTCTCCAAAAAAGCCCGCACTTAGACAATCTGCTTACGCGAACACTAAACAACTTCTAAGTTCCCACAGTTGAGTAAATTCACAAAACCACAGTGTAATGCAAAGGGCAACGTATCGCAGCTAATATTCTGTAATAAGCATGCTCACCGCGTAGTAATGAGGGTGTATGCTTGACAGTCTACACAGCCATAGAGCAGAAGTACAGCTACCTATAAAACTCAAAAAAATAATATTCTAGTTTATATGCGATGCGGACTCCGATAAGTGATGGTCAGGTATCCCGCCTTTTAATCTGTGGTTTTAATCGAGTGAGGCGCTAATTTATGCGTTAGCAGAGATTATGAACGATGTTAACTGAATCTTAAGAAGCTTCTTGTAGTGTCTTAAGGGTTTGTGAACTTGGAACACGTGTTTGGCCCTTTTTTGTATCTAAGCAAGATTTTAGACATCTCTTTAAAAGCATGTCATGTTGCAACAAATAAAATATTAATTTATACTGATTTATTATAGTGTCGCAGCTACAATTTATCATGCGAGGGAAGCCGAAGAAAAAAATGTTCAGTCCTCATAAACTCAGATAAAAACTGTAGGTTTTTAATCTTATGATGTATTAAACTGATATTAAATACCTATAATTATGTAATATGATGTGATACACAGTTACACACACACAGGTGTATTTGGCAATAGTAGACATTAAGAAGAGTGGTTGTTCCGAAGGGAAGCCGATAAAAATCGGGTTGTGTGAAAGCTACGCCCCTGGTAGACACTTATGAAATGAATAAAAATATAATTTATATGTACTGAAATAAAACGAACCGGAATGTGTGAAAGTGACATATGTTACTAAACTTATATTACTGCGTTTGATATTTTTGGGTGGTTACCAACCTTCGGTCAAGAGCCCGTGTCACCGCCGCCGTCGCGGAACCACGCATAAGCATTCACCATGTTAGAATTTCTACCAATTTGCTACCAACCTTCAAAATCAAAACAAAATTGCCATATTTTTGAGAATGCACATCTCTTCATTTACAAACGTTGCAATGATTAGCGACTGTTTAACCATACATATTTAACGTTTAAACGTCTTTTAAGAGCGTTTACGACGTACGGCATTTTATACAAACATTCAAGTCCTTGTTTTTCGAAATGATCGAATGAACCGATTTTAATGAAACTTCATACGTATAAGTAACACATATGTCTAAAAAGTTAGTTACAAGTTAGTAAAAAAAGATAATTCGAAAATGTTCTCAATTTTTTTCAAAAACACTTGAAGGTTTGTATGAAATGCCGTACGGCGTAAACGCTCTTTACTTTAAGCAACGTTTATATTGTAGAAATAAACCTTGAGACAATATTATAGTCTGGGAAACATATATCTGTTTTACATAATTAATTTATTTAATGTGCTAAATCAAACAAAAATGTCCACTTTACATAATTACTTAATTGATTGAAAGTGATATTTCTATGTTTATTTATCACTAGCTGTGTCCTGCGACTGCGTTCGCATGGAATTCGTAAGACACACAATACACTAAAAAACATTCAAAAACATTCCCTCGTCCCCCGACCCGTCGCGTTGCACACCGCCCGCCCGCGCTATTACTTCGTTTTCGCTTAGTGTTCTTTCTGACTTTTTTCTTTTTGCTCGGCGCCTAAGGGTCGTAGCGTGATGTTCAATATAGCCTATAACTATCCTCGAGAAATGGGCTATGAAATGCAAAAAGAATTTTTCAAATCCGACTTTTGTTCACAATTTCATGGGTTTTAATTTTTTTTCACGGAACCCTCATTATTTAAAAAATATAAAAGTAGCCTAAGTTACTCCCTGTAACATCAGCTATCTGCCAGTGAAAGTTCCGTCGAAATAGGTCCAGCCGTTTCGGAGATTAGTCGGAACAAACAGACAGACGGACAGACAAAAATTTTAAAAATTGCTTTTTGTTATATGTCCTGTATATACTATCTTATGCATTTAGTAAAAAGTTGTTATTTTGACATTACAAGCAGACACTTAAATTTTATTTATTTGTATATTTATAGGTAGATTTAACAGCAACAAGTAACTTGAAAACCTATACAATAAGAAAGACGTTAAAGTTAACTTTTTATGTAAACCAGTCAATCCAATTTTATGACTTTCCGGAGGCCCACGAGCTTAAAAAGGCTTACATTATTTTTACGTCAAAATGTGTAAAAATTTCTACTTACATGAACGTAAGATAAAAATAACTTATTGGAATAAAAAACTTATTTTTATTGGTGGTGCTAGAATTAACCTATGCTTCAACGCATTGTTTCCTAAAATTTATTCTCAATTTACTTTTTCATACACGTTTCGCACTCGGGTATTTCTCGTCTAATCACCTGTAGTTATAAGTTTATCATTCAAATCACGGCACATCGTGATCTGAATCTCATTCTCGAGTACTTTCCGCTCCTCCAACATGCGTGCGCGCTCAAAATATTTGGCTATTTGCAAATCAATGATCGCAGGCAAAATTGCGAGACGGTGTCGCACTCAAAATGGAAAATTTTCTAAAATAAATAGGTAAAAGATGGAGGGAGATTTTTAGAAAATATAGTTCCATCGGTCTGCGGTTGATTGCAATCAAATAATGTGCAAGAATGAATTTTGACTAGAAACTGCTTATAAGATAGGGCAATAGAGCTAAAAGAACTGGAAGATTCATCTAGCAAGGACGTCAGTAGAGTGTAGGGTGAAGTCGTTGATTGTCGTAAAATTATAGTAGTCTCCCGTGGACTATAAAACAATGCTTTTTAGGGTCCGTACCCGAAGGGTGCTAAACGGAACCCTATTACTAAGCCTCCGCTGTCCGTCGGTCTGTCTGTCAGCGGGCTGTATCTCATGAACCGTAATAGGTAGACGCTTAAATTTTCACAGATTGTGTATTTCTATTGCCGCTATAGCAACAAATAATAAAAATAAAATAAAGTTACTAATTAAAGAGGGTCCCCCCCCCCATACAAGAAACGTGTTTTTTTTAAACTGAAGATTAAAAAAAATATGCAGTGTTAAATATTCGGACTCGCACTTGGCCGGTTTTTAATGTATTGCCATTTAAAAGGCTCGCTCACTAAAATTTAAACACATAATTAACTCGAAATTAAATAATTAATTATTTATTTATTTATTTAACTGACCCCATTATGATGATGATTACAAAATCGAGATACAACCCAGAACTACAAATCCCACTTCAAAAAATTAAGGCAGGGGCAGACAAAACAATTATTATCGCATTTAGTATGCGAACTGCACAGTGACAAAGTCGTGATGTCTACCGACCCAACTTTTACTTTGTCTTGTAACAACTAGACCGTGATTTGTCTAGCTAGTAGCTATGTGCCTATTCTGCCTCATTTCCATTTCTACAGCACACACGGAATTTTATAATGAGTACGTTGCTTTACTTCCACACTGGCTCTATTAGTTTTTGGAGTGTCTTAGCAGTCATGTTTAATTTTCTTCGTGTGGCCAATGCCATGATACTATTGTTCTGTAATGGAACTGGTCCTGTGCTTGTTAATGATCCGCATGGTTAGTTCCTTCGGTCAGGACATGCATCTGATTTATCAGGAATGCACAACGGCTTAGTATGTTTGAACCTAAGTTCAATCTTTTAGAAGTTTCATGAACGTCGCGCGTCCCGCACGGGAATCAAACAGTGTGTCTAGCTTTACTTGTGCATGAATTGTGGAAAGAAAAAATCTATGTTTCAAATAGGCTTGCGTTATATTACAAAATTATCTGAGTTTTCAAACGGTCATTCAATTTAAGTTGTTAAAGCAAATGTCAAATCAAAAGTCATATCTGCTTACAAATTACAACTGCTTACATAAGACTTGACAGCAATTTATCGATCAAGGCTTTCAGAAATCCATAAAATAAACTCAATAGACAAACAGAAACAGTAACCTAAACACGCAATAAACTACAATTCAAATATAAATTAGATACTTCTACTAAAACAGAGTCTCTAATTATTATATTTTTAACATTTAAATGACTATTAAAATACGTAATAGGCAGTATGAATGGCCACTATGTGAGAAGAGGGCTCGCCTCGAAGGGAAATTATGCAAGGCGCGTGCGCCGATCGCATACGAATTTCCGCTAGTGTTGCGACCATAATCGTAAACGTGATCGCACATTAGTGTTGCCAGTTAAATAAATATGCGAAACAATATTTCTTTAGTGGCTAGTTACGATGTTTTGGAGGCAGTTGGTTTTCAAGTAAGTTCACCTGGTGGCATTTGATGTTTATAAATGGATATTGCGAATGGTTTTACTTTTACTACAGATATGTGAATATCTGAAGTGTTTTAGTTTTGCAATGACTTATCCCATTTTGATGATTATTGTAATAAGATAATTAATAAACCGATCATGTTTACCAGTCAAAGTATTCTGTAGAAATTGCTGACTTAGTGCTGTTGTTGGTAAGTACTTCTTTACTTAGCAAAGAAGCCTAGAAGTTAAGTTATTTGCCTAGTTTGGCGTTATACATAGGTGTGGATAAAGTGCAGGAGGTAATCAGTTATTAAGTACAGGTATTTTAGATAAATACAGCTAAGAATAGAGCTGCGCTGGAGTAAAGATTAAAGTTTTGATGAAAAGGACAGGACATCAGGGTCATTGTACTCATCATTATGAACAACTTTTACTATGGGACCAAACCTGAAATCGCGAAAAAAAAATCAGCATAACTCGTCAAAATGTAGAGAACAGCTGATTTTTTTTCGCGATTTCAGGTTTGGTGCCATAGTAAAAGTTACTCATAATGATGAGTACAATGACCCCTTAAGAGGTTGTGCGTTATTTATGTTACATCTTGTATAACACATACAGATTCATTAAACCTATTGATGTCAACACCCATAAAATAAACCATAACCCAATAATAAAGCGTACTTGAGTAGTTTTAGCGACATTTTCTTGATAGAAAATATACGATACTTGGCCGTTTTATCTTCTCCGGCAAATACTGAGCACCGTTACAATGTTTTTATTAACGTATTATTAAACAGAGGTGTTTATAGACTCCTTTTAAGAGTAGGTAGGTACCTCATCATTGTTTGACAAATTACCAAGATATAGTAATGATCATTTTATAACTGTTACGTGATTTCGAATTTATCAAATCCATTGTCAAATGTCAACATTGTACGAATTTAGGAGAATGTTAAATTAGGATTTGTTGTTATTAAATATTTTATGGTTTAACCAAGCCTGACTAGATTCTATTGCTTTTGGAGCGGCAAGTTGGTAGGTATACAATAGTTGTAGCTATGTAGGTACTACTTGAAAATAGACATTCATCTTAAGGCGACGCTCACCGACTTTTAATGATTTTAAACTGAAGATTACGTTTAAACGGGTACAGTTAATGATATGAAAAAAATATATGTTAAAGTAAAGCATTGTTTTAAGAACTTTATATGTGAATATTTTAGATTATGTTTATATTATGTAGTGTAATTAATTTGTAAAATTATGTCTAACACGGATAAAAAACTGAGAATCACGTAAAAACTATAGTGCGTATTTTTATAAAACCTTCACCATTTTAAAGGTAATTTAAATATTTATCTTTTAGTATACGTTTTTTATTATAATAGCTTTTGCTTTATTAAATTAATAATGCATATAATTTGGGACAGCGCTCCTTGATGGGCCAGTCCTGTTACTGGGTGGACGTACGACGCATTTTGTGAGCTCAGCACAGAACACGCAAGCTATGCACTCAAGGCCGTTGGCACATATCTGCGTCTTAATATTATCATAACTTCAATAGGTAGTGTTAACTGTGCCTAAATATCTGTTGCTTACTAAATAAATATAAATTATAAATACAAAATGCTTGTAAAGCTTACCGCTTAGCTTTTACCGCTAAAAGGAGTCGTTTCGATGAGACTCCTACTTTTCGGGGTACATCTGTTCCTGTAACTGATCGGCTCGAGCATGGAGTTGACATCATGTCTCAACTTCGGTGCCACCATCGAGTACAAAGCCCAAACTGCGGCTAAGAAACTGGGCATCCTAAATAAGGTGAAGCGATACGCCTTAACAGCTTTTAATTCTCTACAAAGCGCAAGTCCGATCCTGCATGGAGTATTGCAGCCACCTTTGGGATGGCTCAGCCAAATACCAACTGGCCGCGCTTGACTCGGTGGAACGCAGTGCTAAGAGGCTCATTGGCGACGTAAGACTGGTGGATGCCATGGCTCATCGCCGCAAGGTTGCCTGCTTGTCGGTCTTCTACAGATTATACTTCGGGAATTGTGCTCAAGAACTCCACGACCACATTCCGCTGGCCCCCTTCTATCAGCGGACATCTAAACGCACTGCAGGTTACCATCCTTACCTAGTTGCTATCCCACCAATTCGCACTAAGCGTTTCCAAATGTCTTTTGTGATGCGCACAGCAAAGGAGTGGAACTCTCTGCTTGCGTCTGTGTTTCCGAACGCATACAACCCCGATCTCTTCAAAGTGAGAGTGAACAGGCTTCTTCTGGGTAAGCTCGCTCCATCGTCGACTTTGTCTCTGTCATCTCTGACCTAGACTAGAGTCAAGAGCAAACCTATCTCAAAAAAAAAAAAAAAAAAAACGGTGTCTAAACTCTATGCAGTGTATATGTATGTATTTCAGTCCCGTATCTAAAATTTAAATACCACTCATGTAGACTCGAAGTAAATAAAAGAAAAAAAGTTAAAGCTCTTTGAGTGATCATTCTTTTTTAGAATTACCCAGAACACATCGGTGTTCACAAGTTTATATCAAATACACGACGCGTGCCTTCTATTTGATAACTATGCATGACCACTTGAAATTCGCAAAAGCTTATCCAAATCCTGCTAAATCATTTTCATACCTCGGATGACTTCACGAAACCGTATGTAAAACAGTATAAAGTAAATCACTCGCTCTACATTCTGAGTGGTTACAGAATATCGCGTGCCATAATAACATATCATCCGTTACCCACTCGTTACTCAGTGCCGTTACCGAATTGACCATAATAGGTCCGCCACTGCGCATGCGCATCGATCTCTCTTAATTAATTTCTCACAACCATAATCGACGGCCATCTTTGAAGATTTGAAAAGAGAAAGAATTTTATTGAATTACGCATACATTGGCATCCAACTTGATGGAACATCTGTTTCCGTGACATCACAAAGAAAATAACCAACCTCAAACACACCTTGGCCGATAGAAATTTGAAATGTAAGCTTGCAAACTAACCGGTAATACTCCGTTACTTCCCGGATTCATATTGTCTTAAGGGCATCCGTTTTATGTACTACACGCAATCTAAGCAAATGTCCAATGCCCTGAAAGACAAATGAGCAGTTGCAACTGTTAAAGCGGTTTGGCTGGGCAACTATGTCAAAGTGGCCATAACTCGCGAAATATTTAGGTATACGTACCTAAGTACAGTTTATCGTTCGGTAGCGGTGGTCCAGCCGAGGTGGGGATCGGAACACCTCGTGTGGACCGTTATGACGGCCACATTGGCCACAGAAAAGTGGTAACGCCTTCTGTACTTCACAGAGGCGGTACGTAAACTATACCATGTATTTACAGTTAAGTACATTATGTATGGGGGTTTTCATCAGTTTTTGTGTCGACATTAACCTTAATAATAAGGTTTGGAGCCGGTCAGAGATTAGCTTCCCTGGTGTTTCGTTTCTTGCTCAAGATTTTATACTTATGCCCATCAATGTCTAAGGAACTTGCAGATTTATGAAAAGCTTCCGTTTTATGAATATTTGTAAATCAAATTTGTTATAAACAACACATAGAAACTGCAACTGTGTTGTAATTATTGTTAGAAAGAAAGTTGTTTCACAAACTTCAAGCGCCGTGCCATCATTTTTAATTTTATTTAGTTATCTATTGAACAATGCTCACATAAAAATGCTCACGTAATGCTCACGTAAAATGCTCAAGAAACCACAAACCACTTGACTGAGACGGGCTTACTGGGTAGTATTCAATTTATTGTAAGGAATCTATTCTATTAGTCATACAATCAATAGCTTCGTTCATTTACATTTGGACGCATACATTGTCAGAATGTCTAGTTTTTTTTGCTTCGAAAGTATGTATGTCTTAAAAAGGAAGTGAAGCGTAAAAAATACTAGTTTTGAATAAATTATGGAAGAGTTTTTTTTTACTTAACGCATTGCATTACACACAGCAAAAATATTGCGTATTTTTTATTATATTATTTGGGCTTCTGTTATAACAACATCCGTATCCGTAGAGAGTCGTCCGGAAATAAGATTTTTTTAAATTATACGAAGCTTTTTAAAGTTAAGGAATTTTATGTAATACTAGCTGTTGCCGGGGCTTCGCCCCCGTGGATGTCAATACTTTCCTATTTGAATAGGATTTTGTTCACAATTGAATGGGTTTTAATTTTTTCCGCGGAACCCTAGTTCTGTTCCTAAAATAAAAATAGCCTAAATTACTCCTTATAAAACCAGCTATCTGCCAGAGAAAGTCTCGTCATCGATTAGCCGGAACAAACAGACAGACAGACAGACAGACAAGAAATTTAAAAATTGCTTTTTTGTTATAAGTACCGTATATACTTTCATATGCATTTAGTATTGCTAATAATTGTTATTTTGACATTATAAACAGACACTTAAATTTTATTTATTTGTATATTTATTTATTTCTTTATGTATGTATATGTATAAAGATATAGTTTAACATAAACGTGCATAGACTTCTACCATAGTGGATAGTCTAAAGCCCTAGATAATTTCCTGTAAATCAGTAGGCAGAATATCATAATACCTACTCATATAAAATTATCATGCAACCTGCTAAGAGTACTAAGTGCCGACTATCTTCACCATAATTTCTTAGTCGTTTCTTACGACACCCTTAGTAATGTAATAATAAAATCTAGAATATAAGACAACGGACCTTGGCAATGGTAGCAGACTAGCAAGGCTAGATCCAAAATGGAGATTTCATCTGCAGAAGGCGAAATGCGACGATTTATATGCAACCTGCCTATTTAGTTGCGTAAATATTAAGATAATAAATATTTATAATAATGTTATGTCTTATCGGTATGGCGGAATTGTGGTCTTAACATAGTTGAAGAATTTTGGGTAGAAACAGGAAGACTTCAGCAGCGGGAAACATAAACTATCTAGGTATTGAAGATGCCAAAAGATTAACTCGATGTGAGAGAGGAAAATGCGGTGAAATGTGAGATGAATTCAAATCGAATTCGTGCATTATTGAAACTTCTTAGTTAGTCTTAGAGGGAATTATGTTTGCAGAAGAACGATACTTAATACAAATGGAGCCATACTTTAAAGTTGATGACCGTGCTACTTCAATAGTATTAAAACTGGTACTAGAGACTGACCGCAATAAAGATAAATGCAACATCATAAAAACAAGGAAGAGCCTAAAAAAGATCTGTTAGCATTTAAAACTCATCTTAATTCTAACAAACATGCAATTTGCCGGATAATGAACAGAAATAGAGGAGCATATAATATTTAACACCAACACTACGATTGTGGAACACGATAATAATATGCGCATAGATAATATAATCACTGCAGTAATTAATTTTAAATTTCATAAAAATGCAAAGACTACTATAGTATGTTCATAATATTTAGATAGTTACAGTAGTTGAGTTTGTGCAATGGACTGGAACTACATAAAATATATTGCTGTAACTAGGCGGATGACATGTCTATTATGGTCTTTAGCTATGGCACTAATGATTGAATATGATTTCGGGCATGTCGCTGCCGCGGCTGGCGCGTACATGGCGTAATCTCGAGGTCCAATTTTAATACACTTGTCGCAGTAAATCAAGCTGTAGTTTGGCAATAATGCGTCGAATATTGGCTTCCAAGTGCTCAATTGTTTCTGGTTTATCGGCGTAGACATGCGACTTTACTATCCCCAGAGAAAATGTTGTAATTGTGTCAAATCGCACGAACGAGGTGGCCATTTGTCAGTCCAATTTCGTGAAATTACTGATTAGTCAAATGTTTCTTTCATTAAATTAAACCAGAGAAAAATTAACTTTCTGTAAATTAGGCCTTCGCGCCAACTGCGGCCGCAACTTGCCCGAAATCATACAAACATTAATTCCATAAAATTATCTGTCAAATAAAGCCAATTTCGTGGATATAAAAAAAAACTGTTTTTTTTTTTTAAATTAAAATTCTCCGCCTTTAAAAAACACCAGATAGAATCTTCTGTTAGACTTTAGAGTTAATTTTATTTGAATTCTCGGCCTATCCATTATTACGGAAATCAGACCTCAAAGCTTGAGGAATCTGGTCGATATTGTTGAACTGGTGATATGAAAGAATTTGCCGAAACTTTCATAATCATAATGGAACACATTTTAAAATATAGAAAACAATATTTGCAACATATTATTTGCAAGACTTTTGGTCCGACTGCAGGCAAAATATTTGTTTTTGTGATTTAAATTGATTAGAGGTGAAACGTTTGAATATGCAACCTGTTTTACCGGATATGCCGAAATATTTAATTGCTTAACTTAATTTCAAGAAAAAAATCCTTTGTTAAATAGCCGTTCTATTGCAATTTACTAAACATAACACCGAGCCAGGTGGTAGAAAAAAGAAAGACGATTTTTAAGAAAGCCTTTTTCTAAGCCGCTTAAACAAAAGAATACCGCTAGGTACATACTAACGTCTACTTCATCGACCTTTCTTATTAACAAAACTTTTCATAATTTAAATTATACCGATCGCCATCGTAACGAGGTGTTATCGGTATAAAGATATCGATAAAACACCGATATATTATTTAGACGTATCGAGTCTGTTATTAGAGCTGTCTCATTAAAACTATATGAGGAAGGCAGGCCTAGTCAAATAAATGTAAGTAGGTTCCTGTTAGGTTCGTTAACTGGGCCAATGAACTCCATGAATGCTTATCGACTGAATGATCATCGTCATTACCGTAACTGATTATTGGTGATGATATTCAAATAAAATAAATTAAATTACCTATGACGCTCAACTAGGTGCAAATCATTAAATTAATACGGTCAAGCAATATTTAAATAATTAAATTAATTATTTTGGCATTTTCTTTTCGATTCCGATAAGTATTGCTTGCGTTAATTAATCGACTAATCAGCAAAAAAATACAAGACAATAAATAACATTTGCCCATCACTAAAGACTTTGACGTAAGTACTTATCAAAACGTCAACAATGGTAACGGATGTTTTTAATAAACTAATAGTAAATTAACCTTTTGACGAAGCTGATTGGTCTATCGATTAAATTGCGACATTAATCAAGATGCACCTTGACCTTAGATTGTGACCGATGTCTTACTTCTAGAGCACTTAATTAGATTTTAGATTGGATACTTATTTATCGTTTCCTAAACTTATTAGGATATATTTACTATGTAAAAAATGCAAGGTGGATATTAGGAGTTAGTCCTCCAAATTGCAATATTACATAAGCATTTATTTTACAATCTAAAGCACTAATTAAGTTCTTAATTAAACTGAGTATACATAGATCCAACATTCTATATTATTGGTGTAGATAACTTTCCAGATTTTCAGGAGCGATGCATGCGCTGGGCAGCATAAGATATTGTATACAAAAGCAAAAGTAAAGGAGGCTTTGATGGCTCCCATTAGTTTAATTTATAGTACCTACGATCTATGTATGGATGCCAGCACATCAAGCTCCCCGAAACTGTCAAATTTTCCCAATCAACCTTGAACCTAATTCTTTAGCAATAAAGTCGAAAATCTATTAAAGAAATTTGACAGATTGTAGTAGCTTGATGTGCTGGCGTCTGTACATATTATGTACGGGAACATCAGAACCATAGTTGAATCAAGTGTTTTTTTTTTAAATATTTTTATGATCAGAACATTGTAGAGCCGTCATCATTACTAATCATAAGTCAATTTACACGGATAATAATTCTAAGGAATTATTATTTATAACTAGATTAGCAACAAATCTATTAAAGACTTTTGTGTTCTTATATCTATCGGCTCGTGTATCTATTAACCTTTTAATTCTGTCACTATTTTTTTAATTTTTATCGTTATCGTAATGCAAATTATGATTTCTAACATCTTTATCCTGCTTTCTACATATACTTATAAGCTTGAAATTATGATTCTCATACCTACTAGGTAGTGCAAAAATAACGTAAGTAGTCTTGGAACTAAAACACCTGTCGATAAGCGTTTTTTAGAAAGTTTATAAGAATAGTAGAATAGCTAATTACAATCTAGGCAACGTGAAATACCGCATCAAAATGTATTGTACAGTGTGTGCGTCAATTAACTCCAGTTAATTATCGAGAGCGCTTCTTTTTACCGAGGCATCTTGTGGGAACCCACCGGAACAATATTATCGGAAGCAAGCACACCGTGTTACATGCATCTGTATGTGTAAGTAATTAGATGCACATATATACAAGATCTTGTGAACATTGAATATAATTTAAAGGTTCTTAACACTTTCTCTGGCGTCCTTCCCTGTTTTAATTTAACTATTGTGACATTTATGTAAGAAGAGAAAAAAATATTTCTAAAAAAACTTTCTATTCTGCCAATCAGAGATTTGTAAAATGTATTTTTTCAATGTGCTCGTTAAAACGAACAGAACAGTGCCGAAGTGTTATTTTCAACGGAGCTACTTTCGCAAATGCAAATCACACCGTATACGTGAAAAAATATTTAAATAAACACTTTCATCTGTAATATTTATGTAAATAAATGAAATAATGCGATACTTAAGACAAGTAAGTTAATTGGATGACGTAATTAAGTCAACATTAATTTTAGATAAAAGATCAATTCAATTAGCCGCGCCTGTTAAGGAATATTTATTTAAAAAGCAGTGGCTTACCTAACGCTTCGTTCTTCTTAAGACCGTGTGAACACACAAATGCAGGAACAATGAAAAGCGATGTTTACTGATGATTACAAATCAAATTAAAATCTGTTCACATTGATAAAGTTCACTGTTTATATTTTTTACCATAGACCACTTGTTTTGTAATTTTAAATTACGAATGTGGCGCGCGATTTTCGGGAGTAGTAAGGATGCTCCATTAAACTATTTGGGAGGACTTTTAGTAGATTTTTTTGAGCTCGATTATTTCGCAAACACGTGTGTTCCCGGGGAGTGCGCACGCGAGGTGACTCGCCGGTACCGCGAGTGTCGGATAAATGGCGAGTGGATGCAGAGAACACCTGTGCGACTCATCTGCGGACATGTGGTATTGCACCGGAGCTGTTACACACAGATAAATTGTTTTACTATTTCTTTTGGTACGGAACTCGCGCCGTTGGAGGTAGGTTATTGATCGTGATTTCGCCTGATGTGACTAAATGTGAATTTGAAATCTTCTTTTTAATTGAAGTGTAGGTATGTATTGTTTTGAATTTAATTTTGCGATTCTGTTACATTAATTATGTCTGTTATTAATATTATCTAATGTTTGTAGAGTATCTATGTCAGTACCTATAAATAAATAAATATTTTTTTTATTAAGTAAGTAGGTACTTAGGGATTTTCCTAATTATGCAAAAAATATTTTGTACCCATGGAAAACGTTTAGCTACCGCTAAGATACATTAAGTACATGATGTTGGAATACGTGACAAGAAAACGTGATTCTACCACATTGTGTCAGAGCAAATAATATTGACAACCTAATAACGACAACCGGTCAAGCACAGTAAAAAAAAATCTTTTTTTAAATTATAATAAACTACAGGAATAAAAGAGAGGGAAAAAAAGAAAAGTATAGAAAACAGTAAATAAATGCAAGATATAGCTAATACCTGCTATAAAACTAACATTACTTAGAATAGAAACAGCAATGAGTTTTACAAGCAGTCATTTTTAAGCATTAAAACATAATTATAATGTGTTTTTTAAGTATTACGTCCTGATTTTTGGTGTCATTTTATTTATGAGAATTAGCACAATCATTGTATTCATGCTCTGACATTGATGGCTCCCATCTAGCAGGCTGTCAGTCTATATAAAATCCATACTTAATAAATAACCATAACAATGCAGGCCATTCCTTATCTACGGTCAATGTTTGAATCAATCGGTTTCAATTACACTGAAATTGTAAGTCAAATGACTTCTCCCGCTCTGGGCGGAGCGGGAGGGCGTGTCAGACTTTTACTGACTAAAACCCACCCGTGTTCCTTCTGTTGCCTGTGCCGGGGCCACGGTAACTCTTTCGAACATCCCGCAACCCCGGCTGAAGTACAATACCTGGGGGTCCAACAACGCAGCATTAATTGAAGCGTTACTAGTAAAACGCCTAATAAATCTTTTACATGATTAATATTGATTAAAGAAATGGCTATCTATTTTCATCTATTTTCTTTAGGAAAAACTGCTGCAAGAACCACCGAATCATTATTTAAGTAATTCCCTGACTAATCTGACTGAAACTGACAACGTTCCTTTGCCTAAGAATTTTTTTTTTGTAAAAAATGCGTGTTTGATTTTTTTTCTATTCATTCGAAATTTAAAATGCTATCGATGATGATTGATGCTCAGCGTATCAATTAACCGGTTTACCAGTACGTAGTAGCATTGTACTGGGATTATAACGTATTTGTTGGAACTGCCAACTTTCAATATGAGTTATTAGTGCTTTGTGTTGTAAACTACCGCGTGGAAGTGGGCGTCAAACAAAATAGTGATGCGACTGGTCTTAGAGTTTCGAGTTTCGTGAGGACAGAGTGGTGAGATTTTGGTACCTAGGTAACTAGTAAACAGAAAGGTAAGTAGATCAGGAGTTGAATTTTAAGTGTATTCAAATGCAACTAAGTAAAAGATACAATAAGGTAGAAACGGCCATGAAATAAAAAATCTGATCACAAAAGAAATATGGAAAGAATATACAACGCCTGCTAATAAAATACTCAACGGACCTGTAAACTGAACAAATTAGTACTTAGCTATAAAAATAATCATCCAATGTGATAAGCAGGAATAGTTGAAATAACGCCCCGATTCCTAGCACCCTAATTGCGTGACACACTTTCAATCACAAACTGAATGATTTTGAAGGTTAGCTACTCCATTGCTTCACGTGTTCGAATTTGTCTGCTCAACAAAATAAATAACGCAATGAATATTGTTGAACTGTCAAAATGAAAACCATTGCTAGTGTAATGCTACGGCTGCCTCGACTGCCTCGTTGGTCTAGTGGTCGCAAGTGCTACTGCTGAGCATGAGGTCCTGGGTTCGATTCCCAGGTCGAGCAGTGTTATTGGGTTTTTCTATCTGGAATTTCTCAGTAGCAGCCCGGAGTCTGGATTTGTGCCCGGTAGATAGCAATAGGCTCGCCCCCTATTACATGGGACTTAAACATAATTAGCGAAATGTTGGTGTACTATGGGTGCACCTCTGCCTAACCCTTCGGGGAAACAAGGCGTCATGTTATGTGTTATGTGATGCTACGGCTACATTATCGCTATAACGCGAACTACACTTCGCGCGCTCTCTCTCGCACACCGCTTGACTTCTCGCTGTACAACCGAGAGCGTACGAAATGTAGTTCGCATTATCGCGACAATAGCTAGTAGTAGTAGTAGCTGTAGTGTGTTACGCAATTACCCCACAGCAATGTTTAAAAATGCATAACTAAACTAAATTCTCCAGCAGCATTTCGCATCACTACACAATATAAGCTATTTTAATTTAGTAATGATGAAGGGTTAACCAAAGTCGATTGATTTGCAAGACCTGTCCAAAATGATGGATGTTTGAAAAGATATTGTAATTGCGACAGTTTAGTTATAACGAATTAACGTTATTTATTGTACATTCAAATATGCTTTGATGAGTAGACTAGGAATTTAATTTTTAAACAGATTCAATTGACAACATTGTTCTTCTGTGATTTGAATAAACAAATGATTATGTGAATGAAATATTAACATAGTGAGTGTCACATATCAATGATCAAGTAATTTGAATTCATGTGTTTTGTTTTGTTAACACAAAACTTACAGATAATGGGATAGTGAACCAAAAAGTTTTGGCAGCGGTGGGATTCGAACCCACGCCTCCGAAGAGACTGGTGCCTTAAACCAGCGCCTTAGACCGCTCGGCCACGCTACCACTTGCTGTGGGGCGCTAAATAGACGAACAGATTCCCTGAACTTTATCTCTTTCTATTTTTAACTGACCTCTTTTGCTGACGACTAGTGATTGGTTTCCTCATTGTCGTACATATCGCTCAAATAATAATAGAGAACGAGGGGAAATAATACTAAGTGAACACCTTGGGTCCGCTTACCTCACATTATTATCAAATATTATAATTATTATTATCACTAAATACATACCTGACTTATTTTATGAAAATAATTATGTGGTGCTAAACATATTTAAAACATCATTCTGTCTCTATGAACTTCAAACAATTGGCAGAAATAGAATGATGTTTTGAACTCGTTTAGCGCTTTTGTGTTCTTTGGTGCAAACATAAGTATCCGATATCCTTAGTCAGTTTTATTATTAAGACAATGATGAGCTATACAGGGTTACTGGAAACTCGACCACTTTCTTGCAGGAGGTGATAGAGGGGCTAAAATATGACAAATTTAACCCCCCATATGTATGGCCGAAAATTAATACTTTTAAAGATATTTGAATTTTAGGTCTTTTTTAAATTACTTCGAATTTTCACACTAAACTTTTAATTAAAAAAAAAACAAATCATGTTGATTGGGTTCATTTTTATTTTTATTTATAGCTAACATTCTAACAAAGCTAATACAGCAGTACAATGACTAAAAATATCAAATCATTTCAAATTACAACAGATTATTTAAAAAAATCAAGTTTTTGTAAGTATTACATTTTTAAACAAAAAAACGTACCCTAGCTAAAAAAAAAAAATAACGCAACGATTCGTACAAATAATTACAAAAATGTAAAAAAAGTTTTGTACCGCTGAGTACCTACTGTGTTTAGTAAAAGGCACCTAAACTAGTGCACATTAACGGCCGAATCCAATGATCTATCTATCACCAGTTTTGGGATACTGGAGATAGAAAAACCTATCTATCTATGGTTTTAACGTCTATATAAGAGATTATGGAATATTACCGGCCTGACTTAAGGACAGATAGAATTATAGGTACTGTCTACCATCAATAGCGATCTGTCCTTTACTGAAAATAAATAGGTTATTGGGTTCGGCCGTTAGACACCATGCACAACAATCTTGACTGACAGACGACCAAAAAGAATACTACTGATATTTTAAAGTTGAAGTAAGCAACCATAAAAAGTAAAACTTGCTGCATGAAACTTTTTAAACAACGGTTCTCTAAAACAAACTGAATTTCTTCGAAGTGATGCAATTCCTTACGAGTTTGTAAAATACATAATTTTCTATAGAAAGCTGTAAAATGCGGAGGTGTCACTTTGTGAGATTACTGTGTACTGTTACATAGTCAGAGTTGCCAGGTAAGACTGTCAAAAAGTACCGAGAATTGAGGACAAAATTTGCAAAAATCCATGTGAGCTGAGCTAAGTATCTTGAACGTTTAAAAACTTTTACAACGTGAACAATTAATTTTCACTTTTATGGAAAATCCGAATAGTCGGTGGTAGAGGCGAAGCGTGCGAACAACTCCATTCCTATCGGCTTCCCTTTGGAGGATCGGAAGAGTAACTTCCCCTACTACCATTGAAAAATAGCACATTCAGTAATGTCTACGATTGCCAAATAATATATATTCCAACAACAACACAAATTGTTCTAAATAAGCCGGCGCCACAACGTGGTAATCTTGTATGACTATTTGTAACTGAACAATTTCTTCTTCGGCTTCCCTCCTACGAAATGTCAAGTCACCACTGGTCGGTGTTATGCCATCAATTTTCAAAGTTTTCTAATGACAAGAAACGTCAGATACCCTGGCAACCCTCACCGTATCCGCTATTTTACTAAAGTGATTCATAAATACGAATATTGGTTACAATTTGCATAATCTTCTCAACAAATCAGTTCTGAGAGTTTCTTTACGCGCATCAGAAGAAGGTCGAGAGTATTTCTTACGAGTTTCGACTCGATTATGAACTGGTATCGATGGGCAATTGATTATCGAGTAAGTGTGAATCATCCTGTAAGTTGTAGTTGTTTAGATGTTCCATATCTAGGAAATGGTTTTGTTTGTCTTGTTTAAAGGTAAGTAGGTGTTGGATTCGTGTGAAATAGTGTTAAACAGTATTATCAAAATCACAGTCTGCATTTAGATTAGGTACCGAAAATTTTTACTTTGATAGCGATTTTCAATCATGTCGCTTTTTTGGCCAACAATTCTCTACAGCTCCAATACGTACATAGATACTACTGGGTATGTACATATTTGACACCAGTACAGTTAACACCTGTTGTCTTCATCAGCTCAATGATCAGGAACTTGCTTTGAAATGGCTTCTTTTGGATTACTTGTCACTCAAACTCAAACTCCAATAATAATCCCCCTATAGAATAATTTCGATTCAAATCATTTTCACCTTGCTTTTATGATCTGAGTTTTGAACAGCGATATTACTTATACTTGTTTTCCGTTTCTTTTTTCCCAATCTGGCCATCATATCACCAGCCCTCATCATAAACATAATACAATGTCAAAAACCACCTGCAGTGACGTCACTGCTACATGCTCGTAACACATGCCCTATGCAACAGGAACGTCTAAATTGTGAGATAAAATCACGAAGTGTTTATTACCTCAAGTTCTGCAGAACAGTAGAAAGCCAGCTGTCCGTACAAATATTGTTACTGTTCCGGTGTCACTGAAACTACTGTTTTGTACCTACTTACCTGTTCTCTAGTAAGAACATAATCATTATGTATCTACGTCATGTCGAAAAAGGTCCATGCTACCAATGGCCAAACGTTTGTCTCAAGACATAGGTACAATTTTAAAGTCTATACATATGTACGTATTTACCCGAATAGGTTTACCTGTTCAGTTCCAACAATAGCGCATGGTTACAATAATTTTTCTCGAAGTTTTGGCTAGACGTCGACTCTTCATTTTTGATGTTGGTACGACACTTGACAGCTGAAACCATTTTTTTTTCCTGAAATACTTAAATTTAACATAATTCCACTAATAATTTTATTTAAACAAATCGAAAATGTAGTGTGAAACAGAAATACTGCAAATATTATTGGTGCGTGAAGCGACACATCGGTTTAAGTTATGTATTTAAGCGACTATTTCGCGAATCAGTGTCAGACCGTGAAGTCAGTACATACAGAAAGTAAACTCTACCTCACATTTATTTAAATAATAGTAAATACTATTTTAGAAGTTATGAAAACTGCTGTTGCCGCCGTCAGTGAGCGATTCAAAACCTGTTTAGTCGATTTTCAAATATTGAATGTTCCATTTTTGAATGTGTACTTTTATGAGAAGCGCAAAGTTTCAGCCAACCATAGTATCTGCAAATATCATAATATTTTTTTGCAAGATACTCAGTGATTTTAAGTTTTACGTTAGGGAAAAAACGGCCGAAAGGTGTATTTTAAAATACAAAAGAGAGTAGTGGCCCATGAGGGGATCGAACCCGCGACCTTCGCGTTATTAGCACGACGCTCTAACCAACTGAGCTAATGGGCCGATGAAAACTGTTGCAAATATTACACTGGATAAAATCCAGTCCAGGTATCCAGTGTAATATTTTAGCAAACTGCTCAAATGAGTGTACTGAAAGTGTTTGATGTTCCTCTTGTTCCCGGAGTTTTTTATTTTGTATATTGTAGTAGTTTATTTTATGTTGTAGTGCAGCTTATTTGCTTTATAACATGAAGGTTCAAAAGGTAGATGGTACCTAAAAGAACTTTGAACTTTCAGAATTACCAAAAACAAACGAGACAATGATTCTCTTGGCAACTTTTAAAAAGCTTCTAAGTTTTCGATTTTAAACGTTGCATTTTTTAATTCAGACGTACACCAGAGTATAAGAGTTGATGACCAGCATATTTGACAAACGAAAGCAGACCTAAGCATCAATAAAAATATAGTAATGGCCCATGAGGGGATCGAACCCGCGACCTTCGCGTTATTAGCACGACGCTCTAACCAACTGAGCTAATGGGCCAGAGAGAATATCGTGTGAAAAATAAAACTGGATCAAGGGTCTTACTGCAAACGAACGATAAAATAAGAAAGGAAAGGTAAGCTGTTTATCTGATTATTACGATAATAATGTTTATCATACAATAAACTGAAATGTACGAACAATCACCATTCGACACATTTTTTAAATGTCAATTACAACATCAATGGAACTACCTATAGTTTGAGAAGGTGACCTAAGAGATAACATCAAGAAGAATCGCAGAATAAGATCTCAAAATGGTGAAGGAAAACATCGTGAGGAAACCAGCATGTCCTAGAACCAAAAACTCGAAGACATGACACATCTACCAACGCGCACCTGGACCCGCGTGGTAGATTATAGTCCCTCTCAAAGAGAGGAGGCCTGTGTCCCAACAGTGGGAACATTAAAGGCTGATGATGATGGGACATTTTTCGTAGTGATTGGTTTTGGTGACTTTCATGAAATGTATTTTTTTTTTCAATTTAGAGTCGATTTGGAATCGCGGAACCTTATTTAAGCACTAGTTATTTTCATTTTCGGTAGTAGATAGGTGGTCAATTGGTATACGGTTTTCCTTCAGCAATTCAACAAAGGTATTCAATATAGGTGCTGTGAATGTCTATGTATAAATATAAATTGGGCTTATTTGGTTACGGGCTGATTTTACCAAGGCCAGATTTCTCTTACACGTGGAATAAAATTGACGTGTGATGGTTTATGGGAAAAACTGTCAAAAATGCAAAATTTATTCACGGGCTGAAAGTCATACTAGGTGTAAAAGTTTGGTCAAATTCGGTACCTACATTACTGCCGCGGTCTGTAAAAGGGGCATTGATAGACGAACGAGGAAATGTAGGCCGAGGCGAAGCCGAGGTAGACATACGTGGGTCCATCAATGCCTGGTTGCTGCCTAGGCTTGTATAGTACTGTTCTCAAAGAATGCGTGGAAATTCAAACCAAGTAAATTAATTATAAATTCCAGAATCAATGACGAACAACCATTGCAAACAACGATCATTTTTCACGCGCCAATATGTTCATTTGTTTTTTTTAACACGCTTTTATTTGCTTCACTTGTAACTAACTATCAGACAATGTAAAAAAAAACTTGGAAGTAAATAACCTCCTTATAATTGTCGTATCGACATGAAACTTTGTATGTATAAGTAGGTCAGATGACAATACTATAATTTAGTATTTGGGAGCTGATCTGATGATGGAGCCAGGAGGTGGATAGTGGAACTCTTCAGTGGCTACTAGTAAACCCCTCGAGTTTGGGCTCATATGATTCGGTTTGACGAGACCAATAGATTGGGCTTAGTAACGAGGGTCTAATAATGGAGCTAGGAGGTGGATAGTGGAATTATTCAGTGGCCTCTCCCTAAGTCCCTCAAGCCAAGTCGGGGCTCATATGATTCGTTTTGAGGAATCCAACATATTGCACTTAGTGTCGAGGATCTGATGATGGAGCCAGGAGGTGGATAGTGGAACTCTTTAGTGACTACTATTAAACCGGTCAAGTCATAACTTCGTTGACTTTAGACTTATTAACTAAATGAAGAATATAAACACTAACACCAAAACTAAACAATAACATCTAGTTTAAAAAAAGCACGCTTTTATCACGCACTAAAAATTATAAAATAATTAAATTTACTTGTATTAGTTAAGATATAAGTACCTATACAGCTTGTCACTTCTTTTATATCCAATGATTAATTCACAAAGCGTGAAGCGTTTTTTAGTTGTGTGTACTGTTAATTAACTTAAACAAAGCGCTCCAAGCTTTTTGAATTAATCATTGGATATAAACTACATATTTTTACTACAGCTCTATATGCAAGCCAAATCGAAATTTCAATTAAATCTTTGATAAGTTACCTCCTTGGTTGCCATGTGATGAAGTAAAAAGTTCGTTCCATTTTTTAATTACAAGACAGCTATACAGTTTTCATAGTAATTTATTCGGGGCCGCTAAACACGAAAAATATGGATTTTCATACTATAACATTGCCGGCCGCTAAACACGAAGGATATGGATTCTCATACTAATTGCTCGCATGTATTTGACCAGTAGGTACCTACTTACAGCATTTTCGATTTATCTTGAAAAAGGTTATCAAAATAATGCTCGAATATCCAAGCATGTTTGAGAAAAGTAATATTATACATGAATAAAAGATAGGTAAGGTTAACCTACAATGGCAGTGTTTCAGCAATAAATGAAGATTAAAGAATGTGTTAATCCTAGTTGCAGTATATTTTAAGTACCTTTAAAAAAATATTTCCAAAAGATAGTAGTGGCCCATGAGGGGATCGAACCCGCGACCTTCGCGTTATTAGCACGACGCTCTAACCAACTGAGCTAATGGGCCGATGAGTACTGCCTTCTGAAATAAACGTATAGTACGAACAGGAATTTACGTCTGGATCAAAATACTTACGTCATAGTCTGCAAGAAATGCAATCTCTATGCCACTCGTAGGTATAATACCGTCTCAGTTATTTAAATATCAAGGGCAAATTCTTACACCGATACGAATATTTGTGACTTTAAGCCCTCGTACATACGGGTGATTTTTTATCGCTGCGATTTTTTTTCGCGCACTGATTTTCAACGTACTGCTTAGCGTCGAGAGTTGAAAATTCAACAGTGTGTTTTTTGACGCTCTGTGGTGTACTGCGATTCTTAGTGCTCGGCTTAACACCGAGAGTTGAAAATCCAGTGCGCCATAAAAAAAAAAAGACGCGTTAAAAATCGCCCGTACGTACTTGCGCTAACAATCTTCAGCCACCAAAATAATAACAGTTATCGAAAATTAATCTCGATGATCAAGTAGCGCCTCATGCTACCTTTAGACGATCACCGAAAATCACCGATTAATCACCGTAATTGTAGGGTTAAGCTTACGATTACCACGCACCTGTGATTTTGGGGTTAACTCCGAATTAAATCATAACAGATCAGATGCTCCGCTCTACTTTGTAATTATAATTATTATTTTTACATTACACGCCATGACTTACTCTTTATGGATGACTTTACACAGTCGTGTAGCAAGACAGCATATTTTTGACCATAAGTGCGCTCGCACACGGCATACTGTCTTAGGTCCTACTATCGGTCAGATTATTTCGCCCTACGATATGTAGACCCGTTTTGTAGGACGTGTGGGTTTGATGCAGACATTTGATCTCTACTGTTTTACTTAGCTGCTATTAAAATCGATCACCGATTGTATGCCTTTACATGGGCGTATTTACATCCAGCTGATCCAGCCGTTTAATTAACAAAAAAAAAAAAAAAATCTGAGTCATAAGCTTTTACTTTAGGCAACGGTCTCACAGAAGAAACAGGATAATTTATCACCCTTCCAGCTTGATTTTGGAAGCTTCGTCACTGACGTTTTTTTTTAGAAAGAAAGACTGCTTAGTTGGATTTGGGATTGTCAATAATTTTTTTTATAGCAAGAGTATTTTTTTTATCACACCATCCAAATACATCTAAAATTACGTGACATATGTAAAAACAAATTAATATGACGCACCTGCTTCGTAGCTACGCTCAAGTGACCAACAATCCATACAGTTTATGATATGTGAGGAGTGTTACATTACATTGTAAATAGGGACGCGTATGTAGATCGCAGCAATATCGCGGCCGCAATGGTTCCCACACTTATCATAGCACAATAGAGATGTAATATCCATCACCTCTTGTAGAGCACATTGAATTTTCATTAGAATCAACCTCCTTTTGACTTTAAATTGCCATCAACCACACACACACAATAAATAATAATAATAAATTAATTAATAATTAATTTTTGACAGGCCTGTTGGTCTAGTGGTTAATGACCCTGACTGCAAAGCCGGAGGTCGTGGGTTCGATTCCCACCCAGGACAAACTTTGTGTGATGAGCATATTGTTTGTTCTGTGTCTGGGTGTAATTTATCTATAATATGTATGTATTTATAAATTATATAAGTATGTATGTATATCAGTTGTCTGGTTACCATAACACAAGCTCTGCTTAACTTGGGATCAGATGGCCGTGTGTGAGTTGTTCCAAGATATTTATTATTTATTAAATACATTTTTATTTAACTTCAATTGTACAAGAAACACATAACTAAACACTATGCAGCGTTACAACTAGGGAAAAGAGTGTTTACGATAAACTCTGGCACCTAAAGTAAGATTTAACTTGTGTTTAGGATGCCAGCGTCCTCGCCTATGATTTGAACATGTATCAGTAGTTGTAAGATGAGCACAGTATATTCTTATTGAATTATAATATATTTCCTAGCTAATGCAACTATGATGTGGCCTATTTATGTACCTATGTATGGGTGCGTGTACGTGTGTGAGGGAGAGATAAATATGGTGAAAACTTGTGTAAATATAAGTCTGTATAAATATACAACAAACATAAACATATTACTTTATTAACTACATTAGGTTAAGCGATCGATATCTGTAGTAAATCTTCAGTCTTATTATAAGTCAATGTTTGAACTATTGTTTGACCTGTCATTTAATGTCTTTATTTTATGTTCTGTCGTACTTAACTACTTAGTACCAGGTTACCTTGGTCGGTTACATTTTACCAAGGTTACCAAGATGAACGCAGAACAAGCGTTCATCTGAGGAATTTGCTACTTCTAACGAAATCAATGAAAGGCGTTTTGGTGATCTCTTGCTTTCCTGCAATCTGTGGGAGTGACTTCGTGAAAAGGGAACGGGAAATGTGTAACAGGAAGCTGGAGAAGCGCGCGCTAATTATTTGCTATCTATTTTTAATTTGACCAATGAGCGCGCGTGCTGCTAGAGTTGACCGTCAGATGGTACCAACCCAGACGGCCGTCATAGCGGTCCATAGCGGTGCCGTGATATGACGGCCGTCATTGTCTTTGTTATAGTGGTGCCGTAATATGACAGCCGTCATAATTATAGTGGTGGTGGATAGACTATCATCACGCCTTGTTTCCCCGAAGGGTTGGGCAGTTCGCACATCCACATTTCGCCAGTTATGTTTAAGTCCCATATCCCATGTCATGTGTGTTGTTGGCGAGCCTATGC
Organism: Fissipunctia ypsillon; assembly: GCA_947568875.1. Lineage (NCBI taxonomy): Eukaryota > Metazoa > Arthropoda > Insecta > Lepidoptera > Noctuidae > Fissipunctia > Fissipunctia ypsillon. The sequence goes on along the minus strand of OX387659.1, from coordinate 10,822,939 downwards.
CCACCACACAACACACAATAGCAATAGTGCCATCAACCGGGCACAAATCAAGACTCCAAAACGAATCAGTTACAGTTTTATATGGGTTTCAAATTAAAATAGCGAGAAATCGGGGTTTAACCGCAAGTAGTCTGAAAGGGGGCGGGGCCTCGTTGGCGACCTTGGGGCCGTCGCATCGCCAAACTTGCCAAGCAGGCGAAAGGCGAAACCCTCGTCAGCTCCCCCCCCCCCCCCCCGATGGATAAAATAGGACTAAGTTACTGTAGTTAAAAGAGACCAGATTATCATCACCCCACTGGAAGACAAGGCCTTTTTTTTTGTGGATGGGAAATCATCAAATGACTTCTCCCGCTCTGGGCGGAGCGGGAGGGCGTGTCAGACTTTTACTGACTAAAACCCACCCGTGTTCCTTCTGTTGCCTGTGCCAGGGCTACGGTAACTCTTTCAAACATCCCGGAACCCCGGCTGTAAGACCAGAGACAAGGCCTAAGGTCAAATCTGTTCGACCTAGCATGACTTCTCTCAAGGAACGAACTTTGGCCCCGCTGGTTTTTGCGCTGGACAAGTATCTCTCTGAAACTGTACTGTCATCTGCGTATCCAACAATACCAGGCTGAAGGAGGTCATTGATGTGCAGCAGGAAAAGAGTTGCAGAGAGAACAGACCCTTGAGGAACTCCGGCATCAATAGCCATAAGGTTGGAAGAGTAGCTGTTAACGACAACTCTGATCGACCCCGTGCCAGACCCTGATAAAGGCTTTCGAGATATCAAGCGATACAGCAAGTGCTTCGCCGTGTTTCTCGATGGCCTCGCCCCAGCAGTGCGTGACATACACAAGAAGATCGCCAGTTGACCATCCCCGGCGAAAATCATATTGACGGTCAGTGAGGAGATCGTTGTTTTCAAGGTAGGTCAGCAACTTACTGTTCAGTACCCTTTCTGTACCCTTGCACAGAATGGAGGTAATGGAGATCGGACGGTAATGGGCAGGGTCTGCACGGTCGTCCTTTTTGGGCACTGGTTGCACAAGCTTCCAGGATTTTGGTACCGTCCTTTTTTTAAGAGAGAGGCGGAACAAACGTCGGCTTTTGCATGGAACAGCAGTTTATTTTTCATATTTCGCAATTGTTCCCAAAGTTACTATTAGTACACTTTTTACTACACCCCTAAAGTATGTCCCTTCTTTTACCTAAATGATAAATGATTTTATTTCTGTAAGTAGGTTTATACAAACACTTTTACATGTCAAACATTTTTTTTTAAACTAGATGAGGCCGGCGTTTCCTATCTGACTACTCTGAGAAGAAAGGCCGAAACAAACTCAGAGGTCTCTTTTAAAGTCCAGACATAATCTTGGTCAGATCATGTGAAGACCATGTAGGTTGGTGTCTGAAATGGTCTTTTGAGGAAAGAACCACACAGATTGAGTGGACCTGTCCAGCAGTGCAAGCATCTGTCACCTCTCTCTGTCACCAGTAGCAGCTACAGTACAGCGCTGTGCAGTGCAGTGTAGTAGGTAGGTAGTGTAGTAGGTAGCTACTGTATAATTACAGTAACAAATCAGTTGTTGCCCGCGGCGTCGCCCGCAGGGATGTCAATAATTCCCTATTTGAATTGGATTATGTTCACAATTTAATGGGTTTTAATTTTTTTGCACGGAACCCTAATTATTTTTTTGAAATAAAAGTAGCCTAAGGTACCCCTTATAACATCAGCTATCTGCCAGTGAAAGTCCCGTCTAAATCGGTCCAGCCGTTTCGGACATTAGCCGGAACAAACAGACAGTCAGACCGACAGACAGACAAAAAATTTAAAAATTCTGTTTTTGTTACAAGTACTGTATATACTGTCATTGAATTGCATTTAGTAAGAAGCTGTTATTTTGACATTGCAAACAGGCACTTCAATTTAATTATTTGTATAGATGTAGGTACATAATAATCACTGCACACTTTATTAACTTGAAACGAACAGCTGCTATAATGCCTGCTTGATTGTCTTCTACTCTCTATTTGACCCTTCGTAGCCTAGTCTCGTGCATTATCTGGGAATAGGATTATAAACTGCCAACAATGTACCCAAACACAATCCAATGAGGAGGGCGGGAACTTAGAAAAACAAAAACCCGTTATACACTGATGTTTTTACATCCACACTGATAATGTGATAACTGTTATAATTTACAACGAATGGAATCAATGTTAATTATACGTTTATTCCCCGCATTTAATGTTTTTGAAATGAGGAAAATGACCTGCCCGAGGTTTGTAATGTGATCTCGATATTTGGATGTTTATAAATTAACATGTCGGCTGTAAAAACTGCGTAATTAAATTAATTTTCGGTTTTAAACTTTATTGAATGGTCAACGCTGGATTCCAATAAAATTGGGAAAAGGGAGATTGTAAACAAATTGAAATGCATGTTGTAAATAGCGTCAGATTAAAAAAAAAACATAATTACTATTTTATCTATTGAAGTACAGAACAAGCCCACTTCGGGAAGAAATAACCCGTAGTAGATCAAAAATGTTTTTGCTAAGCAAGAACATCCTAAATAAGGTGAAGCGATACTTTACGCCTGGACAGCTTTTAACTCTCTACAAAGCGCAAGTCCGATCCTGCATGGAGTATTGCAGCCGCCTTTGCGATGGCTCAGCTAAATACCAACTTGCCGCGCTTGACTCGGTGGAACGCAGAGCTAAGAGGCTCATTGGCGACGTAAGACTGGTGCATGCCAAGCTTCATAGCTTGGCTCATCGCCGCAAGGATGCCTGCTTGTCGGTCTTCTATTGATTAAACTTCGGTGAGTGTGCTCAAGAACTCCACGACCTCATTCCGCCGGCCCCCTTCTACCATCGGACATCTAGACGCATTGCAGGTTACCATCCCTACCTAGTTGCTATCCCACCGATTTGCACTAGGTAAGCGTTTCCTTTCTTTTCGGCATCATATTGAAAGTCTGGTTAAAAGAGTGCGCAAATTAATATACGTATTTCAAAAAATACGAAATTATGCAGATCCTAAATTAATCACACAGGTTTATTTCGCCCTTTGTCAATCTGTAATTAATTACTGTATCACCTCATGGGGTGGCGCATCAAAAACAATCTTGCTTCCTCTTGAAAGAGCTCAAAGAGCAATTTTAAAAGTATCAAACTTCCATCAAACTCAAATTCAAAGCATTTATTTCAATTAAACCAATTACAGGCACTTTTGAACTGTTAAGGAGTCAGTCAGTTAGTCAGAAAATTGAAGCTAGTCCCTTTTTCTTTCCCACAGATCAGCTATATAAATCCTGCAACGTGCTGAATGTGCGTCAACTTTTCATTACACGTTTAATATTAAAACAGCACACCATGCTCATGTACAATGCTGACAATAATAGCAAGAGACGGAATGATATAGTATGCATTTCTAATGTTACCTCCAAACATGCCTTTGTGGAAAGATTCTTTTTATTCTTAGGTCCATTTCTGTACAATAGATTAAATAGAAAACTAAGTATATAAATATAAGTTAAATTATTTTAGCTGTAAAAAATCTGTAATTACCTTTTTACAACGTCTGTCTTATGAACAGACAAAGGATCTACTTGTTGTTTGCAAACACGCTGTTTTTTTATTTATAGTTACTGTTAATGAATGTTTTAATTTTAGTACTTTACTATTCACTAGATGTTAATTTATTTGTTTTTAAGTAGGTATTAATGCACCTTGTAGCCTGAAACACAGGTTCAACCTAGTTCAGGCAAAAACGAACTGTGCTCTATTATAACTGTTCGATATATTTTTTTTGTAAATGTGCCCCTTTTTATAAATAAACGATTATTATTATAAATGTTTTTTGTAATGCGCACAGCAAAGGAGTGGAACTCTCTGCCTGCGTCTGTGTTTCCGAACGCATACAACCCTGATCTCTTCAAAGTGAGAGTGAAAGTTTTCATTTCATTTCATAACAAACCTATCTCAAATAAAAAATTAAAAAACGTTTTGTTTTTGTTTTGTTTTGTTTGGTGTTTTTGTTAATTCAAAGGTGTATTGCAATATATTTAAAAAAAAATGCAGTTATAGTCACCGAGTAGGTACAATATAATATTGTTATCATCAGCCTTTAAATATAAACAATGAGGAACCGATAACATTCGTGTCATGTCGCACATTTTGCAAACAGTTCTCATCGGCCCATTAGCTCAGTTGGTTAGAGCGTCGTGCTAATAACGCGAAGGTCGCGGGTTCGATCCCCTCATGGGCCACATCTATCTTTTTGAACGATACCATTGGGGCTCACTATTGTCTTTTCAAAGATAATTGATGAACAGGCAGTTCCCAAATAAACTAATCTAGATTGTTTTCTGATTCTGCGTTATAATTGCGTAACAAACTTATAGTAGGAATCTTTTCATTTTGACAGTTCACCTACATTCATTGCGTTATTTACGTTGTTGAGACCAATTTTTCGAACATATGCAGCAATGGATTAGCAGTGAGCTTCAAAATCATTCAGATTGTGATTGATACTTAGTGTGTTACGCAATTAGGGTGCTGATTGCTGAACTAACTATCCTCTCCCAGAGATATTTTGCAAAGGGCAACTAGCCTCAACTTTCTGACTATCCGTCGATGTCGGTCAGTTAGTCAGAAAGTTGAGGGTTGGGGCTAGTCCTTGACAATTCAAAGATGCCTGAAAAAATTGTTTAATTGAAATTAATGCTTCGAGTTTCCCAACTTAAGCCACTGCACCCGGTTCTTTATCTTGCGCATCCAGTTTCCAATCTACATTACCTCAAGGTTGGCATATTATCACGTCGCTATCGTTTGCCGATTCAGCCTCCAATCAGCCATTTGGCAGAGACCCTGCAAGTCAACAAAACATCTTTTGTGTAGTACCTACCTATATCCCGAAAGTCTGTCCGATATAACTTTCTTGCTTGGAACTACACCTGAGCTGGGTCAATTCATCATAATTATATATTTATTTCAGTTAACATTACACACTTCTACAGTATATAGGTATAATCTTACATCTTTTTGGAAGCTAACATATAAGTATGATAGAACCAAATTGATGACTGGCTTAATGACTTTTTTTAAAGTACATAATTATGGTATTGTGAAGGTGAACCAGAAAATCAGAAACCATACTTTTTTTAGTTTTAAATTCACTGCAGACAATATTTAAAATCGCGTAACAATTAATTTACGATTGCTAATGAAATGTTTAAGTATCAAACGTTGTTTAAGTGTTTAATCAATTAAACCGATTCATAAACGAAATATGTAAAAGTTAATTTCGCCGAACGAGCAATTTATTTACAAGAAAGAAAAAGAGAAAGATAGAATAAATGTTTTATTTAAAAAGTCATTTATTTTCTGTAATTAAATTGATTTCAAAAGATAGTAGTGGCCCATGAGGGGATCGAACCCGCGACCTTCGCGTTATTAGCACGACGCTCTAACCAACTGAGCTAATGGGCCGACAGAAGATTCTTTCGAAACAACAGTCCAGTCTATTGCGTGAGAACTAGAGATCGGATAATCGGATAAGAAATTATGGAAGCGGCTTCTTAATTTTCTTTTCTTAATATAAATCCCGGGATTCCTGAAAATCCGGGAATGCACAACTAATCGGATACGGAAATGGAAACGACTTCTTAAGCATGTGGTACCTATTATTTTTTTTAAAAATACCGAGACACCGGGTTCACATATTCTTTTGCTTGTTTACTTGAAATTCATTTTTAACCCCCGATGCAAATATATGCGTATGTAGAGTAAGAGGAAGGGTAGTGCGTGTCGATTCTATAGTCAAAAAGTACTAAATTTATCAATTCCTGAATCGCGAAATTTTTACGATGGTTACAAAAGTGCATTCTATATTAGCCAACACCTCAACTTTAGGTAAATATGCATCGGAATATCCTATCACTGGTGATAACACTAGTTTACAACATTAAACGTTTATACTTGACTGGGTTTTGCCCGCGGCTTCAACTGCGTGGATGTCGGAAAATATCCCACGGGAACGTACTACCGGGATTCAAACTAAAAATACCATATGTGTTAACCCAGGTAAAAAATGTGTCAATTTAGTAATACATTGTTTTCATATAACTCTATTGGTTTACGCGACGCACACCAGTAAAACTCCCAGTCGGCATGATTTTTTCCCACATCTTCAACAATCATCGTTGTAATTCAGTTAATTTGCACAAAACCTAAATGAAATTATACACGTAAACCTTTCTCATGAATCACTCCGTCCATTTGTATTGGTGAAAACCGTACGAAAATCCGTTCGGGAGTTTTTGAGATTATCGCGTTCAGACAGACAGATAGATGCGGCGGGGGGCTTTATTTTATAATAAACTAGCGATTGCCCGCGGCTTCGCCCGCGTGGATGTCAATAGTTCCTAATTGAATCGGGTTTTGTTCACAATTTAATGGGTTTTAATTTTTTTTTTCATTTGTTTTGGTGTGGTCCTGGAGAATTGGGCTACCAAATGCAAAGAGAATTTTTCAAATCCGACTTTTTGTTCATAATTTCAGGGGTTTTAATATTTTTGCGCGGAACCAGCTGTCATATCAGCTGTCTGCCAGTGAAAGTCCTGTCAAAATCGGTCCAGCCGTTTCGGAGATTAGCCGGAACAAACAGACAGACAAAAAAAAATTAAAAATTGCTTTTTTTGTTATAACTACCGTATATACTCTCTTATGCATTTAGTAAACAGTTGTTATTTTGACATTACAAACAGAAACTTCAATTTTATTTATTTGTGTAGATTTGTTTATATAATCTAGTGCTCACGGAATGCGTTAGTTTCTTGTTCCTACTCATTAAATCAATGCGTTGCCAGTACCTACGTTTTGCATGGATATCACTTTTGATTGGACTACGTTAGCAATAAGTATGTGGCCATATTGCAGACATACCTAGTCCAATAAAATGTCACTGCACTGATATAATGCCATATGCTAAATCTGATTAAACGAATAAATTGCCCATTCAAATAATAAGCAATTTGTCCATATACAAAATGCATTTGTGAAACTATTGAAGAAACCGACGATCATCAGTAGTTTACTGCAGTAATCTAATTGGGAATCAAATGAGCTTTAGGTAAGCTCATTTGATTCCCAATTAGTAGCAATAGTACAATTAGTTCCCAATAGTAGTTTAATTACTACTAAGTTTATGGAACTAATCTACTTGCGAATTCTTGACTCTAATTTTATGAGCGGCATTCAGAAATATATAGGGTACCCATCAGCCACTAAGTAGCTTAGCAGCCCCAAAGCTGCACGTAGTAGTGAGTCGTGTGTGAAGCGCCTACTACACAGTCGCCAACCGCTTCCCCGACAGAGGTGACCTTGGTTGGCGACCGGCTGAGCTGTTTCAATGTTTGGTCGTAAACCACCACCTACACGGCTGTAAACCAGCAAGGTCACCTCTGTCGGGACGCAGTTGGCGACCATGTAGTAGGCGCTTAAATGTTGGATGGTTTGAACGTACCTACTTGCAGAGAGTGTGGTTAACATTATACTTTTTGCGGTGTAGCATAATTATGGTGCGGGTGACAGAGAGAGTAAATTTATTTAATTTACTACATTTATGACGCGCAAGCGACGGGAACAAACTTGTTTGATTTCGCCGCTCGACGGCCGCTACTTCCTACTTCATAGACCGCCAGTTTCGTGCCCACCCAAAGCCCGCTGCCGGATCGCCCCGCCCCGTGCCGCTCCGCAGTCGTCATTGCTCGACAGCCGCTGGTTTCGTGCCCGCAGACTTAGGATGCAGCTTAAATATTCAGTCATGATTGTAAATCGCGGTAACGTTCAAGAGTGAAAAGGAACGGTTCGTCTAATGTCACCCGCACCGTGCTTCTGTAGGTATACCTACAAGGTAACTTGTAATTTCCAGGACGTAATAGTGTAACCCCTTCGCAATGCGAAAATCCATGGGATTCGAGAAAAACGCAAAGTTTACTAATAAATCACATTTTAATCTTTAATTATTATCTTTTATAGGTACAATGATATAATGCGATTGAAAAAATATTAAATAATAAAAACAACATGGATTTATTAGAGTTTCTCCGTGCGATTGCAATTCACACAAAATTGTAAAATATATCAGTAAACAGCGCGTCAACTATTAAAACAATATAAATGGCATTGTAAGTGTAGACTTAAATGTCCTTTATATTGTTTTAATACAGTATTTACATTTTGATAAAAGCATAGGCAGTCAAGGTAGATACATGGTTCTTAAAAAACTTACCTATGACATTTTTAATGAACGCCAAACATTTTCCGAATCGTCAGCCATCATTGGTACTCGTACCTAAGTATGTATATAATTCATAATACTTATAACTTTAGAAGCAACTTTAGCATTATTAAAACCACACTGAAATGTTACATTAATTAAATTGTGCAATTCTGTCATCATCGAGTTTAAATTATTTGATGAAATATCTGCATCAAAATGCAGTTGAGTGCAAATTGAAAAACATAAATTAATTCGGTGCGATCAAAGATATCGCTTGACTTCGATAGATTGTGATTTAAGATGCGTAGGATTTTAAAATTTACATTTAATTCGAATGAAACAAAATCGACGCCTGCGCTGACTGTTAACAGATGGCGGTGATAATTTTAACGTACTGGCCGTTTGGCGCGTCAAATTTAAATTTAGTATCACAAAAAAGAAAGAAAAATCTGAATTTAAAATTAGAACTAAGTGTTTGATTACAAAAGTAGATTTTATGTATATTTGTTGAGAGTTCAACAAGAACAATGTACAACCCAGGATTTTGTAATAATTTTGATTTAAAAGAGTGTCCATGGAGTTTCTTGCCCATTCTTCTCCAAAGAGATCTACGGTTTGGAATGGGTGACTAGCTTCAATTTTCTGACTTACTGACTGACTCTTTAAGAATTCAAAAGTGCCTGTAATTGGTTTAATTGAAATAAATGCTTTGAGTTTGAGTTCTTTTCTTCGGGTCATCGAACATAAGAAAAACCATTTTCTTTTTAAGTAGATTCACAGGTTATTTGCGTTTTGCTTTACAAATATTTTTGCGATTAATACAAATATGTAGAAACATTGAAATAATGGTTTATATTATTAGTGAAATAACAGAATTTAAAACACAACATATATTTTATTCATACAAAAATATTTTCTAAAATTACTTTGTTTACAAAGTCTGAAAATATTATCTTTACACAACGACTAAGTTAATGATTACATTTATATTGCAAATTACTTTGTTATAACATTTATTATCTCACTTAGAAATAAATTTTCAATAAATAATTGAGCCTCTTAAGTATACCATACACCATAAAAATTACTCCAATCCATTTATTTCCCGAAAAACTAATAAAAATTTAATTGCACAACCGGCCGGCTATAAAAAATTACAAATTCGTAAGCCATATATTATTATATCTTCATTTATATACATTACAACTAAAAACTGATGATTAAACATAAATTGAGCATAAAATGGCGTATAAGGATAACAATTAATTAAATCAAAGGTATATAATAATTAATTAAAAAAGAGATAAGTTAAAACATTTGCGCACGAACATAAATGGTGGGCTGTTCATCTAACGAACATCTCAAATAAATAACTCTCACAAGATAAGAAATTAATAGTACAGAAAATAGCAAGTTCAAACAGTTAACAATGGAACGGTAAAACCGCAAAGTTCTGAGGTAAAATTCGGTGACTATCAACTTATTTTAAATACGTACACACTGTCAATATCCACATTATTCACATTAAATTACAGATACATTACAAATGAACATTTCTAGCTTTTTAATTATATTTTACTTAAAACCTAACTTTTAATAGCAAATTATTTATTTAATAACAAATCTAATTACACACTTTAATTAATGGTACTCATTACAATTCGATTTTGTCGTAATTAATAATCGTTATATACAAACTCATCTAAATGTATAATTTTATATATTTACTCAGCATTCTATAGTATGTAAATAAGGTGAATCGTCTAATTTACTAATCGACGCAGCTGAAGCTCTTCCATCGTGCCCAGTCATTATTGATATGACACTTCTATGCTCCGAGTCGCTGTCACCGCTTAAAATTATATTGGTCTCCCCCATAAACCCTGAATCAATTTGCTCATGACTTTGCATCATTTTATTTTGAGGCTCAAAAGCGCTCAGTCCTAACTCAGCGAAAATCTCCTTCGAATCATCAAAGTTTCCAAAGAATACAGAATCCGTCTCGACACTCTCTCCCCCAGATTCACTTCTTCCATCACACAATGATTCTAAATCATCTGTATCGGACTCGATCGGTAAAGCAGCCGTTTTAATAACAGCAGATCTAACAGTTGGTACCGGAGGAGGTTCTGGAATTGAGGTCTTTACTGGTCTCAACTGCATCAAATACCTCGCTCTACATTTCGACTCATTTGAGTCGGTGCTCATGTATCCGGAGTCTTCAGTTCTGTATAGTTTTCTTAGGTCAGTTCTTCGAGATCTGGTCCTGGCAGATCGACGTCCGGAACGGCGTGCGTTCAAGTTGTCAAGTCTTGTATACCCTGGGAATTTATCTCTATCTTCCATCATTCTGCGGCGATCACCAGGTGGGCTTTCGCGAGTCGAACTATAGAATTTTGGTGACAAATCAGATCCTCGGCGTTGTTTTGGTGGTATAGGTGGCTTGGGATCTTTTTGTCCTTCGATGTGTCTGATCAAATCTGGCGCTTTACCAGATCTCATGAATGCTTGTAGTTCCTGACCGTATGTAATGCTTCCACGTCTGTTATAGAATTGTATGTCTTCCTCTTGCGCTTTTGCTTTAGCTTCGTATATTTGTCTCAGATTGCCAATCTTTCTCGTCGTTATAGCTATTGGAGATTTATTGCAAGATTCACTTTCTGAAGACGTTGACTTGTACTTAAAGCTACCTGCTGATTTCAGAAGTATTTTCTCAACGCGTTTCTTTGTATCCCGTCTGTCGAGAGTATCGGGATCGAAATCATCTTTAGCAAAATTACGCCTACTTTCGATTGGCGAGCCGCGCACTTGTATGGTTAATGGACCAGGCTTTGATAGATCGCCAATATTGTTGTACATGGGTTCCATATTATCAACAAAAACTTCACTCTGATTGAATATTTGGGGTTCTTCGACAGGCTTTTTCACGTCAAGCCAGCTACTTGTTAGCCGTTCCCTAGTTTCAAGTAAATTCTGGCTGTGTTCAAATCGATCATTATGGAATAATTCGGGTCCACAGGCGACCGAGAACCTTCGCCTCTTCATCATGCTGCGTTCCAAACTGTCAAATTCCATGAAGTTATCTTGACTACCATATATTTGCTTTTTCTTTCTATTAGAGAGCGTATTATCATCACTGTAGTAATGATTGTCAGCTGCTATTACGGGAATAACTATTTTGGGTGCTATCGGAGCAATTGTTTCCATTTGAATTTCTTCTAATTCTGTAGGCTCCACACGTCTGCAAGTATTCAGTTCACGTATAACTGCTTCCATTTTTACTTTAACTTCTGGTGGAATTGGTGCTTCTCCATCATCAGCTTTAGGGGGCTCTGGTGGATTTACGGGAGGAGGCGGTGGCGGAGGAAGTTTCTTCCTAATTCGTCTTGATGTGTGGCTAGATGGACTTTTCTTCTCTTGGGGTGGAGCAGGAGCAACAGGTTTTGAATTTTTTTCTATATTGTGAATGTTCACAATATTGTTCAATCCATTAAGGTCCGGTACTGTTGTTACTCGTATAATTTCAATTTCTTTCGGATTAATCGGCTTGCTAATAATTTTCATTTCTTGTAGGCACAGTTCTTTAGTAAAGTTTTCCTTAGATTCTATTTCTCTAATATTTTCTTTAGTCATCGTTTCCGTAAGTTTAGGCTTAGTTTCCGTAATTTTAGGTTTCGTTTCAGTAATTATAGGCTTCGCTTCAGTAATTTTAGGTTTCGTTTCTGTGACTTTGGATTTCTTTTCTATTACTTTAGGTTTAGTTTCAGCGACTTTAAGTTTTGGCGTCTCATTTCTAATCAATTCAGCTGATTTAGGACGCACATCTTCTTTCTTCTTGGGCTCAACAACTCTTGGGGTTCCACTGACTTTTGCTACTGATTTCACTGGTTTAGAGTTGCTGGTTACTAATGGTACTTCGTCTAACCATTTCCTTACAATTCTCTGTTTATAATCCTCACTAACACATGACTTACAAGAGTTAGATCTAGTGAGGGCTACTTTGTGGGGTCGCGCGTTATTATCGCATCCTGGGCATCCTCCACAAACAGCAGTTTTTCGAGTGTTTTCCTGTTTAAGACTAATCGCACTAAATCTGCGACCGCGCCGTGCGCAAGGGATGTCCCATCCTAGATCTACAGCGTGATACATATCTTCTTCGGGAATATCTGATAGTATAGGGATGAATCGTTTTGATGTCATCTTTTCTTTAGCAACAGACATTACTTCTCGAATTTTAATTAAAAATTCAATAGCCGCTGGAGGTGGATCCTAGAATGATATAAATATAATATAAATAAATGTTTGAAAAATATTTAAGACATCAAAATATTTAAATCATGTATTAATCTTACTTTGAGAAGTTCTGTTTCAAAAAAGACTGGGTTGAAATATAATTTCTTCCTATATGAAGAGTCTCCATTTGAAGATGGCAGTGATTGATTTGCGTTATAATTATTTTCCACAGTACAATCTACAATGGATAGTTCCGAATGTGGTGCTCGTTCCAGAGTATCAGGGGATGCAGAGCGTCTTTGGAAGCGTTCATTCATTCTTTCCGGTGAATTAGCATTCCTTATGGATGGTCTGAGAGTCTTTTTTCTGCGAGAGTGTACCATTGCTGATATCACTGAGTTGGCATTTAATTTCTGAAACTAAGAATTGTATGTTTACATTTGTTTTTAATATACCATTAAGGATTGAATTTAACATGGTTTACTTGCATTACTAACCTTATGCATAGAATTATGAGTATGTGTATTATTGGACGGCGAATCGAGAGTGTCTTCAGTGCGTTCACTGCCATCAGAAAAGCCTCCGTCGTGTAAATAGTCACCCCCCATACCGTTCAGTTTCATCAACGGATTAGTTTTCAACATCTGAAACGATTGTTATAATCTTAGCAAAATGTAAAAGTAATTTAGTTATTGTGTATCTATTTGACAAGAATTAGTCTTACCACATTGCTCATATCGATTCGTGACTCAATGGACTCGTTATCAGTAGACATAGTATTTGAATGATTTTGTTCCGGATCCTTTTCTTTTCGTTTCTGTCTTTGCTTGTAATGAACATAGAAAATAATTCCAGCTGCATATACGAAGATCAGAAGAAGCACGCATACACCGATGGCCAGCGACTCCAGAACACTAAGTCCTTGATTTTGCGATGCTGATTCTGTCGTTACTAGTTCACCAGCATGGAAGGGTATTGAACGTACATCTGTAAATGAGTCATATATTGGTATTCACATAAGTATTAGGCGATTAGTTACATTAATTTTACACATAATCGTTCCAGTCGTAATGGTATGTGTGACTCACCAAGCAAAGCGTTTTGGGTTGCGCCTGCGATGCGGAACGCTGCACAGCTGGCACCTAGGCGCGAGGGAGTAGACGCGGAGCATAGCACGTGAGCGGCCACCAGGCGACCCTCCAGCCTAGCATGTAGTGTCGCCGACCCACGCCACTGTCAAGTAAATTGCAAAGATTTTTCACATCATTCCAGATTTTTGTTCCAAAATTTTATAATGCGATCTAAAGATGTAAAAAATGGCGTTAAGCTTTGCACCTTTATTTTCTCGGACCGCAACTTTAAGCAGATTAAATCAACAGTTATCAGGTGCAATTCGTTGCAGCATTTGTCACTAAGGAGACGTGAGTTTTGGTTACAAATCACTTGATAAATATAAAACTTAAAGAAATAAAAAGTATGAATCGCCCAAAAACGTTTTGTGTACATTTGTTAACATAATGTCGAGCCTACTCGAGGTTTACCTGCAGAAAGCAAAATGGTAATGCAAATCCATCTTATAACTTTATCACCGTGAACAGATCTAAATGCGAAGTATTTGGACATATTATACAAATCGCTCCTTTGACGCCTCCGTGTTTATCTGGGGCTGCATCGGGTCCGTGTAGCATTTCAACACGCGCCCGTCCGAGGCAGACATTTGCTCGATTGATGGATCCAACAAGCTGTGGCGTTTTGTCGAGACCGCTCAAAAAATTAGTAAAATTGTGAGCACAAGATAATATCTTCATGACGATATATCCCGTTGCCGACCCGATTTATATCAAGAAATTAAATTAATATTTTATGGAGAGTTTATTACGTTGCGATTGTCGTTAACGCGATTATCGACTCCATTTAATAATGCAAATAAAAATGTTAACGGAGACACTTAATTCGATCGATGCCGTCCAGTCTACGTCAAAACTTCTGTTCTTGATAAACATTAAATGTTTTATTTTAATGTCAATCTTGATATCGATATCACAGCAATAAAGATTGGGCGATGGAACTGGATTATTTAAATGTACGTAGATGTTAATTCCTTACGCAGTATGGACGTTGGAAATATTAATTTGATTATCTGAATTGGCTCGTGCCTTTTATATTACACATCGGACATGAACATGTGTGTTATATATCTTAATAATTATTATGTTGCTCTTTATTTTACTTATTCAGTAATGCGTCCAAATCGAGTATTATATCATGATTTAGATTTATATATGGTTCAGAAGAATCTGCTTACTTTTCTCGAAAAACTCACCATGACAATAAAGCCGAGAATTTCTCCGAATGCCTTACATCATCCAGGTTATAACGTTCCTTACCGGAAACTTGTTAGAACCAAGTACTAGGAAAAAAGCTAGCAATACATATCTGTCAATTCTCAGTACATGGACAGTTCTTCAACATTAGAGATACAATCTGAGCTATGAAGCGACACCAGATGTCTTGGGATGCCATGCCGTTTTATCGTAGCCAAGTAGCCGTAACTTGTATTTCAGGAATGTAAATGTTTTAAAAAACTTCATACTTGAGTGTTCAAAGATTTATAGCATGATATTATA
This sequence comes from Fissipunctia ypsillon, assembly GCA_947568875.1. NCBI lineage: Eukaryota > Metazoa > Arthropoda > Insecta > Lepidoptera > Noctuidae > Fissipunctia > Fissipunctia ypsillon. Next base: position 10,807,808 of record OX387659.1, on the reverse strand, counting down.
CTTATTAAATATTTTAGTAACAAATGTACAAATGGTAATTGAAAGGTAAAATTAGCATGAGCAATACTGATTTCGATTTTAAAGTTGTTATTCTTATTGATTCAGATTCTGATTCCGTATCTTATCTTTTAATGTTTACTTAATAAAATTGTGAGCCCAAAATTAATTATATTATTGCTACTTTGTACGTTCGCACCAATTAAAAGGACCACACAAAGATTTTTGCATAACAAATTCATTTCGTTCACCATGCGCTCATCGTAAGACTAAATCTGGAAGACAACATTTTAAAGTCATCAGGAAACTTGATTTTAGTACATTTTCCTTTTCTTACGTTTTCCATGTTAAGGCCTATTCAAATACGTTGTCGCGATACCGAATCATACATCGTTACCGAGCGCGACAGCGATATCGCTTATAATAAATTCTGAATAAGCCTGAAGTTACCTTTCAAAATTGATGCCAACCAACTTTCAATGAATAAATAGGTTCTGTGTAACCATTTAAGAACGACGAAGTAGCACTTTTAATTTTTCCAGCCTAGCACTTTTAGCATCTTTTACTTCCTAAGTATTCTTCAAAATATTTATTGACTTTTAAACTACATATACACACATATACCTAAGGGTAAAGGTGCGAATGTCAATCTTAGTTCTTCCAGTAACATTAGTGTTAAAGTGAAGTCGTCCTTGGCTATCAAACGGACCGGTCTTCGGTCCGGTAAAAGATAAACATTTACGAGCTCGACGCGTGTGCATAACCGCGTTATGGATTTAGTATACCTACCTAGCTGCCCCCAGATGTTATCGAGTGCACTTTGGATGCAAGAAGTGGTACGTTATTTTTTGACCGAAAAGAGAGCTAGCGTCGAGAAATAAATATAAATATAATATATGTCTAATGCTAGAATCTTATAGTCAATTAATATATTCCGTATTTTATGAAAGTGTAAACAAAGCCTGTTCCGGTTAAATTCTTATGGAATCACTCGCTAAAGGGGAAGAGAAAGACGTTCATCATGGCGGTATTGAGAAGATTTCAACTTTGTATCTCACTACTTTTTACAACAATTGTTGTTTGAATGAATTATCTATACCTACTTACTTAATTGCAAAATCATCGTGGAAAGTTGAGGTTATAAAATTAACCTCAATTGTCAAATGTAAGTAAAACATTTATGATTAGAATTTTGGGTTTATGTAGGTATTCAAGCAATTCAATGCATTCAATTTGTAAGTGGCTATACAAATTGGAAATTGGAATCTATAGGTACGTTTTCTGATCCTTTTTTTGTTTTATATATCATCAAATAGGTACCTATCAAAAAATCAAAATCAAAAGTCATTTATTCAAACTAGGCTTAGAATAAGCACTTTTCGAACTTCAAAATTACATAAGACAGTCACCCAAAACGCCCGCCCTTCACTACTACTACTACTACTTTTAGAACCGATTATACCGTTTCTTGAATTATCTTCTATTCTACACCTTTGAATTTTTGTAGTGCAATTTTATAACGAGCTATACCTAGGTATCAGAGACATAAAACTTTTGTTTTCACCTTCTGCTTCTTATACTTAGTATATCTCAAAAACATCAAGAGCCAGGTGTTAATGTCCACCTGAGATATCAAACCCAAAACTTGTAGTCAACTTTCCACGTCAATGTCAAAATTAAAAGTGTGACAGATGGACAGACAGATAGCTTCATCAATTTTATGTGCTCCCTTTTACCAACATTGGAGTGAAACTACCGAAAAGCAAGTGCTGATCTGTGAAGATTACCTAAGACCTGTATTTTAGAATCATGCTCAAAAATGAAACTTGATTTAGTTAAACTAAAGTATGTTAGTACCCACTGACTTTTCATTTCAACAGTTCAACAATATTCATTGCGTTTTTTGCGTTGTTGAGCAGACAGATTTTTCGAACATATGAAGCAATGGATTAGCAATAAGCTTCAAAACCATTCATAATTTGTGATCGATGGCGTGTTACGCAATTAGGGTGCTGATCTCTACTGAAAGTGCATTTAGAAGGTAGGATTAAATAATGTTTATATTTTTTAGGATATCTTGCAATTGGATCTCGTTATCCGTGTTCAGAACAAACTGCTCCACATCATATTGTTCTTGTTTACGATAAAGATCTCTGTGAACGCAGCGGTTGCATATTATAAGATTTTATAAATTTACCAAAATTTAATTATTTCCCGCTTAGAAGGTACACGTTTAATTTCGTCTTTATAAAGTTTCCAATAAATATGTGAAAATAATTGCCATATTTGATAAGTTTTATGTACGTTTTACTGTTTCTGGTGCATGTGTGCGCAGATATTGTTATTTTCTACTTGGGTGGTACGGCGGACTACGCTTTGAGGCGAATGGGCTTCTGCGGCATTATGGTCCTATAGGTTTTTAATTTTAATGGTGCCCATATTAGGTTATAGTTTATGGTTAAAAAAGCTAAGTTATAATTGCCGGCACGAGTCGTGAGCACAAATTCCATCTTAACTTTAACTGCCCTCGTCAGCCAGCTCTTGTATTCTGTTTTCTATCTGTATTTATTTACGTATTTATTTATTTATATTTATATATGCTTGATCATATATTGATTTCATTACTCCCGCCCGTGTGCAACCTGCCGTGATAGGAATTTAGATTCGTTAGGTTTTAAGAGACTCGACTCGTGCCGGCAACCCTACGAGTAGTTAAGTTTAGTAGATTGGTAATTACTTCCATGCCCAGTTTTTCAACAACCTAAACGTTTTTCGATTCTTTTTGGGCGGATTGACGTTCATTTTTAATGTGTGTTACAGACAAAGGAATATCCCAATAGCTTCTCTATTGAGGCACTACTGTTGTGCACTATTGGGGCATTGTGTGAACTCTCCAACAAAGCCGCAGAGGTACCATGGGAGAAACGAACATCTATACGCCGTGAAAACTATTCTTGCTTGCAGCGTTCGGCCGCTATAGTAACGCTTGCTAACGGATATCGATACCAGAAGTATCAATTAACGTAAGGGACATTTTAGCGAAAATGAGTTTTATAGTAGGTAAATCATTGGATTCAGAATTTCCTGCTCTATTGATTGGTATTATTAGATAAAATTTCTGATTGATGACAAAAAAAAATTAACAATCATTAACGTTTTTTCTTCTCAGAAAAATAAAGTAAGTCATCGTATTAAATAATTTACACCCTTACCTTAAACCTCAAATCAGTTAATTTAAAACTCTGTGATAGCTAAGCTGTAAAACCTGAAACTAACGTATAGATTTGACAGACTTATTTCCATGGTGTTAAAATACCATCAGTTTTAGTAGATAATCTATAGTAACATCAAATTCCAACACTGTAAAAGAACTTTATAATATAATGACGTATAATTATCTATTAAATTTGTCTTGCTGCTTACACTATGCTCCACGCTACACACACAAAATATTATTAACGTAAGGCACAACTAAACATCTTTTTTTAATGTAAGGGACATGCTATATTTTAAACCACTGGGCATTCCTAAATAATTCGTTTATAGCATGAAAGAAGAGGAAATTCTAAGAAACTTTGCCCTAGATACAATTAAAATTGGAGCAGACAGTAAAAAGTTATAGACAGATTTAAAAAAATAAAATCGTTTTTGCCTCTCCAGAAAAACCGTGGTTTGTCCCTTACATTAATTGATACTTCTGGTATCGATATGGTCATCGTGTGCACGCGATTTTGTTTTCAAATTGGTCAGACGTAAGTTTCCTCGATAGTACCTACATGCCTACATTATCTTGCATTTGGTTATAAGTGGTAGCCGCCTGCTATCAAGGCCTAAATATAATTTGCTAGCTGTGAATTGGGGCACAGGACAAAAGGTATAAAATAAATATTACCTGCAAGAAAGTGCTCCCCTCATCCCGGTACAGACCGAAGGGGACGTCGTTGTCGATCAGGTCACGAAGGGTGACCCATCCTGACGGGGACAGGTATTGAGCGCTCGTCACCGCACATATCGCGTCTTCGACATCTAAAGATAATTGGAATCAATTAAAATTATTAGTTTAGTATTTATTTTTATATGAGTTCATGAATATATTGCCCGCTGATATAGTACCAAATTTTCACTCACAACTAGTTTAGTTAAATAGATTTGATACTGTATGACCTCCAAGATATTTGAAGGTTTAGCTGATTCATTAAGTTGTTATTAGGTAGATAAATACATATATTAGCTATCATAAAAAAGTGTCATGAAAAGATCAACGTTATCATTCTGAATGTCAATATCTTTGAAAAAAAATGTCATGAACAATATTAATTTTAAGACCACAAGTGTCGTGGAACTTACTCTATAATTTCGACTTACTTGACATATCCGATATGGTCTAGTGGCTAGGATACCTGGCTCTCACCCAGGAGGCTCGGGTTCGATTCCCGGTATCGGAAATCTTATTTTTGTTTTTGCTCATAATATGCACTTGACTTAAGGTGAAAGCGCCAGGGTAGCCCGCGAAATTCAAATTTTCATACATTTTTTGCTACCTGCAATCAGTATTATGTTGTATATTGATTAAAATATGATTCGCGATCGCAACAAATATGTATTTACAGAATTATTTATAGACCAAGTAATTCAATTGAATGACTATTTCATGAAATCTTAACATTTCAGGATTATACTACATACACCCAAACACTGAGGTGCAAATTGCAAAAATCGTAAGAAAATTTGAATTTCGCGGCTACCTTAGCGCTTCCCCCTTAAGATTTGTAAAGTGGGTAAGTAACCTGTTTTTACTTACCAGTAAAAATAATTTCTTTTGAGGGATAAATGATTTGTCCTTTGAGAGGTAAGAAAACAAAGGGAATTTGTGGCTTCGTCGCGCCACGACCGAAGCTGGCCATCAGACATTCTGAAAAAAAGGATGGGGGTAAGTACAAATTAATTCATCTAATATCTCGAATGTACCTTATTAATGTAGGATTTAATTTAGTTTCCATATTTCCTGTAGGTAAGGTGTTCGTCGCGAAGGCACAAAATGACAGATCACCATTATCAAGTTCAAACACTGTGCTCATTTCCTTGACCTGTCTTATTGCCAATGCAAACCGCGCTACGAGATTGTTCCTGTAATTGATCTCAACAGGATCTTAACCTTGGACCCCATCGTAGGTCCACGTCCTACTGTCATTAGTTCCATTGTGATAGGTTGAAACCTAACCTAATGGACGTGAGTTAAATCGCATTCAACGATGTTATTTAGTTTGAAATTCTGCTTATTAATGTTATGTTAAAAAGTCATTTATATAAGCAAGTTAGTAAATTAAGTTCAGTTTACTTGACAACCTCATAATCTCAGTTTAAATCTGACAAAAATACCGCTAATTTACACCTACATTTCTGACAAGTCTTTGACATTGATTAGATCACCGAGATGAGATTACGAGTAGATTTTGAACGTTGTTAATTAGTAACGGTAACTGGTCATCTGATTTCAGTACCTACCCATCCTCAAGACTAGTACATATAGAAAGAAGGTGTAACAAAATTTATTTTTTTGAAGGTACCTATTCTATTATCGCTTCTGTGATTGTACACTTACCGTCAATATGATTGACGCAGACGTGCTGATCCTCGCGGAAGGCGGGAGTGTCTCGGTGACACTGGCACCGACAGCCGCTGTTATCAGCTCCGATGGCTGCTAGTGCGGTGCCGTGGGACACCTCCATGCAGCGGGTGGGGCCGCAGTCTGAGCCTGGAAATGGTAAGTAAGTTGATTTTTTATCAACACAGTATGGCGTTGTAGTGTTTTCTTGTGAGAGGGAACTAATGTGAACAGACTGAACATTGCTCCTAACAAGTGAAGCTAATACAAGCGTGGGAGTGGGGATCAACAAGTTAAAAAGCATCACTCACCTTTGAGGGAGAAATAATCGCCACTGGCAGACCTGGTGATGTTCGCCAGCGCCACCTCTTCACCGGGACTGGAAGCTCCCGCCGCGCTGGCCGCCATGATGAGAATCAACACTAGCGCCATCGCGCGCTCAAATAATGAACCAATTCTGAGATTAGCTTTGTTTGTCATTTTGTTGTTATCCGCCAGATGGCATTGTTTTGAAGAGATTGGTTGTTTTCGCCCATTCCTTGAACAGCTGTTTTCCTCATCATCTGGAAAAATAAAAAGATAACCATTTAATCAGATGTAAGTGTTATAATCTCAACTTAAATAAACGACCTTCTAAAATTAATGTAAAATAAGATACTTAATTTATATTCATGATTAATATTAGAAACATAAACGAACGCAAGAGAGAAAATATCACGACCGAATAATTTAAGCTCTTTCGAAATCGTAGTATCGAAATATTAATTATTCATAGGAACTCGGAAATTAAATAAAACCAGTTATACGACACCGAAATTACAGTTTTCCCTAAAATCCACTTTTACCTTTATCTTAGAATAAGTTGAAACTTTTACAAAATATCTGCATATCTATGCAACAACTTTCGATTCGAATGAACCCAACACGCAACACTGGATCCTTTATACCTACTTTTAAAACGGAACTGCTCGACAGGTCATCTACACAAATAAATAAAACTGGGAGTGTCTGTTTATAATGTCAAATAACAGCTTTTTACTAAATGCGTTTGAAAGTATGTACGATACCTACATATAACAAAAAAACAATTACCTATTAAAATTTTTGTATGTCTGATGTTTTAAGGAGTAACTTGGGCTACTTTATTTTAGAAAAATTAATTAGGGTTCCGCGCAAAAAAAAAATAAAACCCTTGAAATTGTGAACAAAATCCGTTTCAAATAGGGAAGTATTGACATACACGCCGGGCGAAGCCGCGGGCAACAGCTGTACATAATTGAAAAAAATCCAATAATTTCGACCTAAGCTTCGACCATAATTTATGGGGCCTAACAAAACAAAACGTGACGTATTTGGACATCATTTAAATGATGGAGGACCATTTATCGAAACTGCGTTTTTTCCTAAGTGTTTTTATCGGTTATAAACTTACAAGTCATTTATTAACAGACAGACAAATTACTTTTCATTATACGCACCTTCCTATATCATGGTTTCTACCTTCTAAATAACGACACGTGCCTCTTGATTAAGAAAACTGTTTACAGTAAAAGGTTTTTTCTGTAAGTACTTTTATGATAATCTCTCATAGAGAAATTCCCAGGTCACGGAAAACAACACACACTATGGTGAATTGATTCAGTACAGTTATTAGGCACCAGGAGGAGCAGTTGTGGCCCAGAGGTACAACGGCCCGACTTACGAGTTGTGTAGGTCATGGGTTCGAGCCCAGGCAGGCGCTTTGTTTATTTATTTAAGTTATTTTATTCATTTACTTTGTGTAAATAATTTCATCACGGCTGCTCTCTAAACGGTGAAGGAAAACATCGTGTAAAAACCTGCATGTCCTAAAACCAAAAATTCGAAGACATAATAATATGACATCTACCAACCCGCACTGGGCTCGCGTGATAGATTACAGCCCACTCCCTCTCACAGAGAGGAGGCCTGAGTCCCAACAGTGGGAACATTGTAGGCTGACTATGCATTAGGTACCTAACTGTATTTTTTTCCATAATTATTTACGATAGTGAAACGATAGATAAGAAAGTGGTACCAGTAACAAAAAAGTTGAAAGCGAACCCTACCTAGGTACCAATATTAATATACGCCAAACTTAAACGATCTATAGGGTTGTTTTAAATTGGTTAAACTCCGCAGACGCGATGGGTATCGATATCTAAACATGATAAAACAAAAAATAATTAATTAATTTAATTATTGATTTTTTCTAAGGTCACCGACCGCAGTTAGGTGTTGTAGTCACTTAAAATAACAGTTTAATAAATCTGCTTTTATGTGTAAACTTCACAAACGTGATGGGTATCGAAATCTAAACACGATGAAACATACATCTCTGTGAGAGGAAGTGGGCCATTATCCAGCACGCGGGCTCAGTGCGCATTGGTGGAAAGTTCATGTCTTGGAATTTTTGGTTAAAACAGATGTTTTTCGATAAAACATAAGAAAACAGTTATTCTCAACTGATATGTACTTCAAGTAATGACCTCCCAACAAAAACATCAAATCTTTATATTTTTTATTCGTGTTTAGTGATATAGTTAGTGTTAAAGCTAGCTAATTTAAAATAACCCTGTATAATGTAGATAATTAGGAGAGAGAGAAAGATCAAAAAAGAGAAGGTAGACAGACTGTGCGAGGGATGATGATTTCTTTATGAACGATAAAGACAAGTGACTGGAGAGAAAGGAAGAGAAAAACATGTTGCGCTGACTCTGAATAATATAGGACAAGAGCAGACAAGACAATTCATCAAGATATACTAACAAAAAGCATTCATAATTAAAATTTTCAACTAATAAAATTCAACTTTAGTTCATAACATTTCTCTAATTCAATGAAAGCCGTCTTCAAAGAAATAAGTTCAAAAGTTATCACTAAATATCTTAAATTCTGCAGTCAACAAAGGATCAAACCTTTTACTATATTCCGGCACCTGCACCCAAATACCATCACTCACTCTAAAACGACGACCATAGATAAAAGTTGAAATAAAATATAATAAAGTTGTTCACGCATTATCATCGCGTAGGTGTGAATTGTCTTCGCCACCAAATCTAAGGGAGGTCATGGGTTAACCATCGTCCAACGGACCAGCTTAGCTTGAGCCATGGTGAAATACGGAACTAACATTAAAAGTCCTGAGTTTGTTGGAGCGTTGTCTGCAGTTGTCTCAGCAAGCAGCGCCACCAGAGGGTCCCAAGATTTCCTGGGTTTAGTTGTTTTGTGGCCCAGGGCGTTGTCTTTAGGTACTTTCGGGCCTTTGGGCCTTTGACAAAGTAGCCGATTGTTGGTAGTCTTACTGATTGCTTGTTATTAGTTTTATTGTTCCGATGATGAGAGTCAGCTTCCGAACATTTGCATATCTAAATAAAAGATGCTTGTTTTATACAATAGAGCTTAGAGATATACTATGGTCATTTGATGGACACGTTGTTCTGTTACGTATGATAGATTTGTTTGAAAAGTTATCTACTATTTTGTACTGTTTTAGTGCTATTGCATTGTTTGTTTGTTGGTTGGCAGATCAACATTTAAATAGAAGAAGTATTCCCGTTTGAGCACCTGAGCACCTATTTTTTGGGCACCAATGCATTTAGCACCGAAGGTATTAAATGGATTGGTGCTCAAATAGGTGCTCAAACGGGAATACTTCGAATAGAATGCAGATATTATTAATCGTGACTCTAGTCTAGATCTTTAGATATTGAGTTTGTTTATTATTTCAATTTCATCCAGATTACCTTTAGAAACTTTTTTCTAGAATGTTCCTTGTTTATTTTTCAACTCGATGTGTCGCTTGTCGTTACTATTGCCTCTTCATAATAATTATTGCCTCAAAATTGAGGAACATAACTAGATAGTTTTCTAATACTTCATATTAAATAATGATCTACACTCAACTTCTTGATATCTTGCACATGAGAACATGTACAGTCATAACTCAAAATTAGACATTTCGAGTAAAAGTGATTTGAAAGTTCAAAAAATCATAGAACCAAAACAATTGAAGTTACGTAAATGTTCAACACTCTTACAAAAATTGACTTTTTTGTATGAGTGTCTTGTCAGTAGGTATGTAGATTAAAAATTACTTGATCCGTAAGTAGTCTTACTCAATTCGGCCATTTTTTGAGTTATGATGGAACATGTTGTCATGTGCGATCTGTCCTTAACTTCTTTCTTGATATACACTGATCTTCCATAATTTAAGTTGACAAAGCGCTGTCGGCAACTTTGTATCAATATCCAATCAATCAAGTTGAGCCGATATATCCCTGCCACGATATTACTTCCGCTAATTATCACTCTTACTAGTAAAGCATTAATTTGTATATGATAAAGCCGACTGAATGCTTTGGTGAGAGTTCATAGCGGTCATTAGATATATTATAAAAACATATTCCACCTGGTCACACGCCACGAGACCCGGTATAATCAATAAGCAAGTTCGGCCCCTTACCTACATCTTGAAACCACAGATAAGTTTCACGCATTAAAAAATGAGAGTATACCGGTTTTATATTAGAGAACTTGGAAAATGATTAGTCTGTGGCGCGAGCCGACCTCGGAATCGATAATGCACACACATAAACATTCTAATTCTATACTTTGCATTTTTAACTACGTGTCGAAAGTTAGTTGTAAAATGGTTATAGATGGTTCGAATTTCCAAAGTTTTCATTTAATTTTAGCTTTTTGTAAAATAGAATATTTATCATCTGCATCGGAAACATAGGGAATGGTTACGCCTACTTTAAAATTAGTGTGTATAATAAACCTATTTTCAGTAAAAGACAGATTGCTATTGATAGTAGACAGTATAATTATATGTCCTTATGTCAGGCCGGTAAGATTCCATAATCTCTTATTGAGACGTTAAAACCATATATAGATAGGTTTTTCTATATCCAGTATGTCAAAACTGGTGACAGATAGGTTATTGGGTTCGGCCGTTAATGAAGATGAATGAGCATTATAATCTGTCATTAGGTAAGAATTTGTAGAAGGGAGATTAAACGGTGCAATGAGAGCTGTTATTTGGGTCAGAACTTGGTCAAGATTATACACCGTATCATTATAGCGTATCTGTTATATGCTTTTCAGCCAAACTCTGTTGATTGACCTTTACTAGACGTAAACTTTACAAATAATTTGCAACAAGACCAAGATGTATTCAAGGTAGGTTTGACTTGCTCCAGGCAGATAGGACCGGTACACACTGTCGTTGAAAGCAACACGTTCCCGCCTAACCAAGCCCACGTGCTCTTGATAAGAAGAGTAACTGGCATCCTTGCATGCCAGTTACTCTTGTATCTAAACGTTTACGTCCCTTACTTCTAACTAGGCAGCTATTTGCCTTTAGGTTAATGAAAGCACTGAACTGCGTGTTTAAATAACAACGGGAATGGGTTTTTCTGTTCTGCAGTTGGTGATTTATTTTTTTAAATTTAGTGTTAAAGAAAATTATGAGTTAAATACGAGGCAACACTCAGGGCAGAGAAAATCATGATTGTTTTCTCATTCTTCCGCAAATTAGACTTATTGCGGTAGTGACCTTTCTACCAGAAATATCAAACATTGTCCCACAATTCAATCATCAACAAGCTAAACAACAATATTTCAATAAACGTAACGACCTCTATAATAAAACACATTATTAACCAAATGTACAATACTGATGCTACTGATATTTTGTAGGCCATCAATATGCGTCCGACGTTTTATGGACAGCAAATGGGCAGTCGTAAAGAATGATGGCTATAATCTCTTATATCGGAGGAATGACTGCAATCACAATATAACACAAGATATTTTTAGCCCAATCACATAATAGAAAGATAATTTTGATCTATTAATTTACGTTTTCTAAACACCGATTAAGAGAGCTATTGCTATAGACGAAACGGGACGAATAACGGCAGGTTCTTAAAGGTCGGAGCTAAACTCAAACTGAATAATAAAAATAATTACGTACTGAACACTACTGGTGGTTGCGAAGGTATTCTTATGTTCGTACAAAACCGTTAACAAATTGGTAAAGCGATTGATTACTTTTCTTGATGGAGTCGAGGTTAATTCTTGATATTCAGGTTCCATTAAAATGTCTGTCTGACTGACATTCTGTTTGTTGTTTAATTGTTCCCTATTGTTATCTACTCGGAAAGATTTGTTGCTATTGTGTGTGAATGAAAGCTAACAATAATTGTGAAGTCTGCGTTTACTAAATTCTGTTTTGTTCTTTTCGTGATAGGAACAAACAACTTAAAATTGGTTAATTCACTTGTGCCATCGAACTCTTTTCGTAGTGGTCTGAATTTGATTCCTAATAGTGACCTAATCTCATGGCCTAATAAGGATACATTGCGTAGGTCGAAATAGCACTAGATTTTAGCATCATATTATCTGCTTACGATATACCTAATCTAAAATCCTACTAAGATCCAATTTACAGTTTCATAGATTCAAAAAACCCACGAAATAACGTCATCTACCTAATCTTTTAGCCACGCTTTCTCTTGGTGACACATCGACAGTGCGAAAAGTATAAGAAACACTATGATACAAACAAACAGTGATGTAACAATAACACAAGGAAGAGACGATGACAATTATCTAAATGATTGTTTATTATATACAAATAACGATGAAGACAATGATATCCAATTTTTAAAATGGTTATAAAAAGATGACGAATCAGTAAACATTGAGCGTATATTTGGGAAAATAATGATAGTAGCATTCATAGTGATAAAGTAGTGTTGTAATCATGATATAATATTAACTCAACAATACCTAACACAGTGATTCTTAAGCAAGAAGAGAATGGAAAAGAGATTCAATTTCCGAACGATATATTGCAAAATAAGTGCAACACATGAAGCGTTTTACCCAATTACAGCGAAGCCAAAGGAGGATTATGATTTTATCAGGCTATCTATGTATGTATGTTAATCTGTTCCCTCATAAGTCCTAAACGACTCGTCGTATTTTTTAGCTAAAGCTACAGACATGGTTGCTTACCGATTGCACAAAAGGACGTGCAAGGGGAAAGATTTCAATATTCGACATTCTTATGAAATGCAGCGTGCAATACAAGTATGTAATTAAATGACAATTTCAATTTTGCGGTATACTTTAATTTTCTTAAACAGTTCACCTTCGATCAGATAAACATTCTTTCACTTCACATGGTCGATTGTGTAAAGATAACATTTTGGGTGCAATAGCCTTTAAGTAATGAGATTTAAAAATCAGTTCGAATTTTTTGAGGGACTCGTGGCTTAATAATAACAGCCGCACGGGTCGATCTTCAAGGTTAAGCAACCCTTGCCTAGGTCGGTCCGTAGATCGGTGACCATCCATTATATACCGAGGCTCTTCCATGCCTCGGAAAGCACGGGTCCCGGCTGTCATTTGTAGATCTTTGACAGTGAAGTCTTTACTGGTAATCAAAAGCCCGAAAGTCTGACAACCAATCTGACCAAATGGTATCGTATTACACAGTAACTGGGTTGTGGAGGTCAGATAGGCAGTCGCTTCATGTAAAGTACTGGTATTCAGCTTTATCCAGTTAGACTGGAAGCAGACCCCAAAGTGGTGGCTAGGCAAATGGATGGTTTTTTGTATCGTCTTTCTCAATTCCTTTTCCAAGTCGGTTGTAATATTGTTTTAATAAAAAACAATTATTTTACAAAATTTCCATCATTGCATTGATCTTGATCAGTTTCTCACGCTTTGGTTTGGATATAAATACAACTTCACACCTCAAATCACAGTAATAAAATATAAGAAAAATATTTTAGTGTCCGAATTTCACAAGCACTGACTGGTTATATTATTGTGAATTAAGAAACACTATCAGATTGTCAGGAAAAAATAAACAATTGGAGAAGGCTAACTCGAGAATCCTTTTCCTTTAAGGAGTATTTAATCAGTAAGCACTTATGAAATAAAACTCTGACTTGACTAAACCTATTTAAATAATAAGTGAGTGATCCAAAAAATGCAGTGCTATAGACATTTAGATTGCATGGACAAGGAAATCGTCTCCAACCATCTTCTTCAACATTACACGTAATTACGAGTACATTTCTAGGTTTCTAATATTCTGATATAATCAAATCTCATTTTCATTATTATCGACTATGATTATAAAACATTTAAATGAATGTTAATGTTGTTACATCTTCGTCTTCATTTCTTCCGGATTTGAGTTCAAGAAAATATTGCTGCCTTACGCAACTAGGTTTTGCAACATTGTATATTTGGTTTCTATATTAATATTTAACTAGTTATACATAATATGATTATATAAGTGTAATAGGTGTTATCGTCATATCCGTCCTAAAAAACTGAAGAATTAGATTAGCGGGTCATTTTTTTAAAATTTCTCTTAGGTTTTAACTTATCGTCTCATCCCTGATCTACTTCAAATCTTATTTCTTTAAAACCTTTACTGTAAGTAACACTTTCGTTCTGTAAGTAACCTGTCTAAGTGGAAGTTTGGAAAATAGGGCTAAAGCTTCTTCAAGATCAAGCCAAATACAGACATTTTCAACCGACTTCAAAAAAGAGGAGGTTCTCAATTCGGTTGTATTTTTTTATGTTTGTTACCTAAGAACTCCGTCATTACTCATAGAGCTGCCTATTTATACCTAATTGATAGAGTACTCAAAGATTAATCTCTCTCAAAGTATCTAGCCTTGCCTTGATGTAACGTAGAGCTTCAATATAATTTAATTAAGTAGGTACTTAGCGTTTTTATGAAGCTAAAAATAAAAAGCCTTAATATTTTGATGTGCCGACGCGACGCTCGCCACACCCTGTTCCTAGCTTACCATAGCGATCAAGGATTTATTTTACTATTAACATCCATTATGAATAATTACGCGGTCACAAGTCGAAAGATTAGATAATTACTACTGCCACTATCAAATCAACTACAAATAACCTACATACAACCATTACCTAATATCCAATCATCGATATTGAACTCAACATACCATAAAATTTTATTCAACACTTATTAGTTACAAATTGCTTATCAAGGCAATAATTACGCTCATATTACGTACGTAATGTTTAGTTAATTTACAAGCTCACATAAACTTGTAAACACGTTTCAGGTGGAACCAGTTAAGCGAGAGAACTTGATCGAGTTGAGTCAGATATGGCATAACTGTGACACAATAATGAAGAAAGTAGTGCAGTCGTTACTTATTTATTACTGAAAACGGAGGCAGTAGGTACATGTGGACATTGCACGAATAATGGCGGGTCAAGCAAGGTTACAATTAGTTTTATTCGGACACTTTTTTTTCTTCTTAAAATAATACATTTGTAAAGTCCATATAAGCCTACATTTCACAGTTTAATGCTGGCTACATGTGCCCTAAAAAAAAAAAATATTATGATAACGGTGATATTCATTACAGACAGAATGTGAGTAAAAATAGCTACGCCAGAAAGTAATTTTAGAATTTACTTAAAGGGGTTTCCTAAGTAGACATCAACTCTCTTCAATAAATCAAAAGTCAGATTAGCTTAAGATAAGTTACTTTCAAACATACAAAAAGCTAATTTTAAACTTAACTTAATTTGTAACTTGTTTACATATTAATGTGTTCTTACATCTCTAATCTCGCGTTTGAATGATCTAAAACCATGGCTATCGTAGCAGGCACAGCTGGGGGCCTAAAATGAATATTAATCAATATAATCTTTAGAGAAATTCACTTCAACGTCCTCTGTACAAAACATCAATTAAAAAATCGTGTACAAAATCATCGAGTGTAAGTACCTGGTATCACGCGTGGGCATGATGATATCGCTCCAACATCATACCTAATTAAAAAAAACTATTAAACATGCACTTTCTTTCCTAAAACCACTTTGATACCATCAGATTTCTAACTCCCCAAATCAATAATGGCCCAGTGATTTCTGAATAATTAATTACGAAAACGTAGACTTATGTACATGTGTAATTAAATCACCGCATAATTATTCATAATGAATGTTAATGGTGTAATAAATCATTGATCGGTATGGGTAAGCTATGAACAGGGTGTGGCTAGTCGGCACATCAAAATATTATTTAAGACTTTTTATTTTTAGCTTCATAAAAACGCTATGTACTTAATTAAATTATATGGAAGCTCTACGTTACGTCTAAGCAAGGCTACATATTTTGAGAGTAAATAAATCTTTGAGTACCCTATTAATTGGGTACTCTACTCTGTTCACTCTCTATCTAGTGAGAGTGAACGCTTCTTCAGGGTAAGCTCGCTCCATCGTCGACTTTGTCTCTGTCATCTCTGACCTAGACTAGAGTCAAGAGCAAACCTTGGTATAAATGGACAAAATCTCGAACATGTGAAATCGCCTTAGGCTGTGAAGATGATCAAAATATTATTATTAAATATTCTCTCTTTTAAAACATCACCAGTATCATAATCTTATAACAAATAGTTCCCAACCACGCCTGTCTTATGCTTGTGCAATCTCCTGGGTATACTTTTGTTGAATATTTATCACCTACTAAAACATTTTTAAGAAAGGCCTTTCCTATGTAACAAACAGTTGTGTACATATGTAATTTATTTCATAGGAAGCTGCAGCTTTCTGATCAGAGGATTTGTAGATCCAGTGATCAGAAAGCTGCCCACTGATCCATCTAGGCTTACTTTGTTATCTTCGATGATGACAAGTTCCTCTATACGAATTCGTATCCAACAGGATTTTAATATTATCAGTGAAACTAAATTATTTTGGTAAACTATCGAACCCTCTATAAGATACTTATAATATTATACAAATCTTTTTTTTGTAAATATAAAATTCATCATTCGATTGGAACTTATATAAAAGAAGCGACAAAAACTCATCGTGCATGACATTTAATAAAATTAAAAATGGATTTAGTATATACGCTAGTATACCTATACTAAATCTATGGTTAACAATCAAAGTTATACAAGATAAAAGTCAAATCAAACGGATGCGACATGTCAGAATCACAGGTCAGCTGCCAAACGGTGATAAGCGATCCATACACAATTACACACTGGCCATGCCAGCGACACTTGCTTGTTTTATGACAAAATGGTGTCTTCGCAATTAGTTTTCTTTTTTTACAGTTTGCCAGGGGGCTTATTATCCTTTTAAGTATAAATAATTAAACTAGCATTAGTTAATGTAAACACAAAAATTGCTTGCTTTTAAAATGCTTGTGTTTTTTTGGAGGTAGGGCAAAACTTGGCTAATTCGTGATATGCAGCTATTCGGTGATAGATAATTGTGTTTTATTACCAAGTTACTATTGACTTGATAAATGTACATTTTTCAATCATTATAGTATTTGCCACATTTTTAGATATAAGTTAGCAAAACTTATTTTGTCTACTATATCACAGTAAATTTAAAAAATAGTCTGATCAATGAATCGAATTTTACAAGTAAAAAACAAAACTATCACCGATTACCCAAGTTTTGCCCTACCCTATATTGGTCTGCAAAAATACATAACTTTTTTTTTGTAGTCAATATAATTGACTAGCCTATAATACTCGTTTTCGGTGCCTTACGACGCGCGACGCCTCGCGACGTAGCGTTGCCCTACGACTACGCTCGAACTGTGAGCCCGGGCCCTTACAGTACAAACTGTAGGTAGCCCATGAATAAAATATGAGCTATTAAAAGAAGCTCCGATGGCCGAACTGGCGAGTTAAGTATATTTTATCTCAACTTTGCGACTGTTGGTAGTCTGTTTATATCAGACTGTCCACGCGTTTACAGAAGAACTCCCACTTGTCAAACAAAGGCAGGTAAAATAATTCAGAATAACGGATATTTTTATATGTATGTATGGGAATAATTAAAGTTTGATAACATCGGTGTAATAAAACGTGGTTGAGAGATAAACTGAGTTTTTACGTGAGATTTGGCCTTGCTGCTGAACTGTGTTTGTAAAAGCTTTAAAACTAAAATGCTAATAAGTAATTAACATTTTGTACCGTGAAACTGATCTGCTTGAAGCACACCTTTTAATCTTTTGTTAGCCATTTCAAGGTTGGCTATCAACCCATCACGCGTTGTAGACGCCGGCTACAAAAAACGTTCGTAAAATTACGAACGTTAATTTAACTATTAGATAACAAAGCACATACTTAGATGACATAAAAATCACTTGAGAACGGGCGTCTTAAAGGCCCGATCAGATTCTTCCGAGAGATCTTTAAACTACAGTTACAATAAGCAAGATAACAATCTTGGCTAGATTTAGATTTTTGGCTTTCGTTAGCCTCTTATTTGCCTAACATTTTACTATATTTGATGGAAACTCGTTGTAAGTCTAAAATTTTATTGGATAGACATCATTATTATTTTACGACAACATTATTAAGTATTCCCGTTCAAAAGCTAACTGTAAATTCTTTTTATAAAATATCAATAAAATCTTAACTGGCTAAAACATTTTTAACTTTCTAAACATAATTCATTGTAATGTGCTATCTTGTTAACTACTTAGGTTTGAAAACTGGTCCCATGCATGTTTTAGGGCGGATTCCACAAATGAAACTGATCCCGATCTGCACATCTAAATCCCAAGCATTCGTCATTATTGCAAAGAAAATTATGACACTGACAGTCCGTAAACGCTGTTTATGTGATGTGCGTTAAGTTTAATTGGTGAAATCAGCCCTTAGTGATTAATTTATAGGGTTTTTCAATAGGGACGGGTCGATGTTGACAGTCCGTAGCGGTATCGTTCAATGCGGGCCAAACGAAATTGGTTATCATTGATCTGTAGCGTTCGCTGTTGACGGTGATGGCCTCACAAACGTCGTTTTTGGAAAAGTAGGGACGACCAATGACACCGCTCGCCCAAATTCTGCCAGATCTATGCGGCAGAGTCATTGAAAATTGAACCTCTCAGATCCGTGCCACCGTGCAAAGCCGCGGCGGACATTTGAACGATGTCATATTCCATAAATAATGGCATACATAAGCCTTTCAAATAAAAAAGAATTCCATTAATACCTCACACACAGTTTGTTTTATTGCATTTCAACATCGACCCGCCCTTTTTGGAAAACCCTTTATGTATATATATATTTTTATTAGCCTATTAATGTCATTGCAAGACTATGGCTAGTCGTTAAATTTTTAATCACATCATCTCTTCAAGATCTATTTCATACCTATAGAGAATAACCATATTCTCTAGTGTGTACGAGTATATTGAATAAACACGATTTTGAATGTAATAATTACATTACCTACAAACAGGTTCTATAGATTTCAACTATTGTCTTATGGTTTTAGATGTTCTAAAAACAAAAAAAGTTGAAAACTAAAACCTGTTTTTGAAAAAATACTGCCTATGTTAGCCGCTTAGATTAGATAAAAAGATTCGTTTCCGTATTTTGAAACTCATTTGCATAAAGTGTTAAAAAAGTAGTTTGATTTTATATTTCGAATAGAAGATAATCTTTTTATATTTTCACGCCTGTTTTATACATTTATGTAGACAAGGTATTGTATAGTGAGTTGATACCGGTTGATACCGTCAGTGTTATTTTAAGGACAGATTATATATATTTTTAAATCAGGTTCTCCTTAGTAAGTCTATTGACGAAATTAGATAAACAAGAAAGTCCTGTCATATAACCAGAGATCGGAACAGGGAGAATATATTTACTTAAACTTCGAGGGAGAAAGTAACATAGAGTGGATAATACCTCCTCTAAAAACCCGGAATTTAAAGATCACGAATTATTTATTGGACTTTTTATACAGTTAAAAATTATTGAATTGAAGAATCATATTACATTTTTAGGGTTCCGTACTAAAATTGTGTCAAATTCAAATGTTTTGTTTTAAGAAGATAAAATAAAAGTAAGTTGGCTGGTTTATGTGCTTATTTGTTTCGTCATTATCATTATTCCTTACTCCATCAAAGTTTAGGTAAATATATTCTACCTATTCTGATCTCTGCATATAACTAAACATGACAATTAATATATTTCATGTTTACAGGCAGTAAACTACACAAATCAAACAATAATAAAGCAATAAACAACACGCGTTCTACAAATGCACCTTAATTTACGTATTATTGCAATACACATTATGTTCAATGTGGCAAATCAATGTTTGTATTGCATAATACTTAATGAAACACTAAATCCTCATGCACACTAAGCTCCTTATTCATAAAAAAAAAAAAAAAACGTAAACATAAACCTATTTTAGTTATAGAGTGTTTTGTCTTCTTTTTTCAAATTCAAATCATAATTCGAAAGAAATTGGCAAAACACGTTTTTATCAGCGTTTGAATTTTTTATGAATAATACGCAACAGGGCCTTTTAATTTATTGGCAACACTTTACAGACGAGCTGCCGATCTATTCTGTAAAAATCTCACCGTGAAAATTAACGGTAGTGATCTGTCATTTCATCTGATGCTAGGGATTCACACTATTGACAGCTCACTCCTAAGTTACCATGGTGTTGTTATCTACTCGTATCATAGCAATAAAATAAAAGCCGACCGACATTTTCTTTAGGAGAGATGATCACTTTATTTCGCCATAGTGTTTTCTACTCTTATCACGCAACATGTAGGTAAGTATACAATAGTGCGAACGAGACTTTGACGACTACCAGCCCCTTGTGTTAGCCATTACCTTATGGAGCGTTACTACACCCGCTGGACGAGTTTCCAGATTGCATCTTTACTGCAACTGTTATTTTTTGTGGTTACTCAAAAGAACTGTTATTTCAGTACTTGCTTTTATTGTAGCAACTCTAGCGGGAAAAGTGTTGCACTAAGCGCAGTTGTAAAAGAAAATTGACCTGTGCTACTATAAGAAGTGTTGTAAAAAACCGACTTACAAAATAAAAAAAACACTACAAAGTGAAAAATAACTTTGATTTCGGAAGTCGGTGTCTATGGTTTTGTATTTTCGTTTTTGCCACCAACCGAGTGGTATTCGAATTTGTGTGGGGTAGGTACTCCACACAAATTCAGATACCACTACCTGCTATGTAAATTACAGTGACATAAAGTTAATATAACATCATCCACACAGACTAAGTGGGAAAAATAAGTATTATTGAAGCTAACCCTTCGGGGAAACAAGGCGTGATGTTATGTTATGTTATTGAAGCTAACTCAAAAACCACCCAAACAAAGTTAATAAATTTTACATGGGACCAGCTTCAAGGTATACCCTCTCGAATAAAAAAAGAATCGTTCAAATCGGACTACTCTGTAGAAAGTTAGGCATGTTCGTACATAAAAAAAAAATATACGCGTCGACTTGAGAACTTCCTCCTTTTTTTCGTCGGTTAAAATATATTTTTGTTGAACTAGCTGTCGCCCGCGGGGATGTCAGTACTTCCCTATTTGAACCGGATTTGGTTCACAATTTCATGGGTTTTAATTTTTTGCGCGGAACCCTAATTATTTTTCTAAAATAAAAGTTGCCTAAGTTACTCCTTATAACATCAGCTATCAACCAGTGAGAGTCTGGTCAAAATCGGCCGTTTCGGAGATTAGCCGGAACAAACAGAAAGACATACCGACAGACAGACAAAAATGTTAAAAATTGATTTTTTGTTATAAGTAGATAAATGAAATTAAATGAAATTTATTTGCAAGAATTGTAGTACATTACAGATTGTCGGGTTTTATAAACAATTCGCTAAAACTAATAGCATAGCATAGCATGCAAAATAATTAATTAAATGAAACTAATAAAATTAGGACATAAATCATATCATAGTATTAAAAATAAGAATGTCAATCATTTGTCAAATTATAATATTAAAATGTCAGCGTGAGTCTAAAATTTAGGTACTCATTCACAGAATAGAATGCCATTTGAATAACGCTGTTTTAAAACGATTGATTGGCAGGTCCCTATATGATTTTGGATTATATATCCTTATATTGGAAAGCAACTTCCCTGCTAAAAGTGGCTTATCATTGGAGGAATAATTAGTCTATTAGGATATCTTGTAATAAACGAAACATTGTCTCCAAGACGTAGAAATAATTCGGAGTGGATTAAAACAAACTTACAGTATTCAAATATGTACATACCGGGAACAGTTAATATTTTTAAATCTTTAAAAAGAGGTTTACATGAGGTCAATGGTGGCACATCACAAAGAGAACGGATATATTGTCTTTGATATATAAATACCGTATTTACAAGAACAGAATTACCCCATAGCACAACGCTATATCTAATGCTCCAAGCTATGCAACTATGATACGGATAAGAGGGCTGTTTTGAGGTTGACTATTTTACAAAGTCTCCACAAGGCAAAAGCGAAACGATTAATGACTTTTTGTGACCTTTAAGCAGTGAGGTTTCGATGTGCATCCACTGTCCACTGTTACACCAAGAAAAAGCTGCTATTTTAACATTACAAACGGACACTTCAATTTTATTTATTTGTATAAATGTATAGATATGGCTAATAACCATACGTCTTGTTTTGTAGAACGATGGCCGCGTGAAAATCGTGCGAAGGCTTTTGGATGCAAACTAATTCTTAAGAATATAATATTTAAATCTTTATTATGCAGATGATTTTATGGTTAAATAAATTAGCTGCTCACTGCATTGGGCTGCTGATATATCTTATTCAAAATTAACTAAATAATTGATAAAAATACTTATAAATACATGGCTGAACCCAATTTATTTAAGGGGAACCGCTAAGGTAGCCCGCGAAATTCAAATTTTCTTACGATTTTTGCAATGAAATTTGTGACGCCTGTGCATTCAAAGAGCACATGCGCAACGGTTTCCTCAGCCTCCATACATGCCCTGCACAAAGGACTGTCCGTTATGCCTATTGTGTGGAAGCGTTTGTTTAGCGAGCAGTGTCCCGTGATGGTCCCCGCCACCAGTGTCCAAGCGAGCGGTCAGCCTGCCATCTAATGATGGCATTGCTTCCCTGGACTGCCTGCAGCCCGGTGCCGAGGTCCACCATTTCTATGCTTGTGTGTGGGTGAACTCTTGTAGCCACCTGCGTAGTTGGTTGAACGGAATGGGTACAATAGGTTCGGTTCCCACATACGCATACTCTCTGACAGCGCCTCAGTTCTCCAATCCTTAGCGAAAAAATATATTACATCGAGACTAACACTAGAATGTCACAATGCACTGGAACGCCTAACGGTATCAAATCGCAATACAGTGACACTGCAATGGATAAAAGGACGCAGTGGATCATTAGGCAACGACGCAGCTGACGAATTAGCTAGGAGAGCATTCGGCACGTCAGTCTGTGGGCCCGAAATAACAATGCTTAGTATTACCAGCCTTTTATTGGCCCACCGCAGCTCTTCTTATAAAGAGTATTGATCAATATAATTTGCCAGTGCTATATTGGAATCGACATGGGAAATGAAGACATTAAAATTCTCTTTCCCAACGGTATTCATCATGAATCACGAAAAGGATCCCCATTGATTCCAATTAAAAATCGATCAGCTTTTCTAAACACTATTTCTAATAGGGGAAAGCAGGCAATAAAAATATGAAAAGCAATATTCTTAACTAATATTAAATACTTTCGAAAATCTAGTGGTTATTAAGTATTCAAGAAAATCGGGTCAGTGATGCGCTTTTCAACGACATTGTATGAATATTTAAACTAATGTATTTTTTTTATTTCGATCAGAGAGGAGCCGTAAACATCCGCGAGACTCGTAAAGTATGTCAAATGAAACTAATAAGCCACAAAGTAAACCTTCTCCGACAAAACTATGCTAAAATTTACATGCTCCACTGATTTGTTGACTAATAAAGATATAAAAATTCAAAATATGATGAATTTATATTATATATTTGTGGCAGTTATAAAAAAATATCCGTTGATTTCTTCATACAGACTTGATTGATTTTTAAATAAGATGAGCTTAAGAGACGATGTACTAAATGTGGCTTTGCTATTAAATTATTTTAGTCCTATTTATATTTACGTTTTGCTATTACATTCCATTCATGGTAGAACGTTTTCATTTTCAATGAGAATCTAAAGTGGTATCTTTATGAGTTAATAACGAAAGTAAATAAAAGATATGAAACTACGTCTACATAATATTATGAAATAGGGTATATAAGTATGCAAACTGTAGTCGGACAAAGTGTACTCAATACACCGTTTCAGACAGTTGAAATTCAATTCGTTTACAGTTCAAAGTTTCGTTCTGTGTGTTTTTCGTCGTTATAGCACTATTAATGAAACCCTACGTGTATGTTTCATGACATTCAAACAAACTTAGAGTGTGCGTGAATTAATATTATGTTGAGTTTATGATTGTTTTTGTAAGCGTAGCACAAAAACTTTTCTCTGTGAGGGTAGAGCATATTCTTTCGTTCTATTTTGCTGCTTGCTTTTGTCATGACAATCGGTCATGGGCACCCTGGACACCGCTTCCAACCTTACTGACTGGCTATCTTTTTGTCTCCAATTTACCTTGACAGATGGGACCTTTCCTAATCCGCTGAGAAATCCTTCTGCACATGTGGCTTCCCTGGTACCTCAGTAACTATTTATGTAAATAGCTCTCAAATTACTTTAATTTAATTTATTTTATTGTTTTTTTACATGCTTCCAGAACATAATATTTTCATTATTTTACATTATATAGTCTTGTCTTTTAAATTGATTCTTTTATATTTTGTGAATGTGAGAACGTTGTAGGCTTTATAGACTGTAGATTTGTAGACCATTTTCTGTTTGGTAAGTACCTGGTACTTGTTGACAGGCCTACACTGTCCTCCCATGCTTAATAACACTGTAATTTGAAAACATTCTAAAAGCCAATTATTTTTAAAAGAGTAGGTAACCATGGAGTTTCTTGCCGGTTCTTCTCCATAGGAAACGACCAATTGGAACCGTGCACCTAGCTTCTGACGTTTCATAAGTGCCCATGTAGGCTTATGTGAAATAAAATATAGTTCAACCTGATTATGTATCATTTTCCTATGACTCATTAAGTACTTTCATAGAATCAATCATAATGTCTAAAAGGACAAGTAAATGGTTAGTAAAATATTACTCATCACTATAATAACCGTGTAACATTCCTCGATAGATACTTGATTACACTTTCTATGATTACGAATATGCGCAAAAAATGTGGTACAACGTATCATCTTCACTTTTATATTCTGAACGCTAAACTTAGGCACATATCTACTTATTATTTAGGCAGGTTGCTAACTGGGCCGTTAATCGCAGTTAGATTACTATAATGATAGCAACATTATACAGGGTGTGGCGTAAATAGTGGTCCAACGTTAAGGGGTCGATACACCGTATACTCAGCTATCACATAACACAATTTGAAACTTTTTTTCCATAGATCTCAATATAAAATATTTTTCTATTCTTTTTTGAAAAATGTACACCTTGCTTTACTAATGTGGCTGTAATGTCTAAATAAGATATTATTTTATCATATTTTTTTCTGTTTATAATTGTGGTATATATGTACTATCACATGCAAGTAATTTTGTAAATGTAATTTTATAGGTAATAAAGAAAAATGTGTTTATTTCAAAATGTAACTCAAATGTCTAGAAAATTGTGTGACTTGGGGTGCGAATGATGTAAAAAAAATGTACGACACTGTCGGTGCCCATTATTGAAAACTTGTTCAATTAATGCAGATTCTAAAATAGTATAGTAATAACTGACTTCTTAATTTAAACAAAAGTTGTAGCCATTTCTATTCAAAAAGAGCTGAATTGTACAGCCCAATTAGTAAAGCAAGGTAACTTTCAAAAAAGAATAAAAATATTTTATTCTGAGATCTATGGAAAAATGTTTCAAATTGTAGTATATTATAGCTGAATATACGGTGTATCGACCGCTTGACGTTAGACCACTATTTACGCTACATTCTGTATGAGAAAGTTGCTGTCATCGTTTTGACGGTATCCTTTTTGCCCCAATTCCCCTTTTATATGAAAAGTACAAAGGAAGTGGTTTATTGCAGGATA
The DNA here is from genome assembly GCA_947568875.1 of Fissipunctia ypsillon. Taxonomy (NCBI): domain Eukaryota; kingdom Metazoa; phylum Arthropoda; class Insecta; order Lepidoptera; family Noctuidae; genus Fissipunctia; species Fissipunctia ypsillon. Next base: position 10,782,146 of record OX387659.1, on the reverse strand, counting down.
CAGCACGACATTTTCAAAGCAATTGCAGCAAAAGTTTGATATAATTATATTCTCGTATATAACTGGTAAATTATGCTAGTGTGACATAAAAATTGGCAAGTCGCGTGCATAACAGGATAGTTAGCCGTGCAGGTATTATTTACTTCGAGTTCGTGAGTGTTTCAAATGTTACTGCTATGGTATTTCCCATGGGAAGTGGGAAGTTTCTTGATTCCTACGACGTTCGACGGAACAATTATAAATGAATTGTCGTAGACACTTTTATTTCCTGACACAGGAATGAAACTAGGCACAGTCAACATCCATCTACACAAGTAGCCAATTAAAAAGTTATGTACCTAATATTAAATTAGAAAACAGGTGGGACAGTATTGTCCTATAGCTACCAGGGGCGTAGCCTTCATACAACCCGATTCCTATCGGCTTCTCTTCGGAACACCCACTATTCTTAGTGTCTACTATTGCCAAATAATATGGTACATCTGTATGTGTAACTGTGTATCACATCACATTACATAATTATACTTAATACCAGTTTAATACATCATAAGATTAGAAAAACCTACAGTTTTTGGTTTGAGTTTATGAGAACTGAACAACTTTTTCTTCGGCTTGCCTCTAATGATAATTATAGCTGCGCCTCTGATAGCTACCTCCTAGGTACTGTAGCAGATGATTTTCAGCTAATGTATCTATTTTGTAATTATGATGATGGTGTTTTTATTAAGTATTTCATTCAAAAATGGTGATATAATTAATTAATTATAATTGTGACAATGACCCCTACGTTACCCTTCACACAAAGTGGGTAAACAAATAACTAAATTTATAGTTAAATATTCTTAACAAGGCAGCTTTTTTATAGAATTCCAATCCATTCATCACAAGTAATTTATCAAAAACTAGTTTTTTTAATTTTCAAACACAGTTAGCTTTAACTGATATTTATGGCTCCCTGAGAAAAGGGTCATCGTTCAGCCCACGCCAACAATTATTGATCTTTTTGTGTATTAGTTTAATTTTCACTATTTTATTACTTTGTTTGGGGCATTGCGCACGCGTCACTTTGTCTGGAAAGATTTAACCCAGAACTGAGAGCTCAGATGTTTTTGTTTAGCAATTAGGTATATTATGTTTTCTTCATAATACTGAATTCGGAATGAATCTTGTATTTCTTGTATTATTCATACTTAAATCTCTCCTTAAGATATTAAGATATAAGATATATAAGATATTTTAAGTGACCTTATATAGAGTAAAATAATTAAAAAAGACAAGTTTTCGAAATAGCTACCATAGAAGGGCATTATAATAACAATAATAAATCATTTTATTTCAGAAATCCAGTAACCCTGTATTATACAACGTGTTTTTTTTTAATATGTAATAACTCTAGGATTATATTCTATGAGTAAAAAAATACAAACAGTCCTAAAATATGTGGTCAAAAATGCATACATAGCTTCGAAGATATCATAAATCATAAAATCAATTAAATTACCAACCAGATAAATTAAGTTCATTCTAAGTTTCATTGTTAAGTACAAATAATTCATTTTCATTCATACCATTCATTTATAATTAAAGCTAAGGAAAAGCGACGTTGTCATATTTCACGTAAGGGTGTTTTACATTCATACTCGTGACTTTGTCGAATTATTTTGTATGAAAAATGAAAACAAAAAAAAAAGTTAATTGAAAAATAATTCAGAAGCCAGTTGATTCTTTGATATGGTCTCATTCATACCTTAGAGTTATGACATATAAAAAAACACCTTGTATAGAGATATCCATCTTTCATGATTTATACTGTTACTTTGAATATGCAATTACAGTGTGTTGAAAATTACAACAAAATGACAATAAAGTAAATAATATAGTCCTAAAGTTTACACAATTCATGAAATATAACCGGACATCAGCCTCATACTATTATGTCCCGTACGTTTATATTCCACAGATATCATTGGTACCCACACGATTTATTAGTAAAACAATAAAGACACTAAGAACTTTATAGCCATGATTGAGACATCGTTTTGAGGCAAAAACGGTTATCCTCTTTCTCATAGCTGCCGCTAATTGATGCTGAGCTGATCACTTTTAATCATATACTTAGCTTGCTTAGACAGCAGGCTGTAATCTTGGCAAGGTAACGTTAGATGAATGTACAGGTTTTGGATGTAAGCCTATGATGCGAATGAAAGAAAGAGTGAAAGAGTATTTGAAAAAATCCTACTGCAAATTGACTGCTGATAATGAATATGATTAAGGTTCAATTCAAACACCAAATTACCTAATAGGTCCGAGTTATTGGAGAGATCAGAAATCATTCAAAATAAAAATCAATCAAAAAAAAGATTCAATCATTCATCAGAAATCCAGAAATCATTTTATGATTTACGTCTGTCAAGACGTAAACAAGTCATTGTTTTGGTACTAAGAGCGAATTTCACCAATGAAACTGTTTAGTTTCATTGGTGAAATTCGCTGAACGCACGCGCTCATGAACGCGTTTGCGTTCATCATATCTAAACCGCGTTCAAGAACTGTCAGTGTAAAAATTGTTATGGAGTATTGTGAATATTGTCTTTTGAACGCGGTTTAGAAGTGCTGATCGAGTTCAGTTTCATTGGTAAAATCCGCACTAAGACAAACTGCCAAAATTTTACATCTAGTTTTTCAAATCTTTTATGTCTTATCAAATCCCAAATTAACAGTTTTGTTTGGTTAGCGGAAAAAATAGCAGCAATCAAATCACATTACATTGCCAGTTGACAGCGATGCGGAGGAATTTTTCGACTCTATACTTTAGAAATCTAATCATTCGAGATTAGTTTTGACAGGCGTTATTATAATAGTGCAATATGCAGGACTTGCCACATCCAATGCGTATCATCACCAACCTGTTTGAGTGATTACAAGAACTAAGATTCTCACGACCTTTCTATCAAACCCATACTTTATACTTGATTCCGTCCATTAGCCCTGAACAGTTACGGGACACTATGACGAAAAACCAACGTTCCAACCGGTATGGAAATGTTTTTTAATCGAAATCTTATACTGTAAATAAAGATCGTGTGAAAACATGACAAAAAAGAAATCTTGATAATATATCACAGCAAGTTACCGTTAATCAAGCAAAATCTGTTTCTAAAAGTAACTTTTTAAGTTATTTATTCATTAGTTGGATACCCATTTGTTAGATCGAGCATGTAGGAGTGTTATTTATGTAGCAACTTCTGGGGGCTAAGCAAGTATGCATGTAAGTAGATAATTTTAGGGTCCCGTAAACTGATGCTGCATGGGTAAACCGAAACAATTCCATTCCACATAATTATGTGTTAGTGTTAGTTATCATGAGTGTGGGTAAAACGTTGCCTCTCAAGTTCGATTACCGATTTTTTTGTTCCTTTTCCACTAGGAAAATGTTTAAGAGTTTTTCTTTGTGCGGATACAAGTACGTTTTCCAAAATTCTATATTATACTAGCTGTGCCCCGCGACTTCGTTCGCGTGGATGTCGTGAGATACACAATATATATAATATAATATAGTTGAATCGCCTGCCCGTGCTATTACTTCATTTTCGCTTAGTGTTCCTTTTGACTTTTTTCTTTTTTCTCGGCTCCTAAGGGTCGTAACGTGATGTTAAATAGTCCACCACCATCCTCGAGAATTGGGCTACCAAATGCAAAATGAATTTTTCAAATCCGACTTTTGTTCATAATTTCATGGGTTTTCATTTTTTTTGTGCGGAACCCTAATTTTTTTTTGCCAAAATAAAAGTAGCCTTAGTTACCCGCCCTAACATCAGCTATCTGCTAGTGAAAGTACCGTCAAAATTGGTCAAGCCGTTTCGGAGATTAGCCAATCAGACAGACAAACAGACAGACAAAAATTTTAAAAATTGCTTTTTTGTTATAAGTACCTTATATACTTTCTTATGCATTTAGTAAAAAGTTGTTATTTTGACATTACAAACAGACACTTCAATTTTATTTATTTGTATAGAATCTGCAAGATTTTATTTCGTTTATGAATATTTTAGAATCGTTACTTTACTTTCTTGCATATTATTGTTTTATAGGTAAGTTGTAAAACTATTTGCGGTTACAGTCAAACCGAAAGTGAAAAAAGCAGGCCTATTGTTCCGTGTCCGTCGAAAATAAATCTTGTAGCGATGGGAAAAATACCCGAGACGAAAGAAAACAACGGGGAAGCCACGACCAATAGGTATCTTTTTTGTCTTGTACCTAATTACAAAAAATAATTTTAACTTTTACGTACGGAACCCTGCGACAATTTTTGATACATGCTTGACCAAATTTTGAGCTTTCGTTTATTTCTTCATGTTAACAGTACCTTACTGTTCACCGAAAAACACTACACCTCACGACGCAACACGTTCCCCAGCGCAGTCGGGTAAAATTATACTAAGTTATACTACAACAATAATATTGCATAATTACAAGTTTTAACTATTAATGAAAATTACACATGTTTAATTCGATCAGTAATTAAGAGCGTTTACGACGTACGGCATTTCATACAAACTTTCAAGTCCTTGTATTTCGAAATGAATGAACTGATTTTAATGAAACTTCTTACGCATAAGCAGGATACATAGGTCTAAAAAGTTAGTTAAGAACATTTTCGAAATGTCTTATTTAAAAAAAAAGAAAATTAGAAATCTCTGTTTCTATGGAAAATTTAAAATCGGTCGAATTTAGCTGTAACACTATTTTACAAAAATGTTCTTAAGTAACTTTTTAGACCTATGTATCCTGCTTATGCGTATGAAGTATCATTAAAATCGGTTCATTCAATTCGAAAAACAAGGGGTTGAAAGTTTGTATGAAATGCCGTACGTCGTAAACGCTCTTAATATTAATAAAATTAATCTGTATGGAAGTAAAGTCACTTTGTTTCTTGTGTAGGTACCTATTACGTAATTATAGGTTTATGGTTCTCGGTAGTAGTAGAAAAAAAAGTGATTTATGTAGGTAATTAAAAGTATAGCCCATTGGAATATGTGAAAAGAAATTTAGTTTTGACTATGATAAGTTATATAAGTATAACTTACTACTCAGTTGGGTCAAACAGATCTGCAAAGGTATTGGTACTGCAGGACTGTGTGACCTGCCTCAGCAGGTCGTTTTCGATAGTTCTCGGTCTGTCACCGATCATTCGTAACCATTGATTTTCAGATTCAGTAGGTACCTATCTAAACATTAGCCGAGAGAACACGATCTCATTCAAAATGAACATAAATATCTACCAAACTAAGACCTGAGAAGATTATAATTATGCGATGTTAATAATACAACTTAAGGTTACTACTTGATATCTCTTCTATAATTTGATCTCAGGAGGCGATTTTATAGCTTCTTAGATGCGTTGTTAAACCATTTACCAACTTACCCTTAGCGTCTTTGCGAGCAATGCTTGTCAATCAAACTGACAGTCGGTAAAACATTTTGAAAGGAATATTTATTTTCATAATAACTTACCTACTCATTAATTCTAATGTAAGCAAGTTGGGAAAGTGAATAATGTATAGATTACTGAAGTTATACTGGATAGTAAATAAATAGTTATGTTATGAAAAGTCAGATAGGTTTCAGAAGTTTGAAAATAAATGTGTCGACTTCATCCCTATGTAAACGTGGCATATTTTTATAAACAATTATATTTTTTTTTTAATATTTATCTTCCACAAAGGCGTTTTTATTATATCGATAGTTACAAATAAAAAAAAAATACTGCCTGAGAAAGCTTTTCACTAAACATAACCAGCTGGATACTGTTTTGCTGACTATATAATTATTTTGAAGGCCTTATTAGAAGTTACGGACTATTTATTTTCTAGTTTTTATTCAGATTCGATTAGTAGTTTTTTTTAAATAATAAATAGTAATTTAATCAATTAACAACGGAATTTACAACGTCCATGAGACCAATACAACTCATGAGTAGAGTTTTCTGATTTTACCGTTAAACTTCGAACAGACTTGTCATTATTTAACTTTTAACATAATATTATTGTATAATAAAAAATAGGAAAAATAATAATTAGAGGCCATTAGCAACTTAAGTTTAACTAATTGCCAAAAAGTCTTTTCAACCTAAACTTATTTAGTACCTAGCTCTTTCAATTTATAAATTGACAAGAAAGCTCTTTTATCACTAAACGGATGCCATAAACACAACGTTTTAGCATAAACAGTTGAAACTTTATCTATAGGTTCAACCGCAACGCTTTAGTGAAGTCAAATTATTGTTTTCTTATGCAAATTAACGTACCTTTGTCTTTTGACTTAAAATTTATGCGATCTGAACAACAAGCCTATGAAAATATTTTCACCGATCACTTTATTTATGATTCTCACAGAAGTTTACGTGTTTAAAGAAGAGTTCCTATGGGACCACACTTGGACCAATACTAAAATGTACCTATAGTAGGTAATTTATGCCTATAGGACTAAACTAAACTATGGGATTGAATTGCAGGTTCTCACCGTCCAGAAATAAAGTGCATCCTGGGCATCCAATAAAAAACCTATTTCCAAATAAACTTACCAACGAGGATTCAGGAAAACATCACTATCCAATTGAACTTCCAAAGGGGCTGATAACAATCCACACTAATATTTGTCAGTCATGCACTAAATAAAAAAAATAAACAATCACATTCTTTTTTCAAACGATCCAAGGACGGAGATGTCAATGTTCCCGCGGTTTTGACGCGTCGCGTCGGCTCGAGCGGTCGGCGTACAAGTGGTGCGATTGCTTATTCTGCCAGATCGATTCGACCCGACCCGCCCTCAGCATATCGCTCGATTCCGGATCGATTGAACGTTAGTCGGAAACACGGTCAGTGGAGTGGGCTCTATCGATAAAATATGAAAATTCGTGATAGTTGCGACTGGTGGGACTAATCGGGTTAATTAGATTTTGCTCGCTCGATTTTATGGGTATATTAAAAGACTGATTAAGATAGTTTATATGTTTTCGGTGATTTACATATTTTTGGGGACGTCCTGGCTTCCGGATGTAAACTGTTCCGAAAACAATATTTAGTTGTTAAAGTTTTACGTTTCAGGCTATTCCTGGTTTTAACCTCAATTAATTTTCCTTTAAATGTAGGTCTGATTCAAGCTAATTCCTCTGAAACAGTATTATGATTTCACTTTTTGGTAAGATTGCATTTCAAAACAGGAAGGTTTTTCAGCGGATAGCAGACCTGAAACTGCGTCCATTTTCTATCCCTTAGTTCCTTTACTTCTCGCAACTTTGCTTAATTTGAACTAAACCCGTTTCGTATTTACTTTACAATAACCGTAACAATATCCCATCAAACTTATATTTTAGTTACTCAGAAGCGTTCTAAGAAACACTTCAAGTAAATCACAGACTTTCACTCAAAAGTTCATCACAGGCTTTAATTACAATCAATACGCTCTGCCTTATAAGTTATTATCGTTATTTAAAACATTTACGTCAACATGAATATTGATAATTTTATAATACTGTCTTTTTGTTACCGCCTCCTTTGACCCTTGGTTGTATATGGCTGCCGTGCGTGTAATTTTACATTGATTTCAATACCTAAAAACAGCAAATATACTAAAACAATGGAATATTATTTAATTATCTGTAACTATCGATTTCAAACTAAATTGATCGTATTCCTAAGGTACGCTCTATTGATATAATGCTAGCGTTTGTGAAGTTAGTGACGTATAATGAAATAAGTGTTGTAACGGTTTACAGAGGTTGTTTAAAGCAAAAAATAGAAATCTACTTATTTTCTTCACTTGGCCATTGTTATTGAGGCTAAGATTTAAATGGGTTAATATAGCAAAATAAAAGATTTTTTTGGTATATGTCTGATTCGTGTAATGGTTAGGCCCAGAAACGGGTTTCTCCTTTCCAGTATAAGCTGACATCTCATTGCACGGAAGTACTATCGAATGCGAGATCAACTTATACTAGAAATGTATAGCTTGATATGTAGCCGTGTGTACCAATAGGTACAGTATCTTTGTCTGTGTTTTTCTGTAAAGCAGTTTTCAAATAGGTATGTGGCGTTGGTTTTCTGTTGAATAAAGGCTTATAACAATTTTCTTTGTTTTGCCTTCTCCGGTCAATCGATCAGGGACGAGTCGAAATTGTCACGCCAGCATTTCTTAGTAGGAATTTGGAAAAGTAAGTATTGGGGAGACCTTTATCCAGCAATGGATATAGGCTAATTTAAAAAAAAAAACCGGCCAAGTGACCACGCACAATGAAGGATTCCGTAGTTGGGATGAATTTAGCCCAAGAACAAACTTAACATTGTAGTTAAAAACATGTTCTCTCATACATTCCAACTGCAAATGTAAGTTTGCCGACTATTACTCATTAACCTGTAAAGCCTACTTAGCTGTGATAGTACCTTGTAACTTCGTTATACAAGGTGTAACATAATTAATGCACAACCTCTTAAGGGGTCATTGTACTTATCATTATGAACAACTTTTACTATGGAACCAAACCTGAAATCGCAAAAAAAAAATCAGCTGCTCCCTACATTTATGTTCGCATAACTCGTCAAAATGTAGGGAACAGCTGAATGAAACTCAGTCATCTCTGTCCAGTTGACGTTTTGTCCAGAATCATCTTTTCGTAAAGAGACTAGTCTCAACCAGAAGACAGCTTAAATTTTTGAAGTTCAAGAAATCTGTATGTTCAGGAGCTGTAACATGGTATCGTTTCTTCCGTCGTGCAAGTTTAATCATCGGGATAAGTTGGGCTGGCGTAAAAATGTATCCAGCATTTTTGATGGCATAACCGATGGCGCTATGAGCAGAATCGAGAGAACTTTGGCCGTGATTCAGAACAGAAAAACCCAGTTGGGTTTGCTCTATGTTACTGGAGTTATTAATCACAAACATCAGAGTTGTTGCCGTGATTGAGTTGCGATTCTGTCTTCTACATCCATCATCACTCGGAAATTTCTGATGATCCCATTTTGCTTTGGCCTTCATGCCACGTAGCAGTAGCAATCTCTCGTAGTCATGTCATAAATGGTAAAACTGTACACGGATAATCGCCTCTTATAGAAATCTGCACTTTCGTTAGAGATCGGTAAATTGATAACTTGCTGTAAGTCAAACGTAGCACATATTATGGTTCCAGTGGTATTGTTCGATTCTTCTTTGCAATTTGTTCGTTTTTCGCGAAACAACTTCTTTTCTATTATCAGCATATGTCACAGTTAATAGATAAATTAATTCGCAAAAATCTCTCTAATAGTCTTAAGTAAAATACATCACTTAGTAAGATTAATTTTTCGCAAATGAGCATATACCTACGCCATTGTAATAACAAGTAAACGGCAGAAGATATCAATTCGTCTATTAGACGTATCGATAGAGCTTCACAAGCACATTATCATAGTATTTTTAGTGCAGTTACGTCAAAAATGTCAGTTTTATAAGAAAAGTGACGACTTGACTAACAAAAATTTGCATTTTAAAGCTTAATATTTCGCCATCTTAAAATTTCCATCCAAAGGTTGTCTTTAAAAGATCGCTCTTAGCGATAAGACCGGCCATTGTGTCACACTACGTAAAATTTCTACTTTTATATCAGCTGTAATACGGTGTACAGTCACGAGCACTAATAAGTATACACTTAGAGAAATTCAAATGCGATTTTCTCGTGGAATAACGATAGCAACTAAGAGATGACTACCTATTTCATAATTCCAAGTGTTCCAAAACACTACGTTTGTAACAACATAAAATTATAATCAATACAGTAGAAGAAAATCAGTTTTAAAAGTAGCTAAGTGTATACAAATTAGTGCTCGTGACTGTACATAATAAAGTGTATTCTATTTTGCAAACGGATCCCCGAATCGAAAAATATTTTTCCGCCTATCCAACGACACCCCATAGCATGGCATAGACGAGAAAAAAAAGTCATCCCCACTACTTGTAGGGCATCCAAAATTTTTTTTTCAAGATTTTATTTTACCACTTGGTCGGCGTGATTAATATACCTATATATACCCTTGCCAAATTACAGCTTTCTAATACTAGTACTTAGTAGTAGCCTCTGAGCTAAGCCTTGGACAGACAGACAGACAGACGAACAGACAGCCGGACATGGTGAAACTATATGGGTTTCTTGTTGACTACGGAACCCTAAAAGAGTTTGTATCAGAAGTGGATTAACCTTTCGTATGCCGCCCAAACCGTGACCCGCGCCGCGTCAAAAATGTCCCATCTGCCGCGTCATTTTAAGCGCGCGTGGCATTTGAGTACAGTTAATATCGCGCAGATCTACGTTCCCGGCATATGAAGCTTCAAAAAATTGGAGCGCAGACCTGCGTTCTGGCATACGAAAGGTTAATTGGTACGGACTGACCATGATAATGATGATGTAGCAGGCCTGTTAGTTTCAAAGCATGTTACAGTTAAGTAACAACAATGTTTCTCCTCGAACACCCATAAAATCAAGGGTAATAAAAATATTCATCAGACTTTATACTTTAATACATCCTTAACGCCGATTTTAAAACATCTAGCTACATACAATTTTACCGTTCCATGAATGTAATAAAATGGCTAAATTGAAATCAAGGCCCTTCTGTAGGAAAATAGCGCCGCGCTGAGATCTCTTTGCTATTGGCTGCTTCGTTAATTGAATAGAGATGATTAGGTACTAAATTTTTCTGTTTGTTATGTAAAGTATTATAAAATATTAGACACGTATTTTTTTTTTTATTTGAGATAGGTTTGCTCTTGACTCTAGTCTAGGTCAGAGATGACAGAGACAAAGTCGACGATGGAACGAGCTTACCCAGAAGAAGCCTGTGAGTTCCACTCCTTTGCTGTGCGCATCACAAAAGCCATTTGGAAACGCTTAGTGCGAATTGGTGGATTAGCAACTAGGTAGGGATAGTAACCTGCAGTGCGTCTAGATGTAGTCCGATGGTAGAAGGGGGCCGGCGGAATGAGGTCGTGGAGTTCTTGAGTACACTCACCGAAGTACAATCTGTAGAAGACCGACAAGCAGGCAACCTTGCGGCGATGAGCCAAGCTATGAAGCTTGGCATGCACCAGTCTTACGTCGCCAATGAGCCTCTTAGCTCTGCGTTCCACCGAGTCAAGCGCGGCAAGTTGGTATTTAGCTGAGCCATCCCAAAGGTGGCTGCAATACTCCATGCAGGATCGGACTTGCTCTTGCTCTTTTTTACGTAATCAAAAGATTGCGGCGATACATTGAGTTAAAATGTGGCATGACGTCACATTTTTGTAGATTTTAAACTTAGTTGTAACGTAGCGGGTCCCTACTCCCCGACATTAACGCGTTTTATCTAAGTCATTTTGTATTAATATGATGAAGCAAAAAATACGTGTCTATTATTTTTTTATTACCTGACTGACGGATTAAATAGAATTTCTTTTTTTTTACCCAGGAATCATCCCTATTTTAGGTATTTAAAAGAGGGAGGAGATCAGCATTGAATTGGAAGAGCCTTCGCAAGTGATGTTATTTATGTAAGCATATATGTACGTCACATGAAGAGTAGTCAACTTTGTGGGAGCCTTATTGGTTCTTATCAGTAATTTTTCATTTCGGCATGCGGCATGATCTGTTTTATTTTGGTACCTTGTGTTGAACTGACGATATGATAATATCCTCGGGGCCAAATTTCGGCCACAGCGGCCAATCTCAACGGAGATTAGCCAAGTACCTGCGCAGAAGATATTATAGTGCACAAGTGTGTGCGCAAACACTGGTGCACTTTCTTTTCCTTTACTCTCATAGTCCGACGGCACGGCAATCCACGACCGGGGAGAGATCAGGCGCAGGACCAACGAACGAACGGTACAGCGAATAAGGTAACAGGGCCTGCGATTCTCCATACAAATGTATTCCCGTTTTTTCTTCTTGAATAATGCTTTTAGAGCTATCATTTATTTTTCATAAAATCAAGGTCTGCTGTAGACACGTCCCTGTCATTAATCATGCTGAAAAAGGAAATGAAGAAAATAGACCCAAAAAAAAATACCCCACTTTTTCAAAAAAATATTGAATCGGCTCAGTTTTCGCAGAATTGACTCAGTATCGCACTGACAGCTCGGTTGTTCGGGTGCTGTGCGAAGGCAGTAGTCTTCAAATACCTATTTTTCAAATTCCTCGCAGGCCCCGTCCCCTCATAACGTGCTTTCCGAGCCACGGGGACGGGGGGACCATATGAAGAGCATCGGCAAGAGCTTTCAGTCGGGCTCTGTGTCAAGTGATAGATAGATTTTCCGGTATGAAAGTTAGAATTCTTTGTTGACGTAACGGGGAGGTTTTGAGAGTTTTATAACAAATTACTCTTATTACTACAAATGAGAAAATTAGAAACGCCGCATTTTTTGTTACCAATCCAACTATACCTAGGTAGGTAAATAGAAAGATAATTTTGGTTTTACAAGAATAAATTTTGTCACATTTTTTTTTTTTTTTTTGTTAAAAACTAAACCAGAATATGTATCTTACTTATAATATAACTTTTTAAAATCTTAGAACGAAAACAACAATATATTGACTAGACTTTCACAGACTGAGATAATTAATTCAAACGCCACAAAATGTATGATTGTGACTGGTTGACACCTATGACCTCATGACGTTAGCATTTTGACTCTCCCATTCTATGTCTATACTAGGATTAATATTATTTCTTAACTTGATTTAAAGCAATGTCTTTTTTAAAAGCATTAACAATAAATTAAACAGACATACCTAACATGTCCATCATAAATTCGTCTATAATTAAAGTTTGCAGAAAATGGTAATGGCCATCCATTGTACAAGTTTTATCTAACTAGGCATCATATATAATAACTCGTACAATAGAAATCATTTTCTCATTCTATCTCCACACACCCTTTTTCACCGATTAGAGAATAAATAAATACATAAAATAAATAAATTCTTTATTCGACCAAAAGCCCCTAACAATATCCTTATGTCTAACACATAAAAGCCTTAATACAATGGTCAATATATAAATACTCAGCAGTTTTTGGCAGTTTTGATGGTTAAAGCTAAGATCCTAGATCGGAAGACCTATCTCTATATAGAGTCCAAGAGTAGTTCACGACACGTGACGCGAATCGCGCCTGTTTGAAGGAGCCTTTATAGGTCTAATAGATCGCTTTGGAATGGGCAACTAGCTTCATCTTTCTGACTGACCGATCCCTTGATAATTTAAAAGTGCCTGTAATATAACTGAAATAAATGCTTAGAGTTTGAGTTTAAATTTATTTAATTTTATTTAAAAAATCGTATGAGGCTGCTCACATTATTTTTACATAAAAGTAAACACGTCGTTCTGTATTTAAATATTTTTAATTACCATACCACACACCTAAGCATACTTCTACTAATTAATCACTTTATAATTTAAGCTACCAGTTCCTCGAAAGCATACTAGTTCATCAATAATTAAATAAGAGAAATAGTCGCCACCGGTCAAAATTTAATTTTAAGTTTGAATTATGGTCCCTTCACCGACCCTTTAACAGATTTATCCTCCGCTATTTCACACCTTACTTAAGTTACAATAGAGATTACTCTTGCGTGTAAATTATCTCCGTATGGATGTATTGTACAAAACAATAAATAAACGAAAGGTGATACATCACTGCCCACAGCATCATGTAAGCTGTCTTGATTCAATGATCTTAGCGTGTTAATATGACACCTGACAAGATTTATACGATGGTTCAGGATTATTACTCAAAATCCGGACTCGAGGCGTTTTCTACATAATTTTCTTTGGGATATAATTTGATTGTACTTTTTTTTTTTTTTTTTTTTTTTATTTAATTTTAAAGGGCTTTGTCGCTTAGCGACCACATCGCCCAATACAGAAAAAATCACAAATGACTACAGTCTACCTTAAAACTAACTCATATAGTTGTTTAGCATTCTCCGATATTGGACAAGCGAGTATTGTGTTACAAATACCAACATCATAAGATTTACAGCGCCCAAAAACATTGATCCTCGTATTTTCATTCCGGACGCACTCCATCAGGATATGAAACACATCATCAACTACTCCACAGTCATCACAATTTGGAGACAAAACTTTCTTCATTAGGTAGTAGAATTTATTTGATGGAGTATGTCCGGAACGAAGTCTTAAAGCTATAGTGATTAAATTTCTATTTAGACTACAGTCAATCCATGGAACCCGAGAGATCTCTGGCTGGATAGTACGGTACCATATCCCCTTTTCTTTTGACCTTTGGTTAAAATATTCCTGCCAAAGTTCTAAGCATTCTTTTTTTGCCTTTCCAAAGTATTCCGAATACAGTGGGGTAATATTCATGGGTACTCCATCAACACACGCTTGTTTGGCGAGTAAATCGACCATATCATTTTCCTGTAACTCAACATGCGACGGAATCCATTGAAGACAAACTGTTTTAGAACTCGATTGCAGTTTTAAAAACAATTCATATATAGCGTAGGCTGTCGGAGTACCTCGCCTATGAGAAGTGTGCCGAGCCAAATGTTGCAGCGAGCTTTTGGAATCCGTCAGGATCACAAATTTATCGCCATTAATTGATTGAATATAGGACAAAGCTTCCAGTATTGCGATCAATTCAATGTGCATAATAGAAATATCTGAATCAATTTTAATCTTCATTTGGTTCAGAAGGACGGTATCCAAAAAGGCAGCGCCTCCGAAATGTTTGTCTTTGGAGCCGTCAGTAAAAATTGTATGATAACCTGAATATCGTTCTCGGATGTATGTCGTACATAGGTGCTTTAATTGTACAGTACTGTAGCGTCGTTTAGCTTGAGAAATGCTAGGAATTTTGTCAAATACTATATTAGATATATTAATACTACTTACCCACGTGTCAAGAGAAAACATTTCAAGTTGAACGCTTGAGTGTATTGGGACTGAATCATATTGTGCGAGGATGTCAATAAGTAATGGCAGCTTCTTGTTCTGCCAATAGTTGGAACCGGTGACGAGTGAGAGATTTTCTAGTGATTTCATAGTTTTACTATAATAAAAAGACTTTGATTTAAGTATAAACTTAATAGCTAAATATCTTCTACGAATATGAAGTGGAGGGAGGCATAGCTCGCTTTCCATGACATGTATCGGGGTACTCCTTATAAATCCGCCAATAAGACGTAGTGCCTGGTTTTGAGCTCTATCAAGTTTTATTAGTTTAGAGTTAGAACTATTGTCAAACAAGAAACTGGCATAATCAATTCTACTTCGAATAATAGAAATATACAAACGTCTTAGGTGTTTTTGATGGAGTCCCCATCCCGGACCAGATAAGACTTTAAGTAAATTAATGAATTTCATCACTTTTTGTGAAATTTCATTGATTTGTTTACCCCATCTTAATGAACTATCCAGCCAAAGACCCAAATATTTTACACAATTAACGACTTCAATTGAGACATCTTCAAAATTAAAATCAATAGACCTCCTAAAACAACCCTTTTTAAAAACACAAATCTTAGTTTTATTTGGAGACATAGTTAAACCTAGCTTATCAATTAACAATTTGGTATATCGTAAGGCAGACCGAAGTTCTTCAAACGCTAGATCTAAATTACTTTTTGAAGAATACAAAGCAAAATCATCAGCATATTGAGATATATTTACGTGGCCAACTTTCTTACATATATGTAGTGTTAAAATATTAAATAATAGTGGAGCCAGTGGATCTCCTTGAGCTAGCCCACGTCCAGTACATCTAACCATCTCAGAATCAGATGTTGCCACTTGTAGATGTCTATTAGATAAAAAAGACCACAAATAAGCACAGATGTTTGATCCAACCCCAAACTGATCTAAAATATGTAAAAGGCAAGGAATATCGACATTGTTATACGCATTTTCGATGTCTATAAAACACGCCGCTGTAACCAAGTTTTTAGAGAATCCAAGTTGAATTTCAGAAACCAACCGCGTAAGGTTATCCAGACAAGATCGTGCTTTACGGAAACCCACCATGTCCTCAGGAAAAAGACCTTGCTTTTCAAAGAACCATTCAATACGTTTGGCCAAAATGGCATGCAAGATCTTACAAACGCAAGATATTAGGGAAATTGGACGTAAAGATGAAGATGAGCTACTACTATACTTGGGGATTGGTACTATTTTGATTTGGCGCCATTGTGACGGAACAAACCCGAAAGAAAAACATTGATTATATATTAAAAGCAACATAACTTTACCGGAAGTTGGAAGGTGTTTAATCATGGAGAAGGAAATTTGATCTGACCCAGGAGCTGTGTCGGTGTTTTTAATACAGTTAACTAATTCCGACATAGATATAAGCGACTCCAACGTTGCGTTATTTGAATTAAAAGTAGGCTTCGCGGGACAAACAAAATCTGGAGTAAGTTCGCTAAGCAGGCACTCAGCTTTTTCTTTATCCACACAGGCGTTAGGAATTTGCCGACCCTTTAACCACCTCATCTTACGCCACACGTCGGACGCTGAAGAAGTTTCATCTACAGAGGAACAGAACTGCTGAAAAGATTTACATCTAGCCCGACGAATAAGCCTTTGTGCGGTACTAATTTTTTCTTTAAGAATATCCAAGTTTCTAGGAGAAGGGCAAGATCTCAGATTTGCAAGAGCCAAACGCCGCTCCGCAATAGCCCTGGACAACTCTGGAGACCAGTATGGTTTTGGCTTAAACACATTGCTGATACCTTGAGGGATTTTAATGTTGGGAATATATTTATCCGCCGATTTTTGCATAATGTTATACAGAAGGTCATACAAATCCTGAGGATCCTGGGGAGTAACGCAATTTTGTAAGTACTCATCTATGTATGCAGCATATGAAGTCCAGTCCGATTTTTTATAATTTCTTTTGCATTGATATTCACGGTTAACAGATAGTACTAAGTTTAATTTAATAATTAAATGATCACTACCGAGTGTTTCGTTAGTTGGTTTCCAAATAAATAATAAAGATAAATCAGAAGATACAAATGAGATATCAGGACTAGATTGCTGGAGAACTCCGTCAACCAGTTTGATTCTAGTGAAGCTACCATCATTCAAATGTATAAAATTGTAATCTATCATGGAATCAAATATTTCGGAGCCACGTCGATCAGTTCTCAAAGACCAATTAGAGTGATGCGCGTTAAAATCTCCCAAAATAAGAGTTTTACTGTTTCCTATACAAAAGATCGCGTCCCAATCACTTTGAGTGGTATGTACAGTCGAAGGGCAATAAACAGAAATAATATTCTCAATATGCTGACAACTTACAATACATTTTACTTGTTAGTACACAGTAAAGTAAGTTTATTTAAGCGACGATAACCGACTTTTGATGATTTTAAAATGAATATCACGTCGAACGATTTGTGTTAATGATTTGGAAAAAATATATGTTAAATTAGAGCATTTTCATGGTTTATTTGTTGTGTTGTTTGTTGTAGTTGTTTATTTTGGTGTGTTTTGTTTTTGTTTGTTTGTTGTTGTTGTTGGTTTTGTTTTGTTGGTTTGGTTTTGGTGGTTTTCATTTTTGGTGTACAATAAAGAATATTCTATTCTATTTTCTTAATAACTTAATAAGTGAATATTTTAGATGATATTTATATTACATAGTGTAATTAATTTATAAAGTTATGTCTAACGCAGATAAAAAACTGAGAATCGCGCAGAAACTATCAAGCGTATTTTTTATGAAACCTTCCATTTAAAAAAAAATTAATTACTTTCTTTTCTAATCTTTTATTATACGTGTTTTTTTTTATATAATATCTTTTGTTTTATATATAATAAATTAATAATGCGTCTATTTTGGGACAGTGCTCCTTGATGGGTGAGTCCTGTTACTGAGTGGCCGTACGACGCGTTGCGTGAGCTCAGCACAAAACACGCAAGCTATGGACTGAAGGCCATTGGCATATATCTGCGTCTTAACAATTCTATTTTGCAATGAACGTAGGCAACCAAAATATTCAAATTAATTTAGCGACAGTGTAAGGTTCTAGAGTCTTTGATTTTTTTTTATTATAAGAAGGTAAATCTCAGAACAGTGTTCAGTTACAAAATCGGAGTGACTTAGTTCTATTTCTACATAAAACTAATTAGACTGCAATGACATACATATTAATGTAGTCAAAATCTCCCACATGCCTGGCTATCCTATTGAGGCATTCAGGCGCGAAATGACTCTTGCATTTTGTTTTATGACAGCAACGGTGACAAAGAAGTTCTAGCCAAGTGGCCAGTATCCTACAACTCAGTTTTTAAAATGAGGAAATTGTAGTTTAGTAGCCTGCATACCTCTTTTACTGACAGTATAAAATAGTTTTTGTTATAACGTCATCCTAAGATCGTAGGTGACCGTGTTTCTGTGTCGAGTTTCGTCTTATTGTACTTTTCTGCTTAGTAATACATTTGTACGACTATTTGAAAGCACAATACGCGTAACGTTAAAACGCCATATACAAGGTGTAACATAAATAACGCACAACCTCTTAGGGGGTCATTGTACTCATCATTATGAACAACTTTTGCTATGGGACCAAACCTGCAATCGCAAAAAAAATCTGCTGTTCCCTACATTTTGACGAGTCATGCGAACATAAATGTAGGGATACAGATTTTTTTTCGCAATTTCAGGTTTGGTCCCTTAGTAAAAGTTGTTCATAATGATGAGTACAATGACGCCTTAAGAGGTTGTGCGTTATTTATGTTACACCTTGTATATTCGTGGCTAGGTCACAGATAGACAGGCATGCTATTTCTTTTCATAAACTGATTGATTCTTGTATTCTCATTCATAGGATTTCAATATCTGCCTGTCATGTTTATGACGTAAGCAGCAGTACGCAGCTGTGTTTGGTTTATTTTTTTTGTGTTGTATGAACAGTTTGATATGGTCTTTGTTATTGAAAATTGATGAATAAGCCATGGCGATCACGATGTATGTTCAGCGTTTGTGATCAATGTGCTCTTCATCAGAGCTTTTACTCTAAAGGCTCGTGCAGACTGGCGCGATGCGACGGCGCGACGCGACACCGGTAGAAAATTTTCTATGAAAACTTCATCAGTTCGCGTCACGCCAGTCTGCACGAGCCTTAACTTATCAAGTATGCTCTCTGTTAATTTAAAGGCATGATAACAATGCTATGCCATTAATTGGCTAAAGGATACTTTAGCATTTTTTAATTTTCCTTTCCATAGCATCATTTTGACTTACTATTTAATTGCCTTTCCTGCAATATTCTGGTTTATCTGACATCGTATTCCACTTAACAGGATCCCGCTATCTACGGAGCACTGGGTGCACAACGTCAGATTTCAAGTTAGATACAAATATGAAATATCCATGTCGTTTACTCTTAATATTCTGCTCCATATATTCATGTTGAAAACGGTAAGTTAAACAGTAAGCCATACATATAAAGTAATACATAACTGCGGTCACAGCCGGTCATATATTATTATGGTGCAGTTTTTACAAGAATATAGCAATTTATTTTTTCTCTTAGTAATCTTTGTTCACATTCTTGAGAATAAAAGTTTATATCACAGTTATTTGCCACAGTAATGCAATGTTCGAATTTCGACCCGATGCGAGTAGTGAACCCATAAAGAAAAGTATTCTTAACTTAAACTATATTCCCAAATTAAATTTACCCTAGATCTGAGATGTCTATGACAAACTCAGACGCATCCTGAACGTTTCGCGAAGGCAAGAGAACCAACTCGGAAAAAACTATGGTAATAGTTAGGTATCTGTTCTCTTTTTATATTACGTGAAAAAATCCCCATTCCTTTCCAAAATCATCCTGCTAATATTATAAATGTGAACATTTGTATGTTTGGATGAGTGTTACTCAATCACGCAAAAACGGCTGAACGGATTAGGATGAAATTTGGCACCAAAAAAACCTGCATTAATATATAGGATACCTGCTTTGTATCCCGGTAAAACGATCCCGTGAGATAACTTTCGAGCTCCTGAACGCAGGCGAACCCGCTGGCAAAAGCTATTATTAACTAAAATCTTCACACGGGTGTTTCGTTGATTGACGAGGAAACGGTAGTCCCTTGCGCATTTATCAACTTCAAGGCTTTCGTGGTGCGAGTACTGAAGTTATCTGTCCGTCGCTTCCGCGGACAAGCACCACAGGTCAGCACAAGGACAAGCTAGTGAAGTGAAGTCCTACTAACATAGTTTTAAGCTATATTTGTTTTATACTATAATATATTATATATGACGGGCCACCGAGGCCGGCCCAGAAAGAGGCGGGATGACCTGGACGCGAACCGTGAGGCCTGGTTCGAGGTGACGCGGGATAAGTGTTTCTGGAAGGACTTGGGGGAGGCCTTTGCACAGCAGTGGGGCAGTATAGACTAAGGAAAAAAAAAATGTTAGTTTGTAAGGTGTGTCTATGGGCCATTGTAGCCTGAAATAAATGTTTTATTGAAGTGAAAACTTCTTTAGTTGCGTTGAGCGATTTTTGGTAAGGGGAAATCTTACGGGTTCGCGACATACGACTTGCTCGCGTCACTGATATGCTAATGTGAGGTGCTGTGCCAGACTGGCGATGCGCAGCGGCCTGTGGAAATCTTAATGTTTTAAGTTTTAACTTCTGTCGGCCGTCCGCGTCCCCATGACTGTTTATTTATCTTTTTAAAACCAATTATTAATCTAAAATTTATATGCCGATTGCTTTGCTAAACAATAAACAAATATTTCTCTAGGATGCAATCGTAAAATGAAAAGCTCACTTATATGAACTTTATTGCTTATAAACGACGCTAAGGAAAAGTGGAATTATGTACATACTTAAATATACAAGTAATAAAATTTAAGTTTACTTGTTTAGTACATGTAAGTAGTGATTTGATTGCTTTTTGAGAGCCTATTAATTACTTTCCATGTAATAAGTACATTGTCGTGTGTTGAAGTTCATTTTGAAATTATCTGTCTCATTAAAGAATGGGACATTGAACAAGGCATTACCTGTTGATCTCAAATGCCTTTAGCTGACTGCAACCATTGGTATTGCTTTATTACTTACATGATGTATCATGTAACTTAAATATTTACATCAAATAAACAAAAAGACAAAACAAATTATCGCAGCCATTCAGCAGCTCTTCTCCATTAGGTATACATGTGTCTGGTAATGAATGGATAACTTTGAAATAGCATATAATAGACCTAATGGCCATTAAAAAAAAAAAAAATATCCTAAGAAGTATCTAAGATACGATTTTTTTAGAAAAAAATAGGTACTGTGCACAGTGGCGCAGCTACAATTATCGTTAAAGGGAAGCCGAAGAAAAAATTGTTCAGTTCTCATAAACTCGGCAATATCAAAATGAATTACCTCAAAAATTAAAGTCTTAAAAAAATAAAACTTAACCAAAGAGACTATATCACTACATAAACAGCATATTTTATCATTTTTTTACAGAAATAAACGATAAAATTACCAATTATAGTTTTATTTCTGAAAAATAAAAATATTATAGTACAAAAATATTCTAATATTATAACGAATAAAATGCAAAAGAGCAGGTGAAAACCAAATACACGAAATGACAAATTGATGATGAATTACAAAAAATGAAAAGAAAGAAAATACATTTATTTGCGGTAAATATGACGCAAAGAAAAAACACAAATACAAAAAAGAACAATCATTCATTCTATCTCGTTCTCGCCTACATACTTTTCTATTTATGTCCCTGTCATAACTCGCTGTAGTTCGGCTTCCCCAGTTACCTACTACGCGGTGCTGCGGGACACGAAATCATGTGTGTCCGTACCTACGAATTTAGTACCGCATTCTGACACACGAGGGCCGGCTTATTTTGACGCTCATGTTATCGGAAATCTTTGTCTAAACAAAAAATTTTTGGTCTAAACCAAAAATTTTAGGCATTTTTGTAATGTTTTTAATCTTACTATGTATTAAACTGGTATTAAATATCTGTAAAGTGATGTGATACACAGTTACACACACAGGTGTACCATATTATTTGGCAATAGTAGACACTAAGAAGAGTGGTTGTTCCGAAAGGAAGCCGATAGGAATCGGGTTGTATGAACGCTGCACCACTACTGTGCAAGTTGTGACGATTTCTACCAGTTTACTCCTACCGCAAGCCGCGTAAAAGAACTTCGTTCCAAAAATCCTAAAACCTAAGAATCTGACGAAATGGAAACCTAATGGAACGGAAATGTATCTACTTGCATGCCATATTTGAAGGAAACTTTAAAGCGAAAATAATCCTCTTTAATCCCTATTCCATGGGAATTTCGAAAAAATTGTTACCTAAATAATTACAGGTACGGAACTTAGTAAAGTTTTATGTTCTCTAAATTACTAAAGTGTCTTTGCCGATGGCGAAAGTCGGGCTGACCGATGTTGAGTTAATAAGGATTTTTAACCCCCTAGGTGATGATTTTCCAAACATGCTAAAACACGACAATTCGTAATTTCTTAACAAAAGGCTTAATACCAATGTCTTCCTTATAAACATCCCCTATTTTCCCCCTTTAGGGAATGATTATCCAAAAACGCTGAAACACGTGGTTTTTAATTTTTAACCAGAATGCTAATACAAAATATGCTATAATTTTCATTGTTTAAACTACAAAAATGACGATTTTCTATATAAACCCCTATTTTACTCCCTTAGGGAATGAATTTCGAAAAATCCTTCGTAATTCCTCGTCTACATTATAAAGGGAACCTCTGTGCAAAATTTCAGTTTTCTAGGTCCAAGGATTTGGGCTGGGCGTTGATGAGTCAGTCAGTCAGGACTTTTCTCTTATTTATATATATAGATAAATAGATAGGCACATAAAAGACATTTTTCTACGTCAAAATTTACAAAAAAAAAAGATAAATGATTTTATTTCTGTAAGTAGGTTTATACAAACACTTTTACATGTCAAACATTTTTTTTTTAAACTAGATGAGGCCGGCGTTTCCTATCTGACTACTCTGAGAAGAAAGGCCGAAACAAACTCAGAGGTCACAGTCTCATTTAAAGTCCAGACATAATCTTGGTCAGATCATGTGAAGACCATGTAGGTTGGTGTCTGAAATGGTCTTTTGAGGAAAGAACCACACAGATTGAGTGGACCTGTCCAGTCAGTGCAAGCATCTGTCAGTAATCGTACAGCTCAACAAATAGATTTGATCCTAGTTGCCCTTCCAAAAGGTGGTTTTGTATGGAGAAGAATGGGCAAGAAACTCCACCGTTACTCTTTTAAAATGTTTTACAACATTTTGTATAATATATATTTATAGAATAAAACTACTATAGCACAATGAGTAAAATGATTTAGAATTCAAGTAATGTCAGATAAATAAAGTAATTTTATGCGATAGTACCTACTTACCTACCAATTTGAATATCAATAAAATTCCCGACGTTAATGATAATTATTAACACTTACCATATTATGATCATTTGTATACAAGCTGGTTTGACACGAGGGTATCTATGTAGGTTCCATTTGCAAATCTCATGTTATGATCAAATCCCACTAACTGCCTGCTAGTATGAATGAATAGAACGGTGTATTAATATACAGACAGGCTACACAGGACAGGATATACATGCTTTTAGACAGTAGATTGCAGTTAAACAACTTAGCCAGTAGATAAGTTACTCTTGGGATATCGCCCACTTGACACCTGGCACTCGGGAATCCAAGCCGTTGGCATTGACTGGTCACGGCAGGGGTTCGGCTGAGAGCGAATTTAATTACATTTTGATAGGTAATATTAATTGATTCTTTAACTGTTTAAAAGGCAGACAGAGAATCAGAGAATTAAGTAATGAGCTTTGAAAAACCCTAATAGGTTGAATTTTTAGTGATTCTGATTTCAATAATGTATTTTTTTAAGACCTTAATTTAGTGCTTAGATATTTTTAGAACTAAAAGCATATTGATGTTGGCAGGAAACCTCAAAAAAAATATGACAGCTAACAATAAAATTAAAGAAAAACGTAGCATTTTTCTTTAAATTAAAGGGCTGATCTTTTCTTTTTCCTAGAAATACCAGCCAGCTAAATAGGGTGGTATTTTTGAAGACCTAAATAAGCAAATTTTTGAAGAAGTATTTTAGGACCTAAACAATTATTAAGGTTGGCGCAAAACCTCAAAAATTATACATATACTATTAAAATCCAAGAAAAAAACAACTTTTTCTTAAAATTCTACCAATTTTCAGCAATACAAGTCAGCTTTCAAATAGTATTTCGGAAGAGCTAATATGTAAATGTTTTTAAAAAGTATTATTTAAGACCTAAATGAAAAAGCTAATTTAAAGCACTGGCTGAAGTCAGTGAAAAAAATACGTGAAAACTGCTGACGCCATTTGATAATCCGACCAGTTTGTTTTCTTTTAAAAGTTCTTGTCCTAACTTTCATAGCAGTGATGTGTTATAATAATTTGTTGAAATGAATGGTGTGTGGCTCTCTTATGCCAACATCACAAGTCGATCTTCATGATGGATTCCTATGGGGCATTGCATTACGTATGTATGTGTCCGACTATCAATTCTGAAATGGGTACCTAATATGATTCATTGGAAATTCAAATAATTCATTTGGATCTACTTCAATCAATCAACTCAGCCTATCGCAGTCCCCTGCAGGACATAGGCCACCAGTCTGCGCCACAACACCCTGTCCTCCGCCTTCCGCATCCAGTCTGTCCCAGCCACCTTCTTAAGGCCGTCGGTCCATCTAGCTGGGGGGCATCCCACACTACGCTTGCCGATACGCGGTCTCCACTCCAGGACTCGCCTGCTGGGTCCGCTAGGGCCGATGCTGGTCCGCTAGGGCCGATGCCAGCTAGGGTTGCGGGATGTTCGAAAGAGTTACCGTGGCCCCGGCACAGGCAACAGAAGGAACACGGGTGGGTTTTAGTCAGTAAAAGTCTGACCGCTCCGCCCAGAGCGGGAGAAGTCATTTGATGATTTCCCATCCACAAAAAAAAAAAAGAAGGACTCGCCTGCTCCACCAGCCATCGGTCCTTCGACAAACATGGCCAGCCCACTGCCACTTTAGTTTGCTTACTCTGCAGGCTATGTCGGTTACTCCGGTTCATTTCCGGAGAACTTCAATCTACTTACAATTCTGGTGTAAATTTACTTTACAGCTATTAAACAATAAACAAGATTAGTCTAATCTTATGCGGAAACCACATATAACATACAAAGTAGGTAGATATAGGTAGGATAAGTAAGCCTTCGATAACTCCCATGAAGAAAATCATTATGTAAAAAGTTATTGCAACTAGCACTTACGGACTGTAATCCGTGTACCAAATGATGAGAAATTTTATGATCAAAATACGGCCTAAGTCCATGACAAGGTCACTATTAATCAGCCAAAGGGTCAAAGAAAGTCTTTTTACGATAAAATAGAAATCACGATGCGCTTGCATGCAGTAAGGATAATCTTTAGTACCTATCGAGTCATTTAAATTCACACATTTTAATAATCAAGTAAGTACTGCTGTTGAGTTTATGCCTTAGCTAGAAGGGATTAGAATAAAATCTGTCAGTTTTGAATCGGGATTATGGATTAGGAATCGTTCTAATTTGTAGGTATCAGGGTCTATGTAGACGATCTGAATCAGGACTGCAAGACTATTGCAGTTCGGGTGCGGTTGAGCGGTTTAAATACAGTTGACATGGCTGTATTGAAACTTGACGATATTCGATATTCCTGTATAAAAAAAATGTGTGGAAATCCTCACAGATCCTCTCCAAACAGGAAAGCCGCGGAGATATAGGTACGTATGTAGGTCCGGTTCCTGTAAAAAAAAAAACACCATACTCAGCCCAAAGGTAGCAGAACATCTCTGCTTCTCCTAGGGTCGAAGGCTCGCATCGATTAGGTAGTCATACCTAGCGTATTCTAGTTCTAGATTCCAGTTTAAGTTATAGCTGCTAACGACCACAGATATTATAACCGTTCAAGGCAAACATGCCATTATAACTAACAGACATTACAACTGACCTTTAGAGCATTTCCCTTCATTGCCCTAACTGCGAGCTGACGCTTCTCATAACATAAGTGAGGTACAAAAATTTCAATCCCAGTCGCTATGATTGGAATGAAGGCATTAGCTTGGTTTCATCAAGCACAGGCGATACTAGGCAAATGACTTACCGCAGCAAAAAACTGCACCATCCGTGCCTTGGAATGACGTGTCTGAACGCAACTCCATACAAAACATTATTATTGACGAAAATTTAATATGATATTTTTAATAAACGCCAATTGTCAGCCAAATATTTATTATAAAAAATCTGTACCATAATATTTATATAAAAGGAATTTGCTAAAAGACAATGCAGATTCCTAGTAATATTTTTTCCTTTTTTCGTAACATTATTAGCACTTTTAGTTTAAATGATAATATCACGTTACATACGTAAACGCCCATAAACGTCCCTCAAAATAATGTTTACATTCGTTTACAATGAACGGACAAAAGAGTACAAAAGGGAAATTGTCATTGACTGACGTGTCTATCGTAGTTTATTGTTCTTATGATAATAGCTAACAAAATGGGTGGACACAGCCATCTATTGTTTTTACATTTGGTGGTATTTCTTACTTGCCTCCAACGGCACCCACGATTGCAAATGGGGCGGCCCATTTTTTTCCATTCCTGCTTCGTAGATAATTAATCTACATCTTATAATAACCTCCTTTTTATTTATTTATTTTAACATTAAAGAATGTATGTAATATAAAGAAAAAAATGTTATTTTAAGGCTCCCGTAGTTTTGTTATGTGTGTATATATAATTTTACTTAAAATTTATTTGAATGTGTCTATTGGAACATAGTATATTCTGTATGTTTTACTAAAACAAGTACTTAGTAGGTATTAATGTAAAATGAATTTGCTTAAAAACAACAAACAAATAAACAGGCAAAATATGGACTTTAAGGGCCAATTTTTCAATCGTCAGATAACTTTCATCTAGGGAATATGTTTGACGTTTTGACAGCTTTTGTATAGAAAATATGTCAAACCGCCATATTTATTCCTCAGGTAAAAGTTATCTGACGATTGAAAAATCGGCCTTAAGAACATTAAATCACCAACTTTTACACCTATTTTTTCTGCAAATAAATGATTCTTATTCATATTCCTCCTGTTTTGGAGTCGGTTAAAATTGCAAATTACTTATGTTTTCCAAATTGAAAGTTGTATTATCCTCACTATTATTTTTGACGAACACATTGTTTTGTATGAAACAAGCTATGAAATGATGAAAGCATCCGAATAGATATTAATGCCCTTCTTATTTTATCATGGATTTACATGCAAATGGCCGGTTACTGGTTATAATATATTTGATAGGTTTCTTTTACTCCCTTTACTGTTATGACTTAGATCATTGATAAACAAAAAAACCTGTATATCAATGGCTGAGATAGTAAAACGGTAGTGTTTCATTACAAACAAAACGCGTGAGATATTTTTTGTCACTCGTGCGAGGCGATTTTATCGTGGATTAGATGGAATTCACATTCCAAGGTTAATAAGCTGCAGCTTGCATAATCAGCCTATAATGTTCCCACTGTTGAGACACAGGCCTCCTCTCTGCGAGAGGCTGTAATCCACCACCTAAGCCCAGTGCGGGTTGGTAGATGTCACAGATATTCGATTTTTTTGGTTCTAGGACATGCCGGTTTCCTCACGATGTTTTGCCTTCACCGTTTTGAGAGCAGTGGTGATGAGATTATTTATACAAAGTAAAGCGCCTGCCTGGGTTCGAACCCACGAACAACAACTCGTAAGTTACCGTTACCACTGGGCTATCACTGCTTTCCAGGTGCAGTTTAATCTTGTGCTAATGGCCATTTCGTAAATGAGTCTGAAATCGGATTGTTCCGCTTATTTTTCATAGTAACTGTTCGTCGAACTATGAAGATTTGGTAAGCTTTGATTTTTGCGTAGATACCAGGTACCTATTTAACATATGTACATCATCATCATCTGCCTAGCCTTTTCCCAACTATGTTGGGGTCGGCTTCTAGCCTAACCGAATGCAGCTGAATACCAATATTTTTACATGGAATGACTGCCTATCTGACCTCCACAACCCAGTTACTGGGTAACACGATACCCCTTGGTAAGACTGGAAGACTGGATCCCATATATACAGAAGTTATTTGTAGTGGAGTATGGTACCATCTTATATACCTACAATCTTTGTATTTTCAACTCAGCATGCGTGGCATGATTCACGTAGAAACAGAAAAAAATAGAAATGTCACTTTGTACAGAAAAAGATTTATGTGTGTATTTATGTATAAACACAGACATAAATCTCTTTCTTTTTTTTCACACGTGTGGGGGGGGGGTGTGTATGTGTGTGTTTGTTTTATGTGGGTGTGTCTTGATATTTAAGTTTTTTGTGTGATCTGTTTGTGTGTTTGGGTCTATTCTTCGTACAGTAGAGACAGAAGTAGTCATGCTACGTACACTGCTACAAGCATAGATGTATTATATACCTACAAGGTGGAGACGACAATACGACAATAAATTAAACTTCGTATATTATATCTAATGTCGTTCTCAGTCTGCATACAAAAATACAACCGAATAATTATATCCAATAGTTTAGTCACTATATAAGGTGTATCTATTCGTACACGAAATTTCTTAAGGGGTCATTGTACTCATCATTATGAACAACTTTTACTATAGGACCAAACCTGAAATCGCGAAAAAAAATCTGCGGTTCCGTACATTTATGTTCGCATAATACGTCAAAATATAGGGAACATCTGATTTTTACTTCGCGATTTCAGATTTGGTCCCATAGTAAAAGTCGTTCATATTGATGAGTATAATGACCCCTTAAGAGATTTCATGTACGAATAGATACATCATATGTACCTACTATAGCTAGTCAAAGATTGGCAGAACCCATAGTCGGCCCATCACTGACTGCTGTTTAGTTTCTTTGAAATAAATCACGTTTTTACGATCGTCATCGTAGTCACGTTTCGTTATTGGGATTTATTTGACAGTTTCAAAATACCCTTAAGCATTACTATTGTCAGTGTTTTCATTTATTGTCGTATTGTCTTCTCCACATCGTATACTAATCTATGGTTGCAGGTATCTTTGGCGCATGAATGATGTTGGGGGGGGGGGGGGTGTTTGTAAACAATTGTGCAATTGTTTTGTATTGAAAGGAAATTGGCCAAGTGCGAGTCAGACTCGCACACGTAAGTTTCCGTACCACAATACACAACCTGTGTTTACACAATCTGTGAAAATTTAAACTGTTTACCTATTACGGTTCGTGAGATACAGCCCGGACGGACAGTGGAGGCTTAGGAATAGGGTTCCGTTTGGCACCATTCGGGTACGGAACCCTAAAAACAAGATGGCTGCGTTACCTCCATTTGGCCATGTGCCAAGATATCCTTGTACAGCTATATACTGCAAGTCTACTACTAATATCAAACCTTGAATGAATATTCAAACCTAGAATTTCTCAGCCATTAAAAAAAAAACAACCTGTCTAAGAAGTAAATCTCCATAGACAACACAGAGTTTTCATAGACAGTAGACACGCTTGAATGGAAAACATTTCTTCGCATCACGGATACTGGCCACGTAATTATATTGTAATCAGTTTCTTTGATTACAATGTCTTGTCAGGAGCTAATAAACGCTCGCTGTGCTGTTTTCACACATATTCTTTCATACAAAAGAACCCACAGATATGGTCAGTGGATAAGTGGAACTATAGGCAAATGACAAAGGCTGACTTGACCAAAGAGGTCAAATCAATACGGTACCTACTTATTGTAGGTATGTTAATAGTTAGTTAGGCCCCTACTATCGAATCATAATGATCTTGCGAGTCTATTCTCAACCGTATTAGGACGGGCTTCTTAATCATGGTTTAATATAGACATGAAAGCTACCTTAAGTATGAGGCGGTACAATGGTTACTAATCGTGAACAGCAGGTTACCACTTTTTGGGTCACATCTAGCGGCAACCTTTGAATCTCTTATAACATTGGTTTTTAACGCGGTTTAGAGGACGTATCACGCGAGGTCATAATGTGGTGCTCGATTAATGTATTCCTGTGGATTGCACAATGAAAACGGTCCAATGAACATTCATCTACTCCATTACCTTATCCACCGAAACTGGTGCATACAAGCGAGCAACGCCATATTTTACAGTACCTTTCTTGCCATCAGCGGTCCGGCAGCGGTACCATCAGCGGTACCTACACCTAACTACTGTGTGTGCATACTCAGGCAATAAGTACACCAAGTTGCGTATAAAACAAACTTTAAACTGACACACGCCATGTTTGCATACGCATCTAAATCACTACACCCCGACATCGACACCAAGGAAATGTTGATAATTTACGTCAGTTCGTCGAAGTTTTGACGACTTTGCCTCTAGAACAATGCCGTAGTTATCTACATTGATTGACTCGCCTTCATACGCTGTTCACTTCCCGGATAAACGTGCGTTTTTCTCACAACATGAGCGTTTCCTCAAATGTTAATAGCTACTGTAGAAAAAGTTACCACATTCAAATCGAGTCTATGGAAGCAAGAAGTATTGGAATAATAGACAAACGTTTTCGGAAATGCAGAACTGTTTGTTGATAATTATTGTAACGGGCGTGGATTTATGAAAGTGTAGGCAAATAAATGTACCTAGGTATTATGTAAATGTATTTAGATTATACACAGTAGTATAGAGGCATGAGGAACAGGGTGTAAAGTTCACTCATCCTCCATAGAAAAGGGAGGATCCTCCGACCAGACGTGTGTTGTGTCTGGTGGGCTACTGCCCGATGGTTGATGTCGGGATGTTGTATACAAGGTGTTACAGGAGGATTGACATTCCTTTAAACCACGTAAAGAGAATCGTGTTCTTTACCCGTATACAAAAAATCAATCAAATCTAATGAATACTTTAGCCACAGGAAATTATTTTTCATTTTCTTATTTTTCAACATGATGTAGATCTGAGTCCGTAATAATAGGTAAACATTGCCGCCGCCGCGCCCCGCACCCCGCACCGCGCCGTTGGTCATGACTTTTCGTAGATAAAGCGTGTTTACTTTTTATGCAGTTGATTCTGCTAAATATGTCGTTGGTAAACTGCAAATTTTCCATTAATTAACTAATCTTCGTATTTTAAAATGTTTCGATGGATTAGTACTGTGGTCGTTTTCATTTAATGTCGTACATCCAGATACACGTTGTTTAGGCTAGTCGCGCGGTAAACTCTGATTGCGCGATGCAGGATTTTGCGTGACGTCAGTGTGATTCGTTCCATTGTGGCGATGTAGATATGCCGCCACAGTGGTAACGGCCCCGACTTACGTGTTGTAGGGCATGGGTTCGAACCCAAGCAGGCATTTTACTTTGTGTAAATAATTTCATCACCACTGCTCTCAAAACGGTGAAGGAAAACATCGTGAGCAAATCGGCATGTCCTAGAATCAAAAATTCGAAGACCTGTGACATCCACCAACCCGCACTGGGCCCGCGTGGTAAATTACAGCCCACAGCTCAAAGAGAGGAGGCCTGTGGAGCAGTGGGATTATTATAGGCTGATTATTGTTGTCGACATAGCTTACAGAACAAGCAAGCTGAAGCGGCAATGGGCCGGCCATTGGTGTAGGTGGCCGGCGGTTGGTGTAGACGTGTTCTTGAGAGAAGACCGCAAATCGGCAAACGTAAGATAGGACGCTCTCAGGCTAGGTGAGCGATGATCTCCGCAGGGTGGCTGGTAGCAGCTGGATGAGAGTTACCGAGAATTGATCTGTATGGCGTGCAATTGGAACCGTCTATGCCCAGCAGTTGACTGCTGTAGGCTGATGATGATTTACAGACACATTGTATGAAGATAATATTGATCACTGCCAGTCAATTTCAGAAGACCTATAAAATGAGAGTCGATGCTATATAACTGCAATAATAATCTAAATAGGCTTGGATTGATGACTACTTTTTTATTATTTTTATTGTTCAAAACATGTTATAATATATAAGTTTACTGACAAAAAATATACCACACAAACCATCGCGGGTTAAACCGTGATACATTAGACACATCATCTCGGCGCATTTATTACATAGAATACCCATACGCTCAATTCAAACTATATAGAAGCAGTAACTGTGTTTACTAGCCTATGGTTATCAACCTGATTGCCGTATATAGCACCCTGTATAAACATAATGCAGTCGTTTCTGGAAGGGTGATCTACTGAAAATGTTTATTCAACAGCACGAAGACCAATGAATACTACGTATCTTCTCAAACTATGATTTGTATAGTTATTTGGTAATTAGTAGACAAGCAAATTAGGTCAAAACTTATCGCCATGAATACATTATCGTTCTCAACCTATAAAAACATTATGGCTATTAAAAACCATTCATAATTTAGTCAAAATAGGCCGTATATTTAATAGTTTATTTCATCGTAATATTGTCATTTCTATTTTAATTGGACTTTAATGCATGTTCCGTCGTGAGTTCGACGATATTTTTGGAAATAAAAGTTTTTATATTGGCATATAAAAACCTACATTATGCAAGTGTAAATAGGAAAACTCATTCTAATCTTCATTATATCTTCCAAAGTTATAAGTCATTAAAATAAATAACAGTTTTCTTATTTAATTAACACCATGACATGTATGCAATTAGCTGTAGGAAGCAAGACTCACAAAAGCTCAAAGAAAATCTTGATCTTCGACAGATTTCACGCATCTAGGGACATAACTTACTTATCTGCTATGTCTACCACAATAATAATATTCAATAATTTTCATGTTTAATTATCAAGAATACACAAGAAGTAGTCGATAGATAATTAATTCCATTTGCATAAAGACTTTCGCTAGTAAATACTGTACAAATTGACCTGTTGTAATTATAATTTGAGTCTTTTTAATGAATAACAAGTGAAAACTAATTTCTTGTAGGTAATGTCTGCTGCAGTGTCATGTGCATATCCTGCTTTGCACTACGGATATATTGGGTGTATATTCCTATTTTTCCTGGCAGACAGGAAAAATAAGTCGTGACCCCTTATTTTCGTAAGAAATAAAAAATAATATATATATTTCAGTTCCTATAAACCTACATGTGCATTTATGAAACATCAAAAGGTAGGTGCACCGTTTCGACTGTTCGTTTAACCTTCTTCGATGACGAGATTTGAGGAGGACGAAGGATTTTGTCGGACTCCTATCGACTACAACTCCACAGTGATCCTTCAACTACCATGAGCTGGGGGCGCAAAGTAACTCGCACGTGCTTCGTTGCTCCCAATTCTAGCAGAGCAGTATGAATACTGTTCTATCATTCTACGAGAATCAGATTAAAAACATTACCTTAATCGTAGATTATACGGCGCTGATAAACGATTTTTAATGATTTTAAACTTAAAATCACATCTAAACGAGTAGTGTTAATGATTTGGAAAAAAAAACAACCGACTTACAAAAAAAAACACTAAGTACAAAGTGAATAAAAAACTTTTTTGCAAAAAAAAAAACAACAACAACTTTAATTTCGGAAGTCGGTGTCTTTGGATCTGTATTTTAGGTTTTTGCCATCGACTTCCGACATTAAAGTTATTTGTCACTTTGTAGTGTTTTTTTTGGAAATCGGTTGTTATTTTCTTAGCAAAAAAGTTCTTTACTTTTCACTTTTTAGTGGGTCGATTTGTAATTTATCTAAGTTACAATAGCCTAATGACAACTGCTCATCACCTTTTACTAAATATTGCTTTTCCCGATGCAGGAACGTTAATTGTTGAGGAGTTCTCCTGGTACTTCACCATTAGCTCCCCTTCACCATATGCATTGTGACGAGCTTATATTGCTTAGCAATAATTTTAAAGTAATCGAATCGCAACCCGTGAAATACTTATTGTTGAATTGTTCCAGTGGCCATCTCACCATCTGTGGTCTTCGTCATCAGTTCCACTTCACCAAATGGTGCTTTTCGAGAACAAATGTACAAGTTACTATAAAAAATACCCAAATCGCTATAAGTGTGCCTATAATATTTCACGAGTTTCCTCGATTTCTTCAGGATCTCATCATCAGATCCTGACCATGGCAATGGGACCACCTGGTAAGTATACCCTTTTAAACAAAAAAAGAATTTTCTAAATCGGTCTTGCCGTCTTCGAGTAATCGGGGAACACTCATAAAAAAAAATATTAAAAAAATAAATACATAAAAGATTCCGACGAACTGAGAACCTCCTCCTTTTTTTGAAGTCCGTGAAAAATATATGTTACATTAGAGCATTGTCTTAATAACTTATTGTATGAATATTTTAGATTATGCTTATGTCGTGGCCAGATCTTAGAATTGATTATTTCATGAAGTGTTCGACCATTTCATGAAATGGTTGCATTTCATGAAATAGAACATCGACCGCTGGTCACATCATGATGTGGTCTGGCCAGATCATTGAATACTCAACGTCTGACGATATGAACAGTTAAACGCATGACTACTTCATGATGTGGCCAAACATTAGTGATCTATCGTTAAATAGTTAGATTATCCACCGGTAGAGGCGTTGATGTCACTTTGTTTTTGTTGTACATCTATTCGTACTCAAATAATTCCTAAGTAACTGCGACCAACTTGGATGTAGCGCTCGCCGGCCGCTGACGGCCGTTGATCCTGTGATCACCCCGACCAAATGGGTTAGGTTAGGTTAGAACTGTTTGGGGTGCGTGCAGAAAACCTCCTCGTGTGCCTGATATTTGCTGGTCCCTTATGGATACGTTCAAGGGGAAGAGCAGTTGTCGGGCCGGTGCACCCCGGGCATGGACAATAATCTCTTCTTGAAAAAGGTGTAGGAGTTTTTCGGAGAGAGTATTGTTAGTGGCGAATTTCTGCGGGCGGGGGAGCAGTATGCTCCACGTCGTTCTTCCACGTGTACCTCTGATTAGCAGAGGGCACAGTGGAGGAACAAGGGAGGTGGGTCGCTCCTGATCGATCGACGTTCGTCGATTGACACTGGATGTGACCTTGCCACCACGGTGCAGGCGCACCAACGTGGCTATTGTTTCTCCCTCAAGAGCATTCTTGAGGAGAGAACTTTCGACGGGTTTGCTGAGTCGGGTTAGCCGGACAGCAAACGGAGGCATGCTTAATGCCACCGTCGGGGGCTTGGCTTAACCGCCCGGCCCAGAGGAAGGACACCTCTAAGATAAAAAACCACCTAATCCTAAGCTTTGAAGCGTGGCGAGAGGATGAGTGGCTGGTGGGGGACCAGTCGCTAGCGCTTCCCCTGTAGATACCTGCCGCACTCTACAGTATATAGGCTTACCTAGTGCAAGAGACTCTGCCTAGGCGGACATTTATTTCCTCACTACTCGTGGGAACAAAAATGGAAAACAAACCCAAAAACAAAAAAGTGAGTGACGTGCCAAGTTTATTGGCGGAGGTACCGCTTGCCGGCGACGGCAACAAGAGTCGAGGAGGCTCCCGTTCCTTAGGGAACACAAGCATGTCCGACCAGGACTCGCGCGGGCGTTCCAAATTTTTTGGAAAGCGTTCGCGTGACGAAGAAGATTTGGACCGAACGGGGTCGATGGTGTTTTCCTCAAGTGAGGAGAACCTGCCGGCTGCCAAAGTGGCGACAGCGAGAAGAGGCCGGGGTCGCGCGGTGGCGGGTGGAGGTTTCGCTCCGATGCCAGGGCGCGACGTTCGGGGTCGCTTCAGGCGGCCTGATACACCGGGAATCGGCGGGGAGAGTGACCCCGGGGTCTCATCCGGGGTCTCAACTGAGGAGGGAGGGGTCACCGTATCACTTGTGGGCACGAAGGCGGAGGCCAACGCCGCGAAGCGTGCTCAAAGTAGAGCGGTCGCGGCCGACGAGGTCGCCGAAATGGCCCGTCAGGCTCGGGAACGGCGGTCTGCCCAGGCGGCTACAGGGGAGAGCTTAACTGCAGAGGCTCTAAACCGCCAGGTGTTGGACGGCGTGGACGTTATCCTGAAGGTGGCTACTAAGTCCGGCAACCTGAAGGGCTCGTTTACGCGCGCCCTTAAAGAGGCGGCAGAAGGGATCAAGGAGGCGGTGGAGAGTCTCCTTAATCGCACGACCTCGGAGGAGACGGCGAAGCTGTGGGAGGAGAACAGCCGTCTCCGTTCCGAGTTAGAGGACCTCAAGCGACAGGTTGCCGCCCAGAGGACAGCTCCCGCGGCCGCTCAGTCCTCTCCCGTTGCGGCCCCGTCGTCGGCTCCATCGCCGGCCTCGTCGTCGACGCCTGCACTTGTGGATGCGGAGGTCGAAAAAATCGTCCGCATCTGCATGATGCAGTGCGGGGACATGGTGGGTGCCCGCCTTGAGGCCATAGAGGCGAGGCTCCTCCCGGCAGAATCCGTCCGCCCTCCGCTCGCTGGGGACGTTCGTGGGAGAGAGGGGTCCAAAAAACGGGGCCCGGCGGCCACGGCGGCTGAACCGGGCCGATCTGGGGGGAGAGTGGCCCAAAAACCCGCGCCCCAGACGGCCACCTCACGGACAGCGGCACCTCCAGCGGTGCCTCCGGCGGACGTGCCTGGGCCTGGCACGGATACCTGGACGACGGTCGTCAAGAGGGGCCGCAAGAAGGTAAAGACGGCGCTGTCAGTACTAGCAACCGCTGGAGCACCGGCACCCCAGAAGGCACAGGGACCGCCTAAGGTTAGAGCCCCACGCTCCGCGGCTGTAGTGATAACACTGCAGCCCGGAGCCGTCGAAAGGGGCGTTACATACAAGGCGGTCTTGGCGGAGGCTAAAGCCAAAGTCGCGTTCCCCGACCTTGGCACACCGTCCGGCTTCAGAATGAAGCCGGCAATGACGGGGGCGCGGCTGCTTGAGGTGTCGGGTGCCTCTAGCGGGGAAAAGGCGGACATCCTGGCCGCCAAGTTGAGGGAGGTCCTCAACCCGGAGGACGTCCGGGTGTCTAGGCCGATGAAGACGGCAGAGCTGCGCGTCGATGGGCTGGATGACTCGACGACCCCGGCTGAGGTCGTGGCGGCCATCACCAAAGCCGGCGGATGTCCGCCCCAAGACGTGCGGACGGGCGATATTCGCGCCGACGCTTCCGGGCTCGGCACGATTTGGGTGCGGTGCCCGGTGGCGGCGGCGAATAAAGTCGCCGACGGTAGGCGTTTGGTGGTGGGGTGGGCTGCGGCAAGGGTCAAGCTGCTGCAGCCCAGGGCTTTGCGGTGCTACCGATGTCTGGACATTGGGCATGTCCGGGCACGGTGCACCGCCGAAACGGACCGCAGCGAGCAATGCTATCGCTGCGGCCAGCCCGGCCACAAGGCGGCCCAGTGCTCCGCGGCGCCAAACTGCAGCCTCTGTACAGCTGCCGGGAGGCCCGCCGGGCACAGAGCGGGCGGAAAGGCATGTGGCGCCCCCGCCGCAAAGAAGAATAAGGGGGCCAAGGCTGCCGGGGGCTCTTTACCCCCCTGTCAGCCTGGCTGCCCTTCGGCCGACTCCCGGCCTAGGAATGGTGTGGAGGGAATGGATTGCGCATAATGGCGCTCTACCATTTCCTCCAGGGCAATCTCAACCACCCTGCTAGAGCTCAGGATCTCTTGCTCCAGAGCATGGCGGAGTGGTCGATTCATGTGGCTGTGGTCGCCGAGCCGTACTTTGTCCCCCCCCGGAATAACTGGGTGGGCGACCTGGACGGCTTGGTGGCCATCATCGGCGGGACTCTCGTCAGCCAGTCCCGAGGTCACGGCTGGGTGGCCGCTCTCGCGGACGGCGTTGGCACGATTGGTGCGTATTTTTCGCCCAACAAGAGTCTCGCCGACTTCGAGAACTTCCTTGTCGAGTTGGGTGCCGTCGTAGGCCGACTCCACCCTCGCCCCGTGCTGTTGCTCGGGGATCTCAACGCCAAGTCTGCGGCGTGGGGATCCTCGGTGACTGATGCTAGGGGTGAGGCGCTGGAGGAGTGGGCGGTCACGACTGGCCTGGTCGTCCTGAACCGGGGCTCGGTACTCACGTGCGTGCGGCAGCGGGGCGGGTCCATAGTGGACGTCTCGTTCGCTAGCCCTGCTGCCGCGAGCCGTATTTACGACTGGCGTGTCGCCGCGGAGGTGGAGACGTTGTCGGATCACCGATACATCCGTTTCGACGTCTCCACCCAGACCGCCGGCGGCCGCAGTCCACCGGCCCCGCGAGCGACCGGCCCGCGCTGGGCGCGCAAGCGCATCGACAGGGAGCTTCTTGAGGAGGCCGCGATTGTCCAGGCCTGGATCCGGGAGTCGGCTACGACCGGACCCGTCGACGTCGAACAGGAGGCGCTGTGGTTCCGCGGGGCGATGACGCAAATTTGCGACGCGTCGATGCCCCGCGTCCACACACAGACAGGAAGGCGCCAGGTGTACTGGTGGTCTGCCGAGATTGCGCAGCTACGCATCGCGTGCGTGACGGTTAGACGCCGGTACACCCGATACCGGAGGAGACGTCGTCGGGTCCCTGACGAAGAAGCCGCGCTGTATGAGGTGTACCGCGCGGCGAAGGAGGCTCTGTGGCTGGCCATCGGCGAGGCGAAGACGCGAGCCAGGGAGGAGATGTTGGAGACTCTAGACGGGAATCCATGGGGGCGCCCTTATCGTGCGGTTCGGGGGAAACTCAGAGCCGCGGCGCCCCCACTCACGGAGAGTCTCCAACCTGAGCTGCTGGAGGAGGTAGTCGTAGCCCTCTTCCCGGCTAGAGCGGAGCATACCCCGCCGCCGATGGATTTGCCCACAGCCGCAGAGCCTGAAGATGAGAACGCCATCAGCGTCCCAGAGGTGACACAGGCAGAGATGAGGGCGGCCGTGATGTGGCTCCGAGCCAAGAACGTGGCTCCAGGGCCCGACGGGATTCACGGCCAAGTATTAGCCCTCGCTCTGAAAGAGCTGGAGCCCCAGCTGAGAGGTCTCTACACAGCGTGCCTTGAGCGGGGCCAGTTTCCCACTCTGTGGAAAGCTGGTCGTCTGGTCCTGCTCAGGAAGGCGGGGCGCCCTGCCGATTCGCCGTCAGCGTATCGGCCCATAGTGCTGCTCGACGAGGTGGGTAAGCTGTTTGAGCGGATTATCGCAGCCCGCCTCGTCGGCCACTTGTGCGGAGAGGGGCCGGACCTGGACGAGTGTCAGTTCGGGTTTCGGTACGGGCGCTCCACCATACACGCTGTGTCACGGGTGAGAGTCCTGGCGGAGGAAACGGTGTCCCGGGGCGGAGTGATGATGGCGGTGTCGTTGGACATCTCCAACGCCTTCAACACCCTGCCCTGGAGTTGTATCCGACAGGCACTGCGGTATCACCGGGTGCCTCTCTACCTCCGCCGCCTCATTGGGGCTTATCTGTCGGAGAGGTGTGTCACCTACGTGGGATGTGATGGTACAAACCAGCGCCTCATGTCGTGCGGTGTTCCACAGGGCTCGGTCGTAGGCCCCCTCCTGTGGAACATCGGGTACGACTGGGTGCTGAGGGGTGAACTCCAGCCGGGCGTGGACCTGACGTGCTATGCGGACGACACGCTGGTCACGGCCCGGGGGAGTTCGCACAGGGAGGCAGCGTTGCTGGCGACGGCTGCGATCTCACAGGTGGTGGGCCGCATACGGCGCCTCGGCCTGGAGGTGGCCCTCAACAAGTCGGAGGCCATGGTGTTCCATGGTCCCCGGCGGGCGCCGCCACCCGGATCACACATAGTGGTCGGGGGGGTCCGGATCGCTGTCGAGTCTACCATGAAGTACCTGGGATTGGTGCTCGACAGCCGGTGGGACTTCGGACCCCACTTCCGGCGGCTGGTGCCCAAGTTGATGGGCGCGGCTGGGGCGCTGTCAACGCTGCTTCCCAATCTGGGGGGCCCGAGCGCCGCCTGTAGGCGACTCTACGTGGGGATCGTGCGATCGATGGCCCTGTACGGGGCCCCGATCTGGGCGGCTGACCTGACGGCCGGTAGCATTGCTGTTCTGCGGAGGCCGCAGAGAGCGATGGCCGTCAGAGTCATCAGGGGGTATCGCACGATCTCCTACGAGGCGGCTTGTGCACTGGCCGGATCCCCGCCCTGGGACCTGGAGGCGAAATTACTCGCGTCATTGTATCGGTGGCGCGAGGAAATGCAGGCGCGAGGTGAGCGACCGATGCAGCGACTAATGGAGCAGCGTCGGTTGCTGCTTCGCGAGGTCCTGGTGGCGGAATGGCGGGACAGGCTCTCACGCCCTACCGCCGGCCTCGGCACCATCGAGGCGGTCCGGCCGGTGCTCGACCTTTGGCTCGGGAGGAGGCACGGCTCCTTGTCGTTTCGGGTGACGCAGGTGCTCTCGGGGCATGGTTGCTTCGGGAAGTACCTGTGTCGCATAACCAGGGAGCCAGACGCCCGGTGTCACCACTGCGTCGACTGTCGGGAGGACACGGCGCGGCATACGCTGGCAGAGTGTGCCGCTTGGGAGGAGCCGCGCCGTGCCCTCATCTCTAGAGTAGGCAGTGACCTGTCGCTGCCGGCTGTCGTTAATTCGATGGTCGGCAGCGAGGAGTCCTGGGACGCGGTGGTTTCCTTCTGCGAGACAGTCATCTCGCAGAAGGAGGCTGCGGAAAGGGAGAGGGAGATCACATCCTCTCACCCAGCCCGCAGCAGGCGCACTGGGCGTCGGCGGAGGGCGGACAACGCCCTCTTCCAGCCCCCCTAAATGGGTCCAGGGGCGACGGACTCGGGGACGTCCGTCACCCCCCCATACATCGGACCCGAGGTGGCGGCGCGTAGTGTTCCACGCGCGCCCCTCTTAGACGTCGCGGGGGGAGTCAAACACCTCACTCCCCCCCTCGACACGAGGAGAGGCCTGCCGTGGCGGGCCGGCACCAGCCGGGGGTTGCGGAAGGATCGTAAGTTCCCGCGACCCTCGGCGTAGGTGTGAGATGGAACACCGGGGTGGTTTTTAGTCAGTAAGAGTCTGACAGACCCCTCCGCCCGCCCCAGGGCGGAGGACATCCATGAGGATTTTCCACCCCGAAACAAAAAAAAAAAAAAAAGGTTAGAACTGTTTCTAACCTAACCTAACCCATTTGGTCGGGGTGCCACTAGCGGCGTGAAATGCAACTACTTTGCGATATGCCCAGTGATCATCTGCGAATGTCGATAAATAGGTTGCTTTCGTCACGATATGGCAATTTCTACGATTGGACCACAGCAGATACTCTACATTAATGATATGGCCAAACGTCCACAGACATAACATTAAACGTTGACGTTTAAACGATATGGTCAATTTTAGCTGGTCACGTCGTGAAATACAACTATTTCATGAAATGATCAATTCTAAGATCTGGACAGGACATTTATATTACACATTAATTTGTAAAGTTATGTTATGTCTAACGCGTATAAAAATCTGAGAATCACGCAAAAACTATCAAGCGTATATTTATAAAACCTTCACCATTTTAAAGATAATTTAATTATTTATCTTTTAGTATACGTTTTTTAATATAATACCTTTTTATGTATAATAAATCATTAATGAGTCTAATTTGGGACAGCGCTCCTTAATGGGCGAGTCCTATTATTACTGGGTGGACGTACGATGCGTTGCGTGAGCTCAGCACAGAATACCCAAGCTATGCCGCCCCAACAACTCAATACCGTTGAGGTATATCTGCGTCTAAAGTCATTATCTATGAAAACTGTAAAAGCATTTCTTAATCACCATTAAAAACACACATCATTAACAGTTATGTATTTCAAAACATTATTACACCTTTTACCATCTAACTGTATTAATTTATGGTCACAAAAAAGTGCCAAAATATACAGGATCTATAAATAACCCATGTTTGCTAAGTCGTTACTAGATAATTTATATTTTTATTAACCAACACGTTTGTTAATAGCAATGATAGACACCAAGCCAGATTCAATTAGCAACTTCATAAAATCTTTATAATCCTGTATTGCA
This sequence comes from Fissipunctia ypsillon, assembly GCA_947568875.1. Lineage (NCBI taxonomy): Eukaryota > Metazoa > Arthropoda > Insecta > Lepidoptera > Noctuidae > Fissipunctia > Fissipunctia ypsillon. Next base: position 10,740,092 of record OX387659.1, on the reverse strand, counting down.
TATAATAAATTGTTTGGTTTATTTTGGCTTAATTAATCACTCGTATAGGTATATCATGCTGGATTTGTTTTGCTTGGGTGTTTTTAGGCTTCCATAGTCAACAAGGAACCCTTATAGTTTCGCCATGTCTGTCCATCCGTCCGTCGGTCGGTCGGCAGCTGAGCTGAGAGACTCTTAGTACTAGAAAAATTTGGCGTGGATATACATATTAATCACGCCGACAAAGTGCTAAGATAAAATCATGAAAAAATATTTTTTTTAGGATACCTCCTGTACACGTAGGTAAAGTGGGGATGTTTTTTTTTTCTCGTCTATACCATGGTATGCGGTATTGTTGGAAAAGTCTTTCAAAAATATTGCGGGTTTGAGAAAACAATTTTTCCATTAAGGAATCGGTTTCTGAAATATTAAGCTTTAAAGTGCTAATTTTTGTTACAGTCAAGTATCCCCCCCCCCCCCTCCTTCTGCCAGCTAAACGGTTAGTTTTGGATATGTGAAAAAATTCACGGTAGTAGTATATACAACGAAGTTAAAAGGAAAACTATCACAGCGAAGTAGGCTTTACAAGTTAACGAGTAATAGTCGACCAATTTATATTTGCGGTTGGAATGTAGGGGAGAACATGTTTTTCGTTAAGTTTGTTCTGTGGGATAAACCCATCCCAACTACGGAACCTTCATAATAATAACTTAATTCGCACTGCTGGGACAGGCCTCCACTCTGTGGGAGGGACTAGGCTATAATCCACCACGCGGGCCTAGTGCGGGTTGGTGGATGTCACATGTCTTCTAATTTCCATGCCGGTTTCCTCACGATGTTTTCCTTCACCGTTTTGAGAGCAGTGGTGATAAAATAAATTACACAAAGTAAAGCGCCTGCATGGGTTTGAACCTACGACCTATTACTCGTAAACCGGGGCCGATACCACTGCGCCACCACTGCTCTCTTTTAATAATAAATACATATTATCATTTGTATTATTGATTAATGACTTGCATTTCGTGTTGTTTCGGTACCTGCTATTCTATTCTATATTTGGTGAAAGATGTTTAGGGAAAAAACGTGTTATTATCGAATACCGAATAAATTAGGGTTGAGCGAGTCTTTCTAGATTCTGTCTTTCGATAACCGGTGAGTTTTTGCTAAATCTACAATCTTCACAAAAAGTTGTTATCGTTTATTTTGAATTCCAACCAAGGACTTCAAAATTCTAACCTTTAAAGTCTAGACCAATGACCTCATTCGTTTTTATTAACAGACCATAAATAAGTCTGGCTTATTTACATTTCTACATTATGTAAATTCCGTTTGAATAAAGTATCGGAATGTGTCCAAGTCTAAAAGATTACCTAATATACAGCTGAGGATTAAGCTTACCTAACCTAATTTTTTTTTAATTAGTTCCTTTCTACGATTTACGTAATGTAATAAACTGAAAGGTGACAAATCGTACCTGCTTGTTTCTGTCACTAAATTATATTTTATCACATTAAAGCGAAGTATGCGCATTAGCCGATTTAGATGGAAGAAATATTAATCGTGGTAAAATGACTGATTTAGTAATTTATGATTACTTCGCTGGGTTCTTGGACTTTCAAACATTTTGAATTTTCGAATTTTTCTGTCAGCAGTTAAAGCGTATCTTCAGAAAAAAAACAGTACTTACATAACTGTACAGAAAACAAACAGGCGTTGGACCACATAATTTCCAATTGCCTTACGATGTTTCATTACCGTAAGTCAGTTCACAAAGCTTGTTTTATAAAGTCACGTAATGAGCGTTTTTATTATATCAGTGAATTACATAGAAGTATACAATACCTTTTTTTTTCGTGGGGAAATCCTCATGGATCCCGTCTGGAAAGAACGGAGGATTATGTCAGACTCCTACATACCGACTGTTCACCCCACTGTTCCTTCCAGTACCATGAGTCGGGGGCCCGCACCCTGGCTCTCAAAATCTGGTCACTTCAGGTACGTCGGCCTCATCATCGGCATCAACTTCGACGGCATCCTTACCGAGCTTGCAGGAGGCAGACTCATTGGCGGAGGTATACAGGATGTAAGGGACAGCCCTCCGCAAACTAACAGGGTGCATTCAGCTTCTTATTTTGAATCATATTCCACCGGAAATATTCTCAAGAATTTTTTTTTCGTATTTTCAGTTGCCATTCCTTTATTTCAATGAAAAATTACATTCCATTTGTGTAAATAAAACAACTAAAATAAAAAAAATCTGCAATGGATGTTTAAATACTTGGCGGCCGAAGACTTGCTGCGCTGCCGTTCGCTACGCGCGTTTTGTCACGGTAACGATACATTGTGTGTGAGGTAATAAAACAAATCAGGTTTATTGGATTCCCATAACTATCCTGAAATAATTTCATGTACCGGTCATCTTAGTATGATATACTGAATTCACCCCGTCAGTCTGTGAAGGGCTGTCCCTTACACCCTGTATATGTACTCCGCCCTTGAACGGAAAAGAGCGCAGACCACCTGATCTAGGAGTGGTGGTCGGAGACTCTGGTTAAGTAAGTATACAATACCTAACCTCTTTTTATGATACCTAGGTGCAGTAAATAATTAATTCGCACTATCGCCATATCGGTCATTGATCTAGGCAACACAATTTCGCAAAGTTGTGTTGTAATTAGACAACTTACATTTAAATACAATTAGAGAAAAAAAACAAAAGTTGATAGCTAAAAATATAGGTAGTTTACACACGTAACACTAAAATGCCTATTAGGTATTTTAGTGTTACGTAATGTTAGCGTAATATTTTAAGCTATGATTTTATTTTTAGAAATAAGAACGTATCCTGACGGTGCATTTTGTGCGTTGATGTAGTTAAAATGAAGTTTTGACGAATGACATAATATAACAAGTTAATAAACAAAAATAGAATAATATTTTCAGATTAGCTTTGAATCTTTGAAAAATTGACGTGAGACGCAAACACTTAACATGTTTTAAGCTTGAACCTACTAAACGATTATCAGAGAGATTGATCTCTACTTTATTTTATGTGTATGTATATATAACAAATTCAAATTCAAAATATTTTATTTCACTTATGCCTACATGAGCACTTATGAGACATATGAAGCTAGGTACACGCTACCAATTGGTCGTTTCCTATGGAGAAGAACCAGCAAGAAACTCCACGGTTACTCTTTTAAAAATAATTGGTTTTTACAATGTTTTCAAATTACACTGTTGTTAAGTATGGGTGGACAGTGTAGGCCTGTCAACAAGTACCAGGTACTTAACATAAAAGAATATTGTCTACAAATCCACGGTCTATTAAGCCTACAACGTTCTCACATTCACAAAATATAATAAAATCTATTTAAAAGACAAGGCTATATAATGTAAAATAATGAAAAGATTATATCATGGAAAAGGAAAAAAATAATAAAAATTAAAGTTATGCTATTAATGAGGTACCAGGGTAGCCACATGTGCAGAAGAAATTAGCGCCAAACTTCCCTGCCTTCAACGTAGTCTTTAATCTTATAATATCCTTTTTTTATTATGGACACGTTTGATGCCACCAGACGCGTTTTATCAGCACTGCCAGATAGAATTAATAAAGTTTTGTGTGTAAATAAAATACCTCACTCCGTCTTCAAAATGAACTACCCTTTGCCCCTTGTGAATTCAGATAGAAAGATGTCCTAATTCCAGCCAAAAACATATATGTTGCATGTGTCCGACCGCGTGCATATCGCTTCATCTGTACTAGGTCTTAGCGTCAATAAAACCTATGAAGACGATAACCGACTTTTAATCATTTTAAACTGAAGATCACGTGTAAACAAGTAGGGGAAGCCGGGGCATTGCTGGCTGTTTTTTCCCGGGGTAAGACGGACACCCCCTCTCCTTCGCAGAAATACGCAAGCTATGCACTTAAAGCCGTTGGTATTGTAGAGGCCGCACGCTCGCCTTGTAGTTAACTAAAACACAAGCGATTTATAATATGACGCCTTTACGATTAGGGGACAACGTTGGAATCTTTTTGCCGTATCGGTTTTTGGCCAACGAAGTTGGGACAGCAAAACGTTAGCTTGTATGGGTGCTTTATGGCACGTGTTAAGGATTAGTGTGACGGACGCTCGGCAGAGTGCCGAAGCTTCGCGGATCGTTTTTGCTGAGCCCAGCTTTCTCTTGTAAGGGATTGATCCCACATTATATGTTTATACCGGTACGTAGGTCCTTTTCGAGATAGGCATGGGTAGGATTAAAGCAGCGTTTGTCTTGTTTCCTATGGATAAAATGGGGCACCCTGGTAGCCCAATTTATCCAGTGGGGGCGTAGCTGATGTAGAGGCCTTAGTTGAGCCTGCCTTCCGCAAGAATCCTCTTTGGATTATGACATTGGCTGGTAAGACAAACGCTGGTTCCAATTGGAATTTAGAATAGGTGAAAAATTATGACATATAGTTATATTGTTCTGTGTGGAGTCAGTATAATATTAGCCCCAGTGTTTGCTTGTTGTATTATAATTATAGCTTCCATAGCTAATAAACCAGTTCGTATAGCGCAGCGGTCTTCATATTTATAAACCACTACAAAGTTTCCCCAACACACCTCGAAGTTGAGACCCCGCACACATTATAAATAGTGACCTGCCTATGTATCGTGGCTGGTCACTACAGTATATACTGCGTGAAATGGCAGTGCCTGAAGAACAACTCTTAATGTTTTTTTTTTTGTATAAGTAAGTCAGTTTGCTATTCAGATATAACTAGATCCTAATATTATTATTATCAGCCGTTTGTGTCCCACTGAAGGGCAAAAGCCTCCTTTATCTCCTTCCACTTATCCCTATACTGGAAGATTTTTTTTACCGTCTCGAAATTTTTACAGGGTGTTCTACCCATGAACATGAACAACTTCACTATGGGACCAACTATGAGATCACGAAAAAAAATCAGCTGTTTCATACATTTTGGTCAAGTAGGTTAAACTTTTCTATTAAACAGCAGATTTTTTATCCATCCAATAAAACTGTTTTACGAAAGGTAGGTACTTTAATTTAAAAACATGGTGTCCACTATTTTTTTACTTTCATTTATAGCTGGAAAGTATAAAGCAAAGGTAACAATTATAAATGCCGCCTTCGCCACAAATTGACGTTATTTAGAATAGCTATAAATCAGAGAGCTTACTTATCATTAACCTTTTCGGAACCGAGACTTGGATTTTTTTCTGATGTTTGTCCAAATATAATTAATATAAATTATTATTATACAATCTTTTGGGAAAGTTGCGAATCTGTGAATTTGCTTATCTTAATTAATTGGTTTAGGTAATAATATTGGCAACCCAGATATTTTTATTGATGGAAATTTTTATATCACGCCTAAGTACCTACATGTGCCAAGCTTACTATGGAACCCTGGTGGAATTCATATACAACGTGTAGGTAAATCAGCTGTTGCCTAAACTTATGCTTGCATTTAACTTGTCAAAATCTAGGGAATAGCAGATTTTTTTTCGCGATTTCAGTTGTTCATAATGATGAATACAATGACCCCTTAAGAGGTTGTGCTTATTTAAATTACACCTTTTAATTTATTATACTTAAAACAAGAGGTATTATATTAAAACAGGTATACTAAAAGATAAATAATTAAATTATCTATAAAATGGTGAAGGTTTCATAAAAATAAGCTTTATAGTTTTTTAGTGATTCTCAGTTTTTTTATCGATATATAGATATAACTTTACCAAAATTAATTACACTATGTAACATAAACAAAATCTAAAATATTCACTTATATAGTTATTAAGAAAATGCTCTAATTTAAAATACATTTTTTTCCAAATCATTAACAGTACTCCTTTAGAAGTGATCTTCAGTTTAAAATCATTAAAAGTCGGTTATCGTCGCCTTAAATATCACCTAACTTAATGCATAGACTAACATAATTATGCTTAATGTCATTAAAAAAGGCTAGACTAGTGTAGGCTTAGAAGCAACGTTAGGGCTTTCTCTAATGATACGTAAAAAGAACATTTTTACATTCAAAATCACGTAAGAAAACTTAATTGATTTCTCTCCTAGGATTTGAATTTTGTTCTGTGCCTGTGTGTTTATGTTTATTCAGATTAAAATCAGCCTGTATGTGACACGTTAGGTAACATGTTAGCTAGAACATTATTTATATAACCAAGAGAATAATTGTTCTTCCTATACGTTACGTTTGACACCGGAACAACTGCGGATTTTGTTTGAATAAAACTTTTTACATAATACGTAACCTACTTCTGTTTAGATAAATAAATTGTAGATTGATTAACATATTTTACTATACAGTGGTTGGTAGGTATATTGCTTTATATGCATGGTTGATAGAATTTATATCAGAATCGTTAAAATCGTGAAATTAATCTTGCAATAGGTAATGTAAAGGTTACATGCAAAAGGCGACCTTATGGCGTACAGGCTGATAGTAAAATAGCTATGGTTGCATTCGATCATTCAAGCGAATTTGGAATTCATTTTAAACATAAATTGTTGGGTTTTAGTATCGAAAAAAACATTAGTGTATAAAGTAGACGTGTAAAGAGTGCACATTTTCTCTAAGATAAACTGCTAAACATAAAATAAATATAATATGAGTTTATCGTCTATTATTCTACGCCTCCACACTACATAACATCATAACTACCGTTCTTCTAGCGCTACAGAACCTACTCAATTTTGTTTCGTCATAACGTCGATTTTTAAACAAAACCGACGATATCTTTTAAAATATTTTTTTTAAATATTATTATTTCCTTTAATACCACCAGTAATCACTAGTTCTTAAGGTTTACGTGTTAAAATAATGAACCATTTTTATCTATACATCTTCTATTTAGACATACAAATAAACAGTTAAATTTGAAATTCTGTTTGTAATGTCAAAACAACAGCTTTTGAATAACGAGAAAACTAATTTTTTAATTTTTGTCTATGTGTTTTTCTGTTTGTTCCGGCTAGTCTCCGAAACGGCTGGATGGATTTTGACGAGACTTTCACTGGCAGATAGCTGATATTATAAGGAGTCTTTTAGGTTACATTTATTTTAGAAAAATAGTAAGGGTTACGCGCAAAATAATTAAAACCCATGACAATGTGAATAAAAATAATAACTCTGGAACTATCAGTCGGATTTGAAAAATTCGTTTTGCAGTTGGTAGCCCAAATCTCGAGGATGGTTATAGGCTATTTAACATCACGCTACGACCCTTAGGAGCCGAGCAAAAATAAAAAAAAAAGTCAGAAAGAACGCTAAGCGAAAACGAAATAATAGCGCGGGCGGGCGATGCAACGCGGCGGGTCACGGGATGTGTGAGTTTTATTAAAACGTGGGCATGTGGCTTTTATTTTAGTACATTGTATATCTTAAGACTTCCCCGAGAATGAAGTGGCGGGGCAAAGCTAGTTTTTTCAATAATAATTTAGTAATCTCCCTGAAAGCTTGTTGTTTCAAAGAGTTTCAGAAATCGGATCACTTCTCATGGCTAGTGATTAAATTGACTGATGTTATTATTCAGTGGCAGTCTGGATTTGTGCCCGGTTGATGGCAATAGGCTCGCCCCCTATTACATGGGTCTAAAACATAACTGACGAAATGTGGGTGTAGTATAGGTACATATCTGCCTAACCCTATGTGGTCAACATGTGGTATAAATGGTCAACCACATCTACCTGTGATAACAGCAGATTTACTGATTAGTCATTATCTGAGTTTCGGAGTTTCTGACTTGTTATGATTTACAGATTTAAATTTTTCTCATTATCGATGACTAATTAAATATTAATTCTTTTTTTGTTTTCTTTTGTTCGACTTCGTTTTCCATTTCTTGCTATTGCAATTCATAATGTTGTGAATAACGTTGTAATTTACTAGCACTTCCCGCGCGACTTCGTCTGCGTGGATTTCGTACTTTAGTACCCCGTTAGGTGTCGATTTTCAAAAAAACCCTGATACACGCTATTCTTTATTTTCGGTCTTAAGTATAAATACTGAGTTTCGAGTTAATCGGACCGCGCGTTAAAATTCTTCTATACAAACTTTGACATCCCCAAACCCTCTTTAGGACCAGTTTAGAAAAACAAAAAACTTCATAATTTAATTAGATAAGTATTCGTGCCACTAAAGAAATAAGATTTTTTATACAAACAAAATCCCCCTTTTCACCCCCTTAAAAGTCGAATTTCCTTCCTTAATTAATGCTTACAATATAAAAGACATAAGCTGCCAAAAGTTCAAGTTTGTAGCCCCAGCGGTTTAGGCTTTGCGTTGATGAATAAAACGGGACTTATAAATATATATATACATATATATATAGATAGAAGATATATAAGACCTTGTATTAAGTTTATGAATGTAGTTATTGTAAACTAGTTCTATTAGTGAAGCTACCTGTGGCGAAGGATCCATGAATCACGATACCTTTAGGGTTCCCTTTCTAAACATAGCCATTACCTACTAGTGTAACCTGAGGCTTGAATATTTGCCAGAAGACGTATTGGTAAACGAACAACTTACCCGTTATGGGTAGTCTTCATAAAAACCCTTTCTTAGTGCAGCCGTACTAATAAGGTAGTATGATCTACTTAAAAAAAATGTTAACACTTTCAAGGACCCTATACGGCTATAGCAGTTGTAATAATAAAACTTGAACCTAAACCTGTTAAATTAATTCATTCACTGACAAACAACGCACAGCCTGCATCGCTGCGTCTAGCATGAAATTTTGCAGACGTGTTCCTTATATAATGAAGGTGAGCACTAAGAATAGTAGATTATACAACTAGTGCAAAAAAGGAATTTAAATCGAGGGACTAAGTTGGATCCCGAGAGCAGCGAAGGATTCTAGATTAGTATCCTGAGCGGAGCGAAGGATACAAGGACCGAGATGAATTTTTTTCCGCGAGTTGTGTACTCTACGTTTTACCATTAACTGCTAGAAAATAAATAGTAGTATAGTATTTATATTTATCACATTTTATTATATATTCGGCAATAAGAGAACAAAGTATTAAATATACACATTAAAAAATTATAGTGAAATTAGAACAGTTTTCAAAATTCAGTGTCGTGGGTTGTGAAACGGTCGTATTAGATAATATAGCTCAGTGGAATAGCTCATTTAGCCCCCAGTACTTTCAGCATCTTTTATTTATTTTTTGTACATGATTTGTAAAATTCATGCTTGTTCCAAATTCAAAATGTTTTTATTCACTCAGTAACTTTAGAAGAGATTTATATTCACAATTATCGATGAATCAAATGCCCTTTTTCGAGTGGCAATGGTAAAAAGTTTTTTTATTTTAAATTAATCACCTATAGGGGTTAAATAGGGAATAAAAGTATGTATGGAAGTTCGTAATTTTTGCTGACGTGAAATCTCATTGGCCACACGGCTTGTACCCCTTATCTGGGCACATTCCTTTTTGATGTCTCTGTCTATAACGTGGGCTGTCAGTCAGTCGTGGAACTGCTTCAAAAATATATAGATTAGTTACCTAAGTTTGTACTAGATCAGCCATTATGCTTTCCCTTAAACACCGTTACTAAGAACATCTAATTTACATTTTAGTTGACCTAGAAGGCGCCTTGGAATAGAAAGATTGATCAATATAGTTATTCACAAATAGAAATCTGTTTTGATAAAGATCCGATGTCCGGTTTCAGATTTACAAACAGTGAAAAGTTCATCGCGTTATTAGGTGGGTAGACCTAAATATAAGTGAAATCTTTGATCACCAAAAAAGTGAACAAAATTACATTAAAGAATGAACAGGAGTCACTGATGTCTACATTTTCAGATACAAAGTCAGATAAGCACTCCTAAAAACTAAGATTTTTATGAAAAGAGACTCGTTTTTTGAGCATAGGGTAAGAGCAAAAGCTGTCATGTAAAATTTCAAATTATTTATTACCTAGCTTTTGCCCGTGGCTTCGCCCGCAGGGATGTCGGAAAATATCCCATGGGAACGTACTACCGAAATTAAGTACCCTATGTGTTAATCCAGGTTATAAACTATCTGTGTACCAAATGTTATCCAAAGCCGTTTTCGCGCCAATCCAAAAAAATACATCCAGACAGACAAACGAACAAAAATTAACTGTATTTTCGGCATCGGACTCGTTCCCATACCTCGTACCAATAATTTTTTTTTCAAAAATATTCAATGTATAATATTCAATCATGTTGTAATATACCTAATTAGATATACCTAGATAATCAAGTACAAAATCAAATTATCAGATTGGACGGTGATCCCCAAAGTAGATGTTTTGCCCGTATCTTGGGGAGAAGATATTAAGTTAGAAGAAGATATTATTTATTCGAAAAACAGAAATCTTTTAGCGATGTATTTAGCTTATTATGTCTCACCTTCGCCCGACAAAAAAGTTATGTCACCTCATTGTTATAAACAACTTATTAAAATAAAAACATACAGAACATTGAACTCATTACCTCGAAACATGTTAAACGTACGTTTATTGAAACAATTGCACCTTTTAGAGTGCGTAGGGAATTTATTTACCAAGGCTGAGTTCAATCAATACCATTCACTATTGGTCAATGAGCATAAAACATGGTCGAAATGTCAACGAAAGCAAAACATCGTTTATTCGAGCTATAATTAGTATCTTTACAATCTCCTTATTTTACTAACAAGGTACTGAATTGACCATTTAGTATTATAATTATAAGTACAAGCATAATCAGAATAATATTCATACAATTTATTGAAATAATGTAGGTAACTAATTAACAAACAAACTATTAAAATAAAAATATAATAACCTAACCTAACTAAATCTATTAACAAACTAAAATATGGCGTCGAAAAATTCCTCCGCATCGCTGTCGACTAGTAATGTACCCAAGACACTGGCGGCATTGCCACGTTGTATGGCAATGCTTAGCCTCTGGCCAAGGTAAAAGCCAGCCCTTGGGTCACGGGAAGTTCAATCAGCCGTATGGAGATTTCGTTGAACAAAGCATGAGCACTCGGACCCGGTAATATAAGTAATTACCGGTAAGGTTATTAAGTACTTTCGCCGCTTGAGGTTTTCTGCTGCCGAAGCAGCAGCACCTATTATTATTATGATATATTCCCACTACTAGGATTCAGATCTCCACTCCGTGAGAGGGTGCGGGTTGCAGTAATTCACCACACGGGCCCAGTGTGCGTTAGAAGGTGTCATAAATAATGATTATATGAATTATACAACATTATTTTAATGTTTATTGAATTGTTAATAAGTTTGCTGTGAGATTATGTTTTTTGATTTGTAAATAAGATTTGCTGTGAGGTTCTATATCCTACAGAAAGTGGGTCATGGCAGCACTGACGGTTAAGGATCTGTTTCTTAATGACTAAGTTTGGAATTCAAAAGCACCGATTTATGTGCACTTTCTTTGTCATTTCTATATTGTAAGCTAAGCTTTCCTCGGTCGGTTCGTGGATGGGTGACCATCCATTACATATCGAGGCCCGTCCGTGCCTCGGAAAGCACGTCAAGCCGTTAGTCCCGGCTTTAGGAGGAGGAGGACTATACAATGCAGTGTGCCGCTACAATGACGACATTAATTTAACACACGGATAGGCCTAGTGGCCAGTAATCATAAAAATTATATTAACATAAATTAATACTTAAACTGAGAAATATTTTTTTTCAAACAAACTAAATAATAAAGCTCTGTCTTTCTTTAAATTCGCCTACTCTTTGCACGTTATTCGTATTCATTTAATTAATGTGATGTTATGATCCGTGACCCCGGCAAATGACCTTTGCGCTACAGTTCTTTAAGTACAGGTTGCTCCAAGATGCTGTTTTAGAAAATTGTAAATAAATCAATAAATAATAACATGTAATGAAATTAAAATATCTTCATAGAACGAAAACGTGAAACCATATAAGTGTGTTAAATTAATGTCGCCATTAATGCGCCGCGCTGTATGAAGAGGACTTTAGTTGGAAAAAGACTAGGCAGATTGATTGACTATAATTATTGCCGTGAAGGTTCACACCCTAGCCTCGGGGCCTGTTTTACCAACTGTCTGCACTGCACGGCTGAAAGACTTCAAAAGAATAATAAACGACATAACCTTGTTTATGATCCTTATTAAAAAAAACAATGCACATCGTGTTACTTAAAATACTGCAATAACAGCACACCAAAGAAAATACTTTACGAAGCCAAGAAACTTGCCTACTTCACTGCAACCACGGTGATTAACCAACGATTCCCTTAGGGCTCCTATCAGGAACAACAAGTTTATATCAATTTGCTAAGTCTGATGTCTAGGCAACATTAACTGTGGATAACCGGGTATAGACGAGGCCCTTCATTGTAAGTAGTCGTCAAGAATATTCCGTACCTTTCAATAAACTTGGGGTCTTTATATAGTAATAATATGTTTTGCAATTTATTCAAGTTGCTGATTATTATCAGAGAATGGTTTATGTAGATCGTGTAAGTGTGGGAAAAGTCGTCAGAGCATAAGGTTCTAAAATCTTGAGTGTATAATATATACGACAGATCGTAAGTAAACCATTTGGTCGTACTTAATTATTCTATTATCATTGTGATTTATTTGAGTCACACGTAGGTACTCGTTTAAGTGCTAAATGCATATCTACATCTCATAGCTAGTCGATTTCATGTTTAAAGTGGTCGTTTTTTAAAAAAAAAAAGCAATAATGTAGTTTTTTTTTTCATGCGTCATATTGATCATCATAAAATGAACAGATTATAGGGCTGGAGTGTTACCAGCCCGTAAAAGTCCTATTATGGCTTTCTAATATTCTTCCGAGTTGATCGGTAATCCTAAAAGATCTATCTTTAATTATTATAACTACCAATTATTTAGTATTTACAAGTTATTAACAGACAGGAGAACGCTATTACCTCCCGTCCATTTCCCATAGTTAGATTTTATAGCATCTTCGACTGGAGAGTGTGTGAGCCCATTCTTTGCAAAGACAACCTACATGATAAAGATTTTTCATAAAACATATTAAAAAGAAGCTCTATTATCACAATCAGCCCATAGAGGCCTGTTGATAATCGCTACAATTAACGATGAAGGAGAAAATTTACATTAATTACAATTTTTTAACAGTCGGCTTTTTTATATAATAAAATAAATCGGATTAATTAATCAAGCTCAAGATGTTTGTTTATGTAAATAAAAAATAGTTTCAACAAGCTGATGATCATCCGAATAATCTAATTAAAATTAGCTGGTTGACTTATTTTTTTTGTAAGTACACAAACAAACCTCTGTTAGTAGCACTCAACTAGCATATAATTATATGCTTAGATGGTTTGGTCATGTTGAGAGGATGAATGAAAGTCGACTAACAAAAGGTATTTACACGGCAGATGTGAGTGGAAACGCCGGAAGGGGACGCCCTAGGAAGACATATAGTGATCTTATTGGTGATGTTCTTCAGAAAGGTCAGGTGCGTAGTACTCGCAACCGGCGTGCGTGTATGACCAGATGTATGAATGTAAACGAGGCAAAAGGAGTATGTAAGGATCGTAGCAGGTGGAGTTCTGTAGTTTCTGTCTACCCCCATGGGAAGAAGGCGTGAGTTTATGTATGTATATTGCAATCTTACTTTTCATGACCTTGTTAAATATTCAAAGACAGAAAAAGAAATTCGCATACCCATATTATATGTTTTATTCAATTAGATTATGTATAATTTACATAAAATCCATTCGCACACATTTATTTGACTAGGGGTACAGGCATTAAAATTAAAATAACTTCAAAGATTGCTTATACTTATGGTCTGTAACCGTCTAATGAAAGTGTAAACAAATGGATCAGGAACAGTACCTGTGGATGCCAACTTGAAGTGTCACTTACAAATTCAGTGCTTTGGTTTATTTGATTACTTACACCCGAAATTCTAATTTTAAATCACTGTAAAGATGTATTTCATTTGACTTATCGAGGGTAATTTTATAACCTCATTTTGTCAATGATTTTTTTATTACAATTAATGTTATCATCATCTGCCTAGACATTTCCCAACTATAATTGGGGTCGGCTTCCAGTCTAACCGGAGCTGGTATTAATTATTAATTTAATAGTTATATAAGGGCGAAGCGCCAGGTAGCCCGCGAAATTCAAACTTTCTTATATTTTTTTGCAATTTGCAAGCCAGTATTAAGTTGTATGTTAATTAAAGTATCATTCGCGACCGTAACAAATATGCATTTACAAAATTATAATCATCAAAATCAGTAATACAACTTCATAACTTTGTATAATCATAATTGTCAAGATTTCACGAAATAGTCATTCAATAGAATTACCTGGTCTTAAAGAGTTGTATTGATGACTTTAATTACTATAATTCTGTAAATACATATTTTTTACGGTCGCAAATCATATTTTGATCAACACACAACCTAATACCGACTTGCAAATTGCAAAAAACGTAAGAAAATTTGAATTTCCCGGGCTATCTGGCGCTTTCGCCTTAAACAAACAATTATTGTTGTAAAAAGTAGCGAGATAAAAAGTTGCAACCTTCATAACACAGGTGAATGTGTTATTAATTCTCTTTAATGGGTGATTACGTAAGAATGTATCCTAAACAGGGTTTGTTTATACTTTCGTCTGATACTTTTGGAACAGACTATTCACTATACAGGATGTATTAGAAAAGTGTGGTCAAATTTAAGGGTGTGGTACAGACCATCAAACTGAACAACTTTCCCCATGGGACCAACATCGTAATCGAGAAAAAAATATCAGCTGTCCCGTACAAAGCTTCAATACCTACTCGACCCAAATGTATGGGACGGCTAATTATTTTTTCTCGATTACGATGTTAGGTCACCGCAAATGTCCGTGATGGTACATTGGGCGCATCCTGGGCTATTAGACTAGCAAAGATATACATTATGACCTTCTATGCCTCAGCTCCAGCTCAGCTCTTGTGGTTTACCTACTCTTTAGCGAAATTCATTCAGCAGAAGAAAATGGTTTATCTCATCCGTTTTATATTACCTACCTATCAAGGCTGATGCAAGGACATATCGTTGATACAATCTCTTGACACAACTATAATACTCTAAAATTTAGCAAGCATAAAATTACAAAATAATTCATGGAAATATTCACATTCACACAATGCAAGGGAAGTTGATACCAAAGCAGCATTCTTTGCTGAACGTCGGGTAAATGTCTTACGTACTATGGGAAAACATGGCGTCTGTCTCCGTAGTGTTTGTAAATGAGACACCGTTTGGTGTCTCATTAACAAGCACTACGATTTCCTTTTACTGATGGGTAGATACATGGTCAGTGTGTGGATTTATTTTACGAAATTAAAGAATGTTTGTGAGATAATATAAGTGGCGGTAGTCTGTTTGTTTGTAAAGTCAGTTATTTTAATTAAACCGAGAATTGTTGTCAGTATCGCCCCAAACTGGAATAATTCCATCATGGAGTGGACTTAGAGCCCTAGCCCGCATTGTAAAAAGTTATTCAATCATACATCTCGATTTAAATCTAGAATTAATTTGAGATTAGTATGAACATAAAACCCTGCTTTAAATCGATAATCGAATCTGAGAATAGGTGAGAAGAGGTGCCATTATCATTAGCGGTAATCATCAATCAATCCATCCATCCATTCAACTTTTGAATACTATAAAACTCTCTGATCTATCACGCAAAGGATTGATAGATTACAGATTTTAAGTCTCCTCAGAAAATAAACACAATTTTTTGTCAATTAAAACCCACTTGAAAATATCAACTTTCTATCAATTCTAAGTAACAACCAGGCATGCAGTGCAGTGTGTAGTAGTATCCAGACATGCTAAACAATTAATGCGATAAACCTTTTAGAAAAAAAATAACAGCTTTTAAAAAAACAGCCAACTTCCAAAAAACATTACAATGTGAAAAATAACTTTTATTTCGGAAGTCGGTGTGTTTGGATCTGTATTTTAGTTGTTTGCCACCGACTTCCGAAATTAGTTATTTTTCACTTTGTAGTGTTTTTTTTTTAGAAGACGGTTTTTTTTGTACAGTTTTTATTTTCCACTTTTTATTGAGTCGGTTGTAATTTATCTCAGTTACAATAGCCTAATGACAACTGCTCCTCACCTTTTACAAAATATTGCTTTTCCCGTTGCAGGGACGTTAATTGTTGAGGAGTTCGCCTGGTACTTCACCATCAGCTCTACTTCACCATATGCATTGTGACGAGCATAAATTGCTTAGCAACCATATTAAAGTAATCAAAGACCAACCCGTGTAATACTTATTATTGAGTAGTTCCGGTGGCCATTTGTGGTCTTCATCATCAGTTCCACTTCACCAAATGGTGCTTTCCGAGAGCAAATGCACGAATTACTATAAAAAAATACCTTAATGGCTATAGGTGTGCCTATAAAATTTGAGGGTTTCCCTCGATTTCCATGGGATCCCCGCATCAGATTCTGACTTGATGACAATGGGACCACCTCGAGAGCATAGCCTTTCAAACAAAAAAATAATAAAATTGGTCTGCAATTGACGGAGAGATCGGTGAACACACACACAGCCGAACATATAACCGCGTCCTTTTTGGAAGTCTGTTAAAAATGAAATGACGTTCCTTCAAAGAACTCAACTATTTTCGACAATAGTCTCGCGTATTAACTTTCTCTTTTTTGTCAAAAACGTATGAGAAGAAGCAAAAAAATGCTGGACGAGTAAATACGGGAGGCAATACTAACTAAACATAGCCACCAATAAAACGATAAATCTATATGTTTACCCAATTAATTTACATATATACGAAAATCCGCCAGAATCCGATAATCATTATGCGTTTCTTATGATAAAAACTCTGTCTGTAACGGAATAAATTTTGAATATATGTAGATGACATTTTAAAATCGGAACTACCTACTTTCGCAAATATGTAGGTAGACGTTTTAGATATATTCTAGGTATCATTATTTTAACAAGCTTTTTATATATTGAAGTCCAGAATGGATAGTGGATACTCATTAATGTTAGTTTTTTTGAGTTGAATGTTAAGATAAAAGTTATACACCCACTTGCATGTCAAGGAGGCTATGACATTTAAATCACTAAGTATTTGTATAAGAATTAGATTTGTCAATATTCTTATTTAGAAATCACTGTATTAAAAAGCTATAAATTTAACCCGTGTGTTCAGCGGTAGAAGAGATAAGAAGCGAAGCACAGACTGACAAAAAAATGTGAACTAATTTACACTCTATAGTCTAAATTTCTAAAATATCGTATATACCTTCTCAGCCTGCGGCACCATCGGATCAGAAGGGCCTTAGTCTAAATGAACGGTTAATTCGGACTAAGGCCATCTGATCCGATGGGAAATTGTGTTGTAAATGTACCTACAATTGTACATCTTATTAGGGTTCCGTACCTCAAAAGGTAGAAACAGAACCCTTATAGGATCACTGGTGTATATGTCTGTCTGTCTGTCACAGCCAATTAAAAAAAAAAAAAGTTTATTTCATACATCTGATTTGGCTTACACTGCATATCGAGGAGTCTCCATTTAAGCATAGAAAATGCCTGTAGTTGAATTTTTAGTCATTTAAGAAAATAAACGAAAATTTACCATACCCTAACTCCGAAACTACGGAGCCTAAAACTTTGAAAAAAAAAACACAGAAAATAGTTTATATACTTATAGATCACAGGAAAACCTATAAGAAGTCTATGGTCTTAAAATAACATGCTAAATCTCTCAATATTGTACGAACAAACTTACATTCGCAGTTGGAATGTGTCTTTCTCTTCTTTCTTCATCCCAACTACGGAACCCTTCATTATGGGTGGTCTGCCACGCACTTGGCCAGTTTTATTTAAGTCTTCTTAGTTAATATTCTTATATAATATGATAGTCAGAACCTTAAAAATCTAAACAGCTGATCTTAATTAAGTTCTATCTAATATTATTTTCAGCAAATTTAAACAAACTGCCAGAATTAAAAGTGTATTCTTAACCATCGTACTATCATGTTCCGTAGCAATAGTTGTTCACACACGGTCATCGTCGTCCATTCCCCTTCTAGTAAATAATTATGTATCACGCATACCTTTTACACATCATTTAGGTTTACAGGGGACTTTTTTCCTTATCGCCATTGAGGCGTCTCTATGTTCCTCTGCATGACTTGTTCCTATCAATGTGCAAAAAATTGTGCAAATATTTTAATAGATGCCTCGGTGTGATAGGAAAAACTATGTAAGGGAACACACATCACAGATTCCAAGCTAGCCAATATCATGTACGTACATATTTGCATATTTGGTATAGTTGTTAACCGACTTCAAAAAAAGGAGGAGGTTCTCAATTCGTCGGAATGTTTTTTTTTATGTGTATTCCTCGATTACTCGAAGACGGCTGGACCGATTTGGAAAATTCTTTTTTGTTTGAAACAGTATACTTCACAGGTGGTCCTATTTTCATTAGGATCTGATGGTGGGATCTTGGAGAAATCGAGGGAACGATTTAGATATTTTTTATAGTAACTTGTACATTTGTTCTCGGAAAGCACCATTTGGTGAAATGAAACTGATGACGAAGACCACAATTGGTGAGATGGCCACCGGAACAACTCAATAATAAGTATGTACGTATAATATTTAAAATGTTTTCTAAGCAATATAAACTCGTCACAATGCATATGGTGAAGTAGAGCTGATGGTGAAGTACCAGGAGAACTCCTCAAAAATTAACGTCCCTGCATCGGGAAAAGCAATGTTTTGTAAAAGGTGATGAGCAGTTATCATTAGGTTATTGTAACTTAGATAAATTACAAACTGACCCACTAAAAAGTGAAAAATAAAAAAACTTTTTTGCAAAAAAATAACCAACTTCCAAAAAAAATAACACTACAAAATGAAAAATAAGTTTAATTTCGGAAGACTGTGGCAAAAATCTAAAATACAGATCAAAATACACTGACTTCCGAAATTAAAGTTATTTTTCACTTTGTAGTGTTTTTTTTTTGTTCTGATAAACGCACAGACATTAGCAGATTGCATTGCGTTTTATAAAGACACAATTATATCAAACAAGTGACTTATCTTCGTCGGTACCTATGTACCTACAAAGATAAGTCACTTGTTTAACACTTTGGGGACGCTAAACGCGCATAAGCGTAATAGCAATAAAACTTCTATATTGTGTCTCGTTCAGTGTCCTTCACCGATTAAAAATGATTAAATATGCGTGACTTCTATTGGTAAGCTGTGAACATCAGTCATCATAGGAGGAAAGCCGAAGAAAAAATTGATCATTTCCCATAAACTCAGACAAAAAACTGTAGGTTTTGAATCTTATGATACTGGTATTTAGATATAAATATGTATTGTGATATGATACACACACAGGTGTACCATATTATTTGCCAATATGAGACATTAATAAGAGTGGTTGTTGCGAAGGGAAGGCGATAGGAATCGGGTTGTATGTAGGTGAACCCTGGTGAACATAGTTTTCTTATTAGTGATTCTTATATTATGTTAATTACACTTGTATTTATGTAGATAGAACATAGGGACCCCCCTGCGTTACAGCAGGCATAATCATTCGATCAACAAAACAGGTTTTCGATAAAAAAGTTAGAATTTAACAAACTACGGTATGGTGATGCAAACTACTGTTGCATGTCTGTATTTATGGTATAATAAGTTATGACTTGATGGAAAGGGCATAAAAGCATAAATACATTAGTTTTAGTTAATTTTTTAGACATTCTCTCACGCAACTTCGTGCATATCGATTCGAACTTTTGAACCCGATTCCGTAGATTAACAACTATTATAAATTACAAACTACATTACTATAAACAAGAAAGAGATTAACCATAATTAGAACTGTCTAATTAGGATAAAATATAACTAGGGAAATCTGTATAGCTCTATTTTGTAAAATGAAACTTATTTCCCTAAAAATTTCTTTCCTATCTTTCTTGTTTTAACAGATAGCAAGGGACAACGATATAGTAATTTGGCCCGAGTCGAACTATCTCGATGTCTTTATCAAAAGAAAAACAGAAAAGCCAGCAGTAAGTAGCCAAGCGATTCGACCAAGATTAACATCATCAAATTACTTTCTTCATATTAAAAAAAGGCTAGGCTGCAGCCTACTTCCACCAAAAAGTACCAAAATAAAAGATAAATGTGTTACATATCCATTCACCGTGAGAATGATAACAATCACCAAATTGTTTTAACTATTTACTATACATAGTTATTCGCGACAAACAACTGGCCTACTGGTTTAATTGACCCTTTGTTTAGATTTAAACTCCTGACCGCCATTCGACATGTCTTTAAACTAAATTCACACACTCATGACTTTAAAATTGTAAACGATTATTTCGGTAATCTTTGTAGTGAGGAACTAGAAATGAGTGCTGAACCTGCTAGAACAACTTTTAATGTAATCAATGGTGTCGCAATGCGATTGTTATGTGCGTTTAGCGAAAATACCTCAAAGACAGATCTGTCGCATGTCGATGAAAATTACAAAAAACCGGCCAAGTGCGTGTCGGACCACGCACTGCAAATGTAAGTTTGTAATTACAACAAATGATTTTTTTATGTGATAAAATTAGAAATTAATGTTTTCGGACTTTTTCCTATACTTGTGCTGTGAGACCTTGCTTTTTGCCAAATTTCATGGTTGTAGGTCAACGGGAAGTACCATATAGGTTTTGATTTATTTTCGAGTATCAAAATATATCGCGTACCTATATGGCTGTACCTATTTTTTATTGCTTGATTTTTTTAGAGCTCCAAGGAACCGTAGACCTACGTATTTGATATTAATTTCAGCTTGATACCTCCACGCGTTTCTGAAAAAAAGGCTCTTAACAGACAGACAGACAGACGGACAACGAAGTGATCCTATAAGGGTTCCGTTTTTTTCCTTTTGAGATACGGAACCCTAAAAAGTGTTACAATAATAATTATCTTCTCAGCTGTTTTTTTGTTTAATTCATTTTTATTAAGGAATGCGTATCAAACCTACAAAGAATAGAAATGTGAAGTTGTATATACGAGTACATGGCTCCTATGTACTCTACATTCCAAAATGGTTTCTGCAAATCATTAAATCAATCTACATTTCGTATAGAGCTTTTACACACTATTATCTCCTAATAATCGTGAAAAAGTCCATTTAGAAACCATGTACTCACTCGCGAACTTCAGAAGAACTAATTAATTATTAGCACTAATTAGCAAGGAAAGTAAAACAACAATTAAATCTAACCTCTAAGCAATAAATCAGAAAACAAGCAACTATGTAGTACACAATCAAGCAGGTCACATGTAAATGAGCTGAGAAATGATTCAGTTTAACTCACAATGATTTTTTAAGACAGTGCTCACCAGAGTAGGTACAAATATTTTTGTTTTGAGTTAACCAAACAGTCATCTTCTTCATCTTCAAAAAAAACTGTCTTGTAGTCATCATTATTTTCATAGAGCGATATTCTGTCTATAAAGTCTTCTCGAGTCAGGGTCAAAAACGGGCTTTATTTATCATAGACAGAAGAGTTATGTCTTATCGTCGGCATTTTTATCATGTCATTTCCATAGATTTTCTGGAGTGCTGTTGCCAAAGAAAAAGAAAGGACAAAATTTAAATCCAAGATGGCGGTACCAAAACTTTGGTCAGGGTGTCAAATAGCTTTCAAATAATTGTATCCATCAAGTTTCTAGTAACTAACTATACGTTTTATTTTGGAAAATTTAACCTAGACAACTCAAAACTGTCAAAATTATGAACTCTTGATAGTCATGCAAACATTTTATGTCTTTGACGTGGAGTTCATGAAAAAGTCGACGAGAAAAAAGAAGCATGCTTGCACCAAAGTTTTTAGTTTTTTTCGTAATGTGTCGCGATGACGCGTACTAGGTACATTTCGAGCGCGCTCTCTCGTGCTAGGGCTACATTGTCGCTATAACGCGAACTACATTTCACGCGCTCTCTGTTGTACTGCGAGACGTCAAGCAGTGTTCGAGAGAAAGCCATCGCACACTGCTCGACGTCTCGCTGTACAACAGAGAGCGCACGAAGTGTAGTTCGCTTTATCGCGACAGTGTAGCTGTAGCATAAGTTTGTCTAAAGACAGTCCTGACTCGGGTCTGCCCTCAACCTAAGACTTACATTTTTCTTAAAATTGAAGGTAGAAAAAAATACAGTCGTGTGGGATCGGTTCGCGTGTCAGTTGAACTTTGCCATACATTGTCTACTAAGTAACAGTCACTTTTACATTGTATTGTTAACGTCAATTATTACGTTGACTTCAATCGAGAAACTTCATGTTTTAAAAATTAATGTCGCAAAACATTTCGTAGTAACATTGTTTTGGTAAAAAATCTGGTACCGTTAACGCAATTTATAAAGAGCTATTGTTTATCAATTATCGGAAAGCAGCAGTTAATTTTTGTCATAATTATTGTGTTGCAGATTGTTGGATTAAAAATAGACCACCCTTAAGTTCTCACGGACAGCCGTCATGAATGGTGTAAAATATTAAACACTTGGGTAAAAAAGTACGCATATTTAATCACTGTTCCCCAGGTCACGCTTCCGAATGCGGTGTTAAACAGTGCAATGTCCTTCCACATTTGTCCCTAAAAGAACACCCACGTTGTGAAATGAACACCTATAAACTGAAGCTATGACTTGACCAACCAACGGACATCCAAATAAGAGTAGATATTTTTAAAGCAAAGCGATCTGATATTCGCTGTAATAGGTTTATGCATAATAAAAACGGTAGACTACGATCGGATAGGCATCTACGCGATAAAAAGACTCCACCATACTTTAACACCCGCGCGTCTGAAGCTTCACAATTTTATTGCCTGTAGATGTCCTCGAGTCCACTTTCGCAACATTTCACACTGCGCACACGCCTAGTTTTTGAGAAAATAAATCCTCAAGTTTCCGAAAATTCTACGCACAGATAATGAACGAATTTATAGTTTTTAAAGGACTGTTGATATTACGGACACACGTTTTGCCAGTGATTTATGGTGGTGGTGGCTGGTGGCGGTTGGTGATGGTGGGTTTATGGTGGTGGTGGTGTGTGTTTTGGGTGGTGGTGGTAGTTGTGTGGTGGGTGGTGGAGGTGGTGGGTGTGTGGTGATGGTTGTGGTGTTTGTGTGGTGGGTGGTGGTGGTGGTGGTAGTGGGTGGTTGGTGCTCTGATGGTGGTTTTGGTGGGTGGTTGGTGGTGATAGTGGTGGGTGGTGTGATGTTGTTGTGGTGGGGATGGTGGGTGGTGGTGGTGGTGGGTTTTGTAGGTTGGTGGTGTGGGTGCATAGGTGGGTATGGTGGTGGTGGTGGGGTTCGTAGGTTGGTGTTGTAGGTGGGTATAGTGGTTGGCCTGGTGGTGGGTTTGGTGGTGGTATTGGTAGGTAGGTTAGGTGATTAGATAGGTAGGTAGGTTGACATTCGGTGTTGCTGACTAATAAAAATAATTATTTTTGTTAAGAATCGATGTATAGATTCGATAAACGAATCGATAATCAGATGCAAAATGATTCACTTATGAAAGTGTTTTGTTTGTTTAAATGTAATTATAAATAAAAATTTGTACCAAACATTGAGCTAAACATTACTACGTAAGCGACCACCGCGATCACATTTTTTGCGGCACTCTATTAGGCCTCTGCCTCGAATTTTGCGGGCAGCGGGGCGGCAGCGGCGGCGGCGCGGGAGCGGCAGGATTTTATGCGTAAAATTAAATGGACCGGACCTCGAAAACAGCGGCGCGGCAGCGGGGCGGGAGCGGGCGACGAGCGGTGCACTCCAGTCAAGCGGTGACCGCCGCGCGTCTGCATTGATAGTGCTGCGCAATTTATTTTTGTGACGTATCGAAATGTCCTCGGACGTGCAGGAACAAATTATTTCAGCTATTTTTGATAGGACACCGATATGGAACAGCAAAGATGTGAACCACAAAAATAGAAGGCTAATTAATCAGATTTGAAAAAAAATTAAAAACGAACTAAATATTGCAGGCAAATATAAAAATGTTTTATTATGTTAATAAAATAACTAGTAATTAATGGGATAATCTACAAAATATTCTTGTTGTTCAGACATTTCGTTCGCGAACAAAAACAAATATCTCGACGACACAACACTATGCCGCTATAGTGCCGCGCGATCTGCCCGCTGGTTTCGAGAACGGGTCTGCGTTGCCCGCGCCGCTCCCGCGCCGCCGCCGCCGCCGCGCCGCTGCCCGCAAAATTCGAGGCAGAGGCCTTAGGTCCATGGACTGCAAGTTCGGTCTTTACGCTCAGTGCGATGCCGTTCACACCCCGCGCCCGGGTTGGCGCTAAGACATTATTCACACTTTATGTAGCAATAACAACTTAATGGTACCAAATCACTTGATCAGTAAATGTTCTCAAGAAAATAAAACAATTTTTTTAATACTTAAATATAAGAAATTGATATTTAGGAAAAAAAAAAGTGCATTATTAAATCTGCGGTATATATAACCCAGAATAGAGCCTGCAACAAAAAAATGGCGGTGCGTTGAGCGTGAAATCGATATGAATACTTATTAATAAAACTTTTTTTAAATAAATCTTTCCTGCAACCAGGTTTAAATCAACATTTATGTTAGAATCCATAGTATATAATAAATTCGAAAGTAACTCTGTCCGTCGGTATGTTACCTTTTCACGCCTAAACCACGAACGGATTTCAATAAAATTTGGCAAAGCGATAGATTGCATCCTGGGAAAGGATATAGGCTACTTTTTGTCTCAAAAATAATCCTTAAGAGGGTGATATGGGGGATGAAAGTTTGTATGGGAAACCCAGAATTTCTTAAGTTAGGGATATGAAAATGCTAATTTATGCTTTTAATAGGAAATAAAGAATTATAATAGTGCAGCGTTTTTGAAACATCATCCAATATGGGGGTAAAATAGGGGTTGATTTTAAAATTCACAAATAATATGAAAAATGTTGTATACCTCTTTTTAAGAGATTTAAGAGGGCTGTCACATTTTGTCACCTCTTTCGCTCACACGGGACCAAATTTTTAAGAATGTTAAATGAAAAGATGATTTTTTTTTAATTATGTAATAGGTAATTATTAAAAATTATTGATTACATTTATCGAAAAAGCATCTTTTCATTTAACATTCTTAAAAATATGGTCCCGGGTGAGCGAGAGAGGTGAACAAACCTTTTTTATTAACTCCGTATTTCATTTCAATAACAATATAATAATCAAAATAATTATTGCCTTATTATTCTCGTTTATTAATTTATCGAATAGTAAAAGAACAGAAATAAAAGACTCATTTCGAGATTGGAACCTAGATCTATGTGATTCATAATGCAATACGGTACGCTACCATCTATCGGAACTTGATATATGGATGTGAGTTTTAGCAATCGTATGATCCGACCAAGTTCATACGTAATAACTTACTCTGCGTGTGAGAAAAAGGTATGTTTTTTGTTTCGTTCGACGTCCGCCAGTGTGTAAATTCTGAGGTGTGCATTCTGTGTTGATACATCACCACAGAGTAGGTACGGCCTGTATCGCGTGTTCACAGCAATACAATCCTTAGCGTGCTACTGCACTTATGACCGCTTACTGTACATTCCCGTGAGATATTTTCCGACATCCACGCGGGCAAAGCCGCGGGCAAAAGCTAGCTAATTATATTCATTTGTTAAAATACTTTTTACTGAGCAGTTTGTCCACGTCAGGCCGAAACTGGCAATTCCCTTTCAAATCTTCTAGCCTTGGTAGTTCCTGAAATAAGCAGCCGTGACAGACGGACAAAGTCGTGCCATAAGTATTATTTTTTACCATTTTGGTACGAAACCAGTAAAAGCCTCGATTTTAAACTCATCCTCTTGTGTTGTGTTGTCTTGTTGTGTCTCAAAATAAATATTTTTATTTTTATTAAATATAAGTAGGTAACCGTTTAATTTGTATTTGAAAACCAACGAGTATTTTTATCTCTCTTTTTTGGATGTAATCGCGTGGCATTTTGAAAATGTACCTGAAAAGAAATGTTTACCTTTACCCATCACCGTGTTAGTAGCAGAAATAATAAGAGTTTACAATTACCCCACTGTTTACAATCACCCCCTAACCCGTTTACAATTACCTCCACCCAGTTTAACGTATGGGAAAATGTAAACACTACTTCACTACTTGTTAGCTTGATTTTATTGACGGAAAGTTACAAAAATTCAAAAATAATTCCATTAAATCACAACAAAAAAAAAACAATCGATCACTTACCTAGAAACTTTCTTATAAAATCATTTATTATCAACTTCGTGCAAAAACTTGAAAACAATTTTTTCTACAGACAACTTTTCGTCGCAGTGAAATTGAGATTTATTTCTGACAGGTGGAAAAATTGACATTTGCAGTCATTTAAAATAACGTTCCGTTTCACGTCCGCCAATCTAAATACATTATTAAAAGTTTATTGGGAGCCGTTTACAATTACCCTGAGTGACCCTAATAAATCTTGTTAAAAATATACAACTGATTTTATTTTCATAGTTTATAATGCTATAATCTCTAAGAAAAACGTACATTTAAAATGAGCCCTCCGCGAGGGCTCCTGACTTGAGTGAACCCCCAGGAGGGCTCCCGGCACTAAACGTGCTATGTGTTAGCAGGAATGAATTACGTAAAACTATGATTCATAGGTTTGGAAATGGCTCCGTCGTCGGCCTGAGTATTATCGATCCTCACCTATCTGATGGAATGTGGCAACATTTGTGTGAAATTCTACTGACATCCGGTAATAAGCAATACGGCAGACAGGACTTATGTACCAGGCAAATCCCGGTAGAACTTTCACGCGAAGTTCGTTTGTTACAAAGGGGACTGTGCAGGTAAAAGACCTGGAGCTAGACCACCACCTCTTATAGCAGTATTATTGTAATCTTACTTGAGTGTGGGAAAGAGATATAGCTAGACGTCCTGTATAGCTTCATCTCTTTCTCACACTGAAGTAAAATAAAAATAATACTGCTTTAATAGGTGGTGGTTGTCCCCCTGTAAAATTCGTGAATAACAGTTTATCGTCGTCTTAAAATATAATTTCTAAGTGGATTTTCGAAAGCAGAAAATTATTTATTGAAATCAATTTGGTCGCATCAATTTACCAAAGTACATGTAGGCACTTGATTAATATCATATTTCCTACAACAATCACTTAGACCTAGTTTCACCATACTATGTTAGTTAGTCTAGCGAGTACTACACCAAGCGCTAATCTGTCTTAATCAGGTGTTAAATTTAATTGCTGCCCTAGAGGTCCCTTCGCTTACTAACCGACTAGTCAGTTCTCAAAATCATCAAAATAAAAAACCCGAGTATATACTATACAGCTAGCTGAAATGATGCATTTTCAATGAACATTGAAACATTGCGAATTTTTATTTTGGTTGCTTTGACAACTGGTCGATATAAGAGTGAAGATACATCCTATCGCTAGGTTTTTTATTTTCTGGTGGAACGTAAATACCATTAACATCGATGTTTATTTTAATGGCTGACTTCCTAATGTCTGATTGTGAACAGTTTGGTGAAACTAGGTCTTAGAACTCAGACTAACAAACGAAGCATTAATAACAGGATATTTTCTCGCCAAAATCTAGACTTACTCAAATACAATGATAAATCTTCTAGATAAGCACCTTTCTAATGCATTTTTATCGATTATTTCTATGCAAATAGACAAATATTCGGAAACACTAAAGCGTTTTTTTGAGAATTAATTGCCAAAAACAGCATCTATGTAGGTTGCCTAGCGAGTATTTAAAACCGTTTCAATAACTAGCAGTCGGATTTTGTTTCCGTTTTACATGTAACCTATGGGAAAATCAGGTCATTTCGGGTATAAAAAGAAACGGTGATTAGTGCTTCGTCGAATGTTGAGTGTGTTGATTTTAATTGTTTAATTGGAGGACTCATACCGTATTGCAAAATAAATAATTAGCCTTAGGTATCTAATCAAAAATCTGGATTACGTAAGATAAGGTAAACTTGAACGATTTTCTACTGCAGGTTATGTGAGAAATATCCTATCGATAATGCAGTAGTTTGATAATGAAATTCGAAAGTCTACGATGCTATACTGTAAATATTCGACAAGAAAAATTAAAAGCACTTTGCCCAACCAGAGATTTAGGACCTCTCGCTCGGAAGCCATGCTTGCCTCTAACATTTTATCACCATCATGAAACAATCCAGTGTTTTAAAGATCACCATCTTTCTGCCCATGTTATTTGGGGTCGGCGCAACACGTTTTCTTCTTCCATTCTCCCCTGTAAACCATCACGACATCATTCACTTTTCTTTTATATCATTCTTTAAACAGATCATCGATAGATATCCATCTTTTCTTTAGCCTTCTTCCAGTGTTTAAAAGATTGGATCAATAATAAGGAAGGTATGTATTACAAAATGTGCCAACTCAAATGAATGCAATGAATAACTAAACTAAGGATGACAGATGATTAATCTCACAGACTACAGGATGATAAGCAATTACCTACTTGCCATTGTATGAACATCAGCTTGCATTTAATACAAATAGGATTCCAGTACAAGAACTAGATTGTGAGATGTGTATCTTATCTCTGAAGATAACTTTAGATCTCAATAAGGGTGGTCGCAGTGACAGAGCAAAAGATGTGAATGCTAGTAATGTTATTCATGTATGGAAGATCCACCATGACAAAGGCGCGTCGCGATATGCTACAGAGCGAATGACGCGGTGAAATGAAAGAGTAGGGAATCCCATAGAAAATAGAAAGAGGTACCTATTTGCTAAAAAACTAACTGAAGGAAAGGAGAAAGATATAATATATACGACTGTCTATGATTGACTAAACACGAGATTTTGCATAATTGACTTGGTATACATTCTTGGCAAGTCATGAAAAGATGTGCGTCTCATGAATGTAACTATTATACCTGGTAACCATTTGTAGAAGCACCACCTTGAATTTAATATTAAGAATAAAAAATCCTGTCCGTAACTAATAAATGTTTGCATTGCTTAATATAGTTTGCCGAATGTGGTGCTTCAGTTTGATCCAAATTAACAGTTTGATTGTTTAAAGTCACGTTAGAGAGAACGCTTGTATCATTTGGCTATTTCTCCCACACGGCAGCTTCTAATACAACTGTAGAACGTCTGGCTTGGCCATATGTAATAATCCCGTTATGCTTTGGTTTAATAGTAGGTAATCTGTACGCGACAAATATGAACGTAGATTATTTCATTTCCATCATCATGTTTTAGGATTTTGAACACAGCAGCTGAGATTTTAGATCAGAGTTGAGATGTTTTCCAATTTCGGAGGCAAAACTCGTCAACTCAAGCTGCAAAACCTTCAAAACCTTGGTTTGTTACCTCTACCCTCACTTTACATATGTGAAACATGTATGTTCGTATCAAAGAACAACGATTTATTTAGAACTGCGAATGATGTGCATCCAAGAAATCGTAGAGATCCATTCAGACTCGTACTAAATGACATTCCTAGATCTAAAAAATATAATAAGAACTGTTTAGCAATGTGTGTATGTATTTATAATAATATACCAAGCAATTTCAAAACGTTCACTTCTAGAGCATTTAAGCACAAATTATATAAATGGCTAAATATACAAAATAATATATGTATTCTATTAAAGAATTTGTAGAGACTAAACATGCTCCAACAATAGTCTAACATTATGTGAGGTAACGCATACCGACAAGTTTGCATGCTTAGCAAAACATGTAAGCACTAACTTTAATGTAATACCTGTAATACCATGTTTTAATGCAAATAAAATGAATTTGAATTTTGAATTTTCATCGGCCAGAACGTATACAGCGATATACTACTTTTAAAACGTTTCGGAATTTTACTCAAAGCTCAAAGCAATAAGTAAACTAATCGGTAGATTAGATCAACATTATTTTAGAGGTACAGAATATAATCCTTCTGCAATATTGTCACATCCGCAAAGCCGTGCGAAATTAAAATTGAGGACATGACATTTAGCAACATAAGCCTTTAGCCTATCAAACGAGCCTTTTGCTAACCCCGCAACTGACAGTAGCAATTACATCGAGGCTATCTTCATCTCAGTTATGAAACAAACAGAGAAAGTGATGATTTACCGTCCGAATGGACCGACAAGCACAAATTACCTCGTGATGCTACAAAATCACTTTTTAATAACATTTATTTTTTTTCGCCACGAAGCTCTCATCATACTGATTCAATTCCACGTTTAGATTATTATGCAATATTTTATGTTAGTCTTAATTACAGTCCCTTTTGATGTCTTAATTAAAGGAAAGTGATGAAGAAACCAATTATGTAATATACGAAAGATCTTTTTGTAATAAATCATTAACTTAACCATTTATTGCTATTACGACTCATCTCAATAAATTATTTTTTTTTGCTTTCTTTTCCTACCTACTATAATTACGTAATCATTATAGTTGAATAAGTACTTTTGAATTAAAAAGTCTTTACCAATTGGAAACGTGCTCTAGCTTCTGGCGTTTCATAAGTACCCATGTAGGTTTATGTGAAATAAAATATTTTGATTTTACAGTATTTTTCTTTTAGGTCGTAAGTAGACATATCAAAATCAGAATGTCAAAAACCGGCCAAGTGGTCAAGTGCGTGCGCCTACGCACAGTGAAGGGTAGTTGGGATGAATTTATCCCAAAAACAAACTTAACATTGTAGTTGAAAAACATGTTCTCTCATTACATTCCAACTGCAAATGTAAGTTGGCCGACTATTACTCGTTAACTTGTAAAGCCCACTTAGCTGTGATAGTTTTCCTTGTGATACTCGTATTTCTCAAACGGGGTATCCGTTTTGTAGACGAGAAAAAAAGTTATCCCCACTTTACGTGTAGAGGAGACACCCTTCTTTTTTTTTGGTGGGAAATCAGCAAATGACTTCCCCCGGTCTAGTTGGTGGGGTGTGTCAGACTTTTACTGACTAAAGCCCACCCGAGTTGACTGTGCTATCCCGCGACCCTAGCTGAGGGGAGACACCCTAAAAAAAAATTTTTTTTTAAGATTTTATTTTACCACTTTATCGGCGTGATTAATATGTATATCCGTGCCAAATTACAAATTACGTCTCTGAGCTAAGCCACGGATATACAGACAGACGGACATGGCGAAACTATAAGGGTTCCTTGTTGACCACGGAATCCTAAAATCGGACCTCTGATCCCAAATCATTTTACACACAGCCTTCAAAAGGTGACAAAACATTCTATAATCCAACGCCACGGATAAGAATTTCACATAGTATCAAAGTTTACTGCGATCCAAATCTCGATGTCTTTATTCAAGGAAATAACAGCGGACGATCTATCGCGGCGAACAAAGCTCTATTACAGGCATTACTGCTCTCCAAACAACAGTTTTCTCGAAAATAGATAACACAGATAGACGGTTCGCGACATAGTCCAAATTGTACCTGCAGGGGACTCACTTTGTCCGAGGGAGCCCTAAACCAATTTGCTTTACATTCCAAACGAAATTTATAACCTTAGAAAGGTATGTTTCGTGTACTGGTTTTTATTTTAAGTATCTCTAAACCGGTTAAAAAAAAGGTAAGGGTAAAAACTTTTCGACCTTGCATTTTCAGTAAAGTTGATCCATTAATTTTACAACACCTAATCAGGTTATTATCGTGCATTCCCTTTAGGAACGTGTTTATTAGATTCTCCAAGTGGTTATTCATGATTTAGTTAATGGATCTACATCTGTTTCGTGATAGTTTGATTAGTATGTAAAATAACGAGTAATTATTTGAAAATTATAAGTTTCGTCAGACGCATTCTCGATTAAAAGATCTAATCGATTCCAGAATTAGTCGGCCAATTAAGAATGCAAAAATACCGGACATGCACTTGAATAAACATACATACATAAAATCACGCCTTTTTTCCATATAGTAACCGTCCTCGGGTAGGCAAAAACTACAAAACACCACCTGCCACTCTTAATAATCATTTACCATCCTAATTTTCAATTACCAGAAACTGTAATTAGAAAAAGTTGACTCATGCATGGCATCCAATCTTCATATAAATTTGTATTTTCATTTCGACCATGACTTTTGAAAACATTCTTCCGTTATAATATAACTTATCCCATTAGTGATAAATGTAGAACTCATCTGCCCTTTAAACTGCTCAATCATGCTCAATTCTAAGGGATTGGGAACGGTACGTGTGTGGCACAGAGTATACAGAATAATATACCTAAACCAGTATACACGTGACACCGTGTCGTGGATGTGAAAACGCAAATTGCTGTCCATTTTGAGTATGACCATAAAAAGGGTGTGTTTTCTTTTAAGTATTCGGTTCGTACTTTACGAGTACAGTCATGTATGTCATTTGAGATTATACATGGAATGAGATTAAAGTACGATGGTAGCGGATGTTGCAAAATATCATTGTTCATTTCTCCATAATATATGAAATAAAATGAAATTGCTTTGAAAAAAATCTCAACACTGTCTGTCACTCGAGCTTGACTTAGCCATTTGTAAATACGAAAATATTTTTTGTTTTATATATCTGACATATTTTCGGTTATATAAATGGGAACTGTGCCTTTTCCGTCCTATCAGTAAGGAACGAGTCCAAATCATCACGGCAGCGTTTTTTAGGCCTACCTCGGTGACGACGCCCGTCTTCAGGCACCCACTGGTAAATGTATAATTGATACTCATATCATTTATACAAATGTGAACGAAGATGATCTTTCTATAATTAATAATAAGCCAATAAATAATAACTTATGTTAACATCTTTCTTCCCACAGTAGTTGTACTTGTGATTAAACTGTTGATCTCAGTAAGAATAATACTCGTATTATGTATCATAATAATAAGATTGAATCATTGTTAAATTAAAACTCTTACCAGCCAAGGCACAGCACAAAAAAAAATGGAAAAGTATGGGGGAGACCTTTGCCCAGCAGTGGGATAACATAGGTTGAATGAAAAAAAAATGGGAACTGTTTTAGATAACCTTTTTCAACCAATCAACCTCTCAAATAAAAAGTCTTTTAATTGTTCATTAGGCAATATTGTACAATCAACTTCGTGATTGCTTTACTAAATAAAGCAATTTCAGGACTAACACTGACACGCTCTTTACTAACACTAGATTTTAGGTAAAATTGTTAACAAGCCTTTGAACTCTGTCTGAATTATAACATTTCTATTGTATTGTTTACCACTTTTGACAACAATTCCCAGTAAATTGAAACTCTACTATGGTGCAAGTAAAATTCAACCTTTGGCCGACTATACTTTATAATATTGCATATGTGTATAACGTACACAGTCATAGTCGCCCGTTGTGTCAAACACGGTAAGCCATGTTACAATATTGATAATGTTTCACAAAATGTTGGTCATTATGGACTTCTTGGTCATTACGTTCCGAGCAACATGATCTAAGTGACGCCTCTAGCTAAATATGTTAGCAAATCATAAAATTAAATATAGCCTCAGGAGAGAATTAGTTATCATCGGCCGAAATTCATTTGACAATAATTACGGTCATGTTTATTGATCTAATCAGCATATCTATTCATTAACACTTTACTTATTTATTAGCCTAGCTTTCAAATGATACCTAGTTTATCAAAAATATTTAATTGACCATTAGTGTTTACTGATGATCTATAGACTTGTTATCTATCATTAAATAATAATAAGTTTGTGTATCAGAGCACATTAAAGTGCAGTTTGTTAGACGATGGCCGAAGCACCGTAGGGGATAAATTGCGACCATTAATCTAATGGTTCTTAGCAATTTGAAATAATAGTTACTTCACATTCTTATTTTAAAATAATTTTATTTACTGTTTTAGTTTTCTCGTTTATTACCGGCCAAAAAGATCCGTCCTTTCCATCACGAGACGGGTAAAATAAACTAAGAGATTACGTAAAGAGGATGCACAGCGTCTTCCTTTCAGCTAATGACAACATTCTAGAACGCTAAGTCCGTCTGCCAGGTGTTATTTGAATAATCTGAAAATTTATGAATTTGTACATTCCATTGGGATTTCCTTGCAGGTTAGTTCAAAAAAAGGACTTTAACTTTTTGGGGTGAAGACCAACACGCGGTGTAGTTTTGACAGTAGGTCTGTATACTTAGGGTTCAATTCACTTAAATTTTGTTTATGCATTTCACAATGTATTGTAGTGTAAGAGCACAGAATGAAGAGGTAAACACTATGTACAACACAGTATTGAAACGCATTCATCCGTCAGTGTTGACCCTAGGACCAAGCCTAATGTTAGGGCATAGAATCCATTGTGTCTTAGGAACACTACATTCGCAAGTACCTACAGCAGTTTCTCAAGCTCACTTTTATCCAGTAATCGTCTGTAGAAAGTATCGGTTTCATCTGGTGTATTATTTAAAACCGCGACGGCTAGGCGTGGTCACGTCGTCGCCATTAGGCGTGGATGCTCTGATAACTATACGGGACGTTCGTAAATCTTCGGAAGAGTTCGGATTTAGATCGTCATTATGGTTATTTACCGAATATTGCGGTTGGTGGTTGATGGTGCAGAATTATGTGAATGATGTGTTTTCTTATTCGTTCTTCACATTTGCAGTGTTTACACCTCATCGGCAGTAAAATATGTGGTGCGACCACGTGCGACTGTATTGTTTTTCATTGCTTTCCTAATACTTGTCGGCACATTGAATTTAGTAACTTATGTCAATAAAAAAGCGTAGTTTTGAATGAAAAATTGAGCAACTGTCGAATAATGAGTATTGATGTTAGCGGCTTAACGAGGTTTCATTGTTTACCACAAGGTAAACAACACACTATGGACCACAAGGTCGATAGTGGCGCATAAATAGCTATAAACTCTTAACCTCTTAAACGTCGTATGAACACCCATAGGTACATAAGCAAAATACTCTCGAAACGCCAATGAATACAATCGTGAAAACCATTGAGCGCTCACATGCAAACGGCTTATAGTGCGCGGACGTTTGATGGGTTCATTAATACTCCATAATTGTTATTATTTGCAGCACTGCAAATAATAACAGTTGTAGACTAGACGAGTCTAATTTCCGTAACTTTTGCTATGCAGTCATAACATTTTATTTCATACTAGCTTCTGCTTCGCCCGCGTAGACGTCGAAAATTATCCCACGGGAGCGTGCTACCGGGATAAAAAAAGTATCTTATGTAGGCATTACGATACGATACGCTACATTACATTATACTACATTACGATACTTTCTTGTCTTTGAATTTTATAACATGACATTTCGTTTTAATCGTTTTGTATGTGGTTCCCATGGAGATTTAGTTTATTGATTGATTTTCATCAATCAACTAAATCTCTCTCTCTCTCTAAATCTTATCTGACGTTTCCGTCAGATAAGGAAAATATGTTTTAAGTTTTTTTTTTTATAATTAGTATTTATATTTATATAAGTTCATAGCTTTTGCCCGCGGCTTCGCCCGCGTGGTTATCGGAAAATATTCCACGGGAATGTACTACCGAGATTAAAAGGAAGTGAAGCGATGAACGCATACCTAATAACCGAGGAAAAGGTCATTAATTCCTGTCCTAGCGCTGCGTCACCGTCAACCTTAATTATTTTGTTACGCGTAATTTTAAAACTGTGATAACTTTTAAAGTATTCGTTTAAATGATATGATGTCAATCTAAATTGAATGTCCAATTTAAATAACATATTTTATTGGATAAGGATTAATACAATACTGGTCAAAATAGCTTCAGATATAACTATTAAATTTGTATCTAATTCTGAAAGATAAAAATGGTTACTGTGGGTCATCCTTAGAAGATTGACATATATGCTATTGCGGATTTTTTGGTTGATTTTTTTAAGATGTACAATCCTTTACAACATTAATTTAATATTTCTCTTACGGTTTACGTGACGCACACTAGTCAAGCTCCCAGTCGGCATGATTTCTTCGACATCTTTTACAATAATCATCATATTTCAGCCTATTTACATAAAACTTTAGAGCTCGCCTGCATTATAAAAGGAACCCTTGTGCAAAATCCCCCCCCCCTTCCCCTGTAAAATTGACTACCTCTTTTCACCCCGTTAGGGGTAGATTTTTGAAAAACCCTGATGTACATAATTTTTGGTTTTAACGATAAATATAGTCTCTAGGACTAGCGGATTAAGCTGTGTGTTGATATATTAGTCAGTCAGTCAGTGAATCAGTCAGGACTTTGAATTTTATATATACAGATACTTTGATTACGAACTTTTAAACCCAAAAACTAAAAAACTTGTCGTAAGGACTTTCCTTGACTACGACAAATAATTAAGGCGTTGGCTTACAAGAACAGTTCCCAATTAAAGCAATTTCAGCAAAAATTCAATGATCATTCTAATGAGCTAACACACATTTTTTCAGGCTGAAAAACATAACAAAATACCTGCTAATTACATTGCTTACACTGCATTGCTGAAACAACAGCTGAAAAAGAATTGCAAATTCACTATTGCAGTACACATACTCGTAAATCAATTTTTTCTGCACCTGCGCAGCTATGACGAAAGCCAATCAAATCGGTTAATCATCTAAGCGACGTGCGCTACATTTCACACTACATGCAATCACTATGTTGTTTGCATTGCTATCATCACGCTCGATTGATATATGAGGATGTTAGTGTCTACTGGAATAAATAAACATCCTAATAAATAATTATATAAATCATAGATACATATGAGTCTTTTTTTTTTTTTTTTGTGGATGGGAAATCATTAAATGACTTCTCCCGCTCTGGGCGGAGTGGGAGGGCGTGTCAGACTTTTACTGACTAAAACCCACCCGTGTTCCTTCTGTTGCCTGTGCCGGGGCCACGGTAACTCTTTCGAACATCCCGCAACCCTAGCTGGCATCGGCCCTAGCGGACCCCGTCAATAGTGCTGACATCTCTTTGAGGCGCGCGTGGAAAACGACGCACACATATGAGAGTCTTAAGACATTAATTCAATTGTTTAATATAGGAACCAAACGTAAAATTGGAAAAAAAATCATCTGTTCCCTCACGTCAAAATTTAGGGAACAGCAGATTTTTTATTTTCACGATTTTAGTTTTGATCCCATAGTAAAAGTTGTTTATGATGAAGAGTACAATGACCCCTTAAGATATTGTGCCTTATATAAATTACACCTTGTATAAATGGTTTAGAAATGGTCGCAAGTGGGGCTGCTGACCATGCGATCCTGGGTTCGATCCTCAGGTCTTACGCCGAGTGTTATTGGCGTGTTTCCATTAGGGATTTCTCAGTAAAATTCTCTAGTTTAAATTTGTGTTTGGAACCTTACGGATAACAACTCATCGGTGTAAAGAAAACATAAAATAAGACGTCATTATTTATTTTTAATATTATAAAACAGAAGGAGACTTATAAACTTCTATAGCTCATCATTTGAAGCGTATCAGATAAACAAGGTAGGTACTTAAAATGGAGATAAATCTTCTAGTATAAAAATATAGTTTTAATACCTTATAATTTAGTGAAATCGATTTCAGTTTCATTCATCGCACACTTGCTAGTCTGAAGTATAATAATAATAAGAATTACGACGTATTAAAAGTATAATAAATTAAATTAAACACTTGTTAATGTTAGCTACAAATAAATATACTACATATTTTAAAGGTCGTAAGACTTTTTATTGCATGGCGCTCGGATCAATAACTTTATTATTCAATTAATCATTGTACTTGGTTGACTATCTGTGAACTTGCACCTTTTGTCCCGTTATCAATCATTTCATCAACGACTAGGCATCCTGCTTATTATTCTATGTATGTAACCATTATTATTTCATTTTCAATTTATTATAGGACTGCTACGTAACTTTGAATACAAAAGACATCAACGCGTTTTATTAAGCTTCAAAACTGTTTTTATGAAATAGATCCCATAACAGCCGTTTGATACAATGATAAGGAATTTATTCTGGTAAGCATATCGCAGTAAGATGATTGAAGCCGTGATATATACCTATATCCTTAAGGATATAGCTATATACCGTAAGATAGTTATATGAAAATGGTTCATAACTGCAGCAGCCCGGAGTCTGGATTTGTGCCCGGTAGATGGCAATAGGCTCGCCCCCTATTACATGGGACTTAAACATAACTGGCGAAATGTGGGTGTACTATAGGTACACCTCTGCCTAACCCTTCGGGGAAACAAGGCGTGATGTTATGTTATGTTCATAACTGTCGGAGTGCCCTAATTTTGTTACTGTGACCAATTTCGACGTAGCGCTCGCCGGTCGCTACCGCGGCACCGCTCGCTTCATTCGCTCGGCTCGCGCGTGAATGGTAGCAGTTCTAACCTAACCTAACCTATTTGTTCAGAGTGCCCTAATAGATAAAATACTAGATCATGCTCGTATCATAGTTATATCCCTAGTAAGACAGCTGTTATGAATCACTTTCATATAGGTAACTATATAACGGTATATAGCCTATGGATATAACTATATCACGGCTTCAACCATCTTACTGCGACTGACACATGCCCTAGATTAAACAACACAACAAAGGATAATTATGGAACTTAATCAGTTAAAATCCATACAAATAAACTGTTTTTGGTTAAATGAAAATAAAACCACATCTAATGTGCGGTGTGTTGATTGGCGTTAAACTGGCGGACAGGTTGTCTGTTATAAAAGTAGTATGATAAAGCAAAAAATCTTGCATACCGTTGGTTTTACATAGTGACCGTATTCATTTCTGTTTAGCGGTAATTATATGAACTAAAAGAAAAAACATTATCATGATCTCAATTTTCAAAAACCAAATGGTACCTGTTCTACAGGCTGACTTTGAATTCTTAAAAGTATCTAGCAAAAGAAAGCAAGTGTTCTATACATTGCAATACACAAATGAAAATTGCATTGCATACTTACTTATTGCATTTTTGTATGAAGCAGTAATTAAAGTAGTTTTCTTGTTTCTTCAATTAAGAAAAGTTTTCTATGAGTCCTTAGGGGCTCCCACACAAAACTGCGAATTCGCATCGCA
Source organism: Fissipunctia ypsillon (assembly GCA_947568875.1). Lineage (NCBI taxonomy): Eukaryota > Metazoa > Arthropoda > Insecta > Lepidoptera > Noctuidae > Fissipunctia > Fissipunctia ypsillon. The sequence goes on along the minus strand of OX387659.1, from coordinate 10,700,891 downwards.
TCGCAAAAATCTGTGAGCTCGCATGTTTGGCAAAAGGCACAGTTATGCGCAAAAGTTTTTCGTGCGATTCGAATTCGCAGTTTTGTGTGGGAGCCCTTAAACATTGTGAATTCATTCAAAGTCTATCAGTATTGTTAATAAAACAATATAAGCAAGGAGCAACAAGGCGTAATTCATAATAACTTACGCGTTTTAATTAATTACAGATAAGATTACATAATACATACAATATTTCTTTATTGGTAATTTATCATTGCAACTGGCCTCTTCATGCAAATTAACTGAGTTACGCAGAGATTGTGTTATGTTATTATTGAATAAGCAGATTTATTACTTTTACCCATCCTACAAATTATGATTTCCTTCTTGTTTTAACATCCGTTACAAACACCTGAAAATAGTAATCCTGCACGAACCATAATAGGTACATACAAGGATTTTCAGTCTCATATCTAATCATAATAATATTACCTATAAATTCATGAAGGTTTTATAGAAAATCCTCTATAATTGTTTTATTTTAACGTCATACTTATCTACATTATACAAATAACAATTTCTTTTTAAAGTTAAGGCTCTTGCAAACAGGCGTGACAAGCGACGCGACATAAAGGCACCGCGTGTCGTGCGACGAGCGGTGCCTTTGTGTTGCGCGGAATCCACGTCGCGATTCGCGCCTCTTTGAAGGAGCCTGCACGGTTTTAAAATGGGCGGTGTAATACATTAGATAAGTACAGCCTTTGGATAAACTTAAGAGAGAATTAGAAACAATTCGTTTTTATTCGTATGATTTTTTTTCTTTTTTGAAAATTATTTGTCCATCTTCGTTGTTCAACAGGGTCATCCGTTACATCATGTCCAGGTGACATGACAATCTACATATTTGCAACTGTAATGACCATTTCTATTAATTGCGCAAGATTCATAGCGGAGATAATCAGAAAATGTTCTTGTTACCTCTGTGACACTTGTGTTATTCCGTTTTCATTACAGTTACGTATTCATAATAATATAGTTAAGATAAATCATAATAATAATTATTTCGCATGATTGCCAGTGACCTGTGAATAAGTTATATAAGTGTGTCGTAAAAGACAACTACATAACAGGTTTTGTCAGAAGGTTGGAGTCCGGGGCGACCTCGTGTTTGAAATTCTAGCACTTGTGATAGACTGCAAACCAAGTGTGTTGTTTGTTTATGATACCATCTTGTTTGACTGACACTGTAATAGCAGGCACTGTAAGGCCCATGATTTGAAGACGTTACAAATTATGATGGACTAGCAGCACCCCGCGGTTTCACCCGCAGAAGTCTCTATCCCGTGGGGATATCGGAATAAAAAGTATCCTATGTGTTAATCCAAGTTATATACCATCAAAATTAAAAAAAAAAACAAAATTCAAAATATTTTATTTCACATAAGCCTACATGGGCACTTATGAAACGTCAGAAGCTAGGTACACGGTCCCAATTGGTCGGTTCCTATGGAGAAGAACCGGCAAGAAACTCCACGGTTACACTTTTAAAAATAATTGGCTTTTACAAAGTTTTCAAATTACAGTGTTATTAAGTATGGGAGGACAGTGTAGGCATCTGTGTGCCAAATTTCATCCAAATCCGTTCAGTAGATTTTGCGTGAAAATAACAAACATCCATAAACTTTCGCGTTATAATAGTAGTACCTACTTAAGTAGAATTTATCCTTTTAGATTCGGTGTCACTTCCTTGCCAAAAGACTAGATAAACGTGAATGATTCATTCGTGGTATATTAACCATCATCCGCTACAAGTGAACTAATGAGTTAACAGGAAACCTTAATCTTGAATAAACTAAGAAATCTTTGCAAAAACACCTGAGTATCGGATAATATCATTATTATCGTAGGCATTAACGATATCCTGACTTCGAATATTCAGTAATCGCTGATAAATTATGAATAATTATACAAAAAATTGCGCTAAATATACACTTGTACAAATATTTATAAATGCCTACGTTACGTACAGATTATCCGCCAATCAGACGCACCCATTAGCAATGGTATCGACATTTCTCTTGCGCAATTTTCCCAACCAATCAACTCGGGAAGTAATCTCGATGATTGAATTCTTGAGGCGACGAGAAAAATCTTTGAAATTGTGTCGCGTGCTCTGTCGTCTTATCGCCCTAGAGATAGAAGCGTTTACCGCACTTGTAAAACGATGTGTTTTTTTGTATTTGAATGGATACCTAAAACCATATGGGATAGGGTAAGAAATTTATTTTTTCATGAGCTATTCGAGAAAAAAAAAAGGACCGTTTAAAATAAATGTAATCTTTTTTAGCATCTGTTTTACAGAAAACTACGAACAGAGTAGCAATTCCCGTAATTTTAATAACGTTCACAGTCTGATCTCATACACAATATGTCAAAAATACCTACAATTTCCCTACATTTTTGACAAGTTAGTGACATTTAATTATCACTGAAAGAGATTGCGGCTCGATTTTGACCATTTTTAATTAAGGGAATTTCGGTATCTAGATAAGCATCGTCACTTGTTTACAAGGGACCTTTTTAAAGGAACTCACAATTTTGTATGAAACTATCCTTTTTTTTTTAATTTGAGATAGGTTTGCCCTGGACTCTAGTCTAGGTCAGAGATGACAGAGACAAAGTCGACGATGGAGCGAGCTTACCCAGAAGAAGCCTGTTCACTCTCACTTTGAAGAGATCGGGGTTGTATGCGTTCGGAAACACAGACGCAGGCAGTTCCACTCCTTTGCTGTGCGCATCACAAAAGACATTCACATTACATTTTTTCTATTTACCTTTCTTCTAAATCATCCAACCTTATAAATTTGACTGCCTGGCCTCATGCCCAGCAGTCGAATTGATTGCAATTGGAAATTCGATGTTAAACTTGACCATCCAAAGGAGATCACCCATTCTGGAAAATATTTTTTTTACGGCCATCATTTTTAAAGTACTTACACATAGGACGCATTATTTCGTTGGTTCGGAGATATGTTTCAAGTAAGAATTATAAGTTCATTACAGTGAGAAAGAAATGTTTCTACTACTGCCGCCGATCAAATAAAATGTAATTCATTCCTGGCCGCCGACTTTTTTTTTTATCCCAAATCACCGAACAAAAAAATTGTATGTTAAAAAGGAGATCATCCAATTTTTTGCCTTCCACATCCAGACTGCCATTCACGTGCATCAAAAGTCCCTCATAAATGCCATTAAAATAGTCTTTTTACGAAAGTGATCTCAAAGATATTATCAGATTGCATTAATAGGCTGTCGAATATTTATTGGCTGGTAAAGAAAAATGTTTAATTTTACATAAATAATAGATATAGATTCGGTAATGAAGCCAGATCATTCGAGATAAGATTTGTGAACATTTCACCTCTGGAATTTTAAGAAGTATTTACGTTACTGTGGAGATCATCATATTAAGTTTCAAAAGTTTAATCAACATACCATATTGACGTGAATGAGTGTCATAAGATAAGCCACTTCGGCAATGTTTAAAAGCAAATCTTTATGTTGGGGTCTAACAATGTTCCCGTTCCTAACTTTTGAACATTTGAAAATAACAGAATTAATTGTTTCAGGGTGCTAATATTAGGTAGGTACTTACCTACTTTCTTAATTATAACTCAAACGTTGATTAAACACAAAATTGGAGTGCTCTGTTTACAAAACTGCTGGCTGTGATTGTCTCAAATTCGAGAAGGTACCATATTTATTAACATGCTAGTCATGTCTAAAAGACTGCCTGACTGAATTTAGCTTTATAAAGGCATTTTATGTACAGTCACGAGCACTAATATTTATACACTTAGGGAAATTCAAAAGCGATTTTCTCGTGGAATAACGATGGCAACTTCGAGATGCCTACCTATCTCACAATTCTATGTGTTCCAAAACAACATAAAATTACAATCAATACAGTAGAAGAAAATCAGTTTTCAAAGTAGCTAAGTGTATACAAATTAGTGTTCGTGACTGTACTCCCAATACGTCTTTCCGCATTTTACTTGAAACTAAACATAATGTGTGAACAAGGTACAATTACTATTCAAGAATACAAGTTCCGCAGTATTTACCAATGGATAGGCTACACAATATACAAGGTGTAATTTAAGTAACGCACAACCTTTTAAGAAGTCACTGTGCTCATCATTATGAACAACTTTTACTATGGGACCAAATCTGAAATCCCAAAAAAAATCTGTTGTTCCCTACATTTATGTTCGCATAACTCGTCAAAATGCAGGGAACAGCAGATTTTTTTTCGCCTACCTTTTTTTCGTAGCAGGTTTTATAGTTCACTTCGAGGGTTAACTTGAACGTGTGGTTGACTGTACTATCGTGTTTACCGTGCGCACACGCACATCGGATGTTAGCTTCTGTTCCACGCTGCGCGCAAGTTAATGTGTGGCAATCATTACAGTGAGGCATCTCAGGCATTTTCACCTGATCAACACATTCAACAAATCCAATGAATTCTTTTCACTCTTTATTTTAACGTGATGTTTATAAGACAGCAAATTCACTGTTACCGATATCATTTCAGTGTTAATTAAATAAAATTATATTATATTTTGTTGGTTGCTTTGGTTCGGTTGTTACTAATTTTTTATTGAAGCTAACTTTTTTCTGTTTAGATATTTTGATTATCACAAACATGTTGTTTCATCGCCAGAAATAATAATAACCGTGACCCAAGGGCTGAATTTTGCCTTGGCCAGAGGCTAAGCATTGCCATACAACGTGGCAATGCCGCCAGTCTCTTGGGTATATTACCTGTCGACAGCGATGCGGAGGAATTTTTCGACGCCGTTGTTTTAATAGTTTTAGTTAGGTTAGGATATTATATATTTTATGCTAATAATCTGTTCATAATATTTTATTTTTGATTTTATTTTAATAATAACAATGATTATTCTATTAATGAACAACCAAATCCAATTCATTAGACAGAAATAAGAAATTCTCACAAATTAAGCAAACATTATTTCGTCAACTTACGATTTCAATTTACGATGCTACGCAGTAGGCCACCGAACATTCAATCAATTTCTGCGATCCTAAAACTTTCTTTATGTAAATCATCGAAAAATGTGGAATATCAAACAGTTTATGTTGCCATGTCATTTATCATTGTACACTTTCAATGACTGTAACTAACGCTTTGATTACACTGAATCAAAATGTTCAAGACTTTTTTTACGGTTTTTACGCGTGGGCAGCGTTAGAAGAATAGTATAAATCGATGTAGGTATGTATCTTTCTTTGTAGGTACTAAAGTTTCAAATTATAACATATACCTATTATTTTTGTTCTTTATAAATCATGCTATACAAAAATGACGATTTCATTCGTAAAAGGCATAAGGAATAGACTGTAAAAGACTCAGTTCATGATCTCTATATTCTATAGGTATATGTAAGTACACAATATTATTTACGGTCACTACAGGAGCTAAATGCAAATTTTATAATGCCTAAAAGTTTATAATCCACTGCAGTAAACTATATGACAAAAATATACAGGGTGTAAGGGACAGCCCTTCGCAAACTAACAGGGTGCATTCAGCTCCTTATTTTGAATCATATTCCACCAGAAAATTTCTCAGGATAATTTTCATTTTTTTTTTCGTATTTTCAGTTACTATTCCTTTATTTCAATGTAAATTTAAATTCTCTGTACGCAGCACTCCTTTTATGTAAATAAAACAGCTAAAATAAAAAAATCAGCAATGGATGTTGAAATATTCGGCGGCCGAAGGCTCGCTGCGCTGCCGTTCGCTGCACGCGTTTTGCCACGGTAGCGATACATTGCGTGTGAGGAAATAAAATAAAACTGGTTTATTGGATTAACATAACGTTCCTGAAAAAATTTCATGTACCGGTCATCTTAGTATGATATACTGAAGTCACCCCATCAGTCTGCGGAGCGCTGTCCCTTACACCCTGTATGATATTCTTCAGGATTAGATAGTTTGTTACAAACCTAATACAACTAATTTGATACAATAGAAAAAAAAAACGCGAAGATACCTCTAAAAATTTCTTTTATCGGTTAAAAACTGTACTAATATACTTGCAATCATTCAGATTTTTTTCAGATTATTCTATAAGCAACATATTATTATTACCGTAATAGTGTTATAATTTTTTAATCCAATCAATAGATTTTTTTTCTGTAAATAGATAATTGTCATCATGTCTCGTTCTTTTCTATGCAGTCCGAAAGTGATCGCGCTTTAGCTGTTGTCGCCTCTTAAGAAGACAGAAAATAGATACCTAATACCAAAATAAGAGATAGACTTTTCTGATTTATTGTGTTGCTGACTCTACGTCTTCCAAAAAAAGTGTAAGTACTTTTGTATGAATCATGTACCATAAAAATTCAATGTATCATAGCATAAACCACGCGAGCTTTTTGCACATCGAATCTGAAAGTACCTCCTTTATTAATCACGGTTTTTAACACGACACGTCTAGGTAACTTTCAGTACTTATCTAAACACGTTAATTAAGATGCCTCTAAGTTTAGGTATTTTTTGTTGCTTTGTTGAACAAACAGCAAGATTATTTTGCGAGGGCAATTTTTTATAAGATCTCATTAAATCCTCTATTTCAATAAGATCACTGTATAGCATTAATGGAATATCATTTAGGTACCCACAAAAACATCACGGTTTATTATCACTAACATTAAAAGTCACATAAAATTGATGCTCTACTTGAAACCATGATTTGCATAAAATGAGCGGGTCAAAAGTTGTTGTTTACGATGTTTATCAGAACAGTTACCTAACCGTTTTCACGTTAAGCATTTTTAAATATATAGGTTAAAATAATATTGAATTTTACGTTAAACCATCGGAAAAAGCACTAAAACAAATATAAATGAGGATTTTTTCTAAGAAAATTTATCTTCAAGATACACTTTTCATTTCACTTTTACAGGCGTAAATATAATACTACGCCCTCTAGGTATGTACGTATAACTTTAATGTTAATTATACCCATTCTTTCTTTTGTTTGTTTAAAGACATAAGAAACATAACTAATTGACATTATGTCTATAATTAATTTAAAATATAATACTACGCCCTCTAGGTATGTACGTATAACTTTAATGTTAATTATACCCATTCTTTATTTTGTTTGTTTAAAGACATAAGAAACATAACTAATTGACATTATGTCTATAATTAATTTAAAATATAATACTACGCCCTCTAGGTATGTACGTATAACTTTAATGTTAATTATACCCATTCTTTATTTTGTTTGTTTAAAGACATAAGAAACATAACTAATTGACATTATGTCTATAATTAATTTAAAATATAATACTACGCCCTCTAGGTATGTACGTATAACTTTAATGTTAATTATACCCATTCTTTCTTTTGTTTGTTTAAAGACATAAGAAACATAACTAATTGACATTATGTCTATAATTAATTTAAAACAGCTATTTTAAATTAATTATAGGCCCATTGCATAATTTAGAAATTAAGTTTATCTTTAAAATGATAATAAACATTTGTAACATTTAACGGATTGTGAAATACTGGTTTGATTAGAATTCAAGCAATTTTAATGACATGTAGTATGCTATTCTTTTTACTTTCTAATTCGGTTCTCGTGACCGACCGTCCGGGATCCACCGGATGTATAGCTAATAGTATTTTGAGCTATGCACAATTCTGTGAAAGTTTGTTATCTATACCTACAAATAAATAAAATTGAAGTGTCTGTTTGTAATGTCAAAATAACAGCTTTTTTACAAAATGCATAAGAAAGTATAAACGATACTTATAACAAAAAAGCAATTTTTAACATTTTTGTTAGTCTGTCTAACTGTCTATTTGTTCCGGCTACTCTCCGAAACGGCTGGACCGATTTTGATGGGACTTTCACTGGCAGATAGCTGATGTTACGGCGGGTAACTTAGGCTCCTTTTATTTTAGAAAAATAATTAGGGTTCCGCGCAAAAAAATTAAAACCCATGAAATTATGAACAAAAAGTCGGATTTGAAAAATTCTTATTGCATTTGGTAGCCCAATTCTCGAGGATAGTTATAGGCTATTTAACCTGTTTAACCCAGGGACACCTTTTGGCTTCAGCGAATTTAACCCCTTTTTTGTGAGAGCCCTAAGGGTTAACCCTCACGCGAACGCAGTCGCGGGGCACAGCCAGTTTATAATACAAACCGTGTACCTGATGGGATTTTCCATTGACAAAAATGACAAACTTCCGTCCCCATTTCTCTGAACGAGTTAATCCTTCAGAATTTTCAAAAATCCTTCCTTAGTGTTAACCTTCGTTATATCACGTTATATTAGAAACATTTAGCAGTTTACGCAATGAGTTATCTGTCAGTAAATTTAAAGGGTCCCCGAAACGATAAATTGCAATTGTCAATTTTTACGAGATTGATGCACATTGATGCAATGAAACGATTGCACACAAGCGAAGCGATTTACTACAATAGAAATAAATTTGATGGCAATTGATCAATTGCGATTGACCGTTTCGGGGACTCCTCAATTTTTTATTAAGTAGATGTTTCTAAGTACGTAGGGTGTTCTGAGTCTTGAGATACTTAATAATACTAAGGCGAATGGCCGACGCGAGCACGTAGTTTGATTGTTTATGTTATGATATACATTAGTGTCAGTTGTCATTTGATTGCATTCAGTATTGCCACAGATCGTGTTTGAACAAGTTCACTATAGTGGCTTCGTGGACGACTATCGAATATCGCGCAATTTTTGCGTTATAACTTTTTACGTGGATTAAGTCCTGAAAACTGTTTCGGAGAAATGAAGCCTATACTTGCAACCGTCTACAGATGGTACAAACAGTTTGAGCGTGGCTGTTTTAACCTAGAAGACGACCCGCGTTCAGGACGACCGGCGGAAGCAGTTACTGAAGAAAATATTTCTGCAGTTAAATTTTTTATTGAAACTGACCAACGAATAACCTACCGGCAAATAGAGTCCTTACTGCAGATTGACTCAGCAGTGTTACATTCAATTATTCACCACACAGAAATCTTAATAATAAGGCAAATTCACCATTATTTAGGTTATAGAAAAGTTTGTACTCTTTGGATTCCACATAAACTTACCGATGAACGAAAGGAACAGCGAGTTAAATGGTGTAAAAAAATGATTGCAAAGTTTGAAAACGGAAAATCTAAAGCCATCATTTCAATCGTCACGGTCGCGGTCACAAAAAAAAATGAGCTGCTCCCTACATTTATGTTCGCATAACTCGTCAAAATGTGGGGAACAGCCGATTTTTTTTTCGCGTTTTCAGGTTTGGTCCCATAGTAAAAGTTGTTCAAAATGATAAGTGCAATGAAGGGGCCATTGTACTCATCATTTTGAACAACTTTTAAGAGGTTGTGCGTTATTTATGTTAAATCTTGTATATACATTGTATATATATATATATATATTTCAAAGTGGCTAAGGGCAGATTTCGTAGTTCGTACTACTGACTTACGGTTGACTGAACGGAAGAAATTGTATTAACTGCTGTGTGGAGATAGTTTATTTTTTTGTTGGATGACAGTGGTCATTGTTTGAGACTGTCGACAGGTCATTTGTATCGACATGCGATTTGTAAACATTCAGTAAAATCAACTATCTACTTAAAGCACCTATCTTCCTACTATATACCTCTGCCCAACCCTTCGAGGAATAGGCACAAGCGGCATCAAGAACTCTCAGAAAATATATTATGTACTCGTAATATGTACTAGCTGTTGCCCGTGGCTTCGCCCGCGTGGATGTCATCATCATCATCAGCCTACAGCAGTCCACTGCTGGACATAGGCCTCTCCATTCAGCTCGATTCTCGGCAACTCTCATCCAGCTGCTACCAGCCACCCTGCGAAGATCGTCGCTCCACCTAGCCCGAGGGCGTCCTTCATTGCGTTTGCCGATTCGTGGATGTCAATACTTCCCTATTTGAATCGGATTTTGTCCACAATTCCATGGGTTTTAATTGTTTTGCGCGGAATGCTAATTCTTTTTCTAAAATAACTCCTAATAACATCAGCTATCTGCCAGTGAAAGTCGCGTCGAAATCGGCCCAGCCGTTTCGGAGATTAGCCGGAACAAACAAAAGTTTTAAAAATTGATTTTTTTTTTGTTTTAGTATCGTTTATACTTTCATGCAATTAGTAAAAAGCTAATATTTTGACATTACAAACAGGCTCTTCCATTTTATTTATTTGTATAGATAAGCCTGTATTGGTCCACTGCAGGCAAAGGCCTCCTTTAAAACTCTTTCCACTTTTACCGGTCTACTGCGATTGTGCGCCAATCCTTTAAGGAGCCAGCTCATCCCACCATCTCTTTCTGAGCCTGCCACGTAGTTGTTTCCTGCTATTTGGGATTCACTGAGTGGTGGTTTTTGCGCATTGCTGCTCCGACATGCGACAAAGGTGGCCAGCCCAGTTCCACTTTAGTCCAGCAGCTGTGTGGCCAGCGTCCAGCGTCAAAGCTGCCAACGTCAAACCGTCAAAAGTCCGCACTTGGAGTCTGCCAACGGGCTATGGGACGAAGTACACTAGATGTCAAATTCATGGACCGCATTAGGAACATTATACTTCGTTCCAAAACACAGAAAAGATAATACCCACTTTTTTATTACGTGATGCTGGGACTGCTCTCGAAGTCTTGGCCACAATCTCACATGATGGAGAGCGATGGAACGAGCGTGCCAAGAAGATGCCTGTTTACTCTTGCTTCGAAGGCTGACGTATCATAGTGTAGAGAACGCAGACTGGCAGAAAGTTCCACAGTACCTACCTATTATCATTATTCAGAAACAGGCCGTGACAAGGATTAGAACCTTCTCAGCTATAAACACGAATTTCGTGAATTCGTGAGTGATCATGCTCGAATTGCATACCAATAGGTGTCTATAGTCCGAAATGTCGTTAAAGATGTACGTACTTAGTTAGGCACTTGTAGAAATTTATAGGACGATGTTGAATGATCACGATATCGTGACAGGCAATTAGGTGTAGGTAACTATTGCAATAGTAGATACCTATGATGGATTTCCAAGCGCAATCTAGCTGGTTTGAGGTATCTACAGGATACTTTGATGCTTTTCTTTGTTTGACCTGTTGTTTTTGTCACGACCAAGGATATAATTAAGGTAGGTGGTCCTAAAAGTATTGTTTCTCTTTTCTGACCTTGAAATGGTCCATCAAATTCTTTAGGCAGGAGTCTTCCTACCAAAGGCTTGGAAGCGACGTATACGGTAGGCCGTAGAACTCTGGCAACGAACTAGCGTTTCCTTTCCTTAGCCCGCTGTAACCCGCTTTAGTCTGATTAGAAGATACTTCGGTGAAAAAAGGGTTCAAAAACTAATAGATAGCTATTACCTAAGCTAATTAGACAATGCCATCTTGAAAGCGCAATAACAGTAAAGCATAACGTGACATTTAAAAACCGGTCTATGAAACTGAAAGGCATCACATCACACTTCCTAAAACATAAGGCGTGATTTTCTCTTCTCGTTAACGTCCTATAAAGTTATGTCTGGTCTGTAACAATCTAATGATTGATAGGAAGTAGGTAGTTATAGAAGTAGGTACTTACCGGAAAATTATCCAGTGAAGGTCACAAACATTGAAAGCAGTCGGAATCTTTTCACCACAGATAGCTAAATATTTCTGTGCTATTCACAACCACGAAATCACAACCAGGAAACTTTATTTCAAAAGAAAAACTACATTTCCTATCTATTTTCCCCTGAGTATCATTTCAGGAAAGAAAAACTAAAATCATCTAAGAAAATTTTCTGTCACTCGTTTCGTTTCGAAAATGTCTTAGTCAAAACATTATTTTAATGTTTTATTTCGTTTCGTAATCTGGAAGATCGCAAGACTATCCGTCGCGTCGGTTTGCACGTAAGTACTGTAATTGCGTGGATTTTGCGACGTGCGCAACCCATGCTGCCCAGGCGCCGTGTGAAGCATTTGCGCATCGCGTGTTCACATTACCTAGTACAATTGCGTGATTCCATTAAAACACAAATCATGATATTTTATGAAAGTTCATAACAAAATATCAAATAAAATGGTAATCTGTAATGTTTTAATTTGTATGTTTACGTCAATTTTTTGGTTAGGCGTAGCGGTTGCAGTTACGATTAGTTAAGTTATGCTTGCATGCAATGATAATGGATTTAATTAACGAAAAAATTACCTAAGTCAAACACTTCTTGGAGCCGAAGGTTCGATTTTAACTCCACCCATAACTCCACTCCAACTTATCCAAGAGAGCAGTGGTGGTCCATTGGTAACGGCCGCGACTTACGAGTTTAATTTATCTATAATATGTATGTATTTATAAATTATATAAGTATGTATGTATATCAGTTGTCTGGTTACCATAACACAAGCTCTGCTTAACTTGGGATCAGATGGCCGTGTGTGAGTTGTCCCAAGATATTTATTTATTTATTTATTAGTTGTAGGCCGTAGGTTCGAAACCTGGCAGGCGCTTTACTTTGTGTAAATAATTCCGTCACCACTGCTCTGAAAACGGTGAAGGAAAACGTCGAGAGGAAACCGGTATGTCTTAGAACAAAAAATTCGAAGACGTGTGACATCCACCAGGCACCAACCCGCACTGGGCCCGCGTGGATATCACTCAGGCTGGCTGGACAAATCTTCAAAATAGCTCGCATTTAACTAGGTCAATAGGGCATTTTATGTGACGGCTAAAACCCTTATTCAAGAATTTGTGACGCTACAGAATCTTAGATAATCGATCGAAAACGTGTCCAGCCAGCTTGAAAAACCACTTTTCGCTGGTCTCTCAATCTCGGTAACGGAAGTGATTTTGACGACTTTTTGCATATCAACGGGCGTCACATAAATTTGTGACAGGCACCGAGCAAAAAGTTTTGTGATACGTACAGCGGTTTAGTAGAAAAATGCAAAAATCTGTGTCCAGCCAGCTTGAATTTACGTATAAAACTTCTGGCTGGCACTTCTGAATCTCAATAACGGGAGCGTTTTCGTACATGGTTCCTTTACTAACATTTAGTGACGTAATGTGTGACAGTAATAACGTTTGATTTATGGCATCACATGTAAGGGTTTACGAGAAATCAATAAAAACTTAATGTCCAGCCAGCCTGAGTTCAAGCTGGCTGGACACATGTATCTCCGCTGCCTGATGATCTACGGCCTTCGAAATGTGATCAAAATTTTGTGACGCGGACGATAGTGATAACCTGAGTTTGTGACGGAGAAACTTCGCGTAGTTTTAAAGATATTGATCGTTTAAATTTTCCCATATAAACATCCAATAATATTGTGAGGTGACCATAATATTTACATAAATAAAGGATATCTTTTTAATCGACTAATCGGCCGGTAGCAGCCACGCCTGCTTTGTATTTGATTTTCCCGTGGGAATAAAAGGTTTTCCCGCAGTAAAAAGCGTTAGTATGTGTTAATTCAAAATAATAATTGACTACCAGCGCTGCAAAAGACTTGTATTTCGCGTTTAGTTCATTATCTTGGGTAACTGAAAATGAGAAATAATATCGGCATTTTATGTGCTTTTCGAAATGTAATCACTAATGAGAGTAAGACAACTATTAATTAATCTGTGGTATGACAACCTAACTATGAGTTAAGATTCGACCAGTTGTCCTAGTAGTACCAACTTTAAGCAATAGATGGCGACACCAACATCAGCTATCATGGAAGTATTACATTCCGTTCACAGTTATTTTGTCCTCCGACGTTTAACTTTAAATACATTTTTACGCAATTTATTGATTTCAAATTTTGAAATCGATATTGTTTATTTAATTATTACTCTGATAATTAAATAAACAATACCAGTTTCAAAATTTGAAATCAATAAATTGCATAAAAATGTTTTCTTTGTCTTCTATCGATTTAAATACCTACAGTTGTTCGTATTAGTATCACCAATGCACGGATTTTCGTCCATTAAAGAAAACACCTTAAAATATACTTAGTCCTACATAAAACCTACAATATTGGTAACCCTACTGCAGTGTTTGTATGGGAAAATTTAAATGATCAATATCTTTGAACCTACGCGAAGTTTCTCCGTCACAAATTCAGGTTATCATTATCGTCCCGTCACAAAATTTTGATCACATTTCGAAGGCCGTAGATCATCAAGCAGCGGAGATACATGTGTCCAGCCAGCTTGAACTCAGGCTAGCTGGACATTAAGTTTTTATTGATTTCTCGTAAACCCTTACATGTGACGCCATAAATCAAACGTTATTACTGTCACACATTGCGTCACTAAATGTTAGTAAAGGAACCATATTCGAAAACGCTCCTGTTATTGAGATTCAGAAGTGCCAGCCAGAAGTTTTATACGTAAATTCAAGCTGGCTGGACACAGATTTTTGCATTTTTCTACTAAACCGCTGTACGTATCACAAAACTTTTAGCTCGATGCCCGTCACAAATTTATGTGACGCCCGTTGATATGCAAAAAGTCGTCAAAATCACTTCCGTTACCGAGATTGAGAGACCAGCGAAAAGTGCTTTTTCAAGCTGGCTGGACACATTTTTGATCGATTATCTAAGATTCTGTAGCGTCACAAGATCTGAAATAAGGGTGTTTAGCCGTCGCATAAAGTGCCCTATTGACCTAGTTAAATGCGAGCTATTTTGAAGATTTGTCCAGCCAGCCTGAGTCACTTCCGCGTGGTGGATTACAGCCCGCTTCCTCTCACAGAGAGGCCTGTGTCCCAGCAATGGGAACATTATAGGCGGATTATGATGATATGATGAGCTTATCCATCTAACTACAATAACTACTACTAAGACCAAACTTATGGTTATACAATCAATGGTCGCATAATTTTATGTTTATCTAGTGAAAAGAAATAATGACTTAATTGCAATTGAACTCATTATTTAGTTAGATGACACAATATCGACTAAATTGTTTAGGTACTTACGTCAACTTTTCTTCACTTCGGTGATGTTTGTTTTTCAAAATTAGAGGCCATGTGGCGTTAGAAAACACTCTTCTGGAAGGCGCTATGAAGAAGGGAATTCGGTCATTCAGAGGTCGTCAAAAACAGCTTGGGTTTTGAAACCCGTACTTAGGACAACATTCCCGAAACTGCAGTAGAACTGAACCTGTTTGTGGTGAAGTTATGTGTGTAGATCACAAGTATATGAAACAAAAAACGATTTTATTAAAAATTATTGATATTTATTGGTTATAAAGCTATTCTAACATACTAATCTATAAGAAATATATCGCCCGGCCGTTTCTGATGATCGGATGATCTTCACCACCTGAAAACAAATTAATACCATTAGTAACGGTTCGATTGGCGCAGTGGGTGGGATTGGATGTTATGTTGCGGGTTGCGTGTTTAATTCCCGCAAAGAACATTTTTTTTTCTAAATTTTTATGGCATATGTAGTGTAACTTAGTTCTTCTATTTCTGATCTTAGCGCATCTATACAGGGTCTAATTAAATTAGCTGGCCAAACTCCGAAGACGTGATGTGTATCGATATCTAAACATGATAAAAGAAAAAAAAATAATTATATTTTTTTAAGGTCAACAACCGTAGCGTAGTTGCTTAAAATATCAGTTTAAAAATTTGTTTATTTATGTGTAAACTTCACAGACGCGATGGGTCTCGATATCCAAACTCTATAAAACTAACAAAATGATTTTCTCAGCTCATCTGCGGAGTTTCGCTAACTAATTTAAATTGACCCTAGAGGACAAATTCCTACATTCATTCGTTTTGTTTCATTACTCTATATGCTTGAAATATTCATGATTTTTGTGTATCTGGTGATTGGCGATAGAAACCACTTTTCAAGCGAAACCAACATATCGTATTATGAACTAACCATGATCAACAACAGGTTTGTATACCTTTTCAAGCCGTAGCGAGCTATTATGTAAACACATAAAAAGTAAGTCTACTAATGCTAGCCTACTGGACAATTTCAAGTTTTCTGCATGACAATCGGCATAACAAATGAATAGCCCATAACATGATATGTAACATCTTCATTGGCATGTTAAATTATCTACAGCTACCGAGTCACGGAGGAATAAATAAATGGAGTGGAAAGGCACATGTCACAGATTTTTTCGCATTTGATTTGATCCTCATTTTACCAGACCTTGCGAACCTTTTTCACAATCGTAGTTTTCGATTGGAGAGATTTGCTGAATTCATGCAAGCCTGCTACTTTTTGTTAGGTTACAGTTTGGAAAAAAATACGATACAAAATTACCAAAAAACCAAAAAAAAATATGTTAATCCGATCGCTACCAAACTTTACAGGATCACCCACTGGGCTAATCTGAAGATTGCCTTAAAAATTCATCAAAATCACTCCAGCAGTTTTGGAGCCCATAGGGTGTACATGAATACACACATCGAATTTTATATATATAGATGTCGCAGTAAGATGATTGTAGCCGCCATGTAGTTATATCCCTGGGGATATAGCTATTTAGTTATATGAAAGCGGTTCATAACCATCTTACTAGGAATATAACTCTGATACGAGCACGATCTAGCACATACATACATAGCTATTATGGCACTCCGGCCAAATAGGTTAGGTTGTGGCGGCATCACCACAATGGAACGCGTCACACTGACGTCACGCAAAATCCTGCATCGCGCAAACAGAGTTTACCGCGCGACTAGCATATATACAACATCCCGACATCAACCGTCGGGCAGTAGCCCACCAGACACAACACCCGTCTGGTCGGAGGATCCTCCCTTTTCTATGGAGGATGAGTGAACTTTACACCCTGTTCCTCATGCCTCTATAAGGTTAGGTTAGAACTGTGACCAACTACGTCGAAATGGTCGCAGTAACAAAATAAGGGCACTCCGACAGTTACGAACCGCTTTCATATAACTACACACATCAAAAAAGTCTAAGCAACATGTACGGTTTTGAACGATGTTTACTATTGTAATATATTTATATTTCTTTTATAAATAATAACTAAGCATTTTTTGATGCATTAGTTACTAAAGCAACAAAATCCTTCATTAAATTGTTCATTTAATCACAATAATTAACAATGTGTACCGTAACACGTAGTATGAAAAAAAAAGTTGAAACGAAATTAAACTTTTCATGTTTTACAAAATTAAATAACATTTTTTTTTTAATTATTTGGTAATTCAATACAAAGTATGACCGCCTCTGTTGTTTAAAACTTGTCGGCAACGATTGATCCTGCAGCAATCACTCCCAGCGGAATTTTAACAAGTCTTTCAGCTGTTGGGTTGTCGACGCTCCGTCCAGGTTCTCTCGTCTCTGCAGTATGTCCCATGCGTGCTCGATGAGATTGAGGTCTGGCGATTGTACAGGCCACGGCTATACCCGGATATTTTCCACTGCCAAGCACTCTCTGGTCTCAACGCGCATTGTCATGCATCAGCGTGAAATTTGAGCCAAGACTTTGTGCAAATGGGTGAACATAAGGCCCGAGGACATCTTCAAAGTAACTTTCAGCGTTCACATTGCCATCTACAAAAACGAGCTCAGTTCGTCTGTTCTTCATAATACCCGCCCATACCATCACTGTCGGCCACTGGAAGGGTGCACTTCCTGGACGCAATTCAGCCATTCAGCATTTCCGGGACGACGATACACTAAGAGTGTATCGTGGTCCCGGAAATGCCTACCCTTTTCGTATCAGGCCTAAATCCAAACCGGGACTCATCGCAAAATAAATTTTATCCCATTGCTCCTGGGTCCATGTCAGGTGTTCCCTACACCATTCGTTTCGACGGGCGCGATCCACATGGCTGGGCACCTAATTGGTCGTTGGCCGTATTCATGCAGCCTATTTCTTACGGTTTAGTGCAACACTTGAGAATTGTAGCTTTAAACCTGTCTCCCGGGCGGTTAACATCGGCTGACGTCTTGCAGTCAGTTGTATGTATCGGTCCTGTCGAGCTGTTGTACTCCTTCCACGTCCTGGGTGCTGCTCAGCAGGATCCCCTGTATTAACGTTACGCTGCCAAAGACGACAAATCACGCTCCAAAGTGCCGAGATACCTGGGACTGATTTCTTCCTGCTTGTAGCATTCCTACAGCTCTTTGCATTTCAAACAATCAAATGACGTCGCTTCATGACAAAAAATGACTCACCACTCAATTTTTAAAAAAACTGTATATCTCAAAATGATAAAAGTGAGATAAATATCAAATGTATCAAGTAACGGAAACACATGAAATCAGGAAAAAAGCTATTTTAATGGAAACAAAACACAATCGAAATTTTTATATTTTTAAAATCAGCGAGTATATGTTTCTGAGAACAAAAAGATTGTATACGAATCTACTTTGTTAAGAAAAAAATAAAGTATCAATTAATAAAACATGCAGTTTCTGTAAATGATGCGTGTTGCTCAGACTTTTTGATGTGTGTATATTACGGTATTTGGCTACATCCGTAGGGATATAACTATATGACGGCTACAATCATCATACTGCGGCATATAGAAAGATAGATTAACCAGATTCAGTTTTCAAATTTTCGAGCGCCTTTTGGCCCGAGCTACTTGCCTTCCTTCTACTAGTGCCTAGTGGAGTCGTTAAGTTAAAATATACTAGGAATTCACGTGTTACCCGCTCGGTACTTATCGCTGTTCAAATTCAATTAGTACTCCATTTACTAGCTACTCTGTGGTGTGGCTAACATGCAAAAAATATAGCTGACACACTTAGGCGAAAGCAAATCATATGCAAATTATAAATACGCACAATTTTATGTGCATAAATAACATTTTTTATAGTTACAAGTGATATATTATATAGCGTGATGTTAACTACTTTATTATTGAACATGATGATTGTTCAACATTTAACGTTTTGAGGGTCCCGTAAGTCCGAATGAAAAACGGAACCCTTAAAGGGTCACTCGTGTGTCTGTCTGTCTTTCCGTTTGTCACAGCCGATTTGCTCCGAATCTACTGGACCGATTAAGTTGAAAGGTAGACATTATGAATGTCTGTGATACAAACACGAACGTGTAACGTAAATAAATGAATTTTGAATGTGGGGTTCATTTCTGGGGGAAAAATTAGAGTCGAATTTATTATATCATTAATAAATTAGTATGTTTATTATGATAACATTTCGACTGTAATAGTAGAAAATTTAGTATTTTCGTATGGTGAAGTAAGAGAAGACCGAGATTGTAACATGGCAAATTATTGCCTTCCACTAAATTCTGACGGTTGCCATCTTTTCTCCGGTCTGCTGTTTTTGTGTAACTAACAGGCATCGGGAGAATACGACAAAATCAAAAACAAAAGTCATTTATTCAAAATAAGCTGAGAATCAGCTTTTTGAACGTCAAAAATTACATAAGACAGTCCCCCACGCCCGCCCTTCACCACTTCCTAAGACAAGTCTACTTTTAATAGATGGTTAACTTTGAGTTGTACAATAGGTCGCATGTTAGTTGTAACAATTTGACCCTGAGCTGGCCTAGTATAGTACGGAGTTTCGATAGAATAAGAGGTCAGTTTAAAACTGACGCACGGCCTGCCGTACGTACCTAACTGTTGGAGCCGTCATAGTTTCAGTGAATAGGGAAGATGCCTGGGCAAACAAAGAAAAACTATTTAGTCCGTCAGTCAGATAATAAAAAAAAATATTAGACACGTATTTTTTGCTTTATCATATTAATAAAAAATTACTTAGATAAAACGCATTAAAGTTGGAGAGTGGGGGCTCGCTACGTCACAACTCAGTATAAAATCTGGCAAGGCGTGACGTCATGCCACATTTTAACTCAATGTATCGCCGTAATCTTTTGATTACGTAAAAAAAAGGAGAAATACGTGTCCTATATTTTTTAATAATCTGCTTATGGACAAAAAAATGTTTAGTCATCATCCCTATTGTGTGAAAGAGCAAATAGCACCATCTCTTTTTCACATTTATGAACAGCGATGACTTTGACACTTTATAGTATGAGTGATGATATCATCATCACTCAGATTATACAGCGTGTCCCAAAATTCAAAGATAAGCGAGCACCAGAGGGTAGACCTGCTCATGAATATTCGAGAAAAAATAAAGCAAAAAATATCTCTATTTTTTTTAAATTACAAAAAAATTAATTAATTCCTTCGATAATTGACACCCCTGAAGACATTTTTAACTACCATGACCACAATACAGGCTTCACCCATATCACTACAGGCGTGTGCAGACGTTATTAGCGCGGGACTATCTACTACGTGTCGCATTTTGCCGTGTGATGCTGCAAAAATACAGGGAAGATCCCCAATTCTTAGATAAAGTTCTATGGTCGGATGAAACAACCTGCAAGAAAGAAGGCTATTCAAATCTGCACAACCTACATAGCTGGAGCAATGAAAATCCGCACCTGATGAGACAAGACAAATTTCAATATCAATTCAAGGTTAACCTATGGAAAAGTGATTGGGCCCTTTAAGTTACAAGGACACTTGGATGGCAATAGTTACTTGAACTTTTTACAAAATGACTTGCCAGAATTATTAGAAGATGTGCCCAGAAGTGATTTACAAAACATGTGGTTTCAAAATTATGGTTGCCCAGCTCACTATGCCCGTCCGGTGCGAGAATACTTAAACCAAGAGTATCCAGGGCTTTGGATCGGGCGACTTGGTCCTATGGCCACCGTTGACCCGATCTAAACGCCCTGGACTTCTGCTATTGAGGTTGTCTCAAAGACAGGGTCTACTCAAAACCCATTACAACATTGGACACGCTTCATTGGGCGAGCTTCGCCAAAAAATCAATCACGCTGCGGATCATATCAATGGTAGAAGATATGCACGACAAATAAAACCATCTTTTTTTAAGGCGATGTCCTGCCTGTATTAATGCCGGTGGTGTAAAATTTGAACATTTACTGTAATTAATAGTGCAATAAATTAATAAAATAAATGTAAAATTGTTGTAGGTACTTACCATTTGTTTTAATTTATTCAACATTTTTCAAAAACATAAAACCTATTTTGGGCACATAGTAAATGTGATTATTACAACAACAATTTATGAAATTCGGTTCTGGTTTAGAAATAGTACGCATTTTTGTGGCTAGTTTTCCTAGACTATTATACTATTTTGAAATCCTGGTTAGTTGCGTCAATTTATAAAAAAAAAACTTGCCATAGTAGTGTTTATACTTTTTTTTACACCACGATGAGTTAAGTGGACTGAAAGTAAAAATCTTTCAAAATTTTGGGGCAAAAAATAATTTTGATCGATTTTTGTGTGAAAACTACAGTCATTCTGGGATTTTTAAGGGTTGTGGTGGATAGCAGTTCTACTTAGGTTGCCGATACAAAAACAATTCAGAAATATTTGAAAAATTGTGGTCATGGTAGTTAAAAATATCTTCAGGAGTGTCAATTTTCGAAGGATTTAATTTATTTTTTTGTAATTTCAAAAAAAAATAGAGATTTTTTTTCTTTTTTTTTTCTCGAATAGTCATGACCAGGTCTACCGAGCAGGTCTACCCTCTGGTGCCCGCTTATCGTTGAATTTTGGGATACATTGTATGTATAGGAAATATTGTACTTATCCGAAGGGCTAGGCAGACCTCCTCCTCTGCCTAGCCCTTCGGGGAAACAAGGCGTGATATTATGTTTTTTATGTTATGTACTTATCCTTTATGTAAACATTGAAAATTATTTAACTGACCTGTCCTCTCTTCAGTCCAAAGTATCTTGCTACCGGGTCACCAACTTGTATTCTCATCAACATGTTCTCCTTCAATTTACTGTAGTAATGGTTAAGGAAAAATAATAACTTTACAAAAATGAGTTAGTACGCCCAACAAACGCAAGTTTTCTATAGCCAAAACAAGTAAATACTGTTGCAGTATCTTTTGTGTTATTACCAATTTAAAAAAGTAACATAAATAATTTTAAAAAACCCGACTGCGAAAAATTTACTTTAAAAAAGATGACCTATTTTGTCTCCAAACAATCTCATGCAGTCGGAGGCATCTTCTTTTTGACAAAAAAGATCTATTGCCTCCGACTGCTTACGGTTCAGCCGTTTAGTAGTGAGGGAACATAGGGACGGACATACATACGTACATACAGGTCAATTTATTTTATTAGAGGGCCTGCACTTCTGAGGAACTAAAAAACGCCACTGATTGCGCGATTGGCGCGGCAACCTACCTACTGGTCCCAACTCATTTAATATAATACATGTATTAACCATTGACTCAAAAAGAAGATTAGAGAGCTTTTTCCCATTAAAAAAACTATATTATCTGAATGTAGAAGAAGCATCATGCTAGCAAACACTTAAGCGCCAGATCGACGAGCGAGCAAAAACCGCGGTTGGCTATACTGCGGTTTTATACGAATACACGAGCGAGTCGAGCAGTTGCATTTATAGTTTGTGTAGCGCGCCATGACAACCGCCGCAAGTCTGAATAATTTGCTCACAATATCGCATTTTTCACACACTTACAGTACGGCCGACGTATCTTGGCGAGGCTGAACATTGGCTCTGCGAACTTTCATGCATGTTCTCTCACTCGCCTCTTGTCACTATTTGGTTCCTAGAAAATGTTATTGCGCAGTCTTCCGCGCAAAGTTCGGACTCGCCAAGATACGTCGGCCGTATTGTAAAGTACTTAATCGTTCGTATCGTTTTATCATCATGGGAATAATGGAATCCCCATGCAAATGAGCAAAAAGTTTGATTTGTCTCTGCCTAACCCTTCGGGGAATACAGGTGTGATGTTATCTATACTAATATTATAAGGTAAAATTTCTGAGTTTGAATGTAGGGGGGGGTAATCTTCGGAAATACTGATCTGATTCCGAACATTCTTTCGTCGACTTTGTCTCTGTCATCTCTGACCTAGACTAGAGTAGAGCAAACCTATCTCAAATAATAAAAAAAAAAAAAAACTAATGGGAAGCTACAGTATTGCTGAGGGTCATAAGATACAATTTAAGTTAAAAAGAAAATCACGCGGGCGAAGTCGCGGGCAGAAACTAGTGTATGTATAAAAGGATACTATCTAGTTAAGAGCTCAGCTTTCTCATCAGGGTTCAGCACAATGTGTTCTGGGACCAGCTCATGTTCAGTGATGTTGATCAGAAGCTCCGACTCCAAGAAGTGTTCTAGAATGTACTTGGGAGCCATGTCCACTAATGACTGCTTTGCTGAAGGGGTCATACCTGTAAGAGAGAGAAGGAAGATATTGCTTTCAATATTTATTTATTAAAACTTTGTGCACAAGTAAAAAATTACCACACAAAGGATTTTTTGTATAGCCTTGGGCATTTTCTATTACTTCAGAATGAATAGAATCAAATTTGATGTATGCAAAATACAGGAGACTTAGCCTGGAGTTATGGACACTAGCATGTTATACAATATAATACAAATTAATTTATTGTTACACTATGAGACATAGTTGAGGTTTTGTTGGCATCATGTCTATGTAATGATAAAAATATGGCAATATTTAAATTAAATAAATGATTATTACCAGCTTGTACTACAACAATAGCTCTATGAATATTTTCCTCCTGCATCCTGGTACAATATGTCTTTATAGTCTTGATGCCGATTTTGGGTTCATCAGGGAAGAAAACGAACATTTGATCTGTGGGGTCATCATTGTGAGCTACTAGTACAATCAAATCACTTCTGGCAGGTCGCTTCTCACTAGAACAGAATATTATTATAGATGTAGTTTATTTCAGTTCATGACGAAAATGTATAAGACTCACACTTTGACTAGGTTTTAAAAGCAATAAAAATACCAGCTGAACAATAATTCAAGAAGTTATTGATTTTATAATTAAATACTTTTTGCACTCATATTATGACATGGCAATAAATTAAAACCATATTCAGATACACTATGCCTTGAAAATGATTAAAAAATAAATAATGTCAAAAACACCTGATTTGGAATCATAGTTTACAAATGGTAAAATTTAATGCTAGAATTTTATTTTATACGAATTTTACTAAAAAGACTACGTGTTTCATTGAGAAAATGAAAAATATATGAGAAATATGGAGATCCTAGATGAGAAAATAAGGAAAAATTTAATGGAACAGACAATGTCAGAGACAGCCAAATTACATGTTGGTAAGCTCATACTTGTCTAGCTCCTCTTCCAAGCACTATACTAACAAATAAATCATCACACAACTCATCAAACACTCAATTAGAAGCTACAAAAGATGAAGTTTATACCTGGGTTTATCACCGAATTGCTCTTTGAACTGTTCCAACGTCTGATCCAATTCATCCTGCGTCACCAAGTATCCACGGTCATGGCATAACTGTAACATAAAGTAAGATCTCAAAACCACTAAGTAGGTACCTACACCTGTTTTATCTTCAACTTTTTATTTGTGAAATATACGTATTCTCATACTTTTGGCAATTGGACACTATGCAGAATAACAACCATAGCATGTGTAAGGGATTTTAAAGCTTTCTAATTATTGATATTTAGGTTTAATTCACAAGTTTCAAAACTTTCCCCACACAACATAACCTCACTTACCTGCATTACTGTTTTACGTATACGCCATAGTTTATAAGTTTCTGCATCATCATCCATGGTGGTTAGTTAAAAAATATGTGATAGCCTAATTAGGTATTTCTCGTAAATTATCAGTTTATTCCGAAAAAAATAAAGTTTGTATCAACAATAAACATGAAACAGTTCTCTACAATACATAGTCTGTGAACTTGAGCAAGACCACAGAGCAAGACTATAGTGTCGGGCGATGCTAGTGATGTGTCACCCTCATACTGTCACATCGGTTGTCGGTGGAACAAGAAAACGTATCAACTCGACTAATTTTTGACAACTCACATTATAATCGTCAGTTTATTTAATCTAGGCCTAATAAAAGCGTGTTAAAAATTCGATAATAATGAGTGTTAAAGATTCGATAATGATTGGTTATCCAGTGATTCCTGCGAAGAAGTCGAAGTGGCGAATTAGTGGTGTTTGGCCTATATCCAGCAGTGGGCGTCTTTCGGCTGAAATGATGATGATGATTAATCATTTATAAGGCCCACTTGCACGTTCATGGGTTCTCCTAAATAACTCGGAGTTAACGGCTAACTCAAGGTTAATCTCATTACATTAACCCTGAGTTAGCTGTTAACTCCGAGTTATTTGAGCATGCAAGTGGGCCTGGTGACTGGAAAATATCTGAAAAGAATAAAATTTAAAAAAAAAAACTTAAAACATTAACGTCACAGGCCACTGCGCATCACCAGTCAGACGCAACACGTCACATTAGCATGCCGGTGACGCGAGCATGTCGCATGTCGCGAACTCGTAAGATTTTGCCCTACCAAAAAGCGCTCAACGGGCCTAAAGATGTTTTCACTTTAAAAATAGTCCTCCAGACTGAATTTCGGCCATGGCAACCAATCTAGGTTATCTAGGTGCGCAGACACAGGAAAAATATTTATCAACTCTACTATCAAAAAATGTCTGCCTATCTGTCCACCTAGTCGTTGTAATAATTATATGTGAGCTACTTAGTCCAGGAACAATTATTAATTCACATTAGACATTTAAGTATTTTGTTATAGTAATAAGTAACCTTCCGTTTATTTTTACAATTTAATTATGGGAAATTCAAAGTACCGTTGACTGTGAACAACTGAAATCTATTAGCTATTACTAACAGCTACTAAGTTTATTCTGCAATCTTGCCAACGTCACACGGATGCGTAAATAATGCAGCGGGATATTATCGCGCACTGGATTTTCAACTTGTTGAGCCGAGCATTGAGAATCCAACAGAGTGCATTCCAACACGTGGAATACACACTGTTGGATTTTCAACTCTCGGCGCTAAATAGAACGTTGAAAATCCAGTGCGCTATTAAATCCCGCCGCGTTATTTTCGCGTCCGTGCGCACGTCGGCTGATAGTCTTCTATATTATCGACTAATGTGTGTGTGTCTATGATTTTGACGGAGCAATAGTGTTCTGTGAATTACACTATCTGTGGACTGTGGAGTTCGAATTGGTTGATTTTCATAGAAGTTACTATTGAGAATTTGTCCTTTTACTGAAATTCTGCTAACAACACAAATTAAGGAAAATGGCTGGAATAAAGGGTATGTTATCGTAATCGAGGCTATTAGTACACTTTTTTGTTTGAAGATATCTCATCTGTAAAACTATGTCATCATTGTAGTTAGAATGACTCATGTTATTTACAAATATTTTTCAGATATTTTTATTTATCACAGCTGTCTAATTTCAGCATTATTCTTTTTCATGTACTTTTCAACACTTCTGTGGATCAGGGTAAGTTTTGGTTCAAGTCCATGTATCCATTGCAACCAGTGTATCTATTCTATATTATTTTTGTTAAATACAGTTCTGCAGTTGACCTGTTTTTAATACAAATTTTTATCAGTTTTCGATGTAAAAGTTCATTGTACATATGCAGTGATAATAAACGTTCCAACTTGGTTCCATCCAACAAAGGAGTACCTGTTTATCTGCGTATGTCACAGTATTTTTAATAGAGGCTTTTGGCTCAGTAATAACAGCCGCACGGGTCGATTGATCAGGTTAAGCTACCCTTGCCGCAGTCGGTCTGTGGATGGGTGACTCTTTACATACTGAGATCCATCCGTGCCTTGGAAAGCATGTTATGTTGTTGGTCCCGGATGTCATTCTTGGATCTTTGACAGTCGTTATGGATCATTAGAAGCCTGACAAACAGTATTACCCAGTAACTGGGTTGTGGAGGTCAGATAGGCAGTTGCTCTATTTAAAATACTGGTATTCAGCTGTGTCCGGTTAGACTGGAAGCTGACTCCAACGAGAAAAGGCTAGGCACATGATGATGATACACTATTTTTAATAATGACTATTTATATTCTGATGATTTGTTCAAAATGATCTTGGATACCTATGTATGTACATGGTTTCTTGAAGCAATATCAATTACAGAATATTGTAAATCTGATGATAATCTCATGTAGTTAAAATGATAGATTGTTATTATTTCATTCAATTAACTTGTAACATACGAGAAACAGGTTAAATCTGACTTTCGAGGCCAACTAGATTATTCATAATATTCACTTTATTTTGACATCTTCCTCACAAAATTTCACTATGAAACGAAACATCTTTTAGTTAGTTTTCTTCTATATTATTTATATCTTATAAACAAATATGAAACTTGATGTTTTAAATTTCAGTCTGGTGTCTCTCGCATTTGCTGGTTCCATTGGAATGACCTTTGTTATTCTCGCCTGTGCCTTACCACAATATAAGTAAGTAGCTGTCTTATTTACTGATTTTATTACAATTTGTTCTTTATCAACACTAAATAAATAATCCTGATCTTATGTTTATGTTGACATAAATATTCAACTGTACTCATAATTATTAACAATAATATATACTAAAAGAAAATATTAAGCACATTATTTATTGTAATTATTACAAACATCAGAAAAAATAAATAAATTGGGCCACAATTTTTTACATAGAATATAAGTAAGTATGCATTTTACTCAAAATTTGAAACAGAAAATAGATATGCTGTCCAGAAGACATCCCTCCTATAGCGAGATACAAGGTAGAGAACATGCTAAAGACAATGCACTATGATAAGAGCCCTAGCGAAGATGGCGTTACAACCGAAGCTCTGAAATTAGGATCTGACACACCTTCCTAACATAAGTAATGCGATTTTACAAGCAGGTAAACTCCCAACCCAGATCTCAACTCACTCAAATATTGTTCTTCTTCATAAGAACGGCGACAAGTGCAATATTCATAACTACAGGCCCATTAGTCTAGATTCACATATTTTTAAAGGTTTCATCAAGGTTATCCACAACTGCATATATACAAAATTAAACTTGCACCAACCACCGGAGCAGGCTGGATTTTGTCACAGTTCTAACCTAACCCAATTGGTCAGGGTGCCCTAGCTTGGTTACGGCGACCTATTAGGCATAAGAACTCACACCAATCACTTATGACTGCAGATAAGCCATTCTGCATTATGTCTAAATGTCGGTAGCAGTTTTGTTAAATGTAACACAACAGCAATCCAGCTGAACATTGTTCAGCTGTTTTACATAAGGGAGAGCTGTTTTGGAAAACAGCTAGTGGTTATGTAAAACAGCGGATTCGACAATCCATCAGCGCCGTATACTTACATAAAAAAACTACAGTGTTTCAAAACAGATAGCAAGCAAAGTCTTTATTGTATGAAATATGAAATAAATATATAATTAATGAAAATTCATGCTACAGGCTGCAATCAGTACAAACAATTCGTTATGATATTCTGCAAGTCTAGACATCTTATCAGTCTTCTTAATCAATGTCATTTACACTGTGTGTATCTTACAATGAGACAAAATACAATTGTAAATTCCCTTTGTCAAATCTGAGCAATTTTCTCATAAATTGTATTTGCCCCCATTTTGACCATTTTTAGCCATTATGTTACTTGCTTGATCATTATTAAAGATTGGCCGACTAGTTGGTTGGGAAAAACCAACTAGTCGACCAAGCCGATCATTGCTTTCAGTGGTGTTTGGGTTCAGTTCAAAACCCGAAACTGTGATTTTAAAATGAATCATAAACAATAGGTTACGTACGTTCTATAGTCGGAGTTGTAGAAGTTATCATATAGGTAATTTTTTTTTTTTTGTTAAAATTTTGTTTTTCTTGATTCGACTACTTACGAGACTAGTCGATACAAATATGGCCGGATCGTTCCATTTGGCTAGACTGGAAGCCGACTCCAACATAGTTCAACATAGTTGAGGCTAGGCAGATGGAGATAATAAGTCGGCTTTCCCAAGTAGTCGCCAACTAGTTGGTACCTAAATCTTTAACATTATTAATGTGTGAACTCAATAGATGCACATGCTAAGTTCTGTTTGATTGATTTGACAGGCACCTTGTCTATACTAAGTTTTGAACAGCGGGGCAATTGCGTAACACACTAATGCTACGTCAACACTCGCGATAACGCGAACTACACTTCGCGCTCTCTCTCTCGCACACCGCTCGACGTCTCGCTGTACAACAGAGAGCGCACGAACTGTAGTTCGCGTTATCGCGACAATGTAGCCCTTTTTTTTTGGATGGGAAATCATCAAATGACTGCTCCCGCTCTGAGCGGAGCAGGTGGGCGTGTCAGACTTTTACTGACTAAAACCCACCCGTGTTCCTTCAGTTGCCTGTGCCGGGGCCACGGTAACTTTCGAACATCCCGCAAGACAATGTAGCCCTAGTATTACAGTAGAAATCGGTTTCATTATGACCAGTGATAGGAATAGGTAGTGCTAATTTGCTTAAACTTCGAGGAAGGAAGTAACATAGAGTGGATAATACCTCCTCTAAAATCCCAGAATAATTTTAATGACGTTTAAATCCCGGGATTTAAAAACCACGAATTTTTTATCGGACTTTATTTGTAGTTACAAATTATTGATTTGAAAAATCATAACACTTTTTAGGGTTACACACACACACACACATTTATATATGTAATTTTTATGGTGTACATAGTAAAGAGTATTCTATCTATCTATAAATAAAGTCCAATAAATATTTCGTGGTTTTTAAATCCCGGGATTAAAATTATTCCGGGATTTTAGAGGAGGTATTATCTACTCCATGTTACTTCCTTCCTCGAAGTTTAGGCAAATTAGCACTACCTATTCCTATCACTGATTATAACAGATCAACAACATTCATTGCGATATTTACGTTGTTGAGCAGACACATTTTTCGAACATAATTATGAAACAATGGATTAGCAATGTGCTTCAAAATCATTCAGATTGTGATCGATAGTGTGTTACGCAATTAGGGTGCTGATATATGTATCTTGTAATTCGTTACACACAGTCAGTATGACGGGTTAGTAATTAGACCTATAACTACCTAAGCACTTATTTTCACACAATGAATAGTAAAAACTAATAGTAGGTATGGTAGGTTGTCATTATTCTTTAATTTGCCAGAATGAAAAACAGTTTTGATGTTTTTGTTTCTGTTTTAATTAGTTCCTCTTTGTTGACAGACTATGGTGGCCATTCTTCGTGGTCTTGTTCTACATCCTGAGCCCGATCCCGACTATGATCGCTCGTCGCCACACAGACAGCACCAGCGGCAACTCAGCCTGCATGGAGACCGCCATCTTTGTCACCATGGGATTCCTTGTCAGCTCGTTTGCGCTGCCTATCGTTCTAGCTCGTGCTTCAGTGGTATGTATTCGAGAGTTCTGTTAATGTTTTGTACAGTCAATCCTAGGTACTGTAGTTTAGCATCTAGAAATATTTAAAATAGAGATGGTAATTTACACATAACATAACATTACGCCTTGTTTCTCCGAAGGGTTAGGCAGAGGTGTACCTATAGTACACCCACATTTCGCCAGTTATGTTTTAAGTCCCATGTAATAGGGGGCGAGCCTATTACCATCTAGAAAGAAGAAAAGAAATAAAGAAAAATAGTTTTATTTATCACAGAAACACTTGCATACAAAACAATAAGAATAATCAGAAAAATAAAACAAAATAGATCTACCGGGCACAAATCCAGACTCCGGGCTGCTACTGAGAAATTCCTGATAGAAAAACCCAATAACACTACTAAGATGGTAATGTGTGGTTGAAGATAAAAAATAGTGATGTCTTTCTGTACAAAGATTCATTTTTAAGGTATCGAACTTTAACAAAAACGCGCGTGCGACCGCACACGTTTTTTTAAAAGTTAGTTTAGAATACGCGAAACAGACGAAGCTTATACCTAGCAATAATGTATGCTATTGTAAAAAGGATAGCTGCTGTTAACTTCCTACTTCCTTTAGCCGTCCCCGGACGCGACAACGCTTGGATCAAAATATTATCTACAACTTAAATTAAACTTAAAGGGCCAAAACATTTTATTTTTTAACTTTTTGACGGAAGAAAAAAAGGAATAGTTTCTCAAGTCGATGCGTATAGGTGGTCGGTGTAACATAAATACTCATCATTATGAACAACTTTTACTATGGGAGCAAACCTGAAATCGCGAAAAAAAAAATCAGCTGTGGGCTGTGTGGCTAAGTAATAACAGCCGCTTGGGTCGATCGATCAGGTTAAGCTACGCTTGCCGAGGTTGGTCCCTGGACGGGTGACCATCTTTACATATCAAGACTCCTCCGTGCCTCGGAAAGCACGTTAAGCCGTTGGTCCCGGCTGTCATTCGTGGATCTTTGACTACCAATTAGAGTTTCCTTATTTACAAATAGTTACTGCAAAGGCCGTTTATAATGAAGGAGGGGCCTGTGCCTAAGTAATAACACCCACACGGGTTGATCGATCAGGTTAAGCTACGCTTGCCGAGGTTGGTCTGTGGATGGATGACCATCCATTACACACCGAGACCCCTCCGTGCCTCAAAAAGCACGTCATGCCGTTGGTCCCTGCTGTCATTCGTGGATCTTTGAAAGTCGTTACGGGTTGTCAGAAGCCTGAAAGTCTGACAACTAGTCTTGCCAAGAGGTATCGTATAACACAGTAACTGGTATGTGGAGGTCAGAAAAGCAGTCGCTCCATGTATAATACTGATATTCAGCTGCATCCGGTTTGACAGAAAGCCGACCCCGATACAGTTGGGAAAAGGCTACGTAGATGATGATGTTCTTCTGAGTTATTAAACTTCCTTTCACTGTAATTCACATAGCAGGTCGGTATTTGAATTTGTGTGGGGTAGGTACCACAACTATAAAGTAAAATATTAAAACGTTTTTACAAATAATAAAACCGACTTCAAAAAAAACACAACAAAGTGCAAAAATTACTTTGATTTCGGAAGTCCGTGGCAAAAAAGAAAATACGAAACCAAAGACATCGACTTCCGAAATCAAAGTTATTTTTCACTTTGTATTGTTTTTTTGGAAGTCAGTTTTATTTTAGTAAAAAGTTTTTTATACGATTTTGTTTGGTTTTTTAAATTTTAAATTTAATTCTAAAAATATGTTTTTACCATTTGCAGATAGCGTGGGGCGCTTGTTATTTAACACTGGCTGGTAACGTCATAGTATACCTGACTATTCTTGGCTTCTTCACCATCTTTGACATGGACGACTCCGACTACACGATGTGGTGAGAAATCTAAATGTTGTTGCAACATGAGTGGACGATCTTAGACAAAAATATATTGTATCGTAAGACAATGTTGTGGTTTTGTTTATGATTAAGTCTGATAATGATACTGATAGTGTAACATTGAAGGTGGTCTATGAAAATGATGTTAACAACATTCTTTAAAATTTATGAATAATGACATTAAGGAACATGTGTACATTGTCCAGTATTTGGAGTAGTATATGCTCATAAAAATATTTAAAATTGGCATCTGAATATTTTTATTGTGATAGCTCGTATCTGCAATGTTTGTTTTTAATAAATGATTAGCTTAATCATTTAATAAAACAGCTCCATGTAAAATTGTTTATTCTTTGCAGTTTGTCTGTTTGTGAACAACATATAGGTAGCAAGACCGTTGTGATATTGATTGATAATGCAGTTTAATTAATACGTTTTTGTAAACATGACTTGAAAATAGCAACTATTTGTTAATTCTAATATTTTCTTACATAATCGATGTTGACTAACTTAGTTTCAGCAGATACGAACTACCACGTAGATTCGAGTACTGATATTATAATATTATTATACTTTTATTCCATATGAATCAACATAATTTATGTGAATTTTATAATATAATGTATGTTACTCACGTATTTAACAAACAATATTCTATTTGTTACTATTTAAACTTGGATTAAGAGAAATTTTAGTGTAAGATATAATTGGAGATATTTTTTTATCAGTAACTGAAATTCAGAACAACTTTCAACAATAATTATGATAAACGTTTAAAATGAGCTTGTATCGTGAATATTAAAATCTCATAAATAAGGCTTTGTTGACTATGCATACCATCGTTTTTAGGATTATCAGTTTAGTACTATTTTTTCAATGCCTGTGGCTAAGGAAGCATTGGCTCGTAATGATTAAGTAGTGTAGTGTTTGGTACTTTCAAATTTTGAGCAGTCGAGTGGTATGGATTGAATATATTTGCTTTGTTATTAATAGAAAACGAACAGTATCTGGATCTGGGATACACAACCTTCGCCTTGAGTGTCTATGAAAAGTATTCGAGATTTATTGATAGCATTATTTGATACTGTCGTTGCTTTCTAAAAATACTGAGCAGAGTTAAGCTTCCGCAACTGGAAAAATGTAAAAATGAGATTAGAGCCAAGATGTTGTGTGCTACTGATTGGGGTAGTAAACATTTTCTTTCTTTATTGTCAGAATGATAATATAATTATTATGAATGATTGTACGTACCAACACATTATAAAGACGCAAAAATGTTAATGTAGTTCGGCAATCTAATTATTCGAGTCAAATGTGTATTTGTTGAACAACTGCTTGATTTAAAGGCTGAATAAAAAACTGTTATGCAATGCACTTCGTGTTTTTGCTAACTTAGTCATTGCTATTTGATGTAACAACGCCGAATGTAAAGTGCAACAACATCCCTAAATCATTCCACTGTGGCTCCAAAACATTTAAATAGTAAGGAACCTTTTGGTGCAGAAAAATGGTTGAACAATAAATTGGTTGAGGTAATTTTAGTAAAAAAAAAAACCTATGAAAAATTAAATTTGACAAAAATTTTAACATAGTAACATTGAAGTTTTGAAATATTAAACATGTTGCTATTACATTCCTGTAATGTAAATTGTGTAAATATAGCATTAGTATCAGGTCACAATAAATATCAGCTGCTTTATAATATATTGTTGTTTCATTATTTATACGCTTTTATTCCCTAGATGTAGAAGTGTTTGCCAATTATGGTAAAGTTTCGTCATTTGCAAAAGTGCTGCGAAATACATGTTTACTTAGTGCGTTTTGAGCTTTTTCAACTGGCGTACCTACATGCAGTATAATCAAGCATTACTGCTGGAATTTAACAACAAATAAGTTACGTTTTAGCGTATCGCTAATCCAGCTCTTTAAGGGTCTGTATTATGAAGTATTAAGAGGGCTATCACATTTTGTCACCTCTCTCGCTCACACGGGACCAAATTTTTAAGAATGTTAAATGAAAATATACTTTTTTGAAAAATGTGATCAATGGGCTCCCTACTAAATAATATTAATTTAATAGGTAATTATTAAAAACACATTTTTATTGTAACATTTATTTAAATCGTCTCAAAAACAGATCATAATACTTATTGAGCTAAGTTTATTAGATAACACAATATAAATGTGTTTTTAATAAGTACCTATTAAATTAATATTATTTAGTAGGGAGCCCATTGATCACATTTTTCAAAAAATCATCTTTTCATTTAACATTCTTAAAAAATTGATCCTGTGTGAGCGAGAGGGGTGATAAAATGTGACAACGCTCTTAATCCATTGGTTCTAGTCTGAAAAAGGGATGGCGTTATCGGTTATGTATAGCTCGGTCTCTCTCGCGCACTGGAATCATGATGGCATTAGAACGTCATAATATGGCACCAGGGGCTGTATTATGAAGTATTAATGCCATCATGATTCCAGTCCGAAAAAGTGATGGTGTTATCGATCATGTATAGTTCGGTCTCTCTCGCGCACTGGAATCATGATGGTGTTAGAACGTCATAATAATTATGGCACCAGCGGGGCAATTGCGTAACACACTAACGGTAGGAATCTGTTTCATTTTGACAGTTCTCATAATAATAATTCATAATCATTTATTTGCTAATATGGGTAATTACACAAAGTTATTGAGAGTAAAGCACAGTCCGACCATATTACACCTTGAGGCATGCAAATCACAAGCTTATTGTTATAATACATCTTCTTGCAAAAAAAATTAAAATTAATAGTAATTTAGTAATTTAGTTTTATTCATTTCACCGTAGCAATTTGCAAATAATAAAAGAAACATACTAAATAAACTTGGTAATAATGTCACTTGACAAATTGAAGTTTAAAAATAATGATGTCAAGATACAAATGTGAATAGGGAAATGTCATTATTTGGTAAAGTCAATATAAAAAATAATAATGTCAAGTTATGTCTGTAAATAAATGTCAAAGTATATCAAATATTAATAATTAAATTAGTGCACTAGTTACATCAATATGTCCTTACATCCTCCATTAAATTAGTTCTACAATATTCATTGCGTTATTTACGTTGTTGAGCAGACAAATTTTTCGAACATCAGAAGCAATGGATTAGCAATTTGCTTGAAAATCATTCAGATTGTGATTGATAGTACGTTACGCAATTAGGGTGCTGGTATCGTATTATGACGTTTTAACGCCATCATGATTCCAGTGTGAGAGAGAGACAGGGCTATACACGATCGATAGCACCATCCTTTTTCGGATTAGAATCGTGACGGCATTAATACTTCATAATACAGGCCCAGGTCCGAAAATTGTTGGTTACCCTACCCTGCCGTCTGTCGACAGAGTTGATTGGTCAGCTGCCTGGGAAAGACTGCACGTTTTGTGAACTGCATTCCTACTGAAAATATTTATGCAATCACTCAGTAGAGCTTTATAATAATTCCAATTGCTTCCCCTGGGAGATATTCGTCTAGTTATTATAAAAATAGTTCTACTTCTAGTGCAAAGTGATATGTGTGTGAGTGATGTGTGTGTGTGATTGCTGAATTATTTTCAAAATAAATAGTGTAGTCATCTCAAAACCTCTCTCTTGAATTTGTATATAGTAAATATGTATGTATGTGTATTATAAGTTTATAACTTATTTATGTACAAATTGTTCCATTTCTAACAGAGCACCTGCCATCTAATCTCTTCACCACCCATGGTTGACTGGTAGAGAATGCCTAAGGCATTAAGTCCGCCTTTGTACTTTTTTAAGTGTGAAAAGTTTAAATAAATAAATAAATATGTATAATTTCTACATTTATATCTGTAATTTTTATGGTGTACGTAATAAAGAGTAAGGATTCTATCTATCTCAAGTGCTAACGTCTGGAATTGAGTCTGGTAAGCCCGACCCAGTTTTTGGAACAAAAGTCTCACTTCATTTCAGAGGAAACACTTTTGATGGGCACTTTATTTGAACAACATTGTTAAAGAAAAAAAGTTTAAATTTTAAGCATTTCATTTATCAATTACATACATAAATATAATGTCACGCCTGTATTCCCGCAAAAGTTAGGCAGAGTTGTACTTATCTTCGCACACCCACATTCAAGTCCCATGTAATAGGGGCGAGCCTATTGCCTTCAACCGGGCAGAAATCCAGACTCGGGACTGCTATTAAGAAATTCCAGATGGAAAAACCCAATTATCACTGCCCGACCCGGGAATCAAACCCAGGACCTCATGCTCAGCAGTAGCACTTGCGACCACTACGACGATCAACGAGGCAGATATCTTGCTAATTTTATTGTAAGTTATGTTATTAGTTTAATGTTATTTGTATTACCTATGGGTTTATTTGCTTGCAATCAATGTTTTTTTTTTAAATAATATAAGTATGACAAATAATTATTAATTTCAAAAGCTGTACGTAGTTCCGTGAAATGGAACGTAAATTAATCATCTTCCGCTGATTTGACGTTTCTCACACGTCAAAATTCGTGAATCCATCAGCGATTGTACCGCACCCAATAAAGTTTTCCTTATAATTTATTGTAATTTCTGATTAGAACAGTATTTAGCAAATATAGAATCATGGGTGATCATTTACCAGCGTGTGTCATCGATGTCGGCACGGGTTACACGAAGCTGGGCTTTGCTGGCAACAAGGAACCGCAGTTTATCATTCCGTCAGCCATAGCGATAAAAGAAACTGCGAAAGTCGGCGATCAAAGCACTCGACGTATGACTAAGGCCGTGGAAGACCTAGATTTCTTCATCGGCGATGAAGCGTTCGACGCCACTGGGTATTCAGTGAAATATCCAGTACGCCACGGTCTTGTCGAAGATTGGGATCTAATGGAACGTTACATTGAGCAGTGCATCTTCAAATACTTGAGGGCGGAGCCAGAAGATCATCATTTCTTGCTCACTGAGCCTCCACTGAACACGCCCGAGAACAGGGAGTATTTAGCTGAGATTATGTTTGAGTCATTCAATGTGCCTGGTTTGTATATTGCTGTGCAAGCCGTGTTGGCGCTCGCGGCGTCTTGGAAGTCACGTACCTCTGCTGAACGTACTTTCACAGGCATTGTAGTAGACAGTGGAGATGGTGTCACCCACATTGTGCCTGTAGCTGAAGGATATGTCATTGGATCATGTATCAAACACATACCCATTGCTGGTAGAAATATTACCTCATTTATTCAATCTCTACTTCGTGAACGTGAAGTAGGTATCCCACCAGAACAAAGTTTGGAGACTGCAAAGGCTATCAAGGAGAGATACAGTTACATTTGTCCAGATATCGCAAAGGAGTTTGCTAAGTATGATGCAGACCCTGGTAAATGGATGAAGAACTACACGGGTGTTAATGCTATTACCAAAAACCCATTTTCTGTTGATGTTGGTTATGAGAGATTTTTGGGACCTGAGATATTCTTTCACCCAGAGTTCTCTAATGCTGATTTCACTGTGCCTTTGAATGAGATGGTAGATGAAGTCATCCAGTCATGCCCAATAGATGTGAGGAGAGGTTTATATGGAAACATTGTGTTGTCAGGTGGGTCAACAATGTTCCGTGACTTTGGCAGGAGACTGCAGCGTGATATAAAGAGGACAGTTGATGCGAGATTGAAGCATTCTACAACTCTCTCAGAGGGCCGTATCACGCCTAAGCCTGTTGATGTGCAAGTCATTTCACACAACATGCAGCGGTACGCCGTTTGGTTTGGAGGCAGTATGTTGGGCTCAACTCCTGAGTTCTACCAGGTGTGTCACACAAAGCAGGCGTACATGGAGTACGGCCCCAGCATTTGCAGACACAACCCAGTATTTGGCACCATGACATAAATGTATATTGTAATTCATTGCCAGTATTCAGTCAATAATGTTGACTATTTTTAAGCAATTATGAATTTATAATTTTAAGATTTATTTTACTTAAAAGAGACTTACTAAGTATGCCTATTTTATAAGTGTAACTAAATGTAGCTACATGAGATATTGGAGCATGATATTTGTATAAAAACATTTAATTCCAACACTAAGTTTATGATTATATTAATATTCATTTCATGTTAAATCTAATTTCCTGGCTGGATTTCTTATTAAGAGGCATTTAATATTGCATTCCAGCTTTTTACCAAATATACAGTCTTGATATATAATGTTCATTTTATTTATCTATTAACAAACCCTTTACTGTGTTCATAACTACATAAAATGTTTTTAATTTTATTCATCTTAACATTTTGACTGCCCCGTCTATTTAGGTTAATTTCGTGGTACATCCAATGGGTTTTTTAGAAACTGCTTTATTTTCATACGTCCCTAGAAAATCGAAAGTCCTAGCTCACACGTCCAGCCCAGGAAGCGCGGTTCAGTGGCCTTTGACTAATGCATTACATGTAGACAAGCAAGGTGTATGTGCAGGAACACTACTATTCATTTGGACTAAAAGTATGTTATATTTCGAAATATTTAAGATTATCAGTTTTATTTATCTTGAAACAACAAGATTAGTCGAGTTGCCTTACGCCAATAGTTCGTAGCCGTCATAACAGATGGCGCTGTTCAGAAATAATACTAATGAATGGGCCCTTCGAGAGGTGTAACAAACATCTACGCAAAACTATTAGTAAAACATGCACGCAACGCAAACTTTATCGTTTCTGATTTTTTAGCTCGTTTCTCATGTTTATACAAATAAATAAACTTACTTAGCCTTCAAAAAGGTAAATAAAATCCGATTCAGCCTGTTCCTTGCTGCCCGGATTTACTTTCGAACAGTATTGGTGGCCCTACTACTCTCCTAGAGGCGGGTTGTGGCTGTGTGAATAGTGAGGGTATGCCGTGGTCGGCGAAACCTATGTACTTATGCGGGAGGGAGTGTATCGGGCGGCCGCCGCAATCAGAGGATTGGGGTGTTTTATAACAGAGAAGAAACGCTTTGAAAGGCATTTCATGAACTGTTGGACGGTGGGCATTTTGAGATCTAAGTCTAGATCCACATTGCGGACATAGAAGGGGGCTCTCGTGACCTTTCTTAGGAAACGGTTCTGGAGGGTCTGTATCTTAAGGAAATGGCGTGACTTAGCGAGTGCGAAGACGATGCATGCATAGGTCATGATGGGATGGATGACCGCGGCGGCGTTGCGCAATTTGCACTTGAGTAACAATTTGCTGCGTGTGGTCAATATGAAGTAGAGCCTAGCGAGAGCGCCTTAGGAGGTGCGCGAACGAGTCGCCTTTATCTGCTCACTGAAGGTAAGGTGGTGGTCAAGGATCACACCTAGGTATTTAGCTCGCTTCTCCCAAGGGATCGGCTTGCCATACATAGTGATCTGACTGGGCCGTCGCTCGCATATAGGATACCGTTTTTATATAAAGGATGATGCCTCCCTGATCCTCCTATAATAGCCATGTGTAATAAATCGTTGGATAGGTACCTACCTCTTTTTAAACTGAATACAAGTTACTATAATATCGCGCCTAATTACCTACAAATACTTGTCCGCTTAGAGTTATAGGTAGGTATTGCACCAAATATGCCAGTTTTAGCAACACCCGGTTTTTTAAATACCTTTCATTATTCACTGCACTTTGGACGTCATTAGCTAGTAACCGATCATGGGTTCACTCCTCCCCCCCTAACGCTGACTAATTAGCGATTAAATTTGGAACAAAACATCTTTTGCTAGGTGCCCTAGTTTTTGAGATATAAATTTGGCCAAGTTGTGGAGACTCCAGATCGGCCACCTATACCTAAACCCTATATATCTTTAGAACCAGTGACCGACAAATTTTGATATTTGGCGACAAATTTCGACTAATTAGCGACAAATTTTTTGTGTTATCAAAATTAAAATCCCTGATGGTGGCCGAGCCATTGTCAGTCACACGATTTGTTTTATTACCTCACACGCAATGTACCGTTACCGTGGCAAAACGCGCGTAGCGAATGGCAGTGCAGCGAGCCTTCGGCCGCCGAGTATTTCAACATCCATTGCTGATTTTTTTTATTTTAAATGTTTTATTTAGGTACATAAATGGAGTGCTGCGTTTATAGAATGTAATTTTACATTAAAATAAAGGAATAGTAACTGGAAAAACGATTAAAAAAATTAAAATTTTCCTGAGAAATTTTCCGATGGAATATGATTCAAAATAAGGAGCTGAATGCAGCCTGTTAGTTTGCGGAGGGCTGTTCCTTACATCCTGTACACCTAGCCCAGCCACCGGATGGCCTCTCTTTTCGCTTTGATGTTGGAAATTCTCGGAAACTCGATTAACGGCAACCGGTTTAGTAGCGGCAGTGTTGAAGGAAAGTACCCACCAACCTACCTAATGGGTATTACTGAGAACTAAGTAAGCTAGCTACTTTTAAGTAAGACAAAACAGTGACGGTGTATTGGATCAGGAAGGTTGAATGCTTACCTAAATAAAGTGA
The DNA here is from genome assembly GCA_947568875.1 of Fissipunctia ypsillon. NCBI lineage: Eukaryota > Metazoa > Arthropoda > Insecta > Lepidoptera > Noctuidae > Fissipunctia > Fissipunctia ypsillon. Next base: position 10,660,172 of record OX387659.1, on the reverse strand, counting down.
TCTAGTCTACCCAAGTAGACTAGATTCCAATAGTAAACGCAATTATGTAGGTCTTACTTAGGTAATACGTAATCCCAATGACGTCAACTCGGTGCTCTATGATGTAGAGTATTTGGCTAGAGTCTAGATACAAGTGAATCTCAATCCTACCATCAACTCTCCATCTCTAGCAGAATCCGTGACCTCTCAATCTAGATTTTAGATGCCAGAAAATGAGGAAAGACATTACGTCCTTTTCTTACGCCTCTTCAAAATACCCGTTTTAACATAAAGTTCCTGTACAAATTACACATTACAAATACATTCAATTGGCTTCAGTCAAGCTGTCGATTCTTTTTCATGTCATTTTTGTTATTTTAATTTTATTTTCTAAAGTTTTACTTAGTGTGTGATACTAAAAATCGTGTAAGTAGTGTTTTTTATTAATGTTGAACAATGCGACAGCAGTGAGGCCGTACGAAGCGCCAGTCAATCTGCCACATCGCTGGATGTCCTAGTGAGATGCCCTCATTGTCCCCAAGCACGCTTGTTTAAAGGTGGACGAGGGTTGAAGGTACATTTGGGTAAGAAACACAAACTCCACAATGTGCCTTCATCCTGCCCGACAATACTCACTTCCCTAACACCTGTTTCACCCGCTCAACCCTTTTGGGAACCCTTGCAAAATTAAAAACTTCACCTCCAGTTTTAAAGCGAGTTCCTCATGGCACGAGAACATCCGTGGCTTCAAGTTTAGCGCGTTGTGTCCGCCTCGCTGCCCGAGAGAACTCTCAAAGTGTTTGGGAGCAACTACTCACCTTCTCGTTAGAATTCTACATGTGCAAAAAAATTTGGCAAATAAGAAAACTTTAACAACACAAATCAAGGATAATTGCAACATTTTGGCCCTAAGTTTCGACCCTAAATTAAAAGCGCCCCTCCCCCAAAGAGGCTTATTGCACCATGTGGAGTCTAAACTAGGTGAAGGTGATATCAAAGGTGCAGCTAGGATCGTCTTTAGCAGCGATGTGGTTGCGCCGTACTCTCCAGAGACACTTACAGCCCTGGATAGCAAACATCCCGTCCCGGCAGATGACCTCTCCTTTCCTGACCCACCCGATCCGGAATCCAATACTTACACTTGAAATTACAGCTCAACAAGTATGTGCGGCCGTGTGCTCCTTTCGAAGTGGCTCAACATTTGAAGGACCTAATGTGTTCAGGCGCCGGGGAGGCTGGTGAGTCTCTTCTGAAGGAGCTGACGACCCTCATCAATCTTATGCTCTCCGGCAATGTGAAAAAATCTGTCGTTGATATCTTGTATGGGGCAAATCTGTGTGCCCTGCGCAAGGAGGATAGCGGCATTCGTCCCATTGCCGTAGGGTCCGTTTACCGTCGTACCGCAGCCAAAATTTGATGTGCTTTCGACAGCGAAACACTGGCCAGCAAATTCCAGCCCCTACAGCTGGGCTTCGGGTCTAAAGGGGGCTGTGAGGCTGCGGTACATGCATTATCGACTTACCTCAATAGCGATAAAGGTGAGGTCATCCTTAAGGTTCACATTAAAATTGCTTTCAATTCCGTAAACAGGAACACCTTGTTGACAGAAGTCCAAAAAGAAATACCCAAAATTTACAGTTTTCTATATCAATGTTACAGGCAACCCTCTAAATTACTTTATAAAGACAACCTTTTGAAATCAGCCGTTGGATGTCAACAGGGTGACCCTCTTGGGCCAGTCATTTTTAGTTTGGCAATAAATCCAATTATTCGATAACTAAATTCTAAATTCAACGTATGGTATTTTGATGACGGAACCCTAGGAGATGATGTAGACACAGCCTTAAAAGATTTAGCTTTTATAAAAGAAAAGTTTAGTTCCATCGGCCTAGACCTTAACCTTTCCAAATGTGAAATTTATCTTCCCCAAATCACTGACAGACAGACTATCATAGCAAAATTTAATACAATAGCACCAAATATCAAAATTACGGAAAGAAACTCTCTTCACCTCCTGGGGTCCCCAATTTTTGACAAATCCTTTCCAACGTTTATTCAGGAAAAAATTCAAAATTTTCATGATCTCGGAAAGACTTTTCAAAATCAACATCCTTCACACTAATTCAATACTGCTGGTTTGGACCAAAATTTACGCATAGCCTTCGCTCCTCCTATCTATGGAAGCATAAACAACTTTTAGAAAAAGTAGACCAAATTATTAGAAACACACTAACTTCTATTCTAAATGTGGCCCTGGACGACCGAGCGTGGTAGCAAGCCACACTTCCCATCCGCCTGGGTGGTCTCGGCGTCCGCAAAATTTCAAGTTTACCGGCCTTCCTCTTCTTTCCTCTTCGGTCCACAGTAACCGATAAATTAACCAGGAAAATTTTATCTTCCCCACTGGTCGATTCTGAGGTACAGTGTTTGACCGATGCGTTGAACGCTTGGAAGATGGCGTGTCCCAATACGGATTTACCCGACAACCCGTCCTCTCAGAAACGGTGGGACGTGCCGCTCTGCGGTATTATACGGAATACCCTAGTAAATACGTCATTTAATACTGTTGAGCGTGCCCGTCTGCTGGCTGTGGGAGAATGGGAGTCAGGCTTGTGGCTTCAGACGCTTCCGTCATCCACCATAGGCACTATGATGGATGACTCTTCGTTTCGGCTCGCTACATGTCTCCGCTTGGGCGCACCTTGTGTTGCTCCGCATCGGTGTCACTGCGGTGAAGCTGTCGATAATCTCGGACCCATGGCCTGTCCTGCTGCAGGAGCGCAGGCCGCATAGCATGGCACGCCAGCATCAACGATATTATTCGTCGAATTCTTGTAACCGCCGGCGTACCAGCGGTATTAGAACCAAACGGCTTGGTAGGTACGTGACGATGGGAAGAGACCAGACGGCATGACGTTGTTGCCTTGGAAGGTGGGTAGACCTCTGGTGTGGGACGCAACCTGTGTCGACACCCTTGCACCATCTCATGTTCCAAGCACGGCGTGCTGTGCTGGCGCCGTTGCTGTGGCTGCTGAGACCCTAAAGCGGCGCAAATACTGTAACCTTATCGGTAACTACAGTTTTGAGCCGTTTGGGGTCGAAACGCTCGGATCATGGGGCCCGAGTGCGCGTCTCCTTTTTAAGGTAATTTCTTGCCGACTGGTCGACACTTCACGTGGCCAGAGGGCTGGCTCGTTCTTTGGCTAAAGAATTAGCATTGCCATTCAACGTGGCAATGCTGCCAGTCTTCTGCGCACGTTTCCGGATGACAGTAGTGTTGCCCAAATGCAAGAACAAGACGAGACTTAGCCAGTCTTGGTCTTGGTCTTGCGCCAATACACCTGGTCTTGGTCTTGGTCTTGGTCTTGCGCTCCCAGTCTTGGTCTTGGTCTTGGTCTTGCAGCAAGAGTCTTGCAAGTCTTGCAATTACCTATTAGTCTATTACTATTTATTAAAGTTTACTTTAAATCTTAGAAAAACGTATTAGAATTGGAACATTGTGAGCTTGAATTAACATAGCCATAGTAAAGATCAAGCAGATTAATAAATAACTGAAGATTTGATAAGAAATTCGAAAAATCAACTGACCTATATGTCGTTTTCCATGGAAGTAACTGTTTCTTAATAAACATTTATGATTTATAAGCTTAAGAAGTTTTAAAATAAATAAATAAGTCCTGAACGTCACTATATGTACCTCCAAAGTTACTATTCCTCGTGGACGAAGTCGCGGGCACAGCTAGTAAATACTTACTCTCATCATCTCTCTCAGAGATATTCGGGCTGGTAAGTAATACAAAACTCTTATCGCAGGCTTTTTATTTTATTAGTAGGTAAGTACCTACGCTTTTTATATTATTTTATTAGTTTTGTAGAATTTTTTTACACGTTTCAAGTATATTTAAAAGTGGCTACAATATTTATTAAACGGGTGATATTTGAACACTTTTTTGCTATTTTTTCTTGTAAAAACTTAAGAAATATAATGACTAAATGTACAATAATAGTACCTAAGTAATTAGTTTAAAACCATATAAGTAATCAATATTATAATATATACTTACTAGAATGAATTAATATGACATCTACTACCTATCCTTACCATTTTATCCTAATCATAATACTACTTGCGTGATCAGTATAATGTATTCATTTTCATTCTAAGCACTCTGAAACTTATTTATTCTTTGGAACACCTGTAGGTACTCTTAAAAAAATTCGAAATTATTTTGCATGAGTATACCTACGCCCTATGGCGGCAATCAAATAGTGTCACAAATGTTATGATTTCGGCGTGGCGGCAACGATTGTTTTAGATTTCAAAAGAAGCCGCCGGCGCGTGTATCATAACCATGTACTTCCGAAAAGCGGCAAATTTCTTTGAGAAGTAAGTACAAAACCTTTGATGCCGCATTATCAAAGTGCCGATGGTTAAAACATAACTATGCATGCACTCAGTTTGATTTTAATAGATATTTTTTTATTCGCTATGTTTATGGTATTAGTCGTAATGCGCATAGGTCCAGTTTTTCATATTCTTTGATACAGTTTTTTGCGTCTCATAGAATTCCTAAGCGTACCTACCTATACACCGAACTGTTACACCTAACTACTCAGTGAAATAGCGCTAAGTCCTAGCTGCAAGACGCAAGAGTCTTGCAGGCTATGTCTTGTTCTTGCTCAAGTCTTGCACGGTCAGTCTTGGTCTTGGTCTTGCTAAAAATACGCGGTCTTGTTCTTGGTCTTGGTCTTGCAAAAACGCAAGAACAAGACCAAGACTGCAAGACCAAGACTGAATTTGGGCAACACTAGATGACAGCGATGCGGACGAGTACTTCGACGCCTAAGTTTCCTTTTGTTTTGTATATTTATTTGTATAGGTAGTTAGTTAGTTAGTAATTGTATTTAAGATTTGAGAAAATAAATTTGAAGTTAAAAAAATACATAGGGATTAATAAAATTGTTAACTTGTAACGAATCTGTACGCCTGTCGGCAATGCGTAGAATTGGCCAGGATTCATTCGGAAATTGGCTCTTTTGTGGCAGTCGTGTAAGCCTCGGCGACGTAGGAGTGTGACCGAGTCGACGGCACCAGATTAATTAGTGAGGTGCTTTGTAAAAACGAGTTGCAGCCTTCGTACCACCTGGTGTTACTACGCGGATGGAGGATCAGGGCTGGCAATGTAGTTGGTACCTATATAAGAGTAACAATAAGTAAAAATATTCATAAAATTTAAAAACGAGCTCTTATTGCGTAGGTACTTAGTGGGATACCTACCTAATAAGACTATTTATATGTATAAGATAATTTCTAGACCAGTCAGTGGATGGTGGAAATAAACTTAAATTGTAGGTATGCAAATAGGTAGGTAGAAGATAAATAATTATTAGTATTCTGTTCTGAAAAACTATTTCTACGTAGGTATTCTGAGAAACTGTTCTTACTACTACGTACCTATTTCTAATTACAAACTCAGTCTCTCAGGTAATAGGAGGTATCGATACCCCCTAATTGCTATTAAGTGTTCACAGTTTTTCTACCTTGTTCCATGTTCAATGAAAAGTTCCTTATTTACTTGTCCTGACTGACTGTTTCATCAATGCAGAGCCTAAACCGCTGGGGCTACAAACATGAAAGTTTGCACACGGTTCCCTTTTATAATTTAGAGCACTAAGAAGGGGTTTTTGGAAATTCAACCTTTAGGGGAGTGAAAAGGGGGGATTTAGTTTGTATGAAAAATCTTATTCCTTGTGTTAATAAACTTGAAACTTGGCACGAATACTTATATTAGTAAATTATAAAGTTTGTCATTTTTTGATTTTCTAAACTACCTCCTAAAGGAGAATTGGGGGCGTCAAAGTTTGTATGGAAGAATTTTGCGCGTGGTCCGATTAATTCGAAACTCGGTAAGTATTTATACTTAGAAGACTGAAAATAAAGAATAACATATATCTATCAGAATTTTTCGAAAATCTAACCCTATTGGGGATAAAAGGGGTAGTCAATTTAAAAATTTTGGGGAAAGTATGAAATCCACGCGGAAGTCACGGGGGAAGTGCTTGTATAGAAATAAATATGGAAGGTACGAAGGTAGAAGTCGTCTAATTTAAAATTGCACGCCCCTCCACCGCTTGTTGCATACCTACACATTTGAAATGTTTGTACTGACATTTTAGTGGAGGGGCGTGCAGTTTTAAATAAGTTGATCTCTACCTACGTGAGAAAGTTCACCCGATGACAACCCTTCTTGTGCCTACGTCGTAAAACTATTTGCTAACGAGACAGTTCCTACATTAATTAGCGAGGACTAATGAAAAGAGCAACACAGCGACACAGGAACACTCGTCATTCAGTGCTCTTTCAAAAAATAGGTACCTACCTAGATACCTACACTAGACTAGAGGGTGTATCTAATAACTACCTAACAAGGACGATTGAGTGAATGGATCTTGGTAGTACTTAATGGATGTAGGAATCACACAACAGAAAACTAAACACCTCGTCATAAATCTTGCGCTACCTAAGTAGGTAATATCTTTCGTGAAAGGATATTCAGCACTCAGTTTTATTTACTTAGCTGTTGTGGCAGATGGGCAATCCACCGGGTTTAAACCCGGTGCTTTGATAAAAACCCGATAAACACCCGCAAGCACCCATAAACACCCAGAAAATTGGGTGTATATTTGATTTGATGAAATTAAATTAGTGATGTTAAAAAATATGTTTTAAAAGTGATTTTCATTCATTTCATTTCTTTCTAGGCAACATTAGTTAGATCAGGGAGGGTAAAATAAAATGGTACGAGATAAAAACGAAATTTCAAAAATCACATTTTCTATTATTTCAACTTTTGAATAGCTTATTTTATGTTGTAGTGAGTATTTAGCGTTGAAGACTCGAGCGTAAGCGTGTTAGTTGTCATGTTCATCATTTGTAAGTTAATTTACATGATACCCCTTAGCTTCCTGTAAATACTTTAAGATTTGTTCATAGCATGTGGTGCGCACACATGGCTTAATATGCTTAAATTCCTCCGCCACTAATTTTCCGAAGAGCTCATTTCTTTTGTCTTCTCCCTCTCCATATAAAGCACATTCTGAACAATTTGACTTCTTAACTGCGTTATCTTGTAATTCTTTCCTTCTTTTTATACCCGTGGGGACAGAAAGAATAGATGGAGAACTTGGTCTATGTAGCTTTGTTGGTGACGCTGACGGTAAATTATCTAAACATTGTGTCTCACTATCTAAAATGTTTGGCGACCGGTTCCGATAGTAAAGTCTGTTCTTTTTCTCTCCTACGATTACATAATAAAAATTAAATTAGATGGGCTATAATGTTACAGAAGAATAAGTAATATGTGTAAAGTATAAAGTAATAAGTGATGGGCTATAATGTTACAGAAGAATAAGTGATATGTGTAAAGTATAAAGTAATAAGTGATGGGCTATAATGTTACAGAAGAATAAGTAATATGTGTAAAGTATAAAGTAATAAAGTAATAAGTGATGGGCTATAATGTTACAGAAGAATAAGTGATATGTGTAAAGTATAAAGTAATAAGTGATGGGCTATAATGTTACAGAAGAATAAGTGATATGTGTAAAGTATAAAGTAATAAAGTAATAAGTGATGGGCTATAATGTTACAGAAGAATAAGTAATATGTGTAAAGTATAAAGTAATAAAATAATGTTACAGAAGAATTATTATAAGTATGTATCTAATTTATTTATAATACTCACGTAGTTTTGTTTGAATCATCTGCTTTAATGCAACATTTTTATCATCACTTTGGTTGCCTTCCATTCTGCTTAGCAACAAATTTCACGCTTAGCACGTTGATCGTATTCCTTTTACGCTTAACTTCGAAACTACCTAGCTCTAGCCGTTTTTCTACAACGAATGAATGTCATTCGTTCATTCTGCTAGATAAATTCCCGAAATCAGTGTAGCCATTTAGCGACAGTTGGCAGCTCCAAATGATAACAAAATTATATCAATTGTTAATTTGCAGAAATCTTAGCTTGTTTAGAATGACTATTCCTTTCAATTGTTGTAATTTATGTGACCGGTTTCAGTATTTGATTTTAATTTTAATTATTTTTAAATGTCAACACAAATTGCTAGAAATAAAATGAATTATAATCATACAAAACAGCTGAGATTGCGCTCAATCAACACTGGATTTATATTTTTGATATTATCCACAAACTCTATAAAAAAAAAATAGCAAAATATTTGAATTTTACGTGGGCTCAAAATACAGGTGGCTAAAATCTAGTATAAAAAGCAAATAACGCGCAATCTATGATCGGGGATTTCCCGACGCTGCTGATGCTGACAGATAAAAGTAGACTACAGAGATATAAGTGCAATTTAATTGGTGCGTAAACGTGTGAAGAAAGAAACGATATCTTTTGGTTTTACTAGAATCCATAAAATACTGTGTACCTATATTTTAAAAGTGTTAGTCGGTAAGTGCATTATTTTTATATTTTTTTTTAAATTATGCTTTGAAATTGTTCGAAGTGTCGTTAAATTTCTCGAGCAAATTAACATTTTTTTTTGTCACGCTTTATTGGTTACAGTAAATACATATAACAATAGACCTATAATAATACAAAATCAACTTTGCTGTCACAAAGTACCTACTCTCTGTTGGTGTAAAATGATGTGGAATTTTTACCATAATCTTACTTTTAATTAAATAACTTAACTCTGAGCTAGCCCGATCAGTCAGAGCAATTAATATTATTTAATTATTCTTTTTTTTTAATATTTTTGAATTGTATATTTTAGATACATGCAGACTTAAGCAACTTAAGTGTGCAACTACTCTAATTACCAATAAAATATGTACAAAAGCAAAAACAAAATGAATCATTGGGCATTCTTTTTTATTTTAGATTCAATGGGGCGGCCTAAGGATCATCGCATATGGCAGCATTACCGTATTTTACCAAACAAATCTGTTTCTTGCAAGTTTTGTGAAAAGATCTATAAATTTAGTAACGCAGCCAAAATGCTTCAACATCTCAGTACTTGTCTAAAAAGTCCAGAAATAGTAAAAAAGTGTATGAAAACAATACAAGATGACTCGTTCAAAAAAAAGGGCCACGTACTGCCAGAGAGAACTGATATTCATATGAGCCCCTCATCGTCTGCTAACGTCACTCATTTTGAGGACGCCGATGAGATTGACCTCACAACAACACAATTTGCGAAAGCTATATTTGTATCAGGGACGCCATTATCGATAGTGGAACATCCATTATGGATACAACTTTTCGAAGAATTGCAGCCAAATTTCAAAATGCCTTCACGTAAAGCGCTATCAACGAAATACTTAGAAAAAGTGTATAAAGAGATGCGTCTAGAGTTAGATGAGGAATTAAATGCTTGCAATTACTTGCATCTTCAGTGTGACGGCTGGAGTAACCTGAGATATGAAGGAATAATAAACTTTTTGATATCAAAACCGCAACCTGCATATATAAAAAGCTTAAACACGGAAACTAATGCACACACTAGTGAATACCTAAGTCAAGAAATTGAGAAAGTAATGAGAGTCTATGGGGTAAATAAGTTTCTTGTCCTCATTGGTGACAACGCCAGAAATATTCAAAAAGCATTTGGATTAATTAAAGTTAAATATCCACATGTTGTTCCTCTCGGTTGCTGTGCGCATGTTTTAAACTTGTTATGCCAAGATTGCTCAAAGGTAAAAGACATTAAAATTCTTGTGATGGAAGCCTTAAATCTAATAAAAACTGTTAAAAAGAGCCAACGACTAAATTCGCTACTGACAAAATTGAGACAAAACCAAGATTCTGCACAAACATTAAAACTACCTTGTGTTACTAGATGGGGAAGTCACGTTATTTCGTTAAAAAGTTTAAAAACAAACAAGATAGCCTTGCAAAGAATGGCTGTTAGTGAGGATGTGCTGATTGCAAGGGATATTAAAAATCTAATTTTAAATGACGATTTCTGGAGGAGGACCGATGAATGTATAAGTATTCTAGAACCTATTACTGAAAGCATATTTAACTTGGAGGGAGATCAGTTTGATATCCACAAAGTATACATTACGTTTAAAGATATACTGGCTAAAATACGTTTCGCATTGCTTCATACTTCAATGTTGAACGAAGAAGGCAAACAGCAAATTCTGACATCAGTCGCTGATAGGCGCAAAATGTCCATTAGACCAATTCATTTGGCAGCGTATATGCTGGATCCTTCAGCTCAGGGTGTTGAACTTACTCAAGATGAAGAACTTCAGGCTATGGAGTTCATCCACGATTTAGGCCAGCAACTAAGTTTACATAATGTGATGGCCGAACTGGCTTGTTACAAAGCTAAAGAAAACTTTTGGGCCAGACAATTTATATGGAATTCAGTGCGTAGTATTGAGCCCATTGTGTGGTGGAAAGGAATCTGTAGTTCGACTGAGCTAAGCAAAGTAGCGGTACGCATCCTGTCAGCTCCGTGTACATCAGCAGCAACCGAGCGTTCCTTCAGTATTCAAGGATATATACATAATAACAAAAGAAATCGACTTTCAACGGAAAGAGCCGCAAAAATTTCCTATATTTGTTACAACTGGAATCTTAAACATAAACTTAATAATGAGAACATTCAGTTAGATGAAGAAAATGAAAACGAAAACATAATAGAGAGTTTTATAGACCAACTTAATGAGAGCTATGATGAAAATGAAACCGGAATAGAGAGTTCTATAGACCCGATAATATTGGATGACTACAACGAACCTACACCTTCAACGTCAGGGGAAGCCAGACAGCCTTTACATTTTGTCGTCTGTAACAATGATAATGGAGAATCCGATAGTGATTGATTGTTAAGTAGGCCATTTGCTTTTGATTAGTACCAGAAAAAAGATTTTTCTTGCATTATTTTATTTCACCTAATTATGTATAATTCAATAAAAGAATAATAATTAAAAACTAAATGTCATTTATGTATAAAAATCATTTACACCCGAAATTTGGGTGGAAATCGGGTGTTTATCCCAAAACACCCGGTTTAAACCCACCTGGGTTTAAACCCGGGTGGGTGGATTGCCCATCTATAGTTGTGGGTAGTTTTGAATTATGCAAATAATATCAGAAATATACCTGCTAACATCAGCCAGCTTTTTACATACCTACTCTGGGAAGACCAGAGGATTGGTTTGACGATTTTACACTGATATGAGTAAGCGTGGCTAAGTAATAACAGCCGGTCGGGTCGATCGATCAGGTTAAGCTACGCTTGCCGAGGTTGGTCCCTGGATGGGTGACCATCTTTACATAGCAAGACCCCTCCGTGCCTCGGAAAGCACATTAAGACGTTGGTCCCGGCTGTCATTCGTGGATCTTTGACTACCAATTAGAGTTTCCTTATTTACAAATAGTTACTGCAAAGGCCGTTTATGCCTATGTGAAGGAGGGGCCTGTGGCTAAGTAATAACAGCCGCACGGGTTGATCGATCAGGTCCCTGCTGTCATTCGTGGATCTTTGACAGTCGTTACGGGTTGTCAGAAGCCTGATAGTCTGACAACTAGTCTTGCCAAGAGGTATCGTATTACCCAGTAACTGGTATGTGGAGGTCAGATAGGCAGTCGCTCCATGTATATTACTGGTATTCAGCTGCATTCGGTTAGACTGGAAGCTGATCCCAACGTAGTTGGGAAAAGGCTAGGCAGATGATGATGAGTAATTAAACGATGTATTCAATTTCTAGGCTGAAAACAGTGAGAATAATCCAACGTAGGTACTTTCCTACTATAGAGGTTTTAGCTTTTCTATGCCACATCTAAGAATATTTTATAAATTGATGGCATGTTGAGATAAACACTATTTCATATTAAGAAGATTAAAAAAAAAGAGGATCAGCTTGAAGAGTTGAGAGCTGGCAGCGCGCCTCATGATGTAAAATACTACGTATTTTTAGTATTTTACATCGATTGTGTGGTCAACGTTGCAAACGTACAGATCGAAGGGTTTAATTTCAAGTAAAGTTAAGGTAAAGGTACCTACTAAAAAATCTATTTAGGATAGCGCAGTGTGCGAAATAACTTCAGACGGAACCTAAAGAGGTACATACAATCATTGTTGAGTTAACCGCATAGAAGAGATTATCACAACACTCAGGGCTTCGCGACTGTACTTCAGACACTCAACCTTACAAAACCGTTTAGGTACTTAATTTTTTTTAAACATTACTTAACTATGATGAAACATATATTAAACATTATTCAAAGGGGCCTTACGTGCTAGATTTTTCCAAATTCCCTGGACTCCGCACTAGGATTTCCTGTGTCGTGGGGTTCTAGTCTCTTCCCAAGTAAGGCAAACATTTTCATTTATGATTGTTTCTTTTGGCCCCATGGGTTCTATATTCTTCTTGACTGACCCTCATAGCTTAGGTTTATCATAGCTATTGTTTCAACCCACAAACCGAAGAATTGTGGGTTTTTCTATCACAATCCTTCGGATTGTAAATTCACAATCCATTGCTTCTTAATGATTGAAAAGTTCGTCTGCATGGCAACGTAAATAACGCAATGAATATTTTTGAATTGTCATTTGGCAGTGCAGGGCAATGGCATTGGGATTGTGAGCGTATTACGCAATTACCCGTTGGTGTCGGTCCCCAAGAGTCACATTAAGCAGCCACGAAAATAACGTGACGTCAAAATTGACCCAATTAACGCTTTCTATTTCTATCCAATCAAAACCAAACTTTCCAATTAACCTCAATGTCAGGAAGTTCGGAGGTGGTTCTATACATAACGTAACATCACTCCTGCATTCCTCAAAGGGGTAGGTAGAAGTTTTGGGCTTAAGTAGGAAGTACAACCACATTTCGCCAGTTATGTTTACAAATTCAGTGTGGGTGTACTTACAGGTACACCTCTGCCTAACCTTCCGGGGAATACAGGCGTGATGTTATGTTATGTTGTGTACAAATTCTTTGCAATAAGGGGCGTGTCTATTACTAGAAACACAAATATAAGGCTGTTACTAAAAAATGGAAAAATTCAATTCAAACCCACGCTTAGCAGACGCGCACGAAGGAGGTTCAATATTTATTGCAAATCTGCACCGACTCGAAAAATTACCGCCAACACATGCTTGCAATCATTAATACATACTTATATAAAAGTAATTAGTATAAGCGGGGTACTCAACAAGGACATAAACCGACAAGAACCCGTAATCTGAATCAGGTTGCCATCTATAATGTTTAATGACCAATAATAGGTAATCTTGTTTGTTTTACCTCTATCTATAAGTGCCGTCATAAAAATGGGTAGTTTCTAAAAGGGGTCTGGGTTATCACTACCCATGGGGGTCGTAAATGAGAACAAAAGGCTGTTATCATGAAGATGGGTAGCTGGGTACACCTGTGAACTAATGTTAGCCTTATTTATGTTTGACCCAGTAGACAAGTGGATTATCATAAGTCATTTTAAAGCGGTGTTTGTAGTTAAGTCGCAACGGATACCTAAGCTTAATCAGCATCCTAATAGCGTAACACATTATCAATCGCAATCTGAATGACTTTGAAGCAAATTGCTAAAGCATCGCTTCATATGTTCGAAAAAAAATTCTGCTCAAGAGAAATAAATGCTAAATAACGCAATGAATGTTGTTGGACTGTCAAAATGAAACCGATTCCCACTGTAAGTGTGTTACGCAATTGCCCCACGGAAAAGGTAAATATATGTCCTCTGATAAATAAATAGGTACTTATCTACAGCATGCCAATTATTTATTAGTGAGAGGCACCGAATACTCACATTGTTTTCACATACAAGAAGATTTGGGGGATAATAAATAAGACAGAAGACCAGCAAAGAAATTAAACAAATTGTTTTTCCTCGTATCACAACTACACCTGGCAAGACTACAGTTCATTTTCCGGTCATTACCAGTATTTATGACTTTTTGGAATAAAATGGAGTTAGATACCGATATTTCTAACGGAAATTACGATCAAAACAAAGCTTGTACCCGGAGCTGCCAACTTTCAAACCCGGAGATTTGAGCAAAATAGTTTAAAAAAAGAACAGTAATTTCACAATCATGTATATTAGTAGATAGTGAAAAAAAACGGAACTAGGTAGACACTACTTATACAGTAGGTACCACAAGGTCCAGCTTGATTCTTAACATCATAAGTTCGATCCCCAGACAAAGTCAGATTGGAATATGCTATCCGCAACAGTGGATTTCGATACCAAGACTTTCGTACTAGCGTACCATTCAAACAGTTTTTCGGATCAGCCTGATCGCGACAATGTCATTCGATATAGCGGTTTTCGACTCACTGTGTTTTCGAACTGGCGTATCAGTCGTAAATTTTTTCGTGGACTGTGATTTGAGCAATTTTTCTTGTTCAGGTTTTTATAAAAACTTTAAAAATTCTTGAAACTTGAACTATTATAATTTATTTTTACTATTAACTCCGACTTGACCGTATCGACTGACAAACAGTTTCGCTCATCTATCTCTAAGTTCCCCATCAGGGAAAAAACGCGCGTTCTACAAAAGCGTGAAATGGGGATAGAGAAAATTTTTCCAAGGATTTTCGGTACCTATTTCAGTAAGATTTGCTGTCTTCAATAACCAAACCTACATTAAATCCACCGGTAATATTAAAAAATCTTGTGATTTTGTGAATTGTGGATGTATTTTCTTCAACTCGTCGCGCCCCGCCGCGGGTGATAGGACTTAAGACTTCGCACCCACGTCTAACCCAGAGATATACGATGACAAGTTGTCATTGACAACCTGTAGTCAGGAAAAGTATTATTAAAATCTGTAATCTCCGGGTCAAACCCGGAGGGTTGGCGCCCTGCTTGTACCTAATAAAATTAAAAATAAAACTACCTTAAAAATCACAATTAAAACCTCACTACCTATCGCAAAACATCCAACTTTATAAGGAAATTACGAATTTACGAGGGTAAAATACATTTTGTATCGCGGTAGTTCCTTTGTAAACCATGTTGGATTGCCGGCCAGCAGTTGAGGGAAGTAAATAAAACTGTTGGAATCCGTGAACTACACAAAGTTGAAGCCGGGAAGGCTGTGGGTAATAGGAAATCTTGCCAACTCTTCAAAGGTTTCGAACAAGTGTAGTTTCCGGCTTAGAAACGAGTTTATTAACTTCAATAATGGGCACACAGCTAGCAGACTACTAATTAGAGTTTCCTTATTTACAAATAGTTACTGCAAAGGCCGTTTATAACGAAGGAGGGGCCTGTGGCTAAGTAATAATAGCCGCACGGGTTGAACGATCAGGTTAAACTACGCTTGCCGAGGTCGGTCTGTGGATGGGTGACCATCCATTACACACCGAGACCCCTCCGTGCCTCAAAAGCACGTTAAGCCGTTGGTCCCTGCTGTCATTCGTGGATCTTTGACAGTCGTTACGGGTTGTCAGAAGTCCGAAAGTCAGACAACCAGTCTTACCAAGGGGTATCGTATTACCTACTCCAGTAACTGGGTTGTGGAGGTCAGATAGGCAGTCGCTCCATGTAAAATACTGGTATTCAGCTGCATCCGGTTAGACTGGAAGCCGACCCCAACGTAGTTGGGTAAAGGCTAGGCAGATGATGAAAGGCCGTTTTATAAGTACTTATTTATATTTGATACACTTATAGGAAGTAGTTACTTATGACCACATACTGTAATCTACTCACTCATAGGTTTTCCTATAGCTACGAGTACCAACTGAAATTGTAGTTTTAGTTTTTCAGTCTGTCTGCAGCAGCCACGCAAGAGTAGGTGATAACATGCAGTTAATTGCAAAAGATGGACCTGCTGCCTAAATACCTCATCGTGAAAACTTAGATGAAGTGAGCTGTCAATAGTGTCAATCCCTAGCATCAGATGGAATGACAGTTCACTTCACGCTCACTACACAGTCAGTGGCGAGGCTTGACATTTCGTAGGAGGGAAGCAGAAGAAGAAATTGTTCAGTTACAAATACTCGTAGTCATACAAATACGTATACCACGTTGTGGCACCGGCTTATTTAGAACAATTTGTGTTGGAATATATATTATTTGGCAGTCGTAGTTATTACTGAATGTGCTATTTTTCTATGGTGGTAGGTAAAGTTACTCTTCCGATCCTCCAAAGGAATGGACTTGTTAGCGCGCTTCGCCTCTGCTACACAGTACATCTAAGTTTTCACGGTGTGATTTTTTCAGCATAGACTGTCTGATCTTTGCCTGAAATGACAATTGTTCTCCTATCTCTTAAAAAAAAAACGCATTTACGCTGAAATAACACATGATATCACTTTCACTTGGTATCTAGAAAAAAATAGTAGTTATTGTTTATGTGCTTTTAGCGATAAGACCGCCCATTGTGTCACCCCTTGTAAATTTTCTACTTTTATATCTGTATCTAATATTTATGGTATACATAATAAAAAGTATTCTATCTATCTATGTGCCATCTAACAGCTAAACTGCTATACATGTATCGGTTTTTCAAGACATTACCAATGTTTATTACATACACGTGAGATATTTTTACAATTGTTTTCCTCGTTCTTAGGTGGAATTAAAGCACCTCACTGCTTGAATTACACTTAGGCCTGAATCCAAATCGGAACCTTTATCGAGTTTTTATCGACCAATCTATCCTGGCTTAAAAAATAACGAAAATCCAGCATTAATATATCCAATTTCCCTGTTCGAAATATGAATAGACCTACTTGCATGCCCGTTTTAAAGCTATTAGAAGCCCTGGTCACTTTAGGATAATGGGGAATCTAGGATGCCCCCCAATGGAGAATCTAGGATGCAAGATCGAGCAAAGTAAGCTAGAAATTTTAGCACCCTGCCTCTGATAGTCACTAGCCACGACGCTGGCATAAAATAGCGGGGCCCCATGAAATACAGGGCCCTGGGCACTTGCTCAGAGTGGCCAATGGAAAAGACGACCCTGCCTACTTGGGTACACATACATACATAAGCTCACGCCTTTTTCCCATGGGTGTAGGCAGAAAGTATAGAACGCCACCTGCTACGATCGTTACATCTTCCTTCTGCTTCATCTGCGTTCAATACATCTGGTAAGTAATACACCACGTCGTTCAAAGGTATTCTACGGTGACGCATAAAACAATTTACACCACGTCGTTCAAAGGTATTCTACGGTGACGCATAAAACAATTTCTTGATAACACTATTAATTCCCGTTAGATTAAGAGGAAGATACGCTTTTCCTACGCCCGTCCTTCTGATGCACCTTGCAAGTCGCATCTTAGAAATCTCCTCAAATCCCCTCCCCACCTAACCGACTTTTACTCCTACTCCTTCACTGTGCATGCGGTTCGGTAGTGGAATTCGCTTCCGCCTGTCATTAGGGACTGCCAAACTGTTGCAGTTTTTAAAAGAATAGTGAAAGAACACTACTCGTATCTTTCCACTTCGTCATAGTTGCATATCATGTATTTATTATTTTATGCTACATTAAAATCGTATAATTATATTTTAGTGAGATTTATTTACCTATATTTTTATGTATGTTTAAGTATATTCTCATATTGTAGGTTTATGTTTAAATTAGTGAATAGTTTTTTGATTTTAGGTATTTTGTTTTCTCTCCTAATCTTACACACGTTGTCTACATCTCTTTATCTACTTTCCTATCGCAGGTATGCGGGAAGAAATTTCTTTAGAAATAAGCATCACCTTTGTACGTATTTTTCTGTTCTTTTCTTCTTGTCTGTTTATATGTGTGTACATAAACTGTTAAATAAATTAATAAGATACAGCGAGCCTATCCCCGATAGTCGGACGTTCCCAATAACTGCAAATTTTCTCAACAGGTACCTATATTCAATTATAGTTATTGCTCGGCCTGGAAATTAAATTTAGTTCTGATTCAATCAATGTCCGCGCCGTTGCTTGCTTCCTGACCAGTAAATAAACCACAATCTGTTCGCAATGTAAATCTATCTTTCAATATTGAGATATTGAGGCAGAATGTTTTGGCAGGATAGGCTTGGGTAAACAGCTACTATTGATTTGGTAGGTAGAGTCAAGGAAATTGATTGCTTATCAACACAACATAACGTAACATCACGCCTGTATTCCCCGAAGGGTAGGCAGAGGAGTACCTATAATACACCCACATTTCGCCAGTTATGTTTTAAATCCCATGTAATAGGGGGCGAGCCTATTGCCATCAACCGGGCACAAATCCAGACTCCGGACTGCTACTGAGAAATTCCTGATGGAAAAACCCAATAACACTTTGCCCGACCTGGGAATCGAACCTAAGGCCTCACGCTCAGCAGTACCGCATGCGACCACTAAACCAACGAGGCAGTCTCGAGTGCGAGGCAAGCAGTGGTAATTGTTTATCAAATTGAATACCAACTTATATTGTCCGTATATTCAAATAACAACGGTAATTCTTTGACAGTTGTATGAAATCAATTTGACAAACAATTTTCCTGACTAGCCAAAAAGAGGTAAAAGCAGGGATAGAAAATTGTCAATCCTTTTCTACCCATGGGTGTGATAAGTATCAATTGTTTGATTGCTGAATTCTCAGCAAGCTAAGGCTAAGGATAGGGCTTTCCCTATCCTTATAATTACCCAAAGCATAGACCACTGCGATCACTAATCATTCTGTGGCGAGTATAGCCATTCATAGTAGCTGTAATTCTAATTTCATAATTAATTTTGATATCATTACATGCAGAGTTGACAAGTTTAGTTATTGTCGATACCTAACTACAATATAATTGTTCCATCGAGATTAATTACAAATTATCCTCCCCAAGTTCAAACATCATGTGATATTCATAGCAGTAATTACCACCATAAATAATAAATCTCTGCTTCGCCATACTATAGGCCCACAGCCCAGCATGGGGGAAGTAGGGGTTACAGCTAATTGCAAAGTGCAACCATTGTTTCCCCATGCCCTCTGCGCCATTGGGAAACCTCCCACCACGAGATTTTTAATTATTCTGCGAGACGAGGTTTTACATTCGTAAAGATTACATATTTTTATGTTATTTTTCCTGCGGTCTACTGTGCATTGCGGATTGGTATTTTCTCGTGTAGCTGACTGTTTCCGTCTGTACTTACTTAGCTAAATAAATATTATGTATCTAGAAGCTTGATCAAGCCTTAGGTGTTTAGGTGTAGCCTTAGGTGTGTGTGTAGGTGTTAAGCCTTAGGTGTTGATTGAACCAAAATCACACATCACTTGATATCCAATCTGATAACAGTTCTAATTGAATAGCCGGACAGACCAGGGAGGGGTTGACCGTTCAACAGTGAATGTCAGTATGTTGGTCACAGTAGGCAGGTACATACATATACATATGTTACGTATGTCTAAAGACAGGCGTTTGCCTGGTAAAGGTGGGCATTCACGATAGCGCTATTAGGCGTGGCTCTAAACGACTAAAGTCAGCAACGGATTTTAACATTCACGATCAAAGGAGCTTGCATGAAATTTGGGACCCATTGACAGGACTAGCGTAAAAATGGAAACATAAGGAGTTTAAAAAATATATAAAACTAACAAAAAATCAAAAGGAAAGAAATTGGGAGAAAAAAGATGCCAGGTGGAAGATTATATAACCTAAAATTAATCCAAAAGTACTTAAAAGACATTATTTAATAGTAGAATGTTTTTATTTATCATGTGGAATTAGAATACAAATCTCTATAGTATACATAAATAGTACCTATAATATTAGGTACATGTTTCTAGCCAGAGACACCTAGGTGTATATGATGATGCATGGTGTAGTGGAAGAGCTGAATTGCTGTGGTATTTTCTGTAAACAGGAGTCTGTAAAGTCAAAGTTTTTTATTTATTTTTTGCAAGTAGGCTTATACAAACACTTTTTGTTGCGGCGAAAAAAACGCACCGCAAGTCACACCGATAAATACAGACAATGGAATAAGTTGACATTGACAGCCAGCCTATATTGACAGCAAAACGTTCCGTTTTGAGTAGAGTTATCACAAAATAATCGTAATTAATTTTTTTTACGGGCTGTTTACATTTTATTTTAATGTTTGGTTTTATATGTTTTTGTGTTTTATTTAACAAGATTTAAGTATAAAAAGCGTGTTAAAATGGAAAACCCTCAAGTAAAAACGTACATAAGTGTAAAAAGGTGAATCTGTTGTAATAATTACTGTAGATTGAAATGTAATCCGAAACACCTTGCGTTTCGTAACTGCACGATAACTTATTTTTTAATAAATGAAAATCATTTCTAACTTTTAATTCCTAACCCTAGTGACTTATATACTTGTTATCGATATAAACTTGCAAATGAACGGTGCTTCCTTCATTTTCAAATTATGTGGTTCCAGCCTCGCCATTCTCCTTTGGGTGTACGTATACATCACGCCATTTGGCGCGTTGGACTGAACGTGAATGTCCACCTTACGCTATATATGGACGGCAGCACATCAAGCTACTACAATCTGTCAAATTTCTTTAATAGATTTCCAACTTTATCGCTAAAGCATTAGGTTCAAGGTTGCTTGGGAAAATTTGACAGGTTCGGACAGCTTGACCTGCTGGCGTCTGTACATAGGTGCTGTAGGTGTGTAGGTAGCTGCATATAGGTAGGTACATAATATGTTGTATAAATATTCTACTGACCCATATTCCCAATAACAAATGATATTTCAACAAGACGTCTGGGATTAAGGGCCAAGGCGAATAGCCCGCAGCGGATGTTTCGTCTGGGAAAATAAATAAAATATTGACCTCTTGACCTACGTCTACGTAGAACAGAATTAAATAGGGTTCCAATATGTCTAGTCTATTTTATGGTATAGCCGTCAGATTAACGCTCTATGAAAATATTGACGGCGCACACACTCGCCACCAAACAGTCGCATCGTCAAAGTTTCAAAGGCCTACTGAAAAACCGTTTTGACTCCAAGACAAACACTCCTATCTACCGTAGGAAAAACTGTTTGAGACTCTAACTGAACGAAAAAACAAACAGGCTGTAGGTACTATCAAGGAAACTTATTTCTGACCAATTTGAAAACAAAATCCCGTGCTCACTATAACCACATCTGTTAGCAAGCATTACTATAGCGGCCGAGTGCTGCAAGCAAGAATAGCCATTACGATGTATAGATGATCGTTTCCCCCATGGTACATCCTCTGGGCCAGCTTTCATTCCCATAACTCTAATCTCGTATACCAACCCTGAATATGATGTGTTTGCGGATGAATGAAGAAAAATTATGCGTGTATGTCTGGTGTTCTGTGAGCGTAAGTATGCAAGGGAGTCCACTGTTCCATGTTAGTTTTAAAGTATACAACTTTATAATTGTCATCTTCGATAATTATTTTATTAACGTTTCTATGTTAATTAATGATATTGGTGTCGTACCGTTTTAATTAACTTTAAATAAATAAATAAATAATAACCTAACTCCACAGTACTTTCCTAACTTGTTAGCATTCACAGACGTAGAAAATGTAAACAAAGACATAGTTTCAAATGTCAGACCGCTTAGTAAATAAGTTCAATAATACATTATGTAACTATACTTACGCTTTAAAATAAATCCATTGGAATCCCACTTGGATTTCAATTACGAAAATCATCAAAGTACATAATATATATTACTCTATTCGCACCGAGACATATTTTTGAGATAAAATTTAAATGTCAGGACTAAGGAATCCGTATATTAGGAGCCAGAATATTCTGAAAGCTGAGAGTAATCTTAGAACATGTTGGAATATTACGTATAAACCTGCTGCGTGTAATGCTATTTCATTTTGATTTATGGTTCAGTCTTTGAGTAGATAATATATGTATTCGTTCTATATACTCACATTTACATGCTCAGGTACTTAATCCATTTCTTAGAGGTTTACCTAAATACTTAATGAAACTGTAGGTGTATATTAGTTACCTACACGATCAAGTTCAGATGAGATCACTAAAATGACTGATGAAAATTAATTTTAAAATGAATTTATTTAGATTTCCGAAGGTACTTATTTCATATAATGAGGATGAAAATCAGCCTTTCTTCAAATGCCAATAATAGACCAGCCACCCTCCACTCATAGTGCTGAAGCTCGGAAGACGCATCATCATCTATTTCAGTACACCTACTTATCTAACAAATATGCCGCCATTTCATCAACAATCATGGACTGTAGGCTACTGGGTTCTTGCAGACCTTTATTCTAACTAATATTATAAATGCGAAAGTAAGTTTGTATATATGTTTGTTTGTTACGCTTTCACGTTAAAACGGCTTAACGGATTTGGATGAAATTTGGCGCATGAGTAGACCATGACCTGGATTAGGACATAGGATAATTTTTATCTCGATATTCTCACGGGATCGAGACTTATGCGGGTGAAACGGTGGGGTGCAGCTAGTCATTTATACTTCTGTATTGTTGTTTTCGTTACTGACACATTAATAAATAAATGGGTTTATATAGTACTAATCATGTATGTATGTATTTTAAGGAATACAGTACGCAAGAACTTTATTGTGAAGGGTTCTGTTTAAATTTGACTTAAGTCGAAAACTTTGAAGTAAATGTAAGTAGGTAGGTACCTAGAGTCAGCGTGTCGATGGCAATTTAATCTATACTGAGTCGGCCCAGAATTTAGCTACGAGTTTAGCGCTATCACTAGCGTCCATTAATTCCTGTAGCGTGCAGGCATCAGGTCAGGACACGCAAAACACGATATCAGGTATCCAATCTTTTGTGGAACAGCACCACATTAGCACTAGAAGCTGGCATCGTTTATAAATCTCCTCCTGAGCTGGTTATACAGGATATACAAGGTGTAACATAAATAACGCACAACCTCCTATGGGGTCATTGTACTCATTATTATGAACAACTTTTACTATGGGACCAAACATGAAATCAGCTGCTCCCTACATTTATGTTCGCATAACTCGTCAAAATCACATTGTCAATGATTACATTTTTCAAAAAACATCTTTTCATTTAACATCCATAATAGTTTGGTTCCGTATGAGCGAGAGAAGTGACAAAATGGGACAGCCCTCTTAGGGCCGTAAGATCAATTGAAGTTTAAACTACGGAAGAGAGTTTATCTTTGGGCATCGATTATTTCATAAGAAATTTCATAAGATATAATCGATGCCCAGAGATTGAACTCTCTTCCGTAGTTTAAACTTCAATTGATCTTACGGCCCTTAAGGACTTAGGTCCTATACATCACTTGTCTTGCTAAAATAAGTATAACAGTATATCAAAATAAATCTTATCCACCAAGCCATGGGAAAAGAGGTGGCAAACACTAAGCCAAAACCCCTGCGGCTGTCAGAAACCCCACCTTGTACCATGTTATGCTATAATTTACGATGTAAAATGGTCCCTATAATAATACATGCATACACATACATATATGTATTACACAAATATAATACAGGACCATTTCGTGGTACAGTGACAGGTGGTGCAATCTGTCGGCGCTCCTAGAGTTATGGAATTTATTATTAACATATGGGTTTCAGCTTGTTTTTCCTCCTCGCATTTGCTCCAAGCGTATTTTTGTTCAATTTAAACTGTTTTACCTGTTTTATTATTCTATGCCTTGTGGTGGGAAGCTTCGCCATAATTTATGATTATTTTGTAATAATAATAATTATGGTAAAAATAAATCGCCAGACTGCCTTGTTGGTCTAGTGGTCGCAAGCGCTACTACTGAGCATGACGCCCTGGGTTCGATTGCCAGGTCGGGCAAAGTGTTTTTGGGTTTTTGTATCTGGAAATTCTCATTAGCAGCCTGGAGTCCGGGTTTGTGCCCCCCCCCATTACATGGGACTTAAACATAACTGGCGAAATATGGCTGTACTATCTGTAAGTACACCTCTGCCCAACCCTTCGGGGAAACAAGGCGTGATGTTATGATAAATCACCAACCTACTCGTGATAGGGCTTATGTTATTAAAATTATTTTTGTTACAGTAGATTACATCAATTATCTGGGTGTTTATATGTACTTAACTATATTATTTTCAGCTTCAGGTTAATATTCTTCAAAACAAGTATCTGAACCCACAAACAGATAAAGTTACCACAAAATAATCTAGACACATCATTAAGAATAAACAAAATAATAATGTCCTACATAAGTTTAATTGACCTGGCTATTAATAAATAATTAGGTTATCCATCAGCTTGCCAAAACAAAGGCTCGTTGTGCCCATCTGTGCACTCCGCTTGACCTACCTCTGTTTGGTTCCCGATTTAAGTCTCGTCCAAAATACCGCGTAAAATCGATATAAGTGTCTCGAGTTCTCGACTCACCGCCTCTATACAGGGTTATTTGTAAAACACCAACAACCTCGCAGGAGTAGATTACTAACATCATAAACAACAACATTTGTTCTAAGACTTTTCCGAAAACAGACAAAAAAAATCAACTCTCCATCCATATGTCCGAATAGCTGATCGAGTTTTGTATGAAAAGTCGATTATTTTTGTCTGTTTACGAAAAAGTCGTAGAACAAATGTTGTTGTTTATGATGTTAGTAATCTACTCCTGCGAGGTTGTTGGTGTTTTACAAACAACCCTGTATAAGGATAAATAAAATAAGTGGGTTTGTATATAATATGGGTAAAGTGCTTCTGAATTAAGTGCGGATATTTTGAAGGTCATTCACTGATTACCTAATTTATTGTCTAATGAAAAATTTGGTATGCCTAGTGGTAGGTAGGTGTATTAGTCGGATTCAGTGCCCTATGATTATTTCCCCTCCTTTTTTTACAACGTGCTGCTACAATAGCAACATTAATTTAACACACGGGTAGGGCTAGTGGCCAGTTATCATAAAAATTATAATAAGATAAAATAATTCGTAAATTGAAAGGAGGAGGAGCTCGTGGCTAAGTAATAACAGCCGCACGGGTCGATCCATCAGGTTAAGCTACGCTTGCCGGGGTTGGTCCGTGGATGGGTGACCATCTTTACATACCGAGACTCCTCCGTGCCTCGGAAAGCACGTTAAGCCGTTGGTCCCGGCTGTCATTCGTGGATCTTTGACAGTCGTTACGGGTCGTCAGAAGCCCGAAAGTCTGACAACCAGTCTCACCAAGGGGTATCGTATTACCCAGTAACTGGGTTGTGGAGGTCAGATAGGCAGTCGCTCCATGTAAAATACTGGTATTCAGCTGCATCCGGTTAGACTGGAAGCTGACCCCAATATAGTTGGGAAAAGGCTAGGCAGATGATGAATTCGTAAATTGAAAAATTTCAAACAAACTAAATAACAAAGCTCTCTTCCTTCAATTCGCCTACTCTTTGCACGTTATTCGTTTTAATTTCATTGATGCGATGTTTTTTTTATGTACAGATTGCTCCAAGATGCTATTTTAGAAAATTGTAAATAAATCAATAAATAATAACGCATAATGAAATGAAAATATCTTCGTAAAACGTAAACGCGAAACCGTATACGTGTGTTAAATTAATGTCGCCATTAAAGCGGCACGCTGTATACTTGTACATATTAAGATTATTATTTTAAGACTGTTAGCTTTTTAAATTATGTAAATAATACCTAAATTAAATTAATAACACCTCTTAAAAAAAGAGAAACGGAATGATATTTGTGACTAAATACCTATCTAAAAAAAAAAAAAGAAATAAGCATAAGACAAGTTTTTATGCCTTTTATCTTTTACCTTTATCCGCGGAATAAAATTGACGTCTGACAGTTTTTTGTATTACAAAATTAAATATTTATTTGCTGGATTAGACTTATTCTAGGTATAAAAGTTTGGTCGAATTCGCTCTTAATGTTTCTGGTGAGATTAAAATTAATGTCCTCGAAGATACGGGCACAGTATGTGATTTGGTAGCACCTCTTAATATGCAGTGAATTATGTGTAAAAAAAATAAATTATGTATAAACTTAGCTAATTAAGACTGAGCTAGTTGCTTGATAAGTTATTTTTAAATTAGAGTTCGTTATTAATTGCCCTTTTGTAGTTTATTAGATCTTGAGATGTTGTGTAATGTCAGAGTACTTAATCTAACGTTACGGTGTGGTTGCAGTAATAATTTTCAATTAAGTAGGCACCTACATTGTTTAATTTCGGAATATTAGCTTGCAGTACAAAGATCCGATATCTTAAATTATTCTTGCCTTAATGAGGGTCATAAGAAATAATGATGTGTCTCCTGTGTGCTCTCAGTGTTTGCAAGAGGTTAATAAGAACACTAAAACTGATACAGTGAAAGCTACATTAAGATTTAAAAACTCTAACTACCCATGTGTGGGATAAAACTGGGTCCCATAATGAATCACACGTAACGCGAAGCTGTTACGGCGCTGTTGTGTGAAAAAAGAACACTATAAGGTATAAGCTGATTGGACGCCGAGCAGCACATTACATTACATCTAAAAACTGACAGCACTAAGAAGTTACAAGTCCTTCTTACAGACACTACACTTCACCCAATTCAATTCCAACCACTTTATCCTAGTCCCACTTTTTAAAACCACCAGTCCAGTGTAAACCGAACTCTCTCTAATTGGTCCACTGCGCTAGTTTTCGAATGTCCATAGTTATTCGGCATCCACTCATTGGCAGCCTGCCTTAAATAAAATGGCGTTTAAACGGGTTCGTTCATAACCGGGCTCGATCGTTAAGCCTTCGGTGAAATAGAAGACTCGTCACAGCTTGTGTGAAATGTACGCGGTAATGATCGGGAGGTTAAAGGAGACTTATCAGAATAGATAACAGTACTCGTACCCATTACGGACACTACGGTATGGGTCTGATGTACTCATCATGGTCTAACTACGGTATGGATAATTATGCTTTACCAACCAATAACTGAGATGCTAATAAGAACCATCTTTTGAACATGCTTTTTAGGATCTCTTCAGCGAATCATTAAATTATCTTGTTGTGTTTGTACGGTCAGTGTAACACTTGCACTACGAAAACCACTCTTACAGCTACGACATAAATGCGCTGTCAATTTCTTTCTTGACTGTACTACAGTCCGGCCGTCGGCGTCGAGACAATGCGTTTCTGAAACGTGTCATTTTCATACTAATGAATATGTGTTTTACGAATTTGATCATTATTACAACTAGAAATGGTGACAACTGACAGGTGTCAATACATTCGATGGCTGGACTAGTAGTTATAGTACTAATGTCAGCGTCAATCATCGTCATCAGTTTTATCGTCAGCACCCTTGTTCATCCTTGATAAAAGATCGATCAAAGATTTTTTGTCCTTTAAAATCTAATTACACTTACCTACCAGAGGCGAAGCGCGCTAACAACTCCATTCCTACCGGCTTCCCTTTGGAAGATCAAAAGAGTAACTTCACCTACCACCATTGAAAAATAGCACATTCAGTAATGTCTACGATTGCCAAATAATATATATTCCAACAACAACACAAATTCTTCAAAATAAGCCGGCGCCAAAACGTGACAATCGTATTTGTATGACTGGACAATTTCTTCTTCGGCTTCCCTCCTGCGAAATGTCAAGCCTCGCCACTGTTACCTACTGGCATATTTTGAAGTATTGTAAGTTATTTAATAGCACTAAAATAACGGTGTGGTGGTGTGGTTAATGTGGGTGTACTATAGATACAGCTCTACCTAACCCTTCGGGGAAACAAGGCGTGATGTTATGATGTTAACTAGCATAGTATCACGCGCTTGGTCTTGTTAACCATTCCCCAATTCTCCAGCCAAAAGTAAACAAAACTTTCATAACACATTAAGTAACAAACAACATAATTCTCTCACAGGTTCCTGTTCATTTGTTCTGGTAATCATTGGAATTGCGAAGGGTGTGCACTTGATGGATTGTTTACTTCCATGACCGGACGTGCACTGTTCACATCACTCATTGCGGAAACACAACAGATAGCGTTGCGCATTTTTGTTTAGTTGGCTTTGATTAAGATAAAAGGCTTTTGTATTAAATTGTGAGCTTTGTAGTGAAATACGTGGAGGTTTAGAAATACGAGTGCATAGAAAATTTTACTGTGAGCATCCTGGATTTAAAGCCACGGTCGTTTTCACCCGCCCCCCGCGACGGACGACGGCTGTAGCCGACCGATGACGCTTCACGCCAAACGCGACGGGCAGCGGGTGCGCGGTGATTTAGACCCCGTCGCAGGCGACGGGTAATGTCTTCAGTTTACTTTAGTAGCGATCAGTATCAACACGTGTCTACGAAATGAAAAGAGCACTTACTACAGGAAGAAGAGGATGATGACATTTTAAATAAACCGAACCTTAAAAAAAACAAACAGAAAAAGCACGAGATGTTTAAAAATAGAGAAAGAATCGTAAAGTCGTAAAGAATAGAGTTGCATTTGAAGAACTCTATTAAAAATTCGTCCTTTTCCTTAGTAAATAAAATCTCCATGATGTTTAAAAAAATCGGCAGTGTCCGCCCGCCGGAATGCCTCGAAATAACTAAAGACGTCGCGGGCGGCGGGTTTCGGTCGCGTGCGGCGGGTAGACGTCGCACGCGGCGGACGAGAACAACCGTTCCCGAACATTGCCGAACAGGAGCTAGACCACCACCTCTTAAAGCAGTATTATTGTCATGTTACTTCAGTGTGGAAAAGAGATGGAGCTAGACGTCCTGTATAGCTCCATCTCTTTCTCATACTGAAGTAACATTAAAATGATGTTCGAAAGAGTTACCGTGGCCCCGGCACAGGCAACAGAAGGAACACGGGTGGGTTTTAGTCAGCAAAAGTCTGACACGCCCTCCCGCTCGGCCCAGAGCGGGAGAAGTCATTTGATGATTTCCCATCCACAAAAAAAAAAAAAAAAAAGAGGTGGTGGTTGGCCTCCTGAGCATATAGACGCCGCGGGTGACGGGCCACCGCCTCGCCGTCCGCCGCAAATGCGATGCTCCTAAATAGTGATGTTTGAATATCTGTATGCTGATAAATTTGATAATATTTTAGATTTGATCTTAGAGACGAAGCAAACGAAGCAAACGGAGTATGTAAGAATAGTTCCAGGTGGCGTTTTGTAGTTTATGCTCCTATGGGGAAAAGGCGTGCGTTATGTGTGTAGGTACTAAGTTACAAGTCATATGTGTTTGTAAATATAGTAAGGTAAGTACAATCAGGTAGAAAGCCATTTAGCCGGGCTAAAGAAATACATAGATATTGTAAGTAACATTTAGGTACTAGAAAAAGCCTTTGTGAATGTGATGTGATGAGATATACTAGATACCCACGAGTTTATCAAATAAATGAAATTCTTATCTAACAGTCTTGTAGGTAAGTAAAAGATATTTCTTAACGATATTATAATATATTTTTTCTTACTTTAATATGAAGTGTAAGACGAGATTTCTTTCATTGTATTTTGGTTCGTAAGAAAAAAAAACTTACCTACGTTTGTTGAAAGCATGTTGTTGAGTAATAAGTGAGCTTAATTGTATGCCAGCCTCAAAATAGATCTTATGTTATAATTTATTATCTAATAGCTTTTGCCCGCGGCTTCGCCCGCGTGGTGGTCGGCGATTATCCCACGGGAACGTACTACCGAGATAAAAGGTATCCTATGTCCTAACACAGGTCATGGTCTACCCATGTGCCTTTCATTCAAATACGTTCAGCCGTCTTAGCGTGAAAGCGTAACAAACAAACAAACTCACTTTCGCATTTATAAACAGGTATTAATAAGGATTATTTTATTTTATCTGTGTATCTATTTACCCCATAATGTCCCACTACTGGGCAAATGCCTCCCCTTCCTTTTTCTCACACGTCTGTCCACTGCCATTGCGGACCAGTCTTTTCGGGAGGAGTCAAGTCTCCGGAGAGACTTTATCTACATACCTAATAGCTATTTTAAAATTAGTATACTTTTGATAAATGAGAACTTTTCGGTATCTCAAATCTTTTGCTATGAATGTTGAATGTCGCGAAGATCTCTGGCTCCTTTGAAACTAAAACAACAATCAACCTCTGTTAATCAATCATCTGTTATTTTCATAGACCGTACCACTATAGGAATGCCACTATATAGGCTAATGGATTCCATTTACAGGGTGTCCAGTAAAGAATGGTTAACCTTGAAATAGCATACAATAGACCTTACGGCATTCTAAAAAAATACAAAAAAATGTATCTCAAGTAGGTACTTACCTAAGATTTTTTAGACAAAAATACTAACTTTTTTACTTTCTTCTTCACCACGACCACAAATCGTTTATTTGTTGTTATAATATTGTACGTTGAATTCATTAAGGCAGTAAATAGTCTGACTAGAAATTGCACAGTATTTTTAATCGACTTCAAAAACAGGAGGAGGTACTCAGTCCGTCGGATTTTTTTTTAATGTGTATTCCCCGATTACTCGAAGACGGCTTGATCGATTTGGAAAATTCTTTTTTTGTTTGAAAGGTACTTGAAAATACTTCTCAAATAATCCCATTGTCTGGTGACAATGGGACCACCGGAAAAAGTCAATATTAAAAATTTCACAGGTTGCGATTAGATTACTTTAAAATGATTGCCAAGCAATATAAGCTCGTCACAATGCATATGGTGAAGTGGAGCTGATGGTGAAGTACCAAGAGAACTCCTCAACAATTAACGTCCCTGTATCGGGAAAAGCTATATTTTGTAAAAGGTGATAAGCAGTTGTCATTAGGCTATTGTAACTTAGATAAATATTTATCTAAGTTACAATAATGTCTTATCTATTATCTTATAGTATATTAATGTCTTATTATTTATCTAAGTTACAATAATGTAAAAATTAGGCTATTGTAACTTAGATAAATATTTATCTAAGTTACAATAGCCTAATTTTTTACTTTTTAGTGGTTCGGTGTGTAATTATTTATATTATAAGTGAAAAATGAAAAACTTTTTTGCAAAAAAAAAACAGCCGACTTCCAAAAAAAAAAAACACTACAAAGTGAAAAATAACTTTAATTTCGGAAGTCGGTGCCAAAAACCTAAAATACAGATGCAAAGACACTGACTCCTGAAATTAAAGTTATTTTTCACTTTGTACTGTTTTTCTGGAAATCGGTTGTTTTTTTGCATAAAAGTCACATAACATAACATCACGCCTTGTTTCCCCGAAGGGTTAGGCAGAGGTGTACCTGTAGTACACCCACATTTTGCCAGAAAAAAAAGTTTTTAACTAAAAAATCGTATCTTACCGGACACTCTGTACCTATATTTATATGTAGATACATGTGGTATGTCTAATGGTCGAATATGTTGATTTTTCAATGTAGGTACGTATTATTTGTACAGGAACTATTTAACTTTTTTTTCTTTGTCGAAAAATAGTAGCTAAAGAGTCTTAAATGTTCATGTAACCACAAGACATTGAATTTAATGGATATCATAATGTGGAGATACCTTCACTTTTTATCCCGTTGCCTCTGAACATGATGTTAATATTCTTTTCGCTCCGTTAGTTTTTATAACAATAGTATTATTATTTATTGTTGCTGCAGGTGGTTAACACATAAGGCTGGTCCAAATGAAATAAGTATCTCTTTAACATACCTCTAAGGAGTTCAATAATAAGAATATCTATACATATCTGTACTGCGTGTGTTACTTGACCTGACTGATTCATCAACGCAGAGCCTAAAAGCTCCTGCAAACAGGCGCAACACGCGACGCGAATCGTACGCGACACAAAGGCACCGCTCGTCGCGCGACCAGCGGTGCCTTTGTGTCGCGTCGCGCCTGTTTGCAGGAGGCTTACATCGCTGGGGCTATCAACTTGAAATTTTGCACACGGCTTCCTTTTATAATGTAGGGGAGCACTAAGAAGGGGTTTTTAGAAAATAAGGGGGGTGAAAAGGGGGGATTTTGTTTCTATGAAAAATCTTATTCCTTGAGTTAATAAACTTGAAACTTGGCACGAATACTTGTGTAAGTAAATTATGAAGTTTGTAATTCTTTGTTTTTCTAAACGATTCCCTAAAAGAGGATTGGGGGGTGTCAAAGTACGTATGGAAGAATTTTAACGCGCGGTCCGATTTACTCGAAACTCAGTATTTATACCTAAGACCAAAAAAAAAAGATTAACGTGTATCAGGTTTTTTGAAAATCTACCCCTGACGGAGTACTAAAGTACGAAATCCACGCGGACGAAGTCACGTGGCAAGTGCTAGTAAAGGATATAATAAACTATAACAGGTTTGTTAACGAGGATCCTTGAAGAGAAGACGAAAAATCGGTCCACAGCTACTAAAAAAATCGTAGACCGTACCGGAAAAAACAATGAATAAATTCCGAAACCGAGGATCGAACCCAGGACCACATGCCTATTAGTCCACACTTATGACCACTAGTTTGTTATTTGGGACTTAGTATTATCTGTAAACTGAACCCTGTATTACCTAAATAAAAAAAATAATAAAAAATTTTGGAAACCAGCTCTTTAACACGTTTTTTAAATCTGTTCTACAAAGAAACTGCTTTTTTACTTCCCACGTGTTTTGTTCAAGGACTTTTATATAAGCCAATCAAGCTACATAGGTATTTTGATCTATTTCTATTAGTAAATATTTTATTTGAATGCTTCCATTCAAAGTTACTTCAATGGACATAGAAAATGGATGAAAAATAGATTCAATTGGATTTTTTTAATTTTATAAAATTTAGGTACGTCCTGTTCGTAAGATATTGTAAAGCTCTACTCGACACCTAAAGCTGAGCGTACATTACAAACGCTTAAAGCCGCAGCGCATCGCATTTCAATATAATAAAGTGCGGTGCGGCTCTGAGTCCACTTTTGTACGTCAGTATGAAACGTCAGTTTCATACTATACCTTACGTCAGATAAGGGTAGAATAAAAGTCATTAACCCCACTTGTATGAAAAAGTCTTGAAGCTTAAATGCAAACAAAATAACATGCCACGTGCACGCATCAAGGACGCCCCGTACCGCGATACGTTTTGATCGTGTTAGCGACACTGCCTTAACATTTTTTCGTATCGTTTTGAAATATTGGAAAACATTGGTAGAAGGCGTCAACGACTTTTATTCCACGCTTATCTGGCGGAAGGTATAACGAATATGTGTTTTGCAAATTTGATTCTTATTAGTGCTAGAAATTGACTAACTGACAGGTGTCAGGAACGCATTCACTCGACGGCCGGACTGTAACCATAATTTCTAATTCTCCTCATAAGAATAGCTGAAGCCGTGGGGAAAACATTAGTCAGAGTCAGTCAGCAAGGTTGGTACAGACTAGCGCAGCGTCTTACATAGCTGGTTTAAAGCGAACGTGATTGCGAAGCGATCCGATGCGGTGCGAAGCGGCGGCTTTGCCCTACGAGTGCGCGAACCGCCCGCCGCGCAACGGCACCGCATCCAGTTCACGCGAAAATATCAAGCCAACTGATCGCATTCGCTTTGCTTCCCGCCGCGCCGCATCGCACCCCACGTGCATTTGGAACACTTCAATAGATACCTATTGAAGTGTCCTAAACGCACGGTGTCCTTAACGTATCGACTGTTTGTTGTTTTCGCGCCGCGCCGCGCTGCTTCCCGTTCGCTTCTAGATCGCTCATGTAGGACGTCGTGTAGTGAGGCAGCCCAGGGACCTATGTCTACTAATTTACAAACGTTGCAATGGTCTCTCCGGAATCACTTTGGTCACAACGGAATGACTTGGCTGCCAGGGTGATTGCCTAGAGTGCATGTGCAAAGCGTAGCTCTAAAAAAGATTGGGTGATTTGATCTATCTTTGAGCCTTATGTAGGTGCGTGGAACAAATCACGATAGGTTGGCGAAGGTCCGCAAATTGTGCCAAGCAAGCTTTAAAAATAATCAGACCAATTTAAGCACATGAAGCATAAATGATCAAACATCACAAAATGTTAAAACTCTGTTTCCTAACTACGAAAACATTTTGCGTATAATCAGCCAGCATTCCAGCAAGCCGTCGTGTAAGCACTATTATACATTCAACTTTTTGGTTCCAAAAGTTTTCACATAATGTGAGAGTTCTGTGGCTTTTTGTGTGAAATAGTTTCCAAACTTTTGAAGTAAGCTAGCAAAATGTGGCCGTTTTTTGGGTAGCGTGGTGGAAATGGTACAGCAGATGGACGCGAGAAAGTTGCTGCGTAAGTAAACATTAGAGAGGTTTTAAACTATATTGACGTCAGAGCCAACAAAGGGGCTCGTGGCTAAGTAATAACAGCCGCACTGGTCGATAGACCAGGTTAAGCTACGCTTGTCGCGCTTGGTCCGTGGATGGGTGACCATCTTTACGTTCCGAGACCCCTCCGTGCCTCGGAAAGCAAGTTAAGCCGTTGGTCCCGGCTATCATTCGGCTATCTTTGACAGTCGTTACGGGTCGTTAGAAGCCCGGAAATCTGAGAAACCGGCTTACCAAGCTTTACCAAGGTGTATCGTATTACCCAGTAACTGGGTTGTGGAGGTCAGATAGGCAGTCGCTCCATGTAAAATACTGGTATTCAGCTGCATCCGAATAGCCGAAAGATAGTTGGAAAAAGTCTAGGCAGATGATGACGTGAGTGCCTACACAATATGCTTTGTTACCAATAGCAAAAATATCCTGGAAGTTAAATGTGCTACTACGAGCGACGCGACGCGCGTGACGTACAGACTGACGCCGAGATCTATAAACGTTAGTTAGCACGTGCTTAGGCTTACACATGTTCCCGTCTCATTCTTGCTCTTGTATTTTGACAGTTCTGCGACAGTGACAGGAATAATGCTTAGCCAAAGTACGTTTAAGTAACGTTTATAGATCTCGAACTTAGAGGTATTCAGGTACTGACTGGCATGGGCTTTTGACGTTAAACATATGTAATATGATAGTATCGTACCATTCACAAATAACTTATTATCCGCTTCCGCTTCGCTTCGCTTCATAAGAAATTCTATTGTTCCAGAGAACTGAAAGTTGTTTTGATCTTTCATCAAAATTCAAAGTTGTATTAGACTTGGTACTCTGTATATCAGAAGAAACAATTTTGATCAAAATTCTTAACTTAACTACAAACTAAAGTTACAGAAATTAAGACCATGTCGGGTAGGGACACGAGCATAACTAAAACATTAGTGCTAATATTACTTTCACTAAGGAACCCTCAGAAAGTTAGATAAAAAGCCGTATCCCGTGGAGGTAATTTAGCTGTAAGAAAAAAAAACGTCGCTAGTCTTGCATCCGAGTAATTTCCGGGTCAATCTCCTCCTTTAGAAGCAATAGAAATCAAAATAAAAATCTATAAACCTGAAGACCGATAAATTCTTCGTTGAGTCTTGAAAGACGTTTACGACTTTCAGTCCTTTTTACTTATTACAAGTTGACGTACTTATTTTGTCTTATTAGGAACTTTTGGGGCCTAGCAAATGGGTGAACAATGCGCTTTACTGACAGTTCATACTCTCCTATGTCCGCACATCAGCATTATCAGTCTATAAATGTTCCCACTGCTAGGACACAGGCCTCCTCTTGATGAGAGGGAGTGGGGCCTAATTCACCACGCGGGCCCAGTGCGGGTTGGTAGATGTCACATGTCTTTGAATTTTTGGTTCTAGGACATGCCGGTTTCCTCACAATGTTTCCCTTCACCGTTTTGTGAGCAGTGGTGATGAAATAGTTTACACAAAGTAAAGCGCCTATCTGGGTTCGAACCTACGACCTATAACTCGTAAGTCGCGGCCGTTACCAAAGGGCCACCAGTGCTGTACTAGAATAGGTTACGGTTTCGCCAAAAAGATGAGCCAGTGAAAAGGTTTGCTAGCAAGGCGTAAATCCGAAGTATCGGCCGAATATTCGGAAGTTTTCTACTACACTTCATTCTATTTCGTTCGGTCGGTTCAACGAACGTCATTTTGACGTTTGGTCGGATCCGAATCGACCGAACGAAATGGAAAAAAGTGTAGTAGAAATCTTCCGAATATTCGGCCGATACTTCGGAGTAGGCCCCTGGTTGGCCGGACGCACCGTGGAACGTGCAGGCTCACTTATGATGCAATCCTAAAATTCTGTTACTAAAACTAAGAATATTTTTGGAGGTGTCAAATCAATCTTTGACTGCCTTTTCTGCGTCAGAGCGGACGGGGTTATGAATTCCATGTCTAGTCCAATCAACGAGAATATTGTTGTATGGAGACTTCCGAAAAATTCCTCCGCGTCTGAAATTTGGCATGTGATGAAGTTAGGTGATACAGATTACAGATGTACAATAATCCAACATTTTTTTACGAGAAGTTGGGCATTTTCACCTAAACATGAAAATCGCTTATAATTCTCTGTGAATATTTCCTCAGCCTGAAATACTTTCTGTATACGTACGTATGTACCAGTTAGCATAAGTATGTAAAGGAATCCAACATGTTTTCGATTTCAGAGATACCCCAAAATTAACTTTTAACATTTTGTACTATAACTTCTACAGAAAAATTGCTCTGCGAATTTTTATTTTTTAATATGTTTTTATATCCTTAAATACATAGCTTTGTTTAGTTATCCAAAAGATTTTCCTTTTTTAACATATTTTTTTTATTTTTGCTTAACTACGTAATGTGAAAAATTGCTCCGTCCATTTTTATATCTTTATTAGTTATATGACTTTATATTATAACAGAATTATTAATTATCCAACAAATTTTCGAACGTTCATATATTTTTTAGGATATGTTCCCTGATTTATGCTAGAGCGTAAGGGTATAATTATTAATTTATTTAAATCTACTACTATAAGTACTCAATACGACAGTGCGGTCATTCACAAAACCCTTCCGGGGTTGGTTGACCTTCACTTCACCGCTCGGAGTTGCTTTGCCACGCAGTTTTGGAGTAGTGTAGACGAGTTTGCTAGCCACCGTGATTACAAATAATGTTTTATCTTCCTATGCGCACCGTACAATGGCGCGGCGTTTAGAAATTCGCTTTATATTTAAAAGGAATACTTGTTATATGCATTTAAAATAAACGTTTGATACTTCCTTAAGGACTTTGTACTATATGCGAAAAAAATGTCAATTGGAATAATAATGTTTAATTATGTTGTAGAAAACACTAATACAAATGTCAAATACCTCTTGGTAAAATCTCTCAAACGTGTGAAATTAAAGGGCTTTGAAGGTCCATGGTAAACCTACTGTCTGCCATTTTGATTTCTTTTTCAAAATGGGGGCCGTGCATGATATCTATATAAATCGATAGCTGACATCAATGCAAACAGAAAACATAATAAGACCAAACCCCGTAAAGTGTCATATTTCGAAGATATTTTTGAAGATATTATACGTACAAAGTAGATCACGTGCCATCCATATTTTTTGAACTTGCTTATATCTTGTTGAATAGATGTTTGAAATAATCACTCTGAATGTTTAAAGTAATCATTTTAGTAACTATATTAAGCTAAAAATTAATAAAATTACTGTGGTAGGCATTATTTGGTTAAGGCTAGTTATAAACTTGCTAACATTCCTTTACAAATAAATTCTTTAAAAAACCTGGTGTCACTGCCTGACTGACGGCCGTTGGGGCATTAAAGTTCTCGAGTGGCGACTGCATACCGGAAGACGCAGCGTTGGCAAGCCTCCCACAACGTGGACCGAGGATCTGGTGAAGGTTAAAACCAGCTGGATGAGGATAGCGTGGGACCGGTCGTCGTGGAGATCTTTGGGGGAGGCCTTTGTCCAGCAGTATTATGATGATGATGACTGCTTTACAGAGCCAGCAATCTACGCGCTAGACTGACTAGTTTAGTTAATGGATGAAAAATGATTATTTTAAACATTCAGAGAGATTATTTCAAACATCTATACAACAAAATGTACACAAGTTCAAAAAATATGGATGTCACGTCATCTTTTTTTATTATTGCTAAATGAGCCTACACTTGACCTCGATCACGCCTAATAGAAAGCGATGGATGAGGTCTATGATGGAAAGAGCGTGCCCAAAAGATGCCTGTTCACTCTTACTTTGAAGGCAGATGGGTTATATGAGATCAACTTTCAACGTTAATATTCTCGTAAACGTGACGGTTTACGGGGCTTAGTCCTATGATGTCTTCTGTTTGCATTGATGTCAGCTATCGATTTATATACGGTTCATGCGTGACCGCCATTTTGAAAAACAATCAGAATCGTGGACAGTGGGTATAGCAGGCTCCTTTTAAAATCTTCAATACCATTTATCGGTGGACGCAAATGCTGAAAAAAACTGGTATACAGAGTGGAATTTTTTAATCTCACCTGGGGAAAAGTACTCTTAATACTGAATATAGCAAATTGTCAAAGGAATCATTCCTTTACTTTTTAAAAGAAACCGATCTGCATTCAAAGATTTTCGAAAATTCGCTTGCCACACTCGGGAATCGATCCAGTTAAAATCCGAAAAAATAACAACCTGGCATCAATCGATAAAATCAATCATACTGATCAAATCTCTCTAACATCATCTGCCATGATGTTAGAGAGATTTGATCAGTATGATTGATTTTATCGATCTGACTGAACTGATCAAATCTCTCTAACAAACATGATAAATTAAATGAAACGAAAATCATGAAATCTAAATATAATAACCATTGCAATACCTGGATTGGTATAAACGGCACAATCAGATGGCCTGCGAGATCACCAGACCTCACCACTTTAGATTATTTTTATGAGGATATGTTAAAAATCAAATTTACCAATAATCCTATTTCCAATGTAAACGAGTTAAGAACTGAGGTTCACACTACGATTTTCAATAATCATCACAACTCACTATGTAAAGTTACTGGAAATGAATTCTTTAAAAGAATAAAGGAGAATGGGCACCGAACTATGGAAGCTCATAAAGCGAAGCGAAGCTCAATAGCCATAAGATATATACCAATGGAAAGAGATTTCACCTTTGCTACTAACACGACTTTTGCCAATGGTTAGTAAATTTGGCGATAATGACCTAAATAGGTGAACTTGAATATCGAAGTTAAGGAATGTTCTTGGTGCGCAACAGCCATAAGTGATTTTTAAGAGAAACATTTGTTACAAAAACGACTTTCCAACAAGACTTGGGGATCAGGAAAAATAAATGTCAAGTAAATGAGCAGCTTCTATTGTGTTGTCGAGATAATCTAGTACTGATGTGGCGACATGTCAAAACATCGAGATATTGTCTACGCACGCAACTGCGATGCCTGCGGAGTAATTATTAGGTTATTTCATAATTTTTATCCATATATTTGGTTGCACAGTTGCAGCATATTTTAAGTAGTTACTGGTTGTTTTGTTATGTAACTATTTATGTACTGATCACTGAACCTGACTTGATTTCCGTACGTCTTTTTCGGGTGACCACTGAAAATCAGCGCTGTGCTGTGGGTCCCTCATAGTACGGCATCATGCTGAGTGGAAGCCTTCTTGTCACAGTCATGACGTGCAGTTTGCCGACTATTTCTGTTTTCAGCTCGTGATTATCATGTGGATCTATTTTGTTTTATTTTTCTGATTATTCTTATCGTTTTATATGCACGTGCTTCTGTCACAAATAAACCTATTTTTCTTTCTTTCTTTCTAGATATCTATGCTATATTTAAATGTTACTGTATTATAGACTTAAACCTTCGGAAATAAGTTTTATAAATGATCGTGAAGAACTAGATACTAAGAGTAGTTTAGAAGAACTAAGTGACACACACAGATACGTGAAAAAAGATTTTGTTTTATACTTGTAGATAGAAGAGAACACAAATTGTTCTCTGAAATGACTGAAGAGGTATTTTTACATCTGTAGCCGAAATGTAGTTGTACACACGGCTACATATCAAGCTATACATACCTAGTATAAGCTAATCTCGCATTGCATTTCCTTACAATGAGAGGTCAGCATTTACTGGAAACGTATAGCTTGATATGTAGCCGTGTGTACATGTCCTGTCTGCCTCCCTTTAGAGAATTCAGACGTATTTTTTTTGTGTTAATATAATGATGATGTTTACAAGTTACTGTTTATTAATTAGTTAACTTATGACGAGAATTAAGTGCTGATGTTAACGTCACATTTATGATGATTTAACGCCAAACAAACTAATAATTCAGACAAGTTGTAGTAGTAAAAAACGTTCTTCGAGACGAGATCTTTTCAATGGAATATACCTTAACGGTATTGGGAGTTTCGGCAGGTTTAACATGTATGTCCAACCGACTCTTAGGAATATTGTTCCTAAAACGGAATATGATATACTCGTAGGCCATGTTTTAAAGTGGACGGTGATAGGCTCAAAAGATGATGTTTGCAAGGCACAGAAATAGTGAAAGTTAATTAATTGTCGAAATACCTGAATTTTAATAATGCTTAATTACTCATGTTTATAGCTCTGTAGCTCTCACTGACTAAAGTCGAGAGACGTTGTCGTACCACGAAATATTTCCCTTGAAGAGATCTTTCCATTGGCATGTATCTTAACGCTATTGGGGGATGCAGCAGGCTTAACGTTCTGACCGGCTGATCGACTCTTAAAAACATTGTTCCTAAAACGGCATCTAGGAGGCCAATGTTTTAAAATATCCATTATAGGCTTGAAAAATGATGTTTGCAAGGCAAAGAATTAATGAAAGTTAATTAATTGGCGAAATACCAGAATTTCAATTGTACAACAACAGAAGTCTTCAGAATAAGAAATATTCTCCTTGATGAGATCTTTCCATTGGTATATGTCTTATCGCTATTGGGCTTCAGGGCAGAATCACCCTATCTCCTGTGTATCCAACAAAATGGAGCACATTTCGAGCAACTAATTAGTTAGTTTACCCATTTTTCTCGTTCAATTAAAATAAGATTTTATGGTTTTCCTTTCATTTAATTCATCATGTTTGTTAGAGAGGTTTTATCCTTAAGATTAACCCTATCGACTAATGCCGTAACAGTACAGGGTGTTATTTTTTCCAGATTTTATCCGGTTCGATTCCCGAGTGTCGCAAGCGAATTTTCGAAAATCTTTGAATGCAGATTTGTTTCTTTTTAAAAATAAAGATGTTTCTTTTGAGTAAAATTTGCTATCTCCAGTATTTAGAGTACTTTCCCTCTAGGTAGGTCAAAAAATTCCAACCCGTATATTGTTTGGATTCAGACACCTTTGAACGAAACTTTTTTTTTTCTTAACTCGGTGTCTCCTCAGTAGGTGTCTTTCTAAACATTATTAATTTATTATACTTATTCCTTAGTCCTTAAGGAAGTATCAAACGTTTACTTTAAATGCATATATTAAATATTCCTTTTAAATATAAAGCGAATTTCTAAACGCCGTTGTACGTTGTGCATATTAAGATAAAAAAATATATATTTTTATAAACGGTGGACAGCAAACTCGCCTACACTACTCCAAAAGTGCGTGGCAAAGCAGCTCCTAGCAGCTTAGTGAAGGTCGACGTGGTGGACGCAGTGCCTATGCAACGAGTCACACAAGTACGTGATTTAGGGCTTTCTGTTATCTCCTGAATTGTCGTTTCACGATCATATAACTAAGACCTGTAAAAGGGTATTCAGAAACTTGGGATTCGTACTGAGACGACAGACACGAGACTTCACCAATATTGCAACAGTCAGGGTCCTGTATGACGCACTCGTCAGGAGTCATCTGGAACATAGTGCTGTCATATGGGCTCCACACGAGGACATACATATACTCTGTAATGTTGGAGCGCGTTCAGAAGTAGTTTATACGCCACTTGTACAGGAAGCTTTATGGGGTATATCCGTTTTACCCGTTGATGTACCCCACTCTATTTGTGCTGGATATGATCGGGTACAATGAATTGAGGGTACGACGGGAGTTTACACTTGTCTCGTATCTGGTCAAATTACTTCGTGGCATCGAGCATAATCCAGGAGTGCTTCAGCGCTTGAGTTTTTGCGTACCAGACCGCTATGTGTAGAGGCGACGCCCGCCACTGCAGGCCGTGCCGACAGCCAGGACCAACCTACTCGCCAAAACACCTGTGACCCAGAGAGTTCGTATCATCAACGAACTTCATAGCAAAATTGATGTTTTCACGTGTCATTTAAGTGAATTCGCAAGGACACTGTTATTTATTTTAAGTTATGAATTAATATAGATTAATGTAGGTAGAATGTTATTGTGTTGTATTGTGTTATAATTCCTATCGTGTTACAAGTTGTATTATATTTAAATTGTAAATTTAAATGGTTAAATTGTGGTTTGTGAATGACCGCACTGTCGTATTGAGTACTTATAGTTGTAGATTTAAATAAATAAATAAATATACCCTTACACTCTAGCATAAATCAGCGGACATATCCTAAAAAATATTTGAACGTTTGAAAATTTGTTGGATAATTAATAAATCTGTTATAATATAAAGTCATATGACTAATAAAGATATAAAAATGGACGGAGCAATTTTTCACATTACGTAGTTAAGCAAAAATAAAAAAAATATGTTTAAAAAGGAAAATCTTTTGGATAACTAAACAAAGCTATGTATTTAAGGATATAAAAACATATTAAAAAATAAAAATTCGCAGAGCAATTTTTCTGTAGAAGTTATAGTACAAAATGTTAAAAGTTAATTTTGGGGTATCTCTGAAATCGAAAACATGTTGGATTCCTTTACATACTTATTCTAACTGGTACATACGTACGTATACAGAAAGTATTTCAGGCTGAGGAAATATTCACAGAGAGTTATAAGCGATTTTCATGTTTAGGTGAAAATGCCCAACTTCTCGTAAAAAAAAATGTTGGATTATTGTACATCTGTAATCTGTATCACCTAACTTCATCACATGCCAAATTTCAGAGGCGGAGGAATTTTTCGGGTTACTCAAGCCTCGTTGACCGGACTAGTCTGTGTGGGTCATAGTTTGTTACTAAGAGTTCAACTGTCAGTTATTATGATACATAATTACATTCCCATTGATACCCAACTGAATCAGCTTGCGTGCCGGCTGAGGGGAACGAATTTCAAGAAATGAGTGCCGCTGTGCACTTTGGGTGCCAACAAGGCACCAACTTAATAAAGTAAACATAAGTATTTATAATAAACTTAATTCATGCTTTTCGGTACTGAAATAAACGGTATGAAGTGGTTAAGTATATCAACTATTAGCCGAAAAGAAGAAGTAGTTGCGAGCTACGTCTCGTGATCATCGATGCCTACGTTCAGCTCGTTCCGTATACGAAACACGTTGATTGATGAGTTTCGTCGAGTTAGACGTTTGGGGAACAAAGTTCGCCCTCTAACGATTACTAATGATTTCAGTCAGGTCAATCGGTAATCATTTACAGTACATCTTGATTTTACTCTTGACTACACCGTGTTGTTTTTGTTTTTGCCAAGTTTCAGAGCAAGTGATCGATACTTTTAATTGGAGGTAATAGTATAGCAAGACAAACGAGTCGTTATGAAGTTAAGAAATTTACTTGAAAAATGTTCTTTCTAAAGTGTATTATTGTTTAGCTAGTACCTAACACAAGTGTTTTTATTGCAAATAGTAGTGTTAGAAATATATATTTGTCTGATATTAAATAAAGCAATGAGTCAACATTACCAAAACTCTACATCTTTAAATGTAAAGGTTAACCAAAATCCAAAACTAATTAACTCACAAAAACTCTAAAATTAACGCTAACCCTTTCACTAAAACTTTCTCGACCCACACCTGCCGTGTCAACATGAAAGCAAAAACATTCCGATAAAATTTTAACCGTATATAACTTATTCACACCGGTAATTTTAGCCGAACCCTTCTATGGTCCTTCGGCAACCGCGACCCGGCTGCACTCATCCGTGACAGAACAATAGGCCCCCCACACCTCCCCCCCTCACGCCCGGCGGCATGCACCGGAGTCACCGGCAAATTTCAGACTTGAAATTTTGATGTGACCTGACTCAAAAGGTTTTTTACGTATGATTTTTGGACAGACAGTCGCATTGGGAACGTGGAAGCGGTTCGTTAGCAAATGGATAAATTTCTGCAGATCTCTTTGATTTTAGAGTTTAGTTAATGAATGGAATTATGAAACTTTTTCTGTAATTTGAATTTATAATTTGTGGTAATGGTGGAGGAGGGTTAATATTCGACTCGAGCAGTGTTAAAGCAAAGTTCACGATAAATCGAATAAAATTAAGGCCGTATGAAGACTCAAGTAATCCTAAATAACCAGAGAGCGATCTGTACAAATATCATCGTGTAATTTTCAAAGAAAAAGACATTATCAAAGACTATAGGAGACCTTTCGGATCATTATCCGCAAAACCTTATCTTACGTAATTTACTTTGAATTGATTGATTAATCAAATGTTTCTATCCTCTTCCTTCTATAAACTGGCAGTAAATTGGCCCTCAGCTGAGCTCTTTGACCCAAACGGTACATTTTCATAAATCACACCTCTAGCCAGTCCAGTAAATTTCAACTAAATTTCCATAAAGGTGGGATGACTTTATTAAGGGAGTTTAAGATGCAAAATGTTCGTAGACTAATCTTT
This sequence comes from Fissipunctia ypsillon, assembly GCA_947568875.1. Lineage (NCBI taxonomy): Eukaryota > Metazoa > Arthropoda > Insecta > Lepidoptera > Noctuidae > Fissipunctia > Fissipunctia ypsillon. The sequence continues at coordinate 10,615,662 of OX387659.1, read as the reverse complement.
CAGTGCCATCTACCAGTACTTAACTTAACTACAACCATATACAAGAGACGTGCAAACGATGCAGGGCCAGCGTCCAAAATTATCGAATACACACTTCGGCCGATAGCGGATTTATAGAAACTAAATTTAGATTTTATTAAGTGGTGATAAAGTTGAATGTCGTTCGGGCGGAGACTTCGATCGGTGTCGAGTTAAGCTCAATTTGAATGTTCAGGTTGTAGGAGTGCGGCGGTGGACGAGTCGGTGCATTTTAAAAGATGTGCGAGCTAAGATCGCCACTTGACGTGGAGTCATCGCGCAGGCGCACTTAGTAGAGCCACGACTCGAAGGACCAGTTTCATATTTCCCATTTTTTTGTACTTATTGTTTAATAAGTCATCATCAGCCTACAGCCCTCGGATGACTGATGTCAAAGTCAAAATTCATTTTATCAAAATAGGCTATAAAACTTTGACATTAATATAATTTAAAGTAAGTTTCATAAATGTTTCAAGTTAATTATGTACGACAGTTTAATCTATATATTATTTCATAATTAACTATGTTGCTTAGTTAATTTTAATTACACTTTTTTATATTAATTTAGTAAGACACAGAAAATATAGCTTTAACTTACTAACTTGTTCACTACTTATTATTTCTTAGACTTTTTCTGACTTATTTAGAAATACTTCCAACTAAACTTAATAAAATACTAAATACTTGCCAATACTTCTTACTTCATCTTGTTTACTATCTCCATTCCCTTAATCACCTCTCGAAACTGTGTTAAAGTTTATCAGTTAATCATCATTAACAGCATCGGTCTATGCTCAGCCTACCGTGAGTGATCGCGGTCTACCCAGGGATGGTTAAATCCACGGCAAGTGTCGGTCTCATTCGGGCCTTATCGCCTCCCGAGCCGCGCTGTTATCTCTGAGAATTCACTAATTTACAATCCACGAATGAATATTTAATGGGAGTGTGTCACCCCTGAAAATTTGGCTCCGTCGTCATAGAGTAGGCGGTTATGGGGAAAAGCGCAGAAAGTGCAGTCGTGTCAGTGTTGATTAATTTGTACCGCATTACATAAAAGCAGATTACATAATAACAAAAAAAAAAAAAAAAGCAACTTTGAGTGATGTCCATGTATTTTTTCTTGACACTTTTATCCAATTTTCTCGTAATGATCGAAACAGGTGACAAAATAAGGAAACTGAAAAACGTATTCCAAATGTACCGTGATTTACATAAAAGCGCCGATTTATATTCAAAGTAAAAGCACGAAAAATTAAAAGGCAGAAATTTCCTTATTTTACCGAATTTCCCGTCTTTCGATTCTGGTCGGATGTAGTAGGCTACGCGCGGGGGTTGTGAGAGCGGGGCGAGGTACGCGGCGGCGGGAGGGGGGGAGGGACGAGGGCGAGAGCGACGCAGCCTCCCTCCAGCAACGATTACTGATTAGTGTGGCGGCGAGTGCGGCGGGGCCGCCCGCTTGGAGCTCGAAAATGCCGCCGCCGACTCGTATCCAACCCTCCAGTACCAGTTTCAATGGGAAAAGGTTCTTTACTCAGGTCGTGTGGCGACCGCGCTTGGACTTAACCCCTCGCCGGCCCACTGCCGATTGATTAACTGTCCTACGCGATCAGCTGATTGAGTGCGGCCGCGTGCACCGGCGAACTTACGGCACGCCTCTACATGTGCTTCAGTTACTACACTTACTACGTTAGTGTCATGATGTCTATCAACGTATTTGGGTGTTGACAATTTTTTCGTGTTTCCAATGTGTGGCTTGACGCTTCCTACGCCCGGTTGCAAGTAAGTACATAATGTTGTTTGTTTCAAAAGTTTTGTTTCAGTAAGTACTAAAGATAACCTTACTTTCAATGTTTTTATTTCGTTTTTGATGTCGTTGTCGCGGAAAATTGCCATTTACTTGGCATTTCACGGTTGAATTACGATTTGTGAATGTGGTTACGTGGGTTATTATGCGGAAATGTGTCACGAAAGTTAATGGACTGGATTTTTCGGTGTATCAATTGGCGTTGATGTCTTTACTACTATGATAGCATTGTGATGCGATATGCCTGTGTTCGATAGTGGGCTCCTGCCCACTATCGAACACCGTGAATGCTGATTGGATCCTCTGTTACAATTAATAATTATTCAATTCTGCGCTATATCTAATTGTTATTTTATAATCCCATCCACGTTTAATGACCACAACACCCGTTCCTTATTCTTTAAATTCAGTACGCACTACATTGAAAATCTGTTTATAATATTTAATAAGTTGTCTATTATTATGTAATTTTAGGTACTTGTATGATTACACCACTATTAAATAACATTAGCAATTACTACCGATATTAATACCTACCATAATGCACATAGAGGCTTCTCGGTACAATCACGCTCATTAATTAGCGAGTTTCGTTTTCATGACTATTAATTATTGTGATTAGATGTTCAAGTCTACCAATTCATGATTATAAGCAGTAGTTATATTCTCGTATGACTGTTATTACGTTTGTATAAGCACCTATAGAAAACTATTATTACTGTCTTTCATTCAAATGTAAATGATGTTTAAATCTAAACTCTTAAAATACTTATTAAAATTAAAACCCCTTGCTATAACAGAAAGTTAAGAATTTGTATTTTTGACTATGTTTTTTGTATAGAAATCCTTTTAAGAAATACCCTACTATCATGAATTAATCTATAACAAGCGTAAAAAATAAAAATAAAACATAAAGAAAATTGAAATACCTACAGAAAATGATATGGTCCACAAACAGACTTTATATAAGATGGTTCCAAAAAATACGGCTCGTAAAATACAGGATCGTAAACTGTAACCGTCTGGATTTTAGCTAAGCATTCCCCGCTGATTCTCCCGTAACTTTTAGTTATAAACATAAACACATAATATTTTGAAAAAGTCGTAGGACGGGAGGATTATTCTTTATTATTTTTTTGTGATAAAATATTCTAGAGCGAACTATGGAGGTATTGTAAGAATGTTTTAAAGATTTTAAGAAAATCTAACAAAGGTTACCGAAGATATCTTCATTTACATCCCCTATAGGTTAACAGAACAATGGCACGTATGCTTGAGATCTGCAATCACACAATTAACGCTCTAATGGAATTTTCCGGCCTACTCAACTTCCTGCCTATTAACTTCCACAAAGGACCAATCACGCGGATCTCAGGACCAAAATTCTCCAAAAAACATCCTTCGAATAATTCCATAATTTTCAGCTAAAACGTTTTTTATACGAGGGCCGCTATTAAACAAGGATCGTAGTGTTAAAAACAGGCGTCGTTATAAAAAAAAATGATGACTAGGAGCGTCGGCGAGGGAAACGCTGAGTCGCCACGGCCGCGGCCCTTCAGTAAGTCAATGTCCGGGACAGGCAGGAAGATGGCTTAATGCGAACCAATTATCCTCCCGAGTCCTTTACATATACAACTATCGCGACGATCGACGATTACGATGAATGACTGTAATTGAAGTAAGGGTTGGCGATCCCTGTTTTATTGGCCACTAAAAGGGAACGCGTTATTAATTACGAAAGGCACTTTTTGTTAAGAGTTCTGAAGCTTTTTTGGGAAATGCTGAAAGATGGTTTCAGTAAAACGGAATTGAAGTTTAATTGGTTTATTTTAGAAAATGACAAGGATTGTAATAAGTAGTATAATGTACTGCAACAGCACATGTATTTGAGGGTACTTATATCATTATACATGCATGCGGTTTATCCTCGTTTTTGTTGAATCTCAGCACTTTTGTATTTGTAGGTTTGAAGTGCTTACCGGTTGAATATTTTATGTAAAAAACTGGCCGACGTGAAGCTTAAGTATGGGTTTCAAAATTGCTGATACATTTTGCTGGTTCTCAGTAATTTTCAGCAGCGTTTTTTTGGGGCCGAGTAACTTAAAAGATGGGCTGACACTTTAACACAGTCAATTAGTCATTATTAACATTCGCTACGAAGGCACAAAAACGTCCTCAAAATATTTCTCAGAATAAAAACTGTTTTAATGCAAATTAGCTCATAAATAATGCCACAAGCACCCAAATAATCTGAATATTGTGAGTTCTCGTAAATCAACTGCCTTTGCTTGAAGGAATTTATTATCCTTTACCCTTTTCTATAGGACAGAATGCGGTATTGTATATTGTTTATGAAAAAACAGGTCAAGTGCGCGTCCCTAGTTCGCTTTTTGGAGGGCTCGGTATAAATCGCGGAATAATGAGGTCTGTGGTAACATGCTATGTTTTACCGCGGTTTTTGTACTAAGGTTCTTAATTATTCCGAACTCTTTCTCCGTTTAAAAATAAAGTAAAGAGCTCAAGTTTGCTCGTTATTATTTTATGTTTTAATAAGAAATAGGATCACATAATAGTCTACGTTAACATTAAAACGAAAACTTGAGAAGTAAGTACATAAATATAATTCATTCCTTAGAATTCGTAAGGGATAGTAACTACCTTCTTAATTATGACAACTTAATGAATGTGCTCTGAATTAGATCAGAATAATTACGTACGTTCTCGTTAAATTTCTGAGCGTAATTTGCGTTAACGACCCTTTGTTTTTGGGTTCTCGAGACTAAGGTAGGTAGGTGCCTGAGAACTAAAGGCAACTAATTTTCGCAAGCTCTGAGAGTTGCTTCCCAACTCGTTTGAGAGAGTGTCAGGAACAGATGCCGGATGAATTTAATATAAGCTACTTGCTACCATGAAGTGAGACTTATTCGTGTTTTATATCAAGGTGTATCGCTCTCACTGTTTTCTACGTAGCGGGCTCATACGTGACCTGAAAAGGATATCCGGTTACTTTTCCTGCGTTCGATTGACTGGTAGACAAGACAAAAAGCTTGGATAAAGAACGGCCTTTTCGATTTATCGCTGCCTTGTTTTTGACTTCGTGTGACTAGATTTGAAATGAGATACTTGTAATGTGAGAAGGTGACCTACATTTTATAATGTAAAACTTTTTTGCAAAAAAAAAAAATATAAACGACTTCCAAAAAAAAAAACACTACAAAGTGAAAAATAACTTTATTTTGGAAGTCGGTGTCTTTGGATCTGTATTTTAGTTTTTTACCACCGACTTCCGAAAATTTTAAAGTTATTTTACACGTTTTAGTGGGTCGGTTTGTAATTCATCTAAGTTACAATAAATAGGCTAATGACAACTGTTCAACACCTTTTACAAAATATTGCTTTTCTCGATGCAGGGACGTTAATTGTCGAGGAGTTCTCCTGGTACTTCACCATCAGCTCCAGTTCATCTTATGCATTGTGACGAGCTTAAATTGCTTGGCAATCATTTTAAAGTTATCGAATCGCAACCCGTGAAATACTTATTATTGAGTTGTTCCGGGGGCCATATTACCAACTGTGGTCTTCGTCATCAGTTCCACTTCACCCAATGGTGCTTTCCGAGACCAAATCCACAAGTTACTATAAAAAATACCCAAATCACTATAGGTGTGACTATAATATTTAAAGAGTTCCCTCGATTTCTCCAGGATCCCATCATTAGATCCTGACCTGATGACAATGGAACCACCTGAAAAGTATACCCTTTCAAACAAAAAAAAAAATCTAAATCGGTCCAGCCGTTTTCGAGTAGGTAATCGGAACACACATAAAAAAAAAGATTCCGATGAACTGAGAACCTCCTCCGTTTTTTGAAGTCGGTTAAAAACAATTCAGGTCAGATAAATGATTAAATAAATATTTATTCATTAAATAATAACATAATTATGTTATTAAACACTAAGTACACTATAAGCACTAAGTAGTTAAATCATTTAGATTCGGTCATATTTCAGCGTCTCTATAAATATCCTCTCAAATAATCAAATAAAAATTCAAAACACGCATTTAAGGGCCAATTTTTCAATCGTCAGATAATTTTAACATGAGGAATAAATGTGGCGGTATGACGCATTTTCTATGCAAAAGCTGTCAAAACGTCAAACATATTCCCCAGATAAAAGTTAACTGACGATTGAAAAATCGGCCCTAAATCAGCCAGGTTAATTAAATAATATCGTGCGAGTAAACCATTTTAACCCTAGAGTTAACTGCTGATATCCCACCTAGTTCTAAACAAAGCAAACGCTTGTGTTCATTATACCAGCCAACAAAGGATCCACACTATAAATTAGATCCTTTATTTGTAAAAACAAAATAAGTGGCGAATAAAAGAGGCGCGATATTTAAATAGAGAAGCGCACGGTCGTCAGCCGTCAACGTCACGTTCCAAGATGGCGGCTGCCACCACTTTAGGCGGGAAAACGTGACAGGAGTTTGTGTTCGAAAATCAAAATATTATGTGTGGTGAAGACTTTGTTATTCAAATATGCATGTGTACGTCTTCATAATAACTTATTACTGAAACATATTGCGTGAATGTTTAGCGAAAATAAACATCGAACTGTATGTTTTTCTGTACGACTTGTGTCGAGTTTGAAACTCAAACAATTATTGAAAACTCCGCTGGTGTGTTGTATAAAATTGGAGTCAGTAAAGAATTCAAATACATAGGTTTGGCTGTCCCGTGCTAAAGCGAAAATTACGAAACAATTCAAAAGGTTTTATTTTTAGACAGATCCGGGTCAGTTTATTTCTTTTAATTCGTGTAACAAGTAACAAATTACATTCCGAATGATCCACTTTACACCTATGTTTCGCAATTTGTATTATAATTGCTGGTTGAGTCTTCCTACTTACCTACATTTTACTGACTAGTATTATTTGTTACGAACTTCGCTAAATCAAGCTTTATGTTCATAAGAATAAAGGTATGTTTTCAAAGCTTACAGAGATGTTTACCGTTACCTCAGAGAAGAGAGGAGTCTTAACAAAAGACGTGTTTGAACTGTAATGTTTCCTTTAGGATAACATACAAAGTTGTTGAGAATGGGCAGTTCGTGACGAATCGGGATGCTTCGGCCTTTCCTTCGGGTATTGTTGAGGAAAATTCGTTTAGATGCGGGCTTGTGAAACGAAGGGGCTTTGGTTTAGCCTATAAGCTCTGGGTTGATACAATGGATTGCAATTGAAGTCTTTTCGTCGAAAAATAATGTAGTAGAATATGTAGATTTGCATTTGCTTAATAAACAAGATTTTGTTCTGTGTTGTTTTGGTTTGGAATTGGGAAAGGCGTTTTAAACAATATTTGAACGCTGTTTAAGTATACGAGTTAACATTACCATTTTAGGCACTAAATTAAGGTGGTTATTAGGGTGGTTTCCAGTGGCGCAGCTACAATTGTCATTAGAGGGAAGCCGAAGAAAAAATGGTTCAGTTCTCATAAACTCAGACAAAAATCTGTAGGTTTTTAATCTTAACTATGATGTATTAAACTGGGATTAAATATAATTATGTAATGTGATATGATACACACACTGGTGTACTATATTATTTGGCAATAGTATACATTAAGAAGAGTGGTTGTTCCGTAGGGAAGCCGATACGAATCGGGTTGTATGAATGCTACACCCCTGGTGGTTTCTATTCTTGGCTCTCAAAGTATGCCGAATAGATAGGTAATAATATGCTGAGCTAGTTGTAAACTGTAGGTGCATAAGGAAAACTAAATCATTATACAATTATCACATCAAATTACGAAAATATTAAGTCAGTACACACACTTGACCTACTTTAAACTAAAAGTGTAACTTCTTAATGCCTTTAATGCTCGTTAACGAGTAAACACTGAATATTCTGTACACGTCTGATATTACAGAGGCGAGTGTGAGTACAATAACATTACATGAATTGTGTACACTGTGCACAATACCCCGGGGTACCACTGCCTTATCTAACTCATTATGTTTGACATTAATTGCAGGATTGTTTTGTATCACATTTTCGTTATGATTGTAATTATTTGGTTTTATGAGGTGAAAAGATCTGAAGTTGTAATCGGGTTAAAATTAAGGCCCTGGTGTGCTACGGTGCTACGACGTAGTCGACGAAAAGATGTCACTTCTAAAATGCTGTTTCGGTTACGCGGCTACGCGCTACGCCGTCGGATACACGTCGGACGTCTATCTGATTTGTAATTGGTACATTTTTAAAGAATGAAAAAACATTACGTTACGAAAAATTATGTGAAAATTACCTTATCTAAAGATATAGGTACCACATAGTTAACAGAAAGTAGAAGTGGGACACATACCGTAACTCACATTTTGCAGGATTTGCCGAGTTCCTATTAAATAAATCCAGTGTGCGGCAACAGCTTATCATAGCGAGCAAGCTTCAAAGTTCGCTAAGAGGTAGATAACTAGGTACTTGTGGTACCCGTATATTGTAAACTTTGAACTTGTCGCACCAAGAATATGGCTGAATAAACTATATTATTATAATATACGGAGTAAAGTACGAAACACAATGAAGAGCAAACCCAGAATATGGTTAAGTTTAATATTGTCCTATACTTGTTGTTAATAATAATAAATAAATAAAATATTATTCAAGTATGAATGAAGTAAGATAATGATTTATATTAATTGTATATCCATACTATTTATTTTATATTTCTCATGATTATCTTGCTTACCTATGAGCACATAAGAAGTCCCTTGAATCCATGCAAACCATTAATTCGTCAAATATTCGCCTACTAAAAGCCGTTTACATGTTAGCGCTCAACGGTTTTCACGATTATATTTATTGTCGTTTTGAGAGTATTTTGCTTATGAAACTATAGGGTTCATATGACATTTTAGAGGTTAAAAACCTCTTTTTCATGATTTGTTATGGCCTTGCTCAATAAAGATGCTATTCATAAATCACATGCAACATAAGTTAAACACAGGTAAAAGTACAAGAAACATTCCAAAGAAGAAGAAAGAAGAAAAACGTACTTGGACAAGAATACTCAATAATGTAATCACTAAACTTCACGCAACTAAATAATAATAAGCAGAAAACCGATATTGTTTTGCCAAAGAGCGAAGTTGGAAACTGTTTTCTTCTATTTTATTTATTCTTTTGATTAAGTTAGTGGTGAGCTCAAAGGAAGTTTAATTTTCTTCGGGAAAACGTTTGTTTTGACATTTTTCGTCGCATACCGTTGTACGTCATAGTTTGCTTCTGTCACAACAATAACTGATATACGAAGGGCCCTTTATAAAGAGAAGTTTCCGTCATGTCATGTTTTGTGATATATGAGCAACAAAATACCATAACTTCATTAGGTACAGAAATAGGATCCGTACTAGTCCGAAAATACTTTTGTTTTCTGCGAATATTTGTAGGAAACAATTAAATTATGAAACATTAATTTATAACGTAAACTATTAGAATGGTTACTATCCAAAAAAGGAAAAAAATGTTGTCTTGGAACACAACGCTTTCAACAAATAAAACCACGCCTTGAGCACAAAAGGCCAAAGAATTAACAAGGCAATAAATAATATAAAATTCAATCGACCTCCCTTCTGCTACAACTGGGATCCCACCAAAAGTATAAAATAGATTTCCGAAATCTGTTACACGGAAAAAATTTGAATCAATCAGCATCGCTGAATTCTGATCAGTATTCAAGGTTGGGGGCGCGGTAACGTTCGGGAACCTTACAGTAATCATTGTGGGCCATCCTTCCCGACCCTTTACCTCGGCCAATTTTATTTTGCTTACAAAACCTTTTTAGGATAGAGTTTAATTTTACCTCGCACCTGGGACTAACATTGTTATACCTGGATCAAAACTGCTAACTCGTTGATTCGATAACGTTACTGCGTGTCGGTATAAATAAGTTAACTATGTCTGGGAGGACGCAGGCTTGTGAATTCGACACGGGATAATGTTCTATGAGATTACTATTGCGCAAATTTAAATTTTAAAATATAATTGATTTAGAGTTGCATTTTGCTCAGCTCATAGCCGAGGGTTTGGTTCAAAACTAAATTAGCAATCCTGGGATTTATCACAAATTCTCTTAAAAATATGAATTTTGAAAATTATTACAATGTTGCTCAAATACACGCATTACAGTAATTACTCTTTCATACAAACCTTAACTGAAATCTGTACTTAAATAAAGATTTGTACTTTAGCATCGTTCTAGAGTACCAACACGCCTAAGACATGACAGACACATAAAAAAAAAACACTAAGGAAAAAATCTTTCAGGCTTACAGAGATTTTTCCTCAATTTCCTTTAATGAACAACAAGAATGTTATTGTCGATTTCTTTATCAAGCACGTTTCTGCGATCTCATCCCGTTTGCTCTAATGGGTATTTGTACTAAAAGTTTGAGAGTTATCAATCATGTCAAGGATTTTTCAAATCGGATCTGGCGGCCGTAAGATTACCAAACTTTGTTCTTATTATCTTCACTCAAGAGTTACATGTTTTTGATGCAAATTCGGTAGGGTAGGCTTAAGTTTATCATCACTTATTTTTCGCATGATCACGTAAAAAAATCTGGCTTGAATGTCACTCTAAAATTCCTTTACAGCTTTTGTGTATAGGTCTCACACTTGAATGAGCATTAAAAAAATAATCATGCATGTCAAGAATAGGAGACGCGGACAAAAGGACCAAAGGCAGAAGAGTTACTAACGAGCAATTGTAAGTCGCAGATTTAATCAAAATCTTCAAACCAACTCAAATATCAAACTATAACGATCAACAATATTTAGTTTAGCTACATTTAGTTACTTAAGTTACAGAGGAGGATCGCGTACCGTAAAATTGGCCCCTGCGTGCGGAAGTTGTTTAACCGTCTTGATAGACCAATTTGTAACTATAAATCTGAGTAACTACTGCGAAAACTGTAGGACAATAAATCATAGCTAGTTTCGCAGTTTCTATCGAACTGTAAAACTGAGTTTAAAACTAAGTTGTTCGTGTTAATCGAATGAGCGAACTCTGCTGTATCGAATTTAAATTGAAGGTCAGTTGGGTGACGTTTGCTCTTTGGTCTTCTGATACTAGGGCCGAATTTGATTAGTTAAAGATTGAATTGAACTATGTGGTACAAACGATTATTTGTATTTAGAGATCTTTCATGGATTTACCCTACTTTGCATGAATTATGTTTTACTAGCTTTTGCCCGCGGCTTCACCAGCGTGGATGGCGGAAAATATCTCACGGGAACGTACTACCGGGATTAAAAGTACCCTATGTGTTAATCCACGTAAATAACGTATTAATTCCGTAATACATTGTTTTCATATAACTCTATTGGTTTACGCGGCGCACGCCAGTAAAGCTCCCAGTAGGCATGATTTTTTTCCGAAATCTTCAACAATCATCGTCATATTTTAGCCAATTTACACAAAACCTTAATAAATTATACACTTAAACCTTCCTCATGAATCACTCCGTCCATTGGTGAAAACGGTATGAAAATCCGTTCGGCAGTTTTTGAGTTTATCGCGTTCAGATAGACAGACAGATGCGGCAGGGGGACTTTTGTTTTATAATAATTATGTAGTGATTGGTCCCAAAATCATAATCATAATTATAAAATGGCTGTCACAAAAATGCTAGGTAGCCGAGAATAAAACCAATTTTGTAAGTATTTACCCAGTAAAGGCAATGCAACGGTAGTGGGTGTAGCGTTAAAATTAAATTCGGTCGGTTGAGCTCGGCGAGTGCGACTTGACAAGGGACTCGCTTGCAAAACTCCCGCCTGATTATTCCCAAATGTTACACATTTTAACTAAATTAATGTCTAGGAAAGTCAAATTAAACGTTTTTAGCTCACCTTACTTATTTTAAGCCGGAAAAATAAAGTAGTCGTAGTTTATCAACTAATTTCAAAATATTTTCCAGAAATCCACACAATAGGAAAATTTTATATAAATTTTTACTATCCGACTTGATTGCCTAACAAGTCCCCATATCAAGTATTCTAGGACTGCCAACCTATATATATGTATTTATTGTATATATGTAAACGGTTCACCACAGGCTACCTGCAGTACTGTCTCTCCTTTCTCCCTTAATCCATCCAAAGGTTGTCTTTAAAATATCGCTCTTAGCGATAAGACCGCCCATTGTGTCACCCCTTGTAAAATTTCTACTATAAGTATATCTGTAATATTTATGGTGTACATAATAAAGAGTATTCTCTCTATCTATATCGTATTTATCAGCAACCAAAACTATTTTTTTATTCACCAGGACGTTTCTAATTAAATTATCTAGGTATATTAGATCCTGTGTTATCCTTCTAACATATTGGTGGAACTTGTCAACTGGCTTAGCCTTGGTGACGCGGGTCGAGACGTCCGAACACGTCCAAGTAAGCAGATAAAATAATAAAATGCTGTCTCATTGACCCCGTACATTATTGTTGATGTGCTATGTTAGCGTGTTTACGCGGTGTTATATAGAATAAATTTTCCTTTAAAAAAAATTAAAAAAATTGAATGTGAGTGTATTATTAGATAGGTACACATCTGCCTAACCCTTCACACGACACACAGGCGTGTTGTTATAATAATGTATTAAAATTAGGTAGGTACAGTTAATAATGTGTTTTTGAAAAAGAATTAAGTTTTTCTGTTGGGGTCTTGACTGCAAGTACAAAAGAGATCATCTCACTAGGTGCGCTAAAGATCTTATTTTCTTAATTAATTCTATAATTATGAGGTAGTCTATATAATATGTGTTTAAGGTCCTTATCAAAAGAGTAGTAAAGAGCAAATACGTTGTAAAACGCCTTTTTGTAACGTAAAATATAGTTGTATCCATAATTCCAGGTAAGAACAATGTTGGAAATTAAATAGGCAAACGTTTTAATGAATCTGAATTATGTAATTAATCAAATTCGCTGGCATAAAATGCACAAACCTTTTAATAAAAACTATTATGAATATTTTAATCATGAAGACTGCGTGTTGTTTCAACCCCATAGGTAAGAAGTCAATTGTTTACTAATTGTGTCTGTAATTACGACGGTTGAGAATGTAAAATTTATTGGATCTGAATTCATGTGTTTGCATTACAAACACACATTGAAATGTTTAAATAAATGGTAATCTATTACATCTGTGTCAGAGTAAACACCCAAGGGATTTTGATATTCGAATATTTAAGTGCAATATCAATAATATTCAAGTATTGGCACAAACATTCCATTTCTGCGCGATGAAACACCATCTTAGTTTGAGCTTCCCCGCCTCCCGCGTTCATACGGTTACAAGGGGGGTGAAGGATGCTCGTGAGGATATTGGAAGGTCTTTCTCAACTGGCTGGTTGGTGGTTCGTGCCCTCAAATGGGTTAATCGCTTGGAGTCGTTGGCAGCATCTGCACCTGACGGACTGAATTACGGTATCAAGACTGTAATACGTTCTCTCACAAAAAGCACTCGGCATATATTTGCACGAATTTAGTTTTCATATTGTAATGGTGTGAAAGTGAATTATTATGACAGTAGTTACAAAGTTTACATGAATTTCGTTTAATCTTTGATTTTTTTTAAGTTGTTTCTTTTGTGTTATTGCGATTAGAAGTAACACATAGCTTTGTTTTTTGATATTTTGGTTTTATAGTACGGTGTACACAAGAATCCTGTTCTAAAGAAGCAAATAAGAAGGGTCTCAATCCCTCTTATTTACTACTAACTGTTACCCGCGGATGCGCCCTCATGTCGGATTTTGTTCACAATTTCATGGGTTTTAATTTTTTGCGCGGAACCCTAAATCTTTTTCTAAAATAAAAGTTGCCTAAGTTACTCCTTATATCATAAACTATCTGCCAGTGAAAATCGTTCAGTCCCGTCAAAATCTATCCAGTCGTTTCGGAGATTAGCCGGAACAAAAAGACAGACAAAAATTTTAAAAATTGTTTTTTTTGTTACAAGTACCGTTTATACTTTCATATACACTGCAGATGTTAATTTGACACTAGAAACATACACTTAAATTTTATTTATTTGTATAGATGTCCTACCAACTCCCACAAAACGGGAACACTCAAAGGACCAAACTTAACCTATTCTTCAGTCGCCGCTCTAAATTCAGCATTATCCCACCAAATATTAGAGCCTTTAATGCCCCAGTCTGCTGCATTTCAAAAGACATTAAGCTGAAGTGGAACGGTCCGTCGCAGCCGAGAAGCTAGGTGTGGTGCAAAGTGACCTAAGTAGATGTTACGAGACAGAACTCGATGTCTTGGTAACAGGTAGGAACGTGCCATGCGAGAACCGAAGAACTTCACTACTATGAAAATTGAATGTAGATTGTATGCATTGAATGTCAATGAAGTATGTCAGTTTTACATTTATATTTATTTACTAACTGTTGTCATTTGAATCGGATTTTGTTCACAATTTCATGGCTTTTAATTTTTTGCGCGGAACTGTAATTCTTTTTCTAAAATAAAAGTTGCGTACGTTACTCCTTATATCATAAACTATCTGCCAATGAAAATCCCGTCAAAATCGATCTAGCTGTTTCGGAGATTAGCCAGACTAAACAGACAGACAAACCAAATTTTTAAAAATTGTGTTTTTGTTATAAGTACTGTTATACGAGTATATAGGTACTGTAATGGCCTGCCACGATACTAGGGCAGACCACTACTTCTGTGCGTGTGTTCTCTTCTAGAGGTGTGTTATTGGTTATATGAATGAGACACACAGCAGCACTGCTGTTACTTTTTATTGGCTTATGGGAAAGCACGTTACATTGTCAACCATAAAGCTAGCACTGCACTGACTCAATATAAAACCATTTGACTGTATGTCATAGTTCGAACCTATTCTATATTTCAATAAACCAGTGTTTGTCTTATCAGCCAATGCCACAATCCGTGGAGGATTCATGCTGAAGGCCGGCTCAATTAAAGCCTCTACAGTACCTACATACTTCGTAGTTTGTAAGTTTGAGCTTATAGGTTTTAAGTCTACCCTCCATCATATTAGGTATTGTTCCTACCCTACTCTTATGATTTACCCACTTGTATTTCTAGGCTACTTAGCTCAATACACAAATTACGATATTTGGTGTTTTATTGAAGACATAATATTCGCGACGAGTAGAAAACATGACAATGGAGTGTAAATCAGTGAAATTGCATGAATTCAATGTGAAATGTGATAATTGGGACAATTACATCGACAGACTTAAATATTGTTTTGAGGCGAATGGCGTCGTCTCAGATTCAGCTAAAAGGGCAAATTTCTATACAGTGTGCGGCGTACAAGTGTTCGAGACTCTTCTGGCGTTGATTACACCTAAGTCTAGTGAAGTAAAATTCAGTGAAATTGAAGCGATCCTAACCAAACATTACAGCCCAAAACCTAATGAGATTTCTGTGTCGTTCAAATTTTATAAGCGCGATCACAACGCGACACAGCCAATCCGCCGCGGAATATATAGCGCAACTCAGAAAAATTTGTGCCGGTTGTAACTTTACGGACATGGAAAGGATGCTTCGTGACAGATTGGGATGCGGTATGAACAATCACAATTTGCAGTACGAACTGCTACAGAAAGGTAATTTGCGACACCATGACGTAGTGGATGCTATGCTATCGATCGAAAGTGCGGGCAGGGACGCTCGTATGATGCAGAGCGCCTCCGTCACCGGCGCCGCCGTCAGCTACGACGCGACGGCAGTGGACGCCGCGGCGACGTCTTCGCCGTCATGTGAACCTATGGACGTCAACGCCGTGCAATCCAAAGCAAATGTTCGACTATGTTATCGATGTGGAGATCAGCTCGCGAGCTAATGTCGCTTCGTTAACGCCACGTGCCACTTTCGTAAGAAGAAAGGCCACATCGAGAGAATATGCACCGCTAAAAAGAAAAGTCTTTCTGATAAAATTAACCTAGCCGAAAACGAGGCTGACCTGCACCTTAGTGGCATTTATAACATGGGAATCATGACGAGCTCTCGCGTTCTGAAGGTGCTACTGGACGGTGCGCAGGTAGTGATTGAGGTGGACTTCGGCGTCATTTTCTCCTTGGTGAACCAGCAGACATGCTGCTCCACGTACCCAATCGCCTGTGTACGTGGAACAGCTCGCCGGTCACAGTGATGGGACAAGCTCAAGTGCAAGTCCAATATAAAGACATTAAGTGTGTTGTGAATGTCATTGTTGCTAAGGGCTTGGGACCGAACCTGGTGGGACGTAACTAGTTCGAGGCACTTGGTATTACTTTAAATGTTAATATGATATCTGAACTTGAAATATCTGCGAACGATCAGATTGTAAGCAAGCACAGCGAGGCTTTCAGGGACGGACTCGGTACTTACAGGGGGACCCTGTGGCTATACATTTGAAACCAGGTGCGACTCCTAGGTTTTTGAAGGCACGTCCCGTACCCTATGCTATTAAAGACAAAGTTGAAAAAGAGTTAGATCGTTCAGTGGGGGAAGGGGTACTTCGCCCTGTGTCTTTTTCAGAATGGGCGACTCCGGTTGTTCCAATACCCAAACGAAACGGGGACATTCGTCTTTGCGGTAACTACCGTAGTACGCGTACTACGGTACCACTTAAATTAATTAATAAAAGAAAAGGAAAGGGAAGGAAAGGAATTAATTAAATTAAAGGAATTAGGCTACCGAGTCTGATACCTACCCTATGCCGACTGCAAGTGAAGTGTTTGCTACAATTGCTGGTGGCAAATTTTACACGACACTCGACCTTGACCGTGCATATACACTGGTGGTCGTCACAGATGCCACAGCACAGCTGTTAACCTTAAACACATGCAAAGATTTGTTTTCAGTACACAGATTGGCTTTTGGTGTTAAAGCTTGCCCGGGAATTTTACAACGCTTGATGACGGCGTTGCTGGCGGGCGTTCCCGGCGTTGCGGTACTGGTCGATGACGTCATCGTCAGTGGCCGGACGATATCGGAGATGACACAGCGCCTCGACACTGTACTGGAGGGCATCGGTAAGGCAGGTATGCGGCTCACTTAGACAGTTTGCCAAAGAACGTGTAGAGTTTCTAGGTTTTGTCATAGACGCTGAGGGTATTCATCCTACACCTAGCAAAGTTGAGTCTAGAACGTACAACAGCTACAAGCGTTTTAGGGATTGTATAATTTTTATGAGAGGTTCGTACCTCACAAAGCCACTATGCTCGAGCCCCTACATAGGTTGCTCGACAAAGCACGATCTTGGCAATGGACAGACAGAGAGCAAAGGAGCTTTGACACGGCTAAAAGGTTACTGTCATCTGACTTGACGCTCGTGCATTACGAAGCCGTTGGTACTCACCTGCGACAGCTCAGAATACGGCGCCAGCGCTGTATTATCCCACGTCATGGAAGACGGACAGGAGCACCCTGTAACTATGAGTTCCAGAACTCTACATATTCAGGAACGCCGTTACTCACAATTAGATAAAGAAGCCACTGGCATTTCATTTGGAGTTAGCAAATTTCATAACTATATAATGAGAAGATCCTTCACTATAGTTACGGACCATAAACCGTTGCTGGGCATATTCGATCCTAAGCAACCTATACCACAGTCTTGTCGCCTCGCCTAACGAGGATCGCAATTTTGTTGACGTCACATAATTACGAAATTGTGTACAAACCGGGACAACAGATTGCCCAGCTAGAGTACCGATGATGAACTGCGTCCATACTGGTTACATCGTTTGGAACTCTCTATGCATGAAGATTGTATCTTACTGGGTTGTAGAGTGGTGGTACCGTCATCATTGCGTGAAACGATACTACGTAATTTACATAAAACACATAACGGCATCGTCCGAATGAAATCACTGGCCAGGAGTTATATTTGGTGGCCGAAACTGAACGAAGATGTTGAGGCGAATGCAACAAATGTCTTGAAAATCGGCACATGCCTCCGAAAACTAAATCTGAGTGGATCACGCCTATAAAGCCGTGGTCTCGAATAAATGTGGAATTGGCAGGACCTTTCCAAGGTAAATATATATTAATTGTTGTAGACGGATATTCCAGATGGCCTGAGGTGATCTTGGTAAACAATATGACAGCGGGAACGGTCATCAGACACCTCAGAAATTTATTTGCTATCTACGGTTTGTGTGAGACATTGGTTTCAGACAACAGAACGTCCTTTTTATCAGCTGAAGGTACACAATTTTTGGACGCGAATAAAATAAAACATATTAACATAGCGCCTTATCATCCCGCAACAAACAGGTTGGCCGAAAGAATGGTGCAAACTATTAGAGGCAAATTGCGCAAAATGGATGACATCTCTTGGGATGTTTCCTCGAATGCTACTAGGATTGCGGGTAACTCCTTACTCAATAACTAACAAGAACCCCTCTGAACTCTTGATGAGGCGCCTACGTACCTTGTTAGATGTTATATATCCGGATAATCGTGTTCAAAATAAAACTGATCAACAGATTACCAATAATGCTCAAAATGTAACTCGAGAAACTAATGTGGGCCAAAGTGTGATGTATAGAAGTTATAGTAGTGGACCTCGTTGGTTGCCTGGTACGGTGGTTAAAAGGCAAGGGCCATCCAATTATCAAGTTGCAACCGGTGATGGTAATATTGTCAACCGACACATTGCCCAATTGGTTAAAAAGAAATTCACAGGAGATGCAGACCGAGAAGGAAGAAGTAATTAATG
Organism: Fissipunctia ypsillon; assembly: GCA_947568875.1. NCBI lineage: Eukaryota > Metazoa > Arthropoda > Insecta > Lepidoptera > Noctuidae > Fissipunctia > Fissipunctia ypsillon. The sequence continues at coordinate 10,597,087 of OX387659.1, read as the reverse complement.
AAGAGGCTAGTTTGTAAATGGAAATTCAAGATGTGGAAATGGGAGGTACAGGCTCGAGTGAGGAAATAATTGAAATACCGAGTCCGGACCAATGGGCAGAGATGTTAGGTACACCCAGTGATAATGAGTCTCGCTATTCTGGGGGTAAGATTAAAAGTAAAGTTTTATCTCATACAAAATGCCCTTATGAAAAGCCTGATGTATATCAAATAGACATAATGTTAATGTTAGTTATAAATACAAAACTTACTTAACGACTTTAAGTATAAGTTAAAGTTTAAATATATTTTGTATACTTGGGGGAAAGGTATGTTATATATAGATACATACTTCGTAGTTTATAAGTTTGAGCTTATAGGTTTTAAGTCTACCCTCCATCATATTATTGTTCCTACCCTACTCTTATGATTTACCCACTTTTATTTCTAGGCTACTTAGCTCAATACACAAATTACGATAGTTGTTGTTTTATTTAAGACATAATAAGTACCGTATATACTTTTATACGAATTTAGTAAAAAGCTGATATTTTGACATTGCAAACATACACTTCAATTTTATTTATTTGCATAAAAATATATTTATTTATACTTTATTGTACAACAAAAAAAAAAAATACATAGCAAAAAATAAATCAGTTTACTTCAGTACCTACCTACAGAAATATTTGATGGCATTGCTGGCTTTGTGGTTCGTAACGATTAAACGATACTGGAATAAGTAAGTTTGTCGAAGTGTACTTTTATTCAGAAAATAAAAGACAAAGGGCCAAAACAATCAAATGTAACCATTCTATCGCATTTCAAAGATATTAAGCTGTAGTGGAACGGCCATAAGTAGTTAGCAACCGTTGTGCGGTCCAAAGAGTGCCAGTAAATAGATGTTAAGAACTCGTTGTGACGGCCAAATAGCAGATAGAAACGTGCATTCGGACATTCATTCCGTGCTAGCTTCGAAACTCTTTTATTATGAAAATTCAATGTAGAAGAATAGAATGCCAATAGTATTGAATATTGAAAAAGCATGCTAGCTGTGTGTGTTAGGCATGTGAATCCTACTTATTAATAGTTCAGGTTTAAAAAGTTGCGAAAGGACCAATAAATATTGGTCCTTTACCGCAACTTTTTTTTTGTTTGTAAGTATATAATAATTTATATACGAGAAACATTTTATAGTTCAAAAATATAAAATTCAGCAGCAAAATACGACGTCTTATGTAGACAGAAATAGAACCACGACTACACGACATATGTCACAGTTCGTTGCATTCTAAAGCTTAATGAACTAAAGTAGTACAGCGGTCAGAAGTCTAACGAGCTGTACCTAATACAGGTTTTCAGTCGCTTTGCAAAATAAACGTCTGTTATTACTACATGCACAAGGCCGAAAAGCATTAAAGCTGAGTTTCCACCACATTCCATTGACAAGGTAAATAAAACCACGAAAAATATCTTCCCTCTCGCCTTTAAGAGGTTTAGTGCGAAGCTCCTAAAGTGTAAGTGCATTCAGGTTTAGCTCTCAGTACCGACGCACGTGTACCTAAGTTAAATACTTGTGTGTCATGCAGTTACTATTTTCTGAGAAGTGAGAAACTTCATGAAATAAACATGGAACTTTGTACGGGTTAAGTTATTTCTTGAAAGGAAGCCCTTTTTTTTTTGTGGATGGGAAATCATCAAATGACTTCTCCCGCTCTGGGCGGAGCGGGAGGGCGTGTCAGACATTTACTGACTAAAACCCACCCGTGTTCCTTCTGTTGCCTGTGCCGGGGCCACGGTAACTCTTTCGAACATCCCGAAACCCTAGCCGGGATCGGCCCTAGCGGACCCCGTCAATAGTGCTGAAATCTCTTTGAGGCGCGCGTGGAACACGACGCGCCGTCGACTCGGGCTTGGTCCTTACCGGTCGGCGAGCTACCCATTGCTCGCCGTCCGCAAGCCCGCGCCTACGGTGGCCGGGAATCTGCTACCAATTCCCGACAGGGCGTCTCCTGCGGCGACTAGGGGCGTGAGGGCGCAGAGCTTGCCTCTCCCTCACGCGTTCCGCCTCCTCCTTCACGAGCATTACTGCTTCGCAGAAGGAGGTAATGGCTTCCCATGTACTCTCGCTCCGTACCATGGCCTGGACCAGGGCCGGACGCGAGAGATCGCCGCCGCCGATCGCTTCCGCGAGGACACGGCGGTGCTCCGCCCAAGCCGGGCAGACCTCCACCGTATGCTCCACCGTGTCCTCCGGGCGATCCACACAGTGGTGAGACCCGGGCGTTTCCTCCCGCCTTATCCGGAACAGGTACCTCCCGAAGCACCCGTGTCCGGTGAGGACCTGCGTCAGGCGGAAGGTGAGGACGCCGTGGCGCCTCTCCAGTCACTCCTCAAAGAGGGGACTTATCGCCGCAATTGTGGCGTGCCCAGAAAGGAAGCCCTGAGAAGTGCTTGTTACTGGAGTTACTATATTGAACTTAGTACATATGCATTCTTGCAATTATGAAAGAATGCACGTGTACTAAGTCTAAAAAGTTAGTTAAGAACATTTTCGAAATGTTTTATTTAAAAAAAGATAATTGGAAATCTCTGTTTCTATGGAAAATTTAAAATCGGCCGAATTTATCTGTAACACAATTTTTCTAAAATGTTCTTATCTAACTACTATTGTCTACTATACTTACACTATTGTCTACATTTCTTTTTCATTTCTCCTTTCGCAGGTCTTCTGGAAGAAATTTCCTTTTGTGCTCAATACTTGTAATGTCGTACCTATCTGTATATGTTTTATTGTGTTTACATAAATAATAAAATAAATAAATAACTTTTTAGACCTATGTATCCTGCTTATGCGTATGAAGTTTCATTAAAAAAATCAAAAATACTGCAGAATTTATTTTTAAATAAATATATGGTAAACTTGAGGATTAATGTTAAGTACTATGTTTGACGAAAACACGATTCCATAAAATTTTTCGACAGAAAAAAATTACGAAGTTACCTCCAAACCGAACAATAAACCGTTACTATTAAAAAAATACTTCAAAATAGATCATGAAATTTTTCATAATAACTGAACTAAATATAAAGCGGATACTATGTTTTGTTTTTTTTTAATTACCATTATTTTCACCGTAGAAAGAAATTACCAAAACTATCGGCGCTCCCTGCCGCCCAGTCTCGCTCTCTCTCAGTCCGCGAGCAGTAGTGTGCGAGCGAGATAAATAATAAATTTGAGCTGAGGTATTATGGACTCATAAGTCTATGTCCCTATTAGTTTTCTTGATAACAAAATGAATGAAAATGTGACTTTTCTATAAATTACATAACATTGCGCCTGTATTCCTCAAAGTATAAGTTACCATCATAAGTTTTCCATAAATTGCTAAAATTGTTAATTCAACAGCTGAATCAATTTTTGGAGCAAATTTTTACCCCTTCCAATTTAAATCAGAGTTGCTAAAACGCTATTTAAGCTTTATCAGCATTTCCTTTAACAATCGTAATTTGTAATGCCCCCAAAAACATTATTAGTTTAATTAAAAGCAATAAATTAAAAAAGTGTTGAACCAAGGCCAAATCTAGATAATAAAAATAGATATTAATGTCACTGAGCTGAACTTTTGAATTTATAGGTAACTTCCCTGCCAGCAGGTTTTTCTTAATAACTGACTTAAAATACACAAAAATTGTTTCTTTGTAGCAGAAATGTAGAAAGTTCCAAACGGACGGTAAGGTTTTATAAATATTTATTGATTTTCTAATTAAAATAACAAACTCCGATAAGTCTGCAAGCATCCTCATTATACTCATATGTTTTTAATTTGATCTAGGATCTAGGGTACCTAGGCTAGGTACTTAAAAAGATAATTTACAAGTAGCGGTAAGTCCGGCCTAACTTGGTCTGTGAGTCCGGGTACAAACCTTGCGGATTGGCTGATCTTTCTGTCAAGGCATTGGGACGAAGTGAGAGGAGAAGAGAGGAAAAATGATAGCTGTTAATTAGTAGAGTTTTATAGTCTTCAGTGGACGTTAATTAAACTTAACCATCGCAAAGAGCGATTTCTTCTACCGGGGCAGGTGTGTTAGACTACGTACTAATATTTTAAGATTGTAATTAATTTTAATTGTTATATACAATAATTTGCCATCAAGCTGAACGAACATTGCTTCATAAATCAGGCTACCGCAACAAGTGCTGGTTATAGCGACATTAACGGTGCGGCGCGGTTCCCTAACGTTATTTACTTGAAGAATACCGTTTCAGCTGATTGCGAGCCGTTTTGAAAGGGTTGTGTATTTAACTGAACAATCCTGGCGGTTATTTGATATTTTGTAACCTATAATGTTCTAGTTATGGCCTCTTTCTAGATAGTAACTAAGTTACTTGCAACTGAATAATTCAATTGCCTAAATACTCCACTCCAATCAAATGAATCCCCCCAAAATGCTAATACAAAACTCCGGGGAAAAACACCACATTTTTAAAAGTCAATTTAAATTTAAAACTCCTGCAGAAAAATTGCAAATTAAGGCCTGGCCAGGCAGATTATTTTCTGAAACAACTGGCAGGTTTATGTGCGTATTATCTGCGGGATAATATATTAATATACGCGGCCCCCGAAAGCCCCTATTTCACATAGTAAATTTAAAACTGTCAAATATCTCGCATCTGCGCAGCGGGGTAGGGTTGGCGCTCTATTTTGATCAAATATTTACATTACCTACAACACGGGTCTGACATTTTTCTCTTCCATTCAAATTGTCAATAATGAATATTGTAGGGCGAAGCTGACAGCCCGGGGCTGCCCCACACCCGGCGCGCTTCTGTTACAAACGCGCAAGCAAATAAACGTTAAATTTTATCGAACACGACGCGCTCAGATAAAATTCGCATCTAAACAATAGATGGTACATTTGACGTGACGTGAAAGACGTTATTCACGGAGGGGGACGTGGCCCATTCGATGGGGGATGGGGACTCGGACTTGTCTCATAACCTTTCAGCGTTAATGTCGACGGACAAAACAAAGGGACACCATTAGGGAAATGTTCGCGTTTGTATCGAAAAGAATACGTAATTAATCTTTAATTCGAGATGGAAGGGATTCCATTATAAAATTTCTATTGAAATTTCAACGACGTCTTCTTACTTTTTTACACCTAGAGTTATGGAACAAAAGATTTTATGAAGAACTGGTTTTGATTCTGTGAAAGCTGGTGCAAATCTAGGCATACTTTTGAGTCTTATATTTTTCAGTCCGGTGGCTTGTGTACTCAGGAGCTTAGACGTGCACAGCTGAATATGCCCAAGATTTATTACTTCCCCTGGCCAGCTCTCCAGCAGGCTTGCGATCATAGCATTGAATACAGATGAGCGATGGCGCTCATCCATCTGATTAAGCCTCTTCGTTGCCTGTATGGAAGAGAGGCTTAACTTTGTCTAAACATTTCCCTTCAATAGAAGGGTTGAAAATTTTAAGGGCTTCGTTCAAAGATACAGCGAAAATATAAATAAAAACCGGCCAAGTGCGTGTCGGACCACGCACAGTGAAGGGTTCCTTCCGTAGTTGGGATGAGTTTGTCCCAAAAACAAACTTAACACTGTAGTTGAAAAATATGTTCTCTCAAACATTCCAAATGCAAATGTAAGTTGGTCGACTATTACTCGTTAACTTGTAAAGCCTACTTAGTTGTGATAGTTTTCCTTTTAACTTCGTTGTACCTATATATACAACTATCGTGAATTTTTTCACATATCCAAAACTAACCATTTAGCTGGCAGGGGGGGGGGGGACACTTGACTCTAACGAAAATTTGCACTATTTCAGAAACGGATCCTTTAATCGAAAAATTGTTTCGACTAACCAGCAGTATTTTTGAAAGACCTATCCAACAACATCCGTGTACAGGAGGTAGCCTAAAAAAATATTTTTTTTCATGATTTTATTTTACGATGTATATCCATGCCAAATTATAGCTTTCTAGTATTAAGCTCTGAGGTTTCTGAGCTAAGCTGCGGACGGACGGCCAGACGGATGGACATGGCGAAACTATAAGGGTTCCTTATTGACTACGGAACCCTAAAAATGAACGTTATGAATCTTTGTACAAAATGGAATAAAGAGGGATTCACACCCTGAATTTATTTCGTAAAAATATGAATTCATTGTTACATATTTTCAAGACCTTTTAGGTTTCCTGCACTTAATTTTTTGTTTCCATTGGCTTCCCAATATGCGACAGTTCTCAATCTGAATTTGCATTTCCACTACGTAAGTGGCAAAATTATAAGTTTTAGCACGTCACTAGGTGGTGTGAGGTGTATGTGCAGTGAAAAATGTAAGTAATAAAAGTGCTGATGCGGCGGCACGTCCCCGACCGACGTGGCACTCCTACTACACGCGAACAGCCGGCTTGCACTTATGAAAGAATATTTGTTCCATATTTCTGGATGATAAATAAATTCCTATAAAGGTTTTGTGTTGACTCTGCATTTTTTGGCTTGTAAATTGAGTTTGATATTAAAATTGTGGATATAATGCAGTTAAAACATAGCCTATGTGTGTGTGAGCGAGTTGTTCATAGAACTAATTACATGTCATCTTCTCCGTGCCGTTAAAGCAAAAAATTATGATCATAGTAGATGGTTTTGTCTGTACTCTGCTGTACTGTTCAATATTTTCTCCGCATCGTAGTGTAGGTCGCCCTTTCTTTGAAATGCGCACAAAGTCCATTATGCGAAAGGACCATTCTTCTCACACATGAACAATTCCAGAATCTAAAATGTAGGTTAATACTTGAATATGTACGTATACTCACGAATTTCACAGAAACATAGAAGCTTGTCGTATTACATAACTGACAATTGCTTAAAATTCACCTCGCGTTGATGTCACCTCAGCAACGTCTATCGTCTATCAAGGGAACACAATAACATCTCGAAATATTATACAAAAGGGTTGCGAACATGGAGGAAGTAAATATGGAGAGGTTTTGGTTGGATCTTTCAAAGAATTTGTAGAGTATGTGGAAAAGGAAACATCTGTCTTACTAAGGCACACTCATTGTGTTACAGGCGCAGTTATTATTTAATTAGTTAGTGCCTCAGTGCGTAAGCTATATAGAAACATGCTTGCTCGAAATTCTGACTTCTTTCATCAGCATATAATTTGAAAAATATTGGAGCACTATTTTGTTAAAGTATTTGCAGCCTATTTGGCTCGCCGACCTTACTGACCGTCAGCAGTGCACCGCATCCGGCCAGACACAAACAGACCTACGCCGTTTTAGTGCGGATGCCTGTCACATCGCCTTTCCATTTGCTCACTACTCCGTGGTACAAATAACCTTCGTTCCTCGTTACATTACTAAATATATAACAGGTTGGTAGGTACTCGGTATATGCCCAAACATTTTGACCCGTGTTACCAATTACTCAAAGTTAATTTAACTAACATGCTGTAAGTTAAGGGTCTTGGCTACTGTCAACAGTGGCCAACATTTGACTTTGTGGTGTTATATACAATGTAACCTTAGTAATATGTTGTGTAAATAGCTTCCGACAGTTTAATTTACTCTGTGATCCCAGCTTCGAAATCCTTACCCCTCATCTTCAAAGAAGCGAACATAGGGTCTTTGGATTTTGATTGGATTTCTTGCATTCTGCAATTTCCTTTTTAACCGACGAAAAAAAGGAGGAGGTTCTCAAGTCGATGCGTATATACATATATTGTATATATATTTGTATGTATGATAAGCTTAACTTTTCACAGAGTAGTCCGATATGAACAATTCTTGTTTTATTCGGGAGGGGACCTCGAAGTTGGTCCCATGTACAATATATTAACTTTGCTTGGGTAGTTTTTGAGTTAGCCTGAATAATACGTATTTTTCCCACTTAGTATATGGATAGAGTGCGGATGATGTTCTAATAACTTCCTGTCACTGTAATTTACATAGCAGGTAGTGGCATTCGAATTTGTGTGGGATAGGTACCACAACTAAAAAGTGAAAAATATCTTTAATTCTGGAAGTTGGTGGCATTAAACGAAAATACAAAACTAAAGACACTGAATTCCGAAATTAAAGTTATTTTTAATTTGTAGTGTTTTTTTTTGGAAGTCGGTTGTTTTTTTAAAAATTTTCAAATTAGGATTCTTGATAGACGCACATTTTCCTTAAAGCACATGAGTTGAGCACATATTTTGTCATATTAACTAACCATAGGACAAAATAAGGTGCTGAACTCGTGTAGGTACTCATTTAAAAGTGATTTCACACGAAAGTGGAATATTTGACAGTAGATACCTGTGCTGGCAACTTATAAAACTGTCTGTAATTACTATACTACGCTGTCTCGCTACTCATTTGTCAAACTTCAAAATTGGATCTACATCTCTTTCGACGAAACCCAACAGCTGCTACCGAAACTTTTGAATCAATTGTATTAGTTTGAATTTGCGACATGTGTCACACACATTTTGACTATAAGTATTGTAATTAATAAACTTCATTAACATACATACAGAAATAGATATATTGGACAATGGGCAGCCCGCATCTGGCGCCGACCGCACACTACAAGGCTTAGTCTGTGGGCACGAAACCAGCGGCAGCCGAGCGATGGCGACTGCGAAGCGGCACGGGGCGGGGCGATCCGGTAGCGGGCTTTGGAGTGGGCACGAAACTGGTCGATCAAGTACTAAATGCCGGCCGTCGAGCGGCGAAATCAAACAAGTTTGTTCCCGTCGCTTGCGCGTCGCCACCGCACCGCCACCACCCGTATAATACTATACTTTTGATTACGCGGCCGCCGCGCCGCCCCACCCCGCAATCGCCATCGCTCGGCCGCCGCTAATTTCGTGGCCGCAGACTTACAGCCGCGCCGGCCATTGCCCGGCTACCAAACTTACGTGCGACCGTACCGGTGGTTTTCTATTCAACAAACTGTCGGCCGCAGTAGTTACTGCATATTGCACATCTCCTAGATTCCAACGGCTTTTTGCAATCGAGGATATAGAAGTTATTGTTTTGTTCACTGCAAACAATAAACAGCTTTCTTTCTTTCTCTCCTCTCTCTCTCTCTGTGGAACGCGAAAGGACCAAAAGTCAAAAGTAATTAAACCAAATTTCCGTTATTTCAGTTAACTGTCTAATCCCAAGTAAGACATTTTAATTAATTGACCAATAGAATTCAACGTTCAATAATTAAGATTTGACAATAAATCTTTGATCACATATTTTTATTGTCTTGAATAAATTGGAGGTACGGCATAATGTCATCAGGGGCATTATTTTTAATGTTCGGTAACATTTTATTGCCATGGTCAATATAAATACCCAAATAACCAGTTGGAGAAACATACCACAAGGCCCAAACCAGGCTAAGGGCCAACCGCGGCTGTAAAGCAATGACGGTGATAATGGTCAATATTAAACCTTTCGCATGTCGTAATTACAGACACAATTAGTTAACAATTGACTTTGGGGTTCAAAGACTTAATAAACAGAGTGTAATTTTAATCACAGTTAACCTCTGAAGGGGTCATTGTACTCATCATTATGATCAACTTTTACTATCAGACTAAACCTGAAATCGCGAAAAAAAAATCTGCTGTTCCCTACATTTATGTTCACATAACTCATCAAAATGTAGGAAACAGCTGATTTTTCCCCGATTTCAGGTTTGGTCTCATAGTAAAAGTTGTTCATAATGAGGAGTACAATGACTTCTTAAGAGGTTAACGGCGCTTAAAATTACTCCTTGTATAGATGACTCGTAGGAGGGATTAAAAGAAGGAATTGAGATTTATGTTGTCTGTGCTTAATCTACGCAGATATCGTGGAGCTCCACCCCATATATGCCTAAGATCAAAATCCAGAATAAGATTTTGATTACTTAGAAATTTTACCTACCTCATCGAAAAAAAATCTGTCACCATGTTCAGAGGACGATTTGCAGATTAAACTAATACCTATGTATAGCTATATCTAATCATCTACCACACTTAAAGGCGGGTATTGTAGAAGCCTGAAAGCAATTCGCGAGAACACATCGGTACATGATTCAGGGTTATCTACCCGTGCTTGCTCTGGGGAAATGTTTAGCAAATTCTGTTGCGCTGGCTTGATTAATTTTGAAGATGCTGAGCTGTGAGTTTTGATTCTTTTTGTAGTTTTGCATTTGGGTTGAGGGTGTAGTAAATATATAAATATAAAGTATAGAAGGCAAAATATCGAGACTTCTATCATATATTTTTAGTTAGTTTAATATTTAATGTATGTAGGAACGGAATGTTATGACAGGATAGTGAAACGAGACGTGAAGATGAATGACAGATGTGAGGCATAAACGAGTGTTAGAGATGAATGTACGAAATAGTCAAAGAGTGAAAGAGATAGCGAGTAAATGTTTAAAATGTAGATTTAGTAGAAAAGGACGGGTAAATCAGGAGAAATATGTAAGACATTACGGTTGTAGACGGAAAATAAAAAAAAAATACAATAATTAAGAATCAATCAGCAGTTTTATTTGAGTAAAATTGAGCTAATCCTACATGTATTATACACATAAACCTTTCACCGCATCAAAATCCGTTTAGAAGAACAATGTAATCACACAGACATACGAAAAGCGACTTTAATTTATAATAATATTATGTACCTGCCTACCTATAGATTATACTTACTATGATAGGTCTAGTTTCACGTAGGCAACAGTCCCCAAAAGAAAGGTAAGGTCGATACGTTCGATATTTTACAGATGAAGCGCTTATATTGTCTTACCATGCAGTAGGGGTGCGCCCTATTGCCAATCATTGGGCATCAGTCCAAAATCGGTCTGGGCAATTACTGAGAATTTCCGAACAAAACGCCAAAAAAACTTGAAACCCAAGACCTCCACAAATGACGCTCGATAAACAGTTTTGAACTTTCTAATTAACCAAACAAAACCGCGCTTAAACTAGGAAGTATGGACTCAAGAACGCTTGTGGAGATCACAAAGAACTTTTGATTCGGTTTATCTACTAAATACCGACGGTACTAGAGGCAATCCAAGTTTTAATACCGGGGATATTCCAATAATTTATATTAAACCCGAAACTAGTGAGAGGGGTTCGATTGGGAACCAATAACTTGGAATTCAGACTACGATAAAGGGAAGCGCAAACTATATCTTAAGTGGTACTTTTACCCTACTTATAATAAAGAACAAAGGATATTGAATCTGGTATTTCCTTTCAGCTTATTTTTTTGTGCTAATTTGACATTTTTATTATAAAAGTAACAGAAAATTAAAGTCTGATAAGATAAGATAAGATTTTTTATTTGATTAAACATGTGTGTATCTATATAAGTACATATAAAGTGCATACAAGATGATAAAGCAAATTAAGTCCAACAAGTTTGCCACTACGTGACGTGCAAAGTAATGGATTTATACAATTTAAAAATAAAAAGAAAATAAAAATTAGCAACATTAAAAGTTGTCATACATAATTTATTAATGGGTTATTAAAATTACAGAGTAAATCAACATTATTATATAAGTAGCTCCAAATGAATCTAATTACTTATGTTAAGACAAATTCCTTTTCATTAAGGAACTCAGTAACGCTATAATATGCTCTGGCGGTCAAAAAAGTACGAAGTTTATTTTTAAACATAGATTGAGGTAGTTCTCTCCAACTTTTAGGTACTTTGTTATAAATGACTGGAGCTATACAATATACACTTTTGCGCATTAGGGACGTCTTAGCGGATTGGAGACAAAGCTGACCATCGTCACGTCTATTGCGTGGGAATATGTCGGCTAGACGCTTATAGTAATGTGGATTCGACTTAACAAACACAGCTAATTCTAATATGTACAAACACGATAAAGTTAATATCTTGTAATTTTTAAAATAAGGCACGCAGCTATCGGTCTTCTCAAGTTTAAACATCGCCCGTTTAACATCCCTTTTGAGACTTGAATGCTGATTCTTTTTCCGTCGAGTTACCCCAAAATATTAGCCCATAGCGTAGATGGGATTCTACTCAAACTCAAACTCAAAGCATTTATTTCAATTAAACCAATTACAGGCACTTTTGAATTGTCAAAGAGTCGGTCAGTTAGTCAGAAAATTGAAGCTAGTCGCCCATTCCAAAACGTAGATCTCTATGGAGAAGAATGGGCAAGAAACTCCATGGACACTCTTTTAAATCAAAATTGTTACAAAATCCTGGGTAGGTACATTGTTATTGTTCTTGTTGCTTCTATATGTGAGAACAATGTAAAAAATAGATAACTAAAACAATTTAAAATATAAGATTAAAAATAAGCCCTGGCAGCTAAGAGATGACCAGTCTCCACTGACGGCGCCCGTTCACGAACATGACGCGTGGATCAGCACCATCCAGCTCAACCATTTTGTAAGGAACCGAATGATCCAACACACGCGCCACCATCAGCGAGACATTTGAGTGAGCATGACATACTCTCAACTGCCATACTTTTTCAAGTCAACATACCTACATCATAACATAAAACCGCTCCATGGTACTCACATTTACAAAATTGAAAAGATGCTTCTAATTTATACAAAACTATAGTTTGCAATGATTGTAATTAAAAGATTAGTAAACACTAAATCTATAGTCTATATATAGTCAATAAGTCTATAGTAATAACATAATGTCAGAAAAAAAGGGGACGCATTTCTTCCAAACAAAAAAAAAAATTAACAAAGCCCAAGTGGCTGTGGAGCAGGACCAGCATTTAGCCAAGCATTTTTATCTACGATATAATCATTCAACCTATAATATGCTTGTCTACATAGTGTGCGTTTAATGCATGTTTTAAATTGCTTCTCATTTAGTTGAAGAATATCGAGAGGCAATTTATTATAACATTTTACACAGTACCCCATAAAAGAAGTGTGTACCTTAGATAATCTGAAACGTGGTTGATCTAATTTGTTCCTATTTCTAGTGTTAAAATTATGCCGATCACTTTATCTTACTAAAAAGATGTAGATTTTTTCTAACATACATAATATTTTCATATATATATTGACAAGGCACCGTCATGATGTTAATTTTTTTAAACAGTTCCCTTAGAGATTCGCGACTGCTACTAAACCATAGTACGCTGTAAGTAGAGCGTCCGTATATAATGTGAATGAAAATGTGCGTAAAGCGTATGCGGTTACACTAAGTTTTTTTACATAAAATCTCGATATGTGCTTTCCAGTTAAGGTTTTTATCAATCTGGAGGTCAAGACATTTTGTAGAGTTAAATTCTTCTATGTTTTCATTGAAGTAATGTATGTTTAGGTTCATGCTAGGTAACCGTTGTGTAAAATGTATAGCCTTCGTTTTCTTTAGGTTTATTTTAAGATTGTTTTCCTGCATCTATTGTATAGCTGATTTTAAGGATTTATTAATATCATTCTCATACGTCTCTACATTTTTACAAGGTATTGTCAAAGTACTATCATCCGCGAATAGGGTCACCGGTTCTTCAATGCACTTAGGCAAGTCATTAATGTATAATATAAAAATAAATGGTCCCAACACGGTTCCCTGCTGTACCCCGTGTGTCTTCACGCCCTGACGATCGATAAATCTCTTCTTTCTTCTTTACGGTATTAATATGTATAATTTCAGTAATTTGATTTCTATGTCTTAAAAATGATTAAATTAAATGCCATATGCTTCCAACTTTTTTAATAGCGTAGCATAATGCACGTGGTCAAATGCCTGGGTCATGTCACAGAACATGCCACAGACTGGGTTTCGTTTGTCCACATTATCAATAACATTATACACAACGTCATATATAGCCATATTGGTAGTTCTCTGTTGTCGAAAGTTCTTCTGTTCATCACACAGAATATTTTTTTTTAACGAATTCAGACAGTTCTTTATATATGTATGTACTTCTCAAATATTTTTGATATGACTGGAATAAGTGCAATAGGCCGGTAGTTTTCCATTAGATCCCTATTTTCTTTCTTGAAAAGAGGTTTTACGATAGAAGTTTTTAATGCAGATGAATAGACACCCGCGATTATACTTAAATTTATGATGTGACTTAGATGTCCACATATTTCCGCTGATACATGTTTTATTACTTTACTGGAGATTTCATCATAGCCTACGCTGCCTGTATTGTTTAATGACTGATGAATAATAATCAGTTTTAGTCAACGTTCGCACGGACGTAAATATATCGCGGTGGGATATTAATTTGGGCATAGCCAGGGATGTTATGTAAATTGCGTGGTTTTTTTTATAAATACGAAGTATGAGATTTAAAAACATTTTTTTGTTACACACACAACAACTAATTCCCAACATGTACCTAATTCCTCACAATTGTGTTAAATAATTAACAAAGCCCTTTAAAGCTGTTAACGAATTCAAGATTGCCTGGTTAGGGTTCCGTACGCCCGTATGAGAAAACGGAACCCTTATAGGATCACTCGTGTGTCTGTCTGTCTCTCTGTCTGTCCGTTTGTCACAGCCAATTTGCTCCGAATCGACCGATTAAGACCGATTAACTTGGTACACACATGAATTTTTGTGACCCAAACACGGACGTGTAAAGTAAATAAATTAATTTTGAATGTGAGGGGTCACTTTTAGAGTAGTTGAAACGGGAATATCTGCAAAGAAATTTTCAAAGGCCATGGCGACTTGCGAGTCTGAAAATTAAAAAAAAAATTTTTTGCAAACTGTGCCGTGTGACTTATTAAATGAAAGGGCTTACTATGAGGGTCTCAATTTTTAAAAATAATTTTAAAATGATTAGTTTTAAATTTATTTAACAAAATTGGTGAAAATTGACCATACCCTTATCTCCGAAACTACTGCGCCTAAAATTTTGAAAAAATAATATTACAGAAAATAGTTCTATGCTTGTAGAATACAAGAAAACCTATAAGAAGTCTATGGTATTATAAAAACATCGCTCAGTATTGTGCGTGCAAAGTTACATTTGCAGTTGGAATATAAGGAAGAACATGTTATTCAACTACAATGTTAAGTTTGTTCTTGTACGGAACCCTTCATTGTGCGTGGTCCTATACCCACTTGGCCGGTTTAAAAAAAAAAATTACTTATTCACTTTACATAATATGTATATTCATGTAGAAATGAGTAAAGCATTTTACGTGATTCGGGTTCCCTACAAAAAGCTTTTAGCAAAGTCAACGGCTGACTGAGAAGTTCAATTAGGACGGGTAATTGGAAGTTTGTTTTTAAGTGGACTTTTAGAACTAGGATCGAGTTTTTAAAAGAACCTAGATTTCCTAGCCCGATTGTTAATATAACGGGCGCGTCGAACTGTGAAGGACCAATAGTTTTCTCCTAGGACCAATGTAATTTCCTGGAAACCTACTTCTATAAAATGCATTCAAGAGGGTTTCTAGGTAGTTCTATAACACCTATTTATTTAAATTATGTATGTACGAGGTTATTGAATAGCAACTTACGGAATGTAATATATTTATATAATTTCGAGGAAAATACAAGTAATAAAAAATGTACTAAGTATACGTATAATATTTTCCTCCACCATTAAAGCATTTTCAATTTTCGAACTATTTAGAAATAATAAGGTCACTATTTTTCTTGTATAATACATACCCAGCATACATATATATACCTAATATAAGAGTTCCTTATAGTATGTTACAGGCAATTTTACCCAAAGTCGAAAAAGACTGCGATGTTTTATTCTCAAAGGGGAAAAAAGTTAAAAGTGAATAATATAATAATAAAAAGTCCGAACATTTCTACGCTGACAGGTAAAAGTTTTTTTTATAAACTCGACCTTATATTGAGTTTTATTTGTTAAAAGGTATATTTAGGTAGGTTTATTTATTTTGTTAGATGTTGTTCTGTAACTTTATAAATAAATGTTGTTAAGAAAGTATTTTGTTAACATACACGCCAAGCCTAATTTATTGTAGAAATAAGCTGAGATCGCCTTTAGAAATGTCACTTTAGGTACAGTCAGGGAACTTAATTGTTAAGCAAACTGACAGCCTTCGTCAGTTTGCCGTGTTAAAGCCATTACATACAACTGTCAAAGAATGACAGTTATGATATAAGTATAGGTACAGTCAATTTGCTTAATAATTAATTTCTTGATTTTGCCTAGAACATAATTTCGATACCAAGGTATTAAGTCCCATTTTATAGCCAACTAGATTCTCTGCCCCAGGCGCAATCTGAGAATTGACAGACGAACTAGTATCACTCGGCATGCGACTGATAGATCAATGACTAATTCATAACAGTATTTTAAAATATATAATTGTCTACTCTGATATGTCGCAGTCCCACGGCCTGTCGCGGCCTGGCGTGCGGCCTCGCTTGTCGAGGCCTATCGCAGCCCTTGCCGATCATTCCATAGTTATAGTCATGTATTCATAGACAAGTAACTTGTATCTGAATTTATACACAAACTTACACAATTATGGTTTAACACTAAAATTAAATTACATTTGAATGTCATACATAAATTACATCAACATTAAAATTAATAAATTTATATTTCTTTAATGGTATTTCGACATATAAATTAAACAATATGGCTAACACCTTAAAATGTAAAATAGTAGCAATAATATACGAGTAATTAATTAAAGACAAATTATCATATATTGATAAATTCAAATAAAAAATATTATTATTATTTTGCATATAGGGATAATCGTCGGTTGGTGCCTCCTCATCATTTAAAATTGTCTATGGGGCCTATGCGAGTTGGCTTCGGCCCATCGTACGCCTTCCAAAAGGCCGGGACCCCAGGGTCTCGAGATATGCAAACATATATAATCAATAATATTAAATTTATATTATATAGATAGATATAATATAAATTTCCTCAACAGGTCTCTACAGATCGACGGTTCCCACGGCCCGTCGGCCTGGCCTGGTGCGATCTAGCCTGTGAGAAGGCGGACCGTGGGACCGCAGCATTAGACAGACGGACTGAAAAGTCACATAATACAACAATACTTGTCTGTATAAATATAATTGCAAGAAACCGTTTATTAATAAAACTGAAGTCTATAATAAACAAATTATACAATTACTAACATAATAATAATAATATGTACAAGTATATAAAAAAGGGAGGGGGTAAATAATCAGAGGGCATCAAAAAATTCATCCGCATCGCTGTCAACAGGAAAAGTGCCCAGAAGGCTGGCAGCATTGCCACGTTGTATAGCAATGCTGATTCTTTGGCCAAAAAATAGGCCAGCCCTCTGGTCACGTGTGGAGTCGACCAACCGCCTGGCGATGTCTCGAAAAACTAAGTGGGCACTCGGACCCCATGGCCCAAGTGTTTCAACCCCAAACGGCTCGAACATATAAGTCCCAATAAGACTGGAGTATTTGCGCCGTTTGAGGTTTTCCGCACCCGCAGCAGCCGCTCCAGCACAGCCTGCCGTGCTAGGAAGATGGGATGGCGCAAGGGTGTCGACACACGTTGCATCCCACACCAAAGGCCTACCTACCTTCCAAGGCATTATGGTCATTCCGTCTGGTCTCTTTCCATCGTCGCGTGCTAAGCCATTGGGTTCTAAAACAGCTGGCACCCCGGCGGTGACAAGAGCACGACGGATGATGTCATTGATGCTGGCGTGCCGTGCTATCCGGCCTGCGCTCTTACTGCAGGATAGGCCATGTTGTCCGAGGCAGTCGACACTGACACCGCATTGGCAGCGATGCGGAGCCACGCAGGGAGCGCCCAGACGCAGACAAGTAGCGAGCCGGAAGGTGGTGTCACCCAGCATGGTGCCTATGTTGGGTGACGGTAGCGCCTGAAGCCAGAGGCCCGACTCCCACTCCCCCACAGCCAGCAGGCGGGCACGCTCAGCAGTATTGGTGGTCGTATTAATTAGATTATTCCGTACCAACCTGCAGAGCGGTTCATCCCACTGCCTCTGGGAAGATAGGTTCAAGGGCCGATCTGTATCCGGGCAAGCCACTTTATTTATTTATTTATTTATTTATTTATTTAAACTTTTCACACTTAAAAAAGTACAAAGGCGGACTTAATGCCTTAGGCATTCTCTACCAGTCAACCAAGGGTGGTGAAGAGATTAGATGGCAGGTGCTCTGTTAGAAATGGAACAATTTGTACATAAATAAGTCATAAACTTATAATACACATACATACATATTTACTATAATATATACCTATATTATATACATATATTATATATAAATTCAAGAGAGAGAGGTTTTGAGATGACTCTACGCTATTTATTTTGAAAATAACTCCGCAATCTCCGCTTAAATGCATACCGACTGGTGGCCATCCTGATGTCAAGAGGTAGCGCATTCCAAAGAAGAATGGACTGAAAATGAAAGGAAGAATGAACAAAGTCAGAAGTATGAGAAGGACAGAGTAGGAGAAGATTGTTAGAAGAACGAAGATTCTTAGCGTGTGAAGAACATAGATATTGGAAGTGAGACACTAGATAAGAAGGAGGAGTGGGAGAGTTAAGAAGGGAGAAAAGCGTGGTCAAAGCACGCAAATTTCTTCTCTGGCGAATGGGCATCCATTTGAGCTCAGACCTGTAGCTCGACACATGGTCATATTTTCTGAGGTTGAATATGAACCGGATACAATTGTTAAGCAGTCTGTCAAGCTTATCCAGCAACACCGCATTCAAGTCAAAGTAGCACACGTCACCATAGTCAATGATAGGGAAAATCAAAGTCTGCACAAGCATAGTTTTCGTCTTAGCGGGCAAAAAGTTTCTCAGACGATACAGAGATCGTAGAGTACCGTTGACCCTTTGACTAACATTAGAGACTTTCCAGGCGTTCACTGCGTCAGTCAAACACGGCACTTCTGAGTCAACCAAGGAGGGGGCTAAAATTTTCTCGGTCAACTTTTCCGTGCTGTGGACAGAGGACAGGAACGCCGGTAAGCTAATACTGGTAATTTTGCGGACGCCGAGGCCACCAAAACGGATGGGTAGTGTGGCTTGCAGCCACGCTCGGTCGTCCAGGGCCACATTTAAAATGGATGTTAGTGTGCTGCGAATAATTTGGTCAATTTTGTCCAAGAGGTTTGGCTGCTTCCATAAAGGGGATGAACGTAGAAAGTAAATAAAATTTGGGCCAAAACAACAGTATCTAATCAGGGTGAATGCCGAATGTAAATTAATTTTGAAGAGTCTGTCCGAAATGTCGTTGAAGTTTTTGATTTTTTCGTTGATAAATGGAGAAAAGCTGTCTTCTAAAATTGGGGAACCTAGGAGGTGCAGTGAACTTTTTTCTAAAATTTTGATTTGTGGGGCTATTGCATTAAATTTTTCTAGAGTCAGTTGTCTGTCGGTAATGTCAGAAAGGTAAATTTCACACTTTGATGGGTTAAGGTCCAAGCCAATAGATTTAAATTCCTCTTTGAGAAGCTGTAGGTCTTTCAAAACGGTGTCTACATCACCTCCTAGCGTTCCATCATCTAAATACCACACGTTAAATTTTGAATTTAGTTTCTGGATAACTGGATGAATAGCCAAGCTGAAAATAACTGGCCCGAGAGGGTCACCTTGTTGGCATCCTACTGCAGATTCCAAAACATTGTCCTTGTATAATAATTTAGAAGGGTACCTGTAACATTGCCACATAAAACCATAAATTTCGGGTATTTCCTTTTTGACTTCAGCCAACAAAGTGTCCCTGTTGACAGAGTTAAAGGCGTTCTTAACGTCAACCTTGAGGACGACCTCACCTTTGTTGGAGTTTAAAAAGGTGGAAAGGGCATGCACGGCAGCCTCACAGCCCCCTTTTGAGCCAAAACCAAGCTGTAGGGGCTGAAACTTAGCTGTAAGCGATTCGCTATACAGCTTACAGCATATTTTGGCTGCCGTACGCCTGTACGTGCACCCAACGGCGATGGGACGAATGCCGCCGTCCTTCTTGCGCAGGGCACATAGGTTGGCCCCGTACAAGACATCGATGACGGCCTCGTTGACACCGCCGGTGAGCATGAGTTTTATCAGGGCCGCAAGCTCCTTCAATAGCGACTCACCAGCTTCCCCGGCGTCTGAACTTAATAGGTCCTTTAAATGTTGTGGAGTCAGGCCGTCGAGGCCGCCGGCGGAACCACTTCGGAAGGAGCTCACGGCTGCAATCAACTGGGGAGCCGAAACGTTTAGGAAGGTTGAATTTAGGTCGGGAGGATCGGGGGGGTCGGAAAAGGTGAGACCATCCGCAGGCGCGGGGTGTTTACTCTCTAGAGCTGTTAGCGTTTCTGGAGAGTAAGGCGCCACCACATCGCTGCTAAACAGTATCCTGGCCGCTCCCCTGATGTCACCTTCACCTAATTTGGATTCTACATGTGAACATAAGCTTTTTTGTGATAGGTTATTGAATGCGGGTAATTTTGGATCTAAAATTGGGGTCGAATTGATACAATTTTCTTTAATTAGGTTCGTTAAGGTTTTTTTAGTTGCCAGATTTTTTTGAACATGCAGAATCCTATAAGGGAAGGTAAGTAACTGCTCCCAGGCACTTTGTGAGTTCTCCTGGGTCACAAGACGGAGACATTGCGCCAAACTCAGTGCAACAGATCGTCTCGCGCCCCGGGGAACTCTCTTTAGCACTGGGGTAGAGTTTTTGAATTTAGCTAGCTTTTTCCACAAGGTTTGTTCAAGAGGTGTTGATGTTGGGGATGTAGCTGGGGGGCCCAGTGGTACACTATGTGATTTGTGGATCTTGCCATAGTGTATTCTCAGCCCCCGTTCGCCTTTAAAAAAGCGTGCCTGGGAGCAATGTGGACATCTCACCAGCTGCACATCAAGCGATGTGGCAGGTTGACTGGCACAATTTCCGGCGTCGCTACAGCCGGCATTGAACATATAAAACACTTAGACTTACAGAGTTAAACTTACCTGAAAAACAAATTAAAAAAACCTATATACACACACACTCGTACTAAAACAAACACAAAAAATAAACTAAAAATACAATTTTTCACTTTACGTATAAATGTCACGGATGAAACTGTCATTTCACTGACGACTGCGGCGCAGTCGCGCTCAGAGACTGGGGCGCCGCGCATGCAGGGCGCAGCGTTCGCGACCGTTGCCTTGGCTGCTGGCGTCGCGTCTTCGTCGTTATTTCTGTTCTTAGATGTACGGAATAGCTGATTTTGTTTCGCGTTTTCAGGTTTTTTTCAAATTTAAACTCAAAGGTTTAGGTTTTATATTGTATTTAGGATTATTTGATTTATTGAACTGTATATAGACGGACTTGTGTAGATTTATTGATAAGTTATTTATGTTTAGCCATTCAATTAGTTTTTCAATTGTGTTGTTTATGTCAGTCTCATGATCACTAACCGTGTTATTCTTTCTATCGGATGTAACAATAATGGAAATATCATCGGCAAATAGTACACATTTATGATTTGTGATATCAGTCAATATATGGGGGGCCGAAGCCAACTCGCAGAGGCCCGTTAGACGCTTTCAATGGAAATGAGGCACTAACCGACGATTATCCCTGTGCGTACTATGCAAGTGCACCAATTACAAATTATTCATTCAATGGATTCGCTTCAATGTCTTATTACTGGACTGATTTCGTTAATTTTTTGTATACCGTCAGCAAAGGCAATAACAAGTACCTATGTGGTTTAATTTATTGCTTATACCAATTGCAAGTGCTTCCCGAGCAATCCTAAGCTGTGTCATGGAGCTCTACAATACAGACTTTAAAATGTTAAGTAGCTTATCTGCAAGCAAGTCGAGTAATTTCTTCAACTCACAAGGAAGCAACAACCCTGGAAGGAATCAACTAAAAATACCCATGTACGTGAAGATAAAAGGAAAAAACAGTGAGATAAGGAAAAGAAATTTCTGAAGAGCCCCACTTAAAGGGGCTCCACGGGCACTTTATAAATCAAATGACAAAGAAAGCTTTGATCTGTTGCGAATGAAAATTTGTCGTGTGCAATAACGCTATAATTGTATGGTTTATTTTATTCTATTGTTAGATCTTGCGTTTGTATTGTTGCTTGGTTTTCTATTCAGCGCGAAGTGCCTTGGCAGACTAACGATCATTAGGTACGAGACGACTCGGGGGAATTAAAGAAATTGAATGACAATCTCCTTTATAAAATATATTAGGGTTGTAAAATATATCGGTAACAGTTACGAGTAAATCCTTCCCATGTGTATTCATCAGGAGCTAGACCACCACATCTTAAAGCAGTATTATTGTAATCTTACTTCAGTGTGGGAAAGAGATGGAGCTAGACGTCCTGTATAGCTCCATCTCTTTCTCACACTGAAGTAACATTAAAATAATACTGCTTTAAGAGGTGGTGGTCGGCCCCCTGTTCACTAACACTTATGTAGGAATTCGTGCTTCTTTTAGTCACGTTCTGTAGAACGTGATACCCTATCTAAAATTAAAAAAAAAGCGTGAAAGTATTGAACGAGACTTTGGTGGCTAGGCTTCACAGCCTGGCTAATGTTGCTTGCCTATCGGTTTTCTACAGACTGTACTGGTACTTGGGTTGGGAGAGTGTGCACAGGAGCTCTACGACCTGATCCCACCATCGCCCTTTTACTACCAGACGTACTGCAGGGTACCATGCATCCGCATTCGGTTGATATCCCGACCAGTCATACTTAGCGCTTCTCCTTCACATTTATTATGCGCACGGCCAAAGTGTGGAACTCTCTGCTAGCGTTGTTCCTTTCCACATATAACCCGTCTGCCTTCAAAGCAAGAATGAACAGGCATCTTCTAGGAACGCTCGTTCAATAAGATCAGACTTAAACAACGTTAAAAACCACCACAATTAATAAAATAAAATTAATTACAAAAACACTGGCAGCACGGAATGTCCATGACCTATACAATGTAGTGTTTATGTTCTAACTATGATGAATTCATTTAATAAGCGGTCGCTTGCGGAGGCACGCGCGCTCGCCTCCAAGCCTCCGTGCATCGCTCGGCACTGAGAAATGGCGGACGATCTCGTAACAAGACCAGATATCGCTTGAAACAGTTTTTACCAGCGAATATCACATTTAATAACGGTATAGTGCACGAACGCGTGGCGTAAAAGTAACGTAACTCCGTAAATCAGAACGATTTGTCAATCGAAACGAAAGTACCTACAAATATCCTCTATAGCAAATCAATCTGCGTAGCCTTTTCCTAACTATGTTGGGGTCGGCTTCCAGTCTAACCGGATGCAGCTGAATACCAGTGCTTTACATGGAGCGACTGCCTATCTGACTTCCATAACCCAGTTACTGGGTATATCTCTTGGCAAGACTGGGGCCCAATTCTGTAAAAGAGTGAACGTATAGAACGAGACGTTGTTTACTGACGAGTCACTGACATTTGGTATTACTTTGTACAATACCAAATGTCAATGACCATTCTATTGAGACACTACTGACGCACTACCGACACACTATTGACAAGTTGGTTATTTTACAGAATTGGACCCCTGGTTATCAGATTTTCGGACTTCTGACTCTTGTAACGACTATTAAAGATCTACGAATGACAGCCGGGACCAACGGCTTAACGTGCTTTCCGAGGCATGGAGGGGTCTCGGTATCTCATGGTCACCCATCCACGGACCGACCACGGCAAGCGTAATTTACCTTCGATCGACCCGTGGGGTGGGGTGGGACTGTTATTATTTAGTTTATTGCATTACAGATACGCAAAATAAGTATCACCAAGTCTTAAAACTAAGTAAATATTTATGTTCAAAACGAGTACTTATTTACCATTTTAAAATCGTAAGAATTTACGTTAGGTTTACTCCGCGCGATCGAGCCAAGGCCCACTGGATCTTATTGCTTGCATACCATTTATACTGGTGCTGACCCAGCCAGCAATTTAGTTGAAACAAATATGACATTATACACTAATCAGAGAGAGTAGTGGTGGCCCAGTGGTAACAGCCGCACCTTACGAGTTTGTAGGTCGTAGGTTCAAACCCAGACAGGCGCGCTATACTATAAATTATCTCATCACCACTGCTCTCAAAACGGTGAAAAAAAAATAATCATGAGGAAACCGCCCGGTTTCCTCACGATTATTTTTCCACAACCAAAAATTCAAAGACGTGACATCTACCAACCTGCACTGGGCCCGCGTGGTAGATTACGGCCCACTCCTTCTTACAGAGAAGAAACCTGTGTCCCAGTAGTGGGAACATTATAGGCTGATTATGATACACTAATCAATCTCATGTCAAAGCAAAATCGTAAAAAAATCTACTAAAACATAAAACTTCCCTCTTAATAAAGCATTCTGTATAAATTCGCTACTTACTTTGTATAAATTAGGTCATGGGTACCGGCCTAACTAATAAAGGACGGGAACTCGAAAACTGTCCATTGTCAGTGACAAACCTCTTTGACCGATCGACGTCTATTTTAACCATATTTAAAAACGGCGGGCGCCGGGTTTTTTTTTGAAAACTTTCAGAACATTTTTAATTAGCAAAATTATTATTAATTCATTCAGTTTCTTGGACTTCCCATTTAACTGTCGTCGATCCGTTCCAAGAATATCTGCTGATCAAAGAAACGCTGCCCTGCAGCGGTAAAGTGTGAAATTTTGTATGAGAGAAGCCGGTTTTAACTAATTTACTTAACTATAAAGTAAAAAATAATTTATTAACTTAAAAATAAAACTGTTGTTGTAAATATTCAAAGCTAATAATAGGTGTGGCGTAGGGGGGCGTTTTTGTTGTTTAAATGTTATGGTGAATTGAAAACCCGTAGTGTAACTATATTTTTTGGCAATAGTAGACACATGTGACTGTGCCATTTTTCAATTGCAATACAGTTGCTGATGCGAACCTCCGAAGGGAAGCCGGTATGAATCTTGTTATATGGTGCTTTCGCCACTGCTGGCTTGTGTTATATGATTGGAAAGGTACCTACACTTTGATTTTCAATTATATTTTTACTTGAAACGTAATTATCTCAATGAGGAAAAGGTTTTTCATAGAGACGTTCACGAATAAACAGTTTAAAATACTTTCAGATAAAACTTCTATTTAACGCCGCACCGAGCTTTTTATACACACAAACAAGGTTTTATATCTCTTGATTGAAGTAGTAAACAATTAAATTAAAATCGAGAGGAATTTATTGGTATTATTGGGGATATTATACTAGGCAGTATACATGATGGAACCACGATTTGATAAAGTTGGCTCGATAGAATAAATTCGCTAAGTTACTTTTCGAATCATTTTGTCCTCTCCCTACTTTTTAATAATAAGTAATTTGATATTATGATTCATTTACTGAAATAAAGTTCATAAATGACTGGAGCGTTTATACCTACATGATAGTTTTTATTAAGAGCTAATAACTAGAAAATAACAACAAAAAACATTGAAAAAGTGCAAAAGTGTCGTTATTTTCTTTACTGTTTACATGTAAAGAAAAAGACAGATGCAAATGCAAACGCTCAGTACGCCCTTAACAAAAATAACTTGACACGAAAATTCAGATTACCTGAAATCTAGTAATTAATTTCCAATTCATAATTATTTTTTTGCTAGACAATACACCTTAACATTTAGCCTGCCCCACAACATACAATATTCTGCCTAGCGTGTATTTTCACCGTTTATTCCCATATCATTTCAACTATATTGGTTTAATCGCCACTAAAAGAGCAATGAATTAACTACTTTCCATATCGATAGGTAAATCGTTTCATATTGATACCGATTTGAACCGAGAACTGATATTCGGGAGCGCATTATGCTAATGACTATGTGCTTTTGCTCAATATCGCCACTGTTGATGCTCAGTGGAAACAAATGACGACATTATCGGAATACACTAGGTGTTTTCACTGTGCATTTGGGATGGCAGTGATATGGCATTGCTTTACTGCTTTTCTGTTCGTATTTTGCGTATTTTAGCTGATAATGCACTAGGTTTTGGACAACGTAGCAGTATGTATCTCTGTACAATCACACTACCAAAATCTTTATGAGACATTCGAATAAACTAACTTTTATAATGCACCTTGAGTAGGCCCGTAGCACAGTTATTTTACGCGTAGAACATAAGTTCGTAGGTGGTTGCGTTACGCCGGTTACGCGCCTACGCCCGTTGCTACGACAGTTGTTACATGAGCATGGTCTACGATTCATTCATCTACATTGCGATTTCGTAGCTATCTGTTTTGTAAGATTTTCATGACTCATAAAAGAATCCTAAGGACCTCATTTTGATGATTATTTAAATGATTAATGAAAACCAACGTCTTGCAATCGCATGTACAGATAAGAAAATTATAAAAACACTACTTAATGCATTTTATTCTTGTTATTAAAACACTCCAATTTCACTCTATAAATCTTGACTAGCAAACATAATCCACAGCGACATGATGATATCATATTCACTACATAGCCGGATTACTGAAAGCACAACATCACATACTCTCAAAATTAATTTCAGCCATTTTGCACCAAACATACTATTAAAGTTGACCTCATTCCTTTACGACCAGCCGAACATTAATTACTACATATCAATCAGTTTTAGTGCCGTACCAGCTCTAAGGGTTTATCGATACTATGATTTACATCGATACTATAATCATAAAAGACTATAAAAGTTAATACTTTACCATCAAGGCTTCGATAATGGATGAGCGATTTGGGCCCCTAATGCGAGCGAGTTTCATCGGTCGGACGCGTCGATTGCCTCATTAATATCCGGCCATATGTGTACACAGGCTATTATAAGAGTCAAGGTACGCCCTCCGATCATTATTAGTGACGCTTTGGTTTGAATTCACTCGATTCGCGATTAAAAATCGATTAATATTTGTCGCTATGCCTAATGGGAGATGTGGAAGCGTTTGGAATGCGAGTTCTGAATTTGATTTGATTTTCGAATGCCTGACATTGCTCGAATCCAACAGTCCTTTATATTCAAAAGCCACGCTTGCATACTACAACAGTAAGATAGGTATTAGAATATAATCAATACATTACGTCACGTAAGAGGTGACTAATGTATCACATCAAGAGGAAGAGAAGCTTCCAGCTGGTTGCTATTAATATCATACTGCGATCACTAATGTAACTACTAAACCTTACCTAAAGGTAATTATGAGGTTATCCTCTTAGTTCGGTTGCTCGCATACTCAACATTCATGTCTTGGCGTTGTTATTATTTTCCAAGATTAGTTTAAGTTATTTCCAATCGGTATAAATTTGTTTTTAACTTTTTAGTTATTTTTATCAACAAATAATAAAACCTTGTTTAGTTTAAAAAAAAACATCCTATTATTTATTTTTTACTTTTTAGTACCCTTTTTAGTACCCTGGATATCACAGTCCTTGTCAAGACGAATCAAACAAGCCCAAACTCGATGGGGTTGCGTCGTTTTGTTACAGAGTTCCCATGGCCACCTTCCGGTTCCACCATCAGACCCTGGATATAATCTAGAACTAGAGTCCTTATCAAGATGAATCAAATGAGTCCAAACTTGATGGGGTTGCGTCGTTTTATTACAGAGTTCCCATGGCCACCTTTCGGCTCCATCATCAGACCCTGGATATAATCTAAAACTAGAGTCTTTGCCCAGACAAATCAAACGAGCACAAACTCTATGGGATTGCGTCGTTTTATTACAGAGTTCCCATGGCCACCTTCCGGCTCCATCATCAGACCCTGGATATAATCTAGAACTGGAGTCCTTATCAAAACGAATCAAATGAGCCCAAATTTGATGGGGTTGCGTCGTTTTATTACAGAGTTCTCATGGCCACCTTCCAGCTCCATCATCAGATCAGCTCCATGTCATAATAATATTGCAATGTCAGCCGATTTATATGTATATGTTTCACAGTAACATGGTTGTAGCTTTCATATAGTTATATCCCTACGGATATAGCTACATATATACCGTAATATATTTATATGAAAGCGGTTCATAACTATCTTACTAGGAATACTTATAGCTATGATACGGGCACGATCTAGTAATGTATTACTAGATCGTGCCCGTATCATAGCTATAAGTATTCCTACCTAACTTATTTGGTCGGCAACTGAACTACGCGCGAGCCCGAGCGCGAGCGCGCGCGCGCGTTATAACTGTGACCAACTACGTGCGAGCTGAGCGAGCGAAGCGAATGGTGCCGCGGCAGCGGCCGGCGAGCACTACGTCGAAATCGGTCGCAGTAACAAAATTAGGGCACTCCGACAGTTATGAACCGCTTTCATATAGCTATGATATATTACGGTATATAGCTATATTACGGTAAGGATGTAGCTACTCTTATATGACGGCTATAACCATCTTACTGCGACATATTCATACAAAATTTCAGTTCAATCGAAGACCGGGAAGTGGTTCAAATTTAATTTGCGAGATTTCATTACAGAAAGACACCGGGACAGGTGAAAGTAAATAAAATGTTGTAAAAAAAATGGTAGCCTAAAAAAATACGAATAAATATAATGTGCAAAATTTGTGCATTGCTGAATAAATATATGGATTATTTAACTACGGGCTGTTACAGATTGGAACAGTATTCACAACGGTACTATACGTTTAAATGGTCCGCATATAATTTTATAGCCTAACTTTAAACCGCGAAATGGCCAAAGTAAAAGTATGAACGCGGAGTTAAAATTTTGTTTAAAACATTCCTGGGAGGATTCATTTGTAGGTACACACTTCCTACTCTTGACAATGAACGAGTATAAACTACTAATAGGTATTACCTAAACGTAAATGTTTCCGTAACCTTTTCATTGTTGGCTTCTGAAAGTACTTGTTGCCTAAGTATAGGACTTTTGGTTCGAAACGTGTAACGCTAATGAGAGCAAACTACGTGACTGAAAAGTTATATTATCTAAGAGCTAGTTTTGGGAGGAAGGATTACATTTTGATCTTCATAATTTTAACAAAATCAGAATCAAAGACTTCGTACAAAAAAAAAACAAAATCGTTCTACTATATTGATTGGACTTAATAAATATATTGCGTTTTAAAAATTCTCAATTTTTAAAACGCTATATCCCAATCGTGTTTCGCTCAACTTACGTTCCGTGTCTAAGGACAAAACGTTAACGGTCCAAAGCCAAAACCATGTATGACACAGTCGGTTAGCCCTAATAACCAAGCGTGAAATTAATATAAAATTAAAAGATCATCATATTTTTGCCTGAATATGAGGTTCAGATCAAAGGATCACGACGTAAATTAACCGAACTACGATTGCTTCTTTAATCTTTTTAAATTAAGATTAATTTTAATAAAATTCACACTTCAGAAGCCGTAACTTAAAACGTTCAAAATCTAGTTGCAATCTCATCTCAGCCACAATTAAATGTCAAAAACTTGTCAAAAAACGTAGTTAAATTATAGATATTTTTGACGTAAGTATAGAGACTTTTTTTTTTGTGGATGGGAAATCATCAAATGACTTCCCGCTCTGGGCGTAGCGGGAGGGCGTGTCAGACTTTTACTGACTAAAACCCATCCGTGTTCCTTCAGTTGCCTGTGCCGGGGCCACGGTAACTCTTTCGAACATCCCGCAAACCTGGCTGAAAAAAAATGTGGTCAAGATATGCCTTAACCATTTTTGTGTTCCATCCTTGTCAAGGGGAGTGCTAACCGTCTCTCCTTTCAATAGACACGACGTATAGAGACTGAGATCAGACTGTGAACGTTCTTAAAATACGGGAATTGCCCCTCAGATTCAATTACGAGCAACTTGAATTTGGAGACAAATATTTTTTATCGAAAGCACTGCACGTTCGTTCGAAATCTGTTCATCTCCAGGCTTAGACTCCACCATCTGGCTGGCTCTGGTTACTTAGACCAATAACTGTCAAAGTACAGAGTTATTTACATGAACCGAACCATAGACCACTCACCACCGTAACACGTAGGCTGCGTTACTGCACTCCACACAGTGCAAACGACACGGCCACTTGGGACTTGCCAACTTTAAAACATGTTGCGTTAGTCACGAG
Organism: Fissipunctia ypsillon; assembly: GCA_947568875.1. NCBI lineage: Eukaryota > Metazoa > Arthropoda > Insecta > Lepidoptera > Noctuidae > Fissipunctia > Fissipunctia ypsillon. Next base: position 10,567,077 of record OX387659.1, on the reverse strand, counting down.
AATGTGTCGGCAGAACTTAGCTGCGCGAATATATTGCTAGCTTGTTTATTATAGCTGCTTATTATGTTTGTGTTGCATTAAATTTCAGAATTTATGTTGTTGGAATAGGGTAGCGTAACGTTATTATGTTCACAAGCTTGCATTGCAATTTAATACAAAATATTGCTTGAAATTATCCTTAACTACTAATATTATAAATGCGAAATTAACTCTGTCTGTCTGTCTGTTACCTTTTCACGCCTTAACAGCCGAACGAATTTGGATGAAATTTGGCACACAGGTAGAACATAACCTGGATTAAATTATAGGATTTTTTATCCCGGTAGTAGGTACGTTCCCGTGGAATAAATTCCGACCTCAGTGCACGCGGAGCCACGGGCAAAAGTATTTAATAATAAATCATAGATAGTATGGTTGGCAATTCATTTTCTTTGAGCATCCTGAAAAAGGCAACGATCAAAATGACCACGTTTTGGTGACGATAGCGTTGATCAAGAAGAGCAACAGCAGTTCTTTTAAAATGAATTTCATTACTCCTTATTATGTTAAGCTATAGAGTTACATAAGGAGATGCTGCGTTGCATTTTCTTCCTGGAAAGTCTACGTAGAGTTAAGTGTTCGACTTCTATATTTATTTTTGTTTCACTTTGAGCTTACCTGAGTACACAGTCTATAAGTCTATACACTTTGCGTTGACTCTTCAGAAATTCAAGTAACTTACGAGATACAGTATCTACATTGAAGCAGTAAATCAATTACTCTCCGCTTTTGAGAAGTATCAATTGAAGCGTTGCGGTCATTAAGTTTGATATCCTGGTTTTATTGAGAAGCTAGTTCGACTCCTAGGATACAATCATGTAATTGGGTTTTTATGTTTTACGGTGAACAGATGATTATCGGTCATAATAATTGTGTTTGCTTTCCTGTGTGGTTTCAATTGAAACCAGTGAAGGTACAACCCATCGAGGGAACTTAATCAGAGGCTTAGATATCTGGCCTCGGTTCGGTTTGAATACGATTAGTCTAGAATAGTATTATTTTCGTATATGGATTATCGTTTCTCATCTAAGCCTTTTCCTAAGAGCTACCCACAAATAAACGCTTTAGGAACCAACCCGATGCGGCAGAGTATTAAATTTTATAGCTTTCAGCAACTTTATCTATCTCCGAGTCATAAAAATCTTTAAAACCCTAACATGAGCTTGGAAAACGCTGTTACAACTATATTCTGACAACCTCCCCGCGACACGAATTACAGTCTCCATTGTTCAGAGCTCATTTAAAAATATTTTCACAAAACAATTCCTTTCTAACATTCCCGTAACAAAATGGAATTCTCTTGGGTTTCCTATAAATCATAGTAGCGTTGATTAAGGATAGTTCGCTCGATGTTCGCGTGAGAAATGCAAGTAATAATCTGAGGATTATGGCTGTCATCTAGTGCAGGGTGGCTACAATGCAGCTTTGGAGGCGATCGACTGGAAAACATGATAGCATGTTGATTTTAACATGATGTTACTAATAGAGAATTTAGCTTGTTGTATATGAGAGGAGAGAACAGGAATGTAGGTCGTTTATTAATGTTTTTGAAAACTTACACCTGGGGGCCAACCACCACCTCTTAAAGCAGTATTATTTTAATGTTACTTCAGTGTGAGAAAGAGATGGAGCTATACAGGACGTCTAGCTCCATCTCTTTCCCACACTGAAGTAAGATTACAATAATACTACGTTAAGAGGTGGTAGTCTAGCTCCAGGATGTTTTTCAAAAATGGAATATTACGCATTGCATAATATTCCATTTTTGGTTCTAAGATACCAGTTAACTTTGTTAGATAGGTGGTATTTAAAGGTTTATAAAATAGTTTAACTTGTTTTCTGGTTCTAAATATTACTTGGAGTAGGTAGATACGTTCTTATTAACCAACTAGCTGTGCCCCGCGACTTCGTTTCGCGTGGAAGTCATAAGATACACAATATACTAAAATAGCAGCCACATTTTAATAAAACTCCCTCGTCCCCGACCCGTCGCGTTGCAGGGTCCGCCCGCACTATTACTTCGTTTTCGCTTAGCGTTCTTTCTAACTTTTTTCTTTTTGCTCAGCTCCTAAGGGTCGTAGCGTGATGTTAAATAGCCTATAACTATCCTCGAGAATTAGTCTACCAAATGCAAAAAGAATTTTTCAAATCCGACTTTTTGTTCACAATTTCATGGGTTTTAATTCTTTTGCACGGAACTCTTTTCTAAAATAAAAGTAGCCTAAGTTACTCTCCGTAACATCAGCTATCTGCCAGTGAAAGTCCCGTCAAAATCCGTCCAGCCGGTTCGGAGATTAGCCGGAACAAACAGACAGACAAAAATTTTAAAAATTGCTTTTTTGTTATAAGTAGGTACCGTATATACTTTTTTAAGCATTTAGTAAAAAGTTATTATTTTGACATTACAAACAGACCCTTCAATTTTATTTATTTGTATAGATTTAAAATGTTTGCGTATAAAGTTAGTAAAAATCCATTTAAAATGTTATTTACTCGTTGGCTGGCTGTTCATTGCGAACACTTTGTAACAACAAGAATATTAAAATTCGGACGAACGGGAGATATGCGCATGTGTTGCTTCCATATATTTTTACTCTTTGCTTGTGCGCGAATTGCTCGCTTCTTTTGTTTATGCCACACAGACTTCTGTAGTTTTTAAAATATTATGGAAAATACGCAAGTCCTTATGTCAGATAATATGGCATACCGACGGGAGTAATCCCAAATTCAAATTTATTTATTTGTGACACATAGGTATAATGTTGTGGTACATGATGTTATAGAATAAAAGTATTGTATCACTATGCGCTGCCTTGCAAGGCGTACAAATATTGTTTGCGTACACAGTAATAGTTGTACAGGTGGTACTTATAGCCTATAAAATATAAAAAAATATTGCTAAGTAACCTTCTTAAATCTTTAGCAGTAAAATAAACAAAACAATACAAATTAAGGTAACAATGTTAACAGCTAACTAATGTAAGTAGAAACCAAGTCACTCTTGGGTGTCGTAAAATGGACAAATAGGTTAGCTAGATGGATCGATAATTAATTAGATTTTGTGTTTAGCAGACGTTGCCTCTTGTGAATAATGATCAAAAGATTGAGATATCCTAAGTGTAAGAGAGTTCAATGATTATTATCTTTAAAGGCTGTTATGGAGAAGAACCTGGAAAGAATACCTGCATGCAATGCAGCCAAAAGCTAATAATATATTACTACAAACAGTAACTAAATGTAAATGAGCCTTATATTTTATAGTTATTGTCTCTGTGGTTTAGTAAAATAATAATTTCACAAAATTAATTGGCTCATAAATAAAACCTTGTGGGAAACCTCAATAATACTAGTAGGTATATAACCACAGGTACCTAATGAATATTTTGCCAGTCTAGTGTTAATAATAAAACAGAAGGATTTAAAACTCGCTAAGAAAACCCAGACTTCTTTTTACCCTTTTTACCCTACAGTAAAAAGATTTCATGAAAGACTAAGGGCTCCTGAAAATAGACGCGACACGACAGCGCGACGAGAGGACGCCGCGACTGACCAATTTCAATAAAGACTTTATGGAAATTGTTCTACCAGAATCGCGTCGCACCGTCGCGTCGCGTCTGTCTGCGGAAGCTTTGAAACTTCTAATAAATTCTATCCATACGGCTACACTGTCGCGATATCGCGAACTAAATTTCACGCGCTCTCACTCGCACACCGGCTGACGTCTCGTTGTACAACAGAGACCGCGCGAAGTGTAGTTCGTGATATCACGATAGTGTAGCCGTAGGATAAGAAATTTCCAACGTAACACATTAAAAATCAATTTTACTCCACACCGAGATTTTGTATGTAACAGTGGCTTGTACCAGGTTTTTACAAGCGAAGTCATAATTTAGTCATATGTTATCTCTGCCATTAGCTCTGGGTTGGTAGCGGCAAGTGCGCTCGCACGCGCGCGAAATGAGAAATAAATTACTACCTATATTAATTTTCGGTTAGCACATCTAGCTGCCGCAAAAACATTCATAGGTATAAAATTGTTTATTTATTGTAACATACAAAAGCACGATTAAATAATAACAACTTACATGAATATTCCCGCAGATGTCGATCGACCGGTAACAATAGAAATTTAATTGCGTCTCATATAATGAAAGTTGAAGGTATATTAAGAAAATACCTACAAGGCGCTAATATACACATAAAAGTGTGTGTGTGTCAGCTCCGACGCACGACTGGAGTTTACTCCGTCTAAGGTGCGCAAGGTACGTTTCGCAGAAAAACGTAACGCTTGTATTGATTTCAATCCTCAGAAAATTTCCATACCACCTTACATAAAAATCGATTCTTAGGGTGTAAATAATAATAAAAAAAAATATACATATTTTGAACACACTTTGAATTAAATACAGAACATAGGTACAAAGTGCGTCTCAAGGTTACACCAAATGGGAGTCCAGCTCAGCATATTGTGTCAGACAAATAAGTACCTATATTTGACGTTGATATTTTGCTGGATCCCTGCAATGACGTTCGGACGCCGGACGTCCAGCAGACGAGACAAAAGTACGCTTTATATTGGTTTTGTGAAGAAGTGGTATGTGCGGAGTGAAATTAGAGAACATGATTGATATTTATTGATTTCCATGCATTTAACAAGCTGCTTCGTCGACTTTGGCGTTGTCAATCCTTTGCTTCGTTTACATATTAAAGAGCTGTCTAACAATAACTGAAACCTTAAGCTTGCAATGTTTTGGGTCGTGCGGTCCATGGCCCTTTACGGGGCTCCGGTGTGGGCGCGTTCCGTGAGGCGGCGACCGGTCCGTCGGTTGAACGCGTCCCAGAGGGTCATGGCCATCCGGCTAGTCCGGGGATACCGCACGGTCTCCGGTGAGGTGGTGAACCTCCTTGCCAGATTACCGCCATGGGATCTGGAAGCAAAAGTCTTCGCGCACATGTGGGAGTGGCGCGAGGAGTCAAAACGCCAGGGCGTAACTCCGCTGCCGCGAGAAATCGCGGCACGGTGGACAGAACTCCGGCAGGATCTCATGGCGGCGTGGAGAGTGCGATTATTGCAACCCAGCGCTGGGCACGCCACAATTGCGGCGATAAGTCCCTCTTTGAGGAGTCGCTGGAGAGGCGCCACGGCGTCCTCACTTTCCGCCTGACGCAGGTCCTCACCGGACACGGGTGCTTCTGGAGGTACCTATTCCGGATAAGGCGGGAGGAGACGCCCGGGTGTCACCACTGTGTGGATCGCCCGGAGGACACGGTGGAGCATACGGTGGAGCATACGGTGGAGGTCTGCCCGGCTTGGGCGGAGCACCGCGGAAGCGATCAGCGGCGGCGATCTCTCGCGTCCGGCCCTGGTCCAGGCCATGGTACGGAGCGAGAGTACATGGGAAGCCATTACCTCCTTCTGCGAAGCAGTAATGCTCGCAAAAGAGGAGGCGGGACGCGTGAGGGAGAGGCAAGCTTTGCGCCCTCACGCCCCTAGTCGCCGCAGAAGACGCCCTGGGCGTCGAGAATTGGCAGCCGATTCCCGGCCACCGTAGGCGCGGGCTTGCGGACGGCGAGCAATGGGTAGCTCGCCGTCCGGTAAGGACCAAGCCCGAGTCAACGGCGTGTAGTGTTCCACACGTGCCTCAAAGAGATGTCAGCATTATTGACAGGGTCCGCTAGAGCCGATGCCAGCTAGGGTTGCGGGATGTTCGAAAGAGTTACCGTGGCCCCGGCACAGGCAAAAGAAGGAACACGTGTGGGTTTTAGTCAGTAAAAGTCTGACACGCCCTCCCACTCCGCCCAGAGCGGGAGAAGTCATTTGATGATTTCCCATCCACAAAAATAAAAGCTTGCAATGTTATTAATTATATTAATATACGTACAACAGAGTTAGGTGTATTCTACCCAATACAAATGAATTATATTGTATTAGTTATTCACCAAACTTACGTCGTTTGGGTAACAACGTAAGTGGTATGGTAAAAGGTCATGTTATGTTTTAAAGTCCTGACATTTCATTTATCTGTAAATTCAGGCCTGAGTTCAAATTTTGTTTGGCCCTTGTGAGTCCAAGGACCATAGGGCCAATTTCTCGAACGAAAATTAAAATTAAATCTCTTAAATAATAATAATAACAGCCCTGACCACCGGCACCTTGGACCCTGTTCCTGATGCCGATGGGCCACTATTTTTCATATTTTTAAATGTTTTTTTTTTAATAAAAATATTTAAAAATTTAAATAATATGTATAGAAAATGAAATAAAGAATAATAATAATGGCTAATGGCTCAGCCAATGGCTTAATTGCCAAGAGCCTCGACCAACACCTAAGGAGGCTCTCGTTGGGCAGCTGGATTAAGGGCTTGATTCAGAAAGCGGTACTTCTGGACACGGCTCGCATTGTTAGGAGGTTCCTCTCTCTGGAGCCCTGACCGCCGGTAGCTTGGACCCTGTTCCCGATACCAGTGGGTTACTATTTTTTATATTTTTAAATGTTTTTATACTTTTATATATATATTTTTAAATTATATTTAAAAATATAATTTATATGTATACAATGAAATAAAGGATAATAATAATAATCTATCATAATCTCTCTCTCTCTCTCTTAATTAAATCAGAAATTTAATTTTAATTTTGCTTCAAGAGATACATGTCTTGAAGCGAAATGTGACAATATGTCACGATTTATCATCAATGCGTCGAATCTCGAATTACCCGCCCGTGAACTAACCCCGTGTCAGAGCACTTTTGAGTTTCTGGAAAGCTCAACGCACCTATTTTATAATTGCTGGTAACTGACCAAATATTCGAGTGTCAAAATATGTTTTTTTTTATTAGGTTAATGTTACGATAAAATTGTGAATAGACGAATTTTAATAAATATAATAAAGAACATGACCGATTGAAGCAGTTCGTACAATGATGCCAGAATTATTAGCTAATTTTTCGGTAATCGCCTTTCGAGAAGCCCGTGGAATATGACATATAAAATTGTTAACGGCTGGATAATTCTGACCGATTGTTAGATGATTTGACATGCGTTCGAGAAACTGGCCGGTATGTAGGTAAGTAGTTTTAACGTCATAGTTCGCGTACGAGTATAGTATTTAAATAATTAGTAATCGGGTAATACGGTAATTTATAATAGGTAGGGCTGTATATCTGTAGGATTTTTAACTGAAAATTAATATGAAGGATAACGGAAAAACAAAAGAATCCAGTAACTTTCCTCAGGTTTCTATACCAGTGAACTGTCAGTTGAACCTACTGTACGTTACCTGCAATATCTTTTATACGTCCTGAATAGGGTGAAGCGATACTTTACGCATGGACAGCTTTTAATTCTCTACAAAGCGCAAGTCCGATCCTGCATGGAGTATTGCAGCCACCTTTGGGATGGCTCGGCCAAATACCAACTTGCCGCGCTTGACTCGGTGGAACGCAGAGCTAAGAGGCTCATTGGCGACGTAAGACTGGTGGATGCCAAGCTTCACAGCTTGGCTCATCGCCGCAAGGTTGCCTGCTTGACGGTCTTCTATAGATTATACTTCGGTGAGTGTGCTCAAGAACTCCACGAACTTATTCCGTCGGCCGCCTTCTATCAGCGGACATCTAGACGCACTGCAGGTTACCATCCTTACCTAGTTGCTATTCCACCAATTCGCACTAAGCGTTTCCAAATGTCTTTTGTGATGCGCACAGCAAAGGAGTGGAACTCTCTGCCTGCGTCTGTGTTTCCGAACGCATACAACCCCGGTCTCTTCAAAGTGAGAGTGAACAGGCTTCTTCTGGGTAAGCTCGCTCCATCTTCGACTTTGTCTCTGTCATCTCTGACCTAGACTAGAGCCAAGAGCAAACCTATCTCAAATTAAAAAAAAATTCGTAGGTATACAGGGTGTAAGGGACAGCCCTCCGCATATTGATGGGGTGACTTCAGTATATCATACTAAGATGACCGGTACATGAAATTATTTCAGGAACGTTATGGGAATCCAATAAACCTGATTTGTTTTATTACCTCACACGCAATGTATCGTTACCGTGGCAAAACGCGCGTAGCGAACGGCAGCGCAGCGAGCCTTCGGCCGTCGAGTATTTCAACATCCATTCCTGATTTTTTGATTTTAGTTGTTTTATTTACATAAATGAAGTGCTGCGTGCAGACAACGTAATTTTACATTGAAATAAAAGAACACTAACTGAAAATACGATAAAAAAATGAAAATTTTCCTGAGAACATTTCCTATGTAATATGATTCAATATAAGGAGCTGAATGCACCCTGTTAGTTTACGGAGGGCTGTCCTTTACACCCTGTATACATACATTGACTCGTTGGTCTAGTGGTAGCAAGCGCTACTGCTGAGCACGAAGTCCTGGATTCGATTCCCAGCTCGGGCAAAGTGTTATTGGGTCTTTCTATCTGGAATTTCACAGTAGCAGCCCAGAGTCTGGATTTGTGCCCGGTTGATGTCAATAGGCTCGTCCTCTATTACATGGGACTTATACATATCTATCGAAATGTGGGTGTACTATTAGGTACATCTCTGCCCAACCCTTCGGGGAAACAAGGCGTGATGTTATGTTACATACATACATAAACTCATGCCTTCTTCCCATGGGGGTGGACAGAAACTACAGAACGCCACCTGCTACGATCCTTACGTACTCCTTTTGCTTCGTTTACGTTCATACATCTGGTCCAGTTTCTTTTTATTCATGATAATAAGTGATTTTATCCATTACCTACATTGGGTAGTCGCACGTGCGGCTGAAATGAGAAATGAATAGCTATTAATTCTTCTTCTAGCACTCACATGAGTGGATTTTCGCGGCGCTGAGCCACAATGGATTGGATTTCGTCGCTTACAATGGACTTTGTGCAGTTTTTCCATTTCACTAATATAAAATACACTTATGTGGTGAAGTGATTGAGTGGGGTTTTCCGTTAACAAAACATATTGGAATTATTTCAGAAAATATCAAAGAAACGATTCTAACTTTTTAAAGGATTATAATATAAGTAAGTAGGTTACCTACTTACTTTTTAATATACATTAAAGACATTCTTTTTAATTACATTATAGATTTGAAGAAAAATATTGTGTTTACACAAGCTCTCAACAGAAGCCCAATTCCCGTAACGAAAAACGTTCAAAATCTAGTCGCAATCTCATCTCAGCGACAGTCAAATATCAAAAATGTAGGGAAATTATAGGTATTTTTGACATATTGAGACTGAGATTAGACTGTGAATGTTTTTAAACATTATGACAATTGCCTCTCAGGTTTACCTATGTTTTCAAGGAGCAAACAGCTGATTTTAACGATGACGACGTCTGAAATTCTTTTTTTAAAAACCTTTAGTTTAATGAGCTGTACCTGTAATGAAGCAACGTCCCTACTACTAGGTCGTTAGTGAAGAGGGAGCGGGATTTATTATGCCGTTGATTTTTTCCATTATATTATACATATTTTCTTGAAACGTGTTAACACTTAGAATAAATATTACTAGCCTACTTTCTACCACCACTCAGAAGACAAAGGTCGCTTTAGGTACCTAACAGGTGATTTTGTCGGTACTAAATAAACATAATGGGTTACTTACCACAAAAACTTAGACACTTGTTCAACGCATGTCTTATGTCAGTCTTACGTCAAACTCCGCACATACACGTAAATGTCGTGTTAAACAGTTGTTTAGCCTAAACAGCTGTAAAGACAGTTTTGTGGTTAACGGTACGTTTTTTTTTAATCATCTTCCACGTAAGGTTTGGTGATCGCAAGCACAACTGCTGAGCCTGGAGGTCTTAGGTTCAATCCCCAGGTCTAGCAAATTGTTGTTTCATTAGGAATTTTGCAGTATCATCAGTTCGAAGTCAGGTTTTATGTCCCGTTATTTGCATTATGCTCGCTTCCTATTACATGGATTATGCCCCTTTTAATTACAATAAGCTCGCTTCCATGGGACTCGAAACAAAACTGGCGAAATGTGGGTGTAGGTAAGTACCTACTATACACCTCCGCATAACACTTCCGGGAAAACCGTCGCAATTTTTTGTTATGTTTTCCTTTATAGTAAATTCTCAGCAAAATCCAATAGAAAGCTAAAAATAGAGTTTCCCAGTGTTAAAGATATTTTCGCATGTATTTTGGGTGTCTTCCCGCATCGTATTTAAAAGCGATCGTCGCGTCCATATGTCACTTTTTGTTCGGAAAACCGGAAGGCGCCCTCTGTCGGCGCGACCACGAGTGCAGGTTCACCGAACAAAAAGTGACATATGCACGCGACGATCGCGTATTTACGCAACTATCGTTTTTAAATAGGACACAGCCTTAGATTAGCTCCCTAGATCAAGCAAAATGTTTGTTAGATTATTCATTAGGAATTTCGCTGAAGCAGTTCGAAACATATATTCATGTCCCGTTAATAGCAATAAGCTCGCTTCCTATGGGGAAGGCAACTGTCAAAATGGCGCTGTCGTAGCTAGTTCCCAACACAAGCCAATAATACAAGGCGTGAGGTGGTTTTATTTTATTTTTGCGAAAATGATGCGTTGTTGTGTTACTAAATACTCCGAAATTGGAGTTCACCATTTCCCGAGAGACCCTAAAATTAAAAGATGGTGGCTTAAAGCTATTCGTAGAGATGTTTTATAAATTAAACAGAGTAGAAACATTTTGAAGAAAGTGACTTTGAGGATATATTTATGGTTTTAAATTCTGACACTTTCCATTTCATTTACTTGATTTAAAATATTGAAATCACCGAAAATAACGAAATAGCGAAATAAAAGTAAACTCGTGACTGAACGAAATGTCAAATTTATTGTATGTCGTGGGGACCTAGCTATGATCACGCCATCTACAATTAGCTTTGCCCGACCTTCCCCATTACATGGAACTTAAAACTAGTGAAATGTGGGTGAGTGTACACAAGGTGTAACATAATTAACGCATAACCTCTTAAGGGGTCATTGTATTCATCATTATTGACAACTTTTACTATGGGACCAAACCTGAAATCGCAAAAAAAAAATCAGCTGCTCCCTACATTTATGTTCGCATAACTCGTCAAATTGTAGGAAACAGCTGATTTTATTTTCGCGATTTCAGGTTTGGTCCCATAGTAAAAGTTGTTCATAATGATAAGTGCAATGACACCGTAAGAGGTTGTTCGTTAAATATGTTACACCTTGTATACTATATTTACACCTCCGCATACCACTTCCGGGAATACCGTCGCAATTATATGTAATGTTTTCCTATAAAGTAAATTCTCAGCTAAATCCAATGGAAAGCTAAAAATAGGCTTTCCCGGTGTTATTGTATCATTTTAGCAGACATTATGGGTGTTTCGCGAGAATCGTTTACTGCCGGTAGATTTACGGGCGCCGCCGCGCCGCCGTTTAAAAATTTGTACCGTTTGGACACACCTGGTGTTCGGGAACCGCTTTAAAACTGATCATGCGGGATGTGTTTTGTTGTGGATCCGGTTGTGTTTTGTTACTTAGTTGTGTGTTTGTATTGGTATTGGTTGTTGATTAGTATTTAAGTGGTATTGACACCACATTAGGGCCATACCGCACGGGCGGCTCAGCCTATACTACACGGGAGGTGTATGTTGCAAACTACACTGCGCGGTTTCCCGTCGCGGTTCACAGGCGGGAGAAAATCGACCGCCGCGTGCAGCGACAAACCGCCGCTGATAACCGCTCCTTCAAACTACACGATGGCGGTTTCTATTAATAAAGGGTGTCTCAGTAAGAGTACACTTTTTAAAATTGGAATATTTTTTTTTCATGCAAGTGGCAACTCTGAAATTTGACAGCTGTCACCTCTGATTATTCCGATTATTAAAAATGGAGCGCTTTTCGAAAGAACAACGCGTTATAATTGTGAAAACTCATTACAACGGTGAACGGCATTCGTTACAGGAATATGATAACGGACTTCTTGTGGCCTCAACTGGACGGCATGAATCTGGACAACATATGGTTTCAGCAGGACGGCGCAACCTGCCACACCGCGCATGAAACAATCGACTTATTGCAGCAACGATTTCCAGAACACATTATCTCACGAAATTCTGATGTCAACTGGCCACCAAGATCGTGCGATTTAACGCCGTGCGATTTTTTTCTTTGGGGTTTTGTGAAATCTCGGGTCTATGCGAATAAACCCGAAACAATACCTGAGCTCAAATCGGAAATCCAACGCGTCATCGGTGAGATACAGCCACATCTCTGTGCAAAAGTCATGGAAAATTTCATGAAAAGAGTAATGGCCTGTCATCGAAGCCGTGGGGGTCATTTGCCGGATATTTTATTCCATACTTAATCGGAACATGTCTTCTTTACAATACAATAAAAATATCACAACTGTATCATAAAATACTTGTTTTTATTTTAAAATGAAAAAGTGCACTCTTACTGAGACATTGGCGGATCCATGTTGAGTAATGAACAAAAGACGGTGATAAACCGCATTCCGTGTAGTTTGATGGTCTGCGGCAGCTTTCTCGAGCGGATTCCCGCGGCGGGAGAACCACCCGTGTAGTATGGCCCTTAAAATCAATCGTCGTTTTTCGCGCAATAATGTTTACAAATCATGTTTTTAAAGTAAGTATTAATACAGATTTAGTATCTACAATAAACAATACCTACAACAACAGCACTAACAGTACACAGTACAGTAAATAAACGATTATTATTAAAAAAAAAAAGTACCTACTTGTTACAAAGGACTCTTTTTACTTAGGAAACTCCATTATTTTGTTATTTACTTTACTCATTACTTTAGAGCGGTTTGTGGCTAAGTAATAACAGCCGCACGGGTCGATCGATCAGGTTAAGCTACGCGTGCCGCGGTTGGTCCGTGGATGGGTGACCATCTTTGCATACCAAGACCCTTCCATGCCTCGGAAAGCACGCTGAGCCATTGGTCCCGACTGTTATTCGTGGATCTTTGACTGTCGTTACGGGTCGTCAGAAGCCCCAAAGTCTGACAACCAGTCTTACCAAAGGGATATCGTATTACCCAGCAACGGAGTTGTGGAGGTCAGATAAGCCGTCGCTCCATGTTAAATACTGGTACTCAGCTACATCCGGTTTGACTGGAAGCCGACCCCAACATCGTTGGGAAAAGGCGAGCAGATGATGATGACTTTACTCATATTTAAAAATGTCCATACCTACTTACCTTAAGTATCTGAAAATATAATAATTAAAAATTGTTGTGCAACATAATAATAATTTAATTTTCGAGTTTTCAGGCAGGCAACATTTCTAAGAGGAACTCCGTAAAATACCTAGACAGAAGCATATAGATAACTTTATTTAGTGTACAAAAACATAGCCACATTATTATCAGATAATCCAGTGACCAGGCCCCATCGTAGGTACACTTGGTCCTTCCATTTTTGCGCCCAAACTCCTCTCAAATTAACGTTAATGGTAATGAATGCGGGCCAGTATTGATCCCGCATTAACCCAGCAACGGGACCCAAGTCTCCCATTCGAGAGCATACCAATAAATTGAGATATTTGGCCTGTTGTGAACAAAATTTATGTTCTTTTATTGGGTTTTGTACCGTTTTTCGAACGTTCCTACAGGCGGCAGCACTTTTCGTAACAATGGATAGGAATTTACGATCGAATTGGTGTTATTACTTTACTCATTAATTTGGACTTGTTTACGTAGAAATACAATTTATTCGTCGGGAATACCTTTAGAAGGGCTAAAAGCGTTGTTAGGGTTATTAAGCACTTTGAAAAGTCAAAACTGCCATGAATATGAATAGCAGTGGCGAGGCTTGACACTTCGTAGGAGGGAAGCCGAAGAAGAAATTGTTCAGTTACAAATAGTCATACAAATACGATTAGCACGTTGTGGCGCCGGCTTATTTAGAACAATTTGTGTTGTTGTTGGAATATATATTATTTGGAAATCGTAGACATTACTGTGATGAATAGGTAGTAAAGCCAAAGTCACGCGCGACAAAGAAAATACCCATTCAACTTGTATTCCTTTTCCCCATCTTCATACATATTTCACATACATACGTCAATACCTACTATCGAATAGAGAGTAACAGGTGTAGATTTGATATTTCAATCCGTTACATATTCCGGTCCTTGCATAATACTCGTCTGTCCTCAAACATGTGAAGGTTTGAGAAAAGTCTTACGGTACGAAATCTTATGTTACGGATTGTAAAGGTACGGAGTCTTTAGGTACGGAATGTTACAGTAGTAAATCTCTGTGGCAGCAGGTGGCCATTTAAGCTGTTTGCTGCCTTTGTTATTAAAATAACTTACTTTAAAGACTTACGTAGGTACAAAAAATGGAGTATTGTGGAAGCCACATGAAAGTGGGTAGCCGTAGGTAGATATAAATTTTCGTTTCAGACTACCTAGTTGAAGACCTTTATAAATAGTTTAATGGTTCTTACAGCTCTTTACAAGGAGCTGAAACTTGTTTGTTTCTTGTTTGTTGTCCCATTGAAAGTTAATTTACTTAGTACATTATCCTGTTTTCTTTAATTATATTTCTTAGATTAAAATATGAAAAGTTGTCGTAAAAAATTAGTACTTTACAAAAAAGTGAAATCTATACCTACAAATAAATAAAATTGAAGTGTCTGTTTGTAATGACAAAATAACAACTTTTGACTAAATGCATATGAACGTATATACGGTATTTATAACAAAAACGCAATTTTTAAAATGTTTGTCTGTCTATCTGATTGTTCCGGCTAATCTCCGAAACGGATGGACCGATTTTGACGGGACTTTCACTGGCAGATAGCTGATGTTGCGGGGGGTAACTTATGCTACTTTTATTTTAGCAAAAAAAATGGTTCCGCGCAAAAAAATTAAAATTGTAAACAAAAAGTCGGATTTGAAAAATTCTTTTTGCATTTCGCAGCCCAATACTCGAGGATAGTTATAGGCTATTTACCATCACGCTACGACCATTAGGGGCCGAGCAAAAAGAAAAAAGTCAGAAAGAACACTAAGCGAAAACGAAATAACGTAATAGCGCGGGCAGGCGATGCAACGCGACGGGTCGGGGGACGAGGGAGTTTTATTAAAATGTGGCTGTTATTTTAGTATATTGTGTATCTTACGACTTCCACGCGAATATCGTAGCGAGGCACAGCTAGTTAAGTAATAAAATTAAGGCAGTAACAATATCGAACTTCAAGGCAACTCATACGGTAGTATTCAGTTTGATTCATCAGTTATTTGCCTATAAACTGTGACCCATTAGGATCGCTATCTCCATTAATTAGGTTCATTATACACCAGTGTGCACGTCAACATAATCAAATTATGTGCCCCGAGATCATTGGTCGCGCACCGATTCATATCGACCCTTTTCAGGAAGAACATCGTAAGCGACATTTTGCACTTTTTACAGGAAAGGTTTTTTTCTTTCCTAATTAACGATGTTTTTCATTTACGCTGATAATTTCTTACAACAATAAAGTCGTGTAAATTTAAAATAAAATTTAAGAGTCATCGCGACAAGATGTAAAACTGTCTAATTAAGAGGTTACAAAGAAAAAATAGTTTTGTGATTTTTGGCGCTTACGATGTTTTTCCTGAAAAGGTTCGATATCATTACTTACCATAATGAAGTAAAGGAACGTAACAGGCAGTACACGGTGCTTAACGAAAATGTACTATCTGGGCCAATGCATTAAACCAATGGGCAATTGATTAAAATAATGGGGAATTAATTATTTAAAGGTATACGTTTAAAGGAAGTGTTGGAGAAATTCTGGGCAATAAGTTGAAATTGCTTGGATTTAAATTAATTTTACTAAATATTTTCGTAATTTTAACGAATGTAAGACTATGCTTTCTGTTTTCGTCTTTCTATGGCTAAATTTATATTTGAGCTTTAATGTAGAAGAAATTGTATTCTTGTTAAATCCGTTATAAGTACCTATAATTTATAAAGTAGATTGAACGGGCTACAATAATAATTATAATAAATTTACTTAAGTATACAAAATATTGTAAAACATTTTAAAAGAGTAACGGTGGAGTTTCTTGCCCATTCTTCTCCATACGAATCTACCTTTTGGAAGAGGCGACTAGAATCAATTTTGTAAATTTTGACGTTCAAAAGTTCCTTTTATGTGCCTATTTGAAATAAATGATTTGACTTTAGACTTTCTTAAGTACACAGCTAGTGGTATCCTACTAATTAAATGTAAAAGTTTGTTTGTTTGGAGGTTTGTTCACGCAAAAACGGCTGAACAAATTTGGAAGAAATTTGGCACGCAAATAGTTTATAACCTGGATTAACACGTATGGCACTTTTTATCCCGGTAGTAATTTCTTTCCCGTGGAATAATTTCCGAAATCCACGCGGCCGAAGCGGCGGGCAAAAGCTAGTAGTATATAATTTCTACTGGCAGATTTAGATGCATAAGTACATACCTTAATCCAAAGGTCGTTTCACTTAATTCAGGACCCACAATGATCATGTATAATTGCTAATTCATGCTTATCCAGATTCAAATACGATAGCTATTTGCTTATATATAGGCTCGTAATTAAACCACTGATTCGGAAAATATGTTAGACTGGAGTCAAAATTAATCGTCAACATTTTTATAATTAAGACGGAAATCGATTGGTAAATCATACAAAAAACATATCGAAAAGCAATACATATTTTTCAAGAATTACATGAACTGAGCCACATAGGACCACATTTTCCAATCTCGAACAAATTTCCTGCGAATACAAGGACCAAGAATGTTCGTCGTCGGTAGATAACGTTATAACTCTATAACTGAATTGTTAGGGGTTGTACCGGCTCATCTTGACCGGATAGCTGGAATCCTCTTTCCTATCTCGTATTAGCACTTAGTCAGGTCACTGGCTTCCAATTCGATAGTCACTCGTAACAAGGGGCTGTGATAAAGGACCAATGTCTTGTAAGCGATAATTTGTGGGCTAGTATTTTGTGAGATATTCGGTCCTTATAGACTCTACTTTTCGTCCCGTTACTCTTTGGTGGAGTCACCATTGGTTATGGGCGTTTTTAGCTAAGTGGAAACACTGCGATAGTCATCATTGGTAATCTTAATTTGTCATTTGGAAACCGGCCCCAACTATTGCCTATTCAACTTCATTGCTCCTTATTTCCTTTTTCTAAAAGGTTATTTCCTATAGAAATTCTTTAATAGGCAGATAATTGTCTGCTCCCACCTACCTTCTTCCTACTTAGCTTCTTGCAAAGAACATCTGGCGATATTTATAACTTTTATCAATGTAGGTCAAGAGGGCGCTTTAATATGAAATGAAAATGAAATATAATCTTTATTTTCCAGATGTAAATACAAATACAATTACAATAAATACACATAAATATAGACAACGTAATAACGTGTACAATTAAATACAGTCACGAGCACTAATATGTACACAAGGAAATTCAAAAGCGATTTTCACGTGGAATGACGAAAGAAACTTAGGCCTACTTGCATATTTAGTCGGGTTAAATGAATATAGGTAGGGTTTGCAAACTCCGAGTTAAGTAACTAACATTTTAACTCTTCTTACGCGTTGCGCCACTAAAAAGTAACACCGGGTTAGATAACCTGACAATAGTGATTTTTGAGTTGGGAACATTGCAGTTCAATCGACGAAACATAAAATAGCATTGCAGTGTCTATAGCCTGATATATAATGCGACCAAAGATGAATTAACGAACAAAGAACGGAAATTTTATACCCATCTCTTTTACACTACATTACGATACGTAATACCTTCTTGTATTTAAATTTTATAAGATGACATCTCATTTTAATCGATTGTACGTGGTTTCCATGGAGACTTAGTTTATTGATTGACAAAAACTTCAGATATGAAAAAATATGTTTTAAGTCATTTATAATTTGTATTTATTTTTATATGAGTTCATGAATATATTGTCTGCTGATATAGTACCGAATTTTCACTTACTATAACGTCGAACAATATAAAATACAAAATAAGTTATCAGCAGGACCTCATAACGTCAATTTATTTTGACATTACTTTCACTAACCCAGAGTTTAGCGACGTAACTCTCCCACATCGGTGGGTTTAATATTTAAAAGTTTAACTCTAGGTTTACCTCTAACTCTTGGTGGCGCAAGATGAATTATTTGATTATCGCTGAGTTACCTCTTAACTTGGAGTTATATAGGATAACCCATGAACACGCAAGTGGGCCTTAGAGATGCCTACCTATTTCATAATTATATGTGTTCCAAAACACTATGTTCGTAACAACATAAAATTACAATCAATACTGTAGAAGAAAATCAGTTTAAAAGTAAGTGTATACAAATTAGTGCTCGTGACTGTACTATAAGATTTCTGAGTTTGTCGACATTCCGAAGTCAGACATGTGACCAGTTTTGTTTCTACGTATTGTGTTTAAGAGCGTTGTCACATTTTATCACCCCTCTCGCTCACACAGGATCAATTTTTTAAGAATGTTAAATGAAAAGATGATTTTTTGAAAAATGTGATCAATGGGCTCCCTACTAAATAATATTAATGTAATAGGTAATTATTAAAAATACATTTCTATTGTGTTATCTAATAAACTTAGCTCAATAAGTATTATGATCTGTTTTTGAGATGATTTAAATAAATGCCACAATAAAAATGTGTTTTTAATAATTACCTATTAAATTAATATTATTTAGTAGGGAGCCCATTGATCACATTTTTCAAAAAAGTATATTTTCATTTAACATTCTTAAAAATTTGGTCCCGTGTGAGCGAGAGAGGTGACAAAATGTGATAGCCCTCTTAAGTTGTTCTAAAATACGGCTGCGAAATAAACCTAACTTAACCTAACCTAACAATAATCTTACGTACCTACGTCTATGTATTTTAATTTTATATCGACGTTAAAAGAACTTTTCGACGTTAAAAAACGACGAAAAAAAATACAGCGACTTATCTTTAATGTTGACGGAATAATTCACGGTGTCACCTCTTACAAAATATTTGCTGAAGACATTTCTTTAAAAACGAGCACGCTTAATGTAGTTTGAAAAAAAAATTCAACAAGGTTTCTTCTTTTACAGGAATCCCGGGAAAATGAAGATCTGCACGTATTTGCTGTTGAGTTTTTTAGGTAAGCTTATCTTTATTTATCTTTTTAAATACAAATTCTGGTAACTTAAGGAAGAAAATATAAATGTTGATGGAGGCTGACTTTAAGTAAAGTTAAAACAGAAATGTTTGGAAAAAAAGGTTTGAATATAAGTCTCAAATCGATTATTAATAATCTGTTGGCTGACTGCGTTATAATACAACAAACCAAGTCCGATTCTAAAAATAAGAGCTTTCATAAAACGAAGAAGAAATAGTTATGTTCGATTATCCGAAATCTTTCACGCACAAATTATATAAAAAACTGGACCGTGAAAATGTCCATCGGAACGGCACTAAACGCATTTTACTTACAAAATTTAGCTTCTGGAATTGAATAAATGGAAACAGATCGCATACCACCAATTTGTCATTCGGAACCTAAAACATAAATTGAACATGAAGCCGAGCTAAACTGGCTAGCTGCGAGGTAAATCAAGCTTAAAGTTGAAGTATGCCACATAACTTTATTCCGTTCAATACATTATTCACTTTTCTCGACATATTTTTGTGGAGCGGAGTGTCGAACTGAATTTTGCGAGCAACGACGGAACGAAGTGAACGTAGTCCTTGGAGATCGCTAAATCTACGGACACAAGTACGTACCTTTTACGTACCTACATAAATTTTGACACATTTTTTATTTACTATAGACACAAATATTGCTGTAGAAATATTTTTAATAGGGACTGTGAAAGAAAGAAACAAAATATTCTGCATATTTGTGCAGAATATTTTTTTTTTCTAGGCAGATATTATAAAATAAACGTAAAATACATTCACAAATCAAAATAAATCAAACACCTAGTTAGTATTCATAACGTAATGTGTAAGTTTATTAATTATACATAAAGGTAACCAACCAATAAGGTAACAAAAATGTTGAGATACAAGTAAAAAAATAGTACGATTATTTGAAAGTCAAAAATTTTTAGATCAGAGGTCTCTTCAAGGAAATCATTACCCGGTAAAATGGTAAAACCCACATAATACTTTGACCTAACTTCGTTGACCTAGTGCTCACAGTTAAAACTATCCCTATAACATCCACTTTCGTAAGTACCACTCTCTATGGGAAATAGCAGGAAAATGGTCAGTACAGGGAAAATATAAAGGAATATAAACAAATAAAGTTAGTTTTGAAAGTAGGACAAATGGGAATGTAATTGGAAAAAGTTCTTCTACGTCAATTTCATAGTAGGTATATAGCTATCAAAGTACTTGTGTTTTGGTGTTTTGATATTTGTATTTATGAGTTTCTCAATACGGTGAAGGAAAACATCGTGAGGAAACTGGCATGTCCTAGAACCAACAATTCGAAGACATACACTACCAACCCGCACTGGTCCCGTGTGGTGGATTCCCAGAAGAGTCCACTGTCCCAGCAGTGGGAACATTATAGACTGATTATGCATGCATTATGCATTGTGTGTCTATTACCTACGGTAGATTCCAATCAAATGTCAACTGAATTGAGTTGTTGATTTATTGATTGTTATATGTTTTTTGTGCAAAGACTTGAGCACAGGAAGATGACAAATCGTTATTATTAAACCATTTATATAATTTATATAATATTGCATTAAAAATAAAGAAGAAAATTTACATACTGATGTGGTAATATAACAAAATATAAAATATACAAGTACTCCAGTTAATTAGTCAATAAAACCGGAAAAGTTTTAACTAAAAATAGTTCGTAAAGTAAACACAAAATCTCAAAATTATTTAGCTATAGTTGAAATCCATTTACCTATAACGACTTTGAGAGAAGCACCAAAGGGTTCCTGAGAAGACAGGCAGTCTTATCTCATTGTGTTTGTGGCTACAACCCCTTTATATCAATCCGAGAATGTGTTCCAGCTTAATGCAACTGAAGTTACATTTGGTAACAGTAACTGAGTTTTGAAACGGCTAACAGGTCACAGGTAACAGGTAACTGTCAGGTACTCTGTGCTTCTGCTGTGAATTTGTATTATTTCATACTTAGGAAACATACAAAGTGCTTTGAATTCCTCTGTTCTCATAGTCATGGAAACGCGTACCTACACAGGTTTGTGTTGTAGCCACATTTACTTCATAAAAGGGAACGGTTAAGGGGGAAGCGCTAAGGTAGCCCGCGAAGTTCAAATTTTCTAACGATTTTTGCGATTTGCAGCTCAGTGTCTGGGTATATGTTGATCAAAGTATGATACGCGACCGTAACAAATATGTATTTATAGAATTATAATATTAGAATTAGTAATACAATTCCTTTAGTTAGTATAATCCTGAAATGTTAAGATTTCATAAAAAAAAGTCATTCAATAGACTTACTTGGTCTTAGAGAGTTGTATTGATGACTTTAATGATTATAATTCTGTAAACTCATAGTTGTTACGGTCGCGAATCATATTTCAATCAACATACAACCTAATACTGATCTGCAAATTGCAAAAAACGTAAGAAAATTTGAATTTCGCGGGCAACCCTGGCGCTTTCACCTTAATATAATAATTAATTTAATAGGTAATTATTAAAAACACATTTCTATTGTGTTATCTAATAAACTTAGCTCAGTAAGTATTATGATCTGTTTTTGAGATGATTTAAATAAATGCCACAATAAAAATGTGTTTTCAATAATTACCTATTAAATTAATATACCTACCTAATTTAGTAGGGAGCCCATTGATTACATTTTTCAAAAAAGCATCTTTTCATTTAACATTCTTAAAAATTTGGTCCCGTGTGAGCGAGAGGTGACAAAATGTGACAACGCTCTTAAAATAGAAAAGGTAATTCACGAGGTGGTGGTGTTAAACATATAATTCAGTTTGAACGGGCGGACGCTAGCGAATTGGATAGATTGATTGTATCTACCTAGACAGAGTTGGGACTAGGTAGGTATACGTTCTAGATCTAACCAATTAAGGAATGGAATCGTGCAAATTACTGCTCAAATTGAGCCTGGAGTCAATATGTCTACGCAAATATTAGGTCAATTCCTATCAGTAGCGCAGCTATAATTATCATTAGAGGGAAGCCGAAGAAAAAATTGTTCAGTTTGCATAAACTCAGACATAAATCTGTATAGGTTTTTAATCTTATGATGTATTAAACTGGTATTCAATATAATTATGTAATATGATGTGATACATTGTTACATACACAGGTGTACCTACCATATAATTTGGCAATAGTAGACATTAAGACGAGTGGTTGTTCCGTAGGGAAGCCGACAAGAATCGGGTTGTATGAAGGCTACGCTCCTGATTACTAATAAATGTAGAGTTTAAAGCATTTACATATAAGCCATTTATCTCGATGCACGGTGGTAGCATTACTAACATTATTGTTTGAGACAAAAGATCACGAACTTGACTGTTTCTTTTTATGACACATTTACAAAAGTGCAGAACTGGCGAGGTCTGTGTTCCACTCAGAGCATATACTTCAACGGCTCTTGACAAAACAGCATCTAAAAGTTCGTCTGCAGTGAGTTTGTTATCCATAAAATAAAATATGCTTACTAAATCAAATCTACACGTCAAACTAAATCTAGATCTCTAAAAATTGATTTCACTGCTCAAAACATGTAATACCAACTTGATGGTTAAAGTTATAACTTGTTCTAGATTAAAATCTAACTTGCTTAGCTCGCTGTCAACAAGAAAAACTGTTTCACTAAGATTGGCTCGGATAATAATTCATTTTTGATCTTATAGCTTTTGCCCGCAAATATATCCTATGACGCTCGGCAATAGTGAATATACCAGTTTAAAGATTATTAATTTTTTTTTTGATAAATAATCAGATCAGTACCTACATCTTCAAATGACTTTTCCCGCTCTGAGCGGAGCAGGAGGGCGTGTCAGACTTTTACTGACTAAAACCCACCCGTGTTCCTACAGTTGCCTGTGCCGGGGCCACGGTAACTCTTTCGAACATCCCGCAACCGGATCAGTACATCCTGAGATTACCTTTTACAAACATATAAAAGAATCAAACAATGTTACCTCTTTATAATATTAGTTTACCTTTTTGTTGGATTTGCTACACACCTTGTAATCTATCGTATCATTTTTGAAACATCCAAATGGATCCATCCATCCTGTGTTCGTGTCTAGACTAACGACATTTTTGGACTATTCGTTTGCGATTTGGAATGTCAGATTCTTTCCTGCGTTTTATATCGGCGACTATAAATCGCAGGACGCATGTTTGTCGTTTGGCTTAACAACATGGCAGTTTTCGTGAAATCGATTGCGACCTTTTTTATTTATTCGGCTATTATAGATTTGGTGGACGATGTTTTTCGTCTTAAGGTACACTTCTGAAGGCGATGGCAGATCGCAGATGGCAGCGGTGTTGTGGTTGACAATAATCGCAAGCATCTGTGCAGCTACAATTTGAATACCGAACGCAACGGTGCCGCTGCCATCGTTGATATAAATCTATGACTGCAGCGGCACTCTCTTCTTCAGGTTCGTGAAACTCATTTGTTAAACCAGAACATCCGTCTTGTCGATCTTTTTGTGTCAGCACTACTGGTATACTGTCTGCAGTCGCCGCTCGACCTCAGCAGCACGCAGCATTGTCACCATCTACGGAAGCGTTTTCATAGAAATCAATTGTGTCGCTGCGGTCTCTCATTGCAGTTAGCCGGCAAAGCCGCTGCCGTCTACGGTCTGCCGTCGCCTTCGGAATTGTACCTCTATTGCCTTCTTGTGTCACCAATCGCAAATCCAATTGACACTCGAAAATGACGGACATGGTCCTAAACAACGCGTAAAATGTTTGTCTTATCTATTCATCTCAGTAGATGAAAAAGTAATTACGAAAAAGTTAGTGAATCTCATTTATTTTGTCCCTCATTCATTCTCAGCACGTCCCGGTTTTTGGACATTATTCGTTAATTACTTAACATGCAGATTAGGTGCCCGATGTAATTTGTATACTCTTTTATATTTAGCGCAACATAAAAACGTTAATGTGAGCCTTTTTGCAGCTTAAATTGAGTAAAAAATTAAATGGTTCAGCTGTAAATAACGGTTTCTGCTAAATTTATTTAGATTTAATAATTTATTAACTCATTCTGCAAAATACTCTGTTTTATCCGATATGGCAGCCTTGCGTGCCAGTTTTTGCCAATTTCATTTAAGTACTAAAATGTATGCTTATTAAAAATATATCCTGGAGCTAGACCACCACCTCTTAAAGCAGTATTATTGTAATCTTACTTGAGTGTGGGAAAGAGATGGAGCTAGACGTCCTGTACAGCTTCATCTCTTTCTCACACTGAAGTAACATTAAAATTATTATTTTACAGGGGGCCAACCACCACATCTTAAAGCAGTATTCTGCTTTAAGATGTGGTGGTTGGCCCCCTGTTATATTTAATTGACACAGACTTTTTAGTGTTGTATGGGTCAACAACTCTCCTACCTTACCACTGATACATACATACATACATACACACATACACACACATACATATTATCTAATCTAAATGTATCCGAGCGAGAGCAGTGCGGTAATAGTTTATAGGTCACTCCATCTTTACGTTTGGTTACCACTAAGCGATTCAAGGGATTATGGCAATTAATGGACGGCAGTCGTGAAGCTACCTGCCCACAGATAACGTAAAGCCATGTTTAATAATAAGTAAAGTTAAACTGTAAACCATTTCGGTCTGGTGAGGTCAGCTCAGGTCGTATGAAATGCTTATCAGAAATCAATAGACTGATGTTGAAAATTTCCTAAATACCGGGATGAACCTCTGTTTCTAGGCAAGTTTTGTTAACATAAATGATTATGTTTAAACTTATTCTGTGAAAAGGTATGAGTTTTAGATAAACGCAATTTAAATTCTGAACTTTATACATACCGCTAAGGCCCACTTGCGCGTACATGGGTTATCCTATATAACTCAGAGTTAACAGCTAACTCAGGGATACTCAAAAAAATTATGTTGCGCCAGAGTTAGAGGTAAACATAGAATTAAACTTTTAAATATTTTACCCATCGATGTTCAGAGAGTTACGTGGCAAAATAAATTGACGTTATGAGGTCCCGCTGATAACTTATTTTGTATTTTTTATTGTTGGACGTTTTAGTCAGCGAAAATTCGGTACTATTTCTGCAGGCAATATATTCATGAACTGATAAAAAATAAATATAAATTATAAAAAAACAAAACTTAAAACATATTTTTCCATATCTGACGTTTTTGTCAATCAATAAACTAAGTTTCCATGAAAACTACATACAATCCATTAAAATGAAATGTCATGTTATAAAATTCAAAGACAAGGAAGTATTACGTATCGTAATGTAGTGTAAAACAAATGGGCATACAATTTCCGTTCATTGTTCGTTAATTCATTTTTGGTCGGATCACATATCAGGCCATAGACACTGCAATCCTATTTTATGTTTCGTCGATTGAACTGCAATGTTTCTAACTCAAAAATGACTATTGTCAGGTTATCTAACCCGGTGTTACTTTTTAGTGGCGCAACGCGTGAGAAGAGTTAAAATGTTAATTATTTAACTCCGAGTTTACAAAATCTACATTTATTCATTTAACCCGACTAGACGTGCAAGTGGGCCAATAGCACACAAGTAGGAACCTATACGTTTTTGGACAAACTAAAACATTTAGTTCAACTCTATTTAGCCTTGATATTGAATCCCTAACGTACTAAATGTAATATTGTAATTAACAAATAGAGGGGAAGCACACACGTAGTGTTTGGCACGAGTTTCCCGAACTATCGCGACGCGCTCTGAATGTTGAACAGCGAAGATATTGCAACATCTGGACCACATGTACCAAAACTAGTACTAATGTTCAATTCCTCTGTACGTTAGTAAACAGAGAGATCTTTGGCAAAACTAATGGCTGGCTCTTGAAACAACATACCTACCAATTTCGTTTCTTACAAAAATTACTGCCGACAAAATTTACTTTTTACCTCAGAGAGTCAAGATTACGTGGTTTTAAGGCAAAACTTTCAGCGTAAAAAAAACACGCTTTGTTAGCTCCTCAGTGTAAACAAAAAAATATTCCCAACTTCCTTGAGACTTTGGTAATTACTTAACAAGAACACGAACCTTGAACAAGTTGTGACAACCATCCCAAATGTGTTCCATGGGCCCCGCTTCTCGGACTTATCAGGCCGGTTTGCAAGCCCTAATGACCGCTTTTGTTATCTTACTTTAAAATAATTCTCAGCACTATTCCTAGAAAAAACGTCGACGCTTAATTATTTAAAGTTGTTATCTTCGAGAGACATTGTGGAAAAAAGTAGGAAGAAAAATTACTTTTTGAGTAATTCTTGAGTACGAAAATTTACCTTGTAGCCCATGAATCCCTAGTAGCATATTTAAATATCCGAAATCCGCTAGAGAGTGACGCTACCGCCGAGCGGACACGAAATTGACTTAAAATTTAAGGCACTTAGCTAAAAGTTGGGGGAAGTTTGCACAAGTAACTTACCGAACATTGGATCTCGGTGGAGCCGCCACGCTGGGGACTTTACACTTTCCAATAGTTGGCCGAAGTCACTGACATGCTACATCATTTTTACCTTTACGAATTACGGTGTAGTAACGGAATAAATAAATACCTAGAAAACAGCTGTTTCGACGTGAGTTATTATTATTTAATGTAGGTAATCTACGTAACTGGATACGTAGTTATCTAATCCGTAGAAAACAGTGGTGGCCCAGTGGTGAAGGCCCCGATTTACGAATTGTTGGTCGTGGGTTCGAACCCAGGCAAGCGCTTTACTTTGAGTAAATAATTTCATCATCACTGCTCTCAAAACGGTGAAGGAAAACATTGTGAGGAAACCGGCATGTTCTAAACCAAAAGACATGACATCTAGCAACCCGCACTGGGCCCGCGTGGTAGATTACAGCCCACTCCCTCTCGAAGAGAGAAGGCCTGTGTCTCAGCAGTGGGACTATTATAGGCTGATTACGCTATCTAATCTGTAAATAGAACAATTCATTGTATTGCCTCGTTCTAAGCCAACGACTACAAACCATTTCAATTATTTTTGGCATTCATTAAATATAGCCTCTTGACAGTGAACAAAACAATGATCCTAATAATAGATAGCATCAAATAGACGAAAATCGGATTACATCACAGGCAAATAACTTACAAAAAAAATATAGTTCCCCATGAATGGGACTCAGTGGATGAAAATCCATTAAGAATGTGTCTCAGATGTATTGCCGTTTATCATGCTCTGTTTAGCACTTCTTCAGTCCATAAATGAGCTATTTTTAGCAATTCCATTTGGGGATTTTCACCTACTTAGGTACATTTGTTTGTTTGCTTTCCATTCATAAATACTGCTTTCTTTGTTAAGAGTCTTTGTGTATGTACCTACCGTATAAATGTAAGCGCCAATTGTAAAGGGACCTTTATCAAAAACACGAAGTAATTAATTCGGTTACGGGTAAAATTTAAAAGCCCGGCCTGTAAACATACAACTACGTAGAAAGATTGGGCAGAAAAATTAAGTTCAAAGGAACAGGTCCGTTTTCGGGAAAAACTGTATCATGTTTTTCAAGTTCTTTTGTGTTCCTAGAAACATCTGTAGTTCATTATAATGTAATTTGCTGGAAATGGCCAGATAGGGTCGTGTTTGACCTCCGTTTTAATTTGTTTTGTCTAGACTTGGCCATTAATCAGGATCTTTTCACCAACAATTACTTTTTATTGTAGGTTTATTTATTTCAGGTTCATATCTACTGTGATAAATGTTAATATACTTTTGTTAAGACTTGATTTAATTGCTTGTAACCATCTGCTTGTCTTATGTTGTACCCTGTTTACATTTAATACTGTAAGTGGAAACACTATAGGTACGTATAATACGTAGGTACCTAGCCTATAGTATTTCCTTTTAGCCGACGTGGCACGGACGTAAAAATATCGCGGCGATTTTTTTTGGCGCACTGGATTTTCAACGCTCTGCTTAGCGCCGAGAGTTGAAAATCCAACAGTGTGTTTTTCGACACGCTAAAAAGCACTCTGTTAGATTATCAATGCTCGGCTCAACACTGGGAGTTGAAAATCCAGTGCGCGATAAAATCCCGCCGCGATATTTTTACGTCCGTGAGAACGTCAGCTTAGTTCTTCCTCTAAAATAATGTATATATAGTGTTTTGATAAAGTCTTTTTCTGATCTTAATTAACGTCGCAAAATGCAATTTTAACAGATAAAGTAGCATGCTCTGCTTTACAGGTAGGTATTCCTTAAAAAAAAAAAACATATTGACGATTTACCAAAATGATAAATAATTTTATTTCTGTAAGTTTTTTTAAAAACTAGATGAAGCCGGCGTTTCCTATCTGACTTACTCTGAAAAGAAAGGCCGAAACAAACTCAGGGCTCACAGTCTCTTTTAAAGTCCAGACATTATCTTGGTCAGATCATGTGAAGACCATGAGAGCTTGGTGTCTGAAATGGTATTTTGAGGAAATAAACCACACAGATACCGTATCACGTTTATGTACATTCTCGCCAAAGTTAGTCCCATATGTATTACGTGCATTTATACAAAATATTGTACCAGGCTAACATAATTTAGCAGAGGTGAAATTCGTGAAGATGTAAAGACAATCTCTTGAACAAATCAGTGGTAAGTTGGTAATACAAACACGTGTCATTACAGCTCGAGTGCAGCGCGCAGTTTGTGACACGTTCATAACCTCGGCGGAGAAGTTAGTGCTGTTTAATGTGAACGTGTATTATTTGTATACCTACAAGGAGCGGTAAGCTATCGTTCGCACGGGAGTTTAAATAAGCGTCGCGTAATAAGCGCTTTGTATTTTTTTACCGCCGAGCAGCTCCAACGCTGCTCAAAGGAGCACTTAAATAATCACTTGGTGCCATTACAAATCTATTCATTCATCATTACTATATCGATACGGATTTTTTTTTTTTTTTTTTGTGGATGGGAAATCATCAAATGACTTCTCCCGCTCTGCGCGGAGCGAGAGGGCGTGTCAGACTTTTACTGACTAAAACCCACCCGT
The DNA here is from genome assembly GCA_947568875.1 of Fissipunctia ypsillon. Taxonomy (NCBI): domain Eukaryota; kingdom Metazoa; phylum Arthropoda; class Insecta; order Lepidoptera; family Noctuidae; genus Fissipunctia; species Fissipunctia ypsillon. Next base: position 10,537,817 of record OX387659.1, on the reverse strand, counting down.
GTTCCTTCTGTTGCCTGTGCCGGGGCCACGGTAACTCTTTCGAACATCCCGCAACCCTAGCTGGCATCGGCCCTAGCGGACCCCGTCAATAGTGCTGACATCTCTTTGAGGCGCGCGTGGAACACGACGCGCCGTCGACTCGGGCTTGGTCCTTACCGGTCGGCGAGCTACCCATTGCTCGCCGTCCGCAAGCCCGCGCCTACGGTGGCCGGGAATCGGCTGCCAATTCCCGACGCCCAGGGCGTCTCCTGCGGCGACTAGGGGCGTGAGGGCGCAAAGCTTACCTCTCCCTCACGCGTCCCGCCTCCTCCTTCACGAGCATTACTGCTTCGCAGAAGGAGGTGATGGCTTCCCATGTACTCTCGCTCCGTACCATGGCCTGGACCAGGGCCGGACGCGAGAGATCGCCGCCGCCGATCGCTTCCGCGAGGACACGGCGGTGCTCCGCCCAAGCCGGGCAGACCTCCACCGTATGCTCCACCGTGTCCTTCGGGCGATCCACACAGTGGTGACACCCGGGCGTTTCCTCCCGCCTTATCCGGAACAGGTACCTCCCGAAGCACCCGTGTCCGGTGAGGACCTGCGTCAGGCGGAAGGTGAGGACGCCGTGGCACCTCTCCAGCCACTTATCGCCGCAATTGTGGCGTGCCCAGCGCTGGGTTGCGACAATCGCACTCTCCATGCCGCCATGAGATCCTGCCGGAGCTCTGTCCGCCGTGCCGCGATTTCTCGCGGCAACGGAGTTACGCCAACTTCTAATAATAGTCTTTCAATAGTAATAGTATGTCATCATCCATTTGGACACAATGATAGGTCTAGAAAATATACCTAGAAGTAGTAAAAATACGCGAAGGATGTCGTGCGTGACTTTTTAAATACAATCATACGCATCGGTCGACATCACAGGCGCTACTGACTCGTCACTCAGTCAGCTCCGAGTCTACCGACTCGGAGCTTTAAAAAGCGTTCGTCCATACATCCATCTAAGTTCCCTGTGTTCCAATATTTGGGCGCTTTACGCTCGGATATTAAAATAGAGCATGGACTGTTAAAAAAAACTCCCGACGTGAAAAAGCGCCCATGTGCGAACACACGCAGGAGATGTCATAAGGTCTATTCAAAACGTTAAAACATTGAAAAAGCGCTCGTGTGAACGTACTCTAAAGGGGGACACGATGTCATGTAGGAAGGATTTGATAGGTTTTAATTGTAGATCTACATATGTTACAGACATGAGACACGTTGCATGTTGAAATCAGCTCTTTAGGTTCTATAATGGAATCAACCTTTCTCCAAAATGCTGCAAACGGTCTTGAATTCAATCGGTCAGGTAAACAATACTGGGAGTTAATTGGCCCTTTCGCCCAACAATTTTAAATATCAGCGATAATTGATTTTATTTTTGTAAGGACTGATTTAACCAAAGTCAGACATCTTCTATCTGCGGAACAAAATTGACATCTGACAGTTTTTGTATGGAAAATCTGTCTAAAATAAAAAATAAAATATTCCCTGGATTAGACTTGTACTAGGTATAAAAGTTTGGTCGAATGCGCCCTAAGTAGGTTTATACAATCACTTTCACACGTCATTTTTATTTTAAAAACTAGATGAGGACGCCCCCTGTTATTTGGGACTTAACATAACTGGCGAAATGTGGGTGTACTATTAGGTACACCTCTGCCCAATCCTTCGGGGAAACAAGGCGTGATATTATAAAACACAAAACACTGGATCTACTATTATTGTTAACTAGTAGCGCTCCGCGGTTTCACCCGCGTAAGTCGCGATCCCGTGGAGATACCGAGATAAAAAGTTTTTATGTGTTAATACAGATTTTGAACTATCTGTGTACCAAATTTCATTCAAATCCGTTCAGTAGTTTCTGCGTGAAAGAGTAACAAACATCCATCCATCCTCACAAACTTTCGCGTTTATAATATTAGTAAAGAGTAAGATAGTTAGTAGGTAGGTACTACAAATTCATTCCACATGTCTTCAAACCCTTAGTATTCACTTTTAGAAAAGGCAATGCACGAATGCTCCATACCCTGGTCTTCTAGCGGCATTTTAAAATCTATGCTTATCTAGTTCCTATATATTTCTCCAGGATCTAAACAAAAGCAGTTCGGCTTACCACATTAAACCTATCTATCTAGCAGTCCTCACTACGGCCCCCTCGAGTGCGGTTACTGAACAAGCGCAAACATGTTCTACTGTAGCGCAGACATTCTCTAGCCAACTTAGTTTGTCTTTACTGTTCAATTCTTTGGTACTGGTTGGTTGATTTTTTCTTTTACTATTTTTTTGTTTTGTTGAGTTTTATCATTATTCAGTCTGTTTGTTAGTGTTTTTAATTTTAACAGAGGCAGACCTTCCGCCTCATAAAGCAGTGTTTAGGTTTTTTTTTTTCATAAGAACGTCGTCAACGATATCACGATGAAGCCAGCCTTGTTATAGCTACATAAATGAGACGACGAAGAAAAGATTATAATACAAAAAGTTATCTTAGTGCTGTTAACTAGGCGAGCACGACGTATAAAACATTGCAGTTTATACAGGAAGATAGCTTCCCAACTTTTATCACAAACTTCAATAAGAAAAATGCTGGCTCCACAATTTCCAAGATTACAGCCAAACAATATCATTGTTCTACAGATATATTCTTTTACACTGAATTCTTTCAATTAAACTTACTAACGAACTAGTCTAAGCACTAGAATTCCTCTGAACGTGATTTCACCGACAAAGGAACTTTCCAAAGCAATTAGGAATGTTCTATTCCTTCAATTCTATTAAACTTTGATCTCTGAATCTCATGATAAGACAAGTTTCATTTTATTTCATTTAACACTTCGCTTTAACGTCAGTTTTGTGTTTACAATTAAAATTCTTGTCTTCTAGAATAGAGATTAAATTAAGATTTGAGCAAAGTGTACTCCGACATTAAAGTGTTTTGTAGCAATTTATGTTGACCAACGTACCTATATTAAATTAAATAAGCTTTGTTTCTTAACCTTCATTTAGTTACTTGCCCAAATGTCTTTAGATTTCATATTTGGCCAAAATGGCCCACTTATTATAAGATGTACCTACCAGTCAGCGCGAAAGGAAGAAAAAAGATTAAATGATAAATTATTTTATTTCTATATGTAGGTTTGTACAAACACTTACACGTCAATCATATTTTTGTTAAACTAGATGAGGCCGGCATTTCCTATCTGACTTTTCTGTTAAGAAAGGCCGAAACAAACTAGAGGTCACGGTCTCTTTTAAAGTCCAGACATAATCTTAGTCAGATCATGTGAAGACCATGTAGATTGGTGAAATGGTCTTTTGAGGAAAGAACCACAAGGTTGAGTGGATCTGTCCAGTCAGTGCACGCATCTGTCAGTAATCGTACAGCTCAACTATGAACTTAAGGAGCTCAACGATTCGACGAACAATGCCAAAGGAAGGACATTTCGGTAGGATTATTCATAAATACTAGCAGTTAACAGCCCTTTATTATCCACTAAAATTGATATTATATCTAATCTTAACAAGGAGGAGCTCATAGCTAAGTAATAATAACAGTCGCACGGGTCAATCCATCAGGTTAAGCTACGCTTGCCGGGGCTGGTTCGTGGATGGGTGACCATCTTTACATACCAAGACTCATCCGTGCCTCGGATAGCACGTTAAGCCGTTGGTTCCGGCTGTCATTCGTGGATCTTTGACAGTCGTTACGGGTCGTCAGAAGCCCGAAAGTCTGACAACCAGTCTTACCAAGGGGTATCGTATTACCCAGTTACTGGGTTGTGGAGGTCAAATAGGTAGTCGTTCTGTGTAAAATACTGGTATTCAGCTGCATCCGGTTAGACTGGAAGCCGACCCCAACATAGTTGGGAAAAGGCTAGGCAGATGATGATATCTAATCTTAACAACACGGTTTTGCATCCAATACCAATAAAGTAAATTCAATCCTGCAATAATGGATGCTATCGACTCATTATTTCGAATGAACAGTTCAAATGCTAAGCTATTAATGGTTATTAACTATTATTCGGTATGAACAAGCCAATAATGGGCCACAGGAGGAGAACATGTCAGCCGCAGCGCCACAAGTTTGTTTGTAGTCTGTTATGCATTTTGTGCCTTAGGGAGACAACTTCGCTATACTGTGGTCTTCATGTTGAATTCAGACGGGCGCAGTAATCCTGTTGTGTTGCTAACTTTTGCATAAAGTTTGCTACTAATTATATTTTGGTATTGTTGGTAGTTGTAGATACCTACAGATGTACATATATGCTCCTAAAAAGTTTCTAATTCTAAGCTCGTGTTGGTGCATTAGGTAAATTGGAATTTATTTCTGAAATACTTAATATATACAATTTTGGTGTCTGAAATCATTTCAAAATTATAATTAGTTTCACTGCTAGTTTAACATACGTAATTAAGAATACTTAGCAATTTGTTATTATTTTATCATAGCAAAATACTCTCTGAATGTATCAAAAACTGTCATACATTGCCTCACCTTTACCATGTCTACTCTCTCTCACTCGCACATTTACGTAACACTACAGCTAAATAAATCACAAACTTTGATAGAAGTGAGAAACACCTGCTTTACGTGTCCGACTTTACAGATTTATGTGTACACAGGACATTTGTGAGTTAAATAAGTTTCCTTGAGTGTTTGCCAGCGACTGTCAGTAACTCGAAGTAAGTTTGTTTGCTTTGCAGTCTGTTAGCAAATTTTACGCCCGGCCGAAATTGGGAGGGGTTCTCGGTCACTACTGAAATGATCGTGCTTTCGGAAATTGGGCTCGAAATTTACACTTAACAGTTGAATTCTCTCGTTCTTGCGCTTAGGTTGAGTTCGAGAGTTCGGCACATATTAAATTCTGGAGTGGTGATACCACTTATGTTCGTGTGTGGTGAAACTGATCTTATTCTAATGAAATTGGGTTCCGTTTTTATGAGATTTATGGTTCAAAAAGATCGATTTGTGAAAATAATTTTTGATGCTTTGAAAAGTAAAAATTGAAGATCTTATTGCTTTAATGCTTGTTAAAAAATAACATTTACCTGGTATTTTTTACATAAAGATTGGTATATTCCTTGGTAATCTTCGGTTACAATATCGGGGCAACAACAATGGCATATCAAAAGGCAATTTCCTCTGACAACACTTGTTGGAGTTCACATTTTAACGATTTCCCCTTTGTTCCATGAAAGTGAAAACGAGATGTAAATGAACCAATATTCTGCGAATTCTATAAATATCTATAAAATAAAGGTTTGATATTGAAATTGTTTTTATTCGAGAAGTCTTGATTGTTTAAACTTTATTCATTCGTTTATGTGGATACTAGGAGCGCCCCGCGGTTTCACCCGCATAAGTTTCGATTCCGTAAGGATAGCGGGATAAAAAGTATCCTTTATGTTAATCCAGGTTATTAACTATATATGTGCTAAATTTCATCCAAATCCGTTCAGTAGTTTTTGCGTGAAAGAGTAACAAATATCTATCTATCCATCCTCACAAACTTTCGCGTTTTTAATATTAGTAGGATGTAGGTTATCAATGCCAAAGAGAACGAATTATTAATGTCAATTATTTTATGCAACATTGGCTCCTAGAAAACTTATTTTCAACGAATTTTGAATTCGTAGAATTTCATTTATCCACGTGTGCTCTCGCAAATGGTGGCTTCAGTTATTTACGAAGCCCTGTGATTCTGATTACTTCTGACTTTCCGAGAAATTGAATCCAGCGGACAGCAGCAAGAACGGAACTTTCTAAGAAACTTCTTTCTAAGAAACTTCATATTAGTATGTAACTTCTGTGTTCTAGCGTCTATATTTCCCGACAGCTCACTTAGTGGTCACGTTAGCCATTGGGGTTTTCAGGTACCTAAGTGAACACATCACAACGTCCAGTTCCGCTATTACTTAATTCCTCCTTCTGAGTTACAAGTATCTTTAAACTTACTTATTTCAGGAGCCAGCTGTTCAACCTGTTTTTGACCACCGCTAGTACAATCATGTTTAGTGTGATTGGTTTTTCTTTGTACAATAAACTTATTACTTATTTATTTTTAGTCGAAGAATTTTATCAATCCTGAGGGTGGACTCTTACAAACCAAGCCATATTTTCGCTGGAACTTGTTTTAAAGAAGTTTCTTACTAAATTGATTGACTAATTAATTTGACTAATTGACTTAATTAACTTGACTGCCTCATTGGTCTAGTGGTCGCAAGCGCTACTGCTGAGTATGAGGTCCTGGGTTCGATTCCTAGGTCGGGCAAAGTGTTATTGGGTTTTTCTTTCTGAAATTTCTCAGTAGCAGCCCGGAGTCTGGATTTGTGCCCGGTAGATGGCGGTTGAGGCTTGCCCCCTAATTACATGGGACTTAAACTAACTGGCTAAATGTACTATAGGTACACCTCTGCCTAACACTACGGGGAAATAAGGCGTGATGTTATGAGATGTTATGTGTTCTTACTAAATAACTATTATGCTGGTTTTCCGAGGAATGAAACCCAACTGGCCACATGTCAAGCTCTCAAATGAACTTTCTTATTGCAAAACTAAGTGTATATATATATATATTATTACCGACTTTAATGTGTCCTAGTGTCTTTCTACCCCGCTGTCCATTTCGTAGCCGTGTTAGCTCATAGGTTACCCCAAACGCGACATTTCGAATATATCCCCCACCCCACGTGCGTCGTTCTGCTATTCCTTAATTAAAAAGAAAAAAAGAAAAATTGGTTTATTGCTACAGAAACATGCGCATTTAAAATTGATTACTTAGCTCAAATAAATGGTACTTAGTACATAAAACATTACAAATCTATAATTACGAGCACAGAACAGATATAGTCTGCAGTTGCACGTTGTGACTGTGACAAGAGCCTTTCAACAACTCAGTATGATGCTAGAAGAATAAATTGATCAGTAGAATTATATTTATCCTCATTGGCTTTCACAAACTATGACGTAATCTTTAACCATGCCTTAGTTCGTTAGTGTAGGGTTCTATACCTCAAAAGGAAAAAAACCGGAACCCTTATAGGATCACTCGTGTGTCTGTCTGTCTGTCACAGCCAATTTGCTTCGAAAAAAAGTTTTGCAAGCTATACCGTGTGACATATCATCAAAGAGGTCATGAAAGAGGTTCATGAAAGAGGTCTGGTATGGGGTCTCGAATAGATGTTGTAAAGTTATTTAGGAAAATAGACGAAAATTGACCACCCCCTATCTCCGAAACTACTGAGCCTAAAATTTTGAAAACAATACAGAAAATAGTTCTACACTCATAGATTACAGTAAACCTATAAGAAGTCTATGGTCTTAAAATAACATCGTAAATCTGTCAATATTGTGCGAACAAACTTATATTTGCAGTTGGAATGTATGGGAGAACATGTTTTTCAACTACAACGTTCAGTTTGTTCTTGGAATAATTCTGTCTCTTCTTTTTTCATCCCAACTACGGAACCCTTAATTGTGCCTGATCCGACACGCATTTGGACGGTTTTTTAGAAGTTATCTTACGAAAAACCGCTGCTACGTTCTCCGAGGAATGAAACTCAACAAGCAGTATCTCAAGCTCTTAAAGGAACTTTCTTGTTGAAACCATGTTCATATTACTAACTTCAATGTGTCCTAGTGTCTTACAGCCCCGCAGTGCACTTCGCGGCCGTGTTCGCCCATAGGTTATCCGGCTCGCGACAGATATAACCCGCCCAGTTCCGCTTCAATTTGGCGCACGCCTGAGCTACGGTTATTTGCGTTCCGCAGCGCAGTGTTTTAACCTGACTGGTTGGTTTAAAACCTAATAAGGTTTGGGCTGACTGGCGTTTGGGACAAGGAAGGCTTAATCTTTCAGAGGCGTAGTTCAAGACATATCTGAATAAAAAGGAAGTGATTAACGTTATTAGAATTTCAAAATCAGATTAGGGTTAGTGATCACAAGTGTTACTCGGTCTGGAACAACTTTTATAGTTCATAGATGACATTTAGCTGTCCTAGATAGGTGTCCAACAAAATACCTATACTATTATAACAAGAATAATTGAAAGCAAAGCGCAAAATAACGTCGAATCAATTAGGAAACTTCAAGCCACTTCTAATAAGGCTTATTACGGCTTCAAAGTAAATCTAGGTTTTGACAAAAAGAAAATAAAAACAGTTGACTGCGACGCCGATTACGGCTGTAATCCAATTGCTTAAGGAAAATCCCACAGTTGATTCGCAGAGAAAATAAGAAAGAGATTTGTAGAAATTGCTCCAATTCCCTCTCTTTGCTGTGATAAACATACAAATGATAACACATAATCTGTCTGTTACGACTTTGTTATGTTAATATTACAGATTGGAGTTTACCGCAAAATATTTGTGTGGCTTTTTGTGTATGGAATTTTGAATGGGTGCGAAAATTTCGGATGATTGTGCTTCAATGTGAAGTGAAATTGGTGATTGTTTTTATTGAGTGGTAATGACGTTTTATTGTCATTTAGCGTGAGGTCAAAACGTTTGATCATTTTGTTATTTTTGTGTTACTTCAACAGCTCAAATCTGACATTGTTTCGTGTTCAAGTATGTATTACCTAAGTACCTAAATTAACTTCTTTAGCACAAATAAAATTAAAGATTTTTGATCTTCTAAATTAATTTATGTGTAACATTTAATCTTTGTTAGTAATTTATCTAGGTAACTGCAGTCTTAATTATACCCCTTTTAAACCTTTCGAAAGTATCTAATCTTTCCAATTAAGTCAGAATTAATTGAATAAGTTCCATTCTTCAAATACATAAATTAACCTAATGACTGGCTTACTATTAATTAAATAAATACATTAGAATAAATTCGTAATAAAGTTTAAAAGGGGTTTAAGTTCTACCAAACGTTTGAAGGAGCGTTAACATTATAAGCGTTATTGGAAAAAAATGTTGAGAGGCACCTACTCTCTTAATAATCCGCTCCACACATTCCCTTAAAAGTCAGTGTATCGACGTAGTTACCGCCTAACTACGTTTTTAAGGGGGATATAATCTAGGAGAATCCCATCCACGCCACCACTCGGTTTTATGCGGTCGTGAAATACGGCGATTATCATAAACGCCGCGTTTTCGTCATTCAACGTGCGCCATTAGAGGAATAAGGGGAATCCGCGGAATAGCGGGGGAGCTCGTGGAATAGCGGAGAGTTCACAGAATGACAAAAAAAAGATAGGTACAGAAGGCCAGAAGCCCAGTTCCCGTAATTAAAAACGTTCAAAATCTAGTCGCAATCTCATCTCAGCGACAATCAAATGAATGTCAAAAACTTGTCAAAAATGTAGGGGATATTTTTGACATATTGAGACAGATCAGACTGTGAACGTTCTTAAAATTACGGGAATTGCCCCTCTGCTTAACACAACGAGTGAAAACCGGCGCACGCGCGCGACGCGTACGTACAGGCGGTAAACGTAAACAAATGAGAATTGTGAGTGTCAATCATTTTCGGGTGACCACTGAAAATCAAATCTGTGCTGTGGGTCCCCCATAGCACAGCATTATGTTAAGCCTTCAGTCACGATACCAGTCACGACGTGCAGCTGCCGTAAATTTCTGTTCTGTGCTCGTAATTATTGATCTATCGTTTTCTTTATTAGTCGAGTTTACTTATCTTTTTATTTGGACGTGTTTCTATGACAAATAAACCTGTTCTTCTTTCTGTCTTTTCTATAACTCACTGTACGAAGACGCCTGTCTATGTGCGCGTGAATTTACGCTCGTTGTTCGTCGTCCCCAACCTTCTGTACCTAACTATTCTGTGGCGCAAAATAGCTGCCTTTATCACCAAGATATAACGTACATACAGTTACACGCAACCTGTGTTAGGTATGGAGTTTTTATGATGTTATGATGTCACTTAGAAGGTCAGTAGTGACAGTTGGCTGTTTGCAAGTCAAGTGTGTGTTGTTAGTTATGGTGGTTCTGTTGTTTAGATATCGTTATCGTTGACCGTAGCCAATGTTGTTGGTTTTTGTCACGTAATTTAGTGGTAGTAACGGTTATTTTATTGTTTTCCTACTATTCCGTAAGCGATAGAACGATAATCGCCATTCGACGGTTGAAAGGTAATAGGGCATAAGCGACATTTTGGTCGAAAATGAGTTATGAATACCATCCTAAAAAGCGGAAAATTTTAAGTAGGATGGCATTCATCACTCATTTTCGACCAAAATGTCGCTTATACCCTATTACCTTTTAACCGTCGATATCTTGGTAAAGCCTAGTTTTTTGTCACGTATTTTACTGGTAGTAATGGTATTTTTACTGCTTTTTCTACTATTCCGTAAGCGATGGAACGATAATCGCCATTCGACGGTTGAAAGGTAATAGGGCATAAGCGACATTTTGGTCGAAAATGAATTATGAATGCCATCCTAAAAAGCGGAAAATTTTAAGTAGGATGGGATTAATAACTCATTTTCGACCAAAATGTCGCTTATGTCCTATTACTTTTTAACCATCGATATCTTGGTAAAGCCTAGTTTTAGAAACCTGAACTTCTCCTGTAAGTTAACAAGTGCGATGTTTGTTGTTTGTAAGTCCAGCATCTATAATCAGTTCCATTATACTAGGCTTAAACAACTTTAGGCAAATTCTGTTGAACAAAAACAAAGTTGTTAGCTTTTGCTATCGAAGTTGTGTTACTATAGTTTAGATGATGATAGGTAAATAGTTTCAGACCACCTGTTGCTCCACGTTTGGGCTCAATATTTGTTGTCTGACATTTAGCTTTGGCAAAACATATAATCTATAGATTCTTCTTAACTACAATATGGATTTTGATGCGGTTTTCAAAATCATTTAGAACATTTATCCCGGAAGGTTTAGGTGAGGAATACATTAATAATTAACTAGAAGTATCTTGATAACTCAACAACAGATTTCTAACAATATGGATTTCTATCATAACATTTGCTTATAGGTAACTCAATCGCATAAACCCACACAATAATCCTATACTACACGTGTAACATCTATTTGAACGGTCACCTCAAGTCATAATACTGTAAGGCTGTGTTTCAACAGGTCGATCGTATAAATACAAAAATAAAAATTTCTACGGTTGTGATTAAAATAAGTACCTGTTCTCGTATTTGGCAGGAGGTTGGTTGGTTGGTTGGTTTGGTATTAAAGTTATTATGGCGGCATGCAAATATTCAAAACAATGATAAACATAGTCAGGTTCTTGTAAGACTACGGTGCTACGTCATATTTCCACGTAGAGCGCTACGAAAGCTACATCACACCTGCGTAGCGCTACGAATGCTACGACACGTCAAGTTTGCCCGCGTAGCGCTACGACAAAACAAGAAACCGTCCACGGACGCGGTAGTGAGAGACACGTGATTCATTAAAAATAAACATATTAAACATACCATACTCAACTTTAAAGTTAAAGCTGCTCCTTATTTTTGAAATAACTTATACTTTAGCTTTTAGGACAAGAGAAAAAGAGGCGTTTTTAATGCATCTTCGAAGTTTTTCCGTATATTTTAACTATGGCACAAAACTACATCGACGATCCGATAGCTAGAGGAACCTTACCCTAACAAGTACAGACACTCGGTAGGTGGTAGTTCAATATCCCTACACGTGTTGGTACATACCTGTTTTCTTGTATAAAATTACTATGCGAGCGTACATGAATGGTGATGGCAAATTAATATTCTCACCTACGCGATTACGCTCCTTCGGGGCACGGGATCAAATATTAGACTCAATCAGTACATTATACATAATGGTTTATGATTTAAATTATGTAAGACACGTGTATGTAAGTCACAAAGAGACGGGCTGAGGCAAAAGTTCTGCTGAAATTAATTTCAGTTAGTTTACGCTAGGTAAGATTAGTAATATAGGATCCGGCAATTGGGACTCGAGGTGGCCTTGCACAAGTCCGAGGCCATGTGTTTTCATGGTCCTCGGAACGCACCACCATCGGGTTCCCAAATAACGGTAGGAGGGGTTCTCATCGGTGTCGAGTCGACGATGAAGTACCTGGGACTCGTCCTCGACAGCCGGTGGAATTTCGTGGAGCATTTCCGACGTTTGGCTCCCAGACTGGAGCGGGCCGGGGCTGCCTTGGGGCGGCTCCTGCCCAATCTGGGGGGTCCAAACGCCTCCTGCCGGAGGCTCTACGCGGGGGTCGTGCGGTCCATGGCCCTTTACGGAGCTCCGGTGTGGGCGCGTTCCGTGAGGCGGCGACCGGTCCGTCGGTTGAACGCGTCCCAGAGGGTCATGGCCATCCGGTTAGCCCGGGGATACCGCACGGTCTCCGGGGAGGCGGCGAACCTCCTTGCCGGATTACCGCCATGGGATCTGGAGGCAAAAGTCCTCGCGCACATCTGGGAGTGGCGCGAGGAGGCAGGACGCCGGGGCGTAACTCCGTTGCCGCGAGAAATCGCGGCACGGCGGACAGAGCTCCGGCAGGATCTCATGGCGGCATGGAGAGTGCGATTGTCGCAACCCAGCGCTGGGCACGCCACAATTGCGGCGATAAGTCCCCTCTTTGAGGAGTGGCTGGAGAGGCGCCACGGCGTCCTCACCTTCCGCCTGACGCAGGTCCTCACCGGACACGGGTGCTTCGGGAGGTACCTGTTCCGGATAAGGCGGGAGGAAACGCCCGGGTGTCACCACTGTGTGGATCGCCCGGAGGACACGGTGGAGCATACGGTGGAAGTCTGCCCGGCTTGGGCGGAGCACCGCCGTGTCCTCGCGGAAGCGATCGGCGGCGGCGATCTCTCGCGTCCGGCCCTGGTCCAGGCCATGGTACGGAGCGAGAGTGCATGGGAAGCCATTACCTCCTTCTGCGAAGCAGTAATGCTCGTGAAGGAGGAGGCGGGACGCGTGAGGGAGAGGCAAGCTTTGCACCCTCACGCCCCTAGTCGCCGCAGGAGACGCCCTGGGCGTCGGGAATCGGCAGCCGATTCCCGGCCACCGTAGGCGCGGGCTTGCGGACGGCGAGCAATGGGTAGCTCGCCGTCCGGTAAGGACCAGGCCCGAGTCGACGGCGCGTCGTGTTCCACGCGCGCCTCAAAGAGATGTCAGCACTATTGACGGGGTCCGCTAGGGCCGATGCCAGCTAGGGTTGCGGGATGTTCGAAAGAGTTACCGTGGCCCCGGCACAGGCAACAGAAGGAACACGGGTGGGTTTTAGTCAGTAAAAGTCTGACACGCCCTCCCGCTCCGCCCAGAGCGGGAGAAGTCATTTGATGATTTCCCATCCACAAAAAAAAAAAAAAAAAAAAAAAGATTAGTAATATGTCAATCAATCGACTTTGTGTATAACGTTGTTTAAAGCATATTGCATGTCACTGTACTCGGGCAGCCTGTGGTTTAGCTACACCGAAAATGCCTACAATGCTCTACGGATCCAGTATAACAATGCATTTAGAGTGCTGTTGCGTCTGCCTCGGTTCTGTAGCGCGTCATCAATGTTCGCTGAGGCACGTACCGACTGCTTCAATTATGTACGGCGTAAGAGAGCGGCCTCACTGCTAAACAGACTCCGTGGCAGCCCCAGCAGCCTTCTATGCGCTATAGCCGGGAGACATGATAGCCCGCTGGTGAGGTCACTTGTCACCTGTACACTGTCTGTGTTATTAGTTACGTACTAACATGATTTGTTCAACGAAATCTCCAAACGGCTGGTTGACACTTCCCGTGACCACCGTTTCCGTGGCCGACTTTTACCTTGACCAGAGGCTAAGCATTGCCATACAACGAGGCAATGCCGCCAGTCTCTTGGATACATTACCAGTTGACAGCGATGCGGAGGAATTTTTTGACGCCATATTTTAGTTTTTTAATAGTTTTACTTATTTAAGGATATTATATTTACATGTTTATAATCTGTTAGTAAACTGTATCAATTATTTATTTACAGAATTAAAAATAGTACTTAAATAGGTTAAGACTTTTGTTACTAACCCAATGGATCTTTGTTATCTAAATTAATTAATTATGAATTATATCGTAGTAGGTACATTGCTAGACATAGGCCCCTTCCAAGTTGTGCTTAAGTCTGGTGTTCCGCCCTCGGCAACCAGTCTGTACCACGACTGGTTGCCGATTCATTCTAAATAAAGAGATCCTGAACAAGCTATTAAAAATCTCCTAGCTTATAAATATTTATAAAACTGCTGCCTTGGAAACCAAAGACATTTTGTCTTGGTGGTGGCCTTGCGACATAAATTCAATCGTAAATTAATAGTAATTCTATTTGCTACTTTTTGCGGCTGAACTCCAACACCTTTTAATTTTGAACACATGACATCATGCCTGTATTCCCTGAAGGTTAGGCAGAGGTGTACCTTATAGTACACCTACATTTCGCCGGTTATGTTTAGGTCCCATGTAATAGGGGGTGAATTAATTTTGAACTGAAAGCTATTACTTTTCTTTCGGAAACATTTTTTTTTTTAAAAGGGCATAAAATAAAGTCCAACAGCGCGCTTCTATTTATGCATTCATGTAGGTGTCGCCTAGTGTAAGTGAAAACTCACGTAGCCCCCGTTCGTAAAAATATCGCGGCGGGATTTTATCACGCACTGGATTTTCAACTCTCGGTGTTGAGCCGAGCATTGACAATCTAACAGCGTGCATCCTAACGCGTCAAAAAAACTGTTGGATTTCCAACTATCGGCGCTAAGCAGTACGTTGAAAATCTAGTGCGCGAAAAAAAATCGCTGCGGGATAAAATCGCTTGTGCTTACCTGGGCTAACACTAGGCGACACCTAAATGAATGAACAAATAAAAGCGGGCTGTTGGATTTTCAACTTTCGGCGGTAATCCTTGCGTTGAAAGTCCTCTTTATTAGGCATTCATTGAGATGTTACCTAGTGTTAGTGAAAACGGGCAATAGGCTATGATAAATAATTATTATTCCGGTCACTGTCGCACAACTGTCAAACTACAAATGCCAGACAGAGATGGGAACATATGTAAGCAAAACACGTGCTAAGTAACGTTTACCTACATCAATCTGGCCTTCAGGTTTCCAAGCGGATAAAGCCACGGTTACAGCGAACTATAATATATCTACAATTTAACGTTCCTCTCTATACCTATAAGCAGGATACGGACTAGCCCCCATAATACGTGGGAAATGACAAGGATAAAGAATGTACGGACGTGCTTGGACTGGGCTATGAATATACTACCTACATCATCGCTGGGTGTTGATAGTGAAGATTAATGTATGGACATAAATACTAAATACCTAGAGACTTAGTTTTTTTTTTTATCAGGGGTAACTTGCAAAAGATATTGTACCACCCGAGAGGTACGGGTTATGTGTACACATTTTGCAGCCAGCATGAACTCGCTGAGTAAACGTAACGGAAATTCGAACGATTTAAAAAATTAAAAAACTCTTTTCACACATAATATTTACTGCGTTTTAATACTTTATTCATACTATGAGTATGTGATACTTTTATTGTGCTTGTCGCAAAAATTTATAAAATAAAAACCAACATCGTATAGGATAGTTGTATTTTCGATTCTAAAATCGTTAGAATTTACGTTTCATTTACGTCGTGGGTTCGTGCTAGGGCCTATGATGACTTTGAAATAATGGTCGTATTGCCTGGTGAGAAGCGTATGCGAGCATGGAATTAGTATGTACTACATAGTGTGCGAGTGAATCCCGCAGTCCCGTCTCTATGGTAACAGAAGGAACACCGAGGTTTTAGTCAATAACCAAAGTCAAAGTTAAATCGTGAATTTCAAATATGCACATAAAAGGCACTTTTGAACGTCAAAAATTAACAAGAAAATAGAATTGATTCTAGTCGCCCTTTCCAGAAAGTAGTTTCATATGGAGAAGAATGGGCAAGAAACTCCACCTCCAAGAACTCTTTTAAAATGTTTTACAATATTTTTTATACATGAATTATATCATTATATGTAAATACCAAGCACCTAGAAGAAAAATTACTATACCACAATAGGTAACAAGAATGTAAAAATGAAGCAATGACAGATAAAAATTATGTGATAGATACATGCTGCTCACATAATTACAAACATTGTAAAAGTAGACGATTTTCCTTAAAATTTAACAAGTCCTAAGTCAATATAATGTAAAATCAATGTCATGAAAATAATAAAATTATAAAGTATATGAATTCATTAGTAACCAGTTTGATTTTGTCTACACTCTAGATTGTCCTATGGAGAAGGACTAGCAAGTTTCCAAGCATTTTTATCTCGGATATAATCCTATAAAGTAATATGCTTGTTTACAAAGTGTACTTTTAATATGAGTTTTAAATTTTCTTTCATTTAATTGCAAACAGTACCCCTTAAAAGATGTATTAAGTTGTATTTTAGATAATCTGAAAAATGGTTGATCAATTTTAACTTTAATTCTAGCATTAAAATTATGTCTATTACATATATAATTAAAAAGATGTAGATTTATATATTCATGAGATAAAGGTATTGCCTAATTAAAGAAAGAAAGAGTTGGAGAAAAATCTTTCAGTCATAAAATAATATTATCGTAGGTCGTACTCAGTCTCTCTGCGACTCAATCACTCAATCTATCAAAAAAAGGTATGTCATCAATCACCAATACCTACCTCATATTTGTACATAAAAGATTTATTACCTTCAAATTGAAATTCGAAATACGTTTATTATAATATAATACCAGAATTTATTTCCTAACATAAATAGGCGTTTTCATGTACATTGAATATGGGATCGTTCCCTTTGAAGTTGTAATGCAAAATATTTTATTTTAACACCTTTTCTGTGTGTGGTACGTTCATCGAATCCAAAGGGAAAATGACAGCTGAATCGAGGACTCGTTTTTTATTTTAACATATTTGTATGCAGATAGTGTTTTGAAAATTTTAGAAATAAAAATATCGTTCCGCAGATATTGTTGTGAATTTCGATGATATTTTCCGATCATTTGGTTTGTTTTGTTTTGGCTAGAAATGCAGTGGCTTTGTTTTTTTTGGAAACTGTCAGATTTGTAGTGCGATAAGAAATATTTGTTTGCTGTCCACGTCATATTGTTTTTTTAACAACGAATCGTATTTTTCTGGAAACAGTTTGCAATAGACGATTTATAAAGGAAACAACAAACACACAAATATCTGTAAACTTTTTAATCATTCGTATAAAGTACTAGCTGTGCCCTGTGACTTCGTTCGCGTGAAAGTCGTAAGATACACATTAAATTAAAATAACAGCCACATTTTATTAAAACTCCCTTCTCCCCTGACCGCCGCACCACCCGTTCCTAAGGGTCGTAGCGTGAAATTAAATAGCCTATAACCATCCTTGAGAATCGGGCTACCAAATGCAAAAATAATTTTTCATATCAAACTGGTCGTTCCAGAGATTAGCACAATTTGAAGAGTTTTATTCTTTTGCGCGAAACCTTTTTCTTTTGCCAAAAAAAGGAGCCAAGTTAGTCCTTGTAACATCAGCTATCTGCCAGTGAAAATCCTGTCAAAATCCATCCAGCTGTTTCGGAGATTAGTGAACAATTAGAGAGACAGACAAAAATGAAAAAAAAAATGTTTTTCTTTTATAAGTGCCGTGTATACTTTCATATGCGTTTAGTAAAAATCTGTTATTTTCACTTTACAAACGTCTGTTTGTAATGTCAAAATAACAACTTAAAAATACAAATAAACAAAATATACAAATAAATAAAATTGAAGTGTCTACTTTAATTTTATTTATTTGTATAGATAGTATTTTCAAAAAGCAAGCATTAAAGCTTTCTACGTTTTTTTCCATTTGTTCATTGGTTATGACTTTGCATTGTTATTTATTATCCACATTTCCATTACCAGTTCCAAACTTGTTATTGCTAGCAGTAATATACATTCACTTCTACATATTGCCTCTGACACTCGTAATAACAAAATTATAAGTTTATAACAAAATAGGCCAGCACCTTCATAACCTCTTTTAAGAGAAAAACTTAAACTACTTTAATATAATCTTAGTAACACAACTTCTGTAGCTTAAATTAAACTCTAAACTCCACGGTGGCTCCAAGGTTAATCTGAGACGTAAACGCCCAGGGGTTTTGAACTAGATAACATAGTTTTACGCTCACTAACTTTGCTCTATGAATTCTTTTTAACCGTGTTTTTATAACCGTACCTCGAGAAAACTTGCCTGCTTTTCTTATCTTTACATAAAGATATTCTGTGAGATTTAGATAGTGTCGTTCTATATTCTATTTATATTACACTTCTGGACACATCTATTGGCCCACCTTAGAGTTTAGGTTTCGATGGCCCCTACCGAAATATGATTGCTAGATTGAACAAAAACTGTTGATGCAGTTTTAAACCTGATACATTTTACCATCTTTTTCGATCGTATTGTTTTAAATTTGAATTCAGAATACCATACGACATGGAGCTACGCCTAACAAGTCGGATATGCGCCTTGTTAAAGGCAATTGATTTTTGAATAAAAAACATGATTTATCAAATAAAGGTTTAATTTAATAACGCGTGTTGCCTCCATGGGCATCTACCACAGCTCTCATACGATTAGGCATAGAGTTTATCAACCGCTCTATGAAATTTTGAGGGATCATCTCCCATTCCTCTTCTATGGCAGTTTTCAACTCCTGCATCGTCTGGGCAACTGGCTGACGAGCCCTAACACGTCTTTTTAGCTCGTCCCACATGTGCTCAATGGGGTTCATGTCTGGGCTTCTGGCTGGCCAGTCCATAACTGTGATGTTCACATCCCGAAGATATTCCCTGACGATGCCGGCCGCATGGGCTCTTGCATTATCATGCATAAAAAGGAAATTTGGGCCCACATAGTCCGCGTATGGTATCACGTGAGGTTCTAAGCATTCACGAATGTACCTTTCAGCATTTAATGTTGGCAGCCGTGGTCCTGTAACAACCTCAAGTTGAGTTTTGCCGCTCGCGGATATACCGCCCCAGACAGTCCATGAGCCACCGCCATAAGCAACCCTCTCTTCAAAGCAGCATTGTGCGAAACGCTCTCCCTTACGTCGGTAGACCTTCTTCCTTCCATCATTGCCATGTAACACAATTTTAGACTCATCAGAAAAGAGTACACGGCTCCAATCTTGCTGTGTCCAATTTAAATGACTGCGTGCGAAATGAAGGCGCGCTGTTCGGTGGGCTCGCGTTAGTTTGGGCCCATTAGCTGGCTTGTGTGGTACCATATCGCGTTCTTTTAACCTTCTCCGAACAGTTCGAGCGCTCACAGATACTCCGTGGAAGTCGCGAAGTTGGTTTTGTATCTCAATGGAGGTAAGGTGACGATTTCTCAAGCTGGTCGTCACGATGAATCGATCCTGCCTTTCAGTTGTGACCCGAGATCGTGGCCTTCCTTGGCGACGAACAAAGCCGCCAGTCTCTAGGTACCTCCGATAAACATTTCGGACCGCAGATCGACTTAAATTAAGTTGAGCACTCACGTTTCTTTAGCTGTGTCCGGCCTGAATAAGTGCCACAGCTTGGCGGCGACTTCAGGTGAAGTATCCATAGATTATTGATAGAACCTCACCTTAATGTTAAGAATAAGTAATGTTTGTTGCAAAACCAAAGATATCAATCACTTTTTCAAGAATTAAATCCAAGTAAACCAATAAAACCAAGTTTTCTTAGTATTCGATTGTTTGATATCAACAAACAGGCTCCAAATTGTCTTTTGTTTCTTTAAATTCTGTGTTCGAAATTCAAAAAAAGACTATTGAATGAAATTGTGAATGTGCCAGGTTCAAAACTGCATAAAAACTTTTTGCTCGACCTAATATAAAATTTTAGCTAGGACCAAACGAAACTGAAAATACAAGGTGGGCCAATAGATGTGTCCAGAAGTGTATAAGTTCTGAGACCTACTTAAATAAACTTGTACTATTTTTAAATTCAGATAGATATTATCTAAAGTAGTTTCAGACAATAACAGAAATGGGTAGCTTTACTCTTTAAAGTCCCTAGGGTATTTAAATGTGTATAACTGAAAGTGTCTTTTGCAAGTTATAAGAAAAAAATATATCTAGAAAACACAAAAATGTGACCACTCTTCAGCAATAGGAAAGTTCAAATATAGGCAAGTAGACTTTAACAGTGAAAAACTCTCTGTATACTAGACTAGGTGCCTAAAGATTTAATTACGCCGACCAAGTGGTAAAATAAAATCATGAAAAACATTTTTTTTAGGGTAGCCTCTTGACCTACTTGTAAAGGGGGGATGTTTTTTTTCTCGTCTACCCTATGGTGTGGGGTGTTGTTGGATAGGTATTTCAAAAATATTGCGGGTTTGTGCAAACAATTTTTCGATTAAGGGATCCGTTTCTGAAATATTAAGCTTTAAAGTGCTAATTTTTGTTAGAGTCAAACGTCCCCACCCCCCCTCCCCCGCCAGCCAAACGGTTAGTTTTGGACATGTGAAAAAATTCACGGTAGTAGTATATACAACGAAATTAAAAGGAACATTATCACAGCTAAGTAGGCTTTACAAGTTAACGAGTAATAGTCGGCCAACTTACATTAATTGCTGTTAGAATGTATGAGAGAACATTTATTTATTTATAAATACAATCTTACACTATCATTAGAAGTTCACACCTAATGTAATAATGTGATTAAATGGTAATAAATCGAGAGACCCTCACGAATTCCACCAATGTACAGTTAAAAATGTCAAGCCTTTGTGAGGCGCTGTTTATTAATCGAATGGCTCTCGCAACCGGTGCGAATTCACCTACGTTAGTGCGAGCGACCTGGACGTCGAAAATGTTTTATAATTATAATGTGAAGTTTGTTCTTGGAATAAATTCATCCCAACTACGGAACCCTTTATTGTGCGTGGTCCAACACGCACTTTGCCGGTTTTTAAACTTAGTTTGCGTCTAAGCTATAAACTGAAACGTATATCCAGATTGAAAATCCGGCCCCACATTTAATAACCCAACCACGAAACAGACAGTAAAATATACAGTATAAAACACTAACATTATTTTATATGAGCAAACATAGTGTCAAAATTACATGGCTCAGTTGATAAGCTCCGTTGAAAACGCCCGGGATCGCAATAGGTTCTCATATAACTCCACATAAACAAGACTGACATAATTTAATAAGTAAATAAAGCGGCTCACGTTTGGTCATATAATAAAACGTGGTACATTTCAAGCTGTGTACCAAATATTCAGTTAGCATCGGATATACTCGGCAAGATACGAAGGGGACGTGACCCGAGTACTGAGACGTGGACATCTACTTAACTGGTATAAGTTATAATAAAGGGCTTTATTAAAGAACATGTTGTGGTTATGCGGATTGTGTTTGCGGTTTTGTTTAAATAACTTGACTTTGTGTCTACGTGTTTTGAAAAATATGTTTGCACTAGCTACGCCCCGCGGTTTCACCCGCATAAGTCTCAATCCTGGGAGAATATCGGGATAAACGGTATCCTATGTCCTAATCCAGGGCATGTTCTACACATGTGCCAAATTTCATCTAAATCCGTTCAGCCGTTTTAGCGTAAAAGCGTAATAAAGAAACTCACTTTCGCATTTATAATATTAAATTGGGATTGACTTTTAAGATGTACCGTTTCTCCGGCAAGGATAAGGTTTCTGTAGATGATTGTATGATACCAAGTTGTACCCATAAAAGATTATCGAAAGTATAATCGACCATCCGACCTGTGTGCTAGCTATATGATGATGAGTTTTATACAGGGTGGCAGGGAGATCGACGCACAAACTGTTACCATCAGTACATAATTCTTGACCCCTCTGCGTTGAAATTTTTCTTCGGTTATTAACGCTTTGAAGGACACTATTCGGCTATAGCAGTAATGACAATAAAACTTATATTGTGTTCCATATGCGTCCCGCAATGTATTCAAAAAGAAATTTGCTGTTCCTAAATTACACATTTACATTTTACATAATACATATACATTTTGACCGCGTAGGTATTGCATCAATATCGTTTATGGGCTCAATAAATTGGGAAGCCCACATCCAACAGTGGATATTTATGTCCTGATAGGATCAAACTGGAGTCAGCTCCTCTATAAGTAAGAAATATGGTTTACAATAATATACCTGATATTATACCATATTACTTACTTATAGGTACTATCCGACAAGACAGAAAACTTATTGGTAACCATTGCACGCGCAATATTCTTTTATTATTATTATTTATTTACTTCAGATACAGTGATCCATATTTTTGTTAGTATACTTACGAATTATGTTAGTAATCAAGATTCAGTACACACCACAATCATACTATCATACTATTATAACTAAAATTAAAAACATTGCATTGGGTACTCGCATAAATAAAATTACAATTATCTTTAAATTCATTAAAATGATTAAAATCATCAAGATTATTTAAAGTCAAGAAATCAACTAAAATCTTTAAATTAACTAAAATCAATTCCCTATTGAATTTGCGATTCAATCCCCTATTGAATCGCAAACAAAATAATATTTGACGACAAAAAATTTTTTTGGCCGTTAGGTAGATTATTAACAAATATTGGACACGTATTTTTTCTTTTTTTATCTAATAAATAGATTACAGCGATACATCGAGTTAAAATGTGGCATGACGTCACGCCTTGCTAGATTTTATACTGAGTTGTGATGTAGTGAGCTCCCCAACTTTAATGCGTTTTATCTAAGACATTTTTTATTAATATGATAAAGCAAAAAATACGTATCTAATATTTTTTTATTATCTGACTGACGGAATAAATAGAATTTATTTTTGTTTTTTTACCCAGGCATCATCCCTATTTCTAGGCAGGTAACGGTAGAAGTAGGTTTAACCGTAATGTCTATTAGAAATTCCAGTTTTTCATTATTTACATAGTAAGTTACCTTGCTCTAGGCTAGACGTTGTTTCTGTTTTGGTTTACTTAGGATCTGTACTAAAAACAAACAAAGTCGTTGTACGTCTACAAAGTTTCTAACGTTGCGTATGTAGAGGAATTTTTCATGCACGGAGTTTGGATATATGCCCGGTTGATGGCATTAGGTTCGCCCCCTATCACATGGGACTTAAATATCTATTACTGTTGAAATGATGGTGTCCTTATAGGTGCATCTTTGCCTAACCCTTCAGAAAACGCAGACGTAATGTTATGTTATTTGTAATTCCATATAGTTACCATTGGTAGATATTTTCACTAACGTGAAAGAATAAAAAATATTACCTTATCATTAATATTATCGTTACATGAGGCACTCTGTCGTTTAAATAATAAGTCATGAGTTTGTGCACATGAGCTACACATGAGGAACTTTTTTAACAGGTTTTCTGCCAGCTACTTTCTAGTTGTTTTACAAAACCAAACAGTCCTAATTTGTTAAGACAGCTCACATACTTTTTATCTCTCCATTTTCTTACCTCTTAGGCGTTTCACCGAACTCACAACATATTCTGGCTAAAATGGCGCTGTAGTATAAAAGTTGTAGTTTCTTATCTGGCTGGTACGGTTGAACTCTTTACAAAAACCTCTTTGGATCACAAATGGGCGGTAAATGTAGCTGCAGATGACTGGCTGGAAGAAATTGTTGTTTTAAATGTGTACAACCGTTATAGGGTTTGTTTGTTTAATCGTGTTCGTAATGTTTTTTATGCTTAAAAGAAAGTGAAATTCTTGAAAGAGTACCTACTTTTTTATCATCAAATGACTTCTCCCGCTCTGGGCGGAGCGGGAGGGCGTGTCAGACTTTTACTGACTATAACCCACCCATGTTCCTTCAGTTGCCTGTGCCGGGGCCACGGTAACTCTTTCGAACATCCCGCAACCCTAGCTGGCATCGGCCCTAGCGGACCCCGTCAATAGTGCTCACATCTCTTTGAGGCACGCGTGGAACACAACGCGCCATCGACCCGGGCCTGGTCCTTATCAGACGGCGAGCTACCCATTGCTTGCCGTCCGCAAGCCCGTGCCTACGGTGGCCGGGAATCAGCTATCAATTCCCGACGCCCAGGGCGTCTCCTGCGGCAACTAGGGGCGTGAGGGCGCAAAGCTTGCCTCTCCCTCACGCGTTCCGCCTCCTCCTTCGCGAGCATTACTGCTTCGCAGAAGGAGGTGATGGCTTCCCATGTACAAGTGTACCTAAACTACTTATGAGTAAAATTCTAGTCTTGAAGTCGATTTCGATACCTAAAGTACGAAAAAAAGTTACCAGTTTTTCCTAATACATCATGAAGACCAATGACTAAGGAATTCATTTGTACCAAAAAAAAGATCAAATTCAGTTCATAAAATTCGCTTGGATCTATAAAAACCGAGTTTGTTAGGATACTTTTACAGTCAAGAAAATCGTAAAGATTTATTTACCTAGAAATCATCAGACATAAATCTGTCGCCATTTATCTCAAACACATTACTGTTAACAGCATATTGACAACGTTTATATTATTACCACTTACCTTGCAAAAAGTGCTATACATTATTTAGTATTGACATTCGACGACATATATTTTTCAACATATTAGCGGATAGAAGGTTCCGAACAACACAGCACTTACATTTGGGTCCCACAGGAGTACATTTACGCACATTACGAGTGAAATGCTTCGTGTCGCCGCATAAAACTCGTATTTACATAGGAAGCGATGCGTGAGAATGATTGATACGAATTTAGTACTCGGGAAACGGTATTCCTTAGGACTGATGAGGCCATTCATCAGCGGGTGACAACCAACGCCATTACGTTTGCGATTTTAATAAATATAATTTATGAGGAACCTATTTATCACTGCGAAAGGGTGAACGAATATTGGATGCCGAACGTTCCGATTTTAAAAAGGGTGGACGAGAGTTTTATTTTTTTGTTTCGGTACTTCGTTTAAAAATCATTAGCCGTGTTTTGCGTATGTACACAATTTCGTGGATAATTGACGCCCCTGGCAACGGTAGCAGTTGAACGGTAGCAAGTACTTGTACATAGGCTACAGCCCAACCGGTAATGACTGGATCCCATTGTCTTAAAGACACCAAGAAACCTGAAGACTGTACTTACATCATAGTCAGTTTTTATCTACTAAACGCGGCACTTTAAAAAAAAATACTTCAAACTACACCTACTACTAAAATAGACAACCATCTATACCATCCACTTTTACACTAACAAAAATCGAACTCAACTTCAGTATAAAATGAGTTTCAAAACTTTTCACTGAAGATAAGCTTATAGGAAATATTTTGTGAAGGTTGGTCATATTTGGTGTACCGGTTGCTACACGGACGGGCGCCAAATGACCCGTCAAAATGTTAAATGTAACTTGTGACGTTGTTGCTCGCATGTGGAAGATATTTTGCATTTAAAACACCTTGGAAACTTAAGTCTATAAGTTGTTGCAGAAAGCAGTTTGTTGTTGATAGAAATATATTGTAAACTTTGAATTTCTGACTAAAGTTCTGTTCGGGTTAAGATTTTGTGCAGTTTGCTTTACAGATTTGTCTTTGTCTTGTTGTTTTTCCGAGAAACTATTTACTCTATGCATAATGGATGCTTTTGTATAAACAAATCTCGCATGCACAAGCAATCAACATCTTCAAGTGCCCTAATTGCGTAACACACTTACAGTAGGAATCAGTTTTATTTTGATAGTTCCACAACATTCATTGCGTTAATTACGTTGTTGAGCAGACAATTTTTTCGAACATACGAAGCAATGGATTAGCAATATGCTTCAAAATCATTCAGATTTTTATTGATAGTGTGTTACGCAATTAGGGTGCTGCTGTTTTCCCAATTTATGCTGAGATGGCGCAGCATGTCTTCTTCTTTCATTACAATAGCATAAGCTTATGCCTACAATATTCCCACTGATGGGGCACAGGCCCCCTCTCTTCGAGAAGGAGTGGGCATTATAATACCTAGGTACATCTCTATCAGCCATAATCACAGTATTCACGCCCGTTCTAGCCATCTCAACTGGCAGTTTGAGTAATTTATGCGGCCTACCCAAATCATTATTTGGTTTTGTTCGTCGAATCGTTGAGCTCCTTAAGTTCTGAGTTGAGTAGTACGACTACTGACAAATGCGTGAACTGACTGGACAGGTCCACGCAATCTGTGTGGTTCTTTCCTCAAAAGCCCATTTCAGACACCAATCTACTCGTACATAGTATTCACATGATATGAGCAAGATCATGTCTTGACTTTACAAGAGACTGTGATCTCTGAGTTTGTTTTGGCCTTTCTTCTCAGAGAAGTCAGATAGGAAACGCCGGCCTCATCTAGTTAAAAAAAAATATGATTGACGTGTAAAAGTGTTTGTACAAACCTACTTACAAAAATAAAATCATTTATCATTCATTTAACTGTCACAAATCCATATTACGTTTTTTTAGCCTTTCAATTTAACACTAAAAATTTTCTAAACGACACGCAACCAATGATGCCAGCATTGCCAGCCAAACTTCTGTTTAGGCCATACAAATATTTTTTTCGCGCAAGAACTGAAGCCAAATACTCGGCTACTGGTCAAGCTGAGAATCCCTTTTTTTTTTTTTTTTGTGGATGGGAAATCATCAAATGACTTCTCCCGCTCTGGGCGGAGCGGGAGGGCGTGTCAGACTTTTACTGACTAAAACCCACCCGTGTTCCTTCTGTTGCCTGTGCCAGGGCCACGGTAACTCTTTCGAACATCCCGCAACCCCGGCTGGCATCGGACCTAGCGGACCCTTTCAATGCTGATGACATCTCTTTGAGGCGCGCGTGGAACACAACGCGCCGTCGACTTGGGCCTGGTACTTACCAAACGGCGAGCTACCCATTGCTCGCCGTCCGCAAGCCCGCGCCTACGGTGGCCGGGAATCGGCTGCCAATTCCCGACGCCCAGGGCGTCTCCTGCGGCGACTAGGGGCGTGAGGGCGCAAAGATTGCCTCTCCCTCACGCGTCCCGCCTCCTCCTTTGCGAGCATTACTGCTTCGCAGAAGGAGGTAATGGCTTCCCATGTACTCTCGCTCCATACCATGGCCTGGACCAGGGCCGGACGCGAGAGATCGCCGCCGCCGATCGCTTCCGCGAAGACACGGCGGTGCTCCGCCCAAGCCGGGCAGACCTTCACCGTATGCTCCACCGTGTCCTCCGGGCGATCCACACAGTGGTGACACCCGGGCGTTTCCTCCCGCCTTATTCGGAACGGGTACCTCCCGAAGCACCCGTGTCCGGTGAGGACCTGCGTCAGGCGGAAGGTGAGGACGCCGTGGCGCCTCTCCAGCCACTCCTCAAAGAGGGGACTTATCGCCGCAATTGTGGCGTGCCCAGCGCTGGGTTGCGACAATCGCACTCTCCATGCCGCCATGAGATCCTGCCGGAGCTCTGTCCGCCGTGCCGCGATTTCTCGCGGCAACGGAGTTACGCCCCAGCGTCCTGCCTCCTCGCGCCACTCCCACATGTGCGCGAGGACTTTTGCCTCCAGATCCCATGGCGGTAATCCGGCAAGGAGGTTCGCCGCCTCCCCGGAGACCGTGCGGTATCCCCGGGCTAACCGGATGGCCATGACCCTCTGGGACGCGTTCAACCGACGGACCGGTCGCCGCCTCACGGAACGCTGACAATCCCTTGGATAGATAACATTACACCATATAGATAACAGCTGTTATCTACAAGGTGTAACTAAATAACATACAACATGTTAAGGGGTCATTGTACTTATCACTATGAACAACTTTTACTATGGGACCAAACGTGAAATCGTGAAAAAAAAATCAGATATTCCCTACATTTTGACGAGCCATGCGAACATAAATGTAGGGAACAGCAGATATTTTTTCAGGGGTCTTCCCTTAAGAGGTTATGCGTTATTTATGTTACATCTTGTATATAGTATAATGTTAGGGTTATGGTGTTGTTCGTGTGTGTAGGCGTAGCTACGCCTATGATAAAACCATGATCAAACCATGATGCATTGTCATTTGAATTGCAATTTATATCATAATAAACATTATTATTACGTCAGTTCTGTACAGAGGAAGGATAAACACATTTGAAATGCATGCATTGTAATGTTGAAACTAGGAGTTTGCGATGTACTGTGTACATTTCGCTGCTGCTCTGTTATTTCCCTGAATGTCTGTGTTTTGGTGTAGTCTATGTAATCTTAGATGGTCTCATTTAGGTACGAATTCAGAGATTGCTTAAGATTGAATGTAAACCCTTCTTACAAAATTAATTTTAATTATAAAGTCTGGTGTACACCTTCATTTGTCATTACAAACATTAAATTGCTTAATCACGCTTGGCTAAAAGATTAGGTTGCAGTATGTTTTACTAGCAGACAGGGTTTTGTTTAATTCTTTCTATTTTTACCCGCGGCGAAGCCAAAAAAGGAGGGTTATGTGATTGACCTGTATATATATATGTCCATCTCTATGTTCCATCGTAACTGCTAAACGGCTGAACCGATTTTGATGTATGATATATTAAAATTAGAAAAAATCCAAGATATGATTGATATAGATTTTTGGCGTATGAATTGTGCGTTTTCAAAACAAAAACCTCCCAAACCTATCGAGTTGGATATCAAAATGAAGGGTTTTAAAAGGTGATTACAAGAATATATACAGATTATATGCTACATATTTAACCGCTCCCTCTGGCAACAGAGGGAGCGGCGGAAATCACCACTGGATGGCAGGTCTCCAAAGAAGCCTCCTGCTCAGATCACAGGTGGATCCGCTTCGACATCCAGGTCTGTGTTTCTTCAACACCACCACGGCGCAATCCGCGTAACACGGATCGTGCCGTCTACACACGCAACCTCGAATTCAAGCTTGCGACACAAAGCAATCCGGCGACTTTTGCGTACACGACACAGATTGAGGTACAAGTCAGCTATCTTACCAAATCAATGACAGACAGCTATCTATCTGCCTGCCCAGAAACCACCCCGCGTAGCGCTCCAGGTAAACAACCCTGGTGGGGTGCTGACCTGGAGCGCAAGCGTGGCAAGGTAAGGCAGGCTCTGAATAGAGCCATGAACACATGTGCGGATGAGGACTGGGATAGTTACTACGTGGCCAAATCCAGCTACAAAAAATGCATCAGATTCAGGAGTACCATGGGATGGCGTAAATTTTGTGGTAATATAGAATCTTGCCAGCAAGCTAATCGGGTGAGGAAGGTACTGGCGCAACAGAACACACTGGGGTCCATTGCCCTCCGCAAACCTGATAATACACTCACCTCCTCGCCAGAAGAAACGAGACGCGTCCTCATTGAAACTCACTTCCCTGGATGTGTCTTTGCACAGGTAATCGACTGGCTTGATGTAATTCAAACACCATCAGACAACGATTGGCTTTATGCAAGCAGGGTGATCACGTTGGAGAAACTCCAATGGGCCATCCAAAGTTTCCATCCTTTTAAGGCAGCTGGTCCTGATGGAGTTTTCCCCGCCCTATTACAGTGGGGTGGAACCTCTGTCGCATTAAGACTGGTGCCTTTATTGAGAGCGTGCCTGGCCTTTAGATACGTTCCCAAAGGATGGAGGGAAGTGAAAGTAATATTCATCCCCAAGCCAGGTAAGGTTGACTACACAAGCGCCAAATCCCACCGACCAATCAGCCTGACCTCCTTTCTACTGAAAACTCTGGAAAGGCTGTGTGATAGGGAGCTTAGGGACGGCGCTCTGAAAACCATACCACTACACGGTAACCAACACGCATACAGCTCGGGTAAGTCGACCGAATCTGCTCTTCATTCAGTGGTCAGCCAGATTGAGGAAGCGATTTACCAACAAGGCTCCTGCCTGGGCACCTTTATAGACATCGAAGGAGCTTTCGACAAAACCAACTTCTCCAGCATCAGCAGTGCCCTCTCCAGACATGGAGTAGATCAGGTACTTACGGACTGGATTACAAACATGTTAAGCAAACGAGTGGTTCGCCTTGAGGGGGAGCAGCAGTTGGCCATGTTAGCCAGAGGCTGTCCCCAGGGAGGGGTGCTGTCCCCCCTTCTATGGAATTTGGTTATTAATGACCTCATCACCAGACTCAACGCCAAACGCTTTCATACAGTAGGGTATGCAGACGACCTCGCAATCCTTGTATCGGGGAAGGTGACAGGAACTATCTGCAACCTCAGTCAGCAAGCGCTACGTATCGTAGAAAGATGGTGCAGAGAATTTGACCTATCAGTGAACCCCACTAAAACTGAACTGGTCATGTTTACCCACAAGCGAGCATTAGGCCCATTCCGCCTACCAAAATTGTTCAGTACAGAACTCCAGCTGGTCAACGAAGTCAAGTACCTCGGGGTTACTTTAGACAGTAAGTTAAACTGGAGTAGTCATTTAGACAATAAACTAAACAGGGCCTGCATCACCTTCTGGCAGTGCAGGAGAATGATAGGTAAGAAGTGGGGCCTATCCCCCAAAATTATACTATGGCTGTACACCACTGTGATCCGCCCCATGATCACCTACGGGGCCGTGGTCTGGTGGCCCCGAACCAAGTTAGTTACAGCCTGCAACAAACTGCAACGCATGCAAAGACTAGCCTGCATGGCAATTACGGGCTGTATGAGGACTACTCCGACTGCAGCAATGGAAGCCATGTTGAGTTTACCACCGCTCCACCTGTTTATACAGCAGGAAGCGACGATGGCGGCGGTACGTCTTAATACACTGAATCTCTGGGGTAAGAGAGTCACACCACACACCGTGCTGCTTGAGGGACTCAACAAGGAGTTCCCCATTACGAAAGCCATAAATGACCGGGTACCCAAACAATTTATCTTTGATAAAAAATACAGGATCCAACTCCACGAGGATCACCGATGTGAGGGTTTGTGCCCCGCGGAGCTGCGCATCTTTACGGATGGATCCAAAACAGGTAGTGGTACAGGTGCTGGAATCTTCTCGGAGGACTTCAACATGCACATAGCCACACCATTGGGTGTCCATAACACAGTGTTCCAGGCCGAATGCATGGGTGTTTCTTTGGCGGCTGCAGCCATCATGGCCAGGGAAGTTAAGGACCACTCGATCCGTATACTCTCAGACAGCATGGCTGTCCTGCAAGCGCTAAACAGTCACACAGTTGATTCTGGGCTAATATACGAGTGCCACCAGTGCCTTAACCAGGTGGGTAGCCATAATAACATAACCATTCAATGGATCAAGGGACACAGCGGTTCGTTAGGAAACGACGCAGCCGACGAACTTGCCAGGAGGGGGTCGAGCATGGCACCAGTGGGACCTGAACCCATCGTGCCACTCCCCTTCGGGTACATACGGACTCTGGTAAGGAAACGCACCAGCGAGCAACACCACAAGCAATGGTCAGAGCAGGGTGAGTGTAGGCAGGCCAAGGAAGCAGTCCCTGCAATTGATGGCCGCCTCACGAAGCGGCTTCTCCGGCTAAATAAACAGCAGCTGCGTATAATTACAGCAGCCATAACTAGCCACGGGTCATTTAATAAACACCTCTTTGTCATAGGAGTCATAGACAGTCCGCTGTGCAGGGCCTGCATGGAGGACGACGAGACAGCAGCTCATGTGCTACTAAACTGCCCAGTGCTCGCCACATACAGGGCAAAGTACTTCGGTGACCCAGGTACCCTACGTGAGATTGTCGGTAACACCAAGGCGTTGCTGGCCTTCCTTGAGGAGCTGGGGTGGATCGAATAATCGATTTTCCCACCCATCACGCAAAATACGCGCATTGACGTGGAGTTGCGGACACCAGCCCGTATTACCTATTACCTATTACATATTTAAACATATCATATTATTACTACTTTGAAAGATATTTTAGCGACCCTTACCTCTAAAGCGTTACTTAAGAGCGTTTACGACGTATGTCATTTCCATAGAAACAGAGATTTCCAATTATCTTTTTTTAAACATTTCGAAAATGTTCTTAACTAACTTTTTAGACCGGTGTATCCTGCTTATGCTTATGAAGTTTCATTAAAATCGGTTCATTCATTTTGAATAACAAGGACTTGAAAGTTTGTATGAAATGCCGTGCGTCGTAAACGCTCTTAATACAGTGAGAGAAAAATAATCCTAACTATTGTATAAAATGTAAAATAAAAAACTCATAAAACCCGACTGCGTGCAAAATGAACTTTAAAAAAAGTTGGAAACAAGATATTGTCTCCAACAATCTCATGCAGTCGGAGGCAGTAGGTCTTTATTTTTAATGTTCATTTTGTACGCTACTGGTTTTTATATTTTTTTAAATTTACTTTTTTTATTACTATGCATGACCACATGTAGTTGACTCATGTTCAGACATTTTTTGGTCACGAGCAAAAGTTTTATATTCTCAGTTTTGTTCTCACTTACGTTTTCTCTGTTATTATATACAAGGTGTAACTTAAATAACGCACAACCTCTTAAGGGGTCATTGTACTCATCATTATGAACAACTTTTACTATGGGACCAAACCTGAAGTCGTGGAAAAAAACAGCTGCTCCCTACATTTTGACGAGTTATGCGATACATAGCCAAAAATTGTTCTAAGAATTATTTCGCTCAATACTGGCACATACGTAAACATACCTCCCAGTATAATTCCAAGCCCCTACCACATTAAAGCGTACCTACATACCTACATGAAAGTGAAGTACAAATAAATGAGCGGTGTAGCTTCGGTCTTGAAAACATTGCGGGGTGTAGCGACAGCCGTAATTAGGCCCCCTTGGCACGCCGCAGCGTGTTCATCAAAGTCAGTCGCTGTCACGTCACCATTGCGCGTAGGTAGGTAGGTACTATTGAAACTCGCATTGTAGTTTTCATTTGTCGCCTTAGTTTTCTTTCCTACAATCAATGGAAACTAAACAGACGCTTTTTTTCTATCGCTTTTTCGTTAGTTTTTTACCGGACAGGCAAAATTGGTTTTGTTACAAAGGTGTGTTTAGGCTGTAATTAGGTCCCCTTGGCAGGCCGCAGCGTGCTCATCAGAGTCAATCTGTGGCACGTCACTATTGCACGTAGCAATGGAGTTTGCACGGAATCATTGTGGTTTTATTTGTTGATTTATTGCCTCCAATAAGATTCAATAAACTACTGTGATCGTCTTTGTGTCAATTATGGATGAAGAAAAACTTTATCGCTCAATAAAAGAACGCTATAATGTACATATCTTCTAAAACATAAGACGACACAAAATCTGTGTTCCTGAATTATTCTTGTTTTATAATATGAGTGTTACTTACTGCTGCACGGGCTCTGAACACATACAGAATTGCCCTCTAGAAATAGCCTGTGTAGAGCATAATTTAGATCAGAGGGGCAATTCCCGTAGTTTTATGAACGTTCACAGTCTGATCTCAGTCTCAATATGTCAAAAATACCTTTAATTTCTCTACATTTTTGACAAGTTTTTGACATTTGACTGTCGCTGAGATGAGATTGCGACTAGATTTTGAACGTTTTTAGTTACGAGAATTGGGCTTCTGGTTGTTGTCTAAGATAGTGGTGGAATACATCGTGGTTCTGATTAGATCCTTTTGGCACGCCGCACATTGGGACCTGGGGCTAGACCACCACCTCTTAAAGCAGTATTATTGTAATCTTACTTCAGTGTGGGAAGGAGATGGAGCTAGACGTCCTGTATAGCTCCATCTCTTTCTCACACTGAAGTAACATTAAAATAATACTGCCTTAAGAGGTGGTGGTTGGCCCCCTGTTCATAGAACGTAATGCTCAAAACTCGATTTTTCAAAATGAGGGTATTTAAAAAAATAAATATGTAAGGATAGACTTAAGAATGTAACACATAATTTCTACAAATAACTGCTATCTGCTGTCGAGTGCATCAGCTCAAGTTTACTTTATACCCACATCATATTATCCTATAACGTTCGTGAGTTTGTAGTGAATATTAAAACATTTATTTCTACAAGTAATCGTCATATTTAAGAAGTGCAACATGGCTGCAACTAGGCAAGGTATGGTTATTCTAAAATTGTTTTTATGAACCTTAACGTTTAGTACTTTTGGATTAATGGCTAATTATATTCCAAAGTAGCTTTAAATCTGTGGAAAAGAAGTTCATGAACCTAAAAAGCTATCTCAGACATCATACCAACTGTCCGGATTCTAAGAAAAGTGAACTAAAATTAGCATTTCGAAATTTTAAGAAGTCTTTTACATATAAGTGGGATAGATGTGGTAGACAAACAAACAGGTTTTTTGAAGCTGAAAAATCTTGGTTGGAGAATGTTTCCCAGTTCAAACTATATCAAAAGCCTGCAGGAGGACGGCCGACGAAATTTTTAATGAATGTAGTGACCAATCAAAACGCAGGAAAACTACAGAACTTCGTCATAGCAATTCTACTCATACGCAGCACAAATGAGCTTGCAATCTAGCGGAAAACGCAAAGAAGCCAAAAAAGTTCAAGAACTTGTTAGCCCAAATACATCTTTCGAAAGAATTGTACCTGACTGTCACAAGTTAACTAACGAACAAGCACTATCTTTAATGATGGAGGCACAATTAAGTAGAAGGCAGTATAATATAATACGAAATTACGCCAAGGTTCCTTTCTATAAAAATGTTCGTACTGCTAAAACAATGTCTGCTTGACGGAATAAAAACCTCTGAGATTGAAAGTGACGTTCCACTGCAATCTCTATTGGACCACACAGATAATCGTTTAATGATTACATAAAAAGAAGCTGTAACCAGCACCAACATTAGTAAGATTTCTTTAGTCTCTAAATGGGGCTTTTGGTCTCTAAATGGCCACACGCAGTACATGCGAAAATTCGCATCAGAGACGAGTGATGATAAATATATATTTCTATCATCATTAGTTCCGCTTCGACTGATAGCTGACAATGAAAGTGGAAAAACTATCATGTTATGGCAAAGTCCACGGCCCTCTTCTCCACGTTATTACCGGCCCATCAAAATTACAATATGAGAAGGAATCCGTTGAGCTTACAAAAAAGAAAACGCAAGATAATCAGATCAATAGTTTGATAGATACAGCAGTTATGGTTGATGAAAAAGAATATAGCAGCACACATACACCTATTTTTATCATGATTCATGGCAAAATATGTAATTCGCTAACTGACACTAACAGCCTGGCCACGGGACATTCGCTGCAGCGACTATTCGCGCGAACCGAACGGCAAAACATCTGGCGACTAAAACAGATGTATAGAGATCGCGCGATTAGTCGCTGCAGCGAATGTCCCGTGGCCAGGCTGTAAGTCTACATTACGTTGCTATTTATGTGATGCTACGTCAAAGGATTTTAATAACCTAGCGGCTATTTTAGATAAACCGTTAAAAATTGAATATTATTTTGTCATTTGGCATCTCGGTACTTCAAGCCTGGATACGATTTTTTGAATATTTTTTGCACTTGGCCTATAAATTACCGACACAATCTTGGCGTCATAATAAAGAAACCGAAAGCGTAGTGCAGGAAAATAAAAAACAAATACAAGACGAATTTAGAAAACACATGTCCTTAATTGTCGATAAGCCCAAACCAGGTTTAGAGGAACACCAATGACGGCAATGTGGCTCGTAAGTTTTTCCAAAATAGTCGGCTATCTCCATCAATTCCTGGTACTGATCAGACATTAATTCATAAGCTTTATATAATATTACAAACAATATCAAGTGGTTTTAAAATAAATAATAAATAAATAAAATTCTTTTAATTCAGACAAGGTCCATACCAAAAAGAAAAGGAAGGAGGAAAGGAAGGAGGTGGAAGGTTTTAAGATCGATACCAACAAGTTTCAATCATTTTGTCGAAATACCGCGAAATTATACGTCACTCTATATCCTTGGTACCCAATGACTACGACATTGCACAAAATATTAATCCACGGCAATGAAATCATATCAAATTGTTTACTATACCGATTGGGCAGTTAAGTGAAGAAGCGCAGGAATCACGAAACAATGATTTTAAAATATATAGAGAGCGCTTCTCTCAAAAAACTTCATGACAGAGTAACTTAAAAGATATATTTCATCGTCTACTTATTTCTTCTGACCCTGTCATAACAAATTTAAGACCTTCGCAAGTAGTTAAAAGAAGACCGTTTGATCCTGAAGTTACAGATATGCTTTTAGAAGAATTAGTAACCTTTTCTAATGATTCTGATGCTTCGGATGACGAAATATAATGTTGTATTTTATCATTTTTTCATTTCTGACTCTTATTTCAATTAAAATAAATATTTTATAGCATTGTATTTATGTTTGGACTTTTGAGCATTACTTTATATGAACGGGCTCCAGTGTGCGCCGCAGCGTGTCCATCAACGTCAGTCTCTGTCACGTCACCGTTACACGTACGAATACAAAGCACAAAGGATAGAAATACACTCCTTTAAATAACATTGAACTTCAAGTAAGAATGATTAAATATGTATGTAATGTTTTATATACCTAAGTCATTTAGAACATTAAATAGGACATGCTGACTCTCTCAAAAGTAACTTTTCTCTTCTACTCTTACACACGTTGTCTACATCTCTTTATCTGTTCTCCTATTGCAGGTATGCTGGAAGAGATTTCTTAAGTAATAAGCATCACTTTTGTACGTATTTTTCTGTAGCTTTCTTCTTGTCTATTTATATGTATGTACATCAACTGTTAAATAAAATAAAATAAATAAATAGATATTGTAACAGAAAGAATAGAAACAGCACTTTACGAGTTTTTTACCAAAAGAAGGTTGAAGAACTCTTTATAGGCACAACAAAAAAGGGTGTTATATGAACAAAAAATATATAAAAATAGAGCAAGTAACCCGATCCCGTGAGGGGTGAGCAGCGGTCCTTAGTCACGCGTCACCCATCGTTTGAACACGCCACTCCAACGTTCCCACGTTGGCGGTAGCTAGACAAACTAACTTACTATACAGCAGAGTAGAGTATGGCTCCGCCAGTATCGACGTTCCCGAAATAACACTCTTCGTTGAACGTATTTATTTTTAGAGAAAGGTTTTTGTTTGTAAAAAGTATCTTCCAATTTCCGCAGCTCATGGTTCATGAAAGATTTATTTATTTTGGGTATTCATGAAAAATAGGAGCCTCTGCATAAATCAAGCTATTTCGTGAAAAATAAAGTATTCAAGGTTTCAATAAACATTTTCTTACAAATCCTCCACCCAACTAACTAGCGTTTTCAGTTAAAAGAAAACGACGGAAAATATTTTAACAAGCAGACAATTATTCATTTGGTTCCTCCTCTTTAATTTGCTCTTTCTTTAATACGCCTGAGCTCGCCAGATAACTCCATTAGCTGGATTCCTAGTGGTTTTTCACGGTTTCTTTTCTGCACTCCCTAAGTTTTCTCATCAGGGAGAAAATTGTCATTTCCTTTAAGGTTATTTATTATATTCGTTCGTCTTGGTTTTACTTTTTACCCTTTCATTATATTCTTGGTCTTTATCGCTGTTCTGTTTGCATCATTAATTAAGACGGAATAACTTATGGCAGTAACTTATTAAGGGCAGGAAGGCCATTACTGGCGTTCTCTTCCTAAGTTTAGGCAATATTTTTCAAATTAAGTACGCAAATACGTTTATAGGTGGTTTAATCGACATAAAACGGTTGAGAATATACGTATTTGAGATTCCACGTAGCCATATTTAGAAAGTTTCTATCGATTCAATATGCTAGAGTCGGTATTATTGTCGCTCTCACAAAGTATTTTAATAAAAGTCTCAAATATTCAATTGGGAATATCAAACGAGCATAAACGATTTGGAATTGAAGTAATTTTCATGTAGTTAGGTACCGATTGAATCGGGTTTACAGAACGAGTAGGTACTCTGGTCTTTAATACTTTCATATTTCACATTTGAAGTCTTTTAAGGTCGTTAAAAGGGATCATAACAATAACCTTTATTGAAAGACTTTCAAAACATAACTTGTATCCTTTTTTACAATAACGTATTCCGTATGTTGTACTAAATTAATTGGCAGAATGGGATCAAATTCACCAGCTAACTTAAACAACGTGAAGTGGGAAGGGTTCAAAAAGCAATTTTCAATTAAAATTTGAACTGGACTGTTTTGACAGACATTTCATTAGCCTGTTTCCATTCGCGCTGGTTTCCGGACTAGTATAGTTTGTAGTGTGGTGTGTAAAGTTATGTCATCTGTCGACAGACTGTTGCCCAATGGATTGTAGTATTGGGGACTAAATAAATTGATTTTGTAGGTATAAAGCCATAACATCACGCCTTGTTTCCCCGAAGGGTTACCTATAGTGCACCCACATTTCGCAAGATATATTTAAGTCCCATGTAATAAGGGGGCGAGCCTATTGCAATCAACCGGGTACAAATCCAGACTTCGGGCTGCTACTGAGAAATTCTAGATAGAAAAACCCAATAACACTTTGCCCGACCTGGGAATCGAACCAAGGACCTCATGCTCAGCAGTAGCGCTTACGACCACTAGACCAACGAGGCAAAGATTTGGGAAGCCAATCTTAGTACAAATTTTAACTAACTGAAAATTGTATCAGCCTAGGACAATTTAGGAACAGTCATGTTTACGCTGGGCCTAGGCTGACTTTATAGGTTTTCCCAATTAGCAAAAAGATTGTATTAAGACCTGTTGTGATCTGTATGCTTCTCCTGTACAAGGTACTAAGTTTGAACAGAAGAAACCGTGTGCGATAACCGGGATAAGGCATTAAGTGCTACATTTGAATCGTATATAATAAAGAGAGAAACAAGTTAGGAAAACAATATAGGAAGAAATAAGAAGTCACCACAGTGGCAAAACAATATCTCACCAGTGCCATATAGGTATAGTAGAAATTTAAAGGTATATAAAGCAAATATGAATAGAGAAAATATCATCATCTAACGCGGTCTCTAGAGAATTATTGGAAAACTAGCTTTGCTGGCGAGTGGAATTGGAAAAATAAATGAATGCACGGTTTTCCCAAACAGAACATCCCTAATGACAGTGCAGCTCTTGTAGTTATTTAGTGATGTGCGAATATTTTTTCTTTGGAAAGAAATGCATCTCCTAATACGAGTACATTTCAGGAATGGCTTCGGTGGTTTTTTTTTCTTTAGCATAGCTTGTCATTGTCAGAAAAGCATAACGCGACTTTGAGGGAAAGAAGTCGATAGCCTTTTCTTCAAAATTTCTGTGGAAACTTTTAAAAGTGTGTGATATTGAGTGATATTTCAACTTTTCTTTGTGACCTATATCCTTTATCTAGGGATGCATTTAGGTTAAGCATCCCCAGACATAGGACCCTTAATAACCGAGTCTTTCTAAGAAATTAGGAGCAGTCTTACAAATAATGAGCACTGGACAAACGCATTACACAATGGGCCAGTTACCGGAGTTAATTGGTACAATTATGGGCCCTTACCGTTCAACCAGTGCTTCAACTTACGGTCACCAACACTTAGGAGTCAGAGCCAAGACGCTGTGGTCTCAGGTGGCTATGTTATATTTATAAGCACAGAATATACTTAATATATTATTATTTACTGCTGGAACATTGAATGCAAGGTTTTGAGAATTATGGAAGTTAACCTAACCTAGCTGTCGATTTTTAACCGACTTCAAAAAAAAAGAAGGAGGTTATCAATTCGACACGTATGTATGTAATATAATTGGAACTGCAATGTATTGATAAATTATAATCTATAAGGGCTTCCAATCAAATATACAAAATTTTGTAGCTACATACTTATATGTATGTTTGTATCTGTGTGTGTATGTTTGTCTACGCATTTTTCCTAAACTATTAATCGGATTGTGATTTAATTTTTTTTATTGGCTTTCATTTACTTCAACTTAGGGAACAATGCAAGTTTCATCAAAATCTTTTGAGTTAATTTTTTTCTTTTTAAAATCGAATTACTTTTTTACAATACTGGAACCATTATGTAAAACTAGCAGTGCCACGCGGTTTTACCCGCATAAGTCTTGATCCCGTGGGGATATCCGGATAAAAAGTATTCTATGTGTTAATCCAGGTTATAAACTATCTGTGTGCTACATTTATCCAAATCCGATGAGTAAGGTTTGCGTGAAAGAGTAACACACATCCATCCATCCATCCTTACAAACTTTCGCGTTTATAATATTAGTAGGATTCGGAATGAACTGTATGTTAATAACATGTTTGGATATATTTATTTATTTCGAGTTCTTTCTAATATGGTGTCTGAATAATGATGTTTTATATGTTTCTCAAAATTAAAGATAAATTGCAAAATTCTGAAAAACCTAAATAAAGTATTTTAAACTTTTTGCTACGAACAATGAAATAGCTATAAATATTTGAATTGAGACATTTACGAAAGTTCAATCGAAGTTTTGTAATTCCATTTAGGTACTGATATTTACGTGGAATTAATTCTTGAAGTTTGAACTAAGTTAGCATTTGATGGAAACACGTAACAATGCCTAGCAGTTACACGTGCTGAAGGGATTCCACTGTAATCGCAAATTATATTCATGATTTAGACCTTAAGTTATCGATATTACCTACCAGGTATATACTTAAGAATTTGTCTCAACTTTAGGATTGTTATTTATGTGTGTGATAACAATATAATCGGAACAAAAATATGATGCTAAATCCCAAAATATTGAGGAGTTCACTATCTAATAATCCTAACTTTAATTTAATATTATAAATGCGAAAGTGAGTTTGTTTGTTACGCTTTCATGCTAATACGGCTGAACGGATTTGGATGAAATTTGGCACATAGGTAGACTATGACCTGGGTTAGGACATAGGATAGGTACTTTTTATCTCGATAGTACGTTTCCGTGGGATATTTTCCGACATACACGCGGGTGAAGCCACGGGCAAATGCTAGTTTGTTTAAAAAAATATGCTTTCAACTTAGTGACTTTCAGGAATTGAATTAACAGAGTATAACTAGCTTTCACGGCCATAGATGCAAAAGCGAAAATGTTTAAAAACTAATGTTTTCACAATCAAATAAACAGTAACGACTCCGAATAAACGAACAAGATGCTAATACTCAACAAATCCCAATTATCTACAGGAAAACGGACCTCATTAATTTATTCTCAGTAAAAATATAAAACGGCGGAGATAA
The DNA here is from genome assembly GCA_947568875.1 of Fissipunctia ypsillon. Taxonomy (NCBI): domain Eukaryota; kingdom Metazoa; phylum Arthropoda; class Insecta; order Lepidoptera; family Noctuidae; genus Fissipunctia; species Fissipunctia ypsillon. The sequence goes on along the minus strand of OX387659.1, from coordinate 10,496,689 downwards.
TAGAAGGCGACATATTTTATACGCCACAGAGCAGCAACGTTGGAATACATTACCAGTACTACCACTGATAAAGGTTGAGCGAAAACGTTCCGCGATGCAAATAAGAATATTTTTATATCTTGCACTTACGCTGTTTACTGACGCACTGGCGTTTTGTTATATCGCTTTATTATGCTGTGGCCTGTTAGGTTTTTAGATTTAACGTGTGGGGAAGTGTTTTCGTTAACTTCAAGTGATTTGTGGGTAGTTTATTCAAGTATTATTATTGGCATGAAAATGACATGTTTATTTCTTTATACTATGTGTGGATTTACTTTTGTATCTGAATTATGATGACACATAATCGTTACACTGTGTATCGTAGTAACTACAACTACTTTAGATACTAAATAAAATGATTTATTAGATAAAATGCACAGGCTCAGAAAAGCTTAAAAACTTTACTAAACTAAAAATAAAGATCTGACTTTATAACATACATACTAGTTATATTCCTATGTAGATGTATGTAAAACATAGATTTATGACCCAACCCATGAAAAACCGGAAAACTGTTTGGCAAATAAAATAGTTCGAACGAATTTTTGTTACTTATGTTTGCAAAAGTCGGGAAACTATTGTTACGGTTTACACAGACATTAACAGAGGATGGTTTTATTATATCCCTGGGACACCTTTAAAAGCTGGTTCATGTATCTTGATCATTCAATCCCCTAAAACCAACACACTAAAAGTGACAGTAATTGGAAATTATCGATAGCCTATTGACAAAGGCTTGCTTTTATCCCTTTATCCGTTTAACTGATCATTAGGGGGCTAGGTCACAGGTCGATGACCCCGTGACAGCGTCACGTCGGCCGCTAAACATATTGACACACGTCCCTCTAAAACAAACCCATTAGGAATGACTCTGGTCTATTGTGCCCTTTAAGAGTCAGCGCCCACTGGCAGCATGGCAGGGCAAGGGATTTTTATGTGACGAATAAATTGAAGTTTCAACGACAACGATCCTGCGGTATCCTGAGGCATGCCGCGACGTTCTAAGGCATCATCATTGAAATTAAAATTTTATTGTCATACATACAAGTTATATATCTATTCGGCGCATAAAAATCCCTTACCGTGCCGTGTCGCCAGTGGGTTATTTGCAAATGTTCCGCTCCAAATAGACAATTGTCAGTCTTTGTTAGACTGATTTTGTCAGCATATGACGTAAATCCTGTCCGCAATATAGTTGTATCTTTTTGACGGGTAAATTGGGTACGGAACTACGCTACCCATGTCATCTCTCTGCTAATAGACTTCATATTTCCTTAAGTTCGTAATCTACGAAAAAAGCTAATCCATTAAAAGTATCAAATATCTGCAATACACTCGGGGTGTCTCAAGGAGCTGTCAAGAACCACGTTTTAATTAAGTTTAACGCGAAAAATATCGCCTAAGATGAAAATCAATTAGCATTTCCAAGAGGTTCATGGGACATGAACCTCTAAGTGGGTTTGCAGTACTGCGCTGTCAGCTTTAAAAGTGCAATCAAATTATTGGCGGAATAATTTATTTTATACTTAGGAAGCTTTCGCGTCGGTCGTTACTCACCTTTTACGAGGTAAACGTCGTTTTTAAGAGAGTTAAGGCTCGCACGCAATCTCAGCGTGTAAAAATGTTCCTGCTGGAATTATTTATGTGGTGGAAAGACGAGGATTCATATCAGTTCTTCTGTATTTTAGGAATGGTTTTTACAAAGTTTATCTGAGCGTAATTCGCACGAATACAGTTAAAATGGCTGCAATGTTATATAACGTTGCAGTGCGCCGTTTTGTTGTGATAAGTTACTTGAAGAGATATTCGCACGGAAAATATAGTCCAGAGCATTTTTCATTTTCGCACAATACGGTATTTATTTTCTCTGTTGCCCATAGTAATTAATGCCTTTAATAGATGCAAAATGTAAATTCTGCCAACCGAAAACCTATATTTCATACCAGTATAAAAATAAATGAATAAAGTGAAACCGATATATTCATGAAAAGGATAGAATCACAAAATTTTATCGAAAAATAAAATGCAAATACCAGCGGTTTAGCTAAAACTCTGCTGGGACAGTTAATTTGCATGTGGCAATACTTCTGGAATCAACATTCAATATTTCTGCGCTCAAAAGTCACTAGATTTTGCAGAAATGTTTCTTAACCGATCATCTTCAAGTGGGGTTACGGTTTAAGGTTAATTTTAGCTACGCAATTCCATGAACTGAAAACTCAACGATCTATTTACATTGTTGACAAAATATTTAAATAAACAAAAGAAATTTCTGTGACTGTAAATGGTTTTAACAAACTAAATCCGAGTTTGAAGGGACAGATTAAAATTTTCAGTTTATTCCATTACCGGTTTTCTCTGAAACTTTTGGCAGGCAAATATTTTGTCTGAGTTTCTCTATTTGTTTTATCCTTCAATATTTTAACATAGAACATGATTCGTTTAACAGATTGGCCGCCTTTAGTTACCTTAATTGTTGTAATTTGATTAATAATTTGATTTACAATATTACAACTTTATTCTTATAGATTTAAGGCTTTGCGAATGATATATTTCATAAGAATAGAACATAAGATCTTCTTTCATTCGTTTTTATTAAACCGACTGACACAAATATAGTAAACAAGTTTCAGCATAGTCTCACACAATAGCACATGATATCGAATATTCGAGCTATTTGACTTCATACGGCATGATTTAGACGGGTTTCATGTTAAAGCATTGACAGAGCTAGCCAGAAATTGAAATACTCGTGCCTGTGCTTCGATATGTAGCCTTCGCTTTTGTCTCTGACGGCTAACACAAAACGTACTTGTCTGTGTACAGGAAAATGCCTTTGAAGTCTTATAGCATAGTAGTGTATCATTTTCTGAACTGAATCCTACCACAAAAAGCCTCCACCGCTTAATATTTTTCAATTTCCATCAAAATAACAAAACGGTAACGAAAATTGAAACAAAAATTTACACGAAGTACTGCCTTCGACGACCAATTATGTTTGAGGAATGATCGTTTAAAAACCTAATATTTATTCTGAGCACGAGGGACCTCGGGTACACTGAGGCGTGAAATTCAATAAGTGTTGTGTAACAAACGACTGGGAGACGTGGCGCGGACGCAGCGACGTCGCGGCGACGTGGCAGCGAAGCGACGCCGCGACGAGGCGACATAGCAACGTAGCGACTTGTTGAATTTCACCCACGAAGGATAGTTGGAACTTAACTAATGAAATGTCGGCGGTATTAGCAGCGAATGGGTATTAAATTGGTGGGCTATAAGGGTAAATCCTCCACGTCGGAACGAGGTATTAATAGCGCGCTTCGGTTAAAGGTTTCAGATAGAAAACCGATATTGAGAGATCGAGTGAAAAGTCTGTGGCTGTACACAAAACTTTAGGCAGGTACTGACTTTGTTTTAACACGATGCCAACAATATTGTATATCATATGTGCATAACAATTTTTAATAAATTAATTACCTAAGATCATAAGGGAGCTCCATTTAAATATTTTAAAATTAAACTGCGTCAATGGCTAATAGAAAATTGTTTTTATAGTTTACAAGAATTTCTACAACATAAATATTTTTTTTTTATTTTTTTATTTTAAGCTTCCTAATGTTTTATGGCGTATCCATTTTTTATCTTAACTTTAAAGAATTTTTGTTGGGTAGGTACATAAAGAAAAAATGTTATTACTTAACTTTTGTTGTGTGTACTGTATGTAGTTTATTGTAGTTAACTTAAAATTTACCTTAATTTTAAAAATTATATTAGAATATTGGTATTTTTTTGGATATTCTGTATATAACATAACATAACATCACGCCTTGTTTCCCCGAAGGGTTAGGCAAAGGTGTACCTATAGTACACCCACATTTCTGTATATCTTATTTAAAATAAGAACTTACTTAGGTATTAATGTAAAATTAGGATTTGCATGCCCTAAACAGGCAAAATATGGACTGTACATTTTAAACCACCATTTTTTTACAACTGGTAACACCTGTATTTTCTGCAAATAAATGTTTCTTATTCTTATTCTTAATCTATGAACAGAAAACCGCTTAAATATAAACCGTTTCATGACGTAGTATGGCTTATGAATTGTGTCAGAGCTATGTGTGGTTTACAAAGTACTGACAGCTGTCAATCTCTATTTAAAAGTCTCAAAATCATAACCTTGCCTTCTCTGTATATTTATGAAGTTGAATTTGTTAAAACAAACATCACCCTATATGAAATAGCTTTTAAAAAGCTATTGTCGGAAACTGCGTGATAAAAATAAGTAGGAGCTTAAAGTACCACATGCAGGTACGGCTTTATTGAGGAAAAGCTTTTTTTGTATGGCCCAAAGAATATTTAATAAGTTACCTTGCTCAATAAAAAGTCTTAGTAAATTTCAAGCGTATAATAACAATATATTACATACTATATGAATTCAGAAATGTTACGATAAAATAGTCGCTGAGACTATTCTCAGTGACTATTTTGATGACAGTTCTTTTCACATAATATAATTGTAGACTCGTAACATGACTATTTGACCTGTCTCTGTGTACTTTTTTATGTCAAATAAATAAAATAAAAAAATAAGCATGACGACTCTAATAGTAACTCTGTGGACAATATCAATGAAAAAAAATCGTAACTTATTGACATTATCGAATTTCATTAAATATTGACATTACCTATTGCATTTTATTAAATTACATTAAAACAAAAAATTATATTGATACTACTGAATTATTATAAATGAATTTACTTAATTGGCAAAAGCCTCCCATAAATGTATATTTGTACCTACGCCAAATGGCAAAACATAAAGAAACTGACATATAACCTATGTTTACTAATAAAGACAAGTTGTTGATTGATTGAATTTGCGAATTACAACTTTTTACGAACAGACACTGCGGCAGATTACTTCGACTAAAATGAAAACATTTTCATTATTGGCCCCAAATCTTCACAGCAACCGTTCAATACACTCTGTCAAGGTGTTTGTTCGAATTCATCTCAAAACCGAAACTGGGTCGCACAACTCGCGGCTAGGGGCCAAATAAGGCATCGAACTCACCTGAGTTGCCATTGCCACGTGTTCCCGCTTAAGGCTTCCCACAAACGACTGCTGTTAACTAATGACATTCAATTTAGCTGTTATACCAACAATTAATCGTTTGTAACCGGAATTATTACTACAATTGTTATGTTAGCTGTCAGAGATGATTAATTGTTGATGAAGGATAGAGGGAGATCTGGGAATTGTTTTGTATTAAATAATGAAATGTAATGTTTATTGACATGAAATAATCCACTTGAAAAATTATGTTTTTGGATATAATTCGAGCGAGTATACAAATGCCTGCCTGGAAATATAGTGCAAAATTAATGTTAAAAGCAATGAACCCGTCATTTATCAATCTCAGTTTTTATGCAGTTTGCATTGCAGTAGCAATTAGGAACGCGTTCCTAATGCTAGCTATGTTTTGCTTCATTAGCGTGGTATAAGCTACAGCTGCTGCAAAATGTTGAAGTTCCAGGGTATTAATTCTAGGAAAAAGCTGAACTAATTTACTGAAATTACACTGAATTTATCCACAAAACATTACAAATGTTTGACGTAAAAGTGTTGGGCATATTTTTTTGTTTCAAAGCAAAATTATTTTCCTGACTTATAGACACACCAAAGATGCACACATAAGTTTATTAGGTATTGAAAGAGAACCAAACACGGGGACTATCTTCCACGGGGACTATCTTCTGAGAGTATTAGTAGAAATGTCCGCACAGTTTCAATGCAACATACTCGTAGAATTGCATGGAGTCCTGCCGTTCTTCTTTGTATCCGGATGAAGTCTAGGGTATTTATTAGAATCAAATTAATGAGATTTTGACACAAAGAACTACAAACGATCATCAGATCAACATAACATAACATCACATAACATCACGCCTATAATCCCCGAAGGGTTAGGCAGAGGTGTACCTATAGTACATCCACATTTCGCCAGTTGTGTTTAACCCATTCCATGCCAGTAAACGCACACGGTGCGTTTGATTGTGTTTTATCTGTACCTACGGTGGCATCGAATGGGTTAAGTCCCAATTAATAGGGGGCGGGCCTATTGCCATCAACCGGGCACAAATCTAGACTCCGGGCTTGTACTGAGAAATTCCTAATAGAAAAACCCAATAACGCTTTGCCCGACCAGGGAATCGCACCCAGGACCTCTGCTTTAGCAGTAGCGCTTGCGACCACTAGATCAACGAGGCATTCAAACATTCATCAGATTATTCTTGTCATAAAACCTAAGTTTTGATCATTGCACCTGTACATGTATAATTATAGTGGCAAGGTTTTCTCACTCCCCAGCTTGTTTCGTCGGAGTTAATTAAGAGCAACGATATGCAGTGCTGCCATGCTTTCATGAAGCTGGACTGTCTTAACTAAATAATGGCTTTTGTTCTAAATATACGCTGAGATAAAGGCGGCAAGAAACTGTAATGTGTGGGTAATTTAGAGATGCCTTGTTTGTGATTAGCGCTAAGTGCTTTGTGACTAAATAAAGGGCAACATTACCTAAATTAAACTATTTTTTGCCGGTCAGCGTATGAATTATCTCGCACGCTGAACTGGAGATATTATTATAAACAAGAAAGTGAACTTACTCTCTGTTTATTTGTGGTTATTTTTTCAATTTTCACTCCCTTGTGATTTCCTCAAGGGAGTGAAAATTGAAAAACTAAAACTACTAGTAGAAACTACTAAACTATTAGTCTATGCAACGGATGTCTCCCTGTCTGGGAGTCTACTCTCTAAGTTTGCCAACGAAGATACGAGCCCGTCCGAAAGTACTTGATCCGTCAAAACAAGTGTCAAATTCAATTTTTCGGACGGGTAAAATCACATCGGGAGTAGGGACAATAATGTCAAATCGTGTTGTCGTTCATTCCTAGTTCAGGCCCCAAAGTAATCGAATGTCCGTAAGTGATACGGAGTAGGAAACGCCCGTAACTTCAGCCGAAACTACGGACTTTGTGCTTAAGAATTAGACTCCCTGGAACGAATAGCCAAGTAAACAACGATAAGACCACTAACTATCGTTGGGATCAACTGTTTATTTAATTATTTTCGTTGGACAATCCACTTTGGCTCTATTCTATACATCTAGTGACGTGCAATTAAGTAATTATAATTAACTAAGTAATTATTTTAATAGGTCAAGGGACCTTATTATTCAATTATATGTTGAAGCATTGGTCTTCTTTGTTATAACCGGGGTACGTCCTCAGAGCGCACTCGGCATTGTCTGAGAAGGAGCCCCTATTTAAGATCAGTAGTGTAGGTACAGACAGGATGCTGTGGCTTATGATAGGAATATTTCAATAAATTTTGTTATTCAAGTGCACTTATATCGGTCTTTAACAATCAACATTGTGATTCATATTTAAACAACATACACATCACGCCTCGCTTCATCACGCCTTGTTTCCCCGAAGGGTTAGGCAGAGGTGTATCCATATTTAAAAACAAAAATAATTAGGGACTTACCTATTATAATTTTTACAACATCAAATTAAAAGCCCTGTTTAAGATATTCCTTGTAAATATTTTCCGCTGACAAGATAGATGGATTATGCTTTATTGTACTTTGTATTTTACTGTACCAACTTGTTTTAAGTTATTGCTAGATTTAGGGCCGATTTTTCAATCCTCGGATAACTTTTATCTGAAGAGTAAATATGGCGGTCTGACATAGTTTCTATACAAAAGCTGTCAAAACGTCAAACATATTCACCAGATAAAATTTATCTGACGATTGAAAAATCGGCCCTTAGCACAAAATAACCTATCCGGTTGTTTTAAAAGTGCTTTCTCAATCTGCCGTCTGCCTTTCTCCGTGTGGAACCAGCTAGAACTTGAAAAAATTCTCTCCTTTGTGCAAATTATCCAAAACTTATTCCTGTGTAGGAGTTCCTCCTTACCTCAAGAGGTGGGTAGAATGAGTGGTGCTACGTGCCCTATCTGTCCCAGCCTGGTGGCGCCGACCGACCTATCGCACACAAATATCTGCTTTAAGGATCATTTATATTCCTTTTACATCCCTATTATTAGTCGTATATTGGAGTTTCCTTGTTATTTAAAGTATAGGTAATGAGGAAGGATGTACAAGTGTGTCGCTGTGGGGTGCATAGGGAATAGCGCCTAATGTGATTGAATAGCAATGTGTTGACGTGAAAGAGATGCATCTAAAGTGTGGCGTTATTAAGTTTCAATGTAACTTGCTAGGGAAGAAAGAAAATATATTTAACTATTTACGTCTGGCAGTTATGCACATAGCCAGCAAAAAAATAAAATTAAGTAGCGCCTAGTAATGACTTGCTATGTCCTATGATGCAATGTAAGCATTTTACAAACTTCTATATAATAAAAATGAAATGCTGTTCGTTGGTAGCGAGCGCATCACTTGAGAACGGCTGGACCAATTTGGCTACTTTTTGTTTTAGAATGTTCGTAATAGTCCGAATCAGGTTCTTACGGAAAGAAAAAATTGAAAAGTTGCCGGGAAATTGGAAAATTCGGGAAAACTGAAAGTACATTTTCTATGGGAATTTGGTATGAATTATTGAAACTTGGACAGGACATCGTCTGTCAGGTCAGACATGAATTAATATGCACAACGTATTTTAAAAATCTAGTGGGTTTACTTGGAAATTTTGTAAAATTCTCAAATTCCTGATTGTTATTGAAAACAATTAATGTAAAAGTTGTGACAAAGGAGATATGTGAAAATGTGTTTTCCGCACATTTTTGTAAAAAAAAACAGGACACAACAGCAACAACGGATTTTTGAAATATTTGTTTATTTGTTTCATTTTTTTTTTAAGGTAGAGGAGCATGGATTAAGTTATTATATCCTCCACAAACAAGACCGGAAAATTACCTTTATATTTCAAAATTAGCCTACTTTGTTGTAAAAAAATGTTCCGGCAATTTAAGCTGTAATTATTGTTCCAGGTAAAAGGCTTTGGGAACAGACAGAACTTATTATAATTTAAATTGCGTAGGACGCTCTTATTTCATGTAAACATTATAAATTATGTATATTAATTATTGTAACACTATACACAAAATTACATACATTTTCCTTACCAGGAAAATACGAAAAGCTGGATGTATTCTGAAACCCATTCGTTAGAGTAATTTCGACAATCATATCCGTGCCAGTGACATTATAATTTCCATCTAATATAAATTCCGAACATGTTTCGTATACAAAATTATACACACATTTATATTGTTGTACACAGAAATGATGTTCATTTGTTTTTCAATAATTGTAACAATACAATCGGTAGTAGGTAATCTTATTGAACGAGTACAAAATAAATCTTCTTTTATTTTTCTTCTATTGGAAGTTTAGTGTCTTGTACTTACTATTAATGAATCGGAATTTTAATACTTAAACGTTTCTACTTAGAATATTCGTTTTTATTGGCAGGTAGGTATTGCTGGTACGTGATTTTATAGGTTTTATTATTTTACTAGCTGTGCCCCGCGACTTCGTTCGCGTGGATATTGTAAGATACACAATATACTAAAATTACAGCCACATTTTAATAAAAGTCCCTCGTCCCTCGACCCGTCGCCAACCGTCGCGTTGAATCGCCCGCCCGCGCTATTACTTCGTTTTCGCTTAATGTTCTTTCTGACTTTTTTCTTTTTGCTCGGCTCCTAAGGGTCGTAACGTGATGTTAAATAGACTCTAACTATCCTCAAGAATCGGGCTACCGAATGCAAAAAGAACTTTTTAAATCCGACTTTTTGTTCGTAATTTCATGGGTTTTAATTTTTTTGCGCGGAACCCTAATTATTTTTCTAAAATAAAAGTAGCCTAAGTTACCCGCCGTAGCATCAGCTATCTGCCAGTTAAAGTCACGTCAAAGTCAGTCAAGCTGTTTTGAAGATTAGCCGGAACAAACAGACAGACAGACAAAAATGTAATTTTTTTTTTTGTTATAATTACCGTTTATACTTTCTTATACGTTTAGTAAAAAGTTGTTATTTTGACATTACAAACAGACACTTCAATTTTATTTATTTGTATAGATTAAAGCTCTGACTGATCTTTCTCGGACCCGAATAAATTCAGACAAATCTAGGTACTTACTTTTATTTGTAAGTACCAGACCTAAGAGTGATATCTAACGATACAATTAGTCCGTAATTCCTTATTAATTATTTTGTGTATGTAGCCAATGAAGAGAGACGCAGAAAATAAGTCCAATTGTTTCTTGTCTATTGGCCGAATAATCTAAACATATCCGATCACCTCCTGCATAAATTTTTCACTTATCCATTCCAATTCTTGACTATAATTGCTGATATTAAACTACCATGCCACAGCAGAGCAAAATCAGCTGCCCCACCCCAGCCCATCACACAGCCTAAACTAAGCCTCATCACATAAAGAAGCCGATTAAAGAGTTAAAGCCCGTATTACGAGACACTGCAATCAATTAGTCTGTGTCGTAGCTAGTAATATCTCGCAATATGGCTGCCGTCGATCACGCTCCATCGAGAATACGTCGGGACCCGACAATGACGCCGATCCGTAATTAAAAATGGCGAGGATTTTTATCAAAGAGCCGACCTCAACGTGCCTCGACGCGGATCGTTAAAACTTTGTTTTGCCTAATGACAACAAAAAAATCGAGTAATTTTAATATAATAAATTCCGGGTAAATGGATGGAAAGGCTGTTTTCATTAGGCTACGGTGTTATTATTAAGAATTATTTTTTATTTAAGCTGGTTTAGCGATAACTCGGCGTTGAAGGTGCCACTGGTACTTAGATTTACGTTAATGCTTGAAAGTAGGTATGTACCTATTTAATATTTAATTTTTACTGAACAAACACCCAACTCGAAATAGATACATATACAAGGTGTAACATAATTAACTCACAACCTCTTAAGGGGTCATTGTACTCATCATTATTAATTAACAAATTTTACTATGGGACCAAACCTGAAATCGCGAAAAAACAAATCAGCTGTTCCCTACATTTTGACGAGTTATGCGAACATAAATGTAGGGATTATTAATCTGAAATGCATTTATGGTCAATAAAGAGTTCACATTGCGCTATTTTATAAACGTAATAACACTTGTATTCAAAATTATTACCTACTGCTATGAATAATTCCAAGAAAGCTGATAGGTATCCAGTTTTATAGGAGTATTGATACATGACAAAACATTGTGTTATTTTTATTAATCGGTCTGAAAATTTGATTAGCTAAAAAAACATTAAAAACAATTACAACTTTGACGTATTTGTTAATAACTACTACGATAATATTACACAAAATCAAAATGATCTAAAGTGCGAGTCCTACGAAAACCAAATTAAATATTCAAAAATGGAAATAAATAAATAAAAAAGGGTGCGATTTGAAAGTTTAAACAAGTGATGAGCGCTCGTCCTAGCCGCCCCGGTAATCGGGGCGTAACACGTACCTACATGTGTAGGTACATAAAAAGCGTTTGCACGTAAAAAGAACTCCATTATTCGCCCCAAAATTAGATACGTGTCGGTTGAGGTTCGCATTTAATAAAAAAAGTACGTATTTTTCGCGTGAAATAAAATAATTCTGTATTACAAGTATTAAATATTATGTGAGGCTGAAATACGAGTACCTATAAATATAAATAAAACAGAACTTAATATTTTCTGAAAACTATTTTATAAGTGAGAGTACATAAAGTAATCGTCGAAGCGAGTCGTGAATATTAATATTGCTTTCCGAAGCGTGTTCTGTAATATTGTAAATCCGATGTCAGTTCAACAATCACGTTGACACGACTGAACTGATTTTAATGAAGTCTGGTACCCATGACAACAGAATATATTCAAGCTTTGAAATGTTTTATTCCAGAACATCTCATTGGCGAAATTAACTCTAAAAATTCGTTATCATTTTGTTACAACGACAATATCCATTGCTTCATTTATTTACTTGTAAAATTCGTCTGCTTGACAACTAGTTCAACGCAATGTATATTGTTCATTTGTCAAAATGAAAGCGATTGTGATTACGATTTCGCTACGCAATTACGACCCTGGTTTAGTGCACAACTAACATAAACAAACACTAACAGAATTACAATCATTCGATTCCACAACCACAGATAAATATTAACCATGCTCACTCTTTCTTCCTCCATTTCCCATCCCTTTCACACACTCCCGTGCATGAACTAACGAGCTATTAAATCTGCCACTCGGATCGGGTCGTTATTTCAAGATCACAATGGGAGCGTGGTAAGACTAATTAGTCTGGTGGTATAAACAATGCGCTGATTGTTAGCCTAGACGAACTATAAACTACGGTTAACAGTAACCCTTTGTTAAACCTTACCCTGATTAGAAAAGGTGTTGGGAGCTTGTAAATGTAAATCTACCTTTGGGGATTTTCATTGTTCTAGGTTGAGGTGTGAATAGATTACAGCGTGTTTCCTCTCTTTCCTTCCCAGACTATGTCCCATCTGCTAGTATCACAATAGTCCGTTTACCTGCACCCTTGACGAGTTGAACAACGCCTCTGACGCCGCAATAACTGCTGGGCCCAAACATTATACCTAGATGTGCCGTTGAAACGAAAAAAAAAAGTCTTTCCGCAGGATTTTGCGTTAAATAGGTACTTGGGGAGATTTTGTAATAACATACTTAAGTACATAAGAAAGAAAACGAAATAAAGAAAATGCGTTTATTTGCGGTAAACTTGACGCAAAGAAAGAACACAAACACAAAAAGAACAAATTGGGGGAAATCGTCGAATTGCGTCACATCCACCTAAAACGGCCATCACTCAGCATAATGCTGCGCTGGTCCAGACACGATGTCGAAGGGCGATTTTTAACATCCTTGAAAAGTTCGAAATACATAACATGTCGGGTATTTTGCCAACTTTTAACATTTTGACGCAATACCTCCACAATACAATGGTAGGTACTTATTATCAACAAGTTTATCATTGCCTTTGTAGACGTGACTTCATTCAATGGGAAGGATATGACTACTAAAAGCGAACAAGGAGCTTAGGTCCCAAGTATTTCTTATTACCTAACGTAATTGTCTTTTTTAAGTGCAATGCCATGAACACTCCAATTTCCTCGGAGATTAAAGTTAATCCATTTTATGTCCAGTTTATACAAAACGATTTTAAAGCAACAATGACCGGCTGCTTTCATCTGAAAAGTTTACGATTCTTTAACACGGCTTAATTCTGCTATAAAAAGCTTGACACAATAAACTGAAAAATCCTTTTATTTACTTAAAAAAGTGTAAAAAGCGGTGTTTTACTGCGTTGCTGACTTCACTTCAAGTTTCCATACAACAGTAGTTTTCTTGAACGAATGATATTTATTGCGCAGACACACCTGCTATATTAACATAAGTGATAAGTTAGTTTCCTTATCAAATACAGCGGAATTTTATGGCTAATAAAAGAGTAATTTCTCACAGGAATCTATTTATATGTAAAACTCGTCGTAATAAAATGTCGTTTGAACAGCAAAGTGAGACTTACTACGGGGCCCATGGTCCCGTACATCAGGGATTTGCCAAATATTTTTGCAAAGCCCCTAAGAGCCCGGACAGCCATCCACCGCCAATGAATTAGCCAATAAAACCAAATTGAACCTAATAAATTTGCCATTATGTTTGTTTTTCTATTTGGTTTAAGTTTGGGGAGAGTCTTTTGTGTTTTCGTGACGCTTTCACGAAGGAAAGGGCATTTTTCAGTGTCCGGATATGCATTTCTTACTAGTTATATGGAAAAATGGAACAGAATTTGTATGAAAATAATTATCTGACTTTGAAATTGAAACAAAACGTCATACAGATCGTGTACAACGTTTGAGCACAGCTACAGCCTTCCAAACAGTTATGTTAAAACACGACGCAGGAGTGCGATCCAACTTATAATTTCCAGTGAAATAAACAAAGGCGCTCTGTTCCACAAGCAGTTTCTTAAATTCATTAAGAAGAGGAAATGTTTAGCCGGCGACTCGTAAAGGGAAGTTCCGAAGTTGTTCCGTACAACTGATAGCGCTACTCTATCTTCAGCTTGCTCCTGATTGTTTAAACTTCTGTGCTTTGTTTGTTTAAATTAATAATTTAAGTCACATGAGCTTTCTTAACGTTGGGTCAGAAACAAGCTGAGAACTTTATAAGTTTGTTTTTAACTGTTTGGCTCCGGATGTTGAAACAAAACATTGTAGCTCCCTTGTATTGCAGCTTCCTCCGTTGTCTTTAATTTTACTCTAATTTTTAACTTAATTTTCGTCCGTTCCAATATTAAACAGAGCTTATTTTTAAACCGCTCTATATTCCGGTGTAAATATCCGACGTCCAAATTAATTAAGCTTATCCCAGAAAAGATCCTCTACAGAATTAATAAAACGTAAGTCAGTTCAAAATTGTTCAATAAAAAGTATAATTGATACGAAAATGTGTCTGGCAAGTGGCGATCAGTCTATAAATTTCCATCGCTGCGTTGATGTTTAATTTATTGTGTTTACCTTGTCTGCATTCAATTAAGGTACGAACCACGGTGCCTACTTCTGAATTTTAATGTCCACGCCTGACTGTAGATCTTCTTGTACATCTGGTGTCAAAATAAAAGAACGTGCTCTACTTCTGCCCGCGTCTGTACATGTACATTCGGAAACAGAGACGTTTGACGGAGACGAGTGCAGGTGAAGTTACGACTTAGAATGACTTGGAACGATGCAGAGATTGAATTTGGACGTGTGGGGATGGACCAGGAGCGGTATCAATCAAAATTGTATCTTCGATAGATTTGCACTAACAATGTGTCCATGTTTTTGGATTTTCTGCATTGAAAGTTATAAGTTTATAAAATGTTTAATATTAGAATGAGGCATATAAGATGAAAGGGATGAATATAAATGTGTATAAGACGAAGGTCATGGTGTTTGAAAGAGAAGAGGACGTATCGATGTGTGATGTGAAAATAAATGATAAGAGTGTGGAGCAAGTAAGTGAGTTTGTATATTTGGGGAGTCTGTTTACAAGGGATGGAAAGATTGATGAAGATGTGGAAAGTAGAGTAAATGCGAGAAATTAATTGAATGGTGCTATACATGCGATTGTGACCAACCAGTTAATGTCCAAAAAGGCCCAACTGGCTGTTCACAATGGTGTGCTGGTGCCTACGCTTATATATGGAAGTGAATGTTGGGTGTGGTAAAAGAAGCATGAAAGTAGAATAAATGCTGTGGAAATGCGTGCCTTCCGAAGCATGTGTGGTGTGACTATGAATGATAGGCTGATAGGCTGAGGAATGATGTGATAAGGCAACGGTGGGGTTTAAAAGTAGGTGTAGTGACAAAAATTAAAAAGAGTATCTATGCTTAGATGGTTTGGTCATGTTGAGAGGATGAATGAAAGTCGACTAACAAAAGGTATTTACATGGCAGATGTATGTGGAAACGCCGGGAGGGGACGCCCTAGGAAGACATGTAGTGATCTTGTTGGTGATGATCTTCAGAAAGGTCAGATGAGTACTACTCGCAACCGGCGTGCGTGTATGATGAACGTAAACGAGGCAAAAGGAGTATGTAAGGATCGTAGCAGGTGGCGTTCTGTAGTTTCTGCCTACCCCAATGGGACGAAAGCGTGAGTTTATGTACATATGTTTATTATTACTACAGCATTATGCTGTGGATCAAGATTTATAAACTTTGTCATCTCTCTATATTAGTTTGGTATATACTCGTATATGTAATTAGGTACATGCCTCTTTAGCCTTCGGTTTTTCGGGTTGCAGTGCTCATGTTTAACATAGTAACAATATACGGCTACTTATTATTTTTTTTTCGTAGGTATGCCACAAACACAAATACAAACTTTATACTTTATTTATTTACATAAGTAAACAGATCTTGTTCAAAGAAAAAAATAATTTTAATCCATGGCACAAAACGCATATTTACCAACACGTTTTCACAAAAAAAAAAAAAAACTCGAGCAAACAATAAAATGTCACACAAGACGAATATACACCAGAGATAAATCTGAGAGCCTGTTATCACACAGGCAGGCGTAAAAGCCACGCAATCTCAGAGCCTTCGAGAACATTCCCGATGTTCCCATCTTTCGACGAACTACAGAATTTACTCCGTAGTTCCTTCGTATATCGATGAATGATAATACGGTCGTATTCTTTCTTTTGACATTGTTTTCCGTGTTACGTATCTTTCTTTTAACAAATGTAACGTTTATATCAACTTTATTCCGAACTCTTTGGATTTCCGTCATGTTACATGTTTCCTATATCTCTGTATGTTTATTGAAGATTTTATGATCGGCAATTGCTTTTGTTTCAATATCTATTTTGCTTTGGTTGGGTTTAATCATGTTTTGAGTTACAACGTAGCTGGATTTTATGTTTATGCTATTGTACTACAAATGGGTACTATCAACAAGACTCTTTCAATATGTAAGTAACATAACATAACATCACGTCTATTTTCCCCGAAGGGTAAGGCAGAGGTGTGCCTATAGATAGATAGAATACTCTTTATTACGCACACCATAAATATTACAGATATAAAGTAGAAATTTTACAAGGTCACAATGCCTTATCGCTAAGAGCGATCTTTTAAAGACAACCTTTGGATATATACAGGGTGTAAGGGACAGCCCTCCGCAAACTAACAGGGTGCATTCAACTCCTTAGTTTGAATCATATTCTGCCGAAAATATTCTCAGGAAAATTTTCATTTTTTTAAATCGTATTTTCAGTTACAGTTCCTTTAATTCATTGTAAAATTACATTCTCTGTATGAAGCACTCCATTTATGTAAATAAAACAGCTAAAATCAAAAAACCAGTAATGGATGTTGAAATACTCTGCGGCCGAAGGCTCGCTGCGCTGCCGTTCGTTACGCGCGTTTTGCCACGGTAACGATACATTGCATGTGAGGTAATAAAACTAATTAGGTAAATTAGATTCCGATAACGTTCCTGAAATAATTTAATTTACCGGTCATCTTAGTATGATATACTGAATTCACCCCGTCAGTCTGCGGAGGGCTGTCGCTTACACTCTGTATACTATAGTAAACCCACATTTCACCAGTTATGTTTGAGTCCCATGTAATAGGGGGCCAGCCTATTGCCATCAACCGGGTACAAATGTAATTGCACATTATATTAATTACTAAGCATGACTGTGATATCATTAATCATAAATAGATACGTCAAAGTATATATTCTTTATGGCAATACGTATGCGGCTTTACTACGGCCGAAGTAAGATTAATACATTAAGAATATACGAGCTTATAATATCTGTAACATAACGGAAAATGGGACAGCTAACGACCTTAATAGAGCGATATATAATACTACGACAATCCTTAATTACCTCTCTATATGTTCACATAACATCCACTACCAACCTATTTATAAGACTTATCTTTGTAAAACATGTTATTTTACAAACACAAGAGAAACAAATTCAAAATAAATGATGTGGATACGAGTTAAATAACATTAATTAGAGTCACCAATGACTTTGTTTTGACACTTTTGACATAGAGTACAGAAGTACAGAATACCCATTTTTTTTAAAGTGTAGGGCTATAAGAAAATAGGGAGACTAAAGAAAATATGAAGGAAGGAAGAAAACTTTGGGCGGCTGAGAAGATAGATGTATGCAAGATTTAGACCTACTGCGCTGACCTCAAATAAATTAAGATGAGTAAATTTAAATAAATGGTTCTGATGAAAATGGTACCATCAAACTTATCTGATAAGGAAGCCGGAAGGTAGGCACCGGAACTCCGTAGTAAAACAATGTATCCTAGCCGTGTTTGGGCTTATTGTAATTGTCATGAAGAGCTATTCACTCTGGCTATAAAGAGGATGATGGTGATTCGCAGTAATACAAAAAAACTACTTAAATAGCGCTTATACGTGAGGTTGCGGCGAAGGTGTGACGCTCTAATCATGTTTGCGGGGCCAGCGTGTCCAAAGATCGTACAAAATAGAGGGGTTTGGAAGGAAAAAGGGGAGGTCTTTGCCTAGCAGTGGGACACAAGGTAAGCTAAAATAAAAAGTGAGGTTTTCTGATATGTATTAGTTATTTTCAGTTTCCCAGTCTCAAGTCTCTAAATACGGCCTTAGGTTTGGTTTACCATATCTCGTGCGAGTTTGATGACATCTTAACCCTCTGTACTAATTTACTCTGTGTTTCTAATTACGAACAATTATTCTCATCGAGCGGTGGTTTCATGCTCCAAGTTAAATTGTGCTCTGTATTTATAATGCCGTGCCCTATACAATATTCAAGGGGCAAAACTTTTCTTATAAACGCAACCCTGGCATATAAAAGTAGCTACATAGGTATATGATATTGTAAAGTTTGTTTTTTAGGTGTTTACGTGTTATTAAGGTTGAATATTAAAATGCGGTGGGTGTTATGATGAAAACAAAGATACAATGTAGCCCTCAGCTTAAAGTTATGGATCAAGTAAGCTGCGGGAGAGCACCGTGTGTTAAAGAATTTCTCTTTAAGATCAAATTCATATTACCATTTTTTTTTTTATGTTACGGTGTAAACTTGTAACGAGTATTTACGAAAGTAGATACTGGGATGCCTGAGCTTGAAACTCTGACAAAATAATGGTCCTGCCTTAGAATTTTAATATAATTTCTCGGTAATTGGGTTGCCGGAGTCAGACGGCAGTTGTGCCGTGTACAATTTCGATATTCAGTCTTATCTGGTAAAACTGGAGACCGACTCAAACCTTGTTGGAAAAAGTTATAGGCAGCTGGTTATTAAGTTCACAATGCATCAACATAATTGGCACACTGATTTTGGAACCATAATAATGTATAATAATAATGCCATTTTATCCGTGTATTGTATTTATCAAACATTGGTCAGGCAGGGGCCATAGTCCTTCCATAGTTTTAGATAACCAGTCTACTTTAGCCATCCAAACCCATAGCCCAATATTTTTTTTGTCTCCATATCCTGCAATAGTCCTACACCAACCGGGAGTTGTCCTTGGGTGCACTTGCATAGTAGAGTACGCACAAGGATAATCGTCGGTTGGTGCCTCATTTCCATTGAAAGCGTCTAACGGGCCTCTGCGAGTGGGCTTCGGCCCCTCATATGCCTTTCAAAGGTCCGGGACCCTAGGGTCCCGAGAAATATCAAAAAAATATATAATAATAAATAGTAATAATAATTACTTTATTTTCAGGCAACTAAGGCCCATAGATAAAATAAACAAAATAGTTTCACAAAAAAAAACTAATACGTAATAAAAACATCACTACAAAATCTATTTACTACGTTGGGTCGGTGACGTATTACGAATGAAGAGAGCAATTCGATAACTCGCATCGAAATGCTAATTTCAGAACACATAGACTTCATACGTACATACGACTAGCAACTTATAATATCAATTATCATCCTTGCTTCTTAACGGGGAGAATGGAAGAAGGAAACGTGTGGCACCGACCTCAAGTACCATGGGACAATGGCAGGTAGATGATGATGCTTGGATCCTAACTTAAACCAGATTAAAAGTGTGGCGGCATATCTACGTCACGCAAAATCCTACATCGCGCAATCAGAGTTTACCGCGCGACTAGCATATATGCAACATCCCGACATCAACCGTCGGGCAGTAGCCTACCAGACACAACACCCGTCTGGTCGGAGGATCCTCGCTTTTCTATGGAGGGGGAGGGGAACTTTACACCCTGTTCCTCATACCTCTATACTGGTGACCCCGACGTGATCATCATCCTCTATAACAGTTTGAACTTTGACCCAAAACTCCAGAGCTCGACCACACGCAACTAAGCAAGCCATCACAAACCATATATTTTCGAAAACCCAACTTGTGCAACCGAAATATAATTCAGAATTGTACCCGAATAAAACATGCTGGTTCAAGCCCATTATTCTATTAAAGCCTGTTACATGCGACCTTTAGCGGGTACATTTTGACAGGGATTTTTCGGCCCTTTCATCGCAGGTGCCAGGTAGGGTCAGCAACGGTGACAAAGGTATGCCATTTGTATCGCAAATTAGTGCGGTCAAACGAATACCTATGTGAACGTCACAGGTAATGGAACTGTTGGGCTGATATATTAATTTTTGTTTTTGGTTATTTGGATATATCTAGATATTTGAGAATTAATTTGTTTACATTGCAAAGGTCTTGAAACCCTACAGTTTAAAGAAATAATGCGAAAACAGTTTTTGTGCTTACAAGAGAAAACCCGTTCGTTTAGTTATTGGTCTTTTTATACTTAATGCTGTAGGAATATCTTACCACAGTCACGAACTATTAAAGTCACGTCTTTTATTCTCTCCAAACTTCATTCGATTTTTAAAACAATGCAAGATTGCGAAACCAGTGATACGTCACTTTTGAGAACTGAATGATGGCATAGTATGCAATTCCATCCGCGCACAGTTCAGTAACTTGCAAGAATATTGCTTGCAATTTCCTGGTTCACGTATGTTAAGTGGGTTTCATGCACTCATATGCATGCAGATAAGAAACAAGATGAGCTTTGATAGCATATTTTACATGCTCAACTCATACGCTAAACTGAAGTTTGATAAAAAAAATCTCATAAATTATGTCAGAGTTACAAGTGTAAAAAATTCAATACGTCCACAGTTGAAATGTATAAAAACGCAAAAGCTAAGACGAGTTTGACCTCATTTGAGTTATCGGCTGGAAATGTTCCAATCTCCGGCATTGTCTTAGCCGGCTCTGAAACTGGACGCGTCCATATATTACGTCCTCACATGTCTTAACTTTGAAATGGCGCCAATTTGCGACGACTTATATATACAAGAATAACACGTGCTTACGACGAATGTATAGGTTTTTGAGCCAACTGCAAGTTTGGACAAAGCTTTACAAAGAGTAGAATAAGCAAGAAATCTCAGGTTGTGTTCGCTGTAAAACTTTAGTCTTTAGTTAGCGACGGATAAGGAAACGGGAAACCTTGCTTCTGCAGCGTTGCTAAGCATTTTTAATGTAAAATATTTTTAGCATTGTGAAAGCGGAATAATATTTCTTGTTCAGCGCAGTTCGTGTGTACGTTTGAGTGCTGTAAGCTTGAAACCAATGGCCTCCATCGAACAATTACTTAAAAGATCGTTGACCCATTTCTGGGCTCGGTTATTTCAATCTGGACTGCTTCAGCGCTTCAGTGCTACAGCGCGGCAGTTGAACGGTTTTTATACGCTGCGATGCGGATGACGCGGACGAGACTCGCGGATATTAGAATTTTGATTGGCTCTTTATTTTAGCGGGTTAAGCATTTATCTCGTAAGGAAATTGGAAGATGGAGAGATTGAGTTTATTATGTCAACTTGGAAAATGTTTACTTTAAGTTTTAGGAAAAGTTGTTGAGAGTTAATTACAGTTTGGAAATCTTGTTTAAACGAGTAGGGACTTGTTGTAGGAGTCCCAATTTCTTTTACATTCTTTCAGTTGTCTTTCTGCATTTTATTAACCAACGACAAAGAAAGGAGGACGTTCTCAAGTCGATGCGTATATAATATATATATATATATATATATATTTATATTCAATACATTCTGTTTATTTCGTAAATTAAGATACGTAAGCTCAAATAAAGTCAAAAAATTAACCAAAGAACCACAAAAAGCCTCATCGTTCGATTTCTCATCTAGTTCCATCTCGGTAGCATTGCCATACTTAATTGAGCATCACAAGCTAACCCGTGACCATATTATCCAGTAGCCAGCTGCTCCAAGCCGTACCTTTAATAAAGTTGCGTCTACACTGGCAGTAAACAAGTACAGTTCGACATGAATGGCCCATTACACGCCACCCGCCCGCCATTCTTATTTACTACTAAACAACTTTGTTTTCGTTTAGCGAGGACTTCTTCAGAATTTTTTTAAAGATAGTTTTAATGATAAAGTTTGCAAATTTGAGTTTTGGAGATTATATTTTCTTTTTAAAATTGTCTATGGACGGAAATGAAGTAGTAGTAGTAATCTGATATCTGAAGACAACTTTGTTTGTTTCTTTGTAAATGTCACGAAAATGTCTTGCTCAGAAGATAAATGAATAGTACATAAAAGTTTGCACAATAAAAGCGAAGATACTCGTAAAATAAGAGTTAATTACGCAGATTTTATAGATGCAATGCCAATAGGAACTAATTGACAATTATAGAAAACAATCCTTATACCTCTGATGTTGTCACCAAGAACATGTAACAACACTTTGTGCTCTTAAATTTTGTGGATATAATTTTGGATAGTAACAAATATTACATAACTAAATGAACATTCTGCTGTTCTATTTTGATAAAAGATAATTGCCGGTTCAACTTTACAGCTATTATAATAACTATTGTAAACATTAATAAATATCAAAGCTGTTTTATGAAATCAAAACCAAATTAGTTCATAAACTAGGTACTCGTACTTTCATCTGGCTAGACGCGTCATATCGAAATTCGATTTGCAAAGCTGTGATTTGTCGATAAAGTGTGCGCCAAAGAACGTAGTGTTGATGAACGAACAGTTGTAAAAACGGTCCTTCGATGAATCCGTCTCGCGACTTTCAACGTTATTACCTAAATGAGTTTCGATGAACCAAATGTGTTTTTTATAAAGTGGATGTACGGCCAAGTGCAAAAAATTATACTTAGTTAAAATTAGAAACGACTTTTCAATCTTTGGTCACATATTGGTACGGGACGTAATCCCTGGTAAATCAAATAAGAATATTGAAGTCACTGTACTACAGTAAGTACTTGCTCTTTTAGTATATCTATTTAATTCGTCCCACTATCTGTTTCAGGGTATTACTTAATTATTTATTTATTGATATGACACTTCAACAACTTACTCACTAGAACATACACAAACAAAAATCACATGCAGTTATAGATAATATGAGTACGTCACTTACAGAAGTATATATATAATAATAATAATAAGGATTATCCATCAGCAACTTGCTCTGAAATACAGTCTTGTGGAA
This sequence comes from Fissipunctia ypsillon, assembly GCA_947568875.1. Classification (NCBI taxonomy): domain Eukaryota; kingdom Metazoa; phylum Arthropoda; class Insecta; order Lepidoptera; family Noctuidae; genus Fissipunctia; species Fissipunctia ypsillon. The sequence goes on along the minus strand of OX387659.1, from coordinate 10,473,547 downwards.
TCGGAAATGCCGTACTACAGATATGTGCCCGACTCAGTTCTCGAAAGTGGACATATCACACATCATATCACATTGTACTGGGATCGATCCATCATCACTGACAGGACTATTGTTGCCAATAAGCCTGATATAGTGGTGGTGGATCGAATAGAGCGGCGCGCAATGATTATTGAATGTGATGAGTTATTGATGAAAGATAAACAAATCAAGTATCTTGACTTGGCCCGCGAGGTTGTCGACATGTGGGATGTGGACTCAGCGATCATTGTGCCGATAGTCGTATCAGCCAATGGCTTAATTGCCAAGAGCCTCGACCAACACTTAAGGAGGCTCTCGTTGGGTAGCTGGATTAAGGGCTTGATTCAGAAAGCGGTACTTCTGGACACGGCTCGCATTGTTAGGAGGTTCCTCTCTCTGGAGCCCTGACCGCGTAGCTTGGACCCTGTTCCCGATACCAGTGGGCTACTATTTTTTATATTTTTAAATGTTTTTATACTTTTTATATTCTAATATTTAAAAATTTAATTTATATGTATTTAATGAAATAAAGAAAATAATAATATTAAATCAATTTATTGCATAAACAAAATCACATTGCACTGCTTACATTCAGCTGACATAATTCAATACACGTAGGCGTTCGATAATTTTAAACTCTATCCCTTAAACTAGGTCTGGCATGTATCTTAAGAGATAGGGTTCAATATGTTAGACTAAATTATATCTACTGAAAGACAAAAACAAGTGAAACCAGCGACGGTGTGGTACCTAACAACGTACTTAAATAAACAAACAAACAAATAAAAGAAAAGAAAAATAAAACTAAAAGTACGGATCTATGAATCGGTTGCGTATTTTTGGGTGTGTGTGTGTGTGTGTGTGTGTGTGTGTGTGTGTGTGTGTGTGTGTGTGTGGTTTTGAATGTGGTGTATGTGTATAGTATGATATGATGGTAGGGGCACCTCCTTTTAAGTATGTTTGTGTTTAAGAGATGTATGTCAGTAGATTTTCTGTCGTGATGTAGTCCTGCTGAAGTAGCCACTGAGTGATTTTATGTTATAACGCGCAATTGTTAGAATCAAGTAGTTGCTTGTATAAATGTGTACCTATAACGTACAGTAAGTGCACAGCACTAGCAAAAATCTTAATCATTAAGGGACGTGGTAGGTACCGTTAGTTTAATTACTTAAATAGATTACAATAATAAGGAATTAAAAAAAAAAAAAAAATGCGCTATGTTCACAAACTTAGTGGTTATCTCAAAAACACAAGAGTATTTCAGGAGCTACACCATCACCTCTTAAAGTAGTATTATTTTAATCTTACTTAAGTGTGGGAAAGAGATGGAGCTAGACGTCCCGTATAGCTTCATCTCTTTCTTACACTGAAGTAACATTAAAATAATACTGCTTTAAGAGGTTGACCCCCTGAGGTTACTTAACCCACAGGCCATCCAACTTACCGTCCTACTTAACCTTTACTTTATTACATAATCTACAAAAACTCCAGCTTAACACCTTCACCGCCAAGCCCAATCTCTTAAAATATCATTTTTTTAATAATGTATTTTTTTGCTTAAATATTTTTTACTGTTATTTCTAATACAAAATCAATGAAAAGCGTGTGCATTATTGGTACACAACGCTTTGAACGCAATAGGTCGTATCATTTTTGATACACTATGTTTTAACAAGCGTGTGCAAAAATGATACAATGGCGTTGAGGGTGTTAAGAATGAACGATTAAACCCATTATACTAATTGCATAATCAGCCTATAATATTCCCACTGCTGGGACACAGGTCTCCTCTCTTCGAGAGGGAGTGGGCTGTAATATACCAAGCGGGCCCAGTGCGGGTTGGTAGATGTCACAGGTCTTCGAATTTTTGGTTCTAGGACATACCGGTTTCTTCACGATATTTTCCTTCACCGTTTTGAGAGCAGTGGTGATGAAATTATTTACACAAAGTAAAGCGCCTGCCTGGGTTCGAACCCATGCCCTACAACTCGTAAGTCGCGGCCGCTACCACTGGGTCACCACTGCTCTACTCTACTATTATACTAATTAATGGAACGTATTTATGATGGAGATTAAGTTAACGCAACGAAGTAAAAATAACGCTTGAGTTTTTAATATCGTTCGTTTAACTTTATGTGGCGGTCGTATTAAGAGGCACTTTTAATTACGAAAAACTCCAATTAGCAGGAAAGGCTCGGGATAATCCTTGCGGTCACCGAGCAAGCACTAACCTACATAAACAACACAGGGCTTTCGCACACAGGAGGCAAGACGCGGTTTTTATATTGAGAATGATTAGGTTTGGTTTAGAAGAGCGTTAATTTAACACCCCTGTAAATATTGAACAAGGGCTTTATAATTTGAAAGGCAGACACTTTTTTTTTTGCGGATGGGAAATCATCAAATGACTTCTCCCGCTCTGGGCGGAGTGGGAGGGCGTGTCAGACTTTTACTGACTAAAACCCACCCGTGTTCCTTCTGTTGCCTGTGCCGGGGCCACGGTAACTCTTTCGAATATCCCGCAACCCCGGCTGGCGTCGGTCCTAGCGGATCCCTTCAATGCTGCTGACATCTCTTTGAAGCGCGCGTGGAACACAACGCGCCGTCGACTCGAGCCTGGTCCTTACCGGATGGCGAGCTACCCATTGCTAGCCGTCCGCAAGCCCGCGCCTACGGTGGCCGGGAATCGGCTGCCTTTTCCCGACGCCCAGGGCGTCTCCTGCGGCGACTAGGGGCGTGAGGGCGCAAAGCTTGCCTCTGCCTCACGCGTCCCGCCTCCTCCTTCGCGAGCATTACTGCTTCGCAGAAGCAGGTGATGGCTTCCCATGTACTCTCGCTCCGTACCATGGCCTGGACCAGGGCCGGACGCGAGAGATCGCCGCCGCCGAAGGGCAGACACTGTGCCGGGTATGTTAAAGGTGCCAGTTGGTGGTGGTATTAATTGAAGCGTACATGGTACAAAAACGCTTGAACGCACTTTACAGGACACCTCACTTTTTGCCTTATTTTACCCGCAATAAGAGTGCCTGGTAACCCCACAGAAGTGAACAGACGACGGTTAAGAGCGTTCTTCGCGCGCGGGCGGGCATCGTCGCATTTCTAGAGATTTTTCGTGATTATTTTATTGAATTTAAATCAAAGGACGATTTTATTTCCTCTGACAAATACTTAGATCGTTGGTATTTAAGAGAATATATGCAATTTTTTTACGGTTATTTTGGTATTTACTCTTAGAAAATAGAAAAAAAATTGAGAATAATTATGTCATTTTCTAACAATAAGAGTAAATACCAAAATAACTGTAAAAAAAAATAGCATTCATACTTATACCTACGACCTAAGTATTTGTCCGAGGAAATTGTCCTTTGATTTAAATTTAATAAAATAATCACGAGAAACCTCTAGAAATCTGACGGTGCCAGCCCGCGTGCGATGAACGCTCTTATACAAATGCTTGCAAGAAAAATTAGATAGGTACCTACAGTGAACGTTTCAGTAAATCTTATCACAGTCGCTAAAAAACGCTCGTGCCAACCAACGCCCTTACGAAATCTACAAAGTGCGGGTGACTTAGTTGCCAATACGTCGCAAAAGGCAACTTTGTCACGGTTTAGGTTCACAATCCAGTTTACTTGCTTAACTTAAACCTTTAAACCGTCCATTAGTGAATTAAATTCCACGTATTTCTGTAGCGGTATCGTTTATCCGACTGCGGAGTAAACATAAATAAAGTTTTAACTACAGAGGTGTAATAATTACGCACAAGCTTTAAATAAACTTTAATTAAAACTTTCCGTATTGTATTACGTTTTCGAGGAGATACAGCAAACTGTTCTCATGTAGATATTCTTGTACCTGAGATTACCGAGATACCACCGCTTATATAAAGTCAGGACTTCTCATTTGCTAAAACGCGTGACAGTGAGTGGTAACGGTTATCAGGTAACCACATAACATCACGCCTTGTTTCCCAGAAGGGTTAGGCAGAGGTTTACCTATTATAGCACACCCACATTTCGCCAGTTATATTGAAGGCGAGCCTATTGTTATCAACCGGGCACAAATCCAGGCTTCGGGCTGCTACTGAGAATTTCCTATTATTAAACTCAATATGACTTTGCCCGACCTGAGAATCGAACCCAGGACCTCCTGCTCAGCAGTGGGGCTTGCGACTACTAGACCAACGAGGCAGGATCCACAATGCTTATGAATTACGATACGATTATGATTCTGTCACACAGGAAAATCATCTTGTAGTCATATTGTCTATTCAAATAAATAAAATTGAAGTGTCTGTTTGTAATGTCAGAATAACAGTTTTTTTAATAAATGCATATGAAAGTATATACGGTACTTATTAAAAAAAAAAAACATTTTTTTTAAATTTTTGTCTGTCTGTTTGTTCCGGCTAATCTCCGAAATGGCTTAACCGATTTTGACGGGACTTCCACTGGCAGATAGCTGACGTTACAAGGAGTAACTTAGGCTACTTTTATGTTACAAAAAAAACAGGCTTCCGCGCAAGAACTTTAAAACCCATCAAATTGTGAACAAAAAGTCGGATTTGAACAATTCTTTTTGCATTTGGTAGCCCATTTCTCGAGGATAGTTATAGACTATTTAACATCACGCTACGACCCCTAGGAGCCGAATAAAAAGAAAAAAAGTCGGAAAGAACACTAAGCGAAAACAAAGTAATAGCGCGGGCGGGCGATACAACGCGGCGGGTCGGGGGACGAGGAAGTTTTATTAAAATGTGGCTGTTATTTTAGTATATTGTGTAGCTTATGAATTCCACGCGGACGAAGTCGCGGGGCACAGCTAGTGAGACATAATTACAGTTACACGTAGGAGAAAATCTATTTTATGAGTGATTTAGATATATATTATAATCGCCTTCTTCACTGTCCCTCTCATCGCACAGACTTTATTCACTCTTCCTTCTTCGTTCAGTCTATCTCTCTGTGGAATGCGCTCCCCCTGGAAATCAGGATGGCTACCAACCGATTATCCTTTAAAATAAAAGTTCGCGAGCACATTCGTAAGAAGCTGGCAGTATCATCACAACATTAACGTTTTCCCATTGTTTGTCTTATTTGTTTTAATATATTCGTGTATTTATGTATATATTTATTTGCGCTTATTTATATATAATTAGGTATATATTATTATATTTATAGTTTGTAATAGGTATATGTGTATCTTTATATTTAAATAAATATGTATTCCACAATTTCTCATAATTGCACCTACCACTGTTTGTCTCTGCATCACCCAAAGGTTGACTGGTAGAAAATGCCTATGGCATTAAGTCCGCCTCTGTACTTTTCTGTGCATGAAGTATTAAATAAATAAATGAGCTGAACAAGAAGAGTGTAAATATTCTACACGCAACAAATAACTGTAAGCAAAGGCATCCACAAGAAAAACCCTTCCGTGTTAATCAATAGTGTGCGAAATCCCAAAAAAAAGTGGGTCAGGAATGAAGGCCATTGAAGGCATCACATTACGGTTTATTTTGGTATATGATGATAGATAGTCCAGGAAATCGAGGGAGGCGAAGAAATATGGCTTATCAGTATCATGTTGTTCAAAGTTTTCAGGGCAATGGATTTATTAAGTATTTGAAATGTGTGTAGGTAGGTACAATCAGCAACAAAAATCGATTAACACTCTCACCGCCATGTGGTACGCCGGCCGCCCACGTAAATTCTAGTGCAGCAAGCTATTATTGATTTTTTGGGGCGAGTTGCTAAAGAAATGGAATGGGCGGCGCGCCGCCCACATGGCCTGCTGCTTTGGAAAACTGTATATATGCGTGGCGGTGAGAGTGTTAACACTTCAGTTTTTTTAAGTCTTAATGCTTACATATCTCGGGACCCACCCGGGTATCCGGGTATCCGTGTATCTGGGGTCCCGGACCTTTGGAGGACGTACAAGTGGCCGAAGCCAACTCGCAGAGGCCCCTTATACCATTTTAAACGATGAGGCACTAACCGATGATTATCCCTATATACACTATGCAAATGCATCCCAGGACAACTCCCTGTTGGTACAGGACTTATATTGTACTATGGGTTTGGGTGGCTGTAGTGGATTGGTTACCAAGAACTATGGAAAGACTATGTCCCCTGCCTGATCTTGCACACTCAATAATGGGCCCACGAAAACGTTCGCTAGCACATAGTGTCGTAGTGACAAGGGGGCAACATGGCCTGAGGTGCTTAAGAGGAGTGGAGAGGTATTCCACGACTATCAGGACAATCCCACAGCCCGGAAGATGGTCAAGATCCCTACCAGCACTTACTGGAATGGGTCCATATTGGCTCACCTAAAGTTCTTTACCCGAAATTGTTCTTCCTAATGATTTGTAATCCGAATGATCACTCTTCCTAAAATTTTTCATCCTAAAGTTTTCATTCATACTATTTGTAGTGCTACCGGCGATGTTCATAACACTCATGTTTCCGAAAATTGTAATTAATAATATCATTAATGTAAATATATTTAAACTCCTACTGTTTTTTGTCATAACGCTTTTATCCCTAAATATAATTAACATAATAGAAAAAAATACTTAGAAAAAATTTGCGACCAATTTCGAGGTAGCGCTCGCCGGCCGCTGCCGCGGCACCGCTCGCTTCGCTCGCTCGGCTCGCGCGTAGTTGGTCAAAGTTCTAACCTAACCTAACCTATGGATCCCTTCCAAAGAATAAAAAGAAATCTAAACAAAAAGATATGACTTTGAATAATAGTGTAAAAGATATAGGAAAACAAATAAAAGTATAATAGATGTTTATTGCTGCTGACGTCATGAAGTTGAATGCTTCGGAATTATGAACATTAGAGACAGAGTAGTTAGGAATTGTGATTGTTAGGATGAAAAATGTTAGGAAGAACATTTTCGGATTTCCAATTATCGGAGTTGAAAATTTAGGTGAACTTTGGCGCACCCTACTGGAATACTTTCTTCCTCCGAGCACGTGCTCTTGCGAATCTCCACTCAAGCCGGCCAATAAAGGCAAGAATGAGGTGGGAGTTCTGTTCCTCGTCAGTGTTCACTCCAGCCGGCCAATAAAGGCAGGCCGGAGGTGAGGAATAAGTAAGTCTTAATTATTATTATTGTGCCTGTGATGTCCCACTGTAGGGCAAAGGCCTCCCTACTCTCTTTTCACTTCTTCCTGTTTAAAGCTGCTAAGGACCAGTTCTTGTTGAAGGAGTCCAGCTCTTCCCGCCATCTCCGTCTGAGCCTGCCGTGATGTCGCTAAGTCTTAATATTAAAGGAAAAGTAACATTAAAGGAATATAACTGTTATAAATATAAAATGAGGATATACAATATATCGAATAATTTTGTGTCAATTTAGATTATATGTAAAAGTAGCAGTGCTATTCGACTTTTGTCGCTGACCTGTATCATGGATGTAGTCACATATTTATTACTTTTGTCAAAGCATGTTTATTATAGTATTTGTTTTCTCGAAGGAAATGATTACATAACACATATTTATACAATACAGGTTTTAGTAAACGTCATATTTTTACAGATATTATGAACCTTTATTTTTAAATGTTCTACCTTTGTAAATAGAACCGTAAATAATTATTGGTTAATGGTTTGAATTTAAGCGCGCATCAAACATTTCTCCATGAATTTGTGTATCAATTTTAAAATAGATTGTGGATATTAATTTTACGTGAAAACGAAGCTATTTCGCTGAATTTGAAATGCATTATCGTTGAAACTGTAAACGGAACGCTTATTAGAAATTATGAATTTCTTCGATATTCAATTTCACTTTGTCAAAGCACTAGCTAGGTTTCATAGAACAGCAGATCAATATCCATCTGCTCAGCCTTTTCCCAGCTTTGTTGAGATTGGCTTCCAGTTTAATCGGATGCAGCTGAATACCAGTATTTTACATGGAGCTACTACCTATCTGACCTCCACAACCCAGTTACTAGGTAACACGATACCCCTTGGTAAGATTGTCAGACTTTAAGGCTTCTGATGACCCGTAACGTCTGTCAAAGATTCATGAATGACTGCTGGGACTAACGGTTTAACGTGCTTTCCGAGGCACGGAGGGGTCTCGGTATGTAAAGATCACGGACCGACCGCGGCAAGCGTAGCTTAACCTGATCGATTGACCCGTTTAGCCACGATCCCCATATGAAGTGAGCTGTCAATAGTGTCAGTCTCATCATCAGGTAGAATGACAGCTCACTTCAAGCTCACTTTACCAAAGTTTTCACTGTTAAATTGTTATAGAATACAGCGGCAGTTCTTCTGTAAACAGAAGTAGTAGTTCGTTGATTAATATTAATGATGGAATTTGTCTGATATGTGGGTCAGAAGATTAAGTGGAGATGTGACTTCGGACAACAACGAGACTGTTTTGTCATTTATCTTCGTAACACATCTAGCGACTCCCTCACCCTCTGTGGAACAGTGTGGGAGCAGTCCCATACAAAATAATATAGAGGAAAACAAACATGCCATAGACTATGTTCGTAGACTCTGCTGCCATAGACTCTATCTACAGACTATGCCCCCGCATACAGATAAATAACATCGGGCTCACACTTCTTTCACAATTACTTTACCTCTGACAGCAACAACCCAACAGCTACTTTATAATAACGAGAATAAAGATTATTGTGGTTTTAACAGTAATGCAAAAGCACAGGTAAATTAGTTAATTTATGTAAATTAGTTATTTTTTAATGTGAAACAAGGACTTTAGAAATGACATGTAGGCTATGCAGACGACATAGTATAATGACTGCCTCGTTGGTCTAGTGGCCGCAAGCGCTACATCTGAGCATGAGGTCCTGGGTTCAATTCCCAGGTCGGGCAATTTGTTATTGGGTTATTACCATTTGGAATTTCTCAGTAGCAGCCTAAAGTCTGGATTTGTGCCCGGTTGATGGCAATAGACTCGCCCCCTATTACATGGGACTTAAAAATAACTAGCGAAATGTGGATGTACTATAGATACACCTCTGCCTAACCCTTCGAGGATTACAGGCGTGATGTTATGTTATAATCTAATGTTGTATGCTCACAAAAGTATATGTGAATTACCTAAATTAGTCTGTCATGCATTTTGACCATGTGGAGTGATTAAATTAATTAATTAATTCTATTACGTATTTCCTATCTTGATGGACAAAAATATTCGTTGAATGCATAACCTCCTCCTTTTTGAAGTCGACTAATAAGGGCCGCGGACGGGTGAATTGTTCTCCTAAAGTCTTAGATGCAAAACAATAATCATTGTTATCTGAGAATGGAATGATGACTAGCAAATTGATACAACGTCCTAAAGCCGGGATCAGACTGAAAACGGCAGACAAATGATATCCATTTGCTTTAGAGAAGAGAAATTTGGAAGGCTTAAGCTGACTACAAGCGTAATTATAAGTTATTATGTATGAAAGCTTCCTTGGAAGATGATTAATGATGTTCGTTTCGTTAAACAGGGCACTGTTCACTGCTAGCTTCTCTAGTTAGAGCTGCTGTTATGAGCGTTTTACACAGTTTTTGTTTCAATAAAGTATTAAAAATAACAAGTGTTGTCGCCTGCTGGAGTTATGGAATCAAGGCTCCTTCAAACAGGCATGATTCGCGTCGCGTGTCGCGCCTGTTTGCAGGAGCCTTCAACCGTCAATTTTTAAATATTAATTGTTAAGCAAATTGCCACTTTACGTCCATTTGCCGTGTTATGGCCATATATGTATGTAGGTACGGACAATTTAAGTTGGTAGTCAATTTGCTTAACAATTAATTTCTGGGCTTTACAATTTAAATCAAACATTTCTTTATGTTTTTGCTGCCTGCTAGAGTAGTTTTAAAAATTAAATTTAATAAAAAAAGCATTCTACTTTAATTCATTTGATATTTTACAGAATGTACCAGTATTTACTCCATTATGAAATTATTTTCTATATACATATATACAGGGTGTAAGGGACAGCCCTCCGCAAACTAACAGGGTGCATTCAGCTCCTTATTTTGAATCATATTCCACCGGAAATATACTCAGGAAATTTTTCATTTTTTTATCGTTTTTTCAGTTACTGTTCCTTTATTTCAAAGTAAAATTACATTATCTGTACGCAGCATTCCATTTATGTAAATAAAACAGTTAAAATAAAAAAAGTCAGCAATGGATGTTGAAATACTCAGCGGCCGAAGCCTCGCTGCGCTGCCGTTCGCTACGCGCGTTTTGCCACGGTAACGATACATTGCGCGTGAGGTAATAAAACAAATTAGATTAATTAGATTCCCATAACGTTCCTGAAATAATTTCATGTACCGGTCATCTTAGTATGATATACTGAATTCACCCCATCAGTCTGTCGCTTACACCCGTATAGTACGAGTTGACAGGTTTTGTAAACATTTTATTTTTGCCATACTATATGTACACATAGGTTTTTGCTACTATTTATTCGTTATTCAATTTGATGGATGAACTGAACTAGAAATTAAAACAGTTTAAGAGGCGAAAATATGAAAACATTGAAACATTTTTCATGTACCTACTCGTATAACGGAGATGAAATTGGTCGATCGGAAATACAATGTCATCATGTCATTCAGGTCCACTCAAAAAAATTTTTTTAGAAAAAAAAAATGAATATCGGTGAAATACCTTCCTATTATTTAACACAATGTGCCACAATAAAGTCTAATATGAACCATGAGTATACTGTCATGACTCCGTGGATGCCTCAGTGTGGTCATATCCATTTCCACTAAATCATTTGCGAATATGGGTACAAAAGAAAGGTCTTATATAAACAATAGTGTCCATTAGCCATATCCTACCATAAGGCATGTTTTACAAATACACAGGTATCTATGAAACTAGAATTTAACAATAAAAATACATTATTTAATATATCGTATGGAGTAACATTATATAAGTTTATCCTGTAAATATGCGGTGACAGAGTAATATGCTTTTCTTAGTAACAGTGTTTTTAAATATATTTATATCACTTATCTCCAGAAGTGAATTTGGTAAATGGTTATACATATATGCGTGGAGCCATACATAATAATTTATACTTTTATTTAATAACGCTGTTTTGTTGCTTGGTAAACATACATTGAATTTGTATCTTTTGCTATTTACCTTATTAAAGTAGTTTTTATTTTTTCTAACGAACATTTTATCTTGACATTTGACTCAACTGATATTATGTTTCTCAGCAAAGTTTTATTTAGAAAAGAAATTATTACTGTTTTAAGTGATCAGAACCCTAATAATTAAGTAATGTTTACTTTTATTCTGTTTATTTTTATATCGTTGTTTCTAACAACTAGTAGATCTTTTTAGTAATATGTGGATAACATTGTGAGTAGTGTATTTGTTACCTCTATTATTAAGTTCTAAGCTATGTTTACTTATTACTACACTGCTGTTTGTTGTCCCTAAATAAATAAATAACATCTAAATAATATATGTATATATGCATGGTAAGGTAAGAATATTTTATTTCAAAAATGATAGTCTGCAGCTGTGAGTTACTTTTATACTAGTTATGGCTCGTATACATTCCTTCTGGGCTTTAAATACCGCTTCTTTATTAGTAAAATTACCCCAAAAATAACACAATACTTTAGAGTAGGTGTGCAACATAGCCGTTGTAGGCTGTAAGGACTGTAGAAGTACTGACCGTTTGTTTAAGTTTTAAAACACGAGCAGGTAACTAAAACTGACCGTTTATGTGGCAGGGGGGCACTTGACTCTTGACACTTAACTAACAAAAACTAGCACTTTAAAGCTTAATATTTCAGAAACGGATCCCTTAATCGAAAAATTGTTTTCAAAAACCCGCAATATTTTTAAAACACCTATCCAATAACACAATAACACCATAGGAAGACAAGAAAAAAATCATACCCGCTTTACGTGTACAGGAAGAACCCTAAATTTTTTTTTTTTTCATCTTTTTATTTTACCACTGTATTGGCGTGATTAATATGTATATCCATGCCAAATTATAGCTTTCTAGTACTAAGAGTCTCTGAGCTAACCTGCGGATGGACGGATGGACGGACATGGCGAAACTATAAGGGTTCCTTGTTGACTACGGAACCCTAAAAACGAAGCAATGACAGAAGAACTTAAATATGTGATGCACGGTGCTCACATATTCACAAACATTGTAAAAGTGTACGATTTTCCTAAAATTTTAAGAAATAGTGTGTGAGCTAAAGTAATCATCATCACCTGCCTAGCCTTTTCCCAACTATGTTGGGGTCGGCTTCCAGTCTAACCGGATGCAGCTGAATACCAGTATTTTACATGGAGCGACTGCCTATCTGACCTCCACAACCCAGTAACTGGGTAATACGATACCCCTTGGTAAGACTGGTTGTCAGACTTTCGGGCTTCTGACGACTCGTAACGACTGTCAAAGATCCACGAATGACAGCCGGGACCAACGGCTTAACGTGCTTTCCGAGGCACGGAGGAGTCTCGGTACGTAAAGATGGTCACCCATCCACGAACCAACCCCAGCAAGCGTAGCTTAATCTGATGGATCGACCCGTGCGGCTGTTATTACTTAGCCACGAGCTCCTCTAAGCGAGCTAAAGTAATCACGGAATGTAAAATCAGTGTCATAAAAAATAATAAATTATACAATTTAATTAACAACCAGTTTGATTTTGACTATTAAACACATTTAGGTTAGATATTATTTTTTGCAAATTTGACCGTTGTCTTAGCTTTTGTAAGTTCCATGAACTTTTAAAGTCAATGAAAAAGATTGCCTCGGACTTGGGCTTGCCTTGGACTGCCTCGTTGGTCTAGTGGTCGCAAGCGCTACTGCTGAGCATGAGGTCCTGGGTTTGATTCCCGGGTCGGGTAAAGTGTTATTGGGTTTTTCCATCTGGAATTTCTCAGAAGCAGCCCGGAGTCTGGATTTGTGCCCGATAGATGGCAATAGGCTCGCCTCCTATTACATGAGACTTAAACATAACTGGCGAAATGTGAGTGTACTATAGGTACACCTCTGCCTAACCTTTCGGGGAAACAAGGCGTGATGATATGTGTGAAAAATATTGATATTGGCAAAACCTTACACAGTCAAAGTGTAAACGGTGAACATAAAAGGTAGCGGAGCAAGTAATCAATAGGGACACAATTTCCTGTTTAACTTTAACGGTTTTCAAACTCAAACTCAAAGCATTTATTTCAAATAAACCAATTACAAGCACTTTTGAATAGTCAAAGAGTCTGTCAGTTAGTCAGAAAGTTGAAGCTAGTTGCCCATTCCAAAGCGTAGATCTCTATGGAGAAGAACGGGCAAGAAACTCCACGGACATTCTTTTAAATCAAAATATTGTTACAAAATATTGGTTACATCATTCTTGTTGAAATTAACTATGTGAGAATAATGTAGAAAGACGTTCACGTTAAAAGCGTCCGCAACAAAAAGGTAAAAACCAAAACCGATTCAAAAATTAAAATAAGCCGCTAAGAGATGACCAGTCCCTACTGACGGCGCTCGTTCACGAACATGACGCATGGATCAGCACCATTCAGCTCAACCATTTTGAAGGGAACTTAATGATCCAACACACAGGCCACCACCAGCGAGACATTTGAGTGAGCATGATTTTCTTACAGTAACCCACGAACCACTTTCAGAGTTCCTTGTAAGTAAGAAAAATCCTTCATTTAACAATTTGCGTAAAGTCTAAAGAGACCTTTACAAATTCTTCAGGATTAACATAACGTCCTGCCTTGTTTCCCCAAAGGGTTGGGCAGAGGTGTACTTATAGTACACGCACATTTCACTAATTATGTTTAAGTCCCATGTAATAGGGCGCGACCCTTTTGCCATCAACCGGGCACAAATCCAGACTCCGGGCTGTTTCTGAAAAATTCCAGATAGAAAAACCCAATAATACTATGCCTGACCTGAGAATCGAACCCAACAGTAGCGATTGTGACCACTAGACGAATGAGGCAGTCAATTCTTCAGGATTAATAACTTCTTATTTTTCTTTCCTCCTCAATTTAAAAAGTTAAAACTTCAAGTCTATAAAAATAGTCATAAAAAATATTTTACGACGGTAATTTTTTCGGAGAAGCAAACAAGACCAGGAAATTAAAAGAAAGTAATAGGAAATTTAAAAGAAAAACAATTTGTAACTTTTGACTTGAGCCCTCGGGACATTGAATTTTACAATAAGCCCTCTTTGTTTAATTTTTGTAAATAAGTAATAATGAAAGTTTACTAAAGTAAGTAGCTTTAATTGAATATGCAATTTCGAAAAGGGCACATATCTGTAAATTTAAAATGTTCAGGAATTGAAAAAAACTAAATATTTTCCAAACCATTGTTTTATATCTAAAAGTAGCTATCGAGTTACATTTTGGTGTTAATATGCTTTCAAAAATGACTAAAATGATTTATTTTCAAATTAATATATATGTGTTATTAGATATATTATATTTGTGAGATGTGCCCTTTTCGAAATTAACAGTAATTGAGTAAAATAAATTAAACTAAAAAACATTAGAAACTTGTGTAACTTTTATTTTAGGCATTTAAAATCAAACATATTACTAAAATTAAACATGAGTAACACGCTTTTATTAAAATTCTTCTTCTGCAGCCTCTCTTTCAGTAGTTGTAGGCCATTGTAAGATTTCTTCATAAAAATCTATAAATTCAGCCGGTATGTATTGTTTCACCTTTGAAATGTCTGCAATCTTTAGATGATTTATAGGTACTTTACCACTATATGCTGAGTTTGATTGGCTAGGCAAGTTACTACAAGTACCTTTTACTTTTGAAAGAATGTATATTTCTTGAGAAATGTCACTATCTATATAGCTTTTTGCGATTACTTCTCCAGGTTTTCTTGAGTCAAAAACAAACTCGTAATAAGTCGATACTTGAAAAGTAACTTTTTGATTTTTAGGTACATCTTTTCCATAACTTCTCACTGATAAAGGTTTAGCTTTAAAATTTATTTGAGCCCATTTCTTGAAATCTGTAATGTCTTCTGTATTGACTTTTTCAACGTTAAATTTCTCCGTGTTGCTGGATTGTACTATAAGATCAATATATTGTTGGTGGGTAAACACACGGTCTTCGCGTCTAATTTTCCTTTTTACAACTGAAAAATTTCTGTCGCAATCATTAAAAGAGTGACCTCGTACTGGAAAATATATATGGATCATCATATTTTTTTGTACAGATAATGCCATCAAAAATCTAATCACTGTATTATTCTTGTTCTGTCCGGGGCAACCGTCACAAAAAAGATGAAGATCAGTTATCGTATCTGGAACGTACATATTAATGTAATGATTTAGGAAAGACGACACTTCGTTGGGACCTTTTAATGCTTGCCCTTCATGATACGAGTAAAATGTTCCTTTGCCAGTCTTCATATTGTGTATACAAAATTCGTAGACCCAAAGTTGTCTGTAGTAAAAAATTTCCTGTACAGGCAGAGTAGGTAAAGGTAAATTTTGCATGTAATCGAAAGATAATCCTAAAACCGTTTCATCACTGGCACATTTTTCTTGTATTTCTTTTACTTTTTTATAAAATTTGCCAGCACGACGCTTGTGTATCATTAATTCTGCAGCTGCTGTTCTTTTAGCGCCATCATTTAAATGAGGATCCCTCATCTTAACATTCAGTTCTTCACACTTACTGCAAACGTCGATTTGTGGTCTCCCAAATGATAATTCAAAATTCGAATTAAAATATTGCCGAAAAAACTGATAGTTAATTTTGTCCGTCATTTCAGGTGTCCGGCTCAAAAACATTTCATGTAATTTTTTAATATTTAATGACGATGACAAATATTGTTTTGTAATATCGTTAGAATAATGGATTTCTTTTTTATCAAGAGCATCTACAAAGTCGTGAATTTTAATGCAACATTCGCCAGGAATAACATTACTCCTTGAACCTACTGCTTTGCCTCTCTGATCTTGTGGTATTTTATTCTGTTTCTTTAGTTCTGTCAATCGTCGGCATCTCTTAACAGTAATTCCATATAAACTTAAGAACGCAGATTTACATACCTTTCTTTTTTTCGTACCAATTTCTACAAAATATTTACAGGAAACCGTTTTAGGTTTCGCCTTAGCCGGATCATCGGTTCGTTTTGAGGTGTCCTTAGGTATAAATAATTCTATCCTGCTTTGAAGATAAATATCTTGTTCGTTTTTAGTTCCAAAAGAATTAATTTTTTCAATCAAGCCATCCATATCGTCTTCAGACATTTTTTGAAAACATTTTTGGGGACACCTGGAACAATATCGGTCAACAATAACTTAAATTGATAAACAAGAGAAACAAAACAAATATGAAACTCATTAATATAGGTAATTTCATTAAAATATGACAGGTCATAAAATAATCTAGGTTATCGTTTTAAATGATTACAAATAACATGAAAATATGTAGGTAGGTACCTACCTATATTATTAATCAATGAACTTACCGGCAACTTGCTCCTGTTCGTCGTCCTGGCATTCGTCTCCCTTTGTGGTTAACATGTGGTAAACCTTTTATTTTAGAAGTTTTAATGACAACATGTTTATAGTTCTCTTGATTTCTTACTCCTTTTTTATTTTTTTTCGGAATTTCATTATCGGAATCAGAAGAACTCATTGTGTGCGCTTGTAACACTAACGGACGTGTTAACTAACCACTGCCAACACAATGACCGTGTTAATTAACCACTGCCAACACAATGACTGATGCAATATTTGCTTGTACTACATCATACTAACGAAAGAGACATATATTTTGGTTTAACGGTCGTATTTTTAATTCAATAAGTTCGAAAAGGGCACATCTCTGGGAGTTGTGACCTTTTCGAAATTGTTTCTGTACAGACCATGATGTTGATAGTCGAATGAATACAGAGATGTGCTCTTTTCAATGATAATGGGTGTAGGCAAGCATTTACACCACATTAGTACAAAAAAACCTGTTTGGCAAAATATGCGACATGTGCCCTTTTCGAAATTGCATATTCAATTATAGGAGTTACAAAATGGTTGAGCTGTATCCACGCGTCATGTTCGTGAACGGGCGCCGTCAGTTGAGATTGGTCATCTCTTAACTGCCAGGTCTTATCTTCAATCTAATTTTTTTACATTGTTCTCACATATAGAAGCAACAAGAATAATGTACCCAGGATTTTGTAATAATCTTGATTTAAAAGAGTGTCCATGGAGTTTCTTGCCCGTTCTTCTCCATAGCGATCTATGTTTTGGAATGGGCAACTAGCTTCAACTTTCTGACTAACTGACCGACTTATGGCAATTCAAAAGTCTCTGTAATTGGTTTAATTGAAATAAATGATTTGTGTTTGAGTTAAAAAATTGTTTCTCACTAAAACCTGACTTAATTCTAAAGTCTTTATTTTTCTGAATAATCTGGCTTTCTTTTAATTAGCATTTAATTTTCATTTGAAATAGCACAATAGAATCCTTGGGTGACACCGTGAATATATCAACCACGTAGCATAAAGCAAAATCAGTCTTTAACGTTCCCACTGCTGATACACAGGCCTCCTCTCTCCGAGAGGGAGTGGGCTGTATTCAACCACACATGCCCAGTGCGGGTTGGTAGATATCACATGCCTCCGAGTTTTTGGTTCTAGGACATGCCGGATTCCTCACGATGTTTTTCCACCCTACCTTTACCTGTTAACCACGTTGTGACAACCCAAAAATGCAAATCCAATTAGACATGATTATCATTGAATTTATCATTAAATACAAATACATAAATAAATTTATTTCACCAAAAGCCATCACAGTACAGGAACTAAAAACTAAGAGCATATAAGGCTTATAACTAGGTCACAATCATTTTAATTCCCTGACTCCTAAACTAGGTGTATGTGCCTGTGTCTTAGGAGTCAGTGATTCTCCACAAAAAACAAGACATAGCCATAAATCAGGACGTTACAACAATAGGCAAATGGCGTAAAAGAAACCAGGAAATAATTTAAGTAAAGAAAACACAAGATGAAAAACGTTTAATCAGTGTGATGAGGTGAGAGAAAAAAAAAATGTAGGGTCCAAAAGTGTATGTGTGTGTTTGTGTGTGTGTGTGTATGTAGTGAGTAAGTGAAGGATGTCTGTGAGTGCGTATGTGGTATGTAGGTGTAGGGTGCGTGTAGTGAACAAGAAAGGGGTGTAACCAGTACACATACGTCTAAGGTTAGATTTAGACTTATATTCATAGTTATAGTACCTTATCATCGCAAATTACCCAGCAGAAGATCCTCAGTGTCATCATAACTTAGTGTTTGGAGATAATCTTTAAGTAAATTTTTGCATTTATATTTAGGGCACGAATAAATTTTAAACTTTTTATTTAAGAGATTGTACATATTAATGCTATTAACGTAGAATTGGCGTTTGGCAAAGGCAGTTCTATGGCGTTCCAGAGGAAAAACATCATGCTTAAGTCTACCAGTCGGTTCCTTAGGGGGACGCACAGAGTGTTTACGTAGCGTCGACAAGAGCACATAAAGTTGCCTAACTGTGAGTACCCTACAATCAGCATAGAGCTGCGCAGTGGGATACCTTCGTGGACGAAAGAACATTACCTTCAGAACAGCTCTCTGAGCTCTCTCAAGGCGGATAAATACATTTTGAGTGGCGCCACCCCACACGGGCAAACAGTACGTTAGGACAGACTGACAAAGGGCAAAATATACTAATCTGAGCGTATCATTATCAGCAGAACTTCGTAGTTTCTTAAATATACAGATTAGCTTACGGATTCGAGACGCGACTTTGTCTATTTGTGGGTGCCAGTTGAGATGCTGATCAATAAGTACTCCCAGATATCTAACAGAAGAGGATTTAGTGAGAAAGAGGCAGCTACACTGCGCATTGAAGAGATAAGTACCATTTCAACTGCAAAGAATATCATATTACAAAGATTTTTGTGTATAAAGTTAACGTACTTAAAGACTTACCTTATCCAAAAATAAATCTACAATTAATGACCACAGTTTTTCGGTAACTGGAGGAACATAGTAGCCACAGGTCGCCACCAGCTTACGTTGCTAGGCAACGGGGGTCGTTAGTGCATGTTACACGAACTTAATACGCCTTGAAACTGACAAGTAAGAGAAGATTTCCGTATGTATGAGGTCAGGTGAAAAGCGGGTCTTATTAAAATTCGTATTCGCCCGAAACAGCTGAATAACGGCCGAACCCAATAACCAATTTTCAGTAAAAGACAGACCGCTATTGATGGTAGACAGTATAATTCTATCTGTCCTTATGTCAGGCCGGTAAGATTCCATAATCTCTTATAGATTAATTGGGACGTTAAAACCATAGTTTTTCTATCTCCAGTATGCCAAAACTGGTGATAGATAGGTTATTGGGTTCGGACGTAAGTCGTGTGATAGATGGTCAAAAGAGGAAATTCTATATTCACTATGATGTTTGGCAGATATATTAGTGATCGCTTTTTGTTATGTTTTTAGCGTTCAACAGTCTCAGTAGTCTCAATATTCTTTGTGTCGACCACAATGAATGTATGAATAAGTATGTATCAATTGATATTTTATTGCCTGGAGTCTAACGAATCTTAGGCCGAGATCTATAAACGTAACTTATCTCGTGCTTTGACTTAGACATGTTCCTGTCTCTATAATGCAATTGTAGTTTTACAGCTGTGCGACAGTGACAGGATAACGCTTAGCCGAAGCACGTGCTTAGTAAAGTTTAAAGATTTTGGCCTCAGTAAATTGTCTACAGTTTCCATGTTTTAGATTTTACCTATAAAAATAACAGTGGCCGACAGAAGGCACAATAATAAAATCCTTCTTAATAATAATAAAACACCAACATTCCGTTGTTGAAGCAGTAAAATTGTATTAAAGTTTTCATGTTTATTTTCTCTACTGGCAATGCTAACTTTATAAACACTGCGAAATAAATAAACTTCATTTATTTTACGGAATTTAAATGAATACCTATCATTAAGCTCGATTGCTGTAGTGCAAATTTAAATATAATCAAAGAGATTTTTCAGCCGTACAACAAGTTTCATTTCGCAAGAATTTCTTGTTTCATTAATATTTTTGCCTATTCAGAATTTCATGATATTTGCTTTCATTCGGAAATGAATAATTTTGTTATTAAATAAAACTTATTTTTTGTAAGTAGGGTGGGTTTTGGTTGATTTAATGGTCTCTGGGGTTTAAACTTGTCTGTAAAGTAAAATTAAGAAAATGTAATTCTAAGCTTAACAATACTGATTTCGATATTAAAATGTTCAAGGTTAACACGTTAGTTTATTTATTATGGTTTTTCGAGGCAAAATAAGAAAATATGTATAAGACACCCTATAAAGTGGCTTACTGACTCATGTTCTATGTACCATCGTGGACATTTGCGGGCATTTGGGGAAAAGTGGTTCACCACAAATGTCCGCGATGGTACAAAGATGTGCTTAAGCGCCACATGAAGCAATGTGATCTAGAGACGTCACAATGGGAGGCAATGGCAGCAGACCGGTCACTGTGGAGGCATACCGTGAGCATTAAGGTGTTTGCGTTTGAAAGGCGACGTAAAGAGGAGCTCGATGCTAAACGAGACGAGAAAAATTGGTTATATCAGTCACCTGAGGGCACACCAGCGATGTCATCAATAGGCAGATCCAAGTCGCTGTGGCCGAAATCGGCCAGAATCTATATATTATATACATAGGTAGGTACCTTTCCATCTTTGTCGATTTTTAGAATAACTGTGGGCTGATAAAATTCGTAATCATAAATAAGCCTGTAAGCCTTAGATTTACAAATAAATGTATCATTGTAAAACCATACGCAGGTATACGATTTGAGAATCGTGCGAACAAATTACAAATCTATCTATACATTATTATATAATTACTTGTCCTAACTGATTCATCAACGCAGAGCCTAAGCCGCTGGGGCTACAAACTTTTGGCAGTTGATGCTTTTTATGTTGTAGTTGTAAGCATACACTAAAGAAGGATTTTTGGAAATTCGACCTTTAAGGGAGTGAAAAGGGGGGATTTTGTTTGTATGAAAAATCTTATTCCTTGAGTTAATAAACTTGACACTTGGCACGAATACTTATCTTAGTATACGTAAGTCATGAAGTTTATAATTTTTAGTTTTTCTAAACTATTCCCTAAAGAGGAATTGGGGGGTGTCAATGTTTGTATGGAAGATTAACGCGCGGTCCGATTAACTCGAAACTCAGTATTTATACTTAAGACCAAAAATAAAAAATAACGCGTATCAGGGTTCTTTGAAAATCTACCCCTAACGGGGTACTAAAGTACGAAATCCACGCGGACGAAGTCGCGCGGGAAGTGCTAGTACAAAATATACGTATCTAAACGTATTTTGATCAGAGTATATATATGTCGGAGATGCAGGGGGATTTAAATCCGAAATATCGTCGTCCGCCATGTTGTACGTGGTTGAAAAGAATCAGTGCGCACACCCAGCGCAGTCGAGCTCTGGATGTCAATAGAATCATGTCAATAACACACTAGTCTCACCTTGACATCTGACAGATGTCATACGTCACAAGCGACAGTTCATTGACAGCCTCGACTCAAACTACTGACTCAATGACAGTTGTTATCGATTTGGTTAATCGACTAAGGTATCTCAAACGCTAAAAGATGGCGGTACTAGTACGTAAACAAGCCTTTTACTTCACTCCTCCGACACGGCCATACTGACGACAAGCGCGTTCTCGCGCGATCTTTTGAACAATTGTCGTAACAAATGCCGACCGCTATTAGTCCAAAACATGAGGTTTCCGTACTGGAACATTAAAGGTAAGAGCATGGAGCTCAATGCAGCATCACGAACACAAAGTGCGGAGCTTTCAACGATCAATCTTCACAAGCACAAAGCGCGAAGCTTTCAATGCTCTGTCGTCACAGGCACAAAGCGCGGAGCTTTCAATGCTCAGTCGTCACAAGCACAAAGCGCGGAGCTTTCAATGCTCTGTCGTCACAAGCACAAAGCGCGGAGCTTTCAATGCTCAGTCGTCACAAGCACAAAGCGCGGAGCTTTCAATGCTCTGTCGTCACAAGCACAAAGCGTGGAGCTTTCAATGCTCTGTCGTCACAAGCACAAAGCGCGGAGCTTTCAATGCTCTGTCGTCACAAGCACAAAGCGCGGAGCTTTCAATGCTCAGTCGTCACAAGCACAAAGCGCGGAGCTTTCAATGCTCTGTCGTCACAAGCACAAAGCGCGGAGCTTTCAATGCTCAGTCGTCACAAGCACAAAGCGCGGAGCTTTCAATGCTCAGTCGTCACAAGCACAAAGCGCGGAGCTTTCAATGCTCTGTCGTCACAAGCACAAAGCGCGGAGCTTTCAATACTCAATCGTCACAAGCACAAAGCGCGGAGCTTTCAATACTCAATCGTCACAAGCACAAAGCGCGGAGCTTTCAATGCTCTGTCGTCACAAGCACAAAGCGCGGAGCTTTCAATGCTCAGTCGTCACAAGCACAAAGCGCGGAGCTTTTAATGCTCAATCGTCACAAGCACAAAGCGCGGAGCTTTTAATGCTCAGGTTTCATTTTCTTCATGTTGGTTTTCGGAGTTGACACATCAGCATTATTTCGAAAACTCTCGGCCATACCGCGAAAAAACGAGGCCCACATATCGCTAGGTATAGCTGTGAAACGATCATCTATTTGTGAGGTCGTATTTTGATCGTTATTTCTAGAATTTGCACCGGCACTATTTTCGTCACGTGGTGTTAGCCGAATCACAAAAATATTCACTTTCCGTAGACACAGAAGGTTGGGTAAGCACGTTGGATAAATGCTGTCCCGATCCCACCGCTGCTGTCGGAGATGCAGGGGGATTTAAATCCGAAATATCGTCGTCCGCCATGTTGTACGTGGTTGAAAAGAATCAGTGCGCACACCCAGCGCAGTCGAGCTCTGGATGTCAATAGAATCATGTCAATAACACACTAGTCTCACCTTGACATCTGACAGATGTCATACGTCACAAGCGACAGTTCATTGACAGCCTCGACTCAAACTACTGACTCAATGACAGTTGTTATCGATTTGGTTAATCGACTAAGGTATCTCAAACGCTAAAAGATGGCGGTACTAGTACGTAAACAAGCCTTTTACTTCACTCCTCCGACATATATATACGATTATATACTTAGGTACACATCCCTTACTCCTAAATTAACATAGAAGACGACCATAAAATCTACCATATCTACAGAAAATTTTATTAAAATGAACAGCACGCAGCTCACGAAATCCTAGGACAATTTATACCGAGATAAGATACCACTATCAGGTAGTCAGAGTCACGTTCTTCGCTTATATTCTTTAAGACAGGGTAGCATTTAGTCTTAGCGCTGTAGATTAATTTTGGCTGGAAGGTACGTGAGTGGCAACCGCGACCCTGACTCGTGATATTTTCGGTTAAAATGGCGCTTTCGACACGAAGACGTGCTACGTTTATGCAGATTATTTTTGTCTTAAGATGACACAAAATAGGACTGGTTGAAAAGAGATAACACAGAAACAGAAGATTTAGATTTTGAAGAAATATATTAATACCTTGATGTGCAGAAGAGAAATCTCCATTTAAATTGTATTTATAATGATCCGATTTCAAGTCGCGGCTATATTTTTATGTTTCTGAAAAATATTTTAATAATTAAAGACTACGTTGAAGAGAGGGAAGTTTGGCGTTAATTCCTTCTGCATGTGTGGCTTCCCTGGTACCTCATTAACAGCATAACTATTTATATAAATGTCTATTAACTGCTCCCAAATTACTTTAATTTCATTTATTTTATTGTTTTTTTACATGTTGCCACTATATAATCTTTTCATTATTTTACATTATATAGTCTTGTCTCATAAATAGATTATTTTATATTTTGTGAATGTGAGAACGTTGTATGCTTAATAGACTGTAGATTTGTAGACCATTTTCTTTTCTGTTAAGCGCCAGGTACTAGTTGACAGGCCTACACTGTCCTCCCATACTTACTAACACTGTAATTTGAAAACATTGTAAAAGCCAATTATTTTTAAAAGAGTAACCGTGGAGTTTCTTGCCGGTTCTTCTCCATAGGAAACGACCAATTGGAACTGTGCACCTAGCTTCTGACGTTTCATAAGAGTCCCTGTGCATATGTGAAATAAAATATTTTAAATTTGAATTTGGATTTCTTTCCTATTTACTTAGCTCTATTTTTTTTTAAAGAACAACTCTCAGATCTGATTTTTCATTACTTTGCTAACTAAACAATATTTAAAGAGAAAGGAAAAAATGAATACCTAGAAAATGGTAACACGATAAAAACTTTTTTACACAAAATAAAACCGACTTCCAAAAAAAAACACTACAAAGTGAAAAACAACTGATTTTGGAAGTCGGGGTCTTTAGTTTCGTATTTTCGTTTTTTGCCACCGATTTCCGAAATCAAAGTTATTTATCACTTTATAGTGTTTTTTTGGAAGTCGGTTTTATTTTTTATAAAAAAGTTTTTGTTTTTCCCTTTTTAGTTGCGGTACTTACCCCACACAAATTCGAAAGCCACTAACTACCTGCTATGTAAATTACAGTGACAGAAAGTTAACTTGGAACATAGAAGACGACCATAAAATCTACATAAACTAAGTGGGAAAAATACGTGTTATTGAAGCTAACTCAAAAACCACCCAAGCAAAGTTCATAAATGTTATATGGGGCCAAGTTTGAGGTATGCCCTCCCGAATAAAATAAGAATCGTTCAAATCAGACTACGCTGTTAACAGTTATGCGTGGTCATATATTTAAAAAAAACATACGTCCCTATATGAGAACCTCCTCCTTTATTTTCGTCAGTTAAGAAGCTGCAACATAGCTGTGTAACCGCTTATTAACTCGTTGAAATTGTGTAGCACATTTTTCGTAGAGCATCTACGCCGTAGTAGCGCTACGACGTAGCAGATTCACCTACACTATATTATTATGAAAATTTACATTCGCTCGCGTTTCATTTACTTTGTGACCTGAATATATTTTCATAAAGAGAAGGATTACCCATCGAATGTATTTGACATATGAGTGGCTGTGTAAGCGGCATTTTAGCAACCCCATCTTGGAACTACCTGTTCATCTTCTCAATAAGCCATTGTAGTAGTTTGAAACTTAAATTATTATGCTAGGAAATTATTCGTCATCTTCAATTCTACACAGCTGTTCTACCTACCTAATTAAATCTCATAAATTGTCGCCAAGTTATGGAGACAAAGACTCATTAATTCACCTGAAATTTACTTTCAAAGTTACGGTAAATGAATGTCTTTACTTTTAAGTGGTTAATTTTACTCTCTGTTGTTTTGCAGTTTTCTCGGTATCACATTGAATTTTATTATTCAAATTTGAAACAACCTATTCCGAAAAATGTTTTTACATCGAAATCGGCTGAACAAACGTAAAATGAACAGATATAACGCTTTTCCACAAACGATGTCAATCTATTAGGGTTATCACGTAGAAAAATGATGACGTGAAAGCATTTTATGGAATTCAGGGCTAAAAAGCGGTGACAGCAGTAATTTGGCGAGTGAGAGCTACCAGTTTTCGGTTGAGTACTTCGCTCTAATCGGCGCGACGCGGCACGACGCGGCAAGGCGCGGCACGACGCGGCACGGCGCGGCGCGGCGCAGCGCGGCGCTGTGATCACGCGTGACCTAAGCGGTCACTGCACTGATTGTTAATTCCAATACTAGTACACACGGAAATTCCTCGTTGTGTATTGAATCTAGTAATTATCTTATATTCTCGTCCTACATAATCTCAAATATGCATATACTACAGCTGAGAAAAGACCTTAAAAACTTGTATTTTTGTTTTGTAGAAATAGATAAAGAAATTGCAGTTCCTGTTTGCAATTTTTTGTTTGGATATAGAGCGTGAACTAAGATATTGCATCCGGCGGAGCGTAAAAAGAAATATTTGAGTTTTTATTATAATCAGTCTTTTTACACCTCATCTTTGTTTATTTTACAACGGAATTTCTGTCATAACTGTCACTCTCCGGCACAGTTTAATAATGAGAAGGCTGTTGTTAAATCTTTTATTATGCTGTGTTTTTGACAGCCTTTTTTATCAGATGAACAATCTGAAAAGGTAGTGCAGTAACTCCTTTTGATACTTCGCTGTATAAATAAAAACCCTTTACAACTAAATGTCAACTGTCAAATATGTAAACAACTTACTGTCATAGATTTACAGCGCCATTTGTTTACCTATTTAGCAGACCCGATATCTAAGCGTGGATTTCATTACATTATACGCTTAGAACGTGAAGAAAATAAGCTCATATTATATGTCGGGGAAGTAAATCCGTTCCTTTTTATATTTATTACTCAGCAACCACTTGGCAACGTGATTTAACAGCGTTTCAGTAGCACAGCCTGGTAACAGATATACATACATGTATGAAGGTTAAACACGTTTCGAATGTATCGAATGAATAACATAACATCACGTCGGAATTCCCGGGATTAGGGGTAGGCAGGTGTAACTAATACATGTTCTAGAACCAAAAATTCGAAGACATGTGACATCCACCAACCCGCTCTGGGCCCGCGTGGTGGATTATGGCCCATTCAGCAATGAGGACGTTATAGGCTGATCATGATGATGATGCTTAAGTCCTATATTGTAACAGAGCGCGAACCACAAATCCAAACTTCGGGATATTACTGAGAAAATTCTTAACTCTAATAACACTTTGCCCAACCTGAGAAACGATTCCAAGCCCTCACGGTCAGCAGTCGTTTGTGACTTCTACACCAACGACGTAATATACAGGGTGTATCAGAAAAGTGTGGTCAAATTTAAGGGTATGATACAGACCAACAAACTGAACAACTTTCTCCATGGGACCAACATCGTAATCGAGAAAAATGTATAACACATTTGGATCGAGTAGGTATAGAAAAATATTTAGTTTGATGGTTTGTACCACACCTTTCTGTTACACACTGTACAATTAATAACACGTGTTTGCACATTAATATTATTACGGGCTATAAATACGATACGTGTTTAACGAATGCACATAATAATACGTATATTATAGGCTTTAGATGTATGTAATCACATATCATCTACATAATTACGAAATACTACTCTGCCTTTAATGACCTACGAGTAATTAATGATACTCGTAGGCAACTGATTCCTACAGGAACTTGTTTGTTACGGGAACAGTGATCTAACTAATGATACTAGTAACAATTGATTCCTGCTTTTTACTTTCTTACATAATTGAACCTCATTTTAACTTTTGGCCTTTTCTTACAGTTGATCGTAGTAAATAAGCTAGGGCATCCCGACTAAACGTGTTAAGGTAGGTTGGAATTGTGAACAACCACGCGCGAGCCAAATTGGTCGCAGTCACTACGCCAGGGCACCCCGAGCAAATGGGTTAGGTTAGGTTAGATCTGTGACCAACCGCGCGCGAGACGAGCGCTATATCCAAGTTGATCACAGTTACTTTGCAAAATTGAAATAATTTGAGGTTCACAAAAAGAGGCGCAATCATTATATTAGAGTGTTCAATAATATTTTTAGGAGCGCAAAATGAAAATTATTTAAGGTTCGATTAAATTCCGTTTGTTACTAGTTACCGACTGAACCCTGAGTGATAACCGGAACAATTGAGATCTGTTAAAGCTTGTAAGGGGTTTTTTCGGTTACGATTCTTAGGTCTTAAAGCCTCAGCTTAGGTTTTTTAGCTTTTTTTTCCTTAGGCTTTTTTTAAGGCCTTGTATACACATACAAGGTCTAATTTTAATCACTGATTAACACTGATTAAAATTACACATTGTATTGTATGTGGAGGATGCAACGAGTAGGTTTTACATGTCGAAAGTTTAAAAAAAATAAATAAGACTAATAAATTTAATTGACTAGAACGACTCCTAATTTACATTTTTACATTACAATAAATTACATATTTATAATCTAGAAGGAAAGCATAATAAGTGAAGACTGGCTTGGTTACAAAGGATATTACCCTAATGAATTTAGGTTTTTATTGTGTATACAAGATGGAACAGGACGATTGACATTCCTTTAAACCACGTAAAGAGAATCATGTTCTTTACCCGTATACAAAAAATCAACCAAATCTAATGAATTCTTTAGCCACAGGAAATTATTTTTCATTTTCTTATTTTTCAACATGATGTAGATCCAAGTCCGTCATAACAGGTAAACGTTGCCGCCGCCACGCCCCGCACCGCACCGTTGGTCAGTGACTTTTCGTAGATAAAGCGTGTTTACTTTTTATGCAGTTGATTCTGCTATTTATTTTGTTTGAAAACTGCAATTTTTTAATTTTCCATTAACTTACTAAAAACATCTTCGTGTTTTAAAATGTTTTGATGGACTGTGCTCGTTTTAATTTAATGGCGTTCGCCCAGATCCATGTTGTATAATATTTAGTACAATTCTTTAAGTCAAAGCTTTTAATTTCTTCCTTAATCGTTACTCTTTCACGACTCAGTACTATTTTGCTTTCTTTGACTTAGTTTAAACAACCTATGTAAACCATATATTGGTGCTTGGATACTGCTGTCGTTCATAGGTACATAAATGTACATACAGGGTACTCAGGCAGGTCACCATTGGTTCACAAAACAAACTAATGGCGGTCATGAGCCTGAAATAGCAGCGGTCACGTTATCGATACCGTACCGTTACGCAGACTCGATATACTGCGTAACTCTATAGACACAAATCTGTTTATGTCAAAACTTTGCAAAAAAAACAAACGTTGTTGGTAGGTAACCAAAATGTAGGTATACTTGTTTATTTCCTCTGAAAATCACATAACCAATGAAGACCCATGACTATTTATTTATTTATTTAAACTTTTCACACTTAAAAAAGTACAAAGGCGGACTTAATGCCTTAGGCATTCTCTACCAGTCAACCAAGGGTGGCGAAGAGATTAGATGGCAGGTGCTCTGTTAGAAATGGAACAGTTTGTACATAAATAAGTTATAAACTTATAATACACATACATACATATTTACTATAATATATACCTATGTTGTCCCATGAAGACTGCTGTATACATTTAACAATATTTTTGTCGATTCAGCGCGACCTTAAATTACATCGACGGCCGCAAAGTATTTACGCTTATCTACAAAATCATGATTTTACAGGAGAGCGGTTTGAACACAAAACTGTCATAATTAATAGAAAAAAAAAAGCTATCTTCTTCTATTGTACAAGATTAGGCATTACCAAGGAAATGGTTAAGGCCAATTACTGCAATATACAAGTTGTAACATGAAAAACGCGCAACCGCTTAAGGGATCATTATGAACCACTTTTACTATGGGACCAAACCTGAAATCGCAAAAAAAAATCAGCTGTTCCCTACATTTTGACGAGTTATGCGAACATAAATGTAGGGAGCAGCTGATTTTTTTTTCGCGATTTCAGGTTTGGACCCCTTAAGAGGTTGTGCGTTATTTATGTTACACCTTGTATATTTTTTTTTCCAAAATACGTACAAAAAAGTAAACTAAATGAGTCAACTGCCACATGTCGGCTTCTACGCGGGACTTCCTAATTTAATAAGCTTTATTAAATTTTCAATATTAAGATAGGTATTACTATTCATTTGTATTTTACATTGTTTATTGCTGTAATAAATAAAGGTATGTAGTAATTTTCCTTATTTAACCATTTCTGTAACTCCGACGTGACTTATTACTGGTGTTGCACTAAAATAACGCAAGTTTAAAAAAACGACGTTAAAACGGCTATGTGACTGATATCTTTATTTACAACAGGTGAATGCGCCGATTGTCCGACGTAGGTATAGAAGGACTAACGAATATGTCCACGTCTACCTCGTCACTTTGTGAAAAATAGGTGTAATTGTCTTTATATACGTGACTTAATAATAGTAAAAATTGAGAATTAAACAGAAAAAGAAATTGTGTGTTATTTTAAAAAGTAAATTTCGTAAAAAGTTCAGTTGACTCTTGCTACTTGGCTGCCGTCTGTTATGAGAATAAAAAAATATTAGTCAGTGAGAAGTATGGCCGGCTGCCTTACGGCGTGCCCGATGTATTTATCTTAAAAGGCACGGATATTTTCAAACATTCAGGGCAATAGCGTAATGGCGCCCTGGCTGTGCGGCCATGACTCGCGACCAAGCAACGCGGCCAAAACCGTGGCTCTATCGTCAGTTGTAAATACAGCGCGCACAAATCACGCTGTAGTTCCACAACACGTCCGGCCGCCGCGGCTAGTGCGTGCACACTGGTGTTTATCTACAATTCAATTTGATCTCAGTGGCCGCAGCAGCCAGCGACCGACCACGGGCCGCAGACGCGTCACTTCGATCTCGTTGGCCGCCGTGGCTCGGTGGGGCCGCTGGCCGCGTGCTCTATGGCGATTTCATACTAATATACATATCTATCTCGCTGGTCGATGCGACCTGGCCGCTAGTGCGCTGTTGCGCTAAAACTGTTGTGACAATGTTTTGCGATTATGACATCCACCAGCGATGACTGGATTTCTTTACAAAAAGGAAACGATCAACTACCGCACAACCGTTTAGTTGAATGTACATATGTTCTATGTAACTCGTTGCAGCTCGCTCTAGCTCTGGCTAACATAGCTCACAGTTGAATACAGCAATTTATATTTTTGAAGTCATTGTTTTTTGAGTGTGTAAACTAATTTACAAAAATCTGTTTACGCATTTCGTTTACACAAATCTGTTTACAAAAATAACCGTTGTAGATAATTACTGCTATCGACGTCACTTTGTTTTTCTTCCTGGCGATTTTATGCTCCACTTTGGCAAGTGTTAGCTGCGACTCTGCGAGGTAATTAACTTCGCCAATTAAGCTAATTCAGGTCGAGTTTTTTTTATGTGAGAATTTATTTGCGTTTCCATAACCCTTTTAGAAATGTAAATGGCAGTTTGTTTATATATTGTTGCTAATTATTTATTAATTAAAGCGAGGAAGGTTTTGGAATTTGAAAATGGGAGATAGGTCAGGAGAATTACAAATGGAAAATTAGTTACTAAAACGGTTTAAGAAATATACGGGTTTAGGGAGTGAAGCTTGAATTTTTAATTTTCATAGTACAGTGGTGATCTGCCACGATACTATGGGCAGATCACTACGTATATTGTATGTTGGGTCTCGACTTCGAGGTGTGTTGGGGGACGTATGTGAAATAAGGAACACGGCAGCACTATTATTCCTATTTATTTGCTTATATGAAAGCACATTACACTGTTAGGGGCAAGGCTAGCACTTCACTGACTCGATATAAAACAATATAAGAATAAGAATAGAATAAGAATAATTTTATTCATAAGTTCACACATAAGTTGACATAAGTATAAATTACATAGAAGTTATATCATTACAAAGTTAAATATTAATATTATGAAGAAAATATTAAACTATGCCTAAAATAAATCTAGTGTATAACTTATATATAAGTATATTGGTTAAAGGCCTACTGAATTCAATAGCGACCTGCCTGATGTAGGTTTATTCAAACCTGTGTTTCAGGCCATCACTTAACAACGCTGAGTACTTTAGTGGACCATTATGTTACTGAACATAGAGCTAGCATTGATACATAATAATTATATTTTAAAATAAAAATTGACTTAACATTAATAAACTTATTGCATTACTTCTAGCAATTTTTCAGTGTCTGAGTAATTAAATTTCGCTAAGTATTCACTCAACATTTCACTACATTTTTTACAATTTACACTATATATACTTAGAGACTTATTGATTTTATTATACAAGAACGGACCTAAAAATACATAAAACTTATTAGTAAAAGTATGTCTAGTTTGAGGCTTTATGCAAACTAAGTCTTTTCTTCTCTTATCTATAGGTATTGGGACATAAGGAAGTCTGCTATGCTGGTGCAGTACTATATTCAATATAAATAGTTGTCGCACGGTTAAAACCTTACATGCCGTGTAAAGCTCGTGTGTGGGAAATCTAAATGGGCGAAAGGTGGCTACCTTAAGGATAGCTCTCTGCGCACGTTCTAATGGCAGTAGAATTGATTTAGCAGCCCCACCCCATGAAGTTATACAATAAGTGAGAATGGATTGACACAAAGCTAAATAGACCTGTTTAATCAATTTGTAGTCCGATATATATCGTAAATTCTTAAAAATGTATATCAATTTACGCATTCGAGTGCATAACAAATCAATGTGTTTACGGAAATTCAAATTTGTGTCAATCGTTACACCAAGATATTTCATATGATCGGCTTTTGCTAAAGTAGGACAATTACAAGCAACGTCAGCATACGTGCTGCACTTATGCGCATAAATGTTTATGTTAGTAGTTAGCAGGTTAGTATTTTTCATAGTAAATAAAATGTGTTTGGTTTTCTCTGCATTTAGTGTTAGGAGATTTTCATATAGCCAATTAGACACTATATTAAAACCGTTCTGGGCTTGTTTATACACCTCATCTCGAGATTTGTCTGAAAACAATAGAGCTGTGTCATCTGCATAAGACATTATGACACCATTGTGGAGTGTTAAGCTGCACAGGTCATTTATATATACTAGGAATAAAGTAGGACCCAAAATACTACCTTGTGGTATTCCGTATTTACTATTTGGAAGCTCAGAACTAACGTACTGACCAATTTTGACACATTGTTTGCGGTCACTAAGATAATCAGAAAGTAGTGAGAGCGTTATTCCTCTTATTCCGAGTGTTTCAAGCTTGTCCAATAATAAAGGGCAGGAAATTGTGTCAAATGCTTTGGCGAGGTCTAGGAAGATCCCAATGGAGTGCAAGCCCTTATCCAAATTAGTTGTTATATAATCCGTCATTTGATGAACTGCCTGATTAGTTGATTTATTGGGCCTAAAGCCAAATTGTCTATCTGAAAGCAATTTGTTATCTTCTAGGTATTTCATTAATCTAATATTAATGATCTTCTCTAGGATTTTGGAGAGCCCTGTTAAAACTGAAATGGGTCTGTAGTTGTTAACACATTTTCTGTCACCAGATTTATATATAGGAGTAACCACTGCTTTTTTAAGCAACTTAGGGAATATACCATTAGTTAAGCATAACTGAAAAATATGAGTTAGTGGCGGAGCAAGTAGGTATTTGAAATGTTTAAGTATGTTGTTTGATATGTTGTCCCACCCAACCGCGCAAACGTCCTTTAATCCAGAAATAATTGTTAGTACTTCATCGACATCCGTATCTAGTAAGACAAATGATTTGAGTGTGGGGAAAGTTTTAGGTTGGCTTTGAGGGAAAGAACTTCTAGATTGTATGGTCTTTTCTGCTAAAGTTTTGCCTACGTTAGAAAAATAGAAATTAACTTTATTTGTTGATTCAATTGGGTTGTTCTCTATTGTCAATAAGTCAAGTGGAGGTTCAGGTTGTTTTGTTCTAAATGTATTTGTTTTTATAAATTTCCAAATAAGTTTACTATTTTTGCCTGCTTTCTGTAGTTCTTTTCTATCATATTCATTTTTTATTTTTCTCAGAAGGTTGTTGCAGAAGTTTCTATATCTTTTATACGTAATGGAAAGAATTTCATTTTCAGGCTCAAGTTTGGACTTTATGTGAAGTTTGTCTCTATGCCTAATACATCGAACAAGTCCAGATGTAATCCAAGGTTTAATGCACCTATACTTCCTTGGCGTTATTTTAGCAACTGTATGTTTTATTATTGCCGAGTGAAGTGAATTAATAAAATAATTAATAGAAATGTTTGCATCGGTAGAATTATAAACTGGGTCAAAATTAATATTACGTATGTCTTTTTCGAGGTGTGTCATGTTGACTTTAGTATAGCTACGTAAACAATTTTTTCTGGGTAAAGAAACTTGCAATGTTAGTAAAACTGCTTGGTGATCAGTAAGCGAAGAGTTCGTAACAAATGTTTTGGTTGGGTTATTTGTTTTTATAATGAAATGATCTAAGCAAGAACCGCTTTGATGCGTGGGGTGGTAATGAGCTGGCAAGAGTCCGTGGAATGAGCAGATATTAAGATAGTTATGTGCATGTATATCCATTTTCCCGGAAGCAATGTTGATATTGATGTCTCCCGTTAGTATTATGTGCTTAAAAGTTGTAAGACTTTGTAACTGCACGTTTAGTGAATCTAAGAAATTTGCGACATTTTGAGAAGGAGGTCTGTATATAGCCATAACTACCGTATCTGAATTAATTTTAATGAGTAAGCAATTACTATTTTGTAGCAATGGTTCTTCTACAGTTGTACTTAAATTATTGTTAACATATACAACTATGCCATCATTTTGGTTGATGTGCCTGTTGGTTTTATGCGAAACATATCCGTCTAATAATGGTATAACAGCTGTTTGGTTTGACAACCAACATTCTGTTAGGACTATAATGTCGCAACTTATACCCAGGTTCTGTAGCAATATTTCAAAACCATTTATATTCCGATTTATGCTACGAATGTTTTGTGTGAGTAGGATCAGCGATTTCTCTCCCAATGGAAAGAGGTGTTTACAGTCATCAACATTACAATTTATAGCTTCAGACACAGAAAATTGATCTAGATCACTAAGTAATTGATCAGTCATGATAAATAAACAACTAACAAATACAAACAAACAAAAACTACTACTAGTGTGCTTAATAGATAGGTTAATAGGTAGCGCTCTTAGGCGCCTTCATAATCTATGGAATGGATATAGTTGTCCTCGGCATATTTTCGTGCTGGACAAATTACATCACCAGTTTTATGATCCGTTTTTCTCTTAAAACGTTTGCATGTCGCACAGTTGGGTGGACTGATTTTTGTGCTACATTCCTTAAAAGAGTGGCCAGTCTCTCCGCAGTGATTGCACGTCGGGCTAGTTTCACGGCAGAACTTGGCCGCGTGACCGAACTGCTGGCAGTTAAAGCACCGAGTAACGATCGTGAAATCTCGTACGGGGCATGACGTCCAATTGATAAATATTCGTCCTTGATTCACTAGAATCTTCCTGATGCTAGCTGGCACTTCTAGTATGTAATTGCAATTAGGGAGGTCTTTTTTTCCAGATTTATGGCTCAATTTAATTTGTTCTTCAAACGACTCACGAGTAATCATCTTACCTGAGAGATTTTGCTCATAGATGCAGTCAAAAACCTCCTTATCAGTTAGGGCTACCGGAACTCCAATAACAGTGATTCTTGGGCGCCGTTTTGATGGTTCTTCAACCTTAAGGCCAGAAGAAGCAAGTTTTTCTAAGCATTTGAGCTTTTGAATGTCCTCTTTGGAGTCGGTACTGATGAGAACACCTCCATTTTTTACTTTCCTAAGGCCACGAACATGTAGTTTAAGTTCCCCGGGCGAAATAATTTTCTGTACGAGAGACTTGGTATCGTCACTGGATTTGGTCTTGTCACTGGGATATATGGCAACTGAGCTTAAATTTGCTGGGCGCACAAAGTTATCCGAGCCTTTTTTGACGACATTAGCGTACGAAAAAGGTTCTGGAGGGTTAGAAATGCCTTCAACTACTTCTTTGAACTGTAGGAGAGAGTTCGAGATGTTCTGTTGTTGCTGCAAGTGCTGAATGGTACTATGGGCTTGAATGGTTTTTTGTTTTAAGGCTTGATATAAAACAGCCATCTGTGATGCGCCATTTGAGACGCTACGGCAAAGATTGGCTACACGAACCTTTTGGTCCGAGATCATTTTTCCCTCAGCGACTAAACTGCATACTTCATTTAGGATTTTTTCTATGGATCCCATCCATTTCTGTATCTCCGGCGTAGAAATAACTTCAGATGGAAGCTCATTTTCCAAGGGAGGTGGTGGATTTGGGGCTATAGGCTGGAAATCTTGAGTTGGTGTCGGCGGAGGACTTCGCTGTACTAGATGGCTACGGCCAAACGGGCTAGATCCTGTGTTAGACATATCTAACACAGAAACACTATTTGTCTTTAAAAATACTTTAGCTCATTCTTACACAAAGTCGGTAACCTCGTAATAATCACTCGCGACACACTTATATCACTGACGACGCAAATGATTCTAACAATTTTATTTGTAATTAATTAATAGTATCATAATAAGCTAAGCCAGATACGTCCGCGCTGTCAAGCGATTCATTGAAATATGACGATACGTCATAGTTTTTACCTATTCTAAATTCCAAATAAAGCAGTGTTTGTCTTATCAGCCAATGTCACAATCCGAGGAGGATTCATGCGGAAGGCAGGCTCAACTAAAAAAAATGTTTGACATGTAAAAGTGTTTGTATAACCCTACGTACAGAAATAAAATCATTTATCATTTATTTATCATCAAAGCCTCTACAGTATCTACAATTAGTACCTATAATTATTAGTTATTGAAGTAAAAATGTAAACATTAGAAAGATAGTAAAACCATTGAGAAATAATATGTGGTAAGCAACTTGCATTAATTAATAAAATGCAATTTGCACTTTGACCAAGACACTAGGTAGGTAGGCAGGAACCTACTTCGACATTTCTTTCACATATTAGTGATAATTGATTTTATTTCTGTAAGTAGGTTTATATAAACACTTTTACACGTCAAACTTTTTTTTTAACTAGATGAGGCCGGCGTTTCCTATCTGACTACTCTGAGAAGAAAGGCCGAAACAAACTCAGAGGTCTCAGTCTCTTTTAAAGTCCAGACATAATCTTGGTCAGATCATGTGAAGACCATGTAGGTTGGTGTCTGAAATGGTCTTTTGAGGAAAGAACCACACAGATTGAGTGGACCTGTCCAGTCAGTGTACGCATTTGTCAGTAATCGTACAGCTCAACTCAGGACTTAAGGAGCTCAACGATTCGACGAACGAAAGAACCGACAAACCAAAGAAACGACATTTGAGTAGGCAAACTGGTAGACTATGATTAAAGCTGAGAGAAAAAAAAAACAAGGACCTACATGGTCTTTAGTCTATAATATTAAGTGAAAAAAAAGAATATAAAAAAATAGATTATAGGAAAAATATGTGGAGATGAGAACAGGCACGCCCGCGCCTCCTGCGGGCGTCCCGACGCAATATCTAGCTGATGGCATTCCGTAGACACCTGACTGCTGACCTCTTTGCTTTGGTCGCCATTCTTCGGATAGCACCAGATTATAATGGTTATATGCACCTATATTAGAAATAACCGCTTCATGGTCCACAGATTGATTGATTTACTGCTAGGCTGGATAGAGGAGTTATCCATTTCCTCCAATTAAACACATACAACTTTTTTTTGCTTAGCAATATATTTTATGGTATTTGAAAAAATGAACGCCATTTTCTTTATTTTCTTTACATGGAATAATAATAATAATATTTTGCAGGTAACTCCGCCTCTTCGGCATTGCAATGGGACGAGGTTCGATTAATTCGTCTGATAAATAATTACTTACATACGAGTACAACATTAATTTGTAATAACTATATTGTAATAGTTTGTGTCTATGAGGTTCTAAGTCGTTTGATACCGTAATTATTTAGTTCAACAACAACTACAACAACACAAGTACAACTTAAGTTTAGTACAACTTTACACATATGTACATAACCACATCATGATCTTCCAAGTTTCGCCGCAATATCGTGCTGATGACATTCCATAGACACCAGACTGCTGACCTCTTTGGTTTTCTCGCCATACTTCCGATGGCATAATCAGCCTATAATGTTCCCACTGCTGGGACACAAACCTCCGCTCTTCGAGAGAGAGTTGTAATTTACCACGCGAGCCCAGTGCGGGTTGATAGATGTCACATGTCTTTGAATTTTTGGTTCTAGGACATGCCAGTTTCCTCACGATGTTTTCCTTCACCGTTTTGAGAGCAGTGGTGTAGAAATTATTTACACAAAACAAAGCACCCGCCTTGGCTGGAAGTTACGACCTACAACTCGTAAGTCGGGGCAGTTACCACTGGGCCACCGCTGCTCTCTGATATTCTGACTTCCGATAGCACCAGATTATAATACCGGTTATTAAGTGAAAGTTTAGAAATAATCTCTTCATCGTTTACAGATTGATTTTTGAAAAGTGTTAACTTGCAAGAATAAACATATACTGGATAGTACTGCTGCCTTGCCGAGGAGTGGGACAGAACAGGTTCTTTCATGGTTTTCAATTTGTAATATGAACTTTGTACTTTGAACTTAGTATGACTTTAACTTTATACATCCTATCCCAAATTAATAATATCCTAAATTGCGGATCTTGCGTTCCTATTTAGTTTAATGAACGGGTCTACTGATGTCCCTGAGCTGGTGGCCAAGATTGGACTTCGTGTGCCGTCTGTGTTTCTTCGGAGGCCTCATCTCCTTCATGTACCTATTGTGAAAACCAACTATAGGCAAAACACTTATATTTTAAGAGCATGTCGAATGTTCAATGTGGTATGCCGGGATGTTGAGCTTGACTTATTCACAAATAGTGTCCAGAAGTTAAAAACAATGTTAAATAACTACATATTTTTTTGAAGTGTAACTTTGTTGTGTAATGTGTTTTATTTTTGTTTATTCTCTTCAGTGTTGTGTAATGTGTTCTGTTTTGGTTTATTCTCTTCAGTTGTCTCTATGTTTAACTCTCGCGCTGGTCTTACCGTTTTTTCTATTTCATAAGTAAGTTTACATAAGTGGAAACTTGTAATTGGCCTTCTTCTACATATTACTTCTAACTACTCGAATGTATTAGCTGTAAGTTTTCTTAAAATTAATAAAATAAAATAAAATAAATAAATCCTACTAATATTATAAACGTGAAAGTATGTGAGGATGGATGGATAGATATTTGTTACTCTTTCACGCAAAAACTACTGGACGGATTTGGATGAAAGGCACACAGAATGATAGTTTATAACCTGGATTAACATATAGGATATTTTTTATCCCGATATCCCTACCCTACGGGATCGAGACTTATGCGGGTAAAACCGCGGGGTGCTGCTAGTATTGTATAATAGACTCGCTCCCTATTACATAGGACTTAAACATAACTAGCGAAATGTGGGTGTACTATAGGTAGGTACAACTTAGCCCAACCCCTCGGGGAAAATACGCATTTTTTTCTTTTTATTATTATTCTCAAAAATACATATTTTGTGGTTTTTACATTTTTACTCGGCAAACTTACGAGTTTGATGGCGAGAAGCGCCTGTTTTTATACTCATATTATTAAATAAATAAATACTAACATATAGGTTTATAGTGTGAATTTATTTCTCGGTCAAGGCAGATTCCTCATTACCGAGAAACAAATTCCTTAATTTAGATTTTAACATACCTTTACTTAATTTAGGGGTTTGTCTTAACTGATCTATTTCATTAAACACTTTTGGCGCTAAATATTTGGAAGTTCTTTCCCCATAATAATTTGTTATTTTCGGCTGAACTAGTCTTTTCTCTCTTACACTTCTTGTGTTATATTTATTTTTAACAGGTACTTTAAGCTCATCACTGTAATAGTGTTCTAGGCTTATCAGATAATCGACTTTCTTATCTATTGGTAGGATTTTACAAATAAGAAATAATTTTTCATATTCTTTGTTACATTTTTTCTTAACCTTTTTGCTGACTAGGAACTTGATTAATCTTATCTGTAATTGTTTTATGTCTTGTAAGTACGTTTTAAACGTTCGCCCATACACAATAAGTCCATAACTAATTAGTGAGTCAGCAAGTGCATAATATACAATCAATAGCGTCTGTCTGTTCACCACACTGTTCAACTGATAGAACTTCCCCAATACAGATCTCAACTTGTTACATATGTCCGTTACATGCGTTATCCAATTAAAATTTGTATCAATATTAAGGCCTAAATATTTAAATGTGCTAACATAATCCAATTTCACACATTCGCAATTAACTTTGTCGCTATGCAGGCATTCGTATGTGTGTCCTATTATATCAAGATCCTCTCTTTGTACAGTTTTAGCTCGTAGATTGTGTGGCGAGTGTATATGCATGCATTTTGTCTTAGACAGGTTTAATATTATTCCGTTATCATGTGCCCATTTGGTGATACATTCGAAGTCTTTTTGTACGTACTGTTGTACCTCCAATATATCCTTCGAAGCATACACTACACACATGTCATCTGCATACATAAACACTCGACACTTTTCCACAACATTCGACACACTGTTCACATGCATTATATAACCTACTGGCCCAAACACTGATCCGGTCGGCACACCGAGATCCACCATGATATTGTCATTATCTGCCTAGCGCCTTTTCCCAACGATTTGAGGTCGACTTACAGACTAACCGGATGCAGCTGAATACCAGTATTTTACATGGAGTGACTGCCTATCTGACCTCCACAACCCAGTTAATGGGTAATACGATACTCCTTGGTAAGACTGGTTGTCAGACTTTCGGGCTTCTGAGGATCCGTAATGACTGTCACAAATCCACGAATGACAGCCGGGACCAACGGCTTAACATGCTTTTCGAGGCACAGAGGGGTCTTGGTGTGTAAAGATGGTCACCCATACACGGACCAACCGTGGCAAGCGTAGCTTAACCTGATCGATCGACCCATGCGGCTGTTATTACTTAGCCACAAGCCTGATATTATGTATAGATCTTTAATGTGGATAATTATAACTTTTGTTGGTAATGACAGGGCATCATTATAATATTTTCAATTTTCCAAGTCGTCTGATACCTTTTCCTTCTTATTTGATTAGTTCAAAACAACTTTATTAATAGGTATGTAGGTACTACATAACCTTCCAAGCTGAGCTAAATTACCTACTTAAAGGTAGGTACAGGATATCTCCTGGCCTGTGTTTGACTTCAACAGAAGTTTGAAAGTTGATAAAAATGTAATCTCCTGTAAGCTATGATCCAACCTTAGCTTAAAAATTTAAAACTGAAAATTATTACCGAAATTAACTTCAAAAGAACCTAGATGAACTGAAACAGGGTAGCGTAAAAAAGATTAATTTTATTGAATAATAGTCGTGCGCCCGATGGGATTTCCCATTGACAAAATATCGAACTTCCATACAAACTTTTATCCACTTTTTTAAACTCTCCAGGGGATGATTTTTTAAAAATACCTTCTTCATGCTTCTAGATCCAGCGGTTTAGGCTGTGCGTTATCTGTCAGGGAATTAATGAATGAACTTAATTTTTAACCGACTTCAAAAAAGGAGGAGGTTCATAATTCGTCGCGTATATTTAAACATATAATGTTTTATGTTGTAGGTACACCGATTTCGTCGTTAATTGTGGACCGATTTTGAAAATTATTTTTGTGTTTGAAAGGGTATGCTCTCAAGGTGGTCCCACTGTCACCAAGTCAGAATCTAATTGAATCCTATGGAAATCGAGGG
Source organism: Fissipunctia ypsillon (assembly GCA_947568875.1). NCBI lineage: Eukaryota > Metazoa > Arthropoda > Insecta > Lepidoptera > Noctuidae > Fissipunctia > Fissipunctia ypsillon. The sequence goes on along the minus strand of OX387659.1, from coordinate 10,432,094 downwards.
AAACCCTCTTAGGCACACCTATAGCGATGGTTGCTAAGCAATTTATGCTCTTCACAATGCATATGGTGAAGTGGAGCTGATGGTGAAGTACCAGGAGAACTCAACAATCAACGTCCCTGCATCGGGATAAGCAACAGTTTGTAAAAGGTGATGAGCAGTTGACATTAGGCAGTTGTAACTTAGATAAATTACAAATCGACCCACTAAAAAGTGAAAAATAAAAAACTTTTTTCCAAACAAAAAAAACAACAGACTTCCAAAAAAAATTACAAAGTGAAAAATTACTAGTTTTGGAAGTCGGTGGCAAAGACCTAAGATACAGATCCAAAGAAACCGACTTCTGGAATTAGTTATTTTTCACTTCGTAGTTTTTTTTTTATTGAGCAGATGTAAAGAAAAGCTGCTATCAAATTTGCCAAAGTTAATTTTCATGCAATCTTTCGTTTCAGATATTAAGATTATGACATGAATAAATAATGCCAAGCTTAACTTACTAACCAAAACGAAGTTACGGCTAATAGGTCCCTTAAAAGATCATCTATCACACATAAAGTCCATGCAACAGGTGGCCATTACAAGCTCGAATACGAACATTACGATTCTACTAAAAATATTCTGTTTTTATGTCATTCTGAATTCATATTATTCTGAAATCGTGCAGTATCTACTTAGTTCTTGTTTGGCAAGAAATTGACAATAATACGTTTCAGAATAATTTATTTTCACTACTTAGTTAATATTTGTTGTTACAGAATCTAAACTGTACTTATGTACTTAGAAGATTTTGCAACTGTTCAAGATTATCTGGATATGAATTGCCCTAAATTTTAATTGTTAGTTAGTGAACAGAGGTGGCCCAGTGGTAACGGTCGCGACGTGGGTTCGTACCTAAGCAGGCACTTTACTTTGTGTAAATTATTTCATCACCACTGCTCTCAAAACGGTGAAGGAAAACATCGTGAGGAAACTGGCATGTCCTAAAACTAAAAATCCAAAGACATGTGACATCTACCAACCCGCACTGGACCCGCGTGGTGGATTACGGCCCACTTCTTCTCACCGAGAGGAGGCCTGTGTCCCAGCAGTGGGAATAATATAGGCTGATTATACTTAGCTAATTGTTAGTTTAGTTTTTGAGGAATAAATGTATTCAAAAATATATTATGCTCCATGGGACACGCGCCTATTAGCACATTGTTATTGTATTCAAATACTGACAAATATTACGTTATGTGTGAACCTTTTTACTCCACCAACACAAAAGAAAGCTTAGCTTAACTTTAGCGAGCTTTCTCATTCTTGCTGCTCCATTCACTGATCTAAAATGACATCAATTTAATTTTTCGGTCACCCAACATTATAAAAAGGCCACCTTATTCTAAGAAACACGAAATTCAATGTGACCAAAGCTGCGTACGTACGATATTCCGAACAAAAGTTTATAAAGACGGTTCGGAGCCTCATATTCCATTACGAACGCCGAATATTGCCGCAAATGGCCTTAAACTGCTCATCCGACATAATCACGTTTGATATGTGGCAGGCTATTTCTTTGAATTTGGGCCCAAGGCATTATTTATATCTGAATACAATATTACTTTCCCCGTTTTGTATTAACATAATATAGTTTCGGGTTGACTTATTTCTTATAAATCCGGGATGTCTTTTGGCTTATCATTGCCTGGGAAATCGAGACGAATTGCGAAAAAAACTTGCAATCGAAAACCACGTTTTTCTACTTTGCTCAATAAATCGGTCCTGGTAATACTCGATCTGAAGGTCAGGTTTTGTTTCATGTTATTGGATGGCAAGGTGTGAAATTTAGATAGACCGTCACTCCATGTAAAATACTGGTATTCAGCTGCATCCGGTTAGACTGGAAGCTGACCCGCATAGTTGGGAAAAGGCAGGCAGATGATGGATGGCAAGAGAGCCGACGACCCACCCAATAGTAAGTAATTACCGCCACATAAGGACAACACCAATAACAGGGACATGGCTGATGTAGGTATGCATTGCAATAACAGAGGCAAATGCCTGTAATTTTACAGCCTTTTATACCGTTAAATATTATATTGAGGACAAAAAGGCTTGGGATTGTGCTGCTCCAATTGTTTACGTATCTACTGAATGTTTGTTATTTTTTTCGCAATTTTTTTTTCCTTTTTTTATATATACAATGACATGAATACTTATTTTGTAAAGTATTACATATATTGTTTTAATTATTGTAAATGTGAAGACTAGACCTCTCAGTTAGTTTTAATCATGGTCTGGCTGTTTGAGTAATTTATGCGGCCTACTCAAATGTCCTTTCTTTGGTATTGGTCGTCGAGTCGTTGAGCTCTATATGTTCCGAGTTGAGCTACACGATTACTGAAAAATGCGTGCACTGACTGGACAGGTCTACTCAATCTGTGTGGTTCTTTAATCAAAAGACCATTTCAGACACCAATCTACATGGTCTTCACATGATCTGACCAAGATTATGACTGGACTTTAAAAGGGACTGCGACCTCTGACCTCTGACCTCTGTTCCGGCCTTTATTCTCAGAGTAGTCTAATAGGAAATCCCATCTAATAGGCCTCATCTATAAAAAAATATGATTGATGTGTAAAAGTGTTTATACAAACCTACTTACAGAAATAAAATAATTTATCATTTACCTCCAGCCATAGTCTTCATACCGGAACAAAGCAATGCTACTTAGCGGCACAAATAGATAAGATGGCAGTACTTCTCCAAACGAGCTTCTTCACAAAAAGTTTGCTATTAGGCTAGTCTTCAACAATACACAACACACTTCATTTAATTGGTCCTCTGAAACATTGGCAGTGCCATTTGTAGTAGCTGGATGCTCAGCGCTTTCTACTTGTTCTTGGAACCGCACTGTTGAAACTTGGTTTTTCGGTCCCGCATATTCCTCTCTGTATTTTGCCAAGCCAATTAATTACATGCTGGTGAAACTGCAAATTTACTTTAAACCATTATAGAGGCCAGACTTTGAAATGTGACGCTTATGTTATTTTTTTCTATAAAGCTATATACTTGCATAGTTCGTGTATTATGATTGAAGGATGTAAATATCAGCCTTATAATTACATCAATTATATTCACGACTGACACTGCCGTACTCAAATTCTTTTTCTTAAATAAAAGTATCTGCCATCAGTTATTCGCAATGAAAGTCCCGTCAAAATTGGTCCAGCCATTTCTTAGATTAGCCGGAACAAACACACAGACAGATAAAAATGTTTCAAATAGTTTTTTTTTTCGTTACCGTATATATGTACTTTCATATGTCTTTAGTAAAACGCTGTTATTTTGACATTACAAACAGACATTTTAATTTTAATTATTTGCTTTAGTATGTATGTATAGATCCAAATTATTATACTAATAGCATCGGCATTTTGTCTATTAGAATATTTAGTTTATTGGTCGTCAAGCCATGACATTTTGATAGTTCTTTTCTCGGTTCTTTTGCGTAATGTCGAGAAAATTCAAGCCTTGAATTTCAATACTTACAATAATGACTTTTATCTTTATCATTAGAATTTCTAAGCTGTAAGATGAAGCTCCCAAATCGTGAAAGATGACTACGGGATTCCTTTTCTAATTGTTTCACACAATAAAGTCAAAATTCCAGTTCTAATTTCCATCTTATTATTGCATTTTAGAAAGGATCTTTCTAACAATTCGTCTGTATTGTTGCTTGAAAGCGTGCGCCCGGCGCCGTCGCCGTCCAAAAGGGTTCACTTATAAGCCGTCCTTATGTATACTTATAGTGTACTTATAGGAGTATTGTAGCACAATCTATTGTACCACTAATGAGCAATCACCGCGACTCACTTCACGCAACTCCGCCCTTTCAATACACTTATAGACAACTTTGAATAGATGTTTTTAAACGAGGGTAGTGCGTTTCATTGATATCGATGTTGTGTGGGTGGGTATTTATGTTACTATTGTAATAGAGGTTAAAATATCATCTTTCTTATAAACTAGAAATGAAATATTTGAATTGAATATTAACAGAAGTAGGCACCTAACATTTTCAACTTGATATTTCATTTAACTATTTTGAACGGCATACATTACGGTTGAATCAAGCTTGTAAGCATAGTACCTATCCACATAGTGAAACAGATATTAACCTAATTGAGAATCAATCGCTGTGATAAATTCTTGGCATACGCCTTATCTATGATTCGATGCAACCGATGGCAGTACATAGTACTGCCATCCATTACGTCGTTTCAACATAATATGTTGCTAGGTATATACCATGTAAAGCATATAATGTAGCAATGTGTAATTTTCCCACGATTTTCTTCGAAACGATAACGAAAACACATTAATCAGTTACCGAATTCGGAGAAATAAATCGAAAACCCACATTTCGCATTAAAAGATATCAAAGAGAGCTTTCCCAGCAAATTGATATCATAAACAAAATATAATGTAATTTAGTAAAAGGAAACGGACACGTGTTATGATATGTTATGAGGAGCGAAATTCCTCATTAGCATTATTCTCTATCAAGCGATGTGTTGCTTAGAGATAAACAATAAATTCTCGATGAGCAGTGCTGTGTGTAAATTATTATAAACGTTGTGGCCAGATTTTAGAATTCATCATTTCATGAAGCGTTCGGTCATTTCATGAAATGTTTGTATTTCATGAAATGGCCAGCTAAAATTGGCCATATCGTTTAAACGTCAACGTTTAATGATAATATGTCAGTCGACATTTGGCCATATCATTAATGTAGGGTATCTGTCGTGGTCCGATCGTAGAAATGGCCATATTGTGACGAGAGCAACATATTAACCGACATTCCCAGCTGACCACTGGGCATATCGCCAAGTAGTTGCATTTCAGGCCGCTAGTGGCACCCCGACCAAATGGGTTAGGTTAGAACTTACTGTGACCAACCGCGCGCGAGCCGAGCGAGCGAAGCGAGCGGTGCCGCGGCAGCGACCGGTGAGCGCTACATCCAAGTTGGTGGCAGTTACTTAGGAATTATTCGAGTAGGAATAGATGCACAACTAAAACAAAGCGACATCAACGCCTCTACCGGTGGATAATCTAACTATTTTTCGATATGATCACTAATGTTTGGCCACATCATGATGTAGTCGTGCGTTTAACTGTTCATATCGTCAAACGTTGAGTATTCTGTGATCTGGCCAGACCACATCATGATGTGGCTAGCGGCTGATGTTCTATTTCATGAAATACAACCATTTCATGAAATGGTTGATCACTTCATGAAATGATCAATTGTAAGATCTGGCCACGGCATAAATACTGAACCGAACTTCTAATATTTTATTGCAAAATGTAAGGTTCTGGATTTGAATCCTTTACACTAGGTTATGACTTAACATAGGGGGATGGGGGAGGGGTATCCCTATAATATCCTTAGCTCATTTTCACTGTTGAAATGATTTTCTATATTATTTTAATCAATAAGTTTGCTTGTAAGAAAACCTAAATAAAATTCCCAACACTACTTAATAAATAATGTAGGTAAACAAAAATCTCCTGGAAAAGTAAAAATGTTTCGTTACTGTCAAACATGAGGATTATAAGAGCTTATGTTGAGAATCACAACGAGCTGAAATGTTGAATGGAGGCAATCAGCCCTGCCAGTTGCCGCTGAAGGGATGAAGTATGCAGCACTCCTACAGCTTTATGCAGCGCCATATTTACAATGCACTATTTCGTGTTTTGAATAGCGTGGGGCGTTTTAGGAACATTGATATTTCTCTTTCCAGAAATGTCTTTGGAAAAGTTACACATTGTGTGTCTTCTCGGATTAGCTATAGTTTAAATATATATTTAAGCTTTCCTACACACTTCTCTGTTTTGTAATCAGGAGTGTAAATAAAGACCCTAAATATTTAGTTCTCGAATGAATGTACAAGTAAGTACATAACTATAAAATACTTAACAAAACATAACATAACAGAGCCTGTATTCGTAGAGGAGTATCGTACCTGTAGTAGGTACAGCCACATTTCGTCAGTTATATTTAACTCCATGTACTCGTATAGGGGGCGAACCTATCGCCATCAACCGGGTACATATCCAGACGAACTACTTATAAGTACTACTAATACATAAATACTTTTAACTAATAATTATGTCAGGGCATGATTATGTATCATCAAAAAGTGTTCTAGATTTCATTTTTAAATTCGAAGCTCTTATAGACTGAATTAAAATGAACCAAAAACCAAAGATTTTAAGAGACTTTGAATAAGGAACATCAACGTAGTAACTGAACAGATTATCTGTTACACTGCTAAAGCGCTACATTCGGACATTCCGCTTTATGCAGCGCTGCACTAAGTAACCAGTAACTACAGTATATCTGCATTCAAAGTTCTCATGTAAGCTAAGATATACGAAGCTATTAACTTGCTTAAATAATCCTACACAGATACCATAGTAAATGCTTCTAGAAATTATAAGTATCTTCAAAGTCAAAGTCAGTTTTTTATTTGTTAAACATAGGTGTAAAAATAGGTGTTATAAATAAAATAGGTAGGTACACAGATCTCTATGTTTTGCCGTTAACGGCGTACAAATATCAGATACGACATTTTTACAATTTAACAGAATTTTTGTTAAAATTTAATGACAAGTAAAATTAAAGCTAAATTATATACTAAAACAAAGTTAATAATATTGCAAACAAAACGTATTTCGAACATATAAATTTTTAGAAACATAATAACATTTCTGATACTCTAAGTATTAGGTAATTATAAATAATAAATTTAAATATATTTGCAAATGACAAACAAAATCATAAATGAAATACTAGGAATTTAAAAAATCTTCGGTTGTACTTAAGCATTAGGTATAGGTAAATTAAACTATGCGTTCTCAACAACCTGAGACTGAATGGCAAAACACACGTAAAACAGAGGCATATTGGTCAAAACTTGCTTATTAGGCATTCCAAACGTAGGTACAGTAATCCCAAATCTTTTTGGCCGGTTTGAACGTAGGCGCGAGCCGATGCGCAGAATGCAAAATTAAGTCAGCAGTCGGGACGATGGAGGAGCGCGGGATGCGCAAGATGGCGGTCGCGCTCACTTCGGCCCGGCCAAAAAGATTGGGACTACAGTAGCAGAATTAAGTTGGTTTCTGCGACTGATAGTTTTTGTACCAGAAGGCCGAACCCCGTAATTAAAAACCGGCCAAGTGCGTGTCGGACCACGCAGAGTCGCACAATGAAGGGTTCCGTAGTTAGAATGAATTTATCCCAAAAATAAACTTAACATTGTAATTGAAAAACATGTTCTCACATACATTCCAGCTGCAAATGTAAGTTGGCCGACTATTACTCGTTAACTTGTAAAGCCTACTTAGCTATGATAGTTTTCCTTGTAACTTCGTTATATATACTACTGCCGTGAATTTTCTTACATATCCAAAAATAACCATTTAGCTGGCAGGTGGGGGACACTTGACTCTAACAAAATTTAGCATTTTAAAGCTTAATATTTGCCAAAAGGATCCCTGTATCAAAAAAAAATGGTTTTCACACACCTTAAAACACCACTACGTTCCTAAAAATACGGGAATTGTCCCTCTGATCCCAAACACATGTATCCCAACCTTAGATACCTATACTTCTGTTGTACTTTGTTAGTAACATAACTATTATATTGCCAGACTTTCCCTGCATTGCACGTCAAAACGTTACGAAAGCCATAATCGCAAGACGGACGACAGCCTCCACTCCACACTTTAGTATTTTACGACTTTTCAAGAAAAGTGACGGTCTACCCCTATTCGTGGCTGCATTGAATGAAGTTATTCAGCTGTAACTGCACCATTAAAGCGCTTCATCGTTGAACGACCGTCGCTTTATAAAGCGATGTTTTGATAGCAAATGAACATTTATTTTCAATAGCCTTTATACTGCAATAGTTACTAATTAGTCGACCGGTTAAAATTTCATATACCGTTTTTGTGTCTTTTGTTTTATTTCCATATAATCATTGGCTTTCCATATTAATGTGCATGATTTATCTTGAAATTGGCACAACACATGCAATTATGATAATAGTTTATTGTTTTCTTGGTAATGGATAATTGTAAATTATCGTCGAATATTATGCTTATATTATTTCTGGGCGATTAATGATACTCATAAGGCTTTATGAATAAAAAATGTCTATGGGCTATCAACAACTCGTAGGTACTCTGAATGTAGTTAAATAATGCATAGTAGGTAGCTTAACAAAAATGTTATTCAATTTAATATCACGAATCTCTGTTAGGTACAAGAGACTGCTTCAGGTCCTAAATTTAATTTTAATAGGCAAGTAACTCAAACCTTCAAGAGTTATTAAGACTTAAAGATAATGGAAGTAAGTTTCACTAAGAATTTTGCTGGAGCCATTTAAACGCTTTCTGAGAATATTTATAATATCTACCTGTCGGGCAATTAAACTATTACCTACGAATAATAATTATACTAAGTTATCTTTAGATTTTAAAGGTCTTTGCAGAACAATTATTATTTGAATAATAATTATCACTAAACTTAAAACGAAAGCTTCATTCATAAAAAAGCTGCGTCTCTGGTGAGGAGGGTGATGGGAAGTAACAACAGCATCCTGAAAAGTGTTGTTGAGGAAGTGCATGCATCTATACGGAGGCATCTCGTGCGGGTGATGACTGAGATAGAGGATGGACACTCCGTGACTCGTGGTCGTCCTCACGGTATACCTCTCAGGTACATTTTTTTTAATTTTTTTTTTATTTCTAAAACACTTATTTTAATTTACATTTTGGTTTTAGCCACACAACGAAAACCTCTCAGGGTTTATCTGTGTGTTGGCGAGCCATTCACTTAAATTTAAAAAAAAATATTAATTACTGATATGATGAACTGATGATACATAAAATATTTTAATGCTGTACAAGTTGTGTGAGAGTCGTGTGTTGTTTTAGGATATATGTACTAATATAGTTTTAAGTGTGTCTACTAACAGGGGGACTTATGCTGTCTGAAAAATAAATGATTTGATTGGATTTGATTTAGTACCTTTACGAAGGTGACCTTATTGATAATTGAACTTTATGAATACCTACACTATTATTGTATTGAAAACAGATTTTTTCATGTTGTCGAACAAATAAAAGTCGTTTCGGAAGTTTGTATAACTCCAAGTAAATACTACGTTTTTTCGAAGGCGACAACAAAGATTTTAATCGTTAGATGTACTAAGTCGCGCGAAAAAGTTTTCATACTAAGAAGAGTGAGCTCACACTACAATAATGGCGTTTCCATGACAATCAAGTAAAGTCTCTGCGACATTGTGTGTGTCAGAGGTGTCAAAACGAAACAGAAATGCGACCACCTTTCGACGCGGTAGGGCGGACCTACGATTTAAATCTTTGGACGACAAAGACCACACACACAGCACACAGCTTACCATCACAGATGTTTCATAATTGCAGAGGTCTTTGTTATTTTACTTCATAATCCGTTCTGGAAACGACGCTTAAAGATGTGCTTAAGTACCTATTTTACCAAGATTCAGTATCTCAAGATAAAGCACTATGAATAGCATCCCAATGATTTTAATCTTACTTTAAACCCTAATAAATAATGTTCTATCTATTTTATGATGACATTTTATAGTATGCTTACAATATTCGGTTCCTTTGTAAAAGGTGAGCGTGGTAGTCTTACAAATCCGATTGCTGATTTATGTGGTTGTCGAACGAAATTATCCACGAAATTGGTTGGTGTTTTTGGCTCAATTTTGTTACAGAGCCATTCATATGAAGTTATTGGTAAAATGTTATGTAAATCAATGTTAATTTTACATTCACGTTAAAATTAGGTCATACAGGCTGACTTTGGGCATGTAGGTACATATAAACCACTTTTAGTACTTAAGGGATTAACTATGGGATATAAAAAACTGCTGTTTCGTGACACGTTATAACTTATATGTTACAACCAAATTATGTTTTTTTTTTGTTGTTTTAGAGTAGGTCCAATAGTCAAACTTGTTCACGTTCGTGAGTATGTACTTACTTTCACCCCCTGAAAGCAATGAATCAAAGTTAATCTGTAAATTACTACTACTAAATACTATTTATATCATAACCACAGTGCTGTCTGCAATCTCAACAAACACAAAGAGGAATAAGTTTTTCATTAAAAAATAGATATTACATTCTAAGCTCTAGTTTCCTTGTTGCTAAGCAAACGACACACACAGGAGGGTACCTAACATTATGAGCAAGCAAGACAAATGTAAAAAAAACTTTGCAACATACGAGGACGTTCTCTTCCCTTCCCTGTGATCTCCATTTTATAAATGCCGCAATTAGAGAAAGAACACTTTCAATTAATTTGCACTGCAAAAAATAGTAGACTATAAAACAAACTGATTGCGCTTACAAATTGTGGCTACGGAGAGAGTTTTTTTTATCATTGCCACTCAAAAAAGGGCATTTGATTTATCGATAACAGTGAATAAAACTCTCTTTTAGTCAGTGAGTGAATAAAATCATTTTGAATTTGGAACGAGCACGAATTATACGAATTATGTACAAAAAATAAATGAAATTTTGTAATCTCGGTAAATTCTAAATTTTAATTGTTTTACGGTTTGTATACCTGAAATAAAAATGATTTGATTTGATAAAAGCACCTACGGCTGGCTAAATGGAGCTATTCCACAGAGCTATACAATTTTTTTTTTAAATATCCTGCCAATGTTAGTTAGGTTCTTTTCTATCTATTATCGTGGTTGTTTTATGTCATTGGACAATCTATTAACATAATTATAATAAAATTTCGTTCTAAAGCAGCAATTATAGTAGACATACTACTTTCTCTATTTTTTTTAACTATTTTTAACTATTTTCTCGCAGTCAATGGTAAAAAGTAGAGTACACAACTCGTGAAAAAAAAATCATCTCGGTCCTTGTATCCCTCGCTCCGCTCAGGATTCTAATCTAGAATCCTTCGCTGCTCTCGGGATCCAACTTAGTCCCTCGAATTAAATTTCCTTTTTTTTCACTTGTTGTCTAATCTACTATTTAACGACGAAACCATAAATTGTTATTGTTAGTAAATGCAGTTGGATGGTTCTACAATACCTCTTTGTTTTTCTGTATAACAAACGATTTGTAAGTGATGTCTTCAAAACTCACGCTTTATCAGATAACAGTTAAATTGGTAGGAGAAGTCATAGATGTCGACGGAAGAAACGAGAAAAAATTACAGATTGTAAAAAGATTACTACGGCGGCCCTTTGTCTATCGCCATATGAAGAAAAGAATTAATGTAATTTTGGATACAAAGAGATATGTGTATTCTTCTTAGAATAGAGATAAATGTAGGTGCGAATTTTAAAACTCATTCATCAAAAATGCAGCAAATGAGTGTGTAAGTAGGTATAGATAAAATTTTTCGAAAAAATAAAATGCCGTGAATACTTCAGCTTTCAATAGAAATAAGTCCAGTCTACACTGCTCCACTATCAACCCTATAAAATAACGTTACAGGTGATTGAAGTAACATCCTTATTGTAAAGTGTCGGTGGTGCAGTCGGATGCAGGCGCGTGCTGGCAGGAGTGTGCAGGCAGGGGTTGAAATACCTTCGGATGCAGATACGGGCTGTCTGTGCAGCTTCCGTCTATATACTGCCTGTTTAAACACCAGTTTGTTTGTTGACAGTCTGTTTATTATAGGCTTGTGTGTTTATTTTGCTGGTTTATTTATTTAAGTTTAACGTAATTAAATGCACGTTGTTAAATATACTTGTATTTGGAACGTGAACTGATTTTTCTTAACCATTTTGAGTTACGGTTTCGTAACATTGATTTATGGATATCAATATTAGCGAATATTTCTAGCAAAAATCTTTTTTTTTATTTTTTTTTTTATTTAAGATAGGTTTACTCTTGACTCTAGTCTAGGTCAGAGATGACAGAGACAAAGTCGACGATGGAGCGAGCTTACCCAGAAGAAGCCTGTTAACTCTCACTTTGAAGAGATCGGGGTTGTATACGTTCGGAAACACAGACGCAGGCAGAGAGTTCCACTCCTTTGCTGTGCGCATCACAACATACAAGACATTTGGAAACGCTTAGTGCGAATTGGTGGAATAGCAACTAGGTAGGGATGGTAACCTGCAGTGCGTATAGATGTCCGATGGTAGAAGGGGGCAGGCGGAATGAGGTCGTGGAGTTCTCGAGCACACTCACCGAACTACAATCTGTAGAAGACCGACAAGCAGGCAACCTTGCGGCGATGAGCCAAGCTGTGAAGCTTGGCATCTACCAGTCTTACGTCGCCAATGAGCCTCTTAGCTCTGCGTTCCACCGAATCAAGCGCGGCAAGTTGGTATTTAGCTGAGCCATCCCAAAGGTGGCTGCAATACTCCATGCAGGATCGGACTTGCGCTTTGTAGAGAGTTAAAAGCTGTCCAGGCGTAAAGTATCGCTTCACCCTATTTAGGATGCCCAGTTTCTTGGCCGCAGTTTGGGCTTTGTACTCGATGGTGGCTCCGAAGTTGAGACATGATGTCAACTCCATGCCTAGGAGCTCGAGCCGATCAGTTATTGGAACAGATGCACCCCGAAAAGTAAGAGTTTGATCGAAACGACTCTTTTTAGCGGTGAAAAGACACGCCTGTGTTTTGGTGGCGTTAAAAGAGACCAGATTGTCATCACCCCATTGGGAGACAAGACTTAAGGTCAAATCTGTCCACTCTACCATGGCCTATCTTAAGGAACGAACCTCGGCCCTTTCTTAATATCTACACTATTTTCTGCCCGCGACTTCGTCCGCGTGAAAGTCAAATCTATACAAATAAATAAAATTGAAGTGTCTGTTTGTAATGTCAAAATAACAACTTTTTACTAAATGCATAGGAAAGTATAAACGGTTTTTATTAACAAAACAGCAATTTTTAAAATTTTTGTCTGTCTGTCTGTTTGTTCCGGCTAATCTCCGAAACGGCTGGACCGATTTTGACGGGACTTTCACTGGCAGATAGCTGATGCTACAGCGGGTAATTTAGGCTACTTTTATTTTAGAAAAATAATAAGGGTTCCGCGCAAAAAAATGAAAACCCATGAAATTATGAACAAAAAGTCGGATTTGGAAAATTCTTTTTGCATTTGGTAGCCCAATTCTCAAATATAGTTCTAGGCAATTTAACATCACGCTACGACCCTTAGGAGTCGTGCAGAAAGAAACAAGTTAGAAAGAACACTAAGTGAAAACGAAGTAATAGCGCGGGCCGGCGATGCAACGCGGCGGGTTGGGGAATGAGGAAGTAGTTTTATTAAAATGTGGCTGTTATTTTTAACCGACTTCAAAAATCGGAGAAGGTTCTCAATGCGGTTGTATTTTTTTTTAATGTTTGTTTCCTCAGTACCCCGTCATTTATGAACGGATTTGGAAATTACTTTTTTTATTTGAAAGGGCATACAGATTGGTCCCATTTTTATCAATATCCCGTTCTGATCCATGGGGGATCCATGAGAAATTGAGGGAACTCCTCAAATATTATAGGCATACACATAGCGATTTTGGTATTTTCATCAACAAGTCAAGCATTTGCATTCAGAAAGTATCATTAGGTGAAGTGGAACTGACGAAGAAGACCACAGGCCACAGATGGTCACGAGAACTCCTCAATGTATGTCACGGGTAGCGATAAGATATCTCGATTAAGATAGTTACGCGACTATGACGAAGCAAATTTAAATAAATGGTTTTGATGAAACTGGTACCAACGACCTGATCTGATAATGAAGCTGGAAGGTAGGCACCGGAACTCCGTAATAAAACAATGTATCCTAGCCGTGTTTGGGCTTATTGGAATTGTCATGAGATGCACTCTGGCTATACATGATTTTAATGGTAATATGCTTCAAATCGCGCTACTTGAGTTGTAAGTTATGTGTGGCCTTGACTGTCAGAAGACAAATTTCGTCATCGTCACCGATCTGTCGTCGTGTGGTTGATTTAATAATTTGTTGGCGACGGCGTCCAAACCTGATAAAACTTCGTCTTCCAAACTTCTGACATAACTTAGCGCGACATATACATATTTGCCATTTTGCAAAGTTTTTATTTGAAAGAGTATCCCGTGGTCGCATATAAATTTGGTCAAATTCTGATGAGTGGTTTTTGAGTTAGCTTCAATATTAAGTAAGTAAGTTGATGATGTTATAATAATTTCCTGTCACTGTTATTTACTTAGCAGGTAGTGGTATACGAATTCGGGTGGGGTAGGTACCACAACTAAAAGTGGAAAATCAAAAAGTATTAATTAATTCAAGTTATTTTTCACTTTGTAGTTTTTTTTTTGGTAATCGGTTGTTTTTTTTTTTATAAATAAGTTTTAGTATTTTGTGTGTCTTACGACTTTTACGCGAACGAAGTCGCGGGGCACAGCTAGTATACCATAAAACATAATACTATGGCACTCGTCAGTAGGCTTTCTATCTGTGAAGTTTAGAAGTTAATCAAGGATTTGCTTATGTAGGTATGTTCCTGAGCTCCTCATGAGACAAGAGTGAATGAACACGTACCTAAACTAAAATATACGAATACCTACTTGAAATCCCACAACTAACATCGTTAAGCCGTAACTCCAACCACCACCCAGCCATAAATAACAAATCAATTCTCGCGCATATCCTCCCATAGGTAATCGTCCCCTGACGTCTCTATTCGCTTCAATTCATTCATTATAACACGATTAGTCAACTGCGACGCCAATGAAACGCCTATACCTGTATATGAAGACAGACAGGCAGACTGGCAGGCACTCGCGGTTGTCGCGAAATTAAACGGAAATCGAACGCTGCGGCTTGTGACCGCCTCTGAGTGGGCCATTGTATACAGGGCTATACGTAAATAGGTACCATTGTGTACCAGTCTGTAGTATTGAGGTTCATCGGTAAAAAGGTTTTATTTCAATGTGTGCTGACGGCAAATGAGTCCGACTGGCCGGTAATACGTTTCAGTCTATTTACAAAGAAAATGGAAATACCACGCGGGGAAATGCTAAGACTGCTAAACCACAGGCTGGATGAATGCAAATGAATGTTAATAATTACATTCTCATTTCACAATTTAAATGACAGATAAATAGACTGAATTTCTATCAAAGCAAAATCAATTAAGTCGAAGTTTTCTCGCGATGTTTTACTTCCACGTAAGTTTCCGAAATTATGAAAAAGTGACATCAAAATATAGGAAAAACTTAAATGCTATTGTTTTGCCCAGTGAAACGGCAATCAGCATTATTGAAACTTTGTTTATTGTAAGGATTGTACTTCATCTATTACATTATATTTTGGAAAGAAAAAGCTAAATACAATAAATAATTAACCAAAGCTCAACACTGTTACTTGCTAAATTCAATTCCGAATTTATGTTTGACTAAATTACAAACAAAAATTACAAACGAACAAATTGAATTGCTCTTATCAGCCTGCAATCGGTATGTTTCCAAATGTCCAATTAATCCGGTAATGCTAGACTGTAGTGTCTGTTAATAATTTCACATCAGTGTCAAATTAATAGATACTGAGTGTTCCCTGTGATATGTTTGTACGGAATTCAGTCAGAAACCACTCTCATTTTACTATGTAAACTGACTGAACTGAAACTCACTGAAAGCTGAAACTGTTTAACTGTATGATATTTCGGGATATTATTATACCAATGAAATGTCCAAACTTTTGTCCGGCAGCATTCAGAATGTCGCGCACATAATGAAACGTCCTAACGATGTATGGACTGGACGTGTCCTCAGAATGTACACAACAAAAAAAGTTGTCAGGGCTCTCCCGTCACGTCACATTCACACGGATCCCGCCCGAGGGATCTATTACAATTTTCACATCCCCAAATGAGTGGCCGGAGTGCGAGACTACCCACCGCTTTAATGCGAACTTTGGGACCCTATTCTATTAAGGCCGACGTTCCCGCACACTACGTGACAGCGTGCAAAACCGCCTTAAGCCCCCATTGTGCCAGCCAAGGAACTAGTTTAAGTTTGCATAGATAAAATCGATGAGTTAAGTGCAAGCCGACTCGTGCTATCAAATGCGGGAGTCATTTAAACCGATTTTATCATTATACAAATGTACTTAACTGAGCTTAGGTTAGTTAAACTTGGGTAGTTTGTCCAAAAAACACATGTAGTGTATTGTAGAGAACTCTGTTTAAATTGTGAAGGTTTTTGCGGTAATTCGAAATTTACTGGAGGTACTTTTCTTTTATATAAAGTTTCAATGCCTAGGCACTGTTTAGCTCAACGTTTGTTGAAAGGCACCTAGCTTTTTGGGCTATCGTTTATTTATTTTGTCAACTACATTAATGTACATAGTTTACTAGATCTTATCTTTGAGTACCAATATTTCTTTCCGAAAAGTCACCTAGTTGTTTTTCAAAAAATATAGAGTTCAGTTCCAAAAGTAATCAGCATAAATAGTTCTTATTTTATTTGTAAGCTTACAAAATGTGAAAATTCAATTATATTTTTTTTGCGCAATTTACAGGAAGAACGGAAAAATTAATATACATGGCGCTGATAAAAAGTGTGCGTTTTCCTTATTAGCACTTGCCCATCACCACGAGAAAGTCAACAATACTGTGTATTTTCTGGCTGCCAGTGATATTTTTTACGCCCTTTTTTATAAACTGCGTGAAAATAACGTAGAAAACCCTTCGTTGCAGGTCTAACCTTTCTACAGTCCCCAGTCCTAACGTTACCTATTCTATTGTTATAGCAGTGCGAGCGTCCCCTGAGCCGCGGCGGGCCCCCAGCATCCTGGAGCCGCCGCATCACGTGGACTTCACCAACGATACCGGGGCCCTGCTAAGCTGTGCCACCAGGGGAGACTACCAGGTTAGACCAGTTGTATAGGCTGTCCTATTTTAGTGCGAAACTATTTCGTATACATTTTACATTAAAGTTTTATTAGCCGACAAAATTCCACAGACAAGATACGAGTAGGTATCGATATGAAATAACGTTAAAAAGTTTTTTTTTTCTACACTCGTATTTTCTGGTAACTAACAGTGGTCGTTGACTACGTCATCAACTGTAGTAGTTTAGAAAATCTTTTTTTTTTTGTTTTATCGTCATTATAGATAATGACACTCGTCACGTCTATGACGTTACAAACAGTAGGTACTTAGCGATGGAAAGTTTAAAACCCAATCAAACATGTCCTTATCAAAAAAGGCTTTTGTGGACATGATATTTATTCAGATTTGTGACTGCAGTTGTAATGGCAATCATTCCAGTTGATTCAAATAGGTTTTTATTTTAATTATTTTATTTAACTTTTATATAGATTCTTTTCTATTTTTGAATGTGAGAACGTTGTAGGCCTAGTGGACTGTAGATTTGTTGACATTTTTTTTTTGTTGAGTACCTATCTGGTACTTATTGAAAGGCCTACACTGTCCTCCCATATCTATTAACATTGTAAAAGCCAATTATTTTTAAAAGAGTACCTAACCGTAGAGTTTCTCGCCGGCTCTTCTCCATAGGAAATGACCAATTGGAACCGTGCACCTAGCTTCTGACGTTTCATAAGTGCCCATGTAGGTTTATATGAAATAAAATATTTTGATTTTGATTTTATGGAGTTTCGCCAGCTAATCTAATTTGACTTTGTATAGGCTGTTGGAAGGTGGATAGAATCTTTTATGTCCGAACAGGGCTGCATGACCATCGAACTTGAACCGAAGCTCTCAAAACTAATTCCATCTAATCTGATATCGCTAACTAATAGCCGAGATTTCAGTGGGGCTATTCTGGAAAGATCCCACCGTGAAAATTTAGGTGAAGTGAGCGTGATGTGAACTGTCATCCCACCTTACTCTACTAGGGATCGAGCTCACTTCAAACTCACTTCACCTAAGTGCTCACGGTGTGATGTTTACAGAATAGATCGACAGATGTTAGTCAAATTGGATCTTTTGTATCATCATTAGTAGGTACATAATGGAACAAATAGAAATTATCTATCTATCTATTACGAAGATTTCACTTATTTCTGTCCCATTTCAAAAAAATTACAAAGCAAATTACGTATTTTTACATGAGTTATGTTATGGAGTCTGTGATAACTCCTATTTTTACCCGACTGCCCCACAAGGAGGGTTATGTTTTTCGAGAGTATGTATGTATGTACCTATGTCTATTTCTTTGGCACGCTCTATAGCCTAAACGGCTGGATGGATTTTAACAGATGAGGTGTCGTTAGATTCGCCTTAATTGTGGGAGTGACTTAGGCTATACAAGGTGTAACATAATTAACGCACAACTTCTTAAGGGGTCATTGTACTCATCATTATGAACAACTTTTACTATGGGACCAAACCTGAAATCACAAAAAAATCTGCTGCTCCCTAAATTTATGTTCGCATAAGTCGTCAAAATGTAGGGAACAGCTGATTTTATAAAAGTAAAAGTTGTTCATAATTATGAGTACAATGATCCCTTAAGAGATTGTGCGTTATTTATGTTACTTCTTGTATATTATAATAAAACTAAAAAGCTTGATATAAAGCAAATTATTAAAAAAACAAAAAGCATTATAATCTATAGAATTTTGGTATTGCAGGCGAAAACAAACAAAAGTAACACCATATTTCTGGTTATTGGTTTGTACCTCACCTGCGATACCAAAATTCTGTAAATTATAAAGCTTGTTTTTCCCTTTTTAGTTATATTTTTGCAGTCGGGTTTTTTGTTTTTGTAATAATTTGCTTTATACGATGGTATAACTTATTCAAGAAATAATACAGGGTTTCCAACTTTGTGAGACGACACCGTTGTTATTTTAGACTTAATAACATTATAAAATTAAAACGAGCAAAATTGTCTGCGAAACCAACAATCTTAGAATGATTTATTTCAGCTCTAGGGCAGAGAAAATGATATTATATTTGACCGCACACCTAATCCTATTAAGCAAATTGTATTTTTCCGAATTATAAAAATGACAGAGTTTAGCAGAGAAGGCACAAAAACATTATCATTTCCACTGCGGACCCGTAATCATTTATCGTCAGGTACGCCCATTAGTCATCTCTTGCTTTTGCGGATAAAGATAAACGAGGTACTATGTAATTATTTCGCGATGAACAAAGGAGAGCTCGCCAACTTACCATAAAAACATCGTAATAAAAAAGCGGTCATGTGCAAGTTGAACTTGCACACGAAATGTTCCGTACTACCGTACAATATTAAACACAACATATTTTCGAAAAAAACACATTTCTTGTATGGGGTCTCCCTTTAATTTTTAACTGTATTTTATTTTTTGTTATAGTACCCATAGACACTGTGAACATTTCAAGTGTCTACCTATTTACGCTTCAAAAGATACAGCCCTGTGACAGACGGATGGACGTACGTACAGCGGAGCCTTAGTAATAGGGTCCCGTTGGCACCATTTGGGTGCGGAACCCAAATAACCGGTTCAAATAAAAAGATCAGTAGTTCGGTTTTCGTATTACGTTTTATTGGGAATAAGTTCGTATTGTATTACACCGTTCCTTTGTACCGTAGGAATCAAACGAGGAGCGTGTAACTAATGGAAAGAGGCGCAATAACAAATTGGAGACAGTGGGCGACTAAACGGAATACTTCCCAATTTGTTTCCTTCCTCGTAATTCTTTCGCAAAAGAATAAACAAAATCCTTTTCGGCCGGATATTCTATCGCGTCGTGAGATATTCGTGTCAACTTGACCCATTTACTTATTGTTTGCTCTATATACATATATACGACTTTTATGGATAGTTTTCTCCTATTTTTGTTTAGTCTAGTGGTCGCAAACGCTACTGCTAAACATGTGGTCCTAGGTTCGATTCCCAGGTCAGGCAAAGTGTTATTGGGTTTTCCATCAGGAATTTCCCAGTAGCAGCCCAGAGTATGGTTTTGTGATGGGTTGATGACAATAGGCTCACATGGCGAAATGGGGGTGTGCTACGGTTACACCTCTGCCCTACCCTTCGGGGATTTCAGGCGTGATGTTGTATATGTTATGTTTGTTTTGTTCAACACAATGTAAACCGCGGTGAAACTTTCCACTTTTAATAAATTTAATTTAGCCTGCAGCTCTACTGCGATGTTTTTGGACAGAATAGCTTTTGTTTGGGGATGGATGGTCTCAATAAAATCCGTTGTGCAATATATTTAAGAGACGCGTGTAAAAATATCGTTTAATTTAATAGCTTTACAGTTTAAAACATTGTAAAAAAGGTCTTTACAATTTTACCTTTAATTTTTTTTTACTTAATAACTTTTAACAACATTTTTTTCCTTTATATACTTTCTGTTGTCACATAAAATTGGATCATTTCTAGATTATACTGAGTAGCTTCTGAAAGTAACACTCTAAGAGAATCATACCTAACAGTGGATGAAAAGGTTTCAGTATAATCTACCTATGCCTTATTTTAGTGTTAGATTGTTTATTGTATTTTGGGACTTGTGGCTAAGAAATAACAGCCGCACGGGTCAATCGATCAGGTTAAGCTACGCTTGCCGCGGTTGGACCGTGGATAGGTGACCATCTTTACATATCAAGACCCCTCCGTGCCTCGGAAAGCACGTTAAGCCGTTGGTCCCGGCTGTCATTCGTGTATCTTTGACAGTCGTTACGGGTCGTCAGAAGCCCGAGTCTGACAACCAGTCTTACCAAGGGGTATCGTATTACCCAGTAACTGGGTTGTGGAGGTCAGATAGGCAATCGCTCCATGTAAAATACTGGTATTCAGCTGCATCCGGTTTGACTAGAAGCCGACCCCAATATAGTTGGGAAAAGGCTAGGCAGATGATGATTGTTTATTGTATTTCAGATTTGTCAAAATAAAACATTTCCTAAGAAAAAAAAAACTTTTAACATAAGCTCAATCACGTCATAGGTACTAACTTTTCAATGAAGTCTTCTACTACTGTCAACACACCAAAAAAATTTCAAAAACTACCAACCCTTCATTCCCCGAATATGTAATCCCCAATACCAGTTAGGTACGTGTATTTTGTTTCCAAGCAGGTATTTCCAAGAATCGCATATCATAGGATGAAATATAACGCGCAGCTTCGCATCCTGTACCAATCTGATTTAGTATTCACAAACCAGCTTCCCAACTCAAATATAAATAAACTTTTTCCATTCGACAGACTTCGGAAGTTTACGGTCACGGACCCAACAGGGAAATGAAGATATACGTAATGGGAACGTTTTGTTCGTGTTGGTTTGTGCCTAGTAACTCTTATTTGCTCAATACGTTGATGAGTTGCGCTCACTGAGATAGTATGCAGAATTGCAGGTGCTGCTTGGTATCGAAAAAATATTGTCAAATTCTTTTTTTTAAATGGACTAAGTGACAAAATATTTTTGCACATAATAATTATTATTATTATAACCCCAATTATCCTCCATGGCAAACATTAAACAAAACACCCTACTGTTATGGCATGACACTGTGGCTTTAGGCGGTGTCAGGTGTTGAGATTGATTGCCCCATAAATGAGGAAAACATGGCAACTAAGTGCCTACTATGGCCATAACAACATAATCTCAGTACTTACTGTTTCGTTTTTTAGTTCCAAACTAAGAAACAAACGGTCAAGTTTGCAGAAATTTCATTAAAACTACGAGAATTGTTATCAATTCTTCTTAATCAAAGAATCTTTACGGATCTTTAGTTATACGAATTAAAGCAAAAACTCGTCGGTTGCGAGAATTTCCCGCAAAGTTTTCACATTCAGCCGGAGTTTGGTGGAGTTTGCCGGAATTTGGCTGCGAACGCTCCCCCGGGATGCTTGCTACCTGTTCAATGTGGAGTCTGCCAGAATTCTACAATTAATTTCCTAACTTTTCATTGTAAATATTATTTGACGGTCATTTCGCTAATGCTGGAAAACAAAACAGTAAATGAGTGGAAAACTTTACCTACTATCTACCTACTTATACTGAGAATAAAATTGATAGTTACAGGTTTCGTTGACCTTCATAATTTTTAACTGCCTGTAAAAGAGTGCCTTCAAATTGAAATAGGTAAACATTTTTTCCTACGGAATATTAATTCAATAATGCGGCATAAAATCTTTTTCACGTTAGGACCATATCATAAAATTATCAAATAAAAACAGAGACCTACTTTATCTCCAAATGTTCTTTACTATCAGCTACATTCATTCCAGTTTTTATATTTTAAAAGATTTTTTTGCATTTAAAAAAATATACGTAATGGTAGCCGTAAAATCTGAATATACAGCTTTATTAATGAAGAGGGTGTAAAAGCGTGGCAGGCAATGCAGGGCATGAGTCGCGGGCCAAACAATCGTGAATTCGGGTCGCAGATGTCGGAGGAAAACTAATGAAGTACCACGATGGAGCTTTTAAGAAATTGAACCGTTACCATTGAAATACTCGAACTAAACTGTTCTGATAATACCAGTTGTTTTGAAACAAAGGCCAATGCCGATATTTTAGTCATTGTTCAGTGGAATCGATTCGTAATTTCCGAATGCATTGCGAGCTTTCTCGCGTTGCAGAACGCGTACGTAGGATAATATTTCATGCTATAAATTTTAAGATAAAAGTACATCCGATCGAAATAATAAACTGCTCCCATAACGGCACGAATTAATTTATTAAAAACCTCCTTTTTACCTCATGTCGAGGTAAAAAATACTAGCCATTCAGAAGGCGGTAGCGTAACTGTTTACTCAGGGTCGATGCCAGCTAGGGTCGCGGGATGTTCGAAAGAGTTACCGTGGCCCCGGCACAGGCAACTGAAGGAACACGGGTGGGTTTTAGTCAGTAAAAGTCTGACACGCCCTCCCGCTCCGCCTAGAGCGGGAGAAGTGATTTGATGATTTCCCATCAAAAAAAAAGGGTGCACCATACGTAAATTTCAGCGTCCCCATGCATAGATACTATCTACTTAATAACACTTGGTTTTTCGAGACATCGCCAAGCAGTTGGTCGACACTTCACGTGACCAGAGGGCTGGCCTATTTTTTGGCCATAAATCAGCATCGCCATACAACGTGGCAATGCTGACAGCCTTGTGGGGACTTTTCCTGTTGACAGCGATGCGGGCTAATTTTTTGACGGCTTTTGTTTTTTTTTCACTCTTTTTAGGGTTCCGTATCTGATAAAGAAAAAACGGAACCCTTATAGGATCACTCGTGTGTCTGTCTGTCTGCCCGTCTGTCACAGGCAATTTGCTCCGGTTTTAATGAGTTTTGAGAGAATATGAGTGTAACGGCTAGGGCTTCGCAGGTAGGCTGCGGAGGCCGTTGACAAGTTAGGTAGTAGAGTAAAATAAAACTAAGACGGTAGGTTAATACATATAATAAAATATCTAAGGTAACACGGCTAGGTCGTGGGTAGTCACTGAACTGTTCTGAGCACTCGCACACTAGGATAGATAGGAAGGTACCGTCCTTGGCTGTAGCTGGCAGGTGTAGGGACCTGTAGGACAGGCTCAGCGGCGCAGCGTTGTTAACGGGCTGTAGGCCCCGCACGACGGCTCGCACCGTAAGCGCGTGCAGCGCGCGGTCTGGTCTGGGGTAGCTTGCCTTATTTTGAAGTCCTGCCCTTAGCCTGGACGTAGAACCCTGGAAAGCGCGTTAGGGTGCGCATTATAGATGCGGTGCGTAAGCAACTAGCCGCATGCGATGTGCTCAGCTCCATTCCCCCATTCAGCCACTAAGGAACGGTGTGGGAAGCAGGGTAGGCAGGAAGCTTAACACATCGCAGCGGCTTACAGGCAGTCAGTTAGGCAGAAAGTTTGCAAAGACGGCGTGTCACAATGACAGATGAAGGTTAATTATGTGACACGCGAGCATAACACAAGGTAAATCAACAGACATCTCAGCAGATGGCTTGCAATGTAATAATACACAGTAAGGACTTGCACAGCCTAATGCAACAGCAATACACACATATTTCAGTCTCCTGCGCACTGGATAATCCACAACCGCATGGTCAGACATTGATCATTCTAAAATCAGATGCTACATTGGAGATGATAATAACATAGATTATCCAGCGCATAGGGTCCATTATAAATCCTAATTAATGAGAATATGCAGTGACCCCATTTTTGGGGACAAATAAAAAAACTAAAAAACAAAAGTTTTGCAAATTATACCGTGTGACATATCAAATGAAAGGGCTTACTGTGGGATTCTCGAATAGTTTTTGTTTAATAATTTTAAATTATATAGTTTTAAAGTTATTTAAGAAAATAGACGAACATATTTACCTCCTTATCTCCGAAACTGTTGAGCCTAAAATTGTGAAAAAAATAAATACCTACAGAAAATAGTTCTATACATACAGTATGGAGCCCACATATATGCAATAAATGAAAGCGTAAGTAATACTAGTCCACAGAAGTATAGCAAAATTAAATATTAAATTAAAAAAGTTACATTTTCAAATAAAATAAATATTAAAATAAATTCAGTAAAAGTAAACACTATGTTTAGACAACCGAGCTGGCCACCTGCGGTGCACCACAGCGTCCAATCCATTGTTCGCCGAACATGTTTTTTTTTTTTGTTTGCGCACATGTCCAAGGATTCGAGTTCATTGAATCATTGACTTAGTGATCCAATTCTACAGTGTTCAAATTTGCTCAAAATTAAAACTATACTTTTTGACCTAATTACTGGACCGATTTCGTATTTTTTTTGTATATCGTCAGCAAAGACGATAACAAGTATGTGGGTTGATTTATTGCATAAATGTGGTTGCCATACTGTATAGTTTACAGTAAATCCTACAAGATGTCTATGGTCTTAAAATAACATGGTATATCTTTCAATATTGTGCGTATAAACTTACATTTGCAGTTGGATTGTGTGGGAGAGCATGTTTTTCAACTACAATTATTATGTCTCTTCTTTCATCCCAACTACGGAACCCTTCATTTTTCGTGGTCCGAAACGCACTTGGCCTATCTTTTTATATACATGAAGGTACATATTATATTTCATAAGATCAATCAAAAAAATGAACCTCGTATTATTACGTAGAAATTCTTGGACAATTTGTCGAAGAAAAATTGAAATAAGTTCTCTATTTGCATTAGGAGATTGCGACGAGGACCCTCCGCAAATAGGAGTCGAGAAAACTACTCGACCGATTATGTCTTCTATAGGCTTCCTCTCTTACATCAACGTGTATATTGCCTGATAGAACGAATATTGCCTTACAACTCAATACCTCAGAATGCTTTTCATGATAACCTGGCCGACCTACTTTAAATAGGTATGTTAAGTACTGTTTGAAGAACGTTGACTTTAATGTGAAGCTTAGCTAAATCAAGAATAAGGAATCGATGCATAGCTTATCGCTTTTCTAACTCCGCATTTACACCCGTATACAAGTTGTGGTACTTGTTTACAACACGTTTTTAACAACTTAAAAACATTTCGTATACAAAGCACGAATAACAATATGTATTGTCGTTGTTTCAGACATCTCTTGTTAACTATTTTGCTCACCTTTATTACATTTTGACATTTGTATTCTCTAAAATGTTTGTATACAATACAACCAGTCTTTACAACTTGTGTTTAGTGTAAACGATAACCGAAAATAGTAGACACATAACATCACGCCTTGTTTCCCCGATGGGTTGAGCGGAAGTGTACCTACAGTACACCCACATTTCACCAGTTATGTTTGAACCCATGTAATAAAGGGCGAGCCTGTTGCCCTCAACCGGGCACAAATGGCTGCTACTGAGAAATTCCAGATAGAAAAACCCAATATAACTTTACCCGATCTGGGAATCGAACCCAGGACCTCATGCTCAGCAGTAGCGCTTGCGACCATTAGACCAACGAGGCAGTCACAACATATAGAATAGGTAAATGTTTTATACCTTAATATAAATGCGGAGTTACCGTCATTAATGCTAGTGTGGTTGTAATCACTCCGCTGAAAGGTTGCCCTTTTGAAAATAAAATGATTAAAAAATAAAAGTAACAAATAAAAACTTTGATACATCTAAGGTAGCATTGATCTTGATTGATTGAAATTACTTGGAAAACGGCGAGAATATTCCTTTCATAAATCTCTTGCGTAATTTGTTAAGTAAATCAAAAAGCTTTTAGGTAGTTGAAATTCAAAGTTCCCATCTTATTAAAATATACGAGTAGTTGCGAATTTTAAACTAACTCGATTCTTATTGTACAACTTAATTTAAAATTAAAACAGGAACGGAGTTTAAACGTGGCTTTCATTTTAATAAAATGTTTGTAGATATTAATGCAACAATGGGACATAAATCTTTAGCTACTGGTTTTGCTAGTAGGTAGATAAAGTGGGTGGTTTTTGGTATGAATTGGTTACGAAAAGCTGAATCTTGAAGAATACTTTGATGGTAAGGATTGATGGTACTAGAAGAAGCTCCAGCTCAGTTCAAAAACGCCACCATTGACTCTTGAAAACGCTAGAAAGAGAAAGAATATAAAATGAAATGGCGTGCGATTTATTTCAGCGCCTCTTCAGTTTGAGTGCAATGTTGCAGTTTTTAACGCAGTTCGGTACAAGTGCGCGTGACTGCGAGCTGTAACGACCTGCTTCTGGAATCGGTTGCAGCTCTATATTTCTCGTAAAAGTAAAGTGTTTACGACACAGCCAATTTCAAGAAAAATACTGTACAGTTGAAAGCAATAATAGGTGATAAATAAGTAGATAGTTTTACTGAAGAAGACGCTAATTTCGATAATAGTTTACCTATGCCAGACCACGGAAAAATGGCACAAAAAGGGAGGAGGGCTATACTTACCATACATGACATCACTATCCCCGAAGGGTTGGGCAGAGGTGTACCTATAATACACCCACATTTCGCCAATTATGTTTAGGGCCCATGGGCGAGTCTATTGCCATCAACCGAGCAAAATCCAAACTCCGCGCTGCTACTGAGAAATTCCTGATGGAAAAACCCAATTACACTGCCCGACCTGGGAATCGAACCTAGGACCTCATGCTCAGCAGTGGTGCTTCCGACCACTAGACCAACGAGGCCGAGGAGGTTAGTCATACCTACAGCAGAGGCAGAGGGTTTAATAAAGCAATCAGTAATTATGATGATACATAGGTATGTATATTGTACCTAAAATAAAATGTAATACAGCGTTTTATATGTTGCACCACTCAACTGTCTCTCAGAATATATTTTCAATTATGGAAAAATATAAAACTTTAGCACTAAAACTAATTATTGGCTTTCTAGGAATCCCAGGCAGTCTGCGACATACCTACATAGTTGGAAATATGTATGTTGTATGTATGTATCATTCTCTGTGGTTACTTAACTTTAAGCCTTTTGTAATCTCTTATTTGAAAGTATTAAATTCTCGTTTCCATTTAACGCCACTTTGATGTCAAATGAACCTCAATGAAACTCACAGTCCTCAGAGAAGAGAAAATACAATTTAAATTACGCATATGCCTTCGGCAGAAATTCTACGGAAACAAAATTGATGGGATCAATTTAAGAAGAGAGACGGCGTGCTTCCAAAACTTTTGCAATTACACTCGTCTCGCGTCGTTCTAGTTAAACAATAAAGTTTAATACAACATTGAGAAGTCTTAATCAACAGTAAGAAATGTTTCCAAATGTTTTTTACAATTACTCCCATCGTCCACGACGATACCAAAAAGGTTGCAAACACACTCATTGGTAGGTGCCAATGAGAAGTCAGAATGTTACAGCGCTGGTATTATGAAGGCGGTACACGACGCGACGCAACCAATCACATTAAAAAATACGTAAGTACGAGTAGTCACGCCGTATACGTGTGTGATGGGCCTTACAGTTTCAAATTACGAGCTGTGTGTAACTTTAGAAACGTTAATTAATACATAGTATATTTACACTAAGACTAAGAAGGAGATCGCGAAACAAGTTGCTGAACAAATAAGTAAGTTGGAAGATACGACTTTCAGGAAACGCGCTGAAAACACTATCTAAAGTGTAAACATAAACTCAAGCAGTGTATTCGTCGAAGTGTGGAATAAGTTGGCAACTAAGATATTGTACGACTGTTTCAAGTTGTGATATCATCTGTTTTATAAGTTACAGTTAACTGTGCTATAAAAAAGTTTGACTTATTGTGTAATGTTCTTGCGGAAAGATTCAATTGAAATGTTATATTATTTTAATTACTGTGAATGTGAAGACCATGTAGGTCCTTGTTTTTTTTTCTCTCAGCTTTAATCATAGTCTGCCAGTTTGAGTAAATTATGCGGCCTACTCAAATGTCCTTTCTTTGGTATTGTTCGTCGAATCGTTGAGCTCCTTAACTTTTAAGTTGAGCTGTACGATTACTGACAGATGCTTGTACTGACTGGACAGGTCCACTCAATCTGTGTGGTTCTTTCCTCAAAAGACCATTTCAGACACCAACTTACATGGTTTTCACATGATCTGACCAATATTATATCTGGACTTTAAAAGAGACTGTGACCTCTGAGTTTGTTTCGGGCTTTCTTCTCAGAGTAGTCAGATAGGAAACGCCGGCCTCATCGAGTTAAAAAAAAAATGTTTGACGTGTAAAAGTGTTTGTATAAACCTACTTACAGAAATAAATCATTTATTTATCATTTAAATAATTTCTTTCTTAGGCTTCAAGGACGTTTCTTAACATTGGGGTAATGGCATGGTTATAGTTAACCATTTTATATTAAAGCTATTGTAAAGAAACGACCTGTAAAATTGGCCTTATTCTTAAGCTTTTAATATTTAGTACACAGTCGGCCTCAAAAAGATGTATACACAAGGCTATTTTAATTCTTATTTGCAACTTATATTCCTTATTATTGTACGTACCAATATATTAGCTATAAATCATAAAACCACAGTGGATACTGTTTTGTACTTTACATTGTAAGAATAAGATGGAATAAAAGCTGGTTACGTGCTATAGTTGCAGAAGTCAGTTTAACATAATAAATATTTCTCATTTACTTAAATATATATATATGTACACAGTATGGGGACCACATATGTGCAATAAACTATAGGACATACTTGTTATCGCCTTTTCTGACAATATTCAAAAAATGAACAAAATCGGTCCAGTAATTAGGTCAAAAGTAGAGTTTTCATTTTGAACAAATTTAAACACTCTGTAGTATTGTAACCCTAGGTAAATGATTCAATGAACCCTTTAAAATGCGACGTTGCCACGCAGTGCAAACTATCACGACGCTGTTACGTTACCTATTCTACTTATTTGCCTAAATAAGTAGAATAGGTACATGCCATCATGCCGCCCGCGTGCATCGTTGCCACTCTTCGCTTCTAGGGTCAAGGTACGTTGTCTAAACAGAGTGTTAACTTTAATTGAATTTATTTTGATATTTATTTTGTTTGAAAATTTAACTTTTTTAATTTTCGGTTTTCTATTTAATATTTAATTTTTCTATACTTCTATGGAGTAGTGTTCCTTGAAGTTTCGTTTATTGCCTAGAAGTGAATTCTATACTGTATATATATTTATATCCTTTATTAAAAAGAACCAGGCTCTTAATAATTAATTACAATCTAGTCTTTAACACTAATAAGCAATTTTAATGTAAGTATTGATTGTGCTTCACACATGTCCGTTCCACTTTCTTAGAGTCTCATATATCTAATACTATAAACACTTAGTTATTGTGTTATACGTGTGTCATTGTCACTATTATTTCTACACTTTTTACCTCGTGGCTAAGTAATAACAGCCGCACGGCAGCTCGGCAGCGGCTGTCATTCGTGGACCTTTGACAGTCGTTACGGGTCGTTAGTAGCCCGAAAGTCTGACAACCAGTCTTACAAATGGGTATCGTATTACCCAGTTACTGGGTTGTGGAGGTCAGATAGGCAGTCGCTCCAGTTTTCAGCTGCGTCCGATTAGACTGGAAGCCGACGCCAACATAGTTGGGAAAAGGCTCGGCAGATGATGACTAACTCAAAAGATTTTGTTCGTTTCAGTCCGCACTATATTTGTATACTTTTTTTTTTAATAAATAAATTCTTTATTGAACAAAAACACAGTATGACAATAACATTTAGTGCGATAATACCTACATTAGTAAAATACTGTGTCGTAGGAATTAACGCCCACCTCAGGAAAAGGACGATAGCGTTCTAGAATTTATACTAAACACAGGAGATAGATTACAAAAAGAATAATACGTTAAAAAATAAAGTGAATATATGTAGGTACGAGCGAATGCATTATGTGCGTCTGGGTGTTTGCATAGGTGTGTGAGTATGTGTGTGTGCGTGAGTGTGTCTTAATTTATGTGTAATGAGTCTATTTCGGAAGGAAGAGGTCGATATTGGGAACAAATCAGGGTTTGACCAATCTCTCCAGGTCTTCATTGGTGGGGGTTTGAAGCCAGTACTATTTAAATACTATGCATAAATACCAATAAGTTTTCTTTTTTATTACATCCATCCAAAAGGTAATATCTACCTACATACCTATACCTATACTAAATGCACATGCAATGAATGCATGTGAGTTCATATGACACAAGGCTTGTTGAGTGTATTCGTGTAATATTATCTGCATACGTCGCGTTCGTTGAGAATGTCATTTGCGTAATGAAGCTAAGGAAATATGAAAAGCGTCTGGAGCTTTGTACTAATTTCAATTACAAAGGATTTGCAGAGCAATATCCTGTTATTACTGTGAGGTATTTTTTTTATTTTCGGTTTGTGATTTCATATGTTTGTGAAAACTTAGGAAGATAATACTAAAATCAACAAGGTAAATAGATACCACGGTAATTATTATAAAACAAGCCATGTGACCCTCGGGATTCCCCACCGGCTAAACTGACAAACTTCCATACAAACCGAACACATTTTATTTATTTATTTATTTATTTAAACTTTTCACACTTAAAAAAGTACAAAGGCGGACTTAATGCCTTAGGCATTCTCTACCAGTCAACCAAGGGTGGTGAAGAGATTAGATGGCAGGTGCTCTGTTAGAAATGGAACAATTTGTACATAAATAAGTCATAAACTTATAATACACATACATACATATTTACTATAATATATACCTATATTATATACATATATTATATACAAATTCAAGAGAGAGAGGTTTTGAGATGACTCTACGCTATTTATTTTGAAAATAACTCCGCAATCTCCGCTTAAATGCATACCGACTGGTGGCCATCCTGATGTCAAGAGGTAGCGCATTCCAAAGAAGAATGGACTGAAAATGAAAGGAAGAATGAACAAAGTCAGAAGTATGAGAAGGACAGAGTAGGAGAAGATTGTTAGAAGAACGAAGATTCTTAGCGTGTGAAGAACATAGATATTGGAAGTGAGACACTAGATAAGAAGGAGGAGTGGGAGAGTTAAGAAGGGAGAAAAGCGTGGTCAAAGCACGCAAATTTCTTCTCTGGCGAATGGGCATCCATTTGAGCTCAGACCTGTAGCTCGACACATGGTCATATTTTCTGAGGTTGAATATGAACCGGATACAATTGTTAAGCAGTCTGTCAAGCTTATCCAGCAACACCGCATTCAAGTCAAAGTAGCACACGTCACCATAGTCAATGATAGGGAAAATCAAAGTCTGCACAAGCATAGTTTTCGTCTTAGCGGGCAAAAAGTTTCTCAGACGATACAGAGATCGTAGAGTACCGTTGACCCTTTGACTAACATTAGAGACCTGGCGCTGCCAGCTAAGCGTCGAGTCAAGATGCAAACCGAGATCTTTCACAGTAGGGGTAATGGGTATGACGGTACCATTGAAAATGAGAGGAGGAAGAGAGCTAAGCGTCACCCTACCCATCATGCGCGAGCTTCCAATTACAATGGCCTGACACTTTGAGGGGTTCACTGATACCCCAAAACTATCAGACCACTTTTTGATTGCATCTAAGTCTCGGTTTACATCTGCTACAGCATCCAATAAACCTTCCACCCGCGCAGCTGTATACAATTGAAGATCATCGGCATAAAGATGATACGAACACCGAAGACAGTGAGTTATAAAATTAATGAAGATGGAGAATAACAATGGAGAAAGAATACCACCTTGTGGAACACCAGCATCCAGGTCACGCCAACTCGAAGAGCTCTCATCAACGCGAACCGACTGCCGGCGTCCCCGAAGATAAGAAGAGAACCATTCCAGAACCTCGGACGAAACCATGAGATGAGAGAGCATAGCAAGGAGAATATCGTGGCTGACAGCGTTAAAGGCATTGGAGAAATCAATTAAAACCAAAACAGTAACCTTAGTATCCTCCATCGCTTCTCTAACGTCACCAGTCACTTTAAGGAGAGCGGAAGCTGTACTATGCCCAGGCCTGAATCCAGACTGAAACGAGCTAACAAGGTTGTTCCGGTGAACAAACCCCGCAAACTGTCTGTGAACGCAGGCCTCAAGCACTTTAGACAGGAATGGGAGAATGGAAATGGGTCGAAAGTGAGTGGGCAGGGAGGGGTTTGAAACTTTAGGAAGCGGGCGGACATAGGCCATACGCCACAGAGATGGGAATTGTCCGGAATCAAGAGAAAAGTTTATGAAGTTTAATTGCGAAACAAAAACAGCTGTTCCCTACATTTTGACAAGTTATGCATACATAAATGTAGGGAGCAGCTGATTTTTTTTTTCGGGTTTGGTCCCATAGTAAAAGTTGTTCATAATGATGAGTACAATGACCCCTTAAGAGGTTGTGCGTTAATTATGTTACACCTTGTACAGGCGTCATTGTGTCTAGTTTACCTTCCGCGAACCGATTAAAATAATAATATGTTCATACCGTCTGGCGAAAAAATTAATTAATTCGCTAAACTTAGCAATTTATCAATAAATCTTTGTTGAGTTTACATTTCATTTGTTTAGTTTCACTTGTTTTATGGGCAATTAAGCAAGTAAATTGGGTTGATGTGAACAAAGTGCTTACGTTTTTATTTCGCTTTTTTATACTTAAGGTTTTCGTACACTCAGTAGGTCGATAATATTCGTGGGACTTAATAACAACTTACTTCATAAGCAAAAGGTGTTCAAAGGACACATTTGTGTAATCCCTAGATACCGTAGGTGACAAACTTTACGTAGACACATCTACGTAAATACCGGATAACCAGAAATCTATTTATAGACTAGCTGTTCCCCGTGACTTCATTCGCGTGGATGTCGTAAGATCAATATGTATACTAAAATAACAGCCTCATTTTATTAAAACTGCCTCGTCCCCCGACCCACCGCGTTGCATCAGCCACCCACACTATTACTTCGGTTTCGCTTAGCGTTCCTTCTGCCTTTTTTTTGCTCGGCTCCTAAGGGTCGTAGCATGATGTTAAATAGCCTATAACCATCCTCGAGAATTGGGCTACCAAATGCAAAAAGAATTTTTCAAATCCGACTGGTAGTTAGGTATTAGCGCAAAATAGCTTAAATTTCATTGGTTTTAATTTTTTTGTGCGGAACCCTAGTTCTTTTTTTAATATAAAAGTAGCCTAAGATATTCCTTATAACAGCAGCTATCTGCCAGTGAAAGTCGCGTCAAAATCGGTCTAGACGTTTCGGAGATTAGCCAGAACAGACAGACAGACACCGACAGACAGCCAGACAGATAAAATTAAAAAAAAATGTTTTTTGTTTTATGTACCGTACATACTTTCAAATGCATTTAGTAAAAAGCTGTTATTTTGACATTTTATACAGACACTTCAATATTATTTATTTGTATAAACTAAAAATTGTTTTATGTTAAAAATAAGCTTTTGCAGACTTTGAATTGAAATCTTATTAATTATCAACGCCAATTAAATGGTCTAGGAATTGATAATATACATTTGTAAGAACAAGAAATCAACTAACTTAATCAGATTTACATTGTAAACACCTATACTCTTACATTTAAAAGCAAAGTTAGATTTTTGATCGGGCGGCAACCATGAATTCTTGGTGCGCAGAAACAACTAATTGCACGTCATTGTTTTCTGGAATCACCATCATTACCTATGTTAAAATTATCCTTTACCAACTAAAAGTCTACCTTAAAATTTTACAGTTATCATTTATTCATCAAAGAGCCCCATAAATCATTCATCTTCATTCCCATGGAAACACATTCAGCCAGTAATAAGTTCCGTCTCCATTGATATCACAACTTCATTCAGCAAGTCATTTCTTGTTTTGTTATTTAGCTCCCATAGAAGGGAAGAAAACCTCCCCCAGCTAATGCCGAGGGCGGGTTTCTTGAACTCTTTACGGCCGGCCAGTCCTTCCAAACAAAGCCGAACTTCCATCAAAGCTGGAAGTACAAAGAATAATATAAAACTTGTAAGTTTCAAAGGGATGATCCCTTTATGTTCTCTTTTTGTTGCCCGGGAATGGAATATCCATGATGAATTGTGTTGGATGCCTTAAAAGAAACAAATCTTATTAAAGGGATTTCGGGTTTTTTCTGTCATGTTTGTAGATGATAAATGTTGATCGAGGGATGTGGAGGAATGTGTGTAGGTACTTGCGAGAAGTATTTATGTGACTTGTTTGACAAAGTCACTCGATCTATCAACAAAATTTAGTAGAACATCAATAAAATACAAGATCAGTCAGAGAACTATTCGCTTGAATAACTGTTGTTAGATAGGATACTTTTCTACCTGTGCCTTACTACTACTTCCAAAAAAATTAATTAAATCCAAAAGAATTCTTATCACCAATCTTACATCACCTCCCGTTTGGTACCATTCCAAGACAATCTCTTTGTATTTCTTCCTCCTTTTCATCTTGTTATTTCATCATGAAAAGATTGAAATTAGGATATCTTCGTGAAAGTATTATAATGGAAGTTAATAAAGGTAGTTTAACCTTGACCTGAACTTGATTGAAAATCAAAAGGAAAAGATAAAAACTCAAGTAAAACTATTGAGATTGGATATACATTTATTCTCATGAGAATGCAATAACTCACTTACATGAGAATATTAAAACTAAAATATAAGTCAATATTGTTAGGAGTTTTACAAAAACTGGACATTATTCTGAAAATTAATAAAGTCTATTTTTTTTTCATGATACTATTTGTGGCAACCTGCATGCGGCCCTGACGATGAGCGGTCGCCATCGCCAATAATGACATATTGAACCTCACTCTCCCAAATGACATATTGAACCTCACTCTCTCAACTGACATATTGAACCTCATTCTCCCAAATGGCATATTGAACCTCACTCTCCCAAATGACATATTGAACCTCACTCTCCCAAATGACATATTGAACCTCACTCTCTCAACTGACATATTGAACCTCATTCTCCCAAATGGCATATTGAACCTCACTCTCCCAAATGACATATTGAACCTCACTCTCTCAAATGAAATATTGAACCTCACTCTCCCAAATAACATATTGAACCTCACTCTCTCAAATGACATACTGAACCTCACTCTCTCAACTGACATATTGAACCTCATTCTCCCAAATGGCATATTGAACCTCACTCTCCCAATTGACATATTGAACCTCATTCTCCCAAATGACATATTGAACCTCATTCTCTCAAATGGCATATTGAACCTCACTCTCCCAATTGACATATTGAACCTCATTCTCCCAAATGACATATTGAACCTCATTCTCCCAAATGACATATTGAACCTCATTCTCCCAAATGACATGTTGAACCTCACACACACACACGACACGGTCATCAGGTTTCATGCCAGCACCTGGGAACAGGTGTACTGTCTCGCAGAAGAAAGTTTAGCAGCAGTAGCGAAAACACTCGACCACAACCTACTTACTCTCAATTTAAAGAAGACCAAACTAATCACATTTTGTACTACACATTCATCTAGCCCTCCTCGCAACCTAACATTAAAATTCCACACATGTCAGAACCATCTGAAAACCTCACGTGAAGCTTGCTCATGTAAATGTATTAACCGGACATCTTCAATTCGTTATTTAGGCTTACTCATTAATGAAAACCTAACTTTTAAAGCGCATATTCAATTTCTTTCTGGCCGAGTAAGGAAACTAATACATATAGTTAAGAAATTAAGAAGCTGTACTCCAAAAGAAATCCTGCGAACGGTTTATTTCGCAATATGCCAGTAAATCATACAATATGGCATATAATTTGGGGCAGAGCTGGTAAAACGACAATGATTGAGCTCGAAAGCGCCCAGAGAGCTGTTATTAAAGTTCTTTTAAAAAGCTTGTTTTCTACCCCACTGACTCTCTATACAAAGAGTTTCAAGTTCTCCGTGTCCACCAACTGTTTATCCTTAACGCATGCCTACACACTCACAAAAAAATAAAAACCAGACCAGATTATCACTCTTTAACTTCCAAACGCATCTTCTACATTCCGCTACAAAGAACCACCTTTCTCATAGCCAGACGATGCCGGCCTACCTTCACACTTTTGTATATAACAAGGTCACCAGTACTTTTTTGCCTTGTGTTTCAAAAGATCTCTCCCTCTCTGCATATGAAAAAGTGGTAAAAAAATGACTCATAGGTCTTTCATACGACGAATCTGAAAGCTTTCTCATAACATAACTCACACTCGGACTCTCACTAACACGACAGACACACTCACATACCTACACATAACACACTACACTACCACCGCACATACATCCACACCTTTTTAATTTTTAATAGTTTATTGTTCTTTAGTTTTAAGCCTTGATCAATACAAGTTAAGTTCCTATTTTGTTTAATATAACTTTTGTATCATATTTTGTTTAAACAACCTGTTTGCTGCATTGTTGTTTCGTTGTTTGTTGCTTTATCTTTGATCTCATTTAAAATTTTTATTCAGACTTTTTATTTTGTAATTAATTACTTATTCCCATATCAACACCAGTTAAAAACAATTATGCTATCAAAACTCAAGATACAGGCACTGCCTAGTTTGGGGACCACCGCATATAACAAAATTAATGTCACCAACAGTTACAAACAGAATTATTATGTTAAACTAATTTTAAAGTAATAATTGTAACAATGATTAAATAAATTTATTATTATTTATTATTTCCTTTATTATTATTATTATCTCAGAAGCGGTTGCCATTCCAAAGACAAAGCTGTTTCGCCTATGTGTCTGTTATTACACCTATACCTTTTGAATCGGAACACGGCAATTCTCAAAAATACATGTACATATTTACTACTTCCCCCTACTTATTATGGTACTTCCCCGGACGACATCTTTACAAATAGAGCTACTTCTTGAATTATACGTGTTCAATTTTTTTTTCATGAAAATAGAAAAATACGATATCTACGTAAAAGTATTACATTACATAATTAGCCTACAATGCTTTTCTACCTTCGAGAGGGAGTGGGCTGTAATCTACCACGCGGGCCCAGTGCAGGTTGGTAGATATGGCACATGTCTTCGAATTTTTGTTTCTAGGACATGCCGGTTTCCTCACGATGTTTTCCTTTACCGTTTTAAGAGCCTGTGATGAGATTATTTACACAAAGTAAAGCGTCTGCCTGGGTTCGAACCCACTACCTACAACTCGGTAATTCGGGCCCGTTACGACTGAGCCACCACTGCTCTTCGTAAAAGTGTAATGAAACCCAATAAAGCTAGTTCAATTTTGACCCGACCATGTTCGAACAGAACGTAACCCTACATGAGGAGACACGCTTATTACCTGTACACTCAACGAGCCAATTATTCACTGAAACTTGTCTGTGCTAGCACCTCGGCTCTTTGAGCGAATACGTTGAGACCAATCCTCTTTGTTCAATAAAATATTGCGTTGCTTGATGGATTATAAGTAATTCACTGGAAAATGGATTGTTTCGATGATAATTATGTATTTTTTATCATAGTTCTTAATTTAAACTATTGCAAAGAAGTAGAGAGAGGTGTACTTATGGTACACCCACATTAGTTAGATACTATTACTATTACTAATAATGCGAAAGTGAGTTTGTTTGTTTGCTTTCACGCTAAAATGGCTGAACGGATTGGGATGAAATTTGGCACACAGATAGACCATGACCTGGGTAAGGAGGACATAGGTTAATTTTCATCCCGGACCGCAGACAAATTCGCGGGCTTCAGCTAGTATTATGTATGACAAAGTAATTCTGTCCATCTGTCTATTACCTTTTTGATTTCTTTGAAAGTTTATTTATTTATTTATTAAGCAAGGCACACCAATGACATATTTACAAGGATAGTAACAATAGGTAGTCACGAGTCTTTAATACTGTGTAAATACATACATCACAAAGTTGGCACAAAGGTATACCATGACCTTGGCCATAGAATACTTGTAATCCCGGTAGTACGTTTCCGTGGGATAATTTCCGACCTCCACGTGGGTGAAGCCGCAGCCAAAAGCTAGTAAAGATCTATGTTTTATGTCCCATGAAATATGGGGCGTGCCTAGTGCCATTAACTGGACGCAAATCCAGACCCGGGGCTGCTACTGAGAATGACCCTTTAATGGAGGTCACTTGAAAATTGATTCCTTCAAACTATATAATCGATGACGTAATGATATTTTCACTAATTATATTGAAACGAATTTTGTAGACCTTTCATAACAAAGGCACATCCGTATTAAGTTTCATTGATATTTTCACAGTATGCATTGAATGAACGATTTCGATGTACAAACAGGCTGTGAATGTTTGTGTACGCGTAGGAGCTCTCAGTACCGTCCGAGATACCGGCGAAGTCAGAAGTGTGTGTGCATATATGTGTACGTAACGTGCTGACGCTACTCATCTTCACGCACACTTTTACAGCGTGTTTGTACACTTGGTCACACAAGTAAAGCGCGCGTCGATTCGTAAGATAATCATCATCTGCCTAGCCTTTTCCCAACTATATTGGGGTCGGCTTCCAGTCAAACCGGATGCAGCTGAATACCAGTATTTTACATGGAGCGACTGCCTATCTGACCTCCACAACCCAATTACTGGGTAATACGATACCCCTTGGTAAGACTGGTTGTCAGACTTTCGGACTTCTGACGACCCGTAACGACTGTCAAAGATAAACGATCGATCGGTCGGTTCGATTTCGTAAGATAAAAGTACTATAAAACATTGATACCGATATAGAATTTTGCAATCATGACTAAATTGCTTAGATGTTAATTTAAATAAATATCAAAATGCATTCATACAATGGTTAGCTAGCGTTTTGTAATCGAGTATCGTTTCTGAATTAAACTAAGCAAATTAATTGTTGAATAATTAAAATATGCCTAATAGGTACTAAGGTTTGACGTTGACAAACTGAAGACTCTCAGATCACATAGATTGAGTGTAGCTACTACAGCAGTTCCTTGCAAAAAAAGGAAGTTATGAATAATAACAAAACACAGTCGCTGAAAAGGTAAGTCTCCATAAAGTGTGTATCAGAAATATGTGGTCATATTTAAGGCTGTGGTACAGACCATCGAACTGAACAACTTTCTGCATGGGACCAACATCGTAATCGCGAAAAATAAATCAGCTGTCCCGTATATTAGGATATTAAAATTTTGTATGGGACTACTGATTATTTTTTAGATGTAGATATGTCGGATTTCCAATCAAAGACTATATTTAAAAACATTCAAAGCTCTGTGATGTTTCAGAGGTGTAGAGGAGAGATCTATCTCAACCCCTGAATGCATTTTTCCAAAATTAAAAGCCAGTGGCACAAAAACACTTTGTAACTTTACGATGAATATCTCACAATTCTCACATATATATTTCTAAAACTCTTTTGTTAAGTAAGCTTAGATTATTCTTGCGGAAGAGAGCACACGTGTGATGCCACTCTTAGCAAAGTATCGCCTCTTAGACAAATTGAAAAAGGATTCGCAGTAAGTGATGTGTGGAGAGAAAGATCGAGGTATTATTGGAATGGAGGAGAGCTGAAAGTAATGAGGTCCTCTTTTACAGTTCCAATATGTAGGTGCCTTTAAGGTATATCTAATACAGCTTTTAAAAGAAATCAGTGGTGAGGAGTTACTTTTGCATTTAAAAGTTAAACTTGTCACTGTCACTTCTCGCCTTTCTATACAATAAAACAATGGCCGATAGCCTTTTAATTGCAAAACTTTTAGATTCTTTAGTTTACTTTTATTATCTAACATAAATAAGTTAGAAGTTTGGAAGACAACTGAGAAAATAATAAAATTTTATGTACATATATTACATTCTAAACCTGTCAAAATTACAATGAAAACAGGCTAAGTGCGAGTCGGACCACGCACAATGAAGGGTTCCGTAGTTGGGATGAGTCCAAGAACAAACTTAACATTGTAGTTGAAAAACATAGTCTTTCATACATTCCAACTGCAAATGTAAGTTGGTCGACTATTACTCATTAACTTGTAAAGCCTACTTAGTTCTGATAGTTTTCCTTTTAAACTCGTATGGACGCCAGCACATCAACTGTAAAATTTTCCCAATCAACCTTGAACCTAATGCTTTAGCAATAAGGTCCAAAATCTATTAAAGAAATTTGACAGATTGTAGTAGCTTGATGTCCTGGCATCTGTACATACTACTACCGTAAATTTTTTCACATATCCAAAACTAACCGTTTAGCAGGCAGTTGACTGTAACGAAAGTTAGCACTTTAAAGACTAATATTTCAGAAACAGATCCCTTAATCGAAAAATTGTTATCACAAACCTCCATTATTTTTGAAAGACCTATCCAACAACACCCCAAACCATGGGGTAAACGAGAAAAAAAAACATCCCCACTTTACTTGTACAGGAGATACCCTAAAAACATTTTTTTTTGTGATTTTATTTTACGACTTTGTCGACGTGATTAAAATGTATATCCATCCATGCCAAATTATAGCTTTCTAGTACTAAGAGTCCCTGAGCTAAGCTGCGGACGGCCAGACGGACGGACATAACGAAACTATAAGGGTTCCTTGTTGACTACGGAACCCTAAAAACGACCATTGTAATTTTGACTGCAAATATACAAGAGGTATTTACCTAAGCGAAAAAGAAATCTCTGTATTTCATCTAAATATTTAATGGCTTGTCATAAAAATAAAGAAGCATTAAAATTAGGCAGAAAATATAGAATTAGTTTAGAAAATCATAAAATATGTTACCTTCGCAATAAAGTTGTCAAAGATAAAAATTCGACGTCAACATGTCAAACGCACGTGTATATACTTGTTGCGATACTTTTTATTGAAAACAAAAAGAAAACAAGGAATATAGATCTATTTTGACACCTTTCAAATAAACACCAGCTTTTGTTTTTGTGTTTTTATACTCCTAATTAAAACCACAGTTTAAAATAGCTTGGTGAGGTGAGTGAAAATAAAATAGCCCGCTGAGTTTGGTTTTAAAATGCAAGGTTTTAAACTGAAGTTATGAGGAAAAGAGAATTATACCCGGTTTCTTGTATTGAGAATTTGAATTTCGAGGGCTACATTGATGGAATCGCCTGTAGGGCGAAAATACACATGCCGCCTGTAGCTGGTAAAAAACTACACAAGTAGCTCGCTTGCGCTGTGCACTAATATGTTGATTAAAACAAGATTCGCGACTATAAAAAATATGTGTGTACATAATTATGACCATAAGAATCATCAGTATGACGGAGAAGGAACATCTCTCTCGTTATCGTCAGAAATATTTTAACTACTGTGGGCGTGCTATGGGTAGTGTTGGCTATTGCGCGATAGAAAAACCGTTTGCAGTTCCAGTCAAATTATAATTTACGTTCAAATTAATCACACTAGCAGTTCACACACTGTAGGTACACAACACAACTATACGGAACGCGCGACAGTTTCTAAACGTGTTCACTGCTCGACAGCCACCGACAAACTCTGCTTAACTCCGGTCGACCAGCGTTATGTTGAAGACTCTGTCGAGCGCTGCTTGGTGGCGCTGGCATCCCGATTAGTCAAACGACGACTAACGTATTTCCGACAAATATATCTCTATAAGTTAGTTTTGTTCTAAAATGTCATGCTTTCCAATATTATGTAAATACATATTTGTTAGAGTCGTGAATCAGATTTACCTGACACTGACCTGCAAATTGCAAAAAATGCAAGAAAATTTTAATTTCGCGGGCTACCTTTGCGCAACCACCGTAAGATTTTGACAAGTTCTCAACTTCAAATTCTCAATTCACAAACGGGGTGTTAAGGTCTTGAGGAAATTAGATATTACTGCTTTCCCATCTCAAAAACTTGTTTATGAAGGTAGGTAGATACTGGTTACTTATGAAAACAGTAAGCTGTGAAAATTTTTATCAACGCAGAATATGAAAACATAAACTTAATTCTGTTAAGAGTTCGCTTTAAAACATAGGTCATTTAAATACAGCCCTATATCGTTACTAAGGCTCACTAAATACCTAAATCCAGTATTAGAACACCAAAAAAAATTTACTAGTCTGGGCTTCCACGCGTCAGTCAGCAAACGTTGAGCCTCTTAAAATATTCAGGGACCCTAGCCAACGACACAAAACATCATTAGGAGAGAAAAACGTAAAAATAAACCCCGCTCTAGAAATTATTTAATTAATTAAGAAGAATTTGTCTTTTACGTAATGAAACGTGCTTTGAATAAAAGCTTCGGTTTTAATTAAATGAGGTTTAAACTTTCTTTTCACAGAAAGAATCTAATGGTCCGTAAATAGGTAACGTTGTGGAGTGGCTCTTTGATTTGTTTGTTTTGTTTTGTTTTGTGAAAGATTTTATTTTCTTATTTAGAAATGCCAATCATTTTGCCTAGCCTTTTCCCAACTATTTTGGGGTCGGCTTCCAGTCTAACCCGATGCAGCTGAATACCAGTATTTTACATGGAGCGACTGCCTATCTGACCTCCACAACCCAGTAACTGGGTAATACAATACCCCTTGGTAAGACTGGTTGTCAGACTTTCGGGCTTCTGACGACTCGTAACGACTGTCAAAGATCTACGAATGACAGCCGGGACCAACGGCTTAACGTGCTTTCCGAGGCACGGAGGAGTCTCGGTATGTAAAGTTGGTCACCCATGCACGGACAACCCCGGCAAGCGTGGCTTAACCTGATGGATCGACCCGTGCGGCTGTTATTACTTAGCCACGAGCTGCTTATTTAGAAATGCCAAAATATTCCAAAATCAACGAAATTACTTTCCTTCTTCAGTTTATTT
This sequence comes from Fissipunctia ypsillon, assembly GCA_947568875.1. Classification (NCBI taxonomy): domain Eukaryota; kingdom Metazoa; phylum Arthropoda; class Insecta; order Lepidoptera; family Noctuidae; genus Fissipunctia; species Fissipunctia ypsillon. The sequence continues at coordinate 10,388,864 of OX387659.1, read as the reverse complement.
TTTATCGACAACGTTTCTTTTTCACTAGAAAAAACTTCTACATGTTTTTAATATAAAATACTGTAGATCCTGGGGCAAGATTACAAGCGTATAATCTTGGCTCAGAATTTCCAGTATTATCCTCCTGTTTTCTTCGCCATATACATAGTGTTTAGTTTTAACCTGCTTTTTCCACCAACATGCTGTATTTATACAATCTCGGCGCTCCACCGATGTTACCATTTCTACCGCAGGGAAGATAGTTTCCTTGCTGTAAATAACAGAAAAACATCCAGAGATATCGGCTATTGTCTTCCCGGAGGTTAGAAGGTTATACGTAATGGGTAACTATGTACTATCGACAAACGCCAGGCCTTTCCAATTTTGAAACAAGTTTGCTTGCAAGCTGCAATTGTACTTAAGACAAAGTAAAACAAAGGACCATAGGGGCAGGATTTCTTCAGTGAGTGAGTAGGATACAAAAAGCAACTTTAAGGTGTAAAGATGTCCGTTGTCGATAGTACCTAGGTATCTGAGATAACTACGATGCTTGTAATGGCTTTGCCTGAAGGTATCAAGCAACAAACCCGACGACACTATAACAATTTTTGAAGCTAAGATAACTTTGTAAAGCTCGTTATTCGGCGAAAACAAGACCTGAGGATTTTGAAATGCGAAACGCAACGTCTTTGTGGTTCTTGGTTTCGTAGAGATTGGGGCTTTTAACTTTGATGAATATTAAGTTTCTGTTGACTTAAACGTGTAACCTAACTACCTACGTTCACGTTTCAAATCTAACATTAGCGTATTAGTTTTTTCATATTCTTAATAATTTTTAATATTTATGTAGCTACAGAAGAAAGTTCGAAGGTATTTTTTTTTTCTGTCAAACAAAGATAACTACTACAGCTACTTAGATATTGTAAAATACGAGATCTCATTATCAGTGAACTGTTTAACTCATTGGCACAGAATCTACCTCCACTTCCACCAAAAAGAATGACAATTATTTTTCACATACACCCAAGTAAACCCATTTTATATTTCTTCTCACAATTACTGTTCATGTCAGCATGAAATCAGTGAATTATATTGAGTGAATTTAACGAGTGTTCGTCGACGGGCCGGTCGGCGGGTGTTCGGCGAGTCGGGTTAAATGGCACGGAAAAATGCAAATTTGCCTGAAACGCACCGCAAACTATCGTGGTACATATTTTATGCCTTTAACCGTCGTCGGTAGATTAGACCGTTGAGATTGTTAAGAACTAGTTTCACCATAATATGTTAGTTAGTTTAATCTTCGGTTAAAATGTGAACGGGACATTAAGAGTAGCGAGTATTTCACCAAGCGCTAAACTGTCTTAATCAGGCGTTAAATTTAATTGCTGCCCTAGAGGTCCGTTCACTTACTAACCGAACTTTAGCCAGTTGTCAAAATCATCAAACTAAAAAACGCGAGTCTATACTATACGACTAGCTAAAATGAGGCATTGTCAGTGAACTGACCGATATAGGAGTGAAGATATAATTTGTGGAAACAGGTACGCTTATCCGGTATTTCTAGGTAAACAAATTCTTTATTACTACGTGCAAATACCCACTAGAACACCCCTGCGGGTCTATTCTGTAAATATTTCATCGTGAAAACTTAGATGAAGTGAGCTTAAAGTGAGCTGTCAGTGCGGAAGGCAACTGTCAAAATGGCCCTGTCGTAGCTAGTTCCCAAAACAAGCTATTGATGCAAGACGTGAGGTGGTTTTTACTTATTTTTGCGAAAATGACTCGATGTTGTGTTCCTAAATCCTCAGAAGTTGAAGTCCACCATTTTCCGAAAGACTTTAAGGGAATTATTTTAATTAAACAGAGTTCGAGGTTATGTCGGAAACACTTTGAAGAAATTTACAACGAGGAAATAAACAATATTTAAGGTTTTTAATTCTGACATTTACTGTGTCGAATAAATATTCATTTAAAATATGGAAATCACCGAAAATAACGACATAGGTACCTAGTGGAATAAAACCAAACTCATGAATGAACACGATATGGAATTCATGAAAGAAATGTGAAAATTGCAGGAAATAGGGACCTAGCTATGGTCACGCCATCTACATTTAGCTTCGACCGACCTTACTCATAGTGTCAATCCCTAGCATCACACAGCTCACGTTAAGCCAGGTATTTCATATTAATTCCATGCTTCAAGCTCACTTCACCCACAGACTACATCGACGGATAGTTCACCTAAATTTTCACCATTTTCACAGTGAGGTTTTTACAGAAAAGATCGGCTTATGTTCGGTTCACAGACAGTTCTGGTGGCCAACCACCACCTCTTAAGCAGTATTATTTTAATGTTACTTCAGTGTGTGTACTTTCCCACACTCAAGTAAGATTAAAATAATAGTTCGTTAAAAGGTGGTGGTCTAGCTTCAGAATACACGAATCTGAGTGAAAACCTTCTTACAAGTTTCAGTATGATAACTTTCTTTCTTTCTTTAACTTTGTTCCCATAAAAGTAATTCTAGTGCCAAACCTAAAGAATAATGGCAGAATCTTATTTGAATTACATTTAAGTGTCTAGAATTAACTTAAATACGAATTAAATTGAATCAATTATTTATATTTTTTCAAACTATCACATTAATTAATTAGGGCCGGGCAAAAAAATAAGTTTAAATGAAAAGTTAATTGATTATTTTTGTGAACTTTTATTAATTTAGTGTTGCCATTAAAGTTTTTTAAACACCACTTTAGAATAAATTAAATGCCGGAGTTTGTAAGTCGTGATAATGAAATCATTTTTAGTTCTAGATATAAACGAAATGAAACGATTTCTTTTTCTTAAATAGGTATGCCTAATTTAGCACGGTGGCAATAAATAATTGGCATGAAATAATAAAATTATTCTGAACTTTTTACGATGGTTGCAGCAAAAAGACTTATAACGAAAATAGCATAGCTTAAGTATAGTTTTAGGTTGGCAACACTAGTTTGGCTTGATTGACATTGATGACACAGACGCTTGCGCTGTGTTCTTGGCTGTTGTGTTTTGCTTTCGATTGTGTTTCCTTTTCTGTATTCTCCTTTGACCTGGACTGCTAACGGACTCTGATTTTGCCCTGTGTGACCCTGTGCATGTTTATGGACATCGAGAATTGCCGTTGCGACATTGTGCTGTTTTTTACTGGACACCGATTTTGCCTCAACGTTACCGCTAAAATGGAAGGTCGTCGTCGTAGCGGAATAACACGAATCCTGTGTGTTAATTGTAACATTTGTGTTAATACACTACGTCGATATCGTGCTTTGGAACTAGATACCAGAGTTACCACCTTACTCTGTAACTGGGTGTACCCACAAATCGTAAGTATTCCAGGCCGGACAGGTATCTGTGAATATTGTTGTAATTGCTTAGTTGGTCGGCGCACAGTAGGATGTTGTGCTCATGTAATGACGCTGGTCTGGTACTTAGGATGGGCCAGACATCAACAAAATATTTCCGCACCGGCAGAATTTTTAGATGAAATTATTATAAGAGGATGAAGATCAATAAATATTTTTGTGAAATAATAATATTGTTTTATTAGTCCCCTCCCCTTCAAATAGTTATTAGGAAAGGGCCTATTACACTACTCGTTATAACGACTCGATATTAAGACTCCGAGTAGTGTAAAAACAGACCGGTCTTACTCTGAACAAAAAATAAGACCAGTCTGAATTGATATCTATAACGAGTAGTGTATGAGTCGAGTTGATATAACGAGTAGTGTAATAGGTCCAGAAATGCTATTCCTAAAGCTCTGTACTCAAATACGGTATTACTCGATAGTTTTACTCCAAAACGAGTAAATATTAACGTGTGGACCGCAAGACTCACGTCTCGAAGGCAGTAGAGTAAAACCGTATGTGAGTACGGAGCATAAGATAGATTCTTTTTCATCCAAAGCATTAGAAAAATAACGGACAGTGTTTAGTATTTATTTCTTAGATTGTTGAATCTTTTGTTAGTGTCATTTTTGACGTACGGATAACCTATAAAAAAGTATAAGTTCATATTTGAATATCTATTTTTCTCGGCCTTTTCTAATTAAAATTCTTGTATATATGGTGTCAGGGGCTGAACCTGAGTCAAACAGAATATTTTTCAATTAAAGACATAGAGTTTTAATCACAACTAAAACAATGTATGGGAACCTGCCATTGTTCTTTCGGAAAAACCTTCACAGTTGGAACACGACAACAGAGCATCAAAGCACCATACATACATATTTACTTAAAAACCCGGCTGGGGATGCAAAAACTGCGCGATACGAGAAATACACTCAAGGGATGTGAATTCGTAGCTTATAGCTGTCCCGAACATGCCCCCGAGAGTTATAAATATCAGGTTGTATCGTATTAACCGTCGCGAAAACCACTAGGTCTTAACTTTCGTTTTTTATACGGGAGAGTTTTGAATTTCAGGAGGAAAGAGTTACCGTGGCCCCGGCACAGGCAACTGAAGGAACACGGGTGAAAAAAAGGGCGTCACACTTGCACGTTAAATTAGTCCATGTCTTGAAAACTACTGAACCGATTTTGATAGAACTTGCACTGTTTCCTAAGTTGAAGTAAATGTGAGCCAATAAAAGAACAATCACTATCCGAAAAATAGTTTCAGGGAAATGTTTCTATGGCTTTTTTCAGCCAATTAAACAAAGGTTTTTTCAGGAGGATCTATAGTATAGTCACTTCGTTTGAAAATAACTAGCTGAAACTTGAAAGTACAAGTAGAAGTGACCGCAATTAGAACCGCAGCCTTTTTGGTAAAGTTAAGATCAAAGAGTACGTACTTAGGTACCTTAAATTCACCTCCTTCTGCGAAGCAGTAATGCTCACGAAGGAGGAGGCGGAACGCGTAAGGGAGAGGCAAGCTTTGCGCCCTCTCACGCCCCTAGTCGCCGCAGGAGACGCCCTGGGCGTCGGGAATTGGCAGCCGATTCCCGGCCACCGTAGGCGCGGGCTTGCGGACGGCGAGCAATGGGTAGCTCACCGTCCGGTAAAGACCAGGCCCGAGTCGACGGCGCGTTGTATTCCACGCACGCCTCAAAGAGATGTCAGCACCATTGGAGGGGCCCGCTAGGGCCGATGCCAGCCAGGGTCGCGGGATGTTCGAAAGAGTTACCGTGGCCCCGGCACAGGCAACTGAAGGAACACGGGTGAAAAAAAGGGCGTCACACTTGCACGTTAAATTAGTCCATGTCTTGAAAACTACTGAACCGATTTTGATAGAACTTGCACTGTTTCCTAAGTTGAAGTAAATGTGAGCCAATAAAAGAACAATCACTATCCGAAAAATAGTTTCAGGGAAATGCGTGGACAAACATACATATATTTATAAAATTTTGTATATTTGATTAGAAGCCCTAATAGATTATCATATGTCAGTCAATATATTGCAGTTCCAATAATATAACAGATATACGTGTCGAATTGATAACCTTCTTCTTTTTTTAACGTCGGTTAAAAATTAAAACAAGATTCCGTTTTCCAAATAAGCATAAGCTCCATGTTGCGCGTTAACATGAAGACATGAGACATTTAATCCCCGTTTCTCCCCAATTCATGTTGCCGTAATGTAAACGAGTGTAAGTCTTATTTGCCGATTTATTAGACATTACATTAATGTAAAGGGTAACATCATGGCTTCTTTGAAGCCCCCGCTTGTTATTATTACCCGAGGACTTTAATGTTTTTATTGGCTTCATTTATTCCTTTGCGTATCAGGTAAGTATATTTTATAACTGCTTTACGTCGAGAGCAAATAATGCGATGCCTTTGAGTACGGAGACCCAGAAAATGGATGTGAATTTATCTGTCGAAATTGACATTTAGGAGTTTATTTTTAACCGACTTCAAAAAAAGGAGGTTATCAATTCGACACGTATGTCTGTTACATTATTGGAACTGCAATATATATTGACTTATATATGATAATCTATTAGGGTTTCCAATCAAATATATATTTTTTTATAGGTGTAGGTATGAATGTTTGGATGTTTGTATGTATGTACATACGTTTGTCCACGCATTTCTCCGAAACTATTAATCGGATTGTGACCATTTTTATTGGCTTACATTTACTTCAACTTAGGAAACAGTGTAAGTTTCAATAATTTGTAAGTATTGATTCAATAGTTTTCAAGATATGGACTAATACGTGTAAGTGTGACGGCCTGGCTTATTGATACGAGCTACGGGTCAAAGGGAAAACATCTCAAACCTTGGTCAAATTCTAGTGCAATATTTACAACAAAACTATTCACTACATATTACAAACAAATATACCAGTTTTTACTAAAAACTAAAAATTACGAAATAAAAAGTAATTTAAATAAAATTAAATCGACTTCAAAAATAAATGAACTCAAAATAATGAAATTAATTTCGGAAGTCGGTGGCAAAAAACTAAAATACAAATCCCAAGACACTGACTTCGGAAATTAAACTTATTTCATAATTTTGAGTTAAGTGATTTCTTTTTTTTTAAGTCGATTTAATTTTTACAAATAAGTAATGTTGGTTGTCGTCTCAGTAAGTAATTGATTATCTTGAACTAAAGACAAAGTAACTCTTTATTTATGATCAAATATCAGTTCATGGTAACAACTTAAATCCAAAGATATTAATCATATAAATTATATGTATCATCTATTTTCGAAAGTTACAAAGTTGCTGGTAGATTATGCACTATGTAGCCATATGTAGCAACACCAGTTGGAAATACAGAAGAGAATTCTATGGCTGCTCCAGTACGGTGACTGGGTTCTTGAAGATCTTCAGCCGATCGATTCTGTAAAATCTCACCGAGAAAACTTAAGTGAAAAGAGCTGCCATTCCACCTGATGCTAGGGATTGACTCTATTGACAGCTCACTTCAAGCTCACTTCACCTAAGTTATTACAAAATACACCAGCTGGTTTTTAAAGCAGCGTCTTGTTCGTGAACGGGCGCCGTCAGTGGAGACTGGTCATCTCTTAACTGCCAGAGCTTATTTTTAATCTTATATTTTGAATTGTTTTTAATTATTTATTTTTACATTGTTCTCACATATAGAAGCAACAAGAACAATGTAGCCAGGATTTTGTAATAATTTTGATTTAAAAGAGTGTCCATGGAGTTTCATGCCCATTCTTCTCCATAGAGATCTACGTTTTGGAATCGGCGACTAGCTTCAATTTTCTGACTAACTGACTGACTCTTTAACAATTCAAAAGTGCCTGTAATTGGTTTAATTGAAATAAATGCTTTGAGTTTGAGTTTGAGCTGCCATCCATTCAGTACATTTATTCCTATTATCACTAGTCTAATAAAAACTTGTTCTTCTCAGCTGGACTGGCTGCTCGCAGACAACACAGTGGCCAGTTCTCTGGCGGGACTTCGTCGGGTGCTGGCCAACGGTTCCCTGGAGCTGCCCCCCTTCCCCCCGGGGCACTTCAGGAGAGATGTGCACGCCACCACGTACCGGTGCCGACTGAGGCTCAGCAGTGGGTTCGCAGTGCTCTCCAAGAACATCCATGTACATGCTGGTAAGTGATAAAGAATTTTGGAACTATTTCATCATACTCGCGACAATTGTTAAAAAAATTGTTATTTATGCTACAAGTGCGGTGATTTTCGGCGAGTGGCATTTTTATTCACGAGCGAGCGAAGCGATCGAGTGTATAAGTCGAAACGAGTCGGAAATCATTTTACGCACGTGTATCATACAACGTTTTACTATGCATTGTGCGAGAAAATAAAAAAAATATATGTATAGGTACGTATATTGCAAATTAATTTATTGATCAAAATCTAAATCTAAATTAACGCGTTTAATGAAGTATACGTTTTATTGTACCTCATAAATGAATGATCATCTGCACTTGACTAATTTGTAAAACTTTTCGCAAATAACAAAATTCTGCGTCAGGCTGACGACGGAGTTAAAAATTTTAAAAAATACTGAAAATTAAAAAGCACTAGTGTTAAAAAGTGGCCCTTTCCGCACAATTTGCCTGCTTGGAAAACGCTCTTTTCGAGCACATGCATTGTAAAAAGAAGGGGGCTCTCTCTATACAATTAGTTTCATTTGTTTTCTGAAAGAAAAATATTTCATAGTTACTTGCATGCACTACTTGCTCGCCACGTTACGATGTTTTTCCAATGTTCAAAATTTCTCGACGCAGATTTAAACCTTAATTTAGTAATTACAGCTAATTGAACAAACATTTACAGCAAAAGTCTAAAGTGCTAACTTTTAAAATATTAATGTCAAATTCCGTGAAAAACTAAACGGAACGGAGATACATTGTGTAAAACTTATTGCACTCCTCCTAAGGTCGTCTTGCACTTGACCAGAAAATTGGCTCGACGAAGCTGCAGTTCAATAAGTCTCGAGTTTACTTCACCAAATAACAGCACTGCACTGTTCGCTATTTTTTGTATAAAATCCAGCTTATTCAAACTAGAGTAAAGCTAGACTCTTGTTTTGCGTCTCGGTTAACCGCAACTCGAGTGGAGATACTAATCTCAGCAAAGCATCTCTAACCTCTTCTTGGAAACACAGACTAATTAATTGCGGCAATGCAGTGCAACATTATTATATTAACTGAACGTTTCCAGCATTAATTACCCAATTTATTCATTATGTAAATTTATATTGCCAGTATCAATTTGCTTTAGATAGTCTGCGAAACATAATATGGCGAATCATTAATTATGAACACTAAAATTAATTTAAAATTAGAATGCATGATATTGCCAACAGTTAATTTCATGGTTGTTCGATTAATTAATCTAATGAAAGTTGCATATTCAACCTATAGACACCTATTCGGATTCGGAATAAAGATTCAATGGGGTTAAAAAGCTCGTCATAGGTGGCAGCACTTTTGTCCGTCTTCAAACGGCCTTTGTTGTGTCAATTACAAAATATACGAAAACGGGACAAAAATGTCTACGAATCTGTCTTCAGCTGACGGGTTGACTGGTTTGACTTTCGTAAATGTAAAAATAGAGGGTACAGCAGTCTTCCTCGGTCTTTTATAGATATTTTCATCACAAAGAACAGACAAAAAGGATCTATGTATGTGTGAAGCATTCTAAATAACTGTGTTAATATTAGGCAGTAGGTAGTTTGGTTAGTTTGGTAAGAGGCTATAAAATATAATGCAACATACTGAATGCTGCTTAGATGTTACTTAGGTACATATTATTATATTTTGGTTGATTCAAAGATAATCATATCACACAAGAGTGTGCCCTTAAATCATGCATTTATATAAATACCCACAAGTGCCTGTAATGAAAACACTTAGTTCTCTTTATGACAAAAAGCATCACCTGTGTACGAATTTTTCTAAAAAAGTCTTAAAAGGTTTAAAATGGATAGCACATAACCTCGACTTATTATTGAGATTCCAATTTTTTCTTCGGAGAACTCTCTCCCACAGTTTTCTTCGTTTAATATCTTTGGGGAATACATGGGTCCACGGATTTTTGCAATCAACAGCTGCGCAACGGGGCATATTAATTATTTATGAGTAAAAGAAGTTGATTGTTTACAAAAAATGTATGGATATTGACAGCTAGCTGTCAAATTTTAAGACGGACAATGGTGGCGACATCTGAAGTGAGCAAGTGGCAGTTTTTGTCCTCATTTGAAAAAGTTTCAAATACCAAAACAAAACCAAATTACTGGCACAAAGAAATACTTTGCATGCTTAAAGTTTGAAAAAAGAATAGTCTATTGTTCTAAGTACTTAATAAGTGTGTACATACCTACATGTCAAACCAAAAATTACAATTTTGTTATGTTTCAAAGGAGTCTGAGTGATTACCGAACATTTATTTTCTTTTCATTATGTTTGAAAATAATTCGATTTATGACCCACCGAGGAAATACATAGGCAATATCTACTTACCTACTATTAGTTACAATGAAAATTTTAATTGAGGGGTCCTCTAGATAAAATGTACCGTGTCCCCAGTAACAATTCATGGGAAATAAACTAAATGAAGCGTAGATGAAAGCGATTTGAAATCCGCAATTAGAACTCTGCGCAGAAATTTGCCGTTTGTGTTAAAAGGGATTACTGTGATAAAACGTAGTCAGCAGTCTTTAAATGGTGGCCTTCTCTTGTGCCGAGTTCTGACCTATAATAATTACGGACAGGAATGATGTTTGAATCCGATTGTCGTAATGTTAAGCTTAAGAAATAAAATTATTATATAAAGCCTAATTTTGGCAGCGGAAAGCACGTTAACGGGAAGCGCTAAGGTAGCCCGCGAAATTCAAATTTTCTTACGATGTTTTGCAATTTGCAGCTCAGTGTCTGGGTGTATGTTAATTAAAGCATGGTTCGCGACCGTAACAAATATGTATTTACATAATTATAATCATTAGAATCAGTAATACAACTCCTTAAGTTAGTATAATCGTCAAATGCTAAGTTTTGATGAAATAGTCATTCAGTAGGATTACTTGGTCTTAGAGAGTTGTATTGATGACTTTAATTATTATAATTATGTAAATACATGTTTGTTACGGTCACGTATCATACTTTAATCAATATACAACGTAATACTGACCTGTAAATTGCAAAAAAAACGTAAGAAAATTTAAATTTCGCGGGCTACCCTGGGCGTTGGTCTCGGCTGTCATTCGTAGATCTTTGACAGTCGTTACAGGTCGTTAGAAGCCCAAAAGTCTGACAGCCAGTCGTTTGCCAAGGGATATCGTGCTACCCAGTAATTGGGGTGTGAAGTTCAGATAGGCAGTCGCTCCATGTAAAATACTGGTATTCAACTGGTTAGACTGGAAGTTGACTCCAACATAGTTGGAAAAACGCAAGGCAGATGATGATTTTGCAACATTTCAACTTATTTACTACGTTCGTACTAAAAAAGCTGCCTTAATTCAGAAAACTGTTGACAAGATGTCTAGAGTAGTGGATTAGTTTTTTCTTCTACAAGATGAGGGTATCAAGTAGTCGATTTATCTGAGACTCTGAGACACTTTAATTAACCTTATTTCTTAGTTGTTCTTTAAACGTTTGCTACTAATAGTTTTTCACCTTTGAAAAACAAAAATATTTTGCTTAACAGAATAAAATTCCGATACGACTTAGTGGTTCTATATATATAAGGTTTGATTAAATTTGTAAATCTAACTTTCTATTTTTCCAATCAATAAAAATAACACAATTCAATTCAGATTAAAAAGATATCTATGTAACTAAGGGCCGATTCTTCAACCGTCAGATAACTTTTATCTGGGGAATATGTTTGACGTTTTGACAGCTTTTGTATAGAAAATATGTCAAACCGCCATATTTATTCTTCAGATAAAAGTTATCCGACGATTGAAAAATCAGTCCTAAGACAACAAAAATGGTATTTTTCATTCAAAAACGAAACGATTGACAGTATTTATTCACCTGTTTTTATCTAGACAGCCGTTCTATATTTCAAAAACTGCTTACAAAAAAGATAATATAACCTTTTCTCCGCAGCACTAAGCATACCATGGGAGATCCACGTGCCAGACGAGTATGTGATGGCGGGAAACGCGGTGGTGCTGCGATGCGTGGTCCCACCACACTGCGCCGACCGGGTCATCAGCACCGACTGGTTCACTGACGACCAGATCAATGTGCCGCATCATTTAGGTAGCACTTGTTTATATTTATCTTAAAAGTCCAAAATTAATTATGTAGGCACCAAGTTTGGTTATCATTTTTCTTCTGTATACAGTGAGTTAGGTTCAACGAGGGACACACTGTTTAAGGTCAGGGAGTTTAGTAGTCGTTTAAACTAACACACTGTATATGAAGTGGCCTTTTACCCGACTACGGCGAAGCCCAAAGGAAGGGTTACGTTTGTAGCAGTCTATGGAAGTACACTCGCGGTCAAATAATACGGGTCGATGACGAAAATCCCTGTGATTTGCAAATTAATAATGGTACACGCATGAACCTAACTGTATATTACAGAGAATTTTAATATCAATACTCAATACATTTATTTGCATTCCACAATGTAAACTTAGGTGGTAGGTACATTATAAAATACACATAATTTTAGATAATTGTGGACCCTGTCGGGCACAGCAAGATAGGATAGAGGAAGAGGGCTATTATTACATTATTATTTGAAAATAGTAAAATATAAATGCTTTTCTACTACTCACTTCGACTTTGATTTTATTTTTATCGTATGAAATAAAACCTTATATGCTCTACAACGTAATTTAAAAAAAAAAAGTTAAATTTTGAAAACCTCGAATTTGGAAATAAATTCAATTCGCGGTTGTTTTACTATTGCTTGTTTTCTTTCTTTTGTTATCAATCTGTCAAATCAAAATGATAAAAGGCGGTGTCACGTCGCTTACACCAGAGGAATGTACACGTATCGGCACTATGTTAGAAAAAGGCAGAAGTCAGCAAAGTACAGCAAGAACATGGCGTGTCACTTTCTACAGTGCAGCGAGTCGTCTAGCGTTCCCGAGAAACGCTACGCGTTCTGCCGCTGGGCAGAACATAAGAAGACCAGGAACCGGCAGACCGAGATGTAGGTACTACGGCTCGAGAGGATCGATTTATTCTTACGACCATGCTCCGAAATTGGCACGTCACGGCAGTTGAAGTAACAAATCAATTTCGAGAAATCCGTAGAGACGACGTAAGCGAGCAGACTGTAAGGCGGCGGCTCCTTGAAGCTAATTTGACCCCATATAGACCCGCAAATGGTTTATAACTTGAAAGGGAACATCGGGTAGCAAGATTACGTTACGCCCGCGAACACGCACAATTGGGAGACGAAGAATTGGCAAGAGTAATGTTTTCTGACGAATCCAGATGCTGTTTGCACATGATGGAAGGCGAAGAAACTACCAACGGCCTGGGGAACGTTTTATTCCAGCTTGTTTTGAGGAAAAATTGCCGTTTAGCGGTGGATCTGTTATGGTTTGGGCTGGAATCTCTTCAGAGAGTCGCACGGAATTAGTGCTGATAGAAAAGGTAGGCTAACTAGTGCAAGATATGTGGAAAAATTCTTAATGAGCATGTCGGCCCATATTTTAATATGGGTGAAAATTCAATATTCATGCATGACAACATACAGCATACAGCTTAAATTGTAAATGAGTGTTTACAAGACGTTGGCATCAATTGCATGGACTGGCCCGCGAGAAGCCCGGACCTGAATCCAATTGATCACGCTTGTGACGAACTTGGGAGGTGTGTAAAAAATCGAAATCCCACAGCAGCTATACTTCGAGACCTGAAACATGCGTTAGTGGAAGAATGGACCAATATCCCGCAACATCGCATAATAAACTTATTAAACAGCATGCCCAATCCCTGGCAGCTGTGAGAAGAGCCCGCGGAGGCAATACAAAGTATTAATTTTGTTTAAAAGTTCGTTGTTGGGTTGTATGTGAGGTACGTTTATGTAACTTTGACAAATAAACTAATAATGTTCACAACACTGCGTGTTGTTTTATTAACTGGTAAATTATCTACAATATAGTCTCATTCATGCCGCTAGCTCTATTATTTTAAGAGTAGTAAACTGCATGTATGTATGTAACTTTAGTTTTTCGTACTGACCCGTATTCTTTGTCCGCGAGTGTATGTATCTTTATATGTATTTACGTATGTTCCACCGTAACGCCTAAACCTCTCAATCGATTTTGATGAATGAGGTGTCAATCGATTCGTTATTATGGTCCGGGTGACAGGTTACATTTTATAGGAACAAAATAAATATGACAAATGTTACATCCAAAAAAGTGGGGTCCGTGATTTTTTTTTTTGCTGGCGTGTCTGGTGGGATGTCAAATGAACCTTTCATTTACCTTCCTTTTAGTTACGAAGTACATTTAAAAAAAATATTGGTTACCTATAATTATACATACATAAACCTCAAAATAATTTTAATAAAAAATAAAGTTCAAAACTTAAACCCGCACGTAATCTGTACGATTTATGACTTTATTACATGACTTAGTAATGACGTGTGACTCCAGCTATATAATAGGTCTTTACCTATGTAATTGGAGATACTATAACCAGTATTTTCAAATTTAATTATCCGTGGATTAGCGCGCAATTCAAAATTCTAATAAATTTTATTGGAAAGCCGTGTTAATTTAATTTCAAATTCAGTCATTTGTTTTTAGATAGTTTTTTGTTTTTTATGAAATTGTGGTAGTTTTTGGCGCCATGGATAAACTTTAAATTCGTACAATTTTCGAATATGAGTTCCTACGTGGAAATACCGCTGCGCAAACAACACGAAATATTAACGACGTGTACGGGCCTAAGACTGCTTGCATAAACTCTGTCCACCATTGGTTCAATCGTTTTAAATCTGGAAATTTTGCGTTGAAGAACGAGCCTCGCGGTCGGCCAGTAAAAATTGTCGACAACGACGAATTGAAGGCGATAGTGGAAGCGGATCCAACTCAATCTACGGCTGAGTTTACTGCGGGCCTTGGAGTTAATGTCAAAACAACTTTGAAGCACTTGCGTCAAATCGGAATGATTAAAAAGCTAGATAAGTGGGTGCCACACGAACTAAGCGACAAACAGCGAGACTTACGCGTCGAAGCATGCATAGTACGCTACTGAATCACACTGAATCGGCATAGAAACGAGGGAATTGTAAATCGAATTGTTACCTGCGATGAAAAGTGGATCCTGTACGACAACCGTAAGCGTTCGTCTCAGTGGGTGGACCCGGGTACAGCACCTAATCAGTGCGCTAAAAAAATGATTAATCATAGGAAGATGATGGTGACTGTCTGGTGGACCAGTGGCCAGACTTGTACATCACAGCTTCTTACCGAATGGCACAACTGTGACGGCAGATGTCGATTGTCAAGAATTGCAAACAATGATGGCGAAGCTCGCCATTCAACAACCAATACTGGTCAATCGCTCTTCCCCATTGCTTCTCCACGACAACGCGCGAGCTCACACTTCACGACAGATCATCGCAAAGCTATATGAGCTACAGCTGGAAGCTCTCCGTTATTCACCGTAGGTACTCACTGGACCTTGTCCCAACAGATTTCTACTTTTTTCAAAATTTAGACAATTTTTTAAGTGGGAAAAAATTCAACCCCCGAGAGGCAGTACAAAACGCTTTCGCTGACTATGAAGTCAGAAGCTGCTGTAGAAGCCTGCTGGACGGGAGGCGATGACGCCTCCCGTCCAGCAGACTTCTACAGTAAAGGGATAAACAAACTGCCATCAAAATGGCAAAATTGTATAGATAATTTGGGCCAGTACTTTGAATAGCTGAAATAAAAAAAAATACCAAAATGTTTATATTTTAAAATTTTCATACAAATCTCCAATTTCATAGGTACATATTACCAATATATATTATTATACAAGGTGGCAAGCACATCGACGCGCAAACTATAGCCATGAATTCAGCACATGATTCTAAACCCCGTAGCGTAGCAATTTTCGTCGTTTATCAAAAAAAAATCTTCCGTTTCATATAAAAGTGCAATGCCTACGCGGTCAAAATGTATGGAACAGCAACGCAGGGATCGCTGCGTTAAAATTTGTTTCAGAATCATTTACTGAATCTATGGTAACAGCGGGGCAATTGCGTAACACACTTGCAGTAGGAATCGGTTTTATTTTGACAGTTTAACAACATTCATTGGGTTATTTTCGTTGTTGAGCGGACAAATTTTTCGAATATATGCAGCAATGGATTAGCAATTTGTTTCAAAATCATTCAAATTGTGATTGATAGTGTGTTACGCAATTAGGGTGCAGGTTGCGCGTCGATGTACCACCCTGTGCGCCACCCTGTATACAAAAACCGAAAAACATCGATATCAATGTCTTGTGACCTTTTTAGTCGATAGCGTTTTTGTCGTAGTTGGGTTTAAGTTTTTAATTAGTAGCAAGTACCCATAGGGCCAAACTTAAATCAATGCCTTAAGAAACACACCACCGCAATAACGACTGATAGAAATTTCTTATAAATTGTGACATAATAATAGTAGACTACATCATTATTTCTATGACATTTCTCGCTATATATTGAATTTTCATTTGACCTCATGCAATAATCGCATCCATTGTATAAATCGACTATACCAACCCAATCGTATTTGAAAATGGTATAATACAGAATGGCCCTGCATTAATCAGTTAAATGGGCATAATAGAGTACTTTTGTGGTCGTCAATTTGATTTACATGTCTCTATAACATAACTATTCTAGATAACGAGTTATTTATCTTATGAATATCATGTATTTAAAGTAAAACACTTTAAATACATGCTATTCATAAGATAAATGATTTGATATAGTCGATTGTGAATAATATAGAGATAGTCACGTCTCTATGGGCCATTCAGTCTATTTATACAAGATAGGGACAAATCCAGTCTTCGCGCCAAAAAATATTTTTGATAATGATCTAAGAATTTCACGCCAAAGGAAATTGTTGCTTTTCTCATCAAAACACTTGTCAGCCGGCGACATACGCAATTACATTTTCATCCGAAATCTTATTTTCACGAAAAATAAATTGAGGTGTTGAAAATGGAAGTTGAAAGTCTCATGTACAACAATTTCACTCGTGTAACACAGTGGCGTGCATTTCTTATAGACAGAAAGACACTGCCTACCCTACCTAACTCAGATAAATATTTATAATCTTGTCCTGATATCTAATATTATTTACTACGAGCGTATTATAAATAAACAAAAAAATCATAAATCAGCTCCATCTGCCGTGCGTGCCTGCTTGCTCCTTCGTATTATTTGACGCAACTTCGCATTGCGCTGCACTAGCGCCGCTGAGTGCCTCGAGAAAGACACAAACTATTCGGGTCTAAATGTTTGTATGTGTACTCTCGTGGTCATCCGGATTTAATGTGTGCGTTCCTATAAATACATGGCACACAATCTCACAAATAACGCACACAACCGCACAGGGTAGGCAATGTCTTTATTACAACACGGCTATTTTAAATAGTAGCTTTGTTTCATTTAATTATCGCGCCATTACTTTTTTGTCGTATTATTTTTTTATTCTGAGTCGCCATTGTCGGTTTGATAAATGATTTGTTTTGGTTATGAGCTATGAAAGCAGGTAGGTATTTATGATTTTAACCTTGATAATACTTAGTGTGGAAAAAGGATAAAATTCACTGTGAAAGTTGTTCAGGTGCTGTGTGTATAGAGAAAATAAAAAATTATGGGTTTTCAAAACTATCTTTCGAAGAAAAAAAAGAAGTGATCGTGTTGTGCGCTTACCGCGGTTGGCCCGTGGATAGGTGGCCATGTTTACATACCATGACCCCTCCGTGCCTCGGAAAGCACGTTAAGCCCATAATTGGTTCCGGCTGTCATTCGTGGATCTTTGACAGTCGTTATGGGTCGTCAGAAGCCCGAGTCTGACAACTAGTCTTACTAAGGGATATCGTATTACCGTGTAAATTACTGACATTCAGTTGTATCCGGTTAGACTGGAAGCCGACCCCAACACAAATGGGAAAAGGCTGGCCTTTTCCCAACTATGTTGGAATCGGCGGAAAATTTTAAAAGCTATTATCATCATCATAATAGCTTTTAAAATTTTCTGCCTACCCTGTCTTAAAACTGTGCACGCCACTATGTAACATGATCATGATTCATGTTCATGATTATTCAAAAATGGTTTCGCTAAAAACATGAATACAGGATGTTCCTCATCCTGATTTTTTGTCAGTACGTCATATTTAGTGTATCGTTCACATTTGGTTTTTTTTTATTAGCGTCTGCTTAATCATATATTTATTTGACTTTAGACACCTCTTCACTTTAAGCAATGTTTATAATAAGGGAGATTTAATATGTTTAACTTTGTATTATGTTAAAATATACTTTTAAATATGCACAGGGAACACAATAATAGTAAAGATTTCCTACTCATTCGAAACTAACACGTACTTCCTCAACTGCCTGACTGCCTCGTTGGTCTAGTGGTCGCGAGCTCTACTGCTGAGCATGAGGGGTTTTATTCCCAGATCGGGCAAAGTGTTGTGTGGGTTTTTCCATCTGAAATTTCTCAGTAGCAGCCTGGACTCTGGATTTGTGCCCGGTTGATGGCAGTAGGCTCGCCCCCTATTACATGGGACTTAAAAATAACTGGCGAAATGTGGGTGAATTATAGGTACACCTCTGCCTAGCCCTTCAGGAATTATAGACGTGATGTTATGTTATGTTCCTCAACTATAGAAAGGTATTTAAATATTTACACCTTATGTTACTGTGACTACAGTAAATCTGAGTGTTGCAGAGAATTAATAAAATTAATGTATAAAAGGCGACCAACCGCCTGGCGATGTCTCGAAAAACTAAGTGGGCACTCGGACCCCATGGCCCAAATGTTTCAACCCCAAACGGCTCGAATATATAAGTCCCAATAATCATCATGATGATGATGATTTGCGCCCTTTGAGGTTTTTTTGGCCAAAGAATCAGCATTGCCATACAACGTGGCAATGGTGCCAGCCTTTTGGGCACTTTTCCTGTTGACAGCGATGCGGATGAATTTTTTGATGCCCTCTGATTATTTCCCCTCCTTTTTTATATACTGGTACATATTATTATTATTATTTTAAGATTGTTAGGTTTTAAATTATGCCAATAAAAAATAAATTAATAAATTAATATTTGCTCTGTGGACATTGGTCGCTGCTGTGAAAATGTTTTCCTGTCACACCCGTGTTACAATATGATATTTTAATGTGATCCAAATGAATGACTGAATGGGTTTTGTAGGTACCTACTTTATTGAGTCACTATATATTTTAATTCTCTCTACGGGTATTTATGAATGCTTTAGCATCCTGGTCATTATGGAATATTTATTATAATTTTAGTTTATATCTGGGACCAATCAAAATATAAATATGTATTATATATAGGAAGGACTGTTGTACAAATTAAATGATGAACTTACAAAGCGTTCCTAGAAATACCCACAGCCAAGTAATCTAATCAACGATTAACCGACTTCAAAAAAGGAATGAGGTTCGCAGTTCGTCGGAATCTTTTTTTTATGCAACGTTTAGATCCCAAATTGCTAATGCCGAGCAAAGGTCTCTTCTTACATAGAGAAGCAATACAAGCATCAATAACCACGTTCATTCGATACAAGTTTGCTTTTTCATACCATGTAGGTCCAGCGGTTTGCAATCGTTTTTTTTTTTATTATGTACCTAATGTGTAATATTGCGTAAACATCAAAGTCACGTTTGCTTTAGGGTCTAAGTACCAGCGTCTGGACGACGGCTCGCTGTACATAAGCGGAGTGAGTCCGCGAGACCGGCACAATGCGTTCCGATGCCGCGTACAGGACCGGATCACCGGGACTATGTACACTAGTCAATATTTTGGTGAGTTGCTTTATTTTATTAAGTATCAAAGTTTAAGCAAAGAGCTGAAGATGGATGAAGAGCTCAGGTTTTGAGAGCCTGCAAAACCTGGACGATACGTTCCGGTATCGGTTCACGATTTTGAACTTTACCTTACTCTACAGACTATGTAGGTACAGCGACAATAATATGGCTACTCAACTGGACCAAGCCAATTTTAGCATACCTAATTGGAGACTGTAATTTATGGATACGGTACGATCCACTCAATTAAACTAATCATCGTACTTAATTTTAGAGTATAGGCGTTACTAACCTTATTACGATGCTAAATAAATTAGTGGACTAGAAGAAATTGCTTTTATCGATAAGGCTGAGGTTGTTCCCAGAGGTCCACGATTCTATTGTTCTTCTTTTCCCGGGTCCATGAAAAAAATATAATAACATTTTAAATGTTTCTAAGTGAATTCCCAACGGGTCCACTAGATTTGTCCAATGTACAATCAGTAAAATCAATTTCTTGTAAGAATCAATTTCTTTTAAAAATTAAAATCATCGGTGATAAATATAAACAAAAATCGATAAGCATCGCCGATGCTCTTAATCAGTTTATAAACCTTCGCAAAAAAAATAGTTAACCCCCGGTAAAAATTATCCTGTTACCCTGTAAAAATTTCGAGACTGTAAAAAAATCATCCAGTATATTCTATAGGTATAATACATCTCTGCCCAACCCTTCGGGGAGTCAAATCGTGATGTTATGTTGTGTATAACCATTCATGTGATACAGTAAAGAGTTCTTAGTTATCTATATTCATTGTCTTTTATTTCATAG
This sequence comes from Fissipunctia ypsillon, assembly GCA_947568875.1. Lineage (NCBI taxonomy): Eukaryota > Metazoa > Arthropoda > Insecta > Lepidoptera > Noctuidae > Fissipunctia > Fissipunctia ypsillon. The sequence goes on along the minus strand of OX387659.1, from coordinate 10,368,626 downwards.
AAATAATAAATATTTATCCCTTAGCCAAGCTTTTATTGCTGACTGTACCAAACATTCTCATGGACCCGTAGGCAAAGAAAATATTTTATATTTTAAAATGTCGTGGACCCGTTGGGAAGTAAGTATGAATTTTCATTTTTCGAGAACAATAGACTCGTGGACCTCTGGGAACCACCCAAGGCTGCTACCTCCACAGTTTTTGAAATAGATACACATACCTATATATAGAATATGCTTTATTGTAAACCAAAATTTGAACAAAGCTCATTAACAAAACTATTTCAGCCATTTCAGTTTACAGCAAAGTATGTCTAATATGTATTAACCTTGTGTTACCAGGTCACATAATAGTGACAGAACCAAAAGGAGGCGTGCGGCCGCGGATGGCGATAGAGCCGCGCACGCACCGCATACAGGCCGGACAGGACGTCCGGCTGCCGTGCGCTGCGCATGCGTGGCCGGTGCCTAGCTATAGGTGAGTACAGACAGAGAGGAGCAGTTAGGCTGTAAATGATGAATTATTTGTATTTCAGTGTGTACAATATACAGTATAGCAGGTAAAAGAAGGGACATACTTGAAGGGAGTGTAATAGGTGTTTATAAATGTGGTGGCATATCTACATCGCCACAATGGAACGCGTCACATTTGACGTCACGCAAAATCCTGCATCGCGCAATCAGAGTTTACCGCGCGACTAGCATATATACAACATTCCGACATCAACCGTCGGGCAGTAGCCCACCAGACACAACACCCGTCTGGTCGGAGGATTCTCCCTTTTCTATGGAGGATGAGTGAACTTTACACCCTGTTCCTCGTGCCTCTATAATAAAAGTTATTAACTTTTACTATGAGACCAACTTTGAAATATTAAAAGCAAAATCAGCTTCCATACATTTTAATCGTGTTAGAATTGCACTTTAGTATGGAACAGCAGATTTTTTTTTATATTTCAATGTTGGTCCCATATTTAATTGATTTTTTTGATGAGTAAGTACTACACTAGGGCCCTTAGCCCTACTTTTATCTGCTCATACTGTTTACATTTACAAGTCAAAATATTTATTTTTGGGTATCGTATGTGATTAATTTTAGGTAGAAAGTGGATTTTGTGATGGGCATTAATTACACTGGCTGCTGAAACTTATGTAGATATGTCTTGGCCAGATCTAAGAATTGATAATTTCATAAATTGTTCGGCCATTTCATGAAATTGTTGTATTTTATGAAATGGCCAGCTAAAATTGGGAGTATCGTTTAAACGTCAACGTTTAATGACAATATGTCCGTCGAGGTTTAGCCGTATCACTAATGTAGGGGTATCTGTCGTGGTCCGATCGTAGAAATAGAAATCTATCTATATATATATATATATATATATATATAGGAATCTATATCGTGACGAAAGCAACCTACTTATCGATATTCCCAACTGACCACTGGGCATATCGCAAAGTAGTTGCATTTCACGCCGCTATTGGCAACCCGACTAAATGGTTTAGGTTAGGTTAGAACTGTGACCAACCGTGTGCGAGCCGAGCGAGCGAAGCGAGCGGTGCCGCGGCAGCGGCCGGCGAGCACTACATCCGAGTTGGTCTCAGTTACTTAGGAATTATTCGAATAGGAATAGCTGCACAACAAAAACAAAGTGACATCAACGCCTCTACCGGTGGATAATCTAACTATTGTACGATATGATCACTAATGTTTGGCCACATCATGAAGTAGTCGAGCGTTTAACTGTTCATATCGTCAAACGTTGAGTATTCAATGATCTGGCCAGACCACATCATGTTGTGGCCAGTTGTCGATGTTCTATTTAATGAAATACAACCATTTCATGAAATGGTTGATCACTTCATGAAATGATCAATTCTAAGATCTGGCCACGACAGATACATAATAAACCAAACGTCTGATAATGTACAAAATAAGGTATCTGTCTAGATACAAAATCTGCGGAATTTCATTAACCATTGTGAATGTTAATTATTTTCACATGTTTCTAAAAATAGTTTTTAATATGCAGCGCATACAGCACAAAATGCCTACATACTCGTACATATCTACTTGGCTTATTCTGAAATAACATTTTCAGTGACGATTTCTATGAAATCCTTTTAGAGTTTCACAGAAATATTCAAATGAATACTTTTGTAAAGGAAAATAATGATTTCAATACAACCTTTGTTGATAATACCTAAAGGGCTTTTCGAATACGTATAAATTACCTAAGGATGCACATTTGTTGCTTTGGCTCGTTATTTTTACTTAAAATAATAATTATTTAGTGAAAAGCTTTCTGCACTCGTACCATTGCAAACGCATAGCATTAAAAACGTTGCGTTCTGAATTTGAATTGAAAGAATGTTTATCTTTAGATGTACTCCGTGATTTATTAGTGTCCTATTATCAAAACGTACCACTTTTAAATAATAAATTAAGCACACGCCATTTTGAAACACCAAAAAAATCAACCTGTATAATACTGTTCAACATAGAAAACAAAAACACAGCAACTTTTCTGCGGCTGTATCCTCTAGCTAAAAGGTATCGCTTCAGTAAGCAAACAACGGAGTCGTGGAGCCTGGCATCACGGCGCAAAGAGGCTAAGGACCTAGTTTTTACCTCAGAAACAGGTCTTGTGAGCGCGTAATGGCCATCGGCTGCTGATTCGTTTAAAAGGTTTCAGGGATAAAGCGTTGTCTGTACCCATTATCCTAAGCTTTACTGGCTCGTAAAAACCTATACAAGGTTTATTTATTTTGTACGTAATTTCTGGGAACAAATGATCAAATTCTATTGTAGTTTAGTTTCGTGTTACTTATTTAGTAATACATAGTTACCTAACTCCTAATTTGAACCTTTGAACATCAACATCTTCCAATTATTGTTGATAGAAATTGTGGTACGTAACGTGACCCTTAAACTGGTTCAATCAAATGGTACCTAAACATTTCATGCTTACATTTAATATTCGTGGACGTTCAATTCAATAAAATTGTAGATTTATTTGCAAAATTTACCTCGTGCGGTCCATTCGAATGAAATATATATTATAATATTTCTGCAATTTTCTGGGCAAGTGCTGGTCGCTTCAATGTATCAATATAAAGGCCGAAACCATTTTATTAAATGTATTCTGTAACATTTGGTCGGAAACAACGTGTTAAAATTCACAGTTGAAATCCCTTAAATCTGCCGATACACACGATGGTCAAACTGACCGTTTTATTTCGTCGTCAACGCGTTTTGATCTCGCGTCGAGATTTAACCGCAATTTTATAATCCCCATGCGACGTGATTCGTTTTAACTGCCAAGGAGCAATTTAGCCCGCAAAACCCGGCAAATTGCATTATACCCTTGGAAATGTAGCTATCTATATAGCTGTTGTACTTAGCTCGTCTCTGGATAGCAAAATTGTGTGTAATTTAAATAGATTTTCATAATGTTATCGTTTAGACCGCTGTAACGTTGCCGTTTAGATCTTAGTGTGTGGGAGACCGGTAAGAAAGGTCACCGGTTTTAAAGCAGCTTTGAGTCTGTACCTTACAGTCTTACGGCCGAACCCAATAACCTATTTTCAGTTAAAGACAGATCGCTATTGATGGTAGACAGTATAATTCTCCTTCTCCTAGTATCCTTATGTCAGGCCAGTCAGATTCCATAATCTCTTATAGATTATTGGGATGTTAAAACCATAGATATCAGGGGCGCAGCCTTCATACAACCCGATTCCTATAGGCTTCCCTTCGGAACAACCACTCTTCTTAATGTCTACTATTGCCAATTAATATGGTACACCTGCGTGTGGAATGTATATCACATCACATTACATATAATTAATACCAGTTTACAGTCATCAGATTAAAAACATTACAAAAATGCAAGCAATTTTTTGTCTGAGTTTAAGAAAACTGCCCTCTAATGATAATTGTAGCTGCGCCACTGTTATGTAGTTAGATAGGTTTGTCTATCTCCAGTATGTCAAAACTGGTGATAGATTGGTTTTTGGATTCGGCCGTAAGACTGTAAGATACATACTCAAAGCTGCTTTAAAACCTTGCTTACTGGTCATCCACACTAAGGTCTAAATGGCAACGTAATAGCGGTCTAAACGACACTTATAATAATACCTACATAATTTAGTTAGAATTTCGCCACCGACCGAATATTTGCTGAAACAATATAAATTAATACCTACGAGTACCTAGGTCGCTTCGGACTCTAGTTACGAACCTGCCTGAGAATTAAGTACACACGAGAAAATGCTGCCAAGTTTCAGCGGCCAAACTTGGTCATGTTTAGTCAAATAACCCGGCAAACCGAGCTCGTGGGTCGATGGCTTTTTTTTTTTTTTTTGTGGATGGGAAATCATCAAATGACTTCTCCCGCTCTGGGCGGAGCGGGAGGGCGTGTCAGACTTTTACTGACTAAAACCCACCCGTGTTCCTTTTGTTGCTTGTGCCGGGGCCATGGGTCGATGGCTGGCAGATCTTCCTTCACTTGGTATTTGTCTTTTAATCGTGTTTGCAACTAGTGCCTACTAAACAGGAATGGGTAATACCCTCCATATGGTACGAGGACAAACTTGATAACAGTGGACTGTTTTACATGATTTCGGAAAGGAAAACAAACGGTCAAGTAGATTTGAAATGGTGAGAATGAAGATAGCATGCAATCGCTCAGTAGCGCGGACGATGACGCAGTGCTGCGCCGGCCGGTGCGCGCACGCTGCTCGAGCGCCCCCTCCGCGACCGCAGCTCCCGTCCGCTGTTGCCCGGCGCGGCGTGATATTCTCGATACCTACACTAATGAAAAGTTTGCTTCTATTTAGGTGGATCACTATTCACTACAAAGACGCCAATTATAGCGCGAGATATTTTCAAAAAAGTGACTAGTCCGGGAAAATGAAGAACTAAACCATAATAAAATCTCAGGTGATTTCAGGACGTCTGAGAGTACTACGTCTGAGACTACCTACATAAAAGTTCACAAACTACTCCAGTGAACTGATAACATTTTATGTTTTCAAAGGATTACCGTAGCGAGCTGAATACGCCATAAACTTTCATATCCAGCCATAGTTCGTAGAACCTTTTAGAATGCAAATGTCTCAGTGCATTTCAACTCCTTTCAAAACTATTTCTAAAAGGGAACCTAACTTGGAGAACATTGAAGATTTCGCGCCACATAGCCATTTCATTTCCGTGAATTTGCGCATAGGATATTAGACCGTATTCACAAAGCTTTTGCCGTCATGTAATAGTGTTCTGAAACGAGTTGAAAGCTGAAACTATGCGACGGTCTCCTTTGCGTAACATTATCTGGACAGATCCGGAATAAGTTGTTCCACTTCAACCCCAAAACAAATCTCCGTCCACATAAACTATGTCAAGGGTTATTAAATACTTGAAATGGCATTACGACTATTTCCCATTACTTCGTCCGATAAAAATGTCTGCGCATCTCATAAAAGGACTTCCGGTATTTAATCGATATTGCTTCTAGGAATCCTTTATATTGAATATTTCAATACTTTTATCTGCAGCTATACGATTTGATCATAAAATTATAAGTATTAATCATATTATTATAAAAGGCAAGTATGTAAATCATATATGTAGGTACTCTAACTAATAATGCTGTCGCTCAATTCTTTGAGTAACAAACCAAACTATAGACATACCGGTAAACATCATAAAACTATCCAAAGTTCAAGGGTATGTTGCTATTTATTAAAACGATGCAATATCCTTTAATTCCTATTTACTAATAAATATAAATACCCTCTCTGTAATGCTCTAGCTGTAATTATATGCTAACCGTTTTATTTTTTGTCATTTTTTTTTTTTTTTTTTTGTAATGTGCGTTTTGTTTGTGCAGAATAAACAATTTTTCTTTCGTTCTTTCTTTCAAACCGGGTTACGTAACTTTGACACAGGAACACTTTGGATTTATATCACCTTTATTTTATGTAGGTATGTATCGTGGTCCGATAGTAGAAATGGCCATATCGTGATCTGCCTGGCCATTTTACGATACGCCGCCGTTTCGTGATTTAGCCGGTTATATCACAATGCACCTAATTGAAACTCGTTTGGATCGACGAAAGCAACCTACTTATCGATATTCCCAGCTGACCACTGGGCATATAGCAAAGTAGGTGCATTTCACGCCGCTATTGGCAACCCGACCAAACGAGTTAGGTTAGGTTAGAACTGTGACCAACCGCGCAAGAGCCGAGCGAGTGAAGCGAGCGGTGACGCAATAGTACAAGAGCCAGGGCTACACTGATACTTGTGTCTTGAAGTGGAAATAAATAAATAAATTAGTGACCGATACTTAAAAAAAAAATTGCGGCCGCCGAGTGTTACATCCAAGTTGGTCGCAGTTACTTGGCTAATTCGTATTTTTAGGACCCTAAAATAGGAATTATTCGAGTAAGAATAGGTCAAATAGGAATTATTACGCGACTGCGCAGCAGCAAAGACGGGGTTATGTTTTTTACGGGTATCTGGCTCGATATGCCCAAGCATCGCTGGACAAATCGTCGAACGCTGAGCGTTGAACGATATGGCGGATGTTAGATGGTTAAATCATGAAATTGCGGCGTATCGTGCAATGGTCAGGCAGATCACGATATGGGCATTTCTACGATCGGACCACGATATATGCAATTACATTATCCTTGATACAGAAAGATATAAATACAGAAGGATTATTCCTCTGTATAAATATTTTTTATTTAAGTGATTACGTTTCCCTTTGAAAATTTCGAGGACTGCCATTATTGTGCGAAAATAAGTTTTTATGACGCTTTACATGTAAAAGATACTTATCGACTTACGATAGGTACACCTACATAATATGTACATATTATGTTCGAAAGGGCAGGAAAAGAATCGCTAGCAACAATTTGTATGGGACGACGAATCGATACGTTGAAAGGCCGTGTGAAACATGGCATTATGTGTCTCGTGACAATGAGCTATTTGTCACAACTTGTTCACTATTCACATCTTCAGCTTGTTAAATGTACCCTTTTCCGTCAGAATACGACGTTAGATACCTTCTAAGAAATAGTAACACACAAGGTTAATTGTTCTGTAACCTTTATAGAGACTTTTTTGGTAGGTAATCTCGGTATTGAACTTTTATTTTTATGAGCTGTTTTATTTTTGGTCCCTGTTTTAACCCTTAACTTGGCAAGTATACTAGAGGGCACAAGAAAATAAGATATGAATTTCGGCATGTGACCTGTAGAGCACGGGTCTGTTTACAGAGAATATAAAAAAACATTATCCGCCAAAATGTCGAAACGTCAAGAACGGATCTCGCGCGTTAATTTGCAGTTTCATACTTTGCCAGAATGCTGTATCAACATGTGCTTTACATTTTGCCAAGTTAAGGGTTAAGACTGTTTGGAGGCTATATTAGGACTAAAAAAGAAAGAAACAATAGATGCCTTCCTTTATCTTAAGCTTTTTGTCTGGCTTTCATCAATTCTATTTTCCTTGTATTTTTCACTTTCGACAGGCCTTTTTTTTATTTTTATTTTTTTGTGTGGATGGGAAATCATCATATGACTTCTCCCGCTCTGGGCGGAGCGGGAGGGCGTGTCAGACTTTTACTGACTAAAACCCACCCGTGTTCCTTCTGTTGCCTGTGCCGGGGCCACGGTAACTCTTTCGAACATCCCGCAACCCTAGCTGGCATCGGCCCTAGCGGACCCCGTCAATAGTGCTGACATCTCTTTGAGGCGCGCGTGGAACACAACGCGCCGTCGACTCGGGCCTGGTCCTTACCGAACGGCGAGCTAGCCATTGCTCGCCGTCCGCAAGCCCGCGCCTGCGGTGGCCGAGAATCGGCTGCCAATTCCCGACGCCCACGGCGTCTCCTGCGGCGACTAGGGGCGTGAGGGCGCAAAGCATGCCTCTCCCTCACGCTTTCCGCCTCCTCCTTCGCGAGCATTACTGCTTCGCAGAAGGAGGTAATGGCTTCCCATGTACTCTCGCTCCGTACCATGGCCTGGACCAGGGCCGGACGCGAGAGATCGCCGCCGCCGGTTGCTACCACGAGGACACGGCGGTGCTCCGCCCAAGCCGGGCAAACCTCCACCGTATGCTCCACCGTGACTTTCGACGGCCTCAAGATCTAACTTAAAACAAATTATTTTGATAGCAGATAATTAATTTTAACAAAGCTGAATATCACATAACCATAACATCATAACCTTGCCTAAATTTTTCTTTGTATTTTTTTTATCACTGCATTTTTCTTCTGTTTTCATTCTTCCCGCACATTTCCCAGGTGGTTTCGCGAGCACCACGAGGAGCTGATCCCCATAGAGAAGACATCTCTATGGCCTCGGGCACGGCTCCTTGGCAGCGGTCTGCTGAGCCTGCAAGCGGTGCGGCGTGAAGATGCTGGCCGATTTGTGTGCTGGCTCAACAACACCGTTGGAGGAGAGTCCGCGCATTTCACGCTTATTGTCACAGGTTAGTGTTAACTGCAAAAGTTTATGTAACGAACTAAACTAAATGGGATTTCCCATCTGCAAAAATGTCGACCTTCTATACAAACTTTCGTCCCTTATTTGACCCCTTTAGGGGATGAATTTTCAAAAATCCTTCCTTAGTGCTAACCTTCGTTACATACGGAACTCTTGTGCAAAATTTTATGCTTCTAAACCCAGCGGATTAGACTGCGCGTTGGCTGTCAGTGAGCTAATGAAATTCAATTTCAATTCAGTTCAGTTTATTTATTCAGTAACAATTCACATTGCGTTCGAATATAATCCAGTATGAAACATAAGTAATTGATGTACAAATACAAGAATACATGCAAAACAGTTCAAATTAGAAATTATTCATTAGATTTAAAATAAAATAAAAATTGTAAAATACCATACAAACATAAAATATCAGATTTCAATTATTAGCAAATCAAACGAAAACAATAATAATAAAAAATTAAATAAAAGTCATATGAAAACGGAACACAATAAACGAACAAGACGATCCACGAGACAAATAATGACATATCAGTTTTAAGAGCAAGACTATTACAATTCATCTAAGGAGTAGAGACATTTTACACACATATTTCTAGCAGAAATGCCTTGAACCTTACCTCGCATGAGCCTGTGTACTTTTTAACTCAAGCGGCAATGTATTAAATATTTTAACTACCTGATACTGTGGACTTTGTAGAAATAAATTCGTATCTATTATGCGGATGTTGCGATTTCAGTTCAGAACTTCCAGTTAGTGTTATTACACGTTACAATTGCACTATATTTCAGTTACAATGGAACTCAACGGTTTAGAGCTCGAGATTGCCTCTATTCCAATATCTATAACCCTCTTTAACCATTGTCATAAACGTACAATAGCTGGTTATGAAATCTGTAATTTCAATACATAGGACATGACTGTATTGAAACTACATATTCTGTCTGAGTCTTGACTGCGTCTGAGATTCTGTCAGAGTCTGTCTTATTATTTACCTACGAAGTATATTTATTACAAATCTCACTTTTATTAGTGAACAATAAAATATATGCTTGCGTGTTTAGTACCTTTTTATTATCAAAGAAGGAAAAAATACGTAACAAACACACCGTATTCCGAGGCTCTCCCCCGCTAGAATACGTGAGAAACACGTCCCCTTAATTTATGTAAACAGTTTCCTTTTCCTGGGCACGATTCCTTCCGTATTACCGTCCTAATTGGACTAATCGTACAATTTTATTACTCACAAAATAACGTATTACTTCGTTTAACATTTTTTTCTCTTTTACAGAACCTATCTCCGTCCGAATAAAACCCGAAGTTGTGCGAACGAAAACGAATGCCGACGTCACATTCGAATGTAAAGTGTCGGGGCATCCAATCGAGCTTGTCTACTGGGTGCATGACGCGAAAGTTGTGAAACCGAATGAAAGACTCAAGATATCTGTAGACGGCCTAAGACTACATATCAAGAATTCTCAAAAGGACGACCAAGGAGTTTATCAGTGTTTTGTCAGTAATACCAAGGATCAGGCTTATGGAGTTTCCGAATACTTAATAGATGGTAAGAAATTGTGTTACTAAGACTTTTTATATTTCAAGCTAATCAAGAAATTTCGGTCGAATTTAACTTTTATAGTAATTGGACCTCAGCTGTTCACTTGAAATTTTATTACATTACAATAGGATAAAAATCGGTTCATTTTCATAACCCAGTTTCTACAAGTTTAAAGAGTTGTAATTAAAAAATTGATTGGATAACTTTTCTACTGCGAAAATACCTTGAACTTTTTTATTTTTTTAGCAGAAACGTTTCTAAAGGGCGCTTACTTGAAAGTAAAAGAAAAGTTAGAACATTTAATGGACTGTTATTCATTCGTTGGTAATTTATACGTCCTGTAAAGTTATCTGTTATCCTTATCCTTAGACCTCGGATAGCCACGAAATCCTTTCTTTCTGTCAGGAGTAAGGTGGTTGTCACTTCCACAGACAACCATATTCAGTTTTTCAGTCAAGCTATCATAGCTTTGCCAAAAAACGTAAAGAATAAGGCCACATGTTTAAAGGCCCAACAAATTACTATGAAAACTCATATCTATCGTGTAATTTAAAAATGGAACGAACTTTTTACTTCGACACATGGCAACCAAGGAGGTAACTTTATCAAAGATTTTATTTAAATCTCGAACTGGCTTAGCAAATAGAGCTGTGAAACAAATGAACATATTGGCGCGTCAATTGTTGTTCGTTCGCCATTGATTCTGGAATTTATAATTAATTGTTGAATTTCCGCACACTATTTGAGAAAAGTACTATACAAGCCTTGGCCGCAACCAGGCATTGATGAACTCACATAATTATGTGTGCCTCGGCTTTTCACGTTCTTCCATCAATGCCTCTGTTGTCGGCTGCTGCAGTAATGTACTATTATAGAATACACAAAAACCAGATCCACATGCGAAGTTACTTGCTCAAAACGCCATTTAAATGTTCAAAAACTAAAAGCATCCATGACTTTTTGAACTTTTCTTCTAAGAATAGAAAAGTTTTCTTGAGTAAAAAGGCTATATGTTTGCAGTGTCCGAGGGCCGGTTGCGTTCTCCGGGCAACCGCTCGCGGCGCACGCCGTACGCTCGCAGCACCCACACACACGATGCTGACTGGAACTTTACTGGCACTAGAGGTAACTTAGTCAATATTTTAGATATTCAGATGTTTTTAGCGTCTAGAGTTTAGAAGCTGTGCAGCCTTGCAACTGCATGTGGAGGTATGTTCAATTGCAGCGTGGTCCCAGCTAAATAATCATTTATTTAATTAAGGTCTGTTCCAAAATAGGTATCCGATGAAAGTGTTAACCTGTTCAGGCTAAATTCTTACGCAATCACTCACTAAAGGGATTTAGTGACACATTCATCTGTATTTATAAGGTTTCAACTTTATGTCTGACTACTTTTTCCAACAATTATCAAATTGTAATTGAAAAATCATCGACGTAAATTGAGGTTATACAATATCTCAATTGTCAAATGAAAAACATCTACAAGGTGATTTAAAATTAGAATTTCTGGTTTCACCATTCAAATAATCAAATTAAAACACTCAATTTGTAAGTAACATATTCAAGGTGATTTAAAATTAGAATATCTGATTTCACTATTCAAATAATTAAATTAAAACACTCAATTTGTAAGTAACATCTTCAAGGTGACTTAAAATTAGAATTTCTGGTTTCACTATTCAAATAATCAAATTAAAACATTTGATTTGTAAGTGGCACTACAAATTATGAGCATATTACGATCAGTGGTGGCCCATTGGTATCGGCCCCGGCTTACGAGTACAACTCGTCAGTCGTAGCTTCTATCTCAAACAGGCGCTTTACTTTGTGTAATTTAGTTCATCACCACTGCTCTTAAAACGGCGAAGGAAAACATCGTGAGGAAACCGGCATGTATTAGAACTAAAATTCGAAGACATGTGACATCCATCAACACGCACTGGGCCCGCGTGGTCCACTCCCACTCAGAGAGGAGGCCTGTGTCCCAGCAGTGGGAACATTATCTAGGCTGATTATGCTACTAGATACATATTGGCATCCACAGGTCTTGTACGTTTTCTGATTCATTTGTTTACATTTCCATCAGATATTTTTGAAACAGACTGTAAAAGGTCTCGTACTTACTAAGGCGGCGTTGTCTGAATGTGAACATATAAGGTCATCTGTCATTGTTGCAAGTAGTGCAACTGTCTGTGTAAGACAGGTCTAAGTAAGACTTTGTACGCCACATGCGTAGTAGATATAATAACAGCAATTTTGTCATCATAATCTTGGACTAAGGTACTGAAGTAGGCTAGTTAATATTTATGTAGCTACCTACAGAATACCTAACTGGCGAGTTCACGTCAACTCGCTAACACACGACCCATTTCTAAACCCTTACGACTCGCAAGGTATGAAAACCATCTGAAACATTTCACGTAACTAAATAATTTGATCCCAGATTCTCCCTGGCTGGGATTTCTCAACCAAGTAGTCAACGCTACGGCAAAATAAATTCAACTCAAGGAAAAGCTACCTCACAGTGCCGTATTTTTCAGTTGTTACATAATAAATGTTGTTGATATTTCCCACTTGGCACCACAACAATTAATTTAAAAACTTCACTGAGTTACAACTCGTATTTTATTAAACCAACGAGCGGGCGAGGTGGTAATTTGCTCAACAAATTATCTAGTATGCCTCTACAACTATCCGAAATAAACAAGGGTTATATACTTATAACTTTTCCACTTACTGCCGGTGTCAGTTCCCAACTTTATCATAACCAGAAGGTAACAAAGCTGAAAGTTTTGACGTGGCCCCGTTACTAAAGCACGTTTTTACAAAATATTTGGACACCACGCATTTAATCTTGGAAGGGAAACAAAGCAAATATTTACTGCGAAAGTTTGTGGCAGCCCCATTTGGGCAGGTTAAATGTATTTGAAGGTTGAAATTGGGCCAGAAATATGTATATAACACACTTAGCACGTACCACTTCTAGACATTTTTATCGTGCACAGCTCTGGGCTGTGCCACGGTGCGGTCTGATTAAATTCATTAAACTGCTTTACAAATTAACCTACGCTAGCAGATCCTTTTAATTTGTTTACCTACAAGTGATTTATCTAATGGAGTTTTTTCCTTGTGCAATCACACAGCATTCATTTTATCTCCCACTGTTTGTTGTGTCTGTAGACATCACATTGCAACCCACCTGAAATTTTTTCCTACGAAAAATGCGACCCTGTGTTCGTAGAAAAATTATTGTTATGATACGCATTTATTCCTAAAATATTTACCTTCATACATTGCAAGGATATTCTCGTAAATAAAAATGAAATTCCAAAGTATTTTTACGTGAGTTTTGACACCTTTTTCAGTTCAGACCGCCGCAATCCCAGCGATATAGAATGAACGTCTAAATAAAAACAGCAATTTAGTTCTATATTTACGTTGAGTAACCACATTACTTTCTATACACGAGTGCATACGGTAGATATGTAAATTTTAAACTTTTTATCCGTCCGCCCGACTTCTTCATAAAATATTTAAAAGTCCATTTTTAAGCGCGGATCCGGTGCAAGCTATTAGAGTCAGCTCTTCAGCGCAAACAAAGAGCTTCAGTGACGCAGGCAGCTGCCGCGGGCGCATCCAACCGCCGCACTAAATACTAGCTGCAGCACTACCAATTAAGATCGTATCTCGCAACTCATAAGGTCGGTTTTCCCCGCCCCCACCGCGAAATATAAGCCGCTTTGTTTCATTATTAATTCGTTCCCCGCTATTTGGTGTCGCTGCTCTTCAGGGGTTCAGAATAAGTAGGGCCGTGACGTTACACCCAACCACTTATTTCTATGCCGATTTTTTTTTCATTATTTTGTTTTCCTTGTGCAGGAAAATCTCTTTTTCAAGAACTTAATGGACCTGGCAAGCCAACACGTGTGGTTAGAATTAATGACATGTATTCATTATTATGTATTAACATGTGGGTGAAGAATTACTTGAGAAATAAATGTAGCTTTAAAAAATGTAGGTAGGCACCTAAGTTAAGTGATTTCCTACCTCGTGTTCGTGTAAACCAAGTAGGCGTTGTTCAGTCAGAACTTTAGAAGTCTATCCTCTAAACATACTTAAAAAAAAAAGAAACTTCTGACACCAATTTCATTTCATAAATAAACATACTTCCAAAAAACAAACAATGGAAAATAAATCCCAAAGAAAATCGTTTTCCCTGACCGTACTCAGACAAAAATCGCATGTCTCAAAACTTAGCTCTTTGATCCCATTTAACAAAATTAGAAGTAAATAAATTATTTCCAAAAGACCCCTTAGAATTTGGATACGAAGGCCTTTTCCTTCAATAATATTACAAGTCTTAACTCAGAAACAGAAGATATTGGTAAAAAGAAACTCGAGTAAAAATCAGAAGGTTTAAAGTCGATGTACCTACCCACAAGTGTGTGGGACTAGATTCCTATAAATTATCCAAGTACAGGACCTTCTGTTAACAAGCCTCATTTGTTACACCGCGAAGTAAACCCGACCAGACAGGGAGGAATGACTCCGAACCACTACCATTGATAAAACGCTGCATTTTAGAATGGTCTGGAAGTCGAAACACCCGAGTGTATTGGCCTTTTTGTCATTGAAAAACCGGATTTACTACACATTGGTATAGGAATTATTACTAGCTATTCGTAGAAAGGGTTTTGGAAAATAAGTGTTTGAATAATTTTCATTTAGTTCATAACTTTGTTGTCATAACTGCTGTTGCCCGCGACTTCGTTTGCGTGTATTTTGTATTTCATCGTTTTTAGGGTTCCGTAGTCAACAAGGAACCCTTATAGTTTCGCCATGTCCGTCTGTCTGTCAGTCCGCGGCTTAGCTCAGAGACTTAGTTCTAGAAAGCTGTAATTTGGCACGGGTGTACATATTAATCACGTCGACAAAGTGCTAAAATAAAATCTTGAAAAAAAATTGTTTAGGGTGCCTCCCCTACACTAAAGTGGAGACGACTTCTTCTTTTATCTCGCCTATCCCATGGTGTGGGATATCGTTGACCGTTCAAAAATAATGCCAGTAAGTAAAAATCATTTTTTCGATTCAGGGATCCGTTTGCGAAATATTAAGCTTCAAAGTGGTATTTTTTGTTAGTCAAGTGCCCTCCCCCCCCCCCCCCCCCGCCAAACAAGTTAACCAGTTACAAGTTAACTAGTAATAGTCGGTCAACTTACATTTGCAGTTGGAATGTGTGTGAGAACATATTTTTCAACTACAATGTTAAGTATGATCTTGGGATAAATTCATCCCAACTACTGAACCCTTCATTGTGCGTAGTCCGACATACAATGGGCCGGTTTTAATACAAATATCCAGGATGAAAAGTAGCCCATGTCCCTCTCAAAACGAATAAGTCTATGCTATTGGTTAGAAAAAGTTCACATATGTATGTCGAAATTCACTGTTAAACCTAGTCGTCTATTTGTTCCACATTGGTAGACAATGTTCTAGCTTCCCTAGAGCCTCTTTAGAGCCTCTCTAGATAACACAAACTTGCTGAAGTTCACTATGAGGTTCGGATTCTTGAGAAAGTTAAAGCCATAACTATACTTTGTTTTTACTAAAGCGAGCGAGCGTAAAGACATTATCACCAGTACTAACCTAACTACCTACATACATATTTTAATGTAGCCATAGAATGTTGTTGTTCTAGCTGCCATCTACCTAGAAGTACCCATATACATAATATCCCTCAACCTAGTAATATTCAATATTCATTGTAAACGTATTTTCTTTCTTTCTTTATAGTACATTCAAAATACAAAGTCTCTTCTATCATGTAATGTCGTTGGCTATTTCGCAGAAAATCTAATACCTACAAGTATCAGGCGAACCATGTGTACCTAACGTAATCAATATTACGAAAAACTGTCTGCTTATGTTTGTTGCTTATTCAAACCGCGCTGAAAAATTAAATAAAACGAATAGTAAGTGTCTGTAGTGCTTTATGATAAAAATATTTAAACATAGACCATTTTCTATTTTGTTAAGTACCTGGTACTTGTTGACAGGCCTACACTGTCCTCCCATACTTAATAACATTGTAATTTGAAAACATTGTAAAAGCCAATTATTTTTAAAAAAGTAACCGTGGAGTTTCTTGCCGGCTCTTCTCCATAGAAAACGACCAATTGGAACCATGCACCTAGCTTCTGACGTTTCATAAGTGCCCATGTAGGTTTATGTGAAATAAAATATTTTGATTTTGATTTCGTATTTTATTCTTTCTAACTGTGACTGCTACGTTTTCTGCTTTAATAAACTCATAAACAGCTGGTACGCTTTTCAAAATCTTAACAGTTCTTAAATAATTACTGCGGTCTTCTCACAATCATCATTTTCCTGCCCTTGTCCCATATTGCTTGGGGTCAGTGCAACACGTTTTCTTCTTAAATTCTCCCCTGTCAATCGGTCTTCTCACAAAAATATCTGAATAATGTCTAACCTTGTATTTTACGTATACGTAACATACAAGGTTAGACATTATTCAGATATATATATCGAGCTGGTGTCCGCAACTCCACCCCCAAGGTTGTATTTTGCGAACGGGAATGTGTAATCTTGCTCCTCCATGAATATAATAAACTCGATCTTATGGTACGAAATACAAAGCGGTCTTGTATCTCGAATCTATTGATAGCTACGGGCAAGTTCACAGACGTCTAACGCCAGGTAAACTATTGTGCCCCAACAATCATGCCTACGTGTCGCGTCTGGCGCTTTGTGCATCACAGACTAATAGAATTTATGTGAATTGTTGAGACTTCGCTATAATTGCTTTGTTTACTTTATGTTTCGGGAAAATGGCGTCGATAAGGGTGATATTTGTACAATTCTTGGACATAGGTTAAACCGAATACATTAAAAACTGTTATGTAGAAAAGTTGTAGTCGTTAGCTTCTGTAAAGGTACGGGTTTGGGAAAATTACGGTCAGTCGTATTATCCTATATCTCACAATGACCACACCCATAGTAAATAATGAAGGTTTTAAATTACACGCCCATTTAATTTCCGGGTTCTCTATATAAAAATATGTAATTAAGACCCTATTGTCAACAGATAATAAAACCCCATAAATAATAACTTCCACATAGTTTACGTATACCAAATCAAAGTGGTTTCAAAACTAACCATTAAGACTGGACCCAAAACGGGCAACGAACAGTAATCAAATAAATGTCGCAATTTAATGTGGCCTCTAATGAAGGGACGGAACCCTTCTGCGTTATTACGTTTTATGCGGAACCCAGTGGTATCGCGAACTACACATAATTTTAATCCACAATTTATTGGGCCATTTATAAGGGTGTGCCCACACTGCGGCGAAACAATGCGAGTTTATATAAGAACAATATCAGTTTAGATATTTGTCTAATTATGAATTTTTGCAACGGTCTGTGAGAACAGGTAGAATTTTTAATAACCTGTGCTATTCACAAAATTATGTTTGAGTAAATTTTGCAAATACAATTATTCGCTATATGTACTGATTACTTTTTTTTAACAATTACGTTCATACAATACCAATAAGATTTTAAGAAAAGCTTTTAACGGAGACATCATAAACAAACTGACTGAGACTAGCACGTTGGTCTAGTGGTCGCAAGCGCTCAATCAATCAATCAATCTTTATTTGTGAACACAAATATTACAATAAAGGTCTTATGTACATAAGATATCTTATTTAAAGTATCCGACGTCCGTAAATAAACTCAATTGCGTTTCTGTAAATAAAGAAACAACATTTAAAGCTTATAATTTTACGAATATCGTCTCCTTTAATCTTCAAGTATTTTATTTAACACAATAGTTTATAACCTCCAAATATCACAATGACGTGCACAACATGACAACCCATTGACATCTCTCTTTCTGTCAGTCAGTCATTCTATTTTATCTGTCATTCTAATAATCATTCGCGCGTGAATGAGCGCGGGTAAATTCAAATCAATGAAATGATAGGTATGTAAGTAGGTAATCATTTCATTACATGTATACATTTTAGTCGAGCTCTATGTCCTACAAATGAAATTGGTGTACAAATATATTAGTTTTTTTAGTATTTAAGTGTGAATAAATAATTAATCAATTGTAATTTATTTTTACATACATGTCAATGGTCAATTAAATTAAATGGGTAGCAATGTCATAATGCGCTACTGCTGAGCATGAGGTTCTGGGTTCGATTCCCGGGTCGGTCAAAGTGTTATTGGGTTTTTCCATCTGGAATTTCTCATTAGCAGCCTGAAGTCTGGATTTGTGCCCGGTTGATGACAATAGACTTGCCCCCTATTACATGGGTTTAAACATAACTGGCGAAATGTGGGTGTACTGTAGATACACCTCTGCCTAACCTTCCAAGGATTACATAAGTGATTTTATGTGTTACGTTAGCATAAACAAATCAGAACCTGAGCTAAAATTAAAATAAAAAGCCTTAAGAGCGTTAACGACGTACGGCATTTCATACAAACTTTCAAGACTTTTTTTCGAAATGAATGAACCGATTTTAATGAAACTTCATGCGCATAAACAGGAAATATGGGTCTAAAAAGTTAATTGAGAACATTTGCGAAAAATACCTGCAGCTGATTTTCGATTTTAAATTTTCCACAATTATCTTTTTTTAAATAAGACATTTATAAAATGTTCTTAACTGCTTATGCATAAGAAGTGTCATTAAAATCGGTTCATTCATTTCGAAAAACAAGGACCTGAAAGTTTGTATGAAATGCCGTACGTCGTAAACGCTCTTAACTATGTTATGTAGGATAATTCTAAATAGATAGGAAACTACTTACATATAAAAATAGCGAGTTATTTACTAATGAGATCATTAAGACCGACAGACAAGAATGCACTTTCTAAATAGACTACAAGCCGAACACCAAAACAACACTGTCTGATTCTAAAACTAGCAGAATAAAATACGAAACCATTAAGTTTGGAGCCACTGAACAACCAGTTTAAACTCCGGAACTAAGAAGACACTTATTGCACTGTATTAGAATACTAATGGACCCGCTTTCCTTTCTACAGTTCTGAATTATGCAAAGAAATGTTATGCATATAAATTATGTAGATTGTTTTATCTAAGCGTATACAAAAAACTGATAATGAAGGGATTACAAGGTACAAGCTTAACGCGAATTCTCGCCTCTTTTTTATAAAAGGATGAATGGACTAAAGAATTTTGGATCTCCCTTTAATTATGAAGCTCAATCAAAAGAATTAACGAGAGACATGTGTTCGCGAGCGTGAATTTTTTAAATAAAGGTCAAAGAGTAATCCGGGGGATACGCCTCACGAAACGTCCAATTCATTTGGGATATTCTCCTTTTTGTTAGACGTCAACTTTTCTGATCTGTTCTGTTTGTTTTTTTATTTTTTTGTGAAGTTTAATTAAAATGGAAAAGTAATTTTTGTATAATTTATCCTAAATGGATGCACATGAATACCGCATAGAAAGTACTTATAATTTTCCAGGGTCACTATTACTCGCAATGATCCATTTCAAACAATAGTTACTAATTGATTGATGAATGTAATGCTTTAACAAAACACGTAAAGCAAAAGTCTCAATTGTATTGTTTTACGATTCAAAAACGCCCTTTTTACTAACAAACAAACTATTACAAATACAGAACAATATACCGATATTGTTTAACAAACCGTTTTCCCAAACAAAGTTTTAAGCTTAACAAAAGGATCTGACTACCTATAATCTAATCCAATCGTAAAAGTTTTATATAGAGCAACTGAGCCGCGCCTGTTTTATCATTCGAGGTGGAAAAATTATGCCCGGGTGGAGCGGGCGTGCCGTACAGACGGCCGGACGGATTTGCCCGTCCGCCCGTCTATCTGTCTCGGTAATACCGACCTTAACTACTTATACAGCTTACTTGATATGGAAACTAGCTACTTTATACTTTATGTAGAGCAGGAGAATGAAGCTCTGATTGTTCTGATTTCACAAAAAACAAATGTAAAGAATAAATGGAGGCGACAGGGAAAGAAACGAAAGACATCAAATTCAAAAGTGTTCAATCGAGCACTTCTCGAATGAAATCACTTTCAACTACAGTAAAATTAATTACAGCGATTGAACATGAGTAGTATCTCGTTACTGCGACGAACAAAGCGCATGTAAAAATAGATTGGATAAAAAAGAAACAAAATACGTTCATTTTTTATAGAAACATTAGATAACGGCAAGTCTTGAGATCTCCTCGAACGTCTAAAGAGCTGAATATTAATCAGACGGAACCCACTGCACCTACTGCATTGCACAGTTTATTCTGACGTAGACCGAGGGGGTTATTATTCTTTCCCCTTTCTCCCCGAGATAATAAGCTTAGCCTTTGTTTTTAACACTCACCAGTTAATGGGGTTGTTTGTATGAGAGAAAAAGGAAAATTTGTGACAAATGCGAAATGAAGTCCTTTTTGACAAAGGTACAGGGAAACTCGAGGTTTTTATTAAGCAATTTAACTTGTTAGAACGAAATCGCTACAGACAAAGGTTACACCAATCTAGCTGCCTAGCGTGTTCCCAACTGAATACCAGTGGTTTACATGAAGCGACTGCCTATCTGACCTCCACAACCCAGTTACTTGATAACACGATAACCCTGGTAAGACTTGTTGTAAGACTTTTGGGCTCTGACTACCCGTAACGACACCTTAACCTGCTTTCTTAGGCACGAATGGGTCACTTTACGTAATGGATGGTAAACCCAACTACGAACCGACAGCGGCAAGCGTAACTTAATCTTCGATCGACTCGTGCGGCTGTTATCTTTTAGCCACGAGCCCCACCCCAACCACAACCACAAAAGTTACTCCACATCCACAGATAACCCCTCACCAGAACGGTATCATAAGCTTAGTTTGTCCAAAACTTATTGAAAAAATAATGTATCTTGTGCAACGAAATATGACCTACCGCCACAAAAACTTCTCAATATTTTAACGCTTTCAAGGACACTATACGGCCGTAACAGGACTATAAAACTTCTATTGTGTCTCCTTCAGTGTCTTTCAAAGCTTTAAAAGAATAACCCAGTTAGTTGGAAATAAAGTTGCAGTGAAATCGAATGTTTTACCAATAGATTAAACAGTTCGTGGAAGAGAAGATTTATTGATCTTATTTGTTACAGAATCTAAGCCGGAGCTGGTGTATTGGTTCTCGGAACAAACGTTGCAGCCAGGACCGAGTGTGTCCTTGAAGTGTGTGGCTATGGGCCATCCTCCTCCACAGTTCACCTGGTTACTTGACGGTTTTCCTATTCCAACCAACTCGAGGTAAGTACATAAATGGATCTTAAAAATGAAGTATATTTTTCAATAATGGTTAGTCAATATTATTTTTTAAAGAGTACGGCTTAAAGGTTACTTTAAGCCGTAAAAACCGTGGTTTAAATTGTTGTTGTAAACAATTTATTGGGGCTTATATGAAAATAGTTCACTAATAAACTTATTAAATTAATGGTCTTGAAATCATCAAACAAAGAAAAATTTTCCGAAGCGCGAAAACGTAGCGAACACGCGATCGTAGCAGTGCTACGCCGTAGCTCGTAACAGTGCTACGCCGTAGCTCTTAGCAAAGTGCTACGCCGTGGCTCGTAGCGTAGTGAAAAGCGCACACCGCGGCGTGGCGGCGCTTTTGTATACTACGCAACGTTGAGAATGTAACTAAGAAGGTTTAATAATTATTAACGTTCATATTGATGTCAGTGTAGAATCATCTACTCAATCCTGCCTATGGGTTTGTCCTATACAGAAGGTGAAGTAGGCCAACAAGGCTTTAAAATTGTCAATCTTTTATCTATCAATTTTGGCCTCGATACCAAAAGTAATCAAAACATGATGTAGCAATAAAAGTTGTATTAACTGACAAACTTTTGTCACCCATCGATATACACGTGCTATTGACAATCCTGTCATAAAAGTTTTTAGCGTATTTTGATCGGATTTTCAGCAGGATCGATACGTGTATCTCTAAAGTAAACAGTTTAATGACAGCTGTAAAACGAAGAAGGTAAAATTTTACGAAAGCTGAACTTTTTATGTTGTTAGTTTCGGTAAAATCTCATCTAATCTTTGTTCCCACTTTTCTGGACACTGGCCAGTAACAATTTTAACAGCACTTTCAAATTTTCTCTTTTTTTATATTCAGACACCAACATAATCTCGCATTTAGGTTCGTAGTCGGGCAGCACGTGACGCTGCAAGACGACGTCGTGAGCCATTTGAACATCAGCCGCGTCACAGAGCAAGACGGAGGCGAGTACGCTTGCGTCGCTTCCAACACTGCGGGGAAAGCGCTTCATGCTGCCAGAGTCAACGTATATGGGCTTCCTTACATCAGAGAGATGCCAAAAGTCACAGCCGTTGCTGGCAGTGACCTGAATATCAAGTGTCCGGTGGCCGGCTACCCTATCGAGTCAATCACCTGGGAAAGAGGTAAGCTTCTTATGCTCATTTACTCTAACACCAGGCGACACCTAAATGCGCTGTTGGATTTTCAACGCTTTACTCAGCGCCGATAATTGAAAATCCAACTGCCAGCTTTTATTTAGGCATTAGCTTCTGCCCCCGACTTTGTCCGCGTGAAATTTCTTGTTCCCCCATCCCACCCCGTCGCATCGCATCGCCCGCCCGCGCTATTACTACGTTTTGGCTTAGCTTACTTTCTGACATTTGTTCTTTTTGCTCGGTTCCTAAGAGTCGTAGCGTGATGTTAATGCCTATAATTACATAATTAACCTCAAGAATCGGGTTATCAAATGCATAAAGAATTTTTCAAATCCGACTGATAGTTCCAGAGATTAGCGCGTTCAAACAAACAAAAAAAAACAACTAACTCTTCAGCTTTATTATTAGTATAGATTAATTAAGGTGTGGGGGGGGGGTGCCTTCTCCCAACTTATTCACCGTTCGTTCACTTGGGGTTATGAAACGATTTTCCAACATTTCGGACTCCAAGAGTGTTAAGTTCGCTTGAAAGTTTGTGAACTTCTCAGTTTTTTACTAGAGCAAGTCTATGGTGCAAGTTTGTACGTACAGCGCTTAACTTTGAGAACCTTACTTTACTTTTTTGCTACAAACGTTTTTCCTTCCGGTCGGTTCTTTTCTTGTCTTGCTAATTATATGAACAGGTGGTTCGTGATTTTACTTTGTCGGTTTACTTCTCTAAAAAAACCTTTGTATATTTGCTAGAAGACGTAGAATCGACCTCGTAATTGCTTTTCCACTTTTGACAAAGACTCCCAGTAAATTGAAACTTCATTCTGGTTGAAACTAACTGACTGTCACGTTGATCCACAGATTACTAATAAATTGCAAGGTAACATTGGTCTTTAACCAAAAATAAATATTTATTTTTATTAGAGATGGGTTTGCTCTTGACACTAGTCTAGGTCAGAGGTGACAGAGACAAAGTCGACGATGGAGCGAACTTACCCAGAAGAAGCCTGTTTACTCTCACTTTGAAGAGATCGGGGTTGTATGCGTTCGGAAACACAGACGCAGGTAGAGAGTTCCACTCCTTTGCTATGCGCATCACAAAAGACATTTGGAAACGCTTAGTGCGAATTGGTGGAATAGCAACTAAGTAGGGGTGGTAACCTGCAGTGCATCTAGATGTCCGATGATAGAAGGGGGCCGGCGGAATGAGGTCGTGGAGTTCTTGAGCACACTCACCGAAGCGAATCTTGACGTTATATGACGACCGTGTAAAATACATTCAACCTTAGGCTGATAGAGCAATTATAAAGTCGACTATACTTCTATAGAGATATGAGGAACAGGGTGTAAAGTTCACACATCCTCCACAGAAAGGGAGGATCCTCCGACCAGACGGGTATTGTGTCTGGTGGGCTGCTGCCCGACGGTTGATGTCGGAATGTTGTATACAAAGAAAAGGTGAATCGCTGTTGTATACAAGCGCAATCGCGAAAAAGAAATCAGCTGTTCCCTACAATTTGGCGAGTTATGCGAACATAAATGTAGGGAGCAGCTGATTTTTTTTTTGCGGTTTCAGGTTTGGTTCCATAGTAAAAGTTGTTCATAATGAATGACCCCTTAAGAGTTTGAGCGTTAATTATTTGACATTCCTTTAAACCACGTAAAGAGAATCATGTTTTTTACCCGTATACAAAAAATCAATCAAATCCAACGTATATTTTAGCCACAGGAAATTATTTTTCATGTTCTTATTTTTCAACATGATGTAGATCTGAGTCCGTAATATTAATAGGTAAACATTGTAAGGTCAAGAACCTGGGCAAAACATATGATTCTATTCTCTGCGTTTGTATTGTTCTCCGACTAAAGTGCCTGCGCCTACCTAACTGCGCCCGCACCGCCGCCGCCACGCCCTGCACCGCACCGTTGGTCAGTGACTTTTCGTAGATAAAGCGTGTTTAATTTTTATGCAGTTGATTCTGCTATATAATTTGTTTGAAAACTGCAATTTTTAATTTTTCCATAACTACTAATCTTCGTGTTTTAAAATGTTTCGATGGATTAGTACTGTGTTTTCATTTAATGTCGTACATCCAGATCCACGTTACATACCAGTCGCGCGGTAAACTGCTTGCGCGAAGCAGGATTTGTGTAACGTCAGGTCTTTGATGCGTAGTTCGCATGTGGCGTTGTGGATGCTGCCACACGTCAACAAAGAATCGACAATCTAACTAGACTACAGTGAATACAATTAACCCATAACTCCTTCGTCATAGCAGGATATCTTACCCAATAGATATGAAAGTAGCATTTATTACGTTATTCAAGCTGAGTATAACATGCTTTGCGTCAACTCTTTGCCAAAACCTTCTGATTTAACGCGCGTTCTGGCACCGCTCCCGATCTTATTCGGAAGACACCGCAGTTTGATGATAATGCGTTTCATTTACTCTACTGCTACTATTTCCTTATTTGATACGCTTTGCCGTTTATCTGAATGTGTTTTACGATGGAACGTTTCTCTTTAGTATTCTATCGTTTATGTTTACTATGCTGACAGCAAGAAAATGCTGATACAAGAGCATTCGTCAACAATTTCAAACTTAATTTTATTATGAATTTGACTCTTGTGTTACGATATAGGTAAATACAGAGGTAAACCTTTTATATTCCTGAAAGAAACCTTTCATAGATTTAGCCAATTTTGTAAAAAAAAAAAATTGTAAAGTAAAATCACTGAAAATAATAAGTAAGAATAAGTACCTATATAATACCTATATAATTGCAGGTAATAATTATTTATGAGATATAATATTTCCCTCGAGAACAGTACCTAAATATGCAAAATGAAACGTACTAAAAAGACATTGTACTTATAAAAGTCTTGTTTCCACCGTCTTAATGATTCAATATTTGCTAGGGTTGTCAATTGAAATAGTTTTTTTTTTAATACTAATAACATATTTTTATATTCACGGTTACGCAGAATAGAATCAAAATGATTCTTGTCACACTAAATCAGAACATGTCCCAACCTATAATTTATTTTGACACGTGTTCTTCGTGAAGGTAGAACAAAATGATTTAAAAAAAATATATAATAAGCATAAAAATATTTAATAATAACCTCGGTACAAACGAAGTTTTCACATTCAATAATGTTAACAATTTAAGTTACGTTATTAACATGTCTAGTTTGTTGTGGTAAAATTTCAGTGTCTACATCAAGTCCTACACGTGTCTAAATTGTTAGTTACAAAGGTGGGAACCCTGACCGCGCTAATGATATGAAATTGACATAATTTTCGTCGGAGCCTCACGTACAGAAATTGAATTTTCGCCCCGGGACTTCTGTGAAAATTATATTATTTTCTTTTACTTTTTTCTCGGAAAATATTTATTTACGAACACCTATATTTTAAAGTCAGATAAGTGCTTATTAATTTTAACAGTGACTATAAAGTAAATAAAAAGAATGAACCGTTTTCCATTCGTGCTCCGTTCAAAAAATGTCATATAAAGTATCTAACTAAAGCTTATAAGTACTTACATATTTTAACTCGTTATTAAAAGTTTATGAAATAAATTACAACTTATTTTCATTCGGTAGTTATTTTCTTATTAATATCTCACATTCTACATGAATACAAGGTAGATATGAGATATGCTATGTTACTTACATCTACTTAATAGAAAATGTAGTTAGGTACCTACCTACGACAAAATATTTAGGTATATTGTTAAAATTAAATAGGCTTCGTGAATTTCATTGAAAAAAGTTCTTATTTTTGATCGAAATATCTATGTAACACAAAATGTTACAAAAGTCAAATTGAAATGAAGAATCTTTTCAGAAAAAGCTAGGCTTCGATGAAATCTAATAAATCAATTTCTCAGAATTGTAAATCAACTTTTTTATCAAAACTTTTATGAATGTTCGCAAGTCAGAATTTTGATTATAAAATTCTAGCTTGCGTACTTACCTATACTTTGGTAGGTACCTACTAACAATCACAACCACGCTCAAAAATTCTAATCTAAAGACCATAAATCATTGCCAACATGTTTTTCTCAGTAATTATTGTTTGAAGCATAGTGTTTATGCCTGCTTATATCCATTCATAGAGTTTCCAATACCTTAATAGTTATGTATCTCTCCACTCAGTCCACTCCCTACTTTAGCTGACCCAATTCCAAGGACTGGTTTATTAATAGATTCCTTGTGAATACAGTTTGCCAGGTGGTCCACCACTGTTTTACTCAACGTCAAACCAATAAGCCAAAAAAACAAAAAAAAAGCATCACAAACCTTAAACAATTGATACCATAAACACACTTATCCCACACAGATATACCTAACTTAGAGACAAAGCTCAGAAGAACATTATTTATCGACATGATCTTCGAACAAAAATAGGTCCTCAATGTCTTCTAAATAAAACAGGACTTTTACGACGAAACGAATGACACTTTAGTCAAACAGTATCGAATTAAGGCCCCGGGGAGGCTACGGGTATCTACTATGTATGTACGAGTATCTACGTCTTTTAGCAACAGGTTCTTAGATACGAGCAGAAGGTGAAACGAAATAACTATGAGTACATATTAGATTATCTTCGTGAGTATGGACGTGAGAAGCGATGTGGCTCTTCTAGTTAATTTTGTAAGTTCATGAGTTAAACCAGTTAACACAGTACAGTCAAGAACATAAATATATTACTTTGGACAGCTCGGCAATAATATCTGAGTTATGCTGCCAGTGCACTGTCACATTTTCTTGTCAGATAGTTTTGGTGTTCCTTCGATGTCACATGTTATTTGTGCTGCCACTTGTATATACAGGGTGTCCGGTAAAGAATGGATAACCTTGAAATCGCATATAACAGACCTTATGGCTGTTCTAAAAAAAATACAAAAAAAAATATATCCCAAGTAATAACTAAGATTTTTTTGAAAAAGAATACTAACTTTTTTTACATTTTTCATCACCACAACCACAAATGAATGAATTCCATCGGTTATCTGTTGTTATAATATTGTACGTTGACTATGCCGCCGACAGAGAGGCAATAAATAATGTGACTAGAAATTACACAGAATTTTTTTCTAAAAAAAATATATCCTAGGTACTTACTACTTGGAATATACATTTTGTTTGTATTTTTTTTAGAACGGCCATAGGGTCTATTATATGCTATCGCAAGGTTATCCATTAATTACCGGACACCCTGTATATGCCTTCCACAAATTATCACATATAGTATATTTGCCGTCATCTATGCAAATAAATAAAATTGAAGTGTCTGTTTGTAATGTCAAAATAACAACTTTTGACTAAATTCGTATGATGACGTATATACGGTACTTATAACAAAAAAGCAATTTTTTAAATTTTTGTCTGTCTGTCTGTTTGTTCCGGCTAATCTCCGAAACGGCTGGACCGATTTGACGGGACTTTCACTGGTAGATAGCTGATGTTACGGGGAGTAACTTAGGCTACTTTTATTTTAGAAAAATAATTAGGGTTCCGCGCAAAATAAATTAAAACCCATGAAATTGTGAACAAAAAGTCGGATTTGCAAAATTCCTTTTGCATTTGGTAGCCCAATTCTCGAGGATGGTTATAGGCTATTTAACATCACGCTACAACCCTAAGGAAAGAGCAAAAAGAAAAATTCAGAAAGAACGCTAAGCGAAAACGAAGTAATAGTGCGGGCGGGCGATGCCACGCGGCAGGTCGGGGGACGAGGGAGTTTTATTAAAATGTGGCTGTTATTTTAGTATACAGGGTGTAAGGACAGCCCTCTGCAGACTGATGGGGTGAATTCAGTATATCATACTAAGATGACCAGTGCATGAAATTGTTTCAGGAACGTTATGGGAATCCAATAAAACTGATTTGTTGTATTACCTCACACGCAATGTATCGTTACTGTGGCAAAACGAGCGTAGCGAACGGCAGCGCAGCGAGCCTTCGGCCGCCGAGTATTTCAACATCCATTGCTGATTTTGTTATTTTAGCTGTTTTATTTACATAAATGGAGTGCTGCGTACAGAGATTGTAATTTTACATTGAAATGAAGGAATAGTAACTGAAAAATCGATAAAAAAAATGAAAATGTTCGTGAGTAATTTTCCGGTGGAATATGATTCAAAATAAGGAGCTGAATACACCCTGTTAGTTTCCGGAGGACTGTCCCTTATACCCTGTATTGAGTATCTTACGAGTTCCACGTGAACGAAGTCGCGGGGCACAGCTAGTCGTGAATATAGATATTTTTGGATGAATCATGAAATCAGATATTATTGCCGAGTTGTCCCGAGTGTCCATAGTCATCATCATCTTCCTGGCCTTGTCTCATATTACTTGGGGTAGGCGCAACACGTTTCCTCTTTCCATTTTTCCTGTCAACCGTCACGCTATCATTCCCTCACCTTCTCTTTCATATCACACAATCCATCCATACTTTCTTTGGCCTTCCTCTCCCTCTTTATCCATCAACATGTATATTCATCTCTTTTAGTCACATGCGTTTCCTCCCTCCTCAGCCTCCCCCCTTCTAAGTGTCCATAGTAATACCTATATATTTTATGCTCGTGACTGTACTTAATCGATACATTAATTACATTTGACAATGTAAACTTAGAAGATAAGCTCAATATTATGTGATAACTATCAGTAAATTCGGGGTTAAAAGATTAGTTAGGTAGCTGCTACCTCGTGTGCTGTTCATTTATAAATCAAATAACCATCTCCATAAAAGTTTTTACAGGTTCCTAGATACGAGAAGAAGGTGAAACGAAATAACTATAAATACCTATTAGATTATCATCGTGAGTACGGACGTGAGAATCGATGTGGCTCTTCTAGTTTGTTTTGTTAGTTTTTGATCTGGGATGAGTTAAAGCAATTAGTATATCATAGTAAGTACTCGATACGTTAATTGCATTTCAAAATGTGAACTTCTTCTTCTTCTCTAGGGTATATAATTTTATATTATTAGAAGTAAAGAAAGGAATTTTTTTTAGTGGGACGCACAAGGGAAGGCTATACCAGATATTATTAGATTATCTGGTATAGTCTTCCCTTGCGAGTCCCAATAAAAAAATCCTTTCTTTCTTTCTAATAATATAAGTTTATGTACCCTTTAAGTTTACCATCATTATTCGATATAAAGATTAGCTATAGTCCCCGCCAGATAAGAAAAAAATAAAAGTCGTTGACGCCTTTTACCAATTTATTCCAATATTTCAAAACGATACGAGAAAATGTTAAGGCAGTGTCGCTAACACGATCAAAACAGACGTATCGTGGTACGAGGCGTCCTTGACGCATGCACGTGGCATGTTTTTTTTTTTGTTTTCATTTAAGTTTCGAGACTTTTTAGTACAAGTGGGTTTAATGACTTTTATTCCATGCTTATCTGGCGTAAGGTATAGCTAGTTAGCTACCAGCCTTCATATACTCCGATTCCTATTGGCTTCCCTTCGGAACAACCACTCTTCTTAATGTCTGCTATTGCTAAATAATATGGTATACCTGTGTATCACATCACATTACATAATAAATATGTTTAATACCAATTTAATACATCATAAGATTAAAAACCTACAGTTTTTGGTCTGAGTTTATGAGAACTGAACAATTTTCTCTTCGGCTTCCCTCTAATGATAATTGTAGCTGCGCCACCTACTACCATCTACCATTAGTAAGGCCCTTTGTACACGGCGTAGTTACTTTACGGTACGGGGTATAAACCGCGCCGTAGAAAAAACGTGTCTGTCAACAAGCTTCCATAGTGATCCATACAACACTGACGACCGTGCCTACACGCAGCGAATAAACCGTAGATTTTGGTGGCAAGAAAGACGTATGTGTACTGTAGAGGTTTTAACCGAGCGTGCCATTAGCATGCAACCTTCCAGTAGCGAGGGCTTCATACAAGCTCATTCCTATCGGCTTCCCTTCTGAACAACGACTGTACTTGAATTTACTATTACTAAATAATAAAGTACATAATAGTCATATTACAGGTATTTAATACAATATCATAAGATAAAAAGCATTACAAAAAAATTATGTAGGTGTTTAATTAAGAAAAGTCAAGGAATTAGTTAAATTTTTGAGGTAATATTAAAATGATATTATATTGAGTTTATGAGAACTGAACAATTTTTTCTTCGGCTTCCCTCTAATCAATGTTGTAGCTTCGCTACTGCAACCTTCGCAAGTTTAAACATTGATTGATTTAAGAAGACAAACATTGATTTTGAAAGTTCGAATAGGAGAAGAAAAAGAAGATAGGTTGACAGTCGGTCTCTCGGCCCTGACTGATGTATATATAGATAAAAATAGGAGTATCTTGAATATGTGCCTTTAAAGAGTGAAGTCAATATAATTATAATATAATATAATAATTATAAGTTATCCCCCGAACACATTACAATTGACAGAATACACAAAACACGTAATATTACATAAATTATTAGAGTACAAAAGGGCCTTAGTGTTTTCCTATCAAGTATTTTGAAACAATTTTTACTTTATTAGTATCAATACGCATGCTCTAAAAGATTCACCGTGACACTACTTTTAATTTCCTCCACATCAATTCCTTGTTTAACGCTCCATGCCACGGATACAGAACCGTCCAGATAAAAACGTAAAAAATACGCCGCGTGCAATATATTTTCTTTGTTTATTTGTAAACTCTGTATAAAACGTCAGCTTGGAAATATGTTCGTTATATCTTCCCTGCTTATATCCCGGTCGGAGAGAAAATTGCGTCCCACAATCTAATACACTAGACACCTTCGCAATATCCAATTAAGTACAAATCTAAGTTATTCTTCTCTTGTTTTTCCTAAGCTACGGCTTACAATAAGATCAAAACTGTTGGAGCAGGAAATTACTTAGGTACCTTACGGATATGCGGAAATGGGGCAAAGTATGTAATTAGAATTGAACAAAAATTTGTATGTTCATTGCTAATATCCCATTGTAATTTCCGTTACCAAACAGATTTTTAAAAAAAATCAAAGTTCTCTCTGGATAATTTTTCTATTCCTTATTTTAATTTCCCATCCAAGTTCTAACCAGGACGCTATAAAAAGGTTCTTTCATTCTTTACAGTACCGTCTATGGGAAATAAAGGACTCTGAATACTGGGAAAGTAAAATTAAAATAATAAACACGGAACATGATCTTTTAAAGCCGTTTTTATTAGGATTCCGTACCTCATAAGGAAAACACGGAACCCTTATAGGTTCAGTCATGTGTCTTTCTGTTCGTCTGTCACAGCCAATTTGCTCCCAATCTAATGGACCGATTAAGTTGAAATTTCGTACACATAATATGAGTTTCTGTGACGCAAACACTGAGGTGTAACGTAAAAAGATTAATTTTGAATATAGGGGTCACTTTTGAGTGCAAATAAGAAAATTTATAAAAAGTTTGGCAAACTATACCGTGTGACACATGAAATGAAAGGACTTACGGTGGGGGTGTCGAATATTTTTTTTTTTTCATAAATTTAAAATAAATATTCAGATACTACTGACTACTGAGCCAAAATTTTTGAAAAAAATACAGAAAATAGTTCTATACCTATAGATTACAGGAAAATCTATAAGAAGTCTATGGTCTTAAAATAACACGGTAAATCTCTCTATATTGTGCGTACAAACTTACATTTACAGTTGGAATGCCCATACATTCAGAACATGTTTTTCAACTACAATGTTACGTTTATTCTTGGGATAATTCTATCTCTTCTTTCTTCATCCCAACTACGGAACCCTTCATTGTGCGTGGTGCGACACGCACTTAGCTGGTTTTTTTTTTCAGGAAACTGTAAAAAAATATATGTTTAAAAGTGTGTACAGTGCACTGCATACCTAATTACAAACGAACTTTCTAAATGGTTATAAGCCTAATTTGGCACACACACTTTCTATCAATCAATGCTGGACAAAGGCCTCTAGCAGGCTGCGCCACAACACCCTGTCCTCCGCCTTTCGCATCCAGTCTGTCCCAGCCACGGTCCATCTAGCTGGGGGACGTCCCACACTACGCTCGCCGATACACATTCTAAAGGAACGTTTTATTTTGGGATCGGTACAATTTAGGGCTTAGGCTAGTATTTATTCAGTAAACGAATCAGAAACGAGGTGTAGGTAACTATCTCAGAAATAAATAAGGCTTGTTTTTTGCCTAAAGATACAGGACTCAAATAATAATATGTCTGAGTACCTACCTACCTAATCTAAAACGAACACGTCAACTAAAACTGGGAGTTCTCAGACTAATACATTCAAGTAGGTAGGTAAAGGTTCTCTCCCAAAGAATTTCACTTAAAATAAAATTGTTAAGCCCATAAACCCGCCTCTCGTTTACCAGTATTACTAGAAAAGATCAAATTAAGACTCTTTGGTCACTCCCTCGTAATTTTCCCTTTTTCGGACCCTTGTCAACAACGGGCTTTATCTTTTCATAGAGTGGGCTCTCTCATTAAGCTGACCTGCGATCTTTGATACCTGCATTGGTAGGATGTGTTCGTGTATCCAATGATTAGATTGGATTAGAACACCTCGTATAGGTACACATAACATCACGCCTGTAATCCCCGAAGGGTTAGGCAGAGGTGTACTTATACCTAATATAACACCCACATTTCGCTAGCTATGTTTTAAGTCCCTGTATTGCCATCGACCGGGCACAAATCCAGATTCCAGGCTGCTACTGAGAAATTCCAAATGGAAAACCCAATAACACTTTGCCCGACCTGGGAATAAACCAGAAGCTCATGCTCAGCAGTAGCGCTTGCGACCACTAGACCTCACTAGGCATAATATTACCTAAATGAGAATCATTGTTTTCAAATTAAGTTCTGGGTTCTTACTTATGCTTCAATTTATTATGATAGCCTATCTTACGAGTAGGAAGCAAGTAGCAAGGGAACAAGGGAATATATTAGCAGGATAATACAGTCTTACAAATTGCATGAGCATACAATCTATTTACGTACCCCTTGTGTATTCTATATAAAGTACTAGCGTTTGCCCACGGCTTCGCCCGCGTGGATGTCGGAAAATATCCAATGGAAACGTACTACCGGAATTAAAAGTACCCTATGTATTAATCCGGGTAAAAACTGGTTTACGCGGCGCACGCCAGTAAAATTCCCAGTCGGCATGATTTTTTCCGATTTCTTCAACAATCATCGTCATATTTCAGCCAATTTACACAAAACCTTAATTAATTATACACCTAAACCTACCTGATGAATCACTCCGCCCATTTGGTGAAAACCGTGTAAAAATCCGTTCTGTAGTTTTTAGTTTATCGCGTTCAAATAGACAGACAGACAGCCGCGGTGTGGGGACTTTGTTTAGTTAAAATTAAGCCGGTCACGCTCTAATAACAAATAACTTTTGACCGAGTGAACCGATTTTAATGAAATAAAGACTAAATGTCAAGATGCAACCTATGATTACATTTCCAATCCTTTAAATCTCTTAAAAAGAGGTAGGTACCTATACAAAAAAATTAATATATTTTGTGAATTTTAAAATCAACCCTTATTTTACCCCCTTCGGGGATGATTTTTCAAAAACGCTGAACCACATCATTTTTTATTTCCTACCAAAAGCATACATTTTAATTTTCATATCCCTAACTTAAGAAATGCTGGGTTTCCCATATAACTTTCATCTCCTATATCACCACCTGTAGGAATATATTTAAGACAAAAAGTACCGTATGTTCTTCCTCAGGATGCCATCTATCTCCTTGCCAAACTTTATCGAAATCCGTTCTGTGGTTTAGGCGTTAAAAGGTAACATACAGACAGACAGACAAACACAGAGTTACTTTCGAATTTATAATATTATAGTATGGATAGTATGGATGGATAAGGCACGTCCATTTAGATTGCAGGCATATTTCGAATGCAAGCACTAAAATTTTAAATAGGTACGCTAAACGTTGACCCAGTTCAGAATCCCGATATTTAAATTTAAAATTGGGCATATCCGAAGGCAGTGCACATTTCACTAAACTTGCTTCTCTACCAGCAACTGTTGAAATTTTATTTGGTGCTGTCACAGTCGAACTTTCAGCCGAGCTCGCTAAACCAGACGTGGTTTTTCCCCGACTATTTTAAATTAGAAAATTTCACTGCGTACTCTGATTTTAGATAGAATGATGCAATATGCAGAGTTGGGTTTAAAAAATCTGTCCGAGTTTTAATGGCTATTTAAAATTGGTACCTTAAATAGAGTCAAAAATAATTATTATTAAGGCGTACCTAGTAGGCTCGTGTTCGAATGCATTCGATAACAAGAGCGATTTATTATTTTTTGGTACACCTACTTACTTCCATCTAATGCAAATCTACGAAGGTGAGTGCCAGATTAATAAATTCCAGCAACTATTAATTGTATAGCTTTATTATATCCAGCAGCTACCAATTTCAAGTACCTACATATATTATTATTGGACTACTTCCTAACAACTGCGCAGGTACACATAATCCAAGAAAACCAAGGTTTCTGGAAATATACGCTTCTACGAATATAATAATCCTTGAATAAATAAATATAATCCACGTAAAACCCACCTGATCTCCCTGGTCCCTACTCTTGACTAACAATGCCAACAAGACGGAGTGGGCTCCATTCATAGCTCTTTCGTATAAATATCGATTACTAATTATACAAGGAAAAACTTATTTAAGTGCCGACTGAAAGGCTTTGCGTTACCCTGAAACTGGTCAACTCATTCGTCCAACTCTTGAAAGTATTAAAATTTTAAATTACTTTAACAAATTTTACAGTAATGACGGCAAACGGAAGTTGGTTTACGAAACTTGTAATTTTCATGTTTTATGCTCTTTGGAGTTGTAGAGGAGAAACATGTGTATCTCTGGTTTGAAGTTATACGCTCTTTATGCTTCTTAGATAAATATTACTAATCTGGAAGGCAAGCACGTGCACGACTTGCTGTGATATCCCCCGTGCCTGCGTATCTCAGTAGCTGTTCAGTTTATTCGCTAAGCAAACAATAACTTCTGATAAGTTAACTTATTTCTTATTTTGTGTGTACACGTGTTCTTGGTTCTCTGAGACGACACATACCTATTTTTCTTCAGTAAGCTTGGATCTTCAGTGAAGCTCAGAATGTCTGAACACAAAACTATTTACCATCCTGTTTGTTGTTTAGATGAAACATAAAAATATGTTACAAAGAGATAACACTACCTTAGTTGTTTAACTTACAAACAAAACAAAAAGGAAATTATAAGTAAACAGCTATGTAACACGATTCTCAAACAACATATTTTGCCCAACAGACGGCCAAAATCTTCCCCTGAATAGAAGACAGAAGGTGTTTCCCAACGGCACTCTGATCGTGGAACAGACACAAAGAGGCGAGGATGCTGGCACCTATACCTGTCAAGCAGCCAACAGACAACGACATGCCGCGAGACGAGACGTTGAAGTTCAAATATTAGGTGAGTGTCAATCATTTGATTAATGGTAACCTCGAAGGCACAACAGAGTTAAACTTCAAATAATTACTGATTAGGAGAAATAAATAAAAATAGGCCGAGAAACAACTTATTTTAAAGGTCTAAAAATACAAAAGACGAGTGCCTTTTGTACTTTCAAAGTAAGCTGTTTCTCGGGTTATTCGCCACTTTCTAGTGTCATAAAAGGTTAATACAGTCACGGTAATATATTATTGGCTACGTGCTGTTCTTGGCATTTGGCATTTCATACGACTGTTTAGGAATGACAAATAAGTTACTTTGACTTTGACAGTAACTTGTGATTTGAATGTGCGGTAAGTTCCCTGACTAAACATGCAAAAAAGCCAGGACATAGACACGTCTGATAACGAAATCCGAGCACGATATTAGTACGAGTTCATTTTATTACAAACTCCCCGAACAGCTAGCAGAAGTTTTACCCCAACAGCTCATAGATCTAGTTATAGATGCAGATAGGCGGCGAATATGCTGGCACGTATACCTACGCGTCAGGCAGCCGTTACAGTCAACACCACGCCACCGTAGACGCCGAAGTGCAAATATTAAGTTAGAGAACTGTCGATACCGAGAACTAGGCGATACAAATGGCGTCATTGAGTGGTGCTGCCATTTCACGTCGCTGGAAAAGTTTGTATGCAGAATTCATTAAAATCTTGTGGAAATGTGTTACATACAAGATTTTCGTTGAATTCACCTAGGTACAGTTGTGAGGCGTTTAGTACATTTATATATACTTGAAAATGAACAGTCCTTGAAAAAAGAAAACTTCTACTGTAAAGCAGCTTGGTAGATTTTTCCCGGAAAAATATATAAATGGGTGCTATTCTTAAACCTTAATACTCCTCCGCCCTTAACACCACTTAGAATAGAAATCAGACCATAAACTTTCTCATTTTCTTTACTAAGATTTAATGCGCTATAAAATCACGAATTCAAGAGGGGTGGAGTTATTCATCCGTAATTCATTAAAGTTAGCACGTTTACCATTACCGCGGCATCCACGGGGCGTAAACTTCCAGCTTTCCCTAGTTAATAGGGCAATAAAATAAAAAATATTAAAAAATTGAATGAAAACTTCACGAGCAACCCTCCGAAATGAGGTCCACGAAATCAAGGCATAAACGTGGCTTTAAGGTTTTAATTAACAGTTAACCTACGTAAAAATTAAATGACGAAGTTAAGTGTCTACGTGGCCAAATTGAGCGTTAAAATTGAAACCTTAATAACTTTGGGTGAATAATGTTCCGACCTAATTCGCAGGGTTGGTAGGCACACGACGTGTCAATTGGACGAGGTTGGCTTTAGCTACTTCTGTCTCACCAAAGTGTCAAGGTTTCAATGTATTTTTGTGGCCTTCGTTTTATTTTCCTTATAAATATAAGTACTCCTACGTAGCTGAAAAACAAAACAACAATAGTACAAAAACGAGTTCCCAGAATATTATTTTCACACACACCCACGAAAAAATTAAACAAGATATTTCTTTTTTGCAGTTCAGCCAAAAATCTTGCCCATACCGGCGCTAACAAATTTATTACGAGAAGGTATGAGAGCAGCAATATCTTGCCAGATCTTAGAGGGTGATTTGCCTGTCGCATTTCGGTGGGAGAAGAACGGGCAGCCAGTGACGTCGTCACCTTACGCGCCTAGTGGTATAATAACACGAAGAATGGATGAGTACAGCGCGTCGTTGGTGATAGAGCAGGTTACATCGCTTCACAGCGGGAATTATACGTGTATCGCTTCTAATGTTGCTGGTTCAGAACGATACACTATACCGTTAACAGTCAATGGTAATGAAACTTTTCTTACTACTTAGATTCTCTTATAAAATCTACGGATGAAATTATAACTATAATGCATCTTCAGTACCACCACGATGGCGGTTGGAACCCAACGACGTGGCGGTAGCTGCTAGCCAGGATGTGACGTTACAGTGTCAAGCTGATGGTTACCCAAAGCCAATAATTACGTGGAAGAAGGCTGTAGGTAAGTTGTGAACTACGTATGATGTAGATAGTTTGTAATCTTGGTTAGATAGGTGAATATGTTTTTAAACTTTTTTGGTTAATTTGTTTTCATTGGATCCACAAAATTTCTTTGTTTTTCCTCCAAAATAAGTTTACCAATTCTCTGAAACTATCTAAACACGTTTGCTGCAACCTCCACTTTTGCTAACCTACACGAAACATTGACTTAACAACTGGGTCAAATTTCAAACAGGTAACACTCCTGGCGAATACAAAGACTTCATGTTTGAAGGGAGCTCAAGGGTCCTGGAGAATGGCTCGCTCGTGTTTGAGCGAGTGGCCAAAGACAGCGAGGGACATTATCTTTGTGAAGCAAGAAACGACATAGGCGCCGGATTAAGCAAGCTCATCTTCTTAAAAGTCAACGGTAAGTACAATCCAAATGCCTTTTTCTCGTTCCTAATTAATAAAAATAATCCAAATGTTACTCCACCACGAAAATTTAATATCGGACTTCAATAAATCTGACGTTTTAATATTATTAAAGATTTCCATACCGATAAATTTGTGATCCACAGAACTCCGTGATTCCAATCTTTTTCAAATTCGGTCAGTCAATTTGGCGAAGGAAATAGAATTTTTACCGCGAGGATCATATCCCAAGCTATAATACGTACAGTACATAAAAGAAAGGAAGCATCTTTTTGTCGAAGGTCTGTGAAAAGTTGTGGAATGTCTTGATGGAGGATCCGTCGCGATGAGTTTCGCCGGGACAAGCCGGGCCGTACTCAAATGAAAATTCTTTTGCGTCATTATTGTTTTGTTGCGGAGAAATAGAGCTGTCCTTAGTAAAATAAATGTTAAGAACGCATTGTCTCCTAACTGAAAATAATGGGTTTGGAACTTCTTTTTATAAAATTCTACGTCTTTTGCAATATGGAATGGAATGAAATAGCATGGAAGAAGCAAAATACTATTGTCAATTAAGTGAGTAGAGAGGAGGTTAAAATTAATACACGTTTCAGAGCCAACTTAGATCAAAGGGTGACACAGAGTAGGTTGAAAATGCTTTGAGAAAGCGCAAGTAAGACAATCAAATATAGAGCACTCCAATAAATATCGCTTCTAACCATACCTTCGTGACTATTCAATTCTATAGAATTCCTCGAGGCGACCCGCCGATAACTCGCTCAAATTGCTGAGCTGCCAGCATTATTGTATCTGTCTATGACTCTATATATAAAATTACAGGAAGTCCATTTTCTCATCACTTTGCTAAGTTTCTGATGCTGCTGTCAGTACTTTTAAACTTAATTTAGATCGTTCAGCGGTTGGACTTACATTCTATTGCTAACTTTTATGAAAACTTTAAGTGGAGGCAAAGTTACTTTCTCAATTAGCAGTACTGCAGTAGTTCCAATTCTGTAAATTGAAATACAAGTTTCGACACGCTATTTACCTACTTTCAAGCGATTTCTTATTGTATGGTAATTTCCAATCAAAGCGTCTCTGTCTTCGGTCTCTCCGGTAGATAACAATTAAAGAGCATCCACTTGTCCGCGGTGTGGACACAATAAAGGCGACGATGTATTTGTAGTTTATTCGATTGTCGGCGGTCGGCAGCGCGAGTCGAGCGCGTCTGAGCAGAAAACTCAATGACCGTACGTCGCAATACGTCTCCTCTTTATTGGAAAACGAGACAGTTGGCTTCCACTAGAATAAGTCCGCGGTGTACGTGTTTGTATTCCGATATTGGCTTTTGTTGAGAAGCAAATATAATAAAATATCGTCCGCCGTGAAGCCTACAAAGCTGCCATTAATTTATGATTGTTTAAATCAAACCTTTTCGATCTGATAACACAGCACCCTCACCCAATAAAGATGGGTATTTATGTTACCGTTAACAAATCAAAGATTGTACAAACACCAGTAAAACTTTGTTCGATTGTGGCGGACGGCGGCTCCTAAACCCGTCACGTCCGCGAACAGTTTGTAAACAGTTCCGCTTCTAGCCGTAATCGTATTTCCCGCTTGTTTATTTCGGTTTGACACAAGGTTCACCAGGATTTACACATGAGCAAAGTTTACCGACGTTCACTTGAACCTAAACAAATAGATTTCAAACAGTTTCTCGTCCGTGCTCCGAAAAAAATTTTACAGATTTTCTGTATTGCGTCGCAAATGGGTCAGTAATATTTAAAACAAGCGGTAAATTTTAAAAATATGAGGGTGTGGTAAACAAGGTACTCACCAATAAATAACATTGGGCCTACACAAGCACGATATAACGAGCCTGCCTTTATGAAAATATTTTTTCCTCACTTCTACCGCACTCAAAGGGAATATAGAGTAGAGTGGGGTTAGGCAATCTCTGTGCCCAGCCGCAACTCTTGATTTCTTGCCATTATGAAAAACGGAACAATATAGACGTTTCTAACAAAAACAAATACTGAAATATGCTGACGGGCTTCTGATGTTTTATAATATAATACTGAATAAGACTTTTTACAGATATGCTCTCGATAACTTAGGAATTTTTTTTGACTTAATTTCACATTTCTTGGGTAGAACAAGCAGACAGGGAAAACATCAAGACAGCTTCCCCAGAAACTGTCGTATATAACATGATGTATTGGCTATACGCAGGCAATAGGGATTTTGTCTGCCAAATTCTTATGTTCTCTATATTTTAGCTACCGAAGCACGATCGAGGTCGATTAGGTTAGGTGATTGTGTACCTGCCTTGTGTTTATAATATTCTCAGTTTATTTGGAGGTTATTTCCAGACCTCGGCCTCGGCTTAGGATTTATGTAAAACTAAGATAAATATTTATTTTCATTAAATTAACTAGGTCTCCGTTTTATATCATAGTAATTTGTTAATAGTTTTATAAACAATAAAATATGCAACTTTTTTCTCATTTTATTATTGTGAAGTGAGTTAATGTTTGTAAGGTACACAATTAATAGAGAACTCTTCAGGAAAAGGGACCTCTGCCCTGGTTTAATTTAATGCAAAGTGAACGTATTGCGTCCTGGTATAAGGGAAAATTTTAATGTCTTATTTTACATGGAGCGTAAAAATGTGTTCGTATGTAAGTGAGCGTAAGGTGATTTTGCCTTGTATTTTGTAACTGTTCCTTGACGAATATGGTTTTATTGATAGTTTAAAAGCGCATTGGCTGATAATCCTAACGTTACATAAGATAAAATGACGCCTGTTTTTTCCCGAAGGGTTAGGCAGAGGTATGCCTACATATAGTTAAGCTTGCCATACGTCCGGATTTAGTCCGCATTGTCCAGATTTGGCAACCATGTCCGGACTTTCGACCGGATTTTTAATATTTACTCGCACAAATCGATTACATAACACACCGCCTCTCCCCCGGCAGCATATTTATGCAGCATAAGCATAATATTGTATGTTTTTTATTTTAATAAACACATATTACATATTAATGTTGATAAGGAGTTTTTTTTATTACTAATACCTAATATCTTAATTTCTCTGAGACTGGAGACTCTCTCTCCTCTCATGTACACTCAACAGTCTCTACATAGACAGTAGTTTTATTTACTGTCAGTTTTCTGAATATTTACAACCGACGCTTGGATTGAAATACTTCGCTGGCCCGTCCGGACTTCACTCTAAAATATTATGGCAAGCTTATCTATAGTACCCGCACATTTGACCAGATATGTTTAAGTCCCATAAAATAAGGTGGCGAGTTAATTGCCATCAACAGAGCGCAAATCATTAATTAATGTCAAAATTCCAAATATAAAACGTGAACTGATCAGAACATTCTCTGTCGCCATATAGCACCAGCCAGGTTTCCGATGAAGAGTAAGACAGTGCAGGTGACGGCTGGAGAAGCGGCTCACCTCCAGTGTGCAGCGTCAGGAGACGCGCCCTTGGAGGTCAGCTGGCGAAGTCCACATCATCATACTATCGCACATCATTTGGATCAGAGGTAAGACGTTCATAGAGAAATTGACCTAACACCTACATTTGCGAAATGTACCCCTGCAGTTATGTTTGGTCAAATGCGTCTAGATTTGCGAGCTGTATAGTCTAACATCCAAATTGAAGAACGAATTGAAAAATTATTTAGAAAAAGGATAGGAATGAAGACTAATTATTCTCTGAGAAAAAATATTTTGTGACTGTTCGGTAGATATTGACTCATAAGAACGCTATTTTCTTCCATTTTGCCACTCCTTGAATAAAACCAAAAAAGGTGTCATATCAACAAGAGGCTTAACAAAAACTTATCATGTGAGTTTTCAATTAAGAGAGATGTTTTCCAGATACACAATTCGAGAACAGGTATTGGACGATGGCTTAGTTTCTGAGTTGAGCATCCTGCAGACGTATCGACAAGACACCGGCGCCCTGACGTGTCGAGCATCCAACGCATATGGACAGGATGAAATGCTCATACATTTGGTTGTGCAGGAGGTGAGAACATCACGTATGTTAATGGTATGGAAGAAATAAGATTGAATAAAATGATAAAAGTTACTAGTACGAATCCTGGATTTAATAAAACGAGTACCACTTTGAGTATTTGCAAGAGAACGAAATAGTGATAGCGTATCTTGTGTTTCAGGTTCCGGAGATGCCAAAAAACATTAGGATAATAGACCAGCAATCTCGTGCGATACAAATATCGTGGACACAACCGTATGCCGGGAACAGTCCAATCATCAACTATATTGTGCAATATAAGGAAGCTCCAGGTGAATTTATTTGTTCTTTCGTCAAGAAGCTATTTTCTTGTCGATGTTCTTTTATTATTTTAAAGACGACAACAGATAAACGTAAATAGCTTCTCTTTATTTTATATCGAAAGTGAATCCTAGTTCTTGGAACAAAAGCTTTCGAGACTATAAAGAAAATAGGTCTATTATATCCTCTTCTTTTGCTCATTTTGAACAGATTCGTGGCCAACAACTCCCCAGAAAGTGATAGTCCCGGGCAGTGTAACCTCAGCAAGCGTTCAGAACCTTCAACCAGCGACGTCGTACCACCTCAGGATAATTGCAGAGAACCGACTGGGACAGAGCGAGCCAAGTCAGCTGATACAAGTTACCACGACTGAAGAAAGTATGTAACCAATCAAGTAAAAAAACCGTTGACTACCTACCATAACGAAAACGCCTTTTCGATCCTATTAAAGGACATTGCTCTGGTGACAGACATTTGTTATCCTAAGAACTAACACCCTCGTAAAATTACTTTGTGTTAATTAAAATTATGACTACATTCGTCCTAAATGGAAGAGCGAGTAGTCAAACACAATGTCTGATTTAACTTAACAACAACAACTTCATTTAACTTAACAATTTCCATACGTGTTGATTCATAAGCAATGCTGCAATGCAATGTTCTTTACTGTTATACTCATATTCTGAGAAAATGTTGAAAGATTTCGACGATACAGACACTAAAAATTGTTATTTGTTTTATGTCTATAGTTCCCAGTGGACCACCATTAGACGTAAGAGTAGAAGCAAAAAGTTCGACAGAACTCATCGTCAGCTGGGAACCACCACAAAGAGACTTGTGGAACGGAAACATTCTGGGTTACTACGTGGGATTTCAAGAGGTATGTTCACAGT
Source organism: Fissipunctia ypsillon (assembly GCA_947568875.1). Classification (NCBI taxonomy): domain Eukaryota; kingdom Metazoa; phylum Arthropoda; class Insecta; order Lepidoptera; family Noctuidae; genus Fissipunctia; species Fissipunctia ypsillon. Next base: position 10,324,889 of record OX387659.1, on the reverse strand, counting down.
TTACTTGTTTATATGGGAGGCTCTGATTTTAACTGGAAATTTGTAAGAGCATTTTCGTCGGTCTATAGTCAATATTTTAGATAAGTCCTCAAAATTGTTGGAACTTTTGCTCTTTTAGAAATTTTAGTACAGAGCCACTGTGGGCAGACTTATTTGGTTTGTTTTATCCGCACATAATTATGTATTCGTAACATGCCATTGAAAATAACGATTTATCTCTGCAGAATTTTTCTTATAAGGTCGAAAATGCCGAAAATATTAATACAGACTTGGTACAATTTCTTGTCCATTATGTATTGTTAGCACATAAATCATTATTTCCGAAAATAACTTTCAGCACATCGTTCATTCATCATTTTTCCCATTAATTAGTCTTTTTGTTCTTTTATTTATTTACTGAATACGAGGCTTTTGGCTACTTTCTATTGGTCTGTATATTTTTTGTAATGTGCGTGTTTGCGTTTTTTGTAAAGTGTCTTGTTTGTTCTGAATAAACAATTTTTTTTTTTGTCTTTAGCTAAACAGCAACAGCACAGTGCTAAGCGCGAGCGGTCCCGGCGGTGCCTCGTACACGGTGCGCACAGTGGAAGGGGCCGGTACCGCCCGCGCGAGAACCACGCTGTCAGGCTTACAGAAACACGCCGCTTATGCTGTGGTGGTGCAGGCCTATAACAGCAGGGGAGCGGGGCCCGCCTCACCTCCTACTACTGCTACTACTATGGAAGATGGTGAGTTGTTTCTTCAACAGCTGCAGTAACTCAGAATGAAGAGTAGATTCAACACCTAAATGCACAAGCGACCGCGAGTTATCTCTTACACGAACTCCGAAAGTGTGGATGAATCAATTTCGACAGTGGACTTCACAAAATAATATAACTTCTACTAGTAAGCCGACGTACGCACGGACGTAAAAGTATCGTGGCGGCATTTTATCACGCACTGGATTTTCAAATCTCGGCATTGAGAATCCAGCAGAGTACATTCCAGCGCGTCGAAAACACACACTGTTGGATTTTCAACTCTCGGCGCTAAGCAGAACGTTGAAATCCAGTGCGCGAAAAAAAATCGCCGCAATATTTAACAGCAGCAAACCTAGATTAAGAAAGACGTTGAACTGCATGATGTCATTTACCTACTGCTAATTATTTCTTCTAACTTATTACTTTTCTCCCATCACAGTTCCAAGTCTACCACCAGGAGCTTTACAATGCACAGCGCTAAGTTCCCAATCGGTCCGCGTAGCATGGGAACCACCACCTCTAAGAGGACGCAATGGAGTCTTACAAGGATACAGAGTAACTTATGCACCCGTCACGGATTGGTATGGTAAGCATCATAACATCATCATCTATAACTACTTCAATTCAAAATCTTGGATAATTATAATATTTTAGAAAAACAAACCTCATGTTATACAAGACAACGTTGCAACTAATATTTGTTGTATTATAACAAATGGTTACTTACTCAAAAATCAACTCAGGCGACATAACCATAAAGTATATATTATATTATTTGAGTGAGTGCCAATCGAATGTAAATGATCAAAGATTCTGAATTCAAGTTCTATAGACTACGAGTACATACCTTACATGTCATTCTTGTTCTTTCCAATTCATCTACTTCAGTTCAGTTTTCTTTACTTCGGAATCCTGAAGTAACTTCGATTTCAGGGAACGAAGAAGCGGTGACAAAGCAAATATCGGGACTGCATACAACGCTATCAGGACTTCGAAGATTCACCAACTATTCGGTGACGGTGTGTGCGTTTACGGCAGCTGGTGACGGAGTAAGGGCTGCTCCGGTTTATTGTCATACAGAGGAAGATGGTAAGTAGACAGTTGTTATTTATATCATAACATAACATCACGCCTTGTTTACCCCAAGGGTAAGGCAGAGGTGTACCTATAATACACCCACATTTCGCCAGTTATGTTTAAGTCCCATGTAATAGGAGGCGAGCCTATTGCCATCTACCGGGCACAAATCCAGACTCCGGGCTGCTGCTGAGAAATTCCAGATAGAAAAACTCAAGAACACTTTGCCCGACCTGAATTAATAACCTGAATTTATTTATGGCATAAATAAATTATTTACCAAAAGTAAGTATGTCAAAGTAAAATCTCGGCAAAACTTGAATTTAAGCAGCTATATCCAAATTCTGGAAGATTCTGGACAAAATTTCTTAAGATAAAGCACTATTTATTTTTGAAAGAGCTCTCGCGAATAACAAACTTTTCACTACTTTTCTCCTCACCAGTACCTTCAGCGCCTGCTGATATCAAAGCAGTTGTATCATCCCGCAACAAGATCTTAGTGTCATGGCTGCCACCTGCTGCTCCCAACGGTGTCCTCGTTGGATACACCCTCTACATGAGCGTCATAGAAGATGGAAGAGAGGTTTGTTTTCATAGTCTCAATTTGACGTAGGTTAATGGCATTTACTGACGAACATATTTTCTCTAAGCGTTAACTCACCTTCGCTCATTGTAAGTGGTACCACTGGCTAAACAATAAACAGTAAATTGACTTCTAACGATCAGAAAGTGTTGGCAAGTCTCTGAAGTAGTAGTACAAAATCGCATATAGACAACTGGTCCAAAGGATTTTCTATAAATGAATACATGGTGCTTTCAATCATTTTGATCTAATACATACGTACAATAAAAACATGCTGCTCTCTCATGCGGGTAGGAAAACCTACAGAACGCATCATGCTACAATCCCTTTTGCTTCTTCCACATTCATTCATATTTTCATACATGCGAACCGGTTGCGAGTTCTACGCACCTGAACTTTTTTAAGGACACCGCCAATAAGGTTAGTGTGCCCAGCCACAGCATTTCACGTTAGCCCTATAAACTCCCATTGGTAATCGTCCTATATTTGACCTCTCCACATGACCAAAACATTTCAGCACATTTTCTTATCCGTCATCCGTCACTCCACTTTCTCTCACACTAAAGTATTCTCTTAATACACTCTTTTTAAATCTGTTAGCGTTACACCTCACAGACTTACGCAACCACCATTTCGACACCTTTAGATAGGTATGTACTTCATTCCACTTGAAAAGCTGCCTTGCTCATCATTCACTCCTATTCAAGGTACACGCTTTACTTCAGAGACAATCAAGACTACTTTCCACCATAGATTTTCCACAAACGCATGCAAAATGTCTCTCATTCAGCATTTCTTGTCATCTGCATCTGATCAAACATCAACCAAAAACTAACTTCGCAGATTATATCACAGTTTTAAATCCGCACTATTTCGTATTGCCTGCATTTTGTTTCGTATATTTTGTTGTCAAACAATGCATCTTTCCATACTGTCCCTCGTGCCCGTTAAGATAACCTAGAAGAACGTATGTAGGTGACTCGAAGGTTCGAATTTTACGGTTTGCTCATTGTCATTTCTATATTTATTAAGGAGGGTACCCACAAACGCATGCTGTCACCAAGCACGTTATCTCATGAGACGTCGCGATCACCACCGCGGGCCACTCACCAGTTCTGGGTATCAGCTTCAACGAGACTCGGAGAAGGAGAGGCAACTCGGGTTGTCACAGTGCTACCTTCTGAATCAGGTTAGTCTATAATCTGTCATATTTTCTAGGCATATATTTTTGCATTACATTTTCAATGCTCCTTTAGTTTTTCCTCTTAGCCTGGAGACTCTGAAACTGTAATTATTCCTTTTCTAGGAACATAATAAAACTGTCAATACTGTCTCTTCTGCGCAGATTAGGTTACTGGTGTTCATTTTCTTCTATTCAAAAAAAGCCCGTTTCTTGACAGTGCCAGCTCGGATCACGTCTTTCAGCCGAAGCATCGTAACTCCTTGGAAGGAGAACATATCGTTGCCATGCAATAAGGTGGGAGTACCCACTCCGTCTACCACGTGGAGTATGAATGGGGCTACTTTGGAGTCGACACTGAGAAAAAACGTTACCAGCGACGGCTCTTTAATCATCAGGTAACTATTTCAGTTCTCCGAAAAGCAAGTTTAAACGTCACACGATCACCATATGTTTCAATCCCATTAAGATCCTGATATTCTTTACGACTTATTCCCTGAATCTTCTGAAGGTCTTTGCTTATGCCTCCATAAACTTTGTTCCCGTTCACCTCGTTTTGTACTTGATTTTCACCATATCCTTTCACTCCATTGAAACAGTATGACGCAGTACCTGGACAGTGGGAACTACACGTGTTCGGTTGAGAACGTCCACGGAAGAGACGAGGTCACCTACAGTGTGGAAGTGAAGGTGTCTCCACAACCCCCTGTATTAGCCGTCGTGGACTCTTACGCGGATTCCCTGCATCTTCAATGGAGCGACCAGGGTGATGGTGGCAGCCCAATATTAGGTAACATCCCTTAGTCATTTGATTATTACAGGGTTGAGGGGTGGGTTGCTTAAATCGTATGTTAAGCAATACACGGTCCAAGTACCTACATCTGTCCTGCTGTGCACCTGGACCGTGTATTGCGTGTCATGGGGCCTACAGCCACATCAGTGAAGATAAAAAGACGTTCAAAATAAACAGAAGGTGAATTATCATTTGAATGTGAATTTATCTAATCATATTAATACATCGATTTTTTTTTTTCAATCCGTCTCCTTTTAAAGAAAGTAGACCTAATAAGAAATACTTCCACCATTTTCTAGGTTACGTGATCAACTACAAACGGGAACATGGTGACTGGGAAGAGTTGCAAGTAGAAGCGGGCACATCTGAACACGTGCTGCCGAACCTGTGGTGCGGAACCCGCTACCAATTGTACATCACTGCTTTCAACCGTATTGCCACCGGCCTGCCTTGTGATATTGTTCACGCTTATACGAAGGGCACTGGTTAGTAAAATAACCGATAATTAGTGACTTTTTAGTATTCCGTATCCAAAGGGGGCCAACGGCACCCTATTACTAAGAATCCGCTTCCGTACAAGAAAAGTGTTAAATTTTGTACGGTAGTACGGAATCCTTCATGTGCGAATCTGACTCGCACTTGACCGCTTTGTTTAACGTCGTTATTCTTTCAAAGTTTTATAAAACAAAGATTCCATAATCCTTCAAACTTTTTGCATCTGCTGAACTAAGTATGCGAGTCCTCTGGCCGTAACATTTATCGATGTAAGCTGGATGTTATTTTAAGATCTGAGTATTTTTTTCACAAATTAAAAAACTGGCAGAAGCCGACAGTGCGGCTAATGTGTCAGTTTTTCTTGCCAGTGTAGCGACGTCGGAGCTCTTTTCGCATGCTACTGGTGGAAAATAATGTTTTATTATGATATAAAAATCCCTAAACCAACAATCATTTCCAACTCCTCACTGACCACCGCAACCTGAGGAGAGATATAGTTGTTTTTCTGTATTCCAGTTCCAGTAAAACCGAAGCACTCGCAAATGATAACTCTGAACACAACAACTGTGACGGTCTGGCTGGACTCTTGGGGCGATGGCGGCTGCGGGATTCTGTACTTTGTCATAGAATATCGAGAAATAAGTCAATCGCAGGTAAGTATTTAAATATACTTGTAAAAGAATTCAGAGGAACCCTTTATTAATTTTAAAGATTGAGACAGTCTTTTATTCACTTAAACAAATGCCTTTTAATTCTGCCATCTTGATGTCCGATTACAATTCCGTCTACTGTGCAGTAACCCGTCATGAATCCTACGAATATGGCAAAATGTGGAGGAATAACGAATTTCTAGCCCGTGCCATATCCTAAACTGCTTCTTTTTCAAATAGACCTTTTCTTTCGCAGTGGCGCCTAGTATCAAACAGCGTTCAAGCAACAGAGCGAGTCTTCAGCGTTCCTGGCCTCACACCAGCCACACATTATCAGCTGCGAATCACCGCACACAACAACGCAGGACATGCCATCGCTCTTTATAATTTCACCACCCATTCACTTAGTGGCAGTAAGTAATAATAATACTTCTTCAAAGAGACCTCTGAAAATTATATGAAATGCCGACTCCTGTTATCTTCTAAAAGAATTATGTGTAAAAGTGATATTAATATCTTAGTTGCAAAATAATTCATTCAATCTAATTGTAATTGTTGTTGAATTGTATTTTATTTTATGTAATATGGATTTTGCCTAAATTCAAGGGGTTTTTTTTAATTCATACTGAATGCGAAAGTAACTCTGTCTGTCTATCTGCTACCTACCTTTTCACGCCGTAACGGTTGAACGCATTTTAATGAAAAGCTCGTTCCCGATGGATAATTTCTGACCTCCACGCGGGCAAAAGCTTTATTTCTTTATTGGGATAAACAATGTGTACAAACAAAGTGAAGCCCTGTGTCACAGTATAATAAAGTAGCAGTATTATGTTTCGGCAGTGACCTTGAAATAATTTCTTACGGCCGCTCGGTAGGTAAACACGCACTACGGTTGCCCACTGACTGTGTCTCTTGGGTGATATAGGCAGGAGCGGGTGCAGTTGCCCCCCCACGGGCTTCAGTATATTGTTAACATATAGATGATTGAGATGTGACGTGCAGATCAGTTTTCTGCATGTTGTTGTAACTACGGTTGAGGATCTGCCATGCAGTCTCATAATTTTCGGAGCTGGTTGATAGTTGCTGAATGAGTTTCTCAGCTTCGCCTTTCTTTGCTATTGAAAAATGGCATTCTCTGTGCGATAGAAAGAGACGGACTAGAAATATTGCACGTCGGCTTCATTGGGCAAACTGTCAAGGTCCCAATAAAGTGAATCAACTGCTTTCCACCTTGACTCTTGCCAATTTTCTTTGAGGAGGTCCACGTTGTTGTTTGATGCGGTTTTTTGGAACGCTTTGAATGGCTTTGATATTGCTCCTTTGTTTGCGTCGCATATCGTCTGTTTTGCTGTTACTCGCGATCTCAGCTATTTCAGACACTTTTATTGAAAGGAATGATTGGTTACCGCGTTCAGCTCCACCTGCACCTTGCTCTTGAAGGAGTTTTGGCCCCGATGACTGCGAGATCGATGGTGCCAGCTCAAATGTTACTGGTTTTTGTTCTTGTTGACATTGAATTTGAATAACTCCCTCCATGATGGAAAAATCAATAATAAATGCTTCGGAGTCACCAAATCTGTTCCTGACGATACTGCTGCTGTTTCGATGATCTCTTGTATTTTCTGATGCTGGTGCAATGATCTCCGCGATCCGTATCCTCTGTCCAGGTACTTCCTCTGTTGAGCTGGTGAGATGCTGCTTCTGGTCGGCCAGCCCAACCAAATTGACACCGCACAAAGGATTGTGCGGTGTCGATTCGGAACCTATCGTACCCATCCCATTCAACCAACTACGCAGGTGGCTACAGGAGTTCACCCACACACAAGCGGAGAACTGGTGGACGTCGACTCCGGGCTGCAGGCTGTCCAGGAAAGCTATGCCATCCTTAGATGACAGGCTAATCAGGCGTTTATTATTGTAATGCGCGCGTGCCATGTACGATACATGACTCGTACAACCAACCTGCGTGTGTTTCATTGCACCAGTGTCTTCTCCCAATCAGTAGGTTCTGGACTTTATGCAATATACACCGATTGAATTTAGAGGAGCTCGTGGCTAAGTAATAACAGCCGCACGGGTCGATCCATCAGGTTAAGCTACGCTTGCCGGGGTTAGTTCGTGGATGGGTGGACATCTTTACATACTGAGATTCCTCCGTGCCTCGGAAAGCACGTTAAGCCGTTGGTCCCGGCTGTCACTCGTGGATCTTTGACAGTCGTTACGGGTCGTCAGAAGCCCGAAAGTCTGACAACCAGTCTTACCAAGGGGTATCGTATTACCCAGTCACTGGGTTGTGGAGGTCAGATAGGCAGTCGCTCCATGTAAAATACTGGTATTCAGCTGCATCCGGTTAGACTGGAAGCCGACCCTAACGTAGTTGGGAAAAGGCTAGGCAGATGATGATGACACCGATTGAATTTACTTTATGAAAATTAAAATTAAAATAGCTAATTTCAATATGCACTAAAATTGCCTTGCAAACAGCTATGCTACGGGCCCGCCCTACTACGAAATAAAGGTGCTATCAAAATCAAACTGATTCTATGGAGTTGCGGTTGACTGTTTACCTACCTAATCAATTATTTCCTGCAGTGGTGGAAGGCGAGGTGTCAGGCGCGGCGCCAGGAGGGTCGCGATCTCTGGGCGGCGCGCGCGTCCTTCTTCCAGCGGCGCTGTCACTGCTGGTGTTGGGCGCACTGCTGGCCATCGTGCTGCTCGTGCGGCGGAACAGTCAGTACACTAGCTGTGGTAGTTGCACTTACAGATTTGTTCATATTCACAATCTATGATATAACTCAGCAGCGCGGGCAGGCCCCTACAAGGTGGAAAGATGACCAGCACCCTAACTGCGCAACACACTTTCAATCACAATCCAGGGGTTTCGAAGGAAATTCCTAATCCATTGCTTTATATGCTTGAAAAATTCGTCTACTTAACAACGCAAAAAGGGCAATGAATGTGGTTGAATTGTCAAAGGAATGGCATTGGGATTGTGAGTGTGTTGCGCAATTACCCCTCTGGTGAAGGTCGAGGAAATCCGCTGGATGCAAGAAGCACAGGATCGGTCGATGTGGCGATGCTTAGGGGAGGACTGTGTCAACCAGCGGATGACTTCGGCATTCAGCCGAAGTCATCCACTGGTTGCTGATAATAATAACTAATTAACTAATTTTCAAGGTGTTTAGCATGCTGGATTGCGATTACCTTTAAGAACGTAAAAACAAACATTGTCTGACCATTTGTGCCCAATAAAAAATGTTTCTGGTGTCCAAAAGGTTCTGCACTTGCAATAACTGCAACTAGAACTGCCCGCTCAAACTAACTCACTAAGGCAATACAATACAAATCACTAAATACATTTAGCGCTAAACGAATTTGAAACATCGTTCTCTTTCTGTCATTTATTTAAAGTTGACATGGACGGAAGGTGACTATTATTGCATAAATATTTACCGCACAATTAGATTTGATTTATGGTGCAAGTGGTCCTAAAACCACAGAATCTAACACTAAAATCTTTTTCACCATCTAATTGACCATAGAAGCTGGAGCCACGGAGACAGTGGCTACAGAGAGCGGTGTGGGCGAGTCTCCTTCAGTAGCGCAGCTGCAGAACAAAGTAAACCGCGACCAGCAGTACCTGGCCGCGCGGGCGCAGCACCCGCCACCCCAGCATCACTACAAACATGCTTCCAACGGTAAACAGACCACATACCTACTTTTACACGGGCCTATCAATTGCAATTTTTTTACAATTGGGCCTAGTTGCCAAAAAAATAAACATTTGATTTGATTTTAGTTTTAAGACCATGAAGCAGCCAGTGCCTAGTACAAACATTGTCTACAACGATAAACTTTTTATTTTGTCCCCGTCCGTGACGGATAGGAGTTTAAAAAAAAAAGTTATTTTCATGCTGTTGGTGTACAGCTGCATGCAGCATGAAAAGAACTTTCACAAGTTCTGACAGTTAACAGTACGTCCCGAGCTAAAGCAATCAACTCAACTTGTTGAATGACTCATATTTTTACCAAGACGTATAGCTAGATGAAACTCATCTAACCTAACCTTCTCATGGTTGTACCAGACAGGTGATTGCCAAAAGGCACAGAGCTGTCTTCCTTGGTTGCTTACGTTTTATCGTAAGTAGTATAATTAATAATGGCAGTTGAAAGATTTTATACATTTATAGATTTTATAGCGTAGTCTTGGCGAAAATCACCTCAGTTCTTTCATGTCTACGTATCTGTATATGTTTTTAGCATTTTCCATTTCACCAGAAATTACAAAACAAACTCTACTACGTATATGTTCTCCACAGAATACATAGAAGACATATGTCCGTACGCGACGTTCCAGCTGACGAAGCCCACAGCCTACAGCGAGAGCAGCTACAGCGGCAACGTGTACAGCGGCCCTTACCACTCCGTCAGGGGGTCGTTCGTGTACCATGACCTTAAGCAGAACGACAAATATAAGGTACAGTTCTACCCTACTCTTCGTCTTAATAACATGTTTGGGTCAACATCTTTATTCGTGGTGATTCGAATCTGTAGGACTTGTGGTTGGAGGCCCGAACTAACTTTACAGGACTCAATGATTGAGACAGACGGACAAGGGACTCTTCCCGCATCTTTGGCTAGCCAATGCCTCATATAAGGATAGAAAAATCGAGTGCGATTGGTAATTTTAGGGCCTCCACCACTTCTCATTATCCGACTCGAAGCACCAGAAACGAGACTGAATTCTGAAAGTTTGCACTATGTGTTGACTTCGTTCATTTTGACTACAACCTGAACCAGAATCGAATGCATTTATATTTATTGATTCCAGAATATTGTTATTATTTTTTATTCAACGCCACAAAATAATCAATCATTCCACAGGGTAAAGAGCCAGAATACACGAAAGTAAGAAGAAAAGGCAACAGACTCCGAGACCCGCACTCTGAGAGCCAAGGTACGAACCTCCTTTCATGATCCCTTACACAGTATATAACAGCTTACAGAGTATCTATGACGTAGTTAGCTACATTTTGTTTTACGTAGACTGCACCTTCTATTAATTAAGTTTACTTTGTCCCATTTAAGTTTAAGTAATTGAATTGTAATTTGACATAATGATCGCCTTTTATGCAACCTTTGGGAGCGTAAATGGTGTTGTAATTTATAAAGGTAAGCATGCACACAGTATGTATTGTGACATACCTTTCGATTTGTGTGTAGTCCACTCATTGTCATGACCTAGTGTGAACTCTCCAGCTTCTATGTGTTGGCGCCCTGTCCTTACTGTTTCTCGTACGCAGTCCCATTAGTAACCATTTAACACATCAACCATGTTTTTCTGTCATGTCATGTGCTTTGCTGTGAATTACGCCACGAAAATGAGCAAAAACACGGAGTGTAAAATCAAATCTAATACCAGGGTGTCTACGAAAGTTTCATCCTATCATGCTGGATATTATTTTGTCATTTTTCAGTTCTGGGGGGTTACCATATATTCATAAAGCAGGTTAATACTAGACAAACAGCGAAGTTCAAGCAATTTTGTACCATGTGTGGGGAACTCTCATCTGGACTTGTCCTGCCTTTAAACTACCCTGCAAATGATTATGGTAGGACCCCCGGTTAGTTTACAAAAACCGAAATTTTCATCTGCACTTTCGTAGCACCCATTCGTGGCGTGTTCACTGCTACCACATTCTTCTACCACCACCTGACTGGTGCCTTAACATTGCAGAGTCGGACAACTTGGGCTCGACGGACTCGGAGGTGAAGAAGATACTAACGCTGCACCTGCCCATTACAGAATATGAAGACGACGCCAGCGACGACGCCAGCGCGCCGCGCTCCGACAGCGAGCCGCAGGCACGGCTCAGACCCGCGCATCCCACTTCATGTTAGTTTGTGTGTTTGTTGGGGATGTAATGGTCCTTTCTTACGTAAAGTCACGTGCCTCCGTTGCCCACTAGCGACTCGGAGCTATAGGCTGCCTTTTAATACCAGAATGAAACAATGTCGATAAGGTTCAACATAGGCTGTTTTGTCCACCTCCTCAGTACCGTGCGTAAAAACACCTTCCAAAGGTGAAGATATTTAAATACCGTTGGCAGACGTAGTTAAGTCACCCCAGCTACAAATCATACTGACTTGTTACTTCACCACAGGACCTATAGGCTTCTCAATTTGGTGATTTAGACAACCCCAAAACCTCTTTAGATTAAAAATTTAGAATTTCCTCATCATATTATGCTGCTCAGAAAACCTGGTTTACCTACTACAAAACCGCATATGGAGGAAGCTAAAGCCTAGATAAATAATAACATCACGCCTGTAATCCCCGAAGGGTTAGGTAGGTAGAGGTGTACCTATAGTACACCCACATTTCGCCAGTTATTTTTGAGTCCCATGTAATAGGGGGCGAGCCTATTGCCATCAACTGGGCACAAATCCAGACTCCAGGCTGCTACTCAGAAATTCCAGATGGAAAAACTCGATAACACGTTGCCCGACCTGGGAATCGAACCCAGAACCTCATGCTCAGCAGTAGCGCTTGCGACCACTTGACCAACGAGACTGTCGATAGATAAATAATGTGTATTCATAACATACCCCGTCTCCCAGATCCAAGCGTAGAACGCGAAGAATCATCATCATCATCAGAGAACTCTGTAGGCGGCGTGGTCCGGAAAGCGTTCCCTTCGCGCAAAGGCAAGGCCGGAGCGCTCGGCAAGAGACACGTGCGCTCGTCCTCCGGCTACAGCAGCCACAACGACGAGACTACCTTCAGGTACCTGTAGACACTGTGAGCAGTAGATGATGTTTACTTACTTTTTTATTTTAGATTTAGTAGTAGAGGAAGGTGCATAAAGCAAAAAAACCAAAAAGTGCTAATGAGTTCATCAAACTCGATGTGTTGAAAGGGCTAATGGTGGGTACAAATAAATGAAACGCAACATGAAATGTAATGAACGTTTAAACGAGCACGCTGCCCTAATATATGCAATGCAACATGAATTATAACAACTAGGCGAATTTGTTACAACGTTTGTTACGTTTCACATGTGTACCCACCATAACTTCCGCTCCGAAACGAAATTAAGACGCGTTGGTTGATTGGCCAGCTTGCGTTATCTACCTTTCTCTGAGATTCATAACATCATAGCATAAAATCCCAATGCATTGCCAGATAAACAAGGTGTAATTTAAATAACGCACAATGAAATCGCGTGAAAAAAATCAGCTGTTCCTTATATTTTGACGAGATAAGCGAACATAAATGTAGGTAACTGCAAATTTTTTTCGCGATTTCAGGTTTGCTCCCATAGTAAAAGTTGTTCATAATGATGTACATTGACCCCTTAAGAGGTTGTGCATTATTTAAATTACACCTTGTATACCTAGCTTCCAAAATGAAAGTGATCCTAATGTTGTAAGTGTGGTTAGTGGATTGATACACAAAAACATACCTATTATTTCATGACTTTTGCACTACTTAATGTTGCTTTGTTACTAATAAAATGTCACTGGGTTCACCATAATGGGTTAAAACACAAGATTATATTTTACTTTATTTATTTACATTCAAACATTCAGAATATTTACAACATTGTATACATAAAGAAAAAACTATAAACTAAAGGAGACTCGCAGAAATGCTATTTAATTTTACTCCGTTTAAAATTAATCATTATTTACATCATTATTTTAATTAATTATTTTACTTAGTAGTTGTCGAATCTACAGTGTTGCCCTATAAAACTATTCCTTTCGCAGTATATCGAACTACCCGTCTTTCAACGAGCACATTCATCCACCGTCTCGGTTCTCCGACGATACGGAGTGCGAAGGACATCATCGACGCAAGAGGGCACCTCACCCGCACCCCGCACATACCGCACACGACCCCAAAGTTACCAGGGAAGCCTTCCAGATCAACGTTTGAAAATAACGAACAAACGGAACGGCACTATTAAAGATGGCCGCCGTATCTACGACCAATCGCAACCCGTTAAATTGACAGCAGCTAAACTGTCACACGTTTTTCCCAATAAGGCTGGACGTACGCTAGTGGCGCCATCAGAGACAGCCAAAAGTACTGAAAAGACTAAGATGAATGATTTTGAGTCGTATTCTCAGATTCATTATGTCTTGTATCTATGTAGATACTTTTTGGGATGTAAATTTTGTTATTCTATGAGAGTGGGTGATAAGGCATGGTCAATCGGGTTAATTTATTAAACAAATCTGCACTAATGATCTGAAATAGCTGAATTTAATACGTAATTATAATACTTTAAAATATTACACGGTACTATACAACACTGCCATAGAGTGATAGACGGATTTTGAGTTTAGACCAATTTAAAACTGGGCGAAAATAACTACAACCTTTATTGGTGAGTTTTCACTATACAAATCAACGGCTCTTTCGATACCACGTGTAAATCAACGCATCTTCCATTTTCTAATGTTGCGACAGTATAGGTATTGGTAGACATTTTGCATATAATATTTTTACAAAACGGTTGCCAAACTCCTTAATTATTGCTAGACATGTAAATAAAGTGTAGATAGATAGGTTTAGCCAATATAATTATATTTATTCTGTAGTGCCACATATAATAGTGAAACTCATTAATCCTTTTTGTACTCCGAAACCGAGTATTTTAAAACAAACGGCTTTAAATGCTATTAAAGTTGCAGGTTCTAAAACCACTGGTCGTTGTGTAAATATTAATGTAATTAATGCTAAGTACACATTAATGACTATCGAATATAAAAAATAAGGAGAACAATAATTAAAATAAAAATATATATTTTAAACTTAATGCCTTATTGACCAAAAGTCTTAAAACTAGTTACGGATGTAATTGTGTAATTATATCCCATATTTAATTAAATACGAATTGTTTCATTGTTGTAAAGTTTATGAAAACAATAATGTTTTCATTGGCAAATCTTATCATTGTCTATACCTAACATTAAGGTTTTGGAGTGTGTAAATGAATTTTCAAGTAACTATTTATATCTTAGGATTATGATAAGCGTTTGTTGAAGTGCCAACAGTCAATCACCGCATAATCTGTTAAGTATGCAAGAATATACTTATGAACTGTATACAGTACACCATTTACACAAATTTGCCAACGTTACACAGACACCGTAAGACTAAATTACTGACTAAATTGAACCGGCCTTTCCAACTTAGTTTAAAACAATCACTTTTCGGAGACTGCTTGGATAACGATAAATTGTAATTATATTTTTTTTTTCCTGTCCTTTGTGATTCGAGAATACTTGCTTCTTGTACTGTTGACAATGATGTGGAACCTACCTAACATACCTATTGCATTATATTATACAGAGGACCGCACTGAGATCGCATTGCTGAACAGACGTTGTTGTGTGCGCGTTCAAAGCGGTCGATATTCATCAATTCGTGCATTATAATCGATGTAAATTAATGAAACGTTAGTATTATACAATCCTCAGTAAACAGTAACACGTGACAATACACTTACCTATAGTTTGGTGAATACGGCAGAAAGTTACAATTTGTATGTACATTATTAACTGTATCATGTTGTAGCTATAGTTTACGAGTGTTGACACACAAACTGCGTTTGTATTCGACTAACACAATGTTTTCTTGTGAGTTGTGTGGATTTATAATGATTTACAATTGTTTACGTTAACACTCTTTAGTAATTCCAACGAAGACTGCCCTATATTTAATTGAGATCTATTTTATATAATCTAGACACAATTACCTAATGCTAGTCAATAATACAATGTAGATTTTTTTAGTAATCATAAAGTAATGATTTTAACAATGTTACTGTTTCAATCATTTATGATCTTCTTTGTTTTGCATCAAGATATTGAATTACAAATACTTGAGAATGGTGGGAATTTATAACAGATGGTCAACAAAATACAAACCTTAGATAATTATCAAAAATACATACTTTTGATGTCACTTTTGGTCAACTATTCACAATGAATGGAAGATATATTCGCAAAAGGTCCATGAAAATCTATTTTTTGTCCAAATATGTATTTATAATTTATTATACTTACTTACTTATAAATGTATATTTTGTTTGTTTTTGTGAATAAAAAAAAAATATTAGTTTATCTCAAGTTTAGGAGCAAAAAATCGTTATCATAACTTTACTCTTAAATCATTCTGTATTCTAGTCAATGTACCATATCATTTTTAAACATTTTGTTAATATAAATAAATACACGAGTATATTATAAGGGTTAGTTAATCATGTTGTTACAGATATGTTTTTATAATGCAAACAAATGAGTTATTAGGACAGTATGATGTGAACGAAAATAAAAATTCATTTACTTGACTTTGATCTATTTAATTTACCTACCTTACTGTTTAGATAAGTCTAACGTTAATCAGATTTGTACACAAAATTGCACAATTTCAGACATTGAGACATTGATATTGCTTAAACATTAAAATTACTTGTACAACTACTTCATGACATCGGAAGAGAACAACATTTAGCTACGAAACCAACACAATTATGATTAACTACTGAAGTACTAAAGTCCAATTTTTAAAAAATGAGTCTCTGCATCATAATTAAAATTGTATTTGTCAGTCTAGCGTAAAACCCCTCAAAAGCCTCTCACACGCTCTGACTACCGGATTATCAGCACCGGGAACCGGCGGGGTAATTGCGTAACAGACTAACAAAATAACAATTGCATAACATAACATAACATCACGCCGTTTCCCCGAAGGGTTAGGCACAGATGTACCTATAGTACACCCACATTTCGCCAGTTATGTTTAAGTCCCATGTAATAGGGGGCGAGCCTATTGCCATCTACTGGGCACAAATCCAGACTCCGGGCTGCTACTGAGAAATTCCAGATAGAAAAACTCAATAACACTGTCCGATCTGGGAATCGAATCCAGGGCCTCATGCTCAGCAGTAGCGCTTGCGACCACTAGACCAACGAGGCAGTAAACAATTGCAATGCCTTTCATTCTGACAATTCGACAACGTGTCGAGCAGGCGAGTTTTTCAAACATATGAAGCAATGGGTTAGGAACTTCCTTCAAAAAGAAAGTGTGTTACGCAATTGGGACGCTGGTATTTTAAACAAACCGGGACCATGTGCTATAAGACCTTCGCCTACATTCGCTGCCAAGTAGCCAGCGACTTCCACCATGCCTTCTCTCTGGTAGTCGGAGCGCATGGAGTGAGATCAACTCGTCAATTCTATGTCAATCACTGTCACTATCCGCCTCGGCCGTGAAGTCGAATGGTCGGAACTTCTGTCTGAAGTTCTTCACGTGTTCTTCTTCTTCTTCTCGGGTAAGTTGGCACTGTCGCCAGTCGGCTTTGTCCTCGCAGTTCAGGATCGGTGGAGATGATAACACGTCCCTGAAATGAAATTGGTGATCAATAACCCTAAAATGATTCTCGATTTTCAAAGCAATCAGTCCAGTAACACGTGTAAAATGGCGGTCACTTTTCTCAATTCTGAAAATAGATTGGCATTTGGAGAACACACGGATTTTCATATATCGACTTTGACAGCAAATCGGGTGGGGCAAATACTATATAAATAAATATACAAGAAATTCAAAAAGAAACATATTTTCAAAACATCTCTTTGACCGCTATCGCTGTGCAGGATATTATTTCTACTGCTACTTGCTACTGCACTATAGCGCGCAGTAGAAATAGCGCTACACGGTTAGTTTGGCGAGTGGCTAAAATCAGAAATAACGCAGCCTTTTTGTTTTTTCAAGACATTTCACAAAACAATTGCCCAAAAATGTGTACCAACAGCGCCTCCCTGTCAACTCCTTTCAAGCGTCAAAAGAGACATGTAGCAGTGTATAATTGAGAGACCGTCAACAATTCTACTGTTATTACCTTCCAAAGTGCAGTGGGAAGTGTTGCTTCGTCTTGGCGTATATCTGGTCTCCGGAGGGCAGTTCTGCGTGGAAGTAGGGCGCGCCCGGCAGCGCCACCTGTCGCATGTCGGCGTACGGAGGAAGGACCTCCATCTGGATACTGTTTATACCGGCTTCGTCCTGAAAAGACAATAAATAATTGTGTTATTCACTACGCTTAAGTCACAGCCTTGCATTTTAGGATATTCTAACAACTCGACTTCCATTGCAGTTAGATTCGGTTGAGGAACGCGAATGTTGTACCGCGGGCCTTGCATTTTTTTACAACAAAATGTATTTCTCTCTCTTCTCCTTCACTTCACTAGAGCTAAGATATGTTACAATATTCTAACAATATATATCCCAGTCAGTTACAGCAAATAATACCACAATACGGCGCATCCAGTTAAAAACAATGTCAATAATAATAATGGGCATATCAGAGCTTAAGCAAATATAATTCGTCTATTTACCATAACGGTCTTATAACAAGCAATCCTCTGCCTTACCTGGAATATCTCTAATATCTGCGTCTCGCAAGAGCGTGGCACAGGCACACTCTGTATCTGCATGTGTGACGTCTTATAGTTGCGCTCAAAGAACACGACGTACTTATCCATTGAACCATAGAACTTCTTCAAGGCTTCTTTGAATTTCTTTATCTCGTCTATTATTTCTTCAGGTAACTGAAAGCAGGAATTATAATAATATGAGGTGGATTAAAATTCTACAGGCAAGGAGGACCACCTAGTGAACGATACATTGAAAAATAAACTTTATTGTCAGTGTTTTAAAGTGCAAAGTCGTACGAACATCGATGCATACATCAAACTGTTTTTTGGTATCCTTGAATGTGCACCCACGGTCTAGTTTGCACTTTATGACGCTGATATTAAAGTTTATAGGTAATTCCATATCATCAAAATTTTCGCTCTGCGCTACTTTGTTCTACGCCAAACTTTAGACAGGCAAAAAAATAAAAAGAGGAATATATTTCTCAATCACTGGAAAAGTCACAACTAAATAAGATGAGTCAAGTAAGTATCTGCAAGCAAGTTACGATAGTCCATGACATAAATAAACTTAGGGCTGATTTAACCAAAGTCAGATATCTTTTATCCGCAGAATAAAATTGACGTCTGACAGTTTTTGTGTGGAAAATCTGTCAAAAATTAAAAAGTTATTCACTGGATTAGACTTATACTAAGTATAAGAGTTTAGTGTAATAAATATTCTACTCACTCTTGTGCTAGCTTGATGATGTGTTATAGGTAGAATAAGAACATGGTAAGGAGTCAGCGGTCCCTTAGCTAAAGCTAGGTAGCAGTGGGTGCCAACACTTATCACTAGATGCTTCTCCACACTTGGAGAAGACAGACAGAACCAGCATGATTCTGAAATAAAAAGAAACATGCTATATGAATACTTCAAAGACCATATGAATGCGTCAAAGACCAAGTTGATGACGAACAGCGCGCATCGCAGGATCACTGTGGCGGGTGGGAAGGTTGAATACGTGGATGAGTATCTCTATCTTGGTCAAATAGTCTCTTCAAAACAAAGAAGTTGCAAGACGCACCGAAAATGCTTGGAAGAGCTATTGGGCCATGAAAGATCTAATGAAGGGTGATCTTCCTTTGTCCCTTAAGAGAAGACTCATTGCCGTGTGCATTCTTCCCATCCTCACACATGGTTCTCAAACATGGTCTCTGACAAATCAGCAGGGGTCCATGCTCGGGGTTTGCCTGAGGGCTATGGAACGGAGTATTCTGGCTATCAAACTAACAGACCGGGTTAGGAATACAACCATCCGTTCCATCACAAAGATAACTGATGTCACTTGGAAAGCTGCCGCACTAAAATGGAATTGGGCTGGACACATCTGCCGCATGTCAGACGACCAATGGGCCAAACTTACGACCCAATGGGTCCCTCTTAATGGGAAGCGATATCGCGGCAGGCCCAGACGGAGATGGCGGGATGAGCTGGACTCCTTCAACAAGAACTGGTCCTTAGCAGCTTTAAACAGAGAGAAGTGGAAAGGTGTAAAATACTATAAAGGAGTATATAACATATCACGCATGGAACGATACATAATATTTATAGAATGAGTGAGCGATACCATAGTATAACATTGGCACTTCAAATGTTAACGAAACAGAAACGTGACCATTGTTTGAGGCGGTCGGGCGAATCTAACGATTTATATATATGCCGTTTACACTGTTTCTTCATAACATGCTTAAACAAAATACACATCTATACAAATAAATTAAATTGAAGTGTTTGTTTGTAATGTCAAAATAACAACTTTTTACTAAATGCATAAGAAAGTATTTACGGTACTTATAACAAAAAAACATTTTTTTTTAATTTTGTCTGTCTGTTTGTTCCGGCTAATCTCCGAAATGGCTGGACCGATTTTGACGGGACTTTCACTGGCAGATAGCTGACGTTACGGGGAGTAACTTGGGCTACTTTTATTTAAAAAAAATAATTAGGGTTCCGCGCAAAACAATTAAAACGCATGAAATTGTGAACAAAAAGTCGGATTTGAAAAATTCCTTTTGCATTTGGTAGCCCAATTCTCGAGGATAATAATTATAGGCTATTTAACATCACGCTACGACCCTTAGGAGCGGAGCAAAAAGAAGAAAGAAAGAACACTAAGCGAAAACGAAGTAATAGCGCGGGCGGGCGATGCAACGCGATGAGTCGGGGGACGAGGGAGCTTTATTTAAATGTGGCTGTTATTTTAGTATATTGTGTATCTTACGACTTCCACGTGAACGAAGTCGCGGGGCACAGCTAGTTTAAAATAATATTCAATCATCACTAAGTGGTTACAATCCATACTATTAATAATTAATATTAATAATATACAGCGTGGCGCTTTAATGGCAACATTAATTTAACACACGTATACGGTTTCGCGTTTTCGTTTTATTAAGATATTTTAATTTCATCAAACGTTATTATTTATTGATTTATTTACAATTTTCTAAAATAGCATTTTGGAGCAACCTGTACTTAAAGAACTGTAGGCGCAGAGGTCATTTGTCGGGGTAACATCGCATCAATGGAAAAGTACGAAAAGGTAGGCGAATTACTGCGACTTGAAGGAATGAGAGAGCGTCGGCGGCCGCCGCAGGCGACGCGCGCCCCTTCCACCCACCCCTTCTAAGAATCGAAGTTCTTTTGTTTTGTTTTTGTAGTGCTAGCCGGGCTCTTGTCCTTGACACACTTTTTAACGCTCGTGCGTGCGCGTAGATATTACGTCGTGTATTGTTTTTGTGTATGTTACCTAGTGCTTGTTTAAAAACCTGTGATCGTGATGTCAAATACACATCTAAACTACACGGCAGCCGAATATGTGGACATGGTCCTAATTTACGGAGAATGTCTTCAAATCCGCCGTTGCGATAAGGACGTATCGCGAGAGATATGGCAATTCGAGACAATGCCCTACTAATCCTCGAACTATTGTCGGAGCTCTTCAGCGCATCCGCGAAAACCAGCCTGTGGATACGCCCTACGCCCCTAGCCCTTTGTATCCGCCAACGCGGTGGTCACATTGAAAACTTTTAAGTTTAAAATAGTGATTAATAGTAAAGTAGTGATTTTGTAGTGGTAATAACTAATAAAAGAGGATGATACGCGATTGATTACACTGATTACGCATCTGCCGCTCGTCGATTTCTTTGATAATTTGCCGTCAAAGGATTGGACGAATCGAAAAAAGAGCATTGCGTGGTTGCCAGCGCGCGTAGCGAGGCGTTGCCGTCCCGAGTCGAACGTAAGTCAGCTGGTAAGTAGCTTCATGAATGAATCTTTTGCACAGAGTGATCCCATTTTGTTTATTATTCTTTATTACATATTTAGTTTGTTTGAAAATTTCAATTTTTCAATTCATGAATTTTTTTAATCCTATTATAGTGTATATGATTACTGGCCACTAGCCCTACCCATGTGTTAAATTAATGTCGCCATTGTAGCGGCACGTTATTGTATTATAAACGCAAAAGTAACTCTGTACATCTGTTACCTTTTCACACCTTAACTGCTGAACGGATTTCGATGAAGGTTGGCACGCATGTAGACAATTACTTAAGTTCGGACATAGATACTTATTTTATCTCGGTAGTACGACGTATTCTGACATACGTATTTCAGACGTTCACGCGTGAAAAGCCGCAGGCAAAAGCTAGACGATCATATGTGGCTAAATATTTATATTTATAAGTTAGTATACAACTACCTGGATCAAATTCTTTCTTTTTCCTCTCAGGGTTGTCATCTCTGCCTTTCCTTTTTCTCCTGCCTTGATCATCTTCTGGTGCGTCCATGTTAAAGAAGTACTGTCCATTGCCACTGAACTGAAATACATCCAAAAACAAGACTAGCACTTTGAAATAAATGATTCATTTTAATCCAATGCTAAGTATTCAGTGATAACTTTTTTCATGTTCTTCAGCCATAATGGCAAATTCAATCAACATAAAAAGACCTAGGTATTTCCTTCTAACATGATGATAGATCTTCTGGCCATTAATTTGTCTTTTAAAGCTCAGACAGATTGAAAACAGGCCCTCTTTGACTGTTTTAATAAAGAAGAGGTTGTATATCCTACCTTGACAACTTTACCAGGTTGATGTTGCTTCAACAGCTCTGGATCATATGGACACATTGTCTCGTCTGTAGTACCTTGCAACATATCTGTGACTCGCATCTTAGAGATGGGTTGCAAGGAGCATGCGTAGATCCACTTCTCTTTAGCATTATTACCAACTGGAGCTAACGCTATAAACCTAGTTGCTCCTTCTCTGTAGTCTTGATGCATAGTAAGATTCCTGAAGAAAGATGTTTCCAATTATTAAAAATAACAAGAAAACTACAAATAAATCATTCCAAATAGACCAGCTAGCATTGCGGGATGTTCGAAAGAGTTACCGTGGCCCCGGCACAGGCAACTGAAGGAACTTTAGTCAGTAAAAGTATGACATGCCCTCCTGCTCTGCTCAGAGCAGGAAAAGCCATTTGATGATTTCCCATCCAAAAAAAAAGGATCCAAATAGACAGGGTTGATTAAAAATTAAACATAATTCATATAAAATCATCTGCCAAAAAAGTTATCTGGAAGAGTAAGTGGTGAAACAAATAAATAAGGAAAAAGTTAATGTTTGTTACCTGTAAGGCTGTCTTTCATAATGTTTATCACGAGATGGCACAAAATGATATCTGGGTTTTATATGTATGGCAAGCCATGATAGTAAGTCTGACAAATCCTCTTGTGCTATATCTACCTGAAAAAGAAAGACAGGAAATTTTAAATTTCATCACAACAATTAGTTGAAAGTAATAAGTTATTAATCAAGCCTCAGTGATAAATGATAAATGATTTTATTTCTGTAAGTAGGTTTATACAAACACTTTTACATGTCAAACATTTTTTTTTTTTAAACTAGATGAGGCCGGCGTTTCCTATCTGACTACTCTGAGAAGAAAGGCCGAAACAAACTCAGAGGTCACAGTCTCTTTTAAAGTCCAGACATAATCTTGGTCAGATCATGTGAAGACCATGTAGGTTGGTGTCTGAAATGATCTTTTGAGGAATGAACCACACAGATTGAGTGGACCTGTCCAGTCAGTGCAAGCATCTGTCAGTAATCGTACAGCTCAACATAAAAGTTAAGGAGCTCAACGATTCGACGAACAATACCAAAGAAAGGACATTTGGGTAGGCCGCATAATTTACTCAAAATGAATTTACTGAAAGTGAATGTACACATATAGTCAAGTAGAAGTTAAAAGTAGGAATTCTTGAAGTCTCCATCACAATGATGGTACATTTGGCACATTATTTTTAACTCATCTACAATACAGGAAATAATGATACAATTGGTAAATTATGTAAACAAAAGCAATGTTTACATACCTTTGTAATTTCGTCTTGCTGTATTCCAGCAGGCCATAGTGTTGTTATCAACAGATCCACCCCTCTGTACTCGCTCTGGCCTCTTAAACAGGCATCTCTGACAGCACTGCAGTCGCTCGGCTCAAATGTACACATCGGAATCTCTTTACCAAGCTCTCTTCTTGAGAGACCAGTCAGGTAAGCTATTTTGACATCTGCACTGGTTGTAAATATTCCTCTTTTCCCTAGAAAAAAGAAAACAAATAGTTATATTTCTTGATGAGTAAGTTTTAGGAAATACTTCATGATTATATTAGAACATATAAGTTTACCCATATAGATAACATTTGGAACGATTTCAGATCCTTCTTCACAATAAAGAGGCACATGTGCACTTTTAGACGGCCCAAACACGTAAGTAGTCACTGGTACTGTAACAACATAATTGATTTAAACTTATACACTTTTGTTAAGAGAAAATTTTAAAAAATCTACTTCTTTAAATCTGTGGTATACTACCTTTCCGTGTGCCCATTTTATACGCGTCCAACTGTGAATTGTCATCTCCAAAGAAGTTTCCCACACATAGAAGGACATCGAAAGCTCCAGATTTCTTTACTATTGACTCTACGCGGGAAAACAAGGCTTTGAAGTTTCCATTCACATCTCCGCATATTAACCTGCAATAAGAGTTTAATAAGACGCTTTTTAGGGTTCTGGACACGTGACTTAACTCAATTATTATTAAAAAGTAAAGAATACTGGTATTCACGATCATAATAATGAATTTCATTACGGAAATGAGGCTCACGCAAGGCTTATGTTTTGTCAATCAGGAAAGACTTTTCAACCCAATAATCGGTATTCTGGAAAACAATCATACTTGCTTTTACTTACGTTTTTTGTTTATCCATTTTTAATTTTTTTTCATTTGAAATAATTGAGGTTGTTTTCATTCACAAAACTGGCGTCATCTGTGAAAGTGACAGTTAACACTGACATTGACAATTTTTTATTTATTGCAGCTAATTCTGCAATAATTAGTAAACAGTTGAAAGTTAGCCGATTAAATGCTCAACACCATATTCAGCTATCATTCAGTTCGTGCCGATCGGCAAACTTCTTTCGACATCTATCTTCACTTAATCATGTTCGGGTCGGGTTAGCACAATTTGAGCTAAGCTGAGCGGCTTTTTCCAATACATATTATATCTACACTCGTTTTTGCCACCCGGCTGATTTTGCAGCACAGGTGCCGAATAATGCCTACTCGAAATTGTCGAGCTCGCTAGTCGCTACGCTCGCTCTTACATTCTGCATTCTCGCTTTTCTGCGTCGACAAAGTGTCTTTATCCTGTTCTCAATTTTTTTTTACAAAAGGGCTGTACGATAGGCTTAGTCCACCACTGCTAGAAATCCCTAGAGAAACTGAGCCATGTACAAGCGCAATCGCAATGCGACTAGCGTTAAATAACAGTAAAAAGACATGAGTTCAAACCCTAAAATATTAAAAAGTACTGTAGTTCACAGATGAAAAAATAGTTCGCGCTAACTGTTTATCAAACAATGTGAAATTATTGAAAACACTTCATTTTAAATGCTTTAGTGTATATTATTGTGAATTTAGAACATGGCTTCATCTAGTAAACTACCCGGCACGGGCTTGGAAGAAGTCGGGGTTCCGGGACAGTCATTTCTTCGAGATGCACTCACTAGTTGCACGGATCCATTGAAAGCTATTGAAGAGTTTCAACTGGAAAATGGCATATTATTACCTTCCCTGAGGCCTATGTTGCCTTTGCTCGACCTTCATGGAGTGCGCCGGCTTGATTTCCATACTTCAGTCTTGGAAGAACTGAGGGATAAACTGATTGCCCACATCAATGAACTTGGTTCAAAAGATGGTAAAGAGCACGACAAGAAGCTAAAGGAACTACTTATTAAGAGCTTTCCCGTCGTCAGAGTAAAAGCCCTGAGGCCAGTTATAATGAGTATACTGAAAAACACTCCTCATATTGATGACAAATTCCTTAGAGTTTTAGTAAGAGATCGGGAGTTATATAATGATACTGACACAGAAGTAAAGAGGCAAATATGGCAAGATAACCAATCTCTTTTTGGTGATGAAGTGTCACCACTACTCAGTCAATATATCAGAGAGAAGGAAAATGTATTATTTGATCATGAGAACTTGACTAACTTATTCTTTTCCCCCTCCCCTAAGGTTAGGAGACAAGGGGCTGTTGTACAGAAACTTGCCCACATGATTGGCAATAGTGTCAAATTGTATGACATGGTTTTACAGTTTCTACGTACATTGTTCTTAAGAACAAGAAATGTTCACTACTGTACGCTACGAGCTGAGCTGTTGATGGCATTGCATGACTTGGAAATTCAGGATATTATATCTGTAGACCCTTGCCACAAGTTTACATGGTGCTTAGATGCATGTATTAGAGAGAGGAATGTTGATATAAAGAGGTCAAGAGAGCTACAAGGATTTTTGGACAGTATTAAGAGAGGGCAAGAGCAAGTTCTGGGTGATCTGTCTATGACACTTTGTGACCCCTATGCAATTAACTTTTTAGCAACATCAGCGATTAAAATATTACAACATTTAATAAACACTGAAGGACTTCCAAGAGATAATACAATATTGATACTTTTATTAAGAATGTTAGCATTAGGCTTGAGTGCCTGGGTGATGATTGATTCTCAAGAGTTTAAAGAGCCTAAGCTTGATAGTCAAGTTGTTACTAAATATTTACCAGCTCTAATGTCATTAATGGTTGATGACCAAGTCAGAGCTCTGCATAATAAGCTACCTCCAGATGAGAGGGAATCTGCTATTACTACTATTGAACACTCGGGCCCACCTCCCGATGCTTGTGAAGCTTACATGAGAGAAAGTTCAGTATGTGGTGTCCTAGCAATGTACTACACACTACATGCAGCAAAATTACGCGACAGGGGAGCTCTACTACGTATCCTAAGCATCCTGGGTAGTTGCAAAGATGGAAGGGCATATGAAGACCCCTTCTTACATGCACTTGTGGCTCTATTGGTACAACTACCTGATGAATTCCAAGGAGAAGATTTCAGTACTGTATTGTTTGATGAATTCTTTTTTGCTGGGCTGTCTAAGGATAATGTCACAAGACATTTACTAAAATTGTTGTGGTACATTCACCCTAAACTGCCGGAGACAAGAATACAGACTCTCATGAAAGCTCTTCAGCCTGGCACACAGCACAATGAATCTGTGCATAAATTGTATGAGACCTTACAACAAAAGATGACTACTCAGACAGAGCCAGTGCCTAGCAGTAGTGAAATGGAATATTTAGACTCTCCACTCATGAGTGTACCAACACCAGCACCATATCATATGTAAACATTGGCATTAAATACTATCCATATACTAATAATAATAAAACAGACTAACTATCTACCTTCCATAATAGTTTTTTTTTCAATGAGTAAAAGGGTTTAAATCAAACACACAAGCACTGTAAAATATTTATTAGTAGCAACTTACAGTAAGTTTCAAATTAATACATAATTATAAAAAATGTTAAAAAACAAATTATTGTACTTTAATGTTCACAAATAATATTGGACGGAATACGACTGAGCATTTATGGCATTAATTAGTATAATAAAAATTACATTGCGTGACTGTTGCAAGATGACGTAATTATACATTACAAAAATATTTATTATTAATTTTCGAGTTAGATATAATATAAAACGATGCGTTATTGCGTTGACTTGTCGAAGTTACGCGCGGTGGTCACGTCTGTCGGGCTTCATGTCCAAAGAATGGAGCGAGCGGAGAGACCGGGAGCGCTCGAACAGAGAAGGGTCCGTGTAGATTGGCTCGCTACCGTCGTCGAAGGCACTTGCTAGGCGTCCTGAGGAACCCGCTTCTTCGCCCACTTCGGCAAATGTTCTTCCTAATCCGCTGAAACAGATAATTTAGGAAAAAGTTGGTTCAATGAACTTAATTGGCATCCCGAGAATTCGAAAAGGGGTTCGAACTTTTTTGTATGGAAGCTGGCATATCGACCCACTGCCATTTTTTTTTTCGAAATCGCGGCGCACGTTGAAAGTGGTATGTATGGGTAGCGGACACATAGACGAACAAAAAATGGCAAGTAACATGGACCTCAAAGTGTCACGTTACCGAGATATTTGAAAGTAAAGATCGACATTATGAGTACGACAATCATTAAAAATAAATTTATTACGTGTCTATAGGCGCCAGATTGTATCCAAATAATCGTTCCCAGGTTGATTATTATTATTTCTGTTTATTGGAAGAGAGTATGTACCTACATTAAATACTACTAGTAAGTACCTACCACTTTCATCGTGCGCCGCGATTTCGAAAAAAAATTAAAATGGCGGCGGGTCGATATGCCAGATCGGTTCTATCCCCTTTGCTTGTTATCAGTTGATCGACGACTTTTCCGTCAACATAATTTATAATATCCTTTTTTGTGACTTAGTTCGTATTTAAGTAAGTACCTACTCTTTTTATAACAGTGTTGATTTTCGATTGACACAATTGCTTGTATTTTCCGACCTTTGGCTAGAAGATAATCACGTGTGTGTGTGGTCAATTCATTCATTTATCATGTTTAGTAAATAAAAATCTCTTGTGAAATCTATCTCTCAAACACGGCATCTAAGCTGTAGGAGGGTTAGTTAGTATAGATTTTTTTCAGCTGGTATTGGCGAAAGATGAGTGAACTTTTTACTCAGCTTTTGCCTATCCATTCTGAATTCGCAGGTCTGTTAGAAAGTCTACTGCCAAGTAACATCGAATAGACTGAATGACTGATCAGTCTTTTAATAAATGTTTTTGTAAAAAAATCTGCTGAAGCTACTACACCCTATCGGCTCTGCCATTACTACGAGTAGGTATGAACGGCAGCACATCAAGCTACTACAATCTGTCAAATTCCTTTAATAGATTTCCAACTTTATCGCTAAAGCATTAGGTTCAAGGTTGATTGGGAAAATTTTACAGTTTCGGAAAGCTTGATGTGCTGGCGTCTGTACATGACCTTTGTTGAGAGAGGAGACTGGCTGAGAAAAAGAAATGCATTGCTCTACAATAAAATCCGTTTGGTGCTTATGCAAATTATTAAAGTTCATTGTATTTTCCAATTTTTTTATGTTTGATCTTTATTTGAGATATTTTGTAATCCCGCTTTAGCGATTAATCCTAACCTAAGCAGTCCTTTATGTTTCTTGTCGATGATCTCAAAGATGTCCAAATAATTATTACCTCAAAGAGAAGGGTTTATGAAGATGTGAGGCGGAGAAGAGCGATGGTCTCGTAGGCCTGGGTCCCGGAGTCACAGGCCGTAACGCCGGCGGAGGCGACGATGCCTGGATGTTCTTGCGCAATACCCGCCAATAACGCCTGGATAAAAAAAGATTCATGTACCTAGGTCAATTAGTTGTTTAATAGCATCAACAACTAAATAGGCATGGGTATAGCATCAAATTAAATTACTTTTTGTTTTATCATGTTTAGATATCGATACCCATCGCGTCTGCGGAGTTTAGCTAGCTAATCTAAAATAACCCTGTCTATAGATAATAAAGCCACACGGTCTGAGCACGTGTCCCCTGCATGGATTGCACGTGCATGTGTCAAATATACGCATTTATAAATAGACGCCGCGCGCCGGGTATTTATCATATGCGTCACATTGCATTCTGATACCTAAGTAGTAAATTAGTTGAGAAAAGCTTGGTTTGCAAACGGAAGAGCTTCATAATATTATGTGAGCTAATTGTGACGGTAAACGATGTTGTTATGTTTATGTAATAATTATCTTGACTTGATAAGTATTCCTTTGGTGCATGCAGTTCCTTACCATTTTGATCTACCTACTTACTTAGTTAATTGTTTTCATGTTAATTTGTCCCTACAAATTAATTATTAGAGGAACTGCAGCATATTTGGAATACTGCAGGTAAATCGGAATACTTAAATAAATATAAACGTCTTCTGTATTTTTTTGCCGTATCCATAACGTCATGAGACACACGAAGCTAAGGATATAAAAACACAGGACGCCATCTGGATATTTCTGCTTCCAGCCACACAGAAACGTGACGTCTCTTTTGGAAACATTTTCGGTAAGAATGCAATCGTTGATAATCATTTACTATTATACGTAAAATCTTAGTTGTGATTATTTAAACTGTTATTTGGTATTTTTAGTTTATGATTTTATTTTCATTTTGTGAATATTACTGGAAATAAAAATTAGACATGGAATTTTAGGTTAGGATGACATATTGTTAATTTGGAATACCGAAAGTGAACATATTTCGGAATATTCCAAATTATATGCATATTTCATATGTAGATGTTTTAACTCATCTGTTTTTTTAGAAATGTCTACATCGCACCAATATAAGAAGAGGAAGAGGTGGGATAAGGAAGCCATATCGGCTGCGATTGTCGCTGTTCAAGAAAAGAAAATGGGATATTTAAAGAAAGAAACCAACAGAAGCATCACCAGTGTTCTTGATTCTTGACGGACACTACAGTCACACCAAGAACATAGAGTTGATAGATCTTGCAAAACAGCATCATGTGACAATCCTATCACTACCACCTCATTGTACACATTAAGTCCAACCACTGGATCGCACTTTCATGGGGCCCTTAAAATCCTACTATAGTGAAGAAGTTCGGGTGTTTCTCAGAGAAAAGAATAGACCCTTAACACGATACGATGTTGTCGAGCTGTTTGGAAAGGCTTACATTAAGTGCCAAACTGGAGAAATTGCTGCCAATGGTTTCAGAGTCGGTGGGATATACTTATCCATTTAATCGAAATGTTTTTATGGAAGCTGATTACATAGCCGCTGCTGCAGATTTTGAAGAGGATAAAAATCTTCAAATTATTCCAAGGATGCTCCTCAACGAATGAATGAAACTGAGCCAGGACCGTCAGGTAGTAGAATAGAATTTCATTCCCTTGTTACTCCAGCCGATATTTCCCGTGCCCATCGCAAAAAAGAGAACAAGCAATAGAGGTCGTAAATCAGCAAGATCAGCGATAATTTCAAGTTCCCCTTATAAGAAGGACCTTGAGAATACACAATTTAAAAAGACAGATAAAGCAAGCAAAACACAGAAAAAAAATATGAAGGAAAAAGGCAAGAAGAAAATAACGAAAAAGACAAACAGGGGAAATATGACAGAAAGTTAATCGTCAGACTCTTCTGATGTTATCTCTGGTAATAATACAGACTCTTTTGACGATCTCGCCACGACAGATAGTGCTGCAGTCCTTCCTGAGGAAGACGCTGAATGTTTTTTTTGCAACGGCAAATATAGCGAGGATAAGAGGGGTGAAGAATGGGTACAGTGCTTAATGTGCGAATTGTGGGTTATTGTAGCCTATTTTATTAAAATATTGATTATCAAAGACTTTAAAATTGTTACAAAGATAATTAATTTACATAACTACGTAAGAAAAAGTATAAACAATTACGAGTATGTAAGAAAAATGTGATTATAATTTTTGGAATACTGTATTCCAAATTACCTTCACTCTAAGTGAAATCATGCTTTTGGAGTTTTTCATTGTGATAAAAATTATGACAAGGTTCCTGATTTATTTTTAATTTGAATGTTTGTATTATTAAAGTTTAATGATTTTCTAATAATTTAAAGCATATTTTATTGTCGTATCCCGTTTCTTTTTCAATTTATTCCCAAAAAACAAACAAGTATTCCAAATATGCTGCAGTTCCTCTATCATCAACACGAATTGGCTTATGAGCAACGAAACTGGCTTTTTGCGTCGAAGGTTATTGACTGGATCAGAGAACGCAACAAATAGATATCTATTTATATTTTTAAGACCGGAGTCGGAGTCTGCAGCTTCAACCATAGCAGCCCATTCATCACCAAATAATAATTACCTAATGACATCCAGCGGAGCAATTGCGTAGGTACCACACAGTAGGAATTGGTTTCATTTTGACATTTTAACAACATCCACTGCGTTTACGTTGTTGAGCAGACAAATTTTTCGAACTTATGAAGCAATTAGCTTTTGCCCGAGGCTTCGCTCGCGTGGATGTTGGAAAATATCCCACGGGAACGTAGATACCTACTACTGGGATTAAAAGTACCCTATATTCAGTAATACCTACTCTATTGGTTTACGCGGCGCATGCCAGAAAGCTCCCAGTTGGCATGATCTTTTCCGACATACCTATTCAACAATCATCATATTTCAGCCAATTTATACAAAACCATAGGTAATGAATTATACACCTAAAGCTTCCTCATGAATTATTCCGTCTATTGGTAAAAACCAGATGAAAAGACAGATCAATAGCAATAACAGTTAAGACAGATCGTTGACGAAATCTGTCTTCTGACAATCAAGACCACACATAACATACGACTCAAGTAGCTCAATTAGAAGCATATTATCATTAAAATCATTTATAGCCAGAGTGCATCTCATGACAATTCCAATAAGCCTAAATACGGCTAGGATACATTGTTTTATTTAGCAATCAGCTTCAAAATCATTCAAATTGTAATTGATAGTGTGTTACGCAGGCCCAAGCAGCTCCTTGCAACGAATCGGTGGGAGTTCGTCTTCTATGGTCCACGTAACTCCCTAGTTCTTGTTCTCCTTACCTATAGATATACAAGGCAGCAGTAAGCATGGCCAGCAACAGTGACAGTAGGACACAGAGGGCCACTAGTAAAGCTCTGTAGTGGTACGGAGGTATGCAGATGCCGGCGGCAGAGACCACGGGCGAAGAGTCACTCTCACCGTTCTCTTCGAGTAACTCGTTACGGTTGTCAAATACCTGGGGAAAAATTGATGTGTTATTTTAATTTTGCTTTTGATTATTGTGGAGGATTGAACAGAATCTTGGAAATTGTAAAATTAACCTTTTGAACGCCATTGTCACATACGTGACAAGCAAGCGCGTGCCAATGACACAAATATGTGACAAAAAATGCGGTGCACTTTATCACGAAATAAACAATTAAATCATTACTTTTGTGTGTTTTTGTTTGTATACCTTAAATATTTAAGCTCTTGTCCATATTTAATTGCTTGAAACGAATTAAATTATACCATGGATATAGAGAAATTTGATGACAAAAAAAGAGAAAGTAAACGTTTAAAAAGTGTGGCTTGGCGTGGAGGGCACGCGCGTGCGTTTATGCTCTGGCGTTCAAAAGGTTAATACCTCCTGTGCAGTATATGTACCTAGGTAGGACGTAGGAGCAGTCTCGGTGGTAACACTTTGAGGTGACCTAGCGTAGTAGAGTTCAATACAATAAGAGGCCAGCTTATACTAGTTGTGTTACCAGTAACATGCGGCCTACAGTACCTATGATGTCAAGCATTGTTTTTTAGTGTGCATTATTTTCCAACATAATAATTCCTTCATTTTTAGGGTTCCGTACCTCAAAAAGAAAAAAAACGGAACCCTTATTTATAGGATCACTCGTGTCTCTGTCTGTCCGTCTGTCACAGCCAATTTGCTCCGAATCTAATGGACTGATTAAGTTAAAATTTGGTACACATTAATTTCTGTGACACAAACTCGGACGTCTAACGTAAATAAATTCATTTTGAATATGGGGGTCACTTTTAGGGGGAAAATAAGAAAATTATAAAAAAAGTTTTGCAAACTACATATACCTACCTACTTTGTGACATATCAAATGAAAGGGCTTACTGTGAGTGTCTCAAATTGATATTTTTTATAATGTTATTAAAATAAATAGTTTTAAAGTTATTTAAGAAAATTTATGTTTCCCTCCGAAACTACTGAGCCTAAAATTTTTGCTTATAGATTACAGAAAAACAAAATAAGAAGTCTATGGTCTTAAAATAACGTGGCAAATCTCTCAATATTGCGCGTACAGTTATATTTGCAGTTGGAATGTCTGAGAGATCATGTTTTTCAAATACAATGTTAAGTTTGTTTTTGGGATAAAATTATTTCTCTTCTCTCTTCATCTCAACTACGGGAACCTTTATTGTGCGTGGTCCGACACGCATTTGGCCGGTATTTTTTTTGTAACATCATAATTTACTGCTGCTAGTTTTTGTTTCTAGGTGTTTTTTATGAAGCGGGTACAAACATAGGTACCTACCTACAAACAGGTTGCTATGCTATTGTTAATTAGAAACAGCATAGCGACCTATTATTATCAACAATATGCTTTTGGTAGCGGGTTGCTATGCTAGATAGGTTTGGCGCCAATCGTGAGAGGCTTGTATCTCGTACCTATAATAACAAGCTTAAGTACTTGGTAGATACAAGGCCGCTACCTACTAGGTATTAGTTGTTTGAACAACAGATAAAACTATGGGCTAGTTCTAATATTAATTTGAGTGCTTTTGTTTTTATGAGTAAAAAATAATATAATATCGACATACTTTAATCGTTGTTATCGCAATTGAGGGTTACCTATAAAGGACTTAAACGTGCAAAGCATCAAGTCTACTACCATCGAATCCAGGTCATTTACCTCTTGTAGGACTGTTCTTTGTCACCGTAAAAGACGTTGATACCAATTTTTCGAGATAATATTTAGAGTCTGCATCAATGGCTAAGTAAATATCGATAAACTAAGCAAACAATCTAATTCCTTACTTCGATCATCTTCCGGACATGACTAGGGGTTTCGACCTCATCCTTCAGATATTTGTCCACCTTCGCTTCTTCGTACGACACTTTGTACACAGTGCCTGCATTTTTCTCGTCTGGTTTTTCTGTCTTAGTGTCATTGCCGTCGTCGGATTTAGATTCGGCTGTGTCATTGCCTTCCAGTCCAATTGTGGAGTTCACGTCCCTTCGGCGCCTGCCAAATGATGGTTCTGATCGTCCTGTGTGACTGGGACAGTAGGCCTGTAAATAAAAAAAAAACATAATTAGGTTGGTATTTATGTTACAAAAAACCCTGTTTCAATA
Organism: Fissipunctia ypsillon; assembly: GCA_947568875.1. Lineage (NCBI taxonomy): Eukaryota > Metazoa > Arthropoda > Insecta > Lepidoptera > Noctuidae > Fissipunctia > Fissipunctia ypsillon. The sequence continues at coordinate 10,290,524 of OX387659.1, read as the reverse complement.
AAATGTAACCCAACCCTTTCCTCAAACTTAACTTCTTCGGTTCTTCCACAGACTTCTCTCTAATAATTTAAGAAATGCATTACCTACAAAAGTTATCGCGTTTGTAATTCGTCAAAATAGGATATTGGTGGCCTAAGTATGTGGACAATGGTGCTGATTCTCTTGTACACTGAACTAAACCAACTAAACTATCACTAAAATTCCTTACTTTTGGCTATGACAATCTTAAGGCTATTCTGCAAAAAATATCACTAAATTAAAAATAATTTTGACACCATCAATCAACTCAGCCTATTGCAGTCCACTGCTGGACATAGGCCTCTCCCAGGCTGCGCCACAATACCCTGTCCTCCGCCATCCGCATCCAGTCTGTCCCGGCCACCTTCTATAGGTCGTCGGTCCAACTAGCTGGGGAGCGTCCTACACTACGCTTGCCAATACGCGGTCTCCACTCCAGGACTCGCCTGCTCCACCGGCCATCGGTCTTTCGACAAACATCGCCAGCCCACTGCCACTTTAGTTTGCTTACTCTGCAGGCTATGTCGGTTACTCCGGTTCTTTTCAGGATAACTTCATTCCTGATTTTATCCATTAAAGAAACTCCAAAATTTGACACAACTAAATTGAATTTGACAATCGTGACTACGTGGTTAGTAAATGTTTCCCCTACTCCGTGATTTTTTTGAGCCGGAGGCGCGCAGGGGTGCAGCCTCGACAAGTTTTATAAAGAATTTTTCACTTTTTGTATGGAAAATATGAAAAATTATTACCTAGGTACATGTTGAGTTTTAGGAGTTTATGAGTTTTATAAAGGGGGTCGAAATTTTCATTATTTTTGCGATAGACACCGTTTTCGAGATATAAGCAAAAGAAAAGAAAAGAAAAAAGATACATTAGGTAGGTACTGTTTTTGCACCTGAAGTCGAGGTGTTGGTGTGAATTTTAGTTCATGCCAACTAATTTTATTCCACACCTTTTTAATCGCGATTAAAATAGTCAGATTTGGTTAAAAAAAACTAAATTTTAGGTGAAAAACGTCAAATTCAGAATAGCAAAATTTCCATTTTTACGAAACTAATAACTCAGTGCCATCTTAGAGCTGTCAAACTAAAATATAGTTAAGTTTTGTCACTGTAGTCAATTTCAGAATATGAAGTCGTCGTTTGACAGAAATAAACTAAATTTTGGTGATTTTAATATAGTTTAGGCGCATTTATGACAAGAGAATCGGCACCAATTTCATCGAAGAGTGCTAAAGATGGTGGTTTTCCTCGTGGCAGTAATAAATACATTAATTTTTATGATAGCATCATAGTTTCACAGTTGATCGATTTTTATAGTAGGTAGGTAATTAGGTACCTACATTCATCTTTCAACTCACAAGTAGGCACCAGTAGGTAATCGGTTTCCCTCAACATGTCATAACATCCGCATACCATATTAAAGTTCCTAATCGAATCGCAACTCGTGAAATAATTATTATTGTGTAGTTCCGGTGGCCATCTGTGGTCTTCACCATCATTTCCACTTCACCAAATGGTGCTTTCCGAGAGTAAATGCACGAGTTACTATAAAAAAAATACCCAAATAGCTATAGGTGTGTATAAAATTTGAGGATTTCCCTCGGTTTCCATGGGATCCCCTCATCAGATTCTGACTTGGTGACAATGGGACCACCTCGAAAGGATACAAGCCTACCTTTTCAAACAAAAGAGAAAATCAAAATCGGTTCACAATATTGACGGAAAAATCGGTGAAAACACATTTTTTTATTTAAATACGTACAGTCGAGCATAGAAGCTTCACCTTTTTAGGGTTCCGAAGTCAACAAGGAACCCATAGAGTTTCGCCATGTCCGTCTGGCCGTCCGCAGCGTAGCTCAGAGACTCTTAGTAGTAGAAAGCTATAATTTAGCATGGATATACTAGTACATATTAATCACGCCGACAAAGTGGTAAAATAAAACCATGAAAAAAAAATTTTATTCTCCTGGACACGTAAAGTGGGGATGTTTTTTTACTCGTCTACCCCATGGTGTAGGGTATTGTTGGAAAGCTCTTTCAAAAATATTGCGGGTTTGTGAAAACAATTGTTCGATTAAAGGATCCGTTTCTGAAATATTAAGCTTTAAAGTGCTAATTATTTTTAGAGTCAAGCCCCCTCCCGCCGCCAGCGAAACGGTTAGTTCTGGATATGTAAAAAATTCACGGTGGAACCCTTCATTGTGCGTGGTCCGACACGCACTTGGCCGGTTTTTTTAATTCCGTTAAAAATGAAATGCTGTTCGTAGGTAAGCACATTACTTGAGAATAGCTGGACCGATTTTGCTGATATTCGTTTTAAAATGTTCGTAATAGTCCGAATCTGGTTTTTTAAGAAAGAAAAATTGGAAAAGTTTGCAGAAAATATTTAAATTGCGTAAAAACTGACCGTTCTTTTTTTGTGGGATTTTTGTACGAATTCAATACCATATTTAAATTTTGACAGGACAACGTCTGTTGGGTTCGCTAGTTTTTAATAAATGACCATTTACTAGCAAATTGGTGGATTGGGTACTTTGAACTTCCCACTTCTTGAAACCTGGCGTTTTTACGCTTTTCTATAATCTACTAATCGGTTTAACTCCGGGACGGTCAACTACGGTAATCTCCCAGTTACCATTACGTAACTGATAACAGCTAATACCCTATCTATTGAACAACTAAGCATTACGCCATTTGTTATTCACGTGATACGATTAGATAAGCAAAGTCATGAGGTCGTATATACGAAGCAGCTAAATTGCATAAACAGCATCTATTTTATGCTCGAAACCACATCTTAAGATACTGCAGTTTTATCTTAGAGCGTGATAACCCGGTAACTGGATGGAGCCTGATAAAGTATATTTTTTACATGCATTTACGTAATTGAAATCGTGGTTACAGACTGTTATAGGTTCATTTAGATAATAATGTGCAAAACATGTCTAATCAGAGGGGCAATTCCCGTAATTTTAAGAACGTTCACAGGCTGATCTCAGTCTCAGTATGTCAAAAATACCTATAATTTCCCTACATTTTTGACAAATTTTTGACATTAGTTTTTCCTTTAAATTTTAGCATTTTTTTTTTGTAAATTATTTCGGACTCAGATCTACATCATGTTGAAAAATAATAAAATGAAAAATAATTTCCTGTGGCTAAGGTATCCATTTAATTTGATTATTTTTTTTATATACGGGGAACGAACATGATTTTCTTTACGTGGTTTATAGGAATTTCAATCGTCCTGTTCCACCTTGTATACAACAGAAAAAGATAGACTGCCTGTTACCAAATACCAACAATGATGTTATTGAAACGAAGGCAGTGGCTGTTGTTTAGTAAACTTGTCGACTCTGCCAGTGCAGTTTTGATGGCTAGACTATTTGAAAACTAACTGAATTCTTCTTTTAGAGCTATTTAACTAGGTAGGTAGGTAGGTTTCTTTTAGAGCTTGAACTACTTAACTAGGTATCGAACATGCCAGGTGTCTATTGCTCTAAAAGAAGAATTCAGTTAGGTTTCAAAGGGATTTGATAAATATAGGGACTCGTCCATACGAGTACCTATATTTATCGAGTTATTACTTCGCCCCATGTCCTATTGAGACTATTATCGGAAAACTCTTAATAAACGATGAACAGTACCTATATAGGTATACATATATATACACATCTGCTTCGTTAACTGTTGTATCATTTCCGACGATTATCTCGTTATACAAAATTTGTGTTTTAGTAGAGTTATTTGTGATTGCGTCCAGAAAAATATTAGGCACCACATATTTGTGGCAGGCAATAAGATATCTCAGCTTCGTCCCTGGCATGGAAACATTGGCAATGATTGGCAACTCATCTACAACGCCTCTGGTATTGTAGAGGTCTTTAGGCTGGACCAATTACCACTAACCATCTGGTGGGGTTGCGATCCTATAACATAAGATTACTTAAATGCACTAACCGGCTGGCATCCATCGCGACATGTACGAACAGTAGCTTCAAATACTAAGAAGTTAGACTCCGGTATTTTGAACGCATTGAATCGTGCTTCCAAGGAATCGCCGTTACGGCCTTTGTCTAGTTCAGGGAATACATCAGGATCGACGGGGCATCTGGAAAATAGGAAAATTATATCACTTACGTTGGCTACATCTATGAACGAAAGTGATTTAACTACCTACTGTCTAAAATATAGGGCATAGACTTCTCAGTAAAGATTAATGAAAAAATAAGCATGAAACTGACACTACCCATTAAACTTATGATTCACTAGCAGCGCCCCGCGGTTTCACCCGCATACGTCTCGATCCCGTGGGGATATCGGGATGAAAGTATCCTATATGTCAATCCAGGCTATAAACTATCTGTATGCCAAATTTAAACCAAATCCGTTTAGCAGTTTTTGCGTTAAGAGTAACAAACGTCCATCCATCCATCCTCACAAACTTTGGCGTTTTTATTATTAGTAGGATTATTTTCTCCAAAGTAAACACTGGAGAAAACGAGAGATCCACTTACCCAACTCGATCAATCAGCTGCACCGATCTTCCCGAATAAGGATCTCTAGCAATTACATTTGTAGCAAATATGTCCGTTGCATAATTGTATCCATCTTGAGCTTCCAATCTAAACGTTAGAGGATCCCCAACAGCTATGGTAGTAGTCGGCCTTCCTTGATAGAGGATCATCAGACGTACTTTGGAGTTCAAAGAGCTCTCTTCAGGCAGGTATTCGATGGGTATCGGACTGCCAGACCTGTCGACCAAATCATACCCGAGACTACGGTTAGATTCGAAGTTATACTTTCTTGGTGGTTGTTACTGACTTTGAATGAATTTATCAATAAAAAGTAATGAAAATTAACGTAAATAGTTGAATAAATAGACAGATTCATTCAAAGTCGGCCGTTAGTAGCTGTTAGTGATAACAGCACTCAAAACCAACATTCAGCTAACTAAATAAACCATAATGTTAATGTCTACATTCCAGTACTTAATTCCAGTAACTGCAACATATAAAGGAAAATCTGGCAAAAACAAAAACACATCGCTTCGGAAAACCCACAACTAATAATGATTCTACAACTCTCCCAAAATACACCACCGTGCCACTAAAAACAAAATGTTTCAGCGAAATATAGATAAAATATGTTTACGAAACACCCTGAAATAAATAATCGCGTAAACTAATGCAAAATGTAAAGGAAAATTTCTGAAGCGAACTCATGAACACACTCAAAATCTGTTATAATGTTAAATTCAGCGATTTGTATCTATTTGATAAAGTTATTTCGAAAAATATCTTGGACAGGCACTTTAGTTAAGTAAACGCTCTAATGATGCTAATAAAACATCTCCATTGATTCCTTCGTGGAAGCAAAAAAAACAATGGCCTTACTTATCAAATATACACAAATTGGTTATCGATAACACTATTCTCACCCGGCGCCGATGTAATTGGATGTAACTACAGCCTCTGCCGGGCCCCTGAACAGGCAGGTCAGGTTGAACCGCTTGTCGCGAGAAGTTTGAACGTTGTCACTAAATTGAACCACTACGATGTTCGTCATTGTGTCTCCGTACTGAAAAGCAACAGTTTTCTATTTATGATTAGGATATTTATTGTTTAGGATTCAGTTTTATATTTTGTATGTAGTTCTGAACTATAAATCACAATATTTAAAGAAATGAGTCATACTTATAAAAGCCGTGTTCAATGCAATAATGCAGACCTTTTTGGAGACACATTCATCAGGAAAATATGTATTATGTTCCTGTACATTGCTAAGCCACGTCGAATTTAATTGATTTTGTTTTTATTCTTTGTCCTTTCGAATATCAGAATTTTCACCAATTTTAAAAGAATGATGATGGGGAATCGGGGACATTCTTCAATATTAATAAATTTACAAACCCGCTGTGTCCCACATTCAGGATACCCGTGAGCTCCAGTGATACGCAGTACATTGACTACTCCGCCATTTCCGCGGAAGAAGCAACGATCATAGAAACCGTAAGTATACATCCGACCGTAGAACCCTTCAGGGAGCCGAAGAGTGAACTCCATGCCATCTTCGTTGCATACTTGGGATACTGGAAGAAAATAGAAAGTATGATAACTCGAAATTAATAGATACCTACAATACAATCGCAAGACACCCGAAATTGAAGGACTGTATCTATTGATTGATTGTGAGGAGCTCGTGGCTAAATAACAGCCGCACGGGTCGATCCATCAGGTTGAGCTACGCTTGCCGGGGTTGTCCGTGGATGGGTGACCATCTTTACATACCGAGACTCCTCCGTGCCTCGGAAAGCACGTTAAGCTGTTGGTCCCGGCTGTCATTCGTAGATCTTTGACAGTCGTTACGGGTCGTCAGAAGCCCGAAAGTCTGACAACCAGTCTTACCAAGGGGTATCGTATTACCCAGTTACTGGGTTGTGGAGGTCAGATAGGCAGTCGTTCCATGTAAAATACTGGTATTCAGCTGCATCCGGTTAGACTGGAAGCTGACCCCAACATAGTTGGGAAAAGGCTAGGCAGATTGATTGATCTATAGATTGATTGTCTATAATTTTTGACAAATGTGTTAGTCGTGGGTGAAAATCATAGCATAATGTTTCATGGTTTTCATTTTTCTTACCATCCAAACAATCATCAGCCATCCTTCCAAGAGCTCGTTCATAGAAATCATATTCATTAGCCGTATTATCAAAATGCGCTGGATTAGCAGCGTCCAACTCCCGAGTGTCTCGATCGCTCAATTCACAATTATCGCGAGGTTCCCCTGCGTACGCGCCGTCCACACCCCTGTCAACAAAATACGGGTCAGTAATACTGTCGCTGTATCTAGCATGATTACATCACGACTTGTAGGTATAGTTTTGTTACCGATAGTTGAACGACCGGCAGATGAAGTCTCTGGCCTCTATGCATTCGCGTTGGCAATGTGCCAGGGATTGAGCAGTAGTGAATCGGCGAACGTATCGCCTTTGCATTCGCTGTCTGCCAACTTGTCTGAAACTGTCATCTTCACATCGCGATCCTTGCCACGGTCTTTGTCCTACTATCGGCCTGCCGAGAGGACCGCCTATACCGTTGCCGGCAATTGGACCTCCGATCGGTCCACCGATTGGGCCACCAATAGGACCATTTATGGGACCGCCGAGACCGTTAATTGGTGATCCGACTGGTCCTATTGGACCATCAGGCTCGTATACTGGTCCTCCGCCATACGAAGGTCCACCGCCACCATATACAGGTCCACCTAAACAGAAAACAGAATTTAGTATAATTCTTTCATAGAACTAAAGTGGGCACTTTTATTATTCATTTTTCATACTTATGGGCCGTTCTACAGGTCCAGATGGAGGATAGGTTCCGCGGTAACCATTAGGTCTCTCAATAGGTCGTCTTATGCCAAAAGTCGGCCTGGGTTCCACCGGATATCTGGTCATTATAAAAAAATAAGATTAATTTTTACCAAAGACAAATGCAAACACACACTGTTTTTCATTTGTTTACCTGTCTGTGCCAGGTCGAACTCCTCTGTCCGGGAAGCGCTCAGGTCCTGCATAATCTGGTCCGTAATAGCCACCACGTCCGTAGCCTGCTGTAAAAACCCTCACTCATGTTATCTCGAACAATATTCATATTATTACTTCTAAATTCACACGTTAACAATATGGTCATGTGCTCACCAGGATATGATGATCCGGTCGGCGGATATTTGTTATACATATCCGGGTACCGGTCACCGCCCAGAGGTACCGGGTCTCGGTTCACCCCTACCGGGTACCTGCTGAACGGGTACCGTCCCCAATCGTTAGTTCCTGGGTATCGGTCCTGATCGAATCTTTCAGGATAGCGGCTTGGGATCCACCCCGGTCTGGACGGGTATCGCCCACTGCCTCGAACCGGGTATCTTTCTGGATATCTGTCTTGTGGATATCTTTCTGGGTAAACGTCGATGGGGTATCGGCTAACAGGATATCTGTCTACTGGATATCTTCCGATGTCGTTAGTAGTGGGATAGTCGTAGAGTGGGTATCGTCCGCCGTCAACTGGGTAGCGATCACCACTGGGTAAGGGATATCTTCCACTGCCTGAGGGGTACCTGTCTACTGCAGGACCAACTCCTGGACCAACCCCAGGTGGGTACCTATCTACTGCCTGTGGATATCGATCAACGCCTGCAGGATATCGATCGACACCGGCTGGGAATCGGTCGGCGCCAGCCGGGTATCGATCTGCTCCAATTGGGTAACGGCCAGGACCAGCTGGATATCGGTCAGGGCCAGCTGGATATCGATCAGGACCAGATGGGTACCGATCAATACCAGGTGGGTAGCGATCGATACCGGGTGGATACCTATCAGAGGGGTATCGGTCTGCAACGCCAGGGGGGTATCTGTCAGACGGGTAGCGGTCTGATCCGACGCCGGATGGGTATCGGTCGTCGGGGTAACGGTCGTCAGGGTAACGATCGTCGGGGCCGGCCGGATACCGGTCATCGGGGTAACGGTCCGGTCGACGGTCGCCGTACCGGTCATCGTCCGGGTACCGGTCGTCATCCGGGTAGCGGTCTACGCCTGGCGGGTATCGGTCCCGGTCGCCTCCGTTACTACCACCTTGAAATGAAAAGCTGAGATTAGTAAGTTTTTTTTTTAATGAGAGTACAGCCAGCCTCAAAAAGATGTATTAAATCGACAAGAATTTATTTGATGGTTTACAATTTGTGTTCCATAATACTGTGTCAATGTGTAGCTACAATGGGGATGAATCCTGGGTAAAAAAAAAATCTATTTAATCCGTCACGTCAGTCAGATAATAAAAAAATATTAGACACGTATTTTTTGCTTTATCGTATTAATAAAAAATACTTAGATTAAACGCATTAAAGTTGGGGAGTCGGGACTCGCTACGTCACAATTCAGTTTAAAATCTAGCAAGGCGTGACGTCATGCCACATTTTAACCCAATGTATCACCGTAATCTTTTGATTAGGTACGTAAAAAAAGACAAAATACGTATCCAATATTTTTTAATAATCGACCTGATGGACAAAAAATAATTTTAGTCATTATCCCTATTAGATACCTACTATGTAGGTAATAAGATTTTATGAATATACGTTGATACAATACTATAGAACAAATATAAACCTTACTGGCGAAATGTGGGTGTACTATAGGTAGGTACACTTCTGCTCTACCCTTCGGGGAAACAAGGCGTGATGTTATGTTTATTATAGATAATTAAATGAATTCATGTCAATGCACAGGTCTTCGTGGCTAACTGTACCTACCCCGGTATAGCATGCGAACAAACATCTACATACACTACTACTACTTGCAAATAATGTTTTTATATAACTACGATTACCTTACAAGTCCAGCATGCTGATAATAAATCAATCCTAGGAGAAACACAACAATATCTACATAGTAGTTCACCTAATTACATAATATTATCTACTCTACCTACAACTTTAAATACTCACCTTACATAACATAACAATTTGTCTAAAAACTACACAAAATAATCTACAATAACTACAACATATCTACATTCTCCCATATAAGTCACATATTACTCCTGAACCCGATCATAGTTCTACTATATTTGATTTCCCCAGTGGTTGTTGAAAGTTATCAGTCAAAAAATTTTAAAACAGTATCTACCTACTGGAGCTAGACCACCACCTCTTAAAGCAGTATTATTGTAATCTTACTTAAGTGTGGGAAAGAGATGGAGCTAGACGTCCTGTATTGCTCCATCTCTTTCTCACACTGAAGTAACATTAAAATAATACTGCTTTAAGAGGTGGTGGTTGTCCCCCTGAAGTTGGAAAGATGATTCATAAATCAACCACATACTCATTATTATGTGAATAGCAGTCAGGTTTGCCACATCGAATTTGCATTCGATGTTCTGGCTGGATGAAATGGTATGGATGACATCAAAGCTCATGAAATTGAAAGTTCATCACATCGAAAGCATAGACAATAGGGTAACGCTGCTTAATAGATAGTTGATTATACTATATAGTGTGACTGGTAATTAGTGGCCGATAATTAAACACATGATTGTACTCATGATAACAAACATTTTTACTATGGGAACAATCCTGAAATCGCGAAAAAAAATATCTGCTGTAAAAATGTTGACGAGTTATGCGAACATAAATGTAGGGAAAAGCTGAATTTTTTTTTGCGATTTCAGGTTTGGTCCAATAGTAAAAGTTGTTTGTTATCATAAGTATAATCATGTATTTAAGTATCGGTCACTAATTACCAGTCACCCTTTATACAGCATGTACCTACACAGAAAATATATAAAATAAACGGTTAAACATTGCAATAATAACATTTTGCATGATGCATTTTAGTTGTAACGTTCATCAATCACTGAGCCTCAACCCCGCTCTTGTCTATCATGCATCGAACCTGTGGAAGTGGCGGGGCGCCCCCCCCAATTGCCCTGTGAACCAGTCCCAGGACTCCCGGCTTCGGTCTCACCGGCAACTAGCTGATCTGAATGTCCAAACCATAGACGTCAATATTTGTGTTTCCAAGGAGCTTACTATACATAAGGAAGGAGTCTTTACGGAATAGAAGAATTTGAAATGTTTGTGGGGCAATATTTGGATGGATTATTTTATAGCCTAATGAGTAGCATCAAAATTAAGTCTATAAAACTGTATTTCAAGCGCCAATTTTCACTTAGGTAATTTAATTTTTGATGATCCGAGAATATAATTTCAGACCACAAAATCATGGTCAAGAACAGACAGTGACCATGCTCAGTCATGTTAAGCAGGGAAGCCTTTATGGATGTAACTCTCCCAAAAGCTTAGATAGGAATTGGTTTTTTACACAACTTAAAAAAACCAGTTCCCACCTACCTATGTGTCGAACATCCTTGTCGCCTTTCACAGATCATAAAAACACAGTCGCCTTTAATCATCAGTTTCCTTTGTTATTTCTTCTTGTATTTCAATAAACTCAAGATCCACAGTAGCGAGTCAGGCGTACTCACAGAAACTTTACATCTAGCCTAAAATCTACACTAATAAGGTAGATAAAGACAATCTATTTGTGGAAACGGGAGGGTCAATGTCGGGTGATTCTCAGCTGCGTTATTGAGGCAATTGACTGGCTATTAAAGGATGTCAAGCATGAAAAAAACAACGCATATTGTGACGAAGAAAGAATTTGTTCAGTAAGAAGTTAATTTATTATACTTACGAGTTACTATTGACTATAGTACGAGCAATTTCGCTTTATAGGTACTTCATGTCTCATACAGGGGGGGCTCCAGGTAGCCCGCGAAATATGTTTTTTGCAATTTGCAAGTCAGTGTTAAATTGTATGTTGATTAAAGTATCATTCGTGGCCGTAACAAATATGCATTTACTGAATTATACTCATCAAAATCAGTAATACAACTCCATAAGCTTGTATAATACTAATTGTCAAGATTTCATTAAATAGTCATTCAATAGAATTACCTGGTCTTAAAGAGTTGTATTGATGACTTTAATTATTATAATTCTGTAAATACATACTTTTTACGGTCGCAAATCACATTTTGATCAACACACTACCTAATACTGACTTGCAAATTGCAAAAAAACGTAAGAAAATTTGAATTTCACGGGCTACCTGGCGCTTTCGATATATATATATATATATATATATTTAAGCAGTATTATTTTAATCTTACTTCAGTGTGAGAAAGAGATGGAGATATACATCCTGCCTAGCTCCATCTCTTTCTCCCACTGAAGTAATATCCTTCTAGACCTCAGACCAACAAACTCTGAAGATGTGTATTTGAAAATTCAGCAATATTCAGTAACATAATTCGAGTGAGGTCTAACGATTTTACGAGTACTCGAAAAGTAATTGGACACATTTCAAATTATATTTGGCTAGGTATCCAAAAGATTGTCTGTCAAGCACAATGCCCGTCCACCCGCAACCCTAATAACTCCTAATATTAAACCGTACTACGTTGTGCTCAGTTCTATTAATTCCAATTTGTACTGATACGTTGATTGGTGTCTTCCTTCCAGTCTTTCACAAGTGCAATATGTCATCTGTCGTCTAAACATTCTCATACGATGTACAATTGTGCATGACCTAGATTGGCTAGGTTTACTAAGCAGATTACCGCTAGTTCACGAGTACTTTGCTTTGCTTTGTTGCTTACTTGAAATTTTGAAAGATTATTAACATAATTTTGTTCAGGCATTTTCATGAAAATGAGAAGGTTGGCGACATCCACTGGTAAATTTTTGTGCATAAACTTAACATGACCCAAAAACATACATTTACCGTTGGATCTGACAGTATTTCATTGAAATGTCCCCAAATGATCGCAATTCATTCGGAATCGTTTTATTTTTTTTGTAAATTCTAACGACTAACAATCAACAATGCGAACCCAAACGATACTCACGCATCAAATTTTCATAATAATCGAAATCGGGATCGTAAAGCAGTCGCATGCCATCCTTCTGATTGTATCTGCTCAGTCGGCATGTCCTGGCCCGGTCGCTGTACACCGCCGACCTGCGACAAACAACAATGCTCAATGTTGCTGAATGTTGTTGAATTGCCCACACGCACGCAATCGGACAACGAACTTGTCACACACCTTATCTCAGCATGTACTTATGACACACAAAGCTAAACAGATAAATGGTCTGTTTTTCATTTTCCGAAGTTCAAAAGATATGTCTTTGTTTTTATAGGTCAGATTTTGTTATGATTGGTTATCTTAGCTACGCTATGACGACGGCTAGAGCTGTCGTTATCGATGTTTTTAGAATAGATAACTAAGACATATTCGGAAGTAAGTACTACTTAACAATTTTATCTTTTCAGTCAACAGTTGGAATGCTGGGACAATATCGGTTGGAGTTACAAAACGGCCTTTTACGGTCGAGAAGTTATGTAAATATATGGGCGTCAATTGAAAAGAGATGTGACATGCGCATTTCGAAATCGTGGGCAAACGGCACAGTGACACGATTCGGTACATTACCTGCACTGGAAGCTGGTCTGCCTCAAACATTCGTCCAAACACTCGCTGAGCGAGCGGCCGGTGATCTCTGAGTGGAACTCTCCGGTGATTCGGCTATTCCGGTATCTCTGGAAGGCCGTGTCCGGCCGGCGTCCGGGCGAAAATAGGTGTGACGTCACACTGTTGTCCGGGTACTCCGTGCCGCGAGCTGTCACCCGATGAGAGACTGATCATAATCGTGAGAAAAACCTTAATGTGGTTTCATGCATCGTTAATTCAGGAATTTTAGAATGTTAATTGCCCAGCATTGAACGCTTGAAAAAAGCGTGTTAAATAAAAATACTACTTAGGTATAGCTGTTATCAAAGGCAAACAAACGATCATGATAATACTCACGATTGTCCAAACAGACAAGGTCGTAGAAGTGATGGGTGGGAGATGCGCTGACCGTCACGTCGTCTTTTTGCGAAACCGAGTCTTCTTCAGAGAGAACGCACTGGCGAGTCATAGCGTCGTGCTCGATCGAGCGACAGAAATATCTAGAAAAAAAAATAGATGCATGTAAGACAAAGACAGTTCAAGTTGCACCAAGAGAAAGTAAAATAAAACTGCCACTTACTTTTCTGCCCGAACACACATTGCCTGGCATTCATCGAGAGTCATGTTTGAGAAAACATCAGCTTCAAACGGTCCACCGAGACGCTTGTTTTCTTCTTTGATGAAAACAGCTAACCCATCGCAGCGTCGTTCAGCTAAAATGTCACAGAGCCGTTAGAGATGGCCCTAGTAACCCTTAAGTAGATATATGGGAAAGATTTTGCAGAAAAATACTCACCATTTAGACAAGTATTTTCCAAATAGTCAGCATTATGGTCATCTTCCAACAACTCTGGATGTGTCCTCCTAGTAAATCTACTCAGAGAACAAGTCCTCAATGCAGAATCAAATGTAGCAGAACGGCATACAAAGCTGAACTCTCCCAGGCATTTGTCTTCACATTCCGTCCGGTTGGCAACCATTATTTCCTTGAGATCTGAAGGTGGAAGCTTGAGTCGTTTGCGAGCGTGGCGTTCAAAAACATACCGGCGAGATGGGCATTCACGCTCCGGACGATTTGCTAAAACCAAGATAATGACAATAACTATTGTGTAGACAGGAAGAAATGACGACATAACAACGATATTGATAAACGATTAAGATACTCACACGTAAGACAGATCTCATTAAAGTGGACGCTATTCGGTACGATCATAAGAGTTCCAATGCCTTCAGGTGCGGCCTGTTCCCGCGTCAAATAGCAAGTAGACTCCTCATATTCCGGTTCAGGACTGAAGGCGGCAATGCGTGCTCCAGGTTGGAAGTCTATGGAGTTGCAAGTCCGAACGAGGCTGTTTCCAGAGCGATCACGCAAACACAGGTCCTGGCATTTCTCCAAGACACGGAAAGGTGGCGCCGTCTCGCGTACCTATGTTAATGACGAATGAATCATGCAAACTTAACGATGTTTAGACTGTTTTAATTCGTATCACAAAATCTACGATTTGTTTGTCAACATCAACATAAATTAAGAATAGTAGGAACTTACATATGTATGTATTTGATAAACAAATATTACGTGTACGATTGACTAACCTAGCCTTGAAGAACTTAAGGCAAATAATCAAATTTAAGGTCCTATTAACCACATATTTCGCAGCTTTTTGTTTTTTTCCTTTTTTATTATTTTATACTTACAACGTCATCATCAAATCCATGTAACTGTTGGTTCGGCAGTCTCTCATACATAACTCGTCCCATTCCCTGGTTGCATGTTGTTTGAGCTGAGGACAATGCGGTTTATTTTTAGAACACAATTCAACATCATTCGTCTGTTGGTTTATGTTTATAAACAGGGAGTTAATGCTATCTAATGTTAGATAAACACTCGTCTTCAAATAGCCGCGTACATATAATATTGATTTGCATTGTGTTTAAATAATAATTATGTAGTTTGATCTAACATCGGTTTTGACTGTTGGAGGGTTAGAACACTCAGATTGTCTTTGTATGTTGTGTATTTGCATTCTTTTCCAGGGTCGTTTCATAATTTTTATTAACATAAAGAGATGATTCTAATCAGTACTATTTCATTCTCGCCTTGACGTGAGTGTCGATTGATTCTTCCGTGTTTATTGTTATTTGTTCAGGAGTGTTTCGAGTACGATATACGGAAGAGGAAATCATTGATGAGTGTTTCTAGTTCATCTTACCATTAGCCATGGTGAGCATAGTGAGCGCAGTGAAGGCGTGCATGACACTCGCCCCCCGGGGCTTCATCTTCTATCTTTGTAGTCCCACCGCGTCACCGACCACACATATGGTCACCTGTAGCAATAACATTATTGTTAAAGTAACGATCATTTGCGTATTGGGACTCAACACTTTCAGTATTGATCACATTCTTAGTCAGCCGTAAAGAATATCTTCTCTGTTCCCAGCACGTAGGTGCCGAGAAAAGGCAAATTGTATGTTTGTGCTGTTCGCAGCTAAATCTCGTTGCCTTGCTAGGTAAAGAACTAACGTATCCCGTATCCTGGAATTATTATTAGTTTGATTTGTATACTGTTTTAAGTTGTTTGTTCTTCAATAAACAAGATTTAATGTAACTCGCATTAAACCACACAACTATCTTAGGCATTACAATTATGAAGAAAGCAGATGGTAACAAAGAACAATACCTGACGTTTCTTCATATTATTTTAAAGAAGATTATGTTAAAGAAAATGGCATCCATATAACTAGTTTTCCAATAATAATATTATGCTTAGAACCATCATTATGTCTGTGACTGTGGTTAACCATAAGACTTAACAGCATATTTAGCAGCTTCATTCTTAAGCCAAAGCAAACCGCTAATGCGTTCAACATGACCATTCATTTAGCCATTCGGAAACCGATCATCATTTCGCACACCGATAATCGCTTGACATGAGACCATCATGAAACAATCGAGAGCAAGGTTAAACAGAACAAATATTATGTCGAGAGCAATAGGTTCATCGTTTAGTATATAATTACGGCCTTCAGATGGGAAATTATGGTGGCCATCTACATGGGGCCGTGCGTATGATGATTGCGGTGTATATAGATCTAAATTATGATGTTTCTGCAGGTAAATAGGGCCTATGTGTATCGTTGTACGTATGTATGTTGATAAGTGCAGACTGGCGCCATATTTTTTTTTTTTTAATATTGATTAGAGTTAGAGTGATCAATGAATCTGTGAAGCGCTCTTGTACTGACTGTTTTTGCCGAAGTAACTCAAGAAATTCGTAGGATCAAAATAACATTTCGCGAATGGGAAACTTCTGCTACTATTGTATTATTATTAATTAATTGTAAGTATAGTTAAATTGTTATATCCCTGTAGTCACCTTTTACGATACATTTACCCCAAAAACTGTTGTAAATATCACGTACAAAAAAACAAAGACTTGTCTATTTGAAATCTAGACATCGTAGGTAACCTACAGGTAGGATAACAAGGATGCTATTTCTAGAAACAAATACAAAACATTTGCTCAATATCTCAACTGTACAAATACTTTTTCATTACAACAACATGTTTTCAACTCACATTTATTATCTAATCATCCGTCATCTATGATTCTGGCCGCAATTTCTATGACCGCCTTTAGGATATCCATATTTATCACTTTATATTGATCTGACATGAATTCCTAACGGATCTAGTACACAATGATGTATGGTAACAACATTTCAACATACAATCCCCGTTTTGGATACCCATCAAATACGTCTTGTCTCAACTCTTAATCATTTGTGCGGTTTGTGCCCCTTGAGGAGTCAGTACATGTCGTCGAAGATTGAGTTTTGTGTTTGCCATAAGCCCATTGTGAGGCGTAAAAAACATTAATATTTTCTTGCCAATGATTACGCCTTAATCATTAAGAGCTTGTATTTAGACACTGTATACTACAGAGGCGAAGCGCGCTAACAACTCCATTCCTACCGGCTTCCCTTTGGAGGATCGGAAGAGTAACTTGACCTACCACCATTGAAAAATAGCGCATTCAGTAATGTCAACGATTACCAAGTAATATATATTACAACAACAACACAAATTGTTCTAAATAAGCCGGCGCCACAACGTGATAATCGTATTTGCATGACTATTATTTTATAACTAAACAATTTTTTCTTCGGCTTCCCTCCTACAAAATGTCAAGCCTTGCCACTGGTATACTATTAATGATGGTTAGAATGTCATATGTATAATGTCGCAGCAAAATTTGCGATCAACATAATCATTCAGTCATTTCCTACCTCACTAACACTGGTCATCAACAGCCCTAACAAGCATAAACCCAATACTGTTTCCGGACAATACAGGCTTATTTATAACATTCGCAACTATCGGAGCACGAAGTGTTGGGTTATAACTAGTCATATACAAAACCCATGCATCACTACTCTTGTCTCTTTGTACTATAACAGTACTGTTCGCTTTATCGATGGCATCCATATTGAAATGGATACTGACATCGACACCGTTATATTGCGCACACCCGTGAAATAGATGCAATTAATTGTATTCAAATAATATGTTGCGAAATATTTCAATTGTATGTTTTCATACAGAATTTCATGTTCGACCTGTTTTTTTTAGATGGATTTTGTCTCGCTATACCTAGGTAGCTATAGCGAGAGCATGGACAACAACATTCTCATCTAAAGGCCGAACCCAATAACCTATTTTTAGTAAAAGACAGATCGCTATTGATGGTAGAGAGTATAATTCTATCTGTCCTATATTACATTTGAAATAAGATTAGAAAATCAAATAAACTTTTTTTTACAGTCCGTTCAACCGATTTTGACTTCTATTGCGTTGGTGGCATGACAAATAGCAGCTGCAGTAAACTAACTGGTATTGTAACCACGTTTTTACTTTTAATGATATCCTTATGCCTACGGAATAGAAGTCAAAATCTCTTGAACGGACTGTAAGAAAGGGTTATTTAAATTTCTAATCTTATTTCAAATGGAGACACACACAAATGGACAGAGGAAAATTTTTATTTTCTCAAATCTTAAATACACGAACATTAACTAACTATAAAAAAAAAGCGTAGAGTCATCTCAAAACCTCTCTCTCTTGAATTTGTATATAATATATACATAATATAGGTATATATTATAGTAAATATGTATGCATGTGTATTATAAGTTTATAACTTATTTATGTACAAATTATTCCATTTCTAACAGAGCACCTGCCATCATCTCATCACCACCCTTGGTTGACTGGTAGAGAATGCCTAAGGCATTAAGTCCGCCTTTGTAGTTTTTTTAAGTGTGAAAAGTTTAAATAAATAAATAATAAACTATGCAAATAAATATACAAAAGGAAACTTAGGCGTCGAAGTACTCGTCCGCATCGCTGCCATCCAGAAACGTGCCCAGAAGACTGGCAGCATTGCCACGTTGAATGGCAATGCTAATTCTTTGGCCAAAGAACGATTCAGCCCTCTAGTCACGTGAAATGTCGACCAGTCGGCGAGAAATTTCCTTAAGAAGGAGACGCGCACTCGGGCCCCATGACCCGAGCGTTTCGAACCCAAACGGCTCAAAACTCTAGTTACCGATAAGGTTACAGTATTTGCACCGCTTTAGAGTCTCATCTGTCCTTATGTCAGATGATGTCTTATGTAGATTGGGATGTAAAAACAATAGATAGATAAGTTTTTCTATCTCCAGTATGTCAAAACTGATGATAGATAGGTTAATGGGTTCGGCCGTAAGTACGCTATGCTATACTCAGTAGATTCATCTTTCACTAATATACGTTTTTCAGTTGTTATTATTTACTAACAAATGTCTTTGTTTTTTTTTTTCAAAACTGCACCAGAAAAACCATTCCAAGAACAGATTTTTGCTAATCTTAATACTTTTTCTGCACTAATGCAAACATTGTGGGTTCCTCACTTGTTGCGGTTATTATTAGAAACATTATTAAATAGTGACACAAGGTAGGTATACAGTAAACAAATTAAGTACATAATTGTCTAGACAATGCATACAATACACATACATTAGATATTATCAATACTATTGTTGTGTTTGCATTTAATTGGAGCAAGAATATCAGTTTCCTACACTTTTTCCTTCCCGTACCAGAGGTAATTAATGAGTAGGTACTAATTTTATGTGGTATGCGAATGAAAACAACGCAAATCTATTAGTTTTGAGCAAAAACAAGATAAGCAAGGTGTTTTAACTGCGCAGTAGTTACATCTCCACCGATATTTCCCCCAGATCAAAGAGAGGCCGAAATCCAGCGCAATTATAACCTTCCATATGGAAAGGTCAGAAGAGCTTAGGATTTCAATAAATCGTTAACGGAAAAAGAACAACGTCGAAGTTTATTTGTCTCAAATATACAAGGTGTAAGGGACAGCCCTCTGCAAACTAACAGGGTGTATTCAGCTCCTTATTTTGAATCATATTTCACTGGAAATATTCTCAGGATTTTTTTTTTTAAATCGTATTTTCAGTTACTATTACTTTATTTCAATGTAAAATTACATTCTCTGTACGCAGCACTCTATTTATGTAAATAAAACAGCTAAAATAAAAAAAATCAGCAATGGATGTTGAAATACTCGGCGGCCGAAGGCTCGCTGCGCTGCCGTTCGCTACGCGCGTTTTGCCACGGTAACGTGAGGTAATAAAAAAAAATCAGGTTTATTAGAAACCCATAACGTTCCTGAAATAATTTCATGTACCGGTCATCTTAGTATGATATACTGAATTCACCCCATCAGTCTGCGGAGGGCTGACCCTTACACCCTGTATAGAGACGCTAATCGGGGTATATTGCTTATCGGTCACTCGATTTCACGCTTTCTCCCACATATCTGCGCAGTACAAGCCCTCTAAATTCACTAGTAGGTATCAAATGTAGGTAGTATAGGTACCATCTGGCAGTTAGTACTAGCAATCATAATGAACCTCGAATCTACATAACAATGCCAGGCCGAAGGTTTGGACTATGAAAATTTTGGTGTTTCCAAAAAATTGTGCCGGTGGAAAGCGGATGTCGGCGTCCGGTTCATTGTGTTCCGACCGATGTCCTCGCCGGGCCAATTGGCCAAATGACGTAGCATCCAAATTTTGATACAGTTATCTTTACCATGAAATCACTGTCTGGTTATTTGCAGAATGGGATCGATGGATTTTGAATAGATTTGGCCTTTTGTTCCTATTATTAGGCGTAATTTTGTACTTTTACCGATAGGTTCATGTATGTTTGTGAATCACACAAAGGCTTCTGTTTTTAGGTAGAATCACTAGTAAATTGGTTCACACATTAGATATGTTTTTGTTTCGCAAATGTTTTTTTTTTCAAACTTCATTGACATATGGTGGCATGGGCCTAAACTTATCCTTGAGGAACTCCATTGATCTAATGATACAGGATCTTGAGAAGAAACAATAATATCAATTCTACCCTATGTTGCTAGTTGAGCCAATAGGGTTATAAAATGACTGCACTGCCAGAAATCTCGAAGTATTGCAGTTTGGAAGATTATCCTATCGAACCATCATGATTCACGGAGTCGAATGTCTTAGAAATGTCACAAAACAGTAATAAACTTGCTAAGTTCATCCTATAGGTGATGTTATACGTATCCCATCGCATTCTTTGACCCTAAAAACCTACAATAACTGAACATTATAATATAATAGATAAGCAATTAACCTATTTTAGTGAAAGTGCTATCCTTTGTTCGTAAACGATTCTTCAAATTCAAAGCGTACCTACAATGAGGGACGATCACTGATCCAATAGAACACTTTTCACGGAAACCAATCACGCGCAACGAAATGGTGTGAAAAATGTTCGAGTTACCATTGAAGGGCCTGGCATGGGCTAGGCTGTGTTAGGATGGGCTCGTGGGAAACTGTGACGCAAGGGCTTTTTACATGGAGACAGCTTCCCGGATTATTAATTCCACTTTTCTGAATAGGAAACCCGGTATATATCACAAAACTCGTATAAAAAGTGCAGAACACCTAGCTACACCTAGGTTTATTTGGCGTTTTTTTCGTGGGAAAAATTCCGCTCTTTGTCTACTTTCAAGGCTGAAAAGGATGACATTATAAGGTTTTTAACAAAACAATAATGACTGCCGCATTACTCTGTAGCCTATATATCTGTTTTTTAGTTGTGCAAATATGTTTACTTTCAAGTATTTTGCTAGTGTTGTGCAGTATGCACATTATGTATGATGGCCAGAATTTTCACACAAATTGATTTTCGGGTATTCCCCTAGACTTATTTAGAACTACCTACTTATTAAATACTTTAGATTAATTACTATTACTTTGTTTGCTTAATTACTTTGGCTATCTTTCGTCAACCACATAGGTATGTATGTTAATATATCCCTAAAAGTATTTATTTTGACTAAGTATGTACCTAGGTATGTGCTCAGCAGTTGTCGGAAACTAGATTAATCCTGTTCTACTGGTTTTCAAACTGGCGAACGACGAGATAGTTAAATCAAAGATCGAGAAATACAGCTGCATTATCGTTTCTAAATGTGAAAAGTGGTCCCGCATCATCAGTTTTTCCTTTTTAAAGCTTAAATCTCATAATAATAATTCCTAGATCCTATAGCGAAAACAAGACAGTTTGCGTATTATACAGCATGTCACGGAATTAACGCACAACCTCTTAAGGGGTCATTGTACCATCATTATGAACAACTTTTACTATGGGACCAAAATATAAATCGCGAAAAAAAAAATCTGCTGTTCTGTATATTTATGTTCGCTTATCTCGTCAAAATGTAGGGAAAAGCTGATTTTTTTTTCGCGATTTCTGGTTGGTCCCATAGTAAAGGTTGTTCATAATGTTGAGTACAATGACCCCTTAAGAGATTGTGCGTTAATTCCGGGCCGTGTTGTAGATGTCTTGTCTACTGTGGTTAGTCAATATACTATCTAGTCTCTACTATCTAGTATGTTATAGGTGTCACTCACGAGTCCCACCTCACGTGTCCCATCTCACGTGTCCCACCACGCCTAGCATTATTAGCTAAGCGATTTACATACATGTCTTCTTAATTGGGGAAAAAAACTGGTCCATAATGTGATGTTATTATAGAGAGGTAGTGACTATCGAGTTTGGATGGTACCAAAATAATGCGAGGAAACATTACTTGGATTACATTAACAATGTTGTTTGTAAACATAGAAATTGACATACAACGATTTCTAAAAGTACCTTAACATAGGTACCTAAATGATTTACCTAATTACCTATATCTACTCAACAAGTCTACATTGATGAAGAATATGAATCACTCCTTTGTAATTAGGTATTTTATACTTTTTCGTTTTATTATAATATTTAAACACTTAGGTTCAGTAATACACCAATAAGATTTCGAATTGAAAGATATTAGTGTAGAATTTTTTAAACTAGAGAAAGAATCCAAGAATCCTTGGCCTCGAGCTTGTAATGAAAGCCACTAAGCAATATAATAACTAAATACTCACATTTTTCCATTATGTATTACCTAATAATAATCAACTTACCAACAGACAAAATACTAGACAAGTTGGTAATTAGGTAAGACCTGTTGCCAACACGTAGACTCAATGTTACAACGAATTTTAAATTATTCAAGGATTCACCGTGAATCCTTGAATAATTTAAAACTTGTTTGAATCAATCTCATTGATGAAGCAATCGCCAATAAGACAATCTCAAACTGAAATAATAGTAACTAGGCGAAAATAAGTAACAGATAGAATGAAAAGAGGGATTCATTGGTCTAAAACCAACGAATGATACAAGTCAACATAGTAAGTATAATATTTGACTAGATTAGAATAAATAAACAAGACTAGTTGCCCGTGCAGAACGTAAATCCAACGTATGTTTTCAATTGATAGGATTTTAAACAAGATCACTACAAAAGTTTGTCAAAGGTTCACCATTCATCAAACAGTAATAAATCAACGAGCTTTCTGAACTTATTCTTTCTATTCAACATGAAGCGTCCAACCCTGCTTCTGGCGATCAATATATTATATGTAAAGCTATGATTACAAGTCTTTTCCCGTCCCCATGATTACGGTGACCCACTTTCTGGCTTATCTACCTTAATCAGGGTACTTAGGAGTATTTTGGAAGGGGTTAACATAAAATATCAATTCACTGCATTGAAATTTTAAGGGTTGAAATAAGGAAATATCTTTAAGGGCTGCGCTATGATAGCCTGCGAAATTCCAATTTTCTTACGTTTTTTGTAATGTACAGCTCTGTATCTGGTTGTATGGTTCCTAGTAAAAATGTACATATACGCGCCGGTAACAAATATGTATTTACAGAATACAAATAAAAACATATTTGATGCTTGGTATTACTTACAGAATTATAATCATTAGAGTGCGCTACTGCTGAGCATGAGGTCCTGGGTTCGATTCCCAGGTCGGGCAAAGTGTTATTGGGTTTTTCTATCTGAAATTTCTCAGTAGCAGCCCGGAGTCTGGATTTGTGCCCGGTAGATGGCAATAGGCTCGCCCCCTATTACATGGGACTTAAACATAACTGGCGAAATGTGGGTGTACTATAATAGGTACACCTCTGCCTAACCCTTCAGGGAAATAAGGCGTGATGCTATGTTTATGTGTGTTTGTTTTGTGTAATCATTAGGGTCACCAATACTACTCACTCTAAGTTAGAAATGTTAAAATTGACCTCAAATGTATCTCACGATTTCATGAAATAATTATACAATCGGGCAATTAATTCCCATATCTACTTATCTTATTGTTTCGATTTTTCACGTAATAAGAAGATAATATTTAAATTTATATATGTTATCATTAATGTTCTAGACTATAACAAATGTATCAACCAAGCCGACTGTTATTTAAACTTCAATACCTTAAAAATAATCTAATTTGATTTTGACACAAATACAATAGGTATACACTATTACGGCTAATTAATATAATAACAGCCGTACGGGTCTATCGATCAGGTTAAGCTACGTTTGCCGGTCCGTGGATGGGTAAAAAACTTTACATACCGAGACCCCCTCCCACGCCTCGGAAAGCACGTTAAGCCGTTGGTCCTGTCTGTCATTATTGGATCTTTGACAGTCGTTACGGGTCGTCAGAAGCCCGAAAGTCTGACGACCAGTCTTACCAAGGCGTATCGTATTATCCAGTAACTGGGTTGTGGAGGTCAGGTGGGCGGACGCTCCATGTAAAATACTGGTATTCAGCTGCATCCGGTTAAACTAATAGTCGACCCCAACATAGATGCGAAAAGGCTAAGCAAATGATGACGATGACTATTAATCTTTGCATGCCTAATCTAAGGTATTGTACAAAGATCACCCATTGGTGATCTTTAATACCTTAGATTAGGCTATTAGACTTTTATCAATAAAATGTTATTGATAAAAGTACTTACCTACAGCAAATAAGTATTACTTAAGTAAGTTGTTTTATTGTAAGTACCTACTTATAAAACGTGGCGACTTGAACTATCTCATAGCGGTACTGGATTAGTTTTTTTCTTCTACCCATTAGTCTGGTCCAAGTCAGTCTAGACATGAATACAATAAAAGAAATAGTCAAGGTTAACTTCAATATCGTCAGTTGTTTTATTAACTCTTTCAACAATAATCCTAAACCATGTGTGTTCATGGAACAGGGGGCCAACCACCACCTCTTAAAGCAGTGTTATTTTAATGTTACTTCAGTGTGAGAAAAAGATGAAGCTGTACAGAACGTCTAGCTCCATCTCTTTCCCAGACTCAAGGTAGATTACAATAATACTGCTTTAAGAGGTGGTGGGGTGGTGGTCTAGCTCCCGGGAAAGGGTTAAAATGTTTCTGGGTTCCGTTGGCAAGCGAGCACCATTGTCGTCAAGCAGACAGACAGACGGTACTAACATGCTCTCTGTCTGTAACCTACATAATACCTACCATAGATATGTGTTTTTTTTTTTAATATTTTTATGATACCTACCTACATATTCAAAGATTCTTTATCTTGCACTTCATAGTGATCACGCGTGTATCATCCACATCACTGACTGATATCATCATACTGTCACACTAACCTTTAACTATTTGTAGCACTTAGTTTTTGTAAAGATAACATCGAATATATCCGATTATATTTACAACTGTAGATATCAAAACAATAATATGATCGTCAAGGGAACTGTCTATTGGAAATAAATACTTATCTTAACCTTCTACTGTGACTTGACGGGCGCAGGGTGATTAATCAAGTAAGAATGTTAAAAAAATATAGTTAATATTTTCTTATTAATGAACTAGAACAGGGATGGCGAACCTTTATGGATCAGCGTGAATTTTTTCTAAAAAAAAAAATTTTTAATGAGGCCAGCGTTCTGTCAAACAATTTTGACTTAGTGATTATTGGGAAATTAATAAAACTAAACTGGTACGGTCAGCAACAAAAGTCGATTAACACTTCAGTTTTTTTAACATAATTTCTTCAGGTTTTAGTTCGCCACCCCCGAACTAAAACCTGAAGTGAAAAAAGCTTTGTGCGATTTATAAAAAGGGTTGTTTTGGATAACCAAACGGCTCTTCCCTAGTTGTTAAGGAATTAACTAAGACCCTGCTGTCACCTGTTGACCTCGCCTATTAAGCACTGAATAAAACCACAGCGGCTGCACACGCAGCCATGTGCTTCGTATCACTTGACATGTTGGAAGAGCGGCCAACAGGCTGCACCAGGCCGACACACGCTGTCGGAATAGCTTTAGAAGTTCGGTTGATTTTCCCCATGTTGATATCCAATCGAACATGTAGGTATGCTTTTAGACACTTCTCATTCTTAGCATTCAATTTATTTCTGACTGATCGTAATAATGTTAAACTTGAAGAAACATAACGAACGCATTTGAATGGCATTATAAAGCAGTTACCAGCTGCTCAAATTTTCGTAATGTGCTCCTTCCTTGCCTTCGACATTCTGACATGAACCATCGCCAATACGTTATCTTTTTTTTACGAAAAAGCCTGCTTTCACAGATTTATAAACTGTTCGGCAAAACATGCATAAAGTTTAATATTTACAACGGCTGTTCCTTTCAATGCACGTGTGGAGCACGCTCGGTGTTGCATAATACGGTCACAGAACACTGCGCGGGCGCCGCCCTAAACATCCATGTTTTTGTTATTTTTCGTTAAATATTACAAGCTCGCTTTCCATCTGGAAGTTCTCAGCAGCAGCCCGGAGTCTGGATTTGTGCGCGGTTGATGGCAATTGCCAATATGCTAGCCCCCTATTACATGGGACTCAAACATAACTGGCGAAATGTAGATGTATAGGAGCACCTCTGCTCAACCCTTCGGAGAATACAAGCGTGAAGTTATGCTATTGCAAGCTACGAGTTTTATTGAATTTTATTCAAATCATTTCTGAATGTAACTACTGAAGGGCTTGTACGATGATGAGGAACAGAAGATTTTAACATCGAAAATAGATCCTGGTAATTGTTTTTAGTTGCAGGAAAATCGAAAGTTGGGATCTGTTTAAATGGTTACTGGTGAGGATTTGATAAAAATTTATAAATATAAAATCCTTAAGCCGTTTCAAGATAGGTCTTAATGGTTATTTATACTTAGTAACGTATAAGTACATTATAGTAAAGTCTGTGGTAACCAAGTTTATATTTCCGATAGGATTCGTGTACCAAATATCAACCGACTAAGATAAAAATAATCCACGACTTCTGTAAACGGGACTTGTTTTAATTTGAAATTATGAAAACTGTGCTTTGTTTTCCATACACATAGTATCTACTCCGGTTCTCTAATCCGCTAGTATTCAATACGAAAGTATTTATCCTGAAAACATCTACAACACAAAATTTGTCTACGAAGTTACGAACTACGCGCTACGCTGAGGTGGGAACTTACTTGAGTTTTTCCGTCAAGGCGCCCTCTACGAGACGTAGCACCGCGTCGTAGCACTGCAGTCTTCACTCACAAAGTCCAAGCAATCACGCTACACACGGTCGCTAAGTGTCCCCAACACACAGGATCACAGCACGGGCTAACCACTGGACAGCCAAAACCAAATTGTGGTCATTTCTACTCCATAATTCAGTTAAATCACATTAAGGGGGGGACGACAATGGGAGAGCATCGATGTGAGCGAATCACACCATCGCTACGCACCGCTAATTTTCCATAAAGATCCGTATTTACTGGTGCTGGTGGTCGAACAAATATCATTATACTTTGTGGACGTGCGTGGACCATTGTTACTCTAACAAATTCAGTGCGAGCGACCTGTGTGGTCATTATAACATACCTATGCACGATTGTGTGCTCGTCTAGCCACCAACATAGCATAAAGTATCTATTTTAGAGAAATAACATGGCACATAGTATGCTCGATAGCTGCAAAGAAAGAATGTCACTAAGAAATGCTCACCAGAAATCTTTTAAACTCACCAACGGTTTTCTTTTCGTAGTCGCGTAGCGTAGATTTCGTAGACTCGTAGCACCTCGTAGCAAATCATCTGAAAGGTTTAATTTGGGAAATGTATGAGAGTATGAGATCTCGTTAAACTTAACAAGCATGCATGCAGTGACCCCAAAGAGTACGCTTTTCCGGAAGCCACGTACAATGGCATGAGTCGCTGGCGCGGGCGCTCGCCATCCAATATGGCGGCGACAGTTCGCGCCATCCGCCATTACGCGTCAGCCATCGAATGCCCGCCATGTAGATTTTAATCTGTAACAAATAAATTAAGGAATGTTTGTCTGTGATTGCATTACAAGAAAATGAGTTATTCATTGAAACAACTAGTAAATACTAGTTGACAGTTGAGCATTCCCATCAGTCCATATTAACATGAGGTGCCCAGCTGAAAATGTGACCCCCATAGATCGCCAATATGAACCCTTGACCAATCCTTTATGCACCAAGCTTAGCAGGGGGTTCCCATAATTAATAGCTGCTTAGACCGGTAGACCCATAGAAAAAGAGTTTAAATACAACTGCGCCGGCGCCGGTTTGCCGTGGATAAGCCGTGGTAATTAAGGGCGCAAACTTTTATCAATATGAAAGATTAGCATGGAATGGGGTTAGAAAAGCAGTGACTATTTAAGTACTGTACTTACATAAAGTGCAACTTCTTACGTCTTTTAATGTAAGTTAAAGTCAAGTGACTGACGAGTAACGGCAAGGTTACTTACTTAGAATCGAGTCGAGTCTTCGAATCGAGTTTCAAGCTCAGTGAATAAGTTGTAAGTAGATGGGAACATTTTAAAGTTTGTATTTTTCATCTTGTGAGTAACTTTTTTGTTCCGGTTTATCACAATATTATCAATAACGGTATTTCGAAATTCTCTTTCAGATCAATCTACCGATACCGGTTTGCTATTGTCGAAACTGTTATGTCAAATGGTGGCGGCGAATACAGTTATAATCAAGTTCCTATGTACCCCAGTTTATGTTTAATTTTCAGCTTATACAATAGAATCGATATTTTAACTTTAATTAGTTTTAGCTTAAGGTACTAGCTATTTAACTAAGCTTAAATACACCTTTGAAACCACCAAAGTTCTCTCTGCATTTTGCAGCGCGTACAAAATCGAACAAAACCGCAGTCCAGTACTAGTCAAAGTGAATTAATTACAATATTGTTTTACACCATGACCTTGAATGCGGACGCACGGTCATCACTCATCATCGCTGATCCAAAATGGTGATTACCGGTCGCCATGATGGTTCACAGGATTTACAAAATGGCCACGGTAATGGTGGGCGGATTCGCCATCATGTTTTAGTATTATCAAGCATGTCAATCCTGGAAATATGTTATCTTAGTTAATCTGTACAAGAACTCGGTGCAATATTGTTTTTTTGTAAATTACTGGATGACGTAAGCAAGTAACTGGATGATGTAAGCAACTTCATTTTAATTAGGTACCAATTTATTTTTCGGTTAGTTCTTTCTTAGTAAAGCACCATGGGGAATGACGATGTGTTGTAGGTGTTGTATGTAATATCTTCTCAATAGATAGGTCTTTATAGGAAACTAGCGTCTCGCCCCGGCTTCGCACGGGTAGCACTCTATCTATAGCCAGTTGACCTGTGGTGGATGATTGAAATACTATCTTTAATTAATGCAAGCCTAGTAATTTTTGAAAGGTTCAGAAAAAATATGACACAAAATTACCAAAAAGGCAAAAAAAAATCTGTTGATCGGACCGCTACCAAACTTTACAGGATCACCCGCTTGGCTAATCTGAAGATTGGCTGAAAACTTTATCAAAATTGCTTCAGCCGTTTTGAAAGTCCATAGGTAACGTACATACATACATACACACATCCATTTTTATATTATATAGATTTTACGCCTACAATAATTATTATCATGCCTGAACAACAAACAAATAGGTAGTGAAGATAATCAGCGTGTGACTGAAAAATGAAAGCCTTTTTTGTGGAACCGGGAATGGGGAAACTATGAAAACCGCTATGTAGGTATGGAGGCGAATTGGATATGCAGTCACCAATAAACACAATGCGTATAAGCAGGTAAATTAATTAAAAACAGGCTATAATAAAATAACGCAGTCATCGCTAACGTAAATGATAAGAAGTTAAACATTTACGAGTTGTATTTAAACAACGAAAAAGGAGAAAACAGTTTGATAAACTTAAGCATACCTACATAAGAATATGTCTTATTACTATCATGATACTTTAAAGCATCGTTCTCACCAAACGTATTGTCCGCCGCCGACTGTGAGTATGCTCACTGTCAGCCCCAGTGTGACAACGCACTACGTAATAGCGTATAGTCGGTTCGGTGTGAACGAGAAGTTAAATATGTATATATGGAAAGCGATAAACTGCGCTCACAGTCAGCGGCCGACAATACGTTTGGTCTGAACAATGCCTAAGTCAGTTAGGTTTTCATTGTCTTCAGGCATATATTGTGCTATCTATATAAAAACATTGTGACGACAGCCTGTTATATAAACTTTTACTTATTTCTACATACCTACTTATTTAAATAGTAATAAACTTTACATAATCAGCCTATAATGTTCACGCTGCTGGGACACAGGCCTCCGCTCAGTGAGAGGGAAAAACTTTTCCCTATAATAATTGAAGAGTTCCCTCGATTTCTCCAGGATCCCATCATTAGATCCTGACCTGATGACAATGGGACCTCCTGGAAAGTATACCCTTTAAAACAAAAAATAATTTTCCAAATTGGTCCAGCCGTCTTCGAGTAATCGGAGAACACAAAAAAAAAAGATCCCGACGAACTCAGAACCTTTTACTTTTTTTGAAGTCGGTTATAAACGTGAAATAGTTCTACTGCCTTGAATAAATAATGTCACTGTAACTGATTTACACTCCTGGGACCTTGATACAGATAAAAAAGAACAATAGAATGTAAATAACATTAGAACCACTTCATTATTTATTTGTTTACCTTTTCGATTCCTGAAAGGCGCCATGCGTCATTCGCCGATTGATCTTTAGATGGTTACTTAACGGTTTAAAGCCATCGTTAAACTTGAGCCAGTGTCAGCAATTATATTAGGGGTGCCAGCTAGACACATGTTCGGCTCGGGATGATTTGGCACAACCGCGGGTGGCAAAATAAAATATGTATGTAATATAAGTGTTCGGGGAAAAGCCGCTCGGCTAGTTCGAATTGTGCCGAGCCGATACGAACATGATTAGGTAAATGAGCGTAGCTACTGAACGAAATTTGCCGATCGCCAAGAGCCAAAAGATATGTCTAATATGTGTAGTAATTGTTTTGTGCCGATGTTGTTAAACAAGTAGACCACTCCTGAATCGAACGTGCCAACCCAAACATGTACCATGTATAGTCACGAGCACTAATATGTATACATTTAGCACAATTCAAAAGCGATTTTCTCGTGGAATTACGATTGCAACTTTGAGATCCTTCATAATAGTAATAAAATAAATAAAATAGCTTTATTTTCCTTCTACAATTATGTTTGTCTTAACTAATGATTAGTGTTAAAATATTTTACTTCTAGTGTGAATGTTAGTAATAATAATGTTTCTATATTTATATCTGTACAGTTGATAATATGTTATGTACAAGGACTGCTATTAGCGTTGAAAGCCTCCTCCAATCGTTTCCATGCTATTCTGTCTCTAGCTACTCTGCTCCAAATTTTTCCTACTAGTTTTGTAATATCGTCGCTCCATCTCGTTTGTGGTCGACCTTGTCTGCGCTTTTTATTCAGTGGTTCGTGGTGATTTTCGTCCACCTTTCATCTGGTACTTTTTGGAGATGTCCAGTCCATTTCCATTTCCATCCATGTACCTTTATGGCCACGTCCTTTGCCTTGGTTTTACTTCTTATTGTTGTGTTCTTTACTTTGTCTCTAAGTCTGTGGTTCATATAGCTCCTTATTATTCCTCTTTGGCACACTTTGATTTTTTCTAAATTTAGTTTAGTCAGGGGCCATGTTTGACAGGCATATACAATATATGTGTGCGTGGTAAGTAGGCATGTTTCCATGGTTTTTGTTTTTATTTTGGTTGGCATCTTACTCTCTTTAGTGTCCAGTATTTAGTCCAGGTGGCTTTGATTCTTCTTTCTATTTCCTTTTCTGTGCAGTTTTTAAAAGTGATTAGGTGTCCTAGGTAGTTGTACTCTTCTGCGTATTGGTGGTTTGGTTGGTTGGTAGATGAAATTGTTATTAGTACTTCGTGTCTGTTTGTCATAAGTTTTGTTTTTGTATGGTTTACATCTAGGCCCACTTTTTTTTCATAATAGTATGGGTTTCAAAATACTATGTTTGTAACAACATAAAATTACAATCAATACAGTAGGAGAGAATGAGTTTTAAAACTTGCTAGGTGTATACATTTTGCTCGTGACTGTACATACATGTAGTTATTATATTTTTTTTTTGTATTTTTTTTTAATTTTCTGCCGGTGGAGCTTCAAAAATTCATATCTTTTTTGGTAGTGGGTATTTTTCAGATTATTTTTTTGTGACATAAATTGTCTTAAATGTTAAAATCAAACATAAAATAATAAACTTCCTAACATTCTTGCAAGTCACTCAAAAAAGTATTGATAGCAGGGATTTAAGTTTTTAGTGGGATAAACTCAAATTTTAAATAATTCAAAAACTACAAAATATCGCGGAACATACATGGGGTATTTTCGAATACCAGGGGTATGAGGAATTCAGCTTTTCCTTTTGAACGTCACTATTTGGACCACCCTGTATGTAACACCCCTTATGCAATCAAGATAAAGATAAAAGATTCTTTGACGTGGGTCTATGATTTAAAAGATTAGAGGCTGAGAAATGTATGGAACCAATTCGGCGATTTTTGAACTAAGAAAAACTGCATTCAAAGAAACTTACACGTACATGAATCGAACTCGGCCATTTTCCTTTAAACCTATTGTTCCACTAAAGGAAATGATGGTTCGACATATTTTATTATCTGCAGTGTGGACCTTGAAAGGAATGTCAACATTTTTATCCTCTGTTTTACGTAATACATTGAGGTAGTCATTAGTGATGGACTCATGTGTTCGTCCTTCCTTAATGTATTATGCCATACAATTCAAATACTTAATAGCTTTTTGGAAAAAGGGGAGGGGGGGAGATACTAGATATTATCTGTGTGAATGTCTGGTTTTTTCACACACACTACATAACATAACATCACGCTTTGTTTCCCCGAAGGGTTAGGCAGAGGTGGACACACACTACAATATGCCCAAAATCCCTTTTAGGAATTGAGTTGTGTAATGTTTCATACACCCTCTGTAGAGACAAAATAAACACTGGTTGAAAATATTTCTCTTTTTTACCGACTTCAAAAACGGACCTCCTCCTTTTTTGAAGTCGGTTAAAAAGAGAAATATTCTTTCTCAATTCGGTAGTATTTTTTTTTAAATGTCTGTTACCCCAGAACTCCGTCATTTATAATCTTCCAGATTGGTCCCATATAAAGGTCAAGTTCCGATGAGTGGTTTTTGAGTTAGCTTCAATAATACGTATTTTTTCCACTTAGTGTATGTATGTTGATGATGTTATAATAATTTTCTGTCACTGTTATTTACATTGCAAGTAGTGGTACCTATACGACTTTGTGTGAGGGGTAGGTACCACAACTAGAAAGTGAAAAATTAAAGTTTAAGTTGTTAACCCTACCATGTATGTATATCTATGAGACAGCGGTGTTCGTGAAGTCTAACTCACATTTATTTAAAACACTGAAGTCGAAACGTCGTAATAATGAGATCTGCGCCAATACACACAACACAGCATTCTATACAAAAAGTTTTCTAGGCATGGCACCCAGAATTTATAATAAAATCCCAAAGCCTATAAGAGAAAAACATGAGCTAAATGATTTAAAAAAATATTTAAATAATTTCCTAACACACAAAGCATATTATTCCATTAATGAATACCTAGAAGATAATGCAAGATATGTGGATAGGTAAATATGTGCGTTAAGAATTAGTTTTTTTAATTCCTAGTATTTAATTTATGATTTTGTTTGTCATTTGCAAATATATTTAAATTTATTATTTATAATTACCTAATATTTAGAGTATCAGAAATGTTATTATGTTTCTAAAAATTTATTTGTTCGGAATACATTTTGTTTGCAATATTGTTAAATTTGTTTTAGTATATAATTTAGCTTTGATTTTACTTGTCATTAAATTTTAACAAAAATTCTGTTGAATTGTAAAAATTTCGTATCTGATATTTGTACGCCGTTAACGGCAAAACATAGAGATCTATGTACCTATTTTATTTATAACACCTATTTTTACACCTATGTTTAACAAATAAAAAACTTTGACTTTGATAAAACTTTTTTGTAAAAAAAAAAAAACAAGTAACCGACTTCCACCAAAAAACACTACAAAGTGAAAAATAACTTTAATTTCGGAAGTCGGAGGCAAAACCGAAAATAAAAAACCAAAGACTCGGTGTCTTTGGTTTCTAACTAGTATTCTATGATTAGAATTTCGAAAAAACTATTTTATCCGAAGTAGGCATTGTTACCTACTGTTTTTACTATCTACAACATTATGTTTCTCCGTTGTATCAACACCGTACGTTACCAATTTTTTACTTCTATGTTACGCTCTATTGTTACTTTTTGCTATCAGTAGGTATTACCTACCTGTTGCAAGTCTCTTGAATAAAGCAATATTGTAGAAGCTTCGAGAATAGTTTAAGGTTACTTACACCTGCAATTGCTTGAACTAAATCGGTCTTGTCTGT
This sequence comes from Fissipunctia ypsillon, assembly GCA_947568875.1. Taxonomy (NCBI): domain Eukaryota; kingdom Metazoa; phylum Arthropoda; class Insecta; order Lepidoptera; family Noctuidae; genus Fissipunctia; species Fissipunctia ypsillon. Next base: position 10,256,108 of record OX387659.1, on the reverse strand, counting down.
GTTGTAATGTTATTGCAGTATAACCTAGTCATGGTTAACTTTTTATTTGTAGACGAATAGGATTTATCTGTTGCCTACTTCGAGTGTCATTTAAGTACCTATTGGTACGGAATAATCTTATCAATACGTCTACCAATACGTCTACCAATACTGCTGAGCGTGCCCGCCTTCTGGCTGTGGGTGAATGGGAGTCGGGCCTCTGGCTTCAAGCACTACCGTCACCCAACATAGGCACTTTGCTGGGTGACTCCACCTTCCGGCTCGCTACCTGTCTGCGTCTGGGCGCTCCTTGCGGGGCTCCACATCGCTGCCAGTGCGGTGAAGCCGTCGACTGCCTCGGACATCATGGCCTGTCTTGCAGTAAGAGCGCAGGCCGGATAGCACGGCACGCCAGCATTAATGACATTATCCGTCGTGCTCTTGTCACCGCCGGGGTGCCAGCTGTTTTAGAACCCAACGGCTTGGCTCGCGACGATGGCAAGAGACCAGACAGAATGACCATAATGCCTTGGAAGTTAGGCAGGCCTTTGGTGTGGGATGCAACATGTGTCGACACCCTTGCGCCATCCCATCTGCCTAGTACGGCGGGCTGTGCTGGGGCGGCTGCTGCAGGTGCGGAAAACCTCAAACGGCGAAAATATTCCGATCTTTTTGGGAGTTATATGTTCGAGCCGTTTGGGGTTGAAACACTAGGGCCATGGGGTCCGAGTGCCCACTTGGTTTTCCGAGACATCGCCAAGCGGTTGGTCGACTCTTCACGTGACCAAAGGGCTGGCCTATTCTTTGGCCAAAGAATCAGCATCGCCATACAACATGGCAATGCTGCCAGCCTTTTGGGCACTTTTCCTGTTGACAGCGATGCGGACGAATTTTTTGATGCCCTATGATTATATATATATTTTTTTTTTACATTTGTACATATTATAATTATTATTTTAAGTCTGTTAGCTTATATATTATGTAAATATTATGTATTGGTTTAATTGAAATAAAGCTGTCCCTTGTTGAAAAAAAAGTACCTATTATTTTCAGAATTTTATTAAAATTAAAGGTAATTTAGAAGGGTTGTATGCGCCAGCGAATCCCGTGCTTTCGCAAGAAGCACGAGATTCGCTGGCGCTTACAAGGACTTAAGTCAGTTCAGTTCGCAGCTTTCTAGCGATAAGTGATTAGTAATAAATCTACAGTGTAAATCAAGAAGAAAAGTTTATTTCACCACCTCTTCGTTACCCGTCTCTCGTCGAGGTCCTTGTCGTTAGTACCCATACATACGCATTCAGGGTGCGTGGTGACGTGTGTCGCCAGCAGTCACTCGACTCAGGTAGAAAGGTACGTACGTCAAAAACGTGGGATATTATCCCAGATCGATAGCGGGTACAGGACGTACCCCTACCATTCGAAACATAGGTACCTACTTGGTTAAAAGTCCGACATAACCGACTGTTCTCTCCAGAAGAATTTAGGAAGATTTTTCTAAGAAAAAAAAATTCTGCGGGAAATTATTATCCAAATAAACTAACCAACAATTACGTATCAACCCATTTCTACTGAAACACGACAAAGGTAACCAAGACTGCCAAAGTGCTGCTCACTGCCGAGAAAAGGCATGCCCATTTTTGCGAACCAACTCAAATTAGCATACCGCTGATAATTATCACTAGAACAGAAGCGTATGCCTATGTGATAAATGAAATGAAAACATTACGTAAATACATTCACAATAAATATTTGAAAAAGATTCGCTCATCAACCATGACACTTAAATCATTATTTATACATTGCCAAACATAGCCATTGTCCCTGTCATTGTCATACCATGAATTTAAACGAGATATGGGTAAACAATTAAATAATTACCCACCAACGTTCGCGTGTTTGCAAGACCGATTTCAATAAATGTTCGCAGTATCTAATACATTTGTGGTTCGAAACAGTATACCATCGTATTTGTTGCTTGTAAACACAGCAATGTATTGCGTATGTACGCTGCTGTTCATAAGGCTAGCTATTCTAATAGCATCAGTACAGTAAACAATCTTGATCCTAGTTTGGTCTTGAATCGTGAACTTGACCTTGAAGAAAGTTTGCACGCTGTTGAATCGGCGAGTTCAACTTTTTCTATGATAAAAACTTTTTTACAAAAAATAAAACCGACTTCCGAAAAAAAACACTACAAAGTGAAAATGACTGATGAAATCTGTGTCTTTGGTTTTGTATTTTGTTTTTTGCAGAGAGTAGTATATTCTTTGGTTTTTTGCCACCGACTTCCGAAATCAGTTATTTTTCACTTTGTGGTGTTTCTTTTGGATGTAGGTTTTATTTTTAGTAAAAAAGTTTTTATTTTTTACTTTTTAGTTGTGGTATTATACCTACCTCACACGAATTCCAATACCACTACCTGCCGTGTAAATTACAGTGACAGGACGTTATTAGAACATCATCCACTTAGACTAAGTGGGAAAAAATATGTATCATTGAAGCTAACTTAAAAACCACCCAAGCAAAGTTAATCAATTTTACATGGAACAAACTTCGAGGTATACCCTCCCGAATACAACAAGAATCGTTCAAATCGGACTACTCTGTAAAAAAGAAAATGTACGTGTCGACTAGAGAATCTCCTTTTTTTTCGTCGGTTAAACAAAATATTCATGCGTGGATTAGATTCTTCATTTTATGGGTATGAAATAAAAAAAACCTTAAAAAAAACAATATAACGATAAGTAACCATTTTTATGGTTTTCCCAATCGGTGGTATAAGTTTTTGGCTAAATCGAGATAGGTAATTGACTGTCTATTTCATGGTTTTAGACTAGTATGGTTGACCGCTCCAACCCCACCAGTTGTGACACACCTCTTGTATCAGCCAAGAACTTAGAGCTACGAGTTTAGCATTATCAGTACCGATATCATCCATTACCTACTTCTTGTAAACGTGAAGGTCCGATGGTTTGCGTAAGAGCACCAAATCTTTTACTCCAGGTTCGAATCGGACAATCGAGAACTGTCTGTTAGTCAAATGAAGTCTATCTATCATTGATTTATAGTTCACTCTTGTTCAAACTGTTCGATTGCACAGAAGTTGCTAAAACCTCACCGAAACCGGTTGCAACACCATCCGAGTCAATTGTAAAACATTCTGTTAAGAAACCAATAATTTCATTTTAGTTTCCCTTTTTAATTGCTGAAAGAAATTTAATAAGCCCTTGTCCCAATTCTCTTGGCAAGGTGATTGATAATTTTATTTGGGTTTGTTAGTTTTTAGCTCGAGCTGAAATGACTAGTACCTATACGTAAGTAGGTACACTACGGTAAATGAATGCTGTAGTGGGGCGCGGTATTACAGGCTACAGCTTAGACGAGCTCCGGACATTGCGGAAATGTCCCTTACAAAAATTAATACGGATGGATTTCCATTGCCAAAATGGATACACCTACCTTACGACATATTAATTGTATAACAAAAAGTTAATTAAGTAATTATGATTATCTTATCTAAATCCGATTCATCTATTTCTAGTTCTGCTTACATAATAGCCTTAAATTATAATCTAACGGGTATCATCAACAATCGGCATGGTCTCTGTGATATAAATAAATGAAACAGTGGAATAATTATTGTTTGATGGCCCTTCTGATTAATATTTTAAATGTCAAAGATACGATACGGTACGGTGACTGATGTTCATAATAATTTATTTATGATTATTTATTTTCTCACCCAAAACCAACCGTGAGAAATGAAATAATTTGCAAACCACTCCATATTGTCTTTATCTCTATACCATTGACCGAGAACTACATTCTTCCGAAGTGTTGATTGATTACCTTATAAAGTTGCATTGACCGACCAATGGCAATGCAAAAAGGTGCATTTATCGAAATTATTTTTGACGCTGATCACCTCACCGAGTGTCTCGAATGTACTTACGTGATCCGAAAGCCGTTCTAGAAGTTGTTGTGCATATTTTGGGTCACGGGCGGTGCGATGGGTGGTGAGGAGCGGCGCTTAGCCATGAAGTAAACAGCTTCAGAAGCTCTACACAAAACAATGCGGAACAACAGGCCCAAGCAGAGTTATGCGCAGTTTTTCTTTAAAAGTATTCTGCACTCGTGCCACCTCCAGCTACAGTTACAGTTTTTCTTCAATCTTATCATCGAGTTGTGTGTGAGCTTCTTATCGCCTGTTGTTGGAAGTAGGCCTTCGGTACTTGTTGTTTGGTGGGTTCTGCGCTCCGGTTGCCGGGTGCCTACGTGACGCGGCCCGCGTGGCGAGGCTTGGGGCGAGGGGCGCTGGCCTGTTTGTTTTGTTGCGTGCGCATCGTAGTGATGGGACTTTATTATGGTATTTTTACCGACATTGTTTTTGTCGAAGATTTTGGTAAAATTTCGATAGTTGATACCTAATATGGTACTATTAGCTCGTAGTGGTATTTAACGTTGAAACAGGTAGACTTAAGCAGAATGAGCATGTGCCAAATAAAGAGGCATAAATCTTAGTTACAATAGCAGATAGATAAACAACCAGAAGGAGTAAGTGACAGTATTATGTCGAAGTAAGATAAAAGTCATGTCGGCATCATGTGCTCATAAAGCTGTTGTGATTAAAATGTCGATATCGATATAAGTAATGTAAACATTACAAACGTTGCTAGCATATCACTGGAGCAGCTCGTAAGGAGGCAAAACACAACAAAGAATCAGTCGGTGTTACAAACCCAACGCTAACAGTCGCTACAACTAATCAAAAAGAAAAATATTTTATTGAATCAAACATTTACAAAGTACAGAGAAAAGTTCTTAAAGTTTATAATCTGATTTGGAAGAAGAGAACGCTACGAGATTTCAAGATGTTTTCGACGAAGAAAAGTTTGGATAGAATCCTGCAGATCTACAAGAAAGAGATTCGTCGGCAAATCAGCATGACGACCAGTGTCACCAACTCTGATGCCATGGTCCCGAGGCTTGACCAGCCGGCATCCAAGTCACCTCAAAACGACGAGGCTGGTCTGCCCAAGAAGCTTCTGAAGTTGCAAAAATATCACAGGTCAGTGAACTCGTTTGAACTCTACGACATAATCTTTGCGTAACCGTCGAACTCGAAGCCGTATCATGCATCGAGTTTACATCGTAACTCGAAGCCGTATCATGCATCGAGTTTACATCGTATGTCGTACACAAGCTAAAAATAACACAAACAAAGTGAGTGCATGACCATATTACGATTAAAACGGCGAATTTGATCCGCTGATACATGCGAAAAGAGCGTGATACAGCTGCAAGTTACTCACCTACTTACAAATAAAAATCAACAGTTGTACGCAGGTAACGCCGGTGTAATCAAGAAATCGTAACATGTGCGCCACGGGTGCACTGAGTTAAATAGGTAGATCTCTTTGTACCTGACGCGTAGGTAATTATATCTAAATACAAAAAAATACTATAGCAACAAAGAAGGCGTATCATCTGTTCACCTAATTATTGATTTTATCAAGCCCGTGTGTGCTTATTATTCTTTACATCACAGATAACTTAATCAATCGTTATTAATGACTTGTGAATGAGAATTTTCGCCACTGTCTAATTTCTATAGTAAGTCAGTCGATGAAAATAAATCATCCGTATCTTTTCTGATGTGTAGATACCTGTCGACCCTGACTACCCAGGAAATGCCGATGGCTACCCGAGGACTGGCCGTGTCGAAGGACCAGTCCCGGGAGTTCATGGCTTGCTTCCCGGACATCGTGAGGGACCTCACTGAGACTGGCAAGCACATTGATGTGCCAGAAGCCAGCAAGTGGTTGGCTAAGGTACGTTACATGTCGCTACGGTCAGTCGTAAGTGAAGTCCGTTGTTTAAACCTGTTATAAAAACTGACTAGAAACTCGTCTGTCCAGCGTGTTGGAATAGACTTTAGACCTAGCCATAAATTGCTGTGCTTATTGCAATGAGTTTAATGTACAGACGCAACGCTAGCACATCAAGCTACTACAATCTATCAAATTTCTTTAATAGATCTTCAACTTTATCGCTAAATTCAATCATTTATTTCGGAAAACATCCATATCGTATTAGTATTAGAACTTACCAAACTATGTTAGTAAGTAAGTAGTAGCTAAAGCATTGGGTTCAAGGTTGATTGGGAAAATTTGACAGTTTCGGGTAGCTTGATGTGCTGGCGACTGTACCATGCTTATTTAATTTGCTCAGTACTAGCAGTGTATAGCTAAATATGTCCACATCTTTCTGAACGTCAATGTTTTTATTTTTAGCTTGTTGTTAAACTAAATTTAACTTCCTATCTAACTATTGGGTTGTTGCATAATTTTTATCCACTTTAAAATGAATTTTAAATGTTTTGTACTAATTTATTTAAACAATTGTTCGACAATATTATCGAGAACATGTAACCATCTGCTAGGCAAAGTTTCAATACCTTTAGCCCAGAAAGAAAGTGGTTGACAGGCAAAGAAATAGGCAAGTTCATTTTTTAGATCACCGAAATATTCAATTTTTATTTTACGAAGATGCTGTTTTAAAGCCTGGAATAGATGATAGACCACCCTTACCACCCTTGGTTGACTGGTAGAGAATGCCTAAGGCATTAAGTCCGCCTTTGTACTTTTTTAAGTGTGAAAAGTTTAAATAAATAAATAGTCGGAAGGAGCCAGATCAGGGCTATAAGATGGGTGAGGTATCGTTGTCCATCCGAGCTTTTCTACAAATTTACGGGTCACTTTCGCTATACGTGGTCTTGCATTATCATGAAGTAATGATGCAACGTTTTGGCCGTTTTTCTCTAACAGCGTTCGCCACTCTCTGTAGTTGATTCACGTAGACTTCGGCAATGATAGGCTGATTGCTGTCCATTAACTCCCACACCAACATTCCTAGCGAATCCCAGAAGACTGACAGAAGAAGTTTGTGATCATGCAAACTGCTTTTTGGCTGGGTTAGTGGCTGTTTGTCAGCAGGCATCCAAAAGGCCTTTCATGTGACGTTCTCATATAAGACCCAAGACTCGTCACTGGTGATAATCGACTCCAGAAAGCTCTTTGCGGGTGCAACAGCAGACTTTCACAAATGTTGACACGTATTGCACGTTGAGCGTCGGTCAAAGCATGGGGCGTCCATCTTGACAAAACTTTACGGTAGCCCATTGCCTGCAGATGGCGATCTATAGTACTGTAGTGATATTTTAGAGTTTTCTCTAAATCCCTGGTGCTGGAATCCGGGTGCAACTCAAGCTCGCGCCGCAACGCATCCTCGTCAAAAGTGACGGGTCGACCAGTATGAACATCTTTTAGACTTGTGTCTCCTTCATTAAAGCGTTGAAACCAATTTCGGCCAAAAACGGTGTTGATCTTATTTGGCGTTTCCCTCGAGCTAGTTCCAAATTTGTGTTCGTATAAGTAAATCGCTGGAAGATGTTGTTGATCCATTTTGTCAACTTTAACTAAATTCCAGTAACGAGCTCGCGCTTATAGGTATACCCTATGTGAAAGATACGAGAACATTCTACTATGTGCTAGATTTATTCTAGAAAATTTTCGAGACAACTGGAAATATTAAGGAAATTTAGAAGTGGGAAAAAAAATATGCAACAACCCAATAAACAGGGTAATTACAAGGATGCTGATTAGTTGATTAGTGTCATGTCCTATTTTGCAACGTAAACTAGATTAATGGGTTGAACGTCAAACTATAACACGCAGCTCTATTTAGGTGCACTTAATCGTAAACAATTTAATTTTTAAACCACATGCACGCAACATGTAGCTGACTCTTGACAAAATTTAATAAAGCTTAGGTATGTATATTGCCTATAGTTTATCTTCCATTTGAATTTCAAATAAAGGTCTTTTCATGAACATAATTTAAGTTAAAACTACATAGAACAACACGAAAAAACTAGCAAAAGTATCAAAAATATTTAGTCACGGTACTGGTTCGACATTATTTTTCTTTTTAATCTTAGCCCGTCGGTAAAAAATCTAAATCAACTGCGCTGTAATATTTCAAGGCTGACTTACCTACCTAGCTAAATTCGATACGGATGTTGTGTACTCCTATTTAATAATAATCGAAAATATTCACAATTCTTATTAGCCAAGTCGATGATATCATTTCAACTTTCTTATTTGTTTTTTGTCTCATTTAATGGTATTGTTTTGTTGCAGCTGTTGCAATACAATGTGCCGAACGGTAAAAAGAATCGAGGTCTAGCGACGATGCTGGCTTACAAAATGTTGGAGAAGAAAGAGAATTTGACGCCAGAGAACATTCATCTAGCGAATATGATGGGATGGTCCGTGGAAATGGTAAGTTTGGAAAAATCTCATATTACCTAAACCCATTGTCAAGGTTCCGTCCGTACCTACCTCAAAAGGAAAAACGGAACCCATACGAAGGATCATTTTATTCTCGGTGGCACTTAGTCTACTAAAGGCGCATTATCTAAGGCGATCTTTGTCAGTGTCTTCTGATAGACTCAAATGTAATCTCTAAAGAATTTGGTACAGTGAACTTGGGTTAAGTGGTTGTTAATAAAAAATACGATTATATGTGGGCGCCCAAGCAAAAGGGTCCAGTAGTGGGGTATTGAGTTAAGACCAGATTCAGTATCTAGAATAGTCAATTGATAATCAGGATTCAAAAAATATCCAAAAACTGGCACATTTTTTTATCAGACATTTGAAGTTGAAACTCTGAAAAAACTTGATTTGAGGAAAAGCATTTTCAAAGTTTGATTTTTGGTACAACTTAGTACATTTTCTGATATTTCTAAGTAAATTTTCTGATACTTAGAAGCATCATATAAAGTCATTTACTATATGAACTTGTATATAATTGAGCATTAATTAATACCTAAACAATTAAAATCGAGAAATGCAATTTTGTCACCCAACTTTACAAAACTGCGTACCTATATCTCAGAAACTAAATACCGTGAACTGGACCCTTTTTGCTTGGACGCTCACATATTACTATTAGAATTTTTCAACGATAAAAATAATAACATGTCCGTGGCGTTACATAAATAAATATAGAGAAAAAACAAGTTTATCAAGTTTCTCTATGGGACTGGCCTTGTGATTATGTTTTGGAACTCATACGCAGCAGGCACACTCACAGCTAATGATAACAGCCAAACAGCCAGCTTTATCTAACCATTGGCATTTCGGCAATATTATTATTTTCATGGATGGTATCATCGATTATGTCAATTCACGTGTCGCGACATTAGTGTGCACCTATTATTTACATTCGCTTATTAGTATTCATCACACCACTTCCAAAAGATAATATTATTTAACAGACGATACTCAAGTTTTTTCATCGCGGTACATCCTATCTACCTATCTAAAAGCCATGGTTAAAAACATACTATGGCGTAAAACGTATAATCATATTAACTTTGGCACTATGTTTTTGTTACATAAAAGACCGTGGCCTCTAAAAGTATTTCGAATTAAAATTGCAACATTCCTACTAAGTACAGGCAGAACTAAACCAACGCGCTATGTTCTATATTTAGAAAACCTGTAATAGTTCGTACTAGTTGCAGTTGTTGTTGTTGTTTTTATATAAGGACCTATATAGGTTCTGAGTCGAATAATATCTATAGCTCTCTAATATTCTAGAATCTAGTTTATGATCTGTTACTACTGCCTAACGACTGTAATGCCATGTAAATAGGAATGATGACTATAATTTTTTGTCCGTCAGATAGAGATTATTTAAAAATATTGGACGCGTATTTTTTTCTTTAGTAGATACTTTTTCTTTGTACTTTTTGCACCTAGCTTCTGACGTTTCATAAGTGCCCATGTAGTGTAGTGTAGTTATGTGAAATATAATATTTTGAATGTGTTTTTTTACGTAATCAAAAGATTACGGCGACACATTGAGTTAAAATGTTGCAGGACTTGCTAGATTTTATACTGAGTTGTGACGTATAGGGAGCCTCCACTCCCCAACTTTAATGCGTTTTATCTAAGTATTTTTTTATTAATATAATAAAGCAAAAAATACGTGTCTAATATTTTTTTATTATCTGACTGACGGACTAAATAGAATTTCTTTTTTTTTACCCAAGCATCATCCTTATTGTACAATTTGGAAGTGTAGGTAATCTATTTTACCTAGGCACTATTTACCGAGGTCGGCAAAATGGCATTCGATTCATCTAAAAATAAAACTATTAACTTCACTAGATACTGAAAGCATTTATCACTGTACTTTATTAGCACTAGCTTTCATGATTTAAACGCGGGAACACAAATAAACATTGGCCTACCTATAAAGTTTTAGTAAGCTATTTTTTTAAATGATTTATTTCCTATGCCAAATCCCGACGGTCATACATATGATCTTGTGGACCCTACTCGAAGCAATTATGGCTGACAATTTCCGTGACATAACATCAATGGGATTTTCACTAACTTAACTATTTTCCATTTTCACTTTTAACCTAACCTTGGCCCTATTACCCTATGTAAATTATGCGTACCTACTTAATTTATTTAAATCCAATTTGAACAATAGAAAGCAAAAGACAGAAATCACTAGAATTAATATAACCACTAAAAAGGAAGAGATATACTTATCAGATGAACGTCGAACTACTTTTGAAGTTCCACAGGGTAGTGTATTGGGACCTCCACTTTTTACAGTATGCATTAATGACTGGCCGAAATCAATTTCACATCCTATGACATTATTTGCAGATGATAGATAGCACGGTGACAATTTCTAGTAATAAAAATAACATGATTCATTAAAAGCTTGACATTCACAATACCTTGACATCTATTATAAAATGGTTAAACAATAATAATTTAAAGATTAATTTAGATAAGACTAAAATCATACATTTTAGCCAACGATTGAATATAGAAAATATGGACATAAATAAAAATAATAAAATTTTTGAAATCGTAAATATTACTAAATTCCTTGGACTAATAATTGATAAAAGACTTGACTGGAAATCGCAAATCGAGAACCTTTGCAAAAAAATATTGTAGTTTTGCATTCGCATTGCTCTCTGAGCTGAATGTAGATACCTTGATTGCGGCCTACCATGGATTAGCTGCGTTTCACCTAAGATACGGTATCATATTTTGGGCAAACTCTACCGACGCTAATACTGCATTCAAGGCCCAAAAGAGGTGCATTAGGTCTATGTTTGGGTTAAAAACGGATGATAGGTACATGTAAACCATACTTTAAAAAGGAGGAAACTCTTCCTTATCTGTATATCCTCGAAACCGCAATGTTTGTTAAAACAAACCCCAATCTGTTCCCACGTCTACAGGACGTACCGCGTAACAGGCGGGATTTAGCCATTCTTCATCCAGGAAAAACGGCACTCATGCGCAAAACTACCTACAATATTTAATATATAATACAATATTTAATATTTAACTAATAGCCAAAACGTTGCACAGTATCTCGTCTAGTATGTACAAGCTAGCGGAACAAAAATATTTTTTTACTTATTTTGTTTATGTACTATATCTAAGGTGTCTTACGCTATTTTAGAAAAAAATGGAGGGAATGTTTGTAATGTGTATGCGTATACGTCAAAAGGCACACATGCAAAATGAAAGTAGTCACCTGATTATACATTTTATGTTTACTGTTATCCCTGATGACTCTAATGAGCTGTGTCTATACATATAAATATATATAAAAAAGGAAAAATATGTGGAATTATTTTAACATGCTTAAAAACTCAAATTATAGCAAATATATATATATTTTTTAAACCAAATCAAAAAGTACATACCTTCAATAGTAGAATCCATCACAAAATAATCATTTCACTTTACTATCAATTTTAAGAGATGTTGTCACATGTGTGCTAAAAATGTAACTAATTTGCAAATGAGAATTGCACTCCCTTTTTAATTGATTTTGACCCCTCCAAAAAATTACTTAATGAGGTGACAAATTATTTCTTAAAATTCCTTACCTGGGAAGTGCTGTTTACAAGTTCTGACAATTTATATGAATATGGTTGTAATTTTGGACATAAATCGTGTAATATAATGACATTAATCTTGTAATTTTGACATCACTCTGGTAAATTTGACATACTTAAATCTTTTAATTTTGACATATACATGTAGTAACTTTAACATTATTCTTGTATTTGTTTAACATTATAGTTTTTGACTTATTCTGAACTTGGGCATTATAACATAAAAATAATTTCTAAAAGCTTCAAAATTATAAACTCTTGTAAGTGAATTCTAGGTAATTTTTCGATTTTTTCTTATTGTTAATTCTTTTGCATGTTATGGAAATATTTGTACGCCGATACTAAACATGATTGGACTCAAACGATGTAATATCTTGCATGCTCTTGTATGGTTTAAACAAATAATCTTAACTGTAGTTTCGTCTCTTAACACATAAGACGTGACGTAACACCAACTTACATGATCATTAGCTGCTTGATACTAATTGGATACACATGTTTGTCTCTATCCTAAGAACCTATCTCACAAAACCTCAGACATAAAACTCAAATAATATTGTGTACACCCTACTTAATGCCAATTGTGCATAATCAAACATTATTGTCCACAGTTCCACACCCACCAATTGCTGCTCAATGACATCATGGAGGGCACAGACTTGCGTCGCGGAGCTCCCTGCTGGTACAAGCATCCCGAAGTCGGCCTCACAGGAATCAACGACGCTGCTCTAGTCCAAGCCGCCATGTTTTCCACACTCAAACGTCACTTCAACAACAAACTGTACTACAAATCTGTCCTCGAGACGTTCAATGAGGTATGTTGAATGTATGTGTAGGTGGTTTACGATTTTCCGGCTTAAGGCTCCTGCAAACAGGAGCGACACGCGAAGCGACACAAAGACACCACGTGTCGCGAGACGAGCGGTCCGTTTGTGTCGCGTCGCCTGTCGCACCTTTTGCAGGAGCCTATATGCTTTGAGGATTTTACGATTCGGGTTTCCAATTTCTGAAGTTACATTTAGAACTGAGTCTGGTTATTTTTTATAGCTACTAACTTGATGTGTTCTATCGATAGTTTTTAGTATATCAATGGTTCTATTCTAATGGTTAGACTAAATAAGTACTACTCAACTGCTTTGGATGAGGCAGACATTTCTTGTTATTTATACACACATAACATCATGCCTTGTTTGCCCGAATGGTTGGGCAGAGGTGTACTAGCTATAGTACCTACCTACACCCACATTTCGCCAGTTATGTTTAAGTCCCATGTAATAGGGGGCGAGCCTATTGCCATCAACCGGGCACAAATCCGACTCCGGGCTGCTACTGAGAAATTCCAGATAAAAAAAAACCAATAATAGCACCTTGCCCAACCTAGGAATCCTGGGAATCCAGGACCTCATAACCACTTTTATATATACATATACAGTAGGATGTTAACAACAACCTATCTGAGCACTTGCTTTAAATAAGTCTTGTTTTGTTTTCTTTAAATTAGCTACACTTGTAACTAATAGATAAGAAAATCTATTTTCGTCTCCAACAGGACACAAATGTCATGTGCTCAACTGCTCAAGCAATCATAATGTTCACGAAGCTAACATTCGTTATCTTAGTATAGCAGTAACAATTAAAAATAATTGCGGGAGGTGTTATCATCACCAACAACAAGTTACTAATTATTATCAATGAGTTGAAACATAGTTTACCTACCCTACCTCTCTTAATGTATGACTTCATTCAATGCTTCATTCATTCAACGTATATATATATTTAAACTACCTGTAACTCGGGACTTCGTTCACATGGAAGTCGTAAGATATACAATATACTAAAATAACAGCCACATTTTAATAAAACTCCCTCGTCCATCGGCCCGCTGGAGTTGCATCGCCCGCCGGCGCTTTGTTCACAATTTCATAGGTTTTAAGGTTTTTGCGCGTAGCCCTAATTCTTTTTCTAAACTAAAAGTAGTCTAAGTTACTCCTTATAACATCAAAATCGGTCCAGCCGTTTTGGAGATTAGCCGAAACAAACAGACAGACAGACAAAGATATTAAAAATAGTTTTTTTGTTATTATAAGTAAGTGGGTACAGTATTTACTTTAGGCATTTAGTAAAAAGTTGTTATTTTGATATTACAAACAGGCACTTTCACTATCCGGAAGGCTTATGTATAAAAGTATCAATGCTTTGTAAATCGTAAATACCATGCGAAGTACGAGCGGGTCGTTACGATAATTATAGCACAATATTGCGCAAACACATAACGTTATTTAATTCGAACTACCTATTGTTGTCGTTCACAAGACAAAATAACTGGGTGCGTAGTTACCTATCGTATTCATAAATTGTTATTATTGTTAATGGTCGTATTAGTATTGTTTCAATTCAAGGCTCCCGCAGACTGGCGCGACGCCACTCTAGTAGAACAATTTCTATGAAAACTTCATGGAAATTGTTCTACCAGAATCGCGTCGTGCCCGTCTGCGGGAGCCTTCAATAGGACAGGAAGAATGTGAATCATGAATGACTGATTGACCTTTATAAAAAGGTCAATCAGTATGTGTAAATATTTCATAAATGGATACTGTTTATAAAAACGGTATCCATGTATGAAATGTTTCTAAGTAGCTTTTGCCCGCGGCTTCGCCCGCGTAGATGGCGGAAAATATCCAACGGGAACGTACTACTGGGATTAAAAAAGTACCTTAAGTTCCGTAATACTCTATTTGTTTACGCGGCGGACGCCAGAAAGCTCCCAGTCGGCATGATTTTTTCCGACATCTTCAACAATCATCATATCATCATATTTCAGCCAATTTACACAAACATACATACATAAACTCACGCCTTATTCCCATGGGGGTAGGCAGAAACTACAGAACGCCACCTGCTACGATCCTTACATACTCCTTTTGCCTCGAATACATCTGCGGGGCAATTGCGTAACACATTATCAATCGGAATCGGTTTCATTTTGACAGTTCAACAACATTCATTGCGTTATTTACGTGTCGTGCAGACAAAATTTTCGAACTTATGAAGCAATGGATTAAGAATTTGCTTCAAAATGATTCAGATTCCGATTGACAGTGTGTTACGAAATTAGGGTGCTAGTCATACACGCACGCCGGTTGCGAGTACTACTACGCACCTGACTTTTCTGAAGAACATCACCAAGAAGATCACTCACTATATGTCTTCCTAGGGCGTCCCCTCCTGGCGTTTCCACTCACATCTGCCGGTTTGAATTCGGGTTATTATTGGAGGTTATGAATTTATACAAAACTTTAATGAATTATAGGTAGGTACCTACACCTAAACCTAAAGTCGGTGTCTTTGGTTAAGTATTTCGTTTTTACCGCCGACTTCCGAAATTAAAGTTATTTTACACTATGTAGTGTTTTTCTTGGAATTCGGTTGTTTTGTTTTATAAATAAGATTTTATTTTCCACTTTTTAGTTGTAGTACCTACCTACCTACCTCACCCAAATTCGTATACCACTACTTGCGAAGTAAATAACAGTGACAGGAAGTTATTATAACTAAAAGAATTATACACTAAATGGAAAAAATACGTATTATTGAAGCTAACTCAAAAACCACTCATCAGAATTTGAATTTGACCAAATTTATATGCTACTCGGGAGAAAAAAAAAAAAACCTTTCAAATAAAAACTTTGCAAAAAGGCAAATATATGTTGCGTTATAAGTCGTATCCGAAGTTTGGAAGGCGTAGTTTTATCAAGCTTTGACGTCGTCGCCAACAAACTATTAAATCAACCACAAGGCGACAGATCGTTGACGAAATCTGTCTTCTGACAATCAAGGCCACACATAACATAGGTACGACTCAAGTCGCGCAATTAGAAGTTTATTACCATTAAAACCATTTATAGCCAGAGTGCAATACTGGTATTCAGCTGCATCCAGTTAGACTGGAAGCCGACCCCAACATAGTTAGGAAAAGGCTAGGCAGATTGATGTAGCCAGAGTGCATCACATGACATTTCCAGTATGCCCAAACACGGCTAGGATACATTGTTTTATTACGGAGTTTCGGTGCCTACCTTCCGGCTTCATCATCAGATCAGTTCGATGGTACCATTTTCATCAGAACCATTTATTTGCGTCGTCATAGTCGCTTAACTGTCATAATCATCTTATCGCCACTCGTGAGTAGTTCCCGTGGCCATCTATGGTCTTCTTCAGTTCCACTTCACCAAATGATACTTTCTGAATGCAAACGCTTGACTTGTTGATGAAAATACCAAAATCGCTATGTATATGCCTATAGTATTTGAGGAGTTCCCTCAGTTCCTCAAGGATCCTATCATCAGAACTGGATTTTGATAAATATGAGACCAATCTGGAAATATATCCTTTCAAATAAAAAAGAATTTTCCAAATCGGTTTTTAAGTGACGGAGGACTGAGGTAACAAACATAAAAAAAAATAAAAAGAAAACATACAACAGAATTGAGAACCTCCTCCTTTTTTAAAGTCGGTTAAAAATAAAGACTAAAATGTTACCTCAAGAAGTCAAGATACGAACTATGCAGCCTACATTTCCAATCCCAGCTCTTAAGAGGTACACAAAATGTTTATTATTTGTGATTTTTTAAATCCACCCCTATTTTACCCCCTTAGGGGATGATTTTTCAAAAACGCTGAACCATATAATTCTTTATTTCCTACCAAAAGCATAAATTTGAATTTTCATATCCCTAACTAAGGAATGCTGGGGTTCCCATACAAACTTTCATCCCCTATATCACCCCTGTAGGATTATTTTTGAGACAAAAAGTAGCCTATATCCTGCCTATAGATGCCATCTATCTCTTTGCCAAATTTTATCGAAATCCGTTCAGTAGTTTAGGCGTGAAAAGGTAACATACAGACAGACAGAGTTACTTTCGAATTTATAATATTATATAGTATAGAAGTATGGATTTGTGTCGTTATCTCTATTTACACGTCCACATTGTACACGTATCTTAATTGCCACACATATTATCACGTGATTAACGTGATAACAGAGGGGCAATTCCCGTAATTGAACGTTCAATCTGATCTCAGTCTCAATATGTCAAAAATACCTATAGGTAATTTCTCTACGTTTTTGACAAATTTTTGACATTTGATGGTCGCTGAGATGAGATTGTGACTAGATTTTGAACGTTTTTAATTACGGGAATTGGGCTTCAGGTTTGCAGCCAGACTATTTATGATAACAATCTAAGTATTATCAGTAGTCAGTCAGTAGTTTATTAGTAGCATGATTGTATTAGTATTAGTAGTATTAGTATTATCTAATCTTATTTTTGAGTGCAAAGCTACATAGCTACCTTGGTGGTAACGTATCTAAATACTTGATTTTAATAACCGTTATATTTTCTACGTATCTACCTTCCTAAGGGTTCACTGAGACTTAACCTGCCTTAAGCTTTCACACTGATAGTGTTTCATAAAACATACTTCAATCTGAACATGACATACCTACTATACTTACCCAAGCACATGAAAGCTGAAGCCAAACCGGTTGTAGCCTGTTGCACATTATGTACTTAACTTTCTTTTGCCTCGACCATTCATGTACCTACTAATTTTATTTATTAGCTACTAAAACTTAGCAATATTATAACTATAAGCAGCCTAAAAAAGTTCATCAATCCCGCCAATTTTAGTGGAACCAACTGTCAAGTTTTTTTTTATAGCATTATCATTGGTCATCAACATGTTTTTCCAGCCAGTAACGTGTATCTTTAATAGTAAACCTCTTTTCAGATGCTGTTGAAGTGCTCGATCGGCCATTTCCTAGAGAAGCAGATGGCGAAGACAGATAAGCCAGACCTTACCCTGTTCACCATGGAAAAGTACGAAGCCATCACTAAGTACAAGACTTCATACTATACGTTCCAGATGCCAGTCACACTGGCTCTGCTCATGAAAGGAGTGGAAGACCCTGAAACCCATAGACAAGCCAAAACTATACTGCTAAAGATGGGAGAGTTCTTCCAAATTCAAGTGAGTTAACTCTTTATGCTTTTTGTTTTATCTTAATTGAAATATTTGTTTTATTCTTACTCGTTTCACGTCAGCCAGTACTTATAATGTAAAAGTATACAGTGGTAGTTACCTAAGTCCTTATATAAATAGAAACTGTAAGATAGTATAATTACCTAACGAGATTTATAATCTCGTTAGGTAATTATACTAGGAGGAATTATACTAGGAGAGAATTACTTTATTGACGCACTACGCCTTTCACACGTTCTAAAAATATAATTTTATCGTAAACTGGGTTTTCCTTTACTGCAAAACTAATAATAACTCATGTTTGAATTGGTTTTAAACTTAAGTGTAATTAAAGTCACACGACTTTTAAAACAATTACCTTGCAAACGTCACGATTACGATTTGCACTTATCTTTATCTTTCGTAATGAATGAAAACAAATCTATCATCAAAAATAACAACGTTGCGGTTTGATAATAACAATATTTTTTTCCGTTCAGGATGACTTCTTGGATTGCTTCGGAGACCCAGCTGTCACAGGCAAGAACGGAACTGACATTCAAGATGGAAAGTGTACCTGGCTGGCAGTCGTCGCCTTGCAGAGGGCATCACCAAAACAGAAGCAATTCATGGAAGAAAACTACGGCAGCTCCGACCCAGAGGCTGTCGCCAAAATCAAGCACTTGTACGAAGAACTTCAACTCCCCCACACTTACTCTGTCTTCGAAGACGCCACTTATGATCTCCTTAGGACACAAATCCAGCAAGTCACCAGGGGCCTGCCCCATGAACTGTTCTTCAAAATCTTAGATAACATCTTCAGGCGAAGCATTTAAACTTTAATTTGTAAATATGGGTTAAGTTAGTGACATAGAAAGGTGCACAAGCCTAGTAGATGTGTATCCGTGTAAGGTATACAGAAGTTCTCAATGAAATAGGCGCACATTTTGAAGAATACAGTTATATATGAAGTGCTGTCGAATTTTATGTTTGAGCGCTGGGTGTGAATGCACTGTAATTAAGAATTTATATTATAAAAAGTGACGGCCTTTGAAACTTGTCAGAACTGAGGGCCCTGAATATTTGAAGAGTCAGGTCACGGAAGAAAGTCGAACATCGGGGGAACGCTAGGATAAAAATAGATTAGATTAGATATACTTTGTGAACATTTATACAACCCTAAGCCACCTAAGGCACACTGTTCGCGTGGGCGGAACCTATAATTAAAGCTTTGATAAACTTTTTCGTACACTTAGCTAATGAAATAATTATTATGATACTTTATGTACAGAACGTTTTTAATTATTAATTTTTTTTACAGAAAGCGTGTATTTCTCTCGATGATGATATTAAAATGTTAATTGCAATTTTTACAGATTTTTATTCTGCATCCTTATTTACTGCTGCAGGTCCGAAACATCTGTTCCAATTATAGTGGAGAACAGCTACATAGGAGGCGTCATCAGTAGGGTTGCTGATGGCAGTAGATCCTTGTAAAATAAATTATTTTTAGCCTTTACTGTCTACGCAGACTGAACACTTCAAAATTCCTATGAAAATGCTGGATGGTGGAAAATGATAGATGGTGTATTGATTAGACGTGATCAAGTGACTGATAAAATGAAACTAGAAATTATTGGAACTTAAAACATTACCTTCAGTAAGACCATGGCCTTATCTATACATATAATAAAATAGTAACCAAGTCCAGTCTGTATCCTAACTCATCTGCCTAACCTTTCCTAACTACATGTTGGAGACGGCATCCAGTCTAACCGGATGCAGCTGAATACCAGTATTTTACATGGAGCGACTGCCTATCTCACCTCCACAACCCGGTCACTGGGTATTAAGATACCCCTGGGTAAGCCTGGTTGTCAGACTTTCAGGCTTCTGACGACCCGTAACGACTGTCAAAGATCCAAGAATGACAGCCGGGACCAACGGCTTAACAACTTCCCTGTCCCCATACAACTCATTTTGATAATGCCCTACGTCCACAGGTTTTACTTATTGTTACGCTTATTAGCTTTTTTGAGTCACATGTGACTCACGAACGTAGGGCGTTAATTTTTCTTTACCACGTTTAATGAGTCATATGTGAACACACACACACAAATGCATTTATTGAGTGACACTAAGAATACATCATCCGTCAAATGTCAATAAACTGTCATAACTACAATTAGATTAGAAAATTGAATGTTTATTTGAGGTTATAATTGATATTTTATTGGAAAAAGGTCTGTTTTGTGGTTATAAATTGATATTTATCTAGAAAATGGCTTATAGAAGATATACAAATGAAGAATTGTTGCGGTATTTAGAAAATTCAGATGAAGAACCATTTAGTAGCGGAAGTGACGAAGAATATCAGCCCAACAATGAAGATGAAGAAAGCGAGGATACCGAGGTAATTGCAGATTTTATAGCAAATAGTGCAGGCAGAGGTACTGAGATTCCGTCACCCACTCCAGCAAGTTCATCGTCATCCGATCCATCTGATGCCCAATGGAAAAGAGATGTTTTGCCTTTAGGGAGGGAAACGTTTATAGGCAATCACGGTGTACAAAATATCGACGCAATTACTGAAGATGGGCGAGTTAGTTTGATCAAAATTTATGCCTATTTTGTACCTGATGATTTAATTGATGAAATGGTAATTCATACCAATAATTACGCTCAGTTGTTGAAAGAATTACGAACTGCACGATTTAGTCGAATGCCAAGATGGAAAGACGTCACTAGAGAGGAATTGAAAACATTTTTTGGAGTAATAATCTACATGGGTCTCAATCCTAAGCCGTCAATCGAATACTACTGGAATATAGACGTGCTTTACTATAATCCTCTTATGCACAGAATAAATATGTCGTATAACAGGTTCAGCTCCATTCTAAGATGCTGGCACTTTACAGAAATCCAAATAGGTGTCGTTGGAGAGCAAAGAACTCATAAAATAGACCCACTCATACATAAAATGGTAAACAATTTTCGTAGTCTTTATCTACCTTCCGATATTATTGTCGTTGATGAGTCAATGGTCAAATTTCATGGAAGGTTGCTAATAAGAACTTATAACCCAGCCAAAACAGATCGCTACGTTATGAAAATATATAAGGCCTGCACAATAAATAGCTACACATGGTCCTACCAACTTTATAACGGGATTTCGCATCAATTAGAGGGTCTTGATAAACCTGGTTCAACAGTGGTACAGCTCACAGAGCCGCTTTTAGATGCAGGTCGTATTATCGTCGCTGACAACTATTATACCAGTTTGCCTTTGGCTGAGTATCTAAAAGGTCGCAATACTGATTTATGTGGCACTTTACGTAAAAATAAAAGAAATTTGCCAAAAGAAGTAGTAAATGCGAAGTTAAGAAAAGGAGAACAAATAGCTAGACAAAAGGACAACCTCTATACTGTACTAAAATGGCATGATAAACGCGACGTCCTTATGATCTCAACCTGCCATGGAGACGGTATGTCTAACGTCACTACCTACCGCGGCGACATTATGAAACCTGATGCAATCATCGATTACAATGATGCCAAAAAAGGCATCGATATTTCAGACCAACTTGCTTCCTTTCATTCGCCGTTACGTAAAAGTTTATCGTGGTACAAAAAGATAGCAATAGATTTGCTATTTCAAGTCGCCATTATCAATGCCAGATGCATCTACAACGAGTTGGCAGACGGCCCTAAGTTGTCAGTTTTACAAGTCCAAGAACATCTAGTCCGACATTTCCTTGGACCTGCAGCATTAACCACAGAAAGTAACCAACCTAAAAGATCTTCAATCTCCTGTAGCTCTCCAAGCTATTCAATAGCCTCTTCAAGTCATTCTGGACATTCTCTACAAGAAATACCTCGAAATGCAAACAATATACTTGTCCGAAAAAGATGCACTGGGTGCTATGTCAAATTGAAAAACGAAGGATTATTGGCAAGAAAAGCTAAGCAAGTACACACTGAGTGCAAAAGGTGTGAAAAAGCATTCTGTTTAGAATGTTATAATGAGAAACATGCTTGATTTTTTAATATTTTCTTGTAATAAAATCCTTACATTGCAGTATTAGTTTTATTTATGGCAAATTTTTATAGTGATTAAATGATAAATATAAAAAAATCGCGAAATTTTCTTTTATCATTGTAAACATTAGGCTTTTTGCTATACGTCCACGTATGATTTAAATAAATATCATGTCACGTTTATACCGAAAAATGTGCCTCAAATTGTATAAAGAAATGAGTCACCTGTGACTCATGAACTTATTCTAGTACGTTCCTATGAGTCATATATGACTCATTGGACAGGGAAGTTGTTAACGTGCTTTCCGAGGCATGGGGTGTGTCGGTATGTAAAGACACCCATCCACGGACCGACCGCGACAAGCGTAGCTTAACCTTATCGATCGACCCGTGCGGCTGTCATTACTTAGCCATGAGCCCCTCTGTATCCTAACTAATATTAAAAATGCGAAAGTGAGTTTGTTTGTTACGTTTTCACGACTTAACAACTCAACCGATCATCATGAAATTTTGCATACACGTTGTCAGGAGTACAGAAAAGGACGGGGCACCTTTCATCCAGAAACAAAGTACTGTTCCCGAGGGATTAAAAACGCGAGCATAGCCGCGGGCAAAAGCTAGTAATGAATATTTAAAAAAAAACTAATTGCTACGAGGTGCGGGAATGAGTTTGATTCTGAAAATATAGTTTTTAGAATTTTTGTCCGTTTGTTTGTCTGGATGTATGTTCCGGATTGGCACAAAAACGGCTGAACGGTTCGGTTGTGGCACACATAGTTTATAACCTGGATTGACACATAGGGTACTTTTAATCCCGGTAGTATGTTCCCGTGAGATCTTTTCCGATATCCACACTGGCGAAGCCGCGTGCAAAAGCTAGTTTATAGTACGCGACTTGGGACAAAAAAAAATTATGTAGGTAAATCTAAAAATAAATGGATCCACTTCTTTAATCGTGAACGTGAAGTGAGACCAAATTCAACTAACGAGAAGGTTGCAGGAAGGGTGCAGCACCCTAATTGCGTAACACACTATCAATCGTAATCTGAATGATTTTGAAGCAAATTGCTAATCCATTGCTTCATATGTTCGAAAAATGTGTTGGCTCAACAACGTAAATAACGCAATGAATGTTGTTGAACTGTCAAAACGCAACCGATTCCTACTATAGATGTGTTGCGCAATTAGGGTGCTGGTTCTGTTTACATCTCTATTCGAATTTCTAACCTTATCGCCATACACAAAGAAAGGTGAAGATGGATTGACGTTAGTTCTTCACGTCTAAATCAACCTACACACTGTTATGCAAAACTGCATTAAAATAATAAAAGCAGACGTCTATTTTCTCCAAGACAACAAAGCCGGTTACAATCAGATAAAATGTTACATCCGCTTAATATAATCGGTCCTGTTGACTGCCGGTACTATTCCTGTGACAATCCTCGTTGAGTTTGCTAGTGAAACCATTTTAGTGATGAATCTTTGTAAGAGAATGGTTACGTCCAATAATTTTGTGGTTGGAAAAAGTATAGCGACTGTGATTACAAACGAGTTATTTGAAAGGTATGAATGAAATTGGAAAGTACTTAATTGAAATAAAATTGTTTTTTCCTGTAAATAGTCAGTCGACATTTCCTATCAGACTACCCCAAAGTAGAAATGGTGAAACCAACTTGACATAATCTTGGTCAGATCATGTGAGGACCATGTAGATTAGTGTCTGAAATGGTCTTTTGAGGAAAGAACGACACAAATTTGAGTGGACCTGTCCAGTCACTGCAAGCATTTGTCGCAAGCAATCGTGTAGCTCAACTCAGGACTTAAGGAGCTCATCGACTCGACGAACAATACCAAAGAAAGGACATTTGGGTAGGCTGCATAAAGTACCCACTCAAACTGCCAGACCATCATTAAAACTAACGGATACAACAAAAAAAAATACCCACATAGTCCTCACATAGTAATAAAATACTTTTTTTAGTTTCCGAGATATACGCAGTTTTGTAAAGTTGGGTGAAAAAATTGCATTTCTCGATTTTAATTGATTATTATTAATTAATGCTCAATTATCTACAAGTTCATATAGTAAATCACTTTATATGATGTTTCTAAGTACCAGAAAATGTAGGTACTTAGAAACATCAGAAAATGTACTAATTTGTACCTACCAAAAATCAAACTTTGAAAATGCTGTTTCTTAAGTTTTTTCAGAGTTTCAACTTTAAATGTCTGATAAAAAAATGTGCCAGTTTTTGAATATTTATTTAATCCTTATTATCAACACCTTTTTGATTCAACGGATTCTAGCCTTTGTGTGAGAGCCCTAAGGGTTAACTCAATACCCCACTACTGGATCCTTTTTGCTTAGACGCCCACAAATATTCATGTAATTTTCAACTGATTTAGTAGGTTTGGTGTGTATTTTTAATTTGGTAGCAATAGCTATTCCAATACGAACAGAACCACGGTAAAGTACCTATATCAAAATGCAAGGGAAGGCCAAATAAATTCCATAAGCTGGGCTCACAATCATCAATATCTCTATATCTACTTTCGATTAGCAAGTGCCTACGTGATGGATGACCGACATTTCTCGCTCCAGAGTTCGTTTGGGTTCTGTCTGATGATCACATAGCCAGACTAATGAAAACGTGCCACTGCGCCTAGTTCAAAACAAAATGCATTGCAACTTGGAAAGCTATTTAAATGCTATAGGCACTGAATGATTTATACATTTTACTTCCAGTACCATTCAGAGGTTCCGCAGTTCCGTGGCAACCAGCCAAAATAAGTTCGACTTGAAGAAGGAAAGGGAGGAACTCCATAATGCTCTGCCAGGAATCATTGATGTCCTTTCTAAGCATGAAAAGTTTCAAGAAATTCCAGCAGCTGACAAGTGGATGAGAAATGTGAATATGGGAATTTGGGAAACTTGAGAATGTTTTCTGACGACGACCTATGTTGTCTCTCATTCTATATAGTAGTGTCCCCTGCGTGACATCATAAAGCTTCTCCAGAACCTTAACAGTCTACTCCTGACGCCAAAAAGCAGATTCGGATCTAGCCCACTGACACCAGTACACGGATGCTTTATTAAATTTGACGACAATGGAATAATACTGACTAGTTCTCAACATTTATTATATAATTTATGTGCTAATACCACACTAATACATAACATAAATAAATACACACCCCTCTAGCAAACAGGATCTACCAAAATAGGTACCTTCACAGATTACTGAATAGTGGTACCTTGGAAAACTTTTGTCTAGAGTGATAATTTCTTCAATTATTATCATTTGTTAGTTCACGAAAATTTTACACTTGACACACCCGCACTGTTTATGTGGGAATGCCCTAATTGTCCCTACGTCACGAAGTATATTTTTACAATTAAAGTAACTCTATGACATGCGTAGGTGGGTATTGTTATCTGACGAGATAGCCAGACCCCCAAGCAACTACGCTACCCGCTTGACCGAGCTTTCACTGAGACTGGGACCCTCAACCCTTGGTGACTTTGACGCTACCATGCCCTGAAGAGAAATAGAGAATCATACGTAATGTCCGTTCAGCAGGGTTTTTTAAATCGCACTGGCGTTCGTCCATAAAGGTACTGAATTTGTAAAACAAATTGACTTCTACAATAGCAACCATAATAGATTTGGACAATAGGCTCTGCACTGTTGTTGGCGAAGACCATTATGATGCTCACAGCTCATGATTTTATATTCCAGGTTTTAAATAGTAATATAATCGGTGGTAAGAATATGAGAGGACTGACAACGGTAATGACGTACAAAATGATTGAGAAGCCAGAGAATATCACAGAAGAAACGTTGCGACTGGCGAGAACTTTGGGATGGTGTGCTGAAATTGTAAGACATTTTTTTATACTTACTTAGTTCTTTTTCGTAAACACAGCTAACACAGATTTTAGGATATCCTAGAAAGTAAAATAAGTTTGGTTTGAGGCATTCCACGAGCTCTCACTCTCTTGACACAAGTAACCACCTTGCCCTTGACCTTGGGGTTGTAGTCCCAAGATCATAAATGTGATAGTATCCGCATTTCTTACTATACTAGAGATTCTGTAGTAATATTATTAATATAACAGTTACAGGCATACTGCTTAGTGCTAGACGACATAGCCGACGGGTCTTTAACACGTCGAGGCATGCCTTGCTGGTACAGACGGGAAGATGTTGGCATCCCAAATGCAGTCAATGATGCTACGCTTATCCACTATTGTCTGCTGCAAATATTAAGAGCTAACTTCGAACAATCGCTGAACTATGTGAACATTTTTCATAATTTCAATGAGGTAGGTATTTTTTACATGCACAAGTTTTCAAAACATGCCTTTGATCATACGAGTACATGTAGAAAAGATATTGCAGAGTCATCTAATTTTAATGCATGCTTTGTTGATTTTACAGACGCTCTTCTACACAAGTCTTGGACAATATCTGGATATCATGACAGGACTGAACAAAAAGAACTATAATTTATTTACTATGGACCACTACAATGCTATTGTCAAGCACAAGTCTGCTTACTACACGTTCAAACTGCCAATAACGCTTGGACTAATGTTGGCTAATCAATTTGACGAAGAAACTCATAAGAATGCGGATGACATTTCTATGCAGTTAGGAAGACTATTTCAAATGCAGGTGAGCAAGTTGAATTTTAAGGAAAAAATTTAAGCGATAGGTATCTATCGAAGTATCTGTTCCTAACCTTCCGTCATTTGCATTCATTCAACATTTTTTCAAAACAGGACGACTACATCGACTGTTTTGGAGATGAAAATATGACCGGGAAAATGGGCACTGATATTCAGGAAGGCAAATGTTCGTGGTTAGCAGTGAAAGCTCTGCAGCATTGCAAACCCAACCATAGTGCTGTATTCAGAGTTTGTTACGGCAGTAAGGAACCGGCACACGTAGAGCGCATCAAGGTGCTTTACGCACAGCTCATGATTCCACAGCTTTACAAAGAAGAAGAAAACGAAATCTACAACAATATTGTTCAGAGAATACAAGCCGTATCTTCAAACGCTGAACGTGAGTTGTATCTACAAGTTTTAGATGGCCAGTATGGCAGAAAACATTAATTTAAACTTTTGAAGTTAAAAAGTACAGAAGGTAAATGCGTTTATTTAGAAAAAAAATGGGACGGCTAAAACTATTAAATAAATAATAATATTCCAACAAGATGTTCTTGTTTTATTTAAGTTCCCTTTCAACTTTTATTTTTGACGTCTCAAAAGTCTAGGTACCGTTCTGTAATATGTCCTCTTGCCACCATCAATTACTGCTGTCACAGTGACAGCATTCATTCAAGGCTGTATTCCGAATTACACCATAATCGCTCACAGCGCTCACATCAATAATTTGCGATTCGATTTAGATATCACGATTATGACAGCCGAGAACTGTCAGCAATTCGGAACGTTTGTGAACGCGCTCACAGTGCACTTGAATACTCATGGTTGGAATACAGTATTTCTTTGTGTATACACCACAAATTTCTTCTTTTTCTTTGGTTAGGTGGCGGCTGTAGCCAGAAGCACAATTTCGAAAATGCCACGTTAGTTTAAAGATATGATGCGACTTGCATCAAAACACCACAACTGTCACTTTTGACAGCGCTCACGGTGATAACAATTGGACCGATTTAAGCAAAAATTATCCAACCTACAATGTCGGAGTTGTGGGTTGGACCATTTTTGCTTAAATTGGTCCAATTTCGGGCATGGTCAGCGTTATCGCAATATGGCGCAAGTCATCATGACGCTCACGCTAATTCGGAACAGCTTAAATCGATTACAGCGCAATTCGGAATTTAACACAATGGTTGAAGTGAAGTGAGTTCTTGTTCTTGTCTTGTCAGTGTCAAAATATCGTCAACTTTGGAGGACGTTGCGGCTGTCAATAACAAATATAAAATTTTATTTTTATCGTGTACCTGTATTTTCAGTTCTAGTAATAAATAAAACATAGGAAGCAATATTATAACACAAACATTCTATAGAATAAAGTGGACATTTAAAATCTCCCTTTATTGTGTATTAATCGCCAGGAATTCGGTCAGAGAAAGTGGGCACGTCGCTATTATTTATTTAAAGATGAATAACATAAAATTCATTTATATTTTAAGTAGAACACGAACATTATGCGGCGGCTATGTTAAACATCCGGGGTAAGTTGACCAAATGATAGTTTATCAAGTTATTAAACTATAAAATTTAATGAGCAAGTTTAGCTTTCCTATTAGAATCTCATGTAAACAAACTCTTTTTGGGTTAGATCTCCATCGTTTGAGTCTAAAGGCTTTCGTTAAAAATATAAGAACTTATTAGCACTAAGATTTGAAAGCCATAGTAATATGGCACAGAATTCACGCATCTTAAGTAAATAAAAACTGGCCAAGTGCGTGTTGGACCACGCACAATGAAGGGTTTCATAGTCGGGATGAATTTTTCCCACAAACAAAGTTAATATTGTACTTGAAAAACATGGAAATGTAAGTTTGTTCTCACAATATTGAGTGATTTACCATGTTATTTTAAGACCACAGATTTCTATTAGTTTTTCCTGTAATCTATAAGATTAGAACTATTCTCTGTATTTTTTCAAAATTTTAGGCTCAGCAGTTTCAATCATGCAGGGTCAATTTTCATAACATTTCTTTAATAACTTTAAAATTATTTAAAAAAATATATATTTGAGATCCTCTTAACAAGCCCTTTCATTTGATATGTCACATGGTACAGTTTGCGAAACTTTTCTTAAATTTTCTAATTTTTCCCCAAAAGTTATACCATATATTCAAAATTCATTTATTTACGTTACATGTTCGTGTTTGGGTCACAGAAATTCATATGTGTAGGGATTGTCTAGTTTAAAACTGCACGCCCCTCCACTGCTTTGTGCATACACATTTCAAATGTTTGTACTAAAATTTCAGTGGAGGGGCGTGCAGTTTTAAAATAGTTGATCTCTACCAAATTTCAACTTAATCGGTCCAGTAGATTTGGAGCAAATCGGCTGTGACAGACGGACATACGAACAGACACACAAGTGATCCTATAAGGGTTCCATTTTTTCATCTGGACATACAGAACCCTAAAAACAGCAGTTCTAGACAAATCAATCAACACTATCATATTATTACTCAAGTAGTTAAGAGTTAATGGAGTACAGGTTATCTGTGTCACTGAACATTGGCCTGTATCATTAGTGGTTCTTTATCATACTTAAATGATAAAGCTGGCCGAGTGGTTCCTGACACAGAACCAACCTGTCTTCTAAGTTCCTTCCTGTGCCCTATATTATTAAATTAATAAATAAAAAAAGCTCCCATTCACAGAGAGGAGGCCTGTGTCCCAGCAATGGGAACATTATAAGTTGAATATGAAAAGCTTTTTGAAATGTCTGCCTATTATAAAAAAAAGTTCAATTGTTTCATTTAACTTTTTGTTAAACTTAAATCTTGACATACTTAGGTAACTCATATTCTTTAGGCACTCTGTCTGGAAGAAAATTATTTTTCTTGAGTAAAGTATTGATGTTCTATTGCATACCTACTCCAAAGTCTAATATTAGAAAGTCCATAATAGTATGATTACTGACCCGAAAATTTAAAGGTCACTAAGCTTATTTAGGAGTCACTAGGCAGGGTCAACTAAAAATAGTAATTTTGGCTGACCCTCCTTGATGAATTGGTTGAGCAACAACATAAGCCTATTCAAATAAATCTTAGTATTAACATTTTTATATTTACAGTTTTCTACAGCAGTCGGTCAAGAGAGCTATGCATACCAGTGTGTCTATATCTCAAATTATGAAGGAAAAAGAGGTGTTCCACAATGTGCTGCCGGGAATCATAGACAACCTACAGGTCAATTCTAAAATATCTCTACTGCCGGAGCTGGGAAGCTGGGTCAGAAAGGTAGGTCATATTTATTTTAGACAAACTCAATTGTCTTGAAAAAAATAATGAAAAATTCTTGTACTTTAAGCTGAGAACCAGCCTTTTTTGACAATCAAAAGCTGCAAAAGACATCCTTCACATCAACCACCTTTCAACCATCATCTTCAGCCACTTTTACCCTATTCCAAAAATGCATTCCCTGGGCTTTTTCTTTTCATACCACAAAATATTTTTCTTGACCACTAAAGTTTCCTCATTAATATATTAGGTACCCATATTTCGAGCAGTGGTGGCCCAGTGGTAATGGCCCCGACTTACCAGGCAGGTGCTTTACTTTGTATTTCATCACAATGGTGGTACAGACGCTAGCACATCAAGCTACTACAATCTTGGAGCATTTCCGACGTTTGGCTCCCAGACTGGAGCGGGCCGGGGCTGCCTTGGGGCGGCTCCTGCCCAATCTGGGGGGTCCAAACGCCTCCTGCCGGAGGCTCTACGCGGGGGTCGTGCGATCCATGGCCCTTTACGGAGCTCCGGTGTGGGCGCGTTCCGTGAGGCGGCGACCGGTCCGTCGGTTGAACGCGTCCCAGAGGGTCATGGCCATCCGGTTAGCCCGGGGATACCGCACGGTCTCCGGGGAGGCGGCGAACCTCCTTGCCGGATTACCGCCATGGGATCTGGAGGCAAAAGTCCTCGCGCACATGTGGGAGTGGCGCGGGGAGGCAGGACGCCGGGGCGTAACTCCGTTGCCGCGAGAAATCGCGGCACGGCGGACAGAGCTCCGGCAGGATCTCATGGCGGCATGGAGAGTGCGATTGTCGCAACCCAGCGCTGGGCACGCCACAATTGCGGCGATAAGTCCCCTCTTTGAGGAGTGGCTGGAGAGGCGCCACGGCGACCTCACCTTCCGCCTGACGCAGGTCCTCACCGGACACGGGTGCTTCGGGAGGTACCTGTTCCGGATAAGGCGGGAGGAAACGCCCGGGTGTCACCACTGTGTGGATCGCCCGGAGGACACGATGGAGCATACGGTGGAGGTCTGCCCGGCTTGGGCGGAGCACCGCCGTGTCCTCGCGGAAGCGATCGGCGGCGGCGATCTCTCGCGTCCGGCCCTGGTCCAGGCCATGGTACGGAGCGAGAGTACATGGGCAGCCATTACCTCCTTCTGCGAAGCAGTAATGCTCGTGAAGGAGGAAGCGGGACGCGTGAGGGAGAGGCAAGCTTTGCGCCCTCACGCCCCTAGTCGCCGCAGGAGACGCCCTGGGCGTCGGGAATTGGCAGCCGATTCCCGGCCACCGTAGGCGCGGGCTTGCGGACGGCGAGCAATGGGTAGCTCGCCGTCCAGTAAGGACCAAGCCCGAGTCGACGGCGCGTCGTGCTCCACGCGCGCCTCAAAGAGATGTCAGCACTATTGACGGGGTCCGCTAGGGCCGATGCCAGCTAGGGTTGCGGGATGTTCGAAAGAGTTACCGTGGCCCCGGCACAGGCAACAGAAGGAACACGGGTGGGTTTTAGTCAGTAAATGTCTGACACGCCCTCCCGCTCCGCCCAGAGCGGGAGAAGTCATTTGATGATTTCCCATCCGCAAAAAGCTACTACAATCTGTAAAATTTCTTTAATAGATTTTCGACTTTATTGCTAAAGCATTAGATTCAAGGTTGATTGGGAAAATTTGACAGTTTCAGGTAGCTTGATGTGCTGGTGTCCTTAACTAATTTAATTGAGTTTATTTCTCTAAAACATTGAAAGTTTTGTTTGTGCAGTGCTAGAGTATTTTTGGTATTGCTAGAGTATTTTATTTTTGGTTCTGTTATTTGACGATAGATGGTGAACGAAATTCAGTAAAGGCTTTTATTTTTAAGTTAATAAATAAATTTTTACTTTATTGATAAGCCTTCTCTCTTACAAAAATTTTAAACCTCGCCGCTGGTACTTACTATAAAAATACCTTAAATACTTATCATAAATTCATGTGGTACTTATAATTTACAAAATATTAAGCAATTTTCGTAAAAAATCTTTCACAAATTATTAACACACAAATCCTCTTTTCCTAGAGGTAATATGTATGGACGCCACCACAACAAGCTACCCGAAACTAAAATTTTCCCAATCAACCTTGAACCTAATGCTTTAGCAATAAAGTCGAAAATCTATTAAAGAAATTTGACAGATTGCAGTAGCTTGATGTGCTGACGTCTGTAGGTACTATCACTATAATCGATTTGAATCGATTTATAAACAAATACAATAATCCAAAGGCATACCCACGGGACTTTACTGGTATTGTAATTAAAAACCAACATAAAAGAAAACACATGAAAGTAAAAACTAATGTGTACTTGTAAAAAAAAGGATAAAAAAAATACAAATAACAGTTATTTAACTAATTGTTGTAGATTGTAGTGACGCGGAAGAAAGTAAATACATAGTTTTTGTGGCAAAATTGATACATAAAGTATTTTTTCTCTAGTCTAATGTCCACTGAGGGCCTCAAATGGGCATTTCCCTTTACAACCATGTACTTACTAATATAAATTACAAGACCCACACTACAAAACTATAAAATATTTTCTTTTTCTATAAACTACCTGCGCAGTTTAAAATATTGAAAGGAAGTTCTCTTATAAAGTTTGGTAATTTGTTAAAAATAGTAATGCGCATATGATAGACATTCTTTTTAATCAACGATGTATTACAAATTAGAATTAAAATTTCTGTTTGGTGTAATCGTCACCTTTGAATCTAAGGAACCTATTATGCTTCCTTACAAAAACCGATACATGCCGCTCAAAGTCAGTAATTACAGTTTTATGAATATAGGATGACTGGTAATTAGTGACCGATACTTAAACACATGATTGTACTCATGATAACAAACAACTTTTACTATGGGACCAAACCTGAAATCGTGAAAAAATTATCAGCTGGTCCCTACATTTATACTCGCATAATTCGCCAAAATGTAGGGACCAGCTGATTTTTTTTCACGATTTCAGGTTTGGTCCCATAGTAAAAGTTGTTTGTTATCATGAGTACAATCATGTGTTTAAGTATCGGTCACTAATTACCAGTCACGCTATATAGGCCTACAATATTCAAGTGTACCGACAACGCTTAAAGCTCTTACACATTTTTTTGTACTAAAAATGTCTTATCATTATCTGTTGAATTGCCCCATATCATAAGTCCGTATCTTAATGATTAACAGAACTTCATTTGTGGGTATTCGGGTTATATAAGGTCTTTACCTATGAAATTGGAGATTTGTATGAACATTTTAAAATAAAATATAAAAAGATTTGATGTCCATCTTGGGCCTAGGGTACTATGGCGACTGGGCATTCCCCTTTTTACTATGAATAAGTACCTAAGTAGGTATTATTAATGTTAAACTAATTTGCATGCACTAAACAAGCAAAATATGAACTGTGCATAAGCCACCAATTTTTACATCTGATTAAACCTGTATTTTCAGCAAAAAAATTATTCTTATTCTTAGGGCTACAATTTCAACATTTTTATGAATTCCATAGTCATTCTGAAAAATCAACTTAATCTTTTCACAAGCATATAAGTAGATGATATTCGTTTAACTGAAAATAACATCAAATGGAAGAAACAAGGATTTGAAAATAGACTTTACCCACTTGCTGTATTTAAAAAAAAAAAATCCACTCTAAATGCGTTCAAAATCGCGCTATTACCCTACAACTTTGGACGTAATATACTCCCAGTGGCCGTATTATGAAGTATTAATCCCATCATGATTCTAATAGTCCGAAAAAGGGATGGTGTTATTGGTCATGTGTAGTTCGGTCTCTCTCGCACACTGGCATCATGATGGCATTAGAACATAATATGGCACCAGGGCAATGATCTCCCCATAGCTACCTACACAGGCTCAAAGTGACAGCTGTCTGAATGTATATTTGAATATTTACAGGTCCTAGAACACAATTTGAAAGGCGGAAAACATTCAAGAGGATTGATTACAATGTTATCATACGAAATACTTGAGAAACCTGACCATATAACTGACGAGAAACGCAAACTGTCCAGGGTTCTTGGATGGTGTGTTGAAATGGTAACTATAAAAACAGTTTTATATACTTATGATAAATTTTAAACAGTCGTCTGAAACTGTACGATAGTACACGTCTACCTGCCCCTTTGGGGATATTATACAGGGCATGGCGTAAATAGTGGTCCAACGTTAAGCGGTCGATACACCGTATTTTCAGCTATCACATAACACAACTTGAAACTTTTTTTCCATAGATCTCAGAATAAAATATTTTTATTCTTTTTTGAAAGATTTACACCTTGCTTTACTAATTGGGCTGTACAATTCAGCTCTTTTTGAATAGAAATGGCTACAACTTTTGTTTAAATTAAGGAGTCAGTTATTATTATACTATTTTAGATTCTGCATTAATTGAACAAGTTTTTATAATAATGGGCACCGACAGTGTCGTACATTTTTTTACACCATTCGCACCCCAAGTCACACAATTTTCTAGACATTTGAGTTACATTTTGAAATAAACACATTTTTCTTTATTACCTATAAAATTACATTTACAAAATTACTTGCATGTGATATCACATGTATTCCACAGTTATAAACAAAAACTGATGATAACATAATATCTTTTTTTAGAAATTACAGCCACATTAGTAAAGCAAGGTGTACATTTTTCAAAAAAGAATTGAAAATATTTTATTCTGAGATCTATGGAAAAAAGTTTCAAATTGTGGTATGTGATAGCTGAGAATACGGTGTATCGACCCCTTAACTTTCGACCACTATTTACGCCACACCCTGTATAAGTATATAAATTAGAAAAAAGTTCGGAAAATTTTAAATAAAAGCAAACTCCATAATGTTCTTGAGAGTTTGCAGCACACCACAGGACGTAAAACTACGGCTGACGTTAAACCAAACTCTCCATTTATTTATAACCCAGTAGAGACTGTAAAAAACTTACATTGGATTGTGTAAACAGTTTCCTTGCGATTTTTCCTTATGCATTTTGTATCTATTGGCACTGACCCTGAAATGCCCGACTACCTCGTTGGTCTAGTGGTCGCAAGCGCTACTGCTGAGCATGAGGTCCTGGGTTCGATTCCCAGGTTGGGCAAAGTGTTATTGGGTTTTTCTATCTGGAATTTCTCAGTAACAGCCCGGAGTCTGGATTTGTGCCCGGTAGATGGCAATAGGCTCGCCCCCTATTACATGGGACTTAAACATAACTGGCGAAATGTGGGTGTACTGCTATAGGTACTACACCTCTGCCTAACCCTTCGGGGAAACAAGGCGTGATGTTATGATATTATGTTATGACCCTGAAATTTCTTTACGGAGTTTTCAATTTATTTATGCTGGTTGCAAATACGAGTATTTGCGTAGAGCCTTGGTATTGTCGCAAATTGAACAACATTCTTGGTTGTAAAAGGAAACCAGGACATATTTTTCAATGCAGCATCCTTTTTGTTCGATGAAGCATTTATCAAGGTTGTTTACAGTTATACTTCCATAGATACAAATAATGAAGTAATGTAGACGCTAATCTGCTTTGTGCGTGCTCTGCCCTAAAGGCGCCACATTCTCCTTCTGCGAAGCAGTAATGCTCGTGAAGGAGGAGGCGGGACGCGTGAGGGAGAGGCAAGCTTTGCACCCTCACGCCCCTAGTCGCCGCAGGAGACGCCCTGGGCGTCGGGAATCGGCAGCCGATTCCCGGCCACCGTAGGCGCGGGCTTGCGGACGGCGAGCAATGGGTAGCTCGCCGTCCGGTAAGGACCAGGCCCGAGTCGACGGCGCGTCGTGTTCCACGCGCGCCTCAAAGAGATGTCAGCACTATTGACGGGGTCCGCTAGGGCCGATGCCAGCTAGGGTTGCGGGATGTTCGAAAGAGTTACCGTGGCCCCGGCACAGGCAACAGAAGGAACACGGGTGGGTTTTAGTCAGTAAAAGTCTGACACGCCCTCCCGCTCCGCCCAGAGCGGGAGAAGTCATTTGATGATTTCCCATCCACAAAAAAAAAAAAAAAAAAAAAGGCGCCACATTATTGCTAACTTCCCTTCCGTCTAGTCAGAATGCAGCCAGTCATTACTGGCTAAGTTGCACGTTCACTAACATGCAACTTATCCAATATTTTATTCAAACGTGTCAGGATATAGCCCATTTCAATAGAAATACTGAAATTACGTCTTCTATACAATATTATTTTTAGTAGGTATATGCGAAACCTGAATATAGTTTGTTCAGAATAAGTAACTGAATCGATTCCAATAATTTTTCCATCATGTTATATTTTGTCTCAAACATATTTTAAAAAGGTTGGACACCGAGCGATACTAAGTACTCTATCCGCAATCATACGCGCACAACACAGGTCACGGCCACGGCAACTCATAGCAGCGGCACTAAGCGAGTAGGCGCGGGCGCACAGGCAGTGGGGCGGGGGTAAAACAACCCCTTCAGTCGCCCGGATGCTACAGGTTGATGCGCACGTGTCACGCTCCGCGCGGGCGTGCGGTCACCGTGGGCCATTGTGTTTCGATTGATCGTGTACCTATCGTATGTAAAAAGTATCGTGCAGCCATGTCTTTCCCATACACAAACGTCCAGTGCCTACACAAAAATGGCACGACATTGTAACTACTGATCAAGTCAATTATTGTAAAATAGTGATGACTAACATTTTTAAACACGCTAAGATGGTTAATTGTAGAAAGTTATTATTTGTACCTACAGCCTGCTGTGGTTAAGTAATGCGATGTTTAACACTTTTCATCCACTTTGAACTTAGCGTAAGGTGTAACAAATCGCAATGACTACATTTTATCACTTACGGCTGCATTTACGATCTTACACTCGAATATTACGACAGTCCAAAGCCTGCGAATGTGATGGAAAATGTTATCACCAGTTAATTACAATACAATCGCCGTACGGTTAGGTACCTACTGCCAAATTATTATCAATGAGCGCAAGACGACGCTGCTGGAGGCGCGGGTGGCGCGAGGACGCCGCGTGGTGAGCACTTTTTTTTTTTTTTTTTGTACGGACAACCAGATAACATAACAAGCTTATAACTTTGTTTTTTTTTTTTTTTTTTTTTTTTTTTTTTTTTTTTTTTTTTTTTTTTTTTTCATGATACAATTTTGAAATTTTGTACATAGATTCTTTACATAAAAATACCAGACACGTGTTTCGGGTTTCGCATAAACTAAAACTAATCTTGTATATTATACAAATACAACATGTCCCGGAATTAACGCACAAACAACCTCTTAAGGGGTCATTGTTGTTCCGGATAAGGCGGGAGGAAACGCCCGGGTGTCACCACTGTGTGGATCGCCCGGAGGACACGGTGGAGCATACGGTGGAGGTCTGCCCGGCTTGGGCGGAGCACCGCCGTGTCCTCGCGGAAGCGATCGGCGGCGGCGATCTCTCGCGTCCGGCCCTGGTCCAGGCCATGGTACGGAGCGAGAGTGCATGGGAAGCCATTACCTCCTTCTGCGAAGCAGTAATGCTCGTGAAGGAGGAGGCGGGACGCGTGAGGGAGAGGCAAGCTTTGCACCCTCACGCCCCTAGTCGCCGCAGGAGACGCCCTGGGCGTCGGGAATTGGCAGCCGATTCCCGGCCACCGTAGGCGCGGGCTTGCGGACGGCGAGCAATGGGTAGCTCGCCGTCTGGTAAGGACCAGGCCCGAGTCGACGGCGCGTCGTGTTCCACGCGCGCCTCAAAGAGATGTCAGCACTATTGACGGGGTCCGCTAGGGCCGATGCCAGCTAGGGTTGCGGGATGTTCGAAAGAGTTACCGTGGCCCCGGCACAGGCAACAGAAGGAACACGGGTGGGTTTTAGTCAGTAAAAGTCTGACACGCCCTCCCGCTCCGCCCAGAGCGGGAGAAGTCATTTGATGATTTCCCATCCACAAAAAAAAAAAAAAGGGGTCATTGTTGGTACTCATCATTATGGACAATTTTTATTATGGGACCAAACCTGAAATCGCGAAAAAAATCAGCTTTTTCCTACATTTTGACGAGTTATGTATGTATGTCCCATAGTAAAAGTTGTTCATAATGATGACTACAAAGACCCCTTAATTCCGGGACTGTATATATAAGTAATTCTTCCGTACGTCTATATGTCACTGA
Organism: Fissipunctia ypsillon; assembly: GCA_947568875.1. Taxonomy (NCBI): domain Eukaryota; kingdom Metazoa; phylum Arthropoda; class Insecta; order Lepidoptera; family Noctuidae; genus Fissipunctia; species Fissipunctia ypsillon. Next base: position 10,217,945 of record OX387659.1, on the reverse strand, counting down.
ACTCCTAAACGGCTGAACCGATTTGATGAAATTTTTTGTGTGTATTTGAGTGGTTCCATGGATGGTTTAGATTCACAATTGGACCCGATAGGTGGCGCTGCCATCGAGTTCTAGGAAACAGGACAACGTCTGTCCGGTCAGCTAGTATATTTTATAATATGATTATGATAACCACGACATTAAGACCGCCTTATGTTCCACCATTCTATAGTGACCATTGTTAGATTATGCATAGTATGTGCCTAGTATAAAATGAATGGTACCTACACGTCACACAGCAAATTTATTATTGAATCTCGATCCTTACGAGCGTTTACCGCGCGCGGGCTGGCAACATCGCATTTCTAGAGGTTTTTCGTGATTATTTTCTTAAATTTAAATCAAAGGACAATTTCCTCTGACAAATACTTAGATCGTTAGAAATATCAACTCTTAACACAAATTTGTTGTACCTACAACAAGGCTCAAGAAAATAGGTGGCTCGTTCAGATGTCAATGTATACGTTTTTATAATAAACTTCCAAGCCCCGTTCAAGATCTGAGCCTTAATAAATTCAAATCATTTATTAAACGTAAGTTGTGCCAGAAAGCCTTTTATACCGTTAAAGATTACATTGATGACAAAAAGGCGTGGGATTGAGCTGCTCCAACTAATTTTAATTTTTTAATTTTATTTTATATACATACAGATTTTTTTTTTGTTCTTTTCTTTTTGCTATTTTTTTTTTCTTATATACACATTGACATGAATATTTACTTTGTAAAATGTAATATTATTTTAATTACTGTGAATGTGAACACTATGTGGGTCCTTGTTTTTTTCTTTTTCTTTTCTCTCAGCTTTAATTTAATCAGTTTGCCAGTTTGAGTAAATTATGCGGCCTACCTAAATGTCCTTTCTTTGGTATTGTTCGTCGAATCGTTGAGCTCCTTAACTTTTATGTTGAGCTGTACGATTACTGACAGATGCTTGCACTGACTGGACAGGTCCACTCAATCTGTGTGGTTCTTTCCTCAAAAGACCATTTCAGACACCAACCTACATGGTCTTCACATGATCTGACCAAGATTATGTCTGGACTTTAAAAGAGACTGTGACCTCTGAGTTTGTTTCGGCCTTTCTTCACAGAGTAGTCAGATAGGAAACGCCGCACAGTGTGTTATTTTCAAATCTAGCGGCACTTAATTACGTTTCTTTATAATTCGAGTTTTCTGTTCATTTATATAAATGGGAGATATTTATTGTATTTATTTAGATATGTATAAGTGAATAAAATGATTCAAGCACATAAATATACACAGATTTAATGATGAAAAATAAATGTCACATAACTAAATAATAATAACTCATGGTTTTTAATACAAATACAATCACACACACATCACATCTTCGTAACTGCTGTTTACATCGGAATTTCCTCTACTTCGCTGTCATTATTGCCAGATTCACTTGCTGGTGGAATTTCTGGAGCCATGAAAAATACCATGATTTCATTAGGGAGGCTATGTTTTCTTCGTGGTTGAGTTTTATTTATACTGGATAAGTATCGATCGGATGATATAAAGAATCGGTTCAGGACATCTCTATTGGTGTTTTCTCATGAGTTCTTAGGGCTAAAGTGCTCGCGGAAACGTCTATACTCTTTATTGCTCGATTCTTGAGCCTCCTCCGATAATTGCCCGAGGGGTAGTACCTACACAAGCATGCATAATTTTATCCGAGTGATGCAAGATCTTATGTATGCTAGCAGGCATGTAGTACCACGAGTAGTGCTGCAAACTTATTGCAATCAATGTCATGGTCGCTCGATAAAGCCTCGAGTAGAAGTCTGAGATCAACTTGTATGCCTGTTATTTCAGCTGTTTTTTCAGTATTTCTGAAGAATCTGCGGGCCGTGTTGCCGTCATTACTGTTTCCTGAAGACTGCTTTGGCATATCGACCAGAAGGCCCATTTCTCTTCGAAATTTTTCTTGAATCCACGCCTTTCTGGTAGCCACGGATTTTTTTTCATCAGGTGTCCTTGCTTGCCATTTTTTAAATTTCTAATTTATATGTAATGTGGACTAGGCATTCGAAACTTCTGATCCACGAATGAAGAGGTGAAATCCCGCATGCATACATGTCTTCATTTGACAAGAGATCAGTCACTCGGTATTCATTTATTTCTCTAGGGCTTGCTCCACATATATAACATTTTTGAGATGAGTCTAACTGAGAGAGGGTGCTGCATATCTTGCCATCAATCATGGTGAATACGAGCTCGTGTTTGCATATTATGTCGCAATTGCCAATCTGTATTTCAGTAAGCAGCAAATGGGCAATTTGTTCTTTCATTTGTGTCGTTTCAGCTTTAATGACGTCATTTGCATTGGTTTCTTTTTTAAAAATGAATCTCAGTAGCCGACAAAATCTGGTAGAATTCGGACGAGGGTTTTGCCAATAAATGTTGCTTTTTGCTTCATTATCCACAAGTCGAAGCGGTACTAGTGTGATGGAGAATAGGTGTTCGTCGCTATACTCTGTATCATTTAGGGTTTGCTTATACCTACTCTGTGCGGAACTACCGTCGCATCCCCATTTCGTTATGAGACGCAGATTTAAAGACGTAGTTGTAACTTGATCAAATACTTCCTTTTGAGTAAGGCATATCCTCTTTATGGTGATATCGAGCATAGCTTGCGACTGAGCATCAGCGGATACCTCGGTGATTGTAATAGCATCTTCTGGTGGATAACAATCGTGTTTGGCATTTTCAACCAGCTTATAAGGGGGATAGATATTACAGCCGATATTTTTGCTGCGTTCCCTTATCGTTTTATACTGTTGGGTGCTCAGTTTGGCATCAACCATCATTGAGAGAGCCTGTTTCGGAGACATTTTTACTGGAGGTGCATCAATCAATTTTATCGATTTTTTTATTTTAGTAGCCTGCATGGGTGACCTAGTGGCTAGTTCTTTAACTATACTAGCAGTGTCTCTTTTCCCAGCGGAACGGAATGAAACCTCAGCAGCAAGAGTTAACTCTTCTTGCGATTTCGTCATCGTCAAATCTTGGATTTTTCTTCTCTTCACTTTAGGCGTGCATTCCGTAAATGCTTTTACTGGGCGACCAACAGTAGACTCACGATCGAACTGTATTGACCTCGTAGAAGGTAACAAGCTGAAGAACTCCTTAGGCAGTGATATTTCGCGGTCTAGCCATGTCTCATTGGCTTCAAGAAACCTTAGCAGCTTTCGTTGGTTTTGCTCCCATTTATTTTCGATTTTCGCACATATTATACTGCTTACAAATACTCGCAACACCCTTGACGTGTTGTTCGTTAGATCCGCCATATTATATTTTTCTAATATCCGATTACGTATTAATTGATTTCGGTTTAGCCTTTTTCACTCGAAGCCAAATCTCGAAAATTTCGCGTTTATTTATAGTGCGCCTTCCTGTGGAGAAATAAAAAAAATGTATGGCGGACGCAAAATGGCGCAACCAAATAAAGCTTTATATCATAGAATATTACACAATAAAGAATATAAAATACATTTTGGGTGAGATACATGCGGATACATTTTGTAAACTCAAGCTGATTTGAAAATTTGCAAAATTAATTCCGTTTGTAGGCAATGCAATGATTTGATCATAAAACTACTACTTAAACTAATAATATTGAACTAATTCTTACCTTGTCGGCTTCTAAGAAGAACAATGATCAACACAGGACTATTTTTTTTAAGATTTAACTGCCAATTAGCCCAAAGTATATCTGAACAAAATGACTCGTTGCAACAGATTAAAACAAATGCCAATGATTATTAAAAATGGCGTCACTTTGTAGGCTTGTCATATGAACATTTTTATTGCCAGTGAAAAATTGCTTGCGAAAAATATATGCCTAGTATCTTACAAATAATATTGGGCTTTAATGATGTATACTTTTCACAAAAAAACATTCTAATTAAGTTCCGCTAGATTTACAAAAAATACAGTGTGCGCCGGCCTCATCTAGTTTAAAAAAAAAAAATGTTTGACATGGAAAAGTGTTTGTATAAACCTACTTACAGAAATAAAATCATTTATCATTTATCACTTAGAAAATGACACATTATCAATTATTTTCTATTTTCTAAGATTAAATACCAAAATAACTGTCAAAAAATAGCATACATACGTAAAAATACCAAAGATCTAAGTATTTGTCAGAAGAAATTGTACTTTAATTTAAATTTATCAAAATAATCACGAAAAACCTCTAGAAATGCGACGTTGCCAGTCCGCGCGCGATGAACGCGCTTAGTCAATGATTCAACGGATGGAATATAAAAATTTTACCATAAAATAAAATTTGTATTATGTTTCCTATGAGGTCTGAAGTCCAACTATAAGAGTACATCGTCTTTCTCACACGCCTTTTCGTTAGACGATGACACTTCCGTCACGTGACCTGGCCTCAGCACCACCTGTAGCCTAACCTGGAACTAACTTGACATCACAGAGCAAGCCGCCATACCTTATTTATGTCATTGTTCGGCTCATAATGATAATGACGGATCAGGAAGAAATTATTTGGACTTCAGACGTCGTAGTAAACATATTATTAAAAGGTAAAATAAGGTAAGGTTTATTTTATTTTAAGGTAAAATTTTTATACATATTGAGTTACGTCTGAAGTCCATTAAAAAGACCTGTTTGTTATCTCCTAGTGGCTTGCTTCTTAAACCGCAACAGTGTCATTAGTAATTATTATTATATTGTATAATAATATAAAGAAAAACCAGGAATTTAACTCCAATGAACCATCAACAGCGAAGAGCAGTGGTGGCCCAGTGGTAACGGCCCCGACTTACGAGTTGTAATAGGTCGTGGTTTCGAACCCATGCAGGCGCTTTACTTTGTGTAAATAATTTCATCACCACTACTCTCGAAACGGTGAAGGAAAACATCGTGAGGAGAGAGGTCGAGCACCCGCCAAAGAGAGGGGTCGAGAGGTCGTGGGGTGTGAGGTTTCGTGGTGTGGGTCTTTTTCAAAAATTCGAAGACATGTGACATCTACCAACCCACACTGGGCCCGCGTGGTAGATTACAGCCCACTCCCTCTCAAAGAGAGGAGGCATATGTCCCAGCAGTGGGAATATTATAGGCTGATTACGTGTTATGTGAACGATCATCATTGCTGAATTAGTAATATAGGTTTACTGCTTGTAAACTGAAGATTTTTAATTAGAAACTGCGAATAATTGAGAGTGACTTCTCTGGCTTAGTACTATTGTTCCGGCCTGTATTTTCTACCTCTCTGTAGTAATATTTTCTAAAGATATCTTCATGGCGCCAATTTGTCTTAGCCAAAATATAATTAACTGGGTATTTTTCTAAACAAGAGATGGAACTACTGACTTAAAACTACCAAGTGTAGCCTGTATTCCGGCTTCGGAAAGAATTCGTCTTGTCCATCCACCTATAATTACAGCACTAGCTGGTTTACGAGGCTCCCTCGTGGTGATAACAAAGTAAGACAACCTCTGATATTTTTTTCAAACAATGCTCTAAACCAAAATAAAGGATTTGTATTTCTATCTGGTGAAGCGAGTAACGTCCACCTTGATTGTTGGTTTGACACTGAATCAGTTTTTGAGCCAAAAACAGTATGCAGGGTTATTGAATCCCCGTTGTCCGCCAAATGTTTAGGTTAGAGAGTAAGAGAGTCAAGTCGTGTACTCTTCGACCTGAAGCCAGCAAAACTCACGCTCAAACTTTTTGTACCATCTGTAGACAGTTGCGCGAGAGGGACAGTCATCACCAAGTATAGGCTTCATTTCTTCTAAACAGTTTTCTGGACTCAATCTACGTAAAAAGTTATAACGCAAAATTGCGCGATATTCGATAGTCGTCCCCGAAGCCATTATAGTGAACTTGTTCGAACACGATCTGCGGCAATACTGAATGCAATCAAATGACAACTGACACTAACGTATATCATAACATAAACAATCAAACTACGTGCTCGCGTCGGCCATTCGCCTTAGTATTATTAAGTATCTCAAGACTTTCAGAACACCCTACGTACATTGTCTATGTATGAAGCTGAGGTTGCCGTTATTCTAGTCGCTTCATTATATATACATTTTAAATTGAATGATTTAGTGCCGATTTTTCAATCGTCAGATAAAAGCCAATGCAAACTATTGGCATGATTTACTTTTTCCTTCGCCAGAAATGAAACCTAGGTTATATGATAAAGGACAATACGAGAAATCAATAGCAAAAAGAACCAGGTCCATCAACCGTAACCGAACGAAGATACGATACGAAGTATTGCTAGTATATTTTTGTCAGGCGTTGATCTATTTTTTTATATTAAATGAAAATACAATCATACGTGATATTTCCATTGATAAAATAGATTCAAGTTGGTTGTTACTGTTATATTTTTTTCTCAGTGGCAGTTTTTTATTACTAAAACTACTAAAAAAAAAAAATTATAGTTGAATAGAATAGATATGCGTTAGTGGGTACGTGCGTATTGCGATGACCGCTATTGAAACACTATTTAACACGTATCCACTATAGGATAGGACTTCTGGGTTACTTTTCTAAATTGTACTATGGAATATTCTTAAATAAAAAAGAAATGATACAACCATAAAAACCGAAACTATTTATTAAATATGTAGTACTTCTGGTTTTACAAAAACCTTTGTTTACCTTATCAATTATCATAGAACAATAATTATATCACTCATTGCCCACAAAGCAGACACAATACACAATACACACATATGTGGTTTATTGCACAGTGAAAGTGTTAAACTACTAAATTCTTATAGATAAACTTAATTAATAATCATCATTACTCGTCTCTCTTCCCTCATCTTGTCTTATTATGAAATCCAGAAATTGAGCTGGAGGACTTTTGTTGATGTCTGCCCCACGCCATGAACCACAATACAGACATGACGTGGCTACAACAACCAAGTGTTCTCTTCCCAGAAATACAGGAACAGTAATGCCCTTTTATTGCTGCTACGCCATCATTAAGCCCTTCTATCAAAAGATAGACGAAGTATGTGCGCTGGTCGCGATTGGATTCGGCTACGCAGCAGCCACGGATTGATGACGCCGATGTTAAATATTTCCAAAACCGAAATATCTAACCTGTCCTCCCTGTACAGTTCAATATGGAACGAACCATCGCCCCTCACATGTTCGCCATAATAACTCCTGGCCTGACTTATTTGGTACGTCCCCAGAGCATATATTATTAGGTCGTTTATGTCGAGTATGGGAAAGTTGTCCAGGCCGGAAACATTCGCAGTCATTGACACAAAATCAGCTCTGATTTGATTAAGATTCCTGTGAATAACATAATCGCTGAAATAGTTTTGATTAGGGGTTTCATTTATTCTTGTTATTATTGACTCCACTGAAGGATGATCAGTGAGTGGTTTACCAAAAGCATTTAGTAATGCACCGGCTATTTTTACTTCGTCGAACAAGTGACTCGCTGCTCTATTAAAAAAGGTAGACCTAAGTTGTCGAAACTGATTTTTCAACCGTCCGTTTATTGTTTCTACGACCCATCTACATAATGTTACTCTTCTCGTTTGATTCGCCTGTTGCGTTGTCAGCTGTACCGCGCCAGCATTTTTTGTCACCGGCATATAAGCGCGATAGTACATGTTCATCGTCACTTTAAAAAAAGTAATGAAACGGGTTACCTACATCATGAACATTAGTGATTTCTTTCAAAATCATTGCGTCCGATTTTGTGGCTTCATAAGGCCCATATATTTTTTTAGGGTTTTTTTCGCGGGTAGGTGTGAAAAGAGTTAACACGCAACTTTGTAAATCTTTTTTAATTAAAATTATTATAAAGTATTTTTCTTGCTTTCGAGTTTAGAATCTTTTCTATAAACTACTAAATAAGCAGCGCTCACATTGGTGAAACATTCCATGTAACACACTTTCTTAAAACTACACCACCTGCCAGCTTCTCACTAGTGTTGTCATAGTCGCTACAAGTTCTGCACACTTGCCATGTCATCTCAACTGGAAGAGATCCAATCGGCCCAGAAGAATCTCGAGGAGTGCTTCCTTAAAAAGATGGGTGAGCTTGAGGCACAGATTCAATGTGCTGGTCCCGCAAAGGACACTGTAGCAAAGATTGCTGATGAGTTCCGGTCATTTCGCGAGCTTATGTTTGGCATGCTGGGACTTCTTAGGAAGCAGATACTAGAGTGCTCTAGAGCGGTTGATGGATTGGAGACAAGATCTCGTCGGAAAGCTCTCATTTTCACTGGGTTTGTTGAGGCGGACGGGGAGGATTGTAGGGCTCTTGTGTTGGACATTTTGAAGAACAAATTAGCGCTGCCTGACATCACTGCATCAAAGTGTGTCATAGGCTTGGAACATCAAGCAGAGGACCAGCAATTAGCAGACCCATATTGGTAAGATTCTCCAATGTTGACCTGAAATCCACTGTTTGGAAGGCAAAGTCTGCATTGAAGGGTTCTACGGTCACAGTCAAGGAGTTCTTGACCAGGTCTAGGCAAACCGTATTCAGCAGGGCACGCCTGCACTTCGTAACGCTAAGTGCCGCCATATTCTCGAGAACATATCTTCTTCTTCACCTGCTGATATCTGGAAGTTCCTTGGTACTCTTGGTATCGGCAAACCACGTCATGTGGATTTTCCTAATACAATTGGCCTTGATGATATCAACCGTCACTTCACAACCACTTGTCATTTGGATTCCCAAATGTTGTCCCAGACGGTCAATTTCATTACTGGCTTAGCTAGTCCCATCATAGAACCATTTCACTTCTCTCCGGTCACCTTGGACGAAATTAAAAAGACCATCCTGTCCATAAAATCCAAGGCTGTGGGGGATGACGGCATCAGTCGTAGTATGGTCGTTTGGATCCTCGATACCCTACTTCCTCCGATTACCCACATCATAAACTTTTCTCTTGATCCCGGACAATTCCCATCCCTGTGGCGTATGGCCTATGTCCGCCCGCTTCCTAAAGTTTCAAACCCCTCCCTGCCCACTCACTTTCGACCCATTTCCATTCTCCCATTCCTGTCTAAAGTGCTTGAGGCCTGCGTTCACAGACAGTTTGCGGGGTTTGTTCACCGGAACAACCTTGTTAGCTCGTTTCAGTCTGGATTCAGGCCTGGGCATAGTACAGCTTCCGCTCTCCTTAAAGTGACTGGTGACGTTAGAGAAGCGATGGAGGATACTAAGGTTACTGTTTTGGTTTTAATTGATTTCTCCAATGCCTTTAACGCTGTCAGCCACGATATTCTCCTTGCTATGCTCTCTCATCTCATGGTTTCGTCCGAGGTTCTGGAATGGTTCTCTTCTTATCTTCGGGGACGCCGGCAGTCGGTTCGCGTTGATGAGAGCTCTTCGAGTTGGCGTGACCTGGATGCTGGTGTTCCACAAGGTGGTATTCTTTCTCCATTGTTATTCTCCATCTTCATTAATTTTATAACTCACTGTCTTCGGTGTTCGTATCATCTTTATGCCGATGATCTTCAATTGTATACAGCTGCGCGGGTGGAAAGTTTATTGGATGCTGTAGCAGATGTAAACCGAGACTTAGATGCAATCAAAAAGTGGTCTGATAGTTTTGGGGTATCAGTGAACCCCTCAAAGTGTCAGGCCATTGTAATTGGAAGCTCGCGCATGATGGGTAGGGTGACGCTTAGCTCTCTTCCTCCTCTCATTTTCAATGGTACCGTCATACCCATTACCCCTACTGTGAAAGATCTCGGTTTGCATCTTGACTCGACGCTTAGCTGGCAGCGCCAAGTCTCTAATGTTAGTCAAAGGGTCAACGGTACTCTACGATCTCTGTATCGTCTGAGAAACTTTTTGCCCGCTAAGACGAAAACTATGCTTGTGCAGACTTTGATTTTCCCTATCATTGACTATGGTGACGTGTGCTACTTTGACTTGAATGCGGTGTTGCTGGATAAGCTTGACAGACTGCTTAACAATTGTATCCGGTTCATATTCAACCTCAGAAAATATGACCATGTGTCGAGCTACAGATCTGAGCTCAAATGGATGCCCATTCGCTAGAGAAGAAATTTGCGTGCTTTGACCACGCTTTTCTCCCTTCTTAACTCTCCCACTCCTCCTTCTTATCTAGTGTCTCACTTCCAATATCTATGTTCTTCACACGCTAAGAATCTTCATTCTTCTAACAATCTTCTCCTACTCTGTCCTTCTCATACTTCTGACTTTGTTCATTCTTCCTTTCATATTCAGTCCATTCTTCTTTGGAATGCGCTACCTCTTGACATCAGGATGGCCACCAGTCGGTATGCATTTAAGCGGAGATTGCGGAGTTATTTTCAAAATAAATAGCGTAGAGTCATCTCAAAACCTCTCTCTCTTGAATTTGTATATAATATATATATATATAATATAGGTATATATTATAGTAAATATGTATGTATGTGTATTATAAGTTTATGACTTATTTATGTACAAATTGTTCCATTTCTAACAGAGCACCTGCCATCTAATCTCTTCACCACCCTTGGTTGACTGGTAGAGAATGCCTAAGGCATTAAGTCCGCCTTTGTACTTTTTTAAGTGTGAAAAGTTTAAATAAATAAATAAATATATATCAATAATGTGGCCATCTGGACACACAATCAAAAATAGTTTTAATAGGTTCCGATATTTATGCAGACTATAGGACTTTCGTTGGAACCCATAGTTAGAGCTTTTTTGCATATAAAAATAGGTTCCATCTGCAATCACAACCGCTCTCTTGGCCTCTATTGGGGACTCCGGGCTTTAGGTAAAATCACTAACGGTAAGTACACAGAAACAACGCACACAATCCGAAGGCAGAAAGGTGCCAGCAACAGCAACACAAAGAGCCCTGCAAGCTTGGGATAGAGAGGGACAACGATATGCGCTCTTTCATGCGCGTGGGGATTTCTAGGAACACGCGGCGTGTCTTGACACCGCGCGCGCAATCTGTATGATGCGAAACTATTTACGCTTGATTTGAAGGCTCCAGTTGTAGTTATCGGGAAACAAAGCTCAGTAAGGACTGAATGTACTTATTATCAGACACAAATGTGTTTTAGTAAAAATATAACATTAACAACCTACTTAATCCATAACCCGACAACTGAAACGAGTCACTTGGCCTCCGCCAGCCGCCGCCCCCTACCGCGCCTGTCGACGTATGCAGAAACGGGGGATGCGAAATGACTCATTAGAGTTGCCGAGTAGTATTTAACAATGGAAAACTTAAAATATTACACACGGAATATTTTTATTTAAGAAAATTAACGCCTGATAAAAAACCAATAGCAATCTACTAAACACTCTCTAACTTGGTTCGGTTACGGTTGGTAGACCTAGTTCTTTTTGCTATTGATTTCTCATACAATCCTCTAACATATGGCCTAGGTTTCACTTTTGGCGAAAAGAAAAAAAAAAACATGCCAGCTATGTATGGCAAAAGTTGCATTGCCCTTTTATCTGGGGAATATGTTTGACGTTTTGACAGCTTTTGTATAGAAAATATGTCAGACCGCCATATTTACTCTACAGATAAAAGTTATCTGAGGATTGAAAAATCGGTCCTTAAACAATGATATAAGCATACATTTATCCGGTGAATTAAGTAATAGATCAATATTTAGGTCGCCATATGTCGTCTCCATGGCTATGATTATGTATCGGTTCATTACTTTCTTAATTACCACTTTGATTGCTTGATAAAAATTCATAATAAATATTTTATCTTTATTTTCTTAAGGTTAAGTCTCTGTAGGTAAGTTTTATGCATAATAAAGCCATACAAACGCCCGAGGTATATTCCATAGTTCATTATTTATTATCTACTATCTACTATTAAGCCATCGGTATCGGTATCGTATTGGCAAAATTATGTATCGTTAGGTACATCCCTACTTTTTACTTTATTTTCGAAAGTTATAAGAAATGTTTCAAGTAAAACTTAAACAAAATGGAGATTGTTAAGTTTTCTAAAAATCTAATGAACGAATAGCGTGCACTTATGAAAACGACGCAACAATGACATAAGGTATGGTGTCTTGCTTTGTGGTGTCAAGTAAGTTCCAGGTTAGGCCACAGGTGGCCCAGGTGGCACAGGCTCTTTTCGATAGGAAACGACCAATTGGAACAGTGCACCTAGCTTCTGACGTTTCATAAGTGCCCATGTAGGTATAGGTGAAATAAAATATATTGATTGGATTTGGTGGGTGCTGAGGTCAGGTCACGTGACGGAGGTATCATCATCTATCGAAAAGGCGTGTGAAAAAGACGATGTACTCTCATAATGAACTTCAGACGTCCAACCGAACCCATAATATTTAATTGGTTGGACAAGTCAATAAGTCGGCCTTTGTACCTTTTTGTGTGTGAAAAGTTTAAATAAATAAATAAGTCATCATTATTCTCCTCTTTGAAGACATTATGTTGTATATGTTTGAAGAAAGTATTTATTTATATAAGATTAAAATAACATAACATCACGCCTATATTCCCCAAAGGTTTAAACAGAGGAGAAGTAAACACCCACATTTCGCCAGTCATGTTTTCAGTCCTATGTTATTAATTATATAGATGATTGGTGTGGCACTATTGGGGCGACCCAACGGCCATTGGTCTTGTATCTTATCTTAAACAATGAAAGGTGAAAATGATTTATTACGAAAGTTATTGATGATAATGATATTTATTTCTGTATAATGGTTAAAAGAAACACTTTTACACCTCAAAAATAAATTAAGTTTAAAAACTAGATGAGTTCGGTGTTTCCTATCCGACTACTCTGAGAAGAAAGAACGAAACAAACTCAGACAGAGATCACACTTTCTTTTAAAGTTCAGTCCAATAAGTATTATTTCTATTCACAGTTTCAAGCCTACTTCATAGTGGTGGACGATATAGTGGATGGGTCGACGACTCGTCGCGGCATGCCTTGCTGGTACCGGATGCCGAACGTCGGCCTCGGCGCCATCAACGACTCCATACTTATCCACTGCGCTATTATGGAAACAATTGAAACCTACTTCGGCAAGACGCAACACTATGTTGATGTTATTCGGCTTTTCAATGAGGTGCGTGTGTATTACTGTCAATATTTGTTTTTTAGCTTTGTGTACTGTTTGATAATAAGGAATCATTGATTGTGTGTCTCTCGGGCACTTTTGGCATGTTGATAATTTTTGCATGTTTAGCTAATGATTGATGATGATATATTCAATATTTAGTCAATGTTATAGGGCTCGAATATTTAAGACGTTTTTAATGTACTTTCGATGTAAATCTATGATACCACTAACTTACCGACGCGACGCCATGAATAAAATCGTCGTGATGAGACTGGCATCCTAATTGCGTAACACTATCAATCACAATCTGAATGATTTTAAAGGATATTCTAATCCATTGCTTCATAATTATGTTCAAAAAATTTGTCTGCTCAACAACGTAAATAACGCAATGAATGTTGTTGAACTGTCAAAATGAAACCGATTGCTACTGTGTGTTACGCAATAGCCCCGCTGGGCCATACTATGACGTATCAAAGGCAAGCTATCATTGTGCCGGTGGCAACTAGTTCATTTATTTATTTATTTATTGATATGACACTTCAACAACTTACTCACTAGAACGTATGTTTTGTTTGTATATACAAACAAAAATCACAAATAGTTACAGATATTGTGAGTACGTCACTTACAGAAGTGCACAGCACTAGCAGACATCTTGATGATTAAGGGACGTGGTAGGTACCATTAGTTTAGTTACTTAAATATATTACAATAATAATGAAAAAAAAATATACGAAAATGCGCTATGTTCACAAATACAGTGGTTAGTATATAACAAAAAAGGCTGAGGATGTAGAAAATCGAAGTGCAAACAATTTTTATTAATTAACGGCTCGTATCGCACAGAGGTCTTGAGACTCCAAGCTGGATAAAAGCCTCGTACGGAATTGACAGAAAGAGTTAGAGAAGATGTCGATGCTGTTGGTGCGTGTAGCGATTTTATTATAGTTTCCCATTAGTCGATTCATGGGTGCGTTGCTACCATGGTTAGTACGACTTGCAGTTGTGGCGAAGGTAACGGTCTCGCGAACAGATCTTAGAGCTTTATGTCGCGGTACAGCTATACTTACTTCCGTCAAAAGGTCGGGAGCATTTAGCAAGTTCATCTTTCTGATTGAACTCCTTGACAGATTAAGTGCCTGTTAATCTGCCTAGCCTTTCCCCACCTATGTTGGGGTCGGCTTCCAGTCTAACCGGATGCAGCTGAATACCAATATTTTACATGGAGCGACAGCCTATCTGACCTCCACAACCCAGTAACTGGGTAACACATTACCCCTTGGTAAGACTGGTTGTCAGACTTTCGGGCTTCTGACGAACCGTAACGACTGTCAAATATCCACGAATGACAGCCGGGACCAAGGGCTTATCGTGCTTTCCGAGGCACGGAGGAGACTCGGTATATAAGAGGTCACCCATCCACAGACCAACCCTAGCAAGCGTAGCTTAACCTGACGGATCGTCCCGTGCGGCTGTTGTTACTTAGCCACGAGCTCCTCAGCTGACAAAATAAGTGCGTGTAAATGGTTTAAATGAAATAAATGCATCGTGTTTGAGTGTGTGAGAGAGAAAGATAGAGCTATACCTACAGAACGGTTAACATTATCCGTTTTTCACAACGTAACAATGATGACGTAAATTTAACATAATATCATACTACGGCCGCTGGATTAGAAAGCCAGTTTGGTGAATAGAATAAAATAGAATACTCTTGCTATTGCCTTAGAGGAACAATACATGCTGATAACTCTTATAGTTATTAATGACCTATTTACCCTCGGTATTTCCAGGCATTACTCTACACCTCGATGGGCCAGCACCTAGACTTCACTACAGCACAGCAACTAAAGGACTACAGCCTGTTCACAATAGACCGGTACGAGTCTATCGTGAGATACAAGACTAGCTGCTACACCTTCCGTCTACCTGTCCTACTAGGATTGACTCTGCTCAACGATGTAGATGAGAGAATTTACGGTCATGTTAATGATATTTGTATGAAGTTGGGACGTCTGTTTCAAATGCAGGTAAAATCAAAGCTGTCAAAGTCAAATCATTTATGTCAAATAGGCATATAAAATGCACTTTTGAACGTCAAAATTTACAAAATTAATTCTAGTCGCCTCTTCCAAAAGGTAGTTTCGTATGGAGAAGAATGGGCAAAAAAACTCCACCGTTTCTCTTTTAAAATGTTTTACAATATTTTGTGTAAGTACATTTATTATATAATTATTATGCGAAGACGATGCACCTAGAATGAAATTACTATAATACTTGTGTTTGTAAAATTATCCAATTTTTCTTTTGGTCTTGTAAAATAAAAGGCGGCCCCACAGAACAGATAAAAGAGGTTAGAAGGGCCTTGTGGGCGGGGCAGGCGCGCCACATTTACGAGCAGACGATCATAAGTCAACCGAAATTTGCTTCCCCGGCTAACAATCGCGCTCTTATTGTAACAGCGTACGAAGCTCCGCGAAAAAAAAAGAATTTGCCGTCTTGTGCCATTATAACGCGTCGGAAAAGAAGCCAGGTGTGTAGTGTAGCCCTAGAAGGGGTTTCTTTTCACCGGTAAATCCAAAAACCTTAAAATACAAGTGAAATTTGTAATTATTACAATAGTATTATGTAGTCTGTAGACAAAAACGATACAATCGCAAACAGATGCAAAATTATACATTGCTTGCATTATACATTGTTTGCATACGTACCATTTTGTACTACGTGAGCAATTGCGCAATGTATGGCGTTCGGTGCGGAAGTTTTTGTCTGGAAGTCTTTAAACAGACTCCGAACCCAGGTCGGCCGAAGCAGGGAAAACCTATTCAGGTGTAGATTCATTGACGACTCCGCCTTGGAGTGTAAATGTGGTGCTGTTCCACAAACGATGGGACACTTAATATCATGTCCTGCGTGTCCTGTCAGCTGCACATTACAGGAACTGATGGACGCTAGTGAAGGTGCCAAACTCGTAGCCGAATTTTGGGCCGAGTCTGTTTAGATTGCCATCGACACGCTAAGAAAAAGAAGACTGCGAAAGTCGCATGCGCCGAGCCAAAGCTTGAATTCAGCGAAATCCATGCGTATCGATAGTGTTGTACCAAGTTGTAAACAATGTCGATATTAAGTATGTGTATATGTATACAAATTGTAGCGAAAAAAAAAATAAAAAGACGTAAGATTCACTTTTCTGCTACGACACGTTTAATTTTGTTTGTAAAATAAAAATAGAAAATAACATTAAAAGGTAGAAAAAATGAATATTATTGTATCAAAAAGTTGCAGGTTGACTTGTGTGAAGGGAATAAAATAGAGAACTTTGGTCCGATAGGTACGCGAATAACGAACGAGAAAATAAACGTACTATCTAGTCGATTGCAATCACTAATAAGTAACGCTACCAAAACATCGTTATAAAAAAATTAGAGAACCAAGGTATCTCGCATTTTACATATTTGAAAATAAAATTAAGTACTGTAGTTAATGAATTAAAAAAATCTGCAGAGGATTAGGTACTATCTACACTATTAAATTAGAACGTAAAATATCATAAAAAAACCCGTGGCATAAGTAATTGCGTCCGGCGAGGTGACGTAGACTGTAGGTTGTCGCAGTTCTTTATTCAGGAACTGGCGTTGTTTGCGAGACCTTCAGCGGTCAAAATGCGGTCCAACTCTCGACGTTGGCCAAGGACGTCCAGCGTAATTTTAGGCCAAAACCTGGAGGCCGAAAGGCGGCCTGTTCAAAGCTGTTCAATCCTAAGACAAAATGAATTAGGGTTAGACCAGCGTGATCAGACTGAACTTCCGATTGAGGAAAACTGTTAAAAGATACGTACCAGAAAAAATAAAGATGAGTGGTTAGACTCGTACTTAATATACCATTCTCAATATAGTTTTGCCATAAGGTATTAATAGGACGGCAGGGATAGTGTGGTTCACTTGAAAAAAACTCGTTAATTTTCCACAAACTGGGTCTGTATCAATTCATTCAACTTTTGCAACTGAGAAAAAATGGGGACCCATCTGTCAGAAGAAAAATAATTCGAATCACGAAATAAAAAGATAAAAATCGACCAGGCTCAAATACAAACGGAAAAAAGGTTGATTATAAAGAACCAAAAAGTTTTGACATGCAGAGTTATGCTGCAAAATGTAATATTATGATTAAACTAACTTGGTTTATTACCATCAATTATTGTTTATTGTGGATTATCAATGTAGGTTCTGAAATTCTGAGTGGCTTTTTCGTCTAAAATTTGGTTTGAGGTTAGCCATTTATAATGAAAACATACATTTAAATTTAATTTTTAGGTTTGCAACAGATCCTGATACAAGAAAACTTTGGATGGAGCTGAGCTTTGAGAATCCAACAGAGATTTGTTGCAAAATGTGCAACCAGTGCCCAAAAAGGGCGACCGTGCAGACCATGCCCATTACCGTCCAATCGCCGTTACCTCAATTCTGTGCAAGGTTATGGAAAGGGTACTGAACAGTAAGTTGCTGACCTACCTTAAAAACAATGATCTCCTCAGTGACCGTCAATATGGCTTTCGCCGGGGACGGTCAACTGGCGATCTTCTTGTGTATGTCACGCACTGCTGGGGCGAGGCCAACGAGAAACACGGCGAAGCACTTGCTATATCGCTTGATATCTCGAAGGCCTTTGACAGGGTCTGGCACGCTGGTCTACTCAGCAAGCTTCCTGCTTATGGCATCCCAGCTGATTTTTGTAACTGTATATCAGACTTCCTTAGTGAACGGTCGATCAGAGTAGTCGTTGACGGCTAGTGATGGGCAGTGGGAAAAAACCCAACGGGAATATACCCAGGTTCTTTCCCACTTGGGAAAAAACCGGGTATTTATGTGGGAAAAAACCCAATAGACGGGTATTTTCATTATTTAACGTAATTATCACGATCTTAAAAAATTATATTTTTTTTTAGTTTTAGAACAAATGTTGCTGTTGCCTGGTGTTCGAAACGTCAAAATGTGTAGCCTGATTCAGGACCTAAAATAAAACCAGCAGTTTATTATAACAACAAAAAGACGTCTTCTTGTTTTATCATAAGATTTTTTCTGCGCATTGTGATGGAATGTTACTTAATTGCAGAAAGAACGTCTATTGAAACTTTTAAGTCTTAGACAAAAAAAAAAAAACAACGAGAGATACTTACTAACAATTATTTATTACACTTTACAAAAGTTACAAAAGTGTTTTTTACAATTGCAAATTTTTAGTCACTGTCGCTACTGTCATGATCATTAAATATATTATTAATATTGCAAAATTCTGTTTCTTTTGTATTTCCACGAGATGTTGAAGGTTGTTCTTCATTAATTGGGCTACCCAACGGACTTGACAATTGCCTGGGTGTAGATAACGGCTCGTCATCATCGTCATTGTCATCATCTTTATGTTTGTGTAACAGGTTCCAATTATACGATATAAAAGCTATTTTTGCTGCCCTGTCTGTAGTCAATCTGTTTCGTTTGTGACTATGTATATGCGCATGCGTGCTAAAAGATCGTTCAGTAGCTGCTGAAGTACAGGGAGCAGTTAGAATACGTACCGCAACCCTACTCAGCAATTTGGACTTGCAGAGTCCTCTCCACCAAACTACCGGGTCCATTTCGGTGACATGCTTCCATATAAATGGTCTACTCCATAAACCCTGTTTAGCTCTATAATTGGCTAAATCAACACCAACGTCAATATTGAGCGATTGGCTCACGTCGTGTATAAACTCCATGGCATCCACTTCGTGTTCTTCTTCTAATTCAATGCCTTGCGATCTTGGATCTAATAAATATGCAGCATAATGAATGGGTTTCAAACAATTATTTGTTCGCCTAGTTACAACATTTGTAATATCTTCTTTATGATGCTCATTTAGAATAGATATATCCGGAAATGCAAAATTAAATGTAGACTTAATATCTTTGAAAGCCATATAAACTTCATTTATAAGTATTCCATTGCCTTCAAGTTTGAAAATTTTATCTGTTATAGGTTCCAGTAGTTTTATACAATTTTCTACCATAGTCCAGAAATTTAAATCCAATAAATTTGATTTTATTTCGTCTGAAATAGTGGCATCTTCGTGAACAGCTAATGTCTGTAATGCAACTTTGGATTTTTTTAAACTTTTTAACGCAGTGCAGTAACTGCCCCAGCGGGTTTTCCCTGGCAATTTTAATGTTTCACCTGAACCTTTTTCTTTTACAATCTGAGCTAATAAAGCGCACATACTTTGGTTTCTTTTTATTGCTTTTATCGTATCTGTGGCAATCGGTATAAACGCATTAATAGGTTCTAGTTTTAAGCAATCTTCGCATAGCAAATTCAATGTATGTGCTACACATCTCAGCGGTATTATATGTGCATACGAATTTTTAACTATCTGAAATGCTCTTTGAATATTATTTGCGTTATCTCCGATAAGAGTTGCAAATTTGTGGCCTCCATACACGTTTATAACTTTGATTATCTCTTGAGATAGATATTGGCTAGTATGTCGGTTTGTAAGAGTATTAAGGCTTTTAACAAAAACAGGCTCGGGTTTTGCAATAATGAAGTTGATGATACCTTCATTGCGCTGATTGCTCCAGCCATCACACTGCAAATGCAAATCATTTATAGACTTCAGTTCGTCCGTAATTTCATTGACCATTTCATTATAAATAGTTTCCAAATGTGTTGTGGAGATAGCTTTTCTGGATGGTAACTTATAAAGTGGTTGCAAATCGTCAAAAAATCGTACTCACAGCGGATGTTCAACGATGGATAGAGGTGAACCGGTAACAAATATTGCCTTCGATAAGAGCTGATCTAAATAAAGTTTTTTTTCTGTTGTAATTTCTGATGAAGTCGTAATGTTATCCTGTGACATTTCATGGTGTGATTCATCTTGCAAGGGTAGATTTGTGGCAGTTGTGCTAGTAGCAGGTATTTTCTGTAGTTTGTTCTTGATAACAGTTGGACATCTATAACACTTCAACAGATGGTTGGTCATTTTGCTGACATTGCCAAATTGGTAAACTTTTTCACAGTGCTTGCATTTCACTATTTTACTGGTTGCCGAATGAAAATAGTTTTCCCATACATCAGTATTTTTCTTTCTGGGCATGATGTGATCTGAGGAAAAATAAAACAAATGTAAAAACAGTAGAAATACATATGAGTTTTTCTAAAGTATTGTATATTAACAGAGTAGGTAAACTTACGAAACTTATATGAATTAAGTATAGCCAAAAGAAGGAATTTATACTTTGCCTAAAACGCCCGAACGTTGGGCCATCTCTATACATCACTCATTTCAACTTTTGTAAAATAACTATTTCCTACAGTAAATAAACTTAGAAAATCAAAATATATCAATTTCAATGAATAAAAGTACAAGATTTGCAAGGAATCCACAAATATAGTACCTAAAACTTTTGTAGTGTAATATAACAATTATTAAAGCTCAAACTTACCGTTAAGTTACCGTTCATAAAAAGAAGTAGGTATCGGAGTCCAAAAGAGTAGCAGTATAGTTGTCAATCCAAAGTAAATCACGTATTTAATCACAAGGCAATCAAAAGTCCACAAAACAAAATCCAAGTCGTCAATTAAATCAAAACATTAACACAAGTGCGCACAGTACGAAGCCAAAACAACGAGTGAGATAGATAGATCACCAACGCGCACGCCACTGCTACTACCTGCTTCCCCGCCCCCCTACCCGCGTACGTCGTTTCGGGTTACTTGTCGCTAAGAGCGGATGAGCACACACAAACAGACAGGTTTTTTTATATAATTCCATTTTATCTAAAATTAGATAACATGGAGTATATATAACGTATTAATTGAATTATGAAAATAAACAAAGTTAGATTGGCTCTAACTAGTAGTAGTAGTACTTAAATAGTACGTACTATTTGATATATACATGTATCTACACATTACCTTGATGTAACATATGTTAAATATGAAAAAACCCGAATATTATCCCATTCGGTAATTTTCCCTGGGTTTTTTCCCTATTTTTTCCCATATTGGGGTTTTTTCCGGGTAAAATCCCATCTCTATTGACGGCTGCTCTTCCGACCTTATGGCCATTGATTCCTTTTAGTTCTTCAGAGGTCTGTTCTCTCTGCAACTTTTTTCCTGCTGCACATCAATGACCTACTTCAGCCTGGTATTATTTGCTACGCAGATGACAATACAGTTTCAGAGAGATCTTGTCCAGCGCAAAAACCAGCGGGGCCGAAGTTCGTTCCTTGAGAGAGCCTATGATAGAGCGGACAGATTTGACCTTAGCCTTGTCTCCCAGTGGTGTGATGATATTCTGGTCTCTTTTAACGCCACCAAAACACAGGCATGTCTTTTTAGCGCTAAAAGGAGTCGTTTCCATCAAACTCCTACTTTTCGGGGTACATCTGTTCCTGTAACTAATCGGTTCGAGCTCCTAGACATGGAGTTGACATCATGTCTCAACTTCGGTGCCACCATCGAGTACAAAGCCCAAACTGCGGCCAAGAAACTGGGCATCCTAAATAAGGTGAAGCGATACTTTACGCCTGGACAGCTTTTAACTCTTTACAAAGCGCAAGTCCGATCCTGCATGGAGTATTGCAGCTACCTTTGGGATAGCTCAGCTAAATACCAACTTGCCGCGCTTGACTCGATGGAACGCAGAGCTAAGAGGCTCATTTGCGACGTAAGACTGGTGGATGCCAAGCTTCACAGCTTGGCTCATCGCCGCAAGGTTGCCTGGTGTGCTCAAGAACTCCACGACCTCATTCCGCCGGCCCCCTTCTACCATCAGACATCTAGACGCACTGCAGGTTACCATCCCTACCTAGTTGCTATAACACCAATTAAGCGCACTAAGTGCTTCCAAATGTCTTTTATGATGCGCACAGCATAGGAGTGGAACTCTCTGCATGTGTCTGTGTTTCCGAACGCATACAACCCCGATCTCTTTAAAGTGAGAGTGAACAGGCTTCTTCTGGGTAAGCTCGCTTCATCGTCGACTTTGTCTCTGTCATATCTGACCTAGACTAGACTCTCAAATATAAAAGAGAGCGCGTCAAGAAAACACACTGTTGGACTATTTATTCATAAAATAACATGATCCAGTAGAGTTAATAAATACATTTGGAGCCTTCAACTACAGGCATTTTTTATGCTTAAATGTAGACTCCTCGATATGCAGTGTAAGCCAAATGAGATGTATGAAATAAACTTATTTAATCTTACATTTTGAATTATAATTAGTACACTTATGAAATAAAATTGCAATTAAAATTGACAGGGTAATTCACATATATACGTCTAAGGGAAAACATTGAAACAGCCGTGAAATCAAATTTTCTTTCGTTTTTTGCAAATAGTAGATTTGCTTTACTTTTAAGTTATTAAAAATACAATTTGCGACCGTAACGGTTACTCAATATTGTATATAATCAATATTCATCAAAGTCGTAATACACTTTGATAATAATTGACATGATTTTATTGATTATTTTTAGTAAATATATTATCGTTACGGGCGCAAACAACATTTAGAACAAAATACCTAATTATGACGTAAAATAGAGCTACAATTAGCAAAAAACGAAGAAAAAAAAAATGAATTTCGCGGCTATATCGGATGTTCCCCCTTAAATTGACATTATTATTTAAATGTATTTCGGAACTCCACACTATTCGTACCCGTCCCGAAATTAAAGCGAATCATTGCAAAACCTAAAGTAACAAAATTACCTACAGTAATTTTATCGATATAGATAATCGACCTTTTGGTCCCCGTAACATGTATGAGAAATAAATTGCTTTTGCGCGTGTGTGAGTGTACGTCAAGCGCAGTGTTTGCGTTAGTGTGAGAACTAATAGCAAACTCGCGTTCAAGTAAGTGCGTGTGGTTTATTTGTGTGCGTAATGCGCGTACGTGTTGGTCTCTTGCTTGTAGTGGAAAGGGTGGGAGTGAAGCGGTGACACGCGTTCTAATACAAATCAGGAACTATTACCTTTCTAACCTCTTTTATATGTTCTGTGGGCGGCCCACTCTATTTCCGTTGTGACTGGAAAAACAACTTAAAAATTTAAAATTTTAACTTATAACTAATTAATTAATAAAATAACAAAATTATATCCTAACTTAACTAAAACTATTCACAAACTAAAATATGGCGTCGAAAAATTCCTCCGCATCGCTGTCGACTGGTAATGTACCCAAGAGACTGGCGGCATTGCCACGTTGTATGGCAATGCTTAGCCTCTGGCCAAGGTAAAAGCCGGCCCTTGGGTCACGGGAAGTGTCAACTAGCCGTTTGGAGATTTCGTTAAACAAACCATGAGCGCTCGGACCCCACGGCCCGAGGGTTTCAACCCCAAACGGCTCGAAAATATAATTACCGATAAGGTTATTATACTTTCGCCGCTTGAGGTTTTCCGCAGCCGCAGCAGCAGCGCCAGCACAGCACGCCGAGCCGGGAAGATGGGATGGCGCAAGAGTGTCGACACAAGTTGCGTCCCACACTAAAGGCCTACCCACCTTCCATGGAAATAAAGACATGCCGTCCGGTCTCTTGCCATCGTCGCGTGCCAAGCCATTGGGTTCTAATACAGCTGGGACGCCGACGGTGACAAGAGCCCGTCGGATGATGTCATTAATGTTCGCGTGCCGCGCTATGCGACCCGCACTTCGGCTGCAAGACAGGCCGTGGTGTCCGAGGCTGTTGACAACTTCGCCACAGTGACAGCGATGAGGAGAGCAACAAGGGGCTCCTAGTCGCAGGGAAGCAGCGAGGCGGAAAGTAGTGTCGTCAAACAAAGTGCCTATGCTTGACGACGGTAGTGCATGAAGCCACAGACCCGACTCCCACTTACCCACAGCCAGCAGGCGCGCACGCTCCGCAGTAGTAGCAGACGTGTCAAGTAAATTTTTCTGTACTACTCTACAAAGCGGCTCATCCCACCGTCTCTGGGAAGATGGATTGTCGGGTGGATCTGAATTCGGGCAAGCGAGTCTCCAGGCATCCATAGCCTCGGTGAAGCACGGCACATCAAAATTAATCAGTTTCGAGGCTAGGATTTTCCTGATTAAATTCTCAGTGCCGTGGATCGAGGATATAAAAGCCGGTAAACTGATACTAGAAATTTTGCGGACGCCGAGGCCTCCCATACGTATGGGAAGAGTAGCTTGTGCCCAGGCTCGGTCATCCATGGCCACATTTAAGATCGAAGTTAATGTATGCCGGATAATTTGGTCCATTTTGTCTAAAAGATGAGTGTGTTTCCATAAATGGGAAGCGCGAAGGAAATATGTTAATTTAGGGCCGAAACAGCAGTAACGAATTAAGGTTATGGCCGAATGCATGTTAATTTGGAACAATCTTTCCGAAACGTCATTAAAATTTTGTATTTTTTCCTCAATAAAAACGGGAAAGAAATTTTCAAAGATTGGGGAACCAAGGAGGCGGAGAGAGCTTTTATCAATAATTTTGATATCTGGGGCTATTGCGTTAAATTTGGGAAGTGTCAAATGTCTGTCAGTACTGTCTGCTAAGAATAGTTCACATTTCGAAAGGTTGAGATCAAGGCCAATGGAATGAAATTCATTTTTTAAGAATTGAAGGTCATTTAAAACAGTTTCTACATCGCCTCCCAAGGTTCCATCATCAAGATACCAAACGTTAAATTTGGAATTTAGCTGTCGAATAATTGGGTGAATGGCTAAACTAAAAATCACTGGCCCGAGGGGATCACCTTGTTGACAGCCAACAGCAGATTTCAGAAGGTTGTCCCGATATAGTAATTTTGAAGGGTGCCTGTAACATTGCCAAAGGAAACTATAAATTTGGGGTATTTCTTTTTTAGTTTCTGCCAGCAAGGTGTCCCTATTAACAGAATTGAAGGCATTCCGTATGTCAACCTTCAAGATGACCTCTCCTTTGCCAGAATTTAGGTAGGTCGACAAAGCGTGCACGGCAGCCTCACAGCCCCCTTTGGAGCCGTAACCTAGCTGCAGGGGCTGAAATTTTTCCGAAACCACCTCACCATAAAATTTACAACAAATCTTGGCTGCCATACGTCGGTAAGTAGTTCCCACGGCAATGGGACGAATGCCGCCATCCTTCTTACACAGGGCGCATAGGTTCGCCCCGTACAGAACGTCGATGACGGCCTCGTTCACCTTGCCGGAGAGCATAAGGTTCATCAGAGCCGTAAGCTCCTTCAAGAGTAACTCACCAGCTGCCCCGGCGCCTGGACTGATAAGGTCCTTAAGGTGTTGAGGACTCAGGCCGTCGAGGCCGCCAGCGGAGCCGCTCCGGAAGGAGCAAACGGCAGTGACCAACTCTTGACCTGTAACGGTGAGGGAGTGATTAGCCGGATCAGGGGGTTCGGGAAAAGAAAGGCCATCCGCTGGGGCAGGGTGTTTGCTCTCCAGAGCTGCGAGCGTTTCTGGAGAACATGGTGCCATGGTTCTGGCTGCTCCGCTAATGTCACCTTCCCCTAACTTAGATTCTACCAGATGGGATATACCTCTTGAAGAGGTATATCTCTGTGTTTGTAATTTGGAATCTAAAATATGAGCCGAAATATTACAGTTTTCTTTAATTTGTGCAGTTAATGTTTTTTTGGTTGCCAAATTCTTTTGTACATGTAGAATTCTGTAAGGGAAGGTGAGCAGCTGTTCCCAAGCACTTTGCGAGTTCTCCCGGGCAGCAAGACGAACGCAATCTGCTAAGTGTTGTGCCACTAGGGGTCTAGCACCGCGAGGAACTCGCTTTAAAACAGGAACAGAGTTTTTGAATTTTGAAAGAGTTTTCCAAAACGGGTCAAAAGTGGATGTAGCTGGTGTTGTAGGTAGAGATGTTGAGACAGGGTCTGAGGTGAGTGCATTTTGTGGTCTGTGTACCTTACCAATGTGCACATTCAGTCCCCTCTTAAAATTTAAATAGATTATTTCAAACTTAAAGCCTGCAAATTACTGTTCTCCGTATTGGCGCAATTGACAGACAGATTTTGGTTAACTGCTAACGTTTTATTAAGGCCTTTGGCCAGGTTTGTCTCACTATTTTTTCACGACCATTATTTGAAGCTAACTAATTAAGTCCATGTTCGGCACTGAAATAGAGAAAATCATATTTCCTATGGGTCACCGATAACTTTGTAAACAAGGTTATGTACCTTGTCTACGCATCGTCACTATGAGCGAGCCCACTACCACTGGACGGCAGAGGAGAGGAGTGCGGGGTGGGGTAAAAAAAACTCAACTACGCGCGGCGCATCGGTCGCATTCTTATTCGCTCGACATACACGCAAAGGGAACATCATAAAATTCGTAAAACCCAAAAATTATTATACGCCTAATTACTATCGAAGAAGATTTTCATTCATCTCCAAACATAATTTGGACCTTCAACGCCGGATGCAGCAGAAGAAATCGTCGCGACCAGCATTAATCGGACGCACGAGGCCATCCGCGAAGTCATCCACGGTACCAGCATAAAACGGTCAGGTCAATCATCATTCTTCATCCTTATCCCTTTTTCTATATTCAGTGCTTTATTTGTGTTAATACCTATTGTGCGAAATCATAGTTTT
Organism: Fissipunctia ypsillon; assembly: GCA_947568875.1. NCBI lineage: Eukaryota > Metazoa > Arthropoda > Insecta > Lepidoptera > Noctuidae > Fissipunctia > Fissipunctia ypsillon. The sequence goes on along the minus strand of OX387659.1, from coordinate 10,191,239 downwards.
TTATTCCCGTTAAATAGTTAAAAACGCGTAAAGATTTTGTTTTGTCACTACCCTCAACTTCATTTAATACAAAAAATTGTTTGCAAATCTTCACAAATACTATTTTCCACTGTCTTCCACAAACTCCAAAATGACTAAAACTCCGTCAAAAGAGGGTCGTAGTAGTGGTGAGGATATATTCAGAGATTTAAATAAAAGAAGAGGTGTTGTTCGCGGTAAAGAATCATGACCACTTTTCATACATTGATTGACCTGTCACTTGATTTTTTTTACAGGTCGCGTCTATCTACAATTAGTGTTGTTTAAAAACAATTACTATTTATAATAACAAAATAACTTATCATCTTTTCATTTAGAGGCCAGGGAAAAATACTATTGTGTAAATAAGTTTTTAAGGTTAAGCAGCTGTCAGATAAGATTTGACAGCTGTTATAACCTAAAAAACTATAAGATAGGGTAATTAAAATGAATTCGTTACATTCAATGAGAAATAAAACACTTAATGGTTGCAAACACTAGTTACATTCTCGTCGAAAAATACCCTGCTGATGCCGTAGTGCACTTTGTACTAGTTAAAGCAAAGTAGACAAAATCTTTTGTCAAAGCGGACCAAACTCCAGAAGACTGGAGAACTCGAACCGAGAACAGACAAGAGGTCTATTAGTAAAAAATACAACTAGCGTATTAGGGCCCTCGCGCATTACGCGGCCAAATAATTCTTGTGACATGCAAGCTCACCAGGTTTGGCACTAGGCGGCCAGCGACCAAGTGTTGATCGCGCGGCCAGGATTCTACATGGTCGCAAATAAACTGATTGGCCGCAGAGACTGGCGGCAAGGCCTGGTCGCTAAAAGCCCTTACTGTTCCACAACTAAGCAAAAGCCTCTTCTTATTATACAGAGAAGGAATGAGTATTAATCACCAGGTTTGGTCAAGACGGGTTGGCAAGAATAGGGAAATTAAATAAAAAACAGGATTTTATTTATTTTTGTTTATTCGATGTCTTCTCGTACAACCACTGCATCCAAAAATGCCGCTGGGGCCTCAATGTTGCTTTCATGCCTGGCCCAACCCAGGTACCACACCAACGTCATAACGTGCGCACAACACCCTACAGTGCGACGTCCTACTATGCAGTTGCAGCAATATTCTTTAATGCCTTCTCTTCCATTAACACCATTTGTTATTAAAATGTACACATAATACTGGCGTCTTGAGATGTGTCTGGATTTTATTATTCCTTTTATAAGAGAATTTTCCCCACTGCCTAACTCAGGTATACGACTAGTGTCTAGACAGACTTCTATTCTGTATCCGCCATGGAAACGTATGTGTTCACCAAAATAAGAACGTGCTTGACGAATTTGGTACGTTCCCAAGGCAAACAGTATTAATTCATTGTATTCTAGATGGGGGAACTCAATATTAACATTATCAGCAGTAATGCTTTGAAAAAAGGATGCCCGGCGATTTAAATTATATTCTCTAACTATACTAGATAAATTATTTTCCAGAGGCATCCTTTCATTAATTATATCCAGAATTTGAGGAGCATCAGCTCTATTGCGAAGACGAACACCAAACTTATTTATCAAACTGGCAGCAATTTGGAAATAAGCCATCATATTTGGTACAGTTTTATTAAAATGGTCAAACCTTAATAATCGAAAATCTCTTTTAAAATATCCATTTACAACTTCCACCACCCATCTGCATATAGTTACACATCTACTTCTATTTGCTTGGGCGGTGGTTAACTGGTGTTCGCCTTCCAAAAGTGACTCTGGCATATATGCCTTATAATTACAATGCTCCAATAAGCTGATGCTATCTCTGAATCCCCTGTCTAAAATAAATATGTCATTATCTTGAAAGTACTGTCTCAGTGGGGAATGTTCATTGCTGAATAAAGAAGACATTATTTCTGCATCTGATGTGGTAGCTTTGTATGGGCCAAAACAATCTAAAATGTAACCGTCACATGCAACTATTAAAAATGGTTTTAAAAGATTTCTGTATTTGTGTAATGAATATGATTCTTTTTGAAACATATAATTGCTACTTTTATTTAAAAAAATGTATGTTCCATCACACATCACAATACTTTGCTCATTATTTTGATTATAAATTCCATTGGGTATCATGAGATTGTGTTCTATTAATTGTTCTCTCGTCAAATGATTTATCCCAAGATTACAGGGAACAAAATCTTGCAAAAGTATCTCTCGTGCTGTTTGCATTAACCTCTCTAATGTAGTGCGAGGAACTTCCAATATTGTGGATATTCTTAAGTCAGAATCGCCTGTCCGCATCTTTATTAGCACTGCAGCTAGACCTAGTATACCCCTGTGTTTTTCTAACAGTCGGGGAAGGTTTTCCAACAAATTAAGGAAATTGGCTTTTGTTAAGCCCATCCAAAACCCAAACAAATTATCATCAATTTCTTGAACAGTTTCTAGGCTTGAAAAGTCAAGAAAAGTCTTGTGTTTTTGAACAAAGGAAAAAACATGCTCAACTTGTTCAATTGTGAAATCCCTCTTGCTGTTTCGATTGTCAACAAGAGAATCCCAACTGTTTCCATATAAATGGTCTGTGCATACCCTAGCCAGTTTGGGAATATAAAAATTGTAGTTGGACAAAACGGTAGCCCGCAGTGCATCTGACAGAGTATGCAGATTCACATTCTCACACCCATAAAATACACAGTGAGATGCTGTATTGGGAGCACGTTTATAATTAAGTAATGTTATGTTACTAGATTGTTGAGTTTGAGGTTGTTGCGAATGAGCTGGAACTGGCTCTGCATATGATTCCCTTTCACGCTCTTCATCTGTACTTGCAAGGAATGGAGAAGGTTGTATATCGGGAATATGAACTGGATCAGCAGACTGTTCCACTTCTTGTTCAATTACTTCATCTCGAAGAGTCTCACCACCGTCTAAGCCTCTTTGCTCATCCTGTTGCTGAGTTGATAGAGCATGTCTTTTAAATCGCAACCAACAGGCATGGCAGACACGATCAGATGGTGATATCTGTCAACAAAACACAATATCTCTATACTAATATAATAAAGCTGGAGAGTTTGTTTCTTTGTTTGTTTGGTTGAATGCACTAATCTCACGATCTAGTGGTCCGATTTGAACAACTCTTTCACTGATAGAATGATATTTTATCACCCTACGACTATTAAGAGTGGAGTAGTAGCTAAAGATGTGGGTGAAACCGCTTGGTACAGCTAGTTTAAAATAAATACAGTGACATACAAAATAACTCTATAGATTAAAATGTGATATTTTTAGAGAAATTGCAAACATTTTAAAATCATCATCATTATTCATTTTTAGTTAGAGAGTAGAATATACATATATAGAGACAGATTTTGAAAAACTAATTAAACACAAACCTGACGAGGTGCCACAGCAGTTCGAATTAAGTCTATCATCCTTAGTGTGAGGCTTGATGGATTTTCTTTAAGAATATGGTCACTTTGACGATTGCGCAATGATCGGCCACAAAGAGGGCATACTTGGGCATGGCCACGGCGAGATGAACCAACAGACAGATCACACTCATTGTTTGCATGAATCTGAGCATTAATAGTCTGCATAGATAGATCAAAGCATGCTTCACAAATGTAATCTTCTTCTGTTATCTGAAAAAAAAACCAATTATGACATTTGAAAACCTACAATGGAAATAAGTATATTTATATTTACTTGTTTGGTTTTTCTCATATAGAGTTGTAAGAGAATACTAGCTAAACATGGGGAAAATCTACATATAACTAAGACATTCAGTCAGTGGGTTGTCATCTATTTGTAGCAATATTAGTGCTATTTTTCATGTAGGTAACTTGTAAAAATATACTTTACCACTTCTAAATACTAATCAGTTTATATAAAACAATCATTAGGTACATAGTGGACTGAACTTATTATACTTACAATTACTGGAGATATCCAAGTGCTAATTAGTGAGATGACTCTGCTATCAAGCTGAATGGCCCGATAACGCCGAAGCGTATTGACACATATATTGCAGTTTATACAAAGTAAACTCGTAGAGGGCTCCATAACGCTTTCCAACAAGAGCGATAACGTCTTCGATCCGAATCAAAAAGTACTAAATCGGTATCCGTATAACACAGCACAAGTAAACGTAAATAGTAAGTATCGAAGTCCGTGGAGAATGCAGAAGTTGTAAGGGTATCAGAAAATCACAAATCGCACAGTACAAACGTAGCAAGAGCAAACGAACGACTGCAAAACGTCAAACCAGTGACAGCCTGACATTATATTTTTTTCCATAAGGGCAGGCTAAAGTATTTGAACCATATTGCCAAGTTTTACGAATACTTTATCTTTTTTCAGTTTCATTAGAATGTGGGTGCAAGCCTATCATTTATTTAACGATATTTTGAGAATTACGATATTTTCAGCATTCATTACCCATATGACGAGTCATTCGTAATTTGTGAAACACGTTCCGTTTCCAAAAACCTATTGAGAATGAAAACGTAACGTTGCTTTTTTTCCTGGCCTTATTTGGAAATTCTATTAAGCAATACGTAATAAGCAAAAAATTAACTATTTTTTGAGATATTTTCCATCACTAGACGAGTCAGAAAAATTTTAGGTCAATAATGGACGTGATTCTTTCGACTATTCATGAAGTATGTGGACTCTGTAGAAATAATGCCTATTACTGAAACTATTAAAATAGAATTACAAACGCGTTTACAAAAAGCAGATTTATTGTTACAGCAGTTTTCAGAAATTCAGGATGAAATAGATTTAAAAATTCCTGATAGTCAAATAGAAAAGGAATTATCTGAGAGGGAAACTTTTGAAACCCACTATTATGCTTATGTGACTAAAGCTAAGTGTATTATTAACGCAGATAACGCTCAAAATTCTTCTAAAGTTTCTAGTAAAGTTCAATTACCCACAATTTCACTTCCTTCCTTTGATGGCTCTTATGATCATTGGTTAGAGTACCGCGATACTTACCTATCTCTCATCCATAGTTCTAAAGAAATAGATAATGTGCAAAAATTCCATTATTTACGGTCTTCTCTTACTGGCAGTGCATTATCGGTGATTAAGTCGTTGGAATTCTCCTCCGATAATTATAATATAGCATGGGAGTTAATGGAAAACCGATTCAATAATAACCGTTTACTTGTGCAAAACCATATAAAGGCTTTGTTTTCTATTACGTCACTTAATAAGGAATCATCCAATCAAATTCGTAAACTTATAGATACCTTTCTCAAAAACCTACGTTCCCTCAAAAACCTCGGCGAACCGACTGAGTCTTGGGACACCTTGATTATTTACTTAATTACATCTAAACTTGACTCAGTTACCGAAAGAGAATGGGAGACTCATAAAAGTTCAATTATAAATAGTCATAACCAGTCAAATTCACGTTTATCTCTTGATTATTTGATTACTTTTCTTAAAAATAGGGCTGACGTACTTGAAACTATTCATTTGGCACATAGTAAATCTACCACGGACAATAACGTAAAGAAACCATCACATTCAATACAACCAAACAAATCACATAGTTATACATCAACACACAGTAAACAATCTATTAATAAAAATTCCAAACGTTCTCGTATTTGCACTATGTGTCAAGCTAACCATCCGCTTTATTCTTGTGATTCATTCTTAAAATTATCAGTTAACGATAAAATTAAATTCATTAATGAAAAGAAGTTATGTTGTAATTGTTTACGCGCTAGTCATTCGGTAGATGAGTGCTGGTTCGGTCCTTGTAGGCAATGCAATAAGAAACACAACAATTTAATTCATGATAAATGTGACGATAATGCGAGTGCATCCACATCGTCAGCTGTTACGTTTAATTCACAGGCGTCGCCGCAGGATACAACTAGTGCTAACTCTTCAAACACTACCACATTACATTCTGCATCTCACACAACACATCAAAGTACTACTCATTCATTATTAGAGACGGTACTGCTGTCCACTGCTTTAGTTGAGGTCGCAGATAAAAGCAATAATTTCCACACTACCCGCGCTTTATTAGATAACGGCAGTCAGCATTGCTTTATTGCAGAATCTTTATGCAAACGACTAAATCTTAATTTAATACAGTCCACTGTGCAAGTCTCCGGGGTAGGTAACTCGGTGACTAATTCCACACAATCATGCGAAATTCATTTAAGGTCTAAAACTACACAATATAGTACACGCTTTAAATGTTTAGTTTTAAATCAAATCACAGCTCAGTTGCCATCTTTAGGTACAAAATCAAACATAAATATCCCTGAACATGTACAGTTAGCAGATCCCAAATTTTATTCGCCATCAGGAATCGAATTATTAATTGGGGCAGACCAGTTCTGGGAACTTTTAAATGACGGACTAATTCGACTAAGCAGCGGTCCATATCTTCAGAATACTAAGTTGGGATGGGTAATATCTGGTTCATTGTTGAATAATAAAACTTCACGCAACAATCGAGTTCAATGTAACTACTCACAATCATTAGATACTCAACTTAGAAAATTCTGGGAGTTAGAAGAAATAGTTCCGCAAAATAAATTAACTAAGGACGAGTCGTTATGTGAAAACTTGTTTGTGCAAACTACGTACCGCGATAACACAGGTCGGTTTTTTGTGCGCATTCCATTAGCCGAGTCTAGTGACACACTTGGAGATACGTATACACTCGCGCTAAATCGCTTTCACGCACTTGAACTTAAATTAGATAAATCTACACCTGAATATAAAAAATTATATTGCGATTTTATGAATGAATATTTAAGTTTAGGACACATGAGTCGAGTTAATCACTATCCATCATCAAACTATTTTCTACCGCATCACGGTGTTTTAAGAGTTCATAGTAGTACTACCAAACTTAGGGTGGTTTTTGATGGAAGTGCAAAATCAACATCGGGCAAATCACTTAACGATATTCAGCATATTGGCCCTAGTTTACATAATGACGTTTTCTCAATTTTGTTACGTTTTCGACAATTTAGATTTGTTGCATGCGCTGACATCGAGAAAATGTATCGACAAATTAATATTCAACCGGATCAAAGAAATTTCCAGTTAATTCTTTGGCGTGAAAATAAATCTGACGAACTCGGTGTGTACCAGCTTAATACCGTGACATATGGTACCGCGTCCGCTCCTTACCTAAGTATTCGATGCATCAAACAGCTGGCATCTGAGTGCGAGGATGACGTCATAAAGCAAGTAATAGATGAAGATCTGTTTGTAGATGATTTAATTACTGGCCATGATAATACACAATGTTTATTAGATATTTGTACCAAAGTAAATGATGTTTTAAAATCTGGTTGCTTCCATTTACGTAAATGGTTGTTTAATTTGGAGACTTCTACAACAGATCAAACAAAGGAATTAGCTTTAGGCGAGAATTGTTTAACTAAACACTCGGTCTTGGTTGGTTGAATTATTTAGATTTGTTATATTTTACTACAAAGATTGATCAAACCTTCACTCAGGTGACTAAGCGCGTTATCTTGTCTGTTGTGTCACAGGTGTACGACCCATTAGGCTTGTTATCACCCTCAATTATAATTGCAAAAATAATTTTACAAAAGTTATGGCTTTGTAAGTTAAGTTGGGACGATCCAGTACCTAACAATATTTTGTTTATGTGGAAAAACTTTATTGACACGCTTCAACACCTACAAAACATAAAAATTCCTCGTCATGTCAGACAAGTGAACACAAACTACACAGATCTACATATCTTCACGGATGCATCTCAGGATGCGTATGGTGCATGTGCATACATCAGCTCATACAACGACAATTCACCAGTCACTGTTAGGTTACTTTGTGCTAAGAGCAAAGTCGCACCAATTAAACCAGTCACAATACCGCGACTTGAACTATGCGGAGCTTTAGTTGGTGCTAAGTTATATCAAAGAATAATTCAATCATGGAGATTAACTTTTGATAACGTATGCTTTTGGTCTGATTCCACGATTGTCATAAATTGGATTAAAATTTCACCTAATTTGTTAAAGCCATTTGTCCAGAACAGAGTAGTGCAAATCAATGAGTTGACTGGTGAGTTACCGTGGTTACATGTTGCTGGTAAAACCAACCCGGCTGATCTTTTATCCCGCGGGCTCACGCTCGACGAGCTTCTAAATTCAGATATCTGGTGGCACGGGCCAGCATTCTTAACCGAAATTAACACTAATTTTAAACAAAATAACCACGATGTAATAATTAAATTGCACGATTTACCAGAAATCAAATCAAATGTTAATTCGTTATTTACACAATCAACTTTTACTAGTATTTTTACATTTGAACGTTTTTCAAATTTTAATCGCATGAGACGTGCAGCAGCTTACTTGTTACGATTCATTCATAATGCACGAATCAAGGTCAACACAGAACGTAGCGCTGGTCCGCTTACCTCTGATGAATTGTGTAAATCAACTTTAGTTTTAGTACGCTTAGCACAACAAACATCATTTCCGTTAATTTTTAATGCATTAATAAAAAACTTACCTGTTAAATCGATGAGAAATATATCTAGTCTTGATGTGTTCCTAGATTCTGATTGCATTATTAGAGTAGGAGGTAGATTAGTAAATTCACATACCTTCTCCTATAGTAAAAAACATCCCATATTGTTGTGTTCCAAACACACTTTCACGCGACTTCTTTTCCAATTTGAACATAAACGTCTACTCCATGCTGGTCCACAATTGCTCTTGGCTACTATTAGAGAAAGCTGGTGGCCACTCAAGGGTCGTGATTTAGCCAAGCAGACAGTGCATAAGTGCATTACATGTACTCGCCAGAAAGGGAAGGCACTATCAGTAAAAATGGGTAACTTGCCTCCTGAAAGATTAGAACCGGGGTATCCTTTCTTGCGTTGCGGTGTAGATTATGCGGGACCTATGTTCATATTGAGTCGCAAAGGAAGGGGTTCAAAACTGGAAAAATGTTACGTTTGCCTATTCATATGCTTTACTACTCGTGCGGTACACTTAGAATTAGTCACCAGTCTAAGTTCTGAGGCATACTTATTGGCTTTAAAAAGATTCGTATCTCGTCGTGGAAAACCCGCACAAATATTTTCTGACAACGGAAAAACGTTTGTAGGCGCATTAAAGGAATTCTCTCAATTTTTAACTATTAATGAAAATAATATTTTAAATTTTGCTGCAGGCGAAAATATTAAGTTTAGCTTTATTCCTCCCTACTCACCACATTTTGGAGGTTTGTGGGAGGCAGGGGTTAAATCCCTTAAACATCATCTCCGTCGTGTAGGAAACGTAAACCTCACTTATGAGGAATTTTCCACTTTATTGACACAAATAGAAGCCCTCCTAAACTCCAGACCTATGTATCCCATGTCTTCAGACCCAAACGACCTACTCCCTCTTACACCAGCCCATTTCCTGATTGGCCGGCCGCTCATTGCTCCTACCTACGAAGACCTCACAGCTGTAAACACTTCACGCTTGGTCCGCTACGAGCGCATCGAACAGATGAGGCAGAGCTTCTGGAAGCGGTGGTCGCAGGAGTACGTTTCGGAGCTGCAGACGAGGAGTAAATGGCAGTCCAACACCGACACAATAGCACCTAATACCTTGGTGCTCATTAAAGACGACAATCTGCCACCCTTGAAATGGCGTCTTGGACGAGTCATAAGCACTTCACCTGGCAAGGATGGACTAGCACGTGTAGCTGACATTAAGACAGCTAACGGAGTGATACGAAGATCATACCCCAGATTGTGTCCGCTACTAAAGGAGGAAGAACCCTAACTTCTCTCATCTTCTACCTGCTTCTACTTCATCGTTGGAGGCTGTTACTCCAAGGCGGGGGGCATGTCTACGCATCGTCACTATGAGCGAGCCCACTACCACTGGACGGCAGAGGAGAGGAGTGCGGGGTGGGGTAAAAAAAACTCAACTACGCGCGGCGCATCGGTCGCATTCTTATTCGCTCGACATACACGCAAAGGGAACATCATAAAATTCGTAAAACCCAAAAATTATTATACGCCTAATTACTATCGAAGAAGATTTTCATTCATCTCCAAACATACCTAAATGTAACTTGCACAATTTTTTAGAGTGAATCTTTGGGTCACTCAATTGTGCATTCAAGCAATCGAGTCTGGTCAACCCACGCTGGGGTTGGCGCATTTCATTCATTCATTCAAACATAAGACCCCATACCGAACAAAATAAAAACTTACGCATTACCGACATGACCTCTTTATTTCAAACGACATTATATAACTGTCGTGAGCCATTGGGGAAGGTCGGTCAAAGCTAATTGCAGATGGCGTGACCATAGCTAGGTCCCTACTTCCTACAATAAATTTGATATTTCGTTCATTCATTTCATTTCGTGTTCACTCATGAATTTGGTTTTATTCCTCTATTTCCTTTTTTTTTTTTGCTGATTTCCATATTTTAAGGCGAAAGCGCCAGGTAGCCCGGGAAATTCAAATTTTCTTAAGTTTTTTGCAATTTTTGCAAGTCGGTATTAGGTTGTATGTTGATCAATATATTATTCGCGCCCATAAAAAGTATGTATTTACAGAATTATAATAATTAACATAACATTAAAATACAACTCTTTAAGACCAGGTAATTATATTGAACGACTATTTCATGAAATTTTGACAATAGGATTATACAAACTTAACGAGTTGTGTTTCTGATTTTGATGATTATAATTCTGTAAATGCATATTTGTTACGGTCGCAAATGATACTATAATCAACATACAACTTAATACTGACTTGCAAATTGCAAAAAAATATAAGAAAGTTTGTATTTCGCGGGCTACCTGGCGCTTCCCCCTTAATTGTATCAATATTTATTTAACACGGAAAGTGTCAGAATTAAAAACCTTAAATATTGTTTATTTCCTCGTAATCACTTTCTTCAAAGTGTTTCCGACAACCTCGAACTTTGTTTAATTTAAATAATTCCCTAGGAATAGCTTTAAGCCACAACATTCTAAGCTTAGGAGCCTTTCGAAAAATTATGGACTCCAATTTCCGAGCATTTGGGACGACAACAACGAGTAATCTTCGCAAAAATAAATAAAACCACCTCATGCCTTGTATTATTAGCTTGTTTCGGGAACTAGTTACGACAGCGCCCTTTTGACAGTTGCCTTCCTCATTGAATGTGCTAAAAACACATTCATGACAACTATGCTTTCATGACTTGTTGATCCATTTTAACTGACTTCACAAAAAGGAGGAGGTTCTCAGCTCGTCGGAATGGTTTATTTTTTTTATGAATAACTTCAAAATATTAAGACGATTTCTTTTGCTTTTTCAGGATGACTACATAGACTGTTACGGCGACGAGTCAGTAACAGGCAAGGCTGGCACAGACATTCAGGAAGGTAAGTGCTCCTGGTTAGCTGTCACCGCTTTACAGCGCTGCAACGAATCTCAGAAGGCTCTCTTCACACAATACTACGGTAGTAAGGAACCAGCGCATGTTGAAATTGTAAAGCGGCTTTATGATGACCTGAGGCTATCAGAAGTATATAGGCAGGAAGAAACAGATGTTTATGATGATATTATTCTGAAAGTGCGTGCGATACCTTCAGAAACCGCTCCGACGTTCTTCTTCAAACTTATAGATAGGATTTATAAGAGGAAGCATTAATTGTGGCGTTTATTGTGATTGAGTGAAATAGAGTGTATATTTTTTCGAAGCTTGAGCGACTTTGAGCCTTATTGAAAGTCCTGCTCACTGATTCACGACTCAAGACTGATTCAAGACTGATTGAAAGGTTCAGAATTTCAAAATAGGTTAAGTTTTGAGTCGCTCGATAAACTTCTCATCGAAACTCAATCGAAGCTTGATTCCGAAAATGTATCGATTAACTTTATATTGACGAATAACATATTAGTCAGTCTGAGGACCAATAATATATTAATTATTATTACTGTTTCGGGTTTATATCATGACAATAATTAAATGTGTTCTATCACTTAAACTGATTACCATTGGCAACTTTGGGGCATTGACTTAGAAATAAGAGGGTTTTTTAAAGTATGTATTGCAATATACTGTTTATTATTATTATGTTAAGTCACGAAATATATTGAGTTACGTACCTGTTTACCTATAGTATTTTTAAGGTTTCGTACACGTCATGCGTCCGTCAATTTGACAGAAAAATACATTCGGTTCGCGATTGCGGATGTGTACCGAGTCTATTATGCTATGCCACCTGATGTACCGTCGATTTCGCTAATATAAAAAAGAATATCAAAGTGGACAAAGGCTCGAGGCTAAGTTTATTTATTTTCGACTTTATTTCAAAGTGCGAAATGTTGCTATTTGTTTGCCAGTAGAAACTTCTACTGCTACCACAAAAATTTACAATACAATTTACAAATTTGTAAATGTTACAAATGCGTTTGGGTAACACAAGCCACACAATTGTAACGGAAAACCTTAGAAATATGTATACTGTAGTGACAAGTCTACAATATTGTAACTCGTACATATTTGTAATTTCTGTTACGCAATTTTTTCTACAATTCAATAATTTTGTTGAAGTAAAGTTTTGTGGCATACGGCCGTGCGGGGCAATTGCGTAACACACTTACAGTAGGAATCGGTTTCATTTTGACAGTTCAGCAACATTCATTGCGTTATCTACGTTTTTGAGCAGACAAATTTTTCGTATCTATGAAGCAATGGATTAGCAATATGCTTAAAAATCATTCAGATTGTGATTAATAGTGTGTTACGCAATTAGAATGCTGGTCTTCGCCGACCCTGGGTTGTTAGTTGTTCATATTTAGTCATCCAGGCTACCAATTTTGCATTTTTTTTTTGTATTGAAGTTGTTTTAAGTTGGGCGATTGTGAGTTTGCTTTTTGTGTTACATTATTGACTGAAATAATAACTAAGTAATCATTGTTACCGTTTCTTTTGTACTCGTCTTACGATGTAATACCATTTCACGCAGTATATCGACACGAGCGCCTCTGTCGTCGATGTAAGTGGGTTCACGGCAAAGCTATGTAAACTAATTGTAAACTAATATCATGTAATTAATGTCTTATTATCTTGTTTTATAAATGTACGTAAAATAATACCCACAGATCTCAAAAATGTTTTCTTAAATAATAATAATTATATATAGTCTATCAGATACATAAGTTTACATGTCATATAGATTTAAGTTTTGTATTTCGAGTAGCTCATCCAAACAATAATGTGCCAACTAAAATACTCTAACCCGAGGGCCACGGAACTAACGCTCGTAGCGTTTTCGCTCTGCGCTTCAAAAACAAGATGAGTTTGAAATAGGAACCTAATTTACACAAGACTAATGTTGATATTTGTTTAGGTGGAAATATCGTCTATTAACAGCAACCTAGCCTAGTGGTGTGACCTTTGGACTGCCAAGTCATAGGTCTCGAGTTCGAACCCAAAGCACGCACCTCAGACTTGTCGGATTCATGCGCGTATTGTATAAATATCACTTGCTTAAAAAACGGTGAAGGAAAATATCGTGAGGAAATCGGCATGCCCAAGAGATATTTATCGACGGCATGTGAAGCCAAGTCAGAGGCTCATGGGCGGCATAAAACACTGACACCAGAAACCCAATTCTCGTAACTAAAAACGTTCAAAATCTAGTCGCAATCTCATCTCAGCGACAATCAAATGTCAAAAACTTGTCAAAAATGTAGGGAAATTATAAATATTTTTGAAATATTGAGACTGAGATCAGATTGTGAACGTTCTTAAAATTACGAGAATTGCCCCTCAGGTTAGTCACTAACCTCACGAAAAAAAAATCGTCTATTCAAATGATTTTAAAAAAAACGCTCTAAGCGGCATTTTCATGGCCTAGCCAGAGGTTCGCATAGGCAGAGCGTGTCAATGGAGATAAAAACTGCCACTTGTTCACTTCAGATGTCACCTCTATCGAGTGTTCCATGAATTTGACAGCTAGCTGTTACTATCCATACATTTTTTTGTAGACAAGCTATTTATTTTACTAATAATTAATTAATACGACCATTTGCGCAGTTGTGATTAAAACCAAAATAAAAACAGAAACACAATAATGGTGTCTAAGGAACACTCAACATTGCTGCCATCCCAAGAGTGACCTTTCAGTTTTTAACTCCATTATATTGCGCACGCGTAGTTTTATGCGTGCGCGCAAGTGTTTATGTGAGATGTGTATTAAATTTAAAATAAATAAAGTACAGGTGGTAGGTTCGCCCGTAGTTAGTTAATGCGATGTCAGAGCTTAGAGCTCACCTGGCCGGTTTTACGAATAAATCCAGCAAAAAAATTGTAGATATAATTAAAATGGGCCGCGCAATGGCTTTTAGCGAGAAGACCGCCCATTGTGTCACCCTATTTGTAAAATTTCTACATTTATATCTGTAATTTTTATGGTGTACAATAAAGAATATTCTATCTATCTATCTATGGGCCGGTTACCTCTGGTGCTTTAATCTAACAACTGTTATTAGACTAATAGGAGATTTATAGGCACATTTATTTTGGATACCTATATAAAATGACCGGCTTTTTATATTTGTTCTGTATCTTTCACTTGGACACTCCTTGTGTTATAAATAATGTATCTCGAATAAAATACTTTGCGCCCTTTGTTGTATAATTTAAAATGTTAAAGAAATTATAATGAAACCTCTGTGTAAACGGGTTTAAAAGGTTATGTTAAATAGTGTAAAATATTCGGAGATTCGGTACTTCGATCATCGCATTAACACATAATTTTAGTATCATCCAAAAGTCAAAAATAAAACGGAAATTACTAATCTTTTTGAAAATATTTTACACTAATTTTGTAAAACGTTCTAAATGTATATGATTTATTATATTATGTTATTGTTAAAACAAGTTACGTAATTTATGTTGAGAGTGGCAGCTTTTGTTTTAAGAGGGGACGGGGCCTTTTTTTTGGGATGGGAAATCATCAAATGACTTCTCCCGCTCTGGGCGGAGCAGGAGGGCGTGTCAGACTTTTACTGACTAAAACCCACTAGTGTTCCTTCAGTTGCCTGTGCCGGGGCCACTGTAACTCTTTCGAACATCCCGCGAGCTGGCTGGCATCGGCCCTAGCGGACCCCTCCAATGGTGCTGACATCTCTTTGAGGCGCGCGTGGATCACAACGCGCCGTCGACTCGGGCCTGGTCCTTATTGGACGGCGAGCTACCCATTGCTCGCCGTCCGCAAGCCCGCGCCTACGGTGACCGGGAATCGGCTGCCAATTCCCGACGCCCAGGGCGTCTCCTGCGGCGACTAGGGCCGTAAGGGCGCAAAGCTTGCCTCTCACGCGTTCCGCCTCCTCCTTCGCGAGCATTACTGCCTCGCAGAAGGAGGTGATGGCTTCCCATGTACTCTCGCTCCGTACCATGGCCTGGACCAGGGCCGGATGCGAGAGATCGCCGCCACTTCTGCGAGGACACGGCAGTACTCCGCCCAAGCCGGGCAGACCTCCACCGTATGCTCCACCGTGAAGAGGGGACTGGGCCTGCGATGAACTTGAAAAATAGGTACTAGGGAAGGGAGGAAACTATTGCCGTCGCGCTACCTCAAGTCTGCCCCCGTAGAATACGAAAGGGACAGCTGTAGCTCAGACCAATTATATAATATCACAAAAATTTTGACGAGATCGATGTTTTGTATTCCCCTTTTTTCTCCTCGAAAATAGCCGATTCAATTATTTTACTTTAAAATTTTAAGAAAGAGTATGTCTAGGTCCCTATCATTGGTCCAAGCTACCGGCGGTCAAGGCTCTAGAGAGAGGAACCTCCTAACATTGCGAGCCGTGTCCAGAAGTACCGCTTTCTGAATCATCCAGTTGCCCAACGAGAGCCTCCTTAGGTGTTGGTCGAGGCTCTTGGCAATTAGGCCATTGGCTGAGACGACTATCGGCACATTGCTCGCTGAGTCCAGATCCCACATGTCGACAACCTCGCGAGCCAAGTCAAGATACTTGATTTGATTATCTTTCTCGGCTTTCACGAGGTTTCCGTCATTCGGGACAGTTATGTCAATAATCATTGCGTGCCGCTCTATTCGATCCACCACCACTATATCAGGCTTATTGGCGACAATAGTCCTGTCAGTGATGCTGATGATGGATCGATCCCAGTGCAATGTGATATTTCCATTTTCGAGAACTGGGTCGGGCACATACCTGTAGTATGGCACTTCCGATTCCATAAGACAGTATTTCAGAGCAAGTTGCTGATGGATAATTCTGGCTACAAAGCTATGTCTATGTAGTTATGTGTATGTGTTATGTGTGTGTAGTTGTTATGTGTACTCTTCGTCAGCGATGACGAGAACACCCGGAGGTAATGTGTCGGATTGATTCTCCCGGACGGTGTCATGCCCGACAGATCTCAACCGTGCCGTCTTTCACAATAAATCTCCGGTAGTTGTCCGTCATGACAATTTCATCCATAACTGCACAGACAAAACCTTCGGTTTCCCCAAAGAGATCACCGAAACGCAGCCAGGCTACGGACTCTAGCAGATCTACATCGGGTCCATGTAGGGCCCGGAAAAAACGTCCGTGAAGCTCCTTACTCGGCCATACCTCCATACGATCGTTAGTGTCAAACACTAAAGGCTTGCGCCAGTTCTCTTTCGCTAAGGAGAGCGGGGTGAGGCCCTTGTCCACTGCGACCACATCTCGAAGCATCCCCACGTCGGCTTCTAGGAAATATTCCCTGAGACTGCATATCTCGCGATTGTGGAGGGTCTTAGCGTTTGAAAAGCCTCGACCTCCACACTTTCGCGGGATATACAGTCTCATTACCGCTGACCGTAGGTAATCCATTCGATATGCATTCAGCAGCGTAAGGACCCTCCTATACAGGGCGTCGAGTTCAGTCTGAGTCTATTTGAGTATGCCGAAAGAGTACATCAAAACCGGCATGACCCAACCGTTGAAGGCGCGCACCTTGTTTCCGCTTGATAGAAGACTATTAAATACTTTCTTCAGGCGGCCAAAGAAGCGATCCTTCAACGATTGCTTCATGTCAGTAACATTAATGCCCAACGCTTCCGACACACCCAAATACTTACAGGTTTCAGATGCGGAGAGGGCTCTTAAGGTTTATGGAATCCGAGAGTTGGATTCCCACGGATTCCACGATCTCCCCTCGCTTTACATGCATGACCGCACATTTGTCCACACCAAATTCCATCCTGATGGCACTACTGAAAGTTTCAGTTACTTTCAGTAGTTCCATCAGTTGCAAATTGTTGGGGGCAAAGAGTTTTAGGTCATCCATGTAGAGGAGGTGAGATATAACCTGACCACCTCTCCTCAGCCAATAGCCTAGACCTGAATCCTCCAGCAGTGTGCTTAGAGAATCAAGGCTAAGCAGAATCAAAGCGGACTCAAACTATCGCCCTGAAATATGCCTCGCTTGATCCTTATCGGCTCGCTATTCCTCTGGATGTTTCGACATCCTGGATAGCGAAGGACCGTCCTCCATTGCCCCATACACGACATCAGGAAGGTGCGTAGAGTTGCATTTACTTTATACAACTCTAGCACTCTCATGAGCCATGTAAGTATGTGGCACTGAGTCATAGGCCTTCGTATAATATATCCAACATGTCGACAGATCCTTTCGGGAACGACGAACGAGGAGGAGTAGCTCCTTAGTACCGCGGGACCCACTCCTACATCCATTTTGAGAGGCAGACATGATGGAGTTGGTGTCTATATGTTTGTTAATTTTAGTTCTCAAAATGGAGTAAGAACTGTGAAGTGTACTAACATAGTCTCATCATAGTCTGCGTTCTTTATGTTAGTAGCACTTCACTTTGCACTAGGTTGAATTTGTGCCGTCCTGTGGAGCTTGTCCGCGGAAGCGATGGAACACCACGTCCTGCGGCCAAATGTCTTCTTCCATGACGAGAGGCAGATAACAGTTTGGTACACGTACGACGAACGCCTTGAAGTTGACGTTCCTGTGCGATTCCAGTAACTGCACCCTCGGCGCGTATCTCATCTCCTGGCGCACGTACTCCACGATGTCTCCTTTTGCGGCACGCAGGCTCACCTCAGGCACCGTAGGAGCTTTGCCGCAGCAGTTCTTGTTTGCTCGTGATCGGCGCTTCCTTCTTTGCACCGTCTCGAAACCGTCATCATTATCAGCCTTATTCGGCGCCTTTTCTGGCGTGGGCCTGATACTGAGCGCCAGGGCACTCGCGGTGACGCTAGCGAAATCCCTTTGTAGGGGTTTCGCCAGGGCTGCAGACACTGGCAGCGGGATGACTCGGGCGGTACTGCGTGGAGAAGCCGCGGTGACGAGCACGAGGCTGCGGGACGCACCGGTGGGGTGCTCTGCAAGCTCAGCAATCGACGGATGCGCTGGTGACGAAACTGCTGACGTGGAATTCGACGACGATATATCGACGCCGGCTCCGCGACATGTGTTTACGTTTGACGCATCGACAGGTAACCTAATTACCGCCACACAGTTGCGCAACTCGCTAACTTCTTTGCGTAAATCAGTGACGGTGTTTTGGGATGTATATAATTTCGCTAGCACATCCGTGAGGCGGACCTTCAGAAAGACCAAAGAGTCCTTCAGAAGGCTCGTTACATCGACGTGGTCGAACGTGACGGGAGGAAGCTTGTGTAGCTCGCTGCCGGTTTCCTTGAACAGCGAGATTATATCCTTTAGGTTCCTCTTAGTCCCGTCATGCCAACGGGATACCATCTGGTCGCGCTTGTTCAGCACACTGAACAACAACAGCTTGCCAGCAGCTAAGTCATCCTCACTGAAGTTCGTTGCGCAGATCTGGACAGTAGACACC
The DNA here is from genome assembly GCA_947568875.1 of Fissipunctia ypsillon. Classification (NCBI taxonomy): domain Eukaryota; kingdom Metazoa; phylum Arthropoda; class Insecta; order Lepidoptera; family Noctuidae; genus Fissipunctia; species Fissipunctia ypsillon. Next base: position 10,172,370 of record OX387659.1, on the reverse strand, counting down.
TCGTCCATCATATCCAGCTTCTGCTGCAGGAACGTCAGCAGCTCATTCACCACAAGTTCATTACTCATGGCGATTAAAATTACGAGCGACAGCTTGCGCCGCCCTAAACGATATAAAGAATATGCAAACGCGTCCGCATCGGAACGCAGCACAAGCGAGACAAAAAAAAGGCGTTACTGTGAAATTGCTGTTGACCGTACACACAACCAGTTCTTTCAGAACGTGGGCCTTTGCCTCCGTCCAACTGTAGGATCGTATTGTAAAATTATGTTCACAGAAAGTCATATCTTTAGCCACGAAGTTATTTACTTACTGAGAAATAAGTACATTTATTTGCGTATAGTTATATGAGTAGGTATGTGGGAATTTTATAAATAAAAGATTTTATTATTTAAATTGCATTTTCATTTTTTTCATGTTCTAGGTAACTTTCACACCACCTGGGGGCCAACCACCACCTCTTAAAGCAGTATAATTTTAATATTACTTTAGAGTGAGAAAGAGATGGAGCTATACAGAACGTCTAGCTCCATCTTTTTCCCACACTCAAGTAAGATTAAAATAATACTGCTTTAAGAGGTGGTGGTCTAGGCTCTGCTCGCTAATGTCAAATTAAATGGCATGCAAACCTGACCAAAAGGAAGTAATTAATTTTATGTATTTTTAATTCGATATTTCAACAAGTTTATACGAAGATAATTAATTTAATACGAAATGCTCGTGGTGAGTCCTCACCAACAGAAGAACGAACATCGTGCCCATCTCAGTATTAACATGTCATTCTACAAGGACATGTAATACGTAGTTAATTGATTGAAGACTGATTTCAAAATTGTAAGATTAATAATATTAAAACATTGATTATGTTTTCGACTTTTATTTTTGCTAATAAATAAATAATGTATGCATCGATATTAGGTATTCCCAACACTTCCAATTTATACCTAAAAAGTGACGTGGCGCTCGCGCTGAAGGCAAGTCAAAGGTAGCAAGTCTTGGCGTTTAAAGGGTTAAGATTTAATTAGTTGTGCAATAAAAAAACTAAAATAATGGCTAAAATAATGGGCTGGCTGGAATAGCCACCGACGGCCGCCATGGCTCACGCACAATGGTCCACTTAGAGGACTAAGTGCGGAAACCAAACCCCTAACATAGAACATAGAACATAGAAACTAAAATAATGCACTGTTCAAAGGTTATTTAATTAAATATGAAAACACTTCAATAGGTCCTAAACACCTTGAGAAGAGGTCAAAAGACTTACTTTAAACGTTATTTTGTAGTTATAAGATATTTAACATCATGCTACGACCCTTAGGAGCCGAGCAAAAAGAAAAAAAGAAAGAACACCAAAGCGAAAACGAAGTAAAGCGCGGGGGGGCGATGCAACGCGACGGATCGGGGGACGAGGGAGTTTTATTATTTGGCTGTTATTTTAGTATATTGTGTATCTTACGACCTCGAGTTTATTATAACAATCTGGAGGCTACCAGTTACCAGCCGACCAGCAAAAGGAGTACCTTTTAAGTTTTTGGGGGAAGATTTCACTGCGTGTCTGGATTAAGTCAAAGTAACCTAAACATTAAATGACGAAACACATGAAGATTTTTCAAAAATCAACCCCTTTCAGGGTGAACAGTTTATATGAAAATTTTATTTTTACATTCATCAGTAAATGAATAATAATTTAAGGTGACGTTCTGTGGTTTCTGTCTACTCCCATGGGAAGAAGGCGTGAGTTTATATATGTAACAATAAGTAAAATGATCTTAATCATTAATTTTCCAAAACTACCGGTTAAAAGGGGCGGAGGGAATGTTACATTTTATAGGAGAAAATACGAAATCCACGCGGACGAAGTCACGGGCAGAGTGCTAGTATGCAATAAAAAAGTAAATTTAAAAAATCTAAAAACCCGACTGCGTAAAAAATGAACTTTAAAAAAGATACAAACAAGATGACCTATTTTGTCTCCAAACAATACCATGCAGTCGGAGGCATAGGTATAGGTCGTTATTGTTAAATTTAAGAAGATGCCTTTAATATACCCAGTGACACTCGCGCAATAAAGACGAATCTAATGACATAATTATCATTCATCAAAATCGGTTCAGCCGTTTATTAGTAACGAGGGAAAACAGGGACAGACATATACTACCGTCCAAAAGTTTGGAAGCACACCTGTCACGATTGTTTCCATAAAAATAAAAGGATTGTTATTCCACATTCATAAAGTTTTAACTAACTCGTTTTGACGAAACACGTGTTTTATGACTTAATCCGTCGGGTACTTTATTGTTGCAAAGGTGTGGTTTTATTGATAATATTTGGTGGTTTTAACTTTCTAAGACCCTGTTTAGTCCAACTGGAGCATTGGCACGTGAAAGTTGTGATATTAACATTGTCCCTATTCGAAAAATATCGACGACTTCTTTGACCTTATTTTTTCTTCTGAAAATGGCAAAACGCAAGCAAATCACACTCGAACAGAGAAGCGCTATTTGTACTCTACGTGAAGAAGGATACAGTGAACGTCAAATCGCAGAAAGGCTCGGAATCTCGTAAAGGTGTCCACTATACCCTTGTTAGAAAACGAGAAACTGGGTAAAATGAAGATAGAAAGAGATCTGGTAGGCCCAAATCCACAACAAGGCAAGAAGACAACTTCATCAAGATTCTCTCTAAACGGAATTGACTCTTAACTGCACTACAAATCACCGCAGCTCTGAATGAAACGCGATAAACACCCGTTTCAAAAACAACTGTTATAAGACGTTTATTGTCTGCGGAACTAAGAGGATATGTTGCAGCTAAAAAACCAAAACTAACAATTCGACATAAGAAAAATAGACTAGAATGTGCAAAAGCGCACCAAAACTGTACAATACAGCAATGGGAAAATGTCCTTTGGAGTGACTAAGCAAAGTTTCAGATTTTCGGATCAAATAGACGTGTGTCGTACGCCGGTCAAACGAAGAGAGGGCTTCAGAGGCATGTACTGTGCATACTATCAAACATGGTGGAGGTAATGTCATAGTTTGGGGGTGTTTTGGCAACAATAAACCCGGAAATCTTGTGAGTATAACCGGGAAACTAAACAAGGTAGGTTACTTGAAAATTCTCCAAAATTCCGCCGTTTTTATACATATTGACAAAAAGAATGAAATTCAATAAAATCCCGTAGTATCAGTCGGAATCCCGTGGAATATCCATACATCAATGTTTGCGGTCAATGAACCTAAATAGCTCTACCTATTCCGATCACTGATTATAATATTAAGTTTATTTTAGTTGGCACTTTCAAAATTAGTCCAAACATGTATGGAAGCTGGGTGATCTCCTTTGGCGCAATGAAGAGATGCAATAGGTTGATTCAAATCATCAAATACTTAAGTATAAGTAATAAATATATTTGATTTATATGAATAGTAGGTACTTTTATTTGTTTGCTGAAAACTTGTGGGGAATATCGATTTTATTTTCCCCAAAATTGAGGATTTTCAGTTAGGTTTTTGGGTAATTCAGACCGAGGAAGTTGGCAACGCTGTCTATGAGTTTCTGTCAGTGTCAAAATATCTTCAACTTTGGAGGTCGCTGCGGCTGTCATTAACAATTTTATATTTTTATTTTTAACGTGAACCTGTATTTTCAGTTTTAGTAATAAATAAAACAGGAATTAATATTATAACACAAACATTCTATGGAATAAACTGGACATTTAAAAATCTCTATATTGTGTATTAAAGTATATTCGCCAGGAATTCGGTCAGAGAAAGTGGACACATAGCTATTATTTATTTAAAGATGAATAACATAAAATTCCTTCATCTCTTAAGTACAACACGAACATTATGCGGCGGCTATGTTAAACATCCGGGGTAAGTTGACCTTTTGCTGTGCCCTACAGGGTCCTTAATGATCTCAATTATATACTATAGTTACCACCTAAGTACACATTATGGTAAAGCATTAAAGATATTGAGTATTGAGTATGATACTATAACAAGTTTTAAACTATAAAATCAAATGTTGTTTAGCTTTCCCATTAGAATCTCATGTAAACAAACTCTTTTTTGGTTAGATCTCTAAGAACTTATTAGCACTAACATTCGAAAGCTAGGCTCCACTGTACTTTATAACCCACTCGTCAGAAGCGTCATAATTTTATAGCGTGTAGATGTCTTCATGTAGAACACTTTTGCAAAATTACAGAGCCAGCAAATGTTTTCGAGAAAATAAATAGTAAAGTTTCAAAAACTTATTAAATTATTATGAAATAAAATTGAATTTTTATCTGACATTTTACCACAGACATTGAATGAATTTCACTCCTTGGTTGTTTCATGTTACGTTCAGACAAAGTGACAACTCAACTTAGTAAAAGGCAATGAAAACTTAGGATGCAAGAGCGAGCGAAGCGAGCTCGGGACTTGGGGCACCCCGACTCAGACAGGTTAGGTTAGAAGGGAATGGCGATTTTAAACCATCCAGAAATAGAATCGTCGATCACGCCTTACTTCGAGACGTGTCATTGACATTGAAAATGCTCTTGACCTCAAAACTTGTCACAAGGTAATATTTTACTTTTGGGTTGTTGACCTTGTCCTTTGAAATGTCATTAACCATATTATTGTTTGGAAACCAATTTAGACCCGCTACATGAGGTTTTTTTTTTCTCAACTCATATTATATTTGCTGGTTTTAGGGATTTCAAAAATACACTAAGAAGGGAATATTCTACCAAAAAAATAGCTACTATAAAAAATCGGTAGGTTATACATAGTTTGTTCTCACAATATTGAGGGATTTATCATATTATTTTTAAGACTACAGATTTCTTACAGCTTTTCCTTCTTTCTTTTAATTATAGAACTATTCTTTGTATTTTATCAAAATTTTAAACTCAGCAGTTTCAGAGATAAGGGTCAGTTTTCATAAATTTTAAAATGATTAAAAAAAAATATTTGAGATCCTTTCATTTAATTTTGACATGTCACATGGTATACAGTTTGCAAAACTTTTTTTAATTTTCTAATTTTTACCTCAAAAGTATATATTCAAAATTCATTTATTTACGTTACATGTTCGTGTTTGGATCATAGAAATTAATATGTGTACCAAATTACAACTTAATATGTCCAGCACATTCAGAGCAAATTGGCTATGACAGACGGACAGACAGACAGACACACAAGTGATTCTATAAGGGTTCCATTTTTTTATCCGGACATACGGAACCCTAAAAACAGCAGTTCTAGACAAATCAATCAACACTATCATAATATCACTCAAGTAGTTAGAGTTAACGGAGTATAGGTTATCTGTGTCACTAAACATTGGGCTATGTCAGTAGTGGTTCTTTATCATAAATGATAAAGCTGACCGAGTGGTACCTGACACAGAACCAACTTGTCTTCTAAGTTCCTTTCTGTGCCCTATAAGTATTATTAAATTAATAAATACCAAAAGATCCTTCTCACCGAGAGGAGGCCTGTGTCCTGCTGTGGGAACATTATAGGCTGATTAAGAAAAGCTTGTTAAAATGCCTGCCTATTATTAAAAAAAGTTCAAATGTTTCATTTAACTTTTTTGTTTAGCTTAAATCTTGACATACATAACTCATATTCTTCATGCACTCTGTCTTGAAGGAAATTATGTTTCTTGAGTAAAGTATTTTAGTTCTATTACATACCTACCCCAAAGACCAACATTAGAAAGTCCATAATAGTATGACAATTGACCCGAAAATTTAAAAGGTCACTAAGCTTATTTTGGAGTCACTCAGCAGGGTCAACTAAATTAGTAATTTTGGCTGACCCTCCTCGATGACTTGGTTGAGCAACAGCATAAGCCTACTCAAATAAATCATAGTATTAACATGTTTATATTTACAGTTTTCTACAGCAGTCAGTCAAGAAAGCTATGCAAACCAGTGTGTCTATACCTCAAATTATGAAGGAAAAAGAGGTGTTCCATGATGTGCTGCCAGGAATCATAGACAACCTACGGGCCAGTTCTAAGATATCTCAACTGCCGGAGCTGGGAAGCTGGGTCAGAAAAGTAGGTCGTATTTATTTTAGACAAACTTAATGTCTTGAAAAGAATAATGAAAAATTTGTGTACTTTAAGCTGAAAACCAGCCTTTTTTGTCAATCAAAATCTGCAAAAGGCATCCTTCACATCAACCACCTTTCAGCCATGATCTTCACCCACTTTTACCTTATTCCAAAAATGCATTCCCTGGGCTTTTTCTTTTCATACCACAAAATATTTTTCTTGACCAATATAATTTCCTCATTAATATACTAGGTACCCATATTTTGAGCAATGGTGGCCCAGTGGTAACGGCCTCAACTTACAAGTTGGTCGTGGGTTCAAACCCAGGTAGACGCTTTACTTTGCGTAAATAATTTCATCACCACTGCTCTCAAAACAGTGAAGAAAAACATTGTGAGGAAACCGGCATATCCTAGAACTAAAAATTCATTTGGCATTTGTGATATCTATCAACCCGCACTGGGCCGATGTGACGCATATTTTCCCCCAACTTGTTTCTTTTTGTGTTTGTGTTCTTTTTTTGCGTCATGTTTACCGCAAATAAACGTATTTTCTTTTCTATTTTAGATTATAGTCCATTCCCTCTCGAAGAGAGGAGGTTTGTGTCCCAGCAGTGTGAATAATATAGGCTGATTATGCTATGCCATATTTTGCAAGAAACGATAACTCTTTAGTTTTGTAATCTTAACCCAGAATTTTGAACATATGTCCCAAACTCTGCTCTTTAATTACATAACAGAAAGCCCTGGAATGTAATTACTTAGCTAAAAACAAAGATAAAATAATTTTGAAATCAAATTGACCTTGTAATATAATTTTTAAGTTATTTCATATAAAAAAATACCTACCTAATACATAAATTAAAAATTAAAAAAAAACTTAATTCAGACTATATTATGTCCATATTTTGTTAGTACAACTATGTTAGTAATAAGGAGGTCAATTAATGTATTTAGGTAAAATAAAAAAACCGAATGTATGTTATCCGACGACCTACCGAGCTTAGCTACGTCTGCGCCAATCCATTTAATATCGTCACAAAAAGGAGTTGACGGGTGAGCATTGAAATCACCCAAAATAAATGCAGATTCCGCGTTATTTTGTTGTACAATAGCGGGTTTATTCCCGGTCGTCCCCGCCCCGTCGTCCCCACTGGGCACGAGTGGAAAAAAAAGTTTCGTTCCTTCCCAGTGGTGACGATTGGAACTTTTTTTTCCCCACTCGTACCCAGTGGGGACGACGGGGCGGGGACGACCGAGAATAAACCCAATAGCGCTAATCCCCCCCTAGAAAATTCGTGAACATTGGTAGGTTGTCGGACTGGTCGTTTGTACAATGGGGTTCAATGGGGTTGGCAAATGTCAAAGTGGCGCTAGCATAGCTTTAACCAAAACTATTGTCATTTATACGAAATATTTGTTTGTTTATGATTTTATAAAATGCCTAAGAAATATGAAGTGGCTAATTGCAAAGAAATAGGTGCACGCCAATTTCCGATAGCTATGCAGTGATTAGAATAGTACCTACTTACAAACAAAAATACTGCCTTATATGTATTTTGTTAAGCGGTGGTAATTTAGTACTGCTGTTAATATCCCAATAAGTGTTCGAATCAGGAACCTGCACTATCGGGTCATCATCTTTTTGAGCACTAGTGTTCCCAAAATTGAAATTTTGGTCGTAAAGCTCCAATCTTTAAACAAATTACATGAAATAGATCATGATCATAGAAGTCACTGTTATGTGTTCCATATGAAATTGTATGTCCAATTTGGCTTTTTGTAGTAGGTAATGTATAGTTGGCGAAAACAAACCGTTCTTACAAACAAAACTATTTCATAAATAAAAAAGCTTGATGTAGAATTTTAAGGTTATACCTTTCAATAAGGTCTGCTTTTCTTCCTTGTAAAGAAGCACCTCGTTTTTTCAGTTCAGCCTTTAGCTCGCTTACTCGCCATGTTAAGTACCTACAATGTTTTTTGTAGTGCATCTTGGTATTTTGATGAAAAAAATCACGAAACCAAACACACAAATTGAAAAACAAACGTGACAGGGGAAAGCTATGCTAGCGCCGTCAAAAGTTTTAAGCGGCCAACCCCATTCAGCCTCGGTCGCGGGATATACGAAAGAGTTACCGTGGCCCCGGCACAGGCAACTGAAGGAACACGGGTGGGGTTTTAGTCCTTCGATCAATAATAGCACTATATAAAGGATCAGGAACAAAAATAAGTCTCTCAAGTGGCCACGTTTACACACACATTTAAAACATTTATATTTCGTACTACGAAATATAGAAAAGAGTTTAAACATTAATAGGTAACTTCAGTTTATTATAAACCTTATCACTCAAACATAAAGTTTAATTACGATTGCAAAATATTTTTATTAGGTCCTTCTGTCATCGACTCATCGGAGAACGGTTAAAATGTCGCTTGAAAATAAAAAGTCATTTTTATATTAAGTAAAAAAATATTTATTCTAAAATGAAACTTAACATCTATGCAATAAGGTTAAAAACATTTTGTGGACAATTTTGTGCTTACTCTATTTTGGAATTAGAGGTAGTTCTTGGTACTACATTTCAATGCTCAGAACATAGTAAGTAATCAAAGACGTAGAGTTTCAGATTTTTTTTTTTTGGCTAAGGTTCGTTTGTATGGTGGCAAATATTTTTGACCGATTTTAAAAAAGTAGTAGGACTAAACTAATTTTATTACGACATTGCTATTAAAATTGTGTGCGGGTCGGCTCATTGTAATCAACCCGTGTTAAAAAAATGGGTGCGTCTACTTATGTACGCAATTTAGAAGTTTAGGTTTTTATAGTATGAAAAACACTGAATGATATAAACTTAAACCGAAAAAAGATATTCCTTCCAAAATATTGGTGTTACGGTGGTTATTTACACAGTTTTTCAATGCGCACTGCGGCATTTTGACGTCTTCATGTTGGCTATGATTGGACAAAACGTTGGCACAAAAGTATTTGTGCTCTTATTTTTCGGGCCGTTTTTGCAGCGCTTATCGGGAATCTAGTGCTATTATTGATCGAAGTTTTAGTCAGTAAAAGTCTGACTCGCCCTCCCTCTCCGCTCAGAGCGGAAGAAGTCATTTGATGATTTCCCATCCAAAAAGCCAAAAACAAAAAAAAAATGCATGTAAGCAATTGGATAGCAATTCTTAAATATACTTTCAGAGCCGCCTGCCATAGGCAACCAGCCATTCTGACGCTAACGTACAATTGTACACACATAACTACTATAGGTAGCTTCACGATTATTACCTGTATTCGCAATAATCAATAATATACTACTGTAGTCTTGACCAAGGTATTACATAAACAGTAATAAAACTTATTTATTACATTCGAGTAAAGTCATTAATGCTTTCGCGCCCGGTAAACGAGACACAATAGAATTCTCATTGTTATGACCAAAGACTACAATATAATATAGGTATAGACAGGCAGCTCTCCTCTCTTTCAATTGACAGCACAAAGCGCCATCTAGTAGTCAGATAACCAAAACTATTGCCTATAGCTATAGATCTATATACTGTATTATGTATAGGTAGGTATGTACCATTGATTGTGTTGAATTTTTACATTGGCGTATAAAAAATATTGTTTACTATTAATGCTTTTCTAATAATTATATAAATCGAATGTACATTAGAAAAGCAAACAATAATTTATACGCCAATGCCAAAATTCCCTAATTTTACCGGCATATATCGCACCTTCAGAACAGTAGTGACGTATCTCAAAAAATCATTTTTTTGGGAAAACGAAAACAAAGTTTTGAAACTGCAAACTGATGATGATTTAAACTTTGAACTGATTTAATTCATTAATTTTGTATGAAAACCTATCAATTATTTGATTTCTGTATTGAGTTAAGTTTATCTTTTGTGACATATGAGCAAAAAAAGATCGTAACTCGATTTCTTAGATTTTTGAGTTAAGTCACTACTATTCTGAAGGTGCGATATGTAGGTATGAATGTAAAGAAACTGGGAATTATAAATAAAATACGGTTTATTCTTTTTACAAATTTATTTTGCGGAATGTCTTAAAAGTTTAGACATTATTTCCTCTACCTCTCTTTATTTTTAGAGTAATGCCTATCAGCTTTTTCCTTCATAGGTTCATTTTTATCCCAAGAGGTTATTTTGCCAGTAAGGATACTGTTGATCTCTTTGCAGCAATTATAAATAAAAAACTTGGTCGATTTGATTATTAAAAAAATTGATAAATCATTTTTGTGTACAACACAGGATATAAAGTTTAAATTTATATTGATTGTTACAATTAATTTAATGTATCTACATACATTATTTTTATTGCAGTATTCTTTTAATATTTCTATATAAATGTGTTTCACTTGGGCAAAGAAATCAAACAGATGCCTAGTAGGATAGCACAACCACTTTTTATTTTTATTTTCTTTCATTTTTATATAAATATTTATGAAAATCTAATATATTTTCTGCTTCTAAATCATGTCTCCAAGTGACACAGTTCTTGTACATTTTTTTTTTGTAAATTGTGCTATCCAGCCACTGCAATAACCAATTGCTGCGCTTTTTTCAATATCCAGTGGAGTTTTACCCATTAACATCGCATCTGTACTTAAAAGGTCGATACACATTGAGCACTCTATTTCATCTACACATTCAGTTGCTGTGTTGTCTCCAGGGTTCGTTAAAAGATTTTAGCGACTTGAGACAAACAATTGTCATCTTTTTCACAGTTTGATCCAACTGAATGTGAAGATGTTATTCAACAGTCTTAAAAGCACTTTCAAATGCAGACGACGTGGGCATAATATTACTATAGCCATGAGCTCGAATTGCTCCAAAAAAGTTCTCCAATGGATCCTGATTGAAATTTCGCAATAAGGAATTGATCCCTTTCGAATTAAAAAAAAAATACTAACTTTTTAAAATTTTCTATGGTCTTTATCAAACTGGACAAAGAAGGCACTACTCCTCGATTGTTACCTTTTACAAATTTCATAGTTTTGGGTATTGGGATACTATAGTTCCACAAATTGTGATGCGGTGAAGTTGGGGTAACTACAGCACGACACTTTTTCGCTTGTATAATTTCGCTGAAGTTACCATTCACGCTGTCAAAAAGGTCGTCAAAAAACATCAAGAGGTCAGCTGTCTCATTACTGGATTTTTCAAGAACTCCCATATCTACAATGAAAAACAAATACTTTCATGGACATATTATTATGAGCTACTTAATAGTAAAACAGTTGTTTCATACAAAATAATCGATGTCGCACAACAAAATGTTTAGAACAACGGTTTTTTCTGCAATTTCAGGGTTGGTCCTATCATAAGAAAATGCTTAAGGTTTCAATCAACACTAAAAACAACAATACCTGCAAAACCCCAAGTCCCACTCCAACTTACTGACTAAACACGTATAGTGTTTCACACTCATCTTTGGAATTTTTGGCAAGATGTGGAGAGCTGTCAGCCAAGGCACTATCTTGACGCCTCTGTATCCTGAGCACCTATTATAATAAGTCCATAATGTGGGACCATTTTGCAGTGCATTCTTTTTCTTTCATAGTGTAAGTATTTAAATTTTTTTGTAATTAGGTTATTCCTAATTTCTATGATGAGGTGAGGTGGATCTTATACGGGGGAAAATGTTGTCTTCCCCCACCTTGTAAAATCCTTCCTGATAGTTTTTACCATTTCGTACGAATATTTCTCGTATATCTTTAAGTAACAAGTGTATGGCTGCCACATTGGAGGCACCTTGGTCACATATAGTTGCAATGATTGTCAGTCCAGTTTCATGCACTTTTAAAATAATATTTTTAAATAGCTGTGCCCCGCGACTTCGTTCGCGTGGATGTCGTAAGATACACAATATACTAAAATAACAGCCACATATAAATAAAACTCCCTCGTCCAACCACGCACCCACTGCGTTGCATCGCCCGCCCACGCTATTGCTTTGTTTTCGCTTATATAGTGGTCTTTCTGATTTTTTTCTTTTTGCTCGGCTCCTAAGGGTCGTAGCGTAATGTTAATTAGCCTATAATTATATTCGAGAATTGGGCTACCAAATGCAAAAAAAAAATTCAAATCCGACTTTTTGTTCATAATTTCAAGGGTTTTCATTATTTTGCGCTAAACCCTAATTATTTTTCTAAAATAAGGGTAGCATAAGTTACGCTTCGTAACATCAGCTATCTGCCAGTGAAAGTCCCGTCAAAATCGGTTCAGCCGTTTCGGAGATTAGCTGGAACAAACAGACAGACAAAAATGTTAAAAATTGCTGTTTTGTTACAAGAACCGATTATACTTTCCTATGCATTTAGTAGAAAGTTGTTATTCTGACATTACCAACAGACACTTCAATTTTATTTATTTGTATAGATTTGGGCTTTTAGCTCGTTAGCCGTAGTGCTTCCATGGCAATAATAATAAGCTATCGGCTGCTTCTACTTTTTAACAATGCCTTGGGGATCATGAATACAAGGACAAGGTCGCAATATTCCCTTTCAGTTTTGTCTCCATTGTCAACAAATCCAATTATCATTTCTTTTGTCATAATTAATTGCTGATCCAATTGCCATCTCATCAAACAATAATGAACAAAGGTAATGCCAAAATTTTTTGATCCAGTGTGAATCGCCTACTAGGTTTTTTCTTGCCACTTTGAGCAACTTGCATTTGGCAGTATATCTTTGCAGTAGCTGACATGTTCGATGACATAATTGTGTCCGTTACGCCCGGAATGTTGTCGCTTTTAAGGGTTTCGGCTTGGCAGGTAATTAGTACCTCATCTCGTGTAATTATGCCCAAAATTTATAATTTGTGCGTCCAGCCGATCCAAAGATATTCTCGAAAAACAGATTCCGCTGGAGAACAAGCTACTTAGGTAGATATAATTTGTGCATAATTGTGCCCAAAAATTGAAATTTGTGCGTCTTGAGGTTTCAGAGTTTTAAGATGCCGCTGGGGTAACGTTTAGAAAATTGCTGTATCTTTTAAACGGCATGACATACAACTACGATTTTCTTTACGACGGTGGGTCTTAATTTATGCAATTTTAATTTTTCTATAATCGACACCGTTGGAAAATTGAATATGTTTTTTCAAAAACCCTAGAAATTTACCAATTATGGTGGTTTGTACCTTTTATGAACTCAAAGCATCATATGAAATTAGATGTTTTTATTCCAACTCCTTAGAGAGTTATTCCATTTTAACCAAACACACCGGCATAAAAAAAATCCTAGTTGTATGTCATGCCGTTTAAGAGATACAGCAATTTGCTAAACGTTACCCCAGCGGCATCTTGAATAACTCTGAAACCTCAAGACGCACGAATTTCATCTTGGGCACAATTATGCACAAATTACATATTTCTAAGTAGCTAGTTTGTATTTAGCTACGACCACCGGTTTAAAAAACATGCCACTGGGATAACGTTACTCCAGCGGAATCTCTTTATCGTGAATATCTTTGGATTGGCTGGACGCACAAATTATAAATTTCGGGCACAATTACACGAGATGAGGTACTAATTATCTGTCAAGCCGAAATCCTGAAAAGCTACAACATTCCGCTGGCGTAACGCACACGACATAATGTTGAAAGCTGTGGTTCTTGTCATTTTCTTTGCATGATTATATTTTTTCTTAAGCCACCTTAGCACTTTCACATTTCTTCAGCTGCTTTAAAAGCGATTTATACTATTTATGTTTCGTCATAGGTATGGACGCGGCAGCACATCAAGCTACTACAATCTGTCAATTTTTTTTAATAGATTTTCAACTTTATCGCTAAAGCATTAAGTTCAAGGTTGATTGGGAAAATTTGACAGTTTCGGGTAGCTTGACCTGCTGGCGTCTGTACATAAAAGATCTGAAAAAAAATTATAGTTTCAGTAAAAACATAAAAATAATTTGAACTTTTATCATTACCATCCAACCTTATTCTTTTTATACTGTAATAATTGCAATTACAGTAATTTTAATCGTTTTTGTGGAGATTTGAGATTAAATAATAAATAAGGTTATAAAAAATCTACCTTTTGGTTTAGTTGTTTTTTTTTTTTTATATATTTCTCGGGACCCTAGGGTCCCGGACCTTTGAAAGGCATATGAGGGGCCGAAGCCAACTCGCAGAGGCCCGTTAGACGCTTTCAATGGAAATGAGGCACCAACCGACGATTATCCTTGTGCGTACTATGCAAGTGCACCCAAGGACAACTCCCGGTTGGTGTAGGACTATTGCAGGATATGGAGACAAAAAAAATATTGGGCTATGGGTTTGGATGGCTAAAGTGGACTGGTTATCTAAAACTATGGAAGGACTATGGCCCCTGCCTGACCAATGTTTGATAAATACAATACACGGATAAAATGGCAGGGGGTGACTTGCACACTCAACAATGGGCCCCCGGAGGTTTAGTTGATTTATTTTTATGGCGCTTATTGTGTCCTTTCTGCTTACTATGTTGTTGATGTCCTGTAAATTAAGTATTTATCATGGCTAAAACATTCACATAGGTCAATGATATTATGTCTTAACACGTTCGCGTGAGCAATGTCTTACAACGTCGTGTTGATATAATTTTGAAATGACGCAACGTCATACGACGTCCTCTAGATTGTCATATTTATTTTGACGGAACGTCTTTGGACGTCCATTTTAAGAGCAAATTCCTGTGGCACACACTTCTAAGCCGTACGTATTACGGCGCGACGTCTTTAGACGTTGCTTAACTTTGTATGGGAAAAAGGTGCGCCTGAATACCAACATTCAGAAATGAGGTTGCTCACGCGAACGTGTTACAACACCCCGAAATTTGAAAACTCAATCAGGACATTTGTTCCAATCATTGGTCAAGCAACGAGCAGTCAGTAAGCTTACATGAACTGTCAACCCGGTGTAGTGCTCGATAACATGAGCTAAAATTTAAGTTATGACTCTGAAGTCATATAATTTTAAGTTGTCTGGTTTTAGCTCAGTACATAAATGAGATACAAACCTCTCATCTGAATATCTGATAGAGTCTTGTACACCGGATGTTGAACGTAGTGCTGGCATAGTAACCAGTTGATCTAAAAGTTAAAACATTTAGGTACATTACTTAGGTATGAAGAAAGATACCTAATCATTTGATATTCTGTAAATTAAATGATTATCTGAAAGCTTAAATTTAGGTTATGACTCTGAAGTAAACATTATTTTAACTTTTTTGCTTTTAGCTCACTATAAAAATAAGGTACAAACCTCTCATCTGAATATTCAATTGAGTCTTTTGAACACCAGATGTTGAGGGTAGGGCAGGATGATAACAGATTAATTATGCGTTTGTTCTAAAAAATATATATAAAATATGGTATGTAAAATGATATAGGTAAGTATCTATTCTTTTGATATTCTGTAAATTAAATGGTTAAGACAAAATCATATAAATATGCTAGCTATTTTACAATAAATGTTTTATTGAAATTATGATATTATCAACCTGGTTTATATAGTACAGGAATTGCTAACATGTTCAGTTTATGTTTTAAATTTATGAATTACTTCAAAATGTTTATGCCAGACATGTCTGCTGCTGAAAACATCTAAATTATTCATCACAACTATTTCACCACCAATTTTTGAAATCCAGGTGAGTATTGAATTTCTCTGCATACACCATCTGGATTCGGAAAACGGTACAAAGGTATCCCTGAGAACAAGATAGCATATTATTATTACTTATATCCTAGTTCGATTCCAAAATAACAAATTACAGAAATTATCAAGGTGAAAGTTTTTAGTAGGCAATTGATTCCCTTGATGGGAAAAACTGACTCATTTTATATTTTTCAAAGTTAGTTTTGAGGGTAGCTATACTAAACAAAAAGTACATACCATCTTTCTTAGTCATTAGACATCCAAGTATACAACAAGTTTTGTGACATGATGGAAGTTCACTCAAGCGTTCAGTTCACTAATCGCAAAAATGGGTCCAAACTCTAAAGAGTGATTATGCTCAGTAGTTCACAGAATAGAAACTAAAGAAGTTTATTTCGAAACGGCGACACGGAGGAGTATCAACTCAACGTGGACGTACGAAAAAGAGGATGATTGTAACGCGGCACGGCGACACAGAGAGGAACAAAGGTTCAACTCAACGTTAGCAAATCCACTTGCTAAACATCCAGAATTTGATTGCAAAAGCAAAATCCACACGAGAAACTGAAAAACCGGCACTCCAGCGCAGGCAGACATTTGCAATAAAAGTGTTGCCGTTGTAACTATAACAAATTCCCATTATGAAAAAAATACTTATTTCAAATTCCAGAACGATATAACATATCCACTTGGTTTTACGCTCAAGTCTTATTTTTGTAGGTACGACTTTACCTGCCGTCGATTTAAGGGGGGGGGGGGAGGGGGAGATGGGGTGTAGAACCCCTCTATGAAGGAAAAGTGGCGAGCCCCCCCGTTTGAGATATGATTTTTTTAATATTCTAACCTAACTTTCAAATTTTCTGCACGATAACTAAAAACAAAACCACGTAGCAGGTCTAAATTCGTTTCCAAACAATAATAAGATTAATGACATTTTCAAGGTCAAGGTCAACACCCCAAAAGTCAAAGTTAAACCAAAATATAGTCAAATCTTGGAATATTTACCTTTTGACAAGCTCTGAGGTCAAGGGCATCAAGGTCAATAACATACGTTTCGAAGTAAGGCGTAGTCGACAGAGCCCCGCTTCGCGGACCCCTATTTCTGAGTGGTTTTAAAAAAAATAACCACGAAGGAAGAATAACCCCTTCTAACCTAACCTGTCCGAGTCGGGGTGCCCCAAGTCCCAAGCTCGCTTCACTCGCTCTTGCATCCTAAGTTCTCATTTTATACGTAAACGCTCTCAACTGCTAGGGACAAAACGTTGACCCTCTGCTAGGAGTATAATATATGTGTTCTGTAACGTTGACTGTCAGGACGACGACCATGTGAAGTGACAGTGACAACACAAAATGGCGTAGTTTTACGTTTGGTTTCACATACCGGCAATAATCGGTAAATTGTTATAAGTGTTAATTTAATAGCACTAATTTAAATCAGCGAAATATATGTTTTATAATGAAATATTCATAAAAAGTATCTAAATCACTAAATATGCGTATTCATTTCATAATTAATAAGAAGTAAAACATTTTAGTGTGTTGACCTTAGGTAAAACGAAACGTTTAACTAACTAAATTTTTACGATTTTGATTATTTTTTTCTCGTAAACCATTTATCTCCGCAACTTAAAACTTTGCGAGGGGGCTTCTATTAATATGATCTTTCTGTAAAAAAACAAGGACTCCCAACTCGACGGCTGGTAAAGTAAAACTTAGCCTTTTTGTCTTTTATTATCCAATATTTTGCGATAATTTTTTATGTGTTTGTGTTTCAACACCATCTCCTAGCATCATCATCATATATTTTGATATTGCAACACAGCATTTTTTTTTCGGCTAGCTATGGGATAGATAGCGCTGTACCACAGATTACGCTGTACTCAATAATAAAAGTGAATTTTCCGTATTTTCTGTGTTTCCATACATGGTTATGCCGTCTATATAGACGTCTACCGCGCGCGATAGTGTTAAGTATAAATAAAGTATTCCTTAAGTACTTACCACAGTGGCGAAAGCAGCCTAGGTATAACACGATTCCTACCGGCTTCCCTTCGGAGGTTCGCATCAGCAACACTACTGCTATTGAAAAATGGCACAGTCAGTAGTGTCTACTATTGCCAAAAATATAGTTACACTATGGGTATTTAATTCACCATAACATTCAAACAACAAAAAAGTCTATTCTAAAACAACCCTGCGCGAAAACGTCAAAATCGGAAACTAAAATTCATATGAAAATTCATACAATAGTGATCCCGTCATGACGTCACTTTAGGTTACGTGGCACCTTTTGATAACGGACGAGAGCAAGCTGGGGGCCTACCATGCACTCTAATAGCAGGTCAATTTTAGATGGAAAGTGAACTGTCGGGCTATTTTGTACAGACGCCAGCAGGTCAAGCTGCCTGAAACTGTCAAATTTTCCCAATCGACCTTGAACCTAATGCTTTAGCGATAAAGTTGAAAATCTATTAAAGGAATTTGACAGATTGTAGTAGCTTGATGTGTTGCCGTCCATACCATGAAGACGTCAAATAACAGGCGAGCCAGCGATCACGTGACTAAAGCCGGTCAGTGGTCACGTGACAACATTTCACTGGTCCAGGAAAGTAAAAAAACTTGAACGATGGGTAACTCATGAATTGAGCGAAACGAACTTGCAAACACGCGTCGACTGCTGTGTTGCTTTGCTCAACCGACACAATATTTAAATCGAATCATTACTTGTGATGAAAAGTGGATACTGTACGATAATCGGAAGCGCTCCTCACAATGGCTGAACCCTGGAGACCCAGGCCAAATCCTGCCCTAAACGAAAATTGACTCAGAAAAAGTTACTTGTGAGTGTTTGGTGGACTAGCGCCAGTGTCGTTCACTACAGCTTTCTAAAATCTGGCCAAACGATTACGGCAGATATCTATTGTCGACAACTGCAAACCATGAAGCTAAACAACCGAGATTGGTCAATCGCTCTAGGCCACTTTTGCTTCAGGACAATGCAAGACCGCACACTGCACAACAAACAACCACTAAGTTAGATGAGCTACAATTGGAATGTCTGAGACATTTACCGTACTCCCCGGACCTTGCTCCAACATTACTATTACCATTTTTTCCGGAATTTGGACAACTTCTTACAAGGAAGTAAAATCAACTTGGATGCGGCAGTCCAAACCGCCTTCAAAGAGTTTATTGATTCTCGCCCCCATGGTTTTTTTAGTAAAGGGATCAATGAACTACCTGTGAGATGGCAAAAGTGCATAGATAACAACGGTGCATACTTTGATTAATTAAATATATTTTCCAAAAAAAAAAAAGATTTTATATTCCTCCGGCAAAAGTGCATAGATAACAGCGGTGCATACTTTGATTAATTAAATATATTTTACAAAAAAAAAAGATTTTATATTCCTCCGGCAAAAGTGCATAGATAACAACGGTGCATACTTTGATTAATTAAATATATTTTACAAAAAAAAATGATTTTATATTCCTCCCGTACAAAACGCCAATTTCAAATGTAAGGACCTAATATTACTGCAAGTAAATCAAAGAATTATTTTACTCAATACTATTTTCCGTCAAAGCAAAATTTATTGATAATTCTATCAAAACAGAATCTGTTTGTCTGATGATACAATCCTATTTGTTTTTTGTAATAACTGACTTATGTATGAGGCATATTAAGCCGGGTTGTTATCTATAATATGTTGCTTCGTGTTATTTGTCAATAGTCGGATAATAACTTGACAGGGATACCAGCACTTGATTATTTTTACCACTAAACGTATTTAATTTTTACTTTTTTTTAGTTTTCCGATTGAACCATTTTTAAGAAATATATGGACTGGTCCGGGCCGAGTTTATCTAACTATACTATTTACATCTTGAGGTGAAAATAAATTTATATCTTAGTTTAAATTGTAATAAAATAATAATTACAATTCATTTGTTTTCGCGCTTCACCTTCACCCCGGAAGCATTTAGTTCGCGCGCGTCCTGTTTTTATTTGTTACACTACTCTTATGTAATGCATTTTTGATTATAAAGTTTTACTATGAGATTAACCCTGAAATATCCAAATAAATGTCTGCTGTTCCATTCAAAAACGCATGAAACTGATGTTTTAGTTTGCTATTTCAAAAAAAGTAAAAAAAAGAGAAAAAAGAAAAGTAAAGTTATAAATACGTCACCCCCTAAAAGGTTTAATCTACCTCTATTCTCTGTCTACGTTCGAGCGTCAATTTTAGCGTTGAATTCAAGTGGGGCAGTGTTGCCAACTCAGTGGATTTTCCACTAGATCTGGTGGTTTAGACTTTCCTTTTAGCGACTAAATGTGGGTGTCAAAGAAAAAAGGGTCCAGTTCTCGGCATTTAGTTTCCGAGATATACGCAGTTTTTTAAAGTTGGGTGAAAAAATTGCATTTCTCGATTTTAATTGATTATCAATTAATGCTCAATTATCTATACTCACACACTCACACTCTACCTGATACACACTCACTCATCCTCCAATCATACCACCACAACATACACTGAGACTGTCTATCATATTTGGTTATTAATTCTTTTTACCTTTTTCATTCTCTGTTATTTAAATATTTTAGTTAGGTACTGCATGACCTGACCTTATCATACCAATCCATATGTCACTTACTATCATGCCTTTATAAATACTGCGTCAGTTATGTGGCGACAGTCCTCTCTAAAAAATGCAGTTATTGTTTCCATAGATCCCATGGCTGAACACTGACCCTCAAAATACAGGCCTTGGCCTAGTTTGGGAGTTAGGATAAATTCTTTGTAATACATTTAAAATTGTGACTGCGTGTCTGTCATATTTTAATGTATGTTTTAGTGACAATAAACGTTTTTATTTATTACTAGCTTCCGCCCGCGACTTCGTCCGCGTGAAATTTCTTGTTCCCCCGACACACCCCGTCGCATCGCATCGCCTGCCCGCGCTCTGTTACTTCGTTTTCGCTTAGCGCTCTTTCTTACTTTTTTCTTCTTGCTCGGCTTCTTGGGGTCCTAGCGTAAAGTTACACAACCTATAGCCTTCCTCAAGAATTGTGCTATAAAATGCAAAAACAATTTTTCAGATCCGACTGGTAGGGACAGAGATTAGCGCGTTCAAAGAGTCAATAAAAATAAAATGTGTCGGTAACTAATAGACTAAGCGCATTTTTCTTACTTTAAGCATTTTTATACCCGTCGTAATTTCTAAACGAAACGTCCGATTCGAATAATTTAAAAAGGAATTTACGTGTAGGTAGGTACCTAATCAACCTTGATTATGAAACTATTTATTTGGATAAAGATTAATACTATGTTCATGAAAACACCATCAAATTCTGATGATAGGATCCATGAGGAATTGAGGGAACTCCTCAAATATTATAGGCAAACATAGCGATTTTGGTATTTTCATCAACAAGTCAAGCATTTGCATTTAGAAAGTATCATTTGGTGAAGTGGATCTGACGAAGAAGATCACAGATGGCCATGGGAACTCCTCAATGATAAGTATTTCACGCGTGGCGATAAGATATTTTATCTCGATAAAGATAGTTAAACGACTATGACGAAGCAAATTTAAATAAATGGTTCTGATGAAAATGGTATCATCATGAACTGGTCTGATGATGAAGCCGGAAGGTAGGCACCGGAACTCCGTAAAAAAACAATGTATCCTAGCCGTGTTTGGGCTTATTGGAATTGTCATGAGATGCATTCTGGCTGTAGGTAAATGATTGTTAACCGACTTCAAAAAAGGAGGAGGTTCTCAGTTCGTCGGAATCTTTTTTTATGTGTGTTCACCGATTGTTCGAAGACGGCTGGACCGATTTGGAAAATATTTTTTTGTTTGAAAGGGTATACTTTCCAGGTGGTCCCATTGTCATCAAGTTAGGATCTGATGATGGAATCCTGGAGAAATCGAGGGAACTTTGCAAATATTATAGGCACACCTATAATGATTTGGGTAGTTTTTATAGTAACTTGTGGATTTGCTCTCGGAAAGCACCATTGGGTGAAGTGGAACTGATGACGAAGACCACTAATATGGCCACCGGAACAACTCAATAATAAGTATTTCACGGGTTGCGATTCGATTACTTTAAAATCATTGCCAAGCAATATAAGCTCGTCACTTCTTTTTCACTTTGTAGTGTTTTTTTTGGAAGTCGGTTGTTTTTTTTTTTTGCAAAAACGTTTTTCTCTTGAGTAGTTTATAACCCTAATACCCACACAGAAAGTTCTGTTAATCATTATTAAGATACGGACATATAATATGGGGCAATTCAACAGATAATGTTATGACATTTGTAGTACAAAAAAAATGTGTAAGAGCTTTAAGCGGTGTCGGTACACTTAAATATTGTAGGACTTTAATAAAAAAAAACTGAAATTACTGACTTTGACCGGCATGTATCGGTTTTTGTAAGGAAGCGACAATTACACCAAATAAACCAAGAGATGCAACAGAAATTCTAAATTCCATTTTGTAATACAACGTTAGTTAAAAAGAATTTATATCATATGTGTATTACTATTTTTAACAAATTACCAAACTATACAGGGTGTAGGTAAGGGACAACCCTCCACAAACAAACAGGGAGCATTCAGCTCCTTATTCTGATTCATATGCCACCTAAAATATTCTCAGGAAAATTTTAATTTTTTCTTATCTTATTTTCGGTTACTATTCTTTTATTTCAATGTAAAATTACATTCTCTGTATGCAGCACTCCATTTATGTAAATAAAACAGCTAAAATAAAAAAATCAGCAATGGATGTTGAAATACTCGGCGGCCGAAGGCTCGCTGCGCTGCCGGTCGCTACGCACGTTTTGCCACGGTAACGATACATTGCGTGTGAGGTAATAAAACAAATCAGATTTCGGATTCTCATAACGTTCCTGAAATAATTTCATGTATCGGTCATCTTAGTATGATATGTATACTGAATTCACCCTATCAGTCTGCGGAGGGCTGTCCCATACACCCTGTATAAGAGAACTCCCATTTAAATATTTTAGGCTCGTATTACAGAACGTCACTCAATACTCAAGCAGTACTTAAAACTAGTTTCAACCAATCAAATGGCTTGAATCTAGTTTTATGTAATGCTCGAGTATTGAGTGACATTCTGTAATACGGGCCTTAAACTGCGCCGGTGGTTAATAGAAAAAGAAAATATTGCATAGTTTTGTAGTGTGCGTCTTGTAATTTATATTAGTAAGTATATGGTTGTAATTTTTTACTAAAATGAATAAATACCTACCTCAGTAGGTATTATTACTGTTAAACTAATTTGCATGCCCTAAACAAGCAAAATATGAACGGTGCATAAGCCACCAATTTTTACATCTGATTAAACCTGTATTTTCAGCAAATAAATTATTCTTATTCTTAGCGCTACAATTTCAACATTTTTTATGAATTCCATAGTACCTACTAGTCATTCTGAAATTTTAATCAACTTAATTTTTTCACAAGCATATATTATAGATGATATTCGTTTAAGGAGGAAGCGCCAGGTCGCCCGCGAAATTCAAACTTTCCTGTGTTTTTGCAATTTGCAAGTCAGTACTGGATTGTATGTTGATTAAAATATGATTCGTGACTGTAACAAATATCTGTTTACAGAATTTAATCATTAAAGTCATCAATACAACTCTCTAAGACCAAGTAATTTTCAGAATGATTATTTAATGAAATCTTGACATTTTAGGATTGAACAAACTTAAGGAGTTGTATTACTGATTGTAATTAAGTAAATACATATTTGTTACGGTCGCGAATCATACTTTAACCAACATACCTACACCCAGACAGCTGCAAATTGCAAAAATCGTAAGAAAATTTGGATTTCGCGGGCTACCTTAGCGCTTCCCCCTTAACTGAAAATAACGTCAAATGAAGAAACAAGGATTTGTATAGACTTTACCCACTTGCTGTACATATATTTTTTTAATAATTCCACTCTAAATGCAGTCAAAATCGCGCTATTACCCTACAACTTTGGGCGTAAAATACGCCCAGTAAATAAATAATAAATAAATTTATTTCACCAAAAGCCATCACAGTACAGGAACTAAAAACTAAGAGCATATAAGGCTTATAACTAGGTCACAATCATTTTAATTCCCTGACTCCTAAACTAGGTGTATGTGCCTGTGTCTTAGGAGCCAGTGGCCGTATTATGAGGAATTAATGCCATTATGATTCCAGTCCGAAAAAGGGATGGTGTTATAGGTCATGTGTAGCTCGGTCTCTCTCGCACACTGGAATCATGATGACATTCGAACGTCATAATATGGCACCAGGGCAAGGATCTCCCTATAGCCACCTACACAGGCTCAAAGTGACAGCTGTTTGAATGTATATTTGAATATTTACAGGTCCTAGAACACAATTTGAGTGGCGGCAAACATTCAAGAGGATTGATTACAATGTTATCATACGAAATGCTTGAGAAACCTGACCATATAACTGACGAGAAACTCAAACTGTCCAGGGTTCTTGGATGGTGTGTTGAAATGGTAAGTATAAAACAGTTTTATATACACACAGTACACACACACAGTACAGTACAGTTTTACTAGCTTCCGCCCGCGACTTCGTCCGCTTGAAATTTCTTGTTTCCCCGACCCACCCCGTCGCATCGCATCGCCTGCCCGCGTTATTACTTGAATTCAATAATCGAAATGAAAATGATCCTATATTTTAAGTCTTGCAAACTTTGTCTGGAGGCAAACTCTTGGTGTTGGAGTGTGTGTCCCGGGAATTCTATATTTTGTTGGGATTGTTGGGATTAGTATAGATTTTACCATATTGATGTTCAAACCTAGGGAGTTGAGGAACTCTATAGCTGCGATATGCGTTGTTTACGTGTCCCTGCTTTGGTGGACTAACTGCCTAGTTTACAACCAGCCGAAGACTTTTGTTGCGTAGTACTTCGGCAGTCCAGTTTGTGACCGAGGCAAACATTTCCGGTGCTGCGGCGAGACTAAAGGGCAGACTGGTCATTTGTAACAATCGGCCCTCGTAACTTATGCGTAGAAAATAAGTGTCTTTGAGAAATCCGCAGATTATAATAGGTTTGGCTTAGGTCCTGTTTGACCATCCAGTCGCCTGCTTCTAAGAAGTTGGACTAGCATTTGGTGATGATGAAAAAGATGGAAATGGTTGCATTAATTGATTTACTGCCTTCAAGGCTTCAAATTGAAAATAATTTGTCTCTTTCCACCGGTTTTTTTTTTGTTATGAATAGTGAGAATATGAAGGATGGAGTTAAAGACGCGGCGCGGGCTCGAGAATTTAACTTTGAATCATGGCTTATATTTCCAATGACATTGCTGAAGTACTTGGCGTTTGAAATTTGTTCATGATGTCCGGCGTTGGGAAGATAATTGGTGGTGTCTGATTGAATGGAATGCGTGCAGCAGAAATTAATTGGAGCACCATCTTGAGTGGACTGAAGTTGGCCCACGCCTCTCGATACAATATCAGACAATCCCCATAAACCTCAAGTCATTTGCGTCTTCTTCTGTTAAGTTCACCTTTTCTCCCTCTCCCCCCTGTTTTCTTTTTATCTTTCTCGTCGAAATGACGTTTATTGTTCTTTCCTTGTTTTGTTTTATTTTGTTGAAAACGAAAAGGCTTTTCATGGGAAGTAGAAAAGCTGGAAATTTTGAAAGTGTCGGTGATTTAGAACGTCCAGAAAATTTTGAACTAGGCACTGAGTCTTTGTTAATTTGGTCCATTCCGCCAATCTTTTGTATATAAGCGGATAAACTTTCGGGGTTAAACATATAATCCGCTGAAAATACCCCCCATTTTATTAATATTTTCACGAATGTATTTCCCTTTTAAGCAGTGCTTTACGCCATATTTCTGAAACGAGCGACGGTCCGTTTTCCACAAATCATTTGAAAAATATCATGGGCAATTGTTTTGTAATCAGACTTTGTAGTTGACGTAAGTTGTGCATTTGGTTTTGCGAACCAGTCAATTAAATTGCGTACAGCTAAATTAACAAACTCATTTTGGGCTAGAAAGGCATTTGACAAGGCAGCGAAGCTATGTTCCATCTGATACCATCTAAGTGTATAATGTGTGTTTTCCATGAGAAGCTGTTGTCTATGACTAAACCCAAGTACCTATTGTATTCCTCCACGACCTCAATGTTTGCACTCTCACACAACGTCAGTCCACCACTGTGTAGATAGCTATGATGCCCCACTATGCGCGTCAAACGTTCGATCTTTTTAAGACGAGGAGATCATAAACAGTGTGATTCTTTATAATGTGCACATATCGAAATGAGGGAATCTATGCTTAATTTTATCGACGACAAAAATATTTAAAAAAATCTAAATTTTTTTTTAAGGAATTTTTTCAAAATTTCCAAAATTTCCCAGTGTAAACAAAAACGGTGTAACTTTTAAACTAAATAATCTATATTCTATCACGATGAAACAAACTCCATAGTGATTGGAAGTAATTAGGCGTCCTCATAAAACGAAAATTGTGGGAAAAAAACTGCCCTCAATTGAAAGTAAACATGTCTTTTTAGCAAACAACGGTTTTTTTTCTGCAATTTTTACAATAATCGTAAAATTTCTCAATACGACGCCCCCATTACTTCCTTTTTTATTACTTTAAATTAATCTTCATCGTATTAGCTACCCAATAGTAAAAATTGCATGTTTATAACTCAAACGTAACATTTTCTTTCAAGTGTTAAATGATGGCACTCCGAACTGAAAAAACGATTAAAAAAATTAAAATTTTCCTGAGAAATTTTCTGGTGGAATATGATTCAAAATAAGGAGCTAAATGCACCCTGTTAGTTTACGAAGGGCTGTCCCTTACACCCTGTATATTATTGGTTTGCTAAAAACAAATAATTAAATCGGCTTTTGTACCTTTAGTTTTTGTGTGTGAAAAGTTTAAATAAGTAAATAAGTCATCATTATTCTCCTCTTTGAAGACATTATGTTGTATATGTTTGAGAAAAAATTAACTAGGTATATTTAAATTATATTAAAATAACATAACACTCACATTTCGCCAATAGAATAGGTAGAATAGAATAGAATTTTTCTTTATTCAAGTAACCAAGTAATAATGTTTTCAGTCCTATGTTATTAATTAGATGATTGGTGTGGCACTATTGGGGCGACCCAACGGCCATTGGTCTTGTATCTTATCTCAAACAATGGAAGGTGAAAATGATTATTTACGAAAGTTATTGATGATAATGATATTTATTTCTGTAAAAGGGTTAAATGAAACACTTTTTCAAAAATTAATTAAGTTTTAAAACTGGATGAGTTCGGTGCTTCCTATCCGACTACTCTGAAATGAAAGAACTAAACAAACTCAGACAGAGTTCACACTTTGTTTACTCTTTAACCGCTTATTAATCCGACAAATATTTTCGTGTCCATTTCACCAGGCTCGAATTTACGACCAAATACCACAGCTCGTGTTTTTTTTTAATTTAATTACGCTGTATTCTATCAAAAATATGTTTATATCAGGTAAATTTTTCGGTTCAATGTGCCGGGCGCTGAGGGCGCGACAACTGATATTAAGGTCGGGCGGTTAAAAGGTTAAAGTCCAGTCCAATAAGTTTTATTATTACTGCCCACAGCTTCAAGCCTACTTCATAGTGGTGGACGATATAATGGACGGGTCGACGACTCGTCGCGGCATGCCTTGCTGGTACCGGATGCCGAACGTCGGCCTCGGCGCCATCAACGACTCCATACTCATCCACTGCGCTATTATGGAAACAATTGAAACCTACTTCGGCAAGACGCAACACTATGTTGATGTTATTCGGCTTTTCAATGAGGTGCGTGAGTATTACTGTCAATATTTGTTTATCAGCTTTGTGTACTGTTTGATAATAAGGCATCATTGATTGTGTGTCTCTCGGGCACTTTTTGCATGTTGATATGTTTGGCATGTTGTGATGTTTGGCATGTTGTGATGTTTGTTTGGTATGTTGATTGATGATGATATATTCAATATTTAGTCAATGTTATAGCGGGAGGTGGCTCGAATATTTAAGACGTTTTCAATGTACTGTCACTGTATTTTCAATGTACTGTCGTCATGATGAGACCGGCATCCTAATTGCGTAACACTATCAATCACAATCTGAATGATTTTAATGCATATTGCTAATCCATTGCTTTATATGTTCAGAAAATTTTTCTGCTCAACAACGTAAATAACTCAATGAATGTTGTTGAACTGTCAAAATTAAACCGATTGTTACTGTAAGTGTGTTACGCAATTGCCCCGCTGGGCCATACTATGACGTGTTAAAGGCAAGCTATCATTGTGCCGGTGGCAACTAGCTTCATCTTTCTGATTGACCAACTCCATGACAAATTAAGTGACAGGCACGTAATCTGCCTAGCCTTTTCCCAACTATGTTGCGGTCGGCTTCCAGTCTAACCGGATGCAGATGAATACCAGTATTTTACATGGAGC
Source organism: Fissipunctia ypsillon (assembly GCA_947568875.1). NCBI lineage: Eukaryota > Metazoa > Arthropoda > Insecta > Lepidoptera > Noctuidae > Fissipunctia > Fissipunctia ypsillon. The sequence continues at coordinate 10,144,130 of OX387659.1, read as the reverse complement.
GACTGCCTATCTGACCTCCACAACCCAGTAACTGGGTAACACGATACCCCTTGATTAGACTGGTTGTCAGACTTTCGGGCTTCTGACGAACCGTAACGCCTGTCAAAGATCCACGAATGATAGCCGGGTGCTTTCCGAGGCACGGAGGAGTCTCAGTATGTAAAGATGGTCACCCATCCACGGACCAACTCCGGCAAGCGTAGCTTAACCTGATGGATCGACCCGTGCGGCTGTTATTACTTAGCCACGAGCTCCTCAGCTGACAAATTAAGTGCCTGTAAATGGTTTCAATGAAATAAATGCATTGTTTTTGAGTGTGTGTGAGAGAGAGAGAGAGATGGAGCTATACCTACAGAACGAATAACACTATCCGTTTTTCACAACGGAACAATGATGACGTAAATTTAACATATCATAGTACGGCCCCTGGATTAGAAAGCAGTTTAGTGAATAGAATACTCTTGCCATTGTTTCAGTGAAACAATACATGCTGATAACTCTTATAGTTATTAATGACCTATTTACCCTCGGTATTTCCAGGCATTACTCTACACCTCGATGGGCCAGCACCTAGACTTCACTACAGCACAGCAACTAAAGGACTACAGTCTGTTCACAATAGACCGGTACGAGTCTATCGTGAGATACAAGACTAGCTGCTACACCTTCCGTCTACCTGTCCTACTAGGATTGACTCTGCTCAACGATGTAGATGAGAGAATTTACGGTCATGTTAATGATATTTGTATGAAGTTGGGACGTCTGTTTCAAATGCAGGTAAGATATTAGCTGTTTGTAAAATTATCAGATTTTTCATATGGTCTTGTAAAATAAAAGGCGGCCCACTCTCTTTTCGTTGTGGTCGGAAAAGCGACTTAAAAATAAAATAGATTGTTTCAAAAATGTACCCTGTAAATTACTGTTCTCTGCATTGGCGCAATTGACAGATAGATTTTGGTTAACGGCCAACGGTTTATTAAGGTATTTTGCCAGGTTTGTCCCACTATTTTTACACGACCATTATTTGAAGCTAACTAATTAAGTCCATGTTCGAAACTCAAATAGAGAAAACCATATTTTCTATGGGTCATCGAAAGTTTGTAAACAAGGTTATGTAAATGTAATTTGCACAAATTTTAAGAGTGAATCTTTGGGTTCATTCGAGCAATCGAGTCTGGTCAACCCAAGCTGGGGTCGGTGTATTTCATTCATTCATTCATTCAAACATAGGACCCCATACCGAACAAAATAAACACTTACGCATTACCGACATGATGACCTCTTTATTTCAAACGACACTATGTAACTGTCGTGAGCCAATTGAATGTGCTAAAAATACATTCATGACAAATATGCTTTCATGACTTGTTGATCCATTTTATCAAACAACCTTAATAACTTCAATTTCCAGTTATTTTGCTTTTTCAGGATGACTACATAGACTGTTACGGCGACGAATCAGTAACAGGCAAGGCTGGCACAGACATTCAGGAAGGTAAGTGCTCCTGGTTAGCTGTCACCGCTTTACAGCGCTGCAACGAATCTCAGAAGGCTCTCTTCACACAATACTACGGTAGTAAGGAACCAGCGCATGTTGAAATTGTAAAGCGGCTTTATGATGACCTGAGGCTATCAGAAGTATATAGGCAGGAAGAAACAGATGTTTATGATGATATTATTCTGAAAGTGCGTGCGATACCTTCAGAAACCGCTCCGACGTTCTTCTTCAAACTTATAGATAGGATTTATAAGAGGAAGCATTAATTGTGACGTTTATTGTGGTTGAGTTAAATAGTGTATATTTTTTCGAAGCTTGATCGACTTTGAGTCTTACTGACAGTCCTACTCACTAATTCAAAGATTGATTGAAAGGTTCAGAATTTCAAAATAGGTTAAGTTTTGAGTCGCTCCGATAAACTTCTCACTCGAAACTCGATCGAAGCTTGATTCCGAAAATGTATCGATTAACTTTATATTGAAGCATAACACATTAGTCAGTCAGAGGACTAATAAATATATCTGTATTAATTATTGTTTCGGGGTTTTTATCATGACAATAATAAAATTTGTTTTATCACTTAAACTGATTACCAGTGGCAACTTTGGGTATTGCTTTCTATAAGAGGGTTTTACAAAGTATGTATTGCAATATACTGTTTATTATTACTATGTTAAGTCACAAAATATATTGAGTTACGTACCTGTTCAAAGTATTTTTAAGGTTTCGTTCACGTCATGCGTCAGTCGGATGATAAGACACTAGCGTTTAATTTGACCGAAAAGTAGGTTCTGATTGCGGATGTGTACCGAGTGTATTATGCCACCTGACGAACCGTCGATTTCGCTAAATACGAGTGCATCCACTTGTCCACGAGAGTATCATTAAAGCGGATAAAGGCTGGCGGCTAAGTTTATTTATGCTCAATTTTATTTCAACGTGCGCTATGTTGCTATTTGCCAGTGAAAACTTTTGCTGCTACCACAAAACTTCACAATACAATTTACAAATTTTTAAATCTTTACATCATTTTTTTTTTAATTTTTACATGAAATTTTTACATTATCTTTACATCAAATTTTTACATCTTACAAATGCGTGTAGCTATCACAAAACACTGAGCCACAGAATTGTAACGGAAAAACCTAACAAATAATTATGTAAATTGTAGTGACAAGTCTACAATATTCTAACTCGTACATAATTGTAAATTGTAGTGACAAGTCTACAATATTGTAACTCATAGGTACATAATTATGTAAATTGTAGTGATAAATCTACAATATTGTAACTTGTACATAATTATGTAAATTGTAGTGACTGGTCAAGTCTACAATATTCTAACTCGTACATAATTGTAAATTGTAGTGACAAATCTACAATATTGTAACTCATAGGTACATAATTATGTAAATTGTAGTGATAAATCTACAATATTGTAACTTGTACATAATTATGTAAATTTTAGTGACAAGTGTACAATATTGTACACTTGTTACTACTTGTATGTGCTGGCGTCTGGCCAGCACATCAAGCTATTACAATCTGTCTTTCTTTAATAGATTTTCGACTTTATTGCTAAAGCATTAAGTTCATGGTTGATTGGGAAAATTTGACAGTTCGGGTAGCTTGATGTGCTGGCGTCCATACTATTTATGCAAATTGTAGTGACAATTCTACAATATTGTAACTCGTACATAATTGTAATTTCTGTGTTACGCAATTTTTTCTACAATTTAATAATTTTGTTGAATTGTACAATTTTGTTGATTTGTAGACTTGTAAAGTTTTGTGGCATAGGGCCCTGCGGGGCAATTACGTAACACATTTACAGTAGGAATCGGTTTCATTTCGACAGTTCAGCAATATTCGTTGCGTTATTTACGTTTTTGAGCAGACAAATTCGAACATATGAAGCAATGGATTAGCAATGTGCTTCAAAATCATTCATATTATTATTGATTGTTACGCAATTAGGGTGCTGGTCTTCGCCGACCCTGAGTTGTTAGTTGTTCATATTTAGTCAAACTCAAACTCAAAGCATTTATTTCAAATAAACCAATTACAGGCACATTTGAACTGTCAAAGAGTCGGTCAGTTAGTCAGAAAGTTGAAGCTAGTTGCCCATTCCAAAGCGTAAATCTCTATGGAGAAGAACGGGCAAGAAACGCCACGGACACTCTTTTAAATCAAAATATTGTTACAAAATATTGGTTATATCATTCATGCTGAAATTAAGTATGTGAGAACAATATAGAAAGACGTGCACGTTAAAAGCGTCCGCAACAAAAAGATAAAACCAAAAACGATTCAAAAATTAAAATAAGCCGTGGCAGCTAAGAGATGACCAGTCCCTACTGACGGCGCCCGTTCACGAACATGACGCATGGATCAGCACCATTCAGCTCAACCATTTTGAAGGGAACTAAATGATTCAACGCACACGCCACCACCAGTGAGACATTTGAATGAGCATGACATACTCTCAGTCGTCAGGGCAAATTCAAGTCAATGAAAAACGTACCCAGTTAATGGTAGCTTTATAGTAGGTAAGTACATAGTGCACACATATGTGCTATGTAAATATACAATACTAAGAGATTGAATCTATATAATGCAAAGATAGTTTTTACAATCTTCAGCAGCTCCAACAATATTTTCGAATGCTAATCAATTAGTTTCTGCGCCCTTGTGGAGCAGGACCAGCATTGAGCCCAGCATTTTTGTCAGCGATGTAATCCCCAACTTATAATATGCCTGGCTGCATAGTGTGCGTTTTATAGAAGATTTAAATTTCGTTTCATCCAGTTGGAGAATATGGGGAGGTATTTTATTGTAACACTAAACAGTACCCCATGAAGGATGAGTCTACTTTAGCCAGTCTGAAACGTGGTTGAACTAATTGGTCCCCATTTTTAGTCCTATAATTGTGTCGTTCACCTCTTCTACCGAAAAGATTTACATTTTTCCTTACGTACATCATGTTTTCATAGATATATTGACAAGGAACCGTCATGATGTTTAATATCTTTAAACAGTTCCCTTAGAGAATCACGCCTGCGGTTGCCATATATTGCTCTGATGGCTCTTTTCTGCAGAAATCGATATCTGCAGCCCGTCCCCTTATCAAAATACCGTAAGACATGATACTATGAAAGTAACTGAAATAGACTAGCCTTTCGTCATCCAGGCTACCAATTTTACATAGTTTATTGAAGTTATTTTAAGTTGGGCGATTGTGAGTTTGCTTTTTGTGTTACATTATTGACTGAAATAATAACTAAGTAATCAATGTTACCGTTTCTTTTGTACTCGTCTTACGATGTAATACTATTTCACGCAGTATATCGACACAAGCGCCTCTGTCGTCGATGTAAGTGGGTTCACGGCAAAGCTATGTAAACTAATTGTAAACTAATATCATGTAATTAATGTCTTATTATCTTGTTTTATAAATGTACGTAAAATAATACCCACAGATCTCAAAAATGTTTTCTTAAATAATAATAATTATATATAGTCTCCCCATCGCCGTATCTCTACGTTGACGTCGTGGTGGGGCTTGCGCGCTTCAAACTCTAGGTCTGTGCCGGTAGAGGTTACTTTGCCGGAACTGGTCTAGGGTGAGGAGCCAGACCAAGAGAGATACAGAAACCCGCAGGGCAGCATGTGGCGAGCTGCTGGGCAGTAGCGACCCCACGTACCCTATCTCCCGGGAGAAGTCATGTTCCTCATCTCTGGCTTGCCTTTATTGGCCGGCTGGAGTGAACACTGACGAGAACTGACCTCCCACCTCATTCTTGCCTTTATTGGCTGGCTTGAGTAGAGATTCGCAAGAGCAAACGTGCTCGGAGGAAGGAAGTAGTCCAGTAAGATGCTGGTAGGGATCTTGACCGTACTTCCGGGATTGTCCTGATAGCCGTGGAATACCTCTCCACTCCTCTTAAGCACCTCAAGACATGTTGCCCCCTTGTCGCTACGACACTATGTGCTAGCGACCGTTTCCGGGGGCCCATTGTTGAGTGTGCAAGTCACCCCCTGCCATTTTATCCGTGTATTGTATTTATCACACATTGGTCAGGCAGGGGCCATAGTCCTTCCATAGTTTTAGATAATCAGTCCACTTTAGCCATCCAAACCCATAGCCCAATTTTTTTTTGTCTCCATATTTTGCAATAGTCCTACACCATCCGGGGGTTGTCCTTGGGTGCACTTGCATAGTACGCACAGGGATAATCGTCGGTTAGTGCCTCATTTCCATTGAAAGCGTCTAACGGGCCTCTGCGAGTTGGCTTCGGCCCCTCATATGCCTTCTAAAGGTCCGGGACCCTGGGGTCCCGAGAAATATCAAATATATAGTCTATCAGATACATAAGTTTACATGTCATATAGATTTAAGTTTTGTATTTCGAGTAGCTCATCCAAACAATAATGTGCCAACTAAAATACTCTAACCCGAGGGCCACGGAACTAACGCTCGTAGCGTTTTCGCTCTGCGCTTCAAAAACAAGATGAGTTTGAAATAGAAACTTAATTTACACAAGACTAAAGCTGATATTTGTTTAGGTGGAATTATCGTCTATTAACAGCAGCCTAGCCTAGTGGTGTGACCGTCGGACTGCAATTCATAGGTCTCGAGTTCGAACCCAAAGCACGCACCACTGACTTGTCGGATTCATGTGCGTTTGTATCACTTGCTTAAAAAACGGTGAAGAAAACCGGCATGCCCGAGAGATATTTCTCGACGGCATGTGAAGCCTAGTCAGAGGCCCATGGGCGGCATAAAAACTCTGACACCAGGTTAGTCACTAACCTCAAGAAAAAAAAAATCGTCTATTCAAGTGATTAAAAAAAACGCTCTAAGCGGCATTTTCATGGCCTAGCCAGATGTTCGCTTAGGCAGAGCGTGTCAATGGAGATAAAAACTGCCACTTGTTCACTTCAGATGTCACCTCTATCGAGTGTTCCATGAATTTGACAGCTAGCTGTTACTATCCATACATTTTTTTGTAAACAAGCTATTTCTTTTACTAATAATTAATTAATACGACCATTTGCGTAGTTGTGATTAAAACCAAAATAAAAACAGAAACACAATAATGGTGTGGAACACTCAACATTGCTGCCATCCCAAGAGTGACCTTTCAGTTGTTAACTCAATTATATTGCGCACGCGTAGTTTTATGCGTGCGCGCAAGTGTTTATGTGAGATGTACATATTAAATTTAAAATAAATAAAGTACAGGTGGGAGGTTCGCCCGCAGTTTGTTAATGCGCTCTCAGAGCTTAGAGCTCACCTGGCCGATTTTACGAATAAATCTACCAAAAAGATTGTAGATAAAATTAAAATGGGCCGGTTATCTATGGTGCTTTAATCTAACAACTGTTATTAGACTAATAGGAGATTTATAGGCATGTTTATTTTGTATACCTATATAAAATGACAGGCTTTTTATATAGTATGTTACTTTAAACGAGGGACGTATTCAAACCCACGATAGTTCATGCTTACATGATACTAATAAAAATATGAACAAAAAAAAACTGGTAAATAACAGATAGAACCATACCAAAAATTTCGCAAAAAGTCTCGCAACGTGTATGCACCCTTGCGCCAGAGAAAAACCAGCGGCAAAAATTCACGCGTGGTTCGTGGTCGTTGACCCCGAATTCTTGAACGGGTCTAAAATGGTATGGATGCATTCCTTCTTCATGCAGCAGCTTCCACACAGTCCAATGCGATACACCGAACCGTCTTGCAGCATTTCGAGTACTCTCTTGTGGGTGATGCTCGAAGTATCCAAAAATGGCTTCTTGTAGGTGCACTAGGTATAGCTACCTCCCTTCCTCGTCCTTGGGCATGCGTCGGTACGGTGAATTGACCGAACGTTCGCAATCGTTGGTTGACACCTAACATAAGACTGTACGACGGAATCTGGCGGTTGGGAAACATTTCTCGGTACAAATTAATGGCTCCTCGCACACTATCATTAGATAACGCGTAGGCACGAACCATATCCCAATATTCTTCATTGGAATATTGATAAGACGTCATTTTTGTTTATTCAATACCCTCCCTCAATAAGTCCCTCGTTTAACCTAACAGACTGTTTTTGTTATGTGTCATTGACTTGGGCACGCCTTCTGTTATAAATAATGTATCTCGAAAATACTTGGCGCCCTTTTATTATGTGTTGTATAATTTAAAATTATAATAAAACCTTTGTGTAAACGGGTTTAAAAGGCTATGTTAAATAATGACTGCCTCGTTGGTCTATTGGTCGCAAGCGCTACTGCTGAGCATGAGGTCCCGGGTTCCATTCCCAGGTCGGGCAAAGTGTTACTGGGTTTTTCTATCTGGAATTTCTCAGTAGCAGCCCGGAGTCTGGATTTGTACCCGGCAGATGACAATTGGCTCGCCCCCTATTATGTACTTGGGACTTAAACATAACTGGCGAAATGTGGGTGTACTATAATAGGTACACCTCTGCCTAACCCTTCGGGGAAACAAGGCGTGATGTTATGTTATGTTAAATAGTGTAAAATATTCGGAGATTCGGTACCCTACTTCAATCATCGCAATAACACACAATTTTAATATCATCCAAAAGCCAAAAATAAAATGATGTAAGTAAGGAGTTTTTGTTGAAGTAGATTGGAATCTACTGTGGATTTACGTCAGGATTTTTTTTCAGCCAGTCTTAAAAATATGGTAAAGGTACTGTAAGCCGATGTAAGCACAGACGGGAAAATAACACGGCGGGATTTTATCGCGCACTCGATTTTCAACTCTCGGTGTTGAGCGAGTGGTGAAAATCCAGTGCGCGATAAAATCCCGCCGTGTTATTTTCGCGTCCCTGCGTAGCTCGCCTAAGTCGGCTTCATAATATAATATTACGCCACTTATCGAGGTTTATTATTTTGAGCGTAACTTAAAGATTTAACATGGCAAAAAGGCTTTATTATTAAACCCAAAGGATTTAGGTACCGTTTAATATTTCTTGTATCATCTAGGCGTATGGTCAACCGCATGTCAATGGTAACACAACGAAAATCGCCCTTGCTGCTACAAAATGAAGGCGCTGCTGTGAAATTGCTGTTGACCGTACACAACCAGTTCTTTCAGGTGGGCTTTTGCCTCCATCCAACTGTAGGATCGTATTGTAAAATTGTGTTCACAGAAAGTCATATCTTTAGAACTACCTATGAGCAACACAGTTATTTACAGAGAAATAAGTACATTTATTTGCGTATAGTCATATGAGTAGGTATATGGGAATTATATTAATAAATGATTTTATTATTTACATTGCATTTTCATTTTTTGTTTCCTGTTCTAGGTAACTTTCACACCATCTGCTCGCTATATATGTCAAATTATACGTCATGCCAACCTAACATAAAGCAAGTCATTAATTTTATGTAGGTATTTTTAATTCGATATTTCGACAAGTTTATACGAAGATAATTAATTTAATATGAAATGCTCGTGGTGAGTCCTCACCAACAGAAAAACGAACGTCGTGTCCATCTCCTGAGTATTGACATTGTCATTCTACAAGGACATGCTTACGTAGTTAATTGATTGAAGACTGATTTAAAAATTGTAAGATTAATAACAATAAAATATTGATTATGTTTTCGACTTTTATTTTTGCTAATAAATAAATAATTTATGCATCGATATTAGGTATTCCCAACACTGTTCCAATTTATACCTAAAAAGTGACGTGGCGCTCGCGCTGAAGGCAAGTCAAAGGTAGCAAGACTTGGCGGTTAAAGGGTTAAAAAGACCTTTCTAGCCGGGCAATAATATTGGACCTCATAGTTGCCTAAGAAGGTATTAGGAACCTTGGCTTCTGTACCCAACGGCCATTATGACCTGCTGGTGCATAATGTGATTTGAGTTTATTTTGGAACCTCAACTAAAAAATTCATATGAAAACTTACCATAAAAAAAATCTTTTCTCAAACATGCATGGAAATTCGAGCATTATTTTGACAACCCTCTTCGAGATAGTTCGAAAATGATGTACTGGCCAAATTCATGCGAGCAGCGGCCGGCAAAGTTAGTACCTACCTATGAAAATCCGTATCTGTCTTGTTTAGCGGCTGTCATGTAATTTTTTTAATATGGGTACTGTGGCGGGTACTCCCGCCACAGTATATTAAAGTACACACCACCACCTCTTAAAGCAGTATTATTGTAATCTTACTTCAGTGTGGGAAAGAGATGGAGCTAGACGTCCTGTATAGCTCCATCTCTTTCTCACATTGAAGTAACATTAAAATAATACTGCTTTCAGAGGTGGTGGTTGGCCCCCTGTACTGTGCCCTCGCGTTAGAATGTTGGATTTGGGCGTTATTTATTGTGTTTTTGAAGAAATTTGTTAATGGCTGCTGGCAACACCAAATAGGCATCCGCCGGGTATGACGTATCGTGCAGTGATTGTTATGTATCACGTTAGAATATTCATATTATAAAATGATCTTTAGTTGATTCAATTACTTTACATTTACGTTTAAATAGTTAATTTAATATTATATACAACTTACAATAAATATAAATAGGGTAGAACATAATTCTGATAGTTAGTTTTGGACAATACTTTGCTAAGAACGTGACTGTTCAAAAATATAGGTACCGTTGTGTTAAAAGTACTAAAGAATTTTATTCGGCCAAACTCCTGCTTCGTTACAAATTGCATGAGTTAAAATGGACGTAGTTACACGAAAAGGACCCAATCCACACAAAGTCATGTGTGGATTGGATCCTTTTCGTGTAACTACGTCCAAATAGTGTATGAAATTTCACTTAACTAGTTATTCCCCGGTTATTGAACAGTTTCGTGAACTACTAATTCGAGAATCGAATTGGTTTTTATCACCTCGCAGTAGGTGCGAAAAGTAGAGTATTCTCCTCGGGCTTAAAGGTGTCTTCGTCTTGGGCGAGCTTGAATCCCTTGCTGCACTCAGGATTCTAGTCTGAACTGAGCGAAGCGAGGGAGTTAACTCACAGCTCCCTCGCTGCGCTCGGGAGCCCTAGAATCTTTCGTTACGTTCGGAATTCAAAATAGTGCCCATGACTTTAAGACACTTCTTTTTCCCCTTAGCGAATAATCTACTGTATTTTGTCGCAATTTGTTATGTAGATATCTTCTATCTATCTATATAATAGGTAAGTGTACCGACGGACACATCATCGCCCAGCCCAAACTGTTCCGGGTAGAAATTCGAAATTTGGACAGTAGGTTCCTTTTGTGACGTAAGCGTCCACTAAGGATTTTTGGAAATTCTACCACTAAGGGGGTGAAAAGTAGGGATTTCACTTGTATGAAAAATCTTATACCTTCAGTTTAGAAACATGTAAACTTGGCACAAATACTTGTCTAGGTCTTGGTCTGGTCTTGTAATAAAGCTCGAATGATTAATTTTATTTTTGAACTACCATTCAAAGGAGGTGGCGAGGGTGTTGAAGTTCGAAGAGGAAGTACGAAATCCACACGGACGAAGTCACGAGCAAAGATCTAGTTTGTCAGCCTAATGTTTCGAGACGTGAATACTTCCTTAGAGGTTAGGTTGCTATATGAAGTGTCAAGCAATTTTCAACCAAGTGCAACTAGGTGCAAATATTACTTTATCAAATTGACCTTTCCTGCAAAAGATTATGGTACGAGCCCTGAAGGTACGAGGAACGCATGATGGTAAGTGCTGCACGCTCAGGAGAGACCCTAAACAATGGCTGATATTAGTAACGAGGTAGTAGCTCAGCTAACTACATTAATCTGACGCTTGTATGCTTATAGTTAAAAAATAAATAAAATAAAAATACTTTTAATTCAGACCTGGATCCATATATGATGTTAATAATACACACTACTTATAAACTATGCTAGTAACAAATCTAATACAAAATTTCAGTTCATGTAGGTATCTGTTGCACTTACCTGACGCACCGGATACATGTACGTGTACTCTGTGCGCCATAATGGCGCAACATGGCTTATCACTGATGACCTTCAGAATGTCATTGACGATCCCACGCACTGCGCATCATGGACGCAATCCTTTTTCACAGGATGGTATTGAAACCATCAGTATGTGTTTCGGCAAACATTCCTGATGCACTGCAGTAGGTAACGTGGAAGCCCCAACAACATTCTGAAGGCATTGTTATACCTACTGACCTCTGAGGGCGTTGTATGCCCTTTGCGTATATCGAACACACAGAGTACACGTGTACAAAAAGCCTTAAAAAGAGTTACTTTCACTTCAGGGGTCTTTATTGGCTATCTATAAGTGGTGTACAACGTGCAAACCTGCGGGCCAACATATTGCAACGAACAACCAACGACCTCCGTTCTCTTTCCATGTTAGCATTATCTTTCAATTCCTCAGTAACCATGTGCCCTAAGTACTAAAAATCTAGAATTTTCAAGGGCCACACCTTTTAACATAACCCGTGGGATATGTGCTGGTTTTTTACGCTTCACCCTAAACACACGTAGGTACTTGTTCGCTTTTCTGTACGTTATACACATGCGCTTCTGTATAAGTACCGCAGACCGCTAACCCGCCAATAGAACAGCCAAAATGTGTGCTGAGCTCGACAATCAGCTGGTTTACATACTTACAGGTTAAAAAGCACTGGCGAGGTCAATCCACCCTGTCTCATCCCTGAATCCAATATGTACTCCTCAAACAACTTGTTGGTCCTTCTAACATGATTGGTTTGGAGGCCATACCAATACTGAAACACATTTGTAATGGCGTCAGGCACTCCCGCTTCGCGCATCTTACACCACAATATGTCATACCCATCCACCTAACCGTTTTTTTTTTGGTTGGTAAATCATCAAATAACTTCTCCTGGGCGAAGCGGGAGTGCGTGTCAGACTTTTCACTCGTGTTCGTTCAGTTGCCAGAGCCAGGGGCCACGGTAACTCTTTCAAACATACCCGCGACCCTGGCATGGCCATTTAGCAGACCATGGTATACGGTCAAAAGAATAAGGTCTTATACGTATTTAAAGTAAAACAAGCACAAATTGTTGACATTTGTAAATGTACTATGTATAATGACATAGTGCGCAAAATACACGCTTTACGAATTAAAGGGGACAGGAATTTCATTTTTAATGCTAATTATAGACTGGTGCGGGGACGGTTTATGTGGGTGTACTATAGGTGTGTACCTATAGTACACCCACATAAACCGTCCCCGCACCAGCACCCTTCGGGGAAACAAGGCGTGATGTTATGTTATGTGTCATAGGCGGGTTTATTCAAATTGACGTAAGGAAAATATTTTTCCTGTCTATACAGGAAAAATATTTTCCTTCCTCTATAAGAAGCCTAAAGAGGAAACCAAATGCCCAGTAATCAATAGATTCCTTATGAAACTTAACAGCAGTACTCCACCCTGACCACAAGAGGGAGACAGATAATTTGTAAGTAACTAAAGGCCCATTTCTGTAATTGTCCTCAATGTCCAAGATCCTAGAGAAGAAAGTGTTGTCAAATGTCTAAGACTTTTTACAAATATTCACACCTTATTTGTAGGCAAATGTCTCAGGCATTTGACACTGTCTCCGTCCCAATACTTCTAAAAAACTGCATCATATTAGCTCAATGCTAAATGCTATTTAGTTCAATCTCAGGGATTATCTTGTAAGTCCCTGTCAGTGCATCATCAAGATTGATTATGTCGTCAGTGATGTGATGATATAAAAATAGAGTACGGCGTACCCCAGGGATGTATTTTTGGTCTTATGTCATTTCTTGCTTTATGATTTTTTCTATTTTTTCTTTTCATACTCTGACTATAGTTACAAGGTACTACTGGTTTACAGAACGCAATGATAATTGCCTTGCGTTCCGGTAACACTCGTCTATTTTCTTTAGAGTTGTGGTGTTGGTCCCTTCTCATCTTGGTATTATACAAGGTGTAATTTAAATAACGCACAGCCTCTTATGGGGTCATTGCACTCAGCATTATGAACAACGTTTACTAGGGACCAAACCTTAAGAAAAAAAATCTGCTGTTCCCTACATTTACGTTCGCAAAACTCGACAAAATGTAGAGAACAGCTGTTTTTTTAGTACAGTGACGCCTTAAGAGGTTGTGCGTTATTTAAATTACATTCTGTATATGTACAAATGGTAAATAATACATTCGGTTCTAGGTATAAAATAAAATAATATTATACCTAATTGATGACGCAACAAACAAAATTACATGTGATACTTAAAAATTAATTGGTTTTTTTATCATCATCAAAGCAGATAATTAGATACTTAGGTACGTCCTGTAGATACGTCAGTGGTAACATATGAGCTACAAAAACCGCCTTTACTGCTACACCAAAAAAGTCGCTGTCACTATCAAATTCCAGCTATGGGCGTGCGGTTGACTGTACTGGATTGGATATTCCAGTTAGGTTTTACTCGTGTGTTATTATAACGTAATTGTTTTGACTTCTACCTTTTTTAAATTAAAATGCATGGATACATTATCCTTATTCCATAAATTATCTATAGGTACAAAACAACGTATCTCTGTCTGTATATCCCTTAGTGACCCTATATATATAAATCGGCATTCGAACACCAAACAATTCCCATTTTGTTGTCCTAAAAATATTAATGGACTCTCTAATATTATAAAAGTGCCTGTTTTTGTACCTACGTTTCAAATTTAAATAATTTGATAAAGAAACACAAATGATCAAATGTGATTTACGGTTAAAGATATTTATTTTCTCAAAAGAATTATAATTCACTTATATAGAAAACATAAGTAGGTTTAGAACAATGTTATTTGCCAGTAAGCGTAGATAAAAACAAAAACAAATATGTATCTTAAAACTAACATTACAATTACTTTGACTTTTAGCATAACAAGCATCGTTTTAGCATAACAAGCACAAAACAAACAAATGAGAATAAGGTAAGTTACACACAAGAAACAATGCAACAGTTTTGAGCGATAAGGATAGGGTGCAATTTAAAAGTTGTTGCATGTTTACTAAGGCCTACCACACAGTGCAGAACATAGCGATTTATTAATTTTTTTTTAATGGTTAATATTTGTATGTAGGTATATAATTTTATGATTTTATATATTTATGTAGACTATCATTATTTATTTTTGATTAATCGAAAAGCAGGGAAGAATCTTTTAATATATAGTTTTTTAAAGTTTTCTTGTAAATGTATGACGATTTGGTTTCTTTTATATGTTTAGGTAGTTTGTTATAGAAGTTGGCCCCTTCATACATAATACTTCTCTTTCCATATTTAGTCCTAGGCTGGGTTAAGCAGATGTTATTAGCTTGTCTTGTTAAAATTTTATAAGTTTGTGCCCTTTTTGTAAATATTATCTGTGAGTGTATATCTTTTATCTTTTGTTAGAATTTTTCTTACGAGTATGCATGTGTTGTACTTATATAATTGAAGGAGATTCATAAGTTGTGTTTCTTTGTAGATTTTTTCAGTAGGAGTTAAATGGTTATACCTAAATAGCGTTTTGATTATTCTATTCTGGGCAATTTATAGTATTTTTAGATTTGATTTGGCAGCAGTTCCCCAGACCTCAATCAAGTAGTCCAAATGTGATTTGTTGTCATAAAACACTAATTAGTTAGCTGCGACCAGCTTGGATGTCGCGCTCGCTCGGCTCGCGCGCGTTTTGTCGCAATTCTTCTAACCTAATCCATTTGGTCAGGGTGTCCTAGCTTAGTTACTGCGACTAAATTTGAGAAAAGGCCGGAAAGTTAAATAGAAGCACATTTCATTTTTAAAAACCGGCCATGTGCGTGTCGGACCACGCACAATGAAGGGTTCCGCAGTTGGGATGGATTTATCCCAAAAACAAACTTAAAATGGTGCATCGATATACGTAACGGTCAATTCTCCAACTGCAAATGTAAAATTGTAATCGCAAAAAAAAATATGACAGTACAATATTACACAATTATTGATTTTCGGACTGTTTCCTTTACTTGTGCTCTGTGTGTGTGCTCCTTGACGTATTTCATGTTTCTAGGTCAACGGGAAGTACACTTCTGGACACATCTATTGGCCCACCTTAGAGTTTAGGTTTCGATGGCCCCTACCGAAATATGATTGCTAGATTGAACAAAAACTGTTGATGCAGTTTTAAACCTGATACATTTTACCATCTTTTTCGATCGTATTGTTTTAAATTTGAATTCAGAATACCATACGACATGGAGCTACGCCTAACAAGTCGGATATGCGCCTTGTTAAAGGCAATTGATTTTTGAATAAAAAACATGTTTTATCAAATAAAGTATTAATTTAATAACGCGTGTTGCCTCCATGGGCATCTACCACAGCTCTCATACGATTAGGCATAGAGTTTATCAACCGCTCTATGAAATTTTGAGGGATCATCTCCCATTCCTCTTCTATGGCAGTTTTCAACTCCTGCATCGTCTGGGCAACTGGCTGACGAGCCCTAACACGTCTTTTTAGCTCGTCCCACATGTGCTCAATGGGGTTCATGTCTGGGCTTCTGGCTGGCCAGTCCATAACTGTGATGTTCACATCCCGAAGATATTCCCTGACGATGCCGGCCGCATGGGCTCTTGCATTATCATGCATAAAAAGGAAATTTGGGCCCACATAGTCCGCGTATGGTATCACGTGAGGTTCTAAGCACTCACGAATGTACCTTTCAGCATTTAATGTTGGCAGCCGTGGTCCTGTAACAACCTCAAGTTGAGTTTTGCCGCTCGCGGATATACCGCCCCAGACAGTCCATGAGCCACCGCCATAAGCAACCCTCTCTTCAAAGCAGCATTGTGCGAAACGCTCTCCCTTACGTCGGTAGACCTTCTTCCTTCCATCATTGCCATGTAACACAATTTTAGACTCATCAGAAAAGAGTACACGGCTCCAATCTTGCTGTGTCCAATTTAAATGACTGCGTGCGAAATGAAGGCGCGCTGTTCGGTGGGCTCGCGTTAGTTTGGGCCCATTAGCTGGCTTGTGTGGTACCATATCGCGTTCTTTTAACCTTCTCCGAACAGTTCGAGCGCTCACAGATACTCCGTGGAAGTTGCGAAGTTGGTTTTGTATCTCAATGGAGGTAAGGTGACGATTTCTCAAGCTGGTCGTCACGATGAATCGATCCTGCCTTTCAGTTGTGACCCGAGATCGTGGCCTTCCTTGGCGACGAACAAAGCCGCCAGTCTCTAGGTACCTCCGATAAACATTTCGGACCGCAGATCGACTTAAATTAAGTTGAGCACTCACGTTTCTTTGGCTGTGTCCGGCCTGAATAAGTGCCACAGCTTGGGCGGCGACTTCAGGTGAAGTATCCATAGATTATTGATAGAACCTCACCTTAATGTTAAGAATAAGTAATGTTTGTTGCAAAACCAAAGATATCAATCACTTTTTCAAGAATTAAATCCAAGTAAACCAATAAAACCAAGTTTTCTTAGTATTCGATTGTTTGATATCAACAAATCCAAATTGCAAATTGTCCAAATTGTCTTTTGTTTCTTTAAATTCTGTGTTCGAAATTCAAAAAAAGACTATTGAATGAAATTGTGAATGTGCCAGGTTCAAAACTGCATAAAAACTTTTTGCTCGACCTAATATAAAATTTTAACTAGGACCAAACGAAACTGAAAATACAAGGTGGGCCAATAGATGTGTCCAGAAGTGTACATATCCTGGTTTTGATTTATTTCCGAGTATCTAAATATGTCGCATAAATAGCCGTATTTTTATTGCGTTGACTTGCGTTGCTTGATTTTTTGAGAGTTCCAAGGGACCGTAGACCTACGTATTTGATTTTAATTTCAACTTGTTACCTTCAAGCGTTCCTGAGAAAAAGGGTCTTGTCAGGCAGACAGACAGACAGACGGACAACGAAATGATCTTATAAGGATTCCGTTTTTTTCATTTTGAGGTACGGAACCCTAAAAATCGTACCTACTGCAGCATAACTCTGCATGTCAAAACTTTTTGGTTCTTTATTGTCAACCTTTTTTCCGTTTGTCATTGAGTCTGATCGATTTTTTTACTTTGTGATTCGAATTATTTTTTTTTTCTCACAGATGGGTCCTCATTTTTTTTCAGGATGGTTCGACAGTTGCAAAAAGTTGAGCTGTTGATACTGACCTAGTTTGTTGGAAATTTACGCGTAATTTGTGAATTCGCTTTTTCTAAGTTGTTCTACCTCCGGAACGATTTTTTCAAGTACGATTTCAGTACTCCATGGTCTGAGTCAGGAGATTTCATTTTTATTTTCTTGGTACGTACTTATCTTTTAACCGTTTTACTCAATCGGAAGTTCAGTCTGATCATTCTGGTCTAACCCTAATTCATTTTGTCTTAGGACAAAATTGGGATTAAACAGTTTAGAATAGGCCGCCTTTCGGCCTCCAGGTTCTGGCCCAAAATAACGCTGGACATCGTTGGTCAACGCCGAGTATTTGACCGCATCTTGACTGCGAAAGGTCACGCAACCAACGCCAACTCGACTGGTTAGAACGTTTATTTTTCTTTCGATATTCGCGTACCTTACGCTATCGGACCAAAGTTCTCTGCTATTTATCTTTTTCTTTCATAAATCAACCTGCAACCCTTTTTATTCCGTAAATATTATTTTTTTTTACTTTTTAATGTTTTTTCTACTTTTCTTTTAATATAACAAAATTAAACGTGGTTTCGGCGAAAAAGTGCATTTCCTTTTTAATTTTTTTCGCTACACTACTTACATCATTAGAAGCACAACACATTTTTATAGGCACATGAGTTTTTATAGTAAAGACGTAGGCGTCTTTAGAGGATCAATTCAATGTTTGCCTAATAAATCATCCAGACCAAATACTACTACTTATAGTATACGGGCAAGTCCAGACCATGACAGTGATAATTATTATTATGTACCTACGGTCTGGTAATCTCTGATATGTTCACACACAAAGTTCACTTGGTAACAAACGCTCAATAGATGCGGTATGGAGTCGTTTTGCGAAATCCAAGCGAGCAATGCCGAAGTCAGCCAGAGTAGCCAGTTAGTGATGGCTTATTATCATTCAAATTCATAGTTAGCATGCGAATGCTCAATTAGCATTTAGCAAATTAAACGTTGTTGCGAAATTCTGTGAAGTGTGAATTAATCTTAATTCATCATTTCGTACTTTTTTATCATACGTCAGCCAGCGCGCACTTTCCGTCTCTGTCGCACCCACGGGAAGTCGGAAATACTAATTATATCTGTTTCACGTCACGTGACCCTGACCTCGTTCGTTGTTTAAAATTATTAGCAGGTGATGCGAAGAATGAGTTAAGCAATTATTATCTTATTATCTTTAATTATTATGTTTATTATTTTATTGTTTATTATTTAATTATTATTGTTTAAATTATTAGCGAATAATATTAGCAACTTAGCAGAAGTAGGTGCCGTGCAGGCGGAACGAGTGGCGCGAAGAATTAAGCAATTATTATCTTATTATCTTTTATTTGCTCGCATTTAGGGTCGTATATTGAATGAATACGTGTGATTATTTAATTTTTACTAATAATTTGCGTGGCACGCACGTCGTATTAGAACAAAGTTCAGTACGTTTTGGCAAGTGATATAGAGAGTTTAGTTTACGTATTCGTTATACAATAATTACTTTCATTCGTCATAGGCTTATTATTGTACTTATGAATGAATGAATGAATGAATTTATTTGCAAGAATATAGGTAGCTAACATAAGTTCTTAAGATATATGGGTTTCACTATATTCGGCATTTCCGCCGTACAAATATTTAGATTTTACATTTTGATTTTAGATCTTGGTTATATTTATAGCATGCAGTACACATTTCATAATTTAAATTTAGATTACAATGCAATTAATAAAATTATATACAATTCTATTCATTTAAAAGAATAATTTATATTAAAAATAGCGATCAGTAATAATGATGTCATGTCAATAAAAATAGCAATAATAATCAAAGTATTTCAATATTATTTAAGTAATGTTAATATGTAGATACTACCATAAAAATAATGCCATAATAATTATAGTAAGTAAGTTTTACATTTTACACTCAAAATATTCATTGATGGAATAAAAACATCTGTCACACAACCAGTTATATAGTTTTTTATTAAATTCTAAGTCTGTAGTATTTCTAAATTCTTCGGCTAAGTGGTTATATATTTTCACAGCCATGGTATAACAATTTTTGTTGCATAATTTTAGTCTATTACGCGGAACTACTAGTGGCTTTTGTGTTATTTTCCTCTTTAACTTAGCTTTTTCATCTTTTTCAAAAAGCGAGTAATTGTTTCTTACAAATTTACAGGTTTCAAATATATATAGAGACAGGAGGGTAAGCAGCTTTTGCTTAATAAATACAGGTTTACAAGAATCTGTCCACTTAAGATTGAAAATTGACCTTACACATTTTTTTGGGCTATGAATGCCCTCTGGGCATCTGTTGAATTCCCCCACTCAGTTATTCCATACCTTAAAACAGAACAAACATGGCTATGGTATACCAATAAGGCTGTTTGAATGTCTGTAAAATTTTTGATCCTTCTAAGTGCAAATACGAATTTGTTTATTTTCTTACATACATTATCTACTTGAGCTTTCCAATTGCAATGTCTGTCCATAACTACTCCTAAAAATTTGATATTATTAACTTCTGCTATGTCATTATTATTGTATTTTAAATTTCATTTCATTTCATTACCTAATTTTTTGTGGTTATTATATGGCAAAAATGTTATAAATTTAGTTTTGTTTGTATTTATTTTTAAGTTTTTCCTCTCTAGCCAATTGATTAAATCTGTCAATGCTTTATTCGTAACTATTTTACTGTTATCTAGAGTTTTCTCTTTTGTCAACACAGTAGTATCATCTGCAAATAATATAGTATATTGGTTCGTGGAGTTGGGCAGTTCGTTTATATATATTATAAACAATAAGGGGCCAAGGACACTCCCCTGATCTCCGTGCATTGTTGTCGGCCTCTTAAGTAGCTTTCAAACCAACTATAAGCAACGCCTCGTATACCATATTGCTCAAGTTTACGCAATAAGGTTTCATGACATGCCATATCAAACGCCTTACTCATGTCCAAAAATACTGCTTCTGGGATTTCTTTTTTATTGATAGCATCCATAATTTCTTTTACTAGTTTAAAACATGCCAAAGTTGTAGATTTTTGCTTTATGAAACCGTTCTGTTCACTACATAATACATCATGTTTCTCTAAGAAATTTATAAGCCTTTTGCTCATTACCTTTTCAAATATTTTTGAAAATATGGGAACCAAAGTAATTGGTCTATAATTATTTGCCTCAGATCTAGGTCCTTTTTTGTGAAGGGGTTTTACAATAGAAAATTTTTAACTGTCGGGGAATACACCCTTAGAATAGATAATAGTGTGAACTCGTTACCTGTAAAGAATATATGTAAATAAGTAGTCAAAAGTAGTGAGAAGTGGCTGTGTGTAAATAAAAGTGTAAATAATAATTTTTGTGTAGGTATAAATATTTTAGTGTAGATAAATAAACTACTGAACACTTGAACGTGACAATGTCTCACCGAATTAACCCTATATGGGATTTTTTTTCTAATGTTCATGAAATCTGAAACAATAATAGGTTATAAATTGTTAAATATATTTAATTATGTGATAATCACATAAAATATGCAAGTGTACTAGCACAAATCAAACGTTCTCTGGCTCTCGGCGAGTAAACTAAACGCACGCTAGGAGACGTCCTACGGTCCTAAGGCGAACGCCACCACTAGGATTATATGTGTTCTGTGGCGAATTCGCAATATTAGCAAAATTCACATTTAGTTATGAATTACGTCATATTAGCTTAGCAATAGCAATTAGCATGCTATAAGACTCACGAATTCGCATGTTTATGAAATTGATACGTAATCGCATTAATTACCATCAGTAGCCAGGTAGATTATACCTAATTTTATTATTAATAATACATGTTTCTACCTTACAAATGACTGTGAGAAACATCCAGCAGCTATATATCTCAGAAAGATTTTTGTTATCCTCATTTATTGTACATGAGTTTACCTGACCAGTCAGAGCAATGGCTATTTTACTCCGTCGTCATACATTGTTTTACAACCAGTTAAGACATATGCATAGGAGTACAGATGGATCTAGTGTACCAACTTTTAACATGAACACGGAAAAGAAAGCATTTCTAGAGGTCCTGCCTGAAGTCATTAACTCCGTAGTGACCAGTCCAAAGTTAACTGAACTGCCTGAAGTTAGAAGCTGGATGAAAAAGGTTAGTAAATTAACCATATTTTTCTAAATGGACAGCAAAATTAAGGATAAAAGTTGGTTACAGGCCCGCGACTCTCAATTTTCTCAATTCTGTGTTTCCTTAATAATGGTGGTGTCAGCTCCAGGATTCAGGATCACATAGGAACCATGCGACTCGTGCCATGCGCGACGCTAATGCAGTCATACACCGTTTCCTGTATGTCCAACCGTATGTCCTGCAGGAAAATTCTTCACCGTAAAACTGCCAGCAGCTTTCTTGATTAGGTTTTCTTATTTTTTTGTTTCAGCTATTAGAATACACGTTGGGTGGAGGGAAACTAGGCAGAGGATTAATGGTGTCCATTGGATACAGAATGTTTGAAGAACCTAATAACTTCTCGGAAGAAACGCAGCATTCTGCTCGCGTTCTAGGCTGGTGTGCCGAAATGGTAAACCATTATTTTTATAACTAATAGGTTCGCCCCTAATGCATGGACCTTATGCGCCACTGCCAAACCCTTTGTGGCGTAATATTATTTCGTAATAGCATAATGAATGTAATTTTTGTTTTCCTCTAACCGGGACGCGAGAGGTCTCGGTGAGTACAGTCTCGGCGGTTTGCTGGTAATTCTTATGTATTAGGTACGTGTAGCGGGGGATGCGTTGAGAATTTTAATAATTTGTACCCGTACAAGTGTCGCTACTGTACAAGTGTTACGACTTTCTGTATATTTTGCACTAACATTGAAAACAGATTCAGTTATATTGACTTTAGTTAGATTAAATCTTATTTCAACAGTTGCAGGTACAATTTCTGTTAATGGACGACATAGCAGATCATGCAACCAGTCGACGTGGCAAGCCGTGCTGGCACCTGCAACCAAATGTCGGTCTCACCGGTATCAAGGACGCTTTACTCCTGTACCAAAGCATGTTGGATCTACTGGATACTTACTTCGGGCGAACGCCTATTTACGGTGACTTGTTAAAATATTTTAATGAGGTAAGTTAGTTATCATTTAGGTATATAGGTAATTAGTAGAGATAGTATAGAAATCTTTTCGGCATGGCACACAAAAACAACCCCTTGTCGACAAGACCCCTTTCCCAATTAGCCCCTTTACGTCGACGTAAAGGGGCTAATTCCACAGAAGCACTTATATTAAATCCCAAGAAGTATACGAACAGCCTATAAATCCTACTCAAACTCAAACTCAAAGCATTTATTTCAATTAAACTAATTACAGGCACTTTTGAATTGTTAAAGAGTCAGTCAGTTAGTCAGAAAATTTAAGCTAGTCGCCCATTCCAAAACGTAGATCTCTATGGAGAGGAATGGGCAAGAAACTCCATGGACACTCTTTTAAATCAAAATTATTACAAAATTCTGGGTACATTGTTCTTATGCTTCTATACGTGAGAACAATAAAAAAAAAATTAAAAACAATTCAAAATATAAGATTAAAAATAAATATTTATTGCCGTAATCGCCATTTCACAGATAAGTTGGTAGGAGTGTACATTGTTCTTGTTGGTTCTAAATATATGTGGGAACAAAGAAAAAAAGTAATTAAAAACAATTCAAAATATAAAATAAAAAATAAGCCCTGGCAGTTAAGAGATGACCAGTCTCCACTGACGGCGCCCGTTCACGAAAATGACGCGTGGATCAGCACCATCCAGCTCAACCATTTTGTAGGGAACCGAATGATCCAACACACGCGCCACCATCAGCGAGACATTTAAGTGAGCATGACATACTCTCAACTGCCATACTCTTTCAAGTCAGCATACCTATATCATAACATAAAACAGCTCCATGGTACTCACATTTACAAAATTTAAAAAATGCTTCTAATTTATACAAAACTATAGTTTGCAATGATTGTATTTAAAAGATCAGTAAACAATAAGGTCATAATGTCAGAAAAAAAGGGACGCATTTCTTCCAAAAAAAAAAAAAAATATTTTAACAAAGCCCTGCAGCAAAGGCTGTGGAGCAGGACCAGCATTTTGCCAAGCATTTTTATCTATGATATAATCATTCAACCTATAATATGCTTGTCTACATAGTGTGCGTTTAATGCATGATTTAAATTGCTTCTCATTTAGTTGAAGAATATCGAGAGGTATTTTCTTATAACATTTTACACAGAAAAGAAGTGTGTACCTTAGACAATCTGAAACGTGGTTGATCTAATTTGTTCTTATTTCTAGTGTTAAAATTATGCCGATCACTGATCTTAAAAAGATGTAGATTTTTTCTGACATATATAATATTTTCATCATATATTGGCAAGATACCGTCATGATGTTAATTTTTTTAAACAGTTCCCTTAGAGATTCGCGACTGCGGAGGTTGTAGATGGCTCTGACAGCCCTCTTTTGCAGAATAAAGATAGAATCAATATCTGCAGCCCGTCCCCATAACAAAATACCGTAAGACAGGACGCTATGAAAGTAACTAAAATAGACCAGTCTCGCGGTATCCACGTCTGTTAATTGGCGGATTTTCCAAACAGTGTAAGCAGCCGAGCTTAGCCGCCCTGCTAGTGATGTTAAATGAGGACTCCACTGCAGCTTTGAGTCCAGCGTAATTCCCAGGAAAACAGTCTTTTCGACGAATTGTAGTATTTCCTTATTCAATACTACGTGACATTCACTACTTCTAACATTTGGTAACGTGAATCTTATGCATTTAGTTTTCGTCTCATTTAATACTAAATTATTTACAGTGAACCAATTATGGACCTTAAGCATAGCGTTATTTACGTCGTCAAGCTCTTGTGCATGTCTGTTAACTTTAAAAATTAGTGATGTGTCATCAGCAACTAACACCATTTGAGGTCGGTTTTTCAGTAAATGAGGTAAATCATTTATATATACTAAAACGAGGAACGGACCTAATATAGAGCCCTGCGGTACACCCATTTTGACTTTTAATCCCAATGAATTCACACCGTTTGTACTTTGGTAGAGAGAATCATATTGTGGATTTCCTTATTATGATTCCATTATAAGGATTCTTTTTCTAACAAAAAGTATCCTTATTTTCTTGGGGTTTTTTATTAATAGCTTTTTCTTAGAACAATCGGTTCTAAGTTTGTGCAAAGTAGGTATCCTATTGTTTTGTGTTACTTATACTTTTTAATTTCGTGCAGTCTAATCTCACTGGTTATGGTATGTAGGTCTTAAATCACAATCATTGCTACGTTGTCTCGCGGTTCAGTTAGAAAATCAAAACTTCTTACACTTTGATCTCAATATTAATTTAGTTTTATGTAAGTAATCGTTTACAGTTACCAATTTACCACATGAAATTAAAAAAAAAAAATTACCTTCTAACGGCCGAACCCAATAACCTATCACCAGTTTTGGCATACTGGAGATAGAAAAACCTAACTATATATTTATATGGTTTTATCGTCCCACTAATCTGTAAGAGACTATGGAATCTTACCGGCCTGACAGGACAGATAGAATTATACAGCCTACCTTCATTACCGATCTGTCTTTTATTGAAAATAGGTTATTGGGTTCGGCCGTTAGACAACAATGATCCATATGTTAGTTAGTACAAAAAACTTTAACGTTGTGTGAGTTTGTTATTATAACTAGGTACTAAGCTTACAGAAAAACAATATTTACATACATATAATGTGAATGTATCACATTTCACCAGATGTAATGAATCACTTCTGCGTAACCAACACCTGCATGAAGTGATTAATGATAGGTGAGTTAAATTTCTTCTCTAACATCTTCAGAATGCCAATTAGGACTTGACCGCGTTCTCTCTAATAGCGACGCCGTTTTTCTCCTCACCATTACGTGGAAGTCGTAAACATGCCAGAGGCACTACAAAAGCGCGGCAGCCCCAAGAGCATTCTGAAGCTGTTATTGTATTGGACCCTCAGGGCGTCCATTGTTTTCCACGTGTAGCTGGCTCACAGGCTGCTTGTGTAGAAGGTATGGCAGTAAGCTTTAAACAACGTAATTTTAACCTCCTTATTACAACAAGCAAATCTGCGAACCAGCATATTGCTTCTAACAGCAAGAGCCCTTTTTTTTGGACAGGAAATCATCAAATGACTTCTCCCGCTCTGGGCGGAGCGGGATGGCGTGTCAGACTTTTACTGATAAACTCACCCGTGTTTCTTCAGTTGCCTGTGCAGCGGCGAGCTACCCATTGCTCGCCGTCCGCAAGCCCGCGCCTACGGTGGCCGGGAATCGGCTGCCAATTCCTGACGCCCAGGGCGTCTCCTGCGGCGACTAGGGCTTTGAGGGCGCAAAGCTTGCCCCTCCCTCACGCGTACCGCCTCCTCCTTCGCGAGCATTACTGCCTCGCAGAAGGAGGTGATGGCTTCAAATGTACTCTCGCTCCGTACCATGGCCTGGACCAGAGCCGGACGCGAGAGATCGCCGCCGCCGATCGCTTCCGCGAGGACACGGTGGTACTCTGCCCAAGCCGGGCAGACCTCCACCGTATACCACCACCGTGTCCTCCGGGCGATCCACACAGTGGTGACACCCGGGCGTTTCCTACCGCCTTATCCGGAACAGGTACCCCCCGAAGCACCCGTGTCCGGTGAGGACCTGCGTCAGGCGGAAGGTGAGGACGCCATGGCGCCACTCCAGCCACTCCTCAAAGAGGGGACTTATCGCCGCAACAGCAAGAGCCCTGCGCTCGTGTTCGATATCTTCATGATATTTAAGGTCCCCCGTTATGTAATGCCCGCGGTATTTTGTTTGTTTCACCCTTTGCAGGGGCTGGCTATTAAGGTTGATAATTGGCTCGTATAACTGCTTCCTACCGGGTGCCTTAAAGATCACGAAAAGGCTCTTCTAACAGTTATAAACTAGACCGTGGCTAGCAGCGTACCTTTCACAAAATTGCAAAAGCTCCCTTATGGAGCCGGCCGTTGGACCCAGCAGCACATATCATCCGCGTAGCAGAGGCGTAGTCTTCATACAACCCGATTCCTATCAGCTTCCCTTCGGAACAACCACTCTTCTTAATATCTACTATAACCAAATAATATGGTACATCTGTGTGTGTAACTGTGTATCACATCACATTACATAAATATATTAATTAACAACTACAACAACTAACAATACCTACATAACTTTTAGTAGAATGAAAATGCCCAAGAAATATGACTATAGAGTGAACAACACGTTATTGAAAAGAACGGAAACGGTGCGTGATTTAGGAGTACGCCTTGACTCCGGCCTGACATTTCGTAATCACATCGTAAATGTTTGTAAAAAAGCCTATAAGAGCCTAGGTTTCGTCCTGAGAAGAGCAGAGGATTTTACAAGCATCGCGGCGCTGACTTCTTTGTATAATGCATTGGTAAGAAGCCAGCTCGAATGTAATGCAATCATATGGGCTCCGCATGAAGCTAAATACAATCTCATGCTGGAGCGTATACAAAATAAATTTATTAGATTTCTGTTAAGTATATCCATTTTATCCATTGATGTATCGAACTTTGTTTGTTATAGGCATGGTGGGATACAATAAATTGGAAACAAAGAGGGACATAGCTCTTGCCATATTTTTAAATTATTTATTTATTTATTTAATACTTCATGCACAGAAAAGTACAGAGGCGGACTAATGCGAATGGAGGGGCGAATTATTGCGTGGCAAGACGTCAAACCCAGGTATATTAAAAGAAATAAATCTGTGTCTGCCCGACAATTATGTATTGCGAAGGCGACAGCCACGTCTATTGGCGGTGCCCAGTAGTAGGACCAATCTACTGAGTAAAGCCCCTATAACGCGTACCATGCGTTTACTTAATGACGTAGCAGACAGCATAGATATTTTACTTGTTCTCTGACTGAGTTCACAAAATCCACAATGTACAGAATATGTTATGGTAAATAATAAAACTACAGCCACACTATTGAATTAGGAAATTCCTGTAATAAAAATATTTGTTTATCCAGCAGCTTTTTTTTTTTGGCAACTAGGACCAACTAACATTGTTCTTAAAAGTCTTTACAACGACCACAGGGTGTATATGTTTAAATTTGAATTCCTCAGGGCAGGCAGAAACATTTGCTCTTAATAAATCAATCGCAAGTGAGGGAGAGTAATTTAATGTTTCCTGTAGTTTTAATTGGAATATTTGTAAAGAAAGTTGCAAATTCCTGGGCAACATCGATGTTACCGCTATTGAGACCGCCGGAAGTTTCCAGTGTGTAATCAGTATTATGTCTCTTGTTCATGTTCGTTTCAGTGTTAATAATTTTCCAAACTGTCTTTATTTTATTGTCAGCTGACTTAACCTTGTTGCTAATGTATGAAGCTTTAGCCGCTTTGCAAATTTTTTCAAAGTTTTAGAATAAGTAGCAACATACTTATTAAAAGTTTCCGTGTTAATGTACGGCTTAAGGTCATACAGTTCCAATAATCTTTCCCTACTTTTCCTGATGCCTTTTGTTGCCCAGTCACTGATTAAATACTTAAGGACTTTTAGTTTTCTTTTTATATGAATTATTAAACTCGGTTGGCACTAATGAAAACAATTATTTATACAAAATATTGCCATTGTTCATATTTAGGCCCTGAGCACTTAACTTGCTAATTAAAGTTCTATTAAATTTATTCAAATTACCCGATGTTATTGGTCTAGTTTGTATCTGCACTTTTTGTAATGGTGCGTTGGACTCAAAAGTAACTGTTTGACCGGTGTGATCAGAAGGGAGATAATTGACAATGGCTTTATCTAAATAGTCGCAGCAACAAAAAACATTATCAATACATGTAGCAGTAGCCGTAGTTATTCGCGTTGGTTCCAAAAACACATTTGACAGATTAAATGATTTCAACAGGCTTAATAATCTACTACTATTTGAATTATTTTCCAAAATATTAATTTTAAAGTCACCACAAATAATTACTGATTTATTACCAGTTGCAAGTTTAGCCAAAACGAACGAGCCATTACCGAATCAAATATAGAGTAGTTTAGATAATTTGGGGGTCTGTATGCGTACACTATAAAATGCTTATCTAGCTCAACACAAGACAATTCAATGCTATGTTCCACCGATAGTTCCACTATGTCTTTACGAGTCTTAAATTTTAAACCGTTTTAATTAAGATTAGTGAACCTCCACGCAGCATGGATTTTCGGTTAAAACAACTGCCCACACTTCGTAATCTTTCAACCAGGGTTCAGAAATAAAATCAAACTTTGTTTTTTCTAAAAACAATTCAATTTCTAATTGCTTGGAAGAAAAACCTTGAATATTTTGATGAAACAATTTAAAGGAATTCTGCTTAGCCCCTTTTTTACAATAAACTAATTGAGTGCTGGACGATACCTTGTTGATGGAGAGATTAACAACATTGTTACCGGTACCTTCTGTTCTCTTGCTGACTAGTTTAAATTATTAATACTAGAATACTACTAGTAGGT
The DNA here is from genome assembly GCA_947568875.1 of Fissipunctia ypsillon. Lineage (NCBI taxonomy): Eukaryota > Metazoa > Arthropoda > Insecta > Lepidoptera > Noctuidae > Fissipunctia > Fissipunctia ypsillon. The sequence continues at coordinate 10,114,895 of OX387659.1, read as the reverse complement.
ATTATTACTAATTTTACTAGTGCTAATTACAGTAGACTTCGACACTACTTATGTCTGAGTTTATATTACCGCACCCGCAAAGAAAAAGCTTTTTCGAGTCGATTATCACCAGTGACAAGTCTTGGGTCTTATATGAGAATGTCACACGAATGGCCTTTTGGATGCCTGCTGATAAATAGCCACTAACACAGCCAAAAAGCAGTTTGCATGATCACAAACTTTTTCTGTCAGTATTCTGGGATTCGCGAGGAATGTTGTTTTGGGAGTTAATGGACGGCAATCAGACTATCAATGCCGAAGTCTACGTGAATTAACTACAGAAGGTGGCGAACGCTGTTGGAGAAAAACCGCCAAAACGTCTTGAAGTATCATTACTTCATGATAATGCAAGACCACATATAGCGAAAGTGATCCGTTAACTAGAAAAGCTCGATTGGACAACGATACGTCACCCACCTTATAGCCCTGAACTAGCACCCTCCGACTATCATCTTTTCCGGGCTTTAAAACAGCATCTTCGTAAAAAAAAAAATGAAAATTTCGGTGACCTAAGAATTGAACTTGCCTATTTCTTTGCCTGTCAACCACTTTCTTTCTGGGCTAAGGGTATTGAAACTTTGCCTAGCAGATGGTTACATGTTCTCGATAATGATGGTGATTATATTGTCGATTAATTGTTTAAATAAATAAGTATAAAAAAATTACTTTCATTTTAAACTGGGAAAAAATTATGCAACAACTCAATACGTCCTCGTGGGATAATTTCCAAACTCCATGCGGGCGAAGCCGCGAGCTAAAGCTAGTAAGAAATTATTAGATTTTTTTTTTGCAGGCAGCATTCTGTGCAACTGTGGGTGGACATTTAGATTTTTGGTCAACCTACAGCAAAGAAAAGGACAATCTAGATGTATTCAACATGAAGCTAATCAATTCTATTGCTGTAAACAAATGTGCATACTATACCTTCAAATTGCCGATATTTGTACCACTGTTGTTCGTAAAAAAAGAAAAAAATAAAGCAACTGAAGAATTAAATAATATTTGTATGCAATTTGGGAGACTGATGCAATGTCAGGTAAAAATATAAACATACAGTGTGAATCTTTATAATGTGCACATATCGAAATGAGGGAATCTATGCTTAATTTTATCGACGGAAAAAATGTTAAAAAAAATCTAAATATTTATTTATATTTTTTATGGATTTTTAAAAGAAATTGTTTGCTTTTGTGACCCCAGTGTATACAAAACTGTGTAACTTTTAAACTAAACGATTTATCACGATGAAACAAACTCTATAATGTTTGGAAGTAATTAGGTGTCGTCATAAAATAAAAATTATGGAAAAAAAATAGCCACATTTAAAAATAAACATTTTTGTTTGGCAAAAATCTAATTTTTTTTCATTAATTTTTACAAAAATTGTAAAATTTCTCAATAACATGCCCCATCACCTTCTTTTTTTATAACTTTAAGTTATTCTTCATTGTATTAGGAACCTAACGGTAAAAATTGCATGTTTTTAACTCAACCCCAACATTTTTTATCAACTGTCAAAGAAAGGCCCAACGCATAGCTATTGTTTAGCAGGTAGATAAACTTTCTTTTGAATGTGCGCAGGTCGGGGAGGTAGGGCCAGCCAAAGGAACTTGAATTATTACAGATGTCAGACTGGCAGTCGCTCCGAATTATTCGCCGCTGCTACATGTGTTTCGGTACTTTCGTTCGCTGGACTTTCATAACTTTCGTTCGCTGCTACATGATGCCGCGTTTAAGTGAATTTTCCCCGGCACACATCGCCGACATACATTTTTATTATGGAGTGGGACAAGGAAGTGCCAGAGCTGCGCGCGCGGCTTACATAGCTGCGTATCCTAACAGGCAACCAGTGCCATCTGCCCGAAACTTCCAGGAAGTTCACAGAAGGTTGTCGATCACTGGACTTGGATCAAGTAGAGATCGTCGCGAGCCACCTCAAGTAATTATTGATGCGGCTACTGAACAAGCAGTATTAAGTGATTTGTTTGCTGATCCATCCATAAGTACTAGACGACTGGCTCTTCGTCACGGAATATCCCAAAAATCAGTGTGGCGTATTTTAAAGAAAGAAGGGTTGCATCCTTATCACTATCAAAGGGTGCAACATCTACATGAAGACGTAGACTGGCGTCCAAGGTGTGTGATGTCCACATGGATTCAAAGAAAAACCAGAGCAAACCCAAACTTTCCAAGAAAAATACTATGGATGGACGAAGCGACATTCACTAGAGACGGTATTACTAACTGTCGAAATTTACACAGATGGTGCCGCGCAGGTGAAAACCCGAAACTGAAACGGTCATCTACTTTCCAAGTAAGATTTTCGATAAATGTTTGGGCTGGTCTTATCGATAACATGTTGATTGGACCAGTCATATTGCCGAGAACGTTGACTGGTGAAAGATTTTTAAGTCTATTGAGAGATGATATGCCTCAGTTATTGGAAGATGTCCCACTGGCTGTGCGTCAAAGGATGTTTCTTCAGATGGACGGATGTCCTGCCCATTACGCTACAAATGTAAGAAGATTTTTAAACGAAAATTATCATGACAAATGGATCGGCCGGCAAGGACCTGTAGGGTGGCCTGCGCGTTCACCCGATTTGACGCCCCTTGATTATTTCCTATGGGGGACCATGAAGCAACGCGTCTACAGTACCCCCATCAACAGTGAGGCCGATTTGCGTGACCGCATAATAAACTGTGCGAATGATATTCGCAATGATCCCGAAATGATAAGGAGAGCGACACACCAAATTCTAATTCGCGCGGCTTTGTGTTTACAACAACGAGGTGGACATTTTGAGAACCTGATGCATTAAATTTTGTATTTAATAATAAATGGGTTTCAATTGAACTCTTTTGCATTAATTATCATCCCAAACAAACCACCCTTATGAGAACAATACGATTCCGCGTTCGGAGTGCCATCTTTGAAACGACCCGCGCGCATTCACAACAAAGTTAACAAAAAAAAGTTTATCTACCTGCTAAACAATGTGCGTAGCTATGCGTTGGGCCTTTCTTTGACATTTGATAAAAAATGTTGGGGTTGAGTTAAAAACATGCAATTTTTACCGTTAGGTTCCTAATACAATGAAGAATAACTTAAAGTTATAAAAAAAGAAGGTGATGGGGGCATGTTATTGAGAAATTTTACAATTTTTGTAAAAATTAATGAAAAAAAATCAGATTTTTGCCAAAAAAAAATGTTTATATTTGATTATGGCTATTTTTTTTCCATAATTTTTATTTTATGACGACACCTAATTACTTCCAAACATTATGGAGTTTGTTTCATCGTGATAAATCGTTTAGTTTAAAAGTTACACAGTTTTGTATACACTGGGGTCACAAAAGCAAACAATTTTTTTTAAAAATCCATAAAAAATATTAATAAATATTTAGATTTTTTTTAACATTTTTTCCGTCGATAAAATTAAGCATAGATTCCCTCATTTCGATATGTGCAGATTATAAAGACTCACACTGTATTGACTACCCTCACAATCACACATATTTTTCTGGCCCATTATACACCGGAGATTTCGTGAGAGTTTAATCATAAGCAATTACCGAGATTTATACTTAGATGGCCTATCAACCTAATCAACCACCTTTAATTATTCAATCACACGAATAATGGACAGATTTTTTATGGTATAGTTGCAAGATCTTATAAAAATTTGGTGACCTACAGAAATTCGAACTTAGATACTTAAGGTGGAGAAATATAACATTTCGATAAATTCTTTGTTTTTCTTACAAGGATGATTATATGGACGTCTACGTCGACGATAGTGTGACAGGAAAGACCGGCAGAGATATTCAAGAAGGCAAATGTACCTGGCTGGCCGTAACAGCGCTGCAGCACTGCAACGACGCACAACGTGCTGTCTTCAAAGAATATTACGGTAGCACAGACCAGGAGCATGTGAAGCGAATCAAGCAGCTTTACGACGAATTACACCTACCTCAATTGTATGAACAGTGTGAACGTACGATGTATGATGATTTATTGCGCCGAATACACGCCTTACCAACTGAAGGAGATAGGAATTTCCTCTTAGAAGTTTTAAAAGCCAAGTATAAGCGGGTTTGTTAATATCATCGCATTGTTTTAATATTTCCTATAATTTCATTAGGTTCCTATGTGCCAAAATAATTATTCAACTTATAATGTAACTTTCCAAACGAATATAAATTATGGAACACATCTGTCATTGTTTTGTGTAAAATATGATGTGACATGTACCCAAAAACCGAATCAAATATTCTTATGAGAAAACAGATTCACTTGTTTCCACAAATATTGTGTTCACATAAAATAATTAGCAATGAAGCGATTAACATAGTGCATTTGTTCGCGTATGCATCAATAAATGTTTTTTTTTTTTAATAGGCAATCATTTTATTTATTTTACATCATAAAGTTGACGAATCCTCAAGTTTTTAGCATAAGCTTATGAAAGCATAATCAGCCGATAACATTCCTACTGCTGGGACCTGGAACACAGGCCTCCTCTCTCTGTGAGACGGAGTGAGCCATATTCCACCACGCCACGCGGGCCCAGTGCGGGTTGGTGGATGTCACAATGTCTTTGAATTTTTGGTTCTAGAACATATTCCTCACGATATTTTCCTTCACCGTTGTGAGTGCAGTGGTGATGAAAAATAAATCACACAAAGTCTGTACTTTGTGTAATTTCAGGCGCTATCGCCTGCCTGGGTTCGAACCCGTAAGTCGGGGCTGTTACCGCTGGGCGACCACTGCTCACTAGGTACTCATGTGCTCGATATAAATTGATACCACCTACTAGCGTAATTAAGTGCTGAAGGGATCTTAACTGAGCGACAACCTGTTACACTTTAGCTTGATGCATGTACTTAGGTAGCTATTTATACAGGCTATTTAAACATAATATCATTAAAAAGTCGCTTGTCTGAACCAGCCGATCCATTCTGCAGAAATCTCACCGTGATTTAGGTAAAGTGAGCTTGAAGTGAGCTGTCATTCTGCCTGATTCACTATTGACAGCTCACTTCAAGCTCACTTCACCTAAGTTGTCACGGTGATATTTTTATCAAACTAAGTCAAATGCGAAAAATTACAAAACGGTAGATATTTTTATGCCACCAATTGATAGGGTCAATCATAAGGATAAAACCTCTCTAATGTAGGTAGTCATAATTATGAACAACTTTTTCTATGGGACCAAACCTGAAATCGCGAAAAAAAAATAAGCAGTTCCCTACATTTACCAAACTGCAGTTTGCCTGAGGTAAACGTATTACCTCGTATTACCTACCTTAGGACTGGAAGACGAAGCATCGATCGTCCGGCGGCGAGATGGGCAGACGACATCGTTGACATCGCGGGTAGAATCTGGATGAGGCTGGCACAGGAGCGTGAAGATCGGAATATGAAAAGAGAGGCCTATGCTCAGCTGTGGATGAAAACGGGTCTTGGATGATGATGAAACGCATTTTCGAACAAACCAGCGCTGCACATTCAACGCGTGAGTTAATGCGCTTGTGGAGTTGCGTGTCTATGGGGTTCGGTGCGCGTCATGCCTATACTAACTTAGCACACGACGCACGCCGAATGCATGTGATGTGTATGGAGTATTGTGTGAGTAAGCCGCGTGTAAGTGAGGGTGGCTCACTCAGGCGTCAGTCCGGTGGGTTGGAGTCGTCAGCGTCCGGCAATAGGTCGCGGGGTTGGCGCCTCCTATCAGGTGGGCGCGTATGCCAAGGCGCTATGTGCTTGACGTGAGGCCTGTGGTGACCATGCGATGTCGATTTCTTGCAGCTGTACCTGGTGGAAGTGGGTGCCTTCAGCGAGCAGCGCCTATGTCTTACTCACGTTAACCGAAAACATCCACTTCGACAGCCAGTCAGGAAACAGATTGAGGGCGCGCTGCATTTTGACGGGCGCGTGTCTCGCTTTAATAGAACTATAGAAGTCGAGATGTACAGTAGGCGCCCAAAATCCATGGACAGTACAGAAATAAAATCGTGTGTAGCGAGAAATGACGCCATCTAGCGTAAAACCAGTTATCGACTAACAAAATTTAATTATGCTGTTACTAGATGGCGCTGATTGGCTTTAAATGATAAAAATTTTTTGAAGTCTCTTTTTGTCTCCTCAAACAATCAAATCTGTGCCTCCTGTGATGAGTGATTAAAGTCGAGTGGTCTTCTTTTTGAGATTTTTACATAGAAATTATCAGAAAAAAATTGCGATTTTTTTGGTCTAACTCACGTTTTTCTATCTGCTATAGTTTCGGAGATAGTTTGGTGCAAAGTGATGATATAACTGGTTTTGGCAAAAAATCGTGACCACACACTACCGTTCAACAGTTTGGAACACAGTTTGGAAGCAGCACGGTATAATCAAATAAAACAAAACAAAGTCATTTCAATTTCAATGTATTGATAAAAAATTAAAATATAAACAAAAACTAATTTAAGCAGAACACAAATTTTACATACAATATAAAATTAAATTACATTTTAGCTTTATCAAAGTGTCCTCCTTTTTCCTTTATTCTAGGCATTCTATTAATTAATTTATTAAAATAATGTTCATATAATTTGTCCCATTCGCTCTATAATTGCTTCCACAAATGTTCTGAGCTTTTTCTGACAACGATTTTTCACCCTCCTATCGAGTTCATCCCAAACAAGCTCAATGGGAGAAAGATCAGGTAGGTAATTGAGATGACCATTGCATGATGTTTAAGATTTTTTCATCTTTTTTCTTGTTCAAAAAGGTCTGGCACAGCTTAGAAGAATGCTTAGGATCATTATCCCGTTGGAAAATGAATCCAAGACCAATTCGATTTAGTCCACTGGGTACGGTGGAATTTTGGAGAATTTTCAAGTAACCTTCCTTGTTTAGTTTTCCGGTTATCCTCACAAGATTTCCAGGTTTATTGTTGCCAAAACACCCCCAAACTATGACATTACCTGCACCATGTTTGATAGTAGGCACAGTACACGCCTCTGAAGCCCTCTCTTCTTTTGACCGGCGTACAAACACACGTCTATTGGATCCGAAAATCTGAAACTTTGATTCGTCACTCCAAAGAACAGTTTCCCATTTCCCTATTGTCCAGTTTTCAATTCGACACAAGAAAAATAGACTAGAATGGGCAAAAGCGCACCAAAACGTTTTCAGTGTTATATCTATACCTACAAATAAATAAAATTGAAGTGTCTCTTTGTAATGTCAAAATAACAACTTTTTAGTAAATGCGTAAGAAAGTATGTATAAACTGTACTTATAACAAAAAAAACAATTTTTAACATTTTTGTCTGTCTGTTTGTTTCGGCTAGTCTCCGAAACGTCTTGACCGATTTTGACGGGACTTTCACTGGCAGATAGCTGATGTTACGGTTACGGCGGTAACTTAGGCTACTTTTATTTTAGAAAAATAATTAGGGTTCCGCGCAAAAAAATTAAAACCCATAAAATTATGAACAAAATGTCGGATTTTAAAAATTCTTTCTGCATTTGGTAGCCCAATTCTCGAGGATAGTTATAGGCTATTTAACATCACGATACTTAGGAGCCGAGCAAAAAGAAAAAAGTCAGAAAGAACACTAAGCGAAAACGAAGTAATGCGCGGGCGGGCGCTTCAACGCGACGCCGACGGTTGGCGACGAGTCGGGGGACGAAGGAGTTTTATTAAAATGTGGCTGTTGTGTATCTTACAACATCCACGCGAACGAAGTCGCGGGGCACAGCTAATATTAAATATGTTTTCTCCTTTTGTATCTGTCTCTAAATTTCTAGCAAATAATAGTTCTTGATAAATTTTCTCATCTTTAATAAATCTCACGTAAGACAGCAACAATGCTTCATTAGTTGGTAAAGTGGACTCATCCAACTGAATTGAGAATTGACTAGTCTTCAGATGATTGCACAATGACTCTTCAATATTTTCAGCCATTTCGTCACTTCGTCTTTGCACAGAACTATTGCTGAAAGGAATTTTTCGGATAATATCTTCCGCCGGTTTATGGAGCACAGTAGTTATTACTTCTTTTATTGCCGACAAAATTAACTCTTCTCCGATGGTGTATGCTTGCTTAGCAGCCGCCGAAAAAAGTTTTGATACACTTGGCTGAGCATTGTGCTTCTTCTCCGGGTCTTGAAAATAGGCTACATTTTTGTCTTTCTTATCTGGATGCATTTTATTCAAATGATCTTGAAGTCTTGAAGGCTCCATTGCTTCATTCGATTTTTTTTTTATACTGTTCGTGGGGTGAAGTTCCTCTTTATTTACGATTTATCGAGATTTTGTGTAGGTACCTAATATTTTATGTAGCTTAGTTAATGTGTATGTTATGTTGTAATATACACATGACCGTGGCCACAGGCTTGTTCTGGATACGCTTTACTCCGACATTGTGACTGCCCTCCGTGACGCGGTAGTTGCCAGTCGGGGAAGTACGGGGAAGGGCGGGGGTGGCCCGTGCATGGCCGGGTGGAACAAACATGTCAGCGAGGCTCACAGGGTGGCCAAATCTAAGTTCCACGATTGGGTGTCGTGTGGTAGGCCTAAGACAGGATTTTTACACAAAGAAATGTGCGATAGCAGAAGAGTGTTCAAGTTTCGATTAAAATGGTGCCAAAATCATCAGAACCAAATAAGAATGGACGCTCTAGCTATGAAACATTGCAAGGGAGATTTCCGCGGTTTCTAGGGCACCAAGAAAGAAAACTTACGCCCTGGCCTTCCTGTGAGCATCGGTGGTGTGAATGATCCGAAGGAGATTGCGAATCTTTTTAAAAACCATTTCTCCGTGAAGTCTCCATTGGGTACGGCGACCGAGGTGCTCAATACTGACTTGAACAGTCGGGAGGTGGGGACTACCTTCCGGGCGAAGGACGTAACTAAAGCCATAAGGCTTATCTCGAGAGGTAAGTCCCCGGGTCATGATGGGCTCAGCATTGAGCACCTACAGCACGCCGGACCGCACATTGCTAGGGTTTTAGCTATGTTTTACTCGCTGTGCGTGAGCCATTCCTACCTGCCAGCCGACTTCATGAAAACAGTGGTAGTGCCTGTAGTGAAGAATAAAACTGGTGACCTTACTGATAAGAGTAACTACAGGCCTATTTCTCTTGCCACTGTAACTGCTAAAGTGTTTGACGGTTTGCTTAACGCACAGTTAAGTAGATCGGTAACACTGCACGATAACCAGTTCGGGTTTCGTCCCCGGCTGTTCACTGAAAGTGCTATACTGTGTCTTAAGCACACCGTCAAATACTACACAGACCGTAAAACACCCGTGTATGCGTGCTTCCTTGATTTGTTCAGGGCTTTCGACCTTGTAGTATATGATCTGCTGTGGAACAAGTTGAGGAGCATAGATTTGCCGCCGGAACTCATCAGCATGTTCCAGTACTGGTATACGCACCAGTCTAATAGTGTTAGGTGGGCGGGGGCAATGTCGGATACGTATCAGCTCGAATGCGGAGTCAGGCAGGGTGGCTTAACATCTCCTACCCTGTTTAATCTGTATATTAACGGGTTGATCGTGGCGCTCAGCAGTCAGCATGTTGGCTGTCACATTGACGGTACATGTATCAATAATCTAAGTTATGCTGACGACATGGTGCTGATGAGCGCTTCGGTCTGCGGCTTGAGGAAGGTGTTACGGATATGCGAGGAATATGTTTGTGGTCACGGTTTATTGTACAAGGTGTCCAGAAAGGGTATCGGGTATTTGTTTTCGCGCCATATTCGAAACGGGGCGTCTAAAGGGTGCGGGGAGGGGTTCGTGGCGTCCGCCATTTTGTGGAGTTTTAGTCACGATGGAACAGTACTCGGGGACGCATCGCGCATTTTGCGTACAAGCGTATTATCGTAATGGTGATTCAATAGTGACTGCTCAACGTCTCTATCGTGCGGAATATCGTAAGTACACGCCACGCGCCAAGTAACGATAGCATTAGGAAATGGATCAGGATGTTCGAGAATACAGGTGCGACAGTTAAAATTCAAAACTCTGGTCGTCATCGTTCAGTTCGCGATGAAGAAACAATTGAAGAAGTTGAGGCGTCGGTTCGTCAAAATCCGTCTTTATCCATCCGAAAGCGAAGCCAAGCGTTGAACATCAAAAAATCGTCTTTACATTCGATTTTAAAGAAAGACTTACATCTAAAAGCCTATAAAATTCAATTGGTTCAAGAATTGAAGGATACGGACTATGCTAATCGACTGAATTTTGCGAACGAAATGCTGCAGCGATTTAACAACTTTAACAACATACTGTTCAGTGACGAAGCAAATTTTCACCTGAATGGTCATGTTAATAAGCAGAATTGTCGGTACTGGGCAGTGGAGAATCCGAGACGAAAGCATGAACGACCCCTGCATAGCCCAAAGGTCGTTGTTTGGGCCGCTAGGTCTGCTAAAGGCATAATTGGTCCTTATTTTCATGAAGATCAACGAGGCCGAGCAATTAATGTGAATAGTGACCGTTATTGCGATATGTTGCGAAATTTTTTGGTCCCAGAGTTGCAGGAGTTTGCAGGTTTCAACTCAAGAACGTGGTTCCAGCAAGATGGGGCCACTTGCCATACCTCAAATGACTCAATGGAAGTTGTTAACGAATTATTCCCTAATAAAGTCATTTCGCGAAGGGGTAACATCAACTGGCCTCCCAGAAGCCCCGACCTTAGCCCGCTTGACTATTTTGCATGGGGATACCTTAAAAGTAAGGTTTATCAAACTAATCCGACGAATCTAACCCAGTTAAAGCAAAACATCAGGTCAGAAATGGCAGCAATATCGATAGCTATGTGTCAACGTGTTATCGCCAATCTTCGTGTCCGTTTAGAAGAGTGCCAGCAACGTAACGGTCATCATTTGGATAACATCATCTTTTCCAAATAATTCTCCAATTCATATGCTAATAATAAACAATAAACTTTTTTATTGCATACAAATAATTTTTGTTTCATTGAACTTACAAATACCTGATACCCTTTCTGGACACCTTGTATAATGTAAAGAAGAGCCAGTGTATGATCTTCGAGACCGTCAGTGCAAAATGTCTGGGAAGGATACCTCCGGTCAGACTGAATGGAATTCCTTTGGAAAGGGTCGACCAGTTCACATACTTGGGGCATGTTTTGACTGTAGGCCTCGAGGATCACGCAGACATAGAACGGGAGCGGAGGGCGTTGTCTGTTAGAGCGAACATGATCGCCCGCAGATTTGCGCGGTGCTCTAAGGAGGTTAAGGCTACGCTCTTTAGCGCGTACTGTACATCGCTGTATTCTTGCAGTCTGTGGGCTCATTACTCTAATAGAAGTTACAGCGCCATCCGCGTCCAGTACAATAACGCGTTCAGGGCGGTGATGGGGCTGCCCAAATACTGCAGCGCCTCAGGTATGTTCACAGAGGCGCGCACCGATTGCTTTCACGCGACCATGCGCAAGCGCGCCGCGTCCTTGGTGCGCAGGATAAGGGTTAGCCCCAACATTGTACTGGCGATGATTGCAGGAAGACTGGACTGCGCCTTCATCCGGCACTGTTCCAGCAGACATGTTGCTGTACCAGTGCCGGAGAGAAGGTTTTAATAATGATTTTATTCGATTATTTTTTAATTTTGACTTAATTTAATTTAATTTATTATGATTTTATTTATTTTGATTTGATTGTATTTAATTTGATTTAATTTAATTTGGTCTTATTTTTATTTTTATTTGATTGATAATGTTTTGGCAATGGGTGTTCCTTACCTGAAATAAATGAATTTATTATTATTATAATATCCTAGTAATAAAAAATAAAATAAACTTTTTTTTATCTACACATATAATTATTACAAAAAACATTTTATTTTAACCATAAGTCAGTCTATGGCTACGTTTCCATTGAAGCGAAGCGGAGCAGCACCCTAATTGCGTATCACACTATCAATCGGAATCTGAATCATTTTGAAGCAAATTGCTAATCCATTGCTTCATAAGTTCGCTCAAAAACACAAAGATTATACCTCTCGGCCGAGCTTAATATTCGAAAATTATGGCGGGTCTATAATGCAGAACATTAGAATGATCTTAAGGTTACGCAATGTTTTTTTTCGCAATATATTTAATACATGTTAAAACATTGGTTTTGGTCCCCGAGAACCGACGTCTGCTCTACATGTACTTCCCTGGAAGAACAAATAAAAGCTGAAAGTGATACAAGAAAAAGACATGAACTTATGACTAATAAAAGAATTCACAGATTAAAGTATAAAGCGTTTTACAAAATACTCCAAGAGAAAGATGACACCATGAAAATTATTACATTCGATTGTCAGAAAAACCAGCCGCTACCCAAGCTTCTAGACCAGTCAGCGTATTTTAGTCGACAGTTTAGTTTTTATCACTTCGCAATTGTAGATGGAAATTCTAAGGCTAAATTAAACAAAGAAAATGTTTATTCATATTAATGGAGTGAAGTAGTTCATAAGAAGGGAGGGAATGAAATTGTAAGTGCAGTATATCATTACCTACAACAAGTAACTTTCAACGAGAAAATCAATATCTTACGTGTGGTATGTGACGGCTGTTCCGGACAGAATAAGAATACTGCAATGGTTGTTATGTTGGGTAAATGGCTGTACTGTGAAGCACCTAGACATGTAAAAAAAGTTGAAGTAATATACCCCATAGTCGGACATTCGTTTATACCTCCTGACCGTGTGTTCGCAAAAATCGAAAAAGTATTAAAAACTAAAGAGGTTGTAACATGTCCAGCAGAATACGTCACCACAGAACACATATTACCCTACGGGAAGAATGTTAACTTCATACAAAGAAAAACTATTTGACTCTAACGCCATCTCTGTGATTCCCAAGTACAACAATCGAGGCGGAAAATTTGAACCAGATCACATGATTTATAATATATTTGAAGACTAGAAACAATTCTGGCACTCCCAGATTACTTCAGAAAGGTCGCCGAGTACTTTTAAAATTTAGACGCCTTTCTGGAGTAATCTGGAAGTGCCAGAATTGTTTCTAGTCCCCAATCTTTCAAGATAGAGGGGAGGAGAGTTTAATGAAACAGGTATTTCTTTGATAGTTTTATTAAATTAGCAAATCGTATGTTACTGCTTACAGGAAACTTACGGGAAACAGAATTTGGCCCACAATTCACATCTGAAAATAAATAAAGACTTGTTAAATCGATTGATTTGAAACAGATTTTAAGGTTATGTTAAGATTGATATATGTTCTCTTACCGTTGTGCATTTGTTGGTCCAGGATTAGGGAATCGGTACAATTTAATGTTGGGGTCTACACAAGGTGAGCTCCCACATTTGAGACATTTACGTCTCAGATTATCGCCCATGATTGGAAATTCACCCACACCCGGAAAACAAAAGTGTCTCTATCACAAAGTGTCTCTATCACAAAGTGTCTATAACAAATAGCAACGACAACACCACTTGATTCAACACGGTTACGGAGGAGAACGTGCTCAACTCGACGTAAAAGCAGAAAAAGAAATGGCAAATCGTAAAAACTACAAACAGCGCGTTAGTCGTAAACAACAAACGGCGGCCATATTTGTACAATCAAAATTACATACGTCGATCAGTGTTGCCAAAAAATAAAAGCCATTACTTTTGCTGGCAACACAGAACAATCCCCAGTAGGTATAATCGCAACGCCCAAGAAGTTGACCGGGCCTGTACGTCACTGTGCTTGAAGAAAATGGAACTGTCACAGACCTTTCAACAATACCAGTTTACGACTGGAAGAAAGGTTATGAAACGATTGTACTAGTTCATGGCATTTTCCTTTTATGAAATCTAAGCGTTTTTTCTTAACTAGGACAAAATCTGAGAATGTATTAGTTCAAGGAGAGATTAATTATAAAAGCGAACTCAACGATAAAAAAATAATTACAAAAAAGAATAAAAAAATTACCATGCTTTCTCCTGAGTTAATACCAGCAAACACAATTTTACCGATGAAAGCCAAGGTCGATGATGTTGCCAAACTTCTCGAAAAGCATTTCGGGACAGAGTGGAGAAATTTACCTACTTTGGAGTATTACAAAAAAAAATTAAGAAAGAATGCAAAGTGTCGATCTAGCAGTCAGTAGCTTCGATAGTGAAAAGGATATTGAAGAGCATTAACTGTGAACATGGTTTTGAGGATGTTGAAACACATATTTAATATTCTTGCTGAATTCCCTCTTTTATCTTCCATCCATAATGTTGTGTTAATTTTATAAATTAAATAATTTTCATACTTTAACCCGTATTATTCATTTGCATGTTCCTCCAAATCTTATAAATGTACATAAATTTACTGCATAAAACCATCCACATGTCAAAATCTGTCAGTTGCAAATCCCGCTAAAACGAACAATGTTTATTTCAAACCCCGCTAAAGTCAAATGTACACTTCAAAATCCGCTAAAACAAAAATGTTAATGGTTATTTTTCCGTTATTTTTAATTATTCACCTAGGAAACCACGTTCTTAAGTACCTATTGCCACTCTCAGTATAAAGCTGTCACTGTGATTTTCTAAAGATGTTCTTTATATTAATGATTTTTAAGGATTTTTGCGTTTTACCGTTATCTATTTATTGAAAAGTGTTTTGGCGGGTTTTGAAACTGAACTCCTCGAAAAACGACTCGGGGCGCACATGCATTATTAATAATTTATTAATAATGCATGTGCGCCCCGAGTCGTTTTTTAGGTAGATACCCAATAAACGACTCAGGCCGCGGGCACGAAAGCAGCGGCGAGGAGCGGTGGCCCGAGCGGGGCGGTGGCGGCGGAACAATTTTGTACCGTCGTCGTCGGGTCGCGTCGGTCGCTATCGCCTTGCTTGGCTACCGCTCCTCGCCGCTGGTTTCGTGCCCGCAGCCTGAGAAACTTCCAGCGCCTATATATTTCAGAAACATTTTTTGTTGCCTCATTTTTTGTACGTGACTTGACCTGACTAGTCAAAACAATGTCTACTTTACTCCGTCGTAATACATTGTTTTACAACCAGATAAGACATATGTATAGGAGTGCAGACAGATCTAGTGTACCAACTTTTAACATGAACACGGAAAAGAAAGCGTTTCTAGAGGTCCTGCCTGAAGTCATTAACTCCGTAGTGACCAGCCCTAGGTTAACTGACCTGCCTGAAGTTGGAAGCTGGATGAAAAAGGTTAGTAAACCATACTTTTTTAATTGGGCGGCAAAATCAAAGATCAAAATTAGTTGCAGGCTCGCGACTACTGTTTTCTTAATAGTAGTACTTCTGGCCGCTTCGGAATTCAGAATTGCATAGGAATAACGATCGATAGGTGCCATGAAGACGATACTTGTGGGACCATCCTCCTTTTTATTTAAGGATGCCTAACCGCGTTATCCTGCGGGAAAACATCATCTGCGGGAAGCATCGTGAAACAGCCAGCAGCTTTCTTGATTAGATGTTTCCTTTTTGTTTCAGCTAATAGAATACACGGTGGGTGGAGGGAAACTAGGCAGAGGATTGATGGTTTCCATTGGATACAGAATGTTTGAAGAACCTAATAACTTCTCGGAAGAAACGCAGCATTCTGCTCGCATTCTAGGCTGGTGTGCCGAAATGGTAAACCATTATTTTTATAACTAATAGGTTCGCCCCTAATGCATGGACCTTATGCGCCACTGCTAAACCCTGCGGGAAGTAATTTTATGTCATAATAGCATGGTCATCCAAAGGAGAAGGCTCAAAATTGCCCAACGTCTGCCAGCAAAGAGAAGAATCTTAAAAAATCGCTAAAAATGAGTAGAAAAATTACATACTTCCAGTTTTAATCCATACTGGCTAACATACGAAAAAATTGCTCTGAATGTTAATTCAGAGGTAGTATATTATTTAGTAAAATCTGTAGATTTTAGTTTTAGAACAACTAGAAATGCAATAAAAACATACTTCCGGTTTTAATCCTTACTGGCTAACATACGAAAAAAAATGCCCCTGAACGAATATTCATTTTTTATATGATAACCAGTAAGGATTAAAACCGGAAGTATGTTTTTTTTTATACATTTTTAGCGATTTTTTGAGATACTTCTCTTTGCTGTCAGACGGCAACCGGCATGTCCAGAACCAAAAAACTCGAAGACATGTGACATCTACCAACCTGCACTGGGCTCGCGTGGTAGATTATGGCCCACTCCCTCTCATTGAGAGGAGGCCTGTATCCCAGCAGTGGGAACATTATTAACTGATTATCTGTGTTATGTGCTGTCAGACGTGGGGTAATTTGCTATGGGAGATGAGACTTCTTCTTTCTATCAATACAATTGTTTACCTCTAACCGGGCCGAGCTATCTGCTGCCTGTTGGTAATTCTAATGAATGAGAGATAAGTATTACACGTGGGACGCCCCCCCAACTAGATCAGCTAATAGATGGACCGACGGGGCGTAAGACCAGCAGTAGACTGCAATAGGCAGAGTTGATGTACATAGTCTTCGCGATGAGAATTTGTAAAAGTTGTACATTCTCAACTGTCTGTGGTGGTAGCTATGACTTTCTGTACATTCTGCACTTACCTGTCTCGGAAAACATTGAAAACAGATTTAGTTATCTTGACATTAGCTAGATTACCTAAATCTTATTTCAACAGTTTCAGGTAAAATTTCTGATTTTGGACGACATAGCAGATCATGCAACCAGTCGACGTGGCAAGCCGTGCTGGCACCTGCAACCAAATGTCGGTCTCACCGGTATCAAGGACGCTTTACTCCTGTACCAAAGCATGTTGGATCTACTGGATACTTACTTCGGGCGAACGCCTATTTACGGTGACTTGTTAAAATATTTTAATGAGGTAAGTTATCATCTATGTAGGTAATAGATCTAGATATGTATTTTTGGTATGGCAAACAAAAACAAGGCCTTGTAATGCACAGAAGGACTTTTTTTAAATCCTTATTAGCTTGCGAACCGCCCCTAAATTTTATTTTTTTTAGAATCATACTGCGGAATTCCATATTTTCTTGGGAGTATTAAAACCCTTTTGTTAGAACAAAGGAACAAAGGGTTTTTTTTACAATTAGTTTCTCAATTTATATTATTATTTTATTATTTAAAATATTATAAATGTGAAGGTAACTATGTCTGTCTGTCTGTTACCTTTCCTAACTTAATAGCTGAACAGATTTGGATAAAATTTGGCACACGGGTAGATTATGGATCTGGGTTAGGACATAGAATATATTATATTCCGGTATTAGGTAACTTCCCGTAGGATATTTTCTGCTTCAACGCGGGAGAAGCCGCGGGAAAAAGCAAGTAAGAATTCATTAAAAAAAAAAGATTTTTTGCAGTCAGCGTACAGAGCAACAGTGAGTGAACATTTAGATTTTTGGTCAACCTACAGCAAAGAAAAGGACAATCTAGATGTATTCAATATGGAGCTAATCAATTCTATTGCTTTATGCAAGTCGTCACACAATTCCTTCAAATTGCCGTTATTTGTACCTCTGCTGTTAGTAAAGAATGGAAAAAAGAAAGCTACCGAAGAATTAAGTAATATTTGTATGCAAATTGGGAAACTGGTGCAATGTCAGGTAAGAATAAAACCTAGGTATATGACTACCCTCACAATATTTTAACAAATATTTTTTTGGCCCATTGTACTTCGAAGACTTCAGGGTAAAGAGTTTAACCATAAGCAATTATGGAGATTTATACTTAGGTGGCCTGCCAACCTAAGCAATCATCTTTAATTATTCAATAACGAACAATGGAAAGATTTTAGAAGGTAAAGTGGCAGGATCTTATAAAACAATTTAGTGACCTACAGAAATTCGAACCTATATAAAGTTAGGAGAAATGTAAAGTTTCGATAAATACTTTGTTTTGTTTACAAGGATGATTATATGGACGTCTACGTCGACGACAGCGTGACAGGAAAGACAGGCAGAGATATCGAGGAAGGCAAATGTACCTGGGTGGCTGTAACAGCGCTGCAGCACTGCAACGACGGACAACGTGCTATCTTCAAAGAATACTACGGTAGCAAAGACACAGAGCATGTGAAGCGAATCAAGCAACTTTATGACGAATTACACCTACCTCAATTGTATGAACAGTGTGAACGTACGATGTATGATGATTTGTTGCGCCGAATACACGCCTTACCAACTGAAGGGGATAGAAATTTCCTCTTAGAAGTTTTAAATGCCACATATAAACGGGTTTGTTAATGAAACATTGTTTTATTTTTTTATAATTTAATTGGGTACCGATGGGTCAAAATAATTACTCAACTTTTAGAATTTCCAAACGAATAATTATGTAAAAAGAAAGTTAAAAACTTAAACCCAACTATGACAAAAACGACAACTAACCCTTTTAGGTGTCGTTTTTGTCGTATTTGGGTTTTAGTTTATTTTTTTAATCTTTTTTTTTACGTTTGGAAACTTTATTTTATATTTTTTTGGGGTTAGGGATCATTTAGGGTAGGTTGCAAATTGAATTTGATACCTATGATTTTATAAGCAGCCTACATAACTTTTTTGAAGGGTTTTTAGTGCAAACAGCCAGAGTAAAACATAATTGTTGTATTGTTATATGGAGTTAAGGTAATTATAATTATAGATAAACAAAGTATTTTCAGAAAGTATTCCTTTCATTGTATACCTTTCATTAGATGCCAAACACGATAAAATCAAGAAAAAAAATCTTAAATATTTTTTTCGGTATTTAGACCCTTTACATCCGCTATAAGCCGCCATGTTGGATGTGTATGTGACATACCCAATAACCTGCGGAACCCAATAACGCCGTATCTCTACGTTGACGTCGTGGTGGGGCTTGCGCGCTCCGAACTCAAGGTCTGTGCCGGTAGAGTTTACTTTGCCGGAACGGGTCTGGGACGAGGAGCCAGACCAAGAGAGATACAAAAACCCGTAGGGCAGCATGTGGCGAGTTATTGGGCAGTAGCGATCCCACGGACCCTATCTCCTAGGAGAAGTCTTGTTCCTCACCTCTGATTTGCGTTTAGTAGCCGGCTGTAGTGAATAGTGACGAGGAACAAAGCTCCCACCTCATTCTTGCCTTTATTGGCCGGCTTGAGTGGAGATTCGCAAGAGCAAACGTGCTCGGAGGAAGGAAGTATTCCAGTAAGTGCTGGTAGGGATCTTGACCATCTTCCGGGCTCTGGGATTGTCCTGATAGTCGTGGAATATCTCTCCACTCCTCTTAAGCACCTCAGGATATGTTGCCCCCTTGTCACTACGACACTATGTGCTAGCGACCGTTTTCGGCGGCCCATTATTGAGTGTACAAGTCACCCCCTGCCATTTTATCCGTGTATTACATAGCATTGATCAGGCAGGGGACATAGTCTTTCCATAGTTCTTGGTAACCAATCCACTAAGGCCACCCAAACCCATAGTCAATACGTTTCATTTCCATGTCCTACAATAGTAGATACTGTACCAACCGCGGATTGTCTTTGGGTGCATTTTCATAGTTCATATAAGGACAATCGTCGGTTGGTGCCTCCTCTTCATTTAAAATTGTCTAAGGGGCCTCTGCGAGTTGGCTTCGGCCCCTCGTACGCCTTCCAAAGGTCCGGGATCCCAAGGTCCCGACATATGTCACAGACTTAATAAAAAATATAATAATAAATAATAAATGATTTTTATTAAAATTTTGTACTTTACTGTATAACGAGCTGGTGTTCGCAACTTCACGTTCAAGGGCGTATTTTGTGAACTTGATAATAAAAATATGTATGTAGTAAATATGTGCTTAGCAATTTATTTATTTTACCTACATTAATTTAACTTCATCAAGTTGGCGAATCCTAGTGTGCGATACCTACAGGTACCTTAATTAATACGAGATACCTACTAGATACTGAAGAAAACTGGCAGAGGGATGACGGAGCTTAGTGGCCACTATTTTCCGTTGGATTTTAATAAAAACTTAAGAATGTAAACTAATGTTTGTAATAATAATAACGTATAGTCTTGTTGAGCACAACGTAACATGCTTAATTTCTGCATTTTCATTCTAAAATAAAAAAATAACCAAACAAACGATGAGGGCGCCAATACGCGCGCGGTGTCTTCTAAGTTATATAAGATGTATAAAGGTAATATTTTGATCCAAGCGTCGTCGTAGCGTCGGGGACGGTTAATGAAAATAGGAAGTTAACCGGCTAAGCCTAATACGCGATGACGTCAACGACGCTCAAGCCCCGGGAGAATTCCGATGGCACGGTACGTTTGTGACTGCGCTCACAAAAATTGCCATACGATTATTTTTGGTTTAGAATTATTTATTTGACGAGAATATCT
The DNA here is from genome assembly GCA_947568875.1 of Fissipunctia ypsillon. NCBI lineage: Eukaryota > Metazoa > Arthropoda > Insecta > Lepidoptera > Noctuidae > Fissipunctia > Fissipunctia ypsillon. Next base: position 10,094,521 of record OX387659.1, on the reverse strand, counting down.
TCCATACCATAGAGTAAAACTACCCACAGCCGATATAAGACTGAATTATAGTAATTTTATCCGTGCGTGAAACGTGCGAGTCACCGGCGCCGAAAAGGCGCCGGTGGGGCTTTCGCGGTTAACAGCAGTTATCCTTTCTACAATAGCATACGGGGGTCACACTGAAAGTTTTTAGAATAGGCCAGTAAGAAAAGCAGCCAATGAAAAATTTATTTAAATTTCGAATTAGGAACTCTTTGGGAATCTGTAAATGTGTAATGAAATCATATGTCATTTGTTTTTACAAGTTGGCGGCAATTTAAAAAGTGTCTGTCGTGCGTCGAAATGGATTTGACTAGAGAAAATTTTCGCTCATTGATTTATTACGACTTTCTTTGTGGTCTTACTCAACAACAATGTTACGATAGACTTCGATTAGCATTTCATGACAAAGCCCCATCCCGTGCCACTGTTTACAACTGGTTTAATGAGTTTAAACGTGGTCGAAGCAAACTCACTGATGATTCGCGAGAAGGACGTTCTTCTACGGCGACTATTGAAGATAACGTGAGTGTTGTGCGGCTAATGATAGAAGCTGATAGAAGCACCCTTCTATCAGCTTCTATCATTAGCCGAATCTGTTGATATGTCACCACATACCAACCACACCACATATCAACAGATTCTGGCAGCTTTAGGCATTGGTATGAGTCAAGTACAAAAAGTCTTACATGAAAATTTAGGCGTCAGAAAGCGTTGTACCCGATGGATACCTCATAATTTGACGGTAGATCAAAAACGCCGTTGTTTGGATGGGTGCCGCTCAATGCTTGAAAAGTATGATGGAGGTGACTCAAATGCTGTATAAGACATCGCCACAGGTGAAGGAAGCTGGATATCTTGATACGAACCCGAAACCAAAAGACTATCTACGCAATGGATTTTTCCATTCGAAGATCTGCCGACAAAAGTAATGAAGGGCAGAAATCAAGAGAAAAAGATGATTGCCTCAGACGGACAGGCCATTTCGCAACAGTTGTCCTACAAGATAAAAGGACTGTTACTGGACTGGTATGTCAGTAATTGTCGTCAAAGAAGCAGGATCCTCCTCCACCACGACAACGCTCCAGCTCACTCCGCCAGACGGACTATCTAATATTTGTCTATCAAAGGTGTGGAGTTAGTGAGTCATCCTCCTTACAGTCCCTACCTGGCACCTTGTACTTTTATTTATTTCCAAAAATAAAAGTTAAACTTAGAGGAATTCGTTTTATGAACCCTGAAGATCTGGGATCTGGGATCTGGGTTCTTTGGGCTGCCTTTGAAAAAGGCGTGAAAGAGATCCGTAAATAAGGCTGGGCCGACTGCTTCAGTCAATGGCTCCATCGCATATGACGGTGCTTAGAAAGGAACAGAGACTACTTCGAAAAGCAATAAAAATATTAGCAGATTTCTACATCATTCCGTTTTTTATTTTCTAAAACTTTAAGTGTGAGCCACGTAAATTCTCGTCTATTTGGCGTTTTCGTTAGCAGTCCACCGACGACGCGATGATGCTTGGATCGAAATATTACCTACCATTTTATTTTATTACTTTTTAAAGGATTTTGTTTGGGTCGGGGGTTTTAAAATTTTAAATTTAACTTTTATTTCCCGCTTTTTAAACTTTATTTATATAATATGTCGTACCCAGGTCTTAGAATTGATAATTTCATGAAATACAACCATTTCATGTATTTCATGAAATAGAACATCGGCCGCTGGTCACATCATGGTGTGGTCTGGCCAGATCATTGAATACTCAACGTTTGAAGATATGAACAGTTAAACGCACGACTACTTTATGATGAGACTAAACTTTAGTGATCGCATAGTAAAATATGTCAATTATCCACCGTAGAGGCGTTGATGTCGCTTTGTTTTTGTTATGCATCTATTCTTACTCGAATAATTCCTACTTTAGGGTCTTAATAATACTAATAGCCAAGTAGGTAAGTGCGACCAACTTTGATGTAGCACTCGCTGGCCGCTGCCGCAGCACCGCTCGCTTCGCTCGCTCGGTTCGCGTATGGTTGGGCACAGTTCTAACCCTATTTTTTTTTTCGGGGTGGAAAATCCTCATGGATGTCCTCCGCCTTCGGGTAGGCGGAGGGATCTGTCAGACTCTTACTGACTAAAAACCACCTCGATGTTCCGTCTCACACTTACACCGAGGGTCGCAAGAACTTACGATTCTTCCGCAACCCCCGGCTGGTACCGGCCCGCCCTCATGTCGAGGGGGGGAGTGAGGTGTTTGACTCCCCCCGCGACGTCTAAGAGGGACGCGCGTGGAATGCTACGCGCCGCCACCTCGGATCCGATGTATGGGGGGCGACGGACGTCCCCGAGTCCGTCGCCCCTGGACCCATTTAGAGGGGCTGGAGGAGGGCGTGGTCCGCCCTCCGCCGACGCCCGGTGCACCTGCTGCGCGGTCTTCAACCGGTGCGTCCTGCCCGTTATGACATACGATGCCGAAACGTGGACACTGGATGTTGTGTTTAATCCATCAAAGAAACTCCAAGCATAGCCAGCGGGCTATGCTTGGAGTTTCTTTGATGGATAAAATCAGGACTGAAGTTATCCGGAAAAGAACCGGAGTAACCGACATAGCCTGCAGAGTAAGCAAACTGAAGTGGCAGTGGGCTGGCTATGTTTAACGAAGGACCAGACGAGTCCTGGAGTGGAGATCACGTATCGGCAAGCGTAGTGTGGGACGCCCCCAGCTAGATGGACCGACGACCTTAAGAAGGTGGCTGGGACAGACTGGATGCGGCAGGCGGACGATAGGGTGTTGTGGCGCAGCCTGGGAGAGGCCTATGTCCAGCAGTGGACTGCGATAGGCTGAGTTGATTGAATATTGATTCTAATTATTACCATTCATTTCATTAACCTAAACATTAATAATTAGACTGCCTTGTTGGTCTTGTGGTCGCAAGCGTTACTGCTGAGCATGAGGTCTTAGGTTCGATTCCCGGGTCAGGCAAAATATTATAGGGTTTTTCTATCTGGAATTTCTCAGTAGCAGCCCGGAGTCTGGATCTGTGCCCGGTTGATGGCAATAGGCTCGCCCCCTATTACTTGGGACTTAATACATAACTGGCGAAATGTGGGTGTACTATAGGTACACGTCTGCCCAAACCTTCGGGGAAACAAGGCGTGATGTTATGTTATGCTGAATAATTATATATAATTATTCAACATAACATAACATCACGCCTTGTTAAAAATATGATGTAATACTATAGTATTACATCATATTTTAAAATAAATCATTATTATAAACTCTTTCATTCATTTTAGTCATATAGGTAGGCATAATAATATCATAATATTAAGAAAAAATAACTATAGGTACATATATAAAGAACTACTACACATATACAGTCATTTATTCTTTGACATTACGTCAATTTTATTATTACAAGGTCGATCGATTCATGTTTGTCAGCTTTAAATTCCTCAAAGTAGCCCAACTGTTTCAAGAAAATTGAGTCACTTGGTAGGGACTCAATTTTCTCCGTTACCGATACCGTTGAGGAAAAGCCCATAACATTTAAGTTTGTAATGTGTATTATTAATCTATTCATGTTTCGTCGGTTATTATTTTCGTTTAGCTCGACATTAGATTTGAAGATGTGCCTATTTTTAACCCCAGCCCCGACAGAAACTGGCGTGTTAGAAGTTTAACGTGTGTATCTGTCTGTGGCATCGTAGCTCCCAAACGACTGAACCGATTTAGTTTTTTTTTTGTTTTGTTTGAAAGGTGACTTGATCGAGAGTGTTCTTAGCTATGATACAAGAAAATATATTCAACCGTTTAAAGATTATCAGCTCTTTTCTAGTTGATAAATGGTTGTGAACATCTTTCACAGCTCTGATCGAGTCGAAATTTGGTATTCTGTTGCTTCAATGATATTAGAATCTTGAACTGATGCTGCAGCATTACCTGGAATTTGCAGGATACCCAACTCGCTCACCAACTTACAGCAGAGGTATCGTGTTTGGGCTCATTGGAATGGTTTCAATGAATAGGTTATCGATAGATTGTAATCAGGGTCTCATGATGGAGTAGCAAAACGAAATGAGGGTAAATTAGTATCTAACTTTACTGTGGGCAAAATACGTACAGCTGCGCAGATTTAAATAATAAAATAAATAGTGTTTTATTACAGGCGGAACAAAAACCCATATACAAAAAAAAATATTTAAAACATGGGGGTATGTAAAGGTACCCATACTCTTCAAAACAATAAGTCTATCGTCAATTTTTTGTCGTCATTTTTTGTTCTTACTTAGGTGAACAGTCATCCAGGGCACAAATAAAGGGCTTGCTAGGTTACACGAGACAACCCTCAAAATGCTGTTACTGGAGCGTCTCAAACTCTGCCAAAAAGACGCGACCCTCGGCCTCATGATGGCGTAAAAATCTGGGAAAATCTGGGCGCTTCAGCAAACATGCTCGAGGCACTGCAGTACCTTGGCAGTTTCATAAGGATTCGGTAAGCATCATTGTACTGAACCCTTAATTAATTGTACATCTTTTTTGTGAAGTTGCACCAAAGTTGGCAGGTGTACATTGACAAACAATGAGCTCTGAACAGAGTGTTCTTTACGTCTTTGGTGCACTTCACAAATTTGCGCGCGAGCATGTTACTCCTCACTGAGAGGGCCCTACGCTCCCTTTCTATATCGCAGTCGTCCTGAAGTCTGACCGTCAAAATGTGCCCTAAGTATTTAAACTGCTTCACGACCTTTATGGTCGCACCATTCAAATACAGACTGGGTATGTTCATCGGACCAGCTCCAGACCAGAATACCATAGATTCGGTTTTGAGAACATTATATTTCAGTCCGTGAGCATCACCATAATGCTCACAGACAGACAACAGTTTCCTCAAACCTTTTAAGCGAGGCGCGTGTCGATTGTAGCGTGTCTACTAGTAATAAGTATGTATACGTCGTGGCCAGATCTTAGAATTGATCATTTCAACAAGGGTTTTTTTGCGATAGCTCGTATTAGTAGACAACTTAGAGAGTAGTTTCACCTCTGTTTATCCTTTTTAGGAGAGACGAACATACAGGGCCTTTTAAAAAAAAAATGGCGAATAACAATAATTTTATAATTTCAAGATACCACGGGCGACACGAGTGCGTTGACCCCGAGAAATTCTTTCGATTTTATTTATGTTAGATAACGAAGTTTCGCCGTTTATGTTTAGCCCAGAATAATACATAAATGAGATGAAGTATAAAATTTATTTTTCGCAAACAGCGCCGCCAGTCAAAGCCAAGATTTATAAGCAACTAGCGACCCGCCCCGGCTTCGCACGGGTGCAATGCTGATACTAAATACAGGGTGTAAGGGACAGCCCTCCGCAAATTAACAGGGTGCATTCAGCTCTTATTTTGAATCATATTCCATTGGAAATATTCTCATGAAAAATGTCATTTTTTTAATCGTATTTTCAGTTATGTACGAGTACTATTCCTTTATTTCAATGTAAAATTATATTATCTGTATGCAGCACTCCATTTATGTAAATAAAACAGCTAAAATAAAAAAAATCAGCAATGGATGTTGAAATACTCGGCGGCCGAAAGCTCGCTGCGCTACCGTTCGCTACGCGCGTTTGGCCACGGTAACGATACATTGCGTGTGAGGTAATAAAACAAATCAGGTGTATTGGATTCCCATAACGTTCCTGAAATGATTTCAAGTACCGGTCATCTTAGTATGATATACTGAAGACACCCCATCAGTCTGCGGAGGGCTGTCCCTTACACCCTGTATACTACAGATAATCAAAAATTCTCAACAACAAAAGATACCTATTCTATTCAGTTCTGTTTTGAACTTAAATACCTTACCTTAAATACGATTTTCGATAATTAAAAATACTTGCCCTAATACTAAATTGCCTTAACTCTAACTTTAAATCAAGATCTTAATAGAAGAAATACAATTGATAAATTTTGGTTTTAATCTAACCCTATCTAACCTAATGTACCTACTTACTATAAGTGGGTCTTAAAAATTAACCTTAATACCGACTAAAGTACGAACATACATAACCAGTGATCGGAATAGGTAGTGCTAATTTGCCTAAACTTCGAGGAAAGAAGTAACATAGAGTGGATAATACCTCCTCTAAAATCTCGGAATAATTTTAATGACGTTTAAATTGCTTTCATCAAAAGATTCCATATCAGTCAACCGATTATCTTGGACTATGCGAGAAATACCATCTGCTACCACTGATAGATCGACGTAAAATTGCAGACTGTTTATTCCTGTTGAAAATCCTCAATAACAATATTGATAACTCTGAGTTATTGTCAAAAATTTATTTTAATGTGCCAAGGAAAGGACTTCGTTTTAATCCACCCATACGTGTACCTCATACATCTTCGAATTATAGGCAGAACAGTTATGTCGTGCGAGCAAGCAGAAGTTTCAATGATATATGCAAGGAATATGATTTTGATCCATTCACAATTAGTGTGAATTCGGCCAGAAGGTGCTCAAGCCTCAAATGTTTCAAGTAGCGGTAGGTTATACTATTTGTTTTTATTATTTTTTCTTTTCTCTTTTATTTCAGTCGTATAATTGCAAATCAAGTATTTATATTGTTTCTTACTTTAATTTAGGCAATGTGTTTTTGTTTTTGTGCTCACACCATAATTGTTATTATAATTCTATACGTGAGGATTTGTTATTGGCTCTCTGGTGCTATGGTTTCCTTTTTGTTTGTTTTTATTAGCTGTAAGTCCTCCATGTACTAAAATAAATAAATAAATCCCGGGACTTAAAAACCACGAATTATTTATTGGACTTTATTTGTAGTTACAAATTATTGATTTGAAAAATCATAACATTTTTTAGGGTTACATTCACACAAAACACATTTATATCAGTAATATATATGGTGTACATAGTAAAGAGTATTCTATCTATCTATAAATAAAGTCCAATAAATAATTCGTGGTTTTTAGACAGAGGTGTAGTACCTATAGTAGCACACCTACACAGGAACATACAATTTCGTAAAAATTGTCGCGCTGTAAAGCACGTTTTGTCTTAAAAAAGAATTCACTTTAGTATTTAAATACTATCATACAATTTCGAATATATACACTTCTGGACACATCTATTGGCCCACCTTAGAGTTTAGGTTTCGATGGCCCCTACCGAAATATGATTGCTAGATTGAACAAAAACTGTTGATGCAGTTTTAAACCTGATACATTTTACCATCTTTTTCGATCGTATTGTTTTAAATTTGAATTCAGAATACCATACGACATGGAGCTACGCCTAACAAGTCGGATATGCGCCTTGTTAAAGGCAATTGATTTTTGAATAAAAAACATGTTTTATCAAATAAAGGTTTAATTTAATAACGCGTGTTGCCTCCATGGGCATCTACCACAGCTCTCATACGATTAGGCATAGAGTTTATCAACCGCTCTATGAAATTTTGAGGGATCATCTCCCATTCCTCTTCTATGGCAGTTTTCAACTCCTGCATCGTCTGGGCAACTGGCTGACGAGCCCTAACACGTCTTTTTAGCTCGTCCCACATGTGCTCAATGGGGTTCATGTCTGGGCTTCTGGCTGGCCAGTGCATAACTGTGATGTTCACATCCCGAAGATATTCCCTGACGATGCCGGCCGCATGGGCTCTTGCATTATCATGCATAAAAAGGAAATTTGGGCCCACATAGTCCGCGTATGGTATCACGTGAGGTTCTAAGCACTCACGAATGTACCTTTCAGCATTTAATGTTGGCAGCCGTGGTCCTGTAACAACCTCAAGTTGAGTTTTGCCGCTCGCGGATATACCGCCCCAGACAGTCCATGAGCCACCGCCATAAGCAACCCTCTCTTCAAAGCAGCATTGTGCGAAACGCTCTCCCTTACGTCGGTAGACCTTCTTCCTTCTATCATTGCCATGTAACACAATTTTAGACTCATCAGAAAAGAGTACACGGCTCCAATCTTGCTGTGTCCAATTTAAATGACTGCGTGCGAAATGAAGGCGCGCTGTTCGGTGGGCTCGCGTTAGTTTGGGCCCATTAGCTGGCTTGTGTGGTACCATATCGCGTTCTTTTAACCTTCTCCGAACAGTTCGAGCGCTCACAGATACTCCGTGGAAGTCGGGAAGTTGGTTTTGTATCTCAATGGAGTTAAGGTGACGATTTCTCAAGCTGGTCGTCACGATGAATCGATCCTGCCTTTTAGTTGTGACCCGAGATCGTGGCCTTCCTTGGCGACGAACAAAGCCGCCAGTCTCTAGGTACCTCCGATAAACATTTCGGACCGCAGATCGACTTAAATTAAGTTGAGCACTCACGTTTCTTTGGCTGTGTCCGGCCTGAATAAGTGCCACAGCTTGGGCGGCGACTTCAGGTGAAGTATCCATAGATTATTGATAGAACCTCACCTTAATGTTAAGAATAAGTAATGTTTGTTGCAAAACCAAAGATATCAATCACTTTTTCAAGAATTAAATCCAAGTAAACCAATAAAACCAAGTTTTCTTAGTATTCGATTGTTTGATATGAACAAACAGGCTCCAAATTGTCTTTTGTTTCTTTAAATTCTGTGTTCGAAATTCAAAAAAAGACTATTGAATGAAATTGTGAATGTGCCAGGTTCAAAACTGCATAAAAACTTTTTGCTCGACCTAATATAAAATTTTAGCTAGGACCAAACGAAACTGAAAATACAAGGTGGGCCAATAGATGTGTCCAGAAGTGTATATATTTTTTAATTTATCGTAACGTACTTATAAGTACGGATTACGTTGTCGTGCTGAAAAGCACGTTTTTATTAAGTAGGTAATAATTGTTATTTTCCTCGCTAGAAAGCTCCGATAAACGCGTGCGATCGCTGCTAATCATAAAGTGCTACAGGGCGAAGCACATTTTTTTTCAAACTATGGCATCTCGTAGTTGGCCAAGAGTGGCCGCCGTGACTACTTAACCGATTTATAGGCACGCGCCGCCGGCCCCCCGCCTGCCTTTTAAATCTGTAATATCTTCGAAAATATTCATTTAAATTACATGCTGTAAAGGGCCATATTGATCTATATTACATGCACAATGTACATATTTAAGGTACTTAATTGGGTAAGGATTTATGCTGTATTGCTTAAAATCGCTTCGTAAATAAGCCATTATTTCTCGTAAAACGTAAAGGATAAAAAATGGTTATTGTGGGTTATTCCTAAGAGATAGACATATACTATCGCGGACTTTTTTGTACAGTATTCTGTAGTACATTATTTTGATCTATCTCGTAGGGTTCAGCCAGCGTTTGCAATGTAAGCGCAAAAAAAAAAATTTATTTACGACATCACATTAGAAGGTATGCGAGGACTATGCAGCTGCGCATGGGCTCGTGTACAATGTTAAAAAATGTGAGTACATGATCTTTAAGGCCGCCGGTAAATGCACAGACTATGCACCTAATCTTACCCTAAATGGCTTGAACATAAAAAGAGTGCATATATTTAAATATCTGGGGCACATACTTACCGACGACCTTAAAGATAATGTAGATATTGAGAGGGAGCGTAGGGCACTGGCGGTCCGAGGTAATATGTTGGCACGTAGATTCTCCCGCTGTACCGACCAGGTCAAGATAACACTGTTCAAGGCATATTGTCAGGGTCTGTACGCGGGGGGTCTATGGATCAGCTACACCAAAAGGTCGCTAGATGTCTTGCGCGTTCAATACAATAATATTTTTAGAATGCTCTTGCGACTGCCCCGTTTCTGTAGTGCGTCGGAAATGTTTACAGTTAATCGAACCGACGGCTTTCATGCGGTCTTTCGAAAAAAAATCACATCATTCGTTAGTAACCAGAACACGGGCCAGTAGCAACAGCATTCTGAAAACAGTGTCAGAGAGCTTCTATTCTCCCATTTTGAGGCATTTTGTGGAGAGGATGGCCAAGTGAGAAACTTGTACCTTACTTGGTCATCTTCTGTGCAAAGTGCTTCAAACTTAAATAAAAATAATAATTTTAATAAATCACTTACTAACACTAGCTATAAGGTATTACTAACATTATGGATCTCTGTTGTCCTAATAAAGAAGTTTTGATTTGATTTGATTTTGATTAGAAACCTCTAAAGTTATCAGTGTTTCTCTTCTATATTATGCATGTATTATACATATAAACCTTCCTCTTGAATCACTCTATGTACTAAAAAAAATCGCATCAAAATCCGTTGCGTAGTTTTAAAGATCTAAGCATAGCATACATAAGGACAGACAGACAGCGGGAAGCGACTTTGTTTTATACTATGTAGTGATTTATCATGACTATCATCATCATCTGCCTAGCTTTTAAGCTAACCCAACTATATTGGGGTCGGCTTCCAGTCAAACCGGATGCAGCTGAATACCAGTATTTCACATGGAGCGACTGCTTATCTGACCTCTACAACCCAGTTACTAGGTAATACGATACCCCCTTGGTAATACTGGTTGCCAGACTTTCGGGCTTCTGATGACCGGTAACGACTGTCAAAGATCCACGAATGACAGCCGGGACCAACGGCTTAACGTACTTTCCGAGGCACGGAGGAGTCTTGATATGTAAAGATGGTCATCCATCTACGGATCAACCGCGGCAAGCGTAGCTTAACCTGATAGATCGACCCGTGCGGCTGTTATTATTTATCATGACTATGTAAATAACATGTAAATAATTTATCATGACTATGTAAATAATAAATAGATACTAAATATTTCACGTATTAGAAGACAATAAGTATGCTTCTATCAACAATTGGAAATTACGGAGTCTGCCGTGCTAGACGTGAGGATTTTTTATTTTTATTAATTGGCTCTAATTTATCCATCATAAATGGTAGGTTATATGATAGGTAATGATAGGTCATGTATTATATTTTTTTACTTGTGTAAATAAAAATTTATAATTTTACTTTTCAACAATTCTGTTAAAATGGCAACGCTACTACGGCGTAAAACATTATTTTTCAACCAGTTGAGAGTATTGCACAGAAGTGCTGTTGCATTTAGGGTACCTACCGATCACTTTGAACATGTTCAAAAATAAGGAAATTTTTAACGAAGTCTTGCCTGAAGTAATGGATACCTTAATGACGAGTTCTACGTTCACAAAACAATTGCCTGAAGTTGGAAGCTGGGTAAAACAGGTAAGTTAAGGTTTGTCTGCACTTTCTTCCATATTTCTCTAACGAGTAATTAAATAATTAGTCTTATCAAAGTAGTACAAATCGAGATTGAAGGCCCTGAAAAAGAAGCTACGGACTAAACACTCCGTCTATTTTACAGTTGATAAATTACACAATTACTGGAGGGAAGCAGGGCAGAGGATTTGCTGTTCCATTCGCGTATCAAAAGATGGAAGACCCTGAATACTTTACAGAAGAAAAACTACACACAGCTCGATTCTTAGGATGGGCTTTAGAAATGGTGTGATAACTTGATATGAGTTTGAGAAACTGACTGACTGGCTGACTGACTGACGGACATATCATCGCACAGCCGAAACTACCGAGACTAGGAACGTGAAATTTTGCACACGACTTCTTTTTATAACGTAGGGGAACACTAAGAAGGGGTTTTTGGAATTCGACCTTTAAGGGGGTGAAAAGGGGGGATTTCGTTTATATGAAAAATCTTATTCCTTGAGTTAATAAACTTGAAAGTTGGCACGAATACCTACTTATCTAAGTAAATTATGAACTTTGTAATTTTTTTTTTCTAAACTACCCCCAAGAGTGGCGTTGGGGGGGTGTCAAAGTTTGTATGGAAGAATTTTAACGCACAGTCCGATTAATTCGAAACTCAGTATTTATACTTAAGACTAAAACTTAAGAATAACCTGTATCAGGGTTTTTCGAAATCTACCCTTAATGGGGTGAAAAGGGGTAGTCAATTTTACAGGGGAGGATTATACTGCGTGACTTGATTATCTCGAAAATTGGTAAAAATAATCTTTGCTTCAAGTTTTGGAAATATCCTAAACGATTTTTTTAAATTTGATATAGTTTACCTATATGAAAAATCTTAATCATTTTGTTAATAAACTTGAAACTTGGCAGGAATATTTGCCTAAATAAGCGGTACCTACAGTTTCTCACTATTAGTTTTTCAAAACTACCCCTTAAAGGGGAGTTTAAGGGTGTTAAAGTTTGTATGGAAGAATTTTAACGCGCCTTCTGATTAACTCGAAATTCGGTATTTATACTTAATACCATGAATACAAAAAAAATGCGTATCAGGGTTTTCAAAAATCTGCCCCTAACGGGGTGAAAAGGGGTAGTCAATTTTACAGGGTAGGATTTTACTTGGTGGCTTGATTAACTCAAAAATTGGTATAAATAACCTATAAGTCAAATAATGGAAATTGGGGGTGAAAAAAAATCTTATTTCGTTGATATTTTAACTTGAAACTTGGCCCGAATACTTCATCATCATTCTCCAGCCCTAATCCCAATTTATTTGGGGTCGGCGCATAATGATCTTAATCTATAATACTACCATTTAAAGCGGGTGGAGGGGATTGTGAAATATGTAGGGGAAAGTAAAAAAATCACGCGAACGAAATAACGGACGAAGTGCTGAATGACTGACATATCAGATTTTTTGCACAAGGGTTCCTTTTATAATGTAGGCGAGCTCTATGAAGGGGTTTTTGGAAATTCGACCTTAAAGGGGGTGAAAAAGGCGGTTTTCTATTGTATGAAAAATCTTATAAAACTTGAAACTTAGCACGAAGACATTCTTAAATGAATAATAAAGTTTGTCATTATTTGGTTTTTCAAAACAGCAGATTTTTTTTCGCGATTTCAGGTTTGGTCCCATAGTAAACCGGTACGCCTCTGCCTAACCCTTCCGGGAAACAAGGCGTGATGTTATGTTATGTTATGAAATAACTTTAATTTCGGAAGTCGGTGTCTTGAGATCTGTTTTCTGTGTTTTTTGCCACCGACTTCCGAAATTAAAGTTATTTCATAATTTTGAGTTAATTTCTTTTTGAAGTCGATAGAATTTTTTCAAATTACTTTTATATTTCGTCATTTTTAATTTTAAGTAAAAACTGCAATATTTGTATGTAATAAGTAGTTAATAGTTTTGTTGTAAATATTGCACTAGAATTTGACCAAGGTTTTGAGATGTTTTCTCTTTGACACCACACCCGTTATAGCTCGTATCAATAAGCCAGGCCGTCACACTTACACGTATTAGTCCGTATCTAGAAAACTACTGAACCTATTTTGATGAAGCTTGCACTGTTCCATATGTTGAAGTAAGTGTAAGCCAATAAAAAAGAATGGTTACAATCCGATTAATGAATATAAATATATTAATAGTTTTGGAGAAATGCGTGGACAAACATACATACAGATATACTTATGCCTTAACAGATTAACATATGTCAATATATTGCAGTTCCAATAACATTACATACATACGAGTCGAATTGATAACCTCCTTCGTTTTTTAGGTCGGTTAATAAATATTTTCCAACAGTTGCAGGGATACATACTGGCAGTAGACGATATCATAGATGGTTCAACGACTCGTCGCGGCAAACAATGCTGGTACCTCCAACCAAACGTAGGAACCTCTGCCATTAACGACTGTATACTTATATACCATTGTTTTATGGAACTAATTGAAATAAAGTTCGAGAAAGAACCTTTTTACACAGATTTAGTCAAGCTTATAAATGAGGTAAGTACGTATGTAATCACCACCAGTCTTTCTATTCCTTTATTGCCAACATTTTATACCGTAATCACACATCTTGTTGTATTTTCAAAAATGCTAGATTAGGGACAAAGAATCAGCCGGGGTTGCGGGATGTTCGAAAGAGTTACCGTGGCCCCGGCACAGGCAACATAAGGAACACGGGTGGGTTTTAGTCAGTAAAAGTCTGACACGCCCTCCCGCTCCGCCCAGAGCGGGAGAAGTCATTTGATGATTTCCCATCCACAAAAAAAAAGGGACAAAGAATCCTATTTTGGAAGTAGGTTCTAATGTCAGCCGGTTAATCTTTTTGTAAGACCTAATATAAGACAGTGATTCCTATCAGGGAATGGATCCTAATTTAGGACACTGGTCCCTTCTTTAGGACACTGGTCCCTTATTTAGGACGCTAGTCCCTTATTTAGGACGCTGGTCCCTTATTCAGGACGCTGGTCCTTTATTTAGGACGCTGGTCTCTTATTTAGGACGCTGCTCCCTTATTTAGGACGCTGGTCCCTGATTCAGGACGCTGGTCCTTTATTTACGCCGCTGGTCTCTTATTTACGACGCTGGTCCCTTATTTAGGACACTGGTCTTTTATTTAGGACACTGGTCTCTTATTTAGAACACTGGTCTCTTATTTAGGACACTGGTCTCTTATTTAAGACACTGGTCCCTTATTTAGGACACTGAGTCCATTTAAGACAGTGGTCACAATCTGGGACAGCATGTCCCAATGAGAGACAATGAGTACTAGTGCAAAATGCTGCTGTTACTTATGGTTTTTCCGTTCTTTTCAGGCAGTTATGTACACTACGATAGGCCAATACTTAGACTATTCATCAGGATACACCAAAGAAAAAAACAACCTTGATGGTTTCACAATGGAACGATTCAACGCTATCGCCGTACAAAAGACCGGCTACTATTCGTTCAGGTTACCGATGCTCGTAGCTCTGCTTTTAGTAAAGAATGGGAAAGAGAAAGATACATCTGAGAGATCAGAGTTAAGCAGCATATGTTGGGAGTTTGGTAAACTTCTACAATTTCAGGTAAGAAATATTGCACAAATGTAAATGACTTCTTGTTTTTCGATTCCAAGATTAGTCCTCACCCCCTAGATTTCACTTCCTATTAAAAACCTTTCAAATCAGGTAGGTATAAGTAATTAAGAATCACGAACCTATTTATCTTATTTTTTTATAAGAATCCCATTAACAATATTGCAATGCACAATCATCTGCCTAGCATTTTCCCAACTATGTTAAGGTCGCCTTCCAGTATAACAGGAGGCAGTTGAAGACATCCAACCCTTCGTAAGACTGGTTGTCAGACTTTCGGGTTTCTGACAACCCGTAACGACTGTCAAAGATCTACAAATGACAGCCGCGATCAACGGCTCAACGTGCTTTGTGAGGCACGGAGGGGTCTCGATATGTAATGGATGGTCACCAATGGTCACCGCATTCACGGACCGTCCTCAGCAAGCGTAGCTTAAACTTCGATCGGCCCGTGTAGCTACTATTGCTTAGCCACGAGCTCCTCCGATTAATTTTGTTTATGTTTAGCAAGAAATGTAATCCACTTATCTTAAACTTGTATTTTTTACCAGAACGACTACCAGGACGTGTACTCGGACGAAACCAGCACAGGGAAGGCAGGCACAGACATTCAAGAAGGAAAATTATCTTGGATTTCCGTAACTGCGCTGGAGCGCTGCAACGAAGCCCAACGTGCCATCTTCAAAGAATACTACGGCAGCAAAGACCCAGAACATGTGAAGCGAATCAAGCAGCTTTATGATGAATTGCAAATTGACAAGGTTTATGAAAAGTTTACACGTTCTTTTTATGAAAGTTTAGAACGTCGAATACGTGCGCTACCAACAGAAGGAGAGACTCAGTTCTTCTTAGAAATTATGGAAGCCTGCCGAAAGCAAATTTATTAAATAAAATTCCTTAGAAGTGATCAAAATTCTTGGTTGAGGAAGGCAATTAGGTACTGTTACTTAGTCACGTCATATTTACTGTAAATGAATAATCATTGTTAATTTAAATACAAAAATTTGATAGGTATACTTAGGTACCTATCATTATTCATTAACGGCCGAACCCAATAACCTATTTTCAGTAAAAGGCAAATCGCTATTGATGGTAGACAGTATAATTCTATCTGTCCTTATGTCAGGCCGGTAAGATTCCATAATCTCTTATAGATTATTGGGTCGTTAAAACCATAAATAAATAAGTTTTCCTATCTCCAGGATGCCAGAACTGGTGATAGGTTATTGGGTTCGGCCGTTAGGAGGTAATTTCCTCCCACAAGTAGCGAATGTACAGCTTATACAGGAAAAAATTAGACGATGGGAGACAGGAGCCCATACTAAGTAAAACCTGTGCTATGGGTCTTCTGGTCTCCTAATCTCGAATGTATGTTAAGATCTACAGTAAGGACAGAATTAGTGCAGTAGGGAGCGCTCATAGCTCATCAATAATTAAATTAGAGCATAAAAATTTTAAAACAAATAAAATCAAATTGAATTACATTAAGGCATAATAAGATTAATTTAAGGTAAGGATGGTAAGTTTGTGAATTTGTGGTGGGTGTTTATTGTTTGTATAGTGGTTGGTGTGTGTGATTTATGATATGTGCTTGTGGGATTTTGGGGGGGTGTGTAGTGCATGTCTGTCATACTTCTCTGTAACTATATAAGAGTTTCTCCGTATCGTCATAGGTAAGGGTTAGGAGCCATTTTGAGACCTTCGCCTGCATTCAAGCTTTGTTGAATAATATTTGAATATTGAATAGAATAATATTCTGGATAAGTTTTTTGTTTTAAGAATGACGTTTTATACCAGGTCAAATTTAATAAGTTAGTGAAACTCAGCAGACATGATGCGTAACGATATCTAAACATGATAAAACAAAAACTAAATTGATTTCGCGTACGGAGTTTCGCTAGCTAATTTAATTTGACCCTGTACACATTTCTTAACAAAAACCTAACCTTTTGGTAGGGTGTGCAAGTGTGCTGGGTTATCAGGAGAAAGCCTCAGAATGTCCTTTAGTTAGATTTTAAATCGATACAAAATAAATGATTCGTAATACACGTCCTTCTTTTCCTTAAATCCTCCAGAACAAACTGATATTTCTCTCACATTCCGCATAGATAAAAGCTGTCGTATTCCTTTACGCACGTCATCTTCTAAAATTGTTAAAGTGCCACTTTGAAGGTGGATGGCACTTTTTTTTTTATCTAACAGTTACTACACTTTTTTATTTCAGCAAAAACTTATATTTTAATGTTAAGGTAGGATGTAAAATTACGCTTTTGGTAACTTAAGTTATTTTTATAATTTTTAACGTAGAATTGTAGACCAGCATAGTTATTCACGACCATTCGATACGCTTCCGTGCCGAATCGAACTTCAATCTATGTTATCGAGGGAGTCTTCTTAATGCTGTTCACAAATCCGAAACCCAAAAGTTTTGTCAGTTTAAATCAATCAGACGACAACTATTTACTCTCGAGGAGAAATGTGTCCCATAGTGGCGAACCTGGTAAAATCAAACTCAAATATGGGTTCTATCATAGTATATTCCAAAAATATAGTGTTATACATGAAATTGCTTTATATAATCGAGTATAAGGGGTAGTGTTACTGACCCGTCATAAACAGCAGTACTTAAAGTAAAATTTTAACTTAACCACTTTTGAAAATTATAATACACTACAATAATTTGAGTTGCTTGTTAAGAGGTGGTGCTAAAATATTTATGAATAGTAAGCTGTCCTAAATGAGACTGGGCAGGACATGTCTGCCGCATGCTGAACCCCAATAGCACAAACCGGTGCCTGAACCTATGAGACGAAAAAGATGGCGGGACCAATTGGATAGATTCCATAAAAAATGGAAAAAGGAAGAGTGGGATCGCGAGGCATGAAGAGAAAGGAGCAGGGACCAGGAGCGGGAAACAATAGGCTATTAAATAAAAAAAAATTGGCAAAAAAAAACAACAGACTTCCAAAAAAAAACACTACAAAGTGAAAAATAACTTTAATTTCGGAAGTCGGTGTCTTTAGTAATTTTTCAATTTGTAGTATTTTTTTTTAAGTCGGTTGTTTTTTTTTGTAAATAAGTTTTTATTTTTAACTTTTTAACTGTGGTACCTACCCCACACAATGTCGTATACCACTACTTGCAATGTAAATAACAGTGACAGGAAATTATTATAACATCATGAATATACACTAAGTGGAAAAAATATGTATTACTGAAGCCAACTCAAAAACAACTCATCAGAATTTGGCCAAATTTATATGTGACCAAGAAGGAAGTATATCCTTTCAAATAAAAAAAAATCAAACGGAGTTCTGAGGTAAGAAACATTAAAAAACAACCGAATTGAGAACCTCCTCCTTTTTTTAAGTCGGTTAAAAAAGCAAGATACGTAAAAGTCATCTTGAGTGCAAAGGTTACTGTAATAAGTACGGTGTGGTCCGATATTTGATGACCAGTAGGTAAGGATAGGACACGTTTCACTGGACTACTGGAATATTTTGGGACAGAAGAAAACCATTGATGTTAAATGTAAACTATAATAGAGCAGAAACCGCGGACAAAATTTTTGCGCAACATATTGTCCGGGACAGCAAACGTCTCAGGCTGTTTGTCCACCGCACCGGGGCCGGGACGTCAACGAGAAACGAGATTTTTCGGCCATAGTAAATGTACTGTTGCTACTTCGGCGCCGTTATTTATTTTCTCGTTGACGTCCTGTTCCCGGTGCGGTGGACACAGTGTCAGTCCACTACTTGAATACGCATACATCGCGGTTGTCACATTTGACATCCGCGGGACACATCTATTGTTTGTTATTGTTTGCTCTAGTTTATATTGAACCTCAATGAAGAAAACTTAGAAAAAACTACATTCACGTTTTGTTTTAGAGTTGTTCAGTTGAATGAAAAATGGGCAAACGTATAAAACGTGAGTTATAAGAGAACGTAGTTGTCAATATATTATTATTTAAAACTATTCGATAATGAGTACCATAAATACACTTTAGATTATTTATTGTTCAGTTGCTTCACTTAAAACTTTAAGTAACACTCCAACATCATTACAACAACAAAAAACACGGATTTATTTGGAATGATTCGGAAAGATTGTGGAAGGATTAGCAATTATTTGCGAAAAGTTTGGAATTACATAATATCACGTCTGTTTCCCCGATGAGTTGGCAGAGGAGTGCCTATAGTGCACCCACATCTCACCGGTTATGATTGAGGCCGCAAATTCGGAGGGGCGTTTCTTGTAGTGTGCAATGGGCAGTTCTATTAAACGCCCCGCTGCACGCTGCAGGAAATGCTGCTCCAAATTTGCGGCCAAGTCCCCGCATGTAATATTCGGAATTATTTGGAAACATTTAGCACCACCTCGAAAAAGGCCTCGTAACATATTAACAGTAAATATACCGAATATAGAGTACAGAGTTAAGCGTTAGCGTCGAGTGCGATAACGTTTACAAAAGTAGGTATATTTGTTGTATTGAAATCACTACAATGTGTCTGCTATACAAATATGAAACACAAAACTTATTTTTCTATCATAGACTTTTATTTTAAGACTCATCGGCTACGAATCATCTTCAAATCCTATAGAATATTATTTTTTAATGCAGGATAGACTTTTAACTTTTGTAATGCAACCAAGAATTAAACAATGAAAGCAAGTGCATACCATATTATTATTAATTTAAGTTTATAATCGCGATTTCAATCCGATGATAACTTAAAATTATCATAAATATCGACCAATTGATGCATTATCCTCATTAATACCAAAAAGATGACAACAGTAAAGGTGAACGCGTACCTAATCATGCCGCAGAAGCCGCATTTAAAGGTGCGAACTGATGCGCTTTATTGCGTTCAATTTTATAAAAACATTTTACAAAATTCGCCTGCACCTGGGGCGCGTTTAGGTGCGCATTAAACTTAATATTCTTTCAACGAAAGAGGCACTTTCACGTTACATCCAAACTTCACACATAAAGCGGCCTTAACAGTCCCCAAAACAAATAAAATTTTGTGTTTCCCACTCAAATAGCAAACTATAGTACGTGCTAATATAATTTTGACTAGTAAGCACCAATTGACTAACAATATTTATCCCTTACAAAATCTATGTACAATCTTATTTGGCTAATAAAATTTAGCCAATCACACAGCATTATACGAAAACGTTTGGTTACTACAGTCCGGCCATTGAGAGAATGCGTACTTGACACCTGTCAGTTTCATACTAACAAATATGTATGTGATTTGCGAATTTGATCCATAATACAACTAGAAGTTGTTCAACTGAGAGGTGTCAGGAGCGCATTCTCTCGACGGCCGGACTGTAAATAGACAACTATTATTATTATACAGTGAAAGTTTTCAAATTAAAGTTTGAGCGATGTTCGAAGTGTAGACCTATAAACGTAAACAAGCTTTAACATAAAGAATAAAATACGTTATTTTGTGCATAATTGTAACTACGGTATGATTATAGTATGTTAGTTAGTTTGTACGGCTAATCATATTATGTTTTTAATATCGCTGGGCAGTAAATAATTAGGAATTAATTCAGGTGTCAATTGGAAAGGCTCAAAACTAAGCGGATAGCGGCGCCTCCTTAATACTGATTCATTATCAGTTGTTTTACTTCACGCCGAAATTTGAATTTTATATCATTGATATAAAGTTCAAATTCAAATGATTTATGTATCATCCTGAAATTCAAGCACTATAAACCAAATCTCTTGTTTTGTTTTCAGATACCTTTGATGATAAGTTAGAAATCGAACGAGCCCTGTTTAACAAAGAAAATTAGCCCTAACAGCAACATTTAAAAACATGCAAATAATCATTTTAAATGAAAATAATACATAAAGTATTTACATATAAAAATACAAAGCTTGCGGCGTGATAAGTTACAATATAAAACTTGAGTAAGCTCTTACTTTGGCACTTCACTTGGCGCATATGTCCAAATATTCTCGTTATTTCGCCATTACAAAATATACCTTATTTCTAATATCAATAAGTTCACTTTTGTATTAGCAGCACATAATTCAAATATTTGTGGAAATACGCCAAGTTCCGCCGATAAACATGCGACATCCATTAACTTACTCTGACATTAATATTGTGATCTGATCGAGTTATTTCTAATAAATTGTTAAATTCGGTGGTCCTTGTTAACTAACATGTGTTCACACAAAGGCGTGTTACTGCATTTTGATTCTTACGACAATACTACAATTTCTGTTTCCCAGAACAATTAAAAGTATTATTTCGACATAAGTTTTAAAACATTCTATTAATATTATTCTCATGCGATTATGCATTGTACACGAATATAGAGTAAAATAAATAAATTAAGGTAGATGTTTTAGCGATGGTAGTAAAGACTACCGAAAAACATCAGAGATGTTTTTTTCTCTTTTTCGCGCTTAGCTGTTAAATAGCGCCATCTCACTTTTTCATACAGATCACGCCTGTATTGCCATTGCTAAATAACATACCTATACAATACTATTTACTACATCCATATTAGATTATCTACATCTATTTGGCGTGCACAAATTGGCATTTTTAATACCAAACACGAGACATCAGTCACAAGCGGAATACAATTTTCTATCGTCATAACCATGACATGGTTAGAGAGAAAATGCAACGTCTTTTAGGGTAGTTCTACCAATTCAGTCAATATATAAACATACATTATTACGTTTTTTGCCGATCTTTGAACATAAACTTAAAAGATACTGAATAAATCGTCGCGCGAAATAAAAGCCACTTTAGCCTAACCTACCACCAATTTTTAGAACACACAAAAATCACCCTTCAATATCTGCTAAAGTTGGGAGCTCTGGAAACCCGTACACGTACCAATGGAAACATTTCGTAAGAATAAACAATTTTCTTTCCTTCTTTTCTTTCCGTATCATCACATATCCGACAAGGCGGATCAACAACCCTTTTCCTTAAGTGAACACTTAAAATGCGCGGCAAAATACTCAGCCGCTTACCTGTCAACCGATAGACAATTTCAAACTTCGAACTCTTCTCATTTTTTTTTTTTTTTGTGGCTTCGCACGGTTTGTTCTAGCCAGCGTTGAGTTTATACTCTCCACATTTCTATATACATGTGGTGAATTGAGTTCAAAAGTGACATAAAGTGTAATACAAACATTTTCCTCATGCGGGGTCTGTCTGCGTCAATATGGGGAGTTGTGGAGCCAGCATGAGTCGCCGATGTGCTTCGGATCCGGTGAGGGCAGCAACGGTGATCCCAGCTTGGTAGGAGGCCGGGATCCGGATGTGACGGGTCCTGGTGTTACATGCACCCCAACCCATCGCTCGCCATTCGCGAATCACGCTTATTACTTGACCTGTAACAAATAGTTGTAAAATTCGTAAGAAAGAAGTCTGGTGACTTTCCGGAGGTACTTGGGAAAGGTTCTTATAGCTAAATGGAATGGAATGGAATCGAAAAGCGGATTAAGCTTATCCCCGAATGACAATTATAACAACGTAAATATGAAGACTATGTCCTGCGGTTGGCTTATAGGCGCAATTGATTGATTTATAGTCATTCCCAGATACTTTTCAACTGTCTGTAGTGTATAATCCTCCTCCCCTCTATTCAACCGATTGCAATAGACTTCCTTCCTTTTCTGCCCTCCTTGTTAGGATAATTTCGACAAACTTCATTGTGACATCAAGCCAGCGGATTTAATAATTTAATATTTCAACTCACCAAGCACGTTGAACGTATGGAAGCGTCGATCAGGCACGACCATCAGGGGGGTCAAATCCGTATCCGCATTAAACCTCGACAGTATATCCGTGATCTTGATGAGAAGTATCGACGGAGACGTGAGATGGTGCCACAGCGTCGCTTCTCGGATGCATTCCACCGGGTTACATAGGTACACCCCGCGGGGCGATACGCCGAAGACCATCTGATGATGCCAGGCGTCTGGGATGTCATGTTCGTAGCCTGATTGTAAGTTGAGAGTGAGGATTGGCACTGCACCTGAGAATGATGGAAATGCAAGTTTAATCGCGGTTTCTGTAACTTTATCTATAAAAATAAATAAAATTGAAGTGTCTGTTTATAATGTCGAAAATAACAACTTTTTACTAAATGCATAAGAAAGTGTAGACGGAACTTATAACAAAAAAGCAATTTTTAAAATTTTTATTTTTGTCTGTCTGTCTGTTTTTTCGGAACCGATTTTGACGGAACTTTCACTGCCAAATAGCTGATCTTACGCGGAGTAGCATAGGCTACTTTTATTTTAGAAAAATAATTAGGTAAGGTATGTGACGTCATACAGGTTAACGGTGAAGAGGTGGTGATTTTTACCCGACTGCGGCGAAGCCAAAAAAGGAGGGTTATTTATTAGAAAATTAATTGATGACGATACAAAATTTGAATGGATCAAGTATAAACTATGTAGGTAACAAAATAAAATATTAGATAATAAACTTTTGTACTACTTATTATCAAGATTTATCAAAATTATAAATCAATCATTTATGTCCATATCAATATCACTGGAACTTGATTCTTCACTTTCGAAGCAGCCATCATCAGATTCATCAGAATCGTTCAGCACATTAATAATAAAATCAACAACATCATCTAGACCTCTGTCGTGTTTGCAGTATTCGTTCTCGATTTGAATTACGTGGTTAACACAATGCTTTCACTTCTCTACGGAGTATGCAGCAAATAATCCCTCTAACGTATTTTTTTTTTGTGGTCCAAATTAAAGTCGATACTTTTTTGTGCTAATTGTCCTTTGATATCACCCCAGACCACAGACCAACTCAATTGGGTTCAAGTCTGGGAGGTATGGAGGCAAACGCAACACTTCCATGTCCGTTTCTTTTCAATAACTCATCAATTTTGTAAATATCTTCTGCGAAATGTCTTTTAATCAATTTTAATAAGTCATCTTTTCTAAGTGTATCATCAAAAGGCACCTCATGTCGTCGTAGCCGTGCTTGCATAGCTGGCTTGGTAGAAGCCATAGTCGGCGTTTTCTCTTCTCGAACCGATTGATAAGCTGCGTTATACATCACTATGACAGAATTTGGTGGTATATTAGGCATGAGCTTTTCGTTTATCCATTTACTAAGATTCACGAAATTCATCGGATTTGGATTTAAATATGACAAGTGCTCCGTCTACAAATCCAGTTTGACCTCCACAATGTACCAAACGGATCAAACGGTCTCCTTTACCGATATGAGACAGCACGCCACGTTCATCCATTGATTGCCCACCTTTTTAAACGTTATGAGACGTATTAACATAGAGGAGACGGAAACGATTACATACAATCTTGGGCCTGAATGTAACGAGATGAAATTGATGTGAATTAATAGATTTAAATTTATCAGTCCCTCGCTGAAAATTCTGTTGATTTTGACAATCTGAGAGCCGAGTTATTAGAAGTTTAGTAAAAGTAAGGCTGTCACAATGTTTAACTAAAAACTTATTCCTGAAGTGCAAAAGATGTTCTTTAAGCACTAATGTTTATTATATTTCATCTAAGGGTCGTCGGCCTAGTGTACTGCAGTGACTAGTTACTATCCCTCAATTCACAGAGCGATCCATAGTTTGAACAATATCCAATCCACAAGGCGGCGGTAAAATCCAAAATAACAATTCCAAGTCAAACGTGTGAGCGATCTTCGGTGTACAGTGTGAAAGCAAGGGTCGTACAAGGTAGGCAGGGTCAGAATCCGTGAAAAACAACGCAGTGGTCGTTAAAAATGAAATAATCTGAAAAGCAATCAAAACGCATCGGAAAACACGAAACGAGTGAACAAGCAAGAGCAGTCAGCAACCGGTCAGCAACTGTCACTTGACAACTGTCTACCTACTGTCAATGTTGAGCTGACTCACAGCGTCACAGCTGTCATGCCAGAGACATAGACTAAAAATATAAGACTGATTTTAATCGATATGAAATCGATATTCATTATATTGGTTTTTCAGTAATTAATTGATATTTAATTTATTAATATGGCACGTAAGTAAATGCACTATAATGTATGTATGTTTAGTGCATTTAATTACTCGAGTTAATTACCTAGTGCGAAGGTTTTCTTTTTGTAATCCATTACTTATATTTCTCTTATTTCTCCGCTTCCAGATTGAGAATTGAGTTGATTTTTGATATTCTAAGATAAAAAATATGACTAATTTTTTAGATCATATCTCAACTTATTACATTTGGGCCCACCGTTTTCCATCTCCTTTCGTCAAGATATAAAATATGTCTTCCTTCTCTACGATATTTTTTAATAGTATTTATGTATTTCCACCTCCACGATGTTATATTTTCCTGTTCGATAAGAAGTTTCCTTTTAGATCCGCATTTCTTAAATTTAAAGCCTAGATCATGTAATAATAGCCTTAAATATCCCCTGCCGCAGTATAATATATTCACTTCTCTAAGTACAGCCTTCAAAGTTTTCAGTTAGTATTTTTTTTAAATTGTCTAAAACTGAGAGACTTTTCTTCTTATAATTCTTTTTGTGAAATCGTCTACTTCTATTCTTTTTCTGCGAACCTGTTTTGGTTTTCTCGGTGAGTTAAATCTTTCGTTGTCTTTCAATACTTTTCCTTGTTGTACAATTCTAAATACAGACTTTTCCGTTAGTCCGGTAACTTCTGCTACGGTTTTGTTTAAAGGTATATGTGACATGTAGTCTCTATGGGTGAAATGTATTTGTATGTACTTATACAATGCCTGAAATAAAAATGATTTGATTTTGATTTTTGATATCTTGTTGATATTCCGCAGAATTTGGGTTCAGTTTTTTTTTTCTAAAAAAAGCCATTTGCTTGCACTGACTATTAATTTTATGTCCGAAGATTTTTCGACTCATTTTGAGAATGTAATCTCATGTATAACTTTCACAAAGCTGCGAACGCTTTGTGAAAGTTATACATGAGATTACATTCTGTCAACATGTGCGATCGCTAACCGCATAGCGAGCGGAATGAGCTATGACAAGAATGCGCCTGCCGCCCTTGCCTCCCTCGGTCCCCTTTGTCGTCGTAACCCCGCACCCCTGTACCCCGCGGGCGAAGACTCATTAAAGCGGTCGGTCTATAAATAATAATGTCTGCGCGGCGCAGCGGCCCAGTGACGACTCCTCCCTCGATAGAGCGTCGTCGCAGACGCAAGAAACGATCAGAACTGCCAGTAAAACTAAAATAGCACATAAAACCTTTACAATTTTATTAATGTTTTTTTTTCTCTCTGAAATAAGTCGATCGAATTCAAAATCAGTTGGGGTGTCTGAGGTTTTGCGCATTTAACGTTACACATTGTATAATCCATCCCATGTTACCGAATGGTTGTTATTTAGTACTCATATGCACGAGCGGCACGTTGCCGACGACAGAGGCAACTGCAGCCGTCAAGACTCGTCGGCGGCAGTCGTCGACTCGTCGGCTGCCGTCGTCTACGCATCGACGGCACGTTGCCGACGACAGAAGCAACTGCAGCCGTCAAGACTCGTCGGCGGCAGTCGTCGACTCGTCGGCTGCAGTCGTCTACGCATCGACGGCACGTTGCCGACGACAGAAGCAACTGCAGCCGTCAAGACTCGTCGGCGGCAGTCGTCGACTCGTCGGCTGCCGTCGTCTACGCATCGACGGCACGTTGCCGACGACAGAAGCAACTGCAGCCGTCAAGACTCGTCGGCGGCAGTCGTCGACTCGTCGGCTGCCGTCGTCTACGCATCGACGGCACGTTGCCGACGACAGAAGCAACTGCAGCCGTTAAGACTCGTCGGCGGCAGTCGTCGACTCGTCGGCTGCAGTCGTCTACGCATCGACGGCACGTTGCAGACGACAGAAGCAACTGCAGCCGTCAAGACTCGTCGGCGGCAGTAGTCGACTCGTCGGCTGCAGTCGTCTACGCATCGACGGCACGTTGCCGACGACAGAAGCAACTGCAGCCGTTAAGACTCGTCGGCGGCAGTCGTCGACTCGTCGGCTGCAGTCGTCTACGCATCGACGGCACGTTGCCGACGACAGAAGCAACTGCAGCCGTCAAGACTCGTCGGCGGCAGTCGTCGACTCGTCGGCTGCAGTCGTCTACGCATCGACGGCACGTTGCCGACGACAGAAGCAACTGCAGCCGTCAAGACTCGTCGGCGGCAGTCGTCGACTCGTCGGCTGCAGTCGTCTACGCATCGACGACACGTTGCCGACGACAGAAGCAACTGCAGCCGTCAAGACTCGTCGGCGGCAGTCGTCGACTCGTCGGCTGCCGTCGTCTACGCATCGACGGCACGTTGCCGACGACAGAAGCAACTGCAGCCGTCAAGACTCGTCGGCGGCAGTCGTCGACTCGTCGGCTGCCGTCGTCTACGCATCGACGGCACGTTGCCGACGACAGAAGCAACTGCAGCCGTCAAGACTCGTCGGCGGCAGTCATCGACTCGTCGGCTGCCGTCGTCTACGCATCGACGGCACGTTGCCGACGACAGAAGCAACTGCAGCCGTCAAGACTCGTCGGCGGCAGTCGTCGACTCGTCGGCTGCAGTCGTCTACGCATCGACGGCACGTTGCCGACGACAGAGGCAACTGCAGCCGTCAAGACTCGTCGACGGCAGTCGTCGACTCGTTGGCTGCAGTCGTCGACGCATCGACGGCACGTTGCCGACGGCAGAGGCAAATGCAGCCGTCGACGCGTCTTTGGCTACCGCCGACGATTATCGACTACTGCAGTTGCCTCTGCCGTCGGCAACGTGTCGCTCGTGCATATGAGCATAAGTGCTCACGATAGCTGTTGTACCTACTTGGTTGACTAAGGGCAACCAAGTACAACAGTTATCGTGATACTTGGCATAATGTTTTCTTTCATTTTTTCATCGGAATAGTGAATAATCGTGCGTTTAATTAAGAGCACTGTTCGATCAGTTTGACTGCCTCGTTGGTCTAGTGGTCACAAGCGTTACTGCTGAGCATGCGGCCCTGAGTTCGGTTGCCAGGTCGGGCAGTGGGTTTTTCTATCTGAAATTTCTCAGTAGCAGCCCGGAGTCTGGGTTTGTGCCCGGTTGATGGCAATAGACTCGCTCCCTATTACATGGGACTTAAACATAACTGGCGAAATGTGGGTGTACTACAGGTACACCTCTGCCCAACCCTTCGGGTATTACAGGCGTGATGTTATTTATTATGTTCGATCAGTAAAAATATCAGCCTCAGCTCGGACTCACGATCGATGCTAAAATTTAAAAAGAATCTGAATGTTGTAAATTGCTTAACCTTTTGTAATTACAGAAACAACTATTAAAAAGCCATTGTGTCTCGGGTAGATCTACGCTCGCCTACGAAGGGTTAAACTAGCCCGTTGTCAACAACGTCGTGACCAGTTTTTATTACTACCCACCAGTGGTGCAGCTACAATTATCATTAGAGGGAATCCGAAGAAAAAATTGTTCATTTCTCATAAACTCAGACAAAAAAAATTTTGCCATTTTTGTAATGTTTCTAATCTTATGGCGACTGTATTAAACTGGTATTAAATACATATAATGTGATCTGATACACAGTTACATACACAGGTGTACATTATTTGGCAATAGTAGTCATTAAGAAGAGTGGTGGTTCCGATGGGAAGCCGATAGGAATCGGGTTGTATTAAGGCTTCGCCACTGCTACCCGCAGTAATTAGAAAATTTAGAAAAATAAATCTTTACCTTGCCCTCTACTCCAATTACGTACTAAAGTCTATTTATTCATAGTTGCCACCTTATTCCAGTCGCCAATCACTTGCCAAGTACGGTCATAATGGCATAAGTTACGCAACGACCATCAGGCTAATGCGTTCATACACACATATTTACATAACGCATGCAAATGACTTAACCATCACTTTGCTTGCCGATGTCAACAAAATTGCTTCCATTATTTACGTTTTTACTTAGTGATATATGATTATTGGCATTACCTAACTATTTTTAACCTCCAAGAAAAGACCATTGGCTGCTGAATACTATTTAACCTGCGCTTGGATTAATCGAATATAGTCCAGTGATTGGATTGTCATTCTGTATGAATTATAAATAATTGCATGCGTTTATTTTAACATGGCCTGGGGGTCTACTCGAAAGCGATAAATCCGAAGTATCGGCCGAATGTTCGGACGTTTCCTACTACTCATTTTTCTATTTCGTTCGGTCGGCTCGGATCCGACCAAGCGTCAAAATGAAGTTTGTTGAACAAACGTCAAAATAAAGTTCGGTCGGATCCGAACCGACCGAATGAAATAGAAGGAAACGTCGGAAAATTCGGCCGATACTTAGGATTTATCGCTTAGGAGTAGACCTCCTAGAATAGAATATATTTTATTGTAAAAACATGAGTATACATTATAACATGTGCAAGGTCTTATAGTAATGGTTAGATCTGCATGTTTTGCCATTAATGGCGTACAAAACAACATATTTGGTTTAAAATAACCACATAAGATCCGAGTCTAAACAACAAAACAATATTTTTTCCCATCGTAATACTACTTAAAAAAGAAGAAAATGTACAGATTAGGTTTTATAGATTTGAGATTCAAATTGTAAAATGTCGTAATTGCAGAAAATACAGTTAATTAATTGCGTTCATTTAAGAAATCCGATATGGTATAATAGCATTTATTTACAAGATATTTTTTTAAATGTATTTTAAATAGAGCAGTAGGCATTTGTCTAATACCCTTTGGGATTTTATTATATATGATTGGCGCTAAACAAAAAATACTTTTTCGCATCAATGCCGTGGTAGACCTTGGTACACATAATTTATTATTATCCCGTCGATTACGAATAGATACGTCTGATAGTTTCCTGAATAGGTTAGGATTGGTTCGCACAAAATTTGCTATTTCATAAATAAATAAGGAGGGCAGACTTAAAATTTTATACTTTATAAAATACTGTTTGCAACTATCAATTATTTTCAAACCAAACATAGCTCTAATACATCTCTTTTGTGACCTAAAAATAATTTCTCAAAAGTTCTAAGGGGGGCGATTATTGGAGATACCTGTATCGTAAGATAAGACTGGCTGACAGGCTCTACGAAATATCCAATATCATCTAAGAAATAGAATTCGATACCTCAAAAGCCCGTAGGCCTTAAAAACAGTTGGACTGCCCAAAACATATTACCCATCCATGCTTGCTAAATGCTAATGTTACAAATGCGAAAGTAACTCTGCCTATCTATCTGTTACCTTTTCACGCCTTAGGGTGCTTACATAAAGAAACAGGTTTCCGGTACAGGCAAAGGTACAGGCAGGGTTAATAAGGTAGTCGAAACCGACAAGTTTAAACTTGTTTCTTTATGAATGAGCACATAAGATAACATGGAAATATTATACCTGAACCGATCGGTACCAACCCGCACAGACTCGCCTGTACCGGAAACCTGTTTCTTTATGTAAGCAACCTTAACGGCTAAACAGGTTTCGTTAAAATTCGGCACAAAGGTAGCCCGCGAAATTCAAATTTTCTTAGGATTTTTTGTTTTTCTCATGATTTCCGAAATCATGACATTTTACAACAAATCTAACTTAGAGAGATGTATGACGAGATTCTTATAATTATAATTATGTAAATACACATTTGTTATAGCCGCGAATCATATTTTGATCAACATACAACCTAACACTGACTTGCAAATTGCAAAAAACGCAAGAAAATATAAATTCACGAGCTACCTTTGCGTATTCCCCTTAAAACTTAAGATACTTTTTATCCGGGTAGTACGTTCCCTTAGAATAATTTCCGACATGCACGCGGGCGAAGCTGCGGGTAAAAGCTAGTAATTTAAGTCTTCATAATACCCCTACACTTTCTTACCAACAGTGATCCAGTCAGCTAGCCAGTGTGACAGCGACACAGCTCGTTCAGGGTAGGTGGGGAAGAACCTGGCTGTGACCAGTCCATCTGAAGCTCGATGTATTCCGGAGACCAGGTCGGCAGCCGTGCATCCAGCTACGGCGCGGGAGAGTAAATATCTGAAAGAAGGATGTTAGGATTAATAGATTAAAATCAAATTTTAAGGTGCTCCCTCACCGGGAATCATTCGCCTGTAATGTAACAATCCAAGATCACATTGTAACAGGTAGGGCTTTGCAAGTAGACTGCGCAGGCCGTCAACTCCTAGGTAGTGTAGAGTGATAATTGAAACCAGCAGGATAGGTTAACACATTTATAATTAAACTAGCTTTCGCCCGCGACTTCGTCTGCGTGAAATTTCTTGTTCCCCGACCCACCCCGTCGCATCGCATCGCCTGCCCGCGCTGTTACTTCGTTTTCGCTTAGCGCTCGTTCTTATTTTTTTTTCATTTTGCTCGGCTTGTAAGGATCCTAGCATAAAGTCACACACCCTATAGCCTTCCTCAAGAATTGGGCTATAAAATGCAAAAAGAATTTTTCAAATCCGACTGGTAGTGACAGAGATTAGCGCGTTCAAACAGTCAATAAAAATAAAATGGGTCGGTAACTAATAGACTAAGCGCATTTTTCTTACTCTAAGCATTTTTATACCCGTCGTAATTTCTAGACGAAAGGTCCGATTCGAATAATTTAAAAAGGAATTTAAATCAACCTTGATTATGAAACTATTTATTTGGATAAAGATTAATACCATGTTTATGAAAACACCTTCGCTAATAATGCATTATTTTATAACAAATTTGATTACCATTAAAAAGGTTATAGTGAGCCAACCTTAAAAGATAGACATAGGCTATCACGAACTTTTTTTAGAACTTTTTTAGAGGAACAATTCCGTCATACATGATTTTTGAGTAACTTTAACCGTTTACGCAGCGCACGCAACGGAAGCTCTCAAAAGGAATAAATTATCCCTGTTTTTGCAACATTTTTCATTGATGCTCCGCTTCTATATTGGTCGTAGCGTAATGTTATATAGCCTATGGCCTTCCTCGATAAATGGGCTATCCAACACTATAAAAAATTTTCAATTCGAAAACCAGAAACCCGAACCAGAAGTTCCTGAGCGCGTTCAACCAAACAAACAAACTCTTCAGCTTTATAATATTAGTATAAATACGAAAATAGCTGTGTACATGGCAATAATTCTGCCAAATCTCTTAAATGCCTCCGAAACATGGTGTCTATACCGCAAGCACATTCGCACATTAGATAGATTGCATCTGAAATGCCTACGAGACATTATGAACATCCATTGGTCGGACCGTGTTCGTAACACGGAAGTACTACGGCGAGCTAATGTCGGTGGAATAGAGGCCTATGTAATGCGGCGCCAGTTGCGGTCGGCTGGCCATGTCTCCCGAAAGTCTGACGACAGAGTGGCGAAGCGCATCTTCTACTCAGAACTGCAGGATGGCAGGCGGAAACAAGGCGGCCAACTCCTTCGGTACAAAGATGTGCTTAAGCGCCACATGAAGCGGTGTGATCTAGAGACGTCACAATGGGAGGCAATGGCAGCAGACCGGTCACTGTGGAGGCATACCGTGAGCACTAAGGTGTTTGCGTTTGAAAGGCGATGTAAAGAGGAGCTCGATGCTAAACGAGACGAGCTCAAGGCCCGACCACCCGCGGCCATCCAATATAATTACATCGGAGGGGTGCTGACTTGCCATGAACGTGGACGCACTTTCACGGCAAAAATTGGTTATATCAGTCACCTGAGGGCACACCAGCGATGTCCTCAATAGGCAGATCCAAGTCGCTGTGGCCGAGTTCGGCCAAGATCATATACATACAATAATAATAATGAAGGACAACATACAATAATGAAGGATTGCATATGGATGATGTGATTTTTAAGAATTGAATTCCTCTTTTGTTTACTATCGAAAACAATAAACAATTTTGATCTACTGTAATTAGTTTTTTTTTATCATCATTTCAAATATAAACGGACTTTTGGTCCACCCTGTATATACATAGAAGTATAAATATAATATTAGTATAGATAGGTAGAAGTAACACGGCTAGGTCGCAGGTAAAGGTTACATTACTGGCGAGTGCTCCCGGTAAGGGAGCACCATTAGGATCATACTGAAATCCTTGGACGTTTTCATTCTGTTTTCGTTCAACCTATGTTGTCCCACTGCTGGGCAAAGGTCTCCCCCATATTTTTCCAATTTTCTTTATGCTGTGCCTTCTCCGTCCAATCGGTTAGGAACGAGTCCAAATCATCACGCCAGCGTGTTTTAGTCCTACCTCGGTGACGACGATCGTCTTCAGGCACCCACTGTGTGACGGACGATCCTGGCTCATCTGCCGAATTTAGTCGGCGAGTTTGATTTTTAAGATGCTACGCTCCATCGCTCTTTGGCAAACCTTGAGTTTGGAGCCTCGGTCAAAGACCAAGTCTGAGCGCCATAGGCAGGATACACATGTCGACGAGCTTGCGCTTTAGTGAGATAGGAAAGTCGACTTTCATTAGTGCCTTCATGGACCCGTAGCTCCTCCAGGTATTTTGGCCTCGACGGTCGTATGAATAAGAAATCGAAAGTAACTTAGAACCCGCGTGACAGTTTCCGCGACATAAGTATGGCCTCACGGCGAATTGTTCTGAATCCAGGCCAACAGTTTCAGGTATTCTTGCGACTACTAACTTGTAAACACACGCCATACCATGCTCATGGTTTCCAATTAATAAACTTTAAATTATGAATGAAGAAGTAATCAACTAATATTATCAGCTATTCAAAAATTTTACCTAGGTAAGGGAGCATTGTTAGCTCTTTGTCGTGTACCAACAGATGAGCTGATTTTCTCTAAATTCACCGGCACACCCAATGCATTCTGAAATTAAAAATGAGGCTAATATGTTACTTGTGGCCTAAATATTATAATCATTGCAAGAAATCATTGTATTGTTTTATTTCTTAGAACTGGTTTGTTGTTAGAACTCAAAAAAACTGTGCTACATTGTTAAGTACAATGTAACACAGTTTTGTTGAGTCATCAACATCATTGTGCTGCCTTTGCACATAAAATTACTAAACTGAACCAAGTGTTGAGCAATGAGCATGTCTGGATAAGCAGTGGTGATCAACATTTTCTTTTTGCCACTTTTGTTATTAGCAGTGGTCTCGAACCTACCGATTTTTCGGTATTTCTACCGATGTGGGCTCTCGTTATAAATTAGTCTGTAAGTTTTTTTTTCAATAAATAAACGAATTTGATTGAATATTGTTTTTTTTTTTTTTTTTGTCAAATACCGATTTTGGGTACAAATATACGGCAACTCTACCGATCTCGCCCTATGACGTTCGAGACCACTGGTTATTTTATTAGTCACGTTTTTTCACAATATCCAAAAGATTAACTACCACTGGATCTAAATCAGAGGTGTTCAACATTTTTCTTTCCTTTATTTTTACTAAGTAAATGATGTGATGACGTCATTTTTGTTCAATAGCTAAGATTCATTTACCTATCTACTAAAATCAACATTATACTAACAAAAACATTGACAACAGCTGTCACCCCGCAGGCTGAGGTGTTGATCTGCGTGACCTGTCGCTCACAAGCCTCACACTCCGACCAGATCATGCACCGAGGAGGTTCCACGCACGCCGCACTACTCGAACTGGTGCTTGCTGCTGCTTCACTTGCCTAGGAACACAATTCCTAGATAATAGGGATGTTGAGGGATGATGAATAGGTACTATTTGTCAAAAGATAAGTAGTGTACAAAAATAAAAATTTGCTAAAAAAAGAATTGCCAAGTTATAAGTGTTTAAAAATTATCTGCTAAACAGAGCTACTACTCTACAATTTAAGCAGAATGTTGATGTAGAAATGATGATAGATGTTATGTATGTTGTTGAACAACTAAACAGAACACAGTACCCCTAATGGGCGTTTATATGGCACATCAAGATTCGGAAAGACATGGGAATGAGTGACAGAGATTGTTGTCTCTGTCACTCATACCTGTGTGAAGTTGGTACCTCAGATTTTGGCTTAGAAGAACGTCCTCTACGAAGAATTTTTAAAATTTTATGTGCCATATTAACGGCCCCATGCTGAAAATAATTATTTCAGTATGAATGTCTTTGTCCAAAATCTGAATTTGTAGTTGGAAGATCTTTCCGATGATGAAAACAATCTGCGGCAACCATTTTATCTTTAACTAGGGATCCGCCCATGCATGCCACAGGTGCAATCTACAGATGTGGCGACATGTCAAAACATCGAGATTTCTATGCTTTATCCAAGTTGAATATTAATGTATAATTCACATAAACCTTCTGAAATAAATTCTCTAAATTAAAACCGCATCAGAATCCATTGTGTTGTTGTGTGTCTTCAGAAGAACTCAGCGGTCACACAGACAGACATGAAAAGGAATTTGTTTTGTACTCTAGATAACATTGATCAATCTTCCATTTCTACTTAAAATGCAATAAAAATAATACCTTAGCTGTAGCCTGGTTCTCAGCATCAAATCTAGCCTTCTCAGCAATTAATTTCTTAGCCATTGTAACATGAAACAAAGCTGATGACAGAGTTGCCGTATCATGTGTGGACTGGTTGATTTGATGAGCAAATGCTTCTATATGTTCGTCATCATCTGCAAATAAATTTATTTAACTACACATAGTAGAAACAAACATGCATACAGAAAAAAAAAAACTCAAAACAAAATAAAACCACTGAAATATATGAAGCAAGGAAACCAGCTCAGTATTTACTGTGTGCATAATACAAGATCATGCACAGCACTGATTTCAGCTGGCCCTGCCATTTGGACAATTTTATAATAAACACAAGAAAATGATAGTAAACAAAAGAGACAACATAATTTTTGCAACAAAAACTATGAGATTAATTTATTATTTCATTATAAAACTTGAGGGCTAGAAGGACACACTAAAGATATTCAGGGCAGTAGAAGGATGCATGTAACAGACACAGCTTAGACCCAACTTTGATTTTTTCATGATTTAATTATTATAACCAATTAAAAAAAAACCTGTACAGAAACCACTACCTGTGTGTACTTTTATCACAGTACTATTTTGGTACATGTGGTCAACCTACTTTAGGAGAATGACTAGTCATATATCATACAATCAAACAGTATACTTAGGGTTCCATAAATAAATTAACTACCTCTTTGGACTAATGGTTGCAGGCGCTACTGCTGTGCATGAGGTCATGGGTTCGATTCCCAGGTTGGGCAAAGTGTTATTGGGTTTTTCTATCTGGAATTTCTCAGTAGCAGCCCAGAGTCTGGATTTGTACCCGGTAGATGGTAACAGGCTCGCACCCTATTACATGGGACTTAAGTTTAACTACCTAACCCTTCAGAGAGAACAGGCTTGATGTTGTGTTAAATAAATTAAGTAGAGGGATCTACTTACAACTCAATATCTCAGATGGTGACACCAATTCTCCACTAGAGAAATGCAGACTGCCTGGATAAATGATGGGTCCATGTGACATTGTTCTCCTGACAACTAGTTGCTCACCCCTTGAGTTCACATGAGTGATGTACGGACCATAACTGAAGTTCTGGTCCACATAGTTATGGGCACTACTGTTGCTGCTACCCTCTGCAGCATCCCCGTGGCCTGTAGGAACCCCTCGGCTTGTTGATGGCACACTATATGAGTACAGATCAGCATCTCCATGCGAGCCTGATCCTGATGCTATAGCTGCAACAGGTACACTCACAGGGACGTACCTAACTGGAGGAGGAACATATTCTGGAGTTGTCCCCCTCACCAGTACCGGCTCTATCTCCTCAGGCATGTTATTAGCTGCTTCCAATTCAGCATCAGGAGAAGATTCATCTCCAGTATCCACTTCACATGACGGTCCAGGATCAAAGTCCATTTCCAAAAAATCCATGTCAGGACTAGATGCCCTAGAAGCTTGCTCTCTGCCTCCAGCAGTACCCTGCTGAGGCCCCACATAGTTGGGCATGGGAAGATGCTTATCTAAAGGTAAACCCATGTCAAGACTAAAGAATGAGCTTGGCAAGTCAGCCAAATGTTCGCCACCCCTGTAAGTATAGATACAACCATCTTCTGAGCCCAAAGAATAGTCATCATTGCCAGTATCACTGGAACTGTCATCCTCTAAATTAGGTCTGTTGAGCTTCAGACTTGATGGCCTCTTTCTGTTCTCCCGGAAAGAGCTAGTCTCTGGGTTCTCACTAGTTCTGCTAGTGCCACTTGTTGAGGGAAGGCTGCTACTTCCCGCCTTGTCCAAGCACACTTTGTGTCTCTGACATGTCTGCTTATCCTGATTGGACTCTGTGCCATTGTCATACACGGTAGATACAGTCCTGCTGCTACCAGCTACCGCAGGATCCACTTGATCAGCATTCGAGTTAGTCACTTTGTTACACTTTTGTGATTGGGTAGAATTATTTAGGTTTTTATTAGTTTCAGGATTATTTTCGCTACACCGGCTAGTTTGAGGGCCTGAGTCATTGCTAGGTAATGAATTCATGTGACTCGCCCGAGGTCCATTCAAGGGAACAAAGCTCGAGCTTGGATTCGAGGTCGATGTAAATAGATTTTCAGCGTTTTCTCTTTGCCCTGATTGACTAGGAGTGCTCTTGTAGTTCCTATTTTTTTCACCCTCCCCATCAAGTTTTACAGAATTCCTCATAGACGAAGAATCATTAGAAGAATCCATGATTACAAATACATCGTAGAAGTCGGCATTGTTCACTTAATTTTTTAAGGTTACCAACGGCTTGTTGATTCGAATGGAGGTGATAAAGAAGGGACTAAACTAAAGTTGAATCGGAATGTAAACAAATAATAGGGGGAAATGATAATACACTGGATTTATAGGGCACAATCTGTAAAAGGAAATAATAACAAACCAATTCGCAATATTCCGATCAAAACCCTAATTTGACATTTGACAGAATTGACAGTTGGCTAAGAACAACGAGACGAGAATCGAGAAAAGCCACAGCAAAATCGAGGATCCATTTTTACCTCTAAATTCATGGGATCCATCTGATTTCCAAGATTTCGTGTATGGGTTATCTGTGGTGACTGGTGATCAGTGAAGAATAAAACTTTTTACAAAAAAAAAAAACATCTTAAAAATGAATTTAGTTCTGGGAGTCACTTTCGCGTTTCTAAAAAGTATTTATTTTTTACTTTGTAGTTGAAGTAAGTAAAAAATCATGTGACACAGTTACACAGCTTACTATGTGAAGACAACAACATCATCAACATAGACGAAATGTAAACCGTATTATAAAACATAATATTGAAGAAAAAAGCTAATAAATATTGAAGCTAATTCAAAAAATACATAAGCAAAATAATTAAAACGGGACCACAGCTGGGGCTTCTACCAAAAAGAATCACATAATCGGCCCAGTTATCACGGAGAAATCGGTGTAAATAAATGAAAATTTGATAACAAGAAAATATCCACCAAGATACCCAAGACATTTCGTTAGGCTTCTAAAAGAAAAATACAAGTACCATGTTAGATCCCAAATTTATAAAAATCCACTAGATTTGTTATGATTTGAAAGATCAACCTCTTACAAAAAACACATTTCTGGTTTAGAAAACGGAATAACTAAGAACCCGACGAAACGGCAGTAACACATTATCCGGCTCAAATATTTTACGAAACCAAAGTTTCTAATAAGGCGAGGACATTTGCAACATGTTTGGAGAAAATTTTGAAACATTATTCTTCGCTATGGCCTTATATAGTCAAACCTCTTCCCAGGGTCCTCGAAACGATCAATCGCAATTGTCAATTTTTACGTGATTGATACACATTGATGCGCACATTGATCGTCTAGATACCTAGTGATTGTCAATATTAACATAAAATAACATCACGCCCTGTTTCCCCGAAGGGTTGGGCAGAGGTGTACCGTGTACTTATAGATAGTACACCCACACTTCGCCAGTTTTGTTTAAGTCCCATGTAATAGGAGGCGAGCCTATTGTCATCAACCGACTATTGCCAATATTAATACAATAGAAATTGATGGCAATTGATCAATCGCAGTTGATCGTTTCGGGGACTCCTAATAAAAAATATGTGGAAAAATGCCTTCGTGTAAAAATTACACAAAGGCATTTTTCCACATATATGGAAAGAAGTTATAGTTGTATCTGTTTTTAAGTCTGGGGAAAAACATTTCGTGTCTAATTATAGAAAAATTTCAATTTTGGTAACTTTCGGTAAGGTATTTGAAAAACGTATTAGTAAACATCTTATGTGGTAACTCAAACCACAAATTATGGATTATCAACACGGCTTTATAAAGTCTAGATCTACCACTACTAACTTTTGTGTTTCATTTCTGCCTTATCTGATTGCCTCGATAAACATATCACAATAGACGCTATTTACATAGACTTCAGTAAGGCATTTGACACAGTTGACCATCAACTTTTTATAAACAAACTAGCTCAACTAGACCTAGACGGTAGTTTGATTACTTGGTTCAAATCGTACTTAGAGTACAAGATCTCTAAGGTTGTCGTTGATGACCATTACTCTAATGATCATGTAGCTACTTCTGGAATCCCTCAGGGATCAAATTTAGGACCAATACCGTTTAACGTTCACTTAAACGACATAACGCAACGCTTCAAACACTTAAGTTTTTATTTATTCGCGGATAACTTAAAAATCATGGAAACCACTCGAAGTTATGATGACTCTCAAAAGCTACAAGCTACATCAACAGACTAATGTGCTGGTGTTGGGAAATTAAAATGTTCATAAATAAGCAAACGCAATGAAAATCCACCAGCTAATAAACATACTTCATTGTTGGAGTCGAATTAAAGAAAGTGTAGTTCGTGACCTAGGAGTTCAGCTCGACAGTGCGCTCAAGTTTGATGTCCATATCTTGAACATTGTGATCAAGGATATCAAAGTCCTTGATTTTAGTATAGAGGCATGAGGAACAGGGTGTAAAGTTCACTCATCCTCTATAAAAGGGAGGATCCTCCGACCAGACGGGTGTTGTGTCTGGTGGGCTACTGCCCGACGGTTGATGTCGGGATGTTGTATATATGCTAGTCGCGCGGTAAACTCTGTTTGCGCGATGCAGGATTTTGCGTGACGTCAGTGTGACGCGTTCCATTGTGGCGATGCCACCACATCACTCCCCTCCGGAGACCGGAGGTCGATAGTGGGCTGAGTCGTGTATCTTGCGATGCTTGCCAGGGCCAGTTGAGGTTCCAATGAGTCGGAACCGGGTGCCGCATAGTTCACCGTGAGTCGGAACTGTCTGCGGAGATGCCCCCATTGAGTCGGGGTGGCGCTGCGTTATGCTCCAATGCGTCGGATGTGGTACAGCGCCGGGTTGAGGCTGACTGCTGGCGTCGACCAGGAGAGGTTTGAAGGGCTTTGCTTGTTTGACCGGCCGAGAGTGCAGTGTGCTGTGCCAAGGTTGCTGATGAGGCTGAGGGTGATGACCAGGTATGCGCGGTCGCTGCATGCTTGTGGTCAGGATACCCGTTGAAGCCGTGGGTGCTGGCTGGCTGTGTGACTCGCTGCTCGAAAGCTCGAGGAAGTGATGCTGATGACGTCACGCTGTAGTAGTTGCACGAAGGCTGCGCTGACGTTCATGTTCGGGGTCACCAGTATAGAGGCATGAGGAACAGGGTGTAAAGTTCACTCATCCTCTATGAAAAGGGAGGATCCTCCGACCAGACGGGTGTTGTGTCTGGTGGGCTACTGCCCGACGGTTGATGTCGGGATGTTGTATATATGCTAGTCGTGCGGTAAACTCTGTTTGCGCGATGCAGGATTTTGCGTGACGTCAGTGTGACGCGTTCCATTGTGGCGATGCCGCCACATTAGTATACGGGATTGTGAAGAATTCAAAATTAATAAAAAAAATGAACACCTTGTTTCACCCCATATCAGAATATTCAGAATACAGCGCAGTTACGTGGAATCAACACTGAGGTCTACACTAAACGCCTAGACAGTGTTCTGAGACGCTTCTCACCATCTTAGCTATGGAGATCGCTGGGCCAAACAAATCAGGAGTATAAAGATAAGTTGAAACGTTATCAAATTCAAACTTTAGCCAGTCGAAGAAAACTAATAGATGTGATATTTATTTATAAAATTATTACTGGGACCATTGACTGCATTGAAATTTTCAATTCCATGATGATTAATATGTATGGACGGCAGCACATCAAGCTACTACAATCTGTCAAATTTCTTTAATAGATTTTCAACTTTATCGTTAAAGCATTAGGTTCAAGGTTGATTGGGAAAATTTGACAGTTTCTGATAGCTTGACCTGGTGGCGTCTGTACCCACTGGCATTCCAAGAAACAAGCTTTTAATCTGTTAGTAATATCATGTTCAAAAATTAATCTTGGTCACTTCGCCGCTTTGTCTAAAACTCACAATATTGACATCGGCGAGTCTTTGCTGATTAAAAATGATACCCGTCGAATGCCTCCTCCTATTTTTGAAGTCGGTTAAACATTAACGTGAAAGTATGGTAACATTAGTCTTCTTGTCAGTGGTCTGGTCTACATCTTATCAGTAACATTGTTTATGGATATAAAGTTAGAAACACATGATACTTTGTTAACATTAGTTTCATTTTCGTATATTTGAAAAAATGTTCTTATCTTAATTAATCATACAATAAGATACTACTTCCCACTATTTTCAACGATAGGAAAATATATGCACAAGACAGAATCACTGTTTATATTGAGATAAAATCATAAAAATAATGAATGTCAGATAAGCGGCAATTGCATGTAACAACCTTTAGAGAACAGGCTATGATTGTCAAATTTTCTTCATACATTTCACAATGACAAATTGATTTAACCAGCTGTGAGTTTCCTAAAAATTGCGTCTTATTTGTAATAATATAAATTCGCCCCTTAAACGATTGTTTACCATCGTTGTCGATTGTAATTTCTAATAGTTACAAAGACCTGCAGAGAAGATGGCATACGCCTACTTGTTCAAATACATCATCATCGGCGACACAGGTATTGATTTT
Organism: Fissipunctia ypsillon; assembly: GCA_947568875.1. Taxonomy (NCBI): domain Eukaryota; kingdom Metazoa; phylum Arthropoda; class Insecta; order Lepidoptera; family Noctuidae; genus Fissipunctia; species Fissipunctia ypsillon. The sequence continues at coordinate 10,052,644 of OX387659.1, read as the reverse complement.
ATTTCCTGATATTTTATTTAGCCGTTTTCTGTTACTGTGCAGTGTAATTATACTGTTTTTGTGGTGAGGATGTTGAAATTTAAGTTGCATTCATTTATCTGTGCAAGATCGATTGCTATCTCATTGTTGTGAATAATAATTTTTTGTGATTAGTCTATTTTTCCGCCTACGCCGTCTCGTAACTACGTCAAGTAAGGACTCTGATGCGCACATGAGAAATTGTGCAGTTCATGTTCGTTGTACTGTAAATAAATAAGTAATTGTGGATCAGTATAGTGATACCAACATGTGTATAAATGTCTGTTGTTTCGAGGCTATTTCAAGGACTTTCTTTGTTTGTTTGTAGTACATATTTCATCTATAAAACTTGTATATTAGAATAACTAAATATTATCAACATAATGAACATTAGATGATAGGTACAATTTGTAGAACATTGTTGTCTGAATATTGACAGATTAACGTTAGAGATAAGAGTTCAAAGCTCTTGTTAATGATTTGTTTATATAGACATCCCCTATTTTCCTTTGTTTGATTTCATTTTATGAACCCACATTGTGACATTGTAATTAATACCTACTTTATTTTGAACAGGGCTTGTTTTAAAAGCACAGAAACTTGATATTTTAGCTAAAACATAACAAAAGAAACAAAAATACAACATCTGATGTATGAAAACATTGTGATTTGTTAGGTAGATGTAACATGATCCATACAAATGAGGCTTTTATCAAAACATCTATGGTTCCAGTTCTAGATATGTTTGTAATTTGTTCACAGGTGTAGGCAAGTCATGCTTATTGCTCCAGTTCACCGACAAAAGATTCCAGCCTGTTCATGATCTCACAATTGGTGTTGAGTTTGGTGCTCGCATGATCACCATTGATGGCAAGCAGATCAAACTGCAGATATGGGATACCGCTGGACAGGAAGCTTTCAGGTAAGAATCTTATTGGATATTATCTATACTAATATTATAAAGCTGAAGTTTGTTTGTTTGGTTGAATGCGCTAATCTCAGGAACTGGTTCGAATAAAAAAATTCTTTTAGTGTTGGATAGCTCATTTATCGAGGAAGGCTATAGGCTATAACATCACACTACAACCAAAAGGAGCAGAGCATCAATGAAAACTGTTGCTAAAACGGGGAAAATTTATTCCTTTTGAGAGCTCCCGTTACGTGCGCTGCGTAAACGGTTAAAGTTACGCAAAAATCATGTATGACGGGATTGTTCCTCTTAAAAAGTTCTAAAAAGAGTCCACGATAGTATATGTCTGTCTTTTATGGTTGGCTCACTATAACTTTTGTAATGGTAATCAAATTTGTTATAAAATAATGCATTACTTGCGAAGGTGTTTTCATAAATATGGTATTAATCCTTATCCAAATAAATAGTTTCATAATCAAGGTTGATTAAGTACATGTAAATTCCTTTTTAAATTATTCGATTCGGGCCTTTCGTTTAGAAATTACCATGGTTATAAAATGCTTAAAGTAAGAAAAATGTGCTTAGTCTATTAGTTACCTACACATTTTTTTTTTATTGACTGTTTGAACGCGCTAATCACTGTCACTACTGGTCGAATTTGAAAAATTCTTTTTGCATTATAAAGCACAATTCTTGAGGAACGTTACAGGGTATGTAACATTATGCTAGGACCCTTAGAAGCCAAGCAAAAACAAAACAAAAAGTAAGAACGAGCGCTAAGCGAAAACGAAGTAACAGCGCGGGCAGGCGACGATGCGACGGGGTGGGTCGGGGAACAAGTTTCACACGGACGAAGTCGTGGGCGGAAGCTAGTATTAAATAAAAAAAGAACTCTGGTCTCATAGTATCATTGACACAGCTAAACCGCTGGAGACATCATCGTTATGTAGTTTTTCAAATATGGATTTTCCTAATACCATTCTTAACTCGTTATTTGAATAAATTTCCTGTAATATCTACTGCATTCAGTTTCAATTATTATTCATCATCATTTATTAAACAATTGTGTCCACATGAAAATGTTTATTTTTAATTGTCTCTCCTGACTGTAGTTTCAGTTCCGTCATTATAACTACTGTTTATTTTAACAGGATTACCTATTAACGGCATAACCAGTATAATCACTAATCAACTTTGTTTATTCTCACAAGGCACTTGGTTTAAATATCAATTACATGGGGTTCTTAGGGTCTTTGTTTAGTAAATAAAAGGGTAGGCAATAGGTGGTGGTAGGTGTACAATACACCCCCCCCCCCCTACACCCACACCCTACAAAAACCGAATTGATTCTCTTCACGAAAAAGAGGAAATTGATAATACTACAACTACCATGATCCTTTGCAACCACCCTAAGCCTATGAACTAATACCAAAATACCTGGGCATCTTTTTGGACAAACAGCTGAATTGGTCAAAATATACCAACTGCATCACCCCAACAGCCAGTATATGTATGTGGCAGTGCAAGCGACTGCCCAACAGGAATTGGGGGATTAACCCCAGGTCACTTACTGGCTATACTGGTGTATAGCCAGTAAGTGATCCAACACACAGTTATCCAACCAATTATCACATACGGCTCACTAGTCTGAAGGCCCAAAATAGACCTGAGCACAGCCCAAATAGATCTCGAAAATCTGCAGTGGTTCGCTTTTGTAGCAATCACTAGCAGTATGAGAACTACACCCACCCTACAGGCAATGCTAGGACTGCCACCTCTACACCTCATCGTGCGGAAGGAGGCGGCACTGGCCGCCTTTAGGTTCGGAAACCCTGAGCAAAGGCTGGAGTCAAGCACATATGCTTAAAGGAAGATGCAATCAACCAATGATGGCATCACCCTGCAACAGCCCTGAAACTACACTAAGTACTTAATTCAAGCTCATCTATTAATGTATGCCCCCATGCACAATACATTTACACATCACAGTACCTAGTAATAACAAAATGTAGGTAAGGCAGGTATTACACTATACAGTGTGAGTCTTTATAATCTGCACATATCGAAATGAGGGAATCTATGCTTAATTTTATCGACGGAAAAAATGTTAAAAAAAATCTAAATATTTATTAATATTTTTTATGGATTTTTAAAAAAAATTGTTTGCTTTTGTGACCCCAGTGTATACAAAACTGTGTAACTTTTAAACTAAACGATTTATCACGATGAAACAAACTCCATAATGTTTGGAAGTAATTAGGTGTCGTCATAAAATAAAAATTATGGAAAAAAAATAGCCATAATCAAATATAAACATTTTTTTTTGGCAAAAATCTGATTTTTTTTTCATTAATTTTTACAAAAATTGTAAAATTTCTCAATAACATGCCCCTATCACCTTCTTTTTTTATAACTTTAAGTTATTCTTCATTGTATTAGGAACCTAACGGTAAAAATTGCATGTTTTTAACTCAACCCCAACATTTTTTATCAAATGTCAAAGAAAGGCCCAACGCATAGCTATTGTTTAGCAGGTAGATAAACTTTTTTTTGTTAACTTTGTTGTGAATGCGCGCGGGTCGTTTCAAAGATGGCACTCCGAACGCGGAATCGTATTGTTCTCATAAGGGTGGTTTGTTTGGGATGATAATTAATGCAAAAGAGTTCAATTGAAACCCATTTATTATTAAATACAAAATTTAATGCATCAGGTTCTCAAAATGTCCACCTCGTTGTTGTAAACACAAAGCCGCGCGAATTAGAATTTGGTGTGTCGCTCTCCTTATCATTTCGGGATCATTGCGAATATCATTCGCACAGTTTATTATGCGGTCACGCAAATCGGCCTCACTGTTGATGGGGGTACTGTAGACGCGTTGCTTCATGGTCCCCCATAGGAAATAATCAAGGGGCGTCAAATCGGGTGAACGCGCAGGCCACCCTACAGGTCCTTGCCGGCCGATCCATTTGTCATGATAATTTTCGTTTAAAAATCTTCTTACATTTGTAGCGTAATGGGCAGGACATCCGTCCATCTGAAGAAACATCCTTTGACGCACAGCCAGTGGGACATCTTCCAATAACTGAGGCATATCATCTCTCAATAGACTTAAAAATCTTTCACCAGTCAACGTTCTCGGCAATATGACTGGTCCAATCAACATGTTATCGATAAGACCAGCCCAAACATTTATCGAAAATCTTACTTGGAAAGTAGATGACCGTTTCAGTTTCGGGTTTTCACCTGCGCGGCACCATCTGTGTAAATTTCGACAGTTAGTAATACCGTCTCTAGTGAATGTCGCTTCGTCCATCCATAGTATTTTTCTTGGAAAGTTTGGGTTTGCTCTGGTTTTTCTTTGAATCCATGTGGACATCACACACCTTGGACGCCAGTCTACGTCTTCATGTAGATGTTGCACCCTTTGATAGTGATAATGATGCAATCCTTCTTTCTTTAAAATACGCCACACTGATTTTTGGGATATTCCGTGACGAAGAGCCAGTCGTCTAGTACTTATGGATGGATCAGCAAACAAATCACTTAATACTGCTTGTTCAGTAGCCGCATCAATAATTACTTGAGGTGGCTCGCGACGATCTCTACTTGATCCAAGTCCAGTGATCGACAACCTTCTGTGAACTTCCTGGAAGTTTCGGGCAGATGGCACTGGTTGCCTGTTAGGATACGCAGCTATGTAAGCCGCGCGCGCAGCTCTGGCACTTCCTTGTCCCACTCCATAATAAAAATGTATGTCGGCGATGTGTGCCGGGGAAAATTCACTTAAACGCGGCATCATGTAGCAGCGAACGAAAGTTATGAAAGTCCAGCGAACGAAAGTACCGAAACACATGTAGCAGCGGCGAATAATTCGGAGCGACTGCCAGTCTGACATCTGTCATAATTCAAGTTCCTTTGGCTGGCCCTACCTCCCCGACCTGCGCACATTCAAAAGAAAGTTTATCTACCTGCTAAACAATAGCTATGCGTTGGGCCTTTCTTTGACAGTTGATAAAAAATGTTGGGGTTGAGTTAAAAACATGCAATTTTTACCGTTAGGTTCCTAATACAATGAAGAATAACTTAAAGTTATAAAAAAAGAAGGTGATGGGGGCATGTTATTGAGAAATTTTACAATTTTTGTAAAAATTAATGAAAAAAAATCAGATTTTTGCCAAACAAAAATGTTTATTTTTAAATGTGGCTATTTTTTTTCCATAATTTTTATTTTATGACGACACCTAATTACTTCCAAACATTATAGAGTTTGTTTCATCGTGATAAATCGTTTAGTTTAAAAGTTACACAGTTTTGTATACACTGGGATCACAAAAGCAAACAATTTTTTTTAAAAATCCATAAAAAATATAAATAAATATTTAGATTTTTTTTAACATTTTTTCCGTCGATAAAATTAAGCATAGATTCCCTCATTTCGATATGTGCACATTATAAAGACTCACACTGTATATAATATATCTAGGGTCACAGATCTATGAGTCATATTTATATAATAATGTAATATATACATATGAATCATATCATCTTTGATTTTAAAAAATGGACATTTGTTGTTAGACAGGATCATAGAAACAGGTCTTGCCATATTGAATATTATATATTGAATTTTCACATTTATTTTCATAATTTCCTGATACAAGATCCATCCATACAATTTTGTGTTTTCAGTTTTGCTACTGCCATATTCTAAATTGTAAGGCAATTAATTATTGTGACGGTTTCCTTGATGGATAAAAAGTAAGTACAACTAAATTTTGGCGTAAGTTCACAATATGCTTAGCGGAATTCTAAAATTATTGTTGGCAACACTGCTGTACTAAAAAAAAAGCAAACGTAACTCCTTTCTCGTCTCGTCGTGCGATTCATGATCTCAGCCATATTTGATTTTTTTCTCATTTTCTTCTTATTATCCTTCTTTTTTAATAATAACATAATACACACTGCCAAAGCAATAGTAGTACACAAAACCAACTCGTCCTCCATTGCAACCACATATGACAAAAAATAGGATCAAAGAACCATGATAATGTAATACACAGCTATGATTCTAGAGGTCATATATTTAGGAAAAGAGACAGGATTCAATGTATTGTCCTAGATATATTATAGTGTATACCTCTTTAATGCAGAATAGAATCATAGTTCAAACTAGCTGCTGCCCGCGGCTTCGCCCGCGTGTACACTAATTCATTTTCTAAAATAAAAGTACTCTAAGTTACTCCTTATAACAGCTATCTGTCAGTGAAAGTCCTGTCAAAATCGGTGTAGTCGTTTCGGAGATTAGCCGAAACAAACAGACAGACAAAAATTTTAAATAAATCTTTTTTGTAGTAAGTATGTACTTTCATATGCATTTAGTAAAAAGCTGTTATTTTAACAATACAACCAAACACTTCAATTTTATTTATTTGTACAGATGTATTAGATGATTTAAACCGTTCATGAGTCAGCTTAGGGAGTACTGATAGCAAATGATTCAGTTAAGTGTTCAGCTACAAATAGGTACATACAAAATCACAAGCTATTTAAAAAAAAAACACAAGAATAACTTAACTCCAATCTATTGTACTGTTAACCTAGATTTTATGCTGGTTAATTGCAGTGTTTGTAATCGAGAATGTTATAAATGTAATTATAACGAATTTCATGCTTAACTGAGCATGAAATAAGGTGTTTTGGCTTTAAATTATCTAGACAGAAAATGTGTCAAAGTAATTTGACCTAACTACAAGAGATTACAATATTTACAATGATTAAATTTCGATATTTGACTGCTCGTTTCGGATGCAGCAGGCCACACAGCACATTAAACTATAATGAAAAGTTTTTACTCAACAAACACTTAATAATTACTGATTTTCAGCTATATTTTGCTAATAGGGATGATAGCTAAAAATTGTTGCCCTAATGGCCTATTATTAAAAAATGTTGGACACGTTTTTTTTATTTTTTAACCGACTTCAAAAAAAGGAGGAGGTTCTCAGTTCGTCGCAATCTTTTATTATTATTATTTTTTAATAATTGTCCGCCGATTACTCGAATACGGCTGGACCGATTTGGAAAATTCTTTTTTTGTTTGACAGGGTGTACCTATATACCTACTTCACAGGTGGTCCCATTGTCATCAGGTCAGGATCTGATGATGGGATTCTGGAGAAAACGAGGGAATTCTTCAAATATTACAGGCACACCTATAGCGATTTGGGTATTTTTAATAGTAACTTCTGCATTTGTTCTCGGAAAACACCATTTGTTGAAGTGGAGCTGATTATGAAGACCACAGACGGCCACCGGAACTACTCAGTAAAAAGTATTTCACGGGTTGCGATTTGATTACTTTAAAATGGTTGCTAAGCAAATTATGCTCGTCACAATGCATATGGTGAAGTACCAGGAGAACCCCTCAACAATTAATGTCCCTACCCGGGAAAAGCAATATCTTGTAAGAGGTGATGAGCAGTTGTGATTAGGGTATTGTAACTTAGATAAATTATAAACCGACCCACTAAAAAGTGAAAAATAAAAAACTTTTTTGTAAAAAAAACAACCGATTTCCAAAAAAATAACACTGCCAAGTGAAAAATAACTTTAATTTCGGAAGTCGGTGGCAAAAACCTAAAATACAGATCCAAAGACACTGACTTCCGAAATTAAAGTTATTTTTCACTTTGCAGTGTTTTTTTGGAAGTCGGTTGTTTTTTTTTTGCAAAAAAAAAATTTATGAGAAAATACATTTAGTTAATTTTACACAACTTATTATTCAGGCACCATAGAAGGTAGAACTTAGTGTTTATTTCAGTTAGTTACAATTTGAACTGGTCCATAATCTAACTGCCAAAATACATATCAGTTTATTATCAGTTGCTTACTTACGGTTCAAACATTTTCATTGTTTCTATTGACCTTGATTTTAAATTATGTATTCGTATTGCATGCAGGTCTTAGTACACAAACTTTTAATACTGATTGGATTTACTACATTGGGTGATATTAGTAATGATTCGAAAAATATAATTGAAACTAAAAGGACAAATTACTTTTTTGGTGAGAATAATATCATAATTATGATAGTAAATTTACATACTTAAGGCGACGATAACCGACTTTTAATGATTTTAAACTGAAGATCACGTTGCGATGCGATTTAGTGGGCAAATAAAATAATTAATTATAGTAGCAGTTTTCTCGTGCTCCTAGTAGTATGTAATGTATACTATCTTCCAATAAACAGTAATTATAATAATCGACCTGGGAACGATTATTTGGATACAATCTGAGGTCTATAGAGACGTAATAAGTCTGTCTTTAATTATTGTCGTTGTACTCATAATTATGTTGATCTTTACCTTCAAATATCTCGGTAATGTGACAGTTTGGGGTACCATGTTACTTGACATTTTTTGTTCGTCTATGTGTCCTCTACCCATACATACCACTTTCATCGTGCGCCGCGATTTCGAAAAAATATCAAAATGGTGACTGGTCGATATGCCAGATCGGTTCTATCCCCTTTACAGGGGGTGTGTCTGTTGCTTCTTTACGTCGTATTCTTTGCTGGGATTTTTATCCTGCCCTTATCCTAATTTATTTGGAGTCGGCGCAATATTTCTTCTTCCATACATCTATCGGCCGTCGCCTTCTAGGATTCACCGGACATAATGGCAAAATAATGCTTTTCATTGCAGATCAATCACGCGATCATACTACAGGGGCGCTGCGGGCGCACTGCTAGTGTACGACATAACCCGACGAGATACATTCAACCATCTGACCACATGGCTAGAAGACGCGCGTCAGCACTCCAACTCCAACATGGTCATCATGTTGATTGGTAACAAAAGGTGAGACAGATTACTTTATTTTGTCATTTTCTCAGCAGTAATTCAGCTTGAAAGGATTGGTGTGACGTGCTTCCAACCGTCACACATCTGACATCCGGTTTTTGGAACGAAAAGCAAAGACTGTCAAAATTAAACTAAACACATCTTATTAGTTATTGAGCCGAGTTTATTTGATAACACAACAGAAATGTGTTTTTAATAATTACATATTAAATTAATATTATTTATTAGTTCGCCAATTGATTTTTATTTTTCAAAAAAACATCTTTTCATTTAAGGGGGAAGCGCTAAGGTAGCCCGCGAAATTCAAATTTTCTTACGATTTTTGCGATTTGCAGCTCAGTGTCTGAGTGTATGTTGATCAAAGTATAATACGCGACCGTAACAAATATGTATTTATAGAATTATAATATTAGAATTAGTAATACAATTCCTTAAGTTAGTAGAATCCTGAAATGTTAAGATTTCATAAAAAAAAGTCATTCAATAGACTTATTTGGTCTTAGAGAGTTGTATTGATGACTTTAATGATTATAATTCTGTAAACTCATATTTGTTACGGTCGCGAATCATATTTCAATCAACATACAACCTAATACTGATCTGCAAATTGCAAAAAACGTAAGAAAATTTGAATTTCGCGGGCAACCCTGGCGCTTTCACCTTAACATCCTTAAAAATTTGGTTCCGTGTGAGCGAGAGAGGTGACGAAATGCAACAACCCTCTTAACCAACAGTTACGAGGGCTGTTGCATTTTGTCACCTCTAATAATTCAGTAAACCGATCACAACTTGCGTTTGACAATTTGGCTAACTAATTTTTTTATGTTGGTTTTCGTTCCAGAAAGACAACACTAGTTTTACTTGAGTTATCAATCAGTGATGCATGATTTCATGTAGTCATCTGGTACATGATCTCATGAAGTTTTGATGTAGATAGCTGTCAAACCATCTGCTATCTCCAATACGCTGAACAAGTACTTTCCATCGAAATTCGATCAACAAGGGATCGAAATGCTTGAAGTTTTGAATAAAAAAAAATCTTACCAGTAGGAGTATCTACTTAATGATTATCTACCGGTTTCTTTCGAACATAAAACATCAATGTTTTCTTGTATAAGACCGTAATATAAACGCAGCTATTACAAGTCAACCTGAAATCTATTCACTAAAGACTACGTGGGAACAAATCGTAATGTGTTCACATTCCCGTTATCTTTTGTGACTGAACTGATGTACTCGTAACATAAGTTCGGCCACCGTTACTTGAACGGATTCACGTCTTTTTTTCTGATGGGAAACGCACTGTATTGTTTTCTGAAGTGACCATTATTCTCTGGTCGCCCTTAATTTGATTTTTACGCTTTCTCAAATACCACAAGAACTGAGAAATCGTTTAATTTCTCTAGTAACATTAAAGTTATCGTACTTGACTAACTCACTCTGCATTAGTAAAATCTTTAGATTTTATTTATCTTTATTTGGGTTACTTTTACAAAATATCCCGATTGATAGCAGACAGAAAGCTAGATAATACATTGCGGGACGCAAACGAGACATTCAAAGCATTAAGATATTTCCCACTCAAAATGGTTTGGTCCCGAAAGGTTTTTGCTTTAGTTTAACCCAACATCTGTTTTATCTTGAAGGTACAAAGCCAAGATCTAGCCAAGCCCTACTTATGCATGCCAGTCTATCATTCCATACAACTCTTTACTTCCAGTGACTTGGAATCCCGACGTGAAGTAAAGAAGGAGGAAGGTGAGGCCTTCGCCCGTGAACACGGCCTGGTCTTCATGGAGACCTCAGCCAAGACTGCGGCCAACGTCGAAGAGGCGTTCATCAACACTGCCAAAGAGATCTATGAGAAAATACAGGAAGGAGTATTTGATATCAACAACGAGGTGAGTTGTACGAGCTTATCTGCTAATCGATAGTCATTGATGATAATTTGACGTTGAATTACATAGGGGCATCGGTAGTTTTTTTTTGCAGGCCGGTCTTGATACTTCTGAAAAGAGACGTAATGATTTGAATTTTCTTGATATTAAAACGAAGACTGCGCCTAAAAACGGTAGTATTTTTTTTAATTGGGAATTGTGATGAGCAAGCGGCATTTAGCATAGCAGCAAACTGCTAAGCGCCACATTCATATTTTTTTATCACATAAAAAGTGTTAATTGGGCTTCTGTTTTGACTGATATTGTAATAATTATCTACCGCGTTCATGGTCGCAGTTATACGATCTCACTCTTATCCATAATACGGAAATTTACACTTCTGCCTAATCCTTCGGAGAAAACTGACATGAGTGGAAATTAGTTTTACATTTTAAATTAGCTTCTTTTGGAGTTGGGAGATAGAAACCTCTAACTCAAGCTTTATTAAAGTCTCAGGACAAAGCTTTGGAAAGGGGACCTCATAATATTTACTTTCTTGTTTATCACACAGGCGAACGGCATCAAAATCGGTCCCCAGCACTCGACAGCGGGGGGCGCAAGCGGCGCAGGGGGCGCGGGAGCGGGCGGCGCGGCTGGGGGGGGCTGTTGTTAGGTACTGCACTGCACACACTGAGGAGGGATCGCTGCCCTATAGATCGGGCTGAAGAGGTAACACATTACAGATAACCATCCTTTTACCATAGTGGAAATTGGGCCTTTAGAAACTTTTCCGATTGAAAAATATAGACATAAGCCCCATTTAAATGATGAAACTTTCTTGCCTGTGGCGTACTACGAGGAGGGATCAAAAAGTAGTGAGAATGAGATAGAATATAATGACTATTGATAACATAATAATTTATTTTTCTACATAGTCTCCGAGTCTCTCTACACACCGAGTCCAGCGCTTTTCCAAGGCTTCAATCCCTTTAAAAAAAAACGTTTTGTCTTGGTCCTGCAAAAAGCTCTCCACGGCATCCATCACCTCGTTATCGTCTTCGTACCTGTTTCCCCTTAAGTAACATAACATAACATCACGCCTTGTTTCCCGGAAGGGTTTGGCAGAGGTGTACCTCTTATGGTTTCCCCTCAAGTATTCTTTCAATTTGGGGAACAGATAAAAATCGCTAGGTGCCAGATCTGGTGAATAAGGGGGGTGGTCAACCAATTCGAAGCCAGCTTGCTGAATGGCAGCCATCGCAACTGCCGACCTGTGCGCGGGTGCGTTGTCGTGATGAAACAGCACGCCCCTTCGAAATTTCCCTCTCCTTTTCTCTTTGATGGCATTCCTCAACTTGGGAATTAAAGCTGCATAATATTGGCCTGTAGTAGTGGTTCCACGCTCCAGGTAATCAATCAACAATATCCCTTCTGAGTCATAACCTTGCCAGCCGATGCCACGGCACGAAACTTCTTCGGGGTCGCTGATGATGGCCGTTTACATTGCGAAGATTGCTGTTTTGTCTCGGGATCAAAATAATGGACCCATGTTTCGTCCATTGTTACGAAACGAGACAAAAAGTTTTCAGAATCTTCTTGAAACTTGTCCAACAATATCTTCGAAATGTCAAGTCGATTTTGTTTCTGACTGTCGGTTAACATTCTCGGCATCCATCTTGCGGAGACTTTTCTCATATTCAAAGATTGTTTCAATATGGATTGAATACTTCCATGTGAAATGCCCGTTTCTTGAATTAAGTATCGGATGGTAACTCTTCGATCGCTCAATACAATTTTCTCGACTTTCGCAACATTTTCTTGGGTGACTGACGTCGATGGACGGCCGCAACGATGTTCATCTTCCGTGCTCGTTCTCCCTGCTCGAAATTGAGAAGCCCACTTTGCGACAGTGGAATACGGCGGATCAGACTCTCCTAATGTTGCCTTCAAATCGCAATGAATCTCTTGCGTCGTTAACTTTTTTAAACAGAGGTATTTAATAACGGCTCGCACTTAGTTTTTCTCCATTTTCGAGAACACGTTCCGACACGAAGCAAACAAATGACTACATTCAGAAAAAAACAAAAGAGAATCGAAGATTTTTTTTCTTTATTAATATTACAAATATATATCTGAGCTATGCCTGCCAGTATTTTTTTTCTTACCAAGGAGTATGTCGTTCTCACTACTTTTTGATCCCTCCTCGTATAAAATTGAAGGAAGAACTGCTTCAATTTATTGCAAGCCACTAGCAAAGTTATCAATACAACTCGTTTAAGACCAGGTAATTCTATTGAATGACATGAAATTGAATTGAATTGGTGAATTCTATTCATAAAATCTCGACAGTTAGGATTATACAAACTTATGGAGTTGTATTAATGATTTTGATATTATAATAAATTCTGTAAATGCATATTTCGACACCAGCAATTTATACTACGCTAACTCGAAGTTACGCTTTTTTGAGTTAGCGTAGTATAAATTGCTGGTGTCGATTTGTTACGGTCGCGAATGATACTTTAATCAACATGCAACTTAATACTGACCTGCAAATTGCAAAAAAACATAAGAAAGTTTGAATTTTGCGGGCTACCTGGCGCTTCCCCTTTAAAGTAAATTAGTATTTTCTAACCATCGATAATAAAAGACAAATTGCAAAAACCCCTTCATTTCTTTTTAGATTATACAGTCTTTCATAATAATACACGTTTTGCTGATTCGAAAGATCGGATCCGATTGTGTTTTGTTTTATTACAAGAGTGGGTTTCAATTATTTCAATGTAAACCTTATGTCGTCGTTACTAAGTCCCACAACGCATTGTCATTACAACAACTGTACTGGTAACTGATAAGAATCGTTCAGATTTCTATCGAGAGGGGCTAGCAAAAATGTAATCGTGACTATCGGTCGGATACAATACAACGTACCTCCACGTATGAGAGCATGGTTTATTCAAGAGGGTTTCTAAACATTCCCTATGTTTTTGTTTTTATAACGATTTCATATTATTCCAGGAGGAGGTGCAGCTGTGTGCAACGAACATTGGTACGGAACTTATTGCATGCCGGATTCATAGAATTATTTTATATATGCTACAGAATAGCTTGCGTCTGACTTACGTTATAATGTAATACGCCGCTAAGGCACATCTATACTTAGTAGAAATATTCAATTACCTTAAAATAATGCCATCATTGTTAAGACAAATCAGATCCTTGATGTAAATTAACAACATTGCATTCAGATCAAATTCTAGCATTCAACTCATTACTCATTTCCTTTTGCGATAACTGTTAGGTCCCCTAGACTTGGTGACATTAACATCTAATCTCATACATAAATAGGCTACTATATTACTGTAAACGTAAGTTTTATCCGAGCGAGTACACATGGCAGATAATGGTTACGCTGAATGGACCACATGTGAGAAATTAAATAGTCGTATGTAATACATAATAATTAAATAGCACCTCCATACGAGTAATTAAGCTTCTATGTAATTTTGTGTGTATGTAACTCTCTGTATATCTTATTTGCAAATGTCATAAAAACGTTTCACAAATATCTCGTAAACTGGCATTTATTTAAAGATCGTTTTATATGTTGTATATCCTCATTCTCATTGTCGTCGGGTTGGCAGAATGTGGTATTTAGATGAGGCATCTATGTAAATTCTGCCTCTTCTACACAATCGCCTATATTGAGCGTTCTTTCAAAGGGTTTTAATGGATTGGACGAGTATATAGTTGCTACTCGATGTATGAAATTCTGCATCAATATAGGAAATTGTCTGGGGAGTGTGAAAGTTGTCTTATCATCATTTGGATGCGACTGAATGTTAGTAAACGTCGAAACATTTACTTGTATTATATTTTGTAGCCTAAGCTACGATGATTGTCTAACAGGTACATACATTATATATTTAGGTTTACATAATATATTGGAATATTTGTGAGATGGAAAATATTTTTATTATTTATGTCAACATTTTAATTTATGAAGATTCATCTGTACAAATTGGAAAAATGTAATCTTATTAAGTGAATCGAGCTGTACGCACGGTATAGTTTTAATCTAAAGCCCTTTCCTGATTGTCGGCGCGTCAGCTGTGCGGGATCAGCATGCTCGGTACACCCGGTACCGAAAGCTCACTGAGCGCTTATGTTCAATGAGCGTTTCCTGCTTGTCTTGGTATGCGCGGGAGTGGGGCGGGATCGTTTCGGTTTACCGCGCTCGGTGTTTACAGAGAGAGAGACAAGTGACGCGTATTAATTGAAAATTGTTATTGCTGGACCAAAAGATTTAAAAGCTCTTCATACGTTTGCTTTGACATCCTGAACATGGATAAAAAAATATTATCATCCTGTGAACAGTATTATATGAACAATATTATAGCGCCTTCGTTTTTTTTTTTTTTTTTGTAAACGCCGATGAATATAACACGCCCCAACGTCTTTATCACTCGAAGACGACATTTTCTCGCGTGGATTTAAGCGACACTGCAAAATTTGTGCCGAAAACATAACGTTAGGGGCCGTACTATGAAGTATTAATGCCATCATGATTCCAGTCCGAAAAAGGGATGGTGCTATCGCTCATGTATAGCTAAGTCTCTCTCGCGTACTGGAATCATTATGACATTAGAACGTCATAATATGGTACCAGGTCCGTAAATAAAAGCATTGCAGTATCGTTTCGGTATACAGAGCATACTATACCGCACTGCTGCCTCACCGACAAATTATGAAAGGGCCTAAAGACAGGAAAGTTATTCATCATTGTGTTTAAATGTGATTGATTTCTGGTACCTTCTATACCTTGCATCGAAGAATGGAGACCAATTATTTGTCAGCTGTTTAGATCAAAATACCAAGTACGCTTTTAGGTGGTGGCCTAGTATAAATAGATATGCACAAGATACCAATTTTGGAATGGTTTTGAAGTGTTGAAAATGTAATTCTTAAAAAAGGACTGCTTGCAAGGTACTGAAAGACATGATTACAAAATAGGTTATTTTTAAGTTTAGCACATTGTAATGATATCATATTTTGTAAGGTTACAATATGCAGACACATTTGTAAGGTGTAATTCATGAGAGTAAATGTTGAAAAACAATATTGTTGTTTTTATTTATACCTTAGTTGTTTTTGTTATTGCGTAAATGAAAACATGCGTTGGACACAAATAACATTTAATACTGCTACGTATTTGAGGCATTGCTGGAATCTTGATCAGAGTAAATATGGCTAATTTCATTGAGCACTGTAAACACACAATTGACAATCTCTGGAGTCTTCATTTTCACCACACCAGTGCTCTTGACTTCTGCTCTGGGCAGAGTTACTTCACACAAGTCAAACACAGTAATATCTAACAGGATCATTTCAAATATTTGATTCTGTAGCATTTGGTATGCTAGTGTCACGTCGTCTTTGACTCTGAAATGAAAATAAAAACATAGTAATGCCTAACTGTTAAGAGGTTTCATTTGGCAATTAAACCTTTGATGGGGGAAAAAGGGTGATTTTGTATGAAAAATCTTATTCCTTGGGTTAATTGTGGGGCTGAAAAGGGGAATACAGTTTAACCTATTGACCGCCTCAGTCTGATTAATACGACAAATGTTTTCGTGCCCGTACCGCCTCAGTCTTAGGTATTTATACGACTGAGAACCTATGTTCGTTTTTTGTTTTTTATTTAATTGCACGACCCGATATTATCATAAATTGACGATTCGTTTATTTTTGAGCTGGCCGCTGGGGGCACGGCAATTGATATAAACCAAGCGGTCAATAGATCTTATTCCTTTGATCTATAACCTTGGAACTTAGCCCGAATCTACTTAACTAAATTAAAGTGTCGGTGTACGAACAATACCTTTTAAAGGGAAAATATGAAATCCACGCGAACGTAGTCGCGGGCAAAGTGCTAGCTGCATATATTTGAACATCATGTTCGTTTCAATGTATATTGGACATCATGTTCGTTTCAATGTATATTACATTTCATGTTACGTTTCACATGTGTCGGCACCGACTCAGTGTAAGGGAACTACTATAAGCACCCACTAGCTGTGCCTCGCGGCTTTCGCGTGGAAGTCGTACGATACACAATATACTAAACAAACAACCACATTTTAATAAAACTCCCTCGTCCCCCGACCCGCTTCATTTGTTCACAATTTCAAGGATTTTAATTTTTTTTTTGCGCGGAACCCTAATTCTTTTTCTAAAAAAAAAGTAGCCTAAGTTACTCCTTATAGCATCAACTATCTGCCAGTGAAAGTCCCGTCAAAATCGGTCCAGCCGTTTCGGAGATTAGCCGGAACAAACAGACAAAAATGATAAAATAGTTTTTATATCAAACAAAAATTTTAATTTTTTTTTTTTTTTTGAGTACTATATATACTTTCACATGCATTTAGTAAAAAGCTGTTATTTTGAAATTACAAACAGACACTTCAATTTTATTTATTTGTATAGATATCAAAACCATGCAACAACACTATGCTATGAGAACACACATGTTGTTGCGTTTAAAATTTTGTTAAAATCAGTTCAGTTGTTGAGGCACCAAGAAAGAAGTACTAACAAACAAATATAAAATTTTGGTTCTTTATACTAATAAAGATCCAAAATTGTATGGTTTAATTTCTTGTAATTGTATGGTTTAAAGTCTACTAGTGTAGACTTTGAAAAAAATTAACCCTGTAACCACTTTCGCCGAATTAATCCGGCAAATATTCTCGAGCCCATTTCGCCAGGGTCACTGTGCCGGGTGCTGTGGGCACAACAACAGATATGAAGTCGGGCAGTTAAAAGATTGTTGTGTATCTTCTTGATTAATAAGATTTGTACAAGTACCCCACATGTGTGAAAACAACACATTAGTTTAATTTAAGGCTACCCAGTGTTTATGCTATCCACGAAATAGAACGGTGAATTACCTAATTAGTGTTTTATTGGATATAATAAATGTTAAAATCACTGGCATGTTTACCACAGATGAAATTTAACTGCCATTAAAATTGACTTTCTCCATGGAAAAAAGGACTATAAACTTAAAGCAAGCACACAGCAAAAGCAATATGAACTTGTATCGTCGTCAGATCTCCTATGGAAACCCTGGTACGATGAGGTAAGAGTTTATGTGAGACTGGTCAGAAAATGCTACACAGAAAAGTTTGGAGGGCTATGGAGGAGACCTTTGCCCAAAAGTGGGGCTTTACAGGTTGAAAAGCTAAACTAGTATCTATTGCAGGATTTCTAAACTATTCAAGATGTCGGGTAATATGGATAATCCTAATTTAGAGCACCCTGTATATTTTGAATTAGGTATACATACCCATTCCATATAATCTGGATGTCTTCAACTTCAAAGGATAATTTCAACTTATCCCTGTGATCAACTTGTGGTGTCCTGTACATTAGTGTAAAAGGATCCGTGTTGCGGGATGAGTCATTCTCCACAAATTTGAAACCAAAGTACAGTAATTGTTGCTAAAAATTAAACAATATAATGTTAGTCATTGTTTAGTAATGTGGCTTCAGTTTGGTTTGAGCTCTGTTTTGAGATTGAAAATTGTATTGATAAACATAAAATATATCAGAATAATTCTTAACATGGTAAAGATGTAAGCCAAACCAGTTATAATGCTAGTAGCAGGGCTTAAGGGCTAACTTCCCAAGGCATGCTGGATGTACCATCTAGGACAATTGCAGTGAACCACTTTTCGACCTTATTACTAAAGTAATTACCAGTGATCGGAGTAGGTAGATTGAATTGGGGTCATTACGCCGAAACGTATATATTAATATGGACATTCCTCCGGAATTTCGGAATCGGCGCCACCCGCGGATGAGCAACTTTCCGTAACAAGTTATTGTTAGATTTTTGACATGTGATGTTATATGCCTTTCCTATTCTTTTTCCTACACTCTCTGTAAGAGTAGGAAAGGTATACTCTAGACTGCAATATTTCGCATTATCCACCGTCCCCGAATCGGCGCCGCGCTTGTCTTGGTTGCAACATTCCGTAACAAATTGTTGTTAGACGTTTGATGCCTTTCGTATTCTTTTTCCTACACTCCGTGCAAATTAGAACAGGGAAGGTATACTCTAGAATGCAATATTTCGCATTACCGACCGTCCCCGAATCGGAGCCGCGCTTGTTTAGACTAGACTTTATTAAGTGCAACTTTCCGTAAAAAACTATTGTCAGATGTTTGACATGTGATGTTATATGTCTTTCCTAATCTTTGTCCTACACTCTGTGTAAGTTAGAACAGGAAAGGTATACTCTAGAATGCAATTTTTCGCATTAAGTCTGACCCGAATAACGCTGACTCAATGAGTCGACGTGACAGACGCACGTGTTTTGACGTCGCCGAGAGGTTAAAAATTAATCTTCTCATACTGTATGAACCTACAGTTTATGAACTACAGGTTTGGATCATATATAAAATATTAAAAATGTATTAATGCTTCGATCGGATTTCGATTGTTTTTATTATTCATCAGATAAATAATAAATTAATTTAGTTTTGATACCTTCCTTTAAATTTAGAATTGAGTAGTAATAATATCACTATCAACATAAACAATATTTAATTGGATCCGGAAATACTGGAATTACTTTCCGGGAAAATGGCTTATCCATATTCTTCTTTCTGTGGGCATTTATGATACAAGTACCAAAAATCAATCTACCTACTCCGATCACTGGTAATTACACACATAAGGGGGGGGGGGGGGGGTACATTTTAGTTTTGCCACACATAAGGGCTATTTTAATGCACCCTAACTTTATTGATAATTAATCTGCTTTTACTGTAAATACTGCACATACCTGTGTAAAACAAAATTGTTTAATTTGACAATCAAATATAGTCTGTAAAGTTGTCTTGACAGCAGTGCCAATCCTTTGTTCACCTCTTTCCAACATGTATGGCAGATGAGTGGCTTGGTCTACTGTGATACTGATGCCCCAGGACAGGAGTATGGCTGCATAGGATATCTTACTTTTACCGTTTTTGTCTTGAGTTGATGATAATACATTTATCTGAAAAATTTTACTCTGTTACCTACCAGGTAGATGTAAGGTGGATGATTATTCCAGGCACAATGCCCGTGGAAAAATAAGTGGTAAATTGTGGGCTGAGTATGTGGAGTTACAGAATGTGAATTTGATCACTTTATTTAATAAACAAGTCATCTGTAATGCGTTTTGTATTAATTACTATGTACAACAGCCTACTTACGAATAAAGCACTAGCATCATCTTCACAATACTTTAAATTAGCTCGCTCTTCGATTTGTACGACATACTTTGTTGACGAATTAGCTGCTACTGCACGCACAAGAGCTTGTCGAATTTTAGACGCATACTGCTTTAGTTTTACTGTGCCATATTGTAAATTGTACATCGGAGACACTTTACTCAGCCGCCACGTCCCTTCATTGTAAATAGCTGTGAAATAGTTCGAAGTTTTAGTAAATGAAACTCAAATGCTTTGTAAATAATACATCAAATTATTCATCTTACCGGCTAATGGGTCGCCTTTAACTATATTTTTTGTGGTTGAATTATTTTCCCGCTGCCAGGTAGATTCCGGCCGATATATGGACATAGTATTTATTTTGTTTTCACTATTTTGTTGATATTTTTAGTTAATTCGGAGAAGGTAAACACGACTTTCAACAAGATTCAACGCAAACAGTGACGGTTATTTTTGACATTGACATTTTATTTCTCTGTTCCACGAAATAAAAGTGACAAAAGTGAAATCTTTAGAGAATGTAAATGACAAATCCAGAAACACATAACTCTTATTTTTTATCAAAATTATTAGAGCTGTGTTTCAAATTCATCAGTTCCCTTGTTAAGATTCTTCTATGCAAACTATCGTCCCCTAAGCTCCTAATGGGGGGGTAGTTACTGATAATGTAAACTTAAACTTTTTTACTTATTGTTCGCATCCATGAAAAGTTTCAAGTTTACAAACCCAAGGAATAAGATTGTTCTTATAAACGAATTCCCCCTTGTCACCCTTCCCTTTTAGGGAAAAATTTAACTGCTTGCTTCGATTAGCTCGAAAAGTGATTGAAGTAAAAAAAAAGTAAATGTACCCCGCGAAATTGAAATTTTCTTACGATTTTTGTAATTTACAGCTCATTGTCTGGGTGAAGTATGATTCGCGACCGTAACAGATAAGTATTTACAGAATTATTATCATTAAAGTCATCAATACAACTTTCTAAGACCAAGTAATAAAATTATATGGGGAAGGTCGGGCAAAGCTAATTGTAGATTGCGTAATCATAGCTAGGTCCCTACGGCCTACAATAAATTTGACATTTCGTTCATTCACTCCATTTCTTGTTCGTTCATGAGTTTGGTTTGATTTCACTATTTCTATAATTTCGGTGATTTCAATATTTTTATCAAGTATTTGACATAGAAAGTGTCAGAATTTAAAACCTTAACTATTTCCTCTTCTTCAAAATGTTTCTACCCTCTGTTTAATTTTTTCAAATTCTCTACTAATAGCTTCTAGCCACCATCTTTTAATTTTAGGGTCTCTCGGGAAATAGTGGACTCCAATTTCGGAGTATTTAGTAACACAACAACGCGTCATTTTCACAAAAATAAAATAAAACCACCTCACGCCTTGTATTATTGGCTTGTGTTGGGAACTAGCTACGACAGCGCCATTTTGACAGTTGCCTTCCCCATTGAATCACTATTTAATGAAATTTTAACATTTCTGGGATAAACTAACTTAAGGGGGAAGCGCTAAGGTAGCCCGCGAAATTCAAATTTTCTTAGATTTTTGCGATTTGCAGCTCAGTGTCTGGGTTTATGTTGATCAAAGTATGAAACGCGACCGTAACAAATATGTATTTATAGAATTATAATATTAGAATCAATAATACAATTCCTTAAGTTAGTATAATCCTGAAATGTTAAGATTTCATAAAAAAAGTTATTCAATAGACTTACTTGGTCTTAGAGAGTTGTATTGATGACTTTAATGATTATAATTCTATAAACTCATATTTGTTACGGTCGCGAATCATATTTCAATCAACATACTACCTAATACTGATCTGCAAATTGCAAAAAACGTAAGAAAATTTGAATTTCGCGGGCAACCCTTGCGCTTTCACCTTAAAGGCCACCTTAGAATTAGGAGAGTGAGTGTTTAAATTCGTAGGGGAAAGTACCTACAAAATACACGCGGACAAGTCACGCGTGAACTACAGTCTGGCCGTCGAGAGAAAGCGTTCTTGATCAGTTGGACCATTTCTAGTATGTGGTGATAAGGATCAAATTCACAGAACACATATTCGTTAGCACATATTCGTCACCTGTCAGTTTCATAACTGACAGGTGTCAAGAATGCATTCTCTCGGCGGCCGGACTGTAGTTATTGTAATGTCAACAAGACGAGAATGTTAGAAAAAAAGCCACTAGAGTGAGCACTGGAATCGTGTGAACTGGTTATTAGGTCAAAGTCAAACAAATGACGTCTCTGTACAAGTAATCTGTGGATTCTGCTGTCAACACTAACAGCGTCAACTGTCAGCTGTCAATGACGTCTGAACTCTATAGAAAAAGTCGAGTACGAAAAATCTTGTTATTTCGTATTTCGTTTGTTGTTCACTGAACTATAATCAAGTATTTCTACTTTCTACATAAAAATATTCATCTAAATTTGCTTACGTCACCATTACATCGCAATTTGTGATTGAAGGTATGTAATCCGTGTTGAATTACAACAACAACCCGAGCAAAAGATCAATAAATAAAATTTTAAGTTGGAAATGGAACGCACATAAATACTTGTTTATCAAAAGCGAATGTTAAGTTGGACTTTGAGATTGATAATTACGCCGGGTCGTCGGGTACTCGTCGGTTAGTTTCTTACTCATTTGCATTCCGTTTGTCGTGAAGGATGGATCAGCTTCGCTTTGACGGTCGTGTTGCGGTGGTGACTGGCGCTGGTGGCGGTCTCGGCAAGGCCTACGCTCTGCTGTTGGGCTCGAGAGGCGCTAAAGTAGTGGTTAACGACCTCGGTGGAGCTCGCGATGGCGTTGGACAGTCAAACTTTGCTGACGCTGTTGTCAAGGAAATTAAGGCCAAAGGTAAAATTGCAGATTCTCAATTAATTATTATTTATGTCTTTAAGCTTTGTTGGTTGGCTACATAACAATGTGTATATCAGATGTTGTACTGCATTGAGGTTAATATGAACAACTTAATATTTAGAGTGTAGGTAATTTGGTTATTGTTGAATATGATTTTTTTATAGAATTGGACTTGTGTTATTTCCTCTGTATTTTGAACTTTGGATACTATTAATTTGTGTCTATTACTATTTATTTGAGCGGTAATAATTTACCTGGTTGAAAGCATCTGTTATCCATACTTCCATAGTAATATTATAAATTCGAAAGTAACTCTTGTCTGTCTCAAAAATCTACCCCATTTTAAAAATCACAAATAAAATTAAAACTTTTGTTTACCTCTTTTTAAGAGATTTAAGGGATTGGAGGTCATAGTTAGTATCATGACTACTTAGGTAACATTTATCATTATTTTTAACCAACTTCCAAAAAAGGAGGAGTTTCTCAATTCGGTTGATGTTTTTTTTTAATGTTTGTTACCTCAGTCATTCGTTGCAAGTCCATCGTAATTTGGAAAATTGTTTTTTTACTTGATAGGACATACTTCCAGATTGGTCTCATTTTTATCAAAATCCAGTTCTGATGATAGGAACCATGAGGAATTGTGGGAACTTCTCAAATATTATAGGCATATACGTAGCGATTTTTGGTATTTTCATCAACAAAACAGGGATTTGCATTCAGAAAGTATCATTTGGTGAAGTGGAACTGATGAAGAATACCACAGATGGCCACAGCAACTTCTCAGTGATAAGTATTTCACGGGTGGCGATAAGATACACTACCATCCAAAGTTTGGAAGCAAACCTGTCTTCAAACAAAACAAATGAATACCGACTATAGGCGGCAAAAATTACATAAAAATAAATGGATTGTTATTCCACATTCATGAAGTTTTAACTAACTCCTTAGTTTTGACGAAACACATGTTGACAGTTCTAGTCATGTTATGACTTAATCCGTCAGATACTTTATTGTTGCCATGGTGTGGTTTTATTGATAATATTTGGTGGTTTTAACTTTATAAGACCCTGTTTAGTCCAACTGGAGCATTGACACGTAAAAGTTGTGATATTAACATTGTCCGTATTCGAAAGATATCAACGACTCTTTAACCTTATTTTTTTTTCTGAAAATGGCAAAACGTAAGCAAATCACGCTCGAACAGAGAAGCGCTATTTGTACTCTACGTGAGGCAGGATACAGTGAACGTCAAATCGCAGAAAGGCTCGGAATCTCTCATAAAGGTGTCCACTATACCCTTGTTAGAAAACGAGAAACTGGGAAAAATGAAGATAGAAAGAGATCTGGTATGCCCAAATCCACAACAAGGCAAGAAGACAACTTCATCAGGATTCTCTCTAAACGGAATCGACCCATAACTGCACTACAAATCACCGCAGCTCTGAATGAAATGCGATAAACACCCGTATCAAAAACAACTGATAAAAGACGTTTATTGTCTGCGGGACTAAGAAGATGTGTTGCAGCTAAAAAACCAAAACTAACAATTCGACTTAAGAAAAATAGACTAGAATGGGCAAAAGCGCATCAAAACTGGACAATAGAGCAATGGGAAAATTTCCTTTGGAGTGACGAATCAAAATTTGTGTGTTTGTACGCCGGTCAAAAGAAGAGAGGGCTTCAGAGGCATGTACTGTGCCTACTATCAAACATGGTGGAGGTAATGTCATAGTTTGGGGGTGTTTTGGCAACCATAAACCTGGAAATCTAAACAAGGAAGGTTACTTGAAAATTCTCCAAAATACCGCCGTACCCAATGGACTCAATCTAATTGGTTCTGGATTCATTTTCCAACAGGATAATGATCCTAAGCACTCTTCTAAACAGTGCCAGACCTTTTTGAACAAGAAAAAAGATGAAAAATTTTAAACATCATGCAATGACCATCTCAATCACCTGATCTTTCTCCCATTGAGCTTGTTTGGGATGAATTCGATAGAAGGGTGGAAAATCGTTCTCCTACGAGCTCAGAACATTTGTGGAAGCTACTATAGAGCGAATGGAACAAATTAGATGAAGATTATTTTAATAAATTAATTAATAGAATGCCTAGAAAATGCAAGAAGCTAATAAAGGAAAAAGGAGGACACTTTGATGAAGATTTTAATTAAATTTTATATTTTATGTAAAATTTTTGTTCTGCCTAAATTAGTTTTTGTTTATATTTTAATTTTTTATCAATACATTCAAATTGAAATGACTTTGTTTTGTTTTATTTGATTTTACCTTGCTGCTTCCAAACTTTTGGACGGTAGGTAGTGTATCTCGATTAAGATAGTTAAGCGACTATGACGAAGTAAATTTAAATAAATGGTTCTGATGAAAATGGTACCATCGAACTGATCTGATGATGAAGCCGGAAGGTAGGCACCGGACCTCCGTAATAAAACACTGTATCCTAGCCGTGTTTGGGATTATTGGAATTGTCATGAGATGCACTCAAGCTATAAATTATTTTAATCGTAATATGCTTCAAATTGCGCTAATTGAGTCGTATGTTATGTGTGGCCTTGATTGTCAGAAGACAAATTTCGTCAACGATCTGTCGTCATGTGGTTGATTTAATAATTTTTTGGCGACGGCGTCCAAACCTGATAAAACTACGGCTTCCAGACTTCTGACACGACTTAGCACGACTTTAAATTTGTCTTTTTGCAAAGTTTTTATTTGAAAGGGTATACTCTTGAGGTGGTCGCATTTAAATTTGGTCAAATTCTGATGAGTGGGTTTTGAGTTAGCTTCAATAATACGTATTTTTTTTCCATTTAGTGTATGTTGATGATGTTATAATAAGTTCCTGTCACTGTTATTTACTTAGCAAGTAGTGGTATACCTACGAATTTGGGTGGGGTAGGTAGGTACCACAACTAAAATGTGGAAAATCTTTGTAATGTTTTTTTTTTTTGGAAGTCGGTTGTTTTTTATACTTAAGTAAGTTTTTATTAAACTCGGTCCACTCAGACAAAATTAACTCAAAAATTACCGAACTGATTTTCATTCGGTAAATAAGCTGAAATATGATGATATGATGATTGTTGAAGATGTCGGAAAAAATTATGCTGACTGGGAGCTTTCTGGCATGCGCCGCGTAAACCAGTAGAGTATTACGGACCATAGGGTACTTTTAATCCCGGTAGTACGTTCCCGTGGGATATTTTCCGACATCCACGCGGGCGAAGCCGCGGGCAAAAGCTAGTTAAAATATAAGTAATCTTAATTTGTGTTAGGAATTCAAATTCAAACTCTCATGATTAAATAATATTCTGTGTTATCAGATTCATCATATATTTAAAGTAGGTACTTAACATCATTGTTATGTATTTTACAATGTTATTAATGATGTAACTCGTCTTTTGAAAAACATTTATTCCTCTATTCTTTGTTAGTTTGTTATTTAATTTATTTCAAGTCTGTAGTCTGTGTTTCAAGTTTGTAGTCTGTCTGTTCAAGTCTGTTTTTAATGTAAGGTGTACTGGGGTAATTCCGACGGGAATTTTTACGAGATGTCTAGAGGTCTACATTTCGGTTAGTTATGTAAAGTAGTTTCATATTTACTGCCATTAATAAGCGACTTCGGTTAACTTAATGAAAAGATTTAACCAATGGATATATTAGATTCATAAATATGTAGTTGGATTCACTAGATAGAGCATTTTGAATTTTTGAATTATAATTTTTTGGTTTACGGGAAATTACGAACTATCTTGGGGTTATTCCGAAATTATTTAAACGTCGACTTTATTGTACTTTGACCAAAGGTTTACATTTCTTTTTCAATCGTATTTACCCCTTACTCAAAATATCATGAGTTTTGTATTTCGGAATTACCCCAAGAAGAGAATTTTATGGATTTTCGGAATATACCCTTTTTTGGAATTACCCCAGTGCACCTTATTTCATAATTTTTCATTGTTGACTAGTAGATTGTACACATTGAGTACACTACACACTAAAGTAGCTAATTTGGCTAATCAAGAATTAATGTTGTTCAATAGTTTTTCTAAGAGACTTTGCCACATTTATGGTTTGCATAAATGCAATAATCTAACAGGTAATAATTTATTTAAAATGTCCATAGACGAATATGTTTTTAAAAGTGTCCCTTTCACGGTGATTCTGTCCATCATGTTAAATTATTTATTGCTTCAAAAGAAAGCCAGTTATACAACTACAGTTTTTCAAGCTTACCTTTTATAGAAGTTCTGTCCTACTTTGTCCATCCTAATTTATGTCAACCACTGTTAGTTTCGACCTTAACATTCCTATTGACTTTTCCATATTGCTTATCCCCTCATAACCCTCATTTTCCATTCATATGTATTTTTATGTTAAGAGGGCTGTCGCATTTTGGCACCACTGAAGCTCACACAGAATGTTGAATGAAAAAATGCATTTTTTGAAAAATGTAATCAATTGGCGAACTAATAAATAATATTAATTTAATAGGTAATTATTAAAAATACATTTTTATCGTGGCATTTAATTAACTCATCTCAAAAACAGATCATAATACTTATTGAGCTGAGTTAATTAAATAACACAATATAAATGTTTTTAATAATTACCTATTAAATTAACATTTTTAATTAGTTCGCCAATTGATTACATTTTTCAAAATAGCATCTTTTCATTTAACATTCTTAAAAATTTGGTCCCGTGTGAGTGACGAAGGCGGCAAAATGCGATAGCCCTCTTAATTAATCTTTTCCTTCACAGGCGGTATCGCGGTCGCCGATTACAACAATGTCGTCGAAGGCGAGAAGATTATTAAGACCGCCTTAGATAATTTTGGCAGGATTGATATCCTTATCAACAATGCTGGCATTCTTCGTGATAAGAGTTTCACTAAAATGTCCGATCAGGTAGATACTTTACTCATAATGTTATCTGTAGTTTACTTGGTGTTTTATTTACAGTTGCACTAATAAGAATAAGGGATGTGTAAAAGATTACAGTATAACAAGATAAAACACTTGAAGATTAGAACTTTATCTCAGAAAAAAAAAACTGTTCAGTATCCAGTACAATATTCCACTATCTATTATTAATTATTATGCTATCTTATTAACATTTAACCTTTGTGAATCTATTTAAATACTGCTATTATTATGGCAATGTTTATGATTTCTTGGGGTATTCTTTAAATACATACAAATAAATAAAATTGAAGTGTCTGTTTGTAATGTCAAAATAACAGCTTCTTACTAAATGCATATGAAAGTATATACGGTACTTATAACAAAAAAACAATTTTAAAAATTGTTGTCTGTCTGTCTGTTTGTTCCGGCTAATCTCCAAAACGGCTAGACCGATTTTAACAGGACTTTCAATGGCAGATAGCTGATGTTATACAAAAAAAAAACTTGTGAAAAAAGGATATTATTATTTTTTAATTTATAAGATATCTAATGCTATGTTCTTTCATTCAGGACTGGGATCTCATTCACCTGGTCCATCTGAAAGGTGCTTTCAAAACCACCCACGCCGCATGGGAACAGTTCAGAAAACAAAAGTATGGTCGCGTCATCATGACATCGAGTAACGCGGGTATTTTCGGAAACTTCGGACAGGCTAACTACAGGTCAGTTTGAATGAAGACTTATTTTATAATAATTCATGCATAATGCTGGATTTCTATGCCTAACTTACCTATCTAATAAAACTAACAACATATATACATTTCTATATTAATTTTCCACATTTTACAACATTAAAGAGTACAATGACCAAATGAAAATACAATACATACAATGTTAAATGTATTTAAATTTAGAATGCAGACTACTTACATGAATAATAAGCAAGCATGCTTCGGAAGATTAAAGTCCAAGTTTGAGGTCACGATTTAAACTTGCATATTGGTCGGCAAATAAGCGAAAAAATACACCTACGTCACACCTCTGTCTTGCAGTAATATTCATGTTTTTGTTTTCGCACGAAACATATTTTCAGTGTCGGCGTTGACGTTGCGTAGATAGTGTGTAAATGGATACGATGCGCTAGCGACACGTTGATGCGACGTCAGGGACATGTTTGCGCAGCCTTTACGCTGCGTATAACGGTTATGTTATCTCACAACAATGATGTTTTGCTAGCCTAACACAAACATGTTAATAGGAATATGCATGTATTTTTTTTCACTAAATCAATAAAATACAGTAATATAAACCCAAGAAAAGTAAATTCTACTACTGCTTGCTGCTCAAAAAAATAATGATACCCCAACAATTTTCTACTACAGTTCAAACGTCCGTTTCTGTCGCGGTCATGATGTGACGTCATTTACCACGTTACTGCTTTGTTTTTAAGTTTTTTTAGCCCCAAATCATGTAAATTAAATTATTTTTTGTGCTTTATTCAAGCAAATATCGCACTTACTTATGTATGTAGGTACGTTAGTGAGATTTCAAGCACTGCAAAAAATAGATTATTTTATTTTTTTATTCACATAATTTTTTTACGTCACTTCCGGCATTGTCGAAGGCGACGCGTTTTGAGTTTACATTCCGTACCACCAAAAAAAAAACGGAACATTAAATAATGAATTGTAAAATAAGTAATGCATTAAAAAATGTAAAAATATTGGAATTTGTTCTTCATACAATGTGCATATTATATTTAAATAATGAATTAGTTTTGAATTACGTGCATATTCCCTATTACTCAGAAGACAAATGAAAAGCATGACCACGTTTTCAAACTATGTATTTAAATTTTTCCTCCCTAGCGCCGCCAAAATGGGTCTGGTCGGTTTGACCAACACCCTGGCCATTGAAGGCTCCAAATACAACATTAAGGTCAACACAATCGTGCCCACGGCCGCGTCTCGTCTAACAGAAGACATCCTGCCCCCAGAGATGTTCGAGGCCATGAAGCCTGAACTTATTGCACCTGTTGTTGTGAGTATAAGCATAGAAAAAGTTACAATACGCGGTATACCCGGGTTTTAAAATGACACCCGAGCTGCTTTAGAAAGAGATTGAGATGACACTTCAAAGCCGTACTTTTTGTAAAAGTCAGTGCGCCATATTGGCGGCCATGCACTTTACTTCGTATAAACGAAAACGCTTTTGTTATGATGCTGTAAGCCCATAGTTTTCGGGTGTATGATACTTAAACCAGTCAGGAGTGTTTGTTTGTACAATAATGTGCTGGTTACAATTCTCGTGTCAGAATTGTACCTGGTTAATCGTATCATACGCTCCGAACGCGTTTCAATTTACGGTATCAACCTACAGCTTCCGGGCGTGTGATACGCCCAGTGTCGCTTCGATTCTCCAAGTTTTAGTATAATTAAACCTTATCTCTTTACAGGCATACATGGTACACGAATCGTTCCCCGATAACGGCGCGGTCATAGACTCCACGCTTGGATATGCCACCAAGATGCATTACGTCAGAGCTCCGGGTGCAGTACTTAGGTAAGTATTTTTTCATACACAAAACTTAGGGCGAAATAAGCAGACCGCACTTTAACACTAGCGTTTCATACGAATTTGAACCTTCATATTCTTATGAATCGCTTAGTGCTTCGACGGAGATTCTGAAAACTAGAAAGCAGTGACATAAACCGGTATTAAAAAAGTAGGTCATTTCTGGTCATAATTTTGACTGTTTAGCTTTAAGTTGTTACTGCAAAACATAATCTTCTTCAATACCTACCCTTATTAAACCGGTACTCGAAATAAAAATATGAAAGCGCCGATGCGCATACCCAAGGTAGGTATAGGTTTTTCTATACTGGAACCGTGTTGCTTAGGCTACACCCTGTACCGTATTTTATTTATGAACGTTTTCTTTTGGTCCCTCCCTGCCTAACATTTTATTTTAATTAATTAAATAAATAATAATAATGATTATTGACATAACGGTCCCGCATGACGGGATCCTCGTGAAAGCCGAAAAAGATAAACAAATCAAGTATCTTGACTTGGCTCGCGAGGTTGTCGACATGTGGGATGTGGACTCAGCGATCATTGTGCCGATAGTCGTATCAGCCAATGGCTTAATTGCCAAGAGCCTCGACCAACACCTAAGGAGGCTCTCGTTGGGCAGCTGAATTAAGGGCTTGATTCAGAAAGCGGTACTTCTGGACACGGCTCTCATTGTTAGGAGGTTCCTCTCTCTGGAGCCCTGACCGCCGGTAGCTTGGACCCTGTTCCCGATACCGGTGGGCTACTATTTTGAAATGTTTTTATACTTTTTATATTCTAATGTTTAAAAATATTATTTATATGTATTTATTAAAATAAAGGGAATAATAATAAAATAAGTTTGGAATTGTATAAAAAGTTGGCCTACTTATCGTAACACGTCACAAGTATGCGCCGATGTCTTGTCACTACGCTCCAGGAGTAACAACCATACTTATGTAATAGTATCATGAAACTTTATGGATGGTATTTAAAAGTACTTCAATTTATTCCCATTTCATTTACCTAATTTTGCCTGTGTTCCACCAAATATACTGAATGTGCACCAAAATATGTTCATTAAAATATGTCATAACGAGCATCTATTTAACAACTGTTGCAAATTTGTAAAAATAGTAATACACCTAATTTTAAAAACAAGCATTTATTTTTTTAGTTTTACTTCAGATAATGCACTGCAAAATGTATTTGAATCAAACACAAATTAATGTCCAATGTAGCTTTATTAATAAAAAATGAAACCTAACCTAACCTAAAATATGTAAATGGGTATACGGTACTAGGATGCATACTAAATATAACCTAACCTAACCTAACCTAAAATATGTAAATGGGTATACGGTACTAGGATGCATACTAAATACTTATTTTGTGTAACATTCAGGAATATTTGGTGCACGATCAGTATTTTTCGGGGAGCATACATAGATGTACCTTTAGATTTTTGGTGAACACAAAAATATTATCCAAACTTTATTATACCTCAATATAAAACGCGACAGCATAAAACTATTTTACAGTACGTGATCTCATTATAATATAACTAAGGGTTATCACAATCTGCGCTGTCATTTTAAACAAAAAAAAAAACTTTCATCTTTTTTATCATTTGATTACCAAGTAACTAATAAAGAAGAAGATTTACCATTCTTGTTTAATAAAAGATACGTCGGACTTAGTTCGATGATTTCTATTAAATATGTACCTAACAATAACAAGAAAATGCGCAAATTATACATGTTAAAGGTCATACGAAATGACCCTAGAACCTTTGTCATATATTATTTAACCAGCCTCTGCCCGTGACTTCGTTCGCGTGGAAGTCGTAAGATACAGATGAACAAAATTGTCATTGCAGTCGGGGGACCTGTTAGATTAAACCCCCCAACTGCAATGACAATTTTATTTATCTGTTTAGTCAGGGAGTAAATAAGTGGCCTTTCGCTTTGTGTATAAAGATTAACTAAAGAACTTGTTTTTTACTTTTTAGTTCATTTTTTTGGCAGGACAGTCGCGTTTTTTAATTTTTTTAAATATTTTTTTTAATACTTCGTCCGCGTGTTTTTTTTATGCCTATATATCTTCGCGCAAGTTCTAGCAATAAGTTGACAACGTGCTATTTCAATCGGATTAACGGCATGGCAGCGCATCGAGAACAAACATACATTTTTATTTATATATATGAATTATTAAAATAAATAAACAGTATGATCAATAAATGTTTTTTAAATATTCTATGACTAACTCAATAACATTGGTTTTGTTGATAAATATGAATTTATTGCGTAACATAAACACGACTTTTGTTTGGAGACCTCTAGGAAATCGATAATATGGCGTAAATATCATTGTCTTAATAATGGCCCTATTTCTTAAGATTAAGAAAGAAAAGAAAAACGTTCAAATGAATTGCGAACCTTTATTTTTCGAATTCGGTTAAAAATCATTCCATCAACAACACGCTGCGGTTTTTTTTTTACATTTTATGCAGCAAAAAAGGTTGAGGTCCTGATGCATGCTTCAAATCCTCTCAGCTTTATGTACTCGAATCTGTAGTTTCTAAACTCTTGTCAATAGGAAGAAGCCTTCAGACCCAGTGACCATCGAGTCCGTGAAGGAGTTCTGGCCTGAAGCTACCAACATGAACGGTGCCATCCACTTGGACAAGATGGCTGAGGTCACCGTGGACCTGGTTGAGAAGATTCAGGTATTGTTTTTTAATGAATAAATAACTAATAATAAATTTATTTAGTACACAAAAACCATACAGGGTTATTTTAAATTGGTTAGCTAAACTCCGCATACGCGATGGGTATCGGTATCTAAACACGATAAAATAAAAAATAAAAAGATCTGATGTTTTTTTGGGAGGTCAACGACCGCTGTTAGTGTTGTTACTTTAAGTATGAGTTGAGAAAAACTGTTATCTTATATTTTATCGTGTTTCCATGTCGATACCCATCACGTCTGTGAAGTTTACACAAAAGAAAACGTTTTTTTTAAACTGATACTTCAAGTGACTAAAATAACTGCGGTCAATGATCCGACCACAAAAAATCATTAAATTAATATTTTTTTTTTTGTATTATCATGTTTAGATGTCGACACCCTTCGCGTCTGCGGAATTTAGCTAGCCAGTTTAAAATAACCCTGTATAATGTCAAACGTTTGGCTTCCAAACTAGACAAGAAGCCTGTATCTTAAGCTACGGTTTCCTAGAAGAGCGGTGGCCGTCACATAGCGTCCGTAATTTGCCGGCGAATGACGTCACTGAAACGTTATTTATGAAAGTAAGTTGGTGTACTTTCCTAGAGAGCGTTTTGTGACACCGTAAAGTCAAACCTTGCTGCCATCATTTTCATGACGGCCGTCACTGCGGCCGTTGTATGGTGGCCGCCGCACTTGTAGGAAACCGCTAGCTTTAGAAGCCAATATTCCCCGAGGTTGCAGTGAAATACAACTACGTAACAATCATGCAAGTAGGTACTTTTAATTTTCTAAATACAAATCAAAATAAGCTTACAGTATATTTGATCTAATTTAGGAATTTATTTTAATGAGACTTTCAGTTTCGTCATAATTATGTCACTCTCTTGCAACCACTTGCAAGTAATTACATTTAAAACGGCTACTGACGATATATCAGACGACACTCATATCGTAGAAATTCAAATGGATGTCATATTGTGTTCGCGTTTGAGATTTGTGCTTAAAGCGCTTCGTTGACAAAAAAAGCAGTCACCCTCATACAGTATGGAATTCACTTCTAGGCAATAAACGAAACCTCAAGGAACACTACTCCATAGAAGTATAGCAAAATTAAATATTAAATAAAAAACCGAAAATTAAAAAAGTTAAATTTTCAAACAAAATAAATTCAGTTAAAGTTAACACTCTGTTTAGACAACGTACCTTGACCCCAGAAGCGAAGAGTGGCAACGATGCACGCGGGCGGCATGGCATGTACCTATTCTAGGTACTTATTTAGGCAAATAAGTAGAATAGGTAACGTAACAGCGTCGTGATAGTTTGCACTGCGTGGCAACGTTGCATTTTAAAAGGTTCATTGAATCATTTACCTAGTGTAACAATTCTACAGTGTTTAAATTTGTTCAAAATGAAAACTCTACTTTTTGACCTAATTACTGACCGATTTCGTTAATTTTTTGAATATCGTCAGAAAAGGCGATAACAAGTATGTCCTATAATTTATTGCACATATGTGGTCCCCATACTGTATACATAGCTATGAGAATACTCTAAACGCGCAACTAATACCTAATAAAAAAATATATAAATAAAAAAAAACTGTCTGTCTTTATCGGGTGGCGCAACAGATAACGGGATTTTGTTACTTCAATTATCCAGATTTTAAAGTATCCGTAGGACTTACGACTACAATTATTAGTCCGGATGATCGAGTCCCAAATGTATAACTTTTACAAGATTATATATTACTAGCTTCCGCCCGCGACTTCGTCCGCGAGAAAAGACCATGCCCATCTGTGCCCCAGAAATGCCCAGATAAATTAAATTACAACATTGTACTAATAAATGAAAACTAGAATTAAGTTGTTAATTTTGAAACCTAACAAGCACTGGATAAAAAAAACGAAAAAAAAAGACTTGTTTACATTGCAGTACCTGTGATAAATAATGTTTCATTCATTCATGCACTAAAAGTGCAGTTTATTACGGTCTGGAATCACGTCCTTTGGCCGATTTATTCATTCGTTGTGATAGTGTTGTTACTTGTTACCGATGATAACGAATACCTACTATTATAGTGTTGCGGTTTTATTTGCGTATTATTGATACGATCGGCAAGATAAAACTTCACAAAAAGTAGTCGCATGTAGATTATAGGTATTGGTAGGTATTCATATTGTGTGCCTTCTATAGTGCTTTGAATATAGATTACGTATTTATTTGAGACTGTCCTATTGAATATTTTTAAATATGTTTCGAAAAGTTGAAGTTCCTAGTGGAAAACTAATAGCAATGCTGTCTGTAAATAAAATGTATAAACAATACCAGTAGGCAGTTAATGTTTAACGTCCAATAACTTTTCAATCAGTGCTTTATATGACATTAAATCTAGATATCATAAAAATACTGTTAATAAGTTATCGTATGACATAGAGCTGCAATTTGGGCATTGCATGGCATTGCTGACTTTCACCTCCATGTTAATATGGGCATGGTCCTTTCTTGTTCCCCCGACCCACCCCGTCGCATCGCATCGCCTGCCCGTGCTGTTACTTCGTTTTCGCTTAGCGCTCGTTCTTACGTTTTTTGTTTTTGCTCGGCTTCTAAGGGTCCTAGCGTAATGTTACATACCCTATAGCCTTCCTCAAGAATTGGGCTATAAAATGCAAAAAGAATTTTTCAAATCCGACTGGCAGTGACACAAATTAGCGCGTTCAAACTGTCAATAAAAAATAAAATGTAGGTAACTAATACACTAAGCGGCATTTTTATACCCGTCGTAATTTCTAAACGAAAGGTCCGAATCGAATAATTTAAAAAGGAATCTACATGTGCTTAATCAACCTTGATTATGAAACTATTTATTTGGATAAGGACTAATACCATGTTTATGAAAACACATTCGCAACAATGCATTATTTTATAACAATTTTGATTACCATTAAAAAAGTTATAGTGAGCCAATCTTAAAAGATAGACATATGCTATCGCGCACTTTTTTTTTAGAACTTTTTAAGAGTAACAATTCCGTTATACATGATTTTGCGTAACTTTAATCGTTTACGCAGCGCACGCAACGGAAGCTCTCAAAAGGAATAAATTATCCCTGTTTTTGCAACATTTTTCATCGATGCTCCGCTTCTATTGGTCGTAGCGTGATGTTATATAGCCTTCCTCGATAAATGGACTATCCAACACTGAAATAATTTTTCAATTCGAACCAGGAGTTCCTGAGATTAGCGCGTTCAACCAAACAAAGAAACAAACAAACTTCAGCTTTATAATATTAGTTTAGTTATAGAACATGATAAATCGAAGTGCAAAGACATCGAGAGATAAAAGTGTTTGATGAAACTAACAGGATTGATATTTATTTTTATATTAGTAACAGTTTATCTAGCCATATTATAAGACGATTATAATATTATCACTACCTATAATCTCGAAGAATAATGTTAGTCATGTCATACACAAGATTTTAGTGTTAACATTTCATTTAACTTTGCTTTCGTGTCCTTGCAAAGTTCAAGGTCAAATCATAATAATGACAATCAAGAAGCATTGTTGAGTTAATTACCTCCTTCCGTCCCGAGATATGCCAAAGACATTTTTAATAATAATAATAGTAATTTCTCAGTAGCCTGGAGTCTGGATCTGTGCCCGGTTGATGGCAATAGGTTCGGCCCCTATTACTTGTGATTTAAACATAACTGGAGAAATGTGGGTGTACTATAGGTAAACTCCTGCCTAACCCTTCGCGGTTTACAGGCGTGATGTTATGTTTATATGTTGTTAAGAATGTGTTTTTCATACAACAATATTTAGCTTGTCCTATCTCAAGCGCAATAAAAACATACATAAACTCTAAACCGCGTGTTCTTGCTTTTTTACACTTTTTTTAAAATTCGATATTGGACTATTGGACCTATTTCAATATGATTGATTTTTGTTTGTGTTAGCAAAACAGAAGAATGATACCTTGAGAGTAAATCATAATTTCTCATATCTTGTTGTAGGACTTCGAAGAGCGCAGCAAGATGGACGGTGACCGCGAATCTTACTGGTCAACTTACAAATACGACTCTAAGGACCTCGTGCTGTATGCTCTTGGCAGTAAGTATAACGACAAGCAAACTATACAAGATAAGTTTAAAAGGAGTGCGGATATTTTAGCAGGTAATCAGGTGCATAAAACTGAACAACTTTCCCCAAGGAACATAGGTCGAAAACTAAAAAATAAAATTCAACTTCTCATACAAATGTAAGTCACGTGACCAGTCACTTTGTATGAAAAGTCGATTTTCAATTTTAAGATTTCGACCTATGTTCCTTGGGGAAAGTTGTTCGGTTTTATGCACCTGATTACCTGCTAAAATATCCGCACTCCTTTTAAAATTATCCTGTAGAACACTGAATGATTGATATAGGTATTTGATTTAATTCTACTACCATAGACTTTTTTCTAGAAGATCATTCCAAATTCGAATGAATAAATCATTTTGGCGGTTGTTCAGCCAATCTCAATAATTAACATAATGATGTCAATGCTGATGGAAGCATAATTAAATTTTAAGAAACTGGGGTCGATTTATTAGATTCCTAGGAATATTGATGAATAGATACATCCCCATCAGGAGACAACCAATCATGGTAATGCTAATATAATCATAAAATCTTCAATATTTCACCTGATAAAACCGTTCAAAGTACTAAACAAAAAAAAAAAAAACTTTCGTTCCCAGTCGGAGCATCAGTAGAAAACCAATCGGATCTGAAGTTCTTGTACGAGAGTCACGAGGGCTTCGCGGCTCTGCCTACATACTTCATCCTGCCTGGTATGGCCATCGAGTCACCTCTCGTGGGTAACTCCATGCCACCCGGCAAACACGCCGACTTTACTAACGTAAGTACTAAGTGATTTCTTTTTTTTTTAAGTTATTTGTAAAGTTAAAAAATCTCGCACAGTGATATTATAAAATATTATACTGTTAGAGGACTTTCAATACAGAAGGTTTTATCTGCTTTCCGATTATTTCACGGATTGATCGACGTGCGAAAAATCGTGGTGACATCGCGTTGCTTGATCTTTTCATTAGACCCTGCAGGTCTTGCATCCCTTTATAGATTTCATAGCCCTAACAAAAACCTTATAAATATAATTGTATGCTCTTTATGTTCCACCTCTTTATCTTTATATACCAATCGCAAAAGCATTGCAAATGATATCTAGAGTAAAACAATTGTCCTGTTTAGATCCTTCACGGAGAACAATTCATCGAGTTCGTGGGTGACTATCCCGGTACAGAGGGTGACTTCACAATCCGCAGCTACGTCGTCGACACATTGGACAAGGGATCCAGCGCTGTTTCCATCGTTAACAGTGAGTAACAAACAGTACTTTTAGGCAGTGATGTAATGTTCAGTATATTGCAGAGTTTGGGAGAGCACA
This sequence comes from Fissipunctia ypsillon, assembly GCA_947568875.1. Taxonomy (NCBI): domain Eukaryota; kingdom Metazoa; phylum Arthropoda; class Insecta; order Lepidoptera; family Noctuidae; genus Fissipunctia; species Fissipunctia ypsillon. The sequence continues at coordinate 10,014,165 of OX387659.1, read as the reverse complement.
GGGCGCGTTTAAAAACAGGCTCATATTAAATTTGCTGGCGAAACTTCAGAGTGATGGAGTTCTAAACACCATTAAACAAAAAAAAAATAATGTTTTTTCCTAAACTTATACTTCCATTCAGGTGATTACGGGATCAACGGTCGCGAGTAGTTTTAGTTACTTGAAATTATGAGTTTAGAAAACTAGTTTAGTTGTTAGTTTTATCGTGTTTAGATACCATCACGTCTGTGAAGTTTCGCCAGCTAATTTAATTTGACCCTGTATAGAGTTACATCGGCAATATGTTCGATAAAGGATCTTTTATGAGCGGCTATTGCAAGCAGCGCCAGTAATATAGAAAGGTGCACGACGGCGGTAACTATAATTTCGAATACAAATAACGAAAGCGATATTTTTACTTCAAAGGTAAACCTACACGCGCACCGCTTCAACATCTGGGGCACGGTAGTGCCCCGCCAAGTTACCGCGCCCCCATGTGCGCTGCCTCTTATCGTTTAACCTTTGTTTTCGTGGGTTTATTTAATTTTGCAGTGTTGAAAACGGTGAGAGTCAAAATGGCTGGTGTACCTTCACTAATCGAATCATCCCATTTACCAAAAACATGTACCTAAAATGTACTATTTAGTACCTAGGTTTAAAAAAATTGTAGGTAGCTCCTTCAGAACGAAATTATTTCGAAATTAAGGTAGACCCGCTATATTGACATCAAGATGGCGGGTGTTCTATAATATTTTATTGTTTAACCATTACTCATAAAATATAATTACACCAAAAAATTGTACCTAAAAAGTACCCCAAGTAAAAAAAAACACACACTTGATCAGTTGGATACTTCCTGAGAAATAAAACAACCGTGTCTTGTATATAAGGAAACACAATCACACATCGTCAGCCTATAATGTTCCCACTGCTGGGACACAGACCTTCTCTCGGTGAGAGGGAGTGGGCCGTAATCCACCACGCGGACCCAGTGCGGGTTAGTAGATGTCACATGTCTTCGAATTTTTATAGGGTCGTAAGTTCGAACCAAGACAGGCACTTTACCATGTGTAAATAATTTCATCACGGAAATGATTTGATGATCTTAATAATTTTATAACCAAAACTCCGAATTCACTTATCGCTAATTACATTATGTATGGACGCAAATAAAGAGTTAATAACTTTAACGCGTTATTAACATTAATGATTTATAATTTTATAATTATCCCTAAAATATATATAAATATGTACCGAGATCAATTATTCATAATAATAAACATAAGTAAACGAGACATAATTGTTTTATTTCTCAGGAAGTATCCAACTGATCAAGTGTGTTTTTTTTTACTTGGGGTACTTATTAGGTATAATTTTTTGGTGTAATTATATTTTATGAGTAAAGGTTAACAATAAAATATTATAGAACCCCCGCCATCTTGATGTCAATATGGCGGGTGTACCATAATTTCGTTCTGAAGGAGGTTCAATTTTTTTAAACCTAGGTACTGAATAGTACATTTTAGGTACATTTTTTTGGTAAATGGATTGATTCGCTTAGTTAAGGTACACCCGCCATTTTGACTCTCACTTGAAAACGTGCCTGTCATCATTTATCATTATGTAACTAGTGATAATAAACGATAAAATATTATGCCTGATACGATATCGATATGATTAGATTATATTTTATCATGGATTGGTTTATAATCTTTTATTAAGCGGTTAGTTACATTGTTTGTTGAAAATAGTTTGTATTAAGTATCATTATTAGCATTGTTGATACAATTGAGTTTTAAAACTATTTGGACGATAACGAACACATAAGACAGCATTTAGATAAGTTCTGTAATTTGTTACTTAAGATTGTGATGTTTGTCATCTGAGTTTATCTTAGACTTTACTGACATCATCGTGAAAAAACCAGAGGGGTAATTCTCGTAATTTTAAGAACGTTCACAGTCTAATCTCAGTCTCAATATGTCAAAAATACCTGTAATTTCCCTACATTTTTGACATTTGATTGTCGCCGAGATGAAATTGCGACTACATTTTGAACGTTTTTAGTTACGGGAATTGGGCTGGACTTGTTTGAAATCACCAACCCGTCTTGAGCAAGCGTGGTGATCAATGCTCGTGCCTTCTCTGTATGAGAAGAGACCTTTGCCCTGCAATGGGACAATAATAGGCTGGTATTGGTGCCTAACAAAAGAGATTGTAATTTAAATAATAATTTTATTGTTGGACGACACATTCTTGCATAATTTATGCTTAAAACACAATGATAAGTAGACAACTTGACGACGAATATTATGTACGGTCCCTCTGTCTGAAGTGTTTCAGATTTTTACCAATAAGAACCACTGTAGAACGAACCTGTACAGTCAATCACCCGTTAGTAGACACTGCAACGAAAACCGCCCTCATCATCTGCCTTTTCCCAACTTTGTTGGGGTCAGCTGGTCCAGAATTTTACATGGAGCGACTGCCCATCTGGCCTCCATAACCCAGTTACTGGGTAATACGATACCCCTTGGTAAGACTGGTTGTCAGACTTGTGATTCTGACGACCCGTAAAGACTGTCAAAGATCCACGAATGACAACCGGTACGCTCGGCTTAACGTGCTTTCCGACGCACGAAGGGGTCTTGGCATGTAAAGATGGTCACCTATCCACGAACCAACCGCGGCAAGCGTAGCCTAACCTGATCGATCGACCCGTGCGGCTGTTATTACTTAGCCACAAGTGCTATAAAATAAACGCGCTGTCAGATTATTCTCACGGACGTGCGGTCGGTCGACCGTAAGGCGATTAACACACGGCAACGCGCACCGCCACGGTAGGCGGTGAAGCGGATCTCATGTCGCATTGGCCTCTAATAAATCCGTAGATGCCTAACACACGTACACCGCCCGACCGCGCGGTCGAGCGGTGCTCTCACCGCCACCGCCCCTCCGCGCTGCCGTCCGCGCGGTGGTGCGGCGCCTCACACACGGGGCGCCGTATAGCCGCGCGGATCATCGTGGGTGCAGGACATGTTGCAATTTAAAAATGGATTTCAATGTCGAAAAGTTTGTTAAATCCATCCGCGCGGACAGGCGCGTAAACCGCCTTACCGCGCGGGGCACCGCTAGGAAATCCGCTTTACCGTTGCCGCCCTCCGCGGCGGTACGCGGTGCCGTGTGTTAATCGCCTAACAGCAGTCCATCATCCTTCCCTAAATTTTCAGCACAAATTACAACTTCTCATCCCTCACTCCCCAGGCGAGATCTACCAAAACAAGCAGTTGATAGCCCGCACACAGCAACACATCTTCGTGCTGGGCCAGGGTGGGTTCAATGGGCCCCGCAACAGCAAGCAAGCTGTTGAGGTTCAACCGGCACCCAAGAGAGCCCCGGATGCCGTGCTTGAGCAACGCACTGCTGAAGACCAGGCGGCACTTTACAGGTAATTCTGTTAGCTTTAGCTGTTCCCCGCGGCTTCACTCACGTGACTGTGTTCTTTGGGCATTATCAATTAGTCAATGGAAACGTAAAGACAAGATTTAAAAAAAAATCATACATATAATGTGTGTTTGTAATTTTAATGCTCCATTTTTTTTGTATCTCCTGTGCGTGTCCCAAATAAAATATTGTTCTTTCTTTATGTATTCGTAAGGAAACTCGCTTGATATTATGGTAATAAGTATTCAATTCTTTGTTATCAAATTCCACCTGTGTACGTGGTTTCAGTTAGCATTCTTATTTCTAACATAACATCTCGACTGCAATTCCCCGAAGGGTTAGGCAGAGGTGTACCTATATAGTACACCCATATTTTGCCAGTTATGTTTAAGTCCCATGTAATAGGGAGCGAGCCTCTTCCCATCAACCAGGCACAAATCCAGACTCCGGGCTGCTACTGAGAAATTCCTGATGAAAGAACCCAATAACACTGGCACCTGGAACCACTTGGGCACCTGGGAATTGAACCCAGGACCTCGTGCTCAGCAGTAGCACTTGCGACCAACGAGCCCGCGTCAAACCATTGTCTCTAATTTATACATTTCATGTAGATGCAGCAGTCACTCCATGTAGAAAACAGGTATCCAACTGCATCCGGTTAGACTGGAAGCCGATCCCATCAAAGTTGGGAAAAGGCTGCAAATGGGTTTATAACCGGTCGTCCCCACTGGGCATGAGTGGGAAAAAAAAAGTTTCGTTCCTCCCTAGTGGTGACGATTGGAACTTTTTTTTCCACTCGTGCCCAGTGGGGACGACCGGGAATAAACCCTTTTTTTCCCACTCGTGCCCAGGGGGGACGACGGGGTGGGGACGACCGGGAATAAACCGACAAATGAAGATGTAGTCGCACGGGTTGCTTATTTGTATGTAGGTTAGTTATTTATAGGGTACATGAAGCTACTTCAGCAACTAACGATTAAAAATAGATTTTAATTTCGTGATATTATTCATGATTGTCTTTAAACAGCAATGAAAGCCTCGTGGCTAATATGACAAAAATGATCGAATAATTAAACTTGTCTAATGTACTCGTAACTGTAATTCTATTAATTTCCAGGTTATCTGGAGACCTGAACCCGCTCCACATTGACCCTAACGTAGCGTCCGCCAGTGGACACCCGAGACCCATCCTCCACGGAATGGCGTCTCTTGGATTCTCTGCCAGACATGTATTGGCCAAGTGAGTATAACCTTTCAAGTTATTGTAATAATTTTCAATTATTAAATCTCAAACAACTATACACATACGGTACCTGCATTCTAATAAAAAAAATCACCACAAACAGTGTACAATCAAAGCTACAACTACATAAAAAAAACAATATCACACAACCTAAGAAATAAAAATAAATTCCAACGAAGACAAGCTCGCACAAACTACGGTAAAAAAACCATATTGTTACCACACTTTTATGTATTTCGTTCGGTCGGTTTGGATCCGACCGAACGTCAAAATGAAGCTAGTTGAACAAACGTCAAAATGAAGTTCGGACGGATCCGACCCGACCAAACGAAAGAGATTTTAAGTGTAGTAGAAAACTTCCGAACTTTCGGCCGATACTTCGGATTTACGCTTCGGAGTAGGCCCACAGGACATCACAAAATCTTACCTACCACTAGACAATTTCTGCTGGGTTGGCCCTCAGAACTGTGGTTTATTAAAGGAGGATGACAATAATCCATTGGAATTTGCAACATCTTGTTTTCCTAGTCAAATCTATTCTCTTATCTCCCTATCAACATTAAAATAAACTTCCATCACCCAGGTACGGAGGCAACGACTCCAGCAATGTCAAGGCTCTGAAGGCTCGCTTCGTGAAGCCAGTTCTTCCTGGCCAGACCCTCGTCACAGAGATGTGGCTCGAAGGCAAGCGCGTGCACTTCCAGACCAAGGTCAAGGACACCGGCAACGTTGTTATCGCTGGTACGTATTATTTACGAGGTCATACAGGAGTCATTTAATAGTGTACCTAAAGACTTTATCTACATCACATAATAATTTAAAATTCAGCTCGTAAATAAATACCTAAAAGAAGCATCTGAAATATCCTCCATGATGGGCGATGGTGTAGTATAGATACTTCAGGCGAACCCAAGGCAATCAGTCAGGCGATTTACTACTTGACTGAGATTCTTCAACGGCATAACCTTTTGTCACATGCCTAGTTTGTGCCAAGCCCCAAAATAAACAGTCATTGCCAACGTAAGACTGTTTCGCCTGGCACGTAGCTAAAGAAATAATTATACAGAACTGACACCACAAAAGAAACCAAAGCAAATCCTGGATTTTGTGTATTTCAATTTAAATAAATCTTCCATCTTTCTAGGTGCCTACGTCGATCTGAAGAACGTAGTAGCCGGCCAAGTTGGCTCAAGCTCTGCCGCGGCCGCGCCAGTGCCGTCTGGTGGCGCCTTCAAGAGTGACGCACTTTTCGCCAAGATCCAAGAGGAAGTTGGCAAGAACAAGGATTTGGCCAAGAGCATTGGTGGCGTGTTCCTGTATAATATCTCTGAGAATGGAAAGACTGCTAAATCTTGGAGTGAGTATGAGTTTTTTAATTATTCCACTCAATGTATGTAATGTATGTGTGTGTATGTGTGTTGTGTATGTATTTTTAACAGCCCTGATAACTACTTTGATGTATTTTGAGATCAGGATCCCTGACACAGAAGATGCCAAATTTAAATATCCAATTGAACATCAAAGTAGTTATCAGGGCTGTTTAAATTTGTATGCCTTCTTTCTGGAGTATTTTTTTGGTGTCACAATAAAATGTATAATCTTCCCACAGTGATGATTTATAAAAAAAAAAGCATGGTCCCGAAGCAGAATTTCGTGCAATGAATGCGCTCGCACATTAGAAGACTTCTTAAGTGTGAACGCGACGGCAATACATTTGTGCGCGAGCGATAGAGATAAGTAATGAGGGTCATTGTACGAAATTTTCTGCTTCGCGACCGAGCTTTGATGTTCACATGCCATCAAAAGTATTTATAATTTATTCTAGATCTAGATATTAATGAGTCTTTCTGTTCATAGCTTTGGACCTCAAGACTCCCGCAGTATATGAAGGCACACCAAAGGGTGGCAAGGCTGACACAACCCTGACCGTCTCTGATGCTGATATGGTAGCAATTGCGGCAGGATCACTCAGCCCGCAGGTTGCTTACATGAAGGGCAAGCTAAAGATCGCTGGCAACATTATGCTGGCCCAAAAACTCGGCCCCTTGTTGAAATCCCCTGCCAAGATTTAAGTTAGAATAATATTGTATTTAATGGTCGTGGAAATGGTTATATAATTTTAATTATTTACAATAGAATTGAATGCTAATATATTACCAGTAATAAGCATTAGATGCCAAGTATTCTAAGCAATAATCATCAAATAATGAAATGTTATTTTTTACTTGCTTCAAAGACTTTGTTATTCAAGTCAGAAATTGCATTTATGTTGTGATTTGTATAATATGATTGTTATCTATGATCTGTGATATGAAGAAGCCCAAATAATTCCATTAGAGGGCAATTTCTGGCTCGTCTGTTTTGGACACAATCAAAGTGAAGAATGTATATTATTTTGTATGGTGATGGAATTAAACACCACTTTTATAAAATATTGTTTTATTGTTTTGTTTTTTTAGATGGTATTAATTTTCCTTCTAAGAATAAGTCTGCTTCTTTTACTTCGGCTTCCCAAGCTATTTTCATGTGTGGTTCTGCTGTTAAGTCAATGAATTTGCTAGCTTGGACTTCAGGCAGGCCTTTTGTTCTTATTGCTGTACCTATTATACAGCAATATGTACCTATAAATAATACTTATTTGAAAGTAGAAAATGAGTTTCACAGTTACAATACAGCAGCACGAAATATGTGCGTTATGAAAAACAAACATAAACCAGCAAAGGTAAATCTACACACATTACATTTAGACACGACATTACATTACGATGTGACATTTAGTTTTCATGACAATTATCAGTACATTATTTAACATTGATTACATTATTTCTCAAAGATTATTGGTTCAGTTAATCTCTCAAATGTCGTATGAATCCCATAGGTACATAAGCAAAATACTCTCAAAACGACAATAATATAATCATGAAAACCGTTGAGCGTTCACATGCAAACAACTTCTAGTAGGTGAACATTTTGATGGGTTAATTTAACAACTTCCCTGTCCGATGAGTCATATATGACTCACGAGAGAAGTTTTCGCCCTACGTCCATGAGTCACAATGAGTCATAAAATAACCAAAATAGGATAAATCTACATGTAATTATGAAAATTATATTTTATGGTATATAAGAATGTTATATATAACTCATCAGAAGAAAAAACTGTGAAAAATGCGTTGTATGGGACAGGGAAGTTGTTAAATACATCTTCCCATATTCCAGCGAGAGCATCTCGGTGCATTTCACATGAAAGATGCTTTATTGGTGAGTGATTCACATTCAAATAAAAGCACCTAGAAACACCAAGAGCAATTTATTTTGTCACTTACCAAATCAACATAATGCATTAAAATTTAAAATATTTTTTTATTTTTCATTATGTAGTTGCTGCAGCTTTACAATACAGCCTACAAAGGCACCTACTTGTCTGTCAGCACATAGATGTTTTCAGATTGTACATACATTTTTAATCCACTATGAAAATAGATTAATAATTAAGTAGTTGGCAATAGCTAGTTCTAATATTTGCGTAGGTTTTATTATATGCAGAAAGCTAAGCAATAAAAGCTATATTATGGCATGCAAGGTCATAAAGATGGTATTATAAGACTCATACCTTTTCGTAATGAAGTTTTATCAATGATACCGTGTGCGGACTCGCACTTAGTAATCTTTGCTCGTCCTGTTGAGTCGGAAATTATCAATATATCCGCGCCGACAGTTTGTTCGATCGTGCCCTGTAACCAAACTTCTAGCGGAGCAGGCTTGTTGACTAAATCTTTTACTAAATATTTTCGTGGGTTTAAAGCCATTTCAATTGGGCCGAAACACAACAACAAGGAAACAACTTTCTTTTCATGACTTTTCAAAAAGTTCACAATACATGTCAAAAAGTTTTTGTTGAAGTTTTCGTCAAAGACGAGTGACACTGACGGACGTGACAGTAATGGATGGATGCGGGCGGTGGGGGCAGTGTTCAGTGCTGCCAGTTTTAAACGAAGATCTGTAACGAAAAAAAAATCCTGCCTTAAAGTCGTCGAAACATCATAAGATCTTGACATGATACACCATTTCAAATAGGCTGTTCTTAATTTATTAAATACTAGCTGTGCCCTGCGACTTCGTTCGCGTGGAAGTCGTAAGATACACAATATTCTAAAATAACAGCGACATTACATTGCATCGCTCGCCCGCGCTATTACTTCGTTTTCGCTTAGCGTTGTTTCTGACTTTTTTTCTTTTTGCTCGGCTCCTAATGGTCGTAGCGTGTTTTTAAAATAGCCTATAACCATCCTCGAGAATTGGGCTGTCAAATGCAAAAATAATTTTTAAAACCTGATTGGTAGTTCCAGAGATTAGGGTTTTAATTTTTTTGCGCGAAATCTTAATTATTTTTCTAAAATAAAAGTAGGCTTATTTACTTCTTGTAACATTAGCTATCTGCCAGTGAAAGCCCCGTCAAAATTGTTCCAGCCGTTTCGGAGATTAGCCGGAACAAACAGACAGACAGACAAAACTGTTAATAATAGTTTTTTTTTGTTAAAATTCCGTAAACTAATTTTGACATTACAAAGAGACACTTCAATTTTATTTATTTGTATAGATGTTGTAGATAAAAGCATAATACTCAAACAATGAATTATAATTTATTGACATTTTTTTAATAATGTAAACTTTAATTTGCTAATAATTTCAATGTTTTATTAAATTACATTGAATTTGAATGTTTTTAATTTGGTTTAGTATATTGTTAGGATACTTGAATATAATAATAATAACGAATGATTTTTTAAAGTACTTATATTAATTTTGAATTGTTATAATTTAGTTTTAAATAATAAATTCTTTAATAATTATAATTTGTAATAAATATTTGTGTGCCGTTGACGGCAAGATAATTATAGCGTTCATTTTATCAAAGTAGACTGGTTACCTAAAATGATATTCAAATAATGGCGGCAAGAAAATAATGTAGAGGAAAGAAAAATGTTGCCACTAGCATACCCTAAAAACTAGATAAAAAAAATAAACTTGTGCTGCATACTTACAGTCAAGCCAAAGAATAAGATGATGAAGAAGAAAATTGAGACTTATGTCTTTTTTAAAAGATTGGGTATCTTGATATACAGGGTGTGTCGTAAATAGTGGTCCAGAGTAAAGGAGTCGATACACTGTATTCTTATGTATCACGTACCGAAATGTTAACCATTTTCAGTTAAGGTTAAGGGTCTCCGGAAAAAAAAAAACTTTTTTTTTTAAATTTCTATACCTTGCTTCACGAATTTGGCTGTAATTTCAACAAATATCAATATTTTTTTAGTCTGTTTTTTTATTATTACTCTTGAATATGTGTACTATCATATCCAAACCCTTTTTTCTATTTTAAAGTAAAAGATACTTAAAGAAATTAATTTGTTTCCAATTTCAATACTCATCTCCAGCAAATCATATGACTTTAGGGGCATATTCTGTAAAAAAAATGTACAGCACTGCTAGTGCCCATTAGTTTTAAAAATACCTCATTAAATGCAAATTACAAAATGGTAAAATATTAAGTGGTAAGACTTCAGAAAAAAAAGTTATTAGTATTCAAAACGAAAGACAGCTAAATTTGCTAAAAACATTTTTTTCGGTTAAGTAAATTATAAGTATTGCAAACTGTTAAGGATTAAACCAATAAGTTTTTTTATTGTAAGTTCTTTGATTGGCTTTTGAAAATAAAACATTTTTTTCAAATTAACCATTTATTAAAATAATCAATACTCAATCATTTATTGCAGTCATTGTACAAAAATTGTTGGCAGTACAGGCACAGTACAGGTACAGCATTGAACCCAGATAGGGCGCAGCAATTTTAATACTAAAACAATACTACATGAAACGAAACAGAATACGAAAAGATAAACCCTAAAACAGTAAATGCGTTTAAGTATTGGTATTTTTAACTCAAACTTAAAATTAAGTCGAACAATGAATTATTCATTACCCTGTTTTTTACAGAACAAATTATGTTTTTACAGAACAATTAATGTTTTACAGAAAAACAATGTTGTTTTTACAGAACAAAAAAATTCACTAATTATCACAACTATTTTTAAATTAATAAGTTTTTTCACTGTTATTACACCAAATGTTCAAAGTGGCGACCACCAGCGGCGATACATGCTCTGCACCGCCGAATAAAAGATCGCTTTAGTCTGCGTGCAAACCCACTTGTATTTATCTCTTCAGCCGCTGCTTGAATTCTTTGTCGTAATTGTTCAACTGAAGTGATTTGGACTTTATAAACTTTTTCTTTCAGACACCCCCAGTAGAAAAAATCAAGGGGGTTCAGGTCTGGCGAACGTGGTGGCCATAAAATTGGGCCTTGCCGTCCATCGTCCATCTTTGGGGATAAGTATGGTTTAAATGTTCACGCACAATAACTGCGTAGTGAGCGGGACAGCCATCATTTTGCAGCCACATTGCTTCTCTCAATTCTGGATCAAAATCTCTCAATAACTCTGGGAGGTCGTTTTGCAAAAAATGTAGCTGTCTTTCGTTTTGAATGCTAATAACTTTTTTTCTGAAGTCTTACCACTTAATATTTTACCATTTTGTAATTTGCATTTAATGAGGTATTTTTAAAACTAATGGGCACTAACAGTGCTGTACATTTTTTTTACACAATATGCCCCTAAAGTCATATGATTTGCTGGAGATGAGTATTGAAATTGGAAACAAATTAATTTCTTTAAGTATCTTTGACTTTAAAATAGAAAAAAGGGTTTGGATATGATAGTACACATATTCAGGAGTAATAATAAAAAAAACAGACTAAAAAAATATTGATACTTGTTGAAATTACAGCCAAATTCGTGAAGCAAGGTATAGAAATTTAAAAAAAAAGTTTTTTTTTTTCGGAGACCCTTAACTGAAAATGGTTAACATTTCGGTATGTTATACATAAGAATACAGTGTATCGACTTCTTTACTCTGGACCACTATTTACGACACAGCCTGTATATTTTGGTGGCATTCCGAAAATTAAGTAAAACTAACGTTGAGGAGACATAAGACCTATGCTGTCAAAACTACGGACTCATTTGTTATTATTGGAAGATTATAAAGCACATAAGAATACTGGTTTAGTTTTTTACAGACAGTTTCTACATGACATTTCCAATTTAGATGACTATACACGACTATACAGGATGTAAGGGACAGCCCTTCGCAGACTGACGGGGTGAATTCAGTATATCATACTAAGATGACCGGTACATGAAATTATTTTAGGAACGTTATGGGAATCCATTAGACCTGATTTGTTTTATTACCTCACACGCAATGTATCGCTACCGTGGCAAAACGCGCGTAGCGAACGGCAGCGCAGCGGACCTTCGGCCGTCGAGTATTTCAACATCCATTGCTGTTTTTTTTAATTTTAGTTGTTTTAATTACATCAATGGAGTGATGCGTACAGAGAGTGTAATTTTACAAACTCCATAATGATTGGAAGTAATTAGGCGTCCTCATAAAATGAAAATTGTCGAAAAAAACTGCCCTCAATTGAAAATAAACATGTTTTTTTTTAGCAAAAAACGGTCTTTTTTTCAGCAATTTTTACAATAATTGTAAAATTACTCAATACGACGCCTACATTACTAACCTTTTTTATTACTTTAAATTAATCTTCATCGTATTAGCTACCCGATAGTAAAAATTGCATGTTTATAACTCAAACGTAACATTTTCTTTCAAGTGTTAAAAGATGACACTCCGAACGCGCAATTTATTGTTCTCCTAAGGATGGTTTATTTGGGATGATAATTTAATATAAAAGAGTTCAAAAGCGTCCAATCAAAACCATTTATCATTTTACACAAAATTTAATGAATCAGGTTCTCAAAATGTCCATCTCGTTGTTGTAGGCACACAGCCGCGCGAATTAAAATTTGGTGTGGGCCTTATCATTTCGGGATCATTGCGAATATCATTCCTTCGAATATCGTCCTCCATCGAAAGTAGTCAAGGGGCGTCAAATCAGGTGAGCGCGCAGGCCACGCTACAGGTCCTTGACGGCCGATCCATTTATCCCGATAATTTTCGTTTAAAAATGATCTTACATTTGTAGCGTAGTGGGCAGGGCATCCGTCCATCATCCGGTCACCAGTGACCAGTGAAAGATTTTTAAGTTTATTGACATGAACTACCTGAGTTATTGGAGGATGTACCACTGGCTTTGCGCCGAAGGATTTTTCTGCAGATGGACGGATTCCCTGCCTATTACGCTACAAATGTAAGATCATTTTTAAACTATAATTATCGGGATAAATGGATCGGCCGGCAAGGACCTATAGCGTGGCCTGCGCCTTCACCCGATTTGACGCCCCTTGATTACTTTCTATGGGGGACCATGAAGCAACGCGTCTACAGTGCCCCCATCAACAGTGAGGCCGATTTGCGTGACCCCATAATAAACTGTGCGAATGATATTCGCAATGATCCCGAAATGAAAAGGAGAGCGACACACCAAATTTTAATTCGCGCGGTTTTGTGCCTACAACAACGACATGGACATTTTGAGAATCTGATTCATTAAATTTTGTGTAAAATAATAAATGGTTTTGATTGGACGCTTTTGAACTCTTTTATATTAAATTATCATCCCAAATAAACCATCCTTAGGAGAACAATAAATTGCGCGTTCGGAATGCAACCTTTTAACATTTGAAAAAAATGTTATGTTTGAGTTATAAACATGCAATTCTTACTATTGGGTAGCTAATACGATGAAGATTAATTTAAAGTAATAAAAAAAGGTAAGTAATGGGGGCGTCGTATTGAGAAATACGATTATTGTAAAAATTGCTGAAAAAAAAAACCGTTTTTTGCTAAAAAAACATGTTTATTTTCAATTGAGATTTTCAGTTTTTTACACAATTTTCGTTTTATGAGGACGCCTGATTACTTCCAATGACTATGGAGTTAGTTTCATCTTGAAAGAATATAGATTATTTAGTTTAAAAGTTAAGCCGTTTTGTTTACACTGGGGTCACAGTAGCGAACAAAATTTTTAAAAATTCCGTAAAAAATTAAAAAAATATTTAGCTTTTTTAAAATATTTCTGTCGTCGATAAAATTAAGCATAGATTCCCTCATTTCGATATGTGCACATTATAAAGAATCACACTGTATGCGACACTAATTTTAAAATTCCACCAATTCGCACTAAGCGTTTCCAAATGTCTTTTGTGATGCGCACAGCAAAGGAGTGGAACTCTCTGCCTGCGTCTGTGTTTCCGAACGCATACAACCCCGATCTCTTCAAAGTGAGAGTGAACAGGCTTCTTCTGGGTAAGCTCGCTCCATCGTCCACTTTGTCTCTGTCATCTCTGACCTAGACTAGAGTCAAGAGCAAACATGTCTCAAATAAAAAAATAAAAAAAAAATCTTCGTAGAACATAACATACATGAACATCACGCCTTGGTCCCCCAGACTCTGGCTGGGCTGCTACTAATAAATCCAGATAGAAAAACCCAGTAACTCTTTGCCCGACTTGGGAATCGAACCCAAGACCTCATGCTCAGCGGTAGCGCTTGCGACCACTAGACCAACGAGGCAGGATTCGTAGTTCGTTATTATTACCTACTTTTGTTTAGTTTTTAATAGATTTTCGTCTTCCGATGCGCAAACTTGGAAGTAAGCAACAAAAACCAAAGAATGAATTAAGTTAAAATAATGTCAGAACAAGTGCAAGTAATGGATCCGAGGACCTCAAAATTTTCTAATTTGAACACAAATCGCCAATCTGGTACCTACCTATGCATTTTATTCTTTTTGAAAACCTATAATCCTATTATTTTAAAGAAGTAGGTAAATAGGTAGACTGGACAAGGAATCGTGTAATTTATGTAGGTATGAACTTTATCATATCTATTTATTTTGTCACACACGCATCCTAAGTCGCCGTCCTATTGTCATTGCTCGCGCGATGATGCGGTGCGATTTCATCGTGCGATGAAACCGCTCAAATGACCGCGCGACCTTCAATAGGATATTCAGCAGATATAATATGTATATGTTTGAACGCACGGTCGCACGATAATTTTCGTTGGACGCACGCATCATCGCGCGAGCGATGACAATAGGACGGCGCCTAATAGTCGCAATAAGTAGGTACTTGATTTTTTTATGCTTCACATGCTTTTTTCAGGGGGGCTCGCGATTGAATAATATAATAACAGTCAAACGGGTCGATCGAAGGTTAAGCTACGCTTGCCGCGGTCGATTCGTGGATGGGTGACCATCCGTTACATCGAGACTTCTCTGTGCCTCGGAAAGCACGTAAGCCGTTAGTCCCGGCTGTCATTCGTAGATCTTTGACAGAGTGGTTACGGGTAGTCAGATGTCCAAAAGTCTGACAACCAGTCTTACCAAGGGGTATCGTATCGTGTTATCCAGCAACTGGGTTGTGGAGGTCAGACAGGATATAAAATACTGGTATTCAGCTGCATCATCTATATTTCAATCATGTTTCATTTACGATGTGTTAAGCTGGCACGTACAGTTCTTATTATGTATATAATAATATAATACAAATTGACTAACCAATTAAATAGGTAACTGGCGAAATGTGGGTGTACACCTCTGCCCAACAATTCGGGGAAACAAGGCGTGATGTTATGTTTTTAAATAAGTTAACAAGATCAAAAAAAAAATTACGATAAGTAAAGGAGACAAATTACGCTACTCGTACCTTGAGGAACACCAATAAACATTGCAAAAAATATTTCTAATGTAAATGTGGAGTTTAATTACCTACCTTCGAAGCCGGTATTAATCACTAATAATAAAATTGTCACTGGAAAAACACAAAACAAAACATTAACAAAATATTTCAAGCGAAACGCAAAAGTTTACGGTTTCAAAGGTGTTACCGAAATCTACGAGTTATTTCAGCATGCATTGGAATAAAAGGCTGTTTTTTTAAATCGACTGGTAAAATTGGATTTACAATCATAATGACTTAATTAAGCTCTCCCCGAATTAAAAGCAAAGTGCATTCACTACAACGTCTACATCAAAAATCGTAATTACTGTTAATGACTCACTAAAAGCACTCCAGAAGAAATTCCCAACACAGATTACCACCACAATTATTTCCTCCGCATCAACACGTAATCAGTTGTTTATAAAGCGACGCTGCAAGCATGAAATCACTCCGATACTCGAAGCCGGCCCATAACAACTCAATCAACGCAATTTTAAAATAAACTTTTTTTATACCGTACAAACACTGGCCTCCTTGAACAAAAAATATTCTCCGGCGAAGGTCTTAATAATGACTTTCTCGAGAACTTGTTACGTACGGACAGTTGATAGTAGTCGTATGTACAGGTTTGTAAAAGCAGGCGATTTTAGACCGTAAGTTTTAAATTAATATAAGAGATATCAATCAGGATTAACATCTATACTAAGTAAGACATCAAACCTATATGAAATTTATTTTGGTTATTTTAAATATTCGCAGAACATTTTAATTCACACCTAAAAATAAGGTAGGTGTAACTCCTGGATATTTAAATACCGTTATATTATTTAGGAGGATATAAATCCCTAGAACTTAGTTACTATAATTAATTATCTATCAACAAATAGAATTCAAGAAAAGCCTCTAATCATTCATGTTAATCCTACAGATCCGACAGAACCGAAGACAGTTCATTCGGACTTGTCCGGTCGGTGCCAGTAGAATAATAAAATAAAATAAAAATGCAACAAGTCTATTTCGTTCAGAGAGCGTTTATTCCGAAGAGACATAAGAGGTAGGAGTGGGGTCGGGAAGGGAAGAAGATATGAAGCTGTCATCTGGCGGTGTGGCGGGGCTCTCGAAGTCTCGACTCTAAACACAACTCAATCGGAGGCGCGCGCGCGGCCCGTACGAACGTACTCGCGTACCCGGCGTTGCGTTCAGCATAACAAAACGCAAACAATATACAAGTTATCGTACTGTAAATGCAAACTGAAAAACTGAGTTCATAAATAAAACTTTACGTATAAATTCAAGAATATAGTGATGGTTTCATGTGACGTTGTAAAACAGTGATATATTTGTGGGAGATCGTAAAAGTTTAACAAAAACAGGAGTTCTAAACTTTCCAATGAACACGAGCCATGTGACTACGGCGAGAGCGGCGAAGCAAGATTTGTACGTGCATTTATCTTATTTTAACTTTATTGTAACATTTCTAATAATAGACTGGACGAAGAAATTCTGCTTGTTCACATAGTAGTTCGTTAAGAGTACAATAAGCCTAGTTGATGCACTGATTCCATCATTTTATGTTAAGTACAATAATTAATTGCATCATAACCATCTATGGTTTTCCATTATCATTAATGGTAAGTATATACGGATACCTACTATAGAATAGAAACCTTAACAAAACTAGCTGATGAAAATTTTGAAACAAATGTTAATGAAGAGAGAGCTAGAGTCGAAATACATACATACATATTTCCAAAATGAATTAAAGTACTTACCTAATTACTGCTCGTAGGAAATAAGAATATATCTATAAACAAACATCACGATATGAATGAAGTCATTACATTACATTGTAGAACGATAACTATCTGTAATGAATTTATCATTTACCGTAAGATTTAAGGTCACGAATGTCATGATTTATACAATGAATGCGGTACGTAGCACCAATAACAGGGATCGCAAGTTAATTCATCGCATAGTAAGACACATTTGCATATTCGTGATATCGCATAGAAATAACTCAATTGATCGAGTAAGTACTAGAGGAAAAACAGTATTGTCCTCGCCTTTCCCGTGTCCTTAGTTGTAGCGAACGTGTACTGAACTAATGAGATGGTCTATTAAATGTTTGACGTAAATATATCACTTGACAAATAACTTAGCGTTTTATGCGGATTTTGAGTAGACATACACGATCGAACTCAGCATGCTAATGGAACCGAGGTCTATTTTCGATTTTTCGCACGACTAAAGCTGTTGCAATTTAAAAATAAAATATTCCATACAGTAGATCTGGGACTGCACTCCATCTGTATCCAAATGTGTTTTTGATCGCGCTATGAATAATAATGGGGCATAAAACTCTGAAACTAAGTAATTTCACACATTCAGATTCCACAAACGACTGGCATCGTTTATTCTACTTAAAAATGTCGTGCCGCGTACTTACTGATGTATATAAAATACATAAATGCAGTAGACATCTTTAGAAGACTGACATTTATTACTTCTGAGACTTCAAGAATAGACCGAGGGTGTCGGACAGTCGTTGAAGTATGAATTAGTCATTACATGACAATTTTCTAATCTAGACGGACGCACGTTCCACACATAAAGCTGTATTCAGCACCTCGAGTGATTTATTGCCGTACGCTGTCCATAGTAATGTATCTTCCCTTCTTACCTGGAAGGTAGTGCCCGTCAAGGACAAACTAATAGACAACAAACAAATGATGATTGCAAGGAAAACAATAGTTTTGAGATAATAATCTACTACTTCAACGTACAAACAACAGGACATGTTGAAATTTATTTAATTTTACTGCTGACTACAACAGCCGTTGCCAAACTGAAAAGGTCCATATTCTCACATTTAAGTCTTGGAAACGGGATTTTTGTCATTCCTCGAGCAATCTTCTTGCTATTGGAGTGGAATGATAGTTCCCAAATGATTGCTACAGCTAACTTAATTTTTATTAGTTTCCATGTCTTTTGAGCGATTCCAAGACAGTACGCAATTAGACGGTAATTAGTCTGAAAAGTCTTTCAAGGAGTCGCCAACTGGTTGTTAAACTTCAATAAGGCACAATTTGTAACGGAACACAAGTAACTTAGACCTATTTAAAAAAAAATATACAATACACAAGATCAAAGCAAACTGTCGACGTTTTAAAAAGGTATTTTATTTAACGACCGAAACGTCTCGCGAGTTTCGCAGAACGAGTGGCGAGCGGAAAATTATGATAATTTCGTTTTTGGTATCCGACAATAGAAGAACGATGTGGCAGATGTCCGAATAACTTGGAATACTAAAATAGATAGGTACCTATTCTATATATGTATTAATACATAAATGGTTCAGACGGAATCCCGCTACTGCACCGCAGAAAAACCACAAGCATCAAGACCGTAATTAAGGACGAAGCTGCAAAAGACCTTCTTTGTACTCGAAGGAGTCCGAATAGCGAAAGAAATATTTTTGTAGCTAAAAACAATAATTTATAAGATCTAGTAAGGAGGAAAGCAGGCTCTAGTGACTGTATCTTCGTGTTTTGCATGTCCAACTAGAAAATGTTGGAATGGAAGTCAACTCTATTGAGTACCTACGTGCAGAATCTCATAAATTAAGCTGACTAGCATTACCTTGACTTGCAAAATCTCATAAATTAAGCTGACTAGCATTACCTTGACTTGCAGAATCTCATAAATTAAGCTGACTAGCATTACCTTGACTTGCAGAATCTCATAAATTAAGCTGACTAGCATACATTACAGATTTGATGCAGAATTCTGACGAATGACTACACATTTCGCTTCCGAAAGATACAAATGGTTTCAAATTATTAACAATGTCATGTTCATAGCATGCTTTAGGTATCTATAGTCTACATGTTTAATTGGAAGCTTATGCTTTTGGTCTACATTGTATGCCAACATATTACCGATGATGATGTTACCTAGTTCTGAATTGAATTGAGTATTCAGGCAAAGTCAATAATCCTTTATTGTCATTATTTTGATAACACGATGACCTTCTTCGGCTCATTTCAAATATTTCCAGAACCGGATAATTCTACGTTGATATTTGACTTAGATTTTACAAGTTTGTATTGTGGGCTTAGTTTACAAACTAAACAAATGAACGGGGAATTGTCCTTTCGAGAATGATTTTTCTACCAAATGTTTATTTTCTTTTCACGAAGCGAGAAATTGGATAGCTTCAGCAGCATCAGTTGTCTCTAATCTATGTTTGCCTTCGTAATTAACAGTGGATGACTAGGCTTCAAGAATATCAAGTTACCGACGTGCGTTATCTGGGATTGCTAGTACACAGCACCTTTCTTCGCTTCTCATTTATGTTTGCTTAAGCTTTAATATGATTTGATAGTGACATGATATGACACGAGGCAACTCTTATAATGCACGTGAATATATAAGCGTTTGTTTGTGTAGGGGTTTCTGTATGGAAAAGCATTCATCATATCTAAAGGAAATGAATAACTGTTTTCTCAGTATTTTATATTCTTTGTCATTTTTGGTAGCAATGATGCTTACGATTCAAATCAAACGTTTATTTTTATACTTTATTATATTGAATGTAAACCTAAATAAGTTTTTTATTGACGCCTTTGTTCTTATATTAAAATGTATAAGAAAATAAGTTAAGTGAAAAATTGAAAGGGCTAACAAAACATTTACGAGGTGTCTCGTTGCGAAACGGTAACACGTTTGAACGGTTACGACCGTTTTATCGGCTTCGTTACCAAAACCGATCGCGTTATATTCAAACGTTGTTTTCCTTTTGGTCACGCGTGCAAATGATCTCCACTCTATACTTGAGTTAGAACTGCCAACTGCCATATTCATTTCGATGTTTGGAAACAAAAAATGTGAACGGCGCATTTACTATTCTGACCCTTGCAGCTGCAAGCCACATGTCTTAATTTGTCTCCCAAACCGACCTTTTTAATGATTTATGAGCAACATAGCGTGTCCTTACATCTGAACCCAGGAATTTGTAGATTCCAGCGAAGACTCAAAATCGACATCTGTTTTTATGAGACGGCTCAGTCGCCAGTCAATCCATTTGTTAGCACAGCCACTATGATCAGCAGTTAACTGCAGTTTGTCGTCTTTCTCTTGCATTATTTATTGGGACATCGTGAGCCTTTCTTTATAACTTACGGGTACTTGGTTTGAAAGTAAGGGAACAATAAAATTCATCTCACCTTAAAACCGCCAATAGTAGCTAATGTGTTCTATTTGAACGCACAACTAGACAATTATAATAAAGTGTTAAGAGTTGCTACCTGCGGCTCTTTTGACTTGCCCTTTTTTACTTGCTACTGTTCACTTTTTTGAGTTCTATTTTTACCTTGTCCTGTCGAAGAGATCAAGCGATGTTACCTGCGTGAAAAAGAATTATGAGGTTCTTTTATTGTTAAAGGTTATGCAAGTTTTGAGTAAGATGTTAGCTTCAATTTTTTGCCAAGATTCCAAATCGAGTCTCGTATTTGTGAAACTATATTGTTGATATTCTTGTTACAATGTTCTAGTGCATGCAAGGGATATATATTGATATATTGTTCTTCGTTGGTCGGGTCTGCAAAAACAAGAGCTCAAGTGGTGTTGAGCCGGACGTCCTTTGGATTGGAGCCAATCAGTTTGCTTCCGTTGGTGTAGCAACAAACAATATTCAAGTTTCTTTTAACTGATTCGGTGTTGGGGACAGACAGGTTTGCTTTGTCTTCTTCTGTATACTCAGTCCTTTGGTGCTGAGGATCGTGACCCATCTAGTAATCGTATTGTCATGGCTTGGCGCCAAATCTTGGACCTGCGCCATTCTTCCTAAAAAGATAATTCCAAGGTCCAGAGGATCAGGGCACTTTTGGTAGTCCTCCATTTGGATTTTTCTTTCCTAATTTGGAAACTAATAATCACTTACTTGTTATAATCACTTTTCATTAAAAGTAAGAATTTGATGCATATTTATTACAAAAACAGAGGGAGACTGATAAGTAACAGTCGTTTTAATTATTCTTTTAATATCAAACATAACATCAAGTGACAAAGCGTGGTCAATTTATCACAATATGATATCTTCTTATTGCCAACTGAATGGATTTAATAGTTAACTGCCTCATTCACATGCCTGGTAATCTTATGCTTCAATGCATTCGCTCTTCAAATTCAATACTGCATTAGCTCCTGCATCTGAGTCATCAACCTCGCGAAGTAATATGAGCTGAATCCTGCGAATATATTCAGACGCAGCTTAGGATTACGCCTCGTTGAGAGCCCCATTGATTTGTATGATTTATTATTCTGGTAACAAGAGATTTGTGTGAAATCTTTAGTGTTGCCCGCATAATCTGCCACTTGTTCTGTACTCGGGTATGTTAAAATGAGATTTAACGGGTGTCGTTTTCAACATTTTCGTTTATAATTAACTAAAGTTTGGTACATACAAATGAACATACATTACTTAAATTAATGAAATGTTTAAAACGTCTGACCAATTACGTATTCTTTCTTCATAATAAGTTAATGTTATAATTAAATACATTATTATTTGAAACTACCATTAAAATAATAATTTATAAGTCATAAATAGCTTTATGCTAAGTGCGATAAATCAATTGGTATAAAGTTCTAAGTATTATATTTATAATAATTGTATTATCTTTACTATACGGTAATTATTATGAATTGGACCCATGAGTGGTAGTAACCACTTCTTGGTTTATTGGCCTCGCTTTGTGATTAACTGATGATATGTATAGCATAATTTTATTAAGATGTAGCTAATATTATCGGACATTATGGAGGATCCCAATAATTTAACTAATAGGTACGAGTACTTAGGTAGGTACCTACATATGTCTGTTTCTCAGTAGCAGCCCTGAGTCTGGATTTGTGCCCATTGATGGCAATAGGCTCGCCCCCCATGGGAGCTTACATTTCGGGATTACGGGCATGATGAGTTATGATGTATGTTCGCACGAACAATTATGTATGAGCAAAGTTCAAAATGCAGATTTGGATAAAGTCTCTGATTAAAGGCAAAACTGCAGATTTTGATGAAGCCTGAAAGACGGGTGTTTTGTGACTCTAAAAAGAAACTTCGAGTAGGTACTTGTCGTCCAGCAAAACTAAGAAGTAAGAATAGTATACGTCGACATGGACAGTTAAATATTAAAATTCTCGCTATCAGCGGTGCAGGCAACATTACCTGTACTGTGCCGCGTGCATTGCGTTCTTGCATTGTAGATATGCGACTGTGTGATTGTAACAGCTGGTGTCCTGTTGCTGTGTTCTCAGAAACAAGGCCAGCCGCATACACTGAGGGAATTATTATCTTCACTATTACTAAGAAATGCAACTCGGATTTACAGTTGTTATTAGGTACCTTTACAATGTTTTAGTGACGGATTTGTAGAGCCTGGGGGTCTACTCTGAAGCGATAAATCCGAAGTTTCGGCCGAATGTTCAGACGTTTCCTACCACACTATATTCTATTTCGTTCGATCGGTTTGGATCCGACCGAACTTCATTGTGAATTGTGACGTTTGGTCAGGGGGTCTGTCTACTCTCTAAGCACGAAGTCCGTAATTTCGGCCGAAGTTACGGGTGCTTCCTACTCTGTATCACTTACGGACATAAGATTAGTTCGGTTTCTGAACTATGAATGAACGACAACACATTTTCAGTTGTTTTTTTTTCCGTCCGAAAGTTTTAATTTTACACTCTTGTTTTTATGGATTAATTACTTTCGGACGAGCCCGTGTCTTCGTTGACGGACTTAGGGAGTAGAACCCCTGATCCGAACCGAACGAAATAGAAAAAAGTGCAGTAGGAAATGTCCGAACATTCAGCCGATACTTCGGATTTATCGCTTTGGAGTAGACAGGGTAGACCCCCAGTATCATATGGGTAGCGTCAAAATTAGACATTACACTACATTTTATTCCATGCAGTGGTTGACATTAGGATTATATTTTGTATTTTATTCAATACTAGCTTCCGCCCGCGACTTCGTCCGCGTGAAATTTCTTGTTCCCCCGACCCACCCCATCGCATCGCATCGTCTGCCCGCGCTGTTACTTCGTTTTCGCTTAGCGCTCGTTCTTCCTTTTTTTTTGTTTTTGCTCGGCTTTTAAGGGCCCTAGCGTAATGTTACATACCCTATAGCCTTCCTCAAGAATTGGGCTATAAAATGCAAAAAGAATTTTTCAAATCCGTCTAGAAGTGACAGAGATTAGCGCGTTCAAACAGTCAATAAAAATAAAATGTGTCGGTAACTAATAGACTAATCGCATTTTTCTTACTTTTAAGCATTTTTTATACGGGGTCGTAATTTCTAAACGAAAGGTCCGATTCGAATAATTTAAAAAGGAATTTACATGTACTTAATCAACCTTGATAATGAAACTATTTATTTGGATGAGGATTAACCGTGTTTATTAAAACACCTTCGTAAATAATGCATTATTTTATAACTTTGATTACCACTAAAAAAGTTATAGTGAGCCAACATTACAAGATAAACATGCTATCGCGGATTTTTTTAGAAAATTTTAAGAGGAACAATTCTGTCATACATGATTTTTGCGTAACTTTAACCGTTTACGCAGAGCACGCAACGGAAGCTCTCAAAAGGAATAAATATTCCTCGTTTTTGCAATAGTTTTCATTGATGCTCCGCTCCTGTTGGTCATAGCGTGATGTTATATACCCTTTAGACTTTCTCGATATATGAGCTATCCAACACTAAAAGAATTTTTCAATTCGAACCAGAAGTTCCTGAGATTAGCGCGTTCAACTAAACAAACAAACAAACACTCTTCAGCTTTATAATATTAGTATAGACTAGCGACCCACCCCTGCTTCGCACAGGTTTTGCGACTTGAAAAAACATCGAGAGTTCTATATTATATGTAAGTTTAATATTAGGCATTATACACATAAACCTTTCGGAATAAATTCTCTGAATCCACATTAAAATCCGTTGCGTAGCTTAGAAGAACAACGCGATCACACACAGACACGAAAAGCGCCATTAATTTATAATAAATGTTATTGTATAGACGTCATTTTAATTAGAAATGATACAGTCGGTATCTTCACAACTTTTTATCTCCCAAGGGCCAACAATGGCGATAATCGGGTGACAAACAATTAGCGATAACCTCATTAAAGTGTTGCTAAAGAGATTACTAAAAAGTGAAATTGAGCGAACGCGCTAAATTCGTGATAACACAAAAATTCGCTTGTTGAATTTTGGATGTGTTAAATTGATTAGGAAAACTTACAAAAGTAGAGGCTATTGTAGAAATGCTTTTTTATTTATTTATTGTAATATACACAAATCTTAAATACAGTATACAATCTCTAAATACCTACAAAACAAAAGGACACTTAGGCGTCGAAGTACTTTCGGCATCGCTGTCATCTGGAAACGTGCCCAGAAGACTGGCAGTATTGCCACGTAGAATGGCAATGATAATTCTTTGGCAAAAGAACAAGCCAGTCCCTCTGGTTATGTGAAATGTCGACCAGTCGGCGAAAAATTTCCTTAAAAAGGGAGACGCGCACTCGGGCCTTATTACCCGAGCGTTTTGACCTTAAAGAAATGCTTAACTTATGAGTCCTGTACTCCTGTCCTGAGCAGTCCATCTTTTCTTTAAAAGATTCTAAGAGTACCTATACCTGAAAAGTAGGCCCTTGCTGCACCCATGTTGGTATTTCTGTGCGGAGTGAAACGCTTTCAAAATAGATCTTTGTTTGAATGTAGGTCACTATATTCTGCGAAATGCAATAATAGGTATACACACGTGTAGCTTAGCAGTTCACGTCATCATGAATTCATGACGCAAGGCGACCTGATTAATGAACTTACAACTGAGTTACAATCAACAAATGATAAATCGGAACAAGACTCGCTGTCAGTATAAGGGAATTGGTTGAGTACAAAAAACATTATCTGCAATTATTGCAACAACTCCAATCTCTTGAAACAATCCCAATGTTAATTGACACTTCAAGTGTCCTATTATTCATTCTAAGATAATTTCGCGCGGGTCAATTAAGAGGTCTAATAATATTGGTCGGTTAGATAACGCAAAGCAGACATTCGGAACCACAAGATAACCTTATCTAAATCACTTGTTTTCTTGTAATTACTTCATTTTATGTAGCGTAAGTTGTGTTCAGTTTGATTTAGTATTAATGGGGCAGTTAGACGATAGTGTGAAGTGTTGAATGAATGTTGTTTACGCTAATAAATTAATTGTTATGAACTTTGTACTGAGCTGCGTTATTGTTGGCTGATTCAAGAATGAAATTGTCGTAAAGTATAATCGTGATTTACAACTTGCATCGAAAGTTGAAGCTAAAGAGATACATATTAAATTACTGTCCTATAAATAAAAATTAAAATGTGGTCCTGGGTTCGATTCCCAGGTCAGGCAAAGTGTTATTATTGGGTTTTTCTATCTGGAATTTCTCAGTAGCAGCTCGGAGTCTGGATTTGTGCCCGGTAGATGGCAGGCTCGCCCCCTATTACATGGGACTTAAACATAACTGGCGAAATGTGGGTGTACCATAATAGGTACACCTCTGCCTAACCCTTCAGGGAAACAAGGCGTGATGTTATGTTTATGTGTTAAAATGTGGTCTTTTTTCTGATGTTTGCATTTATTTTCTGCTGCTTTAATCGGTTCTGAAATATATCGATTCGGAGTTTAAGTTCGGTAAATAACTTTTGGAATATTGTGATTATTTTGGAGATATGTACATATTATATATCTCAGACGGGACAAGTCCCGACTCCGAGCTTAAGAGCTATTTATTTCCTTTGTATCTTTATACGCTACTGCGTGGTTACATTATCTTTCTACTACTATTAGTAGGTACTACATATATCTACTTTAGCTCGTGAGAGATGAAATCTGATGCTTTTCTCATCCAAATGTAACATGTTAAGCCAGCAAGTTTTAAAATGGAAATTGTAACATTGTTGGAATAACATATTATGGCGCGTCTGCTGATAACATTGTATGTATTCAGTAGTAAGTTTTTTATCTTTGGTTTATGTTACTTTATAAATAACAAGAAGATACCTACTTTATAAAAGCATAGTTTGTTTTCTTTGCATTATGTATTATTTTTCTACCTACTACGGAAAATCTTCGTATTTTTCTTGGGAAATGTTGCTTGGAAATATGTTATGTTTATCAGTTTACCCAATAGCCGGTTATCCTAGAGTGAGATTACGTTACCAGGTTACCAGTTAGCTTGTATGTACTTCCTTTTGGAGAGTCTACAAAATATTGTGATAATTCCTTTCGCGAATTTGGACGCATCTGCATAAACAACACCTAAATGTACTGAGAGTAACAAAATCTTAAGTAATTTAGTTTGTAGCTCAAGCTTCCTGTGTTTGCATAACATTTCCATGTCTACAAACAATATTTATTTAATAAATCTTATATCATTCAATATGCAAGCAGGTGTATAAGTTTTAGAAAGCGGTTTAATATGATCATTTATATTCGAACATAACTTGTCGTGAGACGATTCTATATTCCTATATCCGACTCCATGAAAACTAGCATCGTAAATCAGCACTATACATATACCTACATTACATTGGTTTAGAGGAATATACTATTTTATTCATTAGTTTATGTCTAGTGGTGATAAATCAAAATATAAACTTACCGTCTACTGTTAAATCCTTATCGGTTGAACTTGAAATTGAGTGAGTAGAACCGTAGATGACACTGTTATTATCATTACTGCTTTACTTCATGGAGAACTAGTGGTTATAGAAGTTGTTAATCATCTTAATAACAAGCTAAAGGTTGTCAGCTTTGCCAGTAATATGCCAGGTTTAAAGCGGTTTATTTAAGTTTGGTATCTAGTCCGTATTTTCTCACAAATGGGACTAGGAGGCACAATAAATGTTAGAGAAGAGTTGTACAAGACCTAAAAAGCATTTAACTAGCCATAAATAGAGTCTACAGAACACGCGCAAGTCTAAGTTACAGCTTAGGATCAAGTAATACAAAATACAGAAAATAGAGACCCTAATCTCCAAAACAGAGTTTATTGCCAGTCAAAAGGATTTAGAGTAGGCGAAAATGAAAATCGTTTGCCTAACAAAATTAGCTCTTTACGGAATTTATCGTAAACTGGTATTCCAAAAGCATGCAAGTATGGTCTGTGAACATGTTCGGTAGCTATTTGTCCTCGTAGTTGGCGCCTAACGACATGCAATAATGAGCTGCGCTGGAACACGACTTGTTTGTGTTTCTGGTTAGAGCGGCGCGCGCGCAGCCGCAGCCGCACTACATCATAATACAATCATGCTACGTTTATGGTGTATATAAGGATATTGAAAAATGTTGGCAGACAAAATTCGTCTGGCATTATTGATATGGAAGCGGAACTGTCTGTTTGAAAGTTATCAATCAGAAGAAGAACCTTAAGAACACTACTCGTATGTTCTGTAAACTGTCTTTGCCAGAGTCTATATTATCAAGATTTAGATGTTACAATATATACCTACAAACATATGCCATGTTGGAGTATATCGTGGAACATTTTCACTTGTGTTGCTAAGCCAAGTTTGTTGACTGTGTGCGAGCAATTACTACGCGCTTTTCACACCTGCCCGCTAACGGCTCGCCGTTTGGATTACGACTCTAGAAATGTCGCAGCGATGCCTTTCTTGGATTTCGATTTAGATAATGTTTACCACGTCGCGACGCGTCGGGCCGAGTGTGGTGCCAAAGATGTTATTGTGTTGGGTTAGCCGTCACGACCACGGGTTTCACGACTCGGTTTGTGTAATATTGACGTTTGATTTTATCTCGACGTGGCCAGTCCATTAGTTCTTGTCATCTCACGTACACAATCTCCTACCTAGAATTGTCCTGTGTTTTGGAATGCGCTTACCAGTTCCAACTGCACGAATCATGTGCTTTAATGATACTATTAAGGCAACGACACTTCCATTCTGGTCTCTGATCGAGCGGGTTTGAGGCGTTGCATAAACATTGACACAATGAAATAGTGTTATACGAAAAGTGTCAGAGCTTATAAGTGGATAAAACTAAGGATAAGAGCTCGTCAAGATGATGCATGAGATTTGATTCAGAGAATCACAGTCAAAATATTTTTTCTTCAAAGTAAATCTCAGCATAGTCATGCCCCATCTCTCTAAAAATTACACGCTAAGTACCTACTCCTCAAATATTGGACTTGATTGTAATTCTATTATGTAATTGAATTACTAAAGCAAACAGCTCACGTAGTGTACGCTGTTTATCTGTAGTTACTGCGACGTAGTCTTTATTTGTCTGTTAATAAGGGCTATATTTTAATGCAGGTAACAATTGTTATTGTAATGTTACACTCGCTCCTGTGTGTGGTGGACATCTTAAGTTGTCAGTTTGTTTTCTTTTTGCATCGGGGACTCTTCGCCGGACGACGACCTTACTTATACTCTTGTCTCTTAATATTAGGGTTGTCAAGGGATTTTTTAAACGTTAGGTAGGAGTTACCTGCTTTTCAGGAAACGAAATTGCATTTTGAACTACAGCAAGAGATAATGGAGTTCTTCTTTTTCATATAAAAGTGCCTGTAGTTTGAAAACAATAAGTAGATAAATACCTAATTATAACGTAGACGGTAGATTCCCTTTAAAAAAGATATGCTGCATCTTTTGCAGAGAAAATGTTGTTATGTTGTCTACCTTATTATTGTATTTATAATGTTGTGAGGTGTGAGCGTGAGCGCGGGAGACGCGAGGATGAGGGTGGGGGCGAGACGAAACACTTGACGTTCTATTATTGTAACAATAATTTATGTTTCAGGTAGGTACATTATTTATGCACGCACCTGCGATGCCTACGGAGTCTTTTTTGGGTTATTTCATAATATTTATTCATACCTATATTTGGTTGTATAGTTGCAGCATATTTTAAGTTGTTACTGGTTCTTTTGTTTTGTTATGTAACTATTTATGTATTGATCACTGAACCTGACCTGATTTCCGTACGTCTTTTTTCGGGTAACCACTGAAAATCAGCGCTGTGCTGTGGGTCCCTCATAGCACAGCATCATGCTGAGTGGAAGCCTTCTTGTCACAGTCATGACGTGCAGCCTCCGACTATTTCTGTTTTGAGCTCGTGATTATAATGTGGTTCTATTTTGTTTTATTTTTTCTGTTTATTCTTATCGTTTTGTATGCACGTGTTTCTGTGACAAATAAACCTATTTTTCTTTCTTTCTTTCTTTCTTTCTTATCACATAATTTTCCCTGCACACCAAAATTCTCCGAATCCGGGTTCTATGTATTACATAATTATAATGCACGGCGCATCAAGATAATTGCATTCACTTCATCACGCATTTGATCTGTTTCGTGAAACTAAGTTATGCTCATATATTAGACCAACTAATCGTCAACCCTATCTCAATGTTACGGTAAACGTGTAAGTTAGTAGCGAGTGACGAGTGAACGTGACGCGATTCTGTTTGTTTACGAAGCGGCTTGGCTCTTCCGAGAACTTGCCCGAGTAAGCGCGAGATTAACCGAGAGATGCTGAGAGACGGCGAGAGAAGGCAGAGAACGTAACACCACGTCGGACTCGGAAACGGTTTCTTTATCGATACATTGTAGTCAATACTTTGTAAAGCGGAATAAGTTGTAATCTTGATTGGGTTTGTTGTGTAAGAGCTTGCGTTTGCGCAAGAACCACAATATTATAGCCTCTACAACTGTAGGTAATGGTTACATAAAAGGGATAATGAACTGCCTGTTCTTTGGATTGAGGCACGCAGGTTTCAAGTAATTTTACTAGATGTGTAATGAATAATGATGAAACTAACTTTCACGGTCTTCCTTAGCGGAGATTTGTTTTAGTTCATCAGCAAGACCGTGTTTCTATTAGGCATTGCGTCGACTGAAAATGCTTAGAATTGATTCAACATTCTGATGTAGGGAAAACATAGGCTTCAATGCCAGAAGAACCTATCGAGACGGTGGAAATCTTTATATGTAGATAGACAATTAACGTTCTAACCTTTATTCCAGGTGATGTGGCTGGTAGCGGCGTTGCTGGCCGCGTGCGCTGCGGTCTGCGGCGCGATGTCGTGCAACGAGGCGCGCACGCGCTGCGCCTACCGTACCGGCTGCGGCGCCGCGCTCGGCAACTACATGATGATGTGCGAAGCTGTGCTGACTGAGCCTACCGAGTCCAGCGCGTGTCCCCGAGAGTGTGGGAATGCTCTGATTGCTTTGACTTCTACGGAAGAGGGGAAGGAGCTTATGAATGTGAGTTGAACCTTAGTATTGGCGGAGGAAATCCAAACTGGATGATTTCTGTGTCCAGTCTTATACAACATGTCCCGGAATTAACGCACAACCTCTTAAGGGGTCATTGTACTCATCATTATGAACAACTTTTACTATGGAACCAAACCTGAAGTCGCGAAAAAACAAAATCATGTACATTTTGACGAGTTATACGAACAGCAGATATTTTTTTGCGCAAGTCTCGCAAAGGTCTAAAAATCAGCATCTAAATTAACTATCGCTACATTAATTCTAATAGCAAATTTACTGGAATTTGTAACGCATTAAAGACTTCTGGAATGTTACATTTAATCTCCTTATTACCTACTACCTAGGTGTCACACAATTTAGCATTGCAAATATTTTGAAACCTCATTTCTTTAAGTGCAATATAAATATAATTTTATATAATAAATAACGTGGAAAGTGAATTAGCAAGAGATTGCCCGAGATACTTTGGCGGATGTCCAACATTAACATTGAAAGATTTAACGATTATGTAAGTAGTGAGTGACAAGTTAGCTGTCCAGCGGATGTAAACACTCATTATTCTAAGCTTGAACGTACAGAGTAGGAAGTTATGAGGCTTATATCTGTTTGGATAGCTCTTCTACGAACAGATAAAACCTGTTGTGTGTACTTATGCTAGAAAAGTTGTTCAAAATCCAACTCCTGGGCCTGGCTTACACTGTTCGGGCTAGTCTATGGTTCGGGCGTTGTATCACTTGTACGTACAATTTGCATGTTTTACTCTTATTTGACATTATTACATTTTACACAGTTAACACCCGTACTTTGTATACCAATCTAAATAATGACGAATATATCCGATGTTGCCCGAAACGTTCTACGTCTTAATTAGGACTATGAGTTGACGTCGATGTATTCTTCACTTATTTGATATAATTGCTAGCGTATATATCTGCAGGTAGGGTAGTACGTAGTCGAACGTTTCTGGTCGAGCAATTTTCAACCGTATTTCTAAAGTAATTGACTCCTACTAAAAGGATTAGCCGACACTAGCATAAGATAAAATTGTGTGGAAAAGGGAGAGGAAGGCCTTTGCTCTGCAATGGGATAGTACAGGCTAGTTAGATTAGATAGATATATACTAAAGTACTAAGTGAGGAAAATGTCGTGAGAAAAGTTTTGAGTATGAATATGGATGCTATAAGAGTAGGGGAAGACCAAAGAAACGATGGATGGACTGTGTGACTAATGATAATGGCTAGAAAGGGGGTGACTACCGAGATGACGACTAATAGAGAAGTGTGGAAGAAAAATACACGTTGCGCCGACTCCGAATATAAGGGCAGGAGAATGATAATTACTAAAGTCCTAACGGTATGAGGGTAAAAATGGTTAACGGGAACGTTCGCTATTAAACATATCCTGTTAAATATCCTCATCTTATTTCCATAGATTTAGACATAATATTCTTCCATATATTATGCGCTCCACAAAGTTCCAAAAAGACGATAAGGAAATCGTAGTCCAAACAGAGATTATTACCCTGTATTCAGACTTGCAAATACGAAAGTACGAGTATGTTCAGCCATATGCAATCTAATAATATTCTTGAATATGTATCCGACACTATGGCTTCATTCACTGAGCCTAGTTATGGAGCATTGTTCAAAGAATATCTTCATTCACGCGTGCACAGTGCATTGAAATTATATCAGAAAGTTCTCGTGATATAATTTTATGTCACAAGTGCACCGTGAATGTTATTTATTATAGTTTATGGTAAAGGTAGGCTTCGATAATAGTGTAGGTATGATTAATATTAAAATGAGGGATCAATAGAACATATACAGTGTGTCCGTATACGGTATGGTGAAAATTAAAGGTGAGGTACAGATCATCAAACTGAACAACTTTCTCCCGGGGAGCAACATCGTAATCGCAAAAAAAAAAATCTGTCGTCTCATACAAAACTTCAATACCTACTCCACCTAATGTAAAGACCGACTGATAATTTTATTGCGATTACGATGTTGATCTCCGCGAGAAAGTTGTTCAGTTTGATGGTCTGTACCTCACCTTTAATTTTCACCATACCGTATACGGACACACTGTATATGTTCTATTGATCCCTCATTTTAATATTAATCATACCTACACTATTATCGAAGCCTGCCCTTAATTTTCGCCACACCGTGTACAGACACATTGTATACATAAAGCAACAGGGTTTAATTATACCTCATTAAAAAGTATCGACTTAAATTGGGAATTTATAAAGGCACAAACAATCTGGTTAGAATGATAAGATTCCTCAAGTTCAAACGTTTCCATGTAGAAAGTGAACTCACTGTCTAACAAATCTACCATCTAAACAGGCACTTGTAAACTGCAACCATCATCTATTTATAAACTGCAGCATGAATCTATTCCGATTGATTATTCAGAGTTCAGACTTGTCACAATTACTCCTCATAACAGCTGTTTACAGCTTACGCCTTACTCAATTGGGGATACGGCCAGTGAGTTACGAGCTGTAGTTCGTTAAGCAGGATGGGGGAAAAGAGGTCTTGCTTATTTAGCTCTGTATAGGTGCATGTAGCAGACGCCCCGCAATAAAATCTAATTTAGACGTTGTGGGCAGATTTGTCCGACACGAAGGAACGTCGAGGGTCGCGGTTGACGACCTCATTCGTGAACTAACTTGGTACCTAGCACGCGTCTCGCTGGACCAAGTAACAATTCTGTGCGCCTGCGACTGCTGTTAAACAAATATGATTGTGTTGTGCATACATTGAAATTTCACGCTCTTGGGCATGAAAGGAAAAGTGTGTAGTAAAATGTTTGGTTGAAACCTATTTTATTATTTTACAAAGGGGTAATGGAATACGCGAAAATTATCACCGTGACTATGAAGTTTTTTAATTTTTTTTATTTAAAACTTTTAATTTAATTACTACATAGGTACAAGATAACACTAGTACTTATATATATATTATGTACAAGTATAGAATAAAAAATAAAAAGGGGGAAGAGCTCATTGGGCATCAAAAAATTCGTCCGCATCGCTGTCAATCGGAAAAGTGCCCAAAAGGCTGGCAGCATTGCCACTATGAAGTTGTTTCCTGAATTTCAAATAATGATAAAAATGTGTCTGAAACTTAGGTACATAAACTGCGCATACTACAGTTACAAACACGACCAAAATAAACAAAAAACATTTCCGAAAACAAAATTCTCAAACGCAAATCCCAAAAACCATTTTGAATATTTAACCGCCATTTTGAATACCTTAACGCCATCTTAGCATTCAGCGTTCATTTCTCCACCTTAATGTAGGCTGTAAAGATTTCATGATTCTAAATTGGGAAGAAATGTGTGAAGAATGCTGGCGAATCACTTCACGTGGTGGAAGGCACGTGATAAACAGAGCTGGCGTACTTTTGGCTGTGTTATTGTTTCCACAAACTTTATTGAATGTTTATAAACAACGTGTGAAACGTTTCGTAGCAGCCGGTGGCAGAAAATTACGGTTGAGGTTTCATGCAGTTTACACAACTGCATCCAACCTTCTTGTTTGTAATCCTTGAAATGATAGGAGTTTACCTACTATTTTGTAGTATTTCTATATTTAACATTGTAATTGTAAAGCTTGGTCTAGATTTACAATGCTAACAACTATTAAAAAACCGGCCAAGTGCGTGTCGGACCACGCGCAATGAAGGGTTCCGTAGTTGGGATGAATTTATACCCAAAAACAAACTTAACATTGTAGTTATAAAACATGTTCTCCCATATAGATAGAGATAGAGGAGCCATAGAGGAGCTCGTGGCTAAGTAATAACAGCCGCACGGGTCGCTCCATCAGGTTAAGCTACGCTTGCCGGGGTTGGTTCGTGGATGGGTGACCATCTTTACATACCGAGACTCCTCCGTGCTTCGGAAAGCACGTTAAGCTGTTGGTCCCGGCTGTTCGTGGATCTTTGACAGTCGTTACGGGTCGTCAGAAGCCCGAAAGTCTGACAACCAGTCTTACCAAGAGGTATCGTATTGCCCAGGTACTGGGTTGTGGAGGTCAGATAGGCAGTCGCTCCATGTAAAATACTGGTATTCAGCTGCATCCGGTTAGACTGGAAGCCGACCCCAACATAGTTGGGAAAAGGCTAGGCAGATGAGATGATGTTCTCCCATATATCGATAAACGTCACGGTCAATTCTCCAACTGCAAATGTAAGTTTGTACTCACATTTTTTTTATGTGATGATAAAACTACAAATTAGCGATTTTCGGACTTTTTGCTTTACTTGCTGCTGTGAGACCTTGCTTTTTGCCAAATTTCATGATTCTAGGTCAACGGGAAGTACTACCTACGGTAGTACGTACATAAAGTCAAAGTCAAAGTCAAAGTTTTTATTTGTAAAACATAGGTGGGTGTAAAAACAGGTGTTGTAAATAAAAATATGTATAGGTACACTATGCTTTGCCGTTGACGGCGTACAAATATCAAAAAAGTAGTATCTAAAATTTCACATATGCAACAAAATTAGAATTATTAAAATTAATGACAAAATCTATCCACGCTAAATGATGACATAAAACTTATCTTAAAATCATAGTACGAAGTATCAAAATATGTCGCATAAACGGCCGTATTTTTTTATTGCGTTGACTTAGAAGCTTGATTTTTTTAGAGCTCTAAGGAACCGTAGACCTACGTATTTGATATTAATTTCAACTTGATACCTCCACACATTTCTGAGAAAAAGGCTCTTGACAGACCGACAGACAGACAGATGGACAACGAAGTGATCCTATAAGGTTGCCGTTTTTTTCCTTTTGAGGTACGAAACCCGAAAAATGAGTACATAATGTCAATTAAGTAAAAACCTAGGTTTGGATATGGCATATTTTATAACTAAATTCGTCTGAAGCTAAACTTACTAATAGGGGTAGAAAGCGAAATTTCTCCTTTTACAAAACTAGAAACTCGGTTTCTTCTTTAAATGGCTTTAGAATTAGAAGTCTTCCCGTTCAAATCAAACACCAATCACAATAACTGTGTAACCCCACCGTGTAGGCGGAGCAACCTGGTACTGTTTATGCACAATTTTGATCTTTCAATTAACACGTCACTACTACATGTGGACTCAAGTGGTGCTAATGCACTTACAGCAGCAGTGAGACAGCTAGCAGGTACTGTTCCTGTAGAGAGAGAGGGTATCATCGTAATGTCTGGAAATGTGATCTAAATATACATGGAGATGGCATCTTCCATCGAATACCATCGGGCTTATTTTCGCACTTTATTTTGAAGTTAAATCTTATAAATAGTGGCCCAGTGGTAACGGCACGGTAGATCCTGGGTTCGAACCCAGGCAGGTGCTTTACTTTGTGTATTTCATCATCACTGCTCTCAAAACGGTGAAGGAAAACATCGTGAGGAAACCGGCACATACTAGAACCAAAAATTCGAAGACATGTGACATCTACCAACCTGCACTGGGAGAGAGGAGGCCTGTGTCCCAGTAGTGGGAACATGTGGCTAATTATGCTTATGCTATGCTTATAAATCGTTGACACTAAGTAGCCTTTATTTGAGGCATGATGCAATCATGAGTTAAGAAGATAGAAAATGATAAAAGAAAAACTTTCCCTCCGTAAATGAAAGTAAATCGTTCAAAGCCATAAATATTGTCATCATCAATAAACTCTTTCCTCTTCCAATCATATGCTTTTATTGTGTTATTTAAATTTTTCTTTTCATTTATTTATTTTTTGTTTTAATTGTTTAGTAGAGATACAACCTGCCTGTTAATTTGTATGAGGCCACTACGTGGGGCCTGGTAACCTGCAATACAGTTTTTTTTTCTAAAAACGTAGTTCAGGCTCTTACAGTGAGATTTTTTTATTGATTGTGTTGCGAAGCCATTATGAGAGAAAATAAATCAACTAAAATCCTATTTTTTTTTGGGTTGACATAGTACGTCTTTTGCTTAAATACAGCCCAGTCTCATCAGCGATCATATCAGTTTTCATCACTTTCTTTATCTTAAAGTCATCCACAGTCATACTCAAAACTTTACGTCTTACGACAAGACCCTCGTTTCTCTGAATTACAAACCATACATCCATATCTACGTACTGAATAAAATTAAATAAATAACTCATCCACGCTAAACTGACACAAATAGTACTTAAACTTCCTACACCCAATTAAATAATTTTATTGTACTGTCTGCACCTTATCATAATTTAGCGGCTGTAAAACGATTTTCAGGTAATCAAGGGACTGCCAACAGCAAAATTATCTACGAAGAAACAAACGTTTTATTATAAGCACAGACAATCTTCATTATCTTCGTTTTATTTGTCTAAAACAACATTGTAAATCAATATTGGTTGTTGTAACTGCTGTAAGATGGTTCAGTAGAGCATTTGCGTCTGGTAATTTAAATTTTAGGAATAAACTGTATGTTAACTTCAGGATTGACTTTTCTAAGTTGTCTCATAAAGATTTCTTACTTAATTTTATACCTTCGCTGCATAAAACTTGCATAATTGTAACCTGAGTGGAAGAAGTCACTGGCCCCTGAAATACAGGTACCTAACCTAGCTCTGGAGGCAGCGTTTCAAATTTTTTCTATAACCTGTGTTTATGCCAATAAAGAAAATATTTCGGAAGCACTGTACTTTATAACCCAGCGATTTTTTCTCAAAAACTTCCGTATGCGTTTGCTGGCTGTGTCATTTTGCAAAAGACGACGACATGACGACATACGCAAAAAAAAATTGAAGCTACACATGCGCGAGTTTTAAAGTACAGTGGAGCCAAGATTTCTAACATTGTAGCGCAAGGTTTGTGACTACCTATTGGAACTACCTGAGTTTACTACCTTTTATGTAAAACATGTCTGGAAGTCAAGAATGATTTCAGATAAATTCTGTCCTGGAGAACTAATGATATATATACATAATTGAAACATTTAGCGGTAAAGAATAAATACGAAATACAAAACTAAAGAACGTACGTCTTACTTAAAAAGTTTCATACTTTGTCAAATACAGCTCATTGTGCTAAATATTACAGTCAACGAAGTAATGAAATTGTATCACCATTCGCAATTGTATCAACAAAAAGCCTTCCTATCTGCCACTCATGGACCCCCCAGACGCGCAGGTGCTTCCACTACCTTCGCACTACCTAAATTACAGAAAACATTACACCATATTCGAACTTATTTACATCTTGCACACGAATTTTGAGGACTGCTTTCGTACTGTCGAATTAAATATCCATTAACTTTTGCTGTTACAGTTTTACATAAAGCAGGTACATTTATTGTGTTATCGTTTACATGTTCTCTACTTGGTCAGTACTATGCCATGCATAGATAAAGCAGCAATTTGAACTAAAACCGGTCGAACCTTTAATTATATCGTAGTAGCGAGTGTGATTACGAGTAGGTACTACGTTGGGCAATGTATATCGAAAGGCAGAGCAAAGGAGCGGCCGCGCACAGCCTTGAGATTTGACGTCTTGATCGGGACCTACCGCAGCGTCGACTTTTGTGCAGGTGTTGCTGCGTTCTCACAAAAAACTAAGCGTAAGACGGGCGGCCGTGTCTTCATTAATCCGCGCTAGATATCCGGTAAATTGACCTTTTTGAGAGCGTAACCAATTGTTGCATTTTAACGAAGCAACTGCCAATTCCCGAGGTCGTTTCTCTTCGTTTCGAACGAGACTGCGATTTTATACGGTATTAGCTATTCATGAGAATCATGAGTGCATTCTTATGTGTTCTGTGATTCTGCGTTTGTTCTGGTAAATTGTTGTGTTAATGCACGCCTTTTAAATCCACAGTCATTTGTTTTAAAGGCCTTGGAATAATCTCTACAGGTAATTTCAGTAAGCTGGACTAATGGGCCATCTATATAAGCTGAGTTAATGTTCGAGTAATCCGTGTCGCGTTATAAATTTCACAAATCACGCCATCTTTTGATAGTGGATAGATTCTGGAATGTTTGGTGTCGTAAAATGTATTTTACGTTCAACAACGTTATTATTATGCGCCATGGACCGCGAGGATTTACGAGTTTCCCTAAAACTTTATTACATTGAATTTTTAATACATTTTCTTTTACTTATGTAACGTGTTTTTTATAATCTTGGAAGCAGTTTGTGAATGGAGAGCGTTGGGTTGGCCTGTAGGTTGAAATATTTGATAAGAAACACCTACTTGGTATTATGTTGCCTTTCTTTCTATGACATGTTTCACACCTACCATCGTGTTTCCATTCTGTGTAGGTTACTACCCGAGAAAGAGACCAATAGGTAATCATTATAATATGAAAATAAAGAACTCAGCCATGTTCAAATGCGTTCAAACCACATTTAACTCGTTTTAAACTCTAATCGACATATAAAAAAATTACTAATAATAACTAATTTGTTTTTCTTTTGTTGCAGTGTGAATGTGAAGACGAGTACTGCTTGGAGGCGAAACAACGCATCGACATCTGTCGACCTCAGGTGCTGAAGGGTGCAGCTAACGCCACATCCTCCTGCAGTCTGTCCCAACTGATCTGCCTTGCCGACGCACAGTGTGCCACCGCCCTTCAGTACTACCACAGACTCTGCCGGTCCATGTTCCGAGGCAGGAAATGCTCCAACAAGTGCCTTAACTCCATAGAAATTCTAAGAAAGCAGGAGAAAGCGGCCGCGTTAACGGCGTGCCAATGTGACGGCAATGATTACGACTGTCCAAGAATGCAGAACAATCTAGCGAGGTTGTGCTACCATAAGATGAAGAATCATACGAAGAACCATGATAGACATGGGGAGAAACACAAGAAACTCCCTATAGAAGAAGTGCCGTCGGTCAGCGCCGCGAACATTGACCGAATCTCGGGACTCATCGCGTTCATATGTGTGTTCAGTTATAGTTTTATTACGTGATAAAAGTTTACTTCTAATAGTTTAAAACGTATAATTGAAGAACTGTATCACAAGGACACTGCCATAGAAGAGACTATTCGCGTGAAGGATTGTAGTGTTTTTTAATAGAAATATTTCGGCTAAGTAGGAGTTAAATTGAAGTACAATATAATGTAGTGTACATAATGTAAAAACAGTATTAGTTAACTTAAGGCTATCGTGAGGGAATCAAGGGTAATTATGTAGATTGTTGTTTATATTTTAACTATTGTCTTTAATATGTGTCGTGGATGTGTCGCCGCCCACGGGTTGCGCAGGCGTCGCTATAAATACGGCGGCGCCGGTGGTCCGGTGACAAATGCTGGTCTGTTCCCCATGTAGCGCCACGCCGATTGATCTAACGACTGTTCCGGTAACACCATCATCCTCACGCATTTACGTCAAAGAAAAATTCTTGCATCTCTTTCTTTGTCGCCTAATCTGAAAAGGATAGAGTGTAAGTTGAGCTGTGTATGAGATGTTGTATGTATTAGGGAAGTGGCTGTTCTAATGACATAGTCGTGGCTAAATTCGGTAGACGGCACTAATCGTTCCCAGTGATGTAGGGCGTCGGTTAACGTTTTACAAATATGCGGCAAAGGATGCCAGATTTTTTTCAGAACATGTTTTAATTCTTTTCTTTGACATCCGTTTGAAAAAGTGTTTTATTTTTTAGTAGATTTGTTGCTTTTGAGAGATGAATGTGTGTTCTTCTGTGTATTTTGTCAGCAATTAGTGGAGTAATGCCAGTAATGATCGAGTGTGTTGCCGAGCTTACAGGGTTAAAAGAGAACTAGACCAAGTAATTTGTTTTCGTTTGATATAAATTGTCTGGCGTCTTCTTAATACTTCAAACAATTTATGAAAAGAGAACCGCATTCCAACTCGTTTTTCCTCATTTAATTGACCAATTCCCACATTGTCCGCGGTGATTATGTTTTACCACGAGACCATTGATTTTTTCGAAATATCTCATTTAAAATGTTACAAGCGTACGTGAACCTCGTAAAGTAGTGGCAACGTAATGTGCGTATTGTTGGTACGTCCGTTTCTCGGTACCGTGTGTCAGTAAGGAAGAGGGGAACCGGTCTCAGGCCCCAGAGAGCTGGCAACACGAGATCAAATCAGAGCAACGTGAATGAAGTAGTTTTGTTATGGTTTAAGAGGAAAATCTGTGGGATACTAGGTGTTTCTATCGAGAAATCGTTTAGAGTATATTTTTATGCGAGGACCTTCAAATATAAATGTCATCTTATATGGAAATTCCCATAATTATTTTCATTATATTTGGGATAGATATCAAGTTAACAGAAGATGATCTATATTCTTTCGTCTGCTAAGCACGGTTAACACTAGCTACTGTTTGGCTTCATGCACCCCAGTGACGACCAATTCTAGACTTGTTCCTAAACCGTAGCGTTTGCGACACCACGTTTATTCAATGCTAATAAGTTATTAATATTTCACAAATCCTCAAGAGCTGTTCGCAGTTTATTATAAGGCGATGAAGTGTGTAACACAATCTTTCAAAGCCGTATAAGTATTAAAATCCCATACATATATTCCCATACTATTCTTATAACTGCAAGATACAAATCTTATTAGGATGCGCCTGCGACAGCTGTATATCGACCATCAAGTGCGCAGTTTGCTTACAAGATACATTGAATAAGGTAGTTTTGCGCGGGTAGTCCAAAGGTGCCAACGTCACAGCCATATATCTTCTCATACAAGTGTCATGGAACACTTTGTATGCATCTCGCAGTAGACGGCGAACTAATGTCTCGTCGCCCGAATCATGTCCTTATGTATAATGCAATAGCAATGCGCAGAATACCAAGTGGCGTTGATTTTATATAGGTATGGGCTTTGTACGTAGGTATTACATCCGAGAAATATACGCATGATTGTACAACTGTTTGTGTAAACGTTTACACATCTCATTAGATGGATTTGTTGAGTTATTTCAAGTAATTTGAGTAACATGGCATTGTGAATTTGCGAGGTATGACTTGCCAATTTAATTTCTTTGCGTTTATAATTTACGTGTAACCAGTCGGTCGTGCATTGCATATTTGATGAATTGTTTGGTTTCATGGGTTGACAACGTGTTTTATCTTTATAAACAGTTTTTTTATAATAAATCCAGTCTGACATTCTTAGTTAGCTTCCTACCTTTTCGCATATTCTTCTTCATTACCTATGTGTGGATTGTATGCATTGTTTTAGTTTTCTTTAAGTATACAATGTGGATCTGGACATACGACATTAAATTAATACGAACACAGTACTAGTCCATCGAAATATTTTAAAACACGAAGATTAGTAATTAATGAAGAATTAAAAAAAATCAGTTTTCAAACAAAAAAAGTAGCAGAATCAACTGCATAAAAACTAAACACGCTTTATCTACGAAAAGTCACTGACCAACGGTGCAATGCGGGGCGCGGCGGCGGCAATGTTTACCTATTATTACGGACTCAGATCTACATCATGTTGAAAAATAAGAAAATGAAAAATATATTTCTGTGGCTAAAGTATTCATTGGATTTTATTAATTTTTTGTATATGGGTGAAGAACATGATTCTCTTTACGTGGTTTGAAGGAATGTCAATTGTCCTGTTCCACCTTGTATAATTCAATCAAAACAGTATAGATTATACCTCAATAATTAAACGTGTTTTTGTATGTGTTCATTAGCTTGTTGTTAATATAATAATATGTAATTGTGTGTGCCTTTGTATGCGTGTGTCGAGATCGAGATTAAAGTTCAACAACTCTATTTTTCAAAACCTGTACTTTATTTAAATTCTAAATTGATTCAACTGTTGTAAATAATGTCTGCGAATGATCTTTGTCAGTAATAAGTTTTTTGTCCGGCGTTCATTTGAACACCATTTCCAGTTTTTCTTTAGAATATGTAGATAAATAAGAATTTAGGTTTTACTATAAGAGAAGAAACTCATTAACCACAGTTTACCAAAGTGAGATTATTAGACTAGTACAAGAATTGTAAATAGCTTTAGTTTATAAGTTTAGTTTTACCCCAGCGCATTGTTTTATAACTATGAAAATTCGTACAAAGTATTTTAGAATAAAACGAATAATTTATTGAATTAATTAGAAACTTAGTTCATAAG
The DNA here is from genome assembly GCA_947568875.1 of Fissipunctia ypsillon. NCBI lineage: Eukaryota > Metazoa > Arthropoda > Insecta > Lepidoptera > Noctuidae > Fissipunctia > Fissipunctia ypsillon. The sequence goes on along the minus strand of OX387659.1, from coordinate 9,971,302 downwards.
AATTGTTGTATTTTGTTTCGTTTTGTACAATTATTTTAAGGATTTTAATTGTATTTATTTTACAAAATTGCAATAAATTTTCTGTTTTCTAAACTTTGTTTATCTACACTTTCCCAAAGAACAGCAATCAATTTTACTTTGAACCACTTGGCGACTTCCTCGAACGCATGGGCTGGGTAGAATGATTGTTTTGGATTATAAAATAATACAATATTGGAATTACTACTACCCATTTCGAATTCAAGCAGTTTCATCGAGTAGGCCAAATAAATTTTGTTTTTGCCCTGTGGAAATTGTGAAGTGGTTATAATAAGAAAACTTTTCTAATACCTAGTAACCTGTAATTCACAACCAAGTAATTACTGAAAATATTTATTTTAATAGTGTTCCGGATTTTGATGCGCTTTCGCCATCATTTAGAGAATTTATTCCGGAGAGTTGGTGTATAAAACATTAATAATATATTAAACTTAGGTACTCTACCGTCCAAAAGTTTGGAAGCAGCAAGGTAAAATCAAATAAAACAAAACAAAGTAGTTTCTATTTCAATGTATTGATAAAAAATTAAAATATAAACAAAAACTAATTTAAGCAGAACAAAAATTTTACATACAATATAAAATTTAATTAAATTTTAGCTTCATCAGTGTCCTCCTTTATTCTTTATTAGCTTCTCGCATATTCTAGGCATTCTATTAATTAATTTATTAAAATATTCTTCATCTAATTTGTTCCATTCGCTCTCTAATAACTTCCACAAATGTTCTGAGCTCGTAGGAGAACGATTTTTCACCCTTCTATCGAGTTCATCCCAAACAAGCTCAATGGGAGAAAGATCAGCAATGCGATTCTGTAAGACCTCACTCTAAACTTCGCATCTGAATCCGCTGTGAGTTTCATGATTGGTATTCTATAAACTCGCTTGAGAATTCGAATCAACACTAGCGCCAGGTGATTGAGATGGCCATTGCATGATGTTTAAGATTTTTTCATCTTTTTTTTGTGCAAAAAGGTCTGGCACAGTTTAGAAGAGCGCTTAGGATCATTATCCTGATGGAAAATGAATCCAGGATCAATTAGATTTAGTCCACTGGGTACGGCCGAATTTTGGATGATTTTCTAGCAACCTTCCTTGTTTAGTTTTCCGGTTATCATCACAAGATTTTCAGGTTTAATGTTGCCAAAACACCCCCAAACTATGACATTACCTCCACCATGTTTGAAAGTAGGCACAGTATACGCCTCTGAAGCCCTCTTCTTTTGACCGGCGTACAAATACACGTCTATTGGATCCGAAAATCTGAAACTTTGATTCGTCACTCCAAAGGACATTTTCCTATTGCTCTGTTGTCCAGTTTTGGTGCGCTTTTGCCCATTCTAGTCTATTTTTCTTATGTCGAATTGAAAACTACACTTCATGAAGTTCTGAAACTGAAAGTCTACCTATTGTAAAAACCACTAAAATAAAAAGCTAGTACCGTAGGTACAAGGGGTAAAATTCAACCTTCTAACAGCAGAGGCAACTGCAGCCGTAGACCTAGAGTATACGCGTCGAGCAGTTGCCTCTGCCGTTGGCAACGTGCTGCTCGTGTATAATATATATATATATATATTATGTATATTATACAGTGTGGATCTGGACGTACGACATTAAATTAAAACGAGCACAGTACTAGTCCATCGAAACATTTTAAAACACGAAGATTAGTAGTTAATGGAAAATTAAGAAATTGCAGTTTTCAAATAAAACAAATAGCAGAATCAACTGCATAAAAACTTAACACGCTTTATCTACGAAAAGTCACTAACGAACGGTGCGGTGCGGGGTGCGGGGCGCGGCGGCGGCGATGTTTACCTATTATTACGGACTCAGATCTTAATCATGTTGAAAAATAAGAAAATTATTTTTTTATATGTTATATTATATTAATTTATATAATCACTTACAACTATTATTACAGGTACAACCCAATGCAATAGTGAAGCAAACCTAATAACTACAACTTATAATAAATAATTAAATAATTTCCTGTGGATACAGAAAGTATTCATTGGACTTGATTGATATATTGTTTATGAGTAATGAAAATGATTCTCTTTACGTGGTTTAAAGGAATGTCAATCGTCCTGTTCCACCTTGTATTACTAGGTGTAACAGGAGGATTGACATTCCTTTAAACCACGTAAAGAGAATCGTGTACTTTACCGGTATACAAAAAATCAATCAAATCCAGTAAATAATTTAGCCACAGGAAATTATTTTTCATTTTCTTATTTTTCAACATGATTAAGATCCGAGTCCATAATAAAATAATAGGTAAACGTTGCCGCCGCCGCGCCCCGCACCCCGCACCGCACCGTTGGTCAGTGACTTTTCGTAGATTTATAAGCGTGTTTACTTTTTATGCAGTTGTTTCTGCTATTTATTTTGTTTGAAAACTGATTTTTTAAAATTTTCCATTAACTACTAATCTTCGTGTTTTAAAATGTATCGATGCATTAGTACTGTGCTCATTTTCATTTAATGTCGTACTTCCAGATACACGTTGTATAAGTATGAGATTGAGCACTAAGTTAATATTGAGAGATTGAGATGAAAACATCTGCCCGTCTGTCGGGACCATATATAGGGTCGCCTTAATTTGCTTACATTATTATTGCTAGTTCAGTTATCTTCTTCATAATTCCTGAAGTACCTACCTACATAAATTTTCTTTTTAAGTACCTACCTATACAGATGCTATAAAGTACCAAAGTAAAGTACCAAATTCCCTAATAAGTACCGGAAACATTTTTTGCAACATTACCCCCAGCAGTGTTACGCAACTCAGCACATCCGTTCCCATGGGTTGAGATTGTTGCGAATCCGTTCTCGCCAAAAGATCACGTACAGCCACTCGGATCAAAGGACTAGGGAGCCACGGAGCCACTTAACTCAGGGACCGTCGAGAGGTGCTTGAGGATTAGCACTCGACGGTACACTGGTAGAGCGTATATCCTGAAAGCTAAGAGCGACGTCCGCTGTTTTGAGGAGCGTGTGAAAATGTGGCGAACTTTGAAGATGTTTGATTTATAAGAGATTGGTGTGTTGCAGTGTGGGTGACGTAGGTGTCACAGTAGTTTGAGCTATTTGTAACCTACGCAAAATTAGTATTTTATAAATAAACAAGTGCTTCCCGCGCGGCTACGTCCGCGTGGATTTTGTAGTCTAGTACCCCGTTAGGGGGAGATTTAAAAAAAAACCCTAATACACGTTATTCTTTATTTTCGGTCTTAAGTATAAATACTGAGTTTCAAGTTCATTGGACCGCGCGTTAAACTTTGACACCTCCCAATCCGTCTAGTTTAGAAAAACAAAAAATGACAAACTTCGTAATTTACTTAGATAAGTATTCGTGCCTAGTTATTAACTCAAGAAATAAGATTATTCATACGAACAAAATCTTCCCTTTTCACACCCATAGAGGTCTTTCCAAAAATCCTTCCTTAGTGTATGTTTATAACATAAAAGGCAACAGCTGCCAAAAATCAAGTTTGTAGCCCCAGCAGCGGCTTAGGCTCTGCGTTGATGAATCAGTCAGGACAAGTAATTATACATACTTAATATGGAGGAGCTCGTGGCTAAGTAATAACAGCCGCACGGGTCGATCCATCAGGTTAAGCTACGCTTGCCGGGGTTGTCCGTGGATGGGTGACTATCTTTACATACCGACACTCCTCCGTGTCTCGGAAAGCACGTTAAGCCGTTGGTCCCGGCTGTCATTCGTAGATCTTTGACAGTCGTTACGGGTCGTCAGAAGCCCGAAAGTCTGACAACCAGTCTTACCAAGGGGTATCGTATTACCCAGTTACTGGGCTGTCGAGGTCAGATAGGCAGTCGCTCCATGTAAAATACTGGTATTCAGCTGCATCCGGTTAGACTGGAAGCCGACCCCAACATAGTTGGGAAAAGGCTAGGCAGATTGAATATGTATAGACTAATAAACGCATTGCAAACTAATAACGAGTTCAGAGACTTGAAAACACCTACGATTTAAGGTACGAGTTTGGGTGGTCTTCACTCTTCGCCCACACTGTATGATGTTGTCATCATTATTGTGGTAACGTAATTAAAAACTCATTGTAGACATAGGTACCTACAACGGGTAATTTAGTTACACGCCTACATACTTAAGGCGCACCCAGAACAACCCCAGGAACTTCAACGAATGGTGTTCGGCGCTGGCTACCGAAGTTTCAAGACTTTCTAGAAGTTTCAAGACTTTCTAGTAAGTAGGTAGGTAGGTAGCTACTACTACTTATTGATCAACGTCGAAGTGATTTCTGAGCTGAGACTTGAGAATAACTATGGCAGTTGGCAGGTATAGGTGATGTTGTGCCTTGTGCACAATTATTCATGGCAGTTATTTGTACACTACACCACAACAATACAACATAGACAGATCCTAAGGAACGTATCCTGTAGCGTACAGCAGTTCCTGCCCAAACTCATCCATGTTTGCCACAAGATTACAAAATAATAATCCCAATAGCAATCGAAGTTAAAATATTTTTTGTGTGTTGTGGTTTCGGCGATTCAAGTCGATTATCTTGCCAAAGTCAAGCGCGGCACCGGCACATCGCTGGAAAGCCTGTGGTTTTGTGGTCACTGTACTTTTTATATCTTCGCGTAGTGTTGAAAATGTGCTTGGGAAAATATAATTAGGAACATGAGGTGTGTTGCGGAAAAATGACCAGAGACACGTAGACATTCGTAAATAAACTCTTGAATAAGCTGGCAGAGAAAAGTTGACTAAACTCTTTGGTGGCAGTTATAACAGTCTTATTCCAATGTTAAAACATTGGAAAATAACACCACCAGTTAAGTTATGGTTACGTATGTGTTAATTTGGATTTACAGCACAGGCATCGTGTAGATATTGGCTAAGATCCTGCTGTATAAACAAACATTCTGATGCTGTGTTTTAAAGAATTGCTGAACAGTGAAAAAAGCTTGCTACACAATCCAATCAGCAGCTGCATGGCTGAGCGCAGAAAATTACTCAATAGCAGTTCAAAGGAAGCAGTTATTGGTTATGACGAAATATATCTAATCAGAGCGCGCTCTAAATTCGCATAATGCATTGTTTTACCCCCCGAACCGGCAGCGTGGCCCCAGGGCTCCGCGGGTGGTCCCAATTACATGAAGCGAGCCTTCCACGTACGCTTTATGTAACCCTAATTATTACCACTTCAAGTAAAGTTGACCATTTGTATAGAAAGAAACGCGGGAGACAAAAAACCACGAAATTGTGCGTGTTCTATGAAATATAATGATTAGATAGCCAGCTGGAATTCCTAAATTGGCTCCGTAGATCTGTCGGTCACGGCATTTCTTAGTAATATATCTACGCTTTAAGAATACCGCAGCTTTATTTAATACATTTCCAACAACAGCTTAATCAGTCAACTATTTTTGGTCATCATAATTAATAGCTATATAATTTACTGTAATTAAATCTTCATGGTCAAGCAATTACTGGTGAAAAATTACAAAAGATACCGATATGGTAATACTCAATTATTTCTGGTCAACTTTAGGTTTATTGACATGATCATAATTTTATAAAAAAATAAAAGTTTCCCATAAATTTCATCTTGCACAATAAGATCGCACACAGTAAATTGAGTCATCAAAACACCAAGAAACATTAAACTTGCCTAATTATCACAAGTACCTACCTACTCATAACTAATCTGCAAATTATTCTACCATCTTACAAACTACGTGATGTCTCTATTACTTTAATAACAGTATTCTACGTCTATCAAAGTTTTTAGGAGGGACTGACTCATCAGCGAGATTAAAATGTGGTGCAATGAAGTCGTCGTCGGTGGACCACCGCGCTAGCCTGCGCGGGCGCACGACGCTCCACGCCTCTAATCCGCGTCTCTTGCGCAAAGCACGACACGACGTTTACATGTTTAGATGTTCATAACTTTGGATGGAAAAGTATTAAGGGATAAGCTTAATCGAGTTGCATGTTAAGTTTGGGAGCTTAGATTAAGTGGAGTTAAGTAGAAATATGATGTAAACGGAAAAGTAATTTAGATATACGAAGCTCGATTTTCTAAGATGTCTCCAGATTGTAACTTGAGTAGCCAAAAGATTACCGTCCGTTTAGGCTCCACCCTAGTCGGACAAAAAAAATAAGGTAGCGAAATCAATTCCCTTAGTAACCGATTTCTTTATATTTATGTAGCTTCATAAAAGATACTTAGCCAATGTAGCAAATTAATATCGTAAAAGTTTTTAAACCAGCAACTTGATTGTCCAGTTAACTAAGTCCATGTAGGTAGATTAACATTTTTTTAGTATCTATAATGTTCTGTCAAGTCATATCATAGAAATCTAATAGAAAAATGACATAATACACTTAAATAGCTAATCTAATCAAGTAATCAATTAGTTTTTTGTGCCTAATTTACGCGTGGTATCAAAAAAATATCGTATGTTTTATAAACAAGTTTGGTGTTTATCTTGTAATCTCAATTATTTTGTCGTTTCCTCAGTCGTTCCAGCTTCCATGTTTTACAGCTTCCTGCTACGGTCCATGGGAACGATTGTGGTATGTAATGGCATTATTACGAAACTAGCTTATGGTGTGTGCTGTCTACGACAATGTTGCGTTTGGAGGTAAAGTTGTTGCCATGAGTTTGAAAAGGGTTAGTTTGTGTGGTTACTGGTTATAAAGTGTGAAAAAGAATGCACCGCTGTCATCGTTAAGGGGACTACAGGAGCTAAACGCAAATTTTATAATGCCTAAAAGTGTAATCTCATGCAGTCGGAGGCATCTTCTTAAATCTATACAAATAAATAAAATAACTACAACGTTTTACTAAATGCATAAAAAAGTACGTATTATATACGGTACTTGTAACGAAAAAGCAATTTTTAAAATTTTTGTCTATCTGTCTGCCTGTTTGTTCCGGCTAATCTCTGAAACGGCTGGACCGATTTTGACGAGGCTTTCACTGACAGATAGCTGATGTTACGAGGAGTAACTTATGCTACTTTTATTTTAGAAAAATAATTAGGGTTCCACGCAAAAAAATTAAAGCCCATGAAATTGTGAACAAAAAAGTCGGATTTGAAAAATTCTTTTTGTATTTGGTAGCCCAATTCTCGAGGATAGTTATAGGCTATTTAACATCACGCTACGACCCTTAGGAGCCGAGCAAAAAGAATAAAGTCAGAAAGAACACTAAGCGAAAACGAAGTAATAGCGCGGCGAACAATGCAACGCGACGGGTCGGGGGACGAGGGAGTTTTATTAAAATGTGGCTGTTATTTTACTACATTGTGTATCTTACGACTTCCACGCGAACGAAATCGCGGGGCACAGCTAGTTTAACAAGAAAGACCTATTGCCTCCAAATGCAAGAGATTGTTGGAGACAAAATAGGCCATCTTGTTTCCATCTTTTTTAAAGTTCACTTATTACGCAATCGGGTTTTTAGAATGTTTAAATTTACTTTTTTTATTTTGAAACCAGTGTACTGCGTCATAGAAAGCAGGAGTAACTAAGAGGTTTCTCAAAGATTGCAATATCCGCCATGTCGTTAAGAAAATGTCGGAGAAAATCTCCAATGTCAGCGACTTTGCAGGCTTAATAGCGGCCCTTCACGGGTTTTCTATACGCTTGTCATACATTTTACATGTAAATATATTCTTTCACACGTTTCTGACAAATGTTTTGAAACCGCCCGCCGTTTTTACGCACATTGCTTACTTAACAATTACTTTAACAAAGGAATTAGCATCTATTTTCATAAGACTTAAGTTCCGCAAGTATTGTTAGAACAGCCTGTATAATCAATTCTGTTTCCTTAGTTCTAAATGCGCAAAATATACAAAAGCAGATTGGTAATCTATGTACTTTGAATTTTTATGTTGTTTCGTAAGTTGTGTCTACGACTACATGAATTTTAACGAAATAGTCTTATTTAAACATAATGGTTTGGGCACGATATTTACTTTTCCGGTAATAAATAACGCTCATTTCACACATAACCTCAACGTTCTTAGTGCTGGTTACAGTTTCTGGGGGTTGGCAACTGATTTTTCTTGAACTCTCTAAAACTAGAGTTTCCTAAGACTGTGAAGGCCGCTACATAGCCTCCGTAATTTACCGCCGAATGTCGTCATAGAAACGTTATTTTATTTATTTAATTATTTATGTACACACAGTAAAATATATACAGATACGACATTATAAGTACCTATTGAGTACAAAGGTACCGATTATTTCTTAAGAAATTTCTTCCAGCAGACCTACGAAAGGAGAAATGAAAAAGAAATGTAGACAATAGTGTGAGAGAACAAGAAGAGAAGAATATGGTTTGTGTGTGATGTCTTAAACTAAAATATTAAATATTTTATTTCGACCCTACACATACGAGTATATAAAGTAAAAATTAACATACTATACATACCTACTTAAGAGCGTTGTCACATTTTGCGCCTATCTTGCTCACACAGAACCAAATTAAGAATGTTAAATGAAAAAATGCTTTTTTGAAAAATGGAATCAATCGGTCTACAAAATACCTAATATTAATTTAATAGGTAGTTATCAAAAACACATTTCTATTGTGTTCTCTAATAAACTTAGGTAATTAGGTATTATGATCTGTTTTTGAGATGATGTAAATAAATGCCACAATAAAAATGTGTTTTTAATAATTACCTATTAAATTAATATTATTTTGTAGACCGCCCCATTGATTACATTTTTCAAAAATGCATCTTTTCATTTAACATTATTAAAAATTTGGTCCCGTGTGAGCGAGAGAGGTGCAAAATGTGACAACCCTCTTAAATAAATATGCTATAACCTATAAAAATATAGAAAATCTCACAGTTGAGAGGAAAGGTAAAATGCTCTTTTACTCGATATTTGAATTGAGAAATATATTTTAAATCTCGAATGCTAGGCGGAAGTGAGTTCCAAAATCTTACAGCATGGACAGAAAAGGAATAAGAATAGTAGATAGCTTGTTTTATGAGGATGGATTATTTATGTAAGTAAGTTGGTGTAAATACATCAACAAAATTTCCAACAGGAAAATTTCCTAGAGAGCGATTTTTGACACTGTAAAGTCAAACCCCGGTGCCATCATTTTCATGACGGCCGTCACTGTGGCCGTTACCGGCTACCGCTCTTCTAGGAAACCGTAGCTTTACTCATTGTCCCAATTGTCAACCGAAGTGGCACGTATGACCACGTTAAGCAGTGGATGGGTTACTGAGAGCTGCTGATATTGATAATGTAGCAATCAACAACGCGTTTGGATGACACGGTTTCATAAAGCATTTGATTCCATAAAGGCGCGAGGTCGACTAACATTAATTCCACAAGCTTAATTGAGACATTTATTTTTAGTTGTTCTCTCTGTTATTAATTTGCATATTACTCATAGTTGAAAAAGGTTATTCGTAGATACAGTTTGCAAGAACATAATGTCGTCAATAATAATTAATCTATGTAACACTTTGGTAGGCTAATAATAATCTCTCGCATTGGCACTTGGCACGTGTTATAATATCTACGAAGATCTATTTTGTGCTGAAAAAGTAGGATAATAACAGGCAAAACTCGTCAAATCTGGTAATAAAGTGTGTATACGTAAGTAGGCACTACTTACAGTCTCAGTTTTCAAAACCTTAACTGAAAACTTGAAATGTTCTTCTCATCTGGTTTCATGCAGCGTATTACCTACATAAATACAGGACAAGTTTAAAACAAGTGCGAATATTTCAGGAGGTAATCAGGTGCATAAAACTGGACAACTTTCCCCAAGGAACAAAGGTCGAAATCTTAAAATTGAAAATGGACTTTTCATACAGTGACTGGTCACGTGACATAAGTTTGTATGAGAAGTTGAATTTAATTTTTTAGATTTCGACCTATGTTCCTTGGGGAAAGTTGTTCGGTTTTATGCAACTGATTACCTCCTAAAATATTCGCACTCCTTTTAAACTTATCCTGTATAAGCTGCATGTACATATACATAGGTGCTTTTGCCGAGGCTCCAACTATACCTAATTAATACATAGTATCAAAACTTAGTATGTTTGCTAACTTACATATGATATTCATGTGGTATGTGGTGGTATGTACACGCTCATTTCATTTTCACATATTAAATACCTATACCTTAATTACGTAACACACTATCAATCATAATCTGAATGATTTTGAAGTATATTGCTTATCCATTGCTTGAATTGCTTCATACGTTCGAAAAATGTGTGTGCTCAGCAACGTAAATAACGCAATGAATATTGGATAAACTGTCAAAATTAAACCGATTCCTAGTGTAGGTATGTTACGCAATTGCCCCGCGGGATGTAGGTACCTAATTTTACCTAGTTTTAATTTGTCTCGTTTTTCAGCGTAAAATAAAAATAAATATTTGTAAGAAATAGGCCAGCTCTATTCCATCTAGGTAATTCGCAGTAGCGTAGCTACAATTATCATCGGAGGGAAGCCGAAGAAAAAATTGTTCGCTTCTGATAAACTCAGACAAAAAAAAATTTTTTTTGTAATGTTTTTAATCTTATGATGACTGTATTAAACTGGTATTAAATATCTGTAATGTGATGTGATACACAGTTACACACACAGGTGTACCATTATTATTTGGCAATAGTAGACATTAAGAAGAGTGGTGGTTCCGAAGGGAAGCCGATAGGAATCGGGTTGTATGAAGACTTCGCCACTGGTGATTCGTACAGTTGGTATGTTAGTGGGTGGTCCTTCAGTCACCAAACATTACTCGCCTGTACCATATAATGATCGCTGATGATGCCCAGTAATTATGCCTCAGTCGAATAGTTCCGTCATTGTTGCGTTGAGCCACGATTTGATGCTGCGTGTGTGGCGTAGGTAGATGTCATTCACATTAACTGTTACGGTATGTACCTAATACCGGAAAATGAATGGTGTAGTAGAGACTCGCGGTATCGCTTAGCCCGCCCGTGGGTATAATACCAACATACCATGGATTAGGTATTTGAAGAGTCAACGTTGAAATTAAAACGACCAGCCGTTGATCCCAGCTGTCATTTGTAGATCTTTGTCAGTCGTTACGGGTCGAAGAAGCCTGAAAGTCTGACAACCAGTCTTAACAAGGAGTATCGTGTTGCCCAGTTACTGGATTGTGGAGGACAGTAGGCAGTCGCTTCATGTAAAATACTGGTATTCATCTGCATCCGGTTAGATTGGAAGCCGACCCAACATCGTTGCGAAAAAGGTTGGGAGATGATGATTTTCTGAAAAAGCTAACTAGTCGAGTATGATCCTATTCAACACCTCAACCTCAAACTCTGCAGTTCCATTTGTGACATGTGTTCACTTCAACAGGGATTTGCTTGATATCAGTGCAGACACGCTGGCTTAAGTTTATCTTCAGCAGTTTGAAGGAGATTAGTGAATTAAGTCAGCCTGTCTGTCTGACAAGACTTTGTGGTAACTGAAATGTCAGAAAAAAGGGTCTTAATTGATAACCAAGTAACCACTTACCATACAACGTGTATTTCAAGATAAGAGTTTCAAAAGCTCGAGTTCCATTAACGACTATTACTATTACACCATTCAAATGAGCTAAAATGTATATGTTCGCACTTAAAATCGCCTATAGCCATTTCCTTCAGTGTATTTCTCAATTATAGTTCCCGTAGTTAACAGTAAGTACCTATTCAACGTTTAGTAACGCAATAAATATTGGAGCCGTGTTCTTACATTATACTACACTATGGGCCTTACCGTTACTTTGAACGGGAATGGTCTACCTTTTACCACTCAAAAGTTCAAAACTGACACTACAGTTACTGCTAAGGATCTGCATATTTATAATGAATGGTGGGCTGATAATGTTGCGCGGTGGTTTGTTTCTAGCGGAAAATCGGGTGATTAGTGGCTGCCTAATGAAGTAGAGGTTGAGGTTTTTGTTGAGGCTGGAAATGCTGAATTAATGCCCGTTTTCATTAACAATCTTCTTCTTTGTCGGTGCACTCTTGACAGAGCGGTCGTGGTCATCACGTTGCGTTGCAGTGAGATTTCGGACAGCTGTTCGGACATCCTTCTCTGTCGGCTGTAACATGTGTGCTTAGTGCATACGTGTAACGGGCCGCCCACTGCGGACCATCGCATGGGTGACCTTCCGCGTGCTCTCGTTCCTTCGACCTTTTCCTGCACTACAAGACGTTCTATGGAATAGTTTCCCCGTCGTGACACATGCCCAGGAATTGGAGTATTCGAGCCTGTACTGTAGCTGATAGACGCTGCTTGAGGCGGAGCTTTTGGAGTATAGATATGTTGGTGCGAAATTCTGTCCATGAAACTCCAAGTATTTTCTTCCAGCATCACATTTCCAGAGCGCCTTTTTTTTTCTTCTCAGTTTGTCTAAGTGTCCACGTCTCAGCAGCGTACAGGAACATGGGAAACACGCCCGAATAAGCCAGGTTTTGGTCGGTTTGGTGATGTTGCGATTCTTCCAGGCTTTTTTCAGCCTGTCCATAGTAGACCTAGTTATGGCCATGTGTCGCTTGACTTCGTTCACGCTGCCACCGTAGCTCAAGACCAAAGCTCCTAGGTAGATTATATCCACCCTTTTCAGGAAGAACATCGTAAGCGACATGTTGCACTTTTTAAACGAAAGGGTTTTTTCTTTCCTAATTAACGATGTTGTCATATACGATGATAATTTCTTACAACAATAAAGTCATGTAGATTTAAAATAAAATTTAAGAGTCATCGCGACAAGATGTACAACTGTCTAATTAAGAGGTTACGAAGGAAAAATAGTTTTGTGATTTTTGGCGCTTACGATGTTTTTCCTGAAAAGGCTCGATATGACTGTACGACGCGACGTCGCAGTTCGCAAATCATTAACACTAGGAAACACCTTTGCAGTATTTTCAAGTCTCGACGCCGAGCCGAGCATTCAAAATCCAACAATGCGCTTTTGTTTAGCAGTTTTAAGTGTTTCCTAGTGGTTTTAAAAAGGGACATAACACACACATTCTGTTCGACTATTGTATTTTATTGTTTATCGGGCGTGTACACAACTCTACTGTCAAGCGCGTATTGTATTTTTGTGTAGGTACCTACCGATGTAGACCACATTTTACATTGCCAAATAGCAAACAATTATACCAAGAGGCAAGGCACTTTATAAGTACTACGGCCAACTTGAAACATTCAACATTCTAAGTCCACCGTGCCGTGTTGTGAATGTTGTACAACCGTTAGGCAAGGTATCAGAAACATAGTTAAATAAAATCACGAGTTGTCTCTACTTGGTTATTTTATAACGGGTCCATGATGGAGAGGTGGCCCCTATCTGAGATATAGATGTCGTGTTTCACGAGAAGTAGGGCTGTGTTATCGAAAAACGAGAATAATAGATTGGGTTTAGTTGCAGCGTGCGTCATTATCGTGGTAGATTGTTTGGTATTAGCATAATTATCATTATTGAAAGTTGTTCTTGCTTGTTTGGTATCGCGTTCGTCGTAGTTTGACTTCGGTCGATTGATTTCTTTGAGGTGTTTTATTAACGTCTGGTCCATAAAAGTGTATATCATGTGACTATGTGTGGTCTCTGACCAGCGAGTTCACCAGCATCTTCATTTACGAATATGCTGTAGCCTGTAACTATGTCTATTTTTGGTTGGAGTTTTATGCTTACGATTAGTGAAGACGAGCAGATTGGGTCGATGTAATTCTTCTAATTCTTCGCGGCTGTTTTAAGAGCAGCCCTCTACTAAATTCCGCTTCAATATGAAAGCTTGCGACGTGACCGTTTGATCAGGATCTCCGAAAAACCCGAAAAGCAGTCACATTGTTGTCGCAGACATTAGACCCGGACCCAAAATAATGGCAGCTGTTCCTAAGAAGCTATGAAAAAGGAGCAAGAAAAGAACACAAACACAAAACGCCATCTAGGGCAAAACTTGGCTAATCCGTGATATGTAGCTATTCGGTGATAGATAATATGTGTTTTATTACCAAGTTACTACTGACTTGATAAATGTATATTTTTCAATCATTATAGTATTTGCCACATTTTTAGATATAAGTTAGCAAAGCTTCTTTTGTCTACTGTATCACAGTAAATTTAAAAAATAATCTGATCAATGAATCGAATTTTACAATTAAAAAACAAAACTATCACCGATTACCCAAGTTTTGCCCTACAAAGAAAATAATATTTCCAGAATCCAAACGGTCATAACAACTCTAAAATAACCTTCGTTTATGTCATCTTCATGGCTATAATCTTCGAATAATAAATTTCGAGTAAGTTCTTAAGAGTTCCGACCTCAATCCGCTACCGGCGTTACTTTTTAGTTTATTACGCAACCGCGTCGGCTAAAAGAGGGTTATGTTCTTTATTGTCACTAATGCCTGCTTATTAGTATTGTGCGTTTCCTGCTTATTTCAACATCGGTCGTCGGCGTTTTTAAAGATTACCATCTAATCTCCGAAGATTGTCTGAATTTTACTGTATTTAGTAGCTGACCGTCTCCGACGTTTGGCGCTTTATCTTTAACAATAGAAGATCTTCTAAAATCTTCGTAATTACAGGGTACTTAACATTGAGAGCTTTCAAGTTTATCCTTAATTTTTTGCGGACGCAGGTTCTTAATCCTTGCAATATTTTTTTAAGTGGTTGTAGTATTGTTGGTTCAACATGTTTTGTTTACGTTTCAAAATAGACTAATATTATATGTACAGAATGTTTGAAGACGAATGGCCGTTCTACCTTAGTTCTAAGTATCCATTCAAGAAACTTATATTTTCTGACGAATTCTTCTATTGAAAGTAGTTAGGTACTTTCATTATTATTATCCCCTACAGACTGTTTGGGGTCTTCTCTCTCTCTACTCTGTTAAAATTCCACTCTCTTCTTTGATCAGGATAAATTCCTCGTTCCGATACAAGTATAAAGTTTTTTTTCACCACTTCTTTAACCTCAATTACATTAATTCTGCCTTATCTCAGCACTACCAACAATATGGTTTAACTAACGGATGATAGTTTACAAACAAACGGATTTACGTCTCTATTATTGTGGAGATAAGGGGCCACTGGAGGTTTGTTATGATTGCTCTTGTTCGCCCTTCCGAGAACCACTAATAACAATAGAAAATAAACAATGATGCGGACTTGGCATGGTAGGAGTTCGTGTTTTATAGTTTGAACTGAACACTGAACAAGTTTATTAGGAGTGAAATTGGATTGGTTGTTAGTATATTATTAGGGACTAACTAGGTATGTATACCTATTTAGTTCTTATAAAGATTTGAAAATACTCAAATGTAAAGATTGAATTTCATAAGATTTTATAAGAATGTTGTTTTAATTGATGACTTTGAAATTTTGCATCATTCTAGGTGTAATTGTATGTGATTGTATATCCTGAATCTTTATTTTAGATTCTGCAATTACTTTAACTCACTCACTGACTTATTACCTACTTGTTAAAATTTTAGGAAAATCGTACACTTATAATGTTTGTGATTATGTGAGCACCATGTATCAAACACATATTTAATTTATATGCCATTGCTTCATTTTTGATTGTGTCGACTTATTGTCGTGTCGTATTTTAATTCTAGGTACATCGTCTTCACATATAATTATATAATTAACGTATACAAAATATTGTAAAACATTTTAAAAGAGTAACGGTGGAGTTTCTTGCCCATTCTTCTCCATACGAAACTACCTTTTGGAAGAGGCGACTAGAATTAATTTTGTAAATTTTGACGTTCAAAAGTGATAGTGATAATGTGCCTATTTGAAATAAATGATTTGACTCTGACTTTCCTTCACCAAGATCTCTGGTCTTGTATTTAGATTTTGAAACAATCGTCTTTCTCATGTCTTCTTTCACTTATAATCGGCTAGACGTTATATTTTTCCTCTGCCTTGCTACCCTTAATTTTTTTGGTTCTCTTTCTCTTGGAATAACTTTCACTTCTATATATATATGTGTATGTGGTTTTCGAAAGCTTTTTAGCACTGACTTATGACAGCCAATCAACCTGAGTGGCGTTTTCCAAAGCTGTTGTTAAAACAAAAATGCGAAGACGTGGACACGCATCCCAATGAAGATATTATGCACTAACACAGCTTTTGACATTAATTCTGTTACACTTACAGAATAAAGCAGAATACTAAGTGAGTTGTGCAAGATACGTGCATTGGATATGATGGGTTTGTTTAGGGTTTTTTTCGTAAAACTTTAGGTAGAACTTTTGGAACGTACCGTGCTAATTAAGATCAGTTTCAGATATAACTTCTTAGCTTGTCGATGGCAATCTAAATTGAGTCGACCCCGAATTTAGCTACGAGTTTTTGTTTACAACTCTTCAATGCGTAAGCGATTTCATATTTATAGTTTCCTCAGAACTGTTTAATGAGTATATATTTCACGAGAAAACCTGAATCTGCTGTACTAATTTGAATATTATTGATAAAACGTAAAATTTTACACCTCGGCCCATTTGAGCGGTCAAAGGAACAGCAGTCATAAATCGCGATTGCCGCCGTAAGGCTATTACAATAATTTATAGTTCAGGGATGCGCAAGCGCGGATAGAGTCGTTGATAGACTCGTCAAACGACCGAACGATCCTAAAGCCGGAATAAATCATTGAGTTTTTATAAAGGCATCATCGCCTCCGCTGTCATGCGGCTCGTCGGCGACATCAAAGCGGTGCATGTCTTTGTGGAGCCGCTTGCGCGCGCGCCTATGAAGGCTTCATTAAAAAGTTCAGCTTTGATCTGTCGTTCGGTTACGTGTTTGATTGCTTCGTATTATTGTATTTGACGTTTGGATAATTGCTTGAATGTTCTTATAATGAGGGTTGGGTGTGCGATTATAATAGATACAGACCTATCTAATTTACGTAAGTGTGTTAAACGTTACTTGATTTTATTGAGGATGGTGTTATGCCGGACGTGTCTTTTGTCCAAAGGCACACTTTATTCTCATGCAAGTTTTTGCTACAGCTTCAAAGGTCACATTTAAAATATCTACGCGTTGCGTGCACACTATTCAGAAGTCTGAATATCGTCTAAAGGCAGGCACACATTATTCCGAGAATGAGCACTTACTCATCGGTAGTAGAAAAAGGACGCGGCCGGACCGCGAGCGCTGGCCGCCTCGCCGCCGCCGATAGAGTCATTATGTTCCATTATTCTACACTGGACCTCAAACTTTTTGAGCAAACAGTCTAAAAATTATCGAAGTTAAAATGTTCTGATTTCGACTTCCACAAGCAGAAAATACCTACAGACAAACACAAATAGGTAGACTGTTCCAAAAGGATCAGACTAATACCTACCAAAACAAATAGATCAGAAAATATACTTACCTCACCACCTCTTAAAGAAGTATTATTTTAATCTTACTTGAGTGTGAGTAAGACATGCTATGCAGGACGTCCTCCCTCTCTTTCTCACTATGAAGCAAGATTAAAATAATACTGCTTTAAGAGGTGATGGTTTAGCTCCTGTGCTTTGATTTGATTATTTAAAGACCCGAAATTCTAATTTTAATATTTATATTACTTGATGTGTGCATGCTGACACATAATGTAGGTACACTTCACATTACCAATTTACCGCCCTTACGGTGGTAGGTACAATCACGGAGACAATACATCTGATTATTTTAAATCACCTTAAAGATGTTTTTCATTTGACAATAACTGAGGTTAATTTTGTAACCTCAGGTATTCTATTTTAATTTTATGAATCTAAACAGGGTTGGTTTAATCTTATCTGATACTGGAAGAGACCATAGTTGAGATAACTTTGTAAAATAGATGATGTTTGGATCAAGGAGAAGTCTTCTTGACTGGCAGGAATCTCACAATCAGTGCAACCACCCTTGCGAGCTGGTTAATCATTTACCACGTTCTCGTAGGTAAGTGTTGCCTACTCAAGAGAGCAAGGACTAAAGAGAACCATAATCCCTTTTTTTTTTTTTGGATGGGCAATCATCAAATGACTTCTCCCGCTCTGGGCAGAGCGGGAGGGCGTGTCAGACTTTTCTTGAATAAAACCCACCCGTGTTCCTTCAGTTTCCTGTGCCGGGGCTACGGTAAGTCTTTCGAACATCCCACAACCCTAGCTGATCAGCTCTAGCGGACCCCGTCAATAGTGCTGACATCCCTTTGAGGCGCGCGTGGAACACAACGCGCCGTCGACTCGGGCCTGGCCCTTACCCGACGGCAAGCTACCCATTGCTCGCCGTCCGCAAGCCCGCCCCTACGGTGACCGGGAATCGGCTGCCAATTCCCGACGCTCAGGGCGTCTCCTGCGGCGACTAGGGGCGTGAGGGTGCAAAGATTGCCTCTCTCTCACGCGTTCCGCCTCTTCCTTCGCGAGCATTACTGCTTCGCAGAAGGAGGTGATGGCTTCCCATGTGCTACCATGTGTGTGTGTGTTACCATGGCCTGGACCAGGACCGGACGCGAGAAATCGTCGCGTCGCCGACGATCACTTCCGCGAGGAAGAACCATAAACCCTGGCACAGTATAAACTGTAACCCTGGGAAAATAGAGTCAAATATGCCAAGCTGTGAAATAAAATTTACTGACTAAGGATTTGCAGCCACTCGGCAGTGATTCCCCGCACATTTACAAAAATTAACAAAATATTGAAATAGAACTACAATATCCAAAAACTTTGAGCTCCACAGTCGGATAGCTGATTAACTCGTCGAACTGGGCGCGGCGCGGGCGCAGCGTGGTTTGCGGGGAGAGGCCGCTTGCCTCCAACCATAATGTATATCATTTTCCTCCTGCCTTAGCTCGCGGCATGCCTTTTTTACGCTTCCTCTCAGCTTGGCTTTAAAACTTTTCGCGTATGACTTATTCAACAAAATGTTCGTGTTTTGTTATTGTTACATGTAGAGTTTACTTAGGTTCCCTTTTTATTACATATTGTTTCACGTTCGGTTATGTAAGCTTGGTGCTACGTAGCCTGCGCCCTAATTGCGTTACACTATTGAATCACAATCTGAATGAATTTGAAGCAAATTGCTAATCCATTGCTTCATATGTTCGAAAAACTTGTCTGCTCGACAACGGAAATAACGCAATGAATGTTGTTGAACTGACAAAATGAAACTTGCCCCGCTGAAGATATGCTTTTATTTTCGAATTTAACGTCAAGTTTTATAAGAACTTTTTAATAAAAACAAAGTTAGCTTTGCTGAGCTGATAAGCTGGAAATACAACCTTGGAAATAACATGAATAGTCGTAGAATAATTACTTTGAAAAACCACAACAGTAGCTTATTTCAATAGAACCGTTTAGAAAAAAACGGGGTCATCACACCTTATAAACGTCTTCCTATTCCACAAACCGAATTAGTATACAAAATTATACCGTTGATTGTTCCAAAAGGATAAGGCCTACATTCATTAAAGGGCTAATTAAAATACAATTGCGTTTAAATTGTCTATCTTTAAGCTGAGGCGCCATCCAAAAGGGGATGCAGGAGGGGGGGTGGGTGTGGGTGGACAGAGCGTAGGTTGTTACGTAGGTAGGCAGGTACCATCCACACGTGTGCCGGATGTTATCCCTCGAATTGATATAATGTTATGTAAATTATTGCTTAATTCGAGGGCTTTTTGTCGTTACGAATCACGATACGATGGTGTGATGTGGCAGCTGCCCGTATGTGGTGTTATTGGGTGTTCAGAATTTAATTTGACATGAAATATGAACTGGCGTTACAAATGTTTCAATAGCTTGCGTTTACTTATAATTTAAAATAATCAAATCAAATTGAGAGTAAAATTTGTTGCTTTTGTTGCTCTTGATTTGAGTAATAAACTCATGACATATTTTCAAATACATAATTATAATTTTTATGCCCTTATCCCAATTAATTTGCGGTCAGCGCAACGTCTCTTTCTTCCATACTTCTCTGTTAGTCGTGATTTCGGTTGCCACTTCCTTTCTAGCCATATCATCTTTCACACAGTCCATCCATCGTTTCTTCGGTCTTCCCCTATCCACATACATACTCAAAACTCTCCTCACATCATTTTCCTCATTTGCACTTTCCTCTGCATCACTTACCGGTTCAACCGATTTCCACACAACTTATCAGTCACTGGTGCTATTTTCAGACGTACTCATATTTTCAAATAAAAACCGGTTTAAATAAATTAATACATAGTGATTGAGATTTGACACTTCATTATTGTATTATAAATAATCCATTAACAGTCATCGCATAAAAGGGGCTGAACATAATTTGGGGCAAATTATCATTCAGACAGCAGCAAATTGGTGTAACGCCCCTTGTTTAAAAGGTCACGACTCACGAATAACATGAGGCACCTCCATGCACCTGATGAAGCCACAAAACAAAAGTGCGTTTGCCCCGACTTCAGACCGGCCAATCCACCACACACTTCTTCAACATTGTTGCAAATTGGCACTGTATACATTGTAATATTTTCCTATTTCCTATATACCTAAAGATGTAATACACTCACGCAAAGTTCAAAAGCAATTTTCTCGTGAAATCACGAGTGCAACATTAAGAAATGACCCTTTTGTAACAGTATGTTTTCGAAAATACTATCCTTGTAACGGCATAGGTACTTAACATTTTCTATTTATACTTTAGGAGAAAATCGCTTTCCAATATTGCGTAAATGTAAGGTATATAAGCTTGTCTGTTGTTTTTCGGACGGGGTCGAGAGTATTGGTGTTGCCAAACGGAGCATATTATTATAGAATTTAAAAATAATTTCTTTTTAATATTCTATATGCTCTGTTACATTAAAATAAACCTATAATCTCATAATGTCTTTAATGGTAACGGTGTAGACGCAATTTTATTGAAATTGCTTTAATTACAATCGAATAACAGTTTTTTCTCATAAAAAATGCAAGTTTTGAGGAAACTGCGATTTTTTTGTATCGAGCCAAATTGTGTCAAGCGTGTTTTCGCCCTCATAATTTACTAAAGAAAACCTTCAATTTTTATAATCATGAAAACGAATAAGGCAAAGTAGTTTTTGCAGACAAAAATAGATTTTGCGTGCACCTGAAATGCGTCAAAATATCTTCTCCTTCAACGGGAGCATTCGCTTGTAATGTAATAATCCAAGATTCAATTTTGAGCATGTATATGTTACCATTACCCTCGATTCTCCTCACTCACTGATGTAATGCTCGAATCTGAACTGTAACATTACAGGTGAATGCTCGCAGCGCCGTAAGTAGGTATGTATGGTTAATGCCAATGAAGTTTCCAAATTATCCCTCAAGGTTCATTAGAAAACCAGCGTCAGACAGCATCACCTTTTTGGCGCAGCCGTGAGGCACACACTATTGTTGTTAAAACATTATTTTCAGTATTTTATTTTGTTATTTGTATTTTGTGTTTCATGAACTGTCCAAATAAACCTTATTATTTCAAATTTAAGACTATTATGAGGATGGGCACGGAATTAATTATCTAATTATTTTTGGATTGTTAGCCTTTTTAAAGCTCTTCCCTTTATGTCTCTATGCCTTTTAAGAGGGGCGCCTTGAACGGGTATTGCATGTCATGTGTCAACCCAACCCGGTCTATTGTGTTCACTATGTTTTGGTATATTTATGATAATTTTGCAAGAATGATTTATTATTGCTTGGCATGAAGTATTAGGACATGAAATAAATCTGTATGTCTAATAAAATCACTTGCTGGTATGAAAACCAAAATAATACTTTATCAAGTAGGTACCTACCTACATACCTACTTTATACAAATCGCCCAATTTTTTGGAACCCAAGCTGTTTAGTCGTTTTCATTCCAACTTTCGTTTAAATATTTCGTATTTTTAAAGATGATTCAAAATGGGCCCAGAATATGTACAATACCTCGAAAAATCGAGAAAAATCCGTGGAATTCGGGAAAAATACTGATAAATTGCATAAATGCATATTTCTCTTGTGATAATTTGATATTTATCAATTATTTTATCGACTTTCAATATGGCGTCTCGCCAATTTAGGTACTCTGTGGTTGAAAACCAATGACAGTAAACCATAGATCGACCATTGATCATAGATCGTGAACTGTCTACTGTCACTTCAGTCGCTTTCGTTGTCGATCGTGTTCTGATGTTCTGTTCTCTCGAGTTATTTTTAACTACCTGGCTTTCGTTTATCGCTACATTGTTTTTGTCTGAGTTAATATTTCGACTATTGAATTTTTGTATTCTGTACGTTTATGCTATAAGTAAAAATCTTGGCATATCCTAGGTCAACCTATGAGGTTGTCGTCTGCTTAACTGGACTATACTTTATGTACAGACGCCAGTACATCAAGCTACTACAATCTGTCAGATTTCTTTAATAGATTTTCGACTTTACAATTAGATCTAAAATAACATTGCAAAAGACTAAAAGTACGACAATGTTATGATTCTCTTTGACAATGTAATATGACAGAAGTAAACATGTCAAACGTCAATAATCTATCAACATGACAACTTACCGCCATGATGGGTTTTTGTTGTGTGTTACAATTTCAATTGTACATTCTTGTACTTTACTACCAAATAAAGCCAATTAAAAGTAATTGGATGATTGGAAACTGTTTTAATTGTGTTTCCCCATTTTTTAGTAGGGTGTACCAATACCTGGCCGGGGCTCCATACATTTTGAAACATCTCCTTTAGAAAGAATACGAGCCACCTGTCAGTAAGACACTGCTTGATAAAATAATTTTATTTTAGCATGTCTGTGAAGTTTCGCCTATTAATTTAAAAAGACTGTTGACTTTTAGCCCTTAGCGATCATTGTTGTAACGGTCTTTGGAAGGCGGTCTAAAAACCAGGCGTATGCTGGTACACAACACGCGTCAGATTGGAAATATGACTTCGTGGCAAAATTCCGCGAAGTCATTACAAGGAGAGCGAAGCCCGAAGGCTATAAAACTGTTGCGGAAGATATTAAACATCTTATTATTACGAGAGAAATAGCATGTATAATGTTCGGGTGGTCGGAATGAGTCTTTATCAATGATAAAGCCGCGATTTTGACAACTAAGTACTTTAATGTTGTAACATGTTCATGGTACTCGCTCGAGTAATCATCGGACAGGACTCTGTTCTAATGGGAGAGAGGACGCTTTATAAGTATATTCTGTCACAGTTATCAGGATCATTATGAGTATAGTAGAGGCATGAAGAACAAGGCGTAAAGTTCACTTATCCTCCATAGAAAAGGGAGGATCCTCCGACCAGACGGGTGTTGTGTCTGGTGGGCTACTGCCCGACGGTTGATGTCGGGATGTTGTATATATGCTAGTCGCGCGGTAAACTCTGATTGCGCGATGCAGGATTTTGCGTGACGTCAGTATGACGCGTTCCATTGTGGCGATGTAGATATGCCACCACATGAGTGATAAATACATATTCAAATGTCAAAACAATAATTTAATGAAATACACTACAAATCGTTACCTAATTAGACGAGAAAAGTAAACAATCGATTAGTTAATAACTATCATAACATGAAGTTTTGGTACATTACACAATCATGTTTCAATATCTTGAAGCTCAGTAAGTAGTTTACTAACAAAAAAGTAATTCCAGTACATTGTTCCATACTTACGTAGGCAGGTAGGTACTGTAGTAATCTGTAAGTATCTTTCGGGGGCCAAGCAGACTACTACATGTGTTATGTGTGCGGGACAGTGATAATAGCAAATTGATAAAACATTTATATGTGTAGTATAGTTATAGTGTTTACATAGTAAGTTAAGATGTCTTGTAAATAGTACTTCATGTTTTCTTATGTTTTGTATTTTTGTTAAATAGATCTTAGCTTATAGAATGTAAAAATATATGCTTTACCATAGGTTTATAGATAATAGCGAGAGAAAAACGCAAATAATGTCACGCGGCTCTCATTAAGGTAAAGTTTCGTCGTATTTAAGCTAACTGTGCCGAAATCGACTCTATTCTGATTGGCTAAAAATTCCCGTGTTCTGATTGGCTGACCAATCAGACTGCCTACATTTCGTTAGCCATTTTAGTATAAATATCTGGAGGGATTTCGGTATCGGCACTCCGCTACACACCGTCGCGCATAAGTCGCATCCGCCGTCCTAGGCACGCCCTAACCGTCCCGGATGACGCCATAACTCTCCTCCAGGAGAGTAATCCCGCCACCAGCACGATCCGGAAACTCAAATCGAGACCGCCGTGCTTCCGTCCTCGCCGCCGAGGGCCACCGCGACGCCCCCGTCCATACCCACCCCGACCCTTGCTCGAGCCAGCCCGCGCAGCTGAGCCCGTAATTCTAAATTTGCCCCCAAATAATCCGATCCAGCATGTCCCATTGCTGTCCTCTCCCAGCGACGCCCTAAGCCGAGGTCCGTACCCCACAGGGGGTGCCCTTAGCGTGTAGTCGCTTAGTTTTTAGTCTTAGTTTTAAGCCTGGCTGGAGGCCTTAATTTATTGAGGCATCCACAGGAAAGCCCGGTTAAGCAGTCGACAACCTCCTATAGGTTGAACTGCGAGATGCCATTCCCCAAAAACAAAAAACGGTATCGGCACAACCGCCCCATTAGTCTCCTCAATGTCCTCGGCAAAATATACGAGAGGCTTATTTATAAGCGTCTCAAAGATTTTGTCGAGGCTAAGAGCCTTATCCCTAGTGAACAGTTTGGTTTCAGGACCCATCACTCTTGCATCCAGCAAGTTCACCGAATCGTTGAGCACCTAAGCGCTGGCTTCCAGCGCAAGGCAACGACAGGCATGTTGTTCTTCGACATAGCGAAAGCGTTCGACAAGGTCTGGCACAACGGCTTAATATATAAGCTGTACCAACTCGGGGTGCCTGACCGTCTCGTGCTCATCTTACGAGACTTTTTGTCGAACCGCACCTTTCGCTATCGCATTGAGGGTACACTCTCCTCCCCTCACCCCTTACGCGCCGGTGTCCCCCAGGGCTCGGTGATTTCTCCCCTCATCTTCTCGCTCTTCACGAGCGACATCCCCAAATGTAGCAAGACTCATTTGGCGCTTTTCGCCGATGACACAGCTATCTACTACACAGGGCGGTGCCAGAACTCTATCGCCAGAACTCTCCAAAACTCCGCAAACGCTTTAGGCGTCTGGTTCCGGAAGTGGAGGATTGAGGTCAATCCCGATAAGAGTCAGGCCGTCCTTTTCACGCGACCGCGACTCCGCGCTTCCGCACCTCCTAGCCCGATCACCATGTATGGCAAGCCGATCCCTTGGGAGAAGCAAGCCAAATACCTTGGCGTGATCTTAGATCAACACCTGACCTTTAGAGAGCACATCAAGACGGCTCGTTCGCGTGCCGCTTGCGCTCTCGGCAGGCTTCACTTCATCCTGACCGCGCGTAGCAAACTATCTCTTAAGTGCAAGCTGCGCATCTACACCGCAGTCATCCGTCCCATCATGACGTATGCTTGTGTTGTATTTGCGCACGCTAAGCCACACTTGCTCCATAGGATGCAGACCCTACAGAACCGTTTCCTCAGAAAGGTCACGGGGGCACCCTATTATGTACGCAACGAGTCTCTTCACGTTGATCTAAAAATCCCAACCGTCCAGCAGCAGCAGTGTTTTTAGTTCATGAAACGCCTCGCCAAGCGTTTCTTCGAATCTGCCTCCAAACACCCGAATCCCCTGATTGCGGCGGCCGCCCGCTACACACCGTCGCGCATAAGTCGCATCCGCCGTCCTAGGCACGCCCTAACCGTCCCGGATGACGCCATAACTCTCCTCCAGGAGAGTAATCCCGCCACCAGCACGATCCGGAAACTCAAATCGAGACCGCCGTGCTTCCGCCCTCGCCGCCGAGGGCCACCGCGACGCCCCCGTCCATACCCACCCCGACCCTTGCTCGAGCCAGCCCGCGCAGCTGAGCCCGTAATTCTAAATTTGCCCCCAAATAATCCGATCCAGCATGTCCCATTGCTGTCCTCCCCCAGCGACGCCCTAAGCCGAGGTCCGTACCCCACAGGGGGTGCCCTTAGCGTGTAGTCGCTTAGTTTTTAGTCTTAGTTTTAAGCCTGGCTGGAGGCCTTAATTTATTGAGGCATCCACAGGAAAGCCCGGTTAAGCAGTCGACAACCTCCTATAGGTTGAACTGCGAGATGCCATTCCCCAAAAACAACGGTATCGGCACAACATTCGCTCGCTCGACTCCGCTGTGGACGGTCGTGCCGCTGACGCATTCCGCTCGCTGCACCGCTGACTCACCGCCATCGACGCTCGCTCGTGACGCCACGTCACGCACCGACTCCTGTAGTCTCTGACTGCACCCGCTATCAATCATTGCCTTTTTCAAGGCGATCGTTGATAAATTATTTCTTTAACGTCGTCCGTCAAATAAACGTTCGGCGTGTCTCCTTGACCCCCTCAGGGTAAAAACCACAGTTTCGTGGTCCTTGACGGATACCTCACGGTGACAACCAAGTCAAGGGGGTGTTGACCCAACACACCCGCTGAGCCCCTTCAGGGTAAGGCAGTTAATTGGACGGGTCCCAGAGTTAACCGGCCTTGGGGGGTCTCCTAGTCGGCTCTGGTGACAGTTTTGCTTCCACAGCGACACACCTAGCGTCTTTAGGGTGTGTCTACACCCTTCGCGCTAGACTGGTCAGGGCCCTGTCGCACATTAAGATTGGCGACAGGTTTCAGCTCTAGGGCTCACAAGTAGGCACTCACCTCCCTGTCTGCACCCGACAGGGAGGGCCACACACCCCCGGGCCCATCCACCCGGGGAGTAGGAGTAGGATCATTAGGTCCCCTTATTTTTCTTTTTAAATTCCCTATTGCTACGATGTCTGACGCAGACATCTGCATCGTAGCCTTCGCAAGAGAGGTCCTTTTCAAGGACCCCGACTTCTTGCTGAAATACGGGAAGGCTTGGCGTAGTCGCCACCTCGACCCAAGCGAGGCTCTTGAGAGCCCGCTTTCCCCCCCTGTAGCAGACAGGGGCCCCCCTCTTACGGCGGGTTCAACGCCGTCTGTAGCCTCCCCCCAGCCCGAGGTGATGGACACCTCCACCCCTCCTTCGGACTCAGAGTCCGAAGACGCCATCTCTCTCACTTCCTCCTCCTCCTCCTCAGACGACTATCAAGTCGTCGGAAAGGGAGGGAAGAGGAAGAAGAGCGCCTCCTCAAAGGCCGGCAAGGCCAAAAAGCCTCTGGCGGCAGCCATCCCCGCCGCCCCTGCCTCCACCTCCTCCTCTGCCTCTGTCCCCACGGCACCCATCTCAGCCAGTCCTTCCCAGGCCGGTAAGCCTGAATCTTCTACCCCTGCCTCCGTGGCAAAAAATAGCGCCCTCACATCCTCCTCGCAGGATGCCCCCCCCGCCCTGACTCCTGCTTCTTCTGCCCCCAAGAAGCTGGCACCCCCCCCGCCTGTGTTCATTCAGGACAAGGCAAAGTGGACAGATGTGTCCCAATGGTGCACCGAGCAAAAGATCGGCTTCACCAACGCCCGCTCCACCCAGCAGGGTATCAAAGTGAGCATCCCTACGTCCAAGGACTATAGGGAGCTCACCAGGCTCCTTCGGGCGAGAGGTGTGTCCTTCCACACCTACACTCTTCCCGAAGAGCGCCAGACCCGAGTGGTAATTCGTAGGATTCCGAAGGAAATCCCTACTGACGCCATCAAGGCCGACTTAGAGGCCCAAAATATCCCAGTTTCGGAGGTCCACCGAATGCACCGCGCCAGAGGCGGTCATGCATTCGACATTGTCCTTGTCGTCTGTCCCCCGACTGAAGGGCATCACCCTATTTTTGGTGTAAAAACCATATGCCACCTCATGGGCTTTGAGATCCAGAAGCCCAATAAATATGGCTTCATCGGTCAGTGCCACCGATGCCAGCTATACGGCCACGCGCAGAAGAACTGCCACGCCAAACCCAGGTGCGTCAAGTGCCTGGGCGAGCACGGCACTTCTGACTGCCCCCGTCCTAAAGACTGTACCCTCTGCACCGAGCCACCTAGTTGTGTGCTATGTGGTGAGTCAGGACACCCGGCAAATTACCGGGGCTGCCCTAAAGCCCCGAAATTATCCCCCAAACTGGCCAAGCGCGCAGTTGCCCGCCAGCAAAGGGAAGCCCCCCTCAATGGCCCCCCGCCCCTTCGACCCAAATGCCAGAACGGCTAAGCCCTCAAAGGCCTAGCCCCTGGACGGCCCTTAACCACCATAGGGCTTTCCCGGCCCTGGCCAAAACCAGCCCCCCACCTCCATCCATCCCAGCGCTGATGGACCCCCGCAACCGCGCCGCCGCGCCCGCCCTCGCCCTCCCCCCGAGACCGGTGCAAGCGCCTAAAACCGCCCCTGCAGCCGGTACTGCACCCCCCCACTCACCGACTACGGTTGGCCCTAACCCCCTCGACCCCTTCAACATTATTTCGGGCACCTTCACGGCCTTCCTCACCCCACGCGCCAGGAAAATGGCAAACGAATTAGTTGCTGCCAGAAATGCCGGCAACCTTCTCCAGATTCTGGAGATCTATAATGCGTATCCCGAGATCACGCAAGCCTTATCCTCCTTCGCCAACCTTCCCAACCCCCACTATGGATAAAGAAGCCAAAGGGAGAACTAAGCCCCGATCCCTTAAATTAGGCTACTTCAATGCCAACGGCATTCGCGGACAACGCGATGAGATCGCCGAGTTCCTCCGTGATCATCAAATTGATATTCTCCTTATACAGGAATCCTTCCTCAAGCCCAACGTCCGTAACCCGTCAATTGCTAACTACTGCGTAGTTCGCAACGACAGGTCTCGGTGTCACAAGGGCGGCACCCTCATATACTATAGAAAGGTTCTTCACTGCATCCCTATGGACCCTCCCCCCCTATCCAAATTAGAAGTGTCTGTATGCCGGCTAGGCATGTCAGGCCACCAACCGATCACCCTAGTATCGGCCTATGTTCCCCCCCAAACCTCGCCAGAAAATCCCCAGTCGATTTCTGACGACCTCTCTGCCCTCTTCGGCCTGAGTGATTCCGTTATCATAGCGGGCGACCTCAACGCCAAACACCCTGCCTGGAACAGCAACACCTCCTCAGCCAGAGGAAGACAACTGTTCGGTCTCTGCCCCATACTAAATTTCGATGTCATCGCCCCGATGACTCCAACCCATTTTCCCCACAACCCCAACCATACCGCCGACGTCCTCGACATAGCGCTTCTGAAGAATATCAACCTACGGTTGGATTCTATAGAGGCGGTACAAGAGCTCTCCTCTGACCACCGACCAGTGGTCATGAAACTGGCCCCCCGTGTCGGTCTCCATGACCCCACTCAACCCCCTCTCACCAAAATAGTCACATATTGGAGGAAAGTGTAATGTACGTAGGTACTCGTAAATAAAACTCCGATACGTCCGTTCCTTAGCACCGTATAATCGAGACTGGTTCATGTACAATTACCCACAATACACTGCACTCCTCTATACTTAATTTAAGGTATAATACCGTATAATAAAATACAAACAAATAACCATCACCTAATTCTTACTTAATTAATACATTAACCGAAGTACCTACTAATTACCTTTGACAAACACTTATCATATCTAGTAAATAACATATGCTAAACAATCAACTTAATATCTAGTAACTTATTCTAAAACTTGTATGTTGGAGGCTTGATTACCCTACACTGTCTAATCCGGCGGGTCTGAGACGGCAATGCGCGCGCAGCGTCCGCGAGTGAGGGCGGGCTAGGCTTAGGTGAATTACTCATCTCCTTTTCTGGAGTTACAAAACAATCCTCCCCTTCAGCCATGCTTCGCGCCGGTGACACCGACGTTGGTGGTTCTGTCCCTTCCGACCGCTGCGACCGGACCGTACCCGATGGTGATACCGGAATGTTATTCTTAGGAAGAATATTATCTTTGTCCACTGTCGGACAAACTAACGAACTCCTTGACTTACGCCTTAACTGGTCAATATGCCTATGTACTACGTTACCACTGTCATCCGTCACTTTATAGTCCGTATTACCTAACACGCCAGTCACTTTCCCAGGTTGCCATTTTTCCCCCTTTAGATACTGCCTGTACCAGACTTCCTCCCCTACATTCATACTGCTATCAGATCCTCCTTTGGTATCTATTTGCCGCTGTTGACCGCGCTGTATCTTGGCCATCTGATCTGGCTTTAATAAGTCCAAGTGTGTTCGTAGACGTCTGCCCATTAGCAACCTAGCCGGACTTTCCCCTGTTGAGCAATGTTCGGTGTTCCGATAATACAGTAAGAACTTGTTGAGTGTTTTGTCTATATTCTTATTTTCCTGGTACGCTTTTTTTACTACTCTTTTTACCGTTTTTACTGCATTCTCGGCTGCACCGTTAGATGCGGGATGGTAGGGCGCTGTAAAAATGTGTTCTACTCCGTCTAATTTTAAAAATTCCTTAAATTCTCGGCTCGTAAAGGGTGGTCCATTATCACTGACGACTTGTTTCGGAATCCCAAATCTACCCCACAATTCTGACAACTTACCTATAGTTGTCACCGCCGCTGTACTAGGAACTGGGGATACTTCTATCCACTTGGACCTAGCGTCCACAACTACCAGATAAGTTTTCCCGTAGATAGGGCCCATGAAGTCGAGGTGCAGGCGCGCCCAGGGGCTCGCGGGCCAGGGCCAGGCGCGGGGCGCGTGTTGCGGCGGTGCGTCCGCCTGCGCCGCGCACACGACGCAAGCGCGACACGTCGCCTCAACCGCTTCGTCTATACCGCCCCACCACACGTAACTGCGTGCTATTGCTTTTGACTTAATTATACCCATATGGGGCTCGTGTATAATGTTTAATACTTTTACTCGACATTTTTCCGGTATGACTACTCTGTGACCCCACATGATACACCCGAGTTCTTCATACAATTCCTTTCGTCTATTGAAATATGGTTTTAAACCATCAATATCACATTCGGTGGGCCACCCATCTCTAATGTATCTGAGAACCCTTCCTAACACCGGATCTGTAATTGTTTGTTTTTTTATTTCCGTGTAATCTAATAACAGCGCATCTTGCGCGAAATGTAGGTACGTTTGTTCCGGAACCGCCACTAAACTGTTTTTTTGTCTACTGTCGGGTAGTCTTGATAAGGCATCCGCACAATTATCTTTTGTGTTTACATATTCTATATCGTAGCTATAGGCTGATAATATTATTGCCCACCGCTGCATCCTACTAGCTGTCATGCTAGGTATTCCCGTGTTAGACCCAAATATGGAAACCAACGGTTTATGATCAGTTCGTAAAACAAAACGCCGGCCGTATAAATACTGATGGTATTTCTTTATACCGAAAATGATAGCGAGTGCCTCACGATGGATCTGGGAATAATTTTTCTCTGCATCGCTGAGTGTGCGCGAAGCGTAGGCAACGACGCGCTCGCCGCGCGGCCCCGGCTGCGTGAGCACGGCACCGAGCCCGCGCGCACTCGCGTCACAAGTGACTATCAATGGTTTACCCTGGTCGTAGTGACACAGAACGTTGGCACTTGTTAACATCTTCCTTACTTCGGCGAACGCTTGTTCGCATTCCCTACACCAAACCCATTCCATACCCTTCCGCAGAAGATTATATAACGGGAAAAGTGTTGCACTGAGGTTTTTAATAAACCTACCGAAAAAATTTACTGTTCCTAAAAATGACCTCAGTTCTGATACATTCCGAGGCTGCTCCATGTTATTAATTGCTTCAATTTTCGATTTGTCAACCTTTATTCCTTCTCTCGATATTATATAACCCAAGTAAGTCACCTCCTTAACTAAAAAAACACATTTGCTCTTTTTTAATTTTAACCCGTTATCTAATAAACGTTGGAAAACTAGCTTTAGTGTGTCTATATGTTCCCTTTCCGTTTTCCCTCCTATGATCACGTCGTCTAAAAACACTTGAACGTTAGGTATACCACTCAATATGTTTATCATAATACGCTGGAATATACCTACGCTCGAGGATAACCCGTAAACAAGCCTGTTGTACTGAAATAGGCCACGGTGAGTGTTTATAACTGTATATTTTTTTGTCTCATCCAGTTCTATTTGGTTGTAAGCTTGTGACAGATCGATTTTACTGTAATACCTATTTCCATTTAGATTTACTAAGACATCCTCAATTTTAGGCAGTGGGTAACGATCGACCAGTAAAGACGGATTCAATGTGGCTTTATAGTCTGCACAAATTCTAAGTGAGCCATCGGGCTTATTGATAGGTACCAGCGGGGAGGCCCAGTCGGAGCAGTCGACCGGCTCGATGACGCCGGCGCGCAGCATGGCATCCAGTTCGACGTCGACGCGCTCGCGCAGCGCGTACGGCATCGGCCGCGCGCGGTGGAACACCGGCACCGCACCCTCCCTCACGCGCAGAGTCGCCTTGCCGCCACTGTACCGCCCCAGCCCGCCGCTGAATAGTTGTTTATATCTGTGGATTAAATTTTCGACTTCTGTATTTGTGTGTTCACAACTCACTTGATTCAGCAAATTACACTTAAATTTAGGTATTGTTATACCTAATTCCCCCAGCCACTGCCTTCCCAGTAGGGAAGTCGTACCGCCTTCTATGACAAACAATTCTAAACATTTACTAAGGTCATTGTACCGTACTGTTGGCTTAATTATACCTACTGGTTTTATTTTTGTACCGTCATAAAATTTGAAAATAGTCTTATGTTTTTCAATCGGCAAGTAACTAAAATATTTATCATACATAGATTTGCTAATACATGAAATAGCAGTACCCGTATCTATTTCCATCGAAATAATTCTATTGTCTATTTCTATAGACATCCTTACTGGTTTGTAGTCGTTCAAACATAAGTGATGTAGTTCCTCCTCGATGTCCCCGCCGGTGTCCTCGTCAGACTGCTGCTCGGCCTTGCCGAAGTGTAGGCGGCCCCGCGCCGGGCCTGCCGTTGCTGCCGCCCGGTGTCGGTCCCCTCCTCGCGATGCTCCAGATATTCCCCAGTTCGGGCACACCCGTCGCAAATGTCCCACTTGTTGACACTTGCTGCATTCATAGTTCCGGAAACGACATGTTTCTTGAGCATGATTGTAAGCTCCGCAAGCAGAACAATTATTTTTCTGCATCCCTCCGCTTCGTATGTTGCCGCTCGTGCCGCTGCGCATGCCGACGTCACGCGCTGTCATCGAGCCAGCGCGTGCGCCTCGGCCGCCGCCACCGCGAACCCCTCGGCTCCCCGACCGCCCGGTCCCCGCCGAGTTGAGCGCATGGATACCCCCGGCTGCCGCCGCCGTACCCTTGCTGTGTGGTGCTTCCACAGCCGCCGCGTCCCGTTCCGCTGCTTCCAAAGAGGTTGCCAGTTTCACTGCCTCTGCATACGATATTGTATCCTCCGCAAATAACCTCTGTCGGATAATGTCGCTGCGTAATCCACAAACGAATTGGTCTCGTAGGTTATCGTTAAGACTAGTTCCAAACTTGCAAAACCTAGATAGCTTCTTGAGTTCCGCTGTATAGGTAGCGACATTTTCTTCTTGCCCCTGTCTCCTTTGTCTAAAACGGTATCGCTCCGCTAATGACGACGGTTCCGGTTGAAGGTGCTGACGTAACAAGTTGACCGCGTGCTCATACGATAATGTCGATGGCTTGCTCGGACTGGCCAAATTAACTAGAAGTTCATAGGGCTCGTCCCCCATTACGGCTATCAGAGTCGGTAATTTCAAGTCATTTGACACGTCATTTGCCGTAAAATACATTTCTAAACGGTCGATTTATGATGACCACACCCCCGTTTTCATGTCGAAAGCGCTCACTTTTCCAATAGACATTTTGACGTTACGATCACAGTTCCCGAGCACAGTTTTTGCACTGATAACATCAATTATTATCGTCCACAAGTATTTTCTTTGGTCTTCGTATTAATCCTCGTCGCCACTGTAATGTACGTAGGTACTCGTAAATAAAACTCCGATACGTCCGTTCCTTAGCACCGTATAATCGAGACTGGTTCATGTACAATTACCCACAATACACTGCAGAAAGTAAGCAAAAGCCTGAAATCCACTTCTTCCCATCACTTGGACTCCATCCCTGATCAGTTCGACTCTGTCGCGGACACGACGGCCGCGATCGACTCGCTCACTGAGCACGTACAATCAGTCCTGAACGACTGTTCAAAGGTAACTCCAGCGGACGATGACCGTCACTGGAGATTGCCGGACGATGTGCGTGAACTGTTGCGCGAGAAGAACGCGGCTGTCCGTGCATACAGCAACTTCCCCTGCCTTGCAAACAAAGCCCATATGCGCCATTTACAGCGAGCTGTAAAGACACGCCTAGCGGAGCTGCGTACCGCTGGCTGGGACAGGATGCTAAGCGACCTAGAGCCCACTCATCAGGCCTTCTGGGAACTCCAAAGGAAACTAAAGTCCAAAGAAGTAGTCTCCATGCCTCCCCCTACTCCGCCCTGACAAGACCATCGCTTTCGACGATGCAGACAAGGCCGAATGCCTGGCCAACAGCCTCGAGGCTCAATGCTCTCCCAGCTCTCAACCAGTAGACCAAGCTCACTTGTCAAAAGTCGACGCTGAAGTCGAACGTAGAGCCTCCCTTCCCCCCGTTGAAAACCCTGACTATCCTCTGCCTCCCGTCACTCCAGACGAAGTGCACGATATCATCAAGGGTTTAAAGCCCCGTAAAGCTCCCGGCTCAGACGGTATCACAAACAGGGTAATACAACTATTCCCTGCCCACTTCATAATGCTACTGACCACCATCTTCAATGGTGCCATGAGCAATAACATCTTCCCAGATGCATGGAAAAAGGCCACTGTCATCGGCATCCCCAAGCCTGGAAAGCCCAAATCTGAGCCCTCGAGCTACCGCCCCATCAGTCTGCTCAATGTCCTCGGCAAAGTCTATGAGAAACTTATTTATAAGCGTCTCAGAGACTATGCCGAAACAAAAGGCCTCATCCCAAACGAACAGTTTGGTTTTCGAACCCAGCACTCTTGTGTGCATCAGGCCCACCGCATCATCGAACACATAAACGCTGGCTTCCAGCGTGGCATGATGACGGGTGTTATATACTTCGACATAGCGAAAGCATTCGACAGAGTCTGGCACAACGGCTTATTATATAAGCTTTACCAACTCGGTGTGCCGGACCGTCTCGTACTCATCTTACGAGACTTCTTGTCGAACCGCACCTTCCGCTATCGCATCGAAGGAGCACTATCCTCCCCCCACCCTATCCGCGCAGGCGTCCCCCAGGGCTCTGTGCTTGCCCCCCTCATCTTCACGCTGTTCACCAGCGACATACCCAGGAGCAAAAAGGCACAGTTGGCCCTGTTCGCAGACGACACGGCCATTTACTGCTCAGGCACAAAACAAGCCTCGATTTCTCTCACTCTCCAAAGAGCGGTCAACAAACTTGGCGACTGGTTCAGGAAGTGGAGAATTGAAGTGAATCCCGACAAAAGCCAAGCGGTTCTTTATTCAAAACCGCGCCATAGCCCCCCCCCCCCCCCCCCCCCCGACCAATCTCCATGTTCGGTAAGCCTATCCCTTGGGAGAAGCGAGCCAAATATCTAGGTGTGATTCTCGATGAGCACCTCACCTTCGCAGAGCACATAAAGAAGGTTCGTTCGCGCGCCGCTTTCGCTCTCGGTAGACTCCACTCGATAATGAATGCAAAAAGCAAGTTGTCACTAAAGTGCAAGTTGCGCATTTACACGGCGTGCATACGCCCTATTATGACGTACGCCTGTGCAGTCTTTGCACACGCAAAACCCCACCACATCCATAGGATGCAGACCCTCCAGAACCGTGCCCTCCGAATGATCACGGGATCCCCTTTCTATGTCCGGAACGAGATCCTCCACCTCGGTCTCAAAATCCCCACCATCCTCCAATTCATGAAACGTAACTCCAAGCGTTTCTTTGATACCGCCGCCAAACATCGCAACCCCCTAGTTGTCGAGGCCGCAAATTATACCCCCTCCAACATCAGTAAAGTTCGCCGTCCGAGGCATACACTGTTAGACCCAGACGACCCTATTACTCTCCTCCAGGAAAGCAATAGGGCTTCTAGTACAGTTTACAAGAACAAAAAACCGACATTCCGACCCCGCCGCCGAGGTCCAGCGCGAAAACCCCGAATTAATAATTCCCCCCGTCCCTTGCTCGAAGAAGCGCCAGCCCGCGCCGAAGCTGAGCCTGTAGCTTTAAATTCCCCAGGCAATAATAATTATCCAAGTTTGATCCAGCCTGTCCCAACTTGCTGTCCCCCCAGTGACGCCCTAAGCCGAGGTTCGTACCCCACAGGGGGTGCCCTTAGCGCGCAGTCACTTAGTATTGTAAGTAACACGCCCCTGGCTGGAGGCTTTGAGTTAGCTTAAGGCAGCCACAGGATTGACCGGTTAAGTAGTCACTCACGGCCACTCTTGGCCAACTACGAGATGCCATAGTTAGGAAAAAAAAAAAAAAAAAAAACGGTATCGGCACACTAGCCCGATCACCATGTATGGCAAGCCGATCCCTTGGGAGAAGCAAGCCAAATACCTTGGCGTGATCTTGGATCAACACCTGACCTTCAGAGAGCACATCAAGACGGCTCGTTCGCGTGCCGCTTGCGCTCTCGGCAGGCTTCATTTCATCCTGACCGCGCGTAGCAAACTATCTCTTAAGTGCAAGCTGCGCATCTACACCGAAGTCATCCGTCCCATCATGACGTATGCTTGTGTTGTATTTGCGCACACTAAGCCACACTTGCTCCATAGGATGCAGACCCTACAGAACCGTTTCCTCAGAAAGGTCACGGGGGCACCCTATTATGTACGCAACGAGTCTCTTCACGTTGATCTAAAAATCCCAACCGTCCAGCAGTTCATGAAACGCCTCGCCAAGCGTTTCTTCGAATCTGCCTCTAAACACCCGAATCCCCTGATTGCGGCGGCCACCCGCTACGCACCGTCGCGCATAAGTCGCATCCGCCGTCCTAGGCATGCCCTAACCGTCCCGGATGACGCCATAACTCTCCTCCAGGAGAGTAATCCCGCCACCAGCACGATCCGGAAACTCAAATCGAGACCGCCGTGCTTCCGCCTTCGCCGCCGAGGGCCACCGCGACCATACCCACCCCGACCCTTGCTCGAGCCAGCCCGCGCAGCTGAGCCCGTAATTTTAAATTTGCCTCCAAATAATCCGATCCAGCATGTCCCATTGCTGTCCTCTCCCAGCGACGCCCTAAGCCGAGGTCCGTACCCCACAGGGGGTGCCCTTAGCGTGTAGTCGCTTAGTTTTTAGTCCTAGTTTTAAGCCTGGCTGGAGGCCTTAATTTATTGAGGCATCCACAGGAAAGCCCGGTTAAGCAGTCGACAACCTCCTATAGGTTGAACTGCGAGATGCCATTCCCCAAAAACAAAAAACAACGGTGTCGGCACAGTCAGCGG
Organism: Fissipunctia ypsillon; assembly: GCA_947568875.1. Taxonomy (NCBI): domain Eukaryota; kingdom Metazoa; phylum Arthropoda; class Insecta; order Lepidoptera; family Noctuidae; genus Fissipunctia; species Fissipunctia ypsillon. The sequence continues at coordinate 9,933,796 of OX387659.1, read as the reverse complement.
GCAGCAGTTGAAGAAATAGGAACACTACAAGAAGATTAAAGAAGGCTTCAAGCTTCAACATTGGTTTTATTCCTCACCAACCCAGCACATAAATGTGTATCCCGCACATTATGTGGTGTCTCGTTTGTGAAATGTGAGGGAGATAACTAAATTACGAGAACATAAGCTCGGGAAGAACGTTTATAATAAATTATATTAACTTCACTCGTTGAAAGCGCATATACAAGACACTCCTATTTTTATCTGTATATACATCAGTCAGGGCCGAGAGACCGACTGTCAACTACATTGCTTTTCTTCCCCTATTCGAACTTTCAAAATCAACGTTTAAACATGCGAAGGTTGCATGCTAATGGCACGCCCGGTTAAAACCTCTACAGTACCTACATCTACATTATGGGTGCATTTCCACTGACGCGGAGCTGGGCGGAGAGGAGAGGAGCGGACCGTAAATTGACCAATCACAGTGCTCGAAATCTCCACTCCGCGGCAGTGGAAACAATGTTAGTAGAGCGGAGCGGAGCTGAGCGGACTTTCAAATAAGTGTGCGTTTCCACTGAAGCGGAGACGAGCGGTGCTGAGCGGAGATGTGCGTGAATCAACTAATCACTATAGTTGAAATCCTCATCGCGTCTCTCGTCTCGTTTGTGATTGGACGATTCCTGCACGTCTCCGCTCAGCTCCGCTCGTCTCTGCTTCAGTGGAAACGCACCCTAAGGGTGCGTTTCCACTGAAGCGGAGACGAGTGGTGCTGAGCGGAGACGTGCGTGAATCAACCAATCACAATAGTGGAAATCCTCATCGCGTCTCTCGTCTCGTTTGTGATTGGACGATTCCTGCACGCCCGCTCAGCTCCGCTCGTCTCTGCTTCAGTGGAAACGCACCCTAAAATATGTGAACACGCGGCCCTGCGCCGGACAGAACGGAGTCGAGCAGAGCGGTGGTGTCAAGCGGAGGGAAGTGAAGCGGGGGGTAGCGGGGTGGTGAGGCACGGTGGCGGAGGGTAGACTTACAGGACTCGCACGCTGCATTTTGCATACATACATACATAAACTCACGCCTTCTTCCCATGGGGGTAGTAGGCAGCAGAAACTACAGAACGCCACCTGCTACGAATCTACGATCCTTACATACTCCTTCCACGCTGCATTTTAGTTTACGATATTATGTCATAAGCTTCACACGTCATCGATATTGCACGTGAAACATAGCTCCACAATTCCACTCAGCTCCGCTCCACTCCACTCTGCTTCAGTAGAAACACTTGCCACTTTTCACTGCTCTTCTCCGCTCCGCTCCGCCCAGCTCCGCGTCAGTGGAAACGCACCCTTAATGTCTGTTGTATTTATTTAAATAATTTACTTACGTCTTAGGTAGATTAAAATTGAACACCGATTTTCAGAAAGCGGATAAGTTAATGTGTATAAGGAAAAAAGTTTTGGTTTGCAAAAACTCGGTAAATGTCTCTTTAGTTTTCCAATACAGTTTAAACAACAAATTGGACTAAATACACATTTCTCCACCACAATTCCCAGTCCCTTGCAACTGCTGGGTCAAATTAAATTAGCTAGCGAAACTCCGCAGACGTGGTGGGTATCGATATTTAACGACGCCAAAATAAAAATTATTTGATGATTTTTTTTGGGATCTACGACCGCTGGTAGTGTTGTTACTTGAAGTACGAGTTGAAACATCTGCATTTTTTTTATATCGTGGTTAGATATCGATACCCATTACGTCTGCGAAGTTTACATTAGAAATCCTGATTTTTTTAACTGATATTTCAACTACACTGCGATTGTTGAACACAAAAAAAAATCATCAAATTAATTTAGTTTTTGCTTTATCATGTTGTTATCGATACCCATCACGTCTATGGAGTTTCACTAGCTAACTTAATTTGACCCTGTATCAACACGCTCATACTTTCTTACCTGATCTTTTCTTACAAAAAACAGGGTGTAGAACAAAAAGCAGGCGCGAGCCAGCGAGTATAACAACTTCATTGGCGCGAACGTGTTCACGTTTTAAAGTCGCCGCCATTGCCACCTTATCGTGAGACGAGTAAGAAAAAACAACTTATAAAATGTGTCCAGCTTCCTCATTAACGTGGCTGTGTAAATTCTTTGATTTAAGAACGGTCGGTGAACTTTGGGCCTTCGAAGTCCACCTCTATTTCTCTGGTAGAAAAATGTTTCGGGTAGCCAAAACTAATGGGATTTCGGCCATCAAAATTATGTGTTATAATTTGGTGATCTATTTATCGCACAGATGAAATAAAACCTACTTGAATGAGACTGGCACACAGAGGTTTTCGCAATGCAGTTGCTGGTCTTTGAAAAAAAGTGCCACTATGATCTTTGTTGGTATTTTAAAGTATAAAATTGAAATTAAAATAGATAATTTGGAAAAAAAGGGCATAAAAATATAGACTCAATTTATCCAAAATGTCTGGCATAAACCCATCTACACAATGTTGTAAAGATATTAATTTATTCTCACAACCACAATTTCTTTGTTTCTTCGTAACCACCCATTATTTTCTACCTAGTCAGGTTTTAGTTAATTATCTAGGTGATGTAGTAGCCGCTAGGTGTCGTGTAACAGCTTCATCGGCGCTAACGAGCAAATACCAGTTCTATTACGTACACAAACACAGTGTGAGAGAAAAAACAAAAATGGAAAAACTTAGGCAAGACTGGATATATGTATTATATTTTTTCCATTTAGTTGGAAAGATTCTCATTAAATTATGCTGCAGTTGTAAGCAACGTGTTTAATACTATTAAATAATATACATGGTGTAACATAATTAACGCACAACCTCTTAAGGCGTCATTGTACTCACCATTATGAACAACTTTTACTATGGGACTATACCTGAAATCGCGAAAAAAAATCAGCTCTTCCCTACATTTTGACGAGTTATGGGAACATAAATGTAGAGAGCAGGGCTTGCTCCCTACATGTATGTTCCTTGACATTCTTTCGAACATTATCTGAAAGATACGATAGCACACGACGCAATTCAAATTGTCAATATAGTTTGTATAAAGCCTTACGGCCGAACCCGATAACCTATTTTCAGTAAAAGACAGATCGCTATTGATGGTAGACAGTATAATTCTATCTGTCCTTATGTCAGGCCGGTAAGATTCCATATTCTAGTATAGATTATTGGGACGTTAAAACCATAGATAGATAGGTTTTTCTATCTCCAGTATGCCAAAACTGGTGACAGATAGGTTATTAGGTTCGGCCGTTAGTAAATATCAGTATCTATAGCTCAAGGAAGCAAATATAAAAATAATCGACCAGTTTATTATCAACTAGGTTTTACCCGCGTGGAGGTCAGAAATTATCCCACGGAAACGTACTAGCAGGACAAAAAGTATTCTATGTATTAATCCAGGTTATAAACTATCTATGTGCCTTTCATCCCAATCCAGTCAGCCGTTTTTGCGTGATTTAGTTACAAACAAACTCACTTTCGCATTTATATAATACTAGCTGGCGTACCCGGCTTCGCTCGGGGAGTTGTTCCAGAATATTCCACAACATTCCAGAATGTTGTGGAATGCTCTCAAATAGTGTTCTAGAAATTTCTAGAGGGCGAAACTTCCAGCCCTGATATCTTCAAAAGCACGGCCCTCAGGTAAAAATGGGTACCTTCTTCATGGATGACAAATAGAGGGCTACCACAACATATAATTCCCTTGATCGTACCGGGACTCATTTCTGAGTTTTAGCCGCACGCACATTCTAAACTTTCTTGAATAATAATTATACAGGATAATTTTAAAAGGAGTGCGGATATTTTAGGAGGTAATCAGGTGCATAAAACTGAACAACTTACCCCAAGGAACATAGGTCGAAATCTAAAAAATAAAATTCAACTTCTCATACAAACATCAGTCACGTGACCAGTCACTTTGTATGAAAAGTCGATTTTCAATTTTTAGATTTCGACCTATGTTCCTTGGGGAAAGTTGTCCAGTTTTATGCACCTGATTACCTCCTAAAATATCCGCACTCCTTTTAAAATTATCCTGTATATGGATTAGTAAGGAAATAAGTACGATAGTAGAATTAGTCAATGGCGATCATGTTAGGTACTTACCTGGTCATGAATTTTCTGTTCACAGTATATACATAGCTAGCTATCCTATTTTCTTTGCAAATTAGTAATATCTACATATAAATGGTCCAGTCACATTAGGTACCTATCTACTTACTTTGTTATTTATTTACTTGCTAGGCGTCCCACGTAACAACTTCATTATCCTTGAGAGGAGATCAAACCAGTTCTAGAACTTCCAATTACTGAGAAAAAAAGATTGAAAAGTTGTAAATTTCAAAATGAATAAAAAAAGGCTTTAAGTAATAAACTACAAAGTAAGTAGACTCATATATACTTAGCATAATTTATACGTATATCTGTACCTACTAATAAAGCTGGAGAGTTCGTTTGTTTGTTTGAACGCGCTAATCTCTGGAACTACCAGATGGGATGACGCGGTGGGTCGGAGCCCAAATTTCAAGTGGACGAAGTCGCGGGCAGAAGCTAGTGTACCTACTTATAAAATAATAACAAATATACGGCATGTATCAGAAAGGTGTGGTCATATTTAGTACAGACCATGAAACTGAAGAACTTTCTTCATGGGACCAACATCGTAATCGCGAAAAAATAATTAGATGTCCCATACATTTAGGTCGAGTATTATTACAGGTATTGAAGTTTTGTGATAATTTTTTCGCGATTACAATTATATGATGTAAAAAGAAAAAATATTATTTTAGATAAGTAGGTACTTATCCTTGACATATCTCGGGATCCTGGGGTCCTGTACCTTTGTTTTTTTTTTTGTGGATGGGAAATCATCAAATGACTTCTCCCGCTCTGGGCGGAGTGGGAGGGCGTGTCAGACTTTTACTGACTAAAACCCACCCGTGTTCCTTCTGTTGCCTGTACCGGGGCCACGGTAACTCTTTCGAACATCCCGCAACCCTAGCTGGCATCGGCCCTAGCGGACCCCATCAATAGTGCTGACATCTCTTTGAGGCGCGTGTGGAACACAAATCGCCGTCGACTCGGGCTTGGATTGCTCGCCGTCCGCAAGCCCGCGCCTACGGTGGCCGGGAATCGGTTGCCAATTCCCGACGCCCAGGGCGTCTCCTGCGGCGACTAGGGGCGTGAGGGCGCAAAGCTTGCCTCTCCCTCACGCGTCCCGCCTCCTCCTTCGCGAGCATTACTGCTTCGCAGAAGGAGGTAATGGCTTCCCATGTACTCTCGCTCCGTACCATGGCCTGGACCAGGGCCGGACGCGAGAGATCACTGCCGCCAATCGCTTCCGCGAGGACACGGTGGTGCTCCGCCCAAGCCGGGCAGACCTCCACCGTATGGGTCCTGGACCTTTGGAAGGCGTACGGTACGAGGCGAGGGGCCGAAGCCAACTCTTAGAGGCCTGTTAGACGTTTCTAATGAAATGAGGCACCAACCGACAATCATCCCTGTTTACTCTACGCACGTGCACCCAGGACCACCCCCGGTTTTTGCAGGACTATTGCACGACACGGAAACAAAACATATTGGGCTATGGGTTTAGGTGGCTATACGTTATTTAAGTAGGTAAGAAGTAGGTACCTATTTACAAATTAATCTAGCCAGTCCTAATGTGATATTCCTCTAATAAAATATGTAGGTACTTAGTACTTAATACAACAACATTAAATCATGATTCAAAAGCCATAGATTAGAATCAGTGATCGGATATTCGGATGCCTAAAGTTGAGGTGTTGGCTAAAATGGAATGCACTTTTGGATCGATCGTAAAACTTTCTCGATTCAGGAATTGATAAATTTAGTACTTTTTGTCTATAGAATCGACACGCACTACCCTTCCTCTTACACCCTACATACACATATATTTGCATCGGAGGTTAAAAATGAATTTCAAGTAAACAAGCAAAAGAATATTTGATCCCGGTGTCTCGGTATTTTTTAAAAATAAATAATACCACATGTTTTAGAAGTCGTTTCCATACCATGTATTCGATTAGTTTTGCATTCCCGGATTTTCTGGAATCCCGGGATTTATATCAAGAAAGAAAAAAATAAGAAGTCGCTTCCATAATTTCTTAGCCAAAAATTAACTTTAGGTAAATATGCATCCGATTATCCGATCTCTAATTAGAATTTACCGGTAATAATAGTCTAATTAACACTAAAACTGAAACACGTTTCAAAAGTGCAAAAGAATGCTGTTATTCCTAAAAGTTTTAATTTATTTTCGGAGCGTAAGAATAATCTCATTAACTGCATGGTGAAGCGATAAATGACAACAAAACAAAACTACTTTTATGTTAGTCGATAAAATGACAATTTCATAGTGGCTTTCTTTAATTAAATGATTAAATTGGTAACCAAGTCGAATTTTGAGTTCTAAGCCCTTACAAATAAAGTTGAAAATACAGTTTTACTTAACGAGCTGCCAATAAAATATAAAGAATAACCGAGCCCATATAACTTGATAGCTTAATCATTTTATTTATACCAGTAAAAGCGTAGGATGCCTTATAAAAATTACAACCCTTTTCTGTGTTGCCATACCAAGAAATTACTGCTGCTCTCGGTAGAATTTAAAAGAAATATTCAAGGAGTTGGTTGCCGTTGGTCCCGGCTGTCATTCGTGGATCTTTGACAGTCGTTGCGGGTCGTCAGAAGCCCGTAATCCTGACAACCAGTCTTACCAAAGGGTATCGTATTACCCAGTAACTGGGTTGTGGAAGTCAGGTGGGCAGTCGCTCCATGTAAAATACTGGTATTCAGCTGCATCCGGTTAGATTAGAAGCCGACCCCAACATAGTTGGGGAAAGGCTAGGCAGATGATGATTCAAGTAGTTTGTTAATCTACGATAATATTTTCAAAAGAAAAGAAATGAAGTGCGAATAATAAAATATCAATAAAATGTCATGTACTTGTCTTCATAATGCACTGCAGCACTGCTAAGTGGGTAGGTATTTTATGAAGTCGTTGATGTCTTTTATATAGAAAAATAATATATGAAATGTTTTATCCTTATTATTATATTGAAATTGTGCCTACATTTATTTTCATATTAGACAACAATGCTTCTTTTTAAACCGTTTAAACATTTTCGTAATTTTTATGTATTTTCGGTTTTCAGTAAATTTTATTGCAACATCAGATTAAGTTTCTAATAACGCAAATAAGGCTCTATGAATATGGGAAAGAAACATACTTGGATTAATATTCTTCACATTCCTCTTTTATTCAAATATTTCCCTGATAGAAATGACATTGTTTATTAACCGACTGCAAAAAGGAGGAGGTTCTCAATTCGGTTGTATTTTTATTTTTAATGTTTGTTACCTCAGAACTCTTTTATATTTATAAACTGATTTCAAAAATTCTTTTTTTTATTTGAAAGGATATACATCCAGTTTGGTGCCATATAAATTTAGTCAAGTTCTGATGAGTGGTTTTTGAGGTAGCTTATACGTATTTTATCCACTTAGTGTATGTTGATGATGTTATAATAGTTTCCTGTCACTGTTATTTATATTGCAAGTAGTGGTATACGACATTGTGTGGGGTAGGTACCACCACTACAAAGTGAATAATAAAAACTTTTTTGGAAAAAAAAACAACCGACTTCCAAAAAAAAAAACACTACAAAGTGAAAATAACTAATTTCGCAAGTCGGTGGCAAAAAAGTAAAATACAGATCCAAGACACCGACTTCTGAAATTAATGTTATTTTTCACTTTGTAGTGTATTTTTTTTTGGAAGTCGGTTGTTTTGTTTGCAAAAAAGTTTTTATTCTGTCTATAGAATATAAACTTAAAAAAAAAAAAATCTGCTGTTCCCTACATTTTGATGAGTTATGCGAACATAAAATGTAGGGAGCAGCTGATTTCTTTTCGTGATTTCAGGTTTGGTCCCATAGTAAAATTTGTTTATAATGACCCCTTAAGAGGTTGTGCGTTTATTATGTTACACCTTGTATAAGCGAAATGGAGTCGACATTTCCAATCTGACAACACCTGAGAAGAAATGGCGAAACAAATTCAGGGGTCAATCTCTCTTTTAAAGTCCAGACATAATCTTGGTCAGATCATGTAGATAGATAACTTAAACATACCTAGTATGTACTTTCTACATAATTGATAGCTTCCATTAAAACTTTGAAGTAGGTACCTTAACTTGAGTAATGATTGAGAAACTTCATTAGCAGTAAATGTCAAGTGCCTCATCACTGAATAGCTTCTAAAGGGAACCACTTAAACTCTTGAGCTCTTAAGCCTTTTAAGAATTAATTCGGCTTATAAGTTTTTTATAAATATTCCGCAAAGAAAGCTAGATAGCATGCTAAATTATTATTATAAATGACATTAGTTCGTGCTTCACCCGTTCCAAAATAATTCTTTACGCCGACGATATGAAAATGTTATGGCCTCTAACTTAACTTTCCGACTGTTTTGGTTTACAGCAGGATTTAGATGAACTTCAAAATTATTGTCTCGTTAATAAACTTGAACTGAATGTTTCTAAATGTTTTGTTAGTACCTACTGCAGCATAACTCTGCATGTCAAAACTTTTTGGTTCTTTATTGTCAACCTTTTTTCCGATTGTCTTTGAGTCTGTTCGATTTTTATCTTTTTATTTCGTGATTCGAATTATTTTTTTTCTGACAGATGGGTCCCCATTTTTTCTTCAGTTGAAAAAGTTGAATCAATTGATACTGACCCAGTTTGTGGAAAATTAACGAGTTATTTCCAAGTGAAGCAAGTTGCTATCCGTGCCTTCCTATTAGTACATTATGGTAAAGCAATATTAGATATTGTGTATTGAGTACCAATCAGGTGATTTCATCTTTATTTTTCCTGGTACGTATCTTTTAACAGTTTTCCTCAATCGGAAGTTCAGTCTGATCACGCTGGTCTAACCCTAATTCATTTTGTCTTAGGATTGAACAGCTTAGAACAGGCCGCCTTTCAGCCTCCAGGTTTTGGCCTAAAATAACGCAGGACGTCCTTGGTCAACGTCGAGAGTTGGACAGCATCTTGACTGCGGAAGGTCTCACAACCAACGCCAGCTCCTGAACAGAGAACTACTACTCCCTACTGTCTACGACACCTCGCCGGACGTAATTACGTTATGCCACGGTTTTTTTATGATATTTTTACGTACTAATTTAATAGTGTAGTTAGTAACCCTCTGCGGATTTTTTAATTCAATGACTACTTAATTTTATTTTCAAATCTGTAAAATGCGAGATACCTTGGTTCTCAGATCTTTTTTCCATAACGATATATTTTGGTAGCGTTACTTAATAGCGATTGCAATCGACTAGTTTTATTTCTCTTTCGTTATTCGCGTACCTATCGGACCAAAGTCCTCTAATTATTTATTCCTTCACACAAATCAACCTGCAACTATTTTTATACCATATTTTTTTTTTTTTTTTTTACCTTTTAATGTTTTTTTCTACTTATATTTTAAACAAAATTAAACGTGTTTTAGCGAAAAAGTGCTTCTCCTTTTTGTATTTTTTTCGCTACACTACCTACACACGTAAACCACATGCGATCACGTTTCAGTTAAGTTAGGTACATAATACTATTATAAATAGGGTAAACGTTATCAGGGACCTGGGAGTAACGTTTGACTCTTAAGTTGCTTTTTGATGTACCTACACATCGAAAACGTTGTTAATAAAGCTTCCAAAGCACTTGCATTTATACTTAGGTTATCAGTTGATTTTAAAAACGTAAAAACGTTTAAAATTCTCTATTGTGTTTTAACCGCAGCGTACGCCTCACAAGTGTGGAACCCTAATTATAAGATTTATATAGACAGAATTGAGGGAATTCAAAAGCGGTTCCTATGTTTCTTGCAGTACAAAACTAGGAAATTCACTCGCAATTATATAACGTGATGAAAGAGGTTTCACATCTTACCACTACATGAGCGCAGAAGCATTGCAGATACATATGTCGTATTTATTTAAAATTGAAAATGGTACTCTAGATTACTCTGAGCTGTTAGGCAGTTTAGGATTAGTTACACATTGCAAAATGTTTCGCGAACCTAGCTTGTTACATGTCCCTCATTCCAAGTCCGCGTACAGACAGAAATCGTTTTTAATCCATGCGAGCAGAAGTTTTAAAAAACTGTCTGGTGAACATGATTTGGAAATATTTAATACCAGTGTTTCTCGGCTTAAACAGTTGTTGGTGAAAAGCTTCTTTGCGGAAAAGTAATTGTTTGCGTCTAAATGATTTTTAATTTGTATAAGTCGTTAGGTTTTTGTAAAATTTATTTCCTAGCTTATGTTATAGGTTTTTGTAACGACCTTTTTTTTCGTATTTATTATTAGTGTTTATCAGGGGGCCAACCACCACCTCTTAAAGCAGTATTGTTTTAATGTTACTTCAGTGTGAGAAAGAGATGGAGCTATACAGGACGTCTAGCTCTATCTCTTTCTCACGCTCAAGTAAGATTACAATAATACTGCTTTAAGAGGTGGTGGTCTAGCTCCAGTGGAAATTTGTAAATGACCTACAATTTCGTATAAGTTTCCCGAATATAATAAAATATAATTAGTCAAAAACAAATGGTTTTTCTAGTAAATAGTGAATCACGATTATTAATTTGTGTCTATTTCTTATTTTCAACTTCAAATTTAAGAAAGAATGAAAGAAAATACGTTTACTTGCGGTAAAACATGAGGCAAAGAAAAAACAAATACGAAAAAGAACAAGTTGGGGGAAAATACGACTAACAAACTCTATAAATTAATAAATTTTGTGAAAGCCTCGTTGGTCTAGTGGTCGCTAGCGCTACTGCTGAGCATGAGGTCCTGGGTTCGATTCCCAGGTCGGGCAAAGTGTTATTGGGTTTTTCTATTTGGAATTTCTCAGTAGCAGCCCGGAGTCTGGATTTGTGCCCGGTAGATGGCAATAGGCTCGCCCCCTATTATATGGGACTTAACTGGTGAAATGTGGGTGTACATTACAATGTGGGGTACACACCTCTGCCTAACCCTTCGGGGAAACAAGGCGTGATATTATGTGTGTGTTATGTTTGTGAAAGGACACCATAATTTATTTTCCCCATATTACGTAGTACCTACTACTTACTACGATAGAACACACGTTACAAACATTGTCTACGGGCCGAACCCAACAAAACCTATCACCAGAATCTTACCGGCCTGACATAACGACGACAGATAGATTTATACCTGTCTACCATCACTAGCGGTCTGTCTTGGGTTCGCCCTAATCTACTTTTCCTATCGCAGTTATGCTGGAGGAGATTTCTTCAGAAATAGTTATCACCTTTGTTACGTATTTTTCTGTTCCTATCTTCTTTTCTGTTTATATGTGTGTACATAAACTGTTAAATAAATAAATAGATCATCAATTGTCAACCATCAATTGTTGTTAATCATTTTTATGTTCGCATAACTCGCCAAAATGTAGGGAATACCTGCTTTTATTTCGGGTTTGGTCCCATAGTAAAAGTTGTTCATAATGATGAGTAAAATGACCCCTTTTTTTTATTTTTTTTTTTTATTTTTTTTTTTATTAATTTTTTTTTTTTTTTTTTGTTGATGGGAAATCATCAAATGACTTCTGTCAGACTTTTACTGACTAAAACCCACCCGTGTTCCTTCTGTTGCCTGTGCCGGGGCCACGGTAACTCTTTCGAACATCCCGCAACCCTAGCTGGCATCGGCCCTAGTGGACCCCGTCAAAAATGACCCCTTAAGAGGTTAACAGTGTTTAAAATTACACCTTGTACACCTTCCTATGTTTTTCATCTCTACCTCACTCTATTTTTAACATCTGTATCAGAAACCCAACTAGGAATATCATTAAAAAAGTTAGAAATACGAGATCTTCGAATACCCTGAAATATACCGTTAAATTCTTCTCAGTTTACGACGACGCAGAGCGACAACTTTTCGTCGATAAAGGTAAACGTATTTAAAGTAATATACTGCACGTGTATTGTATTCGTTTTATAAGTCCCGGTAACACCGCAACCTTAGTGCCGTGGTAGCATCTGTATACGTCTTCGTGTTGCTCAGGCGCAGGTGAACAATGTTAGGTTGATTTTAGAGATTTAAATTCTGTTTTGAATGGTCAATGGTACCTGCTTAGAAACAATGAGGCGGTTGGGTCTTAAAATCAGGCAATATACTCGTACATAATTATATAAACATTGTTTCAGGATAAGTTTTGCGTTTTACCTCAGTTTCATTAATATGTATCAGGAGGTCTTTATCCCGATTTGTTTGGAGCCAACGCAGCATGTCTTTTTCTCCCATAATCTATCAGCCGCCTTGTCAAAGACATTTGAACTTTTAATGAAAAACAAGGGAAGACAAGCTGAAACTTTATTTTGAAGTTCATTTTTACTTAAACGCTGGTCTTGTTCAAATGTTGACGATACCTGCCCATGATCCTCTCGCATCCAGCTGCGATATCTTCATTTGGCGGTCGGCAGGTGTCACGTGGTCCCACTCCTCCCATCCCTCTCGCACTCGCACCAACCCCTATCTATCTCTCTTTTTCTTTTGTGCTCGGCTCTGTAGGAAAGCTTTAGTAAGGTTTGTAAGTTTTTTTTTTTGCTGTTGGAGGCTTTATTTATTTCTGTCGAGTTCCTGCAGTTACAAATAAATATGTTTATTTCTTCGTCTTCATTTTGAGAAAGAAAGTTTATGTGTATGTTGTAGGTTTTTATTAGATACCCAGAGATAATTTTAAGATTGTGACTTGCGTTGATAATAATATTGCTACGAATAAATTGTCCTTTATTAAAGAGGATGATGGCGTTGAATATTAATGAGGGTGATATTGAAAAGTTCTTAACGAGGATTTTTTCATAGATAAGTTTATAAACTTTATAAGTGAGTGCTAGAACCAACAAAAGAAAATAAAAATGGTAAAATTTAACAGCTCCTACGGTAGCAAGCAAACAGAGCGATCATGTCAACGTGATTAGTCAAATAAGTACTAACGTCAACAGAACTAACATAAAAAATAAATACAGATTAGCGACTTACTGAGAAAAACAAAGAAATGCTCCCAAAACGGGAGCTGTCAACCTGTATAAGTAACCTTTTTACACATACGATCGACATTGGCATTGGATTTTGAACTCTATAACTTTGGAGTCAAGTGTAGTTTTGTGTTTCTGTGAATGGTAAAGTTATTTTTGTAAAGGTACATGTTTAGTTTACACAGTACTGTGTAAATATTTGTGAAGTGGGAGTCAAACAGTGGAGTAAACTTAGTCATGTTGAAACTGGCGGATTATCTTATTCACCTTGCGCTGTGAGCCGGAAATAGCTTGATCTAGTCATTGTTTGTCAAGTGTTGAATGTGGATCGTTTTTAAAATAATGGTTTAATTTGTAACGTTCTTTAGCCGTTCTAGAGTATGGTGAGTCTCATCGTTATTCCTTACAAGAAGTAGGTTTAGCAAAGCAAAAATTAGCTAGTATAAGTATAGGACTAAAATTATGGAATGGTTATCTATGACGAGAGAGTTCTATGTGACGAGAGAGGAGAAAATCATCTACTTAATAAAAAGTCTTAATTATCTAACTAAGTTAAGTTTTCATGAGATGATTTTCTTTATTTATGAGATCAGGACACGCTTAGGAACAGCTTATGGTATTGAAGAGATCATAGATTGTTTGGTTGTAGTTAGGTAGTTAATTCCTATTGACTTTAGATGATGAATTGATGATAGATCATATCGCTAACACTAGACAAGTTTATTAACTTTTTATGCACTTCAAGATTAAAATAAAACTTATCAGCATAGTTACCTTTCCTAGAAGATACCGGCACCGAAAACGTTTAGACAAAAAAAAAAACAAGCATTCGATTATACCATCTAAAATCTTTATATTTGTGACAAATACAAAAAAAAAGAACATCCACGTCAACCAATAAATTGATAGGGCAAAAAAAGCATGACTACAATCTAAACCAATCCTAAAATAAAGAACAAATTGCTTTTTTTGAGTGGCCATAACCGAACGATGGCGAGGTGATTAATCACGGAGTAAGGCTTATCATCATACAGTATCGGGAATAGAAACATGAGTGTAAGAAACCTTTTTGTTTTTGTTTGCTTCACCTGCCGCGCAGGCGCTATTGAACTTTGAAGACAGTTCTTGAAAGATCAACCTTCAATTACCTACTAGAAGTTGCAAAAGATTAAGAAGTACCTAAGTTGATTAGTGTTATCAACGTTTTTTCGTTTTACACCTTGTCTGCCACTTTAAAAACTGGCAAATAAAATTAAATACATTGAACTGCTGACTCAAGTGGCTAACTAAGGATAAATGACAGTTAAAGACGATTCGAACATTTTCAAAATGGTTTAGGTAGGTACTTACCTACCTACTTACTTCTTCTGTAGCTTAATTGCGAACTTATCTAGTGCATAAAATTCAGATAAACATTCTACAAAGGCAGCTGCTTCTCATCCAGAAAGGTTAATACTTACATACCTATTGTTTTGTTTTGCTTATTACTCAAGCAAGCATTTGGAACGAGTGGGCGTTGTTGCGCAGACGCCCATTGTAAGACCAGACACATTGTCATTCGCGAACAATGTTTTTTCTTAATTGAGATGAACATCCACGTCAGGTTAGTGAACCGGCCTGAGCTTACAATGTTATGATGCATAGAAAGAAGCTTATGGTTACGACAGTTTGATCCAGAAAGCTGTTCCTTCTTTATCGTGTCACATGGAGGTTTTTTTTTTCTTTGCAGATACGTATGCCCAAAATGAATGGATGCGGGTAGCGCAAAGCCGAGAGTCAAAACTCCAGCTGCGGGACTTTTCTGTAAAAGTATCACTGTGAAAACTTAATGAAATGAGCTTGAAGTGAGCTGTCAATAGTGTCAATCCCTAGCATCAGGCGGAATGACAGCTCACTTCAAACTCACTTCATCGAAGTTTTCACGGTGAGATTTTTTCAGAATGGATCGGCTGTAAACGTTTTTTGGCTGAACTACTCGTAATTATCATTAATTAACGATGCCCAAAATTCGACACGAAAAGCAAAAGCCACGATAGAAGATGAGACATGGTTTAAGGTAAATTCTGCGTCTGCTTTCATTAAAAATATTTAAATCGCTACTGTGACAATTTAGAAGATCTGAATTTTGGTCGATTGCAAAGCCTACGACGAAAATATCGGTTTCATCCTTACGAGAAAAATTGTGTTCAGTCAGTTTACGAGATTTTGACTACGAAAATAGCAACTTAATGCCTTAGTTGGCATTTCTCTTCTTGACATTTACGATCAGCGCTGGGTTATAAAAACTACTATCAGCTGATAATATATTCTATGGTTTTACTTCGCCTGCAATTTACAGTAAAGGAGCGTCAACCCCGTATACACATTCTTTAATTCCTAATGTCTGACATTTCAAACCGTTAACTAAGTACAGTCAAGTTTACGAAAGGTCGTAAACTTGACTGATTTACTTAGTTAACGGTTTATTTAGACGATCTTAAACGGATGCTGGTAAGGACCAGCATCCGTTTAAAATCGTCCAAATAAATTGTGTTCTTAACATTTACTTATCTAACACTAATTTATGGTGCATACGATTTTCGAGCCAATAAAATATTCATAAGGTGATATAATCTTTCGAAGAAGCGGTGTAAAATAATACGTTCCGTGTCATATTGCCGTAACTGGCTGTATATGGCACCCGGTAAATTGGGTTTGTTTTTCGGTGTAAAAAGTCGCACAACTGCATATTTATGTATGCAGTTTGTATGTTTCGGTCTCGGTTTTCCTTTTAATCTTAAGGCGACGACAACCAACTTTTAATGATTTTAAACTGAAGATTACGACACGTCTAAACGAGTGGTGTTAATGATTTGGAAAAAATATATGTTAAATTAGAGCATTTTCTTAATAACTTAATATGTGAATATTTTAGATTATGTTTATAATACATTGTGTAATTAATTTGTAAAGTTATGTCTAACGCGGATAAAACACTGAGAATCACGCAAAAACTATCAAGCGTATTTTTATGAAACCTTCACCATTTTAAAGAAAATTTAATTATTTATCTTTTAGTATACCTGTTTTAATAACAAACTTTTTGTTTTATGTAAAGGGTCTTTCAACAAGGACGGGCCGATGTTAAAATTGAATAAAACAAGATGTGTGTGAGATATTAACGAAATTTATTTTTTATTTCAAAGGCCCATTTATGCCATTATGGATAGAATATGACATCGATCAAATGTCCGCCGCGGCTTCGTATGGTGGCACGAATCCGAGAGGTCCAATTTTTAATGACTCTGCTGCATAGATCCGGCTGAATCCGAGCGATGGCTGCGTTATGTTGGCTTTCAGGGCAACGGTCGAATGTGGTTTATTGGCATAGACCTGCGACTTCAGAAAACCCCACAAGAAAAAGTCTAGCGGAGTCAAATCACACGATCTTGGTGGCCAATTCACGTCACCTCTGCGAGAGATAACTCTACCCTCAAACCGTTCATGCAGAATGTCGATTGTGTCGTTGAGGTCTGCGAAAGGCCGAGTTCTTGAGCACGGCGAGAAATCGACTGCCTCGGAGTCTCCTGAACACTCTCACGTTCAGCGGCGATGTTCTCGGCCGATCTGGCGTTCCTTTGACGTAAAGGTGTTGGTTGGTTGTTTACCGAACCGGTCGTCTCAAATTTAGTCACCAATCGTTGGAGAGTGGACTTTGAAGGGCCACCGCGTCTGCCGTAAAATGGGCGCAATGCGCGCAACGTTTGCACTAACGAACACTCATTTTGATAATAAAGTTTTATCATTTGCACATGCTGCTCAACCGTGTAACTTGCCATGGTGATTTGGCATCATTGACTGCATAATATACAACAGATTTTACAGATCCCACCAAAATAGTATGGCTGCCACAGACTGTCAACATCGACCCGTCCCTATTGGAAAACCCTTTATAATAAATTGCGTCCAATGATTCGACTGAAGACTGCCTCGCCTCGTTGGTCTAGTGGTCTCAAGCGCTAATGCTGACCATGAGGTCCTGGGTTCGATTCCCAGGTCGAGCAAAGTGTAATTGGGTTTTTCTAACTGGAATTTCTCAGTAGCAGCCCGGAGTTTGGACTTGTGCCCGGTTGATGGCAATAGGCTCGCCCCCTATTACATGGGACTTAAACATAACTGGCGAAATGTGGGTGTAATATAGGTACACCTCGGCCTAACCCTTCGGGGAAACAAGGCGTGATGTTGTGTAATGCGTCTAATTTGGGACAGCGCTCCTTGATGGGTGAGTCCTATTACTGGGTGGACGCACGACGCGTTGCGTGAGCTCAACACAGAACACGCAAGCTATGCACTCAAGGCCGTTGGCATATATCTGCGTCTTAAGTTGTTCTGATAAGTGTTCACACCGCTGCGTTTATCAACTTACATTTTTGGTAATAACTACTGCAAGAAGATGTTGAAAGTGACACGCTTCTGGAACATTCCTTTCGACAAAAAAGGTATAGGTAGATGTTTTTTAAATCCAAAATAAGTATGATGAGTCTGTCCATTTTTGTTCCGTTCAACTTTCGAACGAAATTTTTGAAGGGTCAGTCCCATGTTTGTTCAAAGTAGGTACCAAACCTACTTACTGTTCTACACGATGGAGCTGAACTGAAACCATGATAAAACCGAAAAACCGCAGTCTTCCAAAAAAACAATTGTAATTCACTTACCACCTACAACCTGCAACCTAGTAGTCAAATGCTGCTTTCCGAAATAGAGCAAACGAATGTTTTTCATAACCCAACATTGGTCACCATACTTAATAAGTGAGCCGTAAAACAGCTAGGTAATTAATATTAACGACGATGACAGTTCCAATAACGAGTGTGTAATAATTCAAAGAAATATGATTAAGTCGGCTCGAGCACCTTCGAGCTGACATTCGGCTGACAGGAAGAATTTATTGAAAAAAATCAGTCTGAGTCAGAAACTTAAAACATATCTACCTACCTTAATATTTTCATCAGGAACAAGGATGAAATTTTCTAAAACTGTGAGGAAATCGCTAAAAGTTTGAAAAATCCGTGCAAGCTTTTGAATGCGTGCTTGCAAATTGAACCCATGCTTGTTTTTATTGCTTAATATGCCATGTGGTTAATAAATCTAATTTTGAAACGTATAAACAACGTATTTGAATAAATTGCTAATAAATTCATAATTAATGTCCATGATTCTCGAGATGATTTCAAACTGACGCACAGTGCGATCATAAGTATGGTGTGCTGCCAACAGGAAATAAAAGTCGTGAGAATAATATAAATTAAGAGGTACAGCTTCGTCCCAACCGCGCCGAGCCTTCGATAATTGAGACGTCAATTTTTTCTAAGCGGACCGGCCCGGACCGCTTTTTGAATATTTATAACGTGAGCGGCCCGTAATTTAAGTTTACCTCTCGTTATCTGTGTTCCTTTATCTAACTCAGTTCATTTCGACCTTTACTTGTATTAAGTGGGCTCTATAATGCGCTAAGTTCTCGGCTTTAGAAGTGAAATGTTAAAGAAATATTAGTTAATTCAATTTCTACTTTTCTAGTATGTAGCACTATTATAAGCTAGTTTTACTGAAGTTTTTAATCTGGAAATTCGGCTAGTAATGAGAACATACCTTTATAGCTTTATGAGAAAAACTATTAGGTACTTAAGCCAAACCAGAAAGAATCAGACTAGAATTTTGACGTAGAGTATTAAAACATTACACCTATACCCGAAATAAATCCCGTTTCACACAGTACGCGAGACGTGCTCAGGTAAAACGTTCCACCGATCGACATTTCAATAGATTTTTTGTTGCATCATTCTATCATTCAGTCTTTCCTCATTAAATCTTTGAATAGATGACATTTATTATGAAAAAATCGTTTTACAAGTCACGTGTACAATATAAACGTCAATCACACTTTCTGTAAGGTAATGGTGGGTTTTGTTATAATTCCATGGGTTTTGTTCCCAGTCACAGTGCGTCCTTTCATAGGTTCTCTCCTTGTCTCGGGAGTTGTAAAACCCAGGCTTTGTGCTACAAATGATCCGTTGAATTATTGCCGCTTTTTCTTTATGTGAATGCATTCATTCGCACTTTAGATTCTGCTGGTATAGTCTTTAGATAATGCTATAGATTATTAGGTTGTTAAGGCGACAATTACCGACTTTTAATGATTTTAAACCGAAGATCACATCTAAACGACTTTATCAAGCGTAACAAGCGTATTTTTATGAAACCCTTCAAAGATCCATTCATTTTTATATACAAACTAGGACTGCCCGCGACTTCGTCCGCGTGGGTTCGTACTTTCCTCTAAAAAAATTAATGCCCCCTCCACCCCCTTTGAAATTTTTTTAAAGTAATGTTTACGATCTTTATAATTTATTTAGATAAATAAGTATTCGGGCCAATTTTTAAGATCAAAGGAATAAGATTTTTCAAATAAACTGTGTCCGCCTTTTCATCACGACATCTAGGGCTTGTTTTTTACCATTCCATTACATGACGAAAACATTATTTATAACTATTTACGAGTTAATTGAAGCAAGCAGTAAAATCTATCCCTTACACTTTATTACCCTTTTCCACCCCGTTAGGAGTTAATTTTTGAAGAACCTTGAAACATGTACTTTTCTATTTTTTGTTTTAAGTATTAATACCGAGTTTCGAGTTAATCTGACAGGGCGTTTAAATGTTTCCTTACTAACTTTGACACCCCCTAAATCCTCCGTGAGTGATTATTAAAAAAAACTAAAAACGACAATCTTTATTAATTACTGAGGCAAATATTGCCAAGTTTCAAGTGTATTAACCAAAGGAATAAGATTTTTCATATAAACTGTATCCCATATATCTTTTCACTCCCACATGGGTGGAATTTTGAAAAACCGTTTCGGATTTATCCATGACTAGCTTCCGCCCACGACTTCGTCCACGTGGATTTTTTTTTCCCCCAACCCACCCCGTCGCATCGCATCGCCTGCCCGTGCTGTTACTTTTTTTTTTTTTTTTTTGTGGATGGGAAATCATCAAATGACTTCTCCCGCTCTGGGCGGAGCGGGAGGGCGTGTCAGACTTTTACTGACTAAAACCCACCCGTGTTCCTTCTGTTGCCTGTGCCGGGGCCACGGTAACTCTTTCGAACATCCCGCAACCCTAGCTGGCATCGGCCCTAGCGGACCCCGTCAATGGTGCTGACATCTCTTTGAGGCGCGCGTGGAACACGACGCGCCGTCGACTCGGGCTTGGTCCTTACCGGACGGCGAGCTACCCATTGCTCGCCATCCGCAAGCCCGCGCCTACGGTGGCCGGGAATCGGCTGCCAATTCCCGACGCCCAGGGCGTCTCCTGCGGCGACTAGGGGCGTGAGGGTGCAAAGCTTGCCTCTCCCTCACGCGTCCCGCCTCCTCCTTCACGAGCATTACTGCTTCGCAGAAGGAGGTAATGGCTTCCCATGCACTCTCGCTCCGTACCATGGCCTGCTACTATGCTATGGCTGTTACTTGGTTTTCGCTTAGCGCTCGTTCTTAATTTTTTTCTTTTTGATTGGCTTCTAAGAGTCCTAGCGTAATATTACATACCTTAAAGCCTTCCTCAAGAATTGGACCATAAATTGCAAAAAGAATTTTTCAAATCCGACTGGTAGTGACAGAGATTAGCGCGATCAAATAGTCAATAAAAAATAAAATGGTCGGTAACTAATAGACTAAGCGCATTTTTCTTACTTTAAGCGTTTTTATACCCGTCGTAATTTCTAAACGAAAGGTCCAAATTTAATCATTTAAAAAGGAATTTACATGTACTTAATCCACCTTGATGATGAAACTATTTATTTTGATAAGGATTAATACCGTGTTTATGAAAACACCTTCGAAAATAATGCATTATTTTATAACAAATTTGATTACCTTACCATTAAAAATGTTATAGTGAGCCAACCTTAAAAGACAGACATATGCTATTGCGGACTTTTTTAGAACTTTTTAAGAGGAACAATCCCGTCATACATGATTTTTGCGTAACTTTAACCGTTTACGCAGCGCACGCAACGGAAGCTCGCAAAAGGAATAAATTTTCCCTGTTTTTGCAACATTTTTCATTGATGCTCCGCTCCTATTAGTCGTAGCGTGATGTTATATAGCCTATAGCCTTTCTCGATAAATGATGAACTATCCAATATTAAAAGAATTTTTCAATGCGAACCAGGAGTTTCTAAGATTAGCGCGTTCAACCAAACAAACAAACTATTCCTCTTTTTAATAGTAGTATAAATTTGAATCAAAGATTTTTTGTACCAATTCTTGGGTTAATCAATCCACTCAGTAAAACCCCCCCTTCAAAATCTAATTTGCCCTTTTCGCCCCGTCACAGGTCGATTAAAAAAAAAAACACAACTTATTATTATTTATTTTCTGTCAAAAATATCTCGAGATCATCAGACCGCGCGTTAAAATTCTTCCATCATCGTCATCTTCCAGCCCTTGTCCCATGTTACTTGGGGTCGGCGCAACACGTTTTCTCTTTCCATTTTCCCCTGTCAAAAGTCACGCTATCATTCACTACCTTCTCTTTCATATCATTCCTCACACAATCCATCCATCTTTTCTTTGGCCTTCCTCTTCCTCTCCATCCATCAACATTTATTTTCATCACTCTTTTAGTCACATGCGTTTCTTCCCTCCTCTTCACATGTCCATACCAAGCCAAACGATTTCCTTTCAACTTTTCTGTCACTGGCGCCACTTTCAAACTTCCCCTTATATACTCTTTTTTTACTTTATCTATTTTCGTCACTCCACACATCCATCTCAACATTCTCGTCTCCACTGCATGCAATCTTTTTTCATCCGTCTTCTTCACGGCCCAGCATTCCGATCCATACACTACGACAGGCCTTATCACGGACTTGTAAATTTTTCCCTTTAATTTGAGGGGCATCCGTGGGTCGCATGTTGTTCCTGTGACCTGTCGCCATTTCATCCTTCCTGAGTTGATCCGGTGCGTTACGTCTCGGTCTACTTCGCCATCCCCTTGGACAAACGACCCGAAGTACCGGAAGTCGGAGCAGCTCGGTACGGGCGTTCCGGCGAGAGATAAGCCGCTCTCAGCAACCAGCACAATGTCATCAGCGAACAGCATACACCAGAGCGCCTCTTCGTGGATATCCGACGTAAGAGCGTCGAGCGTAAGAACGTTAAAATTCTTCCATATAAACTTTAATACCCCTAAACTCCCTTTTGAGGGGTAGTTTTGAAAAACTAATAGTGTGAAACTTTATCGCTTACTTAGACAAATATTCCTACTAAGTTTCAAGTTTATTAACAAAATGAATAATTTTTTTCATATTAAACTGTATCCCCGCTTTTCACTACTTCCAAAACTTGACTCAAAGATTATTTACACCAATTTTTGAGTTAATCAAGCCACGCACTAAAATCCTCCTCTGTAAAATTTACTACCCCTTTTCACCCCGGCAGGGGTAGATTTTCGAAAAACCCTGATACAGGTTATTTTTTATTTTTAGCATTAGGTAAGTATAAATACTGAGTTTCGAGTTAATCAGACTACGTGTTAAAATTCTTCAATACAAACTTTGAGACCCACCAAGCCCCCTCTGGGGGGGTTATTTTGGAAAAACAAAAAATTACGAAGTTCGTAATTTACTTAGATAAGTATTCGTGTCAAGTTTCAAATTTATTAACTCAAGGAATAAGATTTTTCATACAAACGAAATCCCCTCTTTTCACCCCCTTAAAGGTAGATTTTCCAAAAACCCCTTCTTAGTAATCCCGTAGGTACATTACAAAGGGAAGCCGTGTGCAAAATTTCGCGTTCTTAGTCCCATTAGTTTCGGCTATGCGTTGATATGTCAGTCAGTCAGTCAGTCATTCAGTCACAGTTTCTCCACAGGTATACCACGTGTAACAGGAGGATTGACATTCCTTTAAACTACGTTAAGAGAATCATGTTCTTTACCCGTATACAAAAAATGAATCAAGTCCAATGAATAATTAACGATAGGCCATAGGTATCTATGTAAATGATAACTACCAGTCACGACGTCACGATTATGTACCTACTTTGTTGAATGACAGCAGACACCCTATGTAAGAACTTATATTATCTTCACCTTCGGATCCTCAATCAATCAATTTCGATTATCGCAGTCTACTTCGGTGCATAGGCGAGGTGCCTTCCAAGATGATGAAGATAATTACAACATCCGCATCGGATCGACGAAGATACGGCGCGGTGACGGCGCGCGGTTTTGATATATAATAACATAGCTACATTATGTTTTACCTAGGTAAAACCGGTGGTGAAACTAATAATACCACTTAAAAATATAGTTATATGGAGTAGACCATGTTTTTATGTACGTATTATTCTTTTTCAGGGTAGATAAGTAGGAAGTCTGAAACCGATGCTTAGTGCCATCTAGAAATTATTTCATTAACTAAATGAGGTAGTGCAACAAATACACTGAACATTGATATTGATATACAAATAGTATATCAATGACACTGAAGGAATGCCAGCAGAAATAACAGAATAACAACTATATTCGTATGGCGAGAATTCGAAATAAATCTTTTCTATTTATTCCTATAAGTTTTCGTGATCGATCCCATAAAAATTACACGCGTAGATTATCTGTACTAACCATAAAGAAATAGACAAAATGAACGCACCAATCAACGACTTGAACGAACGCTTTGGCTTCTACGTCAACTACGTCAAGTTGTTGTCAAGATTTTGACAGTTTTCCTTTATATTTATCTCGTAATTAACAAATAGAAAGTGAATCGCGAGTTTAAATTAAATTATAAAGAATAATTAATGGTTGAAAATCACTCAAAATATATAAGAAATACGGATCAACAAGTGATTATACTGTTTTAAACTTAGGTTCAGGGGTATGTACCTATGCTAACATGATACCCACTTACTTTTACTCTGGCCTAAAATTATTGAATACTAAACTCATTCACTTCATCAGTAATGCCTGTTATTTTTTATTGCTGATCGCCCATATTGCAGCAATTGTTTTTCTTCGTTTTATTGTTCCAATGTTTATTTATATTCGGGTTTCTCGTTCCATATGTCGTTATTATTAAATCATCCATTGAGAGTCCAGAGCTGGATTTATAATTCATGCGACAACTGCCCCATTTATAATTAATTGGACGCCCCTATTCACCGTAACAGTTAGTTCATTTGGCATCATTTGCCTCTGTGTCCTCTAACTTTGACATTATACTAAAGGTTAAATTCTCGTTTTTATTACTTATCATTAAAACTTTCACTTGCAGATAATTAGAATGTCGTTGCTATAACAAATTGACGGAAAAATTGGGTGCAAACAGAAACAATAACAAAGATATGAGTGCTGGTGGGCCACAGATAATGAATAACTTACCACCCGGAGTCAATGTGGACAACAACTTGTTGCCTGGAGGTCCCATAATAAATCCTATAATGAATAGAAATAGGAATAATAATCAAAACCCTCTGTTTAATATGAGAGAGAGGTTATTTCATGCATTGTTTTTTAAATTTGCACTAGCTTATGCTCGGACGTTTCCGAGGCCTGTGCGAAGATTCTTTGAGTTCCTTGTGTTGTTGAAAGCACTGGTTGCGTTTTTTGTCCTTGCATATATACACATAGCATTTTCAAGATCGCCTACAACATGCTTAAACCATGTGAAGGACTCATGGCCTAGGGATGGTATATTGAGGGTTGAGATAATGAGGAACCCAACACAGGACTACACTATTGAACAGAGTTATGCCAAGGAGAGGAAACTGAAAAAGGATAAAGAAGAGCTCAATTCTATGTTAGGGATGTTAGCCACTGAAGGGTAAGATATTGTTTACAATTACTAGCATTTTCTTTATAATAAATGGTTATTTCGTCTTCATAGACAATTCTAGGTTTATAATAGAAAATAAGTTCTGAATACACACTTGAAATGTTTGATGAAGTAAGTAATTAATAAGCAGGATTTCATTTTAAATTTCTATTGATATAATATCAGATTAAAATATATCTGTTACTTAAAAATAAATTATGTAAATATTTTTTATTAAAATGCTGTTATTGTCACCAAATTCCTAATCTTAACATCAAAATAAACATTACTTTTGAGGTTTAAATATAAAAGTATATAAATATTTACCTTGCAAATGTTACTTTAAACTCTAAGCTCTAATAATAAAATTTTCTGCACTTTCAAGTTTGAAATAGTAGCACCTTAACCCACTCAAGAGATATTCGTAAGTCGTAGGTCAAATATTTTTTTATATATGTATTTAGTTTTGACACACTTCCCTAACCTGGTTTTTGTGATTGTATTCTATTCATGTATTAGTTACAATTTTACAGCCATTAAACACAATTCATTATTTATTTATGTGTTTTTGTTCAAGCTGTAATTAATGCATATGTTAATTGAAACTTCAATATTACGAAGTAAATTGTGATTAGTACTTGATTTAGTGTTATTATGTCTTAGTGTGGTTGTCGTAATTCTTTGATTTCATTGTTTGAAATCGGGGTTTTTACCTTGTCCATAAACATTTTGTGAACACTTAAAATAAGGTGGTGTGTTAGATATGAAAAATAAATGAGATGAGTGGTATTAGTGTTTTAGCTAGAAACTAATTTGCAATTCAGATTTTAAAAAGTTAGAGCTATCATAACTATAATTTTATTCAGTCATTGAATCTATCTGGTAAGGACAAGTTCAATGGCAGTTACATCATCTTATTTCTAAGTTCTCTAATAATCATGTATAAGTTATAGCTGTTGATTTGTTAGTCCACTGTGGGATTATACAAGATGTAACATAAATAACGCACAACCTATTAAAGGGTCATGGTACTCATCATTATGAACAATTTTACTATGGGACCAAAACTGAAACCGCGAAAAAAAATCAGTTGTTCCCTACATTTTGACAAGTTAAGCGAACATGAATGTAGGGAGCAGCTGATTTTTTTTCGCGACTTCAGATTTGGTCCCATTGTAAAAATAGTTCATAATAATCAGGACAATGATCTCTTAAGAGGTAGTGCATTATTTATGTTACATCTTGTATATTATTATAAACATCTTGTGTTAAAATAACTAAAATCTTTGTCTATGCAATATTTTCAAGCATAGTAATTTATTTTGATGCCAAAACTGCAAGACAAACTCAATATTCTGAAAATATCATCTCTCTCATTGCAATGATAAATTAGCAATGAAAAGTAAAGCTTACTTGCATATTTTTTATGGATTATGGAACCTGTTTTAAAATTCTTATTGATAAGTGTTCAAGTCCCGCCAGTTGTGAACCAGTTTAAGTCACAATAGAATTGTGCTTAAGTAAGAATATTGATAATGCTGACATATTTCAAAAAATTCTGCTCCACATAACATAAACTAATGTTAATGCCTGTCTAATCTATATTTCCAGGTTCATCAACATCGAGTCATCAACAAATGATGACATAGATGACGATGATTACATTCGTGATGGAACAGACTATGGCAACATTACCCGAGTTCACGATGAAACAGAAGCTCCTGCTCCAGATAAAGTCATAGAAACTGCATATGTAAAGCCAGAAGGGGAAGGTAGCACAGATGAAGAGACAGATCTCAATGCAACCATAGTGTCCGGAGAAGATGTAGAACCTTCTTCATCTATTTGGGAAGGAATAATGGGACTTGTTGAAGATATTGATAGAGATTCCAAATTGGTGGATGTGAGTATACTTCTTTGTTTTTATACATAGTGTCTCATTTAGAAGTTTTTTCTCAATAGCTTAGGGATTATTACCTAGTTTTTTATGTACATCCATCATTGTGTGACCCAAAAAAATATGTGCCCGCATATTACATAATCACTGTTCAAATAAATGATCTTATGTAAATTGTGGTAAACGTTTAATTCCTATGTTTATCAGTTATTGAGGTAAAAGGTTTATTGTAACATAATAATTTAATTATTTTGTTTACTTCACATCTCAGTTCACTGACCCCAGGTAAACATTGTGATAAAAAATTTGTTGTGGCTACCTAATCTTATCAACTATCAGTTAGTTTAGTTGTACCGAGTGTACCAACTAACCTACTTTGAAGTGTGCCACATATTTTATTTTATATTTCTTCTTAGAATTATCAATTTAATTTTCTATCCATTAATCATTTATTACTTTCACTATGAGAGTTTGCTCATATGGAGCTTTCTGAAAGACATTATTTGTTTGCCTCAGGCCTTCATTGTTGATCTTTCCCAGGAGCGAATAAGCCCTTATGGAATGAGTTATACCAAAATTACCAATCATACAGATCACCACTACTCCCATAACTTTAAAAAATAATAGTATATTTATTTATAACTATCTGTTGAAAGATTCCTTAATACCAAACAAAAAATTCACCCAAATATTTGGGTGAATTGTTTGCTTTTCTATAAGGGCTTATTCATTCATGGCAAAGATATAGAATAAAGTGTTATCCAATTATGCAGTTAGGTTAGGTCCAGGGGCCGTACTATAAAGAATGAATGCTATAATTTTTCCAGTGTCAGAGAGAAACGGAGCTATACTTGACCTATAGCACCATCCCTTTTTCGCAACGGAATCATGATGGCTTTAATACTTCATAATAAGGACACTGGTACCAAAAAAATAAAGACAAAGAAATGTATTTACTTTCAAGTTCACTGTTCCATTTACAATAGTGATACAACCAGGACCCATTTTGATGCCTGAACAATTTACGCGTTATACATATCAGATAAAAATCTACAAAGATTATAGAGACTTTAAATCGATAATAGAGGTTTCATTGTAAATTAGATAAACGTTTAATGTTAGCTTATAATAGGTAAAACAGTGCTGCGTGTAAATAATGAGCAAATCGCGTTGCACGCATCCTAATAATTATCATAACTGTGCGTAGTATAATTATGCACTCAGAATGATTAAAAATGATAAAAAAAAATAATAAAAAAAAAAGATAAATAATCAGTAAATAATGTAAGTTTGCCCATTTTAGGGCAAACTTACATTATTTACTGATTATTATTAACTACACATAATTTATTAAATTCGTCAAAGCTTGCGGTTTTTAATTTAGTTATTAACATGAAGACATAATTATTATCTACCTTCTAAAAATAAACTGTCATAAAAATGAATATTTGTGCTTAAGTTACGTATACGTACGGTACGTGTAGGTACGTTAAGTGATGTATGGGCGAGTTACGGCAGAAATATTCATTTTAGGCCTTCCACAAGATGGACCTGTACCTTAATTGCGTAAAACACTTTCTATTAAGGATTTTGAAGGACATTCCTAATCCACTGCTTCATAGGTTTGAACGATTCGTCCGCTCAACATCGTAAATAATGCAATGAACGTGGCTGAACTGTCAAAATGAAAGGCATTGCGATAGTGATCAGCTGTCGTTTTTATGTGTGTTACGCATTACCCCGCTGGTGAAGGTTGCGGAAATCTGCTAGATGCTATAAGCATAGGACCGGTCGATGTGGCGACGCTTGGGGAGGCCTACATATGTCCAGCAGTAGACTTCTTTTGGCTGAAATGATGATGACGATGATTAACTCACAATTATGACAAAATTGTATCATATACTTACGCAAAAAACAACTCTTAGTTATTGAACCAAGCATAATAATAATTAAGCATTATAATAAGCATGTGTGCCTAACGACCGCTTTCCATAATATATCTCAATCCCAATCTTGATCCCAATCCTTGTCTGTAACCAATCAACGGCCGAGTTTATCAATCAGAGTCTTTTAGAGGACGAATCACAAGCAGCCGTCAAAGACTGCGGATCAAGATTGGGATTGAGATACATTATAGAATTTTGACTTAAATGACGCTCTTGTTTACATACTTACTTGCATATAAATAAACATACAATGTGAAAATAAACATAGAGTGTTATTCATTATTATCCACATGAATAACTTCTTATTTCTGAAGTTATTTTTGTAAGGGCAGAGAAATTGTAAGCAATACATCTAATTACATAATATATTGATCTGTTTGGTGATATTATAATTATTTTGTTTATTTTCAGGAATCTCTGGATGAGTCAGCTTCCAACGACTCTTCAAAAGGTCCGTACATATGTAATTATTAGTACTTAAGGTAATTGGCGATTATAATTTTTGGCTGCCTCGTTGGTCTAGTGGTCGCAAGCGCTTCTGGTGAGCATGAGGTCCTGGGTTCGATTCCCAGGTCGGGCAAAGTGTTATTGGGTTTTTCTATCTGGAATTTCTCAGTAGCAGCCCGGAGTCTGGATTTGTGCCCGGTAGATGGCAATAGGCTCGCCCCCTATTACTTGGGACTTAAACATAACTGGCGAAATGTGGGTGTACTAAAGGTACACCTCTGCCTAACCCTTCAGGGAAACAAGGCGTGATGATATGTTATGTTATAATTTTTGTACTGATCCCCAAGATATAAGGTTGAAGGTTCCACTTAAGTTTGGGACAACCATTCAAATAGCCAATTAACTTTTCGTTCATAATTAACTTTATCCAAACCTATTACAAAATGACAAAAAACATATTTTTATGCTTGCAAGAGCCAGACACTAATAATAATATCATAAAGTAACGAAATTAGTGACGCTGACCTTCACATTTTGAGTAAGAGGTTCGAAAACCCGTCGAATGCATAAATCCTTTCGAAATCCTGACTATTCAATAATAATACAATAATATCAGCCTATTATTGTGCACTGCATGGCAAAGGCCTCTCCTCATACAGAGAAGGCATAAACGCAAGAATTAATTTGAAGTTATAAGCTAGCATTGAAGGGCTTCGTTTGACGTAAAACCTAATAATTACTCATATTGTTAGTAATAGTCATTAAAATAGTATTGCACGTCAAATATGAAGGATCCAAATGTATAGTGAAATGTTTTACTACCGACTACTAGTCCAACCGAAGGACTAATATTCAGGGATAAAAATCTGTTGTATACAGTCCGAAAGCAAACTAAAGTAAAAATATTAGACCTGAGTTTCACGGAGAAAAAAAATAACCCGTCCTTTGCGCTTCGTGTAAGGATGATAGAGATTGGTAGACATGTAGTCTGAGATACATCTCACCAAGTAAACGTGGGTAGGGTATCCACTCTACCCAGCAGTTTATTTGGCGGATAAGTATCCACTTATCTCAGGTCACCGAGCGTATGTAGATATACCTTCCTCTTTATTCTGATAATAAGGCAATTAAAAGGCATATTTTTAACAATGGTCTTATTACACGAGTACAATCTATACATACAAATAAATAAAATTGAAGTGTCAAAATAACACCTTTTTACAAAATGCATGTTTTGTATATTATGTATACTTACAACAAAAAACAAAAAACAATAAAAATTTTTTTTTGTCTGTGTCTGTTTGTTCCGCCTAATCTCCGAAACGGCTGGATCGATTTTGACGGGACTTTCACTTGCACATAGCTGATGTTATAAGGAGTAACTTAGGCTGCTTTTATTTTAGAAACAGAATTAGGGTTCCGCGCAAAAAAATTAAAACCCACGAAATTCTGAACAAAATCCGATTCAAAAAGGGAAGTTGTTTTCCGACATCCACGCGGACGAAGTGGGCACAGCTAGTCACAAATAAATTTATACATATACATACTATTATCAATGTTTGTCTCTTTCCAATTTCAGATGAAGACTACATACTCGAATATTCATTGGAGTACGGTTTCTTGCGACTATCGCCGAGCGCCCGCTTACGGCTCAAGATCCCTGTCAAGATCGTAACATTGGACCCACAAAATGATGCGTGCTTCGGCGACCCCTTCTCGCGGTTCGTGCTTGACGAATTTCTGGGATATGATGACCTGCTCATGGCGTCTATCAAGGCACTGGCTGAACAGGAAGATAATAAGGGATATTTAAGGTAATTGGTTCATAAGTTTGATAACAGCCGCACGGGTCGATCCATCAGGTTAAGCTACGCTTGCCGGGGTTGGTCCGTGGATGGGTGACCATCTTTACATACCGAGTTCCTTCCGCGCCTCGGAAAGCACGTTAAGCCGTTGGTCCCGGCTGTCATTCGTAGATCTTTGACAGTGGTTACGGGTAGTCAGATGTCCAAAAGTCTGACGACCAGTCTTACCAAGGGGCATCGTATTACCCAGTTACTGGGTTGTGGAGGTCAGATAGGCAGTCGCTCCATGTAAAATACTGGTATTCAGCTGCATCCGGTTTGACTGGAAGCCGACCCCAACATAGTTGGGAAAAGGCTAGGCAGATTGAATATGTATAGACGCATTGCAAACTAATAACGAGTTCAGAGACTTGAAAACACCTACGATTTAAGGTACGAGTTTGGGTGGTCTGCCTAGCCTTTTCCCAACTATGTTGGGGTCGCCAACATAGTTGGGAAAAGGCTAGGCAGATTGATTGGTTCATAAGTTTGGTATTAAAATATAACGCCTTAATTTCCGAAACGCTCCCGTAAGGGAAGAGGTACAAGCACACCCACATTTTGTCAGTTATGTTTAAGATCCAAGTATGAAGAAGCGAGCCTATCATCATCAATTGTAAAATGCTTAAGAGACTGAAAAAGTTCCAGTACTACCAGACTTGTATAGGTCGGGCAATGTTGCCCGAGACGAGTTTTATATCCTCTTATTTGTGGCAAAGTTTGACAAAGTGATATCTTGATTATACAGGATAATTTTAAAAGGAGTGCGAATATTTCAGGAGGTAATCAGGTGCATAAAACTGGACAACTTTCCCCAAGGAACATAGGTCGAAATCTTAAAATTGAAAATCGACTTTTCATACAAAGTGACTGGTCACGTGACTTACTTTTGTATGAGAAGTTTAATTTGATTTTTCATGGCCTCTAAACATACGCCTGCCGTTAAAATATACGTATTGTCGCTATAATCCGGTTAATGAATATGAACCAAAACACATATACAAGGTGTCCCGGAATTAACGCACACCATAACATCCCAATTAGAATAATTATTATGTTATAATCATAATACACACACTGAATGTTTATTATTATGTTTAAAACCTTGTTTATTTATCAAAATAGTTACACTGATTGTGACAGAAAACTATGGTCACATTTCGATACTACGCACGCACACAGTCGCATACGTGTAAGGCCCGGACTCCACCAAAGCGGAGATATGCGGAGATGTCCGAAGCGGAGACGAGAAAATATGTTTTTCAGCTAGGGTGTATCCATCGAAACTGTGCGGAGATGCGTACTGGCTAGACTGGAGCGGAGATGTGTGCTGGCTAGAGCGGAGATGTGTGCTGGCTAGAGCGGAGATGTGTGCTGGCTAGAGCGGAGATGTGTGCTGGCGGTCGCGGCTGGCGGGTTGTGCGACGCGGGGGGAACTAGCGGCGTCGCTCACATCTCTTCTCGTCTTCGCTGCGCGCCGTCGCTAGCTTGCGAGGCACAGCTCACATCTCCGCTTTGTACCGCCGCCCAGCTCAATCTCGGCGAGGCACAGCTCACATCTCCGCTTCGATCGCGCCATACAAATATGATACATCTCCGCTCAGTGGTATCCACTGAAGCTGAGTGGAGACGAGATGTGTGAATAATGAATTGTTGTTTAAAACACATCTCGTCTCCTCTCGTCTCGCTTTGGTGCTGTCCGGGCCTTAAGGTAGCGTAGTAGTTATTTTCGCTCGCGCTCGAGATGAGTTAGCGCGACTCGTCGCAACTGTCAGTGCCGAAAAGGGCCGTTAATAATACACGATTATTTACGATTACGAAATACGAACATTATCCGAGGTCTGAGTATCGAGTTGTTTATTTAAGTATGGTAAACATTTTTGATGGCATCTTTCCATCACACTTTTCAGGCTTTGGACTGTCGACTCTATACAAGGTGGAACAGGACGATTGACATTCCTTTAAACCACGTAAAGAGAATCATGTTCTTTACCCGTATACAAAAAAATCAATCAAATCCAATGAATACTTTAGCCACAGGAAATTATTTTTCATTTTCCTTTTTTTCAACATGATGTAGATCTGAGTCCGTAGTAATAGGTAAACATTGCCGCTGCCGCGCCCCGCACCCCGCACCGCATCGGTGGTCAGTGACTTTTCGTAGATAAAGCGTGTTTACTTTTTATGCAGTTGATTCTGCTTTTTATTTTGTTTGAAAACTGCAATTTTTTAATTTTCCATTAACCCTAGATTCATAAACATTCGTCTCACAGACCGCGCAAATCACGTAAACTCTTTTAACTTTCAGAGTGAAAGAGATAGAAAGTTCAACTCCTTAGTACCTTCCTAGATCATTTATTAATTAGTTTTGCACTGGTCGCATGCGAGGACGCACATGTTTAAAATTAAACTGTATTTTATTGTTTTTTTATAACGTAGCAATCTAAAATCAACGAAAAAAATATATACGTCTGAGAGGCGAATGTTTATGAATAGTGTATGCACCAAGTATGTTTATGAATCTAGGGTTAACAACTAATCTTCGTGTTTTAAAATGTTTCGATGGACTAGTACTGTGCTCGTTTTAATTTAATGTCGTACCTACGTCCAGATCTACGTTGTATAAATTTATTTATTGTTTATGAATATTATGATACCTATAATTGCAATAAGCAATAGTCATTACAAAATGTTATGCTCATGTAAATACAGTGTAAACTCTTTATAATGAAACTCAAGGGACCGAGCATTTTTTACGTCGAGAGTTTTAGTTATGTGGAGTGAAGAAAGAATAATTTTTAATATTTGTATCAATAGGCTCCTAATTACATTATCCAAGGGCAATGGCACACGTTTTCTCTTTCTTAGTTTCGGCACCTCGGAGCCTTTTGTTAACTGAGAACATAAACAAAAATACTGATAATAAATGTTTACTGACGTCTAAATATGAACGATTTTTTTCGTAAAAGAGAATGGTTATTGCGCTATAAAGAGTAATAATGTAAGAGTTTTAAGGTAAACCAACCAAATATTTACCTAATTTTGCGTTTATCAAGTTTTTCGTTATATCGAACTACGTTATAAAGAGGATCATTCGGTTCCCTACTAAATAGTTGAGCTGGATGGTGCCGATCCACGCGTCATGTTCGTGAACGGGCGCCGTCAGTGGAGACTGGTCATCTCTTAGCTGCCAGGGCTTATTTTTAATCTTATATTTTGAATTGTTTTTAATTATTAATTTTTTACATTGTTCTCACATATTTTATTTATTTATTTGGGACAAACAAACAGTAACACATTATATCTACGCAAATAATATAAACAAAGATAGAAGCAACAAGAGCAATGTACAGAGGATTTTGTAATAATTTTGATTTAAAAGTGTGTCCATGGAGTTTCTTGCCCATTCTTCTCCATAGAGATCTACGTTTTGCAATGGGCGACTAGCTTCAATTTTCTGACTAACTGACTGACTCTTTAACAATTCAAAAGTGCCTGTAATTGGTTTAATTGAAATAAATGCTTTGAGTTTGAGTTTGAGAGTTGACACTTTATTATTGAACGGCTAAAGATTAAAGGTACGATACAACAAAATTAATCAAAGGCGGCATGCTTAAAAGATGTGAGTCAAAATATTTACAATAATTAAAGAAATCAAAAACTAACAGATTGATTAATCCGCCTCGTACGGCGTTGTCTTTTTAACACACTTTCAACGTTAACGTTACTATAATCCTCAAATGTCAAGATTTCATGAAATAGTCATTTTTAAAATTACTTGGTCTTAGAGAATTGTATTGATGACTTTAATAATTATCATTTTGTAAATACATATTTGTTACGGTAGCGAATCATACTTTTATCAGCATACACCCAGACACTGAGCTCTAAATTGCAAAAATCGTACGAAAATTTGTATTTTGCGGGCTACCTTAGCGTTTTCGCCTTAATGATTTTAAACTGAAGATCACGTATAAACGAGTAGTGTTAACATCCAACAGAGCTCATTTCAGCGCGTCGAAAAAACACACTGTTGGATTTTTAACTCTCGGCGTTAAGCAGAGCGTTGAAAATCCAGTGCGCGAAAAAAAATCGCTGCAATATTTTTACATGCATACATTTTTATGTGCATTAATTCAGTTACACATTGTATCATATACAAAAATCCTATTCATTTGTGAGCTCTTTCAGTGACATTCTAAACCGAGAGTTCCAATTTTTTACTGGTTTATTTAGGCTCTAGCAACACAAAGGGTATAAGCCCCAATAGTGATACTCGACACTATCTGATTAGTCTTAGAATTGATCGAAGAGTATGTAAGAAGCAAAACAATCCTGTGGAACAAATTCCCTCTTAATTTCATGTTGTTTTGTTACCATGTCACACGTTCAACGTATTGTTTCAGAAACGTGATCACGGGAGAACACTACCGTTTCGTGTCGATGCTAACGGCGCGCAGCTCCTATATCGCTGCATTCTTCATTATGCTGGTCTTCGTAAGTATAGCTACATTTCTCATAAGCAAAGTTAACAAAAATAATATAGGAAAGATGAATAAAGCCACCGACACATTACTGTGTCGTGTTGTGTCGTGACGCGGGATACACCAATCAAACAAATCTGTTCAGGACTACGTTAAATCACAACGAGTTTTGATTGGCTAACACTGTGTCAGAAGGCGTCATGACACAACACAACACAGTAATATGAATCCGGCTTAAGCCATAACGCATTCTGTGCGAACGACGCGCATGCGCGTTTTTCGGACTTTTGCCATATGCTTGCGACGCGTATGCGCGTCCACCCAATTTACATAACTTTCTTCAAGTGCGGCGCGCCGCACCTGTGCGTTCATTGTTCATTTCTATTGTTTCGGAAACAACCGCGCATAAGCGTTCATAGCACCACACGAATTTTTTATTGAACGCGTAAGAGCGTTTGCCGCACAGGGTTAGTGAGCTACTAATTAGCATTTGAAAAAACTTAGCTAATAATTTAGCAGGTAACGCGATAACGAGGCCACGGATGAGAGTAGAGCTACTTTCAAATTGAAATAGCCACCCCAAGTAACGATGCTTAGGCACTATCTCCACAGGCGAGAGAATCACGGCGATAGTCACGCCGTAATATATTTATTTGTCAAAGAAATTTATTTGCCAGAAACACAGTACAGTCTGACAACGTTCAAAGGATCCATCGTTTATCTTCGGGAAAATCGAAGTATAGCGAATAAAATGTCACTATCGACCAATAGAAATTGATTTATATCAACCTAAATTATTATAGATTGACGCACTAATTCCGACATTCCCCTATTGGACCAGTCACATTAAATCCGGCCAAGTTCGGTTTTTCCGAAAATAAATGATGGAAACTTTGAACGTTCTCAAACTGTACGTAGGATTTACATACATATAAGAGTAGGTCTACATGTTTCATACAAATATTAGTTATATTTCAATGATTCAGTAAGGATAAATCGATGAATTTAAATTAATTGGAATATATTATATGACATTCACTCTTAGTTAAAAATAATACTTATTCCATTAGACTGCCTCGTTGATCAAGTAGTTGCAAGCGCTACTGCTGAGCATGAGGTCTTGGGTTCGAATCCCAGGTCGGGCAGTGTTATTGGGTTTGTCTATCTGGAATTTCTCAGTAGCAGCCCGGAGTCTGGATTAGTGCCCAGTAGATGGCAATAGACTCGCCCCCTTTACATGGGACTTAAACATAACTGGCGAAATGTGGGTGTACTATAAGTACACCTCTGCCTAACCCTTCAGGGAAACAAGGCGTGATGTTACTTATACTATTAGAATATTGCCTGCCTTCAAATGACCTTATGGAGATTGATTCATAGTTTCCGCCGTGATTTTCTCGTCCGTGGAGATAGTGCCTTAGGGACCTCGAGCGTCGACCAGTTGCGGTCAGGCTTTCTTATTGGTCGTAGCTTCTACGGCCAAGCCCACGACGCGATTTCCCTAAAATATACGTACGTCTGACGGACGCACCTTATAGTTACGGTTTTCTAGAAGAGCGGTGGACGCACATAACGGCCACTGTGACGGTTGTCATAAAAATTAAAAATTTAAAAAACCCTCGATACAAAAAAAATCCTTTAAAAAATAATAAAATAAAATGTTTTGGCCCTTTAAGTTTAATATAAGTTGTAGGTAATATTTTGATTCAAGCGTTGTCGCGTCCGGGGACGGCTAATGGAAGTAGGAAGTTAACAGCAGCTATATCCTTTCTACAATAGCATACGTTCATAATTGCTAGGTATAAGCCTCGTCTCCTTGGCGTTTTCATAAGCCGTGCTCCGACGCTTGGATCAAAATATTCGTCATACTTTTACTGTCCAAAAATGTTTCTGTCCAAAGATGACGAAATAATGGACCGACGGAAGATTTATTCTGAATAATTAATGAACGTAGAGAATAAATGGAATGGTGTGCTCAAAGAGGTACAAGTAAATATGGGTTTGGTGAGGGAAATTGGGAAATTAGCATGGTTGAAGCAAGAAAGGCAGTTCAAAGTATGAAAAATGGGCAAGCCGTGGGCCCAGATGATATAAATACGAGAGGCAAAGGCAAAAGTGCACCGCTTAATACACACACGTTATGACTTATAATAATAAAACACAACTTAGTTTATCAACTGCACTTTTCTCACAGTGATATAAGTAAAAGTTTATTTTCTACTCATATATTCTGTTTTTTATAAGTGAGACCATGTTTGTAAATTTTTAGAGAACAATTCTGACTATTTCCATTACAACAGCGTTATTCGGAGTATTCTGGACTATTGTAGTACGGTATAGAGCCCGTTTTATCAGGTGCACCAGTGGCGAAGCCTTCATACAACCCGATTACTATCGGCTTCCCTTCGGAACCACCACTCTTCTTAATGTCTACTATTGTCAAATAATGTACACCTGTGTCTGTAACTGTGTATTATATCACATTATATATATTTAATACCAGTTTAATACTGTCATCATAAGATTAGAAACGTTACAAAAATGCCTAAAATACTTTTGTCAGAGTTTATGAGAAATGAAAACAATTTTTTCTTCGGCTTCCCTCTAATGATAATTGTAGCTGCACCACTGAGGTGCACTCTGATCGAATAGAGAGGGTTTAAAAAAGGTTTCTATATCACTTAAGTTATTGAGATAACAGATGTCGTAGTCTGAACTCTTATAACTCTAGGCTGAGTCATTATAAAATGAAATCTTTAAGCGCATGTAGGAAATCTTTGGATTTCATGTCCTTGTATAAATAAATTAATAAATGGTTTATTCGATTCTCCTGAGCTTTTAGAAAAAGTAAAATTTAGTGTTCCACGTAGTAGTAGCCGCTTAATTAACCCAAGGACTTTCGTCCTGCCTCATATAGGTAATTTTTCACCCATTTGCCGCATGCTTTCTTTTGGGAACTCCATTCGTGGTGAAATAGATATCTTTGCTGGTTCTGTAGCCTCAGTTAGGACTAAACTTGGAGTCGTAATTGTGTAATCATTTTTATATTTAATTTTTCTTTCCCAAAACTTTTTC
The DNA here is from genome assembly GCA_947568875.1 of Fissipunctia ypsillon. NCBI lineage: Eukaryota > Metazoa > Arthropoda > Insecta > Lepidoptera > Noctuidae > Fissipunctia > Fissipunctia ypsillon. The sequence goes on along the minus strand of OX387659.1, from coordinate 9,895,147 downwards.
GTTAGGTTTATATGGAAAAGTTCACAATTTGTTAGTTTTGCTTAACTTTATCTTTTTTTTTTAATAGTTAGTGTTTAACATAAAATATGCATGTTAGATTCACATCTAGTAGACGTCAGTCAGATCTATTGTGTTGTAACTATTTTATTGCATTTGTGATTGTATTATTTAAACTAATTATGGAATACGTTTGTTAGTTTGTAAGTATTCACCTGCAGGGTTTATTACATAATTGTTTTCAATCGCCACTATACATAGGATTCGTATCGTTGTCAACCTTGTTTTATAAAGGATAGATGGCGGTAAAAGTTGCAAACTTACTGTTAGCGACATCTAGTGCCGAATAGCGGAGCTGAGATTCTTTTCAAAAGAAATAGTGTGAAGTATTCCACGCTGTGTTCGCCTGATCCCCTAGCGTCGGATAGCTGAAGTTATTGAAAACTGTGTTTCAGTCGCAAGTTTGTTGCTTGTTGTCCAAGTTGCAGTTTAGGTGGGAAGGATAAGATGGCGCTTTAATTTTTTTTGTAACGTAAATAATATTTTTGCCCTTTTAGTGTTTGAGCAATAAAACATTCATATACCTAACATAAATGTTTAGGTGCGGGAAAGTCTTTTTGTTATAAACCAATGCTAAGGGTGCGTTTCCACTGAAGCGGAGACGAGCGGAGCTGTGTGGAGACGTGCCGGAATCGTCCAATCGCAGACGAGACGAGAGACTCGATGAGGATTTCAACTATTGTGATTGGTCGATTCCCGCACGTCTCCGCTCAGCTCCGCTCGTCTCCGCTTCAGTGGAAACGCACCCTAAGGCTATGGGTCTTAAAGCATTTCCGTCGTTTGATCACAAAACAGATTACTTAATGGATAATTATAACGACTGTGCTCACCTGCCTTAGTTCAAGGTCACTCACTTCCTTCTGTCTGTCTCTACGTGTAGATCATACGTTACAAATTAAAATTTAATAAATAAGTGCTTATTTGAAGCAATAAAAAATAACCCCTTAATTCTGAATGTTCGCTTACAAAAAACGAGCTGATGGTCTATTCTACATATTGATACGTAAATTCTAATCAAGCTTTCTAATTATATTATAGATATGAAAGTTAAAAAAAAAAAAATGATTCCTACCTCAGCACAGTTCTTCCTTCTTTCTTATCTTTTAATCCTAAAACAAGGTGTCCTAAGAGCGTGTTGCATTTTCACAAAGACATTACAGATCAATTAATAGGTTATCGCGAGGCGCGGTCCCTACCCCACTAAAATCAGGCTCTCTCGCCGAGTTACTGTTACTGCTCTTTTATGGGCCTTTCAAACTTTATTACGGTTCCAAATTCTGACGCCCGCTCAGACTGTAACCTGCCTTATGTTTGTTTTACTCCTTACGTGAATAGCCACTTCTGTGTTTTGAAACTCAGGTGATGTCGGAAGTTTTGGTTGCATTTGGGTGAATTTAGTGTGCAGGAATTGTTTACAAGACAAGTGTCGGACACTTGTGTCGTAATTCGTAATGTTCTGCTGAGATTAGATGCAGAAGTACCTACAACTATTATATGTACGTTTATCGAGTACTAGCACTTCCCGCACGACTTCGTCTGCGTGGATTTCGTAGTTTAGTACCCGTTCGGGGTAGATTTTCAAAAACCCTGATACACGTTATTCTCTATTTTCCGTCTTAGTATAAATACTGAGTTTAGAAAAACAAAAAATGACAAAGTTCATAATTTACTTAGATAAGTATTCGTGCCAAGCTTCAAGTTTATTACTTCAAGAAATATTAGGTTGTTGCATAATTTTTTTCCCACTTCTTAATTTTCGTTAATACTTCCAGTTGTCTCGGAAATTTTCTAGAATAAATCTAGTACATAGTAGAATCTTCTCGTATCTTTCACATAGAGTACCTGTATAAGCGCGAGCTCGTTACTGGAATTTAGTTAAAAATTGGGAACTAGTTCGAGGGAAACGGCAAGTAAGATCAACACCGTTTTTGGCCCAAACATTACTACTGCTCGCACAGTACACAAGTCTAAAAGATACTCCTCATACTGGTCGACCCGTCACTTTTGACGAGGATGCGTTGCGGCGCTAGCTTGAGTTGCACCCGGATTCCAGCACCAGGGATTTAGAGAAAACTCTAAAATATCACTACAGTACTATAGATCGCCATCTGCAGGCAATGGGCTACCGTAAACTTTTGTCAAGATGGACGCTCCATGCTTTGACCGATGCTCAACGTGCAATACGTGTCAACATTTGTGAAAGTCTGCTGTTACACCCGCAAAGAAAGAGCTTTCTCGAGTCGATTATCACCAGTGACGAGTCTTTGGTCTTATATGAGAATGTCACACGAAAGTCCTTTTGGATGCCTGCTGATAAACAGCCACTAACACAGCCAAAAAGCAGTTTGCATGATCACAAACTTCTTCTGAGATTCGCGAGGAATGTTGTTTTGGGAGTTAATGGACAGCAATGAGACTATCAATGCCGAATTCTATGTGAATCAACTACAGAAGGTGGCGAACGTTGTTAGAGCAAAACCGCTAAAACGTTTTGAAGTATCATTACTTCATGATTATGCAAGACCACATATAGCGAAAGTGACCCGTTTTCTAGAAAAGCTCGGTTGGACAACGATACCTCACCAGCCTTATAGCGCTGATCTGGCACCTTCCGACTATCATCTTTTCTGGGCTTTAAAACAGCGTCTTCGTAAAAAAAAAATTGAAAATTTCGGTGACCTAGTGAATGAACTTGCCTATTTCTTTACTTGTCAACCACTTTATTTCTGGGCTAAGGTTATTGAAACTTTGCCTAGCAGATGGTTACATGTTCTCGGTAATGATGGTGACTATATTGTCGATTAACTGTTTAAATAAATAAGTATATAAAAAAATTAAAATTCATTTTAAAGTGGGAAAAAAATTATGCAACAACCCAAAAAGATTTTTTATGCAAACAAAATTCAACCTTTTCACCCAATTAAAATTTGAATTTCCAAAAATCCTTCCTTAGTGATTGCTTACAACATAAAAGGCATAAAATGGCAAAATTTCAAGTTTGTAGCCCCAGCGGTTTAGGCTGTGCGTTGATGAATCAGTCAGGACAAGTGAATATAAGTATATTGACTTATTTTACTTTTTCGCGATTTTAGGTTTGGTCCCATAGTAAAAGTTGTTCATAAATAAGTACAACACTATCGTGGCAGCTCTCTAGCCAATAAAAAAGCAGCATGTATATGTTATATATATATATATATATATATATATATATATAATATACAGTGTCTGATACACTCTGTATATTATCTAGAAAAACATCATACAGTAGGTCGAGTAGTTATTGAAGCTTTGTACGGGACGGCTGATATTTTTTCTCGATTATGATGTTGGTTCCATAGAGAAAGTTGTTCAGTTTGATGGTCTGTACCACACCCTTAAATTTGACCACACCTTTCTGCTACACCCTGTAGATATGCGGACTGCTCAGACAGGCCGCAAACTGCGAAGTATGTACCTACCTACAGAAATGTTTCGCGAATTATATAAAACTATAAAATTATAATATACCTAATATTGTATAAAATAAAACATCTTGAAGATTTTTGTGTATTGATCCGAACTTTCTTTATTCTAGCCAAATAAAAGTGCTAAAAATACGAAGTAGGGTATTTTTCAAATTCAACTGCAACGATAATACGATAGCAGTTTTCAGTACTTGGTAACGGAACCCGAAGCCAAGCCATAGTAATCCATTTTGCTCAGATTACTTCCACAACTTATGCAAACTAAACAGGCAGAGGACGCTATTGCATTAAAACGAATAAAACACTACTTCTAAATTGTTCTTTAGTTTTCAAAATGAAGGAAGTACGTTAAAGTAGCTTTAGGTTTCTTATTCCGATATCTGTTTATGTAGGTAAAGTTAGGGAAATTAATTGTTAAGCAAATTGACTACCAACTTAAATTGTTCGTTTATTAAAATCACATCTGTTATTCTTTGTCAGTTGTATGAAATAGAGCAGCTATGGACGTAAGGTGTCCATTTGCTAAAACCAAATTGTAAAATAGGCTAAGTGTTTTAGAAATAAAATAAATAATATTAATAATTAATTTCCCAGACTGTACTTAATAACTGCATTAAGTTTAACGTCGGTTTATTATTGAAACCCACTAAAGTTAAAGGCAGTTAAAGGTAATCTGTGGTTAAAGATACAGGGTGTCCGGTGGCAGAATTAGGATTTAAATTTCGAACTGTTTTCGAACCGTTGAGTGGAGGGGCGGGCGCGGGCGGGGGGTCACGTTCGATTCGTCATTCGTGCGGGTTCCTTAGTCACGATGTCGCAGTGGACGGGTGAACAACGTGCGTTCGCAATCGAAGCGTATTTTAAAGCAAACGATTCCTGTGCTGTTGCTCGTCGAAGGTTTTGTTCGCGGTACAATATCCGACGGTTACGTGATGCGTCAAGCGAAGGTTTGATTCGATTGTGGATGCAGAGGTTCAGAACAACAAGTTCAGCAGCAAATAATCCGCGGCCGGGACCCAGCCGAACGTCGAGGACTGATGACAACATCGAACTTGTCGCAAACAGTTTACGCGATAACCCGCGACAGTCCGCGCGTAAGAGAGCGACTGCTCTAGGTCTCCCAGAAACGATTGTGCACGAAATATTGAAAAAGGACCTTAAACTTCACCCCTTTAAAATTCAAATTGTGCAAGCGCTTATGCCTAATGATTACAATTTGCGCAAAAGTTTCTGCGTGACAATGTTGCAGCGATTTCGTACAGTGAACACAATCTTTTGGAGCGATCAAGCCCATTTTTATTTAAATGGAAGTGTAAATAAACAGAACTGCCGTTATTAGTCACCTAAAGGACGGAACCCACGATTGAAACATCAACAGCCACTTCACAGTCCCAAAGTGACGGTTTGGTGTGCATTGTCAAGCAGAGGAATAATCGGACCCTATTTTTTTGAAAATCGTCAAGGACAAGCCATTACTGTGACCGGCGTTTCTTATCGGCGCATGCTTAACGATTTTTTTCTGCCAATATTAAGGGCCTATACTACCTCAAATGGCTTAGCACAATCCTCCGTTATGTCGAAAATACTGCAGCATTAATTTTGAAATAAATATATGGTAAAGTTGAGGATTAATGTTAAGTCTTATGTTTGGCGAAAACACGATTCCATAAAATTTTCTCGATAGAAAAAAATCTCAAAGTTACCTCTAAACTGAACTATAAACCGTTTGCAATCCTACAATACTTCAAATAAGATCATGAAACTGTTTATACTTACTGAACTAACTATAAAGCAGGTCTTATGTTATTTATTTTTTTTAAATTACTATTATTTTCATCGTAAAAAGCAATTACCTAAACTATCGGCGCTGCCTGCCGCCCAGCACCGCACTCAGTCCCGCTCTCACTCAGTCCGCGCGCAGTATCGTGCGAGCGAGATAAAGAGTGAATTTTAGCTGAGGTAGTATAGGCTCTTAAGATAACATCCTGCCTACAGTTCACAGACATCGTTTCAGCAAGATGGCATCATGCCTCACACTGCTAGAGAGACCATGGCGCTTCTTCGTGATTTGTTCCCTAACAAATTGATAAGCCTTTTCGCTGACATCCCCTGGCCACCCAGCTCGCCGGATCTTACCCCCCATGGACTTTTTGCTGTGGGAGTACCTCAAAAGTAAAGTTTGTGAAACCGCCCCATCGACCACCTCAGCATTAAACGAAAATATCGTTCGCGAGGTTAATGGCATCCCGACGTCCCTCCTCCAGCGAGTGGCGCGGAATACTGAAGCCAGATTCCAAGAGTGTGTCCGACGTGACGGTCAACATTTAGATGAAATAATTTTTAAGAAATAAAACCCGCACTTCCCTTCTTTGTTATAGTCATTGAAATAAAAAAATATATTTTATAGTTTTTGTATTATTTAATTTTGAAATCCTAATTCTGCCACCGGACACCCTGTACATTCAGATATACTTGATACTCGTACCTCTACGTTTTTTTTGTCTTGCACGTTGCTGTACACACCCATCACGTTTTTCTTTGCTTGAAATAGAAATATTAACCCTTTTATTTCCAAACATTTTGCAAATGTTATTTTTATAACTTATGCAAAACAAAAAAATTTTGTTGTGCTTTTTACAGCGTCTATTCTATTTGAAATAGATCTGAAAAGCCTTCGTTTCACAAGAGAGAGAGAGAGAGATCTACTAATGTTATTTTTGTAACTTATGTATTTCTTTTCGCAGTACTTGTTACGCTTCAAGGGTTTTAATATTACAAATATAGATTTAAGATGCTTGATTTCGCAAGAGGTCTGAAAATATTCTTTTGACAACTTACTTATGTAAGGCTCTTCTCGTATTAGGTGCTTGTTATTTCTTAGATCTCAGTAGCGTTATCGACGTAGCAAACGGGCATACTGAGAACTAGGTTTTTATTTCAAATTAATGTTCCTGCAAGCTCTGTTTCATGTTCCACACAATATGAACAACAATATCATATTAATATTGATTTCCATTATTTGTCAATGTGTGTACCTATCATGCGCGGTGTAATATCGGGATTGTGTGCGACAGGTTACAAGCAATATACGTTTCAGGAACTAATTCCACGGCCTACGTCAGTAGTCGGAGAAATTGCATTAATCAATTGTCAAACGGCTCACGTATTGCCTAACATATATCCGGTTTCGCATGCTATGCGTTGTCAAAGCTCGAAAGTGGATTGGGAACGCTGCATGCGAGATATCTATTAATGTCTGCCCTGACTCGCTTTATGGCTTCGGACGTCGAAAAGATTTTCGTAACTCGATTTGGCTATTGCGTTGTTGCGCTAAAATCCGGCAAGCGGGGTAATTGCGTAACACATTTACAGTAGGAATCAGTTTTATTTTGACAGTTCAACAACATTCATTGCGTTATTTACGTTGTTGAGAAGACAAATTTTTCGAACATATGAAGCATCGGATTAGCAATTTGCTTTAAAATCATTCAGATTGTGATTGATAGTTTGTTACTTACGCAATTAGGGTGCAGGACATTAATTCAATGCAGCAGGCGAATGGGACTTAGGTTTCAAGCCAACCTTGACGTAGTTTTATTAATTGGTTTCTACATGGTATTTTTACGACGTGTTAGTATTAATTATCAAAAAGCTGTTAAGTATATGCTTTTTATAGATTTTCTCCTGAGTATATTATTAGGCGTCGTCCTAATATAACGCGACTGCGCGATCATCGCGCGAGTAAACGATGCGACCATAGCGTGGTCGCGCGATAGCAAAAACTGGGTGTCCTAATAGAATGCGAATACGCGATCATCGCGCGAATTAAAGACGCGAGCGGCCGCGCCCGCAGAGCCCGCTTTGCAGTTTGACCCCGCTCTCCGACGACGTGACGCGATTTTTGCGCGAATTCAATTAGGACACCTATTCGACATCAGTATGTTTGATCGCGGATTCGTACCTACGACTAAAATTCGCGCGAACTTGCGAAGATCGCGTAGTCGCGTTGTGTTAGGACGACGCCGCAGAGAACACAGAAAGAAAATATTTATACGGTGCTGCCTTTTCCGTATAAGTAAATAAAACATTAAGTACCAACACACAAAATTGAGTTAAAAGTTTTTCTTATCCAACATAATTTCACGTTTGAGACCCCCAAGTTACTCCAATATTATTATAGGCACGAGAGTTTGTGGAATGCCTACCGACTACCGTATCCACGTTTCAATTCGTACTAAAGTTGTATCTTTACTAGTGCTTCATCAAGGTAAATCCGAATCGTAACAATTCCAACCCCGAACTTGGGAGCAGGAACAATGCGGCGTTTGTCGGAACTCGTGTTTGATCGATCATTGCTGGGACCTATAATAAAAGCAGAAACCAGGGCATTAACCACTATGCCTTTTAATATTAACTGTGGTAGACGATCGATGTGAGCCGCTCTTTACTTTACGGTGCCGTAAAAACTAACAGCTCGGTGGAGGATTACGTTCGGCCCATTGCGTTGCAGCGACCACACGGTCCGCCGCGCCGTCACACTGCAGACTGGACCTACACTACCGCTCAAAAGTATTTGGCCACCTAGTAAAATACATTTTGTAAAAGTTTGATTCAATGAAACTGTTTATTAGCATTTTTAAACATAACAATAATACACTTTTTAAATTTTGGACTCATCTATGTGTCCACCTTTATTTTTAATGACAGCCTCACAAAGCTTTGGCAACCTAGCTACTAATTTTTCCAATGTTGTCTTGGTTATCTTCTGCCATTCGTCTTGCAGTTTTCTCAACAAGTCTTCCTGAGATGTAGGACAACGTTTCCGCACCTGTCTATCCAGCTGATCCCACAATAGTTCTCTATCAGGCTTAGGTCTGGGGACTGTGGAGGCCATATCATGAGTTTCAACACCTGTTATTCTTTTCCATTTAAAAAAAGTCCTTGCATAGTCTTGACGTGTGTTTTGGGTCATTATCCTGTTGAAATATAAATCCCGGACCAATTAAATGGGTTCCAGAAGGCACTGCGTTATTCCCCAATATCTTTTTGTAACCTTCTTTTCTTAAGATTCCTTGTATTCACACAAGATCTCCAACGGCGGAGCCACAAAAACAGCCCCAAACCATCACAGACCCTCCGCCGTGTTTAACTGAAGCTACAGTAAGTACAAGCGTTATTCACTAGGGGTCGCAAACCGGGATCCCGGATACCGAAAATACCGGGATACCGGACCGAAAAGAAGCTTTCACAATACCGGTATTGAATTTTTGATTACCGGGATTTACGATATTTTCGGTATTCATCACAGAACGATGCAAATCGCACTAGAGGAAAGTTTTTAGAATTAGCGTACAATTGCCTGCAAAGCATTCCTCCGATTAGTGTAGAGCAGAGAGAGCATCCTCCTCATCTGGCTATTTCTGTAACCATTTGCGCTCAAAATTAAGTGATAACACACTAGATACACTGTCCTTTTTGCGATCCTATTACTTAAACCAAAAAAACAATGAATGACTGAATTATTTTAGGCAATTAGACTGTTAATTTGCTTTCGTTGACGCGTTTAAGATTTTAAACTTACGTATTTTGTTTGAGAATTAAAATAGTTTTCCATTTTTTCGTTAAAGTTGATTGAAGATTTATTTTTAGTCTAAGAAATATTTTATTATATTTTTATTAATATTACAAACTACAAACTGTTGTGATTATTTCTGTTCTCTTTTTGGTAAAACTAATATGATTTAAGGCAAGAAGAATGTTGATTATATTATTACTGCAAACTACAGAATATGACTGTTATTATTTGTGAATTGTGTGTGATCTCTTTCCCTTTAGGATTACAGATATAATTAAACCAAGATTGTTGATTACTTAATTCATTTTTGTTTAATATGGCTTTTTTTGATATTTTTATGTAAGTTGTAAACTAACCGTTGCAAGTTGCAATGTTGCAATTTCGATACGAGAGAGAGACTCGTTTTCTTTGATTAAAAGTTGATTTTCTCTTAAATGCTATTTTATTGTTTGACTACTTATTTAATGCCTTTTAAATTAGATATTTCACTTTACTATAATGACTTTAACGGAAAGAAAAACTAATCAAATAAATATAATTTCGAAAATATAATAAATAAATCGAAAATACCGGAAATACCGGAATCCCGGTATTCTCCTAGACTCAATACCGAGAATACCGGTTTCGGAAAGAGGGACCGGTATTGCGACCCCTATTATTCACCCTTTCGTTTGCTTGCCGCCGTACGAAAACTCTTCGTTTGGATCCAAAAATTTCAAATTTTGATTCGTCCGTCCAGAGGACCTTTTCCCAATCTGGTATTGTCCAGTTCTTGTGTTCTCTAGCCCAATTAAGTCTCTTCTTTTTGTTAATAGTTTTGAAAAATGGTTTTAACACCGCTATGTATCCCTTAAGTCCTGAGTCACGGAGTCTTCTTTTGATTGTGGACACACTGACTGGTTTATCACGATCCACATTAAGCTGTGCTGCTATTTCCGGTGCAGTTAATCGTCTATTCCGTTTGCTTTTAATAACTATACTCAAATCTTCACTCGAAGTTGTGGCTCTCGGTCTGCCTGAACGACGTTAGTTGCACATTGTTCCTTCAGTCGCAAATTTCTTAACGATGTAGTCAACAGTTTGCCTTGGTATCTTCTGCAGTCTTGAAATCTCATGATTACTTTTACCGGATTTATGAAGGCCGATTATTATGCCTTTGATGTCTTGGGAATATTCCTTAGTTTTACCCATTTTCTTCAAAAAATAAAACTCAGAAGTGAAAAACAAGAAAATATTATTAGACTTTAAGTACTGAGCTACGGAGAGCGTGTTTTCTGGTCTAATGACATCAGATAACTAACGTAATAATATTTGTAATAGTTATACTACATTTTAGTTATGTTTATTTCTCAATAACTAAATCAAAACAAAACCGTGACTTCAAAGATTAACTTCGAAGAAATTCCGACAATATCACTATTTTGGTTATATGACCAGGAGTCGGCAAATAACAATAAGTTGTTTACGATTTTACCGTAGATAAGTATTTGGCGGTGATATACAAACAATGAAACCTAATAAATCATTTTTTAAAATGTATTGTTTGTAACTTATGCAGGTGGCCAAATATTTTTGAGCAGTAGTGTACACGAAAATAGTTCGAAAATTCTCGATGAGCTTCCGGTTATAAAAATGTAATTACAAGCCTGTATGATTTCGGTCTGGTGTATTTAGGAGCTCAATGTAATGCTTTGATTTTTCCAGAATTTTCTTAAATTCTGATTTTATACAGGGTTATTTTAAATTGGCTAGCTAAACTCCGAAACACGATATAAAATAAAAAATAAAAAGATTTGCTGTTTTTTTTTTGGGAGGTCAACTAGCCCTGTTAGTGATGTTACTTGAAGTATGAGTTGAGAAAAACTGTTTTCTTATATTTTATCGTGATTAGAGATCGATACCCATCACGTCTGTGAAGTTTACACAAATAAAAAAACTGTTTTTTTTTTTTAAACTGATATAAGTGACTACAATAACTGCGGTCGATGACCCCAGAAAAAAATCATCAAATTAATTAATTTTTTGTTTTAAGAGATGTCGATACCCAACGCGACTGCGGAGTTTAGCTAACCAATTAAAAATAACCCTGTGTATCACTTTGTGAGTACCCCAAATCTGGCGTATAAAAGATGTCCAGGCAGGCATGATGCTGCAGCTTTCACGATCGAACGGCTTTCAGTAGAAAACAAAAGGCACAAAGAAATACTGTTTTCCTTTATAGATTTTAACGTTGTAGTACCAACTCGGCGAAAACGACCTAACTGACCACTAGTAGTACTCACAAGTTGTACAACACGTATCTCAAGGTAGCTCGTCCCGTCCCTAAGGCCGCTATCAATCTTTTCGCCACATCATTTGCTCCCCGCACCGCCTCGCCGCGATTGAATTTCATTAACGAAACGCTTAGTGCAGATTGAATCCATTTAAGTAACAGTGGGTTTGGCCCTCCTAAATGTACCTTTATGCAGTAACATTGTATACGATTGAAAGCTACAGGAATTTTCAATTTTATGTTACGTTTTATTAACTGCATTCATTTTGTGGCTTGGACACGGTACTTTGTTAGGACCTCTGTGGGAACATTATACGGACTGTTCACACAGTACCTAAAGCTTCGTTATTGGGGAGTATCAGCTTGGAGTAATAAAGGAGTACAAAGTGTAGCATGTAATTGCAAAAAGCACATAGTAAAAATTGTATTTGACAAATAAATAAATCGCATGAAAAAAAGTAATTAAAAAAAAATCGATTTGAAAAAGAAATTAAGTAACTCAAAATTATGTAATAACTTTAATTTCGGAAGTCGGTGTCTTGTGATCTGTATTTTAGTTTTTTGCCACCGACTTCGGAAATTAAAGTTATTTCATGAAGTTAGTTTCTTTTTGAAGTCGATTTAATTTTTTTAAATTACTTCTTTAACCGACTTCAAAAAAGGAGGAGGTTCTCAGTTCGTCGGAATCTTTTTTTTATGTGTGTTTCCAGAATACTCGAAGACGGCTAAACAGATTAGAAAGTTCTTTTTTAGTTTTAAATACTTTCCAGGTGTTCCCATTGTCATCAGGTCAGGATCTGGTGATGGGATGCTGGAGAAATCGAGGGAACTCTTCAATTACTATAGGCACACCTATAGCGATTTGGGTATTTTATTCTGAGAGCAAATGAACAAATTACTATAAAGTAATTGGTGAAGTGGAACTGATGGAGACCACAGATGGCCACCGGAACTACTCAATAACAAGTATTTCACGGGTTGCGATTCGATTACTTTGAAATGGTCGCTAAGCAAATTATGCTCGTCACAATGCATATTGTGAAGCAATTTGTGTATTGTGCACAGTGTTGTGCTGATTGTGAAGTACCGACTTCCAAAAAAAAAACACTACAAAGTGAAAAATAACTTGCGGAAGTCGGTGGCAAAAACCTAAAATACAGATTCAAAGACACTGACTTCCGAAATTAAAGTTATTTTTTACGTTGTAGTGTTTTTTTTGGAAGTCGGTTGTTTTTTTTTTGCAAAAAAGTTTTATTTTTCCCTTTTTAGTGTTAGTGAATCCGTTCGTTATTTATCTAAGTTACAATAGCCTAATGACAACTGCTCAGCACCTTTACAAAATATTGCTATTCCCGATGCGTAAATAAAAAAGTACGTCCCTAGGTACTTTTTTATTTTGTAATTTTTAGTTTTAAGTAAAAACTGGAATATTTGTTTGTAATAAGTAGTTAATAGTTTTGTTGTAAACATTGCACTAGAATTTGACCAAGGTTTAGAGATGTTTTCCCCTTGACACCAAAATTTGACCTTATATCTATAAATTATGTAAAATAATGCTAATATTGAATAAAAAAAATTATATTCCAGATATACCCCACATATATGAAGAAGTCGCCATAGTAAAAAAATATCTAACCCACCAAACGCTACGAATGACACTTGTTTCAAACTTGTTGGAGAACATTTCATCCCAATATGTCCTTTCCAATGTATAAAAAATCCAGAATTAAAAAGTCTACGACGCTGCATTGAGTTTATAAATATATAATGTATGCGCTAATTATCTTTGCATATATTTTTCGCATATTAAGTGTTATTGGGTTTTTCTATCTGGAATTTCTCAGTAGCAGCCTGGCTGTGCCCGGTTGATGGCAGTAGGCTCGCCCCCTATTACATGGGACTTAAACAGAACTGGCGAAATGTGGGTGTATTATAGGTACATCTCTGTCCAACCCTTCGGGGAAGCAAGGCGTGTTGTTATGTATATTTCCCCGCAGCTTCTCAAAGAGCAAGTTCTGATTTCTCAGAATTGTGGCAGATTTTTCAGTAGTCAGATAAACTTTATCTGAAGAATAAATATGACAGTTTTTATATAGAAATCCCTCAAACAATTATACTTGAGTTTTTTCTTTTTCAGACGGTGTCCATATCGATGCTGCTGCGCTACGCACACCATCAGATCTTCGTATTCATTGGTAAGCTTTAATTAATAATAAGTATTTGCTTTATTTTTGACGTCCTTTGACTGACGAGTTTTCTCCGCTGCGTTTTTATGAAACATGATGAGCTTACGTATTTCATATTACTACTGAATCCTGATTACGTAACGGCTAGATGTCGTCTCGAATTCACAAAATATACGCTGCAATTAGATGTGGTGAGGATTTCAGTGAAAAATTCTCGAGTCGTGAGCCGGCTCAGGCAAACTCTTTGTAATAACAATAATTGCGAACAGCGCCCGCGGCCGCGACCCACCCCTGTTCTGTAAAAAAATACCGACTCGGATTTACCTAGCCAATCCCCTCCGCCCTCCTCTTTGATCTGTCGACAATTAGCCAGATAGAGATAATTTGTTTCTTTCTGTATTTCCTCGCGCCGCCACTTGCCGTAGTGTTTCAATACGATGGATTGTTTTAAAATAATTTAAAATCTCTTTTTCCTTGGAAATGAAACATCTCAATTTTCTCCAACCGTTGCCTTTGTTTGTTATTCAATTCATCGTGGAGGATTTCAGATGAACTCGGATTACGTTTCTGCATTTGTATATTTGTGAAAAACAAGCCTGGGAAAATACTGAGTTGTTTCGCCGTATTAATTAGGTAGGTACCTATAGTAATTACCTACGTACGTCGTTCGTTAGTGATATCCCGGATTCATGCGACGATGATTTCTTATTACGTACGTATTAATTTGGAAACTTGTTTCTTAATATGGTATCTCTACTAATGAAGTCGTAATTTCCGGGGATCTATTTGTTTCTTATTATTATGTCGTTTATTTATTTATTTTTCTTATTATTTACATTTTTAAATATTTCTTAAAATAAAAGATACAAAAAAAACATTTAAAAATATAAAAAATAGAGTTCCACCGGTGTCGGGAGCAGGGTCCAAGCTACCGGTGGTTAGGGCTGCAGAGACAGGAACCTCCTCACAATACGAGCCGTGTCAAGGAGTACTGCCTTCTGAATCAGGCTCTTGATCCAACCGCCTAACGAGAGCCTCGAGAGATGTTGGTCGAGGCTTTCGGCTATCAGGCCGTTGGCCGTTACGACAATCGGCACAATGACAGCCGAGCTCACATTCCACATGTCAACAACCTCGTGTGCTAAGTCGAGATACTTTATTTGTTTCTCTTTCTCAGCTTTCACGAGGTTCTCGTCATGTGGGATGGTAACATCGATTATCATTGCGCGGCGCGCTAATCGATCTATCACCACTATATCAGGCTTATTGGCGACAATAGTCCTGTCAGTAATGATAGACCGATCCCAGTACAACGTGACATGGTCATTTTCGAGAACTGGGTCGGGCACATACTTGTAATACGGTACCTCAGAGTCCACAAGTTTGTATTTCAAAGCAAGTTGCTGGTGAATAATCCTGGCCACTTGGTTATTATTATTATTATTTTTGACTTTGATATTTCTCGGGACCCTAGGGTCCCGGACCTTTGGAAGGCATATGAGGGGCCGAAGCCAACTCGCAGAGGCCCGTTAGACGCTTTCAATGGAATGAGGCACCAACCGACGATTATCCCTGTACGCGCTATGTAAGTGCACCCAAGGACAACCCCCGGTTGGTGTAGGACTATTGCAGGATATGGAGACAAAAAAAAATATTATTGGGCTATGGGTTTGGATGGCTTAAGTGGACTGGTTATCTAAAACTATGGAAAGACTATGGCCCCTGCCTGACCAATGTTTGATAAATACAATACACGGATAAAATGGCAGGGGGTGACTTGCACACTCAACAATGGGCCCCCGGAAACGGACGCTAGCACATAGTGTCGTAGCGACAAGGGGGCAACATGTCCTGAGGTGCTTAAGAGGAGTGGAGAGGTATTCCACGGCTATCAGGACAATCCCGGAAGTACGGTCAAGATCCCAACCAGCATCTTACTGGAATACTTCCTTCCTCCGAGCACGTGTGCTCTTGCGAATCTCTACTCAAGCCGGCCAATAAAGGCAAGAATGAGGTGGGAGGTCAGTTCTCGTCAGTGTTCACTCCAGCCGGCCAATAAAGGCAAGCCAGAGATGAGGAACATGACATCTCCCGGGAGATAGGGTCCGTGGGGTCGCTACTGCCCAACAGCTCGCCACATGCTGCCCTGCGGGTTTCTGTATCTCTTTTGGTCTGGCTCCTCATCCTAGACCTGTTCCGGCAAAGTAAACTCTACCGGCACAGACCTTATTATTATTATGTGATACTAGCTTTTGCCCGTGGCTTCGCCCGCGTGAAGGTCGGAATAAAAAACCGGCTGGATTTTTGAGATGGGGCAGTAAGGGCAGGTACCTTAACCGTTGTAGCTACAGGAAAACGGTCTTAGGAGACTGACCTTAATTTTTGAAAAAATTTGATCCTTATTCACAGATTTTGAAAAAAATGTACAGTCAGCAAGAAAATGGGCCATTTACAGAATTTTTTTTTGATGCCAATCGAGTCTGTTTCTTATAAGGATCAAAAATATGGGACCAACTTAGGTTTGAGTACCAGAAAAGTCAGAAATCGCAAAAAAACTTTCCCCATACATTTCGTAGGAAATGAGACTCGCAACTTACTTTTTTAGTATGGACTAGCTGTGCCCTGCGACTTCGTTCGCGTGGATGTCGTAAGATACACGATATACTAAAATAACAACCACATTTTAATAAAACTCCCTCGTCCCCCTGACCCTTCGCGTTGCATCGCCCGCCCGCGCTATTAAAGGGTTTTTCAATAAGGGCGGGTAGATGTTGAAATGAAATAAAACAAGCTGTGTGTGAGGTATTAACAAAATTCTTTTTTTTTATTTGAAAGGCCCATATGTGCCATGAAGTGTGGAATATGACATCGTTCAAATGCCCGCCTCGGCTTCTTATAGTGCCACGGATCCGAGTGGTCCAATTTTCAATTACTCTTCTGCATAGATCCGGCTGAATTTGAGCGATGGCCTGTGTTATGTTCACCTTTAGGGCATCGGTCGATTGTGGTTTGTTTGGATAGACCTGTGACTTCAAGAAACCCCACAAGAAAAAGTCTAGCGGGGTCTAATCGCATGACCTTGGTGACCAATTCACATCACCCCTGCGAGAGATAACCTTATCCTCAAATCGCTCATGCAGAATGCCAATCGTGGCGTCCGCTGTGTGGCACGTAGCGCCGTCCTGCTGGAACCACATGTCGTCTAGGTCCATATGGTTCAATTTGGACCATAAGAAAATGGTTATCATCGTTCTGTAGCGCTCGCCGTTGACGGTGATAGCCTCACCAGCGTCGTTTTCGAAAAAGTACGAACCATTGACGCCGCTGGCCTAAAATCCACACCAAACGGTAACTTTTTGAGGATGCATTATCATCTGATGAACCTCGCGTGGGTTAGTGTCATCCCATATACGGCAATTCTGCTTGTTAACACAGCCATTCAGCGCCTCGTCGCTAAAGATGATTTTTCGGCCAAAATCGGGGTCCTCTTCCAAACGATTCGAAGCCCAGTCAGCGAACAAACGGCGTTGTCTATGGTCATGAATTTTGAGCTCCTGGGTCAATTGGATCTTATACGGGTGTAGGCCTAAGCTCCGACGCAAAATTCGCCAAGTTGAAGTCTGCGAAAGGCCGAGTTCTTGTGCACGGCGAGGAATCGACTGCCTCGGGTTCTGCTGTACACTTTCACGAACCGCGACGATGTTCTCGGCCGATCTTGCGTTCCTTGAACGTACGGGTGTTGGCTGATTGTTTACCGAACCGGTCGTCTCTTGGCCACCAAACGTTGAAGAGTCGACTGTGAAGGGCCACTGCATCAACCGTAAAATGGCCGCAATGCGCGCAACGTTTGCACTAACGAACACTCATTTTGATAATAAAGTTTTATCATTTGAACGTGCTGTTCAATCGTGTAACTTGCCAAGGTGATTTGGCATAAGTAACTGAATAATAAACAGAAGATTTGATAGATGTCACCAAAAAAATGGCCGCCACGGCCCGCCAAAACCTACCCGCGCCAATTGAAAAACCCTTTACTTCGTTTTCCCTTTGGTGTTCTTTCTGACTTTTTTCTTTTTGCTCGGCTCCTAAGGGTCTTAGCGTAATGTTAAATGGGCTATAACTATCCGCGAGAATTGGGCTACCAAATGCAATAGGTAAGAATTTTTCAAATCTGACTTTGTTCATAATTTCATGGGTTTTATTTTTTTTTGCGTGGAACCCTAATTGTTTTTCTAGAATAAAAGTCGCCTAAATTACCTGCCGTAACATCAGCTATCTGCCAGTATAAGAGCCGTCAAAATCAGTTCAGCCGTTTCGGAGATTAGCCGGAACAAACAGAAATACAAAATAAAAAAAAATGCTTTTTTGTTATTTGTACCGTATATATTTTCTTATGCATTTAGTAAAAAGTTGTTATTTTGACATTACATTATTATTTTGAGTAGCACCAGAGTCGGATGTTATATTGATGGCATATGTGTAAACAACATTAGCTATGCGGATGACATGGTGCTGCTCAGTGCCTCAGTCTGTGGCCTGCGGAAACTGGTGTGTGTGAGAGGTATGCTAGTGCTCATGGCCTGTTGTATGATGTGAAAAAGAGTGTCGTGACGGTGTTTGGGGCTGGTGGAAAATGTCCAGAAACGGTACCTCCAATAGAGATGAATGGTGTACCGTTATCGAGGTTGCAATCATTCAAATACCTTGGACATATCTTTACCACTAGCCTTAAGGACGATGACGATATTGAGAGAGAGCGGAGGGCGCTGTCGGTTAGAGCAAATATGATTGCCCGCAGGTTTAAGCGTGCTTCTACCGAGGTTAAAAAAAAACACTTTTTAGAACATTCTGTTCCTCATTTAACACCTGTAGCCTGTAGGTACATTTTACGTAGAGATCGTACAAGTGCCCTTCGCGTGCAGTATAATAAAACTTTCAGAGTGTTGATGGGGCTGCCTCGCTTCTGTAGCGCATCAGGGATGTTTTCTGAAATGCGTGTTGATTGCTTTTATGCATTAATGCGTAAAAGATGTGCGTCCCGAGCCAGTTCCAACAGCATCCTGGGAATGATTGCTGATAGGCTGGACTGCTGTGTTCTAAATCGTTGCTCCAGTATCTCAGCTGGAATGAGGAGACAATTATTATTTTGTTGTGTGTGTTTTATGTAATTGTATCACTAACAAAGTTGTAAGTTTATTTATTGTTACTAACACTATTTGAGTCTCATTGTTACTCTCAATAAAGAATTTATTATTTTATATTATATTACATTATATTATATTATATTATGTTATATTATATTATATTATATTATATTATATTATATTATATTATATTATATTATATTATATTATATTATATTATATTATATTATATTATATTATATTATATTATATTATATATTATATTATATTATATATATTACAAACAGACACTTCAATTTTAATTATTTGTATAGATAGACTGGCCGCTTAAGATGTTGTGCGTTATTTAAATTACACCTTGTATAAACCTTTTCCATGAAAAAATAATGTGCATTAATTCAGTTAGACATAATTATGCACAGTATGAAAGTATTTTGTTCAGATTCGTTTACTAAATCGATTTCTGTCATTTTTAATATAGGTACGTAATTTTTTATCCCAAAAATAATTAAAACTACGAAAATTACAGTTACACTTCCATTCTACAGTCAACACAAACCAAAATGGGCGAATTACTTTCTACGCTAGACCTTATACGATTGCGATTGTGTGCGTGCGTAGATTTATAATGTGACCACAATTTTTTGCTACAATCAGTATAACTATTTTAATAAATAATGAATGTTTTATACACCTTCAACTGTCATGATAATATGAGACACAATTTTTCTTTTGTTACCGACCACTAGCCGGTCGATCGACAGCTGAGGCATACACAATAATAAAAATTCAGTGTATGTATTATGATTATAACATAATATTCTAATTATGGTGTTTGGTGGTGTGCGTTAATGCCGGGACATGTGTATATGCCAACTTTCATGGCGATCGCTCGAACGGTTGGAGTTTATCAATCTCTTAAACAAGTTGTTTTTTTTATATGTCATAACTCTAGGGTATGAATGAGACCATATCAAAGAATCAACTGGCGCATGAATTATTTTTCAATTATCTTTTTTTTTTTCATTTTTCATACAAAATAATTCGACAAAGTCCGGATTATACAGGATAATTTTAAAAGGAGTGTGGATATTTTAGGAGGTAATCAGATGCATAAAACTGAACAACTTTCCCCAAGGAACATAGGTCGAAATCTAAAAAATAAAATTCAACTTCTGACCAGTCACTTTGTATGAAAAGTCGATTTTCAATTTTAAGATTTCGACCTATGTTCCTTGGGGAAAGTTGTCCAGTTTTATGCACCTGATTACCTCCTGAAATATTCGCACTCCTTTTAAAATTATCCTGTATATTAATGTAAAAAACACCCTTACGTGAAATATGACAACGTCACTTTTTCTTAGCTTTAATTATGAATGATTGGTATGAATAAAAATGAATTACTCATATTTATCAATCAAACTTAGATACCTACACACATCGAGAGTCTCGATAATATCTTCGAAACTATGCATTTTTGGACCACATATTCTAGGACTTTTTGTATTATTTTTACTTATAGAATATAACCCTAGAGTTATGAGATATAAAAAAAAAAGTTGTATACCAACATCCATTTTTATACATATATCATTATTTACATCCTACACGCATAACTAAACGACGATGTAACGAGGTGTATAGGTGTATTCTTGAAAATCATTCCTTTGTAAAAGTAATAATTTTTGGGCCTAGGATACGCAATTAGACGGGACAAACGAGACATCCGCGTACCACCTTCAAGGGACATCTTTTATGATTTTTGTATAGAACCCCAACAGTAAAATAAGATTTATATCTACAGGAGCTCTTAGCTCGAGTTTGTAGAATAAACTATTCAACTCACAATATCAGATAAGGGTAAATCTGTTCAATGGGATCCAGTTGGTCTCTATGACGACTCATCCCTGCGTACCGGCAGAGATGTAGTACCTACGAACATCGCTTTGACGTTGTTTTCAGTTCCTCTTTTTGTAAAATCCTTTTAAAAAGTGCCCTTTATTTTCTCGATGTAAAAGAGTTTTCTTCGTTTTGTGAAATACGAAGATGTTTGCTCGCCTGTGCCCTTTTTTACTAGCGATTATCTTATAAGATAACTTGGAATTTAAAAATTGCTGGCTTTCCCAAGGTATATTTTTATACCGTTAAAAAACTCACGGCTACTTTTTTATGTTAAACACTCATAAATAAAGTTTATTAATGGTGTACCCATAATAATATTCCATACAGTTACTTAATCATTATCACGGTCATTTTTAGCACCCTAAGGGCGTGAGAGGAAATGAGTGCGAAAAATGCGCGTGACTCAAGTTTCAATAAAGTTGTAAACGCTACAACCCTATCGGCCATTAGTCGTTTAAGGCCTTGTCCATATTTGTATAATTTTGGTTTACATATCAGATCTCCGTCGCATTTGGACGCAAAATCACTTGTATTATCATGCGTCCAAACTAGTGATAATTATATAACGCGTTGCTACGCTACGAAGATTTGATAGGAAAACCAAAATGATAGAAGTATGGACCTGGTGTTGATTTGCCATTACAACCTACAAAATATATCGAAAACGAACGCACAGTCACACAAAAACCTCCTTAGGAGATTTAAACAATTTCCACAATACATTCGCCACACCACACTGGCCTTAAAGAATACAAGAGAGTTTAAGTTACAACAAAGAAGGTTTTAACACAGAACGCAAACTGTGTGGACCACTCTTCAAGCAGCTTATCGGATGAATAAAAATGTATTTTTAGGTCGCAGATCTGTTGTATACGATCCGCCACACATGGACGCCTGGACGCTTAGAGGATTACACCCTGTGAACGTCACAAACGTATTCTATCCCGTGTTGGAAGCCCTTGTATGGGGTTACCATATTCGAATATATTTTTTTAAATTCTTCTCTGTTTATAAAATAAAAGTAGGATTTTATATTGTAGGTTAGGTTTTGTGAGTACAGTATACTTTGGTCTTTCAAGTCTTGAATCTTCGTAAATATTTTCGTGAGTGAAATAAGAAAGTCAGAAACTAATAAGTGAACACGTCTTCTTATCTACTCATATACAGTGTTTAATATATGATATATTACTGAGAGATAATTTCTTTAATTATATTATAAAAGCCTGCTGCCTCGTTGGTCTAGTGGTCGCAAGCGCTACTGCTGAGCATGAGGTCCTGGGTTCGGTTCCCAGGTCGGCCAAAGTGTTATTGGGTTTCTCTATCTGGAATTTCTCAGTAGCAGCCCGGAGTCTAGATTTGTGCCCGGTTGATGGCAATAGGCTCGCCCCCTATTACATGGGACTTAAACATAACTGGCGAAATGTGGGTGTACTATATAGGTACACCTCTGCCTAACCTGTCGGGGAAACAAGACGTGATGTTATGTTGTATTATAAAAGGTAACGCATATTTCATTTGATCACAGACCCACACAAACAGTAATACATTTTGACATAAATATTCAATCCAAATAATTTGATTGGAATGTACGTGTTGCATAGCAGTTGAAATCTGCCATAGAGTAGCATGTACTATCGATTTACCGGAAATTCTGGGTACCATCTCTGTTTTCATGCATTCAATAATATACATGCCTAATATGCATATTCGGTTGGCATCGGGTCTCTGTTTACTGCATATCCGCTTATTTCGTGTTCAATCAAATCAATATTGATAAGATTACAAACGAACCGTGTTAGGTAGGTAGGTACTGTGGATTCTTGAATGCAATATCGAATAGTTTTATTACAATTTAAAAGTACGGAATAAGATATTACTTTAGTGATATTACTAGGACCAGATAATTCTCTTTGAAGATTTCTTTTAATGAAATGGATACTCAAAAGGCTTTTTTTTTTTTTTTGTGGATGGGAAATCATCAAATGACTTCTCCCGCTCTGGGCGGAGCGGGAGGGCGTGTCAGACTTTTACTGACTAAAACCCACCCGTGTTCCTTCTGTTGCCTGTGCCGGGGCCACGGTAACTCTTTCAAACATCCCGCAACCCTAGCTGGCATCGGCCCTAGCGGACCCCGTCAATAGTGCTGACATCTCTTTGAGGCGCGCGTGGAACACGACGCGCCGTCGACTCGGGCTTGGTCCTTACCGGACGGCGAGCTACCCATTGCTCGCCGTCCGCAAGCCCGCGCCTACGGTGGCCGGGAATCGGCTGCCAATTCCCGACGCCCAGGGCGTCTCCTGCGGCGACTAGGGGCGTGAGGGTGCAAAGCTTGCCTCTCCCTCACGCGTCCCGCCTCCTCCTTCACGAGCATTACTGCTTCGCAGAAGGAGGTAATGGCTTCCCATGCACTCTCGCTCCGTACCATGGCCTGGACCAGGGCCGGACGCGAGAGATCGCCGCCGCCGATCGCTTCCGCGAGGACACGGCGGTGCTCCGCCCAAGCCGGGCAGACCTCCACCGTATGCTCCACCGTGTCCTCCGGGCGATCCACACAGTGGTGACACCCGGGCGTTTCCTCCCGCCTTATCCGGAACAGGTACCTCCCGAAGCACCCGTGTCCGGTGAGGACCTGCGTCAGGCGGAAGGTGAGGACGCCGTGGCGCCTCTCCAGCCACTCCTCAAAGAGGGGACTTATCGCCGCAATTGTGGCGTGCCCAGCGCTGGGTTGCGACAATCGCACTCTCCATACCGCCATGAGATCCTGCCGAAGCTCTGTCCGCCGTGCCGCGATTTCTCGCGGCAACGGAGTTACGCCCCGGCGTCCTGCCTCCTCGCGCCATTCCCAGATGTGCGCGAGGACTTTTGCCTCCAGATCCCATGGCGGTAATCCGGCAAGGAGGTTCGCCGCCTCCCCGGAGACCGTGCGGTATCCCCGGGCTAACCAGATGGCCATGACCCTCTGGGACTCGTTCAACCGACGGACCGGTCGCCGCCTCACGGAACGCGCCCACACCGGAGCTCCGTAAAGGGCCATGGACCGCACGACTCCCGCGTAGAGCCTCCGGCAGGAGGCGTTTGGACCCCCCAGATTGGGCAGGAGCCGCCCCAAGGCAGCCCCGGCCCGCTCCAGTCTGGGAGCCAAACGTAGGAAATGCTCCACGAAATTCCACCGGCTGTCGAGGACGAGTCCTAGGTACTTCATCGTCGACTCGACACCGATGGGAACCCCTCCTACCGTTATTTGGGAACCCGATGGTGGCGCGTTCCGAGGACCATGAAAACACATGGCCTCGGACTTGTGCAAGGCCACCTCGAGTCCCAATTGCCGGATCCTCTCTACGATTGTCGCAACCCCATACTGAAAAGGCTTGGCATTATATTTAGTAATAATTCTAATTAAAACTAAAATGGGATTACATACGTTATTCATATTACGGATTCTCATTCGAATTAGTCTTTCCGTTTTAATCGCCTTTCTGTATGGTTGTCATACTTACTTTGTTGTGTGATTATGTTGGTTTCCTTTCTGTATGGTTGTCATACTTACTTTGTTATGTGATTATGTTGGTTTCCTTTCTGTATGGTTGTCATACTTACTTTGTTGTGTGATTATGTTGGTTTCCTTTCTGTATGGTTGTCATACTTACTTTGTTTTGTGATTATGTTGGTTTCCTTTCTGTATGGTTTTCATACTTACTTTGTTATGTGATTATGTTGGTTTCCTTTCTGTATGGTTGTCATACTTACTTTGTTGTGTGATTATGTTGGTTTCCTTTCTGTATGGTTGTCATACTTACTTTGTTTTGTGATTATGTTGGTTTCCTTTCTGTATGGTTGTCATACTTACTTTGTTATGTGATTATGTTGGTTTCCTTTCTGTATGGTTGTCATACTTACTTTGTTTTGTGATTATGTTGGTTTCCTTTCTGTATGGTTGTCATACTTACTTTGTTATGTGATTATGTTGGTTTCCTTTCTGTATGGTTGTCATACCTACTTACTTTGTTGTGTGATTATGTTGGTTTCCTTTCTGTATGGTTGTCATACTTACTTTGTTTTGTGATTATGTTGGTTTCCTTTCTGTATGGTTGTCATACTTACTTTGTTATGTGATTATGTTGGTTTCCTTTCTGTATGGTTGTCATACTTACTTTGTTGTGTGATTATGTTGGTTTCCTTTCTGTATGGTTGTCATACTTACTTTGTTATGTGATTATGTTGGTTTCCTTTCTGTATGGTTGTCATACTTACTTTGTTGTGTGATTATGTTGGTTTCCTTTCTGTATGGTTGTCATACTTACTTGGTTTTGTGATTATGTTGGTTTCCTTTCTGTATGGTTGTCATACTTACTTGGTTTTGTGATTATGTTGGTTTCATTTCTGTATGGTTGTCATACTTACTTGGTTTTGTGATTATGTTGGTTTCATTTCTGTATGGTTGTCATACTTACTTGGTTTTGTGATTATGTTGGTTTCATTTCTGTATGGTTGTCATACTTACTTGGTTTTGTGATTATGTTGGTTTCCTTTCTGTATGGTTGTCATACTTACTTGGTTTTGTGATTATGTTGGTTTCCTTTCTGTATGGTTGTCATACTTACTTGGTTTTGTGATTATGTTGGTTTCATTTCTGTATGGTTGTCATACTTACTTGGTTTTGTGATTATGTTGGTTTCATTTCTGTATGGTTGTCATACTTACTTGGTTTTGTGATTATGTTGGTTTCATTTCTGTATGGTTGTCATACTTACTTGGTTTTGTGATTATGTTGGTTTTATTTCTGTATGGTTGTCATACTTACTTGGTTTTGTGATTATGTTGGTTTCATTTCTGTATGGTTGTCATACTTACTTGGTTTTGTGATTATGTTGGTTTCATTTCTGTATGGTTGTCATACTTACTTGGTTTTGTGATTATGTTGGTTTCCTTTCTGTATGGTTGTCATACTTACTTTGTTTTGTGATTATGTTGGTTTCATTTTTACCCGACAGACATTGTCCCGTTCAATAATTCACATAAAAATCCTGTAGAAAAAAGGACGTTCAGTTTTTTTTCGAATTTGAACATTTTCTGGGAAACTTTTCCAATTTTTCTTCCCATAAAAACTTAAATCGGACTATTACAAACATTTTAAAACGAAAACTAGCCAATTCGGTCCAGCCGTTCTCAAGTGATGATGCGCTTACCAACGAACAGAATTTCATTTTGATTTATACAAGGTAATCAATCAGTGTTAATCTCTTAAAGCGTCATTGTACTTATCATCATGAACAACTTTGACTATGGGACCAAATCTGAAATCGCGGAAAAAAATATCAGCTTTTCTCTACACACTCGTCAAAATGTAGGGAACACTGATTTTTTTTCGCGATTTCGGGTTTGGTCCCATAGTAAAAGTTGTTCATAATGACCCCTTAAGAGGTTAACACTGGTTAAAATTACACCTTGTATAGATAAGCCGTTTGTTTCATTCAATAGATTGGAACTGTTCAATAATACGTCTAGATTGTTTTCATTTGATTACCCTTAATGCCTTTCTAGTGGAAGATACAGGACGTAAACGTTCAATAAATGAAAGGCGAAGATGTAACTTACAGAAATAGTTATTGCAGTATTTTTCCGAGGATGCTGTGTGGGTTACATACCGCTACATTTATTTAAGGCACAGACGAGTTCCTTGTTTTACACGTAAACAAATGCTGTAAGCACCCTCTTACTTACCTCCTTCCTGCCTATACTTCGTAACAAAGCTGTGCTTTCAGGGGACATACCATATCCAATTAAGCTAATAGTAAACGTTTTGTCAAAAAACAACTGTTTAGTAGGTACAGTTAGCCCCAAAAAGATGTATACACGGACAAGGAACTATTTTATTTTACTAGTATACAAGGTGGAACAGGACGATTGACATTCCTTTAAACCACGTAAAGAGAATCATGTTCTATACCCGTATACAAAAAATCAATCGAATCCAATGAATACTTTAGCCACAGAAAATTATTTTTCATTTTCTTATTTTTCAACATGATGTCGATCTGAATCCGTAATAATAGGCAAACATTGCCGCCGCCGCGCCCCGCACCCCGCACCGCACCATTGGTCAGTGCCTTTGCGTAGATAAAGCGTGTTTACTTTTTATATAAAAAAAAAAAAAAAATTCAGATAACTTGGTCCATAGTTATGCAGTTGATTCTGCTATTTATTTTGTTTGAAAACTGCAATTTTTTAATTTTCCATTAACTACTAATCTTCGTGTTTTAAAATGTTTAGATGGACTAGTACTGTGCTCGTTTTAAATTAATGTCGTACGACCAGATCCACATTGTATAATTTATTTATCAGGTTGGCACAAAAGTAATGAGACACTTGGTTTACGTTTTATATTTTTTATTATTATTACAATACAAAAAGCTTAGTCAATGATGGAATCATCATTAGCATTTAAGACTTCATGCCAACGATCCGGCAAAGTTTGGATGCCTTTCGCCCAGGACTCTGATGGCTGTGCCTCGAAAAAGTTGTTCAACTCCGCCTCTACATCCGAGAAATCATTAAATTGTTTACCCCGCAAATGTTGTTTCGTGGCTCTAAACAAATGATAGTCTGATGGGGTGAGGTCTAGAGAATAAGGTGGGTGGGGTATCGTCTCCCAGCCCAAGTTCTCCAACTGTTGGCGAACGGCAGATGTGACGTGAGGTCAAGCGTTATTGTGTAGTAAAACTACATTGACTAGTCTTCGTCGCTTTTTCTTGACAGCAGCAGATAGTTTGGTAAGCTGGGTTGAATATTTGTCAGCGTTTATAGTTTCAAAAAGCACAACGTGTATCGTTCTCGTAATGAAACCATGATTCATCTCCAGTAACCAGATCAGACAAAAACTCTTTACGTCGGGGTCGCAGCAAAAGTGATTCACAGATAGCGACACGGACTGCACGACTGGCGTCTGTAAGGATGTGCAGTACCCACCGAGCCAAAACTTTTCGATACCCACGCTCATGCAGATGGTATTCCACGTCGTGGTGACTGCAGTTAAGTGCTTCCGCTAATTCACGAGTGGTAGCATCCGGATTCGACTGCAGTTCGCGGCGTAAATCGTCATCATTCACTGCGGGTGGTTGTCCTGAGTGTGGCTGACGTTCAAGGCTCCTGTCTTCTTTAAAACGGTTAAACCATCGGGACACTGTCGCATGGCTTGTACTTCCAGCGCCCAATGCAGTGTTGATATAGTCAGCCGCAGCCCGCGCATTGTGGCCTAACAAGTACTCGTATAAGTATAGTGTTCGAACTTGTCGCTCGTCCATTTTTCTTCAAACTGACTAAACCGAACGCGAGGGCGGCTTTATATACCCCCACATCACAAGTACCTAGAATGTTCTACAACATTCTTGAATATTATCAAAAACAATTAACTTTAAAAAGGAAATGTGTAGAGTTTTGTAGTGAGTGTCTCATTACTTTTGTGCCAACCTGATATTTTACCAAAACAAAGTGAACATTTTGTACTAAAACCTGTACCTATATGTCACGGTAATGCTAGAAGATTGAGTAAACCTAGGTTTACCCGGGTGTTCTTCGGATCACCCAAGGAGTTTGGGTAATGTCCGAATAATTATAAAAATAAATTTTAATTCGTGATTTTATTAAATATTGTATATGAAAATAATATCGAACATCTCTGAACCATTAAGTATTAATTCATTTATGCTTAACATTAGAAAATAATAAAATTGAAGGTAATGAAAGTAACTTTTTTTTAATGGTAATAGGGAGGTATTAAACTTTGTAATAAACGTATAATAATAAAACTTACAGTAACGTAAGGAACTTTGTTTTTTTTAAGTAATAGGGAGGTAGTAAACGTTGTACTGAACATAAATGTTCAAATAAAAATGTTAAGTATTAATTTATTCTCACATGAAGAACTGTTATGGCATTTTGATGTACTTAGAATAATCTTCTTCTCTCTAAACAGCATTCCGCAAATCCCTGATCTGTTCCCATAGTCTGTAAATTTGCAACGGAACGAAGTGTCAAATCCTGACTAGGGACGTCATCTTCATTAAGTACATTCTGACGACAAACCATAAACTCTCATAGACTTGTCTCTGTCATCTCTGACCTAGACGAGAGTCAAGAGCAAACCTATCTCAAATAAAAAATAAAAAAAAACAGCTGACTCGAATAAAATGTTTTTATAACATAACATCACGCCTTGTTTTCCCGAAGGATTAGGCAGAGGTGTACCTAAAGTACACCCACATTTCGCCAGTTATGTAAGTCCCATGTAATAGGGGGCGAGCCTATTGCCATCTACCGGGCACAAATCCAGACTCCGGGCTGCTACTGAGAAATTCCAGATAGAAAAACCCAATAACACTTTGCCCGACCTGGGAATCGAACCCAGGACCTCATGCTCAGCAGTAGCGCGCGTGCGTAAAATGTTTTTATATTCCACACATTGCCGGTAGAACATTCGTTATTGTATATAATGGCAAAGTATGGAATAAATTATAAGTATTGTATACTTTGCCTGAACGTTATAGGTTCTATAGAATGTATTTTATACAGATTGCCGATAACATATAATATACAGTAATCATTCAATAACTAGGTAAACAAATATAAACTTTCAATTCAAAAGGTAAACTTCGAGAGGAGATATAGAAATAAGTATTTAGTTGAGAATGCGACGTCATAAACAATTGCCATTTACTCTAAAGCGTCGGACTGACATATTATTATTGTCACGACCACGATCACATCATATGGTAGTCATTCACAGGGAGCATTTGCGTGTAATGTAACAGTTCAGATTTAAGTATTTCATCAGTGAATGCGTCCAGGCGAGCATTACAGTGCAATTGATACAATTCGTAACATTGCTGCAGTGAGTCCGGAAAACCGAGTATTACACCGAATCGATGTTATATGTACGAATACTTACAGTTCTAGTGGGTAACAACAGCGATTTCTTTTTAGTAAATGCATCGAGCTGGCGCAGTATTGTAACGGAATGCTCAAAATCAAATCATGGAATGTTAATTACACGTGAATGACCTGGTGAGTGACCACCTTAAAAAGCCTAAGCAACATTCGTTATGAACATTCATGATTTACCTATTTGAATTACAAATCAAAATCAAATGACACGTCAGTGACGTCATACATGAAATGAAAAAGACAAAAATAAAATTATTGTTCTTCTATTAAACGAAGTTAAATACGTGTCATTCGATATAAGTCGTATGACGTTGTCAGTCTTGTTCACCTCGTTTTGGAACTATTATTGTGAACATTGTTTTGGTTATAAGGTACTTATTTAGATAGATGTCTTGGTACAAAATGTTTACTTTATTTTGGTAAAATAAATTGTATACTATGCTTTGTACCTATACGGTGGAGACAATGTTATGGAACAAAGGATGTTGGCAATAAAATGGTTCCTTGTCCTGTCCGCGTATACATCTTTTTGGGGCTGACTGTACATCAGAATGAATACCTCAAAACGCTTGAACAGATAACAAATCAGACTATCCATTATAATTATTGCGGTCTAACAGCACAGCAACTGTTTATCGTCCATAAATTATGATATACCAAAAAGGATTGCTATTAAATTGACGCTCACACCTTGCGGTACTCGCTTCACTAGGACAGTATTATTATAATTAGTACCTATTGACGCGACATATCTCTATGTCGATATTTCGGACATGCAAAAGAACCGCACCACGCGGGACGCGTTGGGCAGACCGCTGTTTGCCGCACCTAATTTAATTGCTGACGGTATACGTTTAATGAAGTTGGTCATCATTGGGATTGCTATTGTGTTGGCTGTTTAAAGCCATGATATATGTATGTTGATTTGAATGTGTACCTAAGTTTGTCTGAAAACAGATAATCATTTGCATCAAGGTCAAGGACGATTACATAATGACAGGTGACAGCCATAGTTATCTGTTATCAATGCGCTTGTGATACGATACAGTCGAATCGTGTTTCGTATCTATACGTAGGCACATATAACTTCTATCTAAAAATTACAAAAGACAGCATGGTTTCCTGCTTCTTGCAATCTGATTGACTCACCTCAATTAATACTGAGGGATAAGACAGTCCCGGAAAAAGGGTTGATCATTTGCATAATTAAATATCAGAATTAAGTCGACGATCCCGACGATATAATTAAGTGTTCTATAAAAAAGTCCCGGGGTATTTTTATCAATCCTTTATTCACCATTTTCAGGTATTTTAGATGTTTGTAATTCTCGAAAAGTTAAAAATTTTCTTTAGCTTTCCCGCCGCTAATGGATGGTAGGAAAAACCGTATTTTAGGATTATATAACAAACGGTGTTTAGTCTGATTTTAAATAACAAAAATGGTTTGTTCGCAATGAAAATATAGGGTACGTAACCACGAGCGTGTTTTAATAATTAAATGGAAATGAGACTGAATGAAGCTGCCGTGTGGGGTTTTGAAAGAGTATTTTGTAAGAGATTGAGGTTAATTTGTGTTTGTAGCAAAACATACTCATTTTAATATGTAATTCCCTTATTTCGTTTAATACTGTGAAAGCCGTTTGATATAATTTTTATGTGACAGTGTTAAATATGAAACATATTGCTTGAAGCAGTAATATTAACTAGTTTTTCTTAGTACAAGAATCATTCGAGCGGGCGGGTTTATCGAGAATCAGGTCACTTGGGCATTTCCGCGAATTCCGTTACACATACATGTATATTCTTATGTATGTAACTTTAATAGAACTGCTCTTATTTGCAGTAACCTTACTTGCAGTATTAACGATCGATATCAGTTTATTTGTGTTAGTGCAACTTTTGTTTTTAATTTACTTAATACGAGGAGGGATCAAAAAGTAGTGAGAATGAGATAGAATATAATGACTATAGATAACATAATAATTTATTTTTCTACATAGTCTCCGAGTCTCTCTACACACCGAGTCCAGCGCTTTTCCAAGGCTTCAATCCCTTTAAAAAAAAAGTTTTGTCTTGGTCGTGCAAAAAGCTCTCCACGGCATCCATCACCTCGTTATCGTCTTCGTACCTGTTTTCCCTTAAGTATTCTTTCAATTTGGGGAACAGATAAAAATCGCTAGGCGCCAGATCTGGTGAATAAGGGGGGTGGTCAACCAATTCGAAGCCAGCTTGCTGAATGGCAGCCATCGCAACTGCCAACCTGTGCGCGGGTGCTTTGTCGTGATGAAACAGCACGCTCCTTCGAAGTTTCCCTCACCTTTTCTCTTTGATGGCATTCCTCAACTTGGGAATTAAAGCTGCATAATATTGGCCT
Source organism: Fissipunctia ypsillon (assembly GCA_947568875.1). Lineage (NCBI taxonomy): Eukaryota > Metazoa > Arthropoda > Insecta > Lepidoptera > Noctuidae > Fissipunctia > Fissipunctia ypsillon. Next base: position 9,863,233 of record OX387659.1, on the reverse strand, counting down.
GTAATAGTGGTTCTACGCTCCAGGTAATCAATCAACAATATCCCTTCTGAGTCCCAAAATATTGAGGCCATAACCTTGCCAGCCGATGCCACGGCACGAAACTTCTTCGGGGTCGGTGATGATGGCCGTTTCCATTGCGAAGATTGCTGTTTTGTCTTGGGATCAAAATGATGGACCCATGTTTCGTCCATTGTTACGAAACGAGACAAAAAGTTTTCAGAATCTTCTTGAAACTTGTCCAACCATATCTTCGAAATATCAAGTTGATTTGGTTTCTGACTGTCGGTTAACATTCGCGGCACCCATCTTGCGGAGACTTTTCTCATATTCTAAGATTGTTTCAATATGGATTGAATACTTCCATATGAAATGCCCGTTTCTTTAATCAAGTAACGGATGGTAACTCTTCGATCGCTCAATACAATTTTCTCGCCTTCGCAACATTTTCTTGGGTGACTGACGTCGATGGACGGCCGCAACGATGTTCGTCTTCCGTGCTCGTTCTCCCTACTCGAAATTGAGAAGCACACCTTGCGACAGTGGAATACGGCGGAGCAGACTCTCCTAATGTTGCTTCCAAATCGCAATGAATCTCTTGCGTCGTTAACTTTTTTAAACAGAGGTATTTAATAACGGCACGCACTTCGTTTTTCTCCATTTTCGAGAACGCGTTCCGACACGAAGCAAACAAATGACTACATTCAGAAAAAAACAAAAGAGAATCGAAATTTTTTTTCTTTATTAATATTACAAATATGTATCTGAGCTATGCCTGCCAGTATTAATTTTTTTTCTTACCAAGGAGTATGTCGTTCTCACTACTTTTTGATCCCTCCTCGTATTATTTTAGGCGTGACTTGTTTTGTTTGATTTGACATCTGATTTATTAATCAGGCTTCCCTAAACCGGGTGCTAAACGGAGAGGTATTTGGCAGAAATACATCCAATTTAATATTCGTACTAATATGGATACCTATGTAATGTAGAATTTATACGAAACTTAACGAATGCAACTGGTAATTTCCAATTGGTGTTTTCGAGACGTGCTCGTTTGCACGGCTTCACCCGCTCTGCTTGCTCCGCTTCACACAGCAAATTGCTTCACTTGCTCCTTTGGCGATAAACTTACTATTGCTACCTTTGAGATGAAATCACTACCGATGTGCAGAAATGTATATTTCCTTGCATAAATTTCTTGGTAATAAGTAATTACGTAAAGATTGTGCATTTTAAGCGCAAAGCAAAAATGTTGTCTACTAAATAACTTAGTTTATCCTCAAGAAGCCGTTGCATGTAACTTCAGAGTTGTGGTCACTTAATAATAAAAAAAAACCCGGAAAACGGCAAATTTTATTTAAGCGAATACCTATTTAATTTCTAGTCTGTCAACTAGGGTTTCTGATCTCTCAGAAGTTGATATCTTATTCATCGTGCATTTCTTGGAAATCCACGGAAAAAGTAAGGCTCGAGTTTAACATAAAAGCCTTGCAGAAAGGCTGTTTCACTTTTGGAGTTTACTCCTTAAGAATCGATTTTTAAATAAGGCCCCCGGTAGAGAAATTTTATGAGAAGTGAAATTAATACAAGCGTTAACTCAAAAGCGTTACGTTTTTCTGCGCAACGTAGCTTGCGCACCTTTCACGGAGTAAACTCCAGTCGTGCGTCGGACCTGACACACACTTTTTTTTATTTACAACTCACGCATTTTTTTCAACTTTGAAGTATTTGGACTTTTGTGTCGAATGCAGTATACTCTTCCGATGTACGTAATTTATTCAGTTCCCAAACTCATTAGCCGCAAATTAGTAAATAAAATAAATCTAATCTTAGATAACGAAGTTAGTGGTAGTTATTTCCCAAGGCAACACGATAACGCTCCTACACGTGGAAGTACGCACATGTTTAATTTGGTAACAAGATTAATACAAGTAGGTTCAATGCTACAAATTGTTACATAAATTAGCCTGAAAATGAACATCCACTTGTTTCTATAAGCTTTGATCGAGAGTCTTTAGTAGCTCTTGTCCTTTTTGCATCGAGTATCATTATAACGTTATTATAAGAAAATTGTTAAAATAAAATAAGCTGCGAAGCACCAGATTACTTATCGCAGAAATAGAATTTCCTTGAAAATACTAATTGGAAACATTTAATTGAAAATAAGATATTATCGGTTATTTCTATTAAAAATAACGTTATGATGTATGTTAGTGTGTTGGTATTATTCCGTTTGAAGTTTTCACTGTAAGGTTCTGTACTATTTCTGTTGTGTAGATTTGGTCTACTCTCATATTTTCTTGGGAAAACCTTACAAGCAACAGAAATAGGAAATAGTGATAGAACCGATCTTTGTTGCTAGTTTCTTTATGGTATGCCTATTCTGTCTGTATTGCTAACACCTATGCCATAAAGAATTTATTTTTCATTTGTAAAGCGCCTTATAATATTTTAACCTGTTCCTTAAGGAACACAAAAAATAAAATTTCGACGCCAAGGCAGTAGCGTAGGTTTGAAAATCCTTTAAGTATCTAATTTGCAAATTTTTCCTTCTATAAGCCGATTTGGGATGTAATTTGGCCAATTATTTAGCTCTCAAATAGAACATAATTTTCCATAGCAATAAGGTATTAGAAGGTATAGGGGCGAAAAGGAAAATAAGCAGATAATAATGATGTGCCGACGTCAATAAAATCTGACTTATTTTCTTCGCCCGGTCCATGCTTCGCAGAAATTCATTTTGTTTTGTTTGAAACTCATGTCTGCTTCACCGTTCGGCTAACTTTATTTTACATTGTAATTTTTTTTGCGCTACTGCTGAGCATGAGGTCCTGGGTTCGAGTCCCAGGTCGGGTAAAGTGTTATTGGGTTTATTTGGATTGGGGTTATTTAGATTGATGGCAATAGGCTCGATCCCTATTACATGGGATTTAACTGGCGAAATATGGGTGTACTATAGATACATCTCTGCCCAAACCTTCGGGGAAACAAGGCGTGATGTTGTGATGTAACGAGTTTTGATGAGTTGTAGATGATATGCAGGTTTTTTGTACTCTTATCTACCTACACAAAAACTTGATAGTAGGTACATAAGTATTAGATGTACTAGCGCTTACAAAGGTACTTGTCACGAAAAGTAAGACGCTTCGTGTTAACGATAGCTCAGGGACAATATCATTTTTCCTCTTATTTCTCATATTTCTACCTAATTAGGGCAAGCGGTATCGGAGAGGCGCCGCCTTTTCGCCGCTCCGGCTTGCACTAACAACCGTTTCAAGCACGGTTTAATGCCAATTACCTGCTCGCTCCATTGTTCCGAGCGTCAAGTATCTCCGCTCGACCTCCGCCGTTCCGCCGCGTCAAGAGAGATTGCTCTACTGTCTACTTGTTCACAGAATATACTCAAATTAATTACCAGTGTTAGAAAACGTTTAATTTTAAAATATCAAAAATTTATCTCCTAAATGGAATTAAAAATATAACTCTTGGATCGCATATTGCACAATATTTAATATCGTCGTCCTCCTTTGCTACCAATACTTCACGGTAATATGAATCCGCGCAGTAAATCGTAGAAAGTACGCAACGAAACGGGAACGGGGGAAGCGACGGCGAAATTAATTTCACATGATGAATGATGAACGATGACGTTGCAATTTACAATTTTTTTTTATTGAATATATCAAAAAGTGTCTGTGCAACGTATTTTCTTTAACACCTGATTACTTTGTGGAGGATAAGCTAGTCGAATTTTATAATGTGTCAGTTGATAGAAGTTGGCTTGTGTAGCCAGTCTCAAAACGCGGATTAGATTTAACAATTGTAACATCCGTTATGATAATCTTTTTATAATAAGGAAACTTTACTGGTCTTAAGATGTACTCAGAACGACCTTTCATAGAATATATCCTTAGATTCGTCATATCAAACCCTTTATTCTGCTAGACAACATCAAAAGATGCGACAGAGGGGACAAAGGCGTATGTATTCGATACGGAAACTGTACCGGGATTATCCCACCTTAAGCAAACAACCGTCCACAAAGCTCAGATAAACTGAGAACACACGAGAACTATGCTAACGAAAAGACGATAAAACCTTTATCTTATTACGGATCTGCTCTCCCCAAACCGTGACATGGTGCGTCACTTTGAACTCAACCCTATTTAGGTGGATTTTTACCAGCAGTTTTCGGAAGCAGTTAATCTATTTAGCGCACTTTTTCAAAACTCCTAACTTTGGATCCGATTTTCGAAAGTCTGATTACAGTGTCTGGTGTGCGGTGGCGCAACATATATGTACGATACAGCAATAGATAAATCGTATATTTTTAAAGGTTTCCGTTGTCGGCTCGTAAAGAATGATCCGACGTCTCGGGCGACACCATTACTTCTCGTGGCACATGAAAAATTCATATACCAGCCGTTTGATCGCGTTAACGTGCGACGTCGCCGCGCGCGCACGCCTCCAGGGGGCGCTGAGCGCGGCTTATGGCACGCTGCGCTCTCTTATGCTTGTTTTAAATGTGCACTATAACACTTATTCATAATTTTACTGTAAAATATATAATAGTAGTTGTTATTTTATGAAATATCGACACAGGAAAGTACTAAATCGCAGCCTCGGAGAGCTATCTGGGATATAATAAGGTTACGTCGCTTAATATCTAGTCTGTTGACAGTTATCAAGTCACAATGCATTTGGTAATAACTTTGGTGACTGCCAGGAGTACTTTCTTCGTTATAGAGAAGCCTATGTGCCGCAGCGTACTGCATTTTAGTAAAGCATTAAGACGCAGAGACTGCATGAAAGATAAAGCCTAGATAAAGATAATTTTAGGTATTGGAATATGTCTGGAAAAACAAAAGCCCTTCAGTGTATTTAAAAAAAGAATGTTATCCGCTGTTAAAGTATTCCGCGTACTGTTAATAGGTTCGAAACGGAAAATGCAAATAATTGGCTTCTCAGAACTTCATCCGGGCAACTATTTTCATAAAATATTGTGCTTAAATAATAATATCCTGCTCATTATTAACAGAGAATTTAATAACACTTCTTTTAAATTACTTGAAAATCGCGAAAAAATATTAACTAGCTGATACACCGTGGGACCTTCTTGGGTGTTACAGAACATGCAGATGTTCAGTACAAAAATATAAAACACTTAAATAATTTCATGCAATTTATTTTGGGTGGTTCCATAACATAATAAAAATATCTCATCACAAATTAAAAACTTTCCTCGCTGGCGATGTCGTGATACATTTTTTAGATTATTGTATAAAAATTTTAAATCTGTTAAAGAAAAATGGGTTTGCAGCAATTTTGTTTAATAATGATAAATAATTTTGTTTTAGTGGACTTACTGCAGATGCTAGAGTTCAACGTGACTGTATCTTTCCCGGCTGCACCGCTCCTCACAGTAATTTTGGCGCTAGTTGGTAAGTTCTTAATTTTATGTGCCTAAAACTAAAACTACAAGGAAAATTACAATTTTCCTTCTTCCAGTGAGGATGGTACAGGAGCGAATAAAAAAGTAAAAGAAGTATATTATTATGTTGTATTTAACAGAATGCTGTGTACACGAGAGAACACCTTTTATGTATTTTTCCTATTCCTCATGATTGTTAAGTTCTCACGGTGTCAGAGAACACCTTTTTATGTTTCTGCAATTCCTCTCTATTATAATCGTGCCATGTTCCTTTTCTTGTATAAACTCCTTGACAGAAATCAAACCGTTTGAGGATTTCCATCATTAGGAGGACTCACGATATCAAACGAGCCATATTCAACTTTCCTCAGTTTTAAAAATCCAATGCTTCTTTACAACACCTCGTGTGAAGTGTCTTCAATGTTCCCGAAATACATTATGCATATAAGAGGTGTTGACATGAGAGTTTGCACTATTATGTTGAGGCAAATTAGTGCCCCACGTTACACGTGAATAACTCAAGGTGCTTTTCGAGCCAACAAATTAATAGTTGCGACATCGTAGAGGCTCAGGGAAACTTCGGTGCTTGCGGCAGTGTGCCGTGAAAATAGACAGCCTGTACAAGTACAGGGTGTGACAAAATAATGATAACGTTGATGGTACCGAATGACCAATTTTTGACGCAATAAGTAATTTGATTGCGATTTGTTTGGCACTCAATGGATTGATAGATTTAGCTTAACGAAAATACCTTTAATATTTAAAGTGACTGCCAGGACAGGCCAAATCAATGAACTGTAAATTGCGTGTATTATACCACGTGTAACAGGAGGATTGACATTCCTTTAAACCACGTAAAGAGAATCATGTTCTTTGCCCGTTTACAAAAAATCAATCAATTCCAATGAATACTTTAGCCACAGGAAATTATTTTTCATTTTCTTATTTTTCAACATGATGTAGATCTGAGTCCGTAATAATAGGTAAACATTGCCGCCGCCGCGCCCCGCACCCTGCACCGCACCGTTAGTCAGTGACTTTTCGTAGATAAAGCGTGTTTACTTTTTATGCAGTTGATTCTGCTATTTATTTTGTTTGAAAACTGCAATTTTTTAATTTTCCATTGACTACTAATCTTCGTGTTTTAAAATGTTTCGATAGACTAGTAATGTGTTCGTTTTCATTTAATGTCGTACATCCAGAAACACTTTGTATAGGTAATGATAATATCTCGAAGACTGAGCACGGGAAAACTATTGCGACAAATGTTGTCCTTAATTTTTGTAACACCCTGTGAGTAGCAAATATAGTATTATAGTATGGTGCGGTACTTGCATATAAGCAGCTCTTGCAATGTCACTTGAAATGCACACGTTCGAGGCTCTTTGACGTTCGTAGCTTTGTAAAGGTGTAGAACTATCTTTTTGAGTAGTGTTGGGATGGCATTCCTTGTTAGAAAGCGTCATTATTACGTGATACCCGTGTAGGTGGTAATAGAAATATACTTCGAAGGAAACGCCACTTTTAGTTGTATTTCTGAAGAATTTCTGTAATGTGGCAATGTGTGTTTTTAACTTCCTACATTGTATTTTCCTATAAGTACCAATTCGTTTGCCAGTTACGGCCGGACCCAATAACCTATTTTCAGTAAAAGACAGATCGCTATTGATGGTAGACAGTATAATTCTATCTGTCCTTATGTCAGGCTGGTAAGATTCCATAATCTCTTATAGATTATTGGGACGTTAAAACCATAGATAGATAGGTTTTTCTATCTCCAGTATGCCAAAACTGGTGATAGATAGGTTATTGGGTTCGGCCGTTAGTCATTAAGGAGATGATTAGATCGTTTGTTGGAGCGATCTATGTATGTTGTAGTCAATGTTCTACTGAAGTGAGTGCTTGTAATGAGATTGTCCAGATCTTCGAAGATAGGCTGACAGGCTGCAGCCAGTGGCGAGGCTTGACATTCCGTAGGAGGGAAGCCGAAGAAGAAATTGTTCAGTTACAAATAGTCATACAAACACGATTAACACGTTGTGGCGCCGGCTTATTTAGAACAATTTGTGTTGTTGTTGGAATATATATTATTTGGCAGTCGTAGACATTACTGAATGTGCTATTTTTCTATGGTGGTAGGTAAAGTTACTCTTCCGATCCTCTAAAGGGAAGCCGGTAGGAATGGAGTTATTAGCGCGCTTCGCCTCTGGGCTGCACCACTATACGTACTTATGTGGGAAATAAAGTTTTTAGTGATATCGTTGAAAACGTTTAATGTCGTTTCAATGTGATGTCGGTAGTTTTGGCATAGTAACTTCAGATTCACCCTTCGTTTAAACTTGGTCCTTTTAGTTGTCATTAGATAACAGATGTCAGATAGGCAGTCGCTTCATGTAAAATACTGGTATTCTGGTAATTCTGGTGGCTAGACTGGAAGCCGACCCCAGCATAGTTGGGAAAAGGCTAGGCAGGTGATGATGATGATGATTAGATAACAGATGTCCTGTACCGCTGATCGCAGCGTCATTACGCACTGGCAAGAGTGCGTGTGCACCACGCTGGGACGCTTGCCCCTACCACGTTTATCTGTCGTCGACCTTACCACTTTTTCCTTTTTCCTTATGTACGAGAATTTGGTGTGTCGAGTGTCTTGGCACGTTAGTAGGTCGGTCGATTCAACAAGTAAGTCGGGCCCGGCGCCTGTTGCGCGCGGCGGGCGGGGCGGGGCGCCTGTTGCGCCTCACAGACGCCTCAACCGCCCACCACCACGTAACGCCTGTGCTTTGCCCATAATGGAGATACTTTTGACCCACTTCTACATGATCGTACATTTGGATGGCGGGTATCTCGATATGGGGTTCGGAGGAACGGGCTAGAGTTGAATAGTCGAATGGTGATGTGTGCGGTTCGTTATAATCGAATTTCATTTGATTTGGTTGGTTTAGAAGGCAATTTTAGCAAGAATGCTGTTGTCAAAATGGCTCAGTGCATTCGTAGTTTTAGTGTCCATCGGTTTATGTCGGCGTTTTGACGCATTCTTTTGACTGCATCTCAAGCATTGGTTGGTCTTCAAGTCTTTTCGAATCGACCTACCTCCTCAAATCGAAGTCCTGGTCCTTGTAATATTGAGGAGAAAAGCTTAGTCAGTTGGCTGAGGCAGTTTGGTGAAGAGTACAATCGTATTTGTCCTGCTTGGCGTGTGTCGCTGTAGATATAAAGGGCATTCATCAGCAGATAGAAGGATATTAGCACAAGTTAACGGAACGGTTATGCCAATGCCAATTATACAAAATTATTTTTGATGAAACCTCACAAACCTATAAATAACAAATACTACAATGTAACGCATGAGCCTCAAAAAGTTTCAAGAAAACCTGAAATTTTCTAGAATAGTCAGCGTTAAAGTCGAAATTAATCATAATTATTTATTTTCTTGTAGCCAGTTCATTCAATAATAAACAAGCAAAGGCTTCTTTACGTACTTGGTAAACAATAACAAAAGCAAAGCTAAAAGCTCTGTGAAGTTGCTACTTACGAACGATTGATTCGCCTTATTACGTACTTTGTTAGCCATGTTTTTAATTTCCCGAAATTAAAACAAATTAGGAGGTGTCCTATTTTTGTTAAGTACCTGGTAGTTGTTGACAGGCCTACACTCATCCCATCCCCCATCCCATACCTATTAACACTGTAATTTGAAAAAATTGTAAAAGCCAATTATTTTTTAAAGAGTAACCCTGGAGTTTCTTGCCGGCTCTTCTCCATAGGAAACGCCAATTGGAACCGTACACCTAGCTTCTGACGTTTCATAAGTGCCAATATAGGTTTATGTGAAATAAAATATTTAGATTTGTTGCGTAAAAGTTGATGAGTGAAAGTATCTTCTGTCTTGATAGGTCCCTAGTACCTCATCATCCCAGATCAGATCAGATCATCATCCAGACCTTTAGGTATCTCAGATTTTTCGTTCTACCGGTAGATATCACAATAACAGTAAATTGAACAGTTACTTCTTCTTTGCCCTCGGCTCTTACCGTTACGCGGGGTCGGCTTTCTTAATCTTTCGGTTCTTTAAATGAAACGGCTTGTGTGCATGAAGTAACCACCCATACATGAGTGGGTGGTTACTTCACGATGAAGCCGCGGCATTTACTCTGGTAATAATATTAAAGAACTCGCCTATTTACCATATCAGTAATTTCTATTAACCCTTTAACCGCCTACGACGGATTAATCCGACAAATATTTTCGTGTCCATTTCGCCAGGGTCGTATATTTACGACCAAATATCGTAATGATTCAAGTTGCCCGGCGCTGGGGGCACGACAACAGATATGAAGTCGGGCGGTTAAAAGGTTAAGTATTGTTTTCATTCATTACATTAACTGCAGAAAAGGAAAACACACTTCTATACTATTCTTGTTTTCTTTTTCTGCAATAAATAAGGTTCTTCCCTCCTTCCCATGCTTTTTATAATATTTTTTTAGGAGCTACCTTCTATCAATATCTTTTGCTACAAATACCATTGCAAAATTACATAGCAACAGGGGGGTTTACTCCGAAGCGTACATCCGAAGTATCGGCCGAATGGTCGGACGTTTTCTAATACACTTTTTTCTATCTTGTTCGGTCGGTTCGGATCCGACCAAACTTCATTTTAACGTTTGGTCGGATCCGAACCGACCGAACGAAATAGAAAAAAGTGTATTAGAAAACGTCCGAACATTCGGCTGATACTTCGGACTTACGCTTCGCAGTAGACCCCCGGAATCCAATAGTTTGACCAGTTTTCACATTCCCAGACATGACTGTCAATTTTTTTTCTTAATTACCTACCATCACCATCTACGTGATATCATCGTTTAGATGAGATAAACACGCTTGCCTAATTTAATGCTATTAAAACCAAGTTTCTTCTTTTAGTTTTCACTCAAAATTGACTTAATCAATTGACACGAAACTTTCACACTTGTGTTGAAGTCCATCCAAAAGTGGCCCTTTGCTTTTTTGAACTGGTTTTGCCCTCCTCTGAAGTAACATAACATGACATCACGCCTTGTTTCTCCGAAGGGTTGGGCAGAGATGTACCTATAGTACACCCATATTTCGCCAGTTATGTTTAAGTCCCATGTAATAGGGGGCGAGCCTATTGCCATCAATCGGCCACAGATGCAGACTCCGGACTGGTACTGAGAAAATTTTAGATAGAAAAACCCAATAACAATTTTCCCGACCCGGGAATCGAACCCAGGACGCCATGCTCAGCAGTAGCGCTTGCGACCACTGAACCAACGAGGCAGTCCTCTGAAGTACGTACTACTATAAAGTGGTAGTGAAGCTAACTTTGTTTCTATCAATAGTCATTGAAGTTAATAGCGTTGTTTTGTTTGGGGTAGCCAATAGTCATAATATGCTGTCAGTAAATTGTCTTTTGAAAGCTAATGTTTAATCTAAAGACGTTTTGGTTTTAATGGTACCATCAGGCATTTTTATTTTATTAAGAAATGACATTTGTAAAGTTTTAAGACCTTATATTAGGACGGCAAAATTGCTTGGCTGCATGGTGTGACGTACCTCTTACTAACTTTGCCCGCGGCTTCGCCCGCGTGGAGGTCGGAAATTAACCTACGGGAACGTACTACCGAGATAAAAAGTATCCTATGTCCTACACCCAGCACCCTAATTACGTAACACACTATCAATCACAATTTGAATGATTTTGAAGCAAATTGCTAATCCATTGCTTCATAGGTTCGAAAAATTTGTCTGCTGAACAACGTAAACGTAAATAACGCAATGAATGTTGTTGAACTGTCAAAATGAAACCGTTCCCTACTGTAAGTGTGTTACGCAATTACCTCGCAGGTCATGGTCTACCCATGTGTCAAATTTCATTCAAATAAGTTCATTCGTTTTAGCGAGAAAGCGTAACAAACAAACAAACTCACATTCGCATTTATAATATTAGTCTATACAGTATCTCCGGTTTCGGAATGTACAAACTTAAAGGGGTGGTACAGACAATCAAACCGAACAACTTTCTCCCGGGGACCAACATAGTAATCGTCAAAAAAAAAAAAATCTGTTGTCCTATACAAAACTTCAATACCTACACGAACAAATGTATGGGACGACTGATAATTTTTGTCGCTATATATATACAGGGTGTAAGGGACAGCCCTCCGCAAACTAACAGGGTGCATTCAGTTCCTTATTTTGAATTATATTCCACCGGAAATATTGTCAGGAAAATTTTCATTTTTTTAAATCGTATTTTCTTAGTTACTATTCCTTTATTTCAATGTACAATTACATTATCTGTACGCAGCACTCCATTTATGTAAATAAAACAGCTAAAATAAAAAAAAATCAGCAATGGATGTTGAAATACTCGGCGGCCGAAGGCTCGCTTCGCTGCCTAACGCTACGCGCGTTTTGCCACGGTAACGATACATTGCGTGTGAGGTAATAACACAAATCAGGTTTATTGGATTCCCATAACGTTCCTGAAATAATTTCATGTACCGGTCATCTTAGTACGATATACTGAATTCACCCCATCAGTCTGTGGAGGGCTGTCCCTTACACCCTGTATAGTAAGGATTGTCTGAAATATTGTGTGTGGGATTCATGAGAATGATGTTGAACTTTTTATGTTTTTCCATTCTCTTTTTTATTTATAGTATAATTATCTTAACTACGTCTATCGTTTATGAAACAGCACCTGTCGTGAAAATGTGCCATTTTTTTAATTATTTAAAAATAAGTCGCATTGTTAGTTATATTCAGTGATCGGAATAGGTAGTGCTAATTTGCCTAAACTTCGAGGAAGGAAGTAACATATAGTGGATAATACCTCCTCTAAAATCCCGGAATAATTTTAATGATGTTTAAATCCCGAGATTTTAAAATCACGAATTATTTATTGGACTTTATTTGTAGTTCCAAATGATTGATTTAAAAAATCATAACATTTTTTAGGGTTACACACACACACACACACACACACACACACACACACACACACACACACACACACACTTATATGTGTAATTTTTATGGTGTACATAGTAAAGAGTATTCTATCTATCTATAAATACAGTCCAATAAATAATTCGCGCTTTTAAAATCTCGGGATTTAAACATCATTAAAATTATTCCGGGATTTTAGAGGAGGTATTATCCACTATATGTTACAGGGTGTCCGGTGGCAGAATTAGGATTTAAATTTCGAACTGTTTTCGAACCGTTGAGCGGAGGGGCGGGCGGGGGGTCACGTTCGATTCGTCATTCGTGCGGGTTCCTTAGTCACGATGTCGCAGTGGACGGGTGAACAACGTGCGTTCGCAATCGAAGCGTATTTTAAAGCAAACGATTCCTGTGCTGTTGCTCGTCGAAGGTTTTGTTCGCGGTGCAATATCCGACGGTTACGTGATGCGTCAAGCGAAGATTTGATTCGATTGTGGATGCGGAGGTTCAGAACAACAAGTTCAGCAGCAAATAATCCGCGGCCGGGACCCAGCCGAACGTCGAGGACTGATGACAACATCGAACTTGTCGCAAACAGTTTACGCGATAACCCGCGACAGTCCGTGCGTAAGAGAGCGACTGCTCTAGGTCTCCCAGAAACGATTGTGCACGAAATATTGAAAAAGGACCTTAAACTTCACCCCTTTAAAATTCAAATTGTGCAAGCGCTTATGCCTAATGATTACAATTTGCGCAAAAGTTTCTGTGTGACAATGTTGCAGCGATTTCGTACAGTGAACACAATCTTTTGGAGCGATGAAGCCCATTTTTATTTAAATGGAAGTGTAAATAAACAGAAGTGCCGTTATTAGTCACCTAAAGGATAGAACCCACGATTGAAACATCAACAGCCACTTCACAGTCCCAAAGTGACGGTTTGGTGTGCATTGTCAAGCAGAGGAATAATCGGACCCTATTTTTTTGAAAATCGTCAAGGACAAGCCATTACTGTGACCGGCGTTTCTTATCGGCGCATGCTTAACGATTTTTTTCTGCCAATATTAAGAGAACATCCTGTCTACAGTTCACAGACATCGTTTCAGCAAGATGGCACCACGCCTCACACTGCTAGAGAGACCATGGCGCTTCTTCGTGATTTGTTCCCTAGCAAATTTATAAGCCGTTTCGCTGACATCCCCTGGCCAGCTCACCGGATCTTACCCCCATGGACTTTTTGCTGTGGGAGTACCTCAAAAGTAAAGTTTGTGAAACCGCCCCATCGACCACCTCAGCATTAAACGAAAATATCGTTCGCGAGGTTAATGGCATCCCGACGTCCCTCCTCCAGCGAGTGGCGCGGAATACTGAAGCCAGATTCCAAGAGTGTGTCCGACGTGACGGTCAACATTTAGATGAAATAATTTTTAAGAAATAAAACCCGCACTTCCCTTTTTGTTATAGTCATTGAAATAAAAAAATATATTTTATAGTTTTTGTATTATTTAATTTTGAAATCCTAATTCTGCCACCGGACACCCTGTACATTCAGATATACTTGATACTCGTACCTCTACGTTTTTTTTGTCTTGCACGTTGCTGTACACATCCATCACGTTTTTCTTTGCTTGAAATAGAAATATTAACCCTTTTATTTCCAAACATTTTGCAAATGTTATTTTTCTCGGGATTTAAACGTCATTAAAATTATTCCGGGATTTTAGAGGAGGTATTATCCACTCTGTGTTACTTCCTTCCTCGAAGTTTAGGCAAATTAGCACTACCTATTCCGATCACTGAATATAACTAACAATGCGACTTATTTTTTTAATAATTAAAAAAATGGCACATTTTCACGACAGGTGCTGTTTCATAAAGCACTATAACTATGTAAAAAAAAAAAATACTTGTAAAATTATCGGATTATCGTTTGAAACCTGTCGTCTGTCGGTTTCATTAAATAGACCCCTGGCATATATTACTATTATTTATTTATTTATTACTAGCATGCTAATTAAAAACTAAGCCCCACAAAACCGACCAAAAATACCAGTTATTAGTTATTCCATATATTTACCTAAAATTAATAGATAAAATATACCTTTTAAAATCTATACATCTATATCTATACAAATAAATAAAATTAAAATGTCTATTTGTAATGTCAAAATAACAGCTTTTTAATAAATGCATCTGAAAGTATATACGGTACCTACTTATAACAATAAAAATTTCAAATAAACAATTCAATTTTTTTTTATCTGTCTGTCTGTTTGTTCCGCCTAATCTCTAAAACGCCTGGACCGATTTTGACGGGACTTTCACTGGCAGATAGTTGATGTTATAAGGAGTAACTTATGCTCCTTTTATTTTAGAATAAGAATTAGGGTCCCACGCAAAAAACCCAAATTGTGAAAAAAAGTCGGTTTTGAAAAAATCTTTTTGCATTTGGTAGCCCAATTCTCGAGGATTGTTATGGGCTATTTAACATCAAGCTACGACCCTTAGGAGCCGAGCAAAAAGCAAAAAGTCACAAAGGTGTAATAGCACGGGCGGGCGATACAACGCGGCGGTTCGGGGGACGAGGGAGTTTTATTAAAATGTGGCTGTTATTTAAGTATATATTGTGTAGCTTACCAATTTCATGCGAACGAAGTCGCGTGGTACAGCTAGTAATAAAATATAACTAGGCTTGTAGAAAAATATCGATGTATCGACACAAGCATCGATATAAAATATTAAGTATCGAAAATGTATCAAATACGATATATTTCCAAAAGCAACATCGTTGCCGCCACTGACTAAAGCCGCTGGAATTCAAAACCGTAAAAAGTACTTAGCCTTATTTTATCAATGTTTTATTAATTTATGATTGAGCATCAGAAATGAAGTTCTTAGTTTGGTATTTATATTAGTAGAAACAAACACAATAGAATTTCATAAAGTACAAATATTTTTTAGAAAATTTCACCGATGTATCGATGTTTTTTTCCGATATATCGAAATTATTTTTTAAATATCGATACGATATACAATGTGGATCTGGACGTACGACATTAAATTAAAACGAGCACAATACTAGTCCATCGAAACATTTTAAAACACGAAGATTAGTAGTTAATGGAAAATTAAAAAATTGCAGTTTTCATACAAAATAAATAGCAGAATCGACTGCATAAAAAGTAAACACGTTTTATCTACGAAAAGTCACTGACCAACGGTGCGGTGCGGGGTGCGGGGCGCGGCGATGTTTTTTACGGAGTCGGATACGTCATGTTGAAAAATAAGAAAATGAAAAATAATTTCCTGTGGCTAAAGTATTCATTGGATTTGATTGATTTTTGTATACGGGTAAATAACATGATTCTCTTTACGTGATTTAAAGGAATGTCAATCGTCCTGTTCCACCTTGGATGTATATCGATACTTTTTGCCACTTCGTGCGTCCCTAAATATAACAAACAACTCTGAAGATTACAACGAAACGCTCGCTAAAAGCATGCTCTGTTTTTGACAGCCAAGTTGAACTAAAAATAAACCTGATACTACTAACATTGTACTAGCACAGATTCCAGTTTTTGCACGATATTTATTTAAACGGATGTATATTACTGCTGAGTAATCTATTACGTTATAATAGTTTAGGTACTGTTATTTTTAACGAATTATTACTTTTCCTGAACGTAAAAACCAAACCTTAGCTTTCCTTTTTCACGACACTTAAATCCATTGACTTTAACTCATGAGCAAAAAACCCTAAATTTATTTATTTATAGGCTTACCAACTAAATGCATACACAGCATGGACCCACAATCTTTTTCATTCTTTATTATAGATTAACCATTTTTTTTTTAAAAAAAACCTACCTACCTTTTTTACATGAATCTTTTTCCGAGCTTCTTTAATAATTTCATAACATTTCAAACTTGAAAAGTGGAAATAAGTCCAAATACACAATGTACGTTAACAGAATACGAGTAGGTACGTCTAAGTCAATTATTTGTTACGAGCTTCCACAGAATTTCTAATCTTGAAGTTGGACACGTGTGCCTGCATTGCATATCGTCTGATTAATATCGTCCGCCGAGTCGTCCATGTCGTATGGATTCAGACAACTTTCAAATTGTACCGCATATTGTATACTGCGACCGTGTACCGAGAACATGGAATTTATTTACCTTCTTCAAAGAATTTATTTAGGTAGGTATATGAACATGTGAATCGTAGGTCAAGGAACGAAAATGTTAACCAATTTTCAGACAGATTTCTTTCCCACATAGCGGGTGCATGTCACTTTTCGATCTGACATTTTCATTTATGTGTTGGCAAAACTATGTAGTAGGAAGAATAATAAGGTGCAAGAAAAAATCAACGTAATTATTCGGTGTCCTGTCATTTCTTCACCCACAATTAATTTACAAATTTTCGCTTGACAAGTAAAGACTGGCAAAAACATGATCTGTCATTTCATCATTACAATAACAAGTTTGCCAAAAATTCACTTAAGAATAACTACCTGATAAACTTTTTTTAGTAACGTATTTGACACACAATTAATTTTTAAGGTTCCGTAAGGCCGAATGATAAAACGGAACTCTAAGGGTGCGTTTCCACTGAAGCGGAGACGAGCGGAGCTGAGCGGAGACGTGCGGGAATCGACCAATCACAATAGTTGAAATCCTCATCGAGTCTCTCGTCTCGTCTGCGATTGGACGATTCCGGCACGTCTCCACACAGCTCCGCTCGTCTCTGCTTCAGTGGAAACGCGCCCTTATAGGATCACTCGTGTGTCTGTCTAACTGTCTGTCTGTCTGTCTGTCTGTCCGTCCGTCTGTCTGTCACAGCCAATTTGCTCCGAATATACTGGACTGATTAAATTGAAAGGTACACATTAATTTCTGTGACCCAAACACGAACGTGTAGTGTAAATAAATGAATTTTGAATATGGGCTTCGCTTTTGGGGAAAACTTAGAACATTAAAAAAAAAGTTTTGTAAACTGTACCGTGTGACATATCAATTGAAGGGGCCTGTTAAAAGAATTTCAAATATATTTTTTTATAATTTTAAAATAAATAGTTTTGTAGTTATCAATGAAAATTTATGAAAATTGACCCCTTATCTCCGAAACTGCTGAGCCTAAAATTTTGAAAAAAAAAAAAAAATACAAAGAATAGTTCTATACTTATAGATTACACTCAGGAAAACCTATAAGAAATCTATGATCTTAAAATAACATGGTAAATCACTCAATATTGTGCGTACTAACTTACATTTGCAGTTGGAATGTATGGGGAGCGTGTTTTTAACTACAATGTTAAGTTTGTTCTTGGGATAAATTTGTTCCAACTACGGAACCCTTCATTGTGTGTGATCCGACACGCACTTGGCCGGTTTTTATTCATGTTATCTCATGAAACAACGTTTTTATTCCAATTTCGTTAAAGAAAATAATGATACTCATTAAATAAATATAAAACTCATTAAATAGGCAAAAAGGTAATTTTAATGAATAAATCTACAAAAATAGAAAAAAGATCTTATTTTTAGTAGGCTACCCGAACTAGTTAGATTTGGTTAAATATTTTTACTCGCCAAAAAAAAGTTAGGTTAGGTTAAGAAGGAGACGTCGACGGGATCCTGAAGAAGAAGCAACGCGGTATGAGGTGTACCGCGCGGCTAGGAAGACTCTGCAGCTGGCCATCGGCGAAGCCAAGACACGAAGCAGGGAAGAGTTGCTGGAGACCTTGGACGGGGATCCGTGGGGGCGTCCTTACCGTATGGTACGAGGAAAACTTCGTCCCTGGGTCCCCCCACTTACGGAGGGTCTCCAACCTCAGCTGCTAGAAGAAGTAGTTGCGGCACTCTTCCCTGCAAGAGCGGAACACGTGCCACCATCAATGGCTCCGCCTGCTACTGCAGAGTCGGAAGAAGTCGTCAGCGCGGGCGTCCCTGAGGTGACAGAAGTCGACATGAGGGCAGCCGTGATGCGACTCCGGGCGAAAAACACTGCCCCGGGGCCCGACGGAGTACCCGGCCGCGCCCTAGTTCTCGCCCTAAAGGCCCTAGAGCCCCGACTAAGAGGACTCTATTCAGCGTGCCTCGAGCAGGGCCAGTTTCCCAATCACTGGAAGACCGGTTCGTTGGTCCTGCTCAGGAAGGCGGGACGCCCTGCGGAATCTCCGTCTGCGTACCGGCCCATAGTGCTGCTTGACGAGGTGGGCAAGTTGTTCGAGCGGATTATCGCGGACCGCCTCGTCAGCCACTTGTGCAGAGATGGGCCGGACCTGGACGACAATCAGTTCGGTTTTCGGCATGGGCGCTCCACCATAGACGCAATTATGCGGGTGAGAGTCCTGGCGGAGGAAGCGGTGTCTCGGGGCGGGGTGATGCTGGCGGTGTCCTTGGACATATCCAACGCCTTCAACACCCTGCCCTGGAGTTGTATTAGGGAGGCGCTGCGTTATCATCGGGTGCCTCCCTACCTCCGCCACGTGGTCGGGGCTTATTTGGCAGAAAGGAGTGTCACCTACAGGGGACGCGACGGCAGAGGTCAGCGAGAGATGTCGTGCGGTGTTCCACAGGGTTCGGTTCTAGGACCACTCCTGTGGAACATCGGGTACGACTGGGTTCTGAGGGGCGAGTTCCAGCCGGGGGTGAACCTGACGTGTTACGCGGACGACACGCTGGTCACAGCTCGGGGGAGCTCACACAGGGAGGCAGCGTTGCTGGCTACGGCTGCGGTCTCGCAGGTGGTGAACCGCATCCGGCGCCTGGGCCTGGAGGTGGCCCTCAACAAGTCGGAGGCTATCATTTTCCATGGCCCCCGACGAGCGCCGCCGCCGGGATCACATGTCGTGGTCGGGGGGACCCGGATCGCTGTCGAGTCAACCATGAAGTACCTGGGATTGGTGCTCGACAGCCGTTGGGACTTCAGCCCCCACTTTCGGCGGCTGGCGCCCAAGTTGATGGGCGCGGCGGGCGCGCTGTCAACGCTGCTTCCCAATTTGGGGGGCCCAAGTACCGCCTGCAGGCGGTTGTACGTGGGGATCGTGCGATCCATGGCCCTGTATGGGGCCCCAGTGTGGGCGGCTGACCTGACGGCCCGCAGTATCGCAGTGTTGCGAGTACCGCAGAGGACGATGGCCGTCAGAGTCATCAGAGGGTATCGCACGATCTCCTACGAGGCGGCTTGTGCGCTGGCCGGAACCCCGCCGTGGGACCTGGAAGCGAGAGCCCTCGCGTCACTACATCGGTGGCGTGAGGAGGCGCGGACGCGGGGCGTAGTACTGGTGCAGCGGCAGATTACGCTGCTCCGGTCTGAACTCCGTCAGGTCTTGGTGGCGGAGTGGCGTGACAGGCTTTTGCGCCCTACCGCCGGCTTCGTCACCATCGAGGCGGTCCGGCCAGTGCTCGACGATTGGCTCGGGAGGAGGCACGGCTCCCTGTCATTTAGGGCGACGCAGGTGCTCTCGGGGCACGGCTGCTTCGGGAAGTACCTGTGTCGCATAGGCAGGGAGCCGGACGCTCGGTGTCATCACTGCGTCCATTGTCTGGAGGACACGGCGTGGCATACGCTTGCAGAGTGTGCAGCTTGGGAGGAGCCGCGCCGTGCCCTCATTTTCGAAGTGGGAAGCGACCTGTCGCTGCCGGCTGTGATTCGTTCTATGGTCGGTGGCGCAGCGTCGTGGGACGCGGTGATCTCCTTCTGCGAAAAGGTCATGTCCCAGAAGGAGGCAGCGGAAAGGGAGAGGGAGATTTCAAGTGCTCTCCCGGCCCGCAGCAGGCGCACCGGGCGTCGGCAGAGGGCTGACAATGCCCTCTTCCGGCCCCCCTAAATGGGTCCAAGGGCGGCGGACTCGGGGACGTCTGCCGCCCCCCACTCCACAGGACCCGAGGTGGTGGCGCGTAGTGTTCCACGCGCGCCCCTCTCAGACGTCGCGGGGGGAGTCAAACACCTCACTCCCCTCGCTCGACAAGACGGAGCCCGCAGACGCGGGCTAGCACCAGTCGGGGGCTGCGTTGAAGAGTGCTTAAGTGCCCCCGTAGCCCCCGGTGCAAGTGTGCGAGGGAACACCGGGGTGGTTTTAGTCAGTAAGAGTCTGACAGACCCCTCTGTCCACCCCAGGACAGAGGACATCCATGAGGATTTCCACCCCGTCACCAAAAAAAAAAAAAAAAGGTTAAAATTGCGACCCCCTACGCTCGAGCCGAGCGAACAAAGCGAGCGTGCCGCGGGAGCGGCCGGCGAGAGCCAGAACCGACTAGAATATATTAAAAATAAAATTATGCAAAACAATACTTTCATGATCACTTTGTGACTGGTTTAGAGAATTTATTATTAAATAATATTTAGTATTAGCTGTGCCCTGCGACTTCGTTCGTGTGGAAGTCGTAAGATACACAATATACTAAAATAACAGCCAAATTTTAATTAAACTCCTCGTCCCCCGACCCGTCGCGTTGAATCGCCCGCCCGCGCTATTACTTCGTTTTCGCTTAGTGTTCTTTCTTATTTTTTTTTCTTTTTGCTCGGCTCCTTAGGGTCGTAGCGTGATGTTAAATAGCCTATAACTATCCACGAGAATTGGGCTTCCAAATGCAAAAAGAATTTTCCAAATCCGACTTTTTGTTCACAATTTCATGGGTTTTAATTTTTTTGCGCGGAACCCTAATTATTTTTCTAAAATAATAGTTTCTTAAGTTTTTTCCGTAACATCAGCTATTTGCCAATGAAAAGCGGTCCAGCCGTTTCGGAGATCGGAACAAACAGACAGACACAAAAAAATTTTAAAATTGCTTTTTTGTTATAAGTACCGTATATACTTTCTTTTGCATTTAGTAAAAAGTTGTTATTTTGACATTACAGACAGAGATTTCAATTTTATTTATTTGTATACATAAACGTGATTTTTCCAAAAGAATCTATACAGTGTGAGTCTTTATAATGTGCACATATCGAAATGAGGGAATCTATGCTTAATTTTATCGACGGAAAAAATGTTAAAAAAAATCTAAATATTTATTTATATTTTTTATGGATTTTTAAAAAAAATTGTTTGCTTTTGTGACCCCAGTGTATACAAAACTGTGTAACTTTTAAACTAAACGATTTATCACAATGAAACAAACTCTATAATGTTTGGAAGTAATTAGGTGTCGTCATAAAATAAAAATTATGGAAAAAAAATAGCCACATTTAAAAATAAACATTTTTGTTTGGCAAAAATCTGATTTTTTTTCATTAATTTTTACAAAAATTGTAAAATTTCTCAATAACATGCCCCCATCACCTTCTTTTTTTATAACTTTAAGTTATTCTTCATTGTATTAGGAACCTAACGGTAAAAATTGCATGTTTTTAACTCAACCCCAACATTTTTTATCAACTGTCAAAGAAAGGCCCAACGCATAGCTATTGTTTAGCAGGTAGATAAACTTTCTTTTGAATGTGCGCAGGTCGGGGAGGTAGGGCCAGCCAAAGGAACTTGAATTATGACAGATGTCAGACTGGCAGTCGCTCCGAATTATTCGCCGCTGCTACATGTGTTTCGGTACTTTCGTTCGCTGGACTTTCATAACTTTCGTTCGCTGCTACATGATGCCGCGTTTAAGTGAATTTTCCCCGGCACACATCGCCGACATACATTTTTATTATGGAGTGGGACAAGGAAGTGCCAGAGCTGCGCGCGCGGCTTACATAGCTGCGTATCCTAACAGGCAACCAGTGCCATCTGCCCGAAACTTCCAGGAAGTTCACAGAAGGTTGTCGATCACTGGACTTGGATCAAGTAGAGATCGTCGCGAGCCACCTCAAGTAATTATTGATGCGGCTACTGAACAAGCAGTATTAAGTGATTTGTTTGCTGATCCATCCATAAGTACTAGACGACTGGCTCTTCGTCACGGAATATCCCAAAAATCAGTGTGGCGTATTTTAAAGAAAGAAGGATTGCATCCTTATCACTATCAAAGGGTGCAACATCTACATGAAGACGTAGACTGGCGTCCAAGGTGTGTGATGTCCACATGGATTCAAAGAAAAACCAGAGCAAACCCAAACTTTCCAAGCAAAATACTATGGATGGACGAAGCGACATTCACTAGAGACGGTATTACTAACTGTCGAAATTTACACAGATGGTGCCGCGCAGGTGAAAACCCGAAACTGAAACGGTCATCTACTTTCCAAGTAAGATTTTCGATAAATGTTTGGGCTGGTCTTATCGATAACATGTTGATTGGACCAGTCATATTGCCGAGAACGTTGACTGGTGAAAAATTTTTAAGTCTATTGAGAGATGATATGCCTCAGTTATTGGAAGATGTCCCACTGGCTGTGCGTCAAAGGATGTTTCTTCAGATGGACGGATGTCCTGCCCATTACGCTACAAATGTAAGAAGATTTTTAAACGAAAATTATCATGACAAATGGATCGGCCGGCAAGGACCTGTAGGGTGGCCTGCGCGTTCACCCGATTTGACGCCCCTTGATTATTTCCTATGGGGGACCATGAAGCAACGCGTCTACAGTACCCCCATCAACAGTGAGGCCGATTTGCGTGACCGCATAATAAACTGTGCGAATGATATTCGCAATGATCCCGAAATGATAAGGAGAGCGACACACCAAATTCTAATTCGCGCGGCTTTGTGTTTACAACAACGAGGTGGACATTTTGAGAACCTGATGCATTAAATTTTGTATTTAATAATAAATGGGTTTCAATTGAACTCTTTTGCATTAATTATCATCCCAAACAAACCACCCTTATGAGAACAATACGATTCCGCGTTCGGAGTGCCATCTTTGAAACGACCCGCGCGCATTCACAACAAAGTTAACAAAAAAAAGTTTATCTACCTGCTAAACAATGTGCGTAGCTATGCGTTGGGCCTTTCTTTGACATTTGATAAAAAATGTTGGGGTTGAGTTAAAAACATGCAATTTTTACCGTTAGGTTCCTAATACAATGAAGAATAACTTAAAGTTATAAAAAAAGAAGGTGATGGGGGCATGTTATTGAGAAATTTTACAATTTTTGTAAAAATTAATGAAAAAAAATCAGATTTTTGCCAAAAAAAAAATGTTTATATTTGATTATGGCTATTTTTTTTCCATAATTTTTATTTTATGACGACACCTAATTACTTCCAAACATTATGGAGTTTGTTTCATCGTGATAAATCGTTTAGTTTAAAAGTTACACAGTTTTGTATACACTGGGGTCACAAAAGCAAACAATTTTTTTTAAAAATCCATAAAAAATATTAATAAATATTTAGATTTTTTTTAACATTTTTTCCGTCGATAAAATTAAGCATAGATTCCCTCATTTCGATATGTGCAGATTATAAAGACTCACACTGTATAAATATTAAATGAAAAATGTATAAGTGATTAATTAAGTAATGAAAAATGTGTAAATGTTTCTCATGATATAAGTAAATGTCATGCGAAACATTTGTAAAGAGAAGCATTTGCCAAATAAAATTTATTTGGCAAAATAATATTTATAAAATAAAACATTTGCGGTTGTTGTTTGTGAAATAAATAGTACCTACCTGTATGAAACGTTGGTTATAAACAAAAAATTTGTAAGCGGTGTTTTGGTGAAACATTCGTGAACCTACTTATTCATTACTTGACTGTACCTATACCTACAATATTTTCATGAAAGGTCAGTTTTGTTTAAAAGGCAATCTAATTTGTATTATTAGAAAAAAATACTCCATGCGCACTGCACCAACACAAAATATGGATCGCATGTCTGAGCTCTTCAGGGATATCTCACAAAGTAGATTCGATAATAAGTCTTCAACTAATGAAACTCCATAAAAATATGTCATCTTTTCCGTTCGTCGTCTCTTTGAGGTTCCTTTTAGTAGTCATTTCGGGAGGCTTACGCATTTTAAATTTCAATCTGTCCCCACGATGCTATCGTGCGCCGCTCGTCTCCGGGTCGCCACTCGTGAACTCTGAAAAATGACTACCTAAGAGATTATTTTCAATCCGTTCTCGGCAGCCACCGAGATGTTCGGCATATTTAATAAGCTCTATTATCTACATCACTCTTGTCCGCGACGAGAAGACTTTTCAATTACACCCGCCTCAGATTGTGTACTTCTTAGACTCTGTCTGTCCGATAAGCGTTGGCTGTTACTTTCACATTTATTTCGGCTGCTAACATTGTAATTTTTGCAGCTTTTAAAGATTTTAAATAAAAATCTCTTCAATGTATTCTCCGAACGCTGAAAACAATAACGCTTCGCAAAGGTTAGGCGGCGCGGGCGAGCCTATTTCAGTAGCGCTCGTGTTTTGTTTGCTCGCGCATCGCATCACGTTTTCCGCAAGCACGTACCGAGCGACGCGCACGTTGAATACTAATGGATAGCAGCGGATAGACGCCGCTCAGGTCGCGCGTCCGAAAATTGGATTCGCATCGCATACACTGCACATGGTATTAACGCCCGGCCGTCCGAAACAATGCCCAATCAAATGGAGTGCGCCTTTCGCACTCCCACCTAGTTATTATATTGGTTGCAAGAGTTTATTCAAAACTATTCGATGAACAAATGTTTTTCAGTTCATATGTGATATTGTGATGAAAGTGATATTAGCATATATGATTATTGAATCATCCATTGGGATGCGAAGCAAAAAATCGAGGCATGGATTATTTTTATTTCAGGCTATTCGATTGAGCTATGATTTGGCATAATAAGTATTGTAGAACGCGCGTGACGAATTATAATCTGCTTCGAAGCAGTAATCCCAGCGCATCGGTGCGGAGCATGAATCAACGTTGTTTGTACGTTGCACCACACGGTTACCGGTGCAGAGCCGCTCACTGAATTTGATTGTTGTTTTCATTTTTAGCTTTTTTGGCCTCCCAGTATTTTCCACGAATATCGTTGCGCCTCTACAGGTTTGCTTCTACTAAATAAGCCTTTGAATTCAGTGAATAAATCGGAAGCTTTTATGTCTGTACCTACACAATTTTAACAGAATGAATACCTATTGTTACACGTCAAAATCCCGGAAACCCGGTAAGGTAACGAACACTCTGTATGAAATATTTTCGAGTATCGGTGAGACCGGTTATTAATTTGCAAAATGTTCGTAGATTTTCGATTCGTGCCGAAGCTCTTAAGCCCGTTACTAGCGCAGGCCGGACGACAATGGAGGCGACCACGGTATTGGATTACTGCCCCCCTTAGGTGTCCTGCTCCTACGAATGGGGATTTAATTTGCCGTATCCGTAAATACAATAGCCGGAAATTTGTTTGCATCCCCATCGCCTCACTCATGTCCAGTGCAGTGGAGGATAATAATTAAATGCGGCAAGTGCATGAGAATGCTTTAAACTCTAAGCCGTGTTCTTTTGTGTCCCCTATTACCTTTGATTATGTTAACAAAATACGGTTAATAACTACGTTTATGTTTAGCAATGTCGTAGCTAATATACGACTAATATTCAGTTAGGCTTTGGGTGTCGGTCGCGTGAAACAATAGAACGTGAGCTCGGGTAGCATGACGGGGCGGCCATACGAGACGCCGATGACGTCGCATTAAAATGAAATCCATACGGGGATGATTGATGAGCGCCGCAAACAGACTACGCCGCGCCCGACTCATTCAATTTACTGTCATCACATCGTATAGAGTGCAGTTTTATTATGAAGCCGAGTTTTTCGGCTGTCCGATGCCCGGCGAAATTGCCTCATGCATAGGTTGACGTGAAATACCTGTAATCAATTGTTGGAGTAACGCAATACCAATTAGATACAGGTATTACACTTTGCAGTTAGATATTCAGAAGAGGTATCCTTGCTTCATGACTAATGATGCTTTGGCATGGTGGACGCAACAGACCTATTATCCATCTATTTATATGAGGCTGGCTATCCGACGCTAGTTCATCTGTTAACACGGTGTGCTTGGACAGAGATGCATTTCTAGAGGCTCTCGATATCAAAGTTCCCTACACATCGTTCAGCACTTTGTCATAACATGATAGCCTATACCTGCTCGTCACATTGCACACAATATTGCTGCTCCACAATTTTATTTCCAACCTGTCGTAATAATTCCAATTTAAACTTCATCGATAAAAACAATGTTATAATGAAAATGTAGAATTTCAAAGAAACGAATGACGGATGAACTTTGTTCATCTCTTGACAGCTAATATTTTTATAGTGCCTTGTTGTTCTAATAAACGCCGGTTCTGAGAAATGTTATTTCTTACCGCAATTGCTGGCGATGTGATTATCTCAATAATTTGTCTCGTTGTTCCGCGCAGAGCCTCGTTTGGCCGGGAGCACTGTCTTTATGGCGGATTCAGTCCGGCTTGTTTGTTCAACAGAACTGGAAAATTAGCCGGAGTGCTTTTTTATTACATTAAAAATCTGCTGCGTTAAAATGTTTCGTGGAGGTTTTGCTTGGTACCTGGATGTCAATAAAAGGTCCACGTGCTTCAGGTAGTTAAATTTTTCCACTATGTTTCAGTTTTTTTTAAACTTTTTTTGCAAAAAAAGACGAATTTTCTTTATTTATATCAACGGCAATATCAATAGCAATATCATCGCATTATTTTTGTACGCTATCAGTCTCGTGAGGTGTTTGTACCCCATGCTGCAAGACTACGTCCTAAATCAAACCTCTTCTCATTTCGGCTACCATTCTGGTGGGATTCTGCCCCATCAACCACTATCAAATCGATCGACCATAAAATCAAACAGGCATTTAGACCGTTCCAGGAATTATTTTAGCGTTCCGTTAATTCGACAAAATTAAACATTAAGTAACTGGAAATTCATATGTACAGCGACGCGTGGCATAATGAAAATTGTAACTTAGCTGCCAATTAGTGTTCATCAACACGCGGTCTAATCGTGAAGCAGCGAAAAACTTTCCGTGACGTCATTATCGTACAATGTTTTCATATCTTAAGTAATTTGTAATACGATATCTTCACTGGTTATAAGTTGTCTATCGGCAGGCGAGACGAGGTGGGCGTAAGACCCTGAGTTTGTAATAAGAGTTAGTGTCTGCTGGAAACAACTCGCCAGTTGGAGTTTTAAGAAGTTTTGCCGCGTTTGTTTGATTCTTCTATCGTTGTGAGCCGATACTTCGACCGACAACGAGTGCCACGGATACTTTTATTATTTCCTTATGGACTTAGTGCAGTCAAGTTTCCAACTTGTTCACGATAATGGAATTTATTGTTTATTTGTGTTGCGCTGGTTGTTGTTCTTGTGAAAGTGTTTTTCTCTGAAAATGTGATGTAATCGTGCTTTTAATTTTATTTATTTTAATTTTATAATTTATTGATTTTCACTTCAAGACACAAGTATCAGTGTAGCCCTGGCTCTTGTACTAGGAGTTCCTGTGTGTGTGTCTGTATGTGTGCGTTTTATTATTTGGAAAATTGTTTTAAAATTTGCTTAGGTGTTTTCAAAATAATGAGACACGTTTTATGTTTGATGTTTAACAAAGGTTACTTTCAGCTGTATCTACTAGTCCGCTTCGTTAATTCATAGTTAAAAACCTACCTCAAAAACTGAGTTCAGAAGAAAATCAATTCATTGAAACATAGTTTATCGTTTTACCTTTACCATCGTATTTCAACCAAAGTTTATGTAAATAATAACAAATTTTAAACTTCAAGATTCAAAGGTAATATAATAATCGATCTAGTTAACAGCTCATCCAGATATGTATTCTTGTTGCATAACAAGCAGAATACTATCTCGATCGCTGGCTGTAAAATCTCGAGCGGTACTCACTGAACCGAATTACTTTAATTGATAGCGCTTCGCGATGCAACTTAGATTAATTCATGTGCCGCTTGTTGATATTGTTTTCTGTCAACTGTAAGTATGCTCGTAATTATTCTATCGCGTTTGACAAAAACTCGCAGTTAATTAAATCTTCACTAAGATTGAAACTATCACAGACATATACATTGGTCTTAACCCTAGATTCATAAACATACTTGGTGGATACACTATTCATGAACATTCGCCTCTCAGACGTATATTTTTTTTTCGTTGATTTTAGATTGCTACGTTATAAAAAAACAATAAAATACAGTTTAATTTTAAACGTTGTTTATTTATTAATAATTAAATGAAATAGAAACGAGAAAACTAGTTTTTCTGAGCAATCAACACATAACATTCCTCAAAGATACATAGACAATCATGTATTTTTTACATTGGGTACAAGCGAACCTTGTCATTTAACGTTTTTTATAATCGCAGAAACCACTTTTTTTTGTGACCCACTGGGTTCTGTTTGGGCAGTGGACGAAGTTTCGTAAAGTACTTCAGCAATTTTCCTTTTTAGGCATTGCTTCAAAGTTGACAATTCACGGCGGTGAAATATCTAGCATTAGACAGTTTCATCGTTACTTCTTTTATATACGATAGTTGGGACATTCGTTTCTTGTTGTTATTCATTGTATTATAATTATACATATATAACATATGAATTAATTATAGCCATATTCAGTATGCCATAAAAGTCACAAACAAAACCAAACAACCAAAAAATAGTAAACACTATTCATAAACATTTGTCTGTCGGACGACCTAATTGCTATAACTCCTTTTGGACATGTGCGCCTTCGCATGCGACCAGTACAAAACTAATTAATAAATGATCTAGGAAGGTACTAAGGAGTTGAACTTTCTATCTCTTTCACTCTGAAAGTTAGAAGAGTTTACGTGATTTGCGTGGTCTGTGAGACGAATGTTTATGAATCTAGGATTAAGGCGAAATGGGTCCCAAAGAAGATATTTTGACGCATTTCGGCTGCACGCAAAATCAATTTTTGTCCTCAAAAACCACAAATGCGCCTTATTTTATTACATGATTATAAAAATTTAAGATTTCTTTAGTGAATTATGAGGGCCAAAACAAGATTGACACAATTTGGCATGATACAAAAACATAAATCGCAGTTTCCTCAAAATTAGCATTTTTTTATGAGAAAAACTGTTTTATTCGATTGTAATTAAAGCAATTTCAATAAAATTTCGTTTAAACGTTCACCATTAAAGACATAAGAGAATTATGAGTTTATTTTCATGTAATGCGTATAGAATTTTAAAATGACATATTTTAAAAATACTATATATGCTTGTTTGGCCATACTAATGCTCCAAACCCTCTTACGATACCAATTCGCCTTAAATCAAAATAGCCCTTGAAGTTTTATGAAGAACAAGTGACATTCAGCCTTAGCATATTAAAACAATTACGAGGTCGAATGTAAGTACTTAGATTTAGGTGTTATTGACCCTAATATCCTTGTCCTATAAATCACTTCATCCGTCTCTTAGAAAAAAAAAACAAAAATAATATCAATAATACCAAATATGTACAGAAGTCTCATTTTATCTGCATCAGAGAATCATGATGGCTCTTTTGATACAGGAACTCCTAGTACAAGAGCCAGGGCTACACTGATACTTGTCTTTAGGTGAAAATAAATAAATAATATTATTGTATTAAGATGACTGAAAAGTTTACCTGCTTTTTACCAATTTCCAACCGAGCTTTTCCTAATCCGACTTCCACCATTAATAAGTATATGGGCAATTTCCAGAACTAGCGTTGACCGTAACCGAAATCACGCCCCACGAACATTCCCAGCGGGCATTGCCATAATCACATCTGATTTGCAGGAAATCTATCGAAAATTGCCGCTCACCTCACTCCAGACTCGATAATAAGTTTGATATGAACTGAAATAGGAGCCAATGCGTATCTCCTTTATTATTAATCCACACTCGATAGGATCTCGCCCAGACGCTCAGTTTTATCTCAGATGAAAGCTGAAACTTTGCCCGTACGTTCTTTCCTTTGCATTTAATTGAGAAAACTTTATTTTTACTCGCGAACAATTTAAGAGATTAGTTTGTGCCTAACTTAAACCTTTATTGCTCTAGGTACAGAATGCTCTCGTAGAATTAAAAAAGTGACACCTTTAATTTTCACGTGTTTTGTCATTTGACAGTAACGAAACTAATTTATATAAAATTAGCTTTGTAGCATGGTCATTAAAAAAATCTATTTGACAGTGGAATCTAGTAGTGGCGTGCCTAGGGGTCAAAATTAGGGCAAGCCGACATATTTTCATGATAAAAAAACACTACCTATCTACCATATCGCCTGGCAAGTGGCAAAACTGCGCCTACGGACTGTGCCGTTCGTTTATGTACTTACTATATTCGTATTTCATAATTGTAAGTAATTGCCATTAGCTATTATTTTTTCCTTTCTTGGTAAGTATAAATAAATATTTAAATTTGAATTATCAACAAAACACAATCGAAAAATTTAGGTGTATCTCTGCCTAACCCTCCGGGGAATACAGACGTGATGTTGTGCTTAAATATAAATTAATTTATAAATATGAAGAGTAAGCATGTACTGTAATGGAAGGAGCTAGTGGCTAAGTAATAACAGCCGCACGAGTCGATCCATCAGGTTAAGCTACGCTTGCTGGGGTTGGTTCGTGGATGGGTGACCATCTTTACATACCGAGACTCTTCCGTGCCTCGGAAAGCACGTTAAGCCGTTGGTCCCGGCTGTCATTCGTGGATCTTTGACAGTCGTTACGGGTCGTCAGAAGCCCGAAAGTCTGACAACCAGTGTTACCAAGGGGTATCGTATTGCCCAGGTACTGGGTTGTGGAGGTCAGATAGGCAGTCGCTCCATGTAAAATACTGGTATTCAGCTGCATCCGGTTAGACTGGAAGCCGACCCCAACATAGTTGGGAAAAGGCTAGGCAGATGATGATGATGAAGCATGTACTGTAATGATCTGCCAAGGGTACCTACTATGGGAGCCCAGCAGATTATTACGTATCCTATGTCATATGTAGTGTTTGATGTATGTTATGCAGTGTACGGGGGCATCAACACTACAATAACTTTGGAGACTAATAATGGTTATATAGTTATATTTTATAAGCTTATTGAAAACACATTTACAAGACACAGCTATTTTCTAACTGACTGCTATACAAAACAATTGGCTTATTCAATCAATTTCAAATACGTTCGACACTTGCTGGTGTTCGAACGTGCCCGTAGGCAAATACTTAACCGCCTGTGACACATAAGGTTACCAAAGGCATCAAACCTCTACAGTACCTACTGGTAATCCTTTACAAAATCACAACTCTCACTTAACTTTCTATCTATCAGTTTCTTGTAAAATATGATACAGCCATATGACAGTGCCATCTATTAACATTATTGGTACAACAGAGCTCTTCGAGTTAATTCATATTTCACTCGTTCGCAACAGTCGATATGAGTAAAATATTACAATCCAACGACTAGATGATGCACAAATAATTGATTGATTTCTAACTACTCTTTGTTTACGATGTTGATAATATTTATAATTACTCACAATGTGAACAGCCATAACTATTCATTCTTCACATCTGTACCACAGACAGATGACAAACTTTAAAGCACACGGACGGCTGATTAAAGGATTATTACTGTTTTTATGGCAATTATCGATAATTCGGAAAGCCGCTCTTACCCTTGAGTATTTCTTAAATATTTGTGAATACGTTTTAAAGATGAAAAAACACGTTCACAACTTGTCACAGGAATGGTCACAATTGAGTTAACTTTAAAAGTTCCGTAAAGGCATCCTGAAGACAATCTTCATTAATAAAATCAATTAACCTTTCCAAGTAACGATTGCACACATTTTAATCCTTCACAAGGAAAAACTGCATGTGTTTCCGAATTAATTTTAGAATATTTTTAATCACTTCAAAACAAAGGTAATCATAGTAAAAACGAATCACAAAACCTAAAATCACAGAAAATTAAAAAAAATGAATAAAACAAATCCACCAGTAGGTAACCACTAACCACTCAAAACAAATTTGAAATTATATCATTCTATCGAAATTCGCGCTGGGCGCCGATTTTTTGCGCATGCTCTCGTAAACTTACACACACACGATTCGTCGCATTCATAAAAAAGTCAAAAGACGCCCTTAAAAATTAGAACAATCTGCGAAATCGGTACATACTAATGTTATAAACAACGTTAACAATTTCTTTGCAAAAAAAGGGAGGCCCTAAAAGCCTCAAGAAGCTAGCACGTGTGAACGAGAATGTTACACAATGTACTACAGACGTCTTCATTCATCGATGCCATGTCGCATCCTGCTTAACGTTAAGCGTTAGAGCGAGATCCCAACTGCGGCATCGGATATAGTTTGGCAACGGTGCGTGACGAAAACGGCGTGGAATTTAAATATTATTCTTTGAGCGCGTAAACTTGGCAACCATGCATCGTATATAGCGCGCGGCCGGTGCTGCGCGGCGAACGCGGACGAGCGCATGTTAATGTTATTATTCTTATCAATTCTTGCGATATGAATGATTGAGTTGGTTGGTTAGTTGCCTTACAAGTTTACAGGTGTAGTTTTTGTAATTGATAGGCTCACGCTGTCTTGAAAGCCGGGCTTTTCGGCTTTAGTGAAAGGAACGCCACTGGAATCTAATATTCCTGCAATAATCATGACCATTTTGATGACTTGCTCTCCAAAATAAACTACATTTGCTACGCCGTAGCGTAGTAGCATAGTTGCGTAGCACTAAAGTAGCAGTCATTAATTTGTTTGTTTGTTGTTGACATTGTTTTTATTATTATTTTATTATTATTATTCTGTTTACATTTTCATGTTAAATTGAGATTTGTATGTATCTCATGTGTCGTAAAGGTGTAACTTTTTGACATGGGAGAACCTGAAATAAATGGATTTTATTTTATTTTTTTAATTTATTATTATTAATTTGGTTTTCCTTGTCCACTATTTTAATACATTTCCAAAAAGTCGAATGAAGATTGACGTAGTAATGCCGTCGTTATGTTTAATAAATTAATTGATTTTGTTAACAGTTTGTGTAGCACCTTTGTCTACGCCGTAGACTCGTAGCAGTATGGCGTAGCACTGCAATGCTTTGTAATAATAAATTTTAAAACTATTTTCTTTATATTCTACAGTGTGCTTTCAGTACATGCGGGATTCCTAGAAAATAAACATCAATCTACATTCTTTAAATTGAATCAACGCCTTAGAGCTGATTGCAACCCGAGTATTTTCACAAAATATATAAAAAAACAAAGCTTCGCACAACACATTAAAGTGTTGGTAATGCTTAGTGGACTCACGTTCCGAGGTGTAAACCCCGATAGCGTCGGGCTTAATCTTACTAAGTGAATTACTCTGTCGGTACCTCCACTACGTTCCTTTAGCTGATGGAATGAAATAACCGAATTTTTTGCACATACCTACACACTTTTATGCACCGTAAATTTCATGAATATGTTGAAAATATCCTCATAAATTCAGGTAATTACGAAAGCGATAATCAAACAAAACTTATTCAATTTCAACAAAGAGTACGTCACAGATCGGAATAAAATTTAATTACGTTACAATATTTGTCGGACCGTCACATCCCTTTGATATGTGCCTCGTTAAATAAAATCAGTTCATTTGATACACATTTTGTCATGTAATGAAAACAGGGCTTTGTTAAAATACACTAATATGTGTCAACAGTAAAGTTACCTGTGCGGAAATATTTGGATGTAATGTATATTTATCAACTGGGTTGGTCTGTGGCGTATATTATTTGCGATCTATTTACTACATTCATTACGCTCATCCATGATTTGGAGCGAACTTTTATTCCACTAAAAGTGTGAGTTATCTGTGTTCTTTCAGTCTATATACAGGGCAATTTTTTAATCACCAGCCAAATTTTCACAGGGTGATCTAACCATGAATATGAACAACTTACATTATAGGACCAACTCTGAAATCGCGAGAAAAAAATCAGCTGTTTCATACATTTTGGCCGAGTAGGTATTGAACTTTTGTATGAAACAGCAGATTTTTTTTTCGTGATTTTAGAGTTGGCTCCACAGTGAAAGTTGTTAATATTCATGGGTAGAACACCCTGTGAAAATTTGGCCGGTTATCGAAAACTAACCCTGTATAAGGTAATTTTGGACTACTTTTCAACAAAAAATGTCATCCAAGTCATTCATTCAATGTGATCACAAAATGTCACGTTAGAAATAGGTGTCCGCCGTGCGGTTATCGACGGTGTCGAAATCTATGATGGAACAGCCGTATCGTACGGAGTGCTCGTAACAGGAGACGGGACGTAAACTGAACCGGACGAGACCGTACGATCCCGCACGAGCCGCACCAATCTGCCAAGTGAATTACCCCGACGAAATCCGACGTAATCTCGTGAAAACTGCCACTTTGGCACACTCCGCCCTATACGTGTTTATGGTATATGATTATGATGATACATATTGTATCGACGTTTGGGTTTTAAGATGATTTCGTGGGTTTCGTTTCGGTGTGACGTCAGAGACGCTTAAGCTGGTTTACTTTTTCATATGAATCGATGTGAGGATAATGTCCGAACGAAGGATAGACGCACACACGTATATGTCGTAGTAACGCGTTGATCTGTATACAACCAATCTATAACGTTTACATAAGACATAATATGTAATAAGTAACAACTGTAATATTACTTTTGCGAGTATCTTGAAACATCGCAGTAACATTAATTCCTAAACGAAAAATCCCACGTAAAGGCTCCTGCAAACCGACGCGACATAAAGGCACGCTCGCGTGTCGCGCTTGTTTGCAGGAGCTTTTATAATAATGTAGCGAGTTTTCGAT
Organism: Fissipunctia ypsillon; assembly: GCA_947568875.1. Taxonomy (NCBI): domain Eukaryota; kingdom Metazoa; phylum Arthropoda; class Insecta; order Lepidoptera; family Noctuidae; genus Fissipunctia; species Fissipunctia ypsillon. Next base: position 9,828,072 of record OX387659.1, on the reverse strand, counting down.
TAAACCTTCGGACATCCGACAAGGCAATAACCCACGCTTTATGATAAAGTTAATTAGATAGAGCATTCGTTCCCCTGAGCAAGTATACAGATGAGCCGCTGAACGGGCCGTCTCTTGAAAATGGCAAAGAAAATGGTAACGAAAATCAACAGACTTACTTCCGCTATTTGACGCTCACGTGGACCTAATTGGCTGTAAAGATAAGGAGTGCTCGGTAGAAGGTAGTCGGAGTTATTTGAACTTTGAAGTAGGGTCAGAAAGTCAAACCGAGGTGTAAAGTACAGACCTTTGAATTATCATCATGTTACCCTTCAAAGGCGCCTACGACTAAACATGAGCTTCGTAATCTATACATATATGTGAGCGTCCAAGCAAAAAGGCTGGACCCTTTTTGCTTCTCGGCATTTAGTTTACGAGATATACGCAGTTTTGTAAAGATGGATGAAAAAATTGCATTTCTCGATTTTAATTGATTATTAATTAATGCTCAATTATCTACAAGTTCATATAGTAAGTGACTTTATATGATGTTTTTAAGTACCAGAAAATGTACTTAGAATCATCAGAAAATGTACTAAGTTGTACCAAAAATCAAACTTTGAAAATGCTTTCTTTCAAATCCAACTTTTTTCCGAGTTTCAACTTCAAATGTCTGATAAAAAAAAATGTGCCAGTTTTTGAAATTTTTTTTAAATCCTTATTATCAATTGACTATTCTAGTTACCGAATCTGGTCTTAACACAATACCCCACTACTGGACCCTATTTGTTTGGATGCCCACATATAATTACTTGTCCTGACTGATTCATCAATGCAGAGCCTAAACCGGGAACATACTTGAAATTTTGGCAGTTGATGCCTGTTGATTATGCTTTAAACGTACACTAAGGATTTTTGCAAAATCGTCCAATAAGGGGGGAAAGGGGGGATTTTGTTTGTATGAAAAATATTATTTCTTGAGTTTAATATACTTGAAACTTGGCACAAATACTTATCTAAGTAAATTATGAAGTTCGTCATTTTTGTTTAATTAAACTACTAAAGGGGTGTCAAACTTTGTATAGAAGAATTTTAACGCGCGTTCCGATTAACTCGAAACTCAGTATTTATACTTAAGAACGAAAATAAAGAATAACGTATATCAGGTTTTTTTTTTTGAAAATCTACCCCTAACGGGGTAGTAAAGTACGAAATCCACGCGGACGTAGTCGCGCGGGAAGTGCAAGTCTGTGAAAAATATGCGCCATATTATTGTTTTGTAGTTTTGTGAAAAACCTTCCAGTGTTTGCGACGCTCTTAGCGCGCAACGGCCCACGCATCAGTTTAGTGATTCATTTCGAAGTTTGCGAAGAACGGACGCGACGCCGTGCTCGCCTCGAGGTATAATTAGTTTCGTGATCGGCAACCGGGCGCGGCCCGGTCCGGCGGACGGGTAAAAGTCAAACAAAACACGGATATCGACGCATATACGACTGCACGCCGCACGCCTCGTCCCACTCGCTGTGCGACTTCATTATCAACCATAGAAATAAATAAACAAAATCAAGTCAAAATCAGGATTTATTTCATGCTATACGACCGGGACAAATGTAAATTCTCACTGAATTTCAAATTGCATAACACAACAACAAAAATAGACTGTATACTGTGTAGAATAACAGTTTTCTATTTATATTTTCTATGTCTATATGTACGTATTGCATTTCATCTTCTAAGTTTGTGAAAAATAATGAAATGCTGTTCTTTGGTAAGCGCATGACTTCAGAACGACTGGACTTGCAAAGAAAAATTTGAAAGTTTCCCGGAAAATTTTCAAATTCGGGAAAACTGAACGCTCTTTTTTGTATGAATAATTATTGAAATTTGGATAGGACAACGTCACTCTGGTCAACTAGTTGTAAATAAAAACCAAAAACAGAATTATAGTCGGGTATACGGAATAGAGCTGAAATTTATTTTCCATGAAATTCTCTTGCATCGCTGTATATTGTTGGTTGACGCTTTAATATTGGCAGCCATAGCGGGGCACTGAAGCGCCCTATTTACGGTTCAAAGCCTAGGAAAGTGGGCTGCCTGTATTGAAGAATTAAGTCAGTTTGTGTAAATTGGTAACATCCGGCGAGTACCGGAAGCTGCAGGGAGGCCGCCACGGCCGTGCAACTTTAGATTATATGGCGCTGCATTCATGCCGCGATCGTCGACAGTAAGGGAGCCCACACAAAACTGCGATGCGATGCGAATTCGCAGTTATGTGTAGGAGCCCTAACCGCCTATCAACTATAAATTGATGTCACATACTTTCAATTTAGGTTTTCCTTTTTTACCTTTCACCATTTTGCCCTTGCATAAGGACAAATAGATGACGAGACAATAAAGTTATAAATTGGGTTTTTCCATTTCATTTGATATGAAAATAACTCAAGTCGACTCGGGTATTTGTTGCCTACAATGTTCAATCGGTCATCGGTGTGGAAGTCAATATCGCTCATATTTAGTTTTTCGCCAGAGTATTGAGTACTTTTATAGGTTGCCTATCGTAGTTTTAAATCGAATCCCGCAATATTGCTTGTTCGAGTCTCCCAGGTGACTTCACCTGGTTGATTTTCATTTCGCAATGCATACACTACCATGCTGTGATTCTTTTATGAAACTAATATGAACTTTATTATTGTGACATCCGTATGTCGGCTTTCATGTTATTACTATTGTTGTATCGTCATTGGATTTTTTTATGAAATGCAATATGCATTATTCTTGCGGTAACACGCAATATTCCGTTATATTATTTCCTTAGCAATATCGATTTTGACGCGCATTGTTAACCCTTTATAGGGCAGAAACGAAATTTGTACAGCGTCTGCAATCACCCGACTTTAATGACTTTAATGTGTGTTTTTATTGATAAAATAGACCTTAAAGTTAGACTAGTCAACTACAAATTTCGCTTCTACCTTGTAAAGGGCTAATATAGGTATTTTGACCTAGAAATATCTTATTTGCTGTTCATTACAAAACGTAGAACGATAATACGTTTCCTATTACCCTTCAGATATGGAATCACTTATGAAACTTCCATTTCCAACAAATCGGATAAAACAACTGAAAATTCTCCAGCAAAAATACCAAATACTTTATCATACGTACGATTCTTGAGTATGGCCTCTTCCTCCGTATTCGAGTGCATTCGTTGTATCAGTTTCCAAGTCGCATGGTGTTCAATTGCACGAAGTCGAATTGCACTCGCATCGGAATGGACCCCGTCCTACGTTATATGACTGATGCACGGAGGTATTTCACGGAAAAATGTTCGAGATATTTCAGGCTTCTATAGAATTGTGTCGCGTGATGGGATGGTAGTCATCGGGCGATTGAATTTTGATGTATGTAGCTATTTGGTTCCTGGTGTGGTAGCCATTTTGTAATATATTTTATATTAACTTTGGCTTCACTCGCGGTGCTAGGGTGATGCCCGTCTCTATGGTACAAATAATTCGTATTTCGTATGCCATGTTTCACGTCCATCTGTGGAGGTGTAAAAGCAGAACCTTTATTTCTGCCTTGGCATAAACAAAAAATTGAGTGATGAAATTACCTTGAGTGATATGGGTATATCACCTCATATTCCGATAAACATTATCTGGTAATTTTAAAACTTTGTTCTACTTAAAATGATGAGATTACTCGTGCAGTAATCTCATCTCCCATAAAGAAGTTACATCTCCAGGAACCACTTGCTCTTAAAGTATTTAATTAATTAATCCACTTTTAAACTACACGCCCGCTGCGCAATTAAAAAAAATGTTTTTCCTCCATCGCTAAATATTTAAAGTTTATAAGATTACTGCTGGCGTAATCTAGTATCCATAAAGTGGTTAGACCCTGTAGCCGTGGATGCATAATGGCTAACCAATGAGTAACCTCGTAAAAATCCTTTACATTTTTTTAGGAAAAATTCGCTCCACTGCTTAAAACGTTGGCAAAGTGTGAGGATATTGAATTAGTGGCGGATTTTGCATTTTTTCCTGACTGTGAGACAAAAAGGCGTGGCGGCGCCCGTCGGACGCTGAATCAATTACGCTACGTTGACGCGGCGGTGCGGTAATTCGATCCATCGGCAAATGTTGATTCGACCGCGGGGCATGTCCGTCGGTGGTGGCAAGGCAGCCGCCAGCCCGCCAGCCCGCGCCATGCGCACGACTCACTGATCCACTTTCGCCTCACCTAAAATGTTACGCCTTAATTAAACTAGGCACATCCAAACACGTAACTGACTCGCAAATGGATTTCGAACTACTAGTATATGGCTGTTTCAGTATATTGACAGCTCGTTTAATAGGCTTAATTTATATTACCTTTTGTAGCCATTGTTAATTTAGGCCGGTATCACACCGCCACCGCGAAACCATAGCAGCGAAACCGCAGTAGTTCAATTCAATCGCGATTCGAGTAGCGGAACATCATGCGAGTCACGGCGGAGGTGTGATACCCGCCTTAGGATAGTCGTGCGAAACTCGTTGCTAAGGGCCTTAGCTTACCTCCGCCGCGAAATCGCGAAACCGCATGTTGTTCCACGAGTCACTTGAATTGAACTACTGCGGTTTCGCTGCTATGGTTTCGCGGCGGAGGTGTGCTAAGGCCCTAAATGATAACAGTTTTAGTAGTTAGCATAATTACGTACCAAGTGTTCTTGAAATGATACGATGAAATGAAATGATATATTTTGGTCGATAAACGAGATATTATGGTCAGTGTTGAAGAAAAAATGAAAGAAAATAATGACTTCCTATTCGATCCAATACGAACATAGCCGAGTTCATAAATTACATATTTACATCACTTATGCATAAATCATAAATACTACAGCAATATGAAATTATTCAAAGCAAATAGATAGGCGATTTATCTCACAGAATACACACTGAATCGGATCGAGAACCGAGAGTAGCGTGTACGCATAACAATAATCTGCTCAATGTTGGCTGGAGGGAGTCAGGCAGCAGATTTCAGGCGAGTGGCAAAGCGGATTATCGAAATTAACCTCTTCATCGGCTCTAATGATCGACTCTTCCACTCGAGTACCGGGGGTTCCTCTCAACCGGTACAATCGCTAATAATACCCACTTACTTAGTAAAACATAACTTCATCTTAGAAATATGTTTGTTTCTTATTGGTATTTATTTGTTAAGGGTATTAAAACTTAAGACTAAATTAAACTAACCTACGAAAAATCTTTAGTAAAATTCAGTGCATCAATTAACGACTTCACACATAAATTAATCTTTGTCTGTTTGCCAACAATTCTGATGTTTCAGATCATATCAATTTTAGCACATGTAAATATTTTAAGCGTTCTGCCTTCCTTCCATGATTTAGAAAAGACAACATTATTCCCATGGACATATTCAATCTGCAAATCTTTCCATTGTACACTATCCATAATAGGTTAGAGGGGATAAAGGCTCTATATTAGGTTGTTGCAGTCGGGGACTAATCTGGTACGGGCACGGGACTACAATAGGCTTTATTAACATGCATGCGTCCCGTTCGATACAAATTGGCGATGAGTCGCTGGCGCCGTGCGGTGAGCCGATTCTACCGTGTAATAATGTGCTCCCTCGATGTAGACGAGGACTTGGGCCATTTAGAAAAAGAAATCGTTTCTACTAGGTATACTATCTTGGAATATTTTATATGGCGTACCATATAAGGCCGCTATCCCACTGGCGTTTTACGAGCGTTGGCGCTTCTCCAACGTCTGTGCAACGTTGGCGCTGCGCAGACGTTGGAGAAGCGCCAACGCTCGTAAAACGCCAGTGGGATAGCGGCTTAAATGTCACAAAATTTTAGTAGCATTTTTTGAATGTGTACAGATTGTATGTTACCAGCGTTTTTTTTCTGAACCTTGCCAGTTGCTATGTACCTAATTACGGCAATATCAATTCGACAGTTAGATTTATCAAAATCGCCATATTTTTCTTACTTATATTTTTACTATGTTATCTCACTGAATTCGCATTTAAATCCTTAATAACTTAAATACCTATTAAGATTATTGTAGAAAGTCAATTTAATTAGTTAATCGAAAGTTAAATTGTTTTTTCACCGCCACCGTCAACGGGAAGTCACCGAGAAACGAGATTATTCGAACCGAATGTGACGTCGGTGGTGTGCGGTGGACACGCGGCCATAGTAAATGTATATATCGCTACTTCGGCGCCGTCATCTCGTTCTCGTTGACGTCCCGTTGACGGTGCCGGTGGACAAACGGCCTAGGGTCGGGAACTATTTAAGTTGATTTAATTACCACATTTTCATATAGTTTCCTTGTTCAAATATCGTACTTGAACCTACGTGAACTAACTAAAGTAGATGTACTGTCACTGTTAGTGTGCTGTTAGATACGATTAATTTGATTCTTGTACCTAATTTCAATGACTTCCTTTCAGTACATCTTGTTTACGTAAAAATCGAAAATCTATGTCATATTATTACCGATGAGTTAACATTTATGGAACAGTCGATGCTTTGATGATACTAGCGAATATTAGGACAAAAATACCAGTATAACCAGTGGTTAGGACCAGTTGGTCCATTAGTCCAGTAAAATTTATATAATTTTGAAGTAAAGTGATACGTAAAATAAATTAAAAAAAATATATACTGATGAACAATGTCATTCTCATAAACTATAGAATTTGCGGTAGGTACCTAACACCTGTTCGTTTTTAATAAAAATTATCACGGAAAAGGTTCGTCAGTGACCCACTTTCCGCGGAGTATTTAAGCGCATACATTATTAAATTTATTATAACAACTAAAAGTGTTACCGGTTTGCTTGCCTTAATTTGATTAACCCGTCAAACGTCCGCCTACTAGAAGCCGTTTGCATGTGAGCGCTCAATGGTTTTCACGATTATATTTATTGTCGTTTCGAGAGTATTTTTCTTATGTACCTATGGGGGTTCATACGACGTTTGAGAGGAGTGGGATGTAACCTGGCGTCATATGTTTGTACAGGTCCTGCCAAAAGTAGGATAGCTCGCGGATTCGTTGATACGATTGAATTTTCGTTTTCAGAGGTATTTTACGGCTGAATAGCTGTTCCTAAGAAAATGATTGGGTGTGCTTTCCTAGAAATACTCGTGTAATTTGTGAATGTTAAACATAGTTTCGCTGAAAAAGTTCTCTGAAATTCCACGCAAGTTAAGCGGTATATTTGAACCTTAATTCAATTTCGCCACACAATCCACAAAAATGTAAGTTTCAGTTCGAGTATCTACCTGTTTTCTTTTTCAGAAACGAAATTCATTAAATTTAACTAAGTCCCAGCTAACGTCCTCTCAAATTCCACAGGTAGTAAAGCATTTCTTGTAACAACTATTAATTACAGTGTACAGGTCACGCTAAGGTTTAATTTTATGGGTCCAAGTCATTGAATCACTCCCTTAGGATCTGGATCATTAAGTGGGTAAATGGTTAATGAAAATAGAATGAGCACTAAACATCGAAGCGGAATTTCGCCAGTCACCTAGCCGTCGTTAAATGTTGTTATCGTCGCGATTAAGTAACAAAACAACTTGGCTGGAGGGCGTCGCGGGGGGGGCGCGGGGCGCGGGCTACGTCGCGAATAATAATCTCAGTTTACGACGGCAGCCGAGTGAATCAATAAAAACACTAATAATGCACAGACGTAATCCGGATCGTGCAACGTCGCGATTACCGGCACTAACGAGATCGTAAAGACGGATCTCCAATGCACGGCTTAGCCGAAACATACGCGCTGCGGGTAGGCTACACTTGATATATGAGAGTTACCGGATACGGTACCGAAAACGTGTAGTTTCTTTATTTATTTATTTATTTGGGACAAACAAACACGTCTTTGTACGCAGATATAAACAATAATACGCCAGTGACGTCTTAGAAAAACTGAATTGTTTACATGTGCTGCCATTAGCAATTCTTCAGTAATAGTAGTTGATCAACCAACACCTTGAAAAATGAACAATTAGATATAACAGATTTTTGTTCAGAGAACCCTAAACTGGCATAGTGGATCCATTATTCTCAATTTGCGCCAAGTTGAAGCAAGCGCGGACGGCACGGCGGCAGACACGGCGGGTGTCCCCCTTGATTAAATCCTAATCCTGGGAAGTAAGAAGTAACAATTTGTGTGCATTCCTACATTCCCCACCGGTTTATACACTAGCTCCTGAATTGCACTTCAGCTTACTAGATTCCATTTTACCTTAGAATTTCATAACTTTTATTACTTTGTTTTTGAAAGAGACTTCTTGAAGATATTAACTAAACGAAAGTTTAGCTTAATTTTGTTCCAGTTATGATTGCGTGTGGTTTTGTTGAGATTGCTTGTAAATTAAGTAATCTATTTCTGAGTAAGCTGTAGGTTTTCGATTTATATGAGGTCCTAATTATGTCTTACGTCAACACTTTTAAACAGCACTTGCAGATCTTGTAATTATTACTCATCATCATAATTTCACAACAAAAAAGTAAATGATTGATAAAATAATCACACATACGTCCATCGTGCGCGTTTGGGTACCCAGATCGTCATGTAGACGTGTACCTCTCGGCGGCAGGTCTGACAAGGGGGACGCGACCGCCTGCAGTCCAGCCCTGTCGATGACACGAGCCTACGTAAATGTATCGATGTCTGTCGGACACTGAAGCCTGTTTAAATTGTACGCAGCATTTTGGAAAGGCCTGTTTTTCATGGATTTTAAATACGTCTTTGTTACGCATACATTTTCAAAGAATGTTTTCATTCCTTTTTAATTTTTCAATAGTTTTTCTCGGCTTGTGTTTGAAATCCACTCCTAACATGGTTTCGTATACCTTTTTTTTTGTTTTTTTTTTAACACTGCCAAAAAAAAACATAGTTATTGCTGTTTGATCAATGTTTCGATAATGTTAGACTGATTCGAGTCGACGTCTGTCGCGCGTGCCTCACGCTCATCTTGAGCGATCTTGCTAGTGACGGAATTAAAATTAATAGCGGACGGGCGAAGGCACGTCGTGGTAGGTCCGACCCGGTCCCAGTAATTTGTTTACTCGTCTCGCTCAGGATTACGTCGCATGCTCCGCTGAATAGGTAACTCCCGGTGACTTTTCATAAGTATCAGTCAACCTCCACTTCGCTCTGCTAATGAATTTTTATCGTTTTAATAACTTTCTTTGCGTGCATTAATTTTTGTCGGGCTTTTTGCGGCGTTCTTTCAAGTTTGGAACGTTCTAAAATGGCCGTTGATTTATCGTTTGCAGTTTTAAATAAAATACATTGACGGGTTGTTATTCAAAAAAATATCGTCATTTCTGTTACTTTTTTTACAAAAACACAAAGCACAGCTTTCAGCGCTTGTCGTCACAGCGTGCATTTAACAACAAAGCTTCAGAAATTCGAACAAATTACTGCACACGAAATTTCATTAACAATATCGCAAAGTTTGGAGCGTAGACATGGCACGATGGCACGTATATAATTCAAAGCCGGAGTTAATTGACCGAACACGGTTATGAATGATACGGCTAAACGTCGCCGGAGCGGGTCGAGTGTCGGGCGGTCGCCCGGACTTCCGATCGCGCCCGGCGTGTTTATTGTATCAGTGTCGAGGCTCATCAAAATGCAAATAAGGCACGCTCAAGCCCGGCCGCGGCGCCGGACAGTTGTCGGCGCTGTATTGAGTTATAATCCTCACTACACTCCTGTTTCCTATGTACCCTTGTTTCGACCGTATTGTGTTGTGTCTGCTACCGTTAGATATCTGTATGCAGCTTTCAATTATTTTGAGGGACGTGTTTCGGATTTTATTTTGAAATTATTGGCTATCCCAAAGTTTGTACCTAATAGGTTTCATAAAACGTGCGCCATTTAGAATTTCCGTTCTTATGAGCTGCTTAGCTTGCTGCTGCCAGATTATTATGAGTAGGATAAAAATTCTACTCATAATATTCTGGACATGTACATGGGTATGTCGTCTTCAACCATCTTATTCACCACTTCGCCGAAACAGAACGCAATCAATGCTTTCTATACAACCTAATCATAATAAGACACCGAACTGCATCAAACGTATTCCCACATGCAAAGGAGCTTATAAACTCAATACACACCGTCTTCGTCTGAAAGACACAGGAATGAATCGTTCGGGGCGTAGCTGTATGCAGTCGTTTAATAAGCTCCAGGCTCCTGGCTGCTCCTGCTCAGATTTCGGTCGTTAGCGAGTAATTGTCGACACCTAATTAGTCGCGACACTGGAGTGCGGCTCTCCAATGTCGAGCTCACACATGACCCGCGATATTTAACGCGATGCGGCATCGCCACCTCGACCGACAGCAATGTACATGCACTGTGGTTGAGATGTTTCATTAACTGTCTTTTGTGGGTGGTTGTACCTTTGATTTTTGTATTTATGTTCTTTATTTATAAAAAGTTTACAACAGACTCATACTTAAAACCATGCCCAAGGGTTGGTACTGAAGTTGCAGCAGTCACTTTGACATGTGCGTGGTACGCTTTTGTGCAGAATTTTGCAAGATGCGACTCTCTGTCATCTATATTGATTTAAGAATCCATATTCGGAACACGAAGAGAGACTCAATATAAAAAATAAAATTATCTACTTTTACAAAACAGTTTAGATATTTTACGTTGGAATTATTAACTCGTCTGCATGTTAAAATACCATTTCTAACCGAATATCTTCTTTGCAGGTATGGAGGCGATAATGTCGGAGTTCTTCAACGACACGACGACGGCGTTTTACATCATCCTGATAGTCTGGATCGCGGACCAGTACGACGCAATCTGCTGCCATACTGCTATCGCTAAAAGACATTGGCTCAGGTTAGTGCGGCCCTTAGGACCTAATAATTCGTTCTCATTACTTTTCGGCCATAGATTTTATGTTTAAGAAGAATACAGGGTGTAAGGATGGGTGAATTCAGTATATCATACTAAGATGACCGGTACATGAAATTATTTCAGGAACGTTATGGGAATCCAATAAACCTGATTTGTTTTATTACCTCACACGCAATGTATCGTTAACGTGGCGAAACGCGCGTAACGAACGGCAGCGCAGCGAGCCTTCGGCCGCCAAGTATTTCAACATTCATTGCTGATTTTTTTTTATTTTAGCTGTTTTATTTACATAAATGGAGTGCTGCGTACAGATAATGTAATTTTACATTGAAATAAAGAAATAGTAACTGAAAATACGATTAAAAAAATCAAAATTTTCCTGAGAATATTTTTGGTGGAATATGATACAAATTAAGGAGCTGAATTTACCCTGTTAATTTTGCGGAGGGCTGTCCCTTACACCCTGTATATTCGGATGTTAATGGTCAAGTACGTGACACATGTCTGGATTATTTATAGTTAGATTATTTATATTACATCGATGGGGCTGTGACGATTGGTAATGACCAATATTTTTATTCTGTCAAAATCTGATATTAATCAATAGGTATTTAGCAAATTATCGACTTTGAGTCGAGGTTTATTTTTGTATCGGTACCAACATATTATATAATATATGACAGTGAAGGTACATCTCTCTAGTTATCGTCAGCCATATTTTAACTACTGTGGGCGTACTATGGGTAGTGTTGGTGATTGCGCAGTAGAAAAACTGTTTGCAGTTCAAATCAAATAATAATTCACGATCAAATTAATCACACTAGCTATTCACTCACTGTAGGTACACGACACAACTATACGGAACACGCGACAGTTTCTAAACGTGTTCACTGCTCGACAGCCACCGACATACTCTGTTTAACTCTGGTCGACCAGCGTTATGTTGTAGACTCTGTCGAGCGCCGCTTGGTTGCGCTGGCGTCCCGATTAGTCAAACGACGACTAAAGTATTTCCGACATATATATCTTGAATTTCCACATACGGGTGAAAAGTAAATTGGCACAATGTTATTTTTAATAACGAGAACAATATTATAAAAACTCTTTCTTTTTCCTAGCATTAAAATGTTATAGTACCTAATAATGCCGCGGTGCAGCATAACGCGGGTATAAAGATTACATAATGCTGAGAAGAATCATTATGATCCTTTATTAAGCTGTTGCTGTAAGCACTATACAAAATAATAAAAGAAAAAAAAAAGAAAATATTAAATAAAATATGGTTACGCGGCCGTTGGCGAGATAATTAAATGAATCCACTGTTATCGCGTCCACTGAGTGTCGACATTTCATATTTTTGTGGACATTTATCAAAAAGTGATCAATGAAATGCCACAATGAAGAAAGTATTCGGTTGATAATAAAACGGTTCGGTTGATATTATTCTAGTATTCGGTTCGAAATAGGATAAATGTATGGTAGATATCTATGATTATTATCACAATTTTATTAACACTGATCTTAGGGCCTTGTATAATTTTGATCTGTGAGCATTAACTGATTGAGATTAATGAATGAATCAAACAATTCGATAAGCTTATCATAGTCTCACAGGACAAATAGTCATCCGTATTATCACCTTAAAATTCGGAGTTATATATTCTACTTAGTGAATATATCTGAAAAATATATGAGAATAATAAACTCATAAACAAAAAACCTTCTAAATTAGACTTACTTGAAACCTGCTACTAAAAACCAGTAGGTAATGATGAAATTGCCAGTTTGCTTGTGCCCTAAACCATGCACTCAACTGAACATCGACACTTAACTTCCCTTTCATAAAGAAAAAGGAATATAAAAATACTATAATTGTTTGTTTATACATATATGTATCTTTCGTGTTTGCACTGGACTCATTATTTTGTGGCATTTGTGTGTTCGTGTAAATATCGACATACCTCGCGCCGTCACGACGTTTAGTCGTCTAAGTATTTACTTATTATACGATTGATGTTTAATAAGAGAAATGTTTCCTGATTTTATGTGGAAACGGTCTTTTGAGTCGCAATCATAGGGGAAAGTTTGATGGTGATTCATGCTTGCCTTTTAGGTACCTACTTTTGAAATATTTCTAAAGGCCTACTTAATCATTATTTTTTGTTTTTTATGAAGAGTTGAATTGTACTTAGTATTGGGTTTGGACTGTTGAGTCTCAACACTTTAATGAACTGGGAACTTAAACTCCACGCGTCTTAATGATTTTAATATTATCTTCTAAGATACTTCCAGTTTATTAGATACAGCGGTGGAATCCTTCTGTTTGTTCGGGCACTTTGTTTTTACGCCTACTTCTGTCGCGCGTGTTTCTCCTTAATCAAAAGGCGTCCGGGCACGAAGCAATTTGGCTGGCCGTCCGCGCGGGCAATAAGGAGTGAGCGCTATTAAAACAAGCGCAAATAAAGCAAATTGAAAACGGCACCGCTTCCCCCTTGGAGAGGGCTAGTAGTACCGGCCCCGCGTCCTCGGCCACCCCGCAAAAACAACCGACTGTCGTCTGGAGAAACCTCTTGCTTCATCTAACTGCCACATATATCTCCAGAACTATCGATACGTGTACCGCTACACGACACAGTACATGTCTGTTTTACTCCCTACACTGCGAGCTTTTATTTACTGTCTAAACATGATATGGAAGTACTTACCTACGCTTATTTTGACATACAAAACTTCGTGAAAAAGTGCCTCACAACGACAACCAGAGGCTAATTATTATTTTTTATTTTTATATTCTCTGCTTTAAAACATAATAAAATAAAAAAAGCGTACATACATGCAACTTTTACGACAGAGTAAATAATATACTTTAACTGTTACAAGCCAGTTCTTTGTCAATTTAATTTCCCTTGTTCGCTTTATTTTATACATTAAAGTGCTCTCCTCCTCTATGTATCTCATCATATTAACTGTGATGTAATAAAAATATGAAAAAGTATTGCAATTTTCCGCTTGCAACCTGTATCAGAGCTTCCGTCAACGACAAAAGAGTTCTGTTTTTAATCATATTCGCTTTTAACAAACACTGGGTAAGTAGTGAGTACCTTGCGTTACGTAATTGGGTAAAATTACCAATTTTTAACCTGTACGGCTCGGAAGCTTTCAATCCGCCTAAAATAGTATAATTTTTATTTTAGAGACTATGTCATGCTCTAACGTACGTCGTGTCAAAAACTATGAGTAAGACCATAATCTAAGATATTTTTATTAAATATATCCCGGTTTTAGCGACCTTATAAGTATTTTTGCTAGTAGTGTAACGTTACAGCTCGTCTGTCAGGTTAAAAAAATAAAATAAAAACACAATAAAAATACTACCATTAGTAAAATGCAGTTTTAAATGGTCTACCGTCTAAAAATAACTACAATATACGCTTTCCAAAGTTTGCAGTATTTATAAAAGTGCAATATAAACGTTATACAATTTCGTGACTTGAAAACATGAATTTGGGTATAATATAATACTAATCGGAGGATAATAAAAGATACAGGACACACCAGCTCCTTCCATGCCACGTAAGTAACAAGGCTAAAATGACGTGGTATCGTACAGATAAATACCACAGTGGGTACTATTATTAAAGTAAATCTTTGCCTAGCCAACTATGTTGGGGTCGGCTTCCAGTCTAACCGGATGTAGCTGAATACCAGTATTTTACATGGAACTGACCCCCACAACCCAGTTACTAGGTAATACGATACCCCTAGGTAAGACTGGTTGTCAAAATTTCGGGTTTCTGACGAACCGTAACGACAGTCAAAGATCCACGAATGACAGCCGGGACCAACAGCTTAACGTGCTTTCCGAGGCACGGAGGAGTCTCGGTATGTAAAGATGGTCACCCATCCACGTACCAACCCCGGCAAGCGTAGCTTAACCTGATTGATCGACCGGTGCGGCTGTTATAACTTAGCCACGAGCTCCACCTAGTTAAAGTAAATAAACAATACCGTAGAATAACTTATTTTCAGGCTGAAAATGAAACAAGCGCAGTATTGAAAAAATGAAACGTGTGTCGGGGGACTTCACGTATGATTTAAAACAAAAACAAAATTTTCGCAGCCGCCATCTTGAATTTTCATTTTGACCAAATTTACAATTGATTTTGGCTTTTGAAAGAAGAAAGTCGCATGCAGGGGGCATACAAGTATGAACGCTTTTTTGCGTGACGATTTCTGCCAGTTTATTCCTGCCGCAAGCCAAAGTGCTTCGTTACATAAAGGCAAGCAAGAGAAGTTTGACAGGGATGTTAATAACAATGCGTAATTTAATTAACCACGGGCTATTTTACTTAACTATTCAATTCTGACGAGTCTACCGGCATGCATATTTTGAAGGCATGCATTGTTTTAATATTAAATTCTGTTGTGGAATTCTGCATTCCACTTATAGGAATGGACATTTTAGTTTAATTTTTCAGAGGTTGCATATTAATTACATTGTTAAATAAAGTATGACATTGTTAAATGAAGTATAAGACGTGATTAATAGGTATTATTTAAAGATATAATTTCGGCCTGTAATTATGGTATCGGAGAAAAAGAGCCAGTTTAATTAAACAGAGATAAATGGAAACATGAGCACTAACAGCCGAAACTAATAACCTATTTTCAGTAAAAGACAGATCGCTATTGGTCATGCCGGTAATATTCCATAGTCTCTTATAGATTATTGGGACGTTAAAACCATAGATAGATAGGTTTTTCTATCTCCAGTATGCCTAAACTGGAGATAGATAGGTTATTGGGTTCGGCTGCTAGCCTACTCACTGCGTATTGACGATTTCAACCTAACGTCAGTCAGTGGTCTTAGAGATAAAGTAATATGTAAAGAAGCGGGTCATAAATCTCCAACCGACATGTTTCATGATAAGATAACCTCCACAAGATTAGAGCACTCATCTAATTAGTGGTACGATTGCGGTTCACAAAGCGATGCCGTGTCAGTTCAAATGCAATGTGTTAATAAGTGCGCGGGCAGTGTTTGCCAAGGGTTAACCCTCGACTTGTCGTGGACGCGGTCGTGTTACGTGGCTCGGGACCACGGTGTACCCGGGACCCTGCGGTCGGGTGAAATCGGTGACCGCGTGACGAGCGGCTCCCCGCATAAATCTCCGCGACCGCCAATTAAGGCCCGCCCCGACAGTTTGTCTACGACGCCGCCCTGATTGCTTTCACTGCGACACGAGCACACGAGACCTCTCCGCATCTATGTGTGGAACAACTCTTAAATTGACGAATATACGGTGCCAATAACATGGAAAATGCCTGGGAAAGTCTAGCTTTAACTGCCAGGGGAATGAAAATTACATTAATCGTCTGTCCTTTAAGAATATCGTGTTAGATACACACCAAGACCTATATAGAAAATGTAATCATAACACACTAATTAGAAGTCCTAAAACAATCTTACAATAGATAAAAAATGACACACATTTATTTAACTGTCGTAACTCCCTTCTTGCATTCAATTACGAATTTGACTTCTGACATTGAGTGCACCCCTGTTCCCATTTATAACCTACCCGGCGCCCTTGTCAGATCGATAACCCTTTATTTGTACACCTACCAATACACAAACGGTTATTGGTTTTTGTGACGTTTCCTTTCCAACATTTCGTGGATAAGCGGAAAGGTTCACTGTAACGGTGAAATAATGTGATAAGGATGTATGAATGTAGGTACCGTATGTAGTAGTGACAGGTTTGAGTTGAGGGTAGAGAAATATGGCTGTGCAACAATGGTGGACCAAGTCAGCTGGTTATAGATAACGATGTGATTATGATGCACTTTAGATTATTTTAAATATTGATCTAAGACGCTGAAAGACTTCGGCTCTTGAGGACAAAAAAAAAAACCGGCCAAGTGCGTGTCGGACCACGCATAATGAAGTGTTCTGTAGTTGGGATGAATGTATTCCAAAACATTGTAGTTGAAAAACATGTTCTCCCATACATCGATATACGTCACGGTCAATTCCTCAACTGCAAAAGTAAATTTGTAATCGCATTTTTTTATGTGATAAAATTATAAATTAACGATTTTCGGACTTTTTCCTTTACTTGTGCCGTGAGACCTTGCTTCTTGGCAAATTTCATGATGACTACTACGGGTACTTCCCGTTGACCTAGGTCAACGGGAAGTACCCTGTAGGTTCTGATTTATTTGCGATTATCAAAATATGGCGCATAAATGACCGAAATTTTTGATTGCGTTGACTTAGAAGCTTTATTTTTTTAGAGTTCCAAGGGACCTACGTATTTGATATTAATTTCAATTTGATATCTCTACGCGTTCCTGAGAAAAAGGGTCTTGACAGACTAACAGACAGACAGACAGACAGACGGACAGCCAAGTGATCCTATAAGGGTTCCGTTTTTTCCTTTTGCAGTACGGAACCCTAAAAATATCTACTTGTTAGCATATCCATAAAAAAATATGTTCGACAGGTAACTTTTGAACAGAATACCCGTACAAAAATACATTATTTCGTCGATATGGGGATCAAACTCACTACCTCACAGACGTTACCAGTTCAAAGCATCGCTTGTTACTACTGGGCCAATGACATATAATGCGGTAATATGTGTGCGATTTTATTTATAAGCGTGGTGTGAGAGTTGACGCGGGCGTCGTTAGGGGTGTGCTTCTCGTGTGTCATTTTAAGGATGTGCCAAATTGAAGGCTCCAACGTTATCGCGAGGGGAGTCTGATTTATGCCCCGGGACCGTCGCGCCCCCGCGCCTTCGATCAGAGGTTTATTCACTCGGCCGAGGTCAGTTTTCTTATACGAACGACGACGTAATATGGCCGCATTTATTATGAGGGCTACGAAAATAACGCGTTAATAATCTCGTCGGAAACGTTAAAGCTTTGATGCGTTCGGTGTGCAGTAGGTATGACGTAATGACAGAGTGCCTTATAATTTAAGATCAAAGTAGCGCGTTGTTGAGCATGTGGATGTTTGAATCGATTTTAGTTTGGAATTAAAAAAAAAATGTTTTATTTGGGACAACATAGGAACCATTTTTGTTAGTACACACCTTAGATACTACAACTTATACACTAGGATTAGTAACAAATTTAAGAATAACAGACTAATTAAATACTTAAGAACGTACACGTATGTGTAATTAAGAACTTTAGAAGTATTTTACGAATGTTAAGTTTTGTACTCTTCAAGATTTGTTAGTTTTCTTTGTTTAAAATATGAATTTGGAGCTACGTCTCAAAAGACCAGATTTAGTTTACATAAATTACAAAAAAAAAATCACGATTTCGAATTTAAAAGTAGGTTGCAGTTCTAATCTTTTAGCTGCAAAATGAGCAAACCACATAAGACTACCTACCTACATAAGAGGAGGTGCCAAATAAATGTCATAGTCGGCAACACGCAATAAACGCAGCGTGTCTGTAGCGGCAGTAAACATGCTTGTCTCAGGTTTGCAACGGTTTAACGTTCCGCCTCGTTGCCTGTTATAGTTTTATGTCCGCCACACGCTACGGGACACTGCGAGACAATTGTGTTAATTGGAAGTGCTCACTGGAAAAATGTGAGCGTTAATGACAATTTTTATATTATTGCTGTGTTGTAAATTTTACTGTAGGTGATTTTGTTGGAACGTCACTGAGATGAATTTAATTTATTTTGTTTGAAATAGAGCGAGAAAACTGTTCGTACACCATTTTCAAATATGCAATGTCTTATCGATCAAAGCAATCTTTTTAGGCCTCGTTTACGAAGTCGCAGGGCGACGCGCGTCGCGTCGGACGTTTTTTTTTTTCAGTTTACAGACAGGCGGCGCGTGCTGCGGCTCGCGTCATCACACGCGCAAACGCAAACATTATGCCAATGTACGATGTTGTTTACCAAGATACGGGGCGTGACACGGCGCGTGGTGCGGGGCGTGAAGAGTAGCGGTGCCCGCGGTGGTGGGTGCCGCTACGTTTTACCGTGAACGGAGAATTGCAGGAATAGCTGGCAGCAACCAGTGGTCTCGAACCTACCGATTTTTCGGTATTTCTACCGATATGGGCTCTCGTTATAAATTAGTCAGTAAGTTTTTATTTCAATAAATAAATGAATTTGATTGAATATTGTATTTTTTTGTCAAATACCGATTTTGGGTACAAATATACCGATTTTAGCCGATCTCGCTCTATGACGTTCGAGACCACTGGTAGCAACGCTGCATGCGCCGCTGCGATAAACGTCGCATGCGACGCGGCGATGCCATCCGCGGGCTCCGCCTGCATTTCAAACAAACGCGTGTAAAATCTCTTCTTCGTAAACGCTCTTATACAACGCCATATATTTGAATTTAGTGCGGGCCGCGCCGCTCGGCATATCTGTAAAATTTCACTTAAAAGAGTAATAAAAACGACAGATAAGTAGTCTGTGATTGGTACGTGGTAGTTGAGCATCAATATAATTCAATACAAGTCGGTACCTACTTACCGTCCTCATTAAAATATTTTAAGGCTTTCTAGATCTTCCACTCAATTGCGGTATAATTTATTGAAAAGCCAAGTTACGTTTGTAGGAGATACATAATTCCAATAAAAAATAGACAAGATCAAACAACTTTTAACCCAAGCAAACAACATTTTAAAATATTATAATTTATTTCGACTCAATTCCTACTTTCGCTCAACTTCCATTACGCACCCTTGTTCCATCTAAATGGGGTTTATCACCAATGTTTTAGTGGTGCTGTGACACAAGGCCGTTGTCGCCAGTCGTACGGTGCCGTGGGTCGGGCCCACTCAGCCGTGCTCCGAATGCGTGATGACGGCTGGCAGCTAGCGTTAATTACGCTCCAACGAACAACCAACGCATGCCGAAAACACTCCAAACTGTCCCTAATAGAGCCTTGTAAACTGCCGGAAAACATTTACTGGTCTTAGAGCAGCTTTGCGTCCATTATTTCTTTCTTCGGATATGGTTTGATGAAGTTACTTATCAGGTTCTTTTTAAGATTTTGTGACGTTGAATCATGTTATCTCTTTAAGTGAACCTTATGCAGACTATTGACGCCCACGGAATCGTAAAATACACATTTTCATCATGATTTTACAGCTTTGTACAGAGCTTGTAGGATTCTCAATTTATGGAACCTTTTCACTTTTAGCAGCTTAATAACACATAACATAACATCACGCCTGTATTCCCTGACGGGTTGGGCAGAAGTTTACCTATAGTACACACACATTTCGCTAGTTATGTTTGCGTCCCATGTAATAGGAAACGACCCTATTGCCATTAACCGGGCACAAATCCAGACTCCGGGCTGCTACTGCAAAATTCCCGATTACACTTCCCGACCCAGGAATCGAACCCAGGACCTCATGGTAACAGCTTAATAATATACATACAGACATTTGTAACATGCAAACAAACATATCACACTATCACACTTGCAAAATTACCACACCTAACGGAGATTTCTCTCAAATTTGTTTACATGTGTACCTACGTCCTACATAATTATATCAAAATAATCCACAATTAAATCGCAAACGGGTGCGATCGGCGTATGTCGGGGCGGCGATTAGTCGCGGCCGTCAGTTTGGCGCCCTGGGCGGTGCACAGTGTTCTCATTTAAACAAGCTATCCGGTTAAAAAAATAATCTCACGAAGACCTTTATAAAGTAGAAACTGGTAGCCGAATTCTGGGCCGACTCCATTTAGATTACCACCGACACGCTAAGAAGAACTAGGTAGAGCTTGTGTCTTTTATACAAATAAATAAAATTGTAGACTTTATAATGTCAAAATAACAGCTTTTTTACTAAATGCATATGAAAGTTGAAGGAGAAGGTTGTTGCATAATTTTTTTCCCACTTTAAAGTGAGTGTTAATTTTTTTTTAATACTTATTTATTTAAATAATTAATCGACAATATAATCACCATCATTATTGAGAACATGTAACCATCTGCTGGGCAAAGTTTCAATACCCTTAGCCCAGAAATAAAGTGGTTGACAGGCAAAGAAATAGGCAAGTTCAATTTTTAGGTCACCGAAATTTTCATTTTGTTTTTACGAAGATGCTGTTTTAAAGCACGGAAAAGATGATAGTCGGAAGGTGCCAGATCAGGGCTATAAGGTGGGTGAGGTATCGTTGTCCAACCGAGCTTTTCTAGAAAACGGGTCACGTTCGCTATATGTGGTCTTGCATTATCATGAAGTAATGATACTGCAAGACGTTTTGGCCGTTTTTTCCTAACAGCTTGCGCCACCTTCTGTAGTTGATTCACGTAGACTTGGCATTGCTAATCTGATTGCTGCCCATTAACTCCCAAAACAACAGTCCTCGCGAACCCCAGAAGACTGACAGAAGAAGTTTGTGATCATGCAAACTGCTTTTTGGTTGTGTTAGTGGCTGTTTATCAGTTTTATTAAAATGTGGCTGTTATTTTAGTATATTGTGTATCTTACGACTTCCATGCGAACGAAGTCGCGGGGCATAGCTAGTATCAAATAAAATAATTGTTATAGTAGTTTTTTCTCTATAACGTAGGTAAACTAAAAAATATACAGAGGAAAATGTCGACAGTTTTGTGTGCTATTAGCAAATAATTATGTTGAAAACAGTCTACCGTTCAACTGTGGTATTAAAAACCCTTGTTTCCGAAATGCCGATCAAATATTTCATCAGTAAATTTAATGTTCATTTTCATGCTTACTGTAGCTGTCATGGTTGTCAGTGGTGAATCAAAATAACAACCGTCATTTATATCGACATGAGCTTCGATTTCGTACATACTGACTAAATCCAATAGGGTTTCAGAAAACGGGGTGATTTCATTGAAACTTTACCATTAAAGATCAAAAATGACAACAATTAAATATTTCTTTTACATATTATAACATTAAATCAAGCCTGTTTTCTCCAAAGGGTTCGGCAAAGGTGTAGGTACCTATAGTCTATTCATTAACGCCAGTTATGTTTCAAGTCTCAAGTAAATATTTTATTTTTTGCGTGTAACACAATTTTCTTTACAATCTTCCCAGAAATATGCAAGTGACTTTTTGCCCAACTATCTTGTGCTAATGGGAACACAGTGCGGCGCCATGCTTGACGCCGCCCGCTCATTTACATCTCCACATAGATGACAACTTGAACACTGGTGGTTCCCTCCAAATTATCATGAATATAGTGCGAAGCAGTTTCCGAGAAATATGAGGGTACCGTTTAATTCAGCATCGTGTAAATAAAATAAAAATGATTAGGGAAAAATTTAAGATTTTTTTAACTCTTGTCTAGGTCAGAAGTGACAGAGACAAAGTCGACAATGAAGCGAGCTTACCCAGAAGAAGCCTGTTCACTCTCACTGAATAGATGAGGGTTGTATGCGTTCGGAAACGCACATGCAGGTCGACACTTTTGCTGTGCGCATCACAACAGACATTTGGAAACGCTTAGTGCGGATTGGTGGAATAGCAACTAGTCAGGGATGGTAACCTGCAGTGCGTCTAGATGTCCGATGGTAGAAGGATGGTAGATGCTTCATGGAAAACGCTGAATGACAATTTTCGCTTATCTTGACGTTTTAAAGTAAGAAGGATAAAACCAATATTAGTTACTGTAAGTAATATAACTTGCGTCCGGTCAATGGTTATAAGTTTGCCCCTGTGTCGTAGGTTATTGGTGGAATGTTATTTTACGTTTCTGTAATTTACTTACTTTATTTATTTATTTATTTAGGATCTTCAACAAAAGATATACACAGTACATGACACGTTAATAATGGACAACATTATGTATTAAGTAGTGCCTTCTACCTTCAATTATAGGAGACCACAGCATGCACAATAAAGTTAGCAACTAAGCTTATGAAGTTAAAATATTAATATGAATGTATTGTCGTAGGTACAGGCTGGTGGTGGTAATCTCATGTATTATTTAATGACGACAGAACTTTAACCGGTTTGTACTGTTCTTCATATAAACTGCTCCAAACTGTCCAAACGCCCGTATTAGTTAGAAAGTACGACTGGATTAATCGAATACTTCAGTCTGTAAATTAGAACCCTCACTGACCACGCTGTTTCACAACTTAGTCTCCTTATGACTTAACATGACATGTCTGCGCCAGGAGTCTCATAACCCACTTATAACTCAATTAAAGCCACCATTCACTTCTGTCATAGTAATGCCAGAACTAGGAATAGTTCCAGTTCAGCTGATTAGGTACACTACACTTATTTTCATTTTCGGTGTGTGTTAGTCTACAAGTGGTTTAATCAAGTAGGCGAAATGTTAATCATGTATTGGTGTTATTCATAATGATAATTTGCACGAATATATATTCTGGGAACTAGAATAAAATCAGGTTCTTAACATATCAAATTATAATGCTTCAGAGATATATCGAGGGGCGTTGTTAAGTTCCCGGAATAGAGGGTAAGAAGTGGAAATAAAAATAGAAAATTATTTTTCCTTTTCAACCGGCTACCCTAATACATGTTTCCGATCTTTCAATTAACTTATGTATACTTTCGAAAAAAAATGTTTTATCTTTGTCTGAAAAATACGAAACGGTTACGGTACGGTTTGTCTGAAACTGCACCCTTCACTTCGTCATCACTTGAAAATTTCTTCCCACGAAGTTCTTTTTTCAAGTTTAAGAATAGGTAGTAATTGCTGGGAGCCGGTCAGGACTGTAAGGTGGGTGTGAGCCAGATTTTGGAAGCTAACTTCTGCAGGGCGGCCACCGCAACACGGCTCTTGTGGACAGGCGCGTTGTCGTGTAGAAGGAGGACACCTTTGGTCAATTTTCCCCATCTTTTTTCTCTCACGGCTTCCTTTAACCCCCCAGAGGTTCCTAGACTTTGTTCTCATAGACCACTTTCAAAATTTAGCTGGTTCCGGTGGACGCCCTGCAGCTACATTTCTACCATATTCCCAAAACTGTGACAAAAAATGTGACGATAGACCCCAACGTAGACCTCCGTCGAGTCTCCCGTGGACCCCTGGGGGCCCACCTGGACCACTTTGAGAACAAAGGCTTTATCCGATCTAGGATTAAAGCTTAGTATTCTGCGGTTGCGGGTACACCGTTATCTTTGTAATCGATCAACAGGAACCATTTTCGAGTCCCAAAACACTGTCGCCATGATTTTCTTAGCCAACTGTGACACCTTAAACTTCTTAGGTGGTGGTGTGCCTTTTTGTGCCACTGAATAGAGTCCTGTGTGGGCTTAAGTTCATAATACCACCACGTTTCGTCCCCCCAGTAACAATTCGAGTCAATATCCCATTTTTGTCTTCACTACAGAGGTCCAAAAACTCGCGAGAACAGTCCACGCGCTGTTGTTTTTGAGGCGGCACGCATGAGCATTCTCGGCACCCATCTTGCGCTGACTTTAGTCATGCCAAGGTGATCGTGAAAATTTTTAAAAATGGTTATATCTGATACTCCAACTATTTCTGCGAGCTGATTCTTCTTTAGTCGGGCATCTTCCAATATTAATTTTCTACTTTTTGAATGATTTCCGGAGTGGTCACCTCGATCGGCCGTCCTGGCCATGGGTCGTCTTCATGTAAGTCCCTGCCTTGCTTAAAGAGGGTATGCCACTTACGTAAACAATAGTTTTACCCGGGCAAGAGTTCTCGTAAAAGGATGACATCTTTTCCAGTATGGTTTGAATTGATTTTCCTTGCTTGGTAAGGAATTTAGTACTCGATTTGCTCCATATTACACATTTTATTCCCGATTGACTAGTATGATCGACGATAGTTCAAAGACTAATGACCTAATTACGATAAAACTTGGTACTTATATTAATAATGAGTTCCTTATTTAGTAACACCTCGGGTAAGTGCTCCCACTAAAAACCTAACTACCCATTCCGCGAATTTAAAAACGTACCCTCGTACCTACAAGGAGGTGATCAGTCATACAAGTTTACTTATCCATCTCAAAGGACCAGCTTATGTTAAAGTCTTAAAACAGGAAAACTATAACTTTCTGTATCCAATTTTGCACTCAAAACCTCATTCCAATAACCTAGTAGAGAGTCATAAAAACATATGTTTGTGATAAATGTAGTTTCACATCACAATTACATTACGTAAGTTAATCGGCGGCCATCCTAATGAAATTAACCGTATCCGAGGACAGATCACCGCGACGCCTCAATTAAAATCTCATTATGGTTAATACGCAATGGAGTACACTATTAGTGGGATGCGACAAAATTGTTAAGCTAAATGACCGGGATCCTACTATGAATTTTACGTTTTGTTGACAAATTGCTATGGCCATCAGAAAAAAAAAAGAAAGAATTAGTTGTGATTTTTTTGTTAAATTTCTTTTCTAACTATGAAAAAATCTTTCTCAGGTTAGTTTTTTATACCATTGTGATACAGATAGAGGCGCTCGTGGCTAAGTAATAACAGCCGCACGGGTCGATCCATCAGGCTAAGCTACGCTTGCTGGGGTTGGTCCGTGGATGGGTGACAGTCTTTACGTACCGAGACTCCTCCGTGCCTCGGAAAGTACGCTAAGCCGTTGGTCCTGGTTGTCATTCGTGAATCTTTGACAGTCGGTACGGGTCGTCAGAAGCCCGAAAGTCTGATAACCAATCTTACCAAGGGGTATCGTATTAAGGCTCCTGCAAACAAGCGCGACACGCGACGCGAATCGCACGCGACACAAAGGTACCACTCGTCGCGCGACACGCGGTGCCTTTGTGCCGCGTCGCGTGTCGTGCCTTTATCCAGTTACTGGGTTGTGGAGGTCAGATAGGCAGTCGCTCCATATCAAATACTGGTATTTAGCTGCATCTGGTTAGACTGGAAGCCGACCCCAATATAGTTGGGCAAAGGCTAGGCAGATTGATTTTTTTACCGTTGTGATACAACTGATATAAGTTACGCAGAAAAATTTAAAAAAAAATCGTTTTATAATACCTACAGCATGATCAAAGCCCTAGATTTTTAGTAATCTGTTCTATCCTAATCAGTACAGCTAGGAAACGATAAGCACAATTGTTACTACCTATGTATTATACTATTTCAAGTACTTAACGATGATTTCATTATAAATGTTATTATTATGAAATTTAAAAAAAAAATCCTTTTTCAAAACACTGACCATTTATTACCATACACATAAACAATCATGCACGTTTTTAACACGACGGGTATATTTTGATCAAGTGCGGTGGCAGTCTGTCTCGCTTCATTTGTATATCATTAGCATCAGGGCGCATGTCTCGACGACGCGGCGCACTGACATCGCTGACATGTCATTTTCATAATCGACGCCATCGATGGACGGCTTAACAATGGCGCACAAACACTGACTGAATTGTCTGTCGTTGAAAATAGATTTTTTTTATTTTTTGTTCTATTTTGTGCGTAGTGCTTTTGCAATATTTTTTTTGTCATGAAAATAAATTGAAGATAATTTTTGATTGGGTACTAATCAACTCTTTATTAATTTGAAAGATTACATTTAATCTTTTAAAAAGCCAATCTTAGGGCACCCACACATTTCAGGAGTGTCCAGAGAGGCGCCACGGCGTCCTCACCTTTCGCCTGGCGCAGGTCCTCAATGGACATGGGTTCTTCGGAAGGTTCCTGTGACGGATAAGGCGGGAGGAAACGCCCGGGTGTCACCATTATGTGGATCGCCCGGAAGGTACGGTAGAGCATACGGGGGAGGCCTGCCCGGCTTGGGCGGAGCACCGCCGCGTCCTCGCGGAGGCAATCGGTGGCGGCGATCTCTCGCGTCCGGCCTTAGTCCAGGCCATGGTACGGAGCGAGAGTGCATGGGAAGCTATCACCTCCTTCTGCAAAGCAGTAATGCTCGCGGAGGAGGGGGCGGAACGCGTGACAGAGAGGCAATCTTGGCGCCCTCACGCTCCTAGCCGCCGCAGGAGATGTCTGGGCGTCGGGAATTGAGAGCCGATTCCCGGCCACCGGTAGGCGCGGGCTTTTTTTTTTTTTTTTGTGGATGGGAAATCATCAAATGACTTCTCCCGCTCTGGGTGGAGCGGGAGGGCGTGTCAGACTTTTACTGACTAAAACCCATCCGTGTTCCTTCTGTTGCCTGTGCCGGGGCCACGGTAACTCTTTCGAACATCCCGCAACCCTAGCTGGAATCGGCCCTAGCGGACCCCGTCAATAGCGCTGACATCTCTTTGAGGCGCGCGTGGAACACGACGCGCCGTCGACTCGGGCTTGGTCCTTACCGGTCGGCGAGCTACCCATTGCTCGCTGTCCGCAAGCCCGCGCCTACGGTGGCCGGGAATCGGCTGCCAATTCCCGACGCCCAGGGCGTCTCCAGCGGCGACTAGGGGCGTGAGGGCGCAAAGCTTGCCTCTCCCTCACGCGTCCCGCCTCCTCCTTCACGAGCATTACTGCTTCGCAGAAGGAAGTAATGGCTTCCCATGTACACTCGCTCCGTACCATGGCCTGGACCAGGGCCGGACGCGAGAGATCGCCGCCGCCGATCGCTTCCGCGAGGACACGGCGGTGCTCCGCCCAAGCCGGGCAGACCTCCACCGTATGCTCCACCGTGGTAGGCGCGGGCTTGCGGTAAGGACCAGGCCCGGGTCGACGGCGCGTTGTGTTCCTCGCTCCTCAAAGAGATGTCAGCACTTGGAACACGGGTGGGTTTTAGTCAGTAGAAGTCTGACACACCCTCCTGCTCCGCCCAGAGCGGGAGAAGTCATTTGATGATCGCCCACCCCAAAAAAAGGGCCACACAAAACTGCGATTTCGCATCGCGTCACAAAAAATTGCGAGCTCGCATGTGCGTTGTTTGACAAAAGGCACAGTTTTGCCAAAAGTTTTGCGTGCGATGCGAATTCGCATTTTTGTGTGGGAGCCCTAACTCTGCTGGGCCCTGTGGAACACCTCTTTCAAAACCAAGGAATAGAAATAGTACCCGGTCTAAAAAGAATAGTCGGTAAGCTAATTCGAACAAAACGCCCAAAATTTCTAAACATATTTCAATTAAATATACTCGTACCAACGAAACATGACAATATATCGTTGGCTTGGTAAAATATGGTCGCGGTAAGGATGATCGGTCAAGTGGTGTTTGAACTAAGGCGCGGCCAGACGCTCCTCTGTTTGTCGCCAGTGTTTGACCACCTTCTTTATGATCGTCCATCGCCTTGGCACGATACTAAGTCTAGCGTATTTGAAAATTGGAAGAACACACCTTTTTGCGTAGCTTTTCGTGAATTATGATGTAAATATTGAGGGTGGCCGTTCTTGTTTGTGTAAAGATTCATTGTTGCAGCTAGCGTCGGGTTTTCTATTTCTTTGTGGAACTTGGTGATTTTTTTTTTCACAAAATGTTGCAGCTCTTTCATTACTGAAAGATTGAGAAAATTACCTATTATAGGCGGGCTCTGATCGGCAAGGTGGGCTGAATATAATAGGAAAATCTCGAATGCCAATACCGCAATAATTTTGTAACAATTTATTTCAATATCAGTTTCATGTAAACTGAAATATTTGCAAATATTTATGTTAATTAGCGGTCGTTTCGGTGAATACTTTTGTAAAACGCCTGATATGCAATCCCGCATTCAGAAATTGCGGAAATATTTCATTTTCAATACGCCAATTGTGTGAAATGCTAGCTGAAGCATTTCAATGGTATAATTGTGTATATTCTGGCAATTATAGGTCTGTGGAAATATTCCACGTATCAACATGTATTATATTCTTTTCCACGTGCAAATCATTACGAACACAAAACATATTGTATTTTAAAAGGTAACAAAAGATAATAACCGAGATTGCGGATGGTTATAAAATATAAACATTTTATTATCATTTATAAGGTCTAAAGATGTTTTAGAAACGTTCTACTTACGTAAATGATCCCAATATTTTTTGTTACGCTCTTTTGAAGTGACTCAATGGAATAACGCTGTACAATCTACCAGCTTTAATAAATAACCTGAATTCTATGGTTCCTACTCTACCTACACTATGGGAAATAAATTCAGAAAACCCCCAGAAAAGGCTGGACAACTTAAATCAGCAGGAAAGTGAACCAATTACTTATTGTCGTGGTTATGTAAGCAGTTCACGAATGAAAATATATGTATACTTACAGTAATATCAACGCTTCATAATGGAGTTTTCCAAATGAAGTGATGATATTTAAACCAAACAAAAATACTTTATATTGAATAAATATTTTTCGGTAGTGAGGGGCTTGAGGCTAGGTAATAACAGACGCACGGCCGTCGATCTGGTTAAGCTACGCTTGCCGCGGTTGGTCCGTGGATGGGATGAGCATCTTTACATACCAAGAACCCTCCGTGCCTCGAAAGCATGTTAAGCCGTTGGTCCCGGCTGTCATTCGTGGATCTTTGACAGTCGTTACGGGTCGTCAGAAGCCCGAAAGTCTGACAACCAGTCTACCAAGGGGTATCCCTGTTATTACCCTGTATTATTACCCTGTGACTGGGTTGAGGAGGTCAGATAAGCAGTCGCTCCATGTAAAATACTGGTATTCAGTTGCATCCGGTTTGACTGGAAGCCGACCTCAACATAGTTGGGAAAAGGCTAGGCAGATAATGAAATATTTTTCGGTGTATATCGGTGAGGCTTTTGGCGGCGTAAAACACGAACACGTCGGTATTGGACCAGGTTTCCGTATTGTATTTTGTGCATTCATTGTTGTGAGAGCCGAGTGCAATTTTTCACAGTATTTGCGGGTGCGGCCGGGGTTCCATTCCCTATGATTTCATTATTTGCTTTCAATCAGCATTGTGAGCCGGCAACACCACGGAGCCCCCTCCCCTCCGCCACTCGTGCTTCGCCCCAAACCCCACAGCTCCGCACTACCATCTGAAGCGAATTTTGTTTGGTTTCGTTTTCGGATGCTGTTTATTGTTGAGTTACGAAGATTTTTATGCTATTAAATGCGTGATGCTTTCCTTTTAAAAAAATACTAGAATGATTTCAGGAAATCTGTAAAAAGTTTAATATTTTCCAATTTTCAATATGGAATTCGATGATGCCGAGTTTATTTTAATTTCGTTCGGCGAATTCGCTTCGTATCACGTACCCTACATTGTTGAGTTATGGTGGTGCAGTCAGGCGTAAGGTATTTTTCATGTGAAATCTACTTGACATGTATTTAATATATGTACTTAAATTGAATTCTGCCAACCCAAAGTGCATTACAACACAATCTCTGCATGATAGAGATAGATATTTTTATCATGGGTTGAGTTGAGTAGGTTCGTTATTTAGTAGACCATTTTTCGACCACACAAAGATACAATTCTATAGAGCACACTTCCCACAACAATAGATCTATATTAAAAACAATTTTCTTACCATATTTCTAGAAAATCATTTCTATTTTATCTCATACAGGAAACGGACATTTGCAATTGCAGCACAGAAATAAGAAAAATTAATTGGTTCAACAATATTGTCGCGGATAGGGACGTTCGCGCCAATGAACCGTATTCTCTAGTTTCCCTAAGCTGCCAATTATTACGGGCTTGTTCTTCATGAGCGAACCTAGCACTGACAAGCGCACTTCCACATCCTTGAGATAATTAATAACATTGTTTTTCTGTAATTATAACATAATACGGTGCTTTAGTTATTGAAAGTGACCTTTGGGATTGTATTAAAGTAATTTTTATCTTAGTAAAATTTTATGTAAAAATATTTAGTTTTTATTCCGTAATAACTAGGTCCATGAGGAGCTCGTGGCTAAGTAATAACAGCCGCATGGGTCGATCCATCAGGTTAAGCTACGCTTGCCGGGGTTGGTCCGTGGATGGGTGACCATCTATACATACCGAGACTCCTCCGTGCCTCGGAAAGCACGTTAAGCCGTTGGTCCCGGCTGTCATTCGTGGATCTTTGACAGTCGTTACGGGTCGTCAGAAGCCCGAAAGTCTGACAACCAGTCTTACCAAGGGGTATCGTGTTACCCAGTAACTGGGTTAGACTGGAAGCCGACCCCAATATAGTTGGGAAAAGGCTAGGCAGATGATGATGAATAACTCGGTCCATGCAGGATGCTGAATTCAGCACCGCCCCCGCTTACAAAAATATGCACATGCAGTTATTTCGCAATTAAAACTAAATATTTTTTTACATACATTTTATTTTCATGGATTTCCGCTAACTAACGCCTGATTCCATCTTGTCTCGTGATTTTTTGCATTAGTTTATTTATTTAATAATTCAAGCACAGAAATGTAAAGAGGCGGACTTAAATAGGCTTTTTCTACCTGTCAGCCTTATTTACTTAAATACTAGCAGCGCCCCGCGGTTTCATTCGCATAAATCTAGATCCCGTAGAGATAACGGGATAAAAATTATCCTATATGTTAATCCAGGTTATAAACTATCTGTGTGCCAAATTTCATTCAAATCCGTTCAGTAGTTTTTGCGTGAAAGAGTAACAAACATCTATCCATCCATCCTCACAAACTTTCGCATTTATATTATTAGTATGATAAAGATTAGTTCGTGATTAGGAATACCTAAAAACCATTTTATATTTATCAGAAAGATAGAATTTCACAGTGGGTTTTTCATAAGGATTGTTTCTATTTGTAGCCAAGGGCACAGGAGGATTAAATATATTTTTCCCGACTAATTGGTGTTTTAACGCCCTAAAAATTAGTATTTTTGGAATAACTGTTGGGTTGAGGATTAGGCACCACTTTTTCTCAAATAAGAACCGAGTGGGAGAAGGTATCGAATGCCTTTAATACGAAGTCATAATATATCATAGCTTATTTATGTCATACTGCGTCTATGCTTAGGTGTAGGGGGGGGGGGGGATCAAATGCACTGTTCTTATGAATCCAGTTATTTGCTGTGGTACTTACCAATGATTTTATATAAACAAGTGTTTAGTCTATCTGGCTGCTGGTTTGTCAAAAAAACGTTTTCCTTCTTCCAGCGTCTGCTCTTCTCGACTTGTCAAATCAAAACAAATTTTCCAATCTTCGTCTAACTAACCTCTCTAAAATACACCAAAAATAGACTGTAATAAACCCCATTTAACTTGAAAATTGAATGTTTGCTGCATTACCCCGGAACCTCCCACTTATAAAATTTGAGCGGTTGTATCGAAAAGAAGCCACGGCAAGGCAAGTGAGAAATGTTTGATATTGTTGTACCACCGCGGCCACGCTAAAAGGTGAATCCTTATCGACGCGCAATTGGAAAGAATCCTTGCAACGCGCTCTTTTCGTAGCTTTTAGCTCTCGATATTGCTTTTTTGGCAGTTCGTGTTTTCAAAAATGTATTTTTGTGGTCAATTGAACTCAACCATAGCATGATTTGTTTGCTATAAAAGAAGCAAAATATCGGCCGTGCTCTTTGAACAACTTACGAAAATCAATGTGCATGCGATTTATTTATAGCTAGGGATTATTTTCAAAAGGGATGCGGTTCCCATTATCGATAATATACCGAAATGACCTCTTCATATAAAATCCTACATCATGCGTGTTCACTAATGGTTTGCTATCGGCGTTAAATCTCGATAGACGTCGATATGCATAAAACGGGCGCGGTTCGCAAGCCGCCGGAGCAGCGGTTCCATTAACGTTACATACGACAATTGTTGCCGTTTAAGGATCGGAAGTCGATCGCAATATTATCGTTTAGTGTTATGCCCGGTGACAAGGAAAAGCTCTCTAGGCGAGGCGCGCGCCCCCTGACGTCGCCTGCGGTGCGGTATACTGCCCACTTTTGTCGAGACCCGATATCGATATTGCACCTCTCTACCTCACGTTCGCATACACTTTACCTGATGATACTGCAATTAGCGTTTTCCTTTATAAGATACGAGATTGTTATTATTCCAGGAGTGTATGATACATATTTTAAGAGCATTCCGCGAAATAGCTATTTAGTTAGTATTTCCCGTAACACAAAATGTACGAGTAATATGAAAACTTTCGACTTTAGCATCTCTGACAGACTTCATGGCATAATTATGATGAAACGTTCATACTTGAAACTAATTAGACCTTAATTTTGAAATTAAGCCTTTTCAACGTAAAACTGAAAGCATATTTCTCAAGAAGCGCCGCTAATTGATGCCTCACATCAAAATGTGTGGAAGGTAGGTAGTCCTTTATCTTGATGGTTTCTTTTAAAGTTTCCCGTTTGTTCCCGTGTAGGGCTTCCTCTGCTTGCTGGCTTTAGTTTCGGTGTACAAACAATAACAGTGCGGGGCGCCCGCGGCACACCACCCCTATGTTTGTGTTTTCCATTTAAGAGCCATCGCGGCTTCATATCTGTACTTAAAGGCCGGGGTCTGATAGTTTTAGCCTTTGGTTATTAAGCAGATAGAACTATGCAAGCAGCGCATAGCTTCCTTAGAAAACTGCAATAATTTTGGTCTCTAGGATATGTTTTTGGATCACAACTCTGCCAACACATATTCTTTTCTTATGTATCAATACCGAATGTAACGTGTCATTGGGTCTCACACTAGCACCGTGTGTGTCGCGTACATCTGGGCGTCGTCGGCGTGACGCACCGCCGACGTCCAACTGCGCGCCCGTACGGCGCCACCCCCTGCCGGCGATCATTGCTCGCCATTATCCCTCCCGTATTAAGCCACTTAGCTCAATCATGATTAATGTTTTACCGAACGCGACCCGACCCGAGGCAAATAGAAAAGTTATTTACTCAGCGTCGTAATTAGGCATTCACGACGAGTCTCTCGCGCTGCGGGCTGTCTGGGCGGCTTTGTCGCTGCCTAGACCGGTTGTCTGCTTTGAATGCGTCCCGTTAATTTCATTCAGATGCCTTTTATTTCCTTACACACATCACTACCGTCATTTCAATTCTAATACGCCACAGATATCTGCATGAATATGCTGTGGAATTCTTACACGTCGTATGTTAGAATGGTGAAGTTGCAGGAAGCGAAACTGCATATTTGACGTTAATAAAAACGCCTCAAAACCAAGTATTCCTAAGGCCTTTCCAATTACAATAAGATTATAAACTCATTTAAATACCTGTTCTACGCCAGTCGTAGTTCTATGGAGGGTGTCATTTCGTCTTGCTTTGCTAATTAAAGGGATTACGCCGAGTGCTCGTGTTCCAGATAACAACATCTCTTTCCGATATCGAGCCGACTGCCTGCCTGCGTGCAACGGAACTTGTAATTGTATCTGCTAGAATAAACCCAGCTATTTAGTACTGTGTCAACTATGCCAGAGGAGTATCGCTTACGTTGCGACTAGGCAAGGTACCTACCTATTCTTGAATTATAGAGATAAAGAATTGTTAGAGTATTATGTGTACCTATTGATAGTTTGTGATCGTATTTCTCAAGCAGCCTAAGTCGTCCATTGTTGAAACTTTGCAAGAACATTTACTGGAAAACGGAATATTTGTTCGATATCGAACAATGCGTAGAGCATTTCAAGTTAGGTGTAAGATTTCTTTGAAAGCAAAATGCTGGTGGGTAGTTCTAATACCCACCTCCGCCGCAAGCAACAATGAAAGAAATTCTTTTCAAACAATTTCAAGTAGATCCTCATACTTTATATCGCAACTATTTTTGTGAAAATAACGATGTAAACGTTCTTAAGCTTGTTGAACTTATTGAGTTTCATTTTTATCGAAGACTTGTTTACCTAGCCGTAGCTAATTAGCAAAGACACAATATGTTTTGCGAAAATAGACGTTCGTACTCGATTTTATTTTATTTTTCTTAGCTCTACCGCGCGTGTAACTTAAGATGTCTGTTGATGAATCAAGTAATAACATAGATTTTCAGAAATATTTATGAAAGCATGTGTAGCAACATAACATAACATAACATCACGCCTATAATCCCCGAAAGGTTAGGCAGAGGTGTACGCCCACATTTCTCCAGTTACGTTTAAGTCGGTAATCCTTTTCTTCTAAAATTGTTTGTCCTAAAATTATTATCCATAACACGTTTGCTATAAACTTCAGTAACCATAATGTTCAAAAATTCGAAATTTTGTTTTACATAATTATCTTTACATACTTCTAAAACTATTCTGTGATAATATCGAGTACTATAATAATTGAATCTCCCAATTTTGCATGAAATAAATTTGGCTAACTGGCCAGCAAGCCGAAGCTGCGGTGGTGAGCGAAAGCCGTCTGCGACGATTAGCACGCGTGGGACCGCCGCGCCGGAGCCCCGCAGCGCCCGAGCCGTGACAGAAACCATGCCTGCTGCATGTTGCATGCTCGCTTGCATGTTGCATGCTTGCTACATGATTGCTTGCATGCTGCATGCTTGCTGCATGATTGCTTGCATGCAAGCCATGCAGCATGCTGCATGCAAATAAATATACAAAACAATAAACAAACATAAAAAAAAACATTCAATAAATTAAATTTAAGACTTATTGAAAACGGTTTTAAGTTTTTTTTTTCTTTGTTTGTACTCGTAATATTTATGACAAACAAATTTAAGGTATATTGTATTTAGGGATTTCAATTTTATGGCATGTGATATTATGTGACATTAAGTTCGGACAAGTTATCATTCGGGCAAATGATGATTAGGACAAAAAAAATATGGCACTTTAGATTGTGGATAAAACAGTTAGGGAACACAATAGAGAACCGTTTAAGAAATTCCTGACGCAAAAACCTAATAACACTGCTCGCCCTGAGAAACGAACTCAGGACCTCATGTTCAGCAGTAGCTCTTGCGACCACTAGACCAACGAGCAAGCAGCTTGTAATTAGCAAGTAGTTGCTAATTACAAGAGATGTTTTTACCTACTCGAGAAAGCAGGTTTTGTTATTGCCAATTGGAGAAATGTTTATATTCTTTTTTTACTCTGTATATATTTTTCTAATTAGTAGTGTTTATTATGTCTGTACGTATCTGCGAACTTATCTGAGGTACTGGTTTTTAATTATTATTTGGTCGAGCAACAATAAAAAGCCTACAACTTTGATCTGTAGAAAGTTAAAAAAGATCCACGTTTGACATCTCACGGGGTAAGCGCCACCTCACCCCATTTGGCTATAGGTTTACGACACCATACATTGTCATTTTTATTTAGGGAAAACAGGGTGTCCTAATGTTTTTATTTAAAAGAAAATTGTTCTAAGTTGTTGTTGATAGTATAATTATTATTTTCTGCCTGTCTGTATGTATGTGTGCTAAAAAAAAACATTATATCCGGATAAGGTTGGTTGCCGGTTGGAAAATAGTTCGCCGCAAATGTTCACGATGGTTCAGTCGCGGTGTAAAAATGTTTAACAAATTTCAAATTAGATTCTTTATTACACTGACTAGTACTTTTTAATAGTTGCGTTGTGAAGCATCTATTGTAACAAAAAGAGTATTAATGACTTTTTGATGATGAAACTTATTTCTTAATTTAAAAGTTGACACATTGACATAATGGGGATTGTCCAAAATTTCTAACTATTAGATTTTATTTTATTTTTTGAAAATTTAGAGCATTTTGAGAAACTAATTTGAATATTTTGATGATGGGTTCAATAGTTATTTTTTTTAAAATATATTAATTATTTTAAGTTTTTAAGGTAGGTGCCGTCATCATTGGCTTAAAGATTAAGTGCCGTTGCCTCACTAGTACATAATTAAAAATTTAAATCTGTCAACACAACGTCATCCATATCACATCTGTCAAAGTGTCAATACTGTCATAAACAATTATAATCGAATCCTATCCTATCGTATTTGTTTACAAATGGTTTCTTTATGAGTAAGTGTCGTCCAAGGAATATACTACTCTCTGTCGTCACTAGAACAATCGACGCGGCGACTTCCAATATATTAAATAATATTGTCGAGTGTTGAAATAATGTATGTAATATGAGATCTAAACGAGAATGTTTATGTTTTTGACATTTATATTATAGTATGACACTTGACAGATTGTAGACAATACTTGTCTCTTACTTTTTATTTTCTAAGGTAACGATACAAAACTGTACGACTAAAGCTGACGTAATTTGAAGGACAAAGAAGGTCAATCGTATTTTATCAAAAATATCAATAAAATATGAATATTTTTCATAATTAATTAGTACGTAATGGTCAGTAACGCTATTCCTCGAAATGGTTTTTCAATAACAACATTTAAAAAAATATGAACAATGCCCATTGAATTTGTTACAATGACATATACCAAAAATATTTGGTATGAAATATTAGAAATTGATTAATTGAAATAAAATGGCAAGTTTAACCCTCCAACAAAGTGCTGAAATATAATTTCTCCATAAAGATGGCTTGAATATTAGCGCTATATCACGAGAACTGAATATATCTCGATTTACCGTGAGATTTTGGATACGGCGTCATGGCGTGGAAGAGCAAATAGCTGATCATAGAAGCAATTCAGGACGATGGCCGATATTAACCGCCGCGCAAATAATTGATCATAAAAGCAATTCAGGACGACGGCTGATACTAACCGCCGCACAAATAACTGATCATAGAAGCAATTCAGGACGACGGCCGATATTAACCGCCGCGCAAATAACTGATCATAAAAGCAATTCAGGACGACGGCTGATACTAACCGCCGCACAAATAACTGATCATAAAAGCAATTCAGGACGACGGCTGATACGAACCGCCGCGCAAATAACTGATCATAGAAGCAGTTCAGGACGACGGCTGATACTAACCGCCGCACAAATAACTGATCATAAAAGCAATTCAGGACGACGGCTGATACGAACCGCCGCGCAAATAACTGATCATAGAAGCAGTTCAGGACGACGGCTGATACTAACCGCCGCACAAATAACTGATCATAAAAGCAATTCAGGACGACGGCTGATACGAACCGCCGCGCAAATAACTGATCATAAAAGCAATTCAGGACGACGGCTGATACGAACCGCCGCGCAAATAACTGATCATAGAAGCAGTTCAGGACGACGGCTGATACGAACCGCCGCGCAAATAACTGATCATAGAAGCAGTTCAGGACGACGGCTGATACGAACCGCCGCGCAAATAACTGATCATAGAAGCAGTTCAGGACGACGGCTGATACGAACCGCCG
Source organism: Fissipunctia ypsillon (assembly GCA_947568875.1). NCBI lineage: Eukaryota > Metazoa > Arthropoda > Insecta > Lepidoptera > Noctuidae > Fissipunctia > Fissipunctia ypsillon. The sequence continues at coordinate 9,790,099 of OX387659.1, read as the reverse complement.
CGCAAATAACTGATCATAGAAGCAGTTCAGGACGACGGCTGATACGAACCGCCGCGCAAACAACTGATATAGTGCGACGTTACAGAGAGCACGGCTTCACACCAACTAGTCATTTTGCTGCTTTGTATGATGAGAGTCCTCGCTACAGACATCATGCTACTGGATAGAATTTAATTAATAAATTTCCTTAAAGACAAACACGACAAAACAAGATTTTTTTGAATTTCTATTTGATTATTTCTTCCTATTTTTGCATTTTTAGTAATAAGTACGAGTTTCGACCTCGGTTTGTTAATAACCGCAGTTAATATTTTATCGGTTTTTTTTTTACCAAAAAGGTTTTATAGGTATATCTATCCTAGATGACGTGTAATTTAAAAAAATCTATGCTCTACACCTAATCAAATCTCATAAATATATCATCGACCTTGTGACATAGATGTGTGCATGCGATTATAAACCTTAAGGTGGTAAGCATTTTCAGACCGCGACTGTACACCCCAAAGTGTGACTAACCAAGCAAGCACGTTTAGAATGTAATTCTGAAACAATTCTAAATATACCGTAAGCACAAATCTATAAATAATATAAATTCTATAGTCCTAATCACAACTCTAAGAAACCCGATACAGTAATTTAGTTCCGAAGAGCTATTATTAACACAATAGGTGGAGTCCAATTTGGGCCGTGTTGTACATTTGAGGCCCTTGAAACGCTGTCACGTGTTTTCTAAGGCCAGCAGGGTCGGTGTCTGGCACATGAGTAATTAAATTAAACGTGTACCACTTTGGGTCTGGCCATTGTGATTGGAACAGCGGATTCAAGTTCCAAGTTCTTGTTTTAGGAAGTACCTACAGATTTTATTGTACTTTTCATAAAATTAGTCTTTTTGATGTTTCGATGCAGTAAAGGTTGTTTGGTGTAGGTATGTGCAATTGTGAATGTCATTAAAGTTATACTCTTTCCAACCATTTATTTTACTTTTGACAAAAGCACGCCTATGAAGATCCTTACCATAATTATTGACAAGCAACGATAGACGAAAAAATATAATACTTCTGGGGTGCTATGAAGATCCTTATTTATTGGCAGGCAACCATAGACAAAAATTGCAATATACGCTAAAGTTTTGTTATTTTATTAATTAATTAGGTATAAGTTGTTATTTATGTACATTCCGTTTTAATTCTGAATAAACATCCCTCGCTAAAGTAAAACAAATGGTTGGAAAGATTACTTAACGTAACATATTTTTCATTCCATGTTTTTATTAGGGAACAATATTCATCCCATGAATAAGCTTCCTGTTTCGAACGAAACATTGTTGATTTCAATAGAATTCCCGATGAAAGTTCTCACAAGTGAGCTTAAGTTATGCATTCTTTCATGTCAATGCAAAATTAGCATTGCGTGGGTCACATTCAAGCTGAAAGTAAGGCTATTCTACATTCCCAGAGTATGTCCTCCAAATACACATTCTAGTAACACAGAATTTTAACAAACAATAGTCTAATGAACAGTACTAGCTGTATCATTTCGCAGTATTGTCTTCATATTGGCAGTAAATATGCGCGCTTGTCCGCTGTCCGGGCACACTGTGTCCGCATCTGGTCGCGGTGCACGTTCAACGCGCTCAATTCACGTCACGAACACCGACCGTTTTGTTTGCGCTTCCACTCGCTTTAATACGTAATTTGTTGTGAATGCCGCGAAATTGGCACACTGACAGCCTTCTGCAATTGAAAACGTATCAACTTGTAAACAATCCCCGAGCTCTCCCTGCCTCTCGGTGATGTATGCGCGATGCTCCGATCAACAACTAAATATAGATTTGACGTTCAAAAGTGCCTTTTATGTGCCCTTTTGAAATAAAATCATTTGACTTTGACTTGACAAGAAGGTTGTTGGAGACAGCGTTTACCGAGCGGTCCACATTGCAAAAGGCCGTAAAACTTGGAGATGCGTCGTATGTGGTCGCGATCCTCAGCATTGAGGAGACGACGAAGAAGGGAAAGACTGAGAAAAAAAGAAGCAAAAGAACTTCCAAAGCTTTTACATTGAAGTTAAAAAGAAAACATCTTTGCTACTAACTTAGCATTAAAGATTTAAAAAGATATGTTACAAACAATCTTGCAAGAAACTCCAGAGAAAACAATATCCTTCAGCTAAGATGGTACAACGCGAGCTATTCACTAAAAGAACTGTCATATTTTTTGATAGACTGCTTGTAACAGAGCACCGTGGAGGTCACTACACTTGATAATAAAATCGCAGACGGGCCCTTTTGTGCGGGCTCCGGCTCGGAAGTAGCAATTTTTCCATGACATCCGGCGCCCCGCCGTGCTGTCCCCGGCATTCACCCCGCGCCTCCCCTTCGCACACCCAACACTGCATAAAATATTGTGCCGCTAATGCTATTCAACGATATGCTCGAACGCTTGCTAAATGACTTGTCGACACGGTTTTTGTCGCCTTTATTGGTCTTTAGTACCGTCCCGATACCGATTTTACAGATGATTTATTTCCGACCGGCTCTTAATATTACCGGAACCGTTTATTGATATCTAGGACGAACATACGACTAATAGAATCTCGTCCTTCATGTCTAATCATGAATGAGCAATTTTGAATAATAATATCTTCCTTCTAAAATTGGGATCGGATTTCTTGGAAATTCCGGAAGATTAAACCATAAATGGTGATAAATAAGTATGATTTAGCAGGAAAGTACCTAGCTACCATCTACTAAGCCAGCCCAGTACCCTACTCAGAACAAGCGAGCTAGCTAACTAGCTAATAAACTACAAGTGTTCCTCCGACTTCGTTTCAAATTCAAACGGAATACATTCGATTAATTTCGCTTGTTCGACAGCTCGTTTTAATAATTTACCCCGACTTGTATCGACTTCAGCTCGTAATTGCCAAGCATAAAATTGTAATTATCAACTTTACGACATCGCTATAGAGTCGAGTATTGAGCTGCTTTTAATTTTGTGACCAGGTTTACTTTGGTAGTTTTTGTAGGAGCGCCGCGGCGCAAATAAACAACCGTACAACTGTTAAATAACCCTCAATGGACAAATTATTTTCGGTTCTCAACGGCATTTGTATCAACTTCCGAAGGCGGAGGTGGAGGTATCGCTTTCAAAATAGGCTCGGTACGATCCACTTGTTTATTTAATGGGTATTAATTTGGCCTGTAATTATATTATTACTCAGCTTAATTTTCAAGTAGGTAATTTTACGTAGTGACAATTAAGAGGCCGCGAATATCGGGCTTCGTAATTATCTAGGTTCGGATTTATCAGTTTCAGTAATACATATTTAGATCGGGGCACAAAATTAGCTTATTATATGATTATAGTTTACTTATACACCTCAGATCATAGTATAAAAGCTTCTTACTCAAGCTATCAAATTCTGCTACATAGCTTTTTAATTTACTGACACGTAAGTAACTCACCATAGTATCAAAACGGCTGATTATAGTTCCCCTTACAAACATGTTGTGAAAAGTCTTATGTCGGATATGGTTAGCGGTGGATCAAGGGTAGTCACGACGATGTCCCAGGTCCTCTCGCCTCTGTTATTAAGCTCCTCTCAAACAATATGCCGCAAATTGAGTTAACTCACTAATAATGGTATCGCGGCTGCAGAGGGCTCGCTTCTCCCATTGAGGACAGAGGCAATCTTTCCTTCCCCTCCCAGCGAGCCTCTATTAACCTCTTTATTCGATTTGTCAAGATTAATAGCCACGATGTGTATATTCCGCGAAATGTTGCCTATTACATAATGACGTTTCGACTACAAAAGTTGTACAAGAATAAAATGCTTCACAGAAATTTTACATCGGCTTAAATTATTAGTAACAAAGCGGATTAAATTCAAGATTTTATGTTAAGAAATTGATGGATCAGATACTAATTGTAGAGGAAAATCTTGTTTATCAGCTGGTTAATAGGATTATGATGGATTCGTTAGTGAGGTACTAACGCCGGTTTATAAAAGATAAATTGGCTATCGACGCGCTAAAAATAAAACAACATAATCTTCTTTTCCATTTTGAAAGGAAATTATTAAGATACAGTTTTAAGACGTAGACACCTGCAGCTACTTACAGTATAGTTATACATGTAAGTATATGTACGTCGCGCCGCGCATGCGACGCCGCGGCATCAGCCTCCTCCCGCCGCGACCTATGATTTCAATTATTGTTTGATGTCGTTATTTCTCTTGTGTTTATTCGGGACGCGTTTCTCCATTTTTTACTTTACCCTTCCACCCTCGTATTTGCGCCACAAATAAGACGCGGAGGTGCGCAGCCTAGTCTCGGTAACTGATATGTTTGGCGTTTTCCGTCGAGATGTTTAAACAAGACGCAACCAAATCGAATTGAGTGCAGTTACTTTGAGATGCTGTCTTTCACCTTAGAAGCCTCTAAGAGCTCTTTACGTGATATATGATGCTACACTTAAACGCTGTTTGCATCTATGTACCGTGTCCTCAATAAACATTTTCTCAGAACTCGTTACTTCATTAAATACTCATTAGATTTTCTCATTTGTTAGCGTTGCATCCTGACGCATCCATCCTACGCATGCTGTATCAATGTTCCATTAGCTGTTTATCTTTTCTTTAGAGAATCAGTATCATGTTACAAGAAAACAAAATGTCAAGCCTTCCGACGTCCATTGTCCGCCAGTGTGTGACAATGAGAACTTAATGGACTGTCGTCACACTTCATGTCCCGGCGAGCCTTGTCATTGTTTTCTCCTGAACGTGTAAGTAGATCTCCTAGAAAGCCTTAAATAGCCAGTGTATTGATTCATGCCTGTGCTCATGTACCTAGAACGAAGATACAAGAGTACACGGCAAGCAATATTTTTAAAGTAACATTGTATAAAGTACTAAGTGTATAAAAAGAGCAACGAGGTGTGACGCGCTGAGTGAGCTAAGATATATGTGGCGCTGTGCAACAGGCGTGATTCAAACCGTGGCTGCGGGATTGCCAGCACCTGCGGCTACTTCGTCCTTTATTACAAAACCACTTCTATTCACGGCACCCTAAGGTTCATTTCAGAAAAGCACCACCCACTCAGCCAAAAACTATACCCTAAACGAGAGTTTCTCGGTCTTCTTAAAGTGGTGGCGGTAAAGATCAGTTTCGTAGCGCCATTGTTCCGCTTCCGAACCGCGCCGCCGCAATATTTCAGCACTTTACTAAGAAATAACAATGCACCGCTCGACGAAAGCACTATAGTTGTGAAATAGAACAGCATAAGCAATGCTTCATCATCATCGTAAGAAGCCTGAAGTGCAATATTCTTGAGAATAAAGCGCAGTCGTACTTACAAATTGCTTTTTTAGAATGTTGCTGGTGATTTCATATAAAATGTGGAAGCAAATACTTTTCGTCGGTTTTACGTTACACGGAACACCTTTCCGTTGCATTAAAAGTTAAAATACAAAAGATTTTGGTCGTAACTTATTTTACATTAGAAAAACGAACGTAAAAAACACAAAAATTATTTGTCTTCTTCCGAACAATTCAGAACTCGAAGCTACTTACAAAAATATGAAACAGATACCTAAGTGTGTTTCACAATAAGAGTTGGAAGAAGTTATATATTGGGTGTTGTGGCACAATGGAAGCGAACCATAGTCCTTATAAGCCTTCACAGGTGTCGCCTCCTTTCCATACAATGCCGTCGCCAGGCGACAAGCGACAAATATCGGGGACGTGAGAACCGGGAATATGTTCCAGAGACAACTTCACTTCTTTTTTTATTTTTATTTTTTTGTAAGAACATTTAATACTCTTTATTAACCCCCACCGAAACAGAGAGGTGTTAAGTTTAACGTCGTCTTAGAAAAGAGCTGATAATCTTCAAACGGTTGAATAGATTTTAGGTAACTAGAAGTTGATGAATGGATGTGAGTATCTTCCACAGGTCTGATCGAGTCGAAATTTGGTATTCTGTTACTTCAATGATATTAGAATAACATAGTAACCTTGAACTGATGCTGCAGCATTACTTGGAATTTGTAAGATTCCCCTTCTCCCTCACCAACTTACAGCAGAGGTATCGTGTTTGAGCTCATTGGAATGGTCTCAAAGAATAGGTTATAGATATGTCGGGGGTTTTTTACATTTTTAATTTATAAAATGTCAGGGTTTTGTAAGAGCTCTCCCCAATTGTTTTATTGGGTATTTTGTTATGTCATTTGTCTCGTTCAGATTTGTCTATTGTGTTTTATAAGCTCATGTCTGTGTTCTAATATGAAGTAGGGAAGTTGATTCAAATCATTGTTTAAGTGTAAAAAATCGGCAAAATAAAAATAAAATATTTTCTCTTAAAGAAGCGACTGAAATGATAAAATTCTGAGGATGTGTACTATCTAGAAAAACAAACGGCTTGAAATATTTCATTCTGTATTATTTCAATGTATCCACGCGTAAAATAAACAAAGTAACATTAACACAAGAAAATAATGAGATATTTTCGTTTATCTCTTGAGAATAGCAAAACAAAAGACAGAAAAATAGCCAGCAGGGTGAAATCGAGACCTGTCCAAGAGGAGCCTTCCAGCACACGTTACGTTCATACGTGTACCCGATACTGAGCCAATGTTGTTTACCTTATTAATTTAATATAGACCTTTGATTTGTTTTTATTTCCCGTAATATCAAATGTTGGTGTAACCGAAATACCGAGGGCAATAGAAAATATTATGATAACCGCTGGGTAGCATAAACCAGCGGCTACAATACCTTCAGCGGTGAAAGTAAACAAGGATTGTATTTCGTTTCATTAGCGACTGACTTATGTCGGCGCTCTTAACGAGACCGAGGCCTCTAATAAGATTAAATTATTTCAAACTGATGATTTGTTTAAATGTTATTTGTGTTACAGTCATTCTCTTTATAATGTTGTTGTTATATAACTTTTTATAAAATATTTTAGGATGTATGACAATAATGCTTCTACCTTAATTAAAATTGGTCCTTTTTGACAGTAAAGGACCCGAGAGTGTGTGTGTACGTTAATCCCAGTTGCAAAGTGCCATAGTATGCTACGTAGACTATTTGTTCATCACACCGGGAACGGGACGTCAACGAGAAACGAGATTATTCGGCCTTAAGTCTGTTTTTTAATCTCGGAGACTAAAGTGACAAGTGCAATTGTTTAACTGACTTACATTACACTATCATGTAAGTCAATTTGAAATTTGCACTTGTCTTAGATTAAAAAACCAACTTTAGTAAATGTCTCTGCAATGTACTGTGTCTACCTCGTCGCTGTCATCTGAGGGGCAATTCTCGTAATTTTAAGAACATTCACAGTCTGATCTCAGTCTCAATATGTATGTCAAAAATACCTATAATTTTGTGACTAGACTTTGAATGTTTTTAGTTACGGGAATTTGGCTTCAGTTGTCTCGTTGACGTCCTGTTCTCGGTGCGGTCGACAAACGGTTCTGTACTACTTATATTTGAGAATAGAATCGCAATAAAATATTAAATAGTAATTAAATTCAAGTGGACGTGAACAAACGAAACTCAGTGACGTTGATTTTAAAACTCAAACGTCTACTACAAAGTAATGTAAAAACGGATGTCGGAGGAAATAACTGAAAATTTCTCTCGAACAACGGAGTTTTCGGGGTGGACGACGCGCGTACTGCTATCGGGTGGTATCCGGTGTCCGTAGTGGGACGCTTCGGGCTGCTTCGGGCCGGGAAATAATGCCATTTCCGATGAGAGCCCGCGGGGCGTGTCGACAACGAGATTATGGAAAAAAGACGGGAATTTAATAACACCACCGACACACGTCTCGCGAACAAACAGTCCCGACACGACACGTCCACTCTCAGACTGAACGTGTTACCCTAATCTAGTTCACAGTACTCGATCTTTGTCCAATATCACGACACACAGGTGTTACTAAACTGTCGGTAATTTTACCGTGTCACTGATATTTTACCCCGTTTTTCCCGTGCTATAAAAAATAATAATAATAATGCTTCCATACAATTTTGTAAATTCAGAATTTTAAAAGCTTCGCTTTAAAATTTGCGACGCGATTGCCACGTGAGCAGTTCAAAAAACGGAAATGCGGTAAAAACGTTTCGTGATTGCCGCGCACGTGACCAAGCGCTACGAGACCTCTACGAAGCTACGGTGCTACGACGCTACGCAGTTGCTGTAGAGCTTTACGTCTCTCTACGATAAATCTTGGCAGGATATTTTTTGATAATATTTTATATTATTATGTTATTGCTTTTATTATAGATTTTGATTTTTCTGTTTATATAAATAAAATAAAAAATTGTGTTTCAATAACATTTTTTTTTGTAATAATACAAAAAAAAATGTTATTGAAACACAATTTTTTTAATAAAGAAGCTACTAGGACATTAAGTTAATGGCTTACGTAGTCCGTTGTTATAAAAACTCTTATTAATTTATATTTCAATTTACACAGTGTAATATTATTAACGCACAACCTCTTAATGGGTCATTGTACTCATAATTATGAACAACTTTTACTATGGGACCAGACCTGAAATCGCGAAAAATAAAACAGCTACTCCCTACATTTATGTCCGCATAACTCGTCAAAATGTAGGGAACAGCTGATATTTTTTGGCTATTTCAAGTTTGGTCATTGGTCCTATAGTAAAAGTTGCTCATAATGATGAGTATAATGACTCCTTAAGAGGTTGTGCGTTATTTATCTTACATCTTGTATAAGCTATGGAAAATAAAAATAATGCCCACGTAAGGCCTCACGTTGGTTAACCTTCGTTTACGACAGCAAAACATTTCCACCGCTTCGAAATGAAGCGTTTAAAAGTAAGTTTGTAAAAGTTAAAGAACGACGCAATTAGTCAATTCGTAAATTTTACGTCCACATTCGTTTAGGCTTTAGCAAAACATTTTATTCTTCTTTTCTAAACGCATTAAGAACTATATTTGTAAAAACTTATAGAATTACGAAATATAGTTAATTTTATTCTGAAAATGTTTAAATCATGCCCTTTTACGATCTCACTTTGGCTAACATTCGTTTACAATACCAAAAAAGTTTCCGTGGTTTCTAAATGAAACATTTAAAAGTATGTTTACAACTACGCAAAAAAATTGCGTTAATTTTATATTTTCTATTACTTATTGATATTTTCAGAATAATGTCCATCATGGCCTCACGTTGGCTAACATTCGTTTACAAAAGCAAAAAACTTTCTCCGTTTCTAAACGAAGCAATAAAAAGTATGTTTTTATAAGTTAAAAGAACTACGAAATAACCCTCTCGCAAATTGCGAAACTTTCGAAGGACCGTTGTTACCACTGAGTATTGTTTAAAAAAAAATCATTTTTAGAACAATAGAAAAAACTTTACAATTTCCTACGTAAGAAGTCGTAGATATGCGGGTGAGATTTTACTATATTGGAGTTGGCAACCCTTAGCAACTCTGAATGGAGGCTGGAAGTTGTGCATACGAAACTCGACTAAATAGAAGTAGGTGGTTGCCGTTCAAGTTGGCATCTTTGTCGTGGTGTGGCTTCCTTGCGACAAATGGAGCTGTCCCGGTGTTGCCATGACTTGTGCTCAGTTTGGCAAATAGATGCATTGCTTTGAGGATTATTAATGAGTGTTGTGATGTATAGACTAACTTAAGGACGTAATCATTTCCTTATGAGAAGAACTTACTAACACCATTCTTATACTATACTTTATGGGGTTTGTTTATAAACTTTGTTTAAAGTTAAGTAATGATTAGCGACTGTTTAACCATAAAATATTGACGTTTAAACGCCTCTTAACTTTAAGCAGCGTTTCTAAATAAACCCCTTAATCTGTTGCACTGTTTTGGTTTCAAGATTACCGAAGTCGGCAAAATCAAAAACAGACATCAGTCAATCAGTCACACATTTCAATGTTTTTTTATTGTTATAAGGGTGGCCGCACAAATGCAAATTTTAAAAGAATTGTTAAATTTTTGTAGGTAAAAGAATTGAACATCTATTATATTGCCACACAACAAGTAATATAATGTCTCATTCATCATGAACTGTCTATCATTATCTACCTCCCAAACCGGTCTATTAAAGCCACATTCTCATACTACGGCTACATTGTCGCGATAAAGCGAACTAAAATTCGTGCGCTCTCTGTTTACAGCGAGACGTCGAGCGTTGTGCAAGAAAAAGCACGTGAAGTGTAGTTCGCCTTATCGCGACAATGTAGCCGTAGCATCAACGAACACACAAGTATACCTCGACATATCGTCGTGAACTTGCAACTAGACAAAGTTTGTGTGTTGAACCGCATTTGTCGGTGCCGATCGCAACTCCTGCCTCCGATTAGCATCGACACCAACTTGCTCGTCTGCCTATATCGACTTTCTAATTTCATGCACTACATATTCATGGAGCTGGTGCGAAACGTTACAAGCTTTTATTTAGGTTTTCTTCTTTTAAGCTCATAATACAACTTGTTGTACTAAATGAATGAACTAAATAGTGAACAAATATTCAAACTTCACTTGCGGCTAATTGTTGCGGATAATACGCGATATTATTTATTATTATTTAAACTTTACACACTTAAAAAAGTACAAAGGCGGACTTAATGCTTTAGGTATTCTCTACCAGTCAACCAAGGGTGGCGAAGAGATTAGATGGCAGGTGCTCTGTTAGAAAGGAACATTTTGTACATAAATAAGCTATAAACTATATTAACTAATACTACTATATTAATTACTTTTACTTTATTGATAAGTATGTTATTTAAAACCGGCTTCGCTTCGGCTTCTCTCTTACAAAAATTCACACCTCGCCGCTGGTGTCTGGTGGTAATGTCAAAATAACAGCTTTTCACACGACTGCCCAAAAATGGACTGGAATGGTTTCAGGGTTCATGTACCATGTAGGTATGTATGTATGTGAGTTTCTTTAATCCACCATAACTTTTAAATGCCTGAACAGATTTGTATGATATTTGTATGTAACAGATAAATAAAATTGTCATTGCAGTCGGGGGACGTCTTAGATTAAACCCCCCAACTGGAATGATAATTTTATTTCTCTGTTTAGTCAGGGAGTAAATGAGTGACCTTTCGCTTTGTATACAAAGATTACCTAATACAACTTGTTTTTTACTTTTTAGGTCGTTTTATGGCAGGTCCAGGCAACAGAAGGAACACGGGTGGGTTTTAGTCAGTAAAAGTCTGACACGCCCTCCCGCTCCGCCCAGAGCGGGAGAAGTCATTTGAGATTTCCCATCCACAAAAAAAAAAAAAAAGTCATGTTTTTTAATTATTTATTTTTATTACTAAATTTATAAACGTAACACACACATAACATCACGCCTGTATTCCCCTAAGGGTTAGGCAGAGGTGTGATTACTAAATGTATACGAAAGTATATATGGTACTTACAACAAAAAAAAAACAATTTTTAGAATTTTTGTCTGTTTTTCTGTCTGTCCGTCGGTTTGTTCCGGCTTATCTCCGAAACGGTTGGAATGATTTTGAAGAGACTTTCACTGTCAGATATGTAGCTGATGTTATAAGGAGTAACTTAGGCTACTTTTATTTTAGAAAAATAATTTTAAATACCCATGAATTGTGAACAAAATCCGATTCAAATAGGGAAGTAGTTTTACTAGCTGTTGCATGCGGGCGAAGCCGCGGGCAACAGCTAGTAAAAAAAATATAATAATAAATATCCTGTTAATGTATGTACCTACTATTAGCACGCCACACTTGGCAGAATGTGATGATACCGTATTGACTGATTTTAAGACTTTAGATAATGTACCATATTCTGATAAATAAATGATTATGATTATGTTAACTAAATTACAACGATAAACAGTGACTGCAGCGGTAAATTCTGTAATATTACCTACCGCATAGTGTAATTTTTCTCATAAATCAGTCAGGTTTTTAATAACCGATACTATGTCATGAGTATGACATACTCGTAGGTGCTATGAAATGAACTCCAACTTCCGACAATAGGTGCAGCATAATTACCAGCGCATTTCACTCTACACACATTCCTGTTTAACAAACGGAGCGGCGTGTGTTCCTCTGTTATTAATAAACTCGGGGCCTTTTTCGTAGCGACGGCGTAGAATTATTGGATAGTTGGTATTGTCAGCAGTCAGTGGTCATAGTCGTGAACGCAGCCGTCGCGTGGAATGTCAGCGGAATTTCATTTCGTTAGTGGCGCACCCTGCCGGGGTTGCGGATTCCTGCGGTCAACCCAAAGCCCCGCCAGCGCCCTATACATTCAGTCCTTCTGTTCCATATTGACGACTTCTCAACCTGCGTCATAACATCCACTAAATTGTCCCTAACTTCATTTAGCAGCTACAAATATTCTCTGATATTCTATTTGCAAATTGAGCGGCGTTAAAAAACCCTATTATCATAATATACAGGGAGAACATAGATTTAGGATTGAGATAAGGCAATTTACGTTAAAAGGAACAGTGTATAACCTAATTGGGAACATCCTTTCATATTTTTCAGAGCGCCATTAGATGTTGAGCTTCAGTGATGAAATATTCAAAAAAGAGCATAATTTTAACACAAAAGTATTTTCTCTTACTTATATAGTCCTTCGGCGTTGGTCGTCTTTGTGCTATTATTTTTTAAATAACACAATATTTTCCGATTTTAAAAATGTTAAATCTATCTGATTCCATCGTTCCTACTAATAACTACACATAACATCACGCCTGTATTCCCCGAAGGGTTAGGCAGAGGTGCATACATAACTGGCGAAATATGGGTGTACTATAGGTACTAACAACTATGTGACCGATAAGTTCGAGACCGAACAGAACTCCATCAAACAAACAGTTACCTACTTAGATTACGGTGCCAATGTTTTTATCTACATTATTACGCCAATAAGATGACGAAAATTAACCCAAGATTAATCGGAACCCACAGGATTCCTGATCTGATAAATAATATTCAAAGCATTTCCGATGCTCGCCAAGTATTGTAAAGAGCGTCGCGCCGGCAGCCGCTCTCCATAATATTGTGTTATACCTTATCGAATTTGCATGTTTTTACTGAATAACATTCCTTTGGCGCAGTCGAGATCAAAGGCCGAGGCGAAAGTGATTTCGCACTGAGTTAGTTCAACAAGATTCAGTTTCGCCCCGCTCCTATCGGGCTTCTGAATAATTTTCGTGTAATAAGGAAAATTGTAAATGGGCATTGGACTCTTGGTGTTTTATACAGCCTATCAGTCGGTAGCGAGACGGCTCACTTGTACAGACAGACGTGGTTCAATGATACCGTTAATTTGGACACGTTTATGGTAAACTATTTTCCTGTGTGTGTCTATACCGTTTTCTTGTCGTGTATTTAGGAGTTTAAATCCCCATGATGATAACTGTATGTGTGCCGTATGTTTCTGCTGACACCCTTTTTATCTGCAGCTTTTAACAGAAGATAGGCTTTCGAATTCATAATTTCAGCCCAGTGCATCCTCAATAATCAGCTGAAAGGAACTGTACAAAAAAATCACACGTCCGTATCAAGACGTCATTTACATTTTCCATTACAGAGGCGATAAAATATTTATGGACGAAATAACATTAAGAAAACGCCGCTTGTTTCTTCTAACATGTATGTTTAATGCGTTGGTAATCTCGCGTCGTTTGATGTCGCTCAAAGGCGCCTACAGAGCTTAGCTGGACGTCGGAGGACCAGTCCCGTCCCCTCTTTAAATTATTCCGGGAACGATCTGTCGCTGAAATTGTTACTTAAGAACTTAATCGACGCGTTGCTCTTTGTCTGCGAAACAGATGTTTTTTCAAACAACATTTTATTGAATTCCAATTTTAGTGTCTCCTTTTGTGTTTTTTTACCTCTGATTTTAAATTGGTTTCAATTTGTTTTTCGTATTGTTTTCTGGTATTGTGAACGTTAGACGTAATTTTAGTGATATTTGCAGTGTTACATGAAAATGTTAACGTTTTATCATAACAAAAACGAAAGAAAGTTGAATTAAAGTTTTTTCATAATATCTAGGTACTTAGTTTTAAAGTTTATACGCTTAGTAGGCAAATAAAATTGTTATCATTAGCTTACTAAATTGGCTTATTCGTATACCACAATTTATTTATAACAAGCAAATTAAAATTTCGTAACAATCTAGATTATGATGATCACACCAACTAAACCGAACTTTCTCACATAAAATTTCTGCATAAAATATTCAAAAATAGGCCAAGTGCGTGTCGGACCAAGCACAATGAAGGGTTCCGTAGTTGGGATGAAGAAAGAAGAGAATCGATAATTATCCCAAAAACAAACATAACTTTGTGGTTGAAAAACGTTCCAACTGCCAACGTTAGTTTGTACGCACAATATTGAGAAATTGACCATGTTATTTTTATTTCATAGACTTCTTATAAGTTTTCCTGTAATCTATAAATATATACCTATTATGTGTATTTTTTTCAAAATTTTAGGCTCAGTAGTTTAGGAGATAAGGGGGGTATGGACAATTTTCGTCTATTTTCTTAAATAACTTTAAACCCATTTTAAAATTATAAAAATATAGATATTTGAAATCCTTTTAACAAACCCCTTCATTTGATATGTCCCACGGTACAGTTTGCAAAACTTTTTTTTAATGTTCTAAGTTTTCCCCAAAAGTGAAGCCCATATTCAAAATTCATTTATTTACGCTACACGTTCGTGTTTGGGTCACAAAAATTAATATGTGTACCAAACAACTTAATTAGTCCAGTATATTCGGAGCAAATCGGTTGTGCCAGACAGACGGACGGACAGACAGACACACGAGTGTTCCTATAAGGGTTCCGTTTTTTCCTTTTGAGGTACGGATCCCTGAAAGTGCTCGAATTCAATCGATACTTCATTCAGACGAGCGGTATCACTAACATGAGCATTAGCAACAAGGTGAGCACGATACACGCGGCTGTGCTTGCTCGTGCGCGCACGGGATTTACCTCAAGCTACTAATTAGCGCCTTATGCTCGTATTACCATGTCGAACGTTTAAATGTGCAGCTGTAGGATACATTAGTATGTGATGGTTTTTTATTGGATTATCCTGTTGAGTATTTAGATCGCAGTATGGTCGCGAAAAAACAGAAAAATAAAAACTCGAAACTGTGCCATCAGTTTTTTTTTATGATTTGTTTTATAAATTAGCAGATACTTAGACCGTCTATTTTCTTAACTACCAGCATTCACGACTCTATTAAAAAAAAAGTGTGTATGTGTCAGCTCCGACGCACGACAGGAGTTTACTCCCCATGCATGATTTCAAAGTGAAAGGTGCGCAAGGTACGTTGCACAGAAAAACATAACGCTATTGAGTTAACGCTTGTACTAATTTCACTCCACATAAAATTTCCATACTGGCCTTATATGAAAAGCGATTCTTAAGGAGTAAACTCCAAAAATAATTTTATTTGAACGAAGTACTTTAACACGGCTTGCGGTAGGAGTAAACGGCAGAAATTGTGACGTAACGAAAAACCGTTATGCCGTCAGTTTCAAGTGTCAAAAGTATTTGTTTTTGTTTTTTAATTCAGAGCCATCCTAGTTTTTAGCTTTAACTTGCTAAAAACTATAACAGGTGACTCTGTATTTAAAAAATAAAAACTTTTGACACTTGAAACTTGAGACAATACTAGTTGGCTCTGTGTAATACATCTAGGTATATAAACAAATACATAAAATTGAAGTGTCTGTTTGTATTGTCAAAATAACAACTTTTTGCTAAATGCTTATGACACGGTACTTATAACAAAAAAGCAATGTTTAAATTTTTTGTCTGTCAGTCTGTTTGTTCCGGTTAATCTCCGAAACGGCTGGACCGATTTGACGAGACTTTCACTGGCAGATAGCTGATGTTACGGGGAGTAACTTAGGCTACTGTTATTTTAGAAAAATAATTAGGGTTCCGCGCAAAAAAGTTAAAACCCATGAAATTGTGAACAATAAGTCGGATTTGAAAAATTCTTTATGCATTTGGTGGTCCAATTCTCGAGGATAGTTATAGGCTATTTAACATCACGCTACGACCCTTAGGAGCCGAGCAAAAAGGAAAAAGTCAGAAAGAACACTAAACGAAAACGAAGTAAGAGCGCGGGCGGGCGATGCAACGCGACGGGTCGGGGGGGACGAGGGAGTTTTATTAAATGTGGCTGTTATTTTAGTATATTGTGCATCTTACGACTTCCACGCGAACGAAGTCGCGGGGCACGGCTAGTACGTAATATACAGCGAAAGGAACTTTGTTCCAACCGTGTCCCAGGACATCTCCCGACTTTCATTGTTTTGCCCAGTGACAGAGAAAAAGGTTGTCGAATGTCATAGTGTGTGCATTGAAATATAACTATTTAGACGAACGAACGAACGTTCATCATATCTAAATCTGTCTAAAATACTTGTCCCGATGCTTATTATATTGCCCCCTTCGATGCTGCATCGCAATAAGACGAAGTTCATAAGCACATCTCTAAGAGCATCCTGTACAAAAAGCATGTCTTCACACTCGAACACAATAAAAGAAAAATGTAGGTATATCTCAGTGAATATCGATTTCAAATAAAATTGCAACCTTTTCAGATAACGAGGTGACATTTCCCCTTTTCCGGGGCCCGTTTCTCGCCCTTGTCGTACATTGGAAATTTATCCACCGAAATAAGCAGATAACGAATCTAATGGCATCTATACAAGAGAAATATACGATTGGCTCGAACGCTTGTGTAAAGTATTGTCGACTTGTTGTCGGGTTGCATTCTTGAAATGTTCAGCGCCCCTGACTTTTTAAAGGATTGCGTTGGGATTGTGCTTTTCTGCAAATTTTTTAATATTGATGAATTCTTGTTGTATCAAGGTTGGTATTTAAGAAATAAAATTGAGGAGATACCTTATTATTACAATAACGCAGAGCTGCTCTTCTTCTAGATTGCAATTTTTTTTATAACTTTTAATAAATAAACGATCTTTATTCAGTATGATAGTCGTTCCTAGCACTGTTTTGTCAATATTGTATCTTTTAATGTGCTCTAAGTAACGTAGATAGAATAATCTTTATTATGTTGGTGCCTACACCATAAAAAATACAGATCTAAATGTAGAAACAGCATACATACTATGTAACTAAACAAAAAATTTCCATATTGTTGTTAAAGTGAAATCTATTTCTATGCCTCACACACATACCTCCGCACCTGTCATTCACACAAAAATATCAACAGCTAAAATTCGCACCAGCGCCGTACATAGGAACTTATAATCAAACATGGCGTCTTGTGTTTCAATAAGCTCCTAATGATGCTCGCCCACTGCGGCGCTTCACGTATACTTGTTGCTTGACTCGACGCCATATGCCACTGAATAAAAGATAAAGAAGTATCACATAATATGGTCTGACGTCACACCTCTCTACAATGTGTGCAGACTTTCTGATCTACAAAATACCACTTTACAACCGTCATTGTAAAGTTCAGACATTGTGGGTTTATAAAGGGTGACTGGTAATTAGTGACCGATACTTAAACACATGATTGTACTCATGGTGATAAACAACTTTTACTATGGTACCAAACCTGAAATCGCGAAAAAAAATCAGCTGTTCGCATAACTCTTCAAAATGTAGGGAACAGCAGATTTTTTTTTGCAATTTCAAGGTTGGTTCCGTAGTAAAAGTTATTCATTTCGATGCACTCCTTAAAGTTTGTTGGGTTAATTTTGAAACAGCTGTACAAGGATCTGTTAGCGCCTGAAGGACATTGACAGGGGGGCGTTGTTGTTAAACATTTGTTTTTCACAAATGTTTCACAGTCACAGAAATTGTAAAGTCAAAACAAGATGGCGGAGTTAGTTCCAATTTTAGCCACGCGCCAAAAAGCCTTATAATTAAATTTAAAAAAAAAACCATAGCGTATGGCGTTCTAAACTTTAAAAATTGTATGGCTAAGCAAATGTTAATCATGGCTTAATTTTAAGCATTGTTTATAAATAACATAATATCACGCTTTGTTTCCTCGAAGGATTGGGCAGAGGTGTGCGTATGGTACACTCACATTTCGCCAGTTATATTTAAGTCCCATGTAATAGGGGGTGAGCGTATTGCCATCAACCTGGCACAAATCCAGACTCCGGTCTGCTACTGAGAAATTCCAGATAAAAAAAAACCCAATAACACTTTGCCCGACCCGGGAATCGAACCCAGGACCACATGCTCAGCAGTAGCGCTTGCGACCACTAGACCAACGAGACAGTCGACAATTAAAAATAAACCTGTTTATCCAATTTCAAAACAGATATCAACGGACACTTCGGATTAGGCGCTTTCAACTCAGCCTATCGCAGTCTACTGCTGGACTTAGGGCCTGTCCCATGCCCAGGCTGCGCCATAACACCCTGTCCTCCGCCTTCCGCATCCAGTCTGTCCCAGCCACCTTAAGGTCGTCGGTCCATCTAGCTGGGGGGCGTCCCACACTACACTTCCCGATACGTGGTCTCCACTCCAGGACTCGTCTGCTCCACCGGCCATCGGCCCTTCGACAAACATGGCATTAGGCGCTTTATGACACTTTATTATTATTATTTTATTTCAAACACGGCTGAAATTACTTGGTCTGAAAATATTTATGCGGTTTATGTCTTCCGTATTCAGCGGTAGCGTAGCGTGGGCCTTCTGAGTCTATACAATTTGTAGACTTTCAACATTGGCCGTAACGAGATAACACTAGAATACAGTTTATGAGATGGTTGCTACTACACGCTTGTTTATATTACCTAACTATTGTCTTCTAGTGCTCCCGTAATGGATATCCAATTCAACATCTTTTATGTGCCTTCGTACATACTCGTAGATACATGTAAAACTAACCAATATGTACTTACATACTGAAATTTTTTTATCTAGAAGTAACTTTAAAATCTTCTGCATCTTCGAATTCACCAAGTTCTACCAATTTGGAGGATTGGACGATTTTGAGTTACTTATATTAATCGAGCACGATATTTTATTCCTAATATATTATTCCCTTTTTAAGACACCAATGAGAACGAAAGACGACTAGAAAAAAAAGCATACATATTTTCTTACAAAAAATATTGTATATACAGGAAGATGTTTTACCGGTTATCCCAATTTACAAAGATACATAATAACACAGTGTTGTATGACTCTGTTTTAACTATATATTAACAGAATAATTTCCTTTGTCAACAGATTCTTCTACCTGTACCACTTCTCGTTCTACGCCTACCACTACAGGTTCAACGGACAGTACAGCAGCCTTGCTCTCGTCACGTCGTGGCTCTTCATACAGGCAAGTATTACTTATGACTACTCTCAAAATTCTTTACCAACTGAATAAGGCAAGAAGATCATTCTGTAATACAGCATGGTATAGATTCGGTACCAAAATTTCACCGAGAGTCTCTATGACCACGTGGTCAACAATCCTATCCTACTAATTTATAAACGCGAAAGTTTGTGAGGATGGATGGATGTTTGTTATTCTTTCACGCAAAAACTACTGAACGGATTTGGATGAAATTTGGCACACAGAGAGTTTATAACCTGGATTAACATATAGGATAATTATATCCCGATATCCCTAACCTGCGGGATCGAGACTTATGCGGGTAAAACCGCGGGGCTCTGCTAGTTTTAAATAAATGTTCGTCTTGTGGCGTTTCTGCGGACACAATTACCTTGCGCTCAAATAGACACAACTTGCCTAATATTGGGTTGGCAACTAAATACTGACTCACTTTCGAATGAAACAATTAGTAATATTTGTATTCTTTATTAAAAACTATTATTCGACGATATAATCGTCGTGTAAATCTATAATTTGTTTTCATCTATCAGGCAAAGATTGAATGCCTTGCTCCCAGAAATCAACGGGCTGCTGTTTAAAAAAGTTATCCAGTGTATTCTCCACTGCGCTAAAATCATTAAAGCGCTGTCCACGCAGAAAGTTTTTAAGAGAGCGAAACAGGTGATAATCGGAGGGCGCTAAGTCTGGAGAATACGGTGGATGCGGAACTGTAGTCCAGCCTAACTCCTGCAATTTCTGACGTGTGGCGGAAGCAACGTGAGGTCGTGCATTATCGTGTAGCAAGTGGATGTTGACTTTTCTACGCCTTTTTTTTTCACAGCAGCCGCTAACTTACGAAGCTGATTAACATAGACGTTGGCGTTGACAGTTTGTCCTTCGGGGAGTAATACATAATAAATCATACCGCCTGCATCCCACCAACAACAAAGCAAAACCTTCCATTTATGAGTTTGTTCTTTGACTTGGATTGGCGGTTCTTCTCCTCGTGGTAACCAGTAGGCTTTACGCTTGTCATTATTATACAGTATCCAGCTCTCATCTCCTGTTACTAAATCACTTAGAAACTCCTTTTGTTTGGGCTGGAGGAGCAACGATTGACAAATCGATATTCGGGCAGCTCGGTTTGCCATACTCAACTGATGCGGAATCCATTTTGCCAGCACTCGCCGATATCCCAGTGCATGCAGTCACTTTTCGATAACCGTGTGACTGCAGCCAAGTGCCTGCGCTAACTTGCGAGTAGTAGCATCCGGGTTTTGATTTAATTCTGCCAGCAGCATGTCAACATCCAATATGACTCGTCGACCTGAACGGGCTCGATCCTCTAGTGTTGTATCGCTGGATCGAAAGCGATGAAACCATCGACTTACAGTTGACTGTGTGGCTGTGCCCTCTCCAAATGCGTTGTTGATATTCGCATTTGTCTGCCTCGTACTGGAGCCACGTTTAAACTCGTAAAATATTACAGCTCGAAAAGCGTGCTGGTCCATGTCATGGATTAAACTGCCAAAGACGCGCTCTAGCCGCCTTTTATTTATTCAATAATAAAGCTTTTGGAATGTTCTAGATTTATCTAAAAAAAGAACTTTCTAGTTCAATTCGATAAGAAGAAAGTGTTTCAAAGTGAGTCATTACTTTGTTGCCAACCCAATATTCAGACTCATTTTAATGTAGGCACTACCAATCAGCGCATATCATTTTTAGCTCCCTATGTTCTTTGCTGACATACTTCATATTAAGTATTACATCTAGGAAAAATAAATAGTAAAAAGTGTCAAGTAATTTACTCCTTTCAACTTTCATAAATACACGTAGCAACTAAGACAGAGAAACTTAGTCACAAAGATAAATTAAATGTCTGTAAACCTGTGAACCATATATTATTATGCGGATTTTAATGTACTCCAATGTCATATGATAATTTGCAACTAGCCTATTTACCAAGTGCAGTGGTGTGTGTTTGTGGACAGCACTTTGATGTCCGTCGGGGCCCGCAGGCGCCACGCACTCAGCACGCAGCTCGGACGCCTCATATACATGAACTGTTTGTCTAAAGCGATATTAGGTTTCCGCTGCTCCACACTGTTATTAGTATACTTGGTGGTAATAAGTCAAGTTAAGCATGGCGTCATTTGTTTGACAAAGGGTACCGTAATATTCAATTAAACGGCAAATAACGTCATCCTAGAATTTTTTCCGAGCAGGTTGAGGTCGCCTTTCAGTGTAACCAGATGCAGTTGTATATCGATGTTTCACAAGAGTGATTTCCAGCTGACCTGCACAACCCAATTTCAGGGCAAGACCGACATTAGGTTAACCCAGCTGTTAGACTTAACACCAGAAAATGTACACGCTAATATCTATGTAAGTCCCAGCTGAATAGTGAAAAAATAACGTCTTATTACAAAATAAGCATCATGTATGTCATGACAACGTTACACTAGCAGACGGGTCACGGGGTCGCACGGCCGCCTAAGGGACTTTTACCTACATACAAACACATACACCCCATCCCTCACTCACATCTCACACACACACACACTTTCTATCATCGTTGCACAGTTCGGGTTCGGTTATTATTATTTTTAAACTAAAAGAGAAAGCTTCTTTACTGAAGCGGGGTCGGGCCGCGAGCATTTGTCAACAAATCACGTCCCTACACGTGTTTGTGCTGATTGTCCCGAAAACACATAACACGGAAAATTCGACTATATTTTCTGGGATATAAAATAGTATTTTCCGGTAGTAGTTGTCAATTTGTGCAACATTATTGTTGGGTTTATAAAGACATGTCAATCATTCAAGCACTATGCAAAGTTCTGGATCGATAAATAACTCCTATTTTGGTATAATTTCAAGCTGGCAGAAGTTGCCTTTACATTCTAACATTTTCAATCCTACTTAGGAACGAATGATCATGTCTTTGTAAAACCTACCACCAAGTTCACATTGTGGTATGCAATGAAAATATTGAGTACTGAGTAATTGCAATTTGTTAACTCTCACATTTAATTAGTATTCTATAATAATATATAAGACAAAATTGAAAGTATTTACTAACGCAAAGAATGTTCCAAAAGACGCGTGTGTCGCCTTACGTCAAAGTTTTGTCAAATGTGTCCCGAGACGATTCAAATAACGGCGGGCCGTGTAATATTTCCCGCCGGCCCGGGGGGATACGTCACTGACACATTACGTCCTAGTGATTTGTGGACACAAGGACCAACTTGTGATTGACCGCAAAGTGACGTCACGTTTGAATGTTTAGAAAATTTTCAGAAAGTTTTGTTTAAAAAAGTTGGTATTTACTTACGAGAATATGAAAAATTAGATAACGGACATTTCATACATTCGATCACTAATATTTCATGTGTCAAATATTAACTGGCATAGTAATTTATTTGCAGGAAAATTGCTTACTGGAACGTACATTTATGTCTGAATAATTCACTAATTTAATATCAAAATCAGCCATTAATATTAATATCCGCGAGCTAAAACAAATTTTATCGATAACCAGAAAATCAAACATTTACATTTCCCCGAATTCAAATAACCGGAACATTTAATTTGTTTCCTTCCATAGAACCCATACATTTTAATTTGATAAATTAATACGTTGTCCAAATTAAAATATCAAAGTGATCACGAGAATTACATGTCGAACATACTTTAGTATTAAGGTAGGGTTCCACTGTTAGATAATAAAGTAATGTAGTTGATCCGTGAATGTTAGGGGTGGTTCAGACTGTGTGTCTTGAGCGGATCTACTCCGGCGTCGATTTCCGGTCTCTGTGCTGCACGGAAGTTAATAACACGCCGAGCGGACTTGGGCCACCCGTCGGTACTACACAAGTACACACAACAGGTACCCAGCTCGTTGTATTGATATGCTGTATACCCGCAGTGTATTAATAGTGACCAAGCTATCTAATTTGTGGTCTTTGATGATAGGAGTGCGTTTTGCTTTAGATTGGACTATAACGTTGAGTTGAGGCTATTGAATGCAGGCATGTAATACAAGTATGCATCGTTCCCTAATAATGCAAAACATTTTTTTTTTTGCATAAAGTTTCAGTGCTTATTTTAAAAGATATGTTAGAGATTTTGGAACGTCACGGCCGTATTTTGTCACAAAGTCAAATTAAATGTAATGGGCTAAACTACTACAAATATGTTACAGAGCTATTTATAAACTTCCCTTTTTTAGATACCCAGTAATGTAATAACATAGTTCAATTTGATTTGGCAGTTTGCGGTTATTTCTATGTTACTGTTATGTTTATCTAGGTCCTTTTCAAATGTACGTATCCCTGATTGTGTTGGAGCCACCAATAACTCTTTTCAGAAAATTGTTCGCTGTCGCATCATAAGTATTGATTTTCAAATCAATTATTTTATATTCAGTTATTTTTGACACGAGAAATTTTAATCTCGGAAATCTTCCCGTAATCTCCGATGTAGGTACATGTTGTGAACAATACATGCTGACAGCGAAAGCGCAGTTATAATTGAGTATGGAGATAACATTAGGCGCGCCTCGAGCGGGCTCAGGCGGCGGAGTAGGCTCTACCGGATTACAGCGAGAGGGCGACGACGAAAAACAAGGAGCCCCTTCGGAATGCAAAGTGGGGGGCTTATCTTATAATCATCGAGCGTGTCAACTTATTATTAAAAAATCATATTTCATGAGGTCGGCCCAGCGCGACGCGCCGCGCATAATACCGTCACCGCCGTGCGATCCTCCTTACATTAATTTTAACAGCCTGAACTTGTTGACAACAGGCTCAAATAGGATTTCACTTTCAATTAATAATTACCTAACTTTCTATTGTCTCTGGAATTTTTGATGGCGTAAAATAATATTGTCCGTCAAAACGGTTGAGACTAACTCGTGACCCCTATTATTTTGGAGGTTTAATAGGCGTGCTTTAGTTAATTTCTGTCAAGTCCTAAATCAACAGAAAAGGCCCGCCATCATGGAACAAGGTAAAGTGTTGTAATCTTCCAGATCTCTTGCAAATTATAGTTAAACTTAAGTCAAACACTCTCAGCGGCTTACTTTGTGGTATATTATGCTGGGCATACCTTTAGGGGAAGTGCCGACAGAACCCGAAATGCACTTCTTGCTTATTTATATACAAAAAGGTCAAGTGAACGGCAGCAATGTTATTGCATCTAAACTCTTAAACGTAGTCATCCTACGCCCGTCTAAGTATTTGTAAAATGAAAAAACCGGCCAAGTACGTGTTGGACCACGCACAATGAAGGGTTCCGTAATTTATCCCAAGAACAAACTTAACATTGTAGTTGAAAAACACGTTGTCTCATACATTCCAACTGCAAATGTAAGTTGTTCGACTATTACTCGTTAACTTGTAATACCTACTTAGCTGTGATAGTTTTCGTTGTAACTTATATATGCTACTGCCGTGAATTTGGCTCTAACAAAAAATAGCACTTTAAAGCTTAATATTTGGCAAACGGATCCCTAAATCGAAATACCCCATACTATGGGATAGACGAGAAAAAAGAGTCTTCCCCACTTTACGTGTATGGGAGGCAAACTAAAACAATTTTTTTTTTAAGATTTTATTTTACCACTTTGTCGGCGTGATTAATATGTATACCCGTGCCAAATTACAGCTTTTTTTGTACTAACAGTCTCTGAGCTAAGCCGCGAACAAACAGACAGACGGACATGGCGAAACTATAAGGGTACCTTGTTGACTACGGAACCCTAAAAAGGGATTTAAAAAAATGTCTCGACCGGGAAGGGCCGCGCTCTTTCGTCCGCTGTTTTTTCTTTGCATTTTAAATCAAAATAACTTTATTTTTGTCGAGAGTTTTCTACCGTCTTGGCATAATCAACGCGCCGCCCGTAAAGTGTTTAAGACAATTTTGCGGCTAAAAAAATGTATTATCACAAAGAACTCGCAGTCCTTTGAAGTGTCGGGTCTTGACAGGCGTTACTCAAGTATACCTGAATTTGTACTCGTGTGTACTTGTTTTATTGCATCTTTAAAAAAGTGCATGCATTTTGACAGTAGATACAATATGTATCATTGAGCCCAAGACAATGAGTGCGTTGCATGTGAGATTGCTTCGTTAAATTATTTCATGATATTACCTATTCTATCAAAGGATTGTAAATTCTCTTAGCATCAAAAGATATCTTATGTCATCATTTTAAAAAGAAAAGTATTACGTCAAAAGCTAGTTACTTAGGTTACGTATTTCTCCTGGACATTGACAAACCTATTGCTAGTTGGACGACGATATAATTCTCGGAAAGATAAAAAACACCGACTTCCAAAAAAACACTACAAAGTGAAAAATAACTTTAATTTCGGAAGTTGGTGTCTTTGGTTTAGTATTTTCGTTTCTTGCCACCGATTTCCGAAATTAAAGTTATTTTCACTGTGTAGTATTTTTTTTGGAAGTCGGTTGTTGTTTTTTTTATAAATAAGTTTTATATTCCACTTTTTAGTTGTGGTATCTACACCGCCCAAAATTGTATACCACTACTTGATAACTAAATAACAGTGACAGGAAGTTCAACATACACTAAATGGAAAAATACGTATTATTGAAACTAACTCAAAAACCACTCATCAGAATTTGACCAATATGCGACCACAGGATTATACCCTTTCAAATAAAAACTTTGTAAAAAGGCAAATATATGTCGCGCTAAGTCGTGTCAGAAGTTTGGAAGGCGTAGTTTTATCGGGTTTGGGCGCCGTTGCCAACAAATTGTCAAATCAACCACACGACGACAGATCGTTGACGAAATCTCTTTTCTGACTATCAAGGCCCCACATAACATACGACTCAAGTAGCGCAATTTGAAGCATATTACCATTAAAATCATTAATAGCCAGAGTGCATCTCATGACGATTCCAATAAGCGCAAACACGGCTAGGAAACATTGTTTTATTACGGAGCTCCGGTGCCTACCTTCCGGCTTCTTCATCAGATCAGTTCGATGGTATCATTTTCATCTGAACCATTATTTAAATTTGCTTCGTCATAGTCGCTTAGTATGTTAATCGAGATACCTATATTATCGTCACCCGTGAAATACGTATCATCGAGGAGTTTCCGTAGCCATCTGTGATCTTCTTCGTCAGTTCCACTTCACCAAATTATAGTTTCTGAATGCAAATTCTTGACTTGTTGATGAAAATACCAAAATTGCTGTGTTTGCCTATGATATTTGAGGAGTTCCCTGAATTTCTCATGGATCCAATCCAATTATCAGAACTGGATTTTGATAAAAATGGGACCAATTTGGGAGTATGTAGAAAGAAAGAAAATAAATTTATTTCACCCAGGTTAAGGCACACAATATTCATACAAAAAAAAACGGAAAATAAAAAATAAACTTAAAATAGAATAAATCGTGCGCCCCACGGCTGCGCCAAATAGGCCCAGTTCAGCATAAATGCCAGACAACTAGTGCCTGGCGCTGGTTTGCAACTGTACCTTATGTTACGAGGACGTCTTACGGGTGTAAATCGGTTTTATAGTGTGTGTAATTATTTAAATAAAAAGTATATATATATATGTGTAGCAAATATTAATAAACTTGGTTTGATATTTGTTTAAAAAAATAATAACACTACTCTACAATAAAACAGTTTTGGTTCGCAACAGAAACGAAAATATTGTATCCTGGGTAAAAGGCTAATGCTGAAGCTAAATCTGATAACAGAATTTCGCCATCACGTCAGGATTTTTAGTTATTGTTATTTTTTATTCCTCAAATATCCACGTACGTCTTGTTGTTTATTGAAAAAATAAATTGATATTACGACTAAATTTACAAAAAACTATATTTATTTAAAAAAGCTATTTCTAAAGAAACTATAAATACTAAATAACAAAAATCTGGAGAATTAACCCAACCACGTTTAGCGATTTTACTCATTTTGTACTTAGAAAGTTAATAAAATAGCCAAAAATAGAAAAGCAACAAAATATTGTGTAGTTAGATCAAGCAATAAAACGTAATAAATGACTACAAACATTTAATTTCCGATATACCCTCAAAAACAAAATAATAAAATACTGCATTGTATGTACATAACTTGACCATAAACAATAAATGATTTTATTTCTGTAAGTTTATACAAACACATTCAAACACACGTCAAACATTTTTTTTTACTAGATGAGGCTGGCGTTTCCTATCTGACTACTCTGAGAAGAAAGGCCGAAACAAACTCAGAGGTCACAGACATAATCTTGGTCAGATCATGTGAAAAAAAAACATAAAGAGTGTATTTTTGTTTAATTAAAAAAAAAATTGACGTGATGGCGATATTTGATGATTATATTAGTAATCAGTATTACCTAATTAACCTTTTAACCGCCCGACTTCATATCAGTTGTCGTGCCCCCAGCGCCGGGCAACTTGTATCATTACGATATTTGGTCGTAAATATACGACCCTGGCGAAATGGACACGAAAATATTTGTCGGATTAATCCGTCGTAGGCGGTTAAAGGGTTAATCAAAAAGTATATGCGGTTACTCTGTTGGGAAATTTTGTAATGTAGTGTAATTATAGATGTAGCGGTGCTTAGGAAAATAATAATAATAAAATTGGTATGGTTGCACAAGCAAAAATGGACTGTCGTCAGTAAATAATAATAATTATATCATAATTCATATCAATGAGACATTTAGATTGATCACGTCTAGCTTTCGTTGCGCATCCATGAGGTACTGCCGTAGATGTCTTCTAAATGTGTCGATCGTATTAATGGATCGAATAGGTGGAATAGGTGGTGGCAGATTATTCCACACTTTGGACGCTGCATACCGGAAGCTACCTCTAAAAGCGGCTGTACCATGTGACTGAGTCGAGACCTGCTGCGAGCATTGCCTTCTCCCGCATTCTCTTCTACTCGTTATCCAACTCAACTTGTCGTACAGGTAGTCCGGTTTCTGGTATTTGACTACACCGAACAGAAGGCACGCCAAGTTTGCGTCTTGGTTTCATTTTCAATGTGTAGTGTTTGTTTAAAAATGGAGTTACGTGACATCTGGGAGGAATTTTATAACAAAACCGAGCACAAGCGTATTGGACCCTTTGAATGAACGATCTGTGCGAGCCAAGAGGCGTATGTCCTTTTAAATAAAATAAAATAATTTTCCAAATCAGTTTATAAATGACTGAGTACTGAGATAACAAACATTAAAAAAAAAACAACCGGATTGATAACCTCCTTTTTTCTCTTTTCCTCCTTTTTTTGAAGTCGGTTAAAAATAACAACTGTTGATGTTAGATATTACCAAACGGGCAAGTCCCTAGCAAACTTTTCGTACGTCTATACGCTGCCAACGTAATCTGTTACAAACGATCTGAAAATTGATAAAAATGACCTCGTTTTTTATTCACGTATCTTTCTAACAGGGCGGGCGGTAAATCTCAAAGCGGCCGATTTTAATGGACGTATAAAAGGGCGTCATCTCTCCATTAAATACCTTTCAAACGTTTGATCCTTTTTTATGTTTGCTGCTGTTGCGATGATCCGCGAACAGATTGGGGCACGAACGGATGGTGTTAATTAAGCGCGTACAATGTAGCCCGTGTTCCACTGACCTATCGTCCTATAGGCTCATATGTGCCATTCAAATAGAAACCGTTTTAAAGTGCTCTCTGAATCTGCTGCTATTTTCGTGAATGGAGGAAAATAACGAGCAATATTTAAGTAATCATTTCCTGTTTGCTAAATTACAAAAAACAAACACATTTTGTTGGATATAACTGTTTATTTGTCAACTGAAAGGGTGCAGCTTCACTGTAAAAAATAATGTAAAATTCTTTCAATTATCTGTCGAGCAGCGCACGCCGCGAATAATAAATCACAAGGTGTCGCAACTTGTCTGCGCCGGTAACCCGTTACACCGCCACTTGGAAAAAATCAAAATGAGGGGATCAGAAAATATAATTTCAAATAAAAGTTGAGTCAGGCGCGGTCACAAGTTTCTTAATTAAAACTTACGTCGGACGACGCGAGGGGTGGGAACTTTGACCCAGAAATAAATAAATAAAGACTGGGGAGGAGTGACGACACCGTCACGAGTCGCTCATTTATTTGTCTAAAGGAGTTTTGCTCAGTTCGACGGACGTGCCTCATAATCTGCACTCACAACATTATCTGCCGGCGAGCATAGCGCACCGCTCTCGCCTATCCGAGCGCCATCTCCGCCGCAACTATTGCCAGCTTATCTCTTTACCGTTTATTTATTGCTACAGTTCCCTTTACATCCTGAATGGGAAGCCTTTGGATTGAAATTTAAAAATAGAAATTTAAAATAGTCTAGAATGTTTCATAATTCAATGTTTTTGTTACAGCACTCTATGCTGTACTTCTTCCATCACTACGAGCTGCCCGTGATACTACAGCAGGCACAGCTGCAGCAGTTGCTTCTCCGCACGCACCGTGGCATGGCTGGCGTGATGGGGCTGGCAGGCATCGCTGCCCTCGCGAGCGGCGCCGCCTACCACGACGCTCCCGGAACTGGCACACAGGCTACTCCTCCTACTGCTCAGTCTACCACGCAGACAGTTCAGAACACCGCACAGTCTACTACGCAAACTTCACCGTCCGTCTCCACCGCACAAACCAACACCCTTCACTCTGGCGATATGTTGTCACCTGAAATCTTCGACCAAGCGGTGCAGAGAGCGATGAACAGTCGCAGAAGCAATTCCAACTCGCGTGGGGATACAGAGGAGAGCGCTCTTGCCGCGCAGTCTAATAACGATGTAAGAAGTACTGATAAGGATAACTCTGTCACCCCTTCTGGTGACGCTGACATCAAGATAGAAGAGATTGCTAGAAAAAACGATTCAAACAATAAAATGAATATTGCAAATGGTAACTCCGTTACCAATGAAAATGAGCATGCAGTCTTGCCGAGTGGAGCTAACAGTGACCCCACTAATGTGACGGATGTCATGGATGAGACGTCTACTTTGGATCGTAGACGAAAAGAGAGCGTCGTGCTCAACAATGACGACCCACCTCTGGTCCCGAACGACGCGCCGGCAGCTACTGAGAGACTAGCTCCCAGAGCTTCCCCCGAGGCTGACGAATTAGAGTAACATAACATTAACTTATTCCGAGCTCGTTTCGCAATACTATCTGTGTGTTAGTTCCGATTAATCGTAACCGCTTTTGTGAACAAGTAAAGATGTTGCCGTAACGATAACTGTTAATATAATCTTATATCTAGTAGATGATACTGTCTCAAGAACTTATTAGAGAATTTTATCTTCGAATAAGATCAAATAAGTCACAATATATCGGATGAATCTTCAGTAAGTATATTGATCAAAAATATGTTCACGACGTTCTTATTTTTTATAGAAAAAAAAAAACTTAATTTATGGTATGTTACAAAGGTGATTGTAGTGTAAGAAGTATTCTGCCATTACCTAAAGCAAATCTGTAAATATTTATGGTATTCTAATATTGAATGTATTAGAAGTTTGTGTTATCGAAATAATGTGTTTCTTTGATTATGCTTAGAGGTTGGCATACTCTATTCAGTGATTTAGTTTTTAGCAATTAAATATTTTTGTTCAAAAACTGTCCTTTATTTTGGTAAGTTTATTTTTTCCAGTCCATACCAGTACCCTGACTGTGCTACTACATTAGTAATGACATCCCCTTTTATTTTTACGTTCTTGTTTGTAGTCATTACGAGTGCTACGCAATTAGAGCGCTGTACATCACCTCGGCGTCTATGAAGAACCCTATCAAAACAACAGAACTGAATAATAGTAAAATCATCATTTTGTGAGTTAGATCCTCGCGTAGAGTAATTATTTGTATTGCATACTTATTTGTTTCAAATCTTTTGGTGCATGTGAGATTCGTATCCGTTTAATGCAGCACGGTACAGGTGATACCTTCACCATAGCTTTATATGATAATGTAATTAAAATAATCACCGTGATTGAAGAGGTAAGTCATGTTTCACTGCATTCTTCAGCAAGACGTGCTAGTTCAGAGATGCTGCAGCAACAGACTGCCTGCAGAACCTTTTCCTAAGAATGCGTAAGTACTGTAAGTACCTACCTAATTCTACATTTGTAAAAGATATAATGTCGATGACTAACACACGACTACCTAGTATATACCTACTATAGTATAGATACATCCATCCTAATCCATCTTTATTTTTGCATATATCACCAATTATTACAATTCCATCCCATTCTTGTAAGTTAAAATCAAAGGTATCCGTAGTTACTCAAGCTAATCTGTCACCTGATTTGAAGCAGATAGAGCCGTGTAGTTTTCGTGCTTGGCATGTGTACGACCCAAGTGCATGATATACACTACCGTACTCGCACTTTTTTTTAAATCAGCATCTTAAGTGCGTCAGTGTCTCAAATTAGAGTGATTTTATAAGCCTTGGTCTTTTTACACTCAAAGGTATTTTCTCAGTAGCAGCCCGAAGTCTGGATCTGTGTCCGGTTGATGGCTATAGGCTCGCCCCCTATTACATGGGACTTAAACATAACTGGCGAAATGTGGGTGTACTAAGGTGCTGCTCTGCCTAACCTGTATTTCAATATCTAGTCTTGACTTAGAATGGGCATTTATTCTCAATAGTTTATTCGATTTTATCATAAAGTTTAAATGGACTCACTTGGAGATACCCAAGTTATACAGCCGCAACCAGGACAGTCAGCCTCACTGACTGGCCATTCAAATATTGCAGCACAAAAGAAGAACAGCTTAAAAACCCCTTCGCCACCAGCTGATTGTAGATATCATATTCGACCACGCCATATTGTCTTGACGATTCTTAGAGCTTTTATGGTGGCGGGGACGTCGCCGAGCAACCTGTTATTCAGTACATGATTCTGGACCCCCTTGCATTGAAATGTTTTGTCGGTTATTGAAAAAAAATCTGATGTAGGTATCCTACAATACCTACGCGGTCAAATTTTATAGAACAGTTATTTTTATTATTCATAACCGACAAAATATTGCATCGCAAGGAGGTCCAGAATCATGTACTGAATTCATGGTAACAAGTTGTACGTCGATGTCCCTGCGACCATAAAAACAAAGAGTCGCCAAGACATGGTGTGATAAGATAGCAGGTCGAATAAGATACCTACAATCTGGCTGCGAAGCTGGTGGCGAAGTGGTTTTTCAGCTGTTCTTCTGTTACTGAATTCATGGTAACATGTTGCGCGTCGATATCTCTGCCATCTTGTATAGATTCAGAATCCGATGGACTGTTTCAAAAAATCCTTTATGTATCAAACAGGATAAGAAAATAAAACCACTTTTTTACATTACTTGTTTAATTATTGAGTCCAAACTAGGTAACAGAAAACAATTCAAACATATTTTTTTGAAGACTTCGATAAATACACAGTTAGCAGTTTACTATGGGAAACAATATTCTGAAAAATTATAATTTCTTCAATTGTTTTTTACAGAGTTGTTACAAGTTTCAATGTAGACGTTATCCATTACCTTATAAATTACAATGTTTGTTTAAAGCTGTTTATTTACAATAGTCTTCATGTCTTGTTCACATTTCTATTCACACGAGAAAGCGATGCCATTGCTCGGTTGACGCTGCCTGGCTGCACCGCATTTCACGGACATCATCCGCCCGGCCAGCATTCTACACATCTGTGAACAGCGTTCAAACATAATATTAATAAAATGCTCATGCAACTACTACGGCAAATATTGCGTATGATTATTTACGGTGGCAACAAATATCACACAACTTTTATACTTTTCATCACTTTAAGAACACAATTTTTTGGTGGAATTAAAACTAAATCAGAATATTATAAATCCAGTTATTTTTCCAGCAAAACGCATTATAATAATCATAGTCAATAATCAACCTTATTGGTTTGATTTGTCCACGCCATTTCTACTTATTTCTTAACTTAATTTACATTAGTTGTGACTTTATATTCATTCGATCATTGTTATCGCAACATTGATAAAGTGAACAATATATGGAAATAAAACAAAATAATGTCATTTAATAGGTGAC
Organism: Fissipunctia ypsillon; assembly: GCA_947568875.1. Taxonomy (NCBI): domain Eukaryota; kingdom Metazoa; phylum Arthropoda; class Insecta; order Lepidoptera; family Noctuidae; genus Fissipunctia; species Fissipunctia ypsillon. The sequence continues at coordinate 9,756,659 of OX387659.1, read as the reverse complement.
TGGCGAGTAAAAATCAAAAAATTAAGTAGGTACAGGGGGCCAACCATCACCTTCTAAGTAAAGCAGTATTATTTTAAAATATACGACCCTGGCGAAATGGACACGAAAATATTTGTCGGATTAATCCGTCGTAGGCGGTTAAAGGGTTAATGTTACTTCAGTGTGAGAAAGAGATGGAGCTATACAGGACGTCTAGCTCCATTTCTTCCCACACTCAAGTAAGATTAAAATAATACTGCGTTAAGAGGTGGTGGTCTAGCTCCTGACCATCTACAATTTTACACATATGTTGGCAACATTTTGTTTACTCACAATTCCCTTTTGTCATAAACATTTTAACGTAGCTCCCTGTGCCCCACTGGTCGATCGCTAGATCGAAGAGGATTCGTGACTGTACATCGATCTAGCAATTGATCGGTGTAAGCACAACAAGCTACTAATCAAAGTACACTACTGAAAGAGAAATCAAACAAGACTACAGTACACGCCACGGATTTAGTGTCTGTCAAGTAAACTGCGGATAGTGTATTTTCGTGTTGATTTCTTCGAACGTCGAAGGTAATCCCAGAAATATCGGTGTTCCTTTCTGTTCTAATCAAAATGCTTTCTTCATTTTGATTTCTTCGAACGTCGAAGGTAATCCCAGAAATATCGGTGTTCCTTTCTGTTCTAATCAAAATGCTTTCTTCATTATAAAACACTAGCTTCTGCCCGCTACTTCGCACGCGTGTTTTTTATGCCTACCTATAAACCTTCGCGCAAGTTCTAGCAATAAGTTGATAAAGTTTTATCACATTCGGACTAACGGTATGGCAGCGCATAGAGGACAAACATACAAGCATTCGTTTTTATTTATATAGATTTCAAATTTTGAACACCTTATTTCATTCAGGGTTTGATTCGATAAAGTCGCCATTACCTCATCGAACAACATTTTCCGAGCAATAATCTGACAGGCTGCCGCCACAGCTGCCGATACGTCAGTGCAGCGCGCGTTTCTTCACGGAACCACTCCTCGGCCTACCTACATGCCCACGCACTCTTAAAACTTCTTTAAAAAATAATCTCGTTTTCTGTGATTTTGTCCTCCTTAAGCGAAAAGAACGGTACGACAACCAGTGCCTGTGGAACATTCGTGCAGAAAGATTTAAGTGAATTTAAACATCAGCCCGCCAATCTCTCAACTTTTTTAGTTCACACCCTTCTTTCTAAGACACTCGAAGAGAACAGTGCCCGGTGTAAACACACGCTTTGACTATACAACGTAGGTACTGTGAAGAATTGTCAATCTCGAATTCTCTCTTTATTAATGTTAGTAAGGGAGTTTCTTCTTTGGGAACTGTGCTCCTTTCTCGAATGGGGGAGTATCGATCAGTAGCCAAGCTGTTCTCAACCAGCTTTGCTAGCCTTTGCAAGTGTGTCTGCTTGATACAATTGGTCCCGCTGATGATTGAGGACCCACAACAATTCAGTCAAGGTGTGAAGAGTTTTTGAGATTTATCCATTTGGAGTGAGTTCATGAGTTAGTTGTGATCAATCTTAGACACTGACTTTCCCTTCCTCTGGCTCAATAACGTCCCATAAAGTTAAAGCCATTGTTGTATGAGGTTTTAGTAGGTACATTTAACCCCTTCTGGTCTGATGTGAGTGATCGCGTCATTTTGTTTGTTTTTAGAAGGCCGCGTCGCATTTTTTTCGCCAGTTTTGGCTCGACGAGGTTTAAGCATGAAGTCGTTAGTTTGGATGAGTGCACATTGGCACACATTAATGATTAACTTGACTGACACTTGGCGTGGTGTCAGGTTATCGCGAATCATTTCGCGAAACACCGTACAACAATGCACAACACAACACAACACATGCAGTGACACTATACAGATGGTTTTCTCCTTGATTAGTTTATTTTGTTTTTGCTTAAAATGTTTGTTTTTAGTTTTTATTTTTATTTTTCTGTCTACAGTTCCTGAAACATAAAACTCTGAATTCATAATTGTCTACCTTGTGGCAACTTGAGAGCCCTGACACCCATAACACAAGTTTAATCTTAGCTTGGGTGTCGGAGGTTTTAACTCTGTATAAACCTACAATTTATAGGATACATATGGAATGTATACTAAATGGTACATGTAAATTGTAAAGCTGGAAATAAAGATTTTTATTATTATTATTATTATTTATCATGACTTAAGCCATCTCTTACAAGAGACGTAGCTGCCTCATACCTGCATATACATATGTTATTTCTGGCGTTGTATCAATGTTCTTAGTATCTAAGCATAGGCAGGTGTATAGATATGTAGTGTTTATCTCAGATGGATAAAATTGTTTACACTACGTTAGCCCCTACTGGATAAACATCCGTAGGGGCGTAGCTGGTTGTAGAGATTTGGTCCGGTTGGCTTTGACAACCGACCTCCACGAATATTTTTTGAGTTGATTTCATCTATGTATAATGAGATGAACACTGAAGTTTATAGAAACGATTATGATATACAGGATGTATCAGAAAGGTGTGGTCAAATTGAAGCGAGTGGTACAGACCATCAAACTGAACAACTTTCTCCATGCGACCAACATCGTAATCGAGAAAAAATAATCAGCCGTCCGAGCGAGTAGGCATTGTATGGGTATGTATGTTTTATATGGGACAGTTGATAATTTTTTCGCGATTTCGATGTTGGTCCCATGGAGAAAGTTGTTCAGTTTGATGGTCTGTAACACAGCCTTAAATTTGACCACACCTTTCTGATACATCCTGCAATAATACTAAACGTCATTCATTGATAATGCCGGTACTGTACCTTACAGTACCAACCTAAGTAATTCTTTTTTTAATGAGAATATTCTGTCTGCAGCTTATTTCAAAAACAAAGATCCGTGGCACGTACTGTAGGTATATGAAAAATTAATTTTCTGTCTTTTAGCCCGTCTTCATCCTTCCGGACACTTCAGATGAATTCCTCCTCGTCAGCTACGTGTATTCTCAAGCAATAACATCTCGTAATGTGTGTTAATTCCCCAAGAATACGCGTGACCCTCAAGTTGGATTTAGAGTTCTCCGATTCTTCAGCGACCAGGTCCAGCGACGTTCCAGTTGCAGTCAAGGAAATAAAAATAAAAGCGAAACTAAAAATCTAGTTTTATCTAAGTTAAACAATTAGAATGGATCTACAATAATACGAAAAAGAGACTAGACACACGAGGATTTAACTTAAGTACGTACAAATACGTAAAAATAACTATAGTCATCTTCAAGTTTCTTCGAACCGGATTGTTTTTCGGAGAAACAGATGCCAGAACTACGGACGGGCCCGAACGCATGCGAAAGCAACGCAATCGGTATCAAACGACGTTTTCAAACGCGGTCGGAGACGTACGTAGCTGATGTCCCGTAGATCCTCGATAGACCTACTACTTGCTAAGTACTTGTTTCAGTAGGTACCTAAGTAGATCGTGTGTGTCTAGTTCCTATCTTACTTCTGTCTGATGATTCGACCTGTATAATTTCTCCATTGTTTGCGCGGACGCCTGTGGTGGAAACTGACGAAGTCTCCATTGACCTTCATGGGTAAGGGAAGTTTGACCATAACTTTCTTAGCGAGTGAGTATGTTATTATCATTGCGATAACAATTTCACGGTACCTACTTATTTTAGTCACTAACATACAATTTAGCACTTCAAAATTAAATACAGGATGTGTATTTGTATCCAAGTTTGAAGGAACGGTCTTTTTAGTAGGTCCTTTTAAAGTAAAAAGTCAAGTCAAAGATCTTAATCATACCTAGGTACCAAACAAAATAGGTACACATCTTGTACCTAAAATGGCACGCACCTACAGATACGCACCAACATGTAAATCAATGACTAAAATAACATAAGACATGGTCAGCCTTATCTCATAAGGGAAAATATTAAAACATCATCAAATACCAGACAAAAATCTAAACAATGACACAATCAATATTTATTTGTACTTATCTGCGAGTCTTATCCGGGTTATGAACCGGTTCGAATTTTCCGACAAGTCCCACTGCCCTTAGTGGGACTAATCGCGGGTCGTAGTGCGTCGGCACGAACGGGCCCGCCGGCACATTCGCACACAGCCGGTAATCCAGCCCGCAACGCCGGACCGGACGCCTTACACCTCCGGATTTACTGCCGGACGAAACAGACACACAGCTGATTGTCGAGATTAAACGCCGCTCGCCGGGGCCACAACGTTTTAGAGAGATTTACCATTGTTTGGTGAACAATCTACGATTTATTGAAACTGTTGAGTTATTTTTAGATGTGCACTAGGATACTTGTGCTGCAAACGCTTTTATATTTATAGATATAAAATACTACTTTGCTTTCGTATTTCTTTGACAAAAACTTATCTAAGTTACTTACCTATTACTTGTAAGAATGTTTTAGCTTGCTTATCAAAACGTTTGCGATCTCTAACTTTTAACATTTGATCTATAACTTCTTTCTGCCAAGTACTCGCGTATGAATGGACCAACTGTTAATATATTTTTTTCCATTCATACCGCTTTAAGCTCTTTTGATCGCATTATGAGAAAATTGTCACAAAAGACTTTCAGAGTTTTGAAGAGAAAAATGTTTAACACCTTTTTATTCGATGTTTGTTGGGGGGGCACGATCTTTAACCGACAATCAGATATCAAATGGCGTTCGCCCGATAGCGGAGGTTTGATCTGGCCTCCGTTATCTGAGGGCGGCTCTTTGATCCGTGCGGCTCGCTTTGAAGTCGCACGCGCCCTTTGTACCGCACCGCGCGCCAGCCGCCTCTGCGTAACCTGCACAGACGATTAAGGTTATTTAAGAAGATACACTGGAATGACACAGTTATTAACAATAATAGACAGGTAGGTATGTTACTCATATAAGTTTGCACTAATAAACATCTGTAATTGCTCTGAAATTCCCTCTTACATTATCTTTTAAACATAATTTTACAACACCAGTTTCCCGACGAAATTGGTAGCTGAATTACAGCAGATAATTACTTTTGGTTTCAATATTTCACGTTAACAATTAATTAATTTAATGGTGGGTTTTAGTGGTGACCGAGCCTTTTAAATAGTTTTAAACTGCACTCACAACATGTGGTCACGGGTGTTAAGTAAAATGTTACCTATAGGTAAAGCTGGGAGCAAAAGGTTAAAAAGTCTCATAAATATGAAAGACAATTAGCGAGCAGTCTGTCTGCTTACCACCTGTTGGATGCAGCGTACGGCAAAATTAACATTGAAGTTTTAGTGCACTTTTTAGATGGTTCATTTTTTATGCTTATGAATAATGTGTAAAAATGTATGACCAAAAGCAACAAAAGAAAACTGTAGGGTTTAGCAGAATAATATTTTTTTTTTGTTTGGAAGAATTGCGTCCTTTTTTTTCTGACATTATGACCTTATTGTTTACTAATCTTTTAAATACAATCATTGCAAACTATAGCTTTGTATAAATTAGAAGCATTTTTCAATTTTGTAAATGTGAGTACCATGGAGCGGTTTTATGTTATGATGTAGGTATGTTGACTTGAAAGAGTATGGCAGTTGAGAGTATGTCATGCTCACTTAAATGTCTCGCTGATGGTGGCGCGTGTGTTGGATCATTCGGTTCCATACAAAATGGTTGAGCTAGATGGTGCTGATCCACGCGTCATGTTCGTGAACGGGCGCCGTCAGTGGAGACTGGTCAACTCTTAACTGCCAGGGCTTATTTTTAATCTTATATTTTAAATTGTTTTTAATTATTTATTTTTTACATTGTTCTCACATATAGAAGCAACAAGAACAATGTACCCAGGATTTTGTAATAATTTTGATTTAAAAGAGTGTCCATGGAGTTTCTTGCCCATTCTTCACCATAGAGATCTACGTTTTGGAATGGGCGACTAGCTTCAATTTTCTGACTAACTGACTGACTCTTTAACAATTCAAAAGTGCCTGTAATTGGTTTAATTGAAATAAATGCTTTGAGTTTGAGTTTGAATAATATAAAACTTAAATTATCCGAGATAACGTGAACTGAAACCGATGTAAAAATGTTATGCAAACGTGTCTTTATCATTCTGTAAGTTAATTTAAATTCACCTTACGGCCGAACCCAATAACCTATCCATCACCAGTTTTGGCATACTGGAGATAGTAAAACCTATATATCTAAGCTATGGTTTTAACGTCCCAATAATCTATAAGAGACTATGGAATCTTACCGGCCTGACATAAGGACTGATAGAATTGTCTACCATCAATAGCGATCTGTCTTTTACTGAAAATATGTAATTGGGTTCGGCAGTAAATAACTAAATTATAATAAGCCTCTTTCACACCTTTTTATTTGGACTTGGCGCAATAACTAAGTATTTTTCTTCCACACACCTCTATTATCGGCTTTTAAAGTGTATTTTTAAAGTATGATGTGTAATGTAAAGATGTGTAACGGCTTACGTTACACATCTCTACTTTTAATTGAATATTGAATACAAAAGCCGATCGGTCGCATCAAGCCACATAACTGCTCTATAAAAATCATGCAAATATTGCTTTAGTCACCACCAGTTTACTGAATAGTACCTATAAACTATTTACATAATTATACACCCTCTGTTACATTTACCTACATCACGGGAATCGGACACAATCATGTTGAAAAATCAAAACTAAATCTTATTGTATTTTCACAGAGCTTATAATACTTTGATGAGATGTTTCATGCCTGACTCGCAACTACAATATTGTCATTTTATTATGTGTTTAGTCCCTAGTAATTGTATTTTATTGCGGTGATATAATTTTAACTTTTAACTAGTATTTTTCACAATTCAACGCCACACAGTACTAAATCTTTTCGTCATACGAATAAAGTTAAAAATAGTATGACAGTACAAAACTAGCTTCAAAATCCTTTTGTATTTTACGGCAGCCGCGCCGTGTGCCGATTACAGTGTCGTTCATTTATCCGCTTTTATTGTTCGAACTAAAATATTATGACAAGTAACAGCATGTTCACATTGCCTATAAAACTATGACCTTTTGTTTTAAATTTTTATATGAAATTGCTAGCTTCTAATTGTGGTATTGTTTTGTGAAATCTGAGTTTCAAAATATCGTGAATCTACGTGTTGTTTTTACAATAATTAACATTTCAATTGAAGTTTTACCACCAAAATCTAGTTTGTATTTCCGTTTGTTACGTTCTATTATTTATTACTTTAGGATACTAACTTACAGTAAATTAGACACAAACATAGACACTAACACTACAATAGCTAGTTAATTAAACATTAGAGTGTATATGAACAGAATCCTAACGTATTCTAATTAAAAATAACCTATTTCGCCAAAGGCGCGTCCGATCACGCGATAGTTCAAAAGCATAAAAATGCTTTCCACCGTTTTTCCGCGCTATTATAATAACCGAGAGCTGTACCATTTAGCCGCTTACAATTCGTCCTGGGGCGTGCGGTCGCGTTCGCCACAAAAGCAAAATTAATTTTAAAATACACCAAAAGAAATTAACTTTCAGTCGGTGTCTGGGGGAAAAGGTGAAAGTTCCAAACGAGAGAGCACTCGAAACGACTTAAAAATAATAAAGCGGACGTAAACGCGAGCCACGCCGGGGACAATCCCATGTTTATATTGTTACTTTGTACTCCATCATGTTTTTTGTAAACCTGATTTTTAAAAGGCTTCTGGGTAATTTTGGCAAGTAGTATGTCCTCAGATATTTTTCTGTTTTATTGTAATTGTTTTTCGTTTTTGTTTGGATTAATTTTGTAATGGGTCATTGTTGTTTCCGTTCCTTTTGTTGAACAAACGAAAGAAAAATAAGTTGTTCTAATTTTGTGTTTCTGGCGTTAATTGGCTACGTTAAAATTCGAATTAAGGTTAAAAAAGTATATTATTAACCTAGTCTACAGATATAACATCAAATAAAAACTTATCATAAGACTCATACGTAGGTACATAACTCGTTTTTATCAAAATCCAAAATAATAAGTCACTGTTTTTATCAAAATCAGGCCAAAAAAATCGACCACTCAAAAATCACGAAGACGTGAACCATCTAAAAATTAATTAACAAATTGTAAGACAGTATTAGGAAGTGCCTAAGTTTTTCTCAGTTGAGCAGCGTCTCATATTTCAGACGTTTTAATTTAGCGTAGCGCTCGCTCGCTCCCCGCGGTGTACTTAAGCAGTCTGGGACATTATAGACTAATTTTTATATGCCTTTTTGCAAGAGCTAAGGATAATCGAACTGCCAATCCTGACTAGGAACAAAGGAGACTAGCGGAACTATTAGGATGCTTATAATAAATCAGCTTTATGGAAGCGACAGTGTTTTGTTTTTGTTAACTATCTACCCTGATCGTGTTTGAGATTGTTTCGGATGCAGGATATTTATTTAAATATTTATTAAACAGGTGGGTGATTAAAAGTTTTATAGACTTAGTTTAAGACGTGATTTATGATCGGGGATAAAAGAGTATTTAAAAGGAATTGTGTACAACGTTGAGTTTAAAACTAACTATGTTGGTTTCATTTTGTACGTTCAAAGTACGGAATAATAATGATTGGGACGCCACCAATGGTCAGATGTAGCAGATGATAGTGATGATTAATAGGAGGAATGACGCCTCTGCCCAAATCTAAGACATGAACTAGGCTGGTAAAAAAAATCCTCCTAAATATTTTCTTCTACAGAGTACAAAGTGAAACAAAATTTAAACATAAAAAATAAATCTTAAACCACGACAATCCGCCACACGCTCAACTCTTCAGTAAAAAATATGCATAATATCTAGCGAAACAAAATGAGTCGGCAAAGGGTTCGCAGGTGGCAGCACTGTGCAGGACCGACAGGTAATTATCATGCAAATGAAGCGAGAGACGCAACGCCAGCGTTTAGCCTTTGGATGCTCAAGATATCTAATTTGCAGCCCTGAAACATCCGCGGTAGGAAGATAGCTAGATATTCCCCTTTATCGTCTTCTTACAAGATAATAGTTTTTATTTTTCTTTAGTTTTCAGCAGGTGTTGTGGCTTGGCTAGAATGTTTTATGGAAACTGACAATGGAATATTGTTTAGTATAATTTTGGTTACTTATAATGAAAGTATGAAAAATTATTAGACTTTGTAGCTAGGACTGGGAAATTATAATCGTGTGCTCAAACCTTTCGTATTTTAAGTTTTCTAAGAAGTGACGATACGCCTTCTCCTCCAGTCCTCTCCTCCCCCCGATTCAGAACCGATTCAGAACTTCCCGATGAAGATGCCACGGCAATAACTTGTGATTCGCTTGGTATCATTATGATTTTCGATTCAACATCATGACATAAATTTGTACACAGTCTACACGACCATTTTTAATAACAAATAAAAATAATGTTTTTAAAAATTACTGCGTATTGAATTAAAGCGAATCGAATAAAATTATGAGTTATCGTAAAGTTCTGAATCGGGGTGCTGATCTTGAAAACGCTGAATTAGATGTGCTGCTTACGACGTATTGTAGTCTATTAATCCTGTAAAACAAAAAACACTGATAAAAATCTAGACACAATTGTTTATTTTACTCACATCATTAATTGTACAACGAATATCATTCCTACTCTTGAGTTTGTCAACCGATAACAACTCCAAGACAATTTGCTTCCGTCATTAATCAACTAACTTGATTTAAATTATGCGGTGACATGTGACTTGAAGCTGATAACACAAGTCGAGTGAGCGCGGTGACGGGCGCGCTACACCACCGCCACGCCACCGCCACGCCGCCGAGACACCGACACATCAAAGAGCTATAGGGTTACCCCAAAATAATCCCAACGATAACTTTAAATGAATTCGTTAATTACACTAGTGTTGATTCGCTAAGAAATACACCCCAGGGAACAGCACAAATTACCTATCAACAAAATTAAAGCCTTCGTAGGGCCTCAGCCGACTGACGGGTTAGGTACTCGGTTTTACTAATATCGCGTGAAAATTATTTACATGTAAGCAAAGCCGCGAGTGATTAGGGGCGGTCCCAAAGCCGAGGTGATGTTTAACCCAATTTCCTAATTCGTATATTTTGGTTATTAATTAATGAAGTCATAAAACTCGTTGCTTATTATGAAAGTTGAAACTCCAATACAATAAGCTGGATTAACATTCCAGTTTAGGAAAATAGTAACGGATATTTTTTAAGTCACATTGTTTAAAATGTGTCATAATTATTCCGAACCTAAAGCAAAGACAATATAGAACATGTTTTAAGGGGCCCTTAAAAACTTTACGTTATTAATACTCACGGACATGTTAAATTCTCGCACATTTTCCTCCAAATTTATTACCAGCAAGTCAAATAAAATATTGTTTCTAAATTAATTAAGAATTAAGTAGGACGTAGCTAATTTATTTATATTCAACGAAGAGAAATATTAACTAATAATAAATGACATGTAGATAATTAAGTATTGAGTCTCGCCCCAAATATAAGTGTGTGCTCACACGAGAGCGTCCGTGTCCGGGTCGGGAACGGACGGCGGACGGGACGGCTAATCTCCTCGCATGTTGACTCTACTCAATAACTAACTTCAAACATAATTATCTTCGTCGATTTCCCCTAAAATTGGCGATTCCCTCGGAGGGATTCCCGCGATATTGCTTCGACAAATTTCTTGTGCCAACACCGCCAATCCGGTATCAGGATATTATCGAGGGTCATTGTTTGATTATCTCATTATAGGATGATTGATTCCATCAGGCGTTCATTAAGATGCTCTCTGTGATCGTGTGTTTTCCTCTTAATTATATTTACAAACAGTTATTATCGGTAAATAATGTGGTTTATTTGTTGGATCCATTCGTTCTTAAGGAAATGCAAATCACTGAGATTTGGGGAAACACTTTGTGTTACATAAGGATACTGCAGTGGGTATGTCTGGTGGACGCTTAGTGTCCCGCAGTTCCCAGTTGTGGGTCGTTTGCAAGCTCTCAATATGATCATCGTGTTATCTAGCTCGTAAGCGGTATTAAGTAAAACATATTGAACCCGCTGCAATTTCACGACACATCGCGCCGTTGTTGGCGGTAATAAATATAAAATATGTGCGATGCCGCCGCACCACGCCATCTTGAATACCAAGTGGGCCACACCGACTAACTACAAATGATTTTAAAAAACGTCTTCCCCCGTCCGCCGCCCTCTAACTCGTTTACTGCATTTTATATTCATTATTTTACCACTACCCGCGCACTTTTACGACGCATTTAATACTCAGCAATCATATTACGCTATAGTTTGTGTGAACCTAGTGTAATGCTATTACTGTCTTATTACACAAGTTCGAATATTGTTAGACACGCTCATTTTCTTGTTATGCGACTCCGCCGGACTACGCCGTAGCACATGCTACGAAGCTACGGCAAACAGACAAACTTTAAATTACGTAGACTAATTTTGTTGGACAAACATTACAAAAGCTCAAAATAAAGTGCGTAACTGCTAATTTTAGACGGACAGTTAATTATTCATGAAAGTTTCTAGACATTTTATTAATATGCCATAAATGAGTTCAAGGAGACAAATATGAACTTATAAAAACTTTTTAGGACAGTCTGGTAATTAAAATTAATTTGATTACACCGCGAAAACAGGCAGGTGATGTGTTGAAATTAACTTTTAATTTGTTTTGCCATAATTTTACACGGCAACTTGACTGACGGCGTGAACAGTTGACACGAACGCGACAACTCGACGTCCTCTGAAATTAAACAGAATAGGCAAGTCTGTGATCCATCAAACGTCACCGGGAAGAGATCAGGCGGCAAATTTTAATTCTGAATGAAGCTCTTTAAGGGCGCGGTTTATTGCGGGGCGAACTTAATGTTTCGCGTGACTCGAATGCAGAGATATTATTTTAATTTCGCCCCCATCGGCCGCTACCCGAGGTGTCTCGCACACCCAACTTTACATATTTTTGAAGGAATAAATCTCGTTTGATGAAAAAAGAATTTCACTGTAAACAGCGCCCGGTTAATGGAAATTTTTGTTCAGTATGCAGCGTGGTGAAATTAGGTGGAGAGGATGTCTCTTAGAAAATACGCGACACTATGACGTGTGCAGCGAATACGTATTCGGGGAGCAGATGTGTGTGAGCCCTACGTGTGCCAAATATCTAAAGCTGTAATATTGATATAAATCTCTCTCATGCATAAATCTTAAGCAACAAGCGCCGTACTCCCTAATTTTATGATGAATAACTGACAATGAAAAGAACCTCAACAAATAATCCAATAATACAAATTACATCTTCCCAAATCGTTACAGACGTAGTAGCGACATTTTTACGGACACGGATCTCACAAAATCCGTCTTACATAAAAACGAGCGGTGTCCCCCTGTCCCCCATCAAATGCAACGAATCAAAGGACTGTGCCGAAATTCGCAACAATTTTATTATTCAATTATGGTTCGGTGGCGAGCAATATGCCAGCGTGAAAATGACACCCTTCACGCCCCCGCACCCTTGGAACCCCCAGATTAGAGCCGACTCGATACTGTATCTCGGATAATAAACATGATGGTTAAGGAGATCACTCTATAGCACAAACTTGTTCACAAATTAACCAAAATAAACGCGGAGAGAGCCCGTGATGTTGCGGCGGCTAAATTAAATTTGGATAGTCCCAAACTTGTACCAAGTTTGCATGCGCGCGCACAAAATGTAGACACGGCTTCACGCTGACGGAGATGTATGAATGTTACAGTAATTTCTGGCGGAGACATTAGTTTGGTGTTGGACCTAAGTAGCTCAGACGAGGGAGCGACGCGGTCATTCTTCTACGTGCCTGACTAGTATATTGTTGAATACATTTGCTCATTTCGCAACACTCGATTGAATTCTCGTTGAGGACGCCGCAAAGAAATATAGTGGATAGCGTACGGGCGTCTTAGTCTGTAGATTGCGATCACCTACTGGCTTGCCGCGTGCTAAGTGGATTGGAGTGGGACCTCATCTGTTCCCCGTCAGGCGAGCGTGGGGTGGCTCCCTCACCCCTCCTCCCCCTTGCCGCCTGCGAATTGCGTTAAATAAAGTCAAATTGAGCAATAAAGGCTGGCTTCCCGCAGTAATGCAATAGAATCGCTGTCCGGCGCTCAAACTATACCGCTAATTTACACCAATGGTAAGCTAGCGGCCTATATCTGAACGTTGCATTATTTACACTGATTTTGTTCGCGATTGTCTTGAGAGCAACATTTTTGTTAGTGTATGAAACTATTTCTTCAAAACCTCGTGCTCGGACACCTAATCTAAAATGAGAGTTTCTATAACTCCACTTACTTTCTAATGAATTTTCTCAAGATTTCCTCCTCAAAAAACTTAACTTTCAATAAAAGTTTATGTGGATACAGTTCCCATATGACTACGATTGACATGCTTTAACTTATAAGCATTCAGATCTGAATGATAGGCAAAACGGAGCTTATAAGTGAAAACAAAGTTAACTGTGAGTGACGAGGGTACGAGTTACTTATTATGAGACGATTTGAGCCAAGAAATCATCGCGGCCATTATACTGACTTTAATGTTGCAGGGCTGTCAACTGTCACTTCATTTGGGAATTAAGTATTTCAAATTGAGTCATTTTTCCGTCTCAGTTGCCAAAAACTCAGAATAAAATTAAAATAAGGATGCTTTTAGCTTTTTATCTTTTAAATTAGGTACTAAAGAATTATTCCTTCTTATTGGGTATTAAGTTAATCAAAAAGCCAAAAGTATAAAATAATCAAATCTACGAGTATACTAAGCCTTAACCTAATATTTACTTAAACGATCATTACTTGCTCTAAGAAAGTAACCTTACCAACCCTAAAGTTAACAAATAACCCTACCGCTGCTAGGCTCTTGTTCTCCAGATCCGGGCAAGGCGGTTAGGTTTAAAATTCAATTTATTTCAATTTGTGTGTAATCAGAGGGGGGTTAACACAAAAATACGCGCTCGCTTTATATTGTGAAGTAAGATGATCGCTTAGCGTTAGCTATGGAAATGAGCTCTGTTTCGGCAAGACGGGGCTGTAATTACTTACTAGTGATCTGTTTTACTGTTGTAGTGTTTGGGGGAAGTATTAGGAGGTAACGATTTAAGTTTATTTGTTCGAGGATTTGAAACTTGAAAGTCACTTCAAGCAGGCAATTAGTAGAACGCGGAAGCTTGACGATATAATCGGAACTGAAGGATTTATCAAGTTTAAAAGCAAGAATATTTACGATTACCAAAGGAGAATTAAAAAACAGACACGCCGAAAGTCTTGTCATAAGTTATTATAAAGACAAAAAAAAAATTTAAAGCAAACGGCAGGATCACGGCGATTCAAAATTAAATTAACATTTAACAGCTGCATTCACACCCACTAACCCTTTGTAGTTCAACAACTACACATAGCAATTAGGTTTAAAGCATACTCTATGACTATCGATGGTCTTTATATGAATATATTTCTGACTTCTATTGAATTTCATACGAAGTTATGGAAGACTTAGAGAAAGTTTATGATAGAACTTTTTGTGAATTGTAATCTATTTTCATACCGTACGCAAAATATAAAACGCGCATTGTCGAGGAGTTGCGGGCATCAGCCCGTATTACTTATATATTTTCATATAATCTAACATTCATGTATTTATGAAAGACTGGCGTGGTTAAATAGCTGGTGGCGATGTGAGGCCTGTCCTTACGAATTGAACAAAACATGCTAATAAAACACCTATTATAATAAACGATTCAACCAAACCCCTCCCGAAATTCAACGTGACACTTGTCACAATAAAAATTCAAATAACTTGCCCTCACACTGAGTTGTTTTTTAAAAGCGTTTTTAATATTCCTCATCGTCTTCGCCGGTCTATGGCAATTCCGCCTTGTTTTAAAACGGGCAAATTGAGCTTTTTTTTTGTTTATACAAGTTGAAAGCAGTTGGAGCGTGGGTAATCTCTTTTACGTTTGTTGGATTTGAGACTTGAGCACTCTCAGTCTTCTTTTTCATTCGTTTCGTCAACTGCTCTGTATATTGTTTGTCCACGTTATTCGCTTGTTTTGCACGAGAAGAGAATTCCTCATGGGCGACTGCACGTTCACTATGCGTATAAATTTTTAAGCTTCGTAATGTTTCCTTTTATTTTTTATTGCGTTCGTTTCTTTTATTTAATTCGCTGTTTACAATTGTCTGTTTGTTGCATCTTGTCCCTTTTATGAGGTTTTACTGTTACGTGTTCTTCGAGTTGCTTGTTTGTTGACAGTTACGATATGAGCTCACACTTGTTTGTTGCCGATTATACTTTCAAAGTGAACATCCATAAAATTTTTCTTTGATAATGTCCAACAGAAGCTATTCCAATGTAATTATTTTATACATAGGGAAGTAAAGCGAGTAAGTAAATTGACGATATACCTATACATATATACGTATGATTACGTAGCCTTCCATTTTATAAAGACGTCCTGCACGATACGTCAAAGCCAATCCATCAATAAGACTGTATCGAAATGCAGGAATATATCCCGTTACCAAATTACACGCCGCACATATCAATAGACACAATACAAGTAAATGAGACGGTTGCGAATAATTATGCAATTACAGGCCTACTCGTATTCACGTACCAATTACCCGTGTCAATGGCACGAGCTACTAATAACCCCACTGTTCTGTAATTTAAGTCGCGAGCTCGCACAACATGTATTAACATGACAAGGCGAGCTAACAAGCCATCTATGACGCCGCGACAAACAGACTCCACTAATTTCGACTGTCACGACTAAAAGGTATTACTGCGAACATATTTCATTTTCCAGATACATTCAGACTAATTTAAATGCAATACATCACGAACACGAGCTTATTTTTCAACCGACAATTTATGTTCTGTATCAAAATTATTCAAATAAGTGTCGCTGAGGTATTCCATGAGCACCCACCACCTGATCTAAACGTAGCTTAATATTAAAACAAAAGAGTGGTTTAAATTCAACATTTCAAACATTGCGGTTGGGACTAAAAGAACTCGCCTGAAGCTTCCATTTGAATTTGCCGGTGATAAAAACAGCTGAAAATAATTCATAAAAGTGAGCGAAATAAAAGTTCACAATAGCAAAGACAAACGCAAGCCTGCCCTGCCCGCGTGCCCGCCGCCCCGGGCAGACGTTCCAAATTATCTTTTTGCCGGGCAACGTCTTCGCTCTTTAAGAATTCTCTTTTAAATTGTGTTTCAGTTTTAGTCTTTTTGTGGAGCGCTGTCCTTTGGCCGGTGGCTGGTCGCAATGTTCTGCATTAATAACGCGGGTTAATATTTGTAGTGTACGAACATCCCTGATCCCTTTGGTGGCGGAACAAAATCCCGCGTTTGTCAGCTCATATTTTATTTGTTTGTGTACACTGTACGTGAAGCTAACTCCGGCCAGTAGCGGTGATTTAGTTTATTTTAGAGTATGGAGTGACGAAATAACTTTGTTTGAGGTCATAGTCACAGATAAGAGTGGTTTTCCAGTAGCCACAAAAATCAAAGGAATAATAGCAGAGGAGCATGTTAAATAAAAACAAAAGGCGTCTGAAACATTGGGTGGTGTATGTAGCGTGTCGGGGGAACCCTCAGTGGCGGAGAAGGGTAGTATCGTCTTATCAAATGCAAACACTCGCGGCTCGTTCCGGCCATTGGGCTCAAACACTGCTATTAATTTTATTTTCTCACATCTCCGCGCTCTGATACAATGTTTTGGATTAAATCGACGTTTCTTACACTCCTTTGGTTTCTAACAACGATAGTCAAGTTTTATGTGGTTTTATTGAGTAGGGTAAGCAAGGGTTACTTCACTTGAATATGTTATGTTAAAATACAAGAGAACTGTTTGTTTAGATATTTTTCTGATAAACTGAAGAAAATATTTTCAGGAATCGGTTGTTCTTACAAGCAAAGAATATGCGTAGAACATTCTTCCTGTCCGTTTATTTGATAAATATTTTTAAGTTTTAACGGGCTTTCCCAAAACTCATTTGGACTTGGGTTAGTTATAAAGCTCTTCCTTTTATCAATTTAAACATCATGATAAAGAATTCGTTTTAAATTTTTTTCAACGAAAGATCTTCCCCCAACTTACTAACCCTCTTCGTACATTTTTAACTTATAAATACTAATAATACTAATAAAGGTGCTATATCTGGCACAATATGGCGGGTCGTAACGTTAGGAGATGTTAGTCAGCGACTGCGGGTCTACGGGACCCGTAAAAAAGTAATAAAATACGAATAAATCCGCGCCCTTCTCCCCTGTGTGTGTCGCAGCTTCTATTATTATTATGAACATCAAAATATTACTTCACGGGCTTCCGCTACCGTTGCGAGTAAGTTTGGGGATATTTTTTATCAAAAATAATAATGGTGTGGTACCGTCACAAAATTACAACTGATTTTGTGATGGCGCTACTAAGGAAAATGCAGACTATGATAGTCGATTTAAGCATGTTTTATCGAGTTACAGTAGAGTACATGTTAAATGCGACCAGATATTGTTCATATTTTATTAAATTCTTTGTTTTAAACTTCTGGTTTTAAGTGATGCATAGTTCTCACACTTTTTTGCCTACCTAGTAGGTACTAGATAGGCACGAACGAACGAAGACCTTCGGAAAAGTGGAGATTAGGTAGGTACTCGTTCGATACTTAACAAGGAAGATGAACGAACAATGCTTGTCTTATGGCTTTCCGCATTGCCTACTATAGACCACGTCCTTTTAACCCTTATGGTGTGGGTCCACAGTATAAAAACTTTTGGTCGTGCAGATATCTGTACAGACTTTGAAGTCTGAGTAAAAATTTTCACGCAGACATCTCCACAGAATGTTTGCGCAGACTTTTCATTAGTTCAGACTTGGATTTTAGAAAATCCTAACTTCGTAACTAATATTATAAATGCGAAAGTAAGTTTGTTTGTTTATTTATTACGCTTTCACGCTAAAACGGCTGAACGGATTTGGATGAAATTTGGCACATAGGTAGACCATGATCTGGGTTAGGATACAGGATACTTTTTATCTCGATAGTACGTTTCCGTGGGATATTATCCAACATCCACGCGGGCGCTGGCGCGGGCAGACTAATTAATTATTTGGCTCCGACAAATACGCAGACATACACGCAGACTTTTGACTTTTCTGACAAGCTGATATTTATCTGTACTGCTTTGTTGCACAGACAAAATTCTATAGAAGTTGATGAAAGTCTGTATCGTGTGGACTCATCTTTACTGGAGCGTTATGGTGGGTCCATAACGTCCGTATTCCCTCTCAAACCTATAAATAATTGACACCACGAAGAAGCTTATCTTCTAAATCATAACTCCGTTAATCATCCCTTCGATACACAAAAACTCCTAACCCTAGAAAAATATTAAATCCGAGGACATTTAATCTCAGCCATATGCATAAAATATGATCAGAAAAGGCTGTTACCTGTGAGGTTGTAAACTAAACGAATGTTAGTCTCATGGGGTGCCGGTCTATTTAAATTTGTTCATAAATAGATAATAAAGGGAGGCGGGAGTTCGGCGGCGGTTTACTAAACTGCTTTATTCGATAAAGATTGCGGAGAGGAAGCTGCGTCGGAGAAGTTTGTCGGCAGTGAGCGACGCGCGTGTGTTACCACTAGTTGTCGAATATCGTAGGGTGATGTGGGGTTATTGAAAGATTTCCTTTAGAAGTTTATGCGTAATAATTGTAACTAGTTACGTTGTGGTTCTAGAAATAACTAACTTGTTTTATAAATGATTGTTCGGATAAGTTTGGAATAAACGTTCATAACATCACGTCTGTGTTCCCCGAAAGGTTAGGCAGAGGTGTACTTATAGTACACCCACATTTCGCCAGTCATGTTTAAGTCCCATGTAATAATCCTAGCCTGTTATCATCAACCGGGCACAAATCCAGACTCCGGGCTGCTACTGAGAAATTCCGGATGGAAAAATCCAATAACATTTTGCCAGACCCGGGAATCGAACCCAGGATCTCATGCTCAGCAGTGGTGCTTGCGACCACTAGATCAACGAGAAAACCTTTTAACGGAAAAATTTGCTGCTTCCATTTTGAAAATAATACCAACAATCCATCATCGTAAGATCCTGGAAATACTTTACAAAGTGTTACTTTAATTAGAATCCCTACTCTAGTCACTCGACTGTAAACACCAGCATCACAGTAATTTACTTTCGAGTCGTTAATCGAGTTCTTATAGTAAAACAAATTGCTCTCCAACTTTCGACATCGCGGTGTCTCATCTTGGCTTACCGAATCTGGCTGAGGATTAAAAATGTAATTCATTATGAAACAGAAAAAATGTCGTAAAATTAAATTGTATCGCAAAAAGTGAGATTTAATTCATTTAAGTAGTCGTATCCGAGGGGCAGACTTAGTACGTTTTTGCGATAAATTCGTGGGGCCCATCGACCACAGTATTGTGTTACGACGAGGCCTAGAGGTACACAATTTTATTTTCCGCTTTTTGGGTAATCAATAGGGGAGACTCGACGCCCCTAAACAACCGAAACGAATAACCAGAGAGACGTGGAGTCGTATCACGCTTTTAGTTTTTACGAAAATGTAATATTTGGTCAGAGAGAACACCTAATTTGTACGCTAGGACATTTTAAAAGGCGCCACCCCGAGCAAAACATTGCGATAGTGCTTTATTCAGAGGCTATTAACTCATTAATTAAGAGAAATAAACACATCTAAAAGCACATTATTAATGTTCGATATCCTATCATCACATTGCACGTTCTTGTTTGTTTTATGTGTTATAAATAGATTTAAAATAACCTTGTAAAAAAAAAAATATTGATTGCATGCATCTTTTGCTAAAGGTGACGTTCTATTAATTTGAGGATTACAGGGAGCGGGACTGAGCGGGACCGAATGCTCAAGGTCGTTTGGTCGGGGAAGCGCCTTAAATGTATTGAACTGTCATTGGGATGGCGAAGGGAAACTTCGGTAATCATTTATCTTTAGGCACATTTCAATAATTTACGTACGTACGTTAGTACGTAAAATATCTTCCTAAAAGGTAGGTAAAGTACCTACCTCCTTATTCTATAAATAAAGTGTACTAAAACTATTTCAATATTTTCAACTAGAAATAGTTCAGCGAATCTCAATCCAGTCTCTCCAATAAAATCTAACATAATATTAAACTCTATTTCAAATAACTCATGTTAAACATCCGAAAGGTAGATGCGATAAAAATATTTAAAGTGAAAAATCATGTTCGACTCCACAGATTTCGCTGTTGCGATAGTGAAATCTAATATTCATTCCAATGATAGGTAGGTATTTATATTGAATGAGAGCTCTCCGCTAGGTTATACGAAAATCGGAGAGGTTTTAATCATATTGGCATTTTTATATTTTTTAGTACTTCCCAAATCTGTTTCGGTACGATATTCATGTTTATTTGCTCTGTGTTTTTGGAAACGAAAACATCCTAACAATACTTTCGTGTTTGTTTTGTTTATGCAGATATTCGTTATATTTTTCTGTCATAACAGCACTGTGCTGTACCCAATTGATATTGTTATTTTAGGATCGTTGAATTCAGCCATAATAAGCTTTTGAAGTGCAATGTTAATGATGGTTCACATTGTTCGTAATCCTGTTTTAATTGGCATTTCCGAGTGTTCCTATTATTTTCATGAAATTATTGGTATTTTTGTTCACTCAATAGGTTCATAAAGTTTATACATGGAAATAATATACCGAAATTACTTCATTTGCAATTTCTCTGTAATCTATCGGTCGTTATTGCTATGAAATTATTTCGTTAAAATATGTCATACGAAGATAGTAGGTACGTTACATAAGACACGATCCCGAATTTTCCGCAGAATGAAAGAAAAACAGAATGTCTACATAAATAACATCTATGTTTCTTAGAAAAACGGATAAAATTCAGGAAGCTTCAGGTGCAGAGTAAAAATATAGATATCATCATTTGTATTTATGTACTAATGCGGATCCTTATATATATATATATGTGTGTATACAGGGTTAGTTTTCAATAACCGGCCAAATTTTCACAGGGTGTTCTACCCATGAATATTTCTATTTTTTAGTTCAACTTTCATTGTGGGGCCAACTCTAAAATCACGAAAAAAAAAATCTGCTGTTTCATACAAAAGTTCAATACCTACTCGGCCAAAATATATGAAACAGCTGATTTTTTTCTCGCGATTTCAGAGTTGGTCCTATAGTGTAAGTTGTTCATATTCGTGGGTAGATCACCCTATGAAAATTTGGCTGGTGATTAAAAAATTGCCCTGTATATTTCTTGTAAGTATATGTAACTGGTACACCACTGGCTACCAACAGTATTGACTCTCCTTCTGTCTTTAATCCATCCAAAGGTTGTCTGTAAAAGATCGCTTTTAGCGATAAGACCGCTCCATTGTGTCACCCTATGTAAAAATTTTACATTTATAACTGTAATTTTTATGGTGTACATAATAAAGAGTATTCTATCTAAGGCGGATTCTTCGATTATCTCGCAGCCCTTTTTTTTTGCTAGACGGCGTTGTAGTCTCACGTTTGGGTACTTCCTACTTAAGTAAGTAAGTACCTACCTATTGTTTGTTAAAGGTTTGGTTTAGCAATTCTAAAAGATATATCTGAAGTTACTTATGTCTTATTAGGTCTCTGTCGGACATGATATTGAAGTATTTATTAAAAGCCTGTGATGTCCTACTGCAGGGTAAAGGCCTCCCTACTCTCTTTCCACTTCTCTCTGTTTAAAGCTGCTAAGGACCAGTTCTTTTTGAAGGAGTCCAGCTCATCCCGCCATCTCCGTCTGGGCCTGCCGCGATGTCGCTTGCCATTAAGAGGGACATATTGAGTCGTAAGTTTGGCTCATTGGTAGTCTAACAGTCTGTCTAAATGGTTGAGCTGGATGGTGCTGATCCACGCGTCATGTTCGTGAACGGGCGCCGTCAGTGGAGACTGGTCATTTCTTAACTGCTAGGGCTTATTTTTAATCTTTTATTTTGAATTGTTTTCAATTATTTATTTTTTACATTGTTCTCACATATAGAAGCAACAAGAACAATGTACCCAGGATTTTGTAATAATTTTGATTTAAAAGAGTGTCCATGGAGTTTCTTGCCCATTTTTATCCATAGAGATCTACGTTTTGGAATGGGCGACTAGCTTCAATTTTCTGACTAACTGACTGACCCTTTAACAATTCAAAAGTGCCTGTAATTGGTTTAATTGAAATAAATGCTTTGAGTTTGAGTTTGACATGCGGCAGATGTGTCCATCATTATGCAAAATCATCAATATATACCATTTTACATACTGACATTGTTGAATATTATATACAAAATTACATGAATAACTTTGAAAAGTATAAATTACTTTAATTATTGTGAATGTGGGTCATCTTTTTTTTTAATTTTCTTTTTTTTTTCTTTCTCAGTTGTTTTTAATGATGGTCTGGCATTTTCAGTAATTTATGCGGCCTGCCTAAATGTCCTTTCTTTGGTATTGTTCGTTGAGTCGTTGAGCTCCTTTAAGTCCTGAGTTGAGCTACACGATTACTGACAAATGCTTGCACTGACTGAACAGGTCCACTCAAAGTGTGGTTCTTTCCTCAAAAGACTATGTCAGACACGGATCTACTTGGTCTTCACATGATTTGACCAAGATTATGTCTGGGCTTTAAAAAAGACTTTGACCCCTGAGTTTGTTTCACCATTTCTTCTCAGTGCTTGTCAGATGGGAAATGTCGACTCCATCTAGCTTATTTATTTTTAATATGACGTGTAAAAGTGATTCCGTTAACCTATTTACATAATAAACAATTACATTTCATTTCAGTAAATTACTTTAAAGCATACAATAGAAACAAGTGTGCAACTTTTTTATTTACCCAATAGAATTATTTCCTCGATTTTATCGACCAACAAGACTAATAATTTTCATTCCCAGTCATCTCCAAAGTCAAAATCAACCATCTCAAAGTTAACATCCCCAAATACTGAAAAGACGCACTTAAGAAAGTAACATAATGTCGAATCGCCCCCCTGCGTCCTTATTCCGTAGTTTCGGTGGAAATCGACCGCGGGAAGTAATCGTTCGGCCACAGACAACGGAAATGTCTCGAGTGGATGATTGAGCCCGGGCCTCTCGGTGCACTCGTTTACTGTTACATGGAAATAAAACGACTGTTTGTTGGGTTTTCGACTTATAAAATGTGTTTTTGTGTTGGTAATATGGCAATTGTTTTGGTTTATGTTCGGGCATAAGTAGTGGTCTTGCAGTCTTGGTCTTGTTCTTGCATTTTGACAAGACCAAGACCAAGACTGACACCTGCAAGATTTGAGCAAAAACAAGACTAAGCCTGCGAGACTCTTGCGTCTCGCAGTTAAGTCAAACTGAGATTTGGGCGTTATTAAGTAGGTATTTGGTCTCAATCCCGATTTTGATAGACGTTCCCCAGTATCAAAACGGTATTGTATTGATTATTAATATATATTTCAACTATTTAATATTTAACTCACAAATATGTTCCCATGTGATAAAAATGTACCTAACATAAAATAAAATAGGAGTCTTTCTAGCGAAGTTCATACCTTGTAGCCTTGTATAATATATGCTTGTATAAGTCTAATGTGCAGATCTAACGTTAGTAGGTTGGTATGTGCTCAAAATTGTAGCCAACAAAATTATACAAACATTATGTAATATTATACAATATTGCTTAAAATATAAAGTTTGAAATTTTGATTATCAATTATTTTATTTCATAAATCAGCTGATTTTTTTAAGTGCTTTGCTGGTGTGTGTGAATGTGGATAAATTGCAGTGTTTACCTAATTTACAGTGAAAATGCGATAGATAAATATTATTTATTTATTTATTTATTTATTTAAACTTTTCACACTTAAAAAAGTACAAAGGCGGACTTAATGCCTTAGGCATTCTCTACCAGTCAACCAAGGGTGGTGAAGAGATTAGATGGCAGGTGCTCTGTTAGAAATGGAACAATTTGTACATAAATAAGTCATAAACTTATAATACACATACATACATATTTACTATAATATATACCTATATTATATACATATATTATATACAAATTCAAGAGAGAGGTTTTGAGATGACTCTACGCTATTTATTTTGAAAATAACTCCGCAATCTCCGCTTAAATGCATACCGACTATAGGTGACTATAATATTAGGTGCTTAAAATCCCTACAAACAATTTTCGTTCGTCACAAGCCACAATAGATATCCAAAAAATGGCATGTCTGATACATTATAGTGTATCAAAAATTTCATTCGTGTTTTAGGTGTTTGTGCTGGTAATTGAAACTGATGAAGATGAAAAGTATAATATGTAAGTGATAATTATTTTAACAGCTAACTGTTTGTGAAGAGTTTAGGATAGCCACTAAACACGTACAGAAAATCATTATAGGTACCTACCTAAAGTTAGTAATTACGCTTAGGTACTAGATTGCGTCATTTTTTAAAATTATTGTCTTGTTAATTTAATTAATTTGGTGGTTCACTATGCCTATGTCAATTTAAGCTCAACATTTACCTACTCTGTTACGTTGTTCTAAGAGGCTAATAGGTATTTTCAAGACTTGCGAGACTCTTGCTGCAAGACCAACACCAAGACCATAGAAAGATTGACCATAGATTGGTGATAGAATTTTTTGTACCTCGTATCTATAGTTATATACTCGTATAGTAGAGGAGCTCGTGGCTTAGTAATAACAGCCGCACGGGTCGATCAATCAGGTTAAGCTACGCTTGCCGGGGTTGGTCCGTAGATGGGTGACCATCTTTACATACCAAGACTCCTCCATGCCTCGGAAAGCACGTTAAGTCGTTGGTCCCGGCTGTCAACCGTGGATCTTTGACAGTCGTTACGGATCGTCAGAAGCCTGAAAGTCTGGCAACCAGTCTTACCAAGGGGTATCGTAGTACCCAGTAACTAACA
Organism: Fissipunctia ypsillon; assembly: GCA_947568875.1. Taxonomy (NCBI): domain Eukaryota; kingdom Metazoa; phylum Arthropoda; class Insecta; order Lepidoptera; family Noctuidae; genus Fissipunctia; species Fissipunctia ypsillon. The sequence continues at coordinate 9,731,610 of OX387659.1, read as the reverse complement.
GTAAGGGTTGTGGAGGTCAGATAGGCAGTTGCTTCATAAAAATACTGGTATTCAGCTGCATCCGGTTAGACTGGAAGCCGACCCCAACATAGTTGGGAAAAGGCTAGGCAGATTGATATTCTTATCTATAGTGTTGTAATCCCTACGTAAGACAATATAAGTTGAACCCGTTGCTTTCGGCATCAAAGACACGAACTATGAAAAACTGCCTACTAGGAAAGGCTCCGCTATAAGAAAGAAATAAAGAAATTTACGATGGTCACCAATATTTAATTACCCATAAACTTTTTAGGACAACAAAACTAGAGCTACTCGTTAATCTAAAACCTAAATTCATTCATTAAAACATAAAAACGTCAACTCACAGTAATTAATTTAAGGGAAAAATGGCAATCGCCTAATGTGTCGACGTAGGACAGCCCATAAAGTCGTGAAGAACTCTGTCCATTACCACATTAGACTAGTGGACTTGTAATTCGTACATTGTTAAAGCAATACGAGTTTATTGTCAACTGTATAAGGTGTAAATTAGATAGTGATGATACCGCTAATGAATGGAGCAGTCGATGGTAGTATGATAAATGGGGGGTGTGGCCGGGAATCGAATTCAGTAAGTGGATTAGCCACGGACTGGACGGCCGGGTGTTTAAGCTTTCTTAGCTTTTTGTGGTTGAGCTTTTCATTTATCTATTTGACAAAACTGTAATTAAGTAAATAATCAAAAAATAATCAGGTTAACGTTGAACCAAGTTAATTTCTGTTTACGTCTTCTATTACCGTAAAACTACATGAACACATCATTTCTAATGGCCGAGAAGCATAAAACTCATAACACCTAAGCCTGCAAACAATTTGAAAGAAGTATAGTTTTAATAAAAAGTGTTGTCTGCGGCGCGCCCGTCCTTACTGCGACCATACATTTAAGTGCTAATTTAATTAATTGTTCCATTTCCCTATATAAGGTGCAAACACGCACCACGCCGCGCCCCCTGCCCCCCGCCCCGCGGGTGGCCGCCCTGCAACTAACCAACCACCATATTTCCCACTTACAAGCGGACTACACAAATTGGCCAGCTATTGCTCTGTTTACGACGTAAAAATATATTCATTGACGCCAGAATGTTGTAGCGAGTATTTAACGATCCCTCAAACTAATTTATATCTACAAAATAATTTTGAAGAATCGTAATGGATGTCACCTGTGCCTCCTATCCCTCTTTTCGTTGGACAACTTTGCCAATTTAACTTTATTTGTATCTAGCAATACTCGGGACTTAAATAACTTTTTGCGAGTACTTTATCGTCCTTAAATCTGGTGTAGGAAATGAAAAAACAAGATAACTGATTACATAAGAATGCTATCGGGATCGAGTGGAGTGCGAGGGATGGGTCGGGGGATGACAAGAGGCGTCGTGAAAAGAGATCCGCCTCGGGCCGGATTATTGAATTATCAACAAAACATCGTACGCCTGAGAGAGTACGCGCCTCTAATTACTTTCTACTCTCTTTGGCGTATCATCTCAAAATCCAATGAGATTTGATGAGTAATCGATCGGCCCTTAATTGCAGACGCTTCGATTTGTTAGTAGAACAAATAAAAAGGATGAATGAGGAAATTTACACACGCAATAAAAATAGAGGTATTAAAATCAGACAAGAGCCTTAAGCGGAGGGCAGACCGGCGGGATTTTCCGGGGAGTGTTTTTAAGCGATCCCCGACGGAGCGCACGATCCGATATATACGTTTGGCAAATTAAAAGCAGGCCATGCGTGCGGGCATTGTGAAGGAGGGCCTCGTTTTATTGTTACCGATTTGTCTGCACGGAAAAACACAAATGGCGCGGAGTCGAGTTAAGCTGTCTGTTAATAGAAGACCGATGTAAACGATAGCCGCGGTCGCTCGGACCGTCTCATTCACCGCCGATTGTCAACACAATGCCGAATTTCCATACGTAGACTCATTTTCGTATTTTGAAATATATGGCCTCTGTGGTAAGGTAAACAATGCCGCCCTTTTATGACTGAGAAATCTATTCCTGTTTCGGAAAAATAAAATATATGTTTTCTGCTATTGCCATGTCATGTAGATTTTTTAAGCCTTTTGGAGTTTTAGAAATTTAAAACAGCCTTTGAAGCTTTTATATCATAGTTTCAGTTCGAGAAGCTTAGGATATCATGAAACTTTCTAAACGTGAGAACATTTTATTTAGGTATCTACTTCAAAGAGCTTTGTTCAATGCCCGCCAGAGACCCATACTCCTTAGAACCCTTGTTGATCTCCCAAATAAAGCTAAGATTTTTGACGAGCGCTCGACGCAACAGGGAAATTTTAGCGTAAATTGCATAATAAAATATTAATCTGATAGACTTAAATGTAAAACGACGCCGAAAGCTTATAATAGGAAAAGTGGAAGCGATTTTATAAATTTATAACGAATTTAACTTTCTCAAGTCATATCACACTTTATATTAAGGAAAAAAGTAAGAGATTTGTCAAATAAGTCACGTTACATTTGTAAGACTGTAGAATAATCAGATACAGTAACAAGGTAACACGACTTCACTTTTTACACGCTAAAATATTTAAAAGGAGAAGTTGGCGTTGCTGCGAGGGTAAGGGGGATAGCGGACAGGGGGGAGGGGTACTCGTGTGAGAAATAGCTCCAAATATCTGGCGACTATCCGAGGGATTCCTGCCCCTATTTCCACGGGATCGCGACGAAATGACAACAGATTTAGGGAAAGCGCCAAGCGAGGTGTGAAATGTATCCGAGCGCGTTACGCCTTATATGACATTCTTCACATCTTCTATAAATGTAAGCGACGAGCCGATTTCCTAATCTTCCTTATATTAAAAAGTTGTCGAGTTGAGAACGATCCTTTACCTCACACGGTGGGTCCCACCTACTCATATTTTTACAAGCAAAAAATATTTATTATAAAAGGCGGGTCTGTGGGGCCCACTCAGTGAAGTCGACAATATGTCCTCGTGAAATGTATTCAGTGTGAAACGGGCCTGAAATCGTGGAAGATTTACATTCATTCATTCTTCCGCTTGTCGAAAGCTTGACGTCTGTTTGAATATGTGATTTCGTTTCCGCAAATAGAGATTTGTGTTTCCGCACAATATCGACTGTGCTTTTGCCTTTTTATTGGTACAAGGGATCCGTGGAATAGTTACGATAATTATCATTTTTATGTGTTGGGTAATATTCAACCTACTTAAAAAGGTAGATGTTATAAATGTTTTGCTTTGCTCTCGGTACGATTTTGTCTTCTAATGTGCCATATCTCTTTGGTCATGAAACACTAGGTAGGTACAGTAAAATTAGTTTTACCTTGAGTTCATACTTACTTACACTGAAAATCAACAGTTAATAAATTACCAATCCTAATTCCGAAACCCCTATTACAGAACCATTCAACAACATTTCCTACAAGATCCAAACAGCGATAAAAAGCTCGGCTCTTGACTCGGGAACACTCGGAAACACTCGGGCGGTGTAACGAAAGCGACACTTGTAATTAGCTTTGTAATCGGAACCCACCGATCCCGCGCGCGCTCTGCGGAACCCTAATTGAAAATTAGCGATTCTATTTTTACCTCAACTGGGCATTAATGAAGTTCTTAATTTAAACTAGTTTATTTTTTTATTTGGTGTATCGGGTTATTGGGGTTTTGGGGCAAGATATTGAGGAAATGTAAAATAATAATAATAATAATAACTATAATACTTGGCAACACTGGCAAGTCAACAAACGTCTGATTTTTCTTTTATCATATTTTCCATTTATTTATTACCTCAGCCACATTTTAGTATCAGAAAGCACGAAAATCAATAAAACCTTTAGAAATAGATTGAAGAGACAATAAAAAACATGAAAATGAGAAAACAAATAATTAGGTATGAAAAAAGCAAGAATGACGGCTGTCAAATTCGGCCTGATGAATGAATGATGATGAAGAAAATCAAATATAAAACGGAATGTTGACGAGATCAGCAACTCGCCGCGCACGCCTACCACCTCCGGACTCGTCACTCAGCTCCGCGCCGCCGCTGCCGGTACCCAGCCCCATCGAGAGTGCTGTGATACCGGCCATGGCAGCTGCATCGAGCTCGAGCGACGAATATTTTTCCCCGCCGACGTCGCCAACACCTGTACGTCGGCAGGGGAGAGGCCGGCCACCGAAGAGCTTGGGACTTAGGGGACTTAGGGGACCGGCCCCGAGCCGGGTCCCCGCTGCCGGTGGTTGTGTGCAGCGCATGAGATGGACTCAGTCTATGAACGAGAACGTCATGCGCGCATATTACGGGTCTACAGAGGGAGGAACTAACCTCACTGCGTACCGCAATAGGATGCTGTCTCTCTTCCAGGAACTAGAACCAACCGTCAACACTTCGGCCCAACGACTGTTGGATCAGGTGCGGGTCATCCAACGCAATCACAGGTTGGACGATGCTGCACTTGATAGGCTGCGCTCAGAGGTACTGAACAACCATATCGTCTCGACTTCGGCACAAACCGCGGTACAAGCGTCACCCATAGATGCAATCCCGCCGCGGTTCAATCATGTTGAAGAAGAATATGATAGGGTTGCCACAGTAAGTAGCCAGTGCAACGTCCGATTGAGGAGCGCACTGGAGGATGCGTTTCGTGAGTATAGGTCAACTCCGACCGAACTTAGGCCCCGATCACCACGCTTACCTATGCACAAGAAAAATAGGGCGCTATTGTGTGCCTTGGACTCGCAGCTTAAGAATGTGTTCGAAAGCAGTGAGGATCTTGTTGATACACACTCGATCCTGTATTGCGCGGCTGTTGCTGCATGTCGTTTAGCTAACGTCAAATTTCCAAACTGTGACGCAGCTACTCGACCAAAACCAGCCGTACCAGCCTGGCAGTGCAGGATCGAGCGTCGTATCGATGGGACCAGGGTACTCATCGGCAAACTATACTGCTTCAGGGAGGGCAATACACGACCACGAGTGATGCGCTTTGTAAGGCGGGCATTCTCGGGGACTGGAATCAGCCCTCGAGAATACATGTCCCGTGTCACAGAGCGCATCGACTTCCTGAAGCAGAAAGTTTGAGCTTGGGAGCGACCTGAACAAAATGTGACAGACGTGTGCCGCCCGGATGATGCCGCTACGAATGTATTCTGGCGCAGCATCTGGTCGGTGCCCGTCTGTCACACTGAGGATGGCTGGATGCAGGACGTCGAGCGAGTGTGTGAAACAATACCAGAAATGGAAAAGGTCGTAATTACGCCATTTGACGTAGCCAGAGCAGTCCGTCCGTTATCGAATTGGAAATCTCCAGGACCGGACGGACTGCACAACTTTTGGCTGAAATGGCTAACTAGTTCACACACTTGCCTGGCATCTCAGTTCCAGTCATCCTTAGAGTCTGGGTCGCTACCGCAGTTTCTAACAACAGGCGTTACCCACCTGCTCCATAAGTCAGGTAGTCCCGCGGAACCCAAGAATTATAGACCGATCACGTGTTTGTCGACAGTCTATAAACTTCTTACATCCATTTTGAGAGCGAAAATTAATATACACATTGAGAGTAACTTGATTATATCTGCCTCTCAAAATGGATGCAGGAACGGGTCCTGCGGTACTAAGGAGCTACTCTTCATCGACATGGCCATTAGCCAACAGGTTCGTCGATCCCGCAAGGATATGTCGACATGCTGGATAGATTATAAGAAGGCCTACGACTCGGTGCCACATACATGGCTCATGAGGGTGCTTGAGTTGTACAAGATTGACGCAACTCTACGCACCTTCCTTGAGTCGTGTATGGGGCAATGGAGGACGGTCCTTCGCTATCCAGGGTGTGGTCAGATCCAGAGGAATGATGAACCTGTATGGATTAAACGGGGAATATTTCAGGGCGACAGTTTGAGTCCACTTTGGTTCTGCTTAGCCCTGAATCCTCTAAGCACACTGCTGGAGGATTCAGGTCTGAGCTATCGGTTGAGGAGAGGTGGTCAGGTCATATCTCACCTCCTCTATATGGATGACTTGAAACTCTTTGCCCCCAACAAATTGCGACTGATGGAGCTACTGAAGGTAACTGAAACTTTCAGTAATGCCATCAGGATGGAATTTGGTGTGGACAAATGTGCAGTCATGCATGTAAAGCGAGGCGAGATTATGGAATCCGAGGGAAGTCAACTTTCGGATTCCATACACCTCAGATCCCTCTCCTCATCCGAAAGCTATAAGTATTTGGGTATGTCGGAAGCGTTAGGCATCAATGTCGCTGACATGAAGCAATCGTTGAAGGAGCGCTTCTTTGGTCGCCTGAAGAAGGTATTAAATAGTCTTCTTTCGGGCGGAAACAAGGTGCGCGCCTTCAACGGCTGGGTCATGCCAGTTTTGATGTACTCTTTCGGCATACTCAAATGGACTCAGACCGAACTAGACGCCCTGGATAGGAGGGTCCGTACATTGCTGACCGCAAACCGGATGCATCACCCACGATCATCGGTGATGAGACTGTACATCCCGCGGAAGTGCGGGGGTCGAGGCTTTTTAAATGCGAAGACCCTCCACAACCGCGAGGTGTGCAGCCTCAGGAAATATTTTTTAAAAGCCGACGTGGGTATGCACCGTGATGTGGTCGCAGTGGACAATGGGCTCACCCCGCTCTCCATGGCTAAAGAGAACTGGCGCAAACCTGTAGTACTTACTACAGATGACCGCAAGGCGGTATGGCAAAACAAGGAGCTTCACGGGCGCTTCTACCGGGCTCTTCATGAACCCGGTGTAGATTTCTTAGCGTCCGTATCCTGGCTACGTTTCGGTGACCTCTTTGGGGAAACTGAAGGTTTTGTTTGTGCAATTATGGACGAAGTTATTTTGACGAATAACTACCGGAGATATATTATGAAGGACGGGACGGTTGACGTGTGTCGGGCATGCCACCGTTCGGGTGAGTCTATCAGACATATCATCTCTGGTTGTTCTCGGCTGGCTAACGGAGAGTAGGGCAAAACTTGGCTAATTCGTGATATGCAGCTATTCGGTGATAGATAATTGTGTTTTATTACCAAGTTACTACTGACTTGATAAATGTACATTTTTCAATCATTATAGTATTTGCCACATTTTTAGATATAAGTTAGCAAAACTTATTTTGTCTACTATATCACAGTAAATTTAAAAAATAGTTTGATCAATGAATCGAATTTTACAAGTAAAAAACAAAACTATCACCGATTACCCAAGTTTTGCCCTACTTGCACAGGCATAACCAAGTGGCCAGGATTATTCACCAGCAACTTGCTTTGAAATACGAACTTGTGGACTCTGAGGTACCGTATTACAAGTATGTACCCGACCCAGTTCTTGAAAATGACCATGTCACGTTGTACTGGGATCGGTCTATCATCACTGACAGGACTATTGTCGCCAATAAGCCTGATATAGTGGTGATAGATCGATTAGCGCGCCGCGCAATGATTATCGATGTTACCATTCCACATGACGAGAACCTCGTGAAAGCTGAGAAAGAGAAACAAATAAAATATCTCGACTTAGCACACGAGGTTGTTGACATGTGGAATGTGACCTCGGCTGTCATTGTGCCGATTGTTGTAACGGCCAATGGCCTGATGGCCGAAAGCCTCGACCAACATCTCTCGAGGCTGTCGTTAGGCGGTTGGATCAAGAGCCTGATCCAGAAGGCAGTACTCCTCGATACGGCTCGTATTGTGAGGAGGTTCCTGTCTCTGCAGCCCTAACCACCGGTAGCTTGGACTCTGCTCCCGATACCGGCGGACCTCTATTTTTTTAAATTTTTAAATGTTTTTTTTTTGTATATATTGTTATTAGAAATATTTAAAAATGTAAATAGATAAGAAAGAAAATAAATAAATAATAATAATAATAATAATTTGTTTATTTCTCCTCACAATGATACTCTTATTCTAGGATACACATATTGTTTTTTTTTTAAGCAATGTGAGGAGCTGGTGTCTGAGTTAGGCGAAAAATTCCTGTATTACAAATCACCGGGTCCCCACCCCACGGAAGAACAGAAAGTATTTACTAAAAATACAATCTAACGTTATACGTAAGGAGATTTATGAATACAATCTTAAGTTATTATAATTTTGGGGGTAGAAGTTAAAAACAAAGTATCAACAAAAAGTTAATCAGGCCGCCTGTGTCTGTGTGTATGTGTGTGTCTCTGAGACACACACCTAAAGATAATACCTAAAGATTTTTCAGATTTTCCGGCTAAATAGTGTAATTTTTGTTTGTGAAATGTATAAAGTTAAACATGAATCTATAGAATACGTAACATGTAGCCTCACCTACTCATTATCCCTTAATCGAAAGTATTGTCCATATTATTTTCTCGGGACCTTTACTAACATTAACGCCTCTTAAATAATTAACCCACAAAAGTATTCGGTCCGTTTGTGGTTGACCGTGTCCGTATGCCGCATGTATGCCGCACGCATGCCGCCCGGGCCGGCCCTGTGCCCTGTGCCCTGTGCCCGCTCGACCGCCCGCGGTCCTACTCAACGGCCACAATCAAGCCTAACCCTCATTTAAATATCAAAACAGCCTCTTTACGCGCGGTTAGCCAACCTCCATCTACCGCTCGCGCCCGCAACATAACACAAACAAATTAATTCGAATAATGAACCCTAATAAATAGGGATCTGTTTACCCCATAAAGAATAAATGTTATAATAATTGGGGCAAGAGGCTACAAATTTACAGTTTTGAATTCCAAATTTCAGAAGGGTGAATTAATTTAGTACGTATTTCAAGAACAATGTTGTAATAATACAATGAAAAGTTTCGCCGCGTGCGCCTCGCTTTATTGAGTTTGATAGGTTTCGTTTACGTTGTAGGTACCTGTCGCCATATTTAATTTCCAAGTTTCCCAACAAGCCCGAACAACTTCCGAATCATTGAATAGTAAAGTAAAACTCTTCAGTAAATACATAGGCCACAAAAGAAGTAAATAAATTAGCCTAAAGCACAAAACGGGATGCTTCCGCAAAATATTTAAAATAACAATAAAACGCGTAGGCGCGTCGCGTCTGACGGCGGACAAAGCGGAGGTGTCAAGATTAAGCAGCGCGGCGGCTCGTCGGTGCGGCGACTGCATGAAAATACACTCTAAAATTGTTAACGGACTATAAAACTGCACAAAGGCTTTTCAATTAAAACTTTCAATGGCGTCCTGGCGCTAATTATAGCGCGGCTCAGGGACATCTATTAGTATAAAATAAAGCGCAAACCACGGCGACGTTGCGTCGCACCGCGCGCCACCGCGCCGCGCCGCGCACGACCCTCGCCTAAGTGAATTCCGTTAATTAAACCATAAAAACTTCGATAAATTAAGATCCCAGCCAATTCCCCTCTCTAATATAGTCGTGGCTCGAAAGATTTCAGATGCAAACGACATCGATACAAGCGGCCGGTGGGAAATGGCGACATAAATTGTGTCGTGCATCCAGCGACCCCTGCGTTTGTTTGTGGCTTCATTTAATTTTAGTTATTGTACCGTTCGTGTAATAAAACAAGCTCACTTTGTTACTGTGTAAAGGACCCTTTATAATAACTAATAAGAACATTTTATTGTCCGCCAGTTCATTAAGCAATGTTAATTGAAATACATTCTTTGATCGTGCATCAAATGAAACTGGAATTGTAAAATTGTGTTATTTAAACAAGCTTTTTTAATTTAAGTGTTATGTCCCAAGTCTCATTTTCTTAGGTAGGTACTTATCTACAACTAAGTAATAAAGGTTTTATCACACTTCACACTAATATTATAAAGGCGAAAGTTTGTGTATGTGTGTGGTGTGTGTGTGTGTGGTGTGTGTGTGTGTGTGTGTATGTTTGTTACTTCTTCACGCAAAAACTACTGAAGGGATTTGCATGAAATTTGGCACACAGATAGTTTATAACCTGAATTATCCCGATATTCCTACGGGATCGAGACTTATGCGGGTGAAACCGCGAGGCGCTGCTAGAGTTCAATATAAAAGTGGATAATAAGTTGGTAAACTCTTAGAATTTTTTTTTTCAGTTTTTCTTTATCCATTTTCCACAAGTGACATAAGCACTAAGCCTATTGAATATCAGAGTGCATTTAATCGTCCGAGCTATTTGTCGGACACGAAAACACCATACGATAATGACTGTCGGTCGAAAGCAATTCCACAGATAAGCGATAAGGTGCGCCCTTCGCCACCAACCAACGGAAATTTTCATTAGTGAAATTTGAGGTTAAACGTCGTGTGTGTTTTAGATAATTGCTCCGTGTGTGGCGTTCCCCGCACAAGCTTATGGCGCACAGTTTTTGTTGAAATTTACTCCTATCAGTTTCAGCCGAATATCGTGCTTTTTGGACTTTCCCCAACTTCATTATAATGTGTTAATGAATTTGATTTTGTTTGGCGATGTTAGAGGGTTGGTTTCATTGTTTAATGTGTCATAATTAGAAGTAGCAGTCTCATAAATAGTCATAAAATATATAGAAGACAAACATCTTGAATAATACTGGTAAAAACAAACATTCAACTTAAAACACTAAATTATTGCTTGAGAATACACGAGTAAATCAGTAACGTGTCCTTATACCATAATTCCGCTTCTATTTGAAGCAATTCGCTAAAACAGACACAGGTAAAAGCAGTTTCCAGATAAAGTTAAACTGTCACAAAAAATAAGCTAAAGAGCTCTGAACTAAACAGTATTCAACGTTGAAAAGCGTTCTCAAACACAAGTTTTCCGAGTTGAGAGCAAATCCCACAGAACATCTGTCGCGGAAAGCCAACGTTTTCAACCAATAAAATCTTTTTCGAGAACATTCTCGTCTGCGGCAGTCAACAGGTGGGTCCTTTTAGCAATTCCAATGTAATTGCCGTTTGCTTGCGTTTTTGTTGGTCTCTGTAATCATGGTGTCTTCATTTAGATCGGACACGGATGTTAAGTGGCTGTATAAAACCTTTTGGAGACTTCTGTTTCCTTTTTCTTTTGGGTGACTTTCAGACTTGCTTATTTAAAATACAGAGCGGCAGATAATTATGTCTCTGAAGTCCCATGATCAACGGTATTTCGTGCGTTAAATATACAAAGTTAGACGCCAACTAAAATAATCTGCTTTTCGTTCCAATTAACTCTTCACCTACTCAAATAACTGAACTAACTGAAAGATTACAACAGTTAATAACACACAACACGGCATGTAATAGCTCTACGCAAACAAGACAGCTCTGTCTGCCACACCTACCCGCAAATACACCTCGAAATGTTCCACACACGTCCCGAAATGACGCTCAAAGTGTACTCCAACATGTATGAGTCGGAACACTTCACCGCGTGTAATGGCTACGTTTGCCAACTAAAAGCCACTGAGCCAGTGTCAATCAAGCGGGAAAGCCACTCCACTCCGGACTGTGCGTTATCTGTCGAAAGTACGCGGACTACATCGCTCTGTAATCCCACCGTACCGCTGCCTTTTCACACCAAGCGATTTTAGATGTTGTCCTGTCCACATAGAGATCATTGTAGCGTGCCTTCGCCACATACCGCAGCTATGCCGCACATAAACGGTGCGGCAAGTTTATTCTCGCCCGCAGCGGATAGCGAGGCACGAGCACGACGCGTCAAGATTTAAGTAGTTTACGCCAGGAAGTCCGATGCCGTCTTGTTTGGTCTGTGAAACTCGCTAACTCGATATTGCACGCTCACTTTATACCCAAGTTTAATGTCACGCTGTAGCACCGTCTCGCTCTTATATTCGCCGCGGGAAACATTTATTAGTTTTCTTCTCAGTGCAACAAGTCCAACTTTTGCTTTTCGGTATTCTTACTTGTTTTGTTTTCAATAACTTCCCCATTGAACCACTATAAATCTGAGCTTTTTAACACTCGAACTGTGACCAGATGTCGGAGGATATTTTCTCTATAAAAGTATAACTTTTCTGTCTTATAAGTTTTGTTCGATAAACAATAGAAAGGAATTCTCTAGAGCTGCTGATGTGAGTATTTTTGTTCCATACTTTATGAACTTTACATATTTAAGATTTCCGGTACTGTAGTGCTCCTTAATATTGTATCATTTCACCATTAGACCTAAATACAACCCCGCAACGCTTAAACAGAATCACCTCATAAAATCACTGTTAAATATAATAACATTTCAAATAAACCAGCTGCATCACTTACCGGTTAATAAAGGCCAAACAAAAGCAGAGCATTTTACGCGGTCATTAGGGTATAAAAGCGAACAGGTCTATTAAGGCCGTGAAGAGTGTAAAGCGATCCAGTTTAAATAGCGGGTGGATCGCAATCTGGGCGTACACGGCGTAAAAGAGGCATAAAGTGGCGTAGACGGCTGGTGGACGAGACGCACGTCTGGACGGGGCAGGAGACAATTTGTTTTTTTTTTTTCATTTCTCAACTTTATTGTCAATGATTTCGAAAAGGTAGAATGTGTGTGAATTGAAGAATGAAAATAATGCGTTTCGTTAGTAAGAGATGTAGCTTTGTTCTATAAGTAGGCATCGTTAATGAACTATCATTGACTTTTTTGTATAGAAGTGATTCAAGAGACGATTTTCTTTTTAAAAGACGTTTTCTTTCACTTGAGCAAAATCTTGAAGCCGGTAACTCAATAGGCAGCCTTGAAGACTCATCATCTGCCTAGCCTTTTCCCAACTATATTGGGGTCGGCTTCCAGTCTAACCGGATGCAGCTGAATACCAGTATTTTACATGGAGCGACTGCCTATCTGACCTCCACAACCCAGTTACTGGGTAATACGATACCCCTTGGTAAGACTGGTTGTCAGACTTTCGGGCTTCTGACGACCCGTAACGACTGTCAAAGATCCACGAATGACAGCCGGGACCAACGGCTTAACGTGCTTTCCGAGGCACGGAGGAGTCTCGATATGTAAAGATGGTCACCCATCCACGGACCAACTCCGGCAAGCGCAGCTTAACCTGATGGATCGACCCATGCGGCTGTTATTACTTAGCCACGAGAAATTAAACTAACAAAAAACAGTATTCTCGGTTTTCGACTTCCTTACTAAAGCTTTGTGTATTTTATGAAAAAAGCAGTTGACATTTTTAACATACCCATAAAAATAACAAAATTTCTTCTTCCATCTCTTTAGAAATTCCATCCAAATATTCGGAATAATTTTCTAATTTCGTGGTGAATGGTGATGTTCCAATAATAATATGATCCGCTCCGGTCATAACGCCATCATAACAGCAAGTGAGGTTTAGCAGATATTTGAAAAGTTGCAAAGTGAACCTTGCACTGCAAACGATGCCAGGAGCTTAGACCACTTATATTTTGTTTGTTCATGAGACTACGAATATGTTCTAACTAACTTTAGAGGGAATGTTAGAGCTTAGGTTGATGCTAGTTTTGAATTTCATTGGGGTTGTGTTTGTTTTTATTTTAAGTGTTCAATAGGTATTGGAGTTTTTTTTTATACTGAAATACGTAGATACGAAGGGTGAATTTCACTAATGAAACTGAACGCGATCATCATGTAAACCACGTTTAAGAGCTGTCAGTGTCATTATTTTCTGTAGAATATTAACACTGACAGCTCTTGACGCGGTTTAGATGTGCTGATCGCGTTTGGTTTCATTGGTGAAATTAACACTTAGTATCTCGATTATTAATCACATTATCAATCACGTAATGATATAGAGGAACTTTGAAGTTTTAGTTACGTAAAGATTATGCTTAAAGAGTGGATGCGGTAACTGAAAACAGAACTATCTTGAAAAATCAAATAATGTTCTTTCTTTTAATCCGCAAGAACCAAGTCTTACTCTAAAACCGTCCATTTTCAAATAAATTGAATTCCAACCGCATAACATCCTTCTATAACGCTGTCAGGGTCTCATAAAAGTCGAGATCCTCGAGAATTCTCAGCGAATTCCCGCGTAAAAATCAAAGATTGCATTACACCTTCTTTAAACACGCTAAACTACATACCTGAATGAACCACGTTGTAAAAGATCGAACGTGTTGCCAGCGCAGAAAAATAAACCCGTCCACACGTGAAGTCGACAACCTATAGTTGTCTTAGCGTAAAATAAAACGCTACGTGATATCGGCTGTCGGTACATTTGCCGAGTGTTGCCAGACAAATATTTTTCCATTTGCACGCAGACCCTCCCCAAATCGAGGATTAGGAGCGTGCAAGCCGGATGCTTTGTTTTCTCGGTTATTGCTGCAAATACGTACTTATTGATAAATCGTGCGCGGCGAACTGGATTCATGAGTGTCTACTAATATGCAAGCACTGGCTTGAGCTGAATCAAATGTGAGGAGATGTTAGTATTCAAGTAGGTAGTCGAATAGGAAAAGTTTGGATTCTGTGTTTACGTTTTCCTTCTACTGAATGATTTTGGAAAATACTTAAAATCTATAATGACCTCTGTTCTGTTAAAGGTGGTATGGATTCACTGCTACAGTATTTTTTTTAATATATTTTTTTAAAGCAAGTAACCTCAGATAGAAAAGTGTCAAAATATATTTTAGTGTTACATTAGCGGTGTGTCATCCACAAAAGCGGGCTCATATCGATCAGCAAACAGGGCGGCTGAGTAGCCAGGTGTCCCCCGCGCAAACACGACCCCCTCCGGCCCAGCCCCGGGGTCCACATCAAAATGACGACGGAAATCCCATATTGCCTACATCGGGGACGGAAGCACGATTTTATAAGTTAAGGGATTTGTGTCAATATTGTACTAGGATACTGGCTCGAGTACCCGCGGTGTAGTGGGCGCGACGGCGCAACTGGGTATCATACCGCGCTACATTATCCCGCGAGCACCCGCGCGGCAATCCTAAACTTTATTAATTTAAGACATAATGTTAACAACGAACGAACACATTTGTTAATCGTTCAAGGAATTTCTCGACAAATTGTTAAGTAAGTATTTTTGTTGGGCCCTCTTGTTCGAAATTCGTAAGTGTACCCTGATTTATGGAATACATTTAAACCGTTCACGGTTCGCGTCTCGGTGAAGAAAAATACGAAAATATGATCGCGTTGAGATAAAGTTTGACGAGGAAAGTTTGGCGATGTTTGGATAGCTGCTGATATGAGCAGGCCGCGAACACGAGTGCCGCGTGGAAACAATCTCGAATATTGTGGAGTTGCTGTATTTAAATTCTCCGAATATTTTCGCTCGTGGTTTAGGATATTGGTTTAAAATATCAGCGTTTTTATTTTAAAAGGAACAAATTCAGATTTACCAAAAGTATATAAATCAAGCCTACATTGGTACGCGGCTTTATTTTTCTTTTTATTAAACTTCGTAACATCTTGCTCATGCAAGTGTACGCATGTTCATTAAAATCTTAATAACATGGCATCTCAATTACAAGTGTAACCTACCTGTTGCCTTAGAAAAAGCGTCATTTCCGACATGTTTCTATAGATGTATGTACATTTGGTAATAAGAGCGGGAAGCGGCAGTAATTAAATATGTTAGAGGGTGTTGTTTAAGGATCAAGAAGCGCAAGTGGCGCCCACGCTGCTAGTTTTTGAGGAATTTGAAAATGTCTAAGTTCTAGATCTTGATCTAGGTGTAGGCACCTTAAAAAAAATGGAAGTCGTAAATATTCGCTTGTGAAAGATGATATGGCTAGAAAGGGGATGACTGGAGATAACGCTGGGACATCGACGCGCAACCATGGATTCAGTAAGTACCAGTGGCGCAGCTTTCATACAACCCGATTCCTATCGGCTTCCCTTCGGAACAACCACTCTTCTTAGTGTGTACTATAGCCAAATAATATGTTACACCTGTGTGTGTAACTATGCATTACATTACATTACATAATTATATTTAATACCAGTTTAATAATCAACATAAGATTAAAAACCTACAGTTTGTTTGTATGAGTTTATGAGAACTGAACAGTTTTTTCTTCGGCCTCCCTCTAATGATAATGGTAGCTGCGACGCTGGCAGATACATAATTCTGGACCGCCTTGCGTTGAAATTTGTCGTCGGTTATTAAAAAAAAATACTGCTGTATCATACATTTTGACCGCGCCGCGTAGGTACATATTGCACTTTTGTAGAAACGGCGGATTTTTTTTTAATAACCGACAAAAAAATTTTACGCAGAAGGGTCCAGAATTTTGTACTGAATCCATGGTAACAGGTTTCGCGTCGATGTGCCTGCAATGCCACCCAGTGTAGAGAAGTATAGAAGACGAAGACCTGTTACGCCGACCCCAAAATAAGTTTGGAATGTTGGGATACAGGCAAGATAATTATGAATGATTCGCTTGATAAGTACATGTAATTGCATCTTAATATATGTTTTTAGCAGAAGCCAATAAGATTCTGTGATAAACCGTTAAATGTTAATTCATAAACATCACATGACATCAGGGGAGCGGCCAGGATATTGTTCAGCAGTGATGTGGTGGCGCCTTACTCTCCAGAAACGCTAACAGCTCTAGAGAGTAAACACCCAGCGCCTGCGGATGGTCTCACCTTTCCCGACCCACCGGACTCTCCCGACCTAAATTCAACCTTCCTAACCGTTTCGGCCCCCCAGTTGATTACAGCCGTGAGCTCCTTTCGAAGTGGTTCCGCCGGCGGCCTCGACGGCCTGACTCCACAACATCTAAAGGATCTACTGAGTTCAGGCGCCGGGGAAGCTGGTGAGTCGCTTTTGAAGGAGCTTGCGGCTCTGATTAACCTCATGCTCACCGGCGGTGTGAACGAGGCCGTCGTGGATGTCTTGTACGGGGCCAACTTATGCGCCCTGCGCAAGAAGGACGGCGGCATTCGTCCCATTGCCATTGGGTGCACCTACAGGCGTACGGCAGCCAAAATATGCTGTAAGCTTTACAGCGAAACGCTTACAGCTAAGTTTCAGCCCCTGCAGCTTGGTTTTGGCTCGAAAGGGGGCTGTGAGGCTGCCGTACATGCCCTTTCCACCTTTTTAAACTTCAACAAAGGTGAGGTCATCCTCAAGGTTGACGTGAAGAACGCCTTTAACTCTGTAAACAGGGACACTTTGTTGGCTGAAGTCAAAAAGGAACTACCCGAAATTTATGGTTTTTTGTGGCAATGTTACAGGTACCCTTCCAAATTATTATACAAGGACAATGTTTTGAAATCTGCAGTAGGATGCCAACAAGGTGACCCTCTCGGGCCAGTCATTTTCAGCTTAGCTATTCATCCAATTATCCAGAAACTAAAGTCAAAATTTAACGTGTGGTATTTAGACGATGGGACTCTAGGAGGTGATGCGGACACCGTTTTGAAAGACCTACAACTTCTCAAACAGGAATTTAGATCTATTGGCTTGGACCTTAACCCCTCAAAATGTGAAATCTATCTTCCTGACATTACTGACAGACAATTGACCCTAGATAAATTTAATGCAATAGCCCCACAAATTAAAATTTTAGAAAAAAGTTCACTGCACCTCCTAGGTTCCCCAATTTTAGAAGACAGCTTTTCTCCTTTCATCGACGAAAAAATCAAAAACTTCAACGACATTTCGGACAGACTCTCCAAAATTAATTTACATTCGGCATTCACCCTGATTAGATACTGTTGTTTTGGCCCAAATTTTATATATTTTCTACGTTCTTCCCCTTTATGGAAGCAGCCACATCTGTTGGACAAAATTGACCAAATTATTCGCAGCACAGTAACATCTATTTTAAATGTGGCCTTGGACGACCGAGCGTGGCTTCAAGCCACACTACCCATCCGTTTTGGCGGCCTCGGCGTCCGCAAAATTACCAGTATTAGCTTACCGGCGTTCCTGTCCTCTGTCCACAGCACTGAAAAGTTGACCGGGAAAATTTTAGCTCCCTCCCTGGTTGACTCTGAAGTGCCGTGCTTGAGTGATGCGGTGAACGCCTGGATAGCGGCTTGCCCGGATACAGATCGGCCCGTGAACCCATCTTCCCAGAGACAGTGGGATGAGCCGCTTTGCAGGTTGGTACGGAATAATCTTATCAATACGTCCACCAATACTGCTGAGCGTGCCCGCCTGCTGGCTGTGGGTGAATGGGAGTCGGGCCTCTGGCTTCAAGCACTACCGTCACCCAACATAGGCACTTTGCTGGGTGACTCCACCTTCCGGCTCGCTACTTGTCTGCGTCTGGGCGCTCCTTGTGGGGCTCCACACCGCTGCCAGTGCGGTGAAGCCGTCGACTGCCTCGGACATCATGGCCTGTCTTGTAGCAAGAGCGCAGGCCGGATAGCACGGCACGCTAGCATTAATGACATTATCCGTCGTGCTCTTGTCACCGCCGGGGTGCCAGCTGTTTTAGAACCCAACGGCTTGGCACGCGACGATGGCAAGAGACCAGACGGAATGACCATAATGCCTTGGAAGTTAGGCAGGCCTTTGGTGTGGGATGCAACATGTGTCGACACCCTTGCGCCATCCCATCTTCTTAGTACAGCGGGCTGTGCTGGGGCGGCTGCTGCAGGTGCGGAAAACCTCAAACGGCGAAAATATTCCGAACTTTTTGGGAGTTATATGTTCGAGCCGTTTGGGGTTGAAACACTAGGGCCATGGGGTCCGAGTGCCCACTTGGTTTTCCGAGACATCGCCAAGCGGTTGGTCGACTCTTCACGTGACCAAAGGGCTGGCCTATTCTTTGGCCAAAGGATTAGCATCGCCATACAACGTGGCAATGCTGCCAGCCTTTTGGGCACATTTCCTGTTGACAGCGATGCGGACGAATTTTTTGATGCCCTATGATTATATATTTTTTTTTTTTTTTTTTACATTTGTACATATTATAATTATTATTTTAAGTCTGTTAGCTTATTTATTATGTAAATATTAGATTCATAATTAAACCTTTCCATAATAAAATATTCATAAAACTTTATCGAGTAATTTTCGTCCGATATCTGCGACTGAAATGAACACTTGTACAGCTTTGATCGCCCTATAGCTCGTGAAACAACGTTACCGCAGGCCTACTTCTTAAATTATTCTCCAAAAGATTTTCTAATTTGTTCCTCAGAAGCGGGGACCGCAGGCACGAACACATGCGGTCCCGAAGCCCTCCTAGCAAGGACCCATTATAGGCCTACCGTCACCCTCACAGAGTGTCTTATACATCGTTCGACGTTCGCCTTTTACCGGCGTCAGACACCACAGTAAAATACACCCTAACACTTATTAATATGACTCAAAAACGCATGAATGGCCCAACATATGTTTAGCGCCGTATTCGCGCCGCGTGCGCCCTTTGGGTAATGTTACGTAATAGGTAAGGGCCGTGATTTTGTCAAAGGTAAGAAAATTGGTTGCGTTAGTGGGTAATTTCGGCTACCGAGATAAATGTGAATTATGTGTCTGCGGATTAATCTGAAGATTTTATTTTACTGTGCTGTGACGTAATTATGGAAGTTTTGGGTTGAGGTCGTGCAACTTTTCTTAAGTCTATTGGATTACCTATAGTAAATGTTACGCACTATCATTTTAATAAAATTTCATGGAAATCTTTGAAGTATTTTTTTTTCTGACTCTTTTGTGTAAATGAGGATGTAGTTTTTAGGGTTCCGTACCTTAAATATAAAATACGGAACCCTTATAGGATCATTTCGTTGTCCATGTGTCTGTCTGTCAGTCTGTTTGTCAATACCCTTTTTCTCAGGAACGCGTGGAGGTATCAAGTTGAAATTCATATCAAATACGTAGACTTATAGTCCTTTAGAGCTCTAAAAAAATCAAGTTTCTAAGTCAATGCAATAAAAATACGGCCATCTAAGCGACTTATTTTGATACTCGCAATTAAATCAAAACCTATAGGATACTTCCCGCTGACCTAGAATCATGAAATTTGGCAAGAAGCAAGGTCTCACAGCACAAGTAAAAGAAAAAGTCCGAAAATTCTTAATTTGTTGATTTATCAAATTAAAAAAAAATCGATTACAAACCTACATTTGCAGTTGGAGAATTAACCGTGACGTATATCGATGTATGGGAAAACATGTTTTTCATCTACAATGTTAAGTTTGTTTTCGGGGTAAATTCACCCCAACTACGAAACCTTTCATTATGCGTAGTCTGACACGCACTTGGCCGGTTTTTTAAAAGTAATGCAACATACAAATAAGCAGAATTAGATACTGCATTTCCTTGCTTTCCTGTACCTTAGTATTTTCGCAAATTAACCAAGATTACACGGACATCTCTCATCTATCCACCCTACCATGTTAAGAAGTATATTTCCCTAATTCCTGTCATCTAATTACCACGCCCGCAACACAGGCTCGACGTGATTATCGACCGATATTGTATATAGGGTGTGCTCTTAATTATAAAGGGCGACAGTCTAGAAAACTAAAAAAATTGTTAAATTTTACACTGTTCTTTTATGAAAATAAATGTGAAAAAAGTGAACCGAAAGCCTACATACAGTCCTCCGATTTTCAAATAAAGATTTTGTTAGAGGCGGTTATCTAAATTATCGTTAATTTTATTATATTATAACTAATTGAAAATTTTCTTACGAATTACCCTGCATATCAAAAGACGTGTTAGAAAAATCGAGAATAGGCTATCTTGATAGTGTAAGTCGGTACATAAAAAAACAGTAACACGTATAATGGGGGTCTGTCATATGGTATACTTACGGTGAGATACCGGCCCCCTTATTCAGAGACCCATAAAAGTGTTTTAACTAAAACACTGCGAGTGTAACTCTGTGGCCATTCCGTTTTATTGAAAGGAAATCTATTTTATACTCTTTCTCATGAATTGGGGCCCAGTAGGTACTTAATTTTACAACGGTAATGATTCGTTTAAAAATAATATGTACTATTGCTGGTGAGTACGAACTATAAAGCTTAATAAAAATCAAACTGAGCTGAAACCTTACAATAATCATGTACTACAACACTAATTTAAAATTTCAAAGAATCAATTCGATTTCAGTCATTTCCAATTATCCCAGAAGTTTTTAAAATACCGAATGTTTTAGTAGAAAAATCAAATTTTCCATTCCCGTTATTATATCTCGCACAGCGGAAAACTGACAATTAAACGCTCAGCCGACCAGAAAACTGTAAAAATAAATAAAGAAGAAAATTGCCGAGTTTATTTCCAAACTAACTAAAAGCTTCATATTTCTGCGTTTAACTGAATTACGCACAAAGAAAAGTGTTCCGAGAATATCAAAGAAACGAAAAAATGTTAAAAAATTAAAAATTTGATTACATTAACCGCGGCGCGGCGCGGCGCGGCGCGGTGTTACGGTGCGGCGCGATACTTCATTTCTATAACGAGATGCAAGGGCCCTCCAAGTCTCACTTTGGTTGCGTGACCTAATTTAAGGGCACGTTATTTTGCTCACTTAATTTGCCTCATTCGTGTTTGCTCTGTGAATGAAGAACCTTTGCTACGGTGAATTTTTATTTTTCTTTCTTGAGTGGGGCCGCGACTCGCGACTCTCCAGTCGCGGTGACTCGGCAAGACGCGGCGCGGCGGTGCGGGCACGCCGCGCGGGTATCCAACTTCTATAAACATTATTGTCACTCTACATCTCACTAACTTCACTTTTACAGAGTTTTATGTCCGAAAAATTTACGCGAGGAACGTTACTCTGCGGCCTTTATTGCGACGGTGGAATGCCCCGGGCACACTGCCGTAATTGAATGTAATTTCGTTAGCTTCTTTCGTTTACCGTTGTAAAATAAAATTTTACGTCTTATTTATTGTCACAAGCAACAATATCTGTGCAGGGCTTTCTCTCCCGTGTGTACGACGGAGGCGAGTAATAAAACGCTGCTAATAAACCCCGTACAATCACTACATATTTTAATGTTTGTCAAATAAAATTTAAGGAGCATTATTGTGGAAGATATGGAGTATTTAGAGAAGAAGATTTTTATCACCTATAAAAGTGAATGCGGCCATACTGCGAGTGGCTCCCTGTTCAACGAGTTAATTAATTTGAACGGGACTGTATAAGTACGAGCCCAATTCAATTAGTAGTTAAAAAAGTAAATAGCTTATTGATCCGGCGCAAGTTATTGGAGAATTCGTTCGTAGTTAATGGAAAACTCATACTTATTTAACGGACGTCATTTGTTTTTCTGTAAATAATGCAAATTAATGACGATTCATTCGATGAGCTATTTTAACTTCTTCGATGTAGTGAATGAAAGAGTACTGCTGGACGAGTACTTAACTACTATTTGTTGATTAGGTAATACTTTTTTGAATATCATTAACAATAATTAAAGTTTGGTAAAATCTTAATGTGGGCACTTCAACTTATTTATAAAAAGAAGCCAAGTACCAACCGAGTCTTATTTTTAACGTCATCGCAGAAATAATGTAAGTATTAATTTTCCGAAAATCTGAAAAATCGATAAGTTATTATCGGGCAACCGTACGTCGTACGTCAAGGTGTGACACCCAGTAATAAGGCTTTTAAAATGCGCCCATTCGTTATGAAAATGTAAACGAATGCCGAATATTTATTTGCTCGTTAAAAATAATAGAGTTGTCCCCTCCTTCTTTGTGACACTAGTGTAGTGATGTGATCACAATCACTTGTGTGACTGTCCGTCAGTTTTTATTTTATTAACTGTTATTTTGATGTGTTTTTTATTTCATTTAGGTATTGAATACGGTTTATTTTACGGCTTTGAGTTTTCTTGCGTTTCGTATTGGTAGCTTTTTTACAGACTTGGATGTAGGTGCTTATGTATTTAGTGAAAGTAGACTTGTTTTTTTTTTCAATTTTCTAATCCTTGAGACATTTATGTAAGCCCAGCTTAATTAACACAGAACAACCCAATAACATGTATTAAATGGGATAGTGACAAAGCTTTTTACTAATCCATAGATCACAGAGTTAATGTGAATGTCCATTCCACTAAACTAAACACACATAATTATAAACAGGAAACAAACAGATTGCCGTCACTAATGAAGCTCCCAATATCACACATATCAATAATAATATGCCTAGGAATCTGTGATGACCGCATCGCAATGCAAACCAGGCATAGACACATATAGGTACTATGTATGTATATGTGACAGATTGAATAGTAACTAATAGTTTCTATGTAATTAGTGCCTCGTTTCCGAGTAATAATCACGTCGTATGTCATATGTACAGTAAGCGAGTTCTCACAGAGTCGTGGCGATAAATTATTGTCGTCTTTTATTACCACGACACGATTATCTGTCGTCTGCGATAATTATTATTATTTGGTTATTACAACAACAGCTAGAAACGACTCCCAAGGATGTATCCTCCAACGTGAGAGAACGGTGCATAATACTGTTCTCTTAAGATAAATTGGTGACCGCATACAATTCTGTGAAATAATCGTGCCGTGGTAAGCTCCATTTTGAATAGGACGACCATTGTTGTCTTCATGATACAGTGAGAAAGCCTAACAACACTGGACTTTCAGATCAAAGACGAAATTGGATAGCAGTACCCTAATTGTGACGTCATAACAGGATAAGGTGACTGTGTAATCTCATAGGGTTCGTAGTGATGTCCAATTACTAATTATATCGTAGAGATATCAGATAGCTAATTAGCTAGTTAGGGTCTATATTGCATAATTTTAGGTAAAACCCGTAGAGTCCCCATATAACCTAAGAAGTTTAATATTGTTTCAGTAACCGTTATGCGGACTCTGAGAGCCATACCTACAGCTTAAAATCTTATTTTCTATTGTTGTAACTGGAGCTAGACCACCACCTCTTAAAGCAGTACTATTGTAATCTTACTTCAGTGTGGGAAAGAGATGGAGCTAGACATCCTGTATAGCTCCATCTCTTTCTCACACTGAAGTAACATTAAAATAATACTGCTTTAAGAGGTGGTGGTTGGCCCCCTGAGCGGATTTCAAAAATAGAAAGTAAAGTTTAACCGTAAGATGTATTTATTTCGATCCTGTCCCATTGATCCAACTTTACAGCCCCGAGATCCGATTCCATAAACAAACACACAAAGGCTGATACTCGTACGCCGAAACAGATATTTTTAGAGTAGAGTAAACGCCTTGTATAGTGTGCTCACGTACTCAGCTGCCATATCTCGCCACGTCATTATTTCGCCTTACGCTTTGACTCTTCACTGTGGGGTTATACTTCAAGGCCCGTCGTCATGGCAACGCCAGATTTGGCGAAAATACGACGCACAGCATACAGATTATCCCGTGTTTTAATGTAGGGAACACGCTCCAGGCATCCGGACGGAACGCGAAACTTGTTCACTAGGTAAATAGTTTAAGTTGTGAGGTTGTTGTTACGCAATATTGCGTTATAAAGTCATTTTCGTGTAATGTCAGCGGTGGAGTTGCCAACTTGATTTAACGGTGCTCCACTTCGGCGCCTCCACCATGCATGTTACCTACTTGTCTGGCTGTAGGTACCTTTTAGTATGTTATTAGATGACTACTTCTTCAATCATAATGTCTTATGAATCTAGACATGTATAAGAATACACGTGTAGCTTCATGAGACATTACTCCTTCATGAGACATCACTCCTGTTAAAATTAGACTATTAAAACTTTAGACATTCTTGCTGTCTAAAGTCTTGACTAAATTCTCTCTAGACGCATCGTAAAGCCACTAAGCCCAATAATTAATACAAATAGCAATTCCCTATCCCACGCGCCTGTAAATAAACAAGTCTCTAATAAAACATTTAACCTGAAAACAAAAGAAGACCGAAAAAATACGCAATTAATCGGGAGCGCCACAGCACTGCAATATGTGGGGCCATTAATTTAATTCAGTGTACGTGCGCCCGAGACACGGTTTTAACCTTAATTGAGATTTAAGAACAGCTCTGGGGTGTTTTTGTGTTTGGATGCAGCCTCCGGGCTCCGGCAAGACGCTCCCTCTAAGCCTCCGGTGTTCCTTCTCTAAGGTAGGTTATATACCTTTGCCTTTTATAATTCAGTTGTTTGCACGCCGCGGCACTTCTAGCTTGCCTAATTAAATGTTAAGTGACTTATTGTAAGTTAGTGTATTTCGGAGGAAAAGCGCTTTGTAATCTTGTCTTTTTTTGGAATTGGAATGCTTTGGTTTATTTACGAACGGTGTGAAAAAATTTGAAATGCTGTCGGGCAATCTTCGTATTTCGACATTTATTTTAGTGTTATCCTGCATACCGCATGCTTGATAAAAAACACATAGAAAATAGAGGTAAGTCCTAATTATAGTTAGGTAGTCTTAACCTAACTTGGTTCTGAAGACCACACCATGTTTCAGAATTTCGTCCATTTTCGAATATTCCTCTTATTTATTTTGTATTACCGGAAACATTAGCAAAGTACCGTCAGTATATTCCTTAATAGGGCTTTTTACAACAGAATAGATGTACAAAAAAAATTTCAAGCACATTCATCCCCCGAGGCAGTGTGCTCGTTCCGGCAACTTTATCAGAACAACGTTCCGCCAAAATTCAACGCCGAACATTTTCATGTAATTTTTAATATACCACAATTTTAACTACACCAGAGCCGAATATAGATGCATTATTACCATAATGCCCGCTTAAAAGGTTTTTGTAAAATAAACCTAATATTTTATTCTCAAAGCAAGGATACGCAAGACGGTTAATACCTTTACAACATCATACAAAATTCGTTGTATCTAATTCGAGGCTTATCTTGCCATCTGTAATCTCGCCCCCGTTGCCTACTGCGAAGGAGATACCTCAAATACCTCCCGCGCTCTCGGCCCGCGCCCCGCGCCTCACTCCCGCGCCTTCCCTCTAGCACCCTTCAGCCCTTGAGTTCTTAACCGAAGTTCATAATACCCTATTAGTGGCGCACACGACCGACAAACATACTGTCTCGTTGACTTACTCTGTCGTGTTAATTTTTGATCGCTGCTATTGATTTGTGATGTAAAGTTATTTATGTTGTATTCGTTAGAGATCGATGAGGATATTTTGAATGGGTTAGTGTTAACAAGAATGGTGGTTTTTAATTAAAATAAAATATGTGTGCTTAGTTTAGCGTTTCTGCTTTTTATTTTTAAGCCATTGTCAAAGTCTTATGTGAAAAACAGGACTGATCTCACATTGCATGATGTCAATTTCAAGACATGAGCAAAAATTGCTAAAACTCTATGTGCCAAAAAATTATGATGTAATAAACTTCATACCTAATTGGCAGATCTCCAAAAAATATAACAAGAAAGGCTAGAATCGTACGAACAGAATAAATAGGTAAGTAATACCCCTGTGGGGGGAAGTTCACCGGACCGAGTAATAAATCTGTTGACAATCTTTAATTCGCTCGCCTCGTCGCCCATCTCGTCAGATAGACATCTCTTCATAAAAAAGAAATCTCCTTTTTAAGAAACAACCCTCATTTGTTTATTGTTGATACTTCGTCATTATTAAAATGTTACTTAATTATCGCTGGGGATTTTGGGAAGTTTATGAATGTGATTTGAAAAGTTCTGGTTTGGTTGAAGCCACGGTTATTAATGTGTTAATAATGTTTCTCATAATTCAGGTGCAATGAATACGATTTCAAATTGGATTTAACTTCATTGCTCGAACTTTTTATAGCCACAAAAAATTCAGCTAGTAGTTTTCCAAATATGCGACATGCATTTACGCCTCATTTTACTACGGAACACGTGAGCATGCAGCAAACGTCCAACTATCTGTTAACCGGCAACTAAGCTAAATAATGCCATATAAAACGCAGGCTGCAGTAAAATACACGTGGCGCCGTGACGACAGCTCGTTCACGACTGGCCGCGTCCGGTGTAAATTGTAGCGTGCGCCTATGAGGGTAGTCGGACAAAACCCGAATTACAGCCAAATGGGACGCCGTAATTTGTACATTGCTGGTGGGTGAGACTCGACTGAGAGAAATTGCTCTTTGTGCTATGTAGGTCAGAGCTCAGGTCATTAGTGGCCGCTCTTGTACTTATCTGCTGTTGGTTTAGTTCGTTTATTGGATTGGAGTGGCTTTTTTATACTTACATGGCCACATTTTGACAAATTTAAAAGTGTTCATGTTTATCTTATTTGATGTCTCATTTTTTATTTCACAACGAAGCTTTCATAAAAACCATTGTCAATTAAGCACAAAACTCAACTTGAAAATACAAACACTACAGGAAAAATCAGACTACAATAGCTCCTCATTACAGGAACCAGCCACACTTATAATCAAAACAGTGCAGAACAACGAAAGGCAGAGAAACAGCACGTATTATTTAGCGCGGCGTGTGCGTCGGATGCTGCAATAGAAATGAAAACCGAATCACAAAGGGCAGCGCCCATTAGCCGGATATAGCAGCTTAGCGGCACAATGGGGCTTTGGCCTGACCACGTGAACGCTCGGCCATCGGTATGCAACGCCATCTATCGGCTCTATGTATCTATCTATCGGCGAAAATTCACCTTTGTTATGGGATTACAAATCCGTAATGTGTATGATGAGAGGTAAATGATTATAGCGCCTCTTATTACAAAAGTTATTTGTTTTGTTTTTGAACCTTTGGGAATAAGCTACAAAATTAACGATGGCCTTAATTATTTTTAAAACCTTCGCGTATATTGTTAAGCGATGTGTTGGTAGAAAGTTTTTACAGCAGCGAGTAATTTAATAATTTTGTTAAAAATTAAAAGTGCTTTTCCGCTTCAGTAAGCCGAACGCACTTAGTCGACTATCGGAAAATGGCGCTTAAAATATACAGGAATTAATCCACTTTAATGTATGAACTTTTGATATATATGAAGTGGTGCGTGAAACGTGATAAACTCGCTCGGAAACGTAAAGAAAAATCAAAAACATAATTAAGGCAAAACTTTCAATTGAATCAAACAAAAGTCAAGTCGAGCACTTTAATATTAAACGTTGAAGTTTGGTAAATTTAATAATTTACCAGCAAAATCCTTAGGGTACCGCAAGGAAACTAAATAATGTCTTAAAATGTGAAAGTTTTTGAGCAGAGCATAAGTCCCTGTAGAACGTATGGAACGAGGAGGGTGCAACTAGTTGGTCGGAAGTTATTCCGTGGTATGGCATCCCTTGAGCTCCTCTAAACAACAGTTTCACAGAGCACGCCACGATCAGAACTGATGCCCAATATTATTTGAAGTTGTTTTTATTCCATTTTACTGTTTGTTTTTTGTTTTTATTCTCGTTAAGGATTACCTAATACACAGCCATTTCAACGCTCACAGCACTTAATACGATTAAATTAGTTATGTAGGTATCGCCGACGACTGCAAATCCAGAGGGTATTAAAATGATATGTATTTGCACTTTGTTTGAACTAATCACATATTTTAACCCCGACTTAACTATTAAATGAAATCCCATTTTACTATAAAATAAACGTGAAGTTTATGAGAAGCTACTTTAAAGGCAACTAAGCCACTGCATATTAAATTCGAAAAACAAATATGGCGGAGTTTGCATTGCTCTGTGAGGCACATGTCTGCTTATGTGGGTTGACGTATTTATTATTTATTTGGGAATTCTCGTGGCTCCGGCGCCCGACGGTCGGAGCCGGCAACTCAGAATTATGGAAAAATAACTCATCTCCGACGACATATTGACTTCGCCCACAGACGGGGAAATAGAGGCACGCATCCTTTCGGGAATTGCATCGATACTTGACGATACTGTTGTATTCGGCGCTTTTCGGTTTCACCTTATTGGTGTGCCGGTATCGATGGAACGTGAGGTACTGACTCATAAAATATGAACGTGGAAAGTGAGAGAACATTGAATGTAAACTTTGCAAATAATAATTCATAACTTCAGTTTCTTCTAGTTTCAGAACGAATAAGTTTGACGCATTGTTCCAAATTCGAGGATTTACAACTAAATTCAAAATGCAGATAATGTGGTACTCATTTAACAACGTCTGTCTGTGGCTTGTTTAGTTTCATCTCGATTGTTGTAAAATTTTTACAAGTTACAAAAACGTGAAACTAGAAATTATAGCTATTCCTATAGGTTAAAAGCTAGACTTAAAATTAAGTTCATCGCTAATGAACACCAAAACCCGCAACACAACCGCATTTTAGATTTGGAGAAAAGAAAGCAATCAAACCAAATCCTACGATACAGTCTCTAACAAAAGGGTACGATACAGACAAAACCACTGTATATTATCCACGCTCCATAGAAAGGCTACTTTCAGCGAAACGCTACCGATTTCAATAACAGAAGAGTTCATTGAATAGAGTTACCTCATAACATTTTTATTGTACAATAAGAGTTTTTCCGTCGACAGGGGAACGTAAACGGTCTGATATTGCTTATATCGGAAGATTGGGGTGACGCTACATAAGAAGATGGGCGAGAAATGAGAGAGCGAAACGAGGTTTTCTTTCCCCATTTTGCTTCTGCTATAGAGAGTTTTAATGGGAAAGAGTCGAACGAGGAATCATTAAGCCGACATTGGAACATTGTGTTTTCGATTGTCTAGTGTTCTGAGCGACCGCAACCACGATGGCGCCTCGTTCACGTTAAGTGGCTTAGAAACTGTGAACATTCAGTTCCTTCGTGGAATGTAGGTAGCTACTTGTACTATATATTTATATTGAGTAGTTACATGACAAAATATACGAGTTAGAGGCCTCTGTTATGAAATATTGCAAAATAAGACAGAGGGGATGTGTAGATTGTATTACGATAGAAAAGAAGCTTGGGGTCGTAGCACATTAGTAATAATGTGCTACGACCCCAAGCTTCTTTTTTTTTAAAAATACTGGTTGTAAAACCAGTATTTTTAAGTTAGCTGTCTACATTCATTAAGTCTTGAGAAACCTCTTGAGAAACCTTTACGTAGTTCAACCATCCTTTTAATTAGCCAGACCGGTGACTGACCAAATAAAATCAAGCTACTATCAAACCGAAAATACGTTAAAAACTTTCAAACGCGCTCACAAACAACTCATTAACCATTTAATCTTTAATTCGTTTACAAAGTGTTGCCATAAACCGCCCCTAAAAATGGCGAATAAAGTTTTATTCTTAAGATTAGAGGACTATATCTGGCAGTTAGGAGATAAACAGAGTATGTAAGGTGGAGACAGCCTGTAAACTATTTTCCATGTCAGCGAAAGTGCGCGTTTATGTAGGTACAGCCAGTTTATGGGACCGCGGATCTCAGCTATAAAGTGAACAGCCCAGGTGATAAAGTGAACTCCGCGGTTAGTAAATTCAAGCTGCATTTTAACGAGAATCTCTCGCTTTTGAATTATTTCACGCTTTTTAAACAAGCTGTTGCTGTGAGTGCAGATTGTGAGCTTTGTTGCTTTGTTTTTTTATTGATTTATATAAGTACCAGATAGCTTACGTCTGGGTTGGTATGTTTATTAAGATTCATTTGACAAAACTGATGTTATTAGAGTAAAATTGGCAGTTAAAAATCTTAATTTGTATGTATCATTTATAAAACATTATTGCAGGTTACATTGCGTTTTATTAGAGAAGCTTAGTTTGAAATTATTAACGAATTAATACTGATGCAAAGAATCACCATTGACCATTCCAAAAAGCTTAGAACTATCATTAACAGTTGGCACAATCAATCTAGCCATTCTCTCACTCAGCCTGTACAAGGAAATAAAGCCTAGGTCACAAATGTTCGATCTAACGTGCGAGTCGTGTTATTTGCTCGTCGCAGGCTGTCTGTTCGCCTCTCGGCTTCCCACCGGCGGACTATTTCCGTTTGCCTGGACTCCATTTCCGTTCTCCTCGATACGGTGTGCCCTTGGCTTTGTATTGCCTACAGCCAAATTGTAGGGAACTGTGTAGATGAATTGTGATGGCATGCGATGTAATGACGTATTTAGGGTAGGGTAATTTTATAATAGGATTAGGATAATTATGTGAGATCTCTTTGTATTTTAAGAAAACCTAGTACCTACCTTCAAACAGTCGAATTTCTAGCTCTCTAATTACAATGCATTCCTATCTGGAATAGCATAACTTAACATAATCAGCCTATATTGTTCCCACTGCTGGGACACAGGCCTCCTCTCTGTGAGAGGAAGTGGGCCGTAATCCACCACGCGGTCCCAGTGCGGGTTGATGGAAGTCACATGCCTTCGAATTTTTCCACCTAGAATAGTGAGAATCATAAGATTTTTAAATCACGAAATAGTTTGGACTGTCCCATTTAGATAGTCAGCAGATGTGCACTATACATAATGACATTCCTTGACCAATATTCTTACTCCACTGAATAGACTCGAAAATAGAAGTGGAAAGGAAATATGACAAAAAATAGAACGACTTGCAACCTACACTTACAAGCCACCCTTTAGGGAAGATCGGAGGGCCCCAAAATATTGCACAATGTAAGGATACATGGCGAAACTGATCTCAAGGTTGTTGACTTTGTTTTTGAGTAGTTCGCGTTATATCGTGAGGAGGGACCGTAAGGCATAGTTTACCTCACTTGAAAAAATGAATGGCCGAAATACAACCCGTATTGGAGGAACATTCTTCATGTTTAAGAGGCTTTATTAATGTACAGGGGGGTAGTTTATTATTATTTTTATTGTAAGTAATTGGGTAGGGTGGGTACCTCTTGTTTGTAGAGAGCTACTTAGATTTCTATATTGTGTTTAGATGTTTTAAGTGTGTTCGTCCATCCATCCGTAGTTTTGGTTCAAAATTAGGAATCTTAACTATTTTGTCGTTAGAGTAAAGCTACTCTCTATGGAATGGTTTTGAGAACAGTGGCCCAGTGGGGCACTTTACTTTGTGTAAATTATTTCATCACTATTGCTCTCGAAACGATGAAGGAAAACGTCGTGAGGAAAATGCTCTAGAACCGAAAATTCGAAGATATGTGACATTCACCAACACTCACTGGGCTCGCGTGGTGGATTACGTACGGCCCAGTGCCTCTCACAGAAAGAGGAGGTCTGTGTCCCAGCAGTGGGAACATTATAGGCTGATTATGAATGAATTATGATAATTGGAATGGTTTGATATTATTATGCATATAGACCGTCCTAACACAGTTTTGGTTGGAAACAGTTCGGTTGTTAGTACTTTGGTTTGAATGAGTATCTGGGTACCTATCTATGGTCGTTATAAGTAGAACAGAGGGCTCGTTCCTACCAGTAAAAAAATATGAAACCTTTTATCAAATAAAAAAATAAAAAATTCATACAACCTCAACTATCAATGGGCGTTACCTATTCATCAATTGCAGAAATAGTCAGAATACTTCACGGACCCATTCTGAAAGTCTATCACTAAATACAGGGTTATTCGTAAAACACTAACAACCTCTTAAGGGATCATTGTACTCATCATTATGAACAACTTTAACTATATATGGGATCAAACCTGAAATCGCTAAAAAAAATCAGCTGTTCCCTACATTTTTGTTTGCACAGCTGGTAAAAATGTAGGGAACAGCTGATTTTTTTTTCACGAATTCAGGTTTGGCCTCATAGTAAAAGTTGTGCATAATGATGAGTACAATGTCCTCTTTAGAGGTTGTTAGTGTTTTACCAATAACCCTGTGTAAATCGATATTTAAAAGCTTGAAGTAGTAAATATGTATAAACCACTCGTCGTGGCAAAGGTCGGTCGTTCGTTCTAAATATACATATTTTTCCCCGTAATAATTTTAGAAGTGCTCTATTTGTCTAGTTGGAGTTACCGAATAATGTTCGTAATTTTAGAAAAGTGTTGAATATAATCAAATTAGTTTCCAAAGCGGTTATTATAAGTAGTTTAATAAAAGCTCGAGTTATTAATATATTAATCGTTTTATCGTTTATCATTATCGTAAGTAAATGTACCGAGAAATCTTGACAATCATAAAGCAAAAACCGGCCAAATGCATGTCGGACTACGAACAATGAAGGGTTCCGTATTTGGGATGAATTTATCCCAAGAACAAACTTTACATTATAGTTGAAAAACATGATCCTTCCCCATACATACCAACTGCAAATGAAAGTTTGTACGCACAATGTGAGTGATTTACCATGTTATTTTAAGACCATGGAATTTTTATAGTTTTTCCTGTAATTTATTCTCTCTATTTTTTTCAAAATTTTAGACTCGGTAGTTTCGGAGATAAAGTCAATTTTCATCAATTATCTTTTATCTTTTGAAAAAATCTATTTATTTTAAAATTATTTAAAAATAAAAAATTGAAATTCTCATAGCAAGCCCTTTGGAACACAGTACAGTTTGCATAGCTTTTTTTTAATGAAATTTTTCCCCCAAAAGTGAACCCCATATTCAAAACTCATTTATTTACACTTGTTTTTCTTTGGGTCACAGAAATTCATATTTTTACCAAATTACAACTTCATCGGTGCAATAGATTCGGAGCAAATCGGCTGTGACAGATGGACAGACAGACACACGGATGATCATAATTATAAGGGTTCCGTTTTTTCGGACGTACAGAACCCTAAAGTTGTTAAGCAAATTTACTTCCAACTTAAAATATGGTCCGTGGGTGTATTCAAATCATAACTGTCATTCTTTGACAGTTTTATGAAGTGGCAGTTTTATGGATTACGCTAAACTATTAATTTCCATTTACAGATTTAAAAGAGCGTAATATAGTTAAGTAGCTATTCATTGTTTAGTTGTAGTATATACAATGACATGAATATTTACTTTGTAAAATGTAATATTATTTTAATTACTGTGAATGTGAAGACTATGTGGGTCCTTGTTTTTTTCTTTTTCTTTTATTTATTTATTTAATACTTCATACACAGAAAAGTACAGAGGCGGACTTAATGCCATAGGCTTTTCTCTCAGCTTTAATCATAGTTTGCCAGTTTGAGTAAATTATGCGGCCTACCCAAATGTCCTTTCTTTGGTATTGTTCGTCGAATCGTTGAGCTCCTTAACTTTTATGTTGCGCTGTACGATTACTGACAGATGCTTGCACTGACTGGACAGGTCCACTCAATCTGTGTGGTTCTTTCCTCAAAAGACCATTTCAGACACCAACCTACATGGTCTTCACATGATCTGACCAAGATTATGTCTGGACTTTAAAAGAGACTGTGACCTCTGAGTTTGTTTCGGCCTTTCTTCTCAGAGTAGTCAGATAGGAAACGCCGGCCTCATCTAGTTTAAAAAAAAATGTTTGACATGTAAAAGTGTTTGTATAAACCTACTTACAGAAATAAAATCATTTATCATTTATAGTGTTGCAGTATCGATGAAAACAGGGGGGAGAGGGAGAAAAGGTGAACTTAACAGAAGAAGACGCAAATGACTTGAGGTTTATAGGGGTTGTCTGATATTGTATCGAGAGGCGTGGGCCAACTTCAGTCCACTCAAGATGGTGCTCCAATTAATTTCTGCTGCACGCATTCCATTCAATCAGACACCACCAATTATCTTCCCAACGCCGGACATCATGCACAAATTTCAAACGCCAAGTACTTCAGCAATGTCATTGGAAATACAAGCGGACGGCGAGCAATGGGTAGCTCGCCGACCGGTAAGGACCAAGCCCGAGTCGACGGCGCGTCGTGTTCCACGCGCGCCTCAAAGAGATGTCAGCACTATTGACGGGGTCCGCTAGGGCCGATGCCAGCTAGGGTTGCGGGATGTTCGAAAGAGTTACCGTGGCCCCGGCACAGGCAACAGAAGGAACACGGGTGGGTTTTAGTCAGTAAAAGTCTGACACGCCCTCCCGCTCCGCCCAGAGCGGGAGAAGTCATTTGATGATTTCCCATCCACAAAAAAAAAAAAAAAAAAAAAAAAGTATCGATGTCCCTATTGCAAGTAATCATTGCCTAGCTGATAGGTAGACGTATAATCATGTCTACAATTGGATTGGGGAAATGACACAGTTTCTATTGGAAGCCAAATAATATCGATTTATTGATAACAACCGGTGACGCATCCTGTACCTAATATAAAAACGAGTATTTTCTTATCACAAAACGCAATAGCTAATGCAGTTTTGATTTCATTCGTAATTTTCGACAGGTTGTAGAAAAAAATTACTAAACAGTCCAATCATTAATAGGTGAAAAAGGCTTAATCAGATCTAGGTACTCCCCAGCGAATGAACTTACCGATGGAAAGTTCAAAACCCGCATCAAACGTGTCCTTATTAAAAAAGCATATTATAAGATTAAAGACTACGTTGAAGACAGGGAAGTTTGGCGCTAATTCCTTCCACACGTGTGGCTTCCCTGGTACCTCATTAACAGTATAACTATGTAATTAACTGCTCCCAAATTACGTTGTTTATTTTTTTTTTACATACTTCCATGATATAATCTTTTCATTATTTTACATTAAATACCTACAATTCTAATTTCTTCTATTCATTAGTGGCTTTTGTGAACGGGATATTAATTCAGGTTTTTATTTTTATTATTTTATTTCTATTTTATATAGATTCTTTTTGATTTTGTGAATGGGAGAAAATTATCGGCTAAATAGACAGTAGATTTGTACGCCATTTTCTATTTTGTTAAGTACTTGGTACTTGTTGAGTCTACACTGTCCTCCCATACCTATTAATGCTGAAATTTGAAGACATTAAAGCCAATTATTATTAAAAGAGTAACCGTGGAGTTTCTTGCCGGTTCTTCTCCATAGGAAACGACCAATTGGAACCGTGCACCTAGCTTCTGACGTTTCATAAGTGCCCATGTAGGCTTATGTGAAATTAAATATTTTGATTTTGATTTTAGAAGTGAATATCCAGCGGGGCAATTGCGTAAGATACTTACAGTAGGAATCGGTTTCATTTTGAAAGTTCAACAACATTCATTGCGCTATTTACATTGTTGAGCAGACAAATTTTTCGAACTTAAGAAACAATGGATTAGCAATTTGCTTCAAAATGATTCAGACTCTGATTGATAGTGTGTTACGCAATTAGGGTGCAGGTTATATGCAACTGCCCGGTACTAATCACCACACAATTTGATGATACTATCCGAATACTCATGGCAGCTCATGGCAGCATGGATGATAAGATTCTGTCAAGTCAGTTTGGCACCTGAAGACAAAAGTCTTCAATCAGTGAATCATTAACCTATGCTGCCAAGACCAGCTAACCTAACCCGCATGTTTAAAGTCTTTCATTGATTTTAGGAACTGTGCTTTGAATGCCTTGAAGGACATCTGTAACGAAATTATTTGGAGAAGAAGGTGGAGTCACCAACTTCGAACCTAAATATGCTTGAAAGCTTTCGGGTTTAGTAGGTTGGAGAGCGGCAGTAGACGATTGATCTGCAGCAGGACAAACGACATATATGGTTTGGTACCGACGAGCTTTTCATCATAATCGTTAGTCACCAATCGTAACGGCTTACGGAATGTTCCTTAACTAAAATGGACCTATGAGTTTAAGAGGATTGCTTGAGCTGCTAAATTTGAAGATAGAGAACCAAGTCTCATCATCACAATTCTCCGTTTTGGCAACTCGATGCAGAGGATAGAGTATGAGAACTGAGGTACATGGACAGTGGCGCAACCGAGAAGACGCTGACTAGATTTATTCATCAATCTGGATTTTTTATGTTATTTCATCCAGCCCGACTTCAAAAATCCGAACTCTGTGTGAATGTTAAAACAAATGCAAAACGGTTAGTTTTATCTCGTATCTTTTTAAAAGACGTGTACCATTTAAGTATCATTGCATTGTAAGAACCAGGACCTATAAAACAGAAAAGCCGGCGACAATCAAATTGCGTGCAACCCGAAACCGACAGAACAACACGACGACTAATTTATTGCTCTCAGCAAGTAGGCGAGTGCCGACATATCGCGTCTCAACTCAAACACGCACTCCATGTAAGTGAATAAATGGGTAATTCGACACCGGCTTCCGATATTTCTTGGGAGCAGCAAGAACTTGGGGAACTCACCCTTAGTTGTGTAAAGTCGATCAATCATCGCCGGCCGTACCCGACCGATCATTGCCTGAACTCTTTCATTTATCTAATGAGTTCCGAATGCCCACACCCCCTGTTTGTCGGGCGGGGTCGCACTTCGACACATCTTGATGAATTAATCGGGTGGAAACGAGTATGAACGTTCTAATAATGTTACATAGTTACTTTATTGAGGATGCGATAAGTAGGTTGTTGAAACTCGATGATTGAATATTGTTGTTTAGTTTGCAATTTTTGGGGCGTTTGGTCATTGAAGGTTACATAGGCGTTAATAGCAAATATTTAATTTGCTTCTTTGTGTAACATTCTTTTAGGTATCATCAGTAATTAAAATTAACGACACTTTTTCGAAAATCAACTTCAATCAGACTTCTTAAACTCTTCTGTT
The DNA here is from genome assembly GCA_947568875.1 of Fissipunctia ypsillon. Classification (NCBI taxonomy): domain Eukaryota; kingdom Metazoa; phylum Arthropoda; class Insecta; order Lepidoptera; family Noctuidae; genus Fissipunctia; species Fissipunctia ypsillon. The sequence goes on along the minus strand of OX387659.1, from coordinate 9,694,307 downwards.
CTGGCCACACCCACCTTATCTCCTTCAGGAATTAAATTTTCATTTCATAACTATGTAGGTTTCCCCATTTCTCTCTGTACATTTTAAGGCTTTGTGCGATGTAAACTCAGTTTCTGCAATTAGCTAATAAACTCAATACCTGCGCTTACGCAACTTATAAGTGAACTTCTAATTCATTTACCTGACGCAGTTCAACTATATGACCCTTTACTTCTAAATGTATGATATAATTTGAATTCATCAGTTACCTCTACAAGAATTACTTAGTGGCTTAATTTCCTGTCTGTCCTCCAGAAGCCAGTGATACAAAGGCACAGTTGGCAAGTCTGGAACTTAAGTGGTGAATGATACAAAATAAACATTCCGAGAAAACGAAAGAAACGCATTTGAAGTCACTGTGTGCAATGTATGTTATATTGACAAATTACAAAAAAAAAAACATTCTACATAGACCTCTTTAATTTCAGGCTAGCCACTTAGAAACAAGTCGATCACATTCATATTTTACGGCAGCATCAGAGAATTCTAAGTACGAATTTAAAGGGCAATAAAAGACGAAAAACTTCATTTTCTCAATTTATTAAAGGTAGCTAAGACACAAATAAAAACAAGATTCGTGAGTAGCGGGCACAAAGTGCAACCGTCGGTTGTAATCTTTCCGTCAGACTTAATGTTGGATTCCAGCTTAACCAGATCTGAAACGCGCTGGCCTTAATCCACTTAAAATAACAACAGAACTAATGCTCCCCGCAAAACCTCGGCGTTTCTTATTGTCTTGTGTCTCTGGGATTTTGTGCCAATTTATAACAAGTTGTACTCCGAGCGAAGAATATTGCAATTGTAGTACATTTGGGCTTTTACTTTTGGTAATATTTTAAAAGTAACTGTCGTTGTAAATGTTTTTATAGGAAGTAATGTCGAAATAGGTACTAGTAGGGTTTTTATGCCGCAGACCATTATTAATCACGAATGCTATCTTCTCTACCCACACCTATGTATATTGGTAGTGCATATTATTTTCTAATAACCAACTTGTACTTCGATTTATAATTCAAAATGATCTAAGCGAACAAAATGATCTAAATAGAACTCTCCAAAATCCCCTTCGCCAAAGTTTTATTTAACGCGGTGTTTAACGAATACGATATACTCGTACGTTTGAAATTTTGAGGGAAATTAGTTTTGAGCAGTTCCAAGTTGGCAAGTTGTTGATATCCCTCGGGTGCGAGGCGTTTTAGCGCAACGCTACATCTACTTCAACCCATTCAACTTCGGCGCTAAAGTTTTAAGTCTAATTGAACTTTAAATTGTCATGCGATATACATCAAACGTGAAAAATCGATGTCTGGTGGCTGCATGCTCGCGTTAATTACTTTAATATCAGTAACAAAGGCATTCTGCGGCGCTAGCAAAAAGGCGCGCGTGTGAGTTGTTATGAGCGATCGCTACAACCGTCCAACTTCGCCGACCGGTGTTCATTAGAACTTAGACTTGTATGAATTTTCACCAACTTTCCGACGTAATGAACACTAAAAGGAGGCAAGTTTGAACGCTTCAAATTTTAATACTGCTCTGCACGGTTCACCGCGGACAAGGTTTAATACTAAATTGGCCGTATGGAATTCATAGGTACCGTCAGAGTTAGAAATCCAATATCCTCTGTAACTTGCTTTAAATGAACTCTGCTTCCTGTTTGCATGGCTTTTAAATTGTCTTTGTGATACTTCGATATGTGTTTGTGAGAATTTAACCACGAACTCGAGTTTTCGTGGCAAATAATTAAACGAGCGGACTTAGAACGTTCTGTAAAGTACCCGACCATGTCTTTGTAGATAAAACGTGCATATTTAATGAGTCTGGCGGGCTTAGCAGAAGTATAATTAACTTCTAAGATATTCTGGGTCCATTTTTGGAGTTAATGCACGTTATGTATGTATACGTAACGTAACGTACGTACGTGTAACGTGAAAATCGATTAAATCTTTTGCTGTTTTACGAAACTCTATCACTTTGTACAGTCGACTTTTATAACTTAGAGTGATAAGAGCTATGTACATGCCAGGCATTCTGTAACTTTTTTGAACGCATAAATAACGTTGAATAGCATTTTTTCGTTATTCTCGTCAGAGTCCTTTCAGTAACCAACTTCAGGAAATGAGAGTGATATTTTTATAATTATCCGTTAATTAAAGTATTTGACTCAGATTATAACAATTTAAAAGAACTATACTATACTATATGTATCAGAAAGGTGTGGTCTTATTTAAGGGTGTGGTAGACTATCAAACTGAACAACTTTCTCCATGTAACCAACATAGTAATTGCGAAGAAATTATCAACTATCCCATACAAAACTTCAAAACCTACTCGACCCAAATGTATGGATCGGCTGATTATCTTTTCGCGATTATGATGTTGATCTAAAGTTATTTTTAGATTCAACCTTGTAAAATATGTTTAAACATATACAATAACTAGAATAAAGAAAATTTGAATTCAACTCTTTTGGGTTCCAACCCAATAAATATTAAATATCAGTCTGCGAATCCTTTTGAAGTGCCACTGTAGCGAAAGGGTCGACTACTAACCTATTGTAACTTCTCGAATTAAATTCCAAAGCCAACCGAAAGCGACGCCACTATTTAGATGTAATAATTATAGATGTATTTACGAATACGTAACGTGTCAATGTGGCTGAGAATTTGTTCAAAACAAGTATTTTAGTTTATTTAATATATAATTATTATTTTGCCTTACGTAACATAAGTCCCATTTGGGCGCCACTAAATTCTTAATGGCGCACAAATGGGACTTATATTATTTTTGACAGTTTTTCTCTGGTGACATTAAAAAAGAAAACATACTCATACTAAAAATTGCCCCAATATAATAAAACTAAAACATGATTTTGCTTCGTGTCAAAAAATATAAATCTATTTGTTCAGTGACTTTTAAAGAAAATATTTAAAAATACGAGTGCAGACACAGATTAATTTTTTCCCAGACTTTCTTATTTGTCCCTACCTTTTTAATTTACATTTTTTAATCTGGTATCCAAAATGGCAGGAATTGACAAATGAGAAATCATAAAGATTTTTTTCTTAACTTCAACTTTGCCAAAAAAAATATCGGACCCTCAACTTAGGTTTTTAGCTCAGAATCGATCAATACATTCGAAATATAACAGCTATAGTTACAAACAACAAAGGTACAAAATACATTACAAGTTGGTTACAAAGTATATTTTTTTGGCTAAAACTGAAGAAATAATCATTCATTTGGATATTTTTCAATGATTTCAAATGATTTTCCTGGGCGCGACCCAGATTTTTATCAAATCATTCATCTTTATAATCACGCTACGAATAATTCTAGCACAGTTTAAATCTAAAACATTAAACATAACGTCTCTAAGATAAAATAGAAAATTATAGTTAAACCCAACAAAACAAGATAAGATATATTTTTTTATTAATTTACCCTGCCTTAATAAAGAAACTCATTTTCAAAACTCTTAAAGCTTTACCTATTTTAAAGGAGCGATACATGATGCTTTAAAAAAAAAACTTAGATTATCCGTTAAAATGTTGTTTTTAAAACCCAAAATCTATCCCAAATGCAGCTTGTCTCATATGTACGCAGGTTACAATATAATATCAAACTGAAAGTAGCCATTTTTTCTCTACATATTAATTTGAACACGTAAAATCCCCATAAAAGAATTTAAAAAGACGAATGTTCAGTCAATTCCAAAAAAATGAAGCCCACATTAATTTGACAGTATTAAAATACTCTCCACGCGTAGGGATCATACTAAATTTCCTCACCTAATTAAGGCTGTCACAGCCTGCTAACACCTAGCTGGTGGGCTAATATTTTACCATGGCTTGATTTTTCTAATATAAATACCCACTTTACTTGGTTCTTGCCAAAATGAGAACTGAAGAAGCCTAGAATTTTATGAAACTGGTTGTAAACGCCAAAATCTTCTCACCAAAATCGCCATCTGTCATCGTCAAAATAACCTCAAAATTATAACTAAAACTACCTAAAAACGTACATACAATGCACGTAATATCAGCATGTGGGCGAGTGTAATGTTTTGCGCAAAGCACCCGCATAGTACACTTGGTGCTCTTATCGCGACGATACGCGGCTCGACTGCTTAATGAGAACGATCGATACACAGCACAGTTCTTATCAACACTCCAAACTTTAGTTATGAAAGTAACTAGTGTCCCCTCTGTTTGTCCCGTTATACCTACCTCTATCTGATAGACGATAGTGGACGCAATTGGTATTATAACCCTGTATGAAACTTTGAGCTGAGCCGTATATTGTTGTTATTTTTTAAACTTGTACAGCTTCTGGGCAAAGATGTCCCCTTTTCTAGGTGTGCCAAATACACTTATATTTTTTCGAAATTCTAGTTTTTATATAACTCTTCTATTATTTAAGAGAAACATGTTTATTCGTAGAAAAGTTCAATATTTAAAGCACTATTAAGGACTCACGAAAAATTTACTTATTGACTTAGTAAAATAAACAACCCTTATTATAAACCGAACTAATAATTGAATTTTGAGCTTCATTGTTAAAAAACAGACAAAAATCTTTGCCGAGAACCCGAATTTCAGCATGATAATGAAATTGAAAAATCAAAATTAACTCGGCAAGACTCAAAATTCACGTCTTTTCTTTAAAATTATACCTAGGTACCGGAAACGATAGATACGTTTAATTTTTTTTTTATTCTAAAGATCCTAAATAGATCCAAAGACCTACTTATTAGTGGAAATCAACGCACTATTGTAGAAATACCTTACTTATAAAAATTACCATCCTCCGTTTTAAAAGTACCGAACTTTAGTAGTTTCGTAGAAACTAAGAAAAACGTATAACAAGTAATAATACTACTGCTACATAGTAGGTATCTTTTGAGTTTTTAAAAGGAATTTTGAGTAGACTGTTTTAAAACGTGAGATTATATTATTCTAAAAGTTTTCCCACCGCTCTGGGTACGTTCGAAAATCGTCTGTTTTTACGAGTCACGTCTAAACTATTAGAATAAATCCGATAAAATACGTGAACATTTTCTTAAATTCGTTACACTTGACTTTTATTTAGTTTGAACAATTTTTGCTCATAAATTCAGTAAGTACTTATTTTTGTAGTAACTGAATTTTCGTAGAGGCCGACATTATATTTTTTCCGTTAAAAACCTATGAAAACGAAAATTTGATCGCGAATTAACAATTTTTTTCCTTTAAATCATTAGAATTTGCTTTTAGGGACGATGAGTATTTTGCCATCATGTAACTCGTAACAACTTCATAAAAATGAACGATTCAATATTTGAACATCTGATTTACATTTCCCCTTTGACTTGAACACATAAAAATGCTTTCTAAAGTCTTTCAAACCGATCCTGTTATTTTCCGTAATACCCCAATTTAATAGAAAATATGTCGAGAAGACGACAAAGACCGTACAATTTATTTTCCCTGGTTCATATTGCAGAAAAGTCATATTTTAGCGGAATTTTCTGCGAGAATGGCGAGAAATTTAATATTATAAGTCCCTCGTTGGTAATTAGCGCTAAAGGCTGCTATCTGGGGTGTTTATTAACTGTTAATAGAATTGCGGAGCTCAGCAAGCGGCACAAGGCTCCGTTCCGCGCCCGACGCCCGCCGCCAACCTGTTGCCGACGGGACCGCCTTCCGCCCCATTCGAAACGGCGCTTTTCCTCTTACTATGCTACTACTTTTATTTCAGTCTCCAACTCCCGGCTGCATCTGCAAAATCTATTTTAAATTTTACTTACCTTCGACGAGATGAACCCGATGGCCCCGTTTTCTTTTTCATTTAAAACACAAAATTAATTAACTACAAAAAAAAACAATCGAATAGATTTTTAATGTCTTAAAGTTTTTTTAAAGTATTTTTTAAAAAACGAACTCATAAATCTAAAAACACTACAAATTAAACGTCAACTAGAAATCAAATGCGGAATGTGAAAAGAAACGAATTAATAAAAATGTTTCGAATTGAAGCGCGAGCGGCGGCAGAGTAAGTTCGAGTTAGAGTCGAGAGAGGTACTAGGAGAACAGGGTACTGGGAGAGGTGCCAGAGCAAAGCGCGGTGCCGCCGCCGCGGCTGACTACAGAGTGGTAGCGGGCTGTACGGCCACGGGCCCCACCCCTAGCGCAGGCGCGTTTCAGGCGCTCCACCGCGCATGACCGACATCCTACCGAAAAGTGGAAAAGTGACTCCTCCAACGTAGATACACCATTATGTACTAAATAAATATTGTATCGTAATAGATGCCGATCCCAGTACATAATTTTGACCCAGTTGAAGATTTTTTATGCTCGATTTGGAGCACATAATTTGAGGAAATTTGAATAGTGATCTTCGGCCCGATTGCGTTTCTCCGTCTTATATACTTCTAATGTACGCCCCGCATACACATAGGTAATTCACTCGTAGGAGCGATTAAAAGGCGACCCAGCGTTTTATAAAAATAAGGTTTATTATTCAATCTTTCCGTATTTCTTCTCGTTAGTGAGGACGTTAAAAATTTCTCTAATGCCGCTAAAATATCCGTTTCTCAGAGAAGTTTCGTAACCCTTCGGCATTTGTTGGAACTTGGACATTATTTTGCTGTTTGATCCGAGGAACACTCGCATCTCATAAGACAAAGGGATGCCGTTGTCGTACGCGAAGTCGACGCTGTGCCCGCAGTGCTGCTTGCCCGCCGCGTCGAACACGCTCATGGTCTCGAACAAGTGTACTCCTCCACTTCTCTGGTTGACTCGTGTGGCCACTTCATCTGCCACTTGGTGCAGCATCGTTGTGTTGCGGTTATTATCCTTCGAGTATCCGTATGGATAATGAATGGAATGGCCGTCACGTTTGATAGAAAGATACACTTTCGCATTTTTTTTATATTTATCGATAACGCTTTTGATGAAAATTGTCTCATTTTCTGAACCTGCTTTGGGGCCAGGGTAGATTGGTGAGAATCCGGAGTCGATCTTCTCGCATGCACCCCATTGTGGGTCAAAGTTTCGTGTCAAATCTACACCGTAGCTTAACTGGTCTTCGGAGGGTCTAAGATTCTTTTTCCATGGAACTTGACTCTTGAAACAGAAAATAAATGTATTTTATTATGAGTATTATGTGTACTTAATAACAAAGTATCGGATAATGGCATAGGTTATTGTGGCTTGCTTAATCTAATAATCTCGACCAATGAGCGAATAATGAAATCAAATCGTTGAAAACTAAAAAATGTTAGAGCAACATACATATCTGGAGTACTCCTGGCCATCTGGGTTGGTGCAGGGCAGCACCACCCACTTGACGCGTCGCAGCATGTTTTCATACTCCTCGCAGGCCACCAGCTGTTCCACCAGGAACAGGGCCAGTCCCACAGGCTCCGTGCCGCCCTGCTGGCCAGCCTCTATGATGATGACCGGCTTTGATTGTTGCTCCTCTGTCGTCCGCGTCGGTTTGTCGGTTGACGTGTAATGGTGATCTCTGGTCAAAACTACCTATGAAATCAATGGGGACTGTGTCATAAGGAAACTTTTGCGTATGAATATGGATGGATATATTATAAGAGTAGATGAAGACCAAAGACACAATGGATGTATTGTATAAAAGATGGTATGGCTAGAGAGGCTGTGACTACTAAGATGATAGCTAATAGAGATGTATGGAAGAAAAGGAGAAGCTGCGGCAAACCTTAATAAATTGTGGTAAGGGCAGGAGCCTGATGTGAGGCCAATGTTTGTTTTAAAATCTTATAAGAACAGTTTGGTATTACACGTCTAACTTTATGGCGGCTGTGAAGTGCGCTACTCACTGCGCAGTACCGCACCCCTCACCCCCGCTGACACGTAAATTTGTTACTGCGCAGCGACTTGCCTCGTGTTCCGAGCCGCCATGAAGTCAAATCAAATCGGGCTGCACCATTAGTGCTCAAAACACATAGATTTTTCTTCTGTAAATAGTAACCAAAAGGGGCAATTCTCGTAATTTTAAGAGCGTTCACAGTCTGATACGTCAAAAATACCTATAATTTCCCTACATTATTGACATTTGATTGTCGCTGAGATGAGATTGCGACTAGATTTTGAACGTTTTTAGTTACGAGAATTGGGCTTCAGTTGATCAATGCTCGTACTTTCTCTGTATGAGAAAAAGTCTTTGCCCTTTAGTGGGATAGTTACAGGCTGGTATTTACAATACCATTATAATTAATAGTAACCAGTATAGTAACGCTAGTATCGCTAGGTACATCACCTCATACAGTTGTCTGCCTTCATACGTCATGTGCTTGCTTTCTAGATTTATTACTCTACCACAGTACTCTTTCAGGGCCTTCAGAAATATTGTCACCTGTTAACATGATTATTGTCAGTAAGTTGATCACAAAATAAAATTAGTAAATAAAATCATCCGATATTTAAGTAGTGTGTTTTACTTTACTTCTCGTGGTAAATACTCGTAAATACAGCAGTTTTTTTTTTTTTCAATGTAAAATCCCTTATTGTAAGAGATTTCACATTGAAAAAAAAAATACCTACCTGTATGATTAGAAACATTTTGTGAATTAAGTGAAAACACAGTTTTCGTACATTGTTTGTTTATCAAACAACGTCTGAAATTAATTATGTGTCTGAACCAAATCTTAATCCCGAATTTGATTGATGCGTAACGTTCTAACGGTCTCCTGTACGATAACACTGCTATCCCAATATCGAAATTTCAAAGTGAACATAGATACAATACTTAAAGGGTTGTGACTTTTTACACACGCATACTGTAATTTTCCAATCGGTATTCTTTGATTCGCTATCTCAAAAACTCACTCAGAAACGTCATCCATGGATTGGTCACTGGCAAGCTTTTACAAAAATAGATCGAAATATCAAACCAGATATCAAAAATTAGATAGAGAGGAAAAATATTGTTTTCCTTACAGTGCTGGCACCAATAGCAGCGTCTTCTATGCATGCAGCTTCATCTCTGTCCAGTAAAGTCGTCAACATGTCTTCATAGCAAGGCCTTAGACTCTTGCAACTGCACATCAACATTATTTAAACCAAAAATATATTAAATTAAAGTACAACAAGATACTTTTCATTCTGCACAGGTACAAATTATACCACGTTCAACTAAGTTGGTAGGCTGACAGCTGTTACGTACCCACATTGTGTAGCATTGTTTTCACGGACATTCACTAAAATTAAAATATTAAAGCATATAGTAAGTATACATATACGTAACAGTAAAGAGTCAAGTACCTAGTTATTTAATTTAAAAAAAACTAACGCACCAATAAAAATCGTTACTAAGCAAAATAAAACTAAATTCATTTCTTTTTCGATTTTCTCAATATCTACAAAACCTCACCACTTGTTAACATTTTTATTAAAAAGACCGGAAAATATTGCAATAGCAATAAACTGTTGGAAATTCAATAAAACCACAATCATTTCACAACAAATTTTATTCTTATTTACTAAAGTGGTAGCCTATAACATGACATCAGTCTTCATCAGAGATCGCCTATGCCTTCGATGACCAAATTCTTTCCTGATCCGTAAGCCAAATTCTTTGAAGCCTTCAAAAAACTGTGGTAAAACTTTACGCAGAAGACTTTCCGGGAATATGAACTCGTATCCTTCAGTCAGCTCCATCGTATAGGAGTAAGGGATTCCGGCAGCACCGAAAGCGAAGTCATCACTACCGCCGGCAGCCGGGTACCATTTACCAGCACTCAGCACTTTGAAAGGCTTTCCTCCAGCTCGCGTGACGGCGGACGATACTGCTCTCGCCATGTCATCCAGTTTCTTCCATTGTTTTGGAAGGTAATCACCTGTGTATCCCCAAGGGTATACCAAGTATTGTCCGTACGAATGCAAAGATACGTATAACTTTATCCGCTTGTTATTGTCCATCATGACGTTGCTGACCATCCGTGTCTCGGGCTCTGAGAATGCCTTGTTGCCAGCGAAGGTCTCCGCGTGACAAGGATCGTTGGACACACCACTCACTGCCCACTTGAAGCCATAGTTGCGGTTGCCGTCGACACCATAACAACGGCTTTTTGAGGTTCTTGACCTCGTCTTTCTCCACAAACGTTTCTGAAGCAAAATTATTGCAATTTAACTCATGTTTGCAGGAGTTTGAGCGTCGGCTAATGCTTTACTGAAATGTATTTTTTTTAGCCTCTAAAAGTAGAAATAAATGAAAAAGCCTAAATGCTTTCAGTTAAACTGCAGAGGTGGACTGAACGCGTTTAGGCTTTTTATTTATTTCTACTTTTTATTAATGTTCACACATATTGTGCAAAATATTATAAGCTACCAGAAAAACTGAAATACTTACGCTGGCCCCAGATCTGCTGTATTCATAGCCGTCTGGATTGACGACGGGTAGTATGTACCAGTCTACCCCATCCAGAATTCCTCCTATCTGGATGGCATCGGGATCACTGATCAGACGGTTGAAGAGGTACATAGCCATCGCTGGTGCCACCCATTCTCTGCTATGGATACCTAAGAAAACATAATCCGTCTTATTTTGTACGAGTTCTAATTTTAGGCCGAACGCAAATCTTCGAACCAACGATTGTATTTTGAACTTTATTCAGAGGGGCAATTCTCGTAATTTTAAGAACATTCACAGTCTGATCTCAGTCTCAGTATGTCAAAAAATAGCGATAATTTCCCTACATTTTTGACAAGTTTTTGACATTTGATTGTCGCTGAGATGAGATTGCGCCTAGATTTTGAACGTTTTTAGTTACGAGAATTGGGCTTCAGAGCATGGTAAAAGCTCTTAGTACTAAATTGATAACTTAAACTCGGGTTTGACGTCAGTTTTTGTGATTAGAACAACTTTAACTTTTGAAATAGAATTCGAAATTCAAAAATGGCTCGACAGTAAACTTTAGTCTATAAATAAACCTTGTTTTGTACTTAATAAGGTTGAATAAGGCAAATACTCTTGGTCTTTATATTTTGTAGACTAATTCAAACTTTAAGCAGCGTTATCCTGTGTGGTCAGGAATGAAGGAGATACCTGCGTCAACAAATATGATGGGGTTGCCGGCGTCGGGTTGTGCAGATATCTTGGCAAGCTTCATCCTCCGCCCCTCGAAGCTCTTGCCAAGGTCCTGGAGTTGCACCAAGTTCGGGTGTCTTCGTTCAGCTTCTTCCATGAACCCTTGAATCTAGGAAGGAACAATTGTTTTAGGGTTATTTCGAGAAAATGTAATTTCAATTTGAATATGCTTATATGCTAAGATATTTATATGCTTCATAGAGCATGTTGTATCTATGTGTTCTGTTGCTATTGGTTGTTTGACTAAAACAACTTTGAATTGTCTTTGCGAATGTACCATTGTACGTTTGGTAAATGTAGTATGTACCATGGGCTTTGGAACTCTTTGTAGTTATTTTCCTTTTCTTCGCGTTCATATTTAAGTTGATAACATAGAGCCTAGGTCAGATTGGGTTAGATTATCAATTTGGAGTATCATTTTTACAATTAATATTTTTTGTCACCTTTTATATGATATTTTCACATAATGACAAATCTTAACTTATAAATCATCTGTTTGACATATATAGGTACAAAATGAACAGTGCGTTATGTGATGTCACAAAGCAAACAAATAGTCAGAATTTGAATGAATTTACTTAATAATATATAAATAATATTAAAATGTTATGAAAGTTTTATAATGTCGAAGAAAACAAAAATAAAATGGCTATTTAAACGAAAGCTTTTAAATATGATTTTACCCTTAATTGTTTGAAATACACACCTCTTCGAATGAATTATACTCATATAACTGGAAACTGCGAAGGACCCTTCTTCTGGGAAGACGGTCAGAGACATCCTCCAGGGTCCTAATTGAAAAAACATAAAATTCCTAATTACTCATTTATTTTAAACGTACCATCGCGGACATTTGCAGTGAACCACTTTTCAACCTTTTTACTAAGGTAATAAGGTTAAGCAGAGGTGTACCTATAGTACACCCACATTTCGCCAGTTATGTTTAAGTCCCATGTAACAGGGGGCGAGCCTACTGCCATCTACCGGGCACAAAATCAACCAACCAACCATATTATTATCACAAAATTATTCCAAATATTGTTCTTTCTTAAAATAATTTAAAAGCTACCCCCGATGGGTGGATGTAACTCGACTAAAATAATTAGAATATACTATAATATACTCTTTTACTAAAGTCTAGTTGACACAGTAATTATTTTTTGGCTCTACTTTCTTAAAATATGTATCCATGTATTAGGACGTTAAGTAATTTTTATGACGTGTAAAGGCACCGCGTGTCGCACGACGAGCGGTGCCTTTGTGTCGCGTCGCGTGTCGCGCCTTTTTGCAGGAGCCTTTAGTTGTCTTATTTGGTATGCGTCCTATGATACATCCGATTATATAAAAATCGTAATTGTAATCCTGGGATGCCTTTTCTATACATGAGGTAGTTTGCCAGTATGTCAGTGTTACGCTGCATTTCGTATGCCTAGCTTAAGCGACCTAAACTGGTCGATATAATTTTGTTTGGGAATCCAGCTGACTAAAAATAGAAATTATGGGATAGGATTTTTCAAACGTCAGACATCTTTTATCCGTGGAATAACAATGAAAAAAAAATCAAAAATATTCTCCGGACATAATGCTCCCTACATCTATGTTCGCATAGCTCGTCAAAATGTAGGGAACAGCGGATTTTTTTTCGCAATTTCAGGTTTGGTCCCATAGTAAAAGTTGTTCATAATGATGAGTACAATGACCCCTTAAGAGGTTGTGCGTTATTTATGTTACATCTTGTATAATATAATCTTACCTGCCATAATTCCGTTGTTTTTCTTCTACAGTCAGTCCATTGGAGTTTGCGTAGTCGTGCACAAACTTCAACTTATTTGGGGGCACTAAGATATCCAAGGTGTCATTGATCCCTCTGCTCTCCTTCAAAACTGATACTTCCCCTGATGGGTCTTGGAATTGTGCGACCGCGTTAAGATGCACAGGTAACGTTGGGTGCAGACGTATGAGTGTGTGGCTGTAAAATTTAAAAAATGCGAATTAGAATTTTAATTTTGCTTAAATTACAAGGTTACAAAAAAAAAGTTAAATCTTCAAACAAAACGTAAATACTTATTTTTGCCTCTAAATAATATACATAATATTTTTTTAGTCGTGACTTTGTTTAATTTAGTGTCAATCAATAAATGTATAGACGCCATGTTGAAAGCATTTGGACTTTGTCACATTAAAGTCGTTACTTGTTTGTTGAAATGTGTGTCATTTTATATATTTTTGATGTCGCCATTATCATAAATGATTTTTTTTTATATATAGCTGAATGGGCCTGCTCTTGACCTCGATCACGCCTGATGGAAAGCGATGGATGAGGTCTATGATGGAACGTAAGTGCCCAGAGGATGTGTGGTTCTATGTGGAAGGGAACACAGACGCTGGCAGAGAGTTCCACGCTTTGATTGTGCGCATAATAAATGTGGAGAAGAAGCGCTTAGTACGTACAAAGTTCTAAACATGGTCTAAGTTTTCTTAGGTCGAATGTACCATCGCGGACATTTCCGCTCCGCAAATGTCCGCGATGGTTCCTACTAGTAGCTACTAGTAAGGTATCGTCACTCAAAAAATATGACCTACTAATATTAATGGTCCTGAAAATGGGCTAGTATAGGTGTGTGTGTATGTGTGTGTGTGTGTTTTTACTCACTTATCATACTGATTGCAGTGAACTTGTAATATGAAGCCAAAAAGACCTGTCAACAAAAATAAATCATGAAATATAATAATATTTTGTTTAAACTGTTTTTTTTTTTCATAACAGAAGATGTAGGTACCCTTTTGATTAATTGGGAAATCAAACCTTGCCCTAAGTAATCGGACTTGAGACCATTATCTTTTTACCACTGCTTGCCGATGCATGAGGTGCCTACTTACCTAGGACGGTATAATTTTTATGCTGACATGAGCGAACTTAAGAACAACCAGATAGAACCCAAAGTCTAACCACCAAGCACAATCACAAACACTCACGCACACTACACAATCTCATGCATGAACAAAATACTTTTTAAGTTACTCTGTTTTAATTTTATTGCATAAATTGTTGAAGATACTGGTTCCCGTAACCCAGGTTACCACCTAGCTCAGAGCCTAGCTTCAGTTGAAAATGTTACACCTTCTTAATGTCGATAAACCATTTATTTATTTATTTTAACTTTAGAGACCACAAGACAAGTCATCAAAACACTCACTGAAAACAATTTGCAGCAAATTTCCAAACAAAGTCCGCTTTTAAATTGAAAAGAAAAATAACTACCTACAACGTTATTCAACGTTATTCAACGTTGTTTGTCGTTGACGTGGGTGGCCATCATAAAACGTCCGGGACAGAGCCAGCGAAAGCTTTTATTAATTGCATTGGGAAATAAAATGAAACAGACCAATGAGGATTAACGGACATGTGTGGACATGACTCTTCTGATTGGCTAATAGATATTGGATGCATTTATTATTTTATTTGTTTTGTAAAGTCAGTGGTGCGAGTGCCAGGGTAGCATATAGTATCGAAGTAGTCTCCCTCTCAAGAGAGGAGGGCAGTCCCAGCAGTGGGAACGTTGTAGGATGATTATGCTAAGTAGTCTAGAAATTGTAGTACTTAAGTACAGTTTAATATTTTTATTTAAATATTATTCATATTTAAATGAAAAGGACTGCCTCGTTGGTCTAGTGGTCGCAAGCGCTACTGCTGACCATGAGGTACTGGGTTCGATTCCCGGGTCGGGCAAAGTAATATTGGGGTTTTCCATCTGGAATTTCTCAGTAGCAGCCCGGAGTCGGGATTTGTGTCAGGTTGATGGAAATAGGCTCGCCCCCTATTACATAGGACTCGAGCATAACTGGCGATGTGTGGGTGTACTATTTAGGTACACCTATGCCTAACCCTTCTAGGATTACAGGCGTAATGATGTTATTTATTATTAATATTTTATGTGGTCTTTAAGACGTTTTACGGTCACTAATTAAAATTAAATACCTACAGCATTTCACAATCGCTTTGTGTTACAAGTTACACTAACCTAAGATTAACTAATATACAGGGTGGCTGGAGAAGTGACGTCTAAAGGAAAATTTAGATGTTTTCTATTGCGGGGCATCCGAATGAGCCCCTTGCATGTTCCGCGAATTATTAGTAGTTTAAGAGATAGTTTTTAATGTTTTCTTTTTCTTCTTTATGTTGGACGTTTCTGGATGTTTTTTTTTTTTTGTGATAATTCATCACCATAATGTCAAGTACCACCTTAAAAATTGAGTAGATAGTTCAAAATTACAGCTCAAGCATAAAAGCCACAAAAGTTCGACTCATGATAAAAAACTAAAAAATTGTGGCAATCGATTCTAAATACTTCTAAAACTGATATAAATAACAAAAATCATTTAAAAAACTTTAAAGACAAAATACTATGTTTTTTTTTTAATTTTTACAGAAAATAAATCGACCTTCTTCGGCCACCCTGTATATGCATGAGAGAGGTTTCTACCTATTCAGGCAAATACATTGGCAGGCATTTCGCAATTCTAAGACATTTTTCGTATGAAGTTCATGTAAACAATGCTTCATTAGTCTTTTAATATCTACTTACTAGGTAAGCTCTAGATTCACAGGGACTGTTTATTAACAGCAAAACAGGTTTAGCAAATGTGTAGTTCACTAAAAAGTATATACAATTTTATATATGCAAATTTTTTATGCGAATACTTTGTTTGATTTACAAACCTACACCTACAAATCTGCCAAAATATTTATATTAACAAATTAGCATATTAACGGCATTATTATTTACTAATGAACCTGCGCATCGCTTTCTAGTTGATTAATCAATTATTATTTATTAAATAAGCTATTTTTAGTTCAAGGCTGGCCGTTCCATTTTATGAGCTAAGTACTTTCTCTTTGACTAAACGATGAATTAAGTAGTTCCTTTAAAAAGTTACTAGGGGGAAACTAGACTTTCTATCAATATTTATTTGCACTTTATTTGAATCATACAGATATTTTTCGAGGTGTGAATCAGCGATGATTTACTTCGTTAAAACAAATGAGTTCTCTTTCGAGTTGTGTGCATAGTGAGGTTTGTAGTACAATAAACTTTACTAAATAGCACAACTGTTCTAGGGTAATATAAAAAAGGCAACTCAATAACCTCAATATTTTTATACCCTTTGCATCTTCCTCTTTTGAACCCGTGTGATGTGTAGGCAGACAGTGATATTTTTATGAGATAAGTCAATGGCCGTGATTAGAGTATTTCTATTACTATACTAACAGTTAAATCCTTCCAATCAAAGTAAATATCCTAGGAATACATACCAACTTTTAATTTACCACAATCGGACGGTAAATTGGATTTAAACTCACAATCTCTCGATCGCCAGTCTTATTGTTAGTCTATCGCGAATGCAAGTGAAATGCGTTATCAAAATCTTTCCACATCAATGCTGATTGATGTTGTAAAGTGTATGTTCACCCTTAACGTTTGGCGACCGTAATTGTACCACGATTCTCAAAGGCAAGATTATTTGCGTGGAACGATTCTTTAATTTGTGGTGACATTTATCGTTTTTCTCCGGCTTCAAGTAATTGAGCTCTCTTTACAGAGATGTGATCCGGCTTCAGCTCTAAGACCAATTTCGTAGCAATTGACATCATTACAGGGCCTTTGATCGAGAATCCCCGATGATTTTAATTTAATAAAATCAGAACATTTCCCATTGAAATTAGCTGCATTGGTCGGCACGAAATTAAAGTGAATTGAGAGGGCTCTTTGATCTCATATTAGTTCGTGGGAAGTTAATTTGAAGTCTGTAATAAAAAGTCTCATTGAAATTATTGTGAGCATTTTTATGGCATACGAGCCAGGAGCCGGCGATTTGTGTTTTAATATCTTTCAAGTTAAAACATTTGTGTTTGGTAGTGGGATTTTATCATTAGGCCTGACCTGTGCTTCTACGTGTACATAAATTAATAGGGATATGATGACTAAAAATTGGTTTTTAGTCCGTCAGATAGATTATTAAATAAATTTGGATATGTATTTTTCTGTTGTTACATAATCAATAGATTACGGATATACATTAAGTTAAAATGTGGCATGACGTCACGCCTTGCTAAATTTTATAAAAAGCTGTGACGTAGCGAGCCCCTACTTCCCAACTTTAATGCGTTTTATCAAAGTCATTTTTTTCTTAATATGATAAACCAAAAAATATGTGTCTAATATGTTTTTATTATCTAACTGACGGGCTAAATAGAATTTCTTTTTTTTACCCAGGCATGTTGTCTTGGAAGGAGGCCCTGTTGTCTTGGAACACTTTGATATCCATTGAAAATATGCGGAAGACATAATCGTAAATGCGCGTACAGTCCGGGAAATCAATTGTTTAACTGATGGACACATAAGTTGCCACGTTACATACAGGTGTCCCAGACCGAGTGGTCCAAAGGGATATGAGGTAAAGCCGAGGTGGCCACCTATCATTTAAAAATTTGTAATGTTGAAATATTCTCAATTTTTGTTTTTAAATCTGGGCTAATAAATTTCGCTAAAGTTTAATAAAAAGTTAGAAAAGACAAGTAAAAATAAAATCTGAAGCGTTACAGAGCCACGCTGAACGTAAATATGAACATAATCTTGTACCTATACTATCAAGGCATGTTCCAGCCAGATTTAAACTCACTACGTCGATTTCTTGAAAATGAATAAATTAGTGAAATTTTCTGAACTGTTGAGAATATCCCAACTTTAAATTTTTAAATAACCCGGCGCCAAAACGTCATTATCGAGAACCAAAAATTCATACAATAGCGATCCTGTCTTGACATCACGTGGCACCGCTTGATAATAGAAGAGAGCAAGGCGGTGTACAACGGGTTACGATAGAGACAGATATAGAAAAAATTGCGTCAGCGAGAACGGGATGGAGGGAAAATGCACATTTTAGTTAGTTTTCACCTGTTTAACTGAATACAGTTACCTAAAGTTTATAAATAAAAAAGCTATATGTAGTTATATAAATAATCGAATACAATAGTATTCTATTTTATACTCTTATAATAATTTTAGAATGATAGTAATTTAGTTGAGTTTATTTCTCTAAAACAATGAAAGTTTTGTTTGTGTAGTGATAGCGTCTTTTTAGTTCTGCTATTTGACGATAGATGGTGTTAAATTCAGTAAAGAAAACACTTTTATTTATAAATTAATTTTTACTTTATTGATAAGTAAGTTAAAATCGGCTTCGCTTCGGCTTCTCTCTTACAAAAATTCACACCTCGCCGCTGATAGATATACTTGGTTACTTGGCCGCATCGACTCGTTGGTCTAGTGGTCGCAAGCGCTACTGCTGACCATGAAGTCCTGGGTAGATTCCCAAGTCGGGCAGTGTTATTGAGTTTTCTATCTGGAATTGCTCAGTAGCAGCCCGGAATTTAGATTTGTGCCCGGTTGATAGCAATAGGCTCGGTCCCTATTACATGGGACTTACACATAACTGGCGAAATGTGGGTGTATTTGTACACTACTGCCTAACCCTTCGGGGAAACAAGGCGTGATGTGTTATCGTCCATCAGGTGCAAACCTAACCTTAGTGGTTATTCCGTGGCTCATGTTTGACTGCTTCACTACCTCTTCGGGACCTATTAGTCATCGCTCGGTTCGAGATTTGATCCCACGTCGCCGCGTCAGATACTGTTCTTTTGTGTTTTTTCTTGTAGCAATTACTTAGCAGCACCCTGGGGGCAATAGGCTCGCTTCCTGGGACTAACTTTAACTTCACGAAATGTGGGTGTGCACATACGTCTCTGCCTATCCCTTCGAGAATTGCAACGCAATGTTATGATTGACTGATTGTTTCATAATTAAATACCAATTCAAGCGGATTATTTTCTTTGATCCATGACGCGTTATAATCATACGTTCCACGTTTTCAATTTGTTCAATTTTTGTTTACATATATTATTTTCTTGATCGTAGGTATAATTTGCGATAAGTCCCCTCTTTGAGGAATGACTGGAGAGGCGCCACGGCGTCCTCATCTTCCGCCTGACGCAGGTCTTCACCGGACACGGGTGCTTTGGGAGGTACCTGTTCCGGATAAGGCGGGAGGAAACGCCTGGGTGTCACCACTGTGTAGATCGCCCGGAGGACACGGTGGAGCATACGTTGGAAGCCTGCCCGGCTTGGGCGGGGCACCGCCGTGTCCTCGTGGAAGCGATCGGCGGCGATCTCTCGCGTCCAGTTCTGGTCCAGGCCATGGTACGGAGCGAGAGTAAATGGGAAGCCATCACCTCCTTCTGTGAGGCAGTAATGCTTGCGAAAGAGGAGGCGGAACGCGTGAGGGAGAGGCAAGCTTTGCGCCCTCACGTCCCTAGTCACCGCAGGAGACGCCCTGGGAGTCAGGAATTGGCAGCTGATTCCCGGCCACCGTAGGCGCGGGCTTGCGGACGACGAGCAATGGGTAGCTCGCCGTCCGGTAAGGACCAGGCCCGAGTCAACAGCGCGTTGTGTTCCACGAGCGCCTCAAAGAGGTGTCTACTAAGAAGGTCATCATCATTTGCCTAGCCTTTCCCCAACTAAGTTAGGGTCGGCATCCCGGCTAACCGGATGCAGCTGAATACAAGTATTTTACATGGAGCGACTGGCTATCTGACCCCCACAACCCAGTTACTAGGTAATACGATAGCCCTTGGTAAGACTGGTTGTCAGACTTTCGGGCTTCTGACAACCCGTAACGACTGGCAAAGATCCACGAATAACAGCCGGGACCAACAGCTTAACGTGCTTTCTGAGGCACGGAGGAATCTCAGTATGTAAAGATGGTCACCCATCCACGAACCAACCCCGGCAAGCGTAGCTTAACCTGATGGATCGACCCGTGCCGCTATTATTACTTAGCCACAAGCCCATCTATACCCATATACTAAGAAGGTACTTATTTGTAAAAATATATCTTAGATGTCTATCTATATCCATCGCGTTTGTGAACTTTCGTCAACTAATTAAATACTGCATGGGTCGCTAGCTCATGGCTAAGTAATAACAGCCGCATGGGTCGATCCATCAGATTAAGCTACGCTTGCCGGGGTTGGTCTGTGGATGGGTGACCATCTTTACATACTGAGATTCCTCCGTGCCTCGGAAAGCACGTTAAGCCGTTGGTCCCGGCTGTCATTCGTGGATCTTTGACAGTCGTTACGGGTCGTCAGAAGCCCGAAAGTCTGACAACCAGTCTTACCAAGGGGTATCGTATTACCCAGTCACTGGGTTGTGGAGGTCAGATAGCCAGTCGCTCCTTATAAAATACTGGTATTCAGCTGCATCCGGTTAGACGGGATACCGACCCTAACTTAGTTGGGGAAAGGCTAGACAGATGATGATGGGCAAAAAATGTACCACAAACATTGAGGTTATCAATTGTTCTCCAGTCCAGGGTTTATTCATTATTATGGAACTTAGGTACGTATTGATTGATCAATAGCTACTGCGCAAATCGATCGAAAATTCCACACAGTATAACAAAAATTACTCCATTACTAATCCGTTTGTCAAGCACGGTAATTATGGCAACATTTTCATGTAAGGATTGTACGGTCTGCAACTAAAGTCCATTAACACTGTCACTTTTACATTCTAATAATATGGGTTCCTCGGTAATATGGGTCGGGTAATATGCCCAGACCACAGAATCAGCTCGGACCCTGGTCCTGAAAACGGTGAGCTACTATTTTGACAGTCTCTTTTACCTAAATGTTTTTTTTTTTTTTTTAAATAATTTAAAAGTGTATGTATTTTTAATGACGTTGTTTTTAATTATGTTTTTTTTATAATGCCTCGTTGGTCTAGTTGTCGCAAGCGCTACTGCTGAGCATGTGGTTCTGAGTTTGATTCCCGGGTCGGGCAAACTGTTATTGGATTTTCCATCTGGAATTTCTGAAGTGGCAGCCCGGAGTCTGGATTCGTGCCCGGTTGATGGCAATAGGCCCTATATCATGGGACTTAAATTTTATATAACTGGCGAAATGTGGGTGTATTATAGGTACATCATCAGTGATGTCATTTTATGTTATGTGTGTTTAAATGAAATTAGGAAATAATAATATCATTTTAATTGACACAAAAGGTGTAAATCGAACCTCGTAAAGTGGGACTACCTCGACGGAACGGCAACAGGGTGTGGATGTGGAGCTGTGTCACAAACTATGCTTCACCTCCTACCCTGCCCTCGTGTCCCAAAACATGCAGACAAGGTGACCTCTGCGCTACCACCGATACCGATAACGCCGTGGAAGTAGTGAAGTATCGGCCCAACAAAATATGAATACCTGTTGTGCCTGCTACGCGTAGAAAAAGAAATTGACACAAAATTTTTGTCACACTAGAGCAGTGGTGGCCCAGTGGTAACGGCCTCAACTTACGTGCTGTAGCTCGTAAGTTCGAACCCAGACAGGCACTTTATGTAAATTATTTCATCACCATTGCTCTCAAAACGGTGAAGGAAAACATCGTGAGGAAACCGGCATGTCCTAGAATCAAAAATTCGAAGACTTGTGACATCCACCAACCCGCACTGGGCCCGCGTGATGGATTACGGCCCACTTCCTCTCACAGAGAGGAGGTCTGTGTCCCAGCAGTGGGAACATTATAGGCTGATTATGCTATTATGATTATAAATACATACTTTGTCACACTTTTGATTGGTTTTTAGTATTTTATGTATTAGTTAGGTAATGGTTTGTGTTGTTTTAACTTTATTTATAACCTCTTAAGAGGTCATTGTACTCATCATTATGAACAACTTTTAATGGGACCAAACCTGAAATCGCGAAAAAAAATCTGTTGTTCCCTTCATTTATGTTCGCATAACTCGTCAGTGTAGGGAACAGTTGATTTTTTTTCGCGATTATGTTATTGTTATAATAATAATTATGTAATACATCTCCAATTTTATCTACGTCCTTTTCTTTTATTAGTTCTAGCTCTGTGGAAGAAGTTGCCCTTATATTGAAAATAATTTTATCCGACTTCAAAAAAGGAGGAGGTTCTCAGTTCATCAGAATCTTTTTTTTAATGTATGTTTCCCGTTTACTCGAAGACGGCTGGACCGATTTGGAATTTTTGTTTTGTTTGAAAGGGTACCTTTTTTATTATTTAACGTTTATACAAAAGAATACAGAATTATTCGAATTAAATAGCAACCAAAAACCACTAAGGTTTAAACTTGTGCTATCATGAGTCTATCTCAATGTCGAACTACACAATGATGCATTTTGTAGGTACCTATGCGTTATTGTAGATACAATTAATAACATATTTAGGGCTTTGTATAGTTACATTCATTCCTACATAATAAATGATAAATGATTTTATTTCTGTAAGTAGGTTTATACAAACACTTTTACATGTCAAACATTTTTTTTTTCTTAAACTAGATGAGGCCGGTGTTTCCTATCTGACTACTCTGAGAAGAAAGGCCGAAACAAACTCAGAGGTCACAGTCTCTTTTAAAGTCCAGACATAATCTTGGTCAGATCATGTGAAGACCATGTAGGTTGGTGTCTGAAATGGTCTTTTGAATACTTAAGAGGGTTGTCACATTTTGCACCTCTCTCGCTCACACGGGACCAAATTTTTAATAACGTTAAATGAAAAGATGCATTTTTGAAAAATGTAATCAATGGGCGGTCTACAAAATAATATTAGTTTAATAGGTAATTATTAAAAACACATTTTTATTGTGGCATTTATTTACATCATCTCTAAAACAGATCATAACACTTAATTACATAAGTTTATTAGATAACACAATAGAAATGTGTTTTTGAATAACTACCTATTAAATTAATATTATTTTGTAGACCGCCCATTGATTACATTTTTCAAAAAAGCATTTTTTCATTTAACATTCTTAAAAATTAGGTTTTGTGTGAGCGAGAGAGGTGCAAAATGTGACAACGCTCTTAAGTAATATTGCTTAAGTTTACATTTGATATTTTTATGAGTAATAAGTAGGTACATTTGTTTATTTCTGAGGGTAGACTATTAATAAGTCTCGGTATAATATAACCGGTAGTTCGTTCGCCATGCGTATTGTTGGCGCGTTGTGCACGAAGCCTATTCTCAGAAACTTCCT
The DNA here is from genome assembly GCA_947568875.1 of Fissipunctia ypsillon. NCBI lineage: Eukaryota > Metazoa > Arthropoda > Insecta > Lepidoptera > Noctuidae > Fissipunctia > Fissipunctia ypsillon. Next base: position 9,671,036 of record OX387659.1, on the reverse strand, counting down.
ATGTGGTCCCATATAAATTTTATTAACTTTGCTTGGGTAGTTTTTGAGTTAGGTTCCACGTATTTTTCCCACTTAGTCTATGTGGATGATGTTATAATAACTTCCTGTAATTTACATGACAGGTAGTGGTATTCGAATTTGTGTGGGGTAGATACTACAACTATAATAAAAGTGAAAAATAAAAACTTTTTACAAAAAAAAAAAAAAAACAACCGACTTCCAAAAATTAAAGTTATTTTTCACTTTGTACTTAGTGTTTTTTTTGTCATTGAAGTACTTACTCATTTTCCTACATGAAACCTAAAATTGTCATAAATGGCATCAGTATCTACCAAATCTATGACAAATAATACCCGAATGCAATAGAAAATCAACATTAACACTGTGAAATTGCGGAAGTAAACGGTTTAGAAATACGATAAGAAAAACAGTTGAATTTCACAACACATTACTTTTTTTCTTGACTAGCGAAGTTAGTTTTTGTGATTTCTTACTATGTTTTTCTTTATTACCCGACTGCAACAGAAGGAGGGTAATGTTTTTCGAGAGTATGTAGTCTATTATTATATATATTAGTAGTCTATTTCTTTGGCACGCTCTGTAGCTTAAAATGGCTTAATGGATTTTTTAACATAATTATGAGGTGTCATTAGATTCGTTTTAATTGTATGAGTGACATAGGTTAAATAATATTCATATATTGCATCTGCAAATACAAAAAAGTGTAAAATAAATAAAAGCAATAAATTTATTGTAAAATATAAGAAGATGCCTCCGACTGCATGAGATTGCATTAAGTTTAATATCTGGTTTCCATCTTTTTAAAGTTGAATTTTTACGCAGTCGGGTATTTCTCGGGTCTTACTCTGCCTCACTACAATTAGTACAAAACACCAGACGGTCGACTGTAACTATCACTCTTCACAATAATATTAAAAGGCGAATGTTTGTGAGTGTGTGTATGTTTGTTACTTCTTTACGCAAAAACTACTGAACGGACTTGGATGAAATTTGGCACACAGATAGTTTATAACCTGGATTAACATATAGAATACTTTTTATCCCGATATTCCTACGGAATCAAGGCTTGATGAAACGTTGTTAGGTACGAAATTTTGAACTTTTATCCAAAAAACGAAGGTAGGTAACTACTTAGATATGTAGTAGAAAATAGACCAAGTTTTTTTAATTTATTGATTTAAATATAATATGTACACACGCGAAGACGCGAACGTTCCCGGTCGCCCACAAGTCGCCCTTATTCCCTTAGTAATGAGGTTGAAAAGTGGTCGACCGGGAACGTTCGCGTACGTACCTACTAGTTAAAAAGTTAAAACTAAATCGCTCTAATCAGAACAGCGCATGTTCACGATATTCCGATTGAACTATACGCTACAAGCGAAAGTGAATTTAACTCACGAAGCAACCGCTGCGAGCTCTACTCTTCCCGAAAGGAAAAGGAGCGTAACGAACATGATAGCATTAATCTATTTTACCTCTACATGCTCATGTACACTACATTAATCTTCAGTAAAATATATTTTTCGAAGATTAAACAATATGACCTCATATTTCCTCACAAAAACATTTCTTTCTTTCTTCGTTTAAAACCAAACTTTCTTTAAAAAAAAAAAAAAAACACTCACCAAACACAATTAACAAACGCGCCATAACTGTACACTTTATTAACTATCATTCACGAGAGTGTAAACTTTCAATTAAGAAAGAAGTTTAAAAAAATATTGTCGGCGAGTGTGCGCGCGTGTGCGCGTCGCCGTATGATATCGCGCACTGCGCCCGCGCAAGCAGCTCGGATCCAGGCCACGGGGGAATCTCTTCAAACGACCGTAACGGTATACAGCAACCCTAATAATTACACATGTACAAAGGATGTAAAGTTAAGTGACTGTAAAGAAATTGTCGTAAAAATCTGTAATTAAATAATTACTCGCAAATCGTGTGATAAAATTTTAAGTATCAATTAGCTTAGCAATGCAATTATTTAAGTAAAAACGACTTTTCCATGAGTTTATACAAGCTTTTAAAATTTTCCGTAAACTCCTTACTTTATCGTTAATTTATTAATATCTACCTACTTAGGTCTATTTTTCAGTGGCAGTATAGACAAGTCAGTTCATATCTCCCAGAGATTTATAGGATTATTCAAACATACATGAGGCTCGCACAAAAGGCGAATCATAAAATCACAAACTCGCATCCTTTTTACAGAAACATAATTTAGTTAAGCTGAACAGAAGGTTCACACCTTCCGGGACACTAAACGTCCACAGACGTCATAACATAACAATAAAACTTATATTGTGTCTCCTTCAGTGTCCCGGAAAGTTTCAACATGTTCATTCCTTGACTGTACACAGTATACGTACCTGTATATGCATAAAAAAAATATATATACAGGGTGGAAAAAAATCAATGAGCCCTGAAGGGAAACCACTTTAAATCCATAAGATTTCCTTTATTTTTAAAAAGAAACAAAACTGCATTCACAGATTTCTCAATATTTCCTAAACCGGGAATCGGACCAGTTAAAAATAAAAAAAATAAACACTCACCATTTTATTCTACTAATCGATAGGATTGTTGTTCAGGAAAAAATCACTCAAACATTTGGTCTTAGAAATAATTTTAATTAATTTTATTTTATCATCAATTCTAATATGAAGGACACGTAAACATGAAAGAAAATTATTACCTAGCAAGACATTGATACTTGAACTATTTAAAATTATAATTTTGTTACACTTTAATTATTTAACTGATAAGTTGTTCGTAATGAGACCCCTCGTTACGGATACACAAATTTAGTCTTTTTTTGGAATTTACTTCGTGTAAGCTTTCTGCAGTGTTGTGGGAAATGTATAGGAAAAGTTTTTTGCGATTTCTGACTCTTTTAGTACTCAAATCACAGTTGGCCTGGTAGAGTTTATTGATCCTTTTAAGAAACAGGATCGATTGTCATCAAAAAAAGTTTTTGTGAGAACTATCAATTTTCTTGCTGACTGTACATATTTATAAAAATTTGTGTATGCAGTTCAAAATGTCGCAAAAAGTTAATGACAGTCTCCTAAGACCGTTTTCCTGTAGCTACAACGATTAAGGTACCTGCGTTTTCTGCCCCGTCTCAAAAATCTACCCTGTATTTTATAGTGTTACAAATTTTAAGGATATCTACGTATATTTGTCTCTTGTCTTCTAATATCTATTTAAATTCTTATCTTTGAGATGTATGTATGTAGGTTCATTTAATAAACAGTATTATATCCATTAATTAAACGAAATACTGTGCTTGCCTCAGGTAAATACCGTGACTAGCCAACCTACCCGATAGGCGGTATTATCTGGTCGGATTACAAACCTCGGCTCATATGTGTGTTCTATGAAATTGTAATTCCAGGTCTATGCTCCACTGGTGTAATTATCATAGGCTAATTGTATCAACTCAGAATTAATCTACGCAGGTAGTTAGAAGATCGTATTTGGAAACATAATTATGTTGAAGTGCATATACAGGGTGGCGATTAGATTATCACACGACGTTGAAACCACGCATTCAGTACATGATTCTGGACCCCGTTGCGTTGAAATTTTTCGTCGGTTATTAAAAAAAAAAGTTTGCTGCTCCATACATTTTGACCTCGTAGGTAGGCAAAAATGTATGGAGCAGCAAATTTTGTTTTTTAATAACAGACGAAAAATTTTAACGTAGTGGGGTTCAGAATCATGCACTGAATGCATTGTTTCAATTAATGTGATAACCTAATCGCCACCCTGTATAGATACATATTATATAATTAACATCGAAGTAACATGGTTTAGAAGGAAGGTGTTGGTTCAGGATTATACCCAAGTAAGGGTTTTAACGTCAGAAGTTTATCAGTAGCATCCCGAAGTACCTATAGAACTGTTGGCAATAGGCTCGTGTCCCATATAACATGGATCTTGAACATAACTGGTGAAATGTGTATTTATACCTCCACTCCTCTAATTATCCCTTCGGAGAATAAAGGTATGATGCTCATCATAACTCTCATAATCAGCCTATATTGTTCCCACTGCTGGGACTCAGGCCTCCTCTCTGTGAGAGGTGGGCCGTGATCTACCGCGCGGGCCCAGTGCGGGTTGGTAAATGTCAAATGTCTTCCAATTTGTGATTCTAGGACATGCCGTTTTCCTCACGATGTTTTCCTTCAACGTTTTGAGAGCCATGGTGATGAAATAATTGACACAAAGTGCCTGCTTGGGTTCGAACTCACGACCTTACAACTCGTAAATTGCGGCCTTTACCACTAGGCCACCACTGCTCTACCGCAGATGCTATTTATAGGTAAATCTAAATAATAATCACTACTTACATATCATAACAGAAAGTCCCCCCGCCGTGTCTGTCTGTCTGAACGCGATAAACTCAAAAACTACCGAACGGATTTTCATACGGTTTTCGTAGTAGTGATTCATGAGAAAGGTTTTAGTGTATTTTACATGTGTGTTTTTCATTTAGGTTTTGTGTAAATTGACAGAAATATGACGATGATTGTTGAAGATGTCGGAAAAATCATGCCGACTGGGAGCTTTACTGGCGTGCGCCGCGTAAACCAATAGTTATATGAAAACAATGTACCTATTACGGAATTAATACATTGTTTACCTGGATTAACACAAAGGGTACTTTAATTCAGGTAGTACGTACCCGTGAGATATTTTCCGACATCCACGTGGGCGAAACCAAAAGCTAGTAAATAATAAACGTGGATACAAGTCATATATCCTAAACAAAAACACAACTTTTTTTATGCTGATTTTTTTTTTCTTAATTTACACAACAAAAACACAACTTTTTTTATGCAATTTTTTTTTTCTTAATTTGTCCATTGTATTTCTTCATTAGATTGCATGTGAACCAAATGTGCTGATTATAACGAGCGCTAATCCCGCCGACAAACTGTTTCGCAGTTTGGTGGGTTTACAAAATGTAAAACATTTTTGGTCCAAAATAAATGATTTATTTTATTTTTTTTTTTTTTATGTGCAAAGTTCTATATAAATTTTAAAGATAGAGTAAACGACGATGTATTTGATTAAACTGTGTGACAGACACCGGCAGCACGCAATGTAGTGACGAACGCCTTTGTATATTTTCTGTTTAGCATACTGCCAGAGTTCCACCTGCAGGCCTGTTTTTGCCAAATCCATCCCAGCCTTTAGTTATTCTTGGAAAACCAAAGTTCAAATTGTTACACATTTTTGATGCAATCGACTCAATGCCCCTTTGAACATTCCCATTTTGTTCCTTTTTTCGCCACTGGGGAATAGGTCAGTACAGTCCGCGAGGCCTAAGCTGAGCTTTGCATTTGTGTGAGTGCACATAGAGAGTGTAGGTGTGACGTCAGCTTATACAATCGGCACTCACACAAATGCAAAGCTCAGCTCAGGCCTCGCAGATTGCACCTACCTACCTATTAATAAAGTCGATTATAGAACAGTGTAAACTTTTTAGTTATCAAAAAGAAATAATCGAGTCCGGTTCACTTCGGAACAGCTAAACGTGATCGATCTCGCATTAATTATACGCTTTGTTGCGTTAATGCAGATGAAAAATTTTTTTAGTGTTGTTTAACTACAATAGTTAGGTACTTGCTGAAGTTACTCGCTTACATAGGAAGGCTATTGGCTCTCGTTATGATGGACTGCGTCGTAGTGATCGCAATTGCTGGAAATAGGGTCCAGGGGCCGTATTATGAAGTAGTAATGTCATCATGATTCCATTCCGAAAAAGGGATGGTGTTGTCGGTCGTGTAAAGCTATGTCTTTCTCGCGCTCTGTAATCATAATGGCATTAAAACGTCATAATATGGCACCTGGGTTCGATTCCCAGGTCGGGCAAGTTGGTTTTCCCAAATAAAAATTTCTCACCCGTAATCTGGATTTGTAACCGGTAAATGGCAATAGGCTCGTTCCCATTACACTACATACCAAACTAACTAAGGCGTAATGGTATATTTGTCGTGGTCAGGTCGTAGAAATGTCCATATCGTGATCTGCCCGGCCATTTCACGATACACCGCTATTTCATGATTTGGCTGGTTATACATTTCACGATGCGCTTAATCGAAGGTCGGGCGGATCGACGAAAGCAACCTATTTATCATATTCTCAGCTGACTCGAATCATGTCGCCGTCCCCGGAGAATAAAATGATAATTACAAAAACGCAATTTTTCAGGAATAATAAAAAACATGTTTTCGTCGATTGCAATAACTACATATAAATCACTAGTCAAATAATTTTCACAGGAACATAATTCTATGGCTGTTTCTCATACTAACAATTGGGAATACCTATATTTTGATAATATTATATTAACACTTTATTCTCGCAATTTAAGGCCTGTATTAAATCTTTGAATACTATTATAATATTTTGTAACTTCATAAATAACTGTATAAATATTACAAAAAAAATTAAGCATATGCATTAGCTTAGCACCCACACATTCCAAAAATGACATAACACTAACACTAAGATAATGGCATTTATCATTTTATTCTCCGGGGACGGCGATGCATTTTATTCTTATTCTTCTTTCATAGCAACAGTTTTCCACCCTGTATATAGGTATACTCTCGTAACTACCTCTGTCCGTACCACAGAGTACGAACAGAGACAAAGCTTCTAAAGAGCGTGCAGAATTTATACCTATTTTTGCAGGGTTGGTACAGGAGGATAAAATTAAATAGACAAAACGTTAATCAGCTTTTTATTTTGTAACTATGATATAATATTTTTTTTACAAATTACTTGCAAATTTTTTTTTTTTTTATAATGACATGATATAATATTTTTATTACAAATTAAGTACTTATTCTAAATATTTTTTTTATAATTTTTGTTTTTCAATGATTTATTGTGCCTTTTTTTAATTAAATGGTAAATTCTAAATCTAACATAAAGTTTTTAAAATAATCTAATGGAAGGCACTCACATGGCATATCAAATTTACAATCTTGCACACGTTTTAGTATATCACTACCAATATTTAACAATGTTTATTTCGAGATCAATCATTCGCATCATAAATAATTTTACATAAATTACCAATCATTCTAATTTCTACTATTTATTAGTGACCTTTGTGAACGGGATATTAATTCAGATTTGTTAGAGTTCTACTGGCAATCATGTCATTTGGTTTAAATAGATTTTTGTTTTTATTATTTTATTTGTCTTTTAATTAGACATATAGCATAACATAAATTCAACTCAAGCAATTCAACAAATGCGATACAATTGTCAGGAGGTATTATTAAAAACCAAAACCCGATTTTACACTACCTTCAATGTTTTTATTCCTATTAGTATTGTTCATACACACAGGACAGTAAACCACCATATTTACACTTTTTTACATTTAAACATTTTTATGTTTTACTAATTTCAAAACGTTATACGTAAACAAACAAGACGCGTACGCGAAGCCCCGAGTGATTCAACTGGCCAATCCGGTATAAACCAGTTTCTCTTCGTACACGATGAAGCCGCCAGTTGTACGCACACACGCGCCGCATACTTGTAGTAGTGTACCTATCATAGCGCGGTTGTATGAAGCTTTGCCTCTGTCCGTACTCTGTGTAGTGTTGCCCAAATGCAAGAACAAGACGAGACTTAGCCAGTCTTGGTCTTGGTCTTGCGCCAATACACCTGGTCTTGGTCTTGGTCTTGGTCTTGCGCTCCCAGTCTTGGTCTTGGTCTTGGTCTTGCAGCAAGAGTCTTGCAAGTCTTGCAATTACCTATTAGTCTATTACTATTTATTAAAGTTTACTTTAAATCTTAGAAAAACGTATTAGAATTGGAACATTGTGAGCTTGAATTAACATAGCCATAGTAAAGATCAAGCAGATTAATAAATAACTGAAGATTTGATAAGAAATTCGAAAAATCAACTGACCTATATGTCGTTTTCCATGGAAGTAACTGTTTCTTAATAAACATTTATGATTTATAAGCTTACATTTGCTAAAACATGTAAAAAAACAAATTAATTACAATAACTTGACTGTATTTTAAAGAACAATACTTATCTGTCTAGAAAGAGATTGAACCCTCAACTTATAAGAAATTTAATAAAAGAGTTTTACGATTTATCATTTATTTGAATAAAAAATAAAATACAACACAAATCAACAGCTTTATCATTAGGTTATGATACTTTATATCAATTTTTTTGACCAAGAATTAATACAAAGTAACCATCTGGCTGACTCATCACTTAACCTATTTCTATGTTTTCTAATTACTAATGATGCTTTAGAAAATAACCTCTCAGAATTTTTTTACACGTTTCAAGTATATTTAAAAGTGGCTACAATATTTATTAAACGGGTGATATTTGAACACTTTTTTGCTATTTTTTCTTGTAAAAACTTAAGAAATATAATGACTAAATGTACAATAATAGTACCTAAGTAATTAGTTTAAAACCATATAAGTAATCAATATTATAATATATACTTACTAGAATGAATTAATATGACATCTACTACCTATCCTTACCATTTTATCCTAATCATAATACTACTTGCGTGATCAGTATAATGTATTCATTTTCATTCTAAGCACTCTGAAACTTATTTATTCTTTGGAACACCTGTAGGTACTCTTAAAAAAATTCGAAATTATTTTGCATGAGTATACCTACGCCCTATGGCGGCAATCAAATAGTGTCACAAATGTTATGATTTCGGCGTGGCGGCAACGATTGTTTTAGATTTCAAAAGAAGCCGCCGGCGCGTGTATCATAACCATGTACTTCCGAAAAGCGGCAAATTTCTTTGAGAAGTAAGTACAAAACCTTTGATGCCGCATTATCAAAGTGCCGATGGTTAAAACATAACTATGCATGCACTCAGTTTGATTTTAATAGATATTTTTTTATTCGCTATGTTTATGGTATTAGTCGTAATGCGCATAGGTCCAGTTTTTCATATTCTTTGATACAGTTTTTTGCGTCTCATAGAATTCCTAAGCGTACCTACCTATACACCGAACTGTTACACCTAACTACTCAGTGAAATAGCGCTAAGTCCTAGCTGCAAGACGCAAGAGTCTTGCAGGCTATGTCTTGTTCTTGCTCAAGTCTTGCACGGTCAGTCTTGGTCTTGGTCTTGCTAAAAATACGCGGTCTTGTTCTTGGTCTTGGTCTTGCAAAAACGCAAGAACAAGACCAAGACTGCAAGACCAAGACTGAATTTGGGCAACACTAACTCTGTGTCCGTACTACTGCATTCTGTTTTAACTTTATCATTAGATACTACATAAAGCTTATATGATATGAACGAGCTCGGATTCAGAAATCAATAACTAGCACAAACAAAGCTATCTAGGTCAAAGCTAGACCTACATTTGGGTAGGCTTATAGTTTTGATAGTCATCCGATGATGGATCGTTCCAAATTTAAAAGCTGCATTACAACCAATTCCATTCAACTAATCCGTCAATTAGTCTAACAATGCTTTTGTGACTGATACGTCTGTCCATCCGTAATAAAACATAAAAGCATTCCAAAATATAAAACTTTTTGTCGCATACATAGTATGTTTATGGTCAACGCATATGGGTATGGGTGTATCCTCATATGCATACTAAGAAATTAACCATGAAAAAAAAAAACCCATCAACAGTTTGCCCGACCTGAGGAACGAACCTTCCTTCCCACGGTGTAAATAATTCACAAAGCAACAACAATTCCTCTTCAATCTCAAAATCAAAAGTCATTTATTCAAACTAGGCTTAGAATCCGCATTTTTGTACGTCAAAATTCCATAAGATAGCCCCAAAACGCCCGCCCTTCACCACTTCCAGCACGCGTGCCATGACCACAGATAGACAAATGACACATCGCCATGCTTAGACGTTATCTTTCTACAATCTATCATTTTGTCTATTCTTCCGTCGACAAAACCCGTTTCTATGGTGGCTAAGCTACGCGTGCTAGTGCTTCAGCTGGGAAGAAGAAGTGGCGCAACAAACTCCTCAGCAGCACAGATGTCTGTTCAGTTTGAATTCGTTTTTTGGAGTAGCATATCATCATCAGTCTAGCAGCCCACTGCTTGACAATGACCTCATCAATCGCCCGCCATTGAACTCGTTCTTCGGCTGACTCAAATAGAACAGAATTAGTTCTAAGTGCGTAAACTCAGGGTAATTAATTATTAAGCAAATTGACTGGGAACCAACTTAAATTGTCCGTATATTCAAATCACACCTGTCAATCTTTGACAGCTATATGAAATGGCAAATTGGTGTGCTATTTGCTTAACAATTAACTTCCCTGAATGTATTACTTCGAAATAATTCTGTTCCTTTTGTACGGAGACAAAGGCACCTAATTTGCTCTTTACTCCGACACACATGAGTCAGTTAAAAATACCGTAGCAGTAAACAAATGAACGACATAATATAATTAAAGTTTAGTGAACTGAAGTGGTACCGGTTACCACCTCCATGCTAACGGTCCCATTGTCATTGTCATGACATGAGACCACGGTCACCGGTCACTCCTTGACAAGCATCAGATAAGGTAGGAAGGTACTGACGATCTTCGATTGTTTGGAGACTGTTGGAGGTGACAGTCTGTGATCAAACGATTGGTCGTGTGATCGATTTCGTGATAAAGATTTGGTCAAATGGCGAGGCATAATACAAGGTTATTTTAAATTGACTAGCTAAACTCCGCAGATGCGATGGGCATCGATACCTAAACACGTTAAAATAAAAAAGTAATTTAAAAAAATGAAATCGATTTCAAAAAGAAATTAACTCAAAATTATGAAATAACTTTAATTTCGGAAGTCGGTGTCTTGAGATCTGTATTCTGAGTTTTTTGCCACCGACTATGTACACGTGTATTACATACATACGTGTCGAATTGATAACCTCTTTCTTTTTTGAAGTCGGTTAAAAAATAAAAAGTTTTGAGGTTTTTTTTTGGGAGATCTCTACACAAACCTTGCACAACTACATAATGATATCAAGTTCCCACCTCTAAAGGATTTCATTCTGAAGTGATCCCGACAATTCTACCTCTTCAATAATCCACGTCATCGTAATACTCTGGTCTCACACATTGGTCAAGAGTAGATTAACCCGATTACCTTATGCCAGGGCTTATAACAAGTACAAACTACCGCATCACCATTTCTTGGTGGATTAGCGTTAGCTCACTTACCATACCACCTGATGACCTGACCAGCGTGATTGTTGTCATCTAGCTCACTAATACGCACATTACATTATGTATAAATTCCTAAATATATGCTTTTATTTTGTTTTTATAAACATTCTACAATTCTTAATAATGTAACAATTTAATAATTTCAAAATAATTAAAAATGGGGGCCTGGGTAACTTAAATGTAAAACCGGCCCAAGTGCGTGTGCCACACGCAATGAAGGGTTCCGTAGTTGGGATGAGTTTATCCCAAGAACAAACCTAACATTGTAGTTGAAAAACATGTTCTCTCATACATTCCAACTGCAAATGTAACTTGATCGACTATTACTCGTTAACTTGTAAAGCCTACTTCGCTGTGATAGTTTTCCTTTTAACTTCGTTGTATATACTACTACCGTGAATTTTTTCATATACGTATCCAAAACTAACCTTTTAGCTGTGGGGGGCAGGGCTTGCCTCTAACTAAAATTAGCACTTTAAAGCTTAACATTTCAGAAACGGATCCCTTAATCGATAAATTGTTTTCACAAATCCGCAATATAATTTTTGTAAGACCTTTTTAACAACACCCCATACCAACATACCATGGAGTAGACGAGAAAAAAAAGCATCCACACTTTACGTGTACAGGAGGTACCCTAAAAAATGTTTTTTTGCGTGATTTTATTTTACCACTTTGTGGGCGTGATTAATATGTATATCCATGCCAAATTATAGCTTTCTAGTACTAAGAGCCTCTGAGCTAAGCTGCGGACGGACAGACGGACGGACATGGCGAAACTATAAGGGTTCCTTGTTGACTACGGAATCTTAAAAATGTGGGTCTGCAAACCCTACATAACAGTAGACTTTTAAGTATCTATTAAATTAGTAGTCACTCTAACAATCATGTTGTATGTTAAAAGAGGTAATTTAGCCTACTTAACAGCAATCGGATTATGTTACTTTCTGTTAATATCATATATCATACCTTTAAAAATCAATCAATCAATCACAAAAAAAGTATGTGATAAAACTACAAATTAACGATTTTCGGACATTTTCCTTTACTTATGCTGTGATACTGCTTCTTGCCAAATTCCATGATTATAGGTCAACAGGAAGTACCCCTAGTTTTGATTTATTTGCGGGTATCAAAATATGTCGCATAAATGGCCGTATTTTTTGTTGCGTTGATTTAGCAGCTTGATTTTTTTAGAGCTCCAAGGGACCGTAGACCTACATATTTGATATTAATTTCAACGCGATACCTCCTCGCGTTCCTGAGAAAAAGAGTCTTGATAGACTGACAGACAGACGGACTACAAAGTGATCCTATAAGCGTTCCGTTTTTTCTTTTTGAGATACGGAACCCTTAATAACTAGCAGTGAGTGAGTTAGGTAAAAATAAGATGTTATTTTAATGTTCCTACCTAACATTTACTAACACTAAAGCTTTCGTAGTTGCAGTATTATTTTAGGTACCGTATGAATACCTGAGTGCATCTCTAGTATATCTTCAAAGAACTGAGACAATCTCCTTTGTGAAGCTAAAGCACTGAATAAATATAATTTATTACACTCACAGTGTCATCAAGAGTGCATTGAGCTTTAGACGTATTTAAAAGTTACATTCAAATCCATTTGAAAAATACTTACAGAATTTCAAAATATCGTGAATGTGACATTAATTTTTTTTTTGTATCTGTTTTCTGGTGTAGGTACATTAAAGTATACAAGAAGTAACATAAATAACGCATAACCTCTTAAGGGGTCATTGTACTCATCATTATGAACAACTTTTACTATGGGTCCAAACCTGAAATCGCGAAAAAAAAAAACAGCGGTTCCCTATGTACATTTATGGTCGCATGACTCGCCAAAATGTAGGAAACATCTGAGTTTTTTTGTACGATTTCACGTTTGGTCCCATAGTAAAAGTTGTTCATAGTGATGAGTACAATGACCCCTTAAGAGGTTGTGCGTTATTTATGTTACACCTTTTATACAGGGTTATTTTAAATTGGCTAGCTAAGCTCCGCAGACGCTATGGGCATCGATATTTAAACATGATAAAACCAAAACTAAATTAATTTTGATGATTTTTTTTTGGGGTTATCGACCGGAGTAATTGTAATCACTTGAAATATCAGTTTACAAAATCTGTTTTCTTTTTATGTAAATTTCACAGACGTGATGGGTATCGGTATCTAAACACGATAAAACATAAGAAAACAGTTTTTCTCAATTCATACTTCAAGTTCTAACAGCGGTCGTCGACTTCCCAAAAAATAAAAACATCAAATCTTTTTTTTTTTATCGTGGTTAATACCCATCGCGTCTTCGGAGTTTACCTAGCCAATTTAAAATAACCCTGTATAAATAAATAAATAATTGTAACACTTTGAAACAAATTCGCCTAGTTGTTGTGATACATTTCATGTTGCATTGCATATATTTGCACGGCATGTTCGTTTCAACGTATGTTACATTTCATTTATGTGTACCCACCATTAGGTATATTCTATTCCTGAAAACCTGAAATAATCCCTACGGTGCAATTGCGTAATACACTTACAGTAGGAATCAGTTTCATTTTGACAGTTCAACAACATTCATTGCGTTATTTATGTTGTTGAGCAGACAAATTTTTCGAAATTATGAAGCAATGGATTAGCAATATGCTTCAAAATCATTCAGATTGTGATAGATAGTGTGTTACGCAATTAGGGTGCTGATCGCTAAATCTGCTGTTTTCCTTGTTGTGATTAGTTGATGGGAATAACAACAGCCAGTCGAATCACTTGACATGTACACACGGCTACACATCAAGTTATACATTTCCAGTATAAGCTAACTCTCATTGTATAAGAATTCCGTACAATGAGAGGTCAGCTTATACCGGAAATGATATGTAACCATACCTACCCCTGGCTTTCAAAAACCAGGAATTAAACTTACTTAAAAAGTCTAGGTTCTGTCACTTCTCTAAAAAAATATTAACACCCACTGTGAAATCTCCCATAACAAGCGAAAAATTAATTACAATGGAATCCACGTTTTACTGACCGTGGCATTGGCTTACCGTGAGTAACATGTTCGTTTAAATCAATACTTCACAGAAACTGTACGATATATTGCCAAAGTCTTGTTTGAATATTGTTATGATTATACTCAATTGAAATGGAATCATCATTTCAGCCGAAAGACGTCCACTGCTGGACATAGGTTTCCCCAAGCATCGCCACTTCGACCGGTTCTGTGCTTCTCGTATATAGCGGATTCCTGCGGCCTTCACAATGAAATGGAATCTTCATTATCAAAAGTACATCGAGAAACATTCATCTTCTTAATCATCACCATCATACATGTAATGGCTGTGCTGCTTGCTAGGGGACTAGATTCCAAAACCTGTTAAATCCAGTGCATTTGACGTTAGTTCTCTAAAATGGGTGAAAGTAACAAAACTTGATTTAAGTTTGAAACATGTTCGTTTTATTATGAATCAAATTACATGAAAGTCACACCACGAATAGGAAATATTGTGCAGATTACGAATCAGTTACAGTTTTATGTGGGCTTCATAGTGAAATAGCGAGAAATCGGGGTTTAAACGCAAGTAGTCCGAAAGGGGGCGGGGCCTCGCCAAGGCCGCCGCCATTATAGCCAATTTTTATGATTCGCGAAAGCCAGTTGAAGGGATAATAATCTACATTCACTCACTGACAGACAACGGACAGCTTACACCGCTGGCTCTAGAAGCATGAAGTTAGGACAAGAATGACTCATTATAACGTAAGTGAGCACAAAGGAACGATTCTTGAAAATTCATCCCCTAAAAGGGTTTAATTAATATGGGATGAACGTTTGTATGAAAGGCCGTCATTTTAGCCGATGGGATCTCCAACTACATGGTTTGTCTATTGCATATTAATAAATTTGTTGGTCTACAGAAACTGGTTTGTTGAACGGGACCAATCACGTGCGTCACGCACGCCTTGTTCCGCCGAATAACGGCCAAACAAGGATGGTATTAAACAAACGTTACAACAAACACAAACGTTTATGAGCCACGAAGACAACACGTTCACTTTCTTCGTGTTCTCTCTCATGACTCTTTTTGTATGCAGAACCAGTTCCGGTGACAACAGGCCTGACATACTTAACGGCACACTACAGAATTGATGACTTGCGAATACATCGCCGGTTTTAAATCAAGACTAAAATAACTTAGAACTTATTAATCTGCAATGTAAAGTGTTTACCGCAACATAATTGCGTTGGTGAACTAAATATTTTGACATATAATCGATGATGCATAGTTTATAAGCGAGAGAAAGTGTCACTCACCATATTCGTCATTATTTGCCGAACGAAGAATGTTTTGTATAAAGAGGTTGCTTATAAATGTGTGTATTTAACTTAATGTAACTCGCTTTGAAAGTTTTAAAGGACTCATTTATTAAAAACTAGCTAGTGCCCGCAACTTGAAAAGTGAGTTACCCCAATTGCGTAACTCACTTATCAATCTGATTTTGAAGGAAATTCGTAATCCATCGCTTCATATGTTTGAAATATTCGTCTGCTCGACAGTGTAAAGAACGCAATGAAGACTGTTGAATTGTCAAAATGAATATTATTGGGAAGGCGAGTGTGTTACGCAAGTACCTCGCCGTTTGTGACTGGATGCAGAAGGCGGATGACAGGGTGTTATGGCGCAGCCTGGGAGAGGTCTGTGTCAGGTAGTGGACTGCGATAGGCTGAGTTAACTGTTGATTTGTGAAACCAGAAAACTTGACTGTGCAATCAAATTAAAGAAAAATCATATTATAAATTGCATCAGTTTTTCTCGGGTTAAAGTGCGCTAACGGATACACACATAGACTGATACATGTTGTGTTTTACAATAAGTTAAGTAAAAACAGACTTACAAACATGTCACATGTACCTATTCCATTTCATTGAATCATCATTGTTATAATTTCGTTTCGTGCAGACAACATTCCCTCGGTGAAGCCGTATCTTTATTATTAGTGTTTTTATCTCCACCCCCGTTGCGATGCGACTGTAATTATTCTCTATTAACCCCAAACACAAACGACATCTTGCTACATTGAAGGCTTTCATTAACCGAATTGAATTATTTTTAATTAATTTGTTCTAACAGTAAGCTAAAGTATGGTTGGTCAGTGTTTTGTTACTTATTAGAATGAGTGTGAAAATTACTCGGAACTCGAGCATTTTTGTGTCCTTGGGATCGAATCCGAAGGACCACATGCATTTTTATTTCTTTTCATAATTCTTGAAGTTATCTTCTTTTTTCGTTTCGGCGGTATATCTATGTTGCTTAAATACTATTTGAGTTCAGTAGTTGGTCACGTTTATTGCGTAGTCAGAGGCTTTGTTCAGATCGTAAGGGTGTAGGTGCCGTTCACCATTTCAGACATGTCCCATCTGCAGCTGAAGTGTCCGAAATGGCCGTTGTTGAAGTGTAAGTTTAAAAACAATGAGTACTTATAATACAATAAGTAATTTATTAACTGTCGTAATCAATTTGTTGGGTATGTGTGCATTACCCGAATCTTCTCGCGTCGTTGCCTCCCTGCAGACTCTTCCACATAGTATTAAAAGTAGCGTCAATAAGCCGGCTCCATATCTCCATCAGCGCGTTGTTGTTCAAGCCCTCAGAGTCGTACAGCTGCATCACAAACTCCATGGCATAAGGAATGCCATACACCTGGAAATGACATAACATCACGCCTGTATTCCACGAAGGAAAGAGGGGTAGACAGAGGGTGGGAGGGGTAGTACTTCCCTCCCTCCTACCCATGTTAGGAGAACATTAGACGTTCAATTTAGCATCAATTCAATCAGTAACCTTGGTACGATTGACGCCAGATTAATCATATTATGCTAGACTAGCTGTACCCCACGGTTTCACCCGCATAAGTCTCGATCCCGTGAGAATATCGATATAAAAAGTATCCTATGTCCTAACCCAGGTCATGATGGTCTACCCTTGTGCCATATTTCATCCAAATCTGTTCAGCCGTTTTAGCGTGAAAGCAGTTTTAGTAACAAAACAAATAAACTCACTTTCGCATATATAATATCACTAAGGATTAACGCAAAATATCTTTGTAAAATATCTCGATTTATACTGGTAACAGATTGACCATATAATGGTCAACTTACGTTTAAGCCCGATATAATCGTCATGCTTTCATGAAATAGTCTTATTTCTTCTCAAATACATATAACTATGTACTATGTATTATACATATGTTGGTGATTTGAATTATTATTAAAAATTATGTGAACAGATTATCACGACTGTCTATCCACTGCATTTTGTAAAAAAGACAGAAAGAAGACTGGGCTTTGTATGGGAAATGGTCTATGAACCAATGGCAATACAGTTTTGATATAAGTATATCTCATCTACTCGTGCATATTGTGCCTGTGTCCCTTGTCCAAGGGACATCAAAATCTGACCAGGTAATTTTAAGAAAAATATACTTTAACAATTTAGTGGATTTACCTTAACCGTTATAGCTACAGGAAAACGTTCTTAGAAGACTGTCCTTAACTTTCAGAATATTTGGTAACTACATTTATTTATTTATTCAAACTTTTCACACTTAAAAAAGTACAAAGTCAACCAAGGGTGGTGAAGAGATTAGATGGCAGGTGCTCTGTTAGAAATGGAACAATTTGTACATAAATAAAATATAAACTTATAATACACATACATATAAATTTACTATAATATATACCTATATTATATATATATATATATTATTATACGAATTCAAGAGAGAGAGGTTTGGAGAAGACTCTACGCTATTTATTTTGAAAATAACTCCGCAATCTCCGCTTAAATGCATACCGACTGGTGGCCATCCTGATGTCAAGAGGTAGCGCATTCCAAAGAAGAATGGACTGAATATGAAAGGAAGAATGAACAAAGTCAGAAGTATGAGAAGGACAGAGTAGGAGAAGATTGTTAGAAGAACGAAGATTCTTAG
Organism: Fissipunctia ypsillon; assembly: GCA_947568875.1. NCBI lineage: Eukaryota > Metazoa > Arthropoda > Insecta > Lepidoptera > Noctuidae > Fissipunctia > Fissipunctia ypsillon. The sequence goes on along the minus strand of OX387659.1, from coordinate 9,652,782 downwards.
CGTGTGAAGAACATAGATATAGGAAGTGAGACACTAGATAAGAAGGAGGGGACATTTAGGTGCAGATTTTGCTATAATTTAAAAAATATACAATTCGTATGTTTTATTTTTATGGTGCTAATCGATGTAGATTCGTAAAAGGAATAAACCCAGTCCAGCTTCCTTTTAAAGTTCACTGTCTACCGCAGAGGCCAATGACAGCAACTCAAGGACAAGAAACAACTTATACAGTCTGTTAGGCTAAACGAGGGACTTATTGAGGGAGGGTATTCAGTATTCGATTCTCGTCCCAAATATGTAAAAAACTTGTAACCTTAATTTATGACGTAATTGTCCAATAAAATACATGAACACTGAGCGCGCAAGAAGTGAACTTGTAAACAGTATAGTAATCATGCGGCACAACACGTGGCCGATCCTAGAATCCGGGGTCAACGACCACGAACCACGTGTGAATTTTTGCCGCTGGTTTTTGTCTAGCGCAAGGGTGCATACACGTTGCGAGAATTTTTGCGAAATTTTTGGTATGGTTCTGTCTGTTATTTATCAGTGTTTTTTTTATTCATATTTTTATTAGTATTATGTGAGCATGAACTATTGTGGGTTTGAATACGTCCCTCATTTAAACTAACATACTGTATGTATATAAGTAGTTCCTCACCGTAGCGGCGTAGTCCACGCTCGTCCCCGTCACTACTCCGTACCAGTTGGAGACGGTGTCCACCGTCGCCGACATGACGCGGAAGCTGGCGTTCTTCATCGCCTCGTCGACCTCGCCCTTAATGTCGACGTACTTATCGTCATCCGAGTGCGACTCGGTATAGCCTCGAGGGTATAAAATTGCTTCGCCCTAAAAAGTACCTCATTAATAGCTACATATACACGGGCATATCAATCTGAACTAGTTATTCAATCCTAGCCTTGTGATACTTAACAAATAAATCCTAAACATTGTTAAGTAGGTAAAAAAATTAGTATTACCTTAAAAACTTTATCATCAAAGGTTCCAGCGTGTACGTGTATATATGCCAGGATCTTATGACTATAGCGGTGGAAGATATCCCGGACGGCCTTTGATTCCTCCTCAGAGAAAGGCATGGCTCCGGGGTATAGCTGACTACAAGAGCTCATGCCCTGTTTCGTAGAGTTCCACGCGACGTCGAAGTTCCGGTCCACGAACACACCGGGACACACGGATTGTGGGGATACGTTCTTGTTCCATATTGTACGATCGGACTGTAGGTGTGTGTGTTAAATTAGAATTAATCATTAAAACATAAACTGATATCGTAGGCTCTAGCAGATATGCTATTTTTGACATCAGCGATTGCTTCGATTTTTCATCACACTTTGGTGATCAAAGCACTGATTACCTACCCAAGCTAACAAGCAGCATGTCTGCTAATACCATATCATATAGTAGTCGTCCCTTAGTCAGACAGAAACTGACTTTACGAATAGTTATGTCAGTAAATGCCTTGGCGGTTTCACACAACAGCTGCCTCAGTCTGATACAGGGCTTTGTCTTGAACACGGCACGCATTGGTAAGTTAGTCGCTCTGGACCATCAAGTAAAACCCTAACAGTGGTAAGGAGTTAGTTATTTTAAGTTTTTAAATCATAGAAAACCGTCATAGCGGGTTACTTTGACTCCAGGGCATAACTTTGGCCCAAATTGAGACAAATGTTTAGTGTCATTATCAACACAACAGTTCCGCAAGTACGCGTCTATGTCGCCATTTATTAGTTCCCGAAGGAATACGACGTTCTGTTGTGTGGTCGCGACACGGCGGGCAGTTCAAACATTTGACGGTAATTATGAAAAAATTAACCAAGGCTTTTGCACTAACAGCAATATAAGAATAACTTATGTATATACAGTAAAACGAATATATAAATGGATTATGTAGCAAAACACAATAATAACGAAATATATTTACAGAAAGCGAAGCGGAGTATCCATCGGGATTAGCCAGCGGCATTAAGAAGAAATCGAATTTATCTAAATGTTTGAAGTAATATGATAAGAGTAATTTCAATTCCGAGATTTTGACCAGACTTGTCAAGTCCTTCAGTCCCATCACGGTTAGACCATGGACTATAAATATGATCTTCTTCTCTGGAACTTCATCAATGTACTTGCTCTCTTTAACTCGGAAATAAGTATCTTCCTTTTTCTCAGTGATACTGACGAGGACTATGTCGTTGTATTCAACAGTACGACCAGACTTCCTGACAGTTGCATTCACGTTTGGAAACTCTTTCATTAGTAACTCCATTTGGGCCGTTATCTGAAAAATAAAGTTCACTACTGACCTACCTACTAATACGAACTGATATCGATGTTTTGCCTATTGGGTGCTTATTTTAGAGAAGATTAGCTGTTGCCCGCGGCTTCGCCCGCGTGAATGTAAATATCATACTTCCATATTTTTTAATCTGATTTTGTTCACAATTTCATGGGTTTTAATGTTTTTGCGCGGTACCCTATTTATTTTTCTAAAAGAAAAGTACCCTAAATTATAAATTGTCACAGATCAAGGTATAACATCAGCTACCTGGCAATGAAAGTCCATTTAAAATTGGTCCAGCCGTTTCGAATTCCATGAGTTTTATTTTTTTTTGCGCGGAACTCATTTTTTTTCCAGAATAAAAATGCCGTAAGTTACTCTTTATAACATCAGCTATCTGCCAGTGAAAGTCCTGTCAAAATCGGTCGAGCCGTTTCGGAGATTAGCCGGAACAGACAGACAGACATACAATTTAAAAAGTTATAAGTATCGTAGGTATATACTGTCATATGCATTTAGTAAAATACTGTTATTTTGACACTACAAACAGACACTTCAATTTTATTTGTTTGTACAGATTGACCTAACTCACTCTCAACCGGTAATAAAATAGAAATTCTCAACAGAATAACCTTGTAGGTATGATTACTTACAGCGTAAGGACTGAGAACCGAAGGAGGTGACTCACTCACCCCTTTGCTCTCTGATTTCTGTCTTAGTGCTTCTATTCCTCTGAAAGTTAAGTGTTTAAACTGTTTTCTTATCATGTAAATTATATTCAGATTTAATTACTTATGGCAAAACAAAAATACTTTACAAACAAACCCCATGTAGGGCATATGGGGTATATGGCCCCAGGGGCCATAGGCCCCTGTCTATCTTAGGGAGATGCAAAGACAAAACATGTGGTGCAACAAAACACTAAAGCATTAAGATAAGATAAATTAATTACTAAAAAAATAAATAAAAATAAAAATCTTTTATTTAAAGACTACATAGGCCCACTTGTGTTAGTGTCTACAATTAGCTTATAAACTATGTTAGTACTTATAATAATATACGTAGAAAACAAAAAAAGGTGATAGTATAATAATGACCACAGATAGTTTCATCAAGCCCCATGTAATACATGAAGCTTGATAAATCTACCCATGGTAGGCCCATCCAGCCTTTCAGCAAAGATACTGTTGGTGCTTCCCCCCACTCTGCGTGTCATCGACGCCACCTTCTTTCGCATTATTGCGAAATAATCGTCAGTGTGCGCATCATCGAACATACCTGACGCACTACAATAGGGTGGAAGCCTCAACAGCAAACGTAAAGGTATTATTATATTGTATTCGCAAGGCATTGTTTGCTTTTTGGGTATGATTAGCCCAAAGGCTGCTGGTGTAAAATGTTTGGCAGTAAGCCTTGAATAAAGTAATTTTTACTGGTACTGAGCAACCAGCAAACCTTCGAGCCACCATATTTCCCCTCACAGCCAATGCCCTGCGCTCCCTTTCCATATCTGTGTCGTCTTTCAGTTCTTCGGTCACCATATGGCCTAGATATTTAAACTGAGTTACTCTCTGTAAAAGTGATCCGCACAGCGTTACCGGAGGGACACATGATGGACTTTTATTTTTACCCCTAAACACCAGCAGCTCACTTTTCTTAGGGTTGTACTTTAGCCCATATTGCTCGGCATACCCCTCACACATAGAAAACAACTTTCTCATTCCACAGATAGAGATACACTAAGTTTCCATAGATAGACTAAGTTTGATCTATTTTTAAATTATATTTGATTGAAAAACAAAGAAAACACATTATATTTATTGCAAGTGTGCTTATTCATTATGTTGGCAAACCCGTCGTCCAGCATTGGACGTCTTTTGGCTGAAATGATGACATGTTAAAGTCCCGTAAAGGTGTAAACTCCGATACAGGAGCAATCTAGTTCTACAAGTACAGAGGTTCTAAAAAGAGAGCACAAACATTTTCTATCCTTCTCATGTTACTTACTCATCTTCTTGCTTATTCAGAGAAAATGGTATCATTTTCGTTACCCTGAAATCATTTTTAAATGAAGCAACAAACAGAATTTTCGTAAAATAAACATAAAAATGCGAAAATATCGAGGACTGAAATTTTTAGTTACTTGCCATCCACATCTCTGGTGGCATGGGTCTACCGCCCACTGTCTGGATAAACCAATGCTAATTATCGTACACTACCCTTCTTATTCTATTATATATATATATTAATCTTCTTCTTATTAATACTTGATAATATATGGAGTACGTTGGAATCCTTCTATGATGAGAAGAGGACTTTGGACTGGACAATTATAGGCCAGTATCATTATTAGCCATGAATATACAACATATCAGAGACAGCACGATGAAAAAAAAAACTATTGAAAAAAAATACTGAAAATCCTGTTGGTCACGAAAAAGTAAGGTACTAAAATATTTTTTTTTGCCTTGGACTGACAGACGAAATATTAAGGAATTATTACTGTATTCCTATTTTCCAGGGCAAAGTGTCTACAATCGACAATAACTACGAAGATAAAGATAAAATTTTCCAATAAAATACTATTTGTAAGACCTTATTTTCTCTTTTGTCCTTAAATTCAAGCGTTCACGCTTGATCAATTTCTTTTCCCTGCGCACCTCATCTTCCTGGACCGGCTCTGGTGTTGGCCTCGGAGTTGTCGTGGATGTTAGAACTTGTTGTGGTTGTGGCTTCGGATCTTTAATAGATGCCAGGTATTTTCCTACCAAGGCTGCAACGCCTGCAGCCCCTAACCCCGCCATTCCTACGGCAGTCTTACTTGTATCATTATTATGTTTACTTTTTTCTGTCTGTTTGTCATCACTTTTGTTCAGTAACTGTTTTTTATTATGTCTGGAATCATTTCCAGAAGCAAGGCCATCTAAACCTATTTTCGAAATCCTCAAGGAATGCTTATTACGATCCATGCTTTTTTCTCTGTGTTTATCCTTACTTTTATCTGTAGCATGTTTCTTCTGATTTATGTGTTCCTTTTCTCGTTTATGACTCATACTCATATCCTTTGGATGTTCCGAATATTTACTATGATTTGTATCCGTATTTCTTTTTTTGCTGTGGTTCTTTTCTTTGTTTAGTTTTTTAACCTTATGAAGATGTCTATCCTTATTCTTGGATAATTTTTTTGTCTTATTTTTTCTTGAATGACGGTGACATTGTTTCTTAGGTTTTTTGCTTTCACTATGATGCGCATCAATTTGCTTATTTTCCTCATCCCTATAATTTCTTTTAAACCTACGCTTCTTATCCACGTGATGTTCGAAAACATTATTACGAGCTGCACCGTTCCTTAGAACGTACTCTTTATGTGGACCTCTTATATCCTCTCGAAACACCGTTGTGAACCTGGTCCAGAAAAATCATCATCATCATCTGACTACCAGCCTGGAACCCTCCGCTACTGAGTATAGACCTACCCCAGGAAAGTATCTTAACATTTTTCTTGATATGCACTAATGTTAACTTCCAAGCTTGTTTATATATTATGACAGATTTCTGTTTTGACGTACAGTTCAGATAGGGAAAGTGAAACGAAGAGGTAAGTGAAACAACCAACCCTATACAATGAACTAAACAGTTCAGCTCTAATGGCGATCGGTCGCTAAAACAAAATAGACAAAGAGGTTTCAATGCTCTAGCACAGATGTCACTACGATTATTCTACAAGGCTAAATAAAAAAAAGAAATTTGACATCTTTGAAACTTCAAAATGGACGTGCTTAATCTGTTCACTGGTGTCAAGCAATTTAGTAGTGTTTATGAAGATTTTTATAGGTAAGTAACGTATTTAAAACTATAGATTTTATGTTCTAATAGTTATTTCTAGCTAAAACGTGCAGGCAATTGAATTATAAGGCGGTTGTAATTCTATCCTCAAAAGTACTGATTGGGGAAAGTGAAATAGTGCTGGCAGGGGTAAGAGAAACATATGGTCCACTTCCCCTGTGCCAGAGTTTACAAACATTTTTTTTTTAATAATCTCATGTAAAATGTTTAGTTTTATTAGGTACTTCATTTTCACATCTTGGCGTTTTGTTCGCGCAAAGTTCTGAAATTTACATTAGCCACCCACGCGCTTGTTTGCGCTTGTTTTTTTTTGCCCTTGCAGAGGGTGCATTTTTTCAACAAATCTATCTGTATATCCGGTTCTAAAAAACAGATTTTGATCAAACATTTACCAGTTTTTAAGTCAAACTACGAGGTACTTATTTTCTTTCAATTAAAATCGGATATTCAGTTTTTGCAAGAATCCCGAACAAACAGACAAAAATCAAAACAACAGTTCGAGGACCTCTCTAAATAGTCGATAGCAATTAATTTATCAACAATAATTTAAAAAAATGTTTATTAGACAACAATGTCAACATTGTACAAACAAAACATTTTTTAACGGTTTTTTAAGTACTTAATAGTAGAGAAGTTAATTTAATTCTTTAATGTTATAATAGGATTTGTTCCAGGTCATGTAAAACATGCCTTGAAATTCCATCCGGAAAATAGATAAAGCTGCTTACTCAGACTAAAAACTGCAAGACGCTGATTGATTGTTAATCTATTTATTGGATAGATTACAATTTTTTGAAATATTTACGACTGAATATTTTTATGGTTATTTGAGTTTAATTGTTGATTTATTTTGGATGACAAATACTACTTACATAATTATATTTGAATTTAGTAAAATGACTTGAATTTTTAAACTAAGATAAGTACATACGAAGATAAAGGCATTAATTCGTTTTATAATATCTTCGCAATTTTATTTTTATCAATCTTTAAGAAATTATAGATATTGTTCAATTTTTGCACTAGTTTAGTACCCCTGACAACCGTGACTATGTTTCACTTACCGCAAATTCAATTTTTTTAATGTATTTCCAAAATTAAACCTGATACCGACGAAATACGACTCATATTAGCTAAAAGTATTTTGCCAAGTCATTTCAAAATTTTTAATAGTTCCACAGACTCAATATTATAGATATTCTAACGACCGTTTCAATTACCCCATATACGGGGGAAGTGAAACAAAAGCATAGTCTGCTTAAATTTGATGATTTTATCGATAAATAAACGACTATAGAGCCTGGATCTCGTATCATAGACGTCTGATTTAAGGAAGAGTACTCCGCATCAATCTTTATTATAAATTCGAAGCATATTACTATGCTAGAGCTGTTTATGTAAAATTAAAAGTAATATGTTCTACTTACCCCACCTGACTCAAAAAAAAATTATGCTTAATTTTTTAGTAATACAATTACATACCGAATGTCAATCCACAATTTTTTTCCGTTTACCGTTAAACCATTCTAGAATGTTTAACTTTACAAGATTTACGTACCTTTAACTAATGTATCTTCTATATAATAAAAAGTAAATGCTATTCGTTGGTAAGCGCATCACTTCAGAACGACTTGACCAATTTGGCAAATGTTTATTTTAAAATGGTCGTAATAGTCCGAATCAGATTTTTACGGAAAGAAAAATTTTGGAAAAGTTGCCGGGAAAATTGGAAAAATCGGGAAAAATTAAAAGTGATTTTTATTTGTAGATTGACATTTTGACAGACCAACGTTTGTCGTTAATAATATATATGTAATATATATGTATATATGTATTACTTAACATGCGATTCAGCTGCATTGCTTTGGATCCTTATGCCACTGGATTTATTGCCCGCAAACTTTTTCTTCGATAAAAGTGTTCGTCGCACATCTGCTGTTGCCGTTTTCCTACACAAAAATTCATTCAGTTCTGCGTTCCTAATGTATATTCGACTTTACGTACCAATAAAAAAATACTTACCTATACTGTAAGTTGTCTATCTCTGGAAAATATTTTTTATTAATATACATATTTATTTTATCTAACTGTTGCCTGTGGTTTCCGTTGTATCCTAGAGCAACTTCGTCAAACCAGATAAAAAGTACATATTTATGTGTTAATATAGGGCCTGTCATAGTCTGATCTGTGCTATCCGAGTCTTATACAAATCCACTCAGCCGTTAAAGCGTGAATGGGGAAGAAACTTCTAGATTTAAGTAGATCTAAGTAGATCTAGACTGACCAGATTACGGCTCTGTTACATAATTTACTTACTCGATATTTAGCAATACGACCGACTGAAATAACCCAAATTACTTTGGTCTGCATGATGTTTTTTAACTAATAATTAAATGGTTAAACTAATTATTAATTGGTGACTGCCTTGTTGGTCTAGCGGTCGTCAAGACTGATGAGCATGAAGTTCTGGGCTCGATTCCCAGGTGGGGAAAAGTGTTATAAACTATTCCGATTTGTCAGTGTATCCGCACTTATAGGTACTTATGCTTGAGGACGTACCAAAAGCCCCGATGCAATTACACGATGCAATTTGTTGCATGTGGCATACAATAAAATTGAAGCTACAAATGACTGCATTACCTATGTATCTAAACAGACGGTGAAACTTTTATTGTTGCTTCAAATTATGGTATGCCACAGGCAATTAAATTGCACCGGGTAATTGCGTAACTCACTTACAGTAGGAATCGGTTTCATTTTGACAGTACAACAACATTCATTGCGTTATTTACGTTGTTGAGCAAACAAATTTTTCAAACATATGAAGCAATGGATTAGTAATATGCTTCAAAATCATTCAGATTGTGATTGACAGTGTGTTACGCAATAGGGGCGCAGGCCTAACTTACGTTTGCGGATACGCGATAACCATTCAATAACCAGACTTTAGGTTACCTCCACAACGTACAGAGATTCTATTTATTTATTTAATTAACAATTTTTGCATTGTATCGAAATGTATTAATTAAAAACTAAAACAACAAAAGATAGAACTTAAAAAACATATTAGGGATACATGAGTGACAGGTTTCAAAATTGCAAATCCACTGTTTATGTAGTTTTACCAAAAATAAAATTCAAAGGTACAGTAGCGGTCAGAACTCCAACTGCATTACAAAACTATCGCATCGTTACTCGTCGCACTTGAGACCTTCTTCTATTTAGGCATTTCACACACACATACACAATCGTATATTGCACTCTTTCATCACGAACCAAACAGAAAAAGCGCGGTATATGGTCATCATCATAGGCCTATCGCGGCACGCAGTCTTTTTCTGATTATGTTAATGAGAAAAAGACAGAGAATATTTTAAACTAGTCAAATAAAAGTTCAGCGTAGATTTGAAACAAAATCAATTTTCTGAATGTAGTTAGAATAGTTGACATTGTTGGTTGGTGAACTTAGTTACGAGCGTTTGTGTTATTGATATTAGAGGTGTTGAGTAATCGTAACAGTCCTATAATCACTGAGAAACTCATCAAGTGTATAATAGCACTTTTCCATCAGAAATGACTTTAGCTGGTTCTTAAACTGATTTATATTATAAATGGACTTTAATTCTACATGTAGTTTATTATAGAGTTTATTTGACTGATAGCTTGCATCAGCATGGCTAATTCTACGGCTAATATGCCCATGATAATCCTTATGGCCTATTGCCACTTCCTCTTGCTTATTCAGTGGTACTTCGATTCTCTAGTGGATGGTGATTTGACTGAATGAGAATCTCTCTGAGAGATCCAACTCAGACTCCTTTGAGGTGTACAGTAGGTGCTGTAAGAAGGCTCCAGAAGATCCTTTTTCTAAAGGCTTTTTTGCATCCACTAGGTACAGGTTTTCATAGCTAGGAGCATAGTCTTTACAAAAAAAGTGTGGGTTTTACTATACCTGCATTAATTTCACAGTAGTACACTAACACAATAGCAAATATTCCTATAATTTTTATCATTTCTAAACAATTTGAGTACTAAAGTAATTTTATATAGGTAAAGTTGTACATGCATGAAATCGATATGTTATACCTACATAACCACTTATAATATAACTTCACACCAAATTCAATGTTTATTACATTTCACGTTTACAATTCACGATATAAAAATGTTATTTAAATAAATATAGATTAAGTTAAATAACTGCTTTCTGCTCATGCCAAAGTTTAAAGTTGTTTCGTCCAATGACAGCATAGTTTTAAAGGATTTTGAAAGTAATACTATGTATATTCATAAGACATGTCCATCCACAAGTAATGTGAGTTCTGCATCTTAATTGTGTACCCTAATATACTTTCAATCACAATCCGAAACATTTTGAAGAAAATTGCTAATCCATTGCTTCTTATCATCCCCAACAAGCATAAACGTCGTATTGTCCGAAATCTATACGACTTTTAGTTATATAGCAGTTTTATAGTGGTACTGAGCTAACTACTTGGGTCAGCATAGTCGTGTGACTAATAAGTCATATTGTAAACGTCGAATAAACGCCTACACAACAAAATTATGCGACGTTATTAAATCGTTTCGGCCACAACGTTTACTCGACATCACTTTTGGTCGTATAAATGTTTTAGTCACATAGGAGGTTTTTGGAAGACAATAAATATTAGTTTGAAAAACCATTATATAACATTTACATGAGAAATATGATTTGTTTTATAATAGTATAACTTGAAACACGTATACGACGTTTTGGTTGTATTGTGACGATAATACTACGTTTTAGTCGTGTAACTATTAAGTCATGTTAACGTGTACACAACAAAATTATGCGACGTTTACTCGACAACACTTTTGACTCGACAACGTTTTAGTCGCATATGACGTTTTTGGAAGACAATATCGTAGTTTGAACAACCATTATATAACATTTACATGACAATTTTTTTTTATAGTAGTTTAACTTGAAACACGTATACGACGTTTTGGTTGTATTGTGACGATAATACTACGTTTTAGTCGTGTGACTATTAAGTCATGTTGTACACGTCGAATTAACGTGTACACACTTTGGTCGTATAAACGTCACACGTAAGTCGTATAAGAGGTTTTTGACAGACAATGTCGTCGTTCGTAAAACAATTACCTACTTAACATTTGTGTAAAGAAACTGTTCTTTAAATGTTACTCTTAAACTTTTACATAAAAAACATATTCGTTTTATAGTCGTTTAATGTGAAACACGTATATAACGTTTTGGTTGTGATTTGACGATAATATAACTTGTTATAGGCTTAAAAGTCGTATAAATGTCTAACCATGACTTTAATATAAGTGTGCCCTATTTTGTATGTGTAATCGCTTTGTAGGTTATTTATTGCATTTTGAAACATCAAACATGGACCCAAATAAATGAAAGACTGAAACGTAATGGGACCTTTAAAAGAAAATTGAAAAAACGACCACCCTAGCTTTAAAAGTACCCAAGTTAACCAACAATCAAACGCGTATCACTGGAATACAAAATGGTTCCGTAACTACACGTACGTACATTATTACGTACAGTATTACGTATATACATTATATTTTTACTTTCCATGCATATACATCTTTTGCCTTCCTTAATTTCAGTTCCGTCACATCCCAGATAACCATATATTATTTGCAGTTGGATTGAAAGGGTCTAGGTAATCTGTGGTCAACCCGTTGTCTCTGGTTAAAAAGGATTCAGTATATTTTATTACCTACCAGCTGTTGCCCGTGATTTTTTCTGCGAACCAGGATGAAAAGTAGCCTATGTCCTCCTCTAAGTCCCAGGCTACCTATTTGTCAAATTTAATAACGATCGGGTTAGTAGTTTAGGCGTGAAAATATAACAGACAGACACTAGGTACTACTACTAGGTATTATGCTTTCCCAGTACCAACTCACTACTCATTTAAATACAATACTTATTCCATTACCGCCCAACAAGCCCCAGTTAATGCTTTGCTGATAGGAGCAGTGAATGGATCAACTCCAATCAACTTAACAGGAGACGCCAAAAAGCCCTAAAACAAAGAGAGTCTGTCAAACGCAATCCTATTGGCCCACCCAGATTGCCTGGCCAAAATTGGACCGGTCACGGATGCATCAGATTTAACCATGGGTGCCGTGTTGCAAGAACACAATGATGGCCAATGGCAGCCACTCGCATTCATCTCTCGAAAATTGAACACCGCTCAACAATATTCTCCTTACGTCAAAGAATTACTGGCAATTTATAAAGCAGTGAAACGTTTTTGATAATTGCTCGAAGTCGAAGCCAGAAATTTCGTTATCTATACTGACCACAAACCAATCAGTGTTGCTTTTCATGAAAGGAAAAATAACTGTTCGCTACGTCAGTATAGATATCACAGTTCATAACAGATAACCGTATCCGTGTCCATCGATATCTTGTATAAAGTTTATTTTTCTTGCATCGCACAGCCAACCATAAAAATCTTTAACATCGGAAGTATTTTAAGAAAAATGATCGCTACACTATAGCCGGCCTTAAATCGTGACCACGAGGACATTAAAAATTTCACGACCCCTCTAAAAGTGTTGGTTTACTGTTTCTGGTTGTTATGGCAAAGGTCTGACCGTAACACTATGGCCCAAGTGCGTAAGCCATTATGTCATTGACGAGGTACCTATAATACAAATTATAGGTACCTCTATGTGATCTTGTGATCTTTTAAAGACAACCTTTGGTGGAGCTTAGATAGGCAGTCGCTCCATGTGAAAGACTCGTATTCATCGGCATCCGATTAGACTGAAAGCCGACCCCAACATATATAGTTGAGAAAAGTGGGACCACCCGCACTTGATGATGGGTGCGCGTATCTTCCGGGCCCCGACTCATGGTACTGGAAGGAACAGTGGGGTTTTAGTCGGTAGGAGTGCGACATAATTCTCCCTTTCCCTTTCTCTCTCGCTTTTCCTGGTTAAATCCTGGAAAAAAACCGAAAAAAAAGCCTAATTATGATGATACCAGTCGGGGAAATGTATAAGAGGTTTACCAATAACCTATCTATCACCAGTTTTGGCATACTGGAGATAGAAAAACCTATCTATATATGGTTTTAACATCCCAATAATCTATAAGAGACTATGGAATCTTACCGGCCTGACATAAGGACAGATAGAATTACACTGTCTACCATCAGTAGCGATCTGTCTTTTACTGAAAATAGGTAATTGGGTTCGGCCGTTAGTAAATTATCCGTGATTTAGCCAGTTCGTACAGCTGTGACAGCTGCGATTTGAATATATGGACAAATAAGGTTGTCAGTCAATTTGCTAAGAATTCCGTTTCTCAGACTGTTACCCAGGTACCTACAACAATGCAGCTGAAATTGAATAAATGATGACCCCTCATCATTTATTCAATTTCAGAACTGCATTGTTGTAGGTACCTGGGTAAAATGCCTTCGAATCCGTCTAACAACTGTGGAGTTGCTAGACGGATTCGAAGGCATTTTTAGCAGAAGACGGACTGCAAACTTTAACCGATGGGCAGTGACAGCGTCGTCCGTCTTTCCACAATAATGTCTTACTGCCTTAGAAAGGTCAGTACTACTAGATATTCTATGAAAGTGGTGCGTATGAGTTACGCCGCGGGCGCTCATCATTTACGCCGTATTATAGGGCGTCGTAAACGCGCCTTAAGATTTACACCTACACAAAAAAACTGTTAGCAGTACCGACTCAATCTTCCTCCGACGCCGCTGTCGTAAATCGGACGACTGACCTTAAACGGTTGCCGGGGGATCGTTGGAACAGCCTGTTAATGGTCACTGGGCTGAAGAAAACTTTAAATTATGGTCCTACCGTTTCAAGGCGTGCAATCAGCGCTTTCTATGCTTTCATTAGACAAACAAAAATTTAATAATTTATAATCACAGTCTCTCTGCCTGAGACCTAATTATTTATTTTTAAACTAGCTTTTGCCCGCGGCATTGCGCGCAAGGATATCGGAAAATATCCCACGGGATCGTACTACCCAGGTTATTAACTATGTGTGTGCCAAATTTTATCCGCAAATGCGCGCGTTCTGCCGTTTTTCCGCCAATCCGCATCATACATCCAGACAAACCGACAAACAGACAAAAATTCTAAAAACTATATTTTCGTCATCAGACTCGTTCCCACACCTCGTAGGCTCGTAGCAATTACTTTTTTCAAAAATATTCAATGTAGTTACAGTTTTGACTTTGTTACTATTTTATTATTTGTTTTACCATATGTACAGAAGATATAGATGACTCCCTAAACATCGGAAATCACTGAATTTCTCAAATCACCTTAAGTAATTCAAGTCACATCACACACACCCACACACCGCCACCCACTAATAGAAAAAGGTGGTATTACCTAGAACAATTTTTGAAAATACAGGAATACCGTCATAAATCGTATTTGTTCGGGGTTCATTTAAATCGAAACTAAAACGAAAGAATGTAAGGGCACGCGCCGGAATAATAGTGACGAAACTTACGTGAACAACATTGTATATTTTATGTGGAGATTTACAAGGTGCTAAACCCTACCAACTGGGCACAGTCACGGAACACAAGCACACGAGCTGTAAAAAAATAACACCAATTCCAACCATTATAAAAGTTTTCTAACAACGAATCGTCACGTACACAGAATCCGCAAATTAATATTTACAAAATAGCACTTCATCAAAAACTTCATATTTCATTTCCGTGTGCTCTCACCCTAGTAATGAAAATGGCGGTTCCTAATGGCTGTCTATGAAGTGCGCAGTACATTAACATCAAATTTTGTCGACAATAAAACAAACCGTTAAGCCCAACGATTTCCCGGCTAAGGGCGCCTTCGCATAAAAAAACGCACAGCTGGAGCGATGACACAAATTATTAAAATATTATAATAAAACTGCAACAAAATGGCGGTCCTTACTCCAAATATATTACACAATTAAGTCATAAACACGTTTCCTTTGCAGCCGACTGAGTTTAATTCATTTTTTCCCTTTATTTCACGACGAGGAATTTATTTTCATAACTGATAATAAATGTCAAGTCACTGTAGTAATAAAATGAGTGAGGACTAGCGTCACCCTTCCTCGTGCCACAGTGTCGTACACCGCTGACACTCGCGACACCCCATAAGCCGACTATTGTTTGAATTAATGCGTGAATTACACAATTAACATTATAAATATTTTATTGTGCGAACAATTTAACATTAACATCGCTGGCTGTTAGTTTCGTTCTTTTTTAGGCGTCGAATCTTGGCACTTCATTTGCCTCTTTATGAACCCCATTTGGTTTAGTTCTAAGTGTTTTCTTTCTTTCTTTTTCTTCTTTCTTTTCTGTTACAATCTTTAGACTACAATGCAGACTTAGAGTAGACTTCCGTCTATTTTGAAATTAATATTCATTCCATCGCTTACAGCTCACAGAAGTGAAGCTGCCAATATCAGTTAATTCCAACGTTGAGCAAGTAAACAAAATTTAAATAAAACAAAAAGCGTTGTTCAATGAAGTGGCGGGAATGCTTCAGGGGCGGGTTTTATAGTGGCTGACGGCGATCCAATCTGCTAATACGATGGAATGGAACTAAATCTCGAGAGGACGACCGCCCATGTCCTTCCACTTGCAGAAGACTCCTCAAATGAAATGGAGGTTGGAAACTTGATATTGTATATATCTATGTTACGAGCTGTACCACCTAGGACTGTTTCAAGGCTAAGTGTTTTAATTAGAATTAGTAAACTGTGCGGATTTATTATTTATTCACAAGACAACAGGAACCCAAATGTGTTCCACACTTTCAATCATAATCTGATGGATTTTGAAGGAAATTCCTAATCCATCGCTCCTTATACAGGGTGTAAAGGACAGCCCTCCGCAAACTAACAGGGTGCATGCAGCTCCTTATTTTGAATCATATTCCACCGGAAATATTCTCAGGAATATTTTCATTTTTTTAATCGTATTTTCAGTTACTATTCCTTTATTTCAATGTAAAATTACATTCTCTGTACGCAGCACTCCATATAAGTAAATAAAACAGCTAAAATAAAAAAATCAGCAATGGATGTTGAAATACTCGGCGGCCGAAGGCTCGCTGCGCCGCTGTTCGCTACGCGCGTTTTGCCACGGTAACAATACATTGCGGGTGAGGTAATCAAACAAATCAAGTTTATTGGATTCCCATAACGTTCCTGAAATAATTTCATGTACCGATCATCTTAGTATGATATACTGAATTCACGCCATCAGTATACGGAGGGCTGTCCCTTACACCCTGTATATTTGAAGAGTCATCTGCTGGACAACGTAAATAACGCAATGAATATTTATTTATTTATAGTTAATTAAAACGGTACAAAACCAATTAAATTAATTAACATAGAAACATAAAAATATATAAAATAAAAAAGAATAAAAAAAACATAAAACAAAAATATATAGGTATACATAATAAAAAATACATAATAAATACATAATATTGTTGAACACTTGAAAAGTTTACAATCACAGTACCTATATATATCACTAGATTCACATTGTTAGTTCTTTTATTTGCTTTATTAAACTTACAAGGTACCTACAAAGATAGGCTGAAGAGGTTATTTCTTTTCATCAGTTCTACATCATCAACATCGTAGTTTTTGGGAGACTGGTCGAATTGCCAATTTTGTAGGAAAAACTTTTATAGAAATAATCTTAGACTTGGACTTGTACCTAACTTTTAAGCACGGACAAAGTAAAACCGATATTTTAGTATCTGATATTGTTATGGTTAGTATAGGTTCTTGATTGACATTGAAAAATCGACATTGAAGGAACTCGATACTGAACCAATGCAAAAATCAAGAAAAATAACTGCAAGTCTGTTTGGTGCAAACATAAGAAATTCCAATCAAATCAGGAGTATCCATAGCATAATACAAATTCATTATTTAAATTCAATCGCCGCTTCATCGAGTCGGAAGATCCGAAGTCCGAAACAATCTTTTTGCTGTCAATTACATTAGAAATCTTACTCCGTCGGATGTGTATTTACATACGTTGGTACTAGTAGGTGCACTCCGGTTGATTGCGGGTCAAATGCTCCGATCATCCCTAGTCCCTACCCGTCCAGCACTATGCATGCCAACGCCAGTTCTGTTGAACGAAAGTAAGGTAGAAATATCACCGAAACGTTTTCCTTAAATGTGTAAATGAAAATTGCTGTTTTGTGTGGATTGATTTTCTGTTATGAAATGAAAATGAAAGAAAAGTTTTATTTCAGACCAAATAACATGAATATTTTTGGTCTGCTTGAATAAAATGGCATAGGAGGTTCCAATTTTAAACTCTGACCAGGGATTCTAGACGAGGCTAAGGCTACGTTCGGATGGCTAAATTTTTACGCGCGTCTTCGAATCGCGCTAATAGACATTTACGTATGTACAACCGATCACATGAGCGTGCGTTAACACGCGTCAAAATTTAGTGTAAATTGCTTTTCACATGCGTCGACGCGCGTTACGTCTGAATAGTGTTGCCCAAATGCAAGAACAAGACGAGACTTAGCCAGTCTTGGTCTTGGTCTTGCGCCAATACACCTGGTCTTGGTCTTGGTCTTGGTCTTGCGCTCCCAGTCTTGGTCTTGGTCTTGGTCTTGCAGCAAGAGTCTTGCAAGTCTTGCAATTACCTATTAGTCTATTACTATTTATTAAAGTTTACTTTAAATCTTAGAAAAACGTATTAGAATTGGAACATTGTGAGCTTGAATTAACATAGCCATAGTAAAGATCAAGCAGATTAATAAATAACTGAAGATTTGATAAGAAATTCGAAAAATCAACTGACCTATATGTCGTTTTCCATGGAAGTAACTGTTTCTTAATAAACATTTATGATTTATAAGCTTACATTTGCTAAAACATGTAAAAAAACAAATTAATTACAATAACTTGACTGTATTTTAAAGAACAATACTTATCTGTCTAGAAAGAGATTGAACCCTCAACTTATAAGAAATTTAATAAAAGAGTTTTACGATTTATCATTTATTTGAATAAAAAATAAAATACAACACAAATCAACAGCTTTATCATTAGGTTATGATACTTTATATCAATTTTTTTGACCAAGAATTAATACAAAGTAACCATCTGGCTGACTCATCACTTAACCTATTTCTATGTTTTCTAATTACTAATGATGCTTTAGAAAATAACCTCTCAGAATTTTTTTACACGTTTCAAGTATATTTAAAAGTGGCTACAATATTTATTAAACGGGTGATATTTGAACACTTTTTTGCTATTTTTTCTTGTAAAAACTTAAGAAATATAATGACTAAATGTACAATAATAGTACCTAAGTAATTAGTTTAAAACCATATAAGTAATCAATATGATAATATATACTTACTAGAATGAATTAATATGACATCTACTACCTATCCTTACTATTTTATCCTAATCATAATACTACTTGCGTGATCAGTATAATGTATTCATTTTCATTCTAAGCACTCTGAAACTTATTTATTCTTTGGAACACCTGTAGGTACTCTTAAAAAAATTCGAAATTATTTTGCATGAGTATACCTACGCCCTATGGCGGCAATCAAATAGTGTCACAAATGTTATGATTTCGGCGTGGCGGCAACGATTGTTTTAGATTTCAAAAGAAGCCGCCGGCGCGTGTATCATAACCATGTACTTCCGAAAAGCGGCAAATTTCTTTGAGAAGTAAGTACAAAACCTTTGATGCCGCATTATCAAAGTGCCGATGGTTAAAACATAACTATGCATGCACTCAGTTTGATTTTAATAGATATTTTTTTATTCGCTATGTTTATGGTATTAGTCGTAATGCGCATAGGTCCAGTTTTTCATATTCTTTGATACAGTTTTTTGCGTCTCATAGAATTCCTAAGCGTACCTACCTATACACCGAACTGTTACACCTAACTACTCAGTGAAATAGCGCTAAGTCCTAGCTGCAAGACGCAAGAGTCTTGCAGGCTATGTCTTGTTCTTGCTCAAGTCTTGCACGGTCAGTCTTGGTCTTGGTCTTGCTAAAAATACGCGGTCTTGTTCTTGGTCTTGGTCTTGCAAAAACGCAAGAACAAGACCAAGACTGCAAGACCAAGACTGAATTTGGGCAACACTACGTCTGAACGTACCCTTAGCCTAAGAGCAACCTACAAATAGGCTTCTCCCGGCATTGCACTTGAAATAGGTCAAACAACATTGGTTTTTGAAATTGAAAGTTTTTTTTTCAATTTCCAACCAACATGTGTAATGTTTATGAATCGTTTAATGATTTCTGAAAATAACTGAAAGAAACGAATTTATCGCTGATTAAAAAAGTCTCCTACACGTGAGTTGCCGTAGCTAATACATACATCAATGAAAAATTTCGTATGATTTGAACAACATAGCAACAACATATATTATATACATACACATTAGCTAAAGTTTGGCCATTCCCCGAAGGCATCGTATAATACAAGTAAACAAATAATAATATTGTTTTATTATAATCGATGTTTATTATTTCGTGCGCACATAACATCGGATACTCAACCTGTTCTCAGAAACTGTGTCTAAATTACGCCGAAGAACAATATTCTGAACTGTATCATTTGCATCACTATGCCATACCCCACGATAGTGATAAACGCTCCAGTATCTTACAGGCTTACACCTCATCACAACCAAAGGATTAAAACCTGTAATCCGATTTACATAAGGTGGAAAATTCTAGCGCAATGACAGAGCACTTAGAGCATTTTAATTTTCCATTAAAATAATAGCCATGTCAAAAGCACTGCTCGACTGACGCGAATACTTTCCGACTGCTTGGCTTTATTTTATTGCGCATGTTTTAATATTAATTGTAAGTTTTCTGCCTCGATGAGCGGACGACTTAATGCAAATGTATACGCTTGTCAAAACGTTTAAGGCGGATAGTGAAATTCATGGCAGTTTATTTGCTCGCACAATTTCATTCTCGTTATAAATAAAAGGGAGTCCATATAAAGTAGATTGTTGTACCTCAACTTCAGCGCGTACTTCGGGAGTTTGGCGTAGACAATAGCGGGAACTTTTTAAAGGGAAAATTATGACAAAAGCTGGATTTATAAAGGCTGGGGGTTGGGGCGGTGGGGTGGTCGCTGTGGCTGTGGTCACGTGCGGAGCTCACGTGGAGGGTTTCCACACCAACATGCACCTTCCTCTGGTGTTGTAACTACAGATGATGAAATTCACAGCCTTTTTTTCAGTTACAAGGTTTCCCTGGCTTTTTGAAGACTGATTCCTGACGTGAATAGGTAGGTAATTACAACTCGACACAATAATGTCAGAGAAGTTTAAAAAATTGATTTAGCAGAATAATGTTTAGATGTATGGTCAAGATACAAATAGATGTAGGTAGGTATTAGGTAGATAAATCTTCTGCCGATACCATGGACATTCACAATCTGATCATTAAGATATTTATATGTGTAGATACTAAATTAGTAATTCTGCTAGGTCTTTCAGACTAGCCAGCACACAACCAAGTTTTCATTTTATAAATAGAAAATGTGCTTAAACCTTTTTAATTAATAAGCCATTAAAATTCTTATGAAAGGATTAATCGGCTAAAATAGAAACGCTAAAACACATGACCGATGCCTATGAGTAGAATCCTGGTCGGATTCTACTCATAGGCATCGGTCATGTGTTTTTAAACTGTTTTTTCTTTTTCCGAAAATCGGAATTGAATTTTTTTTAATTTTTTTATTTGTCAGGTTTAGTTTGTAAAAGAAACGCAGCGTCCATCTTTTGTCATTATACTTATTTAACCCTTTAAATTTTAAACACACGAAACTTTATACTTTTCTCAAATACTTAATTTGTACGGAAAACAGGAAACGCCCTCTGTTGGCGCGACCACGCGTTCAAATTCACCGAACAGAAATATAGGATTATAATCGCTTTTAAATAGGACGCGGCCTTAGCAATAAAAAAAAACATTATTTCTAGGTTTTCACAGTTACTGTGCTTTTAGTTGTTGTAAATATCGATTTTCTCTGAATAAATGAATTGATTTGCCGGCACTTAATTTTTCCGGCCACGGCCGAAGATAGTCTACCTTCTTTTTTTCGGCCATAAACGTAAATTGCCGAAAATAGATATTTCGGCCGAAAAGTGAAAACGAAATTCAGTCGGACTCTACTTAGCGAGTTACCCAACGGAGAAATACAAAGAAATCAGGTTATAGGTACGGGTAGGATAGTAGGTAGATCATAAATTCATAATATAGCTATAAAAATATCATAAGTAGGTATCTCATTTGAAAAACCAACTAAAAAAAAAATACAAACACGCAAATTTGACACTACATTTTCTCGCTAACATTACATTGTCGTCGAAGAGACATCTTAGATTAAAATCTCGAAACAAAAATAACTGGCGGTTACTGGCTACGAGCAACGGGCGACGGGCCGTATCTCGTTGAAACAGATAAAGCCCTGAGATAGGCCGTCAACGTCGCCAGTTGGCACAAACGTGTGACAGCTCGTTAGAGCGGGACCAGCGTTGGGAATATCAGCATATGCTCCACACAATGCCGCGGCCGGTTTGGTGACCGCTCGTGATCAAATGGGAATTTTACTTATTGTTTGGAGAAATAATCTTCGTTTATTTTGGAAAATTAGTTATAGGTACTTAGCATAATGCAATATTCCATCACGCCTATTTTCCTCGAAAGAGCAGGCAATGGATAGTACGGTCCGCAACAAAAGTCGATTAATACTGCTACTTTCACACGTCATCGTATTTGACACAAAATTATTTGATACATTGTATTTCAGTCTTTTATATTTATAATAGCTAAAAGTTGTTTTAATTTAATAATCTCAATAATTAAAATGTTGAAAACTAAAGTATTAATCGACTTCTTTCGCTGACTATACCTACACCGAGATCCCAAAAATGTTCTTATCCCATGTAAATGGTAGATCAAATAGCAAATAGCTGACATTTTTGAACAAGCAAACCGGACTAACTCTGGATAAATCCTAGGGTCTCATTACTTGTCCTGTATCTAAACTAAAGACCTATACTCATTACCAACCCAATCGGTGCAGCTCTTTCCATTACAATTCTATGCAGATAATAAAAGCCAACTATTAAGAAGCTATGTTATCTGATCTATACAGCAACTTGGAGGCAACATAATACGCGACGTCTCTGCCGCAGCACCAGCACTGGCCACCCTATAAAAGGGGTTCATTGAGTTCCTATTAGATTAAATTTTAACAACTGGATTCGATCTCCTATTAATAATGTCCTAATAATTATGTTTAATGCATCATGCTACGTATCGGTTTTTTGCTCACAAAGAAAAAATAAATACCGCCATCTAGTGGACAAGTTGAAGAGCTTCCTTGAATTGAAAACAGGAAGGATAGTCTCGCTACTAGCTAATAGATGCTGCTAACGCAACATAGGTTCTACTCGCCACTAGACATCGCTGTTCAAATTTATAGCAACTTTTTTCCAGCAATAGATGGCGCTAAAGTAACGGACCTAGAATGATGATGCTGAACATAGATCGAGCTAGGATTAACGTGTACTAAAGCGATTAATAAAAAAGAGATGGCGTGAAATTAAACTTATTGAAATGATGAAAATGAACAACAGATGTCGCTGTTATAGCAAAAAGTATTGCCAAGTAATGTTAAAAAAGAAAACGAAAAATAGCATAGTCTGCTTTATTTTAAAGAAATTACACCATCGTGTTTAATCAACCGTAATCAATTTAATTTAAAACACGTTTTTTAATTAATTTCT
Organism: Fissipunctia ypsillon; assembly: GCA_947568875.1. Lineage (NCBI taxonomy): Eukaryota > Metazoa > Arthropoda > Insecta > Lepidoptera > Noctuidae > Fissipunctia > Fissipunctia ypsillon. The sequence continues at coordinate 9,629,796 of OX387659.1, read as the reverse complement.
GATTAGAAAAAGATTTATTTTAGTGACTGGTAAGAACGAACGGTGAAATTATTTTTTTGGCAAGGACCTCTCCGGCCGGGACTCGGGATGGGTCAAGTTTGATTGAGAACAGTGGAGTTGACTGGACTGTGGTTTGGTGTGTGACTGTCGATTTATGTAGTGTTTTGTTTATGAATTAAAATATTGTTTATTTTATTTTTTCGGCGTCGAAACAAACGAAGTACAAGGTAAGTGAGTTCAAGTATCATTTTTGAAGTCATCAAACTCACAGACTAAGATTTTTGTTGTAATAAAATCATAACTTTGGCGATGGATAATCTATTGTTTGAGTGTAAAAATTGCCGATGGACGCTAGCTGCTTGATAAACATTTGCTCAAGACTCATTGACCTCCTGTTTATAAGATAACGATCGATGCGGCATACCCTTCATACAATCTTATAAACATTTTACAAGTGAATGCCTCGACAAATAATTATGGTTCATTGCTTCCTTGGGCGCGACATAATATTAAGAAAAGGCCTTGTTGAATTTGTGTGACAAGAACACACTTATTTACAGTTAAGTAAACTTATCTATAACCTGTCTTACAACTTCGTGCTTGTTCCTTGTAAGTTGCACCTACACACTAGCCTAAATCTTGAATAAATTAAATGATATGTAGATACCTTTACTTTACCTACTTCTAGTTTTCTAATTTTAACGGAATAACTATCAGAATGAGTACCTATGGTTCCAAGCAACTTACAATTTTTTAATACTACACTTCACCTTAAGTTGTACTAGGTAGGTACCTACTTATGAATAATGTTTCAACTTAAAAGAAAATGATAATATGTTATTATTCAGAGATCAATTAGGATTCATGTACTAACTGATCTCTGACTATTAACCTAAAAGAAAATGATTCACAAAATTAGCACCTAATTACTTTCCAAATTCTTAGACTCTTAGACTTACCTGTAGGTACCTAATCATAAAATAATCTAGAACTTACTGTGGCTACTAGCCTAATTGCTTTCATCATCTCTAATTATTATTTCCGGTTACTTATCTTCAATATTATTTTCCTGATATTGAAAATCCTAAAGGGTTTTATAATCAAACCGCAAGCTGAAGTAATCAACTTCCTGTTATGACAAGAAATAATTTGTCCATTTAAAAATGAGGATAACTTACAAATAAAACAATACTAAATATAATTAATTAATTACAGATAATTATGTAGCAATAATAAGAAAGCTATAATTAATAAATGAGTAAACGGTAACAATATACCAATTGGTTGGCTGATACCAATATTATCTAACAATTACATCAGATAAAGGCAGTCACTGTTGAATGCTGATATTAAATCAATATTGTCTACTTGGTTAAGTAAGTAAGATCATAATTCCTGTTATTTATTATGCCTTTCATTTGTTTTATAAGAAAATATCTCTGTCACTAGTGTCATTGATGATTAAAAGTTCTTCCTGCAAATAAGTATACATCATATTTGAAAACAATAAAGAATTAATAAGTATGAATATTTATTCTTACAATAAACCTACTTTTACATTCTGTTGCTATCTTAGCTTTGCAGTTCAGCATTTATCTTCACCCACTTGGTTTTACTTTTTCGAAAAAAAGATTAGGTAGGTTAGGTAGGTATTTTCTAGTTCTACCAGTCTTGAATTTTTGCTATACTTTCCAAGAATTGTTACTTTGGCTCAAGCAAGATGTCTTGCTTGTTTATCATATTACTCAAAGTATTTTTGTGGCAATGTAACTTTTCATTTTCAGTGTAAGTGCACATGAACCAGTATTTATGTACAGTATCTACAGTACCTACCTACCAAAAGACCCATTAAAAGTCATTCAAGTACTTTTTGAGTGTTGCCTATTAAAATACACATGGTTGAACTGATGACAACATTAATTCCATTCTTATAGTTCATACAATAATCATAAACGTTTTTATTATTACTTCACATATTTTCCCACATCTTTATTAAAAAAAAAAAACAGACATGACAAAAGCCTCATAATTATCATTAAGTATCTGTCTATCTATACTAATAACTATCTGTGCCCCGCAACTTCGTTCGCGTGAAAGTCCTAAGATACACAATATACTAAAATAACAGGCACATTTTTATAAAAACTCCCTCGTCTCCCGACCCGACGCGTAGCATCGCCCGCCCACGCTATTACTTCGTTTTCGCTTAGCATTCTTTCTGTTTTTTTTTTCTTTTTGCTCAGCTCCCAAGGGTTGATGTTAAATAGTGTATAACCATCCTCGAGAATTGGGTTACGAAATGAAAAAAAAATTCATTTCAGTCTTTTTGTTCACAGTTTCATGGGTTTTAATTTTTTTTGCGTGGAACCCTATTTTTTTTTTCTAAAATAAAAGCCTAAGTTACTTCTTATAACATCAGCTATTTGCCAGTGAAAGTCCCGTCAAAATCGGTCCAGCCGTTTCGGAGATCAGCCGGAACAAACAGACAGATGGACAAAAATTTTAAAAATGTTTTTTTTTTTATAAGTACCGTATATACTTTCATATGCATTTAGTAAAAAACTGTTATTTTGACATTACAAACAGACACTTCAATTTTATTTATTTGTATGTACTTATAGATGAAGCTGAAGAATTTGTTTGAACGCGCTAATCTTTGGTCGCTAAACTACCAGTCGGATTTGAAAAATTCTTATTGTACTTAAATTGATAGCCCTATTCTTGAGGAAGGTATCTATATTAACTTCACGCTACGACTATAGGAGCCGAGTAAACAGAAAAAAAGTCAGAAAAAACGCTTAGCGAACACGAAGTAACGGGGCACAGCTATAGGATATATTTTATGTTAAAACAAGAGATTTCACGCGGACGAAATCGCGGGCGGAAGCTAGTCATTAATAATAAAATAATGCACATTATTTCAATGAATCCGTTTTTACACAAGTCACAAAATGCAACACACAGATCGAGTTTTAACTACCTATGAGAAAAGTTCGGTTTTATACGGCGGCGTCCGTCTCGCGTCGTCTCTATCACAGAAAGAGACGTCTTCCAAAACTCAATGTGCCATATTAATAGGTAGGGGAAAAAGTTTCTTCGCATTTTTTAAGAAAATTCAAAACATTTTTTAATGTAGTTTATTCACATTTAACTAAAGTATGTAGGTACCATTTTGTTCGATAACTTTTTGCCATCTTGTAGGTCGGGACATGATCCCATTGCTATAGAAATTTTGGGACTTCTGATCAAAATACCGCGACAATAGGTTTTGGCAGTCCTCTCGTGATGTTAACCTGACACTGCCTAAAGAATTCTGAAGAGACCGAAACAGGTGGAAATCTGAAGGTGCAAGGTCAGCACTATACGGCGGATGCATTAACACCTCCCAGCCAAACTCTCTTAATTTTTGCTGAATGGCTAAAGATGTGTGAGGTCTAGCGTTATCATGATGAAAAACCACACCCCTTCTGTTGATTAATTCCGGCCGCTTTCTCAACTTCTTGCTTTAATCTCATCAGTTGTTCGCAGTAGAGTTCAGAATCGATGGTCCTGCCTGGTGGTAACAGCTCGTAATGAATAATGCCCTTCCAATCCCACCACACACACAGCATCACCTTGTTGCGAGTTAACCCGGGTTTCGCCACAGTCTGTGAAGCCTGACCGGCCTTTGACCACGACCTTTTTCGCACGTTCTTGTCGTACGTGATCCACTTTTCATCACCAGTTATCAGCTTCTTTAAAAATGGTTCGGTTTCATTACGTCGTAATAAAGAATCACAAATGAGTACACGGTTCATTAGGTTTCTTTCAGTGAGCTCGTGAGGTACCCAAATATCGAGCTTTTTTGTGTACCCAGTTTTTTTCAAATGCGCCAAAACTGTTTTGTGGTCAATTCCCAGTTCTTCAGCTACGTCGCAACTACTGATATGCCGATCTTGCTCCACTTTTTCAAAAATGGCATCCATTTTATCCGTAATAGGGCGACCAGAGCGACGTGCATCTTTGACATCAAAATTTCCGGATTGAAATCGCTTAAACCAAATTTGTGCTACTCTCACAGACACTGCACCAGGTCCATAAACATCGCAAATTTTTTTCGCGGCTTGCGTTGCATTTTTAACTTTTTTGTAGTAAAATTTTGAAATGTATCGAATTTCTTCATTAGATTCACACATCTTGACAGTACGAAAAACAAATGAAAATCACACATTTTCCTAATTTGAATTTGGAATTATGTTCTTTAAAATTTAAATAAATAAATAAACTTTCAATGATACCAAAACCAGCCAGATACAAATAATATATCTAAAGAGATTTTATTACAAGTTCATACATACTATAATGCGAAAAGACTTTTTCCCCAACCTAATATTTATCGCCAGGGCACGTCAGCATCATCATCCGCCTAGCCTTTTCCCAACTATGTCGGGGTCGGCTTCCAGTCTAACCGAATGCACCTGAATACCAGTATTGTACATGAAGTGACTGCCTATCTGACTGACTTCCACAACCCAGTTACTGGGTAATACGATACCTCTTGGTAAGACTGGTTGTCAGACCTTCGGGCTTCTGACGACCAGCAACGACTGTCAAAGAGCCACGAATGACAGCCGGGACCAACGGCTTAACGTGCTTTCCGAGGCATGGAGGGGGTAGGTATGTAAAGATGGTAACCCATCCACGGACCAACTGCGGCAAGCGTAGCTTTACCTGATCGATCGACCTGGAGCTAGACCACCACCTCTTAAAGCAGTATTATTGTAATCTTACTTCAGTGTGGGAAAGAGATGGAGCTACACGTCCTGTATAGCTCCATCTCTTTCTCTCACTGAAGTAACATTAAAATAATACTGCTTTAAGAGGTGGTGGTTGGCCCCCAGTGCGGCTGCTATTACATAGCTACAAGCCCCAGGGTACATAAGGGCAAGATTCACAAACCGCACTTTGACTTCACTTTGCTAAATGACGTGTCTCATTCGAATATGATACGAACATTACATAAACATTACTTATTTGCATAATTTTAATGTTCAATATTCGTATGAAACGCTTGCTCACGTTCACATACATCTAAACATTAAGCGAACAATAATAAGGTTCATATTTGTATGAAGCACTTACTTAGCAAAGTCAAGTCAAAGTGCTTTTTGTGAGTCTTGCCCTAAGTTTCTTAGGACACCCTTGGAAAAAAAAGTCACCTCCATACTTCCATTAAATATTATATTCCTTATGTAATCCATTTCGCGTGCACAAACCACACTAGTTTTGGCCGCGTCGTCACCTCGTCACAGCCGTATCCTGCGGTCGATGACCTCACCTGAAATATCTGAATACATATTGCGCGCCATGTGTTGTTTAAATGTCAGTGTTCGGAAATAGGTCGCATGCATAAAAATATTCTAGTTGCAGTAGTTGCCTTCAAACATTGAAAATAGCGACTGAATATCAAAAGAAAATCGAGCACAATTTGCTAGGAGTTCGTGAGTAACATGTTATGAAGTTCTGCCACGATTGTGTTGAAATCGTTCTAGCAATTTACAAAATTACCTTGCTTCTTATGTGGTTAAATAACTTGTTTTAATAAGTTGTTATATCTATGATCTACCTACATAAAGAAAAATTAAATGCTGTTCGTTGGTAAGCGCAGGCCCATCACTTGAGAACGGCTCACCGATTTGGCTAATTTTTGTTATAAAATGTGTGTAATAGTCCGAATTAGGTTTTAAGGGAAAGAAAAATCTGAAAATTTTCCCGCAAAATGTTCAAATTCGGGATAAACTGAATGTCCGAACGTGTTCTATGGGATTTTTGTATGAACTTTTTGACAGGATAACCTTTGTAGGGTCAACTAGTTTTATATAATATCTGTAGGTACCTACAATATTGATTATGAACACTGATGATCTGCTGCACTCTAACAGCGAAAACAATAATGCAATTAACGATGGAAAACAGAACAGACCTGATTGATATGTCTATGAAACTTGGCACTGCAGAAATTTACAGTCCTATCCAAACAAAAGGTATTTTTTCCGAGAACATTTCGTTAGGTAAACTACTCGTCAATTTTGATGCAAATAAAGCTCCAAAATTCCGAACGGAACCTAGTATTTTCTGCCATCGATGGCAGAATATAGGTAATATAGAGAATTTGGCAAACAATAACATGCCTGCAAACAAAATACTGTTATTTAAATAAAATAGAGCCAGGGTCTGACACATCAATTAATTGAATAAAATTTGGTTTCGGAGAACAGCAGGGCAATTGCGTAATAAACTTACGATAGAAATCCGTTTCATTTTGACAGTTCAACAACATTCATTGCGTTATTTACGTTGTTGAGCAGATACATTTTTCGAACATTATGAAGGAATGGATTAGCAATTTACTTCTAAATCATTCAGGTTGTGTTTGATAGTATGTTACGCAATTAGGGTGCTGGAATAATACAGTGATAGTTTCTGGCATAAATATTAAACAAATACTATGTCATATTTGAACAATCGAGCAGTTATGTGATCAAATCCATCCTATACTTACTTAGATACTAATAACGCGAAAGTCATTTTGTCTGTCTGTTAGCTCTTCGCACATAAACCACTAAACCGATCGTTATGAAATTTGACAAATAGGTAACCTGAGACCTGGAGAAGAACATAGAGTACTTTTCAACCTGGATCGCTGACGAAGTCGTGGACAACGGCTAGATGATAAGCTCTTTTTGGCGCCCAACCCGTGTTCCTGTATTCGCTCCTGACAAATGCTGCAAAACTCTCGTGTCAAAGAAAAATCCAACAGCGATGGTATTGCGACAGATCAGTTTGTTTGCGAATGTCGCCGTTGCGTAAAAACTGTTTAAACTGACAAGTTTACGTTAGAGAAAGTTTACCGTCACCTGAATTCAAGTGAACATTTATAGCATTCTGAAATGCTCCTAAGTGAAACGATCGTAGATACTCTGACGGGGATGAACTAGGATTTTAGAGGTATTTCTCGGCTTTTGACGAAGGCAGGAGGCATTACTGGCTTTCATATAAAATTATTACACTATCAAAACTTGAAATACCTACATTATCAATTTCAGTGTCTTTATTTTCATTTATTATTAAACAACGATAATGCTGACATAATTAAGTGCTTATGCACTCGAATGTTGACATTTAACGTTGCGGACATATCGCCAATATTATTTTAATCAAACAAAATGAAATAAAACAAAGTAGTCACGATGCTCGTCTTAATATTAATATGACATTTACTTGTGCAATACACGAATAGAAACAACACATTAACAGTTAGATTAGATAAAGATCCTTCCAGCGGCGAAGCGCGCTAACAACTCCATTCCTACCGGCTTCCTTTTGGAGGATCGGAAGAGTAACTTCACCTACCACCATTGAAAAATAGCACATTCAGTAAGGTTAGTTACGATTGCCAAGTAATATATATTCCAACAACAACACAATTTTTTCTAAATAAGCCGGCGCCACAACGTGATAATCGTATTTGTATGACTATTTATAACTACAATTTCTTCTTCGGCTTCCCTCTTACGAAATGTCAAGCTTCGCCACTGGATCCTTCTTAACTTTTTTATTTAGAAGATGCAGACTCTTTTACCAGGTTCGCACGGACTCGAAAACATCGCGCGCGGAAAACTCGCGTGCCGCGCTAGGAATAAAATAGGAAACAAAAAAAACCTGAAATAGAAAACCTGTTCATACTGCCGCGATTTTAAATCGCGCGGTGTTCGATTTTCAACGCTCGACGTTGAGCTTTGAATGAATACGACATACGAAGTTTTGTACTTGTGTTCCCACGGACGCTAAAACACGCTTAACGATACATTCAATACTTGCAGAGTCCTCAGATAAGTAAGACTGCTAAAACAAGGATACATCTAGGGGTTATACCTATTGTTATTGTCAACTGATAGCCATATTGGAAATGTCAATCGGGAAAATGCCGACATATCTATAACTACGTTTTCCGCTTTACCTCTCGTGAAGAACGGTCGAATATTTTTTGTTGGAAAAACGCTATTAATTTTACACGATAGCCTTGTGCTGGCCACATTACCAAATTAAATCTATTTACAATACCACAATCCATTTTCCTAAACTTTTCTTCGATCGTTAGAACAGCGGGGCAATTGCGTAACACACAGAAGGTATCGGTTTTTATTTTGACAGTTCAACAACATTCATTGCGTTATTTACGTTGTTGAGCAGACAAATTTTACGAACTTATGAAGCAATGGATTAGCAATATGCTTCAAAATCATTCAGATTGCAATTGATAGTGTGTTACGTAATTGGGGTGCAGTTTCCATTAACGTGGTAAATGATTTACATTTTAACTGGGGGCTAGAAAAGATTGGTTATCGTTCGTCTGAGTCTCGTCTCGGAACCTGCTTGACCCAGTTCCACTCATTTGCGTTTTGCTACCTATTTAGAAACTATCTTGCCTAACATGAAAGACTCGATTGAATCACACTATCTATCCGAACGTATTTTTAGTTGGCCCAGTTTTCAAGTGGACGCAGTGTTTGGGCTAGGAATTCATATCCCATGTTTGGTCAAGAATGTTCTGGTTGGAATTGATTTTTGTCGATCTCCAAAAGTGGCTGTCAGTTTTAGATTCCATTCAAAATGGGTGTTCGTGTGGTCATATAGATGTATGGGTGACATGGGTATCAGGCATTTTTAGTGTGGTCAATTTTACGATGACGATATCCGTAAACTGTGGAAACATCTTATGTACATGAAGGTCTGCTGCAAAAAAAAGCTAACTAATTAGATTCACGCAAGTAATCATGTTTAGATATACCTCAAAAACTAACTAGTTGCTATCAATGTTTTACTGTCTTGTTTGCAAAACTGTTTTGAAATAAAGCAGACAACAAAGACCTTCAAATGCTATAAAAATAATGGCAAAAAATCACGTTCCCATTATTCAGATTCCTTTATAATAAAAACTGTAGCTGCCTGGCTCGGAGCTATAATTTTTCAGCAACGACGTTCATAAAACGAATGTTTTCTGAATACGCTTAACTAACTTCAGTTTCGTTTGTAACAGAGATGTGCATCCTTAACATTTTTTAAACTTTATTTCCACTGTCTTGTAACCAGTGTAGAGACATTTTTAAACGCGTGCTGAAGATATCGTTTCACTATTGAAACAGATGCTGTTGATCGTGCTGTCACGATACCTACAAGCGCCATGCCATATCGAACAATGACTAATTTATTATATTATCTGCATAAGGTCGTCTAAATTCATAGACGATTGTTTGCTTCGAATGCTTCGAATAGCGGCGTATTTTTTGTTCGTGTTTTGTTTTGTCGCGATCTAGACAGGCGATCTCCGTGACCGCTTGTCGGACAAAAATTATGGTACCTTTTTGTAGTAGCACCTACAATTTGTTTATAAAAAGTCCTCGGAAACCTCTAGCAATAACTTTTTGTACAGCTATATTTATGTTACTGCTTTTTTGTGGCGCTTGTTTGTCGGTTGTTCTCCAGGAATTGGAATTCGTTTGTAGAACTACAAAGTTAGAAGTCAATAGATAATCTTGCCACATACTAGCGTGGAGCACGCAAATCCATGTAAGTTTTCTACACACCTGTGATCGTACTTATTGCTGCCCTATTTCTGACTTCATGGCTATGATACAATACAGAATGTTACAACACGCTTGTATATAAAGCTGTCACTGGTTAACCGTCGCGCGTCGCAAGAATAGCGCTATTGAATCATCACCGCAGTCTGCACCGTCTTGTGCGTTTGTGACTCATTCTGTTGGCGGAGATCTACAGACTATTGCATTAGCCGAGGTCAAATTGGCGTCAACTTTAAAATCAACTCGCCGTTTTATGTAACAGCGTCATTGTAATGGCAGCCCTGCACGTTACATCTCAATTACGCCGGCAAACATCTCAAAAACATTAGCCGAACCTCGTGTTTCCCGAAGCTTTTTAACGACAAACAAAGCAAGCGATGGTCCGGCAGACCCATCGAAATGGATGGCTCATTGTTTGAATGGGTGACATTCCGGATCGGTTACGACCAAAAGTGACGTCATCACCGACCATTACCAAGCTTCGATCCCTTTTCACAATTAGGTTACACACCACTGACACCACAGGATCGATTCGATAATGAAAATGAAAACTCAATTTAATTTATGATTTCATGATTATAATTAGCTAGGCCACAGCTGGTGTAGACCTACTTCATTCTCAATATTAGGATCGAATTGGGCACGTTGCCATATTGTATCGCAATATAATGTGCCGCAAATGTCTTATATGGCCCATTCCCAATCTAATAATGACTCTATTTTGAATCAGCGGCATGTAATTTTGATGAATACAATGTATGGGTCAACATACGCTCTACTTTCGAGGCGATCGAGCCCCGACGATTCTGGGGCCAACCCACTCGCATTGTCATCAATGCCCGTCATTGTGGCCAATAAAGTGATTAATTCTGCCCATAAATGTATTCCGCCGATCTATTTCGAATTAAGGTCAGTGTTGCCACCCTGGCCGGTTGCACCATCTTGCCGCGTCGGTCAATTGGCGGCGTAATTGACTACTTTATGGATATGATAGCTTCAATATTGAACGAGATGATTGGTTGAGATGCCTGCAATATTTATTGCAGGTCTAATTTCTGAATTTATATGTTTTTGGAATGGTGATGTTTGTTTGTTACCAATACGTACCTACTGTAAACCACGATAATACTTTTAATCGGCCTTGAAAGAAAAGGGTTATCTCATTGACCTGCGTTTGTTATGCTTCAGTCGGCTTGCAATAAAATAAATTATTGTGATTCTGCAATTAATAGGTATCTATTGATACAGGTACTTACCTAAGTACATACTAGGGATGCGCCGAATGTGGTTTGAACCGAATAAGGTACGAACTTCGGCCGAACATTCGGTTATTTCCATCGCGTTGCATAGTTATTTCACGAATATTTTTATCGCTTCCTGGAAACTCCGTATATTCTGAGAGGCAGGAAATGTATACGAACAATAACGTAACAGACTCCTGCCAGATAACGCAGAATCCTTGGTGTTTTTGCACAGTAGGTGCCCTTGGTAAATTAGCTAGGTAAAAAGATTTCATTTAACGTTTTTATAAATCTTAAAAATTGTGATTTTTGGCGATAATTATTAGAATACCCACATTTGATTGTTACTTGATACTGAACTCGATGCTAACTAAGTTCCTTTGAAAACTCTCTGTTACTTATTTCCCTTCACAGACAACAATAAATAAATGCAGCATAAGATTTTATTTTACTGGTTAAGTTTTATTATTTTAGTCAAAACAGCTCAGTCATTTTAATATTCTCTTGTATCGAATTTTCGGCATTTGAATCAAATTTCGGCCGAATTCCGAGCTCGGTTCAAACCGCAACTTCGGTTAAACCGAATGTGAACGAATTTCGGCCCATCCTTAGTAGGTACATACACAGGAGATCAAGATGTGCAAGAATACAAATAAGAGATGATTAGTATCGTCTGTTTGAGTTACAGAGCAAACACTATTGACAGACTAGGACCAATATTGTAGCCAAACAATGGTGTGGGTTTAATGACTATAATGACACTAAACATTTGTCTCGATTTGGGCCAAAGTTATGCCCTAGAGTCAAAGTAACCTTGACGGAGTAGCCTTGACGGTACCTACTTCTTCTTTATGAGCTCACCTGTCATGTTATGAGACACAATTAAAGGAATGTTTAAATTTGTATGGGAAGTGGTCTATGAACCAATAGCCGTTGTGCAAAGGGGCATCAAAATCTGACCCGGCAATTTCGAGAAAAATGTATGTGCTTTTAGAATTTACACGATTTTCAGTTTGTGGCTACAGGAAAACGATCTTAAGAGACTGTCCTTACCTTTCTGTTAGCCAAAAAAAAAATACGCTCCACTGTACTTTATAACCCACTCGTCAGAAGCGTCATAATTTTATAGCGTGTAGATTTCTTCATGTAGAACACTTTTGCAAAATGACAGAGCCAGCAAATGCATAGTTTTCGAGAAAATAAATAGTAAAGTTTCAAAAACTTACACATAATTATGAAATAAAATTGAAATTTTTTGACACTTTACCACAGACATTGAATGAATTTCACTCCTTGGTTGTTCCATGTTACGTTCAGACAAAGTGACAACTCAACTTAGTAAAAGGCAATGAAAACTTAGGATGCAAGAGCGAGCGAAGCGAGCTCGGGACTTGGAGCACCCCGACTCGGACAAGTTAGGTTAGAAGTTTAGTTTAGACAAAACGAATTTAGCTGTAACACTATTTTTTCGAAAATGTTCTTAACTAACTTTTTAGACCTATGTATCTTGCTTATGCGTAAGAAGTTTCAATAAAATCGGTTCATTCATTTCGAAAAACAAGGACTTGAAAGTTTGTATGAAATGCCGTAGGTCGTAAACGCTCTTAAGAGAAAACAGGATCGAGTGGAATCAAAAAAAAATTTTTTTTTAACTGCCCATTTTCTTGCTGAATGTACTTTTTTTTAAAATATGTAAATTCAGATCAAAATGTTTAAAAAAATTAAGGGCAGTCTCCTTAGAATGTTTTCCTGTAGCTGCAACGGTTAAGGCACCTACCCCTACATCCCGTCTGAATATCACCCTGTATATTATAAAAGTGTATTTTCTCAAAATTGCCGGATCAGATTTTAATGCCACTTTGCACAAGGGTAAAGATAAAGTATTCTTACCTAAATATCGCAACCATATCACTGTTGGTCCATAGACCACTTTCACCCAGTGTCCTTTCTATTGTTACCGAACTGAATCAGCTTGCATACCTGAATTCCAGTCAAACTTATTTTATTTATTTATTGACACACCAGCGACTTATTCGCTAAATCATTACATTAAATATATTCTATATCAACAGCTTTTTGATGAATTTGTCACTTATAGGTGTGCACAGCACTTGTATAATCAATAATCAAAGTTTACATTGAATTTAATATGACAAGCAGTTAAATTAAAATACAGTATAATTCAAGAATTCAAAAATTATAAAAAATTTCGATATATCTCGAATTTTCCCGATTATGACATAAATTATGAAGTGATAAACCTACCTCTAGTTAATTTATGGCCGTGGTTCAAAAGTTTATTTGATACTGAACTCGGTGCTAACGAAGTTCCATTGAAAACTTCCTCAGTTATTTATTTCCCTTCACAGACAACACTGGCATTAAAAATATAACTTTCTCCGTGCAATGAAAATATCATAGCATAAAAAGTTCTCAAGTGACCCTCGATGTAATTCTAATACTAGAGCGACTAAATATTATCATAACTGTCATGAGTTCCATTCGGGGAATGTGTTTTCTCACATTAGTTATCTGGTGCCGTCGAATGGGTGCAATGAACTTTCTAAGGGCTTCGGATATATTATACTGAGTAGTTGACGCGTGCGACGATCGTAAAGAGAAACGCACTTGACGGATACAAGTATTATTGTATTGCATTAGTAATCAACATTGTGCCGTTAATAGCCAGTTTGTATGTGGTTGTAAAGAGCTGCTTATTGGCTGAGTATCTTGACTAGTATCGACAGTCGAACTTTCTTAAGAAACTTGCAAGGTCGATTTTAAAAGCAAGTCCATTGACTTCGTACTCCACTGTCATTTCTATTATTTACCAATCGAAACTGTTCTTCAACTCCACTTTGTTTAAAAATTACAAGCACATCTGGCATGGTCCAAGGATATCAATGCGCCGAGATTCGGAGCCTTGCATGCATCGAGATTACAAAAAAAATATGATTAAGTACACCATATGGGATCGCTAATCGGATTCAACGAAGCGATGATATGTTTAAAAGCGAGTTTATTACTGGTGTAATCTGTTGAGATATAGCTATTAATGAGCATTGTCAGAATCGATTGTCCTTTCGAATACAAAGGAAATGTTCAACAACGTAATAAAGCGTCGATGATTACTGTGGAAAACAGATATATTGACAGCCACGTACAAACACCGAATTCCCAGTTGGGTGCCTAATAAAACAATAGACAATAGAAGTTCTTTTCTCACAATCTAATACAATAACTTGTATCTTTCAATCGTAACTACTCCCGAAGTGGCTGGCTAAAAGGAAAAGTCCGGTAATACCCAATTTAGTTTTACCTTAGTATATGTATTTATCCCGTGTGCGATCCCATTCACAAAGTTATCCACCGGTGAGGCAACTTCGCTTACGCCTACGCGGACAAGATTTCTACGCAACTGGTTATAAGATATGGTTGTTTCATTTCATATCCCTACGGCTTTCTAGCACAGGGAAACATAATGAATGTGATTAAATTATTTAATGTTGATTGATTGAATTCATTTCCTTTACAACATTACCAGATTCTAACTTCAATAAAGCATTACAGTAATGAGATACACTCGATTACTATTTTCTAGCGCTCCCACGCAGAGAAGGCAAGACTTGGGTTAAAAATAAATGTCCAAATCAAGTATCTACCTTGGCTACAAAAATACTGACACTCAATGAAGATCTTCGCCTGTCCATCAAAGCCATTCAGGCGTAGCCAGTGGCGTCAAAAAAGAAGAAAAGTAAAGAAAAATAGAATGTCAGCCACTTGTCACCACAACAAGTTTTTGAGGTAAACAAGGAACAATGTCAGAAAGGAATGTGGGTGGGCTATAGACTCGCAACTTGCTACTTAATGCACGATTGTAATCTTTAATCTGAACACTTTATTACAGCACGTGGCTTGGGGCAATGGTTAATAAATAATGATTTATGCATAACACGTACTTACATTTAACAATTTTGTGTTATGAGAAATTATATTCAGAGATTCTAAAATCAGAGCAAACGACAATCTCTGGAAAACCGGAATCAGAATAGTGTGCAAAGAGAGGATACCAGTGGTTTAAATACAAGATCTAAGACCAAATAGTAACACTAAGAACAAGTTAACTCGTTCAAATGAAAAAAAAATTGATGAAATTGCACAACAGTGGCAACAACAGGTCACCAAACGATATCAACTTTTCTCTTACTACAGTTGCACAACTCGCGGGCAAAGAATGCAGGTGTTACGAAGTTTTTCTGTTATTCCCTGATAAACAAGGAAGCAAGTTCTTTACACTCAAAATAAAAAGATAAGGGAATAAAAGTTGACAAGTTATTTCTCTCCCTTCTTACAATCTACGTGAAGATATGTGATTGCGTCACAGCTGATGTAAACACGCCAAACTTAATATATCTCTAGGCTTACTTTTCTCATTTCGGCTTTGCCACTGTAAAAGGTATCAATCATTATTTTGTTTTAATTTAACGCCACCCCATTTGGAGTAGTCTTAACACTGAAACGTAATAAAGCTGTCGAGAGCGAACGAAGTCGTATATTTTAAGGTGAACCCAATTTGTCTGGGCGTCGACATATGGCACCAGTTGCCACATATATTAGAGAGATACAATAATACAGAAATGTTTTATGGTTGGTCATGCTGGTAAATCTAATCTTCAAACCTCTAGTACGTTCAATGCCACGTAGAAAATTAAGTATTGTTCATCTACTAAAGTAGTGTTTAGCGTTTCGTTTTGTAAAAGTATTCCCTTTGTCTACGCCAATTGTAATTCAAAGTAGGAAAACGACTCCACTAACAAACATTGTGTTGTCAATAAACCTTTAGGTACTTACGTCACTGCTGCACATTATTCTTCAGGTTCTGCTTACGCCGAAACATTATGCGCTTGAGAAGTAATAATAATAGCAGATCTATCTATACGCTTGTAAGATACAGTACTAAACATAAACGTAAGTAGAAATATTCTCCGATCGAGTGAAATCATCAATTTTATGTGGAAAGACATAATTTTTAACGATTATGCGTTTTATGGGCGCGATTTTGCTAGTTCTTCACATGAAAAACTCGATGCAGTGCTCCATATTATATTGCGTCATTGCGTTTGTAGATTTTGTCCGTCTTTTATTGATTGGTGAGTTTGGTTTGTTTGTTTGAAATACTGACTGAATCAATCCAGATTGCAGCAAGGCTAAAACGAAACGATGAGTTATTTGTATACTCTCCCAGGTCTTTGCCGTATGATGTCATGAGTGCAGTGAACCTGTTACAAAGATTGCCTCTTGCCCAAGCTAAGAATAGAGTGGCCTATTCTTGACAATGATCCGTTGCAAAAAAAATTAAATTATACCCTGATTAGCCTGCGTTACGAAGATCAGGAGGCGGTTACCGAAAAACTGGACTTGCTATATTAACATGGATTAAAACCACGAAGATGAAGGTCATACGCCACTAACCTCTGTAGACTAGGCACTAACGTAATCTATAGAGGTTATTGGAAACTGATTTATTTATTAAAATAGTTTTCGTACTTCCCGTCAGCCGTCACCGCAAAATTTTATGGTAACCTTTGCAGATTTCCCAGAAAATGCAGTGATAGGAAATTTCCGAAAATAAAATTCAAGAGAGATTCTAGTGCTGAACTTATAATTACTAAAACTAAGCTTGGACTTTAGATAATATAATAATGTGACCCCTTTATCTCACAAAATGTACAATTTGGTCTTGTACAATTAAGTACTTAATTAACATTGAACTGCCTGGCTGTATCTTTGACTTTAAACAACATAATTAGGGTGCGTTTCAACTGAAACAAAAACGAGCGGAGCTGAGCGGAGACGTGCAGGAATCGTCAAATCACAGACGAGACGAGAGACGCGATGAGGATTTCAACTCAAACTCAAAGCATTTATTTCAAATAAACTAATTACATGCACTTTTGAGTTGTCAAGGCGTCAGTCAGTCAGACAGATGAAGCTAGTTGCCGATTCCAAAGCGTAGTAGGTTCCTATGGAGAAGAACGTGCAAAAAATTCCACGGACACTCTTTTAAATCAAAATATTGGTTATCGTTCATGTTGTAATTATACAAGATGGAACAGGATGATTGACATTCCTTTAAACTACGTAAAGAGAATCATGTTCTTAACCCGAATGATACAAAGAACCAATCAAATTAAATACAATGAATAAGTAAAAAGCCACAGAAAATTCTTTTTCATTTTCTTATTTTTCAACATGATGTAGATTGAGTCCGTATTAATAGGTAAACATTGTAAGGTCAAGAACCTGTGCAAAACACGTATGATTCTATTCTCTGCGTCTCAATATGCTTGAAAGACAGAGAAAGGTATCATACGATTCCACTCTGACGCGCCCCGCCCAGTCCCACAAAATCTTACAGTTAGAAAGAAAACAAATATTACATATGCAAATTATGCATTAGTGGTGCATAGACAATTGCGAGTGTGTGTGCGAGCGGAATTTTTTCGGCAAAAAGTCTCGGACTCGGTAATAAAATTAGGTCAGTCAGTGCACCGGCGCCCTTTGAGGAGAGCACGTGCTATTTTTTTTTATCACGAGACGAGCCGCGCGCGCATTGTCCGTGATTTTATGAAAAGTTTTAGTTGATATTGACCTGACACCACTAGATTTCTTTTTGTGGACGATTTAAAAATTAAAATAATTAATGCCTTCGAAAAACTAAAAAGAATGGCAGATGGGGGACTTGTTACGTTACGACGAGTTCGTGAAAATTTAATAAGACGATGTCGCTTGTGCATAATGAATTAAAAACGGACACTGAAAATTTAAAAATTTGACTCTATTGATGATGTAAATTCTGATTGTGATTTGATATTGTGTGAATAATCATTCAATCAGTGATCTTTTAATTAACAACGCGCAACCTGGAGTTTGTGTTGTTTTCCGACTAAAGTACCTACCTGCGCCCTGCACGGCTGCCGCCGCGCCCTGCACCGCACCGCACCGTTGGTCAGTGATTTTCGTAGATAAATCGTGTTTACTTTTATGCAGTTAATTCTGCTATTTATTTTCTTTGAAAACTGCAGTTTTTAAATTTTCCATTAACTACTACTTTTCGTGTTTTAAAATGTTTCGACGGACTACTGTGCTCGTTTTAATTTAATGTCGTACATCCAAATCCACGCTGTGTAAGTATGTGAGAACAATGTGGAAGACGTGCACGTTAAAAACCAAAAACGATTAAAAAGTTAAAATAAGCCGTGGCATCTAAGAGATGACCAGTCCCTACTGACGGCGCCCGAAACCCATTGCGTTTGGTTGATTCCCTCACGTCTCCGCTTCAGTGGAAACGCACCCTAAGAATTGTATTCTTAAAATAATGTTGGTGATAGCCTTGGTCGCGACGAGTCACAATGTCAAGGTGCTTTTTTGACCGTGTCTCTACTGCATACTTGATAAGTGTACATTTATGTAAATAAGCAATACCTATTTGTTTTTAAAAGAACATAATTATACCAACGGATATTGCTTATTTGTATACTTAATAAAAAAAAACAAAAAAAGAATTTTCCAAATCGGTCCAGCCGTCTTCGAGTAATCGGGGAACACACATAAAAAAAATAAAGATTCTGACGAACTTAGAACCTCTTCCTTTTTTTGAAGTCGGTTAAAAAGAACATAATTATAAAAACGTTGACTTATCAATATTATCCCAAATATGCGCGGTGGTGGCTAAAATGACCTTGCAACTTGTCGAAATGACGATCTACCAACCTTTAACTAATTGTCATGCTTATAATTACTACACACCGTTTAAGTATTGAGTCATAACTTTCCCATAGATAAATGATAAATGATTTTATTTCTGTAAGTAGGTTCATACAAACACTTTTACACGTCAAACTTTTTTTTTAAACTAGATGAGGCCGGCGGTTCCTATCTGACTACTCTGAGAACCTTGACTTAACGCTTATTTAAAGAAGCTGACATCACATGATTATGCTCGATCTATTATATACCTCTGAATGAATGTATGTGCTCAGCAGATGCTAATGTCAGGTGCGAAGCAACGAGGTGTACAAAATTTCCCCGGAGCTATGATAGCAACGCGAGACATGCTTCGGAGCGAGGTGTCTGATCATAAAACAGGCGTTCGGGCGGAACAACAGAACGTGGCGGAAGGAATTTTGCCTTTCGTGATGTCATTGCTCATGCCTTTTTTTTGCGTGGGAAATCATCAAATGACTTCTCCCGCTCTGGGTGGATCGGGAGGGCGTGTCAGACTTTTACTGACTAAAACCCACCCATGTTCCTTCAGTTGCCTGTGCCGGGGCCACGGTGACTCTTTCGAACATCTCGCAACCATAGCTGGCATCGGCTCTAGCGGACCCCGTCAATAGTGCTGACATCTCTTTGAGGCGCGCGTGGAACAACGCGCCATCGACTCCGGCCTGGTTCTTACCGGACGGCGAGCTACCCATTGCTCGCCGTCCGCCGGGAATCGGCTGCCAATTCCCGACGCCCAGGGCGTCTCCAGCAGCGATTAGGGGCATGAGGGCGCAAAGCTTGCCTCTCCCTCACGTGATCCGCCTCTTCCTTCGCGAGCATTACTGCCTCACAGAAGGAGGTAATGGCTTCCCATTTACTCTCGCTCCGTACCATGGCCTGGACCAGGGCCGGACGCGAAAGATCGCCGCCGCCGATCGCCTCCGCGAGGACACGGCGGTGCTCCGCCCAAGATGGGCAGACCTCCACCGTGTCCTCCGGGCGATCCACACAATGGTGACATCCGGGTCACTGCTCATGCCTGAAGTTGCGTTATCATTGCGTGACAAAGCTGACCGTTTGAATCTATTATTTGTATACTGTACTGATTAATACGAATGAATAAGGCAATAGTCCACTGTTTACAGCTTAGCAGGTTGTGTGGCCACGTTTTCTTCTTCTCGGCTAATATGAGCATGGACTGATGGACATGACTCTCGTCTGCTTTATGAGACCTCGTTTTTACTTTCGGATCGATGTCGATATCTTCTCACGCCTATAGATGAAAAGAACAATGAAAGCGTTCACACTATCGACCTTTGCGCTATAGTGTGAATTATCACTTACTCATCAACTGGGTGCAACAGATATTGCTTCGCAGATTTAGTAGAGGGAGAACAAAAATGTGGTGAATTTATCAGTTGTTTGTTATTTTCCAACAAATAACACGACCCAGAAACCAATCAACTACAACTACTCGTGCATTGCAATTGCAGCCCGTATAACCATTGCTTGTTGTATTTGTTACTAGCATATTGATTTCATTTCAATCAAAGACAATTCGTTTGATTCTATGTTTATAACTTTGTGTTAAATTATTATGGACATTGGAGCTAAGGAAGCCTACAAAAAACATCATCAACATACATTTGAGCTGCTCTGATTTACAAATGAATGGTCTCTTTTGAAAATGGTATGTTATTACGCAAAATTTCTAGATTTGCCAAGATCTCATCATTGAATTTAATGACGAATCAGTTTTCACTCACCAAAAAGCATTTGCTGTTCTTATTTCAATTGGATTTCTCAGTAGCCTTGATACATTTATCGCTTTTGCATCTCCAACGTTGAATTCTAAATGTGTTCAACAACTTTCAATTTGCATTTGTTTAGGCTGTGTAACACTTGCTCGATCAAGATTTATGGTTTGTTGCGATAGTAAACAGGCGTAGTCCTCATGGATCAATATCAGATGATGGATTGTCCAACAGTTTGCGGAAATAAATTTACAGTTGATCGACATCGTCTGCACTTTGGTCAAATTCTATTCTACGCCAGATGGTTGGATCGAAGTCGTCTGGAATCTCAAATGTTTCTCTAACTTGTCCCGTGACTTGTATATTTAACTTCTTGTAGGCTTCCTACCGCCTTATTTATCGCACGTGTGTGGATCTTCCATAGAAAACACAAACGTTTGAAAACGACCGAGTTATTATAAAACTAGGTGATTACAGAAAACACACATTTGTCCGATGAAGGTTTTAGCATGAATGATTAAACACTCAGCTATTTTGATTGTTGAACTTTTTACATTGCACAATGTTCGATATAGGTCATGCATACGTAGCATTCTTTATTTGGTTTTATCGTATTCGTTTGAACTACTTACGGAATTAGATATATGAAATCTTAACGTATTTATATCACGAAGAGATTTGAAGGAACAAGGCGCTAAAAATCTCACACTTGTCTTATTCTCTTTAGTTAACACATGTGTGTGACTCCTTAATTAAATTTTGTAATCACGCTCATTTGTTACTGTCAATTTTTGGGGTTTTCTCACAAAACAATTTATTTATTTGAATATTCCAACAGAGACATGTTATTTAACTATTTTTTTTTTGTATTTATGATTTTGTTAGTTTTAAATGCTCCTTTTTACTGTTTGTTTTCCTGTGCGTGTCCCAAATATTTTTTTTTCTATTTCTTTGAGACTAGGATGAGATTCTAAATTACACGTGCTGTTATGAAACTTAGTCCGAAGTTAAATCTTTATCGAGATATGCGGTTACCATCTGCTCTCATGCCAATATACTTCGATACTTAAAGTATCAACCACTAATATCTTAATATGTACTAAAACAATACAAACAAACTACGTTACTGTAAATATTTTTTACACAAACCATCGCCAAGTTTTGTAAACTATACTCAAGTTTTTATGTTATTTTAGAAAGGAGTTTGGCTCTTAAACAAATATGGGACCACACGCAGCGCATGATTCACTGTCCATCATCTTTGTATATGTGGATAATGTCCATCAAGGATGCTCTTGAAGATAAAATTATAACCTTCTGTTGTTAAGGAAAACAATCTTGTGTTCTTTTTTACACATTCGGGCGTGCATGTCGATGCAATAGAATGTGTGTTCTCGTCATCCTTACTAGACTCTTTAAACGTCGTGTAATCGACATCATTGCTGGTAGTAATATTTAGTTTTTGCCATATCATATTCAAAGCTTCTGATTTTGATCTGAATCGTTTAAACAGTATTGCCTCAATGGCTGTTCCATGTAAAATTACCACGTCATTTAGCTTCTCAGTAAGTGGTTTTTATAATATCTTGATTTTTTTCTAGATTCAGTGTGCAACTACGGTGTGGATACGCTGTTAAACCTTGCTGTTTGTAGATCCTCTCATATTTTCTCCATTGTCTTGTGAAGTGTGTTCTTATGACATAAATCATAATTAATAATCCCTTTGTTTTTCGTTAAACATATCAGATCATCACATCTACAAAGACATCTAAAAATAGCGCGACGACGTATCTTCATGCCCATTTCTGAAATATGAAAATATGAGGACACGTATGCAAAACGTAATATTACCCGTGTCAGGTTATTACAAGTCACATTCAAAACCTTGAAATAATGTTCGTATTATAAAGAAACATGGCGTGTTGGCCACCTCTACATTTTTTTATGACGCGATCAAAGCCGCTGTGTTATATTGCCCTGATAGAAAGTATTTCAAAAACATGCAACCTTTATGTCCTCGTTTCCGTGCTATAACTTTGTACGGAATTCTGGACATAATAATTATAAATTGAAATGCCTTACAAAGGTCCGAAACACACGTTCTTGGTCTTAACACACTTACTACACTCTTTTAAATGCTTTTGGTGCTTATGTTAGAATGCCTGTCTGAAGGATCAGATTCATGAATGCAGTATCTACCTATATGAACTTCTTTTGATTTTCTGTCGTTTCGTTGACTTGTCTTAGTTTAAGTTTTATTAGGTCAGTTTGTTGTCACATGACAACTTCCGTAAGCGTTTTCGTCCTTTCTCTCCTGATAAAAATGGCTTCAATGCTCAATAAAATTATTTTATACTTCGTCGTCTCATCTTTATCCCTAGTAACTTGTTGTCAAGAACCGCTTTCCTCAAAACTAAATACCATTTCCATCGTATGAAGATGGGTTAACTCTAATAAAGCAGGCTATGATTTCCTAGAAAGCCTCCATTATAATAAATTTATATATTCATGAAGACCGTGTCTAGAGTTCTAATCAAGTTCCAAGATGCTTATCACATCTTTCAGCAGCATTAAAAAGATTACTCGTCAAGTTAATTCCATCGCGTGCGCAAACAATGCCGTGTGGCCCACATAGAGGTAGATAGGCGTGAAGATAGATGGTGCTATCTCGTCAGCACGGCACCAGTTCCACATAAACAAACAAAAAGCCTTTCCCTCTTAATTACTTCACATCTATCACGTATACACGCCACGGTTCAATGGATTCTAAAATGAAAAAACTTAGCCCATTTATATTCAAGGAAAATTTCAGTATGAAAAGTTAAACATAATCGCGTCCCGTGTCCTGAAGTTGATTCAAGTCATACCCAATGGAATTTCATAAATAAAATCTAATATCGCAAAACGCGACTGCCGCTTAATGAGGGACGCAATTATGAACCTTAGCCTCTTATCCCTGATTGAGATCAGAGCTATCTCATAATTATAACGATGTGATTTTATTTTGTAATTTATTGAGAACTGATTGGGCTGTTGTATATTTAGTACAGGCCTCCTGAATTTGGTGTCGAAATTGTTACAGACAAATATGCGTGTGTATATGTCGTGGCCAATCTTAGAATAAATTGATCATTTCATGAAGTGTTCGACCATTTCATGAAATTGTTGTATTTCATTCATGAAATGGTTGTATTTCAATAGGACATCGACAGCTGGCCACAACATGATGTGGTCAGGCCAGATCATTGAATACTCAACGTTTGACAATATGAACAGTTAAACGCACGACTACTTCATGATGTGGCTAAACATTAGTGATCATATCGTACAATAGTTAGATTATCCACCGGTAGAGGCGTTAATGTCGCTTTGTTTTTGTTGTGCATCTATTCATAATCGAATAATTCATAAGTAACTGCGACCAACTTGGATGTAGGGCTTGCCGGCCGCTGCCGCGGCACCGCTCGCTTCGCTCGCTCGTCCTCGCACGCGGTTAGTTCTAACCTAACCATTTGGTCGGGGTGACACTAGCGGCGTAAAATGCATAGGACCTACTTCGCGATATGCCCAGTGGTCAGCTGGGAATATCGATAAATATTATGTTGTTTTCGTCACGATATGGCCATTTCTACGATCGGACCACGACAGATACCCTTACATTAATGATATGGCCAAACGTTGAATAACATATAATTAAACGTTGACGTGTAAACTATATGGCAAATTTTAGCTGGCCATTTCATGAAATGACCGAACACTTCATGAAATGATCAATTCTAAGATCTGGCCACGACATAAAATATATGTTATTTCAAGGTGACTTTAATTTCACCCGCGCGTAGTCGATTAAATATTCAGTGGATCACAGTGTAATTTAAGACTACTCGAGTTGATGTTTCTAGGCTGCGCCGCGCACTTCCATTTTCATCCTCAGGGATGTAGTATACGACTACCGGCTTTCTTTGCTTCGACCCTCTGCATCATTTATAATCATAACTCCTCCAGCGAACACTTTAACTTCGCACCTCGCCTAGCACTCGCCTTGATGCGAGAAAAGTGGAGGAAAACATTTTCGTGAGGGGCTTTTGTGCTACTCCGTATTTGAATTCTAACTTTTCACGAAACAGATGCAGAAATGTGTGACCGACCTCAGCTAAGCGGGAGGCAATTTCGTTTCGTTCGTTTTATTATTTTGTGCATTCAAGTTTTTGCAGCTCGTTTTCGAAAGACCTTTGTAACTTTGCCCTTCGCTGTCATTCTATTCTCGGTGTGGAGCCAATATAACTTTTATTACCGAATCGTTGGGCGTGCGTGTGGTGGGGTCACTCGTGAACGTCGAAGGTATTTCCGCGCCTGAATCATAATGGGTGTTCCTGAGGTAACATAGTAGGTATCAAAGAATCCTGAAGTTAATGAAGAAGTTTGGAACGATGACCAGATGTAAGTGGAACGCGTGACTTTATTTACGAATCGTTCTGATTTACTTCTCCGTGAAGAAGATCGGATCCAGAATCCAGCGCTCTGCTCTCAGTTCTCATCTAAGTTAAAACAAACGCGAGCAATAAGTTACAGGACTTGTAATGAAATTCCCGGGCTTCGTTTGATTAAAATAAGTCCGGGATGTGTCGGTCCCGTTCCTGCAGGGAGTTCAAGCAATTGCGTTATTGGAACGCAATTTGTGCCAATTTAAAAAAAAATCGAGGAAATCGTTCGGTTGGATAAAATGCAAGATCGTGTGCACGGACTGTACCTAGGTGTACGCTTATAGGTAATTGGATTGGATTGAGAAAACTATTAGCTTTACTGTTTGTCAGTCAAACAACACTGAATAAGGCAAACATCAACAACTCGAGTTCGAGTTACCCCACTTAAAAGAATCTGAACTTAAAATATGACAAAAGTATACATGATAGTTCACATGAATACAGTACTGTTTAAATACATATAATGAGCGCTTTTAGCGTCAAAGTACATATGTATACATACACAAGTATACACAGTCACGTACACCTATATTGATCAAATATTACCAAGGGAATGTTTTTTCAAATATGACTAAAAGCAATTTTATGTATATGGTCGTACGGTATTATTGTTAATGTTTACTGTAAACAAAGCTCGTTAGGAGTTTATAACCTTCACATAAACTACCATTAGCCGAGGCCAAAATATAGCTGTGTTACATTTTATGTGCCAAAATATTTTTGATAAACAAAGTTGTACGAAATTCTGTGGCCTTATTATAGGTGCTGGAAATAGCATGCGATAAGCGATAACTCTTTGTGGATATGATTAAAACCTTAACCACAGATTATCCTTAACCTATTGACCGCCCCAGTCTGATTAACACGACAAAAATGTTTTCGTGCCCGTGACGCCTCCGTCTTATTTAAACGACTGAGAACGTATAGTTCGTTTTTGTTTTTTATTTAATTGCACGACCCGATTTATCATATATTGACAATTCGTCGATTTTTGAGCTGGGCGCTGGGGGCACGGCAATTGATGTTTAATTTTAACCAAGCGGTCAATAAGTTAATTTCGTGCGGTTAAAAACTTGGCTCTCTGTGTGAAAATCCAATTTAGGAGTATGATGATCATCATCAGTACAGGTTTCTTCTCGCTGATAGATAAAATTTATGTTTTTATTTTCTCAAATCTAGTTCGGTTAGTCGATATTTTTGTCTAGACATCCCGCTTTGACCCTCAAATGACATTAGACAGAATTACATACGTAAGTAAATATACCTAAGTACGAAACATGATATAAAATTGTGCCCAAATCCTAGCTTAGAAATAATTACTTTCTGTGTCCTCATTTTTGGCATCCATAAAACAGTGATATCACAGTTTAAGCCTTCGTAGAAAAAAATATGGTTGAAAGCTAGAGCATATTTATCTAAAGAATACCTAGTGAAGATACTCGTAACTATGTATATATGTATACGTCTATTGACTGTTCATTATACGAAGCCGTTGTTCGAGTTCGCTGCAAAAACTTATTATACTGAAACAACACAGGATACGTTAGGTTAATCTAAATATGAAAATATTTTGTGTACAATCTTCGCACAAGCAGGGAATATGAATGAGGGGCGTTTCTCGTCTGCAAGAGTGATGAAGGTCGGCGCCGCATACGCAATTCATGTCGTTTAATTATGCTTTCATATGAAAGAACTGCCATTCTTTCTCCTACCAGCTTCCGTGAACATAAAATTCAATTTATTTTTTATCTTTTCAGGTCAATTACACATCAACCTAGTCTGATGAACAAGGCTTCCATTCCATTGATTTAAGGTAAGCTCGTCTCATTTTATTGGATGGCACTTATCAATACTGCCGTTATTTGAGTGATGTGTGTGATTCAATATGGAATTGATTTAATAAGCATATCAGAAGCCCAATTCCCGAAACTAAAAACGTTCAAAATCTAGTCGCAATGTCATCTCAGTGACAATCAAATGTCAAAAATGTAGGGAAATTATAGGTATTTTTGACTTATTGAAACTGAGATCAGAAACTCAATTCCCATAGTTAAAAAGGGTCAAAATCTAGTCGCAATCTCATCTCAGCGACAATCAATGTCAAAAATGTAAGAAAATTAGATGTATTTTTGGCATATTGAGACTTATATCAGGAGCTAGACCACCACTTCTTAAAGCAGTATTATTGTAATCTTACTTGAGTGTGGGAAAGAGATGGAGCTAGACGTCCTGTATAGCTTCATCTCTTTCTCACATTGAAGTAACATTAAAATAATACTGCTTTAAGAAGTGGTGGTTGGCCCCCAGACTGTGAACGTTCTTAAAATTGCCCCTCAGTACAAAGGTTGCTTTATTGGCAGGATTATGAGTTATTGGCAGTTTTGTTAAGAACCGAGATATTATAAATGCATCAACGCCACCACGAAAAAGTGAATCATTTTTATTTTAAAACATGACCATTTAGCATCACCACAGTAGGTATAAAATGCATAAACAAAATAATAAATTACATAAACAAGAGAGTTAACAGGGTCTGATTTTTGCGTTTATTTTCTTTTTCCTTGAGTGATCTCATCTACATATTTATTTACTAACAATTCTAATAGAAAAGACACATGTCACATGACAGTCGTCCTCTGGGAATGTTCCTGTTTAATTAATTACCGACAATTAAGTGATTTTCAAGTTAAATGAAGGTCACACGGAAAATGGAAACTCAATTTTCTTAAGGTGAAAGGAAGGTTACGGATTTGGATGATTAAAGTCTAAGTTACATTCTAAGATTCAAGAAATACAACGATACTAAATAAAGTCTCTTGAGACTTTCTGAATTCGGTTTATAAGAAAGAAAAAAAATCGGCCAGTGCGTGTCGTTGTTTTTTAACAAAGTAGCTTAAAATGTAATTATTAGTTGGGTTTATTTATGGGTTGTTTATTTTACTAAGGGCTGATTTTTCAATCGTTAGATAACTTTTATCTGGGGAATAAATATGGCGGTTTGACATATTTTCTATACAAAAGCTGTCAAAATGTCAAACATATTCCCCAGATAAAAGTTATCTGACGATTGAGAAATCAGCCCTAAGTCAATAAGTACAAATTTTTCGTGAGTCCATAATAATGTTTTAAATATAGAACTTTGCTACGAATAAACATGTTTCTCTTAAAATAGAAGAGTTATATGTATAAAATCTAGAATTTCGAAAAAATATAAGTGTATTTGGCACTCCTAGAAAAGGTTGTCCCCTTTTCTAGGAGTGCCTTTAAAGATGTCTCTTTACCCAGAAGCTGTATAAGTTGAAAAAAAAAACCGGCCAAGTGCGTGTCAGACCACACACAAAGAAGGGTTCCGTAGTTGGGATGAATTTATCTCAAAAACAAACTTAACATTGTACTTAGTTGAAAAACATGTTCTCCCATACATCGATATACGTCACGGTCAATTCTCCAACTGCAAATGTAAGTATGTAATCGCAATTTTTTTTATGTGATGAAACTACAAATTAACGATTTTCGGACTTTTTCCTTTAGCTTTGAGACTTTGCTTCTTGCCAAATTCATGATTCTAGGTCAACGGGAAGTACCTACCCTATAGGTTTTATTTTTTGCGAGTATCAAAATATGTCGCATAAATGGCCGTATTTTTTTTATTGACTTAGAAGCTTGATTTTTTTGAGCTCCAAAGGACAGTCCCTTGGAGCTCTAAAAAAGTTAAGACCTATTATAACGTATTTGATATTAATTTCAACTTGATGCCTCCCGCGTTCCTGTATGAGAAAAAAGGTCTTGACAGACTAACAGATATACGGACAACGAAGTGATCCTATGAGGGTTCCGTTTTACCTTTTGAGGTACGGAATCCTAAAAAGAGGATCACACGATAGAAGAGAAAACTTACGACTGGAGCCGAGTTTACGCGATTCAGCATCACCGACCGACTGGAGCCGAGTATACACGATTCAGCGTTACCTTAGCGTCACCTACCCGAGCGTGACGGTTCAGTTTCGTTCACTGTTCAGAACGAGCGCAAAGTACGCATAAATAAGTCACCAGTCGGTATGTATTTAAGCGGAGATTGCGGAGTTATTTTCAGAATAAATAGCGTAGAGTCATCTCAAAACCTCTTTCTCTTGAATTTGTATATATGTATACATATATAATATGGGTATATATTATAGTAAATATGTATGTATGTTTATTATAAGTTTATATCTTATTTACTTTAAATGTACAAATTGTTCCTTTCTAACAAAGCACCTGCCATCTAATCTCTTCACCACCATTGGTTGACTGGTAGAGAATGCCTAAGACATTACCTAAGTCCGCCTTTGTACTTTTTTAACTGAGAAAAGTTTAAATAAATAAATAAGTTTTCACTTCAACAATTCATGATTTAAGCTACTACCAGAACTTCAGCTACAAAATGTACTTTAATCTCTCACCGAGTACAGTCAGCTACAAAAATATGTATCGCATGTTACGCGAAGCCTGTTACATGGTTTATTGTCGCGTTATTACTGGCACGCGGTGTCAATGACGAATTTTGAGGACGTTTAATACAATTTATGCGATGTTCGACTGTACTTAACTGTTGTATTATTTGGAAGTTTACGATTTTGAGAGTTTCATACGAGTAAAAACAAATTGAGTAGTAAAAGAAAATATTTTTGGGTTACCTACCTACAGTCCTACGTAATGAAATAAGGTCTTTTTACAAAACTTGCTCATTAATAAAGTAATTACAAAGTAAAACTACCTAAGAACGCCAGCTTTTGAAATAACTGGATAAAACTGATTACTGTTTTCAGAAATCATGAAAATTGTTCAACTATTTCTAACACCTTGTAATTTACAAAGTGTTTCACACGAAAACCTTGCATTTCGCCGAGTATAGCAATTAATGTTGTATTAAGGGTTCAACTTAAAGTATGCGTGACAAAGACGTCGGTCGCTTATAAATATTTCATCAATCATCATTAGAGACGCCTGACGTAAAATTTAGCGATTGTGCGCACGTAGGTAACAAATGTACACGAAACTCGGAATAAATAATGGTGATTGTTGTATTATTTTAATATCTACGTAACACATGCTAATTTAACACCTACTGTTTAGTATTAATTCTATAATGTATAATACATTTACGGGCATCGTGTTATTGGGTTTTTCCATCCAGAATTTCTCAGTAGCAGCCTGGAGTCTGGATTTGCGTCTGGTTGATAGTAGGTTCGCCCCCTATTACATGGCACTTAAACGTACAGAACTGGCGAAATGTGGGTGCACCTCTGCCTAACCCTTCGGGGATTACAGGCGCGATGTTATGTAATACTCATAATAATATTTAATCGAAAAACAAACAAATATAAACTACTTATATATAGGGATGAAACGATTACAATTAATCGTACCGATTGGAAAATAATCGTAATCGGCAAGGGATAATCGTTTCATCTACCAAGTATCAACATTGCAGATTTATAGTATTCCGTTAGACAATAAATATTAGTGACCATTTCTCCCAATTGATATGAAACCCTCGCTATCAGAAATGATATTGTATAACATCTACGTGAATGAACTGCCGGGGTTACCACTGTTGCCAGGCTATATCCTCTTGATATCTCCCATGCGTTCGCTATTGTTCCAAACACATCGCCGGAGGCAAAAGGATCCGGAACGTATATGTTACTGTCACTGGTATACATAATGCCTTCATCACCTCTGAATTTCCACCCAACTTATGACCCTAGTGGTCATCCTCTCACCTGTAGTTTCCATAGGCGTACTCGTAAAGTTTTAACAAAACCGTGACTAAACTAGGGGTAGGTACTTACTACCTAGTTTCTGTACTTATACGATGAACAATGTTTGCCTAATTTAGTAATTTCTCTTTCTAAACGAATATTTGTACATCACTAGTGCGAAGTTTGGGTATTGAAAATTGGGCTTCAGTAAATTTTGATCTACCGTACCGACCGAAACCCTGGTTAACTATGTGTGTTTAATAAAAGTTTCAACATCCACAATTCAAACAGCAAAAAGCGTATCCCTTTTCGTGGCTAGTAAAAAAACTCTACAGAGTAGACTAACCGAGAATAAAATAAAAAAACCGAAGTCGTTCATGGTCTTAAATCTCGAGGCTTTACAAGAATGAAAAATTTAAGATAATCTTGAGTAATTGTGGCTTTTTTATAGCTGCTTTTCGACTCGAATGGTCGCTATTTGGTTGTCTTATATTCGACTTGAAAGTTCTATAGTTCCGAACACGAAAATCGATATTCTAGTATACTTTATTAAACCGTTTTGATTGAAAGTTTGTTCTCACTGAAGCATATTTTTTCTAGAACTTAATGTACCTACCCTAATAAATAAATAAATAAACATTTATTTCAGACCAGGTCCATAGGTATTTTGTTAGTAACAATGCACTTAAAAAACTAATGTTAGTATTGGCAACAAAATTAAATAATGACATGAAGCCGTACCCACCTTTGCAGCATGGGGGACTCCCACCGATCAGTAAATACACCCAGTATAGTACGTAGTAACTATTCAGTAATCTGTGGTATAGTGTTGGTACTGCCACGAACGAAGAAAAGAAGCCATTAATTAAATCTGGAACATAGACGTTTAGTGTTTTTATAAATAAGCACACACAGTCGGTCGTTTTCTAAAGCGTTTTATTGCTAATTACAAGTTAATTGCCAGATAAAAATCTTCATTTATTAGTTACAATTTTCTTAAGTGTATTGGTTAATTAATTTTTAGGTATTTTAAGTTACTCTGGTTCAAAACTAATTTCATTCAAAATAAATGATACCTCATTGTTTGTGATTTAAGCTCTTACATTAGTCAAAACATGTCATTATAAGGCAGTGTTTTAAGTTAGATTTAACTATAAACTAATACATTGTAGACAAACTGCTACACGCCGTACTCGCAATTACATTTTTTTAGCAAAATCTAGGGTGACCCAATATTTAAGGGACTTAAGGGAAAGTCATGAACAAAGAACTGGTTTATGAATTCTTTAGTCAGTTTAGCCTTAAAAACTTATCCGATTAAAACTCCTGTTCATATTTAATGCACAGATTCTGCAACGAAAGACCGCACAACAGTAGACCAGGCCGGTACGTTCACCAAGGTTTCAAAGTTGGGTCATAAAATTTTACACGCCAATTTTTCGCCTATAACAAATCGGGAACACTACAACTCATGAGTTGGTACTTGGTAGTTTAAACAAGGCTTTTACTAGCGAGTTTTGGAAAGTCCTTGGTCTCGAACTTGTACACTTTTACATCCGACTTTATCCGCTATCGAGATCAAAGTTTGAGATTTCATTTTGGGGTAAATCGCCAACGAAAAATCGTTAAAAGCTTTTTCTATACACCTAAGTTTGGGAAACTATCCTCAGTTTGGTTGCCTGCTCCTCAGACCTCTTTGTTTTTGAAGTGTAAACTTCTTTAGACGCGTTGAGCACTTTTTACAGTTTCACGACATGTAACTTGGAACATGCAACATGCTCCAATGAGTTTTTGTTTGTTTGTTTGTAATGGATAAACTCAAAAATTACTGAACCGATTTTAAAAATTCTTTCACCTGTAGAAAGCTACATTATCAGCGAGTAAAATGGGCTGTATTTTATTGTCAAAAAAATTAGAGATCCCTACAAAAATTGCAATAATGTAACCCAATAAATAAATAAAATTAATTTATTTCAGGTATTTCCACATCATAACCCATATTAGAAAATATCTTAAATTGTTCAATAATAAATACTAATAATCACACAAATAACTACAAACGATTACATACAATATAAATACAACATCAACACACAAATTAGATAAATTAAATTCAAATTCATATTCAATCATAATCAACTCATATTCATTACAGTAGTCTCTTACGAGCGTCACTTTAGGTAACTTGTCCACACAGCAGTGCCGCACTTAGGGACAGTCCAACCTATTTGCTATCTATCACACTCTGAACGCTATTGGAGCTGGCCCTCACTCTGCGCACAAGAGACGCGGGGCGCTTCCGCATGGTCGCATGAAAACAGTCCGTGCGCGCCCAAGCGCTGCAGTAGCGAGGCAGACCCAAAACTGCTCTGAAAGCGTTGCCGCGTTGTTAAATTGAACGCGGAGGGTGCTGTAGCTTTTCTGCGTATAATTAGCCCACAGGCTGCAGGTGTACATTTGTTTTCACGCCATTTGAGCAACGCGCGAACCTGTGAACCTGCGGGTCAGCATATTAGCTCTTTTAGATAAAACCCTCCGCTCCCGTTCCAAAAGGTCTACTCCCTAAGTCCGTCAACGAAGATACGGACCTGTCCGAAAGTAGGTAATCCGTCAAAACAAGTGTGCAATTAAAATTTTCTGACGGGCAAAAACTCATCGGGCGTAGGGACAACTGTAAAATCGTGTTGTCATTCATTCATAGTTCGGAATCCGAACTAATCTTATCTCCGTAAGTGATACGGAGTAAGACAACGCCCGTAACTTCGGCCGAAACTATGGGCTTCGTGCTTAGGGAGTAGACCCTCAGGTCAGCATGATCCGTGAGGTCAGCCGTGACTATATGCCCTAGATAT
This sequence comes from Fissipunctia ypsillon, assembly GCA_947568875.1. Taxonomy (NCBI): domain Eukaryota; kingdom Metazoa; phylum Arthropoda; class Insecta; order Lepidoptera; family Noctuidae; genus Fissipunctia; species Fissipunctia ypsillon. The sequence continues at coordinate 9,596,331 of OX387659.1, read as the reverse complement.
TTAAACTGATTCACCCTGTCTAAGGGTACACTAATAAAACGTATGGCAGTACATAGTCGGGGCATATAGCACCACCGGCCTCAAAGACCATGTACTGACTTTCCTTAATATTAAACAAGTCCATGTTTAACAGCGTAAAATGTATAAAACATTTGCCTATGAAAGTAATTATTGGTCATGCGCTACGAAAACTATTGATGATGATACTACATGTTTATAGTACTTACTCATCATTACCCACAGTAAAGTCCGCGAGGCTATATGTCTAAGTATTATAGTTAAGTCATAATAACTGTTTTTTTTTTTCAAATTAGTCAATCAAAACACGGGTAAAACCGAAAGATGTAGACATTCGTATCATGGTTTTAATCCTTAACCAAATAAATATTTTCATAATCAAGGTTGAGTAGGTATGTAAGAGTATGTAGGTACTCATGTAAATTATTTTTTAAATTATTTGAATCGGACCTTTCGTTTAGAAATTACGACGGGTATAAAAATGTTTAAAGTATTAATTTTTCACTAGCTGTGCCCCGCGACTTCGTTCGCGTGGATGTCGTATGATACACAATATCTCCCTCGTCCCCCGACCCGTCGCCAACCATCGCCCGCCCGCGCTATTACTTCGTTTTCGCTTAGTGTTCATTCTGACTTTTTCTTTCTGCTCGGCTACTAAGGGTCGTAGTGTGATGTTAAATAGCCTACAACTATCCTCGAGAACTGGGCTACCAAATACAAAAAGAATTTTTCAAATCCAACTTTTTGTTCATAATTTCATGGGTTTTAATTTTTTTTTTTTGCGTGGAACCCTAATTATTTTTCTAAAATAAAAGTAGCCTAAGTTACCCGCCGTAACATCAGCTATCTGCCAATGAAAGTCCCGTTAAAATCGGTCCAGCCGTTTCGGAAATTAGCCGGAACAAACAGGCAGACAGACAAAAATGTTAAAAATTGCTTTTTTGCTATAAGTACCGTTGTACTTTATTATGCATTTAGTAAAAAGTTGTTATTTTGACATTACGAACAGAGACTTCAATTTTATTTATTGATTTGATTTGATTGTTGGAACGTGCTAATCTCTCCATGGCGACATGTCAGAATATTGAGATTTCTGAGCTATTTCAAAGTTAAATATCAATGTTTTATACATATAAACCTTCCGAAATAAATTCTCTAAATGAAGGTGAAAACCGCATCAAAATCCGTTGCGTGGTTTAGGAGGACTTAGCGGATATACAGACAGACGCGGAAAGCGACTTTATATACTATGTAGAGAAGTGATGAAGAACGACTTCCTTCTTATGCGTAATAATAACTAACAGCGATCGCTATGCCAATATTTTTATGGTGATTAACAATCGACATTTGAATTCCTTACCACAAATAAGCGGTTTTGACTGATGTTGAGTACTCTTTTTGTTTTAAGTTGAGTTTGTTATTATGTGGGAGTAGACCTGTTTCTGCGGACATTGGTGGTGTTAGGGACAAGCGGGGTAGGGCATTATAGTCTCCTGACGTTTATGAACCGTAAGATTTACTCGTACGTAGAGCAAGTAATCTTTACACTTGGATCGACTAAAGTTCAATGTAAAACGATTAAAATGTAAGTAGATATAGTGCAAGTAAATATTTTGAAATTTGAATGTAAACATTCATTGGTTTATCATAATTCAGTACAACTTATCACCGAGTTTGGCAAGACTGCGCTCTGCGGTAAGAATAATGTTTTATCGAAAACTCCAGTTTTCAGTTTAAAATTCGATCCATCGAATTTTAATGATATGATGATTTTTGTAGTACTTAGTTGCAATGCTAATGTTACACTTTAAATTTCAAGTGTTTATTTAAACTTTATCTTACAATTAGCTGTTGCCCGCGGCTTTGCCCGCGTGGATGTCAATACTTCCCTATTTGAATCGGATTTTGTTAACAATTTCATGGGTTTTCATTTTTTGCGCGGAACCCTATTTCTTTTGCTAAAATAAAGGCACCCTAAGTTACTCCTTATAACATTAGCTATCTGTCAGTGAAAGTCCCGTCAAAATTGGTCGAGCTGTTTCGGAGATTAGCCGGGACAGACCGACAGGCAGACAGACAAAAATTTTAAGAATTGTTTTTTTCGTTATAAGTACCGTATATACATTTAGTAAAAAGCTGTTATTTTGACATTACAAACAGATACTTCAATTTTATTTATTTGTACAGAAGACTAGATTCCATAATAAATTATCTGTAGAGATGGCCATAAGTTGTTACCATTTGGAGTTTTAAATAGTTATTTATCTTTTATTTTAAATAAAACATATTGATCAAACTCAGAAATTGAATACGATCAATACAATCTGTGTTCATACAATCTGTGTTCACTTCATTCAACTCGTTCATTCCGTGTTTTATACATGGATTCAATTAAGTCCTTTATTCAGCGTAGACTGCCCGAATTTCGGCAAAATTCTCAATGAAACCCGAAAGTGAAGTTATGAAACTTAGAATACAGTAGCAAAGTTTCATGTATCAGAAATGAATTTTTCGCAGAATCTTGAACATAGGTAGAAGAACAAAGGGTCATGCCTATCAATACTGTGAATATAAACCCTTCAATCACCTTTGTATTCATATTATAACGCCGCAAATAGCCCATTGTTGTTTACACTAAGCCACTCTCCTAATAAGGTTTTTTAAGTGTTTTTCTTTATTCTTTTTCAAACCTATGCTTGCGACCTTCGTACTCCATTAAGGCTCCTGCAAACAGGCGCGACACGCGACGAGACACAAAGACACCACGTGCCGCGCGACAAGCGGTTCCTTTGTGTCGCGCGCGATTCGCGTCGCGTGTCGCGCCTGTTTGCAGGAGCATTTATTTCCACGCTCGCATTAAGCTTGTGGTAAACTATAAGTAAAAAAAAAAAAATTGACCGCTTTTTTCCCTAGAATTTTGCTATGACCATGTCATTCGATTTTAATAATAAGTAATGGCCTCACAAGGGCATGTTGTTATAGCTAACATTTTAGAAACTTAGTACCTACTTATCACGTTAAACTGCGTCTTCAAGCTAGAAAGCTTATACAAGCTAAATAAAATAAAGTGGAAGACTGAGTCAGTATTTTAAAATAACAGTCATGTCTCGGGGTTAGGTGGGGTCCGTCCAGATTTAATGTTTACTGGGGCAAAACTGTATGAATGTTACTAAACATCACAGAATTTAGGTACATTTGTGCAAAAGTAATTTGTGTACATTTCTTCTTATAAGTAACAATAAATATTTAACCAGTATGTTTAAGTATATTCCGCGGCATCCGGTCTCGCCAAACAAGAGGAGCGCCGCGCCGCTTTGACGCCGGATGCGAGAGTATCGGCGCACGCGCTGCCCATTCTAAAGTTCGATCCACAAACGTCAATCCATCAATGTCCGTCTTCCTTCGCGCCGGAAAGAGATACTGAATTCGTAGCAAATTAAAATTTATTTTCAATACAAATCCTTAATTTGTTAAGCAAACGCGTCGTGTCGATAATGAACAACCTTAATGGCATTACTATTAGAAATGGATGGAAGCTCATGCATTGTTTGTACTGTAGTAGGTGCCTGCCTTTGTGCATAAATTATGCTTGTCCCTCTATAATGTAACAATGGAGCCCAATTTTAGGAAGTTGTTATTATAAATTTTATCGATGTCAATATCCGTACCCGTACCTCATAGATATCTAACGAAACTCAAAAAAAAAAAAAAATTGAAAAATATGTATGCAATATTACACCACATTCTGCAAAAGCGTTTGAGGAAATATGTCACGATGTCAACTAAAAAAAATTGTGAGATAGGGAGTCAGAAGATCAGTGTCCTTACATCAGGATAAGAAACGACGCAACTTGACATTGATTCAATACGTTGAGTCAACTCGCCTGCGACCCGCACTCGTCCATCCCGATAAGGACAGCAGTGCGTGCCACTTAGCTATAAATAAGCCAGATAAAATACTGGTTACTGCAACTAATTACCATTTAAAAATGGCCTTGAAGCTTTATAAGAGGTGCTAGAGAATTTCACAGCAAAAACTGTTAGGCTTATAGTCACACCCTGTTAATTTTATTACACTTACTCTCAAACTACTGGGACGGAACTACGTGTGAGAGGTAAATTATTTAATCAAATCATAGCTAAGTACATAATAATAAATTATAGTGTGTTAGTGTTATTGGGTTTTTCTATCTGGAATTTCTCAGTAGCAGCCCGGAGTCAGGATTTGCCCGGTAGATGGCAGTAGGCTCGCCCCCTATTACATGAGACATAAAAACATAACTGTGAAATTTCGGGGAAACAAGGCGTGATGTTATGTTATGTGTTATACTAATAAACTAGTGTATGTAATGTAATCTTGAGCAAACTTTGTGTTATATTCGATACTAATTAACTAGTTGTATTGCTGACCATCTGACGTCTCGTTTTCTTATTTACTCTTCAATGAGTTAGAAAGAGACGAGACAAAGTCTGTGTAATAATTATTAGTAAAGGGCTAGGCTCCTTAGAGCGAGTTGCTCTCTCGTTAAAGCCCTTGCTTCATCCATTTTAGGTGTCGTCGGCGCCTGTGGATTGTCGCCCCAATAAGGAAGCGGTTGCTATCCCGATATTTATGACTGTCTATAAAAATATATCTGTTATTACGCCGCCTCTGTCTTCTAATCCATTATTCAAGTTAAGAGTTACTGCAAGAATGTCTTAAGTAATGGTTTTCTTAGTAGTTAGTGATCAAGTGACTAAGCGTCTATTTCTAGTTCACAATGCCACTTTGATCCAGAAACGGAACGAAACAAAGTTATTTTCAGAGCTGATCCTTTAATGAATTTGCGGGTAATGTGTGACTCATTAGCTATTTCAAGTTACTTTGTACGTTAACATCAGTTATACTATAATACATAGTATCAAACTCAAGAGCAGCTTTATAATCGATTGATTGATATGTGATGGATTAATGAGCTGTTCAATAATTTGTCCGCACGCAACAGTATAGGGAATTCCAATGTGGTTTGACAAACGCATTCATTGTTAGAAGCTTCAGTGCGATGGTTAATAATTAAAGCCAATTAAAGAGCATCGACTCGTGTGAAGACTCGTATCATAATATCGCTTAATCAATTTGATCGCGAGCAACTGAGCCGGGGTCATTGACATTCAACTAGCGTTTCTTGTTACGTTGACTTACTAACGTTATACCAGTTATACTCTACAGTTGCATTAATTAGTTGTACAGTACTCTGCGTTAGTAATCCTTTTGATTGGTGTCGAGATAATCTATGACGGGTTGAAACATAAAATGGTCCGAGCCCGGTATTTGGGTCGCGGTGATTGCTCCAACGCCCAGATTCCCAGCAACAATGCTCTGTCCCACTCAGCGGTCTTTTGTCTTGATACACGTCCCATCCCAATCTATTTTCACGAGTAGATTAACTTAGATATAGTTACATTATAATATTTCGTCGAGTTTTACATTGACATAGTTGGAACTGCTACAAAGAGCTGACGTTCGTGCTGATCAATTAGGTTTGTACTCCACGCGACATATTGTAAGACACGAAGATACTTTTGTTACATAACATTTTATTTGACAAACAAAAAAAAATATAACGGCCAGTGACTCGCGGAATACCGTTTGCCGCCTAATCCAAATAGAAGCAGCTAACGTTATGCAAACGCGAAACTGCGAATACTAATCCTGGAGTAATCGTTTTGAAAAATGTCCCGACGCGACTTTAATTTGCATACAATAGGCGGTGGAGAACGGTGCAGGACGTGTCACGCAGCACGCTCCGTCCGTATTCGTAGGAATTACGCCTTTTACTTAAAGTCACGTGACAATTTCCCACACAAAGTGCTCTCGAACGAAAGCTTTGCCGCCGGAAAGAAAGAATTTAATTTGCTGAGACAGACAGGCAAATTGATTTCCTCTTTGTTACTTTTTTGGGCGCCTTAACCTTTTTAAAACGCGCACATAACACAAGGCTTATATCTCTCAGGCAATCTTCTCGTATGTTGTAAAAAATTTGGTTATGTTTCGGATAATTTGAATGAAAATTCATTGAATAATGTCGTACGTACGTACGTCCCGAAAAAAGGTTCTGCTAAATTTGCTACCGGGCAAAAAGTAAAACATGGTTATAAATCTTGTTAATATTAATTAACGAGAGAACTGGGTAATAATGTAATAAATTACAATTAGTAAAAATAAAATCTCAGCATGTTGTTATAATGGTATGTAATTCAAAGACTCGCACAATACAGCTATTTCACGGGCCCTCCAACTGCTCGCATTTAATTTTATTGTGTGTGAATGTAATAAAGGAAATAAACGTATGCAATATTCGTACTGCTGTTAAGCAGTAATCCCGCCTCAAATTGAGCCAAATAACTGTTTCCTTTTATGATTATAATCTTTTCTTGTTTTCGTGGTCTCTGTTTCTGTGTTGACTTTGGATCTTTCGGAGATGAAATTTTTTTTTTACAAAACAAATAAACCGACTGCCAAAAAAACACTACAATGTGAAAAATAACTTTGATTTCGGAAGTCGGTGTCTTTGGTTTCGTATTTTCGTTTTTTGTCATCGACTTCCGAAATCAAAGTTATTTAATTTGTAGTGTTTTTTTTTGGAAGTCGGTTTTATTATTTCTAAAAAAAGTTTTTGTTTATCACTTTTGAGTTGTGCTACCTTCCCCACACAAATTGGAAAACCACTACCTGCTATGTAAATTACTGTGACGGGAAGTTTAATAACTTAGTACATCATCCACATAAACTAAGTGGGTAAAATAAGTATTATTGAAGTTAACTCAAAAACAACCCAAACAAAGTTAATCAATTTTACGTGGGACCAACTTTGAGGTATACCCTCCCGAATGAAACAAGAATCGTTCAAATCGGACTAACCTGTAAAAAGTTATGCGTGGTTATACATAAAAAAGAATATGTACGCCCCAACTTGAGAACCTTCTCCTTTTTTATCAGTTAAAAATATAAGAGATTCAGTATCGACTGAATGAAAGTGCACTAGCTAGGCAGTTTACTGCTTAAACCTAAATAAGTCGTTGGGTCGTTGCAACCAAAATATTGTCAGATGAGTGAGAACCATCACTCGACGGAAATATGGACTCCGTCAATTTCTACAGAAGTTTTTTTAGGCAATCAAATACAGCATAACTATAGCCAGAAATAAAATCTTACAGGCGGTTTTTCTCTAGAAACAATAAACGAAATAGAACAACCAACAATGCTCCCGTGTGTAATACGTATATTATTTTCCCTAAATATATCACTACAGTTGTTCAGAAGCCCCCGAAGCCATTGAAGAGGATGTATATTTATATGAGCACTGGATTACTTAAGTTTACTTGGATATGTTTCTTAGACCATTGTTACTGGGACCCTAATCTGATTCTGCGAAACTTATGTATCCTTTGCTTGTGTTTTGTCTTTATCGTACGAAAACGTCATCTAAACATAGTTATAGTACTCTATTTACTTACCTACTTACACTCTTGAGTATAAATATATTATTATTTCTTAGTAATTATTTTAGGTATTGAGTGTACTTCAACCTGTGAGTGAGTAGTGAGAGTCGTTCGTGTATATTTGTCTGTTGATTCAGTGAGACTAGTTTTAGCTTCTGTAATTTACGAGGCATCGTTCTTCGTCCTCACTTCTGCCCGGCTCACTGCCAGATCTACTTCACTTGATGGTTCTGCTTTCTGCTCATTATAATCATTCCAACCATATATATTAGTTTAGCGTCCATGAAGAATAGCATTTTTTTGGTCTACGGTTGCTTGTCAATAAATAAGGAACTTCAAAGCGTTCATGAAGTACTTCTTGCATTGTTTTGTCTATTCGAAGTTCATAGGCGTGCTTATGTCAAAAATAAAATAAATGGTTAGTAAGTGTAAGCATAATTAAGAGAATTCATACAGTACCTAGCTACTACTTGTCATTCATGAGCAGTCTCTTCCGTGTCATTTCTGCAAACTCGGGAATAACATGCGTCATCGATTTTAATGTTCAGGTAGATTCTGCTTTTGATTCAATAGCAAGATGACATGTAGTTTACAATATTCAATTATCTTTTATGAATCTCTAACTTACTGATATGTTTCTTGACTCTAGCGTCTCTTCTCGTCTTTTATATAAGTTTAATAACTTCTTGAACAACAAAAACAATCGCGTTTCTGTGACAGACTACCATGTAAGTGCACTAATCTCATGTGGCAGACGATAACGTAATTAACTTGATAATGATTGTCTCGCAGACAATCAATTCACTTTTGCTAATGCTCGCCGAAGTCCCGTGTGGTGAGACAGTGATGAATTGCAGCCATATAGACACACTGTCTAGATAAGCCTAATTTATTGCGCCTTATGTACACCATAGTGATTAAATTGTTCTCAATACTGCACTACTTGAAGGACGATTCACCGATTAACCTCAACTAGGAAAAATATGTCATGGTCGACCAGAATTTTTCGTAAATTCTTTCCTATGCGCATCATTTATGCGCACACATACCTCTTTATCTAACTTAGAGTAGAGCGAGCACGTCTTGGTAATGAAATTCCTATCTGATAACATAACACTTTACCTACAGGGAATCTGCTCCTGGAACCTAGTTCTTAATTCTTCAAATTCTTCTTGATGTTTAATACGAAACAAAAAATTTAGCAGGTTTTAGATCGAAACCCCTAGTAATCCGCACTGCCCTCTAAAGACGACCACATTTGGCTAAACTGAAATCCGTATTTTTTCTACGCAAAGGATCGTAAAAAGCGAACGTTAAACTTGAAAGTCTTCAATACTTACGAGCTTGGGCGCTTCCCTAAAGGGATCGAGCTTACAGCATTGTCTCGATTTAAACCCGCGACATAGAATCACGATGCGTCGTGTATCGTGTCTCATCTGTACTCTCCAGGGAAATTGAACAGTACACGAGCGATTCAATCTGCTAATACGTCTGCATAGACATTGTTGTGGATTCTGCTAAGCCAACTTAATTTCTCCTTACCTCGACATATTAACTTAACAGATACTATAACATTCTGTGACTTTTGTAAGTGAAAGCGTTATTCCTTGTGTTGCTACAAGATTTTTAATGTTGACGTGAAACGACAAAACAATAAAACAAAGAGTGATGAGAATTCCGTTGGTGAAAAAAGAAACTAGCTAATGATGTAATACTAATTCTTTAACATCATTAAATCAACCTTTTTCTGTGGTAACAAAGCAGTTATTAAACATCGTAAATATTAAATTCATAATGGTCTGGAAAGCCCACAAATCACAATAAATCAGACTAAAAAAACAAAACGACGATACTCATCTATTCAGATTCGCTTGAATAGAAATTAATTTCATCAGTAGCCTCAGTAGGCCACGTCTCATTTCACAAATGGACTTTCAGACGAGTTATGAAAGGAATGTGAAGTGAACGAGATATCGTTGGAGGCAAATGAGTTGACGACTCGATTGTTAGTGGCCATTTGTAAAAAAATAGGTCGCCATTGTTCGGTTGACGACCTACGGCCTCCTATTATGCCTGACCCGATAGTAACCACAACTTCATTATAATTCCATTTAAATATATTTTAAGTAAACAGTAGTGGGAGACCATTCCATAGATATTGTTTATTGATAACCTTGTTGACATATTAACGAGATGTCGGAACGAATTGCTAAGTAAGCGCGATGAAAGACATGGGCCAGGGGCTGCCCGACCGCACCGGGCTATTTCTGTTTCAAGACGTTGACCTGCTCCTATCTGCATTTGGAGATGCATTCATCGTTTTTCAAACGTTTTATTCCAAGCCTACATACAACGTCCGCATTTATGAAATGTTTATACGTTTATTGCATGAGTGAACTGTCACTTTTATAAATGTGGTCATACATATTAGCAACGTCATTACCTTCAAACGTTACAGCAGTAGGTATAATAAATCAGTTTCATCCCTCCAAGGGTCGCCGCCTGAGTCCATGTTGGTCTATTGTTTGAGTACAATGTGCCCCATCTGCAATTGTTCGGAACAATTTATGGCATATACTTTTAGACCATGATTTTTTATTCAAATCTGTCTGTTCCGCTCTTATGTAGGAGAATAGGAAAATGCCATAACGTAAAACACTACCACCGCACCGCCTGAGCAACTGTTTGTATTCATATCAAACGATTTGATTTCAAACTTCCGATTCCTGGAAATGTAGCCGTTGATATGAATTGAGAATAAGCTAGCAATATTTGTAAGGTACCGTCCGCTTTTGGTTACCGCACGAGTATTGATTTACCCTGCGGCAAAGAACTTTCTGTTATTAATACAAAGTCTATTCAAACTTTAATAACAGCAGTACTGACGGTAAGTGGTAATTAAAGAAATACAGACGAGTAGGAAGTCAATAGCGACGGGAAGTATGCACCTATTTGCTTAGACTTAGTGTAATTATAAAGATAATTGATAAAGTTTCCAGACGATTTTCGTATATGTAATTGAAAAACTTCCTAAAACAATGCCATATTTAGTTCAAATGCATTTAATTTCCTACAAATATTACTGCTTTGTCAGCACTTTGTTTCGGTTTTCTTTTTGTCGGAAAATAGCCACCGTACCATTTACTATTGAAGTTAATAAAGCTTTGAACTCCTAAACAACGAAAAATAAAAGGTTTGCTTTGATGTGTCATAATTGTCATGAATATTTTCCATTTGCACCGAACTTTGAACAATTCTCTTTCGTTCTCTATTACCATATTCGTTGATTGCGGATCTCAGTCGGACGTGTCAACTCGAATATTATTCACATAATTGAATCTCGTCGTTGGAGTGTCCCCGTACCTTAGGATCCTCTGAACAGACCGGCTCCATCTATCATACAAACGTGAATAATTGAATTTCAACGGTAAACTCTCGAGACCCGATTCCCAGTGACCTGCTGAAATTATCTGTTTACTTACCCTCTGGACGGAGATATTGTAGACGTAATTTTTTTAGAGCTTTTGAAAAAAAATGTAACTAGAGTTAGTCCTAAGTTGACACTTTGCATATTCAACGAGTGACTTCGCCTTCTTAAACTAAACTTGTTGTTTAAACATAATTCATTCCTAGTTGATGTGTGGTTATGACTTGCCTTAGTTATTTGTTATCACAAAGAGACAAATAAAACTAAATTAATGGAAATGTCTATGGCAAACGGTCATTTAATTAATAAACATAATTGTGCAAACATAGGTAAAGGTAGGTTGTGAGTGGTGGCTGCGTACGATTAACTTGATATTACAAAACTCGTTAGTACTTAGCCCAGTAAACAGGTACTGGATTCGGTTACTGCGGTCAGCAAGCGAACAATATGCTCTCACCGCAGTATCAAAATCTGTTCATATTATGTAAATACGTTGGAAGAGACACACAGTTTTCGATTATTATTCATGCTTTTCATCCAACATGTAGTTACTTCTGTTACTCGAAACTTTTGAAATGTGATCAATCTTCCGCGTCTTGGCTCTTTCTTTTTTTACTTTATTGTCAAGTATTATGTCTTCTACAGTGCTATTCATTATTTGCATCTCCTTCTTATATGGTTTCAATTTAACCACGCTTTGGATCTGATTTGCCATCGTTTTTCTCAACTTTGCTTGGTCTTCTTCCTTCTCTAATATGAGTTCATTATTAAAATATTGTTCATAAGGAATAAGTACGTCTCATAACAGAGCATATGGCACCAAAGCACGTCGAACACTATCTCCGCGACTCTGTGTCCTGCCCGAACACTATTAGATTACGTATTAAGAAAACAAAGCGATGTAATTTCAGTTGTGACCGCAACATTTACGACCTGTTGCGCTCCCCTAATAAAACACTAAATTAGTGCTTACCTGTCTTTGTCGAAAGCTTTGCGGAAAGCCTTTACAATTGTACTGCTCATTGTGTAATCTTTACGTTATGGGGAATTGCGTAGCGAATGGGCTAGGGCTGCCGGAATGTCAACCTTACTTACAGTTACCACAAATTTATGTGTTCAGGAAATGGATGTTGTCTAGATTTCACCTGCTTTGTTAAAAAAGATTCTTAAAAAGAAATGAATACTAGTTCCAAGAACGACCTTTTCTGAAATAAGTTTGTATATACATAGGAACAGCAGAATAAAACTGCCGCAGTGACAAAACTCTGACTAACAACGAATAACAGGACGTATCCAATTTACCAGCTTGGATGTGCTAAAGCCCTAGGCACAGGACAATGATGGACTGATTGACAGTAATGACAGTAGTGTCAGCGCCACGGGTGGCCTGTCACTTTACTTAGTCTATGTAACTGGTTCAACGTCTCCAACTCGCTTGCAACTTGGTCGGAAAATTCCTTCAATTAGTGGCTTGTATTTCCAAGTGCTAAACATATATGCTACATATACAGTTACCTTTGCAAATAGTCGCGGAAATACATCTCACTATAACCTATGGCCATTGTTCAAAAATATTATTGTCAGGCTTAATATACATCATCCAGTTTACAGAAATGTCTGTCAGGCATTACCATCCGTATCTACGTCTTGTTTGCGTTGTCTCCTCTGCCCTAAATTTTCCAAGTTGTTAATGAAAAAGCTTCGTCGCCCCGGCTCGCCGTGTAATTTCTCTTCAAAGCTGGCTCCGAGGCCTGTTTGTTATTTTCTGTAATCACAGGCCCAGAATATATTATACCTACGTTAGACGCCCTTCCCTTGATGCGTTATGCTGCGTTAATACTGCCTTATTACATTTCCTTGTTTATCGATCTTGTCGTCGTGCTAATTACCGTAACGTGTGGTAGTTTTAACGATGTCCGGTTCCCATTGTCCCCTATTATTTCTTTGTTGTTTGAAAAAAGGTAAATTAAAACCTACACACATTTTTACTGAAGAAATCCCTTTTATCGTTAATTGATTCGACGTTTCGTTTCATTGACAATCATTCTCACAACAATAATTATTTGGGCCGACGCGCGACGCTTATAATCGCGTGTTGTTTTGGCTTCCTGCTATTCAAAGAAAATGGAGATTCCGATGTCGTTGTGATTCAATCTTTCATTACAATTTTTCAGACCACCAAATGTTTTAAAGGGCAAAATGTGTTCCGTAATTAATTTTACATAGTACTCTTTGCTTATATTACTTCATTGCTTGTTTTTGATTTAATTTCTCCTCCGGTATCTTGTTCAATATAATTACATTCCTCTTTAAAACAAATTCGTGTAAGTACTTATTTAGTCGTACCAGAAGTTTGTGAAGACATGGTTTATATTAGTACAGTTTTGTAATCAGATTATTTGAATAATGAATTGGAGCGTTCTCGCAGCGGCGGCAGCGGGTATATAAAACATTGAATAGGTCTTTTCTAATTGGAGAATTCCATATATAAGGTTGCTCCTCTACACATATAATAAAATCGTAGCGAAATCAAAACTGTACATTGAATAGTTAATATAGAAAAAAGTGACTTTTACGAGGTCTGGGAACAATAAAACTCTAATGCCGAAAATATAGTTTTTAGAATTTTTGTCTGTGTGTCTGAATGTATGTTATCACGCAAATTTTCGCATTTTGTTGAAATTTTTCATAGGTGTTCCCTATAGATCTGGTCAGTCTGTAGGATATAAATTATCCCGCTATTTGCTATGGGGGACGAGCAATATTGCATTACCTATGTATGTTCGTACTCTCTATAGTTTATCGCAAATCGTAAAAAGACGAACCAAAAGGTTAGACTATTGCAGTTAATTACAGATTAACCTTTTAAATGATTATCAACACGCTATACCCTTACGGAGCTAAGAAGTCAGTCATCATGTCATAATATACACAGGGTGGATTTTTGAGATGGTAACGGCAGGTACCTTAACCGTGGAAGCTACACGAAAACGGTCTCAGGAGACTGCAATTAACTTTTTGAGACATGTTGATCTACATTCACAGATTTTGAAAAAAGTAGGTACCTAATTACAGACAGCAAGGAAATAGGCAATTTTCACACTAACTTTTTTGATGCCTATCGACCCTGTTATAAGGATGAAAATCCATTATTCCACCAACTGAGGCTTGAGTAGGTACTAGAAAAGTCCGAAATCAGAAAAAGTCCCATACATTTCGTAGGAAATGAGACTACAACTTATTTTTAGAATTCCGTACGTCCGAATGGAAATTCGGACCCCTGATAGGATCACTCGTGTCTGTCCGTCTGTCACAGCCAATTTGCTCCGACTCTAATGGACCGATTAAGTTGTGGTACACATATAAGGAAAATTAAGGTGGTACACATAAAGGAAACGTAAGGAAAATAAATGAGTGTTGAATATGGGAATCGCTTTTGGGAGGCAAATAAGAAAATTAAAAAAAAAGTTTTTCAAACTGTACCATGTGACATATCAAATGAATGGGCTTTTTACTGTGAGGGTCTCCAATTTTTTTTTTTTATAAAACAAACTTAAAATTTTGAAAAAAAAATATAGATATTAGGTTCTATACTTATAGATTACAGGAAAATCTATAAGAAGTCTTAAAATAAGATGGTAAATATCTCAATATTGTGCGTACAAACTTACATTTGCAGTTGGAGTGTATGGGAGAACATGTTTTTCAACTACAAAGATAAGTTTGTTCTTGGGATGATAATGATTGTGCGTGATCCGCCGTCCGACACGCACTTGACCGGTTTTTCTATAATGGATAGTCTGGTCGCTGGCAAATTCAAATTCCACGTTATTTTTTTCTCAGAATGTCGGAAATCACCAACAACGAACTGTCTAAATTCAGTTCTCAAAAAAACCACCCTCTATAAGAGCGGCTATTTTATTTAGGTACTCAATTAGTCAACAAAGCAAATAGGTAGCCTAGCGTTTCGACGACTGCTTTGCAAACCTGTGGCTGTAAGTTCGATTCCCAACTATTGATATTTATTTTGATTCATTTTTTAAAATATTTTGTTATCTATACAAATAAGGTTTGTAATGTCAAAATAACAACTTTTTATTAAATGCATAAAAAAGTATGTAGGTACGGTATTTATAATATTTATAAAAAAAGCAATTTTTAAAATTTTTGTCTGTTTGTTCCGGCTAATCTCCGAAACGGCTGGACCGATTTTGACGGGACTTTCACTGGCAGATAGCTTATGTTACGGGGAGTAACTTAGGCTACTTTTATTTTAGCAAAATAATAAGGGTTCCGCGTAAAAAAATTAAAACCCATGAAATTGTGAACAAAAAGTCGGATTTGAAAAATTATTTTTGCATATGGTAGCCCAGTTCTCGAGGATAGTTATAGGCTATTTAATATCACGCTACGGCCCTTAGGAGCCGAGCAAAAAGAAAAAAGTCAGAAAGAACACTAAGCGAAAACAAAGTAATAGCGCGGGCGGACGATGCAACGCGACGGGTCGGGGGGGACGTGGGAGTTTTAGTAAAATGTGGCTGTTATTTTAGTATATTGTGTATCTTACGACTTCCACGCGAACGAAGTCGCGGGGCATAGCTAGTACTATTATATTATGATAGTTCGTCGAACGTACACAGAAAAACAAGAAGTGTAGGCCTCTTCTGTCATCTATGGTTATCCTGCTATAAAGTATACTAGCTGTTGCCCGCGACTTCGTCTGCAACCCAGGATGATTAGTAAAACATATATCCTAACCCAGGTCATGGTCTACCCATGTGCCCAATTTCATCCAAATCCGTTCAGCCGTTTTAGCGTGAAAGCGTAACAAACGAACTCACTTTCGCATTTATAATATTAGTTAGGATAGTTTGTTCGGATGTGTGTTACTTCATCACGAAAAAACGGCTAAACGGATCTCGGTTAAAGGCACACAGATAGTTTATAACCGGGATTAACACAGCATACTTTTATCCCGGCAGTACGTTCCCGTGGGACAATATCCGACCTCCACGCGGGCGAAGCCGCAGGCAAAAGCTAGTAATATTATAAAACATTATTTTGTATTTGCTTTATTTGCCTTCAGGGTAACATGACTACCGATATCAAAGGAGGACTCTGTTTTGAACGTGGATACGGACGCACGGTTTCGAAATAAAAGTAAACCCATAACGACATCGAATACGTTTTTTTATGCAAAGGTCCGAGTTTTTTCGTTTGTCAGTGATTGATGACATTCCAAAACGACCACGGTCCTAAAATAGTGTGGACCGAATAGCCTCGTTGCAAAAACTCCTGACCAAACCTTTGAAAACATTACTTATAACTGAATGAAGAAAGCGCCGTTGTCAAACCATAATCTGCTATGTTTAAAAATTATACTTTTGAAATATTAAAAAAAAAGTTCTACTGGAAAATTTTATATGAAGGTGTATTTTAATAACTAAATATAATTATATAAAAAGGTCGTAGATCGTCGTACAGTACTCATAGGCACTTAGCAGTTTTTTTATACGATAGATAGGGCAGTGAACTATACGCAAAGGTCAAAAAGTAGAAATCTCAAAAAAGTGCACATAGCAGATTTTGGTTTGACAATGACGAAACACTGCAGAAGTCTCATTGTTACTCTCTCTTTTGTATAAACTCTCATTCATAAAAGCGAAGCATGTGTACTAAATAATTTCCTTTCATCACTCTCTGCGGCTTTTGTGACTTATTCATGTGTTACTTGTTTTATACATTAGGCTAAAATATCAAAACCAACCCGTACACATTCATTATATATTTTCGTATAAATTTCTAAAGAGTAATGAGCCGGTTCCGTAATTACATTTCAAATAAACTAGATCATTAAGAACTACGTAGAAACTGCTAATGAGGATTGTATTAATGGTAAAGCAGCTGGCCAGGATGACTAAGGCTGAATGTTTGTTTAAGAATATTTCAGATAAAATTGTCGCGGTGGATTTATCTATGATGATAAGGTGTGCTCAGCTGATGTGTTCGGCGTGAGGGGCGGGGATCGCACTGACACCGCAGTGTCCGCGGTTCTCCGTGCGTGCACCGTGCGCGTGCAGAGTTACCCAGTCAGTTGTCTCGCGTCGTCGATGTCGGTCGACGCCCCGGCTCTCTTATTTTTTCACCTTTGCATGTAGCTCGGTATGGTTGAATTAAAGTGTTAGAAACTGTGTCTTCTTGTCAAATAGTTGATTTTGTGTGAACGTTGCTGTGATAAGTGAACGCAAGTTGTAATATTTCGACGCACCGTGATTTTTTACGTTTGGAACTAAGTTACACACCGGTTCAAGGGAAACTTTCAGGTTACTTACTCACAATACAATAGATGGCTACAGCTGCACGTTTATCTTATCTTTCATTGATAAATTGTGCAAACGTGTTACTTATTCAGACCAGATTTATTTATATTCATTACGATAATCTTATTGGCTTGAATTTAATCGAAAAAGCTATGGGAAAAGTTATTTACGCTTTTAATTTTGCTATAATTAAATGTTTTTTCAATCACACGCCACATTATTAACGTTACAGTCTTTATTGCCGTCATAAACATTTAAAAAAAGGGGTTGAAATATGTGTGGAGAGCTATTGATTCGCAACCCTAATAAAATTCGCGTATTGAGAGCGGCCCTATTTCATATATTGAGAGGGAACGCGCATTCATCTCGGGTTCACTTTGGATTAAGATCAGTCAGTTCAAAGCGTGCCATTTATAAAATGGGTATGTCCATTTCCTTTGCGAACTTATATCCCACGTCCGCTGTAAACCTTTGAATATTTCAGGAGTAGGTATAGATCAGTTCTGTAAGGATTGAAGGAGGACAATAAGAATTCCAATATACAGAGGAGTATACATATGTCCAAATAGAAAACATAGAACAAGGAAAGGGATAAAATGCCTTTTCTTATTATCCTGGACTTACTTATATGTACCTGTGATACGCCTGTGGCATTTTCACCATTTACGTATTATCATGTCACATTAGGAACACATAACATACTCCTCGCATATGAAACTACAATCATTATGCAGATCGTGACTCAACCACAATATTTATACTATAGGTTAACGTATGCTGAATGTAGTTTACTGCCCTCTAGAAGTCCATCCGGCGTTAGCTTAGCTAGTACAATAGTAGATTTCTTGGTAGCTAGAAACTGTCGGTTGCTATGACGACCGGCAGAAGGCACGCAACTCCGTCACGCACGGCCGACTTGAACGTTCAGCCACAATTCCTGTTACACACCGTCAAATCTTTATTATGTCGCATCTGAAATTCTGCCTCAGATTTCCAACGAAAATGCTTATACAGCACTAGCTTGCTTTCATGCTACATCAGCTTATAGCCGAGGTTTATCTACGTGAATTTCTAAAGTAATCTCTATGTTAATCCGGGTTAAGACTACCAAATTTTCAGGAAAAATCTGCTTAACACAAACTTCCTGCGGCGGATTAACGCACAAGGAAGACAAGTACGTGCCATCAGCCTCCACGATCCTCTAGCTTTTGTGTAATTATTACGATAACTTTGGTATATATACCTACAATTATTGTGTTGAAGAGAATTATACAATAACCACTTCGTCTACCATCCACTGCCTACACAGGAAGCTCTTAGTTTAAACTTATTTGCCCGTGAACAGATCTATGCATTATCATTTTGCTGAAGCCCAAACACTTCCTCAACTACATTATTATTCTAATCAACGAGTAATCTGGTCCCAATCAGTCCGTGTTTATTGAAATTACTGTATTCAATCCATTCCAATTACATTAGGGTATTTCGGAGGCTCCTATCTATCCCCAATCCCCTTTTCAATTTTACAGTCTCATAACAATTACCTACGTGGTGAACATTTTCACCCTTGCCACTGCCACCTTAGTAACTTGTTTAATATTCCACCGTGCTTTGTTTGTAGTGTTGTGTCAAACTGTGGGATATTTAAGATTTATCAGATTTATAATCTGATGAATACTTAATCAGTCTTTTGAAAAAAATTCGGATACCTACTTAACATTTTTGATTATTTTTAACCGACCTCAAAAAAAGGAGGTGGTTCTCAGTTCGTCGGAATCTTTTTTTTTATGTGTTCCCCGATTACTCAAAGACGCCTGGACCGATTTGGAAAATTCGTTTGAAAGGGTATACTTCACTGGTGGTCCCATTGTCATTAGGTCAGGATTTGATGGTGGGATCCTGTAGAAATAGAGGGAGCTCTTCAAATATTATAGGCACACCTATAGCGATTTGGGTATTTTTTATAGTAACTTGTGCATTTGCTCTCGAAAAGCACCATTTGGTGAAAAGAAACTGATGATGAAGACCACAGATGGCCACCGGAACAACTTAATAATAAGTATTTCACAGGTTGCGATTCGATTACTATAAAATGATTGCTAAACAATATAAGCTCGTCACAATGCATAATGCTAAAGTGAAGCTGATGGTGAAGTACCAGAACTCCGGTTACAGTTAACGTCCCTGCATAGAGAAAAGCAATATTTTGTAAAAGGTGATGAGCAGTTGTCATTAGAGATAAATTACAAACCGACCCACCAAAAAGTGAAAAACTAAAAAACTTTGGTGCAAAAAAGCAACCGACTTAAAAAAAAAACACAAACTGAAAAATAACATTAATATCGGAAGTCAGTGGCAAAAACCTAAAATACAGATCCAAAGACACCGAAATTAAAGTTATTTTTGGAAGTCGGTTGTTTTTTTTTTTTTTGCAAAAAGTTTTTTATTGAGAAATTGATTAGTACTTAGATATGACTTATAGATGTGATCACGTAGGTACTTAATAATGTGAAGTTGTAACAATACTTGTTTTAATGCTATGACTCATTTGTATGGAAGTAAGCTTTAATCATGATCAAAAAACCAGTTATCTTCAATTTATTGACATTTTTCTATGACACTGGAGCAATTACATTATCACTGTCTCTGAATTTAAGATCATCCGTGACAGACAGCTGTTTTTAACCAGTTACAGTTAGTAAAAAGATCGATAAATTATTTTCGTTGTTTTCACTTACTGATTACGCGCATTCCCCTCACTAGTGAAGATACTACGATAAGATGGCTCAACAAATCTGGTTCATGTTTTAAAATATAAACACTGCTTTGAAAGTTAGGAAAATCGAATGAGATTTAGCGAACTTTTTGTCATAAAGCAACAAACCGTGTTATCCAAATTCAACGATCCTCCCCCGTAGCTTTAGCCAAGGGCGTCTTGTGCGCTGCCGAGTTTTAGATATTCGATGAAAGGAAACTGATCAAAATAATAACGATAATGTACCAAATTATATTATTTGCTTACGTGCTTCATTTTTAACCGACTTCAAGAAGGAGGATGTTCTCTTCTATTTTTTTTTAATGTACGTTCCCCGATTACTTAGAGCTTGCTTGGATTGGTTGGACCGATTTGGTAAATTATTTTTTGTTTGAAGAGTGGTGGTGGTACCATTGTCATCAGGTCAGCATCTGATGATGGGATCCAGGAGAAATCGAAGGAACTCTTCAAATATTATAAGCACACCTATAGTGATTAGGGTATTTTTTTTTAAAGTAACTCATGCATTTGCTCTCGGAAAACACTATTTGGTGAAGTGGAACTGATGATGAAGACCACAGATGGCCACCGGAACTACTCAATAACAAGTATTTCACGGGTTGCGATTTGATTAAGTACTTTAATATGGTTGCTAAACAATTTATGCTCGTCACAATGTATATAGTGAAGTAGAGCTGATGGCAAAGTACTAGGAGAACTCCTCAACAATTAACGTCCCTGCATCGGGAAAAGCAATATTCTGTAAAAGGTGACGAGCAGTTGTCATTAGGCTATCGTAACTTAGATAAATTACAAACCGACCCACTAAAAAGTGAAAAATAAAAAAGGTTTTTGCAAAAAAAAAAAACAAGTTCCAAAAAATCACTACTAAGTAAAAAGTAACTTTAATTTCGGAAGTCGGTGGCAAAAAAATTAAAATACAGATCCTAAGACACCGACTCCCGAAATTAAAGTTATTTTTTTACTTTAATCATCTCAAAAACAGATCATAATAATACTTATTGAACTAAGTTTATTAGATAACACAATAGAAATGTGTTAAAAAAGCATCTTTTCGTTTAACATTCTTAAAAATTTGTTCCCGTGTTAGCGAGAGAGGTGACAAAATGTGAGCCCTCTTAACGGCGTAATACTTATATTTTATTATTAGCATAATTCGTAATCAAAAAATAAATAAAGTAAATGTCATGTTTTTCCCGAAAAAACTCTTCGTCACCCAATTCGGGACGATCATCCAGCTGTCGCATGAAATCTGACAGTTTTGACCCTTCACCGCTCGAGTATGATTTTTCTGCCAACGTCACGTCAAGTCGATCAGTTTGGGTATGAAATCGATAGCATCCACTGAGATCACGAGAACGTAGAAGGTAGAATCTGGGTAATATCATACGCACTACGCACCTCGCATCTCTGTATCGATTGTGATATCCTACTTCATTTCGGAGCAGGTGGCCTTGTTTGTTTGTTCATGGTCTAAAACACGGTATAAAGGATTCCACGATTTCTTCGGAATTTGTTTATCGACAATGATTTAAACGGTTATCGGCTGCCGATCTGCCGTCCGTCATAGATTAACAGTTCACCTGAATTCACGCTTATGAGCAGAATGAAAGATTCGCAGAATGTTGTCAGTTTGTTACGCATATGTTTATTCAATGGCATGTGTATTCTTATCCGGAGATAGTTGACGATTTCTGAGTAGCGTGCAACAGTTTTAATAAACAAAAACAAATGGTATAATAATCTGTGTACATTTCTAGTTTTTAATTACTTTTAATTGTTGCTAATTAAGGACAATCAAAGATCTAATCGCTATTTTTACACGCATGACGATAAAATGAGTTATTATTTGACAAGCTCTCATATTTTTAACCAGTTATACGTATTTTATCAATACTCGCGATTTAAACCGTTACTTTGTTTCATAGCACTTAGGTACGTACCTATCAAAAGCACTTCCATCTGCGTTAGCAACCAGCGTCCGTAACAATGACTTAATTGAGCCGTGTTTATATTTTAATTGGTTGTTTCGTTAGCCACTATAATGCTGACTTTTAACAAAGGAAAATTATTCTATTTTGCAAAATTTTAAAATAACAAAAATGAAAACTCTTAAAACATTTTGTGAGTTCAAAACGGTCTTATATTAAGAAGAGTTTTAATGAAAACGGCTATCTCGTCTACAATGTCTCCATGTTATCCTCGGGGCAATTTAGTTAGTACATAAAGCGCATTACTGTACTGTGTGTGGGTGGGGGGCCAACATACTAATTACGCAGCCGAGGAATCCTCGGCTTAATGCCCAAACAACTTGTTCACAGAAGGATTGAACTGTCTTGCTAGATCCAGCTTTATTTATAAAAGTGTTTACCTTCAAGGGCCAATGAGCTTACGTTTAGAATCCGCTAGAAAATTCAGATCTTTATTTAGCAAACTTTCAGCCGACCTTTTACGTCCCTTTTATATCTCCTGACGATTCTAGACCAAGTAATCCGACAATGGACATGCAAATATTCACGGAGAGACCAACGAATAGATTCTTCTCGTAATTGGCGCAACTCTAGTATCCAAGAACTAGAGTTGTTCCCCCACGTCGATCGCAGGGGCGTATGTCAGTCACCTCACATTATGCTGATAACTTCACAGAAGAAGTCGTTAGTCGTCTCGTTATCCAGGGACATTAATACCTTGTTAATAATGTATGACCATTCTTTGGTGTTTATTTTCATCGTTAGATCACGCATGTCTGATGTTACAACTTTTTACTAACCGTGAATGAACTAAGTAACCAAATGTTTTTAATCAATCATTAGAATTAGTGCGTGTGCGTGATTTTAAACAAGAATGTTTATTTAATTGTGTTCTACAAATTACCTATTCAGATTAATTAATCAGTTATCAATTAAATTTCTTGGCAACAATTTGACTGATCGATTTTCCTGTTAATGATCAGCAGTTTGTATGAAAACTGGTAAATTGTTAAGAAGTAGGTACCTATGTGAATATATTTTCTTATTCAATGGTATGTGTATTCTAAGTAACCCTGGGTCGGCAAATAGTCTCAAGTTGTACGGAATTTAATTAATTAACTAATTAAACAAATTGTTTTACGATTCTTTAATTACAAGACATTTATTATGATTTAGTACAGTATCTTACTTTGCTTGTTATCCTATAGATAGACGAATGATGGTTAAAAGTTCAAAAATACACTAACAATTGTAACAAAAAAAAAAAGAACGAACAGGTAATAAAACCAACACGTCTAACCTTTAAAACCACATTATAATATCCACATAACAACAATTAATTAAGTCAACTAATTCATTGAAACATACAGTGCAATGGAAAATAGCACGCACTAATCCTATTAACCCGACTGAACTGGAAGCGCCATTATCTAATATAGGGCTGGTATAGTATAGCATTCGCTATGCGCTTTAGTAATAGTCTTAGTAATGAGTGTTAATCGGCCGTTGCCGTGTCTAGTGAACGTTGCACATGATCTATGTTATGTGAACTGGTGAACTACATTCCGGTATCATGTCATGTTATAAATGAGCTTTTGTTTTGTTAAAGAAGCAAATATTTTGTCATCTAAGGGATGGTTCAGGACTTAAGTTTAAAAATAGTTGAGGCAAATTTCTGAATATAAGCTTGTGATTAGACATAGTGTCAGATATACTCGTAAATATCTACTTTGGGCCTTTAATTGGGATATGGGTAAAATAGAGATATAATAACTTCTTATTATAATCTCCACACTGTTAATTGTTATCGAGTCAATTACATGGACATTACTTAAGGCGAAAGCGCCAGGGTAGCCCGCGAAATTCTAATTTTCTTACGTTTTTGGCAATTTGCGGGTCAGTATTGGGCTGTATGTTGATTAAAATATGATTCGCGACCGTAACAAACATCTATTTTTCAGAATTATAATCATCAAAGTCATCAATAAAACTCTTTAAGACCAAGTAATTCTAAGAATGACTATTTCATGAAATCTTGACATTTGAGGATTATACTAACTAGGCGAAAGCGCCAGGTAGCCCGAGAAATTCAAATTTTCTTACCTTTTTTGCAATTTGCAAGTCAGTATTAGGTTATATGTTGATCAAAATATGATTCGCGACCGTAAAAAGTATGTATTTACAGAATTATAATAATTAAACTCATCAATACAGCTCTATAAGACCAGGTAGTTCTATTCAACGACTAAGTATTTCATGAAATCTTGACAATTAGGATTATACAAAATTATGCAGATGTATTACATGATTATAATTCTGTAAATGCATTTTTGTTACGGTCGCGAATAATACTTTAATCAACATACAAATTAATACTCGCTTGCAAATTGCAAAAAACATAAGAAAGTTTGAATTTCGTGGGCTACCTGGCGCTTCCCCCTTAATAACACAGAACTAATACTCTGAACTTAAAAACGAAACAGCAGTTCCTAGGCCGGTATGCGTCACGGCCAAGTCTCAACGACCACTGTCGATCCATGGTCCATATCGACACCATACCCCTAGACTCCGCACAACGCCAAACAATGGCGTTTGTGTTTCGTTTTTAAGTGCATACTCATCATACCTAACAGATCCGACAAGCTGATTTCATTTGAGGATTGAGGTTAACCTGGTTACTATTTGGGCCTGAGCAGCAGTGGTGGAAAATGTACAAACATTATCAACGTAGAGTTTCCGCAAGCTTAATGATATTGCTGCATTTTCCCTGTTATGATTTAAGAGACAATAAAATACGTTGAGAAAACAAGAGCAGAGTCGTAAAAGAAATTTATTACAAATAAATAAAATTGAAGTGTCTGTTTGTAGTGTCAAAATACAAAACAGCTATTTACTAAATGCATATGAAAGTATATAATTACGGTACTTACAACAACAAAACAATTTTTTTAATTTCTGTCTGTGGATCTGTCTCTCTGTTTGTTTGTTCCGGCTAATCTCCGAAACGGCTGGACCGATTTTGACGAGACTCTCATTGGCAGATAGCTGATGTTATAACGAGTAACTTAGACTACGTTTATTTTAGAAAAATAATTAGGATTCCGCGCAAAAAAAATAAAACCTTTGTGAACAAAATCCGATTCAAATAGGGAAGTATTGACGTACAACAACAAGTCCTCAGTAAGAATTATCACGAACAACGGGAGCAATGAATATTTAATAAAAACTTTATCCCCTTGAACAAGAGAAAACAACATTTGTTATCTCGCCCTCGTTATAGCGAAGTTTCTTGTTACTTACCGTTCTTCCAATATTACACAGACAGTTTCTCGTATCGTAATCATTAAGATCTCTCAATTGAAGGTTGTGCTACAGGCCTACAGCCATAGGTACATAATTCGCATAGATCATAATATCTAACCTTTAAGTACAAAGGACATGAATAAAACAACCTTTTTAATGCTAGGGCACCAGACTAACGATCAAAGAACAAGCGGATTAACAATAATTACCTTATCAAATCGAGTTTACGTTTTAACAAAGCATGCAACCGAAAGAGGTCGAAGTACTACTAAAGCGCGGCCAGTCGGGTTAGTGCGGTGCTTATGACGAATCGCGAGTCGAGTCGAGTGCATGACAGTTCAGTCACACCGATTAATTTGCCAGGAACCACTGGCGCGTAGAGCCGCGCCCACAGACCGCCTGGCAAGACAGGATTAGCTCCACACTTTAGATACGGAGATGACAACGGCCTTGTGGCGTTCAGCCGTAATTGAGTTTCTTTGATTGAAATACATTTATTGTAATTGAAATTACTCCTACACACTGTGAATGTTCGCGTGTTTACATTACTTCATTTATATTTACAAATAGCATGGCTTTTGTAAACAATCGTTCATTATTGTTCCTATTTGAGGGTGAAATTCAATATCGCCTAGAGGCTCAAATAACAGCCAGTCAATGTCAGTTTTTGCGGACGAGGCAAAACATTGTATACGTCATGAAACATGTCTTTGTCTCAATTTCACTACAACGCAGCGATATTTCCCTCGCACTCATTCTCATTCTGTCAATCAAGCCGACAATCAGCACGCACGTAATTTTACGCTGAGATCTTGTTACTTTAGCCAGTGTTCCTGTTCATGCTCACGTCGACATTGACGAAAATCTCATATATCAAACTTGTGCGATGCGAAATACGCGCTTCAATGTACTAATCTATACGAATAAATAAAATAGAAGTGTCTGTTTCTAATGTCAAAATAACAGCATTTAACTAAATGCATATGAAAGTATATACCTACGGTACTTATAACAAAAAAGCAATATTTAAAATTTTTGTCTGTCTGTCAGTTTGTTCCGGCTAATCTTCGAAACAGCTGGACTAATTTAGACGGGACTTTCACTGGCAGATAGCTGATGTTACAAGGAGTAACTTAGGCTACTTTTATTGTAGAGAAATTATTAGGGTTCTGCTCAAAAAAATTTAAACCCATGCAAAAATAATAACTCTGGAACTACCAGTCGGATTTGGAAAAATCATTTTACAATTGGTAGCACAATTCTCGAGGATGGTTATTGGCTATTTAACATCACACTACAACCCTTAGGAGTCGAGCAAAAAAAAACGAAGAATAGCGCGGGCGGGCGATGCAACGCGACGGGTCGGGGGACGAGGCAGTTTTATTAAAATGTGGCTGTTATTTTTAGTATATTGTGTATCTTACGACCTCCACGCGAACGAAGTCGCGGGGCACAGCTAGTTCATAATATAATTGTACGGTATCTGACAGCATTCGGTGTCAATTTCTCTTTTACCTAACCGATAAGCGGGGATCGACCTCCTGGAACCCGAGCTGACGAAGCAGTTATGTTTTTTGTGGCTCGCTCTAACTCACGTTTCTCGTGAATCGAATAATAAAATAACGTGGGCGGTTACGCACGCGATACCGTAGTAGTAATGTGGCAATGTTTACCGAATCCATTCTTAGCTACCGAGACCCGTTTATCGCTATCGCTTATCCGTATCTTTACAATTTAACACAAACCTACGAACACAAATATTTATAGGCTTTTATATAAACGCAGTGTTTGTGCAGTATCATTATCACCAGCACTGGGTAATTTACATTTCCATAAAACGAGCCCACAAAGGTTGCGCAAGCGATGGCTCGGCGACAATTGACCGGCGGCCCAGATGACATCACTGCCCTGCCTCCATGGCTGCACACCATCTCTGCGCAGTGTCACAGAGTATCGACATTCGACGGTGTCGCAACATCCATCGGTAATATATTAATTTGGGCCGTCCATTTGTAATTATCTACGGTCTGCTGAACTTGTTTTATAACAGTGTTGGCATTACCGTTTCTCTACGTTGATATAAATAACAGTGATAGTTCTCGTTTTTATATATGGCGCCATTAAACTTTAAGCTTTATACTAAAAATCATTGACAAAAAAGTGCAGTTCCTGGGTCTGGTCATTCGAAACGTGTCGTACTTATATCTATGACCCACAATAAACGAGGTGAAAATTGGATATTATAGCCCTCAAAATTAGTCTACCGGTACTCCTGAAAGGGGAGTATCGCTAGAAATTAATTGAGTCATACATACCTTAATTAGTGTGAAGTACCAATAAACTGAATGTAAACGACCGTTTACACACATACGTACTGCAGTACCCGTATTATTAATTTCTTTTAAATTGGCCCTTATATTTATTTCAGTAACAGCTGCTATCGATTTACGAGCCAATTAAAACCTTGTAAGGATTTATTGGTTCACTCGTAAATTGTAATTGTATGAAATATTTGGTGACACTTCGTTATTTCGACGCGGGACGGTCAAACTTTGTTGACTATTTTGACAAATGTTCTACAGATTACCTAACTAATCTGTGGAACGTTAAAATGGAATGGGTCCACTGGACCTTTGAATTTTGTCCGCAAACGTAAATCATTTAAAATTTAAATATAATACATAATTTAGCTGTCGATACTACTGATATTGGAGATTGAAGAAAAACTCAGGGTTTCGGCACCATTTATTACTGTTAACTGTCACTGTCATTTCCTGTAAATAAAATGAGCCTGGCGGCAGGCGGCATGGTCATAGAGTAGGTATAGACTGATGAAACGTCGTAAGATAGGAGTACCTCCAGTAGTCCAGTGTTTATAAGTAATGAAGGTATTCTACACATACGAAGGACGCACAAAAGCTTAATATTACACGGTAATCCATGACTTGTGTCAAAAGCAACTTCTAAAGACCACCATTGCGTAGTTATACAAATAATGATTCACGCATGCTAACTGACATGAGCTCATACTGAATCATAAACCTTGAATTAAACTTATCTCGAGGTTTTACAAATAGGTATAACGTTAAAAATCTCACACCTCGGCCCGCGGCCCTCCAAGCCGAAAGTACCTACAGAAATGAAATATTTTGCAATTAACTCGTTCAAAAGAGTATATAACGGCTGTTTACAGTAAACGTAGAAGCAAAAAGCGCTTTACATAAATTTAGAGGCGCTGCAAACCAAAGGGAATTGCGAAAGTTTCGGAATGAATATGCGAGGAGGTTTTAAATGGTAGTCGCGGTGCGGGCGGGCGGTGCCGATAAGCGGACGGTTACACACGAATCGTTTTGCGCATGCACTCGGCTGCACACTGTTAATTTGTTACTACCTCCTGTTTATGACACCCGATATTAACTTATTAAAATTTCTTCTTTTATATTTTCCAATAGAATTGTTTCAAATTGGACCTGTTGTTTTCAGTTCGATATCGCATTTCGCTGTCTACGTAAATTTTAACGCTTCGTGGTAGATGCACTGGCTGAAGCTCATAAAGAAAACATTTCACTGTAAATCTTCGATGTATAAGTAAATAAATAAAACGTTAGCTCGTTCTTTCTGAAATGAATTTACAGCGTAATATGGACTATATTGCTTTTATCAATGTATGGGGCATCTAAAAATAAACTTTATCTTTCCTACCTTCATACAACATAAAATATTCATTAAAATTTTTGTGATATTGTCTCTCAAATAGCACGGGGTGGGCCAATTCAAGTATTTTGGAAGAGTATTACAAGGCGCGTAGGTAATGTCAATATTGACACAACTGCACGGTATCAGCCTATAATAAATTATACTAGTTATGAAACACAATGACAATAGTTAATGCCATTATTATAATTCTCGCCCTATTCGTCTACATGACATCATTCTTTGCTAACACGAGCTTAAATTGGAGTTAAACTATACAGTTATATGGATCGCTTTTATTGTATTATTCATTCCTTTATCGAATTGAATACAAATGAGCTCATCTTCAGTCCCTTGACTGTACTTACCAATGAATTTTGTAATGGAATACAATCTAAATCTTTATTCTCTTTGTCCCTTACGAAGAAAGCCGAAAGCAGAACTTCTGACGGAACCTGATCTGAATTCATTATTAGCTCCAATAGCTTCTTTACCTGAATCTCTCCTATATTTAAACATTGTGTCATGATCTTTGAACCATATTGTTATAATCATCTCGCTTGGCAAGCGGATTAGTAACCGCAGTCTCGTTATGAGTTCGCGTCCACTACTGCCCACACGGTTTGTAAATATACGATATTCATAAGCTTCAGAGATGTCTGCGTTCATAACGTACACCCAACTTGACAAAAAAGTGGAGTAAACCAGTTGCTTAACGTCCCGCGCAACTTGTAAAGGTCATATTGGGGGAAATATCTTGATGTTAACTTTGCAAAGAACAGGCTTCATGACATAATAAGCGTAACACGATCATTAACTCAATATGGACGCAAATGATGCAATTTGAGCCACACGGGTCTGTTGCTAACTGAGGCTACACCTCTCACAGTGTAAATACACAACTGAGTCTGAAACAATATTCCAATGATTTTATTCATAGCTGTTCAGCCGAACTGGGTCAGGATTGAGTCGGGCTAGGGTAAAGTTGGCAGGCAACGGATGTAGCACCGAGAAGTCGACTGTCCAACAAACTTGTAATAAAGCCACGGACCAGTGCTAAATGCTATTTGCAGTGTTGAACAAAGGTTTGTTTTGTTAGACTACGAACACAACGAGAGTATCTACTCCTATGACATAATACCTGCTTTTTTTTTGGGTGGGAAATCATCAAATGACTTCTCCCGCTCTGGGCGGAGCGGGAGGGCGAGTCAGACTTTTACTGACTAAAACCCACCCGTGTTCCTTCAGTTGCCTGTGTCAGGGCCACGGTAACTCTCTCGAACATCCCGCGAATGACATAATACCTGCTAAGGGGAAGTCCATTAATTACGTGAGGTGATTTTTCAAAATTTGGAACCCCCATCTCCTTGGTAAGATGGTGATGGTCTCACTTGAGATTTACCCAATTATATTTTTAAATAATAACATTTATTTAATGTTTTCATGTATTTTGCTACATACCATTTTGAATAACCTATCAGCGTTAATATTCTTTGTACTATGTGCGGCGATTGTTTCGAATCGGAGAATCCCGGGCATAGACAATATTTTGTTACTTGATATTGTCTATGCCCCCGGCTTTGATTTTATTCTATAAATTAAAAAGTTGACGTGAGATTTCCATTGAACCCCACCTCCCGTGAAATGAGATTTGGTGAGATTTTGCTGGACCCCCCCCCATTTGAGCTCACGTCGTTAATGAACCCCTAAATGAATTCTAGAAATACGAAAACCATTGTAGGATCTCTTAAAGTAAAAACCACCCAATTATTTATTATTTCCTGAAGAGTTAGTCTGAGTAGTTGGAAAGTCTCTAACTGAGACATTTTCGCTTTTTTGCACCCACAAATCCTGACAAGTTTCTCACAAAAATAAGCACCAAAGTCGTGAAATAGCGAGATATCCAAGTTTCAAGTATTCATGAACGTGATGTTGAACATTCTCTGTAATATAAATTAAAATTAAGGGTACCTCAAGATTAATTCCATTCTAAAGCAGCTATAAATTCTCGTGTTAATTTCTAAAAAGATCTCATTTACATAATGCCGTTTTCTTTATCTTTTCAGGTCAAAAAAGTTCCTGTAACGCCGTCCATTGCGGCTTTAATTTAAACAAGTAAGTGTTATTGAACGCTATTCTTTTGTTACGATTTACTTAACCTCATAGCCGAATATAATCATTATGAATATTTAAAAGGCAGTTTGAGTGGCTGAAGGCTAAAATTTTCGTTTCATTTCTCTTTTCGAAAAAGGAGTTTTCGAACTATGGCTGTGGTTTTAGATGTAAAGCCACAGCCAGGCTTGGACGGTAATGATAGGGCGCTATACTGTAGAGTTTGGTTTAGATCCGAAGCAAATGGCCCGTACAAACGCCCGAAGTATTTCTACTGAATCAATAAACCAATGCTAGAGTCCTCCTTCTATCTAGCCTTTCTGCGCAATTTTAACGGTGTCGGACTTAAAATTCAATTTAAGCAATAAAGTTTTCACAATTGTAACCTCATAAAATCATTCGTATGTTGCAGTCGAAACTTTAGCCTCGTGGGTAGCAATTGAAACTAACTACGCACATCTGTGTGCTCCATTTTAATATGGGCCACAATGGGACATAAATAGCAGCAGATTGGCAAGCCCATTGCTTTCGTACTACCTATGTTTTTCAACTGCAGGACTTATGACTGCATCAGCACAATACAAACATGCATGCTCTGCACTGAATTCGTTTGCTTAATACTTCTTTTCATTTACCCCTTAACCACATTCTTCTAGATGTTAGTCTTTTACTAAATATTTACTTGTATTCTGTCCTCCTTAATTCGTCTTTTTCGGTCTGCTTTCTAATTGATAAAACGAAATGACAATAATTACTAAACGAATTAAGAGCGTTTACGACGTATGGCATTTCATTCAAACTTTCAAGTCCTTGTTTTTCGAAATGAATGAACCGATTTTAATGAAACTTCCTACGCGTAATCAAGATACATAGGTCTGAAAAGTTAATTGAGAACATTTTCGAAAAATAGTGTTACAGCTAAATTTGACAGATTTTAAATTTTATAATCAGATTTCCAATTATCTTTTTTTTAAATAAGACATTTCGAAATTGTTCTTAACTAACTTTTTAGACCTATGTATCCTGCTTATGCGTAGGAAGTTTCATTAAAATCGGTTCATTCATTTCGAAAAACAAGGGCTTGAAAGTTTTAATGAAATGCCGTACGTCGTAAACGCTCTTAAGAGTGGCCAACCCGTCATACTTTTCATACAAACGCTCGGACACGTGATTATGGTGTAGTAGCACATCTTTCTTTGAAATTTTTGAACAAATAGGTATCTTGTGCACTATATCTAGGTTTCTATGAAAGCAAAAAATAAAAATGTGGAGAAACAAATGCAGCATAAGCCTCCAAAAATCTGCTGTTTTGCACAAATTTTACATGAACTTTACCGTCCATAATGTAGTCATAAATTGTAAAATTAAAGAAAATATCTTCATAGAAACGTTGCACATATGAAGGTTCTAAATGACAAACATTTATTTCACAAACTTGTAAGGCACTCAAAAGCACGTATTTTCTGGAACAATTTTAACAAAATTTCCGCACACTATTTTTCGATCAATGTTATTGCGTTCTCACATTCTTGTTAGTAGTTCTCACTTCCGCTGGTTGAAACAACAAGCTTTTCGACTATGCTCGCGTTGGTGATAGACGGACTCGGAAGGGGCCCTCTTAACCACATTCTTCTGGATGTTAGTCTTTTACTACATATTCACGTCAGTCCTTCTTAATTCGTCTTGTTTATGTCTGCATTCTAATTGCTGAAACGAAACGACAATAACTAAACGAATTAATTTGAAATTGGTTTAGCAGACGGGAACAATTAAACATGAAAAGCAAATTCATAGGCACTTAGAATTTTCTCACCCTTCGTGTATACTTTAATTTCCATATGAAAAACGTTTTAATCCATGAAAATGCAACAAAGTTATTACATTTTTTACAGCCGCCTAATAAAAAGGTGCATTAAACCCAGTGCTTATGCTTCCAGAATATAAATGTTGGCTTTCGTTTAATAAAGACTATCGTAAATCAGTTTAACGGCGTCTGACTATAATGTCCAGTATCGCTGCAATATCCCCGTAATGTGCAAAATGCAGCTCGGATTCTCATGCGAAGTTCCACGAACAATACTTGTGTTGCCCTGTTACAAAATTATTACCGAGAAATATTTTGTGAGTGGATTTCAGTGTTTATTGAATTTTGTTTTCAGTTATTAAGAATGTCTGACGGTATATAGGTAGTGAACACGCACATGAAGTTTAAAAGTGCAGGATTGTACTTTCCATCAGTCTGAACTGTCCAAGAATGTAATAGCCAGAAACGAAAAGAACTAAAAGTATTTAAAGTACCATACTGGAAACCATGTATTTTTTATGAGACTAAAAGAAATACCATGAAAACTAGAGCAAAATAAGTTTTTAACCCAATCGAATCCTCACAAATGTTTAAGTAGGAATTGGCCGCTTTGGTCCAGCTTTTGTTGCCTGTCTTGCTACCAATTTTTCAGATGTTCCCATAACTTTTTCATTTATTATATGTGACAGGTACCTAACAAAATTATTTCATATATTTAGCAGGCATAATCTCATAGGATTTTGCTACATGTGTCCCGGAATCCCAAGTGATCCCGATATCTATATGTAAATCAGTGTCGGTGGTAGGTTACGTACGGTTCAGTGCTTCGTCTAGACAGGCATTGTGCCGGTATACATAAATGCCTCCCCAATTTGCACACTAATGTATTACATATTAAGCGGTATTTACTTTGACATCGAAAATGTTTGCTCGTTTTCTCGGTAAAACTTTGCGTGAAACAAGTAGTCTAGAGAAATATTATAAAACTTGGTTTCTTTTATTCAGTTTTATTTCCAAACTTCGTTGAAAAGTTACTGATCTGAGTTACTGAGATCAGTAACTGGATAAACTGGGGTCACGATTCTCTATTTGAAATCTTTTCCATTTCAGCGCTTTTAACGTGCACGCTTCATTTCCGTATTAATGGAGGCTTTTCAATTTCATCCAACTAATATGGGACGCATAGCATCAAATATACATCAATTTGGTTGCGAATAAAACTTGAATGCTGGTTGATAACAATCTATCTACAGCCAGACAAATAAATCGTCATTCCCCGAAATGTCTGACCATAAAGGGAGAGGTGTTTTGGGGCCAGTGTCGTGCAAATCGCAGTCTGGCGCAGCCGTGCGGTCCGCCCCTGCGAGCTGCGTACACATGCCAACAATATCGCAGATTTGTCTGGCTTTTAAACGACATGCGCACACCCGAAGGACAATGTGGCCTATTATGACAACTCAAGTATACGATGCTCCAGTTTCATTTTATGCTGCCATATCTTTCTGCTGTGAAAGCATAGTATCTTAGAAAGCTGAATCGCTATTTAGCAGAACAATGATCGCCATATCACTTTAAACCCCTTGTAAACACTCGTTCGTGCACATAAATGAAAGCCTTCTGAAGAAACTGTTGAACAAAACTATGTGGAAGGAACCAATGTAGACTGAATCGAGAAATGCAGTAGATAAATGATAATCGACCTGCGGATTCGAATGGTTTCTTGAGTGCTGTGTTGTGTGCTTGTGTGTTGTATGCAAAATGCAGTTTCGTAATGCAATTGATTCCAAGCAAACAAATATTTTATTGACCTGAATTTTGTTGACGTCATTTGGTTCTTCATGCGTTCATTCTACTTATCTCATTCAAATATTCACTCCGCACCAAAATCTTGGAAATAATCTGGATGCCTAAACATTAAGAGAATACGTTGTAAGATTATTTACCGAAACCAAATCATCTTATAAATTCAGAGCCCGCCTCTTCCATTTCGGTTTCGACATAATGGCATTCTACGTATACATCCACATTCTTCGCGCACTCTCTTACATTTTGCCTTATTTAGGAAGTTTAATCTCTTTGTCTCTAATTTACTGAAGGCTAAAGTCGACTTTGTCTTTAAACTTCCTGTTCTTCTTTCGACACTTGCACAGTGATATGCCGCGGCAATATATACCGGTTGCTTCAGACGGCCGGTGTTTATTGTAGGGAAGAACCGATAAGTCCTGCTTTTTAAGCGCTCTGCGTTACCCTGTGCAGATACTTCATGGCACAAGCAAAAATAAAAACACACTTCATAACAGCATGGGATTAGTTTTTCTCTCTGTCTTTCCTCTTCTAAAACCATAAAATCGCGAGTAGATACGTCTAGGCTATAAAACGGAGACAGGGCGAAGCGGTGCGGGAAAGTTTAGATTTACGTTTGAAACGCACAGATTTTCTAGCTATCTGGAGTACCTACCAATACTTTTACGTGGATTGTTTACTTGCAGAATATGGGTTGTTCGTGTATATGTTCAGAAGTAAAGTAAGTCATCCGAATCTTTGATGATAATAGTGACCCATAAATTCGCATTACACTATGGTGTACAATGGAAGATGTAAATCTTCCATTGTGTTATTTATTATCTTTACTAGTGATAAAAACCGCTTTTTGCTCCAATTTATTTAAAATTTATTCACGACCCGAATGAAATCTGCTTTAATTAATTCCTCATCGTAGAGCAGCTTACTTAAACTAGTGCTATAAATGTATCTAGTCTCACCTCCACGGTTTAATTATAAAGAAATTTTATTGAATACGGCTAGTATAAACATCTGTGTATACGTGTGCCAACAATATATTTAAACGTGCTGTCATAAACTGAAGGCATAGGTGCGGCGGCGATAATTTACGATCAGACTATAAAGCATCACACTGAAAATAGATGTGCCATTTTAATATTGTCATAAAGCCAAAGGTGACTGGTAGTCACCTGGCTTAATGTGTCGAGGACGATTCATAACTCTATCGAAACCTATCGTGTTCTGCAAATAACCAGCTTCGCGAGCAACAGCCTCTTTCGAAAACTCAATTAAGTCTACTCGTAAGACGCCCGACCCCCGACATCCTCCTGCCGTTACCAACCGCCAATTTATTAGACGAACCACTGAACTATGTTCTAGCAGACTGACAACTATTGATTTCGTACTTAAATTGCTTCCAAGATTTTTATCCGTCGACTTAAATCACAAAAAACGTCACGAGTGACAGTAAAAAAAGGGAATCGTATCGGTATCGTAATCGTAAGGGTATCTTTTTTAAGCTAGATAATTTATCAGAGCGTCACCTGCACAGTTTTTGCACCCCATACGGCTCGAAACAATAGCCCTTTTTGCCCTTTCGATTAAACACACACAATGCTCGCTTGGGTGGGCTCCTATCGATGACTGGCGTCCGACGTGAACGTAGAACTATAAACACACGAACGCAGAGACACATGCATATTAATAGCGTCTGGATACTGAGAATCATGACATTATGATGCACACACGCGCAAGTGCACCACGTGACTTCCGCTGTCGAAATAGACTG
The DNA here is from genome assembly GCA_947568875.1 of Fissipunctia ypsillon. Taxonomy (NCBI): domain Eukaryota; kingdom Metazoa; phylum Arthropoda; class Insecta; order Lepidoptera; family Noctuidae; genus Fissipunctia; species Fissipunctia ypsillon. Next base: position 9,559,855 of record OX387659.1, on the reverse strand, counting down.
ACGCTGCGTCCGCCTTCCCAGCCTAAAGATGATTTGGTTCTCAGAATTTCTACCTATGTAGGTTTACGAGCAATTTTGAAGGGAATATGTTGCAATTTTCAATCCTATCGTACCCCAGTGGGAGACCTACATAAGCTCCTGACAAACGTCGGCTGCCAAATACCTTAAATTCTCACAGCTGTAATTACCTAAAAATAACTGCATTCTCTGGTAATAACTGCAGCTTTCTGGTTAGGCTGGAAGCCAAGTAAGCCAACACCAAAATAGTTGAAAGGCTGATGAAGATTTCTACTGCAAATTCTTATAAGTACTGGTAAAACGCATTGTCATCATAGCAGTATTTTGTTTTTCTAGTTGTCAATTTTATTATTTCCTATTCGGTTCCCCTGAATCTATAAAATATCGCCGGGAAAGCTTTGAGGTGGATTTCGCGGAGCTCATCGCTTCCTACGAAAAATCTCTTAAAACGAATTCTCCGAATGCTCTTTTTTAAATGACTTAATCAACATTATGTAAACTTAACCGGAAGTAAAACGATTATTACCCGATCAGCTAAAGTTTTAGTTTAAACTGAGGGAAAATAACTAAACCGATATGGAAAACATAAATACTTGGTCAAAAACACTTTCCTCCAGTATTTATTTTTTCGTCCGTTGACTTATCTTGAGAAGGTCGGTAACAATAGAAATTAAATTGTAATAGTAATACTAATTAGTAATTTATTTCTCTCAAAAAGGTACAATTTATAGTATCTAAGTTACAGGCAGATTCAAACCTTTGTGAGAATCCGCCCCTAAGACGACCCACTGACCGAGAGCTGGAGTCTATACTGGGCTCGGGGCCTGTATGACAGATCTCCAGTCTCATGTGAAAGAGGAAAACATAATTTCATGGTCAAAAACACTTTCCCCCAGTATTTATTATTGTAATAATCATTAAAAAAAAGCTGACTTGAGTTGTGACAGATAGCATCGTGCACGCAAAGAACATTTCAGAAGTAAATTCAATCTGATACGGTAAATTATTCACGTTATGACGAGCCTTATTACCAGCTGACCTAAATACGCGATGCGGAATGTAGTGCCGTTCTGAACCCCTGACGACGCCGCGCAAGTTAGGTGAAATACTGATATACTGCGCAGAAAACTTACCACGGATCCTTCATATTACATGCCTTAGAGGCCTTAGATTTTCGAGAGAGCAAAGACGAATTTCGAATGTCCACAAAGTAATAATGAGATCGTGTCCCATGTCTAAAGGATTACAATTCAGTAAAGTCAGGGAAATCAACTTACCAAATATTATTTTTAGGTCAAAGAATCAGCATTGCCATCCAACGTGGCAACGCTGCCAGCCTTTTGGGCACTTTTCCCACTGACAGCGATGCGGACGAATTTTTTGATGCCCAATGAGCTCTCCCTTTTTTTTTGTTTCTTTTCTTTATATATTTCTACATAATAATGATGTTTTAGATGATATTTGAGTGTTAGATCGTATATTGTATTTAAGATTTGTGTATATTACAATAAAGGATGCTTAGCAAATTGACTTCCAACTTAAAAACCGTAAGCATACTCAAATCACAACTGTCATTCTTTGACAGTTGTATGAAGGGGCTTTAACACTGTCAATAGAGAACCTTACTGACAATTTATCCCGCTAGAGGGCGCACCCGAAAAGTGTAGTAAACAAAACAACATGGCGTCCGTCTATGGCAAGATTAGCTAGCAAAAAGGTTGTAGTAAAAAGGTTAAAAATCTTTATAATTTTAAATTGTACATAATTTTAATAATAAATTCATTTTATGAGACCGTACAATTGCGTTAGGTAATGCTATCTGTAATGATAGTTATAAGGGGAATAAATAAATAACGTAAACAGAAAACAAACTCATACTCCTCACACTTCTCATATTGGTATATGCTTATACCTCCTTTTTCATCTATGGTTACAAAAAAAAATATCTATGGTTAGATGACTGTTAATTAGAAATCCAGTGTGTTTACAATCTACTGATATATTATTTTAGTGATATCCGTTCGTCAGGAATATTCTGTAATAGATAGTAACAATGCATCAGTCAGTGAATTAGTGTTGTGCCATTATGTAGCATATGCAGGAACGAAGGTGTTTATTAAATCCACTAAAAACGGATAACTTCGCAAGCAATGGTAAATTGCTACGTTGCAAGCATTTTACAGTCACAAAACATTAAAGGTTGTTTTCCGAACATTTTAGAACTGAAAACTATAAAAATGAAAGATATTTTACAGGTCAGAGTTTTAGCCTAATGTAAAACACAATATTTTGAGTGATATTTACTTGAATGTAACCTTAAAAGTTTATTGTAAAGTAGTTCAATATCACAAAAACAAATATATTTGAAACTCTTATAAGCATGTTTTTTAAAACCTTTTCGTATTATTTTAACCTACAATTAAATAAGGATGAGATAAAGCTGAAATTCTATTGAAAAACGCCGAAAAATGTTGGCGCTTGCATTTCGCAGTTTGCTTCGTGTTTATGTGGCACCATCTGCAGTCTCAGCTTTGCGTAATATTCCCTATTGACGTAGTGTATCAACTTGATAAACAAATAATTTCCCTGGCTGTATAACCCCATCAAACCTGCACCCTAATTGCGTAACACACTATCAATCACAATCTGAATAATGTTGAAGCAAATTGATAATCCATTGCTTCATATGTTCAAAAAAAAATTCTGCTCAACAACGTAAATAAAGCAATGAATGTTGTTAAACTGTCAACATAAAACCGATTCCTACTGTGGGTAAGTGTGTTACGCAATTGCCCCGATGGACTGTATTGTAATCCCCCCAGTGAAAAAGCCAATTTATTACACTTAACAATCAAGCTCAGGACATGGGGTTCCGTAAGCACTTGCAACCATTGAGACAGCGGACTTCTTGCCATCTTAAATTCGTGTTTACACCCCCTTTTCTCCCATAGCCCCCTCAAGACATTTAATTATCGGAACAAAAAGTTTGATAGAATGTTTTATAATATTTGCACCCCAAACTCCGAACATCGAGGGATCCTCTGCTTTGAACGATTTTCGATCGCATGTACTCACCCCTCACGAAGGGTCTGATTCTTTTCAATTTTCTAGAATAATGAGTACCTAATGATAGTAAATATCATTGTACCCAGAACCAGCAGTGATGATTACTAAGCAAATATTTACCGGACTTTGTACGCACATTTACAACTCAAAGTTTAGTTTAGATAGGTACTTGTTTATACATATGTTACCATGCAGTACGCTAAAGGTATTGTGTGATTGAAATATATTACACATTTCCTCTATGGCATGGAACCTAAGTCAACAGCGTGGTATTGAACACAATCTCTATACATATACGACGTATATAAACTCAGACGAGATTTTGTCGGGGGAAAGGATCCATTGTGGTAACCCTCTTAGCCGTCGGTCCCCTCACAACCCAAGGGTAAGCTGCCAGAGTGGTTGCCTGCCTTTAACATGCTTACAAACTTGAAATAAGAAAGTGCCTGTATCCAAGAGACAGTTTACAAATATCGCTGTCATTTCGCTCCAGATTTAGCATTTTACATCTAATTAATAACAACATTCACGTTCTCAAATAAACGTCGAAAATTAGGTTGATACCTTACCTAGCGACCAAAATGATCCAAATTTGCTTTGAAATTATGATGACGAGGCTTTATAATTAGTTAAAAACTTGCGAAAAGTATTTTTAAGTGTTTATAAGTTTTAGAAAAGCTAATGCCTAAGGAATTGTTACCAAACTGGGACAAATTTTGGCATTTTCCTTTTACTTTTACTCCTTAAAAAGTCTTGTGAGCACCTTTTTTAATTGTAGGTACAAAGACAAAAGTTCGGCTTTAATAGTATGTCAATTATCATTTATGTAATATTAAATTCTTTTCTCCATTATTATTGTCTATTTTGTTGACATTACATTCGTAGAATATGGTTTTTGTTTTGTCAATAGTTTTACACACGGCTACATATCAGTATACGCTGATCTCGCATTGTATAGGATTTCCGTATAATGAGAGGTCAGCTTATACTGGAAGTGTATTGCTTGATATGTAGCCGTGTGTACCTGAACCTCCTAATTCAGCAACTTCGTTTTTTGCCGCACCTGCAAGTACATGCTGTTTGTTTCTAAGTAGTCTATATTAACAATTTTATTTAGACAACCAACCCAGCAGAAAGTCATTACCGCCAAATAAACAAAAACTTGCCAAGTAGCTGAGTGGTTTTATTTTACTAAATTATAAACATCTAAAATTCTTCAAACAAAACCTTTACTGTGTAAGTACTAAATTATTCCGCTGGTTACTTCTAGAGTTACTTTCAACAAATATAGTACCAACATCAGAATATTTTACAAACAGTAAACGATTCCAGGCAATTTATTAAACCCAATATGTCTCCCCCATATTCTGCGAATTTTGTCAATGGCACCATACAATACACTTGTCGTCGACTGCCAGTTTTATGTAGCAGTTATTCTTGTGTTGTGATTTCAGCAACTTTAGTTTACATTTTGCTTTATCCTTACATTTTGCACTGCTTTACACGGCTGGATGGAAGCACTTTGAACGAAACTACTCCCGTTTCCTCTCATCTTTATAGTGCCGACTTGATAAAAACTTTCCGATCGAAACCTATTGACCGACCCCTGCATCCGCACATTCGCCTCAGGATTTTTCCCCTCGGTCGGATTACCGCAAAAATGTTTATCATTCAGAAACTTCCTATGATGAAAAGAGGTCATTATTGTTATGAATAATATTGTTGTTAAAACATTTTGTTACGGTTACTGGCATGAAGTACGATTCGTACTGAACCGATTACCGCTGAACACGTTTCTTTCGAAACGTTTCCGCGCCTCGCGCTCTTCTTGAAAATAATTGGAGTAGTCGAGTTATGTCCAGAATCTCAATAATCGTCATAAATCATTTTTAACGAGTCTGTTTATGTTTCACGAAAAATATGTAGACTATTATTTCCCTAAATTATCATTAATGCGCCTCGCTACCTTCCGTATTTCCGTAGGTCACCGAAATTAACATAGTACGTACCTCTACTTACTACATAATTTAGGCTGGTTATCCCCGAGGGATCCTGGGTACATTAGTATTTGCCTTCCGGATTACTGCGTCTCGCGAACTAACGACCACGCCTAACCTTTGTTGTCTCTGGAGTTTTTCCCGGAGCCGAATTCTCTGCAACCTTAAATAACAACACAATTAACTCGAACTCATTAAAGGTATATTTGGAATTAAACATTGCTCTTACAATATTGGCTCTCGTCTCGAGTGGTAGTAAAGTAAAGGCCACATTATTCTAAAAGGGATATAAAAGTATTCCCTGAAGTGGTTTCGCGACAGCATGCTAAGCAAGGCGGGGAGCGTTCAAAAGCTCATTCTATTTGTGTCCAATCATTATGCGCCAACACGCGCCTTTAACTGTGTAACAGTACCCGAGTCGTTTCCGTTTGCCCTCCCTTCTCTTTCTTCTTTATTACCAAGTCATTTGTACTCGATATTTAACGAAAATTTGTCTATATTTAAACGCAGCATCCAGAGCTAAACAATGTCTAAATTATCATGCCCATTTTTGTTTAACATGTGGTATACATATTTCATTTTAGTCATAGGTAAATGTTTCTTGATGTTCATTATGTACTGATTCGTTTTTGGAATATCTTTGCTCATTGTGATCCTACAGGGTGACATTGAAATTGATAAAAGAGAAAGCCTTAAAAGTATCGCCGCCACATCTACTGAAATCTTTACTTTTCTTTATGTTAGCAAGTGTCGCCGTCTATGTGGGACAAAGGGCTCTCTAGCATCTTTGACCGTCCCCTATTCCCGCCCACTTAGGCCTTTTTGGTGAAGCCATCGAGGCTAGTCATCGTCTGCACTTTTACCGTCACGGTCTACAAGGTTAGACCGTAATTCCCTTCCTATCTGATATTATGGTAACTAACGCACAATCAGCATCATGCAAAACATAAAATAATAATAATTAGCAATATAATAATACACCCCGAGATAAACAAACTGTATTGTCTATCACCTACTCACATGTTACAACAAAATTATCCGATACTTAACAACAAACATTAAACAATCGATTTCCTAGAAACAAACATTTTTATAAACATAAGCAAATGTAATAAACTGTTGTATAATTGTCCACAGATGATCAAGATGTGTTTATGAGAGTGGTAGTGGTGGGGAGGCGAGATGGGGCGGGCGCGGTTTATCGCGTGCGCTCTGCTCATGCTGTGTCCACTCGCGCTCACGAGGCACGATGACGACTTCGCATTCGACAACAGCGAAGAATTCCTGGTCAGTGCACTCTCTCACTCACTTCCTACTATTAACTACTAACCCAACAGGATCTCCATGTATTATTTCAGAATATTAATCATATTACGTCACGCTACCGACAAATCGTAGCTCCCATAGTCCTCGTACATTTCCAGATTGAACAATAGAAGCGTAAAGTTGTATGGTTGACCTTTCAGGTTGAATTAACAGCAAACCACTCAGAAATAGCAAAAAATGGCCTAAGAAGGTTATGGGGCGTGCCCGACACATCGGCCTATGTGGGACATCTGTTCCGAATGGAAATCCCAAAGGAAGCTTTCTCGGGAAAAGTTTTAGCTTATAAGGTACGTGAGAGAGCTTAGATTTAATTTAAACTTAGTTGGAATCGGCTGAAGTCTTATAACTTTTTAATTCGGGACCCAGTTAGGTAATTTAGTTTAACTTATCAGATCCTGATTAAACTAGGTACCTAAGGGTTTTAGACCGTAGAACAGTCTCGGTTAACGTAGACGTGTTTTCAAAATATAAAACACGCATCCTATATTCCTGGCCTTGGAACGCTGTACACAACAAGACGGCACTCAGGTCCTACGCTTGGCTGAACGTCAAGAGTCCACGATCCCGCGCCGCTGACGCTGTAAAGGAAAACTGGGGCTTATGCTTTGGAGAGCTCATAAATCATAAGTTCATAACATATCGTAGAAAAAGATCAGTCGAATCATAGAAGGCTTATATTTCAAACACATTTTCTATTGCTCCAATCTTCCTTTCTGCGAAAATGTGATAATTACCTTGGAACACGGCGGTGTCCCGATTTTCTGGATTTTCGACAGTGTAGATTTCGGGCAAAAAAAGTGGTGGCTGGGATTTAGAGCGACAAGTGTGTCCCAATTAAATAAGGGGGACATAATTGTTATAATGTTTATTTCGTTTGAACCTGCCCCGGGTACCTATATAGTACTGGCAATTTGGCATTAAAGCGTACCTAGGTTAGAAGACTTTTAGTTTTATAAAAAGCTACCCGACTTAGATAGCGTAGTTTTATAGGCGGTTAAAATCCACTTTGTTCAAGATATTCCTCATAAAGAACTGACCGGTATAGAATGCCTAAGGCCAGTAATCTGTACCTTTTATGTTGCGTAGAGTTAAAGAAATAAAGTCCTAACCTAAACATTAATAACCAGGTTCGAAGTGAAGATGGTCGGCGCATGCCAAGCTGGCTGGCCGTGGACTCGAGGCACGGTCTGATCAGCGGCGTGCCCCAGAAGCAGGACTTAGGCACGCATACCTTCACGGTGACTGCGCATGGCAGCACGCGTGGTCTCACTGCCACCGACTCTTTCACTGTAGAGGTCAGTTGACTGTAATGTAACCTCTACTCACGAAGCACTTTGGCGACTCCATATTATGACCCTCCAACTTATGATAGCCCAAGTATTTTTGGATGTTCTCCAGAAATTACAGCCGTTTTCAAGTGTGAACTACAGTTATTAGCACGAGTCGTATTTTACTTACAAATTAGAAGAGCATTGACCAGGCTGAGATATGCTATTTTAGGTAATAAATATGTAGATTGATAGAAAAAATATGCTTTATTGTAAACCATATCAGTAGCATAGCTCATAATTATGCCTACAATTATTTCTTGGTAGTCGGCTGTTAAGACAAGAGAATTCATCAAACCGCTATGGAGTAATGGTAGATTACGTCAGAGGAACATGCACGTCCTGTGGAGTTCATGCTCCTAATGTTATATATTCTTTGGTGTTCCTGTCGTGCGTGGGTGACGTCATAGGCACACCTCCCACTTCCTTTACTATAGAGGTGAGTGTAGATACTACGACGTCTCAAGAATGTACATCCTGATACACTCTAGTTCCTGTGTAGTGAAGCCTTCTGTATTGTATTTCTAATGAGGACTGACGTCATTTTCTGTAAATGATAGTCCGTCATACGACTGAAATGTAATAGTAGACAATTACGAAGATATACCTATCGTGATTGTGTAATTGTAATTAATAGTTTCAGTGAAACATACCACAAATTTATTAGTACGCTCGCTCGATATGCTTCGTTTAATAGCATATTTAACTATTAATATATGCGCAGACATGGGCAGTTGCAAACAAATGGCCTTTATAAACGATATGTTATGATACAAAGTACCGTTATAGATCGTCAAACATAAATCAATCGTTTTATTCGTCGTTGACAGATACTGGGAACATAAAAATTAAAGTGTCCATGTACAAATGTTGTTACATATGTATAAAATACTGATATTTTACTGTAGAGGGCGGTGGCCAATAAAGTTAGCGACAGTTGGCTTGTTCATACGGCCATTCAATTATATTATTGACATTACATTAACCAACAGGGGTGCGGTATAATAAATTAATTTTTATTTCACTTCGCCCGCACTTTCAATAAAAGAGGATCATTTTCATTTTGAACTGTCATGGTAATGTTAGAAGTAATGATACTGCGGAAATTGTGTCCTCGTTTTCTTAATGTTAAGTTCAAGTGATTGACTTTGGCAATGTTTATGGTAGATACTTCATTAAATTAATTTCAGATATGAAATACTCTCAAACATCTCAAAAAAGAGACGTAGGTACTTACTTGAAATTCATATAGGGCAACAAATTCTCAAGTGTGTCGTAGTTAACTTTCTCAGAGATCTGTCATGAGTCAGAAAGTTAAATTTCTACATTATAATGGTTTATCAGGAAGTTCGTCAGCAGTCTTTTCCTTTCTTTTATTTTTATCGGCTTTGATAAAATTCTTTCGAATACTGGCCGTTATAACCATTTTCGCTTCTATTGTTTTTGGCGCGTAATTATATCGTTTTCTGGTCCCAGAACCTATCTAAGACGTAATGCAAATAAATATACATTAACGAAGTCCTATTTCAATTGCAGGTGAAGAAAGCTCAAGACAAACCTCACTCTAAATATGGATCCTGCGTCGGTGAAGAGAGTCGGCTGGTGCTGGTCATTATGGTGGACGGCTCCTTCCACAGCGTGGCGCCGCGGCAGAGGATACGAGCGCTCATGCAGCTGGCCGGCTTCATGGCGCTTGATGGCGTAAGTTATTACTTGTGTTGTATGTAACTGTGTCGGTGAGAGTCGGCTGGGCTATTTTGATGATACTAAAATCATCCTGAATGAGATCATATAACGACACTGTCGAAGTACAAACATTACATTACGAGGAAGGATCAAAAAGTAGTGAGAACGACATACTCCTTGGTAAGAAAAAAATAAATACTGGCAGGCATAGCTCAGATACATATTTGTAATATTAATAAAGAAATAAAATCTTCGATTCTCTTTTGTTTTTTTCTGAATGTAGTCATTTATTTGCTTCGTGTCGGAACGTGTTCTCGAAAATGGAGAAAAACGAAGTGCGAGCCGTTATTAAATACCTCTGTTTAAAAAAGTTAACGACGCAAGAGATTCATTGCGATTTGGAGGCAACATTAGGAGAGTCTGCTCCGCCGTATTCCACTGTCGCAAGGTGCGCTTCTCAATTTCAAGTAGGGAGAACGAGCATGGAAGACGAACATCGTTGCGGCCGTCCATCGACGTCAGTCACCCAAGAAAATGTTGCGAAGGCGAGAAAATTGTATTGAGCGATCGAAGAGCTACCATCCGATACTTAATTCAAGAAACGGGCATTTCATATGGAAGTATTCAATCCACATTGAAACAATCTTTGAATATGAGAAAAGTCTCCGCAAGATGGGTGCCGAGAATGTTAACCGACAGTCAGAAACAAAATCGACTTGACATTTCGAAGATATTGTTGGACAAGTTTCAAGAAGATTCTGAAAACTTTATGTCTCGTTTCGTAACAATGGACGAAACATGGGTCCATCATTTTGATCCCGAGACAAAACAGCAATCTTCGCAATGGAAACGGCCATCATCACCGACCCCAAAGAAGTTTCGTGCCGTGGCATCGGCTGGCAAGGTTATGGCCTCAATATTTTGGGACTCAGAATGGATATTGTTGATTGATTACCTGGAGCGTGGAACCACTATTACAGGCCAATATTATGCAGCTTTAATTCCCAAGTTGAGGAATGCCATCAAAGAGAAAAGGAGAGGGAAACTTCGAAGGGGCGTGCTGTTTCATCACGACAACGCACCCGCGCACAGGTCGGCAGTTGCGATGGCTGCCATTCAGCAAGCTGGCTTCGAATTGGTTGACCACCCCCCTTATTCACCAGATCTGGCGCCTAGCGATTTTTATCTGTTCCCCAAATTGAAAGAATACTTAAGGGGAAACAGGTACGAAGACGATAACGAGGTGATGGATGCCGTGGAGAGCTTTTTGCAGAACCAAGACAAAACTTTTTTTTTTTAAAGGGATTGAAGCCTTGGAAAAGTGCTGGACTCGGTGTGTAGAGAGACTGAGACTATGTAGAAAAATAAATTATTATGTTATCAATAGTCATTATATTCTTCTCATTCTCACTACTTTTTGATCCCTCCTCGTAATAATTGTATGAATAAGTTATATCGCAACAAATATGCCAGTAGTCGAGGCCTGTCTTTACCGTCATGGTCTGAACTTCATTTTTCCATTATTCGCAGAGGTGAATTAAAAAACGTTTCTTCTACAATTATCTCGCAGATGCTAGACGAGCTTAGCACGGCAAGTCTAGAGGTCGGACTTCAGATCAATATATCAAAGACCAAGTTGATGACGAACAGCGTGCATCGCAGGAACACTGTAGCGGGTGTAGGTTGAATACGTTGATGAGTATCTCTATCTTGGTCAAATAGTTTCTTTCCAGGCAAGACAAAACAAATAGGTTGCAAGACGCACCGAAAATGCCTGGAAGAGTTAGAAGGCCATGAAAGATCTAATGAAGGGTGATCTTCCTTTGTCCCTTAAGAGAAGACTCATTGATGTGTGCATTCTTCCCATCTTCACTTATGGTTCTCAAACATCGTTTTTGACAAATTAGCAGAGGTCCACGCTCGGGATTTGCCAGAGGGCTATGGAACGGAGAATTCTGGGTATCCAACAACAGACCGGGTTAGGAATACGATCATCCGTTCCATCACAAAGATAACTGATGTCACTTGGAAAGCTGCCACGCTAAAATAGAATTGGGCTGGACACATCTGCCGCATGTCAGACGACCAATGGGTCCCTTTTAATGGCAAGCGACATCGCGGCAGGTCCAAACGGAGATGGCGGGATGAGCTGGACTTCTTCAACAAGAACTGGTCCTTAGCAGCTTTAAACAAGGAGAAGTGCAAAGAGAGTATGGGAGGCCTTTGCACTGCAGTGGGACATCACAAGCTTTTAATAATATATCTCATAGTCTTTTGAAGAAAACCTTTTTAAATGTAACCTTACTTCTATTTTCAGAACGAGTTCTGGATGGAGCCGTACAAAGCGGAGACGCACGCTGACACTATCATGAGCGGGACTGGTTCCTCACAGCGCAGACACGGAGACGCCACTACTGCCATCTATCTTAATGTAAGTCTACTAAAATGTATCATCTGTCTTAAGCGTAAGTAAGTGTGGGCTAAGCAGAGGTGTGTATGTGGTCTGTTCCAAAATTATCTAAAGAAAATGAAAACAGATCAGATCAGAAAACGTACCTGTGGATGCCATTTTGTAGTGCTATACAAATTGAGTGAGTTAATAATTTTATTCAATACAAAGTAGTGAGATATTAAGTTAAAACCTTCTAACCTTCCTTCTTTTTCTTCTTTCTTCTTCTTTTGCCGAATGTGCTACTTATTCCCTTTAGTGAGTCATTGCGTAAGAATTTAACCTAAATAAGGTTTGTTTACACTTACATCAGAAACTTTTGGAACGACATTACGTAGACCTTCCATCATGATCGAAGAGGTAGACCTACATTTCGGGTTAACTCCGCTACCTCGCTGTGTGGCTAAATATGTGTTACTACGTTACGAGCTATTCTTAAAAAGTTAGTGCCTAGCATACGAATGTAGAACGACTCTAGCACGACAGTTTGTTTAGTTTAACCCTTCATATTTCATAGTATAGTTTTCATATTTTTGCGCGGAACTCTAATTATTTGTCTAAAATAAAAGTACCGTAACTTACTCCTTATAACATCAGCTATCTGCCAATGAAAGTCACGTCAAAATCGGTCCAACCGTTTCGAATTTCATGGGTTTTTTTTTGCGCGGAACCCTAATTCTTTTTCTAAAATAAAAATACCCTAAGGTACTCGTTATAACAGCAGCTATCTGCCAGTGATAGTCCCATCAAAATCGGTCCAACCGTTTCTGAGATTAGCGGGAACAAACAGACAGACAAAAAATTTTTAAATTGCTTTTTCGTTATAAATATCTTGTATACTGTCTGATGCATTTAGTAAAAAGCTGTTATTTTGACATTACAAACAGACACTTTATTTTTATTTATTTTCTATCCGTCATTATTTAAAAATATTGGACACGTATTTTTTCTTTTTTTACGTATTCAAGACTTTAAATGTGGCATGACGTCATGCCGTGCTAGATTTTATACTGAGCTGTGACGTAGCGAGCCCCCATCCCCTAACTTTGAAGTGACGGACTAAAAAGAATTTCTGTTTTTTTTTGTACCCAGGCATCATCCGTCTTACGGCATACAAAAGGTTAAAGGACATTTTGAGCCTGTAACAGATGCAAGACACGGTTGTTGTTCGAGGTGAACTAGCACAGATCAGCTAGGTATGGCCGCCGCCGCATAAGCGGTGACCTTAGACGTTGACTAGATGCTAACTTATCTATACAAATAAATAAAATCGAAGTATCTGTTTGTAATGTCAAAATAAAAGCTTTTTACTAAATGCATAGTTATGAAAGTATAAACTGTAATTATAACAAAATTATATTTTATTTTAAATTAAAACCCATGAAATTCTGAATAAAATCCGTCCACGCGGGCGAAGCCGCGGGCAACAGCTAGTAGTAAATGTAGCTTGCTGTAACTTGTAGTAATTTTTAACGTGCTTCGAAACAGAAAATCAATTAAATTTTTTTGATAAGGTTGCAAAGATGTAGCAAACACAATAATATCGTTTAGTTTACGAGATTATTCCATTCGCAAAAGCAGGTACTTATGCGTCGATTTATCTGATGCTTAGGCTTAAGCCACCGATACATTGCTGTGTCGTGTTGTGTCGTGACGCGGGATACACTAATCAAACGAATCAGGACTACGTCAAATTACAACTAGTTTTGATTGGCTAACACTGCGTCAGAAGGCGTCACGACACGACACGGTAATGTGAATCCGGCTTTACTTAGGCGAAACTAATGCATACAAATCTAATGTCTATGCTAATAAATCTATTATGGAAACAAAAGATTTAAGTTATAAATATTTAACGGTGTTCAGTGTTTGGTAGGTCACGTTCGACCTATGCGTCTGACATACAAAGAAACGCTTTATTGCACATTGTATTTAAAGGATTAACAAACTTTATGAAAATGATGATGCAATACAAATATAGAATGCATAACAATTATTATTGTATGTAGCAGTGAGTGTGTGCGTCCGCGCCGACCTTTGCCCAAAAATAGGTTTTAAATAAGCACGGTCGTATCTTAATAAGTTCCAAGTTAATAATAACACAACTTCACGCCTGTAATCCCCGAAGCCACATTTCGCCGGTTATGTTTAAGTCATGCCATGTAATAGGGGGCGAGCCTATTACCATCAACCGGGCTGCTACTGAGAAATTCCAAATGGAAAAACCCAATAACAATTTGCCCGACCTAGGAATCGAACCCAGGACCTCATGCTCAGCAGTAGCGCTTGCGACCACTAGACCAACGAGGCAGTCACAGTTAATAATAATTGTAATAAATGATGCTATAATGGGCCCATGCCCATGCACCCCATGGTGCACACGTGAAAATCTTAGATTTTCCCATAAATGAAGTACCCTGGGTAGGTAGTAGGTTTGGATGGGTACCCTAACCATCCAAACCTACTTAACTACATCTCTCTTTTATTTTCGTGTCAGTGACAAAAAATTTGTCGGAACAGAACTAAACTATGTCGACTCAACTACAAAAATTGAACAAAGAAAAATACACAATTTAGTATTTAAACATTTATTTATGAGCGTTTTTTTACTTCGATTAATTCGAACATTATCATTTTATTATACAGGTGGGCTGCGGCAACAAGCTATGGAACCATCACAAAGTGTTGGTAGCCGGTCTGCGGGAACAGGCGCGGGACGGCACTCTTGCGCACGTACTGCGGCTGCCCGTCATTGGCTGGAGACTGCAGGCCGTACAGCCTGCGCCCAGGATTAAGAGACAGGTGATTAGATATTATAATACCCAGTGGCTAGTTAAAAGCGATAGATGACGTCACCGTTAAAGGCAAGTCTGTACGTAATATGCAGAAAGCCTATCAGGTTTTCGTAACTATAGTAGGTACCTATGTTTCAAACTTCAAACTATGTTTCCGAGTGGGCCATTACTCAAAATTAACTGGCTACTTGTGGGCAACATATCCAGTTATTTTAACCAGATAATAAATAATTTATTATTTGAGGATAAACCCTATTCGTGAACATCACACTGCAAACTTTTTACCCTGAACGCAGTCGAATCTTTAAGTCAATGAATTTGATTGAACCGAACACAAGATCTTTTAACCAGCATTCAGTAATCGGCTATGCTTGTCAACAAAGTACCCTTCTGAAGTTCTGAACCTAAACCCCAAGTCTCGCTGTTCTCAGCTTGAAGGCTCGGGCGGCGGCATCTACGACGCGGAATACGATGGCGAAGACGACGACGCCGACGCCGATGTCGACGCCGACTACAGCGGCTACGATGACAATGACGACGAGGACGGCTTCACTAACAACGACGTCGGCATCACCGACCTGGTGAGTACGACACTTCGTTCGGGAGTGTTCGGATGCGCTCGGGTTTTGTTCAACAAGGTATTGGCAATGTCACATCTCTCTCTACCATTATTAGAATTCACTTTTGCAATCACAGTAAGTTTTAAGTAAAACCGTCCCGTGTTCAAGGATCATCAAATGGATCGGTCTAACTTTGTATGGTATTGATTTGACAAAATAAAAGTTTTGCATGTCTAGATCGATCTCTCGTGAAAAGGATCTATACCTACTCAACAAAGCTGTAGTAGTCAAATGGGGAGGCGTTATTGGCGAACGCAAATAAAAACTTCAAAATTTTGTAAAGACAAAAGTATTCAGAAAAGATGTGACGTTGTTAAAATTCAGTCCGAACTAGCCATCATTGTTGTGATGTATATCGCCGTATTTTTATCCATGACATAAGCATTATGACATATGTTTGTTCATTCTCTAAGAAATGCCTATAATATAATAACAAATCCTGGATGGTAGTTAGTCTGATAAATGTTTTAATGTCTACATAATATTGGGTTGGGTTAGGTTAGAAACGAGTTGTACCTATTTCTAAATAACATAGAAGCTAGTACAATAAATAACTGGTGCTGTGGTTATAGATTGATAAAGGAAGGTCCTGTGGGGGCAACTTTTTTTTTTTAGCCGTTATTGTCCCTCTACTGGGCAAAGGTCTCCGTCTTTCCACTTCTGCTAAGGAACAATCTTTATTAAACGAGTCCAGCTCATCCCGCCATCTCCGTCTGGGCCTGTGGAGGCAACTAATGGATTTTATTCACTTCATTCTAATACTTGTCTAATTGTAATGGGGATATTAGGACAACGCTAACAATTATACCATTAACATATTCTCATGCGTTTTAAAAGCGATCACTTACATCATGCGGTGAGGGAATTAAAAGACAATAAGAATAACTTCATCACCCGACAATGAATCATTTAACGTTATCAATGCAACTCATATTTTATTCTATCTTGGAACTGTCATACATTCTATGTTTCTTAGTACTTATGCATCATTCGTACCTACTACTCATTGGCAAATATACCTAACTGTCCGTCGGAACAATAAATATTTGATTAATTAATTATTCGTAGAAGCAAGCTGAACAAAGACAGTCCATGTTTATTAAATAGGCATGTATTTCCCAATGAGTAAGTTTAGTCATCCCACATGTACTACGGAATGCATATCTTGCACTTTAATGTTCGCCACATTATAGCAGCGTTCGTATTGGGAACCACATAGCATGGAATGTTGAATGAAGTATTCTTTATCACTTGAAAACAATCCAAAAGTGTGATTTGTTGTGTCCCTTTATTTATTTTAATTTAACTTACATTCTACATCCAAAAACCCAACTTTAATTTTACGTACACAACTTCTCAACATTCATTTTTGACATCCACCTTCATAAAAAACATAAACATAATTATTATTAATTGAGTTTACCTTATAATATAAATATAATATTGTGAGCTTTGTGTGTGGTTATAACAACGCTTTATATAAACGCTTTGTCCATCACTGTATATAAACAGACTAATTGGAGCATATTAATCGAAGCTAAAGCGTATTTGTGTTACGCATGGACTAAGAAAATTAAATGCGCTTCGACCATTGTCACTTTTGATCAATTTAACACATGAAGCAAATATTTTAACATTTTTACAAACATAATTTTAGCCCAGCACACTTTACCCCACTTTCCTCGAATGTAATATTGTTCAATAGCCTATCACTGAATGATAATAATTAAAATAATTACGCTTTAAATGATCTTATCAAGCACTATATTCATACTAATGCAATATAAAACACCTACAGCACTGAAATTGCACTTAAAATATTAATAACTATGGTAATTACGAAAATGATAACTACCTACCTAATAATATAGAAGAGTGCCGCAAATTTGAAAAATAAATGATACGGAGGGCTGGTGAATCTAGACTTGCGAATCGAATTGAACTGGTCTGTATCGATGGCGTCTCATTCAAGTAGCCTCGAGTTTAAGGTTAGTCCGTCGTCGTATGATCTCTCGTGAGAAATTAAAAAAAAAAAGACAGATGCTGCCGCTTTATTATCTGAGTCCATGTAACCAATACCAAATAACCACAGACAGCGCTCTTGGGTACGTAAGGGTGTGCGTACTAACGTGCGTGTGTGTCGCGGCGCCGCCCAGGTGGACCCCCTCACCCCCGCCCCGCACCCGCACCGCCACCATCACGGCGAGCCCGCGCCCCCCTCCCCCGCGCTCTCCGCGCCCCCCGCCCCGCCCGGCGCGCCACACACAAGCACCGACACGTTTCAGACCGAGAGCGCCGCTCCGCCGCCGACCCCTGCCTCCCTGCCCCCGGTCCTTTACCCTTACCCCTCCCCGTCCGCCTTCCCTCCCCCCGCGAGCCCTACGTTGGCCCCGCCCCCTCCGCCGAGCGCCCCGCCCACTACAACCGAGGATGCCCGCGAGGATACCACTCCCGAGTCCGCAACTAACTCGTATACCACGGAGGTTTGTCGTAACCCGCTCTCGAGTTTACGTGTCATATGCATGTGCGTGTTGTGGCCCGGTCGCATGCTACGTTTGCAGCTAGATTGTAGTTTAGTTTTGTTTGTATTAAGTTAACTTATGATTAACAGCATTGGCTCTGAGGAGTCGATCTGCAGTTTTATAGCTAACACAACTGTAGAAGAGCTTACATCCACTCGACTTGCGCCTGCGACTTGACGTGCCTTTTGAATCTAGTCGCATAGAATAGCGTCTTGTCATGTTATCGTGTTTATCATTCAAGTCCATAGTAACAATTTCACATTTCGAGCATCTTTATTTCGTAGCAGTACGACCCGGTCTTCGTAATTCAAGTGATATCTACTATTGATATGCACTTGAACTTACGATGACTGAACGTGGTGAGCTATGTCATATCAAGTAGGGTCTCAGAAACAGTTGTGCAAGCGAAACCGTTCTACAAAATTATTCTAACCCCAATTAAGTATGTTTATTTCAGTGTGTATTTTGTTACTTAATAATATTTTCCAGAATGCTAAGGTCTTGAAATGTATACTGTATATATTTTAATAAAATTGTGTATTTACAACCGTAGATACTAACCTAATGTATTATTTTTAGTTTTATCTTTTTTATGTGTATTGATGATGTTTTAGATAGTTTTGGAATGTCTAATTTAGCATTATTTTATCAAATTATTGTCAATGCGTTTTGAACATTGTGTTTAAATAATAGTGCATCTCTAGTAGAAATTAGACTGTGTTTGTGAACACTTAGCATGACTGTGATAATATTGAGTTTAGAAACTTTGTACTTTAACAGATACCTCTTTATTTTGACTAATCAATTAATAGATACATGCAACTCTTGACCGCCTACTATGAAAACAGGCACTCCTTACCTTGTGAGAGACAAAGACGTATTAAGTAGTAAATTAGCTATTACACTTACCTCTTTACCTGGTACAAAGGACAAAAACACTTGTCGCATATCTGAAACATGAAAATAACGGAACATGTTAAAAGTTACTAAAGTCAACCAAAAATTTTAATACTTAATTTACTTTTTTTAATATTTTCATAGTAGACGAGTAACGACTACCAAGTCACACACAGACAGTGACTAACAGCACATAGTTACCACTGTACACTTCACACCCACACGAACTCACATCAAATACTAAACACATAAGTACTTTTCTGCAGCATAATGAAGTGGGTATCACCGCACTCTCTGCGTCACCTTCAGAGACAACCAACGTTAACATGTCTGTGGCCCCGACGCTACCTGTCAGCCCTCGACGCTTCGATTCCTTCCTACCAGCCATCGTCCAAGAAACAACGACTTTAGAACCGGAATTGGTAAGTAAAATATCATCTTTATCATCCTAACTCACTTCTGTAAAAGTTGAAACTAATCGTGTGTGAGTTGATTTTATTTAACCTTGGGTAGTGATGGGTCACACAATTCATACCCCATTTTGAGTACCTAACTTAGATTGTAAATATGTTCTCGACTAATCTGCGACGTGAAGACAACGGTACAAAATTATTTGATGTACGAAAAATACGTGTGCATACTCAGCATGACGTATTCAGATGTAAAAACACAATATATTAAGATGCATTGGGATTCCTAATATTCTATCTTTCTGGGACTAATTCTCTGTAAATACATTTTCAACTTTAAAATTCTGTACATACAAATCTGGCCTCTAAAAACGTTGTCTTAACGTTTGTATTTCACAACACATCGTGTGAGCGTCCGCATGGCACTTTCAGCAAACCGTAATAATCCGCGAGTCGAACGAACTACCTCCGCTGTCTTCTTCAACGGAGAGAGAGAATGTGACGTCACCAACACCGGTTCCTGAGATACCGACAGCCGCGCCACCACCGACCACTACACCGATAGCGGCTCCCCCGCCGCCGCCGACAACGCCGCCGACAACGCCGACAACGCCTACGACACCGACGCCTGCGCCGACAACTGCCCCCACCACTACGCCGACAACTCCGCCCACTACGACGCCGACACCTGAGACCACTTTACAGGAAGTCACTAAACAGGTCCGTAACGGGTTACACTTGTGGCCGGAAACATATTTCCGATTGTACAATGAGATGATCTCAAACAATGTTTGAAACCTGAATGGTGGTTATGGTTATGCAATTATATCAGACTCATTACGGCTTATTAACGGAACAAGACGCACCTACTTCCAAAAATGTCAGAAACATCGCTCATGTGATATGAAATCGTTATGCGATTCGCAAATGTCCCTAACTTAAGCACATCGGAAATATGGGCCTGGTACTGTGCGAATAGGATGTCTAGTGCCTAGAAGTTAGTAGGTACGTTTCCATCTGCGTATCTTCCCGAATCATCACATCCAGTACAATACGGCCGACGTGTCTTGGCGAGTCTGAACATAGGCACAACGACCTTTCGCGCATGTTCTCTCACTCACACTCGCCCCATGACACCATTAGGTTCCTAAAAATGTTTGTGCGCAGCCTTCTGCGTAAGGTTCGGACTCGCCAAGACACGTCGGCCGTATTGTAACTTCCCGAATCATCACATGCACTGTATTTCGTACTTTACTAACTCCAAACGTGTGTGTGAATTGAATTCAGTTTGTGTTTGGGACTTCTTTGGATTTAATTAATTAATTAAAACATTTCTAAATTATTAATTGGCCAGCAGGGAAAGTAAAAACTTCTTAATTGTACAAATTAATTTGGCATAATTGTAACGATTTTCAAGGCTGTAGGTATTATAGTGTAAATTCTTCAACTTTTCTTTACTTAACTTTTTCTTTGCCTTGGATAATTACAACTTCAGTTTCAAAATTAAATGTAAAAAATATTAATTTAGCATGTACACAATTTAAATTATTTCTTCTTCTGTATTATAATTTTAATATCTTAGATAAAATATAAAGAATGAACTACCTTTCTGCAATCAGTTACTTATTTATTCATCGATAATTTAGGAAGCGAACCCAACAGAGGGTAGAAGTACAATAATCGGCCAGACAACGGAAACGGTGACATGGGCCATGCCTGTCAACCAGCCGCCCACACTCAAACACCACATGAAGAAACTGGCCATCACTGCTGGTAAAGCTTTCAGGTAGGTCACAGAAACTACAATCTAAAATACTGCCAACGAAAACATCGCAGATTGATGACGTGGGTTTCTTTTATTTTGTCACTAGAACGCAATCTGTGATTATAAACTTAGGACCTGCCATCGAGGATACCTATTACCATTTTGTAACTGGTCGGTACTAAAACGAAAAAATAACCTAGAATTTGTTTAGCACAAAACGGATCCAAATCCACACGGATTTGCAGTCTGGTTTTAATCCTTCGTTGGACACACTAACACTCAAATTATGTTAGCTTGCAAGCATCACAAAATGAGATAAAACTGTCCAATCATTATGTTCTTCCTCTAGTGTTGCTTTAGAAGCGAACAGAATTGCTTAAAAACGGAGTAGGGGATCTTGCCTTGCTGTGAGACAATAGGTACTAGCTAAATAAATAGCCATCGTTTTCACTGTCTTTAATTTCATGATTATCCAACTCAAACTCAAAGCATTTATTTCAATGAAACCAATTACATACACTTTTCAGTAGCCAAGGATTCAGTCAGAAAAATGAAGCTAGTTGCCCATTTCAAAGCGTAGTAGGGTCCTATAGAGAGGAACGGGCAAGGAACTCCATACACACTCTTTCGAATCAAAATATAACCTTAACCGAACTACTTCAGGTACATAATCCCGGCGGACCTGTTCACGGACCCGGAGGAGGGCAGCAACTTAACATTCACGATGTACGAGGCGGAGAACGTGCCGCTCAGCAACAACTCCTGGATACAGTTCATACCCGCCGCAAGAGAAGTTTATGGATTGTGAGTATACCTAGTTAGTGTACACTTCAGTGTGTTTACATTGATTTATGGTCTGTGTTTCGGACTTTATATTATCTAATGAGAAAAGTATCGTAAATAAATTCATAGTACCTACTTATGATGCTGTTGCCATATACCTATATTCACACCATTTGCGAATGGCATGGTTGACCATTTAAACTTCGTCTCCAAGCTCAAGTTCTCCTTTATCACTTTAATTGCATCCAGAAATGCTACATTCTGGAAAATTTGGCCATGATAACAGTACTTTTGCGAACCATCCTTCTAACAAAGCGATCTACTTCTACAACTACATACATAGTAAAGATTATTCTATTCTATTTTATTTCTTCTCAGGGCAAATTCGTCCAAACTTTTATACCTAATACAAATCTAATCTAGCGAATTAATTTTTAATTTTTGACAGATCACATAACATCACGCCTTGTTTCCCCGAAGGGTTAGGCAGAGGTGTACCTATAGTACACCCACATTTCGCCAGTTATGTTTAAGTTTTGGACAGATTTTCCATACAAAAACTGTCGGACGTCAATTTTATTCCCCGGATAAAAGGTGTCTGACTTTGATTAAATCAGCCCTAAATAGGATAGGGATGACTTATTCTGACCACCTTAAACCAATTATTTTTTCAACCGCAGGCCGTTAGAAGCCCACGTATCTCGCTGGAACTTCATAGTCGAAGCTCAGGACAGCGAAGGTCTGGTCGCGCGCGGCCCCTTAGACATCACTGTGCAACAACACAAGAGTGGCCGCACCATCAACCACCAGTTCACCATGGAGTTCAAACTGTTGAAAGAGTATAACAATGCGATTGACTGGCAGATTAGAGCGTTGGAAGGCATTGTTAATTTGTTCAGGTATGATTTTTGAGTATTTTTGTTTTAAGGCGCAAGCAACAGGATAGCCCGCGGAATTCAAATTTTCTTACGTTTTTTGCAATTTGCAGGTCAGTATCAGGTTTTATATTGATTTTAATATGATTCATGGCCGTAACAAATATGTATTTATGGAATTATAATAATTAAAGTCATCAATACAACTCGGCCAAGTTACCCTATTGAATGACTATTTCATGGATTCGGAAGATCTAAGGGCAATTCTAACTTAAGGAGTTGTATTCCTGATTCTAATGATTATAATTCTGCTATTTGAATCAACATACAACCTGCCACTGACCTGCAAATCTCAAAAAACGTAAGAATATGTGAATTTCGCGGGCTACCTTAGCGCATTCCCCTCCTTAACTACATATTTGTTATCAGTCGCGGTCATAAAACGTGCGAGAAAGACGGTGCGTTTCTATTAGTACGGGACTTCTAGAAACTCGAAACTAAGGATGAGAGCAAACTTAGATTTTACTCAAGCTAAGTATAGTAAGCGTTTCATAAGAATTACATTATTAAGTGATTAAGTTAATGTTCAAATTCATAAGAAACGCTTCATCATAGTCGCGTATAGGAACTTAGCTTAGTACAGTCTAAGTACGCTTTATACAGAATGTATCAGAAAGGTGTGGTCAAAAAGGGTGTAGTACAGACCATCAAACTGAACAACTTTTTTCATGGGACCAACATCGTAATCGCGGAAAAATAATCAGCCGTCCGATACATTTGGGTAGAGTAGATATTAAAGTTTTGTACGGGACAGTTGATAATTTTTTTCTCGATTACGATATTGGTTACATGGAAAAAGTTGTTCAGTTTAATGGTCTGTACCACACGTTTAAATTTGACCACAGCTTTCTGATACACCCTGTAGATCTCAGCCTTATTTTTGTGTCGTCTCCCTCCCACGTTTAACGACCATGTCTGCCACGTTTTCGTTTACATTGCTACATTTTATTTTTGTATTTGATCCTGTATTATTTTTTTTTACTTTTGAACTTGAACATCAAATAAATCTGATGTCCTCGTTAAAAGGAAACTTCACTACCATGTGGTACAAACCTTATATAGAATATAAATTATTGGAATTGTTCTTCAGAGATACGGATATGGATCACCTGACAGTACTCAACACGACTCAGAACGGTGACATGTGCGAGTTCGTGTGGACTAACGATACGCTGCCAAAGGATCCTGCCTGTCCTATGGATGATATTAACAGGCTGATGAAGGTAAGTTCAGCATTATATTTGACGAAGAAGGTACATTTCCCTAGTTATCGTCAGCCATATTTTAACTACTGTGGGCGTACTATGGGTAGTGTTGGTGATTGCGCAATAGAAAAACTGTTCACAGTTCAAAGCAAATAATAATTTACGTTCAAATTAATCACACTAGCAATTGACACACTGTAGGTACACGACACAACTATACGGATCGCGCGACAGTTTCTGAACGTGTTCACTGCTCGACAGCCACCGACAAACTCTGCTTAACTCCGGTCGACGAGCGTTATGTTGTAGACTCTGTTGAGTGCCGCTCGGTGACGCTGGCGTCCCGATTATTCAAACGACGACTAACTTATTTCCGACATTTTATTACTTATTTTCTGGTTAAAACAAATCCACGTCCATTACGCGGGTCTTGAAAAGTTAAAGGTTTAAATGACAAATAGCGTTGCATTATCCGAAGTTACTTATGTACTTGAAACGCTGGTGCGTATTTACAGATCTACAAAAAGAAATAGCGTGGAAACTCGAATAAACTGCTAACCGCGCTACTGCCCAAAATATCCTTTCTTCATCTAACCGGAAATCGTATTTTAATTGGAGATAATTTCTCACTCTACGTAAAATTTCTACATTTTTATCTGTAATTCTTATGGTGTAACATAATAAAGAGTCATCATCTGCTTAGCCTTTTCCCAACTATATTGGGGTCGGCTTCCAGTCTAACCGGATGCAGCTGAATACCAGTATTTTACATGGAGCGACTGCCTATCTGTCCTCCACAACCCAGTTACTGGGTAATACGATACCCCTTGGTAAGACTGGTTGTCAGACTTTCGGGCTTCTGACGACCCGTAACGACTGTCAAAGATCCACGAATGATAGCCGGGACCAACAAGCTTAACGTGCTTTCCGAGGCAAGGAGGAGTCTCGGTATGTAAAGATGGTCACCCATCCACGGACCAACCCCGGCAAGCGTAGCTTAATCTGATGGATCGACCCATGCGGCTGTTATTACTTAGCCACGAGCTCCTAATAAAGAGTATTCTATTATATTTAATGGCATTAGGTACCTACTATATATTTTATTGTTTTCTTCTCTTCCAGATAATGGAATCCGACACAGACCCAGGCAGTCCATCCGCAGGGTTAGCCCGCGCTATGCAGCCTGAACTAAAGGTCGGCGGCGTGGGCTGGCGCGGCGCCGGACCGTGTGCGCACGCGCCGCCCGCCACGCGCGCGCCCGACACCTATCCGCCCGTCACGCGCAACCAGGTCGACCACTTCACCGCTACTGTTGGGCATCTGCTGGTCTATAAGGTGCCAGAGGTGAGTTCATGGACGTTTTACATTCATTTTACACTATATGGCATGTGAGTTAGTACTCTTTTGCAGTTTTAAGCTACTTTTAGTTGGAATTTTTTTAAAAATCTTGTCTTCTGTCTTAATGATGTAATCAAAGTTCTTCCAAAAGTTAGAAGAATGCTGCCAAAAAATGAACCTAAAACTGCAAATGCGTAATCACGATGAGAACATAATTAGGTTCTAGGATATTAACAAATTGCCATCATTATGTTATGTCCAATCTTTTTTATGCAAGCAGATAATAATATGTCAGTCTTACAGTTTAGCGACTACTGAGCGGCAAAATGGTCGAACATGTTCTTTGCAGTCAAAAAATAAATTAACTTTTGCATGCTATTCTCAAGTCTATTTTAGTGCTAAATACCTGGTTTTACCGGACCTTAGTTCTGTATCAAGTTACAAATTAAAAATTTCCGGAGCATTTTGCTGCTTTGTGTACTGACCCTGGCTTAGACGAATAATCGCCTTAGCCTTACAACTCACAATTATTAGATTACATGGAAATTACTTTGTGCAACTGAGGATTTTGAGCCCAATTAGAAAAAAAATCGGGAGTGTGTCGTGGGATACCCAGTTGGAATGAAGGTCCCTTCGCTGTATTTTAAACAAAACTTGACACTTGAGACATTGAAGCTGATGGTTTCGGGCATAACGCTTTTTCGTTACGTGACGATCTCAACCAGTCAACGCCTACCGCAAGAACTTCGTTTAAAAAAAAAACACCCAAAAAGAAAGAACTTTCGTTTATTCGACACAGTGCAAGGGACACAAATTCCAATACAATTACAAATTATAAGTTATTACATTCTTCGCTCCTTCCCCAGGACACCTTCTTCGATCCTGAAGACGGCGGCACACGCAACCTGGCCCTATCTCTCCGGTACAGTGACCGCACAGAACTACCTGCAGGTCATTGGCTGCAGTTTGACGCCAAGAATCAGGAGTTTTACGGTCTACCCGCACCGAGCGACGAGGGCAGTGTGTCTTACCAACTGGTGAGGAAACATTACTATTATTGTCTTTTCTTGCACAAGTCTACAGAATCAAATTATTTATTTCAATTAGACATATAATATAGTATAGTAGGCACTTTTGAATGTAAAAATTTACACGAAAATAGAACTGATCCTAGTTGCCCTTTCCAAAAGGTAGTCTCGTGTGGAGAAGAATGGGCAAGAAACTTCATAGCTACTCTTTTTAAGGGTTTTACAATAATGTGTTTATAATTATGGAAATAGGTACCAAATACCTGGCAGAAAATTATTATACTACAATAGATAAAAAATGAAGCAATGACCTTGCAATCACAAATAAATTAACTATGTGATAATTACATTTACAAATATTGTAACCATAGGCAATTGCCCTTAGATTTTAACAAATGACGAAATAATGTGTGAGTTAAAGTAATCAAAGCCTGTAAAAAAATGACATGACATAATAATAATAAAATATGTATTTAAATTAGCATTCAGTTCGATTCAGGTTCAGGGTTTTTTTACGGAAGCTGTTAGAGTTTTGTAGAGCCTTGTCAAACAGTGCCAGACACTCGATAAGTTTGATTGGAAGATTGAGGTACCTACTTAGACACCTGAATGTTGCCCACACCCGGTTTTTCTCCATGAGAACGACCCTGGTTCTAAAACGTGAAGATAACACCCACCAACTAGGAGAAAGTTAAATGTCAAAGTAATAGTAAGTTCCCATATTTATAAATGTAATTAACAATTCCAGATTGCTGAAGACTCAAGCAAGAAGAGTGCCTACGACAGTTTAATAGTAGAAGTGGCGAAGGCACCGACAATTCGTCCCACAGTAGAGTTCCAGATGACAATGGAGTATCCGTTCCCGATGCTCGCGTACGATGCCAACAACAAACGCAAGGTGGTCGAGAAGTTGGCGGCCTTGTTCGGACAGAAGGAGACAGAAAACATCCGGATACAGAGCATCACTAATAATCCAACTACTATCATATGGTGAGTTATTCTAAAATGTTTGTGAAATAGGTTTTGACGCCCCAAATCATTAGGCGGAAATTATGTTTTAGCCTCATCAGCAGTAATAAGAGGCAAGTCTATTTAATGCTCGGTTTCCATAAACAAAAACGAATCGTCTTTCTTACAATGGTAGCATTTTTTATTGCCAAACTGGGTATAAAAATAGATTCGTAAGCTAATTTTATCTGTGATAGCTACTTCCATGTGGGAGGATCTACTATGCAAAGCTATGAGGTCTTTGCTTCATTATTGGTAAAGGTACAAGAGTCTTAATTTTAACCAATAATGGACCGTAAATTATAGGAATCGCCTATAAATCAACTGGGCACAACTCCAGACTCCGGGTTGTTACTTTGGAACTTTTTAGATAAAACTCTACGCCTGCGCCCGAATAGGTATGTAAAGATGTATGTGTGTGAGTGACTGCAGTAAATGGTGTCTTAAAACGCTCTTAGGCAAGTACAAATGGTACGAAAACATGTATTCATAATGTAACAAGTTACTGCTCAAGTGCACATACGACTTGACTTGACTTCGTAACTAAAACTTGTCAAGTGTTGTCACATTTTCAAGAGCGAACAACCCCAATATGGGGATCTGAGACCAAAATTAGTTTTTCTTGACAAAAACAAATGATTTGACGAAGTACCCTTTTATCTTCCAGGTACAACACAAGTCTACCAATGGACCGATGCCCTAAAAAGGAGATCGAGGAACTACGCAAAATGATCATAGTGGACGAGCGAGGTTCCACGGGCGGCGCGCTCAAAGAAAACGTCGACCACGTGTTCGATAAAGACCTTAAAGTCATGTCCATAAGACTCATTCCTCTCGGCCTATGCGCCGAACAAAATACTAAGATTCCTAAGACACCGATACAAGTACATTCTGGGTCACCGAATCTCCAGAACAACAAAGCTAGTAATGCAGCCGATCCGAACTATTTGGTGACGTTCATCATACCCGCCATTGTGATCGTGTGTATGATACTGCTGGCTGCCATCATCGCCTGCGTGCTGTATAGGAGAAGGAGGACAGGTAAAATGTTTTATTTTGGTTTTGAATAGATTGATTAGGTTAGGCGAGCATAATAGATAACTAAATACGACTAAGGGCCGATTTTTCAATAGTCAGGTAACTTTTATCTGAAGAAAATACTGGATGATTTTTTTTACCGTCTCGAAATTTTTACAGGATTTTCTACCCATGAACATGAACAACTTTCACTATGGGACCCACTAAGAGATCACGAAAAAAAATCAGCTGTTTCATACATTTTGGTCAAGTAGGTTTGAACTTTTCTATTAAACAGCAGATTTTTTTTCGTGATTTCAGAGTTGGTCCCATACTGAAAGTTGTTCATATTCATGGGTAGAACAACCTGTAAACATTTCGAGACTGTAAAAAAAATCATCCAGTATATGGCGGTTTGACATGTTTTCTATACAAAAGCTGTCAAAACGTCAAACATATCCCCCAGATAAAACTTATCTGACGATTGAAAAATCAGCTCTTAGACTTCGCCATTTATTATCTGACAGTAACAATTTCATAACAACAAGTTTTTGTGTTCACCTAACCTAACAGACAAAGGTGTAAAATAAGAATAAATTAATAATAATTTATGGATAAAAGCATACTAAGGGTTAACTAACATCTAGTTTAATTCTGTAGGAGGTGACAATGCTTGAATAATAAGGTGATTTAAAAAGATACAAAACAATATTTTAGTGTTCCACATTATTTTTGATTAAAAAGTCATTGCTTCTCACGTATTGGAATTATGTTAATCGTCAAAATTGTGCGCTAAATTATATGAAACAATAAAACCTCACAGTATCGCTTGCCTATGCTAAAACACACCAAGGTTTTAAATATTAAACGCTTGAAAGTTGATTGCTATAAAAGTTTATGTAAATATATTTTGGTGTCATGGAGTATCACAGCGAAAATAGTCTACTGTTGCGTAATTTTCCCGTTGGGTGCGCCACACCATCGTACGATACTGAATAAATCTGAACATTCACAAATTCATAGCACACTTATCGGATTGGCTACAAATGACTCAAAGTATAGCACAGGAACACATAATAAATAGGTACAGAGGGTCGGTTCTATACAACAAATGAAAGCGTAGGTACACATGCATAGACACGTGCCTGCGTAAAGCGCACGCTCGCGCAAACGCACTTGCGAGTGGCGTGCGCACGGCTGTTTTTGCTCCTTGTATGAAACCGGCCTTCTGTACCTATATATTTTGTCACAGAAAGCAGTAAAGCGCTCGCTTTTAGTGTTTTTATTCTCTA
This sequence comes from Fissipunctia ypsillon, assembly GCA_947568875.1. Taxonomy (NCBI): domain Eukaryota; kingdom Metazoa; phylum Arthropoda; class Insecta; order Lepidoptera; family Noctuidae; genus Fissipunctia; species Fissipunctia ypsillon. The sequence continues at coordinate 9,530,370 of OX387659.1, read as the reverse complement.
AACAGAACGTAATAATGTGTACTTTCAGGTAAAATGAGCGTGGGCGACGAGGAAGAGCGACAAGCGTTCCGCTCGAAGGGCATCCCGGTGATCTTCCAGGACGAGCTGGAGGAGCGCGGCGAGGCCGAGCCCGTGCACAAGTCGCCGGTCATCATGCGCGAGGAGAAGCCGCCGCTGCTGCCGCCCGCGCCCGACTACCGCGCCGCCGACGACGCGCCCTACCGCCCGCCGCCGCCCTTCGCGCCCTCACGCACCCCCCCGCGCCCCAAGGCCACGCCCACCTACCGCAAGCCTCCGCCCTACGTGCCGCCCTAAGCTGCGGCCGCGCCGAGCGGAGGGGGCGGGGCCCCGCCTAGGATGTACGCGATGAGAGGCCAGTTTCTCGAACGAAAATCATCGCAAAATTAATATGACAAATTGTAAAGCGCGCGTAAGCTGCTGTGATTGGTTGAATGATTTATCAATAGCCGATCGCAGTTGTTTACGCGCGCTTGACAATTTGTCACATTAATTTTGCGATAATTTCCGTTCGAGAAAATAGCCCGAGATCTTGCTTGTGACGACGCTACCTTGGGGGGTGTAGTATTCGTGACGTCATCATAGTCAAGTAATCATTTACAAATTACTTTCGATTATTAACTGCGATACGGTTTCAACTAGTCGACGCGAGCACCGGCAGTTATTTTCTACGGTTTATTTATTTATCTAACTCTCGTGAGCTGTCTTATAATATTAAAACTTTTCGCAGCATTTACGCACTTATAACGAGATGCATTTATAAATTAGGTAGGGGAGTAACCCGACGTCGACGGAGCGAGGAATTGTGCACAGTTTAATGTGACTACGAATTTCTTATAATGTAAGTACGTCACGAAATATACCTGGCTATTAGGGTACCGTGATGACAATTTTTCAATTATGTAAAAACTGGAGACTTCACAATAAGATAAAGTACCTAGTGTTATTGTTGAAGTAGATGATGTTACATTAGCTCTTAGAATAAGCCGAAGTTCAATCTTATGTGTGAATGGTTTCGTATTAAATCATTTACAAAAACATGGCAATAGAAAGAGAATCTTGTGAACCACACGAATATTATTGCAACTATGCGAACTGAATGCTCATAATATTCGTGAATCAAAACAACAATACGCTAACACGTTGACATATTGTCAATTCCCTAATACTACAACTTATTTATTTGCTAACGTACCAAAACAACAGTAATTAAAGTGTTTGGCTAAAAAGGTGCCATTGTTTCACAGTTGTTATTTAATGTAATTTAAAATAAAACATATCGAAAGTGTAACATTTTAGCCTTTAGCGTAGATCTTCCATACACGTTATATTTATAGGTAGTGCGTGTGTGTGTGTGAAGTGCATATGACGTTACTGTTGAGTAGGCGGATGACGTCACTGTCTGAGCGCCATTTTAACGAATCGCTGTTTATAATGCATGAATCGATCATGATTAGCTGGTGTGTAAACTATGAATTACAATTAACATATTGTAATGAATATACAACTGACTCTAGTTATAGGCTACGAATAGATATTTTTAAGGATGGAATATCATTTTGTACTTGTCTAATATTACCATAGTTGTAAGGTTAACAAATTGTGTAAACTTAGGGACTTGAACGAAATGAGCTATAATGATAACTTTTCCTTTGGATGTATTTTTTTCTACTGTATACTCATTTAGAGTTTTGCATTTATAGATCTTTTTGGTGTTATTAATATACAATTTTATAGGCCAGATACATTCAAGTTTTCATTTATCTTTACTATGTTTCTCATCTTGTGTAATAGGAGTACTTAAATGTCCATGTAAGACCGTACCATGTTTCATTATTTCAAACTTATCCATACTAGCTACTTTATTTTCTTTTAAACCGTTCTAATTATAAACGCACATAATTTATGTAATTAATGAGCTTTTTATTTTAAATAAATAAAAATTGGTCTAGAGATGTTATGTTTCATTTTCCAAATGAATAGCAAAATGCTGGACTACTCTTCAAGAAAAAAAAAACAGACTAGATGACCACCTTCCTTAGTCCCTAGTCCCTAGTATTCATTTATTTTGACATTCAGTGCTGGCGACATTCTCAGTGCACAGGCTGCCCCAAGGAAAGTTGAAAGTTACTACTGGAGGAGTTCTACTACCGCGTATCACTGGAGCTCCACGACTACTACTTTTTCCGTACCCGGGTGCCAAACGAAACCCTATTACTAAGCCTCCGCTGTTCGTCCGGACCGCCCGTCCGTCAGTCTGTCAGCGGGCTGTACCTCGTGAACCGTAATAGGTAGACCGTTGAAATTTTCACAGATTGTGTATTTTTTTATTTTATTTATTATTAAAAACTTTATGCACAAGTAAAAAATAATACCGTACAAAGGCGGACTTAATGCCTGAAGCATTTTCTACCAATCAACCTTAGGGTGACGCAGAGAGAAAACATGGCAGGTGCAACATAAGGGATAGATAACACGAAGATAACTATAAAATACTAGAATAAATACATAGATTTATACATACATACTTATAAACGGAATAAACTTCGTCAGGAGAAATAACGATCAAAAGAGGAGAAAACGAATCCAGCAAATCAGTGCTGGGATGTTTCTGCCAACTTCTTACGTATATGCTCACGTGCCTTCACTTTAAATGACAACCGATTGGTTACCGTCCTGATGTTCAGAGGGAGCGAATTCCAATGAAAGACTGCCTGGACAAAGAAAGGAGTGAATGAAACCAGAGTGGTGAGAAGGACGTCATAGAAGACGATTGTTAGTGGAACAAAGATTTTTACTGTGGGCAGAGCATAAATACTGAATATGGGAAGTCAGGTAAGAAGGAGAAGTGGGTTTGTCGAGAATAGAAAATAACATAGACAGAGCCCTCACCTCTCTGCGCTGACGAATGGGTAACCATTTTAAACGCAATCGGTGCGCAGATCATACTTACGAAGATTGAAAACGAATCGATTGCAATTATTTAGAAGGCGGTCAAGTTTATTTAGGAGATCTGCATTCAGGTCATAGTAACACACATCACTATAGTCAATTATGGGAAAGATTAGGGACTGTACAAGCATAGCTTTTATGTGTGATGGGAGAAGATTTTTCAACCGTTAAAGCAACCGCAACGTTCCGGTGACTTTTTTACTAACAGTCGTGACCTGCTTTCGCCACTCAAGACAGGTGTCGACATGCAGACCAAGATCCTTAACATTGGAGCTAAATGGAATGACGGAGTTATTAAAAATTACAGGTGGCACAGTTAAGCCATTCAGCTTTCGTATGCTGTAGGGGCTCCCTATTACGATAACCTGACACTTGGTAGGGTTAACCGCCACCCCAAATCGATCAGACCAGTCCTTGACCACACCTAAATCCCGGTTTAGCTCCACAATCGCATCGGAAATATTATCAGCACTTGCCTGGCTGTAAAGCTGCAAATCGTCGGCATAAAGATGATACGCATTTCTATTGCCGCTATAATAAAAAGTAATAAAAATTAAAGGTGGTTCCCATACAACAAAAGTGTTTTTTTTTTAATCTGAAGTAATTTTTAAAATAATTGTTATAGTGTTAAATTAGTATTGTGCGGTGGTACGGAACCTTTCGTGTGCGAGTACAACTCTCCACTATTAAGCCCTAATACTGCTGGAACTCAACTACTATTATAAATAGCAGTGGCGGACTTTCCCTAAGGCTGAAGAGGCCCGGGCCTAGGACGGCCAACCTGCGCCTGCGGCATTGCCAGCCGCATCTTAGCTCAGTACCAATCACCAAAGATATCAATCACGGACATTGGTTGAACAAGTAACAGATTTGATTATCAAACAGCCTTAGATTTAGTAAACCGCGCCAAGTTTGTGAAAAAATGAAAAACGCGCGAAATGCATTCTTTCGTAATTGTTTATTCAAATTCGGATTTTACTTAGTTTTATAAAACCATGTTATTTCTATGATATGTCTGTTCCTAATTGTATGTAAATAAATAAACGTACTATTCTTATTCATAAGTTGCACCTACTTATTTTCTCATAGAGGGTGATAAAAAGTAGCGCCCACCTCGGGAGCAACACTATTTCTTGCACTATTAATTTTATTGTCAAAATTAAACTGACAGTGACATCCAAATACTAGAGCAGCAAAGTGCAGTGTCAGTCAAATAGTCAATGTCAAAAATCGGCAATAGTCAAATAACTGTGGTATAATAATTATTACTAATATTTTTGTTTACTTCGTGGTAAATAATAGGATTATTGCAGTACTCTTTCATTTGTTTTAGTTGACTCAAGTTTCTCAAACCTTGACATAATAAAAATGATGGAATTACGTAGGCCAAAACATAGCTTCAACTTGAGGAGTCTTCGACTATCTCTAAAATACCGGCCTGAAATCCTGGAGCTGATACTAAGACTGAGAATGCGTATCAAACAGAAACAGATTATGATACAAAAGCTAAAGTATGGCATAGATGAAATGGTAAGTAAACAATCAAATGTTTTTTTGATTTCACAGTTTGTCACTTCTTATTTGCAGCTTCGCCTATAACCTCGTATGGGAACTAAAAACTAACAACTTAATGCAAAGGTTACTTAGTACTTATCATATTATGCAATTTTACAGGTTTTTGAAAATAGATTTAAAGACACTTCATCTGTAAAAGAACTTGCAGATAGTGGTACTAACACTGATATTATACAAGCAGGCACAGATACTGCTAAAGACCAAGATCAATCCACTCAAACAGAGTCTAATGACACTTCAAAATCAGAAGGAACAGAATCTGAGAAATCTATATTGGTTAAAACTGAGGACCAAACAACACAAACAGAAGAAATTTTAAACAAGACAAAACAGAATGCTCTGAAAGTAGTTAAATCAGCAAAAGAGCTAGAGGACTCAGGATGGAATATAAATGACGACAACAAGGAAACTAAGAGCATAGCAGAACAAGTAGCAGAGGTTGCACAAGATGCTATGAATGAATCTGGGATGGTTTATGTGGAGACTGCGGGAATGTACTATGATTATAAGACTGGATATTATTATAATTCGGTAAAATTTTCATTAATTTGCTTGTTTCACATTTTTTAATAATTTTAACCTAAAATCATTTATTTTTTACAAAATGCATTAGAGAATTAAAAATAAGACTACAATGTCTATGATAAAACCTCATCAAAATCATTCAACTATACATACCAATCTAAATTATATGCCTACTTTACATCAGTATAATTAATTCATCAACTTTTCTAAAAAAAAAAAACAGTCTCTTTTGTCTACCATACCATGTTATATTTCGTAATTTCCAGGAGCTGGGGCTGTACTACCACACGGACACAGAATGTTACTACTACTACTCGGAAGATAAGAAGTCATTTGTTTTCCACTCATACCCAGATAGGAGTTCCTCTAATGCAGCGTTACTGGCTCATGAGAAAAGGAAAGCTAGAAAACATAAAATGGTTAGTGGATATTACACTTAGTTTTGTCACTTACTTAAGTCCGAGTTGATGCATTGATGTCTTAAATAAAGTATGAAAGTAATTGAATTCTTATGAATCTGCTTCAATCAAGACCCAGACTAGCATTTAAATGATAAAATAATTATTTCCTTATCAATAATATACAAGTTATAAATTATGATAAAGATCTCATGGAACTAATTTGAATATTGTGTTATATTTTCAGGAAAAGAAAACTGAAGACGACATTGATAACCTGACGAAAAACTTATCTCAGGTTTCACTCCGAGGCCAAACAGCCTTAGGTAATTAAATGATGAATGGTTACACCCATACCAACATTCTAAATGTTATATTACAGGACAAAGAAGCTGATGGAAAAGAAGAAACAAAGAAACCTAAACGTAAGAAGAATAATACAAAGAAAGTTAAGAAAGACGATTCTTCTGAGCTTAAGACTAAAGATGAAGAAGTCCCAGAAGTCAAAGAAAAAGTAGAAGAAAATGTTGACACAGTAATGTCTAATGAGAAAGAAGAGGAGATAGAAGAATCCAATGGTAAAACTGCTGTACCAGAAGAGCTAGAAGATGGTGAATGCAGTGACACAAGCACTGAAAATTCTGATGATGAAGATGAAGATAAAAAGTCAAACATTAGCACGTCCACAGCTAGTGATGATGGTAAATTTGATGTCACAACTGTGATTTATTTTGATAAAGCCAGGATATTAAATAGCTCTTACCTGATTAATTGCCTTTGGGGGGTCTGGGTCCATAAGGCATGCTACCATTATGTTTCATATCATGGTGTAAGTAAATATTGAGCTCAGTGAATGTCTTAAAAAAGCTAAAATGTAGAGATGCGCCGAGTATTCGTTTATTACTCGGTACTCAGTATACTCGCCCATTTTGTTAGTGGCCTAATAACTCGGTTTGACTGTCGAGGTAGGTACTCGGAAAAGAACTCATAAACGTATAACCTGACCTCTTTACAATATTAATGTAGAATGTAGCCCACTCATCTCTCGAATTGTTACAAACAAACTCACAATAATTAGTACTTTTAATTTTACCCTAAAAACAAATTTTGTAACAACGTAACTCGCTTTGTGCGTGTGGTATGTAAACAAATGCAAAGTGTGTGATGCGTGCGGGGAACGGCGGTATGCGAGAAGCGAGGTACCACTCGCTCGCCGGCCGCATGTTGCCACTGTTGCGAGCAAAGTTTAAATTTGTATTTGCGCCCAATACCTGCGTCAACCAAACCGAGTTACTCGGCAGTGTACTCTGTTCCGTAAACATAATACCGAGAAATACTAGGTACTCGGTTACTCGGTAAAACTTGTTCTCGGCGCATCTCTAACTGAAATGTGTGTATCATTGCGCGTCTGACGTGTACCAGTCTAAATAATTTCTAAATCTTACAATATTCACGAATACCATATCAGCATGAAGGCTCTTGCCAGGGCCAAGTATCATACTATGAAACTACTTTTATTTATGAAAATTGACTGTAACAACAGTAAAAATTCTTAATTCTTAACACGATTTTCTTTAAATTAATGAAATCTTTATTCAGTTCAGAAAAAAAAAACACGGTACGGTAATTAAAAACCGTCAGACGGCAAAAGACTAACAGACAGACGGACAACGAAGTGAACCTATAAGGGTTCCGTTTTTTCCTTCTGAGGTACGGAACCCTAAAAAACTAGTAACAGATTACATAGGAGTCTTAGATGCTAGATTTTCACAAATTCTCTGGACCCCACACTAGGAGTCCCTGTGTCGTGGGGTCCATTTCCATTTCAATGTTTGTGATAATAGGTAATAATGATTCTTTATTGTCAAGCAACAAAGGCCCTTAGATAAAATACACAAATTATCTTACAAAATAATAAACTAATAAGTACATATTAAAAAAGCATTACAAAATCTATTAACTACCTTGGGTCGGCGACGCATTGCGGAGTCTAAGTGTCATGTAGCCTTCATCAGCTGTGTAGTGTAACAGTAATGCAAAATGTCATTTATGTACTAAAAAGTTGACCATATTCCCTATATCCAGAAGCAGTAGCCAAGCATCACCCACCGTGCATGCGTGTAATCGTGCGCGAGACCACGTTACCGAAGCTGCGCGTGGGCAATTTGTTCATCGTCACTAAAGATGGCGGCACCGTCGGCAGAGAGGGGGAGCAGCACACTATACTGCTTAGAGATCATAATGTTTCCAGGGTAAGCTTGTTATTTTTATTGTATGACTGCTGATGAATTAAGTCATAGAAAAGCCTCGCCGAATGGCGTCCAGATCATAATAACACGCCCGGCGCACCCTGGTAATAGCTGACCCTCGGTATCGCGGGGTCCAGCTGGCCAGTCTTCTCACCACGATGATTCCCCACGGTCCCCTCTAGGATCATCACCAAAGGCACCTTTCAGAGCCACCAAAACCGGAATACCTAAATTCCAATAACAACGGCTCCCAAACTCGACCTCAACGTCAGCTATGTTTTTGTTTTTAATTAAAAAAAATATTTAAAAAAAAATCCCCGGATCGACCGCACGGGCACCAAGCACGCTGACCACATAGCCACCGAGCGGTTGCAGAGGGAAATCTCTAATAATATATAAGCTGCGCGTAACACTTTAGAGCCTGTTTTCTCGGAATCTTCTAGCTAGTGCGTGCTCGGAACCTTCTGGTTACTGTGTAGATACCCTTAAGGTATGCTACTAATCTGCTGAATCTCATCCTGATCTGAATTGCCGAGACCGTAAGGTCTCCTTGTTAGTTTAATAACTATTTATTTACATTACATATTAATTTTATTGTTTTTAGGATCATCTGGATATACAATTCGACCCTTCTCGCAACTTGTACATGGCGATAGACCTCGGCTCTAAGAATGGGACGATACTCAACGGCACTCGAATGTCAGAGAGCCAGGTCATGAGCAAACCTATGGAGGTAATGTATTATTTAGTTATTTACTATGATTTTTCTATATTTTCTTCAAAGTCTAACTAGAAATGCCCTTCTTGTCCCGATTACAACCTCTTTCTTTGTTGACATGAAGTGCCACCGCCTTCTCTAAATCATTATCTTCCAGAAAACTGGTGGGAAGTAAAAATTATGATATCGCGCCTATCTATATCTTATACATATATACATAACTTCACTCCTATGTTCCATGAAGGGTTGGGCAGAGGTGCACCCATAGTACACCCACATTTCGCCAGTTATGTTTTAGTCCCATGTAACAGGGGGCGAGCCTATTGCCATCAAACGGGCACAAATCCAGACTCCAGGCTGCTACTGAGAAATTCCAGATGGAAAAACCCAATAACACTTTGCCCGACTTGGGAATCGAACCAAGGGCTTCAAGCTCAGCATTAGCGCTTGCGACCACTAGACCAACGAGGCAGTCAATATTTTATACTTGGTGTAAAGAAGTCCTTTGGGGATTTGTCGAAAGCGCTGCAGTTACTCAGTTTTCAAATGATACCTTATTAAAGTTTAAATGATTATTGATTAGGATATCATTTTGGAAATAAATCAGATTTTTTGTTTATCACAGATAGTTCACGGTAGCACCCTACAGCTTGGTGAGACAAAATTGTTGTGTCATATCCATGCTGGCAACGATACCTGTGGACACTGCGAACCGGGACTCCTAATGGAAGGTACTGTGTCTTTAATAAATAATAATGAAATCAACCAGCTAAATTGTAAACATCCTAAGCTTGTGTCTTAAAGAACAGAAAAAGAAATACTCTGTATTCTAGCGAAACTGTACGTACATAAACGTATCATACGCCCCAAAACTGTTCGGTAATAGCATGATTTTGTTCACGATTGGAGTGTAGGATTCGCTTGAGGTTCTAACATGGGTTTTTTTATTATGCTAACCGTTTTGTTCACTTAGTACAGTCCTTACATATGGACACTCTTCAACTAGTCAACGCTATGTTGACCAGTTGAAGAAGACATCCACTAAGTATCTCCCTTTTATAAATAAAATTTAACTTTACAGCCATAGAAAAAGAAAAGAAAGTCGCGTACACGCGCACCTGCAACGTTCAGAAGCAACACCAACTGGAACTGGCCCGCCTGAAGAACAAATACGCGCCAAAACCGCTGGCTATCGAAGAGACGGCGTACAATGATAGGGCGCAGGCGCGGAGAGAAACTGTGGGGTCCTCGCACCATTCGGAAAAGACGCAGAGCACTGATGTTAACACGTTAGTAGAACAATATTGCATGAGATTTAACCTTTTAAACGCCCGACTTCATGTCAGTTGTTGTGCCCACAGCGCCAGGCACAGTGAATTATTACGGTATTTGGTCATAAATATACGACCCTGGCGAAATGGACTCGAAAATATTTGTCGGATTAATCCGGCGTAAACAGGTGAAATAATGGTTTCACTGTAACCCTTAAAACATTTTTTAGAGCTTTCGTTTTCGGGTATAGATTAAACTGGGTTCCATGGATTTCAAGGGTTCCCCAAAGAAAGCAAAATTTTATATTATCGATAAGATTAAACAAAATTTTGCTTAAAAAAGTTTCGGTTCCTATATGGGGGAAACTTTCATTTGCTGAACAATGAAAGTAGAAAGAAGAAAATATGGCATTTTGTTCTTAAGACTAAAACTGACTGACTGTTAAAATATAAAAATGTAATCTGAAATGACTGCATTATATCACATTTGACAGGTCTATAGCACCAGAGAACAAAGGCTTCAAATTGCTGGAGAAGATGGGCTGGAATAAGGGCGAGGGACTTGGCAAGGAGAGACAGGGAGAAACGGAGCCGGTAAGTCACTTATTATTATGCCTAGCATAACCCCTCATGCTAACAACTATAGACCGACCGCTTTAGGGTGCGTTTCCACTGAAGCGAAGACGAGCGGTGCTGAGCGGAGATGTGCGTGAATCAACCAATCACAATAGTTGAAATCCTCGTCGCGTCTCTCGTCTCGTTTGTGATTGGACGATTCCTGCACGTCTCCGCTCAGCTCCGTTCGTCTCTGCTTCAGTGGAAACGCACCTTTAATGAGTCTTCGCCCGCGGAGTACAGGGGTGCGGGATTACGACGACAAGGGGACCGAAGGAGGCGAGGGCGGCAGGCACATTCTTGTCATAACTCGTTCCGCTCGCTACGCGGTTAGAGATCGCACGTGTTGACAGTTGCGGACGCTTTGTGAAAGTTATACATGAGAGTACATTCTCAAAATGAGTCGAAAAATCTTCGGACATAAAATTAATAGTCAGTGCAAGCAAATGGCTTTAACGTATACGAATATTTTAGAAAAAAAAAAAAACTGGAGCCAAATTCTGCAGAATATCAACAAGATATACCATTAAACAAAACTAGCAGAAGTTACCGGACTATCGGAAAAGTCTGTATCTAGAATTGTACAACAAGGAAAAGTATTGAAAGACAACGAAAGATTTAACTCACCGAGAAAACCAAAACAGGTTCGCAGAAAAAGAATAGAAGTAGACGATTTCACAAAAGGAATGGTAAGAAGAAAAGTCTCTCAGTTTTACACAATTTAAAATAAAATACAAACTCTGAAAACTGAATGCTGTACTTAGAGAAGAGAATATATTACACTGCGGCAGGAAATATTTAAGGCTATTATTGCATGATCTAGGTTTTAAATTTAAGAAATGCGGATCTAAAAGGAAACTTCTTATCGAACAAGCAAATATAACATCGTGGAGGTGGAAATACATAAATACTATTAAAAAATATCGTAGAGAAGGAAGACATATTTTATATCTAGACGAAACTTATGTTAATGCGTCTCATAACGTTTCAAAATGTTGGCAATCAAAGGATGAACGCGACGTGCTGTCTCATATCGGTAAAGGAGACCGTTTGATCATTTACATTGTGGAGGTCAAACTGGATTTGTAGACGGATCATATTTAAATCCAAATGTAAAACAGGTTAAAATCACGATTCGATGAATTTCGTGAATCTTAGTAAATGGATAAACGAAAAGCTCATGCCTAATATACCACCAAATTCTGTCATAGTAATGTATAACGCAGCTTATCAATCGGTTCGAGAAGAGAAAACGCCGACTATGGCTTCTACCAAGCCAGCTATGCAAGCACGGCTACGACGACATGAGGTGCCTTTTGATGATACACTTAGAAAAGATGACTTATTAAAATTGATTAAAAGACATTTCGCAGAAGATATTTACAAAATTGATGAGTTATTGAAAAGAAACGGACATGGAAGTGTTGCGTTTGCCTCCATACCACCCAGACTTAAACCCAATTGAGTTGGTCTGGGGTCTGGGGTGATATCAAAGGACAATTAGCACAAAAAAGTATCGACTCTAATTTGGACCACAAAAAAAAAAATACGTTAGAGGGATTATTTGCTGCATACTCCGTAGAGAAGTGGAAGCATTGTGTTAACCACGTAATTCAAATCGAGAACGAATACTGCAAACATGACAGAGGTCTAGATGATGTTGTTGATTTTATTATTAATGTGCTGAACGATTCTGATGATTCTGATGATGGCTGCTTCGAAAGTGAAGAATCAAGTTCCAGTGATATTGATATGGACATAAATGATTGATTTATAATTTTGATAAATCTTGATGATAAATAGTACAAAAGTTAAATAACTAATATTTTATTTTGTTACCTACATAGTTTATATTTAGTTGATCCATTCAAATTTTGTATCGTCTTCAATTAAGTTTCTAATAAATAACTCTCCTTTTTTGGCTTCGCCGCAGTCGGGTAAAAATCACCACCTGTTCTCCTGTTAACCTGTATAACGTCAAACATCTTAAGAACTGTCCAGTGTGCATTTCGCCTCTTGTGTATTAGGCTACCCTTGTCGTTATACCCCCGCGCCCTTGTACCCCGCGGGCGAAGACTCATTAAAGCGGTCGGTCTATAGTGTGTACGACTTGCTAGATTACAATGATCAAAAACCGAACTTAGAACAAAATCGAGTGGTGTTGTGGGATACCTGGTTAGAACGAAGTCCTTTCGATGTACGAATTGGGCACAAGCACAATGAAATAAATTAACAACGTTTGAGAGTAAATAAATGAAATAAATTAACAACGTTTGATAGTAAATAAATGAAATAAATTAACAACGTTTGAGAGTAAATAAATGAAATAAATTAACAACGTTTGATAGTAAATAAATGAAATAAATTAACAACGTTTGAGAGTAAATAAATGAAATAAATTAACAACGTTTGAGAGTAAATAAATGAAATAAATTAACAACGTTTGATACTAAATAAATGAAATAAATTAACAACGTTTGATAGTAAATAAATGAAATAAATTAACAACGTTTGAGAGTAAATAAATGAAATAAATTAACAACGTTTGAGAGTAAATAAATGAAAAAAAAAATAGGCACTCGTGGAGACTGCCGACAGAAGTGAAAACTTAAATCATTAACATGTACACAAGCCGCTGCGCGTCGCCAGTCTGGCGCAAGCATGTCGCATGTCGCGAACCCGTAAGATTTTCCCCCACCAAAAAGCGCTCAACTCGCCTAAAGAAGTTTTCACTTAAAAAAATAAAATATAGAAACACACACGCACAAGTGTCGTGACGGTCAAAATGTTACACTATTTTCGGTCCAGCTCTCATTCGCTAAGTGATTTGATTTGATTTTGAAATTTCTTTATTTCAAAATAAACAAAACAGATAAATGACATTCAGATCTTATTCTAAAAGCATTAAAACATTTGAAGATTAGGTGTTTTGTGCAGACTATGGCGCCTATATAAAACATTTACGTATACATAAACTATGTATAAATATTCTTAGTTGTTTTGAATCAGAGGTATAACTACTTACGTTAAATAAATACTGTATTATACAGCGCGATGATACTCGTAAGACACAAACGCGCTTTAAAACACTTGTAATTCGCTAAGTATAACGTATTATAACGTGCACTAACTAAGGAACTTCGTTCCAAAAATTGACTTCAAACTGTTTGAATTGTTGACTTGTTAGTGGGCAACTAAAGCTGCGGTTGGACTGTGCAAAAAGTTTAGAACGCGGCTTTTGTTCTGGTACCTTTCGCGACGATATGAAGTTTTCGCTGTTTAACGAACACAGTCCTAATGCTGGACTATAATTTAGAAGACAATATGAATTTAGTTGGTTTTAAAGCAGCGATTCCTAAAATAGGTACTTCCCAGACCGGATGAGACATAACTCCATCTTGGCATTATAATGACACTACCGTTGATAGCACACCGACATTAGTAACCAATGAGGAAAATAAAAATGTCAACATCCTAAAGAATGCGAGTAGGTCAAAACTAATATTACCAAAGAATTTGGGTCGTAAAGGTTTAGAGAAAAAAATGAAACGATCCATTATCTTCGATCGAGTAAGACTAAAGAATGAATTATAACTCCATTTCGTTTTGACGTGACTAATTAGTCCAGACCAAATAATATTTTTAACCTTGCTCTTGCTACGGAATCGCAAAACCTGATGACTTCGGTCAAGTGCGAGTCGGATTTAACGACTCACTGATATTTTACAGTACCTCGCCGTAAAAATCTAAACAGACGAAGTTTTTGCAAATCTCGATTGTCATTCTATAGTATAAGCGGCATATTCGTAATTATTCATTGATGACTTTTATTTGACAGTTTTTTTGTTCCTTTGACAATTTAAAGTGTCAAGAAAGGTTACGTCGTTGGATCTTATTTCTGTTTTATTACATCCTAAGCACAGACATTGTGGTCATAAAAATTTAGTACCTTGTTTTTGTGAGTCCATTCATTTTATAAAATGCAGTTTTGAATAATATTTATCAGGTGCTCAGCGTCGCACCACGGGAAAAATAACAATATAACACGAGAATCCAAATTATAGCTATTTTATTTTTTCAACCTTAGTTTGTACCAAAAATTACCATTTGAGTTAAAAATTAAATTATTTATTTTCAGAAATAATTGCCGTCTACCAAATTGAATTTCGACTTTAAGCACAGATGATACGCACATATCATACATATGGATATCCAAAACATAGTCATTTCTCATTTCTGGCACAAAATGTAAACTTCTGCTTTTAGACCCAAGATACTAACTGCTCATTAAGAGAAAAAAAAAACGCGAAATTGATTTATCATATTGATCTTGTATCTTCATAAAAAAGTACGTTAATTAGAACCTATACCTACTTCTCAAAGACAGTGTTGCCAGGATGTATAATATTCTCCTCTAATTAATTTCCAAAAAAAAAAAACAAAAAAATATTCAACAATATTTTTCAATATTCCACACGGTACTCTAAAAAGCATTTTTTCTCGTTTTTGGCAATAAGCCCCGTCTGTAGGTCAGGCGGGCGTGAGCCTACCTGCCCATTTAAAACAATTTGCGCACTTGTTTTATTTTGCGTCGTAAGCGCAACGCATTAGAGTCAGAGCGATGGCCTGCCATTAACTTGCACTGTGACGTTTACGTTCTGTTCCATATAAATATGCACCTATATGTACTTGGATACAAGACGATGTCCATGTTTCTGTGGCCGAATTTGCTTGAGGTAACGAACACGAACGCGTGTGAAAACAAACCTTCACAGTTCTTCATACTTTGATGGTCAGACGCTTCATAGGTACTTATTATAAGATTTCGCAGCTGTAGTACAGTTTATAGGTACTTATATCAGTAGACAATCAGATGTAGCCATAAACAAGCAATTACCTAGGTGTCAATTTCTAAGACTCAATAAGACATCCATAAAAAAAATATACCTACTATGAAGTTGGATTCATTGAATGTAGGTAGATTCGCTGTATCACTAAATAATTATCACTACATAACTACATTTTATATAATAAAACGGAGTCCCCCGCTGCATCTATCGTCTGAACGCGATAAACTCAAAAACTACCGAACGAATTTTCAAATGGTTTTCACCCATGGACGGAGTAATTCACGAGAAAAATTTAGGTGTACTTATAATTCATTAATCTTTTGTGTAAATTGGCTGAAATATGACGATGATTGAAGATGTCGGAAAAAGTCATGCCGAGTGGAAGCTTTAATGGCGTGCGCCGCATGAACAGTAAGAGATACATAAAATTAATGTTCTACAGGATTGTACATTTTAAAAAGTTCAACAAAAAAGTCCGCGATATTATCTATCTTCTAAGGATGGAACAGTGACCAGAATTTCATAAAAAAATTCATTGTTATTTCCGAAGCTATTTTGACCGGTATTATATTTATCTTTATCCAATAAATTATGTTATTTAAACTGGCCATTTATTTAGATTAAAATATACCTTGACATCGTATCATTTAAAAAGATTCAAAATAACGCGTAACAAAATAATTATGGTTGACGACGGCGCAGCGCTAGGACAGGAGCCAATGACCTTTTTTTCGACTATTAGGTATGCGGTCATCGCTTGGCTTCCTTTTCATCCCGGTAGTAAATTCCCGCAGGATATTTTCCGACATTCACGCGGGCGAAGCCGCGGGCAAAAGCTAGTGCGATATAAGAGACACAGTTGAGGTGGAGATCAGTGGCCAAGACTATCGTTAATATTATGTCATTTCTATGTAACCAAGATCTAGTCTGTCTAGGCTACATACCTGCCACATGGCGCCTGCAGGATTATTTCCCAAACGCAATTAAAACGCGAATCTTAAATGCATAAAATAAGTATACGCATATCTTATCCTAAAGCTAATTTACGCGTATTCCGATGCTAACATCACTAATATATGCGGTGCCTTATTAGGGCGTCTCAGACATCACCGCGTGTAGTCGCGATGCAATTATTGGTGCATTTAGACGTCACAAGGGCAGGGCTATTTAACGCAAATAAACGATCGGCGTAAGTACCGCGTGTCACGGATCACTCCCGCCGCGGTCGGGTGTGACGTGCGAGTAACCACGATTTGTACGAACTCGTGCGAATTTGTGCTTATAAGATTTATTTATTTATTTTATTTTATTTTAATAAGTACAGAGATAGACTACAAACTAAGACAATTCAGCACAGATATGACAACAGATTATGCAACTATGACCATGATCATGTATACATTTATGTGACGGCTAGTGGCTAAATGTAAGGTCGTAAAAGGGTTTTTTTTCTAAAGGTATTGATTTATAACAATTTATTTTAACACGACTACGTGAGAGAATAAATAGCTTCCCCTAAAATGGCATTTAGCAATACTGATGCAGTCGGAAAAATAAAAAATTTTAGTTCTCCACATAAAAAAAATTCGCTGAAATGGCCGAAACTTTTGATCCCCAAATCTTTTAAACATGAATTCTTAGACATTTGTTACAAATGAAATCTGTCTTCTAAAACCCAGATGTCTGTATGACTCATTGTGAATTTACCTTCAATACCTACCTACCTGTAGGTACGGAAGCGTATGTCATCAATCATTTATACAAGGACCTCTGTAATAAGGCCCTTTGCATTCGTCGGCGTTCACACTAACTTTGATTATAATACAATACAGTTGTTTATATTTTTCCGTTTTTATTTTCATTTAAAAAAAATAATTTTAATACATGCCTACTACCTATTTTGTTTTTATTTTGTACGAATAATAAGCTATTTTATAAGCGGAATAATAAGTATGAAACGTCTGGCCCTCGAAGTATGAAGAATTGTGGAGGTCCGTTTTCGATTAAGGAACATGATTTCGTAGGTGAGCAAATTGTGAAATGCTCAGGGCGTGTGTATCATTAATTATTGTAACACCTGACCCGGGTATTGTAATGTTATACGGGACTTAGGTACATCATTATATTATCTTAAATGTATCCTGTCCTGTGCCATAGGTAAGCAAGTAAACTGACATCATCCCTCGAGCAATTTCATTTTAGGTATAATCGATTCGGCGTAACAATGGAGGTAAAGACTACCTAAATAAATACGCTGAATATGTTAAATGGCTAAGGATTAAAGGGGCAATAATAATAAAACTCCATGAAAATACAATTTATCCCAAGAACAAACTTAACATTCTAGTTGAAAAACATACAGTTCTATCATACATTCCAACTGCAAATGTAAGTTGGTCGACTATTATTCGTTAACTCGTAAAGCCTACTCAGCTGTGATAGTTTTCCTTGTGACTTCCTTATATATTCTACTGCCGTGTATTTTTTCACATATCCAAAAACAACCATTTAGCTGGCTTTGGGATACACTTGACTCTAACAATAATTTGCACTTTAAAGCTTAATATTTCGCAAACGGATCCCTGAATCGAATTTTTTTTTACACACCCGCAATATTTTTGAACCGCCTATCCCACGGCATCCCACAGCATGGGATAGACGAGAAAAAAATGTCATCCCCACTTTCCGTATAGATGAAGCACCCTAAAAAAAATTTGTTTTCAACATTTTAATTTACCACTTTGTCGGCCTGATTAATATGTGCCAAATTACAGTTGTCTAGTAATAAGAGTCTCTGAGCTAAGCCTTGAGCAGACAGACAGATGGACATGGCAAAACTGTAAGAGTTCCTTGTTAACTACGGAACCCTAAAAATCAGTTGCCGTGCGTTAGTCTCGCAAAAACTCGAAAATGGCTCGACCGATTGTGATAGAAGTTTGGTAAATTGTTGTGCGTGCGCCTGAGAAGGTTCCTAACAAAAAAAAAAAAAAAAAATGTGCGGTCGGGAGACCCCGTCAGGAACGAAGTTTCTTCTCATGTGTGATTTAAAATAAAAACAAAATTTTTGCTGCCGCCATCTTGGATTTGCATTTTAACATCGCTATCAGCTTTAATACCCTCGAAAACCATGGAAACGACACCCATGATAAAAAAGAATTAAAAATTTTCGCAGCCGCTATCTTGGATTTTCATTTTGACCCAATTCACACTATCGAATGAATTCGAAAGAAGAAAGTCGCATGGAGGGGGTATAACGTGTATGAACACTTTTTCGTTACGTGACGATTTCTACCAGTCAACTCCTACCGCAAGCCGCGTTAAAGAACTTCGTTCCAAAAATAATGAAAAAGACATTGCAACGCATGCCAGGAGTTAGCAAGTCTTAAATAAAAAAAACAATAAAGCCACTCCCTACATGGCAAGATGATCCGAACTTTCAAGGTGGAAAAATTTAGATTTATTTCTATTTCAAAAAGTCGTTAAGAAAATCGAAAGCGTCTGATGATAATTATAATTACCCTGAAAGATATTCTGTCTGCACAAAACCAGTACCTAAGTGAAATTCCTCATTTTGTCTTTATCGATGTAATATATAGCAACAACTATGCCATAACAATAGAACAGTAATTGTATACCTTGAATATAATTATGAAAGGGACTTATGTAAAGAGGACATCACAGTTAATTGTAAATAGAAACTGCCTACATGATGAAATCGCTGACAATCGCGTTGCTACACAGTTACGGTCGCTATGATCAATAGTTTTGTGAGAAGTCCGACTCTGGAGAAAGACATCAGGAGCTTCTCATTGGAGCGTTATTTGCTGGTTCCATGAATGATAAGTAAGAAAAGAATTAAAATAATCCTACTAATATTTTTGTGAGGATGGATGGATGTTTGTTACTCTTTCACGCAAAAACTACTGAACAGATTTAAATTAAATTTGTCAAACAGATAGTTTATAACCTGGATTAACATATAGGATACTTTTTATCCCGATATCCCTACGGGATCGAGAAGTATGCGAGTGAAACCGCGGGGCGCAGCTATTTAACAATAATAAGTAACCAAGACTTTGGAAAACTAACTTTGAAGATCGTGACGTCAGAAATCAGCAATGACAGCGTGTTTCTTAGACTGAGATTTGAACATGTAGTAGCCATAAGCAAGGCGTTTCCTCAAATTCATTACTTGTACCTAAAAATCAATAGGCTTGTATTCTGAAGTTATCAACCCAACACTTGCAAATCATGGTCACCCGACACGTAACACTATCTCACATATAAAATATCTTACCGTTATTGGTTCCGAGGCAATTTAGTCATTTGTCGGGTGTCTGCCGTGGGCCGTCTCACCGTCTGCAACTTACTTGCTCCCCGCACCCCTCCCCCGCTTGCCTCTCCCCGAGCCTTACATTGTTGCATGGGCTGTAACCACACATCGTATATTATGTACTCAATGAGCCGCCGGTGATTAGGTGAGCTATTAACGTATAATGGTGCATACTGGCAATTTATTTAGAACTAGCTGTGCCCCGCGACTTCATTCGCGTGGAACTTGTAAGATACACAATATACTAAAATAACAGTCACATTTTAATAAAACTCCCTCGTCCCCCGACCCGTCGCGTTGCATCGCCCGCCCGCGCTATTACTTCGTTTTCGCTTAGTGTTCTTTCTGACTTTTTTTTTTGCTCGGCTTCTAAGGGTCGTAGCGTGATGTTAAATAGCCTATAACTATCCTCGAGAAATTTGGCTACCAAATGCAAAAAGATTTTTTCAAATCCGACTTTTTGTTCACAATCTCATGGGTTTTCATTTTTTTTTTGCGCGGAACCCTAATTATTTTTTAAAAGAAAGTAGCCTTAGTCACTCTCCGTAACATCAGCTATCTGCCAGTGTAAGTCCCGTCTAAATCGCTTCAGCCGTTTCGGAGATTAGCCGGAACAAACAGACAGACAGACATAAATTTTAAAAATTGCTTTTTTGTTATAAGTACCGTATATACTTTCTCCGTATATACTTTTTCGTATTACTTTTGCATTTAGTAAAAAGTTTTTTGACAGACAATTCAATTTTATTTATTTGTATAGTTAACACAATTACCTAGATTATACATTTCCCCTCCGATGATTACAACTTGTGGATGGTGATGCGAAATTAAATGGCAGTATTTTTCAATCTAATCTTAAGTGTAGGTTTGCGGTTTACGCAAGTACTTATTATTAAGCCGAATAAGTGTGTAGTCTGATTTGTTTTAAGAGCTGGCTCTGCATGCAACGTGATCTATGATATTAATGTACGGGGCAGTATTTAGTGTGACGTCATTTAGAAAATATACCAACACAATCTTACACATTTAAATCTAATAAATTCGCGCAGAGTAAACGTTAGGGCCTGAAGTTCTGTGTTTAACGTATAGCATTTACTATTGCAGTTTAGCGTATCATAAATCACCATGCACTAACCATATTTCGTTTTATATTTATCAAAACTGCAGTCTTGCAATTCTCGTATATCTTTATGATGGATTCGCATACATCGTCGCAGACAAAGGTCCATTCTAAAAGAACTTCCAAACCAAAGTTTAGTCAGTACATTTGCTAAGGTAATATTGGAATTGATGTCCGTTTGGTCGTGTCAGCTCGCGCATCGCCTCACTCGTGCATATTGGCATGTCCTTGATGAGTTTGCATGTGTCCACGGACGCTTCGTCGCCTTGCGGGGCACCAAGTGGTGTGTCAATATGAGAAGTGCCTTCATGTCTTCTCACTGACTAATGTGTTTGAAATGTTGGTGTAGGTAGGACTGGTATTGCCAAGGTGTTTCCACGATGACTCGTTTGTATGATCTTGAAGCCAATTGTGAGTGAACGCCTACTCGTCATAAGAGGTCTCGAAATTAGCTTCTTCAGCAGATGTTTACATTTCCGCATAGTTCTCAGTGCCCTTGTCTCATGTTACTTGGGATCGGCGTAACACGATTTTTCTTTCATTCTCCCCTGTCAACTGAGAAAATGACATAACTATAAGTATATAGGTTGTTAATATATTAAATCAATAAAATAAAAATAATAGAAATAGTTATGTGGACCAATGATTAAAGCTTCGCCTCCGCTACTAATTTGCTGTGCCCGACAGGGTCCATAATGATCTCAATATATTTTAAGTTTCCACCAAAGCACCTACATATTGTGGAATGCAAGAAATGAGTATTGAGTAAAATAATACGAGAAGAATAGTAGGAAAGTACAAATTGACTCCTAAAGAAATCTTAAAATATGGCTTGGAAGTTCAAAAGTCGAGAGTTCCTTTGTATATTCACATTCACACTCCGGAATTCAATCCTAACGTGCTAGTTCAGAAACTTAGAGTACCTTGGACATTCCTGGCGGGTAACCAATTGATTGAACCACTTATCTGCACAAGAGGTCTTGAAGAAAATAAACGTCGAATAACTTGGCATTCTAATACACTTTCTTATAGTTCTATTAGCTCCAATAATATTTGTTATCTTTCGAATACCTTAGCGTACCAAGGTATCACTTTTCTAAAGCCTTGTATTCATGGTATCTTGGTATGGTACTTGAACAACGGTTGTAGCAACAAGTTTATGCGTTGCTAGGAACATGTAACTGGCAGCATGTTACCGAAACATGTCCTGCAACAATATTGCGCAACTTTTTATGACATGCATACGAGGCTGAAGAGTTTACACACAGTTTGAGTTTGAGTTTGAGTTTGGTGCCTGCTTGCACCACAAATCACTAAATACGAATAGTGCTAAACATATTTAGAACATCGTTCTGTTTCTGTCAATTGTTTGAAGATAACAGAGACAGAATGATGTTTTATATACGTTTGTTGCTAAACGCATTTAAAACATCGTTCTGTTTCTGTCAATTGTTTGAAGATAACAGAGACAGAATTATGTTATAAATACATAATATACACACATCAAAAACGTCTAGGGATCAAGTACATTTTTAACTGTAAAAAATTATCCAAAACTTCCTGACAAAATTTCAAATGTTCTTGACGTCCAGAGGTCCTCCAAACTCGAGTACCTACGAAACTATATTCATCGGAAAAGCAAACACAACGGCAGTCTTCTTCCTCCCAATTTCAGTGTACGCGAACCCTTTGTAAACGGGCCTTACAATTGCGGGGTGCTATAGGTGGAACTCTCAGCGGCCTTCGGGAACGCAAACCCACTTCACGTAAACGATTTCGGATGGTTTGGTCGCTTATCAGCAAGCCTGAAGAGTTGTGGAGCCTCGTTGCCAACATCATAGCGGTCATGGTACGATTCCGTCGAGCAGTATTTTGGATGTCCGGTACATCCTGTCTGCGAGTGGTGAAGCGAGATCGTCCTTCATGTCGTTCGGCCATGCTGCCCGTGATACGATAGCATGTCCAGAGGCGGCTTATGACGCTGTGTAGTGCCAAGAGCGACAGCCATAGTACGTTGCCTGGAACCAGCTTGTAACATTCCGACGGCTCTCATCATCTCTTCTCTTGTCAAATGATGTCGTCGCTCCATATCGATGCAAATTTTTTCAGTTCCGATGCTGAAATTGTAATAGTTTTGTAAAAATGCTATTACACATTTTTATAGGAATCCGGATTGACAGTTGATTTTCTATTTTTAAACAAAATTTAAAGAATATTTTTAAATTTAAATAGTGAAATTCACTGAAAAGAATCAATAACGATCCAAAAAAGTTAAAATAATAATCCTCAAAATTGCGGCGATACTCTATCTAAATCGTACTTGATCCCTAGACACTTTTGATGCGTGTATATAGCGCTATTCGTATTTAGTGATTTGCAGTGGAAGCAGGCCTTGTACTAGTATGTGTGAGTCTTAAACTGTTTAGTAATAACAATTAGTTGCTACTGTCGTTGCCATGTGGATGTCGGCAAACCAAAAGCTCTAAACATAAGGTAGAGAAGTTACGACATTATTCAATAAGAAATCTTTGGTGACAATGTTATAGTAAAATTGGAAACAGTAAAACGATGGAAAATATTACTGTTTACCACATCCAGTTGTGACAAAGATGGAAATAAATGAAGTTTTTATATGTAAATGTGTTGTTAGCCTTTAAGTTATAGCCGTTTTAAGTAAGTTGTGTTAATTTGTAGCAGAGGGAAAGCTTCAGAAGATCGGATAAGACAAGCATAAGTAATCTAATCTTAGATGACCGAGATATCTTAAAAGGAAAGAGTCACTTGTTTCACCATAACATTATTATACGAGTGCCTATTACTTTACATTAAATGATAATATTAGAATCAACATTGCCATACAACGTGGCAATGCTGCCAGCCGTTTGGGAACTTTTCCTGTTGACAGCGATGCGGATGAATTTTTTGATGCCCTCTTTTTTATGCACTTGTACAAATTATTATTTTAAGACTGTTAGCTTTTTAAATTATGTAAATATTATCTTGGAAATTTAAATCATTATTTATGTTATTATTATATTATTTATGCTGCTGATGTATTTTAATTTTATCAGCTCATCTAGCATCCGATTTAACATAAAATACAACACCACTACCTTTAAATGGAAGCATCAAAGTAGTAAGAAAGCGGAATACATTTAACTTTGTATGTAAACCGGCGGAATAAAATTTCGAAAAGGCAATCCAAATTCATTAAGCGTTAATAAGATAATCACAAATTAAGAATACGTACGAAAAAAAAACAGTAACCCGAGTGCATATTTTAATATCAATAAATTACGCTTGAATGAAAAATTTATCAAATTAGTTAAATCGCGTATCATTAATTTACTCTGATACATTGTACGAATACCTTTATACAATGTTGCAGGCCAGTGCTGTCCAATATTATGCGCTTAATATGAAAAGTGGACAAAAAATCGAAAAGAAAGAAAAGAAATCGGAAAGAGAACTTTTTTTTTTCCAAAATAAAGGGCCGCAACCCACGCACGCTGACAATAAACTTTATTTTGGGGCTCCACAAAATGCGATGTCTTAAAAATCTACCCTTTTTTACTTTTACTGAAACCGCCTCGTAACCGGTCGGAAAGGCACAAAAATGAAAAGATAAAGTTTGAGTAAATGTTAACATCAATCTGGCACGGTGGATGTGGGGTCCAAGTGGTAATTGTAGCTCTCATATTGTATTCGAGAATAATGTTTTATTGTTAAGCTGTAGATCATTCGCATATCTTGTGCCAAGTCTATGTTAGATGCCACGCGTGTAGGTACTACACATAGGATGAATACGCGCAGGTGCATTGTCAGATTCGCAGTTTATCGATGAGACATACGTATTGTCCACTCAATCTGTGTGGTTCTTTCCTCAAAAGACCATTTCATACACCAACCTACATGGTCTTCACATGATCTGACCAAGATTATGTCTGGACTTTAAAAGAGACTGTGACCTCTGAGTTTGTTTCGGCCTTTCTTCTCAGAGTAGACAGATAGGAAACGCCGGCCTCATGTAGTTTAAAAAAAATGTTTGACGTGTAAAAGTGTTTGTATAAACCTACTTACAGAAATAAAATCATTTATCATTTATTTTTCAGTAGTATATGTCTCTACTGCTATTTCCTCAGTTAGAAGCTTGAGAAATCATTGCAATACAGTCTGCAACCACGTCCTAAATCTTCAATGCAATGGATATCTGACAACTTGTACAACAAGAACATGATCAGCGCATTTAAACCTTATTCAAGACTTGTAAGTCTCATCATTGTTGTGAAATATTGACACTGACGCAGCTAAGTTAATGAGGTCTGAAAAGAAATCGTCTTTACTGTATCATATATATTTTTAAGGCATTTCACTTGCAATTTTTTTCCCATTTTCACTTTGCAATGCTTGCTAGAGGAAGTGGCTCTACAATACATAAAAATCATACTTATCCTCATCTGTCAGCCACATGTCAGCTGTTACCAGTGATTGTGTGAGCTATTTCCCCGTACCTGTGGTGCTATTCTGGAAAGATCCCACCGTGAAAATTTAGGTGAAGTGAGCGTGATGTGAACTGTCATCCCACCTTACTTTACTAGGGATTGAGCTCACTTCAAACTCACTTCACCTAAGTGCTCACGGTGTGATGTTTACAGAATAGATCGGCTGGTGTTCATTACGTGGTACAGTACGGTCTGACTGTTGCTCTATTTTGTTGACGTTCCCGCAACATTGTTGCATTCGTATTTACTTTCAAGGGGATTATTCCTGACTTAGGTCATTGGATTGATGTATTATGTATGAATGAGATAATTTTTGAAAAGATTTATTTCGTTGTTAAGTTTCTGGTGTAGATCCATAACAAGTTTAACATAACATAACATCACGCCTTGTTTCTCCGAAGGGTTAGGCAGAGGTACACTCCCAAGTTTAATTAGGTTTTAATATTTTTTTCTTATATTGAAGCTTCAGCCTCTGTAGGTAGTTACTTCGTTGATCTTTCGAGACGCGTAATAACTCTTTGATCAATTTTTTTTTGTTATTGATCTATATTTGTAAGCCAATCAGTTTCGCTTATAACCTCTTGTATCCTTATTCAATCAACGCTGTTCTGACTTCTAAAGCAAAAGTCAAAAAAATCGTCCTTCTACAGTCAAATTCCATATTACGCCTCTAGTCTCCATAAATCAAGCGAAATATTTCGCTGACTTCGAGAATGTAGCACTCAAACCCCATTTATCCGGTGGACATTTAAATGACAATTCTGTGGTATAATCAGCACAGTTGTCATACCTCGGAGAATAAAAGCATTACAGCCTTTACAAGCCAGTTGGGATCAGAACCTGCCCTCAATCTTGATACAATGTTAATATTCGTAGAACTTCCGTCACTTGGAGTCGAGACAGTTGAAATTATGAAGCAGCAGTATGTATGCTAGAATTAGATGATAGGAATAGCATTGTGCAGTTTCTAATTTTACCCACAACTGATTACATCATCATTCACTATGGAACCATTATCTACTGTGTCTCAATTTTGTTTTTACTTCAGTTGATTTCCTTCTCGGTCTTCATTTTATTCTCATTGCCTTCTGTCTTGTAGGGATTTATATAAAACAATTAGTAGAATGGAAATTGCTACACCACCGGCAAGTGCCCAGCACGGAGTTGATGTTTTCGATGGATAGATCTACTGTTTTCGTGTTCTTTCCGGTGTCATCTAATCGTGGCTTACTGCTGTTTGTCTATCTGACGAAACTGTCTTTCTGTTGGCGTTCAGATTCAGTCTTGGTCTATTTCAGTGTACACTAATCGCTTTTCATCATCTGCTTATAGCCCTTTCCCAAACATGTTGTGGTCGGCTTCCAGTCTAATCGGATGCAGCTCATACCAGACATGAAGCGACTGCCTATCTGACCTTCATGCACAATCCAGTTACTGGGTAACACATGCCGCTTGGTAAGATTGGTTCTCATACTCACACTGTTCCCTGTTAACTGTACAATTACAAAAAAAAACATACGGTCGAACATTGAACCTCCTCCTTTTTTGTAGTCGGTTAAAAATACTGCCACAAAGCAGGCTCCCTTCTAAAGAGTACCTCAATTGCGTTGTAAACTTTGACCATGTCGTGAGATGAGGTGATTATCTGTAAGGCAAAGTCGAGACAGCCTCATTATCGTGCTGAAGTATTCATTGTAACTGTTTCTCTGCTATCTGGTCTATAGTCCTGTCATCGCCAATAAAGTGTGTCCTGGCTCTAACTGCCTGCGATTAATATTTCTGCACATACGCTGTATAGCGGTTAAGACTGGTATTCTGATAGGAGGCTGAGTAATGCTAGTATTTAGTGCTATCTACAAAGTGTTAAATACCATAGTTAAACTACTAGAAAGCATATCAAAAAAATCGTTGGTCTTCTTGGTTTACTTCGACCGTCCGAGAATATCAGCGCTCTTTTATAATTCAGCCTGCAATGTCAATCTGACACGCGATGGTTGCAGTTTGCAGTAAACGCCAATAGAATTATGTACACAAAAACGTGCAAAGCGTAGAATTAGCAGCGGGGCCGGAATTTAGCTCTCGGATAAAAAGTACTGCGCTAATAGCTTGCGCTCGCATACTTGCAACAATGTAGCTCATAGTCGCTCCGTGGCGTATTACAAATCGCCCCGGCCCCGCTCGGCGCGCGCAATCTTTTACACGCGCACTACTATCTACCTCGTGCTGCACATTGTTTGTACACTTTAATAGGATACCATAATTCACCTGTCAAACATGCTTTAATAACGAACACAACTAAAATTGACCACGCTTCAAGGCTCGAAATAACTCCACTATTCAACTCACTACAATCCCAACCGTCGTATTTACTTAAACAGTTCTCGAAAACACTAAAATTATTTACCATAATCACTGTGTAACTGGCTGTCCTTACATTAATAATCAATTTAAATTGCTGTGGGACTGTACAAAAAACATAATTTTCGTAAACTGACGCGTCATTATACAGAGTTAACTTCAATTTAATTGAAGATTAATTGAGCTCTCGCGTTCATCGAAATTTAAAATCGAAATTAATTAAAATACAAGGAGCATTACGTTGACGTGGTGAGGGGGGAGGTCCGGCAGCTCGCCACACTCCAGACACAATGCAAATTGGCCGCATTCGCCGACCACACCCGCTGCCCGCTTGCACACAACACAACCACTGCACTGTTTAATTATTTCGTACCGTTTACAAACGAATTTTACTTCATTACCACAGGTCATCGCACCCTTCGTACAGCACAGGTTAAGTCCTAGAGCTCAATATAATATCATCTCTAAATTAGACGTTTTTGAGTCCAAGGAAATAAGTACAGCGACTCAATAAGTCGGTCGTAAACAAGCATAAGCTGATATCATATTCTAGCCGTAGTGGGCAAGGAGTCGCGAAGCTGTGGCCCGTGGGCTCGTTTAAGTTAGAATTAACAATGACAGCCGCGCGTACATAACCGAAGAAAATAAGGTCCATGCCTTGAGATACTCATATGCGTACAGTCTATTATGTCGCCTTCGCATTTCTTATGCGATCCGTAAAATCGAAACATTATCAGATCAGACTCCATTATCGTTTTAGTACGAATGTATTTTACATTTTTAAAAGTGTGACTACTCGGTAGGGACCTATTTAGTACGCCTTTTAGCACGTTCGCCACTCGCAAGCGGACGAAGGCCGCCGTCTGAAATAAGCTCAATGTAGGCTCGAGACACTTAAATCGAAACTTTACGGTTGTCTTTATCGATACGATTGTATGCTTAAATGTGAAAACATAACGATACATGGCACGAATGGACGGACATGCATCGTTTAGAGCTTATCTAGCTTTTTTTATTTATTTTGCAACAGAATATTTTTTACGAGCGTGTCCTTACATTTCGAGTTGTCATGTAGCACATGGTGGTATTTTAAAATTGTGCACTTTTTGCCAATTGGAGTTGACACTAAGTGTGTGGCATTAAGCTTAAGTGCGTTTCAATGCGTATTGCTGTGAAGGTTTATTGCGCGTCATCAAATTTCATGCGGTGAAGGTGTCCGTCTGGTTAAAAGTATGAATATGTGGGGGCGCGGGTGTAATCAGTGGGTGTACAGTATTTGCATGTCCGTCACCGGCGGCGCATTCGTGTGCAACTCGCTCATAACGCGATACGTAAGCAGAGTCCCGCAATTCGTATGCAGATGTGGAAACTACACGAACGCCAATTACTATGGAAGACTTATTTATTTGACATTGAAACTAGTAATCTCTTTAATATATGTGCACACTGGATTATTAGCGACAGTTGCACGTAATGCTTAGGGAAAAATTTACTGCATTTATATGAGCTGCAATAAAGCTTGCAATACGTTTGTCTCTTTGCGGCGATGACGCCAAAGGAAACTTTTTGAAACGACGTTCTTTTACCGCGATATAGGTATAGGTATCAAGAACAGGACGTGTTAAAGAAAAGCATTTTTTCAAGTGTAAGTTCCATCTATGGCAATAGCTAGATTCTAGAACAGGTAGAGCATTCCAATATGTAGATATATTCTATAGTAATATATTTAACACAACCCTTCTTCTGCCGCCTGCCTTTGTCCCATGATTTATTGTAATCAATTTAGCTTAGCTTTTAATATTTATTTTTTATTTTTATCTAAACTATGCATTACTTGTTTTAATTAATTAATTGTTTTACTATCTGCGTATAATGTGGTGCATGCTGTGCTTTTCTATAAGTAATGATGCGCTTAGACTTAAGTTTACAATGTACAAGTTGTATAGTAATAGTGTACTCATTGTTGAAGAGCCTAATAATAAGTAAATATTTCTCTTGTCAGCCGTCACTATATCATTCACTCTCTTTAAATCATCCCTCACTCACAATCCAGCTTTTTCTTCGTCTCCCTCTCCCCCTCCCTCACCCCTCCATCTATCAACAATTATATTCTTCGCTCTTTTAATCACATTAAACGTAACTAGTCCGGAATCTACAAGATGTTCTAGATTTTATCTAAGTTTATGTTTATACATACTCATATGTTCGATACGAAAAGCCATAAAAAGTTCTGTAGTGACTGGAATAGCTAGGAAAACATCAGTAGATAAATACTAATCAAATATTTCTTCTCAAAATCCGTCGTATTACGTTACAGGATCGTTTGATTTTATGGTTATAGTCATTTTATTCAAATACTGTTTTCTAAGCCGTGCAGATGAATCGTTAAGTGTGTCATCATGTTTTAGGTAATAAAATATGACGGCTGTACTGCGTATCTTGGTAGGCAATCTGTGTTCGACGTGGGAACATTTTGAGTTCACATATAGAATCCTCATGATGTTCAAGATAAATTAATTTGTAATGTACACTGCGTCAACCTGATCCTATAACCCTAAAATATTTCTGGTCTTTGGGGTCTCTTTGTCTGGTCCTAGAGAACTTTGTTAATATAGATACGTTTAAAAATGCCATGATGAAAATGAGCTCTTTTTGTAAAAATTCGGTACCCTACAAAAATGTATTTGCAAAATATTAATGAATCCCAAAAACTTTACAAAGTATTATGATCGCAACTTAACGGGTTTGAATAGGTAGATACTACATTTTTTTCACACCACCTGCTCGCTAATGTCAAATTATATGTCATGCAAACCTAACCTAAAGCAAGTCATTAAAGACACAGGCTCTAGCTGGGCAATAATATTGTATTGAATTTCATTATGACCCGCTGGTGCATAATGTGATTTGAATATGGAACGTCAAATAATAATAAGTATGAAAACTTTTACCATAAATAAAATATTTTTCGTCACATTCGCAAACAGGGACTAAAAGTGATTTGATTTTAGAATGTGGATATTGTTAGTAAAAATTCCAAACACCAATGAGATCAATCACGAATATTGTATGAACAAGTAACAGGCTGTTTGATAAAGTACCTAAACCGCGCACGAGCCAAAAAAGAAAAAGTTAGTGAAAAAATAAAAAACGGGCGAAATGCATTCCGCCTTCGTTCGTAATTTGTTTACTCGGATTTTACTCAGTTTTATAAAAAAATATTTCTATGATAATATAGGTATGTCTTATTGTTCCTAATTGTATGTAAATAAATAAACGAAAGAACAGAACAGAATTATAACCATTAAATTCATCAATTGATACAACTCTCTAAGATCAAGTAATCCTATTGAATGACTATTTCATGAAATCTTGACATTTGAGGATTATACTTACTGATTCTAATGATTATAACCAGACACTGAGCTGCAAATTGCAAACATCGTAAGAAAATTTTAATTTCGCGGGCTACCTCAGCGCTTCCCCTTAAAAGATTAGTCATCGGGGTAGCGATTTACGCAACAACACAAAACTAGATTCATACGAATATGGCAATTTAGTTTATCAATTGTAAAATATGCAAACCCACGAAGAAAAAATCTATTTAAATGAGAATCTATAAAAAAAAACATATTTTTCTAAAATTACTATTGAAGTGATATCGTCTGCTTTTACTGTCTTGAATTCAAAACGAGCATGCCTCGCTCCTTTACCTAACATTCCGAATTTAATATTACTTTTATTTTCATACCTATAAAATTTTATTTTCTCCGGTCATGCCAGTTTCTTCCTTATCCTCACACTTATCGAAACCGTAAACTGTTATCTCGGTATCCTGTTCAAAAATCTTTTTGATTTTATCAACGCCACTGCCGCGCGTCAAATCTCTTCAGACAGAATTTCCTTGAGCCGATGGATGGTTTTATAAGCAAGGAGAATCTGATTCACGACGCATAAAAATTCTTAGCACATGAAATTGCAATAAGTCTGCATAGGTAATGACATACTGTTGGCACGGTACCCAGCCTTGACACACCGAGTATGCAAAATAGGCACATCCAGACACTCGGATGCTTCGCACGATAACTCCCGAGATATCATCGTCCAGTAAAATAAGTATTCCCACAGCCACGGTATCTAATTTAAATTGCTCTGCGTACATCAGTGCATATCTTAAGCGTGTATCAGTTTTATTGTTAAAACTAGCGGCGACCCGCGACTTCGTTCGCGTGGAAGTCGTACGATACATAATATACTAAAATAACAGCCACGTTGAACCGCCCGCACGCGCTATTGCTTCGTTTTCGCTTAACGTTCTTTCTGACTTTTTTTTTGCTCGGCTCCTAAGGGTCGTAGCGTGATGTTAAATAACCTATAACCATCCTCGAAAATTGGGCTAAAGAATTTTTCAAATCCGACTGGTAGTTCCAAGTTATTATTTTTGTCCACAATTTCATAAGTTTTAATTTTTTTGCGCGGAACCCTACATTTTTTTCTAAAATAAAAGTAGCAAAGTAACTCCTTAGAACATTACCTATCTGCCAGTGAAAGTTCCGTCAAAATCCGTCGAGTCTTTTCGGAGATTAGCCGGAACAAACAGACAGACAGACAGACCGACAGACAGACAAACATTTAAAAATTGTTTTTTTTTTTATAAGTACCGTATATACTTTCACAAACAGACACTTCAGTTTTATTTATTTGTATAGAATAAATAGATAGGTCATGTCGTAAAAAGACGGCACTACCGTTTTATAAATAAAAGATCGAATTTTCCAGAGTAATAATCCATGTTACTTACATATTTTTCCGTCAAGATCGTCATATCCTCTATCTTTCTCTATCTCATAGAGTCCTCGTTTAAGGTAACTGCGCAAATATGGAAAATGACATACCTTATCAAAACTTGAATATGCATATTTAACCTCTTCTGCATATTATGATTTCCATTGCAACAAAGTTATGAGTTGTCGGAATTCAATAGGTATGTTAGTTCCGTTCAAGTAGGTCAAATAATATTTTAGTTGTAATCTTGTAATGCTACTTTACTATTTGTCGTCATTTTAATGTGAACTAATTTCAAATGGAGCTGCTTTAAAATATGTAGAACCAACTTCTCTAAGCTACGAAAAGGTTTCCTTTTTAGATCTCTGTGTCAAGTCTCGCATTTTGACCTGAAACAAAATATATCTAACAAGAGTACTTAATTCTGGGTTTCTTGAGATAAGTTTGATGCATGTATCTCTCCAGATGCTTGTCATATTAGTTCCGTATCTAAATTAAAATCTACATCAAGCCAACCCACTGCATTGTCCTAATCCTGCATTTGGTCCCTTCAAAGAGGGCCGGCCTCATTAACCATTAGTTAGTAACAATGATATAATAATAGATTTCCGAGAGAACTGCAACAAAACTGTGTGTCGTGGAGCCGTCAGTGCGTCAGCTGTCATCGGCGGCTATCTAAACTGCATCGGACCGCTGCGCCCGCGCTCGCTGCATATGCACCGCTTCGCGAGCCGCACGCAGCCAACGTAATTGTCTTTAATGCCCATATTAAGACAACCGACAACTCTAAATTATGCACATTCACAATATTATGAAGATCTTAAATTATTTTATTGCGCCTCGCATTATGATATGCGGTGGGTCTGACATCTGAATCATAAACTTGTCTCGTCCATTATTCCACTTTCGTAGAATTTTTGAGCGTGTTCCTTTGGCGGTATTTCCGGATTTTGTGTCATGGTGGAAAATGCCATACTCGTGTAGTTTGTGCTATATTTAGGCCGCAATATTTTTATTCGTGTTTCATTCTTATGTTATTTGCATTTAGAGTAAACACTTGCTGACAATAGGTTGATTGATTACACAGTCGATTTGTTGATCGATTGTACGAAACACGAATACCAAGTTCTAACTTATACCTAGAAACATACGTAAACGTATCAGTTTTTGTTTTAATAAAGTAATAATTGAAAAACTGCATCCACCAGAAGTCGTGGCAGACTTGCAGATTGCAAAAAAAGATGTGAAGGAAGTCCATCGCAATCCCGATTACTGGTTCACTCTACTCACTTCTCCACACCACAATATATACGTAATTACGTCAGCATAAATTGACATCGGTGAATGAGATTGTGGGTGCGATATCATCGGTACATAAGTGGTGGTCAGGCGCAAGCGCAACATTGTCGCGTGGGATTGCCCCGGCTAGGTCCGCGTATGTCGGTGATCGGGTTACTGTGGTCACTTTCTTGTCTGTTGGTATGCACTTAATGCGTTATGTGCACTCTCTCCAATGACTTAGAAAGGCTTTGGGGGCAACAGATTAATAGTAGGTAGGTATGGAATTTCAAGAAATGATTATGTGAACGTCTAACTAGAGGACAAGATTCGAGAGAGATGTCTTGACGAATTTTCCACATAGGTACGAATGGATAGTTTGGAAGCGTGCAACTTGTACTTAGGTACCTACCTTAATCTTTCATAAGGTCTGAAAACAAAACAAATGTTGTTGTATTCAATGAAATCAAAAAAATGGTGCTAAAAATCATGAACACTAAAGATAACTTTGTGAAAAACGAAAATAAAAATAATTTTAACATATTCAATTGGTCTAAATTGATTCTCGTGCACGGAAATGCAAAAACCACGTCAACTGGTTCCGAAAAAGAAATACGAACAATATATTTACGTAGTTTCGTGACCACGTCGTTGTTTCACACTCTAAATGCCCACACGCATGCAACTGTGTTGCACGGTCCTAATAAATAAAATTTATCCATCACTTCGCAATTGTGATTGGTATTTTTTCCTGCGTACAAAAAACCGTCGAGCCATGTAGCGAGCGGCATTGAGTCCCCTATACATGGTATTGTTTGACTCCGAGCCGTTGCCCCGCGGATCTCCATACACCGGCCTCGTATGTATGGCACAGGAAATCTGGACTTCCGTCCGTCTAGGATATTCACCTGGCTAGACAATGAATCGCTAATAACACATTGTGCGTCTGTCTGTCTGTCGTTAAACCTGATGTATGCGTGGCTATCCGTCATTTATGGTCTAGTGATTTAGAGCGTTCTTTTTCTTCAGGTCGACTTGATTGGATGACGGTCATGGGTAGGAACAGTGGTGAGAGCAGTGTTGGTCCAGGGGTAACGGCCCCGACTTACAAGTTGTTGGTCGTGGGTTCGAACCCAGGAAAGCGTTTTATTTTGTGTAAATAATTTCATCACCACTGGTCTCAAAACGGTGAAGGAAAATATCGTGAGGAAACCGGCATGTCCTAGAACCAAAAATTCGAAAACATGTGTGATACCAACCCGCACTGGACCCGCATGGTAGATTACAGCCCAGAGGAGGCCTGTGTCCCAGCAGTGGGAACATTATGGGCTGATTATGCATGGGTAGGAACAGAATAGGGCACTCGTCATAGGTTGTGCGTCAGCAGTAATTAACTGCCTAACATGAAGATCACGGACGAGCTTTTCACACAATATGAGTGCATTTGAACGTAGGTAAACAAAGACTTGACGGAGGAACTGTAAAACAACAAACACGTAATGGGTTTACTTTATAAAAAGGAAAACATTAGCCGCCTCGTGCTCGCTGCTATCTCGCTTTTAATTTTATATGACGTTCAGAGATAACATAAATGGAATATATAGTTAAACATTTCTTAATTTTGAATGCATTTTATATATTTAAAGTTTAATTCCATGGTAGGAATAATTCCCATACATTATGAACTAGATAAACTACCATGTTTTTCTGCGCAGTAAGTATTAAAACAGGTTCAATTATCCTGTAGTTAGTAGACTCACACTGAACTGATCCGGCTTATAGTCCGTTATTAACTCGGATATGAATGTAATATTGTTTGGATTAACTTTACTAATTCAATTTAGATAATATGCTCGTCTGGAGTTTTACTATTATGCGAATAGTAGCGAGTCTTCTGCTGAGACCTTAATATCTTAGCCTTTAAAAGCAAATAAACAACGGGGACAAATTCCTGACTCCTGACTTTTTATTTTTTGTGCTGTTATAGGAGCCTTTTTGGCCTCGCATGGGTCTTTATTATTGATTTTTTTTTGTTTTGTTATTAGAAAAATATGTTAATTTTGTTAGTTTTTAATGCTCCTTTTTGTATTTCCTGTGCGTGTCCCAAATAAAATATTTTTCTTTCTTTCTTTAATACTTCCATGTGTTTCGTTTCTGCCTAATATGGCTTTTGCTGTTTATTCTCCTGACGAAGTACGATACTAAATCTTAGTCCGGAATGGAAACTGAATTCGATAAACAGAATGTATTAGGTACTCCTATTATGATGAAGAAATTCCATGAGCGAAAAATCTTTGCATGACAGCGAAACACTGCCTCGCCCTTTTTGGAATAAAATGCGAAAATACTAGATTTTTTTGATTCGTGATGAGGAAATGCTTTTGCGTTAGTTCTCCTGTCTTCTCACTACCATTTTCTGGTTACAGGTTCCTCTTATATCCAACGAAGGTAAAGCAGGTTTGGGTGCGGGTCATGGCCCACCACCGGCTCGTCTTGCTAAGAACACGCTGGGTCCAGCAACCATGCGTCTGGCAACCAGGACTAAGATGCTGAAACCACCAGCCAAAGCATTCCAGAATACTTTAGATGACGAAGAAGAAGCAGAGTGATAATTGTGACGTTACAAGATGAGAAGACAATGTTGACTATGAGTGACAATGTGTGAAGATATAAGGTTGATTTTCAACTGGCACATAATATTTTTAAAGTATTGCCAGATAGTTTATTGTGACAAAGTATCAACAAATTGACCTTTATTGTTGAAATATAATATAAAGTATTTTTGAAGTCTACGAGTATAATATTATGCACGAGCACTGACAATTTTGTAAATATTATTTAAGTTTAGATCAAGGTATTAGCTATAATCGAATTTAATAGAAGAGAACTATTTGTGTCTATGTATATTCTTGACTATTTATTGTCAGAAAGGAATAAACTTAAGTTACTGTTCTAATTTTTGGTTTTAATTTCTGAGTCACTTGAAAGATCAGATTTTCATGGAAAACGTGACATTATACATCTTGGAATACATACTTACTGTAAAATTGCTTGAATATATGATTAATCTCCCGATGATTTGACTGCCTCGTTGGTCTAGTTAAGTGGTCGCAAGCGCAATTGCTGAGCATGTGGTCCTGGGTTCGATTCCCGGGTCGGGCAGTGTTATTGGGTTTTCCATCTGGAATTTCTCAGTGGCAGCCCGGAGTCTGAATTTGTGTCCGGTTGATGGCAATAGGCTCGCCTCCAATACATGGGACTTAAACATAACTGGTGAAATGTGGGTGTACTATAGGTACACCTCTGCCTAACCTTTCGGGGAAGACAGGCGTGATGTTATGTGTTAAATGATTAAAATTTATGTAATGCAACAGGATGCAAGGGTCAGTCGTCAGTCAATTGGAACCCTGGCGGGAGTTAAACAGCTTGCCAAGGAATTCCCAAGAAATGCTGGCGTCGAATCAGATGTCTTTTAGAAACTGGCTCGCAGAATCAAACATAGGTCTACAGCCATGTAAAAGTATAGTCTAAAGACATGTTAAGGCGTCTACCGGAGTTCGTTCACAGGTCTAACTCCCGCAGCCTTCATCGGAGTATATCATGGCCAAAGAATTTTAATCCGCAAATAAAAATACTTAATCACAGCTAACTAAATCGAGCATGACCAGCGGGAAAATATAATTGCTTCTAAAGATCACTGTCGCACTCACTTGTTTTATGATTACAACTACTATTTAAACCGTCATACGTAACTTGTAAAGGAAGCTGGCAATTATATAAATATCTACAATATCTATTTAACTTATTGCTCGCGGAGTCGAGCAAGTGGCAGTTGGAGGCAAGCGTATCATTTGTGTAGGTATCACATTAGCCATGTAGAAGGAGAAATAACCGGAGTCGATTGAGGAAACTCCGCATTAAAGCCGGCTGGCTAATAGTTGCGAAAGGTAACAATTAATCTAAGTTCCCGAGGAATCGGACTAAATGACAGACAACACGTTTGCAGTGCGTTTCCCAGAAGTGCGAATGCCGAGGTGCGGCGCGCGGCTGCGTCCTGTCAACTCGCCGCACAGCAATTTTGTTGTCGATAAAAAATGTGGTGAGTGACAATGCTTGGAGGTGGTGAGGTTCTGTAGGTGGAACAAGAATTGGTGGTAACTTGTGAATGTTGTAGCCAACTTCGTTAAGATTCTCGTCAGTAACGACAACTATTGCAGTTTTGTCTACCAGGTACGAAGGTACCTACCATCCCTCCTTTTCATTTCTTAATTTAAAGTTAAGTCATATCACTCACTATATTGTGCACATTAGGGTGTCACCACAGCAATCGATCGATGTCATCGATCGGTACCTATCCAACGGTCTGAAAAAGCCACCACACCAATCAATCGACGTTGATCGATCGACAATCGATCGATTGGTGTTATGGCACCCTTAGACGTACCTAAGCTATAGAACATTACAATATGTCCCGGAATTAAATGCACGACCTCTTAAGGGGTCATTGTATTCATCATTATGAACAACTTTTACTATAGGACCAAACCTGAAATCGCGAAAAAAAATCTGCTGTTGTCTACCTTTATGCCCGCATTGTTCGTCAAAATGTAGAGAACACCTGATTTTTTTTTAACCACTTTTCGATCTGGTTAGTTTAGTAATAAGGTCGAAAACTGGTTCACCGCAAATGTCCGCGATGGTACCTAGGTACCTAGTGGTTGCTAATATAGACCAAAAATGTTAGCAGATACAATACGAGTACCAATGCATGAACATTTTATCACCCTGCAGTAATCGAGGCAATGTTAAAAGCTAAAAATATATTAATTAAAATTCTTTTCAGTGAAACTAATTAAAATTCTGACATTCTTAATTTTAATTCTGTATTTTTTTTAAATAAAAACCGGTGTCCATGAACTTGTTATAAATACTTCAGATTACGACTGTTAGCCCAGCTGTTAAATTAATGTGCGAATAACTAAACTGCATCGTTTGCATTTTGATTTATTACTTAAATAAAACTTTATCTAGCTTTTTTGTATAATAGGTAGGTACTTAATTATGTACTTACCTACCTAGATTTATGTTAACACTGTGACTTTTCCCGCTGAAATATCAACTTTTACGCTATGTCACATTGACACATTTAGTGATTTACCTGGCTCCAGCACACTGTATCTATGGCTAGAGCCAATATTACATTTTTGTTCTCACGAACCCTAAACTGTAGCATATTTCAATGGACAGTAATCATTCGCATTAGTCGTAATACATTCTAGAAAATAATTATATCGCCACTGCTCTGCAAACTGCGCACTGACGAAGGAAATGCAGCTGATTGCGTCATTTCGACATCATGACTTCATTTAAATGAATGGAAAAATTTAACACTTATTTAAATTTTTTCCAAGTGGCGAAGGAACAACAAGAAAATTTAATCAGTCAGTTTGCAGGACATGTCTGGAAAAATGGAAAAAATCTCTAAAAAACTTTTATTTTTCTTCGAGCGTGTAAAAGACTTGCGGTGATCACTCCGGCGGCGCAATTGCGTAACATACTTGCACTTATGAATCGGTTTTATTTTGACAGTTCAACAACATTCATTGCGCTATTTACGTTGTTGAGCAAACAAATTTTTCGAACTTATGATGCAATGGATTAGCAATTTGCTTCAAAATGATTCAGATTCTGATTGATAGTGTGTTACGCAAATAGGGTGCCGAAGTCCTGAAAATAAGTTAGTGTTTCACACGGGTGTTTCATGATGAAGCAGACCTTGATGTAGTAATGGTCCTTCAAGGTCTACATTTGTTGAAAGAGAATTGGATAGCCTATATAAATATAAACAAAAGCATATCTATGGGATATAGGTCTCTTTGAGCGTCAATCAAGTCTACTCTGCTTTGAGCGTCAATCGGAAAGAAAAAATATTCTTTATGAAAAGTCCAATTTAAAAATAATTTCATTCGTATAATTTTATTTGAAAATTAAGTTATTCATTATGTGGTATAAATGGATAAATGTATAATCGTTTTAAGAGATTTTACGACCAATTAAATTTTTATACTTCCCACCTCATAAAATTTACACCTTATTTTGATAACGTCTGCTTCAATAAAACTGATAAAAATACACCAAATCTTAATACTAATTAAAACATGAAAAAACAACTTAGCATAGACTGTCTAGCAGTGGCGCAGCTAGAATTATCATTAGAGGGAAGCCGAAGAAAAAATTGTTCAGTTCTCATAAACTCCGATAAAAAACTGTGGGTTTTTAATCTTATGATGTATTAAACTGGTATTAACTATAATCATGTAATGTGATGTGATACACAGGTACACACAGGTGTACCATATCATTTGGCAATAGATACATTAAGAAGAGTGGTTGTTCCGAAGGGAAGCCGATATGAATCGGGTTGTATGAAGGCTACGCCCCTGCTGTCTAGGTCTTATTTCTACGATTTCTTTTCGTTGAATTGACTGATATTTTTAGCGCTCAACTCTCTAAAGTTCCTCTTATTAGCCGACAATTCTTTAATGTAACGGCGTACTGAATAGGCAAGAATCAAGTCTTGCCTATTCAGTACGTAATGTGGGAAATCAGTGTGCGGGATGTGGCTCGCGTGTGGGCAACGCGACACGGCGACATGCACTTTCATACTACGTGATTATGGCACGGAAACACTGGGCGGCTTTCGATGGCGGCATGCACGCGAATACCTACCACTGCACACTGACCGCATAGAAACTGCAATAAAATCGATTTTTAAAAAGCTGCACTGATTTAGAATTTGTATTTTTTTATATTTTGTTCGTTTTTTAGGTCGACTCGTATTTATACCTTGAGTCTCGGTAGTCTTCAAGTCTTACAAGTAAGTACTAACAGACTTAACTTCATTAATAAAATATCTAGAAATAGGACTGTTTAGCATTTGCTTTCTAAAATATATACGTCTTATGGAAATACGAACACACGCAGTAGCCAGCAGCTTTCCCACGCTCTGCGGGAATTCTCCAATGATAATTTCTTCAAAGAATTAATTCGGTTTTAATTATAAAACAATGAGTCATCCACCTATAAATGGAGTCTGGATGAAGCCGAATATCACCCCCGTGTCCTGGTGCTCGTAAACAACGTGTTTTATATCATTTCAATTCGCATTCGACATTATGCTGCATTTATTTAATTATCGCTCGTTGGTTTAAATGCCGGTGGAAAGGAGCAAGGGAGCTAAATGGTTGCTCGAGACGAGACAAATGATTTCGCAGAAGGATTTTTGTGTTAGTCACTCCAAATGACCGGCAAATTTTATAGGTACGGTTGGAAACGTTTGCATCAGCAGAAGTTCCAAAAAAATCTTGATGATGACGTCATTGATGTGGATCGGGGTCAGGTTTTTGCACAATGATACAGTTAGCGTGAATTTTCTGATGTGACGGGAATACCAAATTGTTTATAATTTCGATAACTTGCTGAGAGACACCGATATCCTATAAATTAAATTCGTTGTCGGAGTTTCATTCCCCAGTGGGTGCCCTAAAATGTCGGAGCACACGCCAAGAAAATGTTGGCGATCAGTGGTGGACACTCTCTTAAAGGAAGAGAAGCAATGACTACAATTAGATAAATTTTGTTATATTTATTTATTTAAACTTTTCACACTTAAAAAAGTACAAAGGCGGACTTAATGTCTTAGGCATTCTCTACCAGTCAACCAAGGGTGGTGAAGAGATTAGATGGTAGGTGCATATTAATATATTAATGTGGCTAACAAGCTGGCGATGGCGTCGTGATAACAATCATTATTGGTCACCGAGGCGCGACGTTAATGGACATCCGGATTACCAAAGGCATCGCAGATATACTCATCCCTGAGTCAAAGTTGAAACGTCTCGAGTGGCTGTACCTACCAGCCATCCTCCAAGCCAGAAAGCAGCAATCGCTGCTTTGTTTGGTGGCAGCAAAAAGTAGTGGTACTTCCCCGGACGAGATACTTCACAAACTATCAAAAATTATAATTAACATCACGAGTAGGTTCGCATCTCGTAGTCCGGCAAAATTGCGCAAAACTGTAGAGCGGCGCCCTACCCCGACTACATTCTCATTAGCACTTTCCAAAGAGCTTTTCCAGGTGAATGTGTAAGGTCAGGGTGACCTCGGTACCAGGTGGCGCCACGGGCATTAGTTATGCGTGGCGGGTGCGCCGTCTGCCGCACTTCCTGTCACCCCCACCGCCCCCGCCTGCGCCCTGCGCCCTCTACGCGACCGTTCGTTGGCGAAACTCATATTGTTTTAGTTAATTAATTGCTGAAGAAAATCTTAAGTGTGTAGTGCCTTTTTATTCAAATACTTATCATCAGGTCAGTATTCTCCGAAAGGGTAGGCCCATACTTATAGAGGGCTAGCTTGGCACTATTTCTTGAGGAAAATTCTGTGTAGGTCTGTTATGTCTCTGTGGTTTAATTAAAAATATTTATTGGGAAAACCAGACATGATGATCATTAGTTAAAGGTAACTTGCCTTTTTGACAATTTTGTATGGTTTTTTGGTTTATAAAAATAAAAATAAACCGATTATAATTAAATAATTGAAACCATCTTGTCTTTGATGAGTTGGATACTTGGATCTTAAGTCACAGTTTCGATCGATCAGTGTTTATATTTTCCCTCGAAAATATTATGGTGGGGTAACGTCCGTTGATTCTCCATCATGTCGATATTTGAAACGTGAATGTTTGGGCCATTTGTATCACAATATTTTCACATTGTCATGAAAATGTTTTCAACTTCAGTTGAGCGATGACGATTGCACCTGAAACTACGTTGTAGCAACGTCTTGGAGCACTCAAATGTATTTAAATTGCACATTTGGGGATATTCCTCAGAAAGGTCAGGTGAGTACTCACAACCGGCGTGTGTGTATGACCCATGAACGAACGTAAACGAAGCAAAAGGAGAATGTAAGGATCGTAGCAGATAGCGTTCGCGTTCTGTAGTTTATGCCTATCCCCCAGGGTAGAAGGTATGTTTATGTATTTAAAGCTAAGTGCATATTACAGCCGCCTCGGGTCGCAGCGCATTGCATTTCAATCTATATTCTATACCTACATACATAGGGTATTCTGAAAGTCTTAAGACTTATTTTTCACAGTTTGTCAAAATAATTGCCACCACAATTAATACACTTCTGCATCCTTATAAACCAATCACTAAAAATGTCTTTCCATTTCTGTTCAGGAATTTCCGCACCTAGATTGTCCCAGGCCGAAAGTAAAGCGTCTTTGTCCCGAAATCTTTGCCCGTTCAATTTACTTTTCACGAAAGGAAACAGTCTAAAGTCACATGGCGGCAAGTCTGGGCTCTAAGGC
This sequence comes from Fissipunctia ypsillon, assembly GCA_947568875.1. Lineage (NCBI taxonomy): Eukaryota > Metazoa > Arthropoda > Insecta > Lepidoptera > Noctuidae > Fissipunctia > Fissipunctia ypsillon. Next base: position 9,487,450 of record OX387659.1, on the reverse strand, counting down.
GGATGTTCAAGAAGTTTCAAGCCGGCATCTCACAAAAATTGGCATGTAACGTCAGCACGATGTGCTGGAGCATTATCATGATGAAGATACCAGGTGCAGAGTTGTGACTTTAGACAAAGCTTCTTGAATACCTGAATAAGTTGAGGAAGGCAGACAGTGGTGTACCAAGCAGCGTTTACAGTCTTGTGCTCCCGGAGAACTACTTGTTCAATAATTCCCCGAATACCGAAAAAAACCACGATCATTTTCTTTTTTATCGACTTAGATTCTTTTTACTTCAATCGGAGTTTCATCGCCTTCTATCATACATATTTTATTTTTCTACTTTGTGGGCACGTCGCAATAATAAAGCTACGTTTCATCACCCGTGACGATTGAAATTATGTCTTTAGGTTTTCCGTTTTCAAACTTTGCAATCATTTTTTTACACCATTTAACTCGCTGTTCCTTTTGTTCGTCGGTAAGTTTATGTGGAATTCAAAGAGTACAAACGTTTCTAAAACCTAAATGATGGTGAATAATTGAATGTAACGCTGCTGAGCCAATCTGCAGTAAGGACTCTATTTGCCGGTAGGTTATTCGCCGGTCAGTTTCAATTAATTCTGGAGTAACTGCTTCCGCCGGTCGTCCTGAACGCGGGTCGTTTTGTACGTCAAAACAGCCACGCTCAAACTGTTTGTATCATCTGTAGACGGTTGCACGAGAGGGACAGTCATCACCAAGTATATGCTTCATTTCTTCTAAACAGTTTTCTGGACTTAATCCATGTAAAAAGTTATAACGCAAAATTGCGCGATATTCGGTAGTCGTCCACGAAGCCATTATAGTGAACTTGTTCGAACACGATCTGCGGCAATACTGAATGCAATCAAATGACAACTGACACTAACGTAAGTAACATATACAATCAAACTACGTGCTCGCGTCGGCCATTCGCCTTAGTATTATTAAGTATTTCAAGACTTTCAGAACACCCTACGTATACAACGTGTATCTGGACGTACGACATTAAATGAAAACGAGCACAGTACTAGTCCACGGAAACATTTTAAAACACGAAGATTAGTAGATAAAGGAAAATTAAAAAATTGCAGTATTCAAATAAAATAAATAGCAGAATCAACTGCATAAAAAGTAAACACGCTTTATCCACGAAAAGTCACTGACCAACGGTACGATGTGGGGTGCGGGGCGCGGCGGCGGCAATGTTTACCTATGATTACGGACTCAGATCTATATCATGTTGAAAAATAAGAAAATGAAAAATAATTTCCTGTGGCTAAAGTATTCATTGGATTTGATTGATTTTTTGTATACGGGTAAAGAACATAACTCTCTTTACGTGGTTTAAAGGAATGTCAATCGTCCTGTTACACCTTGTATAAGTAGGTACATACATATCTACAAATAAATACAATTGAAGTGTCTGTTTGTAATGTCAAAATAACAGCTTTTTACCAAATGCATATGAAAGTATATACGCTAGGTAACTATAAAAGACAATTTTTATTTTTTTTGTTTGTCTGTCTGTTTGTTGCGGCTAATCTCCGAAACGGCTCGACCAATTTTGACGGGGCTTTCACTGGCAGATAGCTGATGTTGTAAGGAGTAACTTAGGCTTTTATTTTAGAAAAAGTTTTAGGGTTCCACGCAAAAAATGACCAAGAAGTTGTGAACAAAATCCGAATACATCCACGCGAATGATTAAGTCGTGGGCACAGTTAGTACAAAATAGTGCGATGAGGCCCACCGGTAGTGTGTGATGGTGCGTACAATATGTAGGTTCGAAAGTGATGTATCTAGGAGGATTTTTGCAATGCGCTGCGGCGCGCCCAAATCTGTGTCAGCTTTTATCCGAATATCTACGCATAATCGTCCCAGACTTATCTCAATTACGTTGGAGTTGACTTCTAGACTAACCTAGTAGTCTCGTTCAATTGATAACTGTTTGATTAAGATTAGACCGGCTTGGTCAGGCTTTCGACTCCCCGTGACCACGCGGCGGTTAAAGAGGCTACATTGAAATTGTTGTACCGGTGTTGCGTCGCGCCAGTCTGCACGAGCCTTTTAAATATGAACTAGGCATTAAGAGCGTTTACGACGTACGGAATTTCATACAAACTTTCAAGTCCTTGTTTTTCGAAATGAATGAATCGATTTTAATGAAACTTCATACGCATAAGCAGGATAAATATCGTACGTTTAAAAAGTTTGTTATGAACATTTTCGAAAAATAGTGTTACAGCTAAATTCGACTGATTTAAAATTTTCCATAGAAACAGAGATTTCCAATTATCTTTTTTTAAATAAGACATTTCCAAATTTATATATACATATATATATATTAGACTTGCGCAAGTACCTATACAGTAACGTGTGTTGGAAGATTTTTGCGCAAATTTCTAGAATTGTGTTATTTTCAATACGGTTGCAAATCTAAACTTGCCAAGTACCTATGTATATCGTAACATTATGGCTACCATTACTAACTGTTTTTTTATATTCTTTTTATTCAACATCAATGTTTGTCTTTGACTTATACTCGCGAAGGTTGCATGCTAATAGCACGTCAGGTTAAACTCTCTACAGTACCTACCTAAGTTTAATTAGTAATTATTATTAGTAGTAGTATTATTTTTACACTACACACACACACCTACATGTTTTTAATCAAATGCAAGGTGTCTACTCTACCATATCTGCATTTGATTTTTAATAATAACTTCTTTAAGTAACTACGAAATCTTCCAAAGAGCTAGAAAAACATCGTTATTTTAATTAAACCCAGTGTTAAAATCTTTAATCTTTATTCCCAAGTAAACTGTTTGAATGTTAACTAGGCACTGTTTACCTACCACTTAAATGTAACATTGACTTGAATATAAAATAACGATGTGAATTTGTTTACACAGTATTATACATGCTAAATTAAAAAGAACCAAAAAAATATGTCTAGACGAAGTAAAATAAACGTAGGTACTTATTTTATTTTTACTATCCGCGTAAACGACGCAAATCTTTTTGCAAATAGCCGTACCTACCGATATTTAATAACGATACAAAAACGTTTATAACCTCAAAAATAACTTGATTCGCCTAAACAATGTCTAAAATTAGTCACTGAACAGTCCGGACGCGACCTCTCTACCTGTTTACCTTCGTCTTGAATACGTTTTCCAAGCCGACAGACATGTAAACATTAGAAAATCGACACAGTTTACATAAGCTAAGTAGGTAGATACATTTAAAGAGTTATAGTTGCATAGACATGTTCTAAATGTTAAATGTTAATTGTTCAAATAAATCGTGACCGCTCCTGAGCTCAGTCAATAGACTTCTGATTGCTATAAAGCGCTGATGATATTATCCAGACGCAGACGGCTGCCAGTCTGTTCATAAAATTCTTGGGAAATTTCCTTTATGTTTACTGAATTATCGTCTTTAAACTACGGTGCTCGTGTAAAATCTTTCAGTTGCAACGTTAAATAAAGATTTCGATGAACATTATCTTGAAAATTAGAATCAAGAGCTGCATTGCACAAATTCAAAAGATCGACTTACCTATGCATCTCACTTCTCATAATAAGAAAATACCTATATGAATGAGACACGCTGGCACGTAGCTCTTCACAGAGAAAATGTTCTTCAATACTTCAATCAGCAAAGACTTAATTAACTCTTTGAAAATAGCTTCAGGTGCACTGGTGCAGTGACACACATTAGCTATCACTAGAGTCGATAAATCTATTAGCCATCCAATTTGATTCGAGAAATCAAGGCTAGCTAGATTCGCGAGCTGACCGAGAGAGCTGCAACAGAAAAACTACAACCTAATTCTTAGCATCGTGGGACGGATTCACAAGGAACTAAGTAGGTATATTCATTATTTCGTAAAGTTACACGCGAGTTTACTCGCTTACCAATAAACGTCGGGAAATTTAAGAAATTGGGTTCGAATTATCTATATGGAAACATATCATATCAACGGTTGAAAGGTAATAGGGCATAAGCGACATTTTGTGTCGAAAATGAATTAGGTATGAATACCATCCTAAAATGCAGAAAATATTAAGCAGGATGGCATTCATAACTCATTTTCCATCAAAATGTCGCTTATGCCCTATTACCTTTTAACCGTCGATATATATACTATACAAATAATAAAGCTGAAGAGTTTGTTTGTTTGTTACTTTGTTTGAACGCGCTAATCCACCAGTCCTATTCTACCAGTCAAATTTGAAAAATTCTTTTTGCATTGGATAACTCAATTCTTGAGGAGGTTATGAAACATCACGCTACGACCGTTAAGAGCCGAGCAAAAAGAAAAAAATCAGAAAGAACGTTAAGCTAGAACGAAGTAATAGCGCGGGCGGGCGATGCGATGCGACGTGGTGGGTCGGGAGAACAAGAAATTTCACGCGGACAAGTCGCGGGCAGAAGCTATTATAAAATAAGGTCGCTTTTCCTCTTTGTCTGTGTGACCGTGTTGTTCTCCTCTGCAACGAATTTTGATGCGGTTTTCACCATCATTTAGAGAATTTATTCTGGAAGGTATGGCCGCCCATTGTGTCCTGGTCACCCCTTGTAAAATTTCTACTTTTTTATCTGTAATATTTATGGTGTGGGACTTGTACTACTATATATTCTGTAGTGTAGGTACTATCGAGGAAACTTACATGTGACCTAATTTGAAAACAAAATCCCGTGGACACGATTACCACATCTGTTAGCAAGCGTTACTATAGCGGCCGAGCGCAGCAAGCAAGAATAGTCCTTACGATGTATAGATGTTCGTTTCTCATATGGTACTTTCACCCATCACGACCTTATTTTCATTTCCTATATCCTCAAGCCCCCTAAACCCATACCCAAGTTCCAATACAGGCGTGCCTTTGCACGTATGAATAGCGAGAGGCTTCAACAAGATGCATCCAATATTGACTGGTCACCCCTGGAAGCTGCTGCATCAGTTGACGAAAAAGTTAGTTTCTTCAACAAGGTTGTGGTCAGGCTTTATGACACCCATGCTCCTATCAAGAAAATCAAGTTGAAACCATCCGCCTGCGCCTTGGATGAACAGGGGAGTTCAGATGGCAATGCGACGAAGGGACCGTGCGTTTCGGAGATTTAAAGGGGATCGCTCGGAGGAAAATTGGACATTCTTTAAGGCTGCTAGGAATCGGTGTAATCAGATGATACGCAACGCTAAACGCCGCCAATATCACTTCTTCTTCTTCTGCCGATATCTGGAAGTTCCTTGGAACTTTAGGTATCGGCAAATCGCGACATTCAGACCTTCCTAACACAATTGGCTTGGACGATCTAAATCGCCATTTCTCCACTGTTCCCACTCTAGATAGTCTAACCAAATGTCAAACCCTCGACTACCTTGCTGGTCTGACGCGTCCCAATATCAACCCCTTTGTCTTCACCCCAGTCGACCCAGCAGAGATCAGAAAGATTATTCTTTCCATCAAGTCCAAAGCCGTTGGCTGCGATAATATCAGCCGCCATATGATAGTAGCGGCTCTTGATCAACTCCTTCCTGCAATCTCCCACATCATAAACTTCTCCCTTTACACCGGTGTTTTCCCTTCCCTGTGGCGTAAAGCCATTGTACGGCCCCTCCCTAAGATACCCAACTCCTCTCTTCCTAGTCACTTTCGTCCAATTTCCATCCTTCCCTTTCTATCTAAAGTACTCGAAACCAGTGTTCATAAACAATTCTCCCACTTTATTCACCACAACACCCTCATCAGTCCTTTTCAATCCGGTTTCAGGCCCGGGCACAGTACTGTTTCAGCTCTCCTTAAAGTGACTGACGATATTAGGCGGGGAATGGAAGACACTAAAATTACAGTTCTAGTGTTAATTGACTTCTCCAATGCTTTCAATACCGTTAGTCACGAAGTCCTTTTATCCATCCTTTCCTATCTTATGGTCTCTCCGGAGGTATTGGAATGGTTTTCCTCTTATCTTCGGGGGCGTCAGCAGTCTGTCCATGCTGGAGACTCTTCGTCGAGTTGGTGTGATCTTACAGCTGGCGTCCCTAAAGGCGGTATACTATCTCCTCTTTTGTTTTCCATTTTTATTAATCTCATTACCACCATGCTTCGGACTTCGTACCATCTTTATGCCGACGATTTGCAGCTTTACAGCCAGGCAAGTGCTGACAACATTTCCGATGTGATTGTGGAGCTAAACCGGGATTTGGGTATGGTCAAGGACTGGTCTGATCGATTTGGGGTGGCGGTTAACCCTAACAATTGTCAGGCCATCGTAATAGGGAGCCCCTATAGCATCCGGAAGCTAAATGGCTTAACTGTGCCACCTGTAATTTTTGATAACTCCATCATTCCATTTAGCTCCGATGTTAAGGATCTTGGTCTGCATGTCGACACTTGTCTTGACTGGCGAAAGCAGGTCACGACTGTTAGTAAAAAAGTCACCGGAACGTTGCGGTCGCTCTATCGGTTGAAAAATCTTCTCCCATCACACATAAAGGCTATGCTTGTACAGTCCCTAATCTTTCCCATAATTGACTATGGTGATGTGTGTTACTATGACCTGAATGCAGATCTCCTCAATAAACTTGACCGCCTTCTCAATAATTGCATTCGATTCGTTTTCAATCTTCGTAAGTATGACCATGTATCTGCGCACCGATTGCGTTTAAAATGGTTACCCATTCGTCAGCGCAGAGAGGTGAGGGCTCTGTCTATGTTATTTTCTATTCTCAACAAACCTACTTCTCCTTCTTACCTGACTTCCCATATTCAGTATTTATGCTCTGCCCACAGTAAAAATCTTCGTTCCACTAACAATCGTCTTCTACGATGTCCTTCTCACCGCTCTGGTTTCATTCACTCTTCTTTCTTTGTCCAGGCAGTCTTTCTTTGGAATTCGCTCCCTCTGAACATCAGGACGGTAAGAAATCGGTTGTCATTTAAAGTCAAGGCACGTGAGCATATACGTAAGAAGTTGGCAGAAACATCCCAGCGCTGATTTGGTGGATTCGTTTTCTCCTCTTTTGATCATTATTTCTCCTCTACCGTTCGTTATTTCTCCTGACGAAGTTTATTCCGTTTATAAGTATTTATATATATATGTATATAACTATATATCTATATATATCTATGTATTTACTCCAGTATTTTATAGTTATTTTCGTGTTATCTATCCCTTATGTTGCACCTGCCATGTTTTCTCTCTGCATCACCCTAAGGTTGACTGGTAGAAAATGCCTCAGGCATTAAGTCCGCCTTTGTACGGTATTCTTTTTACTTGTGCATAAAGTTTTAATAAATAAATAAATACATAATAAATTAATAAAGAGTATTCTATCTTTTACCTATGGGACTATGGCTATATACGCTGGTTAGGTACTATTAAACTAATATATAATAAAAAAATCTCAATAATTTGACAAATAGTAAAAACCGTACTAGTTATCAGATACTCTGCGTAACGACAAAAACCCTTAAAGCCATTTATTACCATAACGATCCACGACTTGACTCCTACATATTAGGTCCCCATTGTAAATACTGAGCTGTCTCAACACTAAGTCTGGGGGCACGAAATTAGCGGCGGCCGAGCGATGGTGATTGCGGGGCGGCGCGGCGCAGCGGCGGCGTAATCAAAAGTATAGCGTTCTGAAGAGACGCGCACGAAACGGGCGAGAGCGGCGCGGGGCGATCGAGCGATGCACGGGTGATCGTAACGCGGTGGCGACGTGCAAGCGATGGGAACAAACTTGTTTGATTTCGCCGCTCGACGGCCGCCACTTCCTACTTGATCGACCGCCAGTTTCGTGGCCACCCCAAGCCCGCTGCCGGATCGCCCCGCCCCCCGCCGCTCCGCAATCACCATCGCTCGGTCACCGCTAATTTCGTGCCCGCAGACATAGCCTGCGTGAGCCGTGCGTGTGCAACAGGTGCATTCCGGTCGAGTCGTCTGCCAGGCGTCCCTGAGGATGCGAGATAGACGCAACTGTACGATTTATTGCCAAAACCAAGTACTGAAGTGGGTACATAAACTGTCTAACAATTAATACCAATAACAACATAGCAAGAAAACCTACTGGTACTGGTTTCATCTAAGCGCGAGCACCCTAATTGCTTAACACACTATCAATCACAATCAGAATGATTTTGAAGCATATTGCTAATCCATTGCTTCATATGTTCGAAAAATTTATCTGCTAAACAACGTAAATAACGCAATGAATGTTGTTGAACTGTCAAAATTAAACCGATTCCTACTGTGTGTTACGAAATTGCCCCGCAGGTAAAATATACTAACCAAGCCTTGGTTTGCAGTTTCTACCATTGGTTAGTTATAGCGAGAAGTTATAAATAGTTATGTACTAGGTAGGTATTGCTAACAATGCGTTTGATGACTCACTCAGCTGAAACTAAACTACTTACTACAAATTAATTCAAATGAATAATTCAAGTTAAAAATTAATTCACAAAAAATCTTAGTTAACATACGTTAGCGTACTTAACGTTGTATCTATTGAAAAATAATGTTGTAAAAGATTGTATTTTTCAGATTTCTAGGGATATTTCATTTTCTCTGTGAAAAACTTGGTTCTACCTTTTATTTTGTACTGGATGTGAATGAAGTGCTTAGTTTAACACAGATCTTTATTTGAAACTAGCTATTGCCCGCGGCTTCGCCCGCGTGTGTGTCATACTTGCCTGTTGGAGTTGGATTTTGCTCACAATTTCATGGGTTTATAACATCAGCTATCTGCCAGTGAAAGTCCCGTTAAAATCAGTCCAGCCGTTTTGGGTATTAGCCGGAACAAACAATCAGACAGACAGGTAAAAATTTTAAACAATTTTTTTTTTTTTGTTATCCGCATATACTTTCATAATGCATTTAGTAAAAAGCTGTTATTTTGACCTTACAAGCAGACACTTCAATTTCATTTATTTGTATAGATGTATCGATGTGCACGACGGCCTTTGTCTTTAATATCTAAAAATATTTTTCATTTTCAAAAAAAAAAAAAAAGTTTTTAATTATGAAAATATTATTCTTATCTTGACAATAAAAAATGAAGACACCTAAAAATATATATTTTCAAAAGCCTTTTCATTAAAAAAAAAAACAATCAATCAGTCAATGAAAAATCATTAAAGCATCATTTAATCATTAAAGCAGAAGCAGATTAAGGCAGAATCTTCTGCCTGATCTCTTGAATTGTACGTAGGTCACAGCTACTTACTAACCTCACTCACCACCTCGAAATGGTGCCGATATATTGCCGATATATTTAGTGTTACTGAGTTTATTCAAAGATCAGCTCACAACAGCTCAGCTCCCATTAACTCGAGATCGATATCCCTCGAAATCCAGATTCGATTCCGGGAAACGTGTGCCTATTTTACGTTGATCTACGATAATATTATTATGAATCATTCTTATCCGTATGTGGATGAATCAGACATAGAAATCACAGGATTTATTATGTGTTGTATGTTTTTGAATATCGGATAGCAGGCCTACATGAAAAATTTTAAGCTCAAAAGATAAGAATTTACATGTTAGGTATTTAACTAATTTTGCCAGAAGTGTTGTTGAGCAGGTTTTCACAGTGAACCCTTCGTAATATCAAGCAGAATTAGTTACTAAAAAGAATTAATATTAATACTTAATTTCTGTCTAGCTATAGATGAGGTGAGGGCAGATCAAAACATTTTTCTTCTGAAAAAATCCGAGTTTTCCGATTACACAGGATGAAATTGAATTCATGGGCATCCTCTTAAGGGGAACAACTTTTACTATGAGACCAAACCTGAAATCGCGAAAAAAAAATCAGCTGTTCCCTACATTTATGTTCGCATAACTCGTCAAAATGTAGAGAACCACTGATTGTTTTTTTGGCAATTTCAGGTTTGGTCCCATAGTAAAAGTTGTTCCCCTTAAGAGGATGCCCATGAATTTAATTTCATCCTGTATATGTACAGAAGTTCTTTAAGTCAAAGCATGGCCGATTTTTTTACCATCCTAGCCTTTTTCTTTGGTTTCTTTTTGAATTTTATGTTCATATTATTAAAGAATTCTGGAAGTAATTATGTATAGGTCTACCAATAGGTACAAAGTTTCTAAAAGACTAAGGTTATTGGCGAAGTTACAAATTCACAGTCACTAAAACTACCAATGGCATTCCGTGATTAGGTACATATATCGAATCGTAGCAGTCATATTTTATAAACACACGTCATTTCAACAATAGACAGACAATGTGTCATGCACCTAAAACGAAAAAGAAAAAAAAAAAGCGGCCGCTGCAAAAAGGTGCATTATCGAAGGACAAGAGCACTCTGGTGAATGGAGGTGGGCAGAACAGGTGTGTGTCAAGGTTGCAGACGGCGTAACGAGTCCCAAAGGTGCGGCCGTCTGCCGAACGACCTTGGGTGTATAACCCGCCTTAGTCCCACATACGGCCGCTAATCGAAAATCAACGTTTAAGAGGTTTCAGTCTTTTTGTAGCCAGACGCGTTGCAAGCTTATAATTAAAACAAAAATTATTCCCAAAAGCTTCTCTTCGTTTTAAAAAAATATTTTGAACGTGTTACTTTTCTTAATTGTTTTTTTTTTTACAAAAAAGTCGACCCGAAAAACTGACTCGGTAAATCCACCGAAAATATGTCTGCGTTCTGAATTTGAAATTACAAAAACAATAGAATAGTTGAAATTGTTTTTGCTCTGACAAGCATAGAGCATTTGGCAATTAACATTGCTGTCTACTGAGTTCAACAGAGGTAGGTTTCGTCAGTACCTACCTACCTATTAATTAGCACAGCATGCGTTTATAGGCACCTACGCAGTGTAGGTGAGTCATCGATCTGTCTTTATTTATAAACATCGATGTATGTTCTTGTTCCCTATGGACTCCAAAACGGCTGGAGCGATTTTGACGAAATTTTCAGGAAATCTTCAGATTGGCTTCAGATTCTATGAAGCTTAGTATAGCGATCGGGCTACCCATGCGAAGCCGGGGCGGGTCGCTAGTTTTTTTACAAAACCGTGTGTGTGTGTTAGGGCAGCCTTTCCCAAAGCGGGCGATAACGCCCCCTTGTGGGCGCTGCAGGCCTAAAGGGGGGCAGTAAGAGACCTAAAAAAAAAATGGGGGCGTTGTGTAGAGGCTTAGGGAGCGATTTGTGATTTCATCTAGGTAGTGGTATTTAAGTAGGTAAAAAATGGGGGCGCTAAAAAATAATTTATTCTCAAAGTGGGCAGTAGACAAAATAAGTTTGGGAACCCCTGCCTTAGGGAAACCATACTTTTGCACGTTTAATTTATATCAGTAATTACTTAGTTCAAGTCCACTACAATTGCATACAGGAGCCTATTAGTCTGAAAATCTTAATTTTCAACAGAATGCCTTAAAGTGGTCTAATAATACACCCATTTCGCCAGTTATGTTTAAATCCCATGTAATAGGGGGCGAGCGTATCAACCGGGCACAAATCCAGACTCCAGGCTGCTACCAAGAAATTCCAGATAGAAAAACCCAATAACACTTTGCCCGACCTGGGAATCGAACCCAGGACCTCATTTTCGGCAGTAGTGCTTGCGACCACAGGCCACCGAGGCAGTCCAATTAGTTTTTACACTTGATAAAAAGTATCATAAATTGCCCTGTTTACTGAAACATACTCACAAGACATCGAGGTCTAGAAAACTATTGTAAATTATTTGAATATTTATGTTAAGTCTTAAATGGCTTCTGTCGGTTCTAGTGCCTATTACGTAAGTACAGCAAATCCTTATGTAAGTTTCTGATAATGGAGAAACAATAGCCACAATGGAGGGATAGAAACAACAAACATGTATCCCTACATCTAATACCTAGTATTTGTAAATACATTTCTCCTTCACAGAACAGTGGGCCTGTAGCCGCTCAGACGTCTATAACCGCTTTTCAGCTAAAATCAAAAGGAATATCGGATAGCCGGCCAGAGCAGGGGTGTAAATTGATATTACCGAGTCTATCCATACAGGAGCTAGACCACCACCTCTTAAAGCAGTATTATTTTAATCATACTTGAGTGTGGGAAAGAGATGGAGCTAGACGTTCTGTATAGCTTCATCTCTCTTTCACACTGAAGTAACATTGAAATAACACTGCTTTTAGAGGTGGTGGTTGGCCCCCAGATAACTACGAGCTCTGCAAGGCTCTCACGATGCTAATAAAAATACAGATTTTCTTTTATTATTTATTTCACACTCCCGGACTCCTAAATCGAGTCACCCTGCACTATAAGAAGTCTATAACTTTTTAAATAGTCATGGATTCAAATTCGGAACAATGACGACACCAAAATTGCGTACAACAATTTCATGGGTTTTATTTTTTTGCGCGGAACCCTGATCCTGTTTCTAAAATAAAAGGAGCCTAAGTTACTTCGTATAACATTAGCTATCTACCATTGCCAGTGAAAGCCCCATTAAATTCGGTCCAGCCGTTTCGGAGATTATCCGGAACAAACAGATAGACAGACAGACAAAAATTTTAAAAATTGTTTTTTGTTATAAGTACCGTAAGTATATACTTTCATATGCATTTAGTAACAAGCTGTTATTTTGGTATTACAAACAGACACTTCAATTTTATTTATTCGTATAGTAAGTATAGTATAATGTACTCGTATATAGATAATAATGTAATACATATATGAAAAGCAATGTTTGTTTGCTCGTATGTCGCTGCCATACGATAAAACTTTGTCAACTTATTGCTTGCACTTGCGCGTAGATTTTAAAAAGGCACAGTCAAGAAACGTCAGGCGGACAAAGTCGCGGGCAGAAGCTAGTAAATAATAAATAATTGTAGTAATTATTGCAATTATTAATTATTTGCCTATAGATAATGATATGTGTGATTTCACTGTGTTTGCATATATACAGGGTGTCCGGTAAAGAATGGATAACCTTGAAATAGTAGATATACTTATAATAGAGCTTATGGCCGTTCTAAAAAAATTACAAAATAAATATATCCCAACTAGTACCTAAGACACGATTTTTTAGAAAAAAATACGTACTGTGCAATTTCTAGTCACACTAATGACTGCCTCTCTGTCGGCATACAATAAAAGACAGATTGCTGTTGAAGGTAGACCGTATAATTCTATCTGTCCTTATGTCTGGCTGGTAAGATTCCATAGTCTGGTATAGATTATTGGGACGTTAAAACCATAGATAGATATGTGTTTCTATCTTCACTCCTACAATATAATAACAACAAATAACCGATAGAACTAATTAATTTGTGGTCGTGGTGAAGAAGAATTTAAAATAAGGTAAAAAACTTAATATTTTTTTTCAAACAAATATTAGGTAGTACTTGGGATATTTGTTTGTATTTTTTTAGAACGCTATAAGGTCTCTATTTCAAGGTTATTCGTTCTTTACCGGACAGCCTGTATGTCGTGGTGCGATCGTAGAAATGGCTATATCGTGATTTGACTGGCCATTTCACGATACGCCGCTATTTAAGTTATTTTATGCGACTTTATGTGATGTGTATTTACTTATTTTATATTCATCACATTATTCTCAGATTGATTTTCTCCTACCAATTACCTATAGCTCGTAAAGTAAAACTAATTAAATGTTTAATATATAATAAACAGTCTAGTATATTTTACGGACAAATATTTGTTATTTCAAACAAATATATACAGTGTGAGTCTTTATAATGTGCACATATCGAAATGAGGGAATCTATGCTTAATTTTATCGACGGAAAAAATGTTAAAAAAAATCTAAATATTTATTTATATTTTTTATGGATTTATAAAAAAAATTGTTTGCTTTTGTGACCCCAGTGTATACAAAACTGTGTAACTTTTAAACTAAACGATTTATCACGATGAAACAAACTCTATAATGTTTGGAAGTAATTAGGTGTCGTCATAAAATAAAAATTATGGAAAAAAAATAGCCACATTTAAAAATAAACATTTTTGTTTGGCAAAAATCTGATTTTTTTTCATTAATTTTTACAAAAATTGTAAAATTTCTCAATAACATGCCCCCATCACCTTCTTTTTTTATAACTTTAAGTTATTCTTCATTGTATTAGGAACCTAACGGTAAAAATTGCATGTTTTTAACTCAACCCCAACATTTTTTATCAACTGTCAAAGAAAGGCCCAACGCATAGCTATTGTTTAGCAGGTAGATAAACTTTCTTTTGAATGTGCGCAGGTCGGGGAGGTAGGGCCAGCCAAAGGAACTTGAATTATGACAGATGTCAGACTGGCAGTCGCTCCGAATTATTCGCCGCTGCTACATGTGTTTCGGTACTTTCGTTCGCTGGACTTTCATAACTTTCGTTCGCTGCTACATGATGCCGCGTTTAAGTGAATTTTCCCCGGCACACATCGCCGACATACATTTTTATTATGGAGTGGGACAAGGAAGTGCCAGAGCTGCGCGCGCGGCTTACATAGCTGCGTATCCTAACAGGCAACCAGTGCCATCTGCCCGAAACTTCCAGGAAGTTCACAGAAGGTTGTCGATCACTGGACTTGGATCAAGTAGAGATCGTCGCGAGCCACCTCAAGTAATTATTGATGCGGCTACTGAACAAGCAGTATTAAGTGATTTGTTTGCTGATCCATCCATAAGTACTAGACGACTGGCTCTTCGTCACGGAATATCCCAAAAATCAGTGTGGCGTATTTTAAAGAAAGAAGGATTGCATCCTTATCACTATCAAAGGGTGCAACATCTACATGAAGACGTAGACTGGCGTCCAAGGTGTGTGATGTCCACATGGATTCAAAGAAAAACCAGAGCAAACCCAAACTTTCCAAGAAAAATACTATGGATGGACGAAGCGACATTCACTAGAGACGGTATTACTAACTGTCGAAATTTACACAGATGGTGCCGCGCAGGTGAAAACCCGAAACTGAAACGGTCATCTACTTTCCAAGTAAGATTTTCGATAAATGTTTGGGCTGGTCTTATCGATAACATGTTGATTGGACCAGTCATATTGCCGAGAACGTTGACTGGTGAAAGATTTTTAAGTCTATTGAGAGATGATATGCCTCAGTTATTGGAAGATGTCCCACTGGCTGTGCGTCAAAGGATGTTTCTTCAGATGGACGGATGTCCTGCCCATTACGCTACAAATGTAAGAAGATTTTTAAACGAAAATTATCATGACAAATGGATCGGCCGGCAAGGACCTGTAGGGTGGCCTGCGCGTTCACCCGATTTGACGCCCCTTGATTATTTCCTATGGGGGACCATGAAGCAACGCGTCTACAGTACCCCCATCAACAGTGAGGCCGATTTGCGTGACCGCATAATAAACTGTGCGAATGATATTCGCAATGATCCCGAAATGATAAGGAGAGCGACACACCAAATTCTAATTCGCGCGGCTTTGTGTTTACAACAACGAGGTGGACATTTTGAGAACCTGATGCATTAAATTTTGTATTTAATAATAAATGGGTTTCAATTGAACTCTTTTGCATTAATTATCATCCCAAACAAACCACCCTTATGAGAACAATACGATTCCGCGTTCGGAGTGCCATCTTTGAAACGACCCGCGCGCATTCACAACAAAGTTAACAAAAAAAAGTTTATCTACCTGCTAAACAATGTGCGTAGCTATGCGTTGGGCCTTTCTTTGACATTTGATAAAAAATGTTGGGGTTGAGTTAAAAACATGCAATTTTTACCGTTAGGTTCCTAATACAATGAAGAATAACTTAAAGTTATAAAAAAAGAAGGTGATGGGGGCATGTTATTGAGAAATTTTACAATTTTTGTAAAAATTAATGAAAAAAAATCAGAT
Source organism: Fissipunctia ypsillon (assembly GCA_947568875.1). Lineage (NCBI taxonomy): Eukaryota > Metazoa > Arthropoda > Insecta > Lepidoptera > Noctuidae > Fissipunctia > Fissipunctia ypsillon. The sequence goes on along the minus strand of OX387659.1, from coordinate 9,471,606 downwards.
TTTTGCCAAAAAAAAATGTTTATATTTGATTATGGCTATTTTTTTTCCATAATTTTTATTTTATGACGACACCTAATTACTTCCAAACATTATGGAGTTTGTTTCATCGTGATAAATCGTTTAGTTTAAAAGTTGCACAGTTTTGTATACACTGGGGTCACAAAAGCAAACAATTTTTTTTAAAAATCCATAAAAAATATTAATAAATATTTAGATTTTTTTTAACATTTTTTCCGTCGATAAAATTAAGCATAGATTCCCTCATTTCGATATGTGCACATTATAAAGACTCACACTGTATGTAATTATCGGCCTCTTGACTGCCTCGCTTGTCTAGCTAGTGGTTGCAAGCTACTGCTGACCATGAGGTTCTGAGTTCGATTCCCAGGTCGGCAAATTGTTACTGGGCTTTTCCCATCTGGAATTTCTCAGTAGCCGCCCGGAGTTTGGATTTGTGCCCGGTTGCTGGCAATAGGCTCGCCCCCTATTACATGGGACTTAAACATAATTGGCGAAATGTTGGTGTACTATAGGTACACCTCTGCCTAACCTTTCGGGGAATACAGGCGTGATGTTATGTTTATGTTTATATGTATTTAAAAGTATACAAGTTACAGTTGAAAAAAAATTGTTAGTAAATAATACAGGTATGTATAATTTAATTGGTACCATACCATAAATTATAACCATTATAATTATGTTACCCTGACATAAATAATTATAACAAAGTTGAGAGCAGATACTTGTACTCACCAAACATTTTGTAGAAATCAATTTATTACTGCACCAATTAGTCGGGCCCACCTGCCAACAAATTTACACAAATAAATTGATATGTCTGTCCTGCCGTTCATTATAAATTAAAAGTACACACTTGACTTGCAGTCAGTCATGATATCGTGGCCAATTTGTATGATTATACGTGTAAAGAACGAAAAAATAGAGGATTCTATAAAGTATAGTGTTCATTTTTTGTGCGGTTCAATTAAATAGTGCTTACGACATTAAAGTTACAGATTTTTCATTGTTACCAGAACCAAAGTAAACAAGACGGTTTTTTTCGATTTGTTACTTTTTTGTGTTGTTAGACAAAGCACTTATTTTAAAACTAATTTGCGACTTAATCTGATTTAAGATTTTTGTTTTTTTATTTTATTTTAAGAAAACATTGATCTAACTTAACGTGGGGGATCTTTTACTGAGACTACTTATATTAACATACGTACCTACGATGATGATACTTACGTATAACTTACGTTAAGTACTTATAAGTTAACAGATAATCAAGTACTTTTATAATACATCTGATTGAGGATTGCTGCATTTTTAAGATGATATAATTATGAGAGTTTATAATTTTCTTTAATTGCTTTAAAGATATAAGTAGCTAGATACATAACCACATAGTAACACATTAGTACTTCTGTAAAGTATGCGTCAGCTCAATACTTAGCTTGAAAACAAGATTAATAAATAAATAAATATCTTGGGACAACTCACACACGGCCATCTGATCCCAAGTTAAGCAGAACTTGTGTAAAAAAAAACAACAAAAAAATCAACTCAAAAAGTTTCAGTCAATTTAACCTTTTGATTCGTCAATTCGTCGTTTGTTTACATTCGTGGACATCACAAAAAAACCCGACAATAGGCACAGACTGCAAGCAGACGGTTTCAAAGACAACAATATAATTTGTCATGCTTGTTATCTGTCATTTTCGTGTGTATCTAAGCATTGAGCAATCTTCGTGCGTCGGACAGCGGTCTGGGCCTACCGTAACTATGTGCTAACTATGTTGTACATAGTCATTTGAGACTACAAACCGGACGTGGATGTCGGAATAGTTCACACGGTCTTCTAGATGTGTCATAGCCATGTTTTATTTCAATGTGGTTAGAGGCCAATAACGTCTTCTGTCAACATTCAAACATTTTTTTCCAAATCCGTGTTTCTCAAAGCGGTATTGGTATAGTGATGAATAACGATAAGGATATAATTTATGCTCTATGTTTTTACGAACCTAATTCTGTTGTAGGCAAATTTTTCAGAAGAGCAGTGGTGGCCCAGTGGTAACGGTTCCGACTTACGAGTCATAGATCGTGAGTTCAAACCCAAGCAGGCGCTTTACTTTGTGTAAATAATTCCATCACCACTGCTCTCAAAATGGTGAAGGAAAATATCGTGAGGAAACCGGCATGTCCTAGAACCAAAAATTCGAAGACATGTGAAATCTACCAACCCGACTCCCTCTCGAAGAGAGGAGGCCTGTGTCCCAGCAGTGGTAACAATAGGATGATTATGCAACGTCTTCTGCAGTTCTGTCTCTGTGCCAGAACCTGTGTCTGTGTGTGTGTGTGTTGTGTGTTGTGTCTGTGTGCCAGAGGTGGCAAGCATAGCTGGTATAATGTGATCAGATCATTACGCTGAAAAGTGACACTGGTGGAAAACCGTCGGCCCTAGATACGAAAATAGTTTCGACACATATAATTCTATGGTAGGCAGTATTTCGGGACGATTCTACCCATCGGAGCAGTATTAGCGTGTACAATAATTTATGTTATTATAATAAAAATAATTATGTATGTTTAGGTTAAGGCATTTATTTATGGGCATGCGTCGCCTGAAATAAATGGATTATTATTATTTTTATTTTTACGTATCACGGAACCATGGAGTCCTGGTCCTTTGGCAGGCGTACGAGGGACCGAAGCCAACTCGCAGAAGCCCCTTAGACAATTTTAAATGGAATGAGGCACCAACCGACGATTATCCCTGTATGCAATAGTGCACCCAAGGGCAGCCCCCGATTGGTATAGGACTATTGCAGGATATGGAAACAAACACATATTCCAATAATTATCTCTCGTATCTTAGAACATTGATCAAGCATAGTATATCAATGTTCTATGATCAATGTTCTAAGATACACAGCAAAAATTGCAGGGGGTGACACTTGCACACTCATTAATGGGCCCCCGGAAACTCTCGCTAGCACTTAGTGACGTAGCGACAAGGGGGCAACATATCCTGAGGTACTTGAGGAGCCGAGAGGTATTCCACGACTATCAGGACCAGCACTTACTGGAATACTTTCTTCCTCCGAGCACGTTTGCTCTTGCGAATCTCCACTAATATTATTGTTATTTATCTGGAAATAAAGAATTCAAGTCTTAGATAAAGCTACTTTAAAATAAAATAAGTACTTTGCTTATTGCAAACTGTATTCAAGAACTAGATAAAGTTACCGAAGTCGTCGGTGAGATGCAAAATCTAGTTCCACTCCTCCATCACCAATTCTCTGCCGTCTACTTACTCATTAGCGAGCATTTTTATACACCGTAAGTATACGTGTATTGTATTTCAATATTTTTTATATTTTTAGGGTTTCGTACGTCCGAATGAACAACGGAACCCTTAGTCCTTTGGTCACTCGTGTGACCATCTGTCTTTCCGTCTGTCACTGCCGATTTGCTCCGAATCTACTGGACCGATTAAGATGGAATTTGATACACATGAATTTCGGTGACCCAAACACGAACTTGTAACGAAAATAAATGAATTTTGAATAAGGGGTTCACTTTTGGGGGAAAAATTTGAAAATTAAAAAAAAAATCGCAAACTATAAGTATCTACCGTGTGACATATCAAATGAAAAGGCTTGTTATGAGGATTTCAAATATACTGGATGAATTTTTTACAGTCTCGAAATGTTTACAGGGTGTTCTACCCATGAATATGAACAACTTTCACTATGGGACCAACTCTGAAATCACGAAAAAAAATCTGCTGTATAGTAGAAAAGTTTAAACCTACTTGACCAAAATGTATGAAACAGCAGATTTTTTTTCGTGATCTCATAGTTGGTCCCATAGTGAAAGTTGTTCATGTTCATGGGTAGAACACCCTGTACAAATTTCGAGACGGTAAAAAAATCATCCAGTATATATTTTTTATGATTTTAAAATAAATAGTTTTAAAGTTAATAAAGAAAATTGATGAAAATCGAACATTTATCCCCATCTCCGAAACTGCTGAGCCTAAAATTTTGAAAAAAAAAATACAGAAAATAGGAAATATACTTACTTATAGATTACATGAAAATTTTTAAGAAGTCTATGGTTTTAAAATAACATAGTATAATTCATTATTGTGCGTATAAACTTACATTTGCAGTTGGTATGTAAGAAGGAACATGTTTATCAACTACAATGTTAAGGTTGTTTTTGGGATAAATTCATCCCAACTATGAAACCCTTCATTGTGCGTGGTCCAACATGCACTTGGCCGGTTTTTGATCAACTTGCGAATCCGTGATTCAAGAATTTAGATTCAAGACTGTATACATACATAAATAATAGGGGTTTAAATATGAAATTGCCGTTTTAACGTACTGGCCACTTTGAATTAAAATTAAACCTGCATGGTGTGAGATTCCAGAGTGAAACTTTTTTCACACGATAACTATAACATTCTAAATTTGAAAAATGTACAACATTCGACTGTTTGACTTTCAATTGTTTTTTCATTCAGCTTTAAAAGTAAAGTTGGACACACTGAAAATAAGAGTATTTTTTGAATACGAGTTCCGACGTGGAACTAACGCAGCAGAAACAGCTCGCAATATCAATGCTGTGTTTGGAGAGGATACCGCTAATGAACGCTCCGTGCGTTTTTTGGTTTAATCGCTTTCGTAGTGGAAACTTCGACTTGAAGAATGAACCCCGAGGAAGACCAGCCACTAAGGTAAATAACGATGAATTGAATGCGATGGTGGAAGCCGATCCGTATCAAATTTCCAAGGAATTAGTGGCATGGTTTGATATTAGTATAGGTGCCCACAATATTGAACAATTTGCATCAAATCGGTAAGATAAAAAAGCTTGAGAAATGGGTGCCCAGTGATTTGACGGATCTGCAGAGAGAAGCGCGCGTTGAAGCTTGCCGTACCTTGATGAACCGGTACAGGGGGTCTACTCCCTAAGCATGAAATCCGTAGTTTCCGCCGAAGTTACGGGCATTTCCTACCAGAGGCGAAGCGCGCTAACAACTCCATTCCTACCAGCTTCCCTTTGGAGGATCGGAAGAGTAACTTCACCTACCACCATAGAAAAAAAGCACATTCAGTAATGTCTACGATTGCCAAATAGTATATATTCTAACAACAACACAAATTGTTCTAAATAAGCCGGCGCCACAACGTGGTAATCGTATTTGTATGACTATTTGTAACTGAACAATTTCTTCTTCGGCTTCCCTCCTACGAAATGTCAAGCCTCGCCACTGTTTAGGATTTCGAACTAAGAATGAATGACAACACGATTTTACAGTTGTCCCTAAGGCCGATGTGTTTTTGCCCGTCCGAAAATTTTAATTTTACACTTGTTTTGACGGATTAACTATTTTCGGACGGGCCCGTAACTTCGTTGACGGGCTTAGGGAGTAGACTCTCAGAAATGATGGGATTTTGGGGCGAATTGTGACGTGCGATGAAAAGTGGATTCTTTACGATAGCTGCAAGCGAAAGAGCAATGGCTGACTCCAGGTCAAGAGCCGCTAAGTACAATGCCCTAAAGCGAAGCTTACCCATAGAAAAGTGATGGTAACTGTTTGGTAGTATCTTCATGGTGTAATTCACTACAGCTTCCTCAGAGCCGGTCAAGCAATAACAGCAGATGTCTACTGTACAGGATTTCGAATAATGATCGAAACTCGCAGCGAGACAGCTCCGACTCGTCAACCGATCTTCACCACTATTGCTCCATGATAACGCAAGATCTCACACTGCTCGAGAAACCGTTTTAACACTACAGGACCTACAGTTAGAAACCATCCGTCATCCACTGTACTCGCCGGACCTGGCCCTAAACGACCACCATTTTTTCCGTTATTTGGACAATTTTTTACACGGTAAAAAAATTTCTTCCCAGGAAGCAATTCAAAATGGCTTCACACAGTTTGTTGAGTCCAGGTCCCCAGAGTTCTACCACAAAGGCTTAAATGACCTTAAATATATTTTACCTTAGAAAAAAAATGTTTGAATTTTTTAGTACAAAACAGCAATTTCATATTTAAAGCATTTAGGTAGTAGGTATACCCAAATAGAGTTGCTTTTCTTTCGGCACCTATCACATGCTTAATAATATTTGCTCACATATATCTAATTATCACAATGACTCTACATATCCAACACTTGACGGAAAATCCCGTTTTAACGATAGTAACCAAACATTATTTATTATCAGCCCGGTTATTTTTTGTGCATAATCATGCATAATCAGCCTATAATGTTCCCACTGCTGGGAAACAGGCCTCCTCTCTTCAAGAGAGAGTACGCCGTGATCTACCTCGCGGGCCCAGTGCGGGTTTGTAGATGTCACATGTATTCGAATTTTTGGTTCTTGGACGTGTCCTCACGATGTTTTCCTTCACCGTTTTGAGAGCAGTAGCGAAGAAATTATTTACACAAAGTAGGTAAAGCGCCAACCTGAGTTCGAACCCACGACCTACAACTCATAAGTCGGGGCCGTTACCTTTTTTTGTATAAAAGTTTCCTTCAATCAAACAGTAAATCTGTTGTCAATTTTTGTTTTGATGGTTTTGATCAAAATACCAACAACAAATCGTAGAGTTGCCAGCGCAAAAAAAAAATGAATATGCTATCAGGAACGGGTGTTCACCTCGTTGATCGATTTATTAGCGCGGTCGGCACGACACATTGCTTACAAAAGCACACATGGTAAAATTTAACGATCATTATACAACGCCTCGTAACTGGTAACACATTCGAGTCACATCCAGGGAGTTCGTACATCGACGGGTCCATGTACGTTGCCAGACGTGCACTTAGCATGTCCGGCCGGCCGAAACGTGATCTCGCAAATCGCAATGGTCTGTCTAGACGCCGCAGGCCGCCTGTCTGGCCTAGCCGTAGTCTGATGGCCCATACAAAGCCACCAATTACCAATCCAGTGGCCGACGCTAATGGCTGTACCCGTATTGTTCATATTTCAATGTACGCCACGCGTCTGAGTGTGGAGTACAGATGTTTTTAATATGATCCAACTTTTTCTTGCGGTCAATGAACTATCGAATGATAAAGATTTTGAATTCAATTTGTGGGTTACAAGACAAACACCTTTGTTGTTATTAAGATGTAGGTACCTAATGGTGGAAAATTGAAATTGTGTTTTTCTTTATTTAGATACTTGTTAGGGATTTCGGAGCAATCAAATTCAAGGTCGAGTTTTCGTCAATTAAAGCCAATTAAAGGTCGAGTTGACAATTTAACTTATCTAGTAAGTTATTATCATTAGTCATCAGGACTTTACCTCCACTGTCATTGACTCATATGGCATGTGGTGGTACCTATGTAATTATGACGAAAATGCTGATGATATCCAAAGGAATTCTTCACTTTACTTATATGTGGTTGGGAAAAGCAGACCCTAATTACAAACTAACGACAAGCGACTAAGTACATCATATTATTATTATTAGCTATGTGGTAATAAGTAGATACTTGAAGATAATAACACGACGCACCATCCTTACGCTGTAATAATAAACGAACAAGTGTATGACTAACACTTTTTGTGAAGCGACCGTCCACAATTTCCTAAGTCATTTATTTATAAAGTAATATGATCATTTGTTACGGCTACCGTGATACGCACTGTAATTCTAATACATTGGATAGAACGCATCGCGTAAACACAGACGAGGGACCAGACGGTCATCAATCGAGATCGGACAGAAAAACAGCCAATGCGGAGGCGGGGTAAAAAGTAGCGCAGACGCGGATGTGCGAGCGGGGAAAAAAGTGGTTGCGTCGAGTGACGCGCGCGCACTGCAAGCTGCACCGCCAGCGGCGACCAGCGACCGGCGACCGGCGACCGGGCCGTGCGCGACCAACGCCGCAAAAACCACAATAATTCACCATGCTCAATGAAACGTGAACTTTTCACCACGCGTTCAAACCTCTTGCACGACCGTTGAGCTACTAAGAATTGCTAAGCACTTGCAAAAATCTGCAACAACAATACCGCATGTATTTATTCAGTATTCGAAATGTAATTCAAAAAATCAGAGCCGTAACTTACGCCTTTCGGTCACTTAAGATTCCGTATTGGTAGATAAAACGCACAGAGAATTTCAAAGTATTGTTATCTAAAAGCGGCTCATACACGTTATCTAGTATCATACAATAAATACTAGTAATGGTTGACCGAGCAACCGGGGACTTGATAATTGCAGCGGTAGATAAATATGTAGTTTATTGGAGCGGGTTTTCCAATGACTTGATAAAGTCGAAATTAAATTATGACCCGTTTCATAATCACGCCACCCATAGAAGGCTGTGTGCGGTACAATATAGTGAGTGTTATCACGAGCTATAATTTACGCGCTACCAATAGCTGATCCAGGTGTTGCAGCTATTTAATTGTAAATTTTGTATCGTTTCATGTGCTTTAGATTAACTAAACGGCAGGAAAGTGCAGTACCTTACCCTTTAATATTGCTTAAGGGTAATAAAGAATGCAGATAAGTAAACGTTTAGCAGTCCCTTCGAAATGTTTGATAATATCCGGCACAGTTTATTTGCTTGTTTTACGATGTGCAAAAACGAAAGCAAACATTTTCATACAATTTGAAATTTGGAAACAAACAACGGGCATATTTTGAAGACGCCATAATGCATACAATCTTTGTCTGTATTTGGTAGTTACTTACTAGCTTTTGCCCGCTACTTCGTTCGCGTGGAATTCCACTGTAGGTACCATAAAACCTTGTGCCTACCTATCGCACTCGGCAAAATAGTGTAGCTTTGTATCAGTAAAAGAATTTTTGAAATCGGGTTAGTAAGTACTTCCAGGGATTCATTAGGTACTGTAATAATGACATTGGCATCTTGACATCAGGGGGCCAACCACCACCTCATAAAGCAGTATTATTTTAATGTTACTTCAGTGTGAGAAAGAGATGGAGCTATACGGGACGTCTAGCTCCATCTCTTTCCCACACTCAAGTAAGATTACAATAATACTGCTTCAAGAGGTGGTGGTCTAGCTCCAGGATGGCCACCAGTCGGTATGCATTTAAGCAGAGATTGCGGAGTTATTTTCAAAATAAATAGCGTAGAGTCATCTCAAAACCTCTCCTCTCTTGAATTTGTATATATAATATAGATATACAAGGTGGAACAGGACGATTGACATTCCTTTAAACCACGTAAAGAGAATCATGTTCTTTACCCGTATACAAAAAATCAATCAAATCCAATGAATACTTTAGCCACAGGAAATTATTTTTAATTTTCTTATTTTTCAACATGATGTAGATCTGAGTCCGTAATAATAGGTAAACATTGCCGCCGCCGCGCCCCGCACCCCGCACCGCACCGTTGGTCAGTGACTTTGCGTAGATAAAGAGTGTTTACTTTTTATGCAGTTGATTCTGCTATTTATTTTGTTTGAAAACTGCATTTTTTTAATTTCCCACTATCTACTAATCTTCGTGTTTTAAAATGTTTCGATGGACTAGTACTGCGCTCGTTTTCATTTAATGTCGTACGTCCAGATACACGTTGTATATTAGAGTAAATATGTATGTATGTGTATTATAAGTTTATAACTTATTTATGTACAAATGGTTCCTATCTAATAACCTGGCACCTGCCATCTAATCTCTTCACCACCCTTGGTTGACTGGTAGAGAATGCCTGAGGCATTAAGTCCGCGTTTGTACCTTTTTTTAAGTATTAAAAGTTTAAATAAATAAATAAATAATAATCTGCAAGGATCTTTCGGGGGGCGAGCAGACTATTACGTGTGTTATGTGGTGCCTCGTTTGTGAAGTGTGCGGAACAGCTAATCTACTAGAACTCGGACACAAGCGAGACACCATATTATTATATTCCTTTAGCTTATAGAAAGTACATTCACAAGACACGGTTATTTTCTATCTATATGTACATCAGTCAGGGCCGGGAAGCCGACTGTCAACTCTATTATTTTTTCTTCCCCTATTCGAACTTTGAAAATCAACGTTTGTCTTCAAAAATCAATCAACGTTTAAACTTGCGAAGGTTGCATGCTAATGGCACGCCCGATTAAAACCTCTACAGTACTTACCTTACAAATAAACAATTTATCTCTTAAAATGTTATAGTTTAGATATATAACTAAGTGTCTATGAAGCCTACCTATTAGTTAAAGGAAAGAAAGATCCAACACATGTTTATTTGAATGAGAACCACCGAATTGAAAAGCCGATGAGGTAACTAAAATAAAATCCCTTCATTCACAAAATCATGTAAGTAGAAAGAACCACGAATTATATCACTAGGCAATTACAAAAGTACCTACGCTTACCTCATACTTGCGGTACATCGCTACGCAAGCATTTGCGTAGACGCAGTAAAAACTTATAGTTTTTAGTCACTGGATCGATAATGGGTTTTTAATCGATTTTTTACCCACATCGTCGTTCTCGTCCGCCATAAAGGATACAAGTCCATCCATTTGTGTACGACAATGATAATTAAAGAGAAATTATAATCAGAAATAAATTACTTCTTAAGTAAGATTTAATTCGATGTCCGCCGTTTACTGATGTACCATTAAGCAATAATATTATGGAATACATATACATAAGTGTAGCTTTAACGTAGATTATGGCAAAGAAGCCAGTGGCTATTTAAGGAGTTACGGACTGAGCATCCTTTGATGATTTCTTTGTTACGATATATCGGATGTGAGTTAATCTTTATTTGGTAAACTGTACAAAAACGGTGCAATTTATAAAATAAAATAGTTCATTAATGTACTCTTAGTAGCAAATAACAATTCGACTTTCTAGCAAACACAGACAGAAGCTGGTCTCAAACAATCAGCAACTGCAGAAGCCAGCCCGAGTACACTGACAGATAGAGATAACGTAAGTAGTCTCTTTTAGCAAAAAGGGCCTATCTGTATATACTCCACTTTAGGTTCTGATTCCTGGCAAAGTTCCGCATGACTGCAGCTGGAAATGAAAAGGTAAGCTACTCAACAGTTGACTAACGATTTATCCCTAAGGGCTGATTTTTCAATCGTCAGATAACTTTTATCTGGGGAATATGTTTGACGTTTTGACAGCGTTTGTATAGAAAATGTGTCAAACCGCCATATTTATTCCTCAGGCAAAAGTTATCTGACGATTGAAAAATCAGCCCTTAAGGATTAGCAGTTATTCTATCTGATATTAATACATAGTATTCTAGTAATCATTCCATCAGCTAAGCGTTGCGATTAGAGCAATTTAGCTGACCATTTACAATTTTCTTGACTCAAAAATTTATAGCCAAGTCTATTTGAAATAGAGACGTAAGTATTGTGTAATTATGAGTTTCGCACAAAACCTCCATTTCCATAAAACGTTGACTAATCACGTCCTCTCCAAAAACAGTTCCCAAAACAAACAAGCCAACGGTCCGGTATTGTCGCAGATCAGCATCAGTCATCATACAAGGTCAGTTGGGACATATGATAATCACTGACAATTAAGGTAGGTCGCAACTGCACGTGGGATGGCCGCAAATAAAAACAAATCCTGTTAGCCTTTACAATAAGAACAAGATAAATAGTTGTCTACTGTCTACATCCGCTATTTCAAAAGATCTTGAGGATATACGTCATCATTCGTTTTTTGGATGTTTTTTGGCATTGCTGTTTTTTTGGTTCATTTGTAGTGGTCAGTCAATTTATGTGATTGCTGGACTTACTTTTAGAGGACTACCACACTATGCGCTCGTGACCGAATTGTGCCTGAATGTTGGTTTGACAACGGTGTAAAAAAAAAGATTGCCAAAAACCAAAGTCTGTATCTGATTGAGTCTTTCTGGGTCTCGGTTCTTTCCTTCTTTAGCTCATCATCAGTCATCACTCTACCATAAAGATTCTTAATGCATTCATAGTAGCTGTTTTATTGTTCTCATGAAGCAAGTTGACGCTCTGCCCATTCTTGTTATCAGAGTGTATTTTCCATTTTCCTTTTCTATCATCATCAACACAGCTATTTTCATCGTTTCAGTACAACTTACAAATTCTGTAATTGATAGTTAATTATCATTTGTGTTACCCGTTTTTCCCAATGGAAATAAAGTGGCAATAGAGTGGTCCGAAGGTGACAGGCAGGAGTCAACAGACAGAGTCTTGTTGACTCCGTCACTTACACGTGCCCATGGAATTAGTATGTACTTAGACATCGATATATCGCAGTAAGATAGAAGAGATAATAAGAGAGGAAAAAAATACGAAACACTGATTTTACATTTGAGACTTCACGTGGTGCCATAAGCTCTAATTTAGAAGTAGCTCAAGAATTTATACATTTCTTTACTAATATACCATCTAAAACGACAGAAGCTTTAAATTCCTTACCCGACATTTCAATTGATTTATTAAGAGCGAACATTCCAGGCTGCCCGGTTGAATTTCAATTTAAACACATAAACCCTATGATAGTTATAAAAGCTTTTCAGCAAATCAAAATCAAATTGACCGGATTGGGGAATGTCTATCAAAGTTTGTACTTCATATTTAATTTGTTGCTTGCTTTAATATTTAATTTGTGTGTATATCAAGGAGTCTTCCCGGAGTTAATGAAACACAGTAATGTTATACCACTTTCTAAATCTGGGGACAGTAAAGACACCAACAATTATAGACCAATATCCGTGTTGCCGGTATTAAGTAAGGTGTTCGAAAAGGTAATGCTCAATCAAATGCTTAATCATTTTAACACCAACCAAATCTTGCACGATCAGCAGTATGGTTTCACCAAAGGACGTTGTACGACTGCCGCCGGTGTCACCTTATTAAAACACATATTTTTACAGCGTGGGAGGAGGCTCAAGATGCCATAGGAATCTTTTGTGACCTCTCCAAGGCATTCGACTGCGTAAATCATGAAACCTTAGTCTTGAAACTTAAGCATTACGGACTAGGTAAACTTGCGCTCAGAGTTAGTAAAATCTTATTTAAATGATAGACAACAGCAAGTTCAAATAAATGGTGCCAATTCACTCGGATCGAAAGTTCAAATGGGTGTTTCACAAGGCTCTATATTGGGTCCTTTCCTCTTTTTAGTATATATTAATGATCTACCCCATGTATTAAAAAACCAACCACAAATGGTGTTATTTGCTGACGATACCTCCTTAATTTTTACGATGAATAGACGTGCATCAAACCTTGACGACGTAAATAACGCCCTTCTGCAGGTCCAAAATTGGTTCACTGCTAAAAATTTAGTATTAAATGGGGAAAAAAACTGTATGCATAAGATTTGCTTTACCGAATGTTAAAAGTAGTGATTGTGACATAGTATTGGATAAGGAAAAACTGAATTCGTCGATAAAACTGTTTTTCTGGGGATCACACTCGACTCAAGGCTCCAATGGGGTCCTCATTTAATATTAGGTCCATACATATGAAATTGGCGTTTTGTACTGGAGGAATATAAAGTATTTTTTTTTTTTGTAAAATATATTTAATTAATCAAAGTATGCACCGTTGTTATCTATGCACTTTTGCCATCTCATAGGTAGTTCGTTGATCCCTTTACTAAAAAGACCATGGGGGCGAGAATCAATAAACTCTTTGAAGGCGGTTTGGACTGCCGCATCGGTGTTGATTTTTTTTCCTTGTAAGAAGTTGTCCAAATTCCGGAAAAAATGGTAATCTGTTGGAGCAAGGTCCGGGGAGTACGATGAATGTTGCAGACATTCCAATTGTAGCTCATCTAACTTAGTGGTTGTTTGTTGTGCAGTGTAGGGTCTTGCATTGTCGTGAAGCAGCAGTGGGCTAGAGCGATTGACCAATCTCGGTTGTTTAGCAGCTAGTTCTTCCTTCATGGTTTGCAGTTGCTGATAATAGATATCTGCGGTAGTCGTTTGGCCAGATTTTACATAGCTGTAGTGAACGACACCGGCGCTAGTCTACCAAACACTCACAAGTAACTTTTTCTGAGTCAATTTTCGTTTAGGGCAGGATTTGGCTGGGTCTCCAGGGTTCAGCCATTGCGACGAGCGCTTCCGATTATCGTACAGTATCCACTTTTCATCACAAGTAATGATTCGATTTAAAATCCCTTCATTATTGTGTCGGTTGGCGGCGGCGATCTCTCGCGTCCGGCCCTGGTCCAGGCCATGGTACGGAGCGAGAGTACATGAGAAGCCATTACCTCCTTCTGCGAAGCAGTAATGCTCGTGAAGGAGGAGGCGGGACGCGTGAGGGAGAGGCAAGCTTTGCGCCCTCACGCCCCTAGTCGCCGCAGGAGACGCCCTGGGCGTCGGGAATTGGTAGCCGATTCCCGGCCACCGTAGGCGCGGGCTTGCGGACGGCGAGCAATGGGTAGCTCGCCGTCCGGTAAGGACCAAGCCCGAGTCGACGGCGCGTCATGTTCCACGCGCGCCTCAAAGAGATGTCAGCACTATTGACGGGGTCCGCTAGGGCCGATGCCAGCTAGGGTTGCGGGATGTTCGAAAGAGTTACCATGGCCCCGGCACAGGCAACAGAAGGAACACGGGTGGGGTTTTAGTCAGTAAAAGTCTGACACGCCCTCCCGCTCCGCCCAGAGCGGGAGAAGTCATTTGATGATTTCCCATCCACAAAAAAAAAAAAAAAAAATTGTGTCGGTTGAGCAAAGTAACACAGCAGTCGACGCGTGTTTGCAAGTTCGATTCACTCAATTCATGAGGTACCCATCGTTCAAGTTTTTTTACTTTCCCGATTTGCTTCAAGTGGATTAATACAGTTTTATCACTTACCCGAAAGCCAGCAGCTACCTCTGAAGTGGTTTGTGATGGATCCGCTTCCACAATAGCATTTAATTCTTCATTTTCCACTTTGGTCTCCGGCCGTCCACGGGGTTGGTTCTGAAGGTCGAAATTTCCAGAACGAAAACGTTGAAACCAAAAACGTACCGTGATTTCTTTTGCGACACCAGCGCCGTACACATCATTAATCCTTCGAGCTGTTTCTGCAGCACTGGTGCCACGGTAGAACTCGTACTCGTAAATATACCGATATTTCATGTTTTCCATTGTGCGGTAATAAGCGACGCCAAAGAAAAAAATAATGAGGAAAAAACAAATGAATGACTGTTTTCAAAACTCAAATGTACCAGCTAAATGAATTTATAAACTTGAATTTGGAATTCTTAACCAAAGAGGAGATATTTCAGATCAAAGTGGTCAGTACGACAAAACGATAATTTCATATGTAAGGACCTAATATCTCTTGCAGGACGGCTAAGTTCAGCAGCATATGCCGTGAGAAAAATCCGTCAATTTACTAATGTAGGTACCGTTAGGCTAGTCTATTTCAGTAACTTTCATAGTATCATGTCTTACGGTATTTTACTGTGGAGACGGGCTGCAGATATCGAGTCTATTTTTATTCTGCAGAAAAGAGCCATCAGAGCAATATATGGCCTCCGCAGGCGTGATTCTCTAAGGGATTTTTTTAAAGATATTAACATCATGACGGTACCTTGTCAATATATCTATGAAAACATCATGTACGTAAGGAAAAATCTAAATCTTTTCGGTAAAAGAGGTGAACGACACAATTATAGGACTAGAAATGGGGACCAATTAGTTCAACCAGGTTTCAGACTGGCTAAAGTAGACTCATACTTCATGGAGTACTGTTTAAAGTGTTACAATAAAATACCTCCCCATATTCTCCAACTGGATGAAACGAAATTTAAATCTTTTATTACACGCACACTATGCAGCCAAGCATATTATAAGTTGGGGGATTACATCGCTGATAAAAAAGCTTGGCTCAATGCTGGTCCTGCTTCACAAGGGCACTGCAACTAATTGATTAGCATTCGAAAATATTGTTGGAGCTGCTGAAGATTGTAAAAGCTATCTTTGCATTATATAGATTCAATTTCTTAGTATTGTATTTATAATTACATAGCACATGTGTGAGCACTATGTACCTACCTACTATAAAGCTACCATTAACTGGGTACGTCTTTTAGTGACTTGAATTTGCCCTGGCGACTGAGAGTATGTCATGCTCACTCAAATGTCTCGCTGGTGGTAGCGTTTGTGTTGGATCATTAAGTTCCCTTCAAAATGGTTGAGCTGAATGGTGCTGATCCATGCGTCATGTTCGTGAACGGGCGCCGTCAGTAGGGACTGGTCATCTCTTAGCTGCCACGGCTTATTTTAATTTATGAATCGTTTTTATTTTTATCTTTTTGTTGCGGACGCTTTTAACGTGCACGTCTTTCTACATTGTTCTCACATACTTAATTTCAACATTAATGATATAACCAATATTTTGTAACAATATTTTGATTTAAAAGAGTGTCCGTGGAGTTTCTTGCCCGTTCTTCTCCATAGAGATCTACGCTTTGGAATGGGTAACTAGCTTCAACTTTCTGAGTTTGAGTTTGATAGCCGTTATATATACACATCAAAAGTACGTTTTAGGAGTATCGCCGCAATTGAGGATTATTATTTTAACTTTTTTGGATCGTTATTAATTCTTTTTAGTGAATTTCACTATTTGAATAAAGAATTTTCTTTAAATTTCGATTAAAAGTACAAAATCAACTGTCAATCAGGATTCCTAAAAAAGTGTGTGTGTGTGTTTGTGTTTTGTTTTGGGTGAAGGAGCGATGACATCATTTGACACGAGAAGAGATGATGAGAGCCGTCGGAATGTTGCAAGCTGGTTCCAGGCAACGTACTGTGGCTGTCGCTCTTGGTACTACACAGAGCGTCATAAGGTGCCTCTGGACACGCTATCGTATCACGGGCAGCGTGGCCGAACGACATGGAGGACGATCTCGTATCACCACTCGCAGACAGGACCGGCACATCCAAAATACTGCTCGACGGAATCGTACCATGACCGCTATGATGTTGGCTACGAGGCTCCACAGCTCTTCAGGCTTGCTGATAAGCGACCAAACCATCCGAAATCGTTTACATGATGTGGGTCTGCGTTCCCGAAGGCCGCTGAGAGTTCCACATATAGCACCCCGCAATCGTAGGGCCCGTTCACAATGGGCTCGCGAACCCAGAAATTGGGAGGAAGAAGACTGGCATTGTGTTTGCTTTTCCGATGAATCTCGTTTTGGTATGAGGCCAGATACAAGACGTACTCGAGTTTTGAGGACCTTTGGACGTCAAGAACGTTTGAAATTTTGTCAGAAAGTTCATTTTCATATTGAGGAGGAACAATAATAGTTTGGGCCGGTATTTGGAACGATGGAAGAACCGATCTCATTTGGATCAGGTTCAACCTCAATGCTCAGATTTATGCGGAGAGGATTGTTTCATACGTGATCATCCCTTTGTGAAGCCGGTTGGGGGATTCGTTTCGACTAATGCACGACAATTCACATCCACACACGGCTAGAGTCGTAACACGTACTCGCATCAACGTTCTACCGCGGCCTGCTCAATCACCAGAAATTGAGCACGCATGGGGTATGCTCCAAGAAGAGCTCTGCCGAGTATGGATACCGTGCATACCCCACAACAACTTTTTGACTTGTTAGAAAAAACGTGAGCGGTCATTCCTCAGTGATTTTGATGAACTGATTTTAAGCATGCCAAATCGCTGTGGTTGTGCGATACAATCAATGGTGGAAACACAGATTATTAAATTTTTATCTTTACAATAAAAATTTAAAAAATCCTCTTGTTTACCTTTTTTTGCCATTTAATTGACGACATTCACTTAGGTTAATTTCCCACAATTTGCAAAAATTGCAATTTTTCTTAATTTTTGCAAAATATAGGGATAAATTGTTAACTTAAACATAGGAATTAAAGTAAGAAGCCAGTCTGGAAGACTACATTTGGTAAATATTAATTGGATAATTTTTTATAGTTAAAAATGTACTTGATCCCTAGACACTTTTGATGTGTGTAGTTATGAACCGCTTTCATATAACTATTTTACGGCAAATAGCTACATATATCTCTAGGGACATAACTACTCGTATATAACGGTTATAATCATCTTACTGCGACAGATATGTATTTAAACCGGACAGAATAAAAATAAAAAAGATTTGATGATATTTTTTTTCAGTGACCGCTGTTAGGTAGTCTTGTTACTTGAAGAATGAGTTAAGAAATTCTGTTTTTTTTTTGTTTTATCGTGTTTAGATACCGATCCCCGTCACGTCTGCGGAGTTTCGCTAGCTAAATCAATTACCCTGTATAGTCACGTGGCTCGCACACCAATGTGTGTGTGTGTGGTAGTGTGAATACACTACCTACATCTATATCTAACTAAATCTTTAATATCTATTTATATATTATCTTTGTTATGTGTTGTTCTTCTAAACTTCGCAATGGATTTTGATGTGATTTTAACCATCATTCTTTAGGAGAATTTTTTCCAAAAGGTTTATATTCCTACATTAATATTAAACTTACATACAATATTAAAGAAGTCTCGATGTTTTGTCAAGTAGTAACGAAGCAGAGGCGGGTCGCTCATTTCTCATAATTATTATCTCATAAAAAAACTGTACAAGAAACTGAAATGACAATATTGATCATATACCATGACGGAGCCGATGACATTCGTTCGGATGACAATGTTGGACCGGATTCAGAGATATTAAATTAAATTATCCAGTTTACGGTCTGTGCTTGATTTTTACTTCTTTATGATATTTATCTAAATATGTCACCATTCTTGTATCTACCTGCATTATGTAATGATAAATTCTCATCTCTGGACCCCTTCAATACCACACGAAACGGACTTAAAAAGGAGATTATCCAAATCCTCCATCAAACGACCCGGACATTCGGCTTACTAAGTAGAAACTATTTTCACTAAAGACAGATCGTTATTGATGGTAGACAGTATGATTATATCTGTCCTTATGTCAGGCCGGTAAGAGTCCATAATCTCTTATAGAGTATTGGGAAGTTAAAACCATAGATAGATAAATTTTTCTATCTCCAGTATGTCAAAACTGGTGATAGATAGGTTATTGGGTTCGGCCGTTATAAGTAATACGTACAACGTACATAGACACACACACATCATCACACACACATTTACAGCACCTACACCGCACAGACACACGCACACACACACTATAAAATTAATAATTATGTCACTCTCTGTATTTCTTATTTTTCTGTGTACTTTGTAATTGTCGTAATGTTTGGCATAATTATTATGTTATACTTACTGTCAGCTGTGAAGCTACCTTATTTATAATAAATAAATAAAATAAATGAGGAACTACTATGTCCCGTGGCTTATATACAGGGTGTAACGGACAGCCCTACGCAAACTAACAGGGTGCATTCAGCTCATTATTTTGAATCATATTCCACCGAAAATATTCTCAGGAAAATTTTCATATTTTTATCATATTTTCAGTTACTATTCCTTTATTTCAATGCAAAATTACGTTCATCATACATGAAATTATTTACCGGTCATCTTAGTATGATATACTGAATTCACCGCATCAGTTTGCGGAGGGCTGTCCCTTACACCCTGTATAGGTCGTGTGTACTTTTTAATCAGTTTATAATACTTTTTTTTTGGTTTTCTACATTCTCTTCGCCGCCTCTTCAGGTCTACCGATCTACCGAGTTACCCATGCTATGACTCACCTGCTCCATCGGCCCTTCTGACATGGGCAAGCTACTGTACCTACTTCGGCTAAGCACTGCAAGCAATGTTGGTCATTTTGCTAGGTGTGCGAAGGAAGCAATCATAATATCATAAAATAGTAAGCACGTATATTTTCAGTTACTATTGCTAATCTATACCTAAGTAAGTACTGTCCTGATTGACAGATTGATCAACGCAGAGCCTAAATCGCTTGGGCTACAAACTTGAAATTTTACACATGGCTTCCTTTTATAATGTAGGGGAGCAATAAGGGGTTTTTGGAAATTCGACCTTTAAGGGGTGAAAAATCTTATTCCTTCAGCTAATAAACTTGAAACTTGGCACGAATACTTATCTTAGTAAACTATAAAGAGTGTAAATATTTTGTTTTTCTTTAGAAAAACAAAAAACCATAAAGCCCATAAAGGTGGATTGGGGCTGTCAAAGTTTGTATGGAAGAATGTTAACGCGTGGTTCGATTAACTCGAAACTCAGTATGAAGGTAAAGACTTAAGACCGAAAATAAAGACAAACGTGTAACAGGGTTTTTTGAAAAAAAACAAAATTAGTTTTTTTCAGGGTTCCGTGCCTCAAAAGGAAAAGATGGAACCCTAAAGGATCACTTCGTTACCCGTCTGTCTGTCTGTCAAGACATTTTTCTCAGGAATGCGTTGAGATATCTAATTGAAATTTATATCAAATACAAGGTCTATGGTCCCTCCGAGCTCTAAAAAAAATTAAGCTTCTAAGTCAACGCAATAAAAAAATACGGTCATTTATGCGACATATTTTAAAACTTTCAAATAAATCAAATCCTACATGGTACTTCCCGTTGACCTAGCATAATGAAATTTGGCAAGAAGCAAGGTCTCACAGCACAAGTAAAGGAAAATGTCCGAAAATCGTTAATTTGCAGTTTTATCACATTTTTTTTTTGCAAACTTAAATTTGCAGTTGGAGAATTGACCGTGACGTGTATCAATTTATGGGAGAACATGTTTTTCAACTACAATGTTAAGTTTGTTTTTGGGATAAATCCATCCCAACTGCGGAACCGTTCATTGTGTGTGGTCCGACACGCACTTGGCCGGTTTTTTAATTAATTTCTTTTGATTGGGCTTTAAAAAGAAAGAAAAAAAAAGGGAAAAAAAAGGAAAAAAAAAAGAAAGGAAAGAAGGGGGAAAGTGCGAAATTCACGCCGACGAAGTCGCGTGGGAACTGCTAGTTAGATCACATAACCGGTATCCTTGTTACAGCTACTAGCCAGGATGAAGAAGTTTAATTTTGTAATCAAACATCGAACTGCGATAAAAAAAAAACAACTAATAAAATGAAATGGTACCCTCCCATCCGGCTCAATTGCTAGTAACTACGGCAGTTACAACGAGGGAAACAAATTGACATGTTCATCGAGAAGAGCTATTTACTTCTCAAGTGGTCGCAACATTGTCGCAATCGTTAAACCGATACCGAACCGTAGAAATACAGCTGGGAGCTAAACGAAAGCGTTTTGTATCGATAACTTCTACCTATTCGACATAACGATGGCAGTTGACGATACAATTCTGCAATGGTCAATATTCCATCAATTAAGCAACAAGTCCGACTATAGTAGGCGAAAATTCAAAGATTCTTACAAGTATATTAGGTGCATGCAAGTGCATGCTAGTGTGTTAGGAACCATAGGTGCATGCAAGTAGACGTATTTACAATTTAATCCTAAAGACTCAGTTCGGGTTTCCTTTTATTTAGGTGAGCATTCACGGTCAGTCCATCGAGCTAAATGACGTGATGTAGGTACATCCAAAATTTGATCGTGAATGTTAAAATCCGTTGGCGTGATGTCCAATCGCTCCATTTAACTTTAGTCGTTTGGAGCCACGCCAAATGGCGCTATCGTGAATGCCCACCTTTAGACAAGTAATATGTTGCCATGAAACTGTACAATGTAAAGTTTTCACGATGTAATCAAGAGTAGGTATGTACCTAACTTCAGCTTTTCCGTATTTTTTATCGGCTGCACCTAAGCGCTTTATTACTGCTTTATAACCACGGCTCAGTAGCAATGGAGCATAAACTGTTAATGACAACCTTATCGCCAAGGGCTCGAAAGTAACTTGCTCCACTTTCAAACTTCTCTCTTTCTAAACATGTCAATTTTATTCCATATCTCTGATCTGTAAACGCAGATAAACACAGGCTGTAATAATATTTTAACTTAAGCGGAAGCACTAAGGTAGCCCGCGAGATTCAAATTTCCTTACGATTTTTGCAATTTCCAGCTCAGTGTCTGGGTGTATGATACACAACCGTAATAAATATGTATTTACATATTAATTATAATCATTACAATCAGTACTATTAGTAAAATCCTCAAATGTCAAGATTTCATGAAATAGTCATTCAATAGGACTACTTGGTCTTAGAGAGTTGTATTGATGACTTTAATGGTTATAATTCTGTATACCCATCGCGTCTGCGGAGTTTAGCTAGCAAATTTAAAATAACCCTGTAAGATACAAGGCAAGGATCATCTGGGGCATGACCAAAATCTGAACTAACGTCGCCATCTTGCTTTTTCATTACAATTCACAAAACAATTGCATAAAACGTTTACCAGCAGCGCCCTCTTGTCAACGTCTTTCGAGCGCCAAAAGTTACTTGTAGTAGTGTACTTATATTTCTTTGATTGAATTTAGCCCGACTTGGGCCAGTCTTTTATAACAAAGGCAAAGAAAGACTTGTCAAAATAAATTTTCAGTCTATTAAATTCTCCAAAGGTTTGTATTGATTGATGCACTCTCGTTTTCCCACGACCCAGATAGACTTCTAGCTTATAAACTAGTAAAAACTAGGCACAGACAGTCGCTAGGCAGATCATGCCTTTATTTATTTAAGACGACACCGCGCGCGCAGTGGCGCCCTCATTGTTTGTTTGGTTATTTCTTTTATTTTAGAACGAAAATGCAGAAAATAAGTATGTTACGTTATGCTCCACAATACTATACGTTATTATTATTACAAACGGCAGTTAGAATAGAATACTAGTACAGTAGTTTTACACTGTTAAGTTTTATTATAATCCTTAAAATGGAAAATAGTGGCCACTAAGCTCCGATTTAAGTATATA
Organism: Fissipunctia ypsillon; assembly: GCA_947568875.1. Lineage (NCBI taxonomy): Eukaryota > Metazoa > Arthropoda > Insecta > Lepidoptera > Noctuidae > Fissipunctia > Fissipunctia ypsillon. Next base: position 9,448,811 of record OX387659.1, on the reverse strand, counting down.
AAAGTATGTAGAATAGTATATAAAACTTAACAATGTAAAACTACCGTTTGTAATAATAATAACGTATAGTCTTGTGGAGCACAACGTAAGATGCTTATTTTCTACATTTGTACTCTAAAAAAAAATTCTTTTTTTAACCAAACGAACGATGAGGACGCCACTGCGCGCGCGGTGTCGTCTTAATAAATCATTCCGTTTCACTGATTACTTTCGACATACACTTAAGATTGATAATCATCGTGCTTCACTTTTTCTAACCTCGAAAGTTTTTTGTCTGTCGTAAGGGTCACAAAAAATATGACAAGAAATGAAGGCATGTAGGTACCTACCTACTTACCTATAAAAAAAAATTTGATATCACCACGTGACGTTAAGCGTATTTGATGCAAAAACTTGAAGGTTCAAGGTGGATTGGGACCAGCTCGTTCAAGGTCTGCACACAACGTCCTTCATAGCAACAACAAAAAAGAAAAAATGCGTGTCTAAGGATAAGTAGGTGTGAGTTTGAAGTAAGTATATAGTATTCTTGGCAAAGAGTTAATACGACACGCCTCTACTGTTAACGGAGACGAAAAAGACGGAAGAATCGGTTGCAGCCTTGTAAACTGAAAAAGAATGCCAACAGTTTGCGAAAATCGTCCAGAATAGTTCCACACGTAGGTATTTAGGATACCTATCAGGGAAATTGCTATGGAAGGACGTCAACAACTTTTATTAGATCTATCCAAGAAGGTTTGCACATACTACATACATAAACTCACGCCGTCTTCCCATGGAGGTAGGCAGAAACTACAGAACGCCACCTGCTACGATCCTTACATACTCCTTTTGCCTCGTTTACATTCATACATCTGGTCATACACGCACGCCGGTTGCGAGTACTACGCACCTGACCTTTCTGAGGAACATCACCAATAAGATGTGATGTCTTCCTGGGGCGTCCCCTCCCGGCGTTTCCACTCACATCTGCCGTGTAAATACCGTTTGTTAGTCGACTTTCATTCATCCTCTCAACATGACCAAACCATCTAAGCATACTCTTTTCAAATAGATTAAAAAAAAAACTTATAATATTTTCTATGTTTATTGACAAAAGAAAAGTAGCGTAATAAAGGTTGCCCTCTGCAACAAAAGTCTACATTAGCACAAAATTGTCATAAAACCTAATAGACAACTTAACAGCCACTTTCACCCCACTTTCCCAGCCTCAACCAGAGGGTGAACAAGTCTACTTCAATAAATCGACTGTAAGCAGCTTCAAAGCCTTTCTTATACTCTATAATCCAATTACTTAGTACAAGTAACAATTTAGTCTCGCTTAATCACGATGTTGTAATTCGTTATCACAAACACATGTGATCAATGGAGCTATTGAGACCGACACGCGATATGTTTGCGCGTTTGCACCACCGTTTCTTTGAAACCCAACATCGTGGAAACGCTGCGCTGTATTCAGTGCTTTATTTATAAATTTTCGTCATTTGTTTTGGCGGGTCTTCTTAATTTACACATAATGTTATGACGATTGTCTTTTGATATCTTGTTATGACGATAGTTGGGACAGATATTTTTTCGTAACATGGGAATCTTCTGCACCACATTGACATTTTTCTTTGTCATCAACAAAGTTCAGGACACAATCTAAATAAACGTATACCTACAGTATTTTCTCGACTGACTTATGTAAAACTGGAGGAAAGATTAAAAATTTCCATGATGTTTCCTCTCGGTAACTTAAATCTTTTCATCGGGGGAAAACTCTAGATCAGCAACGTGTCCTGCACCAAGTTAAATTGTATTTGTGGGCAGTTTACTTGTTCGTCAGTTTTTAATACCTATTTACTTTTTCGTCTCTATGGTTAGCCGTTTCTCTTCTGGGAAAATAACTGCATCATATTTGTCAATGCTTCGTCAATTCCAAATAAGTAAAATTTAAGTTTTAGCTATGTTTTAGAGTAAACACGGTGTGTTGCTTGTTTGCCGTCTCGTGTCTAGACGCGATGACATAAGCTCGTCTACATCGGTCACCGTTGCACGCCCGCTGTCACTGCTCTTTTGAAAACAAAAAGTAATTTACAATGGTTTATTTTTTATCTAAATGAGACTATTTTTATCTAGATGAGACCACAAGTCTTCGAACGTGCTTTTTAACCGACTTCAAAAAAGGAGGACGTTATATATTCATCTGTATGTTTTTTTAATGTATGCTCTTCGATATTTTCGTCAATTGTGGACCGATTTTGAAAATTCTTATTTCATTTAGTAGAGTGTTATGTTATGCAGAATGTGAATCAAACAACAGGCTCCAGTAATGACAGCCATATTTAATAGTTTGCCTTCATACCACCACCAACATTATTAATGTACCCACTTATGTGTATCATCACATCTTCCTCCTTTAACACAAAAAAAAACTAATTAAATAACTAATTCCATTAATCTACACATGTAATTCCCATAATTCCCATTAACTAACAACTCTAGATACTGTTAGAGGAAACTTGCGCAGTGATACCGTATAAATTTTATTAACTTTGCTTTGGTAGTTTTAGAGTTTCGATAATACTTATTTAATCCACTTTGTGCATCTTGATGTTATAATATTTCCTGTCACTGTTGTTTACATAGCAAACAGTGGTATACGAATTTGTGTGCGGTAGGTACTATAACTAAAAAGTGAAAAATAAAAATCTTTTTTACAAAAAAAAAAAACAACCGACTTCCGAAGTGGAAAATTACTTTAATATAGGAAGTCGGTGACAAAATTCCGAAATTAAAATAATTATACACTTTGTAGTTTGTAAGTACTCTAAAAGATCTATAACATTTCAAACAAATCGTGAAATTAGAATTAGCGAAAATTGATTTGCGTAGTTCTACATACCTAATTTAAAAAATTCCTTTTGAGCGCGTGTTATTAAAGCGACAGTGTTGTATAAAACAATGATTGTAGCAAAAATTGTTTATTTATTTTTACTATAGAAGCGACCATGAGGCCCCGAACTTGTTTTTTATATCTGAGGTACATTTTTTGGGTACTGTATTGTATTTCATTTACTTTAAACGTATTGCAACTCAAAAATTCCAAACACCAGGATTTTTATTTTTTATTAAATGTCTTTGGTATTACAAACTGATAAAAATCAGAAGTGGCGGAAATGAATTTGCGATCTATTTTCATAATTATAGCAAGTTATAAGCGAAATTCATATTTAATGAGTGTTAGAAATGAAAATGTTATATCAGACTGATTACCTAACATTAATTGGGTGACAACAAGACCTTGAACTAAAGTGATTTAACTTATGACTAGTTTTCTCAAACAAACGATAAGTATATAGGTAACATACTAGATACCAAACACGATCAAGCCACTCCCTATATGTACTTAATAGGATAACTTATTACAACTGTCTGGAAACTACAGGAATTGTCAAGATTTCTAATTATTTTAACAACACATCGCCAAGTTAACGCTTGTCAATGTCAACAACTAGATCGACTTACAAAGTTATCACATAATCTATCAAACTTTAACATTAACTTAGTCACTGTTAGTCGCTAAGGAAAATTCCTCGATCGTAACAAGTAGGTACCTACTAAGTACCAATTTCACCAATGAAACTAAACGCGATCAGCACATCTAAACTGCGCTGTCAATGTCAATATTACCCAAAAATGCTGACACTGACAGCTCTTGAACGCGGTTTAGTTTATTTGGTGAAGTTCGCCCTTAGTACCTAAGATGGAAAACTGAAACACGCCAGGCAATTTACCAAATCTGTTGTAAATTACTCGAAGAAAGTCGTCAGACACCACTTTCAAGGGATAAGTTACGCCTAGCAATTACAACAAGGATTTAAAGTAAACCAGAGGCTTTATAACGCTAAATGACGTTTATATCGACACTTTACTTGATTGAAATGGCGCTTGGGGCTGTTACCGGAGTCATTATATTGTTAAATGATTTAGCATTTTTATTGTCATAAGAAATAAACATAAATCCTCTGTTGCGGAAGGAGTGAAATCGTTGGTTTGGTTTAAACACTGAGATAAGATTTAATTGATCGTAAAAGAAGACAGAGTAGGTATTACACAAGAGTATTTTATTGCCAAAGTTCGGAGGGCAGCCGAAAAGTAAAAGCGCATCTGAGCAGATTTTCAAAAAAGCACTAGTTGCCAGCTGTTTTTTTAGCTATAAGAGTTAGCTAAAATGAAAATGGTTTTCCCAGCAACGTGCAGTAAGGAGGGTTACTGCATCTCCACATTTAAGCAAAAAAATAACGCCACTCTGAATACCGAGAAAACGAAAAATACAAAAAAATATTTAAGAAACCTGAATCATTATAAGATCTAAAAATAACTAAAAAAAAATAGGGTATCATATCGACCGTTCTAGTTTTACCTAATGAGTGGAGAATTTTAAGCAGTTCCGCTATAACACAGTTCCCAGAATTTTATAGAAATATTTGATCAATTACGACAATACCTATCTGAGAAACGAGCCAAACTATCTGCCATTATTAGATTGCAACACGTAAGAGCTAACAGTATCCATAGCTTAGTAGAAATTATATTTTTAGATAGGTACATACAAACAATATTTTCTTCATCTTCCAGAAAAGAAAAGCTAAGTTCAGAAGATTACAAAAAATTAATAACTAAATTCATATAACATTATATAGACAAATATAAACGTTTATCAATAATAAATTAATCTAAATAGGAAACTGTATCTGAGCGAGTATCGGCTATATTCACAGAACGTCATGAGCCAAAGGACCATAAAGTAAATGCGGGTGAAGTCGACAGTGACCCAGAAGTCTTCAAATTATCTGAAAACATCAATATCTTTTTCTACTAAACATTAAACTGGCCGATTTTTATGGCAACATATTTTTGGTAACATATAGCTCAATTGAAATAACAACACTGAGTTTGAAGTTTGAACTGCAATACCGTCTTAAATATTTTACTTGAAAAGTGTGTTCCACAAAAATTAAATTTTTTTGCAAGTTTACCTGCTAAATATGGAACTCAGCAAGTAGATTTGTGTTTTGATTTGTGAAATTTCAGTGGGGTCTATGGTAATTCAGATTGTTTGATAAATTGGTAAGTTAATTTGCTAAAAATAACATGAAAAAAAAGGGAACACTTTTATCATAAAAGTATTTTTTTTTGGAATGTCTCTATTGGTACTTAAAAATTCCTACTTCACCCAGAACTCGTCATTTTAAGTAGGGCAAAACTTGGCTAATCCGTGATATGTAGCTATTCTGCTATTCGGTGATAGATAATATGTGTTTTATTACCAAGTTACTACTGACTTGATAAATGTATATTTTTCAATCATTATAGTATTTGCCACATTTTTAGATATAAGTTAGCAAAGCTTCTTTTGTCTACTGTATCACAGTAAATTTAAAAAATAATCTGATCAATGAATCGAATTTTACAATTAAAAAACAAAACTATCACTGATTACCCAAGTTTTGCCCTACCATCGTGACGATTACAGGAACACGGTTAATAGTTGACTCTAAATTCGTCATATAGTAGAAATTTTAGTGTTTTATGCCACTAAATGCGAATAATAACTACACAATATCGGGACCGTTACATAGTTTTTAACCTCTCTTGTAGAAAATACATACAGCGCGCCAATTTAATGGCGACATTAGTTTAACACACGTATACGGTTTCGCGTTTTCATTTTATGAAGATATTTTAATTTAATTAAACGTTATTATTTACTGATTTATTTTTAATTTTCTAAAATAGCATCTTGGAGCAACCTGTACTTAAGAACTGTAGCACAGAGGTCATTTGCCGGGGTCACGGATCATAACATCGCATCAATGAAATTAAAACGAATGACGTGTCAAAATTAGGTGAATTGAAGGAAAGAGAGATCTTTATTATTTAGTCTCTTTGAAATTTATATTTTTTCAATTTACGAATTATTTGATCTTATTATAATTTTTATGATTACTGTCCACTAGCCCTACCCGTGTGTTAAATTAATATCACCACTGTAGCGGCACGTTGTATAAGGTTTGGACTACATTTGACAATAAAATAGCTTAAGAGAAACCCAATCAGTGGTTTGAGTAAGCGCGCTCTGCTCAGACGTGGCGTCATTGGGCTCACTTCGCTCGCTCAGCATGAAACTGTGCTCGTGCTTTTCTTGTGATAGAGCTTGCTTCGCTCGCTTTTGTCATGTGTAAGCGCGCTCGGCTCACTCTTGTCTTGCTTCATTTGTAGGTTGGTCATAAGTGCTGGTTCATCGTGTGATTAAACGCGCTCCAATCAAACCCTAACCTATATAGAGGTGTCTTCTTACTTAGTCTTCTACCGTTGAAACCTCCTAATGTTCTCGTAATCTCCACGCATATTTGCACGATGATACGGCACCGCCGATCGATAACATGACGATTGTCAATGATTTCTTTTCAAGTTTTCAGGTATTATTCTAGTTTTTTTATTCGCTCCTAACTTAATTTTTTAAGCTTATTGTGTTACTTATGATGGAAACTTTCTTCGATTGTCGTTTTTTTTTACAATTTCGAACAGATTTACAGCCGATATACGGCGAAATTTAAAAATATTTATTACCACTCAAAGTTATAGAAATGAAATACTTCTACTTAATATAATATAGTTTCCTTCTACATGAAATACTTTTCACACAGCAGTTCTTTATAGTCAGTGAAGTTTAAAACCTGATGAGTATTGGTACGTTTACCTTACCTATAAATGATTTATCAAAAGCCACATATAACTGAGCGAAGCCAATAAATCAATCATCAGATAACGATCCACTTATATCTATACATTAAGCTTTAATTGATTAATTATAAAGCCCTAAAACTGATATAAACCTATAATTTGTTCCTAGTTATAAAGAAATGATAACATAATTACATAGTGTTTTGTGGAATAACGGCTTCGTATTATGATATAATTTCTTATGCCATTACGATAATGACTCGGCTTTACAACGTTCAGACGAGTCTACCTTACTTACTGGTAGAACTTTGAAGTTAACTTTATTAGTTAAGTATAGCTTAGCTTTCTGCTAGACAGCTATTTTTTACGGCATCGTTATGTCAGAAACCTATTCGCTTTTCAAATGGGGCAAGTAGAGGTCCGATTATTAGTTATTCCTCTGCCCAAATATAAATACTTAGGGCTGATTTAACCAAAGTCAGATAACTTTTACCCGCAGAATAAAATTGACGTCTGACAGTTTTTGTACGGAAAATCTGTCAAAAATCAAAAAATTATTCGCTGGATTAGACTTATACTAGGTACAAAAGTTTGGTCGAAATCGCTCTTAAGCGGTTTTTTTTTTGGCTTTCACAAAACGTGACTAATAATTGAGTTTCTTTGAAAATTAGTAGGAGAAAAACCAATACTGACAATGCTTTGATCTGCGCAGGAAATAGCTTATCTAGCTGTCACTAATTTCACTAATTTGTCGCTAAATAGTTACCGAATTCTGTTTTTAAATTACATAAACATTCTTAAGCTTTCTGATTGACAGGTAACGTTGATAACTCATTTAAAAAGATGCTGCGCGCCCGCAGCTTTTTCTGGAGTTTGGCAAATCTAGATTTTTGGCTGTATGCTCTGACTCCATGCTGCTATGCTCGTTTTGGAATAGAATGGTTAATCACCACGGAACGTCTGGAATGTGAAACGAATTTTAAATATGACTGGTATGTGTCCAAAACATTCAATAAACGTATTTCAAGGTGTGTCGCAGGATACAGACATGAAGGAATCAACATGACTTTTAAAGAAAAGTTTAATCGAGATTTCGGTTGAATGTAGAATTATATCAGAAGTGGTCTTAATCTTTAGTTGTCTTAGTGGTAAACCAACCATGAAGTACCCTTGATTAACCCCTTAATTGAAACTGCGATGGGTTCATGAACCACTACGAAACAATAAAATGTATTTCCAGACTCGAGTATTTTTTCAGCAGCCTAAACTTTACCACTTAATCAGTCTCTGTTTTGACAGGTTTAAGACATGTTTTTATTATGAAAAGCTTTCAAAACATGCAGTAGAGGACCTCCCTGACCTCTGCCTATGACTTAGATGTTCACATCAATTGAAACTCGATAGCATCTCGCCGCGGTGAGATCTTGCGATACAAAGTTGTCGTGTGAACACGAATTAACGGTACTATACCGGTATTGTATCCGTAAATATAGTGTACATTCAGAAATAGCCGTTGCCACAGCGAGGTAAACAAGTGCTATGTAAAGTTGCCGATTCGACCAAATTCTTGGCATCGCACGCCTGGCCGCATATTTGTTCGGCTTAAGCCCCGCGGTATTTGTTAATGGTCGTTAGTTGATGGTGAACGGGGCTCGAGTCACCCGAGTGCCCGACCTTACGTACGGAACAAATGGTCCTAACTTTCATACGAGGACTTCGGAGCGTACGTTCCGATCGAGTGCTCGATGCCGATGCCTGATTGGTTGCCAAATGTCAGTGCAATTAGCGAGGGGCATGAGTATGCTGATTTTGGCGATACATCGTTGTGAATGTCACGTCGTGGTCTAAAAATAGGTAGTTTTGAAATTTATACAATACTAGCAGAGCCCCGCGGTTTCAGCCGCATGAGTCTCGATCCCCATCCATCCATCCTCACAAACTTTCGCGTTTATAATATTAGTAGGAAGTAGGACTAGCAGCGCACCGCGGTAACACCCGAATAAGTCTCGATCCCCTAAGGATATCGGGATAAAAATATTCTATGTGTTAATCCAGGTTATAAACTATCTGTTTGCCAAATTGCATCCAAATCCGTCCAGTAGTTTTTGCGTGAAAGAGTAACAAACATCCATCGATCCATCCTCACAAACTTTCGCGTTTTTAGTATTCGTGTGATAGTAGAATTAGTAGGATAGGATAGATGCACACAAGTTACACTATATAGCTACAAATAGCATGTTATTATTAGCTGTAAGATTTCAGGAAAACATGAATGGAAAATTGAATCATAAAATGAGTAAGGTAAGAAATTATTACCCTTTATCATGTCGTCGGGTAGGTGACGAGAGTAGCCAAATTGCGATTTTGCGCCTGTGGACTCTCGACCCTGGTTCACTTCCATTGAATTTTCCAAAAGTTTTATTGGGATATCACAACGATCAAAACTTTGTACGAGGTGAACCTTTTTCGGTTTTAAAACTATTATTTATTTATAGGTACAACATGTCCCGGAATTAACGCACAACCTCTTGAGGGGTCATTGTACTCATTCAAAATGTACGGAACAGCAGTTTAAAAAAAAATCAGCTGTTACCTAGCTACAGTAGCTACATTTATGTTCGCTTATCTCCATAAAATGTAGGGAACAGCAGATTTTTTTTATAGTCTTGCGACTGATTTCCGATAAAAAAAATACGCTGATGACCCTGGACAAACTAAGGTGTCTATGGGATTGTTGACATGAAATTGCGAAAAAAATATCAGTTGTTCCGAACATTTTGACGAGTTACGCGAACATAAATGTAGGGAACAGCAGATTTTTTTTTCGCAATTTCAGGTTTGGTCCCATAGTAAAAGTTGTTCATAATGATGAGTACAATGATCCCTTATGAGGTTGTGCGTTAATTCCGGGACACGTTGTATATTTATGTCATAATAGTTCATACAGTTGTAACACTTGTAAGAAATAGTTGAATAATCTAAGTAGTTTATTGATGCTAAGTGTATATAACAGCCTACAAACCTAGTAATTTATGAGGTATTAATAATTAATAACTAGACCTATGGTACTCGAGTGGAGCTAAGTGTTTCTAACAATTAGTAGGTCATCCTACAATAATTAAATATTATCTTTAATTAAGTAGGTACACGTAAGTATTTATAGGGTACTAGTGCCCGCCCCTGCTTTGCAAGCTTTTTACAAGTGGGTATGACTTGACAAAACATCGAGATGTCAATATTATGTCAGTTCAGTGTTAATGTTTTACAGAACGTGTCCCGGAATTAACGCACAACCTCTAAGGGGTTATTGTACTCATCATTATGAACAGCTTTTACTATGCGACCAAACCTGAAATCGCGAAAAAAAATCAGCTGTTACCCAAAATTTTGACGAGTTAAGTGAACATAAACGGAACAGTTTATTTTTTTTCGCGATTTCAGGTTTGGTCCCATAGTAAAAGTTGTTCATCATGATGAGTACAATGACCCCTTAAGAGGTTGTGCGTTATTTCCGGGACATATTGTATATGTCGTGGCCAGATCTTAGAATTGATCATTTTATGAAGTCTTCGGTCATTTCATGAAATGGTTGTCATCCATGCAATGGCCAGCTATTTAGCATATCGTTTAAACGTCAACGTTAATGATAAGCCAGTCGAGTTTTGTCCATATTATTAATGAAGGTACAATATTTATATTTGCTTGCATTTTCAATAAAAATCTACAAACTCAACACCTCTAATATCAATAACACAAACGCTCGTAACTAAGTTCACCAACCAACAATGTCAACTATTCTAACTACAGTCAGAAAATTGATTTTGTTTCAAATCTACCCTCAACTTTTATATGACTAGTTTAAAATATTCTCTGTCTTTTTCTCATTAACATAATCAGAAAAAGACTGCGCGCCGCGATAGGCCTATGATGATGACCATATACCGCGCTTTTTCTGTTTGGTTCGTGATGAAAGAGTGCAATATACGATTGTATATGTGTGTGTGAAATGCCTAAATAGAAGGTTTCAAATGTGACGAGTTTTGCACGAAGCTTTGTAATGCTGGCTTGAAGCTTTGTAACGTTGAGAGTTCTGACCGCTACTGTACCTTATATATAGATAAGTTCAGTAAAAACAAAATAAATGCAACTGGCGTTGGATAGAATAGCAATAGTCATTTTCATTTCGCTAATTTCAGTAATTTTCACATCAACTATGAAAATGCTGCATCACGAATTCTCGACTTCATTAGTTAAACATATCGTAAAATGGTTAGATAGTCCACCGGTAGAGGCGTTGATGTCGTTTTGTTTTTGTTTTGCATCTATTCATAATCGAATAATTCCTAAGTAACTACGACCAACTTGGATGTAGCGCTCGCCGGCCGCTACCGCGGCATCGCTCGCTTCGCTCGCTCGGCTCGCGCGCGGTTGGTCACAGTTCTAACCTAACCCATTTGGTCGAGGTGCCACTAGCGGCGTGAAATGCAACTACTTTGCGATATGCCCAAAGGTCAGCTGGGAATGTCGATAAATAGGTTGCTTTCGTTACGATATGGCCATTTCTACGATTGAACCACGACAGATGATATGGCCAAACGTCGACTGACATATCATTAACCATTGACGTTTAAATGATATGGTCAATTTTAGCTGGCCATTTCATGAAATACAACCATTTTTTTAAATGACTGAACACTTCATGAAATGATCAATTCTTAAATCTGGCCACGACATACATAAGTCTTTTATTGTTATCGACTTCTGGGAGGTCGATCGACAGCGGATAGGTACACATATTATGATAAATTATTTATTTATTTTACTATTTGTATACACACAATAAAACATTATACAGTAAGGACATTATGGTCATTGAGTACAAAGGTACTGCTTATTTCTTAAGAAATTTCTTCCAGCAGACCTGCGAAAGGAGAAATTAAAAAAGAAATGTAGACAATAGTGTGTGAGAACAAGAACAGAAGAATATGATTAGTGACGTCTTAAACTAAAATATATAGGTATACCTACACATATACTATAAAGCAAAAATTAACAAATACTTAAATAAATAAATATGCTATAAACATATATATATATATATGTATATATAAATTATCACAGTTGAGAGGAGAGGTAATTTAATGCTCTTTTACTCGATATTTGAATTGCGAAATAGATTTTAAATCTCGAATGCTAGGCGGAAGTGAGTTCCACAATCTTACAGCTATTATTATGTATGCTTATTTTAAAATTATGTTGTTACTTTTTTTGTCTGGTTCAGAGCTCGACACCCCGGAGGTGTACCTATAAACGATGAATGACATAGGTACAAACAGCAGCAGTTTTCTGCCTGGCTTAGTTAAGAGATTGTCTTCTTTCAGCAATAAACCTCTTCCAAGTTGCGCTACAATAGATGAAATCTACTCTGGGTGTGTCTCCTTCAGGTAGATAATTGTTTTTCAAAAATTTTTGTTTTGACATCCTATTACATAGGACTTAAATATACCTAATTGGCGAAATGTGGGTGTACTATAGGTACATCTCTGCCCAACCCTTCGGGGAAACAAGGCGTGATGTTATGTTGTGTGTTGTTTTAACAATTCGCGAGCTTTGAGACAGACCGACAAATCGTAAGTAGGTACATCATTTATCATCAAGGAAACAACGAGTCAACACTGCGTAAACAGCAACGTCTGAATACGTATAAAAAAAAAAAAACGAAACTATGAATGAGTGGTGCATCAGTCACTTGGAATGTAATGACGCGCTGATGACGATGACATTGACAACATTCTCATTTTCCCCCACTCAAATCAGCATTATTTTCAATCTGTCCGGATTTAAACAGGGATCCGGACGTCGAATAAAAGCTCTAATTATACATGATGCAAAATAGAGCGACCGACAGACAGACGCGACTCTGATTATAAACACACGGATTGCTCAACAAGTGTACTAAGCACCGAGATTAGGGATGTGCATACCGGGTTTAACTACGTACTGCCAAGCGCACGTACATGTTAACAGTTTCACATTGCCTTTATTTCATAGCCGTAAAGGGGTTTTTGTTAGCGCAAGTATTACTAGAATAGTTTTTTTTTTTCTAAAATAAACTTTAATTGTCTCCAGTATCACAGTTACCTAGTTAGTACTTATATACAAAACTTTAATACCGGAAACAAAAGGTTCAAGCGTCAGCATTATGTATTGTAAGGCCTAGAGGGTTGCTAAGCGCTCGCGGGTTTTCAGCTTAAACGCTTGACTTCTGTTACAAAAAAAAAACATTTTAGCAACAAAGGGTACAACATACTATAACGATAATAATATGATGATTATATATTAATACTGAATTAGAATTAGAAAAATAGTTTTTTTTTTAACATTTTGTGGACCCAACTGGCTATTTTATCAATAAAAAACCGGTCAACTGTGTGTTGGACCATGCACAATGTTCCGTAGTTGGGATGAATAAAATTTATCCCAAGAACAAACTTAACATTGTAGTTGGAAAACATGTTCTCCCATACATTCCAACTGCAAATGTAAGTTGGCCGACTATTACTCGTTAACTTGTAAAGCCTACTTAGCTGTGATAGTTTTCCTTTTAATTTCGTTAAATAAACTACTGACGTAAATTTCACATATCCAAAAGCAAGCATTTAGCTGGCAGGGGGGGGGACTTGCATGGGAAACAGTAATGCTCGCGAAGAAGGAGGCGGAACGCGTGAAGGAGAGGCAATCTTTGCGCCCTCACGCCCCTAGTCGCCGCAGGAGACGCCCTGGGCCTGGGCCTGGCGCTTATGGTGGCCGATTCCCAGCCACCATAAGCGTGGGCTTGCAGACGGCGAGCAATGGGTAGCTCGCCGTCCGGTAAGGACCAGGCCCGGGTCGACGGCACGTTGTGTTCCACACGTGCCTCAAAGAGATGTCAGCACTAACTGACGGGGTCCGCTAGGGCCGAAGCCAGCCAGGGCCACGGGATGTTCGAAAGAGTTACCGTGGCCCCTAGCACAGGCAACTGAAGTAACACAAAAAAAGGGGGGACACTTGACACAATTTAAAGCTTAATATTACGCAAACGGGTCCCTGAATTGAAAAATATCTTTCACAGACCCGCAATATTTTTGCACGGCTTATCCAACGATACCCCACCATGGGATAAACGAGAAAATATATCATCCCCACTTTACGTGCAAAGGAGGTACCCTAGAATAATTTTGTTTTCAAGATTTTATTTTACTACTTTGTCGGCGTGATTAATACCCATACCTATGCCAAATAACAATAGCTTTCGAATACTAAGAGTCTCTGAGCTAAGCCGCGGGCAGACAGACAGACGGACATAGCGAAACTATAATGGTTCCTTGTTGACTACGGAACCCTAAAAAGAAATAGAAAAGAAAAAAAATAGGTATAAACTACCTACTGAACGACGATGGGCATCTTTTAAAATAAATTGGTGCTATTGCGTGTGGTTGATAGTACCTACCCGTAAGTACCTGTGCCATAATGTGCGATAGTGTTGTTTATTTGCAGACGGTCAGCGTTCAGGATGTGTTGTGAAAGTCCGTAAGACGAATTAGCATTAGGCTACTAATGTGCATCTAGATTTAGGTTTGTATTATGCTCGTTTTCAGCTATACTGGGTATCTTCTAGATTATAGAATCGAAGGCGGAAGGCGGGACTCAACGTCATCAAAAAACCCTTTTCTGAAATGACGTTCACTAGGTGGCAGCACTGAGACGTCAGGTCCAGGCACCTGTCAAAAGTGTCAAAGCGCCTATTTTTTTTTTGTCGTGACTGAATGATGAACGAACAAATGAAACGAATGATGAACGTCATCATATATTTAATATTCATTGTCGAAATGGAAGACCTCTTGTCAAAGTGGCGCCAATTGGTGGCGTAAATTTTCATAAAAACCCTCATTAACAACTTAACATTACTTTTCACAGATAATGTTTACATATTCAATTAACTCTAAAACCTAAGTACGTAGGTATCATTTTCAAGTTGTTCATGTTTCAGTAACAAGTTTTTTAAAGTAGGTCTATAAATCCAGTTACGTGTCACCCAAATACGAAAATACGTAGGTATGTATATTCCGAGATATTTCATTGATCATAATGATACAATTGAAAAGCACTTAACTTTCACATCCAACAGATCTGAAAATCTATGTGCCTCTTATACATCAAATAGTTTATGATGAAACAGACGAGAATCCGTCTGCTGTCATGTTTATAGTGCAATTCCCGTCGTAAACCCATTAGTGTAAATTCACGAAATATTCGCGCTGCCCTAAACTAAACGCATCCCGGTATTCAGGGCAAAACAAACAGACGTGCAAATAACTTGCTTTGCGCATTAAGGCGAGGTAGACCCTGCGAAGTAGGTATTTAACGCTACCAACCTACCCACGGAGCGAGCCGTGCGCTTACCTCGCCAGCGTGAAGTTGCATGAACCCAAAATGTGTCACAGTACAGGTAAGCGTGTCGTATAGGCAGTAGGTCGACTCATTGGAACGAAGTTCATTGACGCGGCTTGGCAGAAATCGTCACTAACGACAAAGCGCGTTCATACTTTCTTCTTTGAAATTCACACTTTCACTCTCTCTCTCTCTCTCTATCAAGAGAGAAAAAATTCAAATTTTCCCTCATGGGTGTCGTTTTCAAGGTTTTCGAGGGTGCTGAAACCGATAGTAAAGTAAATCAAAATCCAAGATGGCGGCCGTGAAAATTTTCAAATTTTCCTTCATGGGTGTCGTTTTCATGGTTTTCGCGGGTGCTAAAGCCGATAGTAAAGTCAAAATGAAAATCCAAGATGGCGGCCGAGAAAATTTTCAAATTTTCCTTCATGGGTGTCGTTTTCAAGGTTTTCGAGGGTGCTGAAACCGATAGTAGTCAAAATGAAAATCCAAGATGGCGGCCGTGAAAATTTTCAAATTTTCCTTCATGGGTGTCGTTTTCAAGGTTTTCGAGGGTACTGAAACCGATAGTAAAGTCAAAATGAAAATCCAAGATGGCGGCCGTGAAAATTTTCAAATTTTCCTTCATGGGTGTCGTTTTCAAGGTTTTCGAGGGTGCTAAAGACGATAGTAAAGTCAAAATGAAAATCCAAGATGGCGGGCTTGAACATTTTCAAATTTTTCATCATGGGTATCGTTTTCGTGGTTATCGAGGGTGCTGAAACCGATAGTAAAGTCAAAATGAAAATTCAAGATGGCGGCTGTGAAAATTTTAAAGTTTTTCATCATGGGTGTCGTTTACATGGTTTTCGCGGGTGCTAAAGCTGACAGTAAAGTCGAAGTGAATATTCAAGATGGCGGCTGTGAAAATTTTCAAGTTTTTCATCATGGGTGTCGTTTCCATGATTTTCGAGGGTGCTATAGCCGATAGTAAAGTCAAAATGAAAATCCAGATGGCGGCTGCGGAAATTTTCAAATTTTTCGTCATGGGTGTAGTTTTTCTAGTTTTCGAGGATACTTAAGTCGACAGTGAGGTCAAAATGTAAAATGAAAATTATGTTTTTGTATTAAATCATATGTGAGATGAACTTTGTTACTGACGGTGTCTCCCGACTGCACATGATTTTTATTTATTTATTTAACAGTTTACGTACACACATGTAAACAGACCAGAAGAAAGGAACAGAAAAATACGTACAAAGGTGATGCTGATGGTGGGGTTTTATTTTAAATTAGGTACCTATATAAAGGGTGTCTCAGTAAGAGTGCACTTTTTAAAATTGGAATTTTTTTTTTTTCATGCAAGTGGCAACTCTGAAATTTGACAGCTGTCACCTCTGTTTATTCCGATTATTAAAAATGGAGCGCTTTTCGAAAGAACAACGCGTTATAATTGTGAAAACTCATTACAACGGTGAACGGCATTCGTTACAGGAATATGGTAACGGACTTCTTGTGGCCTCAACTGGACGGCATGAATCTGGACAACATTTGGTTTCAGCAGGACGGCGCAACCTGCAACACCGCGCATGAAACAATCGACTTATTGCAGCAACTATTTCCAGAACACATTATCTCACGAAATTCTGATGTCAACTGGCCACCAAGATCGTGCGATTTAACGCCGTGCGATTTTTTTCTTTGGGGTTTTGTGAAATCTCGGGTTTATGCAAATAAACCCGAAACAATTCCTGAGCTCAAATCGGAAATCCAACGCGTCATCGGTGAGATACAGCCACATCTCTGTGCAAAAGTCATGGAAAATTTCATGAAAAGAGTAATGGCCTGTCATCGGAGCCTTGGGGTCATTTGGCGGATATTTTATTCCATACTTAATCGGAACATGTCTTCTTTACCATACAATACAAATATCACAACTCATATAAAAAAATACTTGTTTTTATTTTAAAATGAAAAAGTGCACTCTTACTGAGACAGCCTTTACAAATTAGTTTTGGATATTTATTATTTATTATGGATTATTTATTGACGAAGCCCAGTGTTATATTGGGGCCATGCCTAATAGGTTGATTGAAAATGATACGATTGTCGAAATTAAGTGTCCCATAATAGCATCAAAACAAGGATTGGCGAAAGCTATAGAAGAAAATAAAATTCAAATAGTAATACATTATAAAACCGAGTGCCTCCGAGGACTTCCGACAGGACCAAAGATCCTTGTTACGTGATGACTCTTACATGATTTTAAATAAAAACAAAAGTTTTACAGCCGCCATCTTGGATTTTCATTTTAACTTTACTATCGGCTTTAGCACCCTCGAAAACCACGAAAACGACACCCATGAAGGAAAATTTGAAAATTTTCGCGGCCGCCATCTTGGATTTTCATTTTGACTTTACTATCGTCTTTAGCACCCTCGAAAACCTTGAAAACGACACCCATGAAAGAAAATTTGAAAATTTTCACGGCCGCCATCTTGGATTTTCATTTTGACTTTACTAACGCTTTCAGCACCCTCGAAAACCTTGAAAACGACACCCATGAAGGAAAATTTGAAAATTTTCTCGGCCGCCATCTTGGATTTTCATTTCGACTTTACTATCGGCTTTAGCACCCGCGAAAACAATGAAAACGACACCCATGAAGGAAAATTTGAAAATTTTTACGGCCGCCATCTTGGATTTTCATTTACTTTACTATCAGTTTCAGCACCCTCGAAAACCTTGAAAACGACACCCATTAAGGAAAATTTGAAAATTTTTATCGGCCGCCATCTTCGATTTTCATTTTAACTTTACCTTCGGCTTTAGCACCCGCAAAAACCATGAAAACGACACCCATGAAGGAAAATTTTAAAATTTTCACGGCCGCCATCTTGGATTTTCATTTTGACTTTACTATCGTCTTTAGCACCCTCGAAAACCTTGAAAACGACACCCATGAAGGAAAATTTGAAAATGTTCACGGCCGCCATCTTGGATTTTCATTTTGACCAAATTTACAATTTGAAAGTCGACTCGTGACGATTTCTACCATTTAACTCCTACCGCAAGCCGCGTTACAGCACTTCGTTCCTAAATAAGGGTTCCGTTTTTCATTCGAACTTACGAAAGCCAAAAAAAACATACTGACTTATTTACACTATGTCCTACGAATGAATTGTTCGATAAATTAGCGGAACAGCCGTACGCTAGCAAAACGGACATAGGTCCAACCTCGTCAAGACGGGCGACTGAATCGCCGTGCGCAAGGCGCTGTATTATATAATATTTTATTATTAAATGAATTTAACTATTTTGCAAAATGTAACCACAAATTGTTCTTCTATTTGTTATGAACTTTTTATAGATATATTTTTTGGAAGTATTGCTTTCATAAGCTTCAAGCAAAAGTAGAAAAACATCAAAAAAATCATCGATTAGACTCCTCTTCCGATTTTTTTTTGATCGAGCGAAGTTTTCGATATCATGTTTTGAACCACAAAAAGTCCAAGTACCTACATATAGTCAACTACAATATATATACAGTGCCCTCCAAAAGTTAGTTGAAATGATCAATAAATGTAATAAATATGAGGAAATTATAATAAAACCAAATAAAATCATGGCTTCAAGAACTATTTATTAAAATATAATCAATATTGAATATTTATATCAATAAGAGAACCATAACAACTTTAATAATTATAATCTATGCTATCTGCATTGAGTATAACAGAGCAATTACGGTACCAAAAGTTAGTTGAAATTGTTGGAGAATTGTTTTAAGGATTGTGCATTTGCCAATGTCTTAACTTTTAATATTTTGTATGACCGCCATTATTCTGTAGAACTGCTTTAAGTCGTCTAGGCATTGATTCTATAAGATTTTGTAATGTTTTGATTGGTATAGTCGACCATGTTTCAAGAATTTTATTTTTAAACAAATTTCTGTTGCGTCTTATGGAAACAGGGATCCTGCGGTCTAATTCATCCCACAAATGTTCAATGGGGTTAAGGTCGGGTGACATTGAAGGCCATTCCAGTAAGTCCACTTCGTTATCTTCAAAATATTGCTTAGTTATCCTTGCTGTATGCTTCGGATCGTTGTCTTGTTGGAATTTGAAAATCCGACCTAACCCCATTGTTTCAGCAGATTGTTTTAAATTTTCACGGAGAATGTTACAATAGATCTGTGCTGTCATCCTGCCTTCAATTATTTGCAGTCGGCCCACACCATTCCAAGAAAAACACCCCCAAACCATCACACTCCCACCGCCGTGTTTTACCGTAGGCTGCAAGTATTTGTCGTCGTAAGAGTTAACATTGCTTTTGCGCCATACAGTTTGCCGACGTCGATTTCCAAATAGTTCGAACTTTGATTCATCGCTAAAAACTACTTTCTTCCAAAAGTCTATTGGCTTATCCGAATACTTACGGGCGAACTCCAACCTTCGTTTTTTATGGATCGGTGTTAAAAGAGGTTTCTTTCTAGCAACGTGACCTCGTAAATTAGCATCATGCAGGCGTCGCCTGATAGTAGTTTCCGAAACAGAGGTTCCCGCTTCCTGTAACAGGTCTTTGATCTCGCGTACCACAATTTTGGGATTGATTTTGCATTGCCGCACAATTTGTCGATCATCAACAAAATTAGTAGCCCTAGGACGCTCCGACCGTGGTCTATCTGCAAGATTAGGACATTCCAAACTCTTCTTTATTATTTTTCGCACACCTTCTGGACTAACTTTAAATAATTTTCCCACAGCACTAAAGTTTTTCAATTTTTCGTATTCACACACGATCTTTGTTCTTTCTTCGACAGTTAATTTTCGCCTCGGAGCCATTATTAATTCAAAAACAGTCAAATCACCTCACAATATCTTATTATTAAATTAAAAATACCCACACTGCCCTAATATTATTAATTAAATGAGTTAAAACCGCGAGAGTTTTGAAAATCGTTAAAAGTTTGATACTTCAACTGACTTTTGACGCGCTCAATTCAAGTAGTGGGCACATAAACATAGATTATAAAAATAAAACGAATTTCGGGGAATTCCCTACTGTACCTACGTATAAGAATAGTGTATCCGAACATAAATAGTAAACAGTTAATTTATTGAAACTGCGTATTTAGAATTTATGTGACATCATTGTTAAGGTGAATTAATTGCAACTAACTTTTGGAGGGCACTGTATTTTTTGGCTTTAAACAATCACTATTTGTTTGCTTATTATTGAATCAAAGTGATGCAATATTAGGTATAGGTCGCCTTAAATGTTATGTTAAACTTATATTAGAACTAGCTGATGCCAGTGACTTAGTCTGGGATCCAAGCCCTGCAGTCTCGATATAGATCGCTTTAGGACCGAATTCGGTCGTAAAGTCCTAATGGTAACCCTAGACGGTCAAAATTGCACACAAGCACGCGCTTGTGTGCAATTTTGTTTGATTTTTTTGCATTTTTTACATTTTTTGTGTATACTTTTAAATGGCTTTAGTAAAAAGCTGTTATTTTGACATTACAATCAGACACTTCAATTTTATTTATGTGTATATAGATATAACCTGTCAGATTCTGGAGAAAGTACATAATGATTGGGTCAGTGGTTTAGGCGTGAAAAGGTAGGTTCACAGAAACTTTTACGCTTGGATCATGAATAGAGGAGCATTATTTCTACCATAAACTTTGAAAAAACATGAGTATTTCCTTCCAGCCCTGCAATGTGTCTTCTTACTGGCGTCTTTTGCAGGTGTTTCTGTCACAAAGGAAACTTGAGACCCTCGATCAAGCAACGGCCTGATAGTGTGAATCATTCCATTCCTGGCTGTAGCACTTACCAGAGCCGTGGAGCAACACCTGATTATGACTTTTAATTTTTATTTAACGAGAAAAATGTAGACACTGTCAGAGTTTAGCGGTTTGGATGGTGTAGCCTTCTGTTCAATAGTGATGTATGTTTAGTATGGATGGATTAAGTAATTAACATAATAGTTGTATTGAACATAAGAAATTATTGAGTATATTAAAGGGCTGATGCTTGATCTCTCCAAGTTCCCCAAAATGATTTTTCATACATTAATTCCCAATGTCCCCAAAATATAAAATTAAATTATTTATAAAGTTCACGCTTGACCAATCCTCGTACTGGCGTGTCCAAAGGTGTTAGAATAAAATAAAATCGGTACCTAGTTAATAATATGTTTCATGTTTCGATATTTATCCGATCCCAGAGTGTGTCATGAACAGTGATCGGATATTCGGATGCATATTTACCTAAAGTTGAGGTGTTGGCTAATATGGAATGCACTTTTGTATCGATCGTAAAAATTTCTCGATTCAGGAATTGATAAATATAGTACTTTTTGACTTTAGAATCGACACGCACTACCCTTCCTCTTACACCCTACATACACATATAGTTGCATCGGGGGTTAAAAATGAATTTCAAGTAAACAAGCAAAAGAATATTTGATCCCGGTGTCTCGGTATTTTTTAAATAAATAATACCACATGTTTTAGAAGTCGTTTCCATACCATGTATTCGATTAGTTTTGCATTCCCGGATTTTCTGGAATCCCGGGATTTATATTAAGAAAGAAAAAATAAGAAGCCGCTTCCATAATTTCTTAGCGAAATTAACTTTAGGTAAGTATGCATCCGATTATCCGATCTCTAGCCATGAATGTATCCATGTTGTTCTAGAGAAAAATGTAGTGTAAGGGAAGAATTTAGGGTGTGTTGGAGGTGCCTCCAGCAAGCAATTCTTTAGCTTAGGAAAATTGTAAGTAAACAAATCATGTAGACTATTAATCACTTTTTTCTATAAAATTCAATACGTACGTAAGCATTGATTCGCCGACTGTACCATTCACGATTTCGTTCAAGACAGAGTCGTCCAACTTGGGAACTTGGGGAGATCGGGCATTAACCTATTAAAGTTATGGATAGCAAACAACCAATAGAAACGAAAACCAACATAAATAATAAGTAATTTCTTATATAATAGGTACATTCGCGTTTAGTTTCGGGTACATTCGATGTATTATTTGCAAAATTAACGGAACGGGAAACATGATTGAGGATTACACAGACGGAAATGCGAAGTCTGTCATTTGTGTAATTACGAGCAGCCTGGCAACACTGCACAGGTCAGACGTAACGGTTTTCACCAACTACACAGGAAATGTTAAATTTAAAAAGTACATTGATGAATTTACATTTCGGCAATTCGTTTTTAATTAAGTAGCTTTTTGTCAACCCTGTTTTCTTGGACTCCCGAAATGTTGTTTTGTTTTGAGGCTTAGCTTTTTTCTTTACAGCCGCTTTTCCAACCTACTATTTACCAGATACAGTAAAGCAACGTTCAAAGGTCCCATCGTTTATCTTCGGAAAAACCGAAGTAAAGCGAATAAAATGTGACTATCGAAATTGATTTATATCCCCACCTAAATTATTACAGATTGACGCACTAATTCCATCACTCCCTTGTTGGACAGTCACACTTAATGGTTTTACCGAAAATAAACGACGGAACCTTTGAACGTTGTCAAACTATACATATCCATGTCATTACTTTATTTGAGCGGGATAGACGATATTCTACTATGACTGAAGCCAATAAAAATTAATAAATATTTATTCAGTATTAAAAGAAGATGAAGAGAGTAGGAAGGGAGAGGAGAGAAGGTATTAATATTTTTTTTATTAGATTATTTATTTATTTATTATAATTTGATTTGATTTTATTTATCTTGATTTTATTTAATTTGGTCTTATTTTTATTTGATTAATTTTGTATGATTTATAACACTGGTAAGCAGTAGTTTTGTTTTATGAAGTTTCATATCTGATTTTGTATGATTCTGCCACGCTGATTCCAAATCTGTTGTCAGTTTTTCTCTAGCAGCTCTAGTTTTTCAAATATTAACAAATTACATTTTTAGCAAAAAATACTCGAATTATAAAATGAAGAAAATTGTTTCTCTAACCTAGCATGAAAAGAACTTTCTTTTATAAGATTTTCTTGCATGAATCGAAACTTCAGCCTGGTTTTGAATGCTCCAGCAGTAATCAACCATCATATTTGCATTCCAACGACCCTGGTACCCTCTTCCATTGTGCGAATGTCCTGATGAAAGCGTTCTCCTTGTTCTTCGCTTGAATCGCCAAAATTTTCTGGGAAGCGGTCTAAATGGCTGAAGAGGAAATGCATCTTGATGCTCCTGTTACATCCTAGTCTTTGAAAGTGCAACATGTGTTCCTCAATGTGTTGAAATGTAGTCTGAAGACTTTTTATTTTCTAAGAAATTTTGCACAACCCAAACAAATTCAATCCATGCAGATTTCTCTTTATCTGTCATACAGTCAGTAAAATTTTGATCCTTTATTAGATTTCTGATTTGAGGACCGTCAAAACTACCAGCTTTTATTTTTTCTGTGTTCAATTTCGGGAATATTTTACTGATATATTTAAAACATTCCCCATCCTTGTTGAAAGCTTTTACAAATTGTTTCATCAGACCTAATTTTATATGGAGAGGGGGTAATATAATGCGGTCTCTGGCTACTAGAAGTACATTTATCACATTCATACTACCCGGCACTAAATCTACTCTCAAAGGTCAAACTTTTTTAGCCCAGTGTTCTGTTTTGGCTCGGCTATCCCACAAGCACATAAAACAGGGGCATTTGGTATATCCTCCTTGTTGACCCAAAAGAAAATTGTCCATTTTAAGATCAACGCATGTCAGCCAGTTATGTTCTACGTATTTTATTTTCTCCATAACCAAGGCTATTGTGGGATATTCCTTTTTAACTTTTGTTGAATGTGCAATAGTTAAGCAACCCATTTTATTGCCATTATGTAAGAGCACACATTTAAGACTACGTTTCGATGAATCAATAAATAAACGCCAATCTCTTGGATCATAGTTTGTTAATCCCATTTCGGCCATCAAACCGGGAATATTGTTGCAAAAAACAAAATCATCTTCTTCAGAAAAGAAATGTTTTTCTCTTGTACGGTAAACTGATACATTAGTCTCTGGGGTTATCAGATTTCTTTCTTTAAGCCGTGAAGCTAGAAGTTCTGATCCTACTTTTGATAGACCAAGATCAACTCATTTAGGTCATTTTGGTTGAATGGTTTAGGTTTGGACGTACTCGGGAAAGAAAAGTCAGTGTCCTCATCATTACTGGCTTATGAAAGAACTTGTAGTGTTACATTAGAAGTACTAGGTTGCGTATCAGCCACAGTTCTTCGCTGGTATTTAGAATTGGTCTAATAGCTGATTTTAAATTCGGGTAAGTCCATTTGGAACGATTTTTGCGGTTTATTCCGGTAATATTCACAACACAAAAATAACAGTCATCGTGATGATTAGTCGGTCCACGACAAATCATAGGACCTTTGAACTTCACAGTAGGTCTTTTTTTACTAGCCCATAAACGCAATGATGTTTCGCAACTACCACATACAAAATTTAGGATCCATGGCTTAACTAAACACTTGTAATGGCGTCCCAAAGAAGTCCAAGTAGGCCTTTTTTATAAATTCAGACGCACTTAAACGACATTCTCGAATCATATATTCACCACAAACAGCATAAAAACTATTTGGATCGTTTAAGCAAGTTCTCCTTAATGTAGACATATCGATTTATTTATGGAATTTAATAATTTTTTGCACTAAAAAAAATATTAGTAAGCCGCGCCCGCGTGACGAAATTTTAAGAAGTACCTGTATCACAAAAACTAGAGCTGCTAGAAAAAACCTGAGGGTAGATATGAAATCAGCGAACTCAAATTACTAAGAAACAGTTTAGAAACTTCATACAACAAAAAAAAAGTTAAATTTTGTTTACCAGTGTACCTAATTGATGTGATAATGTTTTGGCAATGGGTGTTCTTTTCCTGAGAATAAATGAATTTATTTATTTCAAAATTGGTAAAATAAGCAGACAACAATGACATCATGTATTGGTAAACATAGCAAGGCAACATATAATTATATAATGTGTAACATTATGAAAGTAATTTGTTCAGAACCGTTTACTGAGGCGATTACTGTCATTTTTAATATACCTACGTAATTTTTTATCCCAACAATAATTAAAGCTACGAAAATTAGAGTCACATTTCCGCTCTAAGTCAAAACAAACCA
Organism: Fissipunctia ypsillon; assembly: GCA_947568875.1. NCBI lineage: Eukaryota > Metazoa > Arthropoda > Insecta > Lepidoptera > Noctuidae > Fissipunctia > Fissipunctia ypsillon. The sequence goes on along the minus strand of OX387659.1, from coordinate 9,423,506 downwards.
AAATGAATGAAGTACCTACTATGGTAGACTCTTAAGGCTCCGGCAGACAGGCGCGACAACGAGACTGGTTGTTCCTTCATGGAAAGTTCTACCGGTGTGGCGACGCGCCTGTCTGCGAGGACCTTTATATGCGTGCGAGTGTGTACGTGCGTAGATTTGTGTGTCCACAATTTTGTCCTACAATCAGTATAACTAACATAAAATACATCACGCCTTGTTTCCCCGAAGGGTTAGGCAGAGGTGTACCTATATTACACCCACATTTTGCCAGTTATGTTTAAGTCCCATGTAATAGGGGGCGAGCCTATTGTCATCAACCGGGCACAAATCCAGACTAACTAATTTAATAAAGGATAATATTTTTGTGTTCATCAAAAATCTAAAGGGACATCTATGTATGCTCCCCGAAAAATACTGATCGTGCACCAAATATTCCTGAATGTTACACAAAATATTTAGTATGCATCCTAGTACCGTATACCCATTTACATATTTTAGGTTAGGTTAGGTTAGGTTATATTTAGTATGCATCCTAGTACCGTATACCCATTTACATATTTTAGGTTAGCTTAGGTTAGGTTAGGTTTCATTTTTTATTAATAAAGCTACATTGGACATTAATTGGTGTTTGATTCAAATACACTTTGCAGTGCATTATCTGAAGTAAAACTAAAAAAATAAATGCTTGTTTTTAAAATTAGGTGTATTACTATTTTTACAAATTTGCAACAGTTGTTAAATAGATGCTCGTTATGACATATTTTAATGAACATATTTTGGTGCACATTCAGTATATTTGGTGGAACACAGGCAAAATTAGGTAAATGAAATGGGAATAAATTGAAGTACTTTTAAATACCATCCTTTAATAAATAAACAATGTTTTAAGTAGGTATACATAATAAAAATTCAGTGCATGTAGTATGAGTCATCATCATTTCAGCCAAAAGACGTCCACTGCTGGACATAGGGCTCCCCTATGATTATAACATAATATTCTAGTTGGGGTGTTTGGTGATGTGCGTTAATTCCGGGACATATTGTACAAGAAAAGAAATAATAACATAACATAACATCACGCCTTGTTTCCCCGAAGGGTTAGGCAGAGGTGTACCTTTAGTACACCCACATTTCGCCAGTTATGTTTAAGTCCCATGTAATAGGGGGCGAGCCTATTGCCATCTACCGGGCACAAATCCAGACTCCGGGCTGCTACTGAGAAATTCCAGATAGAAAAACCCAATAACACTTCGCCCGACCTGGGAATCGAACCCAGGACCTCAAGCTCAGCAGTAGCGCTTGCGACCACTAGACCAACGAGGCAGTCACTAGACCAACGAGGCAGTCAAAAAGAAATAATATATTGGAAAATTCCGGAAAAGTGACCCTGGGCTGGCTTAATAGTAAGCCTGAAAATTCTCGTGGCAAAACATTCACTTTAGGTAGATTAGGTAACTTCTTGATAATTGTGTTGCACATTTAAGCACTTACTTGTTGATCAAAATATGAGGCGCGACCGTGACAATTATGTATTAACAGAATTATAATCAGCAAAATCATCAGTACAACTCTCTAACTTTAAATTACCCTATTGAATGACTATTTCATGAAATCATAAGTAATTATAATTCTGTCAATACATATTTGTTATAGTCGCGAATCATATTTTTATCAACGTACAACCTGACACTGACCTGCAAATTGCAAAAAAAAACTTCAGAAAATTTGAATTTCGCGGGCTACCTTAGCGCGTCCCACTTGAGGATTATTATTATTATACAGGGTGGCTCATTTATAGTGGTCCAAAATTTTTTTTTGGGTCTAGGCCAACCCAATGATTCATCGAAACGCAACATATATTCCGCGAAAGTCAGTAGCTTAGAAGTTGCAACGGTGCCGCTTATGCATTGAAAATCGAGGCAGACATTTCAAAAGTTTATTGTAAGCGTATTTTTCTTCATTTTAATTTGTTATTAATTAATAAATTCTCTTTATTTAACAAACTCCATTATTTTTCTTTTAATAATAAAGCTAAAAAAAAACACAACTTCTAAATTTTACTTCTTCTTCTTAAAGTTATGAGAACTAATTGCCGACAAACTGTTTTACACTTAGGCAAATACTGATTATTGTGTATTGTTTTGGGAAACAATAAACATAAAAACAAGTACTATTTTCTTTTAAGTTTGCAACCAATTCTTATGATGCAATAGTATTTTCCAGCGTGAACAAATTATGGTTATTAATGGAAAATACTGGTATTACCCTGTCTTGTTTGTATTATTTATGTCTCGCTTGTGTAGGTATGATATGTATTATTATAATGATGTTATGATGGAGAACGTTGTCTGTTTCTTTTGTGAAAATAATCAAGACAAATATTTTAAGTTATACAAGATGTAACATAAATAACGCACAACCTCTTAAGGGGTCATTGTACTCATCATTATGAACAGCTTTTACTATGTGACCAAACCTGAAATCGCGAAAAAAAAATCAGCTTTTCCATGGATTTTCCCTATATTTTGACGAGTTATGCGAACATAAATCTAGGGAGCAGCTGACTTTTTTTCGCGATTTCAAGTTTGGTCCCGTAGTAAAAGTTGTTCATAATGATGAGTACAATGACCCCTTAAGAGGTTGTGCGTTAATTATGTGACACCTTGTATATATTTATCGACAGGTTTAAGGTATCTTAGAGTGTGGTTTAATTTTTCATCGAAAAAGGAGAAATTTTTATTTACTAATAGAATTTAAGTAACAGCAGTAAACAGCTATCAGGTTCTGTAGCAAATAAGTTGACAAAACACCATGTAGAATCGTAGAGACAACAATAAGTGTACAGCGTAGACTATTTCTGCGATAAGTTCAACTTCCTGGGAACTTCCATATTTTTTTTTAATAGTTAGGTAGCTAACTTAATGAGGGTTTTCATGAAAATTCACGCCACCAGTCGGCGCCATTTTGACAAGAGCTCTTCCATTTCGACAATGATTATAAAATGTATGATGATTGATGACATTCATCATTCGTTTCATTCGTTCGTTCATCATTCAGTCATGACTAATGAAAATATTCTTAGGCGCTTTGACACTTTTGACAGATGCCGGACGTCTCAGTGCTGCCACCTAGTGAACGTCATTTCAGAAAACCCTCATTGATTTGTCTATAGGTAATAAACAGTCGAATGCAGACAAATTTCCAAATCTAGAACATGAAACCTTTTGTTTAATCATGACTCACTACTGACTATAACTAATAGCTCGTTTGTTTGAAATGTTTCTTAATTTTTTCCGAGAACAACACGTAAATTAGGACATTTGTCTGCAGACTCGATGCATCTAGCGTGCATATTCATACGTCAAAGTCACTACCTACCTTTTTGTTCCTGGACAAAAAATGACATTAACATGGAAAAGGACACGATGATCACGAGTCACTGTGTTTGTGACTATTTAAATTGACAGAAATTAATGGTACCTATAGTCCGACTCGTCGTAAGCGCGACCCTCTGCAGAAGCACTTTGGTTCACGAGAGGGTCGTGCTTACGACGGTCGGACTCTCTGGACGGTACGTCTAGTATTGTACTCTCAATCTATATCTATACAAATAATAAAATTGACGTGTCTGTTTATAATGTCAAAATAACAACTTTTTACTAAATGCATAAGAAAGTATAAACGGTACTTATAACAAAAAAGCAATTTTCAAAATTTATGTCTGTCTGTCTGTCTGTTTGTTCTTGTTGTTGTTTGTTTGTTGTTTGTTGTTGTTTGTTTGTTTGTCTGTGTGTTGTTTGTTTGTCTGTTTGTGTTTGTTTGTTTCTCCGAAAAGGCTGGGCCGATTTTAACGGGACTTTCACTGGCAGATAGCTGATGTTATGGCGGGTAGCTTAGGCTACTTTTGTTTTCGAAAAATATTTAGCGTTCCGCTCAAAAAAAAACCCATGAAATTATGTACAAAAAGTCGGATTTCAAAAATTCTTTTTTCATTTAGTTGCGCAATTTTTGAGGATAGTTATAAGCTATTTAACATCACGCTACGACCCTTAGGAGCCGAGCAAAAAGAAAAAAGTCAGAAAGAACACTAAGCGAAAACGAAGTAATAGCGCGAGCGGGCGATTCAACGTGACCGTTGGCGACGGGTCGGAGGACGAGGGAGTTTTATTGAAATGTGGCTGTTATTTTAGTATATTGTGTATCTTTATCCACGCGAAGTCGCGGGGCACAGCTAGTAACCAATTTAACTTAGTGTATGTAGTGTAAATATATGCCTCAACAAATAAGCATTCGATTCTCTCCGTCGTTCGATGTCAGACTGCCGAGAGGACGTCTTAAATCCGATGGTACCGTTTAATGTAAGTCTCGTGGTCAATCACGAGACGCAGATTATATCCTGTCGCCGCGGTACATGCACACAGGTACCTACAGGTACACACTGCACGCCCAGACCCGCAATCAAGGCGGATTTCTTGAACCATTACCACTAATAATCGGACCGGCTACTGTGCGTTTTCAAAATCATTAGCCACAGAAATAAATGACAAAATGTTTCAAGAATTCGCATAAGACCTACCCTTTTTCTGTCGATCGTGTGTTTTATCTTAATCTCCATACAATTATTATAATTACAATAAAAATAACCACATCTCAAGCATAAGTAAACAGAACATTATAATAAATGGATGTACATTAAGCAGTAATAGAATAACATTTGAAATAGTCGAAGTATTTTGTGACAAGACAAACTTGTTTTTTTTAAGATGGTAACGTAATAAGCGCCCTTGAAAAGACTTCAACGCTTCACCGACATGAAGTTCATTGATCCAGCGCTATTATGGAGCATGCTTTAATCAGATTAACTTCAATATAAATAAGTGACTCGTTATTATGTAATGTATAAATTATTTAAATTTTGATCCGAATTCAACTTCGATGATGTTTGATTATCGGATGTTTTGGCGGGAAAGTTTGTTGAATACGAGTGTCGATAGAGATAGTGTAATGAGATGATAAGAGAGGGTCACAGTGTGACAGTGTGCTCGGTGCGGGTGGTGCGTGCGGCGGCGCGGTGCGATGCTGGCGCGGCCGGTCGGCAGGCGGAAGGCCGGCGGGCGCGAGGCGCGGGTCGTCGACACTCCACCACTCGCTGCACTTGCATCGTCGTGTATGGCGCGCTGACGGCCGCGTCTCGTTCAGTCCGCGCCGGCTCTCAGGGGTACGTGGTCGCACGCGACGCCGGGAGGTCAGCGGCGACTAGTTGCGGCACGTGTGCGCGCCCGGTGGCTCGCCCGCGCTGCCGCCGCAACGCGCGCCGGCATGCGCCGCTAGCCCGAGCATGCGGCTGCCCTTGCTGCCGCTGCTCGTGCTGCCGCTCGTGCTCGCGCGCCCGGCAGCAGGTGAGCAATACCTACCTTTTATATTCTTACAAACACCTCACATCACCAGTGAAGTTTGCACAAGTTTTTCTCGGGAAATTGCCTTTCGTGAACTTTAGAACGTCTGTAACACTGCACATTCGTGCTGTGAAAAAGTTGTTAACTCGTAAAAGTTTTAATAGTTTGTGGAAAATTTTGCATTTGGCACTATTTGTAAAGCATTAAAATATTTTAAGAGTCTTCAGGAAAAAGTTTGTTTCAGTTCCATGAAATCGTAAATCAGTAATTCGAATTGGCATTTAATGAAAATTATATCACTCTATTTGTGAAAAGTTTTTTTACAAAAGTTGACCTAACTTTCCTCCTCCCGGGAAATTGCAGCAATTCGTGAACTTTCAGCGTCCGTGCGTATTTATAAGGTTACTTGGCAAAGTTTTCGTTTACTCACTTGCTATATGGGTACGTAATTGTTTGGCTTTTATTTCTGTATTTATGTTTAAATAATTCTTTGGCACAGTCGCAAGTGATAATTGTTTTACCTAATTGTTCCAAAAAAGTTTTTTTCGAAAAGTTGTAGAATGATAATTATAAATGAAGAATATAGTGATTTATTATTATATTAGGTACTTACGTTATAATTATGTTAGTTGAATATTTGAGTGGGTTGGGTATAATGAATAGTGGTGCATTAATCAGGGCATGTGATAATGTCTGCCGGACCGGTGCGACGGCTTCCGCGCGACGTTACGCGAGACGAACCGTTTTAAACGCACCAACTTATATTAACACGCCGCTTATTCAATGTTACGTTGTTTATCACACGAATGTCTGGTCTCTGGAGACGGTTAGATTATTACAAATCTGGTCTGGTGATATTTTTTTATGAAATGAAAGTTTAGAGACTGAAAAATATTTCAGGCCAGCTAATTTAGTGGTTTAATTGGGATTATAACCAGTTATACCCTACTCATGTTATATTTTCTGTCTCAGTTTTAATGAAGCTTTTGGGACTAAAATAAATTTGAAGTCAAATATAATTACGAAATCATTTGTAGCTCTACCCAACTCCCGAACCTTGCTCGAGCCAGCCCGCGCTGCTGACCCTGTACCCTTAAATTCTTCCCTAAATAATCAACAGTCCGATCTAGCCTGTCCCTAGCTGTCCTCCCAGCGACGCCCTAAGCCGAGGTCCGTACCCCACAGAGGGTGCCCTTAGCTAGTGATCGCTTAGTTCTTAAGTTGTATGCCCTGGCTGGAAGCCTTAATTTATTGAGGTATCTACAGGAAAGTCCGGTTAAGCAGCCGACAACCTCCTAGGGTGACCTGCAATGTACCATTTCCCAAAAACAAATAAAACTAAGCTCTACTCAACACCTCTGTTTAACCCTTCGCGGAATACAGGCGTTATGATACGAACGTATAATACTTGGAAGAAGATTTTGTGATTTCGAATTAACTTTATGAAAATCCACACTTATATTCCAAATATTATGTTTTTAACAGAAGAATTATCGATTTTATTGAATTTATTCGTATCCGATATTAGATACTTTACTTACATGTTTCTGGGAAAGTTTCTTTAAAAGTCTTGAGGAAAAAAACATTCGTGAAAGCAACAGCATTTTTTATATGGAATAAATAATATATTAGTTATTTAGGTATATCGTATATGAATGTGCTATGTCTTCCGGTTTTTAACCGACTTCGAAAAGGAAGAGGTTCTAGGTTCGACTGTATGTATGTTTTTATAAATAATAGTTATAAGATTATGTTATTGTTCCTGGCTAATCACTGATTAATTAATAAAGTGACGCTTTTGAGTAAAAGCATGGTTTAATACTTAACAGGGTTAATATCAATCATTACTGGAAACGTAACTATTTAAAAGTAGCACTGTTTTAAATAGTCCAATTATTCGTTTACGAACTTAACAGACTCTACCTTCATTAATTGTACGGAAGTCTCGTGTCCTTTACTAAAATATTACATGGTAAAGCCAGCGGTAGTTTTGCTATGGATTAACAGAATATCTTACACAATCAGTACCTACGACTTCGATACTGAAAAAAGCCTATAATGTTCCCACTGTTGGCTCACAGGCCTCCTCTCTTCGAGAGGGAGTGAGCCGTGATGTACCACGCGGGCCCAGTGCGGGTTGGTAGATGTAACATGTCTTCGAATTTTTGGTTCTAAGACATGCCGGTTTCCACACAATATTTTCCTTCACCGTTTTGAGAGCAGTAGTGACGAAATTATTTACACAAAGTCAAGTGCTTGCCTGAGTTCGAACCCACGACCAACAACTCGTAAGTCAGGGCCGTCACCACTGGGCCACCACTGCTCTTCTGAAAAATTTACCTACAATAGAATTAGGTTCTTAAAAAAAAATTGAGCATAAATTATTATCCTTATCGTTATCGATCGCTATACCACTACCAATACCACTTTCAGAAGCACCGATTTGACATGTTGGAATGTTGTACACCTCTGCCTAACCCCTGGGGACAAATAGTCGTGATGCTATGTTATATAAGTCGGAATTAATCAATTTATTGGTCGACATTACCGAATATGTTTATTTATTTATAGAAGAACCAACAGCTATAAGAGATGGATAATTATGTGAAATATAGAGCAAATTACAGGTTCTCACGGGTAAAAACAGTGTCTAAAAATAGTAGAAATCTTAGGATCACTGACAAGGTACAATCAGCACTATGCACTTTTAAAAAGTCAGCTGTCAGCCGAGTGCCTGCAAAGTAGGTTTTGGTGGTAAATGGGTCAAATGCGAACTCTTTAGAAAGAATATTAAAGTCCTCACACACTGTAATAATTCTTAAAAACATTTCTGAATCATTTGTCCTTAATCTCCATATTCGGTAGGTACTTTAGTACGAATCTTAGATAGGTTCATCATGTAAGTATACTATAGTAGTCAACAATCTCAAGGAAAGAACATTAACAGCTAACATTTGCCAGAGAACTGTCGATTACATTAAAGCTTTTCTCGCTGCTACTCGATAAAGATAAATTTATAAACTAGCACCGGCACTCTCAAAGGAAGTGATAACTCTCATCAGAGTACACAGGTACCTACTCAAGTATGGCAGGCTTGCAGTACAGGTGACTGTCTTGAGCCTGATTTACATGTCTACAAATTAACAGAGTCTGTTTCCTGAAGGAAGTTTTAAAATAAAAAGAACGTGGAAACTCCAATTTTAGGAACTTAGGAATGAATGGTTGGGCAGTAGAATTTTCTCTCTCTAGATTTTGTGTATGAATTTGCAACAAATTATTTTGAATTCTCTGATAAGTACTTAAAGGGAAAGTCAAAGTTGTAACATACCTTTACCTAAGTTCAATCATGTTTGTTCAAAAGTTAAGTTAGTAACTCTCCTAGTCCAGACTTAGTACTTAGAGTTATCTGTCAATGACGGAAACAATTTGAGAAGGACTCACCTAATTAAAAAGTTGACCTGACATACACGACTTGTTCGTTATCTAATAATTAAATTAGTAAAGGGTGGTCTCATACAATTTGTGTAAATGCTTATCACCATTCACCGGGCACAAGTCCAACCCCGAGCTATAAATAAAAATATTCTCAAAAATCTCAAAACATGTGACAGAACAAATAGTTATTTGGGCGTCGGCGCACATAGTTGATGTGGCACCACAGGAAGTCGCGCGCTTGTTACTCTGACAGTGATGAGAACACTCATGTATCAAAATGTTAGATTTTGTCAAAAGGAACGCTAAAATAATGAGAAATCTCGACAAACGATAATGTATCAAACGTTTGTCATATGACGTTTTTACGTAGGAAGCGCATTTCTGAAATGCTTATTACTCCGAGAATTTAATATCACTCCCTAACTAATATTATGCCCGGCTACTTTAATAGGACTACCTCGTTGGTCTAGTGGTTTCAAGTGCTACTGCTGAACATGAGGTCATGGGTTCGATTCTTAGATTGGGCAAAGTGTTATTGGGTTTTTCTATCAAGAATTTATTCAGTAGCAGCCCGGAGTCTGTAGTTGCTGCCAATAGGCTCGCCCCCTATTGGGACGGCAAAATGTGGGTGTATAAAGTGTATACATACCTAGTTACTCCCGTGCCTAACCTTTCGGAGAATTACAGGCGTGATGTTATTTTGTGTTTATTTAATATCAATTTTATAGCGTGGATAATATGATATCCAGAAAAAAGATGTCATATTTTTTGTAAAAAATAAAATATTAACATTTATTGCTGCCATAACACCGTGCACCTCCAAACTAATTGATTCCAAAATGGCTACATTTTTTTGTACCTCTAAGGATAAAGTCTTTATATTTGCTTGTCGATGCAGCATCATTTGCGTGCCCGAAATAAATTCCGAAGCACCGTATCCAAGCTCCAAAATCTCGGTCGTATATTTTAATAGGCTATAAACCGTAAGGCAGATCTCGCAAAGGCTTACAACTTGTAATGTCGTTGTTAAATAATTAACATGAATGTCCTGAGTGGAACTATTTTTCGTCCCAATTTTTGAGTCGCGTCGTCTTTGTATAATTCTCCCATAAAACTGGCTAGTTGAGGCGCGTACACGCAGCTTACAGCGTTTAAGTGAAATTAGCGGCAGTTAGCGCCTGCTTCTATGTATTTAATATCCACTTAACTGAATAACATAATATTTCTCTGTCTGGGAAACATCCGCTGGCTAGACCGCCGCCCTGCTGCGGGCAACCTAGTGCCACTGAATAGATAGGTACAGAAGCCCAACTCCTTACAAAGAGGGAAAACAGGTGCAGGTATTCATAGACGCGTACATATGTACACTTTGACAACTTTTAAAGGTTCTATCGTTTATTTTCGGAAAAACCAAACTTTTCCGAATTAAATGTGACTGGTCAAATAAGGGAGTGACGGAATTAGAGCGTTAATCTATGTATAATAATTTAGGTGGGGATATAAATCAATTTCTATTGGTCGATAGTCACATTTTATTCGCTATTTTCGGTGTTTCCGTAGATAAACGATGGACCCTTTGAACGTTGTCAAACTGTACGGCAATCACAAACAAATGTCGTCCAAAATGCGCTTGCTTTCGCTTTATTACGTAAACGTAAACGCTCGCACACATAGACACCCGTCTATGTGTGCATGCGTTTTCGCTAGTCGTATGGAGCTCCATACGACTAGCGGAAACGCAGGGACAGGAAGCCAGCTGGCCTTCTGTCCCTATCTATTATGTGCTAGTGCCGAGCCGCCGATATCAATGCATGTATGTTAACTAAGTACTTGTTTTTACTTCATTAACTTCGACGCGACGTCTGGTTGATTTCATGACCGTCGTGAATTAAAGGGCAAGCGTTGACGACTGTATTAAGAACCTCGTAAAATGATAACTAATAAGAACGCGTTTGTTTTTAACACTTAATTAGAGTTGTACCTACTACTTGATTCAAATTGTATCGACGTTTTTATGTAATTGACATATTAAATGTAAACTATCGAGTTTAAAAATGAATATCTATTTTGGATTATGCAAATGTAACCTTAATCCGTCATAGACTGATTGTCTGATTCAGACAAAGCAATTAAAAAAACGAATTAGAATGCACATTTCATTGACAGACGTCACATCAACAAACAATGTATTAAATAAGCATCATTATCAATGTTATCAAAAATAAATGTACCTACGTGATACTCGTACATTTATTGTTACTAAAACTACAGGTTTTTCCTGCACGAAAATTCTTAGTAACAATCCTAAAATTACATAATAAGTATATTTTTTTTTTATGGAAAATCGTTAAATTAATTCTCTTGCTCTGGGCGGAGCGGAAGGGCGTGTCAGACTTTTACTGACTAAAACCCACCCGTGTTCCTTCAGTTGCCTGTGCCGGGGCCACGGTAACTCTTTCGAACATCCCGCAAAATGTCTTTGACATTTTAAAATAAAACTAATGCGTCACCTAACTTAGATTACGTTCGCGATTATTATATTTAATGACAAAATCGTCAGTGTACTGTGCACAAAAATTCACAACTCCACAGAAATTAGTCATCAGACTGGATTGGAGCCGTTTGGTAATGTTTTGTCCGGATTGGTGCATATTTGCATGTGTAAATAAATATTAAAGAGTTCGGGCGTCTGGTCTCGGCGATCCGTCGGCGCCGGCGATGATTCCAGAGGAACCGCATATCGGACAACTGAACACCTGCGGGCTGGTGACAGCGAATTTATCGATGTCGATAATTACGATATTGTTAAATGAGCGAAGGAACGTGTGGGTGATTTTGTTTACATAGTCGTGTTGCAAGTTGCAGTAACAGATGATTGGATAAAGTTTTCTTAGATAAATTATAAGGTTAAAATGTCCTTTGTTCCTTCTGCTACGTGTGGTTGCCTACACGACCAATACTGAAATATATGTATTCAGCACTGAAATTGTATTGCTCTTGTCCGCGACATCTTGAGGAAGACACATTGCCAACGCAACGCACGGCGACACTTTTGGGAAATATGACGATTGATGAATTGATCGACGGACAGAACGTAGGCTCTGTCTACGTATGTCGTTTATTGTTCTCCAATATGCACATTACGTCGCCACTAACGGGTTTATTGCTTTGGAATGAACACACTCGTCTGCATGCCAAGTGGCGATTCCTGGTGATCGCCCCTTTGAATTATGCGCACGGGCACGCTTACGCGTCTGCATTCAATCGCCTCACGAGATTTATGTGTGTCCCGCCTGTTTGCCACATACAAATATTTCCATGAATTTCGACGTGAGAAGCCCGGTGTGCCGGCCGCCTCTGTGCAGACTTACATTAACATCACACCATCTGTGTTATGTTATCGCGCGTTTAACTTCTCAGCGTATAATGCGCAGATTGTTGACTTCACAAGAAAAGAGGTTATTAATCATAACGTCTGGAACTTGTTTGTTTTCTATGTTGATGTAATTGATTACAACGATATATTTTGGTTGTATCGATTCGAATTCATTAAATAAATATGTCTTAAAGCTATATTAAATCTAATCGATTATGCTGTGACTTGTTTATGATCTGTAGTTTATTAAAATAAATATTTTTCAAAGTTATATTTAGAATCAATATGCAGGTAAATCACGGACGCTCCTTTTTTATTCACCTAACGAACTCTTAAATAAAAATCGAGGTTACAAAAATTTTGCAATCAATTATAAATTTTATCGATATCTGATGCAAGCTCGTAAGTGTCGCATCACTAGTGTGGATGCAAGCGCGGTGCAGGCGGCGGTGCATCGGCGCACTCCCGCTATTGTTAGTAGGCCCCGGCCTGCCAAACCGGAGTATTTTGTGTCCCGCCACTTCAACTTATTGTCTCGCCTGCCCTTAATTAGATGTAGTATTTACTTGTGTATAGAACTCGCTTTTGAAAGTAAGTTAGTATTATTTTTATTTGCGACGAAATATTAGCTGGCTGTTTCGTGATTATTTTTCACAGGAGACGTGAAAGTAACTTGAGGAATCAAAGAATTAAACTACATTTTAAAGGCCTTTCAGGACATGCAGTACTGAATATCTTTAAATAATAATAAAAAGGACGACATATGAAACACTGACTGCTGTAAATAACCGTCTGAAGAAAAAAATACTTTTTCTTTACATAATGAATGAACTTTCTCGCTATTACTATAAACATTAAACTTAAGGCGAAAGCGCCTGGGTAGCCCACGAAATGCAAATTGTCTTACGTTTTTGCGAATTGCAGGTCAGTATTAGGTTGTATGTTGATTAAAATACGATTCGCGACCGTAACAAATATATATTTACAGAATTATAATAATTAAAGTCATCAATACAACTCTCTAAGACCAAGTAATTCTACTGAATGTCTATTTCATGAAATCTTGACATTTGGGGATTATACTAACTTAATTATTATACTTACTTACTACTTATTACTGATTCTAATGATTATAATTCCGTAAATGCATCATTGTTACGGTTGTAAATCATACTTTAAGCCACATACACCCAGACACTGAGCTGCAAATTGCAAACATCGTAAGAAAATTTGAATTTTGCGGGCTACCTTAGCGCTTCCCCCTTAAGTACGAATGCATGCAGTATACAAAATCAGGGCATAAACAAACCTAGGGAAAATATTTCGATAGACAAAATAAACGCTCAATATGGAAACTCTATTATGTTATTGTATTACACATTGCAACATACTCGTAATTGGCAGTATTTAGGCCCATGTTATTGTTATCGAACGTAGATGCATATCCGATTACAAATTGCAACCACGAACCCTCTCTACAATCCTTCTTGATCCCGCGATACGTCATATTTGAAAAAAGAACCGTCTGTCAAAAGAAAAAAAGATTTGTAAAAGCTCTATTACCGTTTGTAGCACGCGTAGCACATCTGCTACGATGTTTTGATTGGTCTAGGAAGTTAGGAAATGTTTGGGTTGTCACCATGATTTTAAAGTGGTGTTTTTTTAGAACGAAGTTCCTTAACGCAGCCTGCGGTAGGAGTTGACTGGTAGCAATCGTCACGTAAGGAAAAAGCGTTACGTCCATGCCACTCTGTCTCTCTTTCTGTATGTTTCTATTACGTGCAACGAAACAAGCATAGAATTAGTTTATTTAACTAAACAAGATACAAATCACTTGCTTGGTACAGGCAAGTGTAAAAACTAAAAGATACACTAACGGCCGAACCCAATAACCTATTTTCAGTAACAGACAGATTGCTATTGATGGTAGACAGTATAATTATAACTATCCTTATGTCAGGCCGGTAATATTCCATAATTTCTTATAGATTATTTGGTCATTAAAAGCATAGATAGATAGGTTTTTCTATCTCCAGTATGCCAAAACTGGTGATAGATAGGTTATTGAGTTCGGCCGTTAGAGTAATTCAATAGCGATAATATTTACAGTCTGGCCTGTCTAATATTTTAATATTTCAGATGAAACTTTAGGAGAACATTTAAAAAACAATGAAATGTGGATATTACCACTTTCCTAACATTCTAAGAATTAGCATATTCCTAACTGTTAGTAATTCCACGTAGGTATCTATAAAATAACTGTGTTTGAGTCATAAGAGGAAATGAAAATTCTTAAAAATAATATTATTTTCGTGAATGTAGTCATTTACCTACTTACCGTATTTTTTTTTTTTTTAGTTTTCCAACGATAATGACGTTTACTGAAATGTGTCAAATTTTGAAATTGTCGTTTGAACGTACTGGCCACTTTGAATTAAAATTAAACCTGCGTGGTGTGAGATTCCAGAGTGAAACTTTTTCCATACGATACCTAAAAAATCATCATCATTAATTTCATTCTTAATTTGAAAAATGTACAACATTCGATTGTTTGACTTTCAATTGTTTTTTCATTCAGCTTTAAAAGTAAAGGTGGACATTGAAAATTAGAGTAATTTTTGAATACGAGTTCCGACGTGGAACTAACGCAGCAGAAACAGCTCGCAATATCAATGCTGTGTTTGGAGAGGATACCGCTAATGAACGCTCCGTGCGTTTTTGGTTTAATCGCTTTCGTAGTGGAAACTTTGACTTGAAGAATGAACCTCGAGGAAGACCAGCCACTAAGGTAAATAACGATGAATTGAATGCGATGGTGGAAGCCCATCCGTATCAGACTACTAAGGAATTAGCGGCATGGTTTGATGTTAGCATATCCATAATATGGACCCATTTGCATCTAATCGGTAAGATAAAAAAGCTTGAGAAATGGGTGCCCCGTGATTTGACTGATCTGCAGAGAGAAGCGCGCGTTGAAGCTTGCCTTACCTTGTTGAACCGGTACAAAAATGAAGGAATTTTGGGGCGAATTGTGACGTGTGATGAAAAGTGGATTCTTTACGATAGTCGCAAACGAACAACGCAATGATTTACTCCAGGTCAAAAGCCACAACAATGCCCTAAATCGAAGCTTACCCATAGAAAAGTGATGGTAACTGATTGGTGGTTTCTTCAAGGTGTAATTCACTACAGCTTCCTCAGATCCGGTCAAGCAATAACAGCAGATGTATACTGTACAGAATTTCGAACAATGATCGAAACTCGCAGCGAGACAGCCCCGACTCGTCAACCGATCTTCACCACTATTGCTCCATGATAACGCAAGATCTCACACTGCTCGATAAACTGTTTTTACACTACAGGACCTACAGAGAAACCATCCGTCATCCTCTGTATTCGACGGACCTGGCCCCAACCGACTACCATTTTTTCCGCGATTTGGACAATTTTTACATGGTAAAAAATTTTCTTCCCAGGAAGCAATTCAAAATGGCTTCACACAGTTTGTTGAGTGCAGGTCCCCAGAGTTCTACGGCAAAGGCATAAATGACCTTCCCATGTAATGGCAGAAATGTATAGACAATGAGGGTACATACTTTGATTAAATAAATATATTTTACCTAAGGAAAAAAATGTTTGAATTTTTCAGTACAAAACGGCAATTTCATATTTAAACCGCTTATATGTTATGCATATTAACCGCAAAATATGTATGTTACTATAATGTTAATTACTATGATGATACCTTACTATGATGTTAATTCAATTAAATTATTTTAATAACAGGTTCGCTGTTTGTGTGGGATGTGATACCTTTAACTTCATTTTAAACTCTGCTCTTACTATAAAAATAACATTTAGGAGAAATATGTCTCAGTGCCCGAGAAATATTGTAATTGAATAACTATGTAAACTATGATAGTTAATGTTTGAATCTTAATAAATCTGAATAACTTAACTCGGGTTGCCCGCTTCATTAAATTACCGGGGAGTACGGTTACATGAATTATATCGTTTACCCTTACAATTATTCTGTTTGAACATCCTAAAATTAAAATATTTAATCAAACGGCGAGACGGAGACTTATCATATTATGCAAAATGTGCTTTCAACCCAGACACCTGGTTAAATTTGTCCTTCATTGTCCCAGAAACGAGAACTAGGTCGGCGGGAGGCTGCCAGACAATCACAATTTTAAATTAGGTACCCTTTAACGGCTAGACGGACTTTACGTATATAAATGCATTTCATTAGGGATCGCTAGGTCTCAGTTTACGAGAGCTTTATTAGGCCGTCTGGGACTTTGTCATAGCCACTTTGAAGTTAGACGGTAAAACTTTACGACTCATTAATAGTGATCATCTTGGCTACTAACAGTTTTGTAGATTTTATGACGTGACTTCCATTAGTCGCGCAATTTGTATTAACCTGGGGAATGTGTTGCTATGGAAACAGTTGAGCCTACCTTGGAAATAGAAAAGACGTTCTTTTGTTTTTCAATTTGGATCGACTTTGTCACCCATTTAACATTTTAATTATATACTTCGAATTCTTGAGATAAGTTTTTTGTTGATCATTTGTAAACCTTGACCGTAAACTACCTCTTAAAATACAGGTATAACCTAGCTTAAGAGGTAAAGTGTTATTCTTGTACATAATTTGGGACATAAACCAAATATCAAACTGTATCTCAAACTCTATATGTTTTTCGATAAATAAAGATATTTATTATTATTTTAATTTTTTGACATAACTCGGGACCCTGGGGTCCCGGACCTTTGGAAGGCGTATGAGGGGCCGAAGCCAACTCGCAGAGGCCCGTTAGACGTTTTTAATTATATGAAGCACCAACCTACGATTATCCCTGTATGCACTATCCAGGTGCACCCAAGGACAACCCCCGGTTGGTGTAGGACTATAGCAGGATACAAAAACAAAGATATTGGACTATGGGTTTGAGTGGCTAAAGTGGACTTGTTACCTAGGACTATGGAAAGACTTTGGTGGCCCCCGCCTGATCAATGTTTTATATAATATATACACGGATAAAATGGCAGGGGGTGACTTGCACACTCAATAATGGACCCCCGAAAACGGTCGCTAGCACTAGTGTCGTAGCAACAAGGGGGCAACGTGTCCTGAGGTGCTTATGAGGAGTGGAGAGGTATTCCACGGCTATCAGGACAATCCCGGAAATACGGTCAAGATCCCTACCAGCATCTTATTGGAATACTTCCTGACTCCGATCGCGTTTGTTCTTGCGAGTCTCCGCTCAAGCCGGCCAACAAAGGCAAGAATGAGGTCGGAGCTCTGTTCCTCGTCAGTGTTCACTCCGGCCGGTCAATAAAGGCGAGACAGAGATGAGGAACAAGATTTCTCCCTGGAGATAGGGTCCGTGGGATTGCTACTGCCCAACAGCTCGCCACATACTACCCTGCGGGATCATGTATCTCTCTTGGTATGGCTCCTCACCCTAGACTCGTTTCGGCAAAGTAAGCTCTACCGGCACAGACCTAATTCAGGAGCACGCAAGCCTCACAACGACGTCATACGTAGAGATACGGCGGTGGGGTTATTATTATTTTTTCATTTATTTAATTTTCCAGCTCCATCAGTCGCAAATTGTTGGGAGAGAAGAGCTTCAAGTCATCCATGTAAAGAAGGTGAGATATCACTTGACCACCTCTTCTCAACCGATAGCCTAGACCTGGATCCTCCAGCAGTGTGCTTAGAGTATTCAAGGCTAAGCAAAACCAAAGCGGACTCAAACTATCGCCCTGAAATATTCCCCGCTCAATCCTGATCGGTTCATCGATCCCCCGGATCTGTCGACATCCTGGATAGAGAAGGACCGTCCTCCAATGTCTCATACACGACATCAAGAAGGTGCGTAGAGTTGCGTCTATTTTGTACAACTCCAGCACCCTAATGAGCCATGTATGTGGCATCGAGTTATAGGCCTTCTTATAATATATCCAACATGTCGACAGATCCTTCCAGGATCTACAAACCTGTTGGCTTATGGCCATCTCTATAAGGAGCAGCTCCTTAGTACCGCGGGATCCATTCTTACACCCATTCTGAGACACAGACATAATCGAGTTACCATCAATATGGTGTGCTATTTTTGTTCTAAGAATGGATGTAAGAACTTTATAGACCGTTGGTAAACATGTAATTGGTCTATAGTTTTTAGGTTCCGCAGTACTACCCGATTTATGAAGCAGGTAGGTAACTCCTGTCGTTAAGAACAGTGTTAGCGACCTAGTCTCTAAAGAAGACTGGAATTGCGAGGCTAAACAGGCGTGTGACCTTTGCAACCATTTAATCCAGAAAGTGTGCCAGTTAGGCAACGAAGGGACTCGGGCCACATCCAGATGACTAATGGTAATGGCCTCCATGTCTGGTATTGAATCACTCGTCTGTTCAACAACACGCATCCAATCACCTTCAGTGTGACTGACGGGCACCGACCAAATGTTTCGCCAAAAATTACTCATGGCCTCATTATCCGGTAGACGCGCGTCAGTCACACCTTGGGTGGGAATGGTCCGCTCCCATGCTCTGTATACCCACCTTTCATCGCCATCCATGCGGTTCTGAGTGTACCGATCCACACTTCGCCTATACCGACGGATACGGTTTGCCCAAGCATAAACTTTCTCCTTCAGAAAGTCGATGCGCTCTGTGACACAGGAAACATATTCTCGAGTACTAGTACTAGTTCCCGAGAATGCCCGTCTCACAAAGCGCATCACTCTTGGGCGTGTATTGCCCTCCCTGAAGCAGATAAGCTTCCCGATGAGTACCCTGGCCTCATTAATACGACGCTCAATCCTGCACTGCCAAGCTGGTGGTTTCGGCCGTACAGCTCGGTCAGTGTTTGGAAATTTGACACGAGCTATACGACATGCCGCAAAACCCGTGTAATACAAAATTGAGTGTGTATCGCAAAGATCTGCGCTGCTTTCAATAAAATTTGGTAACACCTCATCCAGGGCACACACCAGTGCTCTGTTTTTTTTATTCATGGACAAACGAGGTAGTCGTGGTCTAAGGTCAGGTGATGAGAACCGGTACTCACGGATCGCATCCTCCAGAATGCCCCTCAATTTCACATTGCACATGTTGTCTGTAGATGTAGTCCTGGCTTCCTCCTCCTCGTCATGCTGGTTTGCCTGCAGTGGAACCTCGGCAGGCGCATGCACGATATTCTGAAATGGGGGAGACTTTTCCAGCAGGGCTACTCGCATTTCCGAGCGGAGCCGATCAAGTGTAGTATCATCCAATCTATGATTGTGTTGAACGACACGCACCTGATTCGATAATCGTTGTGGCGAGACGTTGACGGCAGGCTCAAGCACCTGAAACAGAGAGAGCATCCGACTTCGGTACGCTGTAAGGTTAATTCCTCCCTCTGTAGCCCCATAATATGCGCGCATCACTCTTTCATTTATGGACTGGGTCCATCGCATGCGCGACACATTTCCTCCGGCAGCGGGGACCCTGTCCGGGGCGTGTTGGCCTCGAGGTTCCAAGCCCGCTGGTGGCCGTCCTCTTCCTCGCCGTCGTAGTGGTGTTGAGGAGAGTGGGAAGAAAAACACGTCGCTCAAGCTCGACGCAACTGCAGCAACCGATGACACGGCGCTCACGATTGAGGCGCGTACCGGTGGCTGTGAGGCGGAGCTGAGCGACGAGTCCGGAGATGGTGGGTGTGTCATTGGTTTCAATCTTGCCCGGCTTCGAGTCAGCATTTCTTATTGTTATATTATGCTCCGTGTCATCATAGCATTTTGTTCTTGCATCCTAGTATCTACAATGTTTTGATGCCACTTTTGGGGTCATCATTGATATGTACAAACAATTATCTCAACATTGTTGCATATTTAAAATTAAAAATACTAGAAAAATTTATTCGGAGAAAAAAATTCTGACCGTCAGTTTTGACAGTCGGGCCACAGATTTATTATTATTATTATTCTCTTGAAAGTAATGCCAATAAAAAAGGGGAATTTTAAATAAAATAGAGAGCTTTATGAAAAAGTTTCATAAGTCAGGCTCGATTTTCCAAATATTATTCCAAAATGAAACAAAACTTAATTTCATCCAAGAGCAGCATGAAGCCATCAAATAACATAAACAGGATGTACGGCATTTCGTAAATCTTCTAAAATTAAAATTAATCAACATTTACCTGTGACATTTTGTTTATATTGGACTCTCTGCCAAAACTAATAGCTGAGTTTCGTAAAATTATTATTTTGACATAATCAAGCCAGCGTAATTTGTTGATAGTACGGATAAAACGGCCATTGATTATAATTAGACTGACGGATTTAGACGCCACTATTCTTGGGCCATTCATATACCAGCTATTAGGGCTGCTCCTCATGCATACTTTTATGTTAGAGTATAAATAATTCAAGCTTCAAACTCGTTTCAAAATCGAACTTTTCATTTTTAATTCACAATCCAAATAGCCCAAGGAGTTAGCAGGTGATTTCTTGACTTTTGAATTCTGCATTCAGGATCATTGATAGTTGTTGGGTCATCATTATCTGTGGTATGTTTTTTTAATACTAGGGCGCCAGTCAACCCTGTGCCCATTCATAATCGGTTGACACGAAGACGCCGCTGGCGCGCCTCTGATCTATTTCCAGCGTGCCCGCCTTGACTCCTCGCTCGTTTGTTTTTCGCGATCGTTTAGAATTCCCCCGCTAATTGCTCTAACAATATTATCTGTACACACATCGGATTGCAACCGAACTATTTTCATGGAATAGCTAGAAGAGACACACGGTCGGCTCTTATAGCTGTTTTATATCTTGTTCCAGTTTTTTACCATGTGGTGGAAATTTTCCAATTAAAACTTAGTGAGGATGTTTAGGGCTCCCACACAAAATTGCGAATTCGCATCGCATTGCAAAAATCTGCGAGCTCGCATGTGTGTTATTTTTGGCAAAAGGTAAGTTTGCGTGCAATGCGAATTCGCAATTTTGTGTGGGAGCCCCCCTTAGGGTTGAACGGTTCTGTCTTGGGACTAAACGGTATTTATTACTTTGTAATAAAAACTGCAATTTCGGAATCTGATTTCTATGGTGTTCATGGCGTATAATTTTACAAATTTTCCTGAAACAGACTAACTATTCCAGTAACCCCCTCAACAATTTCTTATTTGTTGTGTCTACACTGTAACCGTATCTATTGTTTTGCGAAACTTCTAAAACAATAGGACCTACATTTTTAACGTTTGAAGAGTCCTTGTCTACGACGCCACTTCAGCTCTTGACCTGGTTTTCTTCGGGACTTCAGACGGCAGTATAAAATCTACGAATAAAACAGACTTCCAGAGAATAGAAATATCACGGGTTAATATCGCACAGTTAATATTTAGCTCACGATCAGTTCCTTTTATCAAGGCAAATTAATATGCGATACTAGTGCTATGGTTCCTGAAACTCCTGGGTGTGTTATGGAATACCTTTATGTCCCATTCAAGTGGCAAAGTGTCGTTGGAACCCTGGCAACAGACTGGGATAGTTTAAACTTGTATAAGTGTGATATTAACATCACGTTTTTAGTGTTGAGCAGGGATATAGAACGCCACATGCTAGCTCTTAGTTCTTGATCTATTTGTCACAACTGCGCATGCACACACATCGACCGTTCTAATTTAATTTAATGTCTTTAGTAACTTTAATGAAAAAGCTTTAGTGAAAAGAGCCTCGTGTCTTTAATTTCGAGGATCCTTAACCGCTCGACAGCGTAACGATAAAAACAAACAAGGCATGCACAGCCTACGTTTGGACCGCTACACATTTTTTGTCGCAATTTTTCACACCCACACAATCGCAGCCGGATGTCGGCTCCAAATTGTGGCGCCAAAGTTGACGGAACTATCCAACGAGGATGATATGAAGTATTTAGATGCGCAGTAGAGCGCTTGAGGAAGTTTTAATAGACTGAAACGAGTGTAAGAGAGTCATTACCCAATTAGAACACAAATGTAACACTAAGAAGGGACTAAAGAACTATGACTTTATAGGAACTATGGCTTCGAAGTTATACTAAGGCTAGGCTCGTTAAAATAAATAGAGTAGGTACGAAGTAATGCAGAAACATTAGATATTAGGTGAGTTTGGAAAGCATAAGAGCCCTGTTGGAGACTGGAGACTGTTTACACATTAGGAATAATTTTAAGATTTAAAAATACATTGCTAGTTTTCTTCATATCAGGAGAAGTCACAAACAAAACGCATGCCTCAATTTGCGTACGGTAGCGCTCTATTGCTCTTATTGCTACTCTAGTCCACGGAGATAATTATAAGCAACATGCTCCTATGGCCGCCGGAGTCAATGTCCTCGCTCGCCACACTAAAATCATATTCGAATATATTTACATTTCTCCCAAGGTGCTTTACTGCCAGTACCGAAGTTCGAATTCGAAAACCGGTCAAGCACGCTCCGGGCTTTAATGCGCGCCATATATCAATTTAAACTTTCGTGGTTTCAATAAAAACGTAGCACAGCAAGAGAATATTTGTTGATAGAAAACCCTATTGAAACCATACAAGAACTCGTGCACGGTAGCTGCGCTTGCGACCACAGTCTGACCAGTGTGGCGGTTAGAACGTTTTAGTACCTCGCAAATCCCTCTCGAACGTTCATTGTCGCTACATTGATTGACCTAAAGGCCGCTGACTATTAACAGTTAGGTATGGTGTTTACAGCAATTGGAGTTATCAGGATGGTAGAAAACGATACTTAATTTCATTTGGTCGCTCATTGTTGTTACTCTTTTTCTTATTTTCGGTCGCCCTGCGTTTGGTCCTTCGTCTCCTTCCATTATGTGTCTAGTTTCAAATTCTGGACCTTCATCTAATAGAAACTACGAAAGCTAGGAGAGGATATGAGGTAAGGAGGTTGAATAGTCTGAATATTCCTGTAAAATAGTGAAGAGCTGCTTTCCCTAAGTTGTGAAAGGCAGCTAACAGGAGCTATCATGGTGAAGGCCAAATCCTAGGTCAAACAAAAACATGTCTAGTTCCTTTAAACCAGACATAAGCCGGGAAAACACAGGATGAGAGAGTCGAATTCTCTCACGTAGGCCCGACAACAACCGGTTACCATGGAAACCGTTGCAATCCCAGACGGCCGCGAAATATATTCCTACGTGTTGAATAAAGTTACATAATTATACAAATACGACCATTTATTAATAATTAATGTTGATTAAGCTAAAGACATTTGTTTAAATATAGGTAAGTATATATTATAATAATATATAATATATGTATGTGTGTTTTATCCTATATGATAGATATGTACCTTTAGTACCTTTTTAATATTTTTTTTCACACATGAACAATGCATCTGCAATATTATCTCTCCACCACTCTTGGTTGACTGGTAGAGAATGACTAAGGCATTAAGTCCGCCTTTGTACCTTAATTGTGCGCAAACATTAATTAATTAAGAAACACATCATCATCTGCTTAGCCTTTTTCCCCACTATGTTGGGGTCGGCTTCCAGTCTAACCGGATGCAGCTGAATACCAGTATTTTATATGGAGCGACTGCCTGTCTGACCGCCACAACCCAGTTACTGAGTAATAAGATACCCCTTGGTAAGACTGGTTGTCAGACTTTCGGGCTTCTGACGATCCGTAACGATTATCAAAGATCCACGAATGACAGCCGGGACAAACGGCTTAATGTACTTTCCGAGGCACGGAGGGGTCTTGGTAGGTATGTAAAGATGGTCACCCATCCATGGACCAACCGCGGCAAGCGTAGCTTAACCTGATCGATTAACCCGTGCGGCTGTTATTACTTAGCCACAAGCCCCCAAATTAATTAAGAAACTCGCGGCTAATATAGAATCTAGTATAGAATAGCGCTATAATCACATAAGCATTGATTTATTTTGAGCAAACTAACGGGTGATTACGTAACTGTCTGAAAATGTGTTATGCACTATGACTAAACAGTTTAATTCTACCAACACGTACCTAGTAATATCGACAGAACCACTTGAAAAAAAAAGCATGTTCAAAATAAGACGCTTGACCCTAGACTCGATGCTTGCTCATACATTATGCACAATAATGATTACACAAAAATAATAATTAAAATTCCAAAATGGTTATGTTCAAAAAAATCGGCTAAATCAATAGACTAAAATCATCTCTCTAAACTTTTGAAATTATTCATAATGAGCCTTAATTAATTTAAATTAATCCATTATTAATTATAAAACGTTAATAAATAAATTCCTCTAAGACATTGTCATTAATTCTGCTCACTCACTTCTGATACCTACCTACCGCAAGATTTACCTAAGTAATTTTTAAATAAAAATTATTTCGGCGAATATCAATCAATCTGCCTAGCCTTTTCCCAACTATGTTGGGGTCGGCTTCCAGTCTAACCGGATGCAGCGGGATACCAGTATTTTACGTGGAGCGACTGCCTATCTGACCTCCACAACCCAGTAACTGGGTAATACGATAGCCCTTGGTAAGACTGGTTGTCAGACTTTCGGGCTTCTGACGACCCGTAACGATCGTCAAAGATCTACGAATGACAGCCGGGACCAACGGCTTAACGTGCTTTCCGAGGCACGGAGGAGTCTCGGTATGTAAGGATGGTCACCCATCCACGGACAACCCTGGCAAGCGTAGCTTAACCTGATGGATCGACCCGTGCGGCTGTTATTACTTAGCCACGAGCTCCTCCGGCGAATATACAAGGTGTAATTTAAATAACGCACAACCTCTTAAGAGGTCATTGTACTCATCGTTATGAACAACTTTTACTACGGGACCAAAGCAGCACCCTAATTGCGTAATACACTATCAGTCGGAATCTGAATCATTTTGAACGATTCATGCGAATATAGATGTAGGAAACAGCACTTTTTTTACACCATGTAGATTGAGTTATCAACACATTGTGAAGGTCACGAAGAATAGTCTACGAAGAATGTTTCTCAACAAATTGATTTTCTCGAACATGTTTCATCCGCACATTCTAGCCTGTCGCCAAGTCCTCCCAAAGCTAATAAAACTTATACCCACACGAAACTACCCAAAATTAATGTGTAAACCAGACGACGACGGAGCGTGACAATATCTTAGGAGATTACGATCGATCAAAACTGTAAACATGTTACATATTATGTCCTCGTCCTCATCGATCATTAAACACCAACTTTTATAAAGTTGCTCCTTAGATCCGTATTTTCGAGCGAATAGTTGTAAAAAGTCAATCGATTACTAGTTATAGGCATGTCGGGTTGCGGTCGTTCGGTCGCGTCGCCGACCGGCGCGGGCGCACATTGAAAAATAGTGTCTGGCGGTCGTCTAGCGCGGCGGGCGCGCGCAGCCGAGCCCCGTGACTCACGCGCTGGAATCCGACCGAATACGGCGCTCCGAGCTAGCCGCCTGCGCAGCGTCCAGACACATCTGTTTAATTTATGTTTAGTCTGGACTCGGAGCGAACGTTTTATTATACCTTCGTATTGCAATTTTGTAATATTCCGCTGAGGAAGTTTTTAGGCTGATAAGATGTAGCGAAACTGGATTGGGCTTCATTCACAAAGGCGGCTACGGTCTGCTAAGGCTTTGATGTTTATATGGAGTTCCTGCTAATTCTATCAATTTAAACATTCTCTTTGTTTATTACCTATTTTAACATTCATACAAGGCCTATTTATTTTAGCAACATGAACCACCAGGCCTTAACTGTTTTGTTGTACAACTACATATATTTATACATATTATAATTTAAAGTCGCTTTTTGTGTCTGCCTGTGTGACATGATACATCTATAATCAACTTGCATACAGGGTGGCATCGACGTACAACGTGTTACTATGGATTCAGTACATGATTCTACGTTGAAATTTTTCGTCGGTTATTAAAAAAAAACCGGCAAGTGCGCGTCGGACCACGCACAATGAAGGGTTCCGTAGTTGAGATGAAGAAAGAAGAGAATTATCCCAAAAACAAACTTAACATTGTAGTTGAAAAACATGTGCTCCCATATATTCTAACTGCAAATGTAAGTTTGTACGCACAATATAGAGAGAATCGCCATGTTATTTTAAGACCACAGACTTCTTATAGGTTTTCCTGTAATCTCTAAATATATGTAAAACTATTTTCTGTATTTTTTTCAAAATTTTAGGCTCGGTAGTTTTCTTATAATTAAAACTTTAAAACTATTTATTTTAAAATTATAAAAATAATATATATATTTGAGACCCTCACCCAGTCCTTTCATTTGATATGTCACACACGGTATAGGTTGCAAAACTTTTTTTTAAATTTTCTTATTTGCCCCCCAAAAGTGACCTCCATATTCAAAATTAATGTATTTACTTTAGACGTCCGTGTCTGGGCCACATAAATTAATATGTGTACCACATTTTAACTTAATCGGTCCATTAGATTCGGGGAAAATTGGCTGTGACAAACGGATAGACAGACACACAGTGATCCTATAAGGGTTCCGTTTTTTCTTCTGTGGTATGGAACCCTAAAAAAAATCTGTTATCTTCTACAAAACTGCAATACCTATGCGGTCAAAATGTATGGAACAGCGATTTTTTTTTTAAATAAAGGCTGAATTCAACGCACGGGGTCCAGAATCATGTATTGAATCCATTAACAGGTTGCGCGTGGATGTCCCTGCCACCCTGTATAATAAAGTCGTAAAAATTGTGTGAAGCAGGCTTCGATCAATAATAGAAGGGCGGTCGCTGGTTATTGATAAAAGTCTACTAAAAGACTAATGTTTAAGGAAAATTAGTTTTGATGCTTTAGCTTAATGTAACTAATACATAAAACCTTTATTGTCCATAGCCGGAATCTGCTGGACGGGGATGGACCGGGGCGGGCGCTGCAGCTCGGTGGCGGCGCTGCGCGTGGGCCGCGCCGAGTGCTGCGCAGGCGCATCGCGCGCGCCTGCCGCCTGGAGCCCCCGCGACCTCGACAGCGGCGAGATATTCTTCTATAAAGCACTTTCTGGTGGAGTGCCCTGTGTTGCCTGTGCTGGTAAGGCCTTTATCTAAACAAATAAATAAAATTTAAGTGTCCGTTTGTAATGTAAAAATAAAAGCTTTTTACTAAATGCGTATGACAGTATAAAGTTATAAACGATAATTATAACGAAAAAGCAATTTTTAAAATTTTTGCCTGTCTGTCTGTCTGTTTGTTCCGGTTAATCTCCAAAACGGCTGAACCGATTTTGACGGGACTTTCACTGACAGATAGTTGATGTTATAAGAATTACTATAGAAGTGACTTAGGTACTTTATTTTAGAAAAAGAATTAGGGTTCCGCGCAAAAAAAATTAAAACCCATGAAATTTGAACTGATTTTGACAGGACTTTTATTGGCAGATAATTGATGTTAACTTAGGGTACTTGGATTTTGCTTCGTTTACGTTCATACTTCGTTCTTTCTTTACTTTAACAAAAAACTTTCTTACGAAAAAAAACAACCAACTTCCAAAATAACTTTAATTTCGGAAGTCGGTGTCTTTGTATCTGTATTTTAGTTTTTTGACACCGACTTCCGAAATTAAAGTCATTTTTCACTTTGTTGTGTTTTTTTTGGAAGTTGATTGTTTTTTAAGTTTTTTATTCTTCACTTTTTAGTAGGTCAATTTGATAAATTTATGTAAGTTACAATAGCCTAATGTCAACTGCTCATCACCTTTCACAAAATATTGCTTTTTCCGATGCAGGGACCTTAATTGTTGAAGAGTTCTCCTGGTAAGAACCAAGAGAACTGGAGCTGGTGGTAAAGTTACCATCAGCTTCACTTCACCCTAAGCATTGTGACAATCATAAATTGCTTGACAACCATATTAAAGTAATCGAAACGCAACCCTTAAATACTTATTATTGAGAAGTTCCGGTGGCCATTTGTGGTCTTCATCATCAGTTCCACTTCACCAAATGGTGTTTTCCGAGAGCAAATGCACGAATTACTATAAAAAATACCCAAATCTCTATAGGTATGCTTATAAAATTTGAGGATTTCCCTCGATTCCCATGGGATCCCCTCATCAGATTCTGACTTTGTGACATAATGGGATTACCTTGAGAGCATACCCTTTCAAACAAAGAATAATTTTCAAAATCGGTAAACAATTGACGGAGAAATCGGTGAACACAACCTCCCCCTTTTTCGATGTCGGTAAAAAAATTGGTTGAAGTTGAGAAGTTGGATGAGAATTTGGCAACGCATTTACAGTTCCTTAACCAGAGACCATTACAATAGATACGTAGGTATGCTTGTCATCCATTCTCAGGATGTACGGTCTACTTAGGAAATTATGTAGGTATACCGCGTCTCTTTACGCGCTATCGAAGAGATCCAATTTGATACGAGCGTTTGTACGAAATTGCATCAAGAAAACACCAATGACATTAATAAGTTTTCTCTTTCACGTGAGAAAACCATAGCAATCACAGTTTCTGCTAATTCACTGACACATTCAGAACAAAATTCTACTTATTGTATATCCCAATCCAACTTGTTGTATTTCCAACATCCGGCTCGAAGGACCAAAAGAGGACCACAATAAAAACACTTCAATAAAAATAATTGCACCTGAGAATACAAGAGAAGAAAGGAGAACCATCCGAGAATTGTCTAGGCTTTCCGTTTATCATTTAATTTATGGACTAAAGGAAGCTAAGGCAAAGTTTATCCGTAGACAATGAGCTAGTTAGTTGCTAGCACAATGCTTATTTAAATTTATTATTTAATGTTTTTCTCGCGATAGTTTGCATCAGTTCGTCGAAGCTGCTTCCTTAGTTAATTAAAGACATGGCCACATCCTTCCGGGCTCGCTGCTTCTAGGAAAAAACACAGGCCAATTAGAATTCAAAGAAGGTATTGTTTTTGTAGTAATTTGAGCCGAGAATGGCGTCATCCATTAAATCTAGTCGACGTATCCTGGTAAAATTAGGTATGGGTGCAAAGAACTGACGGAGTATTTTGCAAGCAAATTTAGACTACCTTGTAATTCTTTTATTAACCGTTACAAACTGGCCGCAATATAATTATTGAAACTTTTTCTCCGAATTCACGAAATCCTGTTCAGCTTCTATTTATTTTCCAAAGGTCTGATACCTTAGTGTCATCTTCATGTTTTTGTCTGCTGTAAACATATTAATTTTGATGTTAGTAAGTAAACGCGTTGAAATAACATTTACTTACTGTATTTTCTCCTCCATATTCCCTACATTTATTGCAAAAATGCATCTACACCTTCGGACTGCATTCACTAAGATGTATCTGTAAAAGAATGGCAAACATCCTACCTATGCTGAACATTTAATCGGATAAGCCTGTTTTATGTGAATCTCAAACAAACAAACAAATAAATAAAATACTAAAACTTTTCTTTAATAATTTATTTAAGTATTTATTTATAGGTACTCCAACGACTTGTTCACTAATAACATAAAAGAACTTATATATCTATTAGTATGGTGAATTTGTCACTTAAAGAAGTACACAGCTTAGACATAAACGAATAATACTATTATTATTAAAGAAAAGTTATAGTATTTTATTTCGGCCATGGCGACCAATCTCAGCGGAGAGCAGCCTTCGGCGCGGGAGATAGTGCACAAGTATGTGCGCAGACACAGGTGCACTTTCTCTGCCCTCACTCTCATAGTCCAATGGGACGGCAATCCGACGACCAAAGGGATCAGGCGCAGGGCCAATGGCATAACGTGCTTTCCAAGGCACGGTGCTATCACAACACCAACTTCCAAACTTCGGGCTGTTATTAAGAAATAGAAAAACACATTGCCCGACCCGGGAATCGAACCCAGGACTCCACGCTCAGCAGACGCGCTAGCAACCACGAGACTAACGGGGCAGTCGATACGTAGAGTACGTTCCTAATCTGTCTGTTTGTTTGTCTGTACGTTTCTCTAAGACGTAGTAGGTAAAAGAGTGAAATCATTCAGCAGCATTGGACACTTGTTCTTTAAAAATAAAACAATCCTAGGCAGTAAACTTCAGACAGACAAAAGATAGACATGCCTAAAGCCCAATTACGCCAATCAACTAAACCAACAGATAAATTATATCCGACAACCAACAACATTGTTCAGCAAATAATAAAATTGGGACGTGGAGTGCATCGCCCGATAGATGAACGTTGCGCATCGAATCAACACAGAGTTGGCAAAACGTCAAATATTTGAATTTAGAAATAAACAAATAATTTCTCAAATAAATGAATTGTTTTGGCGGAGACAGATCTTATGTAAGGGCATTTGTCGTCTTGTGTATATTAAGTAAGTTTAATGCTGTGATATAAATTGATGCTGGCGCTGAAGAGGCGAAGAATTACTTTATTATTTAGTAAATACGAGGAAAATAATAGAATTCCAAATGAATGTGTTGTAAGGCGATAACCGTTATTCTGCCATTTTCTCGAAAAAATACACTTAAAAAATGACAGTCACTAAAACACTGTCGCAAGCGTAATTTTTCTCTTTATCTATACAAATAAATGAAATTGAAGTGTCTGTTTGTAATGTCAAAATAACAGCTTTTTACTAAATGCATGAAAGTATAAACGGTACTTAGAACAAAGAAGCATTTTTTAACATTTTCATCTATCTGTCTCTCTGTTTGCTGCGGCTAATCTCCGAAACAGCTTGACCGATTTTGACTGGACTTTCACTGGCAGATAGCTGATGTTACGGCGGGTAAAGGCTCCTGCAAACAGGCGCGACACGCGACGCAACACAACGGCACCGCTTCTCGCGCGATGGGCGGTGCCTTTGTGTCGTTCGCGATTCACGTCGCCTGTCGCGCCTGTGTGCCTTAACTTAGGCTACTTTTACTTTAGAAAAATAATTAGGGTTCCGCGCAAAAAAATTAAAACCCATGAAATTACGAACAAAAACTCAGATTTGAAAAATTCTTTTTGCATTTGGTAGCCCAATTCTCGAGGATAGTTATAGGCTATTTAACATCAAATACGACCCTTAGGAGCCGAGCAAAAAGAAAGTCAGAAAGAACGCTAAGCGAAAACGAAGTAATAGCGCGGGCGAGCGATGCAATCGTGTATTGTGTATCTTACGACATCCACGCGAACGAAGTCGCGGGGCACAGCTAGTTGCTAATATACCAGCTTTTGTTTTCTCACGAAAATCTCGAATATTTACAGATTATATATTTTACATACTCGTGGGGGAAGGCAAACCCGAAAGAACAACTTTTTAATGAATGTCATCATTCGTAAGCACTAAATTCTTGAACAAATCACTCGCAAATGTGGCAATTTATGGTGTTGTCTTTAACGAGCGATTCAAAGCGGAGTATGTTGATATCTCACTTTGATCTGCGTCTACATATTTGTCGGGCCAGCACGTGAGCCATAAAAATAAAATACTCGATTCTATCTAAATATCTCAAGATCTATCTACATGTGTGTACGCCAACGATGACATCCGAGTCGTTAATATATCTGGCGGATGTTTTCACAAGTTTTTATATGAATGATAAATATCTAACACCACATGGTTATGCACTGACACTAGATTCTTTTTCAACATAAAATCTAATAGTTTTCACCGCTTCCTCTATTGAAAAATGTGGTCCGTTAGTCCGTGAAAAATCGATGTAAGTAATATATGTAGAAAGAAAAATTGTTTATTCTGCACAAACGAAACGCATATTACCAAAAAAAATATTTATAAAAATATTAACCGACTTCAAAAATAAATTAACTCAAAATTTTGAAATTACTTCAATTACGGAAGTCGGTGTCTTGGGATCTGTATTTTAGTTTTTTGCCATCGACTTCCGAAATTAAAGTTATTTCATAATTTTGAGTTAATTTCTTTTTGGTCGGTTAATATTTTTTTTAATTACTTTTTTATTTCGTAATTTTTAGTTTTAAGTAAAAACTGGAATATTAAAATTTGTTTGTAATATGTAGTTAATAGTTTTGCTGTAAATATTACACTAGAATTTAACCAAGGTTTTGATGATTTTGAGATGTTTTCTCTTTGACACCACACCCGTAGCTCATATCAATAAGCCCTGGCTTATTGATACGAGCACACTTACACATATTAGTTCATATCTTGAAAAGTACTAAACCGATTTTGATCAAATTTGCACTATTTCTTAAGTTAGAGTAAAAGTTTAGTAGTTTCGGAGAAATGCGTGGACAAACATGCATACATGCACCTATAAAATGTTGTATATTTGATTGGAAGCCCTAATAGATTATCATTATGTCAATATGTTGCAGTTCCAATAATATTACATAAGCACGTGTCGAATTGATAACCTCCTTCTTTTTTTAACATAACATAACATCACGCTTTGTTTCCCCGAAGGGTTAGGCAGAGATGTACCTATAGTACACCCACATTTCGCCTAGCGCCAGGGCAGCCCGCGAAATTCAAATGTTCATACGTTTTTTGCAATTTGAAGGTCAGTATTAGGTTGTATATTGATTAAAATATGATTCGCGACCATAACAAACATGGATTTACAGAATTATAATCACTAGTCATCAATACTACTCTCTAAGAGCAAGTTATTCTATTGAATGACTATTTCATGAAATATTAACATTTCAGGATTATACTAACTTGTATTACTGATTCTGATATTATAATTCTGTAAATACATATTTGTTACGGTCGCGTATCATACTTTAGTCAACATACACCCAGACACTGAGCTGCAAATTGCAAAAATCGTATGAAAATTTGAATTTCGCGGGCTACCTTAGCGCTTCCACCTTAAGTCCCATGTAATAGGGGGCGAGCCTATTGCCATCTACCGGGCACAAATCCAGACTCCGGGCTGCTACTGAGAACTTCCAGATAGAAAAACCCAATAACACTTTGCCCGACCTGGGAATCGAACCCAGGACCTCATGCTCAGCAGTAGCGCTTGCGACCACAACAGCAGCAGCAGTTGCAGCTTGTGTACTTTTTTGAAGTCGGTTAAAAAGACATAAAATACACACACAAAGTAGCCAAAAGCCTCGTATTCATTCCTCTCATTATTAGTCAGGTCCTTGTTGGGTACGGAGACCCGGAACCGCAACCGTAGCCGCAACCGTGTGATCTACATGTTTTTTTATAAATGCTTCTGGAAATTCTTAAATTTTTATCTTGATTGAGTAAAGTTTCTCTTTTAACTTTATCAGCCTCCTTTAAGCACCGGATGGCGGGTCATTACCGAATACCTAATGGTGAAAACATCACCAATCTCTCAATCTATCAACGTGTTTGTTTTTGACAGAATCATGCGCCGGAGTGTCATGCGGCAGCGGACGGCGCTGCGTGGTGAGAGGCGGTCGCGCACGATGTGTCTGCGCAGCTGCCTGTCGCCGTGTCGGCGCCGTGTGCGGCAGCGACGGCCGGACCTACCCGTCGCTCTGCCGGCTCCGGCGACGCGCCTGCCGGAGACCCGCCAAACACCTCGTGCTCGACTACCCAGGACCTTGCCAAGGTAAGGTTTTTGATCGTGTGACCAACCCCCGTAATGCATTGATTTTGGAAATATACTCGTCTATGACGATGATGATGATGATGACCACAGAACAGATAAAACCTCTTTTATCTGTTCTGTGATAATGACATTGCCTCTATGGCTTCCTTCCCGTCATGATGGTTGCTAAGAGCTTCGATGTGCTCCTCTCTCGTGCGCTGTTCTACTCATCTACCTATAGGAGTATACTGTAGGATATTGGATGCTCCCAGGTGAAAACTGCCAAAAGCTAGACAGTCCAAGAAATCCGAATTGGTAACGACAATATTTAAGTGCCTCGTGATTATCCACCTAATGATCTCGCGACTCGTGGGTCTGTCATAAGTAGGCAGTTATGCGCGATACATTACGTTCCTGTTCATTTATAATTTATTAATCAGCGAATGATTCATTGTCGTTCAGTTGCCAACAGCTCCACCATTCATCATCCTTGTTTAGGGCAGGTAGCCAGGCTTCTGCTGGACCAACAAATATGTATAGCATCGTCAGTTAGGCTGGAGCTTTAAGAAGCGAAGATTTCAAATATCCTCCAGTGGATTTGAAAATGTTTGCATTGAATACACAGTTTCGTTAGGCATATTTCAAAAAGAGCCTCCACTAGTGTCGAGATTTCAGGCCGCCGTTACAAAAAAATTACTCTGCCAAATTTTACGACATGAGCATCATAAATAATTTAGTATTTGCCAACACGAGAAAGTATTAATTTATGACAAATACATAACCAAATAGATCATATATTTGTCATAGTTATCGATCCTACTAAATCACATACCTACTGCTAATAAGATAAATCTGCAGCTGTCAGCGAGATAGAAATATGATTAGCTCGTTGAACGTCAAAATTAAAGCCAAACACGAATATCACAATAACTCATAAATCTTCATTTATTTCAGCTCGTAAAGAAGGTCTGTACAGTGCTTTGGAATTAATAATAGACCAATAAGTACAATCACATTTAAACAATCAACTCCACAACGCAAGCCAATTTATGCTAGTTGACGATAGTTTAATCAACCGCTGAATACATTATATTGGTCATGAACACGACTATTCGCAGTATCAGCCCCTACCACTACCTCGACATAATCTGATCTATCATTATTAATAACGTGGTGTATATCATTCACAAATTACAGCATAGCAGCGTACATCGCCATTCAATTATTATCTATAACATCTGCACTTAAGTTGCATATTAATTGTATCTATCTACATCTATAAATAGGCACATGATTCATTGCCGTTCACTTGGCAACAGCTCGACCATCCATCATTCGCAATCGCGGGCACCTAGTAACTGTCTAGCCGACTGAATAAATATACCTAATAATACCTGTACAAACCGACTGTTTAAAGCCCCATCAAAGTTTACTAGCAAATTATTGGCGCGCTCAAGCTTGACCGAAGTAAACGCTAGCCACGCTTATCGCCCCCAGAATGTTGAAATGCACAAGCTCTGACGCAAATCCACGAGAATAACAATATCTAGGTCTGACAAATAATCATTTCTAATTTAAGGTGCGGGTGCAACAATCTGGTATTCAGATTCTATAGGTAGAAACGTCGAAGTCCGACGGAAATATTTCATGAAGCCGAGGAAAATATGTTACACAGTAATCGCGAAAAGCAAAGCAGATTTTGATAAGGTCAAGTCACCGGTGAGGCGGTGACGCATTGGGCTTCATTCATTCATACAAAATAATGAATGACGTGCATTTTTAAGTCATTTGCAACCTCCACGGGCACTTTTCTCATCAAGTGCAGAAATTAACGGAGCATGACAATTCATAACATGTAAACGTTTGCAATTCGCGATTGTTGTCGCTGACATCCCATAATGATAATGGTGTTTGGCGAGCTTTCGTATTATTCGCGCAAGTCACCGCGCAGGCTGCATGCGTCTGCGCCGCCGCCGCGCCGGTTGGGCACAATAGCGTCATTTGCACCTCTCAAGCGCACATGCAAACGTAACGAAGCGATGGCATTGATGGCCTGCCCCGTTTCACTGAATTTTGCCTTCGAATTGTAAATGTGAATTTAAGGCATTGTTCAGAGCAAACGTATTGTCGGCCGCTGACTGTGAGCGCGCGTTACGCAGTTTATCGCTTTTCCATATACAGGGTGTAAGGGACAGCCCTCCGCAGACTTATGGGGTGAATTCAGTATATCATACTAAGATGACCGGTACATGAAATTATTTCAGGAACGTTATGGGAATCCAGTAAATTCGATTTGTTTTATTACTTCACACGTAATGTATTGTTACCGTGGCAAAACGCGCGTAGCGAACGCAACGGCAGCGCAGCGAGCCCTTCGGCCGCCGAGTATTTCAACATCCATTGCTGATTTTTTATTTTAGCTGTTTTATTTATATAAATGGAGTGTTGCGTACTGAGAATGTAATTTTACATTGAAATAAAGGAATAGTAACTGAAAATACGATAAAAAAAATTAAAATTTTCCTGACAATATTTTCGGTGGAATATGATTCAAAATAAGGAGTTGAATCCACTCTATTCTACTCTCTATTATATCTAGTTTGCGGAGGGCTGTCCCTTACACCCTGTATATTTAACTTCTCGTTCACACCGAACCGACTATACGGTATTACATAGTGCGTTGTCACACTGGGGCTGACAGTGAGCATACTCATAGTCGGCAGCGGACAATACGTTTGGTGCGAACGATGCC
This sequence comes from Fissipunctia ypsillon, assembly GCA_947568875.1. Classification (NCBI taxonomy): domain Eukaryota; kingdom Metazoa; phylum Arthropoda; class Insecta; order Lepidoptera; family Noctuidae; genus Fissipunctia; species Fissipunctia ypsillon. The sequence goes on along the minus strand of OX387659.1, from coordinate 9,387,043 downwards.
TAAGTATCATTCCACGGGTTTGAGAGAATTTTGAGTGACTTTTGGAAGGAAAGCAGCACCTGAAATGAAATACATTTACGACAAAACGTAACGTATTATGTTATCGGAAAATTCTGTTGCATCTACCCACATTGTCCATTGTCATTTCCATCATAGCTATGTAATACTTATTTCTACATCACATATTGCAGCATAACTCTGCATGTCAAAACTTTTTGGTTCTTTATAATCAACCTTTTTCCGTATGTATTTGAGCCTGGTCGATTTTTATCTTTTTATTTCGTGATTCGAATTTCAAACTGTGATTCGATGGGAACGCTTGATTGACAATTTGCTGTCGTTTGTGATTTTATTGAAGAAAAACGAATTTTTACGTCCCAAAAATTACAATTAGTGGAAAATATTTATCGTAAAAGTGTTCGCACACTATATCCCTGCCGAATACCATAGGGCAAAGCAATTTTAAGTATGGTATATTAAGTACGAGTCTAACCATTCATCTTTATTTTTTCTGGTACGTATCTTTTAACAGTTTTCCTCAATCGGAAGTTCAGTCTGATCACGCTGGTCTAACCCTAATTCATTTTGTCTTAGGATTGAACAGTTTTGAACAGGCCGCCTTTCGGCCTCCAGGTTTTGGCCTAAAATTACGCTGGACGTCCTTGGCCAACGTCGAGAGTTGGACCGCATTTTGACCGCTGAAGGTCTCGCAAACAACGCCAGTTCCTGAACAAAGAACTGCGACAACCTACAGTCTACGTCACCTCGCCGGACGCAATTACTTATGCCACGGGTTTTTTTTATGATATTTTACGTTCTAATTTAATAGTGTAGATAGTAACCCTCTGCAGATTTTTTTAATTCATTAACTACTTAATTTTATTTTCAAATATGTAAAATGCAAGATACCTTGGTTCTCTGATCCTTTTTTTCATAACGATATATTTTGGTAGCGTTACTTATTAGAGATTGCAATCGACTAGTTAGTACGTTTTATTTCTCGTTCGTTATTCGCGTACCTATCGGACCAAAGTTCTCTATTTTATTCCCTTCACACAAGTCAACCTGCAACTTTTTGATACAATAATATTCATTTTTTTTTACCTTTTAATGTTATTTTCTATTTTTATTTTAAAAACAAAATTAAACGTGTCGTAGCAGAAAAGTGAATCTTCCGTCTTTTTATTTTTTTTTTCGCTACAATATGTACAACTTACTTAAGATTATATTATAATCTTGACCATATTTTATTTTCCACTTTACCGCCTACTAAGCCTGCATAGAACAATCGCCTATTGAAAGTCACGGAACTTTTACTTACTTACCTCGCTAAATGGGAGTTTCGCGGATTTTCTTTTGTTCGTTCGCGGTCGGGTGCATTAATCCTGACTGCCGTAATGACCGGACACACCCCTACTATCGCGCTAGTAAATTGCCCGCGTATTCCTAGGAGGCTAGCTACATCTCTATTGGGATCGGGACTCAATAATGGCTCATTGCGATGCACGATACGTCTGGACGAACGCGTCTCGCCCGAGGTGCATGGATGTGAATGAGATTTTGCTAGGTAAATTACCTACTGTTGGTTCTCGACAAGAGATCGCTTTTCGGAAAAAAAATGTTGTTTTGTTTTTACCCGAATATTCCAAAGAGTGAGAGTGGATTATTATGATTTTGTTGTCTCGCAACCCTAATGAAGTAGCGACCAACTACAAAGACCTACATTGGACGGTCTTCAAGAAAACTGAGAAAACACTTGGAAAACTGATCAATGATGTTCGTAATATGATGTTTTCTTCCATCTTCCAAACTCATGGTAATAATACATATCATTAGAAACGTCTAACGGGCCTCTACAACTTGGCTTCGGCCCCTCCTACGCCTTCCAAAGATCCGGGACCCCGAGGTCCCGAGATATATCAGAGACTTTAAATAATAATAAAAATCGTTTATTAACCAAATAATGTTCTTATATTTCCTTAAAACTAAAGTACAAATAAACTACTCCTAAAATTATTGTTACAAGGGAAACATAACATGATCACCAGAAGTATAGAAGGAAAAAGGCTCCGGGCCCTATCCCATACGATGGTCAGGCCAGAGATTGCCACAAATGACTAGAGAGAGAGAGTCGAAAAATTTAGTCATGCATATCACGACGCACAGCAGTGAGCAGAAGATTGAAGGAAGACTAGACATAATCCCTAGTCTCTGTCCATTAATCACCACACAGTCGTGTTTGTCGATCGAGGAATTGTAGTTCGAGTTTCCGTAGTAACCCGTACGCTACTACACTGTGCGAGTACTTGGGTAGTCGTTTTTTGTTGGTAGGCCCTGAAGCTAATTAATAGCAGTGTTACAGGTAAATAGTGGGTAAGGACCCGATGTAATTGTACCTTTCTGTATTGACCTGCAACTTTTAAACACATCGTAATTCACGTTTAAGTCTAGGATAGGCAGACGTCTATGTATAGCCAAGTGTGGCAGGAACAGTGTTATTTAGTGAATTGAATACAATTGTGTGAGAGAGAGAGAGAAAAGAGTTCTAGAGTTCAGAGTTCTTGAGTGAAAAAAATTTGGAACTTAGACTATTTAAACATAAGAATTATGTTTGGTTTTTAAAGTTTAGTAGATTAGTTCAGTGGATTGGTTTATAAGTTCGTAAGTTTTGCATGCCTACCTACTGGTAAAATATGGCTGAACCTAATCCCTATATCACCCACGGTACCCATATTTGCAAAATAAAATATCTTTATCTTTAAAGTGGCATATTATACTATCATTGAAATTAAAAAATTGAACTGATGAACATTTTATCTAGGCAAGATTTTGAAAAAACTAATTAGATTTATGAAAATTGCTGATCTAGGACGGAATGACTGCGCAGTCTGCACCACCTAGGTGCATTTTGCATATGGTGCAATATAATCAGTTGACCTGCAAACAATCGAAACTTAATTACTTACGCGAATATTCATAGGCTCGGCCCTATAATGAATATTCGTAATTCGTGTTGCTGTCTACGGTTTTGAAAAGGTAAACAAGGATTTACGCAATTGCAGTACTTAGGTAGAATATGTGGAATATTTTATCAACACTAATCTGTTTTGATTTAGAAATCTAAGAACTAAGTCTTCTGTTTAAGCAAGCGTCCATGGATGGATGACTCTTGATTGAGATTGACTAACGGCCGAACCCAATAACATATTTTCAGTAAAAGACAGATCGCTATTGATGGTAGACACTAGACAGTATCAGAGGCGAAGCGCGCTATCAACTCCATTCCTATCGGCTTCCCTTTGGAGGATCGGAAGAGTAACTTTACCTACCACCATTGAAAAATATCACTTTCAGTAATGTCTACGATTGCCAAGTAATATATATTCCAACAACAACACAAATTGTTCTAAATAAGCTGGCGCCACAACGTGATAATCGTATTTGTATGACTATTTATAACTAAACAATTTCTTCTTCGGTTTCCCTCCTACGAAATGTCAAGCCTCGCCACTGGACAGTATAATTCTATCTGTCCTTATGTCAGGCCGGTAAGTTTCCATAATCACATAGAGATTATTGAAACGTTAAAACCATAGATAGATAGTTTTTTCTATCTCCAGTATGGCAAAACTGGTTATAGAAAGGGTTGGGCTGTAAGCATTTATCCGACGAATCCTGGCAAGTGAGACGTGTTTTGAACTTGGTGACAGACTCATCATTTAACCTACCGCCGAATGACCATTTAATCTCGTAGAGCTCGTGTCGACAAAAAAAAAAAACGACCACAGGCTATTCAATCTAGTCAAAGTAATGGCTAACCTTTACTTTGACTAGATTGAATAGCCCAAGATACGCAATACGATTATATCTCTGTCTGTTACTAAAATGAACCTCTTTATCCGGTTAAAAAAAAAAAATATTAATACATTTTTTCTTTACTTATTTAACCATTTAGGTAATTATTTTCCTGTAACTTGATCATGGTGTCCACTATGCAGAATACACACATTTATTTACAGGCTCGCGGATAGAACCGGCCGCGCCGACTGTTACACGCACTGCGTTCAATCGCACGTAGAAACGGAAAAACGTATTCTGAATGGACAACTGGACATCATTTTGTATCGCATTGCTTAATTAAGTTTCTATTGCTTACGGTCGCATTTCAACTGACTACCTAACTACCTACCTATTACTCACGGTTAAAAAAATTCAATACTGTGTTTGTGACAGACAGACGACGCTGAACTCTATAAGTACCTATTGTCATTTTAGGTATTAATAACAATAGGTCCTTAATTAAACTGATCCTCAGATATTGATTAACGATGATGTAACTCCTCAAAAGACGTCAAACCCAGACGTTCAGTAGCCCTAAGATAAATAATTGTCGAGGTTATTCCTAGGCCATAACTACCACACTTGGCAGGAACAAGAAGAGCAGTGATGTCTTGATAGCCTGATGCTGCGTCTAACTCACATAACTCCTTACGACACCCACGGAACAAGATGTAGGATGCAGATAGCATCAAACTATTACACAGCACAGTTATTTCTAAACCAGTCTCTATAAACAAACTTTATGTGTAAAAACTTGTTAGTTGTTACTCTATTGATCATAATATTTAACGCTTAACTTAAACGAGGATATTCCATTTATAAAATTATCTGGCAAGTTTACGAGTAGGCTAAATAACTTTATTAAAATATCTCCTCAAAACACAACTTCTTGTGGTTGTGGCAATAATATTTTATGTGCTGGCTTCTTTATCACGCGGAAGCTTTTCTTAGTTACATGCAAATTAGACGTTAAGCAGCAGTCCTAAGAATAATCGTATTAGAATTTTTTTTCGTAAGTAAATTCGTAGGGCATAGGTAGGGGAAGATCATTCTGAAACCTGAACAGACGAATCACGTCTGCACCCTAGTTGCGTAACATACTTTCAATCACAATCTGAAGGATTTTGAAGACAATTCCTAATTCAATGCTTCATATGTTTGAAAAATTCCTGTATTCAAAAACGTCTGTCAAAATCAACGGCATTGCCATTGTAAGTGTGGTACGCAATTAGGGTGCCGATCTAATTCGTCTCAGACTGCACGCAATCAGATTGTTTAGTTTTAACGATTTGTTTTTTAATTTGTTATCTAACCGTTCCGGGACCCGGGCTTCGTCATTGGCGACAATCCTACCTATAGATGGTCTGACCAGACGGATCTAAAGGAAGAACTGATCATGTATGATACCTACGTCACATTAATTGGAAGTTGGAAGACGTTTTGCAGCACTCGTAAACGTGATTGTAAGCCTTCACATCCGCGTGTCACCTTGGCGTTTCAACCTCGTCTTGTTGTGGGGCTGTCATAACCGCAGTCGCCCCAGACGTCCTCATTCCATGTTATGAATAATATTCCGCGATAATATCGACGTAAACTTGGTTCTAAACGCTGCCACACCACTTCATTGCATTTACGAGCGAATAGGCCTGCAACCGCAACGTATAAGTTCGATATAAACTGCTCATTGTAAGTGGCTAAATATACATTTTATGAAGTTGGTTTTTACAAGACAGTTTTCATATTATGTCTAATGGTTTTTCCACAGGGCAAGGAAACTAGACCTAACAAGTTCTGGCTCTTAACCAAACAAATAGCAAGCAGCTGTAGATCCTCATCACATTTTATTTGATTTGATTTTTTTATTTTTATTTACGGACAGACAGCATCTTAAAGTGGATGAAAATGGATTTTTATTTAATTTCGGGCTCTAGCAGGGCTAACTTGACAAGCGCGAGAGCGCTCTTTTTCTCGATTTGTCGAAATTTATCTACGATTCTGACGTCATTCTGATGCCTAACATGACCGTTAAGTAAGCTCGAGTAAACTCGAAAAAAGCACTTTGACACTTGTGTCGGTGTGGATACCAAAATTGGTTAAATCCGTAATGGGTAAAAAATCATTTTATTTTGTAACATAACTGACAGTCTGTGTGGCACAAAACTCTTTTACAACACAAAAGTGGTTAAATCCATCATTTTCTAATAGTAATTTCGTGTTTAAAGTTCGATGTTATAACAAACTCGGTAACATCCATACCATGCATTTTTTCAAAGTTGGCAAAATCCACTTCATCCAATCACGACTCAGCATTTTTTCAATATGGGCGTTAGCTTGCAACTTTGAAGATTCAATAAAATTTTTACTAGTGAGTTTTATTTGGTTTTACTTTGTATGAATAATGTGACAACCCTTTATTTTTTTTATGGATGGGAAATCATCAAATGACTTCTCCCGCTCTGGGCGGAGCGGGAGGGCGTGTCAGACTTTTACTGACTAAAACCCACCCGTGTTCCTTCAGGTGCCTGTGCCGGGGCCACAGAAATTCTTTCGAACATTCCGCAACCCTGTCTGAATGTGACAATCCTAGCATTGACATACAATCAGAGGTTAGATCAAAATTGGATACAGGCCTATATTCACTCATGAGTTGTTTCAAATCTAGAAATCCACATCGATATATTATAAAACTTGGTAAAATCCAAATTTAAATTACATTCGTCATTGATTAAATTAAATTATACAAGAGGCTTTTATTAACACCTAAAACCTAGGTTTGATCAAATGGATCCTAGAGTCGAGAAATTATACATAACATAACATCACGCCTGTATTCCGCGAAGGGTTAGTACCAATGTACCTACTATATTGATTTTACGTTCACCTCTTTTAATTTATGTTTAGTTTTTTGTGTAATCGACTTGCTTCGGTTTGGCATGCCGAAATTAAAATACAAAATGACGGAAATGAAAATTAGTGGCACATAATATACACACTAGATAAAGCGAAGGTTGATATTGTAACAATCACCATAAAACCCATGATGGGTACTGGGGGTGAAGCGTTAATACAAGCCGATTCCTATCGGCTTCCCTTCGGAACAACCACTTTTCTTAATGTCTACTATTGCCAAATAATATGGTACACCTGTGAGTGTAACTGTGTATCACATCACATTACATAATTATAATTTAATACCAGTTTAATACATTGTAAGATTAAAAACCTACAGTTTTTTGTCTGAGTTTATGAGAAATGAACAATTTTTTCTTCGGCTTCCCTCTAATGATAATTGTAGCTCCACTGATGGATACCGATTGCAAATTTTGTTAATCACTACACTTACCAAAAAGGAATCGCGTTCAGATAAACATGCAGCTGAGGTTGATTTAGCTATTGTAACCATAAAACACTGAACTTTGTTATTGTTAATCACCACCCTTGGCAAATGAACTGGCGATCTTAGTAATTATGTTGCGAAGGTTTGAGATTGCCATACAGCCATAACTCTCTAGAATTCGTTAATCACCACAATTGGCAAAGTGACTGGTTATTACTGGCAGTGATGCTCATCTACATAATAGTGCTCCCCTCGCCATAGTTTCTCTCGCGGCCGCTGAAAAGAACTTCGTTCCCATATAAATACTAGTTTTAAACAAGTATTTTCATTAATAATATATTGTATAATAAAGTTATAAGCGATAAGACCGCCCATTGTGTCACCCTATGTGTAAAATTTCTACATTTATATCTGTAATTTTTATGGTGTACAATAAAGAGTACCTATTCTATTCTTTTCTATTATGACTAAAATAAGTACAATTATGAAACTGCAAAGTTAATTTGGAGTTTTTTTTTTCTCTGTATCATAATTTTGTCTACTCTTCTCGTCGTCAAAATCGACGACAACTAAATACGACTAAATTACAGAAGAATCAGAGACTATGTTCTATGTTAGAGGGTTTGGTTTCCGCACTTAGTCCTTCAGGTGGACCATTGTGCGTGGGCCATGGTGGCCGTCAGTGGTTATTCCAACCAGCCCACCTCCCTCCAGAAGTTTATCACATCTCCTGGTCTGTTCAAAATATCTGTGAAAGATCTGGATGCCCCGAGGGTTTCTGTTCTAATCTGGGTGTCGCCTCTGCATTCAAAGAGCACATGCGCAACGGTTTCCTCAGCCTCCATGCAAGCTCTGCACAAAGGACTGTCCGTTTTGCCTATTGTGTGGAAGTGTTTGTTTAGTGAGCAGTGTTCTGTGTTGGTCCCCGTCACCAAGCGCAGGCCGTTCCTGTCCAGGCGTAGTAAACGCTTGGTTACCCTACCATCTAAAGATGGCATAGCCTCCCTGGACTGCCTGCAGCCCTGTGTCGAGGACCACCAACTCTCCGCTTGTGAACTCGTGTAGCCACCTGCGTAGCAAGGGGATGGGTACGATTGGTTCGAGTCCACAGGCTGACGTGCTAGATGCTCTCCTAGCTAGTTCGTCAGCGTCTTTACCTAGTGATCCGCTGTGTACTTTTATCCATTGAAGTGTCACTGTGCTGCGGTTAGATACCGTTACTCGTTCTAGTATATTGTGACATTGTAGAGATAGTCTTGAGGTAGTAATTATATTATTCTCCTAAAGATTGGAAAACTCAGCCACTGTCGGTAACTCTCCAGTCTCCTGGCTTCTATGGCGTAAGCCGCTTGTACGAGTATAATGCCCACACAATGCCTGGTAGACGGTGTTGAACATTCCCAGCGGGCTGGATATGTTTAGGTATGTTAAAGTCGTGTGAGTAAACTCCGACTTCGGTTCTGGAGTCGGTCTTTGATCCGTCGGTGTATACTCGCAACTCTTTCGGGCCTGAGTAGTCACACTGTTCTTCTGTGAGTATTATGTTGTAATGCTTTTGAAAATAGTGTAGTTTCGAGGCTTTGTCGCAGGGTGATGCCATCATTGGTTGTCGTTTGATCGCATCCTCCTTTATGCGTGCATATTCGTGTTTGACTCTTAGAATCTTTGCTTAGGGTTCCTGTTTTTTTTTTCCTCTTTGGCAACTGAGCCGGTAGGGTTAAGGCGGCCGACTAATCGGAGAATAACTTAGGCACCATGTTAGGGTTTGTCGAGAAAACATCAAGTTTGACAGAACAAGTCGAGTATTTTGCATGGCAGCGCTGTCAGAAAACGACAAAAGTGACAGAAATAAACGACAATTACTCACGCGAGAGTGAGTAATTATCGCATGTGTCATGTTAGCCTTGCTGGAGTCTAAAAAAAACTTAATTATAGCACTAGGTAGGTAGGTACCTACTCTGCGCTCTATCAAAGTTTTCATTCAAAAATCGCTTTACCAACTTAGTTCAGTATCCGTACACATCAAGCTTCGACAACGAGCACCAAAGTAGATCTCTTAAAACAGATATGTATGTACCGGCCACGTCCAATCAAAAACGATAAATTCTATGTAAATAATCTATACTTTAAAGTCGGACACTCGATCGTCGACTCTTAGAGTCCTAGACTAACGCTCCATAAACCGCAATACGATACAATCCCGGGAAAAGTCCGGGATTTACACGCGGACACGCGGTTTGACTGATTTCTATCACGTTATATAATGTTACACAGACATTTCTCTATGTAACCGCCGCTCCTAAGACAGTTGCCTAGTTACAATTAACTTTATCTTGCACGAATTTATGGCTTTTAAGTATAGTCGTTGGTGCTGCAGTGGTATTATTTAAGTATGCTACTCCTGTTCAGCGATTGAAATGATAACTGTAAAATTAAGTGCGCTTGCACACTTAGATACAGGATGTTTTATAATTATTGATTAAACAAGCTTTACGATCACATTTAAAGCTTGCAGATATGTAGATACACTTTGCGTGCAGGTAAATAAATAAAGCTGCTGGCTTTTTTAAAGGATGAATTTTGCATCTCCACAGATCAAACTTTTATAGGTCTTTTAGCCAAGAATTCTGTGTAGTTTTCGGAAAAGAAATGTCATTTATTTATTGCCTGCGTTTAGTAGAATGCGAAGATAGGTTTCGAGTTCGATTGAGAGGATCTTACCTTGTCAAACCAACGGATATTCACTATAGCATTTATCTATGGACCCGGCTTTCAAGTTGTCTTTGTTATGAAGTCAATATCAAAAACCAAAATATTACATAATTTAACAATAATTTACCACTTCATGTGTTTCAGAGGGTAGTTGCGAAGGCGTGCGCTGCGGTGGCGACAAGCGTTGCGTTCTGGATGCAGAACTAGGTGCGCATTGCGTGCGATGCGGTGCGTGCGGCGTTGCGGGTACGCCCGTCTGCGCCGTCGACGGACGAACATACGCCGGCGCCTGCGCGCTGAGACGAGCCGCCTGCGAGCGGGGCAGAGCCCTGCCGCTGGCCTATAGAGGACCTTGTATAGGTAACGATTTATCTCGATTTAATATAACCTTTTCATTGCAAATGGTCACCCAAACATTATCTTAGACTAAACACACATAATAAACAACTAAAGTAGATACTTGAGTAAGTCGCAATGAAATGTAAATTATATAGATCAAGCCGTGTGCCTGATGGGATTCCCCATCGGTAAAAATGACGGACTTCCACACCAACTTTCATTCCCTATTTAACCCAAAAAAAATCTGTCTGCGGACGCATCCAAAGTTTGGAAATTTCTTAGGTCATTGGGGGTCGGTAAGCCCCGACAAGAGACAATCCCAAAAGATTTAGACATTGATGCAGTGAATAATCATATTTATAAAGGCTCCTACAAACAGGCGCGACACGCGACGCGGCACAAAGGTACCGCGTGTCGCGCAATGACCGGTGCCTTTGTGTCAGGAGCCTTTACTGCTTCGTCCGATTTTGATAGGACAATAAAATTTAATACACTGAATTATCTTTCTTCTCTTCCGACTCCCAGTTATTCTCCATTTGTTTTTGGTCAAATCTCCGATTGTGATGTTAAGAAATGCATACTACATCCAATGCAGTAGGAAGTGACTGTATCAGCCGTAACTTGTTAGTCCCTGTGCTGGATGTAATGTCGGTCCCGTTATTTGTCATTTCCTCAATTTTTCTGCGTCTAGTGGCCAAATAACTCCATTACCTAAAAAGTGTAATCCCTCATCCTTTTTTGAATATCGTCTAATATCCGTCTTACCATTCCTATCCAAAGTCCTTTAACCTTTTAACCGCCCGACTTCATATCAGTTGTCGTGCCCCCAGCGCCGGGCACAGTGAATTATTACGGTATTAGGTCGTAAATATACGACCCTGGCGAAATGGACACGAAAATACTTGTCGGATCAATCCGACGTTGGCGGTTAAAGGGTTAAGCCGACTTTGGATAAGAATGGTAAGACGGATATTGGACGATATTCAGAAAAGATCCACCGTCAAATAAGCACCTTTTTTAGTGCTCACTTTCAACATTCCAAGAAACCCGTGTGCAAAATTTCATGTTTCTAGGCCCAGTGGTTCAGTCTATTTTCTGCCAGTGAATGCATTTAAGATTTTTATTATGTAGATACATAACATCACGTCTTGTTTCCCCGAAGGGTTAGGCAGAGGCTTACCTATAGTACACCCACATTTCGCCAGTTATGTTTACGTCCCATGTAAAAGGGGGCGAGCCTATTGCCATCTACCGGGCACAAATCTAGACTCCGGGCTGCTACTGAGAAATAGCAGAAAAAAAAATTAAATCAAAGAAAAATATATATATATATATATATAAATAAATATTAATTAAATTAAAAATTTTACTAATTTTAATTAATTTAATTAAGTAGATTAAATTTCAATCTGAGCCTTTTCCCAACTATATCGGGGTCTGCTTCCAGTCTAATCGGATGCAGCTGAATACCAGTATTTTACATGGAGCGACTACCTATCTGACCTCCACAACTCACTGGGTAATACGATACCCCTTGTTTAGACAGGTTGTCAGAATTTCGGGCTTCTGACGACTGTCAAAGATCCAGGAATGACAGCCGGAACCAACGGCTTAAGGTGCTTTCCGAGGCACGGAGGGGTCTCGATATTTATAGAAGGTCACCCATCCACGGACTGACTGCGGCAAGCGTAGCTTAATCTGATCGATCGACCCGTGCGGCTGTTATTACTTAGATGCAGATTCTGAATTCAAATATCCTCATCAACTTCTTCCCCTGTTACAGCTAACGCAACATGTGCGTCAATATCATGCGGCGCAGGCCAGCGTTGTGTGTCGGGCGGCGCGTCTGGCGCGCGCTGTGTCTCCTGCGGCGCGTGCGGCGCGGCGGCGCGGCGGCAGCTGTGCGGCTCCGACCGGCGCACCTACCCGTCGTGGTGCCGGCTGCAGCGCGCCGCCTGCCACGCCGGACGCGTCGTCGATCCGTTACATACTGGGCCCTGTAAAGGTAGCTATCCCAAACTATATTAATCCACAACCCATAGAAATCCGGTGGCAAGCTAACATCTTCGAGGGAAATCCCCGATCCACGCACTATGTACCATGGGAGAAACGAACATCTATACACTATTCTTGCTTGCAGCGCTCGGCCGCTATAGTAACGCTTGCTAACAGATGAGGTCATGGGGTGTTGTTTTCAAATTGGTCAGATATAAGATTCCTCGATAGTACATCTTTTGTATCTTTTTTGCACGGATGAAGTTTCTACCGCTTGTCGGTACGCAGGTTTATGAGTGTTAATTCAAGTGACGAGGGATGTCATGTTAGCTACTGAAAATTGAGCAAGCACCCAGTTCCGTGTGAAATGATTATCAATGTCTTTAAAAAAAATCACATATTTTTACTAATTTAGAAATTACATAAAGATACATTGTCTAATTCCTAACGTATTTTTGTCCACAGGCAACAAAAACATAACGGACAATAGTGTGATTGAGAGAAGTGTGAGCGAAGTGGACACCACGCGCGTTCTATAGTCATAGACTCTCTAGTAACGTGGACTGATCCACTGGCTTCGTAGTGTGTGGCTGGCGTAGACGATGGGCAACGATGGGCCAGCCTGGCGCCCAGTGCGTACTGGCTGGAGAATCACTCGTCGATACATCTACACAAGTCTTTGAGCAGTTTCTTCTCAGCGTGAATAAAAGGTCATCGTTTTGAAATACTCGGAAAGTTGTGAAATTAGATGGAACAGCAGGCCAGCTGTCTGATATTTTGGAAGCGGTCACTCGTGGCTATCTCTAACTTACAATAAGTAGTTAATCCTTTCATAACTACTTAAGATATTATTGAAATAATACCATTTCATACTATTTACTAATTATCGAGATCGAGGCGTCAGTGACCGCTTCATTGATTGTGACTCAACATCGTCAGGTCTATTGAAATTCGAAAATTCTTAGCTAGTTTAGACTTAGATAAATCTGTCGAGCTGATGCACCCTTTCGAACTTTGTAGATAAATAATTCTATATACCTAGTTTTAAATAATTAACACTTACATTATTAAATTTGAGCACCAAATCGTACTTAATATTTAGTCAAAATGTTAAACATAGGGACTGTAGTTAGCAGAATATTTGGAACTTAGGTACTTTCTATATTAATAAATTCTAATTTCCGTCTTGTTGAACGTCGCTACAATGAACGAAGCTCGTATTAGGATGAAATGTTATTTTCATCGGACTGACATATTGTTCTTAAAATTTAATTAACTCTTAGTACTTTAAGACTTAAATAATTTTACTTCACGAGATGTGGTTAACGCTTAACGCAATATTTATTATTAAGTTACGAGTGTGAAGTTTAGTGCAATAATTTTATTGAAAATTGTATGAAATTTATGTTTTGTTTTGTTTTGTTTGTCTTTACACATGGCTCGTGATGCGTAGCACAAGAAACGTCAAAACGTCATTCGGACATGGGGAGAGTTATAAATACGTTTTCAGTATTAAGTGTATGTAAGATTTTTAGACTATCGTTATTTTCGAAACATTTTACATTGAAAATTAAGTGATTTTTATAGACTGTAGGTAAAAAGTAATTTATTGTTACTTTTAAATTATTTCCAAAAATGTTTCCAAGACTATTTGTATGTGAGTTTTATCTTCGTGAATTTCTCAAATGAATCAAAGCAATGTGTGATTTCAAAGTAGTAGAAACAACTTTCTCGGCGTCCTTTTTAGCTTTAAATAGTTACAAATTTGTCTACTATTCATTATAGTATGTAATGGTATAACTTCAGGACAGCGGATTGCATAAGCTTTAATGCATACTTAATACTATAATTTAATCCATCGAATTTGGACTATTATCTGCATTAGTTACTACTTACTATTTTAGTCTGGCCATTCAAAGCGCCGTGAGCTCGTGAGCGATGCGTTCAGTGCGCATAGTACATTTGTTTTATGTTTTCTGAAAATTCGAAGAGGGAAAACGCAGCTCAATAGTTGTTGAAGTCATTGTATAGTCATAAAAGCTTAATAATTAATTATATTATGTTAATTTTTATACAAACGAAAAATAATTATTGTTTATATGTGTACTTATTTTTAATATTGTGAACAAAACAATACATAATACAGTAGCTCGGCTCTTGTCAATTATTTCCTAGTGCTAATCACGTTGTTAACTGTGTCTGACTATAATAATACTAAATTGTTGTAGTTGAATTCATTGCAAACATTAGATGATTTGTATAATATATTGTCCTTGTTTCTTCATAAATATTTTACACTGGTATCTGTATTATTATTTTACATCCCTATAAGAGAGCGAAAAAGACAGGCCTAAACTAAATTACATATTATGTATTTTCAAAATTAAAACGAAAAACATGAACTGTCCAAAAATCAAATGATAACACAAAAATAAATTTAAAATATCTTACATAAGAATGTGACATCCCTAATGTTATAGTCCCAACTTGGGATATGGGTACAGTGTGTAACTACCAAATCCCCGAGAGAGATAAAGATACTGTCACACGGTTATTTTACTATAGGCCGACCGCATAACTGAGACGTTGCCTGAGGTAGCAGCACGGTGAGGGAGGGCTGATAGTTGTCACAAGTTGACGAATCACTGAGCTCTCGCATCACGTCACCACACCCCTCCCTCACCACGCTGCTACCTCAGGCAACGTCTCAGTTGTGCGGTCGGCCTATAGAAGAGTTTCAATCAATTTGTAAAAATAAAACCAATACTTGACACAAAGACACCTTTATTATTAAAAAAAAAACGAGCGACCCTTACAGTAGTCGCATATGATGTGCAACATCTGACTTCTCACCTTAGTAATAACCCTTCAACTCGCATGCGCAAATCGTAAAAATTGGCAAGTCGGCCTTGGCGAGACCCCGCTCCCTTTCGGACTACTTGCGTTCCACGCGGACTACCCCGATTTCTCGCTATTTTACTATGAAACCCATATAAAACTGTAACTGATTCGTAATCTGTATAATATTTCCTATAAAAAAAAACAAATAGCGCGCGCTTCCCCAGCTTCCTGTTACACACTTCCGTCCCTTTTCACGAAATCAGTCCCACAGATTGCAGGAAAGCGAGAGGGAAGATGTTACACATCAAAAACCCGGTAATTTTAGTATTACAGTGTCTGCTCAAAATGATATTTAAGGAATGTCAATCTTTTACAAATTTTTTTTTTTTTTATTGAAGTACAAAAGTATGCTGTAATTACTGATAAAACTTAAGAAAATGTTATATTATTTTACACTGAAAAATTTATTGGTTTATGACAATGATAAGAACTCAATATGCGCAAAGCTTTATTACAAAAAAAAATCAGCTGTTCCCTACATTTATGTTCGCATAACTCGTCAAAATGTAGGGACCACCCTACATTTTGACGAGTTATGCGAACGCGAACGCAGTTACGCGAATGCCGATTTTTTTTTTAGGATTCATTTTTGGTCCCATAGTAAAAGTTGTTTATAATGATGAGTACAATGACCCCCTTCAAGTGGTTGTGCGTTAATTCCGGGACATGTTGTATAGGAGCATAATCATTGCTAATATTGCTATTGGTGTTCCGACATGGCAAACTGAATAGTTTGACAGTTAAGTAACTAATTATAATAGTGATTTATGTACGATTAGCAACTAGCTATAAGTATTATAGTTTCTACTACTGGAGATGTACTATGAAGTTTCATATTCTTTAATGAGATTTTAGATTTATCCGTTTTCATAGTAAACTAGCTTTTGTTTGCGTAGAGTTCGGAAATTATCCCATGGGAACGTACTACCGGGACAAAAAGTATCCTATGTCCTAACCCAGGTTATAGTCTATCCATATGCCAAATTTCATCCAAATCCGTTAAGCCGTTTCAGCGTGAAAGCGAAACAAACAAACACTTTCGCAATTGTAATATTAATATAGTTAGGATTATAAGCCATCGACAGTGTCGATACAATAATCTTTTTAATATATTAAACAAGTAACTATACTTAAATACTGAATCGTAGATAATTTACATGAAGTGCCACTTAATCAACTATCTACTTTAGGGTTTCGTAGTCGTAAGTTGATTTTTGATTGACCGTTTGTATTAAAAAGGTCTGTTGCAATAGAATTTAGACTTTATGTTCTACATTCAGTTTGTGTTCCCAAAACTTGACAATATCATTGATTCTGAATTCAAATATAGTCCGTACCAGCCTAGTTGACTGCTCAGAAAAAGATGTGTGTAAAGTAACAAATGATACGAACGAATAAACGATGTGTGTGCTTATGTGCAAACTTGCATAACAGTTGCGTAGATAGAAGAGTCATCTTCGCCTCTTGATATTATTGCATTTGTGAAGGACTCACCACAGTTACTACATCATCACGTACTATGGTAATGATAAACTACCCCTTTGTTTAAAAAAGGAGTTTGGGTTAGACCCGGTTTAAAAAACCTCTCAACGAAAAACTTGATAGTGTTGCCAGTCAAAAAATTCATACACATTAAAATTAAAACATTAAATCAAATATCGAAATTTTTTAATCATTTATAACACCCATTCCACAACAAGAAGCGACAGTCTGATGTCCAACGGAATTAAACATTAAGGGCGAATTCGACCAAACTTTTATACTTAGTATAAGTCTAATCTAGCGATTTTTTTTTTAATTTTTGAAAGATTTTCCATACAAAAACTGTCGGACGTCAATTTTATTCCACGGATAAAAGATATCTAACTTTGGTTAAATAAGCCCTAAATGGTTTAAAAAGAATGGTAAGACAAGCCAGGCAATCTTAGAACTTCATAATACAATCCCAGATTACATTAATAGCTTTGAAAGTGCGATCTACGCCTAATATCTAGGACTTTCACATACAACCAACAAATTATATAGCAAGCTAGTAGAGACCTTTTTACTTATTTAGACTATCTGAAATACAGGAATAACATATTTTATTACGTGGCGTTGAACTAAACGCCAAGTATCTACAATGTTTTGAAGAACTGTAAAACCGTTCGGTACAGGTTCAAATTAGTTGGTGAAACTACAAGCGTGGCGGACATCGATACCAAACTATGATAAAACAAAAAAAAAATGTTTTTTTAAGTGAAACTTCTTAGCCGGCGATTCTATGATTGGGCGAAAATTGAAAGTGAAATTTCAAGGACGCGTCACGTTTAGGCACGTTTCGTTACATGAGGGAGAAGAAACTATCTCTGTCTCTAACATTAAATCTCTCTTATTCTTTATTTTTTAAGATGTTTCACTTCTATCACGTGTACGGTGCTGCATGCGCATTTTTTTTAAACTCATAGTTTTTATAGTTCATGCTTAAAGTTCATGCTGATTCTGTGCAGCTTGTTTGAAATTATGACATAAAAAATCGTACTTTTTTGGTTTTTTTTGTCTGTGAAGTTTCGCCAACTAATTTGCCATCGTCTATGCGATTGAGATGTCGGCTTGTAATAATAATAATTAATTTAAACGATAAATATGATCTGTGTGTCTTGAAATGTGAATAAACATGTGTCAAATCTTCGGCTAAGGGCCAAGCATACATGCTAGTTTTAGCACCGAGTCGCCAAAAAGCGATGTGGCAGAGAAGCAATCACTAAATCGCGCGATTTTGGTATCGCGATAGAACACAGAAAGCTGTCAAAATTTGATGTAGTATTGATGACGTCACAAAATGGCTGACCGCCGGTACTAAAAGCAGCATGTCTGCTAAGGCCCAAATTAAGAGGGCTGTCACATTTTGTCACCTCTCGCTCACACGGGATCAAATTTTTAAGAATGTTAAATGAAAAGATGCTTTTTTGAAAAATGTAATCAATGGCCGACCTACTACATAATATTAATTTAATGGGTAGTTATTAAAAACACATTTCTATTGTGTTATCTAATAAACTTAGCTCAATACGTATTATATGTTTTTGAATGTGTCATTCAAAAACATACTTAAAAATTTGGTCCCGTGTGAGCGAGAGGTGACAAAATGTGACAGCCTTCTTAAATTGTTCACTACGTTTCCCTTGCTTTAACGATTAATCTATGATAATATCTAGGCAACAATTAAAGGAAATCTAATCTATCTATGTATCAGAAAACTGAAGTCGAAATTCTTATTCTATTTGAAACCACGAAGGATGCAACAATAACACGATTTATAAAACATTATAATACGGAATTAAAATTGTAACCCTAATTACGAAAGGAAAACTATAATTGGAAGAGCATGAGGGATATTAAATATTAGTCCAGACAATTAATTTATCGCTTAACCTTTTGAACGCCATTGTCACATATACGTGACAAGCAAGCGCGTGCCCTGTACGCCAACGACACAAATATGTGACAAAAAATGCGGTGCACTTTATCACGAAATAAACAATTAAATCATTACATTTGTGTATTTTTATTTGTATACCTTAAATATTTAAGCTTTTGTCCATATTTAATTGCTTGAAACGAATTAAATTATACCATGGATATAGAGAAATTTGATGACAAAAAAAGAGAAATTAAACGTTTAAAAAGTGTGGCTTGGCGTGGAGGGCACGCGCGTGCGTTTATGCTCTGGCGTTCAAAAGGTTAATTATGAATAGTGCCACAACTAAAACTTGTCAACTAACACATTCATTTATCAGTCCCAATTCTCTAAAGAAAATTCAAACGCTATTTCCTCGTAGAATGTTGTACACATAACATAAACTCACGCCTTCTTCCCATGGGGGTAGGCAGAAACCACAGAACGCCACCTGCTACGATCCTTCCATACTCCCTTTGCCTCGTTCACGTTCATACATTAGGTCATACACGCACGCCGGTTGCGAGTACTACGCACCTGGCATTTCTGAAGAACATCACCAATAAGGTCACACACGTCTTCCTAGGGCGTCCCCTCCCGGCGTTTTCACTCACATCTGCCGTGTAAATACCTTTTGTTAGTCGCTTTTCATTCATCCTCTCAACATGACCATACCATGAACTAAGCATATCCTTTTAAATTTTTATCACTACATCTGTCAATGAAGTAGTTATATTTAAATAGCAAAATTAAATGTTCGAAGATGATTTATACTCGACAGCTCACAATTATCAATACATTAGAAGAAAATATGGTTGCAATTGAATTTCACAAAGCGTATAAATATTGTTGCACGTAACTGTACCACTCATACTAAGCGACTGTACATTAATAACTATGAGAAAATGTTTAGCTAACAATTTAGTAACACTGTTACATCCTTCGGATTTCCTATGAAAAACAAATGAGGCATACCGCACACTAGAAGATATTATTTAGCGAAAAGAGAATAGGTATTTACTATCACGAAGTATGAGCCAAATTTTTTCGCAGCGACTTTAGTCGTGCGACAGTCTCAAGTGTACGCCATCCTTATAATACCTTCCCTCATTGAACTTGCTGCATAGTAGTCCTCGTAAAGAGGTCCATAGTAAGCGCGCTTAGAAACAGTGGGATTGAACGGTGCTGATGTAGGTGCAACTCTACTAACTCGCCTAGAGTTGAAGAATAGTCGGTGTGCACCATCTCTATTCCGTCGTCGTCGAGAGTAAATGTAAGGTATTCTTCGGACGATTCGGCGTACATGTTTGATATTCTGTAAAGAAATAAAGGAAATGTAAAATGGACAATAAAAGTAGAGACTTTGAGTGGGAAATATATCGATATGAAAGACTATGTGAAACAGTTCAATATCGATATTAGAGCAGTACTACCAAATTGTACCTAAGGTACACAGGTTTACTGACCTTTAGTACATTACCTACCTACATAGATACAGATTTAGATATCCTATGTGTATCTAAAATAATTATAAACACATTATTGTGCGCGAAAAAAAAAAATGTTGTTCTGTACATTTATGTTAGCATAACTCGTCAAAATGTAGGGAACAGTCGATTTTTTTTTCGCGATTTCAGGTTTCGTCCCATAGTAAAAGTTGTTTGTCAATCATGTGTTTAAGTATCGGTCACTAATTACTAGTAACCCTTTAAATGTGTAAGATTCTTAGTTTTTTAATTCTAATCTTACTCATCCTCATAAATATAATTAGTATAAAATCCGGCTTTGGATAGACATGGAAGGCGGATGGGATAAGTACGGGATCCAGGTGTGGAACTATGATAATTATTAAGAAAAAAATCATTCAATAATTCGGTCAGAGAAATTATATTATATGAAAGACTCACCTGTAGTTCTTATGTCCAGTTCTATCAATTTTATAACCTAATAGCATATAACACACATCTCGGTACTCCTGAGCGGAAGACGTGAACTCTTCTTTCAACCTGAAATTATTAACATTCAATATTGTGATTTGGTTTTTTAAATAAGAATAATAAATCTTCACTCAGAATCAAAATTGGAAAAATTAAATATTAATCTTAGATCAAAAATGGAGGTATTACAATGTTAGATGCCTGTACTAGGATAATCCTGTGTAATGCAACGCGATAACGCGATGCATGTGTGTGTGTGTTTTACGACAGCAAATACTTGTCTCGCATATTGTTGGGAATCGAGCCCAACACAACGCCTTGCACTAGGTCTGCACGCGCAGGAAGCGTAATCAGCGCGTCATCGGCAAGCTGAGGCGCGGCGCGGGGGCGACACGGCTTGGCCCGATAACCACACGCTTCCACGGACTCCACTGCGACGGACGATACTACTCTCTATTTAAAGTATTTACTGTTTGTCCCGGAACTTATAATTTTGTAATAAGAACGGTAATATACCAAGCCTTATTTCATACAGTTCACTCTTTTATTGCTCCCCGCGCTAACGTTGGTCCTTCGAGCCGGATCAATGTTAGCGCGGAAAACTGGTTGTCAGACTTTCGTGCTTCTGACTTACGCTTACGGGTGTAAGCGTAACGAGTGTCGAAAGATATACGAATGACAGCCGGGACCAACTGCTTAACGTGTTTTCCGTGGCACGGAGAGGTCTCGGCATGTTATGGATGGTCACCTATCCACGAACCGACCTCGGCAAGCGTTGCTTAACCTTGAAGATCGACCCGTGCGGCTGTTATTATTTAACCTTAGGGCGTTTTCCCACGAGCCACCGCACGAGACGATTTAAGCAACACACGACGCACGACACACGACCTGTCGTGTGTACGTTTTCTCACGAGCGACAATTCCAGCAACAACACAGCAGTCGCGTACCTAGTCCATCGCGTACGCACGCACGCCAACATATTCAATCGTCGGCAACTCACATACAGAATGCCACGAATTTTTTTCTTACTAGTTTGTCTATATAGTTCACTGGTTTTGTCCCATATGCAAGGTTTAATTTTCACAGCCTCTGTCAACGGAAAAATGCCATATTTAAATTTTTCCATTTTGTCGAACTCTAACTCAATATTTCCATCAAAACAAACTAAACTAAACTGCCGTGTAAAGTCGTGCGGTCCGTCGCGTCGTGATTCATGAGCCGTGAGCAAGATCATACAGGTTCCTGGCAGTGGCTATGTCGTCACCGCAAAGAAAAACGTCACAACCTAGCAGCAGCTAACCACGTAGCGAACTGTCGTTTAAAAAAGGTGTGTCGTGCTGTGCGGTGTCGTTGCGTGAGTAAACGGTTCATAGAAATGTATGGTGCCTGGAGTCGTCACCGCGTTTTGTCGTGTCGTGCAGTGGCTCGCGAGAAAACGCCCTTATAATAATAACGAGTTTTCGAAATAATTCGGCTTGTAGAGCATCGTCTCTGTCACTCATACCTATGCGACTGAGTCTTTCTAAACAATTGATGTATCAATTAAATTATATTTATTGAAAGTGCACCTTTTAAGTTTAATACGGCTACTCTCCAACTGCTGCCGTAACTGCTGCGTTTCTTCCGGACAGGCACGAGATCCACCCCCTTCTCGCAACGTTGCCTTTAGCCTTTTTAACTGAAAACAGTTCATTTAAACAATATAATATACTGAAATACATTCATAAAATACTACTATGTTTTATCACATATAATAACAAAATTAAAATACTGAATTTTTGTCGCATTTGCATGATGATACTACGCAAAGCACGCGACAGTATTTGGCACATTGAGTTTTAGAATAAAGCAACAAATGACTTTACACACACATTTATTGACAACATTTATTGAGAGGGCAAATCACAGAAGAAAGATTGGAAAATGACATTTGCCCGTGTCAAACCCTATAATAATTATGTTAATTTTAACATTGTGATTGCCGTATTCAGTTAGTAGCACGCAGATAAGAGATCTTTTGAACGATATGCTGCATATTGATATGTATATTAATTTCAGGCGTCAATCTAGTGAGGCACGAAAAAATACGCTAGCAAAAAACTTCGCATACTGCCTTGTTGGTAGTGTTCCAAAAGAGTCGAACGTTTTTGCCCTAAACTTGCGAAAAAAGAATCAGCTCTCCCATACATTTTGCCAACTTATGTGAACACAAATGTACTGAACAGCAGATTTTTTTTTTGCAATTTCTTGATTGGTCCCATAGTAAAAGTTGTTCATAATGATGAGTACAATGACACCTAATGGCCGATTCCCATAATTTACGGACCGCTATTGGTTAAAATTAGGACTCTTGTATCTTTACCAATAATGAAGCAAATACCTCATAGCTTTGCATAGTAGACCCTCACATATGGAAGTAGCTGTCATAGGTAAAATTATCTTACGAATCTATTTATATGCCCCGTTTGGCAATAAAACGTGCTACCATTGGTAAGTAAAACGATTCGTTTCGTTTATAGGAATCGAGCATAAGAGGTTTTGGGGGTAAACAAAAACTAAGGCCGTATAGATGTGGGCAGACATTTTTTTTGTCCTATTTTTCTTGTAAGATAAACCTCAATATTCTAAAAAAAGGCTTACAGTTTTTTAAGAAAATAATAATGTTACGTTATTTATAAGGTTAACTTACAAGTTCCGAGAGCCAATGTTCTTGAATAGAACAACAGCTAAATAGTTTTTTATGTTATCTTTGTGATGTTCTATGTACATATTTAATTTATGCTGGATCTATATCTGGAAAAAAACGATTTCATAGGCTTTTAACCTTCTAGGCGTCTAAAATCTGGCCAGCGAACCTTAAAATAAAGGCTTATGTCTATAACTTACTTAGACGCGAGTCTTTTGGAAAACTAGTCGTTGGTCCAGTGGTAGTAAGCGTTACTGCTGAGCACAAGGTTCCGAGTTCGATCCCAATCTCAGGCAAAGAAGTTATCATAGTTTGGCCGATACCGCTGCACCGCGCCTTAGATACGTGCGCGGCAAGACGGGGCGGCAGTGCAGGCCACTCATTCGTCAACACTCACAGCGTCCCGCCCCCAGCGGTATCGGTCAAACTATAGGTTTTACCGTAAGGATAGTGTCAGTAGCAATCTGGATTTCTGCGGTTAATAGCAATAGATTCGCCCCTTTTTTAAATGGGACATAACTGTCGAAATGTGAGGGTGAGTACCTCTTCGGGGAATCGATAGGCATAGCTGTTACGTTAAACAGTTCGCTTTATTCGGATTCATACATAGTATGTCAAATTGCTGAACAGTACATTTCCCTGTCTGTCTATCATACGTTAGTAAAAATATGTAATAATGATTGATAAAAGATAACATAAAAGTTAACATACCTCTTCTTGGGCAGCTTCTAGTTCCGCCTGAATTTGTTTCTGGGCTTCAGCAGCTGGGTTGTTGGTCAGATGCAGTACCTTGAAGTGAGGACACAAAAATTTAGTTTAAGACAAATGCAACCAAAATTCATGTAGGGCCGTTTTATTATAATGCGCCAAAATCAACTAAAGCCACCGACATATTACTGGGTCGTGTTGTGTCGTGACGCAGGATACACCAATCAAACGAAACTGTTCAGGACTACGTCAAATCACAACGAATTTTGATTGGCTAACACTGCGTTAGGACGACACGACACAACAAAGTAATATAATTCCGGCTTTAGATTACATTACACATAAGAAGATTTTGAAGAGTTGAGTGATAGGCAATGTTAATGTAAATTATGTGATGATAAAATTATGAATTCAACTTTCACTTCAGTCTTCTGGGCACGTTTCACGATGACAGCGATGCGGACGAGTACTTCAAAGTCCTTTTATTTTTGTATATTTATTTGTATAGTTAGTGATTGTATATTGCATTTAAGATTTGTGTATATTCCTTTTATTAATAAAATATATTAAACTTTCAAGTTCTGGTTGAAAGAAGTGAAATCAGTCCAATATACATCGAAAACGTAGACTCAGAATAGATTTCAAAATTAATCAACGACGCTTTTACAGTTTAACGGCTGAATAACAATTTCTGGAAAATGGGAGAAATGTTGATGTTGATTGGTTCGTTTTGGCAGAACTAAGCTCGTATAGTTGAATGTTACCTTAGTCTGTGAGTGTGCACCGATACGTTCCAGGTTGGCGTGCAGGGCGTCTCGCTGCGCGCGCAACTTGCCGACGTCACGTTTCAGATTTTCAGCCTCTTCGCGCCATTTGCTCGACTCGGCACGTAGAGACTCCACCACTTGGAATGGGAAAGTACGTTTTAGTTGAGAGAAAATTCTCTTTATTGCACGGCGGGCGTATTAATAAAATACAAACACATACAAAGAGTGATTTAAGGGGCGGTCGATCCTTTGCATGTACAGGATAATTCGAGTTGGTGTTTTGTGCTTTCAGAGGGCATTTTTATTGCTCTCGAGCAACTCGGAGAGAATTCATCTTGATACAGTTTATTCACGGTAACTAGTTGTTAGCAAGTCGGTGCAGACATTTTATTGGCAGTCAGGTTGATGACCAGCTGGAAGGTATTCGGTTTTCTTAAACCAACAGTTGAATGTAGTTTGGTGTGTGTTAGATATACATAAGTTATGATAAACTGTATAGCTACGTCTAGTGTGCGCGGTCTGGTCGTGCGTGGCCAGCAGGTCGCGGTAGCCCTGCAGCGCCTTCTCCAGCTGCTCCACGCGCGCCGCCAGCAGCGCCGCGCTGCCGGCGCCCGGCTCGCCGCACAGCGTCACTGTCAGCTCCTTTTCGTAGCAGTCTAGTTGCTGTCTGAAATCGAAATTTAATTTATATTCTCACACGTTAATCTAAAATTACCGAAGTTAGGTTAAGTTACTAATGTAAGTCTTTATAACCGTGGGGTCTAGCCGGGCAATAATATTGTACTTACACAATTTCATTTTAACCCCAGCGGCTTATTGACCAGCGTCAATAATGTGATTTGAATTTGAAACCTCAACTCGAAATTCGTATTAAAACCAATATAGCGCCCGTTACATAAGAATGAATGAATGAAATGCACCGACCCCAGCGTGGTTTAACCAGACTCGATTAATCGAATGTTTCATGGGGCTACACATACCATTGCATATCAAGGAGTAGACCAGGGGGCGCGATAAATATAACCCCCGTTACATAAGACACTACCTTATCCCATGAATAATCTACTATACAGGGTTATTTTAAATTGGCTAACTAAACTCCGCAGACGCGATGTGGGTAGCGATATCTGAACTTCTTTGTCTGCGCACACACTTGTTCACTATAATATCTCCCTCGGCTAGATGGCTAGTCTCCGTTGATATTGGCTGCCATGGCCGAAATTCGGTCTGGAGTAGGTACTCTGGAGGACTATTATCTATACAAATAAATAAAATTGAAGTGTCTGTTTGTAATATCAAAATAACAACTTATTACTAAATGCATATGAAAGTATATATGGTACTTATAATAAAAAAGAAAATTTAAAAAATTTTGTCTGTCTGTTTGTTTCGGCTAATCTCCGAAACGACTGGACCGATTTTGACGGGACTTTCTCTGGCAGATAGCTGATGTTACCGCGGGTAACTTAGGCTACTTTTATTTTAGAAAAATAATTAAGAGTTCCGCGCAAAAAAAAATTAAAACCCATGAAATTGTGAACAAAAAGTTGGATTTGAAAAATTCTTTTTGACTTTGGTAGCCCAATTATCAAGGATAGTTATAGGCTATTTAACATCACGCTAAGACCCTTAGGAGCCGAGCAAAAAGAAAAAGTCAGAAAGAAGGGTAAGCGAAAACGAAGTAATAGCGCGGGCGGGTGGTGCAACGCGACGGGCCAGGGGACGAGGGAGTTTTATTAAAATGTGGCTGTTATTTTAGTATATTGTGTATCTTACGACTTCCACGCGAACGAAGTCGCGGGGCACAGCTAGTTATTAATAAAACATTTGTCTAACGATCTGTTTTGCCGTACTACTCTTACCTATAGCTGTCTCTCTCGCGCGTGACGAGCAGCAGTCTCTTCTGTAGCCTGTGTATGAGACTCTCCTGGTTCTTGCGTACTATGAGCAGTTCGTTCAGCTTGCCGGTCGCCTTGTCGCGCTCGAACTTTACTGATGCCACTTCCTGCGAAGAAAAACGAACGTTATGAGTACAATTTTGAGTAACTTAACTGTTCATTCAAGCAGGTATTGTCTTAACAAGTCGAAGTTTTATAGCGAATTTAAATATAAAATGCGTAATATTTGTAGAATTTTGACCTAAGAGCCTGTCTAGATATACATGCTGCTTTTTTATTGGCCAGGGAGCGTCCACGATAGTGTTGTACTCATCATTATGAACAACTTTTACTATGGGACCAAACCTGAAAACGAGAAAAAAAATCAGCTGTTCCGTACATTTATGTTCGCATAACTCTTCAAAATGTAGGGAACAGCTGAAATTTTTCGCGATTTCAGGTTTGGTCCCATAGTAAAAGTTGTTCATAATTATGAGTACAACACTATCGTGGCAGCTTCCTAGACAATAAAAAAGCATCGTGTATAAGGTGTTTCAAAATTAACTTTACAAACTTTAAGAGGTGCTTTAGACCACTGAACTAAATAACTTTTACTATGGCTCCAACTTTGAAAACGCGAAAAAAAAGAACAGCTGTCCCATACAGTTTAGAACAGTAGGTATTAAACTTTTGTATGGAACAGCCGATTTTTTTTTCACGATTTCAAAGTTGGTCCCATAGTAAAAATTGTTCAGTTCGATGGTCTAAAGCACTCCTTAAAGTTTGCAAAGTAAATTTTGAAACACCTTATATTACAGTCGACCTCGTAATTGTTTTACCATTTTCTAACAATTCCCAGTAAATTGAAAACTTTATTGAGGTTGAAACTATCTACCTTTCGCATAGACAAATATATCTTGTCGTTTTATGACGTACAAGCGACATTCAACCTTAGGGTGGTAAAGCTATTGTATAGACATACAGCCTTGGCCAAAAGTATTGAGCACCCATGATATCTTTCAGTTTTATGCGGAGTATCAAATAGAAATAAAACAAAACGTTTTATATGGGTTTATTTTACTATTTATTAATAGAAAATTAATATTTTGTGGGTCCACCCTTTGCCTTAATTACGGCAGAAATTCTTTTTGGTAAAGAGTTAACAAGTTTTTTACAGTCGTCAACAGTAATCGAGTTCCATTCTAGGCGCAGGCAGCGTTTTAAATCTTCTTTGTTGTTAATTGTGTGGCGCCTAACCCTGCGCTTTAATAAACCCCATAAATGTTCTATGGGGTTCAGATCTGGAGACTGAGCTGGCCAGTCAAGCAGTTCCGTGTTATTTTCCCGAAACCATCTCATAGTGCGTGCAGATTTGTGGCATGGCGCGTTATCCTGCTGGAATTTGACACCATCCATATTCGTGTCGCCAAAAAGTTTCGTGAATGAAGGCAGTAATGCAGTTTCTAGTACATTTATGTACTTAGTAGAGTCCATGCAACCCTCACACACGAACAATTCGCCAACTCCAGAATCGGTCATGCAACCCCAAACCATTATGCTGCCTCCACCGTGTTTAACGGTTGGGATCACACACTCTGGCTTATATTCTTCGCCCACACGGCGACGCACAAAGGTCACACCAGGTGTACCAAAAATCTGCAATAAAGAGAAAAATATTGAGTTCCGTAAAACTAAAATAAATTCAATTATGCGTTTGGTTTTTAAAACATTTTATAAAATTGTATCAGGGCATTAAATTGACTTACTCACCTCAAAGTTTGATTCGTCTGACCAAACAACATTTGACCAATCTTCAGCGGTGAAAGTTCGGTGTTTTAAAGCCCATTTCAATCGAGCTTTTTTGTTGTTATCGGAGAGCCATGGCTTCTTCCTAGCTTTACAGCCTTTCAGACCAGCTTCTTGAAGTCTTCTGCGAGTAGTTCGAGCAGAAATTGGCTTCTTAATTTGTTCCGACAACTCAGCAGCGAGCTCTGAAGATGTTTTTTTCCTATTTCTTAACGACTCTCTCAGTAACTGACGATCTTGACGGTCTGTGGTGATGCGTTTGCGCCCGGTTCTCGGTCTATTTTCATGTGATCCGGTAGTAGAGAATCGCTGAATAGCATATTGCACGGATCGGCGCGAACATTTCACAGTTTTAGAAATCTCTACTTGTGATTTCCCTTGCTCATACAGAAGCTGTATCTGCACACGTTTTTCTAAAGAAAGTTCGTTTTGTTTTGGCATATTGCAACGATAACACTTAAAACTTCTGAAATAAAATACAAAAGGCGCACTAGATCACTGGATGTGTTCACAACGAGCGATAGTAGCGAACTGATTAATAAATACAAAAATTGAAAAAGACAAATTTTGTGACATCCAGGTGTTTTATTGCTAGCTGCGGCGTGACTGATTATTTTTAAACCTTTGTAGATGCCGATTAAATAATCCATAAGCAATTGATTTGGTTTCTTCCCATACTTACCGTGTACGAGCGAAATTTGTAAGGTGCTCAATACTTTTGGCCAAGGCTGTAGGTACCCCAAAGCATTTAGTCTCGGGCGTATTAAGCAGGCCACATACAGTCGGAATTCCATTTCGAAATATCGATATGTACATGTGATAAATTCTTGATTGTGTTTGAATTTGCTGCCTTCGGAAATTCCGAACCGATATTTCGAAACAGAATTCAGATTGTATTTGGCCGACCTTAGGCGCGTAGAACAGCTAACATGTCGACGGAATGTATTAGATCTTGGTATCTCGGCTTCGGGCGAGCTTTTGCTCATATCCGTTCGTGCGAAAGCGACTTATCTAGAAAGGCACTAAATCTTGACGTCAGCCAATGATAAAGTTTATCGCATACTACAAAATAGGCATTACAATCCTATCAGTTATTTTACCTCTGAGTTTGCATCACTGTCAAAATCACAGTGATCTTTATTCTCGTTACAATAAGGGTGCTGTTCGGTTGCTGCATGATAAGTCTGTCAAAATCACAATGATCTTTAACCTCTCGTTTGTCGGAACGTAGATCTTCGCACCAAATTGTGTACCCGTTGTCTGTCGGAACTTAGATCTGCGCTAGATCATCGCCAGTTGAAAATGAGCGCACGTGCGGTATTTTTCCGACAAACGGCGCCGTTTTTACGCTGCGCGCCCCGACAGTTAATCTCCTTAAAATAAGGTTGGTGTTGGATTGCTGCTGTCAGGTTTTTAACAGCTGTGAATGGACTATAGAAGAACTATCAAACTATCTTCTCAAATTTACTTGTAACGGGTGTAAAAATACCCATAACGAGAGTCACTTGTTCTTCCTGTCATTTTGATCATTTTTTTGTACAGAACAATGCCTGGAAATCTTCTGGTTACGGAGATATTGAAGGTCAAAGTGCCAACTCTTTTTGACGTTTTTCTACGAAAAGAAGTCTTAAATGTTATTACTTAACTTTAAATACTCCCACGATTCCTGTAACGTTGTGTGCATCCATAAGCACATTGTTTTGAGTTACATTGCGTACTACCGGAATCACTGAATTTTCACACAAAAAATAAAGTTCCCCAGCAATAATTTGTGCCCAAAGTTACTTAACTTGATGTACAGAATGCGTAGATGACGACTTCGTAAGTGGTCTTTTTACACCCATATTAAAACATGCTATTAAAAAATAATCTACCTCAGTAAGTTGCGTTAATTGCGACTGAGCTTGCGACGAAGCGGCGGTAGCGTTCAGTTGACTGTTGAGTGCAGAGTCCAACGTATTAGACAGAGAACGCGCGTTCTCCACACCATGCGTGCGTGCAGCCGCCTTCCATTCTTCAAGAGATGACTCCAGGTAAGCTAGTTTAACCTGTAAATCAGTTAATTTTTGGTAAATGGTAAGAAGAGTCCATTTTACCGAGGGAAAAGAAGATTATGAGTATGTTGGAGTTTAAAGTAAACAATTATTTATTTTGTCGAGCCAAAAACGGCCATCAATCTTCTTAATCGTATCAACAAAAACTAAAAGTACAAAAAGTGGACTGTTTGCCCAAGGTGAGCCAGATGGCTTTTTAGAGGCTCTTAATGATGAACACAATCATACTAATTCACTTTAGATGTACTTGGAAATTATAGCATATTATGTCGTAATGACTTACAGTAGAGAGATCCATTATTGAACCTTATCCTTACAACCTAAAGATCACATTACCTTGGCCTCATGTAGCTCATTCTGCACAGGCTGTAAGGAATCGACCCTGGACTGCAACAGATGAACTTGTTCTTCCAACAACAGTTTGTTGCATATAGAATCCCGTAGAGATCGCTCTTGCGCGCGTAAACGAGCTACTTCCTTTTCTAGTTCCGCCATGTTGGTTAAGCGTTTTTGTGCAGTCTGAGGTAAAAGAAAACGGAGAAATCAAATTATACCTACACTTTGTTGTGAATTTTAACTAAAAACAGGTGGAGAATTTATTTATTATCCGTGACACTCAAATAAAAATGGGTGTGGTGAGATTCCTGTTAGGCTGACCCTTTCACAGCCAGTCAGAGATTCAAAATAGGGAAAAAACATTTTACATGAATAATTAGCAGTTCACGGTTTACACTGTAGGGGGACATCACTGGAGAGCTAAAATGTATGTGCATCACACATGCATATCTTGTTAAGATATTACACAGGCTGGCTTTAATCATCCTTTAGAGTCCAAAATATTTGAACTTTCAGTAAATTACCAAAAAAAGACAATATTATGTAAGTACTAGATTTTCTCTTGTTCAAGATCAAAATCGAAAAAAAAAATATTGTAATCAAGCTAACTTCCATAATTTAATAGTTTAAATGAGTAGCTTTATTAATATAACCTAAAAAAGCTATTACCTTAGCCTGTTGCTGCCAGTCTTTGTAAGAGTCCCTCTCATACTCCAATTCCTTGAGTTTGTTGGTGACGCTCTGCAGCTCGAAGGTCTGCTTTTCCAGTTGAGTCCTGAGGGCCGTGCACTGTTCCGCCCTACTGGTCTGCTTCGCTACCTCTGTCTTTAACATTTCTACTTCGGATTGTGCCCCTTCTAAAGCCTGTAGGTAAAAAATTAAGGAAAACATTAAAAGAGGGCCCGGCGGGATTAACCGGCGTGCGTGTATGACCAGATGTATGAATGTAAACGAGGCAAAAGGAGTATGTAAGGATCGTAGCAGGTGGTGTTCTGTAGTTTCTGCCTACCCCCATGGGAAGAAGGCGTAGTTTATGTTATGTATTAAAAGAGGGTATGGTTTTGTTGTTTTCATTTTGTAATAGATTTGTTAATAGATGCTGCTTAACGGAAAGTGGGTGCCTCCTAAAGAAATATGCAACACCCAAAAAGATAACCACAATATCTAGCCACCCAAAAATCTAAAATAGAGACAAGCTGAAGTGTCTCCTGTGTTTACAATTTCACAGGCACCTATACCCATAAATCTGAGCACAGGAATGCCGCATTTTATTACTACATAAAAACTTTTTTACAAAAAAAAAACAACTTTTGCGCGTTTGGTCTGTTTTTAAAGAGTATAAAATGATGAATCAAACAGGCTAAGGTCCCGAATAAATTCTGCCTTTCGTACAACCAAAAAATTTGCCTACGTACTTTTAACACGTTATTAAAATGTAATAAAAATTACAATGTATAATAATTAGTTGTTAGCTGTTGTAATTAATTATTCAAATATAATTTCAATCATTGGATGCGTAATTTTATTTTGCGTCAGGCAAAAAGGTTTTATTGTTTACATACTCTTTGAATGCCATGTCAATGACATGTGACATATCTTGCGTGAAAAAAAACTATGTACGGATAAAATAGGAAATCGAAATGAAAACTAATATTTTAATGTTTTTTTTTCGCATTACTAGATAAAATCAATATATTTAAAAACAGTAATTATCAACATTATAGATTTAAGTCACCGCAGAACAAATAGTGATACTAGGTCTGGTCAATGCCCTTTTACATGGGACCAACTTCGAGGTATACCCTCCCAAATAAAAAAAGAATCGTTACAATCGGACTACACTAAAAAGTTATGAGTATACATAAAAAATATACAGGGTTACAGGGAAAGTCGTACTGAATATTAAAGGACGTTATTATTCAGGTCATTTCTGAAGGATTTAATTCTGGAATAGGGTGTCCGAAACTTAACCGTTATGGAGATATTGAATTTTAAAGATTATTTTGAAGAGCTAGTTCCATACATTCCATACTCTATTTTTTTTAAAAGCTCTTCAAAGTTAAGAACACTATTAGAAAATTCTTTCATTCTAACTATTGTCGAGCAGTTTTTTTAAGCTGTTCGTAATAAGTTCAGTTTCTGTTGATCATTTTTATTAATGGACATGTTTTCTAACTAGATACATCAAAAATACCGACCCTAGGAGCTCTAATCCCAAAAAAAAAACGACGAAAAGCCAGCCAAATTA
Organism: Fissipunctia ypsillon; assembly: GCA_947568875.1. NCBI lineage: Eukaryota > Metazoa > Arthropoda > Insecta > Lepidoptera > Noctuidae > Fissipunctia > Fissipunctia ypsillon. The sequence continues at coordinate 9,354,060 of OX387659.1, read as the reverse complement.
ACGGATTTTTAAAAATAATCTTTAAAATTCAATATTTCCATAACGGTTAAGTTTCGGACACCTTATTCCAGAATTAAATCCTTCAGAAATGACCTGAATAATAACGTCCTTTAATATTCAGTAAGACTTTCCCTGTAACCCTGTATATATACATACGCGTCGACTTGAGAACCTCCTCCTTTTTTTTCGTTGGTTAAAAATTATTGTGAAATAGCATATCCACATCAGTTAGCAATACTGAACTGCCAACTACAACTTGCTAACTATTCAAAAACATTCCAACCACAATTTTTATTCCTACCATAAACCGTAACCTTAGCTTTAATTACACACTAGCTGTGCCCCGCAACTCCGTTCGCGTGGAAGTCGTAAGATACACAATATACTAAAATAACAGCCACATTTTAATAAAATTCCCTCGTCCCCCGACCCGTCGCGTTGCATGGCTCGTCCGCGCTATTGTATTATATCGAGCCTTTTATGGAATAACAGTTTTGGTGCACTTTTGCCCATACTAGTCTATTTTTCTTATGTCGAATTGAAAACTGGACAATAGAGCAATGGGAAAATGTCCTTTGGAGTGACGAAACAAAGTTTCAGATTTTCGGATCCAATAGACGTGTGTTTGTACGCCGGTCAAAAGAAGAGAGGGCTTCAGAGGCATGTACTGTGCCTACTATCAAACATGGTGGAGGTAATGTCATAGTTTGGGGGTGTTTTGGCAACAATAAACCCGGAAATCTTGTGAGGATAACCGGAAAACTAAACAAGGAAGGTTACTTGAAAATTCTCCAAAATTCCGCCGTACCCAGTGGACTAAATCTAATTGGTCCTGGATTCATTTTCCAACAGGATAATGATCCTAAGCATTCTTCTTAAACTGTGCCAGACCTTTTTGAACAAGAAAAAAATGAAAAAATCTTAAACATCATGCAATGGTCATCTCAATCACCTGACCTTTCTCCCATTGAGGTTGTTTGCGGTGAACTCGATAGAAGGGTGAAAAATCGTTCTCCTTCAAGCTCAGAACATTTGTGGAAGCTATTAGAGAGCGAATGGAACAAATTAGATGAAGATTATTTTAATTAATTAATTAATAGAATGCCTAGAATATGCGAGAAGCTAATAAAGGAAAAAGGAGGACACTTTGATGAAGCTAAACTTTAATTTAATTGTGTATTGTATGTAAAATTTTTGTTTTGCTTAAATTAGCTTTTGTTTATATTTTAATTTTTTATCAATACATTGAAATTGAAATGACTTTGTTTTATTTGATTTTACTTAGCTGCTTCCAAAATTTTGGACGGTGTATTGTACTTTCTTATGCATTTAGTTAAAAGTTGTTATTTTGGCATTACAGACAGTTCAATTTTATTTATTTATATAGATATAGATGTATAGATTTACCTGCAACAGTTCATCCATATCCTTCTTCATCTCAGACAGCTGATCCTTGCTGCTAACAGTACATTCAAGCAGTTTGTCCCTCATGTCTGCTATCTGTTTCTGAAGCTCCCCTTTTTCTTTGTCCCACATTGCTTTGTTCTCCTTGTGTTCTTTAATAACCTGAGTGAAGTTTAAATTAGGAATAACCACAGACTGGATACTAACAATACGAATGGCACTTCACAGATTTATTTTTGATTACAGATGGAGCCAGGAAATCAGGAAAATAAAGATTTTTATTTACAAATAAAATACAGAGAAAATATGCAGTTACCTTTGACCCCAAACTATAGTTTTGTACATTTTTGCTGTTCATCAGTCAAGAGTTTTACTATAAATTATGATAAACAGTAAGGGCCTGTTTCACTACCTGCATTCCTATTAAATTACTTGGCAGATAATTTCATACAAATCCTGTTCCATTTTTGAATTAAAATATGAAATAGGCCCTAAACATGAAATAGTTATCAATTTTTTTTTTATTTCCGGCATCATTTATTTTTTATTTATCAGAAGCAGCCCGGAGTCTGGATTTGCGCCTGTTTGATCGCAATAGGTTTGCTCCCTATTACATAGGACTTAAATGTAACTGGTGAAATGTGGGTGTACTATAGATACACCTTTGCCTAACCCTTTGGGGATCACAGGCGTGATGTTATGTTATATGTAATTTTTTAACACAAATGCAGGTCATTAACTGTATTGGCATAAACATACAAATCGCTTTTCTGACCAACCATTTTAGCACATTTTTAAAATGTCTGTCACAGTGTCATCGTAACAATAAAGTACATTTTAACCTGATTATATTCATCTTTTAGCTCCTGTTCTCTCCTCCTAATCAGTTGTAGTCTATCCTCCATGTCAGAGAGAGCTCTCTCGTCTCTCTTGTGTTGCTCCATCAGAGAACCTTTCTCCTCTTCAAATAAAATCTGCATCTCCTTGCGAATTGTGTGCTGGTGGTTTATGCGGGATTCTAACTTTATTATCTGAAAGAAAATAAGGTTTCCACTTATTGTAAATAATATACTTAAATTAATCTTAAATGATACAAACATTATACATTAGATAATATTCTAAATTTTTAACCAGGCTATAGCAGTAATAGAGCTTGGAACAGTCCATTCTCAGAGACAGCAAATTAAAGCAGATGTAGTTGAATACAAAGTTTGATTATTTTGCACCAAAGAATGAAAACATAATTGAAGAGGATTCAATTAAAACACTGAAAAAAGAAAGATTTCTACATTTACATGCTTGTGTGTGACATTCTTTTAAATCAAGCAAAGAAATATGTGTTTACCTGAGCTTTAGCAGCTATCAGATCTATCTTCAGCCTCTTTGTCTCCCACGGGGAAGGTGGTGCAGACGCCGGTGTGGAATTAGACTCCGTTCGGATACGTTTCTCAGGCGTACAGACATCATTCATGCAAAAACTGGACTTTCTTTTACCAAGCGACGGGAGGTTATTAAGCCCTGCAAATATTTACCTCAATCAAAACAGAATTCTTGTAGAAATATGGTTGCCATTAAGCATAAGACACTATTTAAAGCATTACCTTCTTTCAGAGATTGATTACTATCAGAAAAATTCAGTTTCGTAGCAGACGACAATTTGTCTTTCGGCGGGTCCGTATTTATTACTCGTCTAAATGGCTCTAAGACATCATTGAACAGTGACATATCTCCTTCCTTAGCCATTTTGTCACAATTACTTAATTTTTAAGTTGTATTTAAATCAGATACAAATCATTATCTAGAGAAAAACTTATTTAATTTTTATTCTAATCCGAAATACAACAACGCACGTACTCGTACAAAACGGAAACAGATTAAAAAAAATAGAGCTTTGTGTCAAGTGTCATGTCATTTCGCCGGCACAGAGTAAAAAAACCGCCTAAGTGTATGTCGGACCACGCACAGTGAAGGGTTCCCTAGTTACATAGGATGAATATTGGAGATATTATGGCAAGGAGGCGTGGCGCTTGCGAAGTCGCATCTGGCCGCAAAGCGGCTTGATGCCAGTTTTGGTCATTTATAGTCGAATGTCAACTTGCAACGTCTTCGCTGCTTATGATTTTTAACAAAATGCCGCGTTGTTCAGTGATTGTTTGCAAAAATAACAGCAATGTATTTATATGATCTGTGATATTTACGCATGTACAGTATTGTTTTTATCGACCGCATAAATAAGTTTATATATCACAGTATTTTTCGAAAAGCTATGAAAAAAAAGTTTTTTCTGCGGTTGTAACCGCTAATATATCCACAAACGATTGGTTTAAATAGCAGTCCCTTAGAAACATCCTAATTTTTCTTATTTACTACTTTCTTATTACTATCTTAAATTGTAGGATCCAACAATACCCCACGCGTTTATTGGCCACTCGATCCTCACTGCTTACCCCGCAAAGGAAAGCATAAAGCTGTAGTAATGTAGTTTTCAGCATGAAATGTATTTTTTTACAATGACATTACAAAGCACCTTATCATTGCATGTGGTTTTAACTCATTTTCAATGGATATTTTACGAAATTTACATTTTATAAGTTGGTCAACTATTACCTACTCATTAACTCGTAGAGCCTACATAATAATGTAGCTGTGATAGTTTTCCTTGGAACTTCTTTACATTAATTAAAGTCGCTCTTTGTGTCGGTCTGTGTGATCGCATTGTTCTTTTAATACAGTATTATACTTACATATTAGAGAAATCGATGTTGTGTTAAATCATCGTCATCTCTGAGTTAAACCGAATCGCGGTCATACAGCACGACAGACTTGGTGACAACAGATCCTGTGGAAACTATCCTTATAGTACTACGGAACCCTGAAAAACGATTTCGGTATTGTGTATTTTTACGGCCGAACCCAATAACCTATTTTCAGTAAAAGACAGATCGCTACTGATGGTAGACCTGTGTGGTAGACAGTCTGTCCTTGTGTCAGGCCGGTAAGATTCCATAATCTTAGATTATTGGGACGTTAAAACCATAGATAGATCGGTTTTTCTATCTCCAGTATGCCAAAACTGGTGATAGATAGGTTATTGGGTTCGGCCGTTAGTCGATTTCTGAAGAAGATATTCTCCTTACGTATGTACATACTTACGTTTATTGGCATTTTATTTCTGACACTGGATTCGTGGAACAGGGTTGCCAGCTAATAATACTCTACCCAGAGAAGAGGGTAAAATACTTTGACACTTTTTAGTACAACACATCTCAGTAAATTCAATTCTATGGCAAAACTAACTTGAGCAGAGAAGAGAATTTCTTAGTAATGCTTGAGTTTCAAAAAGAGTTACTAGGTTTTGAAGAGACAGTAGAAAAAAAGGAAAATCGTACACAATATACCATAATTTTACTAATCCTTGTAATCTTTCTTTGGGGAAACCTTTTCAATGAGCGGTCAATACTGTTCAATGTTTTGATTTAATTTTTAGGTTATATATCGTGTTTATAAAAGAATTGTTTTTGTTGCTTTTTAATGTTTAATCCATTTCACTAATTAAGAAGAATTATATAATGGAGGTGGATTCGGCGCAATATTTTTCAAGCTATGAAGATTTAGAAGTAATACAGGACAACCGTTGATAAAATTAATGTTCTTATAAATTTAATCTAAAACAGTGCGAGATATTTATGAAAAATTTGTTTTAGGTGCATAAGTTAATGCTTGAAGATGAGCCAAGAACCCTAGCTTATAAGAATGCCATTTTAAACAACAAGGCATATTTTAAAGATAAGGTTGTAATGGATGTTGGGTGTGGGACGGGTATTTTGTCCATATTTTGTGCTCAAGCTGGCGCTAAAAAAGTTTTCGCTGTAGAAGCTAGTAATTTGGCGAATTTAGCTAAAGAATTAGTGAAGGAAAACAAATTTGAAAATGTTATAGAGGTAAGAAAACATCAATTTTGAATGAAAGTCCTAAAATATTAAACTGCACACCCTTTATTCCATTTGTTATTCATCATTTTTTGTTGTTCTATGGTTAATCTACCTAGCTAATTTTGATGTTTAGCAATTATTTACTGTAGCATAAGATAAACCTTGCAAAAATCATTAATATTTTTCAGGTAATTCACAGTAGAGTTGAAGATGTAATTTTACCTAACTACATGAAAGTAGATGCCATTGTATCAGAGTGGATGGGCTTCTACCTCCTGCACGAGGGTATGTTAGACTCAGTCCTGTTTGCCAGAGACCGCTTCCTCAAAGATGGAGGAGAAATATTCCCTGAAAGTGCTGCTATTTATATCGCACCATGTAGGTATGACACCCCTCTTATCTACATTATTTCACAAAAAAAAACCACAAAAATAATTATTTGATGTTATTGCATCAGCATTCCTTCAATATTAAAAGAGTAATAATAGGTAGGTATTGGACATTTGAAGTTTTTCATTTATCCAAATGCTTAAAGTATGGTCATTTACCTGCCTGTTAGCCATTGCATAATAATCTACTTTTTTGCATTATACCTCAATGCCTCATACAATGATTCACCTATTGTTTTCCAGTGTACCATCACTATATAACAATTGGGACAACTTACATGGCATATCTATGTCATCATTCGCTAGAGAGCTGAGAGCAAGTAAAGGCAGCAAGCCAGAGATCCTTACTATAAAACCTGATGACCTGTTGGGAACTGAAGTGGCCCTCTGTTGGGTCAACTTGAGAGATGATGAAGCACATGATTTAAATGCATACAGCTTACAACATGTTGTTGGCAAGTATATCATATGTTACAGAAAGGCGGAGCCTCTTTTGAACAACACAATTACAGACATTTAGTTGGGTTTTTTATTTCATCATTTATTTTATTAGTATTATTTCCAAATTGCACATCACTACATAGTATGTAAACGCGGGTCAGCACTGTCAAGCGTCCCATAAAAAAAATTAACTGTCAATCAAAATACATCAACAAAAGCAAACAAATTAATAAAATTATGCGAAATCAAATAAAGTCATTATATGAATGTTCTTTAGTGTAAATTTTACTATCTTGTACCTAGACCGTCGCCTTAAAAAAATAATGATTGAGTTTGTTAGAAACTATAAAAATGCTGTTTCATTATGAGATATTTTGTTTCCCTCTCAATGAAATCATCAAATTAAGAAAAAAACTGAAAAATGCTTTATTATTAAAATTAAGACAAATATTAAAGGGAATGGTAAAGTCGTTTTTAGCATTAGAGTTCAGCATTTCAGACTATTCCCATTCCCATATCCGAATATGTATATTATAGGTACTTCAAAAAAGAAAACAAAATTTTAAAATTTTGCATCAGCATGCTAAACAATTAAAAATAAAAAATATTATTTCATACTGGCACACTGTCTGCGTGTGTGAGAAAAGAAGACTACATTTTTTTTAAATTTCAATTACAGGTGCAAGCAAAAATGGTTACTACCAAGGCCTCTGCATATGGTTCGAGTGTAATTTCCCCCAGCTTCCTAACGCTGCAGGAGACGGTCATACAGTTCTGGACACAAGTCCACAGAGTGCGGCCACACATTGGAAGCAAACAGTCATAGTTTTGCCGCAGCAGCAGGAGGTGGAAGAGGGAGAACCTATCGCCTTCCAGTTGGATATGACCAGAGCGGAGGTTACGAGCAGAAGGTAGGATATTTTTAACATGTTTTATACTCACTTTTGTCTAGCTGGTCTGTCCTAAGGTGCCTATACATTTTCTCGATATTTGACGATGGGTATTGGCGCTCGATATGCTGCGTTTTGACTATCAATAAGATCTATCTGTTTCTTACAGATTTACGACGAAAAATGCGATGTCGATCGTCTGTTGCTTACCAGTTTACACGATTTTGTTTGAAAAGATCGGGTTATTCCACAGATTCCCATTGACAATCCCCATCCATTGACAATCCCCATCCATTGACAATATCCATCAATGGGGATTTGTGGAATAACCCAACTTTCTGTGATGCCAATACCCAAAAGATTAGTTGTATATTTTAAAAAATTCTTCAACATAGCAACACCTAAAATTATGACACATCTTATTTCAAGTCAATGTCTTCTTACTATATATTATTTTTTACAGATACAACTTACAAATGACAATGTTAGACCCAGAAGCAGTTGAACACCCACTCCCATGCTCCTGCCACATGACAAAGTGTATCCTAACTAAAACCTTCATGATGCAGCATGCTGAACATGCTCTAAACCAAAATACTAAAGAAAACGTTACCAATGTTCTACAGAATGAAGAAATTGATGATGATGAAGATGCTGACGATGATGTTAATTAAAAAAACATAATTATATAATATTGCGATTATTGTGGTTTTATTTATAAATAAAGATAACAATTAATTAAATATAAAAGGGTTTTCATAAAATCATAGAATTCGAGAATTTCAAATTAATCCATGTGTTATTGAATTTGGTTAGTAAACCAAATTGGTTGTCACATTTTAAAAATATGTATTCAAATGTGACGAGTATTTGTGACATTTATTCCAGTTACTTCCAGCCTTGCGTGTTTAGGCATTATAATTTTTAAGGAGGTGCTGCTCCATCAGGTTCAAAGCTCTTTTATAATACCCGACTTTATTTTATTCCACTGTACGCAAAGGCCTTTTCAACGGCCATTGATCACCATACTGACTCATTTTCAGATAATCTCAGGTCCAGGATATCTTTCGATTTGAAGTCATCATCAGCATCTCAACATGTTAGTAACAGACTGTGTTAGCTGCGCTTCTCCGCTGAGCCATCGGTTATAGTCGAGCCTCATGAGCAGGCGAGCTAGGTAGACGCCACAGGGACGATCGCGTAGAGATACTAGCAGCTGCATTAATTGTTTTACCAGCTTGCTGAATCTGAAATATTAAAAAAAAGTTAAAATAGGCTGTCATAGGGATTGCCGACAGAAGTGAAAACTTAAAACTAACAGTTTCATCGATTATGACACCTATTTCAAAGATATTAGCGTGCTACATAGCGTAATTTGGTTACTGCGCCCTCTAGTGTTGATTCGTTGAACTCGTTGGAGCATGTCGCGAAATCGTAAGTTTTTTTCCCCTCCCAAAAAATGCTTAACGCGCCTAAAGAAGTTTAATATAAATTGTCCGTTGGACAATTTATAGTAGTACTATAAATTGTCAGTTGGACAATTTATCGTAGTAGTAAGGATATAATTTGCAAAAAATACATATTCGTTAGTATGAAATTGACAGGTGTCAAGGACGCATTCTCTCGACGGCTGGACTTTAGGCGTGCTGCCCACTTGTTCTAGTCGGCATGATATGGCACAGCCAGCAAAACATACACTCTATATTGCCGCTCGACCTGTGCCGAATCATATCGACCCGAACGTGTGTAGCACCCCTTCCTACAACGTTGTTATCGCAGGGTCTGTTACGTAGTTTTTGGAAAGGTACCACCAGATAAATTCGTAAATGGGACAGAATTTCCTTAAAATTATCTGCCAGATGAAGTATCTAGGACTTATCCAGAGATGGTGAAACAGGCCCATATGGTCGAAGTATTTCGATTAACGGCACATAATAATTTGAACGTTAGTATTCCCCAAAGGGTTAGGTAGATGTGTACTTATAGTACACCCAAATTTCGCTAGTTATGTTTAAGTCCTACGTAAAGCGCCAACACTGTCCTGGCGATGACCGCCAACAGACTGGATTGCTTATATCCGGCAATGCTGTAGCAGACATTGTTACCTTAGTGTTCATTTTTGTCTGTGCTTGTTATCCTATCTATATCCTTTTATGTATCTGTTTGTATTATGAATCTTGTGTTACTTGAAATAAACTTATTTTATTTCATAGGGGCGAATCTATTGCCATCAACCGGGCACAAATCCAGACTCCAGGTTGCTACTAAGAAATTCCTGATGGAAAACCCAATAACACTGCCCGATCTAAGAATCGAACCCTGGGCCTCATAATCAGCAGTAGTGCTTGTGACCACTAGATCAACGAGGCAGTCCAATTATAACAAATTCTTTAGAAATATATCTGGACCTAAGCAATTACTAAGATTCGTCTTATAGGCCCCTAAACCTATCTTTGATAGACCACTATCAGGATTATTTTGTTATATCTTTGACCAATATTAGGTTCATCCAAACAATGAACACCAACCTATCAGAATATCCTCTAATATAGTAATCCTCGGCCTCTTTATCTGCAACACTGTCGTTCATTCCGCAGAAGGAGTCGCAGAGCTTCAGCAGTTCCATTATGTTGCAGAAGACCGGGTTGTTTAGAGAGTCCGTCAAGTCGACCGAACTGTCGCTGTCACAAGACTGGAACATAGTAACAGAACTCATTAGTTACTTGAAAACATTTTAATGCAAGTGTTAACATAAATTCTCAAGATTGGATAAGTTAAACACATATAAAGCTCAGTTTGCGTTACAACTTCCGAAATCAACTTTATTTACGTTAGAATAAAGTTGAATTCGTTTAAGGGCGAATGCGACCAAACTTTTATACCTAGTATAAGTCTAATCCAGCGAATATATTTTTAGTATTTGACAGATTTTCCACACAAAAACTGTCAGATGTCAATTTTATCTCGCGGACAAAAGATATCTGACTTTAGTTAAAACAGCCCTAAATGGAAATAAAATCAATTGGGAACAAGGATTTGAAAGAATACTTTAGTTAGAAGAATAAATACTATTTCAAATTGAAACGGAGCGTATCATGAGCCCCCATAGCTGTAGGCTAGTAGCGCGATTTTGAACTAAGTATTACCAACTTACAGAAGTGACAGTCAAGAACGACTGGCTAAGTATATCAGCGAGGAAGGTAGCATGCGCCTTCTTAAGTTTCTCGAAGTCACTGGTCTTGTGCACCGCGTCCATGAGTCGAGAGAAGTTGGTCTCGAGCACGTCGGCTTGCATGTAGTGTTGGAGGTTGTCCATCAGGAACATTAGCTTGTTATGCAGTTGGCACATTGAGAAACTGGAAAGTCAAATAAGTAGATAAAAGACAATGGGTAAAAGTGGTCCAAATGTCCACAAATTACATTACCTATATAACTAAATAGAGTATCAAATAAGGAGTAACTTTATTAAGACACCCATAAAAAAATAGCTAAGTGAAAATTATTATTTATTCAATTATAGTAAAAGTTACTCCTTATTTAATAGATTGTTGTCCATCAGGAACATTAGCTTGTTGTGCAGTTGGCACATCGAAAAACCGGAAAGTCAAATAAGTAGATAAAAGACGATGAGTAAAAGTGGTCCAATCCAAATGTCCATCACTTACGAGACCTAATAACTAGATAGTCTATTAAATAAGGAGTATCCTTATTAAGACACCCATAAAAAAGTTGTCAGTAAAAAATATAGCTAAATGAAAATTATTATTTATTAAAATACAGTAAAAGTTACTCCTTATTTTAAGACTATTCAGTGACATAGGTCTCATTAGTGGTGGACATTTGAACCAAGCCCCATACATGTACGCCCAATGTCCTTTAACTTAAGAATGGTGGTATGATGATATTAGCGGTACCGTTGAATTATTACATAAATTTTGTTTCAAGTGTACATAAATAAACAATTGCTGATCATGAATCATTCGTCCCTGATTGCTTCAAAGTTCTTAAGGCGCTCCCTCACCGGGAGCATTCGCCTGTAATGTTACAGTTCAGGTGCAAGCATTCAGTATCATTCATATCATTCAGCATCAGTGAGTGAGGAGAACCGAGGTAATGGTAATATATTAATGCTCAAAATCGAATCTTGGATTCTCGCCTTTAGTTGCAAAGTTGGTTTAGGCTGACCATTTATGATACATAGTTAAAAAAATAACTGGTAGAAAACCCGTCAGCGGCAGCTAGACAAAAATTCAGCAATTTACTGTAATGTCTGTAAAGTTGCACTATTTAGATGTGTTGAACACACCGCATCCGTCCCCTGAATGTTTGGAAGACAGCTTAAATAATGCTAATAAACCTACCTAGTAGACTGTTTATAAGTTTTCCACAGTGCATGTAGATCATGCTGAGTTTTCTTAATCCTCAACAGAAGGCGAAACATATCGTTATACCGTGCCAGTACTTCTGGCGTAAATAACAGGTGGAGCGGCCATTTGAAATCGTACTTCAGAATTATACTGGACCAGCCATCCGCTACTGCAATTGAAATACATCATGAGTAAGTATTCTTCGTTAACTGTAAAAAAAAGCTTAGCTCCAGATATACAACATGTCCCGGAATTAATGCACAACCTCTTAAGGGGTCATTGTACTCATCATTACAAACAACTTTTACTATGGGACCAAATCTGAAATCGCGAAAAGAAAATCAGCTGTTCCCTACGTTTATGTTCGCGTAACTCGTCAAAATGTAAGGAGCAGCTGATTTTTTTCGCGATTTCATGAAATCAAACAGCTTTGTCTTACAAACCCATAGACACCTTAGTTAGTCCAGAGACATCAGCGTATTTTTTTTATCGGCCACCAGTCGCAAGACTATAAACAGATGGGTTAAACGAATATGGCGTTTAGGCGAAAAGACCAGTCTCCCGAGTGCTTTTTTAGAACACATCCTTCCTTTTCAGCCTATTCACCATTAGGGAAGATTTTAAGAGATCATTGGCCAGGGTATTTGGATGAACCGAGAGCTGATCAGCATATTTCCTAGTCAATATCAGTCTGAATGGTGGGAACGCCATGATACAGGGTGGCGCAATAGAACGTGCATATTGCGTCATCTTTTTTGGCGGGGTAAGTGGCGCGCGGGCGGGGAGAGCCTAGCGTGGTTGGATAGTGACACTCGTGGAGTTTTAGTAGTCATGAATCACTTCGACGGGAAGCATCGCGCTTTTTGTGTTCGCACGTTTTACGAGAACGGTCATTCATACATCTCTACAAGGCGACTGTATTGTTCTGAATATGGATTAAAACACATTAATGAAGCTCCGAGTGCAAATTTAATTAAAATATGGGTAAAGCGTTTTGAAGAGACCGGTTCCACGTTTAAACCCCCAGCAAAAGGTCGTCCGAGAACGTCTAGGACCACAGACAATATTGAGAGGGTGAAGGAGTCAGTACGAGAAAATCCGCAAGTGTACTCGGAAGCGATCGGCGGCTTTACACTTGTCACGACGAAGTTTACAGCGAATTTTAAAGTCGGATCTTAAACTGTATCCTTATAAGCTTCAGTTAACACAGGAGTTGAAAGAGACCGACTTCAGAGCAAGGTTGGCATTTTCTGAAGAAATGCTTAGACGATTTTCCACTTTTCACAACATCCTTTTTTCTGATGAGGCCCATTTCCATTTAAATGGTTTTGTTAACCGACAAAATTGTCGTTATTGGAGCGACGAGAATCCTAAATTGAAACATCAAAAACCACTGCACAGTCCGAAAGTAACGGTATGGGCAGCAATCTCAAGCAAAGGAATTATTGGCCCTTACTTCTTTGAAGATTCACGAGGACGAAACATCACCGTTAACACCGACCGCTATGTTGCGATGTTAGAGGGATTTTTGACTCCAGAACTTGCGAGATTAAGAATAGCGAATACGAGGACTTGGTTTCAACAAGACGGAGCGACCTGTCACACATCAAATGACTCTATGGCGGTTGTGAGACAAATGTTTCCTGCAAGACTAATTTTCAAAAGAGGTGATATCCCTTGGCCCCCACGTAGCCCTGACTTAACGCCCCCTGACTTTTTTTTATGGGGATACCTCAAACACAAAGTCTACATGAACAATCCGAGGAACGTCAATCAGCTACAGGAAAATATCCGCGGGGAAATGGCAGCAATCACCACAGACTATTGACAAGAGTTTTCACAAGTCTGCGTTCGCGTTTAGAGGAGTGTCGTCTTCAAGAGGGCCGTCATTTAGATGATGTTATTTTTAAAAAGTAAACTCCATTTAATTACCTAATCATCCTGTCTTTTATTTCAACTATACCTTCCGTATTAATTATTTTAGCCTATACTTAATAAATGCATGTTCTATTGCGCCACCCTGTATTTGTGGATCTCGTCATTTCTGGAGTACCACGGGGCACTTGTGATGGTACGCAGCAGTAGCGAAGCTATAACTTCCATTAGAGGGAAGCCGAAGAAAAAATTGTTCAGTTCTCATAAACTCAATATAGCATCGTTTTAATATTACCTCAGAAATTTAAGTCATTCCTTTACTTTTCTTAATTTGACGCCTATATAACTATATATACGCGTTTTTGTAATGCTTTTTTATCTTATGATATGGTATTAAATACGTGTAATACGACTATGTATGTACTTACTATATTATTTAGTAATAGTAAACTCAAGTACAGTCGTTGTTCCGAACGGAAGCCGGTAGGGTTGGGGTTGTATGAAGCCGTCGCCACTGGTACGCAGAATGTTGTTTTGGGCAGCGTAAATAACGTTTCAAATTCAGATACCCGAACGCGGGCTAATGTGCTGTAGTTTCATACATACCAGTGCTGCTATCATCTTCAACAGAAGTATTAGTTGAAACATTAGTATTAGGCTTCACATACGGTAGCTCAAAACTAAACTTTTCTATATCGGCACTGTTACTTAGGAATACCGCTCTTGCCGCTAACTGGAAGGCGTGGTTTAAATCTGAAAATAATTTTAAAAGTAGTTTTCATGTCATTTAGACACCGTGATGACTTTTCACAATTTTACTTAAGAAATGAACTTTAAAAAATTTAAACAAGTGCAGGGCATGGTATGATATTATGTATTGAAAGCGTTGCTCATTATCAACAATATGAAAGAACTTCTTTTTGCGACAAAATAACAGACCTCTCATGCCATATCAAAAACAACAGACATGGTTAGTGTATTCTGACCACGAAATGAAATAATATTTTACCTCTAGTAGACGTCCTTGTAGTAGGCTTATCCAGCATATGAGCAGTAAGTCTTAATAACTCCAGGAATAGTTCACCACGACCCAGCAGATAGAAGTCTTTCATCAGTCGCAGTTCATGGATCAGTTGAGCCTCTTCTACGGCTACTGTCCAGAGATGCTGGAAAAGTGAAGTATAACTTGAAAAAAACAACAAGCTGAACAGGATAAAAAGTGATTTTAATGAATACCATGTAGAATTGTAAACTCATTCATGAGAGTGTCGTAAGGAAATAAAGGGTATTTGGCAGACAATAATCAAATGCCTCATATCCATACTCCATCGAAAGTAACTGCCTCTTCACGCCGCCGATTTGGATAAAATCTGGCACAATCATAGACTATGGCCTGGATTAGGACATAGGGTTACATCCCGGTAGTACGTTCCCGTACGATAATCTCTGACTTCCATGTGGACGAAGCCGCGGGCAAAAGCTCGTTTTTACATACCTTAGTAACACATTCTTTTATTTCTCTGATTACTCCTCTAAGATTACAAACTTCAAACACTTCAGGATTCTTCAGTTTCTGCAACTTCTCATGGAACTCAGCTTCTTTATCTTCCCAAATTGTAAATCTAAAAATATAAATAGTAGACATTAAAATAATGGGTAAGACATGAAAAATTCATGAAAGGTTTGTTCTGTTACCTAAGCCAGAAAAATCGGGTTCCCTCTATCTAGCAGAATCTTGATGCTCCGAAATTTATTTGGCATAATACACTTGGCCTAATCTTCTTCTTCTTGGAATATTTTTGAGGCATAAAAATTATTTAATATAATTACTGTTTGGCCAAATGAATGTTTATATGTCCGAATTTATAATGGAATACTTTTTAGATGGCAGAATTTTATTTGGCATAATTATCTTTGGCAAAGTTAAAATTCCGCATAATTTCGTTTAGCATAACGTTTATTTAGAGCGACGATTATTTGGTACAATTTCACTTGGCATACTATGAAGATGGCAGATTTTCATTTGGAATAATTTTACTAGGCATATTGCCATTTCTATAAAATATCATTTTTAACCTTAAATTAAAATTACATACTGTCTTATAAAGTCAATATGTTGTGCTACAAAAGTTAGTGACAGAAACGAATCGCTGCAAAAACGACTCCACGTAGTCTTGTCTGCCCTACCCCTAGAGTGTAATTTAAGCCCGCGTAGGCGCGGAGGGGAGAGGCGACCCGCGAGCTGAGGAGCAGGTGGTTTTAACACTCGCCGCCGCGGCTGACGCTGGCCGGAGAAGCCGGCCAGCAAGCCGAAGCTGCGGTGGTGTTAAAACCATCTGTGACGATAAGCTCGCGTGGGACCGCCGGAACCCCGCAGCGCCGGAGCCGTGACAGAAACCATGCCTGCTGCATGTTGCATGCTCGCTTGCATGCTGCATGCTTGCTGCATGCATGGTGTATGCTTGTTTGCATGCTGCATGCTTACTTGCATGCTGCATGCTTACTTAAGGTAATTCTAACTGCAATGATGCATTATTTTATAACACATTTGATTACCATTAACCGTTTACGCAGCGCACGAAACGGAAGCTCTCAAAAGGAATAAATTTTCCCCGTTTTTGCAACATTTTTCATTGATGCGCCGCTCATATTGGGCGTAGCGTGATGTTATATAGCCTAGCCTTCTTCGATAAATGGGCTATCCAACACTAAAAGAATTTTTCAATTCGAACCACAAGTTCCTGAGATTAGCACGTTCAACCAAACAAACAAACTCTTCAGCTTTTTACTATTAAGTATAGAGTATAGATGTTAATGCTCGTTTTCATGAATGCCTAAAAAAGAAGGTTAGATTTTCAACGCTCACCTGGGCGCGGAAAGTAGAAAATCCAACAACACGCTTTTATTTAGGCATTCATTTAGATATCGCCTAGTGTTAGTGAAACAGTCATAAAATTACCTTCTAGATTCTACCCCTAACTTCTGCAAGGGCAACAAAGTCCTGTTGGCGACCAAAGAATTGCTTTTCTTCACCTTCTTGGGATCAAAACCAAACAAGATAATTGTCTTGCCAATAAACAATATCTCTTGAGCGAGGGAGAGAGGCACAAAGTATGGGATCATGTTTGTGTTGAGGGTGTATCCACATTCTAGACTTGTATCTTGAAGCTGTAAGAAAAAAATGCAAGCCGGTTACATATCAAATGTGTGTGGGGGTGTGTGTGTGTGATGCTTGCATTAATTTGGTATCTGTATGCATAGGCAATGCATACAGATAGGTACAAAGAGATCCATTTCAGCAATCACCTTTCTGAGGTATCTCTTTGCATGGGCAGTTCATTCCTTCCTTACAAAGGAAGGTGTCTGTAGTACATTTTGTCAATGACATAGTCAATGTGTAAAACTTCCCATTAAATATGTTATTATATAAGTATTTATGAAATGTAATTTTGTATTGGGCACGCTTTGGCCATCAGGTAGGAGGAAAATAGTGGATTTTATACTTCTTATTATCACAGTCACAGTAGCAAGCATGAATAAAAGGAGTGAAAAAATTATCCTTTTTTTTACAGTTATAACGCGAAACCTATTTCCAATCGCTCCCGTCACAATCCGTGCACTTTGGCGGAAACCGCCTCTCGTTCTACTCGGCCAATAAGGGCGAGTAGAAGCTTTTAGAACATTCTAGACGCTTCCTGAGAAACAGACGCCGCATGCCGCTGTTTTGTGATCAGCCGTCTGACTACCGTTAACTGGGCTGCGCACAGCTATAGGGATTCCTTCATATACAGTTTATGAAGCTCTTCATCTCCAAACCTAAATGTTTATATTAATAAAGCGTTAGTGTTAGCGTTAGTGTTGAATAAAGCATTTACAGTACTTACAGTGGACACAAGAGATTTTTCACAGATAGACGTCGGAGAAGAAAGAAATGTCTCAGATGCATTATGATGAGTCTGGTTGTGCAGTATGATGAACTCTTGATATGGATCCTTCAGTTCACCATATAAAAGCCAAGTGCATAACTGGTTCACAAATACTTTGTTGACACAAGAGAATATTCTGTATAAATAAAATATAATTTTTAGTGACTGACCAAAGGTTCGATTTCAGCCAGTTTCGGTTAAAAAATCAAGCTTCGGCTGGAATTTCGGTTTCGGCCCGACCGAAACTGGTGTATGGCGTTCGTGAGCTGTCGGTCTTAATAGAATACGAACCACTCACCGATAGAGAAATAGCGTAGACTTAGTAATGGGGTCCCATTTTCACTCTTTTTGTACAAAATCCAACAAAATAAGACAGTAACTTATAAATAGAAGTCATTTAGGTTCTTAGGAGACATGCTGCTTTTAGTATTAGCGAGTAGGGATTTATTCGCTTTTATAAGATTGATACAAGCTCTAAGGGCAGCAGCAGATGCATCTTAGCGACTGTGCGTTCAGTCACAAAAGCGAAATCACATATTTCAGCGATTACTTCGATGCTGCATCGCATTTTGGCGACTCGTTCCTTTTGAGTAGGGTTATAAAAATGAGTTTTCTACATCACACACATCACATTCTAATGAGTGATGCTGAATTGTTTGGCCTAGAGATAAAGCTATAGATGTCGAGCTTCCAAAAAGCAATTAAATCACTGATTGCTAATGCTAAAATTTTGCATTTTTAAGAGTTGAATTGAGCAACTGAAAAATTACTAAATCGCTAATTGCAAAAGCTAACAGTAGCATATCTGCTAAGGCCCTTTTATTTATGTTAGGGCTCATTTTTCAATAGAAACCTTTACAGCTTTCCATACAAAATCTGGCTAAAGGTTTTTTTTTTCGTTGGATAAAAGAAATCTGATAATTGCAAAATCACGAATTTCTAGCAAATTTACGAAAAACAACAGGTTTGAGAAAATAATATTATTTAATTAACTAACTTTTTCGTAACTACGTAAGTTTCGGTTTCAGCCGAAACTTGAAGAGGAGCCGAAGGTTTGGTTACGGTTTCGGCTAAAAATCATGTTTTGGTCAGACACTAATAATTTTAAAAAGTGAAATGTTACGAATGATGAACATTTTTTATGAAACTTCTGGGTAAAAGCTGAACCTAGGTTACAACTAACTAATGTTAACTTCAGTACACAAAACCCTGTAAATGTAAAAAGTACATATTTTAACCCATTCGCTGCGTCGGACGCCTTTCGGCGTTTTTTGATTTAACATTCAGGTGCGAAATACGCCCATTGGCGTTTTTTAAAAATTGGTTATATCTTATCTTTATATTATCCTTATGAGGTGCGGAGGACGCCCATCGGCGTTCGCGACGAAAATCGTCCCGCACTTGGCTAATAAGCGTAATTTTTATCGCCGCAGCGAATGGGTTAACTTATATTTCATTCAAAAAGAAATTACCTTACAACAGCTTCATGGACTTTTTCATTGCCATTCAAAATGTACTGATGCAACAAACTCAGTATCTGACACCCGGTCAGTTTCCGCTGCTCAATAGTGACTATAATCTTATTCAAAGTGTTGAACAACCCACAGTACTTCTCTACATAACTGTACACAAATGACAGTGTGTAGTTATGGTTTCCTATTACCAGGCTCTCCACTTCCATTAGGTTTTGCTTGTATGATTGTAGAACTTCAGAGAAGCCTTCGCTGAGTGCTTGTGAGTATAGACCACACATCTTGAGTCCTACTAGTAAAGATTTAATTATAAACATGAAAGACATTTAAGAAAAAAAATTTGAGTATAAAATATACTGAGTATAGGTTTAATGTCTATGTTATTTTTCTACTAATAAGCACACAAATAAAAGAAAAAAATTGCCTGCATGAGTCTTCCTGGAGCGAAACCCCGTAGCTTCAACAAAACGTTGAATTCTATGGTGAGTCTTGGCTATGTCACTTATTCTTCCAAATATTTCTGAATCTCCCTGGTTGGCGTATGCTACTAGCTCCTTCTGAAAAGTTATGAAACGATTTCGGTACACACTTCATCATGATCATCTGCCTTTACCAGTTTACCGTTCTACAGCTTGGAATAAGAAAAACAGTGCATGGAAACAATAATCTCTAAAGATTAATTACCTCTTGTCCCACTTCAATAGTTTGAGAACAATCCCAAAGTATTAGTAGAGCGTCATGAATCATTTTTTTTTTAATTATATTAATGTGCCGTTTAAAAATATCACTTGCTTTGTGTTTACAATAAAATACTATTATTTATTGCATTGCATTTTTCACCTCTGATATTTTTTTAAATTAGATTGACGTTGACGTTTACATTTATTTGCAAATAGAAAAACAACAATCAACAGGCTATACAGCCATGGCCTACAGACAATATAATTTAATGTCATTTTTGTTAACCATTCATTCAGGCACTTTAGTCGATTTTTAAAAATAATTGCTTTTATAAAAATGTTAACATAGGTACTGCTTTTGTATGTGGATCACTATCGTAGATCTAATAAAAGAAAAGCACTTTTGTATTGGCTTGAAAAACTCTCGGGAAAACTTTATAATTGTAAGATTCATCTCAAAATGACCGAGGTCCCAATGCAAACTTCAACTTTCAAATACATTATCTGTATTGTATGGTGGCAAGCACGAGTCGCCCTACAACTTGTAATGCGTGAACAAAAGTTTGCCTGTAAATGCGCCCACGCTGCGCTGTGACTTACGGCATTGAACTACTATTGATTGTATTGGTTTGTTGAATTTGACGTACAATAGTTATCTTGCTATTGCAAAGATTTCGTTAAATGAATTAACAGTCGATTCCGAAATAATAGTAATGACTGCAAGACAGTATAAGCAGAAGTTTATTTGTTTGTTTTCAATATGTGTTTATGAATGAATTTTTAGAATGGCGGAGGCTTGTAGATTTGGAAACCATAACATAGAAAGTAAAACATCAAACAATCAAGATGAAAACTTTTGTATCATTCATGTTTTATGTGTATTTGTATCACTTGTTACGATATTAGCTGATTTGACGACAGGTGAGTTCTTTTTATATTTAATAAACTTTATTTATGTACTTAATTACACAAGCCTACTGATTTTTTTCTATTATAATTTGAATTGAAGCCGGTTAAATTATTATTATTAATAGATCCATGAAATCAGTGTAATTTATGTTTTTTTATTCATTTTTATTACAGATGTAATAGTTTTTGCCGAATATTGTAAAGATGGACATCTCTACTGGGCATTTGGTACATTAATTTTTATAGTAACTCCAAATATTCTTATAAATATATTTTCAATTAGGTGGTTTGTTACTGATCAAAAATCAAGTTTGCGTCATTGGATTGCTCATATTTGCCTTGTTGGTTTACTAGAAAGGTAAGTACCTATAAATGATTACAAACTTTTTGTGTACATTTTTTTTCTCTATTTGATGTGTACATTTTTATTTCAGATATATAATATTTCTGCGCAAAGTATTTGTGTGCAAAAACCTAGAATCTATAAAAACTCATAAATTAATTTCTCAACGAAATGATTTGAGTTTGTTGCATTTTTTATATATTTTTATTGGTACTGTGCCACAAATAATATTACAAACGTATGCTGTTGTTACTTTAGATGAAAATTACTATACAAAAGGTAAATATATATGTTTTTCAAACCTATGACTATTCTTTAGGTGAACAAAAGCGTGGTACCTAATATATTAATAATGTTTGTTTATTTACCCAATGTGGTTGCAAAAATGTTAATATTTTTGGTGTTGGTTTATGTATAAATTAGTTCTCATAAAAGCTTATTTATTTCCAGTGTTTGCTTTATCTGCGTCGATCGCGTCTGTTATTTGGGGATGCTCGACATACATCTACAGTATTACAGCATTTTCCAATGAGAATTTCAGTTGGAATTCATTAATGCTGAAATTGATATGGCATTTCGGAATGTTAATCGGAAGAATTCCAGGAATTTTGTTATTTGCTATAATTTTTGGTATCTGGTCATTAATACCTTTAGGTAAGTAATATTTTGTGTTATTATAATTTAGCTCGGGCGGCATTCTTAGCAAATGTGGCTAAATTATTATTGTTGGAACACCTGTTATTAATATTAGACCTAAAGCTTAATACCGAATAACCTTTATTATATTTTCAGGTTTGCATTGGTTTGCAATGACCTTTTGGATTGTCGTTCAAAAAACTACATTTTGTCCGAATAAATTAGAAGAAACTCTTTACAATGTTGTTATGGGCTTCGTTTATTGTTTTTGTTATATTAACTTGCGGGAAGGGCATACGCGGTATCGTTTGATGTTGTTTTATACGTTGATGATATCACAAAACTTTGGAAGCTTATTTTTGTATGTGCTTCTTTCTGAAACTGAGCGGCAAAAGAAATCATGGTCCATTGCTGCAGCCATATGTATTATATGTGGTACAATTGTTGGTACGTTAACACAAACAATGATTAAAGTAATATTTTTTTTTTAAATCGAAACTAGTATTTTAAGTTATTTTTATCGTTTTCAGGCATTCTTTCAATGATATTATACTACAGATACTTTCATTCAACGGGACCCATTTCATGGAAAAATGACGACATCGAATTGAACAATAAAGTTGATATACAAGAATCAAATAATAAAAGAGATCAAGGCGGCAGTCTAAACCATGTTAGATCATTTAAAAGTTCTCGGAAAGAAGAAGAAACTGACGCCAGTCCCAGGTACTTACATAAAAATCAAATGTCTCGTATGTATAACTTACAACAACAAAAAGCTTTAAAAGAATATTTATGTGTTTATTTACAGCAAAGATGTGTCAACTGAACCAGTTCAGAGACAGGAAAGTGAAAACGCCGACAAAAAGTTTCTACTGGAACACTGGATAGCTAGATCTGGAACACCTACATTTACATCGGCGCCTATCGGGAACAATAGTTTAGAGGTTTCTAGCGTAGAATTTTACACGGTTGAAAACACACCTCAATTGATGTTGCACGAAGATGAATACAAATATAAAAACAACAAAAAAATTGCTATTTGCTCTCCAACAGAGTTAACATTAAAGTTAAGTTCTATGGAGAATTTAGAAAGCTCAATTGACGAAATAACTTCCAGCAATTTAAACTTGCACAAGCGTAGAGGCATATGTTCCTCAGATGCATTAAGAGACAATTTAACTAATATAAACCTAGACGTTTGTAACTTAATTAATGAAGAATTTATGAAAATGTTAAAGACGGACAGTTCTGTTATCAGTCACGATACAGATGGCTCTAATAAGAAGACTTCTTCTGACTCTTTTGATATGGATTTAGACCTTAGCTTCAGCGATATTAATAGCTCGGATATAAACACTTTTAACGAAAATATTGTCCAAAAGTTATGTTTGAGTGCACTCAAAAATATTAAAGTCGGAAACCAAGATGCTGATATAGAAAACATTCAAAGAATAGCTTTAGATATTCTCAAGGAAATGTATGCCAAAAAGGATAAAAATAAGAACGGAATAGAAACGGACTTATTTCCTTCGAAACCACGTGAGTTAGATACTCCAACGGAGGTTTTGTCAGTTCACGATTACGAAAATATATGTGCCGTCAATATTGCTCGAGAAGCTTGGGGACTGAGATCCTGGAATGGATATTCTGACATAGAAAACTGGCTACATGATGGAAGTGTGGTAAGAGACAGAAGAAGAGACACGTTAACGTCAGGTAGCTCTGAGATAAGTAGCTGTGTTTCACAAGATCTCAAAAATGCTATTTTGGCTGCACCACCTTTCCCTAAAAAGCCTCATACATACTCGAATGTATTTGTGAAGTTTGATAGAACAAATCAAGATGATTATACCAATACATTCGTTTCTCATGATGATACCTTCTTAGCAAAACCATGCATAGCTGATGTTAGCAAAGATCCTAACCACTTAGAACCTATAATGGAAGAGTTAGATGACCTTGGCGATATAGATCCCTCGAATAAGAAGAGACTGAATTCTGAAAGCTCTCTGGTTGCAACAATAGATGAAATTCGTAAATCGACTGTCACAAATTCCCCAAGAAATTTATATTACAGACGAGAACATTTATGGGACTCACCTCAATTCAACACATCTACGAAAATTGATTTAAAACAAGCACTATGGAAAGAACCTTCGAAGTTTGACCCAAGCAATATAATGGAATCTTTGCCAGAAAAGGAAAACTGTATAAACATTAACCAAAGATCAAAATTTGAGATGATAAAAAAAGAGCTAAACGTTTCAAATATGTCATCAACATCCACAGATTTACATTGTGTTACTGCTTACAATAAAAATACGAGACGTCGTCAAAAATCGAATGCAAGTAATATCAAACTACCAGGCAAGAAAATCAATGTTAAACCTGAACAAAACCAACATGATTTTTCAAATAAGGACATTGATTTTTTGTGGCAGTTAGTTTCAGAAAGCTCTGCTCCTACTAACTCGACTGAAGACTGTTCTTCAAATAAAATATCGACATCTTTGCAGTCACTGATACAGAAAGATACTGCAATGCCAGTAGTCAACACGTCAACATCGAAAATATCAAATGTTAAGAAAGGAGCGAGAAGTCGACCACGACGAAAGTTTTCTATCTTAAGAGAAAGGTTTGAGCCTAGGCTAAACTTAAACTCTGACGAAGAAATGTTATACCGCTCATGTGAAATAAGTCAGCCGAAAACTGATCCTAGCGTTGTAAATGTAAAAAACCAATTTGACCTAGATCAAGGAGTAAGGACAATTCCACGACAGCAAAATTATGATAATTCATCTTTTGAAACTAGTGAAAATCTTCCAAGTGCTGCTGGATGCGACTTGATCATGTCTAAAAACATTAAGGAAAAACGATCCTTATTTATGAAACAAGTTTTAAGCCCACCAAAATTCAATACGAAATTAAGACATAAGGTGTAAATTGGTAGTTACAATGTGATTATCTTGTTCCTAGTTTTTTTTCTATTTTAGCGCCACAAGGAATGAAGTCAATGTGAACATGGATCTCAAAATGAGTGTAGTCATTTTATACTACCATAATTTTACAATTAATACAATTTAGAAAATTTCCGTTGATGTAAAACGTAGTCTGTGTTGTTCAGACTTTTAGTAAGATAAGAATAATATAGTAGTACTGATGACCATTATAGTCTTCCATAATGTGATATTAATATCGGAAAAATTTGCAGCTGTGTCTAGAAAAGTTCAGAATTAATGATAGTGAATATTGTGACTGTGTTTTTATCATGTATTTGTGATAATATTTAAGTAACATTATGAAATTGTGGAACTAAGACATATCGAAAACTTGCCTTTATATTTTTATGTTAAGCCAGTATTGTAAACTAAAAATTTTATTAAAATATAATAATGTTATGCTTATTGTTATAAATAATCCACGATAAATTAAAATATAATATTTTTATTACAATATTATAAAAATAATATGCTGCCACAAAAATTTATTACAAAATAATAAGGAACTACACTAATTTAATCATATAAACGATTTTACAGCATTTATAATGCTTCATAAATAGAAGATACACAACAATATTGTCTCGATTATCACATTATGCAGTTATAATAAAAACCAATTAAATTATTTTCCATTAACCACTAACATTACAATAAAATTGACAAATATTACTCTGATAACAGTCTTCTTATAGAATACAATGGCTCAAAATATGCATATAAATAGAAATAACTACTGTACTACTTAGGACATATCACTAGAACATATTACCAGCTAAAATGATAAAAATATAGCTATTTACTTTTACAAAAATCTACTAAGAAATGTAAAATATGTTAGATAAGTTATTAAAATAATGATAAAGATGAGTTACATTTTATGATAAGAATTAAGGTTGAATAAAAAAACATTATAATGGGATTATTCAGAGTATGAAAAAGATATTGCTTTAGTTGGGTTATCTATCATGAGCAAAATGTTTAAAGATCAGTCGTCATAACATTTGTAAGAAGGCGGATGCGATGAGCGTTGCAGTTTCGACAAAGAATATGATCATCAAGTGGGTAACATCCTCGACCTTCTGACTCTGAAGACAGTAAGAGCCCACAGTCTTCACATCGGTAACATCTCACGTGGAAACTACGATCCAATGCCACCACTCTGACGGTCTCTTCTTCTCCTTCTTCTGGCATAATGGGCAATTCACAAACACAACAGCGTGGAGCAAATTTCTTATGGAAATCCTCAATACAGTGAATTTGATTCATGGCATCAACAGTGAATGGTATTCCATCCAGACTTTTTCCACATACAACACAAGTGAAACAGTTGGGGTGGTAAGGTTTCCCAGTAGCTCGCAAAATCCTATCAAGGATTGGCATGTCACATACAGAACATTTCTCTAAGGTTTCGTAGTAATCAGTTTCACAGTATGGCTGACCTTCCACAGCATAAAATGGTTTCCCTTGCAAGTTTACATTACAGCGGTGACAACAGAAGCATGTCACATGGTACATGTTTCCCATTGCTGTGCATCCAGAACTCTCGCCTATCACTTTACCATTGCATTTAACACATGTTCCAAACACATCTAAATCCTGACTGTCCGATATAGACTTCACAAGAAGATTGGTAAGTGCATCCACTTCTTCTTCTTTATGCAGTGGTGACTTGCTTGTGTTAGACAAGTTATTGCGATAATTGTGTAAAGAATTAGATTGTGACGACATGTTGCTGTGTGGACGTGGGTTAATAGGCTCATAAAGTGACTCATAAGTTGAAGTTTGTGAGACCCCATATTCAGGAAACTCGTTTTGATATATAGGTGGGTAAGATGGCCTTTCTTGATTATAGTTCAAGTTTGCAGTAGCTCTGACCAACTCACTGTAGTTAGAGCTTACAGGTGATGGTGGTGGCAAATATTCTTCATTATTTTGACTCACATTGTATGGTTTCGACGATGCTATAGAAATGGATGGTGGTGGAGGCGGCGGCGGTGGCGGTGGCACTGGAGGCAGGTTATCATTGCTTCTGTACGGAGGTATATTGCTGTATGTTGCATTGTAACTCTTAGGCGGCATAGGTAAGCTCTGCCCATAGGAATGGTTAAAAGTTGCCAGATTCAATTGGTTTACATTTGCGTAATCTTTATGAATATGAGGGCGTACATTGCCTGGAAGTGTGTTACTATACGTTGTATTATTATTTGTAGTCGGCATGATCATTGCCGAATACGACGGCTCACAAATAGTGCTTACAACAGCACTATGTGGAACTTGAGGTTGAGCCTTCTTTTTTGGCGGTACGGCTGGTGGTATCTTCTTAACTTTGCCAGAGTTATTTAAATCCTTAGCCATTTGCAATTCGGCTAATTGCTTTTCCAATGCGTCAATGTTATCAAGTCGTGACATTTCTGTGATATTATTGGCCTGATAATGCAAGGATGGCAAGTGAACGTTAAGAATATTTACCTTATACTTTTTGGAGATGTTCTTATTATAGTGTTAATATGAAAATCACATTTTTTTGTGAGTAGCACATTCACTTTACACATTTGAAGAAATGCTTTTGTTATCTTATAATTCACATATCTCGTTCGCCTTGCTTTGGTTCGATGATGACATGTTCTCGTTCTCCTCCTTACCTTCACACGTCATTGTTGGCCATAGACTGCAAATCCATCCGCAATCTTTACTGACCACAGATTAGAATAATAAACTGTCACTGCGCACGTAATTAGAACGAAATCAATTTTTTTCCGTCGTTAAATAATAATCTACTTCTGCTGCATCGTATAAAAGATGCTGTGTTCAATAACTTTACTATAATAATTAATTCAGTTTCTCTTTCTTCCTTTTAGTCGATTAATCTGTAAATGAACTGAATGAATGATTAGGTCTATCAGTGTGAAGTTGGCCGGTGAAAACTTTAGATAGATAGTGCCACAGAACACTAATATTCCTGGCGGAGCTAGCTAAAGTTACATGCTCTGTGGTGCTAGCATAGCTGCTGCATAAATTATTCAATAATACATACAAAATCACGCATAAATAACTACAAACGAATACATAAACTGTGGATGAGGAGTAATCACAAGTTCCCCAAAAAGCCGATCAAAAGGCTTTAAAATTCGCTTGCTTACAGAGTATTAGTCTTCTGTGGATCTCCGTTAGGAGTATATGTTCTGTGCTGTGGATTTGTAATCTGTGTTCTGTGGTGTGGTATGTGACAGTTTGGCATTGGGTGCATCAGGTTGCATCTTGTTGTTGTGGATTGTGGAAGTCGATATTTCTAGTAACTCATTATTTATTTTGCTTTCCAGATAGTAAAAGTTTTAGTTTATATCATGTCTATGCAGTGTCAACTATGGATGGGCAGCGTAAGTATTAGATACATTTAAAAGAATTGCATCATAGATCATTTTGCACACCGAATCTATCTTCAATGTCGAATTATTATTTATATTTAGAATAAACTATCAAACAGAATGCATTATTATTAATGTGTAGCTGCTGGACGATGAACTGGACCGCATACACATTTTCCACAGGACCCATACATTTTTCCCCTTTGTTCCCGTTGAGTTACACCATTTTGTGTTACACTGTTACCCATTGGCATATTAATTATCGATTAGTAACACTGTAACTCGAAGCTACATTCTTTTCCCTTTGAGTGACAAGGTAACTCAACAGAATCCTGTGTTCCCACACAAAGCTAAATTGTATATATACACATTATAACTTAGTCCAGTTATTGATAAACTGACAGCAGGTCGACGGAGCCCCGCACAGCTCCTATTTCTGTCTGCAGGGCTTAAAGTAACCAAACCGAATCTCGGGGTGCCCCTGACGTCGACAGTCTAGGGTTAGGATTTTCAGCTCAGGTTCGGAATAAACCCTTTATTCCGAACCTAACCAAAAAAAAACAATAACCACAAACCACCAACAAAAAAAACAACCAATATGTATAGGCCGACCGCATAACTGAGACGTTGCTTGAGGTAGCAGCGCGGTGAGGGAGGGGTGATAGTTGTCACAAGTTGACGAGTTACTGAGCTCTCGCATCACGTCACCACACCACTCCCTCATCACTGCTACCTCAGGCAACGTCTCAGTTATACGGTGGGCCTATAACCCTATTATGTACTATTAGGTTGCACTGTAAATCGATAGGAAAAAATACATGGCATTGAGTTAGTGTTACTAATCGGTAATTTTTATCCTAATGGGTAACAGTGTAACACAAAATGGTCTAACTCAACGGGAACAAAGCCATTTTTCTGGCTTAAAAGCATCTTAAGCTATAATAGATTCAATGATACTATACTTCTACCCAGGCAAGCTCACAATAACATTCCAAGAAAATAGATATTGCTATATATTTTAGTCTGATACAGATAGAATTTTATTGTAATCATTACTTACCTGGACATAGTTAATATAAGTCTAAAAACCATCTTCTCAGTATGAGAAGACACCTATGTCCTGCTTTGGGACAGTTACAGACTGGTATTTGTTCCCTCTGTCTATATCTAAATAATGATGATTTCTTTTAGTTGGAGCCCAATATGACGGAGAGCTTCATCATGGCTGCCTTCAATCGGATGGGGCAGCGTCCACTGGCCGTAAAAGTCATGAGAAACAAATTCACTGGAGAACCAGCCGGATATGCCTTTGTACATTTTCAGGTACTGTACAAAACCATAAAGAATTCTGCAGTTTGATTTTAAAAAGTATGTTTTGAAATTATTCTTACAGCTGTTATTGTCATAAAGTCATTTCTATTACAGACAGATGAAGAAGCAATAGATGCCATGCACAAACTGAATGGAAAACCAATCCCAGGTACATTTCCCGTGGTGAGGTTCCGCCTAAACACAGCATCACGGGAAGCTCGTGCTAACATGCAAACAGAACGCGAGTTCTCCGTGTGGGTTGGAGACCTGAGCCCTGATGTTGATGACTACTCACTTTACAGAATCTTTGCATCCAAATATTCTTCAATAAAGACAGCAAAAGGTATATTTCTAACATTCATGGAATTATCAATCCCACTAGAACCTGTTACAATTATAATGTGGTTATTTATTATAATTAAAATTGTTATCATTACAGTTATCTTGGACAGCTCAGGATATACAAAAGGGTATGGTTTTGTGAGGTTTGGCAATGAGGAGGAGCAAAGGAATGCTTTGTACGCAATGAACGGTTACACTGGACTTGGGTCTAAACCTTTGAAGATTTGTACCGCAGTGCCCAAGCCTAAGTGCAACAACTCCTCACAGAACCCATCAGCTCCGTCAACACCTAATTCTACATTTAGTGGTGGAACGGTAAGTAGTTTTAGTTGATAGAAACAAACCTTTATTTTGCTTGCATTCTTTCCAAGTGTGGACGCTACGTAACATGCTGCTGGTGCCTAATGGCGGAAATATCACCTTCAGTATATAACATCTTTCATTCTATAGCTTGCTTTTCAGCACTACAAATGGCCATGCAGATGGCTTGGGGAATAAACATTTATGCAAGATGGAAAAGATGCAGAATTAAATTGAAATTATTGGCATAGCTTCACAATGCTCTCATATATTTTGTAAATTTTTATTAAAACAAAAGTACGAAAATGAATTAGTAATAAAACTACTACTTAACTTTTCTATTCAAGTTCAAGTTACATGTAGAGGAATAAAATATATAATATGCCAACGCTTTCAATTTTCGACACTGACAATATCTGTAGGCCACCGCTTATCGCTTAGCAAAACAAAATCAAGAAGAATTCTGCTTCAGAACAAGCTTGCATCTTTGAAAACTTCATCGAAATGAAACGTAAAGAAAAAGCGGACCCTGGATAATGGCTTGACGGATAGACTGTCAGGATGTTGTACATATGAAGTAACATTTTACTTTATAGGAGTACAATCAATACTATGATCCGTCTGCATACTGGCAGAACTACTCTGCGTGGTCTGGCTACTACGGGCAGGGGGAGCCGGGCGCAGCGCCAGCGCAGACCGTGCCGGTCGTTGACCCCGCGCAGGCGCCAGCGGTCAAAGCACAGAGCGACGAGCTCGCGTTAGTTGGTAAGTGGACTGTACTGACGTATTGATAAAGGCTTGGAGTTGTACACATGATCTACTTCTAATGTTCACTCTGCTAGGTTCCAGGCCTTCTCTCTATGATAGGGAGTGGGCTGTTATCCACAATGCAGGCTGGATGGTGAATGTCACATGTCTTGGAGTCTTTAGATTCTAGAACATTTATAGTGTGTCCGGTCATGGACTAGCGATATTCTTACTTATATTACAACTATTTATAAAAAAAAGAAATCTGCTGTTTCCTACATTTTGACGACTTATGCGAGCATTAATGTAGGGAACAGCTGATTTTTTTTCGCGATTTCAGGTTTGATCCCCGATTAAAAAGTTGTTCATAATATAAGTACAGTACTTAGAATATCGCTAGTCCATGACCGGACACAGTATTCCACAATTTGCATTTTCAGTGCTGAGTGCCTGACTGGTTATGTCGAGCCATGCGATTTTTATTTTAAGCGATATTAAAAAAAAAACGATAAGTTTTATAAATATCGCTTTACGCGCTTATGAAAAACTAGCTGTGCCCCGCGACTTCGTTCGCGTGGATATCGTAAGATACACAGTATCCTAAAATAACAGCCACATTTTAATAAAACTCCCTCGTCTCCCGACCTGTCGCCAACCGTCGCGTTGAATCGCCCGCCCGCGCTATTACTTCGTTTTCGCTTAGTGTTCTTTCTGACTTTTTTCTTTTTGCTCGGCTCCTATGTGTCGTAGCGTGATGTTAAATAGCCTATAACTATCTTCGAAAATTGGGCTACCAAATGCAAAAAGAATTTTTCAAATTCGATTTTTTGTTCATAATTTCATAGGTTTTAATTTTTTTGCGCGGAACCCTAATTGTTTTTCTAAAATAAAAATAGCCTAAGTTACCCGCCGTAACATCAGCTGTTATGCCAGTGAAAGTCCCGTCAAAATCGGTCCAGCCGTTTCGGAGATTAGCCAGAACAAACAGACAAAAATGTTAAAAAGTGCTTTTTTGTTATAAGTACTGTTTATACTTTCTTATGCATTTAGTAAACAGTTGTTATTTTGACATTACAAACGGACGCTTCAATTGTATTTATTTGTATAAGTAGATCACACTATCGTAAAAATGGTCAGGGTTCGATGAAATGAATAAGCACAAAGTTCACACGCACTACATAGGTTTGAACCTACGAGCGGTAAGTCGGTCGTTACTGGGCCACCACAGGGCTCCACTGGAATTTTGGATGGCTGCTTTAAACCATAGAAATGATACATAAAATATCATGTAATGAAAGATAACTGCGTGACACATCGTAGGTATGGACGGCAGCACATCAAGCTACTACAATCTGTCAAATTTATTTAATAGATTTTCAACTTTATTGCTATAGCATTAGGTTCAAGATTGATTGGGAAAATTTGACAGTTTCGGGTAGCTTGACCTGCTGGCGACTGTACACGAGGCTGATAAACAAGACTGTATAATTTTAATATGTACATCTTATGTACTCTTATAAATAAGTCGGCCTTTATCCATCAAAAGGTATTTATTTCGGCATGTGTATTGTGTTGTCTATTGACAAAATATTATTTACGAAATTTCTATTCACCGCTCTTGCCACTTCCTCCTATTTAAGGTTCCGTAATCAACAAGGAACTCTTATAGTTTCGCCATCTCCGTTTGTCTGTCCGCGGCTCAGCTCAGATACTCTTAGTACTAAGCTGTAATTTGGCACGGGTATACATATTAATCACGCCGACAAAGTGCTAAAATAAAACCTTGAAAAAAAAATTTTAGGGTACACGTAAAGTGGAGATGATTTTTTTTTCTCGTCTATCCCATGGTGTGGGTTTTCTTGAAAAATATTGCAGGTGTGTAAAAACCATTTAATTTTTTCGATTCAGGGATCCCTTTGCGAAACATATAAGTGGAACGGCACTTGCTCTTAACAAAAATTAGCACTTTAAAGCTGCCAGCCCTTTTTTTTTTTTTTGATGGGAAATCATCAAATGACTTCTCCCGCTCTGGACGGAGCGGGAGGGCGTGTCAGACTTTTGCTGACTAAAACCCACCCGTGCGTGTTCCTTCAGTTGCCTGTGCCGGGGCCACGGTAACTCGAACATCCCGCAACCCTACTACTGGGGGGAGGGGGGGGCGAGCGGACCCCGTCAATAGTGAAAGAAGCCTGCCAATTTGTCACATATCCAAAAACAACAGTCCGACAGTCAATTATCAGTCGGCCCATACATTTGGTGGAGTAGGTATTGAAGTTTTGTATGGGACGACTGATTTTTTTTTTGCGATTACGATGTTGGTCCCCGGGAGAAAGTTGTTCAGTTTGATGGTCTGTACCTCGCCTTTAATTTAAGTAGGCTTTACAAGTGACCATGTAAGTCGACGTTCGCACGGACGTAAAAGTATCGCAGCGGGATTTTATCGCGCACTGGATTTTCAAGTGTTGGGCCGAGCATTAACCGATTCGTTGCGGATGGCACGCCAGGCGTGCCATCGATTTTTTTTTCTGGGTGGCGTATGACACGCGGGTCGTGTCATTTTTAAAATTGTTATAACTCGCTCAAATTGCATTTTGGAAGATTTATCCAGCGCATATTCATTATTTTGCAAGTAGTTCATGCCTACAACCTTTGTTTCTGGATATTTTGTGAATTTGAATTTTTTAAGGGTTGACAACCTATTTAACTGGTGGATGGCACTCTTTTTTACAATGTGGGTTTTTAATCATGTTGTCGAAAAATAGTTTCTATTAAATAACAAATATGTAAATAATAGCACTCATCGCGATCGCTCACGAACGAATTCGATTTAATTCTAAAAAAAATGGAAAATCAAAAATATTTGTTCGTCGCCACAGCTAGAAGTTTTCGAAAACAGGCGCCGCAACGAATCGGTTAAGAATCCAACAGAATGCATACCTGCGCGTCGAAAAAAAACACTTGGATTTTCAGCTCTCGGCGCTGAGCAGAGCGTTGAAAATCCAGTGCGCGAAAAAAAAAACGCCACGATATTTTTACGTCCGTGCGAATGTCGTCTAATAGTCGGCCAACTTACATTTGCAGTTGGAATGTATGAGAGAACATGTTTTTCAACTACAAAGTTAAGTTAGTTCTTGGGATAAATTCATCCCAACTACGGAAACCTTCATTGTGCGTGGTCAGACACGCACTTGGCCGGTTTTTGCGTATTTAAGGGCCCATACTACCTCAAATAGCTTAGCATGATCCTCCGTTATGTCGAAAATACTGTAGCATTAATTTTGAAATTAATATATGCTAAAGTTGAGGATTAATGTTAAGTACTATGTTTGCTGAAAACAAGATTCCATAAAATTTTGTCGATAGAAAAAATCCAGTTACCTCCAAACCGAACGGTAAACCGCTGGTATACAAAAAATACTTCAAAGTAGATCATGAAACTTTGCATACTAACTGAACTAACTATAAAGCAGTCTTATGTTAGTTTTTTTTAATTACAATTATTTTCAACGTAAAAAACAATTATCTAAACTATCGGCGCTCCCTGCCGCCCAGCACCGCACTCAGTCCAGCTCTCACTCAGTCCGCGCGCAGTATCGTGCGAGCGAGATTAAGAGTGAATTTTAGCTAAGGTAGTATAGGCTCTTAACTAGAGACGGGTTTCTACCCGGTAAAAACCCGAATTGTGGTTAAATACCCATTAATACCCATTTTTACCTACCCAATTTTAATTTATACCGGGTAAAAATAAAAAAATTAATTTACCAAATTACATTACAATTTTCACGTCTGTCTGCATGGTTGCCATTTACACAAATATTCTGGATTATTATCTCATAATAAAATATAGTTTAATCAAAAACATATTGTATAAATAAGTACAATATTATAACATGTACATAATTATTATTCCTAAATCAGAACGGGTCTGGGACACTTGCGCGATCCCACTTGCGCGAACAGACACTTCCGCGAACGGACTTTTGCGCGAATGGACATTTACGCGAAAGACACTTGCGCGAAAGGACTTTTGCGCAAATGGACCTTTGCGCGAAAGATACTTGCGCGAATCCACTTGCGTGAATCCACTTGCACGAAAGGACAGTTGCGCGAAAAGTTACGGAAATGAGATTTCTTCATACATCAGAGTTGTTTCATGGTTTTCGAAGGTGCTGACAATGATAATGAGGTCAAAATCAAAATTCAAGATGGCGCCACCTAAAATTTGCCAATTTTTCGTCATGGGTGTCGTTTTCATGTCGAAAATAAATTAAAAAATTAAAAAGTACATAAAAAAACTACTGAGAAAAAACTATTGAAGACTAATTAGACTATTTACTTCCAGTCTGTCTGTAACTGGAACTTAACTGGCGAATACAATTCTGCGTGTACTATTTACAGCATACACGCCTGTCCCAAACCTTTGAATGAATACAGGCGTGATGTTATGAAGAAATCTCATTTTCTCAACTTTTTCGCGTAACTGTCCTTTAGCGCAAGTGGATTCGCGCAAGTGGCTTTCGCGTATAGAGCTATGAGGAACAGGAAGTAAAGGTACAAAATTAATCAATTTATCAAATGCTCAAAATGAGTCCCTTCCTATTGAATACAAAGTCGCACTCTTTTGATTATTTCGCTCCCAAAATTTCACATCAAATGTTAAAATTCATGGTCTTTCTTTTATTTGTGATAGTATGTGATGTAGCAAAAAATAATCCTTATGATGAAGCCTTTTGATCGGTATGATAAAGCTACAGGGTGATTATTTTTCTCATGTAACGGGTTCGATTGCCGGTTCAACCATGTAATTATTTAAATATCTATGAATGCAGTTTAAATTGTTTTTTAAATTCAAATAATGTCTTCTTTCAGTAAAATGTTCCATCTACAATATTCAAGGTACTTTCCCTCCATGAGGCATATCCGTGGGACGCCCTGTATATAGTAGTCGCGCGATAAACTCTGATTGCATCATGTCAGTGTGATGCGTTCACATGTGGCGATGTAGGTATGTCGCCACACGCGCAAGTGTTTTCGCGCAAGTGTCTTTCGCGCAAATGTACATTCGCGCAAATGTACATTCGCGCAAAAGTTAGTTCGCGGTAATGTCTTTTCGCGCAAGTGTCCTGCTACCAATCAGAAATATTAATCATATTGAACACAGCAACTTCTAAATTACAACATGGAAATAACATAACATCACGCCTTGTTTCCCCGAAGGGTTAGGCAGGAGTGTACCTATAGTACACCCACATTTCGCCAGTTAAGTCCCATGTAATAGAGGGCGAGCTAATTGCCATCTACCGGGCACAAACATGGAAATAAAATACCCAGAACACTGTTTTCATTTACACACACACCTTAAAATATTTTAATTGCAACCCTGGTTGATTGATAGCCCAAATTCCGCCATTTTGTTTAGTCAGTTTAAAGTGCGCGTGCGCTGTCTTGATCGACAATAATACGACTTAGTGATGTAGGTATAGGTTATATTAGTTCGTAATGATTTAATTATTTTTTGTTTTGATATACTGCTGTTAACGGTAATTAGAAATGTATAGACTGAAAAACCTGATGCCGATTCTCTTGTCACAAATGCCTCTAAACTAGACTAAAATTCATCAAAATTTTGTTTATTACTGTTAAACGACGATTTCCTATTCTGAAATTGACTAAAGTGACTCACTTTCGTTCGTCGACAACTTTGGTTCTCTGCCGGATCACCTCAAAAACACAAAAAAACTGTAACAGCTTTGTTTCTTTTATTTTGCTTATATCTCAAAAACGGTGTGTTCTATCGCAAAAATAATGAAAATTTCGACCCCTTTTATGAAGCCCTTAAACTTCTAAAACTCAACATATAGGTAATAATTTTTAATATTTTTCATACAAAAAGTGAAAAGTTCCATATAAAACACGTCGAGGCTATCCCCTGCGCGCCTCCGGTTCTAAAAAAAAAATCACGGAGTAGTGCAAACACGTGGAGTCACGCGATTATCAAATTCGATTTTAGTTCTGTCAAAATTATTTTTTGCAAATTAAATTTCATCATTATCAAATTATATTTTCATAGCCAAAAGTAAGGAATTTTAGTGATAGTTTAGTTCGGTGTACAAGAGAATCGGCACCATTGTGTTATTTACAAATTAAAGTAATACATATTTTTAAATCATTATGGTTTAATTATATTTGACAAAAATAATATTAGTATTCATCTTTATTCCAACTCTATAAATTTTTGGTAAATACCGTAACACGGTGTTTTTTTAACTGTCAAATCATTTCAAACAACTGTCAATCAATGTCTAAATTTTACCCGGTATTTTTAAAATATACCCGGTAAAAATGGGTATTTTATAGTTTTCACCTATTCTACCCTTTCTTTCCCATTTCTACCCACCCATTTTTTACCCACCCGCCCATCTCTACTCTTAACACATACATTGCGGCTAACGCGCATGCGCGTTTTTCGGACTTTTACCATGTGTTGAAGGCGCGTATGCGCATGCGCGTTAGCCGCAATGAATGTGTTAAAAGCGAAAATGCTATCTTCTAGAATGCTTTTAAATATTCGCTTAGCTTGACTGATATACAAATGCTTGGGAACGTACGTATACCTACCAATGCAAAACGACACTGCTCATAATATGCCTCTTGATTTTACTCACAAATGTCTATGATTAGCAGATTATTATGGAATATGATCAATCATTCCAAGACCCTTTTATACGATACGCTCCGGCGGCTACTAACCTTCAGGTGGCGCCTGTGAAAAGGGGCTAAAAGTTTCTATTAAATTCTGGCTCAATTAAGGGCGAATTGCACCAATGAAACTAAACGCGATCAGTACTAAACCGCGTTCAAGAGACAGCAGTGTCATCATTGTTGTAGAATATTGACACTGACAGCTCTTGCACGCGATTTGGATGTGCTGATTGAGTTTAGTATAACTGATGAAATTCGCCTTTAAAACCGTTGCTTATAATATAAACTGAACTTCTTATTTCTGCTGGTATGATTTGCCCTGAGTAAACGTTCGTCTTATGACGTCTTTACCATTTGTTTTTCAGAACACAAGAAAATTCTCGACGTTGACCTACTGAACCAAGAGTTTTTGGACCCTGAGTTGTCACTGTGGGACAGTCTTGAAGACTCGCAGTGGTTCCCGCACGAAGTTGTGGAGTGCTGAAAGTGAGCATTTATCGATGTTAATGACATTTAAGTTAGGACTCTTAATTGTAAATAAATGATTTTGCATTCATGTTTTCGGTTTTTATTTTGTACAGTCTGCGTCAAAATTATACGGACGAACAAAAAATGATCTGAATTAAGAAAATTAAAAAATTCAAAGAACAATGCTCAAAAATGTATGGACACCGTCCCCACCCTTGTAGCACTTTAAAACCTATGTTAAGCGAAGGGCCATAGTCATCTTATCATTTTATTGTATGACAGCGAAACAGAAATGTGCATCCGAAAAAAGTTATATCGACATGAAGAAACCGGAATCAGTCACAATAATAATTATGTTTCCGATCACGAAGTTTTTCTTTTTTAAATTATTACTGCGGGATGGTTTTGTTCGGAGTTTTCAAACAATTCTTTGGAATTAAATGGTGAGTCCCGCTCGGGAACAACTCACGGAGCAGAAAAAAGTTCAATGAAGAATTCTGCTGAATATTGGTTTTGTGAGGTAATTGACGTTTGTTTTAGGAGTTTTCAAATAAAATACCTTATTAATTACAAATAAAATCTTTATTCGGTGTTTTCAGTATCTATTACAATATTGTCCCAGGCACTGGCTGGCCCAACGAAATTCTCTAAATGCCTTCCAATCCCATAGTACCACACGATGCTGACGACATGCGCGCAGGCACCAACTGTCCTCATACCCGTCAAACATGAGCAGTAATATGCCTGAATAGCGTTTATGCCCTGTGCGTTATTCAGTATTAAATACGTGTAATAGATCGCATTTGACCTATGTCTTGATAAAATTCGACCCCTTAGAAGAGTGCAATCTTCCGTGTCTATACCGTATTGATTCATAATTGGACGTAGTTATGCAAACTAGAACCATCCCACACTCTGAGTGAAATTGAGTTATGTATGTAGATAGACTTAGTATGGTGTATAACATCTTCTCAGAAAAAATCCTGGCCGATATAGCAAGCCACTAAGGAAAAAAAAGGAGAAGTTTAAGGTACCAACACCAGTTTGAGTCACTTTTTATATGCAAAACGGACTCATGTAGCATGGTACTTATCGTACTTTAGAGTTTTTACTACGCAAAATAGAACCAAGCCACATGGTTCCCAGAAGAAAATTAAAATATAAATTATATTTAAGTATCTTTTTTTTTCTCTGAAGAGAACCATGTGGCTAGGTTCTATTTTGCGAACAAAATAAATGAGCTTAAAAATAACCAAGATGCTTAGTTCCGTATCGATAATTATGTTTTATGAAATTATAAAAAAAATAAGGGTCTGTGAAGCTTGGGTTTGGTTTGCGTTTAAAAAAATGTCAAGAGAAGATTTCGAGGGAGAACAGGTTATCCGAATTCCGAAAATTCTATGCTTTGGGCACTTATACAGCACAAAATATGTTTATTGCAGCTTGTGTGAAGGAAAACCCAATAAAACGTTCATATGTTTCTGCTTCTAGTAATAATTCAAAGAAAAAGACCTATACTCGATTATATCATCTAAATGATGTACTTGTTTGCAAGAAAATGTTTCTTAACACCCTTCAGACAACATCCAAAAGGGTAAATACTTCTCTGTGCAAAAAACGCGACGATTGCATAACAGATAAACGAGGTTCCCAAGGAGGACACAATAAAGCAACTTATGAAAGCGAAGAGTTTATCGTTAATGTCATTCAAAAACTGCCTACATATGTTTCCCACTATCGGCGAGCAGATTGTGGAGATGCAAAATTTTTGAGATCAGATATGACTCTCCCTACAATTTATAAGTTATACGAAGATGAAGCAAAATTGGCTGGACAAAAGATACTTTCTTTTTCAAAAGTTAAACGTGTGTTCCTTACGAAGTTCAATCTGTGCACAAAACCTTTAAAAAAGGATACATGTAACAAATGCGACTACTTTTCTAGCAAAAAATTAAAAGGCTCTGAAGAAGAAAAGGCTATGCTGGATAGTGCTCACAGGGAACACTTACAAAAAGCAAAAGCACTTCAACAGCAACTAAAAAATGATATGCAATTAGCTAAAGAAGATCGATTCACCGAAACAATAACATTCGACCTGCAAAAAACCCTACCCCTTCCGCGTATACCAACTAATATTGTATTCTACAAAAGGCAGCTATGGGTGTATAATTTAGGAATCCACTCAGGAAGCGATGACCAGGCCTATTGTAATGTTTGGGTGGAAGGTGAAGCGGGAAGGGGATCTCAAGAAGTAGGCTCCTGTTTATATAAGCATGCATGTTTATATAAGCGTGAAAAACTTAATACTTTGGAGTGACTCTTGCGGAGGTCAAAACCGAAATATTAAACTAACGTTGATGCTAAAAGCTTTATTAAACGATCACCCAATACTCGAAACAATCAGGCTACGCTTTTTAGAATCCGGTCACAGTTTTCTGCCGAATGATACTGATTTTGGCCGAATAGAATGTGCTTTAAAATTACAACAAAGATTATATACGCCAGAAGACTATATGCAAATAATGCAGGTATGCAAGAAGAATAAACCGATGCAAGTTCAGAGAATGAAAACGGAAGATTTTTTGTCAAGTGCTAACCTAGAAAAGAAAATAACAAACAGGAAGAAAGCTACTGATGGCTCTAAAGTGTCTTGGCTTAATACAAAAGAGATAATGCTCAAAAAAGAAGATGAGTTTTCGATTTTTTGCGATCAAACCTGGATGATGAACATATAGAAGTAAATATAAAGAAAAGTTTACGAGGAAATACGGGGCTAATAACGAAACAAGTAATGGATCCGCTTTGGCCTAGTGGAAAACCTATTCCCGAAGCAAAGCTGAATGACCTCAAAAGTTTGCTGCATCTTATACCAGATGATGCTCAAGAATATTATAAAAAATTAACCGGAAATTCAACAGTTCAAGACGACATAGATGGGTTTTCTGGTACTGTTGATTTTGAAGTAGAAGTTGAAGATGCTGCTTAAGTAATTTTATGTACAAGATGATGAATAATAGTGATTTTGACTGCTATAATTGTGTAGTTATTAACCATTTCTGTGTGTAAAAGTAGTACAAGGTGTCCAGAAAGGGTATCGGGTATTTGTAAGTTCAATGAAACAAAAATTATTTGTATGCAATAAAAAAGTTTATAGTTTATTATTAGCATATGAATTGGAGAATTATTTGGAAAAGATGATGTTATCCAAATGATGACCGTTACGTTGCTGGCACTCTTCTAAACGGACACGAAGATTGGCGATAACACGTTGACACATAGCTATCGATATTGCTGCCATTTCTGACCTGATGTTTTGCTTTAACTGGGTTAGATTCGTCGGATTG
Organism: Fissipunctia ypsillon; assembly: GCA_947568875.1. Classification (NCBI taxonomy): domain Eukaryota; kingdom Metazoa; phylum Arthropoda; class Insecta; order Lepidoptera; family Noctuidae; genus Fissipunctia; species Fissipunctia ypsillon. The sequence continues at coordinate 9,313,212 of OX387659.1, read as the reverse complement.
TTTTGATAAACCTTACTTTTAAGGTATCCCCATGCAAAATAGTCAAGCGGGCTAAGGTCGGGGCTTCTGGGAGGCCAGTTGATGTTACCCCTTCGCGAAATGACTTTATTAGGGAATAATTCGTTAACAACTTCCATTGAGTCATTTGAGGTATGGCAAGTGGCCCCATCTTGCTGGAACCACGTTCTTGAGTTGAAACCTGCAAACTCCTGCAACTCTGGGACCAAAAAATTTCGCAACATATCGCAATAACGGTCACTATTCACATTAATTGCTCGGCCTCGTTGATCTTCATGAAAATAAGGACCAATTATGCCTTTAGCAGACATAGCGGCCCAAACAACGACCTTTGGGCTATGCAGGGGTCGTTCATGCTTTCGTCTCGGATTCTCCACTGCCCAGTACCGACAATTCTGCTTATTAACATGACCATTCAGGTGAAAATTTGCTTCGTCACTGAACAGTATGTTGTTAAAGTTGTTAAATCGCTGCAGCATTTCGTTCGCAAAATTCAGTCGATTAGCATAGTCCGTATCCTTCAATTCTTGAACCAATTGAATTTTATAGGCTTTTAGATGTAAGTCTTTCTTTAAAATCGAATGTAAAGACGATTTTTTGATGTTCAACGCTTGGCTTCGCTTTCGGATGGATAAAGACGGATTTTGACGAACCGACGCCTCAACTTCTTCAATTGTTTCTTCATCGCGAACTGAACGAGGACGACCAGAGTTTTGAATTTTAACTGTCGCACCTGTATTCTCGAACATCCTGATCCATTTCCTAATGCTATCGTCACTTGGCGCGTGGCGTGTACGATATTCCGCACGATAGAGACGTTGAGCAGTCACTATTGAATCACCATTACGATAATACGCTCGTACGCAAAATGCGCGATGCGTCCCCGAGTACTGTTCCATCGTGACTAAAACTCCACAAAATGGCGGACGCCACGAACCCCTCCTCGCACCCTTTAGGCGCCCCGTTTCGAATATGGCGCGAAAACAAATACCCGATACCCTTTCTGGACACCTTGTATAAATTGTTTGTGTATTCAAATTGCAATAAACAAATTTGAATAAACCATTTATCTAACATTTATTTTTCCTAAAAAAAAAAAACAAAGAACCAAACCACAATACAATGATTTTGCTATAAGGAACCATCAGGTTTTTGATCTTAAATAAACACTAAACTGTCATAAAATTGAATTATGTACTTGTCCTATATTCTTGCTAATACAGTCCTTTAACATTGTTAAGTTATTTATCTCATAAAAATTACCTATTTTTTTCTACGCATCTCTAAAACAAAAACCTAATTATCTCAAAACTGATATGTTGTGGGTTAGTTCTAGTTTGCATAACTACGTCCAATTGGGCTTGGAGTTGCACAAACCTCTATGTTATAGACGCCGCCACGTAAATGTTCGCTGACATAGGAAGCTGCCAGTTTTAGATGATATGTCCCCAAGCTAAACAAAATAATATCTTCGTTTGACAATTCAGGGAACGGCATATTTATGGACTCGTCAGTCAATGTCCTGAACGCAACCCGCTGCCTGTTAACATTTTCTGCAACAACGTAGTTGCCCAAGTCATTGTTGGTATGAAATCTGTGACTGATTCGTTCTACGAAGTCTGTGGCGTAGACACTATCATGAAAAGGCTCCCTGAAGGTGTTGAGAAGCGCTCCAGCAATCCGGAAGTCAGTGAAGAGGTGAGGAAGTGATTTATTGAATACGACGTTCCTGAACATTTTAAAGTCGCGTTTAAATCTCCCGTTTATCGCCTCAATGACCCAGCGGACAATTGTTATTAGACGCGATTTATTCGCTTGTTCATTCGTGAGCTGAGTTGCGCTTCTGTCTTTTGTAGGTGGCATGTGAGGCTCATAGCCACATTCTTCGATTGCAGGAATTGAGTCTCTGAAGCCTCTGTCTAATATAAAAGCATCACTCTCGTGGAGCAAGTAATGAATCGGAGAATATATGTTATTCATTATATCCTTCATAATCTGAGCGTCTGATGTCCTAGCAGAGTAGGGTCCTAGAATATCTATTATATACCCGTCTGGGCACACTAAAAGGAAAGGCTTCAATAAGTTTTTGAATTTGTGCAGGCTGTATGTTATTTTCTGGAACAGGAAATTCTTACTTTTCTGTATATAAATGTATGTTCCGTCGAATAATATGATGGCTTTTGAATCTCCATATAATGCTCTCGCAATAGTCGTGCTGTGACTTATTATTTCATCTCGGCCGATGTGGTCGTATCCTAGATGAAGTGCCACAAAGTCTATCGTTAAGCACTCTCGGGCTGTATTCAGGTAACGTCCCACTGTTGTCCTGCTGACGTTTAAGTGGCATGCTATTCTGACATCTGGTTCAGCTGACCTTATTTTCATAAGATAGCATGCCAGCACAGTTTTTGGCTGTCTTGTGTGCTGATTTAAAGATGGTGTGTCATTTAAAACAATAGCAAACTGCTCGTGGGTTAGCCCTGTTCTAAAATATAGTTCTTCAGGAGAAATGTTGTCTATATTTTCAAAATCCAAGGCTTTTTTGTTATTATACGCATTTCTTAAGACGTCCATCATGTCTTTTAACTGGTCTGGTGAAAATGTCGTATCTGCAGAATCATATAATAAGTTCCATTCATTTGTCCGCATATGATTTGTACAAACCCTTGCACTGGTAGGGACATATAAGCTGTGCTCGATCAGTGACTGTATTTTTAAGAATAATGGTATTCTATGCAGATCTTGATTTGCACATCCGTGAAACGCACAGTGACGAGACGTATTTGCTAACCTTTTGTAGGTTGGGACTGTAATTAACTGCTCGGCAACTGCTTGTTCATCGGCTTGCTCATCAGGTTGTTCCTCGTTTTGCCCACCTTCATTTCTCATTTGGTGTCGATTTGCTGCCACCCAACAGCGGTAACACATGTACTGCAAGGCGTTATGGGCCGCCTGAAAGATAACATTATTACTGCAGTAAATAAAAAAAAATATATCACAATAGCTTACATTAGTAAGCTCTCATTAGAGAGCGCCCCACTCATATTTCTTAATATCGCTGTGATAGCTATCTATCATTTTTAATGGGCCAAGTGATAGCATTTAGAAATAAACTAAAATCGTCGTACACACTTAAGACATAAGTCATATTATTTAATACAAATACTGATTGATCAATGAAGCGAGTTACAATCTATTTATTTCTTTAAAAATAGTTGTTTACTAACCTCTTGTACATTCATTCGCTCCAGTACGTACTCTGAGAATCCTGGATGGTTTTCCATGTATTCATGTGTTAGAATGCGTCGATTTCGATCTCGGAATACAGATCGTAAACACGTAACACATTGATGAATTCGTTGATGTTCCATATTGCCAAAACAATGAAATAAATCCAAACCACAGGCACACAAAATCCGTTATTAAGTCCGTAGTCGCTTAAACCAAACCAATTCAACTTAGTCCAACCGTTGGCACAAAATCAAATCCAGTAACAAGTCCAAAGTAGAAGGATAAAACTAACAATCAAAAGTGGGAGACAAATACGCGTACGCTCAAGGAAGTTTCGAAAGGTACTAAATAACAATTACAATACTAAATAACAATTACAATAACCAATAAAACCAGCAGCGGCAGACAGGCAAGCGATAAGGGAACAAAGACATACTTCCCTTCTCCCCGCCCTTCCACCACCGCACACTTAGAGCATGTAGCTCTGCGTCGTGTGGCGCTGCGCGTGCGGCTATTATTATAACCATTCTATACTGCTCACCACTGGCTTCTTTGGACTGTGAACGTGTTTTGAATTAAAAAACTTACCAAAATGTAATTATAATTGTAGTAGGTATGGTTACATCATGTCGAAAAAGTATAATAAACGGCAAATAATTGTTACTGATTCCGTTTTCTTCATGTCGATATAACTTTTTTCGGATGCACATTTCAGTTTCGCCGTCGTACAATAAAATGATAAGATGGTTATGGCCCTTCGATTAACATAGGTTTTAAAGTGCTACAAGGGTGGGGACGTTTTGAACATTGTTCTTTGATTAAAAAAAGAAAAATGGTTAGAATAATGGTTCTCGTGTTCCGATTCTTTTTAAGAAAAAGTCTATTCGTCCTATTACTTTTGCCGCTACTGTTTGCTGGGGTAAGGTCCATCCAACCAGCTTCCTAACAGCCATAAAAAGACAGACAAAAAGACTGTTAAAACAAATAAATCTAAAAGATCTCATTTATTATTTGGAACAATATTTCATAACATAGTCAATTGTTTTAAAAAGTACACTGGTGAACAGCGGGCCAACCACCACCTCTTAAAGCAGTATTATTTTAATGTTACTTCAGTGTGAGAAAGAGATGGAGCTATACAGGACGTCTAGCTCCATCTCTTTCCCACACTGAAGATTACAATAATACTGCTTTAAGAGGTGGTGGCCTAGCTCCTGGCCTACTGTAGTTCATATTATTTTTGATGCATATTGCTTTCCAGATTTGAACTAGTCTTTAAACATTATTTAAATATTTATCTGTAATGCACTAAGTTCTCTCAATTGAATACATTTTTGTATATAATTTGCTGTAAAACTTTAAAAGGCTTTATATTTGTAAATATAAAATTCTGAGATCGCACAAGATTTCAATATTAATCATTATGTTCCATATCACACAGCTACATTCGAATCTAATAGTACATTTTAAAATACTACACAATACACTCCTTTTGAATTTCATTGTAGTTTTAAACCTATTTTTAAGCGATATTAGGAATCGAGCTGATAACTCAAGACGGAGCACTTTCTGTATTTTTAACCGACTTCAAAAATAGGAGGACTCAGTTCGTCGGAATTTTACTTTCCTATGTTCCCCGATTACTCGAAGACTGCTGAGCAGATTTGGAAAATTATTTTATTGTTTTGTGACGGCATATCTACATCGCCACAATGGAACGCGTCACACTGACGTCACGCAAAATCCTGCATCGCGCAATCAGAGTTTACCGCGCGACTAGCACATATACAACATCCCGACATCAACCGTTGGGTAGTAGCCCACCAGACACAACACCCGTCTGGTCGGAGGATCCTCCCTTTTCTATGGAGGATGAGTGAACTTTACACCCTGTTCCTCATGCCTCTATACTGGTGACCCCGAACATGAACGTCAGCGCAGCCTTCGTGCAAACTACTACAGCGTGACGTCATCAGCATCACTTCCTCGAGCTTTCGAGCAGCGAGTCACACAGCCAGCCAGCACCCACGGCTACAACGGGTATCCTGACCACCAGCATGCAGCGACCGCGCATACCTGGTCATCACCCTCAGCCTCATCAGCAACCTTGGCACAGCACACTGCACTCTCGGCCGGTCAACAAGCAGAGCCCTTCAAACCTCTCCTGGTCGACGCCAGCAGTCAGCCTCAACCCGGCGCTGTACCACATCTGACGCACTGGAGCATAACGCAGCGCCACCCCGACTCACTGGGGGCATCTCCGCAGACAGTTCCGACTCACCGTGAACTATGCGGCACCCGGTTCCGACTCACTGGAACCTCAACTGGCCCTGGCAAGCATCGCAAGATACACGACTCTGCCCACTATCGACCTCCGGTCTCCGGAAGGGAGTGATGTGGCGGCATATCTACATCGCCACAATGGAACGCGTCACACTGACGTCACGCAAAATCCTGCATCGCGCAATCAGAGTTTACCGCGCGACTAGCACATATACAACATCCCGACATCAACCGTTGGGCAGTAGCCCACCAGACACAACACCCGTCTGGTCGGAGGATCCTCCCTTTTCTATGGAGGATGAGTGAACTTTACACCCTGTTCCTCATGCCTCTATAGTTTGAAAGGGTTATACTTCCCAAGTGGCCCCATTGTCATTAGGTCACTATCTGATGATGGGATCCTGGAGAAATCGAAGGAACTCTTCAAATATTATAGGCACACCGATATGGGTATTTTTTATAGTAACTCGTGCATTTGCTTTCGGAAAGCACCCTTTGGTGTAGTGGAACTGATGATGAAGACCATAGATGGCCACCGGAACTACTTTGTAATACCGGGCTGCGATTCGATTACTTTAATATGGTTGCTCAGCAATGCAAAAGGTGAAGTGGAGCTGATGGTGAAGTATCGGAAGAACTCCTTAACAATTAACGTCCCTGCATCCGAAAAATAAATATTTTGTATAAGGTGATGAGCAGTTGACATTCAGGCTTTTGTAACTCAGATAAATTACAAACCCACCAACAAAAAAGTGAAAAATGAAAAACTTAAAAAAAAAAATGAACAACCGACTTAAAAAAAAAACCTACATAGTGTTAAATTACTTAAATTTCGGGAGACGGTGGCAAGAAACTAAAATACAGATCAAAAGATACCGACTTCAATTAAAGTTATTTTTCACTTTAGTGTTTTTTTTTTTGGAAGTTGGTTGTTTTTTAATTTTCGTTCTTGTTAAAAAAAAAACAGTAAGACGGCTCCTGTAACACAAATGTTTTTACCAAGCGTAGTCCCACTCAATTCACTTTGTACACGTTTTTTAAAGAATTTATTTATTTAGATATTATTTAAGTGGCTGTCTGTGACCTACCGTGAAAGGTAAGCCACACTTCTATTAGAATGATGGTCTGTTAGTAAGATTCAGTGACTCTTATCGTGTAAACAACTACTTCAATAGCTACTCTTATTTTAGTAACTTACTAGCCGCTGGCTAGTTTTCTACTAAATTCACTCTTATTCCCAGAATTCCGGTAGAAAATGCACACCATCTTTTTTTAAACGCGAGACGAATTTGAGGAATGTGAAACTAACTAAAACGCCAATACACATACAATAAAGTAAGTAAAATAAATTAAAACCCTTACGTCTATCACTTACAAATATAACATACAATAAACGTATCCGACCACCGACCGCCGTAAGCGCGACCCTCTGCAGAAGTATTTTGGTTCACGAGAGGGTCGCGCTTACGTCGGTTGGACTATAGTTCATCGTAAAATACATTGACATAAAAATATCACTAATGTGTTATTATACCCAAAGGTTCGACATCGCATCGATGTTTTGATAACGCCGATAGCGTTCGTGGCCCAGTATGATGACAATTTCTCTTTCCGTGTTCAATTCGAGACACCGGTTGCATGAAATCTAAAGTCCGACCGAATTTCGTTTTAGTTTTTCGGCAATTCTCGGCTGAAATAGGTATCCATTTTCGGCAGTTTTACTTTTAATTATTTTACAACATCTAAAAGCACTATAACTGCGAAAATACAGAAAACATTTTCGTTTTCAGTTTCGGGCCGACAATGCAAAACAGGTCGAATTTCGTTTTCTGCCGAAAAAAAGACCCTCACTACCCTTTTTTGTAGCACAGTGCATCAAAACCATGTTCAGTTTAACCTTTTGAACGCCATTGTCACATATACGTGACAAGCAAGCGCATGCCCTGTACGCCAACGACACAAATATGTGACAAAAAATGCGGTGCACTTTATCACGAAATAAACAATTAAATCATTACTTTTGTGTGTTTTATTTATATACCTTAAATATTTAAGCTATTGTCCATATTTAATTGCTTGAAACGAATTAAATTATACCATGGATATAGAGAAATTTGATGACAAAAAAGAGAAATTAAACGTTTAACAAATGTGGCTTGGCGTGGAGGGCACGCGCGTGCGTTTATGCTCTGGCGTTCAAAAGGTTAAAAGCTATTTTATTTATTAATCGATTAACCTTGTTTTGTTTTTACAAAAGAGACCGAGTTTACGGTATGACTACAGATTAATGGACAACCTTTAATTGACCTTGATCTTTATCTAATTATTGCTGGATTTATATTGCATGAAGCTGTGCAGACATTATCACTGTTGTAAAATCATTCGGCAAATGAATTTAGCAAAATGTCACGAGAATTTATAAAGCGCTTGTTCTCCTTGACTGAATTTGGTAGTCTGTGAATTGAGACTTGACAAGTGTAATCGTAAGTTTGGTCCTTGAAATCCCCTTTTCAAGTTTTTTCGCAAATATCTTAAAAACTTTCTCCCCCTTGTATGAAACCCCTTGGAATACAGGGTGTCTCACGGCAGAGTTAGGATTTTAAATTTGAATATTTAAAAAACCGTTGCAAGTAAGCGCGGGGGGAGGAGCGCAGTAGCTTAGTCGTTCGTGCGGATTCGTTAGTCACAATGTCGCAGTGGTCGGGTGAGCACCGCGCGTTCGCTATCGAAGCGTTTTTAAAAGCGTTAAAGCGTTAGCGTTTTTGAAAGGTGGAGAATCGTACGTTGTGGCTCGGAGACAGTTTTGTTCTCACTACAATAACAGACGTTTACGCGATGGACCAAGCGAAAATTTGATTCGTAAATGGATTATCAAGTTTCGAGCTACCGGTTCCGCTATAAATCAACCGCGTCCGGGCCCAAGCAGAACTTCAAGGACGGAAGAAACAATAAACGAAGTGGCAGCTAGCGTTCGTCGCAATCCACGCTTATCAATACGCAAAAGAGCGGCGGCTTTAAACGTCACCAAATCAACCGTAGAGCGAGTTTTGAAACGTGATTTGAAATTCCATCCCTATAAAATACAGATAGTGCATGAAATACATAAATGGAAATGACTACAATTTACGTAAAACTTTTTGCCAGACAATCATTGAGAGATTTCGCACTTTGAATACTGTGTTGTGGAGTGACGAAGCACATTTCCATTTAAATGGATATGTTAACAAACAAAATTGTCGCTTTTGGTCAGTTGTCAATCCCAGACAAAAACATCAAAGACCGCTGCATAGCCCAAAAGTGACAGTGTGGTGTGCTCTTTCGGTTAATGGAATAATCGGGCCGTATTTTTTTGAAAATGCGACAGGTGCTACGATAACTGTTTCTGGTGAGGTGTATCGGCAAATGATATCCAATTATTTTATACCCCTACTTCAAGAGCATCCAGCCTACAGCTCAAGAACGTGGTTTCAGCAGGATGGAGCCACTTGCCACACTGCAAGAGCCACTATGGACCAACTTCGTGAATTGTTTCCTCAAAAATTGATATCCCGCTTTGGTGATATCGCGTGGCCTCCGCGATCACCAGATTTGACCCCCATGGACTTTTTCCTATGGGTAAGGTACCTTAAGAGCAAAGTTTACGTCAATACTCCGAGGAATATCGCTGAGCTAAAACAAAATATCCAACGAGAAATACGCGACATCGAGCCGGCTATGCTTAAGCGCGTTATGCAAAATGCGATGAATCGATTCCGTGAGTGCGTACTACGAAATGGAAGACATCTGGAAGATGTAATCTTGAAAAAATAAAATCCGCATTATAGTTCAATAATTTTCAATAAAAATGTTTTCACAAAAATATGTTAATTGACTTTTATTTCATTTCAAAATCCTAACTCTGCCGTGAGACACCCTGTATAATATCTTCAGTTCACTTCTTTTAATTGACTTTGACCGTGAGTTTGGTCATTTGACGCAAATTGAACACGGTTTTGGTTTCACGCAACCGGTGTCTCGAATTGAACGCGGAAAAGGAAATACGCCAGCATGATCGATAGTTGCGTCGTGTAAAACACGTTGAACGACTATCGATTAACCTTGTGCAAGTCTATCGATATCGTATCCAAAACCGAATGTTTTTATCGATAAATCGGTTAATGATCACAGTCGGCTCGATCTGAAAATCTTGATCCGATCTTTGTTATATTAATAGCACATAATAAATGACGTTGAACGTTCTATAATCGAGGTTCAACAATGCCAACGATCTATTTTCGATAGGATGAATGTGCGAGCGACGCGGCGTATCTGCTTGGTATGATAGCACACAACGCTTGACGTTGAACGGCCTATAAACGACGTAATAGATGCCATCGATCGATGTCGATCCTCTGGGTGTAATAATATTAATTATTTTACTCTAGTGTTCAAACTAGATCAAAACAGCTAATTACTAGCATTAGCAGAGCAGTGATTAATTATCTAGATAACACTAGCTTATTAAAAGTTGAACATGATTTTATTGCTTTAGGCGTAAAAACAATTCACTTTGCATGCATATTACTAAAACCTTATTATAAGTTTTGTCCGTTACAGTACCTGGCAGTGTAGCCTCATGTTCTTAGCAAATAAAAGTTGCGCAATATGTTGTGCAACTTTTGTTTACCATGGATACGGGGCTTAATGAGAAACATTGGGAAGAAGAAAACGAGGTCTTGCGCTGATAAGGGCGCTTATACACGGTGCAAGTAAAATGAGCATGTTAGGGCAGTAACATGGCCAGTCATGACTGCCACTCACTAGTGGCACTATCACCTAGTCACTTTTAAAAAACCATGACACATTTAAAAGGGGCTCGCTGTATACTGTGGTCGCGAGGGTTATACGCGGCGTAAAAGGTTATGCGTGTACATGTGCCTAGTGTACAAGTACCTTTGCGCCTAGCAGAGAACTCTCTATGTGGTACAAAGCGAATTTGATAACAGTATCCAAATCAGCTATAGATCGCTAGCTCTAGATTCTTTTTTCAGGAGTTCAGGGATCGTATAGGAAGTGTCAAAGTCATAAATTGTTTCAATGCGACAAAAGTATAGCTCATAATATAATACGTCCTATCGCGTCTACGTTGTCTCTTTTCCGCACTGGAACTATAATGACTTTGACACTTCCTATACGATCCCAGAACATATTGGCACTTTGGTTGATTAGCAAGTGTACAAAAAAGGTACTCTGCCTACACAAAGAAGCTCAAAAGTATCTCTGCTTTGATCTGGACACGGCTTTTACCTAAACCAGTAATGAACAGACCGCGCCGCAGATTGCCATAAAAGACTCGTCGCAATGCACAACATAAATAAATAGACCGTCTTTTCATTCTGCCCGATGTTGCTCACTCAAAACCGTCAAGTACCGCACACAAGTCTTAAAGCTGGGTGATAGTATAAGAACTATGTCGCTTTCTTTTAACAGGATTGTTATTCATCTGAATAATTCCTGGGGTGGAGCAGGGCCGGCTATCCTGGCTTGCAACACTGCTGGGGGACGTCAAATGAGGGGAAGACATATTGCTTTTAGGCGTACCACCTTTCTTCATATAAGTAACGACAGAGTTTAAGAACGAAGTCGGCAAAGCGACAGGAGTTAGCCGACCTCCACCGCTAGCAATGTATGTCTGTAACATCTTTTTGGAAGGAGAGTTGGGGTCATTGACCGTAAGTACGACGAGGGAGCCGTTTTCGATATTGGAAGGCACTACCGGTGTGGTTGGAGGTTGTTTATCGGGCGTTTTGCCCTGAGATTTGGTTTCAATTTTACGTATTGTGGCCATATCATTGGTTGGTTTTGATTTTGGCGCGACGCGTCTGATGGTCGCGAATTGTGACGAGGCTTTAGACTTCGGTCGGCCCCTCGTGGCTTTGGGCTGCGTGACCTTTTCGCCGCTAGCTTTGGCTTCGTGGTGCCGAAGTATTAGTTCGTCAGCCGTGAGACCGGTGTTTGACGAAGGGAAGGTAGACGCTCCCAAGGCTTTTGAACCTCGACCTGTAATGTACAAGAATGTTTACATAAGCATATGAAGTTAATAAAGTTTAGGTGCATAAAAACAACCTTCTAATCAACTATTAACAAACTATAGAGTAGTAAGTCAACATGTGATGTTATTCAGAATTTTACATAATTTACATTTACACTATGAAGTTATCCGGAAAAGAACCGGAGGAACCGACATAGCCTGCAGAGTAAGCATACTGAAGTGGCAGTGGACTGGCCATGTTTGTCGAAGGATCTGGAGTGGAGATCACGTATCGGCTCGCAGCCTGGGAGAGGCCTATGTCCAGCAGAGGTCTGCGATAGGCTGAATTGATGACATTTACACTTACTCGGGTATATATTTTAGCATTATGTAGTTTAAGTCGATTTTTGAGTGACCATACATACATATTACGTCTGTAATCCCCGAAGAACTAGACTGAGGTGTACCTACAGTAAGTACTAAGTACACCCACATTTCACCATTTGTAGTAAAAAGGTCCTAAATTAATTATGGTTGCAATGGAATTTGAAGTTTGTCATGACAGAAATGAAAGAAAAAGTATTCATTGAGACTCGCACAGGAAGAGCACAAAGAAGTGGAAACTTGTAAATGATAAATGATTTTATTTCTGTAAGTAGGTTTGTACAAACACTTTTACACGTCAATGATGTTAAAAAAAAAAAATGAGGCCGGCGTTTCCGATCTGACTACTCTGAGGACCTGTCTAGTCAGTGCACGCATGTAATCGGCCTAACCTTTCGTATGCCGTAGGCCATACCGCGTGCATAAAGCGCAGTCTGCCGCGGAATGTGGGCGCGAGTGCGATAGTAACGCGTACATATACGCACCAGCAGCCTATTGTAACTTATTTGCTTACCCTGAAGCACAGGTCCAATCTAGTTTAGGCAAATAAGCAACTGTGCTCTGTTTTAATTTGTTAAGTTACTGTAAATGTGCCCCTTTTTATAAATAAACGATTTTTTTTTTAATTGGAGCGTTGATCTACGTTCAACAGGTTAATTCTAATAAAACTGTAACCATTCTTTGTTTATTAGCTGTAAGTATTCCCATACTCAGTCCAAACGGTCGTGGCACGCGGGGCTATAAAACGTGGGAGCGGAGTAGCGCATATTGTGCGCTCCCTTGAACTTATGGGTCTTATGGGCAGGAATAGTGATGTTACCACTTTCTTATCGATAGTGTTAGTTACCTTTTATGCGTTAAATGAAATAATAAAGCATTTAATGATTAAAAGTAGTTTAATAATAAAATAAAAATGTATGACAAAATTATAGCTAGACTTATTAATAAACGCGTTTCATTTAATTCACAATACCTTGCGTAATTATCGATGACTCATTTGAATGGTATGCGCAACCCAATTATGGCCCCGCGTGCCACGAGCGTGAACCGAGTACAGTAAAATAAAATAAATGATAACAATAGTAGGTGTATCACCTTGGCTTTTGTGGTACAAAAACTTCTAGTACAAGAGCCAGGGCTACACTAATGTTTGTGTTTTGAAGTGAAAATAAATAATTATTATTACCACCATTCATGACATGCATGGATGGCATTGAGTTTGTTCCATCAAAACTTGACAGTTATTTAAGATTCTGATTCTGATAGCTGTAATCTTCACCACTGGTCTAAAATGATAACACAGTAGGTACTCACTCATGCGCACACGTAGTTCGCGCGCCTCTTTCTGCCTACGTCGTTGGTCTATGGCACGTTGCTGTAGCTCTTGCGCCTCAGCACGCGCGGCTTTGTCTGCCTCCTCCCGTTCTGCTTGGAACTCGTCTTCTAATCGAGTGGCGTCCCACTTGCAAGTCGTGCGAAGTGCCTTGTCCACTTGTGCCATGTTTACCCGCTCTTCTTTTTTAAACTTAAAGAGAAATATTTTTAAGGTGAGATATAAAATTGATTCGAGTGACTGCCTCGTTGGTCTAGTGGTCGCAAGCGCTACTGCTGAGCATGAGGTCTTGGGTTGGATTCCCAGGTCGGGCAAAGTGTTATTGGGTTTTTCTATCTATACAATGTGGAACAGGACGATTGACATTACTTTAAACCACGTAAAGAGAATCATGTTGTTTACCCGTATACAAAAAATCAATCGAATCCAATGAATACTTTAGCCACAGGAAATTATTTTTCAACATGCTGTAGATCTGAGTCCGTAATAATGGGTAAACATTGCTGCCGCCACGCCCCGCACCCCGCACCGCACCGTTGGTCAGTGACTTTCCGTAGATAAAGCGTGTTTACTTTTTATGCTGTTGATCCTGCTGTTTATTTTGTTTGAAAACTGCATTTTTTAAATTTTCCATTAATTACTAATCTTCGTGTTTTAAAATGTTTCAATGGACTAGTACTGTGCTTGTTTTAATTTAATGCCGTACGTCCAGATCCACATTGTATTTATATCATGCCAGTGAAAATCTTCACTAGGATTTTTTTCGCAGAATATATCTTATTTTCCTTAGGTTTTTTATTAGGTCAAGGCGGGCTTTTAGGCTTATACAACGTGCCGCTACAATGGCGACATTAATTTAATACACGGGTAGGGCTAGTGGCCAGTAACCACAAAAATTAAAATAAGATACTTATAATTCGTAAAAAAAAAATTTAAAAATTAAAATTTTCAAACAAACTAAATAATAAAGCTCTCTCTTTCCTTCAATTCGCCTACTCTTTGCACGTTTTTCATTGATGCGATGTGATCCGTGACCCCGGCAAATGACTGCGATACAGTTTTTTAAGTACAGGGTGCTTCAAGATGCTATTTTAGAAAATTGTGAATAAATCAATAAATAATAACGTTTAATGAAATTAAAATATCGTCATGAAACGAAAACGCGAAACCGTATACGTGTGTTAAATTAATGTCGCTATTAAAGCCGCACACTGTATACATGGTACCACCACTGCTGTTTACTTTACCTTAAGCTTCAAATCTCTCCTAGTCCGTCCGGGGAACAAGTTCTCCATGAGCATGAAGTCAGTTCCCAAGGCGGCTAGCGCGCGGTAGAACCGTACTGTTTCAGCGTCGCTCCAGTCGGCTGTGCGTGGCGTACGGCGGTATCGACCGCTAGTACTGCCGGTCCCCCAGGCCCCTTCGTGCACGATGCTTGATGATACCTTGCGCTTGTCCGATTGTTTTATTACCTGGGGGAGGTGAAATTGGTGAGTATGGATGACAGACAATTGTTAGTTTGCTAGAGGATGTGTTGGTTGCTAAAGTATCGTAGTTTTTTTTTTTAAAGCTGTATTTGTTACATTTCACAGGCACGATCATCAATTGTCGTGATTTAAGCCTTGAAAAGTCGCACGATTCGCAACGACTACAGTTTCTAATGTTTATGTATGCTATTAAAAATAGTGGACGTCTTTAGACTGTCTGTATTCTAGTTGAAAATTCAACCTTGCAACAATTATCTACATCTTCAAAAATCTTAAATTCACTGACAGACAACGCACAGCCTAAATAAACCGCTGTATCCAGAAGCTTGATTTTTTTTCAAGAGATATCCTTAAAACGGAGGTGAGACCCAAGGAAGTCTTTTTAAAAAATCATCCCCTAAAGGAGTTATAAAGAGTATAAAAGTTTGCATGGAAGTATGTCATTTATGCCGATGGGAAATCTAATCGGGCGCACGGCTTGTAAAAATAAAATATATATGTGGTTGAGTACATACCAAGCTCTGTTCATCCAACATGATCTCCCCGTTGGGCCCCAGTTTGATCTGCGGCACGGGAGCGGCATCGGTGTCCGTCTCGGGCTGATCTTCCACCTTGTCTTCAACTTGCTTAATAGTGGCCTTGCGAGCCGCTTCCTCCTTCTCATTGGCTTGTTGGGCTTTTAACTCGTCTTTGTCGGGACTGGGAAGTAAATGATATAGGTCAGCGGCCAGGTGTCAATTTTAGTAAGAGAGAAAAGCCAAAGCAAAGCCAGTTTTGACTTTTTTTTGGCAATAGTAGATACTATTGGCTTTGCCATTTTCCAATAGCGGTACAGTTGCTGATGCGAACCTCCGAAGGGAAGCCGGTAGGTATCGTGTTATATGGTGCTTTCGCCACTGGAAAGGTCAATGACCTCTATTTGTCAATTGTCATTTGATAATTACGTTTAGCAAAAATCTACTTTGTGCAAATTAATTTTCAGCAATATTTATTAACGTTATTATCTTGTTAATGTTATTTTCATATGATTATTTTTTATTTAAAAGCGTACATGACGTCACAATATGGCGCCAGCGCAGGTTTGTTCATAGTGTAGAAGCAAGCAGTTACCTATTACGCTCACTTAAATGATTAGAATTAATCATGTTTTCAGTTTCCTCCATTTCGTATTTCATTCGTATTCGTGGCCATGCGGAGTGGTTACATTACTGATTATTAAATAGTTAGGTACTACACGTTGCGTACGATGTGTCTTACTTGTCTTACAATTGCAGTTTCGGGGTGTAGTCACAGAATACTAAATAGTTACATAGCGCATAAAAATATTACTCGGTCTTTCATAAGTATTTTTAACATTTCAACATGCTAAAACATTAAAAAGCATTTTATTTTATTTCATAAAGTGTACTATAAATATACTTTTTTTTTTTTTTGTGGATGGGAAATCATCAAATGACTTCTCCCGCTCTGGGCGGAGCGGGAGGGCGTGTCAGACTTTTACTGACTAAAACCCACCCGTGTTCCTTCTGTTGCCTGTGCCGGGGCCACGGTAACTCTTTCGAACATCCCGCAAACTATAAATATACCTACTGACATCTTTATCGAAAGAGTCAGCCCTGGCAATTCACAATAACTACGCAACTGTGACGCAGCAGCGCGCAGCTACAAAGCAAAACTCACTTTACGCTTGTAAGGTTAGGTACATTTTCGTTCGCAGCGTCTAGCGACTTGAAGGTGTAGGCTATTATAGCAGTAGGTATTGAAAATTTTGTATGGAGTGATTTATCTGGTAATCTGTGCCTTTACGTCATGTTAAGGCAAAAGCGCCAGGTAGTCCAGGAAATTCAAATTTTCATACGTTATTTGCAAGTCAGTATTAGGTTGTATGTTGATCATAATATGATTCGCGACCGTAAAAAGTATGTATTGTTTACAGAATTAAATTAAAGTCACCAATACAACTTTAAGAGCAGCTAACTCTATTGAATGGCTATTTCATGAAATCTTGACATTATACAATATAAACTTATGGAGTTGGATTTTGATGATTGTAATTCTGTAAATGTATATTTGTTACGGTCGCGAATGATACTTTTAATCAACATATAACTTAATCCTGACTTTCAAATTGCAAAAAACAAGAAAGTTTGAATTATGCGGGCTACCTGGCGCTTCCCCCTTAAATAGCCTATAACCTTCCTCAAGAATTGGGCTACCAAATGCAAAAGGAATTTGTCAAATCCGACTGGCAGTTCCAGAGATTACACATACAAACTTACAAACAAATTTTACCTCTTTATAATATTAGTACAGATTTACGCTCGGGTACAGTATACTTACTGCCAAATAAGTCAAAGTACAAAATACTCACATAATAGGGTTGCTGGTCGGGTTGTAGAAGATGAGGTCGTACATAGTGAGCGTATCCTTCTTGACGGTCTCGCGACGGCGGCGCATCGCGGCCATGCGACGGGTCATGTCCAGGCGGCGAGATCTGAGTATAAGCCATTAGATATTTAAGTATAAAACGATCTTGTTTTAAGATGGACCATAGTTTATTGAAGCCATATACAAGAAGAGACGTTCTTCATTGGATATGACTGATAAAAATAATAATTTCGCTCGGCGAAAGAAGACTGAATGTTACCTTTGAATGATGTACAGGTGGCCTGATCAAGTCAATGGATTCAAGCTATTAAAAATTTTGTGTTGGAAATTAACTCGAAAATACTTGCCAATACAACTATGTATATTATTATTATTATTTGATTTTCGATTTACAAGTAACAACAGCAGATATGAAAATATCCAGTTACATAAACAGGACAATTATGTTTTTAAAATAGGTCAATATAAGTGTAGATTATCTTGTTATCAGTGCCTGTATAAGCGGTTTTCACATTAAAGTCAAATATTGCTCTCCAAGTATTTCCCACTTCACGCCGATAAAACACTCCTTAATAGTGCGATTAGGAAGAAAACAATGGGTAAGGAGTTTAGAATGAGTAGTATATGAGCTAAAAGAATAAACGGAACCCTAATTATGATATTTTTCTAAAATAAAAGTACCCTAAGTTCCTCCTTATAACATCAGCTATCTGCCAATGAAAGTCCCGTCAGAATCGGTCCGGCCATTTCGAATTTCATGGGTTTTAATTTTTTTTTTTGCGCGGAACACAATTTTTTTTTTCTAAAATATAAATACTCTAAGTAGTAACTTAGGGCACTTACGGATATTTTAATAGGTATTGATTAAACGTGATAAAACAAAAAAATAATTAATTTGATGATTTATTTTTTTGGGGTCACGACGGTAAATATCAGTTTAAAAAAATCTGTATTTTTTTTGTAAACTTCACCGATGTGATGTGATGAGTAATTTAACACGATTAAACCAGAAAAAAAAAACAGATTTTCTCAACTCATACTTCAATACACTACCAGCGGTCGACGACCACAAAAAGATCCTCAAATTAATTAATTTTTTGTTTTATCTCGTTTAGACCTCAATACCCATCACGTCTGCGGAGATTCGCTTGCTAATTTAATTTGACCCAATATAGTCATCCGTTATGCACATCATCTGCCTAGCCTTTTCCCAATTATGTTGGGGTCGGCTTCCAGCCTAACCGGATGCAGCTGTTACATGGAGCGACTGCCTATCTGACCATTATACACCTACGACATTATTATTTTTTCTATAAATGTGTATTAAATGCTTTTTGTACATCACATAATTCAATGACAAAAATAAATTTTGACGAGACAAAAAATGGCAGTCATTTGACATTTTGTATGAATTCTGAAATCGTCCCAGATTTTCGATTGTCTTATTACAAAACAACATTTAACATGGTTTAAAACATCGAGGCAGTTTGTTTGTAATAAGGAGGTAACTATGATCGTAATACAGCTCTTTATTTAAAACTGACAACTTAGTCCGGAACTAAGTTCTAGGTGAACTTTACCGTAGTTGGAATAAAGTTCGAAATTAAAAACTGAATGAATTCAAAACCTTGTGTTGTATAAGACGGAATGGCTTTTGTTGCGGTTTTCACTATCATTTAGAGAATTTGTTACACCCTGGTAACCACAACCTCTTAAGCAGTATTATTTTAATCTTACTTCAGTGTGAGAAAGAGATGGAGCTATGAAGGACGTATATCTCCATCTCTTTCTCACACTGAAGTAAGATTTAAATAATACTGCTTAAGAGCGTTGTCACATTTTGCACCTCTCTCGCTCACACAGAACCAAATTTTTAAGAATGTTAAATGAAAAAATGCTTTTTTGAAAAATGTAATCAATGGGCGGTCTACAAAATAATATTAATTTAATAGGTAGTTATCAAAAACACATTTCTATTGTGTTATCTAATAAACTTAGGTAATTAAGTATTATGATCTGTTTTTGAGATGATGTAAATAAATGCCACAATAAAAATGTGTTTTTAATAATTACATATTAAATTAATATCATTTTGTAGACCGCCCATTGATTACATTTTTCAAAAATGCATCTTTTCATTAAACATTATTAAAAATTTGGTCCCGTGTGAGCGAGAGAGGTGCAAAATGTGACAACGCTCTTAAGAGCTTGTGGTGACCCCCTGAAGGTTTATGTGTATAATACATTAATATTTAACTAAGATATAGCGCAGAAATCTTGATATTTTGACATGTCTCGACATCAGTAGACTGCAGCCGTATGAAGCAGGAACCCGTCCCTGCATTGCTTGTATTATAAACTTAGTCACTTACTTAGATAAGTGTTTGTCCTTGACGGGAGACGAGGCGGCCGGGGGCTGCGTTGTGGCCGGGCTGACACTGGAGCACAAGGAGTCATTTCTGATACGGTTCACTTCCCTGAAACAAACAAAATGTCTCTTACATCAGCATATTCATTTTACTAGAAACCTGTTCTAATGTATTTTGTTGCTGTTTAATAGATTTTTCACTAACCAACTTTTAGGACCACATAAAAACTGCACACATTTAATTCTCAATTTTCCAACAAAAATTAATTAGTGTAGTAAACAGCTAATTTTATTGCAAATTGGAATGATTTGGTATTACGGGCTTATCCGCAGCGCGTATTTTTCGTGTGCGCAAATTATCCTGCGTTCGTAATTTAGTTTTCAAACATGTAACATGTGTGTGTGTTTCATTTATATCTGTATTTTTTAATGATGTACAATAAAGAATATTCTATTCTATTCTATTCTGTAAACAACTGTGAGTTTTTAGAAAAATAACTTCAATACCCAAACATAACATACAGTTTGCACTACAACTTCAACATTTTTTTAATCATTTTGTAATCAACTTAATTTACACTAGGTTGATATTTGTTCAATTGGAAACAAGGATTTGAATAGACTAGTTATAATTTTGTCTTCATAATAAGTGAATATATTATTTATTTACCACTAAGGGCCGTAAGATCAATGAAGAAATAATCGATGTCCAGAGATTAAACTCTCTTCCGTAGTTTAAACTTCAATTGATCTTACGGTCCTAAAAGAGCTAAGAAAAAAAATATCTATATAACATAGTTTACATATTTACCTGTTAGGCAATGAATACATGGTGCTGTGTGAGGTGACGGGTGGGAGTCATGTCTCTGTCGCGGTGGAGCCGGTGTATTGGGCCAGTTGATATTTGCTCAAGTGGAAATAACATCAATTGGAAACAAAGATTTGAATAAACTTCAAGCGTAATTTTGTTTCCACAATAAGTAAATATAAAATTCACCACTAAAAGGGCTAAGAAAATAAATCTATCTAATAAAAATCATTAATTCATTCATTCACAGACAGACAACGCACAGCCTAAACTGCTGGGTCTAGAAGCATGAAATTGTGCACAAGAGTTCCTTAAATAACAAAGATGAGCACTAAGGCAGGATTTTTGAAAATTCATCCGCTAAAGCGCTTAATTAGGGCATGAAAGTTTGTGTGGAAGTTCGTAATTTTTGGCTATGGGAAATCCCATCGGGCGCATGGCTTGTATCCTTATAACATAGTTTACATAGTCACCTGTTAGGCAATGAATGCATGGTGCTATGTGAAGTGTGGGAATCATGTCGCTGTCGCGGTGGTGCTGATGTGTTGGCCCCGCCACCGCTCAGCAACGCGCGACGACTTTCATCCTCGGACTCTGATGCGCTACCCTGAAGATGTAATAACAGTTATGCATGAATTCTTCAATTAAATTGTATTTAGTTCCTGGAATAATAACTTACTAGTAGAGTCCGATCAAATTTCGTTTTCGGTAATTTTCGGCAGGAATAAACATTTTCGGCCATTGCAACTTTCGGCCGAAAAAAAAAATAATTTCGGCAATTGCAGAAAAAAAATTAGTTCCGGCAAATGAATACTAACTATTTTAGGTCGTTCTCTATTTATTAAATAGCCATGTCACTATGAAAGTGACATAACATCACGCTTGTATTGACAAAAGGGGTAGGTTCTAGGTTGTATTATGTATGTGAATTACTTTTCAACTTTATTACCTTAGCAATAAGGTCGAAAAGTGGTTCACCGCAAACGTCCGCGATGGGACAACCACAATTGACCTGTTTTTTAAACACATTTTGACAGTTTAAGACAAACCTGTTATAAAAATGCAGTGTAATGAAGTTAAATGCTTGGTTCAAAACAATATGAATCAATTAAATAACTTATTCTATGTCCTGCAGCTGTTCAAACAATCAGACATAACGTTAACTTTACTTGAAAAGAGATAATTATGCCTATCCTTAATTCCTGACAAAGTAGAGCTCTTGGAACTTGGGTATAAAATGTGGTGCCACAAAATATTTATGATGGCTAATTTCATAACTCCCAGATAAGTGCAGGTTAACTTATCTGACCGATAACTTCTAGATTATATGAACAAGCCTTATATCCAGGACAGGTCTTAGTTGGTAGAGTGGAATATGAGACCTTTTCCCAGCAGTAGGACCCTGTAGGCTTAATAATAACTTATTAAAAAATTTTAAAAGTATGAATCTGCCTTACTTGCACACTATTTCTCCTCAAAGGTGCAAGTCTAGGTACAGGACGTAGTTTCGGCCGCACTTTGCTTGGTGAAGGCAGAGGCACGATGGGATCAAACAAGACTTCAGCATTTTCGGATATGATCTCATTCTTCAACAAGGCAAGGGGTTTGGGGGCACTAGACACCGGTTGGAGAGGTACAATACCATCCATAACGGTATCTTCAGTAATGCTTTCAGGTACACTTGGGGCATTATAATCTGTAAAAAACAATATTTTTATGAATCTATATGCTGTGGTATAAAAAGGCTGTCAACAATAAGGTTTTATTTGATCTAGCATTTAAAAAAAAAAATGTTTTATTTATAGTCAAAACCGTTTATAACAACATCTCTTAAAATGACGTACCAGTATGTTATTATAAACAGTTTTGACTGTATTTTAGATCATTAGACAGTAAGTTAAATCATTTAAAATGATATTTGCTTATTTTTTTGGATTATAAATGTTGAGGAATTATGTGTGATTGAATATATATAAAAACATATATTGATATTATATGTATTATTGTAAAATAAATATTTCAATTGTATTTTAATAGAATTTCTATTATATTATTCAATAATAAATTGAGTTAAATATGAAAAATATTATATTTACTCATCATGTTTTTATATTCACACACTTTAATCCATAATGATAGTTTTATTTTCACATAGCATCTGCTAAACTGCAAAGCAATTTGTCGGCAGTAGGTTCTTGTGGATGTTGCACAAATCTTTGCTTAAATAAACATTAAAATTAACTCTTTGTAAGTTAAGACTGAGACCATGGTTCTGTAGGCAAAGAGTCTGTATGTGAATACAGAGTAGTTACCCACACAACCACAGATTCTACACTCAGCAGCATCAGTACAACTAATGTCATGAGAATATCCCGTAGTACCTACTCAGTATAAGGTGAGCAAACTTAGGACCCACAACATTAGCCAACCAAGGCCGCCGATCGACCGCAGCAACTATGGACACATCGACAAGTAATGCTTCCTTAGGACACTTTTAAGGTGAATTTTACTTTTGACATGATTGGTTATTCCCTCAGGTAATTTATTAATAGGTGTAATCCATCATCTTGTACGCTTACATGTAGTTTCTTTTTCTGTGCAAGTCGGGTTGGATAGTTATGTGCTTTTTCTTTACTCAAGTCTGTCGTGTACAATAATAATAACGTTATGTATGTGCAGCGTGTCCTGCTAACTGCACACTACAGGAGCTGATGGATGCTACTGAAGGTGCCAAGTTCGTAGCCAAATTCTGGGCTGACTCTATATAGATTGCCATTGACACACTAAGAAGAATAATGTAACAATAAATGTTGTGGTTTATATTATGAGTGAGTTTTTGATGATGCAAATAAACACCAAAATGATTCTGTTGGGTAGTGAGGGAGTGGATGCATATTCTTTAGATATAAATTTTAGTAGGTTAAAAGTTCTGGTTTTACAATATAATAATTTCAACATTAATATGAGCCCAATTTCAATATTATGATTGAATGAAGTGTAACAATGATTTATATAGACGGTTGAAAGGTAATAAGGCATAAGTGACATTTTGGTCGAAAATGAGTTATGAATGCCATCCTAAAAAGCGGAAAATTATAAGTAGGATGGCATTCATTACTCATTTTCAACCAAAATGTTGCTTATGCCTTATTACCTTTCAACTGTCGATATGGTAATGTGGTGTGCGGTCTCGTCTTCGAGGTGTGTTGGGGGAACTTTCTCGAAGATATTTATAAATTTAAAGACCGTTACACTCAAATAACACCACCTTCATAGCATCACCTTTGTACGTATTTTTCTGTTCCTTTCTTCTTGTTTGTTTATATGTGTGTACATAAACTGTTAAATAAATAAATAACTGATTTATTAGCTTTGGCAGCTATATTTAAAATATTATTTATAATTAACAGGTAAAGACTGGGGCTAAAACTATAATGGCTCGATACAGAACAAAATCACTATATGTCATTATTTTTCACCTATTCTAAATTCTAATTGAAATCAACGTTTGTCTAGCCAGCCAATGTCATAATCCAAAGAGGATTCTTGCGGAAGGCAGGCTCAACTAAGGCCTCTACAGTAATTAAAAATCATACATACCATCTGGAATATCTGATGGCACAGTATTGACCGCATCCTTCCTAGCTTCTTTAGATTTGCCATCAGTAACATCAACCTCCACAGGTCTTCTCTCAACACTCTTTTGTTTTGCCTTCTCAGGAACCTTCTCAGGTGTGATTGGTGTCAATCTTTGGACATTCATCTCTACCTTAGAGCTGTGTACCAGAGGTGAAACTGCATGCCTTCTGAGAGGACTGCCGACGTTTCTCGGCGACACAAACACATTAGGCTTCACACTGTAAACACTTGTAATAACCGACACTTTTTCAGACTTTTGTGGAGTGACTGCAACCTCTTTTATGACCTCAGTCTGGGCTAAAGGTGATGGTACTCTTTCTGCTTGATATTTAAAAACATTGTTTACAGAGCGTGGTGACTTTAATGGAGAAGCTGGCTTCGGGGAATGTCTGTCAAAGTTATCTTGAGCTCTAATAGAACCTCGTGGTGTTCTAGGACTTCTAATCGGCTTTTCAATTATTTCTTTCTCAAGTATTTTAGCTTTGGTGTTGTCTGCGACATCGTTATTCTTTCTTCGGGGCGGTAATGAGGTAACAGCTTTAATTCTTGCTCGTCTTGTCGACATTGCGGTACTAAAATAATCACTCAAACTATCGTGCAAACTATTATTTAAAAACAGCTATCTCGTCTATATAAATCTATTGTTTAAAATGCACTTGTATTAATATTTGTACGTTTAGATTAATCACTGCAATAAACGATTACAAAACATTTATTCCCGAATCCATAATGCATTGCTGGGCACCACGCACGATCAAAATAATTGAAAATAATACAAGACAGACTGACAGACGGTCGCGTTGACATTGACACTGACCAGACCACAGAACACTTTTTACTTCAGGCAGGACAAGAGTGAAGACAATGGCTACATTCCGAAACCGGAAAAAAGGAAAATTCCATAGGTAAGCTCTGTTTACATACATTAAAATAAACCCATAATCCCCTTATGTCTTTAATGGTGAATGTTTAGACGAAATTTTATTGAAATTGGCGGACCCCGTCAATAGTGCACAAAAGTAAAAATAGTGCACACCCGTAGACACACACATTCTATTTTCTGTGACCAGATTGGCTCGAGGACATGCAAATTTTAATTTAATTAATTCATACACACACATTAATTCTTACACGGGACGCTCGCTGTTGATATTTTTAGGAGCGCAAAATGGGAATTATGAGAGGTTTGATTAATACATGCCTTAAAAAATACTTTTTGGTCCTTCTGATAAGTTTGGCCCTTCTTATACCTGTAGATAAGGATGGCCTACCTGATATTTATTGCATAGTCTTTTCGGTTCAATAGTGGGTTTGGGGATCAAATATGTTTCCATTAATGGGCTATTTTCTGTCGTACTGAATGTATTACTGACATTTGGTTTCGGATAGGATCTTTTTGACAAGAATGTATGTAATTGTCTTTTACGGTAACGGGTAGACGTTTCTATTCCTATGTGAACCGATTTTTCTGTGCCTTTTTAGGGTGAAAGTACCTGACATATACTTATAACAGTTAGAACTTGTACGTGTATATGATAATATGATTTTGACAATACTATAACTATTCGTGTTCGAATTTCGAATATGAGGTACTTAACTGTTTTATTGAAATATACAAATGTGTAGGGTGTAATTACTCAGCCAGGTCGCGGGATGTTCGAAAGAGTTACCGTGGCCCCTGGCACAGGCAACTGAAGGAACACGGGTGGGTTTAAGTCTAACCCACCGTCCCGCTCCGCCCAGAGAGCGAGAAGTCATTTGATGATTTCCCACCCAAAAAAAAGGGTGTAATTACTGGCCTAAAAGACATTCCAGCTTTGCATCAGGGATGTTTGCCAAACGATTACCTACATAAAAAGTGATTGGTACTTCATAAATGATAAATGATTTTACACTTTTACACGTCAATCATATTTTTTTAAAACTAG
The DNA here is from genome assembly GCA_947568875.1 of Fissipunctia ypsillon. Taxonomy (NCBI): domain Eukaryota; kingdom Metazoa; phylum Arthropoda; class Insecta; order Lepidoptera; family Noctuidae; genus Fissipunctia; species Fissipunctia ypsillon. Next base: position 9,287,335 of record OX387659.1, on the reverse strand, counting down.
ATGAGGCTGGCGTTTCCTATTTGACTACTCTGAGAAGAAAGGCCGAAAAAAACTCAGAGGTCACAGTCTCTTTTAAAGTCCAGACATAATCTTGGTCAGGTCATGTGAAGACCATTTAAATTGGTGTATGAAATGGTCTTTTGAGAAAAGAACCAAACAGATTGAATAGACACAACTCGGAACTTAGGAGCTGAATGATTCGACGAACAATACCAAAGAAAGGACTTCTAAACAAAGACCTGACTCCACTGCCACTAGGACTCTAGTAGAACACTCATTTCACAATAATACCAACGCTCTACTGTCCCACTGCAGGGCAAATGCCTCTTCTCATACAGAGAAGGCGCGAGCATTGATCATCACGACTGCTCAAGACGAGTTGGCGATTTCAGACTTATATCTACATATACTCTATACAAACAAATAAAACTGAAGTGTCTGTTTGTAATATCAAAATAACAGCTTTTTACTATATTATATGCATATGAAAGTATATACGATACTTATAACGAAAAAGCAATTTTAAAAATTGTCGTCTGTCTCTGTCTGCCCGTCTGTTTGTTCCGGCTCCGAAACGGCAGGGCCGATTTTGAGTCCTTTGACGGGACTTTCACTGGCAGATAGCTGATATTATAAGGAGTAACTTAGGGTAATTTTATTTTAGAAAAAGAATTAGAGTTCCGCGTAAAAAAATTAAAACCTATGAAATTCAAAACGGCTAGACCGATTTTGACGGGACTTTCACTGGCAGATAGATGATGTTATAAGGAGTAACTTAGGGTACTTTTATTTTAGAAAAATAATTAGAGTCCCGCGCAAAAAAATTAAAACTCATGAAATTGTGTACAAAATCCGATTCAAATGGGGAAGTATTGACAATTTGACATCCACGCGGGCGAAGCCACGGGCAACAACTAGTATATACATATATACAGGGTTACTGGTAACTCGACGTATTCCTTGCAGGACATCATAGTAGGGTTAAACTGCAACAAATTAAGCCACCAAATGTTCTACCGAAATTCAGTAGTTTTTGAGTTGATCTCTAAATTGCTTTAAAATGTGAAACCAATTTAAAAATGATTTACGGCGCACCTGTACTAAAATTTAACTTATTATCATAGTTGATGCCGTAGCAGATCTTTGCCAATAATTAAAAGTTCAGAAATGCCTAAAAACTTGGCAAATATCACTAATCAAACATTCAATTTTTTGTAATTTTTGCTGTTACTTAATACAAAATGTTGTTTAGTACAAAAAAAAAAAACTACACCTGATGTACAAATTAATAATAAAATATCCTCTTCTTATCAGCTATCCAAAAAGGTATGAAAGTTAATACAAAATCATGAACTACATTATGGAAATCGTTTTTGATTTAGTACAGGAAGGCATGCGTCTCACAAAAAGGTGATTATTCGGAAAAGCAAATTAAACAATTTCGTGAAAATTATTATTTTTAATCAATATCAATTTAAAAACTTTAAATACACATATTTTACACGTCTTGTTCGATGTGCTGCCCTCGGTTTCGAATACATCCTTCCTTCCTCACTTCGGTTTTTGTGATTCGTGATGTTATTGTTGCCCTACCTCGTCCGCCGCATCTGTTAATTTCTCCCTTAGTGCTTCAATTGAATTTACTGGGGTCACATAAACTAGATCTTTCATATGAACCCAGACGTAAAAGTCTAGCGGCCAGGCCTTCGTGCAGGTCACGAAATCGCCCCACCGCACCCTATCCATAGGTTTGGATAGTTTTCATTCCGCAATTGTCGAATTGTGATTCGGAAGTGGGCTGGATATCCGTCATGTTGATAAATCATGTTTGCTCTTCTTTCTCCCGGTACATCCGTGAGCAGTGCTGTTAAATGATTTCTTAGGAAATCTTCATAAAGTTCCCCATTTAGTGTTCGGGGTAAAAAATGTGGGCCTATTAACTTGTCGTCGATAATACTCATCCAAACATTAAGCGAGAACCTACGCTGGGATGCGGTTGGTTTCAGTTTCTTAGGGTTTGCTTCTGCCTTCGGTATCCAGTAATGTAAGTTGTGGTAATTTGTGATACAATCACGGTCAAAACATGACTCATCGGTCCACGAATGATTTTTAAAAAGTTTTCATCTTCGGCGTCGGTACTTAGCATAAAACGATAAAATTCAAGCCGTCTCGACGGGTTCATCCAGTCATTAGAAGAGGGAGCTCATCTAATGACTGGATGGGTTGGTAGTGGTATGGATGTCGGCCTAACCACTGAACTACAGACCAGACTTTCCACTGTGACATACCAAGCTACAATGTTTGTCGATATGTTGGGGTCGTCAATAACACGTTGTAGAATCAGCTCTACGTCGTCAGCCGTGTATCTCCGGGAACGACCAGTGTCAATTTGCCTGCTTTTTTGGACGCTGCCAGTTTCAGATAATCGACCATACGTTGATCCAAAGACAGTAACGTGCGGGAGTCAGCGGTTGGGAAGGCAAAGTTGATATTCTATCCTCGTCTCAGCAGCGTAAAGTCCGTAACAGTACATTATGTCAGCATATTCAGGATAAGAATATGCAGCCACAGACAGCACTTATGAAGGCACAGCAAAGCACAAGAGCAAGATACGCGGCAACAGTTAGGGAAATAGCCAGATAACAAAACACGAGCTTGCGCGACGTAGAGTTGAAACTAACTAACGCTGACGACCAGATTTTGCGAAGTCGCACCCCGTGTCATGCCGAAAGAACAATAGTGACCAATCACAAAGCTTGATGAGTGTTTGGAGTTCCAGCGCAGGTAAAAACTACGAATAATACGAATACGAAACAATAGGTTGACGGTCTCGCAATTTTACCTGCTCCCCATGAAACTCTTCTCTTCCCTGTCACACATTATGAAGTATTGACAGTCATACCTTTCTGAATAGCTGATAAGACAAGGATATTTTCCTAGTAATTTGTACATCAGACGTAGTATTTTTTTGCACTACACAATATTTTTATGAAGTAATGGCAAAATTTACAAAAAAAAAAAAAATGTTTGATTAGTGATCTTCGCTAGTTTTAGTCATTTTTGAAATTTTAATTACCTATTGGCAAAAATCTGCTACGGCATCAACTATGATAATAACTTAAATTTCAGTACAGTCGCGCCGTAAATAATTTTTAAATTGGCTTCAATTGATTTAATCTGGGATTTTCACATAAAAAACTAAAAATCTAACTAACTCAAAAACTTCTGAATTTCGTTAGAACATTTGGTGGCTTAATTTATTGCATTTTAACCTCACTATGACGTCCTGCAAAGAATACGTCGAGTTACCAGTAACCTTGTATAGTGTTTTTGTACGTTACATCAAAAGAACGCTTAGGTACCTATTTATTTGTAGCTTGAACTTAAGAAGGTGGCTGGGACAGACTGGATGCAGAAGACAGGGTGATGAGGCGCAGCCTGGGAGAGGCCTATGTCCAGCAGTGGACTGCGATAGGCTGAGTTGATTGTAATTCGGATGTCGCTACGCCCCCGTAAGAAGACGTGGTGTGTGGTCACGAGGCGTAGCCCCCCTCCCGCGGAGGCTATACAGTGGCCCGTAACTACGGGCCCCTCGTGGTAGTGCCTTCTTGGCTCGGATGATTGCGCGCACGTCAATACTACGCGCGCCCATGTGAGTGGATACTATGAATGTTTCTGTAGGCGCGCCACGACGTTGATCCCGTGACGTTGATTCACAACGTCAATACCCGCCAAGTGAGACCCTCAGTTACCCGAGGGAGGCCCGGCGAAAACAACCAGCGACTGAGATGCCGAGGCGAGTTGATTGGTTAATCGACCTATTTATTTATTTAGGTTAGGAGGAGGGAGAGGGTGGGTGTTTTGGTTTAGGGTTGTTTAGGTTCGTTTGTATGTGACCATAAGGTTTGAAGAGTAAATGGGCCTAAAATGTGCCTTGCTGTGTTCACCTAAATGGTATGTACTAGGTAAACCAAACGTCTTTTCAATAATTTTCAGGCTATTTTTGACTACCTTCACATTTGTGTTTATGAATCTACATAATTGAGTTATGCTATAATCATAGCATAGTTTAGGTGACTGGCTTTGGTACAAACAGGTCTCCCAAAGTGATAATGCGCATAGAAATCTTCGTCACTGTTCGGCAACGCTCGTATTCCCCGAGCGTCGGAAGACGATATGTATATAGAGTGGTTAAGTGCATTTTCTTCATGCATAATTTAGTAGAATTGTGTGTTTTGTGAACTGTGTTTCCGGGAATACGACAATTAGCGAAGATCTGCATGCGCATTATTAATTTGGGAATACTGTACTGGGATAATTTTATTGGCAATTATAAATGGAACAAGCATCATCAAAACGATAGATTAAATTAGACCTCTGATGGTCAATAGTCTTATCGTAGATACTTATTGTACCTATTCAATGTGGGGCTGGGGGCTTAGGTAGTTATTATCAAGCCAAGGTCCATGATAGATTGTAAGTAAGTCCTAACTTACTTACAATCTATCATGGACCTTACCTAGTAATAAGATAATCAGTAAGGTAAATCATAGTCAGTATTCAAACAACGGAGCGGTTTTCTTCATTCTTTAATGCATTTTTTCTCTAATTTTCTTGACAGCGATGAGCACTTTTGGTGACAATAGTTACCAGAAATTATTAAAATATGTAACAAATAACAGTTCAGATTAAAAAGAAATAAATTTTATATAGGTTTTTACTTATCCAGTAGATCAACTTCACAATAAAAATAGATCTCTTCTATAAAATTTATATAATTTACAAAAGCGGTAATGTTAGGTAGACAAAACAACAACAAATAAATGCTTCTGGGAATGAAACGCAATTATATTTCTCTTTGTAGATAAATTGACAGATAGTCACTCTGCTAAGACCAATGTATTGTATAAATATCTTACGAGTACAAAGTATCTATTGGTGTTAGTCGCCAAAACTGAGAACTAGGCTGCGTTCATCTACAAGTAAGCTACTGCGTATTGGTTCGTCATTCATTAACTATATTTTGGCTAAAAAGTCAACATTTGCAAAACCATCTTTACAAATTGTCATGACACTATAAGAATTAGTCAACGATGATTCGTGCCCAAGTTTGCGACGCCGGCGCGGCCGCCGGCTCGGCGACAGATCTAATGTTGGACTGAGCCTCGCTAGGATATGTCGCTCATTACAATAAATAGTACCTAAGTTAGGCTAAGTTATTTAAAAATGTATAAGCGTTTGCGGTAAGCCAATATCATTGCCAGAAGTAACTAAAGTGGATATCGAAAGAATCAAACGATAGATAAGTTCAAGTCAAAGAATCAGTGTCATGCGGTAACTGCGCTATCTACTGGGTCTACCTACTGAGTACTAAGTACAGTGCTATTCTGTAAAAATATCACCGAGATAACTTAGGTGAAGTGAGCTTGAAGTGAGCTGTCAGCAGTGTCATCCCTATTGTAGCACAAGGTGGAATTACAGCTCACTTCACGCTCACTTCACCTAAGGTTTCACGATGAGATTTATAGAGGATAGACCGACTGGTGTCGCCGAGCCGGGGCCGCGCGGCACGCGCAGCCGACCGCTGCTCTATCACATTATGTAATTCGTCCGAATTTGTTAACGCTCCGGCCTACTTACTCCTACGAAATGATCACTATCGACAATAAATTATTTTCACCTACAATTAAAAACAAGGTATGAAGTGTAGTAGTGCATCGAGAACCGAGACGTCCGTCGCGCAATGCGAGCGCTCGGATAATTGACTGGGCCGCTCGAACGAGCGCCCGCTAACACTCCGCTCAAACGAACCGCGCTAAGGCAAATCCTCGATATTACAATATTTACATACAGAAACGACTCTCAAAAGATTCGAAGCGCTACTGATCCACCTCTACTTAAGAAACTGAGAGAATTGTTTGCGCTAATTATGCCGATTATCGGTATATACTACTTATAATTAAATGAAGAAAGCAACCGTGTGCTATTGGAATCGCGCGTGAGGCTCTGTTCAGTTGTGCGTCGCTTGTGCAGTGGCGGCGCGGGCGCACCCGCTCCGCCGCCGGCGCGCGCGACTGTCGGCCGCACGGGCGACAGGATATTGTTGCTCCGTATTAGCATGGCAATAGCGGTCATTGATTTTCCATAATATCTCTTGGTAGGGATCCTAACAATAAACTATGTATCGGTTTTCATTCGTGAAGAATGTTGACGACAACGATAGATAAATATTCAGGATGTAAATAAACTTGAAAGGCTGCTCAACTAAAATATGACTGGGCAGGCCATGTCTGCCGCATGACGAACTGTGGGCTCAAATAGCACAGAACTGATCCCCTGAGACAGTAAGACGAGGTTGCGGCAGGCCACGTAGGAGATGGGGGGACGACCTGGATACTTGGATAGGATCCGTTGAAACTAGGAAGACGTGTGGGCTCGCGAAATATAAAAAGGAGCGGAGGGGAGCCTTTGCCCAGGAGTGGGTCAGAGAAAACAAGAAAATTAATGGACTTTATTTGTGTTTTCGTACTAGAATCTGTAAAAAGTGTAGGTCCATGACCGCTATTGCCATGTTAAAATGCACCGACTACAGTCGCCGACGCAGCTCGGGCCGCTGGTGCCGAGAGCTGCGCGGGCGCTCGGGTCCGTTGACGCTGGTGCCGAGAGCCGCGCGGCCGCTCGGGTTCGTTGACGCTGTGTTCAGTGCGCGGCGCGGCGCGGGCGACCCGCCCCCTCTCGCCTCACTCCACGTGTACCCTCCCACGATCCAACTTTATAATTAAAGAGCTTCCAATATAATAATCTCTGAATCGTGATAATCAGGAACGTTTATACACTTCGTACTTAACTTCGCGATCGAATATTCCGCATCAACAATAGAGGTCTATTTCATACGCCAACAAAGCATAAAATAGTGATATCTTTACATTTCAGTCTAGTCTATATAATTATTTCCTCTTTTAATGGCAAGGTATCTCTATAAAGATTCAATAGTATCATTCTTCAATATATAACAGGTATATCTATACAATCGGAATACGTCACGTATTCGTCGATTCCTCACAGCGTCAATGATATAAAATTTAACCTAAATTATAACACAGGAGAATTAAGTATAAGATCACAAAATGAGATTCAACGGGCGGCGCGGAGTCCGCCCGGCGAAGTCGCAGCTATAATACTCGTGTCTACGCTACAACTAGCGAGCGCGCCGCGGGACGCTCGCACTAAGCCTAGTATTGCTATGTCGCGCACTAGCACAGCGTGCGGCGTCAGGGCGCGATGCCCGCGTCGGACTTGTGGAAGGCGGCGCTGCCGGCCGACAGCGGCGCGGCGGCGCTGAAGTCGTGCTCGGACTTGGGCCGCGGCAGCTGCGCCGCCACGCCCAGGCCCGGTAGCGCCACGCCCGCCATGCGGCACGACGCGGCCTGCAGCGGCTGCAGCGCCAGGCCCAGCGAGCGCTCCGACAGGCGCGCCACGCTGTCGTCCGACAGGCTCACGTGCTCCGCCTCGGCCGCCAGCGCGTTCACCACGGCGTTGATGGTGTTGCCCTCGGACGTGGTGTCGTCCTCCCGATGCGCCACCAGGTTGGGGTTCTTCCCTATCTTGTTTAGTCGTTCGGCCGCTACGCTCTCCATGGTCCGTCGCATGAGCGGGTACTGGTCGAGCACGGCGTTGAAGTGGTCCACGGACAGGGAGAACAGGTTGCAGTACGTCTCAGCGCGGACGGAAGCCACTCTTCGAGCGTTCGTTAGAAGACAGATTTCACCAAAGTAGGAACCGTCTGACAAACTCGTGGCCACCTCTCCGTTAGCCATGACGATATCCACGATGCCTTCTTGGATGAAATACATTTTGCTCCCGATGGTTCCTTCCTTGATGATGATGTCACCTGAAATCATAAAATTGAATACATTAGTATTTTGTTTTATATCAATGTAACCTATTAAAATCCATATATTCATTATAAATGCTAATGTAACTCTGTCTGTTAACTTTTCACACCTAAACCGCCGAATGGATTTAGATAAAATTTGGCACACGGATAGACTTGGTTAGGAAAATGGATACTTTTTTTTATTCCGGTGGGATAATTTCCAACCTCCACGCGAGCGAAGCCGCTGGCAGAAGCTAGCAATTGCTAAACGCTTACAAGTTTATAAAACTTGTAAGCGATTTGTCCAATCAACATAAAAACGTACCAGGTTGGAAGACTTCGTAACGTAATTTGGTCACAACGTCGGACACGAAGTTTGAGTCGGCGTTGGCGAAGAAGGGCACGGAGGCGACGAGCGAGCGACAATTGTAGTTGATGACGTCTTCCCGCAGTTTCTCGCTCAGCTCGCCCAGGATCAACTCCTCATCGAAGAACTTGCCCTGGTACCGATGTTCGAAGTACTCCGTGATCCGCTGTCGCATCTCTCGAGGCAGCTTCCGATACGCCATGTACTCCTCCACTTGTTTCACCTAGAATACGTACACAAGAAGCTATAAAACGTAAAACAATGGAATGTCGCGAATCACACACGCCTACAGCAAATATAAAATCATGCAGCTTCAAAAACCACGGACTGTTAGCGACAACTTCACTTTACATTGAAGGACAAACTACACACCTGCAAACCGACTCATCAACAATACACGTATGTATAACCCTAACGAACAGAGTCCAGCAGTTAGTACCCATGGAAGTAAACAGTTATGAACACCCGTTAATATTTGTGAAATGTACGAAATAATGACTTTGTTATTTTGATGGGAGACATGAGTATTGGTGCAGATGATTGAATCTGTAATAACAACCAGTGAAACACTAAACAAACATTCTCTTTGTACTCACGTCTAATCTCTGAAACAGGCAATGAAGGCTTTAGTGATCGATTTATTAGATGGGGATATATAACATAGAAAATTTAGTCAAACACATGCATGTACGATTCTGATGTAATGGTTTAGACGTATAGTTTGAGACTTGTCATGGAATACCTACTTATACAGAAGTTCTTTTACTGAAACTTCGTCCGAATTATGTCCATAAAGTTGATTCTGCAGGTGTTCATAACGATTTATCTCCAACATTAGGAAAGAGGTTAAGAGGAAAAATCTACTAAAAATGGTGATTGATTTAATTGAAAGGATGCTACAAAAGAGTTGCAGGTATACCTTTTCTCGGTACTGTCTTCGTGAAGAGTCAAGACTCTGGATGAGGTTGGTGGCGTGACCGAGGAAGAGTGCGTAGCAGGTGGCTCCGGAGATCATGGACAGCATGGTGAGCCACATGTCCGTGAGCGACTGCGGCGGGAAGCGGCCGTACCCAATGCACAGCATGTGCGACATGGCTTTGAACAGCGCCCACGAGTACTGTTCTAGCCAAAAGGCCTCCTAGAAAGTCACCATAATTTCCCGTTATTTTTTGTGGTTATTTAAACTGAACTATTTTTTCAATAGTGTTCGCAGATTTAATCTGCAATAAATCTGATTGTTTCTGGATAAAATACACAAGCATTATCTAGACAATTCTTATAAACATTGTTCTGATCCTTTCGTGTTCATACAAGAGTGGTATCTATGATATATACAAGCACTGTCGTAACACCTGTGATCTCGAAGGATTCAAATCTTCGATGGGCGTTTTATGAAAAAGAGCAAAACCAACTTTGTTTTTTTCTTTGCTCCAACAATTTAGAGCACAGTTGAGCCTTTAAAATTAATATTTGAATACTGACCTGCAGTTCGTTTATTGCAACCCAGGAATTTGGTGGGAATCCTTGCAGCATAGGAACAAGGAACTGTAGACAACCGGACCAGTGTCCGATCAACAACATCATGCAGATTAGGTTGAAAATCCGCATGAAAACTGATGCCATGTTGAGGAACTGGAAAGAGAAGAAAATACATTAACGAGGTCAGCAACAGAGGTGATGTCGCCTCTAAAGGAAGCCGTGCGGACTGCGCGCGACAAGGACGCTCGAGGTCAAGCATCGCGATGATTCTCTACCGATGGAGTCGTAAAGAAGTGAGAAATAAAATATGAACGCGTGAGACGAGTTGTCGAGCGAGCATGCGTGGTGGCGGCGTGGTGTCGGTCGCGCGGCCGCGGCCGCCGCGCGGTCGCGCGACCGCACCCTGCGCGCCTCAGCCCGCGCGGCCGCCGGCGGGACGAGGGTTGGAAACAGAAACGCCAAAGAAAGAGAGAAAGCAAAGCGAACGCAGCGGACTAAGGGACGCCGGGTGGCGCCGCCGGCAACATGCTAAGCGGGCGAACGAGCACATGCGCGCCGGCTCGTGCCGACCCTGGTTACCTTGAAGATTAGATTGCTTTTGGTGCCACCCTTCTTTTTGTTGGCAACGTCGGAGCTGAGACGTCCCCTCCGTTCCGTGCGCTTTTTTTGAAGATTCTGCAAGATCTAGAAAACAAGCGAGAAACACGAGATAGTAGGAAGAGAGCCAGGCGCGCCCGAAGCGCGGAGAGGTTGGCGGGCAAAGGTCGCGCGAGGTGTGCGGGGCGGGGCTGGGGCGCGTGCAGGCACACACAGGATGCACTAACACCGAGACGAGCGGACGCGGGCTAGTCCCCTACAGATGCGCTAGCGCGCGACGGGGCATGCTGCACCTGCGAGGCGAGGTCGCGCGAGCCGCCGTCCGCGTCACCCGGCTCGTCACGCGGCTGCGGCGCGGGGCTCATCTGCACACAACACCGTCACTGCGATGTCGTCGCCACACCCTCCCCGTACTCCACTTCTCACTGACTCTCCGCTTCGTTACCGTTGGTTGTACGTTGTTCGGACGTAACCACTACCTACTCTGTGTTGCCAATTCTAACTTTCTAATGTTATGCAACAGTTGCTGGTAATGATTTGTTTCATTAGCTTCTTATGAGGCGAGGTGTAATTCTCGGAATGCGAGTTGCGTTTTCCTCTAAAGGTCTACATATTATTCGGGAACTACGTGCTCACTTTCACTGAACAGGCAGGATTGGAAGGCGTTCGGTTTCATTAGTCGCGTAAGTTTACTCATGGAGCTACTATGTTGTATGACGTTTATTGATTTTTATTATGTATTTGCAGAACGTCAGCTTCAGTGCACCAGTAGTACTAGAAGCTTTAAAAGCGGCAACATAATAATTAACATTTTGGCAAATAATATGTCATGTTGGCAAGTGTGGGACGGTTCGGGTCGGCGGACGCGTCGCGGGCGTGGTTCGCGGCGCGGGCGCAGAAACAAGAGATAGATCAGACTTCACGAGTGAGAGCGTGCTCAGGCAGAAAGAAGCTTGCAGAGAAGCAGTAGAGAAGTGCAGAGCGGGACGTGGGCTCACATACAGTGGGGGCGGGATCAATGGTATAATACAGGATTACAACAAAATTCCATATTACGTCATTAGGATCACTACGCTAAAACAGTTAACATTATTACTCATCATTATCACAACAGTTTTCATCAAAATCACGTACAGTAGTAGCCAATCTCAAGGTATCATAGTCGATAAAAATTTAGAAAAATATTCATCATTGTAAATAATTAATCCAATATTATAGTAAGTTTTAGTAGCGTATTTAGTCATGTCATGTTAGTAAATGTGAGCGTAATGTATATTAGAGCAGTGTTAGTGGCAAGTAGTGGCAAGTAGTTAGGGGCAACCCATGGTATGTGGGTCAGAAGAGCGTGATGGCTTACATATACTTCCTCCCATTGTGATACATATCGGACGAGCCTGGACAGCCGCAACAACCGCACCAGAGATAGGAGTTTTGCTAACCGAAGTATCCTTAGTGCACGACCAGCGTGAAGAATTTGAAAGCTTTCACTAAAGTCCTGTCAACACAAAAACACACAATTTAAATGGTGATGATTAGCATATTGATGCTCTAAAACAAACGTTCAGAGCATCGCATCTAGCCGCTATTCCTATTGATTTTATACAGACGAAGTGTTGAAGACATGCATAATTGCAGTATTTGAAAGATTTTGTCAGCCAAAGAAAAGTGCTGAAGCATAATAAACATGTTATAATTATGTTTTGTAAATTTACAATTTTAGTAGAGTTTCAAGTGAGGAGACTGTTTATTATTAGTGAAAGCTGTATAGTATGTAAAGAATAGGCTTGTAAATATCTTTCAGTGGCTAATCTATCATATTAAGCTTCAGTACTGATGCAATTCATAAATTATATAGAGGGCCATTTAAACTTGTCAGTGTAGATTGTTAATATTACAATTTGGTCGTGTTGTAGCTGTTATAAAGTTAAAACCAAAAGAAAAATAAAAATATATAAGTACTTATAATTATAAAACCCAAGACATGTTATAAATATGATAAATAAGAAACCAAAAGTATTCAGAAGTGGTAATTGTTACATTAGGAAGCTTTGAGATCATGCTGTACACAACTCTGAAGGTAGGAAACCAAATATTAAGAGGTAGAAAGAAGACGACGTGCATGTGACCGCTGTACAGTTTAGAATAGGAAATACAATTGTATATATATACCTAAGTACCAAATTATAAAGATATACAATAAACATCTTTGAAACAACAGAGTGCAATTTAGTGGAAGCATTTAGAACAGCTCGTGCAATAAGTTGGAAAGTGCTGATTAAAATCTTCAAAATTTTTTAGAAAAGGATTAAGTATCCCATACGATCACATAATCGGATACGTAGGTCGCTTACACAGCGGAGGATTAGAACAACATCGAGAAATCATATGGGTTACTGATGATGACGTGCAGGTGATATTCTGAGTGTGTCGAAATTATAATAAATAAAATAGAACAGACTTCGATGAGAATGAAAGTGGTGTGCTTTAATCAAACCTTTGCATGTTCTCTTAGACCCTGATAATACAAATACTAAATTGAATACACGATGACGCACAGGTTCTCGTGACGGTTGGGTAACAGTTCACAATGAGAAACAAAAATAAAATGGAAACAATAACAACATATTGTCTATAAAACAAATGAACACCCAAGCTGAAACAGAATATCAACAACATAAAAGACAGTTTAAAACTAGTAATAAGAACAACACGGCCAAATTGCAACGTACGTTTACCTGATTGAAGATCAAAAATATATAATCTAGTGGTATACTAGAGATGAGGTCAAGGAAGAACCATGTCCTCAAATAGTGCTTCGCTATTAACTTGGGATCTAATATCACTTGTTCTGCATTATCTTGCTGCATTATTCCTGGAAAGATGAGAGAATAACATAATCAAATCTTTTGCCCTACATACAATCTGGAAGTTTTGTGTAAATATTTAATGAATACGTACCTGTTCTAAAATTAACAACGATATCTATAAGAAATATGGTGTCGGAAAGACAATTAAAGGCAATCCAGCGCGTGCTGAGGTCATCGTTGAAGAAGGAGATGGCGACTGGCAGGATGATCAAGTTGGCCACGAGTAGTAGTAACATACATAGATCCCAGTAGAATCTGAAAACAAGGAAAATGCAATCATTAATACAAATTTTTATGACACATAATATTTGAAATATAAAAGGGAATCTTGATGAAACTGATCTAGAAAATATTAAATTTACGTGAAAAGTATTTGCTACGTGTAGTTAACGTATGAAAGTATATATTTTTGCTCTCTTTATGTTTTAAGTCAGATAGTTTTATGATAAGACCTTTTAAACCTAAAACCGTACGCTGACACATGGAATTCAAAGTATTTGTCATAAAAACATCAAAGCTCTCCAATAAACTTGACACCTTAATTATTATAATTCCATAAATACACATTTGTCACGATCACGAATTATATTTTAATCAACATACAACCTAATGCTGACCTGCAAATTGCAAAAAACGTAAGAAAATTTGAATTTCGCGGGCTACCCTGGCGCTTTCACCGTAAACGAAATGACAGTACAGTGTTGCCGGATGGGAGAACAGTTTTTATATTTTTATTTTTTTTTAGCTTTGAAATAATTGTACAATCCCGCGCTGCTACGTCTATGTCCTCATCCTTCTGTATACAATTATTCCAGTTTATTTGGGATCAACGCAGCATGTCTTCTTCTTCCATACATCTCTATTAGCCGTCCTGTCTGCCTATATCCACTATGGAATCCTTCTCTAAACATCTCTAAATTATACATTTTCGCCCCATTTTTCATTTTGAGCCGTTCTTTAGCTATGACACCAGTTAATTTGTACCACCAGGTGAGTAATCGAGCAGTAAGCAGTTACATTGTTGTCAGTCGGAGGCGGGCAGGACGCGTAGCGTGCTCATAACTACAATTACCTAATTGAGAGGCGATTGAGCCAGCAATTGGCCGTGGAATGATCTCATCTGGCTTATAATCTGGCCGCACCTGCACTGCCCCCCGCGAACGATCTACACTTGTGATACTGGAGTGACCCGTATTACTTTATTGTAGGTGGCAGAGAATCGCAACCACCTACAATAAAATAGGGGTCGTAGAGATGTTCTTTGGTTTCATATTATTGATGGCTCTGAAATGAAATCCACAGATTGTTTCTATGCATCTGCCGCTGAGCTGCCATCTTTTGCAAGAACAAGTTTAAGAAAGTTAACAAGTGTTTTATGTTATATCTCTAATTGATTATTAAAAATCACCAAATACACCTCTATTTATTTTGTTACGATCCTTAAACCAGTTCTCCAAAAAGCTTACTGAAATTACACAAAATCCAACATCGGGCAGTCGGCCGCAGTTCGCAGAAAATATAAAGAGGTAAATGACGGCAATTTCCAACAATAAGCTAGAAAAATCACCACTATAACTCTAGTTTTAAGAATTATCTGCGAAGCAAGGAAAGCCGACTAGAAACTTTGATGGGGCGTATAAGTGAAAGTCATTCATAAAGAGATGAAAATTACGTTTATTATGTAAGTACCAGCGGAAAATCTTAAGTGATTTAATTTTATGTTCTTTATCACAGCTTCAGCTTCGTCAGTTTTATTCATTATCCTAGGTTTATCTTGGCTTAAGTCACAGTTATGAAGAAATAAGTGAAAAAGTTCTTTATGAAGTTTTTCAACATTTTCGAGTAAATAAGTATTCACTTGTTTTATTTCCTTTACGTCTAATCTTAAACCAGAGAAAGAAAGAATCCAGAGAAAATGTCTGTAAAATCTTATACTCTGCATGATTACAATGCTGCCATGCTAGTGTAGGTTTCTATACAGTGTGTAAGGGACAGCCCTCCGCAAACTAACAGCGTGCATTCAGCTCCTTATTTTGAATCATATTCCACCAAAAATATTCTCAGGATATTTTAATTTTTTTTATCGTATTTTCAGTTATTTTTTTCCTTTTTTCCTTTATTTCAATGTAAAATTACATTATCTATAAGCAGCACTCCATTTATATAAAACAGGTACAATAAAAAAATCAGCAATGGATGTTGAAATACTCGGCGGCTGAAGGCTTGCTGCGCTGCCGTTCGCTACGCTCGTTTTGCCACCGTAACGATACATTGCGTGTGAGGTAATAAAACAAATCAGGTTTATTGGATTCCCATAACGTTCCTGAAATAATTACCGGTCATCTTAGTATGATATACGGAATTCACCGCATCAGTCTGCGGAGGGCTGTCCCTTACACCCTGTATTAATTGTATGTAAATTAAATTTTTGTTTCCCTCCTATGAAGTTCCTGATTAATGAGCCACGTCAAAGTTTGGTTTACAAACATGACTCGCAAGTCATATTGGTGTCAAGCAGTTTAACAGCATTCTTTTAAAAGGTATTTCGACCTTTGCCTTGCTCTAAATTCAAAGTATTAATGGTATAATACAATCTAATATATTATGTGTCATGTGATTTTATCTAAGGACTGAATGGATGAGGACTTGTTTTGGTATATTGCTTGTTTTAATAATTGTGTCTAAGTGTATGAGAGGTTTTTGAATCAAGAAACTTTAATAAATACCGACATTTACAAGGAAAAATAGAATAAATAAGGGTAATTTTTCTGAGCAGAATTTCGAACACGACTACGTTACTGTTAAATAAAGAAACTCAAGAAAATACTTTCTTAATCAAGAAACATTATCCCATTTTATTCTTCTCTTCATGTATGGATTAGGTACATACCTACTGACACTGTCAGTGTGTCTACACCTCTTTACACCTATTAGTGCCTTGATACATGTTGAGAGGAAGGACGCACGTTACGGAGCGAGATAATAAGGGACGACATCTAAGCATTAGAGGAATTACGAATATGCATTATCCTCTACACATTGTCTGTGGATACTCTCTACATGAACAATACTCTTATGTACCTCTAAGCAAGTATATTGTGTATTCACCGTTGTACCAACAAAGCAGTTGACTTAGAAGATTTATATAGAGCAGTTATTTACAGTGAAAACTGGCAATATGTTACTGGAACGGTATTGCTGTAATCCGCTTGCCTTTAGCCTAGTTTTGTGCCTGCTTTGAAGATGTAAATAGGTCAGCTGTCATAACCTAGAGTTCACCAATGACCGCATCAGTAGGTACAAGATAGAATCTCTCAACGAATTTGGATATTGGACTCCATTACTGTAGGTAATCTACCAATTTGTGAAGCATAATAATATAAAGAAGCATTGATTATTTTAGCACGTCTAACGCGCCCTGAGGTCCCGTTGCTGACAAGCTAAATTGACCATGTCCAAAGCTATTCTCGTGGAGCTCGTTCCAAAATCAGGGAGGAAGACTGCCTAAACGAGACAAAAGAAGAATGCATTCGTCAGTGATGTTAGCGATCCACAAGACGCTATTACTGTATCTATTAATGTTGTGAAAACAACTGTAGCATATTTATTGCCGCTTAACTTCTGCAGTAAACGTCCCAGCGTGGTTCATAATGGACGAATACCCCTACCTTCAATGACCGATGTTGGCAACACAACGTACAGTTATGGTTTACTTTGATGGACCGATGCAGGATTGAGATAGAAGCCAACGTAAAACATTGCGCTGTTTTATTGCTACGTTATTCTATCCTGAAATCTGCGGGCTTAACATGAGTTGTATTGCTAGGCAGTTTAAGCTCTGAAAATGTACTGCCCTGAATCGTACTGTGATACACATTCCCAGTAAGCAACATTACATGACGCTTAAATCCCGAAGGAGTATGCAGAAGTGTAAGAACCTATACTTCACATTCCGTAAAGTAAGTATAATTTAGTTTGTGGATAGGGACTGATCTGTACTAGTTTAGTAATTAAGTTTGCACTAAAATTAACGGGACATATGGGTCCCCAAACCGATCAATCAATCAATAAATCAATCAATAAATCGTCAATATTTACGTGATTAATACACACATTGATGCGCAAATTGACCGTCAACCAAGTGCAATAAAATTGAACGATTATCAATATTAGTACAATAGAAATTGACGGCAATTAATAAATCGCAATTGATCGTTTCGCGGACCCTTTAAACCAAAATTTTTTCGAAGGTCCTTATTCATCAGGAAACGTTTACGAAGTGGTATAATGATGTGTGGTTTGCATATTATTGTTACTCTCGGACATTTTTATTAATTAAAGTATCTTGTAACTCAGCTTAAAAGCACTTCTACTTACATCACTCTCAACGTACGGAAGGCATTACCCAATCTTCGTCTTTTGTTGGGCTTACAAAAGATTAATACCGACACAAAACAACGGACATTCTCGCTAAAATTAGCCTTTCTGTATAGATGTATAACTAGCTTTATCTCTCCTTTGTGCTTCTCTAATGTCATCTTAATAAACATTGCTAATTATAAAGGTTAAACTGAAATTGTTCAGTAAATAATTTATCTAAAATTAATTGGAAAAGGGAATTTGTAATATGGTAGGAGGATAATTTTATTATAGGATGAGTAGGGTGACGTTTGAAGTGCCGCGTTTTGTCCCGTTTCAGATAGGTACTGTAGAGGCATTAACCGGGCGGACCTTTAGCATGAAACCTTCGCGAGTTGATTGATTGATTTAAAAGACAAACATTGATTTTGAAAGATAGAATAGATTCGAATTTGACAGGATAGGCAAACTGTTTTATATCGAGTGAGTGGAAATATAGGGCTTGTCATGTAAACGTGTTTTTCTATAAACTATTAAATTTTTTATTTTTTATTTGAGATAGGTTTGCTCTTGACTCTAGTCTAGGTCAGAGATGACAGAGACAAAGTCGACGATGGAGCGAGCTTACCCAGAAGTAGCCTGTTCACTCTCACTTTGAAGAGATCGGGGTTGTATGCGTTCGGAAACACAGACGCAGGCAGAGAGTTCCACTCCTTTGCTGTGCGCATCACAAAAGACATTTGGAAACGCTTAGTGCGAATTGGTGGGATAGCAACTAGGTAAGGATGGTAGCTTGCAGTGCGTCTAGATGTCCGCTGATAGAAGGGGGCCGGTGGAATGAGGTCGTGGAGTTCTTGAGCACACTCCCCGAAGTATAATCTGTAGAAGACCGTCAAGCAGGCAACCTTGCGGCGATGAGCCAAGCTGTGAAGCTTGGCATCCACCAGTCTTACGTCGCCAATGAGCCTCTTAGCTCTGCGTTCCACCGAGTTAAGCGCGGCAAGTTGGTATTTGGCCGAGCCATCCCAAATATTAAATAATAATATAATGCTAGCATGTGTCTGTGACTTGGTAATTTAGACGCCCAAGCACACTCCACAGTTATACACCATCACGACACGTGTAGTGATCTGCTTGGGCCCCCTAGTACCCTGACAGATTGCTACAGTACCTACCTGTATTTTTCGGTCAATGTGCACGGTATAACATTATCGTGGACGGAGATTTAAAAGCGTCTTCATATATTTTCATACATTTTACTTCCCTTTGTTATCGTGATACCGTGACGTGGGCGTAGACGTCCACAATAATATCGTCAAGATAGAAATTATAAAAGCGCACATTCTCAAAACATAATAATAACATTTACCTGCAAAATATCCCATTTAAATAAAAAACAAGGAATAAACTACCAAAGTTGAAAATATTTCCTTTTGGTACCTAATATGTAGTGGGAAATCGCGGGTCGGGAACTCGGAACGCTGTCGTAAAGCGTGCCGAAGAGTTACGGCCGGCCGATAGAAAAAGGCTGTTAAAATATCAGTGTTTATAGGATATTACGGCGTGGGAGTTCCATAATACATTTTATATGAAATTATAAATAACATTCCGATGTCGAACGCCAATTTTTATTTTATCGACGTGATGACGAAAAACGTGGCGATTATTTTTCTGTGATATAACATTGGGACAGACGAATGAAGTGCTCTTAAATATCGCAACATTACACAGCTAATATGCGTACATTTATCTAGAGTATCGCTATCAATTTACGTGATTGCACCCACATTAGTTCGTCCGGTATAATCTCTATTAGGTGCGCGATAGAGTTGAGATTGTTGTGTCCATTGCATTCATTGAGTACATTAATAGTCATTGGTTTAATTAACCTTAATTCGATGCACTTACCTATTGTTGTACATTCAAATAGCGCAATCGCATGAGGAACTAATGGTTCAAATTTCAATTCAGATTCAATGTGATTACAATATAAAGGGAGTGCAATCTAAAAGCAATCTCACTTTTTTAAGCTTACAGCTTTAGTTTAAGGGGGAAGCGCTATGGTAGCCCGTGAAATTCAAATTGTCTTACGATTTTTGCCATTTGCAGCTCAGTGTCTGGGTGTATGTTAATTAAAATATGATTCGCGACCGTAACAACATAACATGTATTTACATAATTATTATTATTACAATCAATAATATAACTCCTTAAGTTAATATAATTCCTCAAATATCAAGAGGATTACATGGTTTTAGAGAGTTGTATTGATGACTTTAATGATTATAATTCTGTAAATACGTATTTGTTACGGCCGCGAATCATATTTTAATAAATATACAACGTATTACTGACCTGCAAATTACAAAACGTAAGAAAATTTGTATTTCGCGCGCTATCCTGGCGCTTTCGCCATAAATGAATAAAGTTTTATGGCGTTTGAAGTCATCCACTAAAATGTAGTGGATACTGAACTAAATAATAAAAGTATCAGAGGTCGAGAAAAAGTCTGAACGACTCATAAATTCATGAAATGTAGAGAATATTCGGCCTGAGACCTAGTTTTAGTGGCTGTTTTGCATATTTAAATAAAGATGTTTTGTTTAATTTTGTATGTTGTTTTAGTGTTTTTTTAATTTCTGGGGCGAGAATTTTACACTGCATTTAAACGAGATGCTACTGAAGTGGGACCACTCTGAGTCATTTAAATTCACATTAGTAAAATAATCTACAATTTTTTAAATGCAAATTTAAAAAATAAATTAGAATTTGACATAGTAGTCACTAGTTTACGTAAAGAGTACGTACCCGCAAGTATACTTAGAAGACGGAACCATACAAAGCGTCAAATTGTGGCGGCGAAGACCTCTCAGTCCTCTCACTATACTGCGTGGATAAGAGCTCAAACAAAGGTAAGATTAACGATCACATCACGTGAGACTACGACCCTAATTAGTACTCGTATAGGTATACCTGTATGTATACCTACCTGACGTACAGTCAGCGCCAAAAATACAAGGACGAACAGACCGTTCAAAAATGAACTGAACGACCAAGAAAATGAAACTAAATCTTTGACTAAAGGACTGTTTCAGAATGAACTCAGGACACGACAATGCTCATGCAAACAAGAACGTTACCCAATTTATATAAAACTAGATGTGCCCCGCGACCTCGTTCGCGTGGAAGTCGTATGATACACAATACATTAATATAACAGCCACATTTTAATAAAACTCCCTCGTCCCCCGACCCGCCGCGCTGCATCGCCCAGCCACGCTATTACTTCGTTTTCGCTTAGCGTTCTTTTTGAATTTTTCCTTTTCGCTCGGCTCCTAAAGGTCGTAGCGTGATCTTAAATAGCCTATAACCATCCTCGATAATTGGGCTACCAAGTGCAAAAAGAATTTTTCAAATCCGGATTTTTGCCCATAATTTCATGGGTTTTAATTTTTTTTGCGCGGAACCTAATTATTTTTCTAAAATAAAAGTAGCCTACGTAAGTTACTCCCCGTGACATCAGCTATCTGGCAGTGAAAGTCCGGTCGAAATCGGTCCAGCTGTTTTAGAGTTTTGCCGGAACAAACATACAGAATTTAAAAAAAATTTGCTTTTTTGTTATAAGTACGGTCAGCAACAAAAGTCGATTAACACTTCAGTTTTTTTTTTAACACAATTTATGTTCAAAAGAATAAATAAAATTGACTGTAATTGTTAAATGCCGATGATGAAAACCCTTAGTTACATACATAAACTCACGCCTTCTTCCTATGGGGGTAGGCAGAAACTACAGAACGCCACCTGCTACGATCCTTACATATTCCTTTTGCCTCGTTTACATGTTATTACATGTATAACCCTTAGTTATTACATGAAGTACTGAAAAATAGTGTACTAATAATTTAGGGTCTACTGATTTCACATGTAAAAGTAACAGTGTTAATGTACTTTTGTTGCTGACCATACCGCATATACTTTTATATGCATTTAGGAAAAAGCTGTTATCTTGACATTACAAACAGACACTTCAATTTTATTTATTTGTATAGATATAGATTCATTTTTTTTGTCGCTCAGATTCATTCTGAACAGTCTGTTCTTCCCGATATTTTGATACTAACTGTACCCGTGTATGTACCTGTAGCACCTTAATCCCTATTAAAAGGTATCCCTGTGGTTATGAGTACAAAATTTCAAGTTCGATGCGACCCTTTGATAAAACGTGGGTGTACTGGTGTAGCATTAGTCAGTATATTAAAGAGATGCCTATCCTTTCGGATCTTTTTCCGTGGAAGTTCATAAAACCCGTAGGTTAGATTGTAGGTAAACATACCAGTTTATGTAAATCGCGTAAACGGTCTTACATCAATATTTGAAAATAGAAGACACGAGACAAAAACTTCAAGACTGTTTTTTTTTTTTTTTAGAGGTAGTTTTTCTCAAATTTCCTATTACCTACACAAGGAAACGATACGGTACTACGGAAATGTAATCAGAACATAAAGCTCTGTTTGCACACATGTCATTACAGGGGGAATTTTTAACACATATTCGGCTCTACACGAAGCTATTTTAAGAGATCGTAAAACGGAATGGACTATAACTGACGATCATAACACAAGATGGCTTATTTCGCGGCACTAGCTCCTTTCATTACTGCTTAGGTATGTCAAATACATAGACGATGATGTAACATACAATGTATATAGGTACTATTAGCTAATATTCAATTCAATTCAATTCAATTATTCTTTTTTGCAATCCATAATGTACATAGGTGGTGAGTATTTATAATTATAGAAACAATTATGGACCCTGTCGGGCACAGCAACATTTTAAAAGTATGAGAGAGAAAGAGCGTTTTAATGGTTTTCCTTTACTACATATTATATTTAAATTATTTGCCATCTATTTGTTTTTTACAACATTATTAGTTATTATTATATTATCACTCATTTATTTATTCTCTGTACATATTATGTATTGTGTATCTATTTATTTATTTTTTGTATTAAATTCTATATTAGTGTTACTTATTTAATTATTCATTATTTATTGCTAATTTAATTAGTGTAGTTAATATGTTATATACTTAAATAAATAATTAATATGTTCATATTTTTAATGTTTTACTTATCTGGTAAACAGTTTTATCTATTTATTATTGAATTTATCCGTTAGATATTCGTCTATAATATAATATAATTGTGTAATAACATTTGTTAATTAAGATTTATTTAAATTTTTTAAAATATTATGTTGGTTTTATTTTCTTGTTTTATATTTCCCGGTAATTTATTATATATTTTTATTGACATAGCGTATGGACTAGAAGAGTGTAGTTTAAGGCGGGAGGTAGACAAGTTTAATCTGTTTTTATTAACCGACTTCTAAAAAAGGAGGAGGTTATCAATTCGGTTGTATTTTTTTTTGGCGCGTTGTATGATGTGTTGTAAGATTCTGGGTATTTGGAATTTGCGGACTAGTTTACATAATTCTAAAATATAAATATTAATTAAGGTGAGAATTTTGTGTTTCTGTATGTGACTAGTGCGTTTTGTAAGTTATTATCTATGTAACCTATAGAATGTACCCAAAGGCTGTTGATTTAGTCATCTGCATGAATTGCACATCATAGGGAAAGTTGTTCAGTATGACAAGTAAATTCCTAAACAATTACAGGTGACTGAAATATTGTACAGCCTGTATATTCTACAGTCCGACAATCATATTGTGCTCCATATAATGAAAGAAAGACAGAAAAAAATAGGTTTATTTGTTTTTTTTTTACACACGTGTATACAAAAAGCACTGGCAAATGGCACTGACAACCAGAGGACACTGACAACCTTCATACAACCCGATTCCTATCGGCTTCCCTTCGGAACAACCACTCTTCTTAGTGTCTACTGTTGCCAAATAATATGTTACACCTCTGTGTGAAACTGCGTAATCACATCACATTACATAATTATATTTAATACCAGTTTAATACATCATAAGATTGAAAACCTACAGTTTTGTGTCTGAGCTTATGAGAACTGAACAATTTTTTCTTCGGCTTCCCTCTAATGATAACTGTAGCTGCGCCACTACTGACCAGTATTAATAAAGGGAATAAATACGTTTAAAACTGACAAAGTAGTGGTTTCAAGTGCATTGAAAAATTCAATGTCTGTTGTCTTTTAACGATTTGCAATATGATCAAATGAATCAAAATAGTAGAACTAACTTTTCAGTCTTGTAGTGAAATCGATATATAATCTAAACGCATCAAAACTTCGAAACCGATTGAATTCTTAAATGGATTGTAAATTGATAGCAGTAGCAGTTTTAAGGTCAGCTATAATGAATGGTATAGCCGACCTTGAGAATAAAACTGAAGTACCAAACCTAATGCAGAAAATTATTGTAGTTTATAGCAGATTAAATCAATTTAACCATGTTTAACTTCAGTTTTATCTTCCTAAAGTACTTCAGTTCGGCAGCCCCTATTAAACAGTTCACCCGGAATTGTTAAATGAGGTGTAATTCATAAGCAGGTAACGGATAATTCGGTACATTTCCGTGTCAAATTAGACCAGACAGGCGTACAGAGATACGCGTGTGCGGTGACCCGACCAAATTGGCAATATTGCTAATTATATCGTAGTTTATGTGAGCCCACAGTATTGATCAGATTACACTCGTAGTGTTTATCGTGGACTGCCTCTTTGTTCTAGTAGTAGCAAGTGCTACTGCTGAGCAAGAGGTCCTGGGTTCGATTCTCAGGTCAGGCAAAATGTTAATGGGTTTTTCCATCTGGAATTTCTCAGTAACAGCCCAGCCTGATTTTGTGCCCGGTTGATGGCATAGGCTCACCCCCTATTACGTGGCACTTAGCGAAATGTGGGTGTACTGTAGTACACCTCGGCCTAACCCTTCGCGGATAACAGGTGTGATGTTATGTTTATCGTGTAGGTACAGTAATTTAGTCGAATAGGATGATTCTGTTGCAGAATTCGATTATCTGGCTAGAACTGGGGTAATGCCAGCCCGCAGCGAAGAGCTCTGTAGCTACATACATTCTGAAATGTTACAATCTTTGTTTACGTACGTTGCACAGTTTATAATCAAATTATAAACCGTAATTATTGACTCATCGACTACAGCTCTATCAACATTGCACATCTCTAGCGGAGTGGCTAACGATGATGCATTGGCGGTAAATTAAGCACATTTCAAATTATGTACGTTACGTTTGATCATTAATAATTATTCGCAATGAAACGCTTTTGATGTTATAAATGATTGATTTTGTAAAGAATGGGCTTATTTACATTTGAATGAATAGAAAACATTATGACAAAGATGTATTGAAAAGATACGCACAATGCCTCTGCCTTTTTTTCTTTTTACTTAGAAGTTATTGTCTTCTACAGAAAAGATTTTTTAGAGAGACTGCGGTATTTAGATATTATAATAGATTTTCTTGAAACTGTCATTTTTGGATAGGTATGGGATACCTACAAATTTGATTCGTTTGGATATATTGTATATTTATAGATACATTGTAAGTTTTGTATTTATGAAAATGGTTAGAATGTATTACTGGAATACATTTTAAGCATTTTTCTTTTGTGCCCATATATGTTTGTTACTGTGCCTAAATTCAACCAAGGTCAACGAAATGTTGTTTGCCAAAAAAGGTTTCAACAATATTAAATTTTATGCGTTTTCCATTAAAAGGTAGAATGTAAAAAATAATATTTAGTTAGCATTAACGGTCTCTACTCTGTACCTACTTGCTAGAGAAAAGCTAAGTTTTCTTTACTAATCAGAATAAAAGCTTGTGAAAGAAACAAAAATATTTTGAGCTTTCTGTGGACTTTAAGATAACGGATAATAGAGATAGGTAGATAATTAATTTAGGATCGTGAAACACTGTAACGATCGAACCCAATAACCTATTTTCAGTAAAGGACAGATCGCTATTGACGGTAGACAGTATAATTCTATCTGTCATTATGTCAGGCCGGTAAGATTCCATAATCTCATAAAGATTCCATAATCTCACAAAGATTATTGAGACGTTAAAACCATAGATAGATAGGTTTTTCTATCTCCAGTATGCCAAAACTGATGATAGATAGGTTATTGGGTTCGGCCGTAAGTAGGTACCTATACGAACCTCGATAATGTACCGACACCTACATTAATATCAACAACTGAATTTCAACTTGATTGATACAGTACAGTTTGACAAAGTTCAAAGGTTCCATCGTTAATCTTCGGAAAACCCGTAATATAGCGAATAAAATGTGACTATCGACCAATAGAAATATTGATTTATATACCCACCTAAATTATTACAGATTGACGCACTAATTCCGTCACTCCCTTATTGGTCCAGTCACATTTAATTCGGCAGTGTTCGGTTTTTCCGAAAATACACGATGGAACCTTTGAACGTTATTAAAAGTAGTGTACTAAGCCTTTGCTAGTTACTTTAGTAGTTAGAAGTGATAATAACATAATAATAATCAGCCTGTATTGGTTCACTGCATCGGCTTCCGTTTCCTTTTTCCTCCTTTTCACCCAACTCGATCCTGAGACAATATGGACCACTCCAATAAGTTCTCCTTCAAGTTCGTTCCGCCATCAACGCCAATGAAGTGATGCTCTATATAATAGCTATCTATATGAAACTCATGACTAATTTAACACCAGCTAGTGATGTTAAGAGCAACAACACGAGCTCATTAACACAAAACGACAAAACATAGGTAATTATCTAATCAAGCCTCAACTCGTCAGCCAGTTATAACTTGGCAAAAAGTCTCCATAACTTGTGACGTAAGCAAGTTAGTTCGTGTAGGTTTGTGGCCCGACGGCCCCGGTCTGTGGCTTACCAAGTTAAAGTCTGTGGGGTTGTACCGGCCGCCTGATTAATCTGGTAACAGCCTTAACGCGTCCGTGAAGTTTCACCTTTGTTGTTTGATGTCGGCTACCAGATAAACAACATAATTGAGTGTAACAGTTTCGATTCAATTTTTAGTTGTAGGTACTGTTATATTTCGCGTTATGATTTTACACACTTATTCAACATCACGACTGTAATCCCCGAAGAGTTAGGCAGAGGTGTACCTATAGTACACCCACATTTCGCCAGTTATGGTTAAGTCCCATGTAATAGTTATGATTTTGTTGTTAAATAGTGATCTTTCTTTATTTATTTATGTATGCTTGATGGAAGAAAGAAAATGTTTAAGTTTTGAAACATTTTTTTTTGTGGATGGGAAATCATCAAATGACTTCTCCCGCTCTGGGCGGAGCGGGAGGGCGTGTCAGACTTTTACTGACTAAAACCCACCCGTGTTCCTTCTGTTGCCTGTGCCGGGGCCACGGTAACTCTTTCGAACATCCCGCAAAAGTTTTGAAACTTGAAGTGAGTTTTATGGCACATTGTTAGATGCTAAGTTAATTAATGGTAGTTATGATTTCATGAATAGAGATCGGATAATCGGATGCATATTTACCTAAAGTTAATTTTTGGCTCAGAAATTATGGAAGCTGCTTCTTAATTTTTTTTCTAATATAAATCCATCTTTACATACCGAGACTCCTCCGTGCCTCGGAAAGCACGTTAAGCCGTTGGTCCCGGCTGTCATTCGTGGATCTTTGACAGTCGTTACGGGTCGTCAGAAGCCCGAAAGTCTGACAACCAGTCTTACCAAGGGGTATCGTATTACCCAGTTACTGGGTTGTGGAGGTCAGATAGGCAGTCGCTCCATGTAAAATACTGGTATTCAGCTGCATCCGGTTAGACTGGAAGCCGACCCCAATATAGTTGGGAAAAGGCTAGGCAGATGATGATGATGAAATCCCGGGATTCTAGAAAATCCGGGAATGCACAACTAATCGGATACATGGTATGGAAAGGACCACATTACCATACTTATGCTTGTTTACTTGGAATTCATTTTTAACACCCGATGCAAATGTATGTGCATGTAGGATGTAAGAGGAAAGGTAGTGCATTTCGATCCTATAGTCAAAAGGTACTAAATTTATCAATTCCTGAATCGTGAAATTTTTATGATCTATACAAAAATGCATTCCATATTAGCCAACACCTCAACTTTAGGTAAATATGCATCCAAATATCCGATCACTGGTTATGAATCATTCTAATGTTGTATTGTACGTAGAAATACAACAAATAATGATGAATAAATGAACATAAATATATTATTATAATACTTATTATCTACGGAGTTTCACACCACTACCTACAATGAAACTATTTAATTAATATTTACTGCTTACTTTTGAAATCTCTCAATAGGAAGGTATCTATGTACTGTGGATATCACGATTGCGTGTTTAAATGACATTGAGTGTTTTGACGATGTATTTTATATTTCCAGGAGATTTGCGCATTAACTTGTTGACGTGTAAGACACGCTATTAAATATCTTGTTTATCTCCTCATTATGAAAAGATCCGGCGCCGTATTTATTATCAGGATGGCAATAACTATGCGTAAGTTATTTTCTCGGTAAATAGGTATTATTTAATTTACAAACAAAACGAAATATTTTCTATTTTAAGATTGTATTAGTGGTCAATCAACTTACCTACTTGTCTAATGTTACGATATTTGATAAGATCATTAGCTTATTAGATGTGCTGCACACTCGTTCGGGTTATTACATTCGATTCCGCAGTATTTGAGCTGACCCGAAGCAATCTATACAAATAAATAAAATTGAAGTGTCTGTTTGTTATGTCAAAATAACAGCTATGAAAGTATATATACAACCTTTTAAGGGGTCATTGTACTCATAAATATGAACAACTTTTACTATGGAACCAAACCTGAAATCGCGAAAAAAAGTCAACTGCGCCCAACATTTATGTTCGCATAACTCGTCAAAATGTAGGGAGCAGCAGATTATTTTCACGATTTCAGGTTTGGTCGCATAGTAAAAGTTGTTCATAATGATGAGTATAATGACCCCTTAAGAGGTTGTGCGTTATTTATGTTACACCTTGTATAAAACAAAAAAACAATTATAAAAATTTTAATTAAAGTTCCGCGCAAAAAAAATTAAAAGCCATGAAATTGTGAATAAAAGTAATAACTCTGGGACTACCAGTCGGATTTGAAAATTCTTTTGCATTTGGTAGCTCAATTCTCCAGTGAATGTCCGGTCAAAATCGGTCCAGCCGTTTCGGAGATTAGCCGGAACAAATAGACAGACAGACACACAGACAGAATTTTTTTTTATACATTGTTTCTTTTTGTTATAAATAGCGTATACCTACACTTTATGCATTTAGTAAAAATATGTTATTTTGACATTACAAACAGACACTTCAATTTAATTTATTTGTATAGATATAGAATATTGCACCAAAATTATAGGTAGGAACTACTAAACACCACGGTATAATCCGTACTTCCTCTTTTTAATTCTTCCTTTATAACCAAAATTAGCTTTCCATATTCCTCATAATATACAGAATATTGGACGCGGTTAGTCATATTTGCTGACGGCTCGACGACCAATGTTGCGTACAGCAAACATTGCGTACTGTGTACACAACATGTCTATTAGTATCCATATGTGTGCAGCGATGGATAACTTCCGGGAATAGAATGTCCATATTACCGTGAATTAGCGGATATCAATAAAGTTCTTATTTATAATATAGATATCTTTTGTTTCCGGAATCATTGCGATAGTGAATAGGGATGCGGAAATTAGTTTTTCATTATCTATGGTAAGTAAGTGTGTTATTGCTGCTTTGAATGAAAAGCTTCTAACAACTTTTCCTTTGATTTATTAGGTACATATGTTTCATGATTAACAGGGAGTCTGATTAACAGTGTAGGCTACAATAAAAAAAAACAGTAATGTATGTAAGTACGTGTACGTAGACCTATTTGTTTTATATTATTTTAGGGCATAAGCAATATTATATGGATTGTTTGATTTAAAATGTTAAGAACAACCATGTTTTTTAAATTAATTTTTGATACCTTTACCTTATAAATATGTAAAATGCATGATTTATTTGTAGGTATATCTTATATGTTAAGTGAACTGTTTGTGTTCTTTATGAGAGTAAATTCTTTAATTTTTCTGTACGATTACTGAAAAATGCGTGCACTGACTGGACAGGTCCACTCAATCTGTGTGGTTCTTTTCTCAAAAGACTATTTCAGACACCAATCTACGTGATCTGACCAAGATTATGTCTGGACTTTTAAAGAGACTGTGACCACTGAGTTTGTTTCGGCCTTTCTTCTCAGAGTAGTCAGGTAGGAAATGCCGACCTCATCTAGTTTAAAAAAACATATGATTGACGTGTAAAAGTGTTTGTACAAACCTACTTACAGAAATAGAATCATTTATCATTAAACCGAAAGACAGGTATTTATTTTACAAAATGTGTTTGAAGGATTATTCAGATAAAACTGTGGGTATGTGTGGGTATGTGGGTGTGTGGGTGTGTGTGTGTGTACTTATTGCATTTTGCACACTTTACTTGTTTTATTTACCTACTTCAATTTGCTCTCTTCAGGAACAATAACAACAAACTATAAATCATTGTAAACCCATCAACTACAAGCGTAAATAAATAGGAAAATGATAGAACACTCTGTCACTATTAAAAATAACTAGGCGATGAGTTTAACCGCAGTTGGGTGCATAAACGATATTCATAGTCCAGCAACTTAATGGTGACTATTCATAGTCGTGTCAGTTAATGATGAATAATAACAATGGAAGTGCAAAGATGTACCTAATAAATAAACTGAATGAATGCAGGTATTTTGGATCAATTTTGAAAGATTTTGTGGGTAGATAAATAAATATTTTGGGTCAATTATTTGAGTGATGAAGCAGTTATTCAATAGATTTGACAGGAAAACTTATTTCAATAATTTATTTTGTTCATAGTGACGGTAGTTTAGAGGCCCATGATCAGCAGATGACGTTTACAAATGAAAATGTATGTTGTTCATCCTTTGAAAATCAAAATATTATTCAAGCTCTTATAAATAAGAAAGTTATATTATGTTATAAACGAAAAAAATTACACACTTACTGGGTTATTAAACACCGAACACATAACCAGGAGCTAGACCACCACCTCTTAAAGCAGTATTATTGTAATCTTACTCGAATGTGGGAAAGAGATGGAGCTAGACGCCCTGTATAGCTCCATCTCTTTCTCACACTGAAGTAACATTAAAATAATACTGCTTTAAGAGGTGGTGGTTAGCCCCCTGCAATCCTCACTTAATTATCGCCCCAAGATGACACAATCCCAGTCTAACCGAGGTTTAAACAGTCAACTTGCTGCTACACTTTACGAAAACGTCGCAGTATAATACCTCAAGAGACGCATATATTAACAACGGCATAGATATAATTTTACATTTATGATGCTCTACACTTCTAGAGAATGGCACTTGCTTTGAAATGGAAGCTAATTTGTGCGGGCTTGTGACAAGTACGGTCTTTGTTACTGCCTACTTTCAAAGGGCAGATGGTATACAGGGTGGTTTTTATTCTAGCCAGTGTGGGTAGGATCCAGTGTGGCTACAGCCGATGTATTCTGTAAAAATCTCACCGTGAAAACTTACGTGAAGTGAGCTGTCATTCCACCCGATAACAGTGACACCATTCACTTCACTCTGATTTTTTGATTAGCTAGACCAAAATGACAGCTGCTGACCTTTTTTGTCATTTTTACTCTTAGTCATGTCATGTTAAGCCATTTTAGTCTGGCAAATTAAAAATCTGAGTATAGTTTTCTCGGGGAGATTTTTACAGAATAGAGAATAATGCTGAAAGGTACCATGAGCTCAGTATACATATAAAGTAGGTACCCACATAAATAGTGCACTCAAAAAATAGAATCAGTTATTTTTTAACATTCACTTATTAATGTTTGCGAAGAGTACCGTTTGGAACACCATAGGTAAGTAATAGCTCTCTCATTCTCAAAAGAAAATTAACCTACTGCAAAATAGTCTCTGTGTTGTCAGAGTTAGTAGAATAGAAATAAAACTTAACGCTGACTTAAAATTGAGTTACATTTGAAATTCAGCTGAAGAAAGCAAACAAAACCGGTTTACAATAAGTTTTTCTATACACGAAAGAGATAAAAATAAACTCGACTATAAAAAACCTTGGGTACTAAGGCACAACTCTACCATATCTTACGACAAGCAAGGCTTACTCCCTACATAATGCTAACGTAGCGTGATAGGCCACTATCCAAGTGCCTAGACCACTTCAAATGTTCTTCAGAAACAGGAAGCCCATCGGAAACCCATAACTGTGTAATGCGATATTGTTAGGATTTGACTTCTCTTTACTTAGAAGATAAATAGTTTACCATAATCTTCGTTTAGATGTGGTTCAAAGTTAATGATGATTTTTGTAAGAAGCCTTTTGATGTGGTTATCAAGATGAGATCATAAATAATGATTTCAAAAGAAACAATCACATTGAATCAATAGGTAGGTACTAAATATAATCTAGCCGACTTAAAATATAACATTTTGCAGTCATTTGTAACATGTTAACTCATAGCCATGATTA
This sequence comes from Fissipunctia ypsillon, assembly GCA_947568875.1. NCBI lineage: Eukaryota > Metazoa > Arthropoda > Insecta > Lepidoptera > Noctuidae > Fissipunctia > Fissipunctia ypsillon. Next base: position 9,255,184 of record OX387659.1, on the reverse strand, counting down.
TTATTAGCAAAGTGAAAAAAAATGCACATTCCAAGACAAATCTGATAAGAAGAGAGTCGGAGCTGCCTTATGATATTATCAGATTATTATTGTCCCCAGAATAACCACAATCGCGTCTGTATTCTTTAAAGATGGCAGTGTGGCGGCATCTACATCGGACGCTACATGCGAACTACGCATCACACTGACGTCACGCAAAATCCTGCATCGCGCAAGCAGAGTTTACCGCGCGACCAGCATGTATACCTACAACGTTCCGACCCGACATTAATCGTCGGGCAGTAGCCCACCAAACACAACATCTCCTCTGACCAGAGTAGGCAGAAGTGGCCCAACATTTTACGGAACGAGCCTATTGCCATAAACTGAACACAAATAAAGACTCCAGGCATTTTATTACTATATAGGGTGACTGGTAATTAGTGACCGATACTTAAACACATGATTTTACACATGATAACAAGCAGCTTTTACTATGGCACCAATCCTGAAATCGCGAAAAAAAAAATCAGCTCTTCCTTACATTTATGTTCGCATAACTCGTCAAAATGTAGGGACCAGCTGATTTTTTTTTCGCGATTTCAGGATTGGTGCCATAGTAAAAGTTGCTTGTTATCATGTGTAAAATCATGTGTTTAAGTATCGGTCACTAATTACCAGTCATCCTATATAATATAATATCATATCCAGCAGTAGATCATACAGTGGTGGCTCCAAGTGGATCAAAGTCCTAGCTGTGTAACTGGCGGAGCAGCTTGGTAGCATCCCCTAGGGATGTCACATCTGAGATAAACGAGATCTAGCTTACGTGAGGCTCAGATTAGTTGTGCATGTAGAAGCTACTAGAAATTCTAAGAGGAAAATTATTTACAACATAGTAAAATAAGTTCAAATGTTATTGGACATAAATGTTATACGACATCATAACGATAATAATTAAGGGGGATTCATAATTAAGGAAATCTAGAATAATAATAATCAATATAACATCATAATAACAATGTTAATACGGACTGGCATATGGTGAGAACTTTTAAATAATTCTTAATATCATACATATCAAACAGTATGCTGCACGGTCGTCAAGGGATTTGGTAATCAAAGTCACCTGGCAGACTGGCGTAGTGGCGTAACAGCTTGGTAGCATCCTCTAGGGATGCCACATCTCAGAACAACTAGATCAAGGTAACATAGGCTTGGGCGTTATTGGACTGTGTACCTTAGAGCTTATTAAATATGGTTTTAAACAGGAAAATTGTGGAATATATTAACGGTACATTCCAGTTTTTCGATGCAAATAAAACCGGAATAGATATTTTTTAATAAAACTATTTATTGAAGATGTTGAGGTAAATAATTTATTGTGGTTACCTCGAATTAGAAATGTTCTCAGTTCGCATTTCAATTCTTAGAAATGCTCTTGCGCAAATACTATGACGTCATAGTAGAAATTATTTCAATCTGAGTCATACATAAGAAGTTTTCTTTTTTCCTTCTCAGGGTTTCATATCAATATTTGACATTATAAGGCCACTTACACATTCATAGCAATCTCAGAACCTAATTCAAATTACAATCTTCCTAATATCCTATTCATAGTCTTTGAATTTAGAACACCTACTTTCTACCAGTATTTCCATAAAAAAAATATATTTTCAATTCGTCCCTCACATTTCAGTGTGGCGAAAGTCAAGGAAATGTCAAAGCTGACCTTTATGTGGCTAGGGGGCCGGAACGACGCCCAAATTACCCTTGCAAATATGCAAATGTTGATAAATTGTTTCTCTAAAAATATTTGCTATGACAGCTGTTTGATTTGACGACATAGGGTTGGGTTATGGTCATTTTATCAGTGGTAAATGGTTCCGGAATCGTAAAAAGTTGTGATGAATTGGAGAGTTGTAATACTAACAATATTATCGGCTTCTTTATGATGTTTGCGTTATGTTTATCGTGAGTTAGGATCTTCAATTTAGATAAAAATATACCTGTCGAGAGGCTAACTACATAAATATCTAAATATGAATGCTTATCTAATAACCTGTACTTCTCACGAAAGCTTCATTAAGCATTTATTCTCAAATACGAATTATAATTCAATTATGCAGTCGTCTTCGAATTCGTACAAAACGAAAGAAAATGGCGTCTAAGACAGAGAGAACTCGTGAAACTGTAGCTTTAATTTGAATACAAATCTGTTAAATTACAACAATTTATCTCTCTTCATGTGCTAGTGACAGTATACTGATAGTCTAAAAGAAATAAACAAGCCGTTTATACCTCCTTTGTGTGATACAATACAACTGAAATTTGCATCACCTCTTTACGGTTGCAGTAAGCGACTGGACCGTAACGGACTTCGCCCTGTCCCTTTCGTTCATATAGCTACTAGACGTGGAGGAAGTAAGATGCGATATCTGTATACCGTGTACATACCATTCCGGACAATTGTGTCACGCTGGCCTGAGCTGCCTGAGCTTCCAGGCTTTTGCATAATAGGATAATGCCTAACTGTCATCTCCTGTACAACGGATTACACAGAGTAATTTCGTTTTGAGAGACACCAAACTTGGTTACCATATCCGTTTCGGTGACAGTCCGCATTAAAAGCTAGATTTATAAATTGTTACGTAAAAGTACGGTTGCGGATTTCAGAGAACCATTTTGTTATTCTAAAGTGAGTACGAATACGGCTTATTAATTCTTAATTTGAGCTTAAGTTCTCTAATAGAATCAAGTGTATTTAATTGTACGCCGTATGTTTCAGCTTTACATACCTAAGTCATATTTATTTATAATCCGATTGAGGACTTTTCTAGTTGTACAAGCAGATAAAAGCTTACTAGCATGAAAGCAAAGACAAAGAAAAAGAACTCTACGGTAAATTTTGACCTTTGAACGGCGAACCCTCTGAATCTTAACTACACTACATTTAGACCTTCTGTATCTCGGTTACTCAACATTTTTCATTCAGCACCCATTACAGGAATAAATCAAAAAACGATCGGGACCGCCGGCGATCACTCAACGGTTCTTATCCTTCAAATACTGTACGGTAGGCATTGAACCAGATTCTGGTTACATAAATAAATAAAACGATCAGATTCACAGGTAACTGGAGTAGTACCTACTACCTACCTACCTCGGTAGGTAGCCTCAATACTCTTTGATTATTTAATACGTACCTACCTACTATTTTATTCAACACTTTATCCCGAGCCTATCGTCCTTGAATTATGAGAAAAATGACTGGTATCATTTTGGTGTGAAAGATGAGTGTGTTTAATATTTATATTTACTGAAAAACGTGCTGTAAAATATGAATTTAACTGAAATAATCTATGTGGTTATACAAGGTATAACATAATTAACACACAACCTCTTAAGGGGTCATAGTACTCATAATTATGAACAACTTTTACTATAGGACCAAACCTGAAATCGCAAAAAAAAATCAACTGCGCCCTACATTTATGTTCGCATAACTCGTCAATATGTAGGGAACAGCTGATTTTTTTTTGCGATTTCAGGTTTGGTCCCATAGTAAAAGTTGTTTACCTTTCGAAAGAAAACGTTTACAATAATCTTTTTAAAACCGAATTGTAAATGAAAAGTTTCGACCTTACATTTAAGATGCAGTTTGCTTTCTGTTTACCACAATTTCTAAAGCCATTTAAATCTCAACTTCTCATAGATACAATAAATACATTCTACGTACGTTTTCTGCCGTAACAGAGAGGCTGACTGTCGAGATATCTTTATCATGTTATAGAGTGTTCTTATCTTGTGTCCGTGAAAGTGCTGCCTCCGCGTTGGCATGATCAAAAGACTGTCAGCCGTACTTCGCCTGTAACCTTTGAGTTTACAATTTGTAAATGAAAAGCTTTTCAGTAGATAGTTTCCTTACTTATCTGATTGGTTTATAAAAGATTCTTTTAACTGCACGTATGTTTTTGATATTGAAAAGTTTTATTGTATAGAGAAAAGATGTAATGTAACAATAGTCAATATATTACACCTGTCATTTCCTAAAGGGTATGCAGACATGTAGGTTATAGCATGTCATGTGCATCCATGCAAGATACTAGGTATGTCACACTTATGTAATAGGAGGTAAGCCTCTTGCAACTAGAGTAATCCCAGATTCCAGGATGCTACTGATGATTCTCAAATGGAGACAATCAATCACTGTTCAGATCGAACTGATAACATGCAGCTCAGCAGATTCAGTAGACGCGCTTGTGATCACATCAACGAGGCATGAAAATGTAAGTGTAACTTAAGCTTATCTATCATTTGCAAGTATTATGATTTTATGAATAACCACAACACTGTAAAATAGGTCACGAAGGTATACGGTGGACCACCTGTCTAGCGATCTTACGTAACTAGTAGGTACTACTGCAATATACATGAAACACATCGCAATATCCCACCTGTATAATTTCATCAGGCTACTCAAGATATCGACATTTGATTATATGAAATATCTAATCTTACAACGGAAATAGGTATCGAGAGTAAGGAGAATTTTGACGTCGACGTCGGCAGAGCCTCAAGTGGCCTCGACAGGGCCAAGTGGCCGAGAGTCACTTGTTTGAGGGTACTAGGAGGCCACCTGAACGTGTCACAACCGCCTTTTTACTCCGCCAACCCAATTCTACACTATTGTTTGGGCACGACCAAAGAGTTTGCATTCTATTCTTTACCTCTGTGGTAAGTACGAATGATTTGTTGTATCATATGGCTTACCAGCCAGTACGATAAGTTAGTACTTATGTGGAAAAGTGCGTTTGCTGCAAACAAAATCAAATCATAATGCAAACGAACTTCAAGTCATGGTTTACGGTTAAGTTTTTGTTTAAGTCATCTTTTCGATTTTATCGTCAACATTAGTCGTCCTAGCCCAACTTTTTAAGTTAGGTACTGTTTGTACATAGTAGAAGCAAGTTTCTGAAACTTGGGACAGTTCAGGTTCGTTTCATATAGGGTCAAACTTTTGATGGGAGTTAGCTTGAAATGCCAACAGTCAGTAGCTGTTCAAGGAATTTTGAAATACTCATAGATTATTTAACTATAAAGAAGAATTTATATTTCTTTATTTTTATTAAAGTCGCTTCTCCTTGTTTCCGTTGACCTAGTTCCGCATATAAGGCACATGCATAATTTAGTTTTTAATATAAAAGTACGTGTCTTTGGAATAAAATAAAGAAAGATTTCGGACAATCGGACACAAATTCAAGATTTTAATGTATCTAAATATTTTTCCGGAACAAACACATTATCCAGGGCTTCTGATACCGCGCTAATTGCAATACCAACGTCTAAATGAATTGGTAATTAGATTTGTCGGTATTTGTCACGTGAATCGTGACACCCTACTTAGAGATGAACTGCTAATGTGGAAACTTATAAATATTGATACAACAAAATATGTCAAGGAGTTCAATGGATCTGCTTAAGGTGGATGCGCAAAGGTAGCCCGCGAAATTCAAATTTTCTTACGTTTTTTTGCAATTTGCAAGTCAGTGTCGGGGTGTATCTTGATCAAAATATGATTCGCGACCGTAACAATTATGTATTTGCATAATAAAATTATTAGAATCATTAATACATGTCTCTAAGTTAGAATTGGTCATTTGAGACCATTTAACTAAGAGAGATGCACTCGTATTAATGATTATAATTCTGTACGTACATTTTTGTTATGGTCGCGAATCATATTTTTATGATAATTTGTAAAGAGCACATTGAGCTATTTTCAGAAAAATACGGTAGGTACATAAGCTGCCTATTTATAACTGTGTAGGACATTATTGGTGATGACTATCAATCGTAAAATGTTGCGTAGAACTAAGGACCAACCTAGATGGACTAAGGGCTAAAAGGCTGGACAGACTGGATACAGACAGAAGGTCGACAACCGGGTGTAATGATGCAACTTGAGAGAGAGGCCTAGAAGCAGCAGTGGACTGCGATAGGCTAAGTTGCTTGAAATACATCAGAAACCTACCTGCAATAGATAAAGTAGAATTTAATTGAGATTTAACCGGTCAATGTCTATGCAAATCGATCATACTAAATGCATGTTTATCTGAAGTTGGTCTATAAGTAACATAGGCAGGCAGGAAAACCAATCTTGTATATCTAGTACCTCGGCGACATGTATTTTATTTATCAACGTAGTACGTTCTAGCAATAAATCTAACAAGTTTGAGGGTGGGACACGGGGTAAAGTAAGACTAATGGCGAAATAATCTCGATACGTACAACCGCGCTGTTGTCTGAGACATGGCTAATATATTGTACGTACTTATAAAGTTGCGGTATAAAATGTACGCGTCTAATGAGTAATTTATTGTGTTTAGAACTTGTTTCAGTTTTTGTTGATATACTTACTTAATAAAAAAAATTAAATCCATTCATTCACAGCCAGACAACGCACAGCCTAAACCTGTAGTATAGAAACATGACATTTTGCACAAGATTACCTTGTATAACGTAGGTGAGTAGGTACTACACAGTAGGATTTTTGAAAATTCATCACCTAAAGTACCATGTAATAGGGAGCGAGCCTGTTGTTTAAACATAACTGACGAAATGTGGGTGTACTATATAGGTACGCCTCTGCCCAACCCTTCGGGCAAACAAGGCGTGATGTTATGTTATGTCATCACCTAAACTGTATGGCAGTTCGTCTTTTTTGCCAAAAGGTAATTCCCATCGGCCGCACGGCTTGTATTTTGATAGCAACTGAAATGCCGTAGCACTATCCTACAAGATTTCAGAGAGATTCAGATTCCATGAGAGAATCCTTTCCATGAATTTCAGCCTGAAATTAAATCAAAACTAAATCAAAGACCAAAACTACTCTAGATACATACTTAACGTTTGGTGAAGTATTACCTGTCCCGGCAACATTTTGAATGTCGGTCGTAAAATGCACGAAGAATGCATAATGTACCCCAGCCTGCGAGCTCTTCCAATAAAAAATAACTTATATTGCTTCAGTGAGCTCGGCCCGTGACTTATGTTTACCTTGAGCAATGCACAACACACTAAAATTTTCCAAAATGGGCGACTCAATAAAATGTAAGTCGTGTTCGAAATTCAAAATTTACGCGGCCGTATTCATAGACAAGAATAGATTTTATTTGCAAATGTTATTACTCAATTTTATGATTCGATTTCAAATTGATTACTTAGATATTTTAAATTCAGAACATCTTTGAAAGCTTACGTGCGATGTCGCTATTCTTCATACGAACTAGGCAGCTGTTCCGATACTAGGTATTTCGGCAACTTTTGTTCTAAATTCTGTGCACGGATATTTTTGACTTAACATGTACTGGGTGGCACCGATTGTTATGTTATAATCGATTATGTCGATTCTTAAAATTCGACATAGAGTAGCAGTATCTTTTTTTACCAGAGTAGTTTTAGCTTTACATTGTGGTTTAATTTTACTATGGTTTCATGACCGTTGTAAATTATGAACTCAAAGTAATGTGTGGCTGGCTACACAGTTGATTGGATCAGATAAAGAAAAAGGCCAAGTGCCAACATTTTACAATGGTTTCAACTTGCAGGTGGATTTATAGGAACGTTCTTATAAAACTGTAACGGAAAGTTAAAAAAAAAAAACTTTTTTAAATCTTTACCTATTTTCCGTGAGTGAAATCTGTTCAAGTTTACGTCCCCAAGGACTTTGGAAAAGTAACAAAAACTCACGAAGCAAACCTTCTTTTAAGTTCAGACAAAGACATACAAAAGTTATTTGTAAAGGATACTTTTTGGTTTAGGTACCATATAAATATATACAGCTTTTCGTGACTGGTTCATTAACATTGATCTGTAAGCACCTGAACATGGCTGGTAGGTAATAGGTATAAGACAGTTTTTATAAAATGATGTAGAATTATTCATATCCCCTGAGAACCATCCCTTTTCAGGCAGTTTTATGAGCAACACCTATTTTTAACTCTTTTATTTATTTTCTTAGCAGCCAGTACAAAACTGGAGCTTAACTTAGGTCTAACCATGAACCTAAAAAAAATTCCGAAGGGATTTTGCTCTAACACCCTTGGAAATACTTGGGCCTTTCAGTGACCCCTAAAAGGAAGATTCCGAAGGGAGTTTGCTATCTCCTCCCGTGGAAAGATGGGTTAAAGTGAACGAAACATCCCAGATTAGCCTTTTACAACATCTACGGACACGAGTTAGGTACATAAACAACACTAAACACTTTTGCTTACAACGGAAATCTAAAGTGTTTATTTAATATTAACAGATTCAATTAAACCAATATCATCGAAATACAAAGTTTATTCACGAATTAAATTACCTATTTAGAACCGCAGCGTGCAAACGCAATCCTTTCCCGTCGGTGCGAGTAATCCTCTTAGTGCAGTTTATATCAATTGAGTGAGCTTCACACAAAATGGACGTGTCCAACGAATTTCAACCCATATGCTTCTCTCTGCGTATAGAAGGACATATTGCACCAATGACAACATAAATATAGCTACAAAGAAAATATGAAAACTGTTCTTTAAACAAAGTTCGATATCCTTTGTTCAAAGGAAATAGACAGGCACTTAGGTAAAGATAATCATGTAATGTGCCTTTGTAACACCTAGTATGTAAAATAAGGTATTAACCTGTATTTAAGAGGAGATATTCATCTCCAATATTAGACGTACAGTTCAATCAAATCGCAGAAGTTCGATGAAGTTCTTGAATGAATCCTGATTGCGAAAAGAATGCAATAAACAATATATGATAGGTAGGTCCAGCAATTCCTACTTAATTAATACGTAGGATTATAACATCTAATAATGGAGTTTAAATTACTTTGATTGACCTATGTAAGAATGCCTAACACAATAAATACCTAAGCAATATGTAGACTAAACATGATAATAGCTAGTCTATTAACCAAACATGGCACCGGATATACTTGTCAGAGGAAAATGACGTTAAACGATAAAGAAAATATATGGAAACAGCTCAATACATCGAGTTTATTGAGTAGATAACTGGGAATCTGATGTGATGTGTATACCTACTGTACGTACCTACATATTAAATAAACTCTTCATAAAGTAACGTCAATATTGTATGTTGACTATGAACGCATAACGTTCATAACGTCAACAAATATTGTACATTTTTCATATCGATGTCTAACAGCCAAAAAGGGATAAGCGACCTTATTTGCGAAATCGACATATTTATGTTTAGAATCGGCTTTTTGGCTGTTAGGCATCGATATTATATAAGTTTATTTCGCAAAAAATGTCGCTTAGGTATCCCTTTTTGGCTTAGGCATCGATATATTTATTGCGTGGAATTAGTGTGTACTAAACAGTACAACTTTAATTCAAGCTCCTTGATTTATTTATTGCAACATTTAGCTTTTCATATAATATATTTTGTGAATTCTATAACTAAGGTTAGCTAATGTGAAATGTAGATAACAGCATTATCTGAGAACAAAGACTAACAAAAGTTTCTCGTGTAAACTGTGGACTATATTAGTGAACTGTACGACATCACTAACATTTTGCTCATTCACACTAGGCTGTGGTTTTCCTTTGTTGAACTACTAAAACGGTTTAAAATAGTACGGTTACAATGATGCTAGGTTCTATAATATAGGGAACAAGTCAGCCGCTATAGATACATACATAACTAGCACTTCCCGCGCGACTTCGTCCGCGTTTTAATTTAGTGGGAATTGTTGACAAAAGTGATAAAGCGATTACGAGGGCGATAATACAATACCAGCCATAAATATAAGTTACCGATTCTCAGTTCTGTAATACTAACACAAAATCCCAAGTAAATATTTGACCAAACTATTGATCAAACTTGCTACTATAGCAAGCTTCAGTCATGCCTACATGCCTAGTCCAATAAAAGCAAGCCCCAAGCACTTTGCATTTTTAAGCTAGATAACAAAGGTTAGCGAGAAATGTTACAAAAATGCATTATCAAAGTAACAATTGGAACAAAGCGAACAATGGGTCGTGTAAATCCTGAACTGTTACATGGAAATGGAACTGCAGGAACCTGTTCGTTTTGCACAGCACTGCGGTTTTTCTTTCTCTAAACAGGTATGTAACAGTTCCGGTAGGTATTCGTTTGTGTGTTGTGAACTAGTATTTTGGAACCGTTAATATGTTATGTGTGTGAGCTGCATGTTCTGGTATGCTTTATGCTTGATCTTCAAAGCATAATTGTGTTTTAGGAAATTGTTGTTAACTCAGCCTCAAGCGAATTTCAGTAAGTAGATGTAAACCACGATTTTGTTATCTTTAGACTTTCAAATATGGAAGGTTCACATGATTTGATATTGTTATGAGTTGTAAGCAATCGTCTTATCGAAATCTCACCGAAGCTGAAAGCTGTTATTTTGTAAATATCGGCAAAAACATGGCTTTGCATTCAAAGTCAAAAGCTCCGTCTACATAAACTTCCTAAGCTTTAAAGTTCCTATTTTTCAGCTCACAATCCATAGACAATCTAACGTACGTATCCCATATTTTTCCATAGACATAATAGTCTATCATAGTAGTCCGCAGTGACCATAAATTGAGATAAGAGTGATTTCCACTGGACGTTCGTAATCTTCGCAGTAAACTGTTTTCGCCGACGTTAAAAATAAACTTTATGAGCGAGCTTAAACAGACTTTGCAGTTTTATTGCTTTCAAATTAAATTTATTTTAATGCATCATTGTAATTGTGAAAACTAAATGTCTAGTTCCGGTTTTCATGTTTTGTAATGTTGCAATTTCCTTTTCAGCAGCTTTGAATTTAAATTATTTTTATTTTTTCTTCATATAGTTTAGATAAATAATTGGGATAACGGCAAGATAATGATGATGATAATGATTTAGTTACTTTATGTATGCCTATTTGCGTATGTACAAAACAATACAATAATATACAAAAACAAGCCAATTCGCGAGAGAAAATGTGGCTACTTGTCTTGATAATCACCACGAGAGCAATATTTCAAAGTATTGTCCTTCTTTTTTTGCTCACAATGTAAACCAAAGTTAACGAGCCAACTTTTCACTTGTCTATACCTACTTAAGAAGTATTACTAGTTTCAAACATAGTCTGTGGTTTGTGCCAACGTTTAGTACGCGGCACCCTTCAAGACACTCGAAGCCAGTAAGTGCATGCTTGCGACTTGCTTTGGGTAAAGTTCACATCTACAGCCTTGGGGGCGTTTATAACTACGTCTATGATAAATGTGACGCACTTAAACATAGGACAATGTGCTTTTGTGACGAAAATAAGTCATGCAAACGGTTTAGCGTGCGAATCGTAACTAATATTATAAATGCGAAAGTGAGTTTGTTTGTTTGTTACCCTTTCACGCTAAAACGGCTGAACGCATTTGGCACATGGGTAGACCATGAGCTGGGCTAGAACATAGAATACTTTTTGTCGTGGTTGTCATCGATCTACATAAAACACACCCTATGGCACTTGGTAATAGTGTAGCTTTCTGCAAGTGAAAGAATTTTCGAAATCGGCGGCGGGGCAATTGCGTAACACACTAATTACGGTAGGAATCGTTTCATTTTGACAGTTGAACAACATTCATTGCGCTATTTACGATGTTGAGCAGACAAATTTTTTGAATTTAAGAAGCAATGGATTAAATTTGCTTCAAAATGATTCAGATTCTGATTGATAGTGTGTTACGCAATTCGCGTGCTGATCATTACTTCCAGAGATTAGGCTCCTTCATACAAACTAACTCTCTATAATATTAGCGTGGATTGCATAACCTTTTTGGCTGTTTCTCAAAATTGCATAATGTTATTCACTTATAGGTATTTTTTTATATTGTATTGTGCATCTACATAAGTGCCTATAAGAAGAGTAATTATAATTACCAATATGACTTCATTATGTCAAACCATAAAATAAATAAAGAAAATACATTATCATTTATTACAGTTGAGTATATACATAACTGATGCCACGATAACATGAAATGGGTAGACATAATGACAATAAATGGGTAAACAGCTACATTGGCATGCTAAATTATAACAGATGTATGTACCGTATTGTGATAATGTCGAGTATCAATATTTTCACAAAAATAATGATCACCGTTCACTTCTCGTCTTGACTAAGTCAAAGTGTCACTGAACATCGTTCTTTTTATTCATCCACTAGCTGTGCCCCACGACTTCGTTCACATGGAAGTCGTGAGATAGACAAATACAAAAATAACAGCCACAATAAAACTCCCTCGTCGCCCGACCCGCCATGTTGCTTCCTCGAGAATTGGCCTACCGAATGCAAAAAGAATTTCTCAAATCCGACTGTTATGTTTCAGATTAATTATTTTTGCATGGGTTTTAATTTTTTTGCGCGGAACCCTAATTATTATTCTAAAATAAAAGTGGCCCAAGTTATTCCTCGTAACATCAGCTATCTGCCAGTGAAAGTCCCGTCAAAATAAGTCCAGCCGTTTCGGAGATTATCCGGAACAAACAGACAGACAGACCGACCGACAGACAGACGGACAAACATTTAAAAACTATATTTTTTTTGTTATAAGTACCGTATAAAATTTCATAGAATTTAGTAAAAAGCGTTATTTTGACATTAAAAACAGACACTTCAATTCTATTTATTTGTATAGATGTATAGATTTATTTGGATCAGCCTTCGAGCTTTAAATAAAATAGCAATACTACCAAACATCTGGACCGAGCTTAATTTATTAGGTCCTAATCGTTTTCTATCTAAGACTTAACCATAACTTTAAACTTTTGTAAAAAGCTCAACCAAGCAATTTTATTGAGAATAAAACTAATAATTATACGTAATCACTCTCTCAAAGAGAGGAGGCCTGAGTCCCAGCAGTCGGAAAATTATAGGCTGAAGAAATTGAAAGAATTGAATCGTATCTAACTAACTAAAAATAGAAAATAGGTAATTTGTTTTCCGAGAAAACGCCATAACTTTGGGACCGATAAACAAACAGAGCATTTTGGATTTTATGTGGAAACAAGAAACACATTAATAGTCGTAGGATTTGGAACAATTTCAAAGTCATAGTTTTTCGGTAGTTTTTCAAGAGCTTTGGATGGATTGACTGAAGTCACAGAATAAAGGCTCTCGCAGACAGGCGCGATGCGACTCTGGTGGAACAGTTTCTATGAAAATTTCATTGAAATTGTTCTACCGGTATCGCGTCGCGCCGTCGTGTTGAATTAATGAAGTACTCCAAGTGAACGCTCCTAATTTTTTACTGGTGCATAGCCTGATGTTAAAACATGGGTTAATTGTTTATTGACTATAGTTTCTAACGCTTTGCTTTCTTCTTTAGAAAGACGTACCGGAGGGCCTAAACAAGTGGCAATCGCTTTCACAGCGTTTCATATTCCTCCAATGTTTTTCAACAGGATTGACATAAGCTTGGTGTCATTGGGTTTGTCATTTGGTGACATTGTATTGGGTTTTTCCATCTGGAATTTCTCAGTGGCAGCCCGGAGTCTGGATTTATGCCTGATTGATGGCAATAGGCTCGCCCCCTATACAAGATGTAACATAATTAACGCACAACCTCTTAGGGGGTCATTTTACTCATCATTATGAACAACTTTTACTATGGGACCAAACCTGAAATCGCGAAAAAAAATCAGCTGTACTCTACATTTTGACGAGATATGCGAACATGCAGCAGATTTTTTTTGCGATTTCAGGTTTGGTCCCATAGTAAAAGTTTTTCATAATGATGAGTACAATGACCCTTTAAGAGGTTGTGCGTTAATTATGTTACATCTTGTACATGGGACTTTAACATAACTGGCAAAATGTGGGTGTACTATCTATAGTACACCTCTGCCGAAACCTTCGGGGAAAGAAGGCGTGATGTTATGTTATGTTGACAAATTGACATTAGCTTTTCATATGTTGTGACTTTTCCATCATCATTATCGCGGATAGATTACAATGTCACATTGATTTCCTATTAACTAATCACTTTTTCCCACAAATCTGAACCACTTAACGGCGCATCGAGTCTTTTACCCAACTGCGGCGAAGCCAAAAAAGGGAGTTTGTGTTTGACCTGTATGTATGTATGAATTCTCCATCCCTATGTTCCCTCGTAACTACTAAACAGTTGAACCAATTTTGATGAATGATCTGTCTTTATTCGTCTTTATTGTGCGAGTGTCACTGGGTATATTAAAATAAGATCAAAATGGTGGATTTTTGGCGCCAAAATGTGTGCTTTCAAAAAAACAAAGGTGACCTTTTTGTCTTCAAACAATCTCATGCAGTCGGAGGTATCTTTTCAACGACAATAAAGACCTATTGCCTCCGATTGCATGAGATTGTTTGGAGACAAAATAGGATTGTTTCCATCTTTTTTAAAGTTTACTTTTTACGCAGTCGGGTTTTTAGTTTTTTTTTTAATTTACTTTATTTTATACACGTTTTTATAACCCTTGTTTGAAGTAGTAAACAATTAAATTAAAAACTAGGGAAATATGTTGATATTAATGGGGATATAATACTAGGTAGTATACACGATGGAAAGACGATTTGATAAAGTTGGCTCGATAGAATAAATTCACAAAGTTACTTCTTTCCGAGTAATGTTTTCCTCTATTCCCTACTTATTTTGTATAAATAAGTAATTTGATATTATGATTCATTTACTAAAATAATTTTCATAAATAACTGGAACGTTTATATACGATAGTTTTTTATTTTAAGAGCAATATTATGATGAAAATAATATCGAAAAACATCGAAAAAGTGCAAAAGTATGGTTATTTTCTTTACTCTTTACACGTAAAGAAAAAGACAGAGCCAAAGGCAAACGCTCGGTGCGCCCTTAAGACACTTGACATTAACTTTGGAAATCACGAGCATAACCTTGTAACGGTGGGCGTTTTCAAAGGCAGATTACAGCGTCAATATTTAAACCCCACCTTGCTGCCGTCGGCCACGCGGTCTCGACTGAAGTTCCCGCGGGTATAAGTGACATTTCCCTTCCCTCTTCATGTTTCATTCAGTGTTTTAACTCCCTTCAGAGCCACGCATAGATAAACATTACTTTTTAGGCAAATTACATAGTTCTGGCCAAAAGGTAGCAGTTTTGAGGTTAGAATTGAACACTTAAACGTGGATAGCCGATAATGGGTAATACTATCACTATATCAGGTACGGGCACATTACTAGATTATCTCGCAAAAAATATTTTCTGTGAAAATGGACCACAGACTGCTGAAGCGAAAACTGTTCTATGTGTAGATATCTCAGTTTACTTCGGATCACAGGACATTTATTGTAAACTAGTAACGCTCCCCTGCTGCGCACGGTTTTTACGACTTGACAAAACGTGTTTTTTTTTATTATGTGTTAATTTTATATTAAATGCATACACATAAACCTTCCAGAATATATTCTCTAAATGATGGTGAAAACTGCGTCAAAATCCGTTGCGTAGTTTAGAAGTAAAACGCGGTCACACAGACACACGCGAAAAGTGACTTTAATTTATAATAATATGTATATGTCGTAGTAATATGGTTGTAGCCGTCTTAGAGTTATATCCCTAGGGATATAGTTATATGAAAGCGGCTCATAACTGTCGGAGTGACTTAATTTTGTTATTGCAACCAATTTCGACGTAGCGCTCAAAAAAACCAAATTTCATCAAAATCTATTGCGTAGTTTAGAAGAACTAAGCGGCCATTCAGGCAGACGCCAAAACCGACTTTATTTTAGATTTATACATACAATCTATTAGATATGCTACTAGCGACCGCCCCTGCTTTGCACGGTTTTTACGACTTGACAAAACATCGAGATTTCTTTATTGTAAGTTTAATATTAATGTTTAAGTCGCAGGAAGATGGTTGTAGCCGTCATAAAGTTATATCCCTAGGGATATAGCTAAATACCGTAATATAGTTATATGAAAGCGGTTCATAACTGTCGGAGTGCCCTGATTTTGTTACTGCGACCAATTTCAACGTAGTGCTCGACGGACGCTGCCGCGGCACCGCTCGCTTCGCTCGCTCGGCTCGTGCGTAGTTGGTCACAGTTCTAACCTAACCTATTTGGTCGGAGTTCCTTAGTAGCTATATTACTAGATCGTGCTCGATCTTATTTATATTCCTAGTAAGATAGTTATGAACCGCTTTCATATAACTATGTATATGAGGGCTACAAGCATCTTACTGCGACATAATACAGAAGAATTAAATTATATTATTATTTTTGTGTAGTGTTTTTCTTCTCAGCTCTTTGGCTGGTTTTGCAAAATTTACGGATCGAAGCCAAGTAAATGCAGCGTGGGGTGTGTTATTATTATTATTGGTGTCAGGTTGTTTTGATAAATACCTAATTAAATTCTCTTTCTTTTTATTTTTTTTCATAAATCCCATTTCAGTGTTCCATAACTAACTTTGTACAGAAAGTTAATTAATTTAAAACAATCACGTAACGACTTGGGGAAGTTTGTAAAACATTTAATCTTCTTCAGTTTTAGACATTTATTTTTTGTTCATACTTTTGTAAGCATGTATTTAGGGAAATACAAAGAAGAACAAAGAGCTTTAACGAATTTGGTTGAAATAAATCTAGAAGTTGAAATATTTTGTAGTGTAACATTATTCCTTGGTCGGCTACCTGATAAGTACCTGCCCACTATTAAAAACGTCGCCGTCGTTATGGAAAAGTTCCGACATTTCTCAAGTTTTAATTGGTGAGTTATGTCGTTTCTGCATTATGAGGTCAAACTTGACTTACACTGGTCAGCAAATAAACCGAGCCACCCGCTACCTAGGAACTCTGATTCGATTTTCTCAAAAAGTATAAAACTTACAACTATCAAAGTTATACCTACAAAAAGTGCGTTTCATGGTGATTAAAATGACTACAAATTAATTCGAAAGTACCGTCAACTCACATTGTAATCGAGCAACAAACACAATGCTAACGATTTGCTCTGTTTTCACCAGAGTTTGAAATTAGCGTTCTTTTTCTCTACAATGAGGGTAGTCGGATATTTCTTATCATTTCTTTAGTTTTTGTCCATCGTTTGCTCAGACGCGTGTGTTTTTGCTACTTTTTTCGATTAATAATGGATAAACACCTCAGGAAGCAGCTCAAGCTGTAGCATTACTTCAAGCAGGCATTGCGCAACGTGAAGTCGCTCGAAGGCTTCGAATCAGCAGATCTTCGGTGCAACGAGTTTACAGACGATACCTAGAGACTGGAGCATTCGATCGCCGTCCAGGTACGGGCAGACCTAGTGCTACATCAGCAGCAGATGATCGTTATATCCACCTTACTGTTCTGCGAAATCGCCACCTCAACGCAGTTCAAGTCCAACAAAGTCTGCGTGACGAACGCCAAGTGGTCATAAGTTCAGATACCGTCAGAAGGAAACTTGCTGAACGGAACCTGACCCCAAAAAGAGCTGCAACAGGCCCAGCATTAACGGTAGCACACCGTCGAGCACGACTTGAATTTGCTCGAGAGCATAGGGATTGGACATTAGAGCAGTGGAGTAATGTACTCTTCACTGATGAGACCAGGGTGAGTCTACATGGAAGTGATCGACGTCAGAGAGTATATCGTCGCCCTGGAGAACGTTATTCTCAGTGTTGCATCGAGGAAACTGTTGCTTATGGAGGAGGATCTGTAAGGGTCTGGGGCGGCATCTCGTTAACAGCACATACAGCGTTAGTTTTCATCGAACCGACGGGCCGTACACGTGGACTGACTTCTCATCACTACATTACTGAAATCCTCGCAGACCATGTGGTACCTTACGCAGGATATATCGGACAGGATATGCAATTGATGCATGATAATGCACGGCCTCATGTTGCTCATGTGGTGACCCAGTATCTACGCGACGTCAGCATTCGTACGATGGACTGGCCAGCTCGAAGCCCGGACTTGAATCCGATAGAACACTTATGGGATGAGCTGAAACGTCGGGTTCGAGCCCGGGTACCTGCTCCAACAAGGCTTCCAGAGCTGCGAATCGCAATTGAAGAGGAGTGGAATACAATTCCTCAAGATTTTATCGTCAGGCTCGTAAGGTCGATGAATACAAGGATGCTGGCAGTTATCCGAGCAAGGGGAGGGAATACGGAATATTGATCAAAAACTTTTTTTTTAAATTTTATCTTTGTTTTTGGCTTTAATTTTTTTTTCACTTTATCATTACTAACGATTGTCACGACTGGAAAACGACTCTTCTTTGTAAAATCCTTAATAAACACTGAAATATTGATTAAACCCAATGAGTTTCCTTTCATTTTAATCACCATGAAACGCACTTTCTGTAGGTACAACTTTGATAATTGTAGGTTTTTTAGTTTTTGAGAAAATCGAATTAGAGTGCCTAGGTAGCGGGTGGCTCGGTTTATTTGCTGTCCAGTGTATTTCCCGAAGCATTCTTGTTAGAATAACTTGTAACTATAGTGAGTTAAGTACGTAGTAGCTTTCCCCTATTTATAAAGTCACAATACCGTTTCTAAATGCATGAATTGAACGTGGAAATTCTAAAAATACTCCATGAGTGGTCTCACTATTCGAACTTTGTTCCCGATTTCGTTTTCAAATAAAATTGTAATGAGATGTAATTTCCTGAACCCCGCCTGGCATTGTACCTACAAGGAATGTACGTATATTTGTGTTAATTAAAGTTAATACTATTGTTAAGGACTTTCAGGTCAAAGGTTGCCGACCATTGAACCTCTTTCAATACCCCTTCTAAGCTAAAAGCACTCATAAACACGTTTTACAGCTAGTCGTGTTTGAAAATTACTATTTGTAAAAGCTCAGAACCATTGGTACCATTGTGTTCCGAATGTTCCGATGTTCCAGTCCATAAGACAAAGTGGAAAGACGAAGACATCTGTATTCCGTTGTGTGTACGTCTTTAATTAAAACTTTGTCAGAACAGGCGATAGGGATATTCGGTACATAGTTACTATTGTTTTACGACTTTGTGTATATTCAGGTACATAATTTTTATTAGTTTTTATCTATGTTTCCATGAGTTCGTTGAACGTTGTTTCTAGTCTTTGGATTCTTTCGTTCGTTTAGACACATTAGTCGCAGCTTAGTTGTTAGGTACAAATGACTAAGCTGGATGTAGGTATTGATTGAAAGATGAAAGCTAAAAATAGTGTATACGGATATGATGGCTAACAAGATGTACCTGCCTATGGAGGAAGATATGTTGAGCCGACCGGAAAAATTGGCTAGTAAGGGATGATGAGGAGGTACGATTCGGCTAAGAATTTTTGTATTTTTACTCACACAATCTTAGCACTCGGTACCAACAAAAAAGAAACGGAACAATTGGGATAATTGCGTAACATACATTGCGTTATTTACGTTGTTGTGCAGACGAATTTTTATAACCTATGAAGCATTG
This sequence comes from Fissipunctia ypsillon, assembly GCA_947568875.1. Lineage (NCBI taxonomy): Eukaryota > Metazoa > Arthropoda > Insecta > Lepidoptera > Noctuidae > Fissipunctia > Fissipunctia ypsillon. The sequence goes on along the minus strand of OX387659.1, from coordinate 9,235,727 downwards.
GATTAGGAGTTTCCTTCAAAACCCTCGGATTGTGATTGAAAGTATTTTACGCAATTAAGGTTTGGATTAAATCAATGTGACTGGAATGTGTGAGATTGTAACAAAGTTAACTGTTTACGTGTGACAGCGAGTGAAACCGTCGTCGGTGCCCGGCGGTGGAAAATGCGGTGCAATCCTGAACTGAAGTTCTGCGTCCTTGGCACTAACAGACTTATCTGCTCCGAAATTTATTTAGTTCGCTGCACCAACTTTCAATTGCTGGCAATCCTATTTGTATAGGAGAAAGACTTTTGAATTTTCTCTGAAGACCACGTCGAATTAAATTAATAAGATTTAGTCGTTTCCATTAACAACTTGCTATAAGTACCTTATGTTTGAATGTTATAAATCCGTTTTTATTTTTTAAGACGATTGTTGTAGAATAAGTTTAAAGAAGTATAGAGGCATGAGGAACAGGGTGTAAAGTTCACTCATCCTCCATAGGAAAGGGAGGATCCTCCGACCAGACGGGTGTTGTGTCTGGTGGGCTACTGCCCGACAGTTGATTGTTTTTGGGGAATGGCATCTCGCAGTTCAACCTATAGGAGGTTGTCGACTGCTTAACCGGGCTTTCCTGTGGATGCCTCAGTAAATTAAGGCCTCCAGCCAGGCTTAAAACTAAGACTAAAAACTAAGCGACTACACGCTAAGGGCACCCCCTGTGGGGTACGGACCTCGGCTTAGGGCGTCGCTGGGAGAGGACAGCAATGGGACATGCTGGATCGGATTATTTGGGGGCAAATTTAGAATTACGGGCTCAGCTGTGCGGGCTGGCTCGAGCAAGGGTCGGGGTGGGTATGGACGGGGGCGTCGCGGTGGCCCTCGGCGGCGAGGGCGGAAGCACGGCGGTCTCGATTTGAGTTTCCGGATCGTGCTGGTGGCGGGATTACTCTCCTGGAGGAGAGTTATGGCGTCATCCGGGACAGTTAGGGCGTGCCTAGGACGGCGGATGCGACTTATGCGCGACGGTGTGTAGCGGGCGGCCGCCGCAATCAGGGGATTCGGGTGTTTGGAGGCAGATTCGAAGAAACGCTTGGCGAGGCGTTTCATGAACTGCTGGACGGTTGGGATTTTTAGATCAACGTGAAGAGACTCGTTGCGTACATAATAGGGTGCCCCCGTGACCTTTCTGAGGAAACGGTTCTGTAGGGTCTGCATCCTATGGAGCAAGTGTGGCTTAGCGTGCGCAAATACAACACAAGCATACGTCATGATGGGACGGATGACTGCGGTGTAGATGCGCAGCTTGCACTTAAGGGATAGTTTGCTACGCGCGGTCAGGATGAAATGAAGCCTGCCGAGAGCGCAAGCGGCACGCGAACGAGCCGTCTTGATGTGCTCTCTAAAGGTCAGGTGTTGATCTAAGATTACGCCAAGGTATTTGGCTTGCTTCTCCCAAGGGATCGGCTTGCCATACATGGTGATCGGGCTAGGAGGTGCGGAAGCGCGGAGTCGCGGTCGCGTGAAAAGGACGGCCTGACTCTTATCGGGATTGACCTCAATCCTCCACTTCCGGAACCAGACGCCTAAAGCGTTTGCGGAGTTTTGGAGAGTTCTGGCGATAGAATTCTGGCACCGCCCTGTGTAGTAGATAGCTGTGTCATCGGCGAAAAGCGCCAAATGAGTCTTGCTACATTTGGGGATGCCCGACAGTTGATGTCGGGATGTTGTATATATGCTAGTCGCGCGGTAAACTCTGATTGCGCGATGCAGGATTTTGCGTGACGTCAGTGTGATGCGTTCCAATGTGGCGATGTAGATGTGCCGCCACATCACTATCCTCCGGAGACCGGAGGTCGATAGTGGACAGAGTCGTGTATCTTGCGATGCTTGCCAGGGCCAGTTGAGGTTCCAGTGAGTCGGAACCGGGTGCCGCATAGTTCACGGTGAGTCGGAACTGTCTGCGGAGATGCCCCCAGTGAGTCGGGGTGGCGCTGCGTTATGCTCCAGTGCGTCAGTGCGTCGGATGTAGTACAGCGCCGAGTTGAGGCTGACTGCTGGCGTCGACCAGGAGAGGTCTGAAGGGCTCTGCTTGTTTGACCGGCCGAGAGTGCAGTGTGCTGTGCCAAGGTTGCTGATGAGGCTGAGGGTGATGACCAGGTATGCGCAGTCGCTGCATGCTGGTGGTCAGAATACCCGTTGAAGCCGTGGGTGCTGGCTGGCTGTGTGACTCGCTGCTCGAAAGCTCGAGGAAGTGATGCTGATGACGTCACGCTGTAGTAGTTGCACGAAGGCTGCGCTGACGTTCATGTTCGGGGTCACCAGTATAGAGGCATGAGGATCAGGGTGTAAAGTTCACTCATCCTCCATAGGAAAGGGAGGATCCTCCGACCAGACGGGTGTTGTGTCTGATGGGCTACAGTTGATTTCGGGATGTTGTATATATGCTAGTCGCGCGGTAAACTCTGATTGCGCGATGCAGGATTTTGCGTGACGTCAGTGTGATGCGTTCCAATGTGGCGATGTAGATGTGCCGCCACAGAAGCACAACCAATACACCTTCTGGTATTCCTACGCATCAATAAGACTCTTAACTGTTTAATCTAAACAAAACCAGCCCATAACTAAAGCTAGAAGCTCCAGAAGAGCGGTGGCCGTCATATTATAACAGCCGTCACGAAAATCTATCATTTTCATCAGTATTTGTAATTAAGGTTACAAAAAACGCTCTCTATTTGGGCAGATATTGTGTGACTGTTCACCGCTCGATCTTACAAAACCAAGGCTTACTCTCTATGATGAAAAAAAAGCAATAAATATGTATTTCTCAATTCAAATATCGAGTAAAAGAGTATTACCACTCCTCTCAACCGTGAGAATTTATATATTTATATACACACATATAGGTTTATAGCATATTCATTTATTTAAGTATTAGTTAATTTTTGCTTTATATATGTGTAAGTATATTTAATATTTTAATTTAAGACGTCACAAATCATATTCTTCTCTTCTTGTTCTCACACACTATTGTCTACATTTCTTTTTCACTTCTCTTTTCGCATCTCTGCTGGAAGAAATTTCTTAAGAAATAAGCAGTACCTTTGTACTCAATACTTATAATGTTGTATCTATATATGTTTTATTGTGTGTGTAAATATGCATAGCAACAATTTTTCATTTAACGATAAAATCGATGATCGTCTTCAGTCTTCACGAGGCTTTTATTTGCGCTCTAAGATAATGAAATACATCTTTACATAAACGCTATTGCACTTGCAATAGCAGAACGTCATTTTAATTGTACCTTTACTCAGATGCAAGTAAGTAGGTACACAATGAAGAATAAATTACTAAATTACCTAACGTCGCCATGTAAAACACCGTTCATAATACAGTATCGTAAATAGTATTTTTAAGTGCACATAATGATACAAGAACATGTCACTTACGATCTTTTAAGTTATTATGTTGTTAACGATTTGTGTCGTTTGTAAACTAATGATTTTGTCAAGTCCTCATCGTGAGTGGGTCGTCCCCTTTCATTCTGTGAATAATGTTACTTGTAAGGATGTTAGCAGACACTATTCTTTGGATAAGAGTAATATCCTTAACGTTCTTTAATATTTCTGTAATGCGTTGTGATTGTCGCAATCAATAGAATTCCATTCCAGTAACTTCAACCTATCTTAAAAAGTGTCACCGAGCTTTGTTCAACGGCTACAACAACATAACACACACAATATAATAATTCTAAAGCTATACGACACATTTTTTCCAACGAAAGCCCTTTATTGACCATAAGGGAAAACGTAGTACATGACATAATATTACCCCTGTAATTCTGTATCTGTCTGTATCTTAGCATGTACACCCACATTTCATCAGTTATGTTTAAGTCCCATTTAATAGGGGGCGAGCCTATTGTTATCAGCCGGGCACAAATCTAGGCTCCGGGTTGCTACTGAGAAATTCCTGATACAAGAACCCAATAACGCTTTGCCCGACCTGGGAGTCCAACCCAGGGCCGCCTGCTCAGCAGTAGTGCTTGCGGCAGTATACATAGCAGTATGTATAACGGAGAAAACATAGTGTTAAACCATTTAAGTCGTTGATTGACCATTATTACAACCCGCTGACTACTGTTAGCACCATCTATGTCACTAATGAAAGTCAGCCAGACTGAACCAAGCTTCATTCGAAGGATCCGAAATGCATTCAGAGATTGGGCCCGATTTAATTGATATTAGAAAAAATAAATAAAAGCTTTTCTGTGTTCACTTTGTCCCCAAATAAATGGCTATTCTGAAACGTTATTTATTTAATGAATTGTTCTTTTTCATTCAGCTGGGTGTTAAATGTTAACTGGAGATGTAATTATTGTTGAGTAGGGTATTTACCAGGCTAATGGATTTTCATTCGTAATTATCATTGAAAGATACAAAGATTTAAATCGTTAGGTTTGCCCTCACAGTACTTATGTCGCGAAAAAAGTGTCCACACCAGTCCACACTGAGAAGAATGAGCTTACACATTCCGTTTCCATGGTGACTGCGGATTGTGTGTGTCAGAGGTGTCAAAACTGCGTTTAACTATTCATATCATCAAACGTTGAGTATTCAATGATCTGGCCAGACCACATCATGATGTGACTAGTGGTCGATGTTCTATTTAATGAAATACAACCATTTCATGAAATGATCAATTCTAATATCTGGCCACGACATAGCCATTACGGTTTAACAGGAGTAGGTACGATGCGACTGTCTTCTCAATTATGACTGGGTTCTGGTTAAAATTGAGAGAAGCTTTGATAATCCTTGAGAATAGCACCATAGCATAGAAGTCGCCTTAAGAGGGCAATCGCTTTCAAAGCATTTAGTATTTCTACAACGACTTTGTCCTACTGTATGGGACTTAAGTCAGTCCCATACATTAGGACTTTTCCATCATTGTTAACGCTGATAGAATGTCACTTTCTCTACAGTCCGGCCGTTGAGAGAATGCGTTCCTGACGCCTGTCAGTCGGACAATTTCTAGTATCTATAAGGATCAAATTCGCAAAACACATATTCGTTAGTATAAAACTGACAGGTGTAAAAAACGCATTCTCTCGACGGCCGGACTGTAGTCTTCTAACCGAATGACGAGGAAAATTCTGCGCAGTTTGTCAAAAAAAAAACAAGTGCGCAAAAAAAAAAACTTTTTTTGTTTGTAAAAATAATATCGATAATCGGCAACGAAATAACACTCTTAATTCTTGATATTTTTGTGGTTTACAAGACGAATCGAGGATATTAGGTATTGTCAATTCCTAGTACCTAGATTTTTGTGTTTCTACTAAGTACGGAAAAAACTTGCAACTCAGTGTACGGATATATGGAGGTAGGTGTTGGTTTATAGGACGCATCTCGAGATGAGGAAAATGGGCTATGTAAGCCCATTTTTAATGCACGAAGTCAATGATGTGGTTAATTAGTGATTTACCTACAAGCATTGTTATATAACAGTTTCTTGGTATACTCGGGTAACTTCTAAATTGATTGCATAAATAATAAGTGACCATGCTGTATACCTAAACCATGGGTCATTGATTACTACCAGCTATGTTCCGTTGGTACATTTAATTTGAGTTGAATAATTGTGGGCGTCCAAGCAAAAAGGGTCCAGTAGTGGGGTATTGAATTAAGACCAGATTCGGTATCTAGAATAGTCAATTGATAATAAGGATTTAAAAAATATTCAAAATATTGCACATTTTTTTCAAATCAGGCATTTCAAGTTGAAACTCTGAAAAAACTTGATCTGAGAAAAAGAATTTGCAAAGTTTGATTTTTGGTACTTAGTACATTTTCTGGTACTTAGAAACATCGTATAAAGTCATGTACTATAAGAACTTGTAGATAATTGAGAATTAATTAATAATCAATTCAAATCGAGAAATGCAATTTTTTCACCCAACTTTACAAAACTGCGTATATCTGGGAAACTAAATGCCGAGAACTTTTTCAAAATGAACTTAGGTATATGAGGCAGTTAGCTAGTACACAAATTAATATAATTTGTGCTGAATCATACTCAGGTATGTAGATAAATTATCGAGTCTCCATACTGTATTAAGCCGTAGAAATACATATGGCTAAACTACTTCTTTTAATACATCTGCAAGATTGTATACTACTTTTAAGAGCTGTATTCAGTACTTACTGTTAAGCTTGCAAACTTTGTAAAACATACACTTTTCTTTATTCAGTTTTCAATTTACACATTACCATTCTACAAAATCATTTCATAACCTCAAAATGTCTAATAAAACCATAAACAAAAATAAAATATTCCTACTCGTGAACAAATTAGATGCAATTCCAAATTCAATTAAATTAGTTTGAGTCAGCATTGTTCAGCGGTCCACACGCGAGCACTGAGTAATGCATGAACCGAGTAGGTACGGTCCACACTATATTGATCCACAAGGATTGTATAATGCAGCCTACATTTGGCTGCTGGTTGTATTTGTCAGCTGGATAGAGTTACTAGCTACAGTTTTTATACCTTGTACTGTAGGATATGAAGATAGTCTTTTCCCAACTATGTTGGTGTCGGCTTCGGCTTCCAATCTAACCGGATGCAGCTGAATTCAGGACTGTAGGATATGAAGATAAGTTCTGAATTCGTGCATCAATTTCCTGTTTTGCCACTGGAAGCATGACAAGCATGACTACGCCTAGAGCCTGATTTACACGTTGCAATTTAAAATACCTGTGGCATATCATAGAACAGTAATAAAATGACAAATGCGTGCACTGACTTGACAGGTTCACTCAATCTGTGTGGTTCTTTCCTCAAAAAACCATTTCATACACCAATCTACACGGACTTTGAAAGAGAGCGTGGCCTCTGAGTTTGTTTCAGCCTTTCTTCTCAGAGTAAGTAATCGGATAGGAAACGCCGGCCTCATCTAGTTTTTAAAATATGATAGATGAGTAAAAGTGTTTGTTCAAATCTACAAAATTAAAATCATTTATCATTTATAATGATTTGCATTGTCTAAACTTTAGACGATGCAAGTGATTTACCTATTACTTAAATGTTATTGTATGCCACAGGCAAGAAACTTGCATCGTGTTAATGGGGACCTTAACAAAAAAGATCTGTCTCCAAATCGGTGACAGATTTTCTTTGTTCTCGTTTTTTCTTTTCTTTGCTGTTTGAGCCTAGATCGTATCTTGCAGGTTCTGTTAAAGATAATGTTAGCGTTTTGTTTGTTCTTGTGCATAATACTCTTCTTGTTTATATTTTTATCTCAGTGGTATAAGCACTTTTTTGAGAGCTAATCGATATTGAATGAGAAAAAAAAATGCATCTTGACTATTGAACATTTTGTTGAAGCTTTTTGTGGTCTATATTGTAATTATACCTATATTATAAAGCCATATAAAGGCTCCTGCATACAGGCGTGACACGCGACGCGACACAAAGGCACCGCTCGTCGCGCGGCACGCGGTGCCTTTGTGCGCGTCGCGTGTCGCGCCTGTTTGCAGGAGCCTTACATGAATAACTTAATAGAATATTGTTATAAATAGTAAGCAGGTAGGAACCTAAACACGTGACATGACCCGGTGTTATGTTTATTTATGTAGTTTAAGGTATAATTTATAAAAAATGAAATATCCCTTAATTAGCAAGCAATTAATCATGTGCACGACGCAGTACCCAATGATTGAGACGTCAGCATTCGATACTTTTAATCAATCTGCGCTCGCGCACGTGCCACATAATGTAAAGATGTCGACGTCTATGTTCACCTGCGCATTAGGCATGCATAGCTTCACGCTCATTTCCTCAGTAGGTACCTCTTAAATCCACGTGCGGGAATGAGTAGCTGAGCAAGAACGTAAATGTGCGTAAACTCTGACATACTTATATTTCTCCATGCAAGAGTTTAAACTGGTGTAAACTAGCTTAACTACAGAACTGTCAGTTTACACCTTCTTTCATAGATCTATGGTTTACACAGACAAGTACTTCTTTTTATCGTAGGTAGGATAGATCATCTGCCTAGCCTTTTCCCAACTATGTTGGGGTTGGCTTCCAGTCTAACCGGATGCAGCTGAATACCAGTATTTTAGACGGAGCGACCTATTTGACCTCCACAACCCAGTTTCTGGGTAACACGATACCCCTTGGTAAGACTGGTTGTCAGAATTTCGGGCTTCTGACGACCTGTAACGACTGTTAAAGATCCATGAATGACAGCCGAGACCAACGGCTCAACGTGCTTTCCGAGGCACGGAGGGAGTCTTGGTATGTGAAGATGATCACCCAACCACGGACCAACCGCTGAAAGCGTAGCTTGACCTCATCGATCGTCCCGTGCGGCTGTTATTACTTAACCACAAGCTATATGAAATAGCTAATATGACGTGGTAAAAATAGTAGCAAGTCAGCGAAATTGGTGCCGTGCGCATAATGTGCGTTAAAGTATCTCACTCATGGAGGCTTTATACAGAGAATATTGAGTTAACATGGAAGTGGCTAAATGATAACAGCCGCACGGATCGATTGAAGGTTAAGTTACGCTTGCTGCGGTGGGTTCGTGGATGAGTGACCATCCATTACATATCGAGACCTCTCCGTGCCTCGGAAAGTACGTTAGGAAGTTGGTCCCGGCTGTCATTCGTAGATCTTTGACAGTCATTATGGGTAGTCAGAAGCCTAAAAGTCTGACAACCAGTCTTACCAAGGGGTATCGTTTACCCAGTACCTGGGTTGTGGAGGTCAGATAGGTAGTGGCTCCATGTAAAATACTGGTATTCAACTGCATCCAGTTAAGACTGGAAGCCGACCCTAAAATAGTTGGGAAAAGGCTAGGCAGATTGATGAAAGAAAAATTGCTGCACCGACCCCTAACGCATTGGCATAAGAGCACGAGAAAGATGATGAGTTTTAAGGATACCGAGATAAAAAATTATATTATGTATTATCCAGGTTATAAACTATCTGTGTGCCAAATTTCACCCAAATCCGATTAGTAGTTTTTGCGTGAAAGAGAAACAAACATCCATCCATCCATCGTCACAAACTTTTGCGTTTATAATATCATATTATTAGGATAGTAGGAAGTAGGATTTAATTCTTACAATCAACACTCACTATGAACACTGACTATGCGTAGTATAAAGATACTACTAAACTAAAAGCTGCAGCCGTGTAAACGTGCCCTATGATCATATTCGCACTGGCCACAGTTGAAACAAGCTTTACAAAATAGCCAGAAAAGGACCATAACCTACCTTCACTTCTAGGATATAAGGAATAGCATTGTTCCGGTCTTAAGAAAGGATTAGCTTGGCCACCGGCTTGTTAAGGTGCTTGCGACCATTTCTTTTATTCACGAGGAGAAGTTTCTGATTTTACTGATTATGCTTGTTACAAGGAGTCTGTAATCCTTAGGGAGGAAAATGTAACAGATGTGTGGGTTACACTGTAGGGAAGTGTACCGCAAATGAAATAATGTGGTACAGCTTCAGCTTGATATATTAGAATTGAGATTATTGATTTCCCAGAGGTGCTCTGCATATAACACACCACATAATCACTTTCCTGTCACATGTGTGAATGTTTTTATGGAGCTTTAGAGGTCTGTGTCATCAAGATGACCAGCGGAAACTGCTATCACCGACTTGTTTACAAAACATGGTGATTGCGGCTCAAGATCCATTCTACCGGTCATCGTACCGGTTAATATCTAGTAGGTAAGACTTAAGAACACCGTTTTTCTCAAAAAACGGACTACTGAAGCCATGGGCTTTGTAGACAGCAGGATTCCATGAATATTCTCTAATTGCCTTTTGTTTTAACTCAAAACTGTTAAATCAGTACATTCGTAAATAAAAAGAATCTCCATTTCATTCCAACATCTGTTTATACAATCCTGCTACCCCGATCACTTAGATACAGAAAATATATGTACGTTCAAAGATTAACTTCCAGAGTTTACCCATCACTGTTTGTCTCTTTGCCGCTTTAATCAAATATTCATGAATGTGGCACAGGATGTAGAATCGAACTCCGGATATTAATAGTTCCATAGCAATCATGCAGCCTGTGATCTGTTCGTATGTCATGGAGGGAACTTCCACTAAATATCATGTTTATTTGCATACAGAAGTCATAACTTGTGTACTTATTGATGGCGGGTTATGGATATTGAAATTATTTTAAAAGCATTCGTTAGGCTGATGGCTGAGGATATCCTCAGTTGTTGATGTTCTAAGAAATGTCGAGATGACGACGATGACGATAATTGAGTATCTTTTTCATTGAATAAGAAAGACAGAATGAAGATCAAGTCACCGCTGCATCCGTCAAGGGGGTGATTTTACCCGTAATTCTAAACAACTTACCCATGAAACACTTAAATAATGAACTACTACTGATTGTTTATGAACGGTTAATAACTAGTCACTCATAAGCTCACAATACACACAATAGTGGTCAAGGCATATTATAAAGTTCGTGACCCCTATGGGTATACTGTACAAGGAAGTAATCAATCAGGTTTCCCATAAACTTTGATAACATTTTATGTTCTGCCGTGACTTCCATCTTAGATAAGCATTGAGAGAACTCCATGATTTTCTTGGCTCATAGAAAGTTTCACAGAAGAATCTTCTCAAATGAGTATGTAATCATCTCTATTTTGATTTGAGGATTAGTCAATGATACTAGCTCTTAGAGCACAGAATCATAATCGTAATGAATGATTTCCGTTGGTTCGTACCAGTTCTACAAATAATGACTAACTACACACACATGTTTATATGCTTGATTCTAATTGCTTGCAAACATACCTACATATCACAGTCTGTGTTTTAAATGCTTAAGATTCCTCCCACACACTTTCTTTAGGGAGATTGCTCCCAACCGTGAAAAGGCATCATAAACGCTGAGGCATGATAATTTGATTTCCCTGTGTGTTTCGGTTTACGTAACATTTATAACGGGCTCCGTGCATTAATATTTTAAGCTCCCGTACAATGAGAACAAACGCATTATGTATTGTATGTATTGAGTACAGTATTCTTTCGTTTTCTAGAGAAAATACACGTCTCTTGTAACGTTGGCAGCCGAGCTTTGTACCGCTACTGAGTTCTCATTGTCCATGCTTCTCATACGGCTAGTGTTTATAAAACATTACTCGCGATACGGTCCGTATAGGAAACAATATCGATAAGCAATTTCTTCATTTCCTAGTAGCGCCATTTGTTATTGCATTTGCCCTTGATTTGAGTTCTGTAGCAACTAGCAACCCGATAGTGTGTTGTTTTATTCCTGCTACTGTTTTGCATAGACACGCTTGGAAAAAAAAAAGACAATGAGGACGAAATCGGGCCTGTTAAGACTGATTTAACATTGAATGAAGCAACAAACAGAACAAAGCGACCCTAGTTTTTGTGTGCAGCATTAAAACTTTTGTTACGTACAAACTACGCTCGCTATATCCCAGGAGGACCGAATGACGAGCATTATTACAAAATTCATAAAGTTATGTTTAAAATACTGGCATATTTTTTATCTAACTAATTTAGTCTGTGTATTTAGCCAGCAATAAAATAACAAACCGAGGATCCCGCGCCGGGAGCCATATTTTTGTCTGTAACAGACGTGAATTTCAGTTTTTATACGAATCGTCCGTGTTTTCAGACTCGTTAAACAATCTGATGAAAAATCAATAGCTATTTACTTTGCTTCATTTAAATGGCTGTACGGGTATATTTTTTATACGAAAAAAGCTCCTTAGCAAGCTGACTTTCGTATAACCTCTAAATAGTTGCAAGTCCCTAATAAATTGCCTTGCATTGTTAGACTCAATTATCTTAGTTCTAACTTTATTCTTACTAATGTTATAAATGCGAAAGTAAGTTTGTTTGTGTGTTTATTTGATTGTTTGTTAGTAATATTTGGACTTTAAAGATACCATGACCTCTGAGTTAGTTTCGGCAGTTCTTCTCAGGGGTCTGTCAGTTTTAAAATCTTGGCCAAAAATTGACTGTGAAGTGTCTTAGAAGATCTACTTAGGGACAGAAATAAACATTTCATTTCAAATAAAGAGATTAAAAAAAAACTGCACGTATCCTCCACAATGACATGAACTTTTAGCCGAACGTTCGCATGGACGTAAAAATATCGCAGCGATTTTTTCACACACTGGATTTTCAACGCTCTGCTTAGCGCCGAGAGTTGAAAATTCAACTGTGAGTTTTTTCGACGCGCTGAAATGCACTCTGTTGGATTCTCAATGCTCGGCTCAACACCGAGAGTTAAAAATCCAGTGCGCGATAAAATCCCGCCGCGATATTTTTACGTCCGTGCGACCGTCGACTTACTCCTAAATATTGTATCAGTAGATACCTACGTACTCGTACGTATCAGTGTAATTTCTTCATTGCTCTTCGCTATTCTCATTCGTCTCGCGGTCATGTGCCTGAGTGAGCAATAACACAAAGTACTTGATATTGAGTTAATTATAATGTTACGTCACTAGCCACAAGTGTACTAAGTTTATGTTTGTGTTTTACGATCCATTTGCTCAATGAAATTACTTTGAACTACTTTCCAATCTATAATATTATTACGTGTATACTTCCAGAGTTCAGACCTAATCCATTATACTTATGCATGTTTAAAGCTTAAGCAAAGTACTCGTAGGTACCAAGCGGAAACACATCGAGCAATAGAAAAACTTCGGCTTTGTAGTGTCGTCTCTGTTACTCATACCTGTGCACTGTGTGACAGTCTCTTTCTAATACTCGATGTGCGGTGCGTTATTTCTGCCGTACGGTGTAACACTCAGTCATGCACAGGTCCGCGCACTGGCGGTAAAGAAAAATGCACGTTTTGCCATTCGGGTCTCACTCAGCTAAAAAGGTTCCCATACGTCGCGTACTCGCATCGTAGTCGTAATGGGCAACCATACAAGATCTGCACAAAAAAAAAACCCAAACAGTTTTGGGTACATCCCTTGTCGTAAGATATAAAGATTGATTTTTGATACAGATATTACTGCTTGGTCGGTATCTTGGTGCGTTTTTTTTTCACTGCAGTGCATGGTACTTCATATATCTCTATGCGATACAAAAATACGTGCGGTGAATAAACCGCATGCATTTTTTTCATCGCAATGCGCGCACTTCTATGATAATCCATACTTCACAGATCATGCGGTAAAAAAACGCACGGCAATGCGCGCAAGGCCTTACAGTTCCTTGTATTATAATGTGTCTAAGGGTTATTGCCGGTAATTGGCGAGGCCTTATAGATATCAATGATCGCCTCAGGTGTCGTAAGCAGGTGTCTCCGGCAATCATGTGTAAATGGCACCCAGAGGCGGAACTTGAGAGCTATTGTACGATTTAGTTATAGCCAGAAGTAACCAGGTACGATCCAATTTGTGGCTAAGGTAGGACATTTACGATTGACATAAAACCATTGTAAGTCATTGCAATGTTACTTTTATCTCGATTAAGTAAGGTATAAATTAGAATGAGATAATAGATGGTTTACGTCGATCGTGATGTCTTACTTCAGTTCTAGCCAGATTCGACGAGGTGCGATCCAATTTGTGGCTAAACGATCCCTCTGTCGGTTGACGGCTGTTGGAACAACGTAATAGGAAGCCGCTGTTTACATGCCGTTCTTCGAATTGAAGAATTGGTTCAATACTACCGATTTAAATGTTTAGTCGTTCCGATCCGTTGAACTTTGGTTTCGATTAGGTTATGTTAAAGTCGGTGACATGGATTTGGATGAAATTGAGTACACGATAAAGGGGTGGAATCTATCCTAGGTTAGCACTACTTTTTGTTCTGGAAATATCAGTGAGTAGGCAAGCAAAGCAATTGACACTACAACCTGCTATTATTCTGATACGAATATTCAGAACTAGCTTCCGCCCGCGACTTCGTTCGCGTGAAATTTCTTGTTCTCTCGAACCAGCCCGTCGCATCGCATCACCTGCCCGCGCTGTTACTTCGTTTTCGCTTAGCGCTCGTTCTTACTTTTTTTTATTTTGTTCGGCTTCTAAGGGTTCTAGCGTAATGTTACATACCCTATAGCCTTTCTCAAGAATTGGGCTATAAAATGCAAAAAGGATTTTTAAAATCCGACTGGAAGTGACAGAGATACAGTCAATAAAAAATCAAATTTGTAGGTAACTAATAGACTAATTTAAAAAGGAATTTACATGTATGTACATAATCAACCTTGATAATGAAACTATTTGGATAAGGATTAATACCATGTTTATGAAAACACCTTCGCAAAAAATGCATTATTTTATAACAAATTTGATTACCATTAAAAAAGTTATAGTGAGCCAACTTTAAAAGATAGACATATGCTATTGCGGACTTTTTTTTAGAACTTTTTAAGGGGAACAATTCCGTCATACATGATTTTTGCGTAGCTTTAACCGTTTACGCAGCACGCAACGGAAGTTCTCAAAAGGAATAAATTTTCCCCGTTTTTGCAACATTTTTCATTGATGCTCCGCTCATATTAGTCGTAGCGTGATGTTATATAGCCTATAGCCTTCCTCGATAAATGGGCTATCCAAAACTTAAAGATTTTTTAATTCGAACCAGTAGTTCCCGAGATTATCGCGTTCAACCAAACAAACAAACTCTTCAGCAAACAAACAAAGAAACTCTTAATATTAGTATAGATAGGCATATCAGTGAACTTCAAATCTAAGAGAAAAGTTTCAAGAAAGTGTCGGAATTTGCAATTTTTCTTTCACTTGTTAAGGTATTCTTACTGTTTGTTGGAAAGCTTCACAAGTTCACACATCTTAAAGTTCGGGTTACATTTTAACTTAAGTACTTAAATTCATGGGAGTTTCTATTCAGTTTCAAGTGGCCGCTACCCAATGAAGTCTTGGAGTACAAGTTTTAGTGAGTGAATCTACTTTGCATTCGTGTCGAGTTTAGCGAGGACAGTAAAGTTAAAGTATTCAACCGAGAAAACCCCTCCGCCATTGTCGCCCTGCCGTCAAGCCCCGCTGTCACCGAATCGGTGACCGTGCCTCACGCGGTTCAGATCTCTATTTTTACTCCTAAATAAAGGCTCATATCGTCTGTGTTTCAGTTTCACTCTGGAAGAAATATCTCGTCAACTAAATCATTCCAAACCAAAAATATCCCTAAATATCCTTTGGCATTTTTTTGTGCACACAGTCACAAACATGCCGCGCTGTCGAAATTCGCCCAGGGCGCGGGCGTTGTTGATGTCATCCGCGCCAACCGACTATAACTGACTGTGCCTTTAAGTCATCATTAGGTTAGCCTTTTCCCAACTATGTTGGGGTCGACTTCCAGTCTGACAGTCTTCCAGACAGACTGCCTATCTGACCTCCACAACACAGTTACTAGGTAACACGATATCCCTTGGAAAGACTGGTTGTCAGACTTTCAGGCTTGTATCTATAAATACAACTTAAAATCACCACCCCTGTATTCAAAAAGGGGCATGAAGAGGTGTATCTACATCACTACTCATGTCGCCAATTATATCTTAAAGGTTTATGTAATGGGGCGAGTTTATTGCCATAACCGAACACATATCTAGACTTTGGGCTGCCACAGAGAAGTTCCTAACGGAAAAACGCAATATCGTTTTTCTCGACCTGGAAATCGAACCTATCAACGAGGCAGTCTGTCTTATTTTTTTCTTTAAATAGCCTGTTATGAATGTTACTCAAATAGTCTATACTTCCTACACACGCCTATAATTTATGAACCCTTGACATTGGAGCCGAGATTTGCTCACCCCAACCGGTTGTATCTTCTTTCAATGAGATCGTTTCCGCGCAGCACACCGGCCAACCTCAGAATACAGAATCAACCAGAAGGCGCACATGATAATGCCACACACTGTCCGAAAACAAAACACATCGGGGCTCTTTCCTCTATTCCAACCTCGTAATATGTTTACCTTGGAAACATTTAACCATTTCAGGGGAAAAATATTTTCTCTTTTCTGGGTTTACACGCAGAAAATATTAAAAATAGAGGGAAAAGGTTAAATGTATACAAAGAGTAGTTAGTCATCTAACTACACTCTGTAAGTTTGTAGATACATATTTCTATAGTATCGTTAGTTATTTAATATAATATCTAGCTAGAGTAAATACAATAGTTAGTTGTGTAATAATAATCTACTACCTATTGCATCTTACCTATCAAATAAACAGTCTTATTGGGAAATAACACTTATTTTAGTATTATGCCACTATGGCGTATAATTAATAATTGTTTTGTTTTTTGTTTTTTCCGGTAGATGTAAGCACTAACACTAGTTTCTAAGTTGTGTGTTGTACTAACTAAATGTACTTTGTCTAAAATAAAAGATTTTTTAATTTTTTATTATGAATAGCTTTTGACTTTTCGGTTGCTTCGCGATCGCGGCTTCTGGTTTTTCTGCATGCTGAGCAGTGAACGTGGATACAGTCACCAGACACAGACGTTCTCGTATTGTCCGGTCATTATGCGAAGCGCACGCCGCCATTGTTCTGCCAATAGCTTTTGATGAACATTGTTACTTTGTTGATTTTATTAATGGCGCTGAACTGATTGTACTCGCTAGTCTGTATTCTTTGGCATTTTATTTGTACTGAAATGGATTGTAGATTTTTTGACATCTTTTTTATGTCGACAGTTGAACGTTTCGGTTGGAAATGATTTATGTTTTGTTGAAAGGATTTTTTTTTTTGCAACGTGGGTTGCACATGACAAGTTTACCCGTAAAGCCCTCCAACGTTCTTGTCAATAGTGCAACGGGTATGGGGTCGAACTCACGGCATCTTGCATGCCAGTCCATGCTTTAAATATTGGGCTAACCGATTCTTACTTTGATTAACTGTAGTACAGTTGACCGCACGTCGGTGGTGGCCTTGAGCTGGCCTAGCGGAGTACCCAGTAGTTTCAACAGAACAAACCTAGCGTATTACCTACGGAGTTTCAATAGAATAAGAGCCAGATTAAACTGGTTTTGTTACCTCTGGTGTGCCTGCTGTAGGCACTTTGCTTTTTTCTCAGTAATTTAGTTCTATTTGTAAACATTTTCAGAAATCAATAACGCTTCTGAACGCTTCATATTTCTCAGGCATCACTAAAATAACATGGTCTGTTACATTTTCATGCGGCATTTGTTTCTTCGAATCGTCTTTTGTTTTAGGTATTGTTGGCATGTCGGCGAAACGACACTGTACACAGTAAACGAACACGCTTAATTTGACATCGATTGAGTGATATTCGATTGAGTGATATATTTGTTATTATTGTAAATGTCGGAATTATTGACTTCCTCTTTGATCTAAAGGTAGGGTCGCGATGTTCGAAAGAGCCTCTGGTTTTAGGCAGTAAAACAATATGACACGCCCTTCCGCTCCGCCCAGAGCGGGAGAAGTCATTTGATGATTTCCCACAAAAAAAAAAAGGTCGGAAGCGCGATTACTGAGCATCATCTCCTGGGTTCGATTTCAGTTTAAGGTAAAATTTTGCAGGGATTTTTAATAGGAATTTCTCAGTAACAGCACGCAGTCTGAATTAAAATCTGGTTAGTGGCAATTAAACACGGCCTCTATTACGTGGGTGGGTAATACACCCTGCCTACCCCTAGAGAGAACACAGGTATGATGTTATGTGAAGATTGAAAAACACACAGCAGAAACGTATAATTCTGAAGCTGTATCATTGAATTTTATTGAGAGAGAAGTGGGTTATTCGGTGCGAACGGATAAATAACGGATGCCAAGGTCATCGGTTTGATCTTAACAGTCAGCAAAGGTTGGCTGACAAGTACCATTCAATGAATTGATGAGGTTCATCACCAATGAACCGAGTTTAAGAAGACTGATACATAACAACTCGCTTGGGATAGTCAGATGTGTTTTGTTTATTACACCCACATTTCACCAGTTATGTTTAAGTCCTATGAAATTGAGAGCGAACCTATTGCAACTAATTGGGCATAAATTCAGACACCGGGATGCTTCTGAGGATTTCCTATTGAAAAAATCCAATAACACTTTGTCCGACCTGAGAATCCAATTTAGTAGGTAGGCGCCCTTGCGACCGCTAGACCAACGCAACAGAGCAGTTAAAAAGACTAAAGATTTAAAGAAAGAATAATTTTAAATTTCGAAGACGTCAATCCCTAGTGTATATAAATTCGATATCGAGTATCGAATCGCTCGATCGATTGACGGTATCTAAGTAATCGAGACAGCAACTCGACCGGAAGCTTTCTGATGTCGGACAGACGTTACCGTCCGATAAACGACTAACATTGGATTTCACTTTACAGAACCCAACAACTTACAATATTATATCTAATCGATCGCGATAGCTAGAAAGCTAATTCAAACCTTTCACTTAACCGTCGCAAATGACACTAAAAATGATGTTTTTTTAAGAACATCCTGTCATTGCACTTGTGACCAAAATATTGGTTCACTTTTAATCTGTAATGCAGCACAGATTATAAAAATATATTGCTAGCATAAATACAGTGACATAGATATTGAAATGTTTGCTAATTGCATGAATGATTAATGTTTATCACGTGCGTCAGTACAGATCATATTATATGCATGATAATGCTTTGAATTTTTAATCTAGTTTCAATACGTAGCACAATTGTATGATAAACTTTGACAGAAATATATTTTTTAACCAATGAGATAATAAACAACTCGGTATATTTATAATTAAGTTCTATTTTTACATGAGAAGCGTTAAAAATACTGAAGATAAACTTATTTATGTACGGTATAATAAACTGTCTCAGGTTTTATACGTCTGCTTTAACAATTTAATTACAAAAGAAAATGTATAAAACAGTCCTCAAACAAGTATTGACCACTATAGTCTTAGCAGATGGATTTAAATTCTATTTGCCAGAAGCTCGTTAACGGATTTAATTGCGAAGTTTCCCTAGCATAGTTAACAAGCTTTTCTCCTTTATAGGAATTTGCAATGGCGGCCTAATTACTAGTCCGAATTAGGCCCACAATACGGCCTTTGTGAGTTCAGCTCTAGCAACATTCGATTTTAAGTTCGTGCTGTGTTCATTTGTACCTAAATTTAATAAATATATTACATACATAAACTCACGCCATCTTCCCATGGGGGTAGGCAGAAACTACTGAACGCCACCTACTACGATTCTTACATAGTCCTTTTGCCTCGTTTACGTTCATACATCTCGCGCCGGTTGCGAGTACTACGCAAATTGCCATTAAAATTTCATTGCCTATACAATATTCAGGTTGACAGCTCATCAAAGCTCATTCTGTTTCTAATTTATTGTTCGGATCAATGTAATGTATTTTCGTATGTTTAAAAATTGGTTGTTTATTTCTGAACTGATGCGTTTTTTACGATATTAACCTCCTTACTAATAAACGTTGTATAGCGTCTGTATAGTTACACAACGCTTTGTCTTCTTCTTTTGAAAGTCAAATCACTGACGGCTGAAAGAGAGAATTCACCTGATATAATACGTTTATTAGTAAGGAGGTTAGTTTTTTCAGTGGCACAAACAGCATAAGCTGTGTGCCACTAGTAGGTAAATGGTGCTATTGCGGTCGCGTTTTTCTATTGTCTATGAATTGATATGGTAGTGCAGTAGTAGGTAGTGTTGTTACCTTCAAATTTTACCTACACTATATGGCCAGTAATTTTCTGTGGTCATAAACTACACAACACACATGCTTTACTTATACCCAACGGTACATTTCCATTGTTGTTTTTATTTAGTTATTTGTATTCACATTCATATCGTGCAGTAGGATCTGTATGTGCATTTTAGCAATGCAGAGATAGTGATCTACTAAATAATGCTCTATGAATGAAGTGACTACATGTTTACCCAATCAATCTATCTAGCCTTTTCCCAACTATCTTGGGGTCGGTTTCCGGTCTAACCGGATGCAGCTGAATACCAGTATTTTACATGGAGCGACTGCCTATCTGACCTCCACAACCCAGTTACTGGGTAATACGATAGGTACCCCTTGGTAAGACTGGTTGTCAGACTTTAGGGCTTCTGATGACCCATACGACTGTCAAAGATCTACGAATGACAGCCCGGACCAACGGCTTAACATGCTTTCTGAGGCACGGAGGGAGTCTCGGTATGTAAAGATACGATACCCCTTGGTAAGACCCATCCACGGACAACCCAGGCAAGCGTAGCTTAACCTGATGGATCGACCCGTGCAGCTATTGTTACTTAGCCACGAGCTCCTGTTTACCCAATGATATATTGAATTACTATACATCACTGGCGTAGCTACAATTATCATTAGAGGGAAGCCGAAGAAAAAATTGTTCAATTCTTGTAAACTCAGACAAAAACCTGTAGGTTTTAATCTTATGGTGTATTAAACTGGTATTTAAATATAATTATGTAATGTGTTGTGATACACAGTTACACACACATGGGTACCATATTATTTGGCAATGTAGACATTAAGAAGAGTGGTTGGTCCGAAGGGAAGTCGAAAGGAATTGGGTTGTATGAAGGCTTCGCCCCTGCTATACATACATTGGATTCACGACTTTTCCACTGGGATAAACAGAAACTACAGAACGCAATGTGCTATACGATCCATATTATTTTCTAGAGAGAATATTCCGGCGTAAAATTTAATTGTACATATTTGTAGGTATAGTACTTATATAAACTTAATATCAGTGTGTCATTCAAAAATATTCAAAGTATTAGGTAAGTATTTACCTATTTCAAAAAGTATTTTGATTAGGGTACTCACATCAGCTGTAACTGCCATTCAAATAGCAGATGTTAGTGAGTCACAAAAATTGTAGTTGGTATGAAAATATTAGCTCTGAATAGTGTAACGGATTGCTATACCATGGTTAGACTTAATGAAGGTCAGGCAGGCGAGACCGGCGCAACAACCTATGGTAATTTCTTCTTATATCAGTTGTGACATTATTAGGTACGATATTATATTATTATATACAAGGTGTAACTTAAACAAGCACAACCTCTTAAGGGGTCATTGAACTCATCACTATGAACAACTTTTACTATGGGACCAAACGTGAAATCGTGAAAAAAAATCAGATGTTCCCTACATTTTGAAGAGTCATGCGAACATAAATGTGTAGGGAACAGCAGATTTTTTGTTTCGCGATTTCAGGTCCCATAGTAAAAGTTGTTCATAGTGATGAGTACAATGACCCTTTAAGAGGTTGTGCGTTATTTATGTCACATCTTGTATAAATAATATTATTATAATAAATGTGAAAGTGAGTTTGTTTGTTTGTTTGTTACGCTTTCACGCAAAAACGGCTGAACGGATTTGGATGAAATTTGGCACACAGGCAGACAATGACCTGGATTAAGACATTTTATCCTGGTAGTACGTTTTCGTGGGATAATTTCTGCACTCTACGCGGGCATACGCTAGATTTTTGTAATCGGTACATCACAATAATGGTATTTCGCTGAAAAGTTTTCCGAACTTATTTATAGGTTTTTCAGATCAAACTATCAAGTCACGCACTACTTCATACATTTAGTTTTTCTATTGTTTTAGGCACGATAATAAGAGGCTAAAATGTGAGGGATGGTTTACCGAGTATTGTGGACTGTATTTGGTTTTCTTGGCTTGAGGGGTGGAGGAATGAAAGACTTCTTCTTGATTTTCTTCCCTTTATTCTTCCTTGTGGTTCTTCTAGTAGAGCTGGAGGCCGACTGTGTCCTACCAGCCAAATGTTCCTACTTTTATACCTTAAAATCTCCTACATTATTTGATTCTCGGAAATAATTATTCAATATTCTGAGAAGTTGAACAATGCCTCGGACAAATTCTCAGAAATAGCTCAAAAGTTTCGACCAATCAGAGCGCAGCACGAAAAGGCGTCCCGAACCTTAACTACGACGAAACTTTACCGTAACGGGGACCTTTTCGCAAAAATGAATTATTTCTACTTTTATCTTAACAATTTCTTATCCTAAACTTATGTACTACCGCTATATAATTAAAATATGTGCCTACCTATTATAAATAAGTTAAAACTATGCCTATTTTATGTCTATCCTAATACAAATGGGTCTTAACTTATATCTATGTAGGGCCAATGCTCGGCGTCCATTACAGCTCTCCCCCCGGCGTAGCCCGCGTAGCCTCTTCTTTCTTCATCACGACGACGAGCTTGCTCACGGGGCGTCGGAAAGTGCCGGTCCTGGTGCGCACCTCGACGACCCTGACGCCGCCGTCCGGTCCGCGATGCGTGCGCTCGACGACTCCCATCGGCCAAGTGTTCCGGGGCAGCGTGCTGTCGACCACGAGTACTACGTCGCCGGTCTGCATCGGTCGCACGTTGCTCTGTGGCTCGCCGCGAGGCACCAGGGTGGGAAGGTATTCGTGTAGCCAGCGTCGCCAGAAGTGGTCCGCGAGTGCTTGACTAACTCGCCAGGTTCTTCTGTCCGCCTCGTCGCAGGGTCCCGTTGAGGGCAGCCCTTCTGATGACCCCAACAGGAAGTGGTTGGGAGTCAGGGCTTCGGGGTCGCTGGGGTTCACGCTGACGTGTGTCAGTGGTCTCGCATTTACAGAGAACTCAGCTTCGGTGAGTATAGTTCTGAGTACTTCTTCAGCAGGAGCCTTTTCCCTCAGGGTGACGCTGAGGGCTGTTTTCACGGAGCGCACCATCCGCTCCCACGCACCGCCTTGGTTGGGTGCGCCAGGAGGTATGTAGCGCCATTCCATGCGATGCAGGAGTCCTTCGTCTTGCAGGGCAGGCATCCATTCGGTGTAGGCGTTCCGTAGTTCTTGATCAGCCCCACGGAAGTTGGTCGCGTTGTCGGAGTACATCACTTTTGGCCAGCCTCTGCGCGCGGCCATTCGTCTCAGCGCCATGATTGCTGAGTCAGTGGAAAGTGATGCGACGAGCTCGATGTGCACGGCGCGGGAAGTGAGGCATGTGAAGAGTGCACCCCACCTTTTTTCTCGGCGTCGCCCTACCTTGACCATCATTGGTCCGAAATAATCCACCCCGCAGTTAGTGAACGGGCGGTGGAACGGATCAAGGCGGGCGTGTGGCAAGTCCCCTGTAGCCGGTGTTTGTGGCGTTGCTCGTCGCCTCTTGCAGTAGGCGCAGTTCTTCTCGACGGTGCGTACTGTAGGCCGTAAGTGGATGACCCAGTACCGTTGTCGTAGGTCGTTTGTCACGCGTTCTCGGTTGGCGTGACCCGCAGCGCAGTGCTCCCGCAGAACCAGGAGCTTGGTCAGCTGATGACGGCCATCCAGGATGATTGGCCGCTTCGTCTCGATTGGCGCGGAAGAGGCCTCGATTCGGCCCCGCACCTTCAGGACATCGTCTTCTAATACTGGATCCAACCGGTACAGCCGGCTCGTCTTCATCAGCGGTCGCATGGACCGGATCCTCTTCAGTTCTTCGCCGAAACTGTCTTCTTGAGCTTGACGAATCAACTCGGCCTCGGCGCGGTGGATGTGGCGATGCTCCATTGTCGTTGCCCTCCGTCGGCAGATGTCGGTGAAGGCGATTGCTCGGGCGGTGGCCCTCACCAAGACCTCGTATTTTGAGAAGCGGGCTGGGTTCGGTAGCCAGCTGTCTCGTTCTGTCTTCTCACTGATGTGGAGGACCTCTTCGTCCTCGTGCTCGTTCGTCGTCGCTGCGGGCCACTGCTCCTCCGGTAGGAGCAAGAAATCCGGTCCCTGGAACCATCGGTCCGTTGCGTTGATGGGTGTGTCGACGAGTCGAGTGGCGTCGTCAGCTACGTTACATGAGGTGGGCAGCCAACGCCATTCCTCCTTTTGAGTCAGCTCCGCGATCTCTCCTAGGCGGTGCGCGACGAACGGCGTGTAGCGTCGCATGTCGTGGTGAATCCAGTGCACCACGGTGGATGAGTCAGTCCAGTAGGTCGTCTGGCTGATGTTGATGCGGTGCTCCCTTCTTATGGTGTCCGCGAGTCTCGCTCCGATGATCGCAGCTTGCAACTCCAGGCGTGGTATGGTCTGGACTCGGCGAGGCGCCACCTTAGCTTTGGCGGCTACCAACACGACGTTCAGGCTCCCGTCGAGATTCTTTATTCTCCAGTAGGCCACGGTTGCGTAGGCTTGCTCGCTGGCGTCGCACAGGATGTGTAGATCGATGCGCTCGTACTTCTGCATCAGGTAACATCTCGGTAGTCGAAGCTGGGTGAGTTCGGGGAGACGCGCGAGCCAGGATGCGAAGAGCTCGTTCTCTTCAGCCGGAATCTGCTCGTCCCACGTCGTCTGTAGGCGCCACAAGCTCTGCAGTATGATCTTCGATCGTATAGTGTAGTGGCTCAGCAATCCCAACGGGTCGTAGATAGACATCACGGCGCTGAGGGCTTCACGTTTGGTCGGTGCACGGGTTCTTGCTCTTACTTCACCTGGGACCCGATTCATTGATGTGTTGAAGCCCAGCTCATCTCGTTCCGCGTTCCAGTACAGTCCCAAAATCTTGCTCTCGGGCTGTTCTCCCCCCAGTTGTGTAGAAGAGGTGGCGTGTAATTCTTGAGGCACGTCGCGTAGCACCGTTGCGTTGTTGGAGCTCCATCCTCGTAGCGTGAATCCTGCATGAGCGTGTACTGCTCTCGTTTCTTCAACCGCCTTCCATGCTTCTTCCGTGTCTTCGTAGCTGGCTACCAAGTCGTCCATATAGTGACTCCTCTTGATGGCCTCCAGTGCCCGCGGGTACTCTTGCCCGTGTACGTCTGCGTTGTGGTTGCGGACATAGTGGGCCATGTACGGGGAGCTTGTTGCACCGAAGATCATGCTGGTCATCTTGAACTTTCTCGGGGGATCTTCTCTCTGGTCGCCTCGCCACAGGAACTGCTGTGCTGGTTGGTCTTCTGGCCTGATCCGGATCCTCAGGAACATCTCCTGTACGTCCGCTGTGATCCCTACTGCCTTTTCTCGGAACCTAAACAGGATCCCTGGCAGTGATAGTAGCAGGTCGGGTCCTTCCAGCAGCTCGTCGTTTAAGCACACGCCGTTGCTCTTAGCCGCGGCGTCGAATACCAGCCGATGCTTGCCGGGTTTGTTCGGGTTCTGTACGGCGAAGTGTGGCAAGTACCAGCATATAGCGCTTGCTTCCTCTGATCCGTTGCATGGCGTTGCGTATCCCTTGTCCAATAGGTTGTCGATTTGCTTCGTATACTCGGTTGCAAATTCCGGATTAATGTCCATCTTCTGCTCGACCTTCTTCAGTCTCCGGAACGCTTGATCGTAACTCGGTGGCATGGTGACGTCGTCTCGTCGCCATGGCAGTCCGACTTCATAGCCGGTATCGATCTTCTTCGTAGTTCCGGTGACTATGTCGATGGCTCGTTGGTCCGTTTCCTTAATTCTCGGCTTCCCTTGTATGCCGAGTGCGTCGATCTTAAAATGTGCTTCCACTAAGTCGTGGAGTTCTTGGCTGCCGGTCCCTGGCTTCCGTTCAGGCTCGTAGACGTGTAGCACATTCCCTTCTTGATAGATGGCTTTGCGTGGCGCGGTTCCGTGCACCACCCATCCTAGCTGTGTTCTTGATGCGGCTGGTTGTTCCGGGCCGCCGACTCGGAGCTCGCGGGACACGATGCATTCCCAGTGGTCTGTCCCCACTAAGATTCCGGGGCGCGCTAGTTCGTAGCACACCTCTTCTGGTGCCAGGTCCCTCAGGTGCTCGTAGTCCAACATGGTGTCAGGGATGGACTGCTGGTGAAGGCGGAGTTTGTCTATGGTCCTCGCTCTGACCTTGTGCTTGTCGCCGCTCTTCAACCCTCTGACTTGTATGTCCACCAGCTGACTCTCCATCTCTTGTTGCGACATGTTGACCCCGTTCAAGTGGAGAGGCTGCGATGGTCCCTCTGCTCCGATGCTCGCCGCCAATTCCTTATCGACGAGGGTGATTGTGGCTCCTTCATCCAGGAGGGCGTAGGTCTTCGCCTCCCCTCGTGGTCCAGAAATGATGACTGGGCACATCTTCAGCAGAACTGCTCGCGGTCCGGCAGCGGGTCGGGATGCTACGGACAGGACCGCTTCCTCCTTTGGCTCGGTTGTCTTTGGGTCTTCTGTCTTTGCTTCTCGCACTTGATGGAGAGTTGCATGATGCGGGCGGTGACACTCGTCTACGCCGCACGCCTTTGCCTTGCAACTTATGCGCCTGTGTTGCTTCTGAGCGCATTTGAAGCATATCTTCTTCTCCTTTATGAAGCGCCATCGCTCATCCACAGTGAGTGCCTTGTATTTGGGGCATTGCGTCAGGACGTGAGCTTGTTCGCACTTGGGGCACCTGTTTCGTTCTTCTTCCGCTCCTTCGATCGTTGTGAAGACGCTCGCCTTTTTCTTCATGATCATGGTGGGTCGAGTCTCCTTCTTCTGTATTGCGGCGCTTGCAGACGGGGCATACGTATATCGCAATGCCCTATCCGCTTCCCGCATCAAGAAGCGAGACATGACGACGATCTCCGGGTCCGTTGTTCCCTCGTGGTCGTAGGCGTAGTCGCACCATCTTGATCGTAGGTGCGGACTGAGCTTGTCCAACACTTCTCGCGTCATTAGAGGGTTGTACAGGTATCCTCTTCGGTCGATTGTCTTCAGCACGCAGATGATATTTTGCAGCTTGATAGCAAAATTGTTAAGTTCGGCTGCTGATGTACCAGGCTTTGGAAGTTTCTTCAGGTCTTCCAGCGCTCGGTCGATGATGACTTCGGGTCTCCCAAAGCACTGCTCGAGGGTCTTCATTATGACGTCTGGATCTGTGGCCGTGTGTAGAAGGGCGGCCACGGCGTCTCTTGCTTCCCCTTTGAGACAGCTCCTTAGTCTCTGGATGTTCTCTGATGCCGACACCTGGTACATGCTGGTCGTATCTCGTACTGCTGCTTTAAACGGCAACCATTCGTTGGCTGCTCCGGAGAAGGTCGGCAAGTCGGTGTGTCGAGGCCTGGGTCTGGCCATCCTCTCCAACGTGGCGGCCAAGTGTTCGATGCTGCTCCTTCTTGTCGGAGTGGGTGATCTTGCTCGTGGAACTTCGAAGCGTATCTGCTTAGGCTCTTCCCTGGTGTCCCGGGTTCCCTCCTCCCCCCGTGAGTCGAGGGGGTTCGTCCTCAACCATTCGTCCACCTTCTGATGTGGTTCTTCACGAGGAGGAGTGGGTTCTCCATGCACGCTTTCTTCGTCATTGATCGCGGATACTTCAGCTGCAAGTCTCTTCTTGACTAGGTCGGCTTCTAGCTCCAGTTCCTTTCTTTTTATAGCTGCCAGCTTCTCTGCTGCTTCCAATTCTGCCATCCGTAGTCGCGTGGTTATGCTCGTTGTGGATCGTTGGGACCTGATTGATCTGGTCGGCGATCCCTTCCTCCGTTGTGTCGTAGTGGCCGTCAGCTGTGTTGCGGATGGTCCCGCCGTGCTGTTGTCCCCTAAAAATGGTGATGCTGGTGGGTCCAGTGAAAATCTTCTGATCCGCTCCTGCGCAATCATTTCAGCTTCCCTGCGGCGCGCCTCCTGTTCCTGGGCACGTCGCTGCTCTTCGACTTCCGCTGCATCCCCTTGGCTCCTTGTGACCACCATTTTCTATGTTCCTTCGCGAAGTTTCTTCACTTTTCTTCGTGTATCCTGGGTGTCTTCGGATCTTGATTGAACTCGAAATTTTAGGATTTTCAGTTCGGTTCGGGTCGGCACGTTCGGTTCGGCACGTTCGGTTCGGCACGTTCGGGTCGGCACGTTCGGGTCGGCACGTTCGGGTCGGCACGTTCGGGTCGGCACGTTCGGTTCGTCACGTTCGGTTCGTCACGTTCGGTTCGGCACGTTCGGTTCGGCACGTTCGGGTCGGCACGTTCGGTTCGTCACGTTCGGTTCGGCACGTTCGGGTCGGCACGTTCGGGTCGGCACGTTCGGCAACTTTTCGGTTCGGCAACTCTTCGGTTCGGCAACTCTTCGGTTCGGCAACTCTTCGGTTCGGCAACTCTTGGTTCGGTTGCTCTTCGCTTCGGTTCGGCAACTCTTCTGTTCGGTTGCTCTTCGGTTCGGTTCGGCAACTCTTCTGTTCGGTTGCTCTTTGGTTCGGTTCGGCAACTCTTCTGTTCGGTTGCTCTTCGGTTCGGTTCGGCAACTCTTCTGTTCGGTTGCTCTTTGGTTCGGTTCGGCAACTCTTCTGTTCGGTTACTCTTCGGTTCTTCGACACGTACCCTCTTCGGTTCCTCTTGTTCTCCTTCGCCGGCACTGGTTCGGTTCTGGTCGGCGTTGGCCTAGGAACCGGTCGGTATGGTCGAAGAAACCGGTCGGTCCGGGTCAATGGACCAGTCGGTTCCGTTCGGTGAACCGGTCGGGTTCCAACCGATCGGACTCAAACCCGTCGGGTCGCTCGGCGCAAGCCAGTCGGGTTTTAAACCTGGGTCGGGTTCAAACCTCGTCGGAATGCTAGAGACAACCGGTCGGGTCTAAAACCGGTCGGTCGGTCGGTGCAGTCGGCTTCTTTTCTTCGCTCTTGCCGCAGATTCTTCTTTCTTCTGATATCCGCAGCTCGATGGACCAGACTATTGTGGACTGTATTTGGTTTTCTTGGCTTGAGGGGTGGAGGAATGAAAGACTTCTTCTTGATTTTCTTCCCTTTATTCTTCCTTGTGGTTCTTCTAGTAGAGCTGGAGGCCGACTGTGTCCTACCAGCCAAATGTTCCTACTTTTATACCTTAAAATCTCCTACATTATTTGATTCTCGGAAATAATTATTCAATATTCTGAGAAGTTGAACAATGCCTCGGACAAATTCTCAGAAATAGCTCAAAAGTTTCGACCAATCAGAGCGCAGCACGAAAAGGCGTCCCGAACCTTAACTACGACGAAACTTTACCGTAACGGGGACCTTTTCGCAAAAATGAATTATTTCTACTTTTATCTTAACAATTTCTTATCCTAAACTTATGTACTACCGCTATATAATTAAAATATGTGCCTACCTATTATAAATAAGTTAAAACTATGCCTATTTTATGTCTATCCTAATACAAATGGGTCTTAACTTATATCTATGTAGGGCCAATGCTCGGCGTCCATTACACCGAGTTTAATATTTAGGTAGTTAGGTACTCCTACTTGAGCAACTTTGCGATTTCTGAAAATACGTATTGACTTTTATGTATGTACCTCCTTATAAGATATATTTTTAATGCTATAAGCGATGATAACTGTTCCTCAATTACCTAAAGCTAATAATCTATACATCTATACAAATAAATAAAATTGAAGGAACATAATATTTACATAATATATAAGCTAACTTGACCTTGGCTTAAGGTGACTTCATAATTATAAATGTAAAAAAAATATATATATATCATTGGGCATCAAAAAATTCGTCCGCATCGCTGTCAACAGGAAAAGTACCCAAAAGGCTGGCAGCATTGCCACGTTGTATGGCGATGCTGATTCTTTGACCAGAGAATAGGCCAGCCCTTTGGTCACGTGAAGAGTCGACGAAGAGTCTCGGAAAACCAAGTGGGCACTCGGACCCCATGGCCCTAGTGTTTCAACCCCAAACGGCTCGAACATATAACTCCCAAAAAGATCGGAATATTTTCGCCGTTTGAGGTTTTCCGCACCTGCAGCAGCCGCCCCAGCACAGCCCGCCGTACTAGGAAGATGGGATGGCG
This sequence comes from Fissipunctia ypsillon, assembly GCA_947568875.1. Classification (NCBI taxonomy): domain Eukaryota; kingdom Metazoa; phylum Arthropoda; class Insecta; order Lepidoptera; family Noctuidae; genus Fissipunctia; species Fissipunctia ypsillon. Next base: position 9,206,039 of record OX387659.1, on the reverse strand, counting down.
CAAGGGTGTCGACAAATGTTGCATCCCACACCAAAGGCCTGCCTAACTTCCAAGGCATAATGGTCATTCCGTCTGGTCTCTTGCCATCGTCGCGTACCAAGCCGTTGGGTTCTAAAACAGCTGGCACCCCGGCGGTGACAAGAGCACGACGGATAATGTCATTAATGCTGGCGTGCCGTGCTATCGGCCTGCGCTCTTACTATAAGACAGGCCATGATGTCCGAGGCAGTCAACGGCTTCACCGCACTGGCAGCGATGTGGAGACCCGCAAGGAGGCATTATTTTAACATTTTGGTCTGTCTGTCTGTTTGTCTGTCTGCTTATTCCAGCTAATCTCCGAAATGGCTGGACCGATTTTGACGGAACTTTCACTGGCAGATAGCTGATATTACGACGGGTAACTTAGCCTACTTTTATTTTCGAAAAATAATAAGGGTTCCGCGCAAAAAATTTAAAGCTCATGAAATTATGAACAAAAAGTCGGATTTAAAAAATTATTTTTGCATTTGGTAGTCCAATTCTCGAAGATAGTTATAGGCTATTTAACATCACGCTACAACCCTTAGGAGCCGAGCAAAAAGAATAAAGTCAGAAAGAACACTAAGCGAAAACGAAGTAATAGCGCGGGCGGGCGATTCAACGCGACGGTTGGTGACGGGTCGGGGGACGAGGGAGTTTTATTAAAATGTGGCTGTTATATAATGTGTATCTTACGACATCCACGCGAACGAAGTCGCGGGGTACAGCTAGTGTTCCATAATTAAGATAGCTGCATCCAAATACTTAGGGAAAATGATTCAGGATCATAAATTACATTGTTTCAGTACATTTTCAAAAAGAACGCTGATCCTTATTACCTATTAACTGTGTCTTTACAGTTACTTAACCCCTTTCTGTTATGTTATAACCCGTGTAAGTATAATACAAAATAATAATAGGTATGTCATGACAGCGGTAATGTATTAAAACAGTACGATAAACAGTTTCTAACTTCAAATTAGAATTCTTTTCAACAAATAATTATATTATAATTAAGCTGTTGTCTAAGTAGCCTTCCATAATAATCCGGTCAGCCGTTTTAGCGTGAAAGCGTAACAAACAAACAAACAAACAAACTCACTTTCGCATAAAATTTATAATATTAATTAGGACTGGAAAAGAAAATAATAATTATGGCTATGATTGAATTTAAATAATTAATTAAAGAAACTTTGCAGTACTCTTGAACTTACAAGGAAGTCCTTTTACTTCAGGATTTTCAGGCCTTTGTAACCAACTGCAGGCAGCAGAGATTGCTTGATTCCTAAGACAACTTCAGTAGTGTATCTTATCCTTTATTGAGAAGAGATACCTGAGGAGGGGTGCTACATATTTGTTTCAATATCATTGTCATAACAACAAAGCCGTTCGAAACAATTTCTTCACATAAGTATTCGGATTTCATTTGGCTTGTGCCGATTGGCTAATTCCGTTCGGCATCTACCCTCGCTACTCTCAAAACGGTGAAGGAAACCGGCATGTCCTAGAACTAAAAATTCGAAGACATGTGACATCTATCAACTCGCACTGGGACCGCGTGGTGGATTACAACCCGCTCCCTCTCACAGAGAGGAGGTCTGTGTCAAAAAATTAAAAAAAAATCTGCTGTTTCATACAAAAGTTCAATACCTACTCGACCAAAATGTATGAATCAGCAGATTTTTTTTTGTAACTTCAAGGTTGGTCCCATAGTGAAAGTTGTTCATATTCATGGGTAGAACAGCCTGTGAAAATTTGGGTAGTGATACAAAAATTGTCCTGTCTACCTGTTCGATTTTGCCGCCCGGCTGTGCCGAATCAGCGGGGCAATTGCGTAACACACTTACAATAGGAATCGGTTTCATTTTGACAGTTCAACAACATTCATTGCGCTATTTACGTTGTTGAGCAGACACATTTTTCGAACTTAAGATGTAATGGATTAGCGATTTGCTTCAAAATGATTCAGATTCTGATTGATAGTGTGTTACGCACTTAGGGTGCAGGTCGACCTGAAAAATTGTGTGGCAACCGTAACAATTTATTTTTTTCAGTCCCTCACAATTAAAAACAACCCACGCCCAGGACAGTCAGCGCAAAACGTCAACAGACAATGAGATAACAGCTCTATATAATTACTCATTCAACACTACTGCTCACTGCTCAACGGTCCGCTGAGCAAAATGATCGGCAGCTAAGTGCTACGTTTACCTTAAAATAACCTCTCTGCTTTTGTTATAGGCTTCTATGATCGGCCATATTGTGAAGTGTTAATTATTGTGAAATATCGGATATAACAAAGTATGCCTTGTCGGTGTAGTGGTCGCAACCGCTATTGCTGAGCATGAAGCTGTGGATTCGATTCCCGGTTCGGACAAAGTGTTACTGGGTTTTTCCATCTGGAATTTCTCAGTTGTAGCCTGGAGTCTGGATTTGTGGCCGGTTGACGGCAATAGGCTCGCCCCCTAGGCGCGCCCTATTAAATGGGACTTAAGAACATAACTGCCGAAATGTTGTAGGTGTACATTATATTTTATTGGTGCACCTCCCTCTGTCTGTTCAGGGAATTCAGGCGTGATGTTATGTTATGTTGTGTTGTGTTATGTTGTGTTGTGTTGTGTTGTGTTGTGTTGTGTTGTGTTGTGTTGTGTTGTGTTGTGTTGTGTTGTGTTGTGTTGTGTTGTGTTGTGTTGTGTTGTGTTGTGTTGTGTTGTGTTGTGTTGTGTTGTGTTGTGTTGTGTTGTGTTGTGTTGTGTTGTGTTGTGTTGTGTTGTGTTGTGTTGTGTTGTGTTGTGTTGTGTTGTGTTGTGTTGTGTTGTGTTGTGTTGTGTTGTGTTGTGTTGTGTTGTGTTGTGTTGTGTTATGTTATGTTATGTTATGTTATGTTATGTTATGTTATGTTATGTTATGTTATGTTATGTTATGTTATGTTATGTTATGTTATGTAAGTACTAGCAGTGCCGCGGGGTTTCAGTCGCATAGGTTTCGATCCCGTAGGGATATCGGGATAAAAAGTATCCTTTATGTTATAAACTGTCTGTGTGGCAAATTACATCCGAATCCGTTCGGTAGTTTTTACGTGACAAACATCAATCCATCCTCACAAACCTTCACGTTTATAATATTAGTAGGATTAGTAGGAGAGGAAGTAGGGTAATCAATTATAATAAGTTCGTATGTTATTTCATAACTCATAATATATATTACTAATCCTACTGTCCTACTAATCCTACTAATATTATAAACGTGAAAGTTTGTGAGGATGGATGGATGGATGGATGTTTGTTTTAGTCATGAAATATCAAACTTAATCATTAAAAATTGAATATATAATAATTTTATTGTGCACCAAAATTGTACCACAGCTCTATACAAGGTATGCGAAAAAAACCAACGCTCACTGCATGAACTAAATAAATATTTATATTTATGGAAATAGCAGAGATATCAAAAACAGATTAAAATTTCTAATTGAAGTTTATATTCAAATTGGACTGTCTCATCTCTAGTTGAATTTATATGAGAACTTAATTCAATATTCTTCTACATAATTTTGTTTGTTGTTTTCTTATTTATTGTGTTAGTAACATAATGTTTAACTTAATAAATGAGAAGGTTCAAAATTTGAATGTTGGTAGAAATACAACGAAAAATGCAGAAACGTTTATGTTAAACAAACGTACACAGAGTTATTAAAACATAAAACAAAAAGCATCAAACTGAAAATATAATTTCTTCAATAACAAACAAAAGGTATCCTTGAACAAAACTTGACATTGAACGAAACATACGAACAAAACGCACATGCCAGAGTTTACGTCAAAATTACGATCTCTCATCAAAGATGGCGGGAGTAAAAATATCAGACCGTTAACTATAGTTAAGCTTACCAATGCTAAACTAGTGTAAACAATAAACCGCGCGTTATATAGTTAATCGCTGGTTTATAAGTACCTATCATAAGAAGAGCTTTCCTCGTGAAGCGATATTAATTACGATATTGAAGTAGGTAAGTACCTCATTGATGGTTTTAAATGCAGGAGTTGGTAATTAATTGACAAAAGTGGCTTTTATAACGTGGATTTAAAGTACGGTCTTTCGGAAACTCTATAAGCGTATCGTTACGTATTTATTAATTTGTTCATTTATTGTAATTAACAACGGCGATTATCATAATTAATTACTTTTAAAGTCGAATAAATATTAACCTACATCACTATTTCGACTAAAACACATATGTACATTTAAAAATCTTTTTAATGACTATAGACGACTAAACTTCTCATGATGAATAGACAAAAGGAACACATCCATTTCATAATCTACTTAATTCACTATATGTATAGAAATCCCGTACACATTCCTACAATACTACTATTAAATTTTTGCGCCTCACATTCCAAAAACAAAAGTCACTCACCTGAAACTACTGCACGGATGTATGACCCAGTGGCCCGCAGCTTTCTGCCTGATGCGCTCCTTCATCAGCGCCTTCTTAGACCCGAACAGTTTCATGGCTAGTTTGTTGTCGGTGGGCTGGAAGAGGGCCTGCAGCTGGTTTCGCAGGAAGCCTTGCTTGGCGTCCGTGGCCGGGGGTGCTGGTTCCACAGGCGTGCCGTACAAGGACACATCGTCCAAACCACCGAAGTGGACTTTGCCGGTGCCGCTGCCCTGCTTCAGCGACATATCGGCGTCGCCTGTGGACAAAAGATTTCGTTACAAATTGATGATAAAATGTTTGTGACCCCTGAATCAGAATAAGATGGATGAAGCAACCTTGTTCTTTCTTTTAAAATTATGGCACATACACTAAACATTATGGCTGGCATCTGCAAGCTCCGTATCGCACAAAACTTCCTTCTTCTCCGAAAGACCCTGACAGATTCTACCCAATAAATTCAAGCACATAAATCCCGTTTGCAGTTTCCTGTCTGCACAAGAAACGTGACAATAATAAACGTTGAAGAAGTTCGACGCGAATCGGTTCCGGCTTTCCGGGCGCAGAAACAGATGTTGTTGGAGCGTTTACATGTGCATCCCGTGTTGATGCACGTTATACAGGATGGACATTAGTATCTGCTGTCAGTAATAGACAGTAGTTTGCACTTGCAATAGCAGTGTGAGGAAATTAATTACACCTTTCTTATCGAGCTAGTTGACTCACACATTATGACTGCATTTATCACGATTAATTAATCAGATAAAGACATTTTCACAATATTTTTCCTTAACTATAAATATTTGAGTAAGCACATTCGACACGTGTACTCAATAAAACAAGGAGTCAAGTACCACACACCTACTAACAAATTCTATTCAAATTCAACATTTATGACCGAAACTGCTAAACGTAACAGTAACCCCGAAATTGTGCAATAGTTCACTATTCACACGCCCCAACAATACGCCAGGGTCAGTGACGTTTGTGCACAATTGTTCCAAAATCAATAGAGATGTGAACGGAGCATGGCCCACAGAAGAGACGCCCGAGGCGCGTCAATCAAGCCAATGTTATTGTTCTTTTAATGCATTCGCTTCCAATGAACTGTTTCACATGAAATATTTGTAGAATATTTTGTGAATGGGAGGAAATTTTATTATTAAGCGGCTTTGGCTTGGTGAAGGCTTGTGGAGCATTATCACTTATGGCATTTGATATAGGCGATGAGCTTGAGATTCCGATTGTAACTCAATTGTGAAGCACACAGAGTCGCAGAGATGTTTATAAAAATGTCATTGACCTTTTCAAAGGTCGAACAAAAACAAAACGACTGGTGGTATATCATGTATGTTTTTTGACTGAATTACACATGCTATTGCGGAGACAGGTGGCAGGGCTGCTAAAAGAAAAACAATGTCAAAAGGAGAAAAGATTACGAAATCAGAAAAGCTAAAACTGAATCTACCCGCAGGAATTTAATTACCCAAACAGTTGCGTTAGTTCACACATCAAAACATACAAATTCTTGGAAATGGGCGTAAAAAATCGCGCGTTTGCAAAGCTACAAACAATACGTAGATATCGTTGGCACGCTGAACGTCGATGTATCATGATTGGGTGCCTTAACGAGCCGCCTGCACGGACATCTTGGCTATGTTCATTACAGCTGATAAAACAGACGATTAAACAATGAGCCAATGGCACTTCATTGATTCAAGTGGCGTCAACAGTGAAACGGGAGACGGTCAATCAAGCGGTGCGTGAGACACTGCCCTAATAGCAAAATCGTTTCACTTATCAAATATTTTGTCGTCTCTAACAAGCCTAGTCCATGAAACCATCCTGTTCCGCTTCAAATTATCTGTTATGAGGTAAACTTGGTTATTCCTCTCCGTTTTTATCATGTTTTATGAAGGCAGAGGTAGAATATGCTCATCTTATATCTCAAGATTTTTATTTTCACATAATACATTCACCACAGTCACTATTCACTACCACCCACTCACTATTTTTCCTAGCTTTTCCAGACAGTTGAATAAAACATCAAAAAATGTAGTGTTCCGTTTGGATCTTTTCTTTTCTGCGGTGTGTTCACCGACATGCACTACACATATTGCAATAGGTATAAAATAAATGCATATACCTTCATACAAACGATTACTTCATTCTTATTTTATGATGAGCATACTTAGGTGGAATAAAAACATAATAATCTTGATATACGTGACCTCAAAGTATCAAATCGATAGATGAAAAGACGGAGCAGATATTGCTATAAGACTTTAAACAATGGTGATTCATTATGGCTGAAACAATAAGCAGCAGTCAGATTTATACCTCCTGGAAATATTACTTGTTACTGCGCTACTTTATTTGTTTGAGAGCTCCAAAACTTTAAAGTTTTATTCGAAACGAACGTTTTAAGAACCAGGTGGGCCGGTGCGGATTGATGCACCAACAATTTCAGTAGAAGCATTCAAACAATTATAGAACTGGTGAATTGATTGCTTATTGCATGAAGCGAGGCAACATAGACATGTGATTGATTAGCTCTTATAGTATTAACTTTATTAGATTAGTTGCATTTGTAGATTATTACTGTCAGCCTTGAAATCAGCAGTTGACGATATAGTTTAGTGGCGGTGATGTCACGAGATGCGGACACGTGAGCCACCAGCCACCAGGGAATTATAAACATTCCACGAATGTATAGTCGAGGAGCTCACTCCTCGCGATGTTTCCTTAAAATCCGTGCCAGCTAATTAATAATACACACATCTAATCATAGCATTTCCTTCATCAATTAACATAATTTCAAAATGGCAATTAATACATGTCTCAACTTCATGGTAAATAAAACGAGAATCTTAAGGAAAATACTTCGATGGCAGTGAGTCATGTCGTGATTAATGGATCTGCAATATTCGTGAACGTTGCTATGTAAAGCGACACTTACCTTTAGGCATCTTTAGAGTTTAGTTTCCCGTAAACGTGACGATTTGTGGTTAGCGGTTAGTTATAAATATAATCCACGTGGTGCTCCATGCAGGTCTCAAGCACATCACATATAACACACATCGGAAGCAGCACAATCAGCTCGGAGACACTTGATATTATATTAGTTATATTTACACTATTCATCCACTAAGCTTTACTTAATCCCAGTGACTATGTATGATTGACTAATTTTGTTTTGGCTTTATATTTTGGCTGAAATAAAAAATAAATTGTTGTCTATGCAGAACTGTGTGACGTTATCGCATCCGAATCATTTCAAGATCTACATCGACATTTCAACGCTATGAATGGTTTGTTGGTGGATTGCGACCAGTTTTTTCATTCAATTTATCCTGTCGCGGCTTAATAAGTTATAACGCGGAGCATCAGTTAAGGTGCAATTTGACAGAACAGTAAGTGCAAATTGTATCTGAGAATAGAACTGAAGACGTCCCCAGCAATTACGGGCCAATTGAGACAAAAGGATAATGTTTGGCCGCCTGGTCAAGGTCAGCGCGCTTTATTCGTTCAATTGGAAATAAAAATTGACACGCTAGATTTATTCATTAAAATTTATTTTTGTTTTATAAAAAAATATTTTATCTTGAATCTGCAACTATAAATACTTTTTCCAAGTTACTTTAAAGAAATAAGTGACTAATACATAATAATTGTGACTACCTCGTTGGTCTAGTAGTTGAAGTCGGGAAAAGTGTTATTGGGTTTTCCATTTGGAATTTCTCAGTAGCAGCCCGGAGTCCAGATTTGTGCCCGGTTGATGGCAATTGACTCGCCCCATATTACATGGGACTTAAAACATAACCGGCGAAATATGGGTGCACTATACACCTCTGCCCAACCCTTCAGGGAAACAAGGCGTGATGTTATGTTACCCATTGACCACAATTCCTTAGTTATTATTAATAACATTAAAATAAAATAATATAAATAATTATTTTATCTTACTTATTTTAGCTTCCGGTTCATACCCATTTAATTTATTTCTACAAAACGTGTAGGATCCTACTTCTGTACGACGTTATTTCAAGTTACGACATTACAAATGTTTGCTTATAGAATAATTACGGGGAACGAGACGGTAATTAGCAAGTTGCACTATAAACAGGTAAGTCTATCAGTAAGTAATAAAATAGGCAAATGTCGACATGATACCTATCCGTGATCAATTATATGATCCGGTTATTCAAGAGAGTGTATTTGATCCGAATAGGTAATCATTAAGAAGTTTTTCTTCGCAGCCTCCACGACGCGACACCTCGAGACTACTTAGTTTCTCTCCGTTAGAGGTAAATTGCATCTTACAATTACATGGTTAATTCATTTACGATTTTAACGAGGTAACAAAGAAATAAATTGGATTCTGTATCACCGTAAAATATTGTACAATTATTGGTCGTTTTGCTACGGAACTATTTAGTGTACTTCCAATTGCTATTATGTAGTAATTTTTATTATAATGCGGCATGCAATAATAAATGACATATTGGACCTTGACTTCTGAACTGTTATCGCGAACGATGTTGGCGTAGGATTTTTACTTTATTTATATTATAATTTTATACCAATGTACTGTTTGTTCTTAGTTCAATAATAATACTTATGAATTCAATACTGATGTGGGTTATATTGTTGTCATATGTGCGTGTTCGGATTCCAGTTTAAGCATGGAAATTTTAAGTCAATGTCAACATTAACTTATTTACTCAGTTTTATTTTAAGAGAGCACATTACCTATAATGCTTTGCTGCGTCAATCACTTCACGTGACTTCACGTATCAGTTTCATTAATGCCTTAGTATTCGTTTAATTTTTATGGTGCACTCATGGCTTCCGAATGTCACCGGAGCATGTTTCAGCTCCAAATACCAAGCAACGGTTTGTGATCAGTAAGCTTCAGCTTACACAATGTGTTCGTGCACAACAGACTGTGCTTATACACACAAGTTAATTCTCAGAAACATTCTAGAAAGTTGCTCGGAGGACGTGTGGTGAACGTGGCGATTGAGCACTAAACTTGCCTGCACCGCTTTAGGACGCAAGCAAAAACAATTTGCACTTCGAAAAATGTTTATAGTTTCGTAATTTGACGAGAGACGTCAATAAAAACAAGCATTAAACCAACATAAACACAACACAATGTATGAATGTAGTAAAGTTTATGTTCCATCGCCGTTGATAAGTTACAATGAATTTTGTAGTCACATGTAATTATAACATAACGTTATCGGGTTTAATTTTAGCGTCGGGAACACTGCAGATTGAGCGGCTCGTGTGTGCCGGACGTTTTAGCGCAGTAATTACTTACTTTCGCGGCTGGCTAGTCCACATGTGTACTTCACTACACTACGGAACAGGTAGTTGGTGAACCTGGCACAACACATGTTCAATGTTTTTAATTTAACGTCAATGTATTGAGAATGTCATTTTGATGAGCGAGCGGCGCGGGCTGCGCGGGCGGCGGCGACGTGCGGAGCGGCGAGCGCGACTGATCGACACACATAGCACTATTGTATTGACCGGCGGTGGTGGCAGGGCTCCCTTTCGATGAGATACGCCACGGTGCCCCCCAAATATACACTCTGAGCTTAGAATACCATGTATTGTATACGAACCGACGAACAGAACGCCCGCCCGAGCCCGCTACCCACCATGCACTGATATTTTTTTCAATACAGAGACCAATTAATGCCAATGACTGACGAAACCAGAAGCAGATCAGTGGTGTTTCTCAGCTAATAGGTCTTATGTTTACAGCAGTTTTATGGGCCGATACTACGGCTCATTTTATGCGTTTTGTTAGTAACTAGGAAATTAATTAATGGCATCTTTGTTCCGCGGGTGAGTGACGATCGAGTGACATTAATAACTTGTAAGAGACTCATTAAACATTAATCGTGTTTTAAAGTGTTGGTTTCTTTGGAATGTTACTAATGACGTTTTGTTGCCAATAAAAACTGATTCTTAACATCGTCATACTCTTCCTGCCCTTGTGCTATGTTACCTGGGGTCGTTGCAACACGTTTTTGAAGACTAATTCTTAATACTTAGCAGCTAATTCAAGAAAGTGCGACAACTTTCGAAACGGCTCGACTGTTTCTACATTATCTCACAAAGACTAATGTTAGCTTGAAATGTCAAAAGTCATTCTCAGCCAGAAGATAAAAATAAAGTTAAAATTGTTTTTTAGCTTTTGAACTTTGAGGGTATAATTCATGTTAATCAGATGAACGAAGTTAATTAGAATACCTACTTGGGGCAATTGTTTCTTGGGCTCTTTAGATGATGTAATAATAAAGGTTGGATAAAAATAATTACTTTTTATGGAATGTAGGGAATACCTAGCTGTTATGTCTTCATAATTATGTAATCTTGTTGTTACTACATTAATAAATAATATATCTTACCAACACTTACTTAAGTACACTTTTGACTCATACATAACTATTTGTCTCGTTGGTCTTGTGATCGCAAGCACTACTGCTGAACATGAGGTCCTGGGTTCGATTCCCAGGTCGGGCAGTGTTTTTGGTTTTTCCATCTGGAATCTATAAGTAGCAGCCCGGAGTCTATATTTGTACCCGGTTGATAGCAATAGAATTGCCACCTATAACATGGGACATAAATATAACTCGCGGAATGTGGGTGTACTATAGGTGGGTACCTACACCTCTGACTAACCCTTCGGGGAAACAAGGCGTGATGTTATGTTAATAATTATTAAAGTTTCATGCAAAAATACGTAGTTATAATTTTGTCCACTTTTGTGACAGGTAGGTACTCTAAAATTATTTTTACTCACGTTTATCTAAATTAGAAAGTACGTCTAACCAACCTTTATTTAGTATGCAAATATAAGCAACGCAGAAACGACCCTTCTGTGGACTTGTTTAAAACTGTAGACTGTTTTAAATAATATAATTTAAACGGTTTTAATACCTATTTGTAGGGCTTATACGATTCGGAAATGAGTAATTTGAGGAAAATAGATTACAGGAATTCATGGAAACTGACATTCCTAATCCTAGCTTAGCAATTGCTTCGAGTACCTAGATAGTTACCCCAATTTGGTTGATTTAATGATCAAAGAGTGGTTAATGTATTAAATTATTCCGATAATCTGTCATCATGAGGTAGGTACCTTCATTTTTTTGACGTTTGTCTGATTTAATTTTCTTTTTGTGTGCAAAAAGGAACGTCTCTTCTGTGGACTTAGAATTTTTTTAACCAGTAGTTATAAACGAAAACGTGCTTAGGTAACTACTTTGTAAACTATTTTAACATTTCTGGGTCGCATATTTCTTGATTCACGCAGTAAGTGGATTGAGGAAAATGGATTATTGCGGTTCCATAGCAACCAACTTAAATCTTTTTAAGCTGGTTGTAAGTACGAAAGTGCAGGAATTATACTGAAAAATACTTGCTAAGCTGAAACCTTTGAGTTTTATTTAATTTTGCCAACCTCTGTAACAGATGTACAAGTAAGTTATAAGATAATGGTCCGTTTTCCTTTCAAGGCCAGATCCCTAAAAAATATTAGTATTCAGCTGAATTCGGTTAGACTGGAAGCCGACTCCAACATACTATTTGGGAAAAGGTTAGGCAGGTGATTATGAACTTCATTTTGAAACTCCAGTTTTATAAAAAATATAAAATACTTAAATAAAATCTTGTGTTACCTGGTAAATCACATTTTAGGCATAGGTTTGTACAGATGCCAGCACATCAAGCTACCCGAAACTGTCAAAATTTCCCAATCAACCTTAAACCTAATGTTTTAGCAATAAAGTCGAAACTCTATTAAAGAAATTTGACAGATTGTAGTAGCTTGATGTGCTGGCGTCCATACAATAACCTACTTACTAATCCTACTATTCAGTCGATGGTCGATTCCTATTCAACCAGATGCGGCTGCATATCCAAACAGCCTTATCCTGTGAGAATAGACCCTGTTTAAACATTCTACTCGTCCTATAAGGCCATCAAGCGTGAATATAGTTCCTGAGTCCATTGTTAACAAGACGAACAATCACGAACCTACGGTGTGCAATAAAAACATAAGTCATAATAACGTTCAGAGAACACTTAGACAATTTGAGACCATTAGTGGGAACCGTGCAGTTTGTTTTCTTAAACGCTCCTGCAGATAGGCGTGATGCGAATCCGGTAAAACAATTTCCATGAAGTTTACATAGAAATTGTTCCACCAGAGTCGCGTCTCGCCTGTCTGCGAGAGGGAGCCTTAACTATAACTTGAATTGTTTATGTAACTTTGTTTCATTACCACTGTGTTGAGGAGTATAAACTATTACAATTCATTTGTTTCGAATTGACTGCCTCGTTGGTCTAGTGGTCGCAAGCGCTACTGCTGAGCATGAGGTCCTGGGTTCGATTCCCAGGTCGGGCAAAGTGTTATTGGGTTTTCTATCTGGAATCTCTCAGTAGCAGCCCGGAGTCTGGATTTGTGCCCGGTAGATGGCAATAGGCTCGCCCCCTATTACATGGGACTTAAACATAACTGGCGAAATGTGGGTGTATACCTCTGCCTAACCCTTCGGGGAAACAAGGCGTGATGTTCTGATGTTATGTTGTTTCGAATTGAGAATCGATATTGCGTTCTAGGAAGGAGTAACTATCGTTCATTCGATCCAGCAGAGCACTGCTAGTAAGTTCTTAATGTGATTGATTTTCCTTTTTTAAAAGATGTTTTAGATACTCATTTGTTTAAAGTCACATGAAAAAAAAACGGGTCTTTCCTGTGGGCAGTGAGCGATATTGAAAGCAATATTATAATGAGGTTAGATTATTGTGCAAGAGGAAAATGTGCGCTTTTATAATTTCTAATATGACGACACTATCGTGGACGTCTACGTCCGTAAAATGTATGGAAATACGTGCGCGTTATAACCAGTGATAGGAATAGGTAGTGCTAATTTGCCTAAACTTCGAGGAAGGAAGTAACATAGAGTGGAAAATACCTCCTCTAAAATCCCGGAATCATTTTAATGACGTTTAAATCCCGGGATTTAAAAACCACGAATTTTTTATCGGACTTCGTTTGTAGTTACAAATTATTGATTTGAAAAATCATAACATTTTTTAGAGTTACACACACACACACACACACATTTATGTATGTAATTTTTATGGTGTACATAGTAAAGAGTATTCTATCTATAAATAAAGTCCAATAAATAATTCGTGGTTTTTAAATCCCGGGAATTAAATGTCATTAAAATTATTCCGGGATTTTAGAGGAGGTATTATCTACTCCATGTTACTTCCTTCCTCGAAGTTTAGGCAAATTAGCACTACCTATTCCTATCACTGGTTATAACGTTATCGTGGACGGAAATTTAAAAGCGTCTTCATATAATTCCATATATCTTACTTCCCTGTGTCATCGTGAAGCCGTGACGTGGACGTGGACGTCAATGATAATATTATCAAGTTAGAAATTATAAAAACGCACACTGTCTTAATTTTCTAATATCGAAAAATAAACAATTCCGTTGCGTTAGTCGTAGTATAAAAATGTTTATCAGTTTTCAATTAGATTCTTTATCACATTGTGCAGTAAAGTCTGAAATGTTATGTCTAATTATCTAGGTACTTGGTACTTTTTCATAGTTGTGATGCATCTATTCTAACAAAATAGTATCAATGACTTTTTGATGATGAAACTCATTTCTTATTAATTTAATAGTTAATACATTGACGTAATTTTATTACATTTGTTACAATTACATTTGAATGAGGAAAATGTCGTGGGGAAAGTATTGAGTATGAATGTCAATGTCTAAGAGTAGGGGCAGACCAAAGAAACGATGGATGGACTGTGTGAAAGATGTTATGGCTAGAAAGGGGGTGACTACCGAGATGAGGACTAATAGAGAAGTATGAAAGAAAAGGACATGTTGCGCCGACCCCAAATAAATTGGGATAAGGACAGGAGAATGATGACAATTACATTTATCAAGAATATTAGGTGTGAAATATAATAAAAAAATATTGATTGGAATAAAAACTTATTTACAAAAAAAAAAAAAACAACCGACTTCCAAACAAACACTACAAAATAAAAAATAACATTAACTTCGGATCGGTGTCTTTGGTTTTGTATTTTCGTTTTTTGCCACCGACTAGCAAATAACAAGCTTAACCAGTTTAGGTTTAAGAAATAGCAAGTTTAACCCTGCAACAAAGGGCTGAAATATTATTTATCCATGAAGAGACTTGAATATTTGTGCTATATCACGAGAACTCAATAAATTATCTCGATTCGCCGTGAGATTTTGGATACGGCGTCATGGCGAAAAAGAGCAAATAGCTGATCATAGAAGCAGTTCAGGACGACGGCCGATATGAGCCGAACCGCCGCGCAAATAACTGATCATAGAATCAGTTCAGGACGACGGCCGATATGAACCGCCGCGCAAATAACTGGTCATAGAAGCAGTTCAGGACGACGGCCGATATGAACCGCCGCGCAAACAACTGATCATAGAAGCAGTTCAAGACGACGGCCGTTACTAACCGCTGTGCAAACATCTGATGTGGTGCGACGTTACAGAAAGCACGGCTTCACACCAACTAGACATTTTGCTGCTTTGATACGATGTGAGTCCTCGGACGGTTCGACGAGCTTTGTACCGAGCGGGGCTACACTACAGACAACTCAAACCTCACCACAAAACTGTCCGACTTAATTTTACGCGAAAATATCTTGGTTTTAATTGGTCGATTGTTATATTTACCGACGAAAAAACTATTAAATCGAGTCAAATCGGAAGATTAACTTTAAGTATGGCGTTATAATCGCAATCGCTATGATGAAGCTCATATCGTGCCTCAAAATGGATCTGGTCGCATACAGTCACAGACGTCGGAGAACTGACGTCGTTAGAAAGTATGTGTCGCTTTTGGAAGAGGTATACTGCCTACTGTGCGCGTTGTGTATCCTGCAGGAGAATTCCCACAAATTGATAACGTTCAGGTTAATGCATCGATACAAACGGCTTGGTCTAGTATAGCGTGTTTCAACGTGCACCAGGATATTCGTCTCATTCAATGGCCTGTTCGGTCAGCAGATATGAATCCGATTGAAAATCTGTGGGGCATAACGCTGAGATTATCAGAACTAAAGAAAACCTGAAGCTCTTAGATTATATTGTGCACGGGATGGGATGATATCAGAGGGACTGATTTATGTGCGCGCCTTGTCGCATCTGTGCGAGATAAACTACGTGCCGTCATAGCTGCTGATGGAGGCTATTAACTAATTATTAAA
The DNA here is from genome assembly GCA_947568875.1 of Fissipunctia ypsillon. Classification (NCBI taxonomy): domain Eukaryota; kingdom Metazoa; phylum Arthropoda; class Insecta; order Lepidoptera; family Noctuidae; genus Fissipunctia; species Fissipunctia ypsillon. The sequence goes on along the minus strand of OX387659.1, from coordinate 9,190,275 downwards.
ACAATAAATTGTTTGATAGAATTTGATAGAAAAACAATAAATATATTTTTATCACATCTGTTCAAAAAGAGCTAGTTTATTCTTCATAAACAGGGACCAAAATAGTTCTTTAATCCCTAGGGTTCAAAAGTGATTTGAATTTGGAATGTGGATATTGTTAGTAAAAGTTTCAATCATCAAAGAGATCAATCACGAACATTGTATGAACAAGTAATAGGTTGTTTAATAAGGTAAACCGCACGTGAGCCAAATTAAAAAAAAGTTTGTGAAATAACAAAATACGCGCGAAATGAATTCCGCCTTCGTTCGTAATTGTTTATTGTAAGTATAATCAGAATTTGAGTAAACAACTCAAATTCTGATTTTATTTCTATGATGTCTTATTGTTACTAATTGTATGTTTAAACAAATAATTTGTAATGTCAACAACTTTTTACTAAATGCATAAGAAAGTATATACGGGACCGATTTTGACGGGGAGTAACTTACATTGGCTACTTTTATTTTAGAAAAATAATTAAGGTTCCGCGCAAAAATATGAAAACCCATGAAATTGTGAACAAAAAGTCGGATTTGAAAAATTCTTTTTACATTTAATAGCCCAATTCTCGAGGATAGTTATAGACTATTTAACATCACGCTACGACCCTTAGGAGCCGACCAAAAAGAAAAAAGTCAAAAAGCACACTAAGTAAAAACGAAGTAATAGCGCGGGCAGGCGATGCAACGCGATTACGTGACGGGTCGGGGATGAGGGAGTTTTATTAAAATGTGGCTGTTATTTTAGTATGTTGTGTATCTTACGATTTCCACGCGAACGAAGTCTAGGGCACAGCTAGTAAATAAATAAACATACTATTCTTATTCATAAGTTGCACTTACTTATTTTCTCATAGAGGGTGATAAAAATTAGTGTCCACCTCGGGAGCAACACTATTTTAAGCTCGAGTACTTTGATCCCTCGTTGCGCTCAGAATTCAACTTTAGAATCTTTCGCTCCACTCTGGATTCAAAGAAACACTCTCGCCTTTAAAATAGTTGTTTGCTCCCTTGGCAAACAATCTACTATTTGAGTTTCTATTTGATTATTTCTTCTTATTTTTGCATTTTTTTGAATAAGTTCGACCTCACTTGGTTAATGTTCGAATATGCCAGTTAATATAATATTTTATCGTTTTTTTTATAAAAAAAGTTTTCTGTATCTATCCTAGACGACGTGTACCTAAATAAAAAAAAATCTATGCTCTATACCTAATCAAATCACATACATCAACGTCCTTGTGACATCTATGTGTGCATGTAAATATAAATAAAGGTGGTAAGCATTTTCAGACCGCGAGTACACTCACACTTCTAGTTATTTCAGAAACTTGCAAGATTTCTACTGAAATTTCAAGGCACTGTGTAATTATGTTTTTTATTAGCTAGTTTCACGCGAGTGGGTGATTTTGCGATGTCTCAAGTCATAATAGTTATTAATAATGGAGTGAACAGTAACAAAGTTGATTTTGTTTTATTTCGTAGTTGGGAAATTCCCACGTTTTATATTGTGTGAGACGTATTGAAGTTTGCAGTGTCACATCAATCAATCTGCCTAGCAGCTGAATACCAGTATTTTACATGGAGCGACTGTCTATCTTACCTTCACAACTCAGTTACTGGGTAACACGATACCCCTTGGTAAGGCTGGTTGTCAGACTTTTGGGATCCTGACTATCCGTAACGACTGTCAAAGATCTACGAATGACAGCCGGAACTAACGGCTTAGCGTACTTTCCGAGGCACGGTGGGGTCTCGATATGTAATGAATGGCCACCTATCCACGAACCGACCGCGGCAAGCGTAACTTAACCTTCGATCGACCCGTGCGGCTGTTATTATTTAGCAAGGAGCCCCTCTGCAGTGTCATGTCTAGTAGATAGTAATGTATCAGCGATTTAAAAAGTATCCGAAACTAGGCGATGTATTCAGCTTATTGCTGAACACGTTAATTGAAAAATAAATCGATGATAAAAAAAAGTTTTAATGATATACATATTTTTTCAAATAGAAAGGTATTTTGTTTTGTTCTCAATAGGTACAGTGTGACAACTTCAAAAGTTCCATCGTTTATTTTCGGAAAAACCGAACTTTGCCGAATTAAATATGACTGTCCAATAAGGGAGTGACGGAATTAGTGCGTCGACCTATAATACTCGTAATTTAGGTGGGAATATAAATCAATTTCTATTGGTCGATAGTTACATTTTATTCGCTATAATTCGGTTTTTCCGAAGATAAACGATGGAACCTTTGAACGTTGTCAAACTGTAATAATTGTTTTAAAAACAACAGCGCATTTGTTCAAACAAACTTGTAAAATGCATCAATTTCTCGTAATCAAGGAAATCGCATAGTTTCTTTGACAAACAAATCCAAGAACCTTTCAGACGTCCGCATGTCGAACATATTTTTTTGCAGGTGTTATTTTTACGCGTTCTATGAAAGTTTCCTGAGTTTTTATGTCAAAGGACTAGGGCCTCCAAGGGCTTATAATAGGGCCTTGCCCTTGCTAACCGATTAATAAACAAATCAGCTGATTTAGTATTATTTATTTGTTTACTTTCATTGCCAAATTACTTTGTAAAATTAGCATATTGTGTTAACATTTGAATGAAAATCCTGAAATGCATGCATTATGAGAGTTCGTTGACACCTTAACTAATGGCTACCTACTGTGAAAGAAATGACTAAAGTACGACAAACAAATCACGGATAAGTAGTGTAGTGACCTTGTGAATGAAAAACGTGTAGAATTAGACGTGGTACGAGCTATAATTATCGATTTGGGATCGATGCGTATTGATAATGTTCACCGTCGATTTCGCTGACTGACGAATTTAAAATTATAGATTTTCATCTAAAAAAAATCTGTATTGTTGGGGAAACTAAAGACTTACAGTTCATCAATTTTTGAGTGTGAATCGATTCTTAATTCAGAACGATCGCGAATTGTGTATGATACAGTTATACAAATGAATGGTGAAAGACATGATATCTAGAATACTGACATCAATTTGTACGATAAATAAAACATGTTAAAGTTTTCGTAGACACGCAAAAAATACAAGTTTTTACGACATGACGTACCTTGACGTGGCTGCGGATTATATAAACTACTGTTAGCATTCACAATAATATTTATTTGAATTAAATTAATCTCATTCCTTATAAGTTTCCTAGAAGTTTTAACGATAATTATATTAAAAATAAATCAAGAAGCTTTTATAGGATACAGACCTACGTCTTTTTATACAGTCTAGTCGTAGTTGCGTCACCAAAACTTCCATAATTGTATTTATAATAACTTTTTAAAAGATTTCTACTCTGTTTTCCTTATGTCACTAATTCGGAAAAATTAGCAGAAATGCTTTTTAAAAGCTAATAGCACTCTGGGGACTTTACCCTCGTTAAAGTAGGTGACCGGAAGTTTGTGCCTAAGTATGTACAAGTTTTGTTGCTTCCCTGTTTCGTGCGGAAAAGTCACTAATTACTCATTAAGGTGACGAATAATCGACTTTTTTGTTGTGTATGGTCAGAATCGAAACTCAATAATAATTTTTGTTTTGTTATTGTTACGACATCGGGGGTAAACTGACTTTTATTGAAAGAAAAGAAGAATATTTAAAAGTATCCTTCTGTCAAGACATCCAAGTCTTGTGTACCTTTTAATTTGTAATGAATGCCTGTAATTTTCTTGAAACAGTACAATGTTTAACAATTAGTTACCGTTCATAATGACGGTACAAGATTGTAACAAGATAATTAATTTTCTTATTGCTTTCGTTATTGTAAAGTGGAAAAAAATTATGTTGACTTCACGATCGATAGGACTATTAACAGTGATTAATTGTTGTATACTTTGTTTTTCATTAAATGTCATAATTACAATGGGCATGTCAGTATCACGAATGTTGTAGGAGTTTTATTTTTTAAATCTGGCCCTTTTTTTAAAATGAAAATTTTTTCATGTTAGGTAGGTACCGTGAAACTTCCCAAGGGTAATTTATATTACACGAACTGGTGGCAATAAATTAATAATATCATAATATAGCGAACCCACGGTTTCCCAAGGGTTTGTAAATGGATGGATTTACCTACCGGATTTTGAACTACCATAAATTTTGATTTTGGAAAAGATCGATTGATAAAGGGTCAGATCGATTCGCAGGGGTAGGTAAGGCCATAGGTAGAAAGAAAAGAAACGTTAAAGGAAAAGTCTTTTCAATAGCAGTAAGACAATGTTCGTCATTAAAAGAAAATAAAGGTTATAATACGTATCTGTAACAAAAAGGAATCACGTCAAAAACCGCAAGAGGCTCTGATGATGAAGAAGGAAGCCATATCATGAATAGGTAATCCAAATGCTGCGGTCCCACGGCCCGCCTTCTCACAGGCCAGATCGCGTCAGGCCAGGCCGACAGGCCGTGGGAACCATCGATCCGTTAAGTTATGTGATGGAAATGTTCGGCACGGGCCGCGACAGGCCTCGACAGGCCGTGGGACCGCGGCAAAAGAAAGACAAGAATGAAAGATGGTGAGAAACTATTTTCAGAACTTTAGTTTCTAAAATAACCTCGTTCAATCATCGTACCTATAATTAAATAAAGTTTCGGACCACGCGCAATGAAGGGGTCCGTAGTTAGGACGGACAAACATAACATTGTAGTTGAAAAACATGTTCTCTCATACATTCCAACTGCAAATGTAAGTTGGTCGACTATTACTCGTAAACTTGTGAAGCCTACTTAGCTGTGATAGTTTCCCTTTAAATTTTTTTTATATATACTATTACCGTGAATTTGTTTCACATATCCAAAACTAACAGTTTAGCTGGCAGGGGGGGGGGGGGACACTTGACTCTAACACAAATCAGCAATTTAAACCTTAATATTTCAGAAACGGATCCCTTATTCAAAATTTTTTTTCACAAACCCGCAATATTTTTAAAACACCTATCCAACAACACCCCACACTATGGGATAGACAAGAAAAAATTAACATACCCACTTTACGTATACAGGAGGTACCCTAAAAAATTTTTTTTCAATAATTTTATTTTACCACTTTGTCGGCGTGATTAATATGTATATCCATACCAAATTATAGCTTTCTAGTACTAAGAGCCTCTGAGCTACGCTGCGGACGGACGGACGGACGGACGGACGGACATGGCGAAACTATAAGGGTTCCTTGTTGACTACGGAACCCTAAAAATGACGCAGTCCCTTAATTATTACAGTTATTACTAAAATAGCTAAATTGCTAACTTAAATAAATACGATTATATTAGTTTTTAAGTAAATTCCGCTGAGTTACCGACAGATTTTTCAGTCACGCCAGCATTCTTAGGCCAAAGTAATTCCGAAAACTTGCGTACAAAGGAGTATACAATTTTGACAACTCTATAGTAGCTTGTAGTGTATGTCCATATAATTAAACGAGGCGTGGAAAACGTTGTCTGCCTTTTGAAATTGTCGAAACACACAAATGACGTGCGGAACTGATCTTACTGTATACAATCACGTCAAATGAGTTTCTTCGTCTTCAAACGTTTTAAGTATCTAAGTATCTAGTCCCTTCTCTCATTTCTGCCTACGTTATTGGGATTAGATATATATGACTTAGGACTGCATGAGCAAAGGACTGCACCGCATTAAATTAGCAGAAAACAGAATTGTGTGGAAAAGGGAGAGGGAGGACTTTGTCTTGCAGGAGGGCGATATAGGATAGTTAGATTAGATTAGTCGAATACTTCTTAAGAGGGAACTCTAAGGTAGTCCGCGAAATTGAAATTGTCTTACGATTTTTGCAATTTGCAGCTCAGGTCTGGGTGTATGTTGATTAAAGCATGATTCGCGACCGTAAAAAATATGTATTTACAGAACTGTAATCAGTAATACAGCTTCTTAGGTTAGTATAATCCTTAAATGTCAAGATTTCATGAAATAGTAATTTTTAGGATTACTTAGTCTTAGAGAGTTGTATTGATGTCTTTAATGATTATAATTCTGTAAATATATATTTGTTACGGGCGCGAAGCATATTTTAATCAACATACAACCTACTACTGACTTGCAAATTGCAAAAAATGTAAGAAAATTTGAATTTCGCGGGCTACCCTGATGCATTCGCTTTAAAGACAAGACAAACTCTAATTAGGCCTCATTTTTTTTTTAAAGGACCAGGCGCGAGTCGATGGCGCGTTGTGTTCCACGCGCGCCTCAAAGAGATGTCAGCACTATTGATGGGGTCCGCTAGGGCCGATGCCAGCTAGGGTTGCGGGATGTTCGAAAGAGTTACCGTGGCCCCGGCACAGGCAACTGAAGGAACATGGATGGGTTTTAGTCAGTAAAAGTCTGACACGCCCTCCCGCTCCGCCCAGAGCGGGAGAAGTCATTTGATGATTTCCCATCCACAAAAAAAAAGGCCTCATTTTCTAGACGTAGACCAAAAGTCAGGCTGTAAGAATACCACCGTTTTCTACGTTTTTAACGGTACAAAAACTGTCTACATCGTTAGTAGGTCATCATCATCTGCATAGCCTTTTCCCAACGATGTTGGGGTCGGCTTTCAGTCTAACCGGATGCAGCTGAATACCAGTATTTTACATGGAGCGACTGCCTATCTGACCTCCACAACCCAGTTACTGGGTAAAAATATACCTCTTGTTAAGAGGTATCTTGGTTTTTGGTTGCTATTAAATATGTAAGTAATCCTGTGTTCTTTTGTATAAATGATAAATAAATAAAAAAATAAAAAAAGTGGTTGTCAGACTTTCGGGCTTCTGACGACCCGTAAAGACTCAAAGATGACAGCCGGGATCAAAGGCTTAACATGCTTTCCGAGGCACGGAGGGGTCTTAATATGTAAAGATGGTCACCCATCCACGGACCCACCGCGGCAAGCGTAGCTTAACTTGATCGATAATCCCGTGCGGCTGTTATTACTTAGCCACAAGTCCTTCGTTGTACATCGTTAGTAGGTATGGATAATTATTTAATATACTGTGATCCATAGACCAGATTCATCCATAACATTGAACTATTTACTTGTGAGTCCATTCAGGCATTCTGCATTGTGTCCTGTCCATACATCGATATGATTTAAACCGGTACATGTCTGGGCACTACTGGCCGGCATTGTGTGATGGTGATATCATACATCGCAGTAAACACATCACACACACAAGCCATCAAAGAGTCTAATTCTGTTGAGGCTGATATTGATGAATGGGAGACGCTTACGCGCTGTTAATCATTTTATGAAGATTTCTAAATAGGAATTGATTAAAAGTTGTTTTTATGTAAGGTCGTTAGGAAGACTGTTAAGAACATTGTAAAGTGTCTTTGTACATGTGCATAAACTTTACTAAACGCGATCAAAACCCGAAAATCTCCAGTTTCCGCAGTGTGATAAACTTATAACCTTAGTTTCGCTAGTTCTATACCTACAAGATGTCACATAAATAACGCACAACCTCTTAAGGGGTCATTTGTACTCATCACTATGAACAACTTTTACTACGGGACCAAACCTGAAATAGCGAAAAAAAAAAACAACTGTTCCCTACATTTTGACGAGTTATGCGTACATAAATGTAGGGCGCAGTTGATTTTTTTCGCGATTTCAGGTTTGGTCCCATAGTAAAAGTTGTTCATAATGATGAGTACAATGACCCCTTAAGAAGTTGTGCGTTAATTATGTTACACCTTGTATATGTATTTCTTTTTCTATGACACACGTAAGCAACTTGTTAAAAAGCAAAGCACTTTAATTAATGATAGTTACAAAGGTACAGATAGGTCGTGAGCACAAAGTCTACTCTTAAACCTAACGAATCTTATTTCCTATCACGGCAGGTTGCACACGGGCGGGAGCAATCGGGAGGCAACACGGGCGGGAGTAAACAGATATACTTGATCAATATATGATTAAGTATATCTATATACAGATAGAAAACATAATACAAGAGCACGCTGACGAGGGCAGTTAAAGTTAAGTGGTGTTTGTGCTCACGACTAGTGTCGACAATTATACGTTTATAGCTTAGCTTGTAATACTTCGTTGCCTTGCTTAAGGAGAATAGAAGAATCTGTCAAACTCTGTTTTCTAGCTACTGAAATATCAGCAGTATCCAGGCTTTTATTATTCAATTCGTTCGCTACACAACAAAAATATAAAACTACGATTTGGGAAATACTTCGTCCTTTTGAAAACCAGATTATGCAAGGGAGACAAAATTTTGCAGTCACGAATTATTTTGTGAACGTAATTTTCACTGCAGTAATTTACTCTATAGTTTTAAAATAATATTTCTCTTGTAGGAGTAATATTTAAAATGAGCAGCTGTATGTTCGGAGTTAAGTAAATGAAGATACAACTGTTTTATGTTTGCTAATTACTTAAGTGTAGGACCAAGTTGTATTTTAAGTTATAACTAATGTTTTCTCTGAAGTAAGTAATGAACACAAACAAAACTAATGCAGTCATGTAAATCTTGTTTTCTTTAAATTGGACTTATGCCCGTAACGTACATACGTCATAAATTATGATGAATATTTTACTTTTAAAGATGGCGATAGATCATCATCTGCCTAGCCTTTTCTCAACTACGTATGTTGGGGTCGCCTTTCATTCTAACGTGATGTAGCTGAATACCAGTATTTTACATGGAGCGACTGCCTATCTGACCTCCACAACCCAGTTCCGATACCCCTTTGTAAGACTGGTTGTCAGACTTTCGGAGTCACCCGTAGCAACTGTCAAGGATCTACAAATGACCGCCGGAACCAACGGATTAACGTGTTTTCATGTGAGGCACGGAGGAGGTCTCGATATGTACATATTGAATGGTCACCTATCCGCGGAAGCGAAGCATAGCTTAACCTTCGATTGACCAGCGCGGTTGTCTTTTAGCCACGAGCCCTCTTTTAATGATGGCGATAAATACTGGAAATAAAAACCAAAAAAAGTTCTCAACTTAAAGATTTAGCTCGAAGATTGACGCGACCCTAGAGAACTATAAGCTAGGACAAATGCCAGTCTTCGTCTCAAATACATGTTTTTAAAAGGACGTCTCGTTTCATAAAATGTTTCAAGGTGTACGCACGACTAAGTTACGTTGAACTTAAAACATGTTCAGTAACCAACGGACACGGACAAAATTATGTTCTGCTTCGTCACGCCAAAATATTGTTTTTAATCTTCATAATTTAAAATTAAACATCATAAAAATAATATCATGGTCGCAAGTATGATTCTGTGGACACTTGGACGGTAGTGTCGGTCGGGCACTTGGTCGGTAGTGTCGGTCGGGCACTTGGTCGGTACTGTCGGTCGGGCACTTGGTCGGTAGTGTCGGTCGGGCACTTGGTCGGTAGTGTCGGTCGGGCACTTGGTCGGTAGTGTCGGTCGGGCACTTGGTCGGTAGTGTCGGTCGGGCACTTGGTCGGTAGTGTCGGTCGGGCACTTGGTCGGTAGTGTCGGTCGGGCACTTGGTCGGTAGTGTCGGTCGGGCACTTGGTCGGTAGTGTCGGTCGGGCACTTGGTCGGTAGTGTCGGTCGGGCACTTGGTCGGTAGTGTCGGTCGGGCACTTGGTCGGTTTCAAGTGATGATGGTAATGGATATTATGAATGTGGAACTTTGTAATGATGTTTGTTACTTAATCACGCCTTCAGCCATAATTAACTTTGTCCTAGTCCTAGAAATAATATAATTTAAAATTCAGGTACCTATAAAGAGTGGAATTTTTTAACCGCACCTGGAAGGAAAGTACTCTAAATACTGGAGATAGCAAATTTTACTCAAAGGAAACATTCCTTTATTTTTAAAAAGAAACAAATCTGCATTCAAATATTTTTGAAAATTCTCTTGCCACACTCGGGAATCGAACCGGCTAAAATCCGAAAAACTAACAGCCTGTACTTTTATGGCATCAATCGATAGGGTCAATCATAAGGATCAAATCTCTGTAACAAACATGATAAATTAACACATAACATAACATCACGCCTTGTTTCCCCGAAGGGTTAGGCAGAGGTATACACCCACATTTTGCCAGTTATGTTTAAGTCCCATGTAATAAGGGGCGAGCCTATTGCCATCTACCGGGCACAAATCCAGACTCCGGGCTGCTACTGAGAAATTCCAGATAGAAAAACCCAATAACACTTTGCCCGACCTGGGAATCTAACCAAGGACCTCATGCTCAGCAGTAGCTCTTGCGACCACTAGACCAACGAGGCAGTCAAAAAATAAAAACATGATAAATTAAATGAAAGAAAATCATGTTAATGACCATTTCAATACCTGGATTGGTACAAACGGCACACTCAGATGGCTTGCGAGATCACCAGACCTCGCAGTTTTACATTTTTTCTATGGGGATTGTTAAAAATCAAATTTACCAAAAATCCTATGCAACTGTAAACGAGTTAAGAACTGAGGTTCACACTACGATTTTCAACATTAATCACAACTCGCTATGAAAAGTATCCAACAAAATGGAGCTCATTTCGAGCAACTAATTAAAAAGTAGTTTACCCTTTTTTTCATTCAATTAAAATAAGTTAAGATTTTATGGTTTTCCTTTCATTTAATTTATCATGTTTGTTAGAAAGATTTGATCCTTATGATTGACCCTATCGATTCATGCCATAAAAGTACAGGATGTTATTTTTTCGGATTTTAGCCGGTTCGATTCCCGAGTGTGACAAGAGAATTTTCAAAAATCTTTGAATGCAGATTTGTTTCTTTTAAAAAATATAATAATGTTTCCTTTGAGTAAACTTTGCTATCTCCAGTATTTAGAGTACTTTCCCTCCAGGTGCGGTTAAAACATTCCATACTGTATATAGGTAGTAGTTATACATATAAACGATGTTCGCAACAATTATTTGCAGTAAGTATGTCTCGCACGAATCCTTCGTTCTTGAAACTCTTCCGCAAGTGTGCAACATACATGTGTCATATGTATAGTAACGCCAAATTTGCATTATGACTTTAAGCGGTCGTTAGCCTGCATGCAAATATCTATGAATACGACACCGCCTAAATGTTTGCCTGTAATAAGCAGTTATCATTACGTGTAACTTATTTTTATGTTCTGTTAAATGGACTTGATGACCTAGAACATCTTGTAGATACAGTTGAGAAATTAAACAGTTAAGCACCTAAGGGTCAATTATATAATCTATATATCCTAATAAAAAAATAAGGGAAAATTTATTCCAATAAATTTTCCGAATACGTTGCTACTGCCAACATTTTTAATTAATCCAAAGTCTCCAAGTGTCCTTTATTTATTGGAAAAGAATTTGTTTGAAAATTGCTTAAACATTTTGCTCCGTGGTTGTTCGTCTGTCTGTAATACCGGTTGAATAAACTCAAGGATATTGGGCGATTGAAGTATATGAAGGTGACAAAAGAAATCGAAATCTAAACACGTCAAAACTATCGGTATAAGTCATATCTATACAAATCAATAAAATTGAAGTGTCTGTTTGTAATGTCAAAATAACAGCTTTTTACTAAATGCATATGAAAGTAATATATATACGGTACTTATAACAAAAAAAACTATGTTTTAGATTTTTGTCTCTTTGTCTGTCTGTCTGTTTGTTCCGGTTAATCTCCGAAACGGCTGGGCCGATTTTGACGGGACTTGCACTGGCAGGTAGCTGATGTTATAAGGAGTAACGTAGGCTACTTTTGTTTAATTAGGGTTCCGCGCAAAAAAAATTAAAACCCATGATATTTTGTGAACAAAATCCGATTCAAATGGGGAAGTATTGAAATCTACGTGGGCGAAGCCGCGGGCAAAAGCTAGTAAACAATAAAATTATCTGGAAATATGTAGTACATATTTTGTCAGTTGAGATATAAACGTGTCATTTGTCTGAGGCGAAAGGTCCTACCGTTTAGCCGATCTGTCTTTAATGCAATGCAAATTAACCCGCGACTTACATGTAAATGATCAACAAATGTGTTATTTATGACCGGTCGTTTCTAAACTCGAGGTTAGGAAGTTTAATAGAATGACAAGCTGGGTTGCAGCTTCGCTTGTGAACTTTTAGATCGAGATATAGGATCTCCTACAGTACCCTATGTCCTTTTCTAATATCAAGCTACCTTTTTCCAAACTTTATGTAAATCTGTTCGGCTGTTTTGCAGTGAAACCCTTCAAACAGACAGACAGACTCACAATTTGAATTGAGAATAATAGATATAGTGTGTTATAATTTTTTCAACACACTTGCTCGTAATGTGGGTCTTATTGAACCGCGTTTAGGTTCAGAATGCTCAATGTTCAGAATGTATTAAACACGTGTGCTTTTTACTTTATATTATTGCTAGTGCGGTAATATGCGCCACAGTCTTATAGATAACTATTTACTAGTCGGCGATGTGTTTTTTTTTAATCTCATCAAAGAGACTTCATGCCTTTTTATGTCTACTGTGTACGTAAATGAAATAAGATATATTAACATAATATTTCATTAAATTATTTATTTTATTTAAAAAAATAACATTCTTTCGTGTTTTACATCCAAATATTATTCAGTTTTATGCTTTTAATACATATTAGACTATTCGAAGGCTTCGTGCCTTTGCCTCTCCTTTAACCTGCAAAGACACCGCGATAAAAGGAACTCCGCGGGTCATATTTCATATTTTTTTTTACGTAAACTTTATTTAGTTTTTATCTCGCAAGTGTGTTGAAAAACGTCGTATAAAACGCGTCTGCAATGATCATTACACACACGGCTCCCTTATCGAATAATACCGCCTCGAGTGTAATGACCAACTTATCACACTTGTATCATACACATAACATAACATCACACCTGTATTCCCCGAAAGGGTAGGCAGAAGTATCATAATGTACTAATAATCAATGGTCATGTCATGCGCCAATTTAAAGTAGGTACATACATATCATTTGTAATGTATTCGAATAACCGAACAGATTACTGTGGGATCTAGTCGCTTGTGTAATAAATAAGATTCCGAAATACTTCCGATCTATTAAACTTGTTTTATTTTATTAAAGGCCACACTATTTACGTAGGCACCTAGTTACTTACATCTCTACGATAAGCATCAATAATTTTAAGACTAGGGTTATCAAAACTTTAGATTGTAACTTAACTGCTTTTTACTTGATTTTCATTTGTTCCACGTGTGTCTAAATTAAAGTCATGTGATAAAGATATGTATCTGTTGTTACTTATAGCTTTACATATTAATAGGTATACTAATGGAGATTAATTTTTAGAAAACCTGTTATAATGTTGTTTAACTACTTCGTGTGGTTATTTTAGTAACTTGTGCAAAGATTCCGAATACCAATTACTTATCTAATTTTATTTATTTTAAAAGATTATGGGATTTTCTGAATTATTCGACTTTGCCCCACTAATCTGTCCCACCAGTGGGGCAAATTGGAATAATCCGATTTTCTTCAATTTAAGCTTGCGTAAAATAATAATTTTTGAATAGTTTGTTTTTTCTTTGGCAGAGGACAGGCGTGTGTAGAAAAGGGAAGAGGAGGTGTTTGCCCAGCAGTGGACTTAACGTGCTAAATAGATAGATAGATTGTTTCTTTTGACCAACGTGGTCGATTCTGAATAACATAATAATATTTGTTAAAATATTTTTTTAAAGTAGCCCTATTTATAACTAGGTAGGTAGGTACCATAAATAATTATGCACAAGTGTTTAACATACTCTCATATCTACATAAGTATATTTCGATAACGTTAACTGAGAACAGGAAGGAAGGAACCTTGCGCACGCGCGGCCCTGGCCTTTAGCATTTCATGTCTGCAGTCGTGGGAATGACCGCCCTCTGAACCATTTGTGCAATGTTTTGGCATAACGTACGATCAACCACACACAGTAATTACTAACATTTGAACTTCGAAAACTGCTCTTATTTCTACGAAATAAAGTCTCTGTCCAAGCGAAAAGGTTACCATTGACGCGCAGTTGACTGTACTTGATTATTGATTCATTATAAATCTTTATTGCTTGTTTGTAAATAAAATAGAGCATTTTATAAAATAAGATATTTCAATGTTAATGTTAACTGTTTTCTTAACAAAAACGAGGTGTGTTAAATGACCTTATTGGATATAATTAAATTTTTAAGATACTAACTGACTAAGGTAGGTAAGTATGTAAAATCCCATGCGCACGATGACCACATCTGTCAACAAGCGCTAATATAGCGGCCGAGCGCTGCAAGCCAGAATAGTCCGTACGGTGTATAGATGTTCGTTTCTCCCAAAGTATATTATCTAAGAGTTAAAACAGGCAGTTAAATAGTTCTCGATTTATACCTACACACAGACTAGAATCACTACCTTTAAATATGTATATAAGGATGATGAAGCGACGTATGAAGAAAGGCTTCAACAAGAGACCCAGAAACCAGAAGTTTTTATCCAATTGATGTGACAAGCAAGTCGACTACCGTGTTGAAGAGTAATGTTCAGAAGATAAACCCTGCAATATAGCATTAGGCACCTGTCCCACCGCCGGCGATTAACGAGAAACGAGTAGAGCTAGTAACTAAAAACGAGTTGGCGAGCAACGAGCAGCGAGTGCGCGACGGCGACGAGCGATTACTCGCTGGTATTCGTTTACGTACATTATGTAGTACCAAGCGTGTTTCTCTCAGTGAGTGTTCGGCCTGCCAAGCGAGCGTCGCTGAGCGAGTACTCTAAGTGCTTACACAGCCCAGCGGTAAAACTATCCGAACTACATACTCGGTACTCGTTGCTCGTTAACTCGTTTCTAGTTGCTAGCTCTACTCGCTTGTCGCTAATCGTCGGTGGGCCGTTGTTACTCGTATATTGTCGGTAAATCATCTTGCAAAGTTTATATTTATGACCTGCATGAGGTAAAATCGATAGTCTGTTTATTCCAGTTATCTTCACGACTTTGTTAATCCTCAAAAGAGTGGCAGGGTGTACAGTTCTTAGCCCTATATTTGTTGCAATAACATAACATCACGCTTGTTTTACCTGAAGTGTTAGACAGAGGTGTACTACACCACACCACATTTCGCCAGTAACGTGTAAGTCCCATGTGATCGGGGGTGAGCCTATTGCCATCAATTAGGCTCCGAGTTGGTTCCCATTTCACGGCATCACGATAACACAGTGAAGTAATGTGTATGGAAATATATGTATGAAGATGCTTTTAAATTTCCGTCCACGAAAACGTTACAATGTGCACGTATTTCTATACATTTTATTTGCGTGGACGTGGAAGACTACGAAAATATCGCCATGTTAGAAATTATAAAAGCGCACGTTAAGAGCGTTTACGACGTACGGCATTTCATACAAACTTTCAAGTCCTTGTTTTTCGTAATGAATGAAACGATTTTAATGAAACTGCATACGCGTAAGCATTTTTGCAATTTGCAGGTCCAAAATGATGATTTCCAAAGTCAGGACATTTTAGAACAAATCTAACTTAGAGAGTTGTATTGATGATTCTTATGGTTATAATTATGTAAAGGCATAGTTGTTATAGTCGTGAATAGTATTTTGATCAAGATACAACCTGACACTGACCTGCAAAAAACGCAAGAAAATTTGATTTTCGCGGGCTACCTCTGCGAACCTCATCATCCACCTTAACCAGAGTGCTTCGGTATGCAGCTCAACGCAGTTTTCAATTAATCACAAAACGCAACAACAATTTGACTTTGGCTGGAGGACGTTGGTAATTTCCTAGCTCACGCTACTCAAAGTCCAAATGTTCTTCGGCATTATCATACCAATTTTATTTTAATTCAAGTCAGTACAAGATACTGAGTCACCAAATAAATTATGTCTAATCATTTAAATGTAACCCTGCGGCTATATATGTATAGAATTAGAAAAAAATAGCAGGGATCATTATTTCATTCTAATTTTATTTTTCCTTTTATAAAGTATCACGGTCAGTGATACTTTATTCACATTACAATCTAGCCTATTCGCTAATAAGTAATTTAAATGTAACTTAAACAGCTAAGTAATTATAAAATTAAGAAATCGTCCAATAACGTCTTTCTTATTTAATTCACGTGTTTTTTAGTCAGCACTTGTACTAAGGTTTAAGTTCACTCACAGTGCACTAAACTGACTCAAACGGTTTTACTCTTTTTAGTCTTCGCACTAATTCAGTGATGTCAAGGAGTTGGATCGCCTCGACATTCACGTGATGATGAAGTCTGTGTTCATGAGCTTCTGTATTTCATTCTAATGATTGTATTTCATTGCAAACTATAGTTTTGTATAAATTAGAAGCATTTTTCAATTTTGTAAATGTGAGTAGGTACCATAGAGCGGTTTTATGTTATGATGTAGGTATGTTGACTTGAAAGAGTATAGCAGTTGAGAGTATGTCATGCTCACTTAAATGTCTCGCTGATGGTGGCGCGTGTGTTGGATCATTCGGTTCCCTACAAAATGGTTGAGCTGGATGGTGCTGATCCACGCGTCATGTTCGTGAACAGCCGCCGTCAGTGGAGACTGGTCATCTCTTAACTGCCAGGGCTTATTTTTAATCTTATATTTTGAATTGTTTTTAATTATTTATTTTTTACATTGTTCTCACATATAGAAGCAACAAGAACAATGTACCCAGGATTTTGTAATAATTTTGATTTAAAAGAGTGTCCATGGAGTTTCTTGCCCATTCTTCTCCATATAGATCTACGTTTTGGAATGGGCGACTAGCTTCAATTTTCTGACTAACTGACTGACTCTTTAACAATTCAAAAGTAATTGGTTTAATTGAAATAAATGGTTTGAGTTTGAAAATGTTCAATTGAACCCAACACCTCATCGTTTTTACATGCCCAATATCTAACCTACATTTAATTTTTAAACGGCAGCCTTCTTCGTCCTTACTTAAAAATCTACGTAGGCACATTATTATTTATTTGTGAGGTACACTCTCGAAGTTACTCGGCGCGAACAATAGAGTTTAATTATTCAGGGATTGAAGAAGTGGGGAATGGTTATGCAGAATCGGGTCAGGCTTACGTGGCTGCGTAGCTTTGTGGCTACATGGCTCCGTGGCTGCATGGCTGCGGGTCTCCGTGGCAACGGAGCTCCGTGGCTACATGGCTCCGTGGCTACATGGCTCCGTGGCTACGGGGCTACGGGGCTACGAGGCTACGAGCTACGGATTATCAGTGACGTCATGACTTGCTCTTGTTTTACGATCTAGAGGAGTCGACGACAGCCATTAGTTACGGTAAATAATGTATGGAAATTCATACGCTACACTCAATTCAGTGTCTATGTATGCGGTAGCGCGGCTATTGGAAATTCGGTTATGTCGTTCGTTTGGAACATGTCTTGAACTCAGATAAAATATATGTTCAAGTAGTACCCATGTTATCTTCGTTTATAAAATTACGTGTATAAGATTCTATTTGCAAGTTCAGAATACTTCTTTTGTACCAAAATAAAGCTCGAATTTTGCAAACATTTTAAAGTAGACAAATATTTTCCAAGTCAATATTTCCTACAAATTCTTCTTTGAAACAAATTTTATGATTATACGTAGCGTATGCTGAAGATTTACGGGATAAAATCTGGAACGAGAACATTGTAGGAGCCATTTCTTGAACTGAACTTAAATATTTCTTAAGAACAACTGTAGGTCTTGTTTGCTATATAAATATTTAATTTCATGACCCATTTTATTAATGCCGTAATAACTATGTGGTGCAAACACCACTAAAATATTCAATATGGTTCCAGAGCTTTGTTCAAACAATGAGAGAGAGAGTAAAAAAAAGATTGCACACGAAACTGGCAACCCGAAAATTCGCATGACATTGTTTAAATGGAAGTAAAAAAAAAACATCTAAAAAGTTCAAGGTGCTCTCATTGGTTTGTTAACATTATTTATCACTTTCCATTCAATACTTCATCGATTCTGATATTAATCCATTTTTACATACATATTTCTATAAAAACATACTTATTATAAAATAAAGTCACTTTTCGTGTCTGTCTGTGTGACAAAACTTCTTCTAAACTACGCAACGGATTTTGATGTGGTTTTCACCATGTAATATATTAAATATTTAACTTAAATATACATAGTACCTACAGAAATCTCGAAGTTTGTACTCTTAACAAAACGGACACCTTAAAGTTGTTTTTTGTATACACTGATTCATTGAAGAAACCCCTATGGTCCTTTTTTCTCGTAAAACAATAGAAAGTCGGAACGGCGCAAAATATTTGCAAGCAAAATTGTTTAAAACTGGGAAGGCCTGGCTTTTGTCGATGGTTTTTGCGTATTGCGTGTCGCCATTGCACGATGCGAAGCAAGGGGCGGGGGGTGTCAATAAGTTTAAACTCAACTGGTTAGCGTTCTAAAATACTCGAAAATGTTTATGATCTATGGTTAAAGAAATTTATTTCTCAATTAGAAATTACAAAGATTTCCCATACTTGAGAACACTTTTAAAACTTAAAAAAGGAACATTGACACACAAACTAAGCAGCTATTGTTTTTCTGTACAATAAATCATTTACGTAATAAGATTATTTTGATTTTGTACGCAAATAATAATTTAACGAACACAAAACTTACACGCAGAGGCGTGAGTTTATGTATGTGTGTAAAAACAAAACTTTTCGATCCACCCGCAAAATAAATAATTTTACCGTGATCTCAAATAATCAACGCAGCAGAATTCTTTCTAGAAAGTCATTCAATTTTAGAACAGCAAGACCAACGACCATGGTCGTTGAGCAAGACTGTCTAAAACGTAGTTTGTGTCTTGGAACCGTTCGTCGACCACAATAAGGTCAATAATAAGTGTGAAGCTGACTTGATAATCTTCGTTTGACATGGACTAGTTAATTCAGGCGCGTGAACCCCAGCTGAATTAACTAAGGGCTTCTGCTGACAGCTCATTGTTGGACCAACTAAGTTTAGTTGGATTGGTAATTGGCGCCAACTCTTTTTCTCTCGTTTAGTCGGTACGACTATCTTAGTCACTTGCCGTGCATGCAATTGTATGGCCAGTGGAACCAAAAGCACATTGCCTATTTTTCACCACGGCATGAGCTGCAAAACCTTTTTTTTTAAAGTAAAAACTTCTTTAGACGCCTTGAGCACTTTTTGGTTGGGGATATACTTACGGTTTCGCGACATGCAACATGGAACATGTTCCAACGAGTTTTTGTTTGTTTGTTTGTATGCTCGTATAGCTTTTACGATAAGTAAAAGTTACCTGTTTATGCAAAAAATAAAAGTATCTGTAGTTTTGGCGCTTGGTATAGCTATTTTGTCGGCGTAGACCAAGATAGTTATTTATTTATTTATTTAAACTTTTCACACTTAAAAAAGTACAAAGGCGGACTTAATGCCTTAGGCATTCTCTACCAGTCAACCAAGGGTGGTGAAGAGATTAGATGGCAGGTGCTCTGTTAGAAATGGAACAATTTGTACATAAATAAGTCATAAACTTATAATACACATACATACATATTTACTATAATATATACCTAGATATATTATATACATATATTATATACAAATTCAAGAGAGAGAGGTTTTGAGATGACTCTACGCTATTTATTTTGAAAATAACTCCGCAATCTCCGCTTAAATGCATACCGACTGGTGGCCATCCTGATGTCAAGAGGTAGCGCATTCCAAAGAAGAATGGACTGAATATGAAAGGAAGAATGAACAAAGTCAGAAGTATGAGAAGGACAGAGTAGGAGAAGATTGTTAGAAGAACGAAGATTCTTAGCGTGTGAAGAACATAGATATTGGAAGTGAGACACTAGATAAGAAGGAGGAGTGGAGTTACCGACTGAAAATTGATTTGGTGTCAAATTCCAAAGTTTTTGATTCTGATTACCTAACTAATGTATTGGTGTTTGACGTGTCTGTAGTCGGCTGTCTGCGGGCGCCCTAAACGGACGTGACCTTCGAGCCCGTTTGACGTCCTCTCGTCTTCGAAGGGAATTAGAGTCGCCGCGCCGCGCCGCGCCGGTCACTTGATAAGTTTAATCACTGAACAATACATAAATAGGTATACGATGCAACTGGGCCGTACAATCTATTAGTGACTCAACATACTTGTAGGTAGGTACTTATCGTGGATGCCTTTAGTATGCGTTAATTTGAGGAAAATTAAATGTTAGCAAAGTTTTGCAGGCACGTCTTTTGATATTAAAGCTTTATCCTTGAACACGAATTAATATTCTTTTTTGTAATAAGATATATAATTCATGACAAAGTCGGCGACGCTAATGAGAACTTACGAAACAACTGAATGCGGTTTTGATTTTCTTGAAATAAAAAACGGATTTCGAAAGGTTTTCCCGCTGCCACTCATGATTCGAACGAACAACTTTAAAAAAAGAAGAAGAAAATTCGAAATTCGATAATGCATGGAAACGGAAAGTGCAGCGCATTCGTACATGAAAAATAAAAGCTTTTGTATTATAAATTCGCGACAGTGCTTCGGTCTCGAGCGAGAATCGAGATCGATATTTTCTTGTAGCCAAACTTATGGCCTGCTTCTGACCTTTCTCGCTGCGGTGAATATGTACTATACATACCAACATGTTAAGTTGTATAGTTTTGTTTATCTACCGAAGTTTATGAAGGAAACACTGGACTAAGAAGCTGTATGTGAGTGGGCTGTTCAATATACATATGAACGGCCGGCGGACAAGGTGTGACATATACAACGCACAACCTCTTAAGGGGTACTCATCATAATGAACAACTTTTACTATGGGAGGAAACCTGAAATCGCGAAAAAAAAATCAGCTGCTCCCTACATCTATGTTCGCCTAACTCGTCAAAATGTAGGGAACAGTTGATTTTTTTTTTCATGATTTCAGGTTTGGTGCCATAGTAAAAGTTGTTCATAATGATGAGTACAATGACCCCTTAAGAGGTTGTGCGTTATTTATGTTTCATCTTATATACATATATATCGATGAAAAGTATTTTTAGTGGTAGTGTAAAATGGTTTTGTTTTATTATAGTTCAAAGAGTTTCATTAATGACGTAAGGAACTATATAGCAACAATTTAATAGGTATGTAAGTATGTTTCTGTTAGTTTTATTTACTTTTGTAGCCATGTTGAAATGCAAGTGCATTAGTCTTCGAGGTTAAGGCAAAAAATTAAGCTGAGAACTCGTCACAAAAAGTTAACTGACATATTATAATATTGTTCTTAGTTTAAACTCCAACAAAAACCCGTCTCTACTGATGAATATCCATTCATTCATTCACTAATTTGTTATTGACACTTTGAAAGGAAAGTACCACGTGTAGTCGTGCCCTAAAACAACATGAAGTTACAAGAGAAAAGGTGCACATGTTCAAATGCTTAATTATGTATTTTTCCATATCTTTTGTCTCAAAAAGGACCTTCATTATAATTCTTTTCATACTGTTTAGATGCACAAAAACTTTGTAGGCAGATTTTTTTATCTGTACAATTAAATAAAATTTAAGTGTCTGTTTGTAATGTCAAAATAACAGCTTTGTACTAAATGCATATGAAAGTATATACGGTACTTATAACAAAAAACAATTTTTAAAATTTTTGTCTGTCTGTTTGTTCCGGCTAGGTAATCTCCGAAACGTCTGGACCGATTTTGACGGGACCTTTACTGGCAGATGATGATGGGATGTTATAAGGAGTAACTTTTATTTTGGAAAAAGAATTAGGGTTCCGCGAAAAACAAATTAAAACCCATGAAATTGTGAACAAATAGTGCGGGCGGGCGATGCAACGCGGCAGATTGGGGGACGAGGGAGTTTTATTAAAATGTGGCTGTTATTTTAGTATATTGTGTATCTTACGACTTCCACGCGAACGAAGTCACGGGCACAGCTAGTATCCGATTATAAACACTAACCGTATTATTCATAAAAAAAACTAAAACGTATTAAAAACCTATTTTAGTTTTAGACTGTTTTGTTTTCTTCTTTCAAATTCTAATCGTAATTCGAAAGAAATTGACAAAACACTTTTTTAACTAAAATAGGTTTAATAAGTGTTTGAGTTTTTTTAAGAATAATACGGTCAATTATATCATTGCTCGGTTATTGACCTTTGAAATTGAACCTAGTGATTTAAGACCTCTGTATCATACGACAATGATCTACTTAACTACCGGTTAAAGTTCGTTTGATGGTTACTGTGACTGGTAGATAAAAAAAAACAAGTCAGGTTTGCCAGCAAATTGAATTTAAAATCCAGATTCCACTTCAGTGTGGTCCAAAACAAAATTATAAAACAAACTTATGAAGGAAATGTTACACGGTCTGTGCCCAAAAGGTCATGGTTAAATGATGGAGTGTTAAATCATTCCGTTGAGGGTTAAAACAAATTATATACACTTTGGAAAGGTGTTCTCCCGTATGCACGAAATATGATTCATTTGATACTAAATATTTACGATGACACGGCAGTAAATGGTTAAAAACGTGCGCGTTTGAATATTTGTGGATTATTTTCTCAGTTAGTATTTGTAGAATTGTGTCTATGTTTGACCATAATGTTATGTTGTCACTAGACTACTCTATATAAATCACTTTCCTCGATATTACTAGCTAGTTTCACACGAGCAGTGAGTTTGGTTATTAAGGCGACGATAACCGACTTTTAATGATTTTAAACTGAAGATCACTTCTAAAAGAGTAGTGGAAAAATACCTATTTATGTTAAATTAGAGCATTTTCTTAATAACTTATTAAGTGAATATTTTAGATTATGTTTACATAGTGTAATTAGTTTGTAAAGTTATGTCTAACCCGGATAAAAACTGAGAATCACGCAAAAACTATCAAGTGTATTTTTTATGAAATCTTCACCATTTTAAAGATAACTTAATTATTTCTCTTTTAGTATACACTTCACTTCACTTTTCACTCTCTTTTCCTTCTCTTTCTTTCTTTTTCTTTCTTTTCTTTTTCTCTTTCTTTTTCCTTTTCTTTCTCTTTTTCTTTTTCTTTTTTTTTCACTTTTCTTTTAGTATAGTTTCTCTTTTAGTGTTTTAATTACAAAACAAGTTGTCTGTTTGTTCCGGCTGATCTCCGAAACGTCTGGACCGATTCTGACGGGACTTTCATTGGCAAATACATTGCTGATGTTATAAGGAGTAACATAAGCTACTTTTATTAAACAAAAATAATAAGGATTCCGCACAAAAAACTTAAAACTCATGAAATTGTGAAAAAAAATAATAACTCTGGAACTACCAGTCGGATTTGACCAATTCTTTTTGCATTTGGTAGCCCAATTCTCGAGGATGGTTATAGGTTATTTAACGTCACGCTACGATCCTAAGGAGCCGAGAAAAAAGAAAATAAGTCAGAAAGGACGCTAAGCGAAAACGAAGTAATAGCGCGGGCGGGCGATGCATCGCGGCGAGTCGGGGGACGCCCTCGTCCCCCGACTCGCCACGTTGTACTAACCACATTTAACCACATTAACCACACAAACCACATTTGGTTATTTTAACCACATTTTAATAAAAATCCCTAGTTTTATTAAAATGTGGTTGTTATTTTAGTATGTAGTGTATTGTGTATTGTACGACTTTCACGCGAACGAAGTCGCGGGGCACAGCTTGTTGACTCATAAGAATGAGGACGACGTGTGACGTCTACATTTTACGGAACGTTTTTTCCAACATTCTAGTTTTTGCAAGGAAAACTTAAAATATATTTATGATCGTATACGGATTTAATTACGTGGTTTTCTTGGGAATGCCCAACTTGTTTTGTAGATATTCTATTATTAAGAAAGTGTGCCATGAGTCAAAATATTAAAAAATACCGACCAAGTGCGTGTCGGACCATGCACAATGGGTTTCGTAGTTGGGATGAATTTTCCTAAGAACAAACTTAACTTTGTAGTTGAAAAAATGTTCTTTCCTACATCGATACATCGTCACGGTCAATTCTCCAACAATGTATGTTTGTAATCGCAAAATGTGATAAAACTACAAATTAACGATTTTACTTCTGTTATGAGACCTTTCTTCTAGAATCATGAAATTTTATGGTTCCAGGTCAACGGGAAGTATAATAACCCTATAGGTTTTGATTTATGTGCGAGTATCAAAATATGTCGCATAAATGGTCGTATTCTTTTATTGCGTTGATTTAGAATCTTGATTTTTTTATAGCTCCAAGGGACCGTAGACCTAGGTATTTGATATTACTTTCATCTTGATACCTTCACGCGTTCCTAAATAAAAGGGTCTTGACGGACAGACAGACTTACAGACGGACGGATAACGAAGTGTCCTATAAGGGTTCCGTTTCCTTTTAGGTACAGAACCTTATATAAAAACACCGAACGTCCACCTGCATGTTTCATAAAAGGGGACTAAAAGATTGTGACGTCGCGTCCATAGGAAAAACAGTCAAGTTATCCTGTGTTCTTAGAAGTCCCCCAATAGGTATGATGCTTGGGTAAAAAAATAAATTTTATTTAGTCCGTCAGTCAGATAATAAAAAAATATTAGACACGTATTTTTTGCTATAACATATTATATTAAAAAAAAAAAACTTAGATAAAACGCATTAAAGTTGGGGGAGTGGGGGCTCGCTACGTCACAACTAAGTGTAAAATCTAGCAAGGCGTGACGTCATGCCACATTTTAACTCAATGTGTCGCCGTTATCTTTTGCTTACGTAAAACAAGAAAAATTACGTGTCCAATATTTTTTAATAATCTACCTGACAGACAACAAAAAAAAATCAGTCATCATTCCTATTCTAATAATAGTTTGGATATTCTTCCCCATTCTGTAAACAAACGCAAAACACTATTATTTTTTACTCTTTGCTGGTTTTTTCTGTCTTGATCGAGTTTAACATTTACGTAAAATAAGTATTGTTATCTGAGGATATTCTATTGTAAAGCTAAGGTTTCCTTGAAGAGATGTAACTGATGGCAGAAGGGTTTGACAGCGGTGTCAAAAATGCTCCATAGGAAGACACACCAACTTACTTTCATAAATAACGTTTTAGTGACGTCATTCGCCGGTAAATTGCAGACGCTGTGACGGCCACCACTTCTTAGTTCTTCTAGGAAACCGCTCGGCTCAATGTCTGAGTTGAATGTCGTTTCAATGTATGTGAACTAACATTGTCATGTATATGGATTAATTATCATATTATCAACTTATTAGTTATCTGTGACGGTAGTGACTAGGGTCATCGAGGTGATACTGGGGGTCATCGGTGCACACATTATCACATGGGTAGATGTTTGTTCTGGTGCCTCGTAATCATAACTAAACGTCCTTTCTACATAATGATAGGAACACAATTAGGTAAGTATTTAGTTTTGGAATTTACCCTAACATGCATTTCCTCTTTCACAAAATCCCACTCTATGACTATCACGATTTGTCAAAAGAAATGACAGACCTGGGTTACTTTTATATTACATAATATTTTAAGGAAATTATTTTATTTTATTTTTATTAAATTGGAACAACAAACAGCTACATTATGCAATATTAAACAGAAAAGCATAAATAAATAAATAATGTAGCCCATAGCGCTGTTCACAGATTAACCATTATTAAATAAAACTTCAAAAGTCACTGGGAGGTGAACTGTACATGCATGAGAGTTTTAAATGTAATGAGTAAACAATTGTTGGCTAACCTAAATAAGTAAATAAATAAATAAATATTATCAAACATACTACTACAATGACTAGTGACTTTACTTTGTGATCCGCAGTTTTACACTATTCTTTTTCTGTTTTTACTTTAATTGAGCTACCGCAGAAAACCACATTCCTGTCTTGATAATTCCACATAAGCCTTAATAATTATTGACCAAATAAGAGAGAATAAGTTGTTTAGTTTTTTTTTCAGTTTTATTTTATTTGTGATTTTAATAGATTAGCCATCATCTTCCGTTGTCTGCGAGTATCCGTAATTTTTCCGGAAACTAACAAACAATGGTAAAAATTCTGTTGTTTTAGATTCAGTAACTTCACAGGGTCAACCGTTTCGGAGATGGCCTTGAATAACAGACAAAACATAAAACAGCTGTTTACATTTTCATGTAATATTATATTAATAAACTGCGAAATCACTGGCAGATATTACGTAAATTAGAAGTTTATGAAAGTTTAAAAGGCTAGCAGCAGACATGCGCGACGCGGCACGGTGGTGCGACGCGATTCTGGTAGAACAATGTCTATGAAGTTTTCATAGAAATGGTTCTACTAGAGTCGCGTCGCGCTGTCGCGGCGCGCCTGTCTGCGGGACCCTTTACGATTTATTATGAAGAGACTCGCAATTCACGCAGGATAACAAGTGCAATTGTTTATTAAAAAAAAAAAGAAAATGAGTGACATTTGAAAGTATAGTTCAAAAATTTTGACTGATGACGAAATAAGAATGATTTTTTAAAATTCGGCAATCATTAGGAAGACAGGCACGATAACAAACAAATCTGAACCATTTCAAACCGTCAAACACTAGCTTGACAGACATCGTACGATCAAATTACGTCCGTCGGTGCTACTAAGATCAAGGCTCGGCAAATACGTCTGAGTATTGTCGAGCATTGCCGAGCGTATGATGTGCGGACAATGTAGGCGGATGGTAGTAGCGTTAGCGCTGTCACACGGAACGAAAGCTATCAGTCAAATTCTTCACGACTGTCAGACCATTTGCAACATAATAAAAACTTTGCACTGAAAGTGTTCGAAAATTGACGGTGGTTACGGCCTGGGAGCCAGGGAAAACCCATCTAACACCTAGAGTAAAAAACGACACATTACATGACCGATGGGATGCGGTACCTACTATAAGAAGCTACGTATGAAAAGAATAACTTTTGTAATGCCACTCCAACAATACATACGTGAACTGCTAAACCATCCAATTTCTAGAATAGAACAATGCCATATCATTCAATGCATTCTAATAGTTCTGATTCTTCGTAACACAACGACAATGTTATGTCAGAGCCTCAGCCAGACACAACGTGCACGAATGCCGTCAAGGGCGTAGAAAGATATCGTCCTTTTCAATGTCACTCAAACGAGTTCCACATTACCGCATTTAAGATTAATTTTGTAGACAAAACGAGCGCAATATACCCGTAATTTTAACATAGTATTGATCAAGAGTACAACATTATACTGATATAGTCATACTACGGAAGAAATTAGTCTGGAAGCTTCTAAATAGTTCTTGAACGTAATCTCAATAATATGCAGATAAAAATTGACTGTAATTATTGTAGTCGGTGAAGGCGAGCAAGCTCTTTCCATGTCA
The DNA here is from genome assembly GCA_947568875.1 of Fissipunctia ypsillon. Lineage (NCBI taxonomy): Eukaryota > Metazoa > Arthropoda > Insecta > Lepidoptera > Noctuidae > Fissipunctia > Fissipunctia ypsillon. The sequence goes on along the minus strand of OX387659.1, from coordinate 9,162,905 downwards.
CTTATAATGACCGGCAGCGGTAATAATAACAAGTTAACCGTTCTAAAAGAACTGCACGATGTAGATCACAATTGGATAAGAGGCGGTTAATGTGAACATGAGGTGTTAAAACCGCTTAGGCTGCAGAACAATATCAACGCTCTAGCGGCTGTAAGTGCTGTGACCACTGTAGCAAATGAAATTAGATGGATGAATGAATGCGTGGCAGGAACGGATTGGGATCGAGAGTGCTGATAGCGATAGTTTAAGAGAACGAAATTAAACGTTGACCGCCAATTTTCAATCGATTGTGTAGCGAATAATGTAAGAAATGCTTGATCGCATATAAACTATTATTTATTTCTAATTCTAATAATATTGTAGAGGAATCATTTTTGAAATACGTTAGGAATTTTCACTAAGAACCTATGTGATTACGTTTTAAAGACGTAATGCCTAAAAGCCTAAGTATTTAACTCACATGAAGGTACACGTGTCTCAATAACGTAGCCATTGATTGTGGATTAGCAAACTATGACGAAAGCCCCAACTTGAGCTGAAAGGTCGACAGCGATAAGACGTTCGAAATCAATTCTGTGAACATTGTATACACAATGGTTAGCTATGGGCCGCCTACATTTATTTGTTGATCTAGCTAGTCCATTGTTTCACTTGACTTCTATAGGCTTGAGCCATCGCCTACACAGTTTTCAGCCTAGTGTCCAACGAATCGATTAATTGCTGGTGAATTCGAACGTGGGTCAGTGTGGCGATTGGCACGGAAATTGCTTGTTTCTACAATAAATGTTGTAGCCATTTCCCGCAATTTATCTGGCTGTACATTTGTTTTATCTAGCAAATGTTTATTTTTTCAGCCAAACGGCCAGGTTTGAGTTATGGAATAAAGTGAAAATCTGGATATAACTGCGACATTTAGGGTGTTATTGGTCTGGTAGGTGGTAATTTTAAGACTGATATAAAGAATTCCCAGACGCGATTTTACGATTCGATAGGTGTAATAAAATCTGAAGTAGATACATAATTCAATAGCAACGATCGAATAACATTGAAAACTTAGTTATGTTCGATTGAACAAATTCCACATCAGACTTATTTGTCAAAATAACATTTGAGAAATAGAGCGGTCCTCCAGCTGTAGTTTTTCTAGTGGAGAGAATGAAAACAGATAGATCGAGTGTGAAAACATGCCAGTTTTTTGGCGTCAGGCAACACATGTGGCTCTCTATTCGTTTTGGTTTTTGCTGCTGGCTGGATATATACATAATTTGGAGAAAAAATCATAATAGGAACAGGTGGCACAGGAAATTGTTTTTTGTTATTCTGAATTTGAAAGCAAACTGTCATATTTTGTTCTCTGTTGTCATCACAGGTCATTGAACGAATTCGAAATACTAAATTAAGTATAGGTAGGCACACATGTCAAATGCGGAAGCAATGTGTATTTAACTGTAGTTTTAATAATAACAATGTTTTTATTAGCCTTCCTTATTTCACGCGTTCCTCAATATTATGGAAATATTATTTTAATTTCGAAACAAAAGAGCCGAATTGAATGAGGAATACGAACCAAAACGTTGAAGCATATATTTATTTCATTGAACTGACGTCATATTTCAGCGTTTATTTCACGTTTTTCCTATGTATGTTTACTCAGTCATTTTTTGTTCGTTTTCATGTATGAGGCGCATACATTATGTTAGGTTCGCACCGTTTTGGTCTTATTTTGCAGTAGATACGTTTTATGATTATTGAATAGCCTCTTTAATTCAGAACGTGGAATATTTCTGTAATTTTCTTTGATTTTCTCCTTCTAGTCATTATTCTTTAACAAAATTGGAACACATGTGCGACATATTATTTAACAACGCGTTAACCGTGTTAACTTCTGATTGTCAATCCCTTGCAGTTGGTTAAAAATATTTAAAAAGAAACCACGTTGGGTCTGCGTGATTAAAATTATTTACTTTTACTATAATCGAACAAGGTAATAATTTGTGAGTAATCGATTATCTTATATGTATGAACGCAGTATGATTACGTAGGTAGGATATCGAATTGTAACGCACCAGGTGAAAGCTGATATCATTCAAAACATACGAATGAAACTGCAACTGTATCTAATTAAAATAATGATAGACAATCACATTATAAATTATTATTTCGTTTAAAACACACAGTTTTCCTAAATCTCAGTTCATGACAATCAATTTAATCGCAAAAAAGAACTGAAAATCCGAACATAAACCTTACTTGTCGTATATCTGCCGTCATTCCTCTCAAAGCGCGGTATATAAACAGCGTTCCTCATGGCTGCACGAAGAGACGAACCAATTCGCTTCGAAAGGTCCATATTTGTCAACTTTTGCGCGAACATAATAAAAAACACCAAACGTTTACGCGAACAAATGTGACGTCACATAAACACAACATACTTGCTGTGAGGTTAAAATAAAACTGACATATAAACAGAAGTGACTTAATTTTATTAGTTTGTTTTATAAACAACAAATATATTAAAGTCACAGGAAACCGGTCGCGGACTTGCAGCACGTGGTTCGACAGTTCACGATCATTCTTACTCATATTCATGTCTTGATAACGACCAATCAAGTTAAAATAATTAGTCGACAATTAATGACGTCACGGCATCTTTATTACTCTTTATACGCAAAATCAAGCCTTTTTTAACGTAATATTAATTAAACGAACACTCGTGTTCGAATTCGAACTACAGTTTGATGAGTTTTATTGTTTACTTATGTAAATTAAAAAGTGGATTAACAGGATTCTTTACATAATAATGAATACTAATGAAGTAAAGTATCAAAGTATGCGAGACGCAGCTAAACAAATAACGGCTCAAAGTGACATTCACTTTTTGAACCTTAGGAAAAGATCGTCGTAACACAAAAGGTAAGTAAGTGGGATCAACACATCTGAAAGTATTCCAAATGGTGCGTTATAAAAATCCTTTATAAACGCTACAACAAACAAAAGAGCAGCTGAGTAATAAATTGTAGTTTTGACAGTTACTGCACGCATCCAATAAATAACAAAGAATAAAATCGTCACCTGTCGTAATATGAAATCTGAAGATGCAATAAAAACAAAACTGAATGGCGCTAAGTCTACAATTCATATCTAGCTAATGTTATTAATTCTGATATCAATGAGATGCTTAACATTAAGCATCTCATTGATATCAGGATCACACATGTGAATTAAATTAATTGGATTTATCATAGCACGCTAGGCGCCGCTCAGTCTATGGCAAAGTAAAAAATGTTTCAACTTTTTGGCCTATCTTTGAATTTGATTGATCTTTCGACATTATTTGGACTATTGGATTATAAGAAGTCGAATATTGTATATTAAAATTTCATCGATATATCACTATTTCAGATAAGGTTCTGGTTTTAGCAAAACCAAAACTTTGTCTGCAAACGAATGCGATCATCTTATAGAAGAAAGATAATATTCCTTTAATTCTGATTTATAGAAATTTAACATCATATTTTGATTCCAGCTGCTCTTCACAATCGTCTTGCGTGATATGCTTCCCAATCTACATAATATGCACTACAATTTACGTATTAATTAAGATCGTCAACGCGTCGTGATGATCACGAATTTTGTTAGGATTGGCAAATTATCTATCTTTTGCATTGGATTTTCTATCCTACCTGAGATGTAGGTAAAAAATAAAATAAATACACTTTAAACCATCTAAAAACGTTTCGAACCCATCAGAAAGTTCAATGCAACATGACCCCGAATTCTGTGTTTTCACACGGAACTAACGAGTCCGTACTTTCATAGCGCACGCCCATTGCACAAACGAATTGATCCAGACACAATTTCTATTGTCCCTATGAATGGATGCAGTGAATGACGCTAGTACAAACTATTCATATGCAGCTGTTTTGTGATGTCTATCTGATAAAAGGACGTTTGTCATTTCACAGTGATTGGTACCACTAAGCTTCTCATTCTCATTACAGAATTCGGTAGAGCCTCACTTTATGTCATTTACAAAATGCGGTTCCTGACTGACGCTCATTCACCATTTATTGGCATGGTTTGACGCTGAATCAACTTGACATGACACCACTGGAATATATTATCTTCTGTATGTATTTATTACCATGGTTAGTTTCAATGGAAAAATCTTGTAAAATAAGAAGACAAGTTTGGGAAATTTATAAAATATTGGATGAAGTTGCACAAAATTATAGTGATACTAAATTAGATAATTTTCAGATGGCAGACGCAGTGATGAAAGCTTTGAATAAAACGCAATAATTATTTAATATGTGAAAAAAAATCAACAATGACGTGAAGCCGTTTGATGATCAAGCATATTTGTTAATTACTATTGTTAATACACATGTAAGTATGTAGTCAATCTCAGGAAAAGGCTCAATCATTTAGTGTACGCGTTAAATTAGACGTATGTAGGCGGTATTTTTACAGTTTAGAACTTAATCAACTATAATATAAGAAATAAATTGATTCTATTGTTAACGTTGTTTTTCACTCATCTTACAAATCCTGAACATTTATAATTTAAACTAGTTTCTCTAAGTTTTTATCAGTAGTACTGTTATGTTAGAGGCGACAATTGATTCGCGTCGCTGAATGTAAACTAGTCCCAATTCCAACCTGAATGACAGAAATTACGTTTTTACCATCGCAACGTCAGAATCATTCCGGCGTAGATATCTACCGTTCCGGTTTCATGGCTTCAACCTTTCGCAATAAGTCTGTGAGGTTTTTTCTCATCGTCACTTCAGTGTTCGCCGTCGGCAATTAGTCGTCGCGTATCTAATGCCACACTAGTATCGTTAATTTGTTTAATAAACATGAATTAATCGTCATCGTGCGACGTTCTCGCCACGTGACTCCGAATGGTAAATAATATAGTTGCAATGTCAAGACTCAAGTGGTTGTAAGCAATATGTGTTGGTAGTTCGGAATCGTGGATTATATCAATTGAACTAGGGTATCGGGTGAGGCCAATATCAAGTGTGCCAGCTGCTCCGGGGCACTCTTGAGGGTAATCACGATAGGACTACGATCGTCTTCCACACACGCTACATTGTGCCTACAAATATTGCTGGTTGTTATTGCACGTTATTTTGATTCTCGACGCAGCTAGTTTAGCATGAGCGGTATTTCTGGAATTCGAGAACTTTGTACTGTGCTGGAATCGATTTATTGTTTGCGATTTCTAATCGAGTACACTTTATGGAAGTTGGTTGTTACCTTTAGTCTTACTTTAGTTGGTGCGCGCCGTGGTTTTGTATGCTGATATAGGCAACCTGTATTTATTTATTGTAAATATTACTTAAAACATTCAAGTGTCGGTTTCTTTTAAACTCCTATTTCTATTCCCAGTTTCTATTTCCATTTACTATTATTTTATTATTTTCTTCTTTTTTATGTCGGTGTACTAACTATTTCCTCTGTTTATTTTTCAGTGTTGTCTAATAACTATCACCTCAAACTTTTTCTTACACTTTCTTCGATTTTTAAATTAATAACTGGGTTAGTAGTTCACATTGGAAAAGTTAATGGTACTTTATTAATATCTGTATTTGGGGGATCTCTTCTATTCTCAGTATCGCAGCGATCACGATGCAGCGATGCCATGGTGTGGCAATCCATTTGGCACTAAGCACGAACTATGTGTTAACCCACTTTTACATTTATTTTTGTTAGTTATGCGTTTATGCTCCTTTTCTATGTTTCAATGTTGAATGATGTTTTTTTTCAAAGTTGATAAATGTGACATTTAGGTTTGTTACATAAGGTTAGGACATGCGATAACGCCGTTTAATAAACACGTTTAACACTGGTTTAATTTGTTTATTGTGCTGAAGCAGCATATCCCATTTTGAACTCAAATTGTTTTTCAGTTTTTTTTTTCAGTTATTTTTTTTTCTTTGAGGACAAAATAGAATATTTAGCTAAGATTAATAAATTTTATCATCTTGATTAATAGTTGGTTGAATTGTCGAGTCTTTATTTACACTGTAATATTTTTATCAGAGAATTGAACAATATTACCTAATTGTTCCCCATGAATTCATAATTTTTGACATTCAATTTCATTTAGTCCCTTAGTAAGACCCCAGCTGACGAGACAAAACAAACCCGAACATTTAGACATGTACAACATTTATAAGCTTTGACACTGAAATTCAAATCATCTACGAACGTGACAAAATCCCCTTCGCGACATTTTTCTTGAATAATTTCGTTCACGTTGAAACAAATCCTTTGATATTAATCACTGCACACGCGATACACGGTTTGTTTTATCGTATTGTCGGCGAGCTTGTTTCGCGTATCTATGGAGCTTTAGTCGTGGGGGGTTGAGCGCGGCATGTCATCGCGCTCGACTGGGCGGCGGAGGACTGCTTATTGCTCGGAGCGAGTCGCCACACGGCCGCGGAAGCGAGCATGGCGCCATGCGCGCCTCGCCTTCTGAGCGCTGTGCCCGCACATCTCACATGCCCAACATTCATGGTCAATGCTAAGTGTTTGAGAGCTGATTGCCGCGGCAGCCTGCTGCTCAAACAACCCGTCATCGACTTCCAATACAATGCCAAACAACAAATTGCACCATTTACACGCACGTTAAAGCTGGAACTATTGCTAATTGGAAAATTACACTTGTGATCTAAATTGGGCTTTTAAAACTTACAAGAACGACAACATTCTATGGCAGATTCAGTTAGCCGACAATAAACATTATACCATTGTAATGACGCGACACACGGTTGTTTTTCCTCGATGCTCAGGCCCACTCAGTGATCTGCTCGCGTTAGAGTGATTGGCAGAGCTCGATCTAATTCTCGCGGTTTTCCTTGGAGCTTCCTATGGTTGTGTTTATTAGCTGGTCCAAATTCCTATCAGTATCATTTTCGATCGTATGGAGAAAGAGAGGGAGCAGTATCGCTGAATGTTTAGCCGTTCGGACGGAGAGCGGCGTCAACTTTGCAATATTAATGTTGGTGCGCCTTAATTATTTCAGGAAATGTGTTTCGTATCCGCGCGTGCGGCCATCGCGGGCCGAATCTTCGCTTTACAGTTGTTTGTTCCAGTGAGGTTCCGGTGTACGTGTGAGTTGGAAAAAATTAAATTGTGATTGGCGACCGAGTTCCGGAGCGTTATGATGGTTCGCCGGCATTTCTGTGATTCACCCGCGTCGGAAAAAACTCTAACTGTAGACGGAAGTTTAAACGATGACCTTTTGCTCGGTTCCAGCAAACATTTTAGTAACCTTTCTACTATAATCGACTCATGCAGACTATGTTATGTTGCGTTGGGGTATTTTGGTACGTCAATCCGGTAATTCTTTCAAGAAATTGCTGAGCAACTGATGAGTAGGTACTTCCCGTCGTGACGAATGCGAATGACTTTTACCTGGTCAGTTATAGATAAATTGAGCATTAGGACTAGAATGGCGGTACGGTGGACTTTCTCAGTAATACAGTCATTATTGTTCAAGTTGACAAGTTCAAAGGCATAGACATTACATTACATAGTCTCGGTAACTCGATTCAAAAGAATCAGTATCTGCCATCTTACGTATAAAAGATCGTCGTTCATTTTGTCTTGGAAAAACAAATTCTTAAGGCATTGCTTTTGATTGAGTGGTGTCTAGCGACCAGCGACGAAATATTAAAAAAAAAATCGGCCAAGTGCGTGTCGGACCACCCACAATGAAGGGTTCCGTAGTGAGATGAATATATCCCAAGAGTAATTGAAAAACATATTCTCTCATACATTCCAACTGCAAATATGTAAGTTGGTTGGTTGACTCGTTAACTTGTAAAACCTACCTACTTAGCTGTGATAGTTTCCTTGTTTTGATAAATATAGTACTGCTGTAAATTTTTTCACATATCCAAAAACAAACATTTAGCCAGGGGGGACACACTTGACTCTAACAAAAAATAGCACTTGAGAGCGTAATACTCGTATTTCGCTAACGGATCCCTGAATCTAAAAATGATTTTTACATACCCGCACATTTTTGAACGGTCTATCTAACGACACCTCATACCATGCATGGGATAGACGGGAAAAAAAGTCATCCCACTTTACGTGTAGGGAAGGAACCCTAAATAATTTTTTTTCAAGATTTTATTTTACCATTTTGTTGGCGTGATTAATATGTATACCCGTACCAAATTGAAGCTTTCTAGCACCAAGAGACTCTGAACTAAGCCGCGGACAGACAGACAGACGGATATGGTCGAAACTATAAGGGTTCCTTGTTGACAACGGAACCCTAAAAAGAGATCAAGACGATTATTTTGGTTGTTATAGAAACGTGACTGGGCGGGGAGCTAAAGTACCGACTTCAAGAAGTATAATGTTATGTAGATATATGTAGAACAACTTTGAAAGTCGATGTTTTTGATTAAGATAGGTATCATCTTCCAAAATATTTCACACACTGTCAATCAATCTGCATAGCCTGTTCCCAATCTCAAAATGTTGGGGTCGGTTTCCATTCTAACCGGATGCAGCTGAATACCACTATTTTTCATGGAGCGATTGCTTGTCTGACCTGCACAACCCAGCTACTGGTTAACACGATACCCCTTGGTAAGACTGGTTGTTAGACTTTCGGGCTTCTGACGACCCGTAACGACTGTCAAAGATCTACGAATGACAGCCGGGACCAACGGCTTAATGTGCTTTCCGAGGCCGGAAGGGTCTCGATATGTAATGGATGATCACCCATCCACGAACCGACCGCGTTAAGCGTAGCTTAACCTTCGATCGACCCGTGCAGCCGTTATCATCAATGTTTTAATTATATGTTTTCCGGTTCTGGTGATTGTGATTTGAAGCGATTTCATGTTATTGTGATTAGCATATTAATTTATCTTTCACCGAGAAACTCCGAGCACACACCGGCAAGGTAATTTGCCGACAAACTGATCAGTGGGACAATCGAGCCGAGGCGATCAGGATTGTACTCGTTTAGATCTAAATAGAATCTGCTTGCACAGGATACGCAGTTTTGTATCGACCTTACTACTGGCAACTGACGGTACCCTATTGATATTAATGAGGGTTCTCCAGGTTCGTTATTGACACAGCTTACCTATATTTAAATACTAAGGCTGAAGTCACACTAGGAGCGTCGCTTGGTGCCCTTTGTGATTATCGTAACTCGAACAAGTGACAAATTAGACTTGTCTAATTTGTTGCTCGTTTGTTTTTTTTTTGTTGTTTTACGCAAGCGTTAGTGTGGCTATTGCAATTGTAAAACCATCCGTTGGTTTGCTAGAAGCATGCACTAAGCACTAAGCGAAGCACCTATTAGTGTGTCTTCAGCCTTAAGGATTTCTCCTAGAAATGTGAGAGTTCCGTACTACATTCTTACTAATTGTTCTGTCACCTAACGCAGATGGTTTTAGTCAATGAATCAGCGGCGGTTTCAGGTCGATTTAAGAATTCTAATGTGTTTTTTGCTATTGATTCGGTTACCGAAATAACGTAGTAAATGGAACGGAAAACGTTATTTTTAAAACTTTTTTATGAGCTACTGGTATTCCGGAAACGTCAAAACATTTATCAAGACCTAATTTTGTTTTAAGAAGAAATAGTCCCGTTAGTGCCTCATTGGTTTAGTGTCCGCAACGATAGATGTTTGGCTTAACGTCTTGGTTTCGATTCTCGTGTCAGGTTTCGGTGTTTTTTGTTAAGAAGTTACCTAGTTCTAAATAGATTGTGGTTTGGAGTTTTACTCGTCAACAAGGAACGTATTATCATCGAGGCCATCGGTTGCGGTAACTGTTGTAATATGCACTTTAACCTGATAGCATTGTTTATTGCGTTTAATTAATTGTTATGGTTAATTATAGCGATACGTGATATTTGGGGTAATGAGTGAAATGTTAAGATTAATTAAATTCTCCTATTATGGGTTTGTTATAGTTTTGAGTGCGCACAGTCACACATCCCGTGAAATTAAAAATATCTTTCGTTTTTTGCAAATTGCAGCGCTGTTTTACATTGTATGTTGATCAAAATTCATTAGGCAATTATTATGTATGTAATAATTACTAAATATATATTTATTTATCTTCTGATATTTAACACTACAGGGTAATCCAATGCGGTAAATGCGCCTTTCCTAATTTAGTCCATACTAAAATTAAAATCTGTTATAACAAATTACAAACAATGCATTCCTTGTGAATTAAATACCTAATCATTTAAATCATCAATATATGAAGCTCTCGACATTTACTAGCTTTATAGGAATGTTTTATTAAAAAAAAAACGTAAGAAATGTTGAATTTCTAGATCCCCATAGAGACTCCTGCAGACAGGCGCGACACGCGACGTGACACAAAGGCACCACGTGTCGCACGACGAGCGGTGTCTTTGTGTCGTGTCGCGTGTCGCGCCGGTCTGCAGAAGGCTGTACAGTCTTCACGCTTTCAAGGACACTGAACGAGACACAATACAAGTTTTATTGTAATGACGTCTGTAGCCGTTTAGTGTCCTCGAAAGCATTGATGGAATGTGAAAACTGAACCATCTCATGACGTCATGAACAGGAGAAAGAAAATACTAAATGGGTCAAGACAATTACGTGCGGGGTTGAACTGCATATCAGTAATAGTATGTAGTATTGTGCAAGGAGCCAAGTGCCAACGTATTCGACCTTTGCATACTTCAGGAGGTCGCAGGCGCTGGCAGTCGGTTTAAATCTGCCTACCCTTCCAGCCAATAAAGAGGGTGAATACCGTCACGACTGTATTAGCGAGTGACAGAGCTTAGCAGAGGCAATGAGGCATCTGCATGAGTCATGCGTTTTAATGCAGTTTAGAATTTGTACTTATAGTACGCCAAAATGGTTTTTGTATGACGAAGATTCTCGTGATCCATCAAAGGAAAGCTTTTACCTTGTAAGTTCATCTCTTTGAGATGAGGTTATTTTCACAGGCGAATTAATTCTTTCAAGTGGAATACCTTCAGGTTAGGCGTAGTGTTTATTATTTAGTAAAGCTTAGTTAGGATACCACGAGTTGATCTTAAGGTGAACTCGCAATATTAGCCCGCGAAATTCATCTCTTCGTACGTTTTTTGCAATTTGCAGGTCAGTGCCAGGTTGTATGTTGGTCAAAATACGATTCGCGACTATAACAAATATTTTATTTACATAATTATAACCATAAGAATCATCAATATATCTCTGTAGTTAGAATTCTTCCAATACTTATTGATTAGACTATAGATTTAGTGTTTACTAATCTTTTAATTACAATCATTGCAAACTATAGTTTTGTATAAATTAGAAGCATCTTTTCAATTTTGTAAATGTGAGTACCATGGAGCGGTTTTATGTTATGATGTAGGTATGTTGACTTGAAAGAGTATGGCAGTTGAGAGTATGTCATGCTCACTTAAATGTCTCGCTGATGGTGGCGCGTGTGTTGGATCATTCGGTTCCCTACAAAATGGTTGAGCTGGATGGTGCTGATCCACGCGTCATGTTCGTGAACGGGCGCCGTCAGTGGAGACTGGTCATCTCTTAGCTGCCAGGGCTTATTTTTAATCTTATATTTTAAATTGTTTTAGTTATCTATTTTTTACATTGTTCTCACATATAGAAGCAACAAGAACAATAACAATGTACCTACCCAGGATTTTGTAACAATTTTGATTTAAAAGAGTGTCCATGGAGTTTCTTGCCCATTCTTCTCCATAGAGATCTACGTTTTGGAATGGGCGACTAGCTTCAATTTTCTGACTAACTGACCGACTCTTTGACAATTCAAAAGTGCCTGTAATTGGTTTAATTGAAATAAATGCTTTGAGTTTGAGTTTGAGTTTGAACTTCTCTAAGTGGTTCCAAGTTGCGAATCATATTTTGGTCAACATACAGCCTGACAATGACCTGCAAATTGCAAAAAACGTAAGAAAATTTGAACTTCGCGGGCTATCATTGCGGATTCACCTTAAATTATTATCGTAGGAGTACAAGAGGAATGACGATGTCAGCAACCCGCTTTCATTGCTTGTACACGTCATTCTACAAGCAACGTGGCGTTGACAAAGATGGCGGATATGCGAGATATCTAAATTAACAGCTGAAATACGGGCTTCTGACAAAATTTAACAGCGAACTGAGTAGGTGCTTATTGGTATCAACAAAGCTGCTGCGGGAAATAAGCCTTCTCTTGAATTCCCTACAGCTTCGAGTGTATGAGTATACTCCCAGTCTCGCTGCCATACGAAGGGTAACTAAATCTATTTTCCTATAGTGTTACTTCTGGCACAACAGTCTGTTGTTTGGGGGATCCATAGACAACAGGGGTCAACTCTTAATCCTACTCAAGATGAAAAAATCTAGTTCCTTACCTAGCAGCAATGTCTCGTCGTCGAGGGCGGTGACGAGCGAGTCAGTGCAGCAGGTGTTGGTGTTGTCCATGGAAATGCGCACGGATGCGCAGTCGGCCGGCGAGTGCGGCAGCTGTTCCGCCGACTGCGCCGCAACCCGGCCGTTGGCGAGCCGCAGCGACGCCGCGCGCCCACCCGTGCCTGTCGCCGCGCCGCCTCCACCATCCTCGCATCTGAAGACAAGGATAAAATACATAAGAAAACCATTTATTATGAGACAATAAAGGACCCATGCATAAAGCCAGCCGGCTGTCTGTTTCAGGCACTTGTGTTGTTCCCCGCTGTAATGGCTCGTTCACACCAGATCGATTTCGCTTGCCTGCTAAAGACGGTTACCAATCCAAGGTAAACGATTGTTTGACTACAGCTCGCAGCTGAAATAACTCACTGAAGATGGTAGTAGCTTATCATAGTGTAAACGAGCCATGATGGTTTAAACCCTATTTAACTATTTAAAGTCGTCTTTGCACCATCTGAAAGCTGTGTGTGAGGGATGAATTGAAAGTTGATGGGCAGAGTGAGCAAGGAGCACTTATAAAGAAATAGGGAACCGTGGAGTACTCAACACTGCTCGAGCCAACAAAAAGCATGAACGAGTTGACTTTGTAACCAGCTTTGCAGTACGTGTACACAACACACGACTAGGCACTGTTTGCAAATAACTGCGTAAAAGGATTATCGTATCATTTCACTCCATTGGATCTAGGTACATATTTGCGCGACTTGATAAGTTTCTATCCAGTTATTTCATGTTTACTTTAATTTTTACGGGTCATCTAAATCGTTGAACATATGATTTTTTTCTAATATCCAGCAATAATAGCGCCGATTCTCTAATATCGTCCGGAATTTGGGTCAGATATAAAACCACATCTGTGTTTTTCTTTGATCATTGCGTGCATTTTGTTTCTAAAGTGGTCTCACGTGTGATTTTCATGAGATCAATATAAAAATATACCTTAACGTCGTAGTTATTAGAACCATCTGTTTTGAATGTATTTCAGGCCCTCTCCCCCTGATTGACTGTTACAACTTACAATGAACTGTCGTGACAGCTACATAACTCATAATCATTAAGTCTGTCAAGCAGTTTAGTGATTGCTTTATGTTCCTATTATCAAATAGGAGAACGCTGTGTCGTCCTGTCCTGGTATGGAACATAATGCCTTGGTAGCCTTGTACGACATTAAGTTTAAAAGCGAATCAGTACACTCACAAGAGACATGTAAACGATCTACGATTAAGCTAATTTGTTTAGTTTTCCTTTTGGAGTGTAAATAGTACATTTTAAAGACACGTGTAACTAACAAGTGTTTGCTGAGGCGTTGTCAACTATTTCAGATGAAGCTGAAATGTCCCATGTTCCTGAATAAGGTACCGAATAAGGTACCGAATCAAAACTCTTGATGCTGCTTGGCAGAAATTGGAAAGCATAATGACGAACGTATAATTTCTCCGACTAGTTCTTAACCTTTAAAAACCGTTTACTAACTGTTACTTATCTTATCTTAACTTATCTCCTCCTAAATATATTAATTCGTTTTCGCACATCAGAATCACGTTTCTAAAAATGCTTTAGAATTGTGCTCGTTCAGCTTTGCCATTTAGCACGTAGGAAGCTGAAAATAAATCTTCCCTTGGGTGTTGTGAAATAAACTGGGTGGCCACTACTGGGTTGTATTTTATACGGACGGTATGATAACAGAGTGTACCAAGAAGTGTCCACACACTTCTTGCTACATTGACAATTTAACACGTCTTTCCCACGACAGACGTGTTCAATTGTGATTTTCTAGGGGTGATAGTGTTTGTGTTGTGGGTGTAATATTGGTACACCGCCTAACACTTCAGGGAATACAGGCGTGATATTATGTTATGTGTTATGATAGTGTTTGTTTATGTGCAAAAAAGCAATAGGATTCGGGAAAAGGAGACACGACAAAGCTATTAGATGAACAGTATATTTTATTAAGACTATCAAACTTTACGTTAAAAAACAATAATTGTGAGAAATATTCAGCGAATGGATGACTAACTTCATTCATGTAAGCCCTGATATGAAAATAAGCTGCTTTTAACGCGAGTTTCTGAGTGGATTCAGAGTTCCGAATACGGTGGAATACGAATTAATTGTGAAAATTCATTTTTTGTATTGACAGTTTTTTCATAAAGTCTCCAACATTGACTTGTTTATTTTCATTTGGATTATAACAGAGGGGCCATTCTCGTAATTTAACGAACATTCACAATGCGTTAGATGCGTATGAGTGGCTGACGACCGTCTTGGCGGCATGTGCACAGCCTCACGATTCGAGTGGGACAATGTGTCGACGTGTATACACGAGAAACCCCCCAGCTAGGTTATGTAGAGTTGTGGGAGGAGTCAGGGCAGATCCACCCCGATTACTACTTCACTTCACTGCGTAGAAACGAACGGACAATCTGTGGTGCTATTCTGTAAAGATCCCAACGTGAAAATTTAGGTGAAGTGACCGTGATGTGAACTGTCATCTCACCTTACTCTACTAGGAATTGAGCTCACTTCAAACTCACTTCACCTAAGTGCTCACGGTAGGTATGATGTTTACAGAATAGATCGGCTGGTCTCAGTCTCAATACGTCAAAAATACCTATAATTTCCCTACATTTTTGACATTTGATTGTCGCTGAGATGAGATTGCGATTAGATTTTGAACGTTTTTAGTTACGAGAATTGGGCTTCAGTTCTCTTTTGGACATGAGACCTCAGTACCAAGAAGGCAGCTGCCCAAATGATTCTCAGTTCGTAGATCTATCTCACTAAGCAGGCTTGCTTTGATTGCCGTTTTTCTATGGCTTGCATGGAAAACCTCAGGGTCTTTATGCCTCCAGCTCTAATATTAGTAAGACCGTTTTCCGAATGGAATTTCCACAATCAGCATTGTGGCGGGTCCACAAGTGGTTAGGTATTTTATTATTCAGCAAATCAATGAATATAATACTGACATTTCTACTACTAGTCTAGATAAGATAAGATCATTTTTATTTATGCTTCAGTTTACAAACAAGGGTTTAGTATTTGGAGCCTCCTTTTAAGCAAACAATGCCTGTGTTAGGAGACTCCGCTCCTCCATAGTACAGTAGAATTACTTAATCTAGTAACAAAACCGTAGGTACATAAAATAAAAATAAGTATGGTAGTCAGAGATTAGAGTGTGAATACCTGCACGTTGTGTGTGTTTGTGGGGGTGTATGTGGGGGTGTATGTGGGAGTGTAAGTGAGAGTGTGTGTGTGTATATCTGCTACTTTATGTGCTCCAAAAGTACCTCCCTGTCATCATAGGTAAGTGTCTTAATTGGTTATTGTTTTATTGTTTTCTTACATTCATAACTTTTTTTTGTGTATAAGTAGATTTTTTTTATTTTTTTTGTTGTATAATTGAGCAGACCGTTTATTAAATTTCCTACAAGCATACATGGTTTTAGTCCGTGAGATTTGTGCAACATTGTCAGTCCTTCTTTTCTGTAATAAGTCTGGATCATAAGGGAGGGTTTTATGCTTTTATAATACTGTTTAGGTAACGTACATTTTCCTTACGGATTACTTAGATCACAAATTTTATATAAGGTCTCAGTAGGATATCTTTTATTTTTAAAGTAGGTACATTATCGTTATCAGTTTTAGTCTAGTCTAGGGGGTCTCCAAACTACGGCTCGCGGGCCAGGAGCTAGACCACCACCTCTTAAAGCAGTATTATTTTAATGTTACTTCAGTGTGGGAGAGAGATGGAGCTAGACGTCCTGTATAGCTTCATCTCTTTCTCACACAGAAGTAACATTAAAATAATACTGCTTTAAGAGGTGGTGGTTGGCCCCCAGGTCCGCCCAGCGAGCACCAACAATCCGACCTGCGCCGTCGATATCTTACTCGCCGACTAGTTCCAAAAACGAAAATTTGTGCGTAATTCAAAACTACAGGATGCTGCTATGATGAGCTAGCTAGGTCCTGCCCCTTGGGGGCTTTAGTATAGGAGTTAGTCTGGCCCTTGGGCTAAAAAGTTTGAGCAAGCCATGTAGAAATAATGCTAGTAGAAAGACAATTATCATTATTATTTGTAGCACAAAAATTACTTACTCGTATTGTAATTCATTGTTACAGGTAGGGTATGTAGGAGAATGTATGGACGGCAGCACATCAAGCTACTACAATCTGTCAAATTTCTTAAATAGATTTTCAACTTTATCAATAAAGCATTAGGTTCAAGGTTGATTGGGAAAATTTGACAGTTTCGGATAGCTTGACCTGCTGGCGTCTGTACTATACACCTACACTTTTCATTATTACAGGTACCTACAAAAAAAGGTCCTTGAAACAGGGTACTTTGTTACTAAGAAAGAAACAAAAGGAATAATGTAGGCTTTGACAGGCTTTCGGCTTTCGGCGTCGTGAAAAGTGGATACAATCTTTCGGGTAGGGTTTCGCCTTGAATGAGTTTCCAATGGCTTCCGTACGTGATCCCGAATAAAAGATGTTCGCTTTTGTGTTTTTTTAATAGAATTATGGTAATTTTCCATGTAGCTTGTTAGTTATTAGTAGGTATTGTAGTTCGGCTAATAATAGGATTATGCTAATTTAGTTTGTGGTTTCATTTATTTTGGTTGCGTTGCTAATTTCAGATTTGTAAACAGTGGATTCCTAAAGTGTGATTATTGTGGTTTAGATTTAGCCTAGAGTTTCATATTTCCTTTAACAAAGTAGTGTTAGCAAGATAATATTAATTCAGGTGTTATTTGTCAATTTACTTTATGGAACATATTATGGGCTTTTCAAGTATTAAAAAAGTCTTCTAGATTAGTTCCCAACCCCTTGGTAAAAGATTGACAAATATCAATAAAATAAAAATTAAATAATGTTGAAGTGCATGCAAAAAAAAATTGCTTTTAATGGACTACTGTTACAGAAACTAATAATTTATTATGATTTTACATTAATTTCTTCACACTATAGCTTAACTGCGCAAGAGGGGTTTATCCTTATTTATTTATATTTTTTTAGTTTTGTTTTTAAAAATAAGATGCTGAAATTGTCTATATAAGATGTAACATATTATTTATGTTCGCATAGCTCGTCAAAATGTAGGGATTGTTTTTTCGCGACTTCAGGTTTGGTTCCACAGTAAAAGTTGTTCATAATGATGAGTACAATAATCCCTTAAGAGGTTGTGCGTTATTTATGTTACATCTTGTATACCCACGGATAATCAGAGACATTTTCAGCTAGACTATTCAATATTTCAGTATTTACAAAAAGGCTATATTTAGATAGATCTTTAATAAACTAAGGCCCGTATTACAGAACGTAACTCAAAACTTAAGCATAACTTAAAACTAGTTTAAAGCCATCTGATTGGTTGAAATTAGTTTAAAGTAATGCTTGAGTCTGGGGCGAGATTCTGTAATACCTAATAAGGCCTATGTATATTTATTGTAAGTATATGTCTACTTAGTTATGGTTATTTGAACATTTATTCGTTATTAATTATGTTTGTAAATACCTATTTTGAAGTACGTATCTGCTCGAAAATATACAGGGTGTAAGGGACAGCCCTCCGCAAACTAAAAGGGTGCATTCAGCTCCTTATTTTGAATCATATTCCACCGGAAATATTCTCAGGAAAATTTAATTTTTTTATCTTTTCTTCAGTTACTATTCCTTTATTTCAATGTAAAATTACATTCTTTGTACGCAGCCCTCCATTTACGTAAATAAAACAGCTAAAATCGGCAATGGATGTTGAAATACTGGTCGCCGAAGGCTCGCTGCGCTGCCGTTGCCACGGTATCGACACATTGCGTGTGAGGTAATAAAACAAATCAGGTTTATTGGATTCCCATAAAGTTCCTGAAATAATTTCACGTACCGGTCATCTTAGTATAATATACTGAATTCACCCCATCAGTCTGCGGAGAGCTGTCCCTTACACCCTGTATTTATTTTATTGTATTTACTTTGGCAGTTACGGGTTAACCACAGAAATAAATCTGTTTAAACATCTGCATTTCGTGCGTAGTCGTTTAAAATGGGTTTAAAAAGGGTTTAAAAAATATCCCGAAGTTTAACGACACGTACTCGATACGTTTCTGTCACATCAAAATGAAAATACATGTTTCTTTTTATACTACAAATTGGACATGAAAAGTGAATAAAATTGTTCATTCTGCGGTTTTTGGCTTTAGAGCTGCCAGTTCATTTCTTGCTGGAGTAAATTTAAGTTGGTAGTCTTTTAAAAGCAAACAGCTCTAGATGTAAGTTCTAGCCAGATGTAATGTCTCGCTGGTGGTGGCGTGTGTGTTGGATCATTAAGTTCCCTTCAAAATGGTTGAGCTGAATGGTGCTAATCCATGCGTCATGTTCGTGAACGGGCGCCATCAGTACGGACTGGTCATCTCTTAGCTGCCACGGCTTATTTTAATTTATGAATCGTTTTTGGTTTTTACCTTTTTGTTGCGGACGCTTTTAACGTGCACGTCTTTCTACATTGTTCTCACATACTTAATTTCAACATGAATGATGTAAGCAATATTTTGTGACAATATTTTGATTTAAAAGAGTGTCCGTGGAGTTTCTTGCCCGTTTTTCTCCATAGAGATCTACGCTTTGGAATGGGTAATTAGCTTCAACTTTCTGACTAACTGACCGACTCTTTGCCAATTCAAAAGTGCCTGTAATTGGTTTATTTGAAATAAATGCTTTGAGTTTGAGTTTGAGCAAAGTCAACAATTTATTTTAGTACTTAGTTCTTACCCGACTGCGCGACAGCAATGACAGGGTTATTTGCTAATATTCTAGCAAGAGAAAAAAATATGATCTATTAGAATTTAGAAGTTATATACCTCTAGGTACTATCGAGGAAACTTACATCTGACCGATTTTAAAACAACATCCCGTGCACGGGATGACCACATCTGTTAGCAAGCGTTACTATAGCGGCCGGGCACTACAAGCAAGAATAGTCCTTATGGTGCATAGATGTTCGTTTTTCCCATGGTACATTCTACTTCTGCTGATAGATTGTCTTTGCTCCGTATTGCAGGAGCTAGACCACCACCTCTTAAAGCAGTATTATTGTAATCTGACTTCCGTGTAGGAAAGAGATGGAGCTAGACGTCCTGTATAGCTCCATCTCTTTCTCACACTGAAGTAACATTAAAATAATACTGCTTAAAGAGGTGGTGGTTGGCTCCCTGAAGACGGCTTCCATCTTTTATAGATACCTACGTTTAGTTTGGGATATCGGCATATCCCAAACTAACCTATGAGGATGACAGATGAGGATGTCCACTTGATAAAATAAATGTTTAGCCATTGTCTAGCAATGATTGAGACGGTTGTAGGGTCATCAGCCTCCTTTAATATATTTTGACAGCTGTTCATCTTTAAGGACTTATTTATCGGTTGCCTTTTAGTAAATTACCATTACAACTACATCAATTAAAAATCCGTCAATAATTACTTGATTGATCATTAACTATGCAACGAGGAAGAGTGCCTCCCTTATACCTACTTAGTCGCGCAATAAGGAAAATTATATAAAAAAGAGTTCAATAAAATTTTAATTAAGTTCTAGTGTCGGTAATAGTTGAAACAAGTCTTTGCCTTCCTTATATTGGAAAATATTTTCTAGGAGTTTGAGCAACATTTTCATTATTTTAATTAAGTTTTTCTTGCCTCAATCAACTTTTTCCACATAGATTCATTATTTGAATGCTATTACTTAATTAATAATGACAGAGGTTAGGCATACTACTGTGGCGGCATATCTACATCGCCACAAAGGAACACGTCACACTGAGGTTACGCAAAATCCTGCATCGCGCAATCACAGTTTACCGCGCGACTAGCATATATACTCGTACAACATCCCGACATCAACCGTCTGGCAGTAGCCCACCACACACAACACCCGTCTGGTCGGAGGACATTTTCTTAAAGAAAATAATCTGCATGAGGTCCTGGGTTCGATTCCCAGGTCGAGCAAAGTGTTATTGGGTTTTCTATCTGGAATTTGTCAGTAGCAGTCCGGAGTCTGGATTTGTGCCCGGTAGATGGCAATAGGCTCGCCCCCTATTACATGGGACTTAAACATAACTGGCGAAATGTGGGTGTACTATAGGTTCACCTCTGCCTAACCCTTCGAGGAAACAAGGCGTGATGTTATGTTATGTAAAATAATCTCATTGGCGAAAATTCTCTTAAAAAGTAGGATTAGAATCAAGACTTCAGCAACATAATTCCACTTTTAATTTCCATATTCCAAGATAACATTTCGGCATATTTTTCAGTCAGCCATTGTCAACTGTAAGAATATTGACCATAACGAACGCGTCCGTACGGTCGCGCGTCGGCATAGACAACGCAGCGTCGCATTGTTGCCTTCAATTTCAGCGAAAACAAAGGAACGTCATGTTACTAATTATATGTAGACACAAAATGCAACAAATATATACGTGTACAAGTTTGTTTTGATCATTTTTTCTTAGAATTATCTGTCTTATTTAGTATTATTGCGATAAGTGACGATATATAGAAAATTATACATCCCTTTATGTTATATTTTCATTGTGCAAGAGATCACGAGGAACGTTATATAATTCAGGTTTTATAGGCGTCCTTTTCACTTTAAACAATAATCAGTTCTTAATAAAAAAAAACTGTACATTTTCCTCCTAACTAATCGAGGCGAAGCTTAAGTGATTTAGCGTTTTAAAAAGAACAATTCAGTTAAAGTGATTACAATTGGATACAGTGTATCGATTTTCAACGCCACAGTGGCGGTCGGTTTCACGTACGCGACATGCATACAGTGCAGTGCATATCTCGATTTCAGCCAATCGCCCGAAACCCCCGCACAACCTAGTTCAGCCTGCGGGTCATGATCAATAAATACTTTTTCATGTGGGTGACTCTCAATCTGGAGGATTTTCTTTGTTTAAAACTAGAAAGCTTTACAGATATACTTCTTTAACTTAACACCTTTTGGCGATAAACAATGTCTTCGTTAAGTACGGTTTGTAAGAAACAAAAACCCAAGAGAATTAATCTGGATATCTTTGATTAATTCTGCTACGTTTTTGTCTGTCTACGTAATTTCACGATAAAAATCACTATTGGACCCATCGATTACGATCCGAGAAGACGCCGCAATAAATTACTTTTTTTTGTCAACGTTGAAGAAAAACCGAAATGTGATTGTGATATAATGACATAATACCACGCGAGGATGCGGTAACTGACAATGGCTAGGAACATTACGTAGAATACAGTATCTCCTAACACTAAAACGTTTACCGATTCCCAGAATCCTAAAGTGCTACACCGATTTCCGTAGAATTTTGAGGCTGCACTAGAGATTTTTACTGCGAAATCGTTCATCCCACGCTGAGCTGAAACACTACGGGGAACCATTTCTTTTAAAAATTTTCTCCGAACAAATAATATTCGCTGGCACTCGTACGCCACATTATTCATACGAAGACCTGGCTTCGTAAAAACCCTCGGAGGAAAACTTCGGTGTTCGAACCGAACTAAACTTAACCTACCTTATAATTGCTAGTGGAAGTTTGCACTTGTTACATTCTGTTTCATTGCCATTGGAAACTTTATTAATGGCGTTATATAATGTAACCTTTGGAAACGGCTCCAAGGCGACGCTTAATACAATCAAGATTCAAGATAGCTGAAAACGTGCATGCAATGCTCTCTTTTGTTGTTTTTGAATTAAGGTTTTAGGATGAAAATGAGGAACTGGAGAAGGTTAAACAAATACATCTAAGAAGCACGGGAAGGTTGCAGACAAAGCATAAGATCATCAAGATCTCGTTTTTAAAATATCACAGGTTCTGATGTACTTGATATTGTGACATCACTAATGCCAAAACACTGACTAGAACCACGTATGACACAGTTCGTGATAGGTTTCAGTAAGATATTTTTGTTCGAAGGTCGGCGTATAATTTCAATAGTTGGATTACTGTATGCTTTCGCTCTATCCCCGTGGGATAGCTACTGAGTGTCGGGCATGACGTATAGCCACTGCATGCCCCCGAACGGGGAGGTTTCATACCGGGAATTCCTCTCAAAATCACCAGAATTGCTTGGCCTCCCTCAACCTGCGCAAACGAGGCCTCGGAACAATGGGAGCTGAAGCCTAATGAAGCGTCGCAGCTCAATTTTCAATGGACGTCGCTCAAATGGACGTTTACACAAATTGTATAATATGTTTGTTATACTGTACTGAAACTGCGGTTGTGTCCATGTGTATGTCGTTTTATTGTTGTTTTTGTTGTACTGTTAATTGAAAAAAATGAACTGCATATATTTTTTGCTCGTTGACGAATTTAATCATGTGAGAGATGGGTTTTATTGTATACACAGTCGCTCAGTTGAGTATTAGATTTAACAGAAAATGTTTAAAAAAAATAATTTCAGTTTTAATCAGTAATGTCTCAAATGAGAACAGTGTAAATAAATCGCATGAGAAAACAACTTAAATGACTTAAAAGCCTGAACAAACAATGCCTTCAAAATCGACGTTCCTTCAGCGGCGTTATAACACTGAGTACACTTCTCTATAATCTTGTATTCAAAAAACGTTTTGTGTCACACAATATTGAAGTAGCCGATGAAATCTGAAGGAAACCTCTTGACACGTTTGAGCACCAGCTTTACTACAGTAAACCGCACATAATTGGTAACAATTTGGACGTTGACAGCGCCTCAAGTCGTAGCAATGAGGACGATTTTCGGTGCAAGTTTTTCCACTGATATGCGGTTGACTGTACCTACCTACCCCACGTAAGTAGACGAAGGGCACGCTTAATATATTCGAGACAATTCCTTTTTGTCTTAAAGACAAGAAATTCGGTATAATATAAAAGGTTTACGCCCGTTTTCACAAATACTAGGTGACGCCTACATGAATGCCTAAATATTCTTGCGCTGTTGGACTTTCAACTCTCGGCACTGAATCGAGCATTTAAAATCCAACAGTGCTATTTTATTCAGCTTGTAACTATCACGAAAAATATCTCGTAGGCGTTCTTTCTAACTTAGCGGGAAAGTGCTTGCTCAATTTTAATTGGAAACTAGTTTCGAAGTTTAGTGCTAACTTTACTGAAGTTTTACTTTGAGAGTACTAAGCTGCTTATGACAGATTGGTTTTGGCGTCATAATAAGTCTTTGGTGTTTGCATTAGGATTCGTGGGTGAAACCATTACAGAAAAAATATTTCTATGGTTATACTTAGTATTTTTTGGTAGTAACAGTATGGAATCTCTCTGGACCCCTGAAAGCCAATCGTACTTCATTGTTCTCGATAATGCTACAGTGGGCTATTTCATGTTTATTTTTGTCAAAAAAAAATTTACCACATTAATAAATTTAATAATAATATTAGTAGGTACTTAGTGTCAGGAGCATCAGTTATCAGCTCATCACATCACACTACTTTACCTCAATATATTTAAAGTCAGCTCAGAAGGTCTTGTCAGTCATGTCTAGAACAGTGGTGGCCCAGTGGTAACGGCCGCGTTTTACAAGTTGTAGGTCGTAGGTTCGATGCCTCGACTTCTAACACGCCGAAACCCCGCCTGCATCCTTTGAGGCAGGCGGGAATTTGGGGTCACGGGCGCCCAGAGTGGAGACTCTGTCCACCCACTGACTGACCTCAGGGAAGACGGCGCACAGTGGTCACGTGCTGCCTTGCATATTTGCATAGTTATGTTTCGGGGACCCCTTTACAGTCTCCCTGGTGATGTGCCCTAACAGGTGCTGCACAGAGAGGGTTTCGGATCGGTCTTTTGAGAGGTAACGGTGCCCTTGTTTGTGCAAATGGTGACCACCGGGGCGGATTTAGTGAGATAAAATCCCACACTGCCCAGCCTTATCCCCAAGGCCGGGCGCCTTTTGATGGTTTCCCCCCGAAAACATAAAAAAAGGTCATAGGTTCGAACCCAGACAAGCGCTTTACTTTATGTAAATTATTTCATCACCACTGCTCTCAACAAGGCGAAGGAAAACATCGTGAGGAAATCGGCATGTCCTAGAACCAAAAATTCTACCAACCCGCACTGGGCCCGCGGTGGATTACGGCCCACTCCCTCTCACCGAAAGGAGGCCTGTATGGGAACATTATAGCCTGATTATGCAGCATATCTTCGCCTTCCTTGTATCATATTAGCCAATAAATTCATATGATTGTTTCATATCCCTTTCCGCAAATCCAACCTTGGTCTCAACGCTCCCTTGCTACGAATTTGTAGAAATTACAACAGTCTTTGTAAATCACCAGAAACCGATTTACACGGTGTATCACTAAACAAGTTTAGAAGATCAGTCTCTGAGGTACGGGAGTGCATAGATTCACCAATAAATAAATAAATATATTTATATATTTTTGTAAATACAATTTCAATGTTAGTAACACTACAAATCCATGTTTATAAACCTTCGTTATCATTCACACTCAAATGCTAACATTGATAACACAGTTATTGTCATAATTATCATTGTATTAAGTTTATTGCAAATAACTATCTACTTTATTTTGTATTCTAATTTGATTTTTTTTTCCTGTATTTTCATATTATGTTTTCTTATACAATTACGTCGTTGTCTTTATTGTGAATGCTGCGTATACCTGTAATAGGCATACATACCAGCACTTTTACTTTGTCTTGTTTTATTATTAATTCATTGTATGTATTGCTGTTGGTGTACCAAATAAATAAATAAATAAATAAATAAATAAATAAATAAAAGCGGTGGGTACTGACTTACCCTTCTATTTCTATGTTAAGCCCCTGACATGGTGCAACACGGCCTTGACAGCAATGTACGTATTCTTAATGTATTCCAACCCCAGAGTTTACTGCACCAAGACCGGTAACAATATCGTGAACGCTACTGTAAAATATAATGCAAATATTTTTATTTAAGCATACAAGTATAATGCTTTAAGAAACTACCAGATTGTATTAAAACACTTAACTTTAGGACATTTAAATGTAAATAATTCAATTTTCTCTTAAGTAAATGCTACTACTCGACTAATGATTTTATGAATGAAAAGTTGACATAAATATTAGGTAATAATTATAAAGGGTTTTCCAATAGGGACGGGTCGATGTTGACAGTCTGTGGCAGCCATACTATTTTGGTGGGATCTGTAAAATCTGTTGTATATTATGCAGTCAGTGATGCCAAATCACCATGGCAAGTTACACGGTTGAGCAGCATGTGCAAATGATAAAACTTTATTATCAAAATGAGTGTTCGTTAGTGCAAACGTTGCGCGCATTGCGCCCATTTTACGGCAGACGCGGTGGCCCTTCAAAGTCCACTCTCCAACGATTGGTGACTAAATTTGAGACGACCGGTTCGGTAAACAACCAACCAACACCTTTACGTCAAAGGAACGCCAGATCGGCCGAGAACATCGCCGCTGTACGTGAGAGTGTTCAGGAGACTCCGAGGCAGTCGATTTCTCGCCGTGCTCAAGAACTCGGCCTTTCGCAGACCTCAACTTGGAGAATTTTGCGTCGGGACTTGGGTCTGCATCCGTACAAGATTCAACTGACCCAAGAGCTCAAAGTTAATGACCATAGACAACGCCGTGTGTTCGCTGAATGGGCATCGGAACGCTTGGAAGAGGACCCCGATTTTGGCCGAAAAATAATCTTTAGCGACGAGGCACATTTTTGGATGAATGATTTTGTTAATAAGCAAAATTGCCGTATATGGGATGACCACAACCCACATGAGGTTCACCAGGTGGTAATGCATCCACAAAAAGTTACTGTTTGGTGCGGATTTTGGTGTGGCGGCGTCATTGGTCCGTACTTCTTCGAAAACGACGTTGGCGAGGCCATCACCGTCAACGGCGAGCGCTACAGATCAATGATAAACAATTTCTTTTGGCTTGAATTGAACAATATGGACGTGAACGACATGTGGTTCCAGCAAGATGGCGCTACTTGCCACACAGCGAACAACACAATCGACATTCTGCATGAACGGTTTGAGGGTAGAGTTATCTCTCGCAGAGGTGACGTGAATTGGCCACCAAGATCGTGTGATTTGACTCCGCTAGACTTTTTCTTGTGGGGTTTTCTGAAGTCGCAGGTCTATGCCAATAAACCACATTCGACCGTTGCCCTGAAAGCCAACATAACGCAGGCCATCGCTCGGATTCAGCCGGATCTCTGCAGCAGAGTCATTAAAAATTGGACCTCTCGGATTCGTGCCCCCATACGAAGCCGCGGCGGACATTTGAACGATGTCATATTCCGTCCATAATGGCATAAATGGGTCTTTTAAATAAAAAATAAATTTCGTTAATATCTCACACACATCTTGTTTTATTCAATTTTAACATCGATCCGTCCTTGTTGAAAGACCCTTTATTACGTACTAAGTTGGTGGTTACGTATTACATTTTGTGGTTACTTAGTAACCAATGATTATTCATGACTGTGATTACATTAAATAATGATTGATGACTGTAATGTTATTGAAATGATCTTAAAAAAATCCAAGATCTGATAAAAAAAAACAAGAAAAATAAATAAATAATAATTGTGTAATATTCATTTACACAAGAGTCACGCCTGAAAACGTTGATGATCCTACGTCTAGGATTTTGAGTTTAAATTTGAAAAAAAACCTGAAAACGCGAAACAAAATCAGCTATTCCGTACATCTAAGAACAGAAATAACGACGAAGTCGCGACGCCAGCAGCCAAGGCAACGGTCGCGAACGCTGCGCCCTGCATGCGCGGCGCCCCAGTCTCTGAGCGCGACTGCGCCGCAGTCGTCAGTGAAATGACAGTTTCATCCGTGACATTTATACGTAAAGTGAAAAATTGTATTTTTAGTTTATTTTTTGTGTTTCTGTTTTAGTACGAGTGCGTGTGTATATAGGTTTTTTAAATTTGTTTTTCAGGTAAGTTTAACTCTGTAAGTCTAAGTGTTTTATATGTTCAATGCCGTCTGTAGCGACGCCGGAAATTGTGCCAGTCAACCTGCCACATCGCTTGATGTGCAGCTGGTGAGATGTCCACATTGCTCCCAGGCACGCTTTTTTAAAGGCGAACGGGGGCTGAGGATACACTATGGCAAGATCCACAAATCACATAGTGTACCACTGGGCCCCCCAGCCACATCCCCAACATCAACACCTCTTGAACAAACCTTGTGGAAAAAGCTAGCTAAATTCAAAAACTCTACCCCAGTGCTAAAGAGAGTTCCCCGGGGCGCGAGACGATCTGTTGCACTGAGTTTGGCGCAATGTCTCCGTCTTGTGACCCAGGAGAACTCACAAAGTGCCTGGGATCAGTTACTTACCTTCCCTTATAGGATTCTGCATGTTCAAAAAAATCTGGCAACTAAAAAAACCTTAACGAACCTAATTAAAGAAAATTGTATCAATTCGACCCCAATTTTAGATCCAAAATTACCCGCATTCAATAACCTATCACAAAAAAGCTTATGTTCACATGTAGAATCCAAATTAGGTGAAGGTGACATCAGGGGAGCGGCCAGGATACTGTTTAGCAGCGATGTGGTGGCGCCTTACTCTCCAGAAACGCTAACAGCTCTAGAGAGTAAACACCCCGCGCCTGCGGATGGTCTCACCTTTTCCGACCTCCCCGATCCTCCCGACCTAAATTCAACCTTCCTAAACGTTTCGGCTCCCCAGTTGATTGCAGCCGTGAGCTCCTTCCGAAGTGGTTCCGCCGGCGGCCTCGACGGCCTGACTCCACAACATTTAAAGGACCTATTAAGTTCAGGCGCCGGGGAAGCTGGTGAGTCGCTATTGAAGGAGCTTGCGGCCCTGATTAACCTCATGCTCACCGGCGGTGTGAACGAGGCCGTCATCGATGTCTTGTACGGGGCCAACCTACATATGTGCCCTGCGCAAGAAGGACGGCGGCATTCGTCCCATTGCCGTTGGGTGCACGTACAGGGGTACGGCAGCCAAAATATGCTGTAAGCTATATAGCGAATCGCTTACAGCTAAGTTTCAGCCCCTACAGCTTGGTTTTGGCTCAAAAGGGGGCTGTGAGGCTGCCGTGTATGCCCTTTCCACCTTTTTAAACTCCAACAAAGGTGAGGTCGTCCTCAAGGTTGACGTTAAGAACGCCTTTAACTCTGTCAACAGGGACACTTTGTTGGCTGAAGTCAAAAAGGAAATACCCGAAATTTATGGTTTTATGTGGCAATGTTACAGGTACCCTTCTAAATTATTATACAAGGACAATGTTTTGGAATCTGCAGTAGGATGCCAACAAGGTGACCCTCTCGGGCCAGTTATTTTCAGCTTGGCTATTCATCCAGTTATCCAGAAACTAAATTCAAAATTTAACGTGTGGTATTTAGATGATGGAACGCTAGGAGGTGATGTAGACACCGTTTTGAAAGACCTACAGCTTCTCAAAGAGGAATTTAAATCTATTGGCTTGGACCTTAACCCATCAAAGTGTGAAATTTACCTTTCTGACATTACCGACAGACAACTGACTCTAGAAAAATTTAATGCAATAGCCCCACAAATCAAAATTTTAGAAAAAAGTTCACTGCACCTCCTAGGTTCCCCAATTTTAGAAGACAGCTTTTCTCCATTTATCAACGAAAAAATCAAAAACTTCAACGACATTTCGGACAGACTCTTCAAAATTAATTTACATTCGGCATTCACCCTGATTAGATACTGTTGTTTTGGCCCAAATTTTATTTACTTTCTACGTTCTTCCCCTTTATGGAAGCAGCCAAACCTCATGGACAAAATTGACCAAATTATTCGCAGCACACTAACATCCATTTTAAATGTGGCCCTGGACGACCGAGCGTGGCTGCAAGCCACACTACCCATCCGTTTTGGTGGCCTCGGCGTCCGCAAAATTACCAGTATTAGCTTACCGGCGTTCCTGTCCTCTGTCCACAGCACGGAAAAGTTGACCAAGAAAATTTTAGCCCCCTCCTTGGTTGACTCAGAAGTGCCGTGTTTGACTGACGCAGTGAACGCCTGGAAAGTGGCTTGCCCGGATACAGATCGGCCCTTGAACCCATCTTCCCAGAGGCAGTGGGATGAACCGCTCTGCAGGTTGGTACGGAATAATCTAATTAATACGACCACCAATACTGCTGAGCGTGCCCGCCTGCTGGCTGTGGGGGAGTGGGAGTCGGGCCTCTGGCTTCAGGCGCTACCGTCACCCAACATAGGCACTATGCTGGGTGACACCACCTTCCGGCTCGCTACTTGTCTGCGTCTGGGCGCTCCTTGCGTGGCTCTGCATCGCTGCCAATGCGGTGTCAGTGTCGACTGCCTCGGACAACATGGCCTATCCTGCAGTAAGAGCGCAGGCCGGATAGCACGGCACGCCAGCATCAATGACATCATCCGTCGTGCTCTTGTCACCGCCGGGGTGCCAGCTGTTTTAGAACCCAATGGCTTAGCACGCGACGATGGAAAGAGACCAGACGGAATGACCATAATGCCTTGGAAGGTAGGTAGGCCTTTGGTGTGGGATGCAACGTGTGTCGACACCCTTGCGCCATCCCATCTTCCTAGCACGGCAGGCTGTGCTGGAGCGGCTGCTGCGGGTGCGGAAAACCTCAAACGGCGCAAATACTCCAGTCTTATTGGGACTTATATGTTCGAGCCGTTTGGGCCTGAACACTTGGGCCATGGGGTCCGAGTGCCCACTTAGTTTTTCGAGACATCGCCAGGCGGTTGGTCGACTCCACACGTGACCAGAGGGCTGGCCTATTTTTTGGCCAAAGAATCAGCATTGCTATACAACGTGGCAATGCTGCCAGCCTTCTGGGCACTTTTCCTGTTGACAGCGATGCGGATGAATTTTTGATGCCCTCTGATTATTTACCCCCTCCCTTTTTTATATACTTGTACATATTATTATTATTATTTTAAGATTGTTAGGTTTTAAATTATGTCAATAGTAGAATATATTAAAATCCAGTATATACAATAATAAAAACGTACTAAGTACCTCTTTGACTTAATTTAATCTTTTTACATTTCCATTACTTATTTTTATGTTTGTGAATGTTTTCCTAATTTATTTAATCCAATTAAATTGTATATCTGAAATTGTATTTGTAACGCCGGAAACGGCAGAATATTATGAACTTTTAAAAACAATGTAACAACTCTGTAATAATATTCTAACAAATAAATGGACTATTACTATTTTTTTATTGATTTTTTTTTTATAAACTTGAAGTTTGGTTCTTACATTGTAAGTACTATAAAAACTAAGGCTTGGTGGCATCACAAAGTACTAAATGCATTTTAGCGCTGAACACATTAAGAACAACATTTCTATCTCTGTCATCTTCAAACGATTGACAGAAACAGAGAGAAGTTTTAAATGCGACGCGTTTAGTGATTGGTGGTGCAAGCGGGTCTAGGACTTTTAATAGGTAGGCTTGAAATATGAGTTGAGAATATCTATAGGTAGAGTTGAGAATATAAACTTGCAGTATAGTAGTGTACCTAGCATTGCGCGGTTGTATGAAGCTTTGTCTCTGTTCCGTTTCTTTACTTATTAATTTGTGAAAATGCTATCAACGCGGATACCATTAAGCTATGACCTTTTACTTATCTCTTTATGTACACTTTGTGTTGTAGATGTTGTAAGTAATGTAAATAAAAGCAGTTTTGTTTGTAAACTTATATTACTCGAACGAGAATTTTCTTCATCATCGAAACCGAAACTCTTTGTGTTCATGTTGTAAATAATATAAATAAAAGCAGTTTTGTTTGTAAACTTACAATTGCTGTGATACTTGAACGGGCATTTTCTACATTTTCAGTCAGTGTCAGGTTGTATATTGATCCAAATATGATTCGCAACCGTTACAAATATGTATTTACAGAACTATAATCATTAGAATAATTATAATACAACTCTTTTAACTCTAGCGTTTTCGCTTTCAGCTGGTTTTATGACTGTCGTATTGAACAAATGGCGCAAAATGGTAGTATGATATATTATAGTTATATGGGTCCAATAAAAAAAAAATAACCTGTAGCAAAAAGTATGCCCGTTAAATATTTTCCCACTATTTAAAGAAATGGACAATGTTATCAATGACAAAAACCTATCTATAAAAAAAAAACATGCACAATGTCAATCAATAAAGCCCTACATCAGATTCTAGATAGATAGAATACTCTTTATCCTAGTCCCGTTCTAGGTTATGTCTAGGGTAATAGCATCATTGATGAGCACCCCAACAGCTACTGATGCAGTCACTAAGTCACTCCGCCATAATTAGAACTGAGGTTACTTTCTGTCACACGTCACTCTTGAGGTAAGTCCCGAGACTGTTTACAGATGTGTAAATCAACTTGTTACTAGATATATGAGGAAAATTATAAGTAAAAGGTATTGCAAATCTGATGATTAATATTCTAGCAGATATCAGAATCCGGGATCTTGACCCGGCCTATGTTGTCTATTTGTAGGACTAGCAGCGCCCCGTGGTTTCACCCGCATAAGGCTCGATCCCGTGGGGATATCAAGATAAAAAGTATTCTAGTTGTAATCGAGATTATAAACTATCTGTGTGCCAAATTTCATCCAAATCCGTTGAGCAGTTTTTGCGTGAAAGAGTATCAAACATCCATACACCCATCCATCCATCCTCACAAACTTTCGCGTTTATTAGTAGGATAGGATAGTAGGTTGAGGAAACGACTGAGGAGAAGTCAAATCTTTTTTGAAGCAAGGAGTTGTGTACTTCCCCTTACACGCCAAAACATACCTAAAAGTTACCTCGTTTTAAATGACGTCGCGGTAAATAACATAGTCCCTAATACGTATTAGCCACTGTATACGCCAACAGGCACGTGTCTGTTGGCAATGTACCGAAGACATAAATACTTTATAATATTCCCCTCTTTAAACTCGAAACATACACGATATTGCGTGACGTGACTCCGAGCAAAAGCATCCAGAAAAACTTGCATATAAATAAAATATACACACATTGTTTGTTATTAATTTCGACAATGAGGCTAACTGACGAAACAAGGCATGAATACACAGTTTTGCAGCCTTTTAGCTTTTACTAGGTTGAGTGTAAATCTCATTTAGAATTGAAACGGTTACGCTTCTTGTTTTAGCTCAGAGCTTAGCTTTGCGTACAATTATACGTTAGTGTTGTGCAAAATTAAAGCCCTTGTTTAACCTATAGGCTTGAATCTCGGTCTCTGTGGGCGTTTCTTTATGATACTAAAGTGGGAACGTTCTGCGGCTGTACGCAGGAATTTATTAATTAGTTTTAGTTGATATTCATTGTAAGTTTGTATTGTTGGGTGTGATTTATGGGCTTGCCTTGGTCTTGTTCTTTGGCAAAGTGTTCCAGGACAATTTTTAGAATTTTAAGGGGTAGTTTTCCTCGGAAGTATTCCCCTAATTTCGTGGCTCACTGAAAACGAGTTACTGAATCGTTTAAAATTAAAGACTTTCTTACCTGTGCTGACCCTATACAGGCTGTAAAGGACAACCCTCCGCAGACTGATGACTGAATTCAGTATATCATACTAAGATGACCGGTACATGAAATTATTTCAGGAACGTTATGGAAATCTAATAACCCTGATTTGTTTTATTACCTCACACGCAATGTATCTTTACCGTGGTAACGGCAGCGCAGCGAGCCTTCGGCCGCCGAGTATTTCAAAATCAATTGCTGATTTTAGCTGTTTTATTTACATAAATGGAGGGCTACGTATTATAATTTTACATTGAAATAAAGGAATAGTAACTGAAAAAACGATAAAAAAAAATTAAAATTTTCCGGAGAAATTTTCCAGTGGAATATAATTCAAAATAAGGAGCTGAATGCATCCTGTTAGCTTGGGGAGGGCTGTCCCTTACACCCTGTATAAATTGTACTTATTAGTTGTGAAAAATGTGAAATTATAACATTAATTAATATATTACCGATATCAGTAACTGAATACCAAATGATCCGAAAATTATTAGCAAATGATGATTGATTTGCCGCTAGGAAGAGCCTATCAGAGGCGGAGCTACAATTATCATTAGAGGCAAGCCGAAGAAAAAATTGTTCAGTTCATGAGAACTGAACAATTTTTTCTTTTTTCTTTTTTTGAGTTTATGAAAACTCAAACAAAAACTGTAGGTTTTAATCTTATGATGTATTAAACTGGTATTAAATATAATTATGTAATGTGATGTGATACACACACACAGATGTACCATATTATTTGGCATTAGTAGACATTAAGAAGAGTGGTTGTACCGAAGGTAAGCCGATAGGAATCGGGTTGTATGAAGGCTGAGCCTCTGGAGCCTATAGAGCCACCAGGGAGGCTTATAGATGAATACGTGGTAGCTAACTGGTATGCATTTGCATGATACACGGTTATTAATTATATCAGTCGTGTAGGCGTACAACTTCATGTAGAACGTACCTACTGGCTTATATGTGAATGTTAGGGTAGGTATAGACAACGAGACTGGGGGACTGAAAACTTGCGGGTTCCTTAGTCCGACCAAATACAGTCGGAATTCCGTTTCGAAAGCAGCAAATCCATTCGTAATCTAGTAAAGTCTAGTAGTAATCCAGTAGTAGTAGTAGATTATGAATGGTTTTGCTGCTTTAGAAACAGAATTGTGACTGTGTGTGGCCGGCCTTATTAAGTTGCTTTTCAGAACCAGGCAGGTGTGTGGTAATTAATGTGGGTCTTTCAATGTCAGACTTACGGAGAAGAATGTTGGGCCACAAAAGGGATGAATGAAAGGTACTTAATTGCATGCATCTGAGATGAGAACGCTATGAAGGAAGTGTGGTATTACGCAAATGGATAGACTGGGAAATGGATATATGAGGAAGTCTGAAAGTGATACCGGTGATTGAAAACTTGTGTGGAAATGGGTTGTCATGATATGGGCATGTGATGCAGAGGAATGAGTAAAACGAAGTGAGGAAAGTTTTGAGTATGAATATGGATGGCTGCAAGAGTAGGGGAAGACCAAAGAAACGATGGATGGACTGTGTGGCGAGACGACGACTAATAGAGAACAGTGGCGCAGCTACAATTATCAGTAGAGGGAAGCCGAAAAAAATTGTTCAGGTCTCTTAAACTCAGACAAAAATCTTCAGGCATTTTTGTAATGTTTTTAATCTGATGGCCGTATTAAACTGGTATTAAATATAATATGTAATGTGATGATACAGTTACTCACACAGGTGTACCATATTATTTGGCAATAGTAGACATTAAGAAGAGTGGTGGTTCCGAAGGGAAGCCGATAGGAATCAGGTTGTATGAAGACTGCGCCACTGATAGAGAAGTACCTATGGAAGAAGAAGACATGTTGCGCCCAAATAAATAAATTGGAATAAGGGCAAGAGAATAATGATGACTAAGCGGACGTTCCGTTCGTACGGACGTAAATATATTGCGGCGGGATTTTATCGCGCACTTGAATTTCAACTCTCGGTATTGAGCCGAGCATTGATAATCCAACAGAGTGCATTCCATCGCGTCGAAAAAATACACTGTTGGATTTTCAACTCTCGGTGCTAAGCAGAGCGTTGAAAATCCAGTGCGCGAAAAAAAACGCCGCGATATTTTTACGTCTACGCGGACGTCGGCTTACGGCGTAGGAAAACACTGAGAGAATACTTTCACGATGGTTTTCCTTCGTTTTAATTTTCTATGCTGTCTGAAATCGCCAGCAATACATGAGCCAGTGTGATGGCTTTTATAAACTTATCAAAAACTTGTCATGTCCACCAGTGGCGCAGCTACAATTATCATTAGAGGGAAGCCGAATAAAAAATTGGTTAGTTCTCATAAACTCAGAGAAAAAATTATAGACATTTTTGTAATGTTTTTAATCTTATGGTGAGTGTATTAAACTGGTATTAAATATATATAATGTGGCTGTGTGTGTATTAAAAAAATATATATTTGGCAATAGTAGACATTAAGAGCAGTGGTGGTTCCGAAGGGAAGCCGATAGGAATCGGGTTGTATGAAGGCTGCGCCCCTGATGTTCACGCTGTAAGTCTGTTAAGTATTTTCCCGACAGCAAAGTTAGTTCTAAAGTCAAAAACAAACAATTCATAAACTTAAAAAGATTGGTTTATTTTAAAATCGAGGTTTCTTATTTGGACCGGCGCGCCCTTAAATGTGTCGCGCAATTTTTTGTAACACGGAGTTCAATTACCTACTTTATCAGCATAAGATTAATTACCTATAAGACATACTAATCAGTGTAACTCGAGTTAGACGTTAATCTCCGTTAATAAACACGAAGTAAAGTTACAACACTCCCAGCTAGAAAAATTTTCCTTTTTTTTGACCTTCAGATAAACCATACATTTTGCGAGGATTACGTTTGTCATAACTTCTCCGCGCTTGTTAATAAGGTGGTAAGTATTTTTCTTTTTTCTGAGTCCGCTAGTCTAAACCAACCTTTACAGATGCAAACTCACTCCAGTCGCAACCGATCGATGTGATGCAGTGAGGATGTCTGAAACTGTACTCTGTAGGTGTAACTGTAGTAGTGTACACGTTCTGAACGTTACTCCAACTAAGCGGAACATTTGGAAACTTTCAACGGATTTGAGAAAGAGATGGAGATATACAGGACGTCTAGCTCCATCTCTTTCTCACACTGAATTAAGATTACAATAATACTGCTTTAAGAGGTAGTGGTCTAGCTCCACCAGTTCCGTTGCTTGCTTTGCAGTTTTTGAACACAATATTTCTGAGGAAAACATAAAATCTTAGAATGCTGAATTTAACTTATCGTACTACTTTTGTTGATAAATGTGAGCTTAACTTGTATGCTCCTAGTTTTAAATTAATCCTAAACCTAATTATATTATAAATGCGAAAGTGAGTTTGTTTATTACGCTTTCACGCAAAAACGGCTGAACGGATTCGAATGAAACTTGGCACATGGGTAGACCGTGATCTGGGTTAGGTTAGGATAATCCCGGGGTTACGTTACCGTGGGATAATTTCTATTTCCAAACTCCATGCGGGTGAAGCCGCGGGCAAAAGCTAATGATTACATAAACCCGTCAAACGATCGCCTACTAGAAGCCGTTTGCATGTAAACGCTCAACGGTTTTTACACGATTATATTTATTGTCGTTTTAATTACATTATACGTAGCTACTTATGCGTGGCTTGCATTTTCCATTGAAAGATTTTATTTAAGAATTAGAAATGAAGACATGTTGATCATCATTGAGATATTTACTTAAGACATAGCTACCGATTGTTTGCCAATGAAATATTTCCATGAAAAAGGTGAGCTTTTTCCGTTACGATTACGCTATCATAAAATGAAAGCATATCATTAAAAAGTCACAAACTCATGAGTGCGATCCTTACTTACCCCATCATATAGTTACAACCATCGATATATATGTACTACGCACACACATCACATCATTTGAATTTCGAAACACCTCGTAGTACCTAGACAAGCTAAAAAGCTTTTACCAACCTGATACGGTATGACGGGCAAAGATAATGAAACATGCAGCCTTTGGCTTCCACATCAATGTGGGTTAAGGCTGTGATAGGCAAACTACGAAGGTTAATTGCTACGATTCTACTTATTTTTGGAAGACTAATTAAGTACAGCCTGATTAGCTGCTTTCTTGATCATTTGATTTGAATTTCTCTTGTTGCCTGAAAGACATAGGCAGAGGTGACTGTTGGATTTTATTTTAAGGTGCATCCACACCGAAGTTAATTTTTGTAAAACAACATTTTGCGACATAATAACATTAAGTAACTTTCTATAAGTTTTAGTAACTTTATATACCTACAAAATCACTTTTCGTTAGTCGTTGTTGTACACTATCTTCAGCACCATTACCGCCTATTAGCCTTTTCCAAACTATGTTGGGGTCGGCTTCCAGTCCAATTTTATATGGAGCGACTGCCTATCCGACCTCCACAACCCAGCTACTGGGTAATACGATCCTTGGTAAGACTGGTTGTCTGACTTTCGCGCTTCTGACGACCCGTAACGACTAACACTGCCCACTAACACTTGAACCACAAAAAGTAACTTTAACCTTTATGTCACATAGGAAGAGAGTAGCTAGTGTTATTCATAATGTCAAATAATCTAAAGCTAACTGATACTATTCGTAATTCAATTTAAACAGCCTTTTCTAACCGAATGGCAACTTGTTAAATATACCTACCTACATGGCAGTGAGCATTGTTTGTAATTGAATCAAATAATAATTATGACAGATCAGAACATGGAATACTTCCAATGAGGAAAATATTATGTTATTGTGTTATTCCGACTTCCGCCTAACCCAGATAGGATTAAACGTGTGAAATATAAATATTTAAATCCCAAGAAATTAATCTACACTCCAGAATACATTTGCGTTCAAGGTACCGCAGTGCCTAAAATCCACAAGATATACGTATAAATGAATTATTGAAATGCTTACTCTTAGACTTTCTGCAGAGTTTGAGTTGAACGTAACCCAGTCTCCATTAGCAGTTATTAAATCCAGCATGCGATCTCTGAATTACGTTTCCAATTTTTTTTTATTTCTATTGCTGACGGTAACTGAATGTTAGTTTCAGCAAATATGTCATAATTAAAAAGTGAAAAATAAAAAACTTTTTACAAAAAAAAAAAAACAACCAACTTCAAAACAAAAAAAAAACACTTCAAACTGAAAATAACTTTAATTTCGGAAGTCGGTGGCAAAAAACAGAAATACAGATCCAAAGACACCGACTTCCGAAATTAAAGTTATTTTTGACTTTGTACTTAGTGTTTTTTTTTTATGGAAGTCAGTTGTTTTTTTTTTTGTAGTTTTGAACTTATGGAACCGAATAGAGAAGTAATATGTGTATCTCTCAGAGCATGGAGACGAATCAGCTGTTGCTAGAGGCAACATTGTCAACACTTTCCATACAAAACAAGCGTGTTGCCGTGTACTCGTACTACGACACAAATCAGGTTTAGAAGCTGACGGCTTTAAAAGTAGTTCGTGACAGAAGTTGTGCGCTTGACGAAAACGGCCACGAATTTTATTAGAACCATCTCTAAGCGCTGTCGGCACGGTGATTCCGAGCTCTTTTTTTGGCGGGAAATCATCAAATGGCTTCTCCCGCTCTGGGCGGAGCCGGAGGGCGTGTCAGACTTTTACTGACTAAAACCCTCCCGTGTTCCTTCAGTTGCCTGTGCCGGGGCCACGGTAACTCTTTCGAACATCGCGCGTCGTGATTCCGAGCTCTGCTAGTAAGATGGACAGACTACTTCTCTGTGAATATTAATATAAGACAAAAGCCAAATTATTATGCAATCAAGTATTTTTATGTTTGGGGCAAAATAGGCGAGAATCCCAGGCGATCGCATAGTCAATATCTCGGTAATGGTATAAGCCAGCCGGCCCCGGGATCACGCGTTGCGGGTTCCCCTGAGTTGGCACGTAAGTACCCCCAACCCGTAGTATCCCCGTAATCACTAACTAACCAAACAAACCGACTACAGCGGCCTCTTAAGCGACGATTAGTACTCTAGGGTTATGAATAGCGTGTTTTTGATAATATTATGTAAAATAAGTCTCTTTAACACTTTGAGGGACATTAAACGCCCATAGGCATTATAACAATAAAACTCGTTCAGTGCCACTGAACCGTTAACACAAAAACGCTTCCGTTTTTTTTTAAATTTTAATTTGTTAGTAAACAAATAAATCAGTCGTATTATGGTTATAATTATAGTGCTCTAAAAAGCTTTCACTTTTAGGGTTCTGTACCCGAAGGGTGTCAAACGGAACCCTATTACTAAGCCTCCGCTGTCCGTCCGGCCGTTCGTCTGTCTGTCAGCGGGCTGTATCTTATGAACTGTAATAGATAGACAGTTGAAATTTTCACAGATTGTGTATTTCTATTGCCGCTATGACAACAAATAATAAAAATTAAATATAGTTAAAAATTAAAGGGGGTCCCCCATACGATAAACTTTTGAATTTGAAAAAAAAATAAAAACAAATAATAAAAAAAAGAAACAATTTTTTTTAACAAATAATAAAAATAAAATAAAGTTAAAAATTAAAGGGGGTCCCCCATACGATAAACTTTTGAATTTGAAAAAAAAAATTGTTTCTTGCCTGGCATGTGGGGGGTCATTATCTAGAACTCATCGAATAGAGTACAAATATAAATTTATTTTTTTTCATCTCAAAAAAATGAAGAAATAGGTGGCCGCAAAATTAGTAAGTTTTAGACTATTTTTGTACGAGCTCTATCGCAACAACTAAACAAGTTAGGAATTGAAACTTTTGTTTATAATGTACCATATACTGTATTTGATCAACAAATACTAAAAACGCCGATTCTTAAATAAAGGATTATGTTTAAATATGGGCGATTTTCTGCTACTGCAAAAAAAAACTAATTCACAGTATAACGTTATGAAATACAAAGTAATCTTTGCGATTGTTAAAATTTAAGATTAAAAATATTCTTCGTTTTATATATATTTTTTAAAATATGTAGTGTTAAATATTGTACAGTGGTACGGAACCTTTCGTGTGCGAGTCCCACTCGCACTTGGCCGGTTTTTAGCATTAACACATCTGTGGAATAAACGCACTTCTGAAAGCAGCCTACATCCAGTCATGCACT
This sequence comes from Fissipunctia ypsillon, assembly GCA_947568875.1. Classification (NCBI taxonomy): domain Eukaryota; kingdom Metazoa; phylum Arthropoda; class Insecta; order Lepidoptera; family Noctuidae; genus Fissipunctia; species Fissipunctia ypsillon. The sequence continues at coordinate 9,122,736 of OX387659.1, read as the reverse complement.
TTATTAAAATAGTCCTTTATGATTATGGGTACTTTGTAGGTACCCCATTAATTACACTAACAGTCTGATATTATAGAAATATAGCTGTTACCATAGATACGACTAATGTTTTGATCTATGTAGTTCCTACTCGGGAGGTCGTTTCCGTAGTGCATAAAGATAGTCTATGTGCATGCTATAAGCCATTTGAATATCGCCGCTGGCAACATTGTAGTTCTACGTATTTTTATATACCAGTAGCCATTCACGCATTCTTATCGCCATTTTGTTTATTATACACAGGTCTGTTTGTATTTTACTTATTGTGTAAATAAATGACTTAATTAATACGTAACATTGTGGCTAAGTAATTACAGCCGCACGGGTCGATCGATCAGGTTAAGGGGACTAAAGGCGCTAAACGCAAGTTTTATAATGCCTAAAAGCCCATTTTTTAAATTTCAGCGTATTTTGACAAAAATATTGATTGATAAATGCTTTTATAGTGTACTTGAGTTCCTAGATTATAAGGTGTAAGTCCTGCATTGTAATATCAGGTACTATTATAAATAATTAATTGTTACCAAATAAGACTCGATCTAATACAATATTTACTAACTGCATGCCTGATTCAAACTTATAATAATTCTTAATAATTTCTTTTATTTCTTAATCAATATGATATATAATGCTTTGATATTAAATAATTATGTAAAATTTGCACGCCGACATTAATGGCAGAATAAGAGATTCATATACCTTATCTTTAAGATCTCTCTGTACCTACCTTATTTACGCAAATAAATGATTTTGATTTTGAAAGTATATGATCCACTGCAGTAAACAAAATCAGAAAAATATATGATATTCTTCAGGATATTATACTAGTTAGATAATGTGTTGAAAACATAATACCTACAACTAAAGTGATACGATAGAAAATATCACAAAAATACCTCTAAAAAATTCTTTTAACGATTAGAAACCATACTGATATAAAAGTACATGCAATCATTCTGATTCAAGACAGACTATTCTACAAGCAACATATTAACGTAATAATGTTTTAATTTTTTAATCCAATCAATAGATTTTTGTGAATAGATAATTGCTTCATATTTTGCAATAAATTACTAGCATTGTGTCATCGCGCTTCTCATTCTTTTCTATGCAGTCCGACAGTGGCCGCGCTTTAGGTCTTGTTGTCCCCTTAAGTTACGCTTGCCACGGTTGGTCCGTGGATGGGTGACGATCTTTACATACTATGATCACCCTCCGTGCCTCGGAAAGCACGTTAACCCGTTGGTCCTGGCTGTCATTCGTGGATCTTTGACCGTCGTTACGGGTCGTCAGAAGCCCAAAAGTCTTACAACCAGTCTTACCAAGGGGTACCTATCGTATTACCCAGTAACTGGGTTGTGGAGGTCAGATAGGCAGTCGCTCCATGTAAAATACTGGTATTCAGCTGCATCCGGTTTGACTGGAAGCCGACCCCAAAATAGTTGCATGGGAAAGGGCTAGGCAGATGATGACTTCCTAACATGATTGATAACCGAAAGGGAAGTGTATGTAGCATGTATGATACACCGTATTTTCTCCAGCTATGTTGGTAGATTGGTAGACCCATGTAATAGAGGCATCATTCATGCCATTTATGTATGAACTACCTATGTGTCGTGTTTCTGGCCAAAAAACGACTTTGACTTTGTGGGTACCAATCCAAAGTCTGGGCTGCTACTGAGAATTTCTTAACATAATTATTGACCCAACAAAAGAAACCCGACCAAAGTTCGAACCCAGGACCGCTCGGCAGTCATGTTTGCACTTGATCAATAAGGCAGATCCACATTATAGCTTCCTTCTATCGTATACAAAGTTAAATCTATTTTCAGATCCATACAGTTTTCCGTTAACAGTGTATGGTCCAAATGAAGTTGATAACGAGCCTTTTAACGCGCACATTCCTAATTCTGAACCGTTTAGAAGTGTGCTGGAATTACGGACCGCACCTACACCCCAGTTGCCAGAGTTCAAAACAATATTTGTTTTCACTGCAAAAGTAAAATTATACGACACTAGCAACCCGTCCCTGCTTCGCACGGTTCCTACGACTCGACAAAACATCATAATTTATTTATTATGTGTGAGTTTAATATTAATGTATTATACACATAAACCTTCCGGAATAAATTCTCTAAATGATAGTGAAAACTGTATCAAAATCCGTTGCGCAATTTAGAAGAAAAAATGATCACAGAGACAGACACGAGAACTGACTTTAATTTATAATAGGCATTTATCATAGATACTTTTTTAATGTACACCTTTTAAAGAACCATTCGAATTTTGAAAGCTAAGTTTTGAAATTCGAAATGTTATTTTGCAATGGGTGGCCTTTATCAATAAAAGCGATACTTTTTGTACGTCGTAAAATAAAGATAATACAATCAAAACGGCTGTAAAGTCCAGAATAGAATTAGAAATTGGCGAGATTATTGGGCTAATATTGAAACAATCCTTTTACCTTATCTATACTACACTTTAATGGGCGATGATGGCCAACAAGTATTGCACGTGGATATGAACGATATTATTATTTCTAGGTAGGTAATGTTGCCACGTGGTGAATCAATTGAAAATGTTGCCAGATATACTGCATGTCTGTTTTATCACTCACATAAGCCGGTTACGCCGGTGCTAATATTAGTAAAATTGCATTGGATCCAAATGTTACATAAGATAATTTCTTTGTTTTATTACAACAAATTATTATTATATGATGCAAACAATTTCACAACGCACGTAATTTTGTAAAATTATCAGTAATGCTTGCATATAATGTAATCATTCCGTTGTTACGTAAAGGTAAGCGCGTTTGTCCACCGCAGCTGTCACCGGAACGTCACCAAGCACGAGATGACGGAGCCGAAGTAGTAATACATACATTTCCTATGGCCGCGTGTCCACCGAACGTACGTCGCCCGAGCGCCGTCATCCCGGCCGCTGAACTTTCAAGTAGTTCGGCGCGCCCCCTAGTACTCGGCCCGAGATTGTGACAGGCCGATGTGCGGGCAATACAAAACACGATTGGTCTGAATAATCTCGTTTCTCGGTGACGTCCCGGTGACGGTTGCAGTGGACAAACGTCCTTACAGAGCTAAAATCCCCAAGCGAAGAAATAAAGGTAAATAAAAATGTATTGCTCATTACTAATTGACATATTACGTGTTGCATCGATTTGAATAAGATGACGAAGGTACAATTTAATCATGGAATAACCGATTGATATAATTTAACATACAAAAAATGACCGAATTACCCCTAGCCAGGGTTTTCACATAATATGAAAATAAAGTGGCAAGCTTAATAAGGTCATGTCCAAAACAAAGCGATCGTTGCATTCACTTTCCTCTGCCGTGTCTTATTTAAAAAAAGATCGTCGCGCAAATACTCGAATGTCGCGTTCATAATTGTCCGACTGCGCGAAGCAAAGAAGGGTAATGTGTTTATCAGCCTATACCTATGTGTATGTATGTTTGCTCCTTTGTGGCGCTCTAGAGACCAAACGCGTGGCCCGATTTTGATGATTTTGTCTTAATCTTGTGAGTTTAAAGACAGTAATCAAAATTCAATAGAGCGGCAACCAGACACTAATTTTGAAAAAGAAAAAGATTAAAGTCGATGAACTATGTAAAGTGGGAAGTCATTGAATAGGTCTTTGAAAATCATCGTAGGTTTCTCTAATCATTTTTCATTTTGAACGACCATTTAGGATCGCGTTTAGATGTAACAAACAAAAAAGTTAAGATAGTTAGGATTGCATATAATTCTTAAAATCGAGTGGCAAATCCAGAATTGACTGCTTTGAGAGATAGCTAATGTTAACTACCGTTACCTAAAGCGTTAATTAATACAGTGAGAGAAAAATAATCTATAAGAATAAACAACAAAATAGTAAAAGTGTAAAATAAAATAAAGTAATTTAAAAACGGAAAAAACAAGATGACATGATGGTGTTATATACATACTTAATACTATTTTTTTTATTTGCTTTTTTTATTCGGTGAACCTGAACGCGTCGCGATGACAGAGGACTGTCATCGCGACGCGTTCCGATTTCCGGTTATCCGAACAAAACGTGACATTTGAACGCGTCGATCGTGTGTTCGCGCGACGATGGCTTTTAAATAGGACGCGAGGTTAGGCAAACGTGAACGCTTCGTCCAACCTACAGAAGGCGCCTTCGGGTTTTACGAACAAATAATGAGTGACATATGAACGCGACGATTTCATTGTAGCGCGAGTCGCGACCGATCGCTTAAGCTAGGACACGGGATTTCTTCCTAATTATATTTACCTATGTCTTGCTTAGTTAAAAGTACCTATGGATTTTTAGTGTGTGTGTCTACTTGATTTCTAGTAGTATATAAAGAGTCTGACATTTACTAAAGTATTAACATATCAAAGTAGTAGAGGATGGCTGTTTAGAAACCCATTAAAAACTACAAAGACAAAAATTAACCCTTTATTCTAAAGAAGTTCAGTTTTATTATCTTTTGGGCTTGTCATACCCATAACTTACCCTTAGTACCTATTTCATAAAAGTAAGCCAGTATTTATGCATGCAGTTTGTGCAATTTCCCCATGAGCTTCAAACGGTACCGTTCCGTGCTGATACCGGTAAGAACCTAGTATTCCATCATATTAGTTATGTGTGGCTTTGGATTTTACATACAATAGATAGGTACATAAGTATAGGCAAAAGATCATCATATCATAATTTATACCTCAGCTGAACAGTTAGATAATAATCTTGATTTTTTTCGATTCACACTTGATTAACTGACTTTTTCCAGGAAAATTGATTGCTATTTATTAGTACCGAGTAATGACGTACATTGATGCTTATCAATGGGTATTTCAAAAAGCCGAGGTTTTATTCATTCTCCTGCAGTAGGTACCCTACTCATTCGATTTATGTAGATTAAAAAAAAAAAATTAACGTTTATACACACAAAAGAATACAGGTTTATTCAAATTAAATAGCAACAAAAAACCACTAAGGTTTAAACTTGTGCTATCATGAGTCTATCTCAATATCGAACCAAACAATGATGCATTTTATAGGTAGGTATGCGTTATTGTCGATACAATTAATAACGTCTTTAGGTCTTTTTAAATTAGATATCTGTAAACGATTGACTTCATAATGATACATACATGCATACATACATAAACTCACGCCTTCTTCCCATGGGGGTAGGCAGAAACTACAGAATGCCACCTGCTACGATCCTTACATACTCCTTTTGCCTCGTTTACATTCATACATCTGGTCATACACGCACGCCGGTTGCGAGTACTACGCACCTGACCTTTCTGAAGAACATCACCAATAAGATCATTATATGTCTTCCTAGGGCGTCCCCTTCCGGCGTTTCCACTCACATCTGCCGTGTAAATACCTTTTGTTAGTCGACTTTCATTCATCCTCTCAACATGACCAAACCATCTAAGCATACTCTTTTCAATTTTTGTCACTGCATCTTCTTTTAAACCGCACCGTTGCCTTATCACATCATTTCTCAGTCTATCATTTATAGTCACACCACACATGTTTCGCAAGGAACGCATTTCCACAGCATTTATTCTACTTTCATGCTTCTTTTGCCATACCCAGCATTCACTTCCATACATAAGCGTAGGCACCAGCACACCATTGTGAACAGCCAGTCGGGCCTTTTTGGACATTAACTGGTTGGTCACAACTGCATGTATAGCACCATTCACTTTATTTCCCGCATTTACTCTCCTTTCCACGTCTTCATCTATCTTTCCATCCCTTGTAAACAGACTCCCCAAATATACAAACTCACTTACTTGCTCCACACTTTTATCATTTATTTTCACATCACACATCGATACGTCCTCTTTTCTTTCAATCACCATGACCTTCGTCTTATTCACATTTATATTCATCCCTTTCATCTTATATGCTTCATCCATGACAGTCACCATGTCTTGCAACTGTTCTGCTGACGATGCAAGTAGAACTTGATCATTTGCGTAGAGAAGGCATTTGACAAGCAAATCATTCATCCTCAATCCGCACTCACCCTCTTTCAAATTTGTCAGACAACTATCTATGTACAAGTTGAACAGCCATGGTGACGCTACACAACCCTGTCTAACACCCCTCGAGATGCAGAACCAGTCCGTGTATGCCCCATTTATCCTAACACAAGCACTGGAATCCTTGTATAAAGATTTCAGTGCCCGTACCAAGCGCCAGTCCACACCGTACACCGACAGTGTCGACCACAGTTCCTCCCTCCACACACTGTCATAGGCCTTCTCCAAGTCAACGAAAGCACAGTAGACTTTCTTGTGCTTTGCCAGATGTTTTTCGGCTATGCACCTTAGAGAGAAGATCTGATCCGTACAGCCCATTCCCTCTCTAAATCCTGCCTCCACATCCCATATTTTCTCCTCTGTCACTTTTATCACTCTATTTATTAAAACCTTTGTATACAGTTTGCCAACAACACTCAAAAGACTAATGCTGCGGTAGTTTTTACACTCCTGCTGAGAGCCTTTTCTTTTCATAATGATCCTCTTCATAATTACCCTCTAGTCGACTATGCAATTGCATAGGGTAATTACCTCGTTGAGATGGGATTAATAGGGAGGTATAAAATGAATTCTACTTTGGTATCGTTAAACCTATTCTGAAAAAGAAGTGTAAAAAATGTACCTAAGTATTATCTCGTTTCCAAAAGCTTTAATAAAAAGAAGCTTTATCTACTAAGCTAGACAGTTTTACATTAAAGATTTTAGAGAAACTCCCAACGGCTTTTATCTAACCATCAAAAAATTGCGGCGCTCAAAACTAAATTGTAAAATCCTTCACTCGATGAAAACTAAGTCGGCCGCCCCTCTAGTTATCGGTAGACGATGTAACCCTGGAGGCCCAGGTAGACTCGCGACCTCGGGGTCAGGGTCGATACTGTACCACTTTACGGGTGTATCTTGTGCCGACATCGATGACTTTCGCAAACAGCTGCTGTTTTCACCCCGCCGCTGTTACGTCACTGCCCCATTTTAGGGTTGAAAATTGGAGCAATTATTTATAAAGTTCGATGAAATTGTGTTTAATTAATTCTCAGCGATTTTAGTTTTTGGTTGGTGTAAAATAAGTAATTTCAAAGGCTTTTGTATACAAACGATAGTATAAACCATTTTTATTAACGCGATCTAGTGGCTAGTAGCTGAACTAAAATGTTCAAGTACAGCGCCATCTATACTGCTCAGATGGTACTACATGTGGCGGAAGTTGAACACCGCCTGAAATGGAGTGAATGGCGCCACTGTGCTGTGGTTGCCCGCTACTCTAACTTTTTTTTGTGCATATTACGCTTAAGTGCACTTCGAAAAGCTTTTGCAGTGATACATTTACTTTAACTTCAAAGCTAAAAGTATTTGTGTGAAAAAAATTTTTATTCACTACAAATTAAGTTCATCAAAAAAAAAGAGCTGGCAAATGAGACTCAGCGAATAAAATAAGTATTCTTTTTTAATTGTTTTGAAAAGAAAATTGCGCTGCTGTGTTTTCAAACGTGCTCAGCTTTCAACGGTGATTGATAACTGATAATCCGTTTTAAATGTTTATTAACTTTTGATTTAGGTATGTTTAATAAGTGTGTTTTGATGTGACATAATAAATTTATTTTACCAAGGCGTAAGTTTTTTTACCATGAATGGATAAGTATTAATTAACGTCCATTTCGATATTACTTTTTTTACGAAGAAATACGAAGGCTATTTCGCAGCAACTTGCCACTTAGGTAATTAACTAATGAACAATCACGATTAGATTTTTACGTTATGAGTTTAACGGTTTGTTCATAATAATAGTAGGTACCTAAAATTAAGTACGCAAACTGCACAGTCATGTAATGTAGTTCGGTATGCTAACGACAGATGGCGTAAATGAAATGACTTATTAATATTATTTATAATTTTTTTTTTGTATTCTTAGTTATAACAATATTGCATGAATACACTGCTCTTTCTTTCTACTTAATAAAAGTCTTGTGGGTAAACGGCATAGCCAGAAGCATCCTTTTGTTTACCAATCAATACCTGCTTAATAATAGGTAATTTAGGTACCTAGTATTAGAGCCCCGTTTTTTAAGTTGTTATTTGGCAATATTTAGATTTATAGATTTAAACATGCAACGTTAATGGTTATTGGCAAATGCCTTATAACAAATTTATGTAACGCTGGGCAACCGTTTAAAAGCGATGCGCATAAGCTATCTGTTGAATCCCACTGACTCCTCGAGGCGTCATGCGATTCAACAGGTTAAAGCAAAATGTTTTTTTAATGATTCATTTTATGTACCCATTGAAATGTTATTCGAACTATCCAACAACAATACATATGAGACTTATAGCCTAAAGGACATTTCAATCAAGCTTTCAAAAAAAAAAAAACAAATGCAAATCAGTCAAAAGCCGATGGCGACGTAAAATACTGCAAAAATTCGCGTGCATTCCTTCTATATGGACCATCGAACATAATGGATGGATTTTGCGACGCGATCCGATCCATCAGCTGCATTCCGTAGTTGCATAAAGTACGAGTACATGGAAATTATTACATACGAAGTTTTTGAAGTAGGATATGTGTGACGTGAATAATGATTTATTTTAGTTGTGCTGTAGAAGTAAGTAGTCAGTCTAATTTTAATAATTTGAACATTGTGATGATAGTAGAGTAATTTACAAACGAGTATTTTAGCGTCAGAACTAATAGACAAAGTTTGGTCAGTAAAACTTCTTTAGGCGCGTTGAGCGCTTTTTGGTAGGCGAAAATATTACGGGTTCACGACATGCGACATGCTCACTTCACCGAAAAGTTCATATTCGTAAGTGTAATAGGGACAAACCTAGTGCCATTGTGATTGCGGACAATCCAAAATACTAAGGTGATTTAGATTTCCTGTTGGAAAAAACTTATAGGTTTTGCTCGGATCTAATGCTGGAGTGTCATACTTATGACCATCAAGGCGAAATGAATTCACCTTGGGTACTAACTAATGATCAAAAGACACTGTTAGAACTTTATACTGATTGAATGGGCTCGTCGATCCGATGCCAAATGCCAATCGTGTTGATAATGCGAAGGTGAAGTCTTTCGGAAGCGAGGCCCATTATTGCTATTAAGGTTTATTATGATAGTTTACCCATAACTTTTCCATGCAAAAAGGTGAAAGTATTTAGGTACGAGAAACCTTTTAGACTAATGTAGGTAATATATAATGAAAAAATAGGACTGTCTATTATTCGTTTATTATTTATTGTATTGCTTTTCAAGTGTTTTTCGGTTAAACCGAAAAGCAATTAGAATCCGAAATTTTTTATAACTAAGTTCCTAGAGAAGGACAAAGAATTTTCTTCAGCCTCAAAGTTAATAACTTTACAGGCAGAGCCACAGATTGCATAATAACTTAACCCTATAACTGCTTAAAAGCTCTCACGCCTATAGCAGATTTATAGTAATTGAAAAAGTTTGAACAGACAAAATAATAGAATTTATCTGAGGCATGGTAAATTAGCCGGGCCGGCAACGGAGGCGGCATACCGTGGGCGATCCGCCCCTAATTGTAAGGGTTCCCTCCGGTTTATAGCGAGTTTTATTAGCCCGCCTCGCTCGTTGCTCTCAAATACGAGGCTAATAGCTTACAATGTAGGTAGAGGCACTATGATTGTATTTGTGCCATCATTTAAGATTATTAGTAGCGGTTGAAGTGTTAGGCGTGGGAAGATTGGGGTTTAAGTTTATGAAAGGGGTGAAAATAATGTAATTTAATTGTGAGAAATAAGTTCGTGTTCTCACTGCGAGACGGTAAGATTAGCTTTCAATTTATAGTACTCATTACTTCAGTTTTAATTGTGATTATTATATTTAGAGGAGTATGTAAGGATCGTATCAGGTGCGTGTCTATCCCCATGAGAAGACAGCGTGAGTTTATGCACTGTTATGTTATTAAATGTGATAATATAGTTAAAAGGAAATCTATTTAACAAGATGACGAGCGACTGTGTGGTTAACTTTCATATAGGCTGAAATCTGATCCCAAAAACTCAATTAACCAAACTCGTTCAAATAAATTCTATCAACAACCACTCAATAACATTGATTGTCCATTACATTATGACTCACCAATAAAATCATAATCGCAATAGCAATAAAGCCAGGAACATAGTAGTCGAGACAGCGTGTCGCTACTCGCTAATCACGCGACTGTAAACATTCCGCAAGCTATAAAAGCGATCGCTCGATCGCTTAGATTCTCGGAACATTCGTTTCTAAATTTAGACGGGTCAATACCACGAGCGCCGCCGGCAGCGTCTCGTCGCGGGCTCACTAAACACCCTGTGTGTCGTATTACTATTTATCGCTGCTATTTCATTTTCAGCTCAAAGTATTAGGTTTACACTGGCGAGAGTTATTTTCGTTTTGGGTATATTTTTGTGGTTAACATTGAAGGTAAAAGGTCGAGAACCTTTTTGAAACAATCGATTTTTTCATTCTGTGAAATGAATTATTATTCTGTGAATAAGCCCAAGATAAACTTAGAAAGTATATATGCATTGAAAAGGTCATACGTTTATCTTGGACACCACTGACATCGGTGAAGGAAAACATCGTGAGGAAATCTGGAGATATAATCAATACAAGTCTGATATCATCAGTCCACCATAAGCAAGCGTGGTGATCTAAGCTCATGTTTTCCCCAATAATAGGCTGGTATCTATATCTACATATTATATTAAAATAAGAGTCTGAACTATAAATGCGGCTTAGGCGTTTTTATCTACACATATACAGGGTGTCCGGTAGTGAATGGATAACCTTGAAATAGCATATAATAGACCTTATTATAGCCGTTTTAAAAAAAAAATACATCCCAATTCCTAAGATAAGATTTTTTGAAAAACATAGGTACTGTGCAACTTCTAGTCACACGAATTAGTGCCTCTCTGTCGGCGTTGTCAACGTACAATATTATAACAACAAATAACTGATGGAATTCATTCATTTGTGGTCTGGTGAAGAAAAATGTAAAATAAGGTAAAAAAAGTTAGTATTTTTAAAAATACGTATATATATATATATCCCAAGTAGTATATTGGGATATTTTTTGTTAGTTTTTTTTAGAACGGCGGTAAGGTATATTATATGCTATTTCAAGGTTATCCCTTCATTACTGGAAACCCTGTATATAGGTTAATCATACTTAAGTAAGTTAATCATACCCTCTGACCTATTCAAACGTTGGCAAGGACAATGCAAGCCTGTATAAAATAAGGCCACATTTCTGGCACACCATTTAATGTGTAAAACTGATTGTGAAAGAGAAAATGTATAACAAAGACGACCTAGATGGGTCAGTTATGTCATTAGGTCTTGAAGAACTCTTGTAACTCTGTCCCGAATTATGTCACTGGGTCGTGACAAATAAATATGTCGAGACAATTCCATCTCACGAGATAGAGATTCTGCCATGATGTCATGTTGCAATTGGCAGGGTAAAATGCTCTACTTGAAATATGAAATGAGAGCAGTTTAAGAAAAATAATGGCTACGATTTAAAATATCATTAGTTTGAGTTTTAGTTTACCTAATTTTGTCGTAAGTAGAGATAAATTCTGTAGTATAAATTCTTGATTCTGGCCTCTCGTAGATCAGGGGAAACAGTTCGACCTTTTGACTTTATTTTTTTGATCGCATTAGATTTGGCTAGGCTTCGTACCTTTCACCAGTCCTAAGCTCGTTGAGACCAATTTTTTTGCTGATGCCCTGAATACTGAACAGCCTTTGTAGAAGCTTAATCTTGACAATTGTAATAGATGCATTCTAACCTTACGTAATTTTTTACTCGACTGTTCCAGAAAGTAATGTTTTTGGAGTGTGCGTTTTTAAACAGTGGATTTAGTATTCATTATTTTATCAGGGCATTTACTTCCTTAGTTCGAATGACGTCATACAACGTCGTTTAAGGCATGACTAATTTAGAGGGGTCTAGAACAATAAGCCATGGTGGTTTTGTTCCCGCAATGAATCATGGCGTCATGTATTACACCATAGAAATATAAAACACGTATATCTATGTATTACACACATAAAGGGATCGTCATGCACATTAATTGCGTGGGAAGTCTTTTGATTTATCGTCGTAGTTATCTTTGACTTCTGTAATAGATTTTAATCATTTTCACTGTTCGGGGAAAATTAATAATTTAAGTAGCACGCCCTTCTTTTCGTCTAAGATATAGCTTGTCTAAGCAATGCTCACATCATCACATGTGGTCTTGCTTGTCCACCTCTTTTAATATGCCTTGTGGAAATTCGTTGTCGGTTAGTTTTTCTGGGAATCCAGTACGACAGAACAATTGTAACTTAACCACATCAAAACAGAATTCTTTCAAAGTCCCGGTCATATGAGCATGATATTCGTGCTGTAATTCGGGCTATTTCCAGGTTTTAACTCTCCGTGTTAGCCCGCATTGTGTGACGTCACATCTTTGCCAAACGTTGCCGTCACACATTGTATATTTACATCGGTGGTCAGATTGGCATCCTCCCTCAATATTTATTTACAGCGTGTCCGCTGCCTAATGAAACTGAATGACACGTTTATTGTTTGTTTCAATCAGAAGTAGGAATAACGATGTGGTTGAAACGTTTGTTTGTAGTGGCTTGGGTTCCAGTATTTGAGGGTTAAATTGATAGTTTTAGATTGTTTTAAGTCTAGGGAGATATCTTTGATTGTTGGTCTAGTATACGCAAAAGCGACTGTTTAGCTAGAGGTCCTAGGTTCGAATTCAATACTAATAATAGTAAACTCAATCTCCCGGTGCCCAATTCAAAATCAAAATGTTTTATTTCACATTAAAATCAATCTGCCTAGCCTTTTCCCAAATATGTTGGAGTCGGCTTCCAGTCTAACTGGATGCAGCTGAATACCAGTATTTTACATGGAGTGACTGCCTATCTGACCTCCACAACCCAGTTACTGGGTAATACGATACCCCTTAGTAAGACTGGTTGTCAGACTTTCGGGCTTCTGACGACGTGTAACGACTGTCAAAGATCCACGAATGACAGCCGGGACCAACGGCTTAACGTCTTGGTATGTAAAGATGGTCATTTTATTTCACATAAACATTTCATAAGTGCCTACATGGACACTTATGAAACGTCAGAAGCTGGGTGAAGCGTCTGAAGTTAATTGCAAAAGGTTCGTACCCGTTCGAAATATGGATGTAGGTATCTCTGCCTACTCTTTTAGTTAATAGGCGAGATATTTTATCATAATATAATATAACGCTCAAACCAATCAAGAAAAATCAGCAATCACATTTTTTTTTAAAGACCTTTAAATAATGCTATTCATGGGTTTTTCTGAGTTTATTAAAATCTTCCTTTTTAGCTCCCTATGAACCGTCTTTGAGTAAGCAATCCAATAGAAAAATGTCTGTCATTTATTTTATCCTAAACGCGTGCGTGTGAGTTGTGTAAACTCCAATTTATTACTCGTCTTAAACACGGCAGTCCTTGTGAATAATTGATGGGTAACCATTTGTATTGGCTGACAGCGCTTCGAAGAACTGTCTGATCTAAAGGTACGCTAATTGTAGCTTTTGTTGAGTTGATGATCTATTAGTCAAGCAAATATTTAATTATATTTTGGTTGCTTAGTGCTACGTCTCGCTTTGCTACGCGTCGAGCTACGTCTCGCTTTGCTACGCGTCGAGCTACGTCCCGCTTTGCTACGCGTCGAGCTACGTCTCGCTTTGCTACGCGTCGAGCTACGTCTCGCTTTGCTACGCGTCGAGCTACGTCTCGCTTTGCTACGCGTCGAGCTACGTCTCGCTTTGCTACGCGTCGAGCTACGGCGTAGCAATCTGAGCTACGACTTATGTTGGAGGATCGTTTTTTTTAAATATTTATCTAGAAGTCTGAAAGTGACACCGGTGACTGAAAAGTTGTGTGGAAATCGATTGTCATGGCATGGCCATGTGATGCGGAGGAATTAGGAAGATGTTGTTAGGAAAGTTTTGAGTATGAATGTAGATAGGAAAAAGGTGGTAAGGTGTGGATAGGTGGTGGGGAAAAGACCTAAGAAACGATGGATCGACTCTGTGAAAGATGATATGGCTAGAAAGGGGGTGACTACCGAGATGACGACTAATAGAGAAGTATGGAAGAAAAATACACGTTGCGCCGACCACAAATAAATTGAGATAAGTAGATCATTATTCTCCTGAAATGAGCATAAGTAATTGAGCTTTGAAAACCTAATTTATTATTTCTCCAAATCTATTTTGATGTAAATATAACACAGCCAGTCCTCTAAAATGGGCACAATCTTCAAAGAGCGCTATAAAAAATAAGAACAACGAAAAAAAGTCCACACATGTCTCATTCACTATTTATGACTAGCAATGAGCTGCCATCAAGGTAAGGCCTTTGCAAAAAGAACTTACCTATTTAAAATAAAATCTGTGTTCTATTATCCTTGACATGGCGAATTTCAAGGTTTTACCTAGAACGATTGCCATTAGACTTTCATTTTATGAATATTTAAAAGATGTGAACAAATACAAGTGGTGTTCACGAACCGCTTTTATCGCTTCTACGAATTACTTAAGGCGAAAGCGCCAGGGTAGCCCGCGAAATTCAAAGGGGATTGAAGATTTTTATGTGGAGCCTGGCACACCTACTATCCGCCATTTTGTTTTTTTTTTCAAAATGACGGCCACGCATGGATCCTATATAAATCGATAGCTGACATGAATGCAAACAGAAAATATATTATGACCAAACCCTGTAAAGTGTCACGTTTCCGAGATATTAATGTTCAAAGTTGATCACGTGACATCCATATTTTTTCAACTTGCGTACTACCATGGATGTTTGAAATAATCACTATGAATGTTTAAAATAATCATTTTAATAATGATGTTAAGGTAATATATTAATTACAGTGGTAGACATTCTTCTGTTATGGCTACAAATTTATCTGGCCTAAGCCTACCGTTTTTTCTTGTCAATTATCGTATATAATATAATAAAAGATGAGGCTAGTTTTAGTAGAATCCTAAGTTTAACAGACCCGTTACAAATGGAGTAAACTCTGGGTGGTAAAGAACAACCTAACTTACTATGGATTATGTATAAAATAATATTGTTGTTCGAATCCCGCTCAAGACAAACATTTGTGTGTTTGCTTTGTATCTAGATGTTGTTAATCTATTTATATATGTATATTAGCTGCCTGATACCCATACAATCTTAATATCATTACTAAAATGTTAACTTTAAACATTCATAGTGATTATTTCAAACATCTATGCAACAAGATGTAAGCTAGTTCAAAAATATATCACACAGTCAGCAGATTTGTAACGAGGTTGATTATCTAGGGTACGGTGGACAATAACTTAATTGTGGAGAAAATCCTTATGATTGTCTCCTTAAGTAAGCAAAACAGCAATATCACCTCCTCCTAATCAGGAGTTAGCCAACATTCTTGCTCAACACACGTAACAATAAAGTCTGCCTAACTAACTCATCGGGCGTACTTTCCCTTTCAGAACTCGCGTGACTACCTTCGTGTAATCACTAAATCAATAGGAACACCTTTCACGCAACCTTGCGATCCATTGCAGGGAGGTTTAGAAGGAAATTAGTAGGCTGTGCATCGATAAGCATTAATTAGGGGGGGAAGACGACCAAGGTTGCGTAATTATTGTGCCCCTGAACAATTATTGGACAGTGTTTTAGCGGCTTTTCACATGCTCTGTCTACCGGTACTCAGCGCTAGGTTCCCAGTTACAAAATGTATGGTGAATTGGTGAAGTAAGAAGGCTTTCACGCGAGACGGCACAATTTTTCCGGCTTATTCTTACATTCTCCTCCGGGTATTTGGTAGATAAAACTTGTGAAAAGGGGACTTAGGGCGAATTTTACCAATGAATTTGAACGTGATCTCGGATCAGCACATCTAAACTGCGTTTAAGAGCTGTGAGTGTCATCATTGTTGTGGAAAATCGACGCTGACAACTCTTGAACGCGGTTTAGATGTGCTGATCGCACTTAGACGTTATCTACGTACTTGTTTGATTATCTATGTTATCATCTTTATGATAAAGATTAAACAAGTGGAAAACGTCATCTATCTATGCTATTTAATTCAGTTATGAGACATAATTCGTCAAGGGCAGCTTCAACTAAGAAAAAAATTTTTTTTTGCTATGTATTTTCTGGTGTAAAATAAAGTAGGTAATATATAAATAAAAAAAATCTACAAGTAGTCTGCCAGGAATATTGTTTACATAATTTCTCCTTTGACCGTTCACATTGTGTCTGTCATTGATATAATCCCATCATTCTCATAAACTAACATCCACTTTCTGTATTGATCGATATTCTAGACTTATCTCACGGGTGAATCAACATGCAAAGATCTTGAAGGTAAAACGAAAGAGTTTCATTTGAATATGATGAATTTTTCCCATTTTTGGGCCGCCGCCAATAAAAATGGTGAGTGCATTGTACATATAAGAGAAACATAATATCAAAAAGTTTGCTATGATTTTAAGTGCAAATTTTGTGTAGCTGAACGAGAAGTACCTAATGGTTTGCTGTTTACATGGTCAAATGTTGGAAAGTATAGCTGTGCAGGGGTTTGATCTGGTACCGGTACGATCCCGGTCGAAAAACGGATAAAAACGTATGTGTTCGAAGAATAAAACCTTATTTCATTCAGTAGAAGCAAAAACATGAAAATACATACTCCATTGTCACATATTCGCCATGAGTTTCGCTTCAAACAGACGTTCCCTATTTAAACAGTGCGAAGAGTGCACGTCTAAGTAGCTCACATTGGTTTGTATTGTAGTGTTCTAGATATAGGACTACTAGACACAATTTTTATTGTTCTCCTTTGTCTCTAATATTAGTATTATTTCAATGTCATGCATGCCTGTTATTTGCATGGTTACTGAAATGCCAATTTTAGATATTATTTAATTTGAATTCTAAGTGACTGTGCTGTTGGTGTTCTATTACATTTTTAAAAACATTACTCTTTTTTTTTCATATACTTAAATGTATACGTAACACACAAATTCAGGTACAATATCAAACAATGAGAGCTTTTTAAGTTACAACTTCAGTAACAGCGAAATATCTCTGTCTTATTATCTAGTCCATCACATTTATCAAAATACTAAGTTTTGCCCGCGGCTTCGCCCGCGTGGATGTCGGAAATTATCCATGGCAACGTACAACAGGGATAAAAAGTGTCCTCAGTCCTAACCCAGTCATGATCTACTTGTGTACCTCATCGAAACCCGTTAAGCCGCTACGGCGTGAGAAGGTACTGGCAGACAGACTTACTTTCGCATTTATAATAATCCTAGCTGGGGTAACCGGCGTCGCGCAAGGAGTTGTTCCAAAATATTCCACAACATTCGAGAGTCTTCTGGAATATTCCACAATAATCTGGGATGTTCCCGAACATTCCACAACATTTTGGGTTATGGACTGTTCTAGAAATTTCTAGAGAGCGAAATTTCCAGCCCTTATATCTTCAAAAGCACGCCCTTCAGGTAAAAACGGGAACCTTCTTCATGGATGAGAGATAGAGGGCTACCACAACATATACCTCCCTAGATTGTACCGGGACTCATTTCTGAGTTTTAGCGGCACACACATTGTACACTTTCTTTTATAATATATATTGATTAGTATATAATGGTTGCATAGTACTCGCAACCGGCGTGCGTGTATGACCAGATGTATGAATGTAAACGAGGCAAAAGGAGTACGTAAGGATCGTAGCAGGTGGCGTTTTGTAGTTTCTGCCTACCCCCATGGAAAGAAGGCGTGAGTTTATGTATGTATGTGTATAATAAATACCTAAGTGCAGAGAAAAAATCCGGGGAAATAGTTTCTGGAAGGACTTGGGGAGGCCTTTGCCCAGCAGTGGGACAGTATAGGCTAATGGAAGAGTATGGGTCTGTTTAGCAATATTTGAACATCGTTTCATAAAACTATTGTCATCGTCTGGCAGTTTGAGTAACTTAAGCGGCCTACCCAAATGTTCTTTCTTTGGTATTGTTCGTCGAATCGTTTCGCTCCTTAAGTTCTGAGTTGAGCTGTACGATTACTGACAAATGCTTGCACTGACTGGACAGGTCCACTCAATCTGTGTGGTTCTTTCCTCAAAAGACCATTTCAGACACCAATCGACATGGTCTTCACATACCCTGACCAAGATTATGTCTGGACTTTAAAAGAGACTGTGACCTCCGAGTTTGTTTCGGCCTTTCTTCTCAAAGTAGTCAGGAGCTAGACCACCGCCTCTTAAAGCAGTATTATTGTAATCTTACTTAAGTGTGGGAAAGAGATGGAGCTAGACGTCCTGTATAGCTTCATCTCTTTCTCACACTGAAGTAACATTAAAATAATACTGCTTTGAGAGGTGGTGGTTGGCCCCCAGATAGGAAACGCTGGCCTCATCTAGTTTAAAAAAATATATGATTGATGTGTAAAAGTGTTTGTACAAACCTACTTACAGAAATAAAATCATTTATCATTTATCTCTACTAACTCCAAGCCTTTAAACCTACGCTGTTGTATGAGTAACTGTTAAAACTGTTTCCTACCAATTTAAAAAATCACGTATTGAGTGCAAGATCAAGTTACCTATTAAATCTCCGAGAGTCCGAAGTTCCCTTTCGAAGTAATATAACTTCATAACGCGAAAGTTGAAACGTTATGCACGTTGGTGCGATATGAATAAAATATCGCGCACGCTACTTTCTATAGTTCCCCCTTACGATGGATCACAATATAATAATATAGAGGGTGTCCTATTTTTACTAGTCATGTTTCATGTTTGTAGGTTCTACCAAATAATTATAATCCCATTAAATATTTAGGGCAATTTGATGGAATTGAAATGTAGATAACTACTTAAGTATATTTTTATCGCATATTCTGTCACAATGTCAGGTTTCTGACATTACATTGTTTTTAGGGTAAAAATAAAGAGTGGTAGCGAGTTTTTTTAAGAAGTATTAAAATAATACTTTGGCAGTTTAATCACAAAACCACTGAAGACATTTTAACTATTAATCAATACGGAGTGGAATTCTATCCGATTAGTCCAGTAACAAAAAATATGCTATTTAAAATGTGCTTGAGTTCTATTCAAACGATGTATACGCCCGGATATAGCTGTATGAGCCGCTACGCCGCTACGCCGCTCGTAGACGCTGCTACGTGAGCGGCCTACGCGCGTAGATCTCGTAGCCAAATCATTTTTCAATTCCGTTCCTAAGCCTCATTTGCATGAGTTGGTAAAAGGGGTTTTATATGTTTATACGCATCCGATATAAGTACTTGGTGGTTTTATCGCGGTCATTGGCTACAATTTTTATAGTCCCGTTAAGAGAAAGTATTTATTTACATCGTTTTCCTTAGTAGCTCAAGTGTTTGTGTAGATATCTCGTTAGTAGTCAAACATAATCGTAAACAGATCTGTTATTGTTAGGCTTTATGGTAAATATTTGTGTCTTCTGTTTATTTGGATATTTGCATTTAATAACTCAAACAGATTCTAATAATTGAGGGGTGATCTAAATGTCTAGTTTAAGTCTAACTAGGCTGTATCGCTCCACTGCGGGGCAAAAGCCTCCCTTTTCCATACAATTCAGTATTTTGCAATACCGTAAAAAGGGGTGAATCGGGGTGAAACTTTGAAAGGGATTTTAATATTGAAATAACATTGTTTGTTGCCAAAAAAAGAAAATAATTTGTTTACTATATTATAATTAACGATTAAGTGTCCTTGTTCGAATAAACTACATTATTTAAACGTTAAAACACATTTTAAAGTTTCGTCCCGATTCACCCCATTTCACGGTACTGGCCAGTCCTGTCCGATCGATGTAAATTGACCTAATTTTAATGTTGGAATAAATTGCATCTGGAGAGTGCTTGCTTTGTAAAACTAAAAAAAAATATAGACAAAATATTCTTTCTTCGGATAATAAATTAGGTCAGTAACATCCACAAAGGAACCTACGCGAAAATTAATAAAACAATTACGCGAACCTTACGTAAAAGTAAAAATGTGTTTCGTACTAACTAGATGCTGAAGTCTGTAGCTGGGGCGCTGGTACGTGAGTCGACTGCGTATACTACCCCCCGCCCTCCCTCCTTCGTCCCACTTCTCCCCCCGCCCACGTCCTGCCTACGCCCAAAAGGTTTTATAAGAACTTTTATATTGCCTAATGTAGTATTAGGCCTAAATATTGACTGGCTTGACTGACAGCAGCTTATTAAATAATGATGTTATTGTAATAAATATTGGTAAGATTAGGTTCTGATAGTTTGACAGTCTGTGGATATTCAGGTCGTGTTTAATAGCAATATTATTGTTTGGAGTTTATTTTTAGTTTAATTAGCTGCTTTTGTTATTAATAGTTAATTACTTTCATGGTTGTGATGAAATAGTATTGAACATTATCCCCTTTATTTATAAACGTTGCTTAAAGTTAAAGAGACGTTCAACGTCAAAAAAAAAAAATGTATGGATTAACAGTCGCTAATCATTACCTATGTATAAATACAACCCTAAGAGCACATTGACCTGCACTATCACTGGTTAAACAATCAGATAAATCCAATTCTTAATCTTCTCTATAAAGCTAATCATAATAATATATCTTTTCAATCAATGAAAACATTTAGCTCAAGAAAACATCCATTTTAAACTAAAGTATTTAATTTAATCGAGCGCTTAACTTCGCTGTTCAAGGAGTTTGAAACTCACACTAGTCGATAAAAGTATCGATTCCAAATGTCATCGCCCTTACTTTATTGTTTACTCCAATCGAAGCCATATCGACCGAAACTATTATAACAGTGAAGCGTTAACACATGTAATCCACTCTCTGTTATCTGATATTTACGAATAGTCGTAGTGATAAACTCGGTTTTATAAGCTGTTTATGGCACTAAAATGAGTGCCGTAAAAACTCGGAAGTCCGAGAAAAAAGTTTCAGTTTTCTATTGTGTTTTGCGATAGATTTGCTCGCTGTTTTTTCCGACTGATCGTATGGTAATATTTTTAATGACGTAGGTAATAGTATTACTATACGATCAGCCGGAAAAAACAGCAGTCTATGGGCTTAAAATAACATGGTTAATATCTCAATATTGTGCCTGAAAACTTTCATTTGAAGTTGGAATGTATGGGAGAATATGTTGTTCAACTACAATGTTATGTTTATTCTTGGAATCAATTCATCCCAACTATAGAACCCTTCATTGTACCGCACTTGGCCGGTTTTTTGAAAAACCGGCCAAGTGTGTGTCGGACCACGCACAATGAAGGGAGAATGGTAAATTTTCATCTATTTTCTTAAATAACTATTTATTTTAAAATTATAAAAATAATGTATAATTTCCCCTCACAGTAAGCCCTTTCATTTGATATGTTACTCGCCACAGTTTGCATTTTTTTAAATTTTCTTTTTTGCCTCCCAAAACGTAAATATATGAATGTTGAATATTATGGAGGTCTTCTCTAATTATGAAGGTGACCATACCATCCTTCCCGTATATATTCCCCTACATACCCGATTGGACCATTTTGGTATAGGAAGGTCGAATTTTTTTTTGCGAATTCTAAGTTGGTCCCTTAGTAAAAGTTGTTCATATTGATGAGTAGAACTCTCCCTTAAATTTTGTCGCATGTTTTCAAAGTCACTCTGTATAAAGCAGTAAGAGCCCATATTGTATCTCTAATATCATCATTATCAATAAGCTACCACTACAAGTCCCCGTAGTTAGCAGGCTTCCGATTACAAGATAAGATAACGCGTTCCTAATGAGTGGATGAGGTCGTGGTCCCGGTTTGTCTCGGAGGAGATGTTATTTCTTTAGTTCAGCTTTATATTATAAGGCAGCATTGTTCATTACTGCCTTAAAGGCCTCCCAGCAAGCTAGTAAAATAAATTGCCGTTTAACTTTCACATACTTTTATCGATTACTTTTGATGTTAAAACTGTGACTTACTTTCATGTTTTACAAGACAGTAAATATACAGAGTGTATTAGAAAGAAATTAGGTTTATTTTCCCAATGGCAAAAGGTTTTTTTCCTTTGAATTTGGATACTAGAGCAGATATCCTGAGAACCAAGTATAAATCTGAGAACTGGCACAAGATTCAAATGGTTTTTATAGTAACGCTTCAACAAGTGAGTTTTGAATTGGAATTCGGCCATAATAATAACTCGGCTAAGGACATTAAAGGAATTAATGTCGAAGCTGCAAGAACTGGGTTAAGTTACTATTCATTCGTCGTCATTACTATTCCTTTCAGGCTTGTTGCTATTGCCAAAATATATAAAAGTAGACGCCAACAAAAAATAATCAGTATAAAAAAAATTAAAGCCAAGTTTCAAACTTGGGATCACTGAGTAGGTTTTGGAGTATACATACAGGGTGTAAGGGACAGCCCTCCGCAGACTGATGGGGTGAATTCTGTATAACATACTAAGATGATCGGTACATGTTTTTTTTTTTCCGAAACGTAATGGGAATCCAATAAACTTGATTTATTTTATTTCCTCACACGCAATGTATCGTTACCGTGGCAAAACGCGCGTAGCTAACGGCAGCGCAGCGAGCCTTTGGCCACCGAGTATTTTAACATCCATTGCTGATTTTTTTTATTTAAGCTGTTTTATTTACATAAATGGAGTGCTGCGTACAGAGAATGTAAATTTACATTTAAATAAAGGAATAGTAATTGAAAATACGATTTAAAAAAATCCTGAGAATATTTCCGGTGGAATATGATTCAAAATAAGGAGCTGAATGCACCCTGTTAGTTTGCGGAGGGCTGTCCCTTACACCCTGTATATTAATAAAGACCATACATATGAGTAGGAAGAGGGTAAAAGTCAAAACATCTTTGATCAGAAAAACCTTTCAGGAGAACATTGGTGTATCCCTGTAAAACTGTCCCGTAGGGTATTAAAATCGGATTGGTAATCTAAGCATGAATGATCTGAACCAATTTATATATTCATAGAATCCCTTGCCCTTCCGGAACGCCTACAAGAAATGCTATCTAGTTTATTTTTAGACAAAAACGAACAGTGGTGAATGTTACATTCAAATAATAATAATTGAATTTGAACCAACTAAACACAGCTGATTTGATCATTTTGGTATTATCTTATGATTTAGTTAAGAAATACTTTTCTTCATTCTTAATCTCTAAAATACTGTAATTTAAAAAGTTAGATCTAAAGTTTAGTGGCGCACGCTGGGCGCCATTAATGTTTTTTTGAATGGGTTTTAATAACACGAAGCTTTAACTCCATTTTATTTAGTATGTATAGCTCATGCGAGTTTCAGTCAAACCTCTAGTCAAATCTAAAATTAGATATCAATTTCACGCATTCGTAACCGCAGACGAGATTTAGAAAATTCGTCCTTGCCGCTTTCTTAGACACCCACGAAAGATGAGGTCCCTTCTATTTTTAGCCAGGTGAAAGTGTCAACGCACCATACTCTTTATAATAATATATCCATTTTATTAGTAGAGTTCTGTTTTCTGCGGTAGGTTTCCCTTAAAAAAATTAGATATATACGTTGGTACATTATTTTTAGAGTCCCGTGCTGGGCGCCATTTTCATATTCAAAACAAAATGTTAATTTCAATAGAAAGAAGACACTGAATTAACCACAATAAACACATAAATTCTCAACTCATTCGAGTTACATCACAATTTTCGAATGTGGTTTATTATAAACGCTTTCAATCCAGTAGAGCCGATATTTACGACGCCCACGAGAAATTGCGAGCCAGTTATTTTTAGCCGAGTCTACAGTGACCTTATCTATTAATAATAGATGCATGAATCACTTGTATCTGGCCAAACGAGAATTTACATAATGACAATTATTAATTATTATTATTATTGACAATATGTTTCAGTTATAATAAAAGCTTTATTTTGTCCCATGCTGGGCGCCATTACCGATTCAGTACATTTATTAAAATACGGAACAGTTTATTGAATTTTTCATTCTAAAGTGTTAGCAACTCATGCGAGTCAGATCACGATATCCGAAAGCTCGTAATCCAAACGCGTTCAGTTGAAAGTTCGGTCAAGGTCAGGACAAGGACTTGCTTTTGGTACATTACACTTTTTGGCTCGAAAGTAACGCCAATGTCGTGTTGCATCTTATGGTAATAACGGCCTTTGGCCTATTTTCTCTTTATATTTGGCTGCAGTCAATGGGACCGAGGTTGTAACACAATTTTAAAATTTATTATTTCTAGTCTTTGTTCATGAATTTGATGACATCATTTCATTTAATTGTAATTATGTACAAACCGATTTACATAATAGCATTCATGTATAGTTTTTGTATGCTATTTTTAGATATGTAATAAATGTGCTCTTGATTTGTTCATTGTATCAAAAGCTTATTATATTCCCCAAGGAAATAACGTATGGCTGTACAAATAGTGATCCAAGTGACTTCTGTTACCATTATTTTATATCCCTGCAAAGTATTAATACAAAATCGCGAGTCACAAAGTAGTACAAAATAGTCCCACGTCGAGCGCCATTACGTAACAAAATCGACTGGAGCATAAGTGAAGTTGATGAACGTGTATATCAAACTGAACATGTAACATTGATCAACGTGCGTCTACATAATACTTACTTCATCTAAACATCGATCGCACGGTTCTATACATAAAGCTACAATAAGCACAAATGGGTATCCAAACACTGCTGAGGTAGCTGACATCAAAATGCAAAATAAAACAACAATTTGTGGAAGTAACATTTATTATAGCAGGCATTGCATTATGACCGACGATGCATACAACAGACTGGGACCGCAACTCCAACGTGAAATGGGAAATGTGAAAACTGGAAATGTAAAGCGGGTGAGCTGCAGCTGGCTGTCGGAGCAAAACAAACTTAATATCAAAGAGTCGCCGAGGAAATAGGTCTGACCGGACTCTTTGCACAGACGCTCTGCTTATTTACCCACTTTTATAGAACGAGTGGCGCTCTTTGAGCTTCATACATAAGCGTCACTTTAAGAAATAACGTTAGTTCCTTTTGAAACTTCACAGAAATGTAAACATAAAATAGGTTGAAATAAAAAAATAAACACAGTGAAGGCAATGATGGTTCATGGTTACAGAAGCTTGCAAGACAGACATTGAGAATTGAGATAGAGGAAGAAACGTACAGATGGTTGGTCTGTTCATGGTCATTGTTGTCTTGCGCCGGCTGCGAGCCGGAGCGCCGCAGCCGCCAGATGGCGTGGCGGGCCGCCACCAGCCGCGCGAATCCGTGACGAGCCACACTCGGGAGCGCTACGCGCGCATTATCACCCCGCGATCAACAAGTACCGCGCGAACACCGACCGAATACCCACCCAGTGCTCACCATACGACCAGGAACACGGGAACAAGGAACCGGACAGGAAAAAACACAATCAACAAGTTACAGGATAACGGGACCAAAAGAATCCAATTTCCACAACGTCAAAACGGCGGCTTAGACGTTCACGACTCCGTTACACAGTCAACTTTAACAGTGCAATATGTCAACAAATCACTAGCCCTATGATACTACCTACGAGCAAAAAGCTGGCCTAAACGAAGATATCACAACCGAATATCACAATAAAGCGGTGGCAAGCGAAGCTTCGTGGACGGCGGCGGCTTACGTAACGCTAACCTAAACTACGCGTGTAAAACGTGCTACAATCTATTGATCACAGAAAGAAGCCTTAACACTATGAGGTTTTTAATGTGCCCTTCGGGGGTTCTTATGTAACGGAGTCGCGTTGTGTGGAAATTGTATTGAAGGGGTATGTCGTGGGGACATGCGCGCGGGATGGGGGCCGGGCGAGCACTGGCCGCGGCGGGCGGCCGGTGCGCCGCCGCGCCCCGCACCTGAACCCACGACCCCTTCCCCCCGCGTTCTACTCCAACTTTGACATTTGTCCAGCTGATCGCAATTATACTAAGCTCCCGGGATAAACAACTTGCACTCCGTATCCGCGCTAGGGTTTAAAAAAAATAAAAGAAGCACGAGTAACTCATCAGATTCTTTAAAATCTTGCGCTCACTTGAACCTCTTACGCTTAAAATTATGCTCTTGAGATTACAGAGCAATAAATTTCATTTTCGTGGTTTAGTACCGTTGGTAAGAATTGGGATAGGCATTTTGCTGGAGTACCTACTAATGAATTGGTCTGGAGAAAATTGCTATACCTACCTTTTCCTATCATATTATTCATGTAACTAATATGTACGTAGTAAGTATAATAAATGTTACTCTTAGGATTTATGTATTTCTTGCTTACACTCCGAATTGGCTCTATGCAGTATACAGGGACATAACTCAATTTGTAACAGGTTGACTAGAACAAGGACTATAAAGAGCGTTTCCATTTACTTAGATAAATAAAATGTTCTTGTGTCTTTTACCTCTTATAATCTAATCTAGACTCATTTATTGCTAACTTAAAAAATCAGTTCTTTCTTTTAAAATTAAACGCACAGCTTTCAAACTTTAAGCTAAATTAAGTAAAGAAATTGCGCACCGCACTGATGTGCCATTTAAGACGTATAAAGTAAATGAGTGCGGTGGGGAAGACGAATGGCGAGCATAAAACTTTCATCAATAGAAATCTTCTCGAATGTATTTTAATGCTACTTTTACAACCGTAGAATTCTATTGTATGCTATAAAGACTTATGGCCGATTACCATAATTTACGGACCGTTATTGGTTTAAAATAAGACTCATGTATCTTTACCAATAATGAGGTAAAGACCTTATAGCTGTGCATAATAGACTTTCCCATACGGAAGTAGCTATCACAGGTAAAATTAGCTTCCGAATCTGTTTATTTGCCTAGTTTGGTAATAAAAAATATTACCATTGGTAAGCAAAATGATTTGTTTTGTATAAAGGAAGCGAGGATTAATTATAAGAGAAAGGAGTATACAGCAAGGCCATCTTTTCCACCGTCGTAGCTAGGGGCCATCACAGGCAGGGTGCTAAAAATTTCGAGCTCTCTTCACTCGCTTTTGTGTCCAAGATTCTCCATAGTATCCTGGATGTTATTAGAGTCCATCAAACCGAGATTTCCTGATCGTTAGATAGATAGATAGAATACTCTTTATTATGTACACCATAAAAATTACAGATATAAATGTCAAAATTTACACATAGGGTGACACAATGGGCGGTCTTATCGCTAAAACGATCTTTTACAGACAACTTTTGGATTAAAGAGGGAGACAATACTGTAGGCAATCAGTGGTGTACCAGCATACCGTACTACGTACTGATCGTTAACCAGGATGTGAAGCATCTTACGACAACCGACAGTAGAGTTAGGAAAGCTAGTCTCATTTGTAGCCTGAAAGTCAGAGCCCGTTCGTCCGACTTACTTGGGGATACAAAGGTTTTCAATAAATGGCATGTGTGTTGATTTCAATCGCTCAATGTACTGACATTTTGCTGTATCTATGAAGATTGAAAGTTGATCCCAACATATTATGGAGAAAATATGGCACAAAACTGATAGATTTACTTGAACTTGACTTAAAACTTGAACTTCGTTTTGGGGTGTAACTAGATATATGTATATATGCTGTCATTGTTCGTAATGGTGATTATAATTTTATTTAAAAGGCAGTACAAAATTAAACATTCTTATCTTAATGTACTTCCGTACCTAAAATTATAACCAAAGCCTTGTCAGCAGCTAAGTAGCTAAAGGCGAACGGCAGGCTTGTATGGGAATCTCGAACAGCTAATAAAATTTCGTGTTTTGAGATATTTTTTATTTTAATTGTTAGTTAATATGATAGACGAGCCCTTTTAAATTCTTAGATTTTTAGAACTTGGGACGTAAAAGTTATAACCGGTTTAATTTTTTAAGGTTATGTTCTAGTGTACCAATGTAGATCGTTAGATAAAGGTATATAAACATTGTTTTGGTAATAAAGTACATGTTCTAGTTTGCTTGTCACTATCTTTGTAGTGTTTTACTTACCATTAAGTAGGTAGTTTGAGATGAGGTCTACTCTTTCTCAGTCGGGTGCATTAGGAGATACCTATTTCTAATTCTATTTCTAATTTTAATAATGTTATTTCTATTTCTAAATAATTGATTATCATTTCGATATTTGTTTTATTTTACATAAGGCAACTTCTAAAAACATAACTGCGTTTAATTTACGTTTTTATTACGTTTATTTATTAAAATCTTTTTATCGATATTATTAATTAATCCGAAGTTCTAAAAATAGTACACTTACATGAAAATAATTTGCTTAGTTGCCTTAATAAGTGGTACAAATTCTGTAACAGAACAACAACAAAAAGTATGCTGTACTAAATCTGCCGTTCACCTTTAATATTATAAAAAGGTAGGTTTTCCATAATTTGATTGGATTGAAAAAATTGAAGGAAAGATTTTTTTAAATATACAATTTGGCAATTATTTCATATAATAAATATAATATAATAGTCATAAGATTATCATAAAGGAAGTTAATAACTACATTCTAAAAATAAAACACAAATAAAATTAACAGCGCCATCTAACGGCAGACCATAGAACTACAACAACAGTTCGTCCGGTATTTTCAATGTTACGTTTTAGACACTTCAGGTAAGCAGGCGAAATGTGGATCACGACCTAATCCGCAATATCGGTCGCTAAACAAACAAACAGCCTTCGAGGTGCCCTTGAACACTGCCCTTTGTGACCGACACAAAAGAAAATGGCTTCTTTGTAAAGCTACTAACAATCGCACGATTTTATATAGCTATGTTTCTTGCATTGTGTTGACTACATCCGGCTCACTTTAAATGTAACAAGGGCTTTAGAATGTAAAATAATAAGTAATGAAAATTAAGAAATGAAAAATGTATTTTAGGTTGTTTTCGTTTTTGGCGTTGTGGATGATTACGACAATAATTATTATTTTGGAATTATTTTGATTAGTTTTCTTATAATAGTATTAGATATTTACTTAGTACTTATCAATCGTAGATGATTTCAATAAAATTCAATAGAAACGAAAATATTTAATAATCTCTAGAGACTCATATTAATTTCAGTATTACCTATTATATATGTTCTGAAAATGTATGTTTCCCAGTGGAGCTATACGGTACTACTACGTGAAGTGACACTGTAGGCTTTTACGGCAGACAGTGGAACTAACAAAAGCTTTTGAGCTTTGTGCTAAACGATTCGCTACTCGACAATAGATGGCGCTATAAGCACACAATTTACCCAACCAACTACTTGCAATTTGGAATTTATTATATTCAGTTTCGTACACTTTGTTGTTATATTAATTCCTTTTTGCCATTTTTTTTTATTTATGTCTGTAAAACTAATATTCAACAGGCCCATCGTCTATATATTTTTAAAACAACTCGCTAAGTTTAATATCGTATTGAAGAAATTTTGAAAAAATTCGTTGGTAAGGGAATAAATAGTCAGTTAAACAACAAACATTTTTTATTTTGTCTTAGCCAACTGGCACTACAGAGTTTAATTATAAAAACAATAAAAAATAAAGCTCTGCGTTTTCAGTCTACGATAATTTTAAATCAGTTAGCTCAGTCACGGATGGCGAGAATTAGAAAATAAAATTGCTTTTTAATTACACAATTTTCCTATTACAGCTTTACCCGCGGGTGTTGGGTTGGGACGATTAAAGGATTATATCAATACTCTATTTAAAGAAATGCTCCGAATCGTTGAAAATTGACGTTTTATTGATTGTAGCTCAACATTTTTGATACAATTTGTCGTTCTGTCACTTTACAAAATAGAAAATAGGACAATTTACTTTCTTCCTATCGTCGAGCAGAAGCCCAATTTCCGTAACTAAAAACGTTCAAAATCTGGTCGCAATCTCATCTCAGCGACAATCAAATGTCAAAAATGTAGGGAAATTATAGGTATTTTTGACATATTGAGACGAAGATCAGACTGTGAATGTTCTTAAAATTACGAGAATTGCCTCTCGGAAGTACACAAGTGACAACAGATAAGGGAACAGAAAAGACAAAAATACGAAGGAAGAATTTAATAAAGAAATAATGCGTTTATTGGCATAAATATAAATATACATACATAAACTCACGCCTTCTTCCCATTGGAGTAGGCAAAAACATAAATAAATATGTCATAAGGGGGAAGCGCTAAGGTAGCCCGCGAAATTCAAATTTTCTTACGATTTTTGCAAGTTGCAGCTTGGTGTCTGGGTGTATGTTGATCAAAGTATGATACGCGATCGTAACAAATATGTATTTACAGAATTATAATATTAGAATTAGTAATACAATTTCTTAAGTTAGTATAATCCTGAAATGTTAAGATTTCATGAAATAGTCATTCAATAGACTTACTTGGTCTTAGAGAGTTGTATTGATGACTTTAATGATTATAATTCTGTAAACTCATATTTGTTACGGTCGCGAATCATATTTCAATGAACATACAACCTAATACTGATCTGCAAATAGCAAAAAACGTAAGAAAATTTGAATTTCGCGGGCTACCCTGGCGCTTCCCCCTTAAGACATATTTATTTATGTTTCTGCCTACTCCAATGGGAAGAAGGCGTGACTTTATGTATTGCAGCATAACTCTGCATGTCAAAACTTTTTGGTTCTTTATAATCAACCTTTTTTCCGTTTGTATTTGAGCCTGGTCGATTTTTATCTTTTTATTTCATGATTCGAATTATTTTTCTTCTGACAGATGGGTCCCCATTTTTTTCTTAGTTGAAAAAGTTGTATCGATTGATACGGACCCAGTTAGTGGTAAATTATCGAGTTTTTTTCAAGTGAACCAGTCTATCTGTGCCGTCCTATTTAATACCTTATGGCAAAATTATATTGAGAATGGTGTATTAAGTATTATTCTAAGAATTCATCTTTATTTTTTCTGGTACGTATCTTTTAACAGTTTTCCTCAATCGGAAGTTCAGTCTGATCACGCTGGTCTAACCCTAATTCATTTTGTCTTAGGATTGAACAGCTTTGAACAGGCCGCCTTTCGGCCTCCAGGTTTTGGCCTAAAATTACGCTGGACGTCCTTGGCCAACGTCAAGAGTTGGGTCGCATTTAGACCACCGAAGGTTTCACAAAACAACGCCAGTTCCTGAACCTGTGACAATCTACAGTCTACGTCACCTCGCCAGGACGCAATTACTTATGCCACGGTTTTTTTTTATGATAATTTTACGTACAAATTTAATAGTGTAGATAGTACGAGATTTTTTTTATTCATTAACTATTTAATTTTATTTGTAAAATGTGAGATACTTTGGTTCTCAATTTTTTATAACGATATGTTTTGGTAGCGTTACTTACTAGAGATTGCAATCGACTAGGTAGTACGTTTATTTTCTCGTTCGTTATTCGCGTACCTATCGGACCAAAGTTCTCTATTTTATTCCCTTCACACAAGACAACCTGCAACTTTTTTATACAATAATATTCATTTTTTTTACCTTTTAATGTTATTTTTTATTTTTATTTTAAAAACTAAATTAAACGTAACGTAGCAGAAAAGAAAAGTGATTTTTCCGTCTTTTTATTTTTTTTTCGCTACAAAATGGCGCCCGAACTAAAGTAAGTAATTTTAATGGTTACTTAATATATTTTTTTCTGTTATTTTGTGTGTGATGCTCTTCGAGCAAATATAATCCATATTTTTTTTTTCTTTTGTCCTTTTTCCAGTGTCATGGATGGAGCAGAATATTCATTACAGGACAATGATACCATTGATGATCACCTTTTAATGTTGATGTTGTGTGCATTATGTTTAATGTGTGGATTGTACTTTAATTCCATAATAATACTAAATTAATAACTCTTTCATTTCTTCCCAACAAATATATTTTAATCCCGAGTTTTATTTTAATGCCTGTATTTGTAGTTCCCTGTAGAGAATGCTTGGTGTGTGAATGTATAGGCGTCGTGTTTCAAAGGTAAGCTTTTTTTGCGGTTGTGTGCTTGGCTTCGTTTTTTTGGTATTCTATTAGCCCAAAGCGTCCTCTTTCACGTTTTGTTTTTCTAATAGGTTCCTATCTTTCTTTGACTCCTAGCCCCACCGTTTAGCTTGCCGGTTGCGTGTCTTTCTATTCATCCACCAGCCATATTACTCGCTTTATAACTTTTTCCAACTACTGGTAAACATGCTCGTGGATTGTTTTATTCTGTTTTGGTTTTTTTCATGATTTAATATAGCAGATGGAGGAATTCAATGTGTGTGACACTCTGATGTGGAAGTCTTTTTATTTGCAGGCCTCTACTTATTTCATTCAGGGTTACTCCGTATTTTATTTTGTTGAATTCTTCCTTT
The DNA here is from genome assembly GCA_947568875.1 of Fissipunctia ypsillon. Taxonomy (NCBI): domain Eukaryota; kingdom Metazoa; phylum Arthropoda; class Insecta; order Lepidoptera; family Noctuidae; genus Fissipunctia; species Fissipunctia ypsillon. The sequence goes on along the minus strand of OX387659.1, from coordinate 9,090,207 downwards.
CCAATTTGTCCTAGGAACTTTATTATGTAATACTTTCTAATTCTATGCCTTTGACATAAAAGCACAAAACATTTTTTCAACAAAAGCACAGACAACATGATCATACAGCCTAAAACATTTTTTCGCATCTATTTTCATCTGGTTTCCGTCCTATTAGTATTAAATTATCCCTTTATCTTATTAAACAATAATATTTGACATATTTGCATACATTTTGTTTTGTTAAACATTAACTCAAAAAATGTAGCTCTGAACATTTTTATTTCACTAATTCCCTTTTTGAGCTTTTATTTTTCATAGATGTTTATTCTTATATCCTAAATTTTGATTAAACTATCCCGTTTTCATATTAAACTATTTGTCCTATATACAAACAACAACTTTCCTTCTATACATCCTGGTGTCAAAAATCCTACCTTAAGATCAAGGAGATTTTTTATTGGCCAAACATGTTTCGTGATGTTTCTGAAACTTTGAGGCAATGTGCGGTTTGTAAGGCTCATAAAATTGCAAACACTCAACCACGAGGCCAAATGATTTGTCCGAAAGATGTTTCATTGCCCCTACAGGTAATTTCTATCGATGTCATTGGACCTTTGCCTGTTGCTTACTATGGTTTTAAGTATATTCTGTCCATGGTAGACGTTTTCTCGAAATATGTCTGGTTATTTCCCCTTAAGAAGGTTGACGCTGGTTCTGTTATTAGAGCTCTGGAATCTGAATTATTCTTCAATTTTGGTGTACCACGTGCTATTCTCTGTGATAATGCTACTGTTTTTCGTAGTAATATATTTTTAAACTTCCTTAGTTCTTTTCACATCGATTCACCTACTTACACTCCTTACTATACTCCTCAAGCCAACACTGTTGAACGTTACAACCAGAGCGTGGTTACATGTTTAAGTATTTTAGTCGGAGAAAATCAAAGAAATTGGGCGAAAATGCTTCCAAAAGTCAAACTCTATCTCAACTCTTGTATTAATTTAGCTACAGGTTTTACTCCAAATTTTCTCATGTTCGGCAGAGAGGTCTTTATGAATTCTTCTCGTGCGAATAGCCAGACTCGAAGCACGAATTTAGCCGAAAGTCGGGTTCAGCACGCGTCGAATCTTTCCTCTCTTGTTGAGGTTTATGCGAAAGTAGCTGATAATCTTTCTATGGCTTTCCTCCGTAATTCTCGGGCTTATAATACGAACCGCACGGCTGTTACTCTTAACGTTGGTGACACTGTATGGAGACGTAACTTTGCTAGATCCTCTGGAGCAGATTATTTTTCGGGAAAGCTTGCTCCTCGCTTTATTAAGTGTCGTGTGACTAGAGCTATTTCTAGAACCACCTATGTCCTTCAAGATTATGATTCTGTCCATTCCGGAACATATCATATAAAAGATATCCTTAAATAATTTCTCACAACTTCAAAACGCGTTGTCCGATTTACACGAATTCAATTGGAATATTAGTTTTACATAAATTTCTTTCCTTTGTAACCAAGAATTACAAAATATTTACGTAAACAAAAAAACTCATTTTTAAATTTCGTAAATATTTCGACAAACTACCATTTCTAAAACCATCCACAGCGACATCTAATTGTCACAAGTGGAACCTTTTGATTACGTCTTATTTACAGCTTACCTCTTGTGTGTAGTGATGTACCATTGTCGATAATTTTTTTCGATAAAACGCAAGTGGTTTAACAAAGTCTAGTCTCGATCATCCTGGGTTTTCAATGGAGCAATTAACCATAATATTGTTAACGTTTCTATTTGATTAATGCAGTTGGTAACTCCAATGATTTAGCAGGGAAGTCCTTATAGATTCAACCTGTGCTTATGGTCAGACTCGAAGCATCCATTTAGCTGAAAGTCGGGCTCGACAGGCGTCGAATCTTTCTTCCTTTGCTGAGGTTAAGGCGGGATTGTCAGACTCAAAGCGTTAATTTAGCTGAAAGTCGGACTCAACTCGCGTCTTACCTTTCATTCATTGTTGAGTTTTTGTGTTAACATCGCTATCAATCCCACTATTACTTTACCCCTTATTTACCCGAGCGTATGGGCTCGCTTAATTTTTTGGCTGTGTTACTAGTAATATCACTAGGACCACTTAGTCCTATGGACTTTCTTCGACTTCTGTCGACTTGTTTCGACTGAAGTCTCTTTCGACAGAAGTTTGTGTTGACTGATGTCGCCTTTTTTGACTGATGTCGCCTTTTTTGACTGATGTCGCCTTTTTTGACTGATGTCGCCTTTTTTGACTGATGTCGCCTTTTTTGACTGATGTCGCCTTTTTTGACTGATGTCGCCTTTTTTGACTGATGTCGCCTTTTTTGACTGATGTCGCCTTTTTTGACTGATGTCACTTTTGTTGACTGATGTCACTTTTTTTGACTGATGTCACTTTTTTTGACTGATGTCACTTTTGTTGACTGATGTCACTTTTGTTGACTGATGTCACTTTTGTTGACTGATGTCACTTTTGTTGACTGATGTCACTTTTGTTGACTGATGTCACTTTTGTTGACAGATGTCACTTTTTTTGACTGATGTCACTTTTGTTGACTGATGTCACTTTTGTTGACTGATGTCACTTTTGTTGACTGATGTCACTTTTGTTGACTGATGTCACTTTTGTCCTTTTTTTGACTGATGTCACATCATCTCTGGCTGATGTCGTATCGTCTTTGACTGATGTTGTATCGTCTTTGACTGAGGCTATTATCTTTCGCCAAGGTTGTTTCATGTTTTTAATTTTTTTCAGGGTTCCTTTCATATTTAGGTTAGTTAGGTACATATAGTTGTAATTAGTCTCTATAAGGTTTTTAGTCGTTGTCCTTAGGATTGTTAGTTTTTAGTCTTTTGCTTTTAAGTCTCTAGGTTACTCAGATTTTGTGGACACATCTGGAGCTCGCGCTGATAACGTCTAAGTTGAAGGATCTTTAGATTTTATTCTGTATCTCCTGCACTCCAATGTCGTCTATTATATGTATTTTAATTATCTTCTAGGTTTTAGATTGCGTCATGTAAGTTAATTAATTTTCTCGTTCAATCGTTTATTTTATAGGGTTGTCACTTTGTTTTAGGGTTGCCACATTTCTGTTGTATGTATTTTTTTCTTTTTTTTGTTGGAAAGGGGGTAATGCAGCATAACTCTGCATGTCAAAACTTTTTGGTTCTATATAATCAACCTTTTTTCCGTTTGTATTTGAGCCTGGTCGATTTTTATCTTTTTATTTCGTGATTCGAATTATTTTTCTTCTGACAGATGGGTCCCCATTTTTTTCTTAGTTGAAAAAGTTGTATCGATTGATACGAACCCAGTTAGTGGTAAATTATCGAGTTTTTTTCAAGTGAACCAGTCTATCTGTGCCGTCCTATTTAATACCTTATGGCAAAATTATATTGAGAATGGTGTATTAAGTATTATTCTAAGAATTCATCTTTATTTTTTCTGGTACGTATCTTTTAACAGTTTTCCTCAATCGGAAGTTCAGTCTGATCACGCTGGTCTAACCCTAATTCATTTTGTCTTAGGATTGAACAGCTTTGAACAGGCCGCCTTTCGGCCTCCAGGTTTTGGCCTAAAATTACGCTGGACGTCCTTGGCCAACGTCAAGAGTTGGGTCGCATTTAGACCACCGAAGGTTTCACAAAACAACGCCAGTTCCTGAACCTGTGACAATCTACAGTCTACGTCACCTCGCCAGGACGCAATTACTTATGCCACGGTTTTTTTTTATGATAATTTTACGTACAAATTTAATAGTGTAGATAGTACGAGATTTTTTTTATTCATTAACTATTTAATTTTATTTGTAAAATGTGAGATACTTTGGTTCTCAATTTTTTATAACGATATGTTTTGGTAGCGTTACTTACTAGAGATTGCAATCGACTAGGTAGTACGTTTATTTTCTCGTTCGTTATTCGCGTACCTATCGGACCAAAGTTCTCTATTTTATTCCCTTCACACAAGACAACCTGCAACTTTTTTATACAATAATATTCATTTTTTTTACCTTTTAATGTTATTTTTTATTTTTATTTTAAAAACTAAATTAAACGTAACGTAGCAGAAAAGAAAAGTGATTTTTCCGTCTTTTTATTTTTTTTTCGCTACAGTATGTATATTTATATTTATGCCAATAAACGCATTATTTCTTTATTTAATTCTTCCTTCGTATTTTTGTCTTTTCTGTTGACTTATCTGTTGTCACTTGTGTACTTACGAGAGGCAATTCTCGTAATTTTAAGAACTTTCACAGTCTGATCTCCGTCTCAAAATGTCAAAAATACCTATAATTTCCCTACATTTTTGACATTTGATTGTCGCTGAGATGAGATTGCGACCAGATTATGAACGTTTTTAGTTACGGGAATTGGGCTTCTGCTCGACGATAGGAAGAAAGTAAATTGTCCTATTTTCTACGAGTACATACATAATTGTCCAGCAGTGGATTGCTATAGATAGGCTGATGAGAGATGATGATGATAATAACTTAATTGGCTTTTCCGTTGTCCCTAACCCTAGTTCTTATAGGTGTCGAATAGGATCAAATTGAGAATAGGTAAAATTATTATTCTCCTGTAAACTACCTACATATTAATGTAAAACGTGTTGTCAATACTAATACCAAAAAGACTGAATAGCCTTTCGGGAATTTTTAGGGTTTTTTAGGGTTTGTTGGTCCCATATTCACTAGTACATTTTAACGGACTGGAATCACCAATTTTACGTACCAATATTGCGACTTTGCCTTTACATATAAAAAGTAAAACCGACGTAAGCACCAATATTGTTCATTGTACGGGTTTATAGGGCGCTCACGGTTAACGGCGGGCGTTTACGGCCTGTTATGATGACTGATTGGCTAAATGGCTCAGTAATTTGATATGTCCAGTAATTGGAAGGGACTTGCCTGCTTTGTAGCTAGTTAGTGGCAGGCTTGCACTGTAAGGTGGCTGTGTTGTATTCGATTTAAGAATTAAGGTCACCTTTAAAAATACCTGTAAATAAAAGGAAGGTTGTAACCGAAAAAATACCTGTATTGATCATACCGGTTTCGGTCTCTAGATTTTTATATCAACGATTTCTAACTGGCAGTCTGAAGGAGTCTGGATTTGTGCTCGGTTAATGGCAATACGACCACCCTCTCTACATAAATACCTACATAACTGATGAAATGTAGGAAAGCAGTAACACTTCTGTCAAACTCTAACGGAAATATAAGCATGATTTTATGATGTTTAATATTTTTCATCCTTATTTCGCAGGCGTTAGAGCAGAAATTCCTGAAACTTATTTTCCAGTTTGTTAACTCAGTTAATAATTCCCCGAAGCGCTTGTAACACCGTAATTGTTCAGTATTCTCTTTGTATGCCATTTTTAAACCCCTGGCTTGCTACTCTCAAAGCGAAATGTGGTGGGATTGAGTTTGATTGCTTCTCAAAAGATTTTACGAATAGAGGTTTAAGGGTCTTCGCCGTAGAGTAAAAGGTGGTTTAGAGATCATGTGAAAGAGTTTAGCAGTAGCACCCTCTTGTCTGCTAACAACAATACCTATCATCAAATATTTAAATCGTTAGATTCGCCCTATCGAGCTATCGTGTCAAAAGATGAGCGCGTTTCTGTTTTGTTTTGACACCTCTGACACACTCATTGTTGCAAGCTGCCATGGAAACGCCGTAAATAAAGAAAGAAATAAAGAAAAATGTTTTATTTGACACGCACAGGAAATACAAAAAGTAAAAAAGGAGCATATTTTTTCGAATACTTAAGTAAACATAACAAAAAAAAAACAAGAACAAAGAACTGTGCAAGGCCAAAAAGGCGCCTATCTCAGCACAATGCTGCGATATTTAAAAATAAATAAGTACTGCAGTGCTGGTATTCTGATAGGGCCCGCTGTGATGCCACGGACACACCTACCTACAACTTTCTCTACACCTAGGGGAAAAACAAAAAATCAATAATTTATAAGAAAAAAAAAACCGTAACTATCTTCCATAACTTTTACGATCGACTAAAGCCCAACGCTCCAAACATCAAGCGTATACAGGATGTGTGGGCTTACTCTTCGTAGTGTGGTCACTTTGCGCGCGATAATAGTATGGTGAGGGCAAATCTAACGACTTAAATCTTTGCCTAGAATGGAACTAAATCCATCTGCGTTAACGTGTTGTTAAAACAACAAGACTTTAAAATAATATTCCCTAACGTTTGATATTCCTAGTGGTCATTGGAGACCCATATTTAGCAGTGGATTTATCCGGGCTTATTTAGAAAGATTAATAAACGAATAATGCTGCTATAGATTAGCAGTCTGTTATTATCTATTTGTATACATCAGGAGCGTAGCCTTCATACAACCCGATTCCTATCGGCTTCTCTTCGGAACAACCACTCTTCTTAGTGTCTACTGTTGCCAAATAATATGGTACACCTGTGTGTGTAACTGTGTATCACACCACATTACATAATTATATTTAATACCAGTTTAATACATCATAAGATTAAAAACCTACAGTTTTTTTTTGTTTGAGTTTATGAGAACTGAACAATTTTCTCTACGGCTTCCCTGTAATGATATATGTAGCTGCGCTACTGGTATACATACATAAACTCACGCCTTCTTCCCATGGGGGTAGGCAGAAACTACAGAACGCCACCTGCTACGGTCCTCACATACTCATTTTGCCTCATTTACGTTCATACATCTATCTGGTCATACACGCACGCCGGTTGCGAGTACTACGAATCTTACCTTTCTGAAGAACCTCACCAATAAGGTCACTATATGTCCTCTTAGGGCGTCCCCGGCGTTTTCACCGCGGCGGCGTTTTGTCTACATCTACTACAGGGAAATGACCTGTAGACTCTCATAAGCATGTGTGTACTAATATTGCTTCGTATTTACGACTTTTTGAAATTAAAAAGTTCATATTAGTATGTACTGTACTTGCCAGGCTTTATACTGGAACTCTGTAAGTAGTTTAAAAAACTCACGACTTTCAAAGTGTTCAATCTGCCTAGCCTTCTATGTTAGGGTCCGTTTCCAGTCTAAACGTATGCAGCTGAATATCAGTATTCTACAAGCAGCTGCTGCCTATCTGACCTCCAAAACCCAGTTACTGGGTAACACGATACCCCTTGGTAAAACTGGTTGTCAGACTTTTAGGCTTCTGACTACCCGTAATGACTGTCAAAGATCTACGAATGACAGCCAGGACCAACGGCTTAACGTGCTTTCCGAGGCACGGAGGGGTATCGATGTGTAATGGATGGTCACTCATCCACGAACACACAGGCGCGTCGCGACGGTGGAATTTCCATGAAATTTTCAAAGAAATTCTCTTACTAGCGTCGCATTGCACAGCATTGCATTGCATTTTACAGCAGATAGAATCAATACAATCTAAGTTAAATACATTAATTATCGTAGTGGTTTCAGATCTGCAGATTATCTGCTATCATGTAAACATCATAATATGCTGCCACTCGAGAGCAGACGTATGGTTCTGGACCTCCTATTTCTTTATAATATCTGTAGTGGGGATATTGACAGTACTGTTTTAAATAATTTAGTTATACGATTAAGTGCTCCGTCTCGACGGACTAGGCACACACAGTTATTCGAAGTACCACACAGTGGTACAAACTACGCTCAAAACTCATTGGCAGGACGCTAAGTAATTATAACAAAAGATTCTCTCATCTAGACATATTTAATACTAAAAAAGGTACATTCAGGAAGCAATTAATAATGTCAATATGTGACGAACTGACAAATACATCTAAACGAAATAAATAAATACATGGGGTTGTACAGAAGGTATAAGACAATCACCACACACACACACCGCTATAACATACTCACACACCCACTTTAACTCCTCAGGCACACACACTTTCACACGCTGTATTCTTAGATGTAAGTATAGATATTAAATTGTAAATCCTTAATTGGCTGTAGGATTAGTTAAAATAGTTTAGGTTAAGATTGTAAAGAGCTGTGGATTTTGTAATAAATAAATAAATAAATTGCGCTGTCGCCTCGCACCCGTCTGCGGGAGCCTTAACCTTTGATCGACCCGTGAAAAGGTTATAATTGAAATTAGAAATCTCATAATAAAACGCTTTGTTAAGATAATTCTCAATTAACATCCTACAATGCTACAATGAAACAGATTACCTACGTAGAGACCAGACTGGTTTCTGTTAAGATTTCTGTCGGCATTACCTAAAGCTGCTTGTACAAATAGACGTTTGAGCGATTAGAACGTCTGATCACTTTAGCTGTTTCGTAGAGTTGAGAAAGGTTTTATTGTTTCATGAGAGCTTTAAATTATTCGGCTCTATACTAACTTGGTAAATGTGTGTTTTTTTGTAGCGTGTAGTGAGAAAAGCTTTTAAGGCCGTAACTGGAAGGTATATTGCAAATTACGTTCATTTCACAATTTTTCCACTCCTGGGAAAAAGATACCACGATTTCAAGATTTTTATTTGAAAGCAGCGTTTTAACAGTGTCCGCCATCTTCATCGTTGCGTTGGTCTAATAATGGCTGTTCTAAATGGTATTTTTTATTGGTAACAAGGATACTAATTACAAAAATACAAATACAAAATGTTTATTTCTGTACCAACTAGTTTACATTAGTTTATGATTGGAGCCTCCTTTTAAGCATGATGACGCCTGTGTTAGGAGACTCCGCGCTTCCATAGCTTTGGCTGTTTGTACAACTTACAAAATTATTTTATTTTGAGTTTCTTGAGTTACATTAATGTGGGTGTGTTGGGTGTGCGGAGTGTGTGATGTGTGAGGGGTGTGTTTAGTGTGCCGAGTGTGTGTGGTAGTGATGTGTTTGGGGTGTGCGTGGGGTGAGAGGTGTGTGGTTGGTGTGGATGTGTGTATGATAGGATCTGCGTGTGGATGTGGTGGTGCCAGTTAACTAATTTCCACTTATTGTAACAATAATTCAATACCTGCATAGGTGCGTAATTTTAACCATTCTATTAGCATTTTCTTACCTTTATGAAGATGTTCAGTGTAAATGTATATGTCTTTATTAATTTTATTATATAACCGTGCTGATTGAGTATTATATTGTGTAGCAGCAAAATTGGTTTTAGATTGTGGCACTTGAGCAATAATATCCTTTCTTCTCTTTAACATTACGTTTTTATCATAGGTCTTATGCTTTTTTAAGATCGCGGCACAGATATATAATTTCCTAACAGATAGCAGGCCGCTAATCTCATATAGACTTTCAGTAGGGAATCTCCGTTTCTTAAAGTACATTATTTTTATTAGACCTCTTTGCGCTCGTTCTACGTCTATAAATTTTGATTTCGCTGCCCCAAATTATCCTATACCTAATTATCTTAATATCCGCTCGTGTATAGCTAGATTTATGAACGTGAATGATTCAAAAGGACTAAGTAAGGATCGTAGTAGGTGGCGTTCTCTAGTTTCTGCCTACCCCCATGAGAAAAAAGCATGTGGTTATGTGTGTATATAAGTATGTAACTATTTTAAATGGACAAGAGTTGCCATTGGACATGTCTCTGTCGGGTTTAAATAGAGGCACGGTTAATAGATTTCGAAAAATCCTAAATTAGAGATTGTCAGGAGGCTTTTACTAGTAATGGATTAGATTAGATTTTGCATAACATGTAGATTATAAGCACTCTTGATAATATCATTGTTGATTGTATTATCAGTGGCGTAAATTGATTTTAGGCTAACGGCAACGTGTGTCCAAAATGGCGGACTAGGAAATAGGATGCTCCTGTAAGCTAATGAGAACGTATTTGCAATCACTAACCACTTTGCTTAACACATTGATTATCGACGTTATCCTGTGCTGACTAACATTTCGTCTATTCATGGGAACCAGTCTGGTGGCGACGTCGTTAAAAGATGCCCATCCATAGATAAACATCACCCGTCTCTCCACAATTCCATTGCCCTACTTTAGGATTTAGGCCGCATATCAGGTATGGCTCTAATAATCCTTCCATATCCTAAGGGCACGTATTCCCTACCATTGATATGCAATGGTCTCTGTAGCTCCGTGAAACATGAGGCTATGAATCTTTGGGTTAATTCGGGTATTCGAGTCTGGTCAAACCACGCTGGGGTCGGTGCATTTCATCCATTCATTCATTCAATAATATTACCACACCGCGGTCGGCGGCGTGAAAATTGCGTTAAACGGGAAACAAGCAGATATTTTTATCTATTTATATTCAAAGTATAGAATAAAAAATATATAGCAATGATGCGTAGAAAATATCAATAGAATAAACTTAGATTCAGTTAACGGCCGAACGCATGAACATTAAAAGACAGATTGCTATTGATGGTAGACAGTATAATTATATCAGGAGCTAGACCACCACCTCTTAAAGCAGTATTATTGTAATCTTACTTGAGTGTGGGAAAGAGATGGAGCTAGACGTCCTGTGTAGCTCCATCTCTTTATCACACTGAAGTAACATTAAAATAATACTGCTTTAAGAGGTGGTGGTTGGCCCCCTGTCCTTATGTCAGGCCGGTAAGATTTCATAATATCTATCTCCAGTAGGTATGCCTAAACTGGTGATAGATAGGTTATTGGGTTCGGCCGTTATAGATTATTGGGACGTTAAAACTATAGATAGATAGGTTTTTCTATCTCCAGTCTGCCAAAACTGGTAATAGTGGTGGTGGTTGGTGGTGGTGTGTTCAATACTTACTTCTACCCTTTCTGTTAAAGGACACGGGACCCAATTATATAGAACGCGGTGTATGAAAAGATGCTTGTACATTTAAAAGTAGATACGCAACATGTATACGGCCAGTTTTTATAATGACGTCATTATTCCATAACCTGGTTTGTCTGCCTTCTTTAGTAGGTGAACATCAGAATCCTGGCTACTGACATAGCAACAGATCACGCTCACCGCCACGGGCCAGCGCTCGATTACACAGCTTTATTAAACGCACAATCGATACGCACGCACGATGAATAAGAATCGATTAGATATGCCACTTTATCTACGAGCCAGTGCCAGTAGGGCGCTTATTGAAAAATGTGGAAGTTCAAGGAAAAATATCGGAGCATTGATATTGGTGAAGGTTTGATAGGGATGTAGGTAGGTAATTTTTAGGTGGAGTAGGTACAGGTACGATTGGATTTGAGAAAAAAGGGCTAGGTCAATCAATACCTCGTTAAATGATAAATGATTTTATTTCTGTAAGTAGGTTTATACAAACACTTTTACATGTCAAGGTCGTTTGACCTGCTCCTTGCGTCGTCAATAATTAAATTATTGTTGTATTTCAGCAAAGCAGAGTAGGTATTGGGCAATGTGAACAGCGATTAGAAGAATAGTTTTGATGACAATTTAAGCATTTTAAACGTTGCGTATCTAAATACTATTTATACCTATTTTAAACCTACCTTCATCATCTGCCTAGCCTTTTCCCAACTATGTTGGGGTCGGCTTCCAGTCTAACCGGACGCAGCTGAATACCAGTATTTTACATGGAGCGGCTGCCTATCTAACCTCCACAACCCAGTAACTGGGTAATACGATACCCCTTGGTAAGACGGGTTGTCAGACTTTCGGGCTTCTGACGACCCGTAACGACTGTCAAAGATCCACGAATGACAGCCGGGATCAACGGCTTAACGTGCTTTCCGAGGCACGGAGAAGTCTCGGTATGTAAAGATGGTCACCCATCCACGAACCAACCCCGGCAAGCGTAGCTTAACCTGATGGATCGACCCGTGTGGCTGTTATTATTTAGCCACGAGCACCTCTATTTTAAACCTACCTATTAGCGAATTATTGCCTTAAACCCTTAAGTATAAATTAAACAAACTAGCCTCCAGCGGTATACGTTTCATGGCTCTATTTATTGTTCTCTAGGGAGTCCTATAAACAGTTTTACAAGCGCTCTACAAACGAGTTAGAATATAATATATGCTCTACGCATAAACTAGCCTGATTTATATGATTTATGTTTCAACAGCGCTAGGTCTAAGGGTACGCTTACACGGGCCACTTAAATTGCTCAAGTTTGTGCAAGGCAATCTTGGTTACATCGACGCTTTCCGCTACAAAGGGCGTAATTCCAAATCCCATACTTTTGGCAATGAGCAAAAAACACAAAAAAAAAAAATTGCCTGGTAACAATAGTCTGCAGTGAAAACCGGTTAAGCACATAGTTGTATGTATTATTTTTTGTGTTTTTTACTCATTGGCAAAAGTATGGGATTTGGAGTTACACCCTTTGTAGCGGAAAGCGTCGAATGACGTCACTATTACGTTATCAACATGTAGCAAACGTTGCTAGAGAAACCAACTAATCACATTGACGCCAATTTTTGCTAGAGATACTGCCTCATGTTAAGTTATATGGAGCTACATAATAAATTATAGATAGGCAATACATTCATTATTAATACAGAATGATAGAGCAATTAAAGGAAATTATTCCGAAATCATCAAAGCAATTTTAGGAACGAAACTAGATCGATTGCTCCACTCTCATCTCCAACAATTGCTACCGGGCAATAATTGCCAGAAAAATTGCGCTCGTGTAAGCCCAGCCTAATTACAGTAGACATAACACATCTAGCTGGTAGTTATGATCTGATATCGTACAGCCCCCCCTCCCCTTTACCCCGCACCCCGGTCTCGTCAATCATTCCATCTGAGAACTGGACCAAATATTTTTTGCCCTATTGTTACAAGGAATCCGCCGAATTGATGGCGGTGTGCCGAAGAAAAGGGTAGTCTTTGTTATTCCTCACGAATCATCACCGACGATAATTTAAAAAAATAGTTTTAGCTGAACGGTTGTCCTTTATGGATTTGACTTCGAACAATGTGTCGTTATACATGTTAGTTATACAAGGTGTAACTTAAATAACGTACAACCTCTTAAGGGGTTACTGTAATCATCATTATGAACAACTTTTACTATGGGACCAAACCTAAAATCGCGAAAAAAAATCTGCTGTTCCCTACATTTTGACGAGTTATGCGAACATAAATGTAGGGAAAAGCTGATTTTTTTTCGAGATTTCAGATTTGGTCCCATAGTAAAAGTTGTTCATAATTATAAGTACCCCTTAAGAGGTTGTGCGTTATTTAAGTTACATCTTGTATATCTTCCATACTGGATCATTGATCCCTAAACCAGACGAAAGTTTGTTTACCATATGAGACTGAAGCCCAAAATTGTTTTAATTTTTTATTGCTAGCTGTACCCTGTGACTTCGTTCGCGTGTAAGTGTTAAGATACACAATATACTAAAATAACAGCCACATTTTATTAAAACTTCCTCGTCCCCCGACCTTTCGCATTGCATTACCCTCCCGCACTATTACTTCGTTTTCACTTAGCGTTCATTATGGCTTTTTTCTGTTTGCTCAGCTCCTAAGGATCGTAGCGTGATGCCAAATAGCCTATAACCATCCTCGAGAATTAGGCTACCAAATGCAAAAAGACTTTTTTCTAATACGACTGGTAGTTCCAGATATTAGCGCACAATAGCTTAAATTTCATGAGTTTTAATTTTTTTGTGCGGAACCCTAATTCTTTTTCGAAAATAAAGGTAGCTTAAGTTACTCCCTATAGCATCAGCTACCTGCCAGTGAAAGTCCCGTCAAAATCGGTCCAGCCGTTTCGGAGATTAACCGGAACAAACAGACAGACAGATAAAAAAATTAAAAATTGTTTTTTAGTTTTATGTACCGTAAACTATCATATGCATTTAGTAAAAAGCTGTTATTTTGACATTACAAACATATACTTCAATTTTATTTATTTGTATAGATGTATAGATATAATTTATAATGATGTAGGTTGCTTTTAACATCTTAATGACTTGTTCATAGGTAGCTGAAGTTCCTATTTACGTTTTGTGTAACGATTGTGACCTCAAAAAACACACAATATTGGGTCTTAATTAGACACAAAATAAAAAACAATACCTGCTGTTAATTAACAGTCTTCTATGCTAAAATGAAATACAAATCCTCTCTTTTTGGTTGTTCATTAAATTTATTTTGTTCTTGATGCCTCAAGATATTCCGTGCATTGTCTTATTCTTTATTAAATAGACCCAGTAGGTATATTGGTCACACTGAGGAAGTGTTGGAATCTACTAGCAGTCGGTTGAGATCCCGCGTAAGTTGCGGGACTTTTAAGTCGGCCGGGTCAAGAGGCTGAGGACTGGGGCACAACTTGGGAGTTGGAACGAGGCTGGATATAGAAGATGGAAAGAGGTTAAATGTAGAGCTGTACCACAAAATGTACTGGTTTTGGTTAAAGTTTTGTTCGGCGATCTGGGATTAAACAAAAGTCGGCAGCCAGGAGTGAATTACATTTTTTCTTAATGATGGCAGTAGTAGAATCATTTCTTTGTATGGCGACCACGCTGTAATGAATTTGCGAACAAAGATATACAACGATATACAACGCCGAGGTTCTATAATTCTTACCTAATATAATATCACTGAACCCAAATTGTTCACGACTTTGACCCCTTAGTAAAAAATAATGCGTTCTATGAGTACCTACTTTAAAAATAATGTAATTATTAGTGAAGGCCGCCAAAAAAGATATATCTGTATCCCAGAATAGGTGATTTCCTTTACAACCTTCATCAATTTGTCACGATACAGGCATTTCATACATCTGTCAAAGAATGACAGTTGTGATTCGGATATACGGATGATTTAAGTCGGTAGTCAATTTACTTAACAATGTTATTTTAATTTTAGGAAGTTATTATAATAATTATATGTTAAAAAAAACTTAAAATATCTTTTTCTACTAACTAACGAACTAACTAACTATACAAATAAATATACAAAACAAAAGGAAACTTAGGCGTCGAAGTACTCGTCCGCATCGCTGTCATCCGGAAACGTGCCCAGAAGACTGGCAGCATTGCCACGTTGAATGGCAATGCTAATTCTTTGGCCAAAGAACGAGCCAGCCCTCTGGTCACGTGAAGTGTCGACCAGTCGGCGAGAAATTTCCTTAAAAAGGAGACGCGCACTCGGGCCCCATGACCCGAGCGTTTCGACCCCAAACGGCTCAAAACTGTAGTTACCGATAAGGTTACAGTATTTGCGCTGCTTAAGGGTCTCAGCAGCCGCAGCAGCGGCGCCAGCACAGCTCGCCGTGCTTGGAACATGAGATGGCGCAAGGGTGTCGACACAGGTTGCGTCCCACACCAGAGGTCTACCCACCTTCCAAGGCAACAACGTCATGCCGTCTGGTCTCTTCCCATCGTCACGTACCAAGCCGCTTGGTTCTAATATCGCTGGTACGCCGGCGGTGACAAGAGCTCGACGAATAATATCGTTAATGCTGGCGTGTCGTGCTATGCGGCCTGCACTCCTGCAGCAGGACAGGCCATGGTGTCCGAGGTTGTCGACAGCTTCACCGCAGTGACACCGATGCGGAGCAACACAAGGTGCGCCTAAGCGGAGACACGTAGCAAGCCGAAACGAAGAGTCATCCATCATAGTGCCTATGGTGGATGACGGAAGCGCTTGAAGCCACAAGCCTGACTCCCATTCTCCCACAGCCAGCAGACGGGCACGCTCAGCAGTATTAAATGACGTATTTACTAGGGTATTCCGTATAATACTGCAGAGCGGCACGTCCCACCGTTTCTGGGAGGCTGGGTTGTCAGGTAAATCCGTATTGGGACAAGCCATCTTCCACGCGTTCAACGCATCGGTCAAACACGGTACCTCAAAATCGACCAGTGAGGAAGATAAAATTTTCCTGGTTAATTTGTCGGTACCGTGGACCGAAGAGAGGAAGGCCGGTAAACTTATACTTGAAATTTTGCGGACGCCGAGACCACCCAGGCGAATGGGAAGTGTAGCTTGCTGCCACGCTCGGTCGTCCAGGGCCACATTTAGAATAGAAGTTAGTGTGTTTCTAATAATTTGGTCTACTTTTTCTAAAAGTTGTGGATGCTTCCATAGATGGGAGGAGCGAAGGCTATACGTAAATTTTGGTCCAAAGCAGCAGTATCGAATTAGTGTGAAGGCCGAATGGATGTTAATTTTGAATAGTCTTTCCGAGACGTCATGAAAATTTTGAATTTTTTCCTCAACAAACGTTGGAAAGGATTCGTCAAAAATTGGGGACCCTAGGAGGTGAAGAGAGTTTCTTTCCGTAATTTTGATATTTGGTGCTATTGTATTAAATTTTGCTATGGTAGTCTGTCTGTCAGTGGTTTGGGGAAGATGAATTTCACATTTTGAAAGGTTAAGGTCTAGGCCGATGGAACTAAATTTTTCTTTTATAAAAGCTAAATCTTTTAAGACTGTGTCTACATTACCTCCTAGGGTTCCGTCATCCAAATACCATACGTTGAATTCAGAATTTAGTTGTCGAATAATTAATTTCCCTGACATCCAAGTATAAAATTAATCTTTAAGCATATTTAGCTAAGTTGGAAGGGTAATCAGGACTAAGCATCGTGGAAACAGCTTTATAATTTTAAATGGAATACTTGATAAACTTTTTGATGAAGACGCAATAGATAGTGTTCCTTTACGGCCGAAACCAATAACCTATCTATCACTTGTTTTGGCATACTGTAGATAGAAAAACCTATCTATCTATGGTTTTAACGTCCCAATAATCTATAAGAGATTATGAAATCTTACCAACCTGACATAAGGACAGATAGAATTATACTGTCTACCGTCAATAGTGATCTGTCTTTTATTGAAAATAGGTTATTGAGTTCGGCCGTTAGTGGATCAATGGCTTCCAGTAATATAAAATAGCTGTACTTCCATTTTAAACCACATACCTAAGTCGTAAAACTGTTCTTCAATAATCGTTTAATTATATTATTTTAAGCAAAAAACCAGCCACAAAATAATAAAAAAGGTGACGATAAAAATTCAAAACAAATATTACGAGCTTTCATAAGCCCAGGTGCCAATTAGAAAGGAGTACGGAACAAGTAATTTAAAACGGTGCGATTCACAGTTGTTTCATATTTGTAGTAGAGAGTCATTAGCGCCATATTTTTGCGTCAGTGGCAAACCACTCCACCTGATATTACTATTCGCGTTGAGTATTAAATAAATATACCTACTATGCTAACTTTGAACTGAATTCTCGTATTTTTAAGAACATTTACAGTCTGACCTCAGTCTCAATATGTCAAAAATACCTATGCTTTCCCTAAATTTTTGACAAGTTTTTGACATTTGATTGTCGTTGAGATGAGATTGCGACTAGATTTTGAACGTTTTTAGTTACGGGAATTCGGCTTCCGATCTCAGTCTCAATATGTCAAAAATACCTATAATATCCCTACATTTTTGACATTTGATTGTCGCGGAGATGAGCTTGCGATTAGATTTTGAACGTTTTTAGTTACGGGAATTGGGTTTCTGGTTATATTTTGAAGCAGCTGTGACCCGTTTGAACGAGGGAGTTTTGGATTAACTATAATATGAAAATTATGTGGAAATCTTGTTTCCTATCTGCCAAATGTCATCAAAATAGTTTCGCATTATCATCTCGAAAGACTCTCATCAACTTTTAAACTATCGCATTCCACAGCCGGGTGCAGGACACTCTAAGTTGCCTTTTTTTCATCTGCATCCAGACTGTCCTAGCCGGTTTCTTAAGAGCATCAGTCCATGTTTATCTGGGGCAAAAACCCTACTAGCCTTAAATTAACATTTACGTAGATATAAAACAAAAAAGTTCGTTTTGTCCAGGAAATCCGAGGGATACAATGCCGATATTTTTCAGCTTTTTGCTACTCAAACCGCTAGACTAGCTTCCATATAACTCACAGGGATGGAGGGAACTCGAAGGACAGCCTTAGAGGCATAATATCGTAATATCCGAAATTATGGGATAGGACGGCCAGCCCCACTCTTGAATAAATAAGCACCGACGGCGCCTTAAGCGATGAATTAAAATGAGATTATTATAAAGGAATGTTTCGCTAGAAACCAATTAGCAATCATTGTTCGAAATTGAATCTGTGTCGATCAAAAAAATTGGGGCGTTTTCTTTCGCCGTTCTGTTTTTTTGTTTTATGTTTAGGGTTTAAAGGATGCTGAATTTTATCTCATGACAATGTTCATTATTTTAATTTGTTCTCGATTTTGCTAATGGATTTGTCGTTTAATGAATATTCCAAACTTGTAAATAAATACATAATATTATAATAAATTCTTTGGAGTATAAACTAGCTTCAGACGCTAGCATTCGGATAAAACAAATTACCTTCTTCAAAGTGTTAATGTTTTTTTTCTGACATTATGACGGTTTATAACACTTAAATGTTGAGTAAACGTCCACAATAGCAAGAGAATAAAAACATTAATAATACGTCATTTCCAGTAAAACGTTACGAAACATTCTGTTCTGAAATTATTAATTTTGGGGCAGCTCTTTAAGGTTTTCATTTGTTTTAAGTGCTTTACTTACGCAGTGATGCTTTAATAAAAGAAATATTTTATATTTGATAATGACCCACAAAACATAACATCACGCCTCCAATCCCCGAAAGTTTAGGCAGAGTTGTGTACCTCAGGAGCAGCCCGGAGTTTAAATTTGTGCCCGGTTCATGCCATTAGGCTCGCCCCTATTACATGGGCTTTAAACATTACTGGCGAAATGTGGGTCTACTATAAGTACACCTCTGTCATTTTATAATAATCCGTTAAAAAAAAAAACATCGCTTAATTCTCAGATAATACTTAAACAACTAAAATTACGTTTTAATCTTATTAGGTCTTGGTTAAACGTAAACGAACGTGAATATAACAACGTAATACAGTAAATCACCATTCTTGAATAGATGGGTACCCTCATAAACAGTGTCATGGTTCAGTTTCGATTTGTATCATCAACATCACCCCCACCCCCCGGCACCCCTAGTTAATCAGCTACATTCCATTTACAGGTTGACGCGCTTTACAAAGCGTGTATTCAATTAGAATACTATAAATAGTTTCAATTACGACTGTGTTTTGTCACTGAGATTTTTGAATCTATCTATGGATGTCGATCCTTCGCAGAATGCGTGCCAGATCTTACAGCATCCCGAGCACGTTGTGCGATGGGTGTGATTGTCCGATGCTGCGTCAATGGATCGGACTTCATACGTCTACAAGTACGTACTACATACTACGTGAGTAGTGTGAGATCCGACTCCAGACACAAGCTTAATGATTAGGATACAAATATTAGATTTAGGTTTTCTTTACTAACACTGTATGAATCTCTTTGGTCTGATAATAAAGATTTTTTCTAAGCTTTTCGCATATCTCAGGACCATAGGGTCCCGGACCTTTGGTATTAGGGGCCGAAACCAACTCGCAGAGGCCCCGAAGACAATTTTAAGTGTTGAGACACCAACCGACGATTATCCCTGTGTGCTCTATGCAAGTGCACCTAACGACTTGGTTGGTGCATGACTATTGCAGAACATTTTGGGCTATGGGTTTGGGTGGTTATAGTGGATTGGTTAGGTACCTACCTAGAACTATGGAAGGACTATGTCCCCTGCCTGATCAATGTTATGTAATACACAGATAAAATGGCAGGGGTGACTTGCACACTCAATAATGGGCCCCCAAAAACGGTTGCTAGCACAATAGTGACGTAGCGACAATGGAGCCACTTCCTGGGTACTTATGAGGAGTGAAGAGGTATTCCATGGCTATCAGGACAATCCCGGAAGTATGGTCAAGATCCATACCAGCATCTTACTGGAATACTTCCTTCCTCCGAGCTTATATTTTCAAATAGATACACAGCAAAAAACGAAATTGCTTTTCGTGTCTGTCTCTGTGACCGCTTAGATCTTCTAACCTGCACTATGGATGTTGATGCGGTTTCCACCATCATTGTGAGCATTTCTTCCGAAAGATTTATGAGTTTATTGCATTATTATTGAACTTAGTATAAAACAAAGTCGCTTTTCGTGTCTGTCTGTGTGACCCATAGATATAATAAACAAGGTGTGACTACTTAGATTTTCTAAACTATTCCGGAAGATGTATGTGTAAAACACATTAATATTTAACTTAGTTAAAGGCAACCAGTCTCGATGTTTTGACATGTCGCCATTGCACGGGTGCGAAAACATAGTTTTTGATTGGTACCCTGAAACAGTGACTGTCATTTTTAGATCTTTGACAGGCGTTACGGGTAGTCAGAAGCCCGAAAGTCTTGTCAGACCTTCGGGCTTCTGACTACCCGACTTCTGAATACGATACCCCTCGGTAAGACTGGTCTTACCGAGAGATATCGTATTACCCAGTAATTGGGTTGTGGAGGTCAGATAGGCAGTCGCCACATATGAAATATTGGCATTCAGCTGCATCCGGTTAGACTGGAAGCAGACCTCAACATAGTTGGGAAAGGCTAGGCATATTTTGATGACCCTGAAACAATGACACCGGGCCGCAGTAGACCAGGAAGGAGATGGCTGGGCAATTTAAATCCAGGAAGGTTTTTTGAAGATTCACCCCCAAAATGGGTTAGATAGGGGGTGAAAATTTATACGGAATTTTTTCCGATGGGAAATCCCATCACACGGCCTGTCGTCTTAGAAAGCACGTAAGATAACTGAATTATTTAAAAATAAATAAGTATGTAAATACATTTATTTATTTAGGTACTTAATTATTTTATTTATATTATCGTGTCTCACTTGCGGATGCCACCATCCCCCTCGCCATCCCCCAAGTTAATCAACTAACGTGTCATTAACAGGGTGTTGATTTATCAAACAAAGTTTTCAATAGGGGATTAATGTATCATCCTCTTATATATGTTGTAGAACAGAGATAGTACACGTTCTGAAAGCTTGTGTGTTTGAGTTTGATTTAGGTTGAAGGGAAAATTAGATACCTATATTTAAGATGATTTTTTTAGATTGAAGAAAATATTTTCGATGAGTAAGTAACGTTATTAGGGCTTAATGGGGCTTTCATAAAGTAAATAAATTAATGGTTATTTGATACTAAATAATACTACACTACACTAAATAATATTACAAGTATTAACTGCTTTACATTGGAATATAATTATTTTTAAACAAAAGATCAGTAGAGTGCACACAAGCCACACATTTCTCAATCCACTCCACACATAAGCGCCAGTTAACGCACTTCCTCATCCTCATTCATTTCGATCTCAGCATAGATGACAGAATGCATGTAAATTAAGTCGTCCGCCTGGGTGTACTCCCGCAAAGAAACTCTTTTGCTTTAGAGCGAGGGCCCTCGGGTGAAGTGGCTTCGTCTAATTAGTACGATGACAGACCAGACACTATTTCGCCGGAGTAACGGTTTACATTCCGTCCGAGAAAAACGGCAGATTTTTTTAACAACCTATCTAAGTGATTGTTAGTAGGTATTTAATTTGCGATTTGTTTATGTTATAGCAAGACGAATAGTTATTGACTATAATAAGAAAAATACACGAAAACTAAATTACAGAAGTTCAGGAGCAGTAGTTAGCTAACTCAACTAACCGTCTGAGTAGACACGACATGTTTAAATGTGAAGGTCGCTCTTTCGACCTTTATTTCACTTTTCTCGTCTCAGACATATCACTGACATTACCAAGCAAGATGTATATAGCGTGACTGGTAATTAGTGACCGATACTTAAACACATGATTGTACTCATGATAACAAACAACTTTTACTATGGGACCAAACCTGAAATCGTGAAAAAAAAATCTGCTGCTCCCTACATTTATGCTCGCATAATTCGTCAAAATGTAGGGACCAGCAGATTTTTTTTTTACGATTTCAGGTTTGGTCCCATAATAAAAGTTGTTTGTTATCATGAGTACTATCATGTGTTTAAGTATCGGTCACTAATTACCAGTCACCCTATATATATTTAAGGTGTTTCAAAATTAACTCGAGAAACTTTAAGGAGTGCTTTAGACCATCGAACTGAACAACTTTTACAATGGGACCAACTTTGAAATCGCGAAAAAAAATCAGCTGTTCACTACATTTATGTTCGCATAACTCGTCAAAATATAGGGAACAACTGATTTTTTTTTCGCGATTTCAGGTTTGGTCCCATAGTAAAAGTTGTTCTAATGATGAGTACAATGACCCCTTAAGAGGTTGTGCGTTATTTATGTTACTCCTTGTACAGTAATTAGACTAAGTTTGTACATGCTCGATTTTGTGATCCTCCTGACAACCAACAGGACGTGAGGTGTCAGAAACTCAGGAAGTTATGAGACGCAGAAGGCCACAGTGATCATTCTCCTCAAAATAATAGAACCTTACAAACGAAATTTTCCATTTCATAAATTATTCTCAGTTCACAGACTCAGTTGTAGAAGCCCAAATACAAATCGTGACCTTTCTCCCTCCACGGACAATAGGTAAATAATATAGCTATCGTGGTGACCAACTTCCTGCCCTCTTCATTATTGTGTCGGGTTCATATTTGTGTTACCCTTAGTATTATCCTTTCTCGGGATAAGAGGATCACAGAGAAAATGATAAAGCATAAATATTTGAAAGATATTTTTGTTTTGTCATTAGCTTATTCGAGATTTCGATTTCGTGGATTTAGGATTGGATACAGATTCTTGGTAGCCTATCCCTTGGGTAGCTTTTGCTAGAATAAAAAATACTCTACCGAATTGGTTTTAGAACACATTCTGTCTTTGGGGATTTCGTCTAAATTTATACAGAGATTTTGATTAGATTGACTATTGAATAACAGACATCAATAACTAAATGAAAAAATTCAGATCCCGCCCCAGAATAGGAGGAGTTTTATACCATCCGTGGATTTGGTAGAAAAAAATTATCGGATATTTTAATATGTTATTGTTTAGCAATCAAGCAGGACGTCCACCTAACAGTAAGCATATCACCGCTGCATCTGGACCACTGCAGTACCAGAGGCATCTCAGTTGCAGTACCCGCTTGAAGACAAAGCTGAGCTGATGAACTTTACAATTCATAAAATGAATATAAAATTAATCACCTAGAGCAGTAGTGACCCAGTGGTTAACGGCCCCGACTTACGACTGGGTTCGAACCCAGGCAGGTGCTTTACTTTGTGTAAGTAAATAATTTCATCACCACTGCTCTCAAAAACGGTGAAGGAAAACATCGTGAGGAAACCGGCAAGTCCTAGAACCAAAAATTCGAATACATGTGACATCTACCAACCCGCACTGAGCCTGCGTGGTAGATTACAGCCCACTCCTCTCGAAGAGAGGAAGCCTGTGTCCCAAGAGTGGGAACATTTTAGGCTGACTATGCTGAGGTATGCTATACCTATTTCCTACCTACAGCTGTAATTAGAAAGCCTGATTTATCAGTGGATAATAACATCCCGATAATTAGAACACTATTTCTATTCGACAAATCTCCTCAAATAAGGCGTAAATAAACAAGCAAAAAATGCTCTTACATCCGTGAATAGATTCAAGGGTTAATCTATAAAAACGTGCTAATAAGGGATTAGCTTCGTTGTCAGGAATGTTCGCGTCTACTAAGTAATTAATGTAGGACACCACGTGTTCCATTATCGTAAGCTGCTGCCAATCTTACTTCGACTTAACATGGTTCGGTACGGTCAGATAGGAAGAGTGTATTGATTTAATTTTGGTGTATTTTGGGTAGTTAAGATCCGATCGGGTAAGACGTAAAATATATATAGACTTCGAACCCAGGCAGGCGTTTTTCGGCGGCAGTGATCTCTCGCGTCCGGCCCTGGTCCAGGCCATAGTACCGAGTGAGAGTACATGGGAAGCCATCATCTCCTTCTGTGAAGCAGTAATGCTCATGAAGGAGGAGGCGGAACGCGCGAGAGAGAGGCAATCTTTGCGCCCTCACGCCCCTAGTCACCGCAGGAGACGCCCTGGGCGGCGGGAATCGTGAGCTGATTCCCGGCCACCGTAGGCACGGTCTTGCGGACGGCGAGCAATGGGTAGCTCGCCGTCCGGTAAGGACCAGGCCCGGGTCGACGGCGCGTTGTGTCCCATGCGTGCCTCAAAGAGATGTCAGCACTAACTGACGGGGTTCGCTAGGGCCGATGCCAACCAGGACCGCGGGATGTTCGAAAGAGTTACCGTGGCCCCTGGCACAGTCAACTGAAGGAACACGGGTGGGTTTTAGTCAGGCGCTTTACTTTGTGTAAACAATTTCATCACCACTGCTCTCAAAACGGTGAAGGAAAACATCGTAAGGAAACCGGCATGTCCTAGGACCAAAAATTCGAAGACTTGTGACATCTACCAACCCGCACTGGGCCCGTTTGGTGGATTAACTCCCCCTCCCCACTCCCCCACTCCCCCTCACAGAGTGGAGGCCTGTGTCTCAGCAGTGGGAACATTATAGGTTGATTATGCATCCATTCAAAAAGTTGTCAGCAAAATTGTTTTCATACCACAAATTGTTATTGACATTTACACGAGTCCTACATTTACTCGTCCACGTAGCTATCATGTCCGAGCATTAATTCCAAGTATCTGAAAACAACAGATTCAGCCATTTTCCAGACAGAATTCCAGGTATAAATGCAACAGACAGCACCAGAGAAAATTCCTGGTACTACCGGTATATAGGTAGTATTAATTTTATTGAGTCTCGCCGTCTATAAATACTTCGCTGTTTTCATTTGTTCAACCATGCACCGAACACCCTATATATAAGTTTAAAAAATAGAGGTGCGGAAAGTTGATGTGATTACTCATTTTTAACCTGACTATGGGAAAGAGAAAGGATTATGAATGTACACCCGTGAACGTTCCCGGTCGCCCACTTTTCACCCTTATTCCCTTAGGAATAAGGTTAAAAAGTGGTCGGGCGGGAACGTTCGCCTACGTACATATTATGTAGATAAATGAAAAAAACCTTAGTATATTCTCTGATATAGCTAAAACTATTGAACCTATTTCAACAAAAGTACCGACACTTTACACGACACCGAATTCAATCCCAGGACTGACCGACTCAATATGAGTTAGTATAGTGACCTTTTTGCTATAATCAGCCTATAATGTTACCACTGCTGAGACACAGGCCTCCTCTTTGTGAGAGCGAATGGGTCATAATCCATCACGCGGGCCCAGTGCAGGTTGGTAGGTATTTTTGAATTTTTGGTTCTAGGACATGCCGGTTTCTTTACGATGTTTTCCTTCACCGTTTTGAGAGCAGTGTTGATATAATTAAATACACAAAGTAAAGCACCTGCCTGGGTTCGAACCTATGACCTACAACTCGTAAGTCGGGGCCGATACCACTGGGCCACCACTGCTCACTCCTGCAGTAACCTCCTTACTTATTAGTAAATACACAAAATGCTTACGTTCGCGTTTTCATTGCAAAGTGGCAAAGTTCACTAAGACGTGGAGCCAAGTCGTGTAAGCCGTAAATCTCTTAAGGACCTCCGAGTAATCTTTAAGACTTCCCTCCCGTAGGTAGATAGAGAAAAAACATGGCGACCAGAAACGATCAATAATTACATCGTAGATAACGTAGATTTTACTGATATGTAAAACACACAAAAATGTTTGTCATACACAAAAAATAAAAAGCATTTGCAGGCTACTAAAAACACATGAAGTTTCCAGTATTCCAAAATGTGGGTGTATTATAGCTACACCTCTGTCTAAACCTTCGGGGATTACAGGCGTGGTGTTATGCTGGGTGTTCATTATTACTGCTCATTAAATCATTGAAAGTTTTAATTCCATAAAGTTGCATAACACATCAATCAACCATTTACCTAAACTATTAATTTAAAACACGATTCCGCTACAGTAACCTCAAATAAGAGTGACAGAAGCGTAATTATAAATCATATTGATAGTACGTGAATGAAGCGAATGAAATGAATGAACATGTCCAATAATACAGAAACGTTGAACGTAGAGTGAATGTGTGACGTAATCCGTACTCACAGACTGGTAAATCCTTTATGGACGATTTATTATTCTTAATTTTTGTAGCGTTTTATGCTGAAATTATATCGTGTTTCAGTTTATGAAGAGTCAATTTAGGAAGGGGGTAAATTAGTTTATGTAAGTACCTGATAGAGAAAAATGACAGCTTAATCATCTGTATCATTCTTTTATGACCAGCCAGTTACAGGCATTCTAAAATAAGGGGTTCCTTTTTTAAAATAAATTAATCACTAGCTTTTGCTCGCGGCTTTACCCGCGTGGAGGTTGCAAATTATCCCGCGGGAACGTAGTACCCCGCTATCCCGTGTGGTAAAACAGCTTATAAATTATCTGCGTGCCAAATTTCATCTAAATCAGTTCAGCCGTTTTTGCGTGATTGAGTAACAAACATCCAAAAAAACAAACTTTCACATTTATTAGTAGGATTAATAAGTATAATATAGTGAGCGCCTTAGGGCTAATTTTACCAATGAAACTGAACGCGATCAGCACATAAACCAAGTTTAAGGGCTGTCAGTGTCATTATTTTCTGTGGAATATTGACACTGACAGCTCTTGAACGTGGTTTAGATGTGCTGATCGCGTTCAGTTTCATTGGTAAAATTCGCACATAAAGTAATAATATTTAGAAGGAGTTTACTACTTCCCCATTCAACAAACTGAAGTGAAATCTGTTCCCACGAACTAGTGGATACCGCTACGGATAACTCTTTCATAACTTAATTTTCCACATTAAAACTTACATAGCTCGTTTAAATATTTTGCTAACACTCAAACGGTAAAAGAATTAATAAAGCTATTAAAAAGAACTATTTATATTCCGCAGTAAACCCTAATGAACTAGTACTTAAAAAAAGTTAATCAAAGCATATTGCGGGCAAACAACCCGCTAGTGTGGGGGTTACAAACCGGACCCGATCTGTTTTAGTTATTAAGCACTAACTTAGGCTAAGCTATTTTGTTACTAAAACTGTGAACCTCAATGTAGTCTGAAGTTAATAATATACAACGTGTATATATACGACATTAAATGAAAGCGAGCACAGTACTAATCCATCGAAACATTTAAAAACACGAAGATTAGTAGTTAATAGAAAATTTGAAAATTGCAGTTTTCAAATAAAATAAATAGCAGAATCAACTGCATAAAAATTAAACACGCTTTATCTACGAAAAGTCACTAACTAACGGTGCGGTGCGGGGTGTGGGGCGCACGGCGGCAATGTTTGCCTATTATTACGGACTCAGATCTACATCATGTTGAAAAATAAGAAAATGAAAAATAATTTCCTGTGGCTAAAGTATTCATTGGATTCGATTGATTTTTTGGAATGTCAAATTACTGACGACTGAAAGAGAGAAATCGGTGTGTAACTATTCACCTGATATAATACGTTTATTACTAAGGAGGTTAGATTATATACTTACCTGTATCAGACTCGGAACATATTTTGTCATTTCTCTGGTCTACCTCGATGTTTCTCAGTCACCTAGCGACCTACATTCGGCCGAACCTCCGTGACCTCGCAAGTCTTATATACGAAAGGCAATTTTGTCGGATAATAGGTAATTGTGAGCGATTTCAGCAAAACACTGTGACTTGAGTTAATTGTTTAAAAATTGGGGTGAAATTGTTTTATTTTTAGGGTTCCGTACGTCCGAATGAAAAAACGGAACCCTTATAGGATCACTCGTGTATCTGTCTGTCTGTCTGTCGGTCTGTCACAGCCAATTTGTTGAAATTTGGTACACATACTCGTAATAATATGAATTTCTGTGGGCCAAAAGTTTTTCAAACTGTATCGTGTCATATCAAATAAAAGGGCTTACTATGAGAGCCTAAAAAAAAATTTTTTTAATGTTATTTTAGAAAATAGATGAAAATGGACCATTACCCCTTCTTATCTCCGAAACCACTGAGCCTAACATTTTGAAAAAAATACAGAAAATACATACATAGTTCTACACTTATAGATTACAGGAAAACCTATAAAAAGTCTATGTTTTTAAAACGAAATGGTAAATCTCTCAATATTGTGCGTACAAATTCACATTTGCAGTTGGAATGTATTGGAGAACATGTTTTTCAACTACAATGTTAAGTTTGTTCTTGAAATAAATTCAAACCAACTATTCGTAGGTGGTATGAGTTTATTCCAACCACCACGGACCACGCACAATCAAGGGTTTCGGACCCTTGATTGTGTGTGGTCCGACACGCACTTGGCCGATTTTTCATATATTTCACGCGTGAAAAAGGAAGACATTGAGCCCTTTTCAGACACTAACCATTGCCTACATAAAAATATACTACTTTTATTTACGAAGCGAAGGGAAAAGGTAACGAAATGCCTACTAGTAAATAAATTTGTGTCTGCTTTAATAATTCTTTACCAGCGGTTAAAAAATATAATTAGGTATAATATCGCATTTACAAAGAAAATGATTAGAGATGGTTTTAATAAAAACTAATTAGAGTAGATTAAATTAATGAGTTAAGTAATTTAATTTTGACCAACCTTGTAACCAAGATATGAAATTTCGGTTCGCGAGATATAAATTACCTAAATAATCGATTTCTTTTTGTTAAAATTCCCGCGCTATGAATTTATTGTATTTAGAGTTTGTTCATTAATATTAACGCTCAATAGTCAAAAACTTTCATTACCTGCCTACTCATAAGAAAACTGTTCATTGTTAGAATACTCAAAAATTGGATTTTTTAAATTTTCCTCATTAAAATCGCTATCCTCTTTTGCATTGACATTCGAATTTAGAATAATCCATTTCCCCAGCCAATCACAAGCTGTATCGTGTCCCACTGGTCTACATACCCCACTACTTCAGCCTACGTATTGAGCTCGACCTTACTTCCTTCGCCTCTCCATCACCCGTGACATTTTCTACCCACTTCACCTGGCTCACCCTCTTGATAACCTCAACCTAAATCTTTTGTATCCCTTTATGTAACTAGATGAATATTTATATGTATTTATTAGCTGAAATTAAATTATCTATGAAACAACTATTTTATAGGGAATGATTTCGTTAAGTGATAAATGTATTTATTTCGTAAATTGGTTAAAAATAACACTCAACCCAATAAAGGAGCGACACTCAACGCGAATCGCACGCGACACAAAGGCACCACGTGTCGCGCGACGAGCGGTGCCTTTGTGTCGCGTCGCATGTCGCGCCTGCTTGCAGGAGCCTTAATACTCGTCAATTTTTTTATTAAAATTAGTTGAGGTCGGTGTTTACTAAGCGACTACTCTGAGAGGAAACATCGAAACAAATTCAAAGGTCAAAGTCTCTTTTAAAGTCCATACAATAAATTGTAATTGTTAGATCCTAATGTGAGGACCATGTAGGTTAATGTCTGAGATGGTCTCTTGAGAAAAGCAGCACACAGGTTAATTTACAAAGTGTGCTTAAAATACCAGCAATAATTTCTGGGTTCATATCAGTACGTACCTATTTGTTGAAAAACTGCTTCTAAGTTTCAATTCCTATGGCAAATATTGAAATATTTTAGCAGCTTTACATGTCATGAACAAAAATGGAAAATTCGATATCATCCGTGATTTTAGGGATTTCAAGAAATCTTTATTTAAAAGTATTCTCATTTCTTGGCGACACATGCACCGATGATGACAATCGTATAAACAAAAAACATGTTAGTTTTGTGCAATAAATAGGTACTAAGCTGGTATTAGCAATTTAGTTTACAAGCTCTAATAGTCAAATGATAAAACTTGATAGCTTATCAAGTTAATTGGACAGTTATGTACGGGACATGGTGTTTATTTTATTATTTATGGTGAGTGTTCCGTCGAGACTTCATTCCCATAGATTTTATAGCCTCATGGCATTTTAAGCGAGTAGTTATTAGTGCTCAATTTAACAATTAATCACTTAACGAAGATTACGAGTGAAATGAAATGGACCAAATTGTGGATGCATTAGCCAAAGCTGTTTAAGAAAACTATTTGCTACTGCCTGAACAAATTGGGCAATCAGTCCCAAGAATATCTAAAATCTACCACTACTAATAATTAGATTACCTCGTCGTGATGAAGACACCACGATATATTCTAGTTAGATGCCCTTATCACCGAATATGCCTACAAGATAAAAATAATAAAAGTATGTTTGTCAGCTCCGACGCAAGACTGGAGTTTACTCATAATTTCAAAGTGAAAAGTGCGCAAGGTACGTTGCGCAGAAAAACATAACGCTTTTGAGTTAACGCTTGTATTAATTTCACTGCTCATAAAATTTCGAAAATGGAGTAAACTCCAAAAAAAGTCGTTAGGTGTCGTCCGACACCCGGTTGGAACGATGTTCCTTTTGATGTATCATCATCATCATCAGCCTACAGCAGTCCACAGCTGGACACAGGCCTCTCCAATTGCACGCCATTCAGCTCGATTCTCGGCAGCTCTCATCCAGCTGCTACCAGCCACCCTGCGATGATCATCGCTCCACCTAACCTGAGGGTGTCTTACAATGTACATTACGTTTGCCGGTTCGCGGTCTCCACTCAAGAACACGTCCACCCCAACGGTCATCGGTTTTCGATGTATATTATGGATTAATACAGAGCCATCTAGTTTGGTCTCAAGTTTGAAGTGCCAAGTGTCAAATGTATTTGATTTTTATTAGTGAACCATCTGAGGTGGCTCTTGACGCTGAACTGTTGACACAGGAAACTGCCTTTTTCGGGTATAACGCTTTTTCGTTATATAACGATTTCTAACAATTTACTCCTACCGTAAGCCGCGTTAAAGAACTTCATTCCAAAAAAAAAAAACTAATCTAGCAAATACCCATCAAAAGGGTCACAGAATCCATCATCATCAAAATCTGCCAATAAGCCTTTTTTCCTCTGAAAAGGCTTATAGGAACACAATAGTAAAGAAAACCTACATTACCCAAACCCGACAAGCTCTACCTATTTATAAACCGCAAACAAACAAAACAGTAATTTTTAGTATATTTAGCATGTACAATAAACAACAAAACTCGGCTTTCAGCAGAAAATGAGAGAAAAAGCATAAAAAGTAGGCGTCGTACAAACTTGTAGGCTACGCATTCACACGGTGCGAGTACAGTCGACGCGCGTAAAAGTGATGTACAAACATACTTTTGTGTGTTTTGCTTGTTGTACTGCACCCATTTTGTAACTGAATTAATCAGTGGGTCTGGTGTAAGTTACAAGAGATGGAGTTTTGAAAGAATAACTTTGTGGAAATAAAAACAAAAAAATACGATTTCATTATGCGATGGGATCTGAACCAACTCTGAATTTTTTTTTTTTTTAAATACCTACATATAATGTCAATTTTGTTTGTTTTCAGACTATACAAGATTTTAGATGTATCGTCATTTTAATCACACGCACCGATTCCGCGCGAGGTCACGCGGATGTCCGCGATAGATGCACCGAATCGGCGTAAAATGGCCGACGCAGTTGAGGGGCACTTCCAGTCGTTGTTTGCGAATTTATAAGTAGGTATAGTGTACGATCTTCCTACCACTCACTAACTGAAATGAAACTAAAAATACAAAAATAATGTTATTATTCATTCCTATAAAATACACAAATGATTTGATAGTAAAGCTCGTACACTGTTGTATATTATTCTGATCGAGGCGTCGACGACGCAATGAATTTAGAATTACCCTCGCACCACATATAACTTTATGATGGAAATAAAATTGAGTTTCATGAAATCATTCTAACTTAGTCACACGTATCGCATATTCCTTATACTTGTTATGATATTTGTATTTGTTTTAAGGATATACCTGTTTGGAGGTGTTTGGTGAAGCGAAATGTTTATGCCTTTGAATACCAGCGGAAGAGTGATATCGACAACAGGCGACACCACCTCAAGAGTAAACTACCCTCCAACAAACAATACTATTAGCAAAATCGTATTCTAACGTGTCCTTACTGTGCACGTATCTTATTTGCCAAGCTAGGCTGCATGAGGGTCAGTCTACCAAACAACAAAATCCTCACGGATGCTCGAGCACTTTTTAAATTTCACTGAATAAGTAAATGTATCAATATTGACTTTAAGTACCGTCAAGTCGGGTTATTTTGACTCTAGGGCA
Source organism: Fissipunctia ypsillon (assembly GCA_947568875.1). NCBI lineage: Eukaryota > Metazoa > Arthropoda > Insecta > Lepidoptera > Noctuidae > Fissipunctia > Fissipunctia ypsillon. Next base: position 9,058,118 of record OX387659.1, on the reverse strand, counting down.
TAACTTTGGCCCAAATTGAGACAACAGTTCCGCAAGTACGCGTCTATATCGCCATCTATTGGTTACCGAAGGAATACGACGTTTGGTTGTGTGGTCGCGACTCGACGGGCAGTTCAAACATCAAGTCTAGATTTGGGCCAAAGTTATGCCCTAGAGTCTAAGTGTGACTTGACGGTATACAATCCGACGCAGACATGAACGCTTACGGTTACTCTTCATTCCACAACAAAACGTGAAATAATTCATAAACACTAGCTTTATTCGCAGTACCTTTTGCAAGTGGTTTCATTAATTCAATTGCATTTGAGAAGGATCCAATTATTACAATTCATTGTTTAATTAAGTTTGCAGTTTAAATTAAATAAAAACAGACCCACCATCAACCAATTATAAGGATGTGCAATTGTGCATTCAACTCATCATAACTAATATTATAAATGCGAAAGTGAGTTTGTTAGTTTAATTAAATAAATAATAATAATAAATTTCTTTATTGCCGTAAAAACAGAGGTTACAGAAAAATTTGAGACAAAAAAAAAATGAAAATGAAAAAAAATATGTGAAAATGTGTGAATGTGATGTGTGTGTGTGTGTGTGTGTGTGTGTGTGGTGTATGTGTGTAAATGTGTGATGTGTGTGTGTGTGTGTGTGTGTGTAAATGTGTGATGTGTGTGTGTGTGTGTGTGTGTGTGTGTGTGTGTGTGTGAATGTGATGTGTGTGTGGCTCCAGAGCTAGGTTAGAATACCTGTATTTCAGGAGTCAGAATTGTTTGTTTGTTACGCTTTCACATCTTAACTACTAAACCGATCATCATGAAATTTTGCATACACGTTCTCAGGGCTACAGAAAAGGACATAGGATGCCTTTCATCTAGAAAAAAGTACTGTTCCCGAGGGATTTGATTGACAAAATCTACATTAACTCGAGCGAAGCCACGGGCAAAAGCTAGTCTATTATAAATGCGAAAGTGAGTTTGTTTGTTATGCTATCACGCTAAAACGGCTGAACTGATTTGAATGAAATTTGACACATAGGTAGACCATGACTAGGAAAAGGACATAGGCTACTTTTCATCCTGACGCTGTCGAAATCTCGGGCAATATCTAGTTAAGTTACAAAAGCATTGCTCACTTAAGTATTACCTTTTACTTTGTGAAAGTTATGAAAATTAACTTAAAATGTGCACTGAATAACATTTTCTCAAGTTAAATCGTGAATTCTAGAAGCAGCATAACGCAAACGAAGCTATTTATGGCAGTTTAGCTTTATTCGCTTCTTTACCTCCAGCTTAAACTTGCATGCAGCTTAAATTTTATTTCATCATCATTATATCGTTAGTGTGCACTGTAAAGAGTTCATTATTAAGTTCACTGTCTATTAGCGTTATAGAGAGATCGTTTAATGAAATAATCCTGAAGAATATCGTGTCTTTTCCTGAATTTTAGATGCTATTTTAGGGCTCCGTACATCAAAAGGAAAAAACGGGACCCTTATATATGATCACTCGTGTCTGTCTGTCTGTACGTCACAGCCAATTTGCTCCGAATCTAATGGACTGATTAAGTTGAAATTTGGTACACATATGAATTTCTGTGACACGGACGTGTAACGTAAATAAATTAATTTTGAATATAGGGGTCATTTTAATAAGAAACAATAAGAAAATTAAAAAAAAAGTTTTGCAAACTGTACCGTATATCAAATGAAAGGGCTTACTGTGATAGTCTCAAATATTTTTTTTAATAATTTTAAAATAAATACTTTTAAAGTTATTTAAGAAAATAGACGAAAATTGACCATATTCATCCTTTATCTCGAAAACTACTGGGCCTAAAATTAAAAAAAAATACAGAAAATAGTTCTATACCATAGATTACAGAAAAACCTATAAGAAGTATAATTATGGTCTTAAAATAACAAGATAAATCTTTCAATATTGTGCGTACAAACTAAGATTTTCAGTTGGAATGAATGGGGGAACATGTTTTTCAACTACAATTTTAAGTTTGTTCCTGGGATAATTCTGTTTCTTCTTTCTTCACCTCAACTACGGAACCCTTCATTGTGCATGGCCCGACACGCACTGGGCCGGTTTTTGTAAAGATTACATGATGTATGGGGAATGGTTAGTAGCCTACTGGCAACTTGCGATGAATATTATATGTATTTAGATAATACAGAATCAACTCTGCTATGTCAAATATTTTCTCCAATAAATTCTTTGTACGACTGCCGATGACGTAAAAGAAAATAGAATTACAAAGCTTTCGATACAATCTTGCAACCTATTCAAATTTCACCACGTTATCATAACCACCTACAATGTTATTCATAAGCTCGTGTATTAGTTCTACCAACGCGGGGAGGATACAGCGGAACAAAAACACTTAGCTTCCAAATCGCTACCATAAACCTCTCATCACTTAACACACTCAACATTGCTACGTCGGTAAATAATATAGTTCTAGGTACGCAACAATCGCGTGACAAGCGTCCTAAGCCTTGCGTGTCTCTGATACTCTGTTTACACCGCGATATGGCTATCACGCCGTCAAACTTACACTGTTTACCTCACTACAACGTTACTGTCACCTTTCATTCAGTTGGGAATTAGAGATAAAATCAACAGAATTGTCGTCACAATTGCAGCAACCTTTGGGGAACACTTCGTGCACATTGAGAACGGTATTAATGTAACCGTTCTACTAGATTATTTAAAGGTTTTCGTACGAATGCAGGGCGAGTCTCTAGGGTGTTTCTGTACGCAACGTTTACGTTTTAAATTTGTATAAGGTGGAGCCTTTCATTTTCATGATGGTTACTTTTTTGTGTGTGTTTGTTTTGGTTTATTTTTTAAGAATTTAATAAAATTCAAACTGCCATTTGCCTGTTCGAAGAAAAATGCAATGATTGAATTGAAGATGATTGAATAATTATAGAAAAATAACATACTAATGGAGTTTTATAAATTTAGCTTAAATTTAGTTAATTATTGATGTCTGTTTAATCATACATACCGCATAACATCACGCCTGTAATCCCCGAAGGTTTAGACAGAGGTGTAGCTATAGTACACCCACATTTTGCAGTTATGTTTAGTGTCGTGTAATGGGGGCGAGCCTATTGCTATCAACCGGGCACAAATCCAGATTCTGGGCTGCTACTGAGAAATTCCGGATGGAAAAATCCAATAACACTTTGCCCGACCTAGGAATTGAACCCAGGACCTCATGCTCAGTAGGCCACGAGGCAGCCAAAAAAAAAATAGTAGTAAATATTAAAGGTACTGTAGAGATTATTTTTCAGTGTACCTAAGTTTGGTTGTAGGTAGACATATTGGAATGAAACGTATCACGGCTATGAATTATGTACTCCATTGAGTAATGACCTCATTCCGCCCGCTCCCTTCTACCATCGGACATCTAGACGCACTGCAGGTTACCATCCCTACCTAGTTGCTATTCCACTAATTCGCACTAAGCGTTTCCAAATGTCTTTTTTGATGCACACAGCAAAGGAGTGGAACTCTCTGCCTGCCTCTGTGTTTCCGAACATATACAGCCCCGATCTCTTCAAAGTGAGAGTTAACAGGCTTCTTCTGGGTAAGCTCGCTCCATCGTCGACTTTGTCTCTGTTATCTCTGACCTAGACTAGAGTCAAGAGCAAACCTATCTCAAATAAAAATAAAAATAAAATAAATTTATAAGTGTACTAGCTTCTGCCCGGGACTTCTTGCCCCCTCGACCCACCCCGTCATATCGCATCGCCCGCCCACGCTATTACTTCGTTTTCGCTTAGCGTTCTTTCTGACTTTTTTCATTTTGCTCGGCTCCTAACTGTCATAGCGTGATGTTAAATAGCCTTTAAACTTCCTCAAGAATTGGGCTATAAAATGTAAAAATAATTTTTCTAATCCGACCGGTAGTTCCAGAGATTACCCCCTACTTACAAACTTATAAACAAAGAACATTGTTAAAAATGGCCTATGAGTCAACACGTATGCAACCTTTACAATAATTACTAGTTTTTTTAAAATATAATTTACATTACAATTATTATAATAGAACGGACACTTCAGAATTCCGAAAGCATTTTAAAAAGTAATTCGCTTCGGTCTTATTCCCCGGCGCCATTATTTCTTGCTTGAATTTGACGTTTTGAATAGGCAAAGGGTATTGTAGCTCATACAGCCAAGCCTTGTGCATCGCAATTAAAAAACTCAGCACTCTCAGCGCTGTGTGAAACGAGCCACATCGACATGTCAGTGTCGTCGTTGAATTCAAAATAAAAATCAAAATATTTTATTTCACATCAATCTACATGGACACTGAAACGTCAGAAACTAGGTGCACGGTTCCAATTGGTCATTTCCTGTGGAGAAGAGCCGGCAAGAAACTCCACGGTTATTCTTTTAAAAATAAATGACAGATGACAGTTTGACATTGATTACGGTATACCTCTGATGCTCTGCCTAACTCTTTTGGGTAAACAAGCGAGATTTTATTTATGTAGAATTCGTAGTAAAATGCAATACTTACTCCTAAGTCACACAAAAACGAAACAGTCCATAGCCCTAATCTAGTCATAACTACAAATAAATTAGTACTTATAAAGAAAGAATAGTTCTGACTAGGCTATTGTTATGTTATTAAACGTTTAAAGATAAAATCCAATGTATGTTCACTAATAAACGCTAAGTTAGTATGTTTCTACTGGCCTAATTATAACCTCAAAATCTGAAAGTGTTTGGATTTTTTACAATTCTCAGAAGTGTCCGCGATTTTAATTTAGTTTCAATTTAATATAAGCATTATTTAGTTCACATAAAGTTAAGTCACGTCTCTGTTGCTTCTTAGGCGAACGATGTATTGACGCCGAACAATGTCCTTTTAAATATTTATAATATAGTATAGATTAAACACCTACATTGGGTGGGCCTACATTAAAAGTGGTAAAAATGTAGTTAACATCATCTCTATAAGTATGTATCTCTAGGAGTATGTAAGGATCGTATCAGGCGGCGTTCTATAGTTTCTGCCAACCCCCATGGGAATAGACGTGAGTTTATGTAAGTATTATATGTGTAGGATCGTCAGGATTTACTCCGTTAGATTCGGACATCATGTGGGCAGAAGATAGGTTTCATGCAATGATAACACACTGGGTACAATACACGATGTTTATTAAAATCACAAATTAACACAATAACTGCAAATTACCCTTATCGCGATAACTGAGCACAACAAATCGAGTACAGTTCCGCGACGTCTCAACCCCGATGCGATCAGACACTGGAATATCCTCCTCGCCATGGGCTTAAAACATCACGACTCTGTAGAAGCGCGCCGTAGGTGTGGGTAGATCACATGATGTCGTCAGTGGCGCGCTTGCGATTCGTTTCATGTCCGTACTAATGACCGGATTCGTCATATGTATGTGTATTATCTAACACTAAAATTGTTTAATTAATTTGTGCCGACTTGTTCCAATTAACACCCCATATACAACCCTTTCTGTGCTCGATACCTAGAGATCCTTCACATTAATGTTGAGATCTCTTACTGGCATAGGGATGTGGCAATATTTTCGGCAATCGATAATTTTACATTTTGTTTTGCAATAAACAATTGAGTAACTGAAGACAAGGATTTAAAATGAGATTGCATAGTTAAATAAGTGCTGAATACGCCACGCCACACTCACGCCTTGTTAAGTATATTGTTAATAATTATTCCATGCGTGCATACGTAATCAGCATTTATTAAGAATTCCTCGTTCGCGGGGAAATGTAAATACATATGTAGGTTAAATAAAGTGTAAACATAGTTCCACAAACCCAACGAACCGCTGAGCTACATGCTGTTTCATATTTTGTAACAAAATATACGTGATATCAAATAAAATAATATTTCATTGTAAACAGTTTAGCCACAACGTTTACCGTTTTATATTACAACTGTTCATTGATAATTATTGCTAAAGCTTGTGTGATATTTCATAAATCGCTGTAATAGTGTTTTAGGTTTCAGCTGTTACAGACGATTTATTACCTAAACAACTAGGTAGGTTATATGTATTTAGTATTTTTGTTTTGTTTTCAATCCTTAAAAAAGCTAATGACAGTAATTAAACAACGACATACCTTATCGATAAACCCTAATTTTCGAAGGCACATCACTATTGAATAGAGGCGTTGGTATAGCAACAACACTTTATCTTTACGTCGATGATGATGAGAACAACACTAGAAGCTGTGTTGTCAGGCACAAGGATTCGGTTACAGCCTGCGTTATCGAGTACAGCGTCGCCATTTTCATTTCTCGATTATCGTCAAATATACTACTAATAAATTAAATAATACGGGATAAAGGTTAAGCTTATTGATCCATGTAATAATAACATGAACACTCATGCTATTGTTATATAGATCTTAACCTTTATTAACTATTAGATAATGTAGGTACACAGACACACCTACATTATCTAATAGTTAGGTATAATATTTTGGGAATCTAATAAATGGTCCATCAAAGTGGTATAGTTTCTATAGCTTAATTAAACGTGTAATTGAAGATTTATCGTTGAGCTCCTTCAGTTCTGAGTTGAGCTATACGATTACTGACAAATGCGTGCAGTGACTGGACAGGTCCACTCAGTCTGTGAGGTTTTTTCTTCAAAAGACCATTTCAGACACCAATCTACATGGTCTTCACATGATCTGACCAAGATTATGTGAAGACTATGTCTGAACTTTAAAAGAGACTGAGACCTCTGAGTTTGTTTCGGCCTTTCTTCTCAGAGTAGTCAGATAGAAAACGCCGGCCTCATCTAGTTTAAAAAAAATGTGATTGACGTGTAAAAGTGTTTGTACAAACCTACTTACAGATATAAAAATCATTTATCATTTCCGATAATAGTCAAACTATTGTTGTCACGCCTACTGCTTCAGATAATCCCAGCCTATTACTGTCCCAGCGCAGGGCAAAGGCCTCTCCTCATACAGAGAAGGCACGAGCATTGATTACCACGCTTGCTCAAGACGGGTTCCTAATTTCAGACATATTAATTGACCGTCTCGTTGGTCTAGTAGTCGCAAGCACTACTGCTGAGCATGAGGTCCTATCCATGAAGTTCGATTCCCGGGTCGGCCAGTCTTATTGGGTTTTTATATCTGTAATTTTTCAGTAGCAGCCCGTAATCTGGATTTGTGCCAGGTTGATGGCAATAGGCTCGCCCCCTATTACATAGGACTTAAACATAACTGGCGAAATGTGGGTGTACTATAGGTATACGTCTGCCCAACTCTTCGGAGACACAAGGCGTGATGTTATGTTATTTTATTAATTATAAGTCCTAGTTTCCTCACGATATTTTCATTCTTCGATTTCAGTGATGATCGATTCGATTTCAGTGATGATGATTCGATTTCAGAGGAGCTCGTGGCTAAGTAATAACAGCCGCACGGGTCGATCCATCAGGTTGAACTACGCTTGCCGGGGTTGGTCTGTGGATGGGTGACCATCTTTACATACCGAGACTCCTCCGTGCCTCGGAAAGCACGTTAAGCCGTTGGTCCCGGCAGTCATTTGTGGATCTTTGACAGTCGTTACGGGTCGTCAGAAGTCCGAAAAGTCTGACAACCAGTCTTACCAAGGAAGTATCGTATTACCCAGTTACTGGGTTGTGGAGGTCAGATAGGCAGTCGCTCCATGTAAAATACTGGTATTCAGCTGCATCCGGTTAGACTGGAAGCCGACCCCAACATAGTTGGGAAAAGGCTCGGCAGATTGATTGATTTCAGTGATGATCGACTAAAAATGCTGAGGCCAAATAATATGAAGCATCCTTTTCCCAGAGTTTTTTTTCCTAAGTCGTTTATTTATCTTTCTTTAAAATTCGTAGAATTTAAAACCAAGAAGCCAGAACGCAGTCTTAAAGCATTTTAAAGTACATAAATAAACTTTACAAAACACTTTGTCTTTTGCCGCCAACATAATTCTTAGTCAAGAACATTAAAAATATTCCCACGACAAATAAAATCGTTCTGGAGAGGAAATTTCAGTTTCCCAAAACCGTTCTGCATTAAATATAGGTAATTACCCGAACAATAGGTCTTTTTGCCCCTTCTTTTTGCCGCCATGAATCGTTGCTTTTCTTTCGCGTTTTTATATTTTATTTTTCGCGTATAAAAGCTCATCTTCGCTCACTTGGTGGTATAATAGGGAGATTGTTTTCGTTGACATAATTATAATCTACTTTTTAGGGTTTCGTAGTCAACAAGGAACCCTTATAATTTCGCCATGTCCGTCCGTCTGTCCGTCCGTCCGTAGCTTAGCTCAGAGACTCTTAGTAATAAAAATCTATAATTTGGCATGAATATACATATTAACCACGCCGACAGTGGTCAAATAAAATCTTGAAAAAAAATTTTTTTAGGATACTTCCTGTACACGTAAAGTAATATAATAAATATAACATAATCAGCCTATAATATTCCCACTGCTGGGACACAGGCCAGAGGGAGTGGGCTGTTATCTACTACGCGGGCCCACGGGTTGGTAGATGTCACATGTCTTCAAATTTTTGGTTCTAGGACATGCCGGCTTCCTCACGATATTTCCCTCACCGTTTTGAAAACACACTCGTGCACACATACACACGCAAACACGTAAAGTGGGGATATTTTTTTTCTCGTCTACCCCATGGTGTGGGGTGTTGTTGGACAGGTATTTTTTAAATATTGTTGGTTGGTGAAAATAATTTTTCGATTAAGGTATTCGTTTCTGAAATATTAAGCTTTAAATTGCAAATTTTTCTTAGTGTCAAGTGTCCCCCCCTCCCTGCCAGCTAAACGGTTAGTTTTAGATATTATGTGAAAAAATTCACGGTAGTAGTATACAACGAAGTTAAAAGGAAAACTATCACAACTAAGTAGGCTTTACAAGTTAACCAGTAATAGCCGGCCTACTTAAATTTGCAGTTGGAATGTATGAGAGAACATGTTTTTCAACTACAATGTTAAGTTTGTTCTTCGGATTAATTCAGTCCAACTACGGAACCCTTGTGAAATCATTGTGCGTGGTCCGTCACGCACTTGGCCGGTTTTTTTTTACTCATGTTAATTTAATATAATCTATTATTGTCGCGTACAGTCTCCTCTTAAGAATCATCTTGTATACTCACAGGTTGCATTGGATATTATAAATTCTCAATACTCATGAATTTACATGCCTCAATATTTTTAAAACTAAAACTTACGTTTTTTATTGAAAACAAATTAATGAAACTCTAAAATTAACGTTGTTTATACAGTCACAGTACTAGATGTACACATTACTGTAATGTACAGGGTCAAATTAAATTAGCTAGCGAAACTCCGCAGACGTGATGGGTATCGACACCTTAAAAACAACAAAATAATTTAATTCCATAATAATTGTGTGGGGTCATCGACCGCATTTAGTGCATTCACTTGTAATATCAGTTTAAAACAATAGTTTTTTTTTGTGTAAACTTCACAAAAAAAAAATCACAGACGTGATGGGAGTTGATATCTAAACCCATAAAGTCTGCAGAGTTTCGCTAGCTAATTTAATTTGATCCTGTATAGTCAACGCATCTACTAGTCTAGCCACTCGCGAGATATCTCAGGCCCACAACTTAATTTGTGTGCCTGAGATATCTCTCGAGTGATACCTCACGCTTTATTAAGAGTTGTGAATGTAAACTTTGTTTACGTTATGTACCTACTAAGTACCTATGTGTTAGTTACTTTGTGGATCCTGGTAAACGGGATTAAGGGGTTACTTAAGGTCAAGAGGGAGATGTTGTCCCGTCTACAGCCATTACTGGTAAGATTGGCAATTGGATTGCTGATTTTGTCTTTGACTGTTCTTAATAATATTATGGCCAATTTGGATTTGATCTCCATTTTGCCATGACTGCCATAAAAGGAAATATCGAGGTACAGGTTAATTTCAATCTTTCAATCAAGTTTTGTGTGGATGTGACGCATATTTTCCCCCAACTTGTTTCTTTTTTGTGTTTGTGTTCTTTTTTGCATCATGTTTACCGTAAATAAACGTATTTTCTTTCTTTCTTTCTTTCTTTCTTTCTTTCTTTCTTTCTTTCTTTCTTTCTTTCTTTCTTTCTTTCTTTCTTTCTTTCTTTCTTGTCGACTTGTTGACTTGGTTAGGCTGAACTTGTAAAATGATTTATTTTACGAAAAATAACATGTTCTCACTCAAGCTACCCTTTCCTTATCCTCCTGAGTCCGCCATATTTTTTTCTCACTATGTCTAAAAGGCCGACTGTCCTTTATAAAGAACAAAATGGAAGAGTGCCGTAAGTCCTGAGACTTTATTTTGTAATTACAGTGTTACCACTGCATATCATGATTTTTGCCAGAACATAAGTTTTTTGCAAGATTTTTTAATTTTTTTAACATGTTTTACTTTGACCAGCCATTTGTTCTTTAAAAAGTACTTCCGGTCATAATACACAAAAGTAGGAATTGAAAATTGTTCGTCTTATAGGACTCTCGGATGTGATAGGATATAGACTATCATAATAAATATAGTAAAACGCGGTTCTGTTTATGCTCAAAAATCAAATTATATTTTACTTTTAATAAGTTTTTAACAATTATGACAAATTATTACACATTGGCTTATAATATTAAAAAACTTAGCTAGTACACTTTGGTAAAAGTTACTTAAAATCAAAATTAGATAAAGAAGAATCAGATGTTCTTAACAAAAAATAAACAAAAAGTAGGTATGTACTCAAATTATTAACAAATTGTTTTAAAATAAGAGAAAATTATTGATACATGACTGCTACTATTACAATTCTTACATTAACATGAACACAACAGCAACACCTTCCTATACTAATCACAATAATTGGTAACAAAAAATCAGTCAGCTTGCTTAGCAAGTTATAGGATACTTCTAATTAAAAATATATTTCCTTGTGAAATGAGATCACGATATTAAACAATCAACTTATCAACAATAAAGAAAATCTCAGCCTAATCTCTTTCATGGAAGATTTTAAAACAGTTTCTGTTTGTTGTCAGACATAAAGATAAATTGCACCCAATACATTTAACTGAGGTCTTCTTGGTACAGCCTTGATTCCTGCAGTGATGTTGAAAAAATATCTGGCAAATGGTCGATTCCATGCTTTCTTTTTGCTTTTAAAGGTAGTGGTACAATAGGCGGTCGCCGAACGATAACATTTGATCGAGTTTCTGGAATACCGTCATCATCAAATGATAAATCTCTGTAAACATTATCATCAATGAGCTTTTCAGCAATTCGCATTTTGAATTCGCGTAATTGAAATAAAATAAATATTTTGTGAGGCAGTATTCCTTTCTTTAACTGATCTTGTTTGTAGTTGATCCAAGAATTAGTAACTACAAGGTCAATGAAATGGGAAATAAATCTAACAGTCCACTTTCTTGTTTTTGCTCTTGATGGACAAACTGCCATCAGTCTATCAACCAAATCAACACCTCCCATGTTTCGGTTGTATTCTTTCACGACTTCTGGGCGAGAGACCTCAATATATGCTCTTGATTGCCTATTATATCTTCTGCAGTAATCGGTATTTTCCAAATCGCGATTAACAAAATAATTTTCATCATCCGATACATCCTCGAAATCTGACTGATTCACTATATCACTAATTTGGTTTTCTGTCAAATCTGAAATGATAAAATACACGGGTGTTAATTTATTAATTAAAAAATTATAATTTTCCTACTATTTATGAATTTTGAAACGGTAATACATATATTAATATTTTAATTTACCCCGAAATGGTATTAACTTAGCGTGAGTGGCAACTAAAAAATGAGAATTAGAAGGTAGCATTAAACTATTACTATAAAAGCCGAAAGTACTTTAAAAAGAACACAAAATGGCAGGCTATTATTATAGCAAACACCGAAATACCTTTTAAAAGAACATTTTTTCAAAAGCCTAATAAACACGAGCTCTTGCCACTTTTTCGTAAAAACTAGTGAAAACTACAAAACATAACATATTAGCAATTTAAAAACGTAACTCAATACAAGATTGAACAATAGATAAGTGAGATATTCAAAAATTAACTTACTTCTACTCCATCGGCCTTCCATTTTCAACCACGCACGCCGTTAAAGTGAATGATTGTTCATTTTGTTATTGGCTCATTTGATTCCCGAACATTTGAGCATCTGAATTTTGATTGGTCAAAGAAATCAAATACAGCAGGTTCAACGTTACAAACGAAAAACTTAATTGTGTGTTAAAAAAGACATTCGGTTTTTATACCAGCGACCAGGAAAAAATGTCAGGACTTAGTGACGTATAATAATTTGTCCTTTATAAAGACCACGGGGACTCAGGAGGTTATAAGGAACTAGCTTTTGCCCGTGGCTTCGCCCACGTGGGTGTCGGAAAACATCCCACGGGAACGTACTACCAGGATTAAAAGTACCCTATGTGCTAATCCAGGTAAACAATGTCTTCTCGCACTGCTTACATAGTATCCGAGAAGCGACGCCGACGCGCAGATTGATATATGATTGCTGGAGGATAAAACATACTAAAATCTAACAATAGTAACAGAATATATAACGGAACGGAAAATTACCGACTTGCATGCCAAAGAAGGCAACTTTAAAGCGAAAATAAAAATCCTCTTCATTCCCTATCCCGTGGAAATTGAATAAGTACAGGTACGGAACTTAGTACAGTTATTGTTCTCTGTATTACTAAAGTAATAAAGTGTCTTTGGCGATGGCGAAAGTCGGGCTGAGCGATGATGAGTTAGTAAGGAATTTTAACCCCCTAGGAGATGATTTTCCAAAAACTCTGAAACACGTGTTTTTTTAATTTTTAACCAGAATGCTAAATATACCAATTTTCATGGTTTAAACTACAAAAATTACGATTTTCCATACAAACTTTCATTCCATATTTTACTCCCTTTTTTTTTTTTTTTTTTTTTTTTTTGTGGATGGGAAATCATCAAATGACTTCTCCCGCTCTGGGCGGAGCGGGAGGGCGTGTCAGACTTTTACTGACTAAAACCCACCCGTGTTCCTTCTGTTGCCTGTGCCGGGGCCACGGTAACTCTTTCGAACATCCCGCAACCCTAGCTGGCATCGGCCCTAGCGGACCCCGTCAATAGTGCTGACATCTCTTTGAGGCGCGCGTGGAACACGACGCGCCGTCGACTCGGGCCTGGTCCTTACCGGACGGCGAGCTACCCATTGCTCGCCGTCCGCAAGCCCGCGCCTACGGTGGCCGGGAATCGGCTGCCGATTCCCGACGCCCAGGGCGTCTCCTGCGGCGACTAGGGGCGTGAGGGTGCAAAGCTTGCCTCTCCCTCACGCGTCCCGCCTCCTCCTTCACGAGCATTACTGCTTCGCAGAAGGAGGTAATGGCTTCCCATGCACTCTCGCTCCGTACCATGGCCTGGACCAGGGCCGGACGCGAGAGATCGCCGCCGCCGATCGCTTCCGCGAGGACACGGCGGTGCCCCGCCCAAGCCGGGCAGACTTCCACCGTATGCTCCACCGTGTCCTCCGGGCGATCCACACAGTGGTGACACCCGGGCGTTTCCTCCCGCCTTATCCGGAACAGGTACCTCCCGAAGCACCCGTGTCCGGTGAGGACCTGCGTCAGGCGGAAGGTGAGGACGCCGTGGCGCCTCTCCAGCCACTCCTCAAAGAGGGGACTTATCGCCGCAATTGTGGCGTGCCCAGCGCTGGGTTGCGACAATCGCACTCTCCATGCCGCCATGAGATCCTGCCGGAGCTCTGCCCGCCGTGCCGCGATTTCTCGCGGCAACGGAGTTACGCCCCGGCGTCCTGCCTCCTCGCGCCACTCCCAGATGTGCGCGAGGACTTTTGCCTCCAGATCCCATGGCGGTAATCCGGCAAGGAGGTTCGCCGCCTCCCCGGAGACCGTGCGGTATCCCCGGGCTAACCGGATGGCCATGACCCTCTGGGACGCGTTCAACCGACGGACCGGTCGCCGCCTCACGGAACGCGCCCACACCGGAGCTCCGTAAAGGGCCATGGACCGCACGACCCCCGCGTAGAGCCTCCGGCAGGAGGCGTTTGGACCCCCCAGATTGGGCAGGAGCCGCCCCAAGGCAGCCCCGGCCCGCTCCAGTCTGGGAGCCAAACGTCGGAAATGCTCCAATATTTTACTCCCTTAGGGATTGAATTTCAAAAAATCCTTCCTTACTCCTTGTCTACATTATAAAGGGAACCTTTGTGCAAAATTTTTCAGCTTTCTAGGAGAGGCGTTGATGAGTCAGTCAGTCAGGACTTTTCTTTTTATTTATACAGATAGATGGAAGATAGATAGATCAAACAAACACTTTCTATTAACATGACAATTTCACCAAAAACAAAGCTTTAAACGCGGAAGACACCACTAACTCAATAAGTAGGTACTTTTTTTTTTTTTTTTTTTTTTTGTGGATGGGAAATCATCAAATGACTTCTCCCGCTCTGGGCGGAGCGGGAGGGCGTGTCAGACTTTTACTGACTAAAACCCACCCGTGTTCCTTCTGTTGCCTGTGCCGGGGCCACGGTAACTCTTTCGAACATCCCGCAACCCTAGCTGAATAAGTAGGTACTTGGGATTGTGTTAACATCTACAAACAGCCTACTAACTAGCACTGAAATTTGAACCTTCCTTTGTTTACAAAACGGATCTAAATTCCAGAAAAAACAGGTGGAATGTTCGAGGCGATTGATTCTTGAAAGCCTTCGTTTAATTAAATCCTTAACAATTTGAAGCTCTCATATTTTTTCTGCAACCTATCCGGGCTCCGAAAATAGGAAATATGTTAAACTTTTGATCGACGAAAAGTTGCTCTATTTTTATTTTTGGATGAGTCTCCAGTTTGAACGTTGTTGTGGGAGGAATAGGGAAGAAGAAGTGTTGTAAACCAGACATAAAAATTATTAATAAAAGTGCTGTATGATCACACTTCTTGAGGAAGATCAATGCCTCACATCCGATTTCTTGCATTAAGAAATGTGATAGCATATACAGCATATATGAGAAAGGTGTGGTCAACCCGCCAACCCACACTGGACCAACGCGGCGGGTTATGGTCCAAACCCTCCATACATATGGAAAGCACAACAATTATATGTCCTCAAGTGCCCAGCGATTCCAGCTGCTCCGTTGGCGTTGACGGGAGCCGGCTCAGCACTGGAGTCAGGGGCGAGGTGAATCTCGATGGGGCGGAGGAAAATAAAACTAACGGATCGAATTCGCAACACAGTAATACGCTCGAAGGCAGGCATCGCCGATGTTGGCGTTAAGACCGTGTGGCTGAAATGGAAAGAAAGAAAGAAACAGAAAGAAAGAAAAATTGTTTATTTTGCACAAACAAAACGCAAATGGGACTACACCTACAGGATGCATCAGGACAGATGGGCCAGGGTCATCACGCAGTGGAGGCCTGAAGACGGGCGTGGTCAAGGCAGACCTATGAAACGTTGGCGCGACGACCTAGACTCGTTTTTGACTGATTGGCCGGAAAAGGCAGCAAACAAAGACAAATGGAAATGTATGGGAGAGTCCTTTGCCCAGCAATGGGACAGTATAGGTTAAAGCAAAAACCGTACCTTACATGGAAACCTTCAAGTCACGAGTAAATAACATGCTCCTAAGAAACGTGCATCATTTTTGACTGCATTATAGCTTTATATCAGGTGAGATAGTGGTCAAAAGCAAGCCTGTCTAAGGTAACCAAAAACGTTTCCTAAATTGTTGAATCTGGCAATTGTCTCGACCATCTAATAGCGTCAACAGGTCTCATTTCACAGGAAATACAGTGTATTGGTTTTAAAGTTTGCCAATTTGCTCGAACAGATGGTGCTGCTTGCCAAGAAGACGCTAACAAGTTTCACTATCAGCTGTCTCGTGGTTTGCTTCCAACTGGTTTTCGACGTAAATAAGACTTTGATAGTTGATATATGGCTGGAGAAATGGTTGGTATATTTTTCCGGTTGGTTTCCTAAAAATAACAGCGCAATCCTTTCGATTTTTAGGTTTTGATAAACTTTCAATGAAAAGTTAAGATTCATATGAACTATCCATATCCATACTAATATTATAAATTCGAAAGTAACTCTGTCTGTCTTTTGACGCCTTAACCAATGGATTTCGATCAAATTTGGCAAAGCGATAGATGGGATCCTGGGAAAGGACATAGGCTACTTTTTGTTTCAAAAATAATCCGAAAGGGGGTGGTATAGGGGATGAAAGTTTGTATGGGAAACCCAGCATTTTTTAAGTTAGGGATTCAAAAATTCATGCTTTTGGTAAGAAATAAGGAATTACGTGTTTCAGCGTTTTTGTAAAATCCTCCCTCAAGGGGGTAAAATAGAGGTTGATTTTGTTCACATGTAGTACTGAATTTTTGGTGTACTTCTTTTCAAGAGATTTATGGGATTAGAAATATAGTCAAGATACGGACTATGACTTCTTCTTCTGCCTAGCCTTTTCCCAACTATGTTGTGGTCACCTTCCAGTCTAACCGGTTACAGCTGAATACCAGTATTTTCCACGGAGGGACTGCCTATCCGACCTCCACAACCCACTTGCTAGGTAATCCCACCACGACCCACTTCCTGGGTAATTCGGATTATATAAACTTATGGATTGGTATTACTTATTTTGATGATTATAATTATGTAAATGCATATTTGTTACGGCCGCGAATGATACTTTAATCAACATACAACTTAATACTGACTTGCAAATTGCAAAAAAAACATAAGAAAGTTTGAATTTCGCGGGCTACCTGGCGCTTCCCCCTTAACTTCTTCGGAAAATTCTCTTATTTACGTATTTCGAGTATGTACGTTACATGACGTGACACTTTCCAATATCGCACAAAAATGTAATATCTGAGACGAGACTTCAATTTTGAATTTAAATTATGATTGCTAACATCTGCAGGCTGGCAGGGACATCGACGCGCACACTATTAACATGAATTCAGCACATAATGATTCTAGACCTTACCATAGAAATTTTTAGTCGGTTATAAAAAAAATCAACTGTTTCCTACAATAGTGGAATACCTACACGGTCCAAATTTATGGAACAGAAAATTTTCTTTTTTCATAACCGACGAACAATTTCAAGGCAGGGGTCCAGAATCATGTACTGTATCCTAAATCTATGGTAACAGGCTGTGCGTCGATCTCCCTCCTACCCTGTATCTCATTACAATATTCAGCACAGTTAACTTAAAAGGAGTCAGGATTCGTCTACCTCAAAGTTCATAAGAAAATGAAAACAATACTGGTGATACTTATCGGAGCTTCTATTAAGCAGTTCCAATTACATGCCTAGAGGTTGGCTTCAATCCTACTCAGCTATGGCATGGAATCAGTTTAATACACACATCAACAGCCATCTGCCTTTCACCACTAACTTTAAATCCCTACCACCATAATTCCTTTATCTTGAAACATACTTTTACCTGTACACTGTCATTACGCGATTAATTCTACGGCATTACATTCCTAAATGGAGATTCAGAGACCGCGATAACAGTCAGCACGTCGTTTTAGACAATTTTACTGAAACAACTCACTGAATTTTATTCACATAAATATTCCAAAGCGGAAAGGATACTCCAAACTCTTCATTGAATTTCCTAAATTAGTGCTTTGAATAGCTCTATTAGGTTTAGTCTTTGTAAATAATGTTTCGTTCGGAATATACGGTTAGGTAAAACCTCATTTCTCGTCAAATATTAAACCAGACACGATACATTGTGGTTTTTGGTCGAACGTGTTAAAAACTATGAATATTTTAAAGAAATATCGGTCAGAAAAGTTATTGTAATTTTAAGTGCGTTTTTATATTTATGACGAATTTTGATCGAGTGATAGTGTCATAGTTTAAATTTTTAACTTGGATCGAAGCAAAACTTCCATCCAATTTAAAGTTCTATACTAAATAAACTTAATCTCACCTGAGGGGCAATTCTCGTAATTTTAAGAACGTTCACAGTCTGATCTCAGTCTCAATATGTCAAAAATACCTGTAATTTCACTACATTTTTGACATTTTACTGTCGCTGAGACGAGTTTGCGACTAGATTTTGAACGTTTTAAGTTACGAGAGTTGAGCTTCTGTATAATATAATAAAATTTCTAAAATCTCAACAGCTTAAAAAGAAAACTAAACCAATTCAAGCAACACACAGGCTACTAAAATGAGTACGTAAACGACCGGAACGAAAGCCAAAAACAATATTCTCGCACATCTACGAACATTTTCAGATTTTTAAGAACATTCTAAGCAACATACAGCGGGCCAAGAGGCCTCAAATGATCACAGCAAGTGTGTCTTAGACAGTAATGTTGTCGTAAGTCGTCGCCGCTGACAGCTCACCACGCTGCGATGCGCGACAGCGCGACCGCGCATCGCCCCGTATAAGGCTTGCGTCACATGGATTTGTAGGGGATGCCACAGATTAACAAATTTATGTGAGTCAAGATAATTTTGCAATACTATTAATAACAAGTAACTTTTCTATTACATTACAAAATCATGGTGTTACGAAAAGTGCGTTTCTCTCGGATTCCTTGTAAAACAAGTGATTTCGCACGCGTATTTTGTACTAGCTTTTGCCCGTGGCTTCGCCCGCGTGGATATCGGAAAATATGTTACGGAAACGTACTACCGGGATTAAAAGTATCCTATGTGTTATTCCAGGTTACTTATAAACTATCTGTGTGCCAAATTTCATCCCAATCCTTTCAGCCGTTTTTGCCAGACAAACAGATAAAAACTTTAAAAACTATATTTTCGGCATCAGACTCGTTCCCACACCTCGTAGCAATTACTTTTTACAAAAAATATTCAATACAGATTTGACTAATTCGTAACCTACTATTGTATTAGTTTGCTCTTTGTCTTATACGTCAAATTGGCATATGGCGTATAACGTAAAATGCGCGAACCTAAACGCTTTGCCAATTAAATTTTTATGAAGCATAGGTATATTTGAGAAAGCTCTCCTTTGTAAAGACAAACGTTTATGTGTTCGACTTTTTAGTCATTACTAAAGCTGCAAATAATACTCGGAAATAATTAGGTTTTATTTAATTATTTCATGCATGACCAAATAAATAAAGAACAACATTGCAACGATAACGCCTATTATATTCTACAGAAACTCCGGTTATGCATAAAAATATCGAAAATGTTCTAACAAAAGAATGTGATTTTATATCCAACAGAGACCTAGATAAAAATGCAAAATGCCAAACGTTTGGTGGACAGACGAGTAAATAAAATAAATTCAAAACATTGACTGTCGCGTTAAGCCAACCCCCCGAGCTGAGTCCCAGCCTAACAGATCCGCAGTTGGAATTTTTTCATGTTGAAATACCTACACTGTGTCAAATATTAACAAATAGAACGATTCATGTGGAATAGGTTTTTATACTTTTTATTGGTTTGTTTTCTATTTTACGAACGCAAAATCTACATAATATTGTCACATTTAATATGTATATTTGACGACACAGAAAGTGGCGCCGTCTAGTATTGTTACGAAGTCACTTGAATCATCGAAGAGGTTGGATATGAGTGAGATTGGCTGATGACTGCCACTCTGGCAGACGTCGCATCGAAGGTCACTGTCTTCTGATGACAGCAGATGATGTGACCATCCCTGTGCACGATCCGCTGTCGTACCACGTCCACGACGGATTGCTATATTCCGGCACAATTCTGATGATGTTGAAGCGTCTGAACCACTAATACGATGACTATTTCTGGTAAAGACTTTCCTGCGCCGTTATATTCATATTCCTGGTACACTTGTGCTCACTAAAGAAAGGAAAATTTGTCTGGGTTGCTGTCACCGGATACGGTGAAGAGGGCTCTTCACCGTACGTATATGTATATACTATAGGTGTGTTATTCCAGTTGAATAAAAAGTAAAGAATCACAAGTACCTATGTACAATTAAACTTTTTTTTTAAGAAAGGTATTATTATTACATCACGTCACACCAAAGATGCAGACCAGAACCTAGCAAAAGACAGGCTGGAACGAATTTAGAAAATTCCGGACAGAAAATCACAGCTTTTCATGTTACCTAGACCTACAATATCCTCAATCCTCCATAAATCATGAAATCTCGGTAAACTGTCACAGATTTTAGATAAACCTCGAAACCAAAACGGGGCCAAACGACATACAAATCAAACTATCACTTACTTGAATTCAGACAACAATCGTAAGTTCAGCAAACAAGCATCTATAAATTGGAGCCTCGGAGACGTCTACTAAATGTATATACTCAGCTAATAACTATTGCCCGGAGTTTGCTCCAGTTCAGAAATCAGAGACAATAGTCACGACCATAAAGTATGAATTAGACAAGCTACACCACGTTTACGGAAGCGTGACCTGCTAAAGTGAGCAGCGCGCAGGTAGTAAAAGTTTCAAGTTGGTCGAAATATCTTGGTTTAGGTAACATGTTAAGATAGTTTGCAGATCGATAAAGGCAGCTGCAGTTATCAAGTAAACAAGTTATAACTTTGTACGTCAAAAAAATGGAAAAAAGGACTGACAAGAGACCACTCTTGTGACTGATACGTGACGTAATTTTTACGTGATCAATAAATAAAAGAATTATTAAAATCTGATCCCATTTCTTTGCACCTCCCAACAATTTACAAAAGCGTCAAGAAAGCTCGGCAAACAATTTGTATGGTAAATAAACGATCTATTTGTGTTGTTCATACTCTCAGGCGCCGAGAGCAACACGGGGGCTAATTGTAATCGTGCTCAGGTGACATTTTGTACTAACACGTTCGAAGTAGGCCACCTGCCCACCTCCCGCCACTGCACGGCAGTTACTTCTAAGTGCATAAATTTTTACTTCACCGAAGTTTATTGTGCCCAAATTATAACACAAATGTAGAAAGAAAACTAGGAGGTTTAGAATAGATAGGATTACTTTTACCTTTACTAGCTGTTGGGGAACCCCCGTCAGGAACGAAGTTCCTTCTCGCGTACGAATTACGATATAAAACAAAAACAAAATTTTCGCAGCCGCCATCTTGGATTTACATTTTGACTAAATTCATACTTTCTCTCTCTCTCTAGACGGAGAGAAAGTGTTTCGAAAGAAGAAAGTCGCATGGGGAGCATAACGTGTATAAAGTATGAACGCGCTTTTTCAATAGTGACGATTTCTACCAGTTATCTTCTACCGCAAGCCGCGTTAAAGAACTTCGATCCAATAATGCGAAATGGGCCTGGTCTTAACTCCGATCTCGCCTGATGGAAAGCGATGGATGAGGTCTACGATGGAGTGAGCTTGCCCAGAAGATGAATGTTACACAAACGCGGGCAGAGAGTTCCAAACTTGGCCGTGCGCATAATAAATGTGGAGGAGAAGCGCTTTTAGTACAACTGGTCGGGACTTTATACGATTGGAATTTGTTTTATAAACACCGGATAACTTATATCTCTTCAAAGAACTGTGAAAATACAACTTTTAATTATTTTGGTTAAACGATACCGTAGTAGCTCGCAAGATTAAACTGGTGAAATTAAGTTTGACTTTGTACCTACCTAGGAATACAAAGAAATCGTGGGAGTAACTTCAGTTTCGTTTGATGACTTCTTAACTTAAATGTCTATGTACCTAATTACTATTTAGAGACCAAGTTTCTCCAGAAAAGTTGTGGGTTGTGGAACACAAAGTTAATTGCTAGAATGAGTTGTTTCAATGTCAGTGGGTGGCAATGTGTGGGCATTGGGTGGCCTACCTTAGGGCGGAAATACACATGCTTATATTTAGCTTGTACAAAACTACCCAAGTAGCGTGCATGCCATTTTGACAGAAGCTGTTATGGTACATTGGCATGCAAGCTACTTAAATAGTTTTGTACGAGCTACATGCATGTGTAATCCCGCCCTTATGGTAAATAGTTAGAGGTCAGATTTCAGAGTTTTATGTGCTAGTAATTGCCTAAACCATGTTTGGTAGCAAAAATACCAAGCTCTTCTGAAAACTCGTTCTCGTTGAAACCACAAAAATTGCAAATGAAGCTCCCTAAACGTGATTCATTCATACCGGGAACATGACAGCCCTAATGCCAGTTGTGTCCACTTGCATATTCAGTTATCGAGAACGTGCTCTCATTGGCTGGCTTCCAAATTGGCCTCTCGCTCGCTATACTTATGGCCGTATGGACTACACAATTGTTCTACGGCGCAAACCTAGTCAACATCACGTCTGTTGTTGCCGACTTTCACTTTCTAGACTCTAGAATAATGAAATTCCTCGCAAAGTCCGGATGAGCGGGTTAATGGAAAATAGTTCGATTAGCTGTGTATGGATGTCTGTTTTTGTGTTCGATATTCAGAAACTTATTTTTTGTTTCTGTTTGCTGTTTTATATTTTGGTCAAATGGGATTTCTGTAATACCTAAAAATAGTGTTGAAAGTTTTTAGTTGGTTTAAACTACCTCTATGGTAATAATACTATTTACTCACATAGGTACTGAATCCGGTGGCAGTAATGAAGACAGTGGGACTTACCTGAAAAGATAAATTAATAATTAAATTACTGATACAGCTAAAAATTAGATAAGCATTACAATTAAAAATCATTTAGGCACACAAAATACGAATAACAATCATCATAGGTTCTTAATTAAATATTACTATAAAAAAACGGATCATTATAAAAATCAGAGACACAGTGAAGTGCCCTACAATTAAACGCTTCAGTCGCTGTACCGGTCGCTTCCCGCTGCTTCCTCGAAAAAACGGATAATGAGGAGCTCTGCCCTCTAGGCGAGGTATCGATACCACCGCAAAGAGAGAATTACTAACGATGCTTTACGGCCTCATTAAAAAGGCCAATGCGTCAGAATATTACATTTAAAAGTACTGGCCGAATCCCGTAATCCTCTTCTGTGGAGGTTTTGCGTTACATGTATTTTTTTTTTGTTTTAACATCCTGTATACTGAATTGCTGACCATGAGTACTGTGTTGCTATGGAACAAATGGTGGGTGTGTTTTAATTAATGCCGTATCATTAAGAGGTTTGTTTTATAAATCTGAATAATATAATAATAATAAGTAATAATATTGACGAATAACTACCGGAGACATATTATGAAGGAAGGGACGGTTGACGTGTGTCGGGCATGCCACCGTCCGGGTGAGTCCATCAGACATATTATCTCTGGTTGTTCTCGTCTGGCTAACGGCGAGTACTTGCACAGGCACAACCAAGTGGCCAGGATTATTCACCAGCAACTTGCTTTGAAATACAAACTTGTGGACTCTGAGGTACCGTATTACAAGTATGTGCCCGACCCAGTTCTTGAAAATGACCATGCCACGTTGTACTGGGATCGGTCTATCATCACTGACAGGACTATTGTCGCCAATAAACCCGATATAGTGGTGATAGATCGATTAGCGCGCCGCGCAATGATAATCGATGTTACCATTCCACATGACGAGAACCTCGTGAAAGCTGAGAAAGAGAAACAAATAAAATATCTCGACTTAGCACACGAGGTTGTTGACATGTGGAATGTGAGCTCGGCTGTCATTGTGCCAATTGTCGTAACGGCCAATGGCCTGATGACCGAAAGCCTCGACCAACATCTCTCGAGGCTGTCGTTAGGCGGTTGGATCAAGAGCCTGATTCAGAAGGCAGTACTCCTCGATACGGCTCGTATTGTGAGGAGGTTCCTGTCTCTGTAGCCCTAACCACCGGTAGCTTGGACCCTGCTCCCGATACCGGTGGAATTCTATTTTTTATATTTTTAAATGTTTTTTTTTATATTTTGTATTTTAAGAAATATTTAAAAATGTAATTATATAAGAAACAAAAATTAATAAACGAAATAAGTAATAATAATAATAAGTATTTATTTTCTCACCACAATAAACATTACAGACATGATATATTATTTGGTTTAGTTTACTGTGGGAGACTGGTGCCTTTAAGGGCCTGTGTTTCAGGTCACCAGGTCTCCGCTCTCTAGCAGTTCGATACATTGCATGAAAATAATAATAAAAGTGATTTAACAAATTTTGAATTAGAAGGTTGAAAGTCTGTAGCTCAACATAAGGTGTTTAAAAAATAAATACATAACAAATTAATGGTAAAAACAAAACAAAGAAATAATAAAACATAATAAAAAATTAAAAAATAATAAAAGAAAAGAATGTGTTTGTATAGTGTTATGATTATTAATAATCATTATGTAGTGAGGACGTGAGTAAGATGTGTTTCGTGTGTGTATGTGTGGGAGAGCGTATGTGGGGTGTGTGTGTGTGAGAGAGGGTGTGGGTGATGGTTTATAAAATAGCAGTTGGTATACATTAAGTCATACTGGTAAGTAGCTTTTCGGTGTCATCATAATTGAGCCCCAGGAGCCACGTGGCAAGCTTCTTTTTACATTGTCCTTTATTAAGGTTAAAAATTTGTTAAGTTTTATTGATTTTGTTGTACAAGAATCGTCCCAGATAGCAAAAGAAGCGGTTGGAGAATACTGTCGAGTGGGGAGAATGAGTGCGATTTACAGGATTATATCGTCTCTTACCAGGTGTCATTAAAGGGTGATAGGTGAGTAGTGAATGTTGTTTTAGTAGGGTGTTTAGAATAAATAGTTGGCGTACGGTTAGGGTTTTTGATTGCTTGTATAGCAGATCTGTAGGATAACGGTATGGAAGAAAATTGGATACTTTTAAGATAACTCTCTGGACCCTCTCGAGTTCAAGGAGAGTGGTTTTAGGTGCACCGCCCCAAGTTGTTATGCAGTAACTTATCAACGACTGAACGAGGGCAAAGTAGACTGACCTCTTCAGTTTGTCATCCGCTACGTGTCTCAGAGTTTTGAAAATATATATCAATTTACGTAGCCTAGTAATGAGCGAGTCTATATGTTGGTGAAATCTAAGGGTGTTGTCGACTATTACCCCCAGATATTTCACAGATTCGGCTTTAGAAAGGTGAAAACAGTTGCAGGCAGCATCATGCGGTGTTGGGCACGAGTGGAATTTAATGGTGTCCGGCACTGTAGGCAGATTTGATTTTTTTAGTGCAAAGGGAACGTAGTGAGTTTTACTCGCATTTAGTGTAAGTACGATACTGCGCAAACATTTTGTGACAGTATTGAAGCCTGACTGAGCGTACGAGTACACATCGCGCCAGGAATCCGCACTAAACAGGAGGGCCGTGTCATCGGCAAAACTTATAATTCTGCCCTTAGGAAGGGTGAGCATACCCAGGTCATTAATATAGATGAGGAAAAGGGTCGGGCCGAGCACGCTGCCCTGGGGCACGCCGTAGGTGACTTTGCGTTCATCACTAAGGAAATCATCTATCTTAACGCACTGAGTACGCCCCCTTTTTTTTTTTTGTGGATGGGAAATCATCAAATGACTTCTCCCGCTCTGGGCGGAGCGGGAGGGCGTGTCAGACTTTTACTGACTAAAACCCACCCGTGTTCCTTCTGTTGCCTGTGCCGGGGCCACGGTAACTCTTTCGAACATCCCGCAACCCTAGCTGGCATCGGCCCTAGCGGACCCCGTCAATAGTGCTGACATCTCTTTGAGGCGCGCGTGGAACACGACGCGCCGTCGACTCGGGCCTGGTCCTTACCGGACGGCGAGCAATAGGTAGCTCGCCGTCCGGTAAGGACCAGGCTCTCGACGACGGCGCGTTGTGTTCCACGCGTGCCTCAAAGAGTTGTCTGCACTAATTGACGGTGTCCACTAGGGCCGATATGTTCGAAAGAGTTACCATGGCCCCGGCACAGGCAACTGAAGGAACACGGGTGGGTTTTAGTCAGTAAAAGTCTGAGACGCCCTCCCGCTACGCCCAGAGCGGGAGAAGTCATTTGATGATTTCCCACACAAAAAAAAATGGTTCAAATTTATAGCTGTCTACTAACGTGGATGATAAATAACAAGTCCCAATTACCGACTCTGAGTACCGGCACAAGTCATACAGAGGACTATGTCAAGTGAGTGTCACCCTCTGGAATTTAAAGCCAAAGAGCAAGTAAAGGTATCCAATCACAGAGAGATGCTGCTGAGTATCTTTATGCCCCGCATCGCCGGTTATTATTGTTGTGTCTATAGGTAATTACAACACCACTAATATAGAATCGTCCCCAACCAATAAAAAACAATAGGTACAACTGCCAACTCGATTGGAAATCACACACACTCCACCGCAAATAGACTTTTTCTCCTCACAATCCTTGCACGAGGTGTCGAGAGCTACCCTCGGGATCTGTCCCCTGTATTTTAAATCACACCGTCTCTCTAAGGATATGTCACAATCGTGCGAGATAACTCGCAATAGACATGAAGATTTGAGGTTTCAGAATACACCGTTTTTTTACGATTTTGGCACAAATCGGTCGTGGGATATTGTAGATTTGTCTTGTTTGTTTGGACAAGGATTATGGATTTATGTAAATATATTTGTGTAGAAACTGGCGTGTTTATACGCATGTATCAGAAAATGTGGTCATATTTAAGGGTGTGATGCAGACCATCAATCTGAACAAATTTCTCCATGGGACTAATATCGTAATCGCGAAAAAATTCACAGCCGTCCCATACATTTGGGTCGAGTAGGTATTGTAGTGTTTTTCGTGGAGAAAGTTATTCAGTTTGATGGTCTGTCCCTTACCCTGACTTACTCTGACCCTTAAATATGATCAAACCTTTCTGATACAAGCTGTATTACAAGGAAGGAGATTTTGTCAATGATAAAACATTGTAGGTACACCTACTTTCATCTAAATTACGAACTGCAAGCGGATCGCACTGACTGAAAAGTCTACCAACTATCTACTAGAAGAATTTCCTGAGGATTGAACGATGACTGTGACGATTTGATGACAACATTGACTACGGACATCACCGAACAACGACCCTTAAAAGCTCCTGCTACACGATCACCATCCGCGTCCCCGACAAAGGTGACCTTGGTTGGCGACCAGCAGAGCTGTTTCAATATTTGGTCTAAACTATCATCTACACGGTTGTAAACCACCAAGGTCATCTCTGTCGGGACGCAGTTGGCGACAGTGTAGCAGTCGCTTTAAGAAACTAGCGACCCGCCATGCTTCGCACACTTTTTAAAATGTGACAAAACATCCGAGATTTCTTTATTTAATGTCAGTTTAATATAAATGTAGGTATTATCTTACCTTTCGGAATAAATTCCCTAAATGATGGTGAAAACCGCGTCAAAATCCGTTGCGTAGTTTAAAAGAACGACGCGGAGAGAAACGAAAAACAACTTTAATTTATAATTTGTAAAAATATTAGAGAACTCTTACAAAATTAGATGAGTTACATAACACATAACATCACGCCTTATTTCCCCGAAGGGTTGGGCAGAGATGTACTTATAATACATTCACATTTCGCCAGTTATGTTTAAATGAGTTAGTACGAACTATAGTGCCTATCTGTCCATTGAAATTAAACGCAAAGGAATCAAGTTTCATTTAAATAAATAGGGGGTAAAAAAACGTAAGGCGGATTAATCGATCAAAACCTATCAGACAACAAATAACTTTATAACTAGGATCGTTTAAAGGGTAAACGGTTTGCGATGTTGCTATAAAAATGTTCTGCGAATAATTTTATTAAACTTTTCCCCCACGACACCTTGACGTTCTTTCGTTTACCTACTTTGATAAACAGAATAGTTTGCAACTACTTCCTGTTAGCAATACAAACTTGCTAAGTATAAAAGCATCTAGTCTCTTTTAATTTGAACTCATTCAAGATTAGAAAATGGAAACAAGAAAATTGCAGCGGTAACATCCGTTTAGGTGGCACTATGGGTTTATTAACACACATAAATAAATTAAATAAGGCTTCTTTTGTACACGAAGTTACGGTAGAACACTGACTCCTAGGTCACAGGGTTCCCCTAGTTTAGGTGGCAGGGTTTTCCACTATTCGTGCAGCCTTTTCACAAAAATCCAATGTCCTATTTGAAATGTATTGGTATTGTGTACAAAGGTGTATTGTGTCAATAAACTTATATTTTTTTTTAATATGTTATTAGAGCAAATACATGGGACTTAAACATAACTGACGATGCAGGTGTACTAAGGTACACCTCTGCCTTACCCTTCGGGGAATACAGGCGTGATGTTATGCTATGTGTAAACTTATTCTGGAGACTTTTTTCCGTACCCAAAGGCTGCCAACGGGACCCTATTACTAAAGCTCCGCTATCCGTTCGGCCGTTCGTCCGTACATCTGTCACAGGGCTGTATTTTTTTAACTGTTATAGACAGACACTTGAAATTTTCACAGTGTACAGTCACGAGCACTTATATAGCAGTCTAGTCATATATATACGCACATAGACAGACACACATAATCACACACATGTACAGCATCTACACCGCACAGACACACGCACGCACACACTATAAATATGAACAATTATGTCACTCTCGGTATTCCTTATTTTTCTGTGTACTTCGTAATTGACGTAATGTTCGGAATAATAATTATGTATACTTACTGTCAGCTGTGAAGCTACCTTATTTGAAATAAATAAATAAATATGTATACACTTAGCACAATTCAAAAACGATTTTCTCGTGGAATTACGATTGCAACTTTAATATCATAAGACCTCTTTCATAATAGTCATCATCATCTGCCTAGCCTTTTCCCAACTATATTGGGGTCGGCTTCCAGTCAAACCGGATGCAGCTGAATACCAGTATTTTACATGGAGCGACTGCCTATCTGATCGACAATCCAGTTACTGGGTAATACGATATCCCTTGCTTGGCTTGACTGATTGTCAGACTTTCGGGCTTCTGACGACCCGTAACGACTGTCAAAGATACACGAATGACAGCCGGGACCAACGGCTTAACGTGCTTTCTGAGACACGGTGGGGTCTTGATATGTAAAGATGGTTACCCATCCACGGACCAACCGCGGCAAGCGTAGCTTAACCTGATCGATCGACCTGTGCGGCTGTTATTTCTTAGCCACAAGCCCCTCACCTCTTTCATAATAGTATGGTTTTCAAAATATTATGTTCGTAACAATATAAAATTGCAATTAACACAGTAGGAGAAAATGACTTTTAAAAGTTGCTCAGTGTATACATATTAGTGCTCGTGACTGTACTACTATGTCTGCTATAACAATAAATAATATAAATAAAATAAAATTAAACATTAAAGGGGATCCTTATAAGAAATGTGTTAAGGAAATATGTAGTGTTAAATATTGTACGGAGATAAGGGACCCTTCATGTGGAAGTTCGACTCCCACTTGACGGGTTTTTTTTTTATCTTAACATTATTTACATAAACTACCCAAAAAATCTCCTGACAAACTTATTTTATATATTCGTCTCCGGAATTAAATTACCTAAAGATGAATGAATGAAGACTACAACACTATTTTACTGTCACATTAGTGACATTCCAGTGAACCGGGAATTTATTTCTTTGATTGGTGCGCAAAGGAAATGATTTCATTGCTATTCTTTTCGGATTAGTAGCTTTTTTATAAATAAAAGGAAAACACATCAAAGGGAGAAAGGAATGCTTTTATCGACGGCTTTTTAGGCGCAACAGCTGATCGCGTTGTGATTCCCTAAAAAGATGGATAGGTATAGGTGAATAGTTTTTTGTGTGTCAAGAGTTTTAAGCTTCTACATACCCACACAAAAAGCAGGCATAGTTACAATTTAAATATCGCGAAAACTCTAACTACAATATATTTGTCAATTGTGTGTTTTTATTATTTAAAGACCCACCCACTAACAGAGACTACTTGACGAGAAATAATAATCAAACCACCGTAACTGACACTTTCTCCCTTAATCTATCCAAAGGTTGCCTTTAAAATATCACATATAGCGATAAGACCGCATACTGTGTCACCCCTTGTAAAAAAATTCTACTTTTATATATACCTTTATATTTAATGGTGTACATAATAAAGAGTATTCTATCTTCTACCTATCTAAAGTTTTCACACATCTAACTTCACCTCACCAATTAAATAACTAATAATTGTTCTCCAACACTTTAGAGGCGTTAATTCGACATTCAAGCACTCGGAATCGTCAAAGAGTTTCAAAGTCAAGCTAGTCACGTCTATTATAACTGAGTTTAGTAATATAGACTCAAGGACTCGGGTGAGTACGCATACTAACGTGTTGGTAGTTAAAATGTATGATAACGTTAGGTTTTAGTGGATCTGAAGTATACTATGTAAAGGCGCGGGTATAGGCGACTACGATAACTGGGTACCCGTCACGAATTGAAATACTTCAGAAAAGTGGTGACTTATTCGGAGTTATTCATGTAGACATGCTCAGGGGGCCAACCATGGAGTAAATATTTACTCCGTGGCGTATAAAATTCACAAAATAATATTAAAATTTCTATTGTTAGGTACCGGTCACTAGCTGGTCGATCGACAGCTAACCCCGATAAGTCAAGTCGTGAAAAACGCCAAAATAAAGGCACAGTGTGCCAAAATAAAGGGTTTGAGAAGACTATTCCAAAAATATGATTTATAACCCTGGGGTCACCAGGGTTATTTATTTATTTTTATTGCTTCACCATCAACTGTTTGCACTGGTTTTTTGCTAAAGGTAACATGCAAAAGTGTGATGCAACGGTGCAACATACTTACAGTCTTATGTCATATTTTACGAATCGTCTAGTGACTACGTCAAAAAATAACTAATGGCATAATTATTTATGTACTAAAGCTCTTTCTAACACACAGGATGTTTCGTATAGAAAAAAGAAAAATAAAATATTGTGTTGCATTTGTATATCTTTTAATGCCTCCCTCTATGTTAGTTATATGAAATACATGACAATGACGGGCAGTGACAATGATTATGAAAGATACAGGTGCTGCCATTACATACTTTTAAGACTGGACTAATTTGATTTAAAAATGATATTGATACATTAATCAACTATTAAATATCATATTCATTACAGTCTAGTTATTATTCAATATGCTTTAAATATACTTATAATATTTTATATTCTAAAAATACTCGTGATATCATATCAATTCTACAAAAAGCAAGTCCCAATTACCATCATATTCCAAAACTGGTAAGTTATATACCCCGAATACTTGATTCAAAATGATAATCTTTTAAATTGAAATGTTTCCTGCAAAGTTTTGCCAAATAACGAAAGGTGTCGTTGTATTTCAAATATTGTCAGTTATTTTTTTAATATAATTATCTCTTTGTCTGTGCTTGTTTGCCGAACACTTCTGGGCCAAACTTTATCCATGTCTTGAATGTTAAAATCCGTTGGCGTAATGTAAAACTGGATGTCCAATCGCTCTATTTGACTTTAGTCGTTTGGAGCCACGCCAATTGGCGCTATCGTGAATAGCACCTTTAGACTCACTCGTTTTGACGGACAGAAAAATAATTGAAAAATGACGGGAACTCGTTTTTACTTTTTTAAATTTCATCTATCTAATGGTATCAAAACCAGCCAGATACAAATAGTACAGCCAAAGAGATTTTGCTACAACTTTATCACTTTCAACTTTTTAACATTACTTTATTACAAAATACAAAAAATCTTTTTCCCCGACCTATTTATACTGTATTTTGTATTTTACCATAGTTTAATTTAATAACCAAAGATACCTAAATGAATGACTTTATAAATTAAACAAAACCCGTTGTACGTTTAATAATAAAATACCAAACGAGATGTTTTAGTGCTAATTAATTACGCTTCACAGATGTTCTAATTTAACGTAGGAACACCTATATATTTTAAATTTTCAAGCATCGTCTCATCTGCCTTAAGAGGTAAATATGTGCTATGCTCAAGCATAGCATTCAAATGCACACCAATGAGGCAGCAAGTTCACAATTTACTAGTCATTTACCCTTGTTACTAGGTAGTTTAGCGAGATAGAAGCGATTTCTAAGTTTATAATATTCCATCTGTTTGTGTTGTTTCCGAGACATTTTGTGATTACACTTTACTATTGATATTTACTTCTTGCTTAGATTGAGTTGAAAAAATTTTTTTTTTGACGACTTTTTTTTTGCTTTTTGCCGACTTTTTTCAGATTCAGATTAAAATTAAGGGGAAGTATGAAAGGAGTAAAGATTTATCTAATTGTTGTCTAGAAACCAGCCATACTAATGATTTATTATTTATAAATTCAGTACCTATTTTAAAAATACGTCCTAGCTTCCGTATTTTGCTCTAAAATATAAAGTAATCGATGAAAAAACTGCTCGTGGTCATATTAATGATTGCGTATTGTAATGATGGACTATTCTCCAGAGGGGAAAGATACAGTAAGCTAACTATGTAGGTATAGCATGCTAATCTATATAAATTTCCTGTCACCTGCTCTTATGGGATCGATTTCAAACGATAAATTCCTGATGGTAAATTAAATCAATAAATGAATAAGGAAATAAGGATTTATATGGTAATGATTCCAAGTCGGGTTACACATTTAGATTTGGGATACTCGAATCCCTTCAATTTTTTTTTTTTTGTGGATGGGAAATCATCAAATGACTTCTCCCGCTCTGGGCGGAACGGGAGGGCGTGTCAGACTTTTACTGACTAAAACCCACCCGTGTTCCTTCTATTGTCTATGCCGGGGCCACTGTAACTCTATCGAACATCCCGCAACCCTGGCTGAAACCCTTCTACTGGGAGTCAAAACTCTGAGCACCATTAGAATAACAACTGGAAAGAATAATACTACGCTTATTATAGAAGATTCACAAAGTTATCATTAGAATTACAAGTAAAGACTGTCATTGATCCAAGTACTGGATAGTGAAAACAGCAGTTGTCACGGTAACATTTAGAAAAAAGATGTTCTTTTTTTGGGCTCAACGACCGCTAGTAGTGTTGACAATAAAAAAACCATCAAATCAATATTTTTTCGTTTTTTCATGTTTAGATATCGCTGATGGGTATCGATACTTCGCAGACGATCACGTCTACGGAGTTTCGCTGGCTAATTTATTTTGACCCTGTGAAGCATGATTTAGTTAAGGTGCAAAACTAATTGAGAATACTAGTGTGCATATTGTAAATAATCTCAGAAAAAATATATAATTTACCGTACGTTGCCTTTCTTACGCATGATATATGATGAACAAGGTTTTCATAGAAATCGTCTTATGCCAATCCTATTGCGGTCTGTATTTCTAAGTAAGAACATGAGCTCTGCAGTACGCAGTCTTCTTATGTAAGCTCTTTGTCTCCTGCATACGGTAAAGCTCAGTGATTCCATTAAACCAACAAAGTAGTATTTTGGAGATTTTAGCAGTATTGTGAAACAAATGAAAACGAGTATTAAAAACATGTTCACAGTTTCGTTCATTTCCATGCTCAAACATAACAAGGTGCCTCATACCTCCTTACTCATAAACATTGTATAACGCTTTGTCTTCTTCTTTCGAAAGTCAAATTACTGACGACTGAAAGAGAGAATTTGGTGTGTAACTATTCACCTGATATAATAAACGCGTTTATTAGTAAGGAGGATATTAATATATATTACTGCAACACTGCATCACGTCTATGTACCCCCTTCCGTGGTACCTTCTAACAAGTATACAACCCTAGTACTACAGAAAACTGCCTCGTTTGTGTTGCGGTCGCAAGCGCTACCGCTGAGCATGTAGTCCTTTTTTTTGGGTGGAAAATCATCAAATGACTTCTCCCGCTCTGGGCGGAGCGGAAGGGCGTGTCAGACTTTTACTCACTAAAACCCCCATGTTCCTTCAGTTGCCTTTGCCAGGGGCCACGGTAACTCTTTCGAACATCCCACGACCCTGGGAGCATGAGATCCTGGGTTCGATTCACAGGTCGAGCATAGTGTTATTAGGTTTTTCCATCAGGAATTTCTCAGTAGCAGCTCGGAGTCTGGATATGTTGCCTGGTTAATGGTAATAGGCTCACCCCCTATTACATGGAACTTAAACATAACTGGCGAAATGTGGGTGTACCAAGGGTACACCTCTGCCTAACCCTTCGAGGAAATACAGGGGTGATATAATAGTATGTACAACAAAAAACTAAAATTACATCTACCGAATAAAATATATCCGCGCTTCGAAGCACAGACTCCCGGGAAATCTTAATTTCATAAATTAAAAACGTCCTAGAAACGTCGTGAATAAAATAATATCTTTTTCATGATGTTCTGTATTTTTTTTAATACGATGCCTGCAGGCTCTCCGCAAACCAGTTGCATTAACTGAGCCCTGCTATTCTTTTGATTTGAGCTGTATATTTTATTTTCTGAACAGACAGACGGAAAGTGCTACGTAGGCTTAATTTGGTTTGGGAGACTGAATAACAATGTACAAACGTGATTGTGAAAAATATTAAAATGATGATGGTACAAAGAGTGTGTGGAGGCACTCCTCGTGTACCTAAACTCATACAAACATACCTAATGTATACTAATATGTACGGTCAGCCTCAGAAAGTAGTTTTTATCGACAAGATTTAATTTAATTATCTACAATCTTTGTACCGTAATATTATATCAATGTTACACACTAGCTGTGCCCCGCGACTTCATTCGCGTGGAAGTCGTAAGATACACTATATAAAAAATAACAGCCAAATACGTCATATCAATGATATATGCTACTTGTTTAATACCACAAATGGTTCAATTGACTGTCCTGAACTTGTTTCAAGATTAAAGTTACGCACTTATCAGATGGGGCTACGACAGCGACCACTTCTACATGTACCTTATGTAAATACTAACTATAGGCATTAGTGCATTATTTCATACAGTCAGTCGCAGTTTTAACGAAATTTGTTCTCAACAAGGCGTACCTTTTCTGCACCAATGCAAGCAATCCCAGGAAGCTCTAAGCGAAGCCATTTTTTGTACAACGGGCACCTGTCTACACTTGAACCGTTTGCTGTCCAGATTGGCTTAAAATTTGGACCTTAGACTATGAAGGAGTAATAATTTTGTATTTATCTGCGGAGACTTGTAACTAGCAGTTTATATATATATTACTAGCTGTGTCCCGCGACTTCGTTCGCGTGGATGTCGCAAGATAATAGCCACATTTTAATAAAACGCCCTCGTCCCCCGACCCTTCGCCAACCGTCGCGTTGAATCGCCCGCCCGCGCTATTACTTCGTTTTCGCTTAGTGTTCTTTCTGACTTTTTTATTTCTGCTCGATTCCTAAGGGTCGTAGCGTGATGTTAAATAGCCTATAACTATCTTCGAGAATTGGGCTACCAAATGCAAAAAGAATTTTTCAAATCCGACTTTATGTTCATAATTTCAAGGGTTGTCATTTTTTTTGCGCGGAACCCTAATTATTTTTCTACAATAAAAGTAGCCTAACTTATTATAATATCAGCTATCTGCCAGTGAAAGTCCCGTCAAAATCGGTCCAATCGTTTCAGAGATTAGCCGGAACAAACAGACAGACAGACAAACAGACAGAAAGACAAAAATTAAAAAAAATGTTATTTTGTTATAAATACCGTACATACTTTCATATGCATTTACTAAGAAGTTGTTATTTTGACGTTACAAACAGACTTCAATTTTATTTTTTTATATGTATGTATAGATTAGATACTTAATTATAAAAACACATTGATAGAGTATTATGGAACACAGTTGAATGTACCAACGTATGTGAATGTACAATACGTTATATTCATGACGTCATATTAAAGTACCAGGCACCGCTGTTTTATTCATATAGACGACAACACAAACATGATAGCGTTGCATGCACGCATGTTACGATTGCTTTGAATAACTTTAAATTTTCCACGAAGTTTCATGCACACACTTTAAATAAAACCATGTATTATTACCAACACACACGCCATGTACCCAAAATAGAAGACAAATTAACCCTTGCAATATCTAGCGCAGAATTTAAAATGAAACAAAAAATTATACTCGGGACCAAAATATTAGACCCAAAAACGTATTAGGTACAACTTGTTGTATAACCATCTATACAAATAAATAAAATTTAAGTGTCTGTTTGTATTGTCAAAATAATTGCTTTTTACTAAATGCATATGAAAGTTTATACGGTACTTACGAGTATAACAAAAAAACTATTAAAAATTTTTTTGCCTGTCTGTCTGTTTGTTCCGGCTAATCTCCGAAACGCCTTGACCGATTTTGACGGGACTTTCACTGGCAAGCAGCTGATGTTATACGGAGTTACTTACAATACTTTGATTTTAGGAAAAAATAGGGTTCCGCGCAAAAAAAATTACAACCGATGAAATTGTGAACAAAATCCGATTCAAATAGTCCCAGTTTTGACATGCTCGCGGGCGAAGCAGCAGGCAACAGCTAATTATATATAAAATAATTAATTCCTAACTCTTATCTTATCTCGTATTGGCACAAACTATTTCAAAATATGGTAGTTATAATAGGTAGCTATTTTATATTACTCTTCAGTG
This sequence comes from Fissipunctia ypsillon, assembly GCA_947568875.1. Taxonomy (NCBI): domain Eukaryota; kingdom Metazoa; phylum Arthropoda; class Insecta; order Lepidoptera; family Noctuidae; genus Fissipunctia; species Fissipunctia ypsillon. Next base: position 9,021,556 of record OX387659.1, on the reverse strand, counting down.
CACTTAAGTATCGGTACCAGGAAATCGTGTTATAGGTGTTGGATAAGTTTATATTCGCCATTCGTTTAGTTTAGCCACGAAAAACTTCTTATTTACGCCAAAGTTTTCAAAACACGGCAGTGCTTTTGCACGTTTTCAATGATATTTTTTTTTTGTTTACAATCATCTACAAGGTTTATCCTCAATCCAATTTTTTCACTGACAGGTGAAACTTTTGAAGCTAGACAGACGTTTTTTTTTTCGTGGCTCTACTTTAAATTTTCTATATAAACTTATCCAAAACCCATAACACGATTTACTGGTACCGACCCTTAAATAACAAACTTTATATACATATTAATAAATGGCGTGAATAAAGAATACAAACTGTTCTCAAGAACGCGTGATGTTTTCATTTAGAATACCGATACGAGTGCTTGGCCTGGATTCCTCGGTTGGCAAATTGTAATACTATACTTTTGTGGTGATAAAAACTTTCCAGACACCAGTGTTTGTTGATATTAAAAGTATTTTTATTAGTGAAATGTGCTTCCTTTGGATTTCTCGTAAAAATACTGTATTAAAATATGACTTAGTTTATTTTACACTTGGTACGGAATTGCTCTTTAAGAATACGAGAATAAAAATTGCCTTTTCAATTTGTCAAGTGAAACGGATATTTTAGAGAATATTTTATAAGTAATCGTGACTGCCTCGTTGGTCTAGTGGTCGCGCTGAGTATGAGGTCCTGAGTTCGATTCCCGAGTCGGGCAAAGTGTTATTGGGTTTTTCCGTCTGGAATTTCTCTGTGGCAACTTGGAGTCAGGATTTGTACCCAGTTGATGGAAAGACTTAAAACATAACTGGCGAAATGTGGGCGTACTATAGGTACACCTCTGCTTAATATTTCGGGGAATACAGGCGTGATGTTATGTTATTTTATAAGTAAAGGAGTTAACGGGTGTTTCGAAACACAATGGACGTTTTCATAATTTATATCGTCCACGTCACGGCATCACTAGCACAGGGAAGTAAAATGTATGGAAATATATTATGAAGACGCTTTCTGTCCACGATAACTTTACAATGTGCACATATTTCCATACGTTTGATTGACATGGACGTGGACATCCACGATAATATCGTCACGTAAGAAATTTTAAAACCGCACAATGGAGTATCATTTTTTAATAATCCACTGATAGCTAAGTAGGTTCTAATTGAAAAATTCATCAAATTTTAATACCTATTGGACATTGATCCCTTAAAAAAACATTACCCACATAACAGTACCCAGTTATTATCCAATTAATTTTTTTCCCATTTTTATGGGAAAAAAATTGCTACGTTGTGCTTACGACACTACCAGAAAATGTTATTGATCACCGATCAGCTTATCAAAACAGACATAATATAACAGTAAAAAAGGAATAATAATATAATGTATACTTTTATCTTGCGAGTACTAAGTGTAAAATAAAGGTAAAATATCTGAAGATACATTTGTAACACAAATTCCCCTGTATACTAAACAACTTCATATTATTTAAATTATTTCTTCTCTCCTTAGCTACAGAGAACAATTTTGCATATCAATCGAATTTGCATGTTACAATCTACATTTATGGAGTGTTAACAAAGTCTAACTTGCCAATACACTTACTATGTATAACATTTTCAAAAAAAAACGTATAAACATGCGATGAGTGATGATAAATTAGATTTTGTACAATAAGGTATTCAGAAGTTACCTTGCTGAAGTAGACTAAATAAAGAAAGAAAATATGTTTATTTGCGGTAAACACGACGCAAAAAAAAGAACATAAACACAAAAAGAAACAAGTTGGGGGAAAATATGCGTCACATCCACGCAAAACGGCCATCGCTCAGCATAATGCTGCAATTCTATGCGAGACAGAGCCCCAGCGCTGGTTTTCAGCAACAGCCAGCGTCGATGTGAAAAAAACGGTGAGATAAGTTTAAAAAACCGGCCTAGTGCGTGTCGGACCACGCATAATAAAGGGTTCCGTATTTCAGATGAATTTATCCCAAAAACATACTTAGCATTATATGATAGTTAAAAAAATTTGTTCTTCCGATCGGTGTACGTCACGGTCAATTCTCCAACTGTAAATGAAAGTTTGTAATCACAAAAAATGAATTTTTTATGTGATAAAACTACAAATTAACGGTTTTCGGACTTTTTCCTTTAGTTCTGCTGTGAGACCTTGTTTCTTGTCCGATTTCATGATTCTAGGTCAACGGGAAGTAAGTACCCTATAGGTTATGTTTTATTTGCAAGTATCAATATATGTTGCATAAATGACCGTATTTTTATATTGCGTTGATTTTTTTAGAGCTCCAAGGGAGCGTAGATCTACGTATTTGATATTAATTACAACTTGATACCTCCACGCGTTCCTGAGAAAAAGGCTTTTGACAGACGGACAGACAGACAGACGGACGGACAGAAAGAAAGAAAGAAAAAAAAAACGTTTATTGGTACATGCCACAAGTGCACACAGTATCACGAAAGGAAACAAAGAAAAAGAACTTAAAACTAACAATATTTAAAAAGTGAGACAGCGAAGTGAGCCTATAAGGGTTCCGTTTTATCGGCACGGAACCCTAAAAAAACGTACAAAACAAATAAACAGCATCCTGCTGTCACCAATCCATTAACCACGCGTGAATATTTTACAAATATGAATGCAACTACATATCAGTAACCGAGGTATTAATTGAATTTATCTCGTAAACTTCCACTCTTTGCGCAGCTACACAGAAAATAAATATTGGCTAAATGGTTGGAATAAAGAAATATATACATCGTTTATACTTTTTTTTTATTCTAAACAAACTGGACAGTAAATGTACAGAACAAATAAAGTGGTTTTAAAATTTACACGGTAGTGTCGAAACGCAAACGGATAGTTTGATTACTACGCCGATGCGTACGCTACGAGCGTAGCGCGTAGCCACGTAGCCCCGTAGCACTTTTGCTACGACTAGAGAAATTATTATTTTAATTTGTTAATAACTTTAGTTTTTATGTCTTTTGAAGATTTCTTACTGTGGGTACTAACAATTGGATAGATACAGAATATAACATTTAGCCTGTTTTCCTGGAAGGGTAGACAGAGTTGTAGAATTCACCCACATTTGAGACTGATAAATGGTTTTATGGAACTACGTATCATTTTTTTTTAAATGTAATTTTACCAGTAATGTTGATGGCTACATGTAGCAATAATTATGATAATAGGGACAGTAACGATTACCACCAAAGCCGACCCCGCTAACCTAAACTCACGCTTTCTTCCCATGGGGGTAGGCAGAAACTACAGAACGCCACCTGCTCTATCTTATCTATCTTATTCAGCCGCCGCTAAATACTCGTATAAATATCGTAGAACTATCTTCAAAGGATCATGACCAACGATGTATGGAAATCCGTCTTAAGTTGAAAGACAATAAATCTTTATTTATTATAGACTACGCTTTATATACTATTAAATAAAAGTATTCATTTTCACACAAGTATCCGAGTTTTAAAGTAATTGAACAAATTCGGAGATAACCTAAAAATTATGTCTAAACTACTCGCAACTTATAAAATGACCACAGATCAATCATGTAGGTACAAAACAACATTCTGATTTCTGGGTATCAAAAGTGAACAATTGACACATCGCCTTCTCATTACCACCGGCATCGGTGATCAGAATCAAGCATCGACATGATTAGAATCTCAAGAGTTCTGAAACACAACACAAAAACGTCCTGGCGTAATAAAGCACAATTAAATATGAAAACGTCCTGTCGTTAGTTACATGAAACACGCTAAGTTATTTAAAACAAACACACCAACGAATTTCCGTAAGTATTAGTATTTAAGTGGAGAGATTAATCGCGGTGAGTATTCTCATTCGACACATAAACAGTAATGGCGGCTTCCGCAGGCGCCGGCTTAGGGATGGCGATCTAGAATCGATTTTATAGGTCAAGCAAATTGTTTTTTTTTATCGATCATAAACAATGAATTATAGATTTTTTTAATCGATTTTAGAAACTTGAAAACGAGTTCCGATGTTTTTCCTGCGGATTGCAACTTTTAAGTTTAGATATCGATTATTCATTACATTTGACTAATTATGCTGGCAACACCAAAACGAATAAGTGATTATCTATAGTAAAGCTGTCGATGTAGAATAATGGCGGGAACAGATCTATCAGAACTCAATTTATTGCTGAATCGATTCTTTCCTGCGATTCGGATAGATTTAAAAATCGATCTTGTTTAGGAATAATCGTCATCCCTACCGGTACGTCTGTCATCTGCCTTGACAGTTGCATCTGCGTGAAACGAAACACAAAAATAAATATTTTCACAACGGAACTATGAAATACATATACAGTACCTACGTTATAATTTTTATATTACTAATTATTTTGCTATTTATGAGTTTAATATCATTTTTGTGATGTTTTTATGTAAAGGCGTAACTCGTACAAATGAAGAGAACGAAACGTCCATCATGACTATACGGAAATGTAGTACCTAGCAATCGTTAATTTACTGTTTATCTTAAAATCATAATTCCGGATACGAAAACAAAATTCCTGAAGTGAAAAGCTTGTAAAAAATAAGAAAATAATTTGTATATTAATTTGGTTTTCATACGTGCAACTTTTCAAGACTGCTTTTGGTCAATCTCCTTTATACTGCACTACAATATGGATGATGCCTAGATAAAAAAAATGAAATTCTATTTAGTCCGTCAGTCAGATGATAAAAGTTATTAGACACGTATTTTTTGCTTTATCATATTAATGAGAAAATACTTAGGTACTCATTAAAGTTTGGGAGTGGGGGCTTGCTACGTCACAACTCAGTATAAATCTAGCAAGACGTACGTGACGTCATGCCATATTTTAACTCAATGTATGGTCGTAATCTTTTGAATACGTAAAAAAAGAAAAAATCGTGTCCAATATTTTTTAATAATCTACCTGAGGGACAAAAAAAATGTTTAGTCAAGATCCTTATTGCTACAATGCAAAGCTTTGTTCCAACCCTATCGTCTGCACAACAGTGCAACAGTAATATGTCTCTCGGACGACATTAACGACTTGTTACTTTGTACTTTTCTCTTGTGGAACACAAACACCGGACTTTTTGTAAGCCTTTTTGTAAAACTATCGAGCTTAGTGTCTAATCGTCCGTTTAATACACGTTCATTAGCAGCCCGCAGTTTGTGAGAAAAAATGTCTTGAAATATGTACGGGCGACTGCACTAATTGGTACACACTACAAAAATAAATGGTGGATGGAATGGATGGTGGTGATGGTGGTGGTGGTGGTGGTGGGTGGTATTGGTTGTGTATTCTCTTTTCTTATGTAGAAATTTTAATGCGTACAAGGGGAACCGATTTATACAGTTGTTTCCAGATTATGTTGTTTGCGTATGCTTGTATACCAACCATGAGGGGACAACATTATGACAATAAATGAAAACACTGGCAATACTAGTGCACAATGTGCACAGGAATATTTTGAAACTATCAATTAGGTACATAAATCAAAACATCAAAGTTAAAAAAAAAATTAATTCAAACAATCTAATTAGTAGTGATGGGCCGACTGTGGATTTTGCCAATCAGCCGACTATAGGTCGACCGCTTAACTGAGACGTTACCCGAGGTAGCAGCGCGGTGAAGGAGGGGTGTGGTGACGTGATGCAAGAGCTCAGTTATTCGTCAACTTGTGACCACTATCACCCCTGCCGCACCGCATGGCTACCTCAGGCAATGTCTCAGTTATGCGATCGGCCTATAGCTCTAGTGATTAGCTATTGTATATACAATATGTTCCTGAATTAACGCACAACCTCTTAAGAGGTCATTATACTCATCATTATGAACAACTTTTAGTATGGGACCAAACCTGAAATCGCGAAAAAAAAACAGCTGTTCCCTACATTTATGTTCGCATAACTCGTCAAAATGTAGGGAACCACTGATTTTTTTTCGCGGTTTGGTCCCATAGTAAAAGTTCTTCATAATGACGAGCACAATGACCCCTTAAGAGGATATGTGTTAATTCCGGGACATGTGGTATATATGATTGAAATGTTTGTAGACTGGGAAAGTCATCATTTTTTTTATTTTTTTTTATTTATTTATTAAAAGCGCTCATTAACTAATAAAACATATTTGATGGAATTTGTCCGGAATGAAGTCTTAAAGCTACAGTAATTAGGTTTTTATTGAAGTCACAATCAATCCACGGGAACGTCATTAATTAGTAATACGAACTTGAATTTATTGTAGTATTGACGTCTTCACCCTGCATAAAAACATGCGTGTGCCTTCCACTGCCATATGCCCAAAACAGCATGAAAGGAACTACTTCTTAAAACCCCCATCTTCAACTGAAGCAGATAGGAATTATAATAAAACTTAGCGGAAGCACCGCTCGTATCGAACGATTAAATAATATCAATTTTGTGCGACAAGCTTCTGCCAACGTAATAAGTTTTAAATCTCTGCACATGTGACGCAGACAAAATTTTAAATTGCATTATAAGAGTGTAGTCATATCAATAAGGAGGTATAGTTAAGACTGTATTTTCGGAAGGGGTAGGTAGATTTGTGCCGTTGAATGTTTTACTCCGTGTTGTTTACTGATGTTTTTAAGCAAATGATGTGTAACCAAGGTGACATCTATACAAATAAATAAAATTGAAGTGTGTTTGTAATGTCAAAATAACAGCTTTTTACTAAATGCATAAGAAAGTATACATACACGGTACTTATAACGAAAAACAATTTTTAAAATGTCTGTCCTTCTGTCTGTTTCCGTCTCCGAAACGGCTGGACCGACTTTGACGGGACTTTCATTGGTAGATATCTGATGTTATAAAAAGTAACTTAGGCTACTTTTATTTTTAGAAACGAATTAGAGTACCGCGCCGAAAAATAAAACCCATGAAATTGTGAATAGAATCCGATTCAAATAGGAAATTATTGACATCTACGCCGGCGAAGCCGGGGGCAACAGCTAGTTGAACAATAAAATACAGTATCTCTCCAACAACCATCAACTCAGCCTATCGCAGTCCACTGCTGGACATAGGCTTCTCCCAGGCTGCGCCACAACACCCTGTCCTCCGCCCTCCGCATCCAGTTTGTCCCAGCCACGTTCTTAAGGTCGTCGGTCCATCTAGGTGGGGGGCGTCCCACACTACGTTTGCCGATACGTGGTCTCCACTCCAGGACTCGTTTGCTCTACCAGACATCGGTCCTTCGACAAACATGGCCAGCCCACTGCCACTTCAGTTTGCTTCCTCTGCAGGCTATGTCGGTTACTCCGGTTCTTTTCCGGATAACTTCATCCTACAATCATAGCAGAAGCTTTTTAACATACTTTAGCAAAAATAAATTGCACTGGTCTCATCGTCCGGGTTTCCTGATAATCACTGCAACATGCTCATGCTCACATCAGTGGTAACAATTTAACATTAACAGCACCTTTGTGTCTTAGCAGTAGGTAAGGGTGATTTTCACTATTAAAAACGTCGTCTTTATCTTCGAAATTCTCGAATAATAAGCGAATTCTTCCAATGGACTGTATAATATATCGGTTTCGCTCAAAGGAACAAAACGTGCGATCATTAGGTAGCGCACGAGTGCCCTCGACATCTATAACGTTACTTGAATGGGGGAGCTGGTCGCCTGCCTTCGACATAATTCTCGAAAGAATTGCGGAATCGGTTGATAATTTTAATTTCGGCCCGAACTGTGGAGTGTCTTTTACTGGTCTCTGAGTGACATGAAGACATGATGTAACGAGAAACTTATATAGGGTTTTTAATACTGTTTCGTTAACTCTCGTGCTGACAGGATTATATTATGAGTAAGTACTAATATCGCCCCACGGTTTCACCCGCATAAGTCTCGATCCCGTGGGAATATCAGGATAAAAGTATATTATGTGTTAATCCAGGTTATAAGCTATCCATTTGATCTAAATCCGTTCAGTATTTTTTGCGTGAAAGAGTAACAAACATCCATCCATCCTCACAAACTTTCACGTTTATAATATTAGTAGGTTAGTAGGATATATAGAAAAAAACAAAAGCCAGTCAGCAAGACTGATATCATATGGCCAATTCCTATAATTTACGGACCGTTATTGGTTAAAATTAAGACTCTTGTATCTTTACCAATAATGAAGCAAAAACCTCATAGCTTTGCATAGTAAAGTAGTTTTACCTGTGTGAGTTACTTCCATATGGGAGGGCCCATATGGAAGTAACTCTCACATGTAAAATTATCTTACGAATCTATTTATTTATATGCCCAGTTTGGTAATAAAAAAGCTAGCATTGGTAAGCAAAACGATTGGTTTTTGTTTATAGGAATCGAGCATTAGTCGACTGCCCGGGTCACATAGACGGTCAGCAACATAAATAGCGGTTCAATCGTAAAGGCTGATTTATGTCAAACTGTAATAAGATATTTCGTTTTTATAAGGACGATACAGCGATTTAATAATGTTAGCATGTAGGTAAACACGCAATTTTTTGCTCAAAAATTCTGCCGTGTGTAGCGATGTCAAGGCCATTGTCCCACATGGGGCTTGCCCTTTACTTGGTATTTAGAAAGCATTGTTGTCGCACAGTAGGGCTATTAATATCTTTAAGAGGCATAAACTTTAATATCCTGCTAACGGTACAATATATCAAACTTTATGGGTCTTGGGGATCAGAATAAACAATGTATTGGGTTGAGTGAGGGTAGTTTTAGCTTGCTGAAGGTGATATTTTTAGGGTTCCGTTTGTCCAAATGAAAAAATTGAACCCTTGTAGGATCACTCATGTGTGTGTCTGTCTGTCCGTCTGTCACAGCCGATTTGCTCCGAATCTACTGGATCGATTATATTGAAATGTATACATATGAATTTCTGTGACCCAAACACGAACGTGCAATGTAAATACGAGTAAATGAATTTTGATTATAGGGTTCACTTTTGGGGTAAAAATTTGAAAATAAAAAAAAAGTTTTGCCAACTGAACCGTATGACATATAAATATGTAAACCAAATGAAAGGGTTTGCTGTGCGGATTTCAAATATTTTTTTTTTATAATTTTAAAATAAACACTTTTATAGTTATTTAAGAAAATATACGAAAATTGACCATATTCATCCTTTTTCTCCAACACTACTGAGCCTAAAATTTTGAAAAAAAAATACAGAAAATAGTTCTATACTATAGATTACAGGAAAACGTATAAGAAGTCTAAGGTCTTAAAATAAAATGGTAAATCACTTAATAATGTGCGTACAAACTTACATTTGCAGTTGGAATGTATGGGGGAACATGTTTTTCAACAACAATGTTAAGTTCTTGGGATAAATTCATCCCAACTGAGGAACCCTTCATAGTGCATGGTCCGACACGCACTTGGCCGGGTTTTGTATGTGAAAAATTGCCTCGAACTTGTATCGTGGGTGCGTAGATATACAAAATCAAGCTATCAAATTAAGTAACGACACTTCTAAACACGTCCATGTTTACTCAATCAAGTTTTTCTAACTGAACAGACAGCTGTGTTGCGCCACTTCTTCTTCCCAGTCTTATGTAATTTTGACGATCAAAAAGCGCTGATTCTCAGCCTAGTTCGAGTAAATGACTTTTGATTTTTTTTTATTTTATACCTCTTTCTCAGTCCTACCTAATAGAAAATGATAGCCTAAAACAAAAATGATCTCCGGCCGATTGGATTGCACGATCATTAACCGGCGCTGCAAAATTTCTGCTGGACTTACAGCGTGGTTTAGCATTTCATTATTTGTATTTAATTTAGGTTCCTAAAATAGGTTCAATAATTGTTTTAACTTGAATGTATTTTCGTTTATTGATAATTAATGAATATGCTAATTGACGGTTTTTGAAAAACCAAATTAGTAATGTTCCTTGTGGTTTATTTACCTCAAAATTGAATATTTCAGCGAAATATTAACATGATCAGAACAATTTTTCCATTTTTTTAACGTAATTTAATTTTTATTGTCAAATTGTTACTAATACTATGAGTTATGTTACTTGAATAAATAATTGGATTATTATTATAACCCTAGCTTTAATATTTATTTCGACCATAACAGAATCAGGACTGGTATCACTTAAATATTCATGCAACTAAACTAATTCCCGAAGACATATTATATTATGGAGCATAGTATAGCAGGTGGGTTATATTGAATTAATTAGGATATAAATCCTTCATCGTTCCATTAAATCACCGGTAATTATAACCACCGTAACAGACTAATTCAACAGTAGGTAGGTACAGGAAATGGATTTTCAGTTTAAAATACGCCTCTATGGTATATAAAACAAAGTTCAGTTTTCTAGCAAGAATAATGCTAATTCAAAAACGATTAGAACGTCAAACCAGATAGCAAAAAAAAACAAGATCAAGATCGCAAAATTATAAACATAGCTCTTAAAATACTAAATGAATTTCACCCCCGTTTTTCAAGTCATTTCCACGAAAAATTCTTCAACTCCACTCAACGTCACTCAAAGTACCTATTGTCAAAAATCTCGACTCGATGACGTTTCGACAACTTCTCTTTAAATTAGATTTTTTTTTCGGAGAAACGCTGTAGAATGCGAGTGTCAGTCTCAGAACGCTTAACCTTTTTTTCTACCCTAATTTCAAATATCGATCTCCGCGCTATTCTCCGCTGTTCTATTATTCTTAGTTTAAAAGTCAAGTTAAAAATACTTCCAGTGTCGAAAAATTTATAAAAGCCGCACGCAATCTAAACTTGTCCCTTCCAGTAAAACTAGCATCAACTGTACCGCTAGCTCCCACTCTCCTACAACACCCAGCTTCATTCATCAGTGCAAAGACACTCGGTTTCGTAGCGGTCGACTTGAATGAATCGCACTTGTCTATGGCATGAACATACGTCACAACATGGCCGCCATGCGTCACTGGAATCGACTGAGGACGCGTTTACATTCGGTGGAGTAGACTAGTAGTGGTGAAAAATAAATAAATTCATAGGTCTCTTAATTATCATCATGGTTAAATTTGTTTATAAAGCCGGGCTGGTGTACAACAGACTATTATCATAAAATATTGTGTTGAAAAGATAATCTAATAAAATGTAATGCAAAAGTCACGATCACTTTTTGGCGGGCTGCCTAATGTGACAGAGGAATTTAATACCATAGTTACAACTGATGTGTACCTATACCGTAGTCTGCGTTTTTGTTTCTATGAAGGTTTTTATGAAAATTCACGCCACCAGTTGTCAAAATGGCCCCACATTTTGACAAGAGGTCTTCCATTTCGACAATGAATATAAATTATATGATGACGTTCATCATTCGTTTCACTCACTTGTTCATCATTCAGTCACGACTAAAGAAAATAAAGGCACCTTTGACACTTTTGACAGGTGCCCGGATCTGACATTTCAGTGCTGCTGCCTAATGAACGTCATTTCAGACATCCTTCGCTCGTACGTTGTGTATTCACTCATTACTGGCAATCATGTTGTGACTTGTGCAAGTGCAATGTTTGAAGCTGTATTAATTTTATTTTTGGAACGTAGTTAAACCATTTTGTATTTTGTTTTATATTGTTATCATGGTTCCATCATCTAGTGTTCAAGTTACAATGGAGAGAGCGGTTTTTAAAAGAAATTTTGCAAAGTGAATATATGAAATCTTCTCATTTTAACGTTTTAACAAAGGATAAATACTTAGATCTTATCCTACAAGTGGAAGAGGCTGAGAAAGCTCTAATCAAGAGACTACTTCATCAAAGGCGATTAAAAAGGTCTGCGATTTTAAACATTGGTTCAATTAAAAAACTTGTTGCTCGTAGGGAAGAGAACATAAAATACTATATTCCAGCTGAAGAATTGTATGATGTTATTGATACAGCTCACTGAGCTGTCGGACACGGTGGACGTGACAGATTATTGGCTGAGACATCTTTAAAATATGCTAACGTCTCTAAACAGATGATTAACTTGTATTTATCTATGTGTGTAACATCTTAAGAGAAGAAGACGAACAGAAAGAGAGATTTAGTTTCTAAGCCAATTTTACATTCTGAAATGAGCAGTAGGTGCCAAGTAGATCTAATTGATTTTCAGAGTCAAAATGATAGAAAGTTTAAATTTATCATGATCTACTAAGACCACTTCACCAAGTTTGTTTTGCTCCGTGCATTGGAATCTAAACGAGCTGAAGAAGTGGCCTACCATTTTAATAATATATTTTTGACGATAGGTGCCCCATGTATTTTGCAGTCAGACAATGGAAGAGAATTCGTCAATGCTATTATATGTGAAATGGAAATGACGAGTCTTTGGCCAGAACTTAAGCTAGTGCATGGAAAACCGTAGCACAGCCAAAGTCAGGGCTCCGTTGAGAGAGTCAACCAAGACATCGAAAACGTGATGAATTGTTGGCTAAAAGATTCAAGAAGAAAGAATGTCAGAAGGCTTGAGGCATGTGTAATTTAGGAAAAACAGGGCCAATCATTCGGGCATACATATAAAAGAAAACATTTAAGTTATAGTTTTGTACAAGGTGGTGTTTCACTTCTAATCAATACTCTTTTTTTTTTGTAACATACATACATACACATACATAAACTCACGCCTTCTTCCTATGGCGGTAGGCAGAAACTACAGAACTTTACTTTACTTTTTTTTTACTTTTTATAATTAAATAAGATTATATGTTTGAATAAATATTATTCATCTAATTAACGGCCTTTAAATTTTAACCATTAATCTACTCAGTTTAGCCTGTGTTTATTGTGTTACTTGTAGCGATTCAATCAGTTTACCTTAGGCCATCTAACATGTCCCAAACACCAAAAAGCCTAAAGTATTTAGGCCAAACTAGATTTTCCTGGACTAAATTAGTACAATAATATATCCTGACACGCGTAGGATAAACCGGTTTCGCCTAGGACAAACTAGTTTGGCTGATAACATCATCATCATCAAAGCCTGTTCGTAACCACTAAACTACATGAAAAAGCGTCATAGAGACATAGAAACCATGAATTGAGACTGATTCATACTAGATCAAATTCCACTAGATTTTCTAGGAAATGTCTAAATTTAGATTCGAGCAAGAAACCAAGCTAGGCACATAATAGTGGAACGCAGAATATCCTACAAAATTCCTCTCTAAAAATCAAGAAAGCGTTGCATAACACTTTTCGAAAAATATCGTCTCTCATAACTCCTCATTTTTCTAACTATCTTGGTCCATCCGGCTGGAGCCACGTTATTAAGGTTGCAGGTGGGCGATACGGCCAGCATCAACTATTCAGAACACGCAGACATTGACTGATGGCCGGACGGTATAGAACATTCCAAGATGTTATGTGGCCATTTAGAAGAATTGCTTTAAGCCTCTGTGGCCAAATTAGCTGGATAGTTTGCGTCAAATTGGTTTGATGAAGGTTTGGGATGTTCATTTGTAGGATAGGTTAATGTTAGGATTGTGTTCTGTTATGGGCTTTAGGTTGAACAGGAGTGTATTACAAAGTAATCAATAAGGATTTATTCATTAGTGATCGTGGATGAATTGTTGTTTTTGTGCCTTTTCAATTTGTTCTTCAAAACCTTTGGTGCTTTTACAAACATACGTCGGGATATAAAATTTAAACTACATAACATTTAGTGACACATTTTGCTTTAAAGTAATATCCAGCCAGATAATTTGGAACAGTACGAAGCTCTCCTTTTATTCTCAATTCAAAAACAATTGGCAACAAAGAAACAATTTTAAAATAATTTTACACGAAACTCCAATCAGCAAAGAGTACAGTCATTACGAAAATGTTTTCTGTCCTACTTCAATTTTGAACAGAATGATATAAAATCTATAAAAGCGGTGCTGTCATCCGCGTATATTAACGAGAAAACAATTTTGTTCCCTCCCTCACATCCGTAACCCACCGCACGTTATCTTTCTTCATTCCACTGCATCTTCATTCGCATTTATCTTTTTATATCTCTGTTCGTAAGGCTCAGTTATGCGGTTCCAATCTTAGGTGGATTTATTTTTTATGACTCTTTCTTATTTCCAAATACGACCTTTTTATTATTATTAATTCAAAATACTGGCCACTTTGCGTCAAAATAATTGGAAAACGCCATTAAGATTTTTTTTCTTTTTTGCGTGACGATTTCTGGTAGTCCGCAAGCCGCCTAAAAAACTTCGTTCCAATAACATTCCAACGACAACGTTGGGGTTATTCGCAGCCAAACAAATGCCTAAAATTTTCTTTAAAAATAAATTCTGTAAGTAGGTGTGAAGCAAACCTTTATTCTTCATACATATTTCGCGGAATAAATAAGCTCAGTCTCCCTTCACGATCTTATGAAGCGACGAAATGGAGAGGAAACATCTACCTTTTTGCAAATTGAGGCTCAGACTTCGACTCACCGAGAATAGATAGAGATGTTTCTGTCTGTGTATTTGCTGGAAGCCTACCGTGAGAAAGATAAATACAAATAAGGCTATTGTCGTGTAGTGATTGTAGTAAGTGTTGCTACCAGGTATTTTTTTTTTTTGGTTCATTTTTTTACATGTTTGGCTCAGTTTTCTACTATGATATATTGTTAAAGCAAAGGAAGAATTTGATTACTATGTTACGTCAGATTTTAGCTAAGTTTCAGAACTTAATTTTATTTGAATAGATGGGCTAACCCTGGCTTTCCGTACAATATGTTATTGTCTGCAAAAGTATACTTACAAATTGGTACTCTTAGCTCTACTTTTATTCCAATTAAGGTGTTAACTAAATTATGAGTATTTTGTCATATGAGTTTGGACCGGAATCTGAACTCAACAGCACTGGATAAAAGGAAGCAGTGTTCATATCCATTCTATATTCAAAACAATTTCAACAACACAAGCCTATTGATTATTTCAATAGACAGGTTCTAAGGATAGCCTCAAAACCAACTTAATTACCCTCAAAAATAAATAGCCAGTGAAGTAACAACACAACAACTAATTTCGTAATTATGAGTGCGAAACATTTTCGACGGTAGTTCGTCAAATATTTGTGGCGTTCGTAAACAGAAGAGCCAGTGGGAACATTCGGACGGGAACATACCGATGTGGTCGAGTTTTAGTTTGACACCGGTGTCAAACAGGGGAAAAATGATGGATGGCCCTAGTCTAGTGTAAAATGGGCACGATACGTGTTGGCACACTTGATGCGATTTTGTTTTTGTAAATCGTTTTGCTGCTAGATTTGTTTGAGAGTGGTTCTGATTGTTTTTTTGGCTGGTGTGTAATAGAGTTGTGTGTTTTTTGTGTTGTGTGTGAGACTATATGAATTGGATTTTGAACGGTTAAATGACGCAGTTTTGAAAGTGGTTCATCGGTTTTATTGATGCATCTGCATGTAGGGCTATTACGGGTAGCTGTCATTTGTTTTTCAAGCTTCTAGATATAATAGATTTTTTTCCCAACTACTACTAGTACCGCACTTTAAGAATACGTTTATGAAAGCAAACTGATTTTGCTATAGTTTAGGTAACTACGTAAAAAGAAATGAAGAACAAAATAGCTTCGAAAACGATATTGTTTCACTTTTCTTCCTTGCAAAGCAAAAAGGCCATAAAATCAGTCATAAAATTTTCAACAAGAATAAGCCCAATTGAAGATCACCCGTTTAAAATATTAAGCATCGTTACACAAAATACGTATAAAATATTTGACAGCGCTCATAAAATTCATCGTTAATTTTCCTCACGATTATGCACGGGTAATAACACTGTGGAAATGACCGAGCTCCCCAAAGTCCACTCGTTCATTCAATCAATCATTCCATTCATTCGCGAGGATCCTCCCACCTCGTAACTCAATTTACCTTATTATTATATTAAATTATGCTCTGATTATTATGTATCGTGCGTTATTTTTTAGTCTTTTCTTATTTTTATGTTTTAGTGATATTAATGATATTGGATATTATGGAACAGGACGCTGTGTTTATTATTACTAATGTAATATAACATCACGCCTGTGTTCGCCGCGGGGTTAGGCAGAGCTGCACCTATAGTGTCACTTTTCGCCAGTTATGTTTAAGTCCCATGTAATAAGGGGCGACACTATTGCCATCAACCGGGCGCAGATCCAGACTCGGCTGCAACAGAAATGATGTTGTATATAAGTAGGTATAAACATTTCTACCTCACGATCGGTAGATCACCATTACCTAAGGAAAAATGCTTACCGTGAACTACCTACCGTTCACGGTAAGTATTTTTCCTTAAGGGAGAAGCGCTAAGGTAGCCCGCGAAATTCAAATTTTCTTACGTTTTTTGCAATTTGCTGGTCAGTGTTAAGTTGTACGTTGATTAAAATATGATTCGCGGCCGTAACAAATATGTATTTACAGAATTATAATCATTAAAGTCATCAACACAACTCTCTAAGACCAAGTAAACCCCAAGAATTACTATTTCATGAAATCTTGACATTTGGGGATTATACTAACTTAACAAGTTTTATTACTGATTGTAATGATTATAATTCTGTAAATACATATTTGTTATGACCGCGAATCATATTTTAATCAACGTACAACTTAACACTGACCAGCAAATTGCAAAAAACGTAAGAAAATTTGAATTTCGCGGGCTACCTTAGCGCCTCCCCCTTAAGTAATGGTTATTTGAAAATTCAATGTTTATCAAACCGTATTATGACTGAATTACACTGTCAAAACCAAATTTATTTACTTCCGCGGTGTTCACTCAGCACAAAACCCAAAAACGTTAATAAACACTCGTGTAAATATCATTATAGTATTATTTTCATATCCTAAGGGGGCTTGTGGCTAAATAATTACAGCCGCATGGGTCGATCGAAGGTTATGCTGTGCTTGCCGCGGTCGGTTCGTGGATGGGTGACCATTCTTTATGTCGGTTCTCCGTGCTTCGGAAAGTACGTTAAGGCGTTGGTCCTGGCTGTCGTTTGTAGTCTATCTTTGTCAATCGTTACGGGCAGTCATGCAGAAGCCCAGTGCAGTGCCAATGGGCATATCATGTTACCCAGTAACTGGGTTGTGGAGGTCAGATAGGCAGTCGCTCCATGTAAAATACTGGTATTCAGCTGCATCCGGTTAGACTGGAAGCCGACCCCAACATGAGAAGAGACAGATTGATTGATTTATTTTCATATCCTTCATGTGCTACATAAACCAAAAACAAATACGTACAATATTGTCGAAAATTACTATTTATGCTTGTAACGATACTCTCTGTCCGTATTTTTCCCGTACAAGCACACTGCTAAGCTTATTCGCGAAATCCATGAATTTCAAAATGATATTTGCAAATTGCTATTTATTGCAGTTGTGTATTTCGAGAGTTTGTTACGTTAGTTCAGCTAGGGCATTATTTATGAGTATAATTCTGCATCCCAGATCTGGCCAGTTTTACGTTTCTCTGTGGAGTAGTAAACTGAGAAAACAAAGTAAGCTTAGAAGCTGCACTGACTAACACTAACAGGCAAATGGAAGAAGATTCATTTTAACTTGCTGTTCTAGTCATAGCAATACTAGTGAGGTAATAAAAAAAACCGGACAAGTGCATGTTGGACCACGCACAATGAAGGGTTCCGTAGTTGGAATGAAGTTATCCTAAAAACAAAATTATCATTGTAGTTAAGAAACATGTTCTCCATTTAACGATATACGCCACGGTCATTCTCGCAACTGCAAATGTAATATTTTTTTTATGTGATAAATATACAAATTAACGATTTTCGTACTTTTTTTTTTCTTTATTTGTGCTGTGAGGCTTTTTCTTGCCAAATTTCATGATTCCTGGTCAACGGAAAGTACCCTATATGTTTTGATTTATTTGCGAGTATCAAAGTATGTCGCATAAATGGCTGTATTTTTTTATTGCATTGACTTAGAACTTTTATAGAACTCCAAGGGAGGTATCAAGATACCTCCACGGGTTCCTGAGAAAAAAGTTCTTGACGGACTGATCCTATAAGGGTTCCGTTTCTCCCTTTTCAGCTACGGGACCCTAAAAAGGCATGTATTTAATCGAATCGCAAATAATTCCCATTTACCTTTCCTAATAAAAATATTGAATTCTCGAAATAATGATTGCGCCTCTTTCTGTGAACCTCAAATAATTCCTATTTTGGTCTTAAGAATACTAAAAAGCCCAGTAACTGAGAACAATTTAGATGTAGCGGTTGCTCACAATTCTAACATGACCTAATACAATTGGTCGGTGTACCCTAGCTTAGTTACTGCGGCCAATTCGGCTTGCGAATGGTAGGTCTCGGTTCCAACATAATCTAACCCGTTTGGTCGGGGTACTACGACCAACTGTGTGAAAAGGCTAGAAAATTTAAAAGAGGCTCATTAATTTAAAAAAAAAAGTAAAGTTTTTTGCCAGCTGTACCACATGGGAAACCTTTAACTTGACACAGCTGGATGTTACACTAATTATCTCAGTCTATTCTGAACCTTAATTGCGTAACCAGTATCAATCGCAATCTGAATGATTTTGAAGCTTATTGCTAATCCATTGCTTCATATGTTAGGAAAATTTGTCTGCTCAACAACGTAAATAACGCAATGAATGTTGTTGAACTGTCAAAATGAAACCGATTCCTACTGTAAGTGTCATACACAATTAGGGTGCTGATCATACATTTGAACTATGGAGTACTAGTAATATAATAGCGTTATACCTAGTAATAATGAATGCAGCAATTTGTCATACTGTAACTCAATTGTATCCACAGTGTACATAATGCAATGAAGAATGATATTATATTTGAAAATTTACTTCCTTACAAGGCAAGCGTTTTAATGGCACCAGTACGAGATCTTTTAGTACTCCAGAAACCAGCTTTATGTACTTTAATTATCTTGCTTCTGGAAGCAAAGCAGTAAACTCCAGCCGGTATGGAAACAGATTGGCTTTGAAATTACTGTCTCTTAATTGCAAATTGGAACACACTACACCTACCAGCAATGCTCAAATGAATTGTTGAGGCTACATACATTGTCAGATCTACCTTCCAGACCTCCTCAAAATCCGTACCATCTGTGGTTGTTAAGCCAGTTGACCACTGCACTATTTTTGAAAAGTAGGTGGTGACCGTGGTTATCAGAGTTAATAAAAGTGTAAGCTTTATTATTACAAGAAGACCCAGTAAATTAGAAAGACGAAGATACTTCGTTCACCAAATTTTTTGGGCATTCCAAAACAATTTAGAGCTAGCATAAACACCTCTGTGTAACACAATTGTTTTACTACTTCAAAGTGGCGGTCTGTAGTACAGTGATCCCAGTTGATCCACCCTTTTGTGAAATCTGTGAGACAATGCTGGTGTAACCAGCAGACACAGTTGTTCTATGAACAATGTGAACACTTTGCAATGAATGGGAGTACTCTGATGTGTTTCAGTTGATAGGATTAGCATTTTGTGTCACTGTGTTGATGCAATGGCAATAAAACAAATGAACGCCACCTTACATGGATAGACCAATCTGGGAAGACAAACCTGCGCCAAGTCGTTCTGACCGGATGCACATAAGTACAGTACTTTGCTACTTTTAAAACTGATTTCCTCCTACTGCACTGATTGTAATTATATGTTATTACGAACACACAGAACTATGAAATCGGTCTTATTTCTATGTTGCAATCGTTATTCCACAAGAAAATCGCTTTTGAATTTTCCTAAGTGTATGCATATTAGGACTCGTGACTGTACACGAAACAATCTCATCAATTTCAACCATTTGCTTCAAAAAGTATTCGCTAGTATGGACAGCAAAGTTGATCTACAAATTCGCTATCAACCGATTCGTTCGATTAAAACGTCATAATAAAGTTAATTTTATTGTGATTATCACAGCATGTAATGGTCAAAAAGTTCGAAAGTAATCTGATAAGATCAATAAAACATCTGAGCTGAATCGTGTCGGGTTCAGTAGGCGAGTGTCCGTGTGTTCACTGACTCGATTGCACTCGGTACGTCAGCGCTCAGCAGTAGCCATTCGAACACTACGTCAGTGTCCTTCTCCTGAGCCGACTTTGTGGCAGAAAAGCGAGTGTGCTATAGGCTCGAATCAGGGCTAGTTTGAGTAGTGCCGTCTCTATATAATTGACTACTTATGATCTGCCCCAAAAGTATGCCATGACAGTGTAAGCAAAACCTGTTCAGTTTAAATTCTTACGCAATGACTCACTAAAGGAGATTGGTAACACATTCATCTGTATTTAGAAGGTTTCAACTATATATCTCACCAGTTTTTCTAATCATTTATTATTTGGATAACATCATTAAATTGTAATTGAAAAATCATTGACAGAAATTGGTTATCAAAAAATATTATAAAAATTAACCCTCTTATTGTCAAATGAAAAACATCATTAAACATATTCAAATAATCAAATTAAAGCACTCAATTTGTAAGTGGCCATATAAATTAGCATGCACAGGTACTTACATTTTCTGATGCATTTGTTTACATTTTCAAAAGATACAGTTGGAGCAGAGTATACAAGTCTACATGGATATATTCTACAAAGGAAAATGAACTCACGTATATTGTAAGTCATTCACAATACATCCATGTATATTTTTTTGTCGTAGTGTTACTGCACTCGACTTAGAAAGTACAGACTCGAGAGTACAGAAAAATCTGGAGAATAGTATACAAACTCAAAATATTTTCTTGAAAAAAAAGTGGGGGGGGGTTTGGTCATTTATAATGACATTTATCTAGAAATGAAGTGATAAATAAACCCTGTAATTGACTATCATAACGAGGGCAGTCCACCGCTAATGTGTATGACCGACATAATTATAACGTTTATGGGCGATTGGCTAAACCAGTAATTACTAGGTCTTTTGGCCAGAAATTTGAATCAAACATTAAATCGAACAACGTTTTATCCTAGAACCTGGAAGCTTTTAAGTAAATTAGGCTGTACATAAATATAAAGGGGCAACGCCTGTTACTAAAAGCGAACCCAAGACAAAAGGTATCTATAGTGTACTTACAGTTTGACAAATCCACGACTGCCAAACATTAACAATATCCAAGACTGTCACACCAATTCAATCAAAGCCTAATAAATTGACCCAAAAATATCTAAACAATGACCCCACCAATAACCATGTATACAACAAAGCAACATAAATCGATCCAGCAGTTAATAGAAACGGAGGAAGCGGACCACATAACAACAATATGCCACACTCAGCTTGTCAGCAATTTGTCAGGCACATCATTGGCACGAGTAATTAAAAGCTGGTCGGGCGTTCGACCGTCTTTATGAGCCGTTATATTGACGCGCGCGAGTACATCGTAAACTTAATTTTTATGATTGCCTGGTACTGGTGGTCTGTTTTTTTTTTAATTTTTGCGTTTTTATACGAGCATATGTAGGGTGACAGGGTTTTGTTTATGTGAGTGTGGTTGGTTAGAGACAAGAATTTTAAGTAGGTAGGTTAATTTTAAGTACCTATATGAATTGTGAACTTAATTAATCTCATTACGCTTTTGCCACTGGGTTAATTTTCAAACTTGATGCAATACCACGGAGACATACGAGGATACGTTTCTAAATTCGTGGAATGGGTAGATAGGTAATTATTTAGTAGGGGTACTTACCTGAGTCGTTACGAATTAAGTAACTCATTATTAGTATGAATACCAAGTTTTATCTTTATTAGGTCATTAGTCTTTGAACTATCGTCGATCAAACAAGTCAATCGAGAATAATATGTGTATATGGAGCAAATCGAGTACCGCGCTGTTATAAAGTTCCTTACCAACCAAGGAAAATCAGTTCAAAGTATACTGGAAGAGATGTCATCCGTTTACGGAGACTCTTACCCGGGAACAACTTATGGTTTACAAGTGGATTACCCTCTTTTAGCAAGGCAGGGGCTCACTTGAAGACGACCCACGGTCAGGACGGCCGATCGAAGGACTCATAAGGGATCCTGTTGATCGATTACAAAGAAAAAGATGTCTCCATAACCGAAAAATACTACACTTCAATCTTAGAGCTGTTAAAGGAAGCCGTCAGAGACAAAAGAAGGGGAAAATTGACCAAAGGTGTCCTCCTTCTGCACGACAACGCGCCTGTTTACAAGAGCCGTGTCCCTGCAGATGTTAGCTTCCAAAATCTGGCTCACACCCACCTTACAGTCCTGACCGGCTTCCAGCGATTACTACCTATTCCCAAACTTGAAAAAAGAACTTCGTGGGAACAAATTTTCAAGCGATGAAGAAGTGAAGGATGCAATTTCAGCTTATTTTTCAGACAAAGATAAAACATTTTTATTGAAGGTATACATACCATAAGTTAATTGAAAGATCAGAAAAATGTATTAGGGTAGCAAGTGAATCCCCTCGGACGTCGGGCCTCTTGACAGTTGGACCATGCGTGTTGACAGTTAAAAATAAATTTGTATTTTTATTTCCACTTTTTACCCTCCATTCCGCGAACAGAAAAACGCCCCCTCGTATATATATTTTCATACGAGACACTGGTAGTATTCAACTATAATTCACCTGACAGAGTAATTATTATTTTGGGCCTCTACACAACCGATACGATAGGAAAGAAGTTCTCTCGGTACCGCGTGAATTTGGGCAAAGAATAGGTATGTAAACCGTTTTCCACCTGTACAAATATACAGCTGTGGTTGAGCGAAATACATGCTATCCTTTGTAGTGTTCCGCTTCACACAATCCATTTCCTTTATGTATTAAAAAAAGCAATACATTTCCTTTAGTTTATTTATACAGGGCATTTTTTAATCACTATCCTCGCAGGGTGTTCTACCCATGAATATGAACAACTTTTACTATGAGACCAGCTCTGAAATCACGAAGAAAAAATCAGCTGATTCATACAAAAGTTACCTACTCGACCAAAATGTATGAAACTGCTGATTTTTTTTCGTGATTTCAGAGTTGGTCACATAGTGAAAGTTGTTCGTATTCATGGGTAGAACACCCTGCGACAATTTGGATAGTGATTAAAAAAATGCCCTGTATACATATTTTGCAGTAAAAGGGCTGGTTGTGTTCAATAATTCCTGTTACTTGTATCTATATTTTCTGATATTTAATCACAGGACACTCATTACGCTAATACTTACTTTACAAAACATACTTTCTAAACTGCATTATACATTAGTAATTCTCTGTTTTTGTAAAACATATAAGATGTTTTCATTCATTGACATTTTCATCATAAATTGTCATCTGTCATGTTTCCTTTTTAATGTTCTAAAAATGTTAACAAACCTTTTATAAAGCTAGTGTTTAAGGTCAGGCCTTCACTGTCACTGCCTTATTGTTTCTGGCCGACCACCCGAAAAAAAAGAGGATTTGGTCCGGGCTGTGAGACATGACCATGCCTTCATGTCGACTAACAATCGTCTATTAATTTGAAAACCTCAAAAATATTTAACTAAAGGGCTATTAAATCTTTCTCTAGTAGTAATGTGATACGTGTTTTAATGAATTATTTTTTTACGTATAAAGATAGTGTGTAAACCGATAAAAGGTCGACTTCGGTACGGAAGAGCTCGTTTGAAGACAGGCTCTTCAATTTCAAGTCTCTCAAAGAACAGTTTGAGAAGACACATGCCGAAATGCCGCACAAGGGAGGAGGCACCATTGACCACAGATAATATGTCGCCGACACCCGTCTCCAACCTGGCGTAGGGCGCTGCAGCGTCTCCCTGCCATCACCTGCTGTTTCCTGATTCCGGACTTCGAGTGCTCACCGCAAGACCCCGCTACTACTTCAATTTCAACACTTCTATATTTATAACATAACATAACATCACGCCTCTTTTCCCCGAAGGGTTGGGCAGAGGTGTACTAATTTGAGAGAGGTGTACTTTCTATATTTATATATGTATTTTTCTATTAATTCTTTTGTAAAATACAATTTAGCCCTTTAGGCTAACATTACACCTTATATTCGCTAGTGACGAAACTGCTACTAGAGTTTGGCCAGCGAGTGTGGCACAAGAAATGGCGGCTGAAGATTTTTTAAATGTATTTCCTTGAGCCACGACTCGCTGGTCAAACTACCCATCCATCTGACAACTCATAACAACGTTAACCCTAATAATCCTGATATCATACCTACTTAATAGTCTCTATTACCCTGTTACCTTCAAACAATAGTACACATTTGTCAAAACACTTGCAATACAACAAGGATTTCCTTTCATTCTACTAGACATGAGCACACAACTCCACAGTATAATTTCGGGCTAAAGCTCCGAGCGTGTTCAACGTGTCACCTGCAAGAAACGACACGTTTTCTCATATATGTAGACTGACACTTTTGTGGAATTTACAAGTACTACACTACAAAACAAAAACTGATTGCCTTTTGTTTTAAAAAGTTAAGAAAAGCAGGCCCAGGAAGAGGCGGCGGGATGAGCTGGACTTCTTCTTAAAGGACCAATTGACCCAGAATCGCAGTAGACTGGGAAAAGTAGAAAGAGGGAAGGAAGATCTTAGGCCTGCAGTAGGCTTATAATAATAATAATTGTTTCCATATCCTGCAATAGTCCTTCACCAACCGGTTGTCCTTGTTGGTTGTTGTTGTTAATTGCACCCGCACTTGCTTAGTGCGTCAGCGATAATCGTTGGTTGGTGCCTCATTTCATTAAAAACGTCTAACAGGCCTCTGCGAGTTAGCTTCCCCTCGTAGGCCTTCCAAAGTTTCGGGATCCCAGGCTCCCGAAAAATGTATTGACGTCAAAATAATAATAATAAATTCCGTAAATGTTCTAGTCTAGGGCAACGTAAAAGGAAAGCTTCTTACAGAGAAAGAAAAAGTAAGGATGACCACGGTTGCTGCTCTTGTGGCATTTTAGAGTCAGATTTCGTTTCGACTTTTTCTTTTCACGTTTTTATTAATTTAATTTTAGCATTGGAAATGTCATAATGGCTTAAGCTGCTGGATGTATTTCGTGCAGATTCGTACACGCTTTTATTTTTGGATGGGACATCATCAAATGACTTCTCCCGCTCTGGGCGGAGCGGGAGGGCGTCTCAGACTTTTACTGTCTAAAACCCACCCGTGTTCCTTCAGTTGCCTGTGCGCGAGCCACGGTAACTCTTTCGAACATCCCGCGACCCTGGCTGAGATTCATACACCCTGGCCACCACATCTATTGATCACATTGTCAACAATTTTCATTCTTAAATGGCTATGGGCTACATTGCCAGTTTTTCTAAAAAAAAATACTTGTTTTTCATCTTTTTACACGCCAAAAATCTCAACAAAAAAAAACAAATTCAGAATGTTATAAAGTCACTAAACTATGAATAACGCGACGACAGAATTAAGAAGAAAATAATGTCTTTGTGAATTTATAGAGCGTGAACTTTATGGGTAAAGAATCCCGTAATTTATTTCTAATTCAGTCATAAAAGGGCTTGCTCGTACACTGTCTTACACGAGTGATTCCATGTAAAAGATTGCGCGCTGTCGTACAGAAGAGATCCCAGATTCCTAAGTTAGAAATTTGACATTTATTTTGAACTTGGAGTTCTAAAACGAGTTGGTAAGTAAAACTTAAGTACCTAATCGTACACTATAGAACATAGAATATAAAAAAATGTTACGAAATTATTCAAATATTCAAATCTCTTCGACAAAACACTTTGAATTGTAATAATGTATCTAGTAAATACCTTTTATAATACCAGTACACTGCCACACACAAGTGCTTCACAAAATATAATAATGAACACGCAAGCTACGCTTCATTACTGAAAGAACCGGATCGCGGGACACGATATCATTTTGTGAAAACAGCGCTTAACATATTGTATGGCGCACTGGCGCCTCCCTGTCTTTACGAACAAACTTCTGCATCGTACCTACATATTTTATACAGCTAGGTACTTTCAATCTGGATCATTATATCATACAACTTTTTACGATGGGGAAAAAGGATGGAATACGTCTTTTTGATGGTATCTACCTCGATTTTAAGGTGCAAATTATAGTCACCATGAGTGGTTCGCACGGCCGTAAAAATATCGCCGTGGGATTTTATCGCGCACTGGATTTTCAATTCTCGGCGTTGAGCCAAGCATTGAGAATTCAATAGAGTGCATTCCACCGCATTGAAAAAACATACTGTTGGATTTTCAACTCTCGGCACTAAGCTGAGCGTTGAAAATCCAGTGCGCCGAAAATAATCGTCGCGATATTTTTAGGTCCGTTCGAACGTGAGCTTAGTGTACGTTTGCGCACCTTGGGTAGTAGATAAGCCCCGGCAGTATACTTAGTTCGTGTGGACACTAAGAAAGGGTTACTCATAAATATTACTAACTAAATAGCTTCTGCCCGCGACTTTGTCCGCGTGAAATTTCTTGTTTTAACATAAAATATATCCTACAACACCCGGCAATGCTGTAGCTTCCCAATGTTGAAAGAAGTTTTGGAATAGGATCAGTAGTTCCGAAGATTACCCCCTACATACAAACTCTCAGAAACCTTCTGATTATAGTTATCAATATTAGTATTGATAACTAATATTAAGTATAAAGTAAACAAGAATTCAGTTTATTTAAAGCTGCATTTTGTAGCTGAATAAGTAATAAGCCAATAAGCAACAATGATATCAAGGCTAAGCACACATGGTGTTGTTCTAATAAAATCGATCAACTGCGCCGTTGAAGAGTTATATTAAATACGAACGATTGATGGCTAACTAAAGTGAGCTGTAGGTCACTCGTACCCTCTCCTCGTGACCCTTCGTATGCCAGCCGTACGCGAGACACAATGACTTTTTAATTGTTTATGTAATCATATGAAAGGTTAAAGTCATTTAAAGGCTAGCGCAAATTAAGGCGGGCCGCGCCGCAACACAACGCCCATTTGGTGAAGTAGAACTGATGATGAAGACCACAGATGGCCACCGGAACTACTCAATAATAAGTATTACACGAGTTGCGATTTGATTACTTGAATATGGTTGCTAAGCAATTGATACTCGTCACAATGCATATGGTGAAGTGCAGCTGATGGTGAAGTACCAGGAGAACTCTTCAAAAGTTAACGTCCCTGCATCGGGAAAATCAATATTTTGTAAAAGGTGATGAGCAGTTGACATTAGGCTATTGTAGCTTAGATAAATTACTAACCGACACACTAAAAAGTGAAAAATAAAAAACTTTTTTACAAAAAAAAAAAAACACTACAAAGTGAAAAATAACTTTAACTTCGGAAGTCGGTGGCAAAAAACTAAAATACAAATTCAAAGATACCGACTTCCGAAATTAAAGTAAATTTTCTCTTTGTAATGTTTTTTTTGGAAGTCATTTGTTTTTTTTTTAAGTTTTATTTGTATGAAAATGCGTTGCACTTTGGCCCGTTGCAACCGTAATGTCCGCTTTATGCGTCGCAGTGATAAAAACTGACTAACAGTTCTCGGGCGCAATGCATTAGAAAATCGAAGTCAAATTAACCCTTAAATTGGGTTCGATTAACATTAGATCCTTAGAATATAGACCCAATCAATGTCTTAGGCCCACTTGCGTGTTCATGGGTTATCCTATATAACTCGGAGTTAACAGCTAACTCAGAGATAATCAAATAATTCATCTTACACCACCAAGGGTTGGAGGTAAACCTAGAGTTAAACTTTTAAATATTAAACCCACCGATGTGGGAGAGTTACGTCGCTAAACTCTGGGTTAGGGTACGTATTGTCAAAATAAATTGACGTTATGAGGTCCCGCTGATAACTTATTTTGTATTTTATATTATTCGAAGTTATAGTAAGTAAAAGTTCGGTACTATATCAGCAGGCAATATCTTCATGAACACATATAAAAATAAATACAAATTATAAAAAAAAAAACTTAAAACATATTTTTCCATATCTGATGTTTTTGTCAATCAATAAACTAAGTCTCCATGGAAACCACATACAATCGATTAAAATGAAATGTCATGTTATAAAATTTAAAGACAAGAAAGCATTACGTATCGCAATGTAGTGTATAAGAGATGGGTATAAAATTTCCGTTCGTTTTTCGTTAATTCATCTTTGGTCGGATTACATATCAGGCCATATACACTGCAATCCCATTTTTTGTTTCATCAATGGGGAAGGTCGGGCAAAGCTAATTGTAGATGATGTGATCATAGCTAGGTCCCCACGGCTTATAATAAGTTTGACATTTCGTTCAGTCATGAGTTTACTTTTATTTCGTTATTTTCGGTGATTTCAATATTTTAAATCAAGTAAATGATATGGAAAGTGTCAGAATTTAAAACCATAAATATATCCTCAAAGTCACTTTCTTCAAAATATTTCTACTCTGTTTAATTTATAAAACATCTCTACGAATAGCTTTAAGCCACCATCTTTTAATTTTAGGGTCTCTCGAGAAATGGTGGACTCCAATTTCAGAGTATTTAGTAACACAACAACGCGTCGTTATCGCAAAAATAAAATAAAACCACCTCACACCCTTGTATTATTGGCTTGTGTTGGGAACTAGCTACGACACCGCCATTTTGACAGTTGCCTTCCCCATTGAACTGCAATTCCCAACTGCTGTTCCCAACTCAAAAATCACTATTGTCAGGTTATCTAACCCGGTGTTACTTTTTAGTAGCGCAACGCGTAAGAAGAGTTAAAATGTTAGTTACTTAACTCGGAGTTTACAAACTCTACATTTATTAATTTAATCCAACTAAACATGCAAGTGGGCTTTAGATAGTTTTGAATAGGTTAGTACATATTATTTGCAAGCATAGGCAATCATTGACAATTTATTATAGGGTATCTAGTGATACCCTATAATAATTTTTTAGATTTTTCGCAAATGAAAAATGAAAAAACCTGGCAATTTCCTAAAATATCTGAGTAGTTTTTCAATTTTCTGTAACACAAACCTCCATGTCACTCTCTAATTTATTGTCTGCGTAGCGACAGCTTCGCCTCACGAAACATTTTCCAACTACGAGGGTTAAAACAGCTGACAACCTTCAGCTGCACATGACTGTGTGTGCTAGAGTGATTTATGTACGGATCATGAACAGACTGACTGTCTGTAAACAGCCTTAAAGCATTGTATTGCGTTTTGTACTTACACCTTTTGAAATGAAATGGTTCGTATGTCGTATCGTCTGCGCTATTATTTGACATGATTTCCAGACGTACTGACGGATATCATCCGCACTTGGTTGATATTAGGGCATGTAATATCGGATGATTTTCGATTCCGGAACTGAATTACGATACTACTGGTTCGATTCCGGAATTCCGGAACCGGTTCCGGAATTAGAAAAAAGTATAGGAAATAAAAAAAAAAACAATAAATAGGCATTTAAGTGTTTTGTTAAATCAAATCTTTATTAAAAAACTAAATAAATCGATAAAACTCTTGACTGAGATCAATTAAACAGCCTTCTATTAGGTTAAATATAACAAAAAATAATCAACTTTTCAATAATATACATTATAGCAAAATCAACGTGTGCTAGCTATTTGCAATTGCAATGTAGCATAATAAATAACTATCTAATAAAATTATGATGTATATAAAATTCAACAACTCACAATGAACAAAATCAACAAGTTCTCCTCTTCTGAGATCATGAAAATAGGTTTAAAGAACAAAACTTAAAAATAATTAAAAAACTAAACTTACGTTGTCGTATTTTTTGGAAATTGAGATCTTTAAATCAACTTATACTAAAAAGAAATATAAAGTAAATACTAAATAAAACAAGAATCACTTTTTTTTAAAAAAGATCGCTCTTCTTGATAATGTGTTCTCAAGAGTATCAGAGCATCTAACATTTTATCTGAGAGCGAGCTTCGTAGGCGGTTACAAAAGTACCCGGCACACGAAAATACTCTTTCACTCTCAACACTTGTAGGAAGAACACCTAAAATATAATTTATTTGACACAGGCATACAATTATATTTTACATACTGGTTGGCGAAATGACGAACGAAACGAACAAAACGCAAGCGTCGATGGCGGCGATTTGAATTTAAACTTCGCGCGCGGTACGGTACATTTCGCAAGAGAGTACAAATATGCAAATTTTATTATTGTGGTAACTTATCTTACAAATAATTATATGAGTATCGGATTGCGATATTTACTTCAGTTCCGGAATTGTAATATTGTAAAAAATCATCCGAAATTCCGGAGTTACGAAATCTCGGAATTCCGGGATCCATGCCCTAGTTGATATCCTGACTTGTCACACTCAGCGCTTCTCAACATTTATTATGCGCACAGCCAAAGTGTGGAAATTTCTGGCAACCTTTTTTTCCTGCTATCTATTATAATCCGTCAACCTTCAACACAAGAATGAAGTTTTGAAAACGCATGTATCTGACGTAGACAGACCCTATCCATCGCTTTCCACCGGCCATCCAGGTAAAATCGAAGTCAAAGCAAAAAAAATGTATGCTAGGTACTTCCAGTCAAAAAAATCAAGAAATAGTCAAGAAACCAACTTCAATATCTGTTTACTGCAGGAAACATGATTTAACTTATTAAAAACACCGAGGTGGCCAGCTAGGGTTGAAACTGTTGACCACCTTCAGCTGCACACGGCTGTGTGTGCTAGAGTGATTGCTGTGCGGATCATGAACAGACTGACTGTCACAATTGACCGTGTGTAGACAGCTTTAAGAGTGCTATACTTTTGTCATCAACCCATTTGTATTCTCTGCGTTTGCCATTTTAGAATTAGGCTTTTCTTGCGTTTGTTCTGTGTATGTTATATTGTGTATATTCCAGTTCCTATATGCCAAATAAACATACCTATTTACTTTCTTTCATTCTTTTTCTTGACGATTGTAGTTGCTTTCAGTCTATTATAAGAAAAGAGTCGAGAAACCCATCTCAATTTACGCTTGGGCAAAAACATGATGTAACTTATTAAAAACTCTGAGGTTGCCATGCCGGGGCTTAAACTGTTGACAGCCTCCAGCTGCACACGACTGTGTGTGCTAGGGTAATTGATGTGCGGATCATGAACAGCTTGAGCGGTCTGTAAATTGCTTCCTGACTGTCGCAGCTGACCGTATGTAGGCGGCCTTAGAGAGTTGCATTGAATTTTGTACTCATCTTAGTTAGGGTTGCCACAACTGGGTCGACAATCTTGATAGCCTTTGTTTCCATTTACTTTAGAGTCATTTTCTAGTCTAACTTTTTAGAGTTAGAATTCTAACTGGTCTAAGTTCCGCAACTCCATTAAATATTTCACAAGAGCTTACTGTAGTTAGTTTGTCTAGATGTCTAAATAATACCCGCATTAGAAAAGTTTAAACAGATTCTGTGATTGTTGAAAAAACACAGTAAATTATAAAATTTTCATAAGTAGAGATTAATTATGTTTTTTTTTTTCGATTATATAATTTCTTGTCTTATTCCAAGTCTTTTCAATAGTACCTACATGATATCAATGTTTGCTTAGATGTGGTACCTAAGTACTTATTTACTTATCAGTCATTCAGTGGGGGGAGTGAAAGTAACAATCCTATACATAATGCATGGCCGAACGTGTATAAGGAGGTTACGTCTATTCACATTCACGAATACCAATACATAGTGCAATACATTCTAATAATAGAAATACCTAACCATGTTAGTTTATTCAAGAGATTTTCCTCAGCTCTAATTGAGGTAAAACTTTGGGATCAGACTGTGCAGTATGTGCTTAGTGGGGCGACACACCACCAGACATTTCTATTTCGTGTGGGAAGGTTCTAACCGAGGTCTAAAATACCTATTCCTGTAGTAATAAAGCACTGTACTTTACTTACTACTACTACTTGTACTTGTACTTGTACTTTTTCTTACTTTACTTTTTTTTTTTTGTACTGTACTTTTTTCCACTCGTCAAAGTAACTACCTATTAAATTAAGGCTTTTCCATAGTATTAGCCATCCCATACAATCAATGTCTCTCTTTGGCCACGTCATTGTTATAAACGTCCATTTGATAAAAACGTCTCTCTTTTTATAAAATATAGGTACCCAACATTAGCGTCGCAGCAAAGATAAACTCCTCAGAACGTACCAAGATGACGGTATGCTGCATGAACTTTGTAAATTATGGCAACTTAAAATTATGACTTAAAACGAACAGCAATTACTCTGTAAACACAAAGAGTTACTTAAAACAGTCGACCATTGTTGTAAAATAATTAAGTCGTGGCTTACGACGGGAAACTTTTCAAATATATTTTTCTTGGGAGACAACGTTTTGTGAGGGATCTTAAAGAAAAATACGCGTTTAGTAAGATGTTGTATTAAGCCCGGGTATCCGCGAGACAACAGATAACGTTGCAAGAATTTGAATATGGAATATGGCACAAGATAGATCGATAGATAAACCATTTATTTATATTGGGACGTTACAAACATAAATAAATAGGTTTTTATATCTCCAGTATGCTAAAACTAGCGATAGATAAGTTATTGGGTTCGGCCGTTAGCGCACATGAAAGAGATAGTACAACACACAAAAGCATCAAACGATAAAAAATTTGGTACATGAATACCTATAAAGAAATTGCAAGCTGCCAATATACAAGAAAAAACTTATTTTAAAGAAATAAAGTGACAGTATGACACAACGTCGCGTAGCGCTGGCACAATGAAATGATATTGCCATCGGGTGGTATATTTTCCGATACGATACTTCGTTCTGCATTCAGGCCACTATCAATATTGCTGACTTGCTAATCTTTTCACTATGCCATCAGCAATTCTCATGCCAACATGAGACAAGATCAAAATAAAGTTTCGACACACCAATAGTAAAACTGCACTTACCAAAATGTTGTATCGGTGCCGTAAGTGGAATAGCTTAGGTGCCATTCGGTCAAGTGTCGTTTAAATCAGTGCTGTAAGTGGAATACCTTGCAGAAACACGGGCAAACACTCAACGACACATGAACGTGTTGCTTGTTTGATCAACATGTTGATCAAACAAGCAACACGCTGCGCAACAAATAGTTGCGCACTGACCGTTTCAGTAAATATCAGGAGTCACGTAAGTTAAAATATTAAACTGTACGTGTTCCGGACATTGTGATATTATCGGGGGTGTTAAAATCGTTCTCGTTTTACCAGTTCATTTTTCACTGCTAGTCAGTTGTACCGTAGCTGTTATAAATAATGCGATTATATTTCAACATAGAAATAAACTTTCTGTTATTTATTTTTGGTAGAGTCAAGTTTGATGAGAGTTGTGATTGTGGCAATATTAACTCATGCCGACTCAAATTCGTGAAGCTGTTAAATATACAAAGAATCAATTTTTTTTTTCATTTTATTCAAATGGAATAAAGAGTGCTGTACCGTTAAAAGCTTTTAAGTAGAAGGCATTTATGATTTACGTGTAGGTACAGAGGAACTATCGGCAGAATGTTCGGACGTTTCCTACTGCACTTTTTTCTATTTCGTTCGGTCGGTTCAGATCCAACCAAACGTCAAAATGAAGCTCGGTCGGATCCGAACCGACCGAATGAAATAAAATGAAGTGTAGTAGGGAACGTCCGAACATTCTGCCGATACTTAAATTCGGATTTATATCTCCGGAGTAAACCCCCAGATCTAATTTTTCAATCTTTTTAGAAGAGATTTGCCTATATTGAGCGGTAGACACAGTCACGATCAAAATCAATGAACAAAAATCTAAAGCCCCCACCATAAGGTTAGGTTAGGTTACTTAATCATGCCCAAAATCGATGTACATTCCGGTCACATGGAGTGTCCCCAATCCTACATTAGGCACGTCCAAGTTCCCCCCATTTGCTGCTAACTGAAATTACCGAACTTAAGGGCTACGGAACCGGAGGCCATCCATTTCTTCGGCCCCCGCCGCCCCTGCCCGTAATTAAGGTCCGCTTATCCCACTGGCTAGTTGAACAGTCCTATTAACAGCCTGTTTCCTCAGTTATGTATCCCTGGATAGGTTTTGAGTTGATAATGGTGCTATCTTGTGTGTGAATGGTTTTTGTTGCGAAGTTGTGAAAGACAAGTGAAATGGACATTGAATTATATCCAAGTGGTTATGAAAAAAAGTGTATGTGTGTGTCAGCTCCAACGTACGACTAGAGTTTAGTGCTCATACATGATTTCAAATTGAAAGGTGCGCAAGGTACGTTGCGCAGAAAAACATAATGCTTTTGAGTTATCGCTTGTATTAATTTCACTGCTCATAAAATTTCCATACCGGGGGCCTTATGTGAAAATCAATTCTTAAGGAGTAATCTCCAAAAAAATATTGAATAGGTACCTTAAGACCGCCCATTGTGTCACTGTATGTAAAATTTCTACATTTATATCTGTAATTTATATGTTGTACAGATCAAAGAGTATTATTCTTCTTTATCTGTTCACAAAAAAATAAACTCACACTGAATAAATAAAAACCGTTGAAAATTCGCCAACATACTCGAGGACGAACCGAATGTTTTATTTCATGGAAAAATAACCTTTTATACATCGACACGGCGACCACCATAATTTAATCATGGACGCAAAAAATATCAAACAAAACGTTACGTTGTTTGCAGCTAAACGAAATTGTGAACAAAAAGTAGTAACACGTCGACGTAATTGATTAAATATCACTCTGAAATTCATGTATGAAAAATTGCATTTTTGTTACACACTTTATAGATTAATAAATCAACAATAAAAAATTGTACTAAGACTCATAAGATGTGTTAAAATATAGTTTTTTGTTACTTTTTTTTTATTTACTGCGCACTTGCAACTCCTCTAATAAATGTAGAATTCAAAAGCCTCAGAAAAAACCTATCACATAAGGAAAACAGATTTTCGGAAAAGCCTGTTGCATTTTTAAGATGCCGAAGCGAATAGACTTGACACCGTTCGGAATTTGCTTAGAATTTATATCCGAAATTTACAGATCTACCTCCGTTTCCTCACAGAATTCCGTTCAGAAATGCATCAGTTGGGAAATTGCAACATTACAATTTCAAAGTGATGTATAAACTGTAACTTTGTGCCTAATATATCAATGTGACACAGGTTTTGGTTACCTACAATAATTTCCGTAGTCTGATGCGAGAATGATTATATGATTAGGACTGTCTACAGAGTTTATCTTATGCATAAGACCGAGAGATAAATAGTTCGTACGTTTTATTATATTCTAGAAAGACGCGGGGAAAATTTATTCTGAACTAACTGTGCCCCGCGACTTCGTCCGCGTGGAAGTCGCACAAATATGTATACTAAAATAACAACCCGCCGCGTTTCATCGTCCGCCCGCGCTGTTACTTCGTTATCGCTTTGCGTTCTTTCTGACTCTGTCTTTTTGCTCGGCTCCTAATGATCGAGGCGTGATGTTAAATAGCCTATAACCATCTCGAGGACTGGGCTACCAAATGCAAAAATATTTTTTTAAATCCGAATTTACAATTTCATGGGTTTTAATCTTTTGCGCGGAACCCTAATTCTTTTTCTAAAATAAAAATAGCCTAAGTTACTTCTTGTAACATTAGCTATCTGCCAGTGTGAAAGTCCCGTCAAAATGGGTCCAGCCGTTTCGGAGATTAGCCGGAACAAACAGACAGAGAAAAATTTATAAAATAGTTTTTTTTTTTGTTATAAGTAGGTACCGTACAGACTTTCATATGCATTTAGTAAAAAGCTGTTATTTTGACATTACAAACAGACACTTCAATTTTATTTATTTGTATAGATGTATAGATTAACATTTAGCTAGGAAAACTGCACTTTATAATATGTGTGGACGCAGCTCCGACTGAGATTTCCTCAAACCACTCTTACTTGATCGTAGCAAATAGTATTTTATTTTAATAGTGAGCAACTATGAAGGCAGATTCTGCCCAAGGCTCGTTATAAAACAGTACATCTCTTTATTCACTTTTCAAACACCCGCAATCAGACACAAACCCTTAACACTTAAGTACTTTCTTTTTCACAAAAACGGTTCGCATAACCTCGATAAAATTCAAAGCATTGTCAACGACTACTCCAAAACCCCTTAAAGGTTACAACACACATTACCTTCCAAAAAACACTGGTAATAATAGCAGAACGCCAAGAAAGTGTTTAAAGCTCCTCCAAACAGGCGCGTCGCGACTTCGCGACAAGTCTAAGATCACATCCCTAGCGCGACACAGGCGCCACTTGTTGCGATACGTGTTAAGAGGGAACCCCGGTGTCAGTCGCTCCTACATGGTTAGTGGTACCTTCAGATCCGCCTGCCCTAATTAAAATCTGAACCGTGTTAGGCTGATCTACACGCCAACGATGTTCGCGACCACTTCCTGAAGCGAATAATTGACACTGATGAGTTTGATTCGATCTGCCGTAAGCTTGTCCGTAGATTGATCTCTCCATACACGGTACTCTTTAAAGAGTCCTAATGGGACATGTCGCATGTAATCGCGCCTGTATGGGAGAGTCTTTAAACGACAGTGGCGCAAACAATCGCTATGTGTAAGTGTGCGCGCGCCCGCTTACATCGTATCATGATTGGATTGGAATCAAGTGTCTTCTTTCATTTTGCCGTGAATTGAGTTCTGATCGGTTATTTTCGTCCTTTTTCGTCGTCTGTAGGCGTCACATCTGTTTTTTTTTTGTTGCGAGTTAATGTCGAACTTTATGGGATGAATTTTCAGGCTAAGATAATTTTAATTCTTGAATTGCTAAACTAAAATCTATCTGTATTTTCTTTAGATTATTTCACGCTCGGAATAAAGAATTTTCCTGATTAGTTCTTTGTCGTGATGGCCCAGTGGTTACGACCTCGCCTCTCATGCACGAGGTTGTGGGTTCAAATCCGGGCAAGTACCAATCTGACTTTTTCAATTTATAATGTACTTTCTGAGTTTATCTTGGACATTATTGACATCGGTGAAGGAAAACATCGTGTGGAAACCTGGATGTAGATAGATAGATGTATAGTTAATGACAGTCTGAAATCGCCAACCCGTCTTGAGTAAGCGTGGTGATCAATGCTCATGCCTTCTCTGTATGAGAAGAGGCCTTTGCCCAGCAGTGGGACAGTAATAATAGGCAGTTTTTTTATTATTGTTATAGTTCGTTGTCAATATTTAGTGTAGGTAATGGTTTTTGTAAGTACGTATGGCCTGATGACAATTAAGGGCCTATGCTACTTCAAATGGATTAGCATGATCCTCTGTTATATCGAAAATACTGCAGCTTTAATTTGGAAATAAATATATGGTAAAGTTGAGGATTAATGTTAAGTACTATGTTAGGCAAAAACACGATTCCATAAAATTTTCTCGATAGAAAAAAAATCCAAAGTTACCTCCAAACCGAACAATAAACCACTGGTATTCAAAAAATACTTCAAATTAGATCATGAAACTTTGCATACTAACTGAACTAACTATAAAGCAGGTCTTATGTTTTTTTTTTTTAATTACCATTATTTTCACCGTAAAAAGCAATTACCTAAACTATCGGCGCTCCCTGCCGCAGCAGCACCGCACTCAGTCCCGCTCTCACTCAGTCAGCGAGATAGAGTGAATTTTAGCTGAGGTGAGGAGGCGAGGTGAGGCAGTGGTGAGGTGGCTCTTAAGCTGACGTTCGCACGGATGCAAAAATAACGCGGCAGGATTTTATCGCGCACTGGATTTTCAACGCTCTGCTTAGCGCCGAGAGTTGAAAATCCAAAATTGTGTTTTTTCCACGCGTTGGAATGTACTCTGTTGAATTCTCAATGCTCGGCTCAACACCGAGAGTTGAAAATCCAGTGCGCGATAAAATCCCGCCGCGTTATTTTTACGTCCGTGTGTCAATTTCTATTTAATAACCCTATCATATCCTTTCTGTAAAGGTAAACTGTAGGCATGTTCTCTATAACGAGCTGATAGCCATAATCACCGGTCAACATAAAAAGACAGCGCCAGTACACTCTCTAATTACCGTTATCAGGAGCCAGGAAGTATCGACATTAACCAGCAGTAAATTATCCTGCCTATACCACACCCCCATTAACAGATTGTAAGCAATAAAACAAGAAGTTATGAGGCTGGTCGGCATAAACCCATTAATTCAGACATCGGCAGTTCGTAACATTAAGATAAGTACCTATGTATAACCGTCCTATGTTACTGTAAATCGAAACAATTACGTTTGTAAAATTAAAAAAGCTGCCTAAAAAACAGAAGGCATTTTAGTAAATCTGGTTCAGCCCTTTAAATCCCCATTAAATCTAGGCCAAGAAAGCCGATACTAAGATGATGTTTCGGTTGCGTGTCTTAAATGTCATAGCCAAAAAAAAAAGGATTTTATATGTGTATGAGATCCTAAGTCAGGCGAAGCTGCGGCGGCGATCTCTCGCGTCCGGCCCTGGTCCAGGCCATGGTACGGAGCGAGAGTGCATGGGAAGCCATTACCTCCTTCTGCGAAGCAGTAATGCTCGTGAAGGAGGAGGCGGGACGCGTGAGGGAGAGGCAAGCTTTGCGCCCTCACGCCCCTAGTCGCCGCAGGAGACGCCCTGGGCGTCGGGAATTGGCAGCCGATTCCCGGCCACCGTAGGCGCGGGCTTGCGGATGGCGAGCAATGGGTAGCTCGCCGTCCGGTAAGGACCAAGCCCGAGTCGACGGCGCGTCGTGTTCCACGCGCGCCTCAAAGAGATGTCAGCACTATTGACGGGGTCCGCTAGGGCCGATGCCAGCTAGGGTTGCGGGATGTTCGAAAGAGTTACCGTGGCCCCAGCACAGGCAACAGAAGGAACACGGGTGGGTTTTAGTCAGTAAAAGTCTGACACGCCCTCCCGCTCCGCCCAGAGCGGGAGAAGTCATTTGATGATTTCCCATCCACAAAAAAAAAAAAAAAAAGTCAGGCGAAGCTAGAAAAACTCATCATCATGCATTGATTGGTAATCTTTAACCGTTAGCATAAGTGTCAGAGTAATTTCTAATACAAATTCATCCTATATTTAGCTAACAGAAGAAAATTATTGACACACAAAATTAAAAACTCACATAAGGGGAAGCGCTAAGGTAGCCCGCGAAATTCAAATTTTCTTACGTTTTTTACAATTTGCAGGTCAGTATTAGGTTGTATGTTGATTAAAATATGATTCGCGACCGTAACAAATATGTATTTACATAATTATACGAGTAATCATTAGAATCGTACAATTCCTTAAGTTTAGTATAACCCTCAAATGTCAAGATTTCATGAAATAGTCACTCAATAGGATTACTTGGTCGTAGACAGTTGTATTGACGACTTTAATGATTATAATTCTGTAAAATACATATTTGTTACGGTCGCGAATCATATTTTAAGCTACATACAACCTAATACTGACCTGCAAATTGTAAAAAACGTAAGAAAATTTGAATTTGGCTGGCGCTTTCGGCTTAATCATAACCGAACTTGAACAGCCAACAAATGTCATGCATGTGTCCTAAGTTTTGAACGAATAATACCTACGTATGCATCTTCTAATAAAGTTACACTATCCAACATCACCCATGTTTTCTACTTGTTATGTTACTTTGTTCGTCTATTATATATTATTTACTCGCATACTTACATGTACGTAACTGGCGAAATGTGGGTGTGCTAAAGGTCCGTACACCTCTGCCCTCTGCCCAACACTTCGGGGAATACATGCGTGATGTTATATTTTGTTATGTTACATGTATGTATTACATTATCAGGTATGAAGAAGATATAGAGAGTGCTTAGAGACGTTTCTGAAAGTATCATGAAGAGGTGAAAATTGTGTGGTGGTTCGTATTTTATTGGTGAACAGCTGACCAACCGATAAAGTTACAATTAAAAGTTAAGACTTCTATTAGTCTTTTTTTTAAAGGGTAACGCCGATCGTAAAATAATATGAATTGCACTTTGCGAATGAAATGTTAAGTACACCTTTATTTCATTTCATTTCATTTTATTTCTCCAGATTTGTTCAAGGCAAGACACCATCAGCGCTACAGTACACTTTTATATACATACATACATACCTAAACTCACGCCTTCTTCCCATGACAAAACTACAGAACTACGATCCTTACATACAAGGAGTATGTAAGGATCGCGGCAGCCGGTGTTCTGTTGTCTCGTTTACGTTCATACATCTGCACCCTAATTGCGTAACACACTATCAATCACAATCTGAATGATTTTGAAGCAAATTATCCAATACGTCATATATTCGAAAAATTTGTCTGCTCAACAATGTGAATAACGCAATGAATGTTGTTGAACTGTCAAAATGAAACCAATTCCTACTGTAAGGGTGTGACGCAATTGCCCCGCTGGTCATACACACATTTCCATTTTACTTAATAATCAAGCACCAATAACCGTTCCATACTTGCCTTGCCTCATTTATACCCCTGCGCTATCACTAATCATTCCGTTTGTATAGGACCGTGAGGGGTATTGGCCGAGCCATATTTACCAATATTATTGCATTGTGTTCTCGGGCTCCTCTCAGACTGAATGCTACCAATCTGTCCCAATTTGTATTAATCCAATTAGTCTCTCCCGAGATTGACTCTCTGTTAGTGGTTGATTATGATCTGAGGGGAACTAAATTCAGCTTACCACAGCTTGGTTAGAGGAGGGTGAAAATCAGTGCGCGTATAGATCAAATGATTTCCTTTCTGCGTGTTTTATGTGCGAACTTTTTGCATTTCTGGGCTAAAAATACGCAGTTAAGGGGGAAGCGCTAAGGTAGCCCGCGGAATTCAAATTTTCTTACGATTTTTGCAATTTGCAGCTCAGTGTCTGGGTGTATGTTGATTAAAATATAATTCGCGATCATAACAAATATGTATTTACAGAATTATAATCATTAGAATAAGTATACAATTCCTTAAGTTAGTATAATCCTGAAATGTTACGATTTCATGAAATAGTCATTCAATAGAATTACTTGATCTTAGAGAGTTGTATTGATGACTTTAATTATTATAATTCCATAAGTACATATTTATCACGGTCGCGAATCATATTTTAATCAACATACAACCTAATGCTGACCTGGAAATTGCAAAAAACGTAAGAAAATTTGAATTTCGCGGGCTACCCTGGCGCTTTCACCTTAATACAGAATATCACGGCTGTAATCCTCAAAGGGGTGGGCGGAGACATAGGTATATTACACCCCGACGCAGCCAGTTGCGTTGGAACAGAGGGCGAATATATTACTATAAACCGGCCACAATTCCTGACAATTTTTTTTTTTTGTGGATGGGAAATCATCCAATGACTTCTCCCGCTCTGGGCGGAGCGGGAGGGCGTGTCAGACTTTTACTGATTAAAACCCACCCATGTTCCTTCTGTTCCGGGGCCACGGTAACTCTTTCGAACATCCCGCAACCCTGGCTAGACAATTCCTGACTACAGGCTGCTACTGAGAAATTCCCGATGAAAAACCCAATAAGTAACACTTTGCCCGACATGGGAATCGAGCCCGGGACCGCACGCTCTGCAGGCGAATAAAACTTGCAACCCATAGCCAACCACAGATACAGGCCATAAACGGCGTCAAAGACAAGCGAAAAACAATGTGTCTGCCATCAACCAACGTCTTTATGTCAATGAGATAAGGGTGACAATATTCTTTGTCTTTCTTCACAGTTATGCTACATTGTTTCCTTCGCAGACTATCTCTATCCCGCTAATTGGATAAAATGTGTAACGTTGATTTGTACCAGGTTTGGGGCGAAGTGTCGGGCCAAAGGGGGAAGGTTTTAATTTCCCTAAGTAGGCTTTGGCTTATTATCCAGATGCCTTGCTATATTTAATTAAACATTATATTTGGTAACTCAGTAAAGGAAAGGTCGGGGGGTTAGTGGAGGAATAGGCTATGTGAATTAATTATTCTTACTGAGCAATTTTGTGGCATTTACGAAAATGGTTTATTTTTACAAAAGCAACTGGCCTCCAGTTTTATTGCATTATAAGCATAAGCTTAATTATAAGCATAATCAGCCTATAGTGTTCCCACTGCTGGGACACAGGCCTCCTCTCTTCGAGAGTAGTGGGCTGTAATCCACCACGCGGCCTCAATGCAGGTTGGTGGATGTCACGTGTTTCACGATTTTTTTGTTCTAGGAC
Source organism: Fissipunctia ypsillon (assembly GCA_947568875.1). Classification (NCBI taxonomy): domain Eukaryota; kingdom Metazoa; phylum Arthropoda; class Insecta; order Lepidoptera; family Noctuidae; genus Fissipunctia; species Fissipunctia ypsillon. The sequence continues at coordinate 8,979,349 of OX387659.1, read as the reverse complement.
ATGCCGGTTTCCTCACGATGTTTTCCTTCACCGTTTTTGAGAGCAGTGGTGATGAAATAAATTATTTACACAAAGTAAAGTGCCTGCCTGAGTCGAACCCACGACCTACAACTCGTAAGTCGGGGCCGTTACCACTGGACCACCACTGCTCGCCAGTTTTATTGAATTTCTAATTAATAAAAACTTACACGATTGGTGTTGTTGGTGAATAATTACAAAACCTAAGAAGGAATTTGACAGTAGATTTAATAGGTTTGGTCCTCAGAAATCTCGGGCGGTCTAAAGTAAACAAAATACTTGTGTTATTGACAACACCTGTCAAAGGAATTGGTTTGACAAGCAGCTCCACTGGTGTTACGCTGAATAAAGTAGGTGTGTGGAGCTACGTTGCAAATTATGCTCCACCTCCTATCCTGCCCTCTGTACCCTAAAACATGCAGCCAAAGTAACCTTTGCACTGCCACCGATAACGCCGTGGAAGTGGCGAAGTTTTGGGCCAGCAAAATTTAATAAACTGTTGTGCCATCGAATCGACTGTGTGCGGCGGCGTTTGAGTCGGTGCCGATGGAACGTAATGTTGCCATTTTAAATATTGTATACGTATTTATGTAAACATTTGGATTAAGTTTTGTGTATTTATTTTGTTTCTTATTTAAATTTCATTGCATGCTGCACCGGCTGACGTCATCACGTCAACGCCGGCTGTCGCTGAAAACTAGCGCTGGGGCTCTGTCTCGCATAAGGTCGCAGTATTATGCTGAGCGATGGCCGTTTTGCGTGGATGTGACGTATATTTTCCCCCAGCTTGTTTATTTTTAACCGACTTCAAAAATAGAAGGAGGTTATCAATTCGACACGCATGTATGTAATGTTATTGGAACTGCAAGATATTGACATGTGATAATCTATTAGGGTTTTCAATCAAATATACAAAATTTTATAGGTGTATATATGTTTGTAAGTAGGTTTGTCCACGCATTTCTCCGAAACTATTAATCGGATTGTAGCCATTTTTTTATTGACTTACATTTACTTCAACTTAGGAAACACAACAAGTTTCATCAAAATCGGTTCAGAAGTTTTCAAGATATGGACTAATAAATGTAAGTGTGACGGTCTGGCTTATTGATACGAGCTACGGGTGTGGTGTCAAAGGGAAAATATCTCAAAACCTTGGTCAAATCCTAGTGTAATATTTACAACAAAACTATTAAAATACTTATTACAAACAAATATTACAGTTTTTACTTAAAACTAAAAATTACGAAATAAAAAAGGAATTTAAAAAATTAAGTCGACTTCAAAAAGAAATTAACTGAAAATTATGAAATAACTTTAATTTAGGAAGTCGGTGGCAAAAAACACAGAATACAGATCTCAAGACACCGAGTTCCGAAATTAAAGTTATTTCATAATTTTGACTTAATGTCTTTTTGAAATCGATTTAATTTTTTTAAATTACTTTTTTTTTGTGTTTGTGTTCTTTCTTTGCGCCATGTTTACCACAAATAAACGTAATTTCTTTCTTTTCTTTTCTGTTTTTTTTTTCAAATATTTCCAGGCAACTAAGATCATTATTAAAATAAGAAATCATTTCGATCTCGGACAGTTTTTTCCCAAATCTTAATAATAAAACGCCAGATTAAGTTAAGGGCAAAGGTTAATTCGACTACTCTTATCTGACACAACAAATATATACAACTTATGTAAAACCTCCTCTAACATCGACTGTCATCAACAGCACTGACTTACGGACAAAATGTATACTTAGAAAAAAAAAAACAATTTCCGAACCAATGAACATGTCGGAAACATCGCCAGAGTATCTCCACACAAGACTTATCATTTAATTCAGTTGCTTGTCGTTTACAGACATCGTTGATATGTAGGGGCGCAAGGAATTGTAAGTAGGTCAACCGTTCCCCACCTTGTTTACACCTGGACCCTACCTGAGTTCACTTGGAATCCCGTAAACAAACAAAAATACAGAATGTGTAGTTTGTAAACACTATATACATACTCTTATACAATTATTTGGAATAGTTTCAAGTAGGCTGAAGTAGTGACACCTTTACTTACATCAACTGTAAAAAAAAATACACACGCACAGGCTGTATGGTTTCGAGACTATTGCCTACTTACTCGTAACATCGAATATTTCAACCACAAAGCAAGGGCGAGAAATTAACTTTTGGCGGGAAAGTTACGTATAGGTAATTGAACTAGATTTCATTGATAGGCAATTTGACGTTAATTATAAAGTTGTTATTTTTCAAATCTATTCCTCTGTTCAATTATTTAAACACTACTTTTAAACAATACCCCCGTAAAACCAAACTTTCCAAACATACACCTCGAAAAATATACGATTAATCTGAAGTTTATACCGGTTGTAAGGTCTAACTTAACTCCGCGTTTATCAGTATTATTAACTACTTTACTACTAATATAAGTGTGGTGCTCTACAAACAATGTAATGTACCATGGGAGAAACGAACATTTAGGCAGCGTAAGGATTATTCTTGCTTGCAGCGCTCGGCCGCTATAGTAACGCTTGCTAACATATGTGGTCATCTTGTGCACGGGATTTTGTTTTCAAATTAGTCAGTTGTAAGTTTCTCGATACTACCTACCATAGCCCAAACCCTGGTCGTCAAAAGGGACGAGGGGAATATGTCAAGAAGATGGGATGTGTTTCCGTGTCTGCTAATAAAAACAAACTGTCAACGGCGTGATTAAGGCGATTTCCCCTTTGTCCGTTCATTGGCAGTAGACATTTAGTCGAGGATGTAAGTAACTATTCTCCGTAGGGCCAGCAGAACAAACTTGTAATGACAAATTGATAAATAGTGTGATAGAATAATCGGATGCATGTGGCGTTTGCATCAACAAACCTAGGATACGATGCCCTGTCTAGGAGGAAAGACAGAAAGAAAAATATATTATTTGGGACACGTACAGGACATACAAAATAACAAACAGGCATTAAAAACTAACAAAATTAACTTATTTTCTCGAATAAAAAAATCACTAATAAAGACCTGTGCGAGGCCAAAAAGGCTCCTATCTCTACACTATGCTGCGATATTTAAAAAATAATAATACCGCCACGCTGGTATTCTGATAGGGCCCACTGTGACGCCACGGACACACCTATGGACACATATAAATCCCAGGGAATAAAAAATAAATTAAACAATAATTTACGAACAAAGGGACGCGGGCGCAACTGCGATGCATTCGTTAGGCTGTCAATGTATTTATATTTAAAAAAGAAAATATAGTATTGATACATTTAAAACAAAATGAGTGATTCATTAACGGTGAAGCAAAACATCTTGAGGAAACCGGCACGTTCTAGAATCATAGATTCGAAGACATGTGACATCTACCAACCGGCACTGGGCCCGCGTGGTGGATTACAGCCCAGAGGAGGCCTGTGTCCCAGCAGTGGGAATATTATAGGCTGATTATGAGTGATTAATAGAAGATAATTCAAGAAAGTGGAGGAGTGACATTCTTCTCAGGGTGACTGGATGGCAGTTGCCGAGAATTGAGTTATAGATCGTTCGATATGAGAGCTATGACCAGCTGTGGACTGCTAAAAGCTGATGGTTGTAGTTCCTACTTATCCCTGTGGGTCAAGGGTGTGCAGCCATGCAACCCTAGTAGACCACAAAAACAAAAGTCATTTATTTAAACTAGGCTGAGAATCAGCAATTTTCGAACGCCAAAAATTACACAAGACAGTCCCCCGGCACGCTCGCCTTCACAATTTCCTAGTGCTTTAGCGGGGAAGAAGAAGTGGCGCAACAAACTCCCCAGCAGCACAGCTGTCTGTTTCGTTAGAAAAATTTGATTCTATACAATAGTATGCAAAATTATTTACATTACGCAACACAAAAACATTAAATAATAAAATTATTTGCCATGTGTCAGCTAGCACAAAACAATAAAAAACATCGAAACTATACTCAAGCAGAAATAAAAATTAAAAACTAAAGACGTAAAAGAACTTTATACCTAAATAAAAGCCTCCAGGCATAAAGGGCGTGCCCGCTGACATATAGCACAGGCTTCTAAGGTTGCATATAAACCAGTTACACATAACTCTAAAAAGTACTGGCATATCCCAAACAAAAGACATTCCCTAGCTCCCTTTACTCCTCACAGAAGTCGGTACAGGTCTATGGGGGAGTCCCAACAAAGGAAAAAATAACTTAAGCAACAGTTATATACTAAAAAAATGCTTAATAAGAGGAAAGATTTGACTTTATTTAAGTAACAAAAGATTAGGAGAGAATTCTCGGCATATTCTTGATTTTTGATGGGGCATTTTGTAAGTGAGATGGGAGTTGAGACGCGGAAAATGTTGTACAACACAGAAACACTTTACCGCCACGTTTTTACCAATCTTTTTGTTCCTTCCGGGGCTGTAAAAATTGTGATAATCTTTGTTGTCAAGGAAAGAGCTGAGTACGAAATAATAACGAACAAATTATAAAAAAAATTAAAAAAAAACCCGACTACGACGAGGAAAACAAGCATTATTAATCTATAGAATTTTGGCATCGCAAACATTACGGGATGTTCGAAAGACTGACCATGGCCCCGGCACAGGCAACTGAAGGAACGTGGGTGGGTTTTAGTCAGTAAAAGTCTAACACGCCCTCGCGCTCCGCCCAGAGCGGGAGAGGTCATTCGATGAATTCCCAAAAAAAAAAACTGGGGCAAATTAAAGTTACGCCATATTTGAGGTTATTGGTTTGTCCCCACATACGATACCTCATATGTTAAAATTCATCAAGCCGTTTTGGCTATAGAGCGTGCTAAAGAAATAGACATACATACATACATACTCTCGAAAAACATTACCCTCCTTCTGGGGCAGTCGGGGAAAAAATAGGAATGAAGTGGTTGTAAAATGGTCCTTGTTGCTTAGTTTTTAGGGCTGATTGAATTAAAAAAAAATAGTTATGTCTACATTGAACAGTTTCCTAGAATTCGTTCGTGCGAAACGAAGTTAGTCTCAAGTCTAGCATTCCCGACCAATGTATTTAATTTACATGACTTTCTGACAGTATTTTTACATGCCCAATGCGCGTAATTTTTTGAACTAGAAACCCATGATAAATATCAGCTGAGAGACTCAATAACTTACCTCAACGAACAGTGCTGAACCAATAAAATACCATACATCACAATAAAGCGACAGTTACATCATCAATTGCTGTGAAGTTACCTTATATAAAATAAATAAAATTAACAAGGTAATGATATATACGAGGTGTAACAAAAATAACGCACAACCTCTTAAGAGGTCGTTGTACTCATCATTATGTACAACTTTTACTATGGGACCAAACCCGAAATCGCGAAAAAAAAATCAGCTGCTCCTTACATTTATGTTCGCATAACTCGTCAAAATGTAGAGAACAGCTGATTTTTTTTCGCGAATTCAGGTTTGATCCCACAGTAAAAGTTGTTCATTATGATGAGTACAATGATCCCTTAAGAGGTTGTGCGTTATTTATGTTACATCTTGTATAATGGAACAATGTCCACTGGGCCCATATTTACCTATTTAATATCCAACAATCAATCAATCTGCCAGCCTTTTCCCAACTAAGTATGTTGGGTTCGGCTTCTAATCTAACCGGATGCATCTGAATACCAGTATTTTACATGAAGCGACTGTCTATCTGACCTCCACAGCCCAGCTACTGGGTAACACGATACCCTTGATAAGACTGGTTGTCAGACTTTCGGGCTACAAACGACCCGTAACGACTGGCAAAGATCCAAGAATGACAGCCGGGACCAACGACTTAACGTGTTATTCGAGGCACGGATGGATCTCGATATGTAAAGATAAGATGGTGACCCATCCACGAACCGACTGCGGCAAACGTAGCTTAACCTGATCGATCGACCCGTGCGGCTATTATTACTTAGCCACGAGCCCCTCTAGTTAATATCCCACACAGATAACAAAATCATATTCATGCGGCCGCTGCCCATTAACTGATTAATTCATTAATTTAATTACTTCCATGCTAGTTGGATGTTACAACATGCAAAATTGTTTTCAACATTGTTACATAGTTTTCTACTGTAACGTATGCTCATTTTATTAATGAAACCTCGCCTTTGTACATAATCTAGATCATCATTGTAATATTGTAACAATGTCTCTGTCATTTACATAACATAACATCACGCCTTGTTTCCCCAAAGGGTTGCGTAGAGGTGTACCTATTATAGTACACCCACATTTCGCCAGTTATGTTTAAGTCCCATGTAAGTCCCCTCTGTCATTTATGTATATAATAAAGAGTAAGAAATTAAGGAGAAGAACTTTTCTATAGTGAACTTTTTGAAACCTTCGTTATAATTTACTAGGTTCACAAACCTGGTTTGCAAAACTGTCTCGGAGGTTCAGACTTTCGTAAAACTGAATTTATCACAGAAACACTCCGACATATTTGCTAATGAGAACAACAAGGCAAATATTTCAGTTGCAATAGCCAATGCCAATATTAATTTACTAATTGCAATTAGTGAACTTACAAAGTTCACTAAATTATTAATGGATTGAATTGAATGCAGCTGGAAATCTAAGTACTAAAAAAAATACCATTCTTTGGATTGAACGAACATATCTCAGACAGAGATCACGGTAACGTTCTATTGTAGAGGTGGCTGGCTTTCTTGTCCAACCTCCACGAATTTGAAGACATGTAACATCCACCAACCTGCACTGGGCCCGCACGTGGTGGATTACGGCCCACTCCCCCTCACAGAAAGAATGCCCTGTGAGGAAGCATGTCTCCCAGCAATGGGAACGTTATAGGCTGATTATGCCTCACGAATATTTGGTAAGTTAATGGCATATTTTAGAGAAAAACACTATTTTTTAATTTTATTTTTTATTTGAGATAGGTTTGCTCTTGACTCTAGTCTAGGCCAGAGATGACAGAGACAAAGTCGACGATGGAGCGAGCTTACCCAGAAGAAGCCTGTTAACTCTCACTTTGAAGAGATCGGGGTTGTATATGTTCGGAAACACAGACGCAGGCAGAGAGTTCCACTCCTTTGCTGTGCGCATCACAAAAGGCATTTGGAAACGCTTAGTGCGAATTGGTGGAATAGCAATTAGGTAGGGATTTTGTATTTAGAATATAGAAAAAAAATTCGAGTGTCAGCCTCGACGGCTGACAGACGTAGACGTGTATTATTAATATAAAAGTGCTCGATACTTAATAATTAACTTATAATGATATAACAGATTTAGATTCTAGTAGCTTAGACTAACGACTAACTGACTTAGGGCGAATTTTATCAATGAAACTAAACGCGATCAAACTATCTAAACTGTGTTCAAGAGCTGTCAGGTGTCAATATTCCCCTACTATGATAATACTGACACCTCTTGAACGCAGTTTAGATGTGCTGATCGCGTTTAGTTTCATTGGTGAAATCAGCTCTTAGACTCTTCAAGTCTCCCGCCGAACTCAACAACATTTTCCAAAACGGCAACAAAAATGTTGCAATCAGCAACCCAGAGAGATGACCTCTACATTTTGTAACCAATTTTTTCCTTTAACCCGTGGAAATTCAAATTACAAGCTGTTAAACTCACACTTTAATTAATCCAGCGTGTCACGGTTAAAATACTCACTCCCTTACCCCATCAGGGATGAGCCCAATCCGAGTGGGCTAATGAAGTGAAATAATTGATTAATTGCGAGCCACCCGCGGGTCGCGACCCTGACTAATTACGACTTATGACTGCTTTGACTTATGACTACTCTGACTTATGACTATAAATTGCTTTGGATGAAGTATGACGTAGGCGTCAGGGTCACGTTTTGGATATAGTTTTTAAACATAATTAATTTATTTGAAAACCATCTCCATACTTATGTATAATACCTACAGTTTTTCCGAATTTGGGTGTTTTTAAGGTGACTATTGAAGAATTAGCTGTTGCCCGCAGCTTCGTCCACGTGGATGTCAATACTTCCCCATTTGAATCGGATTTTGTTCACAATTTTATGGGTTTAATTTTTTTTGCGCGGAACCTTAATTATTTTTTAAAATAAAAGTAACCTAAGTCACTCCTTATAACATCAGCTATCTCCTAGTGAAAGTCCCGTCAAAATCGGTTTAGCCGTTTCGGAGATTAGCCGGAACAATCAGACAGACAGATAAAACATTTAAAAATAGTTTTTTTGTTAGACACTTCAAAGATGCGTCTCAAGGATGGTTAGCATAGTCCTACTTCTCACTCCTAATAAGAACAAAAGACGATCAGCAAAATGTCTGCCAAGCATGATGAAATATGGGATACTCATTGACAGCAGTGAGTATGACATTAGTAGCCTTGTTGTGCTTAATGGGGTACTTCAGACCCCCAGCACCATCGAATACATACATACGCAATAACACTTATAAAGGCTTACGCATGTAAAGAGAGTTACTCAGAATCTCGAGATAAACAAATCTGTATTGATGGTATATTTATTCTTACACCGTTATCGTGTTTGTAGATATAAATCGGGATACTATAAACCCGAGATTTATACGAGCAACAGCAGAAACAGTTGATTCGTCTAATAAATATATCGGTTAAGGTTAAATAGCGATTTAAGTGGGTCAAGGCTAAAAGCGATGCTAATCTTCTAACTAAAATGTTGAAATTTCGGTACAATTTAAATAAGACCTATTTTACCACGCCATGATCATTGTCTTCATCACAGCTTTAAAAATAGACACCTAAAATTGCCTGTGCTTTTTTTGTCGAAACCGATTTGGGCCTGTCTTGCCTTCCTACGCACGACAACACATCTCCGTAAAGCTAGCTTCCCACGGCGCGTGATATTGCTGACGGACGCGGACAAGCCCGCACCGACGCATCATGGGAAGAGTATCATACGTGGTAAGCTAGCTTCCCATGGTCCGTGATATCGCGGACGGACGCGGACCAGCTCGCACGACACACCGTGGGAAGGGTCTCGTCCGTGATAGCGCAGACGTGGTACCGACGTATCATTCAAAATGTTGGTAAAAGAGAAGCTTGCACCGCGCCTTTGAAGTTACCGCCTTGCCCTGGGTCGGACGCACCGCGACGGATGTGTCTGCGCTACCACGGATGAGACCCTTCCCACGGTGTGTCGTGCGAGCTGGTCCGCGTCCGTCCGCGATACCACGGACCGTGGGAAGCTAACTTACCATGGACGATCCTCTTCCCATGGTGCGTCGGTGCGGGCCAGTCCGCGTCCGTCTGCAATATCACGCACCGTGGGAAGCCGGCTTTACACTTGTTTTGTACATACTCGTCCAAACACGTGGGTATATTTATATAGTCTATCTACTGAGATATTCTGAGAGATGAATATACAGCGAAGTTCTGATTACTTTAATCTAAAGACCATCTTGCGCGTTAAAACCTAGGCATTTCCATTGTCCATAATAAAATTGTACGCGTTCGATCTACGGTAAAAAAACGTTTTTTTTTTGGTTGTCGTTTTTACTAAATCTAAAAATCCAGGAAAGGGATGCAGCCAGATGGCCAATTAATATGGTACTACGGAAATAATCGTCCAAAACTGTTTGAAGGCCAGTGAAACTCAGTGACTGCCAAAACAATTCACAAAAACGTGTGGGGAACCGTTTCCAACGTTCATACAAAACGGTTTATAAGTCTAACCTGTCATTGACACTTTTTCTTTAACAAAACGAGACAGACGGCTTTATAGTCTACCTAACAAGCTCGTTATATTGTGAACAGATTCAACTCTGTGTGGGATGAAATTGATTGAAATAGAATTATCCACTCTAATGTTAGAAATGTGACGTGAGTCTCTCTGCTACGTTTTCAAGGCTAAACTACCTAAACCTGCTTGTTTAGTCTACCTGAAAGTATCTAGGTACCTACCTAGTATCTACGACAAGACTTAAAAAGGCAATAAAATTATACACTCGTGAAACGTAGCAAGTGGGTACACCGTAGCTTTCTCCTCTACTGAGTGTTCTTTTAAACATTTTCAATGTTGGACGAACATAAAAACTCGGCCAAGTACATGTCGGACCACGCACAATGAAGGGGTCCGTAGTTGGGATGAATTTATCCCAATAAGAATAAACTTAATATTGTAGTTGAAAAACATGTTCTCTCATACTTTCCAACTGCAAATGTAAGTTGATCGACTATTACTTGTAAACTTGTAAAGTCTACTTAGCTGTAATAGTTTTCCTTTTAATTTCGTTGTATATACTAGTACCGCGAATTTTGTCACATATCCAAAACTAACCGTTTAGCTGGCGGGGGGGGGGGGGCACTTGACTCTAATAAAAATTATCAGTTTAAAATGTCAGGAACGGATCCCTTAATCCAAAATTGTTTTCACAATCCCGCAATATTTTTGAAACACCTATCCAACAACACCCCACACTATGAGGTAGACGAGAAAAAAAAAACATCCCCACTTTACGTGTACAGGAGGTACCCTAAATAATAATATGTATATCCATGCCAAATTATAGCTTTCTAGTACTAAGAGTTTTGAGCTAAGCTGCGGACGAACGGACGGACGGACATGGCGAAACTATAAGGTTTCCTTGTTGACTACGGAACCCTAAAAATGGCCACATTCATCAAAAAATAGTAATTGTCGTAAAGGATGACATGAAACAGGTCACTAATATGATATCCTAATCCCTGTCAACATTCATTTTCATAGTGACCTAATTTGCCATAGAAACAAGACCACACCCCAAAGACACCTTTCTAAAACAAAACTCTCAAAAATCGTACCTAGATTCGAATATATTTCCAAACCGATTTACATAATTGAGTTAATCGGGTAGTCGAGGCAAAGATTTTCGAAGTTATTGTCTTCAATTACTACGCGGCGTCTTCAGACGAAATGAAATAAAACAGACGAAAAAAATTACATTATTTTCACTCGACTGCGTTTCAACTTGAGCTTGGAGTTTGTAGCTCACGATAGGAAAGAATCGGTAGCGAACCTAACTAGATTTTGATTCCTTTGATCCTGTGGCTTGGGATGCAGTTATGTCATCAAATGGGACGTTTTATGTCGTAAAAAATGAGTTTTCAACAGTAAAGTGAAACAGTTTGGTTTTGAAATTTCCTGTATTTTAATTTGGTAAATGAGATGTGTGTTATATTTATTTTCATGAAATTCATCGTTAAAACAGTCAACACACCTATAAAAACATCTATGGGAACTTCTAGACGAATTTCTCTTCTTTATAAAAACGCTTCCAAAAATAGACGAACTGAGAAATATTTTTAATTATGTAAGCATCTTTAGTATGTTTGTCTTCGTTGTGTTCAAATCTCATTTTCTGTTTTAATTTATTAAATCAAGTTGGCTGAGGCAGGGAAATTAAAGGCGCCTGCCATTTCTCCATAATAACCCCCTTTGTCTTCATTACTTTTGCCCCGCCCCCGCTCTGTCAAAAATGATTCTTCACTTCGCCCAAAGGCGCATTACGGTGTTGTAAATCATCTGATATTGTTTTGAACGGTAAGCTAATTATGGTTGTTAATTTGTTCATTTACTAGCTACAGCTTTTCCTACAGCTTTTCACCTATTTTATACCACTGTTTATTCTAAACCAGGTCATGGCCATTTCCTAACACTAATTATGCTTCATATTGTTCATAATCCGTCCGTATCATGCAACATAAAACTCATAACATAATATTATATTTTGTAATTATAATTCTACAAAACGCATCGTTAAGGCCAGTCTTTATTACAAAATCAATCAATCAGATAGGAAGTCTATCAAATAACTCTACAGTATCAGACTTTGTATGACCAATTAGGTATTTATACTCGAATAGAGCTCAAGTATTTGCATTTACACTCGAGAGCCAAATTTTTATTTAATTAATTGTTTTCCAAAACATTTTTTTTTTTTGTTTATAAAACTACAAAGGAGCTTTTAAAGTACATACTAATTCCATGTCAACTACAAACTGCATAGATCTGCTTTTCCTGCCTGTTGTAATGCGTTTAAAATTCGAACACAATATTATGTTGAGGAAAAAGTTGAAGTTTCAAATGTAACCATAGACACTAACAAGCAACCACTCCGATGCAGTCGTGTTTCAATTCTACTTATATCTTCCCGATCAAATCGCTCACACAAAGAAATTTCTTTTTCCACTTTTTATTCGAGAAACGGTTCAAACATGGCAAGTTTGAAAACTTGTTTATTGCAAGTTACGTCTTCGTCTACAACGGACGCCGCCGCCGCGCCAACCCAATCGTTTGACGTTTTATATCGAATCGAGATCGTTGATAATCGAGATGAACCTACTTGCTCGATTCCGGAAGAGACTGAAACATTTTTTAATCCATCCTTTCCAATTCTCTTTTCAATTATTTAATGTTTTCTCGCCAAGGTATGAAGTGCGAAATAAATTATTATAAAATCGCTTGACACCAGCTGACGTGGTGGTCATTTTAGAGAATTACGTATTTCCAAAAAGGATTATTTACAATCGAAGGATTTTTATTGAACTACACAAAACACGGCGTGATATTTAGTAAAGCCATGATTCCAAAAGCAGCAAAAGTTAATCTAACTCCCACTAGTCTTTACAAGAAAACCTCTTAGAATCTACAAAAAGTGTTTAACAAAATTCATTACTGACACGGCAGTTGCCACCACAGTTGCCGCCATCTGTTGTTGCATAACTCCGATCGATATTCAAGATGCGGTCGAGTCTTTAACTTTAGACTACCACCCACTGGCGCCAGTCCAAAGAGTCCAACCCAGAACAGGACAGAACTTCGAACCAACTGAATGTTATTAGGTTTAAATCAACTTAGACTAGCCTAAAGTGGAAGGGATACAAGGCACTGGCTGGTAGAGTAATTTAATTCCTAGTCGTATCGTGGATTGTACTTTTAAACGGTATGCGGCGTGGGTTGAATTGTTTATGGTTTCGTGTTTTCCTCGTCGGGGAAAGGATGAAAATGTAAGGAATAAATTGAATTGTTGTCAGTTTTGTCTCTGTAATTTCAGCAGCCTGTCAATAGCTTGTTTATTTATAGCTTTATTTATTTACTTGAGGATAACACAAAGGCAAGCGTTAAACAATTTGTTATTTACCCATTTTGACTAGCTGGCATAACAGTTTAGAGCGGTTTTTCCGTCTATTCATCTCAATCAATTCGACATTGTTACGATTAATTCGTTATACATAAGAATGATAAGATAACAAACAGAAAAAGTAAGTTCAAGAATAAAGATAAATCGCAGATGCTCACAAGTTGCACCAACCAAAATTTTAATTAGAAATACCAAATTTGGGTTCATTAGAATCAACTCATCCAACTCCACGCTATAGATATGTATTATGTTATGTGACGTATGTACAGCAATTAATCTAACGCTCTCGATACCAAACCGACGTGATATCGAGTCGATTTAAAGCGAAAGTTGAGGTATAGATACTCGTACATACTAGTTAACTTAAATGGGTCATGACAAAGTTTTCAAGCAGTTTCAACACTAAAATTAAAACTTTGACTGAAAATCCAAATTAAAACTTTTCAAGGACGTTTCTTAATGTTTTTCAGTATCGAAAAAATAACCGAACTATCAAAGACGACGGGCTAAGTGTCAATAAGCTGAATAGACTTGTTTTTGCTAACCGAAGCGTTGTTTTCCACGAACATTGTTTCCCTGTGAGCTTTCTATGGAATAATTTAGGCAACGCATCTTACGAAGATTGAACATTGTTGAGGCAACGATAAAGCGCGAAATCCGTAAAGATTTAAAAGAATTCAATCGATTTAAATCCGATAGATTTCATAGGATTAAGCTAAGATACGGGCCCGGAGGCAATCTCTTTCAAATCATTTCCTGTTTCTGCTACAACTTACAACAGGAATGACATTATCTTTTAAGTACCATGGGAGAAATGGATATCTATACACCGTAGGTAAGGACTATTCTTGCTTGCAACGCTCGACCGCTATAGTAACGCTTGCTAACAGATGTGGTCATCGTGTGCACGGGATTTTGTTTTCAAATTGGTCAGATGTAAGTTTCCTCGATAGTACCTACATATGTCAATTCAATATATTTTTTTCTAGGATTTTTAACTTTTCCATGATGGTTATCGCTAATAGGATTGTTACACTTTGTATTTCCTCAGTAGTGCTAAACATCTAACCAAGAAAACTTAGGTGATCTAATAAGTTTCACTTCACCTAAGTTATCACGGTGAGATTTTAACAGCACTACTAATTTTATTTATTTTGATTGGCATTTTTATGTAAAAAAAAATATTTGATTTGAATGTTTCATTATTATTTTATTGTGTATGTGATTTTTTTATCAATTATATGTTTTCCCACTGACACCGACGGACGCGGACGAATTTTTTGATACCCAATGAGCTCTCTTTTTTTTTCTTTTCTTTATATGCTTGTACAAAACATATATATTTTAGTGCTAGATTGTATATTGTAGCAGGTAATCTATAAGAAACGAAGTATGTAGGAATAATATAATGTATATATACGTTTTCGTCGACGCGAGATCTCCAAGCGGAATATTAATACAGGGTGTAAGGACAGCCCTCCGCAGACTGATGCGGTGAATTCAGTATATCATACTAAAATGACCGGTACATAAAATTAAATCTGATTTGTTTTATTTCCTCACACGCAATGTATCGTTACCGTGGCAAAACGCGCGTAGCGAACGGCAGCGCAGCGAGCCTTCGGCCGCCAAGTATTTCAACATTCATTACTGATTTTTTTTTTATTTTAGCTGTTTTATTTACTTAAATGGAGTGCTGCATACAGAGAATGTAATTTTACATTGAAGTAAAGGAATAGTAACTGAAAAAACGTTAAACAAATTAAATTTTTTCTGAGAAATTTGTAGCTGAATGCACCCTGTTAGTTTGCGGATGGCTGTCCCTTACATCCTTTTTTTTTTTTTAATTCAAAATTAAATTACTATTATTACCTACCATGAGACCTATCACAAAACATGGAAAACACCCACAAACATTAATGTGTGTGTGTAGTATTTGAAAACACCCAAAAAAAGAAAACACCAAGGAAACACCCACAAACATTAGTGTGTGTGTGTAGTATTTGTATTTTAATTCAGCCTTGCTATATGCAAATGGAAGTATCATCAGCATCATATACTCTGTATGCTCTGTATGTTTTTGGATCATTTTCCGTAATTGCAAAACTCTCAAGGGTTTAACGCGAAGGGCGCCAATTTAGATCAGTATGGTAACACTGTTCGCGTGAAATTGGTATGTTTTTGAAGCTCTGTTGTCTTAATAATTTAAGTGTCTAACATACAATGAAATGTAGAAGCAGTATCTCATTTGAAAATTATGTAAATTTTTATATGTGCACTTCTGAGATAGGGTCTTTTTTACTACTACGAACTATTTATGACCAATACCTTGAGTTTTATGTTGTATCAACTACTGAGCAACTGGGTTTCATTGTCATCCTATAATTTAATAGTAATAAAATCTGTGTCAACAGTGCTCAATTTCAGGTTTTAAACCGCCCATAAATAATGTTTGTAAAGACTGACATACTGCATCAATTTCACTCTGAGATACCTATCTGCTTAGTTTCGAGTCATATAAAAAAAAAACATAATTCCTTTCCGTATCTAAAAAACGTTCCAAAACTCTCTAGTACTTTGTTTGTGACCCAATCTTATTGCAGACGTGTGACAGGTGCTGATGAAATTTTGCACAAAGAAATAAAGTCTCCGGGAAAGAAATAGGATCCTTTTATAGCGAATAACCGATGCTCCTCCCGGGATATGAAATAAAACATTATTCGTCAGGATCGCTCAAATGTATGAATACCTATGTATTCAATAAGGTATTGGACGAAAGATTTTCTGATTTTCTAAAGAAAATTGATGCGGTTAATATAGGTACCTCAATTAGGTTATCTATGTCAATAATTATGTGCAATGTTACTTTTTGTGCTCATCACGATTCACTAACCCGATTGTTGCACTCAAAAAAGTCTAATAGGTTTATGGGGACGCCTTCATTTAATTTTTGCAACAGGACGATTACTTAATATTATTGAGATTATTGTTCTTTTTATTGATTATTGTAAAATTAAGTATTTCTATATAAATAAAACAATAACTTTTGGAAAAATGATTCTATCATATAAATATGACGATACAATATAGATATACATATATACAAGGTGTAATTTTATTCACTGTTAATCTCTTAAGCGGTCATTGAAGAAATAAGCTATCTGATTATATAGGGTTTTGTACAGTTTTACCTTGTAATATATTGTTAATTCAAAGTTGAAAGTAGGGTGAGCGACTTTTTCCATATGCGAGTATATATACAAGGTTTAACTTTAATCACTGTTAACCTCTTAAGGGGTCATTGTACTCATCATTATGAACAACTTTTACTACGGGACCAAACCTGAAATCGCGGAAAAAAATCTGATACTCCCTACATTTTGACACGAGTTATGCAAACATAAATTTACGGAAAGGCTAATTTTATTTTACGCAATTTCCGGTTTGGTCCCGTAGTAAAAGTTGTTCATAATGATGAGTACAATGACCCCTTAAGAGGTTAACAGTGATTAAAATTAAACCTTGTATATATACTCGCATATGGTAAAAGTCGCTCACCCTACTTTCAACTTCGAATTAACAATATATTTCAAGGTAAAACTGTACTAAACCCTATATAATCAGATAGCTTATTTCTTAACAAAACGAGGAAACCGCGCGATTTCGGCCGGGCGCACCGTTACAGCGACTCGTAGTGGCGTAACATCTCATTACGTCGGCGAGAATAAATGACAAATTAAAAATTACATGTTTTATAAAATAATTACAATATATACAGAATGGCGATTTAGTCACCTACATCCGTCAAGAGGATGATTCTATCCGTCATACTTAACAACTTTCGCTATAAAAGTCACATACGATTCTTGAAAAACAATTAAATTCTAATAGACAGACTATTTCGATGCATGTACGTATAAAAAGTTTTTTTTTTTATACGAATCGGATGTGAGTTTATAGCAAAAATTATTTAGTATAACATACATACATAACATCTCGCCTGTATTCCCCGAAAGGTTAAAAGCAGAGGTGTACCTATGGTAGACCCACATTTCGCCCGTGGGATGTTTAAGTCCCATGTATCATAGGAGGAGCTCGTGGCTAAGTAATAACAGCCGCATGGGTCGATCCATCAGGTTAAGCTACGCTTGCCGGGGTTGGTCCGTGGATGGGTGACCATCTTTACATACCGAGACTCCTCCGTGCCTCGGAAAGCACGTTAAGCCGTTGGTCCCGGCTGTCATTCGTGGATCTTTGACAGTCGTTACGGGTCGTCAGAAGCCCGAAAGTCTGACAACCAGTCTTACCAAGGGGTATCGTGTTACCCAGTAACTGGGTTGTGGAGGTCAGATAGGCAGTCGCTCCATGTAAAATACTGGTATTCAGCTGCATCCGGTTAGACTGGAAGCCGACCCCAATATAGTTGGGAAAAGGCTAGGCAGATGATGTATCATAATAGGGGGCGATCCATTGCCATCAACCGGGCACAAATTCAGACTTCGGGCTGCTTCTGAGAAATTCCAGATGGAAAAGCCCAATAACACTTTGCCCGACCCGGGAATCCAACAAAGGACCTCATACTCAGCAGTAGCGCTTGCGACCACTAGACCAAAGAGGCAGTCAAAAAGGCCAAAGAGGTCAAATTATTTAGTACTAGCTGTGCCCCGCGGTTTCACCTGCATTAGTCTCGATTCAGTGGGAATATCGGCATAAACAGTATTCATGTGCCAAATTTCATCTAAATCTGTTCAGCCGTTTTAGCGTCAAAGAGTAACAAACAAACAAATAAACTCACTTTCGCATTTATAATATTAGTTAGGATGACGGGTAGAATCCCCCTTGACGGATGCAGATGACTAAATCGCCACCCTGTATAGTATAACAATTAAGCAGTCAAATTCTCTCCTACTTTTACCAAGCTTTTACTTTTACTAAGCAGTCTTCCTCCTAGTTTTGCTGTGCCCGGCAACGAAAACCCTCCCAATGATGATATTTTGTTATCATCATTGTTGTACCTATGTAAGTTCACATGTGGAAGCAATAAATATAATTATTCAGTATTGAGTATATACGAGACTTCCACATGAAAAGTTTTCTGGAAAAAGTTTAGTCTTTTCAAACACACAAACAAAAAAAAAACATTTTATGGTAGATTTTTATGTTGTAGTGTTAACACACAAACTACGTGAGAATACCTTAAGCCCAGGAGCTAGACCACCACCTCTAAACGCAGTATTATTGTAATCTTACTTCAGTGTGGGAAAGAGATGGAGCTAGACGTCCTGTATAGCTCCATCTCTTTCTCACACAAGACTGCTTTAAGAAGTGGTGGTTGGCCCCCAGGTAACATGATTATCCATTCAGTTGAAGTTGAACTTGAATTTGTCTCCTTTAGCTTTATCGCGAAATTCATATTTCCTTACGTTTTTTGCAATTTGCAGGTCAGTTTCAGGTTGTATGTAGATCAAAATTTGATTCGCGACCGTAACAATTATGTGTATTTACATGATTATAACCATAAGAATCATCACCACATCTGTCTAAGGGCGAATTCGACCAAACTTTTTTACCTAGTATAAGTAGACTTAAATTTATTCACTGGATTAGAATCCAGTGAATAAATTTTTATTTTTTGACAGATTTACCATACAAAAAGTGTCAGACGTCAATTTTATTCCGCGGGTAAAAAATATCTGAATTTGGTTAAATCAGCCCTAAGTGAGATTTGTTCTAAAATGTCATGATTTCCGAAATCATGACATTTTAGAATAAATCTAAATACTACCTGACACTGACATGCAAATTGCAAAAAAAAAAAACAAGAAAATTGAATTTCGCGGGCTGCCTTTGCGCTTCCACCTTAAAGTTAATAAAGCCCGCGAAACTCATTTATTTAATTTCGCGGACTAGCATTAACGTAGAGTTCGGTACCTAAGTTCTCTACTTCCAATACATTCAGAAACCAGGCAAGCATCGCCACTCATAGTGGTTATTTAGAGCCACCCCACTATGAAAAATCTACCCCATTAGTTAGGCTGTTATAACTCACCCATTCTTAAAACGCTTCACAAAATCCATTACTAGCACACTTATTCACTTATCCCACTGTATATTTCTAATCGATTATCAAGTTTATAACCCGTACACACTATACATGTATGAAATGCAAATCTATGTAATGAATAGTCGAGGAAGCTGCGAGTGTATCGCGAATTGACTAATGGATGGCTTGCCGAACACGTCAGCGCGGGACACAATATCTATTAGTCATAGATGAAGGACACGACTCGACTATAAAGTTCGCGTTGTATTGTTGTGCTATTCTGCAGCTTACTTCAAACCCTCGCATCGCACTCTAGTGACTGCAATGAACTCACATGTTTTTAAAGTAAATATGGTTGTAATCGGTCGTCTTTTTTATAAGTCTCATATTTAACATGTCAATTATTCGAGCCCACCGGTTATTTTTATAAAAGAACTAGCTTTTGCCCTCGGCTTCGCCCGCGTGGATGTCGAAAATATCCCACGGGAACGTACTACTGGGATTTCTATGTTTTAATCCAGGTAAACAATGTCTTCTCAAACTGCGATAGTATCCGAGGAGCGGCGCCCGGATTGATGGTTGCTGAAGGATAAAAAACGTGTCCGGTCGGAGGACCCCCGTCAGGAACGAAGTTTCTTCTCACATGATTTAAAACCAAAACAAAATTTTCACTGCCGCCATTTTGGATTTACATTTTGACGTCACTATCGGCTTCATCCCCTATTTTACTCTCTTCGGGGTTAAATATAAAAAAAATTCTTCCTTTTTTTTTGTCTACATTATAAAGAGTTCATCTGTGCAAAATTTCAGCTTTCTGGATCCAAGGGTTTGGGCTGGGCGTTGATGACTCAGTCAGTCGGTACTTTTATTTTAATTTTATAATAGATTATTTTAATAATATTATACGGTATACCCACTCATTAGTCAAATTAAAGCCCCTTTCCTGTCTTCTACTTTGCTGTGCCCGACAAGCTCCAAAATGATTATGATAAATGATGATGTCTTTGTAAAACCTACCACTAAATTGACATTGCGAAAAATAATAAATACATATAAGTATATTGAATATTGCACGATTGATTTTTGAACCGGCTTCTTTTACGCAAACATTCATCCTTCGTCACATTATTAGGATGATTGAAATAATTTTAGGACTCCTTTGACCCATCACGTTATTGTCTTCGACAATAGACAATACCCAACAGTGGGCGAATTCTTTCCAGGACTTCACGTATGCTTTGACATTATATCATGACTACGTATAGTTTAAAACAGCTAACTTGACCGGTTTTAACTGGTCCACAAAAGAAGCCAATAATTATTAAATTTGAAATATATATTACCGCAAGTATCCATAAAAACAATCTATATTAATGTAATGAAGCGGAAGAGTTTGTTTGTTTGAACGCGCTAATCTCTGGAAGTACCAGTCGGTTTTGATTTTTTATTTGTATTTGATAGCCCAATCCTTGAGGAAGTTTATAGGCTATTTAACATCACGCTACGACCCTTAGGAGCAAAAATAAAAATGTCAGAAAGAACGCTTAGCGAAAATGAAATAAGAACGCGGGCGTGCGATGCGATGCGACGCGGTCGGCCAGGGGAACAAGAAATCTCACGCAGATGAAGTCACGGGCAGAAGCTAGTTAATAACACAAGGCGACCGGTTTTTATTTAAGTAGGTAGTTGTTTTGTGTAGGTGGATACAATAATATATTCATTTATGTAAATTGGGTTTTATATTGAAATAAGATGGAGTACCTACGTGAGTCACCTCCGGTCAGTGCCTTCTGCAGGATTTGCGAAAAAAGGTAAGTATCTATATCGGTCGGATTTTTGCCTAAAGTCTTCAAATGAAATCTCAAGTACATTTTAAAACAAAAGAATTCACAAAATGGCTTCGTAGGTTTTTTGTCATATAGTGGATCCTGACAAAAGGTTAAAATGTTGAGAGCAACAATTGAGGAGCTGTAAGCACGTTCATTTTTCATTTTAAAACGCCGGGAGACAAGTACCTTTTAAAGGTTTTATTCCCGAAAAAATAAACCAGGTCACAATAACCCGCACCCTCATTACGTGACACAGTTTCAATCACAAGCTGAGAGTTTTTAATGATATTTTTAATCCAATGCTTCATATGTTTAATAAATTCGTCCGCTCAACAACGTAAATAACGCAATGAACGTAGCTGAACTGCAGTGGCGCAGCTACAATTATTATCATTAGAGGGAAGCCGAAGAATAAAATGTTCAGTTCTCATAAACTCAGACAAAATCCTATAGGTTTTTAATCTTATGATGTATTGGACTGGTATTTAAATATAATTACATAATGTGTTGTAATACACAGTTACACACAGGTGTACCATATTATTTGGCAATAGTAGACATTACGAAGAGTGGTTGGTCCGAAGGGAAGCCGATAGGAATCGGGTTGTATGAAGGCTTCGCCCCTGCTGAACTGTCAAAATGAAATAAAATCAATCAATTGTCATATTATATGTGTACCTTCGCAATTACCCCGCTGGTTTTATAATAACTTTAAAATGTTTCCACAATAACAGCCTGTCTATCCCTTCGTAGCCGGAACGTCGATCGACGAGAGACAATGGATTTTTAATTGTGTCTGTAGTTACCGGCAAAATACGAAATAAATACGAAATATTAAATTCATAACCAGCTACAGTTAATTCATAGCTAGATGGACCGACGACCTTAAGAAGGTAACTGGGACAGACTGGATGCGGAAGGTGAAGGACAGGGTGTTGTGGCGCAGCCTGGGAGAGGCCTATGTCCAGCAGTGGACTGCGATAGGCTGACCTGATTGGTTGATTGTTGTTTGAAATTCATAACCATAACTGGCGAAATGTGGGTGTACTATAGATACACCTCTGTCTAACCCTTTGGACAATACAGGCGTGATGTTATGTTATGTGTATGTATGTTATTAAACTCAAAGATAGATACACTAACTTCGCCTAAAATTCTCTAAAGTTAATCTAAAATATCGGCACAGAATACATAATACTGTAGGCACATCGATTTATCGATCAACGAAATCTATGCAGATACCTAAAACAGTAACCTATCTTGATTACATCGACTTTTATGTAACTTTTCTAATCTGTGTGATAAAATTAAACGTCCCTTTAAAACGTGCTGGTTATTGTGTTAAACGGAGCTTAAAGCGATACTTGAATGACAAAGTTGGCAATAGCGTGTAAGCCCATTGCCTTCGAGTGCCGTATTAACCTATTTTCTTCAGAACCACTCCTGCTACTTGCGCGGGAAATACCACCGATGTTTTTCTTTCAATCCTCTAATATAAAGCTATTGAGGAGGTGTGAAAAGACTTGACTATTTTTATTGGAATATTTAGACGATAATGCACGAAGAGAAAGAAATTTACTTCGCGAAGAAATGCTGAAAGCAAGAAGACAAGGAATGCATGCAGTAATTCGCAACAATCAACTGTTTATTGATGGAAAATTAGCAAATAAAGCGGACGATACACCCGATAACCAAACTGACACCAAAAAATGTAATTCACAGGTAGAGCAATTAATATCCCAAAATAATAACAGTGACTTTCGAAACCACACCTACTCAGAAGACAGAACATTTCGAAAACAAAGACCAACAATTTAAAATATTATTTCAAAATATTCAAAGTCTCTCCAACAAACAACACATTCTAGAAGCTTTCCTTCAAGAAACACCGAAATATAACGCTATATGTGTATCAGAAACCTGGCTATCACAACAAAGACTGGATTTAATACATTTTAGTGGCTACAAGGTTGCAGCTTCATTCTGTCGGAAAACCCGTACAGGTGGCGGCGTCTATATTCTTCTACAAGACCATATTGAATGTTTACAGAGAAACGATATAACAGACATGTCAATTGAGTATGTTATAGAAGTGAGTGCAATAGAATTAAAAATAGAGAATTTACTGTTAATTATTATTTACTGGAATAGGAGAGAGGAAGCTATATTTTATAAACAATTAAAAGAAATATTAGATTACATTAATAAAAAAGACTACAAACTAAACATTGTTATAGGAGGAGATTTTAATATAAATATACTGGACAATAGTTTAAAAAGTAACCAATTTTTAGATCTCATGTTAGAATATAAGTTTAAGCAGCACATACAAGTACCAACGAGAATAACCCAAACCACCTCAACGTGCCTCGATTTAATATTCACTAATTTCAATGCTAAATCGCACACATCAGTAGAAGAGTTGGGGTTCTCTGATCATTGTAGTACAACTATACACTTGACTGTACCCCAACGTACTAAACAAATCGTCTGGTATGTTAAAAAAAGGCTGTTTAATAACAAAAACACACAACAATTCAAATCCAAATTGAGAGAACTAAACTGGAACGACATAATCAAACCTGATAAAGACATAAATGAAAACTACGAATTATTTAATAATACACTTACTAACTTTCTAAACCAATGTATACCAAAAACAAAACTAAAGATAAAAACGAATTACAAAAAATATTGGCTTACTAAAGGAATCAAAACTTCGTGCAAAAATAAAAGGCTAGAAAAAATACTTGCAACTAAAACTAATAACCCAATAATTAAACAAAATTTTAAGATTTATGAAAAGACTAAAAAAAATCGTAAACAAAGCAAAAAAACTGCAATATATAAATAAATTAATAAAATCTAGTAATAAAGTGAAGACTATGTGGAAAATAATAAATGAAAGAACGAACAAAAATGTTAAAAAAGCCAAAAGTAACATAACACTACAAATTAATAACAAAGTTGTCACGGAACCTAAACAAATTGCAAATATATTTAACAACTTCTTTGCATCTATCGGAGCGGGGCATACCCAACCCCCCGACAAAGATCCGCGCGGCACCTCGGTACTCCACCCCACAGAAAACACCATATTCCTAAGCCCAGTAGATCCTGGTGAAATAAATGTATTGTTAAAAACCCTCAAAAACAAAAACAGCTACGGAATAGATGAACTACCACCAACCTTAGTAAAACAGTGTGCTAATGAACTTACCCTGCCATTTTACTTGCTTGTCAATCAGTCTTTTGAAGAAGGAAGGTTTCCGAACTACCTAAAGAAAGCTATAATAAAACCAGTTCATAAAAAGATTCTAAAACCGATCCCACTAACTACCGTCCTATAGCTCTGTTACCTACCGCATCGAAGATATTTGAGAAAGCGATGTGTAATCGTGTTTATTCTTTTTGAGAAAAGTACAACATCTTTAATGAATCTCAAAACGGTTTCCGGAAAAACCGCTCTACAGTTCTAGCAGTATATAAATTTGTCCAGGAAGCTATTAATATAATTAATAAGAAAAAGTACGCTGTGGGTGTGCTGTTAGATATGACAAAGGCCTATGATAAAGTGCAATACAATATCCTACTTAATAAGTTACAAGGAATAGGGATCCGCGGAAAACCTCATGAATGGTTTAAATCATACTTGGAAAATAGGGAACACCAAGTTGAAGTCGAATACTATAATGAACATACTAACCAAATACAACACATTCGATCGGACAGCAATAAAATTAATGCCTCAATCCCCCAAGGGAGTGTAATTGGATGCCTTTTATTTATAATTTATATAAATGACCTCCCGAGAACCATAAATGAGTCATGTGTTCTGTTTGCTGATGATATCTCAGTACTAACTTCATGTCAAAACAATAGCAACCTAACTGAAGCACTTACAAACACACTAAACAAAATAATAACATGGATGACAGAACACAACCTCGAGATTAATTTTAATAAAACTAAAATCATTTCCTTCCACCCACGACAAAAAGCACCTCTGGATATAAATTTTATTTACGATGACATAAAAATAGAGACAGTACAAGAATTCACCCTACTCGGTCTATCCATAAATACAAATTTAAATTGGAAATCACACATAAAAAATATTCGGTCGAAATTATCTAAATTTGCTTATGCCCTCCGCGAAATCAAAAAACCCACAAACCTTCAGACAGCCCTGGTTACGTATTATGCCTATGCATACGCATGGTTAAGCTATGGCGTAATATTATGGGGAAACAGTACACATGCACCTACACTTTTCACACTACAAAAACGACTAATCAGAATCCTAGTTAACATAGAAGACACAGACAGCTGCAAACCACATTTCCAAGAACACAAACTTTTAACACTTCCCTGTTTGTATATATTAGAAATATGCAAATTTGTTAGAAACAACCAACAATTATTCACTACACGAGAAAACATACAACCTAAATATACACTCATCATCTGCCTAGCCTTTTCCCAACTATATTGGGGTCGGCTTCCAGTCTAACCGGATGCAGCTGAATACCAGTATTTTACATGGAGCGACTGCCTATCTGACCTCCACAACCCAGTTACTGGGTAACACGATACCCCTTGGTAAGACTGGTTGTCAGACTTTCGGGCTTCTGACGACCCGTAACGACTGTCAAAGATCCACGAATGACAGCCGGGACCAACGGCTTAACGTGCTTTCCGAGGCACGGAGGAGTCTTGGTATGTAAAGATGGTCACCCATCCACGGACCAACCCCGGCAAGCGTAGCTTAACCTGATGGATCGACCCATGCGGCTGTTATTACTTAGCCACGAGCTCCTCCTAACCTAAATATACACTACGACACAGAAATAGGCTAAACCTACCTGGTGGCTCCAAGCTGAAAATGCACTCAACAAGCACTTTAGTAATGTCAGTTAAAATATATAACAAATTACCGGAAGTAATTAAAAATGAACAAAAATTTAATATATTTACAATTAAACTAAAACAATACCTAATCCATAAATGCTATTATAATATTAATGAATATTTTAATGATAAATTAAATGAATAATTAAAAATGAATAGTGAATGAAAAATGAATAATAAATAAAATCAAAGTCGAAGTGAGTAGTAGAAAAGCATGTATATTTTACTATTTTCAAATAATAATATAATAATAGCCCTCTTCCTTTATCCTATCTTGCTGTGCCCGACAGGGTCCACAATGATCTAAAATTATGTGTATTTTTATAATGTACCTACCACCTAAGTTTACATTGTGGAATGCAAATAAATGTATTGAGTATTGAGTATTTTATGGTATGATTGTGTACTTTACAGAAGAGGCTCTGGCAGATATGTAAGTATATTGGGTAATGGGTAGTATCGTTTTCTCTGTCCCATCTTAAGTCTCTATCACCTAGGACGTGCCATAGGTAATAAGCAGAGGTTAAAGCTTCAAGCAGTTAAGTCATTTAAAAGTACTGTTGGTACCTTATGTACCATGGGAGAAACGAACATCTACAAGATGTAACATAAATAACGCACAACCTCTTAAGGGGTCATTGTACTCGTCATCATGAACAACTTTTACTATGGAACCAAACCTGAAATCGCGAAAAAAAATGAGCTGTTCCCTAAATGACGAGTTATACGAACATAAATGTAGGGAGCAGCTGGTTTTTTTTCGCATTTTCAGGTTTGGTCCCATAGTAAAAGTTGTTCATAATGATGAGTACAATGACCCCTTAAGAGGTTGTGCGTTAATTATTACATCTTGTATACACCGTAAGGACTATTCTTGCTTGCAGCGCTTGCCGGCCGCTGTAGTAACTCTTGCTAACAGATGTGGTCATCGTGTGCACGGGATTTTGTTTTCAAATTGGACAGATGTAAGTTTCCTCGACAGTACCTACTCGAAGATAGTGAGACCCAAAATGCGAAGAAGCAATGTAAGACTTATTATAACTCCTAACAACGATTAGATTTCCTGTGTTCACTTTTATAGCTTTCAATATTAAACAAACAACAATTCCATCTTAAATCAAAGCAGTTATATAGATCAAAGATCCTGCCATCCATACAGAACAGAAAGGCTGATATTTTCTGACAATACCCCGTGATTTAAAAGACAATAGCTAAGGGGAAGCGCCGCAATAATAAATTTATATAGAGAGAGCTCAGCCGACGATGGATTTTGATTTCGTGGGAAGGGGCAATAGAGCGCGGTGCCCTATTTCCCCATTTTATTTTTCCGCATTTTTATTCATTTGAACACACCTTAGGCCCGTTTTGCGTTTTTGAATGTGTGTATGTAGCTTAGGAATAAACGTGTTTGTACGGGATTCGAAATCGCAATTGTGTCATGAATATCGAATAATAACGGGCTCACGGGAAACTTTTATTGGTGTTTGTACAAGGATATGCTATTACAGGAGTAGATGTTTTGCCTAGCGTTTTGATTATTCTCTACGTATAGGAATAATGTACGAAAATAGATATTAGGTTTCTAAAAATATGTACCTAGATATCATTTGAGACGTGGATGAATTTGTCAGTATTAAAGAATTCCGAAATAGATTCCTTTGTGATGAAAATACAAATAGCTCAAAACCGTCGAACTTTGCTCATAAAAGACACTATACACTCGGCGCGGCGGCCCTCATTATACCTTGATTTACAATCGATCCCAGTGGCCTAGTGTAATTTTGTTTACTGTTTTGTGTAGACGATAAGCAACAAAGTAACGTTTGTTATTTTGACAAAAGTTGTGTTTATAATATTTTATATGAGACTAAAGTCGAGATCGAGAAAGGTTGAGCATATTTTGCCGGTTTCAGTCGAATAACGTGGAATTGTGAAAAAATTTTCACAATGGGTATATAGTTTTTTTAACATTTTTATAAACTAGAATAATTATTTGTACTATTTAACAAGAAACAACAAGGATTCTGGTAGAAAATATTCATAAAAAAAAATAAAAGAATCTACACGCTGTTGCACAATTCACCACTAAAACTAGATGGTTAATCATAGCCGATTTACACAAAAAATATAAAAGCTAGACCAAAAATATAACTATATTAAGAAAGGCCATTTTATCAGCTTTAATAAAAATTTAAAAGTTTCCCATAAGTCTATAAACTCCTGAGATAAAAGACAGAAAGCCCAAAGGTAGATTTTTTTTTTAAGAAATAGATTTAATCTAAAATTACGACAACACTATACTCTCATTTAACCAGTTTCAATCATGTGATGAATAGATTTATTCCTATAGTTTATATTTATGGCAAAAATTACTAAAAATTGTTAGATTTATAATAAATTAAAAACTTTGCTTTCTGGTAAAGATTGTTGCGAAAGCAATATTTCATTACAACCTACTCATCTGGTCACCAATATTGATGTAATCCAGCACATCTACAAGATATTGTTATGACCATTTTACCTTCTATGATTAAAATGATTTCCAAACTTTATTATTTAACACATAGTTTCCCGCAGTTTTAAGGAATAACGATAAATTACCACATTAAAATACGTAAACAACAAAGACGCGCTCTTTCGATTTTATCACATTTCATTTAGAGTACGTATATCATTGAATAAAATATTGAAATATTGAAGAACAGGTTTTCTATATATTATTACTTAATCATAGTTTTTATTTTTTCAAATCTTAAATACACTATACAATTACTAACATAATAATAATAATATGTACAAGTATATAAAAAAGGGAGGGGGTAAATAATCAGAGGGCATCAAAAAATTCATCCGCATCGCTGTCAACAGGAAAAGTGCCCAGAAGGCTGGCAGCATTGCCACGTTGTATAGCAATGCTGATTCTTTGGCCAAAAAATAGGCCAGCCCTCTGGTCACGTGTGGAGTCGACCAACCGCCTGGCGATGTCTCGAAAAACTAAGTGGGCACTCGGACCCCATGGCCCAAGTGTTTCAACTATTACTTTTTCAATTATTACTTTGGTACCTTAAATTTACTAAAAATCACACAATGACGCTGAGCACAGAAAATCACAAAATTGCTACTTCAAGCTTCACTTCTCAATTATTTTAAATAAAAATTCGTTTAATGATGTTGCTAACTTGCGTTCAGATGTTAGATAATATATTAGACTGTGGTTTAAAAACGTTTTGGAAGGACTTTGCGCACTATAACATAGAGTTCGAAGTCGTTTAATAGAAATTAAATTGTGGCAACGATCGTTACCAAGAGCAAAATTCAAGTTTTAGTATTGGAAACGATCATTGCCAGAAGCATGCGAGTGGATAACAAGAATCAACACAGTTTCCATTTTCTGATATCAAAAATCGTTTCAAAATCTTACCCCATGCTAGTCTAGTCCACATAAAAATTAAATCCGATAAACTCTTCATTCAAGCGGCAATCGAAAAAGTTCTTGATAACCGGCTCAAGTAGTTACAGCACCGAAAAAAATAATAATTACAATGCACCGTTGTCAAATATCAAAGTCAAGAGTTTGGTAATTAAAAAGTGAAAATTGGGAACGGCTAGTATTTCACTCTATAGTAGATAACACATTCTGGCTGCTTGCCAGCTTTTGACATTTGGGTCATTCCGTAGGTCATCAGAATTTTTAAGTTTTTTTGTTATGTATAAGTTATGAGTTGTTTGTTGGCCACTGTTATGAGACGATCAGTTTTCAGCTTTGATTGCTGTATATTTTACAGAAATAACGAACATTTAATTATTGCATTCAATGAACAAGAAGTTAACAGACAATAAATGGAGATAACAAAAAAGTATTTACGCTGTGTAAAGAATAACTCATTGACCCGGTCAACAGAATATTATCGGTTACACATTAATCCCTGAATGCACAATAATTTAAACACCGTTTATAAAATAAGGCTGGAAACACATCAGCAGCTTTCAAAGCAAACCGCTCAATAATCCGAAGGAGACACGGCACATAGAATTGAGTGGCACAGTCGGACGAGGCCATCAGATTAGCTATCGCACCTGTCTTTACAACCAGGCTAGCTGATGCGTTATCAGCCTTCCCTCTGAGGGGTGTACTATCACAATCGTTTGCGTTACTTTCATGTTAAAAGAATGAATGAAAGAAATAATTCCGATATGGTCAAACACAAAACGTAATAAATTCCTATTGTTATAATATTGGTTTATGGTCACATGAGTTAAATGTTTGTCGGCACCGACAAATTTAAACCTGTTTCTTTATAAGTGAGCACATAAGATAACATGGAATTATTATACCTGCACCGATTGGTACCGACCCGCACAGACTCGCCTGTACCGGAAACCTGTTTCTTTATGTAAGCACCTTTAATAAGGTAGTCGGCACCGACAAATTTAAACCTGTTTATAAGTGAGCATATAAGATAACATGGAATTATTATACCTGCACCGATTGGTACCGACCCGCACAGACTCGCCTGTACCGGAAACCTGTTTCTTTATGTAAGCACCCTAAAGGAGTATTCATACCGATTCCAATTATTTACTAAACCTTTTTTACATTGCTCATTAAGTAGAATCTGATTTATAAGATCCGCCCTTGTGTAAACGGTGACATATTGATTGAATAAGAAGTTCTGGCCCGATGCCAACTGGGGCCGTTCGCGAATGAAATCAAGTGGCTGTTTGACACTCGTGTTACAACGACCAGTGATAATTTGGACATACCCCGATGTATTTATGTAGGTATGTCATGTTCGAATTGCAGAATTGTAGCCAGATCGAGCTGCGGCGTGCTTGCTAGTTACGTCATGTAATTATAACAGAATGTCTACTTTATCTGGAAATAGCAGTGGATCAGAAAAATACAGAACATAATTTGGAGCTATTTTTTTATTTATTTTTATCTGTTGCATCTATCTTTACATATCTTAAACCTAATTCGATAGAGTGGCTCTCAACTATGTAGACAGAACTATCCAGATATTTTATTGCTCACAGAAAAAAATAAAAAAATAATTAAAGTTCTAAAAAAATGAGCGGTCAAATTTCATTTGGAAAAGTATAAATTCTGATCCACAGTTTCACAGATTTTCCATCTAATACATCTAGTAGAAATGGTACAAAGATTCAAGACAGGCCAACAACTCCCTTGATATATTAACTTCAAAGCCCAAATGATTTGTCTAAAACCTACCGACCCTCATCAAGTTCGGAAAAGGCGAAGGTTGAAGAATTAGTCATTTAAATAGAAGTGATTAACAAAGTTCGCATATCTTGTTCTCCTTTAAAATCTTCACTAAAATTATTCTTAGGCCTAAAGAAAAAAAATTAGATTTTAAATCTACACTTTATTTTATAAAGAGGTAAAGTTTGTAAGTTTGGATGTAATGTAATCTTTGGTTATCTCTGGAAGTGTAGATCCGATTTCGAAAATTCATAGGCTAACAGAAAGCTATACTATTGCGGAATGCCATAGGGTATGCTTTATAGTAAAATTGTCTACCCCGCGGGTGAAATCGCGGGCAGAAGCTAGAAAATAATATTCCCATTTTAAACAAAATACAAAAGTAAACAGAACTTCAATGATTACCTTCCAAACAAATGACAATCATCACGGAAAACGAATGTGTAAACAGTTTACTCCATAAATGATAAATGATTTTATTTCTGTAAGTAGGTTTGTACAAACACTTTTACACATCAATCATGTACACCTCTGCCCAACCCTTTGGGGAAACAAGGCGTGATGTTATGTTATGTGTTATGAGGCCGGCGTTTCCTATCTGACTACTCTGAGAAGAAAGGCCGAAACCAACTAAGAGGTCACAGTCTCTTCTAAAGTCCAAACATAATTTTGGTCAGATCATGTGAAGACCATGTGTCTTTTGAGGAAAGAACCACACAGGTCGAGTGAACCTGTCATGTTATTGCACGCATTTGTCAGTAATCGTACAGCTCAACTCAGAACTTAAGGAGCTCAACGATTCGACGAACAATACCAAAGAAATGGCATTTGGGTAGGCCGCTTAAAGTACTCAAACTGTATTATTAAAACTTACTGAGAGAGAAAAAACAATGACCCATATAGTCCTCACATTCACAATAATTAAAATAATATAAAACTTTTACAATGTAAGTACATAAGTTCATAACATGTCTCTTTGTGAATGACAAAGTTAAAGAAGACTGACACTAGTTCCACTATAATTTGTTTTTGCAGCCAATCGATTCGATTGTCATTTCCATTCAGTTACCACTGTAAACACGATGTAGGCGGTCCAAACGACCGTGTACACATACATTGCGTAATTCGTTCGTTGTACCCTCCAATGTTTACATTGCCACTGTTCCATGGTTGCGTAAGTTTTGTTTGTTCTGCGTTTTGTCATCAAATTATATATGTGACGGCATTTGTTTTAATAGTGTGGTTTAATGTTTTTGGGTAATAATCGTTAAATACGAATGAATTAGAATGTGAATTTTTATGGTTACAATATATCCTAAGTAAGGTTAAATCAAAGTGTAATGCTACGTTTAATTATAGACCTTATTTTGCTGTAAATAATTATATAATTTATTTCCTTTTCTGCCTTTATAATTGATAGGAGTTTATCTACATAAACCCCTGTACACTGCTTCTCCTCTAAAGTAGGGGTTCTCAACTCTACAGTAGAAGTAGAGAAAGGCGTAGCGTATCGAATCACAGATTTCGGGAACAACGATGCACGATAGCGACTCCGACTTACAATTCCCTGCAGGCTCTACATTTATCGAAGTTCGATATGACAGATAATTTTTGACCAATGCATTTCGAAATAAAAGCGATAACATCGAGTTCAATTTGTAACACATCCATTGCATCAGTTGCGAATGAACGCACCAAATAAACAAATTTAACGAATACACTTAATTCGATATATTAATTAATCCCTTTTGCGAAAACTGTGTATGTCGCGAACAAACTTTTATACGTAAAATATTATTTGTGCATGCCAAATTCCAATACTTTATTTACAGATTAAAGCTCGTTGCAAATTCCATTTCTGATATCGTTAATGTTTTTTTTAACCCGTCGTGTGTGTTAGTGGACCTCGTTAACTTTTGCGAGCAGCCGAGGTCTCCACAACCCGCTTGCACTTTCATAAATTTATGGTTTTCATTCGCCGGACCCATGAATATTTAGAAGCTATATGCGGCTCGCCCGCCGCTGCCGTTCAATTCATTCACAAAACCCACCAAATATTAAACGTTTGTACCGAGAGTTCCGTACAAATATTATGTTACATAGGACTCGTAACATAACTGAGGATAACTTCACTGAACATACTTCCTTCTTTTGAGACAGAATAATGATAAATATACACAAGAGAGTACCATTTATCCCTATTAAAGCATTATCAGACACAAACTCTCACAAATGAATCATTAAAACTGTTGAAAACTTCAGCGTTTATCTAATTTCGGAGGGGATCCCGAAAACTCTTAACTGAATATTAAAGGAAATTCTTAAAGAAGACGATGTTGTTTTTCATTCTCCGATTACGGTCGAATCGGATTCAAATGATTTTTGCTGCCCGGTTCGTAAAAGCAATTTGTAATATAAACGTGCTTTTGTACAACTATTTATAATTGGAATTTTAACAGGTTCTATAGATAAATTGTTTTAGATTGGGTTTAAAAGGGAGTAATAATTTTGGTAGCCCGGAAAAGGCCCGACAAAGCGGTTTTTGTTCTATCTGTTGATTGGTGTCTGGAAAAAAATACCCAAGGCATTCAGTCGACCTCTGTAGGTACTATTGTGTGCTTAAAGTATTAATATGTTAGGTACATAATTATATGCTAGGTTATTAAAAAAAAAAAAAAACCTTAATACCATTGACTAAGGCACGGGAATGGAAAACGTGAAGAAACATCGTGGATTAGTGATAAATTGTTGTTCTTTATTAAGTAAGGGTAGAAAAGTAAGATAAGGGGCTGTTGCTCCGTTGCCAAACAACTACCTACAGGCAGAAATTATTCGTGTTTAAATTCGTATTTAGCTAGTTGAGCTTTGACCTTTAAAAACAACAAAATAACTGTTTTATCTTGAAATGTGTACCTATTTAGTTTATTTCGACCTTCACATTAGCTAAATTACGTTTGTATCTTTAAATCTTAGCCCATCTGTCCTAATTCTAGCCTTAGGATCGATCTGAATCCTGTAATACGTATGTATTATGAAATAAACTCAGTGTACCAAGATCGAGCGCTCACCTTAAGATGTCCCCTTAACCTTGCTTGCCAAATAACACTACCTGTCTTGCTCTAACACGTAGATTTTCTATTCTCGTGTCTCTTTCGTTGTTTACTTCTTGCCGAACCCTCTGGTATACACCTTTATATAATTTTGTTGGTAGATTAATCCTGGAGGAGCATGTTTTTACGTGTGATGTAACGATGTTCATTAACTTTTTATTGTGGGAAGCAAATCGAGAACGAGTGCGTTCGGCAGTTGCTTTTTAAATCGTTGTCGTTTTGGCAAATATTGTGTGCTTATGAGAGATGATTACAATACATAAGTGAGGTTTTATTATTTGTTTTGTGGATTTGTTTTTATGTACGCCTGTGCTAGTGCCAATGCTTGAGTAAATCTAGGGTGTTCGAACACTGCGGTGGCTGCTAGATAGCGTCCGCAATTTACCGTCGAATGACGTCACTGAAACGTTATTCATGACAGTAAGTTGGTGTATTTTTCTAGAGAGCGTTTTTTGACACCGTCACTGCAGCCATGTGGCGTATTGTTGTGCCACCGCTCTTCTACGGTGGAAACCGTAGCTCAGTACTGATCTTACTAACATATATATAAAGATGAAGATCATGAATATCATACGGAGTTAGTAGATTGGAGCTGCAAAATAAGTTTTCGAACCACCTTAGCATGACGTATATTCTGAGGTGCCGCCAAAACTTTCAAATAGAGGAAGTTAGTTCAACTCAATTAAACAGCTACAACTTTCACTTTTATCATTATTGTTTCATCTAATAGGTAGTTTACTATAGCAATGAAATATTCTGTGCTAACAACGAAGCTTCCAGTATAGAAGAGGCCACAGATTCTTACGGCCGTTTTCACTAACACTAGAGAACACCTAAATATTATCGCACTGTTGGATTTTTAACTCTCGGCGCTAAGTCGAGGGTTGAAAGTCCAACTTGTTTTTAAAGCTAGGATAGCAATATAGTGCTAGTAAGCTAGTCACTCGAACCTCGTGTATACAGAACTATCCTCATTTTAGGCTAGTAAGCTAGGGAGAAAGATAGCTTGTGTGAGAGTTTAATAGGATGGGGTTCTATTTCTGGGCTTGTAGCGCCCTCCACCACTGATTTTACTATCCTAGCTTGTGTACTAGCCTCGTGTACCCAGCGAAGATAGTACCCAATCGCATCATTTTACTCTACGGACTAAGTCACCGCAATGCTATTAGCTAAAAATTTACTAGCATCGTGTAAACAACTTTAGCATGGTGACAAGCCAGGATATTTAGACCTAGCCAACTCCTAATAGCTAGCCATTATTCTAACATTACATACTTGCTATCCTAGCATTAAAAAACTAGCCTCATGTAACCCGGGCATAAGGCTTATGGCTCAGAGGACTAAACAACTTGGCTGAAGCCGAAGTCGCTTAGGCAGAGTCGGTACATAATAAAAAAGGAATTTAAAAAAAAGAGAGGGGGATATCAATGTAACCATATACACTTGTGTTATTTTGTCATAAAGTTCAATATTGTATCAGCATTCGTTGTGTCATTTACACATAATATCGCTTATCGGTACATGGCGATCGTGACAGCAAAATAAACGCGAGTAGCATATGTTTACATTTCTTTAACCAAAACGGAACAAGTGGTGTCACAATGTATTGTAACGAGACTAATCTTCTACTATTTTGTGAATATTTTCCGCGACAAACTCAAAATGGGTAGAACTAACTCGAAAGAAGAAATTATAGTTCCACAAAACGCAGCAGGTGCAAGTAACAGCGCTGATATCAGCCAGCTGACGGTGCATGCCAGCACGACTAACATCATCATAAACGTGGTATTCCTTATAGTATCGTTGGCGTTTTTGTATGGCGTCTTCAGAATCTACAAGAATTGCCACCAGAAATGGATGGGTAAGGAGATTAGGAAGGACAGACTACGATATTCTATATGGAGACGTAGAGATGAGGTAGAAAAGGAAATACGGACGAATGCCAGGGGCGAAGAAGGACACTGAAGATGTCATCCGACGAGTTGAAAGCCCAGGGCTTACGAAGAACTGTGCGCGGCCATATATTTATCAGTGCGCGAAAATTGCATTCGTTGTGTCATCTAAGACTTTCAATGTTTATTTTGTGCTTGTGTGATCAAAACAGCATTTTCTTACAATAACATGAAATGAAACTTTTATTTTATTTTAGTTTTAGAGAGGAGATGAGAAGGAAATGTCAATGTTACCATATAAACTTGTGTCCTTGGGTAATAAAGTTCAGTATTGTATCAGCATTCGTTGTGTCATTTACTCATAATATCGCACATCCGTACAAAAAATTAAATCGACATCAAACCGAAATTATCTCAAAATTATGAAATAACTTTAGTTTTGGAAGTCGGTGTCTTGGGATCCGTATTTTAGTTTTTTGCCACCGACTTTAGAAATAAAAGTTAATTCATAATTTTGAGTTAATTTCTTTTTGAAATCGATTTTTTTTTAATTACCTACTTTCTTTTTTATTTCATAATTTTTAGTTTTAAGGAAAAATTGTTTGTAATAAACAGTTAACAGTTTTGTTGTAAATATTGCACTAGAATCTGACCAAGATTTTGAGATGTTTTTCTATTGACATCACCACACCCGTAACTCGTATCAATAAGCCAGGCCGTCACAATTACACGTATTTGTCCATATCTTGAAAACTACTGAATCGATTTTGATGAAACTTGCACTGTTCCCTAAGTTTAAGTTAATTGAAGCCAATAAAAATGGTCACAATCCGATTAATATTTTCGGAGTAATGCGTGGACAAACATACATACATACATACAAACAAACATATCGGATGTAAAAAGACACTTAACGAAGCCGAAAATTACATGTTCTTCCCATCATTGCGATTTTCTTTTGTTCTGGACCATACCTGCGAACCTTCTGGTTACGGAAATATTGAAGGTCAAAGTTCCAACTTTATTACTTACGTTTTGTTTATGAAAGCTGTTTTAAATGTTATAACTGTACTTTAAATATCGGCACGACCCCT
The DNA here is from genome assembly GCA_947568875.1 of Fissipunctia ypsillon. Lineage (NCBI taxonomy): Eukaryota > Metazoa > Arthropoda > Insecta > Lepidoptera > Noctuidae > Fissipunctia > Fissipunctia ypsillon. The sequence goes on along the minus strand of OX387659.1, from coordinate 8,942,088 downwards.
ATACTGTTGTTGCAACCGTAAGCACTACGTTTTGCGCGTGTTACATTGCGTGTTACCATAAAAGTGATTTTTCACACCAAAAAAGAAAGTCGTTTCCCAGCAATAATTTTTGCCCTATGTTACTTAGTTCGATGGGCAGTATGCGTAGTTAACGGGTATGTGATGTGTCTTTTTACACCCTGCATATACACACACCTAAAAAAATGTTGTATATTTGTTTGGAAGTCCGAATAGATTATCCTGTGTGAATATATTGTTAGTAGTAAGTTCCAATAATATTACATACATATCTACGTATCGAATTGATAACCTCCTTTTCGGAAGTCGGTTTATAAAAAAAACCAATGCAAGTCAACATCTCAATTCCTTCAAGAACAATAAGAACATAGCTACTCCAACTATATCCATACCTAAGTAATAAGCACACAATTCTTCTTAAATATTTGTCAAAGAAAACTTTCTGCTTCGGTAAGCAAGTCTCGTTGTCCTAGTTCATAATGTTCTGCGAATACAACATTATCTAGTGTACAGTTGGAAGTTTTTGTTTCGTCCTCTGGGCATGTACAACTCCCTAATTAGATCCATGTGTAGGTACTATCCGCATGCTCACCTTTAAGGCGATAATCGCATAGCACGTCTCACGACTCGATCGCCCGATGCATGCGTTTGACCAATAGAATATGCGTGTTTTTTTTATTTGATTTGTTGCTAACGTAAGTTTTTATTTTTGTTTTTTTCTTGTTATTTTTTGTTACACGCCCTGTACTCACACAAATGCATATTGTCTCTAATTGAGCGAAACCAAGAAGGGGTTTGGTCTGTCACTAGCTGCGCTTCCGCAGAAATAATTATTTCCTAACCTGAGCATGCTTAAGTTTTGCCGATAGTATATAAGTTATTCGGTTCGTGGAAATGTAGACACCTGTGCTGAATTGAACTGTGGCCATTTTGTTTTGAAGGTGTATAAAAAGTTTTTTGTTCCAAATATGGCGGAGTAATCTGGCTTATGAATTAGTCTGACATAGGACATAAGTGTTTATCCATTTACATTGGTGTCTTACTCAAATACTTAAATAACACTTTCTTGGTTATCAAAATTCAGACGTAGGTATCCCACCAGAGATGATTTACATTAAATTTCTAGTATCACGAATCCGAGAATTTGACTATTTGTTTTTAAAGCTTGTTTTTGACTAGTGTTTGAATTCAATCTACGGGACAATCTGAATCAGACTGATTTGTGACAAAATAGTTACGGAGACCCTGGCGTTAGTTTAGGGCCGACCAAGGCTAACTTCTTGTCACGCATACAAGTTTACTACACCCTAAATGTAACTTTACATTAACATTAGGGATGACACTCATATATTCATATCACATAGACTAACGCTTTCTTGCCAAAGACACATGCACAACCAAGCACCTTAGTTCTCTTTTGACTTCCCACCACTCCAAGATTACGATCCATATTGTAATACGAGATATTCAAACTCAAATCTTTGGGTCTGAGCCAAGGTCGAGTGACGTCAGTGCCATGACGTCAGCAAACATCTCTCTATTTCAGTTCAAGTCTCTTTGGGGCTATTTGAAGAATTGCCACAGAATAGAAAGGTACAGAAGGTCGCCTTCATACAACAAGCGAAAACACACACATAGCCGCGTATAGAGATCTCAAACTGTCTCGAATGCTAGTAGCGCTTGCACTCGCTGTACAATCGCGAGCGTTAAATACCTTACTGTTAGCCTTTCATCCCACTGCTGGGCAGTGACTTCCAGTGCTTGCGATCGTAGAATTTGGCGCGACGAGCTGGACAAAACAAATGACTAGTGGTTCACATGAGCCCTGTACATTTACACAATATTCAAACGCAATTTTCTCCTAAAGTTTTTATAGAAATTTTCGAAACCAGACTGTAATAAAATAGGTAATTTCTCAAAGTTACAATCGTAATTTCAAGGCAATAACGCTTTTGTATTGAAGTCAGTGTAAGGTATTTGTGATCGTGACTGTACGTGAAACGTGTCTATGTCTGCGTGCGTTAGAAAGTGGATGAAAGCTATATTGTATAGGTTTTGATATTCACTTTGAGCGTCAGAATGGTTACTGGTTATTTACTGTGTATGAAAGTATCTATGACAACCTTTCTATTCACAAAATATGAATTTACATTGAATAGAATGTTGTTGAAATGGAACGTTACTCTACGGCAATGTCATCTGTCATCTGACAGCCGACGTTCTTTTTGTGATTATGTTGTAAAACGTCAATATTATGTGATCAATCAGATATTCTCCTAATAATATGAATAATCTCACACGTGCGTTTCCGCTCGTTGTATGGAACCGACCTTCTATTACTATTTTATCCCTATTTGAAGAATTGCCCTATGACGTAGCCTCTTGTCTAACTTTAGCGTTCACTTGGAGAAGAGGATTGATTTTACGGCGGTAGGTGTTTTTAGACTTGCGGGATGCTCGAAAGAGTTATCGTGGCCCCGGCACAGGCAACTGAAGGAACACGGGTGGGTTTTAGTCAGTAAAAGTCTGACACGCTCTCCCGCTCCGCCCAGAGCGGGAGAAGTCATTTGATGATTTCCCACCCAAAAAAAAAAAGAAAATAAAAAGGTGTTTTAAGGTTGAGTACTTAGGCAGGAATGGTTTTGTCTCGGATTTATAGTGTCAGAAACTTTTCTGAGATAGATATTAGAAACGGTAAATATTGCGTTGTAGTACTTTTTTCATGTTTTCAACGACAACATTCGATTTCTTTGATTTGACTGAATGTTGATGATGTTGTTGTTGTGGTTGTTGTTTGATTTTCCAAAAAATGCTATTTAAAACAATTAAGTTATTTAGACACGTTGACGAAATACAGTATAATCGGAGACTGCAGAATAATTTTCATGTCAATAACGGAAGGACAGTGTACCTTCACCCTAAGTCAAACTTTTTCAACTGTAAAAAGTATCCCTTGAAATATTATTCCTGTGCGGGTGTTATTCGCTGTTCTCAACAAATCTTTTTTACGTACAACTTTTTTGCATTCTCCTGCACAAATTCTCATTAGGTACTTACTTTTTTCGTTCCCAGAGCCCAAGCTAGGACTATTTCCACGCTAGCCCATTTCGTATTTTATTTTTCCACTCATAACGCGCTAGTTTTAATCTTGTATTTCAAAATAGGATTGTCCACTTCCATTAAAAGTACAATAATTCTCATGCAAAAGGTTTTATTGGCGAACGCGCAAGGGGAGCCCGCGAAATTCAAAATTTCTTACGTTTTTTGCAATTTTCAGGTCAGTATTAGGTTGTATGTTGATTAAAATATGATTCGCGACCGTAACAAATATGTATTTACAGAACCATTAAAGTCATCAATACAACTCTCTAAGACCAAGTAATTCTATAGAATGACTATTTCATGAAATCTTGACATTTGAGGATTATACTAACTTATGGAGTTGTACTGCTGATTCTAATTATTATAATTCTGTAAATACATATTTCTTACGGTCGCTAATCTTACTTTATTCAACATACACCGAGATACTGAGCTGCAAATTGCAAAAATCGTAAGAAAATTGGAATTTCGCGGGCTACCTTAGCGCTTCCCCTGAGTTTTCCTTTTTTTCAAAAAGGAGTCCGTTTAAAAATAGGTAGAATCAGTACTTAGTTTTGCAATTTGGATTTCTCTTTTTCTGTCTCTTTTTCATTTATCTTTCTGTCTTTTTTATAAGTTTTAAAGATACTTTTACCAAATTAAATAAGTATTAATAAAAATCTTTTCCACATTTTACGTTTGCGTCCAATTTAATTTTAATTCGCATAAAAGTTTCACTCATGACCTCGTATCGGTCGTGTATTATTATTATTTATGTGTATTAATATTATTTATCGAAGTAATAAAGTAAGCGTCGTCATGAAAACTCGCGAATTTTGCTGTCATTCGAGAGTAGGCTATATTTATAATATTATTATCAATGTAAACAACGTCAGCTTGATAATGTACGTAAATGAAATATACAAATTTTTCTTTACTAATTTAATCAATTAAATAGTAAACATTTACAAATTTACAGATGGTTAATTTTTTCTCTGTCAACAATTATTGTCGTATTTATATTAATATTAAAAGTGAGTTCTAGATTGTGTAGTCGGTACTAGTTTAACTAGATTTTTAGATCGGAGCCTATTGCTAACCTAACTATGAAACATTATACGCATAAAGAAATCAGTTGTAGCCTAACTATTTTTTACAAACTCACTTCTGTCTCAGGACTCACGACAGTGGCTTTATAATATGCAAGAAAGTATAGAGACGTACCAATATTCCTATTTGCTTAGTATGTCAGACGTCGGCAACACTAAATTGGAAAAAAAACTTAAGAATGTATATACCCATTGTTGTTTCACATAGGAGGTGGCGTAAATAGTGGTCCAACGGTAAGGGGTTTATACACCGTGTATTCAGCTATCACATACCACAATTTGAAATATTTGTTTCCATAGGTCTCAAAACAAAATATATTTTTTATATTTTTTTTGAAAAATTTACCTTTTTTTTTTTGTGGATGGGAAATCATCAAATGACTTCTCCCGCTCTGGGCGGAGCGGGAGGGCGTGTCAGACTTTTACTGACTAAAACCCACCCGTGTTCCTTCTGTTGCCTGTGCCGGGGCCACGGTAACTCTTTCGAACATCCCGCAACCCTAGCTGGCATCGGCCCTAGCGGACCCCGTCAATAGTGCTGACATCTCTTTGAGGCGCGCGTGGAACACGACGCGCCGTCGACTCAGGCTTGGTCCTTACCGGACGGCGAGCTACCCATTGCTCGCCGAAAAAAAAAAATTTACACCTAATTTGGCTTTAACGACTGGCTGTCTGCGTGATAGCACATGTATTCCACAGATATAAACAAAAACATAATTAAAAAATAATGTAATTTATAGGAATTACAGCCAAATTAATAGGTAAAGCGAGTTGTCATTTTTTCTAAAAAGAAGAAAAATATTTTATTCTGAGACCTATGGGAAAAAAATATATACACGTCGATTTGAGAACCTCCTCCTTTTTTCGTCGGTTAAAAAATGTTTCAAATTGTGGTAGGCGATAGCTTTTTTTTTTGGATGGGAAATCATCAAATGACTTCTCCCGCTCTGGGCGGAGCGGGAGGGCGTGTCAGACTTTTACTGACTAAAACCCACACGTGTTCCTTGCCTGTGCCGGGGCCACGGTAACTCTTTCGAACATCCCGCAACCCCGGCTGGGGTATGCGATAGCTGAATATACTATTACGGTTTATCGACCCCTTAACTTTCCAGACCACTCACACCCTGTATATTGTTGAATCTCACGACTTGGGCATATAAATTAAACGGTGACAGAGGAAAAAGACGGTACACAACACTGGCCTCTGATTCCTCTCACGTTCTACGTACGACTGCCGTAGTTAGACCCGTTTCATCTACGCACAAAAATAAATGTCTCTATTTTTTTCTCTATTGTAGGTACAGTATATTTTATTTTACAATATAGTGCGCCATTCATCCTCTGTATCTACAATATTTTACCTACATTTGTAAATAAATCTCTTTCATACACAGACACTATATTAAACTCATGTTAACACAAAAATAAAGTTCTTTGTTAATTCCAGCTCGATATTCGGAACAAATGCAGTGTTTTTATGGCAAATATTTGTTCTGTTGTACCAAGAGCACTTAACTTTCATTGAAAATTGTACACAACGTTAAAATAAAAAAGAACAATGATCAGAGGCTTTAATTAAATCTAAGTGGGTTAAACCATAACACTTTTATAGCTATAGACTATATACACATGCCATGACTGTGTTCGTAAAGGGCGGAAATACATTCTACGCGGTTTGAAATCCACTTTGTGGTGTGACCCTTGTACCCTGGCCGAAGACCTATAAGCAATCGCGATATGTTATACAAATTTCGACTGTATTATAATGACTGTAAGGCTGAAGTTATATCGACAAACAATTCAAGTGTCTACGCCGTAGACCGTTGCTACGAAATTCTACGGAGTTTCAAGCTACGCCAAATTCTTGTGTGCTACGCTGGCCCGAGATTACCGGACTACGAAAAGTTATTCATGTTTTTTGCTATGAGAAAATATTTTACTTAGGATATTTTTTACGATTTCTATACTACTGACCTCGACATTGAGTTTTCTAGATCAAACCAAAAGAAAAGAATTTACAAAAAAAGTGTCGATAAGCTTGATAAACAGAAAGGTCTGATGCGTAGTACTCGCAACTGGCGTGCGTGTATGACCAGATGTATGAACGTAAACGAGGCAAAAGGAGTATTTATGGATCGTAGCAGGTGGCGTTCTGTAGTTTCTGCCTACCTCCATGGGAAGAAGGCCTGAGTTTATGTATGTTAATAAACTAGTTTATCGCTAAACCTGTGGTGTTATCTTATCAAATATTATCTGAACTAAAGGTAGGTACTTAATCGCAAACATTATAAATAACGTAGCGTCAAAAATTGAAGAAATAGCGTGTTTTTATGTATTCGGTATTATAGTTATCCCCAGAAGACGCACGAACAAAGTGGAAATGTTTATTACAAAGCTAGAAGAATAACATTATTGCTTCAGACTTTTGAACTTACTCAATCATCGATACATTTTTTTTTTGTGTGAATATCGTGTGCCTTAACGTTATTTTTCTTTACAAACCTAAACATTTTTCAACGACAGGCTTTCAATTATTTCTGATAAAATATTTGAGAATATAAACTGTAAACCAAGAAAATTCCTCGAGCATTTTCACTGCCATCTTTCGAATACTTTTAATAAAATGTACTTATATATATAATAAAATAAATCAGTCATGCCGACCCATAAACCCGTGGATTCCCAGCATAAAATCCAATCATTGTTTTCTTTGGATTACCCATAAAAAGGTGAACAATGATTTACCCGCGTTTCGTGAAAATTTTCCGCCCTTTATGTGGGTACGAACTTCATACGTTTAAGGAATATTATTTGGTATGCAAATAAAATAAGAAGGTAAGCTTTTCATATTTTTATCGTGTTTTCATTTCATTATAATTTTCAGCAAATTGTTATTTCACATCAACTTTTTCTTTACGACTTCATCGGAATCCGTTCAGTCGTTAAGGCGTAAAAACGTAACAGACAGCTGTCTGTCAGTTGCTTTCGCTTTTTACACGTCCAAGCTAACTTAAAGCTCAAAACTAATAACACATCAATACAGGAAGGAATCCATACACACACTACTCTAATAGAAACTGGCAAATCGTTACACAATTCCTTCCGTTTCGTCAATGATGAATGCAAACTATTGCAAATGTCCAGTCCATTGAACGTTCACAGTGCGTGCCAACCTGAACGCTTCCCCATACAATGTGTTAGCATCGGACGTCCAATGGCAGTCGAGCACAATCGTGTCCCATGACCTTGTGACGTCACGACCCTTTCATACGTCCATCTACTTGATTTATGTGTCTTCTGATTTAGGTTCCGATATCGTGTTTTTTTTGGATTTCTTGCTGTTTGAGCTGTGTTTTTGGTAACTATAAATAAGTAACGCGCTAAGTAGTTTTCCTAACCGAGAGCCAAATTTTATCTTCTGTCCGCCAATCAGGCTAGTACTGCCCGAATGATATGAAGTCTTGTTTGAAACTTTCGATCAATGAATTCGACCATTCTTGCCCACAAAATCGACATTACGCCTATACACCCACAAATTTGCATAAATTATGCCACGATTATCAACCCTAATTCTGCCCGCTAGAAGTTATAACCGGTTTAGATTCCATAACAGACTAAAAACCAATCTAGTCGTTCTAGCATAAGGTTCATTTTCGCTCACTCGCGCCGGGTTTATGGCAGTGCGCTCTGGATTTAGGTTCGGTAATTGAATATTCACATCCCGATGGTCGACCGTTCGACATTTTGATGACTTGTCGGTAGAGTACGTTCGAGCAACTTTCAGATTGGAATAAATATGAATGGGTTAGCATCTACAACGACACGTATCAATTATTGGGCTGAGTGCCCAATCAATGCAATTATGTGTGTGTCCATTAGGTAAAGTCAATGGAAGCTAGCTCTCGTTAGCTAAATTTTGTCACACAGACAATCAAGTGCCCGTAGGGGACCAGTAGATGGAGATATAGAGCAGCAGCAGCCAGGGTCGCGGGATGTTCGAAAGAGTTACCGTGGCCCGGCACAGGCAACTGAAGGAACATGGGTGGGTTTTAGTCAGTCAAAGTCTGACACGCCCTCCCGCTCCGCACAGAACGGGTGAAGTCATTTGATGATTTCCCACCCAAAAAGAAAAGAAAAAGGGAGAACAGTGGTGACCCAGTGGTATCGGCCCGGACTTTAGAGTTTATATGTCGTGGGTTTGAACCCAAGCAAGCGCTTTACTTTGTGTAATTTATTTCATCACCAATGCTCTCAAAACGGTGAAAGAAAACATCGTGAGAAAACCGGCAAGTCCTAGAACCGAAAGTTCGAAGACATGTGACATCCACCAACCCGCACTGGGCCCGCGTGGTGTACTACCCGCTTCCTCTCGCAGGCCATGTCCCAGCTGTGGGAACATAATAGGCTGATTATGAAAAGCGCCCGTAGTCTGACTAGCAGTTATAGAAGGCTGAAAACATCACTTGCGAGTCTCCTGGTTCGTTTAATGTACCTAATTGACGCTGGCCTTGCATAATCATAAATAAATATTAAAATTATAAGCACTACAGAAATACAACTCACGTGTTATTGGCGGATGATAGCCGCCGGTGCAGGCTGCGCAGCGACATGGCGTACCCCTAGCAGGTGGGACTCCCGCTGCCTTTGCCGCGCGGCCGGCGCAGCGCACGCGCCCCGAAGAACGCGCCCTCTTCGTTGCAGGACTGCGAGCGCTGCGACGCCAACATCACTCCGGCCGCGCGGCCCAGCGCGTGCAGCGGACGCACGCGCGCGCGCCTGCCCCACCCGCACCCGGCCACCACCTCAATCTTGCCGGCCCGACGCGCACGCGCGCGCGACTCTCTCACGCCGACAGCCACCCGACGCACGCGACGCGACACACACGCATTGATCCCCGCGACACGAGCGACCGACGCGACCGACACGCGCGACACCTCGCGCCTCACAACCACAACTTTATCTTCTAAGCTACACAATTTTATCTTCTTATTAAGCTAGCTAATGCGTAATTGGAAAATTGAAGGCGCTTCGTCGTTTATTCGATAAATTTGTAATATTATACTAATTAATTATTAATTTTGTGAGGTTAGCGCTGCTGCCCGTCGTAGTATCTGAAACAAATGAAATTCAAAATTAGAGCAGCGATTCGGAATCTGAATGAATCGAGAGGAAATTACGATTGATTGACCCCGCGGTACTCGAATCAGTGCGTCCAAATTAATTTTACGAAACGAACAACGTTGGTGTAAATACGAGATACCGAGATATATGTTTAAATACCTACTAACACGTAAGTGTTAAATAGTCGCGAATGTATAAAACGTATGTCAGTGTCACAATTAAACCGTACATTAGGATCAGTCATGAGTTACACGCACATTTAATTGAATCACGGAATTATTTTTGTTGTGAATGTAATTAGGGTGCTAGGCGGGAGGAAGTTTTAATGAAATGGTCAGATGGAGGTCTGCTCCAGTTAATCTTTTGAAAGCTTCTAATCCGTACACTTCGACCAAGCGTGCTCTGTTTATAATGTATCTTGTGTGGTTATAATAACGAACTCTGTTGGATTTACGGTTTGTTATTAAAAAACTTACTGTTAATTTTCAAGTAGATATTTATCAGAAAGGAAAAGTTAATTTAGTTGAAACTACGGGAGACTAAAAAATACTTCACGTAGAAGTACACGAAAGAAGTCTCGAGCTAAATCTAGTGCCCTATACATCTCGGTATATCCTTGATTATGAACTGAGACGAACGGCGGATAATAAAGAAACTTCGAGATTGCCAGCCGCGTGGAAACGAAAAAATAACACTAAAACAAAAATGTGCGTTGAATATTTTCTTGATGTTTCTAACAAGTGTTCGAGACAGCTTGCAAGATTAGGGACAAGTCCATTATTTCATTATAACTTGATCCGCGACTTTAAATTTGCTTAAGTCACAAAACTGCTATTGACATTTTTTTCAGATTATTACGCATGTCACACAATTACGACATTTTTACTTTTTAATTATCAATTTCCTTTTATTTAATCACTGCTCCTGTCGTGGACACTTAATTATTTCAATTAATCTTTGATGCAGTGACATTAATTCTTAATTATTGCCGTTGCCAACTTTTCTCATTTATATTTAAATATGGTTTAATATTAAAACGCGAGGCGTGTATGGAACAATGGTAGCGAGTGAGATTGAGAGTTGTTCGTTTGTTGCGACTTTAAATTATTTCCCATCCCGCTCAATATTCACTGTCCTAATTACAAGTATAAAGTAGAACGTTTTATTGCAAATACAAATGGCATAATAATAACTACATTTTGTATTCCTTTATGCAGCTTCCGAGTTTTGATACGATATTATACCTATTATTTTTTAAAGTTAACTTTAACATTTAATTTTAACTTTGACATTAGTGACTGGCGGCACAGAGCTAAGGCCCACATGCACCATCAATCTATATCTATACAAATAAATAAAATTGAAGTGTCTGTTTGTAATGTCAAAATAACAACTTTTTACTAAATGTGTAAGTAAAAATGGTACTTATAACAAAAAAGCTATTTTTAACATTTTTCTCTGTCTGTCTGTTTGTTTCGGCTAATCTCCGAAACGGCTGGACCGATTTTGACGGGACTTTCACTGTTAGATAGCTGATTTTACGGCGGATAACTTAGGCTACGTTTATTTTAGAAAAATAATTAGGGTTCCGCGAAAAAAATTAAAATCCATGAAATTATGAACAAAAAGTTGGATTTGAAATAGTCTTTTTGCATTTGGTAGCCCATTCTCGAGGATAGTTATAGGCTATTTATCATCCGCTACGACCCTTAGAAAACGAAGTAATAGAGCGGGCGATTCAACGCGACGGTTGGCGACGGGTGGGGGACGAGGGAGTTCTATTAACATTGTTGCTGTTATTTTAATCATGTGTATCATACGACATCCACGCGAACTAAGTCGCGGGGCACAGCTAGTAACTATTTAGTTACATTTAAAGCAAAATATTTTAAACGTCATTCTGTCATCTTCAAACAATTGACAGAAACGGAACGTTAATATGTTTAGCGCTAAAGGCATTTGGTGATTTGGTGCAAGCGAGCCTAAGCCCAGGTGACACGCCATGGCTTAGGCTTGATCTACACGGCACGGTTTCTTTCCGGTACGGCGTGCTAGCCGCACCGTAGAATAACCGTGTGAGCTTGTAGTGCCGCCGTCTGTCAACAAGCTTCCACAGTGATCCATACAACTCTGACGGTCGTGTCTACACACGGCTAATCAACCGTGGTTTTACACGGCAAAAAAAACGTGTGTCACTAGCTTAAAATCAGGCAGATAATCTGCTAGTATGTAGGTATTTATGTCACTTAGGTAATCTAATCATGATCATCTACTATAATTAGATTCACCTGGCTAACGTCATCTCAAGTTTCCTCAAAACCCCCTTATTTCGTTCTAATAAAGGATTATGTTAATAAATCATATTCATAAGGCTCAAAATTTAAAATTAAAATTAGCTTGGCAGGCGACACTGGCCACTAACTGGCGGTTTGTAATGTAAAGCTGACCACGGTTTACATCCGTGTTAAACCTTCGACCGTAATGTAGCGTAATTTCGAACAATTTTTTAATCTAAAATACAACTATTTTATAGCATTTTTATTTAAATTGTGGAAGGCACATTTAATATCACCATCGGTATGAATAACGCCTTATAATCATCATCATTTCAGCTGAAAGACAAAGACCACACAGACTGCTGGACATACCCCCAAGCATCACCACTTCGACCTGTTCTGTGCTTCCCACATCCAGTGGATTCTAGCGGCCTTCACAAGGTCATCGGTCCACCTTATGGGAGGCCTTCCAACGCTACATCTTATAATATTAAATAAGCTTTATAATCCCAACCTATTACTGTCCCACTGCGCAGCTGGGCAAAGGCCTCTTCTCATACAGAGAAAGCATGAGCATTGATCACCACGCTGGCTCAAGACGGGTTGATTACAGACTTATATTAATTATTACTAACGCCCGGCCCAGTTTCGCACGGTTTTAACGATTTGATAAAACATCGAGATTTTTTTTTCAAAATTGTAAGTTTAATATTAATTTATTAATAAATTCTCAAAATGATGGTGAAAACCGCACCAAATTCTGTTGCGTTTATAAGAACAACGTGGTCAGGCAGACAGACACGAAAAGCGATAATATGTATGTATAGACTACCTAATGCCTACACACTGCGAATCAACCGTAGTTTTTCACGGCAAAACTGCCTCGTTGATAGATAGATAGGTAAAACATTTATTCAGTACAACAACAATAGAAGACACAGCACAAAATAATAATAGTTGCGTTGGTCTAGTGGTCTCAAGACCTACTGCTGAGCATAAGCTCCTGGGTTCGATTCCCAGGTCGGGCAGTGTTATTGGGTTTTCCATCTGGAATTTCTTAGTAGCAGCCCGGAGTCTAGATTTGTGCCCGGTTGATGGCAATAGGCTCGGTCCCTATTACATGGGAATTAAACATAACTGGCGAAATTTGGATGTACTTTAAGTACACCTCTGCCTAACCTTTCGAAGAATACAGGAGTGATGTTATGATATGTTAAAATTAGACCTGTCAACAGAAACACGAAAAACGTAGGAAAATTATATTTGGAGATCATTCAAACGTTTTTGCAAAGACGGATTGAATAGTCCATAGACTTTAATTAAATACTTTTTGTTAGAATTAACCCAATTTCAATGACAAACGATCATAACGAAATTATAAAAGAGTTTTTTCTTTGACTAAGGAACTCTAAATCGCCAATACGCCACAGTCCGTGGACTACATCGTATAATGTGTCTCACACAACATGTGAAGAGTATTAGCCCAAATAGGCACGGGCGATTTTTGCACGTGGCGATTTTTTTTTCACGCACTGTATTTCCAACGCACTGCTTAGCGCTCAGAGTTGAAAATCCAACAGTGAGTTTTTTGATGCGCTGAGATGCGCTCTGTTGGATTCTCAATACTTGACTCAACACCGAGAGTTGAAAATCCAGTGCGTGACAAAATCCCCTGGCGATATTTGTACGTCTATCAGTGCGACGTGGGCTTACGTTTAATATCACTGTTATACGTCCAGCCGGAGACAGATTGCTTCGAGGCCCTCGCTAAGTCCCGCTTGGCCGCCCGTTCAGATTGAGCCAGTCAAATTGAACGACCGACATCCAATTCATCAAACCTACTTATAATGTGGTTTGATGAAAGAATTTTCCTGATATTCATTTAATTACCCGTCTAGGGAGGGAGAGCTTCGGAATGCAGACAGGAATAATATATTTTCTTGTTTCATTATATTCAGTTTGCCTTTTCCGTAGTCGAGCCCATATACTTCTCGCCTTGTTTATTGCATACAGCGTGACAGGGACATCGACGTGCAACCTTGTTACCATGGATTCAGTACCTACATGATTCTGAACCCCTTTTTTTTTTTTTTTTTTTTTTGTGGATGGGAAATCATCAAATGACTTCTCCCGCTCTGGGCGGAGCGGGAGGGCGTGTCAGACTTTTACTGACTAAAACCCACCCGTGTTCCTTCTGTTGCCTGTGCCGGGGCCACGGTAACTCTTTCGAACATCCCGCAACCCTAGCTGGCATCGGCCCTAGCGGACCCCGTCAATAGTGCTGACATCTCTTTGAGGCGCGCGTGGAACACGACGCGCCGTCGACTCGGGCCTGGTCCTTACCGGACGGCGAGCTACCCATTGCTCGCCGTCCGCAAGCCCGCGCCTACGGTGGCCGGGAATCGGCTGCCGATTCCCGACGCCCAGGGATTCTGAACCCCTGCGTTGATAATTTTCGTCGGTTATTAAAAATTACTGCCTCGTTGGTCTAGAGGTCGCAAGTGCTACTGCTGAGCATGAGGTCCTGGGTTCGATTCCCAGGTCGGGCAAAGTGCTATTGGGTTTTTCTATCTAGAATTTGTCAGTAGCAGCCCGGAGTCTGGATTTGTGCCCGGTAGATGGCAATAGGCTCGCCCCCTATTACATGGGACTTAAACATAACTGGCGAAATGTGGGTGTACTATAGGTACACCTCTGCCTAACCCTTCGGGGAAACAAGGCGTGATGTTATGTTATGTTTATGTTATTAAAAATTAATTTGCTGTTCCAAACGTGCGTCATGTTCGTGAACGGGTGCCGTCAGTAGGGACTGGTCATCTCTTATTTTAATTTTTGAATCGTTTTTAGTTTTTATTTTTTGAATACGAACGCTTATAACGTGTACGTCTTTCTACATTGTTCTCACATATTTATATAATTTCAACATGAATGGTGTAACCAATATTTTGTAACAATATTTTGATTTAAAATAGTGTCCGTGGAGTTGCTTGCTCGTTCTTCTCCATAGCAACCTACTCCGATTTGGAATCGGCAACTAGCTTCATCTTTCCGACTGACTGTAATTGGTTTATTTGAAATACATAAATGCTTTGAGTTTGAGTTTGATTTTGATCGCGTAAGTATTGCACTTTTGTATGAAACAGCTGTTTTTTTTTTGATAACCGACAAAAATTTCTAAGTTGGGGGAGTCTAGAATCATGTGCTGGATTCATGGTTACAGTTTGAGCGATGTCACTCTGTATTAGAGACAAGTTCCTTGCAATATTAAATGAATAGGTACAATTTTGACCGAAAAATATCTGTTTTACAAGTCAGGGCGGCAATTCCCGTATTTTTAAGAACAGTCGCATTCTAATCCCAGTCTCAATCTGTCAAAAATCGTATGGGATTTTTGCGATTAATTGTCGCTGCGATGAGGTTGTGACTAGATTTTGAACGTTTTTAATTACGGGAATTGCCCTTCTGGTCAATATTACCGACAACCATTCGCTTCGTTCACTTAGGTACCTCTCAACATTTTTCAAACTTACATACTTTTAAAAACATGCACTGCGGTTGAGGCTTCCGACCTCCTTCGAGGGGAGCGGAAAGCTGGTATTATTTACACGGCAGTGTAGTTTAAAAATTGTGCTCATTAAACGCTATAATTACCCACATTTGAGCTGCTGTATTGTTCTCAAGGATTTGTTTTGTTTCACGCTCGCTATTTATGACGGGATGAGCAAAACTCTGAGCTGTATAAAAACTAGCGCTGACAATACAAAAGCGTTTCAATTAGCAGCGAGCTTGAGATAAATGCTATCATTTCATTTCTAAGAAGATGAAGGTCTTGGTATGATAACGAATTGTTTATGTTATCCTGTAGAAGGTTAAGCTTGCTCCTAAATACAATCACCTCCTGCAGCCTCTACCAGGAACAGGAGATATTTTGTTATTTTGTTTCGTTAAAAGAGAACAAGTTTAGAAAATAGAAAACAGCAGCAAACGAAATGTGTATTTCGCAGCCAACTAGCTTAAAGGCTCCTGCAAACAGGCATCACACGTGACGCGAATCGCGTGCGACACTAAGGCACCGCTCGGCGCGCGAAACGCGATGGCTTTGTGTCGCGTCGCGTTTCGCGCCTGTTTGCTGGAGCCTTAAGTCTTTGCGTGTCGTTTGACACCCCATAGGTATAAAGTCAAATGTTTACTAATTGTGTCTGTTTTACGACATGCGACTGGTTATTAGCCTTTCAGTTAACAGCCTAGCCTTATAACTAAACAGCGCTGTTTAACTAGCGGCCTGATTGATATTCAATTATTGGTTAGGTTAGAACTGTGACCAACCGCGCGCGAGCCGAGCGAGCGAAACGAGCGGTGCCGCGGCAACGGCTGCGCGAGCGCTACTTCCAAATTTCTAATTAAGCTAGTTGGCTGCGCCACCTACTCAATATATTTATTTGCATTCCACAATGTAAACTTAGGTAATAGGTACATTATAAAATATACATAATTTTAGATCATTGTGGACCCTGTCGGGCACAGCAAGATAGGATAAAGGAAGAGGGCTATTATTATATTATTATTTGAAAATAGTAAAATATAAATGCTTTTCTACTACTCACTTCGACTTTGATTTTATTTATTATTTTTGCTATTAATTTTTAATTATTCATTTAATTTATCATTAAAATATTCATTAATATTATAATAGCATTTATGGATTAGGTTAAATATATTAAATTTTTGTTCATTTTTAATTACTTCCGGTAATTTGTTATATATTTTAACTGACATTACTAAAGTGCTTGTTGAGTGCATTTTCAGCTTAGAGCCACCAGGTAGGTTTAGCCTATTTCTGTGTCGTCGTAGTGTATATTTAGCTTGTATGTTTTCTCGTGTAGTAAATAATTGTTGGTTGTTTCTAACAAATTCGCATATTTCTAATACCACCTATACAGGGTGTAACAACAATTTCTGTCACGGACCGCCTTCAAAGTCGTCAGTTTCTATTTGACATTTGTGTCTTAGTGCGAGTACACGGTGACAGGCTTGATTTGTGTGGAAAGTGTTGACTATGTCGCCTCTAGCAGCGGCTGCCGAGACGTCTCCGTACTCTGTGAATAACATCAATGAAAAAAACAAATGGTTTTTGTAGACTTCCTTAAGGATCCCAGAGACAGGAGAGACGCGACTCTAGTAGAACATTTTTTATAAAAACTTCACGAAATTGTTTCTACTAGAGTCTCCTCGCGCCTGTCTACGGGAGCCTTTACGAGCCACCATACGTTATTCAACTTTTGCTTTCAGTTCCTGGTATCCAAGCATAACCAGCTGTATAAACAAAGTAGGAAAGGTAAAGTTATCAACATGTCTTCACTCGTTAGTAAACTTCCGGAGCCTCGAGTAGAATTCCCTAAAGTGTTCGTAACATAACAAAATTTGTTATTTATAATATTCAAAACATTTCTAAACTTTGTTGGAAATTTTATGCGTGTGTGGTTCCTGGTTATGAAAGCCAACCCCTTCTTACCCCTCTTCCTTACCCCTTTTCAGAGTTGCCTTTCAATCACCACGGTTGGAGACCGATTTGTCAGCCAATGGTGGTTTTTGAAGAACATGACTTCTTATAACACTGCGTTCTTTCTGAAAAATGAACGAAACTGAACCGTCACGCTCGGGTCGGTGACGCTGAATCGGCTATACTCGGCTCCAGTCGTAAATTTTGACTTCTATCGTGCGGACATAAGCACACTCACTCTTTTTTTAAGCCTGGGTTAACATTACTGTGTTGTGTCGTGTCGTGATCCCTTCTGACGTAGTGTTAGACAGTCAAAACTTCTTGTTTATAGACGTAGTTCTGAACAGATTCGTTTGATTCACGACACGATACAAGTACACAGTACGACACACTAATGTGGCTTGACGGACGGTTTATTTTATAGTTTCGTCTAGGTATTTACTTCTAAAACTAGTAATAAACACCTAAGTAGTTACATTACATTAGTAGCTACATTTTCATTTCATAAAGATCGTTTAAAAGATGTTAAAAATTCATAAAACAAGTTCGAGGCGTTTCGTCTGAAAGTATTCAAGTATTAGTTAATAAATTATTTATATTCTTTACTTGTACCTACTTAGTTTTCTTTTAGACCAGCTACAAACCTAAAATTTCTCTCAAGAAATATTCCACCCACTTATCTCCAACTGATATACCTAACCTAATTCATGACAATAAGCAATCCTAGACAGAATGTCATAATCACCGAACGTGACAGATGGGTTCCCGAATCTATACGACATGTTAACCCAGTTCGTCCGTCTGTCTGTCAGGAAACTGACACCAACATAATGCGAGATCGGAGGCTTGCGTAAGGAAAAAGTAGGTACAGTCAGCCTCAAAAAGATATAATACATCATCATCTGCCCAACCTTTTTCCCAACTATGTTGGGGTCGGCTTCCAGTCCATGCAGCTAAATACAACTTGTATTTTACACGAATTCATTTGATTGTATACAATCTGTGTTTAATAGTATTGTATCCATGTGTAGCTAAAATTAAGTACCCAGTTTATAATATGTTTTGTGGGTACATATTGTTACAATATTCTACACAGTACAGTCTATTTGAGGATGACTGTACTTAGTGCCCCGCTGTCATGTCGCCCGTTTTTCACGTCCGACGCAAAAGGTTCGCTATATTCGAAGTTCGAACCTGCTGAAGTAAATTCTTTTTTTTATGCAGTTGGTGGCCAGTAGCCAGAAATAGAAAATAAAAAAATAGAATTCTAGGTTTGAAAACCATGCACCTGCATGAAGGTGAACCAATTTTAATGACATGAATTTGATAAATGTACATTCATGAGGCCTATCACAAAATTGCGTTCTGACAGATTAGGTATATTGCAGCACGGCGACGCATCGCATTATGTGGCAATTTGGCACTTGTAATTACATTTATTTTAAATCATATAATTTAATTATTTTTGTTTAAAAGTTCTGGAATGGTTATCCTCTTATCTTCGGGGACGTCGGCAGTCGGTTCGCGTTGATGAGAGCTCTACGAGTTGGCGTGACCTGGATGCTGGTGTTCCACAAGGCGGTATTCTTTCTCCATTGTTATTCTCCATCTTCATTAATTTTGTAACTCACTGTCTTCGGTGTTCGTATCATCTTTATGCCGATGATCTTCAATTGTATACAGCTGCGCGAGTGGAAGGTTTATCGGATGCTGTAGCAGATGTAAACCGAGACTTAGATGCTATCAAAAAGTGGTCTGATAGTTTTGGGGTATCAGTGAACCCCTCAAAGTATCAGGCCATTGTAATTGGAAGCTCGCACATAATGGGTAGAGTGACGCTTAGCTCTTTTCCTCTCATTTTCAATGGTACCGTCATACCCATTACCCCTACTGAAAGATCTCGGTTTGCATCTTGACTCGACGCTTCTCGCCAGGTCTCTAATGTTAGTCAAAGGGTCAACGGTACTCTGCGATCCCTGTATCGTCTGAGAAACTTTTTGCCCGCTAAGACGAAAACTATGCTTGTGCAGACTTTGATTTTCCCTATCATCGACTATGGTGACGTGTGCTATTTTGACTTGAATGCGGTGTTGCTGGATAAGCTTGACAGACTGCTTAACAATTGTATCCGGTTCATATTCAACCTCAGAAAATATGATCATGTGTCAAGCTATAGGTCTGAGCTCAAATGGATGCCCATTCGCCAGAGAAGTTTGCGTGCTTTGACCACGCTTTTCTCCCTTCTTAACTCTCCCACTCCTCTTTCTTATCTAGTATCTCACTTCCAATATCTATGTTCTTCACACGCTAAGAATCTTCGTTCTTCTCCTACTCTGTAGGACAGAGTGAGACTCGTACTTCTGACTTTGTTCATTCTTCCTTTCATATTCAGTCCATTCTTCTTTGGAATGCGCTACCTCTTGACATCAGGATGGCCACCAGTCGGTATGCATTTAAGCGGAGATTGCGGAGTTATTTTCAAAATAAATAGCGTAGAGTCATCTCAAAACCTCTCTCTCTTGAATTAGTATATAATGTATTTATAATAGAGGTATATATTATAGTAAATATGTATGTATGTGTATTATAAGTTTATAACTTATTTATGTACAAATTGTTCCTTTCTAACAGAGCACCTGCCATCTGATCTCTTCACCACCCTTGGTTGACTGGTAGAGAATGCCTAAGGCATTAAGTCCGCCTTTGTACTTTATTAAGCGTGAAAAGTTTAAATAAATAAATAAAATATGAAATTTTAATTTCTTACGAACTAACGTTTATTCTGGAATTTTACGTAATAATATATATATTAAGTAGTAAGGAAAAATTTACAGTTAATTCTGAGCGTTTTTAGTAGTGTTATGGTTTTGAAAGGGATTTTTATAGATATTCCATACATATTTTAAAATTCTTATTATTATATATTTTTCATTTCATTTGCTTTTGTAAGTAGTTAGACACGAGCTCAAAAAAATGCCATCGCGCATTTGATGAAAAACTTGCTTCGGAATTTTGGCTTTATATAAATAGATAAGAAAAAATTGTGAAAAGCGAGGCCGCTATAAACTAAGGTATACTAATAACTATTCTCCATCACTCAATAAGTCAAACTTGTCGAAGTTTTTCAGTTTCTCAGTATAAGAACGCCAAAGTTGGCCATTTAACGCAAAAATCACGGTCGAAACTATAAGCCCGTCACGGTATCTCAACGTGTAGTACCTCAATATTGTGGACGAGGATTTCATTCGGGTTCATGAAAATCGTCGTTTGTCAAAATGTCATCAGACTTTATATATATTTTTACGAAAATTGAGATCTGTTATAATAAAAAGCTAGTAATTATTGTCCCATGTATGCGGCCGTTCAAGAGCTACCCAACAACAAATGTCATACGAATTGCATGCGATTACACGGAAACATATGTAAACACAAATTTAAGTGTAATTAACAAACTTGCCGTAAAACATACAACCTCATTAAAGCCCGTTAATCCCGTGTACGACTGATATCGAACGTAAATTAACTTTTTGTTATAAACAGCTGCCAACTCCACACATTAAAACCAACAATGTTGCATGTAATATGTGCCTACTGTAAAGGAACTTAGGAAAACAATTCAATAATGCAGTGGAAATTACTGTTCTGTTTCAAACGACTTTAGCACCAACCATATAATTTAGATTTAGCGATCCCGGACTTAGTGATTTCAGATATACCTAACAGGCAAATTATATTATTATTGTCATCTTACAATAGGTACTTACTTGCAAAGACTTATTGCAAAGCGCACCAGCACCCTAATTGCGTAAGTCGTACAGTAGGAATCGGTTTCATTTTGACAGTTCAACAACATCCATTGCGTTATTTACGTTGTTGAGCAGACAATTTTTTCGAACATATGAAGCAATGCATTAGCAATTTGCTTCAAAATCATTCAGATTGTGACTGATAGTGTGTTATGCAATTAGGGTGCTGTTTTAACTACGGTTTTTAAGGTTTTAGATTGACATAACTTTACTCCGGGTTTAATGATAAGAGGGCCAAATTCGTACCTACTAACAATTTGTTAGTAAAATAACAAACACGTTCAAAGATGTGTCAAAATTGAACAAGCGCTATATCCCAAATGTCTAAGTAGGTATATCTGTTTATATAAAATTCAAAGTCCTGACTGACTAACTGACTGACTGATATATCAACGCACAGCCTAAACCGCTGGTCTTAGAGACATGGCATTTGGAAGGTGTGTACTTTGTAAAGAGTAGGTATCCACTAAGAAAGGGTTTTTCGAAATTCCACCCCTAAGAGGGTGAAATGGGGGGTTGAATTTTGTGTGAAACTTTTTATTCTCTGGGTCGATTGACTTGAAAATTGGTACACATTTTCTTCAATTAAAATTATGAGACATTTGTATCACAGTTTTTTCAAATCATCCCCCAACAGAGTCAAATAGGGCTTCAAAAATCCTACTGGGTAATATATCAACACAGCCCAAATCGCTGAACCTAAAGACTTGAATTTTGGTACATATATACCTCATACGGTGTAGGCATCCACTAAGGAAAGATTTTTGGAAATTCCACCCCTTAAAAAAAAGCGTAAAAAGCGGGGATTTTGTTTGTTAGAAAACTCTTATTTTTTAAGGAAAACTTGAAACTTGGCACGAAAAGTAAAGAATAAAGTTTGTCATTTTCAGTTTATTTCAACCACTCCCTAATTGGATTGGGGGTATCAAAATTTGTATGGAAACATTTTAACGCGCGGTTCGATTGATCTTAATCTAAAAAGATCTACCCCTGACGGGGTGGAAAGGGGTAATCAATTTTAGAGGGGATGGTTTTATTACGTGGTTTGATTAACTCGAAAATTGGTATAAATACCTGTAAGTAAACACCTATAAGTAATACCTATAAGTATGTAATGGAAACGTCACAAGCGATGTCTCAATAATTAACCACTTTGGTGGGTGAAAAGGGGCGATAAAGTTTATATGAAAATAATCTTATTCATTTGGTTAATAAACTTGGCACGAAAATTTGTCTAAGAAAGCAATAAAGTTTCTCATTATTAGTTTTTCAAAACTCAAAGGAGAGTTAAGGGGTGTATAAGTTTTCATGGAAGATTTTTAACGCGCGGTCTGATTAACTCAAAACTCAGTATTTATACTTAAAACCAAAAATAATGTATGTCAGGGTTTTTCGAAAAACTAAACCTGACGGGGTGAAAAGGGGTAGTCAATTTTACAGGGTAGGATTTTACTGCGTGGCTTGATTAACTCGGAATTTGGTATAAATAACCTATAAGTCAAATAATGGAAATTGGGGGTGAAAAGGGGGACACAGTTTGTATGAACAAAATATTATTTCGTTGACCTATAAACTTGAAACTTGGTCCGATTACTTCATCATCATTCTCCAGCCCTAATACCAATTAATTTGGGGTCGGCGCAACATGTATACTTATACTTATGTATAAAATATAATAAAGATCTTAGCCTATAATACTACCATTTAAAACGGGTGGAGTGGGGGTTGTGTATGTATGGGGAAAGTACGAAACCCACGCGAACGAAATCGCGGGTGAAATGCTGATTGACTGACATCATATCAAATATTTTGCACAAGGGTTCCTTTTATAATGTAGGCGAGCTCTAAAGTTTTATGTAAATTGGCTGAAATATGACGATTATTGTAGAAGATGTCGGAAAAAATCGTGCCGACTGCGAACTTTACTGGCGTGCGTCGCGTAAACCGTAAGAGAAACATTAAATTAATATTCTGAAGGAGTGTACATCTTAAAAAGATCAACCAAAAAATCCGCAATAGCATATATGTTAATTTTCTAAGGATGACTTACAGTAACTATTTTTATCTTTCGGAATTTGATAAAAAATTTAATACTTAGTTACATCCGAAGCTATTTTGACCGGTATCGCATTAAACCTTATCCAATAAAATATGTTATTTAAGTTGGGCATTCAATTTATATTGACATCATATCATTTAAATGAATACTTTAAAAGACATCACATATTTAAAATTACGTGTAACAAAATAATTATGGTTGACGGCGGCGCAGCGCTAGGACAGGAGTCAATGGCCTTTTCCTCGGCTATTTGATATGCGATCATCACCTCACTTTCTTTTAATCCCGGTAGTACGTTCCCGTGGAATATTTTCCGACAACCACGCGGGCGAATCCGCGGGAAAAAGCTATGAACTCATATAAATATAAATTTAAAAAAAAACATATTTTCCTTATGTTATGAAACCGTTATAGAGAGAAAGATTTATTTGATTGGTTAAAATCAATCAATAAACTAAATCTCCATGGAAACCACATACAAAACGATTAAAATGAAATGTCATGTTATAAAATTCAAAGACAAGAAAGTATTACGTATCATAACGTAGTGTAAAAGAGATGGGTATACAATTTCCGTTTGTTGTTCGTTCATTCATTTTTGGTCGGATTACATATCACACACATTGCACTTCACATTGCAGCACAGACATTGCAATTCTATTTTATGTTTCGTCGATTGAACTGCAATGTTCCCAACTCAAAAAATACTAATATCAGATTATCTAACCTGGTGTTAGTTTTCAGTGGCGCAACGCGTAATAAGAGTTATTACTTAACTTCGAGTTTATAAACTCTATATTAATTCATTTTACCCGACTAAACGTGCAAGTGGGCCTTAGGATCATAAAACCCGGTTTAATAAAAAAAAAAAACATTATTTGCATTTATTATCTGTCTGTTTGTTACCCTTGCACGCTTTAACGGCTGAATGGATTTGGATGATAGGTATACGGATAGGCCATGACCTGGGTGCCTACATAGGATACTTTTATCCCGGTAGCGCGTTCCCGTGGGAAAATTTCCGACATCCACGTGGGCGAAGCCGCGGGCAGAAACCAGTCTTTCATAAAATGCAAAAATTTAAATGTAAATACATATTACCTATTAACTGTGTAAGCAAATCAATAATTCACAATCAAAGATTATTTACGATAAACAGTTTACAAGTACTTTAATATTATTTAACTGCCTCGACCAAACTGAATCAGGATTTCCAGACGCATTTTGGTCGCAATTATGAAGTTAGAGATGATTTAACCGCAATAACCAGTTACGAGTTAATTGGAACTAATTACGTTCTGACACTTCGTCTGACATTTCCTCTAACTTACTTTAGTTGCAAATCAAAATAATATTACTGTGTTGCAGAAAAGTCAAGGTTATTTTTATTAATTCACTCATAACTTTCAAAGCAAGTTTGGAACTCAATTTTCTTAACTTTGGTATTGTTCACAGAATACCCAAAAAAAAAAAAATCCCACTTATGCAACCTTGATTGTTATGTAAAATCCGGAAAATCAAATCATGATAAATGCAAATTGACTCCCAACCAAAATTGTTTGTATTTTCAAACCACAACATCTGTCAGTCTTTGACAGTTGTATGAAATGGCTATATCATACGCAACTTGCCATTCTATGTTTATTACATAGGGATTCAATTTACTTAACAATGAATCCCTGACTGAGAAACTATGCCTATACCAAAATACGTAAAAAAAAAATACAATTAATCAGATTTAAAATAAACAAAAGTTTTAAAAAATCTGAAAACTACTACTACTTTTTTAACTTAAAACCAACTTGAGCGCAATCCTAGTACCTATAAAACACCTGCAACATTTGACCAGTACGTCCGCAAACGTGTAAATCAATGGCGGCGTTACCGATGATTGATTCGCGCCAACCCTGCTTGATTAATGACCCGGCAGCGACGCCCACATGAACACTTCAAAATTCACTTAGCGATGTAAACTTACTTAGCGGCTTCACTAAACTTAACGTTACTTAACTGAACTTGACGCTAACTAGTTTGTAATGATGACTTTATAATTTATTTGCGATTTTAGAGACGTTAATCTACCTACAGCGCGGAATATAATGTGCATTCCATATTTTTTTGATACAAAAAAATAAAAACTCTATGGTATTTAAAAGACACGTGGTAATTTGACGTCCTGATAAAATAATATTGTTGGAGTTGGATAAAGACTCCAACAATATTATTCAAAAATATTATCAACAATATTATTTAAAGAGCAATCCTATCGATAAAAATCAGTGTCTAATGCAAAGAAAAATGCTAATTTTCCTTTTCGAATCCGTCGATTTCCTAAAAATTCACTATTTACAAAGGTATTTCCATTCCAGCTCAACAAGTCCGCTTCCCCTTACCAAAATCCAAAATCGTCTCAACCCATCTACTCAAAGCAAAACATGCTCACTAATTAGTCAAAGAAACCTAAAACCCCTTACGTCAATACGAAGAGAAAGTAACTTGACACAATTCTAAAGAGCGCACAAGTAAGTACGTTGGCACTTCTAGCTATATCGATTTTTCACTAAGTCTATTTTCGCGGTCCTCGTCTCGGCCCAAATACGTAGCATTGTACACGCGGATTCGTCGCCATTCGTCTGTGCCACTATTATGTACCCATATAACTCTTGCACTCCAGCAAATTGCTGTGCATTGACTGCTTACATCCCAAAACGTTCGTGGTAACGCCAATCCTACTATCCCACTATACAAGGTGTAATTTTAATCACTGTTAACCTTTTAAGGGGTCATTGTACTCATCATAATGAATAACTTTTACTATGGGACCAAACCCGAAATCGCGAAAAATCAGGTGTTCCCTACATTTTGACGAGATATGCGAACATAAATCTGAAAAGCTGATTTTTTTTTTTCGCGATTTCAGGTTTGGTTCCATAGTAAAAGTTGTTCATAATGATGAGTAAAATGATCCCTTTTTTTTTTTTTTTTTTTGTGGATGGGAAATCATCAAATGACCTCCCGCTCTGGGCGGAGCGGGAGGGCGTGTCAGACTTTTACTGACTAAAACCCACCCGTGTTCCTTCTGTTGCCTGTGCCGGGGCCACGGTAACTCTTTCGAACATCCCGCAACCCTAGCTGGCATCGGCCCTAGCGGACCCCGTCAAATCCCTTAAGAGATTAATACTGTTTAAAATTACACCTTGTATATATGTATATCATACTAATATAAATGTCAAAGTTTGTATGTTTGTTACTCAATCACGCAAAAACGGCTGAACGGATTTAGATGAGATTTGGCATACAGATAGTTTCTAACCGGGATAAACACGTAACGTATTCATGAAAAAAAACTAGAACGTATTAAAAACTTAGTTATAGTGTTTTGTCTTCTTCTTTCAAATTCAAATCATAATTCGAAAAAAATTGACAAAACACTTTTTTAACTACATAAAATAGGTTTCAGTGTTTGAGTTTTTTTATGAAAATGGGGGTTTAATGTGCTTTTTATCATGGTAGTACGTTCCCGTAAGATCATTTCCAACATTCACGCTGGCGAAGCTGCTGGAAAAAGCTCTTTCGTAAATAAAATATTTAAAGAAATATCTGGATCGGAAAATAGAAGCGGAGAAAGTAGGCGGGCCTTTTTTAAAGTTCACGGCTTCGCCTTGATGCTTCATAGATGTTTCTCGGATATTTATAGGAGGCTGAGACCGGACCATTTATATGTGATCGGGGTGCGGAAAAAAATGTCGGTTGGAGTCATAGTAAATGGGTTAGTGGACCGGTTTCACCCACTTTTTCTGATATAACTGCGTTATTTTATGTCATGGCCCATGTTTCTTTAAGAGTTATATTTTACAATAAGGAACTCGAGTCTTCTGTAAGGAGTCCTCAAAACGAATCACTGTAATGACTGCTCGAAAGAAATACAGTCACGAATGGGTATTCCATAGTAGATGAAGGAAAGTACATATTAGACTAAAACAATGCAGAAAGTCGAGAATCATATATCACCATTGGTCACCATCTTTGAGACAAGCCTATGCCTCAGCAATGGACCACAAAAGGCTGCGTTGATTGATTACTTAAAACGACAGTGTTTTGTCTTCCAACCATGACGTAATCTAGACCACTGTTCTTAAGGCGCTGACATCGACCTTCACCTCAATTACATTTGCATCACAATAGACACGATTACATATAATTATAAGATTACAATGCACTGTTATATAAGTAGTAGTTATGTACTGTTCTTTGTTATGTTCTTAATGTCATTTGCATTTGCATTCAGATTCTTGTGCCCGCGTACTGATGTTCTAGATTCATGGTTCTTGAGCATGAGTTCTTTGAACCCCATAGGTACAAAGTTAATTGTTTACTAATTGTGTTTATAATAACGATCCGTGAAAAAGTAAATTGTATCGCAAGTTTACCTTTTAAGGGAATATTGTAACTATGGTTTCTCAAATGCCAATTTTTTTTTTTATTATTCAAAAGAAACAACAAACAGCTACAATTTAAAACCTAGACACAAGAAATACACAAAAGTTATAGACAATATTGCAGTCCAGAACGCTGTTCACAGATTAACTATAGGATACATAACAGCGAAAATAATCGCTAGGGTTACAAATACAAGATTTTTTTTTTATAATCGGCTAGTTATTAATTGGACATAGAGTTTTGCGTATCAGCTTATGATTTGTTGTTAATATTTTTTTCCAGACTTAGAAGAAGATTATGAAAAAGTATTTAATTACATTGAGATAATAGAAGAATCAATGAGGCCCTGCAGAGATTCTACATTAAAATTGAAGTAACGGTCATGATAAGAAATAACAAGCGTAGCTTACCATGGTCACGATGACACCTTACTGCAGTTTAGATTTACTCACGATGTTTTCCTTTACTAGGCCCTTTGTACACGGCACGGTTTCTTTACGGTACGGCATATAAACCGCGCCGTAGAAAAAAACGTGTCTGTCAACAAGCTTCCATAGTGATCCATACAACACTGAGGACCGTGCCTACACACGGCGAATAAACTGTAATTTTCCACGGCATGAAAAACGTGTGTATACAAGAGGCCTAAGATAATAATGGCTTACATCAACATTTTGACAAGTTCATACATTATGACATTGAACAAACAGTAAGGATCAATAAATAACAAACTTTTACTTACCGTAAACTTTAGTGTGTCATCAAGTTACTTAATTATCGCAAGTCTTTACGTACCGTGGAGTAATCAATACTTTCACAATTTATTGAGAATGTTGTTAAGTTTTAAGCTCTTCACCTATAGCCATAAGGTGAGCTGATTCTTTGTACTAATATTAGGTAACTTTGTCGGAAAGAGAGAGGGTTGCTACTTCATAATCAGCATATAATGTTCCCACTGATGTGATACAGGCCTCCTCTTTCTGTGAGAGGGTGCGGGCCGTAATCCACCACGCGGGCCCAGTGCGGGTTGGTGGATGTCAGATGTCTTTGAATTTTTGGTTATAGGACATGTCGATTCCCTCACTATGTTTTCTTACACCATTTTGAGAGCAGTGGTGATGAAATAATTTACACAAAGTGCCTGCTTGGGTTCGAACCCGCGACTTTACAACTCGTAAGTCGTGACCGTTACTACTGGACCACCACTGCTCTTACAGAAATTTGTTGCTACTTACAGAAAGAAAATGCGTTTAATGGCATTACAGCAAAAAAATACCTTAAAAATGTACTAAAATCAGAAAACAATGCTTAGAATGCCAAAAGAGCCTCAGCTCGCCATGATGTCAAATGATAACACATGGTGTTCCACCTGACGCGGATTTTCAGCTGCAGCTCACGAGTGCCATGTTTACGCTGTAAACACAGGGAAATGCATATAATTATGTCTCTTTTGAATAAATTAACATAACGAATTAAAGTTCGGTCTACTTATTCCTTTTTTTTTAAAAAAAAAGCTTCGTTTGGTAAGTAAGTTTAGAAATACTCGCTAGTTCTTGGATATTCAAAGGTGTTATAAAATATACCGTATTAACTTTACCATAGCCGAATTGTAATGGGCCGTCCTACTAATAATTTAAGTACGTCTTTTTATCAAACTTATACCATTTTTATAGTTACTTTTTTTGCCGCTTCAACTTCTTTAAATTTCAATGTTTTAAATGATTTAGATTAATTTTCGCATTAAATAAAATGTCACATCTCTTCAGATCTAGCCCAACAATTCCCAAAACACTGGCAGCCCTATCTAGACGATAACCGGCCACCTCCAACAGACAGTGCGGTCAGATGATAACAAAGTTGAAATGGCTCACCCGTCCCAACTATACCTACTCGATCTCTTCGTCCTCATCAAACTTGTCGAGCACTTGCCGACACTCCTAAACTTTGACAAAAATTCACAACACTAAAGCCTCGAGTTCACTGGAGACTAATTTCGTGGTCCCTTTTAAACTTGGAACGAATTTATTTCAAGTGGAATGAAATTTTAGAGGCATGAGGAACAGGATCTAAAGTTCACTCATCCTCTATGAAAAGGGAGGATCCTTCGACCAGACGGATGTTGTCTGATGTCGTATATATGCTAGTCGCGCGGTAAACTCTGATTGCGCGATGCAGGATTTTGCGTGACGTCAGTGTGACGCGTTCCATTGTAGTGATATAGATATGCCACCACAAAATTAGAGCTTTTGTTTGTTACACAAAACTCTGCTTCCAAATATATAGTATCGTCCCTTCTCACGAGAGCAATCAAGAGTTCGACATAGTCTTTATTAAGTAAGTAGTACTAATAATTGTGTAGAAATCATGTTTACAATCTAGCTAAGTAGCGTCTACATAGATTCGTATATTATATATTCGATAACGTCTACTACATCACTCGTAGTTCGAGTTTTCGACATAATATCAATCTCCTAGTGATCTAGTGGGTTTATTGCCTTTATCATTAAGATCATTAAGTGCGTAACACACTTGCAGTAGGAATCGGTTTCATTTTGACAGTTCAACAACATTAATTGCGTTATTTACGTTGTTGTGCAGACAAATTTTTCGAACTTATGAAGCAATGGATTAGCAATTTGCTTCCAAATAATTCAGATTCCGATTGGTAGTGTATTACGCTATTAGGGTGCAAGTTCGTACTGGCGATTTTTTTTCGCGGCGACTTTTTTTCGCGCACTGAATGTTCAACGCACTGCTTAGCGCCGAGAGTTGAAAATCCAACGGTGTGTTTGTTTGCCGCGCTGGGTTGCACTCTGTTAGATTTTCAATGCTCGGCTCCATACCGAGAGTTGAAAATCCAGTGCACGATAAAATCCCGCCGCGATATTTGTACGCCCGTGCGAACCGGGCTGGGCTACCGCGGTAGTGGAAATAAAGGGGGCTATTTGAATTTTTTATAAATAATCCGGATGCAATGTCCTCCAAAAATATGGAAAGATAAGTCAGTTCTATTTATATTATTTTTGGGTAAGTCATTTAATTTTTAAATTCACAATCATCTCGATTTCAAAAAACGTAAAATATTGATGTTGATACAAAAAAAAACGTTATTAAATAATGCAGCAGCAGTGGGAAAATACCGTTAACAATTGCGTTAAGAGGAAAATATATCAAGCCTGAGAGCGTATTGTCTAATTTAATGAACCATAATTGAGATAAATGGTCCTTTAACCATGCAAGTGAGTACTTAAGCCTTGGATTATTTAGTAGTTGCAAACCCTTTCAACGATGTGAGACGGAATGAAATGATGTGGAAACATGTTTCGTACTTTGGAAGAGCCTTACTTGATGATACTAAGGGTGTATTTCACCAAAGAAACTGAACGCGTTCAAGAGCTTTCAGTGTCATTATTCCATAACAATGATGACACTGACAGCTGTTGAATGTGGTTAAGATATGCTGATCGCGTCCAGTTTCATTGGTGAAATTACGTCTAAGTGTTTTTCCTAAACAAGTTTCGAGATTTCGCCAACTATTTTGGACTTATCTGGAGCCCATTTAAATATACTATTGGTATTATTGGAGCGTCGTAAACATGTAAGCAAAATATCAAGATCTCATAAATTTAGACAAGATAAATCAAAGACATAATTACTATTTTCGTCCTGCCGAAACGTATGCCATTGTGCTAACTTTCCCTTAAATAATAATAATGTAGATGAAATATAGTGCAGGATCCACACCTGCTGTTTTTACGGTTTAATAAATGGTGTGCTTGATACACCGGCGGATTATTAGCGGCTATCGGTCTGCACATGTCAGATTAGTAAACTACTAGTAAGTCTTCGAAAGGAGAACCTCGTTCTTCGAATTTTAAATGTCGGTAAAATTGACATGACACACAGAACCGTAGTACTGGCTGGTCATCTGCCAGTACAATTTAATAGAGCCATTGTAAAAAGGACAATGAAGAAAAAGTAGCATCGTGAAGAAACCGATACAACCTTGTACCAGAAATTCGAAGACGTATGACGTCCACCAACACTGACTAACCCGTGACTTATAGTGGATTATGGGGCACTCCTGCTAACAGAGAAGAAGCTAGAGTGCCAGTAGTAGGATCATTCATAGACTGATTATAAAAAGTTTAGCGCAACAAACAACTACGGTTTGCAAAAGAATTTCTATGATAGAAATTAAGGAGTTTCCTTTGCTCACAGAACCTAGTCTAAGTTCACTCGGGTTCAAACACACTCTTCGTAGCCTTTAAGCCGTATACAGTTAAACGTTCGTTAAAATAAACCAGGAGTACGCAATTATGCAGGCTTTCAGCTTAGGAAATAAAATATAACATGGGAGTTGGCACCAGCCTACCCATCTACACACATTTATCGGAATAACGTACTGCCGTAAATGAAGGGTAATGGCTGACTATTTATTTAGCTCGGGTTTGACTGGTACAGTTTGGGAAATATTAACAGTAGACACAAAATATTTTGTTGTTTTGTTTTAGATGGCAGATCACTTTAAACCAAAAGAAGATAGACGGGAAGGATACCAAAGAAACGATTGATGGATTGTGTGAAAGATGATAATTATGGCTTGAAAGGGGGTGACTGCAGACTACAGGGTGGCCCCCTGTAGTCTGCAGTCACCCCCTTTCAAGCCATAATTATCATCTTTTTAAAGCAGTATTATTTTAAGGTTACTTCAGTGTGAGAAAGAGATGGAGCTATATAGGACGTCTAGCTCCATCTTTTTCCCATACTCAAGTAAGATTAAAATAACACTGCTTTAAGAGGTAGTGGTCTAGCTCCAGAGATGATGAATAGGGAAGTATAGAAGAAATAGATATGTTGCGCCGACCCAAAATAAATTGGGACAAAGGCAGGAGAATGATGATGGCAGATCACTTTAAACTGCATTAAAAGAACAAAGAAACGTTTAAAAAGAACAACAAATTTTTCGACGAGACAAAATTAAAAATTAAGAAGACTGTGAAAGAACAGAAGTCACTGAAATATTTCTATCGAATAGAAAAGTTGAAGTGGCAATGGGTAAGCAATAATGATGACAGCACACTGGAATCCGAAGACATCTTTGAGAAGAAGACATCTTTTGTTGTAGACATCTTTGAGAGAAGCCTATACAAACAGCAGTAGACGATCTTGATATTGACTTAAATACAAATGAAGATTTGAAATACAATTAAAAAGTAAGACTTATAACTGAAGACTTAGGACTCTGAAGAAATACCACCACCGCACACAAACACCAAAAACGAGAATCGGATGAGATTTTGAAAATAAATCCAAACTGAGAAAGAAAAACAAAAGTAGGCTACACTTTGACGGTAAAATATAAACTCAATAAAGTGAGAATGAATTAAACAAGCTTTTAAATTTTTTTAAAATTTAAGAATACAAAGCAAAACAGCAAATCGTCGTATCTGAAGTTCACAATTTTAACATTGTTAATTGAGAGATATTGAAAAATAACAGCCAACATTTTAACAGAAAAAGTAAAATGGTTAGTCCTGTGTAAAATTCTCCGTTTGTTTATAAAGAAAATTAAAAAAACAGGGGTAAGCAAGAAAAATTTAAAAGATAATGCTTAGATGGTTTGGTCATGTTGAGAAAATGAATGAAAGGCGACTAACAAAAGATATTTACAAAGCAGATGTGAGTGGAAACACCGGGAGGGGACGCCCTAGGAGGACATATAGTGACCTTATTGATGATGTACTTCAGAAAGGTCACGTGCGTAGTACTCTCACCCGGCGTGAGTGTATGACCAGATGAGAGAGCAGAGAAACGAACAAAAAGGAGTATGTAAGGATGCTACCAGGTGGCGTTCTGTAGTTTCTGCCTATCGCTATGTGAAGAAAACGTGAGTTTACGTGTGTAAGTGTGGGAAGAAACACTGCTAATAAAATTTTTGTGCGAGCGTTAGTGAACTACCGCAACTCCCCAAAGTGGCTTGTTACATTAACAACTAATATTTAAGCTGAAATAAATAATTATTACGTATACTACAACGTATATTTTAAGGGATTATGTTGAACTAAATATGCAAAAAGTACTACAACCTCGTCATTTTAAAAAACCTATAGTTTTTTCAGTTTATCTCTATCTATTGAACCAGCTTTGCCGAAATAAAATATACCCTAGTCCTACTAAATTAACTGCTGATCGAAATCATCGCAAGCAATTTGAAACTTTAGCTCGCATTTATGATAATAATTAGTCACTTTCATAAAATAAGCCTTCAGCAACTTTCAGCCATAAACCAGAAGTTCCAAAGACCTTGTCATTCTGGAAGAGTATTTTGGTAGGAGATGCCATGACCTAGTCGCCTCTGAATTGCCGGAGCATGACCTTGAGGTCTCTTAAAATAGCACTGACTGTGACAGATGGTATGATTTGATATCCAATGAAGTTAAATTTGTCAATTTTAGTGATTTATCTTTGAATGTCATGAAAAACGAGACCTAGGAATCGAAAGTGGAGAAGTCTCGCACAACAAAAGTTGTGTATGATGTCTATCGACGTGACTACCCAATTGATAAAAAAGTTTATGACTCTGGAATTATTTTGGTTTTAAAAGAAATACAATCGCAATTACGAACCGAATTATTGTATGTAACCTTATCGGTATCGTTATTGCTGACTCACGATAATTATCATAAAATTTGTAATCCGAAAAAATTCAACATTCTTAAAATGTAATTCTTTCTTTTTGTTATACCTAAGCTAAATAAGTTTTTTTAACAATGCCGACTCAAAAGACTAACGAGAAATATTACCAATATATTCCCAACCCTTCTGATTTCGTCTTGCTAATTAAGACCACAGCCTCCACGCCGACACTAATTAGCTGATCAATTTTGACAAGGCCAAGTGTGCGTGCCTAACTTCAGATTGGATCTCAGCCCACACTCGTATAATTATATCAGGCCTAATTTATTAAAGTTCTAGGAAACCCAACTAGTGGAATATCTAGTTTATAATTATGTAATGTTTTATTTTTATAAATTAAAGTCGGTTTTCGTGTCTGTCTGCCTGACCGCGTTGTTCTTCTAAACTACGCAACGGATTTAGATGCGGGTTCATACTAAACTTACATACAATAAAGTAACATCGATGTTTTGTCATCGTGCGAAGCAAGGGCGGGTCAACCTTAAAAAATTGGTGTACCATTTATCAATTGGTTTTACAATATGCTAATGCATTTGCAGCATAATTTATTTTTACAATTGCAAAACATAATGCTAGATCATTGAAGTGCTCTTCTAATAATGTTTTCAAACTGCATAACTCGGTAGGTAGGTACTGAAGTACCATTCTACCACGATTGTCTGAAAATCTGATCATTTACAAAAAACAACTATAGATAAAAATAATTTGGACGAACTAAACTAAATTACTAGTAAGTAATTAGTTAAGTCAAATATATAATTATCCTAGTCTATACCCGTCCTACTCTCAAAATGACCCTAAAGCGGACTAGACGGGACATTTCCCTTATTTAAGAAGGTTAATAACATTGCTAATTTCAAAAATGGCTGCTACAATGTCCCCTTCCGGCCATTCTGAGATTAGGATTGACCTAATATTTTCGTGTACTTGGGAAAATTCAATAATTCTGTGGTTCAAATCATGGCCATGGGGCCCGAGTGCTCACTTATTTTTTTAAGACATCGCCAAGCGGTTGGTCGACTTCTCACGTAACTAGAGGGTTGGCCTATTTTTTGGCCAAATAATGAACATTGCCATACAACGTGGCAATGCTGCCAACCTTTTGGGCACGTTCCCTGTTGACAGCGATGCGGACGAATTTTTTATGCCCTATGATTCTTTCCCCCTCCCTTTTTTATTTATCGGTACATTTATTATTATTTTAAGACTATTAGCTATTAAATTATGTGAATATTATCTTCAATAAAGGTTTAACGCTTAATTTTATACGCTTACTTGGTTTATTTTATTGTGGAATATTCTAGAAATATCTAGTGAACTTTAGTGCTGCTAAAACGATAATAAAACACATGTGCTACATTACTTATAGTCTTTCTTAGAGCATTAACATGAATTATAGGTCTTTACGTGCTTTTTGGAGCTTTGGTATATGATAATATAAATTATTTCCGACTACCCTTTTTATCCCAGGAATCTCTTGAAAGAATCCTCTATTCAGAATGTTAGACTGTTAGGAAGCTACGAGGCTAAAGTCTTGATATACACGATGCGATATAATTGCTGTGGCATACCATGAGTTGGAAATCACACCGTCTAAACAGAGTTTAGACTATGCTAGTCATTTGTTGCTTCAATTATACTGTATGCCACAGGCAAGAAAAGAAGGAGCTCGTGCCTAAGTAATGACAGCCGCACGGGCCAATCCATCAGGTTAAGCTACACTTGCCAAGGTTGATCCGTGGATGGGTGACCATCTTTACATACCGAGACTCCTCCGTGCCTCGGAAAGCACGTTAAGCCATTGGTCCCGGCTGCCATTCGTGGATCTTTGACAATCGTTACGGGTCGTCAGAAGCCCGAAAGTCTGGCAACCAGTCTTACCAAGGGGTATCGTGTTACCCGGTTACTGGGTTGTGGAGGTCAGATAGGCAGTCGCTCCATGTAAAATGCTGGTATTCAGCATTGGTAATCGTAAGATGAATCTGAAATAAATGATTATATTATATTATATTATATTATATTATATTATATTATATTATATTATATTATATTATATTATATTATATTATATTATATTATATTATATTATATTATATTATATTATATTATATTATATTATATTATATTATATTATTATTGGTATTTAGCTGTATCCGGTTAGACTGGAAGCCGACCCCAACATAGTTGGGAAAAGGTTAGGCAGACTTATTTCCACAGGCAAGAAACCTTCGTCGTGTAAATGGGGCTTTATGTACCATCGCGAACATTTGCGGTGAACCACTTATTGACCTTATTACTAAGGTGATAAGGTTGTAAAGTGGGGCACCGCAAATGTCCGCGATGGTACATTATTTGTACATACAGTGTTCAGTTATACATTATTTGAAATGCTGCAGTCTTGGCTCCACAAGCTTAGAATTCTATCACACCGGTACACTGCCCATGATCATCATTATGTCGTCCAAACATTCCACTGGACTTATATAAATCAATCAATCAATCTTTATTTGTGAACATAGGTATTACAATAAAGGTCTTATGTAATACAGCATACATCGATGTCTTTGGCCAGACATGTTCACGTCTCTATTTTTTACTTTGTAGTTTGACAGCTGTGCGACAGCGACATGCGACAGGAAAAACGCTTAGGCTACGTACACACTGACAGGTGGCTTGCTTAGCGCCTAGCGCCTAGTGACCAAAAGAAATTGGGGGCTTTTTCGTAACCATTTATTTCACTATTACAGCATGTATGAATTTAATTTTTGGATATATGTTTATTGACTGTTTGATTAATACTCTGATTGAAGGAAAACGCAATTGGGTTAAAACCTCGATAGAATTTAATTCTCTACTTTTTTATATTTTTTTTCTATAATTCTAAAATCCTAAGTAATTGCATTGCAAAATTGCATTCAAAATGTGCGTATTAGGTAATTGAAGGCTCTGGCTGAATATGTTTTTGATAAATAGCTTAATTTATTTTTAAACAATTTTTATTTGGTTTGGCGCTTAATCGACTTCGAAAAAAAAAGAAGGTTCTATTTTCGACTGTATGTATGTTTTTTTTATGTATGTCCACCGATTTCTCCGTCAATTGTGAATCGATTTTGAAAATTCTTTTTTTGTTTGAAAGGGTATACTTTCGAGGATGTCCCGTTGTCATCAGGTCAGAATCTGATGATGGGATCCTGGAGAAATCGAGGGAACTCTACAAATATCACACCTACAGCGATTTGTGTACTTTTTATAGTAAGTCGCGCATTTGCTCTTCGAAAAGCACCATTTGGTGAAATGGAACTGATGATGAAGACCACAGATGGCCACCGGAACTACTCAATAATAAGTTATCAATAGTAAGTTGTTTACATCTCTTCAGCTACTTTCCTATCGCAGGTATGCTGGAAGAGATTTCTTTATAAATAAGCATCACCTTTGTACGTATTTTTCTGTTCCTTACTTCTTGTCTATTTATATGTGTGTACATAAACTGTTCAATTAATAAATAAGTATTTTACGGGTTGCCATTCGATTACTTTAATATGGTTGCTAAGCAATTTATGCTCGTCACAATGCATATGGCGAAGTGGAGCTGATGGTGAAGTACCAGAAGTACTCCTCAACAATTAACGTCCCTGTATCGGGAAATGTAATATTTTGTAAAATGTGATGAGCAGTTGACATTAGGCTATTGTAACTTAGATAAATTACAAACCGACCCACTAAACATTGAAAAATAAAAAACTTACTTAATAGTATCTTCAATACTGCTGAATATGTTACTACACTCATTTGAACTCATTCGCATGTTTATGCAATGTTTATAGAAGGTACGCCCGCGAAAAGACTCGAGTTCGTACGAAAATATTTCAAGCGGAAACAAAAACAATTTTAATTTGTTCACCTAACTATGTACGAGAGCTAAAAAGTTGTATTTTAATAGGTACGTACTTCACATAAGTGTCTGTACACTCGATATACAAATTAAAACCAGCGATAATAATTAAGCGAAAAAGCGCAACAGTATTTTCATGTTATCGCTGAGTAATGTAATAATATCTACATTTTCTAGCGAATTTAAGCTTTAGGAAGTCAGTCGTCAGTCACACGAACGCGCGACACGCAGGTACCGCGTGTCGCGCGATTAGCGGTGCCTTTATGTCGCGCGCGATTCGCGTCGCGTGTCGCACCTGTTTGCAGGGCCTTTACACATCTTGAACTCGTTAAATCATTAAATGCCTACCTATAATGTTCATAAAATATATTGATTTAGGTCGTTTCTCAAATATGTAATTCCAAAGTGTAACCTGGCCATTTAAGTTTGGCCCAATCAGGTTCGAGAAACAGGCTGCGTAGAGGTGCTAACGATATAATTAGTCACACGTAGGTATGCCAGCATGTTTAAGAACAGGTTTCTGAGCAAATCTGGATGTGAAGTTCAAGAACCGAGTTGAGCGAACAGTCGTACGATCGAACCCTATCATGGGTGGCAGCACAATTAAAATCAAAAGTCATTTATTGAAACTAGTCAGAATCAGCCTTTTTTGAACGTCAAAATTACATAAGACAGTCCCCGGCACGCCCGCCCTTCACCACTTCCTAGTGCTTTAGCTGGGAAGAAAAAGTGGCGCAACAAACTCCCCAGCAGCACAACTGTCTGTTTAGTTACACTACACCATACCCGGTATTTCACACTTAGCACGTGCTTGCATAATAAAATGTATGGGGTAAATAAAAGGGATTATTAGAAATGTGGGTCATTGCGTGAGATCTTAACGAAAAAACGTATGTTTAAATTAGGAACGAAGATAAACTCTAACCGGGCATCAACCATCGCTTTCTAAGCATAGTCTCCCGTAGAAACCTGCGGGGCAATTGCGTAACACACTTACAGTAGGAATCGGTTTCATTTTGACAGTTCAACAACATTCATTGCGGTATTTATGTTGTTGAGCAGACAAATTTTTCGAACATAATTATTATGAAGCAATGGATTAGCAATTTGCTTCAAAATCATTCAGATTGTGATTGATAGTGTGTTACGTGATTAGGGTGCTGGAATCCATTAAATGTCACTCAAATAATAGGTAAAAAACGTCCGTGAAGTGAAGTGCCATTTCCTTCAGCCTGTAGCAAAAATGATAGAAATCTGTCATCGTTATGCTTGTTACACTCTCAAAACAGTTGAATGAATGGGTTTTTTTAAGTGAAAAGTTCTTTTGGCGGGTTGAGCGATTTTGGTAGGGGTAAATCTTACGGGTTCGCGTCAGCGACATGCGACACGCTATGTTGGTAGGTGTAAATCTTACGGGTTCGCGTCAGCGACGTGCGACATGCTATATTGGTAGGGATAAATCTTACGGGTTCGCCTTAGTGACATGCGACACGCTATGTTGGTAGGGGTAAATCTTACAAGTTCACGTCATCGACACGCGACAAGCTATGCATAATTGCATAGTTTTACGTTTAAGGTTTCACTTCTGTCAGCTGTCCCCATGACCGCCTATTTTTTTTTTTTTGATGCAGCGTCTCTAATACTGAGATTCTTGTTCGAAAATAAGCTGAATACGGTTATGTAGGTACTACATGTATGACGCAGTGAGGTTCATCATGTAGGTACGACAATAATATTTCATACGGTATTTAGCATAGCCAGCATAGGAAACAAAGCTTGCCTACCACGAAAGTTCTAGAAAAGACGGCCAAGCCACAAAAAGCCATGTACCGGAAAACGTTTAGCCATGCAAGACTCAACCCTTCCTAACGACTGTGGAAAGTATTGCCACAGAATATAATAATATGGGTACAGAAGGCCAGCTCTATACAGCGAGTGAAAACAGGTGCACGCACACATAGACGCGAACCAGCTATTACCAACTATAAGTATATCGCAGTTTGCGATAAAACCGCCCTTTGTATCACCCTTATTTTACAATACTTTTGTTTTTCTTTTTTTAGCGTGCAATATAGGGTATTATCTCTCTATCCTCAAAAGAATGCCAGTCGCAAGTGATGACTTGCAAATTTTGCAGTCGCTGTACGTAGACACGCCTAGATAGGTGGTATGATAGTGTGCGTGCATGCTTGCTCGCTATACAGAGCCGAGCTTCTGTACCCACCTATTCTGTGTCCTTTTTCCAACGACTATGTAAAGTATGCACTACGCTTGCGCTCCGGAGATGCTCGTAAACGGGTTTCCTATGAGAAATGCTGTTAGTTTAATATTGAGAGAGATAAGGTTTGTAGCTGTAAAGTGTGTACTTATTTGTTTTTGATATTGAAATATAAAAGGAAATCTTTTGAGATTGTTAGAAATTGTGGCAAAAATGTGATTTAACATATCATAACATCACGCCTGTTATCCCCGAAGGGTCAGGCAGAGCTGCACCTATTAGTACACCTACATTTCGCCAGTTATGTAGTCCCATGTAATAGGGGCGAGCCTAATGCCATCAACCGGGCACAAATCCAGACTCCAGGCTGCTACTGAGAAATTAACACATTGATAATTAGAATGCATTAAAAATGCACAACATTGCTGAACTTTGCCTTTGAGAAGGATAACAATATTGAACGCCATAACATAGATAGCGTCCATATTGGCCAAATATAAATGAATGAAAAGCGCAAGGTCATAAATACATTAATCTATCCATGCGATAATGTTAATATTAGAACTAGATAATAAATAATAACATAGGCGACCTAACAACACCGTAATCAGACTTATCAGCATATAAACACGAATGCAATAACCTTGTTGTCATCTATATTTATACAATTTATTATGTACGTATTATAAATTAAAATCACTCTTCGTGTGTCTGTGTGACCGCGTGGTTCTCCTAAACTGCGTAACGAATTTTGAAGCGGTTTTCACCTTCATTTAGAGTATTTATTCCGGAAGGTTTTAACGTATAATACATTAATAAAAAACTAACATAAATAAAGAAATATCGATGTTTTGTCAAGGCGTAAAACCGTGCGAAGCATGGGCGAGTCACTATAGTCAGCTAAACAGGAACGCATTAAACGGTGCTATTTAATAAATAAAGCTGGCATAAAATACGTACATTCACCGCATTACGGAGTGTCAAAGAAAAAAAAAGGAGTCGCTCGTAAAAGCAGGTTGGTAACCTACGCGACCTGCTTGGCTTCTAGGGAATGTGAAAAGTTTTTATTTTTTATTCCAGTTCCTTTGCATTTGCGTAGGGCATAGGTACATGTAGTACGTTCTTAGCGTGTTATGTAGTACTTTGTAAGTGGGAGTATAATCTGTGTGTGCAAAAGTTAAATGAGTGTCCATAGAGTTCCCTGCCCGTTCCTGCTACGCTCTGGTATGGGCAACTAGCTTCATATGTATTTATGACTGATCAACTCTTTGACAATTCAAAAGTAAGTAAATGGTTTAATTGAAATAAATGCTTTGAGTTTGAGTTTGATTTTTTACAATGTTATAAAATCTTGGAAGTCAATTTAAACCTACTTCTAATCGTCGTATTGAATTTTAACTTTGTGCGTATATGTAGATCAAATGACAATACTATAAATTGGTATTTTGGAGCTGATCTGATGATGGAGCAGGAGATGGATAGTGGAACTCTTCAGTCTAGCTACTAGTAAACCCCTCGAGTTTCGACTCATATGATTCGTTTTGACGAGTCTAACAGATTGGGTTTGGTAACGAAGGTCTGATGATCGAGCCAGGAGGTGGATAGTGGAACTCTTTAGTGGCTACTAGTATACCCCACGAGTTTGGGCTCATATGATTCGTTTTGACGAAACCAATAGATTGGGCTTGGCAACAAGGGTCTGAAGATGGAACCAGGAGATAGATAGTGGAATTCTTCAATGGCTACTAGTAAACCCTTCAAGTTTGGGATCATGATTTGTTTTGATGAGTCCAATATATTGCACTTGGCGTCGAGGGTCTGTGATGGAGCCCGGAGGTGGATAGTGGAACTTTTCAGTGGCTACTAGTTAACCCTTCTAGTCTCGGGTAATATGATTCGTTTTGATGGGCCCAATAGATTGCACTTGATGTTTAGAGTCTGATGATGGAGCCAGGAGGTGGATAGTGGAACTCTTCAGTGGCTCCTAGTAAACCGCTCAAATCATAACTTCGTTGACTTTATACTTATTTAACTAAATGAAGAATATACAAGACTAAAAAGTAAAAATATGTAGTTTAAAATAAACTAAAAAACACGCTTTTATCATACTCTAAAAGTTATAAAATAATTAAATTTACTTTATTAGTAACGATTTATGCAGCTTTTCACTTCTTTTATATTCAATGATTAATTCAAAAAGCGTGGAGCGCTTTTTGGTTGTGTGTACTTTTAATTAATTTAAACAAAGAGCACCATACTTCTAATAAATCTCGAGCCCTCGAGTAACTTTGACAAAATATATTATTCTTGGAAATTGTATTTTCTGCTTACGACACATAAAAAAAAATATTGACTGGCGAAAAAATTGGTATTTAAATGATAGTTTAGTAAACCAGTATTTAACCACTTTGACCTTTGTACACAATACATCCTTCACATACTAAAACAGGAGGTACAAACAGCCTCAAAAAGATGTATGTATATACATCGACAAGAATTCATTTGATTGTCTACAATTTGTATGTAATTATTCTACACGCATTGATAAATGTGTAGCTATGCAATGTTCAGAAATGGGTCATTTATTTTCTAACAAAATATTTACATAATATATATGCTAACAGATTTAAAATAATAAATAAATAAATAATAAGTTTATTGTACAAAGAGAAACACAACACAATAATATTAGTAATATGTATATGTACATATAAAAAATAAGAGGAAGGAATCATAGGGCATCAGGAGCTAAAATTGACGTGTTTTGTGGCTACAACTTATGGAACAAAAATACCAGATAATTAAATAAATTCCTGTCGATGAGGATGGCTTTTTGACGCGGACTGTACCACTAAACAAGAACTCAATATTTGCACACGTTATTTACAAAGCGGTGAATGCCCCGACCGCTTACACAATACATGTTAAATTCTGCATAATGACAAGACATAAAGAAAATAAACATACATTAAAGTAGCTGTTTTTTTAGGGTTCCGTACCCGACGGGACCCTGTTACTAAGTCTCCGCTGTCCGTTCGTCTGTCACAGGGCTGTATCTTTTGAACCGTAATAGGTAGACACTTAAAATTTGCACAGTGTGTACTACTATGACCCCTATAACAGCAAATAAAAATGAAACTTGTTGTCTGTATGCACTTGTTGATAGACATACACTGTCCTCCCATACCTATTAAGACTGTATTTTGAAAACATTGTAAAAGCCAATTACTTTTAAAAGAGTAACCGTGGAGTTTCTTGCCGGCTCTTCTCCATAGGAAACGATCAATTGGAACCGTGCACCTAGCTTCTGACATTAAGTGCCCATGTAGGTTTATGTGAAATAAAATATTTTGATTTTGAAATAATGTTAAAAATTAAGAAGGGTACCCCATACAAGAAATGCGTTTTTACTAAAATATTTATTTTATATGTAGAGTTAAATATTGCTCGGTGGTACGGAACTGTTCGTGTACGAGCAAGACTCGCACTTGGCCGCTTTAAAAAAAACAGTTATGTAAGTATATTTCCTTGAGCGAACACATAATAACGTGTCCAGTGGATGGTCTTCGAGAATACTTCGGAGAACACTTACATTTATGTAGATGGGAACAAAGTCTAACTTTGGCTATATTTTATGAGTCCTTACTATTCTGAGAAAGTCTGCTTTGTTAGCATGTAGGTCACAAAAAATGACAATCTATGTGTACTTTATAAGTTAGCATTTTATTTAGTTCAGCTCTTTTGTATTCTGCGCCTTCAATGAGTGAAGACTAAAAGAATACCAATTTTAAAAGAACTATATTTTTAAGTGGTGACCACCAGTTCACCACTTAAAAAAGAACTACCGTACTGCCAGTGCAGTGATCATACAGATAATTTTTTTTAAGTTTATTTGCATCTTCAAGTAAAAAAGATGGTTTACAAAGTTGCATATTAGAGTTGCACCCAATACCTAAGCTAACTTTTAATATCTTGTAATAGGGTTATTTTAAATTGGCTAGCTAAACTCCGTAGACGCGATGATATCGATGTCTAAACACAATAAAATAAAAATATTAGTTGTTTTCTTTTTTTGGGTGGTCAATGACCGCTGTTAGTGTAGTTACTTGAAGTGTCAGTTGAGAAAAACTGTTTTCTTATGTTTTATCGGCACAAAACAACAGATTTTTAAACACATTTATTTCAAGTGACTACAACAGCTGCGGTCGATGACCCCACAAAAAA
This sequence comes from Fissipunctia ypsillon, assembly GCA_947568875.1. Classification (NCBI taxonomy): domain Eukaryota; kingdom Metazoa; phylum Arthropoda; class Insecta; order Lepidoptera; family Noctuidae; genus Fissipunctia; species Fissipunctia ypsillon. The sequence continues at coordinate 8,897,642 of OX387659.1, read as the reverse complement.
ATCTTCAAATTACTTTATTGTTTTGGTTTATCATGTTTAGATTTCGATACCCATCGCGTCTGCAGAATTTAGCTAGCGAATTTAAAATAACTCTGTACTTATGGAATCAGCGCATTCAGCGCCCACCCCCGTTATCATTATAGCCAGTGTTATTCAGCCTAGCCTGCTTAAATAATTTTAAACGAATGAGAAAGAAGAAGATAATAAAGAAGAGAAGAATAGTTCGACATTCAGATCGCTAGGATATTAGTTATTACCTAGTGAGCTGAATAGCGAACTATTTATCAATAATAAAAATTATAGGTACCTACATTATGATTCATTGTGATGGATCAGTATGGAAAATCTGGAAAGCAACGAGACCAGAGATTGAAAAATAAATTTTGACAAGGGCCTTATAAAATAATTGCCTACAACACTTTGGCGGGCCGTATGATAATGGAAATACATACGTATAGATCTGGAGAGATGCTAGAAAGAGTTTTTCGACCTAAAAATGATATTTTATCGGAAGGTCCTATTAAAAACAAATAACCTAGGACCGGTACTAACAACCCTGCCCAATAGAAACACAATTTGTTAAAAAAATAGAACAGCTCTCCTGCGATGAGAAAGGAAAGCCTGCATTAATCATTTCAAACGAACGCACCTCTTCAGAAACGTTCCGAATAAAAATGCCAGTAAAATAATGAATATTATTAGAGTACTAACTTTTTATTATTTATTTGGGTATGGTGTACGAGTCAATAACAAAAATAGCCAACATAAAGAAAATAGAATGTCCCACGTTTTTACTGAGATTTCTGTCTCCATATCTTCTCAGAAAACCTATTTCTGACATTCTTTGAAATACGCGGAATATGCTTATAATTACAAAATAATGTAAGAGTAATCACTTTGGATATCATACCTTCTAAGAACGCACACGATTCCTCTAACCACATTACAAAGACCAGTTCAGAATACACAAGCTCACGACCCTACTATAGTACACAAATACACCGCTTTATCGGTTCCAGTCTCAAAGATCGAAGGGTCCGCCAATGACCATTTGACGCCAACTCTGTCCGGCTTTCGGCCACCACCGCGTTTATACCACCATAAGGATAATTTATTCGCACATTGCACGATAACGAACGAGCAGTTTCCGCAAAGGTTGTCAGTGATCACAATTCACTTTGGTATGTACCTACGACCAAAGCTTGTTTGCCTTTCAACGTTTCAACACCCTTTTTGAAGAATTTACTTTGAGCTTTTTGTTGGGTACACAAAAAGCTCAAAGTAAATTCTATACAATATCTCGTATGAGTATCCCTTTCTTTTTTTAAAAGATACTTTAGTCAGTTCAAATAAATATAAATAAAGGCAACAGTGAACAAGTTGTTAAAAGAATTTTCAACTTAGTTTGCGAATTATGTATAATACTAGGTATCGTTATTAATATAATAATATACAGTGTGGCAGGGACATCGGCGCGCAACCTTGTTACCATGGATTCAGTACATGATTCTGGATCCCCCTTTCTTTTTTTCTTTTTTTTTTTTTGATGGCAAATCATCAAATGTCTTCTCCCGCTCTGGGTGGAGCGGGAGGGCGTGTCATACTCTTACTGACTAAAACCCACCCGTGTTCCTTCTGTTGCCTGTGCCGGGGCCACGGTAACTCTTTCGAATATCCCGCAACTCTGGCTGGCATCTGGATCACCCTGCGTTGAAATTTTTGTCGGTTACAAAAAAAAATTGCAGTTCCTTACATTTTGACCGCGTAGGATACAGCAGATTTTCAGAAAAAACGACGAAAATTTTCAACACAGCGGGATCCAGAATCATGTACTGAATCCATGGTAACAGGATATGCGTCGATGTCCCTGCATGTAACAAAAACAAAAGCAGTACCTGTCTCATCTTATCTTTAACACTAAGTGAAGCAAGTATTTCTGGTATCAAAACCAGTCCATATTAGTATTTTTTTGTTATACTTTCTCCAAAACAGGCTCGAAATAACAGTGCGTAGTAAAAACGTGGTAATAACAAGAGGAACATCGGTTGCTACTGGTAACGAGGGACGAGCCTCGCCAAATTGGCAGGGAAGGTGAACACAGGGGTGCGATACATCTGGAAGTGCCACGTCATTGGCGGAAATTTGATGCAACACCTCATGGAAGTCAACGTTAGGAAGGGGTTTAAAGCTGCGAGGGACAGTTTTAATAGCATAGTCACATGGTAAAATAAGAATATTAACAAAGAATAAGAAGTAGGCCAGACGAGAAAAAGTAATTTCAAATGAACAAAAAATTACTTAGAATTTTCCAATTACGCTTCATGGAATCCTATCTTTCTTGTGTGCCTAAAATTTTAACAAAATATAAAATAATATTGGCATACTTGTTACAACCTAAGCCTGTATACACTACAAACTTGGAAAGATGAAACCACCTTGAGAGTTTAAATTTCAAAGTTCTAGCCATGTAAGGAGATTCCTTGGCAGCCAAGTTTAACCAAGTAAACTAAACACAATGTTACTGATTTTCTTGTGCAAGTAAACGCTACAGGGACTTGCACACCGACAGCGACGACCAGACAAATGATTTTAATATGAGATCCGAATACCAGAGCTCTGAAATAATAAACTAGCGGCTACTTCGGTTTTACGCCAGAATTCCGGCTGTGGCCGAATATTTGCGGACTCCGATTTAAATTCTGGTTTCGTAATTTTCTGCTCGTCAGCTTAAAACCACTATTCCCCGGGTTAATATCGGAACTCTGATGCTTTGGTCACTCGTTGTCACATCTAGCGTAATGCAAACCTCGTTTTTGTCTACACAAATTTTTGAAAACTGCAATTTCATAATAACGAGTTGATTCAACATCGAAAACCGTCCTTAAATTTTCAACAAAAGTCAGAGTTTAAAGTGAGTTACAGGCTCACAGAAATACCTCGGCGTTCTCCCGGGCATTTCCAGTGAGTCGGAGTAATGCGTAGTGCACACAAACACGCCGAGTGGGCAAAATCAATCCACGTCGGGCCCGGAGGCGAGGCCACTAAGTGCCTTAATACCCGCTGCTCAACCTCACAACCTTCGTACACAGAAACATGGAAATTGGCTCACATTCTCACAGTAACAGCCGAAAATCGACGATTACCAAGCCGGCTTGTGTCCATTTCGTGAAATAAAAGGGATGATTTGTTAATTCGGAACAGTCAACGCCGTGCTCTAAATTAGAAGTTTTAAAGTTTTTACTAGAACACCGTGGATTGCGACATTGCTTTATAGTCCGAACGAGTTTTTCTGTAGTTGTGTGTAGTAGGAATAATGCTTTACGTAATCAGGAGGCTAACCACCACCTCTTAAAGCAGTTTTTTTTTTAAGTGTTACTTCATTGTGAGAAAGAGATGCAGCTATACAGGACGTCTAGCTGCATCTCTTTACGACACTCAAGTAAGATTAAAATAATACTGCTTTAAGAGGTGGTGGTCTAGCTCCTGTACCAAGTATACAAGATGTAACATAAATAACGCACAACCTCTTATGGGATCATTGTACTCATCATTATGAACGACTTTTACTATGGAACCAAACCTGAAATCGCGAAAAAAAATCTACATTTTGACGAGTTATGCGAACATAAATGTAGGGAGCAGCTGATTTTTTTTTCGCGTTTTCAATTTTGGTCCCATAGTAAAAGTTGTTCATAATGATGAGTACAATGACCCCTTAAGAGGTTGTACGTTATTTATGTTACACCTTGTATAGGACGAATAACGTGTTGATTATTTATGTGTTTGGCAACTTTAACAAGTCGAATAACGTGTTCCCTTTACATATTTTCGGCAATTGGTGATTCTTAGTAGCTGGGGTAGACCGAATGAATACCGAGTTTTTTTTATGGAACTTAGAAGAGACTATCATCAGCAATGAGATAGACTCAACTAGTGAAGATTTGGGATTTTGCCAACTACCTATAATAAGATCGTCAAATCATCATCTTTTAAACGACTGCTAGCTATAAACAGACCCGTGGAAGATCTGCAACATCGAGGTCAGGCTCCAGCATCAGGTATACGTTCGAATCAATATGGTTATGCTCATCTACCCTAATGGAGTGCACTGAATTCCACGCGGTATCAACACTAACCGAGTTGGCAGAACTCCAAGCCACGAGCACCGCTTGAGCCTAAATAAATAACTACAGTACAGCTGGTATGATACCTAGTTCTTGGATGCAATGTCGGTCGAATCGGGCAATGCCTTCCCGTGAGGAAGCGGAAAAAACGATTTTCAGTAATATAATTATACCGGGTGGAAGCATCGCGGACAAATCTGTTTTTCATGAAAATGTATGAAGATGATGGTAGCTACTTTTTATCTAGGAAAAAAATATAGCTTCATGATAATCCTCGGTAGCTGAAAGCCGATCAATATTCTAGATTTTTCCAGTAAACGATTTTGATTGGTTAAGAACCAACCGGCCAGTTGCGTGTCAAACCACGCACAATAAAGGGCTCCGTAGTTGGGATAAAGAAAGAAGAGAAAGAATTATCCCAAGAACAAACGTAACATTGTAATTGAAAAACATGTTCTCCCAAACATTCCAACTGCAAATGTAAGTTTGTACGCACAATAATGAGAGATTTACCATGTTATTTTAAAAGCATAGACTTCTTATAGGTTTTTCTGTAATCTTTAAGTATAGAACTATTTTCTGTAATTTTTTCAAAATTTTAGGCTCAGTAGTTTCGGAGACAAGGGGCGGTGGTCAATTTTCATCTATTTCCTTAAATAACTTTAAAACATTTTATTTCAAAATTTAACAAAAATATGTTTTTTTTTTACTGGCGAAATGCGGGTGTACTCTCTGCCTAACCCTTCGGGGAAACAGGGCGTGATGTGTGATGTGATGTGTGTTTTTTTTTTTTTAATTTTGTTTTTGCCTCCCAAAAGTGACGCCTGCATTCAAAATACATTTATTTACGTTACACGTCCGCGTTTGGGTCACAGAAATTCATATGTGTACTAAATTTCAATTTAATCGGACCATTAGATTCGAAGCAAATTGGCTGTGGCAGACGGACAGACCGACAGACAGACAAACATACACACGAGTGGTCCTATAAGGGTTCCGTGTTTCCTTTTGAGGTACGGAACACTAAAAAACAATTGTCTTGAATGGCTCAAATCTTTCAGAAATCGGGCGTAGTGGCCATTTTCAAAATATTTATATTTTTTTTTTCAGGAGATGTTGATGTAACAGCCAATCGAGAATATCGAAAAACACATGCCGCGCCGCCCCCATAAAAAATGCGACACACTATCAATCACAATCTGAATGATTTTGAAGCAAATTGCTAATCCATTGCTTCGTATGTTCGAAAAATTTATCTGCTCAACAACGTAAATAACACATTGAATGTTGTTGAATTGTCAATATGAAACCGATTCCTACTGTAAGTGCGTTACGCATTGGCCCCGCAAGGCAGGAAGATGATGAAATACTTATAAATTGACATCGCTTTCCCAAAAAGTCTGTACAAAATCCATGACACATATTTACGTTCAAACGCATATCCGTTATCAAAACGTTTGAATTGGGAATATTTTGCCAGAGCTGTCATCGGCTTGAATGAGATGCGAGTAGGCTTTTGTCGCGCAGCCTTTGTGTCAAAATGCTCGTATACATCCCGCGACACTATACTGACACTTTAGGCGGCAAATGATTTATTACCGAACAAAGATGTCATGTGTTCTATAACTCTTTGGTACGGTAGTTAGGTAAAGTGTTGCCATAACTCAATATTGGAGACTGTTTCAAGATTTGGCTAATACTGTATGTCGTTTCAATCATGGTCCTGAGTTCTAAAGGGATGGCAAACATTTTTAGCATTGATTTATTTATTTATTTACAGTTTTATGAAATGGTTTTTTCTTTTACATTTATTAGAATATAATAGATGTGTAGATGAGTATGCTTTCGGTCCTTTGCAAACAATAAACAAATGGATATGGGTAAGTAAGTACGCTCAAAAAGTATACCAGATTTTTTTCCAATAATTACAAAACACACCTAATTAAACTCATAAATCTAACCAAACCATGCATATTACAACAGAATCAAGATTCAATTCAAAGTAATCGTTAAGTTAATTAAGAAAATAACATACATAACAAGAGTTAACATTTTTTGTTTGTAAATGAGTAGGTATGTTAACGATGGCGGTTCATTTATTATTTAATTAATCATACAGTGGCCCTGGGACGCCTAAACAAAACTAATTATGGTTTACATGATTACTATAAATGATTAGGTTAGTTGTAAAGGATTGTTTTATTAAATTACAGTTAATTGCAGATCTCTTTCATAGATGCATAGTAAAAGCATAATCCGTAGCTCATGTGCATGCTACCATGCAATTTGCACGTGTTGATACATCGTGCATTTTAGATGTAATAAAACAACGTGCTTAACTATCAACAACAAAGAAAATTTAGAACCGAGTTTTGGAAACGGGAAAATTATACATAAAAAATATGTATACTTTCTATCATCTATTTTCTTTCTATCTATCATCCTTTCAAAATATCATATTAGTTGGCGACATTAATATTGACATTATTGAAAATTCCCAAGATAATAGATCATACACATATCTCAACCTTATCGCTTCTCATGGTATGCTTCCAGCTCATACAATTCCTACTCATAGTCGCACGTGCTTAGATCATATAATGCTAAAGACAAAATTATCAGCGTTCTGTTATGTTGCTCAGACTTCGGTTACAGACCACAATAGCGTTATACTATTTGTAGACCGTACACTTAGTAAAAACCATGGCCCCAAAACTATTAAACGAGTAGACGACGCAGGACTTGAAACATATGTTAAAAACATAGATTTTGAAAAGATTTATAGTATGTCAGATGTTAACGAGGCAACCAATTTTTTTATACACTCTTACAGTCAAGCTATAAATGAAAACACAAAACTAACCACGACTTCTAGACGTAAAATAATTTTGAAGCCTTGGATAACACCGGGCCTACTAAGATGCATGCGAAATCGAGATCAATTACATATTAAAACTATTAAGAATCCAGATAATGAGGTAGTACTTTGCACTTACAAAAGATACAGGAATTTTTGCAACGATATTTTAAAGAAAGTTAGACAAAGTTACGAACAAGATATTGTTAAAAAAGCAGGGAAAAACAACAAAAAACTTTGGGAAGCAATTAAAAATATAACTTACACTTATAAAGCTAAACAGCAATCCACACAGCTCATTTCAATAGACAATCCTACTGAATCAGTTAATAGTGTAAATTCATTTTTTGCAAACGTTGGTAAAACATTGTCAGAAAAATTACTCTCACAAAATATGAATTTTACTAATGTTGAACCCGATAGTCAGCCAGCTAATTCTTCTCAAAATTCCTTTGTTCTTCTTCCTACTGATGAAGAAGAAGTTCGGTCCTTAATTAATAATTTAAAAAACGAGTGTGCAATTGGCGTTGATAATATATCTGGATCATTTTTAAAACAATTTGCTGATATTGTTGTTCCTCCACTTACATACATATGCAATCTCTCTATCCTTGCTGGAATATTTCCGCGTGCCTTTAAAAAATCCAAAATTGTACCCATTTTTAAATCCGGAGACAGATACTGTGTCAATAATTATAGACCAATATCTATACTTCCAACAATGTCAAAAATCTTAGAACGATTAATGAACACCAGACTTACTAAATACCTTGAACAAAATTCTCTTTTATCTCCATCACAGTTTGGCTTTCGATCTGGTAGGTCAACAGCTGAAGCCGTCCACGAACTAACAGATCACATAGTCAACAAACTAGATAATAAAAAAAAGACCTTAGCCATTTACCTAGATTTAGCTAAAGCATTTGACACAGTATCTGTTCCTATTTTGATAAAAAAATTAGAGAATATGGGAGTAAGAAGCCTACCACTCCAACTATTCATAGACTATTTGTCTGACAGAACACAAACTACGAAAATAGATAATTGGATTAGCGACGAACTTCCTAATCAGTACGGCGTTCCACAGGGTAGCATCCTCGGTCCAACATTATTTTTAGTTTATATAAACGATTTATGTAACATCAAGCTGCAAAACGGCAAAATCATCACTTTTGCCGATGATACTGCCGTGATATTCGATGCTAACACGTGGGATGAGGTTAAAAATTATGCTCAACAAGGTCTTGATACGGTGTATAAATGGCTATATTCTAATTTGCTTACCCTCAATGTCGATAAGACCAAATACATGACATATTCCCTTAGACCCCAGGATCAACCAAACTTCAACTTGAAAGCCCACTCATGTAATTTCATCAACCACTGTTCTTGTCCTGTATTAGTTAAAACAAATTTTATCAAATATCTTGGAATAATCATAGATTACCGTCTCAGCTTCCAACAACACATTGAAACCCTAGTTAAAAGAATCCGAAAATTAATTTACATATTTAAAAATCTAAGACATTTATCTAATACATCAGTTATTACAACAGTTTACTATGCATTATGCCAGTCTTTGCTAGTTTATTGCATTACCACTTGGGGCGGTACCTCTAAAACTTATATGATAAATTTAGAGAGAGCCCAAAGAGCCATATTAAAAGTTAGTTGCTTTTTGCCAATCCTCTATCCAACCTTCGAACTTTACCAACACTGCCAAGTGCTAACAGTCCGGCAGTTGTTCATTCTCATGACAGTACTAAAAAAACACACTGAACTTCCCTTAGAACTCAATTTACCAACACAAAATAGACGATCAACAAATGTTTGTTCAATCATCCGTTATAACACTAGTTTCTCCCAAAAGTTTTTCTGTTTTCTTGGCACTTTTCTTTATAATTCAATTAATAACAAAATACCTATTTACACTCATACAAAAGCTATTTGTAAAAGAAAATTACGCATTTGGCTATTAAATCTGGACTACGTTGCCACTGAAAGCTTATTAAAACCAGTGTCTTAATAATACCCACACATTTACAATCACACACCGAGACTCACATACATTCATACACACAACATTCTTCATTTCCCCATTTCCATTCTTCATTTTTTGTTATGCTCATTATTATTTTATTTTGTGAGTTAGATACCTAAGTATGTATCAAAGAATAATAATATACATAATTTGTATATTTCTTTGAACTTTATGTTGACTTGCTTTTCTTTGATTTTGTTTTTAATTATTATTTTTTAGTTTACATTCTGCACTCAATTGCATTATCAGACTTTATAATACCTATTAAGTATATCATAACTTTAACTGTTTTGTAAATTAACATGTCCTTTAAAAGAGAGCCGGGTGATCTGTAACTCAGGACCCTCCTACCTCAGACACCTTTCTCTATTTAAGATTGTGCATTTTATTAACTAGTGCCTGTAATATGATGTTGAGATAAATAAAGATTTATGATTATGATTATGATTACTTCCATTTTTTCACATGCATCGTAGTCTCGTTTAAAAAAGGCAATATCGACTATATCGGTTTAAAAAGAGAACAGCCATAAAAAACATAAAAATCAACTTTAGACGATAAAGTCTGGAGTTAAAATAGGTTTTATTCTAATGGGTAATATTTCTGCGAAAGCCAGTGAATGGACTGCCCTAGAGGTATAACTTACTTCATGTGAAGCGGTAATGAAAGGAGAACTTTGAATAGCCGATAGTTGAAACTACTTTCAGAATAAACACGTATCGAAATAACATGTTCTGAAAATCAAAGATGTTAATGTTTTTGCAGGAATTAGAAAACTTAACGGGTTGATTGAACGATGACCTGAAAAACGTGGCAGAGACAGACTGGATGTGGAAAGAAGAGAACCGGGTGTCTTAGCGTAAATCGGGAGAGGTCTATATTACTGGTATAATAGGTCTGTATTTGATTATTCCTCTTTTGAGAAAAAATAAACATCAAAACAATAAAAAAAACTGTGATTTTTACTGGCGAAACAGCTATTAAATGCAAATCTACCCAGATTATGTTTTGATTTGCAAAACTTTTTAGCAAAAAAAAATTTACCCCTCAAAATATTGTTAGGCACAAAACACTCAGTAACGTTGCGAAGAAACATTTTGTTTATTACTAAATAATTAGCTCGTGCTGGTATAACTAAACCCAAATTAGGACATTGGTATATTTTCCCATCATCCAGTAATAATATGATAATTATATCACTACTAAATATTCATGACATTAGCAGGTGTGCATTTTTTATATGTATTAATTCTGAATTATGTATAAGAATTTTATAGGAAAGAAACTGTCGATAGTTTTTCTCGTAAAAACTTAATAAACTAAAACGATTGTGATATGTCGAGGCTAACAGTAAAATTACATTACAACAATGTTGATGCTAAACGGGGCGTTTAGGAACGAACCGCTTGCTACTCCTGAAATTAATTGCCCTATATGTCCTTTTTGCTGATGATATTTCTGTTATAGTGCCTAATGATACTAAAAGTTCAACTCATGAAAATAAAATACACGAAGCGGTACAGTCTGTAATAAAATGGCTTGAATCTAATAACCTATGTTTAAATATATCTAAAACAAAATTCATTAAATTTCGTACATACAAAAGCAAACACGCCGAAAGTATTAACAAAAACAAAAAACAAAAACAAAAAAAAAACACAAAAAAAAACAAAATAAAAGACAAAAACATAGAAGAAACAGACAGTATTAAATTCTTAGGTATAACTGTAGACAAATTTTGTAATTGGAAAGAACACATTAATACCGTATGCAGTAAACTAAATAGATTTGTGTATGCATTAAGAAAGCTTCGTATTGTGTCAGACGAAAAAACAGCCCGCATAGCATATAGTGGGTATGTTGAATCAATATTAAGATACGGTCTAATAATATGGGGCAATTCAACAGACAATGATAAGACATTTATTGTACAGAAGAAATGTGTACGAGCTATATGCAGTGTCGGTCCACTTGAATCTTGTAGGCCTTTATTCAAAAAACTAAAACTATTGACCTTGACCGGCATGTACTTGTTTGAAGTATCGGTTTTTGTGAGAAAACATAATGAATTCTTTAGATTCAAAGGTGAAAATTACACTAAACAGAGACCAAGAGATGCAACAAAAATTTTAGTTCCTTTTTGTAATACAAATCTAATTAAAAAGAATGTTTATCATATGTGCATAACAATTTTTAATAAATTACCTAAGATCATAAGGGAGCTCCCATTTAAATATTTTAAAATTAAACTGCGTCAATGGCTAATAGAAAATTGTTTTTAGAGTTTACAAGAATTTCTACAACATAAATAAATTTTATTTATTTTTATTTTAAGCTTCCTAATGTTTTATGGCGTATCTATTTTTATCTTAACTTTAAAGAATTTTTGTTGGGTAGGTACATAAAGAAAAAATGTTATTACTTAACTTTTGTTGTGTGTACTGTATATAGTTTATTGTAGTTAACTTAAAATTTACCTTAATTTTAAAAATTATATTAGAATATAGGTATTTTTTTGGATATTCTGTATATCTTATTTAAAATAAGAACTTACTTAGGTATTAATGTAAAATTAGGAGTTGCATGCCCTAAACAGGCAAAATATGGACTGTACATTTTAAACCACCATTTTTTTACAACTGGTAACACCTGTATTTTCTGCAAATAAATGTTTCTTATTCTTATTCTTATTCTATAACTCTTTAACTATATAGTCTACAAAATGATACGATTAAGTAGCAATTAAATTGCTTAAATTACGACCTGATAATATGCTGCGTCGGACCTCAAAATAGACCATAAAACGTGACCGAGCCTTTACAAAATAAATAAATTCTAACTAAACAGCCCAAATTCCATTACGTGTTTAAATATATTAGTTTCAAAGTCAATAATAATCAGTGAAACGATCTGATAAACGATTTAAATAATAAACGATTTGTAAATAATACGATTTGATTTTGAACTCTAAGAAACATGACGTACAGACGACAATATATATTCGAAATAATTTAGCGGAAAATCGGTTTAATGGTCAGGAAGAAAATGTTGCAAAATGTTTTGCGCTCCTGGAAAAAGTATTCGCGGTGACAGACTTTTATGGGCGCTGTTTCATCGAAACCATTTTTGTTTTAGTCTATATCGTGTGTGAGTATGCCTGTGTTTAGCTTTAAATTTTTTCTTTTCTATAAGAGATTTTCTGAATTTGAACATTAAACTTACCTACAACATTTATAAACTTTCACAGATTTTGAAGGGAACTGTCACATCACCCTGTAGACACAAAACATGAGCCTTCTAATAGCGAATAATCGTCGCGGCATGTAGATACATAATTATACCTACATGATACTTACTACTAGATTACGTCATAAATCCAAACAACTTTATTGAAAAAATCTTGACCTTGTAACTTGCACAGCAGAATAAACAATGCACAGATTATGCAGAGTTCATACGATCTGATACAGTTAAAAAAAGAAGTGTTTTGAATATAGAACTTGATCTCTTAGCCCGTCCTTGCTTTTGTGCCACTATAGCGTTATTACCACATGTTTTTGCTGCAATATTTAAATATGGAACAGTATCAGTATCTGTTTTATTTTGCGTACATCTCTTTGAAACTGGAATAGATTTTTATTTAAAAGTTTGGTAGCTCTTTTATCTGCAAGTTAATTTTAGATTGCCAAAATGTTAAATTGCAGTCTACTAGTCTAACATTAATCTAATAACTTTAAGTTACCTGTTGGATTGAATCGCGTGGGAGGAAGAATGATTAACGTACCTGTAGTTACCTAATTAAGTACCCAAACAAAAGTTTGATTTATGTTGCAGTTCATGCAAATTATTTTTAATTCACTTGGCCCAGTTTAATTTTTATGCGAACAATTATACTAAAAGTACAGTATTGAAGAGCATATTGCTGTATATTTTGCAGAAATGTTATGAAAATAATTTTACATCTTCATTCTGCCAATGAATTTTATCTATTTTGTTTCCTTTACAAAAATTGCTTAGATAAATCTATAGAAAGAAGAACACGACCGAATTACCTGCCTATTATGGATTAAAAATATCAAATTAATTATATTCTGCATGAGGCTGATTTACATTTGCAAATGCAAGTGTACTCCTTACCGAAGTCCTTACCACGTCTTTGGACGAGGTCCAAAGAAAAATTTTGGAAACATATTTCCAATTCTCCTATCTATAATAAAGTCTGAAAAGTCAAGTGAGAATTTCCCAAAAAATATTAAAAACCGTCTAGCTTCTGAACTATAAATAATCGCTGAACATACATAGGCGTGTTTCGGGAAGCCCTTGGAGAGAGAATTCTCAAAATGTTTCTGCATTTTTTTTTTGCATTGTCTTTAAGTGATACTCGACAATGAAAAACCGATACTTTTGGACTGACGTTTCGACACAGCTCTTTCCACTAGAATCTATAACATCATCCAAACTGCTGCTCAATTTCATTTAAACTACACCAGTAGGTGTGTCTTCTGTGTTCATGAAACGTGATGGTATCAACACATACGATATTGATTAGTAGTCTACCAATCCGCTCGCTAAGTATTTATGGTAGCATAGTATTTATCACGCTACGTTCATAACAACATCCATTGTGACTGATCTACTGACTCTACAGTAAAATGAAATTCCATTGTGAAAATTGATCGACCACCAGAGGTCGGAATTAGTTAGAGTTATTTATGTACTTACACTGATTTCATACAGAGAAAGAATAAAGTGGATACTTTAAATCTTAGTGGTACTTTGAATGAATCGGACAAGGAAAATAATTCTGATGGGCCGTTTGAATAAGCAAACCCTCATGAGTCTAGACTAGAAGCAAAAGTATTTTCTTATTTATAACAAAGGCGAGGTATAAGTATGAGAATTTGCTTAAGACTATTAATAATTTGTATTGTGAATTAATATAAATACTAATAAAAATTGTATGTTAATTATCTTTGATTTATTTGTCTGTCTATCTGTGAGGTTATTATTATTATTTATTTGTAATATTGTTGGCCACACGGGATTGTCCATTAGAAATCCCTGGAAGATCCATATTAATATCAACATTTCGATGCAAGTACATAAATAACTCTACCTAATTCCGACCTCTGATAATAACTTTTACTCTAGGATTTAAAGTAAGTATTTGACAGTTACCAGCTAAAGTATAAAATATTGTTATGATAGAGTAATTTAAAGCTTATAGAGCCTACTGTCACCCATTGTGTAACCCTATGTAAAACTATATTTATATCTGTAATTAGTACGGTGCACATAATAAAGAGTTTACACTATTCTATTCTAAGAGACTGATGGATTCTTCATTCATTGTCTAATCACTGAATGAATTTGGTTGAACATGTTTGAATCATGGTAATGAACCATGTACCTAACATTGCCATAAGAGGGCCACTATTCGCGGCCCGTGCCGAGCATTCCCACCACAGGCCTCATCGGATCGACGGTTCCCACGGCCTGTCTGCCTGGCCTGGCGCGATCTGGCCTGTGAGAAAGCGGGCCGTGGGACGAAGCATTAATAACCTTGCCAACAACAAAGAAAAGTAGAAAAGTGTTTTCCCTCCATCAAAATAATATCAAATGCACATATCTAACACAGAACATTTTTCTGTTCAGTGGACTGGCTAACAATGTTGGTGACATGTTATTTTTAACTTTTATAGTTCTAAAGAGAGACTCGCACAGGCCAGGGAATCATGGCATAAAAGGGAGGAGGCCTACACTCAGCAGGGGGTGGAACAAGGCTGATGATGATATGATGAAGACAGTCCTAAACATCACTAACGACATAATTAACTTAAAGAATAAGTATGGCTCGGTTTTTTTATTAAGTACTAGCACTTCCCGCGCGGCTTCATCCGCGTGGATTACGTACTTTAGCACCACGCTAGGGGTAGATTTTAAAAAAACACTGATACACGTTACTCTTTATTTTTGGTCTTAAATATAAATACTGAGGTATCGAGTTAATCGGACCGCGCGTTAAAATTCTTCCATACAAACTTTGACACCCGCCAATCCCCCTTTGGGGAGTAGTTTATAAAAACAAAAAATTACATACTTCATAATTTACTTAGATAAGTTTTTGTGTTAAGTTTCAAGTATATTAGCCTGAGAAATAAGATTTTTCATGCAAACAAAATCCTCTCTTTTCACCCCCTTAAAGATCGAATTTCCGAAAATCCTTTCTTAGTTGATGCTTAAAACATAAAAGGCATCAACTGCCAAAATTTCAAGTTTGTAGCCCCAGTGGCTTAGGCTCTGCGTTTATGAATCAGTCGGGACAAGTAATTATAATATGTATAGATTGCTGAATGGGCCTGCTCTTGACTTCGATTACGCCTGATGGAAAGCAATGGATGAGGTCTGTGATGGAACAAGCGTACCCAGAAGATGCCTGTTCACTCTTGCTTTGAAGGCAAATGGGTTATATGTGGAAGGGAACACAGACGCTGGCAGAGAGTTCCACACTTTGGCTGTGCGCATAATAAATGTGGAGGAGAAGCGCTTAGTACGACCGGTCGGGATATCAACCAAGTGCAGATGGTACCTTGCATTACGTCTGGTAGTTACTTTCAGGAAAATAATGAAGAAGACGGAGCTCTAATTTATCTGGCAAAGTAATGCAACTTGGGAAAATAATTATGGAAAATTAGGACAGCTTGTTTTACTTTCAGGAATGCTATATTATTTTTTTATATGTCAACCTATTTTAGGTTTATGATTACTTTAAGATGGATCTACTTTCGGTCTATGATTGCTGGAGCCTGCTTTAGGTAGTCATAAGTGCAATAAATAGGGTAAAAGACGGGGCAACCAAATGTGACGTTATATCAGAAACCAGAAAAGCGGTTATAATTGCATCATACCTAGATGTAACAATTTTCTGGAAAATGCTACCAAATAACACACAATATTTGTTACCTTTACAGCAGCCCGATTTATGAATCGCTACGCATTGCCAGTCGTTCATAATTCCGTCATGTCCGTCCGTATATTGGAAGCTAATAGTTCCTTCAATTACGGCCAATTTCAATTAAATTTCACAGCAGAATGCTTTTTGTGTGCCCAAAGCAGCGTGAAGCGAGTTCACCCTCGGCTTCAATTTAAAAATGGAAGGTTGAATTGCTGAGATCTTTGAACCGATTTTTTTTTTAAACATACTACTTTTATTTTGGAAGACGAAAAATAACCATAGTGTTTTATAATTATTATATTATTCGTGGTTGGATCTAGATCGAAAATAGGATCGTCTCTCATAGCAAAATCTAGATAATTGAAAAAGTAGAATAGATCGTACTTGCGAAAAAATATTGAGGAACATGAATGAAATGTCCAATTCTGTTCTTGGACTTAGCAAAACTGAATTAAACATAAATCTTCGTTCCCATAATCAAAAACTTTTCCAAATCAAATATTGTGATTCTTAAGAAGGATCAATTACTCTAATAAATACTCTTTGATAAATCTATTAAACTTAATCTCTTCCGAAGTACACAATAATACATTTATAGCAATAATACCTGTCTCTTTATAGTAGGATATTTAAATACTATTTTATACGTGATTAGGGTGGTCAGTTAAGTTACCTTGATGACTTGATTGATTCGTTTTGTCACGACAACAACAATATACATATGTACTGGGTTCAAGAAAGTAAACAGACACATAAAAATAATATACGGATTATTTACGAAAACTTTTAGAATGGTCAATGAATTTACGGTAAAAATAAATGTAGATGGAAGATGTCTGACCTGAATTTAAGACTCAACTTAATAGCATATTTTTCTATCTCGTCAGAAAAACTTAAGTATCTACAATAATAAGTCTTCAGACAAAACGCTTTTGCCCAAAAGTCAAACGCAGTATCATGATAAATGGTCATCTACTTGACAGATTTTTTTGTCTCAAACGACGTTCTCTCACGAAAAGTTCAGTATCTTAGCGCTTTCAATTGTCCCTCGAGGCACTGTTTATTTATACAATATTTATATCGCCAATATTATTTGTCTACATACAAACGTTATAGATTTCTTGTTAACGATATTACGATTGGAAACCATTCAGACCATTTCTTTCAATACCAATTTGGAAAGGGTCTTTTAATATAATGTGTTGGACCCCCAATAACGTAACCATCAACTAATATTGATTCCATAGAATATAATTCCATAAATCAGGAGGTATAGAGCGCTTATCCCGGCAACAAATTTTCCACGATTGAATGGATTTTTTATGTGGCTCCGACCTTCCAATTAGGCAAGCTTCTATAGGAACCTCTTAACTCACGTTCTCATTATACTCCTACCGAAGGAAGTTAAGAACGTGCCTATTTAAGCACAAGCACATAATTGGCTAAAACATAATTTCCAGTAACTGTTTGGTATAATGAGGACCGAGATATAACCATATCGCGTTTTCCACGTGATTGTCGAAAGCGTTTGAGATGAGAAATTGTTTGTGATAACGAGTGTCATTAGTGAAGCATGCGAGCGACGATCTCCGAAAAGCGGTGCCTCAACAGCGTCACATCCTGCCGCGTAAACGGTGTTTTCCTCGCTGAGCGGACTGCCGGCAGCCGAAGCAGGCTGGCCCGCTCCGCGAGACTCCCGTTACATAACGCACCTGCATTCCGCGAATACTCTCACTCACCGGACACCGGTACTTACTGCATCGATTATGTCACGTCTCAGCTGACGATAAAGCACTACGTACGAGCGAATCCGAGGTAAGGTACAGTCGCGCGGTGGCTCGCTCCGCGGAGGCGGCCGTGTGACGGAGCGCGTGGGTTCGAGTAGCGGGGTCGATGTCGGGGAGGAAGGGGCACGGAGGCTGCGGACTCACCGTGCGGATGGTTACATAAGTCGGTTGGCGGGAGCGAGGACACGTGCAGCCCCTCCGGGGCTTGTGGCGCGACTGGCGGCGGGTCGGGCGCCGCCCCGCGCCACTGCCACGCGGGGCGCCGCCGCCTTCCACCCAGACACGATTAAACAGCCTTCACGTGCGACTCACGCTTTAAAAGCGCGCCTAATAAACCTCACCTATAATACTTACATTTGGAGATTATGGAGCAGAGATTTCTTGTAATTATTCATCCTGTGTACACTGGCTTATTAACTCGTTGGGATTTACATAGAAGTGTTGGAAGAGGTAGGTATTGTTAGACAGTCTAGACTAGTCTTTATCGTCGTTAAATATGCAAACGTATCGCTTTATTCGAGCGCGGTAATCTACACTTTAAGTAGCGTATTATTTACTTCTGCTACTCTACTATGTGGAGTCAGGGGTTAACATCTACCTACTGTATACTAATAGACAATTGAGCAATATTGGGCACAACACTTGGGCACAAACACTCACGGACAATACCTATATCGAAGCGGATTTGTTTACACCTATTATAGGTACTTACTGTTAGATCACTGGTTAAAATAAGTCCACAGACGATATTATTACGGCTAATTAGTTATTTCACTTCAACTTCAGTACAACCACACTTCTGCTTATCTCAAATAAATAATGCAATAAGGGACAGTTCAACCTTTCAACAAAAAGACGCGAACCGAACAAAACTGGCCGTGTATCGAAAAAACACGAATATCTAACAATCATGCACTAATATAAAGGCTGCAGCCGGACGATTGAAAAGAATAGAAAATTCATTTAACTTAATTTATTTTATAAGAATTACATTGTTTTGATTCTTGAATTTCAGCATGATGTCCCGAGGATGTAGCATCATCAGTTTCCATTGATTGATTTCTATGAAGACGGTTCGCTCGTTGTCGTCGGTACATCAGTGCGATGATAAGTGCACTTGCACCGGATAGTATTTGATAGATTGGAATCGTGGTATGGTAGAGAGCTGTATCAACTGGAGTCTGTAGCATGATTTTCGTATTAATAGAGTGCAGATTTCCAGGATCAGCAGAGATTAGTATGATTGGTGCTTCACTTGAAGTTTCTGTCTTCAATATTTGTAGGTATAGAGGCATGAGGAACAGGGTGTAAAGTTCACTCATCCTCCATAGAAAAGGGAGGATCCTCCGACCAGACGGGTGTTGTGTCTGGTGGGCTACTGCCCGACGGTTGATGTCGGGATGTTGTATATATGCTAGTCGCGCGGTAAACTCTGTTTGCGCGATGCAGGATTTTGCGTGACGTCAGTGTGACGCGTTCCATTGTGGCGATGCCGCCACATAGGTAATTGCATATTTTCCAAAGTGAATCCCTTGATATGATTATGAGAGTTCGCTATGGTGAATAAGGGCGTTTTGGGATAATAGCTTCCTTCAAGGGTTTTATATGTTTCCTCTCTGCATGATATCTTCACTTTGGTTGGATATGGGAAACTGATGGTGTAATGCGTCTCGTCGAGTTATTCTGCAACTTCTTTCTTCAAAGCGACTGAGGACAGCTTACAAGATGGGAGAAGTTCTTGCTTGGAGACCAGATGCTGGACATAATCCGGATCATCTTGAGTCTTATACTTACTTTGATTTTGCTTCGCAGAGGTACGGAGAATTTACCTTCGGGCATTAAGCCTCCATGTACATAGAATCTTGTCCGGAAATCGCAATAAAAGGTGAGGTAAGAAAAAGGATTTTATCATTCTTGTTAGGGACAATGGATGGGTTATAAAGGTTGTAGATTGGAGGAAGGCAATCGGCACCTTAAATACTTTAACTATGTGATTTTCTATATAAAAGTATACTAGCCTAAATATGTCATGAGGGTCTCTTGGTTCTAATTCAAGGATTTCATCATTTGAGTATAAACTTGTTAATTTTTATAGCATATTCCTAATTTCAGCTATACAACCATATGTGGTGTGCTTAATGCACGTAAAAAGGCTAAAGTGTACTCTAATTCATGGAGTTCTTCTAACGTATTATCTATGTTATCACTTAAGATGATTAAGTATTGAACCATATGGGCGTAGTGGATGAAATCGAAGACAGCCGTACTATTAACTATCTGATTTAAAACATTGCCTATTCTCTCCTGGTTTTTAGTTATATTAATTAGTAAATTGGAATTATGTGAAACCCAAGTTTTAGATAGACTAACAAGCGGATTAAGTTGAGACTGTATATTAAACTCATTTTCCTTAAGGATTTTTATAGCATTATTGTATTGAATTGCATCAGTTTGGTCAAGATTACCGGATGGATATACTATTGATAATGGTACCGAGACCATCGATAAGTCCTCTTTTATGACGATTATGTTCAAATGACTAGCTGTGTAGATATTTTAGTTAATTTAGATGTAAGGTAATTAATGTGCGATTGAAATAATAGGGATATCCTGTTATTTAATTTGCATCTAAAATCAGTCAATTTTGTACTAACTGTATCTATCTGAGATTGTATAGCATCGAGATTAACATAATAAAGAAAGGAGTGTTAGTGGAAAACGATACGCGTCGTTCCTAGATTACACGGAAGTATTCTAGGGCCGTTTTCTAAAGGATCAATCGTTACTTATTGTCCTTGCGTCATTTGGAGTAACAGCAACAGTAAAATTCTGTAACGGGACCTCGTTTCTTTTTAGTATAAATATCTATGGGAAGATCGGCCAAGACTGTATTTAGTGAAACGTGGAGCTAACTTTTGTCTGCTAGCTGGAGGATTGTGGACAAATACTTGCTGGTCAGGGCTATATTCCTTTTCAGGTTCGCGATCTTTATTCCTATTTTTCAGTTAATTCAGTCCTATGGTGAAGAGATGTTGCATTCATATTTCGTAGACCTGGGTTAGTCGTTTTTCATGGTTTTGTGAGTAATTTTGCAATAGGTGCTCAGATAACTTTAAATCCAAGGGATCGCGAGGATCAAAGTGTCCTGTGATTAAGTCTATAGACGTACATTTAGTGAAGCTGTTTACAGAGCTATTATATATAACCTAAAACAACATAGGGCATGAGATTTATGCCAGGTTCATTTCGCTTTTCTAACTTCAGTATTCTGAGATGTTTGAGAATGAAAGCGTTCTACTATGCCATTATTTTTAGGGGTATGTTCAATTATTTTATGATGCTGTATCTTATGAAGACGTGCGAATTCTGAAAATAATGCATTAGTAAATTCAGAGCCTAGACCACCACCTCTTAAAGCAGTATTACTTTAATCTTACTTCAGTGTAGGAAAGAGATGGAGCTAGACGTCCTATATAGCACCATCTCTTTCTCACACTGAAGTAACATTAAAATAATACTGCTTTAAGAGGTGGTGGTTGGCCCCCTGGTCCTTGGTCTGTAGCTATTGTATAAGGAACGCCATGATGGGTGCAAAACGCTAAGAAAGCTTGAATGACACTTAACGCAGTTCCATCTCTGAGATGATATGCTTGCGCAAATTCCGGGAAAGCGTTAACTTAAGGTAAGAAATTTCTCATTTTGTGCTGTGAAAAGATCGAGATCGGGGTTTAGTTGGAGGAGCAAATATGGAAAATATTTGCTTAACAAGGTTTCGATCGTATTTTGCTTGTCCACAGATACCACATTCGTTAAGATATTTTGATATACTTTCTTTCATCTTGGGTCAATAATAACGATGTGATAAAGCAAGGAAACATTCAGTTATACCATGGTGATTTGTTTTTCCTGTATGGCAACTACGAATAATTTCCTGTTGTTTTATGTAGTCTTTAACGTTCTTCATGTCTTTTTTTGTTAAGAGCATATTCAAGGCGGAGCTTTTGAATTTATCTTGTATAAACGCAGAGGGGGATGGATAAGAATTCCTATTATTTTGGCTTTTACATATTCTTTTACAGCATTAATTTCGTCTTCTTCAAGATCAGTCTCTGATAGTTGTATAGTTGTTTTTGTGTAGGTTTCGAATGGTGGTGGTTTGTGTAGGTGGTTTGGTGTTTCCAATATAGGACTCTCCGCACTGGTGTGAGCTGTTGCCGTTGTAGAATCAATTACTGAAGGGGTTTTTTCATAGTGGAAATTACCTAAGTTTTCAAGAACGTCCGAAATGTTGGGTATAGGATGGCAGTCATCTATAGTTTTCTCGTTTAATTTCCTGAAGTCTATAACCAAGCGTCATTTAGTTTTTCCGCTGGCGTCGGCTTTCTTGGGAACTACCCAGATGGAGGAGCTCCGCGCAGACTGTGAGGGACGTATGATATGTTCTGGCGTTTTAGAGATTTGATCCTGAACTTCTTGCATTATCTAAGAATGGGTATCGGTAACTGTTTGTGTATATTGGCACATCATTCGTCCATCATCATCATCCGATAATGACTTGCCATCAATAAAAATTTTAGTTCCTTTTTGTAATACAAATCTAATTAAAAAGAATGTTTGTTGTTGTGAATGTGCATAACAAATTTTATTAAATTACCTAAGATCATAAGGGAGCTCCCATTTAAATATTTTAAAATTAAATTGCGTCAATGGCTAATAGAAAATTGTTTTTATAGTTTACAAGAATTTCTACAACACAAATATTTTTTTTTTATTTATTTATTTTAGGCTTCCTAATGTTTTGTGGCGTATCTATTTTTTATTTTGACTTTAAAGAATTTTTGTTGGGTTGGTATATAAAGAAAAAATGTTATTACTTAAGTTTTGTTGTGTGTACCTATATATTTTATTGTAGTTAACTTAAAATTTACCTTAATTTTAAAAATTATATTAGAATATAGGTATTTTTCTGGATATTCTGTATATCTTATTTAAAATAAGTACTTACTTAGGTATTAATGTAAAATTAGGATTTTCATGCCCTAAACAGACAAAATATGGACTGTACGTTAAACCACCATTTTTTTACAACTGGTAACACCTGTATTTTCTGCAAATAAATGTTTCTTATAAAATACATCGGCGTATTGAGCGCAAAGTGCTTCCAAATTAGCTTTTTCTTCGGGGTTCAAATGATCGGTAAGTAGACGAGACAAAAACATTTACACGATCGGACTGTTGTTTGGTGCGCATGCACTGAACATTGAATAATTCTGTACTAACAAGGCGATCCATAGAAAAGACTACGTCATGACGTAACGCGTTTGTTACCTCTATTATACCTCTATTACTTTTTACAGTTGTAACGCAATCACTTATCAAATAATTTGAAACACTCTGTTCAGAAATTAAAACGTTTCCATCCTCAGAGTTTATAGGAACTTTAACTAATTTAGATGAATTTGCCGGTACTATGTCTTCGTATAAGGTTACTATTGCAAGAGTCGTACAATAATTGTTATAATATGTCTGTCAAAATCTTTAACCAAATACCCAAACAGATCAGAGAGCTGCCATTAAATTACTTTAAAAAGAAACTGAAGTTATGGCTCTATAATAATGTGTTCTACACAGTAAGTGATTTTTGAAATCAAAGTTGCAAATAATAATAAGATCTCACTAGTAATATAATTATATAATTAAAAAAATATATTTTTGATTTTTTACCACATGATGTCAAAAGTGTTTTTGTATAAACTTAATTTTATTTTTAAGGCTTTTTCTGCACGCTGAAGTAAGTAAGCAAAATATGTGGAACTACTTATATTTATATTTAAGACCTTTTATGTACCATATTTTATGCAAATAAAGATATACTATACTATTAATTATTAAAGGGCTACTAGAATTACGAGTGACCAACACCTGTTTTTCAAGCCAATGTTAGATTCAAGTGTTTCTATTAAGTCATAGCCAATCAAACCATCAAATAGTTATGAAACGCATAGTCGAGAAGAGTCATATCACTTGGCTCATTAAATTCTTGGAAACACGTTATAGTGATAGAATAGGGTTTACACCATTAACAAAATAATCGCTGTAATATTCGTACTGCAACTGGTTGCTAAAATCATTATAATTAGATTTCCGTGTTCTAAAATCATTTACGGGTGGCGGATTCCCGGGTTTACATCAGTCATGGGTTGCACATGGGACGAATGGTTTAGCCACATACTGACTTACGCCACTCATAGGTTGCGGGCCTTGCAGGGTGTTACTAGATTCTTAAAATTGACTTAATTAAGCGGCGGCGAACTAAATATTTGCTACGTACGTGTGGGACCGTGATATTGAGGGGGTAGACTTTTCCAAATCGGATCAGATTGCTGTACTTACGCATTAATGGTCGCGAGGGTCCTGGCATGTTAAAAGGCCTAGGGGGTGGCAAATTGAAAGGACGCGGTGTGGGTGGTGCTTTATGAAACGGTGGCATAAGGCCATAAGACAATTTAGGACTGAGCTGATGCTGAGGCTGCGGCTTCCAATCGCTGCTTCAAATACAACGTATTCATCTCTTCATGCACAAACTCTAAAGCTTTAGACCACGTTATAAGTACGACTATACCATGAGTGTCTTGTACAAAGTGTGTTACGATTCAATGGTACTCGTTATCGTTTATGTAGGCTGATTTGTGTCATAATAGTACTAAAAAGATTTTGACATTGTTTATAAAATTCTTGCGGAGTTGCCGAACCTTGTGTTAAAAGCTCTAGATCATTGTACGAGGATGTCTCATCGCGTTGATCGGCGAAATTATTAACTAAAGCACTCCTAATTCCCTCCCAAGTTTCCGGGATACCATTCGAATTAATCGTACGCGATGCGGGTGTCGGTTTTATTTAAAATTTCGAAAAAAAAAAGTTACCAAATTAGTTCATTGAAATTCCGGTTCATCTCCCACAAACTCTTGTACTAATTTATCATATATTCATACAAGTGATCACACTTGTATGAATCGAGTTAATAAGCTCTAGTTTCCGTCGAACTCCGGAACCAATCGTAGGGCCTCGTGAACTTGATACACTGAGTCACCCATAGTCTATATAAATGAACTACTACTATCCTCCTATTCTGTCTCTAAATTTCTATTAGTGTCTAAGGTACTAATCCTACTATTACTACGTAACTTATGAGACAGAGATTGCCGTGAATGTAAAATCTTGGAAAGTTACAGGATAACAATTAAAGATAAAAAGGAAGCGACTCCAGAGCGATTCTAAAGTACTTACTTGCAATGATTTTGTACCTACCTCTATCGATGTCTGGATGCTCCTCTAGACGGCTTCTCTTGTAGGTTCAGGATACTCGATCGGTGCCCGACGGCCATTCGGGTGACTCGCGATCCTATCCATTTACTCTCGCCAACCGGCCCGCGAGTATCCTACCGACTGCGCCAATTACAAAGGCTGCAGCCGGAGGATTGAAAAGAATACAAAATTCATTTTACTTAATTTATTTTATAAGAATTACATTGTTAATTAATGACTAAAAATAGTCGACAGTTGGCCGATGCTGTGCCAAAAGTGATCGTTTCACAAAGACCGATGTCCGGTGCCAGGCTGCATCACGTTGTGGTGCGTCGGCGCCTCTTGTCCGCGGCTGATGCCATGCGTGGTAACTAGGTAAAAGCCTGTCAGCGGTTTAAGTGCTATGCGAATATGTAACACACTCCAAAATAATCTTTATGCATCGATGTCTAAACTTTTTCTTTTTAATCGAAAAGGTTAACAACTGAATAAATTAATTATGGAGTAATCTTTTTTTTTACATATTATGTATTTACTACCTAATCGTCATCATCTGCTCGCCTTTTCCCAACTATATTGGAGTCGGCTTCCAGTCTAACCGATTGCAGCTGAATACCAGTATTTTACATGGAGCGACTGCCTATCTGACATCTACAACCCAGTTGCTGTGACTGGTTGTCAGACTTTTGGGCTTCTGACTACCCGTATAATAATCGGGACCAACGGCTTAACTTGCTTTCCGAGGCACGGAGGGGTCTCGGTATGTAAAGATGGTAACCCATCCACGGACCAACCGCGGCAAGCGTAGCTTAACCTGATCGATCGACCCGTGCGACTATTATTAATTAGCCACGAGCCCCTCCGTATTCCCCACATTGTGTGAATTCATTTTAATTCATGCATGTCAGCCCGTAAAGGTCCACTGTAGAACATGGTCATCCTAATAGGCGACTACAGCGATCGCTCGTTAGGGAATATTGCCTAATTACAGCACTTACAGCGCTTGACAACGATTGCTGATGGCAGTGCCCCTGTTATAATGAAATTGTGTGGAACTAATAGGATTTGTAGTCTTCAGT
Organism: Fissipunctia ypsillon; assembly: GCA_947568875.1. NCBI lineage: Eukaryota > Metazoa > Arthropoda > Insecta > Lepidoptera > Noctuidae > Fissipunctia > Fissipunctia ypsillon. The sequence goes on along the minus strand of OX387659.1, from coordinate 8,871,494 downwards.
TTAACAACAATTTTACCCTAAAGGTGAGTAAAGACTAGAGCATTTCCTTGTAACAAAACATCGAGCCGCACTAATGTGTCACCCTTTTACAAACCGAATAATTAATGAGCACGACGCTTGACGCTTTGTTACAACTTAATATTGCAAACAAACGAGTGAATTTGCGTAACATTTCATCGAGCAATGACACGATCCTGCAGATCCTATTTCAACAAAGAATAAACGCAAAATAGCAAAGAATGCTACAGGTAACCGTGTCGAACATTCGCAGGAATACATTACATAGAAATGCTTTTTTAAATTGAGATTTTGTTTGTATTGTACCATTCGTAAGAACGTTACATTACATGGAAATGCTCGAGAAAATACTCCTTTATGTTTTCTGCTCAGCTACTATTTGAAAGACTAATTATTTATCTTTCTACTTATTTATTTTAAATATTCACAATAACAAGCCTTTGATGATCTAGTTTCAGTGGCGGAACGCTTATGTTGTAGGTTGATATCGTAGGTTCGATTCCTGAAGTACCTAGATCTGAAAATATTAATATAAAACTCCTGCACGGTGTTTGAACATATTAATTTTCAGTCCATAACTGCAACTTAACTTTAGAAAAAAATTCTAAGATTTGAGAACAAAACTTATAATCAACAATTCAACCTGACCCCACTAGCTTCTGTCCGCGTGAAATTTCTTGTTCCCGCGACCCACCCCGTCGCATCACATCGTCTGCCCGCGCTATTACTTCGTTTTCACTTTTAACGTTCTTTCTGACTTTCCTAGCATGGGTCCTAGCGTGATGTTAAATAGCCTTCCTCAAAAATTGGGCTATGAAATGCAAAAAGATTTTTTCAAATCTTTTTTTCAAAAGTTCCAGAGATTACCGTGTTCAACCAAACAAACGAAAAAACAAACTTTTCAGCTTTATTATTAGTATAGACAGATATGTAGGTATATGTAGGTCTAGGTATTGTATTGGTAAACCTAAATAATTGTCTTTTAGGGTTCCGTAGTCAACAAAATCCCTTATTTTAAACTATAATCTCGTTGACAAGTAGGTAGGCACTGGGGATACGAATAACCTAGGTATTAGAAAGCAATGTTAAATTTGAAACTTTCCCATCTAGGATTAGTAACTACAATTTATTTTCAGCCTTTTCAGGCTTAAACTTACTTATTAAACAGTGTCTATTTCTCAAATGTTTATTACAAAGAAAACAATAGTGATGTACAATAAATATTGTCTTGTAAATTGTAAAACAGAAATCTATCTAAGCTAATTTAATCTATACAAATACATAAATAAAATTGAAGTGTCTGTTTGTAATATCAAAATAACAACTTTTTTCTAAATGCTTAAGAAAGTATATACGGCACCTATAACAAAAAAGCAATTTTTAGAAATGTTGTCTGTCTGTCTGTCTGTTTGTTCCAGCTAATCTCCCAAACGGCTGGACCGATTTAGACACGACTTTCACTGGTAGATAGCTGATGTTACGGCGGGTAACTTAGAAAACTTTTAGTTTCGAAAAATAATTAGGGTTCCGCGCAAAAAAAAATTAAAACCCATGAAATTATGAACAAAAAGTCGGATTTGGGAAATTCTTTTTGCATTTGGTAACCCAATTATCGAGGACGGTTATAGGCTATTTAACATCACGCTACGATCCTTAGGAGCCGAGCAAAAAGAAATTTTAGTATAAGTATAGAAGTATAGAAGTTATTTAGTATATTGTGTATCTTAAGACATCCACGCGAACGAAGTCGCGGGGCATAGCTAGTAATAATATAAAGAGGTAACATTCTTGCTTTTATTGACCAGATTGAGTGGAGATTCGCAAAAGCAAACGTGCTCGGAGGAAGGAAGTATTCGAGTAAAATGCTTGACCGTACTTCCGGGATTGTCCTGATAGCCGTGAAATACCTCTCCACTCCTCTTGAACACCTCAGGACATGTTGCCCCCTTGTCGCTACGACACTATGTGCTAGCGACCCTTTCCGGGGGCCCATTGTTGAATGTGCAAGTCACCCCTGCCATTTTATCCGTGTATTGTAGGTATATTTATAAAACATTGGTCAGGCAGGGGCCATGGTCCTTCCATAGTTTTAGGTAACCAATCCACTCTAGCGTCCCAAATCCATAGTCCAGTCCACTTTGTTTTAATATCCTGCAATAGTCCTACACCAACCGGGGGTTGTCCTTGGGTGCACTCGCATAGTGCGTACAGGGATAATCGTCGGTTGGTGCATCATTTTTATTGAAAGCGTCTAACGGGCCTCTGCGAGTTGGCTTCGGCCCCTCGTACGCCTTCCAAAAGTCTGGGACCCCAGGGTCCCGAGATTTGTCAAAGACATAGTAATAATAAAGAGGCAAGATTGTTGGTTCATATTATTATGTTTGTAAAAAGTAATATCTGGAAGAAAAAAGCCACGCTATAGCCAAGTGCAGTAGGATATGTTTTATGTAAAAATACGCGGACGAAGTCGCGGGCAGAAGCTGGTATAAAAATAATCTTTAAACTGTCTACGTGCTGTGCGGGACAAACAAAGGGAACTGTATTGATCACGACGATCTACACAGCTGGGTACTTACTAGAATTCTATGTAAAGATAATCCTTGCACAAAGAAATTCGAATACTTACCTACATAGGTACTATCGAGGAAACTTACATCTGACCTATTTGAAAACAAAATCCCGTGCACACGCTGACCACATCTGTTAGCAAGTGTTACTATAGCGGCCGAGCGCTGCAAGCAAGAATAGTCCTAACGGTGTATAGATGTTCGTTTTTCCCATGGTACCTATACAGTCAGGGTGGAGTGAAAATATATGGAGATAATTTTTTTGTTTTTTTTTTGGTATAGCATAGTGGTAAAAAGCTGCCAATGTATGAGTAAATGAAGTATATTAAATATCATTTTTTTATTATAATGGTTTGAGGTGCCCCAGCACGAAACAATTTTGAAAAAAAGTATAATTTCGTTCATTTTTGACAGCCTTATTCAGATTTGTATGAGGTTTATATACGTCTGAATATGGCTGTCAAAGATGAACGAATTTATACTAGGTAGGGTCAACAACAAAAGTCGAATCAACATTTCTGTTTTATAAAACTTGATTATTAAGCAAAATTCCTATTTAATTAAATCGGTACAGAAGTTACATTTAAAGACTATTTATAGAAATCAGAGATATAAACTCGTCCACCCCAGACATCATACATTTTTATAGGCCTGTAAGTCTAGGTAAATATGAAGTTTCCCTACATAAGCAAATGTGACTCATCTCGGGGCCGCGGGCGGCTGTCTAGCCCATGCTTCTCAAACTCGGAACAGACACAATTGCCCCGATTTACTTCTCCTTTGTTTTCGCTACGACGAACTTAATCGTAGAAACGTGCCTCGAGTGCTTTCTTTCCCGATATTATGTCTAGAGCTGTATTTTTGTACCCATGAGCAAAAGTTGTGTTTAGCGCCATCTGTTGTCGAGTAGCGGTAGTGTTAAAATTTGGCTTGAAACAAGTATACAGGATTAGACTTATGAAAGCTGCCACCTTGTTTATTTATTAGGAACTTTTTAAAAACTAGTTTCTAACAAATATTATTTTTATTTTGTTGGGCTAACGACACTTCTTTTTGCTTCTCCGCTCGACGACGGTGTACCAACCGTAAAACTGACGCACAGGAAGAGCACGGATGCTAATTCCACTGGGACAACTGGGAGCTCCTCCGCAAATGCTCAAAGGACGGCCACCGAAAGAATAAAAGAAATAAAAAACATTCATTTGGACTAAACGTAACGCATAAAGAAAAAAACATAAAGCACACGAACACAATATGAACCGTATAGTATTTTGATAGGACTCCGGCATAACTCTCCATTCCCGGGCCTTTCTCCCGTGTCTCCACGAAAAGGAACTAATAAACATAGCTCATGCAGTGCTAAAAATATTAGGTCAACAACGTGGTAATGAACTGACTGCCTATGTTATGTATCATCACTGGGTGGAGAGTGCTCATGGCTGGACTCATTATACTCAAAAAAAAAAAATGGGCTGTTACACAGAGTACGGAGCGCCTAGAGACGGAAGCACTAATATTTCGTGCTGCGTGCTGTTGAGCGCACATCTTATCTGTCACGCACGAACGCCTTTCAAAGCCGTCAGATGGCGTTTATAAAAAAAAAATTGGAAAATCCAAAATTGCACGCCTCACAGACATAAACGCGTGCGAGGCAGTAGCAACAGTATCCTGCAGATGGTCGTATCTCGTGCGGATTGCCTTGTCCAGAACAAATGGATGCATATTGTGATGGGTATTGACTAACATAGTGCATAAGATTTTACTAACACCTATAATTGTAATGATTTATTTTTTCTGTGTTTTTTATATATTTCTCTGTATTTATAATTTGAAATTGTATGGATTGATTTTATCTGAAATTAATTGATTAATAATAATAATAATAAATGCTGACGATAAATTTTACTGAAAAAATCTAAGAAAATTCAATCGATTTTTGTTACATAAAATGTCTTTTGAACGGTTATGAGTTTGATAACGAAAATCAATAGGGCTCATCCGAAGGATGAAATAAAATATAGAAGATGATTTAGATTAATCCATTGTGTGTGACGACGTATATCGTGATGACAAACAGACATACTTCCCAACGGAAAGCACTACACGTAATTTTTTTATTACATTTTTTGTTATACAAGGTGTAACAGGAGGATTGACATTCCTTTAAACCACGTAAAGAGAATCATGTCCTTTGCCCGTATACAAAAATCAATCAAATCCAATGAATACTTTAGCCACAGGAAATTATTTTTCATTTTCTTATTTTACAACATGATGTAGATCTGAGTCCGTAATAATAGGTAAACATTGCTGCCGCTGCGCCCCGCACCCCGCACCGCACCGTTGGTCAGTAACTTTGCGTAGATAAAGCGTGTTTACTTTTTATGCAGTTGATTCTACTATTTATTTTGTTTGAAAACTGCAATTTTTTAATTTTCCATTAACTACTAATCTTCGTGTTTTAAAATGTTTCAATGGATTAGTACTCTGCTCGTTTTCATTAATGTCGTACATCCAAAAACACGTTGTATATATCAAGGTATATCTACCTAAAAATATATTAATCTTATAATTTCAAATCTCTAGTTTTTAAAACTTCCCTGCTAATATGAATTCCATGTATAAAATTGAGAGTATAGAAACGATTAATTTTATGTTGGAAAATTTTGACAAGGCGCTGAAACCGAGAATAGAGCACGCTCACACGCTGAAGCGTTGTGAGGCGTGCAATTATACGTCATTTGCGAGTAAACGCTTGCTTTGTATGTTATTGCAGTACTGTGGGCTGTTATAAAGATTTATGAAGAAAATAAAACCAGTTGCGATATGAACATTATTTATTAGAGATAAAAACGTATGGATGGATAGTTGCACTATCCACAAATCACAATCCACATAAATACTTAGACCATTAGTGCAGTAACTTGTTGTATATGTTTAAACCATAATGTTTTTCGTTTCTTTGTAAGATAAGTTACAAACATTCTCATTTCAACTTTTAATATTTATTTATTAATAAACAACTTATATTCATAGTTTACACCCCACGTAAAGTTATCGGTTAATACAAGTATATTTTGCGAGTCATTAAGTAGGCCGATACCCACAATTTAGAATTTCGAAAATTCGTATTTCTACAATTAAAATATTCACGTGTGTTTTATTAAATACGTACCTATAAGATGTCATATTCTATACCAATAGATAATGATTGAAGAATATTACATAATAAGAAAATATTTATAAAAAATACAATTTGAATGAAATTCATAACAAATATTGTTCACATAAAATGAAAATTAAAGCTACACAATGAATTGGTAATTGGTGGTACTTACACTTTGAAATTTAAAAATACAAAAGTATTTTTAAACTTCAAAGTTTAGCTTATTGTTAGTTTAGCTACTTGGCAACGCATTGTTTTCTTCAGTCTTCATTATTCTGAGTTTCCATGCAAGTAAATTAATTTGCAATAAATTACCACCCGGTTTCTAAAAGCCTGAACAATAAAATCTGTTTTATGTTATCATACATACATAAACTCACGCCTTCTTCCCATGTGGGTAGGCAGAAACTACTTAACACCACCTGCTACGATCCTTACATACTCCTTTTCAATGTAGAAGAAAACTGTCAAATTAGTTCCGCGTAGATGGCGCTAAGCGTTTGTTACTCTCATTCGGCTGTCAATGGCTTTCATTCAAGTGCCTTGTTAAAAACGTTGCCGCGAGATGGCGCTAAGTGTTTTTCTTGTCCCTTAGTAGTCGCTTTGTCTTCAAGACGACTTTGACAAGTGACAAACACACAGCGCTCTCTTGCGGCGAAGCTTCCAGGAAACAACCCCATTAAATTAAAAATATCATACCGACAGCTTTGATTGGTTGAACCAAATAATACTTGAAACAAAAGACATTTTGACAGAAGAATAAATTCGGGTCGATATTCAAATAGAGTATTAAAATAAAATAACACTGCCTCGTTGGTCTAGTGCTCGCAGGCGCTACTGCTGACCATAAGGTCCTGGATTCGGTTCCCGGATCGGACAGAGTGGTATTGGGTTTTTATCCATCTGGAATTTCTCAATAAAAGCCCGGAGTTTGAATTTGTACAACGGGACTTAAACATAACTGGCGAAATATGGGGGGTACACCTCTGCCCAACCCTTTGGGGAATACAGGCGTGATGTTATGTTATGTATTAATTTTTTTTTTTTAAATGTCTTAATGTTTTAAGTTTTTTTTTTAAATGTTTTAAATGTCTCTTGCTACTCTCTTATATAAAGTAGCAAGCATAAATACAATCGTTTAATGGCCCGATATTAAGGTATCCATGATAGATACCTACTCTATTCGGCAAAATTAGGCTTATATTAATAGTGAAATGGGCTTAAATATTTATATTTTTACTAATATACTTAATATAGAAAAGGAACTTAAAAAATCTAAATAGTGCATTTAATAAAAATGTCAGTGATTATGGACATATTTATTTACAACACAACTGCCTAACTAAGGCGATGGTCACACGCACGTAAAAATATCGCGGCGATTATTTTTCGCGCACTGGATTTTCAACGCCGAGAGTTGAAAATCCAGTGCGCGATTAAATCCCGCCGCGATAATTTTACGTGCGTGTGAACGTCGACTAATCCTTCGCGGAAAACCGGCTTGATATTATTTTACAATTAATTGACCAACACTTAGTTCTCACTCAATCAAAATTTTACAAATGATAACTATTGAAAATTGACATAGTTTTGTTGATTTCTCAATTCCTACGTTTATGGCCATTTTGAAACATTCAAAATGTCCCGCTTTTTATAAAACAATATTTATTAAATACAATACTGCCTGGGAACCGCCAGGGCCAGGGTTAAAACCCCTTGAAATCAAATCCTAATTTAACCATTTATGGCTCAATCATCGTGTTGAAAACCACAGAGGCGTGTATTAATTTCCCAGATTTCGTCTAATCGTAAAAATTAGTCCTCCAACATTCTTCTACCTTTTTGTTTCCTAGACTAAACTTCAAATAATTAGGCATTGAAATGTCTGTATAAATAAATTAAATAAAAATATTATTATTATTTGGATTATTACTATTCAATCAATGAGGAGTATTTTGTCGATATTTCACGAGACAGCGCGACGAAGCATGAATAATTTGAGACAATAAGGCAAATAGAATACCTTTTTTTTTGGATGGGAAGTCATCAAATGACTTCTCCCGCTCTGGGCGGAGCAGGAGGGCATGTCAGACTTTTACTGACTAAAACCCACCCGTGTTCCTTCAGTTGCCTATGCCAGGGCCACGGTAACTCTTTCGGAAATCCCGCAATACCTAAGGTAATGCACCTATGTCTTATACATTTATTTACCATTACTGAGGAGCCCGAAGATAAGACAGCTTGGCTAAGAGGTACGCCACTTAACGGGAACAACGGAGCTCTTTTTCAAAACTTATTTGAAGCAGGAAATGGCTTATTGACTTTTGGATAGTTCTGATTCTCAGCCATATTTAAATGATTGAGTCTTAATGGTTTTCAGTTAAAAAATACTCCTCATTGCTTTTACATAACATTATTATACAATAACAACATCATATCGACTTATAAATAATCAAGAAACCACAACACTTCCATCTTACGTTAAAAGTGATAACATCAAGATCATAAAAATTTTGTCTACTTACGTCCACAGCAGATCATGCTGCAGAAATATCTTTTCACTACCTTTGGCTTGGTTTTCTTTGGAGACGAGGTTGGGACCCTTTGGTACCTGGACGAGTGCATCGGGATGACCAGCTCTAGGACCGAAGCATCGTCGTCTTCGTCGGAAGCCGTCAGTTCTACTTCGTAGAGCGGTGGTGAGGATCGGTCGGGGCTGGACTCTCGAGTCGCGTTCTGGTCTTTGGTGTACTGATCCTGAGGCCACTGCATGATGACTAGATCGTGGTCCTCGTCTACATTTTTCTGTAATTTGAATGCAGTTGGTTTTAGTTATGTAATGAGTTACTTTTTGGTTCGGTTAATAGCAGCGTCAGTGGCGTTCATTATATCCTCAAAACTGCAGGTGCAGGACACTTGGGCCATTCCACCAAGTGGATCATGTTCTGTACAACAGCACCCTCATTACGTAACACGCTTTTAATCACAATCCGAGAGTTTTGAAGGATATTGCTAATCCATAGCTTCATATGTTTGAAAAATTCGTCTGCTCAACAACATAAATAATGCAATGAACGTGGGTGAACTGTCAATTCTTATTTTATTTGTGTTACGCAATTACCCCGCTGAGCACAAATAATTTAAAAAACACCATCGGCTCGAAAACAAGAAGCTATTTTAAAATTTAAAAAAAAAGTTTGTTAAGTTCAAACTTGAATAATATGCTTTTTGACGCTTCGATTCTGCTACTTAGGCTCAAAATGGCAATATCATTGCTCTGGGCTGGGCATGCAGATACAGTAATGGTAGCGCCCGTCCGTCTGGGTCCAGTAACAGTGCTAGTGCTAAAGAGAAATGACTGTATTACCATTCAACTCTGGTCTAAGATATTATGATATCGTTGGATGATTATGCTGCTGAATTTCTATCTATTTCTAATATTCTATCTTGTATCTATCTAATCTATTTATACACACACACACCTCTACCTAACCCTTCAGAGGTTATAGGCATGACGTTGATGTGTTATGTATCTATCTTGAACTTTGGCAAAAGCTAGTATATTTACCAGGCTAGCCTGTCGCTCGTTTTTATGCCTGTGTGTAGTCGGTGAGGGAATTTGCAGCTCATCATCGCTGCTGCTCTCATCACTGAACTGGAATCAGAAAAGTTTTAAATGATTCTTCTATTTCAGCTTTGGCACTGCAGCCTCAACAGCTCACATTCAACGCTTTAAAAGAGCTATTACTGAGTAAACTTCACCAGCACGTTACAGTGCACATACATTGTTAACTGGAGCTCTATTGTCTGAATGGCCGGATAAACAACTCCATTTTCTGGCACCTATATAGGCGACATCACTACAATCACTAATCCACTTGCCCACTAAAGTGCCCAGTGTCCATGAGCCTAATTTAATGAGAGAGGCGTTACAAAGAGGAAAAAGTTCATCGGCCTTATTACAAAACGAGCTTTATCTTTAGACCTGTGGTGGCATCTATTTACAACGCCGCATGTGAACTACGCATTACCATTACCACACGCATTACCTGACGTCACACAAATCCTGCATCGCGCAAGCAGAGTTTACCGCATGACTGTCATATACACAACATCCCAACATCAACCGTCGGGCAGTAGCCCACCATACACAACACCCGTCTGGTCGGAGGATCCTCCCTTTTCCATAGAAGATGAGTGAACTTTACATCCTATTCCTCATACCTCTATAGACCCAGGTTTAAACCATCGATCCATTTTTTTATTTCGAAGTCTAATAAGACGAAGGTCATGGTGTTTGAAAGAGATGAGGATGTATCGGTGTGTGATGTGGAAATGTATATTGAGTTTGTATATTTGGGGAGTCTGTTTACAAGGGACTGACGAGGATTATCAGAATGACCGGATAACCACCGCCGTTTTCTGGCACCTATATAGGTGACATGACTACAATACCAATACACTTGCCCACTAAAGTGCCCAGTGCTCATGAACCTAATTTAATGAGAGGCGTTACAAAGAGGAAAAGTTCATCAGGCTTATTACAAATCGCGCTTTATTTTTAGACTTAGGTATAAGCCATTTTTTTTTCGAACTCTAATAAGATGAAGGTCATGGTGTTTGAAAGAGAAGAGGAGGTATCGGTGTGTGATGTGGAAATAAATGATAAGAATGTGGAGCAAGTTTGTGAGTTTATATATTTGGGGAGCTGTTTACAGGAGATGGAAATATTGACGAGGATGTGGAAAGGAGAGTACCTAAATGTGGGAAATAAAGTAAATGGTGCTATAGATGCGATTGTGACCAAACAGTCGATGTCCAAAAAGGCTTGACTGGCCGTTCATAATGGTGTGCCGGTGCCTACGCTTATGTATGGAAGTGAATGTTGGGTGTGACAAAAGAAGCATGAAAGTAGAATAAATGCTGTGGAAATGCGTTCCTTGCGAAGCATGTGTGGTGTGACTATGAATGAGGAAAGATGTGATAAGGCAACGGTGCGGTTTGAAAGAAGATGTAGTGAAAAGAGTAGGTAGGTGCTTAGATGGTTTAGTCATGTTGAGAGGATGAATGAAAGGCGACTATCAAAATTTAATTTACAAGGCAGATGTGAGTGGAAACGCTGGGAGGGGACGCCGTAAGAGGATATATATAGTGACCTTATTGGTTATATTCTTCAAAAAGGTAAGGTGCGCAGTACACGCAACCGGCGTGCGTGTATGACTGGATAACGAAGCACAAGGAGAATGTAAGGATCGTAGCAGGTGGCGGTTTGTAATTTCTGCCTACCCCCAAGAAGAAGAAGGAAAGAAGATGGCGTGAGATTATGTATCCTTACGTACTCCTTTTGCTTCGTTTACGTCTTTGTTTTAAATTCGTTTAGCGCTAAACGCATTTAGCGATTTGTGGTGCCAGCGGGCCAAATTGTCAATTTTGTATTGAGGTAATTTACCGTGATCTGAATAAAGTGTTACCCACGTTCGCGTCTTTTCATAATTCGGTTCACACCGCGTACCAAAACGGAAGTATGAAAAGTCGCGGAACGAAGCGAAACGAACTTAGCTTTGTTTCACTTCGCTCCCTGTGTGGCCTGTTTTTTGGATGGTAAATCATCAAATGACTTCTCCCGCTCTGGGCGGAGCGGGAGGGCGTGTCAGACTTTTACCGACCAAAACCCACCCGTATTCCTTCAGTTGCCTGTGCCGGGGCCACGGTAAGTCTTTCGAACATCCCGCGACCCTGTATGGCCTGCGCTTGGTACGACAACGAGCTCGAAAACTTGGGCTTGGACTAAGATAGAACTCCTTCATTAATAAGACGGAATAAGTCTATAGTTACGTGTAATGAAATCGAGTGTTCCCATCAGGAATTTCATACTAACAGCCCGGAGTCTGGATTTGTGCTCGGTCGATGGCAATAGGCTCACCCCCTTTTACGTGGGACTTAAACATAAATGGCAAAATGTCGATGTAATAGATACACCTCTGCCTAACCCTTCGGAGAATCCAGGCGTGATGTTGTAGTGCGTGGAAAGCTATAGTTACCGGTAGCCTCTGATGAGCCAGGATGAGTCTCCGCACAGCGTCGTCGCTGTCGATGCCGCTGTCATCAGGTTCTCGGGCAGGGATCAGCAGCCCGCCGCCTCGGTCGTCCTCAGCCGCCAGCTTGCACGGTTTGACTGGTAACTCGGTGGAACACTCCTGAAATTGAGAAGGAAGACTGATTTAAGACTACACTTTTGGACACATTTTGTACTTAATTTCATTACAACGGTTATCAATACGTACCGTTGGGTTAAAAAATCTTGAAGAAACGCGTTTGACCTTATGAATAAAGTGTCGAAATGAAATCATCATTCCAGTCCTCATGGTATCCGTATTCTACTAGATTGTGTTCTAGTCTTGACTAAATAGTGATAGTCTCACTATACTGAAGCCCTGTATTCAACGAATCCACGTGCTATTTTGAAATTCTGTTCTAAGGCAAATCAATTCCAGTGTGAAAAGAATTATTGGAAACAATAATAGCGAAACAATAGACGGGGCTTAACCAAGACAAGCCAAATTAATAATCTATGTCTAGACAGTGAACTCTAAGCTACATTTGCAGGGCTTCAACAAACATTCGTACTGTTGTTGCAATAACTGTGGCACATATATACGTACATAGAAATCACAATTTGTGTTTGTGATGATCGCGATATCTCGAATATCTGCCAAACCAGATAATTTTCAACTGCTGTAAACAACACTGTAAAACGAAATACACTGTAACAAGAATTAGAGTGTAAACACAAATAGAACGGCTCTATCCAGCTTAGGTGGATGCTGCTTATTGCAACGATCTAAAAATACATAAATCAGATTTATAGTGAACGTTGAGAACGGCTTGAGAGGAACGGAATGGGCCGACTATAAATGGATTTGTAAAGGTCACGCAGTCAAACACAATGAAAACAACTTGAAAATGTAGCAATTAGAATAATTTTACACTTCGTTTAAAAATAAATGCGCAGTTTATTAATAACTTTTCTTTAAGATTTTTTTTTATTTGAAATAGGTTTGCTCTTGACTTTAGTCTAGGTCAGTGATGACAGAGGCAAAGTCGAAGATGGAGCGAGCTTACCCAGAAGAAGCTTGTTAACTCTCACTTTGAAGAGATCGGGGTTGTATACGTTCGGAAACAGAAGCAGGCAGAGAGTTCCACTCCTTTGCTGTGCGCATCACAACAGACATTTGGAAACGCTTAGTGCGAATTGGTGGAATAGTAACTAGGAACGAAAACTAGCTAAGATGGAACGAAAATAAACGCCTGAAAGTATGCAATTTCGTTATTCTCGTTCTGCAACCACTATTAAATACTAAACTTATGCCTGTTAATCCAACACCATACCATACAGAAATAATACTAATAATAACTCGATTGTACACACTATAACAGCATGAATGATTTCCATAGCCCGGGAAATGTAGCCTGTGGTCATTCATAAAATATTAACAATTAATTATACCAGCTTTTACCCGTCCATTGTTTTACTTACTTCATCGTTTCCAGTAATTACCTCAGTGAATTGTTACTACGATATGTCGTGCACTGTGAATTTTATTATTCTTCACTTATTGTAATGTGTTGTTAATTCGACCCCCGCGGTATTAACACTACACACAATTCAACTAATTGGACCCCTACGCCTCTCGTAAAGGATATAACGGTCACCTATTACCACAATCAATGACCTTATGTATTCCGTGACCACACTCTAAATATAAGTGACGACAAACGACTATTATGCCGATTCTACAAGGAAATAGTCTTGGATTATATAGGGAAGGATAAATAGGTACCTTATGTGGGGATAGAGCAGCAGATGATACCGGTAGCAGGCAAAACACGTCAAAACTACACGATACTGCAGTCCAACTAGGGATGAGGGGCGCTCCGCCCCGTTGCCATGGCAACGGAGGCCTGCGCGCGCAGCCGCGTACTTCACTACTTACTGTCAAATTTATTTACGTTTTGACAAACTTTTTCTCCGCGTCCTGGTTTTTAAAAGAATAGCTATTGTATTCAATTAGAATTTGTTTAGTTTCATTTATACGAGTGCCTTAACATGGCTCCGAAGAAGGTAAGCAATGTCGTTCCATCGTTTTTCAAACATTCAAATAAGTTTTCCAAACATGAAAGATAGAAACTTGTAAATGTTCTAAATAATTTATTCTGTTCTGTTTACTGTGTAAACATAATTGAAACTGTGTTCAAATTACAATGTTACGAACTTATCATAATAATTATTGATTGATTGATAAGTGTATTCTACGAATGATGTTTTGTATATTATGTAAGTACCTCTAGTAGCAACATTGATCAAACATAACCGTTACAACCCATAGAGTTATACATATATATCGATGTTACAACCCATCAACGAATATTTGCTTCTCGCAAACTGTTTCTACTGTTTACATTTTGTTTCGAATTATATTAACATATCTGAGTTCAGACTGATTTACATGTCAAATAATAGATACAAAAAGTAATCTGGCCCCAGTAGAGATCACAAGCACTTATCTACAAGTTGTCAGTTCAATGCCAAAGAAATATTAGTACTAGTAAAACTAAAACAGCCGGGAAACAAAGACTGTTCTAGATTCCAAAAGATGATATCACAGAGTTAGAGCTCACTACGAAAACTCCTCGAACCGCATCAGAATATTTACATAAACGACTCAACAAGCTGCACATAAAACTTTGCACAGCGTTTATATTGTAACTGGATTTTATGAGCAATTGTTTTACAGATTTCAGCGTAAGTATCAAACCAATTATAAACATGACATTCACATAGATTTACTTAACGAAGACCAACATCACAAACTACAGGTACAGGCATTTCAAATACGAAACACAGAAACATACATTCACGTAAACCGTGAATATTTGTAATAATCCTTTGCTACCTGATTTAGATACCTAGCCCGAAAGGGATGAAAAAGAAATTGCCAGAACTCTGGCGAAGTAAGTCCAGGGAGAAATCCATAGGATTGGCACTACTAAAGCGGTTGAGAGTGAGTAACGGTCCTTAGGACACAGCATGCGTGTGCGTCACTCCATTGTAAATACGACCTTGTACCTGTGTTTGTGTCTGTCTTGGCCAATATTGGCTGCCGTTTGTGACCGTCTTCGCCTACTTTATTGGTGTTAGCATATCGAAATGTTCGGCCAACCTTGTTACCAACATTGAATGATGTGCTGAAGCCAAAAAGCTGTTCATGTTTGTACATACTGTGTTTTAAGGCACCTCACTGGATAAATCACTGTATTATCTTGGAATTGGTAATTTATTTGTGTAATAATACTGTGTACGTCCATTGCACGCCTTGTGACCCTGTCTTCGTATGTATCCCATGCTTCGCTATATTTCGTGAGGTATTATAGTGAAGTTGCAATTTTGCTTTGAACGCTAAAAGCAATGCTTAAACAACAGTAGCTTAGTCGTAATACGTTAAGGGGGCTGTCACATTTTGTCATTTCTCTCGCCCACACGGAACCAATTTTTTAAGGATGTTAAATGAAAAGATGCCTTTTTGAAAAATGTAATCAATTGGCGAACTAATAAATAATATTAATTTAATCTTGTGGCTAAGTAATAACAGCCGCACGGGTCGATCGATCGGGTTAAGCTACGCTTGCCGCGGTTGGTCCGTGGATGGGTGCCCATCTTTACATATCAAGACCTCTCCGTGCCTCGGAAAGTACGTTAAGCCGTTGGTCCCGGCTGTCAATCCATTACCCAGTAACTGGGTTGTGGAGGTCAGAATGGCAGTCGCTCCATGTAAAATACTGGTATTCAGCTGCATCCGTTTTGACTGGAAGCCCAATATAGTTGGGAAAAGGCTAGGCAGATGATGATATTAAAAAAAACATTTCTATTGTGTTATCTAATAAACTCAGCTCAATAAGTATTATGATCTGTTTTAGAGATAGTTAAATAAACGCCATAATAAAATGTGTTTTTAATAATTACCTTTTAAGTTATTACTATTTATTAGTTCGCCAATTGATTACATTTTTCAATAAAGCATCTTTTCATTTAACATTCTTAAAAATTTGGTTTCGTGTGAGCGAGAGACGTGACAAAATGCGACAGCCCTCTTAATTAAAGTGCGTTTTATCTGTCATGAATTGGAGAATTTGGTGAAAATGATCTGGCGCTGTGTGTGACAGCATATACGTAGACCGTTCGCTAATCGTCTGATAATTCAATAGATGTTAAAAACAACACACACCCTTTACAGACCGTATTCAATGTAGATATTTTATTAACTATTTTATCGCGTATAAAACTGTATTCGAATAGAAGCTCTTATTAAGAGTGTAGCTTTTGAACTGGAGAAGGTTTTCTCTAATGAATACATACATACATTCACAGCAAAATATTCGCAGAATTAAAATAAAATCTACAGTAACTAATATAAAGTCTTACCTACGATTCGCCATCAAAACTGTTTCAACACTTCAACTTTTAAAACACCTAGCTCTATTTCACCACGACAGTTCGCACCGACATTTAACTCATCACTGCGGCTCCCCAATGAGAATTACCTAACAAAGCCAGTCAATCAGAATTGTTGGTTATCACGATAACCGCTATCAGATACTGTTGTTACTGTCCTACGTCCCATCGATCGAACATCATTATTCCGAATCCATCACGCGAGCCTGATGCATAAGGGAAATGAAAATCATAAACATTTTTATGTTTATTACTGTTTATACACTCCTACCAACTTATCTGTGTAATGGCGAAAATTGGAACTACGGCCGTCATGTTGAAATGTCATTCGATTGTCAGTGTATACTACATTCGGGTTCTCTGGTTGTTTTGTCGTGATATTGTTGAATTTATAAAGTTAAATATGCCAAAAGCTATTAAAAGTGATGCTCGAAACATTATTCTAAAGGTTAAAACCTTTTTTGAAGAAGAAGCTTGGGCGAGGTCTCCGATTATTTCACTTAATCAAATATACAAACGAATTTCGGCAGCGACAGGTTAGTGTTGTCAACTTTCTTGTTATAAATTTACCCGATACTTAACTAATTATTTAAGTCCACGAAATATTCGTTTCTATTCTTGCTGCAGGTTAGCGTAATGGTCACGTACATCTAATAGGTAACCTGCTAAGTGAGTGAGCAAACTAACCTTTCAAATTTCTACTAACATTTATTTTAATATCGTATATTTCAGGTGTGAGTCAAGGACTAATTTCAAAAATAGTTAAGGAAAGGCACGCAGCAGAAGAAACTGGTACAAAAATTCGGACACCAGGCAAGAAGAGCAAACGTAAAAGTGGATTTGTGCATGTTGATAATTTTGACATGGGAGTTATACGGAGGAAAGCACATGAATTTTATTCTGCTAAAAAAGAGGTCCCTACTGTTAAAAAGCTTCTAGAAGTCTTAAAGACAGAAATAAATTACACAGGACAGCGAGAGAGTCTGCGAAAACTGCTTCACAAGGTGGAATTTAGTTTTAAAAAATCTCAATCCAATCGGAAGGTTCTTATGGAGCGTAATGAAATATCAGCTTGGAGAGCTAAGTACTTGCATGCAGTGGATAAAAATAATAAATCTCCCCAGCCCCGGCCCATAATTTATTTAGATGAGACCTATATTCACTCTTCGCATACATCGGGTAAATGTTGGCAAGGAGAGGGTGAAGACGGAGTATTGGTCCCTGTATCGAAAGAGCAAAGATATATTATTGTTCATGCGGGAGGAGATACTGGATTTGTTACAAATGCACTACTTGTGTTTAAATCAAACACAAAAAGTTGGTTGACTGGTAGAGAATGCCTAAGGCATTAAGTCCGCCTTTGTACTTTTTTAAGTGTGAAAAGTTTAAATAAATAAATAAATAAATAAAAAGTAGTGATTATCATGACGAGATGAATAGTACCAACTTTAAAAAGTGGGTTATTGCAAAACATGTGCCTAATTTACGAGAGCCATCCATAATAGTGATAATGCTCCTTATCACCGTATTTATGTGAATAAAGTCCCAAATACGAATTCCTTAAAAAAAGATATGCAATTATGGTTGACCCAAAATAAAATTGACTACGGAGAGAATTTGACTAAACCTCAGCTTTTAGAAATAATTAAGAGAAACAAGCCTGAACCTGTATATGAGATTGAAAAAATTTTAGAAGACAATAGACACAAATGCTTATATTTACCACCTTATCACTGTGATCTCAATTCCATTGAACTCATATGGAGCACAATGAAAAGAAAAGTTGCTGATGTAAATATTGAGCACAAAAATTCTGAAATTCCCCGCCTAGTTAGAGAAGGTTTTGACGCTATTACAGTTCATGAGTGGGCACAGTATTGTAAACACGTTCGCAGGTTAAAAGAAGTATACGTCTTATAACATGATTTGTATTTAGATAAACCTTTCATTATAGAAGTGGTAAGTGACACTGAAACCGAAAGCGATAGTGATAATGATGATAGTGGTACGGAAATAAGCGGAGTATGGCCTCACAACCAGGATGAAGTTAGGTATGCAGGTTTATCTAAAGATCACAATTACTGTAAACCTGGTTTTCAATAAATCATTGTAATGCAATTTGTTTTTTTTTTTATTACACTACACTACCACTAGGTACCACTGCTAATTATAATTAGTCAAATCTGGTGTTAGGGGTTAGGTACGGTCATAACTAAATGCTAGACATCCAGGTACCTCTTGCAAGATGGTACCTGTATCTACTTAACTTCGCATTAAATGACAGTTGTATCCCCCCCGTGGAACATTTTATCTGCTGAATTTCCACTTCATTGGATTACTTTTTAGATAAAGACATTGTTTATTGCTGAGAGACTAAACTGTTAGCGTACCTACGTAACTGTAAAGTATAAAATTCTTTTTATTTATTTTATTATTTTTATATAGGTATCAATTTTAAATTTGTAAAAACTGTAATTCTTATTAGACGATTATGTCTAATGTGAAATTTCCTTCTTGAAAACTTACTAATTTTGGGCACCTTATATTAATTAGCAACACTGAATCGACGATGCCGTCCTCTTTCAGTTCACAGATAAGTTGGTAGGACTGTAATTTAGAATGGCCGAAATTTATTTGAATTTCGAAAGCTCGGTTTTAATGGTGCGCAAATCAAAAATGTGTTCCATCAGAAATTAAAAAAACAACAGAAGTTCTTACTTGGTACGACCGACGTTAAGGCTGGTATTACACCTCCGCCACGTTACCATAGCAGCGTAACCGCAGTAGTTCAATGGGGAAGGTCGGGCAAAGCTAATTGTAGATGGCGTGATCATAGCTAGGTCCCTACGGCCTACAATAAATTTGACATTTCGTTCATTCATTCCATTTCTTGTTCATTCAGGAGTTTGGTTTTGTTTCACTATTTCTATAATTTCGGTGATTTCAAATGATTTTTATCAAGTATTTGACATAGAAAGTGTCAGAATTTAAAACCTTAAATATTTCCTCTTAATCACTTTCTTCAAAATGTTTCTACCCTCTGTTTATTTTTTTCAAAATCTCTACTAATAGCTTCTAGCCACCATCTTTTAATTTTAGGGTCTGTCGGGAAATAGTGGACTCCAATTTCGGAGTATTTAGTAACACAACAACGCGTCATTTTCGCAAAAATAAAATAAAACCACCTGACGCCTTGTATTATTGGCTTGTGTTGGGAACTAGCTACGACAGCGCCATTTTGACAGTTGCCTTCCCCATTCAACTGACTCGCACGATACGGTTTTGCGGTCACGGCGGAGGTGTGATACCAGCCTTAGTAATGCAATACGCGGTTTGCAAAGAACATTTGCCAAAAAATTTGTCACATTTAGTAGGTACTCACTGTTGCCCACGGCTTTGCCCGCGTGGATGTCAATATAACTTATACAGTGTGAGTCTTTATAATGTGCACATATCGAAATGAGGGAATCTATGCTTAATTTGATCGACGGAAAAAATGTTAAAAAAAATCTAAATATTTATTTATATTTTTTATGGATTTTTAAAAAAAATTGTTTGCTTTTGTGACCCCAGTGTATACAAAACTGTGTAACTTTTAAACTAAACGATTTATCACGATGAAACAAACTCTATAATGTTTGGAAGTAATTAGGTGTCGTCATAAAATAAAAATTATGGAAAAAAAATAGCCACATTTAAAAATAAACATTTTTGTTTGGCAAAAATCTGATTTTTTTTCATTAATTTTTACAAAAATTGTAAAATTTCTCAATAACATGCCCCCATCACCTTCTTTTTTTATAACTTTAAGTTATTCTTCATTGTATTAGGAACCTAACGGTAAAAATTGCATGTTTTTAACTCAACCCTAACATTTTTTATCAACTGTCAAAGAAAGGCCCAACGCATAGCTATTGTTTAGCAGGTAGATAAACTTTCTTTTGAATGTGCGCAGGTCGGGGAGGTAGGGCCAGCCAAAGGAACTTGAATTATGACAGATGTCAGACTGGCAGTCGCTCCGAATTATTCGCCGCTGCTACATGTGTTTCGGTACTTTCGTTCGCTGGACTTTCATAACTTTCGTTCGCTGCTACATGATGCCGCGTTTAAGTGAATTTTCCCCGGCACACATCGCCGACATACATTTTTATTATGGAGTGGGACAAGGAAGTGCCAGAGCTGCGCGCGCGGCTTACATAGCTGCGTATCCTAACAGGCAACCAGTGCCATCTGCCCGAAACTTCCAGGAAGTTCACAGAAGGTTGTCGATCACTGGACTTGGATCAAGTAGAGATCGTCGCGAGCCACCTCAAGTAATTATTGATGCGGCTACTGAACAAGCAGTATTAAGTGATTTGTTTGCTGATCCATCCATAAGTACTAGACGACTGGCTCTTCGTCACGGAATATCCCAAAAATCAGTGTGGCGTATTTTAAAGAAAGAAGGATTGCATCCTTATCACTATCAAAGGGTGCAACATCTACATGAAGACGTAGACTGGCGTCCAAGGTGTGTGATGTCCACATGGATTCAAAGAAAAACCAGAGCAAACCCAAACTTTCCAAGAAAAATACTATGGATGGATGAAGCGACATTCACTAGAGACGGTATTACTAACTGTCGAAATTTACACAGATGGTGCCGCGCAGGTGAAAACCCGAAACTGAAACGGTCATCTACTTTCCAAGTAAGATTTTCGATAAATGTTTGGGCTGGTCTTATCGATAACATGTTGATTGGACCAGTCATATTGCCGAGAACGTTGACTGGTGAAAGATTTTTAAGTCTATTGAGAGATGATATGCCTCAGTTATTGGAAGATGTCCCACTGGCTGTGCGTCAAAGGATGTTTCTTCAGATGGACGGATGTCCTGCCCATTACGCTACAAATGTAAGAAGATTTTTAAACGAAAATTATCATGACAAATGGATCGGCCGGCAAGGACCTGTAGGGTGGCCTGCGCGTTCACCCGATTTGACGCCCCTTGATTATTTCCTATGGGGGACCATGAAGCAACGCGTCTACAGTACCCCCATCAACAGTGAGGCCGATTTGCGTGACCGCATAATAAACTATGCGAATGATATTCGCAATGATCCCGAAATGATAAGGAGAGCAACACACCAAATTCTAATTCGCGCGGCTTTGTGTTTACAACAACGAGGTGGACATTTTGAGAACCTGATGCATTAAATTTTGTATTTAATAATAAATGAGTTTCAATTGAACTCTTTTGCATTAATTATCATCCCAAACAAACCACCCTTATGAGAACAATACGATTCCGCGTTCGGAGTGCCATCTTTGAAACGACCCGCGCGCATTCACAACAAAGTTAACAAAAAAAAGTTTATCTACCTGCTAAACAATGTGCGTAGCTATGCGTTGGGCCTTTCTTTGACATTTGATAAAAAATGTTGGGGTTGAGTTAAAAACATGCAATTTTTACCGTTAGGTTCCTAATACAATGAAGAATAACTTAAAGTTATAAAAAAAGAAGGTGATGGGGGCATGTTATTGAGAAATTTTACAATTTTTGTAAAAATTAATGAAAAAAAATCAGATTTTTGCCAAAAAAAAATGTTTATATTTGATTATGGCTATTTTTTTTCCATAATTTTTATTTTATGACGACACCTAATTACTTCCAAACATTATGGAGTTTGTTTCATCGTGATAAATCGTTTAGTTTAAAAGTTACACAGTTTTGTATACACTGGGGTCACAAAAGCAAACAATTTTTTTTAAAAATCCATAAAAAATATTAATAAATATTTAGATTTTTTTTAACATTTTTTCCGTCGATAAAATTAAGCATAGATTCCATCATTTCGATATGTGCAGATTATAAAGACTCACACTGTATTTGAATCGGATTTAGTTCACAATTTCATGGGTTTGTTTTTGTTTGCACGGAACCCTAATTCTTTTTCTAAAATAAAAATAGACGACAAATTTTTTTTTTTTTTTTGGTACCGTAAAAACTTTCATAGGAATTTAATAAAAAGCTGTTATTTGACATTACAAACAGACGCTTCAATTTTATTTATTTGTATAGACGATATCCAATACATTGGATAGTGAAACCATATTTTGCCGCAGATCACATCTATATGGTACCGCGACCGAATTATTTGTTTTTCGTCATCGGGAAGAAGCAAGAGTCCTGAAACTTTAAGCCATCAAAAAAAAAAACAACCATTTGCATTGATTTTGATCAAATTTTTTCTAGAATCTGAATGATTTGCGTGACGTACGTACTATCCTGTTGCGTGCCACTTATGGCACGCGTGTTAAGAGTTCTGTTCTCAATCCCTGCTTTCCGACGTATGATGTTGATTTACAATAACAGACTTGGCTTTGTACAGAGGTGTACCACCCCTGACTCGAACATAAAATGTTATGTGATATGTACAAGAATAGATTTGGGGTCTATGTTGCTTTTAATTGAATAAAATAGTTGATAATTATAAATTCAAGTTTACAATTTTGTTTCTGATCTGTGAAAACTTATTTCGGTTTCATATCAAGCTGGTTACGCAATGGGACTTGCGTCTAAAGGTGAATGTCCACTGGCCCGCACCGGCCGCAATGCACGCTCGGCACACAACGTATTGAATGGATTTTCCAATGGCATGCGTCCACTGTATCCGGATATTATCTCTTCTTTGGAAATTGAACATTGTCGATATTTCAGATTATACCATTCTTCATATCTTTCTACTAAACAATTAAAAGTGAATTACCCATTTTACAATGTTTTTGGCGGTTCTCATCTCAATTATAAACAAAATAATGTACGACAGTGAGCTATGCACGCGGTAAACTAATCTATGTAACGTCACCGGCACGCAACGGATTTTTTTCGTATGCGCTCGGTGCGGACGGGGTACCGATTGTATGAATTCATTCAAAGCAAACCAAAATCCGTTGCGTGCCGTGCGTGCGTGGCGGCCGTAGCGGACCAGTAGACGTTCACCTTTAAGCGGATCATCCGCAGCGGAATCCGCCTTATTGAAGGTGGTAACGAAATTTCGAAAAGCCACTGCATTTTGATAAAAGCTGTAACTCATACGAAGTTCTAGTGCTTAAGGGAACAGTTTTTAATATGTTGCCGTTAAAAAGAATAATTTATTAGTTACTCCTACTAACGGAGGTTTACTGTATTCACTTCAGCCGCTCTATTCTGGAACAATTTTACCGTGAAAACTTAGGTGGAGCTTGAAGTGAGCTGTCATTCGATTTGATGCTGATGTTTGACACTATTGACAGCTCACTTCAAGCTTACTTTACCTTAGTTTCACGGTAAGGTTTTTTACCAGATCTTTAATTCAGTAATATACATTTCAAAACTGAATTTAGGGTCGTTACAAACATATTATGGCGTCTATATAAGTACGTAAAAATCACACGTTATTGTAAAGTACCTAGAAAACGCACATGCTTAGACGACTCAAGCAAGCATGATGCCAAAAGTTTATGTGCTTGCTATCGAAGCACTAAATCTGAGTACTAAGAAGCCTATAATAAAACCTTCTAACCAAAGTCTTGTACACAAAACAATAAAGCTCTGCCACAAATACATCATAGAATTTATTAGCATAGCGAATCCGTTAGCGTTAAGAAATAGATTGATATAAAAGAATAAATACGTAAAAAGTAAAAACCCATAAAATAAAGATACTGAATAAATCAAGGAAAATTCAGAAACTCATAGAAATAGTCCACCAGCAAATAAATAAATTTTAGGTAAAACATCCTAAGCATATCGTAGTTTATAGAACCAAGAAAATGTTACTATGAAATCTAAAATATCAAAAACTTACCCAATAATTTTGAAAAAAAAAAACTTTCTATTTCTATCAGCATTATGGTTTAAACCAAAGAGGATAGCTGAAAATGTTCACCTAGGACTGTGCGAAGAGAACTGAATGTTAATCTACCCTCACCATTGTAGCGATGTCGTGATTCAACCCCCAGTACTAGCTAATGCCAGACACGGAGACTAATTAGAATTTGGTGACACGCCCTGCCTAGGGAAGTAATTTGTAAACTTCGTACCGATTGCATAAAAATAAAATGTAAGAAACAATATGTTTAAAGCATCAAACAAAGAAGACGTATCTATCTTTTCGTATGAGATATGATTTAGCTGATGTGTAATATATGAAATATTTGAACAATATTACGATCAAGGAAATAATGATGTAGCAGAAACTACAGGAATACAAACATGTAATTCGAAGCAGTCTTCATGAAAGACGATTTGGTAAACGATCGTAATAACATCAATCAATAATCAAAACGTTAAATAAACTATAGGAAACGTAAGAAAAGCACCAAACTATGGGAAATTCATAAGAATTTGAAAATATATCAATACACATCGCTATGAAGTAGGAAATTCCTTGGAATACCAAGTCGTAAATTATCCGTATATCCAACAATTTCATCGCAATGAAACTTTGTATCCGTATTTAAATCTGAAATAAGCTCCACCCTGGCTCAAACGACCGTTAGGTCATTTTATGGCCGATTAAAATGATTGCCTTTAATTTATTTCCCATTCATAACTTGAAAATTAGCCTCATAAAATGTTATGACTAAGAGGGGCCTTTAGCCCATTTTACAATGTTATCCATCTCTGGAATTATATAAACCGTTACGTATTTTGCAAGATACCTTTAATTAAATAGTATTTCAAATGTTCAGTTTTCACAATTTCGTTATGTTTCAATTTCATTTCCAATAAAATTGTAATTCGTTACTGAATACAAGGCAATATCAATAAAAATAACAAACTTTTTACTCAGAACAAACTTGCAGTTTTCACGTGATACGAATAAAATTATCCGTATTCTGCTCGGCGTTGGTAGTTAGCTTGTACTAGGTACATTAGTGACTGTGGTTACCATGCAGTTT
Source organism: Fissipunctia ypsillon (assembly GCA_947568875.1). Lineage (NCBI taxonomy): Eukaryota > Metazoa > Arthropoda > Insecta > Lepidoptera > Noctuidae > Fissipunctia > Fissipunctia ypsillon. Next base: position 8,846,309 of record OX387659.1, on the reverse strand, counting down.
AGTTCATTCTTCGGTCAAAGTTCATTTGGTATCTGGGTGAGAATTACAGGCTATGAAACACGGCAGTACTGATTAGCGCTTCCAATGTTAAACGCAATCTTTAGACCGCGGATTTTGGTGGAAATGTCTTCTGAAACAGTACATATATCTACCGAATCGGTACTATCACAAGTGTCTTACAAATTGGATGATGATATTGACGTAAGTAAAATTAACGATGAACTTTTGCGTAGACCATAAACCTGGGACTTAAACACAAATTATTATGAATAAAGATACAATCCAGCATTCCTCGGGCACGCAACGGGTTAATCGTTTGTTTACGCTTGCTTCGCTTAACTAAAAGTGCCTCGAATTATTTATAGTCGAATTACATGATCGTCCCCAATAAAGACCTATCAAACAATATGCAAATGTCTCGAGAATATTTACTCGTAAATCCGCTCGGAGTTCACAAACGTTTAGAAAACTAAGCAGTGTCTCATTTGCTGTCAGACATCGCTTGCGTGCTTGCGTATTTCTATGTTCCTGAAGTAAATAAAAAAAAATTAAGCAAAATGCTGAAGGCTATGATAAAACGCGCGCTTAACGTCACGGAGGAGAAAGTGCTTATAAACAAAACTTTGCAGTGCTTGGATGTACGTAACCGCATCATGCTGAGTTGTGAGGTGTTGTTTATGTACTTGTTAATGTTTGATGGTGTTATTTAGCAGAAAGAGGGAGCAGCAGGGTCCCGCGGCAAACTAGCTGATGACGAGGCCCTAGACTGGCTCAAACCGCGCAATCTTATCAAACCTGATGACCAGGAGGAAGTACCCGAAGCAGTAAGATATTACAATTTAACACTAAAATTAAAAATAAAGTACCTAGTGCACAGATATTTCTTCTTCTGTCTGCCCTTGTCCTATGTTACTTGTGGTCGGCGCTAAATGTCTCTTCCATTCTCCCCTGTTAGCAGCAGATGTTACATTGTCATTCACTCCCTTTACGTTCCTAGCAGCCGTCACACAATCCATTCATCCTATTTTGGTCACCCTCTAGTAAAACTAAAGTATCGCACAGATTTGCGGATATTAAATCTGGAGGTAAAGGACAAATCTCGAAAGGTACCTGGCGCATGCGTACAGCGTAGGAATACATAATCGAAGTACCTAAACAACCTCTAGGGGATTACAAACTGTTATTGCCAACAACTGCTGTTAATAAACTTTCGTTTGTAGTGCTGGCGCTTTAAATAGCAATTAGTTTAATTTAATGCCACAACTAGGTCATTCCATTAGGAAGTTCGGATTTGTGACCTGGGTCTTTATCACTTACAAAATGTACTTCTGCCTACCTCTCCAATGAACACAGGCATATTTCTTGAACTTCATAAAGCTCATCTTACAACAGATTAAGTTAATCACAATAAACTTCCTCAGGACCTCGAAGAAGAGATTGGTCGTTGTCTGACCACGATCAACCCTCAGTGGATAGCTGATGAAGTGGCGTACCACTATGGCAAGGGGCTGTTTGTGACAAAGCCTAAACCGACCTTTGGGAAGGCGTACCCTCTGTTTATCTACCAGGGCACGGCTATACGCAAGGATTCCGAAGAAGCCAAGGCGCAAATAGCCGCTGGATATGGTGAGTGACCATTTTATGATGTATTGGATGAGCACTGTAATTTCAGTTTCCTTAATAATAATAAAGTCAAGCTTAGGTAAGGCGAAATATAAGTAAGTACATATCAATTTCACTGACTCTGGTTATGATGTATTGGATGAGCACTGTAATTTCAGTTTGCTTAATAATAATAAAGTCAAGCTTAGTTAAGGCGAAATATAAATAAGTACATATCAATTTCACTGACTCTGGAATTATCTGAAAGAGGAAGTTTCAAGTTGGTGCTAAAACTTAAGGGAAGAAGAAATCCTTTCCTTTGTTGTTGTTTGCGGTTTTAGGGGTGAAAAATCAAACTTGTGCGTCGATTGTTCGAGGCATACGTAAATATGAATCTAAATATGCGTAACCATTAATAGGAAGAAAAGAATCAATTTACTTAAATTTACTCAAATTCATGAAATCGAATCAAATGGATCGAATTTCGATGAAATCTTATGTCAATCTTACAGGCATGGTCGGCTTCGATGACGCTGGACCGAAGCGTGTGAAGATTAAGAAGACCACAACTGAGGAGGAAGAGGAAGAAGAACCGGAACCTGAGCAGCATGCGGCTGACGAAGCTAAAGCTGAAGGTATAGCATACTAGTGGTTTACTGCTATAGTACTTACAACTCACGAGCGCATTTCATCTGCCTCTATGTCATTATTGTTATTAAAGCAATTTATATTGCAACTAGCGACCCGTCCCTGCTTCGCACGGGTGCAATAACGACATGTCAAAACCTCGAGATTTCTGTGTTATATCTAGTTAAATATGAATGTATTATAGGTACACATAAATTTTCCGGAATAAATGCTCTAAATGATGGTAAAAAACACATCAAAATTCATTGCGTACGTTTGGAAAATCCTAGCAGCAACACTGGCAGACACGAAAGCGACATTGTTTATAATATGTAGATAGATGATTGATGCGCGTTCGTGAAATGCTATAACTATAAATAATGTTGGCATAATCAGCTTGTAATATTCCCACTACTGGGACTCATCCTGATTAAAAAAAATGAAGCCTCCTCTCTGTGAGAGAGCGTTGGTATCACCACGCGGCCCGCAGACCCTATGAGTTAAGGTTGATACACGTACGGAACGGACGATTGGATTTTTTGAAGAATATGGATCGTAGGACATCACAATAATAATACTACCAGCCTTTTTTTTTGGATGGGAAATCATCAAATGACTTCTCCCGCTCTGGGCGGAGCGGGAGGCCGTGTCAGACTTTTACTGACTAAAACCCACGCGTGTTCCTTCAGTTGTCTGTGCCAGGGGCCACGGTAACTCTTTGAAACATCCCGCAACCTTGGCTGAATAATGCCAGCCTGAGCCTGAGCAGAGGCTTCTTACGAGCAATCAAAAAACAATAAGCATATCATTTGAAAAAAAAAATCCTCTTAAATTCTTCTTCTCTTCAACATTAAAATAACATCACACGTGACTTATAAACGTGGAAGAATTTTATTGTAAAATATGTATAAATTAATTATCGATATGCTTATCTAATAAAAGTAACTAACTTGACTAAATAAATAATGGAGCAAGCACACGGTTTTAGGGGTCCCCAGAACGATAAATAGCAATTGGTCATTTGCCATCAATTTCTATTGTAGTTGGCAATCACTTCAATTTCATTGCATTGGGTAGACGATCAATTTCCGCATCAATGTGTATCAATCACGTAAAAATTGGCAATTGCAATTGATCGTTTCGGGGATCCTTTAAACTCATTATATAGAGAGAGAGGTACACGCTCTGTATCAAAATTTCCAACATATGAATCGCTTCTGAGTCATTTCTGTGGGTTTTATCACCTTGACAAATTCTACGACTGCAATTTAAATAGAATTCTAATAATATAAAAGTTTTATATACGTGCTTAATTCCTACATCACACAGTACGAGAGAATGTACAGTTTGCTTCCCATTGTTTATTGGATAGTAAATATTATGGAAACTGTTTAGTACAGTCTGCATCATAGCAGATGGGTCTCCGCGGTTAGTGCCACTTAAATTAACGTTCAAAGAGTAAATGCCATGAACACCAGGCTTTTCAGACGCAGATTCGCAGATTGGTAGAAATGATTGTTAGGACACTTCTTATTCTGTATTTTTACTTCGTGCTTCGTAAATCTTTTTGAAGTTACCATTAAACCCTAAGCCCCCCAATTAACCCTAAGGGCTGATTTCTTCAACGCCATATATGATTTATCCAAGGAATGATTTTAATTTTTTGACAGTTTTTCTATACAAAATCAGTCAAATGTCAATTTTATTCCTCGGACAATAGATATCTTACTTTATATAAAAGCTCATAGGGCCCGATCACACTTACCAAAACCACATCACAACGACCACACGTGCTCGGGCGCTAATTTGTATGAAAATGAACAGTAATTCACACGGACCACATTTGGCTGTCAAAATCAACCATAAGGGCGATATCGACAACAACTTTTACAATGCACATGTGCTCGAAAAGAGCAATTTCCAAGCAGCCAAATTGTGCGGAAAGTGCTACGTTTTCACACTAGTGCTTTTTACTTTACAGTTTTTTTTTTTTTTAATTTTTAACTCCGTCGTCAGCCCGACGCAAAGAGTTTTTTATTTGTGAAAGTTTTACAAATTAGTCAAGTACAGATTATCATTCATATATTAGGTACAATAAAACGAATACTTCATTAAACGCGTTATTATTAGATTTAGATTTTAATCAATATATTAATTTTAAATATTCATTAAATATGTTTGCATAAGCATAGCACAAATATGTTTGGCTGAACATATATTTTGCTCGTGCCTTTTTGCGATACGACGTGGCAGCTATTTGCACATGCGCATTAGTAGATATATTTTTTATTTCCTCGCACAATGCATAGTAAAACGTTGTATGATAAACGTGTGTAAGATGATTTCCGACTCGTGTCGACTTATACACTCGCTCGGTTCGCTCGCTCGTGAATAAAAATGCCACTTGCCGGAAATCACCTACTTTCCACACGTGTAGCATAAATAACTATTGTAGTTGTAGATGTGGTCAAATAAAAACTACACTAGCCACAAGTAAATATGCAAAACTTTATTCCTAAATAGATTACAAAGGCTTTTACATTGGCCCCAAACTAGGCAAGCCTAGTTTGGGGCCAATGTCTTGGGCACCTATATGAAGGGTTTACCATTTAAACATTTATTTTAAAAACATGTTCGATATCATAAGTAAAATAAAATAGGTTTGCTTCAAATTCCAAAAAAAAAAACTTAATAAAAATCTAAGAATCAAAATTAAAGAAAACAAAACAAACAAACCGAGAATAAAAAGAAACTAATAATATTATAATACAACGAAAAATATAATACCTACAACGTAACCACATCGCAACTACTAGCTACAACGCGAACACATCGATTTTTTTTTTTTTTGTTACCACAACGCAACTGCAAGAAGCACCCAGCAGCGACACTATTCATACGTAACCACTGCTTGCCCACATTTTGTCGCTGCGATGTGATGTGGTTGTGGTACGTGTGATCGGTCCTTTAGACACCTCGAACTATAGGGATTATTCGGTAACAAAACGGCATGTTCTCTTATCTAAACACAAAAAAGAAACGAACCCTTCCCAACGCTAATAAATAACTAGGTAGGTACTTACCTACTTTGTTTCCATGCGTTTCTATTCACAATACAAATGTAACGATCTTCTTATGATAAACCATTGTAATACCGTTTCGGCTTGCCCTTGTCGTTGTAACCTCTTGTTGACTTCTGACACGATAATCCATTGAATTCGGAATATTTATAGAGATTCCGAAATCGATTTAGAGCAAACATTGCATCGAGTTTGTGTGTGGGCTATTTATTAGTACTCACACGCCGTAGACCTATTTTTGCGAGGTATGATCGATATCTTTGCGAAATATTGACTGAAAAATGGAGTAACGCGCGCAATTGCTTGCCTGTAATGACAATCACAACTTCGCTTTCGTTTGATGTTGGTGTTTTCATGAAAATGGAACTTTCATTCCTTCTTCGTATTTATGGAAAGAGATTCAAGAAATACCAAAAAACATGTTAAGACGACTTAACGACCAGGCTGTCGACACACAGTCGTCATAGGCATCGGAGTTGGTTTCTGCAGCAACCAACGCCGGCTCTTGACAATTTTAGTAATTAAGTAGAAACTGAATTCACGTTAAAATGTTATATCGCTTATTCTATCAGAGGACCATGCAGCAGAAGAAGAAAAGCTGGAATCAGAACCTGCAGAAGTAAAAGAAAGTGAAGAACCTGCTGCTGAAGAGCAAAAGGCAGAAGGGGAAGAAGTCGAGGAGGTGCAAGAAGTAGCAGATGAAAGTAAGTCCAGGCATATTAATTATGTATAACGAACGTAAAAAGATGGCTAACGAAGCCGAGAGTAAGACTTGTTTCGTACTAGACTATACCCGGGAACCTTCTCGTTATGGAGATATTAAAGATCAAAGTTCCGACTATTTCTGACGTTATCTTTAACAAATTTTGAATGTTATAACTTAAGGGGGAAGCGCTAAGGTAGCCTGCGAAATTCAAATTTTCTTATGATTTTTGCAATTTGCAGCTCAGTGTCTGGGTGTATGTTGATAATAATATGATTCGCGATCGTAACAAATACATATGTATTTACAGAATTATAATCATTAGAATCAGTAATACAATTTCTTAAGTTAGTACATCCTCAAATGTTAAGACTTCATGAAATAGTCATCCAAAGGAATTACTTGGTCTTAAAGAGTTGTTTTGATGACTTTAATGGTTATAGTTCTGTAAGTACATATGTGTTACGGTCGCAAATCTTATTTTAATTAACATACAACCTAATACTAACCTGCAAATTGCAAAAAACGTGATAGATGTGCCGTTGAAACGAAAAATAAAGAATTCAGAAGTGCCTGTACTTTGTTTAATTGCAATAAAATAGTTTGAGTTGGGTGTAGAAAGAGTAGGACCTAACCTAACCATGGACCAAAATCCAAATATAAATTGCATTAATGGCAGTAAGTTGGAATGGACAATGTCGGTTTGCCACCTCTCTCTCTCTCTGTTGGGATGATTGCAAGTTCAGCCAGTTAAGACTGAAACATCGGTTCTTATACATACGAAAAAGTCTCCACTAATGATTAGGTCTAACATCGGCACAATTCTAATGTATCTTACGTCGTATTATGATAACTTTAGAACTTCGAAGTACCTTTGCTGCTGCCTAGCCTCATGAGTTTTCCTTGAGCAACACTCAGCTTGGAACGACATCGAAATATCATAGATTACAAAACGCTATGTAAATATGAATGAGTCCAAAATTACAAGCTACTTTGAAATAGTTTTGTACCCGTTTCTACATTTTTGGACAAATCTATATTTAGGGAAACTCCAACAAAAGTTTGTCACCGACTGCGTAATGGAAATATTAAGTAAAGTAGGTATAGTAAAAGATTCCTGGGTTGAGGACGAAATTAATTTGAAAAGTTAAGCGTATGACAATTTTAGACGTTGCGTGTTTTCATGTTCTATTTTCGATTCAAGTAATGTTTCGCTGATTTCATATTATATTAATGGTACCACAGCGTAACGACCCTCTTCAGCGACTATAATAGAATTATATACATCAGCATATATGTATCTTCTGCAATCGAATGCCATGCTACTCTGTCTTCGGCAATACTCTCATCCAGCTTCCACCAGCCACTCTGTGAAAATCGACAATCTACCTGGCTTTACCTACAGTTGCCTACGCGCGGTCCTTCGGAATGGCCGTACCTACGGTTGCCTACGCGCGGTCCTTCGGTATGGCCGTACCTACGGTTGCCTACGCGCGGTCCTTCGGTATGGCCGTACCTACGGTTGCCTACGCGCGGTCCTTCAGTATGGCCGTACCTACGGTTGCCTACGCGCGAACTTTCGGTATTCGTTTTTTCACAACAAGAGGACCAAAAATCGATTGACACTTCCGTTTTTTTATCTTAATTATTGAACAAAATATTAAATTTAAATCGGACCAGAAGTAAAGTTTAAAGAATATTTCGTCTGCTTACGGGTAAAAAGTAATAAGTGCATTTAGTGTCAATTCGAGTAAATGACTTTTCAAAGTTTAAGTTTTAATTTGATCTATTTTAAACTAATTAATTAAAAAATATTAAAGCAAAATGTTGCACTAACTTCTTTTAAGATTTACTCATATAGGTATAATATTTGGTATTAGTAAAAACTGTATAAAATAAAATTTAGACCAAAAGGGGGCCGCATTTAATATGTTTTACCTGTACATAACAAACGTGATAAATCTTCTGAATTCAATGATTTCAAAAGCTCATTTCAGTTTTGTATAATGGCTTATTGTAATTATGAACCTTATAATTTAAACACCATAACCGTATTAAAGTTATCTATTCCATTTAACTAGTTAAATACTTCTTGGTTGGCTAGTTTCTCTACACCAAAAAATGCATTTATGACCTTTTCTCAGAATAATTCTTACCATTTTACTATTTAAATTATAACATGTAAAAAGCTTTAACCGTATTTATTGTTGTTTAACTGTATCAACTGAAACGGATTTAAGCCAATAAGATTATTTATTATGTATTACTGGTATATTTTTTTCAAAATGTGTGAAGATATCACTTTTACAAACTCATTATCTCTGCAGCCATTGGACATTGCATTTATTCGGTTTTACCAGTAGATGGCGCGTAAAAAATTACATATAACTGTATTTTTAACTCAATTTAGTAAAAAATGCATTTATCTTATTTTACCAGTAAGCAAACGATTTATTAGTTCTTAGTTACTATATGAAATGCTGAAAAGCAGTATAGCGAGACATTTTGTGTCAATTTTGATGTGTGTAAACATGACGGTGTTAATGAACGTCTGTTTCTGACCGTACGATCAGCATAGGATCTTACATGACAAACAGTTTATTTCCAGTCTAAATCTGAATGCGCTAGATTTACGATAGGTATGTTGCGAGCTGCGCAATTGTAATGAAGCTATGTACAAAATGTAGCGTTACCTCTGCGGTTGCAACCTATTCAACCTATTTTTCTAGTTCATATAACTGTAATCAACTTTTTAATCATGAATTTTTTTCATTTTCAATACCTGGAGATAGACCACCACCTCTTAACACAGTATTATTATAATCTTACTCGAGTGTGGGAAAGAGAGGGAGCTAGACGTCCTGTATAGCTTCATCTATTTCTCACACTGAAGTAACATTAAAATAATACTGCTTAAGAGGTGGTGGTTGGCCCCCAGTTTTTGACGTTAATAAGGTTGTAAATTGAAAAGTCAGTTGCTGAAAAATTGGAATTGAAGACAGACTATCTTTTAAAATTTTCGACCTTTTGATCAAGTAAATTCTATTGTACATACCATACCTTATTTACAGAACCATAATCATTAGAATCAGTAATACAACTCCTTATGTTAGTATAATCCTGAAATGTTAAGATTTCATGAAATAGTCATTCAATAGGATTACTTGGTCTTAGAGAGTTGTATTGATGACTTTAATTATTATAATTCTGTAAATACATATTTGTTACGGTCGCGAATCATATTTTAATCAACATACAACAACTAATTTAAGAACTTATTACGATATGCGTGTAGTTAAAACCGTAACCGTATGTGGGTGTACTATAGATAGATACACCTCTGCCTAACCCTTCGGGGAAACAAGGCGTGATGTTATGTTATGTTAAAACCGTAAATAAGCATAATTGTGTCGTACTAAAGTTATAATAATTGTATGTTGTAAATGTTAGAGGAGAACGAGCAGCCTGAAATATTTGAGGACGAAGTGGTCCACTTCAAGCCGCGCGTCAAGAAGCTGGCCAACCAGTTCAACTTCTGCGAACGAGCGGCGCTCACGTACAACTACCCCAGACGGGTCAGTTGTTCTTTTATTTTATTATTTTTTTTACACATTATATAAATTACATTAAATATATATAATAATAGGTCTTTACCTATGTAATTGGAGATTCTATAACCAGCATTTTCAGATTTAATTATCTGTGGATTGGCGCGCAATTCGAAATTCAAATAAATTTTATTCGAAAGCCGTATTAATTTCAAATTCAGTCATTTGTTTTAAGATAGTTTTTTGTTTTTGTGAAATTGTGGTAGTTTCTGGCGCCATGGATAAACTGAAAATTCGTACAATTTTCGAATATGAGTTCCTACGTGGAAATACCGCTGCGCAAACAACACGAAACATTAACGACGTGTACGGGCCTAACACTGCTTGCATAAACACGATCCATTATTAGTTCAATCGTTTTAAATCTGGAAATTTTGAGTTGAAGAACGAGCCTCGTGGTCGGCCGGTTACTATTGTCGACAACGACGAATTGAAGGTGATAGTGGAAGCGCATCCAACTCAATCTACGGCTGAGCTTGCTGTAGACCTTGGAGTTAGTGTCAAAACAACATTGAAGTACTTGCGTCAAATCGGAAAGATTAAAAAGGTAGATAAGTGGGTGCCACACTAACTAAGCGACCAACATCGAGACTTACGCGTCGAAGCATGCATAGCACTACTGAATCGGCATAGAAACGAGGGAATTCTAAATCGAATTGTTACCTGCGATGAAAAGTGGATCCGGTACGATAACCGCAAGCGTTCGTCTCAGTGGGTGGACTCGGGTACAGCACCCAATCAGTGCGCTAGAAAAAAGATTACTCATAGGAAGATGATGGTGACTGTCTGGTGGATCAGTGCCGGACTTGTACATCACAGCTTCTTACCGAGTGGCACAACAGTGACGGCAGATGTCTATTGCCAAGAATTGCAAACAATGATGGAGAAGCTCGCAATTCAACAACCAATACTGGTCAATCGCTCTTCCCCATTGCTTCTCCACGACAACGCGCGAGCTCACACTTCACGATAGACCATCGCAAAGCTACAAGAGTTACAGCTGGAAGCTCTCCGTCACCCAGCATAGTCACCGGACCAAGTGCCAACAAATTTCTACTTTTTTCAAAATTTTGATAATTTTTTAAGTGGGAAAAAATTCAACCCCCGAGAGGCAGTACAAAACGCTTTCGCTGACTTCATCGCCTCCCGTCCGGCAGACTTCTACAATAAAGGGATAAACCAACTGCCATCAAAATGGCAAAATTGTATAGATAATTTGGGCCAGTACTTTGATTAGCTGAGATAAAAAATTACCAAATTTTTTAAATTTTAAACTTTTCATACAAATCTCCAATTTCATAGGTAAAGACTTAATATATAAAAGCATAGGGCTCCAAGGACAGGTACCTTCAAGCAATGCGAGCCGTATCGAGGAGTACTGCCTTCTGAATGAAGGCCCTTGATCCAGATAGATAGAGTACTCTTTAATATGTACACCATATTAATAACAACATCCGCCTAGCGAGAGCCTCGCGAGGTGTTGGTCGAGGTATTCAACCATCAGGCCATTGGCCGTTAGGTCTATTGACAATCGGCTAAGACGATTTTCATCACCACTACATCAGGCTTATTATTATTGTAAACCGTATGTACAGTGTAACCGGGTTAAGTGGGATCTCAAGGGACCTATGATTATATAGCACTTACAGACTTTTCATTTACACAGTTTCCCAAATAGTCAGGTTTAATTTTAAAATGACAGTTGTCTTATTTACAAAGGCCCCTGCCAAGACAGGTCAAATTGTACGGTTTTTCGTATAGAGGTGAAAATGTTAACTAAATAATAAAAAAAAAAACAAAAATATAAATTATTATTAATTCTCTTACTTAGACAGGGTATTGAACTACAAAGTCCCAAATACAGAGGTAAAAATCGAAAAAATGTAGCAAAAGTGTCGGGACCTCATTGTAATAATCAGCAGTAGAGGTTTCTCACATATCCAGGGCCCACTTAATCACGTTCCACTCCTTCTGGGACTATTTTTAATTCCTATTTTGGTTCGTTAAATTTCACGAGAGAATTCGATCGTACTCGAAATAACATTGCCAAAGTAACGATAAACAACCGAGCCTGTTTATCAGACAACGTTTCGAGAAAATGACCGTAAAGTTTTTACAAACTTTTTGACTATTTTTATTGTCATTAGGCAATGCAATCTCGCGAGATTTTGGCGAAGCCGGGATCATGAATACATGTGTTCGATTTTTGGCCGAGATTAATCTCGGTAAATATGGCCGAGATCTCGCGGGGACGAGATTGCTTTCCCTGTGTCATGTCAGCTTTTTTCTGGCACCATTCTATCACTCACAGAAGCCGATAAATAGACAGTTCATCGTTACTACTGCAGAATTGTAGGAGACCTGCTGTACAATAATGACAATCTAATTTTTATTTGAATTTCCAGACTGTTGGCACTCCTCTATATTTTGTACTAGGTACAATTGGTCACAGATAAAAATGACCTTCTATTACAAATAATTATAACCAAGTCTGTTGTGGAGGTCAGATAGGCAGACGCTCCATGTAAAATATTGTTATTCAGCTGCATCCGGTTAGATTAGAAGTCAACCCCTTAACATAGTTGTCAGTTGTAGTTGTTGTTGTTGTGGTTGTCTCTCCTTTGTCCCTTAATCCATCCAAAGGTTGTCTTTAAAATATCGCTCTTAGCGATAAGACCGCCCATTGTGTTACCCCTTGTAAAAGTTCTACTTTTATATCTATAACATTTGTGGTGCACATAAGTACATAAACTCACGCCTTCTTCCCATGGGGGTAGGCAGAAACTACAGAACGCCACCTGCTACGATCCTTACATACTTCTTTTGCCGCGTTTACGTTCATACATCTGGTCATACACGCACGCCGGTTGCGAGTACTACGCATCTGACCTTTCTGAAGAACATCACCAATAAGGTCACTATATGTCCTTCTAGTGTGTCCCCTCCCGGCGTTTCCGCTCACATCTGGTTCATGGTGTACATAATAAAGAGTATTCTATTCTATTCTGTTCTATAGTTGGGAAAAGGCTAAGTAGATTGATGACAATGACCACATTTCCCAATTCTATCCACAACAAACTTCCTATATATTTTTTCATGTTTTAATTACTTAGGTACTACATATAATGTGTACCATTTTTATTATATAAAGGAAAAATATAAGTACTACTTAAGTAGGTACTTACTAAATATTTACTAATACGCACTATCTATATTTTTCATTTCCACGCCACTTACAGCGGAAAGTAATTATATATTTCTATTACTACGCCGCCTTTTTAATTATTATCATTCACAAAACCTTATCTTCTTACTTCATTTTCATTAGACAAGTACCTAAATTACACACAAAAGATAACATTATCTTTAATTAAACGTATCGACCGACATGTATATTGCGTATTTATTAATAACACAGTTTGCTACGTAGATCGCATAGATAGATTTGGCCGTACAAAACATTCACCAAAATACACGAAAAAACATTTAGTTTTATACTCACGTTTAGTTAAAATGTCTTCATAACCGAAGTTATTGAACACCACAAACACTACAAAATCCTTTTTCTTTTGTCAAAAGTTTCTTCCCGAATCTTCTTCAATCCGAGAATTTTGTACGCTTAAGTATGTAGACGGGCGGCCGCCGCGCACGCCGCTCCACAAATACATCTGAACAAGACGTAATCTTTATGTGGTGTGTAGTCGGTGGACACGCAGACTATCCCGCCGCCGAGAGCCAACTACGGCGCCACGGCGTTGCAGTGCATCATCTTTGACTACTATCATGAAGACTACGCTAGGAAAATGAAGGAAAAGGAGGAAGAAAAGCCTAAAAGGGTAATAAATAAATTAAATTTAAGTGTCTGTTTGTAATGTCAAAATAACAGCTTTTTACTAAATGTACATGAAAGTAGTATATATATACGCTACGTATAAAAAAATAACATTTTTTTTAATTTTTGTCTGTTTGTTGCGGCTAGTCTCCGATAGAGCTGGACCGATTTTGACAGAATTGTCAGATAGCTGATTTTATAAGGAGTAACTTAGGCTACTTTTATTTTGGAAAAAGAATTAGGGCTCCGCGCAAAAAAATTTTACCCATGAAATTGTGAATAAATAGCGCGGGCGGGCGATGAAACGCGGCGGGGCAGGGGACGAGGGACTTATTAAAATGTGGCTGTTATTTTAGTATAATTATTGTGTATCTTACGACTTCCACGCGAACTAAGTCGTGGGGCACAGCTGGTCACAAATAAATTACTTAATTTATCTTTAGGTCACCTACTCGTTTACATTAACATTTTTGATAAATATTTTCAACAAGAACAAAATAAGGAATTTAGTAGAAGTAGGTAAGTAGAAGGAGCAGTGGTGGCCCAGTGGTAACGGCCGCGACTTACGAGCTGTAGGTCGCGGGTTTGAACCAAGGCAGGCACTTTGTGTAAATTATTTCATCACTACTGCTCTGAAAACGGTGAATGAAAACATCGTGAGGATGTCCTAGAACCAAAAATTCGAAGATATGTGACATCTACCAGCCCGCACTGGGCCCGCGTGGTAGATTACGGCCCACTCCCTCTAACAGAGAGGAGGCCTGTGTCCCAGCAGTGGGAACATTATAGGCTGATTATGCTATGCTAGGTAAGTAGAGATGTTTTACTATAAAACTGCACGCGCCTCCACTAAAATTTCTATGCAAGCATTTGAAAAGTGTATACAACAAGCAGTGGTGGGGCGCGTAGTTTTATAGTAAAACATCTCTACTGTCGCGGAAATACAGCAGCTCTCCAGCATTCTGTAGCTACAAGGTCTAAAGGGCCACACACATTACACAGTCGGCCTGCTATCTCTGGTCCTATCAGGCGGCCTGCCGTCCAAGGCCTGCATAGACCACACACTATCGCGATTATTGCCGGCTGGCAACGGTCGATACCGACTCTGGGTCCACACACTAGCAGGCAACAGCCAGTAGTTTCACACTGCAATATCCCCAGCCTGCGCCAGCAATAGGCTACACATTCTGGGATCGCATTGGCTGACATTGATCTTCAATCCAAAACCTTAAAAGGAACTGTGAGTCTGTGATCTATAGCGACTAACTGACAGGCTGATATCCGCCGGCGGACTGTAAATGTAAGGTAAGATGAACCTTCTGATCACAATTATATAAGTGTAACGATGACAAGACAGCAGTTATTTTCAAATATCTGCCATTTTTTTTCTAAATATTTCCCTTTTCCTGAATGAAATTTCCCAAACGACGTCGCGCCGCATCCGACACAAGAAAATACTTCGTATGTTTATTTCACTACAGTGATTAATAAAGATCACAACTATTCCATCGTGATCCAAAGTCGAGTATTGGATCTACGAATTATGAGATTGTCAGTAACACCAAGGCGTTTATGGTCTTCCTTGAGGAGCTGGGGTGGATCGAATAATCGATTTTCCCACCCATTATGCAAAATATACGCATTGACGTGGAGTGGCGGACACCAGCCCGTATTACCTATTATCTATTAGCACATTTAACCCAAAATGTTAATATTTTATCATTTATCTTGCTTTTGTGCGCCGGAGTTTGTATTCTGTTCCGTTTAAACTAGAAAATACGAATAGACAGTAAGTTTCCACGAATCGCTTACAACTAAACATATTAGTATCAATAATACATTTAAATAAATATTAGTTCAACGTCTACTTGTTAATGTATTTGCTTGCTCTGTGTATCTAATGTTGAACGCAGACCAGCGCAAGCGCACGATGCAAAGTATAATTGCCGGCACGAGTCGTGAGCACAAATTCCATCTAAACTTTAACTGTCCTCGTCAGCGTGCTCTTGTATTCTGTTTTCTGTTTGTATATAAATATGCTTGATCATTTTTTCATTTCATTGCTCCCGCTCGTGTGCAACCTGCCATGGTATGAAATAAGATTCGTTAGGTTTAAGAGTAGAGTTTGTACTCACGACTCGTGCCGGCGACTATAATCAGTTGTATAATGCTATGATATTCATTGATGATGACTATTCAAGACGGTGTAAAAATACCATAATCTGGCTAGTTTATCGCGCATTAGTCGTCGTTGATACTGCAAAATGTCATATGTCAAACAATATTGAAATTCGGTTTTTGACGCAAAAGTATTCAAAATCGTAATATTAAGATTACAATTTTGGATATTTTTGCATCAAAAACCGAATTTCAATATTTCATTTTTTTTATTTAATCTTAAGATTACGATTTTGGATACTTTTGCATCAAAAACCGAATTTCAATATTTTTTGACATATGTATGACATTTTGCAGTATCAACGACGTAGTTTTCCATCGATCTTTCAGAAAATTACACCAGTTAAAAAATCCCTCATACTTCCATATTTATAGAAATGGTAGTTGGTTTACCTAAATGAGATTAATAAACTACAACACCGTTTGACTGATTACATGGACGTTGGCACATAATTAATTTAGTTTTAACATCGATCTTAGACGAAGCAGCGGGCAAAAGTTAGTATATTCTAGTAATTTTCTCTGTCCTCTGGCTATATGAGAACAATTTCATTTCAACTTTGGCTAGGGCGTCAGTCGCGACAGTCTATTGAATTGAATACTATGACCTTCTTCTCATACTATTCTTTGTAACTAACACAGCTGCGGAAGAAGAAGGCGAAGCATGTGAAGACGGAGCAGCAGATCCATGACGAGCTGCTGGCGCAGAGGATCCGGGAGGCCTGGGCCATCCTCGAGAGACTCGTCAACCAGAACATTTACGATGACATCGGTATCATAGCATTTTGTATATTAATAATAATAATCAATTTTTTATTTCAGAAAAAACACATTTATGGTTCACAAAAACAGTTTTCCAAGTAAAAATAGAGCATTTCAGAAAGAAGTGTATCGTTCGTGTCTGTACTAATGGAAAAATCACTGTAATATCAAACACCGGAAACTATTATCTTCTCTTAGACACCAGACGAGGTTGAAACTGAAAGAAAATACCATATGTCTTACTATCAGTTCTACATAACTTCACGCCTGTAATCCCCGAAGGGTTAGGCAGAGGTGTAGGTACCTATTGTATACCTACATTTCGCCGGTTATGTTGTAAGTCCCACAGAATATGGGGCGAGTCTATTGCCATCAACCGGGCTCAAATCCAGACTCCGGACTGCTACTGAGAAATTCCTGATGGAAAAAAACAATAACACTTAGCCCGACCTGGGAATCGAACCCAGGACCTCATGCTCAGCAGTGCCGGTTGCGACCACTAGACTAACGAGGCAGTATATCAGTTCTATTTTACGAAAATCAAGTTTTGTTATATATTCTGAAATATATTTTCACATTTCTGACCACAATCACATTTCAAGGCCCACTTGGTCGGTGAGCTCCTGAGTTTTACAAAAATGCCCAAACTGGCCATAAAACAACAGTTTTCACGTAGACAGAACTTTATCTGCATCATGTTTCTAACAATTTTCATTTCGTTTCCAGCTCAAGACTACCGTTACTGGGACGATCCATCAGACGAGTTCCGTGAAGGCCTGGGATCTTTGCTGCCTCTGTGGAAGTTTCAGTTCGATCCTATGAGAAGCCATGCCGTGTGCGACATCCAGTGGAACCCACACTACCAGGACTTGTTTGCCGTTGCCTATGGATCCTGTAAGTTAAAACTACGTGTATTTTGCCAACGAAAGCCGTTTAGTAGTTAAGAAACAATCAGGCGATGAAGAGACAGACAGATATCGAGCCTATTCAGGAAAAACATCGTAAGCGCCAAAAATCACAAAACTATTTTTCCTTCGTAACCTCTTAATTAGACAGTTTTACATCTTGTCGCGATTACTCTTAAACTTTATTTTAAATTTACACTACTTTATTGTTGTAAGAAATTATCATAGTAAATGAAATCATCGTCAATTAGGAAAGAAAAAACCCTTTCCTGTAAAAAGTGCAAATTGTCGCTTACGATGTTGTTCCTGAAAAGGCTAGAAATAGACAGATATAATGCTGCACCACATTTACCAAAACATTCACATTAAATAATCATTGACTCACAACATCAAAGAAATGCAAAAGCTGTCAGACTCATCTCGTTGGCATGTCTATGAATGTTCATATATGCTTTCATATAAATCATCACTTCTCAAGCCCATTTGTCTCACACATTGTCACAAAACAGTTTCGCCTCACAATTTGAATAGGAAGCAATTGAGACGTCAACGGTTAGTCAATATAGGTGCTGTGCTGAATACCGACACTCGAGTCCATTATGAACGTCGCTTTGGCAACAATGAGACCCGAAGGTGGCCGAAATTTACCGATCTTACACGGTTTGGGTCATGTTCCACCACACACTTTTAATATAAACATGTTGTATTTTTGGCTCTTCGTTTGTTTGTAATTTGTTCTTAATGAAGTGGGCAACTATATGTATAAGCACCATGCCCGGTTTCTGATATTTTCAAATAAACTCTTAATAGCTATTGATTCGATAAAATTATCTATTTAAGCGAATTCCTTCCTTATGCTCGGTTTTTGAGGTCCTCAGATAAACTCTCGATAGTAATTCACTATACTACATAACATCACGCCTTGTTTTCCCGAAGGGTTAGGCAGAGGTGTACCTATAGTACACCCACATTTCGCCAGTTATGTTTAAGTCCCATGTAATAGGGGGCGAGCCTATTGCCATCTACCGGGCACAAATCCAGACTCCGGGCTGCTACTGACAAATTCCAGATAGAAAAACCCAATAACACTTTTTCCGATCTGGGAATCGAACCCAGGACCTCATCATACTCAGCAGTATGCAGTGTGTGTGGTATGCTCACTATACTATATACATAACGGGTGTCTCAGTAAGAGTGCACTTTTTCATTTTAAAATAAAAACAAGTATTTTATGACAGAGTTGTGATATTTTTATTGTATTGTAAAGAAGACATGTTCCGATTAACTATGGAATCAAATATCCGGCAAATGACCCCCACGGCTCCGATGACAGGCCATTACTCTTTTCATGAAATTTTCCATGACTTTTGCACAGAGATGTGGCTGTATCTCACCGATGACGCGTTGGATTTTCGATTTGAGCTCAGGAATTGTTTCGGGTTTATTCGCATAAACCCGAGATTTCACAAAGCCCCAGAGAAAAAAATCGCACGGCGTTAAATCGCACGATCTTGGTGGCCAGTTGACATCAGAATTTCGTGAGATAATGTGTTCTGGAAATCGTTGCTGCAATAAGTCGATTGTTTCATGCGCCGTGTGGCAGGTTGCGCCGTCCTGCTGAAACCACATGTTGTCCAGATTCATGCCGTCCAGTTGAGGCCACAACAAGTCCGTTATCATATTCCTGTAACGAATGCCGTTCACCGTTGTAATGAGTTTTCACAATTATAACGTATTTTTCTTTCGAAAAGCGCTCCATTTTTAATAATCGGAATAAACAGAGGTGACAGCTGTCAAATTTCAGAGTTGCCACTTGCATGAAAAAAATAATATTCCAATTTTAAAAAGTGCACTCTTACTGAGACACCCTTTATATACAGGGTGTAAGGGACAACCCTCGGCAGACTGATGGGGTGAATTAAGTATATAATACACCGAAATTATTTCAGGAACGTTATAGGAATCCAATAAACCTGACTTGTTTTATTACCTCACACGCAATGTATCGTTACCGTGGCAAAACGCGCGTAGCGAACGGCAGCGCAGCGAGCCTTCTGCCGCCGAGTATTTCAACATCCATTGCTGATTTTTTTTTATTTTAGCTGTTTCATTTACATAAATGATGTGCTGCGTACAGAGAATTTAATTTTACATTGAAAAAAAGGAATAGTAACTGAAAATAGGATTTAAAAAAAATCCTGAGAATATTTCCGGTGGAATATGATTCAAAATAAGGAGCTGAATCGAATAAGGAGCTATTAGTTTGCAGAGGGCTGTCCCTTACACCCTGTATATATTAAATTCTATCAAATATCTTGGAATAATCATAGATTACCGTCTCAGCTTCCAACAACACATTGAAACCCTAGTTAAAAGAATCCGAAAATTAATCTACATATTTAAAAATCTAAGACATTTATCTAATACATCAGTTATTAAAACAGTTTACTATGCACTATGCCAGTCTTTGCTAGTTTATTGCATTACCACTTGGGGCGGTACCTCTAAAACTTATATGATAAAGGAGGATGGGCATTTTGGTACCCATGTCCAATCAAAATGAATTTACCATCGTTGGATAGCTCTCTTCAAGAGCACAAAAAACTACTATGGCACCAATCCCGTATAAATTGTCCGTTTTGAAATATAGTCTTTAGAAGATACTGGATATTTAGTTCGAAATAGAATTTTAAAAAATCATATCGCCGGTTTATCTTGACAGATTTTGATGATATTTGCACAGATTTTGAGCTAAGTAAAATTCAGTTAACGGATGAAAATCATAACAAAATCGGTTTGGTATTTTTTCAGTTAGGGGTGATCTATTTATTAAACACTAAACATACAAATACATCAATTGATATTGATGCATGACATTGGAGCAATATTTTTATTACTATTAACCCTGAGTATACGTAAGTAGATGACTAGTAAGTTGGAACTGGTATTGTTATCTCTCTCTCGCTCTCTTATCTTACGCAGCGCGGTAGTTAGCGCGTTCAGCGAGGGGGCGGGGGCGAGGGTGGGCATGCTGCGGCGCTTGTGCATGTTCCCTTGGTAGTCGTTTGCTGATAATTGTTGTGTAAGTTACTACATTGTCTCGTTCCTCATTGTTCACGTCGACTTTAGACCCTGGCATTAACTTGGACTCTGTTACCTGTTTTATTTTTGACTGCGGCTTTCTACTGGACTTGAGTGCTTGAGTTATTTTGATTGCAATGGAACGTTTTCGTACCTGTGTAATATGCCGAAGAGGTCTATACCGAGGCAGATATCAAGTGCGCATTCTATCGGAAAACTTATCAAGAATGCGCGCATACCTAGCAGCTTTTATTCGAGAAAATGCTGCATTGGAGGTTAGTATTTATTGAACTTTTTAACTTTCCATTTGACAGTTTTATTGCATTTATTTTATTGTTAATAACCTGTATAGTATAGTGCTAATGTTCTTGCCTTTGAATCCATTGGTTCCGGGTTTGATCCCCAGTCAGAGCAACGAAAAAATCCTGGGTCTTAGATGTTAATCTATTTATTGTTATGTTGTTATCTTTATGAGCATTTATTGTATTACGTGTCTCGTTGACTCAGTACAGACAACAGCATAGAATACCACATAGAAATAAAAATCGATCATTTTAGCTCGTTGTGCCCGCATGTGCGTTAGACTTTAGGTTAGCCTTTGGTCTCTTTATTTGTAGGGATGCCTTGTTTGTTATTTTTCGGCCGCTAAAGCGCACATAATTTTTATCTATTTTACCCCTTAAATGCACACGACCGATGAGTCACAGACCGCGCGCACCGGTTGGCACGCAGATGTTTCACAAAAACCCTATTTATGACTCTGTTTCTGGGTATTTTGCTTCCGGTTAGTGTTTGTTCTATTGTCAACGAAATGACGAAATGAAATGTGTTGGTTTCGTTTGAATGTATGATTATCTTCATTTATAACATTGTTTTGAGAACATAAACAAAAAAAAACATTTTTTAAACAAACATTCAAATGGTAACCTATATGTTTTAAGGTTCGAAATCCATGTTGTGTTTATTTTTAACGTAAAACATGAATAAAATCACATTTCACAGTACAATTTACATTATTTACAAGTAACGGAGAACCAAAACAAAGATTCACGGACGAGAAAGAAATATTTTTATTTCTGAAATGACAGATCGTAGGGTTGTCATATGTTAAAATGTAGTTTATTTGGTAAGGAATTTTACGGTACTATTACCATAGAGAAATACAAACTAGTTAATTGATAATCCGGCATAATAGAACGTCATCCAATGTGCACTTAGAGGCAAAAACGTTTTCTCTCTTTTGGTACTCTAGATCCCATGCGCATTTTAGCGGCTAAGCGTATTGTTTATAATACCCCAGGTACGCTTTCTAGGTATGTTGTATTTATTTATTTTCCTTACATTATTATTACCGATTTTCAGGTCGTGTTTGATGGTACTCGGAGAGTATGTTACCGATGCTGGCAAAGAGCATAAAATGCGACTAGAGCTCAACCTCAACCACAACCTCAACCCGAGCCAGAGCCGCAAGAACAAGTAGAACCGCAAGAAGAAGCAGAACCTCAACTAGAAGTGATACACGTGCCCGAATATATGAGAGCACCAAATACCCCGAGGCATTGTCTTTTTCGTGGCTGCCCTAATACAACCCGCCATCGAATCCCAAACGTTGTTAAAATCCATGTATTTACTCAACACAAAATCTACATTCCTGATGCTGCCAGAGTATGCCGCGATCACCTAAATGGAAATGACTGGGATGAACTACCTCAGGCATGCAACATTTCCCATAACTTTACGGCCGCCCACTTCAGTGACCTTTGTGACCTACTGAGAAATGCCTTAAACGGACCCAGATTGCGTTTTAGCGAGCTAAGAGGATTAACTGAAGAAGAAATGCACTTTTGGACTGGACGTACTATAGAACAATTTAACGCTATCTTAGAGCAAACCACTTCATTAAGAGATGCAAGTGCAGATCCCAGAACCACTTTGGGTATTTTACTGACAAAACTACGCACAGGAGAATCCAACGTAAGACTTGCGACGTTGTTTAATATATCAAGAAGAAAACTCGAACGCCAGTTGGCCATTGCACGAGAGTGTCTTAGTACTGACTATGTTGTGCTTCACTTGGGACTGGATCACATAAGTAGAGACAATATACTGGAGAGAAACCTGAGGATTCCAAAAGCACTGTATGGAAATGAAGAAAACTCTAAAGCCATTATTGTTTGCGATGGCACGTATATTTATATTCACAAAAGCACAAACTTTTTGTTTCAGAGGCAATCCTACAACTTGCACAAGTTCCAAAACTTGTTAAAGCCATTTTTAATTGTAACCACTGACGGATACATTATAGACGTAAAAGGACCATACGCTGCAACTAAAACTGATGCCCAGATAATGAGCGATTTAATGAATGACGAGGAAAACCCCTTGCACATATTGTTTCATCCCAATGATGTATTTATTTTAGACCGTGGGTTTAGAGACAGTTTGGGCAATATTGAAGCACGTGGATACGAATACCACGTTCCTCCGACGAAGAACCCAGACCAGTCACAGCTCACTACTTCCCAAGCGAATGATTCCCGACTAGTTACAATATGCCGATGGGCAGTGGAAGTGGTTAACGGGCGGATTAAAAGAGATTTTAAGCTGTTGCGGCAAAGATATTTTAATAATACAATGCCTAATATGTTTGTGGATGTTAAAATTGCAGCAGCAATAACAAATCACTTCCACACGCCAATTGCAGATAGCCAATACGCAGAAGCTTTTCTACAAAAAATATCTGAAAAAATGCAAACCCCAAACGTGTTGTACAATTATGTAGAAGAAAAACGATTAAATAACAGAAGAGCCGATTTCTAGAGATTGGAAGCCAATGATGTGCCCGATTTCCCACGATTGAGTAAACAGGACGTGATATTGCTGTCATTGGGGACATACCAATTAAAACTCGCAAAATCTTACTGCAGCGAACACCTAAACAACGGCTTATATCTCATCGAAACATATAGAGAAGCCGCTTTGGAAGACATTATTGAATACGGAATTGACGAAGATGCGTGGCTTTTGCGTGCACGTATACAGTCCCGACATGTGAGAGCAAAACAATACTTTTGTTACATATTGCTAAATAGAAATGATAACATAATATTACATCATTATTGTACATGTTTGACGGGACGCCGCACGGTAGGTTCCTGTGCGCATATAGTATCCATTGTCTGGTATTTAGGATATGCTAGACACGAGGGCTTTAATGAGCCAGCATTATTTTTAAATAGCATCGTTATAGATAATGAATGATGTATAGTATATATTATACATCATATTATTCATTATCTTTTTATGTTATTGTCGATCTATAGACACACATTTATATACTTGTATACAATAAATGATAAAACTTACTTCGAACTTGTTTTATTTACCTAGACAATGAAAAATATTAATAATAATTATGAAAATACCATGCCAAATGGAGAAAACAGTTAATAAAAATATGTGTACTTAATAGGACGTAACAAAAATAAATAACTTTCAAGTAGGATTACTCCGATCGGACAGTGAATAGGGACAAGCGCCATGGTTATTCTTAATCTACACAAAAATACCTTTCCAACGGTGTATCATTCATACCAATTGGTGCCGGTACCAGTTTCCATACATTGGTGCCCATCCTCCTTTAGAGAGAGCCCAAAGAGCCATATTAAAAGTTAGTTGCTTTTTGCCAATCCTCTATCCAACTTTCGAACTTTACCAACACTGCCAAGTGCTAACGGTCCGGCAGTTGTTCATTCTCATGACAGTACTAAAAAAACACACTGAACTTCCCTTAGATTACGATTTAGTAACACAAAATAGACGATTAACAAATGTTTGTTCAATCATCCGTTTCTCCCAAAAGTGTTTCTGTTTTCTTGGCACTTTTCTTTATAATTAAATTAATAACAAAATGTCTATCTACACTCATACAAATGCTATTTGTAAAAAAAAAATTACGCATTTGGCTACTAAATCTGGACTACATTGCCACTGAAAACTTATTAAAACCAGTGTCTTAACACCCACACATTTACAATCACACATCTTCACTTACATACATTCATACAAACAACATTCTTCATTTCCTCATTTGCATTCTTCATTTTTTGTTATGCTCATTATTATTTTATTTTGTGAGTTAGATAATTATGATGTAGGTACGTATCAATGAAAAATAATATACAGAGAAAAAAGAAAGACAATACGTTTATTTGCGGTAAATATGACGCAAAAAAAGAACACTAACACAAAAAAGAAACAAGTTGGGGTTTACATAATTTGTATATTTTCTTGTATTTTATGTTTACTTGCTTTTCTTTGATTTGTTTTTAATTTTTTTACGTTCTGCACTCAATTGCAATTTCAGACTTTATAATACCTTTTTAGTATCTTAACTTTAACTATTTTGTAAATTAATATGTCCTTTAAAAGAGAACCGGGTGATCTGTAACTCAGGACCCTCCTACCTCAGACACCTTTCTCTATTTAAGATTGTGCATTTTATTAACTAGTGCCTATAATATGATGTTGAGATAAATATTTATGATTATGATTATACTTTTAAGCTAAATTCTTCCTTATTAACTAATTGTTCAGAAACACAGTATCGAACCAATAATCACTATCGAATGGATAAACTCCGTTTATAAATCTCAGAAACTGGGCATTAATAGGCTGTAATAACCTATAGGGTTTTATTTAATGAGAACTGTCAACACGTTAAAAATATACGTATTCTATACGCGCTAGCCGGATTCCTTTTAAACCGTCACTAATGTCTCATTTATCTTTTGAAAAAGTTTAACTGACCGTGAAATATTATATAATATTAAAGTATTTTAGTAGTTAGTACTATTAAATTATTATGTTGTGAAATTGGAAAAGATTACTATTTTGTTGA
The DNA here is from genome assembly GCA_947568875.1 of Fissipunctia ypsillon. Classification (NCBI taxonomy): domain Eukaryota; kingdom Metazoa; phylum Arthropoda; class Insecta; order Lepidoptera; family Noctuidae; genus Fissipunctia; species Fissipunctia ypsillon. The sequence continues at coordinate 8,821,031 of OX387659.1, read as the reverse complement.
GTATGCAACAAAATGGTAATATTTTCCAATTTCTCTCTAGAGCAGAGAGTCTAGAGCCTAGAGCAGCCTGAAGAACGGTATTGTCATTTCAGCTTGAAATTACCTAAAGACAGCAATACTATCACCGACTGCTGGTTAAAAGCAACTTTAGTTTACACCAGTGGTTCCCAAAGTGGTCAAGGTGGACCCCCAGGGGACCACGGGAGACTCGACGGGGGTCTACGTTGGCGTGACAAAAAAATGAGGGTTCACAATTCGTAATTCGTCCACGAAAATTGGTTCCTTGTGCTGTGAGTAGATGTCAAAAAAGTAAAGTTGGATTGAATCACTTTCTTGATTGGCCAACTTTACTTTTTGACATCCACTCACAGCACAATCAATTAATTAATTAACCAATCAATTCTCACTTTTTTTTCGAAAACTATTAATTCGTGGTTGGAACTCAGCTGCAACGCAAATATCCATAGTTAGATCTAATCTTCACATTGTTTGTCGAGTTTTGGGAATATGGTAGAAATGTAGCTGCAGGGGGTCCACCGGAACCAGCTAAAATTTGAAAGTGGTCTATGAGAAAAAAGTCTGGGAACCTCGGTTTACACCATCTATCCCTACTTTTATCCTTGTTATGTCATTTAACTCCCCACAATGTCCCTTGTGCCAAATCAAGGACGATTTTATAACACAGGCTTTAGCACAACAAAATGGTGGAGAGTTGAGCACCTTTTCCTCAATTGAATGTAACAGCTTGCCGAAAGGGTAATCATCTAATTGAGTCTAGTGCTTGCAATGGTTCTACCACTAGAGGATAGCACTGATTTGAGTTCGGCCGCTGACTGATAATGTTCTGGCGGGAAAAGTGGTGTGTCATGGTAAAGCTGGGTCCAAATGAAGACGCGTCATGAAAAATTGGGAAAATATTAGGTCCTTACATATGAAATTAGCATTTTGTCGTACTGACCGCTTTGATCTGAAATATCTCCTCTTTGGTTAAGAATTCCAAATTCAAATTTATAAATTCATTTAGCTGGTACATTTGAGTTTTGAAAACAGTCATTCATTTGTTTTTTCCTCATTTTTTTCTTTGGCGTCTCTTATTACCGCACAATGGAAAACATGAAATATCGGTATATTTACGAGTACGAGTTCTACCGTGGCACCAGTGCTGCAGAAACAACTCGAAGGATTAATGATGTGTATGGCGCTAGTGTCGCAAAAGAAAGCATGGTACGTTTTTGGTTTCAACGTTTTCGTTCTGGAAATTTCGACCTTCAGAACCAACCCCGTGGACGGCCGGAGACCAAAGTGGAAAATGAAGAATTAAAGACTACTGTGGAAGCGATCCATCACAAAGCACTTCAGAGATAGCTGCAGGCTTCGGGATAAGTGATAAAACTGTATTAATTCACTTGAAGCAAATCGGGAAGTAAAAAAACTTGAACGATGGGTACCTCATGAATTGAGTGAATCGAACTTGCAAACACGCGTCGACTGCTGTGTTAGTTTGCTCAACCGACACAATAATGAAGGGATTTTAAATCGAATCATTACTTGTGATGAAAAGTGGATACTGTACGATAATCGGAAGCGCTCGTCGCAATGGCTGAACCCTGGAGACCCAGCCAAATCCTGCCCTAAACGAAAATTGACTCAGAAAAAGTTACTTGTGTGTGTTTGGTGGACTAGCGCCGGTGACGTTTACTACAGCTTTCTAAAATCTGGCCAAACGATTACGGCAGATATCTATTGCCAGCAACTGCAAACCATGAAGGAAGAACTAGCTGCTAAACAACCGAGATTGGTCAATCGCTCTAGGCCACTGCTGCTTCACGACAACGCAAGACCACACACTGCACAACAAACAACCACTAAGTTAGATGAGCTACAATTGGAATGTCTGCGACATCCACCGTACTCCCCGGACCTTGCTCCAACAGATTACCATTTTTTCTGGAATTTGGACAACTTCTTACAAGGAAAAAAATTCAACTCCGATGCGGCAGTCCAAACCGCCTTTCAAAGAGTTTATTGGTTCTCGCCCCCATGGTTTTTTTTAGTAAAGGAATCAATGAACTACCTATGAGATGGCAAAAGTGCATAGATTACAACGGTGCATGCTTTGATTAATTAAATATATTTTACAAAAAAAAATTGACTTTATATTCCTCCCGTACAAAACGCCAATTTCATATGTAAGGACCTAATATTATCCCCTTAACTGTGGAGCGGCCTCCTAGAGGTTGGTAACAACAGAAATTGTCCTGACAATGGTTTGTGTCTCATGTGTGACGTTTTAGCCATTTCAAATCAAGATCTAGTCTCAAATCTCAAGTTATTCCAATGATGGGGTTGAAAAAACTAACAACAGTATGTTTCCAATAAACGGACCACGTATTTTGATATAGTCGTAGACGCAGACGTATCACACTCTGTATAAGTTGACATGTGGTTTCACAACAGTTTCAATTGATAGTCTTTCATATACTGTGGTTGTTTAACAGTGGACTTCACGTGCCAGCATAATGTTGGGTGCCTGTGCCTGTACAGCATCAAGAACCCGGCTTACCCCGAGTACGCCGTGATCACGGAGTCGCCTGTCATATGCCTCGACGTGTACGAGGAGATACCTTACTTGATTTGTGTTGGTAAGTTACCTGCACCCTATTTGCGTAACGAACTTTCAATTAAACAAAATTTCCATAGTTCAAGCATCTTAATCGCGTAACACACAGTAGGAATCGGTTTCACAGTTTTGACAGTTCAACAACATTCATTGCGATATTTACGTTGTTGAGCAAACAAATTTTTCGAAAATATGAAGCAATGGATTAGCAATTTACTTCAAAATAATACAGATTGCGGTTGATAGTGTGTTACGCAATTAGGCTGCCGAAAGATTAAGAAGAAAAATACTAATCCATTGCTTCATATGTTTGAAAAATTCGTCTGCTCCACAACGTCCTAACAAAATGAATGTTTTTAAACTGACAAAATTAAAGGCATTGCCACTGTAAGTGTGATATGTTATGCATTATTATCCCGCCGTACTCTATTCCAATTCCAATAGAATACCTACCCATAAAATCGGTTGCCCTAATTTCTTTCAGGTGATACCACGTAAAGGCATCACAACAAGAAGTTATTGTAAAGAGTAATGCATTTTATAAGTAAAATTTATGAAACAATTGTTTTTTTAAAAGCTATCCATATTTATGGCTAATTTCACCTACTAAAGCAGCAGTTATTGCACCTGGTTCACACATTGTGCTCGACTCCTCATATAAAACCAGCTGTTACCAGTCTCTATAGAGTATTTTCGTATGTTAAGGCTGCATCTTTCGGCGGCGGCGATCTCTCGCGTCCGGCCCTGGTCCAGGCCATGGTACGGAGCGAGAGTACATGGGAAGCCATTACCTCCTTCTGCGAAGCAGTAATGCTCAGGAAGGAGGAGGCGGGACGCGTGAGGGAGAGGCAAGCTTTGCGCCCTCACACCCCTAGACGCCGCAGGAGACGACCTGGGCGTCGGGAATTGGCAGCCGATTCCCGGCCACCGTAGGCACGACGGCGAGCAATGGGTAGCTCGCCGTCCGGTAAGGACCAAGCCCGAGTCGACGGCGCGTTGTGTTCCACGCGCGCCTCAAAGAGATGCCAGCACTATTGACGGGGTCCGCTAGGGCCGATGCCAGCTAGGGTTGCGGGATGTTCGAAAGAGTTACCGTGGCCCCGGCACAGGCAACAGAAGGAACACGGGTGGGTTTTAGTCAGTAAAAGTCTGACACGCCCTCCCGCTCCGCCCAAAGCGGGAGAAGTCATTTGATGATTTCCCATCCACAAAAAAAAAAAGGCTGCGTCTTTCAAAATTCACTCGCGGTGAATTATTTGCGCAACTTTATTTATTTATGCTTTATTGTACACCAGAAAATACGTAGTAATTTTTTTTTACAAAAAAAAATACAATCGACTTTCAAAAAAACACTACAAAGTGAAAAATTACTTTAATTTTGGAAGTCGGTGTCTTTGGATCTGTATTTTAGTTTTTTCCAACCGATATGCAATGCAACGAAAATTACAGATTATTACAGCTACGAGAACAAGATCACAACAATGAACAAGTAATGTTTCTTCACGAGTTTCTTAAATACAGCTAACGATTGCGCGCGCTTTATTTGAACTGGCAATGCAATTCACAAACGACCGGCCTGGGCAGAAAAGGATTTGTCGAAGAAAGTTGTGGAAGGCATTAGCATTTTAACCTTCAAGTTACCTGATGATCGTAAACATTTCGTGCGGGAGTCGCAAATATATTGGAAACGTTTCTTTAGATAGATAAAAGAGCACATTATACAAGAGGGAAAGAATAACTTTGTATTTTTTTAAACAAAATATTGACACAACATGAAATATTATTATTGCACATAAATAACCATAATGTAATAATAAGTAGCAAGTTATTTTTTTTATGTTCATCTAGGTGGATTATGCGTATGGTAAATCAAGCGTTACAGTGGCCACTAAGGAATTTCCCTCGCAATTCTTGTTTATAAACTGTTTTTTCGTAGGTCTTTTGAGATTACTATTATTGTTAGAGTAAGGTGATTTAGGAGGTATTTTTTTAGTATTTGCTTTATTGAACTCTTGGCATGAAAATAATCTAATTATTACATACATACGATGCATTGTTATTATGAAACAACCCATTTATTAAGAGATTAGCTTCCGCTCGCGAATTCGTCCGCGTGAAATTTCTTGTTCTCCTGACCCACCCCGTCGCATCGCATCGCCTGCCCGCGTTGTTACTTCGTTTTCGCTTAGCGCTCGTTCTTACATTTTTTTTTCTTTTTGCTCGGCTTCTAAGGGTCCTAGCATAATGTTACACAGCCTGTAGCCTTCCGCAAGAATTGGGCTATAAAATGCAAAAAGAATTTTTCAAATCCGACTGGCAGCGACAGAGATCAGCGCGTTCAAACAGTCAATAAAAATTAAATGTGTAGGTAACGAATAGACTAAGCGCATTTTTCTTACTTTAGGCATTTTTATACCTGTCGTAATTTCTAAACGAAAGGTCCGATTCGAATAATTTAAAAAGGAATTTACATGTACTTAGTCAATCTTGATTATGAAACTATTTATTTGGATAAGGGTTAATACCATGTTTATAAAAAAACCTTCGCAAATAATGCCTTATTTTATAACAAATTTGATTACCATTAAAAAAGTGAGCCAACCTTAAAAGACAGACATATGCTATCACGGACTTTTTTTAGAAATTTTCCCCGTTTTTGCAACATTTTTTATTGTTGCTCCGCTTCTATTCGTTGCAGCGTGATGTTATATAGCCTGTAGCCTTCCTCGGTAAATGGGCTATCCACCACTAAAATAATTTTTCAATTCGAACCAGTAGTTCCTGTTATTAGCGCGTTCAACCAACCAAACAAACAAACTCTTCAGCTTTATAATATTAGTATTAGTATAGATAAAAACATAGAATTTTGATGATATTGTGACCTCCGAATTAAGAAAATGCAAGATAATTAGAAAAAACTAATCAGCGCATTTTGAAGACGAGAATGTTGAGCTAATTATGCACTTAACAGATTTTGTAAATTAATTCTATATTGCCATAAAGCACACAAACATGACTCGAAATGTTGTTGTGCGCGAAAGAGCTGCATTTAACGATGGATTTACATAATCCACCTAGAGTCTAGATGAACTTAAAAAAAAATAACTAGCTATTACTTATATTATAGTTATTTAAATGCAATAATAATATTTCATGTAAAAAAGATACAGTTTTTTTTTTTTAGAAGCTCAAAAAGTTATTAGGTTCATTAAAAATAAATTCTTCTTTATTGAACAAAAAACAAATAATTGCGCAAATAATTTGCCGCGAGTGAATTTTGCAAGACTGTAGCCTTAAGAACACCAATAAATGTTTTCAACCATTCGCTTCAATTGCCCGTATACTGAAAAAGGAAATGGTTATGGGCATGACAATAAACTAACCGAGTTAACTGGAAAAATTGCTCTACTGCGGTCCCGTTCACGTAAGTAAGGAATCAGGGGGTGCTGCTATCTCTTTCTTCTGCTTTATTATAGTTGTCTCTTGATATCTTCTTGGGTATGTAAAATCTTGTGAAATCTAGGAACGACTGGTAAAGACTGACGAGACTTTGACCGAAAAAAATAATGATAGCAATACATTGTATGTTTACTTCGCACAGTTTATAGGTACGACTTGATGAAACTTTGAATGTATTAAGTTAAATATCTATGTATTATATACAAGATGTAACATAAATAACGCACAACCTCTTAATGGGTCATTGTACTCATCATTACGAACAACTTTTACTATGGGACCAAACCTAAAATATCGCGAAAAAAAATCAGCTGTTCCCTACATTTTGACGAGTTATGCGAACATAAATGTAGGGAGCAGCTGATTTTTTTTCGCAATTTCAGGTTTGGTCCCATAGTAAAAGTTGTTCATAATGTTGAGTACAATGACCCCTGAAGAGGTGATGCATTAATATTATGTTACACCTTGTAATTATTATTATGGCGTGATCAGATCTTAGAATTGATCATTTCATGAAGTGTTCGGTCATTTCATGAAATGGTTGTCTTTCATGAAATGGCCAGCTAAAACTGACCATATCGTTTAAACGTCAACGTTTAATGATATGTCAGTCGACGTTTGGCCATATCATTAATGTAGGGTATCTGTCGTGGTCTTATCGTAGAAATGGCCATATCGGTCACGATATTAGTGCTTTCTTCAGAAAGCAACCTATTTATCGACATTCTCAGCTGACCACGGGACATATCGCAAAGCAGTTGCATTTCACGCCGCTAGTGGCACCCCGACCAAATGGGTTAGGTTGGTTAGGCTAAAACTGACCAACAGCGCACTAGCCGAGCGAGCGAAGCGAGCGGTGCCACGGGAGCGGCCGGCGAGCGCTACATCCAAGTTGGTCGCAGTTACTTAGGAATTATTTGAGTAGGAATAGATGCACAACAAAAACAAAGCGACATCAACTCCTCTACCGGTGGATAATCTATTTTACGATATGATCACTAATGTTTGGCCACCTCATATAGAAGTCGTTCATTTAACTGTTCATATCGTCAAACGTTGTGTATTCATTGATCTAGCCAGACCCCATTATGATGTGACCAGCGCGCGGTCGATATTCCATTTCATGAAATACAACCATTTCATGAAATGGTCGAACACTTCATGAAATGATCAATTCTAAGATCTGGCCACTACATGGTTTATATATTATATATCAACCTTCCGGAATAAATTATCTAAATGATGGTGAAAACCGTATCAAATCCGTTACGTAAATGAGAAGAACACAGCGGTCACACAGACGGACACGAAAAGCGACTTCAATTTATAATAATTATGCATAGATGCTCCCATACGCAATATACAATAACTGTTTATTGTATCTGATTCCACGAACATTAAGACGAGAATAACGCTGTATTACTTTGCTAAAGTGATAAAAAACAGTTGTCAGCTTAAAATAACTTCACATTATAGTTTTAAACCGCATTATACAAAACATACTGCAGTCGTTTTTAGGGTTCCGTACCTCAAAGGAAAAAATGGAACCCATTAACCCATTATAGGATCACATCGTTGTCCGTCTGTCGGTCTGTCCGTCTGTCAGTCTGTCTGTCAGTCTGTCAAGACCCTTTTTCTCAGGAACGGGTGAAGGTATCAAGTTGAAATTAATGTCAAATACGTAGATCTACGGTCCCTTGGAGCTCTAAAAAAATTAAGCTTCTAAGTCAACGCATTAAAAAAATATGGCCATTTATGCGGCATATTTTGATACTCGCAAATAAATCAAAACCTATAAGGTTCTCGTTGACCGTTGACAAGGTCTCGCAGCACAAGTAAAGGTAAAAGTCCGAAAATCAATCATTTGTTTGTAGTTTTATCACATAAAAAAACATTTTTTTTGCGATTACAAACTTACATTTGCAGTTGGAGAATTGACCGTGACATAATATATCGATGTATGGGAGAACGTGTGTTTCAACTACAATGTTAAGTGGTTTTTTGGAATAAATTCATCCCAACTACGGAACCCTTCATTATACTTGGCCGTTTTTTTTATAGTATCTCGTAATTTTAATCGATTATATAAACGATTACGTGTGTTACCGATGACTCACTAGACTGCTATGGTTTTGTATAATTTCGTTTCGTTTATCTTTATCCAAGAGTATATTCTGGCTAAACAAGGCCAAAATAAATTAGATGGCGGAACTTCTCAGACGTGATGGATATCTAATGATGATAAAGCGAAACATAGAGATTTTCTAAAATCGTACTTATATTTCAATTAATTACAGTTGATTACAGGGCATCGTCGGCATTTCCCTATTTGAATCGGATTTGGTTCACAATTTAATGGGTTTATTCTTTTGCGCGGAACCCAATTCTTTTTTCAAAAAAAGAAGCCTAAGTTACTCCTTATAACATCAGCTATCTGCCAGTGAAAGTCCCGTCAATATCGGTCCAGCCGTTTCGGAGATTAGCCGGGACAAACAGACCGACAGACAGACGAAAATTTTAAAAATATTTTTTTGTTATAAGTACCGTTTAGTAAAAAGCTGTTATTTTAACATTACAAACAGACACTTCAATTTTATTATTTGTATAGATATGAGGTTTCGCCAGCTAATTTAATTTGACCTTGTGTAAGCTTTATCTGCAGCAACGTATTGTAGGAGGTAGGTAGACAAGGGTTCCCTGTAAACAAGGGGCTCGTTAGCTGCACTTATTTGGCCTGAAACGATGCGATTGATAACAAAACGTAATGGCTGAATTCTCGGAAGGGATAGGCAGACTTACCCCCATATTCTTTGTTGTTTATTCAAAATGACCTTGACTTGCATCCTACAGGCTGTAAGGGACAGCCTTCCGCAAACTAACAAGGTGCATTCAGCTCCTGATTTTGAATCATATTCCACCGGAAATATTCTCAGGAAAATTTTCATTTTTTTTAATCGTATTTTTAGTTACTACTCCTTTATTTCAATGTAAAATTACGTTCTCTGTACACCGCACTCCATTTATGTTAATAAAACAGCTAAAATAAAAAAAAATCAGCAATGGATGTTGAAATACTCGGCGGCCGAAGACTCGCTGCGCTGCCGTTCGCTACGCGCGTCTAGCCACGGTAACGATACATTGCGTGCGAGGTAAAAAAACAAATCAGGTTTATTGGATTCCCATAACATCCCTTAAATAATTTCATGTACCTGTCATCTTAGTATGTTATACTGAATTCACCCCATCAGTCTGCGGAGAGCTGTCCCTTACACCCTGTATTTAAACAAAATCGAAAATACATAACATAACATCACGCCTTGTTTCCCCGAAGGGTTAGGTAGAGGTGTAGCTATAGTACACCCACATTTCGGCAGTTATGTCAAAATCGAAATGTTTGTTCTAATGAGATGCTCGAGAACATTATTTTAACTAAAATAACAAACCGTGCGTCCGTTGGGATTCCCCATCAGCAAAAATTACGAACTTAACCCCCATTTGACCCCTTTAGGGCATGAATTTAAAAAAAAAACCTTCCTTAGTGCTTCCCCTTCGTTATTTACGGAACTCTTGTGCAAAATTTCATGCTTCTAGACCCAGCGGTTTAGGCTGCGCGTTGTCTGTCAGTGAATTTAATATTTTTACTTTATGTAAGTAGACATGGGCGTTTCTCCTCATAAATGATAATTGATTTTATTTTTGTAAATAAGTTTGTACAAACACTTACACGTCAATCATATTTTTAATTAAAAACTAGATGAGGCCGGCGTTTCCTATCTGACTACTCTGAGAAGAAAGGCCGAAACAAACTCGGAGGTCAGTCTCCTTTAAAGTCCAATCATAATCTGGATCAGATCATGTGAAGACCATTTAGATTGGTGTCAGAAATGGTCTTTTGAAGAATGAACCACACAGATTGAGTGGACCTGTGCAGTCAATGCACTACTAGTAATCGTGCAGCTCAACTCAGAACTTAAGGCATAGCATAGCAACGAGCTGATCTTTCTTTCTATTTGTCCCAGGACTGTACGACGGCAACGTCTGCGTATACAACGCTCAGTTATCACTGGAGTCTGCTTATCAGTACAAATCTAATTCTGTTCGAGACAAACACAGCAACATCGTGTGGGAGGTGAGAGTACTCAACAGTTTTTTATTTGTTCCTTATTTGGAAAACGCATTAAAAAAATAACCTTTGATCGTATTAAGAGCTTTAAAACTCTTTAAGGCTCCTGCAAACAGGCGCGACACGCGACCGAGGCGACACAAAAACACTGCGTGCCGCGTGACGGCGGTGCCTTTGTGTCGCGTTGCCTTTAAGTAGTGTCAAAAATGCATCATTGTGGCTGTATGGCAAAAGAATCCTTTTGATCGTTTAAGGCTTAAAGTATGCATTAATATGCATAAGATAAAGTTGAAACATATTTTATGCAGATGATGTTTTGATAAAAAAATCACAACTTATTTTTTATAGGAATATACATAAATATAAACAAAACAGACTTCATATCAATGTTTATACCTAAGTGTATTCAAAAATTTGAGTCTGATTTATTAGTGTTAGATTAGGTGTAGGTATCTATATGTATAGTCAGAGAAATTAATTGTTTATCAAATTGACAACCAACTTAAAGTGTCCGTATATTCAACTTACAAATATTCTTCGACTGTTGCATAAAATGGCAGATAACACGGCAAATTGATGGAGTGTGTCAATTTGATAAACAATTATTGTCCTTTACTGTTCTTACTTTAGTACTTTGTACAAGCATTGTACAAGCTATTTAACTTTGTATTAACTCCCAAAGATCCGCTGGGGTCATCGTCTCATCGACGGGGAGCCATCATTCTTCTCCATAGCTGGCGATGGTCGCGTGGTCCAGTGGGCTGTGATGCCGGGCGAGTTGCTGGCTACCACCATCATCACCCTGACTTCCAACGTGCCGCCCATACCTGGCCCTGATGGCACGATGCTCACTGTTACCAGTAAGCTGAGCTTTTATCAAGTTTACAAGTAAACCAGAAAAGGTATGCACTTCTGTAATATTTATGTTTCCGAACGAACGTCGCACCAGAGTGCCAATGTGACGAATAACGTTTTGGTGGAAGACAGGAATAAAATAAGTGCACGTAAACTTTTCAGCACAAAATATATTTAAAAAATAAGAGAAAGGGGGTAGCAGTGGCGACGGCTTCATACAACCCCCATTCCTACCGGCTTCCCTTCGGAACAACGACTGTACTTGAGTTTGTTATTACTAAATAATATAGTACACACATAGTCATATTACAGGTATTTAATACAATATTATAAAATAAGGAGCATTACAAAAACGCATATCTATAGTTATATAGGCGTTAAATTAAGAAAAGTAAAGGAATGACTTAATTTTTTGAGGTAATATTAAAACGATGTTATGAGAACTGAACAATTCTTTTTTCGGCTTCCCTCTAATGAAAGTTGTAGCTTCGCTACTGGGGGGTAGATAGGTTTACGGTCACAAATTCCTTAATTCCCTTGAGGAGTAGCGCAGTACTCTCCTAGCTCTGCCTGGTGTGACGGAGACCGCAGCGGTTGTGTCAAGCTGCAGACGGATCGGATCCCCTAACCTCCCACAGTGGCAAAGCTTTTAAGTTTTGTAGGTACTCCACACTTTACAGTAGTGCACCTATCATTCCACAGTTCTGTCAATTCATAACGCTTTTTTATTTTGTAAAAGAAAATTACGCATTTGGCTATTAAATTTGGACTACATTGCCACTGAAAGCTTATTAAAACCAGTGTCTTAATAATACCCACACATTTACAATCACACATCTTCACTTACATATCTACATTCATACACACAACATTCTTCATTTCCCCATTTCCATTCTTCATTTTTTGTTATGCTCATTATTATTTTATTTTGTTAGTTAGATACCTAAGTATGTATCAAAGAATAATAATATGTATACATAATTTGTATATTTCTTTGAACTTTATGTTGACTTGCTTTTCTTTGATTTTGTTTTTAATTATTTTAATTTTTTTTTTACGTTCTGCACTCAATTGCATTTTCAGACTTTACAATACCTATTATATCTTAACTTTAACTGTTTTATAAATTAACATGTCCTTTAAAAGAGAACGGGGTGATCTGTAACTCAGGACCCTCCTACCTCAGACACCTTTCTCTATTTAAGATTGTGCATTTTATTAACTAGTGCCTGTAATATGAAGTTGAGATAAATAAAGATTTATGATTATGATTATTATGATTATTTTCGACAGGTTGCGGCAGCTGCATCTGCTTCCACCCTGAGAAACCGGAGATCTTCATGGTGGGCACAGAAGATGGCATGATCCACACGTGTTCGCTGAAGTACAACCGGAACTACGTGCGTTCCATCCAAGGCCACCACATGCCCGTCTACAGGATCAGATATAACATGTACAATAACAGCATCTACGCCTCCTGCTCAGGGGATTGGAGGGTTAAGATATGGGAGGATGGGAGGGAGTGAGTATTTAGTTCTTTCAATTTCACCTGCATATCTTTGTGACCTTCAACCAAATCTGATAAATAAATAAGTTAATGAAATCTTCCTTGCTAGACCTGAAAAACGACAGTATGATAAAGTTTTTGTCCAACTCAACTCAACAACAAAAATTCTCGAATGCTACTTACTGGAACATTTTCACTACCTATATATCGTTGCAGTTTGCTTATTGGAAATGTACAAAACGTAACAATCATGCCTGTAATCCCCGCAGGGTCAGGCAGAGGTGTACCTATAGTACACCCACATTTCTACAGTTATGTTTAACTCCCATGTAATAGGGGGTAAGCCTGTTGCCATCAATCGGGCACAAATCCTGACTCCGGGCTGCTACTAAGAAATTCCCGATAACTTTTTACCCAACCTAAGAATTCAACCCAGGACCTCGTGGTCCTGGGTTCGATTCCCAGGTCGGGCAAAATGTAAGATGTTAAATGTAAGAACATCCCAGGTGGGGTATTTTGATCAGAGTCCATTCACCTGGGAATCTAACATGAGCTCAGCAATAGCGCTTGTGACCACTAGACCAACGAGGCAGTTGGAAATTACCTACCCGATAAAACCTTCTAAAATGATGGTGCAGCAAGTATACAAAACCTTAGGCTGCTTTTCCACCAGAGATGTTCTATGCTACGTTGCTATGGATGCGTTTGATATCCACCAATCATAATCATTAGTCAACATAGCATAGCACTGCTGGAAACGGGTTCAACTGAGCTATGATTTTTGTATAGAAGGATGCGTGCTATGGATGTGCGAGTGATGTAGCTATGTGCAGAGCATTGTGTTGGCATCTCTTTTCCGCCAATGGGAGCGAACAAGTTGGTGTCACGGCCTTCCCTACTGCCGATGCATCGCATAGCTCGAGCTGCGCATCTTCCTCGCACAGCTACATACCTCGCGGCGGCGCATCTTATAGCACATCTTACTCGCTCCTCTACATAGCTTAGCATTAGTGGAGACGGTCACATAGTTTCGTAGCTTAGCTTTCACATCCTCGCAGAATAGCTGCATAGCACATCTCTGGTAGAAAAGCAGCCTTATAGTGTGTCTTTATCCATTGCATATTTTGATCAGTGAGTTCATCGTCTTGTTTCTAATACCGTAATCTTCCTTTCCTTTCGCCAGTGAACCGCTGTTTATGTTTGAGCTGGGCTCTCCGGTGGGCGACGTGAAGTGGGCGCCATACTCCAGCACCGTGTTTGCAGCGTGCACTGCTGATGGAAAGGTATTTACAATAAACATATGGTAGCGGACTCTCCGATCGGCGATGTGAACTTTACCTCAATACCATCCTCAAGGCATCAATAGCACCGACGTCAGAAGGTCAATTCTCGTAATAGGCTAGTTGACAGTAAGAAATACGATATGAATTTTAATTATCATTCTCCTGCCTCAAGGGCATGATGAAAATTCCAGTTTCGCGGGCTACCTTCCCCCTCAATGATAGTTCGCCTGGTGAGTTGGCCTGCTGGAAGTTCTTCCGGAAGGTCAGGCTTGCGTCCTGCCGGAAGGCTGCCGCGAGTCCCGCTAGAAGTACGCACTTGTACGAAAATGTTGTCTGGTCCTTCCAGCAGTACGGTGACCTTGAAATTGAACTGGCACTTCTCAGAAGTTTTCAACATTTGGTCAGTGCGTATTAAATTAAAACTAATTTGTTTAAGTACTTCCACAGGTACTTCATCATGGCCTTGTGGCAGGAGAATGATAATGATGATGATAATTCAATGGTATAGTGGTCGGCGCAACATGTATTTTTTCTTCCATACTTCTTTATTAGTCGTCATCACGGTAGAAAGTTGTTTTAGTCCTTTAGATTATATTTAAATTGTACCTAAATAAGTTAGTATAGATTTGCAAATTACCGCCCTGTCGTATTGGGTACATAAACCTGTAATGATAGTTGTAAGGGAGATTTTAATAATTAAATAAATATTCACAGATATTTAAGATGATTTCTAAAAGCTCAAATTGTTCCGTTTTACCTTCATAGGCAAGGCACCACGGACCACACAGGAAGATAAAATGGACTCGAATAAAAATACTATCAAAACATTATTTCACAAAAAAATACTGCCTCGTCTAATATTGTAGCACAATGTATCATGATTATGTCTACCACGTGTTCCTTTTCATCATTATGAACAACTATTATTAACTATGGGACCAAACCCGAAATCGCGAAAAAAAATCGGGTGCTTCCTACATTTTGACGAGTTCTGCTTCCCAAAAGTCTAATACCCGAATCTCATTTATACACCTGTGATATAGCAACACAAACAGATATTTTCGAAAAATTTATACAATAATTTGATAAGCAGTGAGTGGCTGCAAAACATAACATCTGATGGAGAAAAAACAGTACAACCAACGCAATAGGATGGCACAGGCGGATCGATACGAAGATACCAGCTAAACCAACATTGTTTCAACTCATCATCCTATTAAAGAATCTCTTGTACAAGATGTCAAAATACATCAAAACCAAAATTTCACTGTCCCGAACAAAAACGCCGAAAAAAATTATGCAGAAAGATGAAAAAATAAAGAAAATTATTAATAATTGCGTTAACAATATAATTTCAGTAGAGGAGTGTTTAGAACGTTTAGATGCTTTGATACGGAGAAGTACCTTTTTTTTTGTTTTAACTAATAAATTATTGGTGATTTGGTAAATATCGAGAAGAAACTGTTTTTTTGTCAATTAAATTTAGTTTGTTACTGTACAAAATCTGTTATTTTGCGAATCTGGTCTTTTGCGATACTGGTGTTTTGCGAATCTGGTATTTTGAGAATCTGGTTTAATGCTCTGGAGGGACCCGTTTGTGCCACTTTCTGCGACATGACACACCCCTTTGACTGCGTCCATTATAATTCCCTAGCAGAGAAACTTGAAGCTTATGGTGTTAGGGGTTAAGTCTTAACATTTATTAAATCGTATCTTTATAACTGTAAACAAGTTACCGAAATCAGAAAAATTAACGATAAACGTGAGGTAATTTCAAGATCCGAGGAACGAGAAGTTTTATAAGGAGTACCTCAAGGCAGTGTGCTGGCGCCTCCGTTGTTCACTTTGTATATTATTGACTTGCCTAAAGCAACTGAACTACCGGTGACATTTTTTGCAGACGATTGCACTGTGACAATAGCCTGTAATGACATTAATAATTCGCTTATATCTATCATAAACTGGTTAAATAATAATTAATTTAAAAAAAGACTATTGTAATGCATTTTAAACAACGTACACATACAGCAAAAAATCCTAATGTTCAATTTAATAATATTAATATTACTGAAACTGGCGCAACAAAATTTCTGGGAGTTATTATAGATGATAAGTTGAATTGCAAATCTCAAATAGAAGCACTTAGCAAAAAATTAAGTAGTGCAGCCTACGCTCTAAAACAACTCGCAGCGGTTCTCAACAAAGATGCACTAATTACTACTTACTATGGATTAGTTGAATCAATTCTTAGATACGGAGTTATTTACTGGGGGAATAGCACAGACAATGAAATAGCGTTCTAGGCGTTGAAGCCCAGAAAAGGTGCATTAGGTCGATGTTTAGACTGCAAACAACAAATAACTGTAAATCTTATTTTAAAGAACATAACGTATCGACATTACCCTCATTATACAATTTGGAAGCAATAGGTAGGTAATGTTCACTAAAACTCATCCTAATTTATTTCAGCGTTTGTCTGATGTTGTCCCAAGGAATAGACGTGATAATTCCAAACTCTTGTGTTCACGGCGCTAAAAAATTCTCATGAGCAAGAAAATCTTTTACATGGCGGCGACCATATTTAATAAATTGCCCAAATCTTGGACAACATTGAGTATATATGCTTTTAAATGCAAATTAACGACTTTATTAATTGAAGGAACATATAGTATTTCAGAGTTTATGAAAGAGGACAATTTGTTTCGTTTTTCTTTTTGAAATGATGATGTGGTCTTTTAATGTTGTTTTCCACTTTTTAATAAGATGAGTCCGTATTATAGGTATACCTAGTGAATTGTTTTGGGGCGAAGTATTGTTTTTATTGTCAATGGAATTAAAATTTGCAAGGACTCAAATTAATAATAAGTATTATATGAACATTGAATTGTATTAATATCGTATAATAAGTAATTATGAATTATAAGTAATTTTATAATGTAATTTTGATAAATATAGTCGCGGTTTGTGCACCATCTCTTCTTACCAATTTCTACGCCGCGATACACGACTGAACATGCTAGAAAATTTCTGTATTTAATATCTTGCATGCAATGTACGTATGCACACCATGTTTATACAAATAAATAAACTTACTTACTTACATAAATGTGAAAATCTGATTTTTTTTTTCACGATTTCAGGTTTAGTCCCATAGAAAAAGTTGTTCATAATGATGAGTACAATGACCCCCTAGCTAGAGTTAATGGGATATCAAAAGGAACACGTTGTATATTACATTGTCATATTATTATAGGTATATATATCGATTGCTTCGTTGGTTTAGTGGTCGCAAGCGCTACTGCTGAGTGACACACTGGTCTTGATTCCCAGGTCAGGCAAAGTGATATTGGCTTTTTCCATTAGAAATTTCTCAATAAAGAAAATAAAGAAAATACGTTTATTTGCGGTAAACATGACGCAGAAAAAAGAATATAACACAAAAAGAAACAAGTTGAGGGAAAATATGCGTCACATCCACGCAAAACGGCCATCGCTCAGCATAATGCTGCGACCTTATGCGAGACAGAGCCCCAGCGCTGGATTTCAGTGACAGCCGGCGGGCGTTGACGTGATAACAGTGCAGTAGCAGCCTGAAGTCTGGATTTGTGCCCGGTTGATGGTAAAAGGCTCGCCCCCTATTACATGGGACTTAAAGATAACTGGCGAAATGTGGGTGTACTATAGGTACACCTCTGCGTAACCCTTCGGGGATTACATACGTGATGTTATGTGTATGTTTTATGTTTATACCAGGTGGAACAGAACGATTGACAGTCCATTAAACCAAGTAAAGAGAATCATGTTCTTTACCCGTATACAAAAAATCAATGAAATCCAATGAATACTTACCACAGGAAATTATTTTTCATTTTCTTATTTTTCAACATGATGTAGATCCGAGTCCGTAATAATAGGTAAACATTGCCGCCGCCGCGCCCCGCACCGTTGGTCAGTGACTTTTCGTAGATAAAGCGTGTTTCTTTTTAAGCAGTTTATTCTCCTATTTATTTTGTTTGAAAACTGCAATTTTTAATTTTCCATTAACTACTAATTTTCGTATTTTAAAATATTTCGATGGACTAGTACTGTGCTCGGTTTAATTTAATGTCGTACGTACGTCCAGATCCACATTGTATGTATAGGTATATAATGATCTTTGATCTTGATTGTCGATATTTGATAGAGATCCCCCTTTCGAAACGTATTCCTATCTACTTATCAATGCTTAAAATTCCGCAGGTGTACGTATACGACCTGAACGTGGACAAGTACCGGCCGATATGCGTGCAGGCTGTGGTCTCCAAGAAGACCAAGAAGCTCTCTAGACTCGACTTCAACGCCAAACTGCCCGTCATCGTCTGCGGAGATACCAAGTAATGATGGTTTTCATTTCAGGCCTGCACCACAAAAGCAACACTAAATGCGATTATGCGACTATTTCGTATCATGACATTCTAACTAGGGAGTTTTATTGACGTTCTAATGATTATAATGCTCTAAATACCTACATATTTGTTACGGTCGCTAATCATATTTTGATCAATATACCTGATAGATAGGTACTGACCTGCAAATTGTAAAAAACGTAAGAAATTTTGTACGAGCACAACATTGTTTTTAACCGACTTCAAAAAAGGAGGATGTTCTCAATTCGGTTGTTTTTTTTTAAAGTGTTACAACTCCGTAATTTATTAACCGATTTGAAAAATTCTTTTCTTATTTGATGGGATATACTCCCAAATTGGTCTCATATAAATTTGGTCAAGTTCTGATGAGGGGTTTCGGAGTTAGCTTCAATAATAAAAACGTATTTACAAAAAAATACGACTTCCAAAAAAACACTACAATGTAAAAGTTCGTAAGTCGGTGGCAAAAACGAAAATACAAAACCAAGGACACCTTTTTTTATAAAAAACGTTTTTATTGAAAATGACTGAGACAGAATAGTGTTCACCCTTAAGGCTCTCACACAAATCCGCGATGCAGCCCGAATTCGCAGTTTTGTGTGGGAGCCCTTGACCTACTGAATCCGCTGAAGCCAAAAGGTGTCCCTGGGTTAAACAGGTTAATAGGTCTTTACCTATGTAATTGGAGATTCTATAACCAGCATTTTCAGATTTAATTATCTGTGGATTGGCGAGCAATTCGAATTTCAAATAAATTTTATTCGAAAGCCGTGTTAATTTAATTTCAAATTCAGTTATTTCTTTTCAGATAGGTAGTTTTTTTATTTTTGTGAAATTGTGGTAGTTTTTGGCGCCATGGATAAACTGAAAATTCGTACAATTTTCGAATATGAGTTCCTACGTGGAAATACCGCTGCGCAAACAACACGAAAAATTAACGACGTGTACGGGCCTAACACTGCTTGTATACTTACGCGTCGAAGCATGCATAGCACGCTACTGAATCACACTGAATCGGCATAGAAACGAGGGAATTGTAAATCGAATTGTTACCTGCGATGAAAAGTGGATCCTGTACGACAACCGTAAGCGTTCGTCTCAGTGGGTGGACTCAACAGTGACGGCAGATGTCTCTTGCCAAGAATTGCAAACAATTATAGAAAAGCTCGCAATTCAACAACCGATACTGGTCAATCGCTCTTCCCCATTGCTTCTCCACGACAACGCGCGAGCTCACACATCACGACAGACCATCGCAAAGTTACAAGAGTTACAGCTGGAAGATCTCCGTCACTCACCGTACTCACCGGACCTTGCCCCAACCGATTTCTACTTTTTTCAAAATTTAAACAATTTTTTAAGTGGGAAAAAGAACACCCGAGAGGCAGTACAAAACGCTTTCGCTGACGTCATCGCCTCCCGTCCGGCAAACTTCTACAGTAAAGGAATAAACAAACTGCCATCAAAATGGAAAAATTGTATAGATAATTTGGGCCAGTACTTTGATTAGCTGAAATAAAAAAATTACCTAAATTTTTATATTTTAAAATTGTCATAAAAATCTCCAATTTCATAGGTAATAATTCAAACCTAATATTGTTTAGCGCTGAATGTATTTGGTGATTGGTGGTGCAAGCGAGCTAAGTAACAACTAACAAAATCAATTAATTTAATTCGATATCTTATCTACTAAACTTGAATAGATAGGTACCTACCACAGATCATAAAAACACAGGTCATAGAAACACAAACCAAATAACATCCTGTTTTCTTCTATAATAAACGTAAAGCCATTTATAACACCTAAATAAATAAAAAAAACATTAAAAAGCAATCAAATGTTGCTGTCCTGCTCTAGTATTCTTGTCGCAACAGTTGATTACCTATTTCGCCGCTTTCCACATAGCCTCCATAGCTCAGGGGTTAGAGCACTGGTCTTGTAAACCAGGGGTCGAGAGTTCAAATCTCTCTGGGGGCATTGAGCAATTATTTTTACGTATTCAACTTTTTATGATTTTCCGTAGTTTTTTGTATTATTTTCAATAGGAATATCGTTTCAATTTTAGGGGAACGTGCCATGTTTTGAAGTTGTCGCCGAATTTAAGAGTAATGTGTAAACCGCCCAAAAAAGCCAAGGAAATTGATCAACGGACATTACAGGTATCGTATTAATTTTCTTTTTATTATAAATTTATAAAATTATCATTAGATTTTTGTCCATCACCGTGAGATGATATTAAAATTTGCATCCGAATGATGACTCATAAAAATAGATAGAACATCGTAGTTACAAGTACACGACAAAACTGTGTACCATGGACAATATTTTATAATTAATTATACTCCTGGTGTATACAAATATGATATACAGAGACTAAAAGAGACGGGTATGATAGACAGAGATGGCGTTTTACAAAAGAAGAACATTTTGTAGAACTCGATGTGATGTATTTGCGACCAGGTAGAGTAATTTTGTTTTTTTTTTTGTGTAGATTATGAAACTGGACAAACTCCTAAGCTTGGTTCGTGACCCACCATTCCAAACGGGTGTCGTGGATGAGAAGTTTGACGATGACTGAATAATAGCTAAATCTACCGCCGACAACTAATTTTAGTTCTAATGTTATCAATAAATAAAAACACATTTTTACTCGCAATTGTATAATTATTCTAATAAAGCTTGGAAATAATAAATAAATAATAACTTATTCTAATACAACGAAAGGTACCTAGAAAGCTAAAGGCACAATATACAAAATGCATTTTATAAACTCTCAAAAACAAAACAACTCCATTTTTAATGGTTGCCAACTTTCATGGCCTGTACACAAGAGCATTCCATGTACGGATCTAGCCTGTTATAAGGCTGATTTATATTGATCCAGTATGTCAATCCAGTAGCACTGGATCACCAATTAGCGGCTGCTCTATTTCAATCTAGGACTGGATATAGGACGCTGGACTAGATTGCATTTGTCAAATATCGACTCAGGGTCATTGGATTATTCATTTATTTATTGGATCTCCAACAGAGGCTATACAATTTCATACAAGTTTACAAGAATCAGAACAATATAAGTATGCGCTTCCAATTATAGGAGACCACCATCGTTCACTTACAATCTAGGTAAAATAAGTTTGACAAGGACGAAAATATTAAAATAAATCAAAATATATTACACGGATTCAGCGTTATATTCGAATAGAGCAGCCAGACTTGAGAGGGCAAGCAGGCGAATAGGTCGCATCCCACCCAGTTGTCTACGGTTTGATCGACTAGCACCTGTTGGATGCCACCATGAGCCTTTCTGTATATGTCGCAGTAGAGCGCCGTCATAGTTATATCCCTAGAGATATAGCTATATACCGTAATATAGTTATATGAAAGCGGTTCATAACTATTTTATGATATGAGCACGATCTAGTAATATGTGAGCGTCCAAGCAAAAAGGGCCCAATTATCGGCATTTAGTTTCAGAGATATACGCAGTTTTGTAAAGTTGGGTGAAAACATTGCATATCTCGATTTTAATTGATTATTAATTAATGCTCAATTATCTACAAGTTCGTCTCGTAAATGACTTCATATGATCTTTCTAAGTACCAGAAAAAATACTGAGAAACATCAGAAAATGTACTAAGTACCAAAAATCAAACTTTGAAAATGCTTTTTCTCAAATCAAGTTTTTTTTCAGTTTCAACTTCAAATGTCAGATAAAAAAAAATGTGCCAGTTTTTGAGTATTTTTTTAATCTATATCAATTAACTATTTTAGATAAGACCAGATACCCCACTACTTTAGATAAGATAAGACCAGATACCCCACTACTGAACCCTTTTTGCTTGGACGCCCACATATGTATAGTTATTAGGGCACTCGGACCAATAGGATAGGTTAGGTTAGAATTGTGTTCAACTAGGCGCGAGCCGAGCGAGCGAAGCGAGCGTTGGTGTGACAGTGGCCGGCAACCACTACGTCGAAATTGGTCGCAGTAACAAAATTAGGGCACTCCAACAGTTATGAACCGCTTTCATATAGCTATACTACGGTACATCTCTATATCCCTAGAGATATAACTATATGACGGTTACAACCATTTTACTGCGACTTATACATATCTGCCGTAAGAAGTAATACTTTGTCGACTAGAATAGTGTGAGATCTCTAAATTCTTATTTGTTAGGATTTAACAAGCGATTGGTTCTAGTCTAAATAGATCACAATGAATTTTCAAAATTTTCTTACTATATTAAAATTACAATGAAAACTATAGGTATTTTTAAATGTTTTGTGATCCAATTATTATAACTCTTAGATTTTTTTTTTAATTCTAATCCAATTATTATTTATTGATATCTCATAATATTTTGTAATAATTTAAATTTGATGATTGCTTTCAAAATGTTTAAATACTTAATATATATAGATATTTACATACAAAAAATCTAATTTCCAATTTTAGAAAAGTTACTCTTCACTATAATTCTTACCTACAGATCTAGTACAGTACGGCTGACGTATCTTGGCGAGTCTGAACTTCGCGCAAAAGGCTGCGCAGTAACATTTTTTAGGAACCAAATGGTGAGATGAGGCGAATGTGAGTGAGAGAACATGCGCGAAAGTTCGTAGTGGCCGTAAAACGGCCGTACTGTATGCGTCCTTGCAATTCACGAGCGCGCGTCATATGACTCTTTACGTCATTGTTATATGGTATAAATTGCAATTATTGACGCGCGTACATGAAATGAATTGGTACATTTCCGCGCGTCAATTCAATTTATACCTTAAGACAATGACAAGAGTCATAACGTGATATTTAATTCAATTCGAATTTGGGTCAATTTTACACTCATTTGATTCGAATTATACAAGACTAGATTCAGAATTTGAACATGATGAATGTAGATTCTCTACATTCCTTAATTAACTAACAAATTAACTAATTACTGACTTCTTAAATATTGACTAGTATTCATTACATGAACAACTCACTCACAAATGGTTAAATAAAAATTCTTAAAATAACAAATAAATATTTCTTGCTTCATAACAGCCGCCCTTATAAATATCGCAGACGACAAACATTGTGTGATCGAGGCAACGGCAAACAAAAACTCTGCGTGTGAAGCGTGTCGAGACAACAAAAAAAATATAGTACGCGTTAAACTTTATGGCGGCTGTGAAGTGCGCTACTCGCTGCGCAGTACCGCACCCCTCACCCCCGCTGACACGTAAATTTGTTACTGCGCAGCGACTCGCCTCATGTTCCGAGCCGCCATAAAGTTTGAATCGAGCTGTATGTAACTTAATGAAACTGACTTAATATGGTGCAACATCAGTTCAATATAACGGATAAATGAGTGTGCTATGAATAGTTTGCCACCTGATAATGAAATAACAGGTGTTATTCTTGTATTGAGAGTGTTGGCCCAGTGGTCACGGCCCCAAATTACGAGTTGTAGGTCGTGGCTTCGAGCCCAGGTTGGCTTTACTTTATGTAAATTATTTCATCACCGCTGCTCTCAAAACGGTGATGGGAAACATCGTTAAAAAATCGGCATGTCCTAGAACCAAAATTCGAAGACGTGACCTTTTCCAACCCGCACTGGTCCCGCGTGGTAGATTACAGGCCACTCCTCTCGAAGAGGCCTATGTCCCAGCAGTGGGAACATTATAGGCTGATTATGCTTCTTGTTTTTCAGGCCCTATGTTTAGAACAGTTTTTAGGGTCTTACACCCGGTTTCTGAATTGAGAATTTGAAGTTGAAAACTGGTCAACTCTACTTTAGCATTATTTAAGGTGAATTTCTTTTTTTTTCTCGCGATTCTTTTTTTTTTTTTTTTGCAAATAAGTGAGATATTTTGAATTTCGCAGGCTACATTGAAGTTAGGTACTATCGACAAAACGAGCGCCGTTACACCTTAAAGTTGCTTTTTGTATACACTGATTCATTGAAGAAACCCTGCCACTATGGTCCTTTGATTTACTTCACAAGTACAATTGCAGCTTGCAAGCAAAATTGTTTCAAAATTGGAAACGCCTGGCGTTTGTCGAAGTAAACACCGTTCGCAGTTAGCAGCAACCCAATAGCAACCTTATTGTAACGAAAATCGAAATCACTGTGATTTTGACAGACTTGTCAATAGTAACCTTATAGCATCGACAATAACGATCACTGTGACTTTAACTATGGTGCAAAATCAGAGGTAAAATAACTAAGAATGGTGTGTACCTTAAGTAATGCTCAAGTGTAGTTTGACAAGATCTCAACTTCAAATTCAGAAACCGGGTGTTAATAAAGTTAAACTTAAGGATAGAGAAGTTTAGGTCCAAGTTTGTCGCAGCGCTCCACTGCGTTGGCGCCTAACTTCAGATCTAGGAACGCTCTAGCGTCGTTCGGAGCAGGCGCTTGGCGGCCCGCAAAGGTGATCTGTAAGAACATATATTATTAGGGATGGCAGAAATTTATAGGCTTACTATGAAGTAATCCTTACTCTTCTGCAAATGTAAGTAAAAATGCAAAAGTGGACAAAATAAATTCTAAATAGATCTAGCCGAACCCAATCACCTATCTATCACAAGTTTTGGCATACTGGAGACAGAAAAACCTATCTATCTATGGTTTTAAAGTCCCAATAACCTATAAGAGATTATGGAATCTTACCAGCCTGACATAAGGACAGATAAAATTATATTGTCTACCATCAGCAGCAATCTGTCTTTTACTGAAAATAGGTTCGGCCGTAAGTAATTCTGGCGATAGAGTTTTTAATCATACCCAAAAACAGACAATATCCCGCGCATTCAATACAACAATGCCTTTTGCCGCTAACAACAGGGCGTTTTGAGGCATTCACCCTACTGGAGCGCTTCAGGTATGTTCGCTGATTTGACACCGACGATTAATTCGCGATTATGCGCAAGTGACGTCGGTAATACACAGAGTGAGAGGAAACAGCAACGGAATTCTAAAGATATTTGCGGAAATGCAAGAAGGGCCTCCAACGGATAGATTTATCAAGCTACATGTCAGACATGGAGTTTGATAAATCTTCCTGTGATTGTGATTTTTTTGTTATGTTTTATTGTGCCACAAACGCACAATAAAACATTACAAAAAATCACACCTAATTGTTCTACTAACATAGATTTAAGTAATTTGTAATACTAACATGCTATGGGTTTTTTCCCAATGGAATAAGCTAAGCAAATAGCAGATTTGGTATAATTATAAAACGTAATGTAACATTACCTGTGCAAGTGGATGCAAGTGCCTCTCAGGGAACTCCCTCTGATGCGCTAACACCCAGTCAGCTGGCCACATGGTACCATTCCTGGCTGTAAACGGCAGTATGAGCACATAGACGCGGTTAGTCGCAGAATATGCGACTCTGTAGTAATGTCCTTTGGTCGCGCGCTCCCATACGAAACCGTCGGCGTCAGCACCGCCTCGCTGTAGCCAAGATACGCGGGAAACGTCGGAAGCGTGGATGCCTATTTCGACGTATTCTGCCCATGGTAGGATGTCGCCTCTGGAAAATTTTTGTGAGTGTTTTAAAGGGTTGATGAGAAGTTTGTATGATGGTGTGTAGCATAATATATACATATTATAAATTAAAGTAGCTTTTAGTGTCTGTCTGTGTGACAGCGGTGTTCTTCTAAACGACGCAAAAGATTTTGATGCGGTTTTCACTATCATTCAGACCATTTATTCTGAAAGGTGATGTCATACATTATATATATTAAATTATTATATTTAACTTAGATATAACATAGAAATTTGGATGTTGCCATTGCACCCGTGCGAAGCAGAGGCGGCATACTGCAGGCACCCTGATAGATGCCGCACGTTCATTCTAATATCTTTAGTGGGACAGAGATAATAGGGACATACAGCTTGACCAAGATTATGTCTGGACTTTAAATGAGACGAGACTGACCTCTGAGTTTGATTCGGTCTTGCTTCTCAGAATAGTCGGGGATAGGAAACACCAACCTCATCTATTTTTACAGCATAATTTATTTTTGACGTCTAAAAGTTTTTTTTTTTAGGCAATTTACAGAAATAAATATAATTTTATCATTTATTTCGGAAGCGTAGTTCATAAAGAACGTGATATTGGCGAATAGTTTGGGACTCCTCCATAAAAGCCAACCCATGTAGTCTATTGGTACCAAAGTATACCTCATAACAGCACCCAGTAACGATGTGGTCTCGAGCCAGCACCTCGCGCCAGCCTGCAACAAGGCGCGCAACACGTGTGCAGCGACGCGGCGCATGTTGCGGCGACAGCATGGCGGCGTGTTGCGCCCCGACAGCATGTAGGATGGCGTGCCCTGCACTGATGGGTAGCAGCGCTGGAAATATGGGGAATTATAAGTGTTAGGTAATGTCTTGACAGTTCAAGAATAGTACTTTTAAATCATCACCTTCTCAGCTGAAAGTGGTGCATTGCAATTATTTACAAGTAGGTATATTGTGCAGTCATTGTCCAGCAATGACTGCAAAGTGCACTTGTCAATGACTGACAAAAAAAATGCTTATAACTCTTGTTTAGTTTTTGCTACATAATAATAATGTAATAAACATAATATGTAGGTACAGAGCCACCAGAAAAGCTAATGTTATTAAAAAAGTTGTAACTAGGGACGCCCAAGCCGAGGTATCTATCTATCTGAAAAAACTTTATTGCAAAAAAAAAACAACCAACTTCCAAAAAATAAACACGAGTGAAAAATAACTTTAATTTCGAAATTCGGTGTCCTTGGATCTGTATTTTAGGTTTTAGCCACCGCCTTCCGATATTAAAGTTATTTTCACTTTGTAGTTTTTTGTTTTGGAAGTCGGTTGGTTTTTTTTTTTTTTGCAAGTTTTTTATTTTTCACTTTTTAGTGGGTTGGTTTGTAATTTATCTAAGTTACACTATTGTAACTTAGATAAATTACAAACCAACCCACTAAAAAGTAAGTAAGCCTAATGACAACTGCTCATCACTTTTTACAAAATATTGCTTTTCCTGATGCAGGGATGTTAACTGTTGAGGAGTTTTCCTGGTACTTCACCATCAGCTCCACTTCACCATATTCATTGTGATTGTGACGAGCTTATATTGCTTAGCAATAATTTTAAAGTAATCGAATCGCAACCCATGAAATACTTATTATTGAATAGTTCCAGTGGTCATCTGTGGTCTTCATTCACCAAATGGTGCTTTCCGAGAGCAAATGCACGAGTTACTATAAAATATACCCAAATCGCTATAGGTGTGCCTATAATATTTGATGAGTTCCCTCAATTACTCCAGGATCCCATCACATCATCAGATCCTGACCTGATGATAATGAGACCACCTGGAAAGTATACCCTTTGAAACAAAAATGAATTTTCCAAATTGCTCAAGCCGTCTTTGAGTAATCGGGGAACACCATAAACAAAAAAAATCAGACGAACTGAGAACCTCCTCCTTTTTTTGAAGTTGGTTAAAAAGTGAGTGAAAGTTTTTTTTTTGTCGTACTCCTCTGGTGCTTTGAATCATTTTTTTCCAGAACAATTTAGTTTTTTTAATTTTTCATGTTCACACAGCCTTTGTTCTTTCTTCTATGGTTAATTTTCACCTTGAAGCCATTATTTTTTTCAGAATGAAGTAAAAGTCCTGGTAATGACTAAATCTTATTTGAAAAATATTGATATCTGGAATTCAAGTATTTGACAACAAAGCCGGTTACAAAAAATAATCAGGTAACCCCATACCAGCAGGTGAATTATGTAGTCAATAGAAACTAGTATAAGTACAATTCAAACAATAGAAACTAGCATTTTAAATTGTAATGTGCCATTACAGCTGAAGTGGAAAAACACCAACTAACTTTTGGAGGGCACTGTATTTATCCAGTTCAACGTTATTACAGAAACAGAAGGTGGTTTTAAATCGGAAATTGATGCATTTGATGACCATATTTTGTCCCCATAGAGCGAAAAGTCATTAAGTCGTAAATCCCTGTTTCGAGTTAGTTCTTTGAATAAAATTTTCATAATTTTGGCTTACCATTACTTACCTTTGTTTTTAGCTTTATTTTAAAGGAAATAAAATAAAGTTATATTAAAAGAACTTTTAAGAAAAACTTGTAACTCTTCTTTTTAGACTTAGTGACTTTTCACTCTACGGGAATGATATATAATGTGGTTTTGAAAACATAAAAAAACGTGTTTGTAGGTCTGATACCTGTGTCTCCCTCTTGCAGCCAAACCACTGCACTCTTCCATCTTCCCTGATTACTGCCTTCACTCCTAACTGCTTATACAGGGCAACTCTGTAGTCCCGCATGTGGCGCGATGCCCTCTGCTTTGCCCCTGGAGTCTTAAGCACTCCACGACCTGGACCAAGCTTGCCATCTGATATTTGTACCTGGAATACATAACCAATTAATCTTGGGAGATTTTGAGTAAAAAAATATATGTTTGCAGTTTACTGATAAACCAACCTACCTTAACATTTTTGACTGTGGTTTGCAGATAAAGAGACTCGGGAAAAGGTAAAGCAAAGGGTTGAGGTACTTTCTGCAAAACAGCAGTTCTAATCAGCAGTGCATGCTGACCATGTACAGCATCACAGATCTTGCCAGAAGCATCCTTACTGTAATGCAGAGTCCAGTCTGCGTAATTCCACTGCACAAGCTGACATATCAGGTGAGAGTTGCCCACGCCAATCGCTATGGCTTGTGTGGGACTTGCCGAAGCCGCTACCATTGCCAGCTGCAGCACCCGACGCGAGACTCGCGTTGAATCAGGCACAAACAATACATACTCGGTAAATATTTGCGTCAACGGATTTAAATCTTGCGGCGAAGCACTCAGCTTCAGTTCTAACGATAGTACTTTAACATTTCGTAATGTCTCGTTCGTCACAGAGAACGGAAACGGTGGATATGGAGTATTCTCACATACTACCACCACAGGCATATTAGGAAATGCTGAAACAAACGACTGCACACTATCAGCGATGTCATTTTCGAAATCCTCAAACTGGCGGAACACTACAGTTATTAACTTAGATAAGTGGCGAGAAGAACGAGAGTGCAGAGGATTTGGTGGCACAGTCACTGGGGCAATAGGATAAATCGGCGGAAAAAAGTAACAACATATCGAAGCGATTACTATTATTGTGAACACTATGTAGAACTTGAATGTTAAACGACCGCGGAAAAGTCGATAGAGCATTATTTTCATTTATATATTCAAATAAAAGCACAGCTTCGACATAAATATGTTGATAAACACCAAATCAGGTAATATTAGAGACATAGCAGCTTTGATGAAACCAGTTGACTAGTTGAGGTCTTGAGGTACACATTGTCCACAGAATACACTATACTATACCACAGATTAAGTAGCACCACTATACTAAATTACTGACATTGTACTGAAGTTCGCTACTATTATCTAATCTGTAGTGAAGTTTACACCACAGACAACATATTTATACTCTTAGAGGAGAAGAAGGTAAACTCCTACTCTTTATAGGTATGTCTGTGGGGTTACCTCGAAAAGTGGGGATTTTTTTTTTCTCGTCTACCCCATAGTGTGGGGTGTTGTTGGCGTGCCTTTCAAAAATATTGCGGGTTTGTGAAAACAATTTTTCGATTAAGGGATCCGTTTCTGAAATATTAAGCTTTAACCTCTCGGCGATGTCAAAACACGTGCGTCTGTCAGGTCGACTCATTGAGTCGGCGAAATTCGGGTGGGACTTAATATTAGTAATTCGAGAGTGACTCTGTCTGTTTGTCTGTACAGTTTGGAAAGAAAGTGCTGAAACGGAACTAAAATACTTAATCATTGACAACACTCGCTGTGCCTCGTCGAGTAAGGTATGGACGGCAGCACCTCAAGCACATTTCAATCTGTTAAATTTCTTTAATAGATTTTCAACTTTATAGCTAAAGCATTAGGTTCAAGGTTGATTGAGAAAATTTGACAGTTTCGGATAGCTTGACCTGCTGGCGTCTGTACATATTCTGTCATTTCTTGTAATCGGCGACTGTTTCTCGTGTTTATTTTTATTTATTTGCGTTATTGTGGTGTTACTGGTGACCCATTGTGTTCATAATGAAAAGATCTGTTATCCACAGCTCCGCAAGAGCGATAATTTATAAAGTGTACGTGAGTTGTTTGGCGGAACTCGAGGCCGGACGAATTTTATCCAATCTCAACGATGTGTATAAAAGAACCGCTGAAATGACTGGTAAAATCATATTTTATACATGTAATCAGATGTAACGTGAGTATTTCAAGGTGCAATATCTAGTATAAACCTTTTATGCAATTATCAAAATGTATGGACGCCACCACATCAAGCTACCCGAAACTGTTCCCAATCAACCTTGAACCTAATGCATTAGTAATAAAGTCGAAAATCTATTAAAGAAATTTGACAGATTGTAGTAGCTTGATGTGCTGGCATCTGTACACTCAAGAATTTGAGGTTATGTTAACAAAACACGTTCGGAATGCAGCGCGTTTGAATAATGTTGATACTTTATGTTAATATTACATAAATCACTGAACAAAAATAACTATAGATAGATAGATAGAATACTCTTTGTGGAACTGACGAAGAAGATATCTCGAGTGAGATAGTTAAGCGACTATGATGAAGTAAATTTAAATAAATGGTTCTGATGAAAATGGTACCATCAAACTGATCTGACGATGAAGCTGAAAGGTAGGCACCGGAACTCCGTAATAAAACAACATATCCTAGCCGTGTTTGGGCTTATTGGAAATGGCATGAGATACACTCTGGCTATAAATGATTTTAAGGGTAATATTGCTTCTAATTGCGCTACTTGAGTCGTGTGTTATGTGTGGTCTTGATTGTCAGAAGACAGATTTCGTCAACGACCTGCCGTCGTGTGGTTGATTTAATAGTTTGTTGGCGACGGCATCCAAACCTGATAATACTACGCTTTCCAAACTTCTAACACGACTTAGCGCGACATATATTTGCCTTTTTGCAAAGTTTTTATTTGAAAGGGTACTCCTGAGGTGGTCGCATATAAAGGAGATGTTTCAAAATGGGCCCAGAATATGTACAATACCTCGAAAAATCGAGAAAAATCCGTGGAATTCGGGAAAAATACTGATAAATTGCATAAATGCATATTTCTTTTGTAATAATTTGATATTTATCAATTATTTTATCGACTTTTAATATGGCGTCTTGCCAATTATTTATTTATTTATTAATTTAATGCACAATGTACACAACCATAGTTACACGCCAGGCTTAAACTAGTGAGTCGGTACATGACCCTGTTAGGGCGCAGCAAGACAACTTAAAACTAATAATATTTATTACATGCAGTGACTACTTATCACAGTTTAAACTTTCACAATTAAATATTATATTCAACCTATATCTATACATAAAATATTATAATTAACACACAGATACACATTTGAAGTCTATTTTTACAATAATTTATCTTCCATAAATTCTTGGATACTGTAGTAACATTTTTTTAACAGCAATGCCTTTAACCTGGCTTTAAATACACATGTTGTTTCCGTGGACCGTATATTTTCAGGTAATTTATTGTATATTTGTATTCTGGGCTATTTTTGTACATTTGTAGTCTAGGTGCTGGTAGGATTAATTTGTTTTTGCGACGCTCATTCTTGTCAAAATTAAACAGTTTTAGGTTACTTTTAACCAAAGTGGCTATTTCTAATATATAAATGGAGGGCAGAGTTAGCATTTTTTCTTTTATAAAGTGGGGTTTGCAGCTATCTCTAGGTTTTATTTGAAATAATATTCGCATACATTTCTTTTGTGCAATAAATAAATCATTCGCGTCCACACTGTGTCCCCACATGATGATACCGTAGTGTAGCCACGCGTAGGCGTATGCATAGTATGCAGAGAGGGCACACCTAGTTTTAGTATTAGATTTTAGCACACTAAGTCCATATGAAAATTGTGACAGTTTTATTTTGGTTGTTTCGACATGCTTTTTCCAATTCAAATGAGTCTAATGTAATACCTAATAATTTGAATTCTTCCACTTCTTCAATTTGGATGGTGTCTGTTATATTTTTTAACCAATCAAGTGCCTCTCCCCTGATGCCAACTCCATTCAATTTCGTTAACAGGATCGAGTGTGATACTCTGTCATAGGCTTTAGTCATGTCCACAGAGTACATTATACTATGGTCATGTCAAGCAAGAGACCTATTGCATAGTTTTTGTCTTTAATATATGTAAGTATTTCTTGCGTGTATTTATAAACTGCTAGGGTCGTCGATCGGTTTGTCCGGAATCCAAATTGGTTGTTGTCGAGTATGTCGTATTTTTCTAAGAATCTACACATACGTTTAGTAACTACTTTTTCAAATATTTTTGAGAATGCTGGAAGGAGTGCTATTGGTCTGTATTGGCTAGGGTCACTGGAATTTCCACCTGCTTTAAATATTGGTTTAATTATCGCTAATTTTAGTCGGGACGGGAATGTTTTTTCCGCAAAAGATTGATTTACAAGGTATGTTAGCGGGGGGGTGAGTTCTAGGATACATGCTTTTATTAATGTTGGGGGTATCTCGTCGATGCCACAACTGTGTTTGTTTGGAAGGTTCAGGATAATATCAAATATCTCTTTTTCTGTGACAGGTTCTAGGAACATGGAATTAATAGTGCGCGTAATTACTGTATGGTCTTTACGTGTTTGCGAGCTGTTGTTTTGGGTGTTTGGGGAGCCTACGGAAGCAAAATATTGGTTGAAGCTGTTTGCAATAGTGAAGGGGCAGCTTGTTATGTTGTTATTTATGTTTATCTTTACGTTTCCACAGTGAATCTTTTTAGGTTTCTGTGTTATGCGTTTTATTATATGCCACATAGTCTTTGTTTTATTTTTAGATTTTTCCATCTCTAGTGAATAATTTTGTTTTTTAGAAACTTTTACACATTTTTTGAGGATTTTAGAGAACATTTTGTAATGGTGTTTTAGTATTTTATTTTTAGATTGGTTTACTAATGTTTTTAGAAGTCTTTTATGTTTACACGATTTATGTATTCCTCTGGTTATATAATTCTTATTTTTGGTATTAGTTATTTTTGTACGTTTTAATGGGATAGTGGTATTTAAAATTTCTTTTAATTTGTCTTCGAATAGGTTGTAGTTGTCGTTTATTTTATTACTAGGTATTATAATGTTTTCCCAGTCTATGTCTCTTAATTTTAGTTTGAAAGGTATGTAGTATTTTGGGTTATTTGTTGGTCGAATGTTTTTATAAATGGGTTTAATTCGTGTCCTAGAAAACAGTTCAAAGCTATAAGTTACGCATTTATGGTCAGAGATTCCTTTATCCTCAACGGATACCGATACATTTTTATTATTTGTAAAGATTAAGTCTATAAGGGTTGATGACGTGGATGTTTCCCTAGTTGGTTTATTAACAATTTGATGTAAATTATATTCAAGCATAGTTGCCATGAGTTTTTTATAGTGTTTGGAGCTCGGGACTGCGTTAATATTAAAGTCACCTCCTATTATTATATGTTTCTCGTAGTGGTGTGATTTTAGTTTTGTGAGTAACAGTTCAAGAAATATAAAAAATTGGTCTATTTTACGTTCTGTATAAAGTAATGAGAAGTATATTAGGTTTTATTTCTACCGCACAGCATTCGATGACATATTCCATAGTTAAGTCGCTAAGGTCTGACCTCTCAGTATACGTAGTTCCGGTTGGCAGCAGGATGGCCACGCCGCCGCCGCGGTGCTGTCGGCGACAGTATGCTGCAGCGATCTCATAGCCGTCGATCTGTACGTAGGGGTGTTGTTTATCGGTGATCCAAGTTTCTGATAGGCATACAGCTTGGTATTGTGGTTCTTGAAGTAGGTTTTCTAGTAAATGGGTCTTGTTTTTTATGCTTTGTACATTTTGAAGTATGATACTGTATTTAGTTTCGAAAGGAACGATCTGTTGAGTTGTGAGTAGAGTTGTTGAAGTCATTGTTGTTCATTTGTGTCATATTTTCTTTCTAATTAAACCATAGATCGACCATTGATCATAGATCGTGAACTGTCTACTGTCACTTCAGTCGCTTTCGTTGTCGATCGTGTTCTGATGTTCTGTTCTCTCGAGTTATTTTTAACAACCTGGCTTTCGTTTATCACTACATTGTTTTAGTCTGAGTTAATATTTCGACTATTGAATGTTTGTATTCTGTAGGTTTATGCTATAAGTAAAAATCTTGGCATATCGCAAGTCAACCTATGAGGTTGTCGTCTGCTTAACTGGACTATACTTTATGTACAGACGCCAGTACATCAAGCTACTACAATCTGTCAGATTTCTTTAATAGATTTTCGACTTTACAATTAGATCTAAAATAATATTGCAAAAGACTAAAAGTACGACAATGTTATGATTCTCTTTGACAATGTAATATGGCAGAAGTAAACATGTCAAACGTCAATAATCAATCAACATGATAACTTACCGCCATGATGGGTTTTGTTGCAATTTCGATTGTGCACTCTTGTACTTTACTACCAAACAAAGCCAATTAAAAGTAATTGGATGATTGGAAACTGTTTTAATTGTGTTTCCCCATTTTTAGTAGGGTGACCCAATACCTGGCCGGGGCTCCATACATTTTGAAACATCTCCTTTGATCAAGATCTGATGAGCAGTTTTTAAGTTAGCTTCAATAATACGTATTTTTTTCCATAAAGTGTATGTTGATGATGTTATAGTAACTTCCTGTTACTGTTACAGTCACTTAATAATAACTCATGTATTGGAGCGTTACATTATACCATAAACAGATTTTAATTGAAATGGAATTACTCTCTAAGGAGTTGGAATAGAAATATCTAATTTCACATGATGCTTTGAGTTCATAAAAGGTACAAACCACCGTAATTGTTAAGTTTCTAGAGTTTCTCATTAAAGCGCAAGGATCGATTTTAGGGTTTTTGAAAAAACATAGTCTAATTTTCCAACAGTATCAATTACAGATAAAATTAAATTGCACAAATTAAGACCCACCGTCGTAAAAAAATCGTAGTTGTATGTCATGCCGTTTAAGAGATACAGCAATTTGCTAAACGTTACCCCAGCGGCATCTTGAATAACTCTGAAACCTCAAGACGCACAAATTTTATTTTTTGGGCACAATTATGCACAAATTATATCTATCTAAGTAGCTTGTTTGTATTTAGCTACGACCACCAGGTAAAAAATATGCCGCTGGGGTAACGTTACTCCAGCGGAATCTGTTTTTTGTGAATATCTTTGGATCGGCTGGACGCACAAATTATCAATTTCGGACACAATTACACGAGATGAGGTACTAATTATCTGTCAAGCCGAAATCCTTAAAAGCGACAACGTTCCGCTGCCGTAACGCACACGTCAAAGCCAGCCCTTGGGTCACAGGAAGTGTCAACCAGCCGTTTCGAGATTTCGTTGAACGAACAATGAGCACTAGAACCCCACGGCTCGGAAATATAATTACGGATCAGGTTATTGTACTTTCGCCGCTTGAGGTTTTCCGCAGCCGTAGCAGCAGCGTTAGCACAGCACGCCAAGCCAGGAAGATGTGATGGCGCAAGAGTACAGATACACGTTGCGTCCCACACTAAAGGCCTACCCACCTTCCATGGAAATAAAGACATGCCGTCCGGTCTCTTGCCATCGTCGCGTGCCAAGCCATTGGGTTCTAATACAGCTGGAACGCCGACGCGACGGTGACAAGGGCTTGTCGGATGTCATTAATGTTCGCGTGCCGCGCTAAGCGACCCGCACTTCGGCTGCAAGACGGGCCGTGGTGTCCGAGGCTGTTGACAACTTCGCCAAGGTGACAGCGATGAGGAGAATAACAAGAAGCTCCTAGTCGCAGGGAAGCAGCGAGGCGGAAAGTAGTGTTGTCGAACAAAATGCCTATGTTCATACTTTTTTTTTTTTTTTTTTCCTATCAATGGCATCTCGTAGTTGGCCAAGAGTGGCCGTGACTACTTAACCGGTCAATCCTGTGGCTGCCTTAAGCTAACTCAAAGCCTCCAGCCAGGGGCGTGTTACTTACAATACTAAGTGACTGCGCGCTAAGGGCACCCCCTGTGGGGTACGAACCTCGGCTTAGGGCGTCACTGGGGGGACAGCAAGTTGGGACAGGCTGGATCAAAACTTGGATAATTATTATTATCTGGGGAATTTAAAACTACAGGCTCAGCTTCGGCGCGGGCTGGCGCTTCTTCGAGCAAGGGTCGGGGGGGGGGTATGTTCATACTACACACAGAGTACTTTTATATATTCTATTCTATTATATTTCTTAATATGGCAAGCAAAGCCGATGTCGACTATTCTGCCAATGTCTAAAGTGAATTGGAAATCAAGTGTGCATTGTTATAAAAAAAATTATAATAATAATAAAAGTCTACGACAATACAGTATACTTTTATATACAGGGTGTCCGGTAATGAATGGATAACCTTAAAATGTCTTATAGTATAACTTATGGCTGTTCAGAAAAAAAAAAAATGAAACAAAATATATCAT
This sequence comes from Fissipunctia ypsillon, assembly GCA_947568875.1. Lineage (NCBI taxonomy): Eukaryota > Metazoa > Arthropoda > Insecta > Lepidoptera > Noctuidae > Fissipunctia > Fissipunctia ypsillon. The sequence goes on along the minus strand of OX387659.1, from coordinate 8,784,220 downwards.
AAGTAGTACCTAAGATATGATTTTTTTAAAAGAAAGGTCTAATTTTATTTACCTTGTTTTACTTTTATGAACACTACGATCAGAAATGAATGGATTCCATCGGTTTGTTGTTATTTTATTATTATACACGAACTATGCTAATAGATAAACAGTAAATAGTATGACTAGCTATTGCACTTTTTTATTAAAAAATTAGCAAATTAATTAATTTTAGAAAAACTTTGCAAAATTTATTTTTTAAACAATGTTTAAACATCTTGGGTATAAAAAAAAATGTATGAATACATGAGTGGCCAATAATTTTAAAATAATGTCACTTTCAAGTAGATTTTATAATGGTACAATTCATAAATGTATCTACAATAAATAGTGAATTATTGCCATTAATGTAGATAAGGAGAAAATTTTACTAAATGTCAAAAGTAATGTGGGAACTTTTTTTAAATTAAATTGCTTCTGACCACTGAGGATTAATAAAAAATACATTTAAGGAATTTGTAGTGAATAAAAATTTCGTATTGAAACCAAATTGTCAGAAATTTACAAATACTCATAATGATTAAAATAGTTACTTTAAAAGCGTGAAATGGGTCGTGTGACCTTCATATTTGCTACCTGCGCGCACGCCGTGCTGTCATTCTTTTGTGTTATGTTAGACAAAGAGGGTCTGAATTGGCTAGGTGCGAGAGAGAGGAAATAAATGTAAAACATCAGGTAAGTACTCTTACTTAGTGCGTTACTCGACTTGCTCGACTTTGCATGTGTTTATTTAGTTTCCGTTTGCAATTATCGTGATTTACTTTGAATCAGTGTTAAAACGACCACCTGGCTATTTTATTGGTCGTTTTGCTTACTGATTTGGACTTGTTTTGTTTGGTGATATTTGCGACGATTTGGTTTGTTTTTGGACTAAACTGGACTTTGTGTTTTTGTGTATCAAAATGCCACGTCAGTATACGGCACAAGAATATGCAAATATGCATTACATTTATGGAGAATGCAGAGGTAACGCAAATGCAGCTGCAGCGCTCTATAGGGAGAGATACCCTAATGCGCTCCACCCAGACTACCGCGTATTTATCCGAGTCCACGGTTGTTACTCCGAAGGAAGATTGCCGGGTAGTGGTGTCGGTGGTACAAGCAGTGGAAGAATCGCTCGTCTTGATGTAGAAGAATCCGTGCTTGAGGAAATCGAAAATGATCCTTCTACCTCTACGCGAACAATATCTCGACGCACAGGTATCGGAAAATCGACCGTGCACGATATTTTGAAAAAAAAAAAAAATTCCACCCTTACCACGTTACACGCGTGCAAACTCTCCAACCAAGAGATTATGCAGCTAGATTGCGTTTTTGCCGACAAATGTTGGCAAAAATCGAAGAAGACCCGCAATTTTTTAATAAAATTCTGTGGAGCGACGAGTCAACACTCAAAAGAGATGGATACATGAATCTTCATAATTTACACAGTTGGGAACTAGAAAATCCCCATCTTATGCGTGAAGATAGATCACAATATCAATTTAAAATCAATTATTGGACTGGAATATTAAGTGGAATAATAATCGGGCCATTTGAATTACCGGGGAATTTAACAGAGCAAAGCTATTTGGAGTTTCTTCAAAATGATCTCCCCAATTTATTAGAAGAAGTGCCCGAGGAGCTGAGGGAGTCATATTGGTTGCAAAATTACGGCTGTCCTGCGCATTATGCTGTATCTGTTCGTGCATTTTTAAATAACACGTACCCAGATAGATGGATCGGGCGGCTAGGGCCAATTTTGTGGCCTCCACGTTAACCGGACCTAAATCCATTGGATTTTTTTTATTGGGGCTGCCTTAAAGAGGAAGTATACCGTAAGCCTATAAGGTCTTTAGAAGAATTAAGAAGACGAGTCAGAGCAGCCGTATCAAAAATTAGTGAACGACGGTACACAAGACTGCTCCGTAGATCATTTATCCGTAGATGTAGGGCCTGCATAAGAGTGGGAGGCCGACAGTTTGAACATTTATTATAAATGAATGTATAATAAAGTGTTGTTTATGTTAAATGTTGTTTTTTATTAATCCCCAAAGTTCAGGTACAATTAAATTTAAAAAATGTTCCCATATTACAAATTTTGATATTTAGTAAAATTTTCTCCTTATCTACATTAATGGCAATAATTCACTATTTATTGTAGATACATTTATGAATTGTACCATTATAAAATCTACTTGAAAGTGACATTATTTTAAAATTATTGGCCACTCATGTATTCATACATTTTTTTTATACCCAAGATGTTTAAACATTGTTTAAAAAATAAATTTTGCAAAGTTTTTCTAAAATTAATTAATTTGCTAATTTTTTAATAAAAAAGTGCAATAGCTAGTCATACTATTTACTGTTTATCTATTAGCATAGTTCGTGTATAATAATAAAATAACAACAAACCGATGGAATCCATTCATTTCTGATCGTAGTGTTCATAAAAGTAAAACAAGGTAAAAAAAATTAGACCTTTCTTTTAAAAAAATCATATCTTAGGTACTACTTATGATATATTTTGTTTCATTTTTTTTTCTGAACAGCCATAAGTTATACTATAAGACATTTTAAGGTTATCCATTCATTACCGGACAACCTGTATATGGAATACTACAATTTTAACTTGACAGATGCTCGACTGACACAGTTGACTGATGACTCATCAGTCAACTGTGTCAGTCGAGCAAATAATGTTGCTAGGAAAAGAAAGATCTCCTAACTTGTATGGACGCCAACACATCAAGCTACCCGAAACTGTCAAATTTTCCCAATCAACCTTGAACCTAGTATTTTAGCAATAAAGTCGAAAATTTATTAAAGAAATTTGACAGATTGTAGTAGCTTGATGTGCTGGCGTCTGTACTTTAGTCCAACTATTCTAGTCTGTGAGAAAGATGTTGATGTTTCGAAACTAATAATCTTGCGATCTTGTGGCACCAGAAAACAAGAATATAATTATCGAATAGGCAGTGTTTACGGTTTTTAGCCATGGGCATCCAATCATTCATTTAACATTCATCAACATCATAGAGCTAGACTAATGTTCAATAATTTTGACAGTGACAATTACATCCAGATTTGCGAATTTGCGCATGTCACGTCACGTTACGTCAAAAAAAATACGTTTACGATTTTCGAGTTGAGCTGTTTTGGATTACATTAAATAATTTCGTTAAATTAATTACTCTGTAAAAATGGAAGAAAACAAAGATTTGGATACCTTAGAACCTTCCTTGAAGAATGTGGTTGACCAGAAATCCCTGAGGTGGATCTTTGTTGGGGGGAAAGGTGGAGTTGGTAAAACTACGTGCAGGTATGGAATTTATCAAAAAATGAGTAATACCATCGAGATCCAATAATACCATCATAGTGTTGTTTAATTCTAGCTGCAGCTTGGCCATCCAACTAGCCAAGGTCCGCGAGTCGGTCCTCATTATTTCTACTGATCCAGCTCATAACATTTCTGATGCATTTGATCAAAAGTTCTCCAAGGTAGGTTATGTTTTAATAATTACACCGAAAACGATATCTACGGAAAAGCGTCAATGGCAGAAATACTAATTAAGTGGCTGATGAAATAATTATTTTTGTAAACCTGCTTTTTGTGAATTCACAATCATATTGTTTACTATCTAATAATATTATCGACATAGTATTTAGGTCACATGTAATGTTAAAGTGTTATAAAACAAATAAATACAATCAAAATGCACAGAAGAAAAAGGATAAACTAATCAGTATTTTTCATTTTGTGTTTTATTTTTCATCACAAAATGAAGTAGAAACAACATTTATTTTATCAGTGCTGCAATAATTTAATCACATTTCAGGTGCCAACTAAAGTAAAAGGCTTTAACAATCTATTTGCTATGGAAATTGATCCCAATGTTGGGCTCACAGAGTTACCTGAGGAATATTTTGAGGGGGAAACAGAGGCTATGAGGCTGGGCAAAGGAGTGATGCAGGAAATAGTGGGAGCCTTCCCTGGCATTGATGAGGCTATGAGTTATGCGGAGGTAAGATAAATTTATAAATGAACTCAACTCAAGACTTTCTTTAGTCTTTCTATTGCTACAATATCACAGTATATATAATAGTACAAGTACAGAAGATTCACTCTGCAAAATCATTTAAATAAATAGCGACTTGCAACAACACAATAAAGTGCAATTCGTACAGCGCTAAGCAGTATTTACCGTGGCCCCAGCACAGGCAACTGAAGGAACACGGGTGGGTTTTAGTCAGTAAATATCTGACATGCCCTCCTGCTCCACCCAGAGCGGGAGAAGCCATTTGATGATTTCCCATCCAAAAAAAAAGGTAATAATACAGCACTAATTACCTCAGTTATATTCACCTACAAGTTGCCTCTCTTTCCATCACGTAACTCTTATACCTTCAGACTATGTTAGAGTTGTCTTCTTTTAAAGAATAACACTACAATTTTTTTTTCTCTTACCCATTTTAAATTCATACTGAATGTAATTTCTACCTACCCTCTCACTACAAAAATATGTGTCTCATATTTTTCTCACATCAAGTTGTTTTAATATTCCCTCATTAAGTTATGAGACTATCTTTAATCTTGTTAGTTGCGTGGGTTATTAGTCGCTATTTTTGTGTTATGCAATTAGTTAAACATTTTAATTTGGTTTAAAATGTCCTCAAAACAATGTAAATTAAGCCTAAATAACTTTTGCTATGTTTATGGTAAAATTATCCTGTCAAATAGAAGGAGTGTACGGCTAAACACCAACAGACTGAACACCAACAAAACTTTACTTCGACGGGAATCTTCTCCGACAGGGCATAATATAATATACATACACAATCTAGGTACATTAATACCTTATGTCTGATAGCAGGTCGACGGAGCCCCGCTGCTCGGGGCTCCTACTTCTGTGTGCAGGGTTTAAAGGAACCTAACCAAACCGAACCTCAGGGTGCCTGTCGGTGAAGTGTCCTGTCGGCGACGTCCCGTCGAAGTAAAGTCTTGTCGGTGTTCAGTCTATCGGCGTAGTGTCTGTCGGTGTTTAGTCGTACACTGAATAAGAAGAGACCAATCATTGAAGCCGTAAAACGACCCTATTTCCAATATTTTTGCAAATCTTGGTAAGAAATCTTGATAAAAAATGGGGTTCCTGGAGTACCTAGTATCTGAAAATTGTAGAAGTATATTATCGAACTGGGCTGGCTTTTAGGTAAAAGAAAACACTTGAAATTTGGGTATGGAGAACCTGGTGGTTCTCCACATAAGGCTAATGACTGTTACTTCTGCCTTACAAAAACTTCAGCTTTGAATAACAAAAACAGGAAGCATATACCCCTGTTATTGCGTCGGTCACAAAACCTGTATTGCATTCAGAAGGAGTGCCTTACCCAGCATTACCCAGCACTTCAAGTAAGGAAAATGAACCAGAGCTCATAAATTAACCTGACAAAAAAAAAAAAAGAATTAAAAATAATATTGAAAAATTTTAACCCTTGGGGCTCCCACACAAAACTGAAAAATACTTTATTTTTACCCTCTATACCCTATTGTCATTGTATTACTTAACGAAACTCAGTAAATAATTGAACTCTTACACGAAAACGAAAAAACAAAAAGAGTCGAAAACGCGCACTGAGGTTCGAACCTTCTCCATTTCACGCATACACAATAACAGCCATCCACTCATGCGAACTTGCCATCCCTGCTTATAACTTTCACTACGAATTTTAGCATTGCTTTTAAATATGGTGACATAAATAAGAATAACACATGTGAATATTTGGTAGGTAGGTACCTACCTACCAAATGTTTACATTTGTACCGACTTGCATTTCTTTACCTTTCGATGGCTTTTGGAAGTGTGAAACAAGTAATTTAAAAATATTAAATCGACTTCAAAAAGAAATGAACTCTAAATTATGAAATAACTTGTAACTTCGGAAGTTGTCTTTTTTTTTTTTTTTTTTTGTGGATGGGAAATCATCAAATGACTTCTCCCGCTCTGGGCGGAGTGGGAGGGCGTGTCAGACTTTTACTGACTAAAACCCACCCGTGTTCCTTCTGTTGCCTGTGCCGGGGCCACGGTGACTCTTTCGAACATCCCGCAACCCTAGCTGGCATCGGCCCTAGCGGACCCCGTCAATAGTGCTGACATCTCTTTGATGCGCGCGTGGAACACGACGCGCCGTCGACTCGGGCTTGGTCCTTACCGGACGGCGAGCTACCCATTGCTCGCCGTCCGCAAGCCCGCGCCTACGGTGGCCGGGAATCGGCTGCCAATTCCCGACGCCCAGGGCGTCTCTTGCGGTGACTAGGGGCGTGAGGGTGCAAAGCTTGCCTCTCCCTCACGCGTCCCGCCTCCTCCTTCACGAGCATTACTGCTTCGCAGAAGGAGGTAATGGCTTCCCATGCACTCTCGCTCCGTACCATGGCCTGGACCAGGGCCGGACGCGAGAGATCGCCGCCGCCGATCGCTTCCGCGAGGACACGGCGGTGCTCCGCCCAAGCCGAGCAGACCTCCACCGTGTCCTCCGGGCGATCCACACAGTGGTGACACCCGGGCGTTTCCTCCCGCCTTATCCGGAACAGGTACCTCCCGAAGCACCCGTGTCCGGTGAGGACCTGCGTCAGGCGGAAGGTGAGGACGCCGTGGCGCCTCTCCAGCCACTCCTCAAAGAGGGGACTTATCGCCGCAATTGTGGCGTGCCCAGCGCTGGGTTGCGACAATCGCACTCTCCATGCCGCCATGAGATCCTGCCGGAGCTCTGTCCGCCGTGCCACGATTTCTCGCGGCAACAGAGTTACGCCCCGGCGTCCTGCCTCCTCGCGCCACTCCCACATGTGCGCGAGGACTTTTGCCTCCAGGTCCCATGGCGGTAATCCGGCAAGGAGGTTCGCCGCCTCCCCGGAGACCGTGCGGTATCCCCGGGCTAACCGGATGGCCATGACCCTCTGGGACGCGTTCAATCGACGTACCGGTCGTCGCCTCATGGAACGCGCCCACACCGGAGCTCCGTAAAGGGCCATGGACCGCACGACCCCCGCGTAGAGCCTCCGGCAGGAGGCGTTTGGACGCTTCAGATTGGGCAGGAGCCGCCCCAAGGCAGCCCCGGCCCGCTCCAGTCTGGGAGCCAAACGTCGGAAATGCTCCACGAAATTCCACCGGCTGTCGAGGAGGAAGTCGTGTCTTGGGATCTGTATTTTAGTTTTTTGCCACCGAATTCCGAAATTAAAGTTATTTCATAATTGCGTCATTGTGTTCTTACTATAGATGGACAATCCACCGGGTTAAACCCGGTGTTTTGGTAAATTTTCTAGGTGCTTATGGCTGTTTACGGGTGTTTATCGGGTGTTTACCAAAACAAACCCGGTGGATTACCCATCCGTAGTTCTTACGTTTCATGAAAAATCACATAGAATCCTATACACACATCACTCACTTGATAGTAAAGAAACAGAGAAAGAATACGATCTATTTGGCAATAGTTCATGAAACACAAAATAAAAAATAAATAAGAAAGGGAAATGAAAGTGAAATGCTAGTAGCCAATTTGCCTCCCAGTCCTTTTTTTTTGGGTGAGAAATCATCAAATGACTTCTCCCGCTCTGGATGGAGCGGGAGGGCGTGTCAGTCAGACTTTTACTGACTAAAACCCACCCGTGTTCCTTCAGTTGTCTGTGCCAGATAACTACCACGGTAACTCTTTCGAACATCCCGCGACCCTGGCTGTTGCCCCCCAATCCTAACTAACTAAGATTATACTATGACCTATTAAAATAAACTTGCTGGTTTGTTGTTCCTAGGTGATGAAGCTAGTGAAGGGCATGAACTTCAGTGCAGTTGTGTTTGATACTGCGCCCACAGGACATACTCTGCGTCTACTGTCTTTCCCACAGGTCGTCGAGCGAGGTCTTGGAAAACTTATGCGACTGAAGTCTAAGGTATGAATCTTTTCCAGTTCAAGAACATAATCCATCTCCATCTATATGATCTCTTTATTTATCGTCAAGACTCGCGGCAGTGCGGTTATAAAATGTGTGGCGCATATTTAGTGCTAGTGTTATCTCGCTCTTACGTTATATAACCTCGCCGGCCGCGAATGTTGGTGATTGGTATAACATGAGTTTGCTTTCATAACTTTGAAATACTTTTGTTTACAACACAGAAGATTGTATTAGAACTTCATACCACACTCATTAGCAATTTAAAATAACTGACACAATTAAAGCCAATTGGGTTAAGGTCAGTTGTTACTCCTATTTGTTTTTCAGGTGGCCCCATTCATCAACCAAGTAGCAACACTGTTTGGCCTGGCCGAGTTCAACTCTGACATGTTCAGCAACAAAATGGATGAAATGCTTTCAGTTATCAGACAAGTCAACGCCCAGTTCAAGGATCCCAACCAGACCACGTTCGTTTGTGTCTGTATTGCAGAGTTTCTGTCACTCTATGAGACTGAGCGTCTAGTTCAGGAGCTGACGCGATGCGGCATCGACACGCACAACATTATCGTCAACCAGCTGTTACTGAGGACATCAGCACCGTGCGACCTGTGCGCGGCGAGACACAAAGTTCAAGAGAAGTATCTCGAACAAATCGCAGACTTGTATGAAGACTTCCATGTTACCAAATTACCTCTTCTGGATAAGGAGGTCCGCGGCGCGTCGGCTGTCAACTCGTTCTCCGAGTATCTCTTGAATCCGTACGACCCGCCCGCGCCCGCCACGTGACTTGCCCACTTCCACACCTAACAACTAGTATGTGCGTGTAATTCAGAGTGCAATGAATTTTATATCCAGTTTCAATAATTCATTTCTAAATTAGTTACATTGGTGAGTGAAGGTGCTATTCGTCACAAGCTTAAGTTTTAGAGTATGCTAGCTATGTGACCACGATTCTACATTTTTGGGGTTCCAAGATTTGATTAAGTATATCTTATTTTAAACTATATTCTCCTCACACTGGCGTCATTGAAGTCATAGTATTCTAGAAAATAAATGTTATAATATATACTTTTCAATTATTTTTTTATTAAAACTCAATAGTGTGCTAAAAATCTTTATTGTTATAAAAAAAAATCATACTGATTGTAAACCGAAATCATAATGCCAGTAGAATAAGTAATAAATATCTATGCTACTCTTCATATCATGGCGATTTATAATTATTAATAATTAGGTTGATATTATTGCTAAAACTATAATTTTATGTCAACTAGAACAAATACTGATTGGTTTGAATTTATAGTAAGTTAATTTAAATTCCAATCAAAGAAATAACAACATCTCTAAACATTATTTTGAATAACAACTATGTAACAGCCTATGGCTTCTTGTTCAGATACAATAAATTATATTTAAAATACATCTTTAATATCTATATTTAAAATGCTTTGGGTAGACATCACGTCATAATTATAAAACAATTAGAATTAATACAACCATTAAGCACAAAATGAACCCGTAACTTCGTAACAGAACTTTGCAACTCACGCATTAAAACATTCCAATAAAAGTAACATCATAATAATGTCTTTCACATTCGCATGCAATATAATATCTTCATAATCTCATCCGAAACAGTACAATAACATTATTTTAGTTACAACAGTCTGTCCAAGCGTAATAATGTAAGGGCCTCTTAACTAGACAATTAATCTCTGCACATATAGTTTGGGCCTTTAAAAATCTAGGAAAGATACTTGGTCATAGCCAGAAAGTACAAAGCTTCTAAAGGCTGGTCTCACACTAAACTTGGATGGCAGTATGGGTGTGTAAAAATGTCACACACTGGTTCACAGCACGAATTAAAGCATTTGATGTGGACCAGCCCTCTTACAAACAATAGTAAACGCAACTCGTAATATTAAAGCAGGGTAATATGACGTTCTAATGCCATCATGATTCCAGTGCGCGAGAGACCTAGCTATACATGACCAATAACACCATCCCATTTTCGGTCTGGAATCGTGATGGCGTTAATATTTCATAATACGGCCTCATGAACAACAGCAATTTTGGTGAGAACTGAGCTTGCTTTTGGGAGTGACTCAGTTCGTGCCAAGAAAGAAAATAACCTATTCATAAAAAAACGCCATTATTAAAATAATGCTTTAAACACTACCCGTCCTTGTCACATCAATGAAGTTCTTGAACACAGCACAAACTTATCTATTCAGGTAATGGATGTCTATTCAGGTAATGCATTTAACTTGCAAGACGGTATTAATATTGAAAGTCGAATCCTCAATAGATAAGTTTGTGACCATATAATTATAAAGCTCTATCCACACAGTTCCAGGTCAGGACTTTCTGAACTCTTAGCAGTAAGTGTTTTGTGCATACGCCCGGATGTCCTAGTTTACCCAGATCCTGATGTGTGGATGGACTTTTAGATGTTTATAACAAGTAATATTTAATCATCAAAAAGCATTGTTCTATTTGAGGTTCTTAGTTATCACTTCATTCACTCAAAATCCGAGGCCCCCCACTAGTCCAGTCAATATAAAACTACGATCTAATTCACTCGCTTGTGTCAACTGGAGCGGTGTTGCGTGGGCAAGTGCCACGCGACGAGCGTGGCGCCGAGCACTGTGCCGAACAGGGCTGCCGCGCATGCGCCTGCTTCAAACAACAGCTTCGGTGTGAACACGCCCCAAATCATCAGGTGGCGGCAATGGATTGTAGCTGAGATCGCGCACGCGAATACCTGATTAGCAATATATAGGGTTTAAAAATATAAAAAAAAAACCTCGGGGTCATTTCGCAACAGTCGTCGAAAAGAAAACGTGATTTTCATTTATTTTAGATTTAGTTAGATATATTTAATTATTTCAATGCTCCAAAAGTGTATCCTTCACCACACAATCCTTTAAAAACTTCATGAAAACCTATTTTGAGAACGCCAAAAATTAATCAAGAAACAGTCAAGTCACCAAGGTCAAAAAATAGTCGCATTATGATTCCGAAGTTATAGCTATTAGTTGGTGAGGATTGTGTAGAGATGTTCACTCCACAATCCTCACCAAGTTAAAGCTATAACTTAATCTATGACTATATTTTGGCGTTCTCAAAATTGATTTTCACGTAGTTCTCAAAGGTGAGGATTGTGTGGTGAAGGACACCCAAAAGTAGCTTTACAGGTTAGTACATATAATGGTCAAAGGCTGGTATTGAACTAAAAAAGGCCTGGAAAAAATGCAATAAGGCGAGACAGTAATTGTACTTATGAAGACAGCTTATCTGTCGCTCAGATGAGTTTTGTTTTCATATTTCACTTTATAAAACGCTATTTTTTTGTCTAACTTGATGTATCATGCGGTTTTATCAGGATCAGGTGTGATGGCTTACATCTGACAAAACCGCAGTGGCCTTGACGGCGGTCTCAATAATAAATGAAGTGTAAAACGTTTCATCTGTCATCTTCACAGAGTGCGGAGAGGACGCTTTGGCGGCCGCTGCTAGAGGCGGCATAGTTAACTCTTTCCATACAAACCAAGCATATCACCGTCACTCGCTCTACGACACCAATGGCGGATAGGCAGTTTTTCAGACTGAATGAAACCACCATCCGTGACAGAAATTGATGTATTCACTTTGTCCCCGTCACGGTATTTTTAGTCATTTTATTAAATTATCGAAACGGGGACACGGTCTACTATGTTTTTACTTTTTTACCGACTTCAAAAAAGGACGAGGTTCTCAATTCGGTTTTTTTTAAAATGTTTGTTACCTCAGGACTCCCGACATTTATAAACCGATTGGGATTTTTTTTTTTTTTTGATTTGAAAGGATATACTTCCAGGTTGGGCCCTTATAAATTTGGTCAAGTTCTGATGAGTGGTTTTTGAGTTAGCTTCAATAATACGTATTTTATCCACATAGTGTATGTTGATGATGTTATAATAGTTTCCTGTCACTGTTTTTTACATTGCAAGTAAGTGTATGACTTTTTGTGGCGTAGGTACCACAAATAAAAAGTGAAAAATAACTTTCATTACGGAAGTCGGTGGCAAAAAGTAAAATACAGATCCAAAAACACCGACGTTAAGTTATTTTTCACTTTGTAGGGTTTTTTTTGGAAGTCGGTTGTTTTTTTCCTTGTTATTAATTGAATAATAATTTAATAACATAACATAACATCACGCCTTGTTTCCCCGAAGGGTTAGGCAGAGGTGTACCTATAGTACACCCGCATTTTGCCAGTTATGTTTAAGTCCCATGTAATAGGGGACGAGCCTATTGCCATCTACCGGGCACATATCCAGATTCCGTGCTGCTACTGAGAAATTCCAGATAGAAAAACCCAATAACACTTTGCCCGACCATGGAATCGAACCCAGAACCTCATAATTTAATAAAATGACTAAAAATACCGTGTCTCCACACGGTTAACGGGGACAACGGGAATACATACAGAAATTGTGCGCTCAACTTTTGGTGCAGCGAATTTTATTAGCACTACTGCCTCTAGACGCCGCCGGTGCGGTGATTCCTCTGTGGTTATCTGATAGGTACATACCCTAATAGCGAAGCAGAGCATAAACTTGAGGCACAGAGAGAAGACGGCTGCTAGCTGCGTGCGAGGGCCAACTCGACCCGCTCCATTCTCACCCCATAGTGCTAACAGGGGCACTGCCGCGCCGAATGCCAATAGAGATCCTGACAAACAAAATCATTATGAATGTAAACAAAATATATCCAGAGTAGAGATGGGTTAATGCCCTGGCATATTGGGCGCATTGAATAAACGCCGGATAAATGCCCGTAAACGCCGAATAAATGCCTTTTGCCTGGGCAAAAACTTTAACAGAACTTTTATTAAATTTTTCATTTAAATAGCTTTATTTGAGTGTGCAGAAAAGGTTAATTCACAAAAACATATTGGACTATAGCTAACATATTGCAATGAACCTTAAGAAATTGATATAATAGGTTAAGAGTATGCTTAACTACATAGCTATAATATTTTTTATTAAAAACCGGGCGATTTTTTTTTTGAATTTAGATTGTCTGGTTGATCTTGCTCAATATAAGTAGAGCGAGAGATGGTATATGGGGAAAAGAATTCACATGGAAAGCTACAGAGAAGGTAAATTATGCTGTATTGTGGTGGAGAGGAATTTGTGATTCCTCGCCGTCAAGTAAAGTAGCACTTCGTATCCTAACTGCACCTTGCACATCTGCGGCTACTGAACGCTCGTTTAGCATCCTTGGTTTCATACACAGTGCTAAACGAAACCGCCTTACTACAGAAAGAGCAGCTCAAATCACATCTTTGGCATACAATTGGAATTTAAAGGAAAATAATGATCCATCTACAAATATTCAATAGTCCAATGTAAACGATGATACGGAAATCGACGATTTTTTAAGCGATGATTATGATAGTCAAGATGAATCTAACTCGATTCAATTCAATACGCCTGATGATTTTGATTCCCGCCCATCAACGTCCACTTCAACACACCGAAACCTAGAATTTGTTGAACCTAGAATTTTTTGCATCTAATATCAACTTTAGTGATGATGATGACGACTGAAGCTGTCTACATTATATTGAGCTATTTCATTGCCTAATGTTTGCGTAATATACGTCGAAATCAAGCCAAAATTATAATTAGACCCACGATGATTTTTAAAATTGAGATATATTTATTTTATTTTATTCGGAAGTCTTACAGCTTAATATGAACATACACTACCGTCCAAAAGTTTGAAAGCACACCTGCCTTCAAACAAAACAAATGAATACCGACTATAGGCGGCAAAAATTTGCAGTAAACTATCGTTTTACAAGCTTTTACGATTGTTTACATAAAAATAAAAGGATTGTTATTCCACATTCATGAAGTATTAACTAACTACTTAGTTTTGACGAAACACATGTTTTATGACTTAATCTGCCCTACTTTATGTTGCAATTGTGTGGTTTTATTGAAAATATTATGTGTGTCAGAATGGCTGGTTGCCTGTGGCTTTGGTCTATGAGAGTTAATTAGAAAATTGCTACACAATTGCTTATATTTGCTACATTTAATAAATAATTGCTACATACTATATATATTTAGAAATAACATATTTTTTTTGTACAGCCATCCTGACGTTTGGTTGGCTGGTCGCCTCCTAGTTTAAAGCCAAGCATGCAGTTTCCCGAAATGTATTGCGTCAATAATTGCTACATATTTGCTTCATTTATCTAATTTAGTTGTATCTTCAAACATATGTTAAATAAAGGATGTAGCAATTATTTTAATTATCCCAAGGAAAAGTGCCTGATAAAACAATAAAGGCAAATAGTTGCAGTGTGTCTTCAGTCAACGGTATTGCTACTTTAGGAGGCTATTATTGCTACTTTATGTTATGAGTAGGTAAGTGGAAGTAGTGGCAAGTGGAAGCACATTAAAAGGATATCGTAAATAAAAACGTCGGGTCGTTCATAAGATTCATTTTAATAATATTACAATTTACTTAAAAAATATTCAACTATTAATTTACTTAATTTCCATATTATTTTTTCGCATATATTATACAATGTGGTATTAGCTTCTTTTTACTCTTCGTAACTTTTTTCGATTGGTCATCGTAACATTTCCATTCTGAATTTCGTCTGCAATGAGCTTTGTAGTGACCAATTAGTGTTTCACATACTCGAATTCTATTATAGACAGTAAATCAAACTCTGATCCTTGTAAAAAAAGAGATGTTGGTGTATCATCTATTGAAATGAATTGATTGGAATGAAATTCAAATGCAATAAGATCTCGTAAAGATACACTAAATGATTTAACACCTTTACATTTACTACGCCGGCATTCTGTAAGTTCTTGGGAATTAATTAAAGTATTTGCGGCTTCTTGTAAATCATTAATGGTTGAATTTATATCAACGTGTAGAACAGGTATCTTACGCTGAACTCTATTGATTTCACAATCTGATTCTGTACAATGTTCACTTTCATCTGCACTGTATATACAATCTATTAAAATGCGTTCAAATATATTATTTACATTGCACTCACATCTCACTTCCACAGAAGATTCTTGTTCAACTTTTGAAAAATAGACTTGCGCCATTTCAGATCTTATTTTGTATACTTCTTCTGTATCTCTTCCACTCATGAGTTTGACAAGTTTACAGAATAAATTTTCACTCTCATGTATTGTTTGACTTATACGATAGCCATCGATATATGCTATAGCTAAAGCCTGCCATACCGAATCAATCGCGCAAGTATTTCTCAATATAATATATTTTTTACCAATTTGTAGCCTGCTTCCGTTAGACAAAAAAATAACTGGCTTCAAAGTTTTTCTTATTTTAGTAACATTTCCTTTCCCTTTCCCTTTCCAGTTTTCGATGAAGGTAGGGTCCTCAGCAAAAATAGAATCAGCAGTAAACTCTTCCTTAGGCTCCTTAGACTGTAATTTACTTTTCCGCGTAGATGTTATGGAATCCCGTTTTATTTCCTTCTTAGGAAAATCTGCTTCAGTATTTCTTTGTACAGTAAGATTCGGCAGTAACGATATGCTCGGTGCAACTTTAATCTCTCCTTTTAAGAATTCTAAATGTTTCATAATGAATTCATCTGTTCGTAGTCTGTGAGATTTGGTGCTTAGATGTAATAGCAGTCTTTTTATAGTTTTAAAATATGATTCAACATTTGAAGAAGCAGGTGCCTCAATATCGGAATCATAAATATTCTTCATTACGTTTGACCACAAAGGAAACAAAGTCAGTAAACGTGATAAAATTCCTATAAAAGCAGGATAATGGTACAAATTGTCATGATTGCCTATATCTTCAGTATCTAGTGTTACGAGTAATTTTTCTGTTTCAATTTTTGTGGTAAAGCATTTAAAAAATCTGTTCTCTTCACTTAATTTGGTATTGGTTTTATTTTCAAACACTGATTTTTCCACAGCTTTAGGCAGATCATTTATTTTATTACTATCCTGAATCACTATCTCTGTATCCAAAGTCTGAAACTGATTCAATGTCTTTAATCGACTCTTAGCCAACTCACACCTAGAAGGAGTATTGGATTTATTAATGCCGTCGTGTTCATTCAAACAAACTGTAATAATATCTTTCAAAATTTCTTTGGCTTTTTCAAAATTTACGCATTCCTTCAACGCTAACAGACATTTAATATAAAAGAATTTTACTCTGTTGTCGACATGTTTAAAACAAGTTAAATTGAAAATGATTTTAACAAAATGACTAGTGTCTATTCTAATGTAGCAATCGTCACTTTTTTCGTCTTCCTCCAGTTTTCTGTAAGATTCTGTAACATATTCTTTAGTAGAGTTATGTTTCGTAAATGCTTTTACGCAAGCACCAATCAGCGCGGATGACTCATCGACGATGATTTCGTCTGGTTTTGGATTGCTCACGTGCCATGCTTCCAGCCATTTGTATATAGTGTCCATAGACTGGCTTTCTGATACCATTTGGGTAAGTGGGATACTACTGTGACCTTCATATGTTTTCATGACACATACATAAAACAAAATGTGTTTGGTGATTGTGACATTATTTAAAGGGCCAAATGGTTTGAAAATGCTACCGGTGGCGTCTATACTAACAATCAATTTAGAAGCTTTTTTAAATTCTTTGCAATATTGATCTTGGCAAGGGTCCCAATAATAAATATAAAATGGATACACTGAGATATGTTTAATAGCTTCTTTGTAAGGCGATATTTGGGTCATTAGCCATTATGAAAGTATTTGGTTTCGATGAAAAAGTGAGCTACTCTTATGTTCGTGTTTTATTTGACGTAAGCACCCTGTTGTTGGTAAATGAGTAGGTTCAGGCTCATCGGAATTAACAACTAAAGCCATTGAGTTACGATATGAAATAGCGGATACATGTTTAAGTTCTTCAGCTATTTCAGTTCGTTTTACAGGTGATAGTTTTATTTTTTTCATTGGAGGATGAATGAAATTTTCGTCGTAATTTGTTATTATGCATTTGCACTGAGCTATTTTATCCGAAGGCCAGCTAATAATAACTTTCGCCTCAGCTTCACATTGTTTAAAAGATCCGATGCACGTTATATTGGTGTTCATAGAAATAGAATACTGTTTAAATGTCCAAGTGTGTGCTATTGGATGGACCTCCCAAATTTTTTCACGCAATTGATGGGCCCACTGATGTTTAGGCAAAACATTTCTCATTCTAAAAACAGACTCAGATCTTTTATTTAATTTTATGCGTTTAGCTATTGGTTGCAGACGCTCCCATTGATACGTATCAATTAAAAAATCATAAATGACTGTTTTTCCAAGCGATTTGTTGTTCACGTCTTTGCATTTTTTTTTCTTCTCTATTATCACATTTATAAAAAGTAATTGGGCTTGGTTCTTCACAGCAAATATTATCATTTGGGCTAAAGAAATAATCAAAATTTTTCTTCACCGAAAGGTACAGTGCCTGTTTCGTAATCTTATTGTCTAAGGCAGTACTAATTTCACTAAACAGTGGATCAGTAGATGCTGGTAAATCTGACTTACTTGAAAAATACTTTTTGTATTGCAAGAAAACCTTTTTTTGCTCTTCGAGTGGCACAACGAACTTTCTTCCCCTCTTCATCGTCACAAACACCAAAACCACCGATTATATAATAGTTACCCAAAACACGAATTAAAAATTGGTTCTATAGGTAGGTACTTGTTCCTTATAATAACATAGATCTATTTAAATTATCGAATAAAATTAAATAAGCCTAGACTGTGATTCCAATACGATATCTGCACTAGCAATGACTAAGAATAATTGTTATAATAATAATTATTGGATTATTGAGGGTAGGTACATATTTTTTTTTAACGCAAGAATCGCATTACTTACGCTGTTGCCAGAGCCTAAACGATTAAACCGATTCAACATAACTAAGTATTTGCCTTTATTGTTTTATCAGGCACTTTTCCTTGGGATAATTAAAATAATTGCTACATCCTTTATTTAACACTAGCGGTCGCCCGCGGCTCCGCCCGCGTGGATGTCGGTTTTCGCGACAAAAAGTAGCCTATGTGTTATTCTGATTTATATAACCTATAGCGGTCCCCCGCGGCTCCGCCTGCGTGGATGTCGATTACCGCTACAAAAAGCCTAAGTTTGATCCCATGTGTTCAACTACCCAAAAGTAAATTCAGCATTTTAGCCGACAAACAGGCAGATAAACAAACAGACTATCGCATTTATTTTATTAGCAGGATTAGATAACTTCATGTGTTAAATATTGTTTTAAAGGATATTTTTTTTGTAAAAAAAGTTACTGAATTAGAGTTTCCCTTTATGCAACATTTGATGTAATTTTATCTTGTGGCAACAAAATATATTGATGTTCGGGAGACCCAACTCGTGATAGGCCAACGTACAGTTGGCCATGGGTAAAGCATTCCTTTCGTAGATCAATCCCTACTAAATTGAAAGTTTGGCCCTGGGACTTGTTAATTGTTAATGCAAAAGAAGTTTTCACCGGAAATTGAAGTCGTTTAAATGGAATTGGTAAATCGGTGGGGATCATCGGTATCCGAGGAATGTGAGCTAATTCACCGGCAGCAGGGCCGGTGATAATGGTCGCTACAATTAAATTGTCTTTTAATTCCTTTATAAGTAGCCTCGTTCCATTGCACATATTGGGAGGGCTCATATTTCTGAGAAGCATTATTGGCGTTCCGACTTTTAACGACAGTTGATGAGGTGGCAGTCCAGCGGGGTTGAGAGAATTTAAAAAAGCCTGTGGGTAATGTACTGCGTCTTCGATATTAGTGACAGTGTCTATGGATTTATAATGCTTAACTTGACCCGGGACTCTTTGCATAATTAAATTGTTTATTTCATTGATCGTGTCATTCCTAGGTGACACTATTGCTCTACAACACAGCCACCGAAAGTCATTTCCATGTAAATTTTCTATGCCAGGGTATACTGCATCTATCAAGCTTTCTAAAGAATGGACTCGATCGACTCGACTCGAATCGACGCTCGACACTCGACTCTCGTGCGCGTAACTCAGAGGTTCTTACATTTTGTTCATGAAGTCGTTGCGAACGCTCGACACTCTACTCTCGCGTGCGTAACTCAGAGGTTCATACATTTTGTTCATGAAGTCGTTGCGAACGCTCGACACTCGACTCTCGCGTGCGTAACTCAGAGGTTCTTATATTTTGTTCATGAAGTCGTTGCGAACGCTCGACACTCGACTCTCGTGCGCGTAACTCAGAGGTTCTTACATTTTGTTCATGAAGTCGTTGCGAACGCTCGACACTCGACTCTCGCATGCGTAACTCAGAGGTTCTTACATTTTGTTCATGAAGTCGTTGCGAACGCTCGACACTCGACTCTCATGCGCGTAACTCAGAGGTTCTTACATTTTGTTCATGAAGTCGTTGCGAACGCTCGACACTCGACTCTCATGCGCGTAACTCAGAGGTTCTTACATTTTGATCATGAAGTCGTTGCGAACGCTCGACACTCGACTCTCGCGTGCGTAACTCAGAGGTTCTTACATTTTGTTCATGAAGTCGTTGCTTGAGAACTGTATTTAGAAAGTTGAGACCTCGTTCTTTTAGGCATTTTGCAGACTTTAGATATATCTGTAGATATGTAACTAACAAATAATACAGTGGATTTCATTTATTACGACCTTGGTTGTAGCGACCATTTACCTATAGCGACGTTAAATCTAAGTCCCTTGAATTTAAAGCATACTTTAGTACAAAATTCATGTGGCTATAGCGACTTTGGATGTAACGCCGAGTTCGGGTGTAGCGACTGTTTTTAATGAATCATTTGTAACAAATTCCTAGAAATCCCATGCAGATATTGCGACCGGAGTCGGCCGCCAAAGACACAAAGATTTTTTTCTTTCACAAACATTTCTTATCTTTTGTTTACATCCATTGCACACAGATGGTCAGCAAGTGTGGAGACCTTTACCTTTTGTTTATAGATATCAACTAAGTAGGTAGGGGAAGCGTGTACGTTTCGGAGCTTTTATGGTTCAGTTACAAAGTGATATTCTGAGTAGCAACTGGGTTTAGTAAACTTTTGAATAAGTATGGCTGCTAGACGCACATTCACTGTTAAAGAAAAGGCGGAAATCATTTCAAAATTGAAAAACGGTGAAAACAATGCTGATTTGTGCAAAGAGTACAAAGTTTCCCATTCAACAGTATCTACGATGTGGAAAAACCGTGATAAAATATTAGAATGCTTTGAATCCAAATCCTTAAAAATTAAGAAAAACCGCAAACCGACGCATCAAGATATCGAAAATGCCCTTCTAATGTGGTTCAAAGCCCAAAGAAGCCAAAACGTACCTTTGAGCGGTCGTCTGCTGCAAGAAAAGGCTAATCAATTTGGCAGACTGTTTGGAAAAATGGATTTTGAGTGTTCGGAAAGCTGGATATACCGATTTCGTCAACGACACGATATTGTAGTAGGCAAAGTTTGTGGAGAAGCCGCTAGTGTATCGCAAAGTGACTGTGACAACTGGCTAAAAACAGTTTTCCCAAAATTGACTGAAGGTTATACTGATAGCCAAATATGGAACGCTGACGAGACAGGTTTGTTTTTTAAGTTAACTCCTGACAAAACCTTGAAATTTAAAGGGGAAAAGTGCGTTGGTGGAAAATTATCAAAAGATAGAATCACCGTGCTTGTTGCATCAAGTATGGCAGGGGAAAAAAGAAAATGATTGGTCATAGGCAAGGCAAAAAAACCCAGATGTTTCAAAAATGTTAAATCTTTGCCAGTTGATTACGAAGCAAACAAAAAGGCCTGGATGACTTCAGAGATTTTCGAAAAAGTTCTACGCAAATGGGACTCCCAGTTAAGAAATAACAAAAAGAAGATCATTTTATTTATTGACAATTGCCCAGCTCATCCTAAAATAGAGAATTTGACCAACATAAAACTGGCATTTTTACCACCAAACACTACATCAGTGATTCAACCGATTGATCAAGGGATAATTAAAACCCTCAAAAGTCATTATAGGAAGATTTTAGTACAGAAAATGATGAACGACATTGAAAACTCGGCAGGCCCGTTTTCCGTTAATATTTTAGATGCCATTGAAATGGTAACTACGGCATGGGCTCGGGTGACTCCAGATACGATCAAAAAGTGTTTTCTACACGCTGGGTTCCGTAAATCTTCGGCTATCACAACAATTGACGACGACTCCGATGATGAATTGGACATACCATTGGCACAACTGACTACAGTATCATCAAGCGGAACAAATGTTGCGGACTGGGCAACATATGTTGATATTGACAGTCAACTTATCACTACTAGCGATTTGTCCGATAGTGAAATTGTTGAAACTGTTGTTCCATCACATACGACGCAAGATGAGGAAAATGAGGAGGAAGAAGAAGATTGCAAGGAAGGTGAGATTCCTACAACTAAGGATGTGTTAGGTGTTGTAACAAAGCTTAAAAGATACTGTTTATTTGGTGATGGAAAGGATATTATAGATATTGAAGAAGTAATGAAAATAGAATACACCCTACAGCGTACACTAGCACAAAAAAATAAATTGAAGCAAACGAATATTACACATTTTTTTAAATGTACCGGTGAATAACTATGTGTGCAAATATTTTCAATAATAAATGAATATAAACTACACATGTGTACGTGTCTGTATCTCTTTACCTTTGCCTGTAACGACTTCCGGATATAACGACGAAAATAGAGTGGTCCCTTCATTGTCGTTATACCCGAAATCCACTGTATATATAATTAAGAAAATGTTAATGGCGTGTAATATTTTAGCTCAGAAAACAACTGTTTAGCCCTAAAAAGAACAGTTCTTTTAGCCCTGTAAAGAACTGTTTTTTAGCCCTGAAAAGAACTGTTGTTTAGCTCTGAAAAGAACTTTTGTTTAATTCTGAAAAGAACTTTTGTTTAGTTCTGAAAAGAACTTTTATATAGCTCTGAAAAGAACTTTTATATAGCTCTGAAAAGAACTTTTATATAGCTTTGAAAAGAAACTTTTATGTAGCTCTGAAAATAACTTTTTGTTAGGATTAGTTTGAACAACGAAATCTTAAAATTTTCGTACGAAAATTATTAGAAACCGCGTGCGACCGCTGCGTAAGGAGCCGACCACGCGTCTGAGCCGCGCAGGTACTTTACTCATAGACCTAAAGTAGAAAGTAGAAATAGTATTATATTGATTTCGCCATAACTTTCAAACCAAACGTCCAATTTTAATGAATTAAAGACTAAATATTATCTACATAAACAGTACTTCGTGACAAAATAGTTTATTTTGATAAGGAGTAATGACATGTGTAAAATAAATGCGTTTAAATGAAGTCCTAAAAAAAATCAAGATTTTTAAATAAAAAAATGGTTGTTGTGCTTAACTCGAAATAGATAGGTATAGTGTATGGCGGACATTTTTGTAGATATTTTTAAGGTATTTAATTAATTAGAACATATTATGGTTCTATCTTTTATAGTTTAGGCGGCGTACGCCAAATAAGGAACTTTTTTGGATGATTTTTTACACCTTGGGTCCGAATAACCCAAATATCTTACGGACCCCTATTTTTTCTATAATAAAATATAGCCTATGTTACTCGCAGATAATGTAGCTTTCTAATGGTGAAAGAATTTTTAAAATCGGTCAAGTAGTTTTTGAGTTTATCCATTACAAACAAACAAAAATACAAATTTTTCCTCTTTATAATATTAGTGTAGATATGTTTGAAGATACAACTAAATTAGATAAGTGAAGCAAATATGTAGCAATTATTGACGCAATACATTTCGGGAAACTCTGCATGCTTGGCTTTAAACTAGGAGGCGACCAGCCAACCAAACGTCAGGATGGCTGTACAAAAAAAATATGTTATTTCTAAATATATATAGTATGTAGCAATTATTTATTAAATGTAGCAAATATAAGCAATTATGTAGCAATTTTCTAATCAACTCTCATAGACCAAAGCCACAGGCAACCAGCCATTCTGACACACATAAAATATCGGGTGGTTTTAACTTTTTAGGACCCTGTTTAGTCCAACTGGAGCAATGGCAGGTGAAAGTTGTGATATTAACATTGTCCGTCTTCGAAAGATATCGACGACTCCTTTGACCTTATTTTTTCTTCTGAAAATGGCAAAACGCAAGCAAATCACGCTCGAACAGAGAAGCGCTATTTGTACTCTACTTGAGGAAGGATACAGTGAACGTCAAATCGCAGAACGGCTCAGAATCTCTCGTAAAGTTGTCCACTATGCCCTTGTTAGAAAACGAGAAAATGGGGAAAATGAAGATAGAAAGAGATCTGGTAGGCCCAAATCCACAACAAGGCAAGAGGCAACTTCATCGGGATTCTCTCTAAACGGAATCGACGCTTAACTGCACTACACACCACCGCAGCTCTGAATGCAACGCGAGAAATACCCGTTTCATAAACAACTGTTAAAAGACGTTTATTTTCTGCGGGACTAAGAGATGTGTTGCAGCCAAAAAACCAAAACTAACAATTCGACATAAGAAAAATAGTCTAGAATAGACAAAAGCGCACCAAAACTGGACAATAGAGCAATAAGAAAATGTTCTTTGCAGTGAATCAAAGCTTCAGATTTTCGGATCCAATAGACGTGTGTTTGTACGCCGATCAAAAGAAAAGAGGGCTTCAGAGGCATGTAGGTACTGTGCCTACTATCAAACATGGTGGAGGTAATGTGGTTTGGGGGTGTTTTGGCAACAATAAACCCGGAAATCTTGTGAGGATAACCGGAAAACTAAACAAGGAAGGTTACTTGAAAATTCTCCAAAATTCCGCCGTACCCAGTGGACTAAATCTAATTGGTCCTGGATTAATTTTCCAACAGGATAATGATCCTAAGCATTCTTCTAAAAATCTAAACTATGCCAGACCTTTTTGAACAAGAAAAAAGATGAAAAAATCTTAAACAGCATGCAATGGCCATCTTAATCACCTGATCTTTCTCCCGTTGAGCTTGTTTGGGATGAACTCGATAGAGGGGTGAAAAATCGTTCTCCTACGAGCTCAGAACATTTGTGGAAGCTATTAGAGAGGAGAATGGAACAAATTAGATGAAGATTATTTTAATAAATGAATTAATAGAATGCCTACAATATGCGAGAAGCTAATAAAGGAAAAAGGAGGACACTTTGATGAAGCTAAAATTTAATTTAATTTTATAGTGTATGTAAAATTTTTGCTCTGCTTAAATTAGTTTTTGTTTATATTTTAATTTTTTATCAATAAATTGAAATGACGGTTTTATTTTATTTGATTTTATCTTGCTGCTTCCAAACTTCTGGACGGTAGTATATATTACTTACTTATGAGTATTGAGGTATCAAAGCCAATTACAAGACTTCACCTCATTTTTAATTTTACGAGAGTTAAAATTATATTTTCTACTAGCTGTGCCTCGCGATTTCGTTCGCGTGGAAGTCGTAAGATTCACAATATACTACAATAACAGCCACATTTTTATAAAACTCCCTCGTCCCACGATCCGTCGCGTTGCATCGCCCGCCCGCGCTATTACTTCGTTTTCGCTTAGTGTTCTTTCTGACTTTTTCCTTTTTGTTCGGCTCCTAAGGGTCGTAGCGTGATGTTAAATAGTCTTATAACTATCCTCGAGAATTGGGCTATTAAATGCAAAAAGAATTTTTCAAATCCAACTTTTTGTTCACAATTTCATAGGTTTTAATGATTTTCCGCGAACCCTAATTATTTTTCTTAAATAAAAGTAGCTTAAGTTACTCCCCTTAACAACAGCTATCTGCCAGTGAAAATCCCGGCAAAATCGGTCCAGCCGTTTCGGAGATAATTACCTATTCGAATTTTCAACAGTGATTTTTATAACAAGACTGATTATTTGAATTAAATTTTAATTTACAACATACTGACATTAAGAATAATTTTAAGTTAAGTTCCTGCTTTATTTTTACAAAACAAAGTTATTAGTTTTTGTGCCCAGTGATCGGGCATTTATTCGGACGTAAACTCATTTATGCCCAATATGTCAAGTTTATGCCCATTTTGTCCATATTTGTTTTTGCCCTCGACCCATCTCTAATCCAGAGTTTAAAATCATATTTCCTGCCGGTCGAAATTCGGAACAAATTTGAACATGAAAAATAATGCTTTCATAAAATTTTGATTAAAACGCTTATAACTTTTGAACCAGTGACCGACAGATTCTGATATTTGGCGACTGAATCCGACTAATTAGCGACTAAATTTGGGAGAAAACAGAACTTCGCTAGGAGCCCTAGCTTTTGAGATTCAAATTGGGCCAAGCTGGGGAGATGCTCTCCAAATCAGTCACATATAAACCGTTATAACTTTTGAACTAGTGACCGACAAATTCTGATTCTATTTGGCGACCAATTTCGACTAATTAGCGACATTTTTTTGTGTTCCATGATGCCAGTGTCAGTCACACAGGTTTAAGACGTAGGTCTACGGGTAGCGGCTCTGAAATGAATGGGCAGGACACTTGGCTAGATGTGGTGATGGCAGGTGGAGCAGAGCTCTAACGGAGTGGTTGCCTTGGAATGTGTAGGTGACTCACATTATATTTACACTACTTATATGTACATAATATATTTATACGTCCTACACAAATAAACACAAACAGACAACTATAATATACATTATAACAATAAACATAAAACACTAAACAATAATTATTAGCATTTATTATAACTACACTATCACGTTTACCGTACAGTCCGTCCGTCATTTACATAAGTACAGTGGACACGCGCGTCGCCTGCTGAGTCCCTTTGTCTAAGACGCGTGATGTTACGCATCTTATGACAGATGCGCGCACGCATTCCTCCGCCGCGAATTCGGAGCCTGCCGATCGCCAGTCCCGATCTATCGCAGACGTCGGACGCACGTTCGCTTGCGCTATTTTCGCGATCCCAAGATACCCTCGCTAAATCGCTGTGTAATGTGAACTTTCTTATGCTTACTGCTTGTACCCCTACGCTCGCTATTTACTGTGCCTTCATAACTGTAAACGTTGTAGTGTGTTGTGTGAAAGATTAAAGTGTTGGACTACCTAAGAGGATTATCATTTCTTCAGACCCAGTAAGTCTACCCTCACACGTCAACAACGTAACCAAAAATGTTTGGCTTGTCAATGGCCAGCTTGGTGGACAACCTAGATTAGATCGCGGGGAAGACCTGGATTGGAACCATATTAATCGGGTATTTGGGCACTCACTTTGCTATGTAATTTTTTACATCATCATCATCAGCTGCCTAGCCTTTTCCCAACTATGTTGGGGTCGGCTTCCAGTCTAACCGGATGCAGCTGAATACCCGTATTTTATATGGAGTAACTGCCTATCTGACCTCCACAACCCAGTTACTGGGCAATACGATACCCCTTTGTAAAACTGGTTGTCAGAATTTCGAGCTTCGCTTTTATGTAATTTATTACATGACTTGAACAATTAAATTTCTTACCGAATAATTCCAGTGAGACCAAAGAGACAGTGATGGGCGGTCCAATATCCATATAGTTAGGGTCTCCAGCGTGGAAAGCGGGTGCCCATCGAACGTGGCCCAGCGTGGCGTGGTGGCCCGTGGCGTAGAACGCGTAAGATGCCAACAATGCCCACATACAAGCCACGCTTGAGTTGCATCGGGTTACCAGAGCTGAAAAGAAAGGACAAGGGTTAAAAATAAATTAAAACGATATAGGAGTTCCAATTTCAACCAAAAAACAAAAACCACTTACAAAACTTCGTAGAACCATCACTCTTCAAATTTGCAACAATATTCAGGGCTAAACATCCTAGTATAAAAGCTGAGACTGCGCCCGGAGCGTACGAGACACCAAGTACTAGAGTGTTAGCGACGAAGAACATCAGACTAGTCGCCATCAGCGGTAGAGTGGCGCCGCGCCCTTCACGCTTCCATATCAGACACATCATCACTGCAAGGACTAACCAAGCCGCCCGCGCCAATAATTTGGCGCGGCTCGGAGATCCTAATGACCCATAACCCGTAGCCCAGTGTGAACAGGCCAATAATCCCGCTACTACGGTGCAATAACCCCGCCAGCCCACATGTCGCCTGCAAATAGCTACCACAGCAGCCACAGTCCCCATACCTAGAACTAATGCAGGTCGTGACGACTGCCCCGATGGCACCCCCGCCCCCGCCGTCCAACAATCCCCCTGTTCCTCCCTACAACCGCGATACAACCTCGTACCTGCAAATATAACTCCACAAGCGATCCAATACAACAACGTGTTTATATTCGATGCATTCCAAGCCATCAGTCCCAATACAGTCATAGACAAGAACGCGAGGGTAGACCCCTCCTCTATGATATAGCTATTCGATACTAAAACGGCCGCAGAAGCCGCTAAGGCTGCGCGAGCGAAACGTTCGTAGAACTGCGAACGCCCTTCATACCACCTTTGAGCAATCCCATCCCAGTGCATGATTATTAAAACACACATTATACTGGCAGATATCAAACCAGTACTCAAGATAATCGCATGTTCAAGATCTTCTAATAGTTTTAAGTAGGAAGCCGTATAGCATACGGCGATGCAAACAGCAATTGAAATAAGTCCAGTCGGGACAAAGGTGCTGGCGAAAACGGCCGGCAGCCTTTCCATAGGAAGACCTTCAGTTATCAACCAATTGAAAAATATCGCCAGGAGAAGAAGTAGAAGAGCTCGGAGCATAGACAGCGAATCAAACTCGACCCAAACTTCGCGAAAAACATTGCGGATGTCGTCAACCAGAGCCCTGAAACAAATTTAAACTTTATTACATTAGGCCAACATTCAAATTCGTTTGTTTACATAATTTCCGCATTACCTGACATCCGCGACGTAACTATTGAGTTCGTCATCAGTTTGAATGGAGGCGGCTTTATGTAACTGTTCCCTCGTCGCGTTGATAAGATCAGCGAGTCGGTCGAGAGACACTTGTTGGGATTCCTCTCCATAGCGGATCATATATTGTGTTATCTGTCGGAGGTATTATGTTGTTTAAATAAGCTGAATATTTTATACAGATAATGAGCATTAACCCTTTAACCGCCTACGACGGATTAATCCGACAAATATTTTCGTGTCCATTTCGCCAGGGTCGTATATTTACGACCAAATATCGTAATGATTCAAGTTGCCCGGCGCTGGGGGCACGACAACTGATATGAAGTCGGGCGGTTAAAAGGTTAAAATATACGACCCTGGCGAAATGGACACGAAAATATTTGTCGGATTAATCCGTCGTAGGCGGTTAAAGGGTTAACGCTACTGCAGAATTTTAGTCACACATGACAAAATTCTACTATTAAAACTAGGTTGAAAAAATAAAACGATGCTGCGTTAGATTTCACGGAGAGATAATGAAAGATATATTTGTCTTTTGGTTCATCTTACCTGTTTCAAATTATTAGTCATATGCAGCAAAGTATGACTCTTGCTAGCCTTAGGCAGTACGGGCAACAGTAGGTGGCCTAGAGATGGCGCGGGCGGCGGTCTTCCTAATGCCGCACTCAGGGTAGGCGCTAGATCGGTCTGCTGTACTTCTTTGCCGGTCATTATGTCCTCCCCAGTTCCGGCCAGGCCTGCGCCCCGGTACGCGAAGAATGCCGCTGTCCGTTCGGCTTTACTTTCGCCGCCATGATCGCCTGGTTAAGGGACGAGAGAATATTTTTATGATTGTATAGCTTCAGGCCTAAAGATGTATTTTCATGCATAACCTATCCAGCTGATACAAAAATCAACGTACGATTTTTATGCTTTATTTTTTAAATTCAAAGTAATGATAAATAACACGGATTCTCCTAATTGTTAGTTAGCAACGAATTATTTTAGTTATTGCCTCATACAAAACAACACAAGTTCGAGCTTAGTTACATAAAACGCAAATTAAAAAATCACATGGCTATTCACGAAAATAATGTAACTAACTACAATCTATTGCCATAGACACAAATTCTAACAAAAATGCTTTAGAATCACACACATAGCAGCAAATTTAGCCTAAACAAAACAGCATTATTTATAACATACAAAAATCTTCTACATTGCAAGCAATACTATTGAATACCTACCATCAGAGTTGGTCCATTCATGTGAGTCTAAAACAATGTGAAAAATTTGCACCTTTACTTAGTATTACAAGTACAATAATACTTGGTGAATATATCTGTAGACCAAGGCTCCCACAGTTCCTCTTTTGTCATCTCCGCCCTACCCTTGATGACAATCCCTCTCATTTTGTCAACAAAACAAAATCCATTGCTTCATATGTTTAAAAACTTGGTCAGTTTGAAATCCAGATGGGCGTTACGCACTTAGCATGATGCTTTGTCAAAACTGTTAATTGGCTGAAGTAGATGACTTGTCTTCAGATATTTCCACAAGATTATACTTATAATTAAATTAAATTACATTACAATTACAGTACAAAGATATAAGTTTATATAAAATACATGGATTCTGTGTTTTTTTTACATTTATGAACAAAAACTGATTACTTCTGCATAATGAAATTAATGATCTTTGAATGGCAAGATATACATAATTATGATTAACGATAGAAATTAGTTACAAAATCTTGTCAATATTAGTACTTATTCAATTGGCGAACAACAACTGGCGAAATGTGGGTGTTATAGGTACACTTCTGCCTAACCCTTCGAGGATTACAGGCGTGATGTTACGTATGTGTATTAATTTATTATTTTCCACAACAATAATGCTTCAATCAGTTCACACTATCACATACCTGTTTCAGTCATTCCATGGTCTCCAACCACAAAGAGCAGTACATCTGGTGGCAGCATAGATAATATTTTCTTCAGTCTTACATTGGTTTCGTCTAGTTTCCTTGTCATCTCAGCGTGGTTGGGCCCATACCTGTGGCCAGCATGGTCTACCCCTAAGTAATGGGCCACTAGCAGGTTCCAATCATCTCTTCTTAGTTCGTCGTATATTTTCGAATCAACTTCTGCAAGTAAGGAGTGGAAGTTGGTGGATTAGAAGTTATACTCAATTTACCCGACTGTCCCAGAAGGAGGGTAATTTTTGTTATTTTCTTTACAGGTTCGCCTACAAGTTAGATTTTCAAATATAAGAAACATTATCCCACCAGTATTGGGCTATGGTCCAAGCCACTGGTTATTGTTATAATATGTGAGCGTCCAAGCAAAAAGGGCCCAGTCCTCGGCATTTAGTTTCCGAGATATACGCAGTTTTGTAAAGTTGGGTGAAAAAATTGCATTTCTCGATTTTAACTGATTATTAATTAATGCTCAATTATCTACAAGTTCATAATTATAGTAAATGACTTTATGTTTCTAAGTACCAGAAAATGTACTAAGTTGTATCAAAAAGCAAACTTTGAAAATGATTTTTCTCAAATCAAGTTGTTTCAGAGTTTTAACTTCAAATGTCTGATAAAAAAAATGTGCCAGTTTTTGAATATTTTTTAAATCTTTATTATCAATTGACTAATCTAGATACCGAATCTGGTCTTAACTCAATACCCCACTACTGGACCCTTTTTGCTTGGACGCCCACATATTTCGATCTGAGGTTGTAAATTTTCTCGTTGATCAAGCGCAGCCGCGCAGGTGCGCAGTGCATCGCAATTGATGATACGATCCTTACTGTGTTGAGACGTATTTTACGCCCTAAAACTGTAGGAATTTAGCAATGCGTTCGGTGCGGGAGTTTCGCTTTTTATATATTGTTGGCAATGCAGATGTTAACATTATAACACCTAGGCTGGTGTTATAATTAAAATATCTGCATTTGTCCCACTGTAGGGCAATAGCCTTTTCTCATACAGAGAAGGCACGAGCAATGATTTATAATAACTACTATTCTAGACTTATATTAACTATCTATACTAATATTATAAAACTGAAGAGTTTGTTTGTTTGGTTGGTTGAACGCGCTAATCTTAGGAACTCCTGGTTCAAATTGAAAAATTCTATTAATGTTGGAAAGCCCATTTATCGAGGAAGGCTATGGGCTATATAACATCACGCTACGACCAATAAGAGCGGAGCATCAATGAAAAATGTTGCAAAAACGGGCAAAATTTATTCCTTTTGAGAGGTTCCGTTCCGTTGTTGCAAAATAATCCAGTTTGCAATTGCAAAACTGAGAAAAATGCATTTTATTGTATTTATTTACAAATCTCACTAGTTATGTATGGATATGTGGCTAAAAAGATATTGTGTCAGGTTTTAAAATACATGTCATCATTTGTTAAACATGACCTCAAACTTGAGACGTCAAATCATTCGCTTTGTTGCGCTTGCGCCGGTGAATTTTTTCTGTTGCGATATTCGTAATTTCCATGATTTTACCAATGACTTTGGCTTGTTTCTGGAATCTGACGAATCTTGCACTCACGAACGAACTCAACAAGCGATTTTGCAATATTATTGTAACTGCATTGTTGGCGGACGTACAGTAGGGTGTGGTGCACACGCTATGTCCATAATCTAGTACTTAAGTTGGCCTAGGTATCAAGACAGGTCAGGGACAGGTGAGAGGTCTCTACACAGCGTGCCTTGAGCGGGGCCAGTTTCCCACTCTGTGGAAAACTGGTCGTCTTGTCCTGCTCAGGAAGGCGGGGCGCCCTGCCGATTCGCCGTCAGCGTACCGGCCCATAGTGCTGCTCGACGAGGTGGGTAAGCTGTTTGAGCGGATTATCGCAGCCCGCCTCGTCGGCCACTTGTGCGGAGGGGCCGGACCTGGACGAGTGTCAGTTCGGGTTTCGGTACGGGCGCTCCACCATACACGTTGTGTCACGGGTGAGAGTCCTGGCGGAGGAAACGGTGTCGCGGGGCGGGGTGATGATGGCGGTGTCGTTGGACATCTCCAACGCCTTCAACACCCTGCCCTGGAGTTGTATCCGACAGGCACTGCGGTATCACCGGGTGCCTCTCTACCTCCGCTGCCTCGTTGGGGCTTATCTGTCGGAGAGGTGTGTCACCTACGTGGGATGTGATGGCACAAACCAGCGCCTCATGTCGTGCGGTGTTCCACAGGGCTCGGTCGTAGGCCCCCTCCTGTGGAACATCGGGTACGACTGGGTGCTGAGGGGTGAACTCCAGCCGGGCGTGGACCTGACGTGCTATGCGGACGACACGCTGGTCACGGCCCGGGGGAGTTCGCACAGGGAGGCAGCGTTGCTTACGACGGCTGCGGTCTCACAGGTGGTGGGCCGCATACGGCGCCTCGGCCTGGACGTGGCCCTCAACAAGTCGGAGGTCATGGTGTTCCATGGTCCCCGGCGGGCGCCGCCGCCCGGATCACACATAGTGGTCGGGGGGGTCCGGATCGCTGTCGAGTCTACCATGAAGTACCTGGGATTGGTGCTCGACAGCCGGTGGGACTTCGGACCCCACTTCCGGCGGCTGGTGCCCAAGTTGATGGGCGAGGCTGGGGCGCTGTCAACGCTGCTTCCCAATCTGGGGGGCCCGAGCGCCGCCTGTAGGCGACTCTACGTGGGGATCGTGCGATCGATGGCCCTGTACGGGGCCCAGATCTGGGCGGCTGACCTGACGGCCGGTAGCATTGCTGTTCTGCGGAGGCCACAGAAAGCGATGGCCGTCAGAGTCATCAGGGGGTATCGCACGATCTCCTACGAGGCGGCTTGTGCACTGGCCGGATCCCCGCCCTGGGACCTGGAGGCGAAATTACTCGCGTCATTGTATCGGTGGCGCGAGGAAATGCAGGCGCGAGGTGAGCGACCGATGCAGCGACTAATGGAGCAGCGTCGGTTGCTGCTTCGCGAGGTCCTGGTGGCGGAATGGCGGGACAGGCTTTCACGCCCTACCGCCGGCCTCGGCACCATTGAGGCGGTCCGGCCGGTGCTCGACCTTTGGCTCGGGAGGAGGCACGGCTCCTTGTCGTTTCGGGTGACGCAGGTGCTCTCGGGGCATGGTTGCTTCGGGAAGTACCTGTGTCGCATAACCAGGGAGCCAGACGCCCGGTGTCACCACTGCGTCGACTGTCGGGAGGACACGGCGCGGCATACGCTGGCAGAGTGTGCCGCTTGGGAGGAGCCGCGCCGTACCCTCATCTCTAGAGTAGGCAATGACCAGTCGCTGCCGGCTGTCGTTAATTCGATGGTCGGCAGCGAGGAGTCCTGGGACGCGGTGGTTTCCTTCTGCGAGACAGTCATCTCGCCGGAGACTGCGGAAAGGGAAAGAGAGATCACATCCTCTCACCCAGCCCGCAGCTGGAAAACAGGGCGTCAGCGGAGGGCGGACAACGCCCTCTTCTAGCCCTCCTAAATGGGTCCAGGGGCGACGGACACGGGGACGTCCGTCGCCCCCCATACATCGGACCCGAGGTGGCGGCGCGTAGTATTCCACACGCGCCCCTCTTAGACGTCGCGGGAGCAGTCAAACACCTCACTCCCCCCCTCGACACGAGGAGAGGCCCGCCGCGCCGTGGCGGGCCGGCACCAGCCGGGGGTTGCGGAAGGATCGTAAGTTCCCGCGACCCTCGGCGTAGGTGTGAGATGGAACACCGGGGTGGTTTTTAGTCAGTAAGAGTCTGACAGACCCCTCCGCCCGCCCCAGGGCGGAGGTCATCCATGAGGATTTTCCACCCCGAAACAAAAAAAAAAAAAAAAGGTATCAAGACAATATTTCACCTCCTGCACACTTTCTTGATTAATATATTAAATGTTTATGAAGATGAATGACAAAATAAATTAAATAAAAAAATTTACATTTTTATTTTTAGTCCCAGTAGGTACCTACTTACCTAGCTAAGTGCTAGATCGTGCGAGACACTTACTGTACAGTATATACTTATTAAACTCTTAGCCAGACTATTACAATGTCAAAAATCTAATTAGCACATTGAATGCCGTGGTGATCACCGGTGACCACCACTATGCTTTCTTTATGGGCTGATGCCGATTTTCGATTTCGACAAATTTTACACATTATATTTTATTGGATCATACGGTTCAAAATAGTCAAAAACCCCACTCTAAATAATTATTTCTTATTACTATCCAAAGAATTAACAAAATAATTGCTTTCGCTCACCGGTGAGCCCCACGGCCCAAACGGAACAATCACTTGAGTCGGCGTTTAATGTGTTAATAAAAATATGTTTACAGGCAATTAACATTTAACATTGTTGCACAGTTCCTGTTATATTATTGATAGCATGATCTAAGTAGATACTACAAAAAAACATGAGGTTTCGCTATAATCACACGTAAAACGAAATGCCTGTAACTAGTTTTTCATTACAAACCAGCTAAATAAGAATTATCTTTGATTTAATCGCACCGTTGCTTGTCACTTAATGCATTTTCTAACCTAACCTAGAAATAAATTCAAATTCAAAAATCTCAGAAATGCAATTGCCAAAATAATTGAAAATAAGTGAGATTATACCTAGTGTATTTCTCTAAAAGATGACACCAATTTCATGACTGTAACGGGTAGGCCCAAAGATGTAGGGAAAATGGGCTTTGTCCTTTACATGGCTTACGTAGGCTAAACCTACAAGATACTTAGACATGATGTACTAGAGAAATGTAGTTCTTCTAAAATTCTAAAGAAAACTCCGCGATGGCATATCTCTATCTGTTACGGTTTTGTACGGCACAGTAACCATTACTTTAATTAGAAATGACGTCGTTATTTTACTCTTATTCAATATTAATGCTTATCCAAATAAATATGATAGTATTTTCCAATAAAATTGTCATTTTCAAGGACAGTTAACAAATCACAAGATCAGACATTCCACGTTGCGGGCTTTAGACCTAACCGTTGAGTGCTTTACCCATGGACAGCTATACTTACGTAGCCCTTTCGCGCGTCACATCCAAACAAAATTTGTTCGTATTATGTAACGAAAAGTCAGTTGCAAACATTGTTTAATCAAAGGCAGTAAGTTCACATTTTTCACCCCTTTTTATTCTAAATTACACCCGTGCGAAGCCGGGGCGGAACGCTAGTTATAAATAAAATAGGTACAGAAGTACATAAACAGGCTATAAACTTATAATACACATATACATACATTTAAATAACTACATTTTATAGTTGTAGACATATAATTAGGAACGACTGATACCGAAATCACTTTTCGATAAACAATTTGCTGTTATTAGGATATCAATTCACTAATGATAACTGTTAACAGCATGGTTAAACATAAAGTTTAATAGGTATACTACATACAAGATATATAAAATAGTTTGACTTCCAATAATAATTTAACCATGGTCCATTTGAACTACATATTTGAAAATCGAAACTTCCTAGTGCTGTGGTCAAATAATTAGGAACGGGTAAAATTACTTCATTTATTAAACAATATCAAAATTTATTTAATGAAATACTGCTTACAAAACTAAGCATTAACATTTTGTAGGATGACCCTTGCTTATAACAGCTGCTCTGCAGCGACGGGACATGAAATTTATTAAATTTTTACAGGTTTCAACAGAAATAATGCTCCAAGATTCGACATAGACATCATACGGCTTATTCAAATTACTTGCCCTTTTAGCAGCCATACTCTTCTTTACTTCTCTCCATAGATTTTAGATCGGATTAAGATCTGGGCTGTTTGCAGGCCAATCTAACACAGTGACTTGATGAGCACTAAGAAACTTTTTCACTGAATGAGCAGTGTGTTTGGGATCGTTATCATGTTGAAATGTCGAAACTACAGGCAACGTCTCCTCAGCCTAAGGAAGCAAATTATCCACCAATATTTGCATGTATTAAAATTGGTCTAAAATGCCTTCAATCTTTTTAATTTCCGGCCCCATAATTTACCTACTACTTTTTTCGTGAACTTAGGATGCAATGCCTGCTTAGCCGGTCGATGCACATACTGTTTGTGTTTACCGTCAGAACATAGTCTATTTATCTTCGTTTCGTCAAAAAATAATATATTTTTCCATTGACTTGCTATCCGGTCGCCATACTTTCTAGCGAAATTTAACTTTGGATCCGTTAAGCGTCTTCGAACTGTACGCGCTGATACTCCTCCATAGCCAAAAACTTCCCTTTTTATAATTTCAGAACCCTTAATGGATCGCTGAACAAACAATCAAAGCATCTTCACGCAGTGTCGTTTTCTAGATTTAGGTTTTCATTATTGGTAGTGTTGAATTTCTTAACGTGATTTACAGTAGTGTTATAAACCTTAGTTTTGAAACACTCCATATGATCAGAAATCTTTTTATACCACCAATCACGTTCATACAGTGCCAGAATCGTTTTCCGGGTTGGATCAGAACTTCCCTTTTTACCCATAATTTTGAAATCATTATTTATGCACTTTTGACTGAAAAAACGTAGGAGGAAGTAACTAAAGGATAGATGGGAAATCAAAAAATGTGCTATTTGTTTGCGATATTCAAAATTGAGAACATATTTTTTGCGTTCATAATTATTCGTCCAGCAGCCAGTACTTTTAAAATACAGCAAATTTACGATTAATATATGTTTATAGGCAAGAGCAATAAAACTATTATTGTATGTAGTTAAAATTTTATATCTGTAAGTTGATACAAAAGTAAATGCAACTTGTTTATCTAAAAGTGATTTTGTTATGAGTTGTTCCTAATTATACAGCCTTGGCCAAAAGTATTGGGCACCCATGGTATCTTTCAGTTTTATGCGGAGTATCAAATAGAAATAAAACAAAACGTTTTATATGGGTTTATTTTACTATTTATTAATAGAAAATTAATATTTTGTGGGTCCACCCTTTGCCTTAATTACGGCAGAAATTCTTTTTGGTAAAGAGTTAACAAGTTTTTTACAGTCGTCAACAGTAATCGAGTTCCATTCTAGGCGCAGGCAGCGTTTTAAATCTTCTTTGTTGTTAATTGTGTGGCGCCTAACCCTGCGCTTTAATAAACCCCATAAATGTTCTATGGGGTTCAGATCTGGAGACTGAGCTGGCCAGTCAAGCAGTTCCGTGTTATTTTCCCGAAACCATCTCATAGTGCGTGCAGATTTGTGGCATGGCGCGTTATCCTGCTGGAATTTGACACCATCCATATTCGTGTCGCCAAAAGTTTCTTGAATGAAGGCAGTAATGCAGTTTCTAGTACATTTATGTACTTAGTAGAGTCCATGCGACCCTCACACACGAACAATTCGCCAACTCCAGAATCGGTCATGCAACCCCAGACCATTATGCTGCCTCCACCGTGTTTAACGGTTGGGATCACACACTCTGGCTTAAATTCTTCGCCCACACGGCGACGCACAAAGGTCACACCAGGTGTACCAAAAATCTGCAATAAAGAGAAAAATATTGAGTTCCGTAAAACTAAAATAAATTCAATTATGCGTTTGGTTTTTAAAACATTTTATAAAATTGTATCAGGGCATTAAATTGACTTACTCACCTCAAAGTTTGATTCGTCTGACCAAACAACATTTGACCAATCTTCAGCGGTGAAAGTTCGGTGTTTTAAAGCCCATTTCAATCAAGCTTTTTTGTTGTTATCGGAGAGCCATGGCTTCTTCCTAGCTTTACAGCCTTTCAGACCAGCTTCTTGAAGTCTTCTGCGAGTAGTTCGAGCAGAAATTGGCTTCTTAATTTGTTCCGACAACTCAGCAGCGAGCTCTGAAGATGTTTTTTTCCTATTTCTTAACGACTCTCTCAGTAACTGACGATCTTGACGGTCTGTGGTGATGCGTTTGCGCCCGGTTCTCGGTCTATTTTCATGTGATCCGGTAGTAGAGAATCGCTGAATAGCATATTGCACGGATCGGCGCGAACATTTCACAGTTTTAGAAATCTCTACTTGTGATTTCCCTTGCTCATACAGAAGCTGTATCTGCACACGTTTTTCTAAAGAAAGTTCGTTTTGTTTTGGCATATTGCAACGATAACACTTAAAACTTCTGAAATAAAATACAAAAGGCGCACTAGATCACTGGATGTGTTCACAACGAGCGATAGTAGCGAACTGATTAATAAATACAAAAATTGAAAAAGACAAATTTTGTGACATCCAGGTGTTTTATTGCTAGCTGCGGCGTGACTGATTATTTTTAAACCTTTGTAGATGCCGATTAAATAATCCATAAGCAATTGATTTGGTTTCTTCCCATACTTACCGTGTACGAGCGAAATTTGTAAGGTGCTCAATACTTTTGGCCAAGGCTGTATGTCCACAACTGTATAAACAAATTTAGGAAAAAGATAATTGAGATGACTATGCTATTTGTTTTTCGCTCTATGGGGACGATATTTAGTATCATCACTGTAAGAGTAATATCTCCTAAAGAAAATAGCTTGCATGGTTGATTCATATTAAAAATAGTCTACCATTACTTTACTATACTATACTTTGCGAGATATAAGCATTTCTTTATCACGAGGGCATCCAGTGGGCTGTATCTTGCAGATATAGACTGCTGAGATAGTTATTTTTGTGCTCAGTGACATAACAGCAGCTCGGAGATATTATAGTGAACTATAATATCTCCGAGCTGCTGTTATTGAAATAAAGAGATTTAGATGCAATAAAAGTATGCTTTGCCTCAAGATTCGTTTTAAGAAAACATTTATGGACCACAACTAGCTTTTGTGATGTCCACAGAGTAGAGCTGCCAGAAAATGTACAAAAAAGGAACAAATTTTACCATAGACGTACTAGCTAATATTTTAACATGGAAGTAATAAAGTAGCTTACAATTTCATTGAAAAACTAGGTGTGATAAGTTATATGTATTGTAGTGCTTACCTGTATCAACAGTATCCAAATCCCACGTGTGGAATGAGTACATAGCATGAGACCGTAGCCAGCGTTTTGGTAGCAGACGAGACCATGTGTCATCTCCCAGGAGAACTGCATGCCCGTTGTTCTTAGTCACCTAATTTAAAATTTTACTATTAGTGAAGACAATAATTGAGAACATGGATAGGGTTAAAGTTCATCATTACATCAGAGAAAAATATCGTTTAAAATGTAAAATTGTAAAACAAGCACCATAATAAATTACCTGATCAATGATATTGTCCTCTTGCAACTCTATGGCAGCGAAGTTAGCGCTGGCGTCAATGAAGGTCGGCAGCGAGCCAGTGGCGAGGGCCTTAACACGCTGGAGAGTAGTGGTCGGCGGATCAGCCATGAAGCGATAAAGCCGCGAGCTCTCCGGCCAGCGGTCCAGCATCTCACGCATTATCGGCAATCGGTTCTGATACGGCAACGGCTTCTCAATTCTCTCATCATACTCCGTGAAATCATACCGTAACGCATCCACTAATAAAAACACCACTCGGGATCGATCCGGGACGCACGCCAGCGGTCCGCCAGGCACAGACAAAATTCGACGAATCTTCTCATCCTCAGTACAATGGCCCTCCCCTGTAGAATTTTCACGTCCATCACATCCAAATCTATCGAGCGGCATACATTCAGTAACGTCACTCAAGGTTTTACGGGATAACAGGAATCCATGCCCGAACATGAGAACCGCTGACAGAACCAAGTAGGCAAACCAAACTAAATACAAAACAAAATTCCATTTTTCTTTCATGGTTTTAACGGTTTAAAGAAAATAACTATTCCATCTAAATAATAAAATTAAATAAAATCGGTGCAAGATCCATTGCATTTACAAAATTTCGCATTGATTGACAATTTGTGTAAGTGACAGATAAGATTTTTGACGTATCAGAAGTGCCATTGCCAGGAAAACCGAAAAAATCTTTGTTCATTGTTTTACTTGTTTTTTCTTTTTTAAATTATTTTACGGCTAAGGCAAATATAGTAGCACGCAGCTGGTAGAGAGTACCCACAATAGTGGACACAATACTGCAAGCCAAAAAATATTCCAAGGCTCCACTATTTTCATGCTGTCCACCTTTCCACCAACCTTTTTTTTTGATTTTCCACCAACGACAAGATAGACGAATAGAATAACTTTGACTTTGACGTTTCTCATTACTTCTACATTTTTGCTATTAATAATCAACGTAGTTTTTATCGAATCTTTATAGCAATACTATTTCATATCTTCTAATTAGCTCTACTTCTGCTCTTTCCGTAGTTAAGCTAGTTACTCTTTATTCATAACCTTATAGTTGCGGTAAGCTTTTGTATCTTCAGTACTTTCAAACTTTTATAACCTTGAAGAGAATGTATGATTGGAAGTAAATAAATACAGTGTGATTATCTGTCTGATGTATATCGCACATAAAAGTAACTAATAGCATGTGTTCTATGAGCCGGAATATAAAATGTCTGCACCGTCTAAAGTCAACAAGGAAAACTTCCGTCTTTTGGACTTGTCTAGCGACGAAGAGTCAGAAGACTTGCAGTTAGAAATAATTCCCAGCAGAAAGAAGAAAATTACAAGGTTCGTAGTAGTATAAATATTAGTAAGTATAAATTACTACCTACAGATACTAAACTAGAGACTTGTATTAAAAATAGGTTAAGAAGCTAAATCTAAGTTTATACTATAGGAAATAATTTTATTGACTTTAGTCAGATGCGTTTTCATAGAGTTACAGTCATCAATTTCATTCCTGTTCATAGTACTTATGAAAAACTCTCTGTATCTGAGGTATAATACTACTAATTATTTTTTATGATTAGATTAGAACAATCAAATCAATTATTGTTGTTGTAATAAAAGAGTTTATTAGATTTATAGATAGATTCAGTACAGTGTACTTACTATACAAATGTCACATTTTTTATCTTTGAGTAGTTCATATTAAAAAACACTGCAGTAAGAAATACTTAATATTAAAAAAATATTTGAGTACCCCTGCTATTTTGTTATCAACTGCAAAGTAATACGGGCTGGTGTCTGCAACTCCA
The DNA here is from genome assembly GCA_947568875.1 of Fissipunctia ypsillon. NCBI lineage: Eukaryota > Metazoa > Arthropoda > Insecta > Lepidoptera > Noctuidae > Fissipunctia > Fissipunctia ypsillon. Next base: position 8,743,331 of record OX387659.1, on the reverse strand, counting down.
CGTCAATGCGCGTATTTTGAATACGGGAGGGAAAATCGACTATTCAATCCACCCCAGATCCTTAAGAAAGACTAGCAACGTCTTTGTGTTACTTACAATCTCACAGAGGGTACAATAAGGCCAAAGTATCTTGGCGAGTGTGAACATAGGCTCTGCGAAATTTCGCGCATGTTCTCTCACTCACACTCGCCTCATGTCACTATTTTGTTCCTTAAAAATGTTATTGCACAGTCTTCCGCGCAAAGTTCGGACTCGCCAAGATACGTCGGCTGTATTGTATTTGGGTTACCGAAGTACTTTGCCTTGCATGTGGCCACCACCGGGCACTTTAGCAGCACATGAGCTGCTGTCTCGTTGTTCCCCATGCAGGCCCTGCACAGCATACTGTCTGTGACTTCTATGACAAGCAGGTGTTTAAAAAAAAAATATCACAAACTTCCAGGCGTGAACGCAGCCGCAACACTGCCCCTATACCACTAGAGCACAACATTGGTGCTGAAGTGCAATGTGCTCTCCGCTGGGCCGTGAGAGGCACTCTCATACTATGGCTGCTGATGCTCACATGGATTTGTGCTGCACTCTATGACCAAGTCTCGACTATGCGGATAGACATTGGACACGGTATGTAGCCATTTTTATAGACTAGATAAAAACTTTTTTTTACAAAAAAAAAAAAAAATAACCCACTTCCACTACAAAGAGAAAAATAACTTTAATTTCGGAAGTTGGTGTCTTTGATTTTGTATTATCGTTTTTTGCCACCAACTTCCGAAATTAATACCATTACCTGCTATGTAAATCACAGTGACAGGAAGTTATTATTATAACATCATCCATGTAAACTAAATGGGAAAAATACGTATTATTGATGCTAACTCAAAAACCACCCAAGCAAAGTTAATAAATTTTACATGGGACCAACTTCGAGGTGTACACTCCCGAATAAAACAAGAATCTTTCAAATCGGACTACTCTGTTAAAGTATGCGTACACGCACGCACGCATACTTTAAAAGAGTAGTCCGATTTAAACGATTAACTGACGAAAAAAATATATATTATACAACATGTCCCGGAATTAACGCACAACCTCTTAAGGGGTCATTGTACTCATCATTATGAGCAATTTTTACTATGGGAGCAAACCTGAAATCGCGAAAAAAAAAATCAGCTGTTCTTTACATTTTATGTTTACATAACTCATCAAAATGTAGGGAACAGCAGATTTTTTTTGAATTGCATTATTTTGTCTGTAATTCATGTCTCTTGGTTCAAGCTGTACCTACCTACTAAATGAGTATGTCAAGTCAAGTGAGGCAAATCATGGTTAAAAGATCAGCTAGGCAGCAAAGTTTGAAGTTGTTGTTGAGCACATTATTATACAGGATGTGTCAAACATGTATAAATGATGGCATGTGGTGCCTCCACATAAAGCACACCATTATTTATCTTGTTTGCAATTTAAAATTGTGCAGGTTTATGTGCTGGCTATTTGTATCATAGTAATTAAACTGTATTATTAATGTCTCAACAAGGCAAGGTCAGCAATTAGTTTTGCAATTGGAACATGTGTTATGCATTGGCTTTTGTGCAACTATGTGTTGCAGTGTGTTTATTATAATGAGAAAAATATTTTGAAAGATAATTGATTTGAGCCTAAGCCGATATTGAGTATAAAATATTTTTTCTTCTTGGTCCCATAGTAAAATTTGTTTATAGTGATGAGTACAATGACCCCTTAAGAGGTTGTGCGTTAATTCCGGGACATTTTGTATATTACACAATCAAAAACAAAACTGGTATAAGCCATGTTTTTCCTTAAACAAGACTTAGCATGACTATACGTGTTACAGTCTTATCAACTACGTCTGTTTAAAAAAGGCTAGAAAAAAGAATATGAAAAAAAAAATTGAAGGAATCATTATAATAAAATAATTTTCATTACTTTACCTCAATAGTCGATAGACTGCACAGAAAAACATTTAGTTAGGTAGTTTAACATCAATAATAAAAACTCTATAACAAACAAGTATTCATTATGCAGTAAGCTACATATTTTTTTAAATTACGACCGCTTGTTTTTAAACACGCCTATGTAGGTATAAAACTAAGGATAATCGACTCATAGTGTGACGTGTAACGCGATAACGCGATTTTTGTTTACATTATTTTACTTTTATCCTGTAAAAGACATTTCGGAATTATTTTCAAACTTATAGTAGCATTTGTTTCAATTAAGGGGGAAGCGCAAATGTAGCCCGCGATATTCAATTTTTCTTACGATTTTTGCAATTTTTAGCTCAGTGTCGGGGTGTAGGTATGTTAATTAAAGTATGATTCGCGACCGTAACAAATATGTATTTACAGAATTATAATCATTAGAATCAGTAATACAACTTAATTTAGTATTATATAATGCGCAAATGTCAAGATTTCATGAAATAATTATTCAATAGGATTACATTGTCTTAGAGAATTGTATTGATGACTTTAATGATTAAAATTATGTAAATACTTACACCCCGATTTTAGTTGATTATTAATTAATGCTCAATTATCTACAAGTTCATATAGTTGAGGAGCTCGTGGCTAAGTAATAACAGCCGCACGGGTCGATCCATCAGGTTAAGCTACGCTTGCCGGGGTTGTCCGTGGATGGGTGACCATCTTTACATACCGAGACTCCTCCGTGCCTCGGAAAGCACGTTAAGCCGTTGGTCCCGGCTGTCATTCGTAGATCTTTGACAGTCGTTACGGGTCGTCAGAAGACCGAAAGTCTGACAACCAGTCTTACCAAGGGGTATCGTATTACCCAGTTACTGGGTTGTGGAGGTCAGATAGGCAGTCGCTCCATGTAAAATACTGGTATTCAGCTGCATCCGGTTAGACTGGAAGCCGACCCCAACATAGTTGGGAAAAGGCTAGGCAGATTGATTCATCTACAAGTTCATATAGTAAATGACTTTATATGATGTTTCTAAGTACCAGAAAATGTACTTAGAAACTTCAGAAAATGTACTAAGTAAGTACCAAAAATCAAACTTTGAAAATGCTCTTTCTCAAATCAAGTTTTTTTCAGTTTCACCTTCAAATGTCTGATCAAAAAAACGTGCCAGTTTTTGAATATTTTTTATAACATAACATAACGCCTTGTTTCCCCGAAGGGTTAGGCAGAGGTGTACCTATAGTACACCCACATTTCGCCAGTTATGTTTAAGTCCCATGTAATAGGGGGCGAGCCTATTGCCATCTACCGGGCACAAATCCAGACTCCGGGCTGCTACTGAGAAATTCCAGATAGAAAAACCCAATAACACTGCCCGATCTGGGAATCAAACCCAGGACCTCATGCTCAGCAGTAGCGCTTGCGACCACTAGACCAACGAGGCAGTCAGTCAGGCAGTGAATGTTTTCTTAATCCCTAATATCAATTGACTATTCTAGATACCTAATCTGGTCTTAACTCAAATCCCCACTACTGGACCCTTTTTGCTTGGACGCCCACATTTATGTTATTAGACCAAGACCACAAAAACAAAACAGCATAACAAACACGCAAAGTCCACGTTTATTTGGACAAAATAATACCTTAAATTTATATTTATAATTTTCATACTCTCGTGCCTTTGGCAAGTAGTAGGACAGTGAATATCGAGATAACCTGTTATACAGGTTTTACCTACAATAGACACCAGTCTCTATTATTATTATTACCTTGACTTTGTACTGTGTTTGTGATTATGAAAGAACAAAGATATCTAAAAACTAAATTATAATGAGTCTTGCTCTTGCTCCTTCGTTTTATGATCGCGTCTGTAGCGAACGTTGACGTTAAGATACTCTATAGTATAAGTAACATAATATTCATTCTGTCAAAACCTTTTTATTTGATAATCAGGAAACACTGCATTCCGTGTGCGATATCAGACGGGGGGGCAATTCCGGTAATTTTAAGAACGTTGCATTCTAATCCCAGTCACAATCTGTCAAAAATGTATAGCGATTACCTACATTTTTGACATTTGATTGTCGCTGAGGATGAGATTGCTACTAGATTTTGAACGTTTTTGATTACAGGAATTGGCCTTCAGATAATGCATAACCTTAGAGTATACATATAACGCTGCCTGGCCCAACTCGGTCCACTATGGAAGTTGTCGTCTGCTAAGTCTAAACACCTGTCGTTCTAATTAATTTATACTATGCCAGTGACGCTCTTTGCGTGACTGTTGTAACTATTACAATGTTATACTACAATCTAGATTCTATGACGGCTCTTACGCACGTAAGCCTCTGTCCATTCACCGAATTTAACCCAAAGTAACCCTTTATGAACTTAACGCCGCCTTTTGGGAGCTATTTTTGTCATTTTGCCCGAAATATCCAGGCTTAATTACTTTTTGTTTTGTTCAATTCTACGAAAGGGCTTTTAGCCAGGCTACTACCGAAAATGTTTAATAAGGACTAAGGAGACTGACCATGTTAGGAAAGAAGTAGCATCAAACTCAAACTCAAAGCATTTATTTCAATTAAACCAATTAGGCACTTTTGAATTGTTAAAGAGTCAGTCAGTTAGTCCGAAAATTGAAGCTAGTCGCCCATTCCAAAACGTAGATCTCGATGGAGAAGAATGGGCAAGAAACTCCATGGACACTCTTTTAAATCAAAATTATTACTAAATCCTGGGTACATTGTTCTTGTTGCTTCTATATATGAGAACAATGTAAAAAACAAATAATTAAAAACAACCCAAAACATAAGATCAAAAATAAGCCCTGGCAGTTAAGAGATGACCAGTCTCCACTGACGGCGCCCGTTCACGAACATGATGCGTGGATCAGCACCATCCAGCTCAACCATTTTGTAGGGAACCGAATGATCCAACACGCGCGCCACTATCAGCCAGACATTTAAGTGAGCATGACATACTCTCAACTGCCATACTCTTTCAAGTCAACATACCTACATCATAACATAAAACCGCTCCATGGTACTCACATTTACAAAATTGAAAAAATGCTTCTAATTTATACAAAACTATAGTTTGCAATGATTGTCCCGGTATACGTCATTACCAGCATATAGGAACTGCGATCACCAAACCGTTCGTTATTTATGAAGAATACGCCAGAATTCGCCCACTAATATTTATTTTTACTATCAAAACATTGCCAATTTTTAGAAGACGTCTAGCTCTTGGCAACAAATGAGAAAGTTAATAAAAACAGTTCTGACGATAAATGGGACAGGGATCCTACATAATTCCGGGCCAGTTCACCGAATTAATTAAATATTGTTCAATTTACGGCTAATGCGCTCTTGAATAATTAATGTAGAACAAATTAGGACGCCAGTTACGCTACCGTAGTAAACACGGATGTATAATAGTGTGTGAAAATGATTATCTAGAAGTTTTTTGTGTAAATTGTTTTGATAAAGTGAAACCTGAGTTAATAAATAAATAAATTCTTTTTATTACAGACTAAAATTAATTTGTCCATAATTGTCAGTTACATGGTCTTAAATCTATGTTAGTATTTCAAAACTTCATAAAAATAAAATAAAAATAACATAATTCAAAAATACAATTAATAAAATCATTCATGTCAACAATGTCAATAATATCATAATGTCATCTCGTCACATGAAGCTGGACGAATCTCCCCAGCACTGCAGACTCTGGTCTCTCAGAGATCATCCTTTATACATGGTAATTGTTTATTGAAGTACATCGAGAAACATGCAATGATCGTCATAGGAATAGAAGACAAAGATGAATTCCGTTTCATTTAAGAGTCTGGACTGGAAGGGAGAGATAAGTTGGTATTACAGATGCGATGACAGACTTTCAGACCTTTCAAATTGCATTTTTTTAAGTAAAGGAGACGATGTAGTCGGAACTCTACATCATGGTGACATTCCTGGAAAAATAAAAGCCGCGACGGTATACGATATGACATTTGCAAAGGAAGTTTATATAAGTTTAACCAGCCTTTTTCAGAAATTCTTCAAATCGAAAAATATCGAGAACAAGCTAACCAGCTCTTTGGTAGAAAGTTAATTCGATCGTATGTTGACTTTTTAACCGACTTAAAAAAAAAAGGAGGAGGTTCACAGTTCGTCGGAATCTTTTTTTTTATGTATGTTCCCCGATTACTCGAAGATAGCTGGACCGATTTGGAAAATTCTTTTTTTGTTTGACAGGGGATACTTCCCAGGTGCTCCCATTGTCATCAGGTCAGGATCTGATGATAGGGTCCTGGAGAAATCGAGGGAACTCTTCAAATATACACACACAGACCTATAGCGATTTGGGTATTTTTTATAGTAACTCGTGCATTTGCTCTCGGAAAGCACCATTTGGTGAAGTGGAGTGATGATGAAGACCACAGGTGGCCACCGGACAGCCAAGGCCGCGGGATGTTCGAAAGAGCTACCGTGGCCCCTGGCACAGGCAACTGAAGGAACACGGGTGGGTTTTAGTTAGTAAAAGTCTGACACGCCCTCCCGCTCCTCCCATCGCCGGAGAAGTCATTTGATGATTGCCCATCCAAAAAAAAAAAAAGATGGCCACCGGAACTACTCGATAATAAGTATTTAACGGGTTGCGATTCGATTACTTTCATATGGTTGCTAAGCAATTTATGCTCGTCACAATGCATATGGTGAAGGGGTGGTGGGGTGAAATACCAGGAGAACTCCTCAACAATTAACGTCCCTGCATCGGGAAAAGCAATATTTTGTAAAAGGTTGACTTTAGCAGTTAACTTTAAGCTATTTTAACTGATAAATTACAAATCGATCCACTAAAAAGTGAAAAATAAAAAACACATTTACAAAAAAAAAACAACCGACTTCCAAAAAAAACACTACAAAGTGAAAAATAACTTTAATTTCGGAAGTCGGTGGCAAAAACTAAAATACAGATCCAAAGACACCGACTTCCGAAATTAAAGTTATTTTTCACATTGTTAGTGTTTTTTTGGAAGTCGGTTGTTTTTTGAATCCCCGTTATTTTCTCACTACCCCAAAACTCACAAGCAACTCCGTTTGCGTTGCCGGGTTTTTTTCTTTTATCTGCACATTTATCGTAACCATCCAGTATCACTATATCTGATGCGGTGTTTTCTGTACGCATGCGTCGCCGCGCCTGGGTGACGTCACGGACAGTTCTAGCCCCACCGTCGCCCTGGACCCTTGCTCCGTTATACACAGTTTAATACCCCATTGGGATTTGTGAAAATTCTCCATTTCCCCGCGTACAGTGTCTTATGAGAATATTCGAGTTTTTCTTTTAAATACTGTGTTGATTTGTGCATTTTATTGATCAGTGTACAGTGAGTTTGTGTAGCCAGTTGTCTTTTTATTATGTTTGTCTGTGTGTTTTGGTGCTAAATTCGTTAACTCTATCAATTTTCTTGTCCTTTTTTCTATAGGTATCTTTGAATACCTGTGGTGTGGTCTCTCGTGCTAGTTTAATATTAATATTTGCGTATTGTTTCGAATACAATAGTGTCGCAAGTCGCGGGCTGTTCTGCGCATGCTCGGCTTTCATTCACCGCGTCCGACTGGCCCGTAGGTCGATAATGCCACGGTACTGTCTCGTAAATAATGTTATCTCACCTCTATGCTCTTGTCTTATCGTAACTACTGACGTCAGTGGTCAGTGCGCGATAGAAGGGTTACTTTTGTTAGGCCTGTTAGTCAGCCCAATTAGGTGTTAGTTTTATGTGCAAGTAGGTACTTTAAGGTTATTAACATTTAATAATTTATGATGTGGTTTTAAAAATCATGCTCCAGTTATTCGTGTTTCTGCGGTGTCTTGAATTAACCAATTAATTTAAATCGAAGAGGAAATTAAAACTGCTGATTGATTGATCTTAATGGCTTATTAATTATATCGATGAACGGTAGCAATGATCAGTTCCACAGAAGTTATGATGATAAATATTCAACAGGTAAAACTGTACATTTAAATTGATAGTACGCAATTTGTTGTTTACTTACATGTATCAATTATTATATTATATGATTAATTATTATATTATATACATCATAATTATGTAGATTGTAATTTCAGAAGTCCCAATACTTAGGTGTCTTTGGATCTGTATTTTAGTTTTTGCCACCGACTTCCGAAATTAAAGTTATTTTTCACTTTGTAGTGTTTTTTTTTATGGAGATCGGTTGTTTTTTTTTTAAGTTTTTATTTTTCACTTTGTAGTGGTGGTACCTACCCCACACAATGTAGTATACCACTACTTGAAATGTAAATAACAGTGAAAGGAAATTATTATAAGATCATCAATGTACACTAAATGGAAAAAATATGTATTACTGAAGCCAACTCAAAAACCACTCATCAGAACTTGACCAAATTTATACGAGACCAATCTGGAAGTATATCCTTTCAAATAAAAAAGAATATTTCAAATCGGTTTATAAATGACGGAGTTCTGAGGTAACAAACATTTAAAAAAATACAACCGAATTGAGAACCTCTTCCTTTTTTGAAGTCAGTTAAAAATTACGAAAATTGACCATACACCTTTTGTGTGCTCAAGAACTCCACGACCTCATTCTGCCGGCCCCCTTTTACCATCGGACATCTAGATGCACTCCAGGTTACCATCCTTACCTAGTTGCTATTCCACCAATTCGCACTAAGCGTTTCCAAATATCTTTTGTGATGCGCACAGCAAAGGAGTGGAACTCTGCCTGCTTCTGTGTTTCCGAACGCATACAACCCCGATCTCTTCAAGGTGAGAGTGAACAGGCTTCTTCTGGGTAAGCTCGCTCCATCGTCGACTTTGTCTCTGTCAACTCTGACCTAGACTAGAGTCAAGAGCAAACCTATCTCAAATAAAAAAAAAATTAAAAACACCCCCTTTTTAAAAAAAATACAAAATAGTTTTATACCTACTTATAGATTACAGGAAAACCTATATGAAGTCTATGATCTTAAAATAACACGGTAAATCTTTCAATATTGTGCGTACAAACTTACATTTGTAGTTGGAATGTATGGGAGAACATGTTTTTCAACAACCATGTTAAATTGGGATAATTCTGTCTCTTCTTTCTTCACCCCAACTATGGAACCCTTCATTGTGCGTGGTCCAACACGCACTTGGCCAGTTTTTTCCTAATCCCTATGACAACGAATTTTAAAAATATTTGATAATTTGCTGGTTATTAATTTATTTTAAAACAAGCAGTTCATTAGCATATTATATCTTTGATACAGTCCAACGATAAAACAAGTTTAGTTACACATGTGTACCTTGTTTTATATTAAATAGATCCAAATAGCCCTAAGTCTGCTTCGAAAAATCTAGTTATATTAAAACGTTGAAAACAGTCAATCTAATCTTTACAAATCTGCATTAGAAGACTGTCATTATGTTAATTGATTTCCAATAACAGATTCGATCCACAAGATCAAGGTCGCCAGCATAAGACATGACTTGATACTTGATACCAGTCCAATGTCAACGTGTAAACGGGCTTATACGTCCGAGTTATTATGCTGACCGTACTTGATACGTCTCACGTCTTAGTCTAGACAAAGATGGGTATCTAGATCATTGTTTCTTAAACAGAAAGGTCGCAGTTCAGTAGGGCGAGAATTTAATACTTCGAAAATGTTTATAATTGGTCTGCGTGCAAAACAATTTGAAGTAAGTACTCTTGGTCCAAACTTTAAAGTAGGCCTAGTTTTTGGATAATACGAACATCCATACAAATTAATACAAGTGTCTGTTTGTAATGTCAAAATAACAGCTTTTTACTAAATGTATGTGGGAGTATATACGGTACTTATAACAAAAGGGGGGGGAGGGGGGCTCGCCCCCTATGACATGGGACTTAAACATAACTGGCGAAATGTGGGTGTACTATAGGTACACCTCTGCCTAACCCTTCGGGGAAATAAGGCGTGATGTTATGTTATGTTATAACAAAAAAAAATCAATTTTTAAAATTTTTGTGTCTGTCTGTTTGTTCCGGGTAATCTCCGAAACGGCTGGACCGATTTTGACAGGACTTTCACTGCCAGATAGCTGATATTAGAAGGAGTAACTTAGGCTGCTTTTATTTTAGAAAAAGAATTAGGGGAATCCTAATTCTTTTTCTAAAATAAAAGCAGCCAATAATAGCTAAAATATAAGCGCAAACAATTAAAACCCATGAAATTGTGAACAAAATCATATTCAAATAGGGAAGTATTGACATCCACGCGGGCGAAGCCGCGGGGCAACAGCTAAATCAATCTGCCTAGCCTTTTCCCAACTATGTTGGGGTCGGCTTCCAGTCTAACCGGATGCAGCTGAATACCAGTATTTTACATGGAGCGACTGCCTATCTGACCTCCACAACCCAGTAACTGGGTGATACGATACCCCTTGGTAAGACTGGTTTTCAGACTTTCGGGCTTCTGACGACCCGTAACGACTGACAAAGATTTACGAATGACAGCCGGGACCAACGGCTTAACGTGCTTTCCGAGGCACGGAGGAGTCTCGGTATGTAAAGTTGGTCACCCATCCACAGACAACCCCGGCAAGCGTAGCTTAACCTGATGGATCGACCCGAATTATATATAAAATAATTAATTCCTAACTCTTATCTCGTATTGGCACAAACTATTTGAAAATAGCTCATGCTGCCCGTTGTAAAAACATTGAGCAGCCAGGAAGGTAGTTTCGCCACCAACAAAAGGTATTTGAAAGCACTTTTACAGAGGCCAATGTATGTGAGTGGACACCCTTGACTGCACTAAAGCCCGTATTACAGAACCTCACTGAAAACTCAAGCATTACTCAAAACCCGATTGGTTGAAACTAGTTCTAAGTACATAATGCTTGAGTCTTGAGTGAGGTTCTGTAATACGGGCCTTAGACTCATTCGGTTTGTTGTGCGTGGTACTGAGGCCAATAAATCACAGTGGTTGAGTGCCAATGCCTTAGGAAACTTCCTTCTGTCTCGTCTAGAAGGAAAGGAAACAGACTTGTCCTAGACATCATTCAAGGTTCCATCGTGATTATACTCTTAGAATTAATAGCGCTAATGTACTTGAATGTGATCAAACTGTTCAAACACATTATGAACGTGATCACGTTTTCTCCGCCTTCTAATCAACAATAGTGTCTATAAATAGGTACTGCTCTTACGTCGTTCTGTTAATCAATTGTGTAAATCTGGAGATTTTTTTTTTGGCAAAATTGGACAGCTTGTAAAACCACTGTTAAATTAATCAAAGATAATTTCTCAAGCCTATGCTCCAGCTTTTGAAGTATACATAATATGTTTTTCATTTCTTTAATCAAGATAAAATATTATTAAACACTACTGTTGCCCGCGGCTTCGCCCGCCTGAACGTCAATATTTTCCTATTTGAATCGGATTTTGACTGCCTTGTTGTGGGTCTAGTGGTCGCAAACGCTACTGCTGAGCATGAGGTCCTGGGTTCGATTCCCGAGTCGAGAACAGTATCTGGAATTTCTCAGTAGCAGCCCGGAGTCTGGATCTGTGCCCGGTTGATGGCAATAGGCTCGCCCCCTATTATATGGGACTTAAACATAACTAGCGAAATGTGGGTGTACTGTAGGTACATCTCTGCCCAACCCTTCGGGGAAACAAGGCGTGATGTTATGTTGAATCGGATTTTGTTCACAATTTCAAGATTTTTTATTTTTTTGTGCGGAACCTTAATTATCTTTCTAAGATTAAAGTAGCCTAAGTTACTCTTATAAATAACATCAGCTATCTGCCAATGAAAGTCCCGTCAAAATCGGTTCAGCCATTTCGGAGATTAGCCGGAACCATAGTAAAAAGAGAGGAAGTACGTTATCTTCATACAAACGCACCGCGCGCGGCTTGTATGTGTGCGCCAAAGTATCTATGCGTCGCCGCACGCACACTTAAACAAATCTCGGCCCGTTTCGCAGCGCGCCAGTCGGGGCTAACAACGCACGAGGTTCGCGCGTCACGGCTTTTCGGCACTGCTAAATGAATGAAAAATGTGTGATAATCGCAGGAGAACATATTGCTGTGTGTTTGGCTTTTTTTTATAAATAATACTGCTATGAATCTTGAATAAATTTCTGTGTTTGTTAGGAAAACCATTGTTGAACTTTATTGACTAATGATCACTGAATTAGTTATACAGAGCTATGTGTTATCTTTGGCAAGGGCCGGGCTTTAAACTAATGAATTGGTGACAGTACTATCAGTAACCTACCGTTTACTCGTGCTCATCACCGCCCCGCGCCGCCCGTCTGCTGGCCCGTCGCTCTTTCTTTCATCGTGAAAGGTTTCATCATCGTTTAGGTACCCAGACAATACAAGTAAAAAATACAACTTCCCGACCCCTGCCAATTTATTGGCACTGAATTAAAATTTAACTAAAAGTCACAACCCTGAGACAGTAGGCAATTATATCGCGGATTGTGCCGGAGATAACCTACTTCCTCTCTTTATACTATGCCGGAACAAACACACAAACAGACAGACAGAAATTTTAAAAATTGTTACTTTATTGCAAGTACCTATACTTTCATAAGCATTTCGTAAAAAGCTGTTTTCTTACATTACAAAGACAATTCAATTTTATTTATTTTTATAGATATAAATGGTAATGCCTATGCATGAATTAGCAACATAAAACATTTAACTGTTATCGGTCGTTATGAATAAGTCGTCACTGATAAGCGTTAAAATTAAGCCAAGACTCGTTTCGAAAGCATATATATATCCGCAAACTATCAGGTTTCAGACTATCACCTAACTTGAAAGTTTACAGTCTAAACGTAAGCACCTTGTAATAAATACAGACAAACAGTAGTTGTAATTTACTCAACATTGCACCTCGGACATACTCTTAATAGCCAGTGTGTAAGAAATAAGTAGACTACAAATCGTAATTTCATATGCTGAGTAACATTTACGGTCATTCGGCAAGTCGCCGTGGTGCGGATCACACGTGTCGGACCTTTCAGAGTTTTCGATCGTCTGTGGCGTGAAAGTGAGTGTGTCTTGCGGGTGTGTGCGGATGCGTTTGCGGTAGCGTTGTGGTGCGTTATGGAGAGTGCGGTGCATGCGGCAGTGCCGCTGCGGGTGGGAAAGAAGATGAGGAAGAGGCGGGAGCTGGATGCTCTTGTGGGCGGTGGAGGTTCTCGCGGTGGTCGACTACTATCTGCCTCCAGCGATGAAGGGGAGCCATGGGGCCGCCGCACATCCCGTCGCCGCCGCTCCAGACCCTTCGTCCGTCTGGCCGCAGCCCTTGCCTTCTGCGTGTGCGTTGTCTCAGCTGCCACCGTCCTCTGGCTGTTCGTTGATGTCAGGCGACAGATTGCTTCACTACGCATTGAAATGGACAGAGGTTCGGGTTTATAAATGTTATTCTACTACCAATTTAGCTAGCTAGAAGTGTACGCCAAATTATTATTCATGGATTTGCAGACTCAATTCAGATGCATGTAAAGACTTCATGAATCTTTCTTCTTTTTCTTTATCTCTTTTTTTTTGGTTTTAATTTTTTAATTTTTTTTTATTTATCTTTAGGTAGGTAATGTATAATCTGGTGTACAATAAAGTATATATAAATAAATAAATAAAGTTCATCACGGTGCAATATTAATTTTCATTTAGTTAGTTGTTATTATCTGCGAAATCTGAAGTGTCGTAAACCTTTATAAGCCAGTAGTATCAAATAAACATTATCAGACTTGATACCGTTAGTCGCTACATTTGTTCACCTTGAATATTTAAAGACAGTCAACATAATTGTTTGAAGGTCTAACCTTTCTTAGAAGAAGCTTTCAAATTGCGTCAGACCCCTGTAATGGGCCATAAGCTTGAACAGGCTAAGCACGTATACAAGAAAGACACACTAAAAGATTAATTTTTAATGGACATTGTATCTTATAAGAATCTGTTGTTTGTTCCGTAACTTTTTGGATACACCCAATTGTTTCTAAATTACTTTCTAAATCATCATCCTCCTGCCCAAATCCTAATTAGGTATTTGTGGTCGAAATAGCATGTCTTCTTTCATACATCTGTATCAGCCGCCATCTCAGTTTTGACTCTAGCCATACCACCTTTCATTTCATTTTACATAGTTACTTTTCCATTGACATTTTAATCAAATTAAACTTGAAGTGGCTCCCGTGAATCATAACAGCGGTGAATGTCAAAGCGTGGGTGGAAACTCATCTCGTTATGTAAAGTCAACTTCGCGTGTTGTTACTTGGATTCTCATACAATGCTAATATTTAACAATGGAGTCACACCTACGCAGTACGATGTCTATTTTGTATTCACAATTATATTCCTTAAACGATAGGTACTATTTACTTCAATTATAAGTATATTTTGTAGTAGGGTCTTTGTTGTTGAAGTGTATTGATATCTTTCAAATAAGACTTTAATAACTAGATAGAGGCATTTTATGTAACACGTCATGAATCATGCTGTCAGAATAGTAACAGTGTCAGGCTGCATTGCCTATGTAATGGATGTTGTTGTTTGATGCAACGACATTAGCCAATGTGTATTGTTGGATATAATACTAGGTCGATTCGAATTTCAGATCCAATTAGAGATTCCAAAAATTTGCCACTATCATTTTGTATTGTCTTTACTCAATGTCTGTGACACATTGCATTACAGTACTGATTTCACTGTTCATTAAGTACACCGATGGTGTCCTAATTCGTCTCTTCAGGCAATTGACCTCATATGTCATAGTCAAATGGGGCACAAAATTAACGCAGAGTGCCTGAAATATGCTCTTCTGCAGTATTCAGATTCAAACAAGGCGTTTGACACCTTTGAAATGAAACTATACAAACTTGCGATGAACAATACTGTCTGGACCGTTTACTTTTTCATCAATTAGTCTGCCTACAACACTTCCATATAATCTAGAGTTAATAGAGTGCGTAAAACTATTCACTTTATTGCAGTTCATGCCCTGTATGTTTATGGTGTCCATATATGACTATACATGACGTCAATTTTATAATAAACGCCTGACAAGAAAATAAAGCAATCGATGTGCCGCCAGCCACACCAATCATCTTGCCTTGACATTGAATCGAGTTAAATGGACAAACAAATAAGGAACTAACAATACCTTTATGTCAACTAATAAGTAATTATTTAGTTACGGCTTTGTGCGACTTCCTGGTCAAAGGGTACGGTTTGTTTGATTAATAAGTCTAATAAGCCTATTTACTATGTTTACCACTTAAAATCAGAAAAGTTAATAACAGGAACCTACGCTATGTCTAATAAAATTAAGGTCAGATTGGTACTTAATATAGGGCCTTGTGGTACGCCTGCTATATTTTATCATATTATTAGTTATTAATTTAGGCCCGAATGGTATTTCCGTTATTCTAGTTTATAATAAAGTTCTTTAGAGCAATAAAGTGCTATCTTAGGTAGCCCGCGAAAACCCAGTGCTGGGTCAGGGTGAAGTTTTCCTATCAAACGATCTTGAAAAGTCAAACTTAGTCTGACGAAAGTAAAATAATTCAAGGAAAGTTTACAGCTTATAATAAAGTCTTGCTTACAAATCGTGTTACGCTCAATTTACATTGCCGCGAAATGGAATGGAAGAGAATTTTTGTCACGGAATTGGGTCAAAGCATAATGAACTTTATGTCAATTGTGTAACGTACAAACTAGATAAAAGAAGAAAAACCGGTCGCGCGTCTTCCGGAGAATTCTCGCGCATTCTCAGGAATTCCCGCAGCTAGCAACTCGAATCGAGTTTATACGTTAAATAATTGACATAAAGTTCATTATGCTTTGACCCAATATCTGACAAAAATTCGCTTCCATTCCGTTCCGCAGCAATGTAGTCTTATACTAAAACTAGTAAACGTGAACGCAGAAATGAATTGTATAGAAGTAATAATAACATACAAGTCCTACATTAAAATGTTATTTGTTATTATAATTATTATTCAATAGCATAACAACAAAGCATAAGGCCATTGGAAAGTGTTCACGGGCAGGAGGCCATTAGATCTATGACTTGCGTTGCGCGTGATTGGCGGCAAACTAAACAACTGTAACAGACACGACACCTAACTATAGTCCCTAAGCCCTAAATTAATGATGTAACTAAGTATTTTGTAACAATATCTATAATTTAAAAGAGTGTGAAGATGGAGTTTCTTGCCCGTTTTTCTCCATACGTAGGCTACCTACAACGCTTTCGAATGGGCAAAACTAACTTCATATTTCTGACGTTGACAATTCAAAAGTGAAAGAAATAAATGCTTTGAGTTTTAACACTCCCTATTACACCATTATAAGGAATGAATTGCTCGGAAAAATTGATGACGCCTTCCCCGCACTGCAAAGAATTACCGCGCAATTTACATGCTTCAAAAGCATTTTCACGTGGTTTCCATCTTTATTTGAGAAACATTATCGCGTCAAAATTATTCGCCGTATGTGGTAGGACGAAAGTTTATTTGCGGCAGACTATAAATGTAAGATATTGGGTATAAATAAGGTATGTTTTTTGTCCGAAAATAAACTTTAACTTGATTAAAGCTATCCTACCTGAGAAGTTATTCTAGATTCGGTACGATACCTCGGCTTCTTATTACTAAGTATGGCTGTCACTATTTTTAAAGTTGAATTATTTAAAACTAACTTTTCCCGCGGCTTTGCTCGCGTGGATGACGGAAATTATCCCACGGAAACGTACTACCCTAACGGGCACGTCATAAAGCTCCCAGTCGGCATGATTTTTTCCGACATATTCAACAATCATCGTCATATTTCAGCCAATTTACACAAAACCATAATAAATTATACACCCAAACCTTTCTCATGAATCACTCCCTCCATTAGAGAACACCATTTGAAAATCCGTTCGGTAGTTTTTGAGTTTATCGCGTTCAGACAGACAGACGTGGCGCGGGGACTTTATAATATACCTACAACGTCCCGCTACGATCGCAACATTAATTCAACACACGGGTAGGGCTAGTCGCCAGTAATTATAAAAATTATAATAAGATAATTCATAAATTGAAAAATTTAAAATTTCATACAAACTAAATAATAAAGCTCTCTTCTTCGCCTACTCTTTGCATGCAGTGTCATCGTTTTAATGTCATTGATGCGATGTTATGATCCGTGACCCCGGCAAATGACCTCTGCGTTACAGTTTTTTTAAGTACAGGATGCTCCAAGATGCAATTTTAGAAAATTATAAATATATCAATTATCTATAACGTTTAATGAAATTAAGATATCTTCATAAAACGAAAACGCGAAACCGTATACATGTGTTAAATTAATGTCGTCATTAAAGCGGCACGCTGTATGTAGTGATGATGAATTCAGTTGTGTCTGCTATCGTTTCTTTCCTACTAGGAAACGAATCAAAGGATGTTTAGAATTTCTTCAGTTCAGACTGTGCGAATTTTCGTAATGTATTGATTATGGACGAGTTCCGTTAAAAACATTGATTGATTCGCTGAAGTTGTATCCGCTTGTGTGTTTCTACTTATTGAATCGTGCTATCATATCATTGATACATACCGTAAACAGTTATTTCCTTCCTTCTGTTTATTTCCTGCTCGAATTTGGTTTTGGATTAGTGTCGATGCGGGTTCCAAGTCTGTTCAATAATTTCTCTAGGACTAGTTGAGCTTCTTTATCGCGGCGCTTTTTTAGTTGGGTGCCACTGTAAATTTTGGCTTGCATAATGTAGTTCAGTTCAATGGTTGTTGACATCTGCTTGTCTAGTCGCACTACGGAAAAATATGGTTTCTCTAACCGTGTGGACATTAATTACTTTACAAAAGGGAGGATCTTTAGGGGAAGCTTTAAGATTTCTAAACGGGCTCAACTTTCAATGATCAGTTTTAAAATAAAATGGAATGAATCCCTAAAACTGCAACCATGGTCTTAAAGACGTGAATTGAATCCGGGGCATGTTGCCAATCCCACACGTGTGAGCTGCATTTATGAAACTCGCTTCCTTGGGACACATGTTTCCGTCAACCGACTGTAGTCGTGTAAAACGATAAACAGTTGAGACACATTATTTTTATTATTCCTTAGTTACCAAGACACAGATGAAAATATCTTTATGGCTTAGGTATATAATACTTGACTGTATGAATAATTATAACTGGTCGTTATATACAGTTGTGGACATATAATTAGGAACGACTGATAACGAAGTCATTTGTATTTTAAACAAATTGCTTTTACTTTTGTATCAACTTCAACTTTGAACCACATAAAATAATAGCTTTATTAGTAGGTTTTAATGATTCATACTCAATAGTCAAAATAATTGCACTTCCCTATAAAAATCTATTTATCGTAAATTGGCTGTATTTCAAAAGTATTGACTGCTGGAGAAATAATTAAAAACGCAAAAATATATGTTCTCAATTTTTAATTTCGAAAACAGCACATTTTTTTTATTTCCCACCTATCCTTTGATTACTTTCTCCTGCGTTTTTTCAGTCAAAAGTGCATAATTATTTCAAAATCATGGTAAAAAAGAAAGATGTGATCCAACCCGAAAAACGATTATGGCACGGCACTGTATGATCGTGATTGGTGGTATAAAAAGATTGGTGATCATATCTAAACTAACGTTTAAAATGCTGTAAATCACGTCAAGAAATTCAATACTACCAATAATGTTCTTCGAAAACCTAAATCTAGAAAAACGACACCGTGTGAAGATGCTTTGATTGTTCGTTCAGCGAAAATTGATCCATTTAAGGGTTCTGCAATTATAAAAAGGAAAGTTTTTGGCAATGAAGGAATATCAGCGCGTATCAGTGGCGAAGCCTTTATACAACCCGATTCCTATCGGCTTACCTTCGAAACCACCACTCTCCTTAATGTCTATTATTGCCAAATAATGTACGCCTGTGTGTGTAAATGTGTATCACATCATATTATACAGGGTGTAAGGGACAGCCCTTCGCAAACTAACAGGGTGCATTCAGCTACATTTTGAATCATATTTTCCACCGGAAATATTCTCAGGAAAAATTTCATTTTTTAATGGTTTTTTCAGTTGGTTGAGTATCGTTTAAGTGGCAACACTGGCGATACCAACGGAAGTCGTAAACTTGTCATAAGTTAAGTAATATTTTCCTTTATTGCAATGTAAAATTACATTCTCTGTACGCACCACTCCATTTATCTAAATAAAACAACCGAAATCAAAAAATCAGCAATGGATGTTGAAATACTCGGCGGCCGAAGGCACGCTGCGCTGCCGTTCGCTACGCGCGTTTTACCACGGTAACGATACATTGCGTGTGAGGTAATAAAACAAATCAGGTTTATTAGATACCCATAGCCTTCCTGAAATAATTTCATGTAGCGGTCATCTTAGTATGATATATTGAATTCACCCCATCAGTCTGCGGAGAACTGTCTCTTACACCCTGTATATATTTAATACCAGTTTATACAGTCATCATAAGATTAAAAACATTACAAAAATGTAAATTTTTTTTTTGTCTGAGTTTATGAGAAATGAACAATTTTTTCTTCGGCTTCCTAATGATAATTGTAGCTGCGTCCCTGGCGCGTACAGTACAAAGGCCCTTAACGGATGCAAAGTTATTTGGAAGAATCGCCCGGAGAGTACCACTTCTCAAGAACGTGCATCGAAAACCATTATTAGATTTCGCTAGAAAGTATGGCGACTGGACAGCAAGTCAATGGAAAAATATTATTTTCTGACGAAACGAAGATAAATAGACTAGGTTCTGACGGTAAACAGTATGTGCGTCGACCGGCTAAGCAGGCATTGAATCCAAAGTTCACGAAAAAAGTAGTAAAGCATGGGGAAGAAAACAAAAGTTTGGGGATGTTTCTCAGGGCATGGTAGCATAGTATGCATGGCCAGTTAAAAAGATTGAAGGCATTTTAGACCAATTTCAATACAGGCAAATGGAGGAGACTATGCTTCCTTATGCTGAGGAGACGTTGCCTGTAGTTTCGACATTTCAACATGAAAACGACTCCAAACACACTGCTCATTCAGTGAAAAAGTTTCTTAGTGATCAACAAGTCACTGTGTTAGATTGGCCTGCAAACAGCCCAGATCTTAATCCGATCGAAAATCTATGGAGAGAAGTAAAGTGTGGCTGCGAAACGGGAAAATAATTTGATTGAACTGTATGATGTCTTTGTCGAATCTTGGAGCATTATCTCTGTTAAAACCTGTAAAAATTTAATAAATTCCATGCCGCGTCGCTGCAGAGCAGTTTATAAGCAAGGTTCACCCTACAAAATATTAATGCTTAGTTTTGTAAGCAGTGGTAAAGTCTATTTATAAATATTTTTAATTCCATTAAATAAATTCTGGTATCGTTTAATAAATGAAGTCATTTTACCCGTTCCTAATTATTTGTCCACAGCTATGAAGTTTCGAATAGGTAGTTTTAATATTAAATAAGTACTGTTTTAAAGTATTGTTTATTTAGAAAGTTATTTTACGCATTAGTTCACGTAATGTCAATGATTGGCGGTCAAATTTCTTCAAAAGCTTCTTGTATTTCTTGTCAAAATATATCATTGGTCTTCTGTATCCGCGGTATGTTTTATATAAACTTTCTTTGATTCGGTTATCCCAATAGCGGCTTTCTTTCTTCAATTTGAAAAGAAATAAATACAGATCGCATCTTTTTGGTAACCGGACATTAATCCGATGGTGCCAGCCTTCAAGCGCATTTGTCATCCGGTGCCGTTGCCCTGCACAGCTAATTACTTCTGGTTGCATTAAATTGTTGAATTTCAGGAGTACTAGGTGCCTTGTCCGCAATATATCGCCATGCTTCTGGAATAGTAATATCGCACACAATCTTGTTATATTGCGACCTTGTTCAATGTTGACTACTTTCAACTTTTTCGACTGCAGCCATATACTGCATTATAATGGCAGTAGCAACCTGTTACTTTAGCAGTTTGAACTGCGCCAATTCGTAATCACGTTTAAAATGCTTTATTGTTATACCCAACTTTTCTTGTAAAATACGGTAAAAACGTTTGTATGTTGCTTGCGTTTTGTTGGGAAGCAGCCCATAAACTACGGGTGTTACGTTAGTTGGAGACTCGTTAGAATTCAGGTCTACATGTATGACGTACAGTTGATAAAAATGGATCGGGAGCTGCATAAAATATTTTATTTTATTTATTCGGGACAAAAAACAGTTACACGCTACAGATTACCCATATCCCATCTGCATAAAAAAATTTACATGTTTTTATGACCTTTTTACTTAATTTCGTTGCAAACACTATTATTATCTTTTCTGTGTTACCATCTTTGCAAACTAAAAAATGTTCATCAAGAGAATGCGGTATCCTTACTGTAGTAGAAGAATGTTTTTTAATATGGCTGTATTTAAGAATTTTTTGCGTGTACGGTACAAAGTGTCCTTTATTGATCTAAATGACGGTAAGTCAACACAATCGGGATGTTCTTCCAAAATTTTTAGAGTATGTTCTTCACCTGAATTGACCGAAGATAGTCAAACAAATAGTTTTATGACAGCTGCGCGCACAGCTAACACAAATCCAGCGGCGCGCGGCGTGAGCCGATGCCGATGGAACGTAATGTTGCCATTTTAAATATTGTACTTACATAAACATTTTAGATTTAGGTATTGAGTGTTTATTTTGTTTCTTTTTTAAATTACATTGCATGCTGCACCGGCTGACGTCATCACGTCAACGCCGGCTGTCACTGAAAACCAGCGCTGGGGCTCTTTCTCGCATAGGGTTGCCGCATTATAGTGAGCGATGGCCGCTTTGCATGGATGTGACGCATATTTTCCCCAACTTGTTTCTTTTTGTGTTATTTTTTTGCGTCATGTTTACCGCAAATAAACGTATTTTTTTTCTTTTTTCTTTTCTATTCTTTCAAACCGCCCTCTTCAAAGACGTTATGTTTATATGTCTAATGGCAATCTTTTTCTTGGAACAACAAATGTGATTACTTAATGATTACGCTCTTTGTTTTTACGTACAGTATTTTCCTCGTTTTATCAACTCTTATTGACACATTACATATCTTCCTTGCAACACAACGCCATGAGCTGCTCCCATCCTTATTTTCCTTGTGTTTGTTGTATCTAAATCCATTTAATTTTAAACTGATGTGTCAAATCTTTCAAACTCTTCCAATAACGCAAATGTATTTTTGTTTCTACTGTTTAGACTGTCACAAGTCACAAAACAATAAAATACTCAAAGATGTATGCAAAGCTTAAATTACCGAAATACCCTCACATTTACGTTTGTTACTTATTTCCATTGCTTATTTTTTATTTCTTTTTCATTATTAAATGATGTACTATAAAATATAATTGTCATTAATTAATATTGATAGAATTTTATGAAATGAAACTGAAAATGTACTTAAAAAATATCCATTACTTTGTACCTTTATTTCTATGAACGTATGTTGCAATTATTATAGCAAATAAGTTTTACTTTGAAAGACTCGAAAAATTACACAAGGCGTCTCATTACACATTAATATTTCTGCATAAAAAATAATAATTATAATAACCAAATATTATGATAGATGATTTTAAGTACATAATATAGTTTATGTATGTAATAAAAATTTCATTGATGATTTTTTGTATATTTTTAATAAATTACTTACCCGATTCGGCAGTGTTAGTATATTATTAGGTCTCTCCTGACCAAAAAAATGGCTTGAATGACATTCTGCGAAAATGACGTTTTGCGAAAAAGTGACATTGTGTGAAAATGACGTTTTGGGAATGTGACATTATGCGAAAGTGGCCAAATTTTTCACGATGATTCTGCGTCAAGACCGTTCGACCATTTCATGAAATGGTTGTGTTTCAGAAATGGCCAGCTAAAATTGACCATATCGTTTAAACGTCGACGTTTAATGATATGTTAGTTGACGTTTGGCCATATCATTAATGTAGGGTATCCGTCGTGGTCCGATCGTGGAAATGACCACATCGTGAGGAAAGCAACCTATTTATCGACATTCCCAGCTGGCATTTCCAACTGGGCATATCGCAAAGTAAGTAGTTGCATTTCACGTCGTTAGTGGCACACCGACCAAATGGGTTAGGTTGGCTTAGAACTGTGACCAACCGCGCACGAGCCGAGAGGGAGCGCTACATCCAAGTTGGTCCCAGTTACTTAGTTAATTAGTATTTATAGGATCCTAAAAAAGAGATGCACAACAAAAACTAAGCGACATCAACGCCTCTACCGGTGGATAATCTGACTATTTTACGACATGATCACTAATGTTTGGCCACATCATAAAGTAGTCGTGCGTTTAACTGTTTATATCGTCAAACGTTGAGTATTCAATAATCTGGTCAGACCACATCATGATGTGACCAGCGGTCAATGTTCTGTTTCATGAAATACAACCATTTCCTGAAATGATCAATTCTAAGATCTGGCCACGATATGTGTGTACAAATAAATAAAATTGAAGTGTCTGTTTGTAATGTCAAAATAACAGCTTTTTACTAAATGCATATGAAAGTATGTACGGTACCTAGAGCAAAAAACATTTTTTTTTTAATTCTGTCTGTCTGTTTGTTCAGGCTAATCTCCGAAATGGCTGGACCGATTTTGACGGAACTTTCACTGCAGGTAGCGGATATCATAAGGAGTAACTTGGGCTACTTTTATTTTAGAAAAATAATTAGGGTTCCGCGCAAATAAAATAAAACTAATGAAATTTATGCTAATTTGCGCCAATCTCTGGAACTACCAGTTGGATTTGAAAAATTCTTTTTGCATTTGTTAGGGGATTTTGACCCTAATAAAAAATATAGTCTATCTACTCTCCCGACTACCGACTCCCTGTCGACTATATCTGTTGTACTCGTGATTATAATGTAGATCTATTAAGAATAGATCTACATTTTATTTTGTAGATTACTCGAGTTAGTTATCATTTTGTATGCACGAGTTTCTGTGACACAAAAAAAAAACATTTTCCTTACTTTCTTTCTTAAGATCTGATTTGCTAGTCTAAGTAGATACTGTAACCTATTTCAACCCATTTATAACCCATCATTGTAAGAACCTTTCTTTACACATGTGTTTGATATTCAATGTGTCTGTACACAGTGTGACGAAAATTAAGGGTGAGGTACAGACCATCAAACTGAACAACTTTCTCCCGGGGACCAACATCGTAATCGCAAAAAAAATATCAGTCGTCTCATACATTTGCTCGAGTAGGTATTGAAGTTTTGTATGGGATGACTGATTTTTTTTTCACGATTACGATGTTGGTCCCCGGGAAAAAGTTGTTCAGTTTGATGGTCTTTACCTCCCCTTTAAGTTTTACTATTCCGAAACCAGACACCCTGTATACTGGAGCAATAATGACTAACATATATCTTCCTTCAACAGTATCAAGAAGCAGCAACAGCGTCGACGACGCCCTACAAGTATGCCACACCACTGCCAAAGAGTTACGAGCGAACGCCAGCGATCTAAGCGCGAAGTTCGCAGCATTAGACCAGGAACACAAGGAGTTGACACAGCGGGTAGCGCAGGCGGCCCAAGAGTTGGCTGCCGTGTCGGAACAGCTGTCTGCAGCGCCCAAACTAGCTGACACACCGAGAAGACTCGGCGAGCTGCAGAGAACTGTCGCTACGTTTGGTTCACAGGTATAATTCAACTTCCTTGATACTCGTACAATGGTAACATCCGTATTCTCAAAGTTGTAAACAGTTGAGTCATGTGAGTTGGAATTCGCACTGCTGGGACACAGACCTCTCAGCGAGAAGGAACGACCTCAACAAGTCGGGAACGTTAAGATCTCTCAAACTCTAATATCATCGGACGACCAGATGTAGTCATGCGCCACTGCAATGTGGTTACATTTTGTTATTATTATTATTTTTTGCAATTGTGCACCATGTTTTATTGCAATGAGACAGAGGTCAACGAGAAGCTAATTTAAATTGTGAGAGTATTCAATTAAATAGATAGAAATATGTCTGCATTTTACGTAGTATAAACACTTTAGTAGCCAGCCCTAAGAGTTCTGTTCTATTATTAGAGGCAGGCAGGGAATAAAGATCGATATTCTCCAATACCCAACTATAGCTAGACGAAAAACGGCGGGCCTTATAAAACTGGAGTCTGTTGTTCCTCTCTCGTCTCGGCTCGAACCGTAAGAATAGGTAATGATGCAGTAAAAATAATAGCCAATCATCGAGGTGATAAGTACCGAGGCTGACTGCCCAACGTCAAAGTAATTTATTTTCTAGAAACTGATGTACCGTAAAATGTACTGTACATTGGATATTCATACATTTAAGAATAGATTTTTCAGGATAGGCGGGACACACATTAAGTATCGCCACTCGTAGGGGCTATTTTATTGCACCCCAAACTAAAGTCTATGACACCGCGAGAGTAGGGGCGGAAACAGACTTAGAACACGCCACCCCAGTTGATATCAATCTAGCGTGCTCATTGGCTATATTTCATGTCATGAAGCCGTTTTCTATCATTTGACCAGTAAACCAATGACGTGGCGTCGGGTGTAACATAATGTGTTTGCGGGCTGTGCGACCTTTATTCGCTTGCGCATGTGCATCTGTAAAAAAATGCATACACCGAAAATAAGTAGTAGTATAATTATGTTCTTTGTCATATAAGTGACACGCATATACACGCGCAGAAAGTAACAGATATGTCAATAACGGTCACCGACTTGGGTTGCATGCGAGGTTAAAATAGTTATCAGCTCATATTAAACTCTCCAGCCCACACTTATCTGAGAATATGACTAGATGAGTTATTACTCAATGTGTATTATTTATAGCCTTGAACCTAAGGATTGTTTTGATGTAAATTGATCAGATGTTCGGGAAGACCGATGCTTTAAACATGCTACATATTACGTGAAACAAGTCTTGAAAAATATACACACGAGTTTGAACTCTAGTTATGAGACGTCTTGGTTTAAAATGTTTTAAAAGCCCGTATTAATAATTCGATCTGTCAAAAAGTAAATCACCAGAAACCACCACCAGTTCATCAGAATTTCACAACAATAAAAAATATTGTTTTCTTTTTTGAAAGGTCAAAATACTCCTTCCAGATGTTCTTATCTCATGTCTTCATAATATTATCAGAGTATTGTGATCATCCAAAAAACGCATGTATGTATGTACGTTTTTTTTTTGGGTGGGAAATCATCAAATGACCTTTCCCGTTCTGAGCGGAGCGGGGAGGGCATGTCAGACTTTTACTTACTAAAACCCGTGTTCCTTCAGTTGCCTGTGCCAGGGGCCACGGTAACTCTTTCGAACATCCCGCGACCCTGACAGGCATCGGCCCTAGCGGACACCTCATGTCATTATTTGTATGTAGGTCAATATTATTAATCTAATCGCTATCTCGCGTGCAACGATGGCGGCCCTAATGTCTTAAACCGGATTATCTTCAGTTATCGGTTAGAACACTATAAATAGCGGTTTTCTAGATTCTTTCAGACAGGATTAGGTCTTTTGCCGTCTGTGGAAAAACAAAGAAACACGTCCTAGGCACTTTATCGCACAGAACAGAATCGCTAAAGATAACACTTCGTCCGATAACGTCGTGGGGACATCCTAAAATAAAAGTTATTGTTTACTAGACACAATATTTATTTACGGTTAAAAGCGACGTATTTAGACTAAATTCTGATTGTAATACCACCATATTACCGTAACTCATTTTCTGTATTGTCAATATGCAGATAATGTAGTGGGCTGCAATATTGTTAACAACTTCTATAATACTTTTTGTATATCTTAGCTATTTAATGTCCCTAAATAAATAAAACAAAATATACCATCTCTATGCTCAAATTAACCCCTCTTCTCTCTCTTCTTCCAGATCAACGGTTTCGACAGTTCGATAAGTTCGACCCACAAGCAGGCCTTAGCAGCAGTGGCAGGGGTCGAAGAAGTAAAGACTCTTCTACACCAGCTCGACGCCAGAACAAACGAGACGATCGCAAACGTCTCGGCAAACACGAAGAGAGACGAAGAAATCCGAACAGATATCGGAACACTTAACACGACGCTCACGAGCAAAGTCGAAGCCTTGCAAAACAGGATACAGGAAATCACTGTAAGTCTTATGCCCGTTTTTACAAACACTAGGCGATACATTGACATTCTGTTGGATTTTCAACGCTCGGCTCAGTACCGAAAGTTTAAAATCCAACCGCGCTTTTGTTGTGTCTTGGGTGATGTGTATGTAAGGTTAATGCATACGTTCTGAATTTAAGGATAATCAGTACTTAAGTTATCAATGCAGGTATTTCCGGGACATTTTGGTACCTTGAATTTCAATGTGAGGCGAAAATTTACATTCAATAAAGGTGAATAGGTGAGTAGAATAATTGCCGAAAATGAAAACAGGTTGGCATTTTGTTGATGATCGAAACAAGGTATTGAGAATTTCAACCTTGTGTCATTCGAATACAGTATAAGTTATTTTGATTTAAGACTGTTGTAATCTTCCATAATACAGACTGGTTAACACTTTTTAAGAGGAATAGAAATTACGTTATTGTAATAAAACGTACTTTAAATATCATGCCGCGCGCCCGATAGGTTCCCACCATAGAACCTTCCATAGAAACGTTCATTCCCTATTTAATCCCTTTAGGGGATGGTTTTTCAAAAACGTATTTTATGTATGTTTCACACATTTTTGTTTACAAATGGAAAGTTACTCATTTTCGACCTGATTATCAATGCTATAAGGTCGAGAATATCTTACTTTTTCATATACACATTTTCAACGAAACTAAGAACAATTGAGTGCTTAGCCTGCATCCCGTGCTCATTTAAAGTCAATGTAAACTAATGTGAACGATAATGAAGTGTGACGTGTTTGATTGTAATCAAACACGTCACACTTGACCACACGGTCGATAACAGCCTCCCTATTCATTGGAATTAAAATCACGTGAGTAAATATCAAACAGCGATTAAGTTTTTGGTGTGAAAAATCGTTGTTTACGGCACGCAATGTAAGGCACGCAAACATCGTGCTTTTGGGTGCTTGCTACAGGACAGGAGTTGTGGGGGAAGTTAAAGTTAAGTTTTAAGGGAACTACATGACCTAAACGCAAGTTGTATAATACCTAAAAGTATATGATCCACTGCAGTAAACAAAATCACGAAGATACCTCTAAAAATTTCATTTAACGATTAAAAGATAATTGCTTCATATTTTTCAATAAATTACCGGTGTTGTGTCATCGCGCTTCTCTTTATTTTGTATGCAGTCCGACAGTCACCGCGCTTTAAGTCCTGTAGTCTCCTTAACATTTGAAATTAGTTTTTGTGAAAACAAATAAAAATGGTTGGAACTTTGACCTCTATTATCCAGAAGGTTACCAGGATGCAGTACAAAAAATGATCACAATGACGGGGAGTACAAGTGACTCGGAGTCCTTAAGCGTCTTTTTACACTCTTTATAGGTACTTGAATCGAGATTCATGCTTGATCATCGCTCTAGAACCTAGGCCGCCAAGGGACCTTAGCACTTTAGGTTTATTTTAGAATTTCCACTCAGAGGATGATCGAGGCGAACTAGTTTTATCTAAACTAATCTTATAAAAAGATTTGATTTTTTGTATGTTTGTTACGCTTTCAGGGCTAAACGGCTGAACCGATTTTGATGAAAGTATGGGGACACTGAACCCTGGGGAAGGACATAGGCATAGGCTACTTTTTTCAACATTCAACGCAGGCGAAGCCGCGAGCGGAAGCAAGTAATAAATAATTTCAATTCCGTGCCGCCGCCATTGTACTAAGTTGGGTCTCTGCTAGATGTCTAATCTTATCACAAAGCAATGTAGTGATTAGTCGTTTTAAATCAATTCATACTGATAACAGTCATTAAATAAATATACGTAGTAAATAGATAGGTATCTCACAGATTGTGGAGGTGTCCGCAGTTCCATTTAAATTTTACTTTAATTATGCCTTTTCACACTGCGTGCAACCCAAATTCGAAAAATGGCGCACCGGAACGCCTGAGTACCTACTATTTGTATGACTGTTAAACCGGTAGCGCAACTAGATTCAAATCTAGAACATTTCCAATTCGAATGAAACTCGAATCTCAAATTCGAATCGGATGCAGTGCGCAAACGCTTTATGACTTATAATTGGACGTAGTTACACGAAAAGGATCCAATCCACACATGACTTTGTGTGGATTGGATCCTTTTCGTGTAACTACGTCCAATTTGTCTTCACTGTAGCCTATTCCTCAGTATGTAGAGGTCGGCTCACTATCTTGCCAGACGCGACTGTTTACTACACTATTTATATTACCTGCCTCTGTCCTCCTCAGCCCAGTAATTAGAAAGTATCAGTCCATCCATTAGAGTGGCTTACAACCTACTTCTAGTATGATATTCGACGGAAAGTATTCAATGTGTAAACTATGATTCGTCATCTGCCTAGCCTTTTCCCAACCATTTGGGGTCGGCTTCCAGTCAAACCGGATGCAGCTGAAAACCAGCATTTTACATGGAGCGACTGCCAGTGCCTTTCTGACCCCCGCAAACCAGTTACTGGGTAATAATACGATACCCGTTTGTAAGACTGGTTATCAGACTTTCGGGCTTCTGGATGACCCATAACGACTGTCAAAGATCTATGAATAACAGCCGGGACCAACGGCTTTACGTGATACGGAGGGGTCTTGGTATGTCAAGATGGTCACCCATCCACGGACCAACGACGGCAACCGTACCTTAACCTGATCGATCCACCCGTGTGGCTGTTATTACTTAGCCACAAGTCTCTCTAATGTGACTCAAACTATGAATGATGATTTTAATGGATGCAATTCTATGTAGTGTCATCTAATCATCTTAAGACTCTAGTCCGTTGACTCTTACATCGTACAATGTCAGCCAAAAGACGTCCACAGCTGAACGGAGGCCTTCAAGATTGCATTCAAGAATCCTTACTAATATTATAAATGCGAAACTTTGGTTTGTCTGTGTTTTATTTTGGCCGAGAATACTTTTATCCGGGTAGTATGTTCCCGTGGGATAATCTCCGACATCCACGCGGGCGTAGCCGCGAGCAAAGGCTAATAACTATTAAATATTTTGTACGTATTTTCAGAAGCCTGTAAGTACAGCAGCGCCGACGGTGGCGACGGCGGCGACCGCGGCGAGCACGGCAGCCGCAGTCAACTCCACCTCCACATCCACGACCACGTTACCGCCAGGTAATCCGGACACACTTTGAAATGTTTACTTTTATACTTATTCAGGGAAGTATTGTAGATGCTCTAAAATGAGTAAGGGCAGATTCGACCAAACTCGAATTTATACACGAGTAACAATACCTGAACATCACACCGTGAGCACTTAGGTGAAGTGAGTTTGAAGTGAGCTCAATCCCTAGTAGAGTAAGGTGGGATGACAGTTCACATCACGCTCACTTCACCTAAATTTTCACGGTGGGATCTTTCCAGAATAGCACCACTGGAATAATCTATTCCACGATTTTATTCTCGAGTAAATCAACAGTCATTTTTCCATACAGTCTAACGTATAGCTATATTTGGATTAGCTATGCGCGAATAGCGGGGTGAATGTGAACGAATGTAATACCTGACAAAAAAACGTTGTTCTACAAACGGGACGGTGAAGAAGCTTAACTCAATTCTCATTTATCGTATGTATGCATGAGAAAGTAGCTGTCAGTGTAGGTAGTTGTTTGAATTTTTGTTAGTCTGTTCGGTTTGGTTCATGTGGTGTTTATTTTCGGGGTTTACAAGTTTATTTCAGTTGAAATTTCAACTCATAAATTTTCATTTCAAAAACAAAGTTACTACTTTGTTCAAACGAAACCTTATCGTGAAATCACGATCATCATAGTATTCAAATAAATCGATTCTCTCTTTTAGCCACCTTGGATGGACGTTTAGGTATAACTTCCTCATTACTATCACTATCTTGAATCAAATCGTTTAAACGTTGCATTTTATGTTTTTGAACAATAATTCCTTGTGTTGAGTTGAAATGACAGCACAAAACAACAGGACGCCTTGTTGTTATTCTTGGAATACCTCCGTAATCCATATTTATCGGTGGTATAGTGACTAAGATTTTTAATCGTCAGATAACTTTTGCCTGAGAAATAAAAATGGCGGTTTGACATATTTTCTATACAAAAGCTGTCAAAACTTCAAACATATTCCCCAGATAAAAGTTATCTGACGATTGAAAAATCCGCCCTTACTCTCGAGTAAGTAGCGATTTATTCTGTGAATAAAATGTATTCCTGATTGGTCGCATCCGCCCTAAGAAGGGAAAAAATATGTATCGTGTGTCGAAGAAATCTTGCAAAATAATGTAACAAAAAGAAATTTACGTTTTTTTTTTCGTTAGAACCGGCCAAGTGCGTGTCGGACCACGCACAATGAAGTGTTGAGTAGTTGGGAGAAATTTATTCCAAGAACAAACTTAATATTGTAGTTGAAAAAATGTTCTCCCATACATCGATATACGTCACGGTCAATTCTCCAACAATGTAAGTTTGTAATCGCAAAAAAAAAATGTGATATAACTACAAATTATCCATTCTCGGACTTATTCCTTTACTTTTGCTGTGAGACCTTGCTTCTTACCAAATTTCATGATTCTAGGTCAACGAGACCTTTAGATTTTGATTAGTTTGCGAGGATATATGTCGCATAAATGACCGGATTTTTTATTGCGTTGACTTAGAAGCTTAATTTTTTAGAGCTCCAAGGGACCTTAGACTTAGTATTTGATCTTAATATCAACATGATGCCTCCACGCGTTCCTGAGAAAAAGGGTCTTGACAGACAGACAGACAACGGACAACGAAGTGATCCTTTAAGGGTTTCGTTTTTTCTTTTTGAGGTGCAGAACTTAAGTTTTATTTTTCTCGAACTCAAATCTTGGTCAGGCACACCGTAACACCGTAATCGTGTGCGTATCCACCAAATATTTTATTAATAATTTCCTGAATACCTGCAATAGCTTAGTTTTTTGACGCCATCCAGCGGGGCTTTAATATAGCTCGCTGAAAGTTTTCACGTATACTTGTGACCATGGATAGCCAAGCTATCTTGCTGGTGACACGATCGGGACGCTGCTGGCCGTCAGTTACCAATATAATTTACCGTTGCGATGTTGTTGACTGTCCCGCCATGCATCCATTAGGACCTTTTAGGCCAGTGATGGAGTGCTTGCTGATCCAAATATCTATAAATTTTGTAATTTTATTTTATTGTCGTTTCTTTGTTTTCATACAGAATACTAATACAAAAATTTTCTTTACAGGGAAGCCCGCTGTGCTACAATGAGGGATACAAACATCCGTCATTGCTCCAAACTCGTGAACCGAACTCGGATGACGAGAGAAACGCTCAGTCTTGATCTCAATACGTCCACACGACAAATATACACACGTAGACGTAACCGAGAGACATGGGAACGGATACCCTCCAAATATAATAAGGATTTAAATGTCGCATTCGACAACAAACCTTCGGGCGGGACGGACGCGGTTTTGACTCGGCTGTAGATTTCAGTCAGTATTTTTAATATTTTTTCTTTGACTCTGCCTCAATGTATATAAATTCCCTCAACCCGATTTGTGACATTCTAATTTTTCAATAATTATGGTACTATATTTAGTATTTGTACTTATATTACGTGTTTTATTGGACTTGAGATATTTTAATTTTATTTATGGACAATTACTATGATGTTTTAATTTTAACTGTGTACGTCTTGTTTGAGATGTGTTAACGAAGGGTGAGATACACCAATGCAATATCGTCGAGTGAGAATTCAGTGCGATACAATGTAAATATTTAATTGTAATGAATAGTTTAAATGAGCGTAGTTATACACGCGACCGCACTGTGTGTCATGCTGTCAGTACGAGTGTGAGTTTTATTGTAATAAATTATTGTTAATAGATCAGTTATTATTACCTTGAATTGTTTTATTTGCCGGTCAAACCCCATCTTTTCTTCGTTTATACAAAAGATGTAAAAGTAAAAATAGGGAGTCGGGACACAAAATGAGTAAACAAAATATTTAAAATGCAATAACATTAAAAACATTTATTGATTCAGTCCCATAGTTCCATGCATACACAAATATAAGCAAAATCGATTTGATAATATTTACAAATATTACATACACAAGAAGTTCATACTGAGCTAGACAAATTGCAAGATACAGATCTCAAGAACACTGTCATTCAAAGATTGACATTTATCTTGAAAAAAAATATCTGAGCCAACGCAGCAAGGCCGAAATTTTTAATCATTATTTGCTCGAATCTGCTTTCGATAACTGTTTCATTAACAGCCGAACCCAGTAACCTATCTATCACCAGTTTTGGCATACTGGAGATTGAAACCTATCTATCAATCTATGGTTTTAACGTCCCAATAATCTATATGAAATTAAGGAATCTTACCGGCCTGACATAGGACAGATAGAATTATACTGTCTACCAGTGGCGACGGCTTCATACAATCCTATTCTTACCGGCTTCTCTTCGGAGCAACGACTGTACTTGAGTTTACTATTACTAAATAATAAAGTACATACTTAGACATATTATAGGTATTTAATACAATATCATAAGATAAAAGCATTACAAAAACGCGTATCTATAGTTATATACCTAAATATAAGTAGTTCCTTTACTAAAAAAGATTACTTAAATTTTTGAGGTAATATTAAAATGATGTTATGATGAGAACTGAACAATTTATTTTTCGGGTTTCCTCTAATGGTAGTTGTAGCTTAGCTTCTGCTGTCTGTCATAAATAGTAGACAGCACTAGCGAAGTAATATCTTTTACTACTGAAAACAGGTTATTGGGTTCGGCCGTAAGTTTTGGTTTTGCAATCCGTAATCACAGTCAACTGGACTGATTTTTTAACCTTTGGTATGCGGGAGCGTGCCCGCGTCGAGTACGTGGTGTGCGGCAGATTTGAACCGTAAAGAACGCGCACGCCGCTTGAATTTCTCTTTAATTAGCATGAATTGAATGAATCATTATATAAATATAAAACTTACCTTTTCAAAAAATATGCTGAGAATAAGCAAATAAACGGCATAAAACTTGCACTTCACTTCCGACGACAAGGCGGACGTAAAGGTACTTTTCAAACTGACAGTTTATCTTTATTTTGTTCAAGCGTACGGTAACTGGCGAATGTGGTTCGTTCATTCATTGGGTTGAAGTAAAAACGATTTTAGAACTTAACAGTATTTATTTTAGGCATAGAATTGACCAAAACGTGAAGGTAGTCCCATTGTAGCATATCTTGGACGACTCAGCGACGGAGGGAGAGGTGGTGGCCGCCGTTGTTAGGACTGGAGGGTGCTCAGCCGAGCAGGTTAGGGTAGGCACCATCCGTCCTGACTTCACGGGGATGCGAACTGTTACAGTGAGCTGCCCCGTGGCGGTGGCCCGAAAAATAACTGGGGAGGGCCAAAGGCTCAAGGTGGGCTGGGTTTCCACGCAGGTGAAACTGCTGGAACCCAGACCTCTGAGGTGCTTCCGCTGTCACGTGGGCAACCACGTGGGAGCTAAATGCACCTCGGAGGTGGACCGTAGCGGCCATTGCTTCTGCTGTGGTCAGCCCGGTCACAAGGCCGGCTCGTGTAAAGCCGCGCCGCACTGCTTCGCGTGTGCGGCAGCTGGCAAGCCGGCCAATCACCGGGCTGGGAGCAAGGCCTGCGCTCCACCCGCCAAACCCAGGGGCAGCAAGCCCTCTGCCACCAGCGTCACCGCCGAAGCCGCCACCACTGCCGCCGTCGCCGCTGCCGCCTCCGCCGCTGCCGCCTCCACTGTCGCCGTCGCCGCAACCACCGCGGCAGGGCCCTCACAGGGGGTTCGGGAGGGGGCTGATATGGAGTGCCAATAATGGCCCCATTACGCCTCCTCCAGGCGAACATCAACCACTGCGCCTCCGCTCAGGATCTGTTGCTCCAGAGCATGGCGCAGTGGTCGATTAACATCGCCGTGGTCGCTGAGCCGTACTTTGTCCCGCCCAGGGATGACTGGGTGGAGGACCTGAGCGGCTCAGTGACCCTAATTACGTCGGCCGCCGCCGGTACCCTGTCCCTCGAGGCTGTCAAGAGGGGACGGGGTTGCGTGGCAGCACGGTTCGGGGAGATTGTCGTGGTAGGGGTATACTTCTCCCCGAACCGAACTCTCGCCGAGTTCCACAACTCCCTTGCGGAGTTGAGAGTCGTCGTCGTCGGATTCCGTTCCCTCCCTGTACTCGTCCTCGGGGACTTCAATGCCAAGAATGTGGCTTGGGGTTCCCGGCATACGGACACACGGGGCAGGATGGTGGAGGACTGGGCTCTGGAGACGGGCCTGGTCGTCCTAAACCGGGGTTCTGTCCCCACGTGTGTGCGGATGCGGGGTGAGTCAGTGGTGGACATTTCGTTCGCCAGCCCCGCTCTGTCGCCGCGTGTCCTCGACTGGCGCGTCATGGAGGGGGTGGAGACCTACTCCGATCACCGGTACATCCGGTTTGACGTCTCCGCCCAGACCTCGAGCGCGCCGGTCCGACAGGCCCCGAGTGGTCCGCGGTGGGCGTTGAAGCAGCTGGACCGGGAGCTCCTCCTGGAAGCCTCGATCGTGCAGGCCTGGGTGTCACCACTGGACAGGCCTGCTGACATCAATGACGAGGCGGGGTGGTTCCGGGAGGCCATGTCCGAAGTATGCGACGTGGCAATGCCCCGGGTCCGGCCCGGACGCGCCCGGCGCCAGGTGTGCTGGTGGTCGCCGGAGTTGACGTCTCTGCGCGACACGTGCGTTGCTGCGCGACGCCGGTACACCAGGCACCGCAGGCTCCGTATCCGCCCTCCGGATACGGAAGCCATTCAGGCGGAGCTGTACGAGGGGTACAGAGCGGCGAAGACCGCCCTCCGAGCGGAGATCCTGCGGGCCAAGGGACTGGCCCGTGAGGAGTCGCTGGAGACTCTGAACAGGGACCCGTGGGGACGCCCCTATAAAATGGTGCGGAACAAGCTCCGCCCATGGGCTCCCCCGCTGACGCAGAGTCTCCGGCCCCAGCTCGTGGAGGACGTGGTGAGCGCTCTGTTCCCTTCGCGAGGGGAACATACTCCCCCGCCCATGGCTCCGCCTCCTGCGGTGTCGGATGCGGACCACGCAGCCGACGATGACGACGATGCTCCGGAGGTGACCGAGGTAGAGCTGAGAGTGGCGGTGCGCAGGCTGAATGCCAAGAATACCGCCCCAGGACCCGACGGCTTACCTGGAAAAGCCTGGGTCCTGGCCTTGGAGGCTCTCTGGCCTCGACTAAGGGGGCTCCTAAGCGCATGCTTGGAGAGGGGCCAGTTCCCGCTTCAATGGAGGACAGGGAAACTGGTCCTCATTAAGAAACCGGGGCGCCCTGCGGACTCGCCGTCCGCTTACCGGCCCATCGTGCTGCTCGACGAGGTGGGCAAGCTCTTTGAAAGAGTCATTGCAGACCGCCTTGTCGGGCGGCTGGTGAGGGTGGGGCCAGATTTGGCGGAGAGCCAGTTTGGTTTCCGCAAGGGGCGCTCTACGGTGGACGCCATCATGCGCGTACGAGCCCTCACGACGGGGGATGCTGTGGCCCGGGGTGGGGTCGTCTTGGCGGTGTCTCTAGACATCGCCAATGCCTTCAACACCCTGCCCTGGAGTTGCATCAGGGAGGCACTCCGGTATCACCGAGTGCCGACCTACCTCTGTCGCGTGGTCGAGGCCTATCTGACGGACAGGGCCGTCATCTACCCCGGTCACCGGGGAGAGTGGAACCGGCGAGAGATGTCGTGCGGTGTCCCGCAGGGATCGGTTCTGGGACCGCATCTGTGGGACATCGGGTACGACTGGGTGCTGCGCGCCGACCTCCCTGGTGGCGTCAGCGTAGTTTGCTACGCTGACGACACGCTGGTCCTGGCGCAGGGGAGGTCGCACCAGGCGGCGGCCGAATTAGCGGCACGCGGGGTTGCGACAATCGTAGAGAGGATCCGGCAATTGGGACTCGAGGTGGCCTTGCACAAGTCCGAGGCCATGTGTTTTCATGGTCCTCGGAACGCGCCACCATCGGGTTCCCAAATAACGGTAGGAGGGGTTCTCATCGGTGTCGAGTCGACGATGAAGTACCTGGGACTCGTCCTCGACAGCCGGTGGAATTTCGTGGAGCATTTCCGACGTTTGGCTCCCAGACTGGAGCGGGCCGGGGCTGCCTTGGGGCGGCTCCTGCCCAATCTGGGGGGTCCAAACGCCTCCTGCCGGAGGCTCTACGCGGGGGTCG
The DNA here is from genome assembly GCA_947568875.1 of Fissipunctia ypsillon. Lineage (NCBI taxonomy): Eukaryota > Metazoa > Arthropoda > Insecta > Lepidoptera > Noctuidae > Fissipunctia > Fissipunctia ypsillon. Next base: position 8,705,933 of record OX387659.1, on the reverse strand, counting down.
TGCGGTCCATGGCCCTTTACGGAGCTCCGGTGTGGGCGCGTTCCGTGAGGCGACGACCGGTACGTCGATTGAACGCGTCCCAGAGGGTCATGGCCATCCGGTTAGCCCGGGGATACCGCACGGTCTCCGGGGAGGCGGCGAACCTCCTTGCCGGATTACCGCCATGGGATCTGGAGGCAAAAGTCCTCGCGCACATGTGGGAGTGGCGCGAGGAGGCAGGACGCCGGGGCGTAACTCTGTTGCCGCGAGAAATCGTGGCACGGCGGACAGAGCTCCGGCAGGATCTCATGGCGGCATGGAGAGTGCGATTGTCGCAACCCAGCGCTGGGCACGCCACAATTGCGGCGATAAGTCCCCTCTTTGAGGAGTGGCTGGAGAGGCGCCACGGCGTCCTCACCTTCCGCCTGACGCAGGTCCTCACCGGACACGGGTGCTTCGGGAGGTACCTGTTCCGGATAAGGCGGGAGGAAACGCCCGGGTGTCACCACTGTGTGGATCGCCCGGAGGACACGGTGGAGCATACGGTGGAGGTCTGCCCGGCTTGGGCGGAGCACCGCCGTGTCCTCGCGGAAGCGATCGGCGGCGGCGATCTCTCGCGTCCGGCCCTGGTCCAGGCCATGGTACGGAGCGAGAGTGCATGGGAAGCCATTACCTCCTGCGAAGCAGTAATGCTCGTGAAGGAGGAGGCGGGACGCGTGAGGGAGAGGCAAGCTTTGCACCCTCACGCCCCTAGTCGCCGCAGGAGACGCCCTGGGCGTCGGGAATTGGCAGCCGATTCCCGGCCACCGTAGGCGCGGGCTTGCGGACGGCGAGCAATGGGTAGCTCGCCGTCTGGTAAGGACCAGGCCCGAGTCGACGGCGCGTCGTGTTCCACGCGCGCCTCAAAGAGATGTCAGCACTATTGACGGGGTCCGCTAGGGCCGATGCCAGCTAGGGTTGCGGGATGTTCGAAAGAGTTACCGTGGCCCCGGCACAGGCAACAGAAGGAACACGGGTGGGTTTTAGTCAGTAAAAGTCTGACACGCCCTCCCGCTCCGCCCAGAGCGGGAGAAGTCATTTGATGATTTCCCATCCACAAAAAAAAAAAAAAAAAAATTGTAGCATATCTGCACCAAAGCACCGAGTACCCTGGAGCAGATTCGCTCCAAAGCATACCAAAGGTTAAGTTACTAGTCAAAGCCACAGCATTGCGATGCGTTGTTATGCCGACATATCTATTGATTTGTATCTATAAATCCAGTTCTCGAGATTTACCTTTACTCTAATTGCGTAACACACTTTCAATTACAATCCGAACGATTTCGAAGGAAATTGCTAATCCATTGCTTCATATACTTGAAGAATTCGTCTGCTCAACAATGTAAATAATGCAATGAATGTTGTTGAACTGTCAAAATGTACGCTTTGTATGTTACACAATTACCATGCAGCACAAGTCTACTTCTTAACAATGCCAATCTCCCTAGCGGCCTCTCCAAACGCGTGCACCGCGCGCTGCACGTCGGCCGCTGAGTGCGCCGCGCTCAGCTGCACGCGCACGCGCGCACCGCCCTTCGGCACCACCGGGTAACTAAACGCTACCACGTAGATACCGCGCTCTGGAAAAGGAGATGGTAATAAGAATAAACTGGGTTATAAACTTGAAATCTAGAAAAATGTCACATAGTTTGGTGACGGAATATCCATTGCCTAAAAAAATCATATGTGGAACGTGTTTGAACTGCGAATAAAGGGTGTAATTCAATAACAATACCAGCCTATTACTGTCCCATTGCAGGGCAAAAGCCTCTTCTTATACCGAGAAGGCATGAGCATTGATCTCCATGCTTGCTCAAGACAGGTTAACGATTTCAGACTTATAAATATTAAATTATTAGTCCAGGTTTCCTCACGATGTTTTTCTTCGTCAAAGTCAGTGATATCCAAGATTTTAGAAAGAAATTCAATAAAAATTTTCAGCTTAGCGTTCTTTTAGTTCTCTGCTGGTGCAGAACGAACTGAAGAAGCGCAGAGAAGTTTCCTGCCACATTCATTCCGGCTGACTTCAGTCCACCGCAGACTGCTATCGTTATGTTACTAGCACATTTCTTAAAGATTTTCATAATATATATACCGTTTATTGCTCGATGGGATTTCCCATCGGCAAAAATGACGAACTTTAACTCCTCTAAGGCATGAATTATCAGAAATCCTTTCTAAGGGCCTGCGCCCACTCACTGGCGGCACGGCACGGGATCCTTTGGCATCACTACATGCAAGCACATACTGACGGCAACGATGCCGCGATATCCTTAGGCATGCCGTGGCGTCCTTAAACACGCCGAAGCGTACCGACGCGACATCGCGGTCGCGCGTTCTTTTCACAACAGTCGTATCGTTGTAAGCTAGTTGTACGTGTGTGTTTATTCAAAATATTATGACATACGGTGCCGAAACGTGGACACTGACAGCCGGGCTGGTCCACAAATTCAAGGTTGCTCAGCGCGCTATGGAGCGGGCTGTGCTTGGAGTTTCATTGATGGATAAAATCAAGAAATAAGTTATCCGGAAAAGAACCGGAGTAACCGACATAGCCTGCAGAGCAAGCAAACTGAAGTGGAGACCGCGTATCGGCAAGTGTAGTGTGGGATGCCCCCCACCTATATGGACCGACGACCTTAAGAAGGTGGCTGGGACAGACTGGATGCGGAAGGCGGAGAACAGGGTGTTGTGGCGCAACTTGGGAGAGGCCTATGTCCAGCAGTGGACTGCGATAGGCTGAGTTGATTGATTGATGTTTATTTAAAATGGTAGATTGGGACCCAGTGGTTTAAATAGCAGTTCTTGCTGAAGAAGAAGAGAAATATATTCAACCAAAGAGAAGATAATGGGTCCCGAGGCATCCCGAGGGATGTCGAAGCATTCTGAGGGATGCTAAGGCATTCCTAACGCTGCCGACATGCATGCCTAAGCATACCGCAGCTTTGGTTTTGTACCTACGATGAATATCATTGAAATTTAAATTTTATTGTCATACAGAATTACAGATCTAGCGTTTTATGCAGTGCGTTGTGCGTTATCTGTCAGTGAATGAATGAATTTAAGATTTTTATTAAGTAAGTAGTTAGATTACTTACTAAGCATGTTAGTAGCAAGTTCCACAGCAAGCGGCGCCTCGCCCACCATGACAGGACAGATGGGATGCTCGTCTCCCGCTACAGTGAGTCCAGCTGACTTCAGCCCTTCGCGGAAGGCCTTGGTGTTGTCACGAAGACGTTGGCGAAGTTCTCCGCTTTGTTCTACGAGATCTAGAGACTGAAATAGAGAAGGTAAGGAGTTGCATTTCATTGGAAATTAGATTTTGCCAAAGGCTTCGCCCGCTTAGATGTCGGGAAATATCCCACGGGAACGTACTACCGAGATTAAAAGTACCATATGTGTTAACCCAACTATCTGTGTACCAAATTTCATCCAAATCCGTTAAGCTGTTTTTGCGCCGATCCGGAACATACATCCAGACAAACGGATAAAAATTCTAAAAACTATATTTTCGACATCAGACTCGTACACACAGCTCCATTAAGTGCTTACCCCACCAAAAGACATGTGCCTTCAAATCCGTGTTAGGCCCAAGTTGGTTTTTGTATATTGCAAAAACATTTTATTATAATGAATGTATTGTTTTAGTGAATAAATAAGTTTTTTAGTATTTATATTTTTAAATTCTGTTTTTAATATTGTTTTTTTCAATAAAAAGTTAATACTTTTATTATTGCGTATAACGACAAGCAATAATAACGTTAACATTTACGAAAAGTTAATCAATGTCTCAATAGACCGGAGGTTACAAAGACCGATTGCCGCACATGAGGTCGGAGGATCAAATCCAAGGCACGAAGCGCGCTTTTTGTTAATGCATTATATTATTTTTAATATAAAGTATTTTTCTATCTTGTTTTTGTAATATTTATAAAGAATTTAAAAGTCAAGAAAAATAAAATACTTTAATAATCGTTTATAATATTTATTATTGCTATTATTTAACAAAACTTTGATCTTATTTTACTACAAAGATTTATATTTTACAATTTGATTTGATAATTTACATTTATTTTTTATATTTTGCCAGCTGACACAAAGTGGTCCCTAGACAAGTGACATCTTACGCAAACGATAAAATAGGAAGCGCTAGAAATATTTTAGATTGACATAAGCTAACGATCACGTGATCTATCATGTCGTCTCTGCATACAAATTTGACAGTCTGACAAGCGACATCGAAAGAGACAAGTTTTGAAGCGTTTGCAACTTGTCTAGGACCCAGAAGCTAGTTTGGCAGGATTATAATCATGAGCGTAATAAGTGAATAAACATGTTATCAATAGATAATCAATTAACATCTCATACGAACTCATGATATCTACTTAGAATATTTCGCTATACCAAGTAAAATAGTGGGATCAAATGAGTTTAATGTCTGCATTGTTTATTTTCTTCTCATATTTAATTAACATAACCACATAAAACTGTGAGATTACTATCTATATTTAGTTAACAAAATGTTTTAACTACAAATACAATTTTACTGTTCTATTATAATAATATTTAACTGGGATTGCGAAGTGTGAAGTTATGAAAAATATAATTAGTAGCGAAGAGGATGACCTTCGCTATCTATTATTTGTTGGAGTCTGCTTCTCATTTGAGTAACCATCGTCCAACCTGCATTACTACCTCGCATCAACTCCCAACTCCTCAAAACTTCATTGTGCAAGTTAATCTTGGACTTCACTTCGCTTGAATCCCAGTTTAAAACCATTTGACCCCACATATTTTCTATTGGATTTAAATCCGGACTTTTCGATGGCCAGGAGATGATAGTTATGTCAGTCTGTGTAGTGAGCCATTCCATCACTATACGCGAACGATGGACCGAACAGTTGTCTTGAACAAAATAGATCTGTCCTTCTGGGTAAGCAACTCGCACTGTTGGCACCATAACATCTTGCAAAATTTGCAGATAGGTCTGGCCGTTCGTGCGCCCACTTGCTTTTACTAATTCTCCCGGTCCCATGGACGACATCCACCCCCAATACCCTGAAAATAACAACAAAGGTTTAATTTTGTTTTTAGACATTTGTCTCCAAACAATTGTCATGACGTTCAAAATCGAATAAAATATCATAATACAGAATATCATAATAATAACTTAACAATAAGTATATAATACTACTGAATTATATAAAGTATATAATTTATAATAATGTATTAATATACTTACTGTATTAAAATTATAATAAATAAATAGTTATAAAGGCAGTGATGCGTTATATTCGTTGAATACAATATTAGGTAATTAAATGGGGTGGATTATACAATTAATTTACTTATTGAAAGGTAACTTACCCAATGTTATTCTACCACTGGCTCTGTTAGGTAAAACATTTTGAGGTTGGTATCGTTCATTAGGTTTCCTCCACAATATTTTTCGACCGTCACAGTCTGACCTGAAGATTTTTTCGTCGCTGAAGATAACGATATTGTTTTCCCAATCAAAATTGACGTATTTCTGGGCAAATCGCACTCGTTCTCTTCGATGTTCTTCAGTTAGACATATTTTCTTTGCAGGTCGATAACTGTGAATGTTCGCTGCATGTAAATGTCTTCGAACCGTGGACAGAGATATTCCATGCCGTTGCGAACTGTAACGAGTGGATGTGAACGGCGATGTAGTGTGAACCTTAACAATATCCCGATGACGTTCAGATTGGTCCGTATAGATCCCAGTAGTCTTCCGACCCATGGACCTTGTCTTAACATCGCCGGTTTCTTCGAATCTGCGCACCCATAAGCGCACCGTTTGTCTCTGTATAGAAAATAAAGGTTTTAAATAAGTTATTATTAAATACCACTCACAATATACCGCAACTAACTCAAAATCGTAGACCACAAATAATATTATAATTAACTTACTGCTATGCCAAGCTGTCTCGCAATTCCTTTTATGCTCACATTTTGTTCATACAGAACAACTATTTTTGTTCTCATAAAATCAGAAATCATTTTAAATCGTAGTCGTTTACTCTTCGTCGTTTTAAGTGAACGTATACATCAAACGTTGTAGTTTTACTCGAGGGTATGGATTAATTTTATAAAGAAAACGTAAGTAAGTAAAATTAATGGATACCCTCAAATTATAACATCTATCGATTAGACAGAGACCTACTGATAAAGTGACTCGGAAGATAGTAGATAACAATTTCATCGCGATTGATATGGGCTCGCTGGCTAGTTCGTCAAACTGCCGGTATGAGTATGACGACGATCGGTAAAATGCGATGGTTCGAATCCGAGTCGTAACATTGAATTCTTTTTGAAGTATTCTTTAGATTATAATCTAAAGAATACTTCAAAAAGAATATGTGTATAGCAGTGTAACATTTTAAAACTTGAGGGGTTAGCACATACTGACGCTGTGTGTATTATTGTATAAAAAAGTTGCAGGTTGTCTTGTGTGAAGGGAATAAAATAGAGAACTTTGGTCCGATAGGTACGCGAATATCTCTGCTATTCTCATTATCTATGCTATTCTCTGTGACAATGCTACTGTTTTTCGTAGTAATATATTTTTTAAACTTCCTTAGTTCTTTTCACATCGATTCAGGTTTTACTCCAAATTTTCTCATGTTCGGCAGAGAGGTCTTTATGAATTCTTCTCGTGCGAATAGTCAGACTCGAAGCACGAATTTAGCTGAAAGTCGGGCTCAGCACGCGTCGAATCTTTCCTCTCTTGTTGAGGTTTATGCGAAATTAGCTGATAATCTTTCTATGGCTTTCCTCCGTAATTCTCGGGCTTATAATACGAACCGCACGGCTGTTACTCTTAACGTTGGTGACACGGTATGGAGACGTAACTTTGCTAGATCCTCTGGAGCAGATTATTTTTCGGGAAAGCTTGCTCCTCGCTTCATTAAGTGTCGTGTGACTAGAGTTATTTCTAGAACCACCTATGTCCTTCAAGATTATGATTCTGTCCATTCCGGAACATATCATATAAAATATATCCTTAAGGTGACTGGGGGTAAGTCGGAATGGATTTTTGGTCAGATAAACAGTGTTGATTTGAAACTGTTGTGAAACAAAGGGATTTAAGTCAAATGCATAAAATGATGTTTTGGGTAAAAAAGTATAGTCAACTTGTTTCTATAATATTGACAGCAATCTTTTTGAAACAATATTTTATGAAAAAAACGTTAGTAAAATTGGTCTTAAGAAAAAAAATATGTAGGGGAAAGATGAAACGCTGAAGGGGTAAGATTGAAATAATGACTAAAATCGTATTCATGGTCATTATGCTTGTGTGGTGATCAATAAACCTTCTGCTTCAATAACCTAAATAACTTGAAAATCAGTTACATTCAAATATCGCATTCTAAATGCAAGAAAAAATAATTTATCAAATAAAATATATCGATCTTACCCCGTTGAAATGGCTGGCAGTCAGGGGTTCTCAACATGTTATGGATATTAAAAGAATTAAATAATCATGCTCATGCATGACTGTCAAGTCTAACTCGGATCGATAAATAAAACACACGTTTTCATTTACTACCATGTAGCGTACATTATAATTATTTTTATAAAATAAACCACGACAGCAGAATACAATTAAACATTATTAAAAATATTATTTCAAAGGAGGTAATACCTAAACATCACAGTCAAATAAAATCAGTCGGTTATAAGTACTACTTTTAAAACTAAAAATAACCTCTTATCAAAAATATAAAATTTGGCGTTATCAGGGTAATTCCGCAAAGCAGAAGTAACTACAATATAAAAAATCACATCCTCGTATTTTTGCGTCCCTTAATAATTAATAAAAAAAAACAACAAAACTAGGCACTCTTGCCTTTATAAACGTTAGTAAACAGTACTATTATAATCACTGCCACATTGACATTAAAATTCTAGACAATTGTAAAAAACACCGTTCTTGCGTTCATCAGAACGCGAGAAATCACTGAAAACTGAAAAAGAACTAAAAAAATACATGGTTATTGGTAAAACACTGACAACCTCTCAGGACTGAATTGCTAGGATCATAAACTGCAACTTTTGTTCTATGACCTTTAATAATTCATTACATTTTAATTTATTTTAGACTTTAATACGTTTAAAAACGAACTTTACGGTTAGCTAAGGAAGGCACTAGACACGTTCTGAGTTCGAAACATTTAGAGCGTTGTATTTAATTATTTTTTGCATGAAAGTCTGACGAATTAAAATATAATGAATTATTAAAAGTCATAAAACAAAAGTTATTGTTTATAATCCTAGTAATACGATCCTGAGAGGTTGTTAGTGTTTCACCAATAACTCTGTTTAATAATATAAAACAACGTAAGAATTACAAAATATTACTGAATATTATATTTATTGAGATCAACGTTAAATATTAGTTGACCACGTCGAGAAATGACGGGCTGAGGTAAAACACAAATTATATCTGCTTCAGATTTAATAACACAGATATCTTCTACAATAGGATAACTAAACGTTGTTTCAGATTTTGAGTATTTTACCTTTCGTACAAATTTTACAACTGGTATTTTATCATCAATCGATAAAATTCTACCTATGAAATGTTTGACACTTTTTTTCGTTGTGAACTGAACTACAAGCCAGTCTTCTTTTTTTAATTGTAACGAACTTTCGTCATAAAATTTTATGTCGCTTAAGCCAAAAGGCAGTTTTGCGTCTGGTTCAATGTTTTCTTCATCTTCTTGGATTTTCAGGCATTGTTCTAAGTAGTCGTCCATATTTTCATATTCAGAATCGGTATCTACAGTCATAAACTCTGTTTCGCTATTGGAACTTTCTGTGTCGGTACTAAACGTTAGTTTAGTTTTCTTTTTTTTCTTTTGGTTACCATCCTTTTTATCAGCTCTTTTTTTAGCTGTCTGTTTTTTAGTCTCACTTGTCTCTCCACTTATCATTTTTTTCTGATTATATGCATTTATTTCCTTAAGTACTGTATCTTTATTATTTCTTTTCACTTTCTTCCTTGGTAGTCTGTGTGTTTCAATCTCAGTATTAGTTTTATTTTGAATCAAAGACTCCGTTATTACCTCAGCCCCTATTGCCACCCGTTTCTTCTTTGTTTTGATACTAGTTCGTGGACTTTGTTGAACCTTTTGAAGTAAGAGGTCTTCAAAACTGTAAGGGTAGTTAACTACCTCATTAGAAATAATCTTAATTTTAGACTCCGCACTAGTTATGGGTTTTGTTTGATAGGCAATATTAGATAGGCAAATCGGTAAATCATTTTGGTTGTTTGCCACAAATGATGACGCCTGCTCTTCATGCTTTGTTACATTTACCAGCAAGTGGACTGATTTAGAAGTTTCAGGAAGCATAAATGAAGACTGTGGACTATGGTTTGCCAAAAATGATGACGACTGCTCTTCGTGTTTTGCCACATCTACCAGCAAGTATACTGTTTCAGAAGTTTCAGGAAGCAAAAATGAAGACTGTGGACCTTCAAGGTCGTAAATTGTCTTATCGTCACATATCCATCTATTAATTACATTAAGGCTTAGTTCAAGTAACGACACGGGAGAGTTAACATCTGACTGTAGAACAGGTTGCGGAGGCTGAAATACGTTTTCCATTTTATGCTTTTCTATCCAGCGCTTATAAGATCTTGGATCATACTTATCGACTGAAATTACATCTGAATTAAAAGGACATATTCCTGTTTTTATAAAGCCGTTGATAATAGTTTCAGATTTTGTATTATTCCATACTTCTGCAAATAAGTTACAAAATAGTAATAAGGTACAGCTGGCAGCTGTGTGACAATCCAACATGCTTTGATTTTTGTTGCTAGGTGCTGAATGTGTAGACAACACAGAGGACCCTTTAATAGAAGAAGTGTTGGATGATTCCATTATAAGAGCCCTGGGCCAAACTCTCTCCACGGAAAGAGAATACGGGCCAGAAATTCATATGGAACTGGTAAAAAGAGTAGAAGGTATTATTACCAAAGGCCTTAAACAAGAGCTCAAGGATGATCTCCTAAAGAAATACTTGATACCTACTAACATCAAGCTGTTAGATGCACCAAGGCTCAACAAGGAGCTGGAAGGACTCTTAAATGAGGCTATGAAGGCCCGGTTCAAGACCGCCAACAGCAGATTGGTGTTGCAACAGCGGCCTTGCTGTCTGCCACAGACAAATTGATTAAAGGTGATGTCGATAAGATAAACCTAATTGCAACTATCAGTGATGTCACTCGCTTGCTGACAGACCTCCATCACCAAGACATAGTCACTAGAAAGAAGCTAGTGATTCCACACCTGGATAAAAATGTAGGAAAGATAGTTGAGAATCAAGACCGTGATGAATTCCTCTTTGGAGAAAAATTTAATGACAACGTGAAATCCGCTACAGCAATTAAAAAATCTGCTGGCAACATCTTGAAACAAAATACCAGTGTCAATAGGAAAAATACATCTTATCGACCAACCCAGTCTCAAAGTTACCCTAAAAAACAGGGAAACTTCAGGGGCCCTCCTCATACAAGAATGACTCAGTTCAAACAGGGAGGGGGGGGGGGCAGATATCACCCACAAACGCAGCACTACAAGCCGAGACCCCCACAACGCCCTCCAGCCAAAGCACCTGTTCGACAATCCTAAAGGTATTTAATACTTTTGCTGGTAGACTTAAGTACTTTTATTCTTGCTGGTTCAAAATAACGCAAGACAAAGTAGTTTTAACATGGCTCAACAAAGGTTATAAAATTCCCTTTTTAGAGGCTCCTCACCAAGATTATATTCCAAAAATGTGTAGCAGAAAGAGATCAATATTTTTCTGGGATTTTTACTGTACCCAAATCAAATGGGGAAGTTAGATTTATTTTAAATCTAAAATGTTTAAATAGATTCATTTCAACAGATCATTTTAAAATTGAAGACATGAGAACACTTTGCAAATTGATTTCAAAAAATAATTTTATGTGTACCATTGACTTAAAAGAATCTTATTTTTTGGTTCCAATGGGTGAAGATAAAAAATATCTAAGGTTCTGGTTTCAAAATATAATGTTTGAGTTTACCTGCTTACCATTTGGTCTAAGTACTGCTCCATTCACATTCACTAAGTTATTAAAGCCAGTTATAAATTTTCTTAGAAGAAAAGGTTACAAGTCTGTTGTTTATCTTGATGACATTATTTGTATTGGTAGTTCTTATCAGGAATGTCTAGAAAATTGTCAGGTGACTATAAGTTTACTAGAATGCCTAGGCTTTATTATAAATAAGGAAAAAAGTGTTACTGTGCCAACCAAGGTTGTAGAGTTTTTGGGTTTCATTGTAAACACAAGAGAAATGACATTGTCAGTGCCTTCTAAGAAGAGGGAAGCAATTTCTTTATTGATTAATAAATATATAAAAATGGATCAGTGTCCAATAAGAGAGTTTGCAAAACTTATTGGCACCCTTGTAGCATGTTGCCCAGCTGTGTCTTATGGTTTTTTGTACACTAAAACATTTGAACAGCAAAAATATCAGGCTTTGTGTGCAACAAACAATGACTTTGATGCAATTATGAACATCAGTGATGATTGTAAAAATAATTTGAAATGGGGGAAAAATCTAATTCAAATTTCAAAAAATCTAATAAGACAGTACAACTTTTCTTTAGAAATAAATTCAGATGCATCAAGGACAGGCTGGGGAGCATGCTGTAATGGTAAAGTTGCAAATGGTTTTTGGACTTTAAAAGATAAGGAAAATCATATTAACTTCCTTAAACTTTTAGCCGCTTTTCTGGGTTTACAATGTTTTGCCAAAGATTTACACTCTTGTCAGATATTATTGAGAATAGATAATACCACCGCAATTGCATACATAAATAGGATGGGGGGTATACAATTTCCAAAGCTTAATTGTTTAGCTAGGAGTATATGGCAGTGGTGTGAGGTCCGTAGAATATGGTTGTTTGCCTCTTATATCAAGTCAAAAGATAATAAAGAAGCTGATCAAGAATCTAGAATAAAAAATATAGACTCAGAATGGGAATTGGCTAACAACACTTTCCTAAATATTACTAGGACACTTGGAGAACCGGACATAGATTTGTTTGCAACCAGAGCAAACAAAAAATGCCATAGATATATATCTTGGCATAGAGACCCATATGCAGAGAATATTGATGCTTTTACTGTAGACTGGTCAACATTCAACTTATTTTATGCTTTTCCTCCCTTTTCGTTAAATCCAAAATGTATACAAAAAATTATTAGTGATAAGGCAACAGGTATAATAGTTTTCCCTCTATGGACCTCACAACCCTGGTATCCTTTTATAGCTGAGTTAGCAACTTCAAAAGTGTTACAGTTCAAACCATCAAAGGATTTGTTAATATCACCTTTCAGAACACTACATCCCCTGTACAACAGTCTTTCCCTGGGAGCCTGCATCTTATCAGGGAAGCGTTCCGGAGAAAACTAACTCCTGACGAAACAATAGATGTCATGGTAGTTTCTTTATCACAAAACACTATTAAACAATATACAACAGCACTTAAAAAGTGGTGGTCGTTTTGCAATGGAGAAAACATATATGAGTTGTCAATACCTAAAGTTTTAAAATTTCTCACAGAAATATTATCACAAGGCGCTTCGTACGCTACTCTTAATACATGCCGTTCAGCACTGTCTCTTATTATAGATACAAGTTTAGGTACAGATATACAAATTAAGAGATTTTTTAAGGGAGTTTTCAAAATAAAACCCTCTAGGCCTAAGTATAATGACACATGGGATCCATCTGTTGTCTTGAACCATATCCAAGGTTGGTCACCAAACAGTAACCTTAGCTTAGAAAAATTAACCAAGAAATTGGTTATTTTGTTAGCTCTTACAACTGCTCAACGTATTCAAACATTGTCAGTTATCCGATTGAGTAACATAGAGTTTACGGATAATGGTGTAAAAATAACGATTACAGATCTTTTAAAAACTACGACTCCATGTAAGGATCAAGTCGTAATAAAGCTTCCTTCCTTAGATACTTATCTGGAAATATGCCCCGTATCGGTACTTAGACATTACATAGACCAGACCAGGGCACTCAGAAAATTAGACACAAATAGCTCGGATAAGCTACTTATATGTTATAAAAAACCATATAACTGTGCCAGTAACCAAACAATTAGTCGCTGGATAAGGCAAGTTATGGCTGAGTGTGGTATTGATGTAAAAAAGTTCACACCTCACTCTACGCGCCATGCGTCCACGTCCTTGGCGTGTAGAGAAGGCATAACATTAGATAGTATATTTAAATCTGCTGGTTGGTCAGCAGGATCTAGTGTTTTTGCCAAACACTACAATAGACCCTTAAGTACAGAAAATGTTAGTTATACTTTTGCAAAAGCTGTTTGTAATGTTAAGGTTTAATTTTTTATTTAGTATATATAAGTACCTATATCTCAAAATAAGATTGGTACCTGTTGTGACATTGATGTGATAAATCACATTAAATTGATCTTATTAAATTCTGTTTTTTGATTGTATACTATACCATTATTATTTTATGAATTCCAACAACGCTCTAAACATCTACATAGTGAATACAGAAGATATCTCGGACTAAGCTTGAGTATAATTACATAATTAAACGAACTTACCTGAAGTGAAGTTCTATTGTAATTATACGAAGGGCTTAGTCCGAGATATCAATCTCCCACCCACCCTTTTCATAATCATAGATTATAATATCCCTAGAGTCAGGTTGGAAATCATAATCCTATAAAAGAAACTAATGCTCTGAAAAGAATGACTTACAGATATAGTGTTGACAGCAGACAACCTTATTTCCGTTTTGGATACGAAGCTTTTCGCTTCCTCTAAATATTCGCGGTACACACAATGCGAGGATTGTGGAACTACATAGTGAATACAGAAGATATCTCGGACTAAGCCCTTCGTATAATTACAATAGAACTTCACTTCAGGTAAGTTCGTTTAATTATGTAAGAATATCTCAGAAGAAGAGTTTAATGAGCTCCTTGACGTCCCGACAGACTGGGTCAGATTGGTGCGTACAGCTTTTCAAGGATTTGATCCCAGAGTCATATTGGGTCAGCTAGTGAGAAACCGAAAGAGCTATGAGGCTCAAAGGAATACCCTAATCCAGTGGGATCTGAGAAATGTCGGTGATGATCTGAAGGTGATAGACTCCTCAGCCAAAGAGGACTTGTTCTCAAATCAAGAGACCTTGGCACGTGATGTCAACTTCATGATAACTATCTTCTTGGCTCGTAACAACCACATCAATAAAATTATCAAGAAGGCCAGAGGGGGGGTTGAAGACATTCTGAACATGCTGAAAGAGAAATACAATATTGATGATGATACACATAAAAGTGGAACTTCTCTAGAATCAAGGACCATCACACTCCCAAGAATTGCAGGTGTATTCCCAGGTACTGCGGTCAGAATGTTCCATGACAATGCTGTAAAGGAGATTGTTTCTTACGAATCTTTCCCAGGGACGGTTAAGTCAGAATCGCATGCCATCAGCTGTCCATTGCTGCCATCGATCTGTCCAACCACTTTGACAGCAGCCAATGGTGACAACTTCCACCCTGTGATGATTTGGACAGCCATTAAGTTAGATGAGATAATTCACAGGAAAGACAAAGAACTCACTCCCATAATTGAACTACTCGGGTATTATCGAGCTGGATATCAATCCTCTGCTGTGACTGAAAAGTCCAGGTTGGTCATGTTCAGATACTGTGGTTTGATTGTAAAGAAAGGAGATCATCTGACTAGCGACTCAAAGGCCCTAGTAGCCTCTTGTATGTCTAGCCTGGGTCACATGAGGACAGATGATGAGAATCACGAGCTATTAATGAAAGTAGCTAAAACTGGGGACATGTCCTTGTTTTAGGTCAAACTTCCCTTACGTGATTTATTTAGTATAGTGTGCTAGTTTTAGTTTCTTTTTTATTAGTTAGTTTTAGATTAGTAAGTTAGGTTAGTTTTATCATGTAGTTGTATTTAATTTAAATAATTTTTTTTATTATTATAGTTGTTTTATTAATTTAGGTTAGAAATAGGCTTAAGGGAATAAAATAGAGAACTTTGGTCCGATAGGTACGCGAATAACGAACGAGAAAATAAACGTACTACCTAGTCGATTGCAATCTCTAGTAAGTAACGCTACCAAAACATATCGTTATAAAAAATTGAGAACCAAAGTATCTCACATTTTACAAATAAAATTAAATAGTTAATGAATAAAAAAAATCTCGTACTATCTACACTATTAAATTTGTACGTAAAATTATCATAAAAAAAAACCGTGGCATAAGTAATTGCGTCCTGGCGAGGTGACGTAGACTGTAGATTGTCGCAGGTTCAGGAACTGGCGTTGTTTGTGAATCCTTCAGTGGTCTAAATGCGACCCAACTCTTGACGTTGGCCAAGGACGTCTAGCGTAATTTTAGGCCAAAACCTGGAGGCCGAAAGGCGGCCTGTTCAAAGCTGTTCAATCCTAAGACAAAATGAATTAGGGTTAGACCAGCGTGATCAGACTGAACTTCCGATTGAGGAAAACTGTTAAAAGATACGTACCAGAAAAAATAAAGATGAATGCTTAGAATAATACTTAATATACCATTCTCAATATAGTTTTGCCATAAGGTATTAATAGGACGGCAGAGATAGACTGGTTCACTTGAAAAAAACTCGTTAATTTTCCACAAACTGGGTCCGTCAATCGATACAACTTTTTCAACTCAGAAAAAAATGGGGACCCATCTGTCAGAAGAAAAATAATTCGAATTACGAAATAAAAAGATAAAAATCGACCAGGCTCAAATACAAACGGAAAAAAGGTTGATTATAAAGAACCAAAAAGTTTTGACATGCAGAGTTATGCTGCAGTACCCACACCTCGTAGCAATTACTTTTTTTCAAAGACATTCAACGTACAGTTTTGACTTCGTTAAAGCCTGTCTAACCTGAAATGACGCGTCATTTCAGCTTAGATGAGGTCTTCTATTTTTAACCGACTTCAAAAAAGGAGGAGATTATAATGTTCGTCTGTATGTATTGTTTTTTATGTTATCATCGATATCTTCGTCAACTGTCGACTGATTTTGAAAATTCTTTTTTTATTTGGTAGAGGAAGCTTGCGCGGTGGTCCCATGTAAATTTTATTAACTTTGCTTGGGTAGTTTTCAAGTAAGCTTCGATAATAGGTTTAATCCACTTTGTGTATCTTGATGATGTTATTTTTTTTTTTTATAACAATGCACACTTGATTTCCAATTCACTTTAGACATGGGCAGAATGGTCGACATCGGCTTTGCTTGCCATACCTACTATGAAATAGAATAGAATACTTCATCTCACTGTTGTTGACATAGCCAGTAGTTGTAAACGAATTGGTGTGGGGGTAGGTACCATAACTAAAAAGTTAAAAATAAAAAACTATCTTACAAAAAAAAAAAAACAACCGACTTCCAAAAAAACACTACACAGTGAAAAATAACTTTAATTTCGGAATCGGTGCCAAAAAACGGAAATACAAAACCAAAGACCACCGACTTCCGAAATTAAAGTTATTTATCACTTTGTAGTGTTTTTTTTTGGAAGTCGGTTGTTTTTTTTATAAATAAGTTTTTTTTATTATATTTATAGATGTTTCTGTACATCTATCGACATGCTATGAACATTATTGTGCCAAAATAAAATAAAAAATCGTGAACAGAACACTCAAATACGCCTTTCAGCGTCAGTAAAGAGAAATACAATTTGTAGCTAAACAATATAGAAATATTTTACTGAATTTTATGATTATTTCGCTATCGACTTCTACATGAGACGGGTGGTGCAAAGCAATCAAATTCGAGTTGAGAATAAGTATAAAAAAATTGGAGACACGATTTCAAATACCTATATAGTGCCTTTTGTAATTGCGAAGTATACCTAAATACATAAAAACAGCAAGATCTTCATACCTTTATCGAAGCACACACCACAGACGGCGGCGGTGCGTTCGAGAACAGGTATGGTCTAGACACATTCCTTAGCAAAGTGATGAGTTCTTTGGGCCCCGTGGTGTACCCGCCGGCTGCCCCGCTCACTGCCTTGCCCAGGGTCGAGCAGATGATGTCTGCCGCGCCCAAGACGCCGCAGTATTCCTCTGTGCCCCTGGAATAAGGAAAATGACATTTCAGACGCGGTTTCGAATGGCTTTGAATGCGGTGCGTTAAATTTTTAAAGATGCAGACCGCCCATTGTGTCACTGTATGTGTAAAATTTCTACATTTATGTCCGTAATTTTAATGGTATACATAATAAAGAGTATTCTATCTATCTATCTGTGCAGAATGAAACTGACTAAGATTAAGGGCCAGTATCCAGAAAGGCTCTGTACCTAAGTATTCACCACATGAATAATTTTTTTTTCGACAGTTATTAAAAAAAAAGCTATATCCTACAAAAGTGCAATACTGCGGTTAACGTGTATGGAACAGGTTTTTTTTTTTTTTTTGGAAAGAAGTTCTTTAACGCGGCTTGCGATATGAGTAAACTGACAGAAATCGTCACGCGAAAAAGCGTTCATACTTGTACGCCCCCTCAATGCGACTTTCTTTCGAATTTTTCATCGTGGTTGTCGTTTTCATAGTTTTCGAGGGTGCTAAAGTCGATAGTGAGGTGAAAATTGTAAAGCCAAGACGGCGGCTGGGAAAATTTTGTTTATATTTTAAATTATACGTGACAAGGAACTTCGTTCCTGTCCTGACGGGTCCCCCCGACCGCATAGTTTTTTTAAATAACTGACGAGAAATTTCAACGCAGGGAGTCCACAGGTTCAATTCATAGGTTACCATGGATTCATGAACGTGTTAAGGTTGCGCATCAATGTCCCTATCACCCTGTATTAGTATCCACTTTACATGTTAACCTAAGAGCGTATGTGCACTATCCCTAAGCAATATACAAGGTGGAACAGGACGATTGGCATTCCTTTAAACCATGTAAAGATCATCATGTTCTTTACCCATATACAAAAAATCAATCAAATCCAATGAATACTTTAGCTAATAATAGGTAAACATTGCCGCCGCCGCGCCCTGCACCCCACACCGCACTGTTAATCAGTGACTTTTCGTAGATAAAGCGTGTTTACTTTTAATGCAGATTCTGCTATTTATTTTGTTTGAAAACTGCAATTTTTTAATTTTCCATTATCTACTAATCTTCGTGTTTTAAAATGTTTCGATGGATTAGTACTGTGCTCGTTTTCATTTAATGTCGTAAGTCCAGATACACGTTGTATAAAGATGGCACAGAATAAGAGGTCGTGTGGTGGAACATTTTAAAGTATTACCTACTTTTGTTTGTATCGGACTTTGCAAATACCTAGTACCTAGCTTCATAATTAGCAGTAGGTATGCTCTACAAAAAGCGAAGGTCCAACAAGGAACATAAGTAAAACACAAAAAAAAACACATGTAAGTATCTACATATCTGACCAGCTGAACACGTGTAGATATGATTGCAATGAGGAAAATGTAGTCATTTTTAATGAACAGAGCAAATTCCTTATTCTGAAAATGCCACGATCTCAAACAGACCTTGAATTACGTACAAAATGAATACAAACCGTGCAATTTTGTATAAACGGTCATTATTTTATTATGGTCAACCGAACGTCAATGGTAGGTAGCAGATTGACCTTGGAAGCGTCTGTATGCCGTAGCATTAAGGGCGGTTTTCGTGAATCAACTACTGGCCTGTGGTTGACTATACGTATTGGCAGCAATACTATGAGTGTATTTTGTTTCTGAACAATCCATAAAGAGTTGTTACAAAAGCATTCGCCACTAAACCGTAACAATTTACCGGTTTTGGCCGTTCAAGTCAATAAAGAAAATCGGAAAATCGTTGAGAGCTCCAATTCCATCTTATTAACTTGTGTGCGATATTGTTAATCTGAACTCGAACTTAGGATAAGAATTCAAAACGATAGTAAGTCAACCTTGATGCAATATGCAGCATCGAATTAATAAGTAAAATATTATGCAACTCCTGCGATAAGAACGCATCGATGAAGACTGATTAGGTGGTTAAATACTCAGATTCTGCGGAACTGAGATCGTCATTAATACAATTACAGACTGTGAAAAAAAACATAGCTAATTTTATTAACCGACTTCAAAAAAAGGAGGTTCTCAGTTCGTCAGAATCTTTTTTTTAAATTATAATGTTCCCCGATTAGTCGAAGACGGCTGGACCAATTTGGAAAATTATTTTTTTTTTGTTTGAAAGGGTTCCTAGGTGCTCCCATATAAATTTTATGAACTTTGCTCAAGTAGTTTTTGAGTTAGCTTCAATAATACGTATTTTTCCCATTTAGTCTATGTGGATGACGTCATGATGTTATAATAACTTCCTGACACTGTAATTTACATAGCAGGTAGTGGTATTCGAATTTGTGTGGGGTAGGTACCACAACTAAAAGGCGAAAAATAAAAACTTTTTTACAAAAAAAAAAAAACAACCGACTTCAAAAAAAAACACTACAGTGTGAAAATAACTTTAATTTCGGAAGTCCATGGCATAAACGAAAAACATGGTGTTTTTCTGGAAATCGGTTGTTTTTTAAAAAAGGTAACTTCGTTCTAATTAGGGTTTATGGTTTCTCGAGGTTTTTCATTTCTCGGGTCTCGAGAATTCTCGAACTCAATTTCTAGGGACTACTACTCTATTCATGTTTAATTTTGTTGTTTAAATAATAATAAAAAACGTCTTTAATACACATAATGTTACAACAAGTTACAGTATTTTTCTTCTTTTCATAGAATATAATCACAATCAACTTTTTTATTAACTTTAACCACTTTCTTCTCTCTGATACAAAAATAATCAAATTTAAAAAAAAAACACTTTTTTATGAACTAAAAAGGAACTCAACTCGATTATTAATAACTATGTGAAAATCCTTTTTTTTGGGGTGGGAAATCATCAAATGACTTCTCCCGCGATCGGCGGAGCGGGACGACGTTTCAGCCTTTTACTGACTAAAACCCACCCGTGTTCCTTCAGTTGCCTGTGCCGGGGCCACGGTAAGTGTTAATTTAACCTGTGCTTGGACTAGTAATCACTTAAAACTTTGAATTAATTCTGATAAAATATGCCTTAAGACAAACCAAAGCATTTATAGCATTGTTAGAAAGCCGGCTCCTTATTTTGCTGACAACTTTTCCCGACACGGAAAACACTCGTTCGTTTTCAGTTGAACAGGCTCGACTGAATTTAGTTCTCAGTATAATTTTTCCAAAAGAGAATGACCAAAAGTGGTACCAAAAAGTCTCATGCATCAAGACAAAAATTTTATAGTATAATTATTTTCATAATTTTTTACGACATTACATGTCGGGGATTTGATTTTTAAACAGGGAATTTAATTTTAAGTCGAAAAGTACGGATATTGTTTTACTCCCTTTACATGACGTTCCGTTTCACATGATAAATATAAGTAATTAATATAATCTCGATTTGCGTGTGTGACTCCGTCGGAGGCGGAATCCTTTGATTGTATCGACTCGGTACAATCTACAAATCCGCAAACTAGGCACTTCTAACAAATTACTTCTCGAGTTCTCGACTTTTCTCGATTTCAATTTATCGGAATCGAGAACTACGGATTTCCCGGGAATAAACCCTAGTTGCAATGGATCGTAGTTTGGGACCACGGAATAAAAAGTTCCGTGTAATGGGACCTCCGAATCGTTGCTTCTGAAATGCGGATCCATGCAAGAGCTCTTGCATCTAGAAGGATTAGGTCTAGCAAGTAAGATATCTCGTCATTTAATAAATCGAACCAAGCCACGTAACGTCATATTTGGAGAATCCACAGTTACCAACTTACCGGCCAGTCTCTCCAAAGAATCCAGTAGCATGGCTGTCATCCACAGCCAGTAAGGTGCGGTATTTGTCAGCCAAATCCCGTAGGCCCTTTATCGGTGCCACAGTGCCGTCCATTGAGAACACGCCGTCGGTGACAATCAGCTTGATCCGAGCCTCGCTGTGAGCTAGGAAATGCTCTAGTTCTGTATAACAAGGATACAATTTTAGGAAGAACGAAGCTAGTTATTTCGTTTGTAGTTAAACTGATTTCAATTGGATTGGTTGGTGTTATTTTGGTGAACCAGTTAACATGAGGTTTAGCGGCAGATTTCAGATCTAAGGCCAACCACCACCTCTTAAGAAGTATTATTTCAATCTTACTTCATAGTGAGAGAGATGGAGGTATAAGTCCTGCATAGCTCTGTCTCTTTCTCACACTGAAGTAAGATTAAAATAAGTAAAATAAGATTAATATTGCTTATGAAGTGGTGGTTGGCCTCCTGACTACGGAATCCGAAGGTAAACTAAAGCGATTATGGCGCATGGTGTCTTCCTACTGTGTGGTACCTACCTAAGTTATTAAAAATGGAAATGGAAAGTTTCTGCAGTTTGTCAGATAATTTAAAATCAGAGATGAGGTGTTTTTTTTTTGTTTGTTATTCAAGTAAAATTTTTGCTACATTCGCTTAGAAAATATCCGTCTAAGCATTTTTATTATGGCACCAAAACTGTAGGGCCATTGACTTTGGTTCTTGACTTTGAAAAATCATTCTTTTCATACACGGTAAAACGTGAATACCTACCACTTTAGTATTCATTAAATGACTTCAAAAATAGAAGGAGGTTATCAATTCAACACGTATGTATGTATGTAATGTTATTGGAACTGCGAGATATTGACATAATTATGATAATCTATTAAGGCTTTCAATCAAATATACAAAATGTTATAGGTGTGGTATGTGTTAATCGAATTGTAATAATTCTTATTTATTGGCTTACAATTACTTCAACTTACTTTAACTTTACTTCAATTACTTTAACTTACTTTAACTTTGTGTAAGTTTCATCAAAATTGGTTCAGAAGTTTTCAAGATATGGACTAATACGGGTAAGTGTCTGCAGTGCCTGGCTTGTTGATACGACCTACGGGGTGGTGTCAAAGAGAAAAAACATCTCAAAACCTTGATCAAATTCTAGTGCAATAGTTACAACAAAACTATTAACTACTTATTACAAACGAATATTCCTGTTTTCACTTAAAACTAAAAAATACAAAATAAAAAAAGTAATTTAAAAACCTTAAATCGGCTTCAAAAAGAAATTAACTCAAAATTATGAAATAACTTTAAGTCGGTGGCAAAAAACACAATACAAATCTCAAGACACCGACTTCCGAAATTAAATTTATTTAATAATTTAGAGTTAATTTTTAATTTCTTTTTGAAGTCGATTTTTTTTAAATAACTTTTTTTCACCATGAAATAATAATAGTTTAACTTTAAAGAATACGTGCCAATGCTTTTGAAGTTAAGCACCCGTGTATCTAATCAATCATGTCTTTCATAATTTCTCGTGATCTATAGGGACTTACCGTTCAAATCCCTATGAGGATACCGGAACTTCTGCGCCTTGCACAGTCTTATGCCGTCAATGATGGAGGCATGGTTCAAGGAATCGGAGAACACGGCGTCTTCGGGCGTCAGCATGGACTCGAAGAGACCAGCGTTGGCATCGAAGCAGGACCCGTACAGGATCGCATCCTCGCGATCGTGGAACTTGGCCAGACGGTGCTCTAGCTCCTACGGATATGATGAAGGTACAATAACTAAACTTCTTGTTTTAGCGTTTCGATTAACTTGTCGCGGTGGCAATCCAAAGTAAATTATTAATACTAAATAATACTAAATAATACTAAATAATACTAAATTATTTCATTGCTACCAAATCTATGAATTTTTTAAGACCTACCTAAAATGAGTTTTTAAATAGGTGTTTTAATTTTGAACTTTGGCATTAGTTCGCATTTTTTGTTCAACAAAATACTTGAAAGGTTTTTTTGTGATGAATTTTGCAAGGACTTTTCAAGTGCGAGGCGACTTTTATTCGCATGCAAATTACAAAACGAAGGCAAGGACAAGGATACTGCTTACATACAAAATTGGTAAGCAGTTAAACAATATTTTGTTTATCAAACAACAAACTTAACATTGTAGTTGAAAAACATGTTCTCCCATACATTCCAACTGCAAATGTAAGTTTGTACGCACAATATTGAGCGATTTACCGTGTTATTTTAAGACCATAGACTTCTTATAGGTTTTCCTGTAATATATAAGGTATAGAACTAATTTCTGTATTTTTATCAAAATTTTAGGTTAAGTAGTTTCGGAGATAAGGTGAGGGGTATGGTCAATTTTCGTCTGTTTTCTTAAATAACTTTAAGACAGTTTAATTTAAAATTATAAAAAAAAAAAACTATTCGAGATCTCACAGTAAGCCCTTTTGATAGATATGTCACACGGTAGGTACAGTTTGAAAAACATTTTTTTTTATTTTCTAACTTTTTCCCCAAAATGAACCCCATAATCTAAATTCATTTATTTACGTTACACGTTCGTGTTTGGGTCACCGAAATTCATATGTGTACCAAATTTCAATTTAATCGGTGCAGTAGATTCGGAGCAAATCGGCTGTGACAGTCGGACAGACAGACAAATAGAGACACGAGTGATTCTATAACGGTTCCGTTTTTTCATTCGGACGTACGGAACCCTAAAAAAAGAACATAACATCCTGTAGGTAGCACATAGTGCCTGCTATGGAGTAATTAAAGAAACCGCTGCTAGGTGGGCTCTATTAGGAATATAGATGCCCCAGAGGTCGCACTTGCGTCCAAACGAGGCACCCAAAAAATATCCTTACCTTGTGTATTGTCTGTGTGCCGCAAATGAACCGAACAGAACTGAGCCCTGCGCCATATTTCTTCAAGCCTTCTCTAGCAGCTTCTACCACCTCCGGATGGTTCTGTATTAAAAACAATACATTATAAGTAGGTAAAGGTCTCAAGTGAATTAGTAGTGTAAGCGTCGATATTATATTTTAAACCGACTTCAAAAAAGGAGGGGTTCTATGTTCGTCAGTATGTATTTTTTAATGTATGTTCATAGTTATTTTCATCAACTGTGAACCGATTTTGAAAATTCTTTTTTTAATTTTTGGTAGAAGAAACTCGTATTGTGGTCCCTTGTTTATTATTATACATACATACATAAACTCACGCCTTCTTCCCATGAGAGTAGGCAGAAACTACGCCACCTGCTACGATCCTTACATACTCCTTTTGCCTCGTTTACGTTCACACATCTGGTCATACACGCACGCTGGTTGAGAGTACTACGCACCTGACCTTTCTGAAGAACATCACCAATAAGATCACTATATGTGGCGTTTCCACTGACATATGCCGTGTAAATACCTTTTCATAGTCGACTTTCACTCATCCTCTCAACATGACCAAAGCATTTAAGCATACTCTTTTAAATTTTTGTCACTAAGTACATCTTCTTTTAAACCGCACCGTTGCCTTATCACATCATTCCTCAGTCTATCATTTATAGTCACACCACACATGATTCGCAAGGAACGCATTTCCACAGCATTTATTCTACTTTCATGCTTCTTTTGCCACACCCAACATTCACTTCCATACATAAGCGTAGGCACCAGCACACCATTGTGAACAACCAGTCGGGCCTTTTTGGACATTAACTGGTTGGTCACAATCGCATGTATAGCATCATTCACTTTATTTCCCGCATTTACTCTCCTTTCCACATCTTCCCTTGTAAACAGACTCCCCAAATTTGGGGAGTCTGTTTATTATTATGGTATGGACTCCCATATAAGTTTTATTAACATTGCTTGGATAGCTTTTGAGTTATCTTCAATAACACGTATTTAATCCACTTAGTAGTATGTTTTGATGATGTTATAAAACTTCCTTTCACTATTGTTTACATAGCAAGTTGTGGTATACGAATTGGTGCGTACCACAACTAAAAAGTGAAAAATAAAAAACTTAAAAAAAAAACAACCGACTTCCTGAAAAAAAAACACTACACAGTGAAAAATAACTTTAACTAACTTTAATTTTGGAAGTCGATGGCAAAAAACGAAAATACAGGAGCGAAGATATCTACTTCCGAAATTAAAGTTATTCGTCTATGTATTCCATGTTTTAACGAGAAAAAGCAATAAGTAGACTTACAGAAAGTCCTAAGTAGTTGTTAGCGCAGAAATTCAGGAACTCTCCTTCGATGCCTTGAACTGTCACCTGAAAATATTAAGTTAATTAGTGGACAGGAAGAATTAGCCGCATCTATATAAGTTCTATCAATTCACACACGAAATCTCTTAAGGGGTCATTGAACTCATCATTATATGAACAACTTGTTACTAAGGGACAAAATTTGAAATCGCAAAAAGAACTGCTGTTCCCTACATTTCGTCAAAATGTACCCCTATATTTTATTGGATAACTATTAATATACCGGTTAAAATAGCTTCGGAATCCCCGAAACGATCAATTGCAATTGTCAATTTTTACGTGATTGATACACAGTCACCAGTGTACGACTAAACGCTGACAGACACTACGCCGACAGACTGAACACCGACAAGCCTTTTCTTCGACGGGGCTCTTCGCCGACAGGACACTTCGCCGACAGGACACTCCGCCGACAGGTACCCCGAGGGCACCCCGAGGTTCGGTTTGGTTAGGTTCCTTTAAACACTGAACACAGAAATAGGAGCCTCGCACAGCGGGGCTCCGTCAACCTGCCATACTTATTTCTTGCTGCTATACTTATTTCTTCTTTGCAATGATACGTTTTTAATGTGATTTTGCGTTAGCTTAAATAACCCCACGAAAAGAAGAAGTGGGGTAATTTCGACTAATCTAAAGTCATAATTACCCCGCTTAATTTTTGTATAATATTGTGAAACACTAGTGATGTCCCATTATATCGATACTCTGTAAATAACATAAACATTGGTACATGCTGCGATAAACTCGATAAACTGTACAGTGAACCACTTGAAAAGATTTGATCATCATTTTATAATTTACTTATGAAATGATGATCAAATCTTTTACTATTCTTGTGAAACGTGAAAACAAGTTTTTTTTGTCTCTCATCCGCTTCTCCACTACTTTACGACTGATCCACTTCTTTCGCGCTTTGATTTTCAAAAGCTTTAGTATTAAATCAGCTGGTTTGCCAATACTGTCACGGCTCGTTAAAATCTTCTTACGACAGTCCCGTTCATGTTGTTAATTGAGCCTTTCAGCTTCGTCGCTCCAATTATTCTTAAGTTACAGTATGCAGCATGCATAAAAATGCAGCTAAAAGATCGCTGGGAAGAAAAAATAATCCAATGGCAGAGGCTGCATATTGGTGCGAACCTCCCAAAAAGTGAATTCGCAAGGATTCTGACGGATGATATCCCAGATGGATGAACTGAACTCCGGTAATTCAGCAAAATGACTTTAAAAAGACCGGAGATAAAATAAACAATATTGTAATTATATTTTAATTAGTCTTAAAAATAAGGTTTTTTTTTTTAATAAAAGTTTATTCAATGTTTATGTTGATCAGATTTATCGACAATGTTGATTGGTATGCGTTCCTGCACAACTGACTATGGAAAAAGTCGAAATTACCCTTCCAAAGTGATTAAAGTATTTTTTTGCGTAACTGAACCATGTTAGGTGATAATAAGGCATAGATTGGTATGAATTATGGCATAAATATACTCTGGCTGTTAGTTTCAAAACGATAACGACTTTAGTACGTTAAATATGTGTCATAGTTGAAATAACCGCACCTTGGGTTAATTGTAACTATTTCTTCCCAATTTCAAAAACATAACAGCAAGGTGGTAGCAAGGTAACAGGTAACAGGTGGTAGCAAGTCTGTTGTGCCGGATCTTTAATATGTGTTGGAGATATGGCCGTGTGCCGGATGATTGGTGCAAGGCTCTAATCGTACCACTATATAAGGGAAAAGGTTCTCAGCAGGAGTGTAAAAACTACCGCGGCATTAGTCTTTTGAGTGTTGTTGGCAAACTGTATGCAAAGGTTTTAATAAATAGAGTGATAAGAGTGACAGAGGAGAAAATATGGGATGTGCAGGCAGGATTTAGAGAGGGAATTGGCTGTACAGATCAGATCTTCTCCCTAAGGTGCATAGCCGAAAAACATCTGACAAAGCACAAGAAAGTTTACTGTGCTTTCGTTGACTTGGAGAAGGCCTATGACAGTGTGTGGAGGGAGGAACTGTGGTCGACACTGTCGGTGTACGGTGTGGACTGGCGCTTGGTACGGGCACTGAAATCTTTATACAAGGATTCCAGTGCTTGTGTTAGGATAAATGGGGCATACACGGACTGGTTCTGCATCTCGAGGGGTGTTAGACAGGGTTGTGTAGCCTCACCATGGCTGTTCAACTTGTACATGGATAGTTGTCTGACAAATTTGAAAGAGGGTGAGTGCGGATTGAGGATGAATGATTTGCTGGTCAAATTCCTTCTCTACGCAGATGATCAAGTTCTACTTGCATCGTCAGCAGAACAGTTGCAAGACATGGTGACTGTCATGGTTGAAGCATATAAGATGAAAGGGATGAATATAAATGTGAATAAGACGAAGGTCATGGTGTTTGAAAGAGAAGAGGACGTATCGATGTGTGATGTGAGAATATAAATGATAAAAGTGTGGAGCAAGTACGTGTGTTTGTATATTTGGGGAGTCTGTTTACAAGGGATGGAAAGATAGATGAAGATGTGGAAAGGAGAGTAAATGCGGGAAATAAAGTGAATGATGCTATACGTGAGGTTGTGACCAACCAGTTAATGTCCAAAAAGGCCCGACTGGCTGTTCACAAGGGTGTGCTGGTGCCTACGCTTATGTATGGAAGTGAATGTTGGGTGTGGCAAAAGAAGCATGAAAGTAGAATAAATGTTGTGGAAATGAGTTCCTTGCGAAGCATGTGTGGTGTGACTATAAATGATAGACTGAGGAATGATGTGATAAGGCAACGGTGCGGTTTAAAAGAAGATGTAGTGACAAAAATTGAAAAGAGTATGCTTAGATGGTTTGGTCATGTTGAGAGGATGAATGAAAGTCGACTAACAAAAGGTATTTACACGGCAGATGTGAGTGGAAACGCCGGGAGGGGACGCCCTAGGAAGACATAATAGTGATCTTATTGGTGATGTTCTTCAGAAAGGTCAGGTGCGTAGTACTCGCAACCGGCGTGCGTGTATGACTAGATGTATGAATGTAAACGAGGCAAAAGGACTATGTAAGGATCGTAGCAGGTGGCGTGGCGTTCTATAGTTTCTGCCTAGCCCCATGGGAAGAAGGCGTGAGTTTATGTATGTTCAAAAACATAGTTCCTTTGAATATACAAGGCCTACGTAAAAAAGACCTCAATTAAAGCTTTTATAACATAAATGTATGTAATCTATAACACATAACATCTCGCCTGTATTCCCCGAAAGGTTAAGCAGAGGTGTACCTACACCCACATTTCGACAGTTATGTTTATGTCCCAGGTGTAAGGTGTGTTTATGTAATCTATTATCAACCATAATTATTGTATTCAAAGACGAGTGTGTAGACTTTTGAAGCTGACTTTTGTTTTTGTAGTCGAAATAGCGGCCCGACCTTACCTACCCCACACAAATTCGAATACCACTACCTGCTAGAGCTATATAAATTACAGTGACAGGAAGGTATTATAACATCATCCACATAGACTTATTTATCATCTGAACGTACCGTGGGAAAAATACGTATTATTGAAGCTAACTCAAAAACTACCCATGTAAAGTTTTAATAAAATTTGTATGAGACCACCTAGGAAGTCCGACTCTTTAAAAAAAAAATCCAAATCGGTTCAGCCGTCTTCGAGTAATCGGGGAACATTTACATAAAAAAAAAATAAGATTCCGACGAACTGATAACCTCATCCTGTTTTTGAAACCGGTTAAAAAGAAGAATATGGGTAAGTAGGTAGGACTATTTACTACATTCAATCACGGACAAAGAACCATTTTGTAGGTTTACCTTTTTTTGATAATTAGGTAGGTATCCGGCCTTTGTAAAAGGTTTTGCATGTTGCAGCATATACATACAAACATAAACTACGCCTTCTTCCCATGTAGGTAGGCAGAAACTACAGAACGCCACCTGCTACGATCCTTACATACTCCTTTTGCTTCGTTTACGTTCATACATCTGGTCATACACGCACGCCAGTAAGACCACTATTATGTCTACCTACGGCGTCCCATCCCGGCGTTTCCACTGACATTATCATCTGCCTAGCCTTTTCCCAACTATGTTGGGGTCGGCTTCCAGTCTAACCGGACGCAACTGAATACCAGTATTTTACATGGAGCGACTGCCTATCTGACCTCCACAACCCAGTAACTGGGTAATACGATACCCCTGGGTAAGACTGGTTGTCAGACTTTCGGGCTTCTGACGACCCGTAACGACTGTCAAAGATCCACGAATGACAGCCGGGACCAACGGCTTAACGTACTTTCCGAGGCACGGAGGAGTCTCGGTATGTAAAGATGGTCACCCATCCACGAACCAACCCCGGCAAGCGTAGCTTAACCTGATGGATCGACCCGTGCGGCTGTTATTACTTAGCCACGAGCTCCTTTCCACTGACATCTGCCGTGTAAATAGGTACCTACCTTTTGTTAGTCGACTTTCATTCATCCTCGCAACATGCATGTTACAAGAACCAACATTATATCATTACCAGAAGTATCAACTAATGTAAGGGACAAACCACGGTTTTTCAGGAGAGCCAAAACCAATTTTATTTTTTTAAATCTGTCTATAATTTTTTACTGTCTGCTCCAATTTTAATTGTGTCTAGAACAACGTTTCGTAGAATTTCCTCTTCTTTTATGCTATAAACGAAATATTTGTGAATAGGCGGGTCCACACAGAGCGAGCAGCCTCGCGAGGCATTTGCCGCGCGAGGAAACTATCCCCAAACGAGCGCGGCAGCCTCGGTATCATCGCGAGGCTGCCGCGCGCGGCAAGCCCGAGCCATGTTCGTTCGTTCAGTTGAGAATTAAGGCATCATGGCACCAGACGTACGTGTTGCGGTGGCAGCTGTTGCTTTTATCCTTATAAATAGGATTATAAAAAAGAGAAGACAACAAAAACTTAAACGAAGACGATATTGGATCCAGACTTTATACAAAAACAGATTATTATATAATGGGAACGAACTGTACCAAGAATTGATAAATGATGGAGTGGAAAAAAATTTTGCACGCATTACTACAGAGGAGTTGGATCTATTGTGTTCAGAATTACAAAGCAGACTTCGAAGAAATGATACGAACTGGCGTCGAGCGATAACCGTGAGAGAAAGGATACTTTTGACATTACGGTTCTTAGCGACAGGAGATTCTTATACCAGTTTGCAGTATCTCTTTCGCATTTCCAAACAATCTATTTCGAAGATTGTTCCTGAAGTTTGCGATGCCATCATCGAACATTTAAAGGATCATGTAAAAGTGAGTAAAAAAAACCAATCTTGTCAATTTAGTCCAATCATTTTAATAGAACTTTAAAATAACCATAAAAAGAAAGAAAGGTGAAATTAATTTTAATTAGTGGTTCGTATTACGTTTTAGCATAATTAGGAGGCAGGAAGCCGTGGGAGAGGAGGAATGTCTGATAGATTTTGAAAAGCCATCGGAGGGGAAGGGGGAGTAGGAATGTCTGATGAATTTTGAGAAATCATCGGAGGGGAAGGGAGAGGTGGAATCTCTGATTGAATTGGAGAAGTCATTGGAACGGTGGAAATAGATGGTTGAGGAGTTAGTGGTGAGGGGGACGTTGGATCGTTATAAGATGAAGCATGAGTGCTTGGACGTTGCGGAGAATCAGTATAGCTTTGTGTATAATAGCCATATTGTTGATAAGCTCCTGTGTCGGCTTGAAATATTATTTCGCATATATCTTTTTTTACGTGCGCCAGAGTTACTGGATCATATTTTCTCAATTCGTTGGCTATGTATTGTCCAAATGCCGAGTATGAGTCACAAGGTGGTGGGGTTGGCTGTGGTTCTGCGCACTGCTGGAGAATCTTGAAAGCTTCAGAAAGAGTTTCGTTCGATAAATCGTCTGCGTCTTTCGCTGGTCTTATTTTGCTTCGTTTTCTGGATCTCTGGTCTTGTGTTCCAACTCTAGATTGTGTGTTATTGGTGCCATCTTGTTGTTGTTGCTGATTTTCCATAACTTGAATGTTGTTGTTGTCAACTGAAGAGTCTTGAACGACTTGAGTTGCTCTTACTGTTTCATCGTTAGTTTTGGTTTCATTCTGTAAAATAATACATACTTTTTTATATCTGTTTTAGGTACCAGGTACAGAACAAGAATGGGTTGCAATTTCAAACGGTTTCCTAAATAAATGGAATTTCCCACATGCTGTGGGAGCGATGGATGGGAAGCATGTTGTTTTGCAGTCACCCATAAACAGTGGCAATGACTACGATAATTATAAATCTTTTTCAAGTATAGTTTTGTTTGCCTTAGTAGATGATAATTACAAGTTTTTATATGTAAACGTTGGGAGTAAAGGACGGATTTCTGATGGAGGTGTATTTAAAAATACAAAATTATACCAAAAGTTTGAGAAAAGAGAACTTAACATCCCATCACCCACAATTTTGCAATTACCGTACTATCCCAAAGTACCATTTTATATATTAGGTGACAAAGCTTTTCAGCTAAATGAATACACCATGAGACCATACGAGGGTAATCCAGAAAGAGGTTCAAAGGAAAGAATTTTTAATTATAGACTCTCCAGAGCACGAAGAGTTGTAGAAAATGCTTTCGGAGTGTTAAGTTCTGTTTATAGAGTTTTGCGTAAACCAATTTTATTGGAACCCGAACAAGCAACAAAAGTAGTCTTAGCATCAATACATTTGTACAACTATTTACGGAGAACACCTTCTAATAGCTTTTCAGCTCCCGGCTTTTTTGATGCGGTGGGAAATGATGGGGAAATCGTAGAAGGAAGTTGGCGAAATGAATCAGAACCAACATCATTATTACCAATTCAACAAATACCACGACGTGGAGGAAATAATGCTAAAGAGATACGTGACCACCTAGCAAGACATTTTATTACAAATGGAACTGTCTCATGGCAAGATGACTATCAATAAAAACTATATTATGTACTTACATTCTCCATAGTATCCCGCGTGGTACCTGGCTCGTTCCTATCAGACATAAATGCAAAGGCATTATATGCAAACCAGCTAGATCTGTAAACCTCATCACGACCTGGAAAATAAGTTACAAGTTTTTATAATAGATAAATAGTTCTTAGTAGTAACTGTGAAAGCAATTAATAAATATATATCTTACCTGATCCTGTTAAACGACTTTTCTTTTCTCGTGATTTTTCCCGCCGGAAGGATCCCATTAATGACTCCATTTTCTTTTTTAAATCAGGAACCGGTACATTCATCTCGCGGCTAATATTTAACCAGGCATCTTCCCTAAGTCCCCTATTTGTATAATTAGGATCACTTGCATTCCATAGCCAGGTGTTTACACCATAGAGAGATATTAATTTTAAACACTGATCTTTATTCATATTTTACTCTTATTATACTCGAGCGAGGCATGAAACAATATACGCGAGCGTCCAGAGTGCGCGCGGCAAACGACTGAGGCGCCTTTGAGCAAAACAAAAAGCCGACACTGGATGGCTCGGGCGCACGGACGCTTGCCCGCGGCAGCGCGCGCGTTTGCCTCGGCCGAGGCACGTCCACACAGAGCGAGCTGCTTCGCGCGGCAAATGCCTCGCGAGGCTGCTCGCTCTGTGTAGACCCGCCTAATGCCCAGTGGTTTCAAATAGAGCATGTCCCTTACATTCAAAAAAGATGTTTAGTTGTGCCTTACATTACTAATATTTTATGTGTAAACCGTCGAGCATAGTGTAAGCAGCAAGACAAATAGAAAATTATACGTAATTCTATTTTAAAGGACTTTTACAGTGTTGGAATTTGATGTTACTATAAATTATCTACTAAAACTGATGGTATTTTAACACCATAGAAATAAGTCTGTCAAATCTACTTATACGTTAGTTTCAGGGTGTACAGCTTAGCTATCATAGATTTTCAAATTAACTGATTTGAGGTTTAAGGTAAGGGTGTAAATTAATTGATAAAAAAATAATTAATTTATGAATAAAAGAGAAGAAAAAATGTTAATGATTGTTAATTTTTTTTTTTGTCATAAATCGTTTTACGCAGTCCAAAAATTTGTACTATATGGAACATTTTTTTAACGATAGAGAATTTTAATAATACCAATCGATAGAGCAGGAAATTCTGAATCCAATGACATATATACCTCATTTTCGCCAAAATGTGCCTTACGTTAATTGATACTTCTGGTATCGATATACAACTTTTGTTTTGTAGCTTTAAATGAATATACAATTATGGAACAATGGTTGTAGACAATAAAATTGTTAGTTGTCGACTGGTCAGAATAAAGACGTAAGCGCATAACAACAAGGCCTAAAAGATCTATGGCACCTTACTTCGCGTGATACGAGAGGGGGACTAGTCTCGTTTGTTTATTGTGGAGTCTAATCTTAAGGTCCTTGTATAAAGTGACCCATCATAATCCAATAAATAAACTTGATTATGCAATTAGGTACGTCGCGTCGCGGTCGCTGAGATCTCTCGACTCTTAGGCACCTAATACTTGGAAACGCGACTGCAGTCAAATAGGTATTCACCCATGTCCAATCCGACGTCACCTTTATCGGAAATATCTTGTTTTAGTGTAGACAAGCTGTTGCCCGCGGCTTCGCCCGCGTGGATGTCAATACTTCCCTATTTGAATCGGATTTTGTTCACAATTTCATGAGTTTTAACTTTTTTGCGCGGAACTCTATTTTTTTTCTAAAATAAAAGAGTCCTAAGTTACTTCTTATAACATCAGCTATCAGCCAGTGAAAGTCCCGTCAAAATCGGTCCAGCCGTTACAAAGATTAGCCGGAACAAACAGACAGACAAAAATTGCTTTTTCGTTATAAGTATAGTACCTACATACTTTCATATGCATTTAGTAAAAATCTGTTATTTTGTCATTACAAACAACTCCAATTTAATTTATTTATATAGATGTATAGATATAGATTAGTAGCTACTCAAAACTAACATATGAATTATAGCGAAAACTGTAAGAAAACGATGTTTTTGTTATGTAGTCAGTACCAGTCTTGTTACAAACTCGTCAGCTCCTGAATGGCGTGAGAAAATCTTTGTTTACACGTCTGGGCGCACTCAGTTCGCCAAAACACTTCATACCATAAACTTAGTTCATCGCACGATGTTATTCTGTGTACGGTAGTACGGTACACTCGAATATACATCCGTCCGAGGACGTGATAAGTGAATCGCTTTATTGCGCAATCGGCGCATGTGTGTGCAGAAATAACCAGTCCCACATGTTTTCCCTGAACTTTATTCAAGTTTATGTAAAGCCGAGACTTCTGAATATTCTGACAGCGAAACGGATCTTTTGCAGATTATGGCTATGGTAAAATACTCATTCACAATGCTCGGCCCTTATTCCAATTTATTTGGGGCATGTTTTCCCTTGCAGCCCTATCAGCCGTCATTTCAGTATAGTATACAACGTGTATCTGGATGTACGACGTTAAATGAAAACGAGCACAGTACTAGTCCATCGAAACATTTTAAAACACGAAGATTAGTAGTTAATGGAAAATTAAAAAATTGCAGTTTCAAACAAAATCAATAGCAGAATCAACTGCATAAAAAGTAAACACGCTTTATCTACGAAAAGTCACTGACCAACGGTGCGGTGCGGGGTGTGGGGCGCGGCGGCGGCAATGTTTACCTATTATTACGGACACAGATCTACATCATGTTGAAAAATAAGAAAATGAAAAATAATTTCCTGTGGCTAAAGTATTCATTGGATTTGATTGTTTTTTTGTTTACGGGTAAAGAACATGATTCTCTTTACGTGGTTTAAAGGAATGTCAATCGTCCTGTTATACCTTGTATAATCGTTGGTCCAGATGAACAGGGTATTAACTCAAAAAAGGCTATTTCTCAGGAGAGCGATTTGAAGTTTTCAAATCAATATATTTCCACTTCTATAAACAATTGGTTAACCTTACCTTTATATTTTTCAAACTTACTTTATTGACAACGTTTTTGCTCACTTCACCGCTTTCTCTATTTTGCTATTAATGAGAAAAAATAGAAAACCTACAGACAGGAACTTAATAATACGTTTTTACACAAAAAATACTAATCAATTTAAATGATAATATTCACGATTAGCACTTTTTAATTGAGAAAGAATTGCACTAAATTCAATAAAGCTTTTGTGAACATAATAGTATCACACAATTAGTTCCTTAATCTAGAAACACCCGTTAACAACTAAATGCAACAATTTATCGCAAAGAAGGTATTAACATGAAATTATTGCTTTATTTCACAAAATATATTAATACACGAACGGAACTAGCTTTTTAATTAATACAGCGTTTTTCAAGTATACGACTGTGTTGATCAAACATGCTGGCAAAAACGTGCGAAAAGGCCGAAGATACCCTACTACCCCGCCCCCCGCCAATTTGATGTTATGTCATTTTAGTACGACTGTATTTTTCAGGGGCGTAGCCTTCATACAACGGCTGTATGAAGGGGGGGGGGGGGTTGTATGATGGGTTGTAATACAACCCGATTCCTATCGGCTTCCCTTCGCAACAACCACTCTTCTTAATGTCTACTGTTGCCAAATACCTGTGTGTGTAACTGTGTATCACATCACATTACAATTATATTTAATACCAGTTAATAGTCATCACAAGATAAAAACCTCAGTTTTTTGTCTGAGTTTATGAGAACTGAACAATTTTTTCTTCGGCTTCCCTCTAATGATAATTTTAGCTGCGCCGCTGGTATTTTTAAGTCAAAAATCGTAAATTTCGAGTTAATACCCTGTTCATCCAAACGAACGAATATTCTTACACATATTATCTAGCCAGTAACATCTTTCACACCCCTTCTATTCCTATCATATGTACCTATTACCTATATGTATAGGGCCATCCACAACCTATGAAATAAATGGTGATAGTCAATGGGTCGTAAGTACTCATAACATGTTTAACTGAGGCATTTATCAACGACGTGTATCTGCATTATACAGGACAAATTTTTATCACTACCCAAACTTTCACAGGGTTTGTTACCCATGAATAAGAACAATGGTTTTTTTTCTCATGATTTAAGAGTTGGTCCCATAGGGAAAGTTGTTAATATTCATGGGTAGAACACCCTGTGAAAATTTGGGTAGTGATAATAAAATTGCCCAGTTTAGATAGGGTCAAATTAAATTAGCTAGTGAAACTCCGCAGACTTGATGGGTATCGATATCTAAACACGTTTACACAAAAAAAAAACTGATTTGTAAACTGATATTTTAAGTGACTAGGCACACTACCGGATGACCCCAAAAAAACATTATCAAATAATTTTTTTTTTATCATGTTTAGATATCGACACCCATCACGTCTGCGGAGTTTTACTAGTTAATTTAATTTGACCTGTATAGGTAGTTTGTTTAGGTACGTGCTAGCACTGAAACCCATTGAAACCTTTTCAAGTACATAAGATGAAAATCTATTCGTCGCGATCGCGTGTGAAAACATATTTTAACACAGATTTTGTCCTAGCATAACAACAGTCAAGTTTCAGATACTCGGAGAAGCGACTTCAAGCGACATCTAATTAAATTAGCATAAATGGTGTGTTGTGTGCCAAATGTATTCAAACAATCGTGTTTGGAATTTTTTCCATGTTATTGAAGTCAACAGCTAAAAGTATTTTACGGTATTTTTATCACTTGACTTTTTATGACATAATCATGAACTTCTCCGAGAATTAGGAAGGGTCTAGACTAAAATATCATATCTAAATAAATATATATCATATTTACTGACGTTATACGTAATTCGCAAGGCTAAGAAGAGAATTCGCACTTGAATTTTCTAATTCAACATTTCTTATTTCATGGGCACTTTTGTAACATCAGAAGCTTGATGCACGGTTCCAATCAGTCGTTTCCTATCTATGGAGAAGAGCCGGCAAGAAATGGCGGTTACAACATTTTCAAATTACAGTGTTAAGGGATACGAGGTACTCCTATAAGCGGACAGTCAATAAGTAAGTACAAGAATGTATCCCAGGGGCGTAACCTTCATACAACCCGATTCTTATCGGCTTCCCTTCGGAACAACCACTCTTCTTAATGTCTACTATTGCCAAATAATATGGTTCACCTGTGTGCGTAACTGTGTATCACATCACATTACATTATTATATTTAATACCAGTTAATACATCATAAGATTAAAAACCTACAGTTTTTGTCAGAGTTGATGAGAACTGAAACATTTTTTCCTCGGCTTCCCTGTGATGATAATTGTAGCTGCGCTACTGATGTATCCTCACCTTAGTATCCTGCGGGGAAGTGAGAACCCTCTCATGTTTCCAGGTCTTGGCTCGCTTGATGTCCCTCAAGCGATCTTCGAGCACATCTCTAAGTGTGGCCACTCCAGCACGCTCCTTGTGTAGCTCGTGCAGCTGACGAGACTGGGTGCCATTGATACCTGGAAAAAGTAGAGTGGTTAGTTACGTTAAAAGGCCTTAAATAGAGCAGAAGATTTTTTTTTTTTGTGTGAGTGGCACGTGGCTTATGTGATACTTTGCTAAAGTAGTAGATGGTTTACTTCCATATACAGGTACCTACTGCTACACAACATTTTCAAGTCCTATCTAAACTATGAGATGTTTCCATAACAACACGTTCATTTGTTTCTATAGCAGTGGCGCAGATACAATCATCATTAGAGGGCAGCCGAAGAAAAAGTTGTTCAGTTGTCATAAACTCAGACACAAAACTGTAGGTTTTTAATCTTATGATGTATTAAACTGGTATTAAATATAATTGTGTAATGTGATGTTATGCACAGTTACATACAGTGTTCTATAGTTCCCATGGTTGTCGAGTTTCCTTGTACGACTCCTGTCAATCAGGGAATCTCCGACTAATGGGATGATTATCGCGTAATACGTAGGTACCTACTGTAGATTGTAGCACACGCATGCCAGAATACTGTGCAAGTAGACATTTACATAGTTGCGCTCTGTCTTACTTATCTGACTATAATCATTATCGTGCTCCTCATACAGACATAAGTGTAGGTTTCCGACGATTGTCATTTTAATGTCACAAATAGGTAGGTACGGTAAGAGCAAACAAGCAAATAACTGTTATCTATATTCATTCAGCTCAGCCAATTATAATGCAATTTCATTGTACAAGGTCTGCTTAGATAAACAGCCTATTATGGCAAGTACTGACAAATACAGATGTTAGCTATAGGACACCGAACTAAAGAACTAAATAATATAAAAACAATCCATTATTTGTATGGAAAAACATCGGGCCTCGTGTCGAATGAACAAACAGTTTGTTTCAGTCATAAGTTTTTTATTAAACATATAATTTATCAGCTCTACCTATGCGATGCTTGAAAACACTAATTAATTTCGCACGCGAAGAATGATTACAAAGACCTTTCATTTTGTAATTAACATTGGTATTTGAAATGTCATTAAATTGAATTTAACACTTGCATCTCAACTCAAGCTTCGGAAAACATGATCTGTCTATCAAAAACCAGTAAACCTTAGCTCCAAAAAAGACGCAACAAGGTCGCGGTGATAAAAAAAAATCCTTTGTTGACATTTTCGGTCTCAAGTTTTTGGCGACACTATACACACACTTTTGCTGAAAAAAGTTGAAGGGAAAACATATAATTAAAATTATTTTATCGTGTAAATACTTACAGTTGCGCAGGAGTTGCGAGCGTAGCGCCATCGCGTCGAATGGGGGCGCGGCCGCCGGCCGGTGCGGCGCGGGCGACGATCAACTCTTTAGCAGACCAGTCACGCAGGTTGTTCTGTTTCGTGTGTTCGAACATTATTTTGTTTTCATTGCACTGTGGTTATACCTGACTGGAGTGGCTGGCGGTTTGATGTAGAGTTTTAATAGAGAGAATTTGTTTTTACTTACGCTGGCGACGCGTTTCATAAACATGAATGGATTCATCTGTTCTAAGTTACGTTTTGGCTGATTGACATTTTCATGGGTTTCCAGAAGGAACCAGCTAGTCGCAGTTGGTGAAGGTATAATATTATAAGTGAATTGGTGTAAGCGAAGTTTCTGTTAACAGTCAAAGAGGACGTTTTATTCTCCATAAAGTACATAATTAATATAATGATCTATAACAAAGCCACCGAATGCGTTACGTCATACCTTAGTAAATAATACGATTCGACCATATCGAATCCTTCAAATCGATAGATTTATGTCCATGTTATGATTATGACTTTGTTTAATCACCTTCTGGCATTTGTATTTGTACCTACTTAAATAACAGCACGGTTTTTACGACTCGACAAAGCATCGCTACACATCTACTTATATCTACGCAAATAAATAAAATTAATGTGTCCGTTGAAGTGTGTTGTAATGACAAAATAACAGCTTTTTACTAAATGCATAAGAAAGTATACACGGTACTTATAACAAAAAAACCATTTTTAAATATTTTGTCTGTGGGTCTGTCTGTCTGTTTGTTCCGGCTAATTTCCGAAACGGCTGGACCGATTTTGACAGGACTGGCAGATAGCTGATGTTGTAAGGAGTAACATAAGCTACTTTAGTTTTAGAAAAATAATTACAGTTCCGCGCAAAAAGATTAAAACCCATTAAAATTGTGAATAAAGACCGATTCAAATAGGGATACTTCCCTACTACTTCACTGCCCGCGGCTTCGCCCGCGTGGATGTCATACTTGACATCCACGCGGGCGAAGCCGCGCGCTACAGCTAGTTATAAATAACACAACATAACACATAACATAACATCACGCCTGTATTACCCGAAGGGTTAGGCAGAGGTGTAATACCTATAGTACACCCACATTTCTCCAGTTATGTTTCAAGTCCCATGTACCGGGCACAAATCCAGACTCCGGGCTGCTACTGAGAAATTCCTGACCTGGGAGTTATGAATAAGGTTAATATTAATGTTGTACACATGAGCAAACGTGCTTGGAGGAAGAAAGTATCCCAGTAAGATGCTGGTGACCTTGACCGTACTTCCGGAATTGTCCTGATAGCCGTGTTATACCTCTCCACTCCTCAAGCACTCCAGCCGATCTATTCTGTAAAAATCTCACCGTGAAAACGTAGGTGAAGTGAGCTGTCACTTCACCTGATGCTAGGGGATTGACATTATTGACAGCTCACTCTCAGCTCATCACTTCACCTAAATTTTCACGGTGAGAGACAGAATCGATCGGCAGGAAGTGTTGCCCCCTTATCGCTACGTCACTACCTATGTGCTAGACCGTTTTTGGGGGCCCATTATTGAGTGTGCAAGTCACCCCTGCCATTTTATTCGTGTATTACATAACATTGATCAGGCAGGGGACATAGTCCTTCTATAGTTTTAGGTAACCAATCCACTATAGCCACCCAAACTCATAGTCCAATATGTTTTGTTTCCATGTTTTGCAATAGTCCTGCACCAACCAGCACCCTAATTGCGTAACACACTATCAACCACAATCTGAATGATTTTGAAGCGAATTGCTAATCCATTGCTTCATATGTTCGAAAGTCTGCTCAACAACGTAAATAACGCAATGAATGTTGTTGAACTGTCAAAATGAAACCGTTTGTTACGCAATTGCCCCGCGGTGGTTGTCCTTGGTTGCACTTGCATAGAGCACACAGGGATAATCGTCGGTTGGTGCCTCAACACTTAAAATTGTGTAGGGGGCCTCTGCGAGTTGGCTTCGGCCCCTCATACGCCTTAAAAGGTCCGAGAAACCACGATTCCGAGATATGTCAAAGAAATGTTGTACACATAAACCTTCCAGAATAAATTCTCTAAATGGTAGGGATAACCGCATCTAAATCCGTTGCGGAGTTTAGAAGAACAATGCGGTCACACAGCCAGACACGAAAAGCGTCTTTGTTTTATAATATGTATATACTCGTAGATAGACCATCTATTGAAAAATCTGTGACATTGGTTTCGTCCATTGATCCTATGAACGTAACTGAATTAGACGAGCATCGCGGTATCTACATCCGTACACTGACGGATTTTTCTCACGGCATATGCTGCTGGACTTAACTGTCCTGCAAGAGACGTTAAATGGAGCGTGATCCCCAAGAAAACAGTTTTATCGACGAATTCTAGTTTCTCCTTATTATTCAATACTATGTCACAATCACTACTTTTAACATTCTGTAAAGCAAATCTTATGCATTTAGTTTTTTCCCATTAGTACTAAATTAATAATTAAGTATTAAATGGGAAAAACGTGTATTTGCATTGAACCAATTTTGGACCTGGGGGCCAACCACCACCTCTTAAAGCAGTATTATTTTCCCACACCATCTCTTTCCCACACTGAAGTAAGATTACAATGTGGCGGTCTAGCTCCTGCGGTAGGGAAATTAAATGAAATGAATTTGTTTATTCTCTAAATAGGATATCGGAATCACTTTTACACGTTGTTGATACAGCACAAAGATATTGTACTGCAACAGTACTGCAACACACGTCATATATATATATTTTTTTAAAGCTAGATGGAGTCGACATTTCCTATTTGACTTCCCCTAAGAAGAAATGGCGAAACAAACTCAGGGGTCAGTCTCTTTTAAAGTTCAGACATAATCTTGGTCAAATCATATGAGGATTATGTAGATCCATGTCTGAAATGATCTTTTGAGGAAAGGACCACACTTTGAGTGGACCTGTCCAGACAGTGCAAGCATTCGTCAGTAATCGTGTAGCTCAACTCAGGACTTAAGGAGGTCAACGACTCGACGAACAATACCACAGAAAGGACATTTTGGGTAGGCCGCATAAAGTACCTACTCAAAATGCCAGACCATCATTAAAACTAACTGAGAAAGAAAAAAAATAGGGTCATCTATTATTTTTTCTTTTGTAGTATTATAGTGTAGTGTAGTAGTAGCATAGTGCTCACATTCACAATAATTAAAGTAATATGATAATTTTCAAAGTAAATATTCATGTAATTTTGTATTTAATATTCAACAATGTCAATATGTATATAAAATGGTACCTATATGATGATGATTTTGCATAATAATTAAAATGTCAAGTTTTACGGTTTTATCACAAGGTTTAGCACAGCGAACAGCTCAATCCCAAACTTTTTTGTCTTCTAAATGATCAGAAATTTTATAGTACTTTTTTTACAGAGTTTGGTTTTAATACAGGTTTTAATTCATTTATTGGGTAAGTTTCGAATGTCAATGGGAAGTTTGTTGTAAAAGCGTATACATTGACCCATGAACGAGTTGCCTACTCTGTGGAGGCGAGTGCGATGTACAGCAAGATTGTGTTTATTCCTGGTATATAAACTATGAATATCGGACATTTCCTTAAAATTTGATATATTTTTGTGTGCCTACATACTGTAGCGAAAAAAAAATAAAAGACGGAGATTCACTTTTCTGCTACGACACGTTTAATTTTGTTTTTAAAATAAAAATAGAAAAAAAACATTAAAAGGTAAAAAAAATGAACATTATGGTATAAAAAATGCAGGTTGACTTGTGTGAAGGGAATAAAATAGAGAACTTTGGTCCGATAGGTACGCGAATAACGAACGAGAAATAAAACGTACTAACTAGTCGATTGCAATCACTAATAAGTAACGCTACCAAAACATATCGTTATAAAAAAAAGATCAGAGAGCCAAGGTATCTCGCATTTTACATATTTGAAAATAAAATTAAGTAGTCAATGAATTAAAAATCTGCAGAGGGTTACTATCTACACTATTAAATTAGAACGTAAAATATCATAAAAAAACCCGTGGCATAAGTAATTGCGTCCGGCGAGGTGACGTAGACTGTAGGTTGTCGCAGTTCTTTGTTCAGGAACTGGCGTTGTTTGCGAGACCTTCAGCGGTCAAAATGCGGTCCAACTCTCGACGTTGGCCAAGGACGTCCAGCGTTATTTTAGGCCAAAACCTGGAGGCCGAAAGGCGGCCTGTTCAAAACTGTTCAATCCTAAGACAAAATGAATTAGGGTTAGACCAGCGTGATCAGACTGAACTTCCGATTGAGGAAAACTGTTAAAAGATACGTACCAGGAAAAATAAAGATGAATGGTAAGACTCGTACTTAATATACCATACTTAAAATTGCTTTGCCCTATGGTATTCGGCAGGGATATAGTGTGCGAACACTTTTACGATAAATATTTTCCACTAATTGTAATTTTTGGGACGTAAAAATTCGTTTTTCTTCAATAAAATCACAAACGACAGCAAATTGTCAATCAAGCGTTCCCATCGAATGACAGTTTGAAATTCGAATCACGAAATAAAAAGATAAAAATCGACCAGGCTCAAATACAAACGAAAAAAAGGTTGATTATAAAGAACCAAAAAGTTTTGACATGCAGAGTTATGTTGCAATACATACAATAGATTTTCAAATATATATTCAGAGGCTACAGTTAGAACATCTATTTCCTTGAATTTTTCTCGAAGAGAATCTTTTGGACCTAGGTTGTAAATGGCTCGAACAGCCTTTTTCTGTAAAACAAATATAGTATTAATGTCCGCACACGTTCCCCAGAGAAGAATCCCATATGACATAAGACTGTGAAAATAACTAAAATAAACAATTCTGGCTGAAACTACATCAGTTAACTGTCGCATTTTTTTAACTGCATAGGCTGCCGAACTAAGCCTTCCTGACAATTTTTCTATGTGTGGGCCCCACTGTAATTTACCGTCAATAGTAATTCCAAGAAAAACTGTCGTCTCAACAAGGTCCAACTTTATTCCATTAAGTTGAACATTGGTAGATAACTGCCTGACATTTGGCGTTGAAAATTTGATGAGTTTAGTCTTTTTTCGTTCAGGAGAAGATTATTTAGATTAAACCAATGGACAACTTTAGAGAATGCATCGTTAACTTTTTCAAAGTTGACTAACTGACGTTTGATTAAAAAAAATGAGGGAAGTGTCATCTGCGATTAATACAATCTTGTGATTATCCCTTATATGATCATTTATGTAAATTAGAAACAAGAAAGGACCTAGAATTGAACCCTGCGGAACGCCCATAGAGACCGCAGATCCTGCAAATCTCTTGCCATAAACATCAACCCTCTGAATTATATTGTTCAAATAAGAAGTCAA
Organism: Fissipunctia ypsillon; assembly: GCA_947568875.1. Classification (NCBI taxonomy): domain Eukaryota; kingdom Metazoa; phylum Arthropoda; class Insecta; order Lepidoptera; family Noctuidae; genus Fissipunctia; species Fissipunctia ypsillon. Next base: position 8,661,558 of record OX387659.1, on the reverse strand, counting down.
AAGGTCGAGAGCCCTGTCCCTCATACCATAGTGGTACAGTTTCCTGATGAGTGTATCATGATGTACACAATCGAAAGCCTTAGACAAGTCGCAGAAAATGCCAAGAGCATCCTGCGATTCCTCCCAGGCCTCAAATATGCTGTTCAATAATGCCACGCCCACGTTTGTAGTTAAACGACCCTTTGTAAAACCTAACTGTTTCAGATGAAGTAAATTATGAGTATTGAAATGTCATAACATTGGTTTTAAAATAATTTTTTCAAAGATTTTGCTCAATGTAGGTAATATCGAAACAGGCCGAAAATTCGTAGGATCAGTTGTGCTGCCAGATTTGAACAGTGGAATCACAAGTTTCATCAGATCAGGAAAGACACCAGATGCAATACAAGAGTTAAAAACATTTGCTAAAAAGGGTGAAATAATATCAACTATTGAAGACATGGTATGTACTGACAATCCCGCTTCTGAATTAATAATATTCCATATAGGGCGTTATTTACGTCGTCCAGATTTAATGCACGTCTATTTATCTTAAAAATTAAGGAAGCATCGTCAGTAAATAACACAATTTATAGTTGTTTTTTTTAATAAATGGGGTAGATCATAAATATATAATAAAAAGAGGAGAGGACCCAATATCAAGCCTTGTGGAACACCCATTTTTACTTTAAAACCACGTGAATTGACACCATTTATTTGAACTTGCTGTTGTCTATCATTTAAATAAGATTTTACTAAACTGAGCACAAGTTTACCTAGTCCGTAATGCTCAAGTTTCAGGAGTAAGGTTTCATGGTTTACGCAGTCAATTGAGTTGGAGAGGTCACAAAAGATTCCTATGGCATCTTGGGCCTCCTCCCACGCTGTAAATGTGTTTTATTAAGGTGACACTGGCGTCAGTCGTACAACGTCCTTTAGTGAAACCATATTGCTGATCGTGTAAGATTTGGTCGGTGTTAAAATGATTAAGCATTTGATTGAGCATTTTCAAACATCTTGCTGAATAGGTACTGGCATCACGGATACTGGTCTATAATTGTTTGTTTTTACTGTTACCAGATAATGATCCCCAGATAAAAAATGTAATAGGTATTTCGTAACATAACATAAGTGTTAGTATAAAATATACATTGAGGGATTAATTAAAAAAGGAAACCAGCAGTAATTAAAAAAAAATAATATAAGTAATTTTAGGTTCTTACTACCACCTCCTTAGATAGTTTAAAATACTGAGAAGTTATCCACTAATACATAAACTCACGCCTTCTTCCCATGGGGGTAGGCAGAAACTACGGAACGCCACCTGTGAGGATCCTTACATAGGTAGTCCTTTTAAATCAGGCTTGAGACAATGAAGGTGTACCTAAATTAAAAACTTGTAAGTTAGGTAGTCTTTTAATTTAAAGTCGTACAGAAATATACCAATGGAAGCCTCATCATGAAGACATATAGAGCGTTCTTCTCTGTTGTTCTTGTTACGCCATTTACAGTCGACTCTGAAACAAATGGCATTTCTGATTAAATATACCGCTCATCCAATAGAACAACGACGTAATTACGAATATGTCGAAAATGAGTTTTGAATGTCATAAGTTCACGTTACGAAAGTTCTATCTAAGACAAACACGACAGAATTATAGTTACGGTGGTTTTCGATAGAGTAACTGTCGTTAGGGAATTGGTGTATTTTTCAAAAGGTCACCAGGAAACATCGACTTATTTGACAGTACCTAGTATTTTTTTATATAATCATGTTGGTATCTGAAACATTATCTAGGTATTTTTGTTTTAACATAAAAATTAAATTTTTGCAACTCATTTTCAAAAAAAATATTGATACTTCTTATTAATAAAATTCTTATCTTCGTATATAAATGTAAACAGATTTATAAAATTATAACTAAATTGAATAATTTGTTGTTTAAATTCATGATTTATTCCCATTTCAAAACCTAGTTTATGTCATAATTGTTATATTTCATTTATAAAATGGGCATAAGTGTACGTCAGGTTTGTTTTATTTGGAATTTTTTAACAGTTTTCTTGAGTTTTCTCATGAAGTTATTACAAATTATTATTGATAGTAAAGTAACATACATAAATATTAAAAGATTTTATCATAATCATTGGAAATATATCATCATTTCAATTTCAAACCTTTAGAACGTTCTCCTGAAAAATAGCTAAAACGTAATTACGTCATTGTTCTATTGGATGAGCGATACATAAAAAAGTAAAATTAAATAAGGTACGGTATCTCGCCACAAAATCTCAAACCAAAACAAAAAAACTGAAAAGCATGAAACAAGAAAATGTTTTAGTTTGATTTTTGAAATTGTACGGGACAGATTAGTTCCTGAGCTGTACCTACACTATAACTGTTTGTGTGTTAACTAGCGAGTGTGTCCAACATGTAAAATACTTCACATAGTAAACCCAAAGTTTATTTATTACTAGTGTTGTACACCGTAAAGTTTGGTGATTCTTACATGTACGTCTGTTCCGCGTGTTGGTAAGTTGCACACTGAGTATGTATCAATATTTGTTGTGACAAGTGAACCTATTGATTCGCCTTGTCAGCCAGAAGTAGAGTCAATGTACGTATACCGTACAGAAATCATAACCGTGGTCGCCGCCCCACTTCATAATGGAAAGTGGAGATAGTTGAATGTGGGTTGGTTCGTGTTGGCGTAAAAAAAACCAGTTGGATTGACAATAAACAATTTCAGCTCGGTTACCTCAGGCCCCACATGTATGGCCAACATCATATCATAGTCGTTGGCCCCGACAGTTATATGCGCTCGTCCGTCATTGCCCACAGTCACCGTTTTGCCCTGACATGACGTGCCCACTTTGTTGCCCGATATCACGTCACAGTATCTGCCCGCGGGCAAGCAGGTCTGGAAAAAATATTACTATTATTAATGAATTCCCCGTTCTTCTCCAAGGAACCCACTACGCTTTGGAATTGGCAACTAGCTTCATCTTTCCGACTGACTGAATCCTTGACAATTCAAAAGTGCCTGTAATTGGTTTATTTGAAATAAATGCTTTGAGTTTGTGTTTGATTTATTAACGGCAAAGAGAAAAACTGACCTTATAAGCTTGAGGGTGACGAATACATGCGATAAGTATAATCATAAAAACAGCGAGATAATCTCATAATAAGCAGCTCGATTCAAACTTTATGGCGACTCGGAACATGAGGCGAGTCGCTGCGCAGTAACAAATTCACGTGTCAGCGGGGGTGAGGGGTGCGGTACTGCGCAGCGAGTAGCGCACTTCAGAGCCGCCATAAAGTTTGACGCCTACTAAGCCTTCATGAAATCTGAGAGTTCCAAAGACACCTTTGATCGGTCACCATCATCGTCATCTCAGCTGAAAGACGTCCACTGTTGGACATAGTCCTCCCCCTTGGATCGCAACAACTACCAGTCCTGCACTGCCTGCATCTAGTTTCAAGCCGGATGCCAGTGTTCCATATTCCCGCGACATTCACTACATTTTTGATCCACTTTCGGCCTACCCACAACATCAATAAGATCCAAATCATGTGAAAGAATCCGATTGTTACTATACAATTAATAATAAACATTAAAAAAAACTTTATTGATCAAAAGAACAGTACAAATTCAACTAGCCTCCATACCTCCAAACTATCTTTGATACTAACTGCATCAGCCCCATTCTTAAAGGTTACCATTATCGTGAAGACAGACCATTTTTTTTTTTGGGTGGGAATGGGAAATCATCAAATGACTTCTCCCGCTCTGGGCGGAGCGGCAGGGCGAGTCAGACTTTTACTGACTAAAACCCACCCGTGTTCCTTCAGTTGCCTGTGCCAGGGGCCACGGTAACTCTTTCAAACATCCCGCGACCCTAGCTGGGTGAAGACAGACCAGCTGGCTTATTAACAACCGTTCGATTCGCTATCAGCCAAACCTCTTAAACATTTTCTAAGTTACCATTTTGTAGCGTTTCCCCTAAACGAACCTTCCCAATCAAATCTGATACCGAATCGAACGGTTATGAATATAGCTGCAGATAAAATTAATGCAGAACAGTAAAGAATCATTTCAAACCTGAAGAGTTTGGTTAAGATCCCAATAATCATTATTGATAGCGATGAAAGCGTTGCCTCCCCTGCAGAAGGCGATCTGGTTGGACCCGTTGTCCCACCAGTCGTTGAGGCCCGTGTTGCCAGCCGCGTTCCTGAAGGCTACCATCGCGAAGATCTGGCGCCAGCGGTGTTGGCAGATCCAGCCGTTTCCGCAGGAGCCGTCCTGGTGGGAAGAGAGAATAAATTTTATCACAATGGATAGAGGACATGGTTTCATCAAAAATTATAGAAAAAAAATTGAAGAAAACAATGAATTGAACTGTAGAAAAATTGTTGTGTAAAATTGTAGTTGTATAGTATGATATGTGCGTACCTAAGAATATGGATGAGTTGGAGAATAAACAAATGAAGTCAAAAAATGGTGATTATGGAATGTTTTCAAAAAGGCCAAGCAATTGAGCTCCGAATTATCTCCCAATAAAAAAAAACACATTATCTTTTTACGAATATGAAATGAGTCACGTCACTTACGGAGTTAATGGATGGCGAAATAATATTCCCATTATTATCCATAGGTGGTCCAATTTCGGAGTCCAAGAAATCAAAGCTGCTCATAATTTGAGGCTCTCCATACGGATGCGCAAGCAAGAATGCAATAGCTCCCTTGTACTGACGAGGCTGTTTATACGTCAGGATACCACCTCCTCCGCCGTGGCCTCTTTCATTGTCGTGGTTGTCTATGAAGGTTAGAGAGTCTTCGTGGGCCAGTAAGCCCCATTGTGGACCCCAGCTGGATAGCCATCTAAGTTGATTATTCCCTCTGAATGCGTTACTCAGTTCTAACCCAACTTTGAACTCTGTGACCGCTCCAATAGGAGTGTATTCGTCTCGACTGATAGCTTCAGTGCCGTAGTCAATGACTTCTTGGTAGATGTACGGTCTGGCGTTGGCGGGGAAGCCGTGTTGTGTGTTCAGGTTGTTGAGACGGTCATAGATCACGCGGAGGTCTTGAGGCCACATGTGTTTGGCTGCATCAATTCTGATGATATTTGAGAAATAGTTTAGAACAAACTCTTCATACAAGATATGGTGTGATGCAATCTTTAAGGAAGGAGGTCACGGGAATTAGCTGGACGTGGGATGATTGGGGGGAGCGTTAAGTTCCAGTAGCGGTCGTCTTTAGGAAGATTTTTTTAATTCTTTAGGTATACTGGCGAAATGTAGGTGTACTATAGGTACATCTGAGTCTAACCCTTCGGTGAATTCAGGCGTGAAACATCACGGTATAACATAACAATGTTGAAAAGAACCAATTACATTCCAGCCTACAAGACTATTAAGCAATTTTAATCAAATCTAAATTCTTACTTGAAAACTATTTTCAAACTTAGAATACGGTCGATTTGTACGTTACACCGGTTTATTTCGTATCAATGAAGATGAAAGTATCTAGCCAACAGTCCAACAGCTCACCTGAATCCAGCAACGCCCAAATCAATCAGTTCGTTCATAAAGTTGACAATCATGTTTCTGACATGCTCATCAGCTTGGTTCAGGTCTTTCAGTCCAACGAGCTCGCAGTTACGCACCTGAAAAAAAAGAATACAATTCTTTCAGGGCACGGGTTGTGCGTTAATTCCGGGACATATTGTATACTTAACTCCCTATCACCCTATGTGCCATTAATTATGGTCTCCCGAAAATAAGTCGAAGTAGATAGTATGGTTCAGTACATTTAACAAGCATTTAGCTCGGTTCCTATAAACAAAAACGAATCTTTTTCTTACCACCACGGTAGCTTTTTTAATATGCTTTTATTATATTAGCTTCACTTGTAACTAACAATGTAAAAAAATCTTGGAAGTCAGTTTTAACTTACTTATAATGTCGTATCCAAATGAAACTTTGTATGTATATGTAGTTCGGATGACTATACTATAATTTGGTATCTTGGAGCTGATCTGATGATGAAGCCTGAAGGTGTATAGTGGCATTCTTCAGTGGCTACTAGTAAACCCCTCGAGTTTGGGCTCATATGATTCGTTTTGATGAGTCCAATATATAAGGTGTATCTATTCATGCACGAAATCTCTTAAGGGGTAATTGTACTCATCAATATGAACAACTTTTACAATGGGACCAAACCTGAAATCGCGAAAAAAAATCATCTGTTCCGTAGGTACATTTATGTTCGCATAACTCGTCAAAATGTAGGGACCAGCAGATTTTTATTTCGCGATTTCAGGGTTGGTCCTATAGTGAAAGTTGTTCATATTGATGAGTACAATGACCCCTTAAGAGATTTCGTGTATGAATAGATACACCTTATATTGCACTAGGTGTCGAGGATCTGATGATGATGGCAAGAGGTGGATAGTGAAACTCTTCAGGGGCTATTAATTAGTAAGCGCATCGAGTTTCGGGTCATATAATTCGTTTTGACGAGTCCAATAGATTGCACTTAGTGTTGAGGATCTGATGATATGGAGTCAGGAGGTGGATAGTGGAACTCTTTAGTGGCTACTATTAAACCGGTCAAGTCATAACTTCGTTGACTTTAGACTTATTAACTAAATGAAGAATATACTACACCTAAAAAGTAAACAATAAAAATATGTAGTTAAAAAAAAACTATATAAAATACGCTTTTATCACGTACTAATAATGATAAAATAATTAAATTGATTTGTATTAGTTACGGTTACGATATAAGTACCTATGCAGCTTGTCACTTCTTTTATATTCAATGATTAATGCAAAAAGCGTTGAGCGCTTTTTAGTTGTGTGTACTTATAATTAATTTAAACAAAGCGCTCCACGCTTGTTTTATAGTAAGAGTAACTAGGTACTGTAGAGGTTTGATGTCGGTGGCAACCTTATGTGTCACAGGCCGTTAAGTATTTGCCTATGGGCACGTTCGAACACCAGCAAGTGTCGAACATATTTGAATTTAATAGCCAATTGTTTTGTATAGCAGTCAGCAATCAGTTAGAAAATAGCCGTGTCTTGTAAATGTGTTTTCGCTAAGCTTATAAAATATAACTATATAATCTTTATTAGTCTTCAAAGTTATCGTAGTGTTGATGCCCCCGTACACTGCATAACATACATCAAACACTAGATATGAGATAGGATACGTAATAATCTGCTGGGCCCCCGTAGTACCCCTGGCAGATCATTACAGTACTAGGTATTTGAAGAGCTAGTAAGTTCCTATCCTGACAAATGTCGGCAATGTAACTGTCAGACAGTCCTCAAATCTCGGTTATAATATTCACCTAATCGCAATGACAATAAGTGATAATTAAAAAAAAAACTTGTATTTAATATTTATACTAGTGCGTAGTGCAGCTACTTACCCTCCAGGCGTTAGTAGCGTAGTCAATGCCGTCGATGACGCAGTGCGGCCAGTTGAAATGCTGGCGGTTGAAGGGCACGGCTGGGTAGTTCCACTCGTTGAAGACAGCAGTACTGCCGGCTGTTCCAACGTTCTCTGGAGGTTCACCCGTCATGTGGTTGATCACGGCGTCTACGTAGATCCTGGAATTAAAAACAGAAAAAAAAATAAGATCGCTGACTTCTTAGCAATCAACACTATACAGGGTGTGGCGTAAATAGTGGTCCAACGTAAAGGGGTCGATACACCGTATACTCAGCTATCACATACCATAATTTGAAACTTTTTTTCCATAGATCTCAGAATAAAATATTTTTCTTTTCTTTTTTGAAAAATGTACACCTTGCTTTACTAATGTGGCTGTAACTTCTAAAAAAGACATTATTTTATCATTATTTTTTCTGTTTATAACTGTGGAACACATGTGCTATCACATGCTAGTAATTTTGTAAATGTAATTTTATAGGCAATAAATAAAAATGTGTTTATTTCAAAATGTAACTCAAATGTCTAGAAATTTGTGTGACTTGAGGTGCGAATGGTGTAAAAAAAATGTACGACACTGTCGGTGCCCATTATTTTAAAAACTTGTTCAATTAATGCAGATTCTAAAATAGTATAATAATAACTGTCTCCTTAATTTAAACAAAAGTTGTAGCCATTTCTATTCAAAAAGAGCTGAATTGTACAGCCCAATTAGTAATAATAATATCGCCGTATCTCTACGTTGACGTCGTGGTGGGGCTTGCGCGCTTCGAACTCTAGGTCTGTGCCGGTAGAGGTTACTTTGCCGGAACAGGTCTAGGATGAGGAGCCAGACCAAGAGAGATACAGAAACCCGCAGGGCAGCATGTGGCGAGCTGCTGGGCAGTAGCGACCCCACGTACCCTATCTCCCGGGAGAAGTCATGTTCCTCATCTCTGGCTTGCCTTTATTGGCCGGCTGGAGTGAACACTGACGAGAACTGACCTCCCACCTCATTCTTGCCTTTATTGGCTGGCTTGAGTAGAGATTCGCAAGAGCAAACGTGCTCGGAGGAAGGAAGTAGTCCAGTAAGATGCTGGTAGGGATCTTGACCGTACTTCCGGGATTGTCCTGATAGCCGTGGAGTGCCTCTCCGCTCCTCTTAAGCGCCTCAAGACATGTTGCCCCCTTGTCGCTGCGACACTATGTGCTAGCGACCGTTTCCGGGGGCCCATTGTTGAGTGTGCAAGTCACCCCCTGCCATTTTATCCGTGTATTGTATTTATCACACATTGGTCAGGCAGGGGCCATAGTCCTTCCATAGTTTTAGATAACCAGTCCACTTTAGCCATCCAAACCCATATCCCAATTTTTTTTTTGTCTCCATATTCTGCAATAGTCCTACACCATCCGGGGGTTGTCCTTGGGTGCACTTGCATAGTACGCACAGGGATAATCGTCGGTTAGTGCCTCATTTCCATTGAAAGCGTCTAACGGGCCTCTGCGAGTTGGCTTCGGCCCCTCATATGCCTTCTAAAGGTCCGGGACCCTGGGGTCCCGAGAAATATCAAAAAAAAATAATAATAAAGTAACTTGACTGCGTACCGTGGTCGGATGCTCTCTCTGTTTCAGGTGCTTGAGCCAGCTGTCAACGTGACGGCGCAACGACTGTCGGATCAGGTGCGGGTCATCCAGCGTAATCATATGTTAGATGACACTGTACTTGATCGCCTGCGACGTGAAATACAGAGTAGCCATGTCGTCGCCCACCCGTCACAGACTGTTATTGCACCACAGTGCAACACAAGTCAAGCTGACGAGGGAAGTGACGACAGGGCTACAAATGTAAGTACCCAGTGCAATGAGCAATTGAGGAGTGCTTTGGAGGGTGCGATTCGAGAATATCGGTTCATATCGCCCGAACTTAGACCACGCTTACCTCGTTTGCCCATGCATAACAAAAATAGGGCGCTGGTGGCCGTCCTGGATTCGCAGTTGTCAAACTATTTTGATGACTGCGAAGACCTCACCGATACTCATTCGATTTTGTACTGTGCGGCTGTAGCGGCATGTCGTGTAGCTCACGTCAAATTTGCTAATGACTCTAGAGCTACACGACCAAAACCAGCCGTACCAGCTTGGCAGTGCAGAATTGAGCGCCGTATTGGTGAGGCCAGATCGCTCATCGGCAAACTAATCTGCTTCAGGGAGGGCAATACTCGCCCTAAAGTGATGCGCTTTGTGAGGTGGGCGTTCTCAGGGACCGATATTAGCCCTCAGGACTATATATCGCGTGTCACAGAGCGCATCGACTTCCTGAAGCAGAAAGTGTATGCATGGGCGAACCGTATTCGTAGGTATAAGAGGCGAGTAGAGCGATACACTCAGAATCGCACCTTTCAGAGCGATGAAAGGTGGGTTTATAGGACTTGGGAGCGACCGGACCAAGGTGTGACTCGCCTGCCGGATGATGATACCATGTGCTCTTTCTGGCGCAGTATCTGGTCGGTGCTTGTCAGCCACACCGAAGGTGACTGGGCTCGGGAAGTCGAGCGGGCCTGTGATCCAATACCAGAAATGGGGGCTATTACCATCTGCCCCCAAGACGTAGCTCGTGCTGTCCGTCCGTTACCTAACTGGAAGTCTCCAGGGCCGGACGGGCTGCACAACTTCTGGATCAAATGGTTTGCAAGATCGCACGCTCGCTTGGCAGCTCAGTACCAGGCTGCTTTGGAGTCTGGTTCGCTACCCCAGTTCCTAACAACAGGAATTACCCACCTGCTCTATAAATCAGGTAACACCGCGGAACCCAGAAATTATAGGCCGATCACGTGTTTACCGACGGTCTATAAAGTTCTTACATCCATTTTGAGAGCTAAAATCAACAAACATATAGACACAAACTTCATCATGTCTGCCTCTCAAAATGGATGTAAGAATGGGTCCCGCGGTACTAAGGAGCTACTCCTCATTGATATGGCCATTAGCCAACAGGTTCGTCGTTCCCGAAAGGATCTGTCGACATGTTGGATAGATTATAAGAAGGCCTATGACTCGGTACCACATACATGGCTCATGAGGGTGCTAGAGTTGTATAAAGTAGATGCAACTCTGCGCACCTTCCTGATATCGTGTATGGGGCAATGGAGGACGGTCCTTCGCTATCCAGGATGTCGAAATATCCAGAAGAATAGCGAGCCGATAAGGATTGAGCGAGGCATATTTCAGGGTGATAGTTTGAGTCCGCTTTGGTTCTGCTTAGCCTTGAATCCCCTAAGCACACTGCTGGAGGGTTCTGGTCTAGGCTATCGGCTGAGGAGAGGTGGTCAGGTTATATCTCACCTCCTCTACATGGATGACCTAAAACTCTTTGCCCCCAACAATTTGCAACTGATGGAGCTACTGAAAGTAACTGAAACTTTTAGTAGCGCCATCAGGATGGAATTTGGTGTGGACAAATGTGCGGTCATGCATGTAAAGCGAGGAGAGATTGTGGAATCCGAGGGAACCCAACTCTCGGATTCCATAAACCTTAGAGCCCTCTCCGCAACCGAAACCTATAAGTATTTGGGTATGTCGGAAGCGTTGGGCATTAATGCTGCTGACATGAAGCAATCGTTGAAGGAGCGCTTCTTTGGTCGCCTGAAGAAGGTATTAATTAGTCTTCTTTCGGGCGGAAACAAGGTGCGCGCCTTCAACGGTTGGGTCATGCCGGTTTTGGTGTACTCTTTCGGTATACTCAAATGGACTCAGACCGAACTAGACGCCCTGGATAGGAGGGTCCGTACACTACTGACCGCAAACCGGATGCATCACCCACGATCATCGGTGATGAGACTGTACATCCCGCGGAAGTGCGGGGGTCGAGGTTTTTTAAATGCGAAGACCCTCCACAACCACGAGGTGTGCAACCTCAGGGAATATTTTCTAAACGCCGACGTGGGTATGCACCGTGATGTGGTCGCAGTGGACAACGGGTTCACCCCGCTCTCCATGGCTAAAGAGAACTGGCGCAAACCTGTAGTACTTACTACAGATGACCGCAAGGCGGAATGGCAAAGCAAGGAGCTTCACGGACGCTTCTATCGGGCTCTACACGAGCCCGGTGTAGATTTCTTAGCGTCCGTATCCTGGCTACGTTTCGGTGACCTCTTTGGGGAAACTGAAGGTTTTGTTTGTGCAATTATGGACGAAGTTATTTTGACGAATAACTACCGGAGACATATTATGAAGGACGGGACGGTTGACGTGTGTCGGGCATGCCACCGTCCGGGTGAGTCCATCAGACATATTATCTCTGGTTGTTCTCGTCTGGCTAACGGCGAGTACTTGCACAGGCATAACCAAGTGGCCAGGATTATTCACCAGCAACTTGCTTTGAAATACAAACTTGTGGACTCTGAGGTACCGTATTACAAGTATGTGCCCGACCCAGTTCTTGAAAATGACCATGCCACGTTGTACTGGGATCCGTCTATCATCACTGACAGGACTATTGTCGCCAATAAGCCTGATATAGTGGTGATAGATCGATTAGCGCGCCGCGCAATGATAATCGATGTTACCATTCCGCATGACGAGAACCTCGTGAAAGCTGAGAAAGAGAAACAAATAAAATATCTCGACTTAGCACACGAGGTTGTTGACATGTGGAATGTGACCTCGGCTGTCATTGTGCCGATTGTTGTAACGGCCAATGGCCTGATGGCCGAAAGCCTCGACCAACATCTCTCGAGGCTGTCGTTAGGCGGTTGGATCAAGAGCCTGATTCAGAAGGCAGTACTCCTCGATACGGCTCGTATTGTGAGGAGGTTCCTGTCTCTGCAGCCTAACCACCGGTAGCTTGGACCCTGCTCCCGATACCGGTGGAATTCTATTTTCTATTTTTTATATTTTTAAATGTTTTTTTAATATTTTGTATTTTAAGAAATATTTAAAAATGTAATTATATAAGAAACAAAAATTAATAAACGAAATAATAATAATATAATCGTTTATTTCGGAAATCGGGTTCCATTTTGTTAGTATTACAGTCTTAAAAATAATGTTAGTACGTAAAAATATTAAACTAATCGGACATGAAAGGAGAACCACTCATCTCCTGTTGCAAAGAGAGTGCCACCCCATCCACGCCTGCAACATTGGTGAATCCCACCGTTCAGATAAGGTCTTCAGGAGAACGTTAGAGGTGATCCGCATCCGACTCAACAATGAAGCGCAGCGCGTGCGCATCACAGCGAAGAAATCCTGTGTGCGCGCTTCTGCGAACATGGCAGATGCGCTGCACCACCGCGGCAGCCCCAGCATTCCCCTGAAGGTGTTGTTATATTGGACGCGAAGGGCACTGTACGCGCGATGCGTATAATTCACCCATAGCCCGCACGTGTACAGTGTCTGGCAGTACGACTTGAATAAAGTAATTTTTACGTCTCTTGTACAACGTGCGAACCTACGAGCGAGCATATTACACCGCACGGACAGCGCCCTTCGTTCCCTCTCAATGTCCATATCATCCGATGAGTCATCGGTGACCCAGTGACCAAGATATTTAATCTTACTCACCTGTGAAAGTGGTGTGCCGCAAAGAGTGATCACGGGCGCACGATATTGTTTTTTTCCCGCCTTAAATATCATAAATTCACTTTTTTTGGCGTTATATCTCAGCCCATGAGCCTCCGAATACGCCTCACAAATATTCAAAAGACACCTTAAAGCTCTGACTGAGGGACTCAACAGCACCATATCGTCCGCGTAACTTATGTTATTTATGCATGTTCCGTCTATCGAGCATCCGAAACCGGTGCCGCTGAGCTCCTCAATCAGACCATCAATATACAGGTTGAAGAGGCGTGGTGAGCTCAACCCCCCTTGCCTCACCCCACACTGCAACCTGTACACTTCAGATAAAGTGTCTGCCCATCGAACAGTATTCTCTTGGTTACTGTACCAATATTTAAGCAACCAAATTAATTCAGAAGGGAGCCCCTCAACATTGTGAAGTTTGCTCCATAAAACATTATAATTTACAAGGTCAAATGCCTTGGAGAGATCTAAATAACATGCGTACACAGGTGTGTTCCTTGCTGTGTAGTAGTGAACAGTCTGCTTGAGACAGTAAATAGCACTTTCAGTTGATAAGTTTGGTCTAAAGCCGAACTGTGCGTCGTGTAAATGTATATTTTTCCCCAGCTGTTTATCAAGCAGGCTGTCCAAAACCTTAGCAATTATGGTGGCTAGTGAGATAGGCCTGTAGTTCGACAGGTCCGACGGATCACCCGTTTTGTTTTTTATTATAGGAACAACCAGTGTACGCATGAGCTCCTCAGGTAAGTAGCTATGCGAAAGTGACAAATTGACGAACAGAGCAAGCACCCTCGGCAAGTGGATACCGGGTACTTCAGATGCTCGATACTGAGACTATCGTGTCCAGGAGACTTTCCTCTAGACATATTACTAATAACACTAGATATTTCCTTTGCCTGGAATCTTAATCTAACTTTATCACCTTGAGTCCCAGTCTCGAGCATCTGAGACACCGCAGGAGGTACATGAGGTGGGTCCACTTTGAAACTCTGCTGGAAGGCATTAGCTATATCGTGTGGGTCATGTAGACCACTGACACTCACAGGCAGGCCCGACCTTGGATTGAGCTTTTTAGTAGATTTCCAAAATTTCACGAATTGTTTATTCTTGTGTTGCTCAGCAATAATATTCATCTTAATCTGTTGCTCGTTGTCTTGACAAAACTTCAATTTAGACTTGAATATTTTTCTCGATTCACACATATCATGATGCATTTTTCCTGTTTTTGGTTTACCGTACCATAGCCACATTTGAAAACAAAGTCGAGCCTCCCTGTGAGCTTCACTCACATACTTGTTCCATCCAGGTACAGACCTTCGTTTACTGTGCTTATTTATATAACTACTCGTAGCAGCTTCCGATAGAACATTCACGATATCTAAGTACAAGTTTCTTAATATCAATTTGTGACTATCATCATTACACATTTTGCCTGCACACGAACGGAACTCCTGAGGAAAATCTAAATCTCTTAATTTAGTATTACATAAATTCGTGTACAACTCTATTTGGCTACTACTACGGTCACTCCACACAACAGTACTACAGACACTATTATTTATTACGGTGTTAGTCTTTTGACAAATTCGATTAATATCACATTCAATCTGTAATGGATAGTGATCCGAAAAATATGCGTCGTACAAAACAGTGACGGCACGCACGGATGCCCGCGCCGCGCTGGTCACCAGGCAGTGATCCAGCCAGCGCCGGCACCCGTGCGCGTCACTTACAAACGTAAAAGTATCACTAGATAACATGTCCATATCGATACACGACCACGACTGTTCACAACAAAAATCACGTAACTCATTTGAAAACAACTCACTTGGGTGTGCGTTAAAGTCCCCCAGTATATAAACTGTTTCTATATTATTGTTTTCAATGATAGAACACATTTCACTTAAGCAGTCTGTAAATTCTGGCAAATTATCAATGGAATCTGTAGGCATATACACCGAGAACACTAATATTGAACGATCCTGATTCACTATTTTAATCGCAATAAGTCGTACACTATTACACTGTATGACCGAAACCGCCGGAAATACAGCTTTTCTCCAGAGCAAAGCCACGCCTCCGTATGGCCTCCCTCTCAGTATCCCAGCTGAAGTATCCACTGCAGATTTTCCAATGAAGGAGAATGAGTCATTTATAGTGCCTAGGAAAGGAATATCGTGCGGTAATAACCATGTCTCTTGTAACGCAATAATGTCCGCGGTACAACACAGTCTCTTTATGCATTCAATCGACCGTCTGACACACTTGCAGTTAAAACTGACCAACTTAGTTGTCGCCATTTGTTGAAGGTTTTTGATCACGGAATCTGGGCCTAAATTGTATGTATTGTCTATATGCAATCCCTTCTGGCCAAAAATCGTCCTTAAGAATTTTATCTAAATGAAATTTTGATACAAAAATTTTATACGATTGATAGTCTTTTGAGACTTTCATGTTGACCTTTTCCACAGAAACATTAATACTAGCTCGTTTTTTAATGTATCCTATAATATCATTTTCACTGACTTTCCTTTCCTACGTTATATATGTATATAGGAGTTTTCACATCAGCCGCTTTGAATTTTTCATCCGGTTCCAAAACTGCTTTTCCCCTTTTTCCTGCAAATCTATTCCTTAACCTTTTCCTTTGGACTAACGTCAATTCCTCATTTTCAACTATAGGTTTCCATTGCCCTTCTCTTGTTACTTCAGCCATTGTCTTTCCAAACTGGCGGTCCGTGTGTCGCAGGCCCGTATTGAGTGCCTGCGCACTGAGAGCCGCGGCGGCTGGCAGCGGCGCGTGATTCACCTCACCCGTCTGAGTCACCGTCACCGCGGCCGCAACGTTGTTCGCTACTGCACTCCGACTACCCGCTTCGTGTTGATTTTGTCGATGTATAGAATTACCCTGCACAGCTGAATGATTTTGAGTGATTTGAATATCACGGTATCCAGAATTAGGTGTAGGAGACGATGTTGAGGGTTCTATAATCGTGTCATCACACAAAGGAAGCAATCCCATAGGTCCACTATTATATGACAAGCTGTCCAACAAACAGGCGCCGCGGCGTTTGTTTACGTTGCATTCAAACTTATCATTTGGTGGTGTTTGCCTAGATCTCTGGATGTCACATTTTATTATTTCTAATTGTTCACTTGTGACATAACTACTTTTGATTAGGTTTACATCCTGTTGCAGTTTTAGTAGATCCTTTAGAATTCTCGTCACGTCTACATGATCAAACAGAACCGGTGGGAGTTTTTGCAAATCCCGAGCTACAAAAACTGGAATTTCTTCCGGGTCCGTCTCTTTCAATATACAAATGATGTCATCTATATTCCGCAGAGTTTTTCCATCGCGTTTCCGTTGTTTCTTCTTTTTGGACAAGGATTCAAACAATAAATTTTTAGCATTTAAAATATCACTTTCAGAGAATGAACTAATACAAATACGAGCCAAACTATCTTCATCCATTACGTCAATCTTATTATTCACGAATGCTAACACTTCGTTAATTACAATGATGCACGTTGAACACTTTAATAATTTAGTGGCCATCTAGAATACCGTCTACGATACGGGAGCGCGCGTGACACACAGCCTGCGGGCGTCGGTGCCCGCGCGGAATCCAAGGTGTACATTTTTCAAAAAAGAATAGAAAAATATTTTATTCTGAGATCTATAGAAAAAAGTTTCAAATTGTGGTATGTGATAGCTGATTATACGGTGTATCGACCACTAACGTTGGACCACTATTTACGCCACACCCTGTATATGAGCCCGGAGTCTGGATTAGTGCCCGGTTGATGTCAATAAGCTCGCAACTGGCGAAATGTAGGTGTGCTATCGGTGCACCTCTGCTGCCAAACCCTTTGGGGAATACAGGCGTGATGTTATGTTGTAGTTTAAACTGCCGCATGCCGTTTAAAGTTTTTCAAACTACTCGTCCACACAGGTACATAGCATAATTTCCAGTAGGTACCTATAAGCTGACCTGTCATTGTATGGAAATCCTATACAATGCGAGATCAGCTTATACTGAAATGTATAGCTTGATAATCAAGGGTCATTGTACTCATCATTAAAAGCTGATTTTTTTTTCGCGATTTCAGGTTTTGTCCCATAGTTTAAGTTGTTCATAATAATGAGTACAATGACCCCTTAAGACTGATTAAAATTGCACCTTGTAGATGTATAGATAAGTACCTGACGCCTACAGCATTACATCTTCGCAACATATCGGCGAACTGCCGCTCATTGCCGGAGCGCGTCACCAGTTTGTACGACACCGGCTGGTAGCGCTCCCACCACGGACGATTGTATGTCCATAGCACCACATTCTCGTTGGGTGGTGAAATCTGTGTGAAAACGTTTTCAGGTTTAAATCAATGCAAAATGTACTGGAAATATTTCAAGAGAGGATTAATTAGAATGAAAGAACAAAATCTCCATTTCCCATGTTTTAATCTTTGAACCTTTGTAATGCAGGCTTAAGTCACGTGAAAATGAAAATTACTTTAGATGTCAGCATCTAAAGTAATTTTTAGTCAGTTATAAATGCTGTCTCGCGGGTGTACAGTCACGAGCATTAATATGTATACACTCAGGGAAATTCAAAAGCGATTTTCTTGTGGAATAAAGATAGCAACTTAAGAGATGCGTACCTATTTCATAATGCTATGTGTTCCAAAACATTATATTTGTTACAACATAAAATTACAATCAATACAGTAGAAGAAAATCAGTTTTAAAAGTAGCTAAGTGTATACAAATTAGTGCTCGTGACTGTACTACACAACACATTTTAATACATTACATCAGGAGCTAGACCGCCACCTCTTAAAGCAGTATTATTGTAATCTTACTTCAGTGTGGGAAAGAGATGGAGCTAGACGTCGTCTATAGCTACATCTCTGTCTTACTCTGAAGTAACATTAAAATAATACTGCTTTAAGAGGTGGTGGTTGGCCCCCTGTGCGGGTTTACGAGCTACGCGTGTTTCAGTTGAAGACTACGTACGGTGAGTTTTTTTATGCGGTTTTCACCATTAACTAGAGTATTTATTCGGGAAGGTTTTGTAGTCGTAAAAACCGTGCGATTCAGGACGGCTCGTAGTTTAATAAATAGTGTTTTACTATTATTTTCTTTAGTTTGGCTTTAAAATTGTACAAAATACTAGCTTACCTGAATGCCTCCATAGCCCCTAGGCCCAAGGAACCTTTCGCACTCATCCGCGATATCGTCCCACTTCCACTCAAAGAGGTGCACGTTCACAGACCTGCCCGGTGCGTAGTACGGGTTCTTGTACGCGTTGGCGACCGTGGCTACCACCAACAGGCTGCGGAGTAGTGACTGCCACCCCTGGAAGATGGCGAAGAGACACGTTTTTGCTTTGACCAACTTTATTTGTTAATCACCTGCAGCAACAGTATCTAAATAAAATTCTATTGTATTCAGTGGCAGTCGTTATGGGTAGTCAGAAGCCCGAAAGGCTGACAATCATGTCTTACCAAGGGGTATCGTGTATCTCTTTGGCCACCGCACAAGTGTGCGGTGGACGCGCGGCCATATTTATGTATCGCTACTTTTCGGTGCCGTCTTCTCGGTCTCGTTGACGTCCCGTTGACGCGGCGGTGGACAAACGGCCTTAGCCCTCGTACCCACGGGTGATTTTTTATCGCGCACTGGATCTTCAACGCACTACCTAGTGCCGAGAGTTGAAAATCCAATACGGTTTTTTTTTGACACGCTCTGGGATGTACTCTGTTGGATTCTCAATGCTCGGCTCAACTCCCAGAGTTGAAAATCCTGTGCGTTATAAAAATCGTCCTTGCGAACCTGGGCTTATAGAAGTCAGATATGCAGTTACTGTCGCTACATGTAAAATACTGGTATTCAGCTATACCTATACGGTTAGACTGGAAGCCGACCCCAACATGTTTGGGCAATGGCTAGGCAGATGATGATGAACTTATGCCACAATTTGAGGCGTGGAAAGGTTTTTAAGGTCAAAGGTCGACAAACAAGCCGATGACGGCTAACTTGATAGAAAATGGTAATAATTATCAACCTTATTGCCTTAGTGATAAGGTCGAAAAGTGCTTCACCGCAAATGTCCGCGATGGTACCTGCAACACCTGGGGATTTTACCGGAGTAAATGCTAGTAAGTACAAAAAATAGTAGAATAGCACCTTCCTTTCTTCCTGCCTTTTCACAAGAGCTCTACAAACTTCTCTTAGGGTACGGTCTATAACTTTATAAAGTAGGTACTATTGAAGACAAAAGTGCATGGAGAGCCTAAGGTCGACTTTTGACTGAGGTTTTGCATTACGTTTCATGACTTTCATGAGACGACTAGATGGCGCTGTTCAAACATGAAAATAACACCGCTAAGCTTAAAAACCTTATTATGCAGAGGCACATAATAAGGTTTTTAATACCTAAAATAATTACTAAGAAATAATAATATATTTATATTCAAATAAACATAAATTACAGTGGATTTCATTTATTACGACCTTGGTTGTAGCGACCATTTACCTATAGCGACGTTAAATCTAAGTCCCTTGAATTTAAAGCATACTTTAGTACAAAATTCATGTGGCTATAGCGACTTTGGATGTAACGCCGAGTTCGGGTGTAGCGACTGTTTTTAATGAATCATTTGTAACAAATTCCTAGAAATCCCATGCAGATATTGCGACCGGAGTCGGCCGCCAAAGACACAAAGATTTTTTTCTTTCACAAACATTTCTTATCTTTTGTTTACATCCATTGCACACAGATGGTCAGCAAGTGTGGAGACCTTTACCTTTTGTTTATAGATATCAACTAAGTAGGTAGGGGAAGCGTGTACGTTTCGGAGCTTTTATGGTTCAGTTACAAAGTGATATTCTGAGTAGCAACTGGGTTTAGTAAACTTTTGAATAAGTATGGCTGCTAGACGCACATTCACTGTTAAAGAAAAGGCGGAAATCATTTCAAAATTGAAAAACGGTGAAAACAATGCTGATTTGTGCAAAGAGTACAAAGTTTCCCATTCAACAGTATCTACGATGTGGAAAAACCGTGATAAAATATTAGAATGCTTTGAATCCAAATCCTTAAAAATTAAGAAAAACCGCAAACCGACGCATCAAGATATCGAAAATGCCCTTCTAATGTGGTTCAAAGCCCAAAGAAGCCAAAACGTACCTTTGAGCGGTCGTCTGCTGCAAGAAAAGGCTAATCAATTTGGCAGACTGTTTGGAAAAATGGATTTTGAGTGTTCGGAAAGCTGGATATACCGATTTCGTCAACGACACGATATTGTAGTAGGCAAAGTTTGTGGAGAAGCCGCTAGTGTATCGCAAAGTGACTGTGACAACTGGCTAAAAACAGTTTTCCCAAAATTGACTGAAGGTTATACTGATAGCCAAATATGGAACGCTGACGAGACAGGTTTGTTTTTTAAGTTAACTCCTGACAAAACCTTGAAATTTAAAGGGGAAAAGTGCGTTGGTGGAAAATTATCAAAAGATAGAATCACCGTGCTTGTTGCATCAAGTATGGCAGGGGAAAAAAGAAAATTATTGGTCATAGGCAAGGCAAAAAAACCCAGATGTTTCAAAAATGTTAAATCTTTGCCAGTTGATTACGAAGCAAACAAAAAGGCCTGGATGACTTCAGAGATTTTCGAAAAAGTTCTACGCAAATGGGACTCCCAGTTAAGAAATAACAAAAAGAAGATCATTTTATTTATTGACAATTGCCCAGCTCATCCTAAAATAGAAAATTTGACCAACATAAAACTGGCATTTTTACCACCAAACACTACATCAGTGATTCAACCGATTGATCAAGGGATAATTAAAACCCTCAAAAGTCATTATAGGAAGATTTTAGTACAGAAAATGATGAACGACATTGAAAACTCGGCAGGCCCGTTTTCCGTTAATATTTTAGATGCCATTGAAATGGTAACTACGGCATGGGCTCGGGTGACTCCAGATACGATCAAAAAGTGTTTTCTACACGCTGGGTTCCGTAAATCTTCGGCTATCACAACAATTGACGACGACTCCGATGATGAATTGGACATACCATTGGCACAACTGACTACAGTATCATCAAGCGGAACAAATGTTGCGGACTGGGCAACATATGTTGATATTGACAGTCAACTTATCACTACTAGCGATTTGTCCGATAGTGAAATTGTTGAAACTGTTGTTCCATCACATACGACGCAAGATGAGGAAAATGAGGAGGAAGAAGAAGATTGCAAGGAAGGTGAGATTCCTACAACTAAGGATGTGTTAGGTGTTGTAACAAAGCTTAAAAGATACTGTTTATTTGGTGATGGAAAGGATATTATAGATATTGAAGAAGTAATGAAAATAGAATACACCCTACAGCGTACACTAGCACAAAAAAATAAATTGAAGCAAACTAATATTACACATTTTTTTAAATGTACCGGTGAATAACAATGTGTGCAAATATTTTCAATAATAAATGAATATAAACTACACATGTGTACGTGTCTGTATCTCTTTACCTTTGCCTGTAACGACTTCCGGATATAACGACGAAAATAGAGTGGTCCCTTCATTGTCGTTATACCCGAAATCCACTGTATTTTATTTTCTTATTTCCGAGTACATACTTAATACAGCGCCATCTAAACCAAACCAAATAAACCAATTGGTATATTAGTTAATTCGACTACAGATGGCGTAGATCATAAATAATAAAAATCCCTACATTCACAAACTAGCTCTCATTTTCGCATTCTACAATAAGTAGATCGTAGCTCAGGTGGATAAGCATGACAGAATAACAAAGCTCGTTTCACAGGGCACTGGTTCGAAACCCAGTTCACAGTCGGTTTTTTTAAATTTTATTATTATATAATGTAATTTATATTCTATTTTTTATATTTTTAAAAGTTTTTTATTTTATTTTTTGTTATAAATAATATAAGATGTATAAATGAATAAAGGCATAATATACAAGTATACATATACTACTCTACTATATATAACATTGTATAAATAAATATATATAAATTACTTTCGTAATTGGTGGTAAGTATTAGTATTATTAGTAAGAAACATTTATGTAAGAAGATTTAGATATATTTTTCTTACAGATTAAGATTTACTAAGTTTAGTTCTCGTAAAGGATAAGAAATTAAACTATTTTAGTGATATTATACATTAAGACATTTAATTCTCAAAGAAGAATACAATTTATTTCTTTCTTTCTTATACAGTGTATAACCTAACCTAACAGTTTTACACCCAATTGACAATTATTTAATTCACTTGTTATGAGAAATACAAGTAAAAGGAGGATGGGCACCAATGTATGGAAACTGGTACCGGCACCAATTGGTATGAATGATACACCGTTGGAAATGTATTTTTGTGTAGATTAAGAATAACCATGGCGCTTGTCCCTATTCACTGTCCGATCGGAGTAATCCTACTTGAAAGTTATTTATTTTTGTTACGTCCTATTAAGTACACATACTTTTATTGACTGTTTTCTCCATTTGGCATGGTATTTTCATAATTATTATTAATATTTTTCATTGTCTAGGTAAATAAAACAAGTTCGAAGTAAGTTTTATCATTTATTGTATATAAGTATATAAATGTGTGTCTATAGATCGACAATAACATAAAAAGATAATGAATAATATGATGTATTATATATACTATACATCATTCATTATCTATAACGATGCTATTTAAAAATAATGCTGGCTCATTAAAGCTCTCGTGTCTAGCATATCCTAAATACCAGACAATGGATACTATATGCGCACAGGAACCTACCGTGCGGCGTCCCGTCAAACATGTACAATAATGATGTAATATTATGTTTTCATTTCTATTTAGCAATATGTAACAAAAGTATTGTTTTGCTCTCACATGTCGGGACTGTATACGTGCACGCAAAAGCCACGCATCTTCGTCAATTCCGTATTCAATAATGTCTTCCAAAGCGGCTTCTCTATATGTTTCGATGAGATATAAGCCGTTGTTTAGGTGTTCGCTGCAGTAAGATTTTGCGAGTTTTAATTGGTATGTCCCTAATGACAGCAATATCACGTCCTGTTCACTCAATCGTGGAAAATCGGGCACATCATTGGCTTCCAATCTCTGGAAATCGGCTCTTCTGTTATTTAATCGTTTTTCTTCTACATAATTGTACAACACGTTTGGGGTTTGCATTTTTTTCAGATATTTTTTGTAGAAAAGCTTCTGCGTATTGGCTATCTGCGATTGGCGTGTGGAAGTGATTTGTTATTGCTGCTGCAATTTTAACATCCACAAACATATTAGGCATTGTATTATTAAAATATCTTTGCCGCAACAGCTTAAAATCTCTTTTAATCCGCCCGTTAACCACTTCCACTGCCCATCGGCATATTGTAACTAGTCGGGAATCATTCGCTTGGGAAGTAGTGAGCTGTGACTGGTCTGGCTTCAATATTGCCCAAACTGTCTCTAAACCCACGGTCTAAAATAAATACATCATTGGGATGAAACAATATGTGCAAGGGGTTTTCCTCGTCATTAATTAAATCGCTCATTATCTGGGCATCAGTTTTAGTTGCAGCGTATGGTCCTTTTACGTCTATAATGTATCCGTCAGTGGTTACAATTAAAAATGGCTTTAACAAGTTTTGGAACTTGTGCAAGTTGTAGGATTGCCTCTGAAACAAAAAGTTTGTGCTTTTGTGAATATAAATATACGTGCCATCGCAAACAATAATGGCTTTAGAGTTTTCTTCATTTCCATACAGTGCTTTTGGAATCCTCAGATTTCTCTCCAGTATATTGTCTCTACTTATGTGATCCAGTCCCAAGTGAAGCACAACATAGTCAGTACTAAGACACTCTCGTGCAATGGCCAACTGGCGTTCGAGTCGTTGAGGCTCAGAATGTCAACTTCCCAAAATGTCTCCTGGTACCAAAATGTCAACTTCCCATAATGTCCCTTTCCCAAAATGTCTCTTTCCCAAAATGTCTTTTTCCCAAAATGTCCCTTTCCCAATAGTCCCTTTCCCAATATTTATATAATAAACCTTACCTTTTGACTCTGAATGCCGATACACATGTTGTGGAAATTCTGCCAATTGTCCGTCAGTGAGAGGTAAGTCCATCAAATTCAAAGGTCAAATCTTGGAATATTACCTTTTGACAAACTCTGAGGTCAAGGGCATCAAGGTCAATAATATATTTCTCGAAGTAAGGCGTGGTCGACGGAGCCCCGCTTCGCGGGGCTCCTACTTCTGAGAGGTTTAAAAAAAAAATAAACACGAAGGAGATGGCGGGGTCTGAAAGACCCCGCCATCCCCTTCTAACCTAACCTGTCCGAGTCGGGGTGCCCCAAGTCCCAAACTCGCTTTACTCGCTCTTGCATCCTTATTTTTTAGTTGGGTTATAACGCTTAATTCTAAGAATGGGGGACATTTTGGGAAAGCGGCATTTTGGGAAAGGGACATTTTGGGAAAGAGACATTTTGGGAAAGGGACATTTTGGGAAAGGGACATTATGGGAAGTTGACATTTTGGTACCAGGAGACATTTTGGGAAGTTGACATTCTGAGCCTCAACCGTTCGAGTTTTCTTCTTGATATATTAAACAACGTCGCAAGTCTTACGTTGGATTCTCCTGTGCGTAGTTTTTTCAGTAAAATACCCAAAGTAGTTCTGGGATCTGCACTTGCATCTCTTAATGAAGTGGTTTGCTCTAAGATAGCGTTAAATTGTTCTGTAGTACGTCCAGTCCAAAAGTGCATTTCTTCTTCAGTTAATCCTCTTAGCTCGCTAAAACGCAATCTGGGTTCGTTTAAGGCATTTCTCAGTAGGTCACGAAGGTCACTGAAGTGGGCGGCCGTAAAGTTATGGGAAATGTTGCATGCCTGAGATAGTTCATCCCAGTCATTTCCATTTAGGTGATCGCGGCATACTCTGGCAGCATCAGGAATGTAGATTTTGTGTTGAGTAAATACATGAATTTTAACAACGTTTGGGATTCGATGGCGGGTTGTATTAGGGCAGCCACGAAAAAGACAATGCCTCGGGGTATTTGGTGCTCTCATATATTCGGGCACGTGTATCACTTCTAGTTGAGGTTCTGCTTCTTCTTGCGGTTCTACTTGTTCTTGCGGCTCTGGCTCGGGTTGAGGTTGAGCTCTAGTCGCATTTTCTGCTCTTTGCCAGCATCGGTAACATACTCTCCGAGTACCATCAAACACGACCTGAAAATCGGTAATAATAATGTAAGGAAAATAAATAAATACAACATACCTAGAAAGCGTACCTGGGGTATTATAAACAATACGCTTAGCCGCTAAAATGCGCATGGGATCTAGAGTACCAAAAGAGAGAAAACGTTTTTGCCTCTAAGTGCACATTGGATGACGTTCTATTATGCCGGATTCTCAATTAACTAGTTTGTATTTCTCTATGGTAATAGTACCGTAAAATTCCTTACCAAATAAACTACATTTTAACATATGACAACCCTACGATCTGTCATTTCAGAAATAAAAATATTTCTTTCTCGTCCGTGAATCTTTGTTTTGGTTCTCCGTTACTTGTAAATAATGTAAATTGTACTGTGAAATGTGATTTTATTAATGTTTTACGTTAACAACTTCCCTGTCCAATGAGTCATATATGACTCACGAGAGAAGTTTTCGCCCTACGTCCATGAGTCACATATGAGTCATAAAATAACCAAAATAGGATAAATCTACATGTTATAATTTATGAAAATTATATTTTATGGTATATAAGAATGTTATATATAACTCATCAGAAGAAAAAACTGTGAAAAATGCGTTGTATGGGGACAGGGAAGTTGTTAAAAATAAACACAACATGGATTTCGAACCTTAAAACATATAAGGTTACCATTTGAATGTTTGTTTAAAAAATGTTTTTTTTTGTTTATGTTCTCAAAACAATGTTATAAATGAAGATAATCATACATTCAAACGAAACCAACACATTTCATTTCGTCATTTTGTTGACAATAGAACAAACATTAACCGGAAGCAAAATACCCAGAAACAGAGTCATAAATAGGGTTTTTGTGAAACATCTGCGTGCCAACCGGTGCGCGCGGTCTGTGACTCATCGGTCGTGTGCATTTAAGGGGTAAAATAGATAAAAATTATGTGCGCTTTAGCGGCCGAAAAATAACAAACAAGGCATCCCTAAAAACAAAGAGACCAAAGGCTAACCTAAAGTCTAACGCACATGCGGGCACAACGAGGTAAAATGATCGATTTTTATTTCTATGTGGTATTCTATGCTGTTGTCTGTACTGAGTCAACGAGACACGTAATACAATAAATGCTCATAAAGATAACAACATAACAATAAATAGATTAACATCTAAGACCCAGGATTTTTTCGTTGCTCTAACTGGGGATCAAACCCGGAACCAATGGTTTCAATGGCAAGAACATTAGCACTATACTATACAGGTTATTAACAATAAAATAAATGCAATAAAACTGTCAAATGGAAAGTTAAAAAGTTCAATAAATACTAACCTCCAATGCAGCATTTTCTCGAATAAAAGCTGCTAGGTATGCGCGCATTCTTGGTAAGTTTTCCGATAGAACGCGCACTTGATATCTGCCTCGGTATAGACCTCTTCGGCACATTACACAGGTACGAAAACGTTCCATTGCAATCAAAATAACTCAAGCACTCAAGTCCAGTAGAAAGCCGCAGTCAAAAATAAAACAGGTAACAGAGTCCAAGTTAATGCCAGGGTCTAAAGTCGACGTGAACAATGAGGAACGAGACAATGTAGTAACTTACACAACAATTATCAGCAAACGACTACCAAGGGAACATGCACAAGCGCCGCAGCATGCCCACCCTCGCCCCCGCCCCCTCGCTGAACGCGCTAACTACCGCGCTGCGTAAGATAAGAGAGCGAGAGAGAGATAACAATACCAGTTCCAACTTACTAGTCATCTACTTACGTATACTCAGGGTTAATAGTAATAAAAATATTGCTCCAATGTCATGCATCAATATCAATTGATGTATTTGTATGTTTAGTGTTTAATAAATAGATCACCCCTAACTGAAAAAATACCAAACCGATTTTGTTATGATTTTCATCCGTTAACTGAATTTTACTTAGCTCAAAATCTGTGCAAATATCATCAAAATCTGTCAAGATAAACCGGCGATATGATTTTTTTAAATTCTATTTCGAACTAAATATCCAGTATCTTCTAAAGACTATATTTCAAAACGGACAATTTATACGGGATTGGTGCCATAGTAGTTTTTTGTGCTCTTGAAGAGAGCTATCCAACGATGGTAAATTCATTTTGATTGGACATGGGTACCAAAATGCCCATCCTCCTTTATAACTGAATAACTCTATTACAAAATGGAAGACATTAACAAAGTAAAACTGTATAATAGATGTTATAAGTATTCTAAATCAAAACTGTGTTGTGCTATTCTTATAGTATTTAGTTTTATTTACATAATGTTATAATACCTTACACTATATATGCAACCTTAGTTCTGTAAATATTTTACCTACTCACAAATTATAAAAAAATTACGTTTTGCATAATTATGGTTAGTGGTATTGACTATAATGATTGATTTGTGCATTATGTTATGACTAAGGTTCACAGCTTAAGTATTCGTTCCAGAACGAGGAAGAAATTGAAGCTAAACCTCAAATCAATAACAATTGTAAGACCGGGTTATAGCTGTCATTTTGGGACCAATTTGTTTATAATAATAAATAAATAATTAATTATATTAGAAAGGAATCTATATTTATATTGTTTTTATTTTAATTTCTTATATTATATAAGAAATCAAAATCATTAGTGTAAAAACATTTTGTTGTTATAAAGTAGTGAATAAATTTATCCCACTTACACTAAGTTTGATCACTGTAATTTATCAAATAAATTATAGCTACCCCGGTCTTTGTTATTACTCAATCCAATAGTCAACACTTTATATTATTTTTTTAATATTTCGTGTGTCCGCCATTTTGATCGATTACAGCTTGCAACCGCGAACCCATGGAGTTTATTCATTTTTCACATAAATTTAGACCCCGTATAGAATCCCATACCTGCATGCAGTGAGTACTCAGTACTTCCTTAGTCCTTTCGTTCCTATTGTCCCACCTTTGAACCATAACGCCCCATAAATTTTCAATGGGGTTTAAATCTGGCGATCTCGCAGGCCAAGGAATAATCTGTATATCCGATTGCTGGCTAAACCACTCTTGCACAATTATGGAACGGTGTATAGGACAATTGTCCTGCACGAACGTTATCACTGGCATGTCTTCTACAGGAAAAACATTCCGTACGGTGGGCAACATGACGTCATTCAGCACATCTATGTAGTTTACACTGTTTGCACGACTGGGTATTACAGTAAGTTCTCCTGGTCCTGCAGCACTCATCCATCCCCAAATGTTCACTGTTATACGACCGGATTCAGAGTTAGGCACAACGTGATCACTATCATAACGCGTATTATTCCTACGCCACAACCTAACTCGCCCATGCTGGCTAGACTTGAAAGTCTTTTCATCACTGAAGATGACTCCGTTGCTCCAGTCGAAATTTCTGTATTTCAAAGCGAACTCCAATCGTGCTCTTTTATTAGCTTCGGTTAGCAATGGCTTAATAGCATGTCGACGATAATGCAGACCTTCACTATGAAGAGCACGATACACCGTCCGCAAAGATGTATCAAACAACTCTGCGTAATATCTTGTTGGTGTAAAGCCATTTTCCTCATAACCTTGCACCATAAGTTGACGCTGGTCTGAGTCAATATGGCGTCTTCTGCCAGATCTACTACGGTGTTCCAACGAACCCTCTTCTTGAAACCGCTTTATCCATAAAGTGACAGTCTTTACCTATAAGGGAAATATATTATTTATTATTTTCGTGTATCGATAACCATGGATAATAAAATAAATAACGAACAGTGATTTTAAAACATTACTTACGTTTAAGCCAGTTTCTCTCGAAATTTCAGAATAATTTAAGCCTTGATTATGCAATGCTATTATTTGGGCCCTCGTAGCCATATCAATATTTGAACGCGAACTCATGATAAAAATAAATATTAAAAACTTGTAAACGCAATCGTAACTGAACTCACTCATAGATAGTAAAGAACATTATGATTGAACAAAAAGATTTAATTTTTACACAGTCAATATTAAACTACCCTCAATTCTTTTGAGATTTATGATACGGGTTAAAGTCACTTAACAACTTCAATATAATAAAGAGAAGGATAATTTCAACTCAATGCGTAATGACGCAATGGTCCAGTGGCTAATGGTATCGGTAAATTTTATGCCACCGAGTTCGAATCCTAGTTATTACGTGCTTTGCTTTATAAGGTTTGTAATGTCGTAGGAGAATTTGTGTTAAAATTGAGTAATATTGTAACTAGCAAAAAACAAGATAATGTTCTTGTATATTTTCCAATCCAACTACTATACTAGCGCCATCTATGTCATCCAAGACATATTATTAAGGCGATGAAACCCTGTACAAACGATTTTGGTTTGGAACTCTCCATGCACTTCTGTCTTCATGTGTACGTACATGTAGGTACATGATAAGTTTAAAAATATCTCACTCATAATACCTAAACCTAAATAAAGGGTTTTCCAATAGGGACGGGTCGATGTTGACAGTCTGTGGCAGCCATACTATTTTGGTGGGATCTGTAAAATCTGTTGTATATTATGCAGTCAGTGATGCCAAATCACCATAGCAAGTTACACGGTTGAGCAGCATGTGCAAATGATAAAACTTTATTATCAAAATGAGTGTTCGTTAGTGCAAACGTTGCGCGCATTGCGCCCATTTTACGGCAGACGCGGTGGCCCTTCAAAGTCCACTCTCCAACGATTGGTGACTAAATTTGAGACGACCGGTTCGGTAAACAACCAACCAACACCTTTACGTCAAAGGAACGCCAGATCGGCCGAGAACATCGCCGCTGTACGTGAGAGTGTTCAGGAGACTCCGAGGCAGTCGATTTCTCGCCGTGCTCAAGAACTCGGCCTTTCGCAGACCTCAACGACACAATCGACATTCTGCATGAACGGTTTGAGGGTAGAGTTATCTCTCGCAGAGGTGACGTGAATTGGCCACCAAGATCGTGTGATTTGACTCCGCTAGACTTTTTCTTGTGGGGTTTTCTGAAGTTGCAGGTCTATGCCAATAAACCACATTCGACCGTTGCCCTGAAAGCCAACAACGCAGGCCATCGCTCGGATTCAGCCGGATCTATGCAGCAGAGTCATTAAAAATTGGACCTCTCGGATTCGTGCCACCATACGAAGCCGCGGCGGACATTTGAACGATGTCATATTCCATCCATAATGGCATAAATGGGCCTTTTAAATAAAAAATAAATTTCGTTAATATCTCACACACATCTTGGTATATTCAATTTTAACATCGACCCGTCCTTGTTGAAAGACCCTTTATTAGGTCTTTACCTATGAAATAGGAGATTTGTATAAAAATTTTGGTATTTTTTTTATTTCAGCTAATCATAGTACTGGCCCAAATTATCTATACAATTTTGCCATTTTGATGACAGTTTGTTTATTATCCCTTTACTGTAGAAGTCTGCCGGACGGGAGGCGATGAAGTCAGCGAAAGTGTTTTGTATTGCCTCTCGGGTGTTGAATTTTTTCCCACTTAAAAAATTGTCTAAATTTTGAAAAAAGTATAAATCGGTTGGGGCAAGGTCCGGTTAGTACGGTGGGTAACGGAGAGCTTCCAGCTGTAACTCTTGTAGCTTTGCGATGGTCTGTCGTGAAGTGTGAGCTCGTGCGTTGTCGTGGAGAAGCAATGGGGAAGAGCGATTGACCAGTATTGGTTGTGAATTGCGAGCTTCTCCATCATTGTTTGCAATTCTTGGCAATAGACATCTGCCGTCACTGTTGTGCAATTCGGTAGGAAGCTGTGATGTACAAGTCCGGCACTGATCCACCAGACAGTCCCCATCATCTTCCTATGAGTAATCTTTTTTTTAGCGCACTGATTGGGTGCTGTACCCGGGTCCACCCACTGAGACGAACGCTTACGGTTGTCGTACAGGATCCACTTTTCATCGCAGGTAACAATTCGATTTAGAATTCCCTCGTTTCTATGTCATAATATTCGAAAATTATACGAATTTTCAGTTTATCCATGGCGCCAAAAACTACCACAATTTCACAAAAACAAAAAGCTATCTACAAACATATGACTGAATTTGAAATTAAATTAACACGGCTTTCGAATAAAATTTATTTGAATTTTGAATTGCACGCCAATCCACAGATAATTAAATCTGAAAATGCTGGTTATATAATCTCCAATTACATAGGTAATTGCCTATTATTTACTAACATCAACTGAAAAATTATAATATTTTTAATAAGTACATACTAAGTAACTAAATGTGATGTAAAATCTATCTTACCATCTTGCCACGACCTTATCAAATTAGTTACAACTGAGGACTAACTAATATGCTTCGCATAAAAATAAACATATTGTAGGTATGTAATTATTATTTATCGATAACCATGGCAAAGTAATTATTCTACTCCATATCTACTTTCCACCATCTGAGTATTATCGCGATAAGCTCGAAATTATGAAATAATAGGTAGGTATGTCGTTTGCCCATCAATCTTGTATTTTCTAGATTGTATGTACGAATTAATCGACAATTCGAATTATCGATTAATTCGTACCTAGAATTCTGCCCGCTCAGCAGGGTATCGATAACCTGCTCAGCGGGCAGGATTTTTGTCAGCTTGAAACTATTGTCAGTTTTTGTTATTGATAATTATTAGTACATATCTAAGTAGTAATCCTACTCGGCCTCGTCCCTAATTGGTTTACCAATCTATGGTTGAATATCTATACATATACTATACTTACTACAAATAAATAAAATTGAAGTGTCTGTGTCAAAATAACAACTTTTTACTAAATAGGTACATAGGAAAGTATAAACGGTTCTCATAGCAAAAACGCAATTTTTAACATTTTTGTCTGTCTGTCTGTCTGTTTGTTCCGGCTAATCTCCGAAACGGCTGGACCGATTTTGACGGGACTTTCACTGGCAGATAGCTGATGTAACGGTGGGTAACTTAGGCTACTCTTATTATTGAAAAATAATTAGGGTTCCGCGCAAAAAAACTAAAACCCATGAAATTATGAACAAAAAGTCGGATTTGAAAAATTCTTTTTGCATTATAAAGTCCAGTTCTTGAGGAACGCTATAGGTTATGTAACATTACGCTAGGACCCTTAGAAGCCGAGCAAAAACAAAAAAAAAGGAAGAACGAGCGCTAAGCGAAAATGAAATAACAGCGCGGGCAGGCGATGCGATACGACGGGGTGGTCAGAGGAACAAGAAATTTTACGCGGACGAAGTCGCGGGCGGAATCTATCTATACTAATATTATAAAGCTGAAGAGTTTGTTTGTTTGGTTGAACGCGCTAATCTCAGGAAGTTCTGGTTCGAATTGCAAAATTCTTTTAGTGTTGGTTAGCCCATGTATCGAGAAAGGCTATAGGCTATATAACATCACGCTACGACCAATAGGAGCGGAACATCAATAAAAAATGTTACAAAAACGAGGAAAATTTATTCCTTTTGAGAGCTTCCGTTGCGTGCGCTGCGTAAACGGTTAAATTTACGCAACAATGTATGACAGAATTTTTCCCTTAAAAAGTTCTAAAAAAAAGTCCGCGATAGTATGTCTATCTTATAAGTTTGGCTCACTATAACTCTTTTAATGGTAATCGTTATAAAATAATGCATTATTTGCGAAGGTGTTTTCATAAACATGGTATTAATCCATATCCAAATTTATAAATAGTTTCAAAATCAAGGTTGGTTAAGTACATGTAAATTCCTTTTTAAATTATTCAAATCGGACCTTTCGTTTACAAATTATGACGGGTATAAAATTGCTTAGAGTAGGAAAACACATTTACTACACACTACACATTTTACATTTTATTGACTGTTTGAACGCGCTAATATCTGTCACTACCAGTCGTATTTGAAAAATTATTTACGCTAGGACCCTTAGAAGCCGAGCAAAAAGAAAAAAGTAAGAAAGAGAAAACGAAAACGCAGCGAAAACGAAGTAACAGCGCGGGCAGGCGATGCACGCGATGCGATGGGGTGTATCGGGGCAACATTTCACGCAGACAAAGTCGCGGGCGGAAGCTAGTGTTATGATATACGTTAGTGTCAGTTGTCATTTGATTGAATTCGTGGACGACTATCGAATATCGCGCAATTTTGCGTTAGAAAAGTTTGTACTCTTTGGATTCCACATAAACTTACTGATGCACGAAAGGAATAGCGAGTTATTTAACTCGGTGTAAAACAAATCTAAAGACATCATTTCAATCATCACGGGCGATGAAAAATAGCTTTGTACCCACAAAGGAGCAAAATAAAATATGGGTGATAGAAGGCGAAGAAACTCCGACTGAAGTAAAAAAATCTAAGTCGATAAAAAAGAAAATGATTGTGGTTTTTTTCGGTATTCGCGGAATTATTGAACAAGTAGTTCTCCCTGAGCAGAAGACTGTAAACGCTGCTTGCTACACCACTGTCTGCCTTCATCAACTTATTCAGAAATTCAAGAAGCTTCGTACAAAGTCACAACTCTGCACCTGGTATCTTCATCATGATAATGCTCCGGAACATCGTGCTGACGTTACATGGCAATTTTTGCGAGAAGCCGATGCCGGTTTAAAACTTCTTAAACATCCGCCTTACAGCCCAGACTTGGCGCCATGTGACTTTGTTTCCTTTCGTGAAAAGTAAATTGAAAGTTCATTTTAGTTTCATTTATCTAACGAAAATATAGATATGTGTTTTCTATTTTTCGTCACAATAAAAGAGATAATAATGATAATAATTTCCGACTTATATGGAACATAAAACAACACACCTTCACACCTATATTCCACGAAGGAGTAGGCAGAAGTGTGTGGAACATCTACATTTCGCAATTTATGTTATATTTCACCAAACAGAAGACGTGGATTTGAAGGAATGTAATCTATTCTATTCATTTTGCCACGTTGAATGGCAATGTTAATTATTTGGCCAAAGTACGAGCCAGCCCCTCTGGTCACGTGAAGTGTCGACCAGTCGGCGAGAAATTTCCTTAAAAAGGAGATGCGCACTCGGGCCCCATGACCCGAGCGTTTCGACTCCCAAACGGTTCAAAACTGTAGTAACCGATAAGGTTACAGTATTTGCGCCGCTTTAGGGTCTCAGCAGCTGCAGCAGCGGCGCCAGCATAGCACGCCGCGCTTGGAACATGAGATGGCGCAAGGGTGTCGACACAGGTTGCGTCCCACACCAGAGGTCTACCCACCTTCCAAGGCAACAACGTCATGCCGTATGGTCTCTTCCCATCGTCACGTACCAAAAGCCGTTTGGTTGCGTAACTACATGTGTACTAATCTCGAGAATGAGACGCGAAGAATAACTGAGTATTTTTTGTAAATGCAGCTACGCAGATCATTTATTTTTACTTACCGCAATCAATATGCAATGGTGCTTTATCAATAAGCACTAAATTCTATTCTCCTATTTACGAAGTCGAGACCTGCGTCCAGTATTTCTATGTAGTCTGTGCTGCGGGAAAATTATAGATATTCTTATTTTTGCAAGGACTCGACTTCGACTTTTCTCAGTTATTTTATACAATCTTTTTTTTTTGGCTTCGCACGGTTTGTGCATTTAGCCAATGTCACGTTTAGATGAAACGGAATTAAAAAGATTAATTAAAACGGGATTTAGAGTAGGACGATATAGGATCCGTATTTACGAATGTGATGATACCATGATGATTAATAAGTAAATTACAATGACGAAAAATTATAACTTAATATTACTTAAAGTAATAAATGAGACTATACATTTATATACAGGAAAGTTATTTGTACAAAGTAAAGCAAGAATACAGGTAGGAAAAGGAGTACGAAGGGACAAGAAATTACTGAGAAAGGAAGAACGGTCATATAGGGGACAGGAGAAAAAAATATGATTTAAGTCGCCTACCTCTGTGCCACACAAGCAAATAGGGTCGTCTATGATATTCAGTTTGGCAAGATGGGATGGAGAGCAAACATGACCCAGTCTCATCCGTATTAGAATGGAGGTCTCCATCTTGCCAAACTTTGCCCTGCCAAACCACGGTTTTTCCGGAACGTTGGGTTGAATAGTAGAAAAATAACGGCCCTTCAATTTGCTTCCGACATCCCAAGCTACCTTCCAGGTATCCCGAAGAAAAGTCTTTGGTAACTTCACCAGGTCAATATTAATATTTATATATGGAACTAAGTCTCCACACTGCACCGCATCACCGGCAAGTGTGTCAGCCATTTCATTGCCATGGATTCCAGCATGGGCCGGAATCCACGCAAATTGCAGTGTATTGCCCTCAGAGATGGTTCTGAAGGCAAATTCCCTTATTAAGTAAATGACAGGAAACTGCGATTGTGAATTGTGTTCGAAAGGGGATTTGTTGATGGCCAGAAGAGCACTTTGTGAATCAGTAAAAATAATGTTTTTTTTGAGTTTTAAAACACGAGTGTATTCTATGGCTTTTAAGATGCCGAAACATTCCCCCGTAAAGACGGAAGTTTCCGGGGGCAGTTTTATTTTTGTACAATATTGTATTGAGAATGGTAAGTACCTATCCCAACACAACCCGTTGGAGAACGCTTGGCAGCATTCGTAAATACATGATGGTACTCTAAGTGTTCAGCCAGAAAATTATTAAAACTTAAATGACAATCGGGATCTGATTTACTAACACAGTATTTAATGGTGGGGCTGAATTGTAAACTCTCATAACTACTGCTAAATAAGGGAAGTTTATTGGAACGGTGAATAGGAGAAGAAAGAGAAAGGAATTTTTTATAGCTTACGACTAAGCATGGAGCACGTTTATGGGTCCAGTAATCTAAAGATTCAATCTACGACACTAAAGTGTCCAGTTTAGGAATGAGAGGATGAGTTGAGAACTGAAGAATCCGGAACAAATATTTGTCAGATAGGAATTGTCTTCTAAGATATAAAGGAGCTTCCCCGCATTCGACTTGGAGTGCATTAATGGGACTAGACTTCATGGCACCCGAAATAATGCGTAACGCTATAAACTGGATGCGGTCCAATTTTTTAAAAGCCATAACACTACCAGGTTCTAGAACAAACAATCCATAATCCAGAGTGCTTCTGATGATTGCATTGTAAATTAGTTTCAAATACAATGTTGCACTTGTTTTCATTTCATTTTGCCATTTTATTTTTCCCGCTTTCTGCTTCTATCTTCATGTTGCCAACAGACAGAAAATAGAACTATAGTTTTGTTTGAATACAATCAATGATGGTTATATGAAAAATGGTTCGTATAACAAATAAACAATAGTACAAAATGTTAGTTATTTGGTAGACTTTCATTTCAAATAAAATGTAGCCGAATCCATTTATTTTTATTTCATTTAATGAGGCTAGTAACATTGCTATTAGAACCTGTTGATTTTCGTTTCATTCATCATCTGTGGTCACTGGTGAACTTTAAAATCATTCGTTCTTACAACTTTCTTCATTCATTAATAAACTCAAGTAAACTTTACGGGTGGCTAACGCTAAACAAACTTGTTTCTAAAAATTATATTTAATTATTTTATGTTTGTTTATTGCATGAATATATACATGTAACATATGAATTAATAGAGTGCAAAGTCATGTTTGCAAGTTTATGCCTAGTGAACTCCTATTACTGAGAAAATTTATACGTATTGATGTTGTTTATTTTTACAACTTTGTAAGTAAAATTCCTCAAGTGTCGTGTTTACAATTTGTCTAAAACTGTGGCAATGGCTGGAAAATTCTACTTCGTCGTAGCTCTAATATGCATAGTGCCAATAGTATACGCTTGTAATGAAGCTATTTGTGCCAGTGTGGTATCAAAATGTATGCTGACTCAATCTTGTAAGTGTGACTTGAAGGATTGTTCGTGCTGCAAGGACTGTTTCAACTGCCTCAGCTACTTGTACAGCGAATGCTGCAGTTGTGTTGGTTAGTATATTCAATTTATTCATTTCTCTTTTTATTATTAATTTCTGTCACATACGAAGCAGCCTTTAGACACACTATTCTTCCACAGTAAGCAATATTCAGGAAAACAAGATTTTATACACAATACACTCAATTTACAAATACATTGTATGCCTAACCCCCCTTTGCCTTTTGCTTTTGCCTTTTGTTTAACTGATAAGATAACATAATAACAATATCATCTTCCATACAGACATGTGTCCGAAACCGAATGACACGCAAACTGAATTATCAAAGACGTCATATGTAGAAGAGTTGGCGGACGGTGTTCCTGGACTGTTCGCAGCCCTCACCAGTGACCCAGACCCTCAGCAGAGATGGCTATCCATCACTTACCCAGTAGACATTGATCTGTCAGCGTACAGAGCTGTTCCGGAGAAGACAGTCGTTTTCCATTTACGTAAGTGTCTTTAATTTAATTATTTTTAAAATCATCAGAGCTAAATATCAAAACGGCAAAATATCAGAGCTCATAACCAGGATGATTTATCCCCAACTATAGCCTAGTAAACTCAGCTAATGGGGTTTTACATAATTATGTCAATAATGCTGAC
This sequence comes from Fissipunctia ypsillon, assembly GCA_947568875.1. Taxonomy (NCBI): domain Eukaryota; kingdom Metazoa; phylum Arthropoda; class Insecta; order Lepidoptera; family Noctuidae; genus Fissipunctia; species Fissipunctia ypsillon. The sequence continues at coordinate 8,623,790 of OX387659.1, read as the reverse complement.
TGAACAAGACTGCTTTTTTTTCAGTGGACAATACAGTAGTATAATTATCTAACTAACTCTCTATGATTAACACTTGGCAGCAATGCTTTTGCTCAAAAGATCATCAATACTGCATTTTGTCCGTTTAAAACTCAGTTATTCTATTAATTAATAATAGCTTGAAAGATTTAATAAAACCATGTAAGACAAGTAAACAAGTCATGTGAGTCACTGAACAAGATTTTAATTTATTTGTGAACTTCATCTACATTAGCACTCCCCTGTAGTTTGCATTAGTTATTAAAATGTTGCTCATATCCAATTACTTGAGTGTTTACCGTGTGTTATGTTTCTTAAAATCCATGTTTAATTAGTTTAGCACACTGGGAGGTCACCAGATGGGTTCGTATTGATATTGAAATGAAGAAGTACACAGAAAAAAAAGTTGACAAACCAAATCCTTTTGTCCAGACAGTGAAAAAAGTTGGTGTATTAACTTAAAAATAAAAGTTTAGAGTGCTGATGCGAAGCTCCGAAGAGAAGCCGGTAGGAATCGTGTTATATGGTCCTTTTGGTACTGTTGTATACTGTCCAGTTTCAGAAGACATAAATTTTATGGATGACATTACTTGATAATTATTAATTGATTGCAAATTGTAATCAATAGAGATATTTGAAGATTTAATATGATGCATTTACTTAACACAATAATAATTGGTTTAATATGTACATAAAGAAATAAATGAAGTAAGTAATCAAAATTCCGAAAAATAATTAGCTACTTTTTCTGCTGACTGTACTTGTAAAATGGGCAAGAGTAAAACTAGGACTATACATGCATTTGTCCCAACATAAAATTTGATTCTTTATTGATCAGAATTTAGACCTGGCCCGCGCCCGCGCCCCGTCAACTTTTATAAAATAAGTTAAAGTCAAATATTTTATTTCTAATAGGCACATAAAAGCCACTTTTGAACATCAACAATTAACAAGAAAATAGAATTGATTCTAGTTGCCCCTTCCAAAAGGTAGTTTTGTATGGAGGAGAATGGGCAAGCAACTCCACCATTACTCTTAAAATGTTTTACAATATTTTATAGGTATCATTATATGTGACGACAATGCACCTAGAATACTATACCACAATTAATAGGTAGAAAGAATGAAAAAATTAAGCAATCACAGATAGATTAATTATGTGATAGATATATGGTGCTCGATATTTACAAACATTGTAGAATTAGACGTTTTTCCTAAAAAAGTAACAAGTAGATTTAGTAAGTCAGTGTGGGTGTAATTACATAATGTAAAATCAATGTCATAAAAATAATAAATTGTACAAATATTAGCAACCAGCACCCCTAATTGCGTAACATACTATCACTCACAACCTGAATGATTTTGAAGCAAATTGCTAATCCATTGCTTCTTATGTTCGAAAAATTTGACTGCTCAACAACGTAAATAACGCAATGAATGTTGTTGAACTGTCAAAATGAATCCGATCCCTACTGAAGTGTGTTACGCAATTGGCCATAGTTTGATTTTGTCTAGATTCTAGATTGCCATAAGGAGCAGGACCAGCATGTTTCCAAGCATTCTTTTCTTGGATATAATCCTCTAATTTGTAAATTATGCTTGTTTACAAAGTGTACTTTTAATACGAGTTTTAAATTTTCTGTCATTTAATCACAAGGTATTTTGTTGTAACATTTAACACAGAACTGCATACCAGTAACCTATCTAAAAAAACAGCCGTTACACGTAATTCCCAGACAAATCCAGTAGGAAACAAAAGTTTGTACAGTTAAGTAAGTCACATAACACAAGCCAATTAGTTAATCTTCGTCGGCAATTATGTCTCATTCAATTTTAGAGGAAGGCCTAAAAAAACAATAAAAGCGGCGCAGGCGTCTGTGGCGTCCCACGGAGAGAAGCGCATGATTAATTAACGTGGAATGTAAACAACTACCTGCACCTCAGGTGGTTTTATTAGCTTACGATCGATGTTATATTGGGCATTGGTTGGTCTGTCTTTTGTCCTTTATTTCTGGAACTTTGTAATCAATTAGTGTTATTTATAACTACAACAGTTATACTCATATTATGTACCAGGAATTGCGTTTGAGTAATAAGTTGTATACGTCTTGTCTACTAGGTATTTAATATAACCCAACCTGTATTGTATATTGTAGGTGCTAGCGTCATTAACAGTTCCCGTTAGGCGATCCTGTTGTTAAAATATACTCCATCCGAAGAATTCGATGCCGTGGTTTCCGAACAACGGGATTCCAAATTCCTACTATATTCAGCAAACACTTCTAAAATACAATGACCATTAGTTAGTCGTTTATCTAGAAAGTATAGGAAGGGGATTGTAGCAATAACAAAACAATAATGGACGGATTCGACAAATGGAATTGTCTACCTACTTGTTGAATTTATTTTACGAAAAAAATATTTTAATCTATTGCCAGTAAAACTTCCAAAACACAGAACACATAATATGTGTTCTGTTATTTGGAAGAGTATATTATACTCTTAGCGGAGTTCCAAAAGCTTGCGGGAAATTAATAAATCCAACCAACCAACTTTATGGCAGCTGTGAAGTGTGCACTCGCTGTGCAATACCGCACCCCTCACCCCCGCTGACACGTGAATTTGTTACTGCGCAGCGACTCGCCTCATGTTCCGAGCCGCCATAAAGTTTGAATCGATCTGAACTTAGCTTCATAAAACTTTGCAACTGTGTTAAAAGAACAGAGACGTCAATCTAAGCTAAATTCCGTTCATTCACTCCACAGAGAGCGTAGAACAAGAATCGGAGCCGGTGAGCCGCGACGTGGTGACCCTCAACTGCACGGTGGCCTACATGTCGCAGTGCATGTCCTGCGACAAATGTCGTGCCTCCTGCCGGTCTATGGGCGCTAACAGTTTGAGGTAAGGTAGACTAATCTGCAGCCCATTCCTAGAAATAACAGGTTCTTGATATAACAAGGCAGATAACGGCAGAGCTGATCAGAAACCGTCTCTCTAAGTCCGATTAACCCTGGCGGTGTTGGACCTCTAACAAAACACACTCCGCTCCATTCCACAATAGATTTACAGGGATCACTTTGACCCCGTGTTACAATCAAGTAGCCATTCATCTAACATGAATGGCTACTTGTCATATCAGTTTGCCATACATTTAATCGCATAACTCGTCAAAATGTAGGGAACACCTGTTTTTTTTTTAGCGATTTCGGGTTTGGTCCCATAGTAAAATTATTCATAATGATGAGTACAATGACCCCCTAAAGTTATGAGATATCAAAAGGAATACTAATAATATTGTTATGTTGTTGGTTTGAACGCGCTAATCTCTGGATCTACTGTCGGATTTAAAAAAATCTTTTTACATTTTATAGCCCAATTCTTGAGGAAGGCTATAGGCTATAACATCACGCTAGGATCCATACGAATCGAACAAAAAGAAATAAAGTCGAAAAGAACGCTAAGTGAAAACGAAGTATTAGCGCGGGCAGGCGATGCGATGCGACGGGACGGGACAGGGGAAGGGAGAACAAGAAATTTCACGCGGACGAAGTCGCGGGCAGAAGCTAGTCAGTCATATAGTTTCTTTACTAATGTTAGTTATTTATGTATTCCAGATGGTTCCATGACGGATGCTGTGAATGTGTCGGAGATAAATGTTTATCTTATGGAATCAATGAAAGCAGGTAACTACTGATGAAAAGCAATTTATTATAAAATTAAGTCCTTAGGCATAACCGCCTCAGGCAAAAATCTCTTACGATCCAACAAGGAGTCAAGTGAATTCGAATCATCGTCTGCCTACCCTTTTCGTCGGGTCGGCTTCCAACCAGATGCAGCTGAATACCAGTCTTTTACATGGAGTGACTGCCTATCTGACCTCCACAACCCAGTTATTAGGTAACACGATGCCCTTAGTAAGACTGGTTGTCAGACTTTCGTGATTCTGACCACCCGCGATGACTCAAGTAAATTCGAATTCACTCTAAATATTCATGTAAGTAATTAAATCTAATATCAGCGAGAAATAGTATGAAAGATCGACAAGATTGCTAAGGCACACCTGCGTAACGAGGTCGACTTGACATTAGCATATTACAATATTGAGCGCTGACCTGCGCGTACGCCGAAGACGTATCGAGTTACGAACAGGTGTTGCCAATCAATTATTAAAATTATTAATTAATCGGAAATGATTGCGTTGGTATTATGTGAATTATGTTTTAATAATTTATTAGCTAGTGATATCAATATTGTGTGCGAGTGGTTTTATTCGAGTTATGTAAATTTTCTGAGTTTTATTCTTTATGATTTGACATTGACTCTGTACGCGTTGTGATACTGTCTTTTATTAATAAATTGCCACAGTTTATTATTTGCAATCAATATTTAATCTTATACCACAATTGCACATTAAAAAAGTAGAAGTTAAAGTTACACATTAGTTACTATGATTTGTAGATCGATTCGATTTTATAGTTTTAGAAATTATTCTAAGCCTTAGTACAAAATTTATATCATAAAGTATACCTAAGTATTTTGCATTTCAAACGTCATGTTATCAATTCTAAGTGCATGCATTTCTTATCCGTACTTACAGGTTTTCTCAATATTGTTCGATCGTGAGATGCTAACCATATCTATGCATTTCTAACATTCAAACAAACACACTACATAATATTTACTCTCTATATTTACAGATGTCTGGCGTGTCCCGGCGGCAAGGAGACAACAGTAAACTCTCTCGACGAAGAGCTGACGTACGACGATCTTGACTACGGCGAAGAGGTCGAAACACAGTCCGTATAACATGTCATTTTATGTAATTACATAGTTGTGTAGTTTTAGGTTAAAACGCAGTTAGCATTAATTCGTGATTTGGTCTTGTATGACTCATCAGGAATACGCCTGACATCTTCCGAGTTGAAAATGGAATAGATTTTAGAATTCGAAACTTCGAAACAAATGAATGTAAAATTCGATTTGATACAGAACTCAAAGATGACGGATGAATTCCTGCATTAGTAGATTTTATTTATGTATTTCCTGTGGTATTTGGGATATGCGACGGATTGAACTAAGTATAGACTTTTTTAGGTCGGCGCCAACAACATCAGAGAATGCTAAAATAGTAGGTAAAAGCTTAGTAATACATAATAAATATACAATTTTCCTCATTCAATTTCCAAGAATTATTGTCAGATATAATGAGCAACAATCTAGCCCTTTATCTCAGGCAAAAGCGAATTAATGTTGACACGTTTTGAGCCTACGATTTAAAACCTGACGCTTCCAGACTGTTTTCTAAATTAGATATAATCTGTATCATTGTAGATTGGACATTTTAATATTATAATGACGTAAACGTCCGCTATCGTAGTATTAGAAAAAAAATGTTGTATTCGTGCCACAGTGTATTTAAAATTTTAATTATAATCGTGCAGACGACGATCATTATTGTAATCGTCAACTTTTAATGCTTTAACGACTGGTATTATCACTAAAAATTAGCATGAACCTAGAAAATATAAACCTACGTAGTGGGTAAGAACTACTATGTCTATGTTCGTGATCAGAAGTCAGAACCGGTCAGATGCAGCCTTGCCCAACCCAAGCGACTAAAATAAATGCCGGCAAAGTTCTAGCCTTGCCAATATCACGCCGTCCAGCCGTGGATAGTTAGAGTGATTTCATTTGCAATGCTGGATAATGAAATGAAATTAATTCGTTCATGTCCAGAATAAGAATGAGTGAGTGTCGATGACTCGATGATGATTTTTCGCAGGATTTTTAGGCAATATAAAAATGAATAAATTAGTAAACCATCGGTAGTCCTAACCAGTAGCTTCATATCAGTCTTTAGTTCATAAGCGTGTATTGGGGATAGTTTTAGTATCTATTGTACCTTTTACACTTATTTCCAGTGGTAATATATTTATCTATAACTACTCTAAGCTTATACATTGTCGAACAATAATATTTTATAATATTTGAACAAATCAAGTTAGAAATACTTTTTGCCACAAAAAGATTCTCAATCTTTTCTAAGCATTATTATTTTACTCTTCCGTCCCTAAAATTTAAGTAGTGAATTAGTTAAGCCATGTGTTCATGGTAATCAAAATGTTGAAAAATATTGTTGCAACAAGATGATCTACGATGTATTGGCAACACAACAACGTGTTGTCAATCTCATGCAGACTGACTGTTTAGATAAGAAAGGTTGATAAAACATTGTTTGAGTGACATTTGAAGAGAGTTATCAACAATGTGAACAACTTGTCGAACAAAATTGTTGAACAACTGTTACGCAACATTTAAAGTTGTTGTCAAAAATTTTGAGCAACTTACTTAACATTTAATTTAGTTAACCATGAATACTTGATCGACGAAATTAACAATGCCTATATGTTTACGTAGTAGGTAGATGTAAGCTATTTTGTATTTTTATACTGTTGAGAGAAGGAATCTCAAAGTGCCAAATGTATTGCTTGTACAAAAAATGCCATTACTTTTTAATATTTACGTAATTTGGAGTAGGAGTGTTAGTAAGGCGACATTTATTTATTATGAGGCTTTGTTTCCACTTTCGCGCTTATAAAAAAGAAGCAAAGACTTTAAACCCGACAAAAAATTATTTAGAAAATGAATGAATTTTTTTTAAAGCAACAAATATAATCAACATGATAAAAAAATCTCAATGGTTAAATTCTTTTCACGTGATGATTACAAAATGTTTTTATCAGGATAATTATAAAACAATCATCACGTAAAAATAATTTTCATTTACATCATTTTAATAAGAAACAGGCTTTAAAAGTTGCTTAATTATACAGCTATTAAGATTTTCGTTAACAATAATAATCCATATGAATTCACAACTGACTGATGAAATAATTAATCCCATTTTGCTTGATTTCATTTAGAAAAAGAACTTTGCCAACTTTTATGTCGAGTTTTAACCTGTTGAATCGCATGACGCCTTAGCAGAATTTAGCATGTTAAGGGCTCCCACACAAAACTGCGATGCAATGCGAATTCGCAGTTTTGTTGGGGAGCCCTTAACCTGCTGAATTCTGCTGACGCCTCGAAGTGTCAGCGGGGATCAACAAGTTAAGCCGTGGATACATTGCCTAATTTTATTATTACCTATAGTCTGTATAATCTTATTCCGATCATAATAAAATAAAATTTGAATCTCGGATTTTTACCGCCATAATTAGTACTTTTAATTATTTTAAGTGCCTTTTTGATGTATTTTTTCGTCTATACACAGTTTATACTTGATGTCAATATTGTGAATTGTAATAAACAATATTTTTATATGGATCATGATAATTTTATTTTATTTCATTTACCTGACTGATGTACAAATCCCTTTAGACTTTAAGGGGCAAGTGCTAAAGTAGCCCGCGAAATTCCAATTTTTTTACGATTTTTGCAATTTGTAGCTCAGTGTCTGGGTGTATGTTGGTTAAAGTATGATTCGCGACCGTAACAAATATATATTTACAGAATCATAATAATTAAAATCAGTAATACAACTCCTTTTAAGTTAGTATAATCCTCAAATCTCATGAAATAGTCATTCAATAGGATTACTTGGTCTTAGAGAGTTGTATTGATGGCTTTTTTATACGATAAAACTACAAATTATTGATTTTCGGACGTTTTCCTTTACTTGTGCTGTGAGACCTTGCTCGTTGCCAAATTTCATTATTCTAGGTCAACGGGAAGTACCCTATAGGTTTTGATTTATTTGCGAGTATCAAAATATGTCGTTTAATTGGCCGTATTTTTTTATTGCGTTGTCTTAAAAATAGAAGTTTTATTTTTTAGAGCTCCAAGGGACGATAGACCTACGTATTTGATATTAATTTCAACTTGATACCTCCAAGCGTTCCTGAGATAAAGCGTCTTGACAGACTGACAGACGGACAACTAAGTGATCCCCTAAGGGTTCCGTTTTTTCCTTTGAGGTAAGGAACCCTAAAAAACAGATGACACCAAAATTATTATATTTCATTGTTAAAACTTATATTTTATGGTTAGTTACGAAATACGCTATCCTGATCAACAGCATTTACTCAAGTTGCGCGGCCAGAAATAATTTCTTCCATCCGAAATTCAGGAACGTTAACTTCCCTAAACGACTTCGAATCCGTTTTTAAAGGAAACAAAAGTAGTACTTATTCAAATATACCTACACAAATGTCTTCGAAATCATACATATTGTGAATGCACTTTCATGAATTATTTAAACTTTACTTTCGATTTATTTTAATACACATTTACAATGGTGAAGCGAGCGGATGTACTTCCAATATACATGTTAACAGCTATTTTAGAATGTTAATTCTTCATTTGAATATCTTGAACCGACCATTAAGTACAGTAAAAAATAGTTTGAATCCTTTCTTTACTTTTAAACCAGACTAACAAAATGTTAATTAATACGTGTTCACAAATAAATAAAACGTTTTCTATGAAAGGTCTATGAAATCGAGATTTGACGCGCACTTTGTACGATAATTAAAGGCGGCTATGGCCCAACCGTTGTGATATTGACATGAACCCACACTGGTAGTAGAGTAAGAATAATTTATGAAAATACAGGTTACACCAGTAGTTACACGAATTGTAACTACTGGAAACTACTGTGAAAGTGGATAATTATTGTACAGTCCATATTTTGCCTGTTTACAGGTATCTTAAAATAAAAATAAATCTTTAATGTTGTAAGTATACAGTTACCATCTCGAAAATATACATGGTTAAATTAAATTAGCTAGCGAAACTCCGCAGACGTAATGGGTATCGATACCTAAACACGACAACTTAAAAAGATTTGATTTTTTTTTTTTTTTTGATCAACGACTGCTGGTAGTTTTGTTATTTGAAGTATGAGTTGAGAAATCTGTTTTTTTCTTTGTTTTATTGTGTTTAGATTTCCACCACGTCTGCGGAGTTTCGCTAGCTAGTTTAGTTTAACCCTGTATATCTGTGTACATAACAACTTTCATAACATTCAAAGACGGATTAACTCTGCCCTACAAACCATACATCAATGGTTTTAACCTCATCATCATCCGCTTTTTCCCAACTATGTTGGGGCTGGTTTTCAGTCTAACCGGATGCAGCTGAATACCAGTATTTTACATGGAGCGACTGCCTATCTGACCTCCACAAGTCAGTTACTGGGTAACACGATGCCCCTAGGTAAGGGTGCTTACATAAAGAAACAGGTTAATAAGGTAGTCGGCACCGACAAGTTTAAACCTATTTCTTTATATGTGAGCACATAAGATACTATGGGAATATTATATACCTGCACCGATCGGTACCTACCGACCCGCACAGACTTGCCTGTACCGGAAACCTGTTTCTTTATGTAAGCACACTTAGACTGGTTTTCGACTTTCGGGCTTCTGACTACCCGTACGGGTCCGTATCTATCGATTGTCAAAGGTCTAAAAATAAGAACGTGCTTTCCGAGGCTCGGCTGGGTCTCGGTATATAATGGATGGTCACGGTCACCCATTCATGGACCGACCGCGGCAAGTGTAGCTAAACTTTAGATCGAGCCTTGGGGCTGTTATTATATACTTGGCCACGAGCCGCACTCGTCGATAGCACAATACTCTAAAAGGCCCAATAGGTACTATCGAGGAAGCTTACATCTGACCAATTTGAAAACAAAATCCCGTGCACACAATAACCACATCTGTTAGCAAGCCGCCGAGCGCTGCAAGCAAGAATAGTCCTTACGGTGTATAGATGTTCGTTTCTCCCATGGTACCCAAGCTTATGGCCGGCATCACCAGACTCAAACTCAAAGCATTTATTTCAATTAAACCAATTACAGGCACTTTTGAATTGTTAAAGAGTCAGTCAGATAATCAGAAAATTGAAGCTAGTCGCCCATTCCAAAATGTAGATCTCTATGTAAAAGAATGGGCAAGAAACTCCATGGACACTCTTTTAAATCAAAATTATTATAAAATCCTGGGTGACCAGTCTCCACTTACGGCGCTCGTTCACGAACGTGACGCGTGGATCAGCACCATCCAGCTCAACCATTTTGTAGGGAACCGAATGATCCAACACACGCGCCACCATCAGCGAGACATTTAAGTGAGCATGACATACTCTCAACTGCCATACTCTTTCAAGTCAACATACCTACATCATAACATAAAACCGCTCCATGGTACTCACATTTACAAAATTGAAAAAATGCTTCTAATTTATACAAAACTATAGTTTGCAATAATTGTATTTAAAAGATTAGTAAACAATAAGGTCATAATGTCAGAAAAAAAGGGACGCATTTCTTCCAAAACAAAAAAAAAAAAAATTTAACAAAGCCCAAGTGGCTGTGGAGCAGGACCAGCATTTAGCCAAACATTTTTATCTATGATATAATCCTTTAACCAACGAATTCATATGCTTGTCTACATAGTGTGCGTTTAATTCATGTTTTAAATTGCTTCTCATTTAGTTGAAGAATATCGAGAGATATTTTATTATAACATTTTACACAGTACCCCATAAAAGAAGACAAGTGTGTACCTTAGACAATCTGAAACGTGGTTGATCTAATTTGTTCCTATTGTTAAAATTATGCCGATCACTTATTTTACTAAAAAGATGTAGATTTTTTCTAACATACATAATATTTTCATATATATATTGGCAAGGTACCGTCATGATGTTAATTTTTTTAAACAGTTCCCTAAGAGATTCGCGACTGCGGAGGTTGTAGATGGCTCTGACAGCCCTCTTTTGCAGAAAAAAGATAGAATCAATATCTGCAGCCCGTCCCCATAACAAAATACCGTAAGACATGACGCTATGAAAGTAACTAAAATAGACCAGTCTCGCGGTATCCACGTCTGTTAATTGGCGGATTTTCCAAATAGCGTAAGCAGCCGAGCTTAGCCGCCCTGCTAGTGATGTTAAATGAGGACTCCACTGCAGCTTTGAGTCCAGCGTAATTTCCAGAAAAACAGTCTGTTCAACGAATTTTAGTATTTCCTTATTCAATACTACGTGATATTCACTACTTCTAACATTTGCTAACGTGAATCTTATGCATTTTGTTTTCTTCTCGTTTAATACTAAATTATTTACAGTGAACCAATTATGGACCTTAAGCATAGCGTTATTTACGTCGTCAAGCTCTTGTGCATGTCTGTTAACTTTAAAAAATAGTGATGTGTCATCAGCAAATAACACCATTTGTGGTCGGTTTTTCAGTAAATGAGGTAAATCATTTATATGTATATACTAAAAAGAGGAACGGACCTAATATAGAGCCCTGCGGTACACCCATTTTGACTTTTAATCCCAATGAATTCACACCGTTTATTTGAACTTGTGCAAGTTTACCCAGTCCGTAATGCTCAAGTTTCAAGAGCAGTGTTTCATGATTCACGCAATCAAATGCCTTGGATAGGTCGCAAAAGATGCCTATTGCATCATGTGCCTCTTCCCAAGCGTTAGAGATGTGTTTTAATAAGGTGACACCGGCGTCAGCTGTACAACGTCCTTTGGTGAAACCATACTGTTGATCGTGTAGGATGTTAGGTATTACGATTAAAATGATTGAGCATTTGATTTAACATTACTTTTTCAAACACCTTGCTGAAAACCGGCAAAACCGATACCAGAATAAGGTTACCCCACCCATTGACATTCACTGCATTAAAACTTTAGCAAGATTAGATATTATGTATGCCTCCCTCCTAGCTATTAGATTAGATCTACAAGTACCACAGATAAGTGATAGAAAATATCACCTAAAACATGACAATAATTTCATATTATCGTAGTTAGTCTTATCTGACGGATAACAAAAACTGGTGCCTTCTAATTCCACTATGGACTTAAAAACATCTTTATCAATAATTATCGCATAATACGTTGACTTGTAATTTGCGCTAAGTTCGCAAAAAACGTGATAAATTAGAAACCACTATATAAAAATTGCTCCCTCATTGGACAACCAAACATTAGTCAATTGTGTCTTTTCATCTTACTGCATTCCATTGCTGGACATAAGTTACCTACAGCATCAAATCCGCCCAGATCCTGCAGGAGCGTTCTTTACCTCATCAGCTTATTCGGTTGGAGATGACTAGTAATACCTACGCTTACTAAGGGTTGATTTAACCAAAATCAGATATCTTTTATCCGGGGAATAAAATTGACGTCTGACAGTTTTTTGTATGGACAATCTGTCAAAAATAAAAAATATATTCGCTGGATTAGACTTATACTAGGTATAAAAGTTTGGTCGAATTCGCCCTAAATCGCAGTCTTCACTCAATCAAGAGATCAGAAATTAGAAGTTTTAACGGCTCACGAACTTTGGCCGTCATGACCAACCTTTCACCACCATGCTCTAAAAAATTATCAATGGAAAAGTCTAATTCGAGAACATTTTCACCTATAGTCAGACGTTTATTTAAACATCATAACATGTTACTGCTGGTTAAAAAAACATTGATATAGGTACTGCGTAAATACCTACCATAATACATTCGGTGCGTTGTACTTGCGATACTATTCTGGCGGAGCGCTATTATTAATCAGATAATTATTTATTGGTACCTATTCACCCGATTCTAGTGCACCAACCGTGATGATTTAATCATATCTTAAAAGTAATGAGTATCTGTTCTGTAATGCCCTCTGAAGTTCTCGACTCAGTACCTACTATCCACCTGTTCTCAGGTAGCTTATGTTTAGTCCTAGAGCACGCGGCTACATCATACAATGCACTTCAATTCAGTACTAAAGACAACACGATGACCATATTCTGTATCGCTGAAGTGAAACGTTTAATAATAGTAGTGTAAAATATTTTCAGGGGTTACTCTTCAAACTAATAAAAGCATTTTTTTCTCATTTTATTTTGTGTGTGAAGTAGTAGGTACTTAAATTATTCTATTGATGTTGACAAAAGTCAATCCCACAGGGAAAGTAGTTCATATTTTTAGAGCACCTCTGCCTAACCCTTTTGGTTTACAGGCGTCATGTTATGTGTATGTTATAAATATTTTTTTATAAAATATTAACCTACCCCTTAAAATATTTTACACGTATTATATGTATTGTAATAGAATTCTTACTTCTATTCTAGGACATGCAGGGCATCCACCAACCCGCACTGGGCCCGCGTGGTGGATTACGTAGGTACGGCCCACTCCCTCTCACAGAGGAGGCCTGTGTCCCAGCAGTGAAAATATTTATAGGCTGATTATGCTTATCGTCGTTGTCAAACCAACACATGCTATGTGCAAAAATTATACTTTTGAAATATTAAAAAAAAAATCCTGCAAAATTTTATATGAAGGTGTATTTTAAGAACTAAGTATATGTATATAAAAAAGTTCGTAGATCGTCGACAGTGCTCATAAGCACTTAGCAGTTTTTTTATACGGTAGATAGGGCAGTGAACTTATATGCAAAGGTCAAAAAGTAGAAATCTCAAAAAAGTACACATACCTAGCAGATTTCGGTTTGAAAACGACATTATGCTTGTTATCATCTGCCTAGCCTTTTTCCAACTATGTTGGGGTCAGTTTCCAGTCTGATTGGATGCAGCTGAATGCCAGTATTTTAACATAGAGCGAACGCCTATTTGACCTTTTCTTTTTGGATGGGAAATCATCAAATAACTTCTCCCGCTCTGGGCGGAGCGGGACTAAAACACACCCGTGTTCCTTCAGTTGCCTGTGCCGGGGCCACGGTAACTCTCTCGAACATCCCGCAACCCTGGCTGACATCGGCCCTAGCGGACCCCTTCAATGGTGCTGACATCTCTTTGAGGCGCGCGTGGAACACAACGCGTCGTTGACTCGGGCCTGGTCCTTACCGGATGGTGAGCTACCCATTGCTCGCCGTCCGCAAGCCCGCGCCTACGGTGGCCGGGAATCGGCTGCCAATTCCCGACGCCCAGGGCGTCTCCTGCGGCGACTAGGGGCGTGTGGGCGCAAAGCTTGCCTCTCCCTCGAGCGTTCCGCCTCCTCCTTCGCGAGCATTACTGCCTCACAGAAGGAGGAGATAGCTTCAGATGCCTATTTGACCTATGCTTAGGAATGCTAAGTATTATTGTTCGACCAAACCTAATTATTAACGGAAAAATTCACAGCAGCACGTGACAAATGATAACAAGGGGCAATAAACACACCTAGGCTTAATATCTAGGTACCTTTTAATCGCAATGCAGTAAATTTAAATCAATATTATCACCAAAATCCACAAGTTCCATAGGTTTTCGGTATGTAAGTAATTTTGATCATAATTTTTATGCTCATAAAGGATGTTTTTGATTACAAGATGTTGGCACCGAATTTGTTAGGTATCACTATCAATCTATAAATATTTTATTTCCGTGTAAGTACAGTTAAGTGCGAAAGTAAACGGAGTTACTCACCAGGCTAATTAAGGCACTTCTATACCTATTCAGATTCTTCTGTCTTGATAAAATGTGGGAGATTACCTATTTGCTGTTTAAATAATTAAGTTTCAGTAATTAAAAATAATATATTATGCGAAGAGCAAAAGGGCTTTCGAAAAATTAAAAATAATAACATGGCTACATTATTGGCAAATAAATGATTTCTATTTCTATTCTATTTCAGACAGATTTTTTTTTTGTATCGTAATTATTTTTATTAGTTTTCTTTTTAAAAATTGTTTGTTCTGAGTGAATAAATTGTATTGGTTCCCATCAGCCGTCATTCATTAATTCAAATTTGTTTAATATTGTCCAAAATCTTTGAGATTAATGTATTTTATTTTTGCTAGTACACACGGACATAGCTGGAAAGCTCCTATCAATGATGTCAAGTTGCGACCAAAAATTATACTAAGATTACCGGATACACTTTATCTTAACCCGCCAATAATCTATGATCAGTCAATGGTACCTATAGCATATATACATTTAGCATTTGTCACCTGCTTTATCTGATAACCGTTAGCATAGTGATAGGGGGTCGTAGACTCGTAAAGTAATGATAAATCATTATAACGTCCACATAGAAGAGCGTATTCAACTGCATACAATCCAGTATTATTTATAGTGATATAGTGGATCAGCTGATGGAGCAGCGTGGCGCGCGAGTCGCGGCCGCGCGCGCGAGCCCACCGCACATCCTGCGCACACGCCGCGCCGACACTATCTGCGTTATCATACCAAATAATATACACGTGAACCACCAATAAACCGGCTCCGCAGCCTTGTTTACCCGACTACTCACCGGCCGCACAATTACAAGGCACGTCAAAGTGTACTGACTGCAAATATCATTATCTTAACTTAAAAGTGACTTTAAGTCGTAACTTCATCTTACAGTGTTTTTATTGTGCATCAAGTAAAAAAAAAGAAAACATTAAACCAAGCGTTTGTTACGCAACAACCGTACGGGTGTGAATGAAGATACAGTGTAGTGTTCCGTCAAGGATTCCGTCAAAGATTCATAGGATATAAACAAATTATGGCTCCTTTCTAGGAACTCGAGTTGTTGTAATTTGAACTCTGTGCAGTGGTAATAAGGTGAAAATGAGGAGCGACGTGTTGGCACCGAGCGAGCTGGAGGGGACCGACTACCTTCTCTCCTCCACGATGAGGCTTGAGGACAGCTTTCTGCAAATACTCGGTAAGTGTCCACACATACCTACATGGAAGTGTTAACTTGACACACAATTTTGTCTTTAATTTTTGTACGAAAGCCCATGACCGAAATTTTTGCCTCACCGTTTTACAACCAACACCGTTTAAAATCGTTAGATTAGGTTATTCTGAATCCAAAACATCTAAATTCAGTCCGCGTCACGTCTGACCTTTTTTTCAATACTATACCTTTTTAAATACCTATGACAAAAAAAAAAATACCGAATTGTTTCATGGCATAAAAAAACCCATAGCAGACCATATGAAAATCTTGTTTTCAAGTGAACATGCGAATAAATCGAATAATTTTTCAAAAGCAAGTGTGAGCATCTTATGTGTTGAATCCATTTTGAACGTGTTGAAAAATTTTACTGATCGGTAACAAGCATTCTGTCTGAAAACTGTTGGACATGATGAAAAAAGTGCCCAGATGTAGAATAAAATTATATCAGACAAATTTAGTGTAGTACCTACCTTACTAATCAATAAAACAGACAACTTTTCGATATTTAGAAATTATTAAAAAATCGTACGCCACAATACAATTATTAGGGTAAGCTCCTCCCCCTTCCCTCCTCTGTCCCTTTGAGGTAGGGCGATTAGGGGGTTTTAGGGTAAGCTCTACGTACGATTAATAAAGAGATTACTCGAAACCATCGAACTGATATTGAAGGACTTTTTTAGTAAATTGGACAAAAGAAAACTGGGATACCGTTTGAAAAATGCAGCTGTTTATTGAAAAAAAAAATCGTTCTTAATCACTGTCGGACTCGTCATTGTTTTAGTGACTCGTGAGGGATAGGAGCGTAACATGCACTGCGCGTTTGCCGGGCGACTCCGAAAGGTTCTTTTCGTTTTTGGAATTATACCTAAGTGACATTTAAAATTTCTAAAAACAGGTTTTTGGTAACCCCGGCAGCCATACAAAAGATTTAAAAAAAATTGTACCAGGTTGCTATGAGGTCGGTTAATTTTTTTTTACATTTTTGAAAATGCGCTCAGGCCATGTAACGCGCAAAATATTTGAAAACAAACGTTTCCGTAATAAAATGATAAAACCTGTTTTTAATATCGGACATATTGTGATAAAACCGTCTGCCTATTTTTTTGACGTAGTAGAAATGGGCTCCCATAAGACTGCGACGTTTCTGACCGGCGCGCGTTGCACACCGAGTCGGGTTCAGAATTATCTAAACTAACGACTCTATACGGTTTTGGCCGTAAAACGATGTGACATGGTTTTGGTCGTGGGCTCTCGTATTATCAACAGTTTTATGACATAAGTTATAATCGTATGTTCAAAACGGATACCATATTTTGCCACATTGCAAACATGAAAATCAGACAGAAAACAAAAATAAAATTGAATTAATTTGGATAGTAACAAAAACCTGAAGGTCATGTCAGCATTTATACATAAGTACATTTATACATTACATAGATTAACTATTTAATGATTACGGATAACACGGTGAAGAGGTCGTTTGAAATGGTCAAATGACAGACAGACGTTCGGAATACAACTACATATATTTATTAAGAACAATTTGCATATACATTCCTATTACTATTTTATATATACAGACATATATACATATACCTACCTCACAACAGAATAATAAAACCGGCCAAGTGCGTGTCCGACCACGCACAATAAAGGGTTCCGTAGTTGGGGTTCCATTAACTTGTAAAGCCTACTTAGTTGTGATAGTTTTCCATTTAACTTCGTTGTATATTCTACTACCGTGAATTTTTTCACATATCCAAAATTAACCGTTTAGCTGGGGGGAGGGGAGGGACACTTGAGTCTAACAAAAAAAATTAGCCTTGTTTTCACAAACCCGCAATATTTTTGAAAGACACCCCACACCATGGAGTAGACGAGAAAAAAACATACCCTCTTTACATATACAGGAGGTAAAAAAAAAATATTTTACCACTTTGTCGGCGTGATTAATATGTATATTCATGCCAAATTATGGCTTTCTATTACTAACGGTCGCTTTCTATAATATATCCCAATCTTGATCTTGATCCTTATCTGTAACTAATCAACGGCCGAGTTTGTCAATCTGAGTCTTTGAGAGGGTGAATCACTAGCAGCCGTCAAAGACCGCGGATCAATCAATCTCTGACCTAAGTTGCGGACGGACGGACGGACATGGCGAAACTATAAAGGTTCCTTGTTGACTACGGAACCCTAAAAATGGGTGTGTAATTGTACAGTAGATACAAACATAAAGATAAAAAATTGTAAGTGCCTAACTACATAGTACCTACATACAGAGGTACTTGTAACAATCCATCAAGATGATAACGATAATGAAAATTCATGACCGTGTCAGAAAGGCAAGAAGCCGAATGATAAAATCACAAGTAGGTATACTTACTAACGAACCCAATAACCTATCTATCACCAGTTTCGACATACTGGAGATAGAAAAACCTATCTATCTATGGTTTTAACGTCCCAATAATCTATGAGAGAATACGGAATCTTACCGGCCTGACATAAGGACAGATAGAATTATACTGTCTACCATCAATAGCGATCTGTCTTTTACTGAAAATAGGTTATTGGGTTCGGCCGTAAATTGACTATCAATTAAGTCCCTGTTAGTGCAGTCATTAATTAGTACAGTACTGCTTTTTTAATGGAACAATAAGGCGTAAGCTACATTTAAAATACTCGTACCTACTTATCATGTTAAAAAAGGCACATATAAATATAAACGGGTTGCGAACACTAGATTAAAAAATGCAGTGTTCTCTTTGTACAGATGTCAATAATTGTATTGAACTGTGCAAATTATGTCATAGTTTTCTTTTCGCCGTCCTAGTACAGTCAGCAACTAAAACAAATACGAACTTAACTTACATAGCAATAACATCATAATTTTCATGTGCAGCAATATATCAGTTTATCAACATTAAATAAATCAACAATACACTCAACTTCTAAACAACGTCAAATTATCAATGAATGCAGCATTTTCAACAATATGTGCAAAAAATATACAGCATGTTGCTTTATTCATTAGTCAAGACTTCAAGAGCGTTTCCTTGAGTGACAAAATTAACAAGAGAAGGTCGAGACGCAATTCCAATTCCATCAATCTCACCAAACCAAACCAATCGCATCTGCAATTCCTTGAGCTTGTGGCGCCCTCAGCCGGTGCAATTATGCACATACATGCACCATAAAAGCAACATGCATTATTTTCTGTTACGTCAATTACCAACAGCGACAGCAGATACTTATTTGTAATTAGATGTTGTTTACATTTTTTGTAAACATACTTACTTAAAACGTATTTTCATCAATATCCATAGTCTATTCCTAGTTTGTAAAACGGTTTCTACAACAAACTCTAATAAACTATCAGTTTGTGTATCATTATTACTCGTATGCGCAAAAGAAGACAGCAGTCAAGAGAACAAGAGAAGGGCAAGACAAGTGCATGAGCCACTCCTTGAACTTGTGGCGCCCTCAGTCGGTGCAATTATGCACATGCACCACAATGGCAACATGCATTATTTTCTGTTACGTCAATTAAAGACAGCAGATAATTATTGTTTTTATGAACATTAAAAATGATTGTCATAAACAATTATTGTTGTGTTACGATGTGTAAGAAACGCGAAAGGTAAAGAGGAAATTATGTCGATATTGTTTTTATTTCAAAATTAACACCACGTTGTATTACTTGGTTATACCAAAAGAATAATGGTTACATAAAGAAATAAAACAAAAACCCTTTTTTTTAAAACGTCTTTCAACTTTATTAATAAGTATTCAAATTATAATCGCACGTCGACTTGAATATGGGTATATTGACCTTACTTATTCTGTGTTCTACCAAATTCTACTTATAGTATTTTAGTCACGTCGTTCGTTAGTCACTCCAATATTTCGTTTTATTTGTTTGCCTACTTTTTTTATTCTCTTGACATACGTAATTTAAATGATTATATAAATATTACGAAATACATAATTACACATAGAATAACACTATGTTTAAAAACCATTGATGATGGTTTAAACTTTGTCAAAAACGATATTCGTCTAAGGCGTAGATAATTATCGTTTTGACAAAATTTCTAGGTGATCTACATTTTAAAACATCATATGAAGTAATAATAATAATTATCATTTTATTTCGGCGAATAAACATCCATAATTTGTTACCAAACAGTAACCTTAATAACTATGTTAGTAAACATGCGGGTAGGACAAATAATGGACGAGCGGGCAATCAAATTTCCCCGCAATGATATTCAGGAGACTGTTCGAGCTGCCCCGGACCCTCTGCAGCAGCGAGGAGGCACGCTTACGTCTGATCGCTGCGAAGCCATCAGTGCGCGCATCAGCAAATATTCCGACGCACTGCAGAAGCGTGGCAGCCCCAGCAGCATCCTGAATGCATTATTTTGTTGTATTGGACTCTCACTCTAAGAACATTGATCGCTTTCTGCGTACAACTTGTCCAGACGCCAGTGCTTTTTCCGAATAGATTTTCTTGATTTTACAGCGATTGATTTTCTCATAGCTTAGGTTCGCTAGAAGGACACTAAACGCCCATAGGCGATATAACAATAAAACTATTGTCTCGTTAAGTGTCCTTGAATGCGTTATTATTACAGTTGTATAAATAATATAGGTGTAGGAAAACTCAACGTTTAGTTTATACCAATGAGTAAGAAACGATGCGCTTGTTCATTTTCCGTGATATGACATGCGCCTACGCCAAGGTTAATAGACACTAGTTGAAGCTAATATAAACAGTCTAAGATTTATTTACCTACTTCTCTTTATAGGTCCACCAGCACTAATTTGTATACGCTTAGCTACTTTTAAAACTGATTTTCTTCTACTGTGTTGATTGTAGTTTTATGTTGTTACGAACATAGTGTTTTGGAACACATAGAATTATGAAATAGGTACGCATCTCTAAGTTGCTATATCGGTATTCCACGAGAAAATCGCTTTTGAATTTCCCTAAGTGTATACATATTAGTGCTCGTGACTGTACAACCGGAATTGAGGGACAAAACATGGCATTGTAGAGACTAAAATAAGATATCTTACATGAGAAATGAAACCGAACTGTACTTGCCTACCTGCTTAGATAAACTTCCAAGCCTGCCAAAAATAGATTGTCACAATTGGACGCCATACAATGAATCTATAAGGTAAAAATCAATAAGGTGTTAAAGAAGACTAAAAATAGATAATAGCTATTTTAGCCTTCTAACTAAAATACTACAAACTCGTACATTTAGATAAATATGGAGTTCCAATGCAGTACCTTACTAGCTTGCAGGCCACGGCTTGAAACACAATGTTTGTGCACCAAATTGTAACTTAGTGCATTTACGAAACGATTCATCTTGACCACGACCGCGATGCCGCGCTATCTGCGTTAAATAGAGTACATACCTATTATGTATCTTCGCTAGTTAATTTAAATTGACCCTGTATGATTTTATTAGCGTTTATGTGATTGCTCGTAGAAGGCAACGTACAAGGAACAGTTGAAAGCTGTGATGGAGACTTTTGAACAGCAGTGGGACAATACTGATTGAAAAAAAAATCATTTTGAACTAAACCCCTTGCCTATTAACTACTCTGTTCTAAAACTTAAACTAAATACTTCATTCATAATCACAATAAAATTTCATTCAGTTAAGTGTGCAGAATGAAAGCTGTCGAACAGCATTACGTTACCAACTCTGGAACTGGCAGAAACGTGTTTTGATTTTAATAATAATGTATAACCCATAGATATAGTAACCAAATATCTGATGCCGGCGGGGCAATTGCGTAATACACTTACAGTAGGAATCGGTTTCATTTTGATAGTTCAGCAACATTAATTGCTTTATTTACGTTGTTGAGCAGACAAATTTTTCAAACATAGGTACATAATTGTATATGGATTCAACAATGGATTATCATTTTGCTTCAAAATGATTCAGATTCTGATTGATAGTGTGTTACGCAATTAGGGTGCAGGTCTTTATTTGCTTTGCAAATTAGTAAAAAATTTTGTACCTCTGTGACGTGTCTCTACGTGTTCCTTTTGATATCCCATAACTCTAGGGAGTCATTGTACTCATCAGTATGAACAACTTTTACTATGGGACCAAACCTGAAATTGCAAAAAAAAATCAGCTGCTCCCTACATTTATGTTCGATTGTTCGCATAACTCGTCAAAATGTAGGGAACACTAGATTTTTTTTCGCGATTTCGGGTTTGGTGCCCATAATAAAAGTTGTTCATAAATGAGTACAATGACCCCCTCAATGGCCCTATCGTTGTATATCTTAAATTACCTACTACGATACTTTTCTGTTCATGTTTTATTTTTGAATAGTTTTTGCTTCTGGTAACACTGAAAATACATCTTATTATAAAATAAGGTTCAGCTGTTTTTGTGTAACAGGTTATGCGGACGTTAAATATTAACTGGTATTACATGATTTTAAATGGATCTTCAATAAAGTATACCTATACATTTAATTATTTTATCTGCCTTCATTTTATTAATATTGATTTGCATTTTACCTAATTAGGATTGACAATTTATTTTTAAAACTAATTACATTTTAATCCATAACATCACGCCTTGTTTCCCCGAAGGGTTGGACAGAGGTGTATACCTATAGTACACCCACATTTCGCCAGTTATGTTTAAGTCCCATGTAATAGGGGGCGAGCCTATTACCATCAACCGGGCACAGATACAGACTCCGGGCTGCTACTGAGAAATTCCAAATAGAAAAACGCTATAACACTCTGCCAGACCTGGACATGATTGGCTTTATTTATTTTAATCCCTTTAATTTAAATTCTTATCAAGATACGTGTTTCCTTTAATTAAAAATAAATTATTTCATGATTAAAAATATCTTGGAATGCAAAAACATTATGTAGGTAATTCACCTTCACCAAACACAACACTGTTATCATGTCACATTTATTGGGATATTTCTGATAAAAAATATATGCTTAATCTAGATTTACAGCCCGTAGATTCGCAATATTTCGGTAAGATAAGCTTGGCATAACATCCAATATCTTTCAACCTAAAAACGTATTAATCTTCTTCGTGTGATAAACTATATTTAAGTAATAAAAATACAAAAAGGCGGAATGTCTATTTAACTGTTGTTAATAATTTTGTTAATGGTTTTGTCATTACGTCATGACTCGCGAATCGCGATATTATTTCATAACTAGCTGTTGCCCGTAACTTCGCCCGCATGGACGTCAATACTTCCCTATTTGAATCGGATTTTGTTCACAATTTCATGGGTTTTAATTTTTTTGCGTGGAACCCTAATTCTTATTCTAAAATAAAAGTAACCAAGTTTCTCCTTATAACATCAGCTATCTGCCAGTGAAAGTCCCGTTAAAATTGGTCTCGCTGTTTCGGAAACTAGCTGGAACAAACGAACAGACAGACAGACAAAAATTAAAAAAAAATTGTTATAAGTACCATATATACTTTCATATGCATTTAGTAAAAAGCTGTTATTTTGACATTACAAACAGACACTTCAATTTTATTTATTTGTATAGAATAGATGTATATACATAGACATATCATGCCTACATATTCAGTCGATCAGTAACACCCCATCCCTAACCACCAATTACCCAATTTTATTCATTTCCAAAAACTCACTACTTTCTCTGGCCATGAGTTTCCTCCTTACGTAAGATTTTTTCACTGTATTTTCTTTCTTCAGGCATTTAGTTTTCTCTTTTGTTCTATATAGAGACCATGTTCAGAGTATAAATCCTTTGTAAATGACTACATTATAGTCCGTAGAATTACTTACACAACAAAATTGTAAATCATATTATTTTACCAATACATTTTCCCAAGTGGAAATTCTCGTCTTCATTCTTAAATTGATCACCCAAATGTTAGTTGTTTTGAAACGGGACAACACTGTATAAACGAGGAAGTAGTAAAGATTAGGGCCCTAAGTTCACACTGCCGCCGCCCACTGCTCAAATTGCCCCTGACCTGAATAATGTGATGTGATGTGATGACACATAAAATTATGACGAGGGGACACGTCAAGTGTGCAGGCACCTCACATAGTTAAGTCGACAAACGAAGCCTAGGGATCCTAAGTTCTGTTCTGTTATATCCATAAATAATGACTATAGTGCTACTAGGTTCTTTTGGCGCGCGGACAAAATCGGAACTAATGCCACGGCCGCCATCTTGTTTTTCAATACATTTCCCAAAACCAAATTGCACAAATGTTTACCAACAGCGCCTCCCTGTCAATGTCATTCGAGCACCAAAAGATCCTTTTAGCGGTGTACCTATGTGACCTGGCTAGACGTGGTGGTGGCAGGTAGTGCAGAGCCTTAATTGTTTGGGTGCCGAGAGACGGTAAGAGTTTTGGCTGACAAAAATAGCAGCCTGATGTGTGGATGACCCACAAAAGACCGCTCTAGTAAGACCTGGATGAGACGCACAGACCAAGAAAGGATGTTAAAATAGGAAGAAGTTCCACCCACTACCTCTTTAGTACCTATGGTGGTGGGTGGCACAAAGCTGCCAATGATGATGATGACTGAAATCTATTAACAACTAGCTTTTTCCCGCGGCTTCGCCCGCGTGGATGTCGGTTCACCGGGATAAAAATTTCCTATGTGTTAATCCAGGTTTTAAGCTATCTGTGTGCAAAATTTCATCCAAATCCGTTCAGCCATTTTTGCGTGATTGAGTAACAAACATCCAAACATCTTCACAAACTTTCAGATTTATAATGTTATTAGGATCAATATGATTACCCACTGATGATATTTTTATCGTCGGAAACAACAATTCGACACAAAAACCTATATTTACTTCAGATTTTTACGTGTAACATTATGAAATAACAAAGTCGGTCGCGACATTATTTCAATAGCTCTCCGTCTATTTTTGTTCCATCTGACAAGATAACTTGTTTACCACTGACTTTTAAATTGATTACATTGCGGCATCGTCTTATAGAGATAAGTCATACAGTTGATTGTAGTATACAATTAAAATATTATTGTTATTTTGTAAATATCATATATTTTAAAACAGTGGCAAAACAAAAAAATATTCGGACCGAGGTGCCAGAACCAGCGAGGTCATTGTGTAACACACAGTAGCAATGGCTTTCATTTTGACAGTTCAACAACATTCATTGCGTTATTTACGTTGTTGAGCAGACAAATTCTTCGAACATATAAAGCAATGGATTAGCAATATCCTTCAAAATCATTGAGATTGTGACTGAAAACGTGTTAAGCAATAATAGGGTGCTGAACACGTTCTTTCAGTTTTATATTACCATAAAGGAGAATGGCGAGATTGCATGTAATTTGGGACCCATTGATAGGGGTAGCGTACATTATGGAAACTTATAAAGAGCTTAAGAACGATATAAAACTAAAAAAAATCAAATGGAAAGAAAGTTATAGAAATTGGGAGAAAAAAGATATGCAAGGTAGAAGACTATAACCTAAAATTAATCCAAAAGTACTTAGACATTATTTAATAGTAGAATGTTTTTTATTTATTTATGATGTATTAAACATGTGTGGATTTAGAATACAAATCTCTATAAATAGTATACCTAAATAGTTATACTACATGTTTCTAGCCATAGTCAGAGACACCTAGCTGTAGTATATGATGACGACGATGCACAGTGTAGTGGAAGAGCTAAATAGCTGTGGTTTTTTCTGTAAACAGGAGTCTGTAAGGTCAGTCTTTTTTTTTTTTTTGAAAAGCGCGTTAAAAAGGAAAACCCTCAAGTAAAAACGTACATATGTGTAAAAAGGTGAATCTGTTGTAATCATTACTGCAGATTGAAATGTAATCCGAAACACCTTGCGTTTCAAACTGCACGATAGCTTATTTTTTAATAAATTAAAATCATATCTAACTTTAATTCCCAACCCCTAGTGACTCAATATTTTTTTATAAAACTCTTATGTACTTGTTATTATAATCAATATAAACTTGCACGTGAACGGCGCTTCCTTAATTTTCAAATTAAATTATTAATTATGTATTAATTATGTGGTTCCAACCTCGCCATTCTCCTTTGTCAAGTATTCTGTATATAAAATAGAAACGTTCTAGTCTGGAACACAAACATTCTACTTAACTTAATTATAAAATCGGGATTTTTTTAGGAAAGCAATTTCCAGAACTTTGAAAACTTTGATATTTTACTTCGAAGAGTTGAAATAGTGGCGGCGCAGCTACGCGTATATACATTTTATTTTGAAAAGTCTTGTAAAGCTCATAATATAATAGAAAGAAAGAAGCTCGTTCAAGTCGGTCTCTCAATCTTCAGGAATGAGCTACTGACACTTAAAGACACTTGTCATAAGGTTTACAATGTTTGTCCTTCTTCTTGCTTAATCGCTTTAAAATGAGAAAAAATATCTTCGATGTTAGACATGAAGCTTACAGTTATATAACTTTATAGGCTTCTCACTCGAACAGAAAGAAGTCATACCGATCCAAGTTGGACCAACATAACCTCAAAAAATTCCATATTTAGCATAAATCTTGATATTATTTTAAGGCTTATGGGTGGGGCTCACAAAATTTGTACCATAACGTACTATAAATTGTAACACACAAATTCGTTTGCAACACACTGGAAATTTTGTGACACTCTGGAACCCTGTAAAGGCAGGATTACATTGTATCAACATTTACTAAAAAATCTTACCACATTTACGAGTATTGGTAACCATTTGATAATAATGAATAATAAGTCGTTTATATCATCAATATTATATTTCTCCAAGTTATATTTCCTGGAAATATGACTACTTCATGAAAAAAATATGGTTTCCAGGAAATATATAACTGTAATGTTGTTTTAAATTTGTCCTGGCGGCATTTTTTCTTTGCATTTCCTTGTATTTATTTGGATTTTCATTTTTCATCCTCTCGCGGTATCGTTTCTGCCGTTCGGCTACGCTCGAAGGCATCTGTACAAAATAAGCTTCAATTGTTACTATGCTTGATATCTCAATAGTAAGATTACACACCGAACAGCATACTAGGTTTATTTACTACAAAAATATCGTAAATAGAAGCTTTGGTAAAGAATGATATAAAAATACAAAATATTATTTTTAGTTTTAATTGATTTGGTATTAAGTGCTTATAAGGCAACAGCAGGGAAGGCACGCATGTAATTACATTTATACACGTTTATTCACACGCAAGCAAAAGTATTATCCCCCTTTTGGACTCCGCCGCAGTCGGTTTAAGACAATGTGAACCAAGCTTAATGTTATCCATTGTGTTACGTAACACACTACGTAACACAACATAACACACCAGAGCGAACACACGAGAACATTCTAGTGTTTACATGATTATAGCAGCCGCAAATTCAAAGAAATATTGGAAAGAAAGCCATAATATACGACGCAAAAAGGTATTTAAGTATCTACTACTCTATACTTCATTATAATGAAAAACAAACACTTACCTTGAAAATTCCGTGTTTAAAAACCAATTTTTTGGAGGGAAAAAACACTACACCAAATCACTTCACTTTTGTTACTAGACTAAAATGGTTGACATTAAATTGACACTTGACGGCTGTGGTTATATAGTGTTGCCACCATACAAAACAAGTTCTAGTGTGGTTATCACTAAACTACGAAAGCTACCGTGTAACACATTGCTTGTAACACACTAGAAGATTTTATGGGACTTTTTTTTAAATTTGTTGTTTTCTAAGCAATTATATTTTTTGTGAGACTTACAGACAAAGTTCTTTGAATTAACTCCCATACTAACAATGAAGACAAAAATAAATAACGATAACAGCGTAATAAATAAATAAAAATGAAAGCCTTATCGACGGACTGCGCTGGGACATTTATGTTTTGTATGGAGCAAAAAAAATTCTAAGTTTTATGAACTTAAATATTGTGTAAATTGAAGATTTTGTGTATTTCTTTGCAAACATCTATTTTTGATGTATTCATTTTAATGCAACAAATACAATTCTTTGATAGAAATTACCAAAATATACGAAAATTTAGGAGCAAACAGGTGACCGCGATTTTTTTTTTAAAGTACATTTTGTTTGAGCCCCACCCTTATATTATTTTTTTTAGGTTATGTTCCAGTTTCTCTAAAAAGTAGCAGTTGCCCGTTAAAGCCTATCCCTTCCCACTTGATTTAAAAAAAAATGGTTGAAATCGGTTAAGAATGAGGAGCAGGCAGATTTTTCAACCAAAAAAGTGCTTTTCTTCCCACTGTGCGGCGCCCCCAGGTGTGTACATGTGATAGATTAGATTGTGACATCACTCGTAGTAGCACTTATGTGATAAAACCATAGTTAAAACTAGATAGTGTCACTTTATCAGCTGTGTAAGGTGTTTCTAAGTAGTTTGTCATGTTTCAGAGATCATTAATTTATTAAGAACTGCATAGTTTAAGCATCAATATCACATATGCTACAGCTTCAGTGCACACAATAGTGATTGTATAGATGGGTGGGACTATGGAAGTATGACGATGCCTGTCAAGCTAACAAAGTCAGGCAAAGACGGGTGCAGTAACTGACCAGACCTATGTGTAATAAATAAGCTATCTTCTTCAAGTACCTTCGTACGTTCAAACAAAGGAGCTACGGTGATCAAAATAAGTCCACAGAGTCTAAACAATGCAAAAAAATAAAATTTCCTCGTTAATTTATTGCCTCTTGTTTATATTTTCATCATTACTTTGGAGAATTTAGAAGCGTTTTATGTAAAATGGTTTTCAGACAGGTTAAAAGGCCCTTAGTCAGGCATGCACCAAATGCGATTTTATTTGCAAAACGACGCGTTTTGGACAAAGCCAAAACGTTAGTGTCTATTGTTGGAGTTTTCTCATATTTAATATGCAAAGGCTAACGAGTTAATGAGTAATTTAATAATACATGTTCATGTTAGCTGGATTTAAATGTCGTGAGATAAGCTCTGCCTCATGTCATATCAGGTACCTAAGTACTTATGAAAGATGTTTCGGGGACAGTAGTTCAAGACCTTGAGTGCTAATGAATTGAGCTATTAATGGCTAGACCGACTAATTAGTCTCTTAGAAAAACAGTGTTTTCTGATAATGAATCAATATGAAATAGATTATGCACCTTATGCGTTACTTATGTCTTATCTTTGTTTCTTCCTAGTCTTTCAATGTAAAACAGTTTTCTAAACTAACGCTGAGCGATGTCCGTTTTGCGTGAGACGCATATTTTCCCCCAACTTGTTCTTTTTGTGTTTGTGTGCTATATTTTTTTTCATAATTCATAATTTATTTATTTGCTAACATAGGTAAAGAAATACAGATCTTATGTTTTTATGCGTCACGTTTAGTGCAAATAAATGTCTTTTCTGTATTTCTTGCTTCTAACTTTCCTATACTTAACTCGTTTATCTTTCGATTCCACTAGAATATGATTCCGTTTGTTTTTTGTAATTTTATTTGAAAGTTAACAAGCCGAAGAGGCTTACCTGATGATCTGACCACGGGTTGCAGCTGAAAATCAGCGTCAGTTTGTATATCTTGTGTTGCCTGCCATCTGACATTATGCTGAGCTGAGGCCCCTTTGGCATTAAAATCATTGTTTTCTGTTGTTGTATTTTTTGCTCTAATGCCAATAAACGCTTTTTCCTTTCTGATGATCATTGATCACTGCCTACAGATAACTGCCATCCCAGAGACAAAGCAGAAAGCTGATTTCAGTGGTGTCGGAAATATTTCTTATGGTGCGGTGGTAGAGCTTCCCTAGACGAGCTTCTTCATTAAGAGCTCTACAGTCCTTTCACAGTCACTTTACGTCTAACAGTAGCAACCAAACAGCAACCTCATTGTAGTGAGAATAAAGATCACTGTGATTTTGTCAGACTTATCAGTGGCAGCAACCAAACAGCAACCTCATTGTAATGAGAATAAAGATGACTGTGATTTTGTCAGACTTGTCAGTGGCAGCAACCAAACAGCAACCTCATTGTAATGAGAATAAAGATCATTGTGATTTTGTCAGACTTATCAGTGGCAGCAACCAAACAGCAACCTCATTATAATGAGAATAAAGATCACTGTGATTTTGTCAGACTTGTCAGTGGCAGCAACCAAACAGCAACCTCATTGTAATGAGAATAAAGATCACTGTGATTTTGTCAGACTGGTCAGTGGCAGCAACCAAACAGCAACCTCATTGTAATGAGAATAAAGATCACTGTGATTTTGTCAGACTTATCAGTGGCAGCAACCAAACAGCAACCTCATTGTAATGAGAATAAAGATCACTGTGATTTTGTCAGACTGGTCAGTGGCAGCAACCAAACAGCAACCTCATTGTAATGAGAATAAAGATCACTGTGATTTTGTCAGACTTATCAGTGGCAGCAACCAAACAGCAACCTCATTGTAATGAGAATAAAGATCACTGTGATTTTGTCAGACTGGTCAGTGGCAGCAACCAAACAGCAACCTCATTGTAATGAGAATAAAGATCACTGTGATTTTGTCAGACTTATCAGTGGCAGCAACCAAACAGCAACCTCATTGTAATGAGAATAAAGATCACTGTGATTTTGACTGTGATGCAAAATCAGAGGTAAAAAAATAATTATCATCAATTTATTGCGATATCTATAAAATACACCGAGAACTGATGTGACTGAGCAAAACGAAGTTGTTGGCATGTGGCATCTGACTTGTGTAACATATTACTGGGTAGTGATTCTCCGCTTGCCAGACTATTTGTGCTTCTGATGTAACCACTATCGTAGCAAGTTTGGTAGATAAATAGAGGATGGTTTCCATGTGTAAATTATCATTGGGTATCTCCTGTATTCCACTTTCATGGATCTGATTGCTGGCCCCCAAAATAAGATTTGGCAAATCTGCTGAATGACAGCAATATCTCCGGTAACATCGTTACCATTTGGCACTTTTCACCTTGCTCTATGAGTTATGGACTGGGGAAATATTTAGGGAACTAAAACTATTAGTTCCCTAAATATTTCCCCGTTGCATGGCACTGAAAACTTATGTCATGTTGGTAGTTATACGTGTGTCGATGGCAAACTGCGGGGCGATTGCGTAACACACCTTACAGTAGGAATCGGTTTCATTTTGATAGTTGAACAACATTCATTGCATTATTTACGTTGTTGAGCAGGCGAATTTCTCGAACATATGAAGCAATGGATTAGCAATATGCGTCAAAATCATTCAGATTGTGTTTTTATTTTTTGTTTATTAATTATGGAACTAAACAAAATATAAACAGAAACATCACAAAAACCTCAATAGATTTGTCCGGATGTTGAAACACATGCTAACGAAATACCATTATTTATGGTTAAAACATAGTTTATAAAACATTGTGAGGTAGTTCGTAAACAATAACTTAATAAAAAAGTACAAAAGACGACATGGGCACGGGTCAGACAGTGTGTTACACAATTAGGGTGCTGAATTGAGTCAGCTAAGAGTTTAGAGCACCATTAGTACCTACTTCCTTCTTCGTCGTCGTATCGATGTTCCTTTTGTATAGTTTAAATTAGCTTCGAGAATTCTGCCACGTCGACAGCCTTCGCGTTAGCCTCGCAAAGATCTTCCATAGTGCAGGTATAGTAGTAGAATTAGCTGGCAATTTAATACCACCTTGCTGAGTGGATAATCATTTAATGATAAAGTTGTAGATCGTATAGCTTGTCTCGACAAAGTTTATAATTACTTATAAGTAGTTTGTATTATTTCTTATACAAATCCGGGTCGTTGCGCCCTACTATCAGTGTTATCACCACTCACGGATGTCGTAATCGTGTTGGTAAATGTTCTATTATGCCTAGTAGGTACCTACCTGCTTATTACAGTATCGGGGATAAAACTATTTAAAGCAAACAAATAATGCTCTGGAAAACTTGAATTAGACATTTGGTCATACAAGTCACGTAACTCTGATCTTCTGGTCAAAATCTATACAAATAAATAAAATTGAAGTGTCTGTTTGTAATGACAAAATTTTACTAAATGCATATGAAAATAGGGATATTATGCAATGGGTTTTTTTATATGTCATAAACTCTGGGGTTATATTCTTTATGTAAAAATAATACAAAAAGTCCTAGAATATGTGGTCCAAAAATGCATGGTTTTGAAGATATCATCAATCATAAACATAATTAAATTAGGTTCATTCTACGTTTCATTGATAAATACGAGTATCTAATTCATTTTCATTCATACCAACAATCATAATTTTTTAAAGCTAAGAAAAAGCGACGTTGTCATATTACACGTAAGGTAATCGTGACTTTGTCGAATAATTTCGTATGAAAAATGATATTTGAAAAATAATTCGTATGCCAGTTGATTCTTTGATATGGTCTCAGTCATACCCTAGAGTTATGACATAAAAACACCTTATTGGTATAGGTATGATACTCATAAGAAACGTCTTACCAAGGGGTATCGTATTACCCAGTAACTGGGTTGTGGAGGTCAGATAGGCAGTCGCTCCATGTAAAATACTGGTATTCAGCTGCATCCGGTTAGACTGGAAGCCGACCCCAATATAGTTGGGAAAAGGCTAGGTAGATGATGACTCATAAGAAAAAAACAATTTTTGAAATTTTTACCTGTCTGTTTGTTCCGGCTAATCTGATGTTATAAGGAGTAGGCTACTTTTATTATATTATATTCAATAACGGCAGTAGCGACGCCGAAAATAGTGCCAGTCAACCTGTCACATCGCTCGATGTCCAGCTGGTGAGATGCCCGCATTGCTCACAGGCACGCTTTTTTAAAGGCGAAAGGGGGCTGAGGATACACTATGGCAAGATCCACAAACCACATAGTGTACCATTGTGCCCCCCAAGCCACATCCCCAACATCAACACCTCCAGACCAAACCTTGTGGCAAACGCTAGCAAAATTAAAAAATTCTACCCCGGTTTTAAAGAGAGTTCCCCGGGGTGCGAGACGGTCTGTTGCGCTAAGTTTGACGCGATGTCTCCGTCTTGCGACTCAGGAGAACTCACAAAGTGCCTGGGAGCAATTACTCACCTTCCCTTATAGGATTCTACATGTCCAAAAAAAATTGGCAACTAAAACAACCTTAACGAAGCAAATTAAAGACAGCTGCAACAATTCGACCATAATTTTAGATTCAAAATTACCTGCATTTAACAATCAATCGCAAAAAGGCTTATGTTCACATGTGGAATCCAAATTAAGTGAAGGTGACATCAGGGGAGCGGCCAGGATATTGTTCAGCAGTGATGTGGTGGCGCCTTACTCTTCAGAAACGCTAACAGCTCTAGAGAGTAAACACCCAGCGCCTGCGGATGGTCTCACCTTTCCCGACCCACCTGACTCTCCCGACCTAAATTCAACCTTCCTAAACGTTTCGGCCCCCCAGTTGATTGCAGCCGTGAGCTCCTTTCGAAGTGGTTCCGCCGGCGGCCTCGACGGCCTGACTCCACAACATCTAAAGGATCTACTGAGTTCAGGCGCCGGGGAAGCTGGTGAGTCGCTTTTGAAGGAGCTTGCGGCCCTGATTAACCTCATGCTCACCGGCGGTGTGAACGAGGCCGTCGTGGATGTCTTGTACGGGGCCAACTTATGCGCCCTGCGCAAGAAGGACGGCGGCATTCGTCCCATCGCCGTTGGGTGCACCTACAGGCGTACGGCAGCCAAAATATGCTGTAAGCTTTACAGCGAAACGCTTACAGCTAAGTTTCAGCCCCTGCAGCTTGGTTTTGGCTCGAAAGGGGGCTGTGAGGCTGCCGTACATGCCCTTTCCACCTTTTTAAACTTCAACAAAGGTGAGGTCATCCTCAAGGTTGACGTGAAGAACGCCTTTAACTCTGTAAACAGGGACACTTTGTTGGCTGAAGTCAAAAAGGAACTACCCGAAATTTATGGTTTTATGTGGCAATGTTACAGGTACCCTTCCAAATTATTATACAAGGACAATGTTTTGGAATCTGCAGTAGGATGCCAACAAGGTGACCCTCTCGGGCCAGTCATTTTCAGCTTGGCTATTCATCCAATTATCCAGAAACTAAATTCAAAATTTAACGTGTGGTATTTAGACGATGGAACTCTAGGAGGTGATGCAGACACCGTTTTGAAAGACCTACAACTTCTCAAACAGGAATTTAAATCTATTGGCTTGGACCTTAACCCCTCAAAATGTGAAATCTATCTTCCTGACATTACTGACAGACAATTGAACCTAGATAAATTTAATGCAATAGCCCCACAAATTAAAATTTTAGAAAAAAGTTCACTGCACCTCCTAGGTTCCCCAATTTTAGAAGACAGCTTTTCTCCTTTTATCGACGAAAAAATCAAAAACTTCAACGACATTTCGGACAGACTCTCCAAAATTAATTTACATTCGGCATTCACCTTGATAAGATACTATTGTTTTGGCCCAAATTTTATATATTTTCTACGTTCTTCCCCTTTATGGAAGCAGCCACATCTGTTGGACAAAATTGACCAAATTATTCGCAACACGCTAACATCTATTTTAAATGTGGCCTTGGACGACCGAGCGTGGCTTCAAGCCACACTACCCATCCGTTTTGGCGGCCTCGGCGTCCGCAAAATTACCAGTATTAGCTTACCGGCGTTCCTGTCCTCTGTCCACAGCACTGAAAAGTTGACGGGGAAAATTTTAGCTCCCTCCCTGGTCGACTCTGAAGTGCCATGCTTGAGTGATGCGGTGAACGCCTGGATAGCAACTTGCCCGGATACAGATCGGCCCGTGAACCCATCTTCCCAGAGACAGTGGGATGAGCCGCTCTGCAGGTTGGTACGGAATAATCTTATCAATACGTCCACCAATACTGCTGAGCGTGCCCGCCTGCTGGCTGTGGGTGAATGGGAGTCGGGCCTCTGGCTTCAAGCACTACCGTCACCCAACATAGGCACTTTGCTGGGTGACTCCACCTTCCGGCTCGCTACCTGTCTGCGTCTGGGCGCTCCTTGCGGGGCTCCACATCGCTGCCAGTGCGGTGAAGCCGTCGACTGCCTCGGACATCATGGCCTGTCTTGTAGTAAGAGCGCAGGCCGGATAGCACGGCACGCCAGCATTAATGACATTATCCGTCGTGCTCTTGTCACCGCCGGGGTGCCAGCTGTTTTAGAACCCAACGGCTTGGCACGCGACGATGGCAAGAGACCAGACGGAATGACCATAATGCCTTGGAAGTTAGGCAGGCCTTTGGTGTGGGATGCAACATGTGTCGACACCCTTGCGCCATCCCATCTTCCTAGTACGGCGGGCTGTGCTGGGGCGGCTGCTGCAGGTACGGAAAACCTCAAACGGCGAAAATATTCCGATCTTTTTGGGAGTTATATGTTCGAGCCGTTTGGGGTTGAAACACTAGGGCCATGGGGTCCGAGTGCCCACTTGGTTTTCCGAGACATCTCCAAGCGGTTGGTCGACTCTTCACGTGACCAAAGGGCTGGCCTATTCTTTGGCCAAAGAATCAGCATCGCCATACAACGTGGCAATGCTGCCAGCCTTTTGGGCACTTTTCCTGTTGACAGCGATGCGGACGAATTTTTTGATGCCCTATAATTATATATATATATATTTTTTTTACATTTGTACATATTATAATTATTATTTTAAGTCTGTTAGCTTATATAGTATGTAAATATTATGTATTGGTTTAATTGAAATAAACACTTTTATTATATAAAAAGAATTAGGGTTCCCGCAAAAGGTTTAAAACCCATGAAATTGTGAACAAAATCTGATTCAAATGGGGAAGTATTGACACCCACGCGGGCGAAGCCGCGCGCAACAGCTAGTTCCACTTATAATTGCATGTTCATGCTCTACGTGTTTATTAATTACGGTAGGTAAATTAATCATTGCTTTTATAACTTCCTAGAAATGTAGGTAAGTAGATAGATACTGCTATCAAATGACTAGGACAGACCTTGAAGGTTCTTGTAGGTAATAACTTAGTTTGATGAATCAACAGATTTACAAATCGGCTAAACTGAAATTAGTTTGACAGCTAAAATAAAATATTATGGCGAAAACGACCGATATTGATCACGATGTATTTGGATAAAATAGAATCGAATTCGGTGTAGACAGGGGTAGGACCAATCAATCTGTGTAGCCTTTTCCCAACTATGTTGGGGTCGGCTTCCAGTCTAACCGGGTACAGCTGAATACCAGTATTTTACATGGAGCGACTGCCTATCTGACCTCCACAACCCAGTAAATGGGTAACACGATATCCCTTGATAAGATTGGTTGTCAGACTTTCGGGATTCTGACGACCCGTAACAACTGTCAAAGATCCAAGAATGACAGCCGGGACCAACGGCTTAACGTATTTTCCGAGGCCCGGAGTGGTCTCGATATGTAACGATGGAAGACAGGGGAAGGAGGACCACTGGGAAAAAATAGGCTCAACAGATTTTATAGATTTCATTCAATGAATTTATATGCTTTCCAATCTTATGATTGGAAAGCATTTAAATTCATTTAATGAAATCTAAGACTACTTATGTAAGAATACACTTAAGTCTGAAACAAGCAGGATGAATAATAAAATTGGAAGAACAATGAGGGTCCTGACCCTATGACCTTACAGCTAACTGAAAATGCTAAACAGTGAATGTTACAAAATGTTATAATGTAATAGGTTCTAGGCATACATACATATATACCTACCTACCTACCTATTACGTCTGCGATCAATAACTTTAAGATCTAGGTACTGAAGTTTGTCAAATTATATTTTACTAGTAGCCCGCCTCTGCTTCGCACGGTTTTTAGGACTTGACAAAACATCGAGATGTTTTGATTATAATTACTAGCTGTACCCCGCGACTTCGTTCGCGTGGAAGTCGTAAGATACACAGTATACTAAAAAAACAGCCACATTTTAATAAAACTCCCTCTTCCCCCGACCCGTCGCGTTGCATCGCTCGCCCGCGCTATTACTTCGTTTTCGCTTAGTGTTCTTTCTGACTTATTCCTCTCTGCTCGGCTTCTCAGGGTCGTAGCGTGACGTTAAATAGCCTATAACTATCGTAGAGAATTGGGCTACCAAATGCAATAAGAATTTTTCAAATCAGACTTTTTGTTCATAATTTCATAGGGTACCTACCTAATTTTCAAGAATAACGCGGTCGCATAGACAGAGAAGAAAAGCGACTTTAATTTATTTATAATGTGTGTGTATCTTAGAATTGATCATTTCATGAAGTATTCGGTCATTTCATGAAATGGTTGTGTTTCATGAAATGGGCAGCAAAATTGACCATATCGTTTAAACGCCAACGTTTAATGACATAGCGTTACCATCGCCCTACATTAATGTTACGGCCAAACACGTCGACTCATATGTCAGTCGATCGTAGAACTTGCCATATCGTGACGAAAGCAACCTATCGACATTCCCAGCTGACCACTGGGCATATCGCAAAGTAGATGCATTTCACGCCGCTAGTGGCACCCCGACCAAATCGGTTAGGTTAGGTTAGAACTGTGACCAACCGCGTGCGAGCCGAGCGAACGCAGTGAGCGGTGCTGCGGCAGCGGCAGCGGCCGGCGAGCGCTACGTCCAAGTTGGTCGCAGTTACGCCTCTACCAGTGGATAATCTAACTATTTAACGATATGATCATTAATGTGTGGCCACATCATGAAGAGAAGTAGCCGTGCATTTAACTGTTCATATCGTCAGACGTTGAGTATTCAATGATCTGGCCAGACCATATCATGATGTGACCAGCGGTCGATGTTCTATTTCATGAAATACAACCATTTCATGAAATGGTCGACCACTTCATGAAATGATCAATTCTAAGATCTGGTCAACACAGATCTAATCGGGCCCTGAAAAATATGAGAATGTTCGACTGATTCATAGTTACAAATAGCCAGAGTCCTGAAAAATAGGAAATTGATTATTTGCCATAGTTGATGACGGGCGAGAGAAAGAAGTTGAGGACACTAACTACTTATCTGTACTAATATTATAAAAAGGTAAAAGTTTGTAAGTTTGTTTGTAAAGTCTATTGGTATAGCCCAATTCTTGGGGAATGTTATAGGCTATTGAACATCACGCTATGACCCTAAGCAGCCGAGCAAATAGAAAAAATGTCAGAAAGAACGGTAAGCGAAAACGAAGTAGTAGAAGAAGTGGGTCCCCCGGGACAAGACGTTTGAGACGTTATAAAACTACGAATACTGTACCCCAAACATTATGAAAGTGATGAACTGTTCCTAACAATACTTGGTTCAAACTAAGTAAGTCCTGAAAATTAGGATATTAATAACTACAGCTACTACGATAGGAATAGCTGCGCAGAAAAGACCACAGCTGCTTGTGGTCTTTTCTTTGACACTTAACTATGATAAATAAGCAGACTAAATAGTATGTAATAGATAACCTAAAGTTGAACCTTGAAAAAATGTAAAATAAGAAATTCAGTGCTCGTATCTACGAGTTGTTACGATACGACTGAATAAATAAATGAATATCATCAAAATATCATTATTATCGCATTGTATAAAATCACATAATAATTGGCCAAACTACAGTGCGTTTATTTATTATTTCCATTCAAACTTCAAAAGAATAACAAAATACGAGGCTACAATTTAAAAGTACACTTGGTTTTTATTTTTACATAAAAACCAAGCATACCTTGAGACGTTATAAAAGGTCAATCTTGGGAAAAACTAAGCAATTAATGTAAACGCGGAAGGGTCATGTAACTGGTTAATATTGATAATCAATAAATCTGTAGGTATATAAGTAGTTAGGTATTTATTGTAAAGATAAAAAAGTAAAGTAAACAAAAAAAATATGTAAAAACTTCCTAAGTAATAATAATCTGTCACAAAATCGGAGCCAAACAGCTAATAAATAATAATTTTGTATTTTGTCATTTTCTGAATTTATTTTGAGGAAAAACTGCCTGGTGGCTGGCCGCCCCCCAATTTTTGCCGCCCGGTGCAAGTGCACCCTCTGCAGCCCCCTAGATCCGGGGTCTGAAACTTATGAAGTTTTTATTAAGAAACTGCCGCAACTTAGAAGTTATATGTAGGCCGTGAGTTCGAGTCCAGGCAGGAACTTTACTTCAAAGTAAAGCTGCTCTCAAATCGGTAAAGGAAAACATCGTGAGGAAACCGGCATGCCCCAGAACCGTTTGAAGACATGAGACATCTACCAACCCACACAGCCACACACACTGGGCTCGCGTGGTAGATTATCATTATAGCCCACTCTTCCTCACCGAGGGGAGGCCTGTGTCCCAGCAGTCAGAACATACTAGACTGGTTATAGGCATATATGTATGCTATGCTAATGCTCCGAATAGATTTTAAATTTAGATTTATTTAGATTTTATAGATTAGAAAGTATTTTGTATATTCGAAAAAACTTAGGACTTTTCAAAATAAGAAGCGATTTCCATAATATAAATACACGATACCCAAATTTAGATTAACTAAAACAAGCAAGTCATTTCTTATAAATAGTATCCGCTTTTATAACAAAAGTTGCCAAAGTCGGTTACAGAACTTAGCGAAGGAAAGTTCAAAACCCACATCAAACATGTCCTTATTAAAAAAGCATATTATAGGATTAAAGACTACGTTGAAGACAGCGAAGTTTGGCGCTAATTCCTTCTGCACATGTGGCTTCCCTGGTACCTCATTAACAGCATAACTACCTATATTTATGTAAATGTCTATTAACTGCTCCCAAATTACTTTAATTAAATTTATTTTATTGTTTTTTTACATGCTTCCAGGACATAATTTTACATTATATAGTCTTGTCTTTTAAACAGATTCTTTTATATTTTGTGAATGTGAGAACGTTGTAGGCTTTATAGACTGTAGATTTGTAGACCATTTTCTATTTTGTTAGTACCTGGTACTTGTTGACAGGCCTACACTGTCCTCCCATGCATAATAACACTGTAATTTGAAAACATTGTAAAAGCCAATCATTTTTAAAAGAGTAACCGTGGAGTTTCTTGCCGGTTCTTCTCCATAGGAAACGACCAATTGGAACCGTGCACCTAGCTTCTGACGTTTCATAAGTTCCCATGTAGGCTTATGTGAAATAAAATATTGTGAATTTGAATAACATGTTACATGCAGGTGACACCGGCGGCGCCAGCGTTATTATGTTTGTAATTTCTCTTCCATCTGCTTTTTAACCGACTTCAAAAAAAGAAGGAAGTTCTCAGTTTGCTGGATTTTTTTTTTATCAAAGTCAGTTTGGTGTTTAGGTAGGCGGTTTAGCCAAGACTTGCAAAAATTTAAAAACAAACAGATAGATTTGCGGTTGTATTTATAAATTACCTACTGTGATTAGTGCTTCACGCTACCAGACGGACTGTTTGCGAGCAGGAATCACTTTATACTAGGTAAATTGCAGAAACAACATTGAAAATCGTAAAATACAAAATAAATAATTTATTTGGTCTACGATGTAACAATTTAATTTTATAGCTTGAATCATAAACTATTTATATAATTATTTCACATATTAAACAGAACACCAGCTGATCGCGTGTCTGTTATAAAAATAAACTGTTTTCATTGATTGAGCTAGCTGTCTCAATTCTCAAGAGCCGCGTGTTTCACGGCGGCACACGTGTTATTTTACACTACTAACGCATAATCAGACAATAAGGGCTGGACATTATAATTTACTTATGACTTTATGTTTGTAGGTAGTTATTGATATCAAACGTAATACCTACTATCTTCTATTACCTACATTAGCTCCAGTGTATCTTAATAAGGACATTATAATTTACTTATGACTTTATGTTTATAGGTACTTAATTACCTACATTAGCTCTAGTGTATCTTAACAAGGACATTATATTTTACTTATGACTTTATGTTTATAGGTACTTATTGATATCAAACGTAATACCTACTATCTTCTATTACCTACATTAGCTCCAGTTTATCTTAACAAGGACATTATATTTTACTTATGACTTTATGTTTATAGGTACTTATTGATATCAAACGTAATACTATCTTCTATTACCTACATTAGCTCCAGTGTCTTAACAAGGACATTATAATTTACTTATGAGTTTATGTACATAAGCTCCAGTGTTCCGAAATCAGCTTCGGTTTCTGAAGGCTATTCTAATCCTTTCTTCTTTGTATGTGAATTTTATTGATTTTTTTTATAATGTGCGTTTTGTTTGAGCAGAATAAATTTTCTTTCTTTCTTTTCATAATTAGAGTTTAAAACAATAAGTACGTAAGTACCTACCTGCACTACATACCAGTAGAATATCTACTGAGTACTGATGGTATTTGCATTGCATTAGCCAAGAACTATATACTTACACATAATCATGTACACTATTAAGTACCTACCTATCTACTCGTCTCTATCTAATTCCTTTGCTTTATTAAGGCTCCTTCAAATAGGCGCGACTCGCGACGTGAAACGCGCGCGACGTAAAGGCACCGCAGCTCGTCGCGTGACACGCGGTGCCTGTACTTAGAACGAAGAGAAGGTTGTGTTCACTGCGCAGACAGGCGCGCGCGGCTCTACTCTTATTAGAACAATTTCTTTGAAAACTTCATGGAAATTGTTCTACTAGAGTCGTGTCGCGCTGTCGCGTCGCGCCTATCTGTGGGAGCCTTGCGGAACCTTGGCTACTCTTCCATAAAAAGTTTAATTTTATCATTTCAACCAATTTTAATCATTGAATTTCGGCCTATCGGCTTGGATAATTATGGCAGCGGCGTTCAAATCTGCACCTTTCAATCAAAGTGAATCAATTTAGTTGCAATTGTCTCTAATTTTGCCTTCACTCCTCTCCACTCTCCTCTAGGACCTACTAAACTCCTGTTGATTTATACTTACCTGTTTGTTCGTTATTTGTAAAATATGATTATTACCTTTCAGTAAAGCTATAAATCTCAGGTTTATAATATTTTGTTGTACAATTATCATGCATCGGAGTGCGCATAATATTGTAGTGTTCAGTTCACACCAAGGCCAGGCCGATGACTTATTTTTGGATGTGGTTGTTAACGAATCATGACGGTCTGTGACTGTGACCATATAACTTTGATCGTTAGTTAGATGACTACTCGTATCACGGATTTAATTATTACATTCAGGGTTTATTGTTATTGGCAATTTGTCATGCTGCTCGACGGATATTGTCTTGTTACTGGTTATGTTTTTAAATTCGTTGCTTTGTTGCTGGAAAGCCTCTGCTTTGTTGCGGTCAATTTACCCTGAAAATGTTTCTAAAGAATTGAAGGGGTTCCCACTTCGCACGCTTAAGTTTTTAAGACTATAGGCACAATTGTCAGTAAACCAAAAACTGTCAGTTGAACCTACATAGAAGAAAATCCACTAAGTGGAATCTCACTTTTTATTTTACGTCTTTAAAACGATGTAGTGTGGACAAGTGTATATCTGCAATAAAATGTAGCTATCTATAATAATGATCTGTTGAAGGACATGACGTGTTATGAAGACGAAGAGTTGAACGACTTTTAGTAGCAAACAAACATAGTTACCTACTAAATAAACATTGAATTTTATGCTACTGCGATCTCGCGGTTTATTTTAGCAGAATTATTTATATATTATATGTACCTATGTTTCTACAGGCATAGGATTATCTAAGCTGACATTATGTTCATAGATGCATAAATCGGTGTCAACGGAAAAAGCCAAGCCAGTTCAAAGCGGGATAGGCATGCCGTTCAGTTGCCAGTGGGTTCCTAACCTATGCCAACGCATCGGTTGGCGCGAGCAGCGCGGGCGACGGAGGAGACGCGTCAAACACCGCTCCGATGCGTGCGCGATGCTGTTGTTGGAGACACACTATTTATGTAACGCAAGCGCCTTATATTTAAAGCCGAGTGCACTTCCGGAATGCGTTAATATAATGACAGTAATTTTGATGGCAACGTCCCAACTCTAGGGACGGGAGAATAGTTTTAATGTATGTTTATAGGAGAGGAGAATCCTGGCTGTCACAACTCACAGTGGGATGTCTTGATTAGCTTGGGAAATGCCCAAAAACTTCCACGAATCGTACCTACTTAATTCTTTCTTAACGGGCCAAAGCTTTTGAACCTTATTCCTCTCATTATTAAGCTACCAGAGCAGTCAGCACGTCTCAGGATTATACAGAATGGTCCAAATAGTGACGTCCAAAAGAAAAACCTGAATTCCTCACATCCAGGGGTATTCGAAAATACCCCAAGTATGTTCCGCGATTTTTTTGTAGTTTTTGAGTTATTTAAAATTCGAGTCTATCCCACTAAAAAACTTAAATCCCTGCTATCGATACCTTTTTGAGTAACTTGCAGGAGTGTTAGGAAGTTTATTATTTTAAGTACGAAAGTAACATTCAAGACAATTATATTGTCACAAAAGAATCTGAAAAATACCCACTTTTGAAGCTCCACCGGCAGAAAACTCTAAAAAATTACAAAAAAACAATAACTCGAAAACTAAAAAAATCGCGGACCATCCATGGGGTATTTTGGAATACCCCTGGGTATGAGGAATTCAGATTTTTCTTTTGGACGTCACTATTTGGACCAGCCTGTATAGTATCGGATGGTAGATTTTTTTACGGCCTTGTTCAGTTGGAA
The DNA here is from genome assembly GCA_947568875.1 of Fissipunctia ypsillon. Lineage (NCBI taxonomy): Eukaryota > Metazoa > Arthropoda > Insecta > Lepidoptera > Noctuidae > Fissipunctia > Fissipunctia ypsillon. The sequence goes on along the minus strand of OX387659.1, from coordinate 8,580,380 downwards.
ACTAGTACTTACTACAAACAAAATCATGAAATGATAATTGCTAACATAATACTCAATACCCATGAAAAAACCTGTTGTAGGCACTCGAGGTCACGTCAATGTTTGTGATCATTTTCAATGTTACAAACAACCACACTGCATCGTTACGAGACGAGAATGATAAATCAACGATAACAGATGAAGGTCACAAACATGGGGTTATTGTGTTGAAAAGACTTTAATAATAAACTCATAGCCATAGACTCGAAGAACTACCAATCCCCATGATGAAAGCGAAAACCATAGAATGCAGTTGCGTGGCCGAAATTGGATTATTGTCATCTTTACTGTAACACTGATTTGTCTTTTACTGAAAATTGACTAACTGCCGAACCCAATGGTTCGGCAGTTAGTCAATTTTCAGTAAAAGACAGATCGCTATTGATAGTAGACAATATAATTCTATCTGTACTTATGTCAGGCCGGTAAGATTCCATAATCTCTTATAGATTATTGGGACGTTAAAACCATAGACAGGTAGGTTTTTGAGTTCGGCCGTGAATCGATACACACCGAATCAGAAAATAAGCGAGTACTCGAGTAGGTATGCGCATAAATTATACCGCATCAAAATATCTATCATGTTTGCATTTCATGCTGCCTGTTGCCAATTTGCCAACAAATTCATTCGGTTTTTAGGGTTCCGTTCCGTAGTCAACAAGGAACCCTTACAGTTTCGCCATGTCCGTCCGTCTATCCGTCCGTCCGCAGCTTAGCTCAGAGACTCTTAGTACTAGAAAGCTATAATTTGTATGTGTATACATATTAATCACGCCGACATAGTGGTAAAATATAATCATGAAAAAAAAAAAAATATGGTATCTCCTGTACCTACACTTACGTGTACAGTGGGGATGTTTTTTTCTTTCTCGTCTACCCCATGGTGTGGGGTGTTATTGGATAGGTATTTCAAAAATTTTGCGGGTTTGTCAAAACATTTTTCGATTAAGGGATTAACTATCACGGTTAAGTAGGTTTTACAAGTTAACGAGTAGGTAATAGTCGGCCAACTTACATTTGCAGTTGGTATGTATGAGAGAACTTGTTTTTCAACTACAATGTTAAGTTTGTTCTTGGGATAAATTCATCCCAACTACGGAACCCTTCATTGTGCGTGGTCCGACACGCACAAGGCTGGTTTTTTTTCAGTACCTAGCTAGTTTATTGCACATGAACGGCAGGGTAGTTGCGTAACACACTTACAGTAGGAATCGATTTCATTTTGATAGTTCAACAACATTCATTGCGTTACTTACGTTGTTAAGCAGATACATTTTTCGAACATATGAAGCAATGGATTAACAATTTGCTTCAAAATCATTCAGATTGTGATTGATAGTGTGTTACGCAATTAGGGTGCTGGAGTTGTGACTAGTTTTGTTTTGACGTTTCTTTCAGAATTAAATTATTATGTCATTGTGGCTCGGTTGGATCAAGTGCAAGGTTAAGGCTTGTGTCAAGCTCATGTTTATCTTTACTTAAGATCATACACAGATATGGTGTTACGTACTAGCCTACGTATTTATTTATATCCGTAAGATCAGCTCGCCGCAGCGTGGTTCTGTTTGCATACAGACAGACGTGGGTACTTATAAATATAAGTGATAAAGTGTCATTTATCATAGATTACCCTACCCTAAGATACTTACTTAAGACTGAGCGGTGTTAAGAATTTAAGATATCGATAACGTGGAGCGCGTCACTAATGTCTGAATTTTTTGAAGGCAAAGGCCATTGGATGGGTGATAAAAGAAAATTGTGTATTATCGTTTCTATTCCTAGTACCTAGGTACTTCAACTCTTGAGGTGCTAACTTATTTAAAGCCCCATAAAATAATTGTAATGAAATTGTAACGTTTCAAGGCCGGTCACACACAGTCTGGAATTCCGATTCAGAATTCCGAATCGATAGCAGTAAATCCATTCATAATCTAGTAAAGTCTAGTACTTAGTAACTTAATAGTAGAGGTAGATTTTATGAATGGATTTGCTGCTTTCGAAACGGAATTCTGAATGTGTGAGGCCGGCTATATAGCGTGACTGGTAATTAGTGACCGATACTTAAACACATGATTGTACTCATGATGACAAACAACTTTTACTATGGGACCAAACCTGAAATCGTGAAAAAAAATCTGCGCCTCCCTACATTTATCCTCGCATAATTCGTCAAAATGTAGGGACCGGCAGATTTTTTTTTCACGATTTCAGGTTTGGTCCCATAGTAAAAGTTGTTTGTTATCATGAGTACAATCATGTGTTTAAGTATCGGTCACTAATTACCAGTCACCCTATATAAAACTACAATAGAGCGGACATACAAATCGTCAATGTGCCGACACTCGTTGAGAGAGAACAGAGCCGTCAATTTCTTTGACATCGAGCCAATAGATGGGTGAAGCAGTTTGATGCGGAGCATCAGAGTACATGGTGGTTGTTATCAGACACAAGGACACTGCTGACCCTTAGACAGACAGGCCGTCTGTTGTATTTAACTTCAACTCTTGATATGTAACTTCTGTGGTGTCGCCTGTTTCTTTGGAAACTTTAAACTCTAGGCCTGTGTTCAATAATCACATCATAGACTAATCTTGAACTTCTGTCTGTAAGATTCGGTTATTTCTAAATCAGCATTTTTGCAGGACGTTAGCCTTCTACCATCGGACATCTAGACGCACTGCAGATTACCATCCCTACCTAGTTGCTATTCCACTAATTCGCACTAAGCGTTTCCAAATGTCTTTTGTGATGCGCACAGCAAAGGAGTGGAACTCTCTGCCTGCGTCTGTGTTTCCGAACGCATACAACCCCGATCTCTTCAAAGTGAGAGTGAACAGGCTTCTTCTGGGTAAGCTCACTCCATCGTCGACTTTGTCTCCGTCATCTCTGACCTAGACTAGAGTCAAGAGCAAACCTATCTCAAAGAATTTAAAAAAAAACATCAAATGGACAGTTCGATATGAAAGAGATTTTTTTTTTTTATTATTTCAGATAGGTTTGCCTTGACTCTAGTCTAGGTCAGAGATGACAGAGACAAAGTCGACGATGGAGCTAGCTTACCCAGAACAAGCCTGTTCACTCTCACTTTGAAGAGATCGGGGTTATATACGTTCGGAAACACAGACGCAGGCAGAGAGTTCCACTCCTTTGCTGTGCGTATCACAAAAGACATTTGGAAACGCTTAGTTTTTTACCGGTAAGTAAACCAAGCGCTAGCGGGGACAGATGATATACTTTGATACACTAATGATAACGAGGGATTCAAAGATAGATCCCCATTTATCTGTTCAAAAGGTGTGGTATTGTATTGTTGCTCATTAAAGAGGACAAGAGACAAACGTTATCGATCACATAATTAATTATTAGCTCAACGCCCTCTTTGAATTATAGCTAGTGTTAAGTAGAAAGCTATCTTGATATTTAGTACTTTGATAACCCCGCAAGTGTCGACATCTAGCACTCTCTCCTGTGACAAAACTGTCCCACTATACGATTTTGGTGTGATAAATTGTATCACTTTTGATAATTTGACTTCTAAGCTGTCATGATCTTTGACAGTCATTACGGGTTGTCAAATCCCGAAAGTCTGGCCCCAGTCTTACCAAGGCGTCTCGTCAATGCCTACCTACCAGTAATATACTGGGTTTTGGAATTTAGGGCGGTCAGATAGGCTGCCGCTCCATGTAAAATACTGGTAGTAGAGTACTGTCTCTTCTTTCTCCCTTAATCCATCCAAAGATCGCTCTTAGCGATAAGGCCACCCATTGTGTCACCCCTTGTAAAATTTCTATTTTATATCTGTAATATTTATGGTGTTGGTGTGCATAATAAAGAGTATTATATCTATCTGGTATTTAGTTGCTCCAGTTAGACTGCGGAAGCCGACCCCAATATAGTTGGTAAAAGACTAAGCAGATGATGAAATTGTATCACTATTGCCATGCGTTTCTTGAGATACGAGTATACGACCAATACACCATGATTGGCTAAAAGAAACCATGACTGGCTAAAAGCTTGTTAGACATTTTTTATTATAATTTATAATAGATCAAATTGATAATCGGAAGGAAAAGTCTTGGAATGTGGGAAAATTACGAAAAACAATTAGGTAATCAAAAAGCTTGATTCCTGCCATCAATTGATGAATCGTGTGCATTTATTTAATTATGATTAATTATCACTATTTATTTCATTATTTACGTATTTGGTGGGACATTATTCGTCACTAACGTCAATCGCGGACTAGTGACGTGCATTTCTGATTTGTATGCCAATTACGTACCGATTGTACCTGACCCATGCACTCTTAGTACTACTAAAAGTACTACTTCATTATTTTATGTAATACCGTCCGTAGCCGTTTAAATTTTATTAACATTTATTATACGATAATTTATTGATTGATTTTATAGTTTGACCAGCTTCTGCCCGCGACATCGTCTGCGTGAAATCTATTGTTCCCCCATCCCACCCCGTCGCATCGCATCGCCCGCCTGCGCTATTACTTCATTTTCGCTTAGCGTTCTTACTGACTTTTTTCTTTTTGCTCGGCTCCTAAGGGTCGTACCGTCGTAGCGTGATGTTTTTTATAGAAATATCTTCAAACGGCTGAATAGAATTTCTTGAATCATAACTAAGAATACTCTAAATCAAGTCACCTTTTAAATAAAACAAAATAAATCTAAACCGGCTCAGTCGTTTGGGAGCTACGATGCCACAGACAGATACACAACAGGATACACACGTTAAACTTATAACACACCTCTGTTTCCGTCGGGGGTTAAAACACTTTCCTGACAGATTTTCCATAGCTTTTTCGATGATTCTACCTATGCCAAAAGTCAAAGAGCCTCATCACTATGCCGGTAAATATGTCTATGTAATAGTACCAGTAGCGAAGCTACAACTTCCAATAAAGGGAAGCCGAAGAACAAATTGTTCAGTTCTCATAAAATCAATATACTTATCATTAATATTACCTCAAAAATGTAGATAAGTTATTCCTTTACTTTTCTTAATTTAACTATCTTACTATAACTATAGGTAGGTACTTGCACGTTTTTGTTATGCTTTTTATCATATGATATTGTATTAAATACTTGTAATACGACTATGTACTCGTATGTACTATATTATAGTAATAGTAAACTCAAGTACAGTCGTTGTTCCGAAAGGATGCCGGTAGGAATGGGGTTGTATGGAGCCGTCGCCCCTGAATAGTACCTACTTATAGTGTACCTAATAGGAGCGTCTGTCCGTCTTTCTTACTTCCGCAGGTCAACTAGTGTTAAGTTTCCGGCAGTTTAGTCTATTATAGCACTCGTATCTAATCTTGATAAATTGCTTAAATAGATCGTAACCTTTAATTTACGTAACAAAAACGCCTTGAATCACAGACTACCTACAATTAGTTATTTATAAAACATCTTCGAAGAATAATTAATAGTGGAGCTAGTCATAATGTCTTGCCGCGGTTGGTCCGTGGATGGGTGACTATCTTTACATACCGAGCCCCCTCCGTGTCTCAGAACCCGCTCGGCTGTCATTCGTGGATCTTTGACAGTCGTTACGGGTCAGCAGAAGCCCGAAAGTCGGGACAACCAGTCTTATCAAGGGATATCGTATTACCCAGTAACTAGGTGGTGGAGATCAGATAGGCAGTCGCTCCATGTATAAAACTGGTATTCAGTTACATCCGGTCAGACTGGAAGCCGACCCCAACATATTAGGGAAAAGGCTAGGCAGATGATGATGATGGAGCTGCTAGTCATGACATAAACGGAAGTGCAGAATATGGCAAGTGCAGGGAGGAATTAAAGATACCGCGACAAAGGGAAAAGCCAAAATTAGGTACCTATTTATAGGTATCATCTTTAGAAGTCATGTGTACCTAGGTTACTAGTACTGCAAACAGTAGGTACCATGGGCGACTTGCTTCCAGCGCTCGGCCGCTCTAGTAACGCTTGCTAACAGATGTGGTCAATGTGGTCATCGTGTGCACGGGATTTTGTTTTCAAATTGGTCAGATGTGTAAGTTTCCTCGATAGTACTATTATTAACTTAAATATGTTTCTCCAAGACGAATAAGCTACCTTACACAACTTACATAATTATATAAAGTGAGAATTAAAGCTAAAGATTATATTCATTGTAAAAAAAAATGAAGTATGACTTTAAAATTATGATATAAATATGGTCAAGGCCAAAAGAACTTACCTACGTTTACCTGCAACTACGATTCAAACAGGTTTCAACCTTGAAATAAGTACGTAATTGGACGGCGGTGAAAAACAGTAATTACCTAAAGTAGGTAAATCAGCTGTGGTTATTTTTATCCGGAAGGTAAATAGGTGTAGATAGAGCTGTGTCCAGCAGTGGCGACGGCTTCATACAACCCCATTCCTACCGGCTTCCCTTCGGAACAACGACTGTACTCGAGTTTACTTTTACTAAATAATACAAGGTGTATGGGACAGCCCTCCGCAAAATAACAGGATGCATTCAGCTCCTTATTTTGAATCATATTCCACCGGAAATATTCTCAGGTACCTTTTCATTTTTTTTATCGATTATTCAGTTACTATTCCTTTATTTCAATGTAAAATAACATTCTCTATACGTAGCACTCCATTTATGTAAATAAAACAGCGAATATCAAAAAATCAGCAATGGATGTTGAAATACTCGGCGGCCGAAGGCTCGCTGCGCTACCGTTCACTACGCGCGTTTTGCCACGGTAAGAATACATTGCGTGTGAGGTAATAAGACAAATCAGGTTTATTGGATTCCCATAACGTTCCTGAAATAATTTCCTGTACCGGTCATCTTAGTATGATATACTGAATTCACCCCATCAGTCTGCGGAGGGCTTTCCCTTACACCCTGTATAGTACATACATAGTCATATCACAGGTATATAATACAATATCATAAGATAATAATATTTACAAAAACGCGTATTCTATAGTTATATAGGCGTTAAATTAATGGAATGACTTATATTTTTGATATATTACCATATTAAAATGATGTTATATAGCGTGACTGGTATTTAGTGACCGATACTTAAACACATGATTGTACTCATGATAACAAACAACTTTTACTATGGGACCAAACCTGAAATCGTGAAAAAAAAATCTGCTGCTCCCTACATTTATGCTCGCATAATTCGTCAAAATGTAGGAACCAGCTGATTTTTTTTTCACGATTTCAGGTTTGGTCCCATAGTAAAAGTTGTTTGTTATCATGAGTACAATCATGTGTTTAAGTATCGGTCACTAATTACCAGTCGCCCTATATTGAGTTTATGAGAACTTAACATTTTTTTCTTCGGCTTCTCTTTAATGGAAGTTGTAGCTTCGCTACTGGTGTCCAGTCGGGGATACGGCGCATGTACGAGTACCTCCCGAGCCCCTAACTCATGGTAGTGGAAGGAACAGTGGGGTTTTAATCGATGGGAGTCCGGTATAACCCTCCGTTCTCCCCAGACGGAGGGTATCCATTAAGATATACTCATAGAAAAAATAAAAGATAGAGCTGTGTCAAATTCCAGAGCTGCACCCTAATTGCGTAACACACTATCCATCACAATCTGAATGATTTTGAAGCATATTGCGAATCCATTGCTTCATGTGTTCGAAAAATGTGTCTGCTCAACAACGTAAATAATACAGTGAATGTTGTTGAACTGACAAAATGAACCCGATTCCTACTGTAAGTGTGTTACGCTCCAGCTAGGGTTGCGGGATGTTCGAAAGAGTTACCGTGGCCCCGGCACAGGCAACAGAAGGAACACGGGTGGGTTTTAGTCAGTAAAAGTCTGACACGCCCTCCCGCTCCGCCCAGAGCGGGAGAAGTCATTTGATGATTTCCCATCCACAAAAAAAAAAAAAAAAAGTGTGTTACGCTGGGTGTGGGTAACCAGCAATAAACTCGGTCTATTGCAGTCCACTGCTGGATATATTATCTATAGGTAGACCTCTTCCGATTTGCCGTAATTGAGCTATCTCCTTCGAAAAGCCTTCAAACCCATTTTGACCTTGCTTGTTTAGGTGTCATGTTATCTAGTATAGCCATCTTGCGTAATGGAGTTACCTACCTAAAAGAACCTGTTTCAAACCAATTGTACAAACAAACGGTTTATAGCATTAACTTCACACTTTAAAGCCCAATTAACTTCGTTATATACTTAATGTTTGTTAATTTATTTTGGTGTTTCATAACAATTTGATAATGATTATGAAGTTTATAATAACTTTTATGAATTCGACCTCTGATGCAGAACAATAAAGAGTTTTTAATATAAAAACATAATATCCTAAACTAACTATAACTAAAACATCATCATCTGCCTGCCTTTTCCCAACTATATTGGGGTCGGCTTCCAGTCTAACCGGATGCAGCTGAATACCAGTATTTTACATGGAGCGACTGCCTATCTGACCTCCACAACCCAGTTACTGGGTAATACGATACCCCTTGGTAAGACTGGTTGTCAGACTTTCGGGCTTCTGACGACCCGTAACGACTGTCAAAGATCCACGAATGACAGCCGGGACCAACGGCTTAACGTGCTTTCCGAGGCACGGAGGAGTCTCGGTATGTAAAGATGGTCACCCATCCACGGACCAACCCCGGCAAGCGTAGCTTAACCTGATGGATCGACCCATGCGGCTGTTATTACTTAGCCACGAGCTCCTCGAACTATAACTAAAATATGGCGTCGAAAAATTCCTCCGCATCGCTGTCATGTACCCAAGACACGTTGCCACGTTGTACGGCAATGCTTAACCTCTGGCCAAGGTAAAAGCCAGCCCTTGGGTCACGGCAAGTGTCAACCAGCGGTTTAGAGATTTCGTTGAAAGAGTTTAGGTAGAGACGTTATGTAATGTAACAATAGGTCGTCTATTTATTTATATACAACATGCCCTGGAATTAACGCACAAGTTCTGAAGGGTTCATTGAACTCATGATTATGAACAACTTTTACTATTTATGACCAAACCTGAAACCGCGAAAAAAATCTGCTGTTCCCTACATTTCATTAATGTAGGGAACAGCTGATTTTTTTAGTGTAGTTACATTGCTATTATATAGGTACAGTATGACATAACTTACGATGTAGCATAGATTTGAAAATTTGCATACACTCATTTCAATTTTACGTATGTATAATGTATGTGTTTAAGTGTGGTTATAATTGACTTTACAAGTTTGCGTTTGCGTAAAGATCGTTTTCGCCTGAAGCAGTAATAAAGATTTTTGATTTTGATGGCGCACTCATTTCGGATGGTGATCGGTTTTAAGAATTTTGCCGATGCTACATCTAAGTTGTGTCGTACTGTACTATTTATTTGATTTAAAAGATATTAACGGATTAAGGTGTTAGATTGATCTACACATAAAACATGACTATTAATTTAAGGTAAGAAGCTACTTCTGCCGCCTAGACCACCAAAAACCACAGGGTGGCAGGGACATCGACGCGAATCCGGTTACCATGGATTCAGTATATGATTCTGGACCTCCTGCGTTGAAATTTTTGTTGGCTATTAAAACGCAGGGGGCCCAGAATCATGTACTGAATCTATGGTAACCGGATTCGCGTCGATGTCCCTGCCACCCTGTATAGGTAATATTAAGTGATAAAGTGTGAGATACCTATAAGTCATCGAAAACACTCACAGAAATGTATCTTAATACTTGTAGATCATTTAACCGTCACCTTGCAATCTGGAACGGCTGATTTACCTACTTTAAGTAGGTACATAAGTAGATAGATATATTGATTTAATGATACTGGAAACAAAACTAGGCACCCTATCACGGTGGTATGCTTCCCTAAATTGTTGGTTAGAGTCTAGGCCAGAGGTTCCCAGACTTTTTATCTCATAGACCACTTTCAAAGGAGATTGACCAAAAGCAGTCTTGAAAAGTTGCACGTATGAAAACCAAATTAATATACAAATTATTTTCTTATTTTTTACAAGCTTTTCACTTCAGGAATTTTGTTTTCGTATCCGGAATTATGATTTTAAGATAAACAGTAAATTAACGATTGCTAAGTACATTTCCGTATAGTCATGATGGACGTTTCGTTCTCTTCATTTATACGAGTTACGTAAGTATGAGCCTTTACATAAAAACATCACAAAAATGGTATTAAACTCATAAATAGCTAAATAATTAGTAATATCATAATCATAACGTAGTAAGTACTGTATATGTATTTCATAGTTCGGTTGTGAAAATATTTATTTTTGTGTTTCGTCTCACGCAGATGCAACTGTCAAGGCAGATGACAGAGGTACCGGTAGGGATGACGATTATTCCTAAACAAGATCGATTTTTAAATCTATCCAAATCGCAGGAAAGAATCGATTCAGCAATAAATTGAGTTCTGATAGATCTGTTCCCGCCATTATTCTACGTCGACAGCTTTACTGTATATAATCACTTATTCGTTTTGGTGTTGCCTGCATAATTAGTCAAGTGTAATGAATAATCAATATCAAAACTTAAAAGTTGCAATCCGCAGGAAAAACATCGGAACTCGTTTTCAAGTTTCTAAAATCGATTAAAAAAATCTATAATTCATTGTTTATGATCGATAAAAAAAAAATACTTGACCTATAAAATCGATTCTAGATCGCCATCCCTAAGCCGGCGCCTGCCGCCATTACTGTTTATGTGTCGAATGAGAATACTCACCGCGATTAATCTCTCCACTTAAATAGTAATACTTACGGAAATTCGTTGGTGTGTTTGTTTTAAACAACTTAGCGTGTTTCATGTAACTAACAACAGGACGTTTTCATATTTAATTGTGTTTTATTACGCCAGGACGTTTTTGTGTTGTGTTTCAGAACTCTTGAGATTCTAATCATGTCGATGCTTGATTCTGATCAACCGATGCCGGTGGTAATGAGAAGGCAATGTGTCAATTGTTCACTTTTGATACCCAGAAATCAGAATGTTGTTTTGTACCTACAAGATTGATCTGTGGTCATTTTATAAGTTGCGAGTAGTTTAGACATATTTTTTAGGTTATCTCCGAATTTGTTCAATTACTTTAAAACTCGGATACTTGTGTGAAAATGAACACTTTTATTTAATAGTATATAAAGCGTAGTCTATAATAAATAAAGATTTATTGTGTTTCAACTTAAGACGGATTTCCATACATCGTTGTTCATGATCCTTTAGCTGGTTCCGGTGGACCCCCTGCAGCTACATTTCTACCATATTCCCAAAACTGTGACCAAATATGTGAAGATAGACCCCAACTTAGACCCCCGTCGAATCTCCCGTGGACCCCTGGGGGTCCACCTGGACCACTTTAGGAACTAAGGGTCTAGACCAACAGTTTTACATTGAACTTTAAAGCACTTACATCTGCATAACAACATCAATCTCCGATTCGTCTGCCAAGCAAGCACATAACACCTCCGATAGCTTTTAATTACAGAACAACCCGACCACTGTGAGTTTATTTTCAGCAAAGAAGTCGGTGAACCCTCATTTAACGACGATTAAAACCAAAAATCATAAGCTAACATGCCTTAATCCGAGGTATGAATGGATCGCGTCATTCTGAACTGTGACATGGTTCTGTCAAGAAACCATATCATTGAACGACCGAAGCACCGCTGCCAAGTCGTTGTCCGCAGCCTGCCAACTTCAGCGTGACGTAGCGGTGTAAATCATGATTCATTATAATTAGACTGTTGCATAATTACCACATGATGCACCGGAGTTACTATTGGGTATTTTTATAAGTGTTAGAATTTCCAATTTTAGTTTTACGTTGATACGGGAGCTTTGCCAACCGGCAAAAGTGTTGCACTCCAAAAAGGTTACTTACGTAAATTAAAGTGAAGCTTTTGGAGTGCATTGTATATAGACATGTACTTATGTCGCAACCACCTAGCTTAATTAGCCGTTTAGTGAATATCCTAGCTTTTGGAAGTAACGCTCGCCGGGTGCTGCCGCGGCACCGCGCGCTCGCTCGGCTCTCGCGCGGTTTTTCACATTTCTAACCTAACCTAATCCATTTGGTCGGGGTGCCCCGGCTCAGGCCCGGTCAACTTCTTGGGCGTTGCGATTATACCTACTGGGGATTGTTCTGTGTTGCCAGCAAAAGTAATGGCTTTTATTTTTTGGCAACACTGATCGACGTATGTCATTTTGATTGTACAAATATGGCCGCCGTTTGTTGTTTACGACTGACGCGCTGTTTGTAGTTTTTACGATTTGCCATTTCTTTTTCTGCTTTTACGTCGAGTTGAGCACGTTCTCCTCCGTAACCGTGTTGAATCAAGTGGTGTTGTCGTTGCTATTTGTGTTATAGACACTTTGTGATAGAGACACTTTTGTTTTCCGGGTGTGGGTGAATTTCCAATCATGGGAGATAATCTGAGACTTAGATGTCTCAAATGTGGGAGCTCACCTTGTGTAGACCCCAACATTAAATTGTACCGATTCCCTAATCCTGGACCAACAAATGCACAACGGTAAGAGAACATAAATCAATCTTAACATAACCTTAAAATCTGTTTCAAATCAATCGATTTAACAAGTCTTTATTTATTTTCAGATGTGAATTGTGGGCCAAATTCTGTTTCCCGTAAGTTTCCTGTAAGCAGTAACATACGATTTGCTAATTTAATAAAACTATTAAAGAAATATCTGTTTCATTAAACTCTCCTCCCCTCTATCTTGAAAGATTGGGGACTAGAAACAATTCTGGCACTCCCAGATTACTCCAGAAAGGCGTCTAAATTTTAAAAGTACTCGGCGACCTTTCTGAAGTAATCTGGGAGTGCCAGAATTGTTTCTAGTCTTCAAATATATTATAAATCACGTGATCTAGTTCAAATTTTCCGCCTCGATTGTTGTACTTGGGAATCACAGAGATGGCGTTAGAGTCAAATAGTTTTTCTTTGTATGAAGTTAACATTCTTCCCGTAGGGTAATATGTGTTCTGTGCCCCGGCTTAACACATTTGTGTCGCTGAGCATCGTGTAGTTTAAAACTCATAAATATTGTCGACAGAATATAGTAACACACTGAATTCTACAGTTAACAGTGGCATGTGTCACTGAACAGTATTCTCCCAGTTCTCCCACCTTGTGCTGTGAAATGCTGTGCGGTGTGGTTTGTTTTAACTAACATTATTCTGTTAAAAATAAAGATCAGTTACTCAAAAATAAAATAGATTAATTAGGTATGAAATTCGAAGTTTCGTATTGAACGCCCATATCAGACGCTTCATAATTTGCCTTTTATTCACTCGAAGTGAAATGTCTGAACACAAAATGAAACAAAAGTGAACAATGAATTTATTAGTGAACCGATCTTAAGATGTTGGATTTCGGCACTCTCTTCCGAATCTTTCACTCGCTTTCCGAATGATTCAAAAATTAAATGAAAGGTGCAGATAAACGTTCATTCCTAAATAAATTTGTCGGTGTCGTGTGAACGTGGAATGAAACAAAAACGAAACTTCCCTCGATCGGCTTTAGGAGTTACGTAACAACGGGAAGTCGAGGAAATCGTTCGTACCTAATAATGATGAGAGATATACATACAGGGTTACTGGTAACTCGATGTATTCCTTGCAGCCTTGCAGGACGTCATAGTAGGTACTTAGGGTTCAAATGCAACAAATTAAGCCACCAAATGTTCTACCGAAATTAATTAGTTTTTGAGTTTTTTTTTATGAAGTAACAAGACGTCAAACAGTACTATACATGAATTATACATGTATTCAAGATGTAACATAAATAACGCACAACCTCATAAGGGATCATTGTACTCATCATTATGAACAACTTTTACTATGGGACCAAATCTGAAATCGCGAAAAAAAATCTGCTGTTTCCTACATTTTGACGAGGTTTGCGAACATAAATGTAGGAAAAATTTCCACACCTTGTTTATACAAACTTTCCGGAATAAATTCTCTAAATGGTTGTGAAAACCGCATCAATATCCATTGCGTATTTTAGAAGAACAATGCGGCCACACAGACAAACAAGAAAAACGACTTTGTAGAGATGACAAAAATTACGAAAAATAAAATGTTTAATTAATGATCTTTGCCAAAGTTTTAGGCATTTTTGAACTTTTAATTATTAACCAAGATCTGCTATGGCATCAGCTGTAATAGTCGCGGCGCGTAAATCATTTTTATATTGGATTTTTCATAAAAAAATCTAAAAAAGAAACCTACTTAAAAACTACTGAATTTCTGTAGAACAATTGGTGGCTTAATTTGTAGCATTTTAACCATACTATGACATCCTTGGGAACCTACCAAAGCTGTTTTCTTTAAGATATCTGCGTTACAAATATACAGACAAATAGCTAACAGTAATTTGAGTCCTATCCTGTTAGAACAGACCCTGAAACCGAATTTGGAGGCTTTTCTGAAAACTTCATCAAACACTCAAAATGCTCTAAGCTCAATATTTATCAACATGGCATTTTAAAGTAGACATGATAAGCAAATTAGTCATTAGATACCTATATTCACCCTCATCTGAGAGGCGAAAAAAGTCGTGGTTCGCCATTGGAGGAACAAAATCTAATCTATATTATAACAAATTTGTCTATGTATAACGCCGCCGTACTTGACACACATTCCCACATCTATAAATGTTTGTTTTGCTACGAAGTTTGTCTGTTATTTCAATTTTAATAATACCTTCTACTATTTATAATCATCGATGGAAACTAGCATTGACTAGACTAGGTACCTATCTATTTTTAATTCAGTCGCCGATTTCTCAGTGTAGCATTTTGTTTTAAAAACCGACTAGGTACCTATAGTTATTTTGCTGGAAGAACCCAGCCTATGTCGTATACTTACTCCATGTCCCGGAATTAACGCACAACCTCGAAAGGGTCATTGTACTTAGGTATCATTAGGAACAATTTTTTCGTGATTTCAGGTTTGGTCCGATAGTAAAAGTTGTTCTTAATGATGAGTACAATGACCCCTTAAGAGGTTGTGCGTTGATTCCGGTATATGGGTGTATGAAATCTGTAACTGAAAATTTTTTTGAGTGTTTCACTACTGTTAAAGTGCTAGCTGCCTTTCAGATCAGCACAGGGAGTGTTCCACACCTATTGGTATTTGAAACCTGTAAAAAATTGCAACCCGGGATTGGGAACAATAGGTGTCCTCCCTAAACCTGCCTGTAAAAATTGGTTGCTGCATTTGGTTTTTGAAATGCAGTAAAGAAAAAAAATTTAATGCGGTAGCAACTGCAATGAGATATTGGGAACGTGAATCCCTCTAAGTAGATAGGGAACCGTAACTTTACGCAATGCGGGGACAACATTTTCGTTTGTTTTTACATGGTTAAAAAAGAACCAGCTTTTTATGAAATTATCTATAGAGAATTTCCGTCTGGTCGTGTCTAATGAAATGATTAGGTTGGGTTTATCAAGTAGATATAAAAAATAAAGACACGTGTCTGCCCGAGTCGAAGTTATAGAAAACAGAAATAGTCATTGCTGAAATAAATTTCAGTGCTTTGATCAGGGTAGACGGCCGCTGAGAGCAGCCAAGACCTGTCGGGAGAGCGAGAGGAAATGCGGTAGTGCTCAATCGCCCCGGCAAGAGGTAGATGAACACCACAGAACACATATTACCCTACGGGAAGAATGTTAACTTCATACAAAGAAAAACTATTTGACTCTAACGCCATTTCTGTGATTCCCAAGTACAACAATCGAGGCGGAAAATTTGAACCAGATCACGTGATTTATAATATATTTGAAGACTAGAAACAATTCTGGCACTCCCAGATTACTTCAGAAAGGTCGCCGAGTACTTTTAAAATTTAGACGCCTTTCTGGAGTAATCTGGGAGTGCCAGAATTGTTTCTAGTCCCCAATCTTTCAAGATAGAGGGGAGGAGAGTTTAATGAAACAGATATTTCTTTAATAGTTTTATTAAATTAGCAAATCGTATGTTACTGCTTACAGGAAACTTACGGGAAACAGAATTTGGCCCACAATTCACATCTGAAAATAAATAAAGACTTGTTAAATCGATTGATTTGAAACAGATTTTAAGGTTATGTTAAGATTGATTTATGTTCTCTTACCGTTGTGCATTTGTTGGTCCAGGATTAGGGAATCGGTACAATTTAATGTTGGGGTCTACACAAGGTGAGCTCCCACATTTGAGACATCTAAGTCTCAGATTATCTCCCATGATTGGAAATTCACCCACACCCGGAAAACAAAAGTGTCTCTATCACAAAGTGTCTATAACACAAATAGCAACGACAACACCACTTGATTCAACACGGTTACGGAGGAGAACGTGCTCAACTCGACGTAAAAGCAGAAAAAGAAATGGCAAATCGTAAAAACTACAAACAGCGCGTCAGTCGTAAACAACAAACGGCGGCCATATTTGTACAATCAAAATGACATACGTCGATCAGTGTTGCCAAAAAATAAAAGCCATTACTTTTGCTGGCAACACAGAACAATCCCCAGTAGGTATAATCGCAACGCCCAAGAAGTTGACCGGGCCTGATGAACACCATGAACACTGTCAAGTATCTTAGTTGTAGAACACAGTCAGTCAGACACAACATCTAGACGGACTCAGACATACCCTTTCGTCAAGGAATTACACACGCCTAAAAAATAAATTCTGATCTGAGGTACTAATGCTTAAAAATTGAAATGAATTCAATATTAGCATGAATAGAAAATTCTGAGGGTAACTGTCAATTTTGATTAATAAGTAGGTAGCTCTATCTTGTGACAAATATGTAAAACAGAGTTACTTTTGATATAGACGCTTAAACATAGATGTCGCTATGTTAAATTATTTACAAGTTTTGTTTATCATTCATTCATTCTTCCGTCATCACATATGTCCCGTTCTGGCAATTGGATTTGACAGCTGTCATAATTGTTGAGAATTAATCATCAATGAAATATCATTAAAAGTGAAAAATCTAAGAATTCTTTAATTAATCCAACGATTGTTTTATAAACGTAAAGATTGACTCGACAATGGGACTTTGCGACGAAGGTAGGACACTTTTATGTATCATATTATTTACCGAGTTTTTGATGAGAACATGATAGTAGTAAACAAATTAATTACTATCAATATATCTTACTGATTTTATAGCACATGCCTTGTATGTTCTGTATAATTTCTTGCGTTAATCGATTCTAATAATGTCATAGAAAGTATTTGAACATGTTATTGATAACAGCTATGTGCAGTTCTACGCCGTTGTACAACTTGAGTTCTTCGCGACGTTTTCCGTTTGTTTAGGTAAATGTGTTTGCTGTAACACTTACGAATCTTACGATATTTGTGTGCTAGCTTGGTCGTGGATATGTGCGAGAACAGGTTGACCTCTAAATGTTGTTACCCAATGCTTATGTATAATGGATTATCTGTTACTTAATAAGTCTGGTCATTATAGTAGTTTTAACATACTTAGTCATTCATACATTACCTATATTTAGATACCTAGATAGATATATGAATACTCTTTATTTTGTACACCATGGCTCGCCCCCTATTACATGGGACTTAAACATAACTGGCGAAATGTGGGTGTACTATAATAGGTACACCTCTGCCTAACCCTTCGGGGAAACAAGGCGTGATGTTATGTTATGTTATGTTTGTACACCATAAAAATTACAGATATAAATTGTAGAAATTTTACATAGGGTGACACAATGGATGGTCTTATTGCTAAAAGTGATCTTTTACAGACAACCTTTGGATGGATTAAAGGGAGAAGAAGGGACAATACTGCAGGTAGTCAGTGGTGTACCATTTTAATAAACATAAAACAAGAGCAAGGAACTATAAGTAATGATGATTAAGGAGAGAGGAAGTGTTTTTTTGACTTCCTCGTTGGTCTAGTGGTCGCAAGCACTACTGCTGAGCATGAGGTCCTAGGTTCGATTCCCAGGTCAGGCAAAGTGTGATTGGGTTATTCCATCTGGAATTTCTCAGTAGCTGCCTGGAGTTTGGATTTGGGCCCGGTGGATGGCAATAGGCTCGCCCCCTATTAAATGGGACTTAAACATAACTGGCGAAATGTGGGTGTACTATAGGTACCCTTCGGGAATTACAGGTGTGATGTTATGTTATGCGCTATGAAGTGTTTTTTTACCAGAATTTTAAAAGACTGGACTTAATGGAGCATGTCTTATTGACATGAGCAAGGCATTCCATAACTGTACTGCTTGAACTGTAAAAGACTTGTCTTAAAAGCTGATGGAATGCATTGTGTACCTATTTAACCTCGCTTTGCCTCAAGTACGGTTCTAGCATAGTATAAACTATAAATCATAATAATCCTTGGGTAAAGGATCTTGATTTGATTGTATTTAAGAAGTACTTATTCCTACATAAGTTGTAATCACCAATAGTAACAGTATAGAGAACAAAGGAATTTCTCTTTATGCAGCATGTAATTATTTACATGTTAATATATTTCACATAGGTATGTATGATAATATTGTTTATCAGTCTTACCACTTGCATCCTATTAACAATGTTCAGTATTGGTAAACACATGATGCAACTAAAATATTTATTTTACTCAACACTTTAAATAATCTGCTTATCTGACATGTGATTAAATATATGACCATGCAGCTATTATTTTTATCTTTTGTGATAAATTGTGTGAAAGAGATAGTATGATATTCAAAACTACATTTTTAATAGTTAATTTTATTGTTCATTTGAAAAAGCATTAAGTAAAACAAATTTTCTATCTATAAGAAATCTGTTTACGGAACAATGTGTAATACAGCGTATTTACCTATTTGAATTAGTTTAGTTTTTTACCAACTTCTAAAAAGAAGGAGGGTTAACTTGTAGGTGTTGCAACACTTTTTTCTTTTGTTGACATTGACTTTATTGTTCTATCATGTATCAGCCTTTTGAAATCAGCTGGGTATTAGATAATTCACTTGCCAATTATGTATGTTGAAACGCCACTATAACCTTGGATTATTTTATGATAAAGCTCAATGGATGTGCTCTATGATACAGGAGGGAGGGAAGGAGGGTTGAGTGTTTTTGTCGAGATTTCAGGCCGGAAACTAATAGAGAAGTAGTTGAAAGATTCATGATTAATTTTATAGAAAAAGACTGAAATCAGAAGGCCAATTCTCGTACTTAAAAAACGTTCAAATTGAAGTAGCAATCTCATCTTAGCGACAATCAATGTCAAAAACTTGAAAAAAATGTATGGAAATTAGAGGTTTTGTTGACATATTGAGACTGAGATTAGAATTATTTATAGTTTGTAATAGGTATATGTGTATCTTTATATTTAAATATATATGTATTCCACAATTTCTCATAATTGCACCTACCACTGTTTGTCTCTGCATCACCCAAAGGTTGACTGGTAGAAAACGCCTATGGCATTAAGTCCGCCTCTGTACTTTTCTGTGCATGAAGTATTAAATAAATAAATAATGCGACCATTCTTAAAAATATGAGAATTGCCGCCCTGGTATAATACCTAAAAACTGTAAATTCAAAAATCTACAGCCACTTGTCTCAGTTTTGGGCACAAAAATCCATATAAAAAACTCATCATAAGTACATAACATGATAAATGAGATAAAAAGATAATATTTACCCACACAGGTAAAAAAGGTTATGCTCACAATGAGCCAGCTAAAACACAACAGTGTAACAACTAGGTTTCCTTATGGAAACTAATCAAGTTGCTTACTCCTGTAGTTATTTTCTAGAAAGGAATAGGTTTGTTAGAACTACCTAGTATTGTTTAATAAATAAATGAAGCAAGCACATGCTTAAGTTATATAAGGTCTGATGGAACTGTTGGTTATTGTGAACCAAATTTCTATTCCTTTTAGTGTGCTTAAAAAAATACAAAATGTATGATGGTCTATCATTTTTCTAAACCTTTAATCATAAGGTTCTGATTGTTATATAGGTTGTGGATTTCTGTTTATTTTAATGCTAATTAATTGTTAATTATATAAGCTTATTCACATACCTTCCGAATTAAGAGCAGACTAATATTTAAATAAATTACTCTCCAGAACAGAGCCTGTTTATTTATTATGAAAAGATAAAGTTAAACTTCTATGAAAAATAAACCACCATAAAAAGGTGATTAAATACATGCTTGGATGTTAAAATGAAGCTCAAATGGGTAATTGCAGTGATGTATGAGTATTGTGCATTTAACAGCGGCCTAAGGACACAATTAGTTTCAATTGTAAGCTTGCACCACTAGACCCAATTGAATGCCAGCCCAATTGTTGCTATCGCATGTAGCTACAAACATCAGCTCATCAGCAAAGGTCTTGAGCTCAACTTTATAAATTATTTTATATTATTGATAGAGTTTTTTGTTTATTAGAAGATAACTGAGGAAAAATAACTAATTGTTTATTGTGTAAAGTAGACGTAAGATTGTCATCCAAGTCGTAACATCCTCCTTTTTGGAAGTCGGTTGAAAACCGTTTTACTTTTACACAGCCTTTTTGAACGATTTATTTCAAGACTGATGTTGGCATGTATGGTTTTGGCAATTTTATTGCAAGCTATTGCAATAAAATTGGCTGCTTGCCTAATTTAAGAATATCATTAGATTACCCAGTAATTTGGGTGCGGAAGTTTAACGGCAGTCACAGAGTGTGAAATAATTGCCATTACTGGATACACTAGAAAGGTTAGGATGGCTGCTGACGAAGCAAAAACATCGATAACTAAATGGGAAAATAGATACATAGATACACGTGAAAATCCTGTCTGTGCTGTCGCGAAATTGGGTAAAAAAAACACTAATCATTTTTATTTCGCTAGGTACATGTTCCATTGGTCGAGCCTTGCTTCTTGTTATAATATTCGACACAATTTTATGTATAATTTAAAACCGATTTAACTAACAGGGGAATCGAACCCCGGAGCGCCCGAATACAGCTGAGATGCATCAAAACCAGTTTGAAAGAAAAAAAAAAATACCCATGCATGGTATATAATTAATTTCGTATATACATATATGTTGTTGAAGAATGCGGCTATTATTAATATTTTCTACTAGCTGTTGCCCGCGGCTTCGCCCGCATGTATGTCAATACTTCTCTATTTTAATTGGATTTTGTTCACAATTTCATGGGTTGTAATTTTTCTGCGCGGAACCCTAATTATTTTTCTGAAATAAAAGTAGCCTAAGTTACTAATTATAACATCGGCTATCTGCTAGTAAAGTCCCGTCAAAATCGGTCTAGCCGTTTCGGAGATTAGCCGGAACAGACAGACAGATAAAAAAAAATACAAATTGTTTTCTTTTTATTAAGGGTACCGTATATACTTTCATATGCATTAAGTAGAAAGCTGTTATTTTGACATTACGAACAGACTTCAATTTTATTTATTTGTATGTATAGTTAAATGCAAATAGGAGATGTATAACGGTCCCATACAAGCTTAGCCCAGACATGAACTCCAATAAAACAAAATGTATTATGAAGCTATAATAGTGTTTCATAGGCTATGAAACACTATTATAGCTTCATAATACATTCTGTTCATCGTAAAACTTTGTGAAAGGACATTAGACTTCTCAAATCTGATGGATGACTTCAAAAAATACTTTCAAACCTGTCGATCGCGGAGTAATCCACTGTCTTCCAGCAGATTGAATTTCACTCAAATCTGACGACTGTATCCCAAATGATTCATTTGCTATGCCTCAGTTTATAGAACGTTGGGTCTCCGTTAGAAACCAGGCAAATTCAGAGTGGTTCGAGATGTGAGTTATAGGTATTGTTATTGTAGCCCAGGCAAACTGTAATTCCCGATCGCAAACGATCTTGATTACTGCCAGTCTCCTTGTGTCGGGTTATTGTGTTATGAACACAAGTCTTTGACAACTTAAGTTGTGAGGCAATCGCACGTTCAGATTTGCCTTCGTTGTGTAAAACAACTATGGCAGAACGAGTTTCACTGCTAATTTCGCGCACTTTTCCCATTTCAAGATGTCTTCACTGTAACAACGGCAAGCTCAGACTAACCAAGACAGAGAAATATTAACTCCATGAAAACTCGGGCAGTAAATATGTTTTAGGAAGCTAAAATAATCCTGAATTTCGGTTAACGCGAAACAAAACCAAAATAATTAGGTCCTAAAAATATTACAATGACTCTACCACCTGGTCCCTTCGCGACACTCCTTGATGTTTTGAAAAAATAGATCTTTTATAGGATAACTTAAAAATATACAAAAAAATTACTTTTAATAACAATAGAATACGTAGGTGTTCAAATTAGCTCTTTATCATTATATTTTTGAAATATTTTGTTGGTGACAAAGATTTTTACAAGTGGTCTCAAACTTTTGGCCGGCAGTGTATTTGTATGCTACATTCAGTTGTGGACATATAATTAGGAACGACTGATACCGAAGTCACTTTTCGATAAACAAGTTGCTGTTATTTTTGTATCAATTTACTGATAATAACTTTTAACAACATGGTTAAACAGCAATTTTAATAGGCTTTAATACTACATACAAGATACGCAAAATAGTCGGTTCTATTAATAATTTAACCATGGTCCAATTGAACTACCTATTCGAAACTTCCTAGCTAACAAATAATTAGGAACGTGTAAAATGACTTCATTTATTAAACGATATCGGAGTTTATGTACTTAATGAAATTTACAATACTTATTAAATAGGCTTTACCACTGCTTAAACCAAATTGTAAAATAGGCTGTGTTCTATAAATAAAATAAATAAATAATTAGGTTGAACCGTCCAAACTACTTAGTTTTGGAGCACTCCATATGATCAGCAATCTTTATATACGACCAATCACGTTCATACAGTGCCATAAACGTTTTCCGGGTAAAAAATCATGGGTAAAAACCCATGATTTTGATATAATTATGCTCTTTTGACTGAAAAAACGTAGGAGAAAGTAACCAAAGGATAGGCAGGAAATCAAAAAATGTGCTATTTATTTTCGAAATTCAAAATTGAGACCGTTTCTTTTTTTGCGTTCTTATTTCTCCAGCGGCCAGTACTTCTGAAATACAGCCAATTTACAATACATTGATTTTTATAGGGAAGTGCAATTATTTTGATTATTGACTATGAAACATTAAAACCTATGAATAAATCTATTATTTGATGTGGTTCAAAGTTCTTATCTGTAAGTTGATACAAAAGTAAAAGCAAATTGTTTATCAAAAAGTGACTTCGTTATCAGTCTTCCTAATTATACGTCCACAACTGTAGTTATCCCCTATGTATGTAGAATTCTTTATTCTCTCGTAGCATCCAGGCGTCTGGTGACCGGCCAGCGTAACCGTAACGCACTTCACTTTCAATCGCAATCCGAAGGATTTTGAAGGAAATTTCTAATCCAATAGGTGAAAGGTGACGTTTCACAAAAATCAACATGGCGGACTTTAGAACCCAATGTAAAGTCGTGAAAAAAAGTTTTTAGTATGTCAAAATAAAGAGCTTTAGGTGAAGATTCCAAAAATATGACTTATGACCCTGGGCTCACCAGGGTCATTTATTTATTTTTATTGCTTCACCAACAGCTGCTTACACTAAAAAGCAAAAGTGAAAAAGTGTGATTCAACGGTGCAACAATCACTTACGGTCTTAGGTCATATTTTAGGAATCGTCTAGTGTCTACGTCAAAAAATAACTAATGGCATAATTATATATGTACTAAAGTGTACTCTTTCTAACACAGGATGTTTCCTATAGACAAAAAAAAAATTGCGTTATAGGGGGAGACATTAAAAGATAAACAATAACTAATTATAAGTCTGTTCAAAGCATAAATGACATATGACAAATGCATGACAATGACGGGCAGTGACAGTGATTATGTAAGATAAAGAAGGTGCTGCCATTACATTTTATGACTGGACTAATCTATTGATTTAAAAATGAAATTGATACTTACATTAATCAATTTTTATCATGTTCATTACAGTCTAGTTATTAATCAATGGGCTTTAAATACAGTTTTAATATTCTAAAAATACTTATGAAATCGTATCAATTCTTAATCCTTACAATAAGCATGTCCCAATGAGGATAAAAACTGCCACTTGCTCACTTCAGATGTCGCCACCATTGTCCGTCTTAAAATTTGACAGCTAGCTGTCAATATCCATACATTTTTTGTAAACAATCAACTTCTTTTAATCAAATAATTAAAATGCCCCGTTGCGCAGCTGTTGACTCCAAAAATCCGGGGACCCATGTATTCCCCAAAGATGTTATAAGAAGAAAACTGTGGGAGAAAGCTTTCCGAAGATAAAATTAGAATCTCAATAATACATCGAAGTTATGTGCTATCCATTTTAAACCTGAAGACTTTTATCAGAGAAATTCGTATACAGGTGATGCTTTATGTCTTTTTGCCTCATTCATTATTTTTAAGACAAATTTTGTTATCGGATAAAACATTTTTTTTATTTTCATAAAACAGAGAATTAAGTGTGTTTTCGTTACATGCACTTGTGAGTATTTATATAAATGCATTGTTTAAGGGTGTGTGTGTGATAAGATTATCTTTAAATCGACCAAAATATCATAATATCTAAGTAACATCTAAGCAGCATTTGGTATGTTGCATTGTATTTAATACCCTCATACCAAACTACCTACTGCCTAATATTAGCACATATCCTGCGCTGAATCTTATAGTTATTTAGAATGTTTCGCACATAGGTGGATCCTTTTTGTCTGTTCTAGGTGATGAAAATATCTGTAAAAGGCTGAGGAAGACTGATGTACCCTCTATTTTTTCATTTACGAAAGTCAAACCAGTCAACCCGTCAGCTGAAGACAGATTCGTAGACATATTTGACCCGTTTTTGTATATAATTTGTAATTGACACAGCAGTGAACACATACACAACAATGGCGGTTTGAAGACGGGACAAAAGTGCTGCCACCTATGACGAGCTTTCAGTTTTTAACCCCATTACCATCATATTTCCAAAACTGGCAACATATGTCCCTGAATACATAGTAAAATAATAATCTTTTAAATTGAAATATTTCCTGCAAAGCTTTGCCAAGTAATGAAAGCTGTGGAGGGATTTCAAATATTGTCAATATTTTTTTTAAATAAAATTATTTGTCTGTGCTAGGCCAAACTATATTCATGTCATTTACAAATTGTTTTTTGACCACTTAAATTATCCCTTAAAGTTATTATGAAGTTAAGACAAACAAACCAACTGATAATGACTCACTGGATTACAAACATGTAAAGTTTCCAATAATATTAATATTACAAATTATTTACATCATTTAATTGGTAGATTATATTTCATTTTATCAGTGAATATTTTTTTTATATGGGGTGTTTTATTTTCGTTTATGTCAACTCCCTAATAGGTGGTGCAGGGGGTGACTGTCCCCCTAAATATTTTGCAGTCCTTTATCAAGTTTTTTTTAACCGAGATATTCACAATATGTTTAACTTTTCCTAGCATTGTTTCCTAGCTCCCTCTCACCAAGAGGAGGCCTGTGTCCCAGCAGTGGGAACAATATAGGCTGATTATGATTATGCTTATGCTAGCATTGTATAAAACCAAAATATAAAATTCTCCAATTTTGATATGTATGCTATTTTATTTTTCTTCGCCTCATCGGCATAATTTTTGTTGTTACTGAATGTCAGGTGGGAATTTTCCAATAAAAACCCAGTACCATCAGTAATTATGGTTCATTTCTTAGTATAAAATAATTATAGCTGTTTCTTGTCCAGTCATCGTGACAGTGTCGCTATACCTACCTACTAAAAAAGATAATTGTTCCTGTATCTAGTTATGTATTTATATAACATCCTTGGATTATCTTTGGCTGACTAATGAGTGACTCAAGTAGGCACACTTTGTTTTGAAACCACAAAGTTTTTTTATTATTGCTTATTGTTCTAATTTTGCAAGATTGCACTTAATAAATAATATGTACTTAATCATATTAAAATAACTAGCTGTGCCCCGCGACTTCGTTCATGTGGAAGTCGTAAGATACACAATATACTAAAATGACAACCACATTTTAATAAAACTCCCTCGTCCCCCCTCCCACGTTGCATTGCCCGCCCGCATTATTCCTTCATTTTCGCTTAGCGTTCTTTCTGACTTTTTTCTTTTTGCTCGGCTCCTAAGGGTCTTAGCGTGATGTTAAATAGCCTATTATATAATGATCCTCGAGAATTGGGCTACCAAATACAAAAAGAATTTTTCAAATCCGACTCTGTTCACAGTTTCATGGTTTTATTTTTTTACGCGGAACCCTAATTTTTTCCTAAAATAAAAGTAGCCTAAGTTACTCCTTTTAATATCAGCTATCTGTCAGTGAAAGTCCCGTCAAAATTGGTCCAGCCGTTTCGGAGTTTAGCCGGAACAAACAAACAGACAGACAGACAAAAATTTTAAAAATGTTTTTTTTTTTTTGTTATAAGTACCGTACCTATACATACTTTCATATGCATTTAGTAAAAAGCTGTTATTTTGACATTACAAACAGGCATTTATATTTTATTTATTTAATTAGATTATGTCTGTAACACTGGCTATTGAAAGGTATGGGTCATTGACGTTAATAATCGTGTAGGACATTATAGCTACCTTTAAAAAAAATATTTTCCATAAAAAGTCCTGATTCACATTAGTTGTTCATAGTGACTCGTCGTTCTAAAATTAATCCACAAAATATTTGGAGGTCAAATTCAGTTTAATATTCAGTTTGTTATTGTTTATTTGGACTTTGGACCCCTGAAACTTCTGAAGTTATTTAATAATTAAGTCCAAGGCCAAGCTTTAAGGAACTTTATTATTGAATGACGTCATCACGTCAACGCCGGCTGTCGCTGAAAACCAGCGCTGGGGCTCTGTCTCGCATAGGGTCGCAGCATTATGCTGAGCGATGGCCGTTTTGTGTGGATGTGACGCATATTTTCCCCCAACTTGTTTCTTTTTTGTGTTTGTGTTCTTGTTTTGCGTCATGTTTACCGCAAATAAACGTATTTTCTTTCTCTGTATGTTACCTATTTCTTTTTTTTTTTTACAAGTTGTAATTAAGTTATTGTTGGACATCGTATAATCGGACTTTAAAAGACTACTACTTGTACGTCGAGTTTTTTTTGAACAAGTAAGTGTTGCCCGCGGCTTCACTTGCATCTTTTTTCGTATCGTATACTTACTCTTTCAGAAATTCCTTTTTTCATCTTAATAAAGAAAGCCTTTTAACCAGGTCTTACTTAGTGTATCTATTTGCAAATTTTCATCTCTATCCATTCAGCGTTCATAAACACTTGCACACTATTAAAATTGCCTTATTGACTAGAACATGCATACATGTAAATAATCATATCTAGGTATTTAATTTTTAGTCAGTACAATAAGTAGAACTAGACTTTGTACAGTAAGTGTTTGTACGTCCGGTTACTCAGTATTATTACAAGCAAAAAATAGTAGTCTGTATTACTGTAAATTAGATAAGTACACTCATTGCTAGACTCTGCGTTTGTTCCTTCATTGCAAAAGTTGACTGGTAACTGCAGAAAGACCTTTGATTTGTGTCTTATATTGAACAGATCCAGTGGCGCAGCTATAAATATCAATAGAGGGAAGCCGAAGAAAAAATTGTTCAATTCTTATAAACTCAGATAAAAAACTGTAGGTTTAAAATCTTATGAAACTGGTATTAAATACAATGTGTATCTGGATGTACGACATTAAATGAAAACGAGCACAGTACTAATCCATCGAAACATTTTAAAACACGAAGATTAGTAGTTAATGGAAAATTTAAAAAATTCAGTTTTCAAACAAAATAAATAGCAGAATCACCTGCATAAAAAATAAACACGCTTTATCTACGAAAAGTCACTGACCAACGGTGCGGTGCGGGGTGCGGGGGGCGCCGGCGGCAATGTTTACCGATTATTACGGACTCAGATCTACATCATGTTGAAAAATAAGAAAATGAAAAACAATTTCTTGTGGCCTGTGTATTCATTGGATTTGATTGATTTTTTGTATACGGGTAAAGAACACGATTCTCTTTACGTGGTTTAATGGAAAGTCAATCCTCCTGTTACACCTTGTATAATTATATAATGTGATGTGATACACAGTTACAGACAGGTGTGCCATATTATTTTGCAATAGTAGAAAGAGTGATTGTTCCGAAGGGAAACCGATAAGAATCGGGATGTATGAAGGCTACGCCCCTGAACAGGTCATAGGTTAACCAACACTTGGTGAACAAATATATCACTAGGCAACCGTCTTCTAACACTTTGAAGACGTTTTTTTTTACATCAATAAATTATATTTCTTCATAAATAAAATAACTTAAAAGACTTAGGTAATTCATATCAAATACATTCGTAACATAAATATTATATTTATAACTAGCTGTGCCCCACGACTTCGTTCGCGTGAATGTCGTAAAATACACAATATACTAAAATAACAGCCACATTTTAATAAAACTTCCTCGTCCCCCGACCCGCCGCGTTGCATCGCCCGCCCGCGCTATTACTTCGTTTTCGCTTAGCGTTCTTTTTGACTTTTTCTTTTTGCTCGGAAGGTCGTAGCGTGTTAAATAGCCTATAACCATCCTCCAGAATTGGGGCAAAAAGAATTTTTCAAATCTAAGTAGTTCCAGAGATTAGTGCGCTCAAACAAACAAACTCTTCAATTTCATGGGTTTTAATTTTTTTAAATCCTTTTTCTAAAATAAAAGTAACCTAAGCTACTCCGTATAATATCAGCTATCTGTTAGTGAAAGTCCCGTCAAAATCGGTCCAACCGTTTTGGAGATTAGCCGGATCAAACAGACAGATAGACAGGCAAAAATAAAAAAATAATGATTTTTTTGTTTTATGTAGCATATAAAGGACTTTCAGAATTATGTATTTAGTAAAAATCTGTTATTTTAACTTTACAAAAAGACACTTCAATTTTATTTATTTGTATAAATAATGCGCAGACAAGCCAACATTCAGCACAACTATCTATTCAATCTAGTTCGCTTGTGATCTCCCCCACTTCGCAATAGGAGAATTGGACTTTGGACCCTGACATTTCTGTACATAATCGAGGTCCGAAGTCCAGCTAATGATTGCATAAATCTCTAAAAACCGGTCGTTTTATAACTCGCAAGTCATCGTGATTCGGGCCTTAATCCGTGTGTGTGCTAATAATAAAATAATTACAGTTTTTGCAATAGCTAACCTAACCCTGTCTTTTTTAGATTGGTTATTTTGGTCTGATGAGGAAAAACTTGTCAGATGTCTTATTTTTACCTTTGTATGTTAGTACTTCCTTGCTCAGCATCAGATTACATAGCAATATTATGTAGAATCCCTAAATGCGTTAATTAATATTAGAGAAAGTTGGATGGTATTCTCCTCTTAGTTTATTCTATTACATCTTCGCAGTTCAATTGCAGAGGGAAAGAGAGAGGAAAGGGAGAGAGGGAAATAAAAATAACACAAAAATAAACTAAAACTAGCATATTTTAAAATACACGACACTTGGCTATACCTACTGTATTACCCATTAGTAAATGAATTTTCGGAATCGGATCAGAGTTCCGAAGATTACCCCCTACATGGCTACATAGGAACTCGAAAATTTTACCTCTATACAGGGCGTCCCACGGATATGCCACATGATGGAACATTTTACTGAAAGAAGACATTATTTGAATTTAAAAAACAATTTAAACTGCATTCATAGATATTTAAATAATTACATGGCTGAACCGTAATCGAACCCGTTACATGAGAAAAATAATCACCCTGTAGCCTTTAGCATACCGATCGAAAGGCTTCATCATAAGGATTATTTTTTGCTAAATAACATAGTGTCAAAAATAAAAGGAAGACCATGAATTTTAACATTTTTAATACAAAATTAATCAGTTTATCAAATGCTCAAAATGAGTCCTCCCTTCCTGTTGAATACAAAGTCGCATTCTTTTGATTATTTCGCTCCCTGTCGATTTTTTTATCTTGTTGGGGTGGATATTTAGAATAATACATCTAAGTTCAGATGCGTACTTCTCAAGTGGGTACATTTATTAGTAATAGGTACTTATGATATTGTCAGTTGTATGTCCTTTCGGCAATGTCAGCTTTTCATTTTTCTGATCAAAATTTCACATCAAATGTTAAAATTCATGGTCTTCCTTTTATTTGTGATACTATGTTATTTAGCAAAAAATAATCCTTATGATGAAGCCTTTCGATCGGTATGCTAAAGCTACAGGTGATTATTTTTCTCATGTAACGGGTTCGATTACCGGTTCAGCCATGTAATTATTTAAATATCTATGAATGCAGTTTAAATTGTTTTTTAAATTCAAATAATGTCTTCTTTCAGTAAAATGTTCCATCTACAATATTCAAGGTACTTTCCCTCCATGTGGCATATCCGTGGGACGCCCTGTTTAATATTACATAACATAACATCACGTCTTGTTTTCCCGAAGGGTTGGGCAGAGGTGTACCTATAGTACACCCACATTTCGCCAGATTTTATAATATTATTATGGTAGTACATATAGATGAGAGAGAACACAACCATTTCATGAAATGACCGTACACCATGAAATAATCAATTCTAAGATCTGGCCACAACCTAGACACCTCAAGGACGTCTACATAATTTCCAATGACGGATATAGGTATTTTAAGGCTTACAGGTTGAACACACCTAATCATAGTCTGTTTTCACAGATATTGTATTTATACTTTGAGAGTTTGTTTGGTATTCTATGAAAATAACTTTTTTCGGTAGGTACGGTATAGTTTGCGCTATTGCGCAGGTTCGCCACAAACGAAGTTCTCTATGAAACGTGATGAAAAAGAAGTCATTTGTTAAGAGCCTAGCTAAAATTCACTCTTTATCTCGCTCGTACGATACTGCGCGCGGACTGAGTGAGAGCGGGACTTAGTGCGGTGCTAGGTGGCGGGGAGCGCCGATAGTTAAGGTAATTGCTTTTTACGGAGAAAATAATTGCAATTTAAAAAAAAATAAAGAACATAAGACCTGCTTTATAGTTAGTTCAGTTAGTATGCAAATTTTCATGATCTAATTTGAAGTATTTTTTGAATACCAGCAGTTTATTGTTCGGTTTGGAGGTAACTTTGGAATTTTTTTCTATCGAGAAAGTTTTATGGAATCGTGTTTTAGCATAACATAGTACTTAACATTAATCCTCAACTTTACCATATATTTATTTCAAAATTAGTGCTGCAGTATTTTCGACATAACGGAGGAACATGCTAAACCATTTGAGGTAGTATAGGCCCTTAAAAAAAATTTCATTTAGTATAGAAAATGATAGTGGATGTAGAACGCTACAAGCTTACGTTAGTGCGGGGCCAAAATCGGAACTAAGTAACGCCGCCATCTTGTTGTGGGGAAGGCAAGTGTCAAAATGGAGCTGTCGTAGCTACTTCCCAACACAAAATCGGAACTAAGTAACGCCGCCATCTTGATGTGGGGAAGGCAACTTTCGAAATGGCGCTATTTATTTATTTATTTATTTATTTATTTAAACTTTTCACACTTAAAAAAGTACAAAGGCGGACTTAATGCCTTAGGCATTCTCTACCAGTCAACCAAGGGTGGTGAAGAAATTAGATGGCAGGTGCTCTGTTAGAAATGGAACAATTTGTACATAAATAAGTCATAAACTTATAATACACATACATACATATTTACTATAATATATACCTATATTATATACATATATTATATATAAATTCAAGAGAGAGAGGTTTTGAGATGACTCTACGCTATTTATTTTGAAAATAACTCCGCAATCTCCGCTTAAATGCATACCGACTGGTGGCCATCCTGATGTCAAGAGGTAGCGCATTCCAAAGAAGAATGGACTGAAAATGAAAGGAAGAATGAACAAAGTCAGAAGTATGAGAAGGACAGAGTAGGAGAAGATTGTTAGAAGAACGAAGATTCTTAGCGTGTGAAGAACATAGATATTGGAAGTGAGACACTAGATAAGAAGGAGGAGTGGGAGAGTTAAGAAGGGAGAAAAGCGTGGTCAAAGCACGCAAATTTCTTCTCTGGCGAATGGGCATCCATTTGAGCTCAGACCTGTAGCTCGACACATGGTCATATTTTCTGAGGTTGAATATGAACCGGATACAATTGTTAAGCAGTCTGTCAAGCTTATCGCTATCGTAGCTAGTCCCCAACACAAGGCAATAAGAAAATGATATGTTATTGTGTTCCTAAAAAACCGAAATATATAACTTTTGGAAGTAGTTTGAATGGCAAAACCTAACTTGTCAAACAATTTAAATGTCTAAATGAAAGCTATTTCTATTGCGAGCAATTAGGATGTAGTTCGTCTTCTATGCTATTGAAACAAGTCTCTCGGCAGTACATTTCAATAGAAAAAAAAGTCGTTAGGAGTCGTGGGACACCCGGTTGGAACGAAGTTCCTTTCGCTGGATATTATGTATAGCCATCTCATAATGGTCTCACGGCCACTGACGGATTAACGCTTTTTCGTTACGTCACAATTTCTACCAGTTTACTCCTACGTCCTACCACAAGCCGCGTAAAAGAACTTGTTCCAAAAATCGCGTAGAATTTTCTTAAAATGTTGTCTACAATGACGCCAGTAATATTATGTTAGCAAAATACTGATTTACGTAAGTGAATTGTTCATATTATTGTTAGCTCGCTCAAGTGCTTACCTATGTGTTTTACAACTTGATGTCAAGGTATGGGTCACAGAGTAACAACGTGACGTAAGTAAGAAAACGGAAAATTATTATTACTCGCACGTTAGCAGTGTTACATTAAAATTTGATGTATAATATAGTAATAAAACATAAACATACATAACATCACGCCTTGTTTCCCCGAAGGGCTAAGGCAGAGGTGTACGTATACACCCACATTTCGCCAGTTATGTTTAAGTCTCATGTGATAGGGGGCGAGCCAATTGCCATCTACCGGGCACAAATCCAGACTCCTGAGGGGCAATTGCGTAACACACTTGCAGTAGGAATCGGTTTCATTTTGACAGTTCAACAACATTCATTTCGTTATTTTAGTTGTGGAGCAGACAAATTTTTGAACTTATGAAGCAATGGATTAGCAATTTGCTTCAAAATCATTTAGATTCCAATTGATAGTGTGTTACGCAATTAGGGTGCGGGCTGCTACTGAGATATTCCAGATAGAAATACCCAATAACACTTTGCCCGACCTGGGAATCGAATCCAGGACCTCATGCTCAGCAGTAGCGCTTGTGACCACTAGACCAACAAGGCAGTCCTTAGTATTTAGTAAAGTAATAAACTCGTGATTTAATTTTAAAGTGTACATAATTAAACAGAAAACTACATAACAATTTAAAATAATTCATGATTAGTAAACTACCCACTGCTATGCATGATTTCAGATAAATCTGAAATGAATATGTCGTATTATGCCATTATACAGAATGGTCACTTGTCGAGTTGTTTTTATAACTCCAAATAAACTGTATAGAATACTGATATGTATGATACTGTCTATAATATTGACGGCACTAATAAATCTTAAATATGTACACCTAGCGTTCATCATAATAAAACAAAAAACTACATAACAGTTTGAAATGATTAGTAAACTACAGATAGTGCAATTCACGAAAACGCGCCCCACCAATTTTTGGTTGAGGGGATCGCGGGGTGCGGGGAGTTTGCTCCGAGCGGCAGTTGCGAACCGTCAGCGGTTCGATGCACACGAATACTACACTCTATGCTGCGAAAATCCAGACTCGTCACGAAAGTTGCTCTACTTTATATATTTTTAAAATGTCGAAAAAATCTCAGCGTGTTGTTCTTAAAAGCCAGGTATGTAAAGAAGTTTGTAGTTACTAAAATACATGAAATTAGCTAACGAAAGTAATTTAATTTTAATAAATAGCAAATTTTTAGTAATAGTGGATTTCATTTCATCTTTACAAATAAGTAAAACTATGTAATGTTTTTTTTTAATTTTAGGCAAGAGAAATTATTTCTAAAGTTTACGATTTTATGAAAAAAGAAGCAAGTAAAAATTATGCAGAAAAACTCACTGATGCGCGATGGAGAACCGCACAGGCTGTTGGAGTATCTGAAAGCACAGTGACTAAATTCTACGCGAAAGAAAGGAATATACTAATATAATGAAGCAAACTACAGTACCTGCTATGGAATCGAATATAACTATGGAGACGGATGCGATAGTTCCTATAGCCCCAAGTGCGGAGAGTACAACAGAGCCGACTACGGAAGCGGATATTGAGTCTGAAAATGAAGCGAGTACGTCGCATTCGAATTTAGTATACAGAAGTGCTTCTATTTTTACATCACCTATGAAGAAGAGAAGGGTAAGACCACGAAAAATTAATTTAGACGAATTTGATATTGGTGTAGTCCGAAGAACTATCCAAAACTATCATATAGAACATCGTCAATTTCCAACATTATCACGACTTAATATTGTTTTGAAAGACCGTATACAATTTGATGGATGTATAACAACCCTAAGAACATTGTTACTTAAACTTGGTTATAAATGGAGAAAAACTGAGAATAACAGGAAGGTGCTAACCTAACTGAAAAACATGATATTCAAATGCTAAGGTTGAAATATTTAAAACAGGTAAAGTCTTTTCGCAATGCAGGTAGACCTATAGTCTACACAGATGAATCATATATTCATACCGACCACGTGCAAAAAAAGTCTTGGGCCGAAAAAAGTTGTAAAACAGCAATAAAACAAAACTTAACAAAAGGAGTGCGCATAATTATAGTACATGGCGGAAGTGCAGAGGGTTTCGTACCAAATGCGTTGTTGACATACAGAGCAGAGATCAAATCCGGAGACTACCACGATAACATGAACACGGAAAATTACTTAAAGTGGCTAAAGGAGAAACTTATACCAAATCTCCCAAATGATGCCGTGATAGTCTTGGATAATGCAGCCTATCACAATACTAGTTCGGAAAAAATACCAACATCCAACTCCAACAAATTAGACATGCAGACTTGGCTGAATGCAAAAAATATCTATTTTGAACCAAGCTACAAAAAACCTGAACTTTATGACCTTATATTAAAAAACAAAGAAAACTTCCGCAAGTACAAAGTTGACGAATTATTGAAAGAACATGGATTCACAGTGCTTCGGCTGCCACCTTATCATCCAGATTTAAACCCAATCGAAAACATTTGGGGTATTGTAAAAAACGATGTTGCTAGTCGCAATATCAATCAAAATTACACTTCGATTATGCCCATTTTAAATGAAGCATTTGATCGAGTAAATAAAGATGTCTGGTTCAATACTTGTCAGCACGTGGAAAAAATAGAAGACGAATACATGAGACATTGTGATCTTGATTTTAGTTTTATTGTAAATGTCGGTGATACATCAGACTCTGAATCAGATATTTCTGAAACGAGTGATTGACGATTTTCATTTCTCAATAAAGTTCAATAAAACTATTTCCGTATTTCATTAATATCTATAATTACCTCCCATTATAAAAATAGTAATATTATCGATATTAACTAATAAACACATAAAATATCCACACCTAAAAATAAAATAAACATAACCCTTTCCTTGCGGTCGGGTAAAAAATATAAAATTGAAGTAGAGCATCTTTCACTTTGACCATGACGCTCTGTCCTGATTAGTCTATTCATTGTAGTGTGCGTGTACACTCATAGGTAATTAGTGTGTACCGACAACACTCAACATTGACGGAAGCTTGCACACATATACTATAAACGGTTAGGAGGAATAGTGGGGCGCGTCTTCGTGGATTGCACTATCTATACCCACAGCTATGCATGATTTCAGATAAATCTGAAATGAATATGTCGTATTATGCCATTATACAGAATGGTCACTTGTCGAGTTATTTTTAAACTCCAAGTAAACTGTATAGAATACTGATATGTATGATACTTTCATATTGAAAGCACTAATAAATCTTAAATAAAATATCGTCGAGAAATAAAAATTACGCCTAAAGCCCAGATTGTTATGAAAATCTAAAACCCTCGGGGACTACAAAGTGATCTTTTTGGCTTACAATAAAATATAATGTGAAAAGTATTTTTAATATTATATTTGAACTTGTTATGCTTGTTGTGCTTGTGTTGTTGTTGTTGTTTGCTTGTGGTTTGTTGCTTATTGTTGTTGTTTGTTATTGTTGTGTTGTTTGTACTTGTTAACACCTGCGTAGTTTTCCTCGATAACTTTTGTGTAAACATGGCAGTTGAGCACACTTAAATATTCTATGTTGAGTAGGTTGAGTACTTATATTTACACTACAACGTAGCTAAGACCTAAACATTTCAATATTATCACGACTAAACATATAATTTTCTTAGTCTTAGTAAGAAACGCTCCGTTCGAACCGGATTTTCCTCATATTTTTAGGGTTCTGTACCTCAAAAGGAAAAAACGGAACCCTTATAGGATCACTCGTGTGTCTGTCTGTCTGTCTATCCGTCTGTCACAGCCAATTTGCTCCGAATCTAATGGACCTATTAAGTTGTTTGGTACACGTATCAATTTCTGTGTCCCACACGACCGTATTACATAAATAAATTAATTTTGAATATGGGGTCACTTTTAGGGGCCAAATCAGAAAAAAAAAAGTTTTGCAAACTATACCGTGTGACGGTGTGACATACCAAATGAAACTTACTGTAAGAGTTTCGAATAGATTGTTTTACTTATAATTTTAAAATAAATAGTCATCATCATAACACCATAAAATCACGCCTGGTTTCCCCGAAGGGTTGGGCAGAGATGTACCTAATTAGTACACCCACATTTCGCCAGTTATATTTAAGTCTCAAAATAAATAGTTTCAAAGTTATTTAAGAAAATATACGAATATTGACTATAATACCCTTATCTGCAAAACTAATGAGCCAAAAATTTTGAAAAAAATACTGAAAATAGTTCTATACCTATAGATTACAGGAAAATAAGAAGTCTATGGTCTTAAAATAACACGGTAAATATCTCAATATTGTGCGTACCTACAAACTTACATTTGCAGTTGGAATGTATGGGAGAACATGTTTTTCAACTACAATGTTAAGTTTGTTCTTGGGATAATTCTGTCCGTTCTTTCTTCATCCCAACTACGGAATCCTTCATTGTGCGTGGTCCGAAACGCACTTGGTCGGTTTTTTTTTCTTAACACAAGCCGATGTATGGTGGGATGGTAACTTTTTTTAACAATCTATTAACTTTTTTTATCACCTTAATTTACTAAGATATTAATCTTATGTCAATTGAAACTTGTTAGCTATTAATAGGGGAAAAAAACGTAATTTTCCGATGAAAATAAATTAGATAAAAATTATAGAGGATGATGTGATGAATGATTAAAGAATATTGGGAAATTAAATATTTGGCGAATGCCATTTGATCACGCTGTTTATTCATGAATGTTAGATCAATATGAATAGTGAAGAAATATTTTACGAATATGCTTTTTATTCTTGTTTCAACACAAATTAGTGTGTCTTGAATATCTGTTAATTGTAGAGTTTGTGGCTTAAGCAAGTTACATAACATTTCAATGTGTAAAATACTAAGAAATAAACGACACTTACATAAAACTTAATACTTCGAAAATACTCTGACAGCCCATAAATATATGATATTAGTTGGGTAAAGACTACGACTAATTACTTATTAAATTATTCAGTCGATGACTAACATTCACCATGATCTGGTAAAAACGAATTATTTCTACTGCGTCTGTAGTTGCTTGCCTTGAAAATAAATATTTAATTAATTTATACATACGTAATTATTATGTGACTAGGTACTTAACCTCTCAGATTTCCGTATATTATGTTCGTTTTATTAAGGGCACAATTTTTTTTTTTTGAAAATGTATAAGGAAGTGCAACCTTGCTTGGCTCATAAATAAAAATATTGTCGCTTATGTCGTTATAAGTTTTAATCAAGTATTTAAAACAAACTTGTTTTACCGTTTAAACTAAAATGGTAGCAAAAATACTGAAGTATGATTTCAGAGGCTAAGAGAGAGGCAAAGTTCATGGGTACTACGAAAAATTAGCCACAAAGTCGAATCTATGTTTGATATATCGAAAATTAGCTGTCCGTGTATGGGAATGAAAGTTTTCCGAGCTGTCCAAAGAATGTTTCAATTCCTCAAATTTAAAGGACGTTTCTCGTCGTTAAACATTATTTTTCTAAGTCTTGAAGAGCTTTTGATCCACTGAACTTAGTGTGTTATTTCAGGATTCTTAACGAATTTGGAAGCTTTTAAGTACCTATACAGATTGGTCCAATAGTGATGACGAAAAGAAAAATCTGAATTCCTCATACCCCATGTGTGTTCGGCGATTTTTTGTAGTTTTCTAGTTTTTCTTTTTTTTTGTAATTTTTTAGTTTTCTGCCGGTGGAGCTTCAAAAATTCATATCTTTTTGACTACAAAAAGATCGAAGATTTTTGTGACATAATTGTCTTGCATGTTACTTTCATACTTAAAATAATAAACTTCCTAACATTTCTGTAAGTTTCTCAAAAAAATATCGATAGCATGGATTTAAGATTTTAGTGGGATAGACTCGAATTTTAAATAACTCAAAAACTACAAAAAATCGCGGTACACACATGAGGTATTTTCGAATGCCCGTGGGTATGAGGAATTCAGATTTTTCTTTTTGACGTCTCTATTTGGACCACCCTGTATTTGCTACTTTACAATGATTTCAACGAACGTTTATCTAAAACCTCGTGTTTTACGATAGAAATGTTTATTATGGCAGGAGTATCGGCATCGTTGCCACGTGCGTTATCTGTGCCTCGTTGGTCTAGTGGTCGCAAGCGCTACTACTGAGCATGAGGTCCTGGGTTCGATTCCCAGGTCGGGCAAAGTGTTATTGGGTGTTTCCATCTGGAATTTCTCAGTAGCAGCCCTGAGCCTAGATCTTTGTGCCCGGATGATGTCAACAGGCTCGCCCCCTATTGCATGGGACTTAAAACATAACCGGCGAAATGTGGGTGTACTTAACTTACTATAGGTACACCTCTGCCTAACTCTTCGGGTAACAGGCGTGATGATATGTGTTATCGGCATCGTCGCTCGGCCGAGATATCGCGACCCCGACTTGCCCCGTCGGCCGATAGCTCCAGAATGCCGCCACTGTTTACATCTTATTTATTACGTTTTAATACCAAATCACTGCATTAACCGTTATTAGTATGCAGACGGCTATTAGCTTTGTTTGTCAACATCATAAGAATTTACAATATAATTTAGACTAATTGGCTCATGAGTGCTTGAAAGTTGATTTTGTCTTGACGACGTCGCGTCGGTATCTATAGTAATTACTTAGTTATGATTTGAAAGCTATTGTCTTATTTAATGATCTATCTATACATAATTATCATAATATAATTACTTGTCGCGACTAATTCATCAACGCAGAGCCTAAACCGCCGGCGCCGCGGCTACAAACTAGAAATGTTGGCAGTTGGTGACTTTTACGTTGTAAGCATCCACTAAGTAAGGAACGGTATTTGGAAATTCGACCTTTCAAGGGGGTAAAAAGGGGGAATTTTGTTTGTATGAAAAATCTTATTCCTTGAGTTAATAAACTTGAAACTTGGCACGAGTAAGTTATCTTAGTAAATTATAAAGTTTGTCTTTTTTTTCCTAAACTACCTCCTAAAAGGAGATTGTTTTGGGGTGTCAAAGTTTTGTATGGAAGAATTTTAACGCGCGGTCCGATTAACTCGAAACTCATATTTATACATAGGACCAAAAATAAAGAATAACAGCGTGTATCAGGGTGTGTATCAGGGTTTTTTCAAAATCTACCCCTAGCAGGGTGCTAAATTACGAAATCCACGCGGACGAAGTCGCG
The DNA here is from genome assembly GCA_947568875.1 of Fissipunctia ypsillon. Lineage (NCBI taxonomy): Eukaryota > Metazoa > Arthropoda > Insecta > Lepidoptera > Noctuidae > Fissipunctia > Fissipunctia ypsillon. The sequence goes on along the minus strand of OX387659.1, from coordinate 8,540,326 downwards.
CGGGAAGTGCTAGTATCACGATATAGCAGTAATAATAGTTGCTGCTGTTTTAAAAAAATGTCTGATCTCTGTGTGAAATGGTGACAATGACAGAATTCGATGATATGTGTCGTGTCGGTCATTAGCCCTTATCGTCTCCGAGATAAATCATCTCCACGAACATTATCACGATCCTGACAGACAGCCCACACAATAGATGCTCACATAGCAACAAAGGAGCATGCGAACAAAGCCAGTGCGTGTGACAACTAATTAGTCACCCCCGCAGTTTGTTTACTTACTGCTTCATGACAGTTATGGCAAAAGGCTCTGTTCGTCAGCTGCTACCGAGTGACTCTTCGGGCGCCGCATTCGATTCCACATCCGCTGCATTTCCGATAACGGGTGAGTCAGCGTGGTGTCGGGTGCGCGCCGCGAATCACTACCATTTGCTGACTTGAACACACTGAGGGGGTCATTCATAGGTGCTGTCAGCAGATTGGCGAAGCGGATGTTAGGTGTGAAGGCGACCGCGGCCGTCAGTCGCAGTTCCACCGCGAGTGCGGAAGGTCGCGTCGTGTCCAACAGCTAGTCACCCGAGACTGATGTGACTCTCTAAACAACACTATCGAAAACTGGTATAGGTACAATTACTGTGTGATAAAAACGAAAACATTACGCGGAAGCGGTGCAGTAGCTGTCACCAAACTCATTATCGGATCAATATTTGCTGTGCTTAACTTAATATTTGTTATGATTCACGTTTCGTAAAGTTTTCCGTGATAAGGGGTTGTGTTATTTGGTCTGGTTACACCACCTGTTGATTAATCGTGTTTATGTGGAGCATTATCGGGGTTATCGTCTGTTGCGTTACTTCGATTAGTGGATAACAGTTGGACGTGGGTGTTGTTGAGTGGTAGGCGGCTGGAAGATGCCGGTGCTCGGATACGAGATGACGTCACAGGAGTTGTGTCCGATGTACAGCGCGGTGGATTACATGATGGGTGCACAGCCGCAGTGGGACAAGCACGCCAGTACCCCATACTACGAGCCCGTAGTACGCAGCCCCCCGCAAGATGCGCGGCCTGTCATGACGTTCAACGAAGGTTTGTTGACACCACACTCTAGTGATCACGTTTTTATTTGCACATTAGCCATTTAATATTGATGTGTCGGCCATTTGTATACAATTAGGTAATTAAATTCGCAATTTATCAGCGTTTATAAATACTTATGACTGAATATTATTTGAACGACTTTTTCCTTTTTTATCTTATTTTCAGCTGCTTAGTGTAATCTGTGATACTGATAACAGTTGACACCTTAAAAAGAATTATATATTTAATTACAGTTTTTTACGTTATCATGTAGGTAAATGTAATGATGCAATCACAACAATAGAATGTGGATTTCTTAATAGAACACTGCGTAATTATTCTCTTTTCTTTACAGTGGTAAACAATACAATGACAGTAGGTGTTAAAAATAGTGTAATCAAAGAATAATATTACTCCAATTTTTTTGCGGGTCTACATTTTATACGTCGTGTTCAATGAACGCAGGAATTACCATAATATCATTCTTGCCAAACATGGTGACTGGTGTGTCTATGGACAGGATTTAGCCGACCTATTCGGACAATACCTAATCATCGTCATAATTGGCAACCTTGTTCTACCCGTAGCCGAGTATTGGCATTCTTACTTTTTCGCCGTGCTGGGGGCCAACCACCTTTTTTCATCTTATTTCATAGTGAGAAAGAGATGGAGGTATACGTCCTGCATAGCTCCATCTCTTTCTCACATTGAAGTAAAATTAAGATAATACTGCAATTCAAATTTTCTTACGATTTTTGCAATTTGCAGTTCAGTGTCTGGGTGTATGTTGATTAAAGTATGATTCGTGACCGTAACAAAAATCTATTTAGAGTATTATAATCATTAGAATCAGTAATACAACTCCTTAAATTAGTGTAATCCTCAAATGTTGAGATTTCATGAAATAGTCATTCTATGGGATTACTTGGTCTTAGAGAGTAGTATTGATGACTTTAGTGATTATAATTCTGTAAATACATATTTGTTACGGCCGCGAATCATATTTGAATCAACATACAACCTAATACTGACCTGCAAATTCCAAAAAACGTAGGAAAATTTGAATTTCGTGAGCTACCCTGGCGCCAGTGGGTGGCTCCCTTTTCGCACAATGTTACGATATTGTCCAAACAACATGGCTCTAGTATATAAGTATATAATTATATACAGTCTCTATTAGTCACCGCAGTTTGTTGTTATTCGCAAATTTACCACGCGACTACCCATCCCTTTGACACGATTGGAATCAAACCGCGGGTGCATGGGGAGGGGGGGGGGGGGGTTGACCTTTTCTAACTAGAACTACACGGTACAAACCACTTCAGGTTGAGTGTAAATCTTGTATAGGTTCAGTGATATGTAGAAGTCTGATTGGTCAATTCAACTCAGTGCTATCAGCTAGGGTTAAAGAAAGATAAACCTCTTACTCTTAATAAACATGAAATAATAGTATATCAATCGTTCTAGGTCACTTTCTACCTAGCAACGTATAATACCTTGTACATACCTACTTTAGGTACCTACGTGAATGCAATTATTATGAATCAGTTATTGAAAATTCAATATTTTTCTTGGTTGGTAGATATGGCGGAAAAAAAGAGAAGACTAGTCTCATTTTTTTTTTCGTGAATATCCTTAAAATATTCACACTTGTATACACTTATAGTCAAAATTGTTTTTTTAAAAATCCTGCAAGTCTTTTTTACGGATTTCGTTATAAAAAAAAAACATTCTGTAGGTATTACAAAAATATTTTTTTCTTTAATACATCTTCACTACTACCTGTGTTATTACAGAGTTGCTCCTATTATAAAAGTGGTTCATGTACTTCCACGTAGGTACTTCCACCTGGAAGGTTGCCAATTAATTTAAACTCGGGTGGTATTATATCAACTTAGGTACCTAGTAATACCTAGTTGGTTCTTACGTACTTACAATAATGTAATAGTTAGGTACATTAGTCTCAATTTACCGCGTTGCGGGGCGATTGTGACTAGTTTTTTAGTTACAATATCCCCTTCGTAAAACAAATATGCTAGTGATGTCGAATATTGATAATTGCAAATTGATGTACTTGCAGTACAATCTAGAACATCCACGAACTGAATGCAACTGGGGCCTGGCGTAAATTGCGTAAATAAATGTGATACTTACAATTACTTTGTTTTATTACAATTTCAAACAAAATTTAAATCTATTTTCCTTTCAAGATGTAAAGAGTATGGTTAGACAAATTCAATTCGCGCGTGTACTATACCTACCTTAGCTACATATCTTAGAAGCTTTGAACTAATCTGATATTTGACTTGTTTTAGATGATCCGAAACTATTAAGAAAAATAAAAGAGCTATTCAAAAGAAAACCTCGAGGCACTCGATTTGGTTAAAAACAAAACGTTGATTAAAAACAAACGTTAGTTAATTTACGAGGCATCTCGTGAAAATGTGATAAATAGTTATGTGCCATTGATTAAGTATTTAAATGAAGTTAAACTTAACATTATTGATTGCAAATAGAAATTAAAAACGATTATCGATTACTTACACATTTTACAATTTATCGATATTTTTTACGTCTACACAACATTAATCTGATCGTGACTCTACTGGTTACAAAACAACAAAAACCAATTAGTTTAGATAGTTGCATTTACGCCCACATGGGGTTAATGTGACTTTTTCAGCCCGGGTGGGTTATTTAATAAGATGTTGACCAAATCTTACGGCTTTTTCATATTATTTTAAGCAAAAACTAATCTCAGATATATGCTTAATCATATAGATTTAATAGATTACCCCATAAAGCCAAATGATAATTTTTGGCAAAGGTTAAAGTTTCAAAATATTATTTTTTGTCGCAATAGCCTCCATTGACCTTACCAACTTCTATCATACACCGTTCCGGTTCTCGTTCCAAGGAACGTTTATATGTATGCAACTAGTGTTTCTCAAGCCAGGGATACACTAGGGGACAAATGTCCCACGACATGTGTCGGCGACATATCAAGCGAAGCCGGGCGATATCGCATGACATAACTGGCGACATCGTGCGACTTATGTCCGTAGCGACGTCAGGCGAAGTCGTGCGACTTCGCGAAACTTCGCCAGACATATCTTGCGACATCACGAAATATCACAAGGCAGTCGATATCATGACACACGCCGCAACACAGGATAACCGACTGAAGTGGCGCGATGTTGCCAGACATGTCGAGCGAAGTCTGGCAACGTCACGCCACTTCACTCGGCATCGTTGGCGACACGTGTCGCTTGATGTTGCCAGACATGTCGAGCGAAGTCTAGCAACGTTGCACTACTTCACCCGACGTCGCTGGCAACACGTGTCGCAGGACATTTGTCCCCTAGTGTATCCTTGGCTTTTCTAAGTGAATAATTGTATTCTGTTTTGAGGAATGAATGTCATAAACCATATTTGAAAAATATGTTTTTGTTAGTTTTCAATGCACCTTTTTTTTAAGTACTAACCACCGCCTCTTAAAGCAGTATTATTGTAATCTTTCTCACACTCAAGTAACTTTAAAATAATACTGCTTTAAGAGGTGGTGGTTGGCCCCCTGAGTGTATCCCAAATAAAATATTTTCTTTCTTTTCCTAGACTAATGGCCTGCCTAGTTACTGCATAATATACCTACTGACGTATTTAATATAATAACATCACGCCTTGTTTCCCCAAAGGGTTGGGCAGAGGTGTATACTTATAGTACACCCACACCACATTTCGCCAGTTATGTTTAAGTCCCATGTAATAGGGGGCGAGCCTATTGCCATCAATCGGGCACAGATCCAGGCTCCGGGCTGCTACTGAGAAATTTTAGATAGAAAACCCAATAACACCTTGCCCGACCTGGGAATCGAACCCAGGACCTCATGCGCAGCAGTTGCGCTTGCGACCAGTAGACCAACAAGGTATTCTATAACAATTAGGTATTAAATTCACGATATTACTTTATTGTGTACTTCAATAAATTACTCAATTTCCGCGCGTGCAGCTGAATAATGAAGCGATGAATGACGTATAGTCACATTGTCTGACGTCCTTTCCTGTGATGTGGTCGTTTCTAGTCATACCTAGGTTTGGTTTTTACCCGGGGCGAATGTTTTTTTACAATATAATGACTGTTTCTGATGGTTACGCTAATGTTAAGTCGACTATCAGGCCATCCATCCAGGCTAAGGAATGCAATCTCGAGTCGAGATTGCTAACTCGAGGTCTCGCCATGTCGAGATTGCATTCCGTAATCAAAGCTTTTTAAGGCAGGATCCTAACCATCAGTTACACTTATTGTGGCGACATCTATACCGTCACAAACGAACTACTTCTGAAACACACAAAAAAAATAGTCATGGGGACTGCCGGCAGAAGTGAAAACTTAAAACTAACAGTTGCATGCGAATATGACATCTATTTCAAAGACCTTAGCGTGTTAAATAGAGTAATTTGGTTACAGCGCCCTCTAGCATTGAGTTGATGAACTCGTTGGAGCATGTCACATATCGCGTACCCGTATGATTCCTCTACCAAAAAGTGCTCAATGCGCCTAAAGAAGTTTTCACTTCAAAAAAACAAAACATTGTAATTGTTATCATTATCACACACCTATGCGTGTTTACAAATGCTTCTTTATGCCAACACTTGTACGGAGTTCAGGGTTGTGGTAAAGAAGCTTTCGGGCAGACAAATTGTATCAAAATATGAACTACGTATGCTTGTTTAGGGTTCTTCTACGAAAGGTTCTCGATATACTTACCTAGATATACTAATATAATATTGTATCCTGTGAGCCTACCCTAGCCTGTAACATCTCACTGCTGAGCATAGTTATACCACACAAATGCTAAAGTTGATCACTCTTCTTGTTTCAGACAGCGACATGCAGCTGGAGACGAGTAGCAGCGAGGCGAGCGCGGCGTCCTCGGTAGCGCTGTCACAGCACTGTGCCATATGCGGAGACCGCGCCACCGGCAAGCACTACGGGGCTTCCTCCTGTGACGGCTGCAAGGGCTTCTTCAGAAGAAGCGTCAGGAAAAACCATTTATACACATGCAGGTAAAAACATAAATATAGATCTTCAGTTTGGAAAGGAGTCGTCCACAGCGCAGGGAAATGGCAGCGTCGGCAGCATTCGTGGCGCCAAAAGTACGCTGAGCGCAGAATTTCTGTCACGGACTGCCTTTAAAGCTGTCAGTTTTTATACGTCATTTGTGTCGTAGTGCGAGTAAATGGTTCATGCTTGGTGTATATGGAAAGTGTTGACAATGGGGCCTCTAGCAGCGCCCGCCGAGGCACCTCCATTCTCTGTGGGGTCGTCCTTAAACCACCCTATACAGGATAAGTTTAAAAGGAGTGCGGATATTTTAGGAGGTAATCAGGTGCATAAAACTGAACAACTTTCCCCAAGGAACATAGGTCGAAATCTAAAAAATAAAATTCAACTTCTCATACAAAAGTAAGTCACGTGACCAGTCACTTTGTATGAAAAGTCGATTTTCAATTTTAAGATTTCGACCCATGTTCCTTGGGGAAAGTTGTCCAGTTTTATGCACCTGATTACCTCCTGAAATATTCGCACTCCTTTTAAAATTATCCTGTAGAAATTGGGAGGGGTGGGGGGTCTATGACATAGAAATAGCGTAATGAAACGAGAAAAAAAACAACGTGGTGTCCGCAGTCTGCTTGGCGATGGCAATGACTTATTTCAATGCACAATGGACTATACACTATACAAATTTTGCTTGATTTTCAATCTAGGGTTACAATAAAGACACGTGTCGTTAATCCTCTTACACAGTAGTGCGTGCTACACTATTTCAATAATATTTACTATATTGGAGAGGAGACGGAAACGCAACCGTTTATATGTCAAGGATCATAATCAACTCAAACTACTCATTTTGATAAGTACCAATAGGCAAGGTCATGGTTTTATAATCACTGATTCATTGAAATAGTTTGGTTAATCAACGTAGAGGAAAACATCGAAACTATTTAAATGTACGATGGTCAATTGGTTAAGTCGGCACAGGCGCTAGTTGAAGGCGTAATCCATCTTGATTTGTCACAGCCCACTAGGACAGGCGTAATTTATCTGTCTACTGTTTCACACTCTGATATAGAGTAGGTATATTTAGCTACTAGTTTCTTATTTCACGTGTATGCGTTTTTAAATAGCTTAAAAAGCAATATATTGTCAAAATCTAGACTAGATTAGATACATATTGTATAGGAGGGCTAAAATGTCGTTTTTATTTCACTTATTTTAATCACAGCATTTTCATTTAAGAAAAACACAGTTCCTCACAAAACACCCTGTATACAGACCAATATTTAAATTTCACAACCAAAACATCAAAACTGTGTAAAATTGGCTCACACGGGATATTCCTCACATATTTTTTTTTTTTTGTATAAGTACCCATAATCAGATGAGCATGAATATAAATCTGAATCACGAATTCACAGATTTTGTTGCATTATCTAATCAAATAATAATATGATCCCTTTACGTTGTGTTGTCACTAATTGTGGATTCACGACTGCACTTGTGAAACTGGTGAATGATAGAAGTTGGCACGCTTGTGGTATTCGCTTCATCTGCATCGGTGGGAACCCCACAACCTTAGCCGAATCTGGGAGCACGCCAAACACACACACTACTCACACTGTCTTGTCAGGCGTAATTCGCATGTTAGACAGCGCGGGAGTGCGAATAAATTGTAAAAAATTTAAATAGGTTTGAAAGGAACTAAATAAAATATGACGCTTTTCTGCAATTTTTGTATATGAGCAATTCCGCACTTTGCAATTCTAACACCGTAGTTAAATATTTGCAGTAAACGTACCGTCAGCATCGAAAATCATTTCAATTTTCGAGTAATCAAAACATAATATTTAACGTAATAATAAAATAAAACAAACTTTTGACTCTTTTAATAACATTGAATTCCGAAAAGCAATTTAGATTTTAGGTAAAAGTAACCAGTACCTACCGACCACACTGCGAAAGAGTGTGATTACTGATTAGTCCTTCAGACGTCCATACAGCATGATGTTTTTTTTTATTGCGTATAATTTGTAGGGTATTACGTCAATGGAATAGTTTGTAAGTAGAATGCGGTTTACCATGAGAAACATGTTTCCTCTTAAATATGATCGTGTTTTTGTGTTAGTTTCTTTACGTCATTAATTACCTATATGGATGGATGTTTATTACCTGTTGGTTATGAACAACGAAATCCAAGAAGTTTATTCATGGGACATTTTTAGTTTATGCATTTATAATATTTACTAACTTTTGTCCGTGGCTTCGCCCGCGTGGAGGTCGGAAATTATCCCCAGAGACTGTCTAAAATCGCCGTCTAGAAGTACTACTATATTATATTCCGTGATACTTTGGTTGCTCCTGATATCTTTGCTAGTTCGATTTACGGCGAACCCAATAACCTATCTATCACCAATTTTGGCATACCTACTGGAGATAGAAAAACCCTATGGTTTTAACGTCCCAATAATCTATAAGAGATTATGGAATCCTACCGGCCTGATATAAGGACAGATAGAATTATACTGTCTACCATCAATAGCGATCTGTATTTTACTGAAAATAGGTTATTGGGTTCGGCCGTTAGTGCTTCGATTACTTACACTTTTGTAGGACATCGGACATTCATTACAAACTAATAGTTTACATTGCTGCAACGTTCATCTTCGCTCGCTGTTTACTAATTTTACAAACTGGCATTTCCTCATGAGCTAAGTTTTTAATGGCTGTTCAAATGGAATACCTACTTGAGTGCGAAAACCTCAAAGCATCGAATTTGATGTGTCGTTCGGCCACCATTTATCAACGTGGCAGCTAATCCAAAGGAGACTACTGCTATGGCAATTCCTTTATCTTTTCGGATTTGAGTTAAAATCAAATTTAGCAGAAAAGTTTATCACTACCTCCCAGGGCATGCAAAAAAAACCTTCCCGCATATTATTAAAAATTAAAAAAATATATATCAGGTTTTTATAATTCGAAATGTCTAAGTTAAAAAGATTATTAATTATTTTTATAATATTATCAACATTAATTTGAAATACTCTAGCGCCGCATTTGACCACGCAAGTGTGTGTGTACCGTGTCAGCCAAGTTAATTTGTGACTTCAATTTACCCAAGTGACCTGATTTTAATGAATCAAATACTAATTGTTAAGATACGGACACAATATTTCCAATCCCTTAAATCTCAGAAAAAAGAGGTAGGTACACAAAAATTTCAATATTACCTACATGTGAATTTTATAATCATCCTCTCTTTTACCCACCTTAAGTGATTTTACAAAACCGCTGACACATGTAACTCTTTATTTCTTATCAAAGCTTAAATTTGAATTTTTATATCCCTAACTTCAGAAATTATGGGTTTCCCATACAAACTTTCATCTCTTATATTTGTATATGGGCGTCTAAGCAAAAAGGGTCCAGCAGTGGGGTATTGAGCTAAGACCAGATTCCGTATCTAGAAACTATTCTAGATGCCGATTCTGGTCTTAGCTTTAATCCTTATTATCAATTGACTACAATTGATAACAAGGATTAAAAAAATATTCAATAACTGGCACATTTTTTTTTTGTTATCAGACATTTGAAGTTGAAACTGAAAAAACTTGATTTGAGAAAAAGCATTTTTAAAGTTTGATTTTTGGTACAACTTAATACATTTTCTGATGTTTCTAAGTACATTTTCTGGTACTTAGAAACATCATATAAAGTCATTTACTATATGAACTTGTAGAGAATTGAGCATTAATTAATAATCAATTAAAATGGAGAAATGTGGGTGCACTATAGGTACACCTCTGCCTAACCCTTCGGGGAATTAAGGCGTGATGTTATGTTATGTTAAAATGGAGAAATGCAATTTTCTCACCCAACTTTACAAAACTGCATATATACCCCCCCCCCCCCTGTAGGATTATTTTGAAGAAAAAATTTCCCCAGGTTGCCATCTATCTCCTTGCCAGATTTTATCGAAATCCTTTCAGCGGTTTAGGCGTGAAAGATAAACATACAGACAGAGTTACTTTCGAACTTATAATATTAATATGGATTAGTATGGATTTTACCAATCTTTCTATGGCTTCTACTGACGTAAATAAATATATTATGCAAATATTCTTTAACCTTGAAGGTTTTTACTTAGATGCCTTTCTGTTATTAATATTAATAAATTATATATTTTCATAATCAAACCAGTTTAAGGGGAAGCGCTAAGGTAGGTAAGGATTTTTGCAACTTGCAGCTCAGTGTCTGGGTGTATGTTGATTAAAGTATGATTCGCGGCCGTAACAAATATGTACTTACAGAATTATTATCATTAGAATCGGCAATACAACTCAAGTTAGTATAATCCTCAAATGTTAAGATTTCATGAAATAGTCATTCAATAGGATTTCTTGGTCTTAGTGAGTTGTATTGATGACTTTATCGATTATAATTCTGTAAATACATATTTGTTACGGTCGTGAATCATATTTTAATCTATATACAATCTAATACTGACCTGCAAATTGCAAAAAAACGTAAGAAAATTTGAATTTCGCGGGCTACCCTGGCGCTTTCACCTGGACGTCTAACTGCCACTTTGATCTAGAATATCTAATTAAGATTGCTTGTCTGGCAGTTATAGATCATTTTGTGGAGAATTCTCAGTAATGGCCTGTAGTGTATTATTGTAGGTACCTGATACAATAGCTCATTCCCTTGTACCGTCATGGGTGGAATGTGGTTCTAGAACAAAACACATGTTTTACAACCGAATTCATACATCAACTGGGTGTGCACCGTGGTTCCGCTAGTTGGCATTTTTATCTTTTCTCCAAGACCTAAACAATATCTCTACCGTATTTCATTAAAAAACTGTTTCATAATTTTATTAATTCATATAAAATATCCAAGCAGAATCCATTTCCCTACAAAATAAATATAGGTGTGTGTTATTAACATTGAAAAATATTAATTGTTCCAGGTTCAGCAGAAATTGTGTGGTGGACAAAGACAAGAGGAACCAGTGTAGATACTGTAGGCTAAGAAAATGCTTCAAAGCGGGCATGAAGAAAGAAGGTGAGAAATACAACATTAAGCCTATAGGTACCTACCGATGCTCTCAAAAACGAATGCATGCTTTCCTGTGTATACTTTAAGGACCTTGGCTGACGCGAAAGGGGTGTTTTAAGACTTTGAAATAGTCAGGTATAACTCCAAAATATCGATAAATAAATCTGGTTGTTATACAGTTAGGGAAATTAATTGTGGAGCAAATTGACACCTTAAATCAATTTGCCGTGTTATGGCAAGCGCCTAGTCTCTCCTTCTCCCTTTAATCCATCCGAAGGACGTAAAAGATCGCTTTTAGCGATAAGACCGCCCATTGTGTCACCCTATGTAAAATTTCTACATTTACGAAGGGTGTTCAAAAAAGTAAGGTGACTTTTCAAATTTCGCGGGCTACGTACATTTAAGTTTTGAATTTTTTGTTTTGTTGTGTTGGTACACTCGTCACGATCATATGTTCACAGTTTTGACTATATAGCATGTGCAATTTTTATGGCAGAGGTATAAAAGTTTAGAAGTGTTTGGTATGCTCGGCGATTTTCTTCTATCGAAAAAAATGGAACAGTGGAGTTTGCATTAAATTTTGTGTAAAAAATGGAATCAAGTGCTCTAAAACTCTTGAAATGTTGACAGTTGCATATTACCTTATGTGCCGTTTGCGAGAGGCGATACGCAAAAAACGTCCGGAACTGTGGAAAAATTATTCGTGACTTTTGCATCACGATAATGCACCTGCTCATTCATCGTTGCTTGTGAGAGATTTTTTGGCCAAAACCAACAACACAGTCATGCCTCAGCCTCCATATTCACCGGATTTGGCCCCCTGTGACTTTTTTATCGTCCCAAATCTGAAGACGCCCATGAAAGGACATCGATTTTCAACGATGAAAACATGCAGTTTTTATCTCCTCAATCGCTAAAAGAACGCAAGGCTTATACCACAAAATGATTATCAAAAGTGCTTCGAGGTTTGGAAAAAGAGTTGACACAAGTGTATTATATCTGAGAGGGATTACTTTGAAGGGAACAACATAAATATTGATGAATAAATAAATATTTTTTGAGAAAACTATAAAGTCACTTTACTTTTTGAACACCCCTCGTATATCTGTAATTTTTATGATGTACATGATAAAGAGTACTCTATCTTCTATCTATCTAGGCTAAGAACATTGTTACTAACAAATTCATGGACAAAGTCTGAAATAAATTACTATTATTATTATTACAGCTATTTCATACAACCGTCAAAGAATGACAGTGTGATTTGATTATACAAACAATTGAAGTTGATGGTCAATTTGCTTAACAATTAATATCCCTGACTTTGCAAAAATTGCAATAGCGACCCAATCGAAATGTTCAAAACAGACCATAATCAACCTATAATGTTCCCACTGCCGGGACTCAGGCCTGCTCTCTTCGAGAGGGAGTGGGCTGTAATCTACCACGCGGGCCCAGTTCGGGTTGGTAGATGTCACATGTCTTCGAATTTTTGGTTCTAGGACATGACGATATTTTCCTTCACCGTTTTGAGAGCAGTGGTGATGAAATTATTTACACAAAGTAAAGCGCCTGCCTGGGTTCGAATCCACGACGTACAACTCGTAAGTCGGGGCCGTTACCACTGGGCCACCCACCACTGCTCTTGAAATCAAACCAAATCAAATCTATAGAATCTTCTTGTAGTTCACACAGTATGTCCCTTCATAATATTAATACGATGTATTTGTTTGTCCTCATTGCTTCTCGGAACCAGTGGATAGGTCGGCCAACCTATATTATCTTCAACGGACGATAAAACTTTAATTACCTCATTTATTGAACTATGTAGTAGGTACGTAATGTAATACATAATGTATTAAGTACCGTCCCTCTTAATGCAGTAATCATGGACATAGCTAGCTTCAAAAATCCATACTTAATATTATAAATACGAAAGTTACTCTGTTTGTCTGCCTGTTACCATTTCACGCCTAAACTGCAGAACAGATTTCGATAATATTTAATATAAGTATACAGGGTCAATTTAAATTAGCTAGCGAAACTCTGCAAACGTGATAGATATCGATATTTAAACACCATAAAATAAAAAAGGTTTGTCGTTTTTTTGGGTGGGTCAACGACCGCTGGTAATGTTATTACTTGAAGTGTGAGTTGAGAAAATCTGGTTTCATTTGTTTTATCGTGTTAGGATATCGATACCCATCACGCCCGCGAAGTTTACACAAAAATTACGATTTTTTTAAAACTAATCTTGCGGTTGATAACCCCAAAAAAAAAACATCAAATTAATTTCTTTTTTGTTTTATCATGTTTAGATATCGATACACATCACGTCTGCGGCGTTTTGCCAGCTAATTTAATGTGACCTTGTATAGTGTAGTAATTTATATTTTAAATTTATATATGAAATGGTGAGGAGATAGCCTGGGATCTAGTAAAGAACAAGGCTTCTTTTTGTCCTGAATATTTATGACGAAATACAAAATATGCGCAGACGAAGTCGCAGGCCACAGCTAGTTAGAATTAATTTTAGATTCCTAATCTAGTCTTTATTTAAAAACCTAAACAGAATGACAAATGCAAAAAAGAGACAGACTCAACATAACAAATAACTAACTTATTATTCACCGTACTATCGCTACTACGCAAACAGACTCATTGGAAGCTAATCTAAATGGATATTTATACGTTTAATTAATTTAATTCATTCGAATTATTCATTTCTCGTCATAAGGCAACCGCATATTTCAGACTTACTGCTGATGCAGAACTGTTCAACAATAATTAATGACGTTCAGGCTCAGGACTATGTAATTTTATTTATTTTCCCTGTGCTACGTATGTATGTGCTTAAAAACAAGGAAATTGTTGTAATTGTTTTGGGTTTTAAATTAATTGGCGAGAAATGAATATTGATTTTATTTTTGGACAGTGATTGTTAGAACATGTGAAAGGTCCCTCTCAGGCCCAATTTAACTACCTAAATATTAACAAAAGTAATTACAATTAAATAAAATTGAAGTGTCTGTTTATAATGTCAAAATAACAGCTTTTTACTAAATGCGTATGAAAGTATGGACGGTACTTATAACAAAACCCAAATTTAAAATTTTTTGTCTGTCTGTTTGTTCCGGCTAATCTCCGAAACGGCTGGACCGATTTTGACGGGACTTTCACTGGCATATAGCAGATGTTAAAAGGAGTAACTCACTTTTATTTTAGAAAAATAATTAGAAAACCCGATTTTGAACAATATCCGATTCAAATAGGGAAGTATTGACATTCACGCGGGCAACAGCTAGTACAATAATAATAGTAGATGCGTACATAATTATCTAAAGGACGTAAGCAGACGACAAATTGTATCTTGGTAGTATAATATTACAAAGCATGCCTTTTTAACACCCCGCCAACAAGTAGCGAGAACGGGTGATCAATGGACGAGTGGTCTTTCTCCGAGTAGAGGCCTTTTCGCCAACATGCACTAAAGCAGATATCAGACGCTTCACTTTTTGTTTATTTTTGTGTTTCATTCGGCATCTTTCACTGAAACATCTCGGCGCGAATGAATCAAAGTGAAAAATTAATTCACTATTGAACCGATCCAACGATGCCACACGCCTACCGAATGTTCGAAAAATGAAATGAAAGTAGCAGATAAACGTTCTTCATTCCTATGTAATTTTTACGGTTCCCTTGAACGTGAATAAAGCAAAAATGAACACGAAAAGCGTCTCTTATCTAAGCTCATTTTTTCTGTGTGGGGAGAGGCTTTATTCTTTATTCAACCATATTTACCGAACCTGCTACATTTATAATTTTGTGTGATAAGTTTTCATATATGTTTTCAGCTGTACAAAATGAGCGGGATCGTATCAACTGCAGGCGGCCGTCTTACGAAGAGCCGACGCAGGCCAACGGACTGTCTGTCGTGTCGCTACTCAACGCCGAGCTGCTCAGCAGGAAGGTTATTGATGAGGTTAGTAAACATCGTAATTATGGTAGTAACATAACACCACGCCTGTTTTACCCGAAGGATTAGGCAGAGGTGTACCTACATAGTACACTCAGATTTCGCCAGTTATATGTAAGTCCCGTGTAGTGGGGGGCGAGCCTATTGCCGTCAACCGGGCACAAATCCAGACTCCGGGCTGCTACTGAGAAATTCCTGATGGAAAAACCCAAAAACAATTTCTATAATCTGGGCATCGGACGCAGGACCTCATGCTCAGCAGTAGCGCTTGTGACCACTGGACCAACCAGGCAGGTTAGACAACGATTTATGTTAGTAATGTTTGCATATTAAGGCGAAAGCGCCAGAGTAACCCGTGGAATTCAAATTTCTTACGTTTTTGCAATATGCAGATCAGTATTAGGTTATATGTTGATTAAAATATGATTCGCGACCGTAACAAACGTGTATTTACTGAATTATATTCATTAAAGTCATCAATACAACTCTCTCAAGACCAAGTAACCCTATTGAATGACTATTTCATGAAATTTGAGGAGTATACTAACCTATGGATTTGTATTATTGATTGCTTTAAATTGCAAAAATCGTAAGAAAATTTGAATTTCGCGAGTTACCATTGCGAATTCAACTTAAGTCGAAAAGGGTTAAATGTCAAAGATTTGCTAGAACCTTACTAAACACAGTTTAAACTCAAGCAAGTGATTGAATAAGGGTTGTGAATCGGTCATTAAACAATCACTAACGTTAGTATCAATCTACATATTTTGATGAAACTGTTTATTTTTTATACTAAGTACCTACGTTTCTATGTATACTTAAAATACCCAAGGTAGGAGAGCTGAAATTTAGTCATTGGAGTTAACCGCGCTTTTAAATACGCCCTGATAATGAGTAATAATCAACCTGCTTAACATTGCGTTTTCACACATTCGCGGTTACGGGACGCAATATAAAAAACCCGACCATTTTTAAACACGTCATCAAATAAAGTGAATCTTTTTTTATTAGGCATCTTCTCTTGCGTATTACTCCACAAATCACCATTGACAATCCCCATCAGTGGGGATTTGTGAACAACATTATGACCTCTATGAAACGTCAATGGGGATAAAAAGTTGGGTTATTCCACAAATCCCCATTGATGAGGATTGTTAATGGGGATTTGTGGAATTTGCCTTTATCTCTACTATCCAATGAAATCACTTATTCCAGTGTTGCTCACTCATCCACAGACGAACAACGTAACGGACGCCGAGATAAACAACCGAAAGCTCGCGAAGATCAACGACGTATGCGACTCCATCAAACAGCAGCTACTCATACTGGTGGAATGGGCCAAGTACATCCCAGCCTTCACCGAACTGCATCTAGATGACCAGGTAACAAACAATCTATACATATAGTAGGTGTTTTTTTTTTATATGTCATAACTCCAGGGTTATACAACGTGTTTCTGGATTTCTGGATGTACGACATTAAATGTAAACGAGCACAGTACTAATGCATTGAAACATTTTAAAACACGAATATTAGTACTTAGTGGAAAATTTTAAAAATGCAGTTTTCAAACAAAATAAATAGTAGAATCAACTGCATAAAAAGTAAACACGCTTTATCTATGCAAAGTCACTAACCAACGGTGCGGTGCGCGGTGCGGGGCGCGGCGGCGGCAATGTTTATTTATTATTACGGACTCAGATCTACATCATGTTGAAAAATAAGAAAATGAAAAATAATTTCCTGAGGCTTAAAGTATTCATTGGATTTGATTTATTTTTTTGTATACGGGCAAAGAACATGATTCTCTTTACGTGGTTTAAAGGAATGTCAATCCTCCTGTTACACGTGGTATTCTATAAGTAAAAATAATACAAAAAGTCCTAGAATATATGGTCCAAAAATGCATAGTTTCGAAGATATCATCAATCATAATTAAATTAGGTCCATTTTAAGTTCCATTGATAAATACGAGTAATTCATTTTCTGTCATGATGATAATTTTAGTTGACATTTAATAATTGTTACGTATCTATGACCATATATTTAATAATTTATTTGTTTTCAAAATTGACATTTACTATTTTGTTCTAATGTCTTTCAACTTTATCCAATAACTTTTATTACTGAAATTTAAATATTTGTACGCCACTAAGGTCAAACATGACTGATCTTAAACTATAATGTAATTTAATTAATAACTTGCATGCTTTGTATGTGTACTCATGTTTCAACAAATAAATAATCTTGAATCTTCATACCAATCATTTATAATTAAAGCTAAGAAAAAGCGACGTTGTCATATTTCACGTAAGGGTGTTTTACATTGATAATTGTGACTTTGTCCAATTATTTTGTATGAAAAATTAAAACAACAAAAAAATGATAATTGAAAAATAATTCAACGCCAGTTGATTCTTTTATATAGTCTCATTCATACCCTAGAGTTATGAGTATGACATATCAATAAAAACAACTTAACTTGTCCTGACTAATTCATCAACGCAGAGTCGAAACTACTGGGTGGGACTAGGAACGTGAAATTTTGTACACGGGTACATTTTATTATGTAGGGGAGCACTAAGAAGGGGTTTCTGGAAATTCACCTATATGGGGGTGAAAAGGGGGATTATATTTGAATGAAAAATCTTATTCCTTGAGTTAATAAACTTGAAACTTGGCACGAATACTTGTCATAGGGCTGATTTTTCAATCGTCAGATAACTTTTACCTGTGGAATAAATATGGCGGTTTGACACATTTTCTAAACAAAAGCTGTCAAAACGTCAAACATATTTCCCAGATAAAAGTTATCTGACGATTGAAAAATCAGCCCTTAGTAAAATATAAAGTTTGTCATTCTTTGTTTTTCTAAACTACCCCCTAAAGGGAGATTAGGGGGTGTAAAGTTGGTAGTTGGAAAATTTTAACGCGCGGTCCAATTAACTCGAAACAGTATTTATACTTAAGACCGAAAATAAAGAATATCGTGTATCAGGGTTTTTTGAAAAAAAAAAAATTTTTTAGGATTGGGTATTTTTAAAAATTCGCGGAGGAAGCGCTAGTATAACATAATAACACGCCTGTATTGCCCGACGGGGTAGACAGAGGTCTAAGTACACCAACATTTTGTCAGTTGCAATAAGGGCTAGTCTGTTAGCTTGTTGTAATTCCCACCAACCCGCGCTGGGCCCGCGTGCTGGATTACGGCTCAGTCCCACTCAAAGATAGGAGGCCTGTGTCCCAGCAGATCGGGCACAAATCCAGATGCTGAGAATTTCCTAAAGAAACGAATACTTTTCGACAAGCAAAAAGTTAAGAAAAAATACTCTGAGATCAACTTCGAGCCACTCTATACATATGTATGTATCTATACAAATAAATAAAATTGAAGCGTCTGCTTGTAATGTCAAAATAACAATCACCGAAACGGCTGAACCTATTTTAACGGGACTTTCACTGGCAGACTTAGGCTACTTTTATTTTAGAAAAAAAAAAAATTGGGTTCCGCCGCGCAAAAAAAAATAAAAGCCATGAAATTGTGAACACAACTACGACGGCCAGCTACGATTGGTACTTAAACATAACTGGCGAAATGTGGGTGTTTGTGGGTACCCACAAACACCCACATTTAGCCAGTTATGTTGGTGTGTAGGGTTGGGCTTCGGGGAAACAAGGCGTGATGTTATGTTGTGTTGTTGTGTGAAATTGTGAACAAAATCCGATTCAAATAGGGAAGTAGTATTGACTTCCATGCGGGCGAAGCCGCGGGCAACAGCTAGTATGTCATAAATTGTATGTGTCTAAAAGCTACATAAAATTGTTGGCAAGTAATTCTTATTATCTGTAATGTTCTCAGGTGGCCCTACTACGCGCACACGCAGGTGAACACTTGCTACTCGGCTGCGCGCGCCGCTCGCTGCACCTCAACGACATCCTGCTGCTCGGCAACAACTGTATCATCACCAAGCACAACATAGGTATGAGTATATACTTATTTGTAATCTAAATGAAATTGACGTGTCTGTTTGTAATGTCAAAATAACAACTTTTTACTAAATGCACATATAAAGTATGTGCGGTACTTATAACAAAAAAGCTATTTTTAAAATATTTGTCTGTCTGTCTGTTCCGGCTAATCTCTGAAACGGCTGGACCTATTTTGACGGGACTTTCACTGGCAGATAGCTGATGTTACGGGGAGTAACTTAGCCTACTTTTATTTAAGAAAAATAATCAGGGTTCCGCGCATAAAAATTAAAACCCATGAAATTGTGAACAAAAAGTCGGGATTTGAAAAATTCTTTTTGCAAATGCAAACATCCTCGAGGATTGGGCTACCAAATGGTAGCCCAATTCTCGAGGGTGGTTATAGGCTATTTAACATCAAGGTACAACCCTTAGGAGCTGAGTAAAAAGAAAAAAGTCAGAAAGAACACTAAGCGAAAACGAAGTAATAGCGCGGGCGGGCGATGCATCGCGGCCGATCGGGAGACGATGGAGTTTTATTAAAATGTGGCTGTTATTTTAGTATATTGTGTATCTTACGACTTCACGCGAACGAAGTCATGGGGAGTTGGTTGAATTTTTATCAATGTGCACCCAAAATTAGATCTGTCCGAATGCCTCGTTGGTCTAGTGGTCGCAAGCTGTGCTGCTGAGCATGAGCATGAGGTCCTGGGTTCAATTCCCAGGTCGGGCAAAGTGTTATTGGGTTTTTCCATCTGGAATTTCTCAGTAGCAGCTCGGAGTTTGGATTTTTGCCCGGTTGATGGCAATAGGCTCATCCCCTATTACATGGGGCTTAAACATAACTGGCGAAATGTGGGTGTACTATAGGTACACCTCTGCCCAGCCCTTTGGGAAACATAGCGTGATGTAATGTATGCATATGTATTATAGACACTACTTATGATGATAACGAACGAACTCGGAATCTCTTAACCCTTAACCACTGACGTGTCGTAACGTAACACTACCACTTACGTACGAATGACATTCGTCTGTATTTTTGAAGACCTCTGTTGCATAAATGAAGTATTGTTAATGAATGTATTGTTTGTTAAATATAAAAACATTTCATATACTGTATGTAAAGATAAATAAAATATACATACACAAATGACATACATAACTGGCGAAATATGGGTGTACTATAGGTACACCTCTGCCTAACCCTTCGAGGAAACACTATAAATAAAATATTAAAAATACTTTAAAAAAAATTATCAATCAAGATACATAGAGCTAGCCAAATAAACACAAACATTTAAAAAAATCAACATAAAAAGGACTATAGGAACATATTTTCATCGTTTTACAACGCAAATAGAATGGTATTTATGAGATCAAAGTCACATTACCACCAAATCACTTATCTAGGCACTTTTTAACGGCAGTTATTGCAGGTCAGTTTTGAACACTGCAAGCAGATTGGTTGACCGCACATTGTGCACCCGTAATGGGTTCTACGTCGTTTCTGCTTCAACCAACTCAATTTTTTGAATGTCAATGCTTTGTTGGTTCGATTCAGTAGGCGTATAATTTCCTAAGATGCACCGTATTACAATGATCTTCATCTGCCGATGATTCGTCAGACTCACAAAGCTTCTATTATCGCTTCATTACCGCTTCTACCTTGAACTCGCTGTTTTGTCCTAGATGTGGAAGGCCCAGGTGAAGTATTACACCGTTTACGATTAATTTGATCTACAAAAGAAACAAAAACGAAAACTCAAAAAGTTACACTAACACTAACCATACGAATGTGATTCGTCAGGTCGTCGAACTCAACTATTTAGACCTGTGCCAGGCATCAACTCTCCCCCGCTGCGCACGCGTCACTGGCGACTAGGAAACTATCAAAAGCGACAAACACGTATCCCCGCGCAAAACTATGTTTTGAACGAATAACTATTTCGGTGACGAATGTCATTCGTACGTCAGTGGTTAAGGATTAAAAAAATATCGGCTTATTCTCACGCTGATATACTGTCACAATTTATTTTGTTCCTCTAGGATGTTATTTGTTGTTGACAGACGGGCGCATGGACATTGACATCAGCATGATCGGCATGCGCGTGATCGACGAGATCGTGAAGCCGCTGCGGGAGATCGACATTGACGACACCGAGTTCGCGTGTCTCAAGGCCATCGTGTTTTTCGACCCTAGTAAGTACACTATACCGAATTTAATCTAATCTAATTAAACGAGCCTGTACTGTCCCACTGCGGGGCAAAAGCCTCTCTCTCCCTATCCCACACAATTCTGTATCTTGCTAATGCCGGCCAGTCCTTTCGGTAGGAGTCGAGCAACTACTATACGTGATTAAGTACTTATAATATTAAGGTTTTTCTTATGACATTAAATAATACACTTTATAACTAGTGTCTTAAAGTACAAAGTTGAACGAACATTTATGGCGATATCAGACGGTTCCTAGGGCTTTCTTCAGTGCGCTCGCGAAGGCTTCGTTTGCATGTAACATACTGTTTATTTTGCGTTTGTAATCAGCAAATCCTATATTGTTTGGGCGCAGAAGGTGGCCACGTTGGCCCAGTGTATTAACAACAACTTCACTTTCCAGACGCGAAAGGCCTCTCCCAGCCACAAAAAATCAAGCAACTCCGCTATCAAATCCAGATCAACCTAGAAGATTACATCAGCGACCGTCAGTACGACGGGCGCGGCCGTTTCGGCGAGCTCCTGCTGTGCTTGCCGCCATTACAAAGCATTACGTGGCAGATGATCGAACAGATACAGTTTGCGAAGTTGTTCGGAGTCGCCCATGTTGACAGTCTGCTGCAGGAGATGCTACTTGGAGGTCAGTCACCATGTCATATGGTTTTTAGTATTTGACTTGCTAATAATCGCATATACACCATCAACAAAAAAGTAGCTGACAGATTGTATTTGCTGTGATTGTTTGCCCGAAATAACAAGTCATTTTATTGAGTAAGCTTTCAGAAACCGGGGCTTGCACATCTTATTACAAAACGTTGTTTATTCTTTGAGGGTGTACTATAGGTACACCTCTGCCTAGCCCTTCTGGGATTACAGGCGTGATGTTATCTGTTATGTTGTTTGACAATAGCCTAAACCTAAAACTGTCTTACAGACTTCAAGGGCCTATTTGGCAGTGTCCGGATCGGCACTATGTAAAGAAAATTAACAATTACATATTATGAAATGATCTGCCAGAAAATAATAATAATATGCATTTTTTATTTTGTCTGGTCTGCTATATAAGGTAGGTATTGCTTATCTGTACGCTATCTAGTGTATCTAGCTGATAAAAATCAAGTCTTATAATTGTCTGCACCCCACCGAATCTGCTTACACCATGAAACAATACATATAACCTGTGCCCGTACATGCGTAACTTCAAGTAATGTATCGCGCAGGGGCGTCAACAGAAGCGGCAATAGAGGAGCCGTCCCCCGACGCGGGCGCCGACGCGTCGCCCATGTCTACCGCCGAGTCGCCGCCGCTCGTGCCGCAGCTGCCTCTGCCCGAGCCCAGCTTCCTTCAGCCTATGCCCTTCAAGCAGGAGCCTAATATGTGAGCTACACGGTCCAACATCGATTAATTAGTGCCTTATTGTAACAGCTATTATTTAACCCTGTTACGCCAACTTGCACCTTAAATCAGTACATGCATTTAACGCTAAATGCATTTAAAACATCATTCTGTCTCTGTCGTCTTCAAACGGTTGACAGAAACAGAACGATGTTTTAAATACGTTTAGCCCAGGTTCGCACAGACGATTTTTTTTCACGCGCTGTATTTTCAACGCACTGCTTAGAGCCGAGAGTTAAAAATCCAACACTGGGTTTTTTTGACGCGCTGTGTTGCGCTCTGTTAGATTCTCAATGCTTGGCTCAATACGGAGAGTTGAAAATCTAGTGCAAGATAAAATACCGCTGCGATATTTTTAAGCCCCTGCGAACTTGGGCTAAGCGCTAAACGCATTTTTGAGATTTGTGGTGCAAGCGGGCCTTAATAAACTCAGAGTAAAGACAAATCGAAACCTCGGAAAATGTATGGTTTTACAGTTTGCTTGTAACTTTACTCCGCGTTTTGAATAATGGGGTAAACGTTTTGACGAAAACGCATACGACAATAAGTCGGTGACCGATTTTTAAATTGTTTTTTGTATGGCCGACTTTTGTAGTATGTCTGTATTGAATGTCAAATGTCCGACTTTTTACGGACCAATTTTACACGGTCGTTTGCGTTCGACGTTAAGGCGAAAGCGCCAGGTAGCCCGAGAAATTAAAATTTTCTTACGTTTTTTGAAATTTGCAAGTCAGTATTAGGTTGTATGTTGATCAAAATATGATTGGCGACCATAAAATGTATGTACATAATTATAATAATTAAAGTCATCAATACAACTCTAAGACCAGGTAATTCTATTGAATGACTATTTCATCAAATCTTGACAATTAGGATTATACAAACTTATGGAGTTATATTACTGATTTTGATGATTATAATTCTGTAATTGCATATTTGTTACGGTCGCGAATGATACTTTAATCAACATACAACTTAATACTGATTTGCAAATTGCAAAAAACATAGAAAGTTTGAATTTCGCGGGCTACCTGCAACTTCCCCCTTAAGATGAGTTGCATGACTCGTCCAGAAACAAACCTTTAGGTTTTGGTTTCATAGCTGACTGCCGCTATTAAATCGATATCAATAATTAAGTAGTAAAAAAATATCGATAATCGATCGATCAGCTCTAAAACAAGTATTTGTTATGTATCATGCTTATCATCATGAAATAAACAGGGATTAGGCGGTGTACTGCCTATATAACTATGAAATGTAGTTTTTATAATGTAGGACAATATAATCCAGTCGGATACCTTGTTGCCTTCCTGAGGAAAAGTCCATGTATTTCAAGTTTCGCATTGCTAATAATAGATCTCATTACATAAATAGATTAGTCTCCTAAATGCCAGGTAGCGATCTAACTAGCTATATCAAATTATAATTTCAAATATTTCCTTTATAAACAACCATAATCGTTTAGCTAATATATTGTCCAAGAATGCAATGTTTGTGTAAGATTTCGTAGTTTCGACAATTATTTTTTTTAGTATTGATGTGTGCAATGTATTGAACAAAGTGTCATTTACAAACCTTAAATAATTATGTATTTTCATTTATAAAAGCTACGAGAACCTATGCCGTGCGAAGACATTGCAAATTGTGCTCTCTTTACCGTATATACCGTAAAGAAATCAAGCTTACGAGCTAAATCATTAAAATACTAACTTAGTTTATAAATCATAACTAACATGTCTAATGTAAATCGTGGTGGTTGGGTGACGGTGGTCATTAGTTCCTAATTCTGGGCTAAGGATGTTATAAAACATGTAGATAATGATCATTATTGTTTGACCAGGAGCCCCGAACACGATTCGACAATGCTGAAGACTGCCGATATTACGTTGTTATAGTCACTTTTATACGATATCTTAACACGCTGTCACTCACACACACAGTGTACTTTTATGAGAATGAAAACATCCTTGGGTTATTCCCGAAAAATTGCGAAAAGGAAAGCTCTTCACGATATGCTTATACATTTTTACAAAAGTGTAACCATGGTTATATCCAAAACTACCTAGATAATGTTATGAATGTTTTAAAATTATAAATCATACCTACTCTGTGATGATTTCAATTCATGTGTTGAAATTGTGTATTCCCAGGAAACAAAGTCATTGGTTATTTCTTGTTGCCGTTTTTCACGTAATGATTGTCATAATTTTTCGTAAATTAGATTAAGAATAATGCCTGAATTAACCAATTTGTTAATATGAATTCGTATCAAAAGAATCAAGCATATCGCTATATTGAGCAGAGTTAAAATTGCAGCTTTAAAGATAAGGAAATTGTGGGAAATGCAATGATTTATATAATAGAAAAATGTAGCCATAGATATTATTGTTCAATATGTATATAAAATGAGAACATTAAGTAACTATTTTAATAGTTAAATAATTTTATGAAATATTTATACAAGATGTTAGACTTAACTTTTTGTGTCTGTGTTTTATATAATTATTTTTGTGTATAGGTGTAGGAAAGAGCGTTTGCCAATTTTTATATAAACATTTTATTACTTTAAGTTAAGAGTAGGTGTTGGATTCTACAAGTGCTGTACATCCATTCGGCTGTGTAACTTTGTAGCAAAGTTAATGAAATTATTTACATGCCTACACTTGTTGGATTTTTGTACTATTTACTAGATTATATCTTAATTTATTTGGTGTCAAGTCAAAATTATTAAGCACTACACTATGTATGTAGGCTGTTCTGAAAGTCTTGAAATTTAACTTTATTTTTCAGTTTTTAAAAAAATAATTGCCACCACAGTTTTTCTAAAATAAATGTAGCCTGTTACTCCTTGTAACATCAGCTATCTGCCAGTGAAAATCCCATCAAATCGTTCCAGCCGTTTCTGAGATTGGCCAGAACAAACAGACAGACCGACATGCAGACAGACAAAAATTTTAAATATTGTTTCTTTTTGTTATAAGTACCGTATATACGTAGGGTGTTCTGAAAGTCTTGAGATTTAACATTAATTTTTACAGTTTTTCAAAATAATTGCCATCACAATTAATACATTTCTGCATCCTTATAAACCAATCACTAAAAATGTCTTTCCATTTCTGTTCAGAAATTTCCGCACATATATTGTCCCAGGCCGAAAGTAAAGCTTCTTCGTCCCGAAATCTTTGCCCTTTCAATTAACTTTTCATGAAAGGAAACAGTCCAGTCACATGGCGCCAAGTCTGGACTGTAAAGCGGATCTTCAAGAAGTTTTAAGCCGGCATCTCGCAAAAATTGGCATGTAACGTCAGCACGATGTGCCGGAGCATATTATCATGATGAAGATATCAGGTGCAGAGTTATGACTGGACGAAGCTTCTTGAATTCCTGAATAAGATGAGGAAGGCAGATAGTGGTGTACCAAGCAGCGTTTAGTCTGCTGCTCACGGAGAACTACTTGTTCAATAATTCCCCGAATACCGAAAAGTACTTAGATTTTTTTACTTCAGTCGGAGTTTCTTCGCCTTCTATCACCCATATTTTATTTTGCTGCTTTGTGGGCACGTCGTAATAATAAAGCCACGTTTCATCGCCCGTGACGATTGAAATAATGTCTTTAGATTTTCCGTTTTCAAACTTTGCAGTAATTTTTTTACACCATATAACTTGCTCCTTTTGTTCATCGATAAGTTTATGTGGAACCCAAAGAGTACAAACTTTTCTATAACTTAAATGATGGTGAATGTAACGCTGCTGAACCAATCAGCCGTAAGAACTCTATTTGCCGGTAGGTTACTCGCCGGTCAGTTTCAATAAATTTTTAAGTGCAGAAATATTTTCTGGAGTAACTGCTTCCGCCGGTCGTCCTGAACGCGGGTCGTCTTCTAGTTTAAAACAGCCACGCTCAAACTGTACCATCTGTAGACGGTTGCACGAGAGGGACAGTTATCACCAAGTATATGCTTCATTTCTTCTAAACAGTTTTCTGTACTTAAATCCACGTAAAAAGTTATAACGCAAAATTGCGCGATATTCCATAGTCCACAAGCTATTATAGTGAACTTGTTCGAACACGATCTGCGGCAATACTGAATGCAATCAATTGACAACTGACACTAACGTATACAGGGTGACTTTGAAAACATGCGACAAAATTTAAGGGGGAGTTCTACCCATCAATATGAACAACTTTTACTATGGGACCAACTTAGACTTCGCAAAAAAAAATTCGACCTTCCCATATATATGGGAAGGTCGAAATTTTTTTTGCGAATTTTAAGTTGGTCCCACAGTAAAAGTTGTTCATCTTGGTGGGTAAAACACCTCCTTAAAGTTTGTCGCATATTTTCAAAGTCAGCCTGTATAAACAATCAAACTACGTGCTCGCGTCGGCCATTCGCCTTAGTATTATTAAGTATCTCAAGACTTTCAGAACACCCTACGTATTTCGCTCTAGTATTTGGAATAATGTAAGTTACCACAATTAGGTGATGGTATTTTATGAAATCAGTAGAAATCGTTATTTAAAGTTTAGGTAGGAGTGAACATATGATTTATAGGCATTTTATCTCGATTATATTTAAATAGAATTATATCTGTACAAGTTAGAGAAGTGATTTTTGTAATGTGTCTATATATTATATTGTGTAGACACAGTTTATATGTAGGTAGATGAACCGTTTGTTAATAAATGCTCAAAGTAGTTATGTTATATTTCCTTGTTACTCGATTGGTGTATACCGTTATGTGGTGAAAGTTACTCTTGCGTATGAATTATTGTCAAGAATTATTTTATGGGTTTAAAAAGTCGTAGATTTTACGTCATGTAAGTTAAGAAATAGGTGCCTTATTGTCCTGTTGAGGTGTACTGTTGAAAATGTACATACTATGTTATGAATTTTAGTAGAATATATTTTAATAAATAATGTTACAAAAATAAGATTTTATTATTTATTTGTCCGTGCTTTTCCTGGCTACCACTGTGGCCGTGAGGAGCGGCTGAAGCGAATATGTCAGGAGGATGCGTAGCATAGATCTGTGCACAGATAACGTCATTCTATCATACACACTAATATAGAGGTATGCTCCGTGAGCACAGCGGATTTGACTTAATCTGAATATAATTTAGACAAGCTAATTTGGCACTCTTCTCTGAATGAGAAAATGCAATATTATTCACCCATGTGAACAAAGTGGAATCTGTTATTTATGACAAGGAAATATCACTACAACCATCACTTACAGATGAAACTTGCAGGTCATAACCACCCTATTTTTAGCAACACAATCAAAGGGCCAAAACAAAAAGATCAACGCGTATAATTAATATTATAACTAATAAAACATAAGATAATCACTAAAGTAGTTCAGTCACCGTCCGAGGGCTTCTCTTGTACGTCCATGTAGCCTTGTCGGCTGTTGCCTCTGTTCTTGCAGTACAGGAATATCACCGAGGCGGCGGATACAGCAGACATGGCCAGCAGTGGAACGTACACCGGGAACATTGCCTAATCCACACACTTGTACTCGTATGGATTTTTCCAATACTCTTGTCTATATTTTAAAATCATATTCGATACGTGCTATGAAAGTTCTTGACAGTAGGTAATATTTTGAAGGCACGTGGTCTTGCGAAAAGAGTTTATGAAAAGTTTCTAAAAAAAGTTTTTATCTGAGTCGGCACCAATTGCCATAGAGAACAATAGAATAGAATATATTCTAAGGCTCTGGCCAAACTGAGGCGGATCCCGTGGGGGATACGGGCCGGAATTCGCTTCTGCTTCATCAATAAAAAAATTATCGACGCGCGCAGTCGCGTCATAATATCTAGTAAATAGTAACTTGTGTTAGCATCCCGCATCCCACGCGGGATACACATGCGTGGCCAGAGCTTTAAGCATGAGATAAGCTATCTGTAGGTAGGTAGGTATAAAGCTCAGTCTTCAAGATGCCGAGGCAAGATGGGGAGCAAGGCAGCGCCCTTAGACTAATACCACGCAGCAACCACGCGTGTATGTGAAAAGAACGCGCGAGCGCGATGTCGCGTCGGTCCGCTTCGGCTTGCGGGCGTGCCCAAGTGCTTATTCTATGTCACTGTAGATTGTGAACACCGTTAGTTTATAACCTATCTCGCGAGATTGTAAACTGTCGGTACATTGTGAACTGTACCATACTGCTTACATTATAAACGTATTAATTTTCGATACTTTATAATCTATCCATGGTAAACCGTCAAATTGTGAAGGTGAGCGAACCTGCGGGACAATTGCGTAATACTCTTACAGTAGGAATCGGTTTCATTTTGACAGTTCAATAACATACATTGTGTTATTTACGTTGTTGATCAGACAAATTTTTCCAACATATGAAGCAATGGATTAGCAATTTGCTTCAAAATTATTCAGATTGTGATTGATAGTGTGTTACACAATTAGGGTGCTGCTCTACCGACAGGGTTCACAATCTGTCCGATTTTATCACTCGTAAAATTGTGAACCGTCCATAATTGGAAGCTCTTGGCGGCAGCTAAATTGGTCGCAGTAACTAAGCCAAGGCACCCCGACAAAATGGATTAGGTTAGGTTAGAACTATGACGGCCTGGAGGTGGCCCTCAACAAATCGGAGGTCATGGTGTTCCTTGGTCCCCGGCGGGCGCCGCCGCCCGGATCACACATAGTGGTTGGGGGTGTCCTGATCGCTGTCGAGTCTACCATGCAGTACCTGGGATTGGTGCTCGACAGCCGTTGGGACTTCGGACCCCACTCCCGGCGGCTGGCGCCCAAGTTGATGGGCGCGGCCGGGGCGCTGTCAACGCTGCTTCCCAATCTGGGGGCCAGAGCGCCGCCTGTAGGCGACTCTACGTGAGGATCGTGCAATCGATGGGCCCCGATCTGGGCTACTGACCTGACGGCCGGTAGCATCGCTGTTCTGCGGAGACCGCAGAGAGCGATGGCCGTCAGAGTCATCAGGGGGTATCGCACGATCTCCTACGAGGCGGCTTGCGCACTTACCGGATCCCCGCCCTGGGACCTGGAGGCGAAATTACTCGCGTCATTATATCGGTGGCGCGAGGAAATGCGGGCGCGAGGTGAGCGACCCATGCAGCGACAAATGGAGCAGCGTCGGTCGCAGCTTCGCGAGGTCCTGGTGGCGGAATGGCGGGACAGGCTCTCACGCCCTACCTGGCCGGCCTCAGCACCATCGAGGCGGTCCGGCCGATGCTCGACCTTTGGCTCTGGAGAAGGCACGGCTCCCTGGCGTTTCGGGTGACGCAGTTGCTCTCGGGGCATGGTTGCTTCGGGAAGTACCTGTGTCGCGTAAACAGAGAGCTGGACGCCCGGTGCACTGCGTCGACTGTCGGGAGGACACGGCGTGACATACGCTGGCAGAGTGTGCCGCTTGGGAGGAGCCGCGCCGTGCCCTCATCTCTGGAGTAGGCAGTGACCTGTCGCTGCCGGCTGTCGTGAATTCGATGGTCGGCAGCGAGGAGTCCTGGGACGCGGTGCCGGTGGTTTCCTTCTGCGAGACACTCATCTCGCAAAAGGAGGCTGCGGAAAGGAAGAGTGAGATCACATCCTCCCACCCAGCCCGCAGCAGGCGCACCGGGCGTCGGCGGAGGGCGGACAACGCCCTCCCCCAGTCCCCATAAATGGTCCAGGAGCAACGGACACGGGGTCGTCCGTCGACCCCCATACATCGGACCCGAGGTAGCGGCGCGTAGTGTTCCACGCGCGCCCCTCTTAGACGTCGCGGGGGGAGTCAAACACTTCACTCCTCCCCTCGACACGAGAGGCCCGCCGTAGCGGGGCGGCACCAGCCGGGGGTTGCGGAAGGATCGTAAGTTCCCGCGACCCTCGGCGTAAGTGTGAGATGGAACACCGGGGTTGTTTTTAGTCAGTAAGAGTCAGACAGACCCCTCCGTCCGCCCCAGGGCGGAGAACATCCATGAGCATTTTCCACCTCGAAACAAAAAAAAAGGTGAGGTTAGAGCGGTGCCAACCGCGCGCGAATCAAGCGAGCGGCGCCGCGGCAGCGGCCGGCGAGCGCTTTTTCCAAGTTAGTCGCAATTACTTGGCTATTTAGTATTCAATTAGCGTAAGGTGCGTTCGTCACATGCAAATTTGATATCAGTTCACAATAAATTTGTCGGCTTGCCATGGATACATAAGCGATGATGGATATACACCCATCATCGCTGCATCGTTTGCTTCGTTTGCTTGCGTTTGCGTTTGCTTCGATAGTTTATAATCTCGCCAAATAGATTATAAACTAACGAAGTTCATAATCATACGGTACACGAGCGGCAGGTTGCCAACGGCAGAGCCAACTGCAGCCGCGTCGACCGCAACGTGCCGCTCATGTTTATGAGCACTAAGGACGCCGCGGCATGCCTAAGGATATCGTGGCATCGTTGCGGTCAGTATGCGCTTGCATGTGATGCCGAAAGATTCCGTGCCGTGCCGCCAGGGCCAGGATTTAAATTAAAAATCTTGGAAATCAATTTTAACCTACTTGTCGTATCGGCATGAAAATTTTTATTTAAATGTAGTTCGGAAGACAATACTGTAATTTGGTATCTTGGAGCTGATCTGACGATGGAGCTAGGAGAGGATAGTGGAACTCTTCAGCGACTAATAGTAAACCCATCGAGTTTGAGCTCATATGATTCAGTTTGACAAGACCAATATATTGGGCTTGGTAACGAGGATCTGATGATGGAGCCAGAAGGTGTATAGTGGAATTCTTCAGTGGCTACTAGTAAATCCCTCGAATTTGGGGTTATATGATTCGTTTTGATGGAAACTTTGTATGTACCTATATGTAGTTCGGATGAATCACAATTCAATTTCAATTCAATTTATTCAGGAACAATTCCCGTTGTGTTTGAAATCATAAATAAATAAATAACATTTTTGGTATCTTGGAGCTGATCTGATGATGGAACCAGGAGGTGGATAGTGGAACTCTTCAGTGGCTTCTAGTAAACCCCTCGAGTTTGGACTCATAAGATTCGTTTTGATGAATCCAATATATTGCACTTGGGGTTCAGGGTCTGATGATGGAGCCAGGAAGTGGAAGTGGAACTCTTCAGTGGCTACCAGTAAATCCCTCGCGTTTGAGCTCATATGATTCATTTTGACGAGTCCAATAGATTGTGCTGTATAACGAGGGTCTGATGATGGAGCCAGGAGGTGGATAGAGGAATTCCTCAGTGGCTACTAGTAAATCCCTCGAGTTTGGGCTCATATGATTCGTTTTGACGAGTCCAACAGATTAGGCTTAGTAACGAGGGTCTGAAGATGGTTGATTGTTAGTTAGTTAGTTACAAGTGAAGCTAATAAAAGCGTGTTAAAAAAGTTCAAAAAGTACTTAACTTTTTGAAGTCATTTCTGAATTGAGCATTTGTGCTCAATTCAGAAATGACTAAATAACCACTTAGACGGCTAAATTCAGCTATTCTCATGATATTTTCCAAATTCAGTTACTGCCTGAACGAATGATAATGCTAACATAGGTTCATGCAATATAAATCCTACAGTAATTAGACAATGGAAAACAAACTCCCGGGGGGATGTGACAAAAGGGGAGGATGAAAATTACATTATTTTTGACGTAGGACGTCTAGTTATTGAGATTTGTAAAAAACGAGGCGCTGATTATTACCTTATCTAAGTTGTTACCACTTACCATAAACGCGCAGATGACTATAATATCTATGGGGAAGGCAACTGTCAAAATGGCGCTGTCGTAGCTAGTTCCCAACACAAGCCAATAATACAAGGCGTGAGGCGGTTTTATTTTATTTTTGCGAAAATGATGCGTTGTTGTGTTACTAAATACTCCGAAATTGGAGTCGACCATTTCCCGAGAGACCCTAAAATTAAAAGATGGTGGCTTATAGCTATTCGTAGAGATGTTTTATAAATTAAACAGAGTAGAAACATTCTGAAGAAAGTGACTTTGAGGATATATTTATGGTTTTAAATTCTGACACTTTCCATATTATTTACTTGATTTAAAATATTGAAATCACCGAAAATAACGAAATAGCGAAATAAAAATAAACTCGTGAATTAACGAAATGTCAAACTTACTATAGGCCGTGGGGACCTAGCTATGATCACGCCATCTACAATTAGCTTTGCCCGACCTTCCCCATTAGAACAATGTATGGTATTCAATGAGGATAAAAACTGCCACTTGCTCACTTCAGATGTCACCACCATTGTCCGTCTTAAAATTTGACAGCTAGCTGTCAATATCCATACAGTTTTTGTAAACAATCAACTTCTTTTACTCATAAATAATTAATATGCCCCGTTGCGCAGCTGTTGACTGCAAAAATCCGGGGACCCATGTATTCCCCAAAGATGTTAAAAGAAGAAAACTGTGGGAGAGAGCTCTCCGAAGAAAAATTGGAAGCTCAATAATACGTTGAGGTTATGTGCTATCCATTTTAAACCTGAAGACTTATCAGAGAAATTTGTACACAGGTGATGCTTTTTGTCATAAAAACAGAGAACTAAGTCTGTTTTCGTTACAGGCTCTTGTGGGTATTTATATAAATGCATTATTTAAGGGTGTGTTTGAATCGACCAAAATATATCTAAGTAGCATCTAAGCAGCATTCGCTATGTTGCATTGTATACCCTCATACCAAACTACCTACTGCCTAATATTATCACATATCCTGCACTGAATCTCATAGTAATTTAGAATGTTTCGCACATAGATAGATCCTTTTTGTCCGTTCTAGGTGATAAAAATATCTATATATTTACCCTCAATTTTTTAATTTACGAAAGTCAAACCAGTCCATCCGTCAGCTGAAGACAGATTCGTAGACATTTTTGTACCGTTTTTGTATATTTTATAATCGACACAACAGTGAACACATAAACAACAATGGCGGTCTTAAGACGGACAAAAGTGCTGCCACCTATGACGAGCTTTCAGTTTTTAACCCCATTCAGATATATTATGACACACGAGAAATAAAAAAATAAAAATCATTTCTTTCATACGTTTATCACCAATTTACATGCGATTGATTTCTTAATTATTACCAATAGGTATGAGTCAACCGCACATCAGCGGTGACACTAGCACTACGAAAATCGCCCTTACTGCTATAACATAAAGGCTCAGTCAATGACAAATTGTTATCACTTGTGTGCGGTTGACTGTAAATGTCTATACATATTTTTAGTAGAACAAACCAAATAGGTTATTGTAGAATTTTGAGATCACATAATATCAAATGCATAATTACTTTGATCAGTCGACTTCCGGAAACGCAGGTCTACGCGAGACACAATGGTTTATTGATTGTTTCGGTAATATGACGGCATTCAACCGGTTAAGTAATAATATAACGTTTACACAACGTTATCATAATAATTATGCCAAAGAAAAGTAACGAAATCGAGTATATCTTCTTAGAAATTGTAAGAAAACATAAAAAAATATTTAATATAATGCAATTTAGCGTCGGAAAGACTAACAACATAATACAATAATACATAACAAAAACACTGAACTTTTCAAAAATGGCGTATTGATACTTTTTTAATCTGTCAGGGTGGAAATAAAAATAGGTTACAAATAACACTAATAAAAAATATACGCAATAGGTCAGGTAAGCGTTAGAATGGAAATGTACACTTGCAAATTAAAACTATTATCCTTCACTATTATAGTTTTAGGTTACTTTCGGTTGGCTTACAGGGCTTTTGTCGAAAATATTGGCAGAAGTGCCGAACATGGTATTACGACAGGGATGTCGTAACACCATGTTCGGCACGATTCGGCACAAGCCAGAGCGGCAACATATTCATTCGAGTTTCCGGCAATGCCGAACCGTGCTGAAGCACCCGAAGTGCCACACGCCACACAGTCGTCTTCTAATAAAATACTACTTAGATCACCAAGCTTCCATGCTTGGTGGATCTTAGTAATCTTATGACCAAATATTTTCTTAATCACCAAGCTGGACGGACCAGAGTATACGGTCATTTCAATCATGTTTCCTGTTTCCAGTGAAGCTAAGGATGATTTTAAATTGAGTAAGGAATCAAATTAATAATAAAATAGTCTGTTCAAGAAATAACGAAATTATTATCAAAAACTTTTAAACAATATCGAATATTTGAGTAATTATTTTTATTTAGACTAGAGATAAATTCTTTATGGCTTTATGTATCCGCATATAAATCGAGCTGCCACCTGAACGAGTATTTTGTGGGAGAGAACAAAATACTATAGGGCGACTAATCTTAGCTACGTTGACTTTCCTGTACTATTTTTTAAGAGTTGCCCGAAGTGCACATTGCGACTGGGTCAGAACGGATTAGCTGCCATGCCCTGCTGAGCTTTCAAAGTTTTGTTTGTTTCCTCATTATAATCTACCAGAGCGAATTAGCGAAATGCCAAATGGAGCACAGCGCAGCACAACATAGCTATAGGATGTCACCCTAGGGGCGCGTTTATTTGACGCGAAAAATCCCGCATCGTATAACCTAACGGTAATTTTACTCCCTAAATCTACGCTTAATATATTTGGCATTAAAGTGCTTTTCCGAAGGCGACCGCAACCGCAAACGGCAACATCGCCCAATCGCAAAGACTCGACCGGTTGTTATTGTACCATCGCGGTGACTATTCAATCTTATTACCTTAGTAATAAGGTCGAAAAGTGTTTTACCGCAAATGTCCGCGATGGGGACCATCGCGGACATTTGCATCTATGAAAACGGTAACAGGGGGCAATGTTGCTAGCTACGTAAGCGTTTTTATATTTACATAGACACCAGTCGTGTCCGTGCGGTCTTCATAGCAATTGGGCAGCGGTTGCCTTCGGAAGTGCACCTTTACTATAATTAAGTTTATACTAGTCCGAGCTTCTCAGAGGTCGTTCAGAGGTCGAGCCCGCGAGCGCGTGGTGTTAACGCCCACATAGCAGAACCCGGCGTCGACGCCGTGCTCTAGTAGATACTGCAGCCACTGCAGCTGTTTTATTGAAGGCTTGTCTGCGTCCGTCTTTACTTCTACGAACTTTATCTGTGAAGAAAGAAAGATACAATGGATGACTATAAGTATAATTTAAGTCTTATTCACTAAACTGTCCCTTGGATTTTGAATTATTGAATGGCCACCAAGCACAAGCAGGCAACCCACCGGTGATAAGTGATCACCTTCAGACATCTGCAACTGATGCATCGCATGCATTCTGCATTTGCAATTTTGTTTCCAAAAATATGTATTTGGAAAAATTACTGTAAAATATGCAAAAAAAAGGTTCAGTTTGCGTGACACTTTAATTTTTACATAGTTATTCTAAAACCAACTTAATTAACAGTCACATAAAGTTGAACAACAATTGGAAACAAGGATTTGAATAGACTACTTGTTACCACTACAGATAAAGCTGAAATCACACTGGCACCCATATACTCCTCTGAGCACAGCAAATGCTGGTAATAGGTACTCTTACTTTGCTTGACGCTTCTTCATAGAGCTCTCTCTTCTCTATCACTCTCTCACTGCTGAGAATCGTGACTCTTGACGTCTTTCCCCATCTATTACGATCAGTGACCTGGTGGAGTGCGGCGCTGATAGGTATCGCCAAATGCTCGGATATTTGATCCGACCATCTTTTTGGGCTTCGGTGTCTAGGTCTTTTGCCCTCTATTTTTCCAGTCACCATTAGACGTTGGTACTGATATCCATGTTGTTGGTACCTCTGCGGGCAACGTGGCCGTATCTTACGACACGTTGCAGGCAGGTTAAAGACAGTTGTTGTGATATCCCTAATTTGAGGTGTTAGAGCTCAACTACAAAATAATCTGCAATAAATACCTGTTTAGTGTGTATATTCCACAGCGTAAGGTCAGGGAAGCCACTCTTGGCGTACCCGTAGTTGCTGGCGAGCCGGCGACACACGGCCGCCACGCCACGCGCGCCCAGACATGACGTCACCTCGCGGACCAACTGCCAGCCTATGCTACGCTGGATCTCGGATATCTCGCCTACGATTACATAAAGAACATTATTAAATAGGCCAGTGTAGTATCTATGGGCGAAAAAAAAATCTGCTGTTCCCTACAATTATGTTCGCATAACTCGTCAAAATGTAGGGAACAGCAGATTTTTTTTTGCGATTTCAGGTTTGGTCCCATAGTAAAAGTTGTTCATAATTATGAGTACAATGAACCCTGTTGATATATTTTGCATACTATTGTATAGAATCAAGTTTTTCTAACTGAACAGACAGCTGTGCTGCTGGGGTGTTTGTTGCGCCACTTCTTCTTCCCCGCTAAAGCACTAGGAAGTGGTGAAGGACGGGCGTGCCGGGGACTGTCTTATGTAATTTTGACTTTCGAAAAGTGCTGATTTTCAGCCTAGTTTGAATACTTTTGATATCTAAGATGAACATTCTTGGTATTTAATAACTTCACATCATTACATGCTTTATTTTGAAACTGCAATTACCACCACGACATGAATGTCCAGTCTGTTATGAATAATACACTTATGACTAAATTAACATTACGACAGCGAAACTAAGGTCTTAGCGCAATGTAGAATGCATACGGAGAGGGAGCTCCCCGAACGCTTAGTTACGGAGCGCATGATACTTTAAAACATTTAGGATTGTATTGGTTGTGATCCTGATGGCGGAATAGCTCTGAATGGGTTTCAAAACTAAGTAAACACCAGCACGGCAAGCCCCACTAACAAGCTTCTGAAAACCGTTCAAAGATTTCCACTACTGTACGAACTTAAATATCCGCCAATACTTACTCTCAGGCCGGCCATCCCAATTAGCTTGTATGACCGCTAACAACATATTCTCGGTACATTCCTGTATGAACATCAGCCTCTCATCAATCAGCGTCTTCCGGTTAAGGTAGAAGCTTTCAGAGAACATATCTAAAGGATATCGTTGGTAGTGGCTCATGAAGATACCGGCGACGCCGCGTGGTTTGCAGTAGATTATGTCCCAGAATAGTAGAAAGAATATTGTGGAGACGATGCGGCCTTCCCAGTGCTCGCCTGCAATGGAAAGTAATATTATTGAACCTTTGTAGGCTTAATACCTCTGACTACCCCTTTTAGGCGCCTGCGCCTAGTGTGATTTTACTTTGATCTGAATAGGCCTTTCCCATCCATTGTGTAGTGACTTTTAGAAAAAAAAAAGTTTTTGATGGTGGATGGTGGTTGTTGCTGAAGCTCGTCTCGATTGCTTCTACGCTACGATGCGAATGCGATGCGCCTCCCTGGTGGTGGTGGTGGTGGGCTGCGGGCCAGCCCCAACAGTATACTGCAGTGTGTCGCGAGTAGACTGGACTGCTTGTGTGTAAATCATATTGCTGCAAGCTTTCTTTCCACATCCGTATTGAGCTTGTAGCGGGGATTATCATAACTATATGGCAGTGTTAGGTTAAGTGTGTAGATTAACGGCCGAACCCCACTACCTATCTATCACCAGTTTTGGCATACTGGAGATAGAAAAACCTATCTATCTATGGTTTTAACGTCCCAATAATCTATATGAAATTATCGAATCTTACCGGCCTGACATAAGGACAGATAGAATTATACTGTCTACCAACAATAGCAATCTGTCTTTTACTGAAAATATGTTATTGGGTTCGGCCGTAAGTTCAGTGGTTGAGAAATATTGTTACTAAATATTGAGTCTATGTTACTTGTTGTTAAATATAAATAAATAATAGTGCTTTTTGGGCCATTTTCAGGCCTACTCTGACATATTGTTAGTGCATACTACAATCCGATGTCTAGTATTGCCAAGGCACGTTTGCTGTTAAAATTAGAATATTACGCAAAGCTGAAACAGCAGATGGTGCCACATGGACACGAAGTAAACAAAGCAAACTGACAAAGGCGAGCGGCAACATTTTTCGGCGCTTTTCAATATATTTTAGCTTTATTTCATCCTTGTATTGTATTATTTCATCATGCCTTGTATAATTGTAGGTTAAAATAATACCAAAAAGTTAAAAACATGCTTAGAAGAATTTCAAACATAATTTTACAATCAACTTTTAATGTTACATTCAAGTAAATAACACTAAAAATATTGTGTTTTTACATTAGGTTAATACCTGTAAAATATCCTTCAATCTTGTAGTCTTCAGCTCTAAAATGATCAGAACACAACCTTTAATGTTTTGTGATTGTAAAATGCTTGCAACGAAGCAATTTACCACTGCTTGCGAAGTTATCCGTTTTTAGTGAATTAATGAACACCTTCGTTCCTGCATATACTACCTAATGGCACAACACTGATTAACTGACCGATTCATTATTACTATCTATTATAGAATATTCCTGACGAACGGATATCACTAAAATAATATATCAGTAGATTGTAAACACACCGGATTTCTCAGTAAACTATTATCTAAACATAGATATTTTTTTATGACCATACATGGAAAAGGAGGCCTAACCATGAAGTTTGTTTTTCTGTTTACATTATTTATAAATTATTTATTCCCCTTAAAACTATAATTACAGGTTGGATTACCTAATGCGATAGTATGGTCTCATAAAATGAATTTATCATTAAAATTATTTGAAATTATTAAGAACTTTAACCTTTTTACTATAACCTTTCCGTTAGCTAATCTTACCACAGACTGATGCCATGTTGTTCTGTTTACCAAGCGTTGCAGGTGCGCCCTCTAGCGGCATAAATTGTCAGTAAGGTTCCCTATTAGCTAATACTAAGAGTATTGATAATAGTTTTATCACAGTGTCTTTTAAAGTTCATTACCATTTGTAAACTGGCCATTATTGATATAGTGGGTAATACAATATTCTTCACACGTAAGTGTAGTCCTGCCTTCTTTAGTATGTACTTCAAATTTCAGTTTGCCTCTTTGGTTGTAGTTACTGTAACAAGACAAAAGTAAAAATTATATCTATGTAAATCCGCGCAAGAGCGGCCGTCGTGGTGAAGTTTAGGGGAGACATTGTTAGGGAAAATTTTCATCATCATCAATACTGCTGAATCTATATTCAATTCAAAGAGAGCATAAACTATCCTATTATCTCGTGAAACACGATTTGAAATAAGGGCTATTTCATAACAATATGGGTTTGAAGATACTACGCGCGCAACATTAAAAGTTCAATAAACACTTCAGGAGAAAATTGCTTTAGAATTTTAGTAAAGCTGATATGAGACACTTCAATTTTGTTCATTTATGCTTTACATATATTTCACTTGAAGTGAAACATCTGATAACAAAATTAATCAAAAGTGAAACGTAAATTCATTAGTGAACCAATCCAAAGATGTTGAATTTCGGCATTCGGCAACTGATACTCGCGCTCCAAATGAACAAAAATGAAATTGAAATTGAAGAAAGAAAAATTCATCACTATGTAATTTTTTCGGTGTCATGTGAACATGTAATAAAAAAGTGAACATTCACTCGAGTGCGTTCTGAGTTGACATCACTATCGCTTCACTCGAGTGAACGTTCATTTTTTTGTGACTGTAGATTACTTACTCCATTGGTTGTTTATAAAGATGGTCACCCGACAGCGTTCTTTCAAGTATAGTCTCTTTATCAGCATATGACCGTAGTTCCTCCCTCAATGATTCCTCCAACAGTATATTCTGCTGGTTAGCGATCTTCAGAGCGCGCGGCCGCATTTCGTCTTTCATCTCCTCTGTCGTATCTTCTGAAATGAATCCTTCTATCAAAATCTTTGCTGCCTGGAAAAAAAGACATTTTGGATTTGAGGAAAACTTTGAACAAGAAAAAATTATGTCCATAATATTATTAGATTAAAATACCTAAACTGTATTAAATCTAACTCTACTCTACTCGAACGCGTTAAGATAAAAAATAACATGATAATTATCTTGGTTGTATGTCTTTGGTTTTGTACTTTCGTTTTTTGCCAAAGACATCCCGAAATCATCATCAAAGAAATCCCGAAATTAGTTATTTTTCACAATGTAGTTTTTGGAAGTCGTTTTTTTCTTTTTGTCAAAACTATTTTATTTTGAAATCGGTTAAAAATGATCAAAGTTTCACCAATTATGAACTAACTGGGTCCAAAACTCCAGAATTTGCCGAAACTACTGACCACTACTAGAGACATTTCCTTAATTTCAATACGTCGATCAATATTAGCACTAGATAAAGGATCAGGAACAAAAATAAGTTGCTCAAGTGGCCACGTTTACACACAGATTTAAATCGGTCCTTTTATTTT
Organism: Fissipunctia ypsillon; assembly: GCA_947568875.1. Taxonomy (NCBI): domain Eukaryota; kingdom Metazoa; phylum Arthropoda; class Insecta; order Lepidoptera; family Noctuidae; genus Fissipunctia; species Fissipunctia ypsillon. The sequence continues at coordinate 8,499,320 of OX387659.1, read as the reverse complement.
TCGTACTACGAAATATAGAAAAAAAATAATAACATTAACAACTTCAGTTTATTATAATCTTTATCACTCAAACAAGTTTAATCACGATTGCAAAATATTTTGTTAGGTCTGTGGCGGCATCGCCACAATGGAACGCGTCACACTGACGTCACGCAAAATCCTGCATCGCGCAAACAGAGTTTACCGCGCGACTAGCATATATACAACATCCCGACATCAACCGTCGGGCAGTAGCCCACCAGACACAACAGCCCGTCTGGTCGGAGGATCCTCCCTTTTCTATGGAGGATGAGTGAACTTTACACCCTGTTCCTCATGCCTCCTAACTGGTGACCCCGAACATGAACGTCAGCGCAGCCTTCGTGCAACTACTACAGCGTGACGTCATCAGCATCACTTCCTCGAGCTTTCGAGCGGCGAGTCACACAGCCAGCCAGCACCCACGGCTTCAACGGGTATCCTGACCACCAGCATGCAGCGACCGCGCATACCTGGTCATCACCCTCAGCCTCATCAGCAACCTTGGCACAGCACACTGCACTCTCGGCCGGTCAAACAAGCAGAGCCCTTCAAACCTCTCCTGGTCGACGCCAGCAGTCAGCCTCAACCCGGCGCTGTACCACATCCGACGCATTGGAGCATAACGCAGCGCCACCCCGACTCAATGGGGGCATCTCCGCAGACAGTTCCGACTCACGGTGAACTATGCGGCACCCGGTTCCGACTCATTGGAACCTCAACTGGCCCTGGCAAGCATCGCAAGATACACGACTCAGCCCACTATCGACCTCCGGTCTCCGGAGGGGAGTGATGTGGCGGCATCGCCACAATGGAACGCGTCACACTGACGTCACGCAAAATCCTGCATCGCGCAAACAGAGTTTACCGCGCGACTAGAATATATACAACATCCCGACATCAACCGTCGGGCAGTAGCCCACCAGACACAACACCCGTCTGGTCGGAGGATCCTCCCTTTTCATAGAGGATGAGTGAACTTTACACCCTGTTCCTCATGCCTCTATAGGTCCTTCTGTCAACGTACAGCAATAAAAAATGTCGCTCGAAAATAAAAAGTCATTTTTATAATAAGTAAAAAAATATTTATTCGAAAATGAAACTTAACATCTAAGCAATAACGTTACAAACATTTTGTTGACAATTTCGTGCTTCCTCTATTTTGGAATTAGACATAGTTCTTGGTATTAGATTTCAATGCTCAGAACAAAGTAAGTACCTATTGAATGACGTAGAGTTGCAGAATATATTTTTTTAGTCGAAGGTTCGTTTGTATGGTGGCAAATATTTCTGACCGATTTGAAATTGTAGTAGGTTGTTACTAGTACAATATTTAGTTATTTTATTACGACATTGCTATTAATTGTGTTGGCTCATTGTAATCAACCCGTATAAGAAATGGGTGCGTCTACTTTTGTACGCAATTTAGAAGTAATAAAAATATTTGTATTAAAAATCCATTCGATTTAAATGCGAAATGGGTCGCTAAGAAATGTACAAACAAAATCATCTGCCTAGCCTTTTCCCAACTATATTGGGGTCGGCTTCCAGTCAAACCGGATGCAGCTGAATAACAGTATTTTACATGGAGCGACTGCCTATCTGACCTCCACAAGCTTGGGTAATACGATAGCCCTTGGTAAGACTGGTTGTCAGACTTTCGGGCTTCTGACAGCCCGTAACGACTGTCAAAGATACACGAATGACAGCCGGGACCAACGGCTTAACGTGCTTTCCGAGGCACGGAGGGGTCTTGATATGTAAAGATGGTCACCCATCTACGGACCAACCGCGGCAAGCATAGCTTAACCTGATCGATCGACCCGTGCGGTTTTTATTTCTTAGCCCCAAGTCACGAGCCGTAGAAATCTACAAACAAAAATAACATATAAAATAACAATACTACTCCATGCATTCCCTTTTCCAGAACAGTCGATGTTTGTTACAATAGTTGGCGCGTTGTCGCAAACATTGGTCAACCAATCATAATATTTGCGATTTGATTTATATTTACTATTTAATTCGGTTTTTATAGTATTCATAAAACCACTGATTAATATAAACTTACCGAAAAAAAGATATTCCCTCCAAAATCTTGGTGTTACGGTGGTTATTTACACAGTTTTTCAATGCGCACTGCGGCATTTTGACGTCTTCACGTTGGCTATGATTTGATCATACTAATTTGAAATAAGACCACAAAAGTATTCGTGCTCTTATTTTTCGGGACGTTTTTGAAGCGCTTATCGGGAATCTAGTGCTATTATTGATCAGTTTCAATATGAACAACATTATCACGTCTACATTTCCCAAAGGGTTAAGTCCCATCATCCAATGTAATTGGAGGCGAGCCAATTTTATCATAGGAATTTAATATTTTATCTAGCATTAGCCAAAATGTTCAAAGGACAATGGGCGAAAGTGGTCCAAGAGCCTCCACTGATGAGACTTGGGGGAAATGGAAGTGCTTATTTGTCTTATGATTTTGTCAAAACTACTGACCACTACTAGAGACAGACCGCTAGTAACAATAATGTTTCCGAAAACAATCCGTTGTCCAGAATGTGCAGACAATATCGAGCCTTTTCAGGATAAACATCGTAAGCGCCAAAAATCACGAAACAATTTTTTCTTTGTAACCTCTTAATTAGACAGTTTTACATGTTGTTGCGATTACTCTTAAATTTTGTTTTAAATTTACACGACTTTATTGTTGTAAGAAATTATCATCGTAAATGAAAAACATCGTTAATTAGGAAAGAAAAAACTCTTTCCTGTAAAAAGTGCAATTGTCGCTTACGATGTTCTTCCTGAAAAGGCTTGATATAGTGCAATATAATGTAGACTTGTTTTTGAACGGTTTTAACGAATATAGAAATTCTTTATTTATGTTGTAAATGCAACAGTGTCATTATCTCATATTATTCCACCTTAACTGTCACTAAAGAAGCACAGAGTTTGGCCAACGAAAGCTGACCACGAATTACTTTCAAAAATTTTAGTATGGCAATATTTTAGGACTGCCAAAATTGTCAAACTCAAAGCATTTATTTCAATTAAACCAATTACAGGCACTATTAATTGTTAAAGAGTCAATCAGTTAGTCAGAAAATTGAAGCTAGTCGCCCATTCCAAAACGTAGATCTCTATGGAGAAGAATGGGCAAGAAACTCCATGGACACTCTTTTAAATCAAATTCCAATCAAATTATTACAAAATCCTGGGTAGGTACATTGTTATTGTTGCTTCTATATGTGAGAACAATGAAAAAAAATTAAAAACAATTCAAAACATAAGATTAAAAATAAGCCCTGGTAGTTAAGAGATGACCAATCTCCACTGACGGCGCCCGTTCACGAACATGACACGTGAATCAGCACCATCCAGCTCAACCATTTTGTAGGGAACCGAATGATCCAACACATTGACGTTTCATACTTGAGTCATCTTGTATTTACGTGCATCGTATTTTCATTGATTCTGTTTAAAACGTAGACAGAGAATCTATTCTCTGTCTACGTTTTACCTCTAGGTAGACATGCTCTTAAAATAATAATAATTGGGAAAGTGAGATGACATGTATGTCAAAATGTATATGTGTGAGCAGGACATAGCATAAATTTTCTATCTCTATTTGCGTATCGGTTTTTTGTTGTTTGCCATCACTAGTCATAGGTGGCAAACAAGTTGTGGTGTTAAAAGATTTTCGTTGATAAAAACTGTGAAACGCTTATTTTGTGTAATTTGTGACTTTGTTGATATTCCAAAAGGTAATATTTATAGTGTAGTGATGGTGAATTGCTATATATATGGCTGTAAAAGTCGTAGTGAACGAAATCAACCAAACATAACCTTTCACCGGTAAGTAGCATTTCGTATCTATTACTGCAAGTAAAGCAAAGATTTATTGTACTCAAGACTATTTTCTGTCAATAATAAGCAACATTTATTGATAATTTCATCAAAACAGATGATACAATCCTAACTTGTTTTTTGTATTAACCGACTTATGTGTGAGGCATATTAAGCTAGGTTATTATCTATGTTGCTTCGTGTCATTTGTCAATAGTCGGATATTAGCTTGACAGGGATACCAGCACTTAATTATTTTTACCACTAAACGTATTTAATCTTTACCTTTTTTTTTAGTTTTCCGATTGAACCATTTTTAAGAAATATGTGGACTGGTACGGGCCGAGTTTATATAACTATACTGTTTATATTTTGAGGTGAAAATAAATTTATATCTTAGTTTAAATTGTAATAAAATAATAATTACAATTCATTTGTTTTCGCGCTTCACCTTCACCCCGGAAGCATTTAGTTCGCGCGCGTCCTGTTTTTATTTGCTAAACTACTGTTATGTAAAGCACTCTTGATTATAAAGTTTTACTATGAGATTAACCCTGAAATATAAAAATAAATGTCTGCTGTTTCATGCAAAAACGCATGAAATTGATGTTTTAGTTTGCTATTTCAAAAAAAGTGAAAAAAAGAGAAAAAAGAAAAGTAAAGTTATGAATACGTCACCCCCTGAAAGGCGACAATGAATTGAATAACTCTTTGTAGACGTAGTACAATCAAAAGATTTATTTAGCACCAGACTACCCACACGATAGAGTTAAAGTTTAAGTATGGCAATATTAATTGCACGTAGCTGTAGTAATGTACTTATGTCGAACTATCGCTATCTCATACTGCATACGCTGAGGACTTGTCTACATCTATTCTCTGTCTACGGTTTAAAATAATGCCGAAAACAATCAAAAGTTCGATGAGGAAGCTTCTATTTACTATGATTGACAAATACGAGGAGGGATCAAAAAGTAGTGAGAATGAGATAGAATATGATGACTATTGATAACATAATAATTTATTTTTCTACATAATCTCCATGTCTCTCTACACACCGAGTCCAGCGCTTTTCCAAGGCTTCAATCCCTTTCAAAAAAAAGTTTTGTCTTGGTCCTGCAAAAAGCTCTCCACGGCATCCATCACCTCGTTATCGTCTTCGTACCTGTTTCCCCTTAAGTATTCTTTCAATTTGGGGAACAGATAAAAATCGCTAGGCGCCACATCTGGTGAATAAGGGGTCAACCAATTCGAAGCCAGCTTGCTGAATGGCAGCCATCGCAACTGCCGACCTGTGCGCGGGTGCGTTGTCGTGATGAAACAGCGCGCCCTTTCGAAGTTTCCCTCTCCTTTTCTCTTTTATGGCATTCCTCAACTTGGGAATTAAAGCTGCATAATATTGGCCTGTAATAGTGGTTCCACGCTCCAGGTAACAATCAACAATATCCCTTCTGAGTCCCAAAATATTGAGGCCATAACCTTGCCAGCACGCCACGGCACGAAACTTCTTCGGGGTCGGTGATGATGGCCGTTTCCATTGCGAAGATTGCCGTTTTGTCTCGGGATCAAAATGATGGACCCATGTTTCGTCCATTGTTACGAAACGAGACAAAAAGTTTTCAGAATCTTCTTGAAACTTGTCCAACAATATCTTCGAAATGTCAAGTCAATTTTGTTTCTGACTGTCGGTTAACATTCTCGGCACCCATCTTGCGGAGACTTTTCTCATATTTAAAGATTGTTTCAATATGGATTGAATACTTCCATATGAAATGCCCGTTACTTGAATTAAGTATCGGATGGTAACTCTTCGATCGCTCAATACAATTTTCTCGACTTTTGCAACATTTTCTTGGGTGACTGACGTCGATGGACGGCCGCAACGATGTTCGTATTCCGTGCTCGTTCTCCCTACTCGAAATAGAGAAGCCCACCTTGCGACAGTGGAATACGGCGGAGCAGACTCTCCTAATGTTGCCTCCAAATCGCAATTAATCTCTTGCGTCGTTAACTTTTTTAAACAGAGGTATTTAATAACGGCTCGCACTTCGTTTTTCTCCATTTTCGAGAACACGTTCCGACACGAAGCAAACAAATGACTACATTCAGAAAAAAACAAAAGAGAATCGAAGATGTTTTTCTTTATTAATATTACAATACATAACGTAATAATTGGACTTCAGATTTATATACTGTATATTGTCATATCTGTGCTGAATTGTCTTAGTTTGTAGTCTGTCTCTGTACTTATTAAAATAAAATAAAAGTCTGTTAGATTATTAAATGTTTGAGAAGAATTATTAGAAGCACCAAATCTTAGTCACAGTTTTAATAGTGAACAAATAACTGACATTATTAACATGGTGAAACAAGTTGCAGAAAGTAGAAAAATACATGACTGATAATCTCGAACAAATGGATGATGACGAGTTATATTATTGGACCGGTCGAACAAAACAAGATGCAATCTTAAATGAGACTCCATCACTCAGTGATTGCAGTGAACCCAAAACTGCTCTTGCTATAATCTTGCAAAGCTAACGACCGGAGAACCGAATGAGAGGTTAGCATTGATTTTCCACATGAGTCGCAGGAAACTTGAGCGATTAATGAAATCTGCTAGAGAAGCATTGACTCACGAATATGTCATACGCCATCTTGGCTGCAACCATATTGAAAGAGAGAGGCTGCTGCAGCGGAACTTATTGATACCAAATGCACTTTTTGGAACCCCTGCAAATAACAAACTTATTACTGCCATTGACGGGTCTTATGTTTATATATTTAAAAGCAGCAACTTCGGGTTTCAAATCGAAACATATAGCCCACACAAGTATCTCAATTTATTGAAAGTGTATATGATAGTGTGCAGCGATGGCTATATTATTGAAGTAACTGGGCCTCATGGAGCCAAAAAGTCCGATGCATCCATAACTTTGGACATATTGCACAATGAGGAACATCCTTTCCATGTATTTTTTAATCATGGTGATATATTCATTCTCGACCGAGGGTTCAAAGACGCTATGAGTGATCTGGAAGCGTTCGGCTACGAAGCACATATGCCAGCAAGTGTCGCGGTCGGTCAGACACAATTAACTGTCTCTGAAGCAAATGAGTCGAGAATGTTAACAATTACCAGATGGGTGGTCGAAGCCGTAAACGGACGCATTAAACGTGACTTCAAACTATTTCGCCAGGAGTACTTTCACAAAGAAATGCCCCACATGTTTGCTGATTTTAGGATAGCAGCTGTTCTAATAAATGCATTCCATGTTCCCATTACAGACAGCACACATGCTCCTGTGTTTCTTGAGAGAATTGCAATACGGAGGGAGATGCAAAATGTTCTGGCTGAATTATACAGCGTCGTCGTCTTCACAGACAACGAGTAGCGTTCCAAAATATGGACGCAGAATTGCTAGGTCTTGAGACGTTGCCAAGATTGACACAGGACGACCTGATTTTATTTGCACTTGGGTCATACCAGCTGAAACTGGCCAACAGCTAATATGCCGAGCACGTACGTAATGATGGCGAGTATTCGATCGAATTGTATCGAGATTCCGAAGAGCTAACCGCCGATTTGAACGAAGCTGGTATTCCTGGAGAGAATTTATGGTTATTGAGAGGCAAAATAAAATCGAACAACATACGTGCGCGCAGTCATTGTTCATATGTTGTAGTAAAAAACAATGAAACTGGCTTGGATTCCGTCGAAGACTACTACTGTTCGTGTAAAGCGGGAAAACGCACCGTAGGATGCTGTGTGATGGTAATCATATGGTACCTAGGCTATGCACGTTACGAAGAATTTATACATCAACCAGCCACATTTTTAGATTCAATTATAAAAGATTAATAAATGTTATTTTTTCCCCATATATTGTTTTATTAATCCAGCAAATACCTAAGTTGAACTTATTATGATCCTTAGTCTTTGCATTGCATCGCTATGCTTAATCACAACAGGCGTGGGTGGAGGGAAGAATAAGATATTTACCTTAAACTACAAAATATATAATGGTACAAGTACAGAAGATTCACTCCGCAAAATCATTTAAATATATAGCGACTCTTGCTGCGACACAGAAAAGTGCAATTCAGGTCGCACAATGCTAATTACCTACAATTACATTCACCTAGAAGTTGCCTCTTTTTATCGTGTAACTCTTTTATCTTCTGACTTCGTAAGGGTTGTCTTCTTTTAAAGAATAATTAATCTGAATATTTAATTACCAGTTACGTGCCTATTACTCTACTTTTGTGAACAAATGACGTTTCAAATAAACCTAGGCTCGGTACTTACTTAGTAGTATGTAGATCAGAAAACCATTTTACACATAAGTACTTTAACCTAAGAAGATAGGCATACGGCATATATCTCTTTTATGTGTTTAGGTAGGCAGGTACATGCGTAACAAATCTCATGCGTATCGAATGGACAACGGGACGCGGTGCGTGAGAATCGAACTGTAATGCGGCCAGGCCGGCGCGCGGCAGCCCACTGAATTGGTCCGACAAGTCGAGCCCACCGCGTACTTGTAGCTTCATACCTAAAATGCGGTGCGCTTGGCCTGGTTAAACGTAAATTCATATTATTTATAGTCAGGACAAACATGACCATAACAATATAACCCCGGGGCATAATATAATAGACTTTTGCCTGAATCATAAGACATATATTTACTTTCATTTCCCGCAAGTCTCTTCAGTGGAGGCTCTTGGACCAAGTTCCAAACATTTTTGCCCATTGTCATTTACAAAAAACAGTTTAATAAGCATTACCTGTTCTGAGCGATCCAAATGGCTATGCAAAATAAGCGCCTTTTCTGCATACCATCTAGCTTTCTTGTGTTGTCGGAACCCTATCTGCCCAATCAAAGTGTCAAGCATCTCCACAGCAAGTTTGTAATACTCCTCTGACTTCTGTTTCTTGAGTTCTTGTACTCCACTCTCCAGAATTTTTACGTAAATGTTTGGCGGAGTGAATCTACGTAGCCATGTCGGTAATGATTTGTAACTACAAATGAAAATAAGATTTAATGGAAGACGATGGAATTCTTTCTTATACAAATACATATTAGAATACGATCTATGAAAAAAAAAATTATAAAAAAAAAACAACTGACTTCCAAAATTTGTCTCGTCTTGTCCAAAACTTGCCTTTGGATCTGTATTTTAGTTTTTTGCCACCGACTTCCGAAATTAAAGTTATTTTTCACATTGTAGTGTTATTTGGGAGTCAGTTGTTTTTTTTTTTTTTGTAAAAGTTTTTTATTTTTCACTTTTTAGTGGGTCGGTTTGTAATTTATCTAAGTTACAATAGCCTAATGTTAACTGCTCATCACCTTTTACAAAATTTTCTTTTCCCAATGCAGGGACGTTAATAGTTGAGGAGTTCTCCTGGTACTTCACCATCAGCTCCATTTCACCATTTGCATTGTGACGAGCATAAATTACTTGGCAACCATATTAAAGTAATCGACTCGCAACTCGTGAAATACTTATTAAATTATTGAGTTGTTCCAGTGGCCTTCATCTTCACCAAATGGTACTTTCCGAGAGCAAATGCACGAGTTACTATAAAAAATACCCAAATCGCCATAGGTGTGCCTATAATATTTGAAGAGTTCCCTCGATTTCTCCAGGATGCCATCATCAGATCCTGACCTGGTGACAATGGGACCACCTGGGACCCTTTAAAACAAAAAAAGAATTTTCCAAACGGTCCAGCGATCTTCGAGTAATCGGGGAACACACATAATAAAAAGTAAAATTCCGACGAACTGAGATCCTCCTCTTGTTTTAGGGCTCCGTAGTCAACCAGGAACACTTATAGTTTCGCATTGTCTGTCCGTCCGTCCGTCCGCAGCTTAGCGCAGAAACTCTTAGTACTAGAAAGCTATAGTTTGGCATCGATAATACTGGATGATTTTTTTTACCATCTCGAAATTTTTACAGGGTGTTCTAACCATGAATATGAACAACTTTCACTATGGGACCAACTCTGTAATCACGAGAAAAAAATCTGCTGATTCATACAAAAGTTCAATACCTACTCGACCAAAATGTATGAATCAGCTGATTTTTAGGGTGAATTCAGTATATTATACTAAGATGACCGGTACATGAATTTTTTTTCAGAAATGTTATGAGAATCCAATAAACCAAATTTGTTTTATTTCCTCACACACAATGTATCGCTACCGTGGCAATACGCGCGTAGCGAACGGCAGCGCAGCGAGCCTACGGCTGCCGAGTATTTCAACATCCATTGCTGATTTTTTTATTTTAGCTGTTTTATTTACATAAATGGAGTGCTGCGTGCAGAGAAAATAAATTTACATTGAAATAAAGGAATAGTAACTGAAAATACGATAAAAAAAAATGAAAATTTTCCTGAGAATATGGAAATATTCAATGGATGGTGGAATATGATTCAAAATAAGGAGCTGAATGCACCCTGTTAGTTTGCAGAGGGCTGTTCCTTACACCCTGTATACAACGAAATTAAAAGGAAAACTATCACAGCTAAGTAGGCTTTACAAGTTTACGAGTAAATAGTCTACCAACTTATATTTGCAGTTGGAATGTATGAGAGAATATGTTTTTCAACTACAATATTAAGTTTATTCTTGGGATAAATTCATCCCAACTACGGAACGCTTCATTGTGTGTGGTCAGACACGCACTTAGCGGTTTTTTTGAAGTCGGTTTAGAAAGATAGGTAGTAATATTACGAAACTTTGTTACACGTTTGTAAAGTTACGAGATTTTTTGTCAATTTACGACTTTTTAGTACATGTTTAAGTCTATAAACAATGTTTAACTTTGCTAAAATAAAATAATTAATTACACCCTCATCAGATACATGATTATGGTAGCCGACTCCACTCTATGTTTAATATGACAACAAAGATTTTAATAAATTATTATTACCTACCGTGACATATGCTCCTCTTCCATTCCTTTAAACAAGCTGTGTGCTTGTTTGATTAGTTCACACTTTTTATCTAAGTCAGTCTCTTCCACATACTTCTCGTAAACCACATGTGCCTGAAGATACCTGCAAAGACGAGAGAAATTCTCAAAGTAATGTAACCTAACTATGTATTTTGGATGTATTTTTTTATATTCGTCTCTGCATTTGACTTTGTTCCAAATAAAACACTAAGTACAGAAAAACAGTTCTAAAATCTTAATAAAATATTATTTTGTTTACCTACCTATAAAATTCTTCCCTGTCTTTGAACACAACACTAGCATCATCAACAACCATTTGTTTATCAACTGGAAACGTCTCCCTATTAATTTTTTCGTTTATAAGCGTTAACTCAAGCCTTTTTTCCCTTATAGTTGTGTAATCAATTCCCAAATACATCAAGACATACAAATTGTGGAATGTAGTCCGCGCCAGATCTGACATCTTATAACAATGCCCTGTTTTTGATTTAAATCTGAAAAAAAATGCATAAGAATTTTAAAAAAATACTTTGCCTCATTGGGTTACAGTTCGGCCGTCGAGAGACCTGTTAATTTCATACTAACGAATGTGTTTTGCGAATTCGATCCCGTATTATAGAACCTCACTCAAAACTCGAGCATTACTCTTTTAATTGGTTGAAACCAGTTTTGTCTGGTTCTGTAATACGGGCCTTAGAGTGACTAGAAATTATCCAACAGACAGGTAGTAGTCGGAATTGCAATTGCTGAGCCTGGTTCTGGGTTCAATCCCCAGTTTGCAAAATGGTATTTGATTTTTGCATTAGAAATGTCCCTAAGTCTCAACAGATAAATATCACAATAGATTAGTGATAAAGTATTGCAAACACAAATTTTATTTGATTACTAGCTTTGCCCCGCGACTTCGTTCGTGTGGATGTCGTATACTAAAATAACAGCCACATTTTAATAAAACTCCCTCGTCCCCCGACCCCTCGCGTTGCACGCGCTATTACTTCGTTTTCGCTTAGTGTTCTTTCTGACTTTTTACTTTTTGCTCGGTTCCTAAGGGTCATAGCGTGATGTTAAATATGCCTATAACTATCCTCGAGAATTGAGCTATCAAATGCAAAAAGAAGTTTTCAAATCCGACTTTTTGTTCATAATTTCCTGGGTTTTAATTTTTTGCGCGGAACCCTAATTATTTTTCTAAAATAAAAGTAGCCTAAGTTACCCGCCGTAACATCAGCTATCTGCCAGTGAAAGTCCCGTCAAAATCGGTCCATCCGTTTCGGAGATTAGCCGGAACACACAGACAGATAGACAGACAAAAATTTTAAAAATATTCTAAATATATTTATTCTTCAGAAAGCTATCTATAGTTAAGTAATCTATACAGGGTGTATGAACAATTAGCATTTACAATTGCCATTTTGAAGCTTCCAGAAATTAAATTATACATACAGTAAATTGCATGTTACTTACATTTCTAAAACTCTGTTACTATTATTACTAACTTTGTTTTTAGAAAAGAAGTTAGTGATGGGTGCACACTTTGAGAATGTTCTCAAAGCTTCCACAGCATCCTGTTTGGACTGTATCTTTAACTTTAACTCCTTGGCTATTTGAAGAATGTCTGGTCTCTTCAGTAGCTTCACATAGTCATCAAACTGTAGATTTAGCTCACCTAAAATATATTTTAGTTCATAATAAGGATTATTTTTGTACATTTTTTTTAAATTCTTTTGCATTACATGTGGTAATAAAATAATACAAGTACAAATTGTATAATATAATGTTTGGGAGGACCCTGCATAATTTAAAATGTCTCGCAGGAAAGTGAAGCTTTCAATATGTTAAAATGTGAGAAGCATGAGGATCTCACCATCAGTTCCCGCCTGCGTGATCAAACCATACCCTTTCAAACAGGAGATCATATTCAGAAGATCTGGACTACTCATGCCTCCCCCATCCTTATCACCATCTTTCTTCTTCTCTGTGGCTATCTGCCCAAGTTCCTCCTTGCGGTACCAACCAGGCTGTCGCCAGTATAAGCGGCACATCAGCCTCATGCCAGGCTTTGCCACTTGCATGCATTTTTCTAGAAGCACTTGTGATTCTTCTTCTAGTAAAGGCTTTAGAGTTACAGACTTGAGGTACTTGTCAATTATTGATAGAAGGAATCCAGCTGTAATTAGTAATCATGTTTCATGTTAGTTTATTTGTTTATAAATGGAGACATGTCTCTGGTTATTGGGTCAATGACTGCTGATAGTGTTGTTACTTAAAGTGTAAGTTGATAAAATTTGTTTTATCATGTTGAGATATTGATACCCATCACATCTGTGAAGTTTACACAAACAGAAAACTGATTTTAAACTGTTATTTTAAGTGACTACACTATCAGCGATTGACGACCCAAAAGAAACATCATCAAATTAATTACTTTTTTTGTTTTATCGTGTTTAGATATTGATACCCATTACATCTGCGGAGTTTCGCTAGCTAATTTAATTTGACCGCATATTGGGCAATTAATTTAATTACTCTTTAAACTGTAAGTATAACTATGATAATGTGCATTTACAATATTCTAAAAATTACTTAGTACTCAATCACAAGCCGGCCCAATCAACTGTTGTTTGGTAAAAATTTTCACAGCTAAATCAAGCTTGTTATCTTCATTATGTTTCTTATCAAATGCAAATAAACTAAAATGTATGGTTTGCTACTAAGTTTCCTAATGGAAACTTAGTTTTTAAGCCTTGCCTTTGTTTATAAAGATCGAGTTGGTAGCCTAAACAGAATACATGGACAAGCAATTAAATCAAGTTTATTTTAGTAGACCAAATATACTAAAACTTCGGCTAAGTTTTACTTTACCAGCCATCGAGTTGGGAGTCCATATTTTTTTTTTACAGAGAGATCATATTAATAGAAGCCCCCTCGTAAAGTTTTAAGTTGCGGAGGTAAATGGTTTACGAGAAAAAAATAATCAAAATCGTAAAAAATTTGCAATATCTTGTCACTTTTGACATTTTGTCTCGCCATTAAACGTTTCGTTTTCGTAAGGTCAACGTACTAAAATGTTTTACTTCTTATTAATGATGAAATAAACACGCATTGTAGTGATTTAGATACATTTTACGCATATTTCATTATAAAACATATATTTCGCTGATTTAAGTTAGTGCTATTAAATTAACACTTATAAATAATTTACCGATTATTGCCGGTATGTGAAACCAAACGTAAAACAACGCCATTTTGTGTTGTCACTGTCAAGTGTCACTTCACATGGTCACAAAACACTAATACTCCTGCACATGGTCGTCGTCCTGATAGTCAACGATGTCCCTAGCAGTTGAGAGCGTTTACGTATAAAATGAGAACTTAGGATGCAAGAGCGAGTAAAGCGAGTTTGGGACTTCGGGCACCCCGACTCGGACAGGTTAGGTTAGAAGAAACCACGAAGAAGATGGCGGGGTCTCAGACCCCGCCATCTTCTTCGTGGTTATTTTTTTTAAACCACTAAGAAGTAGGAGCCCCGCGAAGCGGGGCTCCGTCGACCACGCCTTACTTCGAGACATATGTTATTGACCTTGATGCCCTTGACCTCAGAGCTTGTCAAAAGGTAATATTCCAAGATTTGACTATATTATGGTTTAACTTTGACTTTTGGGGTGTTGACCTTGACCTTGAAAAGGTCATTGATCTTATTATTGTTTGGAAACGAATTTAGACCCGCTACGTGGTACATACGTTTAGCGGGTCTAAATTGCACTAAGTGCAAGTGCAGAAAATTTGAAGATTAGGTTAGAATATTAAAAAAATCATATCTTAAAAGGGGGCTTCGCAATTTTTCCTTCATAGGGGGGGTTCTACATCCTCCCTTACCCCTCCCCCACCTCTTCCCACCCCTTAAATCGATGGCTGGTAAAGTAAAGTCCTACCAAAACTTTTACAACATTTTGACAGTATACATGTTTTAAATTATACAATGCTTACTTACTTTTGTCATCTCTGTCCTCAACATTCTGTGCAAAAGCTCTATTCTCAAATGATGAGTTGAGTGAAAAGTTTTCATTGAACTGACTTGCTAAGTTTCTCTTAGCTGGAGATTTCTTTTTCACAACCCTTTTTTTAGTTGGAGAGTAAAACTCTTTGGTACTGGAACCTTGAGATGAAGGAGTTCTTGGTGACCGGCCCAATACCGCCCCAGGAGACACATTGTACTCCATTACTTCTACAGAGGTATTTGAAGCACCAGCACTGGCTCCTAATTCCTCCAGTGACTGCTGATGAGCAGTACGCACTGGTGTCCTGTCTCGTAGTGATTCTATACTTTTAACAGAGATTAAAGCCTTCTTTCTTTTTGATGGAGTTGCTTCATATTCACTATCACTTGACAAAGTTACAATTTCTGCTTCCATTTTCATCTCCACCGCTTCTTTGCTCGGTGTTGGAGGTGACATTTTCAATGTTGTGGGCGAAATTATTGGTGTATTAGGTGATTTATCCCGTGTACTGGGTGACTTGCTCGGAGTTCTCTTAAGGCTCAAACTACGCTTTTTACTACTCATGGTCAATGGGATCGGCGAAGATATTGATTGAAAATAGTTCGTCAATGTAGATTGCCGACTCATTTTGAGAGTGCCCAGACGTCCCACTGACCAGTAGGTATATTTTGTATCGAATAATACAAAATATACTTACAGTTACAAAATAACAAAACTTTAATAATCTACGAGTGTACAAGTTGCACCTTGCATTGCACCACAGCTGATGACAACTGCCGTGGAATAGAAAGTAGAAAACTTGTTTACTTTACTTGTACTGGACTATTGTGGTAGGTTAAGTAGGTAGGTGAGCTTGCAGCTCACCCCAAAAACGATCAAGATTCTACAATTCTAAGACGACCCTTTGCTTAATTTTTTTAGAATACAATCACGTTCACGAAATCACGACTTGTTGTTGTGGAAGTTGATTTTCATTGTTTGTTTTCTTCGCTTCACCTTTTCGCGGGATAACCGCGCCAATTTTTGGCAGTGACAGTGACAGATACAGACCACTGACCAGTGACCACAGCACACTTAGGTATACTTCAGGCAGATGTTGATTTGAAAACTTGGATTTTTAGACAACAATTTTATTGAAAATTATGTCAACTTTTGCACAGATTTTTCCTATCTTTACACTGTCTTAAATAAACCCTCCAGATGGCTAGCAATCCAGTTTAAAGGATTTGAGGAGGAGGAAAATGAGGTCTTAAAAATAAATTTCTGGACTGGGCAGGACTGGAAGCCGAAGACTATCACAATGTTACAGTCACTGTAGAACCAACGCCAATAGGTATTATGTGCACAGTTTCAATCTCGCAATACAAACTTTGGCTCGCATGGTTGTAGTCGCATTCACAAAAAATAAGTAATCGAATTCACCGCCCACCGCCATAAGACAGTTTCAAGATGCGGCTTGAACAAAATCAAATAAACTGTTACCCTGTAACTGTTTAAGAAGACTTGAATGAAGTTCTTATTTTAAAATGAATGTTATACCTAATTTAAAAACGAGTAGGCTGCATAAAATTAGATAGAAAAATGTCTCGTGAATTAAGATATTCAGTGGGTAGAACAAGTACAGTAATAGGCAGACACGTCAGCTTCAGAAGGTTTAAACCGGTAAAATATTTGCAGACCCTGGGGCCGTATTATGAAGTTTAACGCCATCATGATTCCAGTCCGAAAAAGGGATGGTGTTATCGGTCATGTACAGCTAGGTCTCTCTCACCCTTTGGAATCATGATGGCATTAGTTCGTCATAATATGGCACCTACACTTACTAAAAAGTGGGTTACCTACCTATGTTTAAAATGTTTGTGGCGATCATTGGCCACCACTGTCATGGCGTAGACCGGTAAGCCACTGCGATGATCGGCGACATCTGCCCCTGGCCGTATCAAGTAATAATCACCAATTAGGCTGACAAAAGAAGTGACAGTGGAAATATCCCTTCGGATTATCGGCAGCGGTCTCCAACGTTCATCGGACGGCTAGCTCCGCTTAGCAGTTAGACCTTTACCGAATGCACTAACGCTTTCGCGGGTGCTTGAATATACATCTTATCATTATTAATTGAGTTTCGTTTGCCGTCCGCGAAATGTACTTAGTAGATTTTGTAGTAGGTAGGTAGGTACTTAAGTTGAATTTTGACTTTGCCATGTGATTAACATCCATCAAACTACAAAGTTAGTTAGTCTTATATCCTCTAAGAAACACAATATCCATCACAATCTGAATGATTTTGAGGCAAATTGCTAATCCATTGCTTCATATGTTCGAAAAATTTGTCTGGTCAGCAAAGTAAATAACGCAATGAGCGCTGTTGTACTGTCAAAATGAAACCAATTCCTATTGTGTGTTACGCAATTGCCCCGTTGGTCTATTTAGCCATTTGAGGACGAGGGGTGGGTAATGTAACTACTTAGGTCGTTTTGCACCTGGCTTTAGAGGCACTGACTCCCTGCCAGTAGGAAGCACCAATAGTAATGTAATAAAAGACATGTTGCTATGTTTCCCCACGTATTTTTGTATTGATCTAACAATATGACTGAAGAAAGCAAATCTAAACAGGTCCGAATTTATCAACCAACGTACCGACTCAACCCAAAGAATCGTTTCGATGCTGAGAAAATACAAAAAGTCCTGAAGAGAGTGGTGGACGCTGAGTTGGTGGAAATAGAATATAGTGAGAAAGTAGTTCCAGATTTGTGTTTGAACCTCGCAGAAACGTTGCGTAACGCCGTGAAAGAAGAAAACTATGACAGGTACAATGCATGACAAGAATACTTCAATATTATTACTATAAAAAAAGGTAGATTCATCAATAAAGACACAATATTTCATGGTTGTTTTGTAAAAAATATATTTTAATCCTGGGACAATGTGCACGCAGTGCACTATATTGTCACGATGATGTACATTTTGCCGATCTTGGCCGGTTTCTCGGTATTCTCATGTTATTACTGTTGCTGCTTTCGAAGAAGTCGATGTTGACCTGTAAATTGTCCAAATCATGTGTAAGTATGTCTGTGCTTCATAGATTTATGATGCCTAGACGAGATTGGGTGTCGTTAGGTCAGTGTTCGTTGATATTTCTGGGGAGTTGGACAATCATCACACATGTATACCAACGTTTCCTGTGCTGCAAGTCGATTAGTCGACGCTAGCATAGCTGTTGAGGTTTGCTTCCAGCTGGATAAGATGTGCAGTAAAAATCATAAATCGTAAAAGGAGGCGTCCGGAAGTCTGCTAGCCCCCATGGGACGAAGGCGTGAGTGTATGTATTTATGGAGTGACAGCTATCTCTCTCATCTCTGTCCAATTTTATTACATCAAGCTGAATTTCTTCCATGTTTCCGTTTTGTATTTTCAGGTACAGAATCATTGTAAGTGTGTGTATCGGACAACGTCGGCAGCAGAGCGTTCACGTGTTCCATACATTCTTATGGGACCACGAACGGGATACCTTCGCCTCGTACAATTATGAAAACCCCCATATATTTGCTAATGTCGTCGTGTACGGAGTTTATTTAGACTAAAAATGTAATAAATCGTAAAATTGAATCTCCTCCAATAACGCCTATTTATTGTGCAAAGGAGATTTGTTTCATAGTTTCAACTATTGCAGCTTTTAAACTATCAGACGTTACAGATTTTAATTGATTATCTCATCTCATCTCACACCATCAAATCCCTATTTTTTTATGATATTGCACCAAATATATTAAATACTAGCTGTGCTGTACGACATCCATGCGAGCGAAGTCGCGGGCTTCATTCGCGTGATAAAATAGTACTCTGTGTTCGCGTGGATGTCGTAAGATACTAAAATAACAGCCACATTTTAATAAAACTTCCTCGTCTCCCGACCCGTCGCGTTTTCGCATTGTGTTCTTTCGGACTTTTTGCTCGGCTCCTAAGGGCCGTAGCGTGATGTTAAATAGCCTATAACTATCCTCGAGAATTGGGCTACCAAATGCAAAAAGAATTTTTCAAATCCGACTTTTTATTCATAATTTCATGGGTTTTTTAATTTTTTTGCGCGGAACCCCAATTATTTTTCTAAAATAAAAGTAGCCTACGTTACCCGCCGTAACATCAGCTATCTGCCAGTGAAAGTCCCGTCAAAATAGGTCCAGCCGTTTCGGGAGATTAGCCGGAACAAACAAACAGACGGACAAAAATAGCTTTTTTGTTACAAGTAGGTACCGTTTATACTTTCTTATGCATTTAGTAAAATGTTGTTATTTTGACATTAAAAACAGACACTTCAATTTTATTTATTTGTATGTTTGCCATAGCGATTTAAAACGTTTCTTTTAAAATTTATCTAGGTAGATATTCTGATTTAAATGCAATCAAAAAGGTATGGTGGGTACCATAATTATGATTGATACTCGCTAAGATCCCCCCTTTGTCTTCCCCTTTGATCCCCTTCATATGGCGAGTGGTAGGGTATCTATCCATTATTTACGTATAGGTCTAAATGTAATAAATGTAATTGTATCCTGGGGATAATACTTATTCCAGAAACTTGGGGAGATAATCTTTGATTTTTGGGTGCCAGATTAAGACGAACAATAAAGTATATGATGGGTACTTTTTGGGTAGCCCAGCTGCCAGCTGGTGTGGAAGGAAAGGAATCTTGAAATAAAAGTCTTTATTAAGCATTTTTACAGGTCATACATATTTATTTATTTACTTCATAGTATAGATATCACACTGGCCCGCCCTTATAAAAATAAATGTGTAATACAATAACGACCCAGTCTGCTATGAGCCTGCTGGCGTGCCCGCGCGAGTTTCTCCTTCCTTTTGAACCCATCCTCAAGGTAATAAATATTGGCATCAATTTCGATACTAACCTACAACAATTTGGACACAATCACAAACGGCGCAGTCACCCCAGCTCTATTACTATTGAATTTCATCAAATATCCTTATAGAAGAAAATTCAGAGATAATTCTAAACCATTATACAGGTTGATATACACAAGATTTAATTAATATAGGTTTACATTACAAGAAATTCGCACATATTTGACACACAAAGCGAAGAACATTACTGATAAGAAGACTAAAGTAGCTTTAAGTATTGGTCCGAGACACTGAAGCGAGATGTATCCGCATACGATACGAAACTAGCACCAAGCCACCGTACGAACAAAGCAGCGTCATACACTCGTGTGCCACTACTGTTACTGTTACAAAAGCTACCTAGAAAGTCCGAGTGCGTCACTCCGGTGTTGCCATGCTACCCGCAGTCATTACAACCTGCGGCGGTCGGTACTTCGCACCGGATCACCGGATACTGGAAGCGGTATTATCGGTCGGATCACAACACGCGCTCATGTTAAACTATGCTTTTGCAAAAATGTTCAAAAAGGGTAAAAGTTTATAAAAATTCAAGTCTGTCAAACAAGTCGGCGATAGTATGAACACACATTAGTACAGAGCGCGGTGAAAGTGTTGAGCAGTGTGGATGCAGTGGATGTTTTACTCCGGCGCACCGGACTACGTTCAGCCTCTGAGAGTTACATTTTACATCCGCATGATATGTGTTTACAGATAAAATATTAAAGTAGTACTGGGTACATTTACCTACAACCATACTGTACATTTATATGGCCGAAAATGTTACAACCTTAAGAAATAAGGGGGTAGACAAATACAATATGCTAGTTATATCAAAAGAAATGCAGTGAATATTGGTATCAAAATATTAATCCTAATATACATCGTGTGAATGTGTATGTTCGAGTAGATATGTGATAATCGTGTGAAAGATGCATAAAAAGCTTCATTAAATGAAATGAGACCGCGGCACAGTCGTTATTATTGGAATATAAAAATATTACTTACATCATAGGTGACTTCGATTATGTTGATTCGTATTAACTTAGCCACAAAAAAATATTTCACATTTGGGATACTATAAGCTCGTCCTAAGTTAGGTTCAGGAGTAGAAGACTCTAGCTAGACGGACGATCGTGTCTGTCCTCTCACACAATGACCGGTGCGTTCAAATAAACTCTGTGAAATCTCTCTTAACTAGAAAATAATTTACAAAACGTTAAGTATAAAAATATAAAGTAAGTAATCTTTTTTTTTTTAAATCAAAGTAATAAAAATAATATGTCATGTAAAGGCAGCATAAAAATACCGCAAAACATCTAGCATACCTACCACAAAATATCACACGTAAGGTTTTCATTCGTTAGTCGCTGACAACAGACAGTCGGACGTCGGACAGTGCGACGAGTGCGACGACGCGACCCGGGCGGGTGCGGCTGTGGGTCTCGTGGGCCAAATTTTAAACATTTACTAATAAAATATTAAAGCTTAACATACATAAAGATTAAGCATCTCTGCACCTTAGATATACAATAGCCATTCAAAATAACTGCAGATTAAAATATCTCATCTTAAAAATAAAGACTTAAACATTAAACTATAATAAAAAAAGACTGTATGTATTATCTGAGACGGTTCTTAACTTAGGCCAAATTATGAAATTAATTTATAAAAGAAATAATTGATTAAAAATAAATTCATTATAGTTTCGCTGTCGCATTTTCAACGATTAATTTCATAATAGTTCTAGAATGTGATGATAGACAATAAATCGAATAATTAAAAACTAAAATTAGCGTGCGACATCGTTCGATCACGTGTTACAATGATTACTATGATGGAAAACATTTATAAATAGGATGAGCGATCGAAGGATGTCGGGTAATCAGACTTGTGTAAGATAAGAAGGTGAGGCAACATAAAGTAGCGCCGGCGGAGCAAGCGAGGCACGGCGTCCTCGGGACAGCTTCAACTCTAAAATAATCAATTGGCGGTGGTTTATCTGGTTCAGTCCTCGAGGGAAGTAATTCAGCTAGATTCCTTTTCCTTCTCCTTTGACTCTGCAAGTTGAGAAACAAAAACGGAATAAGTACAAGATCGGATAGATACCTGCAGGTACGGTCAACCACTCGTTAGTACACTTGAACTACAAAATCTGTCCTGACTATTACGAAATAAAGGCGCTGTCAAAGTCAAGCTGTTACTATGGGCGTGCAGTTGACTGTACAAGATACAGGATCGCTCCCACATGTGTCGCTACGGTATGCTAAGCGCGTTCATTTCTCTGAGTCTCCATTCCGTATAAGTCTGGAATGGCTCATTAAATTGAACAAGCGCCCGCAAAGTATCAAGAGTAAATCAAAGTAAACGATGGGTAACGAACCAACACACAAGGTGCGCTTTAAGATTTAAATTATCAGATTGTTTTACAGACTAAGAATACCTGTAACTTTGTGAGAAATTTTTATAAAAACTTTAACTAATATGGATTTCAAGGGATTTGGATCATCTTCAGTCATTTAAAATCTACAATGTTTTTTTAATTATTTTATAAAGCATGCTCAGTATACTACAATGTATGCTAAGCATCAACACGATTTAAATACATATAATGTTAAGCATAATAATAACATCCTATAAACCGCACACTATTATTAAACAAGTGCTAAAGCTATGGTATAATAGTCGTTAGTAGATTCTACGCATATCTAAACCTATATGTAATCCTAGAAAACTCAGACCCGACTTTTTATGACCAAGCTGGCTAAACGTAAGTAAGTATATCTTCAGTGAATTAACAGCCTTTAGATGTTACGAGTTATCATATGTTGTAGAAGGAAGAAGATTGGATAAACAACAACAAAATGAGGAACTGAATGACAAGTAAATTACCAAAGATGGCAAAATTATACACTAGAACAAAATGCAGCACCCAGTCAGATAATAGATTTCTATTTGCCTTATTAAAGGTGCCTGTCCGGGACCATTTTAATTTTATAAAAGTTTTAACAATACCCTTTTTTCTTTTACTGTACAAAAACTAGTTTATGTAAAAAATATCAGGCCTCTCATTCAACTGTGAATGAAATTGATTATGTTATTATTGTAACTATACGTTAGAGACCTAGAGAGTATTTCATTTAATTCATATTTTTACTTATCAAGGAGAAATATTTTCATTAAAGCAAAACCCCACACGACCTTACATGCTGCAGCTAAAATTGAAATGTTACATGCTAAATGTCTACAACTAATTTTGTTTTTTTTTAAAGCTTAAAACAAAGCATATAAATGTTTTAAAAACTAAACTTTTGTGGAAGCGAAATGTGTTGTTTCAGTTTTCTAATCTATTTTTTATGATCGCCAGATGATCGCATACGCGATAATTTAAAAAAAATGGCAGTACCTATGATCAATATTGTCGCAAACAAAATGTTTTAAAAATAAATGCTACTAGCAAGTCTAAAGGCTGTATAAATACTTGAATATTCTTTAAATATAGGGCTCTGCAAGAAGCCATAATATATTATATGCGTTTAGCCAATAAATGCGTGCGTAGTTAATTAAAATAAAAGCCATAATAAAAATAATAATAGGGTGAAACGCACAACTGCGGTCAACAAACTTTAATTGGTTTCTGAATAAAAAGCGGTCCCTTGAATTGACAGACAAATTAGAGTTAAAAAGGTCATCAATAGCAATTTATTTCGTAGGGTGCAATATAATTTCGGAAGTCAAAAGCCTTTTTAGAAACCAACAGCTGTTTATTTCACCCGCATATTGAATAAATACTCCTTACTTGTAGCAACATTATTAAATTGTCTATGAAAGTCATGCCCCATTTACACCACAGCCTCAACTGCGGGTCTACTAGATATGACGTCACAGGCGATTCAAAAATGGAGCAGTCAAAGCGTGTTCGCACTACGCATGCCTGGTCACAATAGTTCGAGACTGACCTTCGTCGCTGTTACCGTTAGTGAGCGGTTCTTCACCGTTCTTTTCACCATTCTTTTCACCGTTCTTTTCCCCGTTCTTCTCACCGTTCTCAGCTGGTTTCTTCTCCTCCTCCTTGGTTTCTTTGTCCTTCTTGTCTTCGGAGCTCTCTTTGGCTGGTTTCTTCTCCTTGCCTGACTTGCCCTTGGCTGGGGTGGCTGGTTTGGGCTTTGGCTCCAGTGATGGGTCTAGCACAAGCTTTCCGATGTTTTTGCGATCGTGCATTTTCTGCATGGCTTCACCGACCTAATGGTGGGATTTGGATGTTAATTTTACAGTAGGTATATGCAATCAGTAAAGACAAGTGTTCTATAAAATAACAAAAACTAAAGCAGAATCGAAAGGACATCTAAAGTTGCTAGAAAAATCGAAAGAAATAAACTGTAATAAGTTCAGGCAACTTATCCAATGGTTCTCACTGCTGGATCCCATTTTTTGCTTGGATTTCCATAGGCTTTTCTATGTGAGCAGTATTATCACTCAAGTATAATAAATAAATAAGAATATAAGTATACACTGTAGTACACCATAATGTTTTTTGGACAGTATTTTATTATGACAGTTTGTTGAACGAGTTCTTTTATATTCCTTTTCTGTGATACGCTTACAACTGTTCTATCATCAGAAACACCTTAAAACCAGTTCTCTAATTTACACCACCTAGAAATTCAACCAGTTAAATGCTTGACTTACATCTTCAAGAGCCCAGGTGGAGTCAACCAGCGGCTTGACCTTCCCCTCTCCCCACAGCGCGAACACTCGCTCCACAGCACGGCGCACGTACTCGGCACGGCCGTGTTGGAACAGAAGATGCCGCAGGTTCAGCCCCGCCAAGCTCTTGTTCTCGTCGAACAACTTGATAGGGGACACCTTGTCTACTTGCCACCACTGGAATTAAGAAAACATGTTTATACGAAGTACTTTTTTAAGTGCAAAAAGTGTTACGACAGGCCCTATGAAGCGTAATAGTAAATTACAGAATAAACTCATAGTTCAAGGTGGCATCCTCTTAAAAACAGTTTCAAAGAAGTTCTCATGCAATGCAAATAAGTATCTCAAAGTTCTGGCATGTGTGGCGAACATTCGCAACACTAGCCGAACCGCGAACCTCGCGCTATCGGGATTATTTCCCGTTAGCCCATGTTATTAAAAAAAAATGTTAAAAAGAATCAGCTGTTCCTTACATTCATGTTCGCATAACTCGTCAAAAAGTAGGGAATAGCTGATTTTTTTAGCGATTTCAGGTTTGATCCCATAGTAAAAGTTGAAAGTGAAGAGTAGGTACAATGACCCCTTAAGAGGTTGTACGTTATTTAAGTTACACCTTGTATTATATTAGAAAAAGTTGCTAAAACTAAAACTACCCATTGAAGTTCTAACAAAAACCACACAATGCTTACAATCTCACTTACACCGATCATAGTATTATTTAATAGGGCCTGCGCGCACGCACCTCAGCCCGGTACAATCAGATAATTAGTGATTGAGTACTCACAGCACGCGCGGCGCTGAAGAAGCTCTTCGTCTCGCCGGTCACGATGTTAGATGATCCTGTGATACACGCCATTGTTTACTAACACTTATTTAAAGGCACAGTCAATAGGAAATCACGTTTACTAAATTAACTAATAATGCACACAAGAAAATCATATTATCTTTATTAACTTTTTAAATATTTTATTGAACTTGTTACTGTTAAACGTTGGTCAACCATTGATTTGAGATCAAATCTGAAAGATTTGATAAATATCACATTTTCAAAATACAGCCCAAGCTCAATTCTCAAAATAATCTTGAGCGAATTTTTTGGAAATCATTTTGTAGTGCCAAAATCAGGATGATTCTTACTTTACTGAGTTGATGTTTCGAGTGTTCGGCCGGTAGGCAAATTATTTCTCAACTTCCTCAAGAATTCTGTGAGTAGGTAATAATTCAATACATACCATACAAGATGTATCGTCCCATCGGTTTCAGCAGCTGATATCCACGGTTGCACTCCTCACCGCAGAGGCAATCCAGCACGATATCCACTCCATCCGCAGACACCCTGGAGACATCACTTGACTTTAGACAAAGTAATCAAAGGAACATGGCAGCTTCGACATGGCTGCATACTGCTCAGTAATAAATTAAGATCCTCCCGACCGAAAATCTGTCACGCACAGCTGCCTCTCTCAACGGAGACTAGCCAAGTACGCAGGAGATATTATAGTGCACAAGCGTATGCGCAGACACAGGTGCACTCTCTTTCCTCACTCTAAGGGTGCGTTTCCACTGAAGCGGAGACGAGCGGAGCTGAGCGGAGACGTGCGGGAATCGACCAATCACAATAGTTGAAATCCTCATCGAGTCTCTCGTCTCGTCTGCGATTGGACGATTCCGGCACATCTCCACACAGCTCCGCTCGTCTCTGCTTCAGTGGAAACGCACCCTCACAGTCCGCTGGGACGGCAATCCGACACGACCGGAGAGAGATTAGGCGCTGGACCAATGGCTTTACGTCCTTTCTGAGGCATGGGGGTGTCACACCATCAACATCCAGACTCTGGACTGCTAAATTCCAAACGGAAAAACCCAATAACACTGCTTGACTTGGGAATCGAACCCAGGACCTCACGCTCATAAGTCGCGCTTGCGACCACTAGACCAACGATATGAGATTCAACATTAGTTCAACATCGTCATCGTCTCCCTTATCATAATTTAATAGAGGTAGGCGCAGTACCTAATTCTTGCGCTCAGCCACAAATTATAGCTTCTTTAATGATAGTAGCAACAAAGGCTGCTGGGGGGTGCGTTAACATGTGTGTAAGGACTTAAGGAGTTTACCTACATTATTTAGTGATTGATCCACCAAAGACACAAGGCAAAAATCGTTTCTTTGTTGAGGAGACTGCGGGAACTGGCATTCTGAAGATGATGATTTAAAAACCTTGGAAATTAAATTCTTTCTATAAATAGAGGAACCGCATATTATATTTTACAGGAATCTATCAATCATCTCAGCCTATTATTTACAGAACGATTTTCTGATTATCCGTCATTTTATTGGCTACTAGTAAAACATTTAATTATATTAAAACTAGTGACCGCCTGACCGGCTCGCTGCTTCGCACGGGTGCAAGCAATGTAGGCACCTACTGATGTGGCGACATATCAAAATATCGAGATTTCTGAGCTATATCAAAGTTAAATATTAATGTTTCATACACATACACCTTCCGGAATAATTTCTATAAATGATGGTGACAACCGCATCAAAATCCGTTGCGTGGTTTAGGAGGAGTTAGCGGATATACCTACAGACATACGCGAAATGCAACTTTATTTTATACTATGTAGAAATAAATAAATGTAAAGCGTTTCCCAAGGTTACGATACTTAATTTACAGTTAGGTAAGTATGAGTTTTCTATTCACTTTCAGAAGATTTACGTGAAGTAACGGTAGTAGATAATGATAATAAATCAATCTTAGGTAATGGAATTTCTAACTAATAGTCTCCAGATAACTTCTAATTATTATAACAACAGCAGATTTCGGTCCTTCATTTTAGTAAAACAAAAGATGCTAGTAATCATACAAGTTACCACTCTATATAAGTAAGTATATTGTAAATCAATATTGTTGCAGAGCATTTCTCCGCGCAGTAGATAACTGACTATTTATTTACACTGAACTTGTGTGGCTCGTTGTTTACGCTGCCGCTGTAAAGTGCTCACCAGATATAAAAATATCTTTGTCTATTTTCTATTTACAAGAATTAAATGACGCGCTTGTTACGAAGCAGCTGCCCTAAGGAGCGGGTTATAAAGCGAACAATTAACGTGGTACGACACCAACTTAACCAGACCTCAGATCCAGCTATTATGTCCCCAATTTTAAACGGTTAATAAAAGCTCCAGGGGAGTGGGAGAGGTCTTCATAAACTGGGGCTGCACATGTCACACGAGGAGGACTCGCACTGAAATATGTAACTGTAATAAGCGTCAATTAACTAAGCATGGGATTGGGAACAACATACTTTAGCTCTGAAACGTCGGGGAGTAGATCACCAATGATTCAACTTTGAATTCTTAAATGACGAACCAGATGACTAACTAACTCCCTAAGGAATCCGGAAGAGATTTATGTAACACCGTCAGAAAATTAACTGACAAATTGCCGTAACTAGCAAGAATTGATTGTGACATTAATAGGAATACACACACGGGTATAAAAATCCTCGCATACCAAACATTTAGCCTACGTGTAACGTAAACAAAGGTATTATTAGTAAGATGAAGGGCCGCTGAACGGGATATTTTTAGCTCAGTGATATCACGAATCCGATCCTTCTCTTCATTTTTAGAGTTCTTCATGATTGCTGAACATATTAATTTGTTCTTGTGATTCATTGCGGTTGGCTTTACACTGTGTAATGCGAGACTGTTTCAAGAAATGGAGATTATTAAAAGATTACATGTAAAAGTACCACGCTTATGACTGGCAATAGCGTAAGACCTATCACTCATAAAGTCGTAATAAATGGGGCGGTACCGCATTGATTTTTTTCACTTTGGCACGTGTTCAAAGCACAATGCAGCCCATTCAAACTATTGATGATCTCACCGAATTCTTGATATGTACTTTAAAATTCGATCTAACATACACACCAGAGATCGTGTTGTGAAAGAAAGCAAGGACGAGGAGGTATGAGGAGGTATGCCTTCCCGAATGTTAAATGTGGTTAGTAACTAACTGAACAATTCCATTAAATATTGCCCGTCTATCATCATCACCAGCATATAGCAGTACAGTGACGGACATAGGGTCGCTGCAATTGCACATTTAATACGAGCCTTGGGTCCTGTCATTTATGCTGCCACCTAGCCACCCTGCGAAGATTGTCACTCCACCTTGCCTGAGGGCTGATGTTCATCTATACATAAAACCAACTAAAACTTAACGTCTCTGGATGGTTGATCAGTCATTGATTTGTATCAAAAAGTTATGTGAAGTCCCTATTTGTAACAATGTGTGGTGTTGTTGTAAAGAGTGTGGGCGTACCTATATAAATAGTGGAAGTGGATATCCCGGCCGATACGTTAGATAACGTGATATATTTGGGCAAATTGAGATTACCAATCTCATAATCCCAATTTGCAAGTGGGAGGAGTGGGTTTTGTTAGATCAATGTAGTAGGTGCCATAAAAATGGATCAGTGAAAAGTGGATATTGTGTCCTGCATAATTGTGTTCTGTATTGTTTTTTATAAGAATTTTTTATTTTTTTTTAATCTGTAACAATTTTTATCTTCCTTTATTTTATTTTAATTGCATTGACATTTCATTTTATTTTAATTTTAATTCTGTGGCAGTATTATGAAAATTTTAAACGTTATTTTATTGTATGTATATGGGTCTTACCTGAATTAAATGAATTAATAATAATAATGTTGCTCTATAAAAGTGGATATTGTGTCCTGCATAATGTTGCTCTATAAAAGGTCTCATCATCACCACACACACACACAACTTCCTTTTGCAGGATTTAATCCCCACCAGTAAACTATCAACTTCACCTTCAACTATACAGTGTTTCTTTTCTGCTTTTTCAAAAAACAAAAAAATTAAGTTTTATTGTTCGCCGAGTACAGCTCTGATACCTTTCACCACTTTTCTCTATCTATCATACTTTCTGTTTTGACACCCCACTGCAACAATAAGAAAATGTTGACTTACTTCCTGACTTCACTGGTGTAGTCACTGCCGCGCTCCAGCAGATGATCGATGTTGTTGTTATTGGCCTTCAGAGCCTCGTGCTTGGTCTTCGAGCAGACGCCGAACACCGTCACGTTTTCTACAGTCTTAGCCAACTGAGCCACTGCTTGGCCCTATAATAAAAATGGGAACATTAGGAGATGTAGACCCATTCCTATATTGATAACCGATGGTTATGGCATAAAGACGAACTATCAAATAAGTGTACTAGATGCCGCCAGCAAATAAATCGTTTTGGTTTTAGATACGAACAAAGACACTATTGTAAGAAAGTCAATTTCAATAGTCACAGATTGTCTTCAAACTATTGATTTCCGGACTAGTAGCGTCCGTCCATTGTAGGTACCAAATATCTACAGAAACTGCTTGCCGAAAATAAATCGAATACACATGGCAATTAAGTTCATTGTCCCCA
Source organism: Fissipunctia ypsillon (assembly GCA_947568875.1). Lineage (NCBI taxonomy): Eukaryota > Metazoa > Arthropoda > Insecta > Lepidoptera > Noctuidae > Fissipunctia > Fissipunctia ypsillon. Next base: position 8,469,418 of record OX387659.1, on the reverse strand, counting down.
AAAGTTACCCAAAGCTTTCAGCCACAATGAAACTAAAATGATATCCACATTTACCATCACATTATCATCAATAGTTAGCATAGTCGTACGTTATTTGCCTGTAAATTAGTTTCCCTTGTTAATAAATGTCAACTAATTGGTATTGTCACCCCGCCCAGCAACCGAGCTTCGAATTACCGGTCGCCATCACGCGAGGGTGGTCAGTCACGTCATATGGAAACGAAAATTCCAGAGCAAACATGAATATTTTGTGAACTATTTAGAGCAACAATTAGACATCTCGTTAGTCTGTTTGCCCAGTAATTATCAAGTACACAGAAGTGTGTGAAGCGTGCTGTATTCGTCCAGAAGGGTCAATGCTACCGCGAGTATTTTCGATTTCATTCGGTGTTTGTCAAGTTCTGAATAAACTTAATTTTAGCTTTGCATTCATGAATTTTGGGAGTGAGTCAGTTTTTATGGTCGATAAAACGACGTGCTCTTGAACTTCACTTTCATTTTCTGAAGATATGCTTGTGGAGTACATAATATTAATTTACAATTGCTTTTTTCACAATTTTTTATCTGTCGTCTTATAATGCACGTCTGTTTTTTTAATGCATGTTTTGCTATCCACAGCCGTTATTAAATCAGTTATTTTAGCTTAACGACTATCACTAGTAACCAGAGTTTATTGCTCCTGTCGAAGAGGGCTCCTCCGAAATTGTATATAATATTTATATTCATAAATATTACAAAAAAAACATTAATTAAACATTAAAGCAACAATTACTTACCACGCCGCCTCCAGCGGAGTGCACAAGCAGACTCTTGCCAGGAGTCAAATTAGCCATCTCGAAGAGCAGCAGATAGGCTACCACGTAGTTGGTGGTCACTGCCACCGCGTCCAAGGCAGTCATGCCTTCTGGCAACACGTACACATACTGGGCTGGCACGGAGACGAGCTCGGCCCACGCACGGTACTCCGGCAGAGCCACGACTTGGTCGCCAACCTGGTTGCAAATGTTGGTAAGATTAGGATAGCTCAAAAGATGTCATCATCAACCGTGTCATATAATCTAGCACAGCGATTGTGTGAGCCAGTCTAAAATCAGTTAACGAATTTAGGGTATTCAGGGTAGCAAGATGAAATCCCTGAATTTAAGAAGACTACGGATTTATTAGAACTAAAGATAAAGTTAATCACTAACGGAAAGGTATCCTTAGTCATTTGGAACTATGTAAATATGCATTCCACTCATAACACTAAATCGTATAAGAATAACAATGTATCACTAGGCGTGGATACAAAGAGAGTGTTTATAGGGCCGTCCATTACAAAGCTTTGATGTAGATTTCTCATAGGTAGATTCGTAGAAGATTAATCGGCGGTCGACTTCGACTGAAATTACTACGAACTAAAATTCTGAAGAACGACCTGACGCGAGTCAGCTAAGGAATAATGGATAAGGAAGGAGTAAATATAATATATCAAACTACTTTTGGAAGGAGGCTGTAATTAAAACTTAAAAATTTAATTTCATGATAAAGAGATGATTGGACCATGAACGAGGGATCCCTATTCAACAGTGGACGTATATGTGATGATAATGTTAATGAGGAAGATTAAGGAGCTACTTGTGAAATACATCAAATAAATTATATAAACCGAGCTAGCTGCTAGGCAGTGCTAGTTCTAATTACCCACAGACATTGTAATTAAAACTAATTTAACTTAAATTAGAAATAGCGGCAGTTGCATTCCGTTGCGATATACCACGAGCCCGTGACCGATTTACTTTGAGCAAAAGTATCAAAGAAGGCATTGAACGAAATGCAATTAATTGAAAACATTGCGATAAAACATCAGCGGAAAGGAAGAAATTTTAATTAAAATAATTTCCCAGCCAGTAGGGACTGTTCAGCACATTAATTGTATTATTCATTACCGAATTAATATTCTGAAGGCGTGTGAAATTTCACATAGTGATGGTGAGGAATTGCACAAGGAGACGGATCGGAGAAACTAATTAAGATTAGGGTTGCCAAACTGTCCCCAGAATTTCCTAAAATTGCTTGGTTGAAAATTGCGGCGAAATTGCAATGTCGCCGGAATTTTCAAGTAGGCGGAAATAACAGAAACAAAAGTCCGTGATTGTTTAAGTGTGTATTTAATTACCTCTTTTTGTCTTTTGGGAATGGAATCATGAGAATTCGGCTAGGTAGAAACTACAATACACCACGTGCTACAACTATCCTTGGACACCCCTTCGCTTCGTTCAAGCTGGTCATCAATTCGTACATCTAGCCCAGAACCATATGTGTGTAGTTGTTTTAAATTATGTTTCCATGGTTACCTTGAAGTTGGTGACTCCCTCGCCGACCTGCTCGATCTCTCCGGCGCATTCGAAGCCGAGGATAAACGGTGTCTTAGGAGGTGAGTCGATGGCGCCCTGTCGCACGATCAGGTCTTGGAAGTTCAGGCCACTGGAACAATTAAAGAGAAAGTTAGTACATATTTTAAGAATTTAGTATGACACGAGAACTGTGGCAGACTGGCAGGCAACGCTTGGGCGAGGCCTATAACCAGAAATCGACGTCTTTTGTCTGATGATAATAGTGTTCCAGAATTTCAGAATTAGCAGAGATCATTAGAATATTTATAAGTATTTGCGGATAGAGGTGGAGAAACGAAATGTGAACAATGAATAGAACTTTAAAGCAGGAGGAGCCTTACAGAACCACTACTTAGCATCCATAGTCCATAATATAGTCTGAAAACGCTAGTTACCGTTTGTTGTTACAATCAATGTCTTAGGCCGGTCACACACATTCGGAATTCCGAAAACAAAGCAGCAAATCCATTCACAATCTAATAATACTACTAAATGACTACTAGACTTCACTAGATTATGAAAAGATTTTGCTGCTGTTTTCGGAATTCCGACGGTGTGCAGCTGCCCTTAATCCTGTCGAAACACCGACTGGAGTGATCGATACACGATATTTGAATTTATTAATCTCATTCAATTCAAGTAAGTAATCATTCAAGTTTATCGTGGAGAACGATATCAATAAACAAGTGCGTAGGTAGGTAGTTACTTAATTATAAGACTGGAGTCAGGAATGCGGCAGCCATTTGTTATTATGTTCTAGAACACGCGCACAGAATAAAGAAGCCCGCATTTAAATTTTTAAACGTGTTGACGAATCAATCAATATATGAATATGGCGGGACATATGTAGATGGCCTCACTATTGTTAAACATAAAGGACTCGATAATTTAGGTTAATTTAAGTCCAATGCTCACTCCCAATGTCAAAGTTGGTGTAGTATGCGATAAAAAAGTTTCGCTTTTATTACTGAAAGCTCAATTTTACGAGGTCTCCCATCTGGACGAAAGATGAATGGTTAATGGAATGGGCCATAAAGATAGTTTCAGACTGCAGAACCACATATCGTACGATAGAATAACAGACGAATGGTTTCCTACGTACTTACAAACGCACAAACGACGAACAGAAAGAAAATATAAACATGAAAGTGATAGCTACGCCAAAATGCCCAGACAAAGAAGTCGCTGATGTTGAACTGTAAACAGTATCTCACGGAAGTTTAAACAGATAAAGATCAGCTTTATTGTCCGATAAGACAATTTTTAAAATAACAACACTGCTAAACCAGCAGAATAATGCGAAGACATAAACACGTGTTACAATATTGTACGCCGCCATACAGGATCCAGTCACTGCGGGCGCCCTACCTACTCGTCCCTGATCGATATGTCTCGATGGAGCTCCCTGAAGTACTGAAGTACTTACCTATAGATAATGAATCTTACTACACAATACATCAGTGTATTTACTCACACAACAGTTTTATTTGCTTGCGTATACTATATTGGAATTGTTTGAAAGTAATATCATCAGCTATTGTAAAATCTATCTATTTTAAACCTGCGATTCGCCGTTATTTCCAGCCCTGTATTTACGGCATGAAATGTTAAAAACAATCGATACAAAAAGTCTTATTTTCTGTTCCAAGCACTCTGTTTATTGTAACATCGTTTAACAGTTTACAGTCGAAAGTAATAAACGTCTGCTGTGTTAAAACAAGGCAATGCTTAATTTTCCAAAAGCCTATTGTATGTACCTACGACTAAACAAGGAAATGCCATTGGTCGGCTAATAGAACTCCGAAAATACCCATAGTGTACGAAAAACAAACAATGAAAGCTGGAAAACTCCGAACTCGTATTACGGTAACGAAGAGTTTACCTAGCAACAGTATTGTATGGATCCGAGAGGTTTCACACGTACCTCCATGAACATGAACACAATCCTAATTTAAACCAATCGTTTTGAATCAATTTTGTTGATTAAATCTAGCCAAATTGTAGCAATAACGCAGGCAATAATGTAGGTAGTACCTACACGCAAACCTGTGTAGTAAATTAGTGCCCTCCCCTTGTCTGCGTCCCTTCAGTGTTTTCATGAGTCATCCATCGTCTACCCCATTCCCAGTATTGATGCATTGTGGTGAAAGCGGAATTTCGATATCATTTGTCATCGGCGCCGACGGTATTAACTACCCGCAAATCGCAATTTATAATTCTTTACGTAGTGTATTTCTGTAGATAATTGATACCTTTGGTAAGGTTAGTCATTTTTACAACTTTTCCGGACTATTTTCTCGGCAAATATTTACAATTCAATCACGGTTCGTTGACGAGTCGGAAATTATAAAGTTGAAGCGTATTATGTAAATGTGTTGATCTATAAGTTGCTGTCCTGGGGTGAGTAGGCGTCGCTAACCGTCGTGTAACCCTCGCCTACGATAATCTACGCTACGAATTTATTAAATGTTGCTACACGCTCTACGTTATTACCGTTCAAACTGCGTAAGTAGTCCTACATTTTAATGATCCTGAAAGGGTTAATGGACTTTTGTACTTAACTTGCTGTCAATGGCTGACTATGAGCAGTGCTTTGTTGCTGCCATTTTGCACAATAAACAAATAAGGAAATTAATCACCTCGAAGAATCATTTTTCTATAAAATATTACCTACGCCTTTGTTAAAACACTGAAGTTATGATTCATTCCCATCTTTCTTTGTATCACGCATGAAGGAGTTAAAGAAAAATTGTTGTGCCCGTAGCATGTCATGTGATATGAATGCACAGTTGCATACTGAAGCCTTCAATTCGGGGTAATTAATGCGACATGGGAGTCGAATGAGTCGCAAGTCGCCACGGTGTCGGCTGTCGCACGTCTGTCACCCGCATACGTTTTATTGGGTAAATTGGGCGCGGGCTCTACGGTTTCATTATAGAAAAAGCTTTACATTGGTCCTCCATAGGCGACGATCCTGGGACCCGAGGGTCGGAATGTTAATCTGAGATAATCTCCGGCGAGTCTCGCTCGTATCGAATTTTACGCACGCTACCTGACCATTTATTCAACATTCATTGAATGGCTTCCTTCTACAACAATAGTTCGTTACGAGCACGTCATGCGCAGGTAGACTAGTTTTTGTTGACGCTTGCACTACTTGAAAATAAATAACGCGAATTCTACGTTCAGGACGATTAAGTCTAGTGTTCCCTGATGAAACATTCTTGGGACCTACGTACGGTAGCGTTTAAAGTTGGCAAGGTTTAATTAATTGTTACACACTATTAGCGCATGTAGGTAATAGCGTTGGGGTGGCTGGCACTTGAATAAATTATTATGTTAGGACTTTGTTTCAAAGTGTTGTTGCCAGTCGCGTGTTTCAGACTCCTTATGTCAAGGCCCCGGGGTCGATAAAATCGACGACGTCGCACTGCCGAAAGGCCAAACTTCGAGTCATCAACCCTGCCCTCCTTCGATTATCTTAATTACGGAGCCATTTCCACAAATTTGAAGATAAAACCAGTTAAACATTAAAGTTTAAACACTTATAGCTCAGCATGAGTCACGTATGTGTTTATTTATTTACCTAGGTTCATAACATTCGTAATTAAAGACAACCGTAAGGGTGCGTTTCCACTGAAGCAGAGACGAGCGGAGCTGTGTGAAGACGTGCCGGAATCGTCCAATCGCAGACGAGACGAGAGACTCGATGAGGATTTCAACTATTGTGATTGGTCGATTCCCGCACGTCTCCGCTCAGCTCCGCTCGTCTCCGCTTCAGTGGAAACGCACCCTAAAACATGGAATGTGCGTATAAAATATTGTCATATTATAGAATTAACAACGGCGGGCCGTGGTTACTCCTGCGGCAATTAATTGGATCACGTAGGTAGGTACAAGTTCAGGATTACTGAAAGGGTCTTCACTGTTCGCACGTATACAACCCCAGCCAAGTGCTAATGCGATTAATGCGTTGCGTTGCATACAATTTCTATTCACGCAATTCAAATAACTTCACGGTTTATTGAACACTAGCAGAATGTTATGTGGAGAATAATTTTGAATATGTTATCATTTGCGTTGCTGTTTGCCCCCTCACGTGTGCACGATCATTTAGAATGGACACTAAAATGAACGAATAAACACCCTCAGTGCGGGGTAATATAAAAATTGCATCGGGGTTGGCGGTGGTATGACGCGACCGACCGGCGGCGGGGCGGCGGCGGCGGCGTCAGGCGTCGGGTCGCTGACGGCGTCCACGCGACGCCTTCCAACATGCTATACCAAGTATACCGTTCTACGTACGTAGCTAGTACGCAGGCGCAGGTACCTACTGCAAATGGCTCACTCACAACCTAGGGAAAGTTTTGCAATAAGAAATTCATGTTCATTAACATTAGTGCGGGCAACCGTTTAGATGTCTAGACTGTAATTTTTATGACTTCGAGAGAAAACATCAGTTGATTATGTTCTGGTTCTGGGGTTCTCAGTTCTCAAACTGATCAATTTTCAGTAGGAACGTAAACAGAATGATTGTTCCAATCTGCGCCGTTTCGTGGCTCGTTCAGTTCAGTAGAGGAACTTGCACAAGTCGGATGTCGGGCGTCACGTTCCAGTGCACTTCGGCGAAATCCACGCCGCGCGCACTTAACTTACACGAACGAAATTGCTTTTCTGAACTTTGCACTTTCGTTTTCATCGTGCGACAGTGAAAACTACTGAACCGAACCGATCACTTGCACTGTCTGCAATGACATTGCAGTCGTAGTTGTTATGACTCATCACACCTGTCAAGTTAAATAAACTAAAATTGGCTAGCTCTAGTCTAGACTGTACTTGTACAAGTTCGACAGATTGATAGATTGGTAGTTTAGTAATAATTCGTCGAAAAGACCAAAAGTGGCATAAAATTCCTAGAAACATTAATGAATTCAGGCCACTGAAACTAAAAAGCTTTTTACCACAGACTTCCGAAATTAAGGTTATTTTTCAGTTTGTAGTGTGTTTTTTTGGAAGTCTGTTGTTTTTTTTTTTGTAAAAATGTTTTTATTGTTCACTTTTTAATGAACCTTCCAAATAAAAATCAGCTGTTTCATACATTTTTTGGTCGAGTAGGTATTGAACTTTTGTATGAAATAACTTTTTTTCCGAAGTTTTAGAGTTGGTCCCGTAAAGTGAATGTTGTTCCAATTCACAGGTAGAACACTCTAGTGTTGGGTAGTGATAAAAAAATTGCCCGGTATGAAGATGAACATAATACGCGTCAACTTGAGAACCACCTCCTTTTGGTTTCGTCGGTTAAAAACCACTTTTATTAGTTGTTAATAAAAATAACTAAAAAGTTAAAAATAATTTTATTCCGATTGGAAATAATAGTCCAATAGTTTTCAAATAAAAGCGGGAAAAAAGAGGGTGTAACACGCTTTTATTTTAAAACTGTCCGTCTATATTATTTCCAATCGGAATTAAATTATTTATAACTTTTTAGTTCTTTTTATTAACAACTAATAAAAGATTCTTTTTAAAAAATCGTTTATTTTTCCCATATACCTGCGTTATTGGAAACCCACAATGAGTATTTCATGTTGCTCTTGCTGTGAATTCTAAATAATGCCTACTCAAATACACATTCCTACAAAGTAAACCTTCTACAATGTCTAGTCTAGCGTGTTATCAAAACATCAAAGAACATAAAACCACGTACGGTCGATTCGTCAGCGTCTAGCGTTTCCTACGAAAACTTGAGAGCGCTAACATCATTGTAATTCAGCGTATGTACTCACCGCGTATAAGTTAAACTCTCCTTCCGCCCGCGCTCATGTTTCATGTTCCGAACGTGTTCACGATACTGGAAGTGACTGTTATCGCTTCGTTACAACAACTCCGTCAAACTTGTGTCTTTCACGAAGATGTTTATTACTTGGTGCAAGTATTGTTTTGTAGCGAGTTAAAAGTTACAAGTTCACTTGTTTTTTATGGGTTCGCCAATGGTGACAAACCATTCATCGGAATATAGTTATCGTCATTGGATATGACAGAGATCTGAAGGATAACAATGGGTATGGGGTTCTCTAGGAACCGTCACATTATGTGGTCAGTCATTATTGGCAATCACCTAAATTGAAAATGTATGAAGGCTATCTAGTCTTGTAATGTGGTACTTACGTGACTGATATCAATTGGTAAAATTGTGGTGAATTCACAAAACAAAGTGAGTAAGAGATCTTAAATCTCATATTCACTTTCCTTTCCAAAACATATTTGAGTAAGTCACTATTGTAACTGAGACTCGAGACTGCATGACTTAGCGATATTTATTAAAAATAACCAAGAAGGGACAATAAATGAGCTAATCCTGATTTCGGTTTCCGGCAACGTGGCAGGTTAACTAATTCAAAACATTGTCCCTGAATGCAACGTAAACACCACAAAAACGAAATCCGGGATTTGGGATCCCCGAGTCCTATTCCCAAACATGCAACGAACTAGAAAAACTTGTAACAAAAAAGCCCTTCTTGAGAAACCGTCCTTCCAAAATGCTCGTCTCCGATTACAAATATTAGCTCATTCGTCATTACATACAAATGTGCTAATTAGGGGTGTTATTACGAGCCATGGCGATGGCGGTGACTCACAACCTCCCAGCCCGTACAATGACTACGACTTGTGAATAGGAATAGCTCATAGTATCAGTTTATCATACAGTCTATGCCTCTAGTACGAATGCATCGAATGGAATTTCCTTATTCGCGTACTTTCTGACTCATTTGTATTCCACACTGACATGAATCGACGTCGAGTTGCCGAGTTAATACACATTATTAACTATTATGTTATGAGCTTATAAAATAGGCACCGGAAGTTGAGCTGACTGGATCGATCGCTCAATGCCTGAACCTGTGTTCTGACGCATCTGTGTGGTCGTGGACTCATTGCATGATAATTAAAACAATTGTAGTTATTTATTATGTACTAAGACAATGTTTATTCAGTAGGTGGTATTCGTTTATGGTGTGGAATATGCGGTCTCTGAAATTCCAACGCGCGAATGACTTATTATTTCTGATATTATTTAAATCATTTCATCCTGCAATTTTTTCGTTTTACCGCAAAGAAATGCTCCTTTTCATCTTGGTGTTTTCCCGTTATGCCACAAAGGCTGGTCCTTTAATAAAATATAGGAGAAAAACTTAGGCCGTTCTGAGCTGCTGAGCCAACTTGCGAACATTAATTTGCGGAATCTAGGTTTTTGTAGGTACCTACGGTGGGTGCAGCAATACTAATAATGGCGTCTTGATTTTTGCTTCTACCTAAAACCACGGGCGAAAAACATAGTACAATGATTACCGTCCCTCCCTAAGATAGGTACTTATGTGCTACCTATATGTCGTGTGGTGACATAGCACTTTGTTTCGTGAGTTTGGAATAGAACCTAGGTAGGTACTTACCTAATCAAATCGGGCACATTAAGGTATTTGTGCCACAATGCTTAATGGTTAGCGTGACATACAATAATATGACCTTATTTAATTAAAACCTACGTTTGGTGTTTGTTTTACTTATATCTAGAAACAAACCACATGCAAGTGAGCAAAACATGCAGTTTAACAAAGGAAAATATACAATAGGTAAATTGTTGGAACTAGGCCACACTTACATGATACGTACAAACCTACATGGTGTCAATTTATCCCTATAAAAAATTATAACGTTTTCTATGATTGGTATCACGATGCCCCAACATGATTAGACCAATCATAAGTCAAACCCGTAAAAGGGTCCAGAACTCCAGTGTCAGCGGAGCATCATGAACTTATACGTACCAAAATGCAGGCCGTAACATAAGTGATTTCAGAGAATAAAAAAGGTTTTCAACAAAACAAAAGAATGTGACCGAATAACTGCAAAATGAATTGGTTGGGCACATGGCTTATCAAAGGCTCGGAAGGAATAATTGAGGTGGTTCAAAAAAGCGTTAATATCCGGCTAGCGGGCCGTGACGCTGACCAGAATGAATACACCATGACACGCGTGACGAAGCTATCGACTTCCGATCAGTGGCTATGACGAGAATGCAAGCCAGCCGCGTGTGACACCCGCTTTACTATTACGGCTGTAATTAACTGATGGTGATAATGCTAGGTTGATAGATGCACCTCAAATTGAGTTTAAATGACATCTCTAATTACTGTTTACTTTTCGTTTATAAACATCTAACTCACGTTAATGAGTGAAAGTTTGTTTAGACTTTAGAGGAGACCGCAGAATTAACTGAAGCGGATTAGGCAAAAATTAACATTTGAGCTTGGAACGCTTTCTTTCACATTCAACTTCAGCATAATAATCATGTTATTCTGAAACTCCCTGAAATCCATTCCTACGGGAGATTGAAATAATCGCAACATGTGGTAGCAAATTCCTTTGGCTAGTTCCTTCACAAACAGATGGAAATCCACAAGACAAAGCAAATAGTTACTTAAACATTAGTGCTTAATTTACGTTCATTTATTAAACAACAGCAAATGCAGCTACGAATAAATAAACACAAAAGTCTGTCTTGCATAAAATTACATGATGATAAGGTGGACGAAGGCGATTGTAATGTGCAAGTAGTTGCAACCTCATTAGTCAAACATGCTAATGGTGAACCATGTCAACGATGTTTCGGTCCGAACGTCAGTCATCGGCTTTAATTGTCGACTCAGGAAGTGAACTTGCATTCCGCAGATGGCTGAACGTCCAACGTTTAAGTTTAGGGTGACTAAATAATTTCAATTGAGTCGTCATTAAGCGGTTCTCCGGTCTCGTACGTAGCATTCATTTCATAAATTGTTGCCCACTCCACATTACGAGTTAGCCACGCACTGCCGTGCTCTATAAAACAGACAAGAATTCGATTCAGAACGGCAATTATCGCTTTCAAAATGTGTGTTACACAATTACAGATCATAGCTCTCGATTTTGTACTTCCAACTACCTTCGCACCTACTGTTAAAGCTTGGATAGGTAATTTTCTTTGGAGCTACAGAAAAGCTACACGAGCGAAAGTTGGCTTTCGCTCCGGTGTAAAGGAGCTTTTGTACGTGCTTATTTACTTATCAAGACTCATTTTATGGCAATAGTCGATGAAAGAGTTTGTCAGACAAGTACTAATATCTCACTATTCATCTCGTCTAAAAAATTGTCTGTCTTGGTCTTATTTCCACATTTTTATCACATCGGCAAACAAATCAATAGGTTTCCATGAAGTATTTCTTGTTCATAAAACTTTCTTGTTATCCGGATATCGAACGATAAAGAAAACAAACAAGGATAACTTCAAGTTCAAATAGCAGACATTTCGGATGTGACTAATAAAACTTGTTGCGTTGGCCACCCCTCTCTGACAATAAAAAATTCATAAGAACTGCTATACAACAGTGGCGCAGCTACAATTGTCATTAGAGGGAAGCCAAAGAAAAAATTGTTCAGTTCTCATAATAAACTCAGACAAAAAACTGTAGGTTTTTAATCTTATGATGTATTAAACTGGTATTATATATAATTATGTAATGTGATGTGATACACAATAACGCACACAGGTGTACCATACTATTTGGCAATAAAAGACACTAAGAAGAGTGGTTGCCCCGAAGGGAAGCCGATAGGAATCGAGTTGTATGAAGGCTACGCCCCTGCTATACAATTATTTTGCGATTTGATTCTAAACAGAAAATCTCTTAAGTGCCCAAGAATAAAACGAGCATTCAAATAAAAATAAATGTTACATGAAAGTAAAAGCAAACAAACCGAACCTTCCACATTACGGTAACCGTAAAACTTTTAACAAAGCTATAATATCCGAAATCAATGTAGCCGACCCTCATATGGAACATATGCGGGTCGGCAAAAAAGTCATCTACACAGCGTGACGCGTCGCTGTAGGGTAATAAACGGAATATCATATAGTGGCCGAACAGAAAGTCGGCAAGCAAAAAGGTGTCGGAACGAAGCATATTAGGGCGTGCGTCGATTCTGTACGAGAGGGTGCTCTTACTGCTACCTAACTAAATATAGATCCGCAACGACTCCGCTACAGGAATTTGTACTCTAAACACGTTTGCGATGTGCCCACGGCCCACTGGCTTTGAGCAGATTACAGTGAAGCTACCACCAACTCAACCTCCTCTGTCTATTGTTTTTTGAGACATATATGTCTCAAAAACGTCTGTCTCTTTTGTAACGTCGTTACAAATGAGTATATTCCCAGTTCGTCACGATTCCGATAACACGTTGCCACTATGTCTAACTATCATTCTGGTATTGGTATCATATTTCTCATGATATATAATTTAAAAATCATTAGGTTAAGGTCAATAACGAAACGTACTTCGGATTAGGGTAACCATGGGGTAGTTGAGTAGTCAGGAATTGTCTATTTAAACAGTTTCTTTTCAAATTTGAGGATACTCATCATCTGCCTAGCCTTTTCCCAACTATGTTGGGGTTGGCTTCCCCTCTTACCGGATGCAGCTGAATACCAGTATTTTACATGGAGCGACTGCCTATCTGACCTCCACAACCCAGTTATTGGGTAATACGATATTTCTGGTAAGACTGGTTGTCTGACTTTAGGACTCCCGACGACCTGTAACGACTGTCAAAGATCCACGAATGACAACCAGGACCAACGGCTTAACGTGTTTTCCGAGGCACGGAGAGCTCTTGGTATGTAAAGATGGTCACCCATCGATCGATCGATTCGTGCGGCTGCTATTGCTTAGCCACAAGCCCCTCAAAATTAAGGAGAATCGATGTAACTTTTATTTGCAGACATTAAGTGCAAGTAGGGGAACACCAAAGAAACGATGGATGGACTGATTTAAAGATGATATGGCAAGAAAGGGAGTGACTACGACCGAGATGACGACTAATAGAGAAGTAAGTATGGAAGAAAACATGTTTCGCCGACCCCAAATAAATTAGAATGAGGACAGGAGAGTGATGAATGCTTGTACTTGTTTCTTTTTTGTGTTTGTGTTCTTTCTTTGCGTCAGTCATGTTTACCGCAAATAATCGTATTTTCTTTCATTCTGCTTAAAAAACTTTAAAGCTTATCGTCCACGTGAGAACAAAAGTTCGTAGGTAAGTCGATAATTTAAGTTAAGGCGACTGCCGTAACAGTACCTACTCGTAAAATAATTCAAAATAAGAACACTAGTACCGCTAGCCATGGTTAGAAAAAATACCAACACATGCTTTTATTCATTTATCGAAGAGCATGGTTAATGGGAGCTATAAAAAAACAAGCACTGGCGTCGAAAGACGTAGGGCCTGCGGAGATTGGTCGAGCGGCATGGCGCGGGTAGGGGACGCGCCGTATTGATCCGGCGCGCGCCCCGTGCCCCGGCCCTGGGCCCCGGGCTCGCCAGACATTACAGAAGCACTCGCAACCCTCACCCCCACAGCCCTCCACCCACCCCCGAGCCCGACGCAGCCGACACCCGAGTATAACGTAACCACACCCCTTTTTCAAGCAGAATCGAGTCACGGGATTTTCCAATTCAATTTGCTAAGTAATCTAGAACATAAGCAATGGCTATTGAGATTATAATGGATAGAAAATGTGATAAATAACGATACTGATGTAGGCATATTTTCTTCGACGATAAAATTATGGATAAAACCATAGAGGCGAAACTTTCTCGCCACAAGATTGATTACAGATTAAGATTCAATAAGGCATTCACAATGATTGTTGCTTCCAGATAAGCTTGCCGAATGTTCTGGAGTTGTGTATCTTGTCATGAGTGTTTTATTTGTCAAAAAAGATGAAAGTATGCGACGTGTTTACTACCATATACAGTAGCGACTTGATTCGATTATGGGCACAATAAGCGAAGGAGCATTTTCGTAAGTTCGTTGACTCCGCGAACAATGTGGCCGCGGGCGGCGGTTAGGCCGGCGCGACCCCGCCTGCCGCATCTGCTGTCCGACGATGGATTTTATAGAGACAGCATATGTTACAGCTACAGCTTCCGACAAGTACAACATTTCGAGTAATATGAATATAATGGCCGAACATACGTGTCAACACTCAAGCAACTTCCCTGTCCACAAAATTGAAAGCAAACAGGAATTTGTCAAACCACAAAATATGTAGGAATTAATAACATGGGGTTTACTTCAATTTGTTCAGATTTGACGCTTTTCCTTGACGAGCAAATACCTATACGCCACACACTACCGAAGTTAGCAATAATGAATCCCACTTCTATACTTAATGAGATTTGCGTAACAATAAAATTATCCTTGTTCAAAACTAACCGCATGTCTAGTTTTAATGGGAGCACAATAATAATAACAGCAATAATACATAATTATATCTCGGTGCGGCTTACACTTCTCCAAAGAGGGTAAATACACCAGAAACGGCCAGAATCTGGTGAAGGTCAAAATTGTTTGTTGCACCAAGTGAAGGAATCACCTAAAAATCACGGATATCGTTGTTAACTCCGTATTTCTGTTGTTAGGTGAGTCAGTCGTGATAGCCTAACTTGCTATGACTCATCTGTATAAGTTGGCTGTGCAAGTAATACGGGAATAAGGTCGTGACGCATCGCACTCATACACACTAATTATTCAGCACATGAAATAATGTTAAAACAACAAACTATTGACAACTTAGCTCGATGTGAAGTTTTAACATGCACGTGTAGCAACGCTGTCTCTCATCATGTTTGATTGATGGATGGACCGTATCCCACAGGTCACGCTAACGATAACATGTTATTATAAAAATACGAATATAATAAATAATAGGCGTTGTTGTTATTATTATACCACAAATTATACTTTGTGTTGAACATACGAGTTTGGTAGGTGTTACAGTTTATATTACTGAAACATTGAAGAATCAAATATCAATGGCAAGTTAATCGAGATTAATAAATTATGAGGGCATTGAATGCAATGATCAATTGATAAAGCTACCATATATGATGAATAACAACTTAATAAAAGAACACAATATACCCCCATTATCAAATTGACTCAATGAGCACATAATAACAATAAATGGTTCTTTTATATTACTTAACTTTAAAAGTTAAAAGCAATGAAAATAACCTTTCCAGTTTAATGAATACAAGAGAGTTGTTAAACCAGAAGGCAGACGTCTGAAGGCAGGGGGTATCAAATGAAACACACAAACAAGCCATAGTGTCCAGTACGGTACTGTATCGCAAGCGAATCCACCCACTCGGTCCCAGTCAGGTACCACAGCAAGTTATTTGAATCGAGTTAGCTCAAGAACATAACTTTCTAGTGACTCATAGGAAGAGAGCTATCTTGCGCAGACGCTCTCAATAAGGAAGAGGGTAATAAACAAATTCATCTCTCCCATCTTATGCGGCTTCGGAGCCCATTAAAATGCACAATACTGCACTTTATACCATAGAGGCCGGCCCCTGTACTCGAGGGGCAGATGTTATTTTTAGGCTTTAAATTGATACGCCAACAAAGGAAAGGATGTGAGCAATTAACACTGCACTTTCGATACAAAAAGTACCAAGATCTTGTACTGATAAGTATACAGTGGAATCCTTGATATTTACGATATCCCTGACCCCAAAATAAACTCGGTTCGAAATGATGTAGGCCAGACGCACAGAGCACATGGACGCAACAAAAAACAAAAGTCCAGCCATCACATTTCCCATCATCTCCACATACAATTAAGCACTCTCCATATAAAAAGAAAGCCACTTATCCGAGGCGTGAGTACAACCATTGTTCTTGGAAGACATCTCTTACTGACACCGGCTTGACCTAATTGAAAATAATGACGCGTTATTCATTGGATCCCTTATGAAGCCTTACAAAACATTAGCCGAAAAGGCGGCTGCACGAAAGCGTTCCCTGTGGGCACCGCCCGGGGCCACTCACGTACTCACGTCTGTATCGTAATAAGATGAATTTCATCATTCTATAAATTGTAACGTATCATTATTTTATTTTAGACCGCTGTTTAATAAACGTTTTTGTGTACGATAAACTTGACCACCTTCAGGAGAATTAGAAAAACACGCAATTGTTAATTTTGAACTTTGTCAAGGGACTTCCGCAATACAAGCAAATATTGTAGTAATACGTGTAAACCAAACCACCACGTGTTAGAATTTAGAGCTCATTTAATAGCGTTGTTAAATATTTACCATCACTTTACGGTATTTAAGCGGGATGTCTCTTTGAGAGCTTTATTTGTGGTGACCCTAGCGAGCGACGACTGCGTGACTTTAATACAGATATAGTTATAAAGTACTGATGTAATAAATAACGACTCCTTAATTACGTTTCAACACACTCTGACTGACATAGGTACTTTATAATGGTCCAACTTTTTAAACGTCGCATCGGTACCCAACGAGTAACTGTCAAGACATAAATAAAATTGATGTGTCTGCGTGTCTTCGAACATAGTTTTTGATATCCATTTGTAGATTCACTATCTGCGTGATTTATGATAAGATTTACTCAAAACCTTTCTATAGAAGCTACAATCCTGTGTTTATTTACACAATTTAGATTACAACTACTCGTACAATTAAATCCGTTGTAATTGCAGCGAACTCAAACGGTTCGAAGATATGAAGATAACAAGGAATGTAGAAATTGGACCTCCGTCATCCGTTAAACGAGTTTCGTATAATTCGCACTGGACTCTAGAGAGCGTTCATTTTGACGAGAACTTAGCTGTATGAAAGCTTTTTGTCTGATCCTGAAATACCAGGAATCAATGGTTTACTGTGTTTGGAATTTCTTTGCACAATTCTTCGGAAATATTTAATGGGTCTTTAAAGGTGATTGGGCGATTCAGCCCTGAAGCCCAATAGCGTTAAGATAATATACCAATAGAAAGATCTCATTGAGGAGAATATTTCTTATTATGAAGACTTCTCTTGATTGTTAGTACGTAAGGAGCTACAGAGCTTTAATGTGAGTAATTAAGTATTCTTATAAAGTTCTGGTATTTCGTCAATTAATTAACTTTCATTAATTCCATTCATTTCATTCATTCATATTCATTTATTTCATTTCTTTGTTTGCCTTGCAAACATCACATTTTAAGCCTATATACGTACATTTTAAAACATTGGCCCCCTAGATGTTGTTTAGGAATTATGTTTTTCAGAGTCGGTCGGCCGGCCAACATCTCTCAAGCGTTAGGATATATGCCTATGGAAAGATCTCTTCATTTCGTGTTAAATCGACTTCTCTCGATTGTTAGTCAGTGAGGAGCTACTCTAAATATGAGTAATTCACTATTGTTGAAATTCAATCAGCTTTCATTATTTCAGTGCCTTGCAAACATCATCTTTTAAGCTTATCATTGTCCACTTTAAAACATGGCGTCCTATACTCGTATGCCGTTTTAGGAACAATTTTTCCAAGAGTCGGTTCGACATAATATTAAACATGCCGAAACTCCCAATACCGTTAAGATTTTTCATTGAAAACATCTTGTTTAGAAGAACATTTGTTACTACTACGACTTGTCTGAATTATTGTTATTCTTAATTATGTGACGTTAACATCAACACTTCATTTTCGTTATAAATTAACTAATTAATAAACAGTAACTTCTAAAAATCATCATTATTATGTTAACACAAAAAACATTACTCCTGAACTCCCTTATGGGTAGGCAGACATTATTGTACAACTATATTTTGGCTTCAGAGATAAAAATACCTCTATAAGCAAAATGTTCTCTTCTATCTACAAGTATAAAACAAAGTCGTTTTTCGTGTCTCTCTGTGTTCACTTAGTTCTTCATCGTCATTTAGAGAACTTATTCCCGAAGGTTTCTGTTGTGTATAATACAGTAACATTTAACTTAAATATAGCACAGAAATCTCGATGTTCTGTCATGTCGCCACATCAGTACAAGATTGTTCCGACAACACAGTAAAAGTTGTTTATTTACTTGATCCTCAAGTCTTGTCGGATTGCCGACTCATCCAAATTCGTTTTAGTAACAAATGTTTCTCTTAAAAAGCACTATCCATTGATATATCTCTTATGGTTACTGGGCGCCCAGAACATTCCTAAACTTCGGTGCCTAAGTAGTTACCTATTTAGGTCATTAACTCCGAATTGACTAACAATTGGGAAGTCTTGTATGTAGCAAAGGTTCTTCTTGAAAAGCCTTTCCATTTTGTATATCTTATGGCTATAAGGCGCCAAGAATTCCTTAACTACGGTGCCCAAGTTGTCACCTATTGAGCACAATTAACTCCAAACTGACTAACAATTGGCAAAAGTCATATTAGTTGCAAAGGTTCTCCTTGAAAAGCTCTTTCCATTTGTGTATATATTATGGCTATTGGGCGCCAAATATTCCTTAACTTCGGTGCCCAAGTTCTCACCTATTTAGGTTATTAACTCCGAACTGATTAGCAATTGTCAAAAGTCGTGTTAGTACAAAACGACGTGTGCGGTTCTATTTTAAAAGCTCTTTCCATTGATATAGTATATCTTATGGCTATTGGGCTTCAGGGCAAAAACCCATAGTTCAGTGCCCATTCTCCTTTGTCTTTCTTTTTTCATAGATCCCAAATAATATCATTCGACTGGTAATATTTCTGGGATGAGAAAAGTATAAACATTGGAGTGGAAGGGAGTTGCCTCCTCTGACAGTAATAGCATTATGCACATTCCCAAATAACCGATTTATTTGCAAATTCTCACATAGGAATGACCCCGAGTTGCCAGACTATAGAGGTAGACCGCTAAACTTGGATTGTCCGCTCGCCATGTAGGCGGAACTCACACGTTTTTGCGGCTCAAAGCTAGAGAGCAAACTTGTATTGGTACCGGTCCGGGACTCAACCAGTCAGTTAATATTTTTGCGGCAGATGGCGTCGGCTATGTCGCGGTCATTTACATAGTAAGTCGACGATAAGCGTGCTATATTTAGCACGTGCAGGGATGCGCCCTGGCTGGCCCTGCCTCTCACCTCGCACTGCACCTACACACCTCGCCTTCATTCCTCCCTTGCCTCTCTTGTACGCATCCGTACCATTATATTGCAAGTTGCAGTATCCTCGTAACAATTATTTCTCCTAGTCCAAATTTTTCCACCCAAAACCCTTCTTGGAATCCCTGAATTTGTATTATCAATTCTTGATAAAATTCCTGATAACATTTGGAGCAAGCAAAAAAGAAAAAACTGCCTGCCTTATCAAACATCCTAAGCCATTGAACGTCTGACCTTATCGCAAAGTAGCCTCTCATAAAAAAGTATCTCATTCATGACTAAACGTTAGTGGTGTAACGAAACAAATACTTCACAGTTAAGTGAGTGTTTTGTTAAGCCTCTAACGAAGCAGTTAACGTTAACGAGAAAAGTGGCAGATAACTCATGTGTCGCGGCTGCAAGTAGCACGTTGACGCGACTCGTCCGTTGTATTATCTGAAGCAGTGGAGCGATAAAAACGAACAAAGAACAATGTCAGTAGGCGCTCAACTCCCTTTCGCACGAACTCGGCTCGCTCGGGCTTCGAATGACAAAATAACATTAATTTGTTACAACCGTCGGCGACGCAGCGTCCACGCAGCGACGCGCTCCGGTGCGCACATGCATGCAGTTATTCCGATGCCGATTGAAAACAAATTTCCATAGCCTATTGAATAAATATCTGGCGAAATCGAATGAAATAACACGGCTATGTAAACATATTGTACATCAAGAAAGAAAGAGGCTAAAACAAGCTCATAAACATAATAGTTAGTCGTCGCAACGACAGCGCGGGCGGTCGACGAAGTGTAAATCCGCTTTAGGGCGCGTCGCACGATCGGGAGTGGGTGCCAGTGTGCGTGCAGAAATTTCAATCGGTCGGGTGCATGAGCTGTGCATCTCGACGGAGGCAGATGTTAATGAGGCAGTCGAGAGCCCGAGACGCGGCGAGCGACGGACGAACGGGACCCATCCGCGCAGACACCGGTTTAAGTGGGTTATACTACACGGAGAACACCGGCCTGCCCAAAAAAATATCATCCAAAAGTTCCAAAACGATGGAAAAAAAAACTGAGTTTAAAAAATAGCACGTTCTTCAAGACCAACATGATCGTAGATTACCAAGGCTCGTTTGCATCCACTTATTATTTCACAACTAAATAGCTGATTGGAAAAATCAATCTCGGAACGAGGAAATATTTGAACGCAACGTCTTTTAATCTGTGGAAGTTGGTACTAAACTTGGAATTTTCAATATATTCTAAATTGATTTAAGTAAGGACCTGTAAGGAGTACTCACCACGCCTTCACACGAATGAGGACCTCGCCTTCTCCGACAGTTGGTTCAGGCTTCTTCAGAATCTTGACAGTTTTGAGTCCGCCGAAGCCGGTGAGGACGACAGCGCGCATCTCCTTGGGTGGAGGTGTCTCCTTTTCTTTTTCTTCGGTTGCCTTCTCTGGGGTCTCTTCGGGCGGGGTCTCGGTAGTTCCATTCTCAGTGGGGGTCTTTTCAGGCGCAGCTGCCGCAGGGGTTTCTGTGCTCTCCGTCATGATGGCGAGGTGTTCGGCTAGGTGGGGTGCGATCTGAGCGGTGCGGCGAGCGGACGCGATGGGAATGAGCCCGGGCGAGTGCTACGGAGGCCGGCCGGCAAGTTTACGCGTCGCGAAACGAATGATTCGAGAAAGGGAGTAGCGCGCGCAGCGGCGTCGAGGGTGCAGGGGCGCGGGCGGAGCCGGGGGCGCGGGGCCCGGGGGCCGGGGCGCGGCGGCCCGGGGGGCACACGCGCGCCACCGCGCGGCGACAGGTGGCCACCGCGCCGGCCGGTTTACCCCCCCGCAGCCCCCCGCCCGATATTACACTACACAGGACCTGGATTAACTTTATTGCACGGAGGTCGATATAAAAAGCTTTATTAGTTATGTACCTACTGGTCCATCGAGTAGACGCGCTGTAGCCTCGAATTGGCTCGAATCGACACCTCGCGAAACTGTAGTTAGGTACACACCCTGGACGTGACTTGGCAGCGGGATCGATATTGTAATTTATTGCGAGTAAAAGCATATGTTCGGTGCTATTGAGCAACCGTGGCCGACCGATGTATAGCGAGCATACGAGGCTAGGCAGGAACAGACGTAGATGAAGCTAGATTAACAATATGTTACAAGTACAGCTACCCTCATTAGTCAGCATGCATGAAAGTCTAAAGGCAATCTGTTGATTAACGTAGATAAAGTTGGTCCAATAAAAGCAAATATTTTCATTGTTTATTCAAGTCATATCGGTTCATATACTAAGTACAGTGCGCACGATATGCATGTGGACTGCTTCGCCTTTGTTATGTTGCAAATGTTATGTTTATGTGATAAAAATGAGGTTGTTAATTTTATCAATGCGACCTTCGGCGATGAAAGTGTAAACATTGTAATTATGATAGTATATTAAATTACAATGTAGAATATCATTAATTGACAAACAAATAACTATTTGTGTTACATGTTATGTACCCAATTATCACTATCCCTATGCTCTTTGATAGTAAGTAGGTAATATTACATTAAGTCAGGGTTGATAGAACGGACATAATTATCATGGGGGAAACTGCCCTAACATAAGATACTTAGTTTTTTTTCTGACAGATTTATTAAAGAATTTCTTTCTATAAGTACTTAGAGATTTGTTATTCATTTAATTTTCCATGGCCTGACTGCCCTAGCCAGGTATCGAACCGATAGGTACACCAGCGTAAACATGAGATTTGAACTGAAACATCTGAATGTCAGCATGTTCTTATGGTTCCGACCTTAAAAGAAAAAACGGACCCTTTTTAAGACCATTCTTTTTGTTATTAAATATTTTGTTGGAATCTCATATTACTCCACTCATAAACTAACCTATCCCATTTTGGCAGTTAAAAATTTCCACTGTGTATAATATTTCTGTGGTTTCTGGTATACAGGTGACTTGTAATGACGGATTCATTTCAGGACGAGATTATGTGACCCATTTGGAAAAATTAAGCACACCATAAACCACCACCTAGGCGAAAATTCATGGGATTCGAGAAAACTCAATTTTTATGTATTTTTGAAAATATCCCAACATAACATACATAATCAGCCTATAGGTTCCCACCGCTGGGACACAGGCCTCCTCTCGGTGAGAGGGAGTGGGCCGTAAACCCCCACGCGAGCCCAGTGCGGGTTGGCAGAACTGGCACGTCTTAGAACCAAAAATTCGAAGACATGTGTCTTCGAATTTTTGGTTCTAGGACATACCGGTTTCCACACGATGTTTTCCTTCACCGTTTTGAGAGCAGTGATGATGAAATATTTTACACAAAGTAAAGCGCCTGTCTGGCTTCGAACCTACGACCTACAACTCGTCATCACCATTGGGCCACCACTGCTCAATATCTATTTTCTCTAAACTCTCAAATTGAATGGCCTTCATTGCTATTCCATTGGGTACCTACCTAATACTTTAACAAACTTTTCGATATAACCAAAGTTTCTAAAACATCAAACAGTTAAAAGTTAAAGGAAGAAATGTATTAACCATTTTCAAAAATACTCTACATACAGTCACCTAAGCTCAGTAATAACAGCCGCACGGGTCGATCCATCAGGTTAAGCTACGCTTACCGGGGTTGTCCGTGGATGGGTGACCATCTTTACATACCGAGACTCCTCCGTGCCTCGGAAAGAACGTTAAGCCGTTGGTCCCGGCTGTCATTCGTAGATCTTTGACAGTCGTTACGGGTCGTCAGAAGACCGAAAGTCTGACAACCAGTCTTACCAAGGGGTATCGTATTACCCAGTTACTAGGTTGTGGAGGTCAGATAGGAAGTCGCTCCATGTAAAATACTGGTATTCAGCTGCATCCGGTTAGACTGGAAGCCGACCCCAACATAGTTGGGAAAAGGCTAGGCAGATTGATTGACAGTCACCAAAAGAGTTAAGTAACCAACGCACACTACAAGACTATATTGCTACTGTACGTACTGCTACCAATGACAGCCACGCACACATCGCATTCGTAGAGTGAGTGCGCTAACGTCTTCTAAATGATAGTATAACATAATTTCGCCACAAAGGATAGTTGCTCTCGTGGCGCAACCGGTTTTAATTTTCGATACGGAATTATGTTATACTATCATTTAGAAGGCGTCAGGGCACTCACTCTACGAATGCGATGTGTGCATGGCTGTCATTGTGAGTAGTACGTACAGTAGCGATATAGTTTTGTAGTATGCGTGATTGGTTACTTAACTCTTTTGGCGTGTGTACATGAAATTTAACACCAGTTATCTCAAAATTTTACTATGGCATTAAGCGTACAAATTACGGAGAAGTACTTGCCCGTCCCGTGAGCCATTGCGAGGGGTGCGGGTTTGAGGTTGTCGTTGGGGCCGACGCCAATGCTCACCACCAACTGTGGGGTATGGACACGCAAAACGAAAGGGGTAAGGCCTTGGTTGACTATTTATTCTCGACTAACCTAGCCCTACTAAACACTGTCTCGGAACCAATATTCGTAACCAGGCGAAGCCGCACAATCATAGATCTCACTCTGGCAACAGAGGGAGCGGCGGAAATCACCACTGGGTGGCAAGTCTCCAAGGAAGCCTCCTGTTCAGTTCACAGGTGGATCCGCTTCGACATCCAGGTCTGTGTTCCTTCAACACCACCACGGCGTAATCCGCGTAACACGGATCGTGCCGTCTACACACGTAACCTTGAATCCAAGCTTGCGACACTAAGCGATTCGGTGACATTTGCGGACACGACACAGATTGAGGTACAAATCACTTATCTTACCAAATCAATGATAGACAGCTACCTAACTGCCTGCCCAGAGACCACCCCAAGTAGCATACTGGGCAAACAACCCTGGTGGGGTGCTGACCTGGAGCGCAAGCGCGCCAAGGTAAGGCAAGCTCTGAACAGAGCCATGAACATATGTGCGAAAGAGGACTGGGATAACTACTACGCGGCCAAATCCAGCTACAAAAAAATGCGTCAGATTCAGGAGTACTACGGGATGGCGTCTATTCTGTGGTAGCATAGAATGTTGCCAGCAAGCTAACAGGGTAAGGAAAGTACTGGTGCGACAGAACACACCTGGGCCTATTGCCCTCCACAAACCTGACAACACACTCGCCTCCTCACCAGAAGAAACGAGACGTGTCCTTATCGAAACTCACTTCCCTGGATGTGTCTTCACGCAGGTAATCGACTGACTTGATGTAATTCAAACACCATCAGACTGGCTTTATGCAAGTAGGGTGATCACGTTGGAGAAACTTCAATGGGCCATCCGAAGTTTCCATCCTTTTTAAGGCAGCTGGTCCTGATGGAGTGTTCCTCGCCCTACTACAGTGAGGTGGAACCTCTGTCGCAAAAAGACTAGTGCCTTTAATGAGAGCGTGCCTGATCTTTAGATACATTCCCAAAGGATGGAGGGAAGTTTTTTTTATTCGAGATAGGTTTACTCTTGACTCTAGTCTAGATCAGAGGTGACATAAACGAAGTCGACGATGGAGCGAGCTTACCCAGAAGAAACCCGTTCACTCTCACTTTGAAGAGATCGGGGTTGTATGCGTTTGGAAACACAGACGCAGATAGAGAGTTCCATTCCTGTGTTGTGCGCATCACAAAAGACATTTGGAAACGCTTAGTGCGAATTGGTGGAATAGCAACTAGTTAGGGATGGTAACCTGCAGTCCGTCTAGATATCCGATGGTAGAAGGGGGGCGGCGGAATGAGGTCGTGGAGTTCTTGAGCACACTCACTGAAGTACAATCTGTAGAAGACCGACAAGCAGGAAACCTTACGGCGATGAGCCAAGCTGTGAAGCTTGGCATCCACCAGTCTTACGTCGCCAATGAGCCTCTTAGCTCTGCGTTCTACCGAGTGAAGCGCGGCAAGTGAAATTAATATTCATCCCTAAGCCAGGTAAGGGTGACTACACAAGCGCCAAATCCCACCGACCAATCAGCCTGACCTCCTTTCTACTGAAGATCCTAGAAAGCCTGTGTGATAGAAAGATGGCGCTCTGAAAACCATACCGCTACACGGTAGCCCACACGCATACAGCTCGGGTAGGTCGACCGAATCCGCTCTTCATCTACGTCTTCGTTCTTCATCTGGTCAGCCAGATTAAGGAAGCGATTCATCAGCAAGGCACCTGCCTGAGCACTTTTATAGACATCGAAGGAGCCTTCAACAAAACCAACGTTTCCAGCATCCGCAGCGCCCTCTCCAGCCATGGAGTAGAACAGGTACTAACGGACTGGATTACAAACATGTTAAGGAAACGAGTGGTTCGCTTTAAGGCTGAGCAGCTGTTGGCCATGATAGCCAGAGGCTGCCCCCAGACAGGGGTGCTGTCCCCTCTTCTATGGAATCTGGTGATTAATGACCTCATCACCAGACTCACCGCCAAACGCTATTACACAGTAGGACATGGAAACGACCTCGCAATCCCTGTACCGGGGAAGGTCACGGGAACTATCTGCAACCTCACTCAGCCAGCACCACGTATCGTAGAAAGATGTTGCAGGGAATTTGACCTATCAGTGAACCCCACTAAAACTGAACTAGTCATGTTTACCCATAAGCGAGCATTAGCCCCTTTCTGCCCACCAAAACTGTTCAATACAGAACTCCAGCTGAATGAATGAATTAATTAATTTATTTGCAAGAATATAGGTAGCTAACATAAGTTCTTAAGATATATGGGTTTCACTATATTCGGCATTTCCGCCGTACACATATTTAGATTTTACATCTTGATTATACTTATAGCATGCAGTACACATTTCATAATTTAAATTTAGATTACAATGCAATTAATAAAATTAAAATTAAATACAATTCTATTCATTTAAAAGAATAATTTATATTAAAAATAGCGATCAGTAATAATGATGTCATGTCAATAAAAATAGCAATAATAATCAAAGTATTTCAATATTATTTAAGTAATGTTAATATGTAGATGCCATAATAATTATAGTAAATAAGTTTTACATTTTACACTCAAAATATTCATTGATGGAATAAAAACATCTGTCACACAACCAGTTATACTTATAGTTTTTTTATTAAATTCTAGGTCTGAAGCATTTCTAAAGCTGGTCAATGAAGTCCTCGGCTCGAAGTCCGAAGATCTCGGGTTCATTCTAGACAGTAAGTTAAACTGGAGTAGTCATTTAGACAACAAACTAAACAGAGCCTGCATCACCTTCTGGCAGTGCAGGAGAATGGTAGGTAAGAAGTGGGGCCTATCCCCCAAAATTATACTATGGCTGTACACCGCTGTGATCCGCCCCATGATCACCTACGGGGCCGTGGTCTGGTAGCCCTGAACCAAGTTAGTTACAGCCTCTAACAAACTGCAAGGCAAGCAAAGACTAGCCTGCATGGCGATTACGGGCTGCATGAGGACTACTCCGACTGCAGCAATCGAAAGCTATGCTGGGATTACCACCGCTCCACCTATTCATACAGCAGGAAGCGACGATGGCGGCGGTACGTCTTAATACACTAAATCTCTGGCGTAAGAGAGACACACCACACACCGTGCTGCTTGAGGGACTCAACAAGGAGTTTCCCATTACGAAAGCCATAAATGACCGGGTACCCAAACAATTTATCTTCTATAAAAAATACAGGTTCCAACTCCACGAGGATTGCCGATGCGAGCTGCACATCTTTTCGGATTGATCCAAAACAGGTAGTGGTACAGGTGCTGGAATCTTCTCGGAGAACTTCAACATACACATAGCCACACCATTGGGGGTGTCCATAACACAGTGTTCCAGGCCGACTGCATGGGTAATTCTTTAGCAGCTGCAGCCATCACGGCCAGGAAAGTTAAGGACCACTCGATCCGCATACTCTCAGACAGCATGGCTGTCCTGCTAGCGCTAAACAGTCACAACGTCGATTCTGGGCTAATATATGAGTGTCACCAGCGCCTCAACCAGGTTCTAGTCTAAATAACATAACCATTCAATGGATCAAAGGGCACAGCGATTCGCTAGGCAACGACGCAGCTGACGAACTTACCAGAAGGGTTGAGGTTGAGCATGGCACCAGTGAGACCTGAACCCATCGTGCCTCTCCCCTTCGGGTACATACGCACTCTGGTAAGGAAACACACCAGTGACCAACACCACAAGCAATGGTTGGAACATGGTGAGTGCAGGCAGGCCAAGGAAGCAGTCCCTACAATTGATGGCCGCCTCACGAAACAGCTTCTCCGACTAACTAAACAGCAGCTGCGTACAGTTACAGCAGCTATAACTGGCCATGGCTCATTTAAAAAACACCTCTTTGTCACAGTCAGTCAGTCACAAACAGTCTGCTGTGCAGGGCCTGCATGGAGGTCAACGAGAGAGAGAGATTATGAGGCTTTTGTAAAATAAATAACATTTTATTAATAAGTGCACTGGCAGTACCAGACGAGTTAAGATGCTCTAAGTAACCAACAGTAACCACGTTCATAATTTCTTAAAGGGCTTGTGCAGCACAACATTTTATGTCATGCTGTGCAAGTGTGCAAGTAGCCCGGGAACGGTCCAGCTGTGAATTGCGATAGACTGAGTTAATTGATTGGTGGGTTAGACCATTACTACTGGATATCGAAAAAAGTTTTTATCAGCGAACCTTTTCTACTATTAACAACAATCACCAATCCGCCGTCAAAGATTATGGCAATGTTATGCTTTTCCTTGATCTTTATCTTATGCTACGGCTACACTGTCGCGATAACTCGAACTACACTTCGCGCACTCTCTCTCGCACACCGCTCGACGTCTCGCTGTACAACAGAGAGCGCATCAACTGTAGTTCGCGCTATCGCGACAATGTAGCCGTAGCATTAAACTATAAAAATATGATGTGAAGAGTCTACATTGCAGGCTAATGACATAAATAATACATTCTTTGTCAAAATCCTAAAAACCAAACTATGTTCAAAAATTAAGATTTTGTACGTGCACAGTAGATTAAAAACACGCGAACTAAGCGACAAGTGATCGGTGAGTAGCTCATATAATGCGAGTAAGTAATACTAACCACTCGATAGTAGCGTCTCGACTTGCGACCTGGTCGCGACGACCTGGCTACATAACGCAGGAAGGAATGCTGGGTGGTGAGAAAGTAAAGGGATAAAACATAAACCAGTTAATTAATTCGATTATCAGAATTGTTTTAAATATTTCAACAATTTGCAAATTAGACCTTTGCCAGCATTATCGACTGTTTCATCGGCATCTCTAAATATTTTTTTTTGTAATATTTGTACCTCGTTAGATAGCAGATTAAATGAAGATGTCTTCTCCGTAATTTGTGCATTTAATGACATAGTAAAATTTTGAGATAACTGGTGTCAAAGTTATACATATATGATTTTTGAAAATGGTTAATAAACTTCTTCCTTTAATTTCTAACTGCATGATGTTTTAGAAAATGTGGTTATATCGACAAGTTTATTAAAGTCGTATCGGAAAATATCCCACGGGAACGTACTACTGGGATTAAAAGTACCTACCCTATGTTCCAGTGGCGAAGCCTTCATACAACCCGATTCCTATCGGCTTCCCTTCGGAACCACCACTTGCCAAATAATGTACACCTGTGTGTGTAACTGTGTATCACATCAGATTACTTATATATATTTAATACCAGTTTAATACAGTCATCATAAGATTAAAAACTACAAATATGCCTAAAATTTTAATACTTTAATTTATGAGAAATGAACAATTTTGTCTTCGGCTTCCCTCTAATGATAATTGTGAAAAAATGTTCCGTAATACTGTATTGGTTTCCGCGGCGCATGCCAGAAAGCTCCCAGTCGCCATGATTTTTTCCGACATCTTCAACAATCATCATATCATCATATTTCAGCCAATTTATACAAAACTGTAGGTAATGAATTATACACATAAAAAACCTTCCTCGTGAACAATTCCGTCCATTTTTGAAAACCGGATGAAAATCCGTTCGGTAGTTTTTGAGTTTATCGCGTTCAGTCAGACAGACGTGGCGGGAGGACTATGTTTAGTTAAAATTATGCCCATCACGCTCTAATAACAAATAAGAAATAACTTTTGACCGAGTGGACCGATTTTAATAAAAACTTGTTACATATAATAAATCTGTACACGAGACGTTTCTGTACATTGGAAATATTTCCAAAAGAAATAGTTGAGGTTGTTAAAGGAGAACCACCAGATGCCACTTCCACCCTTTTCTGAATTTTTGTCTGTTTGTATGTGAGAGATTAAGTTGTTCCAGTATCACGTAAAAAGTACGAAACCAATATGGTTAACTTTTATACCCAAAAATTGTGTGTAACTCGGAGTTATATTTAGTTTTTATTTTATTGCAATCGCTTTAATCTATCAAACGATATATGAATTTAAACTTTAAATAAAGTGTTCAAGAAGAACTTATCATTACGTAATGTATACCCGCAAACGTTCCCGGTTGATCACGTTTCGCCCTTATATCAATATAATAGCAATAAGGTTGAAAAATGGTCGACCGGGAACATTCGCCTATGTACATACACGTAACGACATCTATTGACGCCAAATGGTACTAATGAATATACAGGTGTCCAGTAAATACTATTTACTGGACACCTGTTTACTAAATAGTACGACATAGTGCAGGGGGTGATAGGCTATCACCCCCTGCACTATGTCGTACCGTACAAGCTATCACTGATAGCTTATACTATCTACTATACTATCACTGATAGCTTGGGTCAATCAATACCTACCAAACCAACACAATATGTTCCGCAAAATGTTTCAGATTTACAGTTATACAAAATTTTCCAAAGTATCGAAAAACCTTGAATCAGATTTTTAAGCATCTTCCTTAGTATTTTTTACATCAAATTATTCGTGAATAGTTATATAACTCAATGATGTCTTTTTTTCTATCAAAAACAAGAATGTGTTCAAATACGACATTTTTTAATATTTTTCACTGAACGATTTTCTTATCGCTTAATTTTAACCTAGTGGTAAAAAAAAAAATGTATGTGACATTTTTGTACAAGGTATCTGTATGTGTTATTTCAAAAAGTACCTAATGATAATGTATAATGTTATAAAAATAGCTTCCCATTGATTAGTGACGCTAAAACAGTTTCAAATAAAAAATGGTAATAATGTAAGATGAAAATCTGCGTTGTCTGTGGGTCCCCATAGCACAGCATCATGCTGAGTGGAAGCCTTCTTGTCACAGTCATGACGTGCAGCTGCCGACTATTTCTGTTTTGTGCTCGTGATTATAATGTAGGTAGATCTATTTTGTTTTATTTTCCTGATTATTCTTATCTTTTTGCATGCACGTGTTTCTGTGACAAATAAACATATTTTTCTTTATTTCTTGATGTGGTGTTCTGGTGATAAAGAATGCAATGTTAGATAATAATCATGTTCCAAGCACGGCGTGCTGTGCTGGCGCCGCTGCTGCGGCTGCTGAGACCCTTAAGCGGCGCAAATACTGTAACCTTATCGGTAACTACAGTTTTGAGCCGTTTGGGGTCGAAACGCTCGGGTCATGGGGCCCGAGTTCGCGTCTCCTTTTTAAGGAAATTTCTCGCCGATTGGTCGACACTTCACGTGACCAGAGGGCTGGCTCGTTCTTTGGCCAAAGAATTAGCATTGCCATTCAACGTGGCAACGCTGCCAGTCTTCTGGGCACGTTTCCGGATGACAGCGATGCGGACGACGAGTACTTCGACGCCTAAGTTTCCTTTTGTTTTGTATATTTATTTGTATAGTTAGTTAGTTCGTTAGTTAGTGGAAAAAGATATTTTAAGTTTTTTAACATATAATTGTAATTGATATATCATAACAACTTTTTTAAATCAGACTGGATTTCACTTTATAAGTTTATTGTATGCAGAGCGAGCTTCGAGTTAACCACTGTGCCTATCATATAGATGGCGTTGAGCAAATGTTATAATTCACTGACAAAAAAAAATCGTAATAAAATCGTTGTTTTCTTTAACTATCTATACATTTTTATATATACAAATAAATAAAATTGAAGTGTCTGTTTGTAATGTTACAATACTTAACAGCTTTACGCTAAATGCATATGAAAATATATACGGTACTTATAACAAAAAACAATTTTTAATTTAAGCCCATGAAATTTTGTACAAAAATAATAACTTTGGAACTACCAGTCGAATTTGAGAAATTCTTTTTTGCATTTGGTAGCCCAATTCTCGAGGATGGATAAAGGCTATTTAACATCACGCTACGATCCTTAGGAGCCGAGCAAAAAAAAGACAGAAAGAACGCTAAGCGAAAACGAAGTTATAGCGGGTGCAATGCAATGCGGCGGGTCGGCCGAGGAAGTTTTATTAAAATGTGGCTGTTATTTTAGTACCTATATTGTGTATCTTAAGACTTCCACGCGAACGAAGTTGCGGGGTACAGCTAGTTAGAAATAAAAGGCTGTTGGAAATGTAAGCTAGTGTTTGTATTTTAACCGATACAAATATGATAAGGTGGACATAGCATTGAAAAATCTTTTTTTAAATGTTTAGTATAAAATTGATAACTTCACTTTTAGGATATGCATCATACAGGATGGCTGGGATATCGACGCACAACCTGTTACCATAGATTCTGTTCGCTCGGCTCGCGCGCGGTTGGTCACAGTTCTAACCTAACTTAACCCCTTTGCTCAGGGTGCCCTGGCTTAGTTACAGCGACCAATTCGGCTCGCACGTGGTTGGTCACAGTTCCAGCCTAACTTATAATTGAAGATCATTCAGGCCGCTGCTAGTTGAACTCCGCAGTTTAGTTAAATGGCTAGGCTGTTAGGAACTGAAAGGCTAATTAATCTAGTTGGCTGCGACATATACAAGGTGGAACAGGACGATTGACATTCCTTTAAACCACGTAAAGAGAATCATGTTTTTTACCCGTATACAAAAAATCAATCAAATCCAATGAATACTTTAGCCACAGGAAATTATTTTTCATTTTATTATTTTTCAACACGATGTAGATCTGAGTCCGTAATTATAGGTAAACATTGCCGCCGCCGCGCCCCGCACCCCGCACCGCACCGTTCGTCAGTGACTTTTCGTAGATAAAGCGTGTTTACTTTTTATGCAGTTGATTCTGCTATTTATTTTGTTTGAAAACTGCAATTTTTAAATTTTCCATTAAGTACTAATCTTCATGTTTTAAAATGTTTCGATGGACTAGTACTGTGCCCGTTTCAATTTAATGTCGTACGTCCAGATCCACATTGTATACCAAACACCACAGATTTACATTACGCCTGTGTTTTCTTTTTCCGAAGTGGTAGGCGGAGGTCGTAGGCATATGTTGTCTAGACTGCAGGCTGATATTGAAAAATTCCACAGCAAAGTTAACCACGGTCACCACGGCCCATGTTACCCAAAGAATCATTTAAAATCAATAGTTTCAATATACTATCAGTTGCTGACAAAACCCACAAACTCCAGGAAAATATACTAATAAACCAAAATTATCCTTAGCACAATAGACATAGCCCTAGAAAAAGCTGCATTAATTAGATTAGGACTTACATTGGGACGAATAGGCAAACATAACACTACTCAGGATAATTACAGCTTCTATACAACAGTACGTACCTGCCTACAGATTGACGGAGGCACTTAGTTGATTGGAGCAACTTGATTTACTCTGCTCAGACCAACTTTAATGATCTAGATTTCTAGAAACTTCTCTATTTAACGCTCATTTTGATACCATATACTAATTATGTAGTCGCTCTTCGGGGAAACAAGGCGTGATTTTATGTTATGTTATACTAAATATAATATATCAAGGGGGATGCGCTAAGGTACCGAGCGAAATTCAAATCATATTTAAGCTAAGAACTCAAGGAGCGATTTTCACCCGCGCCCGCCGCAGTTGCGGGACCGCAAGACTCGTACGAACACGTAGTACATGGAAATGTAGATAGATGATGAGGATTATCGTCCTATATCAATACTGTCAGCTTTGTCAAAGGTTTTCGAGTGACTAGTTCATGATAAAGTATACCCTCTACTGCACAATACTATCATTCAACAACAACATGTATTCGTCAAAAGGTCAACTACAACCAACCTGGTAGCTTTTGTAGACTACTTGTTCAACAACATGGACTCTCGTGTTCAAGTTGATACTACATACACTGATTTACGGAAGCTTTTGACAAGCTTGAATCATCAGCTTCTCTTGAATAAGATTGCATTCAATGGTATACGTGGTGATCTTCTGAGATGGTTCTCTTCTTACGTTTTTAATAGGACTCAGAGGCGTGATAAATGGTTTTATTTCCAGCACCCTAAGTGTTACTTCTGGAGTGCCTCAGGGCTCCATTTTAGGACCTCTTTTATTCATGAAGCAATGGGTAGTTCGCCGGTCGGTAAGGACCAGTCCCGGGTCGACGGCGCGTTGTGTTCCACGCGCGCCTCAAAGAGATGTCAGCGTTAACTGACGGGATCCGCTAGGACCGATGCCAGCCAGGGCCGCGGGATGTTCGAAGGAGTTACCGTGGCCCCTGGCACAGGCAACTGAAGGAACACGGATGGGTTATAGTCAGTAAGTCTGACACGCTCTCCCGCTCCGCCCAAAAAAATATTGACATCTTCGCTTTTACAACAGGTAAAAGAGTTCTTGTTCGGGAAACTATCTTGGATATTGCATCATAATATTCAACTCGTTAGACTGTATTTTTATAATTTCTTGTTTTTATTTTTTATTTGTTTGCATGCATTTTTTATTTTATCATTAACATATGTAATTGTATTGTTCTTATCAAATTGTAAGCGCACATCGCATTAATTTTATAACTCGTTTTTATAATAAGTACCTACGTGGAAAATGCCATGGGTTATTATTACATTTGTTCTTTCTGTAATTCAAATTTGGTGTAAAAATGTAATGTGTAACTGTTTATTTCCCAAATACTTAAATAAAATTAAAATAAAATATTACACACATCAGAAGTGTCTAGGGATCAAGGTATTTAAAAAAATATTGTATTGGCCTATTGAAATTAATTATAAATGTCTATTTAGATTGATTGAATAAAATGTTTTCGATGTGTAGACCGACGAAGTACTCTCTGCTTTTGCATTAATAAAGACTTTTCGCGATTTTTGCTTATGTTGGATTTTTTACCTTAGATAATCCTGACATTAAAATGTGTTAAAAAGATAAAAATATTTTTTAAAGGTTTTTATTGCGTAAAATAAAAAAAAATTGTATTCTGTATTTCCGCCGTTATTAACGCGTATAACACAATCGCAACGATTGAATGGCCGCCCACGTCCGTTGTAACAGGCGAAAAAGATTTTCTGGTGTGTGTAGAGCATCCATATTTGGCAGAGCTTTTCTTTAAAGCATATCCCATGCGTGCTCAATGGGATTCAGCGATTGAGAAGGCCATGGTAGGAAGTTGATATTAGCTGTGGCAAGTGTGTTTGCAACGAGTCTGGCAGTGTTTGAACGTGCATTATCATATATCATATTAAGCAGAAATGAAGCACCAAATTGGGTCCGCAAAGGAATGACAACATCTGATACAATCGTTTCAGCATAAATCTGTGCATTGAGGTTGCTTCTAATCCAAATCAGTTTGGTTCTTCCGCCTATCCAGATACCCACCCATATCATGACTGCTCCACCAACTGTGGAGTAGCAGTCCATGCATATAGATGCATGGACTTCCTGGCATGATTTTAAACGTTCTTGGTGTCCAGGAGTCCTCCAATGCCATGTAGGTCTAGTATCTGGCCTCATACCAAAGCCAGATTCGTTAGAAAAACACACAAAACGCCACTCTTCTTCTGCCGAATTTCTGTGTTCACGGGCCCTTTAAAAACAGGCTTTGCAATTGCGGGGCTTAATAGGTGGTACACGTAGCGACTTTCAGGAACGGAGATCGACTTCATGCAAGCGATTTCATATGGTTTGATCGCTTATTAAGATCCCTGAGGAGCTTATGAAGCCTCGTAACCAACATCCTCGCGGTCATTGTACGATTTCGTCGAGCAGTAATTTGTATGTAACGATCTTGTCTGCGTGTGGTGATGCGAGCTCGTCCTCCATGTCACTCTGCCACGCTGCCATGATGTAGTAACGTGTTGAAAGTCGGCTTTAGTGCCCAGAGCGGTTGCCACAGTACATTGCCGAGAACCAGCTTCCAATATTCCCACAGCTC
This sequence comes from Fissipunctia ypsillon, assembly GCA_947568875.1. NCBI lineage: Eukaryota > Metazoa > Arthropoda > Insecta > Lepidoptera > Noctuidae > Fissipunctia > Fissipunctia ypsillon. The sequence continues at coordinate 8,433,790 of OX387659.1, read as the reverse complement.
TGATCATTTCTTCTCGGCTCAAATGACGTCTTTTCTCCATAATAACGTTATTTTATACTGATTCCACTCCGAATTATGGCAGAAATTTTACTGATTTGGCCTCAAACCCGTTGCAGGATTATATAGGAATATACGACTTGACAGATTTTCATCTTTTGACCGAAATTCAAAAACTATTCCCTTTTCAAATGACGAAATTTCCTAAAAAGTACCATTAGGAGTTACAAAAAATATATGTATAATTAAAAAACCGGATTTTTCGTAACTAGCAAAAACGTGCTTGATCCCTAGACACTTTTGATGTGTATAGGTACTTAAAAAGTGTTGAAACTACGATCAAAAAACTGTGTGTAAGCTGGAGAGTTATGTCACCTCAGCTGGTCATGTCATATCATCTGAACGAAAGAAAATATGATTATATACTCAAAAAATAAAGCATAATAACTGCCATTGGCAGCAACATTTTCAAATCTCTGATCAAAATACTCAACGATAAATGTATATAAGCTGGAGTGACGTAACCCCAGCTTACATATATGTGTTGTATTAATGAAACTATCACACGTAAACAAAAAGAAATTATATTTAGTCCGTCAGTCAGATAATAAAAAAATATTAGACACGTATTTTTTGCTTTATCATATTAATAAAAAATTACAATGAATGAGTGAAGGCTCGCTACGTCACAACTCTGTATAAAATCTAGCAAAGCGTGACGTCATGCCACATTTTAACTCAATGTATCGCCGTAATCTTTTGATTAAGTATGTAAAAAAAGAAAAATACGTGTGCAATATGTTTTAATACTCTACATCATCATCCTCCCTATTATTCTGTCACCCATGAGGAAGCTGAAGTTATACGCACATATATTAGAGGTACCTATTTTTGACAGATTGAGACAGATTAAAATGCAACCGGTCCTAAAAATACGGGAATTGCCCCTCAGATATGACTAAACATTGTTCTTAGTAGAATACTAGCTGTGCCTGCGACTTCGTTCGTGTGGATGTCTGAAAACAACTTCTTCTTTTCTTGTTCACAATTTCATACGTTTTAATTTTTTTGCGCAGAACCCTAAAATAAAAGTAGCCTAAATTACTCCTATCAGCTATCTGCCAGTGAAAGTCTCGTCAAAATCGGTCCAGCCGTTTCGGAGATAGCCGGAACAAACAGACAGACAAAAATTTAAAAAATTGTTTCTTTATTTTTAGTATCGTTTAAACTTTCTTAAGCATTTAGTAAAAACCTGTTGTTTTGACATTACAAACAGACACTTCAATTTTATTTATTTGTGTAGCAGATGCCTTATTTGTAGCTATTTTAATCGTTTGCAGATGGACTTTAGCGATAAAGTAAGGTTCGAAATTTATGAATCTATCATATTATTATGTCGTTTATTAATTTTTTGTTCTTATCTAATTACTTACATTTTTAAATATTTCTTAAAATAAAATGATATAAAAAACATTTACAAATATAAAAAATATAGTTCCACCGGTGTCGGGAGCAGGGTCCAAGCTACCGGTGATTAGGGTTGCAGAGACAGAAACATCCTCACAATACGAGCCGTATCAAGGAGTACTGACTTCTGAATCAGGCCCTTGATCCAACCGCCTAACGAGAGCCTCGAGAGATGTTGGTCGAGGCTTTCGGCCATCAGGCCATTGGCCTTTACGACTTTTATTATTATTATCTATCAATTGAATTTGAAGACTGATGTATAGTAGTATAGTATATCTTTATTTGCATAAAATATGGTACATAAAAGGTGTTAAATATAAATATAAGTAGTTCCACATATTTTGCTTACTTAGTTCAGCGTGCAAAAAAACCTTAAAAATAAAATTAAGTTTATACAAAAACACTTTTGACATCATGTGGTAAAAAAATCAAAAATAATTTTTTAAATTATATAATTATATTACTAGTGAGATCTTATTATTATTTGTAACTTTGCTTATGATTTAAAAAATCACTTATTGTGTAGAACACATTATTATAGAGCCATAACAATCACGAGCGTAGGTATATATATTATGTACCTTAAACTTACGCAAAATTCAAAAGCGGTTTTCTGATAAAGTTTTGATACATATTTTATGGTGTTTATATATAGTTGGTTAGTTAATTTAGTGCTTGTATAAACGTATATTTAATTTATATAAGTCCCTTTTTCTGGTGTTACGAACATAGTATTTTCAAAAGCACATTAATATGAAATACTAGATCTTTTCATGTGCGTGTGAACTGAGGGACCACACTGGGAATTCGCAAAATGAAAATCCTAGGATTTAGTAGTAGACTTAAAACAATTGTAGAACGAATCTGGGAATTTGTAAGCAAATATATTAAAATCTATTACCCTTAAAGTGTGGTCCCTCAGTTCTCACAGACGATCAGCCAGATCTCGGAAAGTATCTTAAAAAATAAGGTTTTGTGAATACAGACATTTAGTAAAGAATTTGTAAAGATATTTACTAAATAACAGACCACAAAGCTTTAGAGATAAAAAAAAATATAACGACTAAACTGTGGTCCCTCGGTCCACAACACAAAGATAAATATTTTAGTGAATATTACTGAATAAAATAAATAAAACCGTTCTCTTTCTACATTAAGTTTTAGTAAAAGTCTTAAGAGCGTTGTCACATTTTGCACCTCTCTCGCTCACACAAAACCTAATTTTTAAGAATATTAAATGAAAAAATGCTTTTTTGAAAAATGTAATCAATGGGCGGTCTACAAAATAATATTAATTTAATAGGTAGTTATTCAAAAACACATTTCTATTGTGTTATCTAATAAACTTATGTAATTAAGTGTTATGATCTGTTTTTGAGATGATGTAAATAAATGCCACAATAAAAATGTGTTTTTAATAATTACCTATTAAACTAATATTATTTTGTAGACCGCCCATTGATTACATTTTTCAAAAATCCATCTTTTCATTAAATATCGAAGCATTTTGAAGATAGCGATGATTAAAACTGGTCCCTCAGTCCTCACCTCCACTGACATATGTGCGTGTGCTAGCTGCTAGACGAGAGAAATATCAGAAAGTCTCGTGTGCTTAACTTTTAGTAAAAAGTTTCTACTAAATAATAGATATCTAAAATTGTGTAATTTTATCTCTTAGCTGAGATAATGCTATTTTTTTAATCCTATGAAAATAGACTAGCATGACCACACAATGAAACAAAATGTAGACAGTATTATTATACTTCATGTAATGTAGCATTATCTAGATAATAATACACGTTATAATTCTTATAATTAACGAAAATGATACGTACCTGTTCTGCACAAGACAAAATTGTTAATATTTAATTGTTAAAATTCACACTTATTTTCTCTAGGATAAAATAAATATAAAACTTATTATGTATCTCACATTTATATAATATACCACAAACTCTAATGTCTGTTCTCTATTGTTGTTGCCAAGTGTCAATCAATCAACTCAGCCTGTCGCAGTCCACTGCTGGACATAGGCCTCTCCCAGTCTGCGCCACAACACCCTGTCCTCCAGGGGCGAAGCCTTCATACAACCCGATTCCTATCGGCTTCCCTTCGGACCAAACACTCTCCTTAATGTCTACTATTGCCAAATAATATGGTACACCTGTGTGTAACTGTGTATTATATCACATTGCATAATTATATTTAATACCACTTTAATACATCTTAAGATTAAAAACCTACAGGTTTTGTCTGAGTTTATGACAATTGAAAAATGTTTTCTTCGGCTTCCCTCTAATGATAATTGTAGCTGCGCCACTGCTGTCCTCCGCCTTTCGCATCCAGTCTGTCCCAGCCACCTTCTTAACGTCGTCGGTCCATCTAGCTGGGGCGCGTCCCACACTACGCTTGCCGATACGCGGTCTCCACTCCAGGACTCGTCTGCTCCGCCGGCCATCGATCCTTCGACAAACATGGCCAGCCCACTGCTACATTAGTTTGCTTACTCTGCAGGCTATGTCGGTTACTCCGGTTCTTTTCCGGATAACTTCATTCCCGATTTTATCCATCAAAGAAACTCCAAGCATAGCCTGCTCAATAGCGCGCTGAGCGACCTTGAATTTGTGGACCAGCCCAACTGTCAGTGTCCACGTTTCGGCACCGTATGTCATAACGGGCAGGACGCACTGGTTGAAGACCTTAGTCTTCAAACATTGCGGGATAGGTGACGAGAAGACTTGACGAAGTTTTCCAAACGCTGTCAAACCCAACTGGATTCTTCTGTCGGCTTGTTTCTCAAAGTTGTGTCTACCGAGCTGGATGACTTGCCCTAGATAGACATACTCCTACATAACTTCAAGAAACGACCCTTCGATGCGGATTGATGTCGGCAAGACGTTGTCAAGTGTAATCCCACCTATTTTCAGTTTCCTGTTTTATTGATCCTCATAAACACTATGCGTACGTTAAAAACCGCTGAGCTAATACACATTAAACATAAATTAAAAAATGAGCGTAGTTTAATTTAATGTTGTTTCAAGTTTGCGTTCGGAAACGGATTGCTAATCAACGTAGTTATTTATAGTTACGAGTAGCAAAAAAATGATTTTAAATGCTATAAAAAACTAGGACTACATGACTAGGACTCCTTTATCTACCGATATCACTGTTTTATGAATGAGCTTCTTTTGCTATGATGATCACCATTTAAAATTTATTGTAAGTATCTACTGACAAAAATATTATTAAAAGTGATTAATTAATTTTGTAATCTACTTTCTATTAAATACACATAAGCCATTTAATATAGCTTTAAATTACCGTACAACCTTGTTTTAGTTTCGTTAAGTGCTATGTTAAATGAAGTATAATAGTACTGTCTACATTCTGTTTCTTTGTGTGGTCATACTAGTCTATCTATTTTCATAGGATTAAAAAATAATATTATCTCAGATAGGAGGTAAAAAATACACAATTTTAGATACCTATTATTTAGTAGAAACTTTTTACTAAAAGTTAAGTACACTAGACTTTCTGATATTCCTCTCGTCTAGCAGCTAGCACACGCACATATGTCAGTGGAGGTGAGGACTGAGGGACCAGTTTTAAACACCGCTATCTTCAAATCGCTTCGATATTTTTGCTCCATTTCTTTTTTACAAAACGTTTTAAAACTTTTACTAAAACTATATGTAGAAAACGAATGGTTTTATTTATTTTATTCAGTAATATTCACTAAAATATTTATCTTTATTGTGTGGATCAAGGGACCACAGTTTAGTCGTTATATTTTTTTTATCTCTAATGCTTGGTGGTCTGTTACTTAGTAAATATCTTTACAAATGCTTTACTAAATGTCTGTATTCACAAAACCTTAATTTTTAAGATACTTTCCGACATCTGGCTGATCGTCTGTGAGAACTGAGGGACCACACTTTAAGGGTAATAGTTTTTAATATATTTGCTTACAAATTCCCAGATTCGTTCTACAATTGTTTTAAGTCTACTACTAAATTCTAGGATACTCATTTTACGAATTCCCAGTGTGGTCCCTCAGTTCACACATACATGTCTTTTCTCAAAGTTGCGATTGTTATTTTACGAGAAAAACGCTTTTGAATTGTGCGAAACTGTAAGGGTTTCTATTATGCTCGTGTACCTATCATCGATCCCAAACAATAGGCCGAAGAATGCCGAATACATAGTCAATTTCTACAAGCTTATCGGATTTTGTGATAACTGATAACTACTGATAAGCTATACACGTGGCTTCGTGATGCGGGACAAAAACGTGTGCTTTATTGCGATGGATTAAGGAATCACTATGGAATTTTGTCATTCTGATGTCATTTTTTTGCTGGAATAATGCCAAATTACTGTTCGAAGAAAGGAAATAGTGCCAGCTAGTCGTCCATTCCAAAACGTAGATCTCTATGTAGAAGATCAGATTGGTAGTTTCCGAGATTAGCCCCTACATACAAACTTACAAATTTTTCCTCTTTGTAATATTAGTATAGAAGTATAGATTGGTAAACTCCCAACACCGTTTGACAGATCACGATGAAATTTGGCTCATACCTATACCTATGTATTTCTGCTGCATAGAGGTTTTTAATGGGTTTTTTTCGACCTCCATGCGGGCGAAGTCGCGGCCTAAGCTAGTGCAAATAAAATATTACTATATCACTCCACCAACTACACATTTGGCGTAGATGTTAACTTGTCGGCATTTATGTCATCATCATAACAGCCAGGAAACGTCCTCCGCTAAGCATCGAGCTCCCTCGTAAGTTACAATAAATGGTAGAACAAGGGACTGATGTTATCATTACTGACAACGTTCAAAGTTCTAGGGTTATAAGGAGACACTCGGTTTTTGAAAAGCTTCTTCTATAAATTAGTACCAATGAGCCGGAATTAAATGATGCGTAGTTAAAGCACAAAGTTAGGCAAAACGGTGGTCCCTGAAAACTGAAGGATATGTTTATCAGGAACACCGCCGCATAGTCAATATAAAAACCTGCCAAGTGCATGTCGTAGGTACCATCGCGGGCATTTGCGGTGAACCACGTTTCGACCTTATTACTAAGAGAATAAAGTTGTAAAGTGGTTCACCGCAAATTTCCGCGATGGTGCAATCACGAGCATAAATATGTATACACCTAGGTAGCTAAACTTAAACCGATTTCCCCCTTAATTATTGAATGAAATGTTCTGATGTTGTTACAAACATGGTATTTTCGAACCCATAGGTTTAATAAAAGGTGTGAGTATTAGGCCTATTTTAAAGTTGCAATCGTTATTACACGAAAAATTCTGTATTATAGGTTGCTAAGGTCCACTTCCGTGAAAAACTTAACTCACGAGTTAGTTGCTAACACGAGATTAAATTGACAATATTGTATGACAAACTGTTTTTCACGCAAGTGGGCCTAAGTGGATACAAATTAGTGCTCGTGAAGTCGTGACTGCACTTGCACCAAGTAGGTACCTACCTACTAGATTTCTGAAAACGTCTGCGTCGAATAGTTTTAGAGCTCTCGACTGAGACGTCTGGGACAGAGGGAGCCACAAGAGTGAATCCCATAAGTGGTTCTATTTACCAATTTTAGTGCAGATCACTAAAACGATATATTTCTATTTACCAATTTTAGTGCAGATCACTAAAACGATATAATTCTATTTACCAATTTTAGTGCAGATCACTAAAACGATATAATTCATCAATCATAGGCAGTACGACTTTCATCCGCTTGTATTGAAACCATTTTCAATTTTCTGTATTGCTTGACAGTGGGAAAGTAAACTGGAGAAAACATATTCAAGCATCCATACAGATTATATTAACGCCTTTCGCCCACAGAGGATAGGCAGAAACTAACAGAAAGCCACGCGTTACATTCTTATTCGTCGACGTTCGTCTAAGGCGCCGTCCTATTGATAAATGATAAATGATTTTATTTCTGTAAGTAGGTTTATACAAACACTTTTACATGTCAAACATTTTTTTTTTAAACTAGATGAGGCCGGCGGCGTTTCCTATCTGACTACTCTGAGAAGAAAGGCCGAAACAAACTCAGAGGTCACAGTCTCTTTTAAAGTCCAGACATAATCTTGGTCAGATCATGTGAAGACCATGTAGGTTGGTGTCTGAAATGGTCTTTTGAGGAAAGAACCACACAGATTGAGTGGACCTGTCCAGTCAGTGCAAGCATCTGTCAGTAATCGTACAGCTCAACATAAAAGTTAAGGAGCTCAACGATTCGACGAACAATACCAAAGAAAGGACATTTGGGTAGGCCGCATAATTTACTCAAACTGGCAAACTATGATTAAAGCTGAGAGAAAAGAAAAATAAAAAAAAAAACAAGGATCCACATAGTCTTCACAATCACAGTAATTAAAATAATATTACATTTTACAAAGTAAATATTCATGTCATTGTATATATAAAATTCATCAATGACAATGTGTATATAAGAAAAATAAAATAGCAAAAAGAAAAGAACAAAAAAAAATCAGTATGTATATAAAAAAAATAAAATTAAAATTAGTTGGAGCAGCTCAATCCCACGCCTTTTTGTCATCAATGTAATCTTTAACGGTATAAAAGGCTTTCTGGCACAACTTACGTTTAATAAGTGATTTGAATTTATTAAGGCTCAGATCTTGAACGGGGCTTGGAAGTTTATTATAAAAACGTATACATTGACATCTGAACGAGCCACCTATTTTCTTGAGCCTTGTTGTAGGTACAACAAATTTGTGTTTGTTCCTAGTGTTCATATTATGGATATCACTGTATTTTTTAAACAATTTTATATTTTTATGGGCATATAAAAGATTTTCAAAAATATACTGAGAAGGCACAGTCATTATATTAATCTCCTTAAATTTCTCTTTGAGAGAGTGTCTTGGAAACTTATAAATTGATCGAATAGCTCTTTTCTGCAAAACAAAGATAGTCTGAATGTCGGCGGCATTTCCCCACAACAGAATACCGTATGACATTACACTATGAAAATAGCTAAAGTACACTAAACGGGCTGTCTCTATGTCAGTTAAATTACGAATTTTTCTAACAGCGTATGCTGCAGAGCTTAGCTTTTTTGACAATTTATCTATATGTGGGCCCCACTGAAGCTTAGCATCCAAAGTTAATTGTTTTATTTGATTATTGTCATCGCTCGCGCGATGATGCGATGCGATTTCATCGTGCAATGAAACCGCTCAAATGATCGCGCGACCTTCAATAGGACATTCAGTAGATATCAGTATGTTTGAACGCACGGTCGCACGATCATTTTCGTCGAACGCACGGTCGCACGATCATTTTCGTCGGACGCACGGTCGCACGATCATTTTCGTCGGACGCACGCATCATCGCGCGAGCGATGACAATAGGACGGCACCTAATAAAACGTAGGTAGGTAGGTACTAGAGCTTTTGGGGAATTCCTACCCGTAGGTATAGTGTAAATTTTCTTCACAGTTTACCTACCAGATATTGATACATGGATTACACATATTACTACGTAGGAATAATGAGAAGAAAATTCACAATATTCCTAGTGATAAGAATTCATGGTATGAATAGTGGGAACAACCCGACCTTTTACTGAGAGGTTTTATCAGTAACTACCTAAATTTATTAGAAATATAGTCCGTATCTTGAGGTAACATTTAGTTTTGGTTTCATTAAAATCGGGCCACTCGGTCAAAATGTAATTACAATTTTAAGTCACAAAATAACTTGGCTGACATCGTACACATACACTTGCGTGGTCAAAGGCGGCGCTAGAGTAGGGATTTCAAATTGATGTTGATAATATTAAAATAATTTATATTAAGTATTTTAAATTCAGTTGCGCGTGGGCACTTGTCTTCGTTAGACGCGCATACTGTGCGATTTCTAACCGATTTTGACTAGCTTCGTGCGACGTGCGTATGATTCATTGTTTTAAAATGTTTGTTACCACTAATGGATAGCAGCAAGCTCGAACACGGCCAATCAATTGAGATAGACAATGTGAATAATGTTATAGAATATTGTAGTGAGATGATTACTAACAGTAATAGTGAGAATAGTCGACAGTAGAAAGTACAGGAAACTATAGAGGAAACGACGAGACAGTAAGATCTGGTAAACGAAATAGACACTTAGACCAAGATGAAGTGTGGACAAACATTGCGAGACGGGGTAAACGATTTGCCCCAGCTAGTCAGGTAGATAAGAATTCCTGATGATAAAATTGAAATTAGCATTATGTCCGTCATAGAAAAGTTGCTAAAACAGTTTGGATTAGCAAAATTATTAAAATCGGAGAACATTACAGACATTACAAATGTAAAATGCATTAATGCTTAAGTTCTAGTCCAGTTTAGTAATGAAGAGAATGCAGAGAAATTAATCGAGTCAAAATGTTTGAAAGACTAAAGGGCTTAGATGTCAAAAACACGAGGTGAGAGAAACTTACGGCGTTATTACGGGTATTAAACGACTGAAACGTCGCAACACAAAAAGTGGACAGTGGGAACCTGGGGAATCAGTAGGATCTTCCTTACCTACCTATGTATACATACATGAGACCAGGGTAAAAGTTAATCCATACCAATACCCCGTCACGCAATGTCCACGTTGCTGCAGATTTGGACATACAGTAAAAGTTTGTTCATCAATCAAAGAGATATGTCCAAAATGTAGTAAATCACATCCTAATTGTGACACTGCGGAGTATAAATGTAATAACTGTTCCGGAAAATAAATGGCGTTATCTCGTACATGCCCAATATATCTAAAAGAAAAACGGCTAAAAGAATTGATGGCAGAGTTTAACTGCACTTACAAGAGAGCCTTAACAATGTACGTTCCACCTGAACTAAATTATGAGGTTTCCGTAGAAAAAGAACAGCGCCAAGTTTTAAGTCAAGAAACAAATATGGAAAGTGTATCTATAACACAATCTTCAAGTACACACATTAGAGAAGACATAACCCTTTAAGCGCCGACACCGTTATATTACGGGCTCTGAAATCTGTGTCCGAATCGCCACACACGTATAATTACGTTATTTTATTTAAAAAGTTCTCATAGTGCACAAACTCCATATAAAATGTGTCAATTTTAAGATGTAGGGTAAGTATAATCTTTATTGTTATGGACATTTCTCAATGTTTTGAATGATGAATACTGTGAATTTTGAGGTTTAAATACATTGTGATCACTGTCTCCTTACCTGTATCGCCAATCACGTAATTTTACGAGTACTAGGGATGGGGCAAATTCGAAAAATACTTAATAGGTTGTCTAAGAATAAACAAGGCACTATAGAAACTACTATCACTATTTGCAATGAAAGTGGGTAGGTACTTTCATTACAAAATAACCATAGTGTTACTCTGATACAAGTATTTGTACACAATAAAATGTATTTAAGTTTAAAATGATTTAATTTTTACGACAAAAATATAGAAATCTCATTACGCGGAACCTCACTAGTGCAGACAGTCGCCGGTCGCCGTCACCGTAATATTACGTGCGGCCAAGGAGATTCAAGGTTAAATCGCGCTGTATTGTCAGTTGCCTTAGCGCCGTCACCGTGAAATCACGGGAAAGATTTATCGCTCAATGCAACTAGTGTTGTACAGCCCTTTTTCGTGTTATTGTGTGGAAGTCTAAATGCAAAAGAAATGCTGGAAGACGAAGAGTTATTAAATATTTTGCAATCGAATCATGAATTGACAAGCGACGACAGTTCTAACACAGATAGTGATGTTGATTTGGTAAGTTTAATTTATTGTTTAATTCGATTATTTAATTTGGCAAGAAATTTATTGTGTTTGTGTTTTAATATACCTACCTACTAAGGTAGGTACATTCATAGGCTGGAATTATTTCATATTAAAAAGGTGCCTAGGTAGGTAATTATTAAGTAGATAAATTACCTTTATTACCATTAATAACAACAGATTTCGTAGTGTTATTACGTTTAGGTATATACCTATATTTTTATAATAATGCCTATGTATGAGCAGTATAAAAGTTTTTACCGGTAGAAACCAGTAAAATGATTCCAGATCAGATTACAATGCTTTTCTTGTTAACACGTTAACTGCCATGTCAGTCACCGGTGCCTGACGGAGTCACTATCTGTTCAGGCCACGTCAGCCACCGGTGACTGACAGTTTTTTTTATTTTCAATTATCTATTAAAATAAACAAAAGGGAACACTTTTTATACATAATTATTCATATTAAACCATTTGGAATCAATACTCAAGAAATTAAATTTGGAGAATATAGAAAATATACCTTGGCAGTTAACGTGTTAAGAAATATTCTCAGAGTACCTACCTACTTACCATTCGCAATTTTATAAACTTTTCTCTAACTTGGTTAACTTATTAAAACATGTAATTTGGCCTAAAATAACATGCTTACTTATGTTAAAAATACATTTTGGTATTTATTGTTTTAGGAAGAGGAGGAATTAAATAACAGATGGAGTTCGACAGCGTTCGTACCCGAAATTCATGGATTCGATGATTTTGCTTCTGGGATTTTAACAGAATATAAATCTCAGTACCGAATCAACAGAAATCGATTTTTTTAAGCATTATTTTGGCGAAGAAGTTGTATTGAAGTTGGTTGAATTTACAAATGCTCAGCACCAAAATTTTATTCGGAATTGTGACATAAGGCTCCATTCAAGGTTTGCAAGTTGGCGAGAAATTACTATTGCGGAAATGTATGTGTTTTTAGCCGTAACTTTCTTATTTACCAGAAATAAACATTTGAAAATCGAAGAGCATTGGTCAACTGACCCTTTGCTACAATCGCCGATATTTTCAAAAACTATGTCTCGAAATCGCTATACTACTATTTTCGGATTATTGAGGTTTTCGTCGCCAAATGCAGAATCTTCCCACATTTTGAAAAACGTCTTGCCATTGGTAAAACACACTAAGAAAACTTTTAGAAATTCATATGTACCTCACCAAGACCTTTGTATAGACGAGAGTATAATGCCGTTTAAAGGGTATGTTTCCATCAAGCAATACATACCTAACAAAAGGAACAGGTTTGGTATCAAACTATTCATTTTGTGCGACGTGAAAACAGGACTTATTATGGATTATATTATCTATTGTGGATCTAGAACCGAAATTGTAGATTCGGCAAACTTAGGAATAACAGGCGCTGTGGTAACAACCCTGTTAAAAGACCTGATGCATGCGCATAGACGCTTGTACACAGATAACTGGTACTCGAGTCCAAAATTGTTCGAATACTTGTACCAACAACAGACATATGCATGTGGTACGGCTAGAATTGATCGGTTAAAGAAAGCCGGTGTCACAGATTTCAAATCTCTGAAAAAGGGTGAAATTGATGTAAGATACAAAAAGCCCCTAATGGCATTAAAATATAAAGATAAAAGAGACATACACATGTTGTCTACCTTTCACACAGCTGAATTCGGGCCTACCACTAAATATGACAGAGAAACGGGACTGCCTAAAATGAAGCCCGAAGTTATAGTCGACTATAACTTAAAAAAAGGAGCAGTTGACAATACCGACATGGTATTACATTCGGTCAGTGCATAAGAAAATGTAGAAAATGGGAAAAAAAACTAGGCTTGCATTTAATTGATTTATGCATGTTAAATGCTCATGCATTATATAAAATACTGCATTCTAATAATAAGTCCATCGCCGATTTTCAGTTGGCCGTTATTAGGCAATTAATCGCAAAATATAAAGCACAAGAATTAGAATATTCTATACCGACGACGTCTAGATCAGCGTCTGCCTTGCGATTAACTGCATCACACTTGGCTAATCACATGCCCCAATATACAGAAAACAAAAAGTCAAGATCATGTTTTGTGTGTCAACATACGACATTAAAGAAAAAATGCCGCAAGGAATCTCGCTTTATGTGCGAAGTGTGTCAGGTAACATTGTGTGTAACTCCATGTTTCAAAATTTATCATACATGTGAAACATTTTAAAAAATATCGATATAATTATTATTATGTCACGCATCCGTAGATTGTTATGCACCGATTCTCTTCAGTTGTGCCTCCAAATTTAAATAGTTCAGTGTCCACGTCCAGTTGTTGTTTTCGGTTCTGAAAGAGAGGACGTGTGTCATGTCGAATAATGAAGAATCGCGGCCTACGTCGCCTTCGATTTTGTGTCCACGTAAAATGATTTCAAGTAAAAGAAGACTAATTACTACTTCAAATAAATCGACGCAGACAAAACCAAATTATGTCCATTATGCAAAGTTAGAAGATGGTGATGTGACTGCTTTTATAAACCTACCAGACGCAAATTTTTTTGATCAGAGACCAAGTGATCCACGAAATGAATACTTCGCATCTTTAATAGCTTTTGAGCTGGAAACTGTACGGCCGGAAATCCGCTCAGAAGTTTACATGAAAATATTAAATTTAATACGACATGCTCGTGAAGAATCGTCACCAACAGAAGAACGAACTACGTGCCCATCTCCCGAGTACTGATTTTGTAACCACACAAGTACGTTAACATAGTTAATCGATTGAAGACTGAACAATGTTAGATTATTAATTAAGTAGGTAAATAAAACATTGATTTTATTTCCGGCTTTTAATTTTGTTAATAAATAAAGAATTTATGCATCGATATTAAGTATTCCCAACACTGTTCCAACTTACACCTAAAGTGACGTGGCGCTGGAGGTAAGTCCAAAGAATCTAAATCTTGGCGGTTAAAGGGTTAAACTTAGCTCATGAGGAAATGCCAGTTTGGAACATTAGTAAAAATAGCGAGCGGGGACGTTTGTTACAGCAATGAAACTGTTGGTTTGGAATGAATGTACAATGTCCTACAAAAGTGTGATCGAAGCACTAAATCGAAGAAAACAAGAAGCAACCAAAGTGTAACGTAATAATATGGTGGTACTGCTAGTCGGCGATTTTAGACAGTCTAAAAAAACGTGACCCGTGATCAGAGTTATTTCAACAACCTGGTCCTGTTAGCTGCCAAAAATCTGTGGAGGTCCGTCATCTCCATCCAGCTTATAAGGTTATTCAATAGATCCTATGACCCTTTGGTGCTTGCACCAATTAGTTTATGGCAAATTGAATTTGTTCCTCGACTGTTATTATCAAGAGGATTTATCCGTGACATTATCCTCCACGAGCGCAGAAACCTCAGATTCATAAATAATTATCCACTAACAATAAATTCTTTATGAAACCGTCTATACGACAGAAACAATCGCCTCTGCCAACTTCTGAGAACAAACCATGAAACTACAATAGCAAATAGAAGAGCCTTTAAATCTTGGACGTGTAATCAATGAGTATGCTTATGTGGCAGCCGTTTACAAAACTCAACGAGGACGTGCAACCTATTTACATCGATGCAACCTACCCTAGAAAGACTAAGGTGAACATGCAAAGGTAGCTCGCGAAATTCAAATTTTCTTAAGATTTTTGCAATTTGCAGGTCAGTGTCAGGTTGTATCAAAATATGATTCGCGACTGTATGTAACAACACCTCTGTATTTACATAAATATCATAAGAATCATCAATACATCTCTCTAAGTTAGATTTGTTGTAAAATGTCATGATTTCGGAAATAATTTGAATTTCGCGGTCTTCCTTTGCGCATTCACCTTAAGCAGTTTCAATTGATTGGTATAATACGCTATAGGTATCATCGTACGAAATTAAGGCAGTGCAGTGTTCTCAAATTTTTGCAATGTTATATAATTATTTTCTTCTCTTCACCTTCAAATTGTTTCTATAACACCATTTTAGGCCTACTGATTTGCCAAAATGAGTCGCCCATCACCAAAATTGACTAGATCCATACTAGTAACTACAAATTAAAGTGGCATCAGATTTGCTTAATTCATTGCACTTTAACTTGAACAATATTGATACTACTCGGAATGAGATGGACCAGTGAGCCACGCGCATGCTCGAGCACTTACTGAATAAGTAATTGTATGAATATTGACTTAAGTAAACAATTCGACGAAGACATCAAAACGTGCGTCCAATTTTATTAAAATTGGACACAGACATCAAGCGTTTATTTTAATACTAGAAATAGGTCAACCATTTTTCAGATTACTTATGTACATACATCTTTTATAGGGTAACACAAACAAGCACATTTCAAAGTAGACGATTATATCCAATATAGGAAGAATGCTTGGAAACATGCTGGTCCTGCTTCATAGGGCAATCTAGAGTCTAGACAAAATCAAACTGGTTGCTAATTTAACTGTATAATTTATTATTTTTATGACACTGACTTTACATACTGACTTGTTAAAATTTTAATAAATTAATTTTTACTTTATTGATAGTAATTTAAAACCGGCTTCGCTTCAGCTTCTTTCTTACAAAATTTCACACCTCGCCACTGATACACACAGTACCTACAGTAAACCATATTTACCTTTTTATACTAAAACACTATTATTCTTTACTCATGTGCTATTATTATTAAAACTTGAAACAACGTAAAGAAACACGACGCGCGACGCGCAGCCCTTAGCGTTACCACTGGCCGAGCCGGTATAAACTGGTTTTCTCTTCGTACACGACGAAGCCGCTAAGGGTACGTAACACGCGCCTCAAGCTTGTAGTAGTGTAGGTACCTATCATAGCGCGGTTGTCTCGTTCAGTTTCTTTACTCATGCTAAGCTACAATTGAGGTTGTCTATCAACAAGGTCGGATATTTCCCTGGGTCCGGTGTAGTAGTTGTAGCTCTCCTCGTCATCATCTGTGTATTCGTCCTCCTCATCAATTTCTTCAGTGCCCTCTACTTTTTCGCAGAGTTGCCAGTCCTGGCGAGAGTCTTTCATTCGCTTATGTAGACGCTTTTGCTCGATCTAGAAAAAAATTCGGAAGGATTCGATTTTTTTCTTTGATTTTTATGATACAAATAGTCGCAATAGAGAATGAAATTTAAAAAATTTTAAAATAATAATTGTAAATTGGTGATTGACGTTGTTATTATGTGTATAGCACGTTATGGCGATGTGAACCCGTATTTACCTACGGAAAAATATCGGAAAAGCTCGGCCATTTTCTGGATGCTAAGATGAAAAGCTGGATGACAGAAGAGTGTCCGAGGGTTTCGTTCTGTGACGTGCAATTGGAGAGGCCTATGTCGACCAAGACCACAATGAAAGCTCACAGACCGGGGAAGTGGAGGACAAAACAACCTCATTAATGGTAACTGACGATGTCTAGCATTGGACTGCTATAGGCTGACATCAGAAAGCTGGAAGTTCGGTTTCCTTTCTCATAACAATGTTCGATTGTCCCGTGCGGTAAATATCATTTAGCCACGAGATAAGCCCCAAAGTAAGTTTATAAGAATCATGCATAAAAAGCAACTAGGTAGTATAATAAATATCTAACCTGTCTCTTCTGTAAGAAATCAGCCAGTTCTTTCCTCTGGTTCCTAACAGGCTCAGGTACTTGATCGGGCGTAACTCGATACGATATAACGTCACTGTCCATATTCAGGGTGCTCCAAGCATTACGGGTCTTCTTCCTAGCAGCTAGGAGTCTGCTCATTATCCTGGAGTGGTCCAGACCGAAGACATTATGGGTCATTTCAGGTAAAGGATCTTCTAAAATTGGTAATTCTTCTTCTAACATCTTTATTTTTGCCTGAAGAAAACACAATTAATAGTATTGCAAACCCTGTACTTAATATCACGTGTTTTCTGCTGGAGGTAGGCAGTAGTATTAAAATGCCCAAAAGATCCACATGTTTCTAGGTGTTTATGCAAGTAAGACTTGTGTCATTATTTGAAGATCGAAACAGCACTATAGTGAGAAACTGCGTCTTTTTTTTGCAGCCCAATTTATAGAAATAAGCCAGATTGTAAGTGTGCCTAATAAAATCCTTTTACTTGCATTGGTAGCAAAGTTCGAAGCTGCATCACCGTATCTTTGAAGAGCCGATCGCCTCGATTTGGAATTTAAGTCCACAGATTGCTATCCTATAACTGTATAAGAGTAGTCTTTAGGCTACAAAAGAAAAGATGCAAACCTGTCAGTTAATTTTCATTCAAACATTTCTTGCTGCTTACACAAATGGAAACTGCTATACTATTTCCAGGATATAACTGTCTTCACCTTATAAAACGCTTATTAGCCATCATAAACCAGAGAAAGGTAAGACAACTACACACGTCTTAATATTTTAGCTAGACAGACTGACTACGAAGGCCGCACTTTTCACCAGTTTCCGTCGTATCATCGTCTGTTAAAACAAGCGCCAATGCGTTGCCGACCTTTGGTAGTTTCAGCATTTTAATGAATTATTATCATACAGTGCTTACCTTCACTTCAGGTGATAACTGTGTGTTTAAAGTGAACTCCGACTTCAATAGATGTCCCATATCAGTAGGCACGTAGTCCTCGCCATAATCAGCGATTGCTAAGCGACGATCCAAGTCTACAATATGAGCTTCTTGTTTATCTGTGAACATTTGTGTGTATCTTTTTAATACATTGTATCTACATATTTAAATAAAAAATACCATTGATGTTCATTGGTAACCCCGCAATACTTGAACGGCTGGACCGATTTGGTTAATTTTCTTTTGTAAATGTTAGTCATAGTCCGAATAAGGATTTTAGCATTGCATTGATACTGCATAAGGACTGGGCGGACTGCGTGTTACAATGACACCTCGAACTTGGTCCCAGAACGGTCTTCCCTAAACCGAAGTGAACTAATATCCCCGATCGGTTATCTTCGGGAGCGGTCGTAAATTTTATACGCAGAAATGCCAAGTTGTGCCAAGCGTTGTGTTAACTACGACAATAAGCGTAATAAAAAAGATTTCTTTTTTCATATCACCGGTAAATAAAAAGAAATGTCATTAAATCAATTTCTAATATATTTTAAACAATTTTCTTTTCTACTTGGTCTCAATGTCTGGCAATGACGACGCGAGGCCACGCCCGGTGTCCTGCGTGAGCGACGAAAACGACGCGACGCGACGCAACACGATACGACGTAATGCGACGCGATGCTACACGCGACAAATGTCCTACGTGATTTTGGTCATTACTTCTCGAATCATGGAGAAGTACAGTACAATTTTTCTCGACCATTTTTCGTAGTTCGTGGTGACGCGTTTGGTCGCCCTCAAAACAAGTACGCGTTACGTCGTGTCTCGCAGCAGACTTCATATAGGCCGCAAGCAGGGTACGCCGTTGAGTTGATCGCGTTCGTCGCGTTCGCACCGTCGCGTCGCTTCGTATTCGTCGCTCACGCAGTACACCGCGTAACGTACAGTTGTACGACATAAAGCAGCGGCGCGCGTTGTAGCCGATAAAAAGATTTATTTATTACTTTATTTTTTTTTTTTATAAGCAGCGGCGCGCGTTGTAGCCGATAAAAAGATTTATTTATTAATTATTATTATTTATTATTATTATTTAATTATGTAAAAAATTAATTTTTATTGTTTGTTAAAAGCAAATTAAATATTACTTATTATTATTTATTATTATTATTTAATTATGTAAAAAAATAATTTTTATTGTTTGTTAAAAGCAAATTAAATTGTGTTTTGTACTGGTAAAAAAAAATCTATAGGTCAATGAAAATACGTATTTAATATGCAGATTTCCTACCGATTCCGAGCGGAATAAAGATTGGGAGTCGTATTATTAAACAAACAAACTGCAATAAATACAACAAACAAATTTTGGAAAATAAAACTTGTGCTTTTGCTTTGTGTTTTTTTTTCTTTTCCTCTGAAAAGTACCACGCTCTTATACGGTTACATCGACGAGCAGCTAACGAGGACCGATATCGTAGTTATTCGAGTATTCTAATAGATGGCGTCAGCGTTTCTGTATGGCGAACGCGTCGGGCAATAGGTTTAGGTGCATAATTCAAGGTACTCAGGTACAAGGTAAATTGGCTGTAATATGATGATTGTTGAAGAAGAAAGAAGAATGAAAGAAGATGTCGGAAAAAATCATGCCGACTGGGAAGCTTTCTGGCGTGCGCCACGCAAACCAATAGAGTATTACGGAACATAGGGTACTTTTAATCCCAGTAGTACATTCCCATGGGATATTTTCAGACATCCAAAGCAAAGCAAAGCTGCGGGCTAAAAGCTAGTAATCAATATAGTTTAAACCTAGGTGGTAATACAGGCTGGTGTCTGCAACTCCACGTCAATGCGCGTATTTTGCACACGGTAGTTAAACCTATAAGACTTTGATATTATTACCTTTAACAAACACTATGTAAGGTATTTCTCCCATGACCCTGAGCGTAGACAGCTCATGCCTCAGACCACCAGCAACTTTGTTTAGCGCCTTCTCAGTCTCATCATCTGAAGCATTCCCTTTGCACACCCAGAATACATTCACTGTGTTCATGTCTGGAGTTACATTCACCTGTAAATATGAATAATATCTCTGATGCAAGAGTCACATATTGTAGAAAGTATGTAGAATAAGAATGAAAATGAATATGAATCTCAGCTCAAACCTAATTTTCCAAAAACAGTTTTTATTACTCAATTTTATTTTCGTACACACTGCTACATATCACGCTATACACTCCCGGTATAAGCTGATCTCGCGTTGCTTAAGAATTCCGTACAATAAGAGGTCAGCTTATACAGGTAATGTATAGCTTGATATGTAGCCATTCGTACATGGTTTTTAAAAGTTCGCTTCGAGCTCGAAAATTTTAGGATAGGTTATTTTCTTTTCACTATTCATACAGAAATAGGAGTTACTTGAAAAGCTTTAGAATAAAAAAAATCCATGATACAAGAGTGAGCGAAGCGAGCTCGAAAACT
The DNA here is from genome assembly GCA_947568875.1 of Fissipunctia ypsillon. NCBI lineage: Eukaryota > Metazoa > Arthropoda > Insecta > Lepidoptera > Noctuidae > Fissipunctia > Fissipunctia ypsillon. The sequence goes on along the minus strand of OX387659.1, from coordinate 8,413,464 downwards.
ATAGCATGCCGCTTTAAAAGGTTATAACGCAACTAATGCTGCAAAGTAGTTCGACTAATTACCGCGCGGCAAGGGCTATTAAAGAGATATTGGTCAAAGCAGTTCAATTTCTATGCTCATGGGTGCTCCACACCCACTATTTACCTCTTGGGGGTGCTGAAGCCCCTGGGCACCCACTAGGAAGAAGACAGGCTGTGCCAACTCAGTTATTGGGTTGTGGCCTGGAGGATGATAATGATTCTAGAGCACATGCTTAGTAAGGATCTGTCCTGTCCCTCAGATAAGCACTGACTCAACAGTTATGAATACTGATTCAGTTTGGTAACAAAAGTGTCTCATAACCAGTGATCGGATAAACGGGTGCTTATATAACTAAATTTCTTCCCACAAAAGAATAATATGGAGATTCCTTTCTGAATAAATAAGTAATCCCGGGTTACCGGGATTGAACAATTTTGTAAAAACAACTACAACAAACTTAATGAAATTATAGCAGTGGTTATTTCCACAAACGATGGGATACTTCATCATGTCCTGCATGTCCTGTCAGCTGCACGTTACAGGAACTGATTAGTGATCAAATTGACTATTTTATTGTATTTTATATGAACAGAAGACTAAAAAATATAAATATTTTATTTTGGAAAGGCATGTTGTATTATTCTTTTGTGGGAATAAAAGTTGGTACAATAGCACCCGATTATCCGATCACTGCTCATAACATATAGTTGAGGGAATATTACCCTTTTTTTGGACTTTGCTGATCAGATAAAAAAAGGAACAGTTTTAAGAAATGATCTACTTACCAGATATGAGAACCAAAACTTACTTTAGAGATTTCAATGCCTCTTCCAACTACATCCAAAGCAACAGTGCCAGTAGACATCAAGTCAGTTATCTGTTTCATAAACATTTTGTTCAGCATTGCAGTTCTGCGCTGTCCATGCTTGCCAGGCTCATGCTTCTGTTGAGTTAGACTCTTTACTGAAGGCAAAGCATTTACTGCAAATGCTTGAGTTGGATGCCACTGCCTAAGAAACATCAAAACAACAACAATATAACCTCAAAACATAACGAACTTTACAATAGTATCAAATATAGACATTGACAATTACCTTTTACTCTTCGGATTCACCATTTTACATAGTTTTAGCCCTTGCTTTTTGAAACTGAGTGCTACGCAGGAAACATGGTAAAGTCGATGGAAAGATATCATTTCCTTTACAAAATGTACGCTGAAAAATTATTCTAAGGTTGTAAGAACGGAGAAGGCACGTCGCACATAAATACAATCAATCAAAGAATATACTACTCTCTAACGAGAGCAATCAATACAATAAATTCGAATTATTAATGTCTTTGTCTCTTGTCAACAAAAATAAAAGAATACACTACACGGTTTTTAAATTTGAATTTAGAAGTGATTTTTTCAATCAAACTTTGACATGTTTTTTTCTGGCCGCTGTCTTGTCGCATAATGTTGCCAATGTTGGTCAATATAGCCCAGCGCCACTGACCTCTAAGTGCCCAGCGCGCACTACTGTGCGTTTTTCTATCGCATAATCTGTGAAGTATACACTGCGGTGAAAAAAACGTACCGAGGCACCAACCAAACAGGAATAGGATATTTAAATAAGATCTGATCATTTATTTGTTACTTAATTGTTTGTGTTTTTTGTATTCGAATTTGTTTTTTGGATACGCCTGTAATTCTTTATACCTTACGAAAAAGAAAACCGGGTACTTACTCTTTTTTTGTGCAGTAATAAATATATGCACATAGTCAATCTTGTATAGTAGTCCATTACGGCGATGACGTGCGGGCACCACTCTAGCAGGCAGAGTGACACTCTAACGGAAAAACGTGTATTTTTAGGGTTCCGCACCCAAAGGGTGCCAACGGGACCATATAAGGTGCCTCCGTCCGTCTATGTGTCCCAGGGCTAAGTCTTTTGAACCGTAATAGATAGACACTTGAAATATTCACAGTGTGTAGGTACTATCATGGCTAATATCAACAATTAAAAAATAAAATAAAGTACAAAATTAAAGGGTTAAAAAATATTATATTGAACGGTGGTACGTTACTCTTCGTGTGCGAGTCCGACTCGCACTTGGCCGCTTTTTTTTCACCGCCAACCAGTGCGCGGATCCGTGCCTGCGTTCGTTCTACCCCCTTTAGAAAATAAGAAAGAAAGAAAAACAGTTTATTCACGTGAAAGTCACGGACATATACTGTATATATGTTCTGTGGTCCACTCTGACGCCCTAATTAGGGACCCGTACTGCCTTACTTTTATATAATACACCTCTCTTATTAAGGGGGAAGCGCCAAGTAGCCCGCGAAATTCAAACTTTCTTATGTTTTTTGCAATTTGCAAGTCAGTATTAAGTTGTATGTTGATTAAAGTATCATTCGCGACCATAAGAGGTAGTAATAGATAGTGCTAATTTTCCTAAACTTCGAGGAAGGAACTAACATAAAGTGGATAGATAGATAGAATACTCTTTACTATGTACACCATAAAAAATACTGAAATAAATGTGTGTGTGTAACCCTAAACAATTTTATGATTTTTCAAATCAATAATTTGTATGTAACTACATAATTATAAAGTCCAATAAATAATTCGTGGTTTTTTAATCCCTGGATTTAAATGTCATTAAAATTATTCCGGGATTTTAGAGGAGGTATTATCCACTCTATGTTACTTCATTCCTCGCAGTTTAGGCAAATTAGCACTACCTATTCCGGTCACTGCTAACGAGGATAAAAATTGCCACTTGCTTACTTCAGATGTCGCCACCATTTTCCATCTTAAAAGACAGCTAGCTGTTAATATCCATACATTGTTTGTAAACAATCAACTTCTTTTGCTCATAAATAATTAATATGCCTCGTTGCGCAGCTGTTGACTGCAAAAATCCGGGGACCCATGTATTCCCCAAAGATGTTAAAAGAAGAAAACTGTGGGAGAGAGCTCTCCGAAGAAAAAAATGGAATCTCAATAATACGTCGAGGCTATGTGCTATCCATTTTAAACCCTAAACTAAACTAAGTGTGTTTTCGTTACAGGCACTTGTGCGTATTTATACTTGTAGGTATAAATGCATTATTTAAGGGTGTGTGTGATAAGATTATCTTTGAATCAACCAAAACATAATAATATCTAAGTAGCATCTAAGCAGCATTCGCTATGTTGCATTGTATTTAATACCCTCATACCAAACTACCTACTGCCTAATCTTAACACATATCCTGCACTGAATCTCATAGTTCGTCTGTTCTAGGTGATGAAAATATCTATAAAAGGCTGAGGAAGACTGCTGTATCCTCCATTTTTTCATTTACGGAAGTCAAACTAGTCAACCCGTTAGCTGAAGGCAAATTCGTAGACATTTTTTAGAATAGAATAATTATTTATTTGCATAGAAAGTAGGTACACAAAAAAATGCAGATGGTTTTATGATTAAGAGATCCATACATTCTACCTTAAATTAGGCATGCAAACATTTAGCACAAGTGCTTAATAGTCTAAAATAATGTCAATAATATGAAAATTGTTATAGGTAATATGGTCAATAAAATAAAGAATTAAAGATGTCAGGATTAACCCTCTATCACTCATGAACTGGGATTTATTTGATTTTTGGGATTGGTGATGACAACAAAAAAATAAAATACACGTATTTTTAGTTTTTTTATTATTTCAATTATTTCCAAACAAAAATGCAAAAATAGGGAGTGTTGCCTGCAAGCAACACTGAGGTAAGTGGTAAAAATCTATACCTGCTTATAATAGTACGGCAGCATAATGACATGTTACGAAAGATGGAAGTTTCTGAAGCAATTCTTGGTTTTCGTGTAGCATAAGGCTACTCCGCATTTTTCACACATATTATGGGTAAATCCAACACACTGTGGGAACTTGCATCTCATTTTTTTATCAGACCATCGTGGCCAGTGCCCAATTTGATCTTGCCGAACTGCTTTCGGAGGCACATACTGAGCAGGACCTTTGTGCTTTTTAGCTTGAATTTCCGTCTCCAGTGACCGTCGACTAGATATACTAGGCTTCACACCCATTTTGCAAAGGGTCACAGCAACTTCCAGACGAAAATCCGCTGATGATAAGCAGCCTGAATGAATACTTTTTTCTTTATAAACCCTTTTGTAAAGTATCCATGCATTGGATATTGTGACATCCAAATAATGATAAAATAGTCGCATAGGCCATCGTTTGCTTCGCAAACGAATTTTATATATACCCATGATACTGTCAAGAAGATCAACGCCACCCATATGGCGATTATACTCTCCAACCACATAAGGTCGCTTTATGCTCACATACCTTGAGTTTTGTTTATCCCATCTTTGAACATCAGTTTCAGGTTGTTGCCCTTCATAGGTCGAAGCCAGATTGACAATCTTGTTATCCTTCCATGCGACAGTTGAAACATCGATCCCGTTTACATCGGCTACGTATTCCTCTGAATAGCCTCTAACTTTTTTCATCATTAGCTTTTCTGATGACAGCTTACAATCAGGTATTCTATTTCTTCTAATAGTACCGACACTGAGAATGCCTTCTTTAGCCAGATATTCCATCAGACAAAGTGAAGTAAAATAATTGTCAAAATAGAGTTTGAAGGTTTGATGCCTTGGAATCATACGCGCTAACCTCACGACAACGTTAGATGAGGCTCCTAAATCTGGCTCTCCTTGTAAGACCACATTTTCTTTGTCTGTTTCGATTTCTGTGTTATAGGCAAAGCCAGAAACGCCACTCAAAACAAAGACTTTATAGCCCCACTTGTGTGGTTTGTTAGGATTGTATCGCTTCAACGTATTTCGTGCTTTAGTGGAACACATTTGCTCATCCACACAAATATACTCTTCCATTGGGACTTTACTATACGCCTCATTCAAGGAGTCTACAATTGGACGTATTTTGTGTATCCGATCGTGTTCGGGATCCCTCCTAGGGAGATCTTTGCTATTGTCATTGAAATGCAAAATTTGACGCACTTTTTCAAATTTGTTCAATGTCATGGTTTCCTGTATAAGAGGTGTTCCAAGTATGGCACTCCAGTGGTTGGTAACTCTAGGTAATTGGATAAGAGACATTAGATATGTTATACCTATGAACTGCCTGACATCCTCCTCAGAAATCCGAAAAGCACTGTTAGGATCTTTCTGAACTTGATATAAATTAGTCTCTTCAGAAATTTTCTTCATCAGTTCATTTGAAAACAGGTAGAGAAAAAACTGTATGGGAGTATCTAGCTCAAGAAGATCAGGACCCAGGTTCTTGTTTCCCGTAAACATGAGCTGCTCTGCATTCAAGTCAAGATTCTTTTTTTTCCACCGTAAATTCAATTTAGCAGGCTTCGCTTTAGCAGTTGTTCTTGGATTCTTGGGTTGAGAAGGCCCAGCAGTGCTCTCGCTTGACGATGTAGTTTCCATGCCAAAGGAAAGATTTTCATCAGGAGTTTCTATTAGGGAATCCAGATCAATATCTTCTTCTAAAACCTCATTTTCAAAGGTGTCCAATTCAGGAACGAAATCAGGATCACCAAGACTGTCGTCATCAAAATCTAGATCATCTTCACTATCTGCACCATTATTTAGCGCAAAACTAATGTCTTTATCACTAAGGAGTTGCTCACGAGACATTCTAAAACATCAAAAAACAGCAATAAGTATTGACAGGTATCAAACTAAATTTTGCACTTGACGCCTAATGTAGCTTACGGGCAACAAACACAATTTGCCAAGAAAAACTAAGTAAAACATAAAAAGTATTCAAAAATAACATTACACAATAAACTGTAAACACTTACCTTTACAATTTATCAAAAACAGCAACAAAAGACAAGCAGATCTATTTTTAATCACTTTTCAAAATCTCAGTCAACCGCCACTTTTCGTAAATATCAACTCGCGAAACACTAGTCTCAAATTGAAACAAGTAACGCCATCTAGTTACAATTTTTGGTACTAGTTCCTTAGTCCGGAGTGTAGCCTACGGGTTACAATGCGTGATAACGTCAGGAAATCAGTTCTATTAAAATTTAAGGGCTTTGAACAGTATGTTGCCTACAGTCTACACTATGCTACAGAGGGTTAATTAGGTAAATATAAAATTTTATCATTTAGAAATTCACAAATGGAGTAATAACATTTATTAATTAATAGGACTGACAATTTCTTTTTAAACAGTGGAATGGACTCGTTTTTTATTCCATCGGGTATCTTCTTATAGATAATCGGGCACATACATAAAACACTTTTTCTTAATAATGCAGTGTTATGACCACTTACACGTAGCATGTTTTTGGTCGTGTTCTATTGTTAGACGATTTATTAAAAAGATGCATATTTGATTTCACAAAAACAGCAATTTCGAATATGTAAAGTGATGGGAATGTTAGCAAATTTAGGGACTTGAATACAGGTGCACAACTATCTGTTACTTTCATGTTACACATTGCCATAATGCATCGTCTTTGAGCCTTGAATATCTGTTCTCTCAGACTACAATTTCCATAATCCGATCCAGCATGTCCCATTGCTGTCCTCTCCCAGCGACGCCCTAAGCCGAGGTCCGTACCCCACAGGGGGTGCCCTTAGCGTGTAGTCGCTTAGTTTTTAGTCTTAGTTTTAAGCCTGGCTGGAGGCCTTAATTTATTGAGGCATCCACAGGAAAGCCCGGTTAAGCAGTCGACAACCTCCTATAGGTTGAACTGCGAGATGCCATTCCCCAAAAACAAGACTACAATTTCCCCAAAATATTGTCCCGAATCTCAGAATTGACGCCACCAAACCATGGTAAGCAACTAATCTGGTGGGCATATTCACTTTCCTGGATAGGTAAAAAAGCATATATGCAGCTGTACTTAGTCTTTTGCATACTTCTTCTGCGTGTGGCTTCCAGGTTAGTTGGCTGTCTATCATTAAACCTAAAAAAAGTGCTGCTACCTATGACGAGCTTTCAGTTTTTAACCCCATTGTCAAGATTTCATGAAATAGTCATTCAATAGAATTACAAGTAGCGGCACGTAAGTCTAGCGCTGAGCGATACGTGGAAGGGATTGCTGCGCATGTGTACTGTCGCGCACGCAATACATTTATTAGCAAAATAATGTTTATGACATTATTTTTATGTAATGCCAAATAATAGGTCTGGTGCTAAACGAAATGTTAACAGTTTATAGTAAGTACCTAATATATAGTTTTAGCAAGTTTTGTGGGGAGTAGAAAATAAAAACATTATTTGGCAATTTATTAATTTTTATTTTCCATTAATCTGAATCTGACAATGGTGTCACGCCTTCCATGGTGTCTTGATAGAGCCTTTTACGTGTTGACGGCCCGGGCTCAGGACTGCTTCATTCGTCAGCACTAGCAGCGTCATCTTCATCAAACTCACTAATGCTATCGTCTGAACTGTCTCCATTAACGTGAATGATAAATTCTTCTGTTACCAAATCCACGACATGATCACTCTTTGCATATTGCTCTTCTATATCCTTCACCTTTTTGCATAACTTTTGCCAATCCCATGCACCCATCAGTAAAACTTTTTCTTGTATGAGGTCAATACATTTAGCAACACTCCATTAAACATTTTTGCTGCCTACATACTGTTTAATATCGGACCATGCCATTTCGATGGGATTTAGATCTGGGTGGTATGGTGGTAGTCTGAGCACTTGATGGCCTTGTTCAGCTAGGATTCGATCAATCGAAAATGTTTTAAATTTATCCTTGTTAGCCCTTATTAAATTGTACAACTGAGGTTTCAAAAGTGTTTCCTCGTACTGTATGCATTTTTCAGTTAGCCAAGCCTGCATGTCAACTTTTTTGGAAGTAGAAGCTGGTGCCCGATCCCACTGTTTATTGTGATACGACGCGTTATCGACTACCACGACGGAATTGGGTGGTAAGTTTGGCATTAACTGTGTTCGGAGCCACTTCTCATAGTTTTCGAAATTCATGTTGTCGTGGTAGTCGCCTGATTTGGTACCAGCTTTAAAAGTCAGCAACGCATTGGGTATAAACCCAGTTTCAGACCCGGCGTGGACTATGACAACTCGCTGTCCCTTCGAGACAGGTTTTTTTAGGCCCTTAGTAGTACCATCGGTCCAGGCTTTTGAAGACGAGTGCGATGAATCTACGTAAGATTCGTCTGTATAAACAATAGGCCTTCCCTCTTGACGATATCGTTTTATTTCTTGTAAATATTCGATACGTTTCAAACGTATATTTGAAGTCTCAATCAGCACTTTCCGGTTGTTTTCGGTGTTTTTCCACCGAAATCCCAAACTCTTAATTATTCGCCGAAGACTTCGTTCTGAGCCTTTGAAATTAATGTCTTCCTCTAGCTTCCTTTTAAGTTTTCCGACGGTAGGAAGTTCATTATTTATGTTGTGAAAGTTATGAATGCACCTCTTTATTACTCCTTGGTCGAAGTTATCAATGTTTGTAACCGGTTTTGTTCTGGACCGTTTTTTGCCAGGCGTTCTGAACACTGTGATCAAATCAGAACTATTGGCTTGATTAGAGATGTTTCTTACTGTTGCAATTGACGTTTTAGTAGACTCTGCTGTCCTTTTTTGGATTTTCCCTAAATCGCTGATTAGACCATTTAGTTTCATGTTTCCCGCCTTAATAATTTCGGCGGTTTGTTTAATTTGGCTCAAATTTACAGTACTGCTGTCCGAAAGACTGAGTAAAGTATTTGCGGCTTCGTTAATTTCAGTTTTAATTTGTTTCAAAGAATCAATTATTTCGATAGATTCCCTTTTTAGAAAACAATTTACGTCGTAAACCATTTTCCTTGCCTGTCTTTTCAAAACAGGATTAGGCATCTTTATTCACTTTTAACTTTCACAACACAACAGAAACAAACTTAAAAAACTAAATTTAACAAACAAATTCAAACTTTAACAAACAATTTCAACAAACAAAACACAACAACAATAATTAACGTTATGACGCGACTGTACACGGGATGGGCGCGGAGCGTCGTATTGGCTCGGGGAACCGAATGCGACTGGAGAGCCAATCGGCGCTACGCACGCTCGCCCTTCATCCCGCTAGCCCCCCTCGAGTACCTTAATTTTTACTTCTGCGCAATAACGGTCAGCGCTAAAGTTTCGTGCCGCTACTTTGTACCTGGCCTTAAAGAGTTATATTGATGACTTTAATTATTATAATTTTGTAAATAAATGCATACTTTTCACGGTAGCAAATCATATTTTGATCAACATACAACCTAATACTGACTTGCAAATTGCAAAAAACGTAAGAAAATTTGGATTTCGCGGGCTGGTGCTTTCGCCTTAAGGTGAAAGCGCCAGCCCGCGAAATCCAAAGTCATCAATACAACTCCCTTTGACCAAATAATTCTAAGAATGATTGTTTCATGAAATCTTGACATTTTGAGGATTATACTAACATAAGGAGTTTATATTACTGACTTTAATAATTATGCAAAAACATTTTAAAGTTACGGTCGCGAATCATACTTTAATCAACATACACTCAGACACTAAGCTGCAAATTGCAAAAATCATAAGAAAATTTGAATTTCGCGAGCTACCTTAGCACTTTTCCTCGGTTTAGAGACCCAGATCAATGTAGTGTAATCACAGAACACATATTAGCCGGGAGTATAATACCCACTTTAGTGAGACCAACCCTTTTGGCAGCCATGTTTTAAAATCAAAGACAATATTGCCGGGCGTGGGAGGAGTCATGCTATTCCCGCCAAATACCTGTCAAATTGTCAAAATCGAGATAAGTTTACGTGTGCTAAGTTGTTTATTTTTATATTATTTATTTAAATCAATAGTGAATTCACTATAAAAATGTCTATATTAGAAGACAGTGAAGAAAATTGCATTGCTAAAATGGACAGTCTTTGTTCAGATTTAAATGTCGACCCAGTTGCAGCACAAAAATCTAAGGAGTCCTTTTTAGAGATAAAACGAAATTATTCTCTAGATGTAAGTATTTTGGTCTAGTCTATTCTTAATATCACTGCAATTAAAAGTCCTCTATTCTTAATTTTTTAGATTTTCTTACGAAAACTTCTTGAGCTGTTTATATGTGTTACTTACTACGCAAAGTCTGAAGACTGTGTAGTAAGGCAGCTAAACTCCTCTACGTCGATTCATTAGTGCTTCCAAATGTGTAATGTATTTTCGTTAAATTTTGAGTTCGCTAAATTCGTGCAATAACTGTCTAAATTATAGCATATGTTACTTCGTGTGTTTAAGATTTAGATTCATGTAATTTTTTTAACCTTAACCATTTTCATCTGTATAATCCACAGGAGGCCCATAACTAAGGGTGCTCACTAACCATAATCACTTATCACAGAAAAAAGCATTCCATAGATGGCACAAACATTGAGACAATATTTGCAGGAATCATTTTCCTTAAACCTTTGTTTACAATACCAATTTGTTTCATTTGAAAATAAGTCATGATAGGAGATAGGTAAATGTTTTCAAATCATGTTATTCATTATACATGTATCTTGTTTCCTTAGGGTGATACATTGCACTGGATGGCATGTGCCCTGTATGTAGCATGCAGAACCTCAATTACTCCTACAGTGCAGTCTGGGAAGGCTGTGGAAGGGAACTGTGTTAGCCTCACCAAGCTCCTGAGATTATGCAACATAAGGTCAGGACCCACTGACCCATAATATTCCTTAGTTCACTTGCTATTTGGATGTATTAACTTTTGCATCTAAGCAAATTTATTTTCTCCACAGTCTAATCCAGTTCTTCAAAAAAATCAAAAACTGGATGGAGATGGCTTCAATGTCAACTGAGTTCAGAGACAGGATATCACACTTGGAGCACAAGTTTGCAGTGTCCACTGTGCTGTACAGGAACTTCCAACCAATCTTCCAGGAGATCTTCTCGGGCTTAACAAATGAACCTTTGAAAACTAGTACTAAAAGAAGACCTAAGTAAGTGATTTATTTATGTCCATGCTAATGATTTTTTGTACAGTATGAGAGAAACACTGCTCATCCATCAACAAAAAATTGTTTACACAGTAATATACACATGCAGTGCATTTGTTTTCTAGCAGATGTTTAGTGGATCAAATTAACAGGATGATTATTAAATCTAGCTAGTTTTACTTTAGTTTGCTTGGTAACTCAGAATACCAAAACCAGGTTTCCACATCAATAGGTAACAGGATGTTAATCATTGTTTCGTTTGCTGATTGTTGATTACCAGTCAACTGAATCTAATGTCCTGAAATAAAATGTGAATTTACTTGTTATAATAGTATACAGGGTTACAGGGAAAGTCGTACTGAATATTAAAGGATGTTATTATTCAGGTCATTTCCGATGAATTTCATTCCGAAATAAAATGTCCGAAACTTAACCGTTATGGAGATATTAAATTTTAAAGATTATTTTTAAAAATCCTTTATTTTTTGGCTTTTAGCCGTTTTCTTTGGGATTAGAGCTCCTAGAGTCGGTTTTTTTGATGTATCTAGTTAGAGGACATGTCCATTAATAAAAATGATCAACAGAAACTGAACCTACTACTAACAGCTTAAAAAACTGCTCGACAACGGTTAGCATTATGAATTTTCTAATAGAGTGTTCTTAACTTTAACAGGCTTTTAATAAAAAATATTGTATGGAACTTATTCTGCAAATAATTTTATAAAGTTCTACGTCTCTTTAGCTATTCAAAAAGGTATAACACTTGCTATTAAATACAGTGGATTTCATTTATTACGACCTTGGTTGTAGCGACCATTTACCTATAGCGACGTTAAATCTAAGTCCCTTGAATTTAAAGCATACTTTAGTACAAAATTCATGTGGCTATAGCGACTTTGGATGTAACGCCGAGTTCGGGTGTAGCGACTGTTTTTAATGAATCATTTGTAACAAATTCCTAGAAATCCCATGCAGATATTGCGACCGGAGTCGGCCGCCAAAGACACAAAGATTTTTTTCTTTCACAAACATTTCTTATCTTTTGTTTACATCCATTGCACACAGATGGTCAGCAAGTGTGGAGACCTTTACCTTTTGTTTATAGATATCAACTAAGTAGGTAGGGGAAGCGTGTACGTTTCGGAGCTTTTATGGTTCAGTTACAAAGTGATATTCTGAGTAGCAACTGGGTTTAGTAAACTTTTGAATAAGTATGGCTGCTAGACGCACATTCACTGTTAAAGAAAAGGCGGAAATCATTTCAAAATTGAAAAACGGTGAAAACAATGCTGATTTGTGCAAAGAGTACAAAGTTTCCCATTCAACAGTATCTACGATGTGGAAAAACCGTGATAAAATATTAGAATGCTTTGAATCCAAATCCTTAAAAATTAAGAAAAACCGCAAACCGACGCATCAAGATATCGAAAATGCCCTTCTAATGTGGTTCAAAGCCCAAAGAAGCCAAAACGTACCTTTGAGCGGTCGTCTGCTGCAAGAAAAGGCTAATCAATTTGGCAGACTGTTTGGAAAAATGGATTTTGAGTGTTCGGAAAGCTGGATATACCGATTTCGTCAACGACACGATATTGTAGTAGGCAAAGTTTGTGGAGAAGCCGCTAGTGTATCGCAAAGTGACTGTGACAACTGGCTAAAAACAGTTTTCCCAAAATTGACTGAAGGTTATACTGATAGCCAAATATGGAACGCTGACGAGACAGGTTTGTTTTTTAAGTTAACTCCTGACAAAACCTTGAAATTTAAAGGGGAAAAGTGCGTTGGTGGAAAATTATCAAAAGATAGAATCACCGTGCTTGTTGCATCAAGTATGGCAGGGGAAAAAAGAAAATTATTGGTCATAGGCAAGGCAAAAAAACCCAGATGTTTCAAAAATGTTAAATCTTTGCCAGTTGATTACGAAGCAAACAAAAAGGCCTGGATGACTTCAGAGATTTTCGAAAAAGTTCTACGCAAATGGGACTCCCAGTTAAGAAATAACAAAAAGAAGATCATTTTATTTATTGACAATTGCCCAGCTCATCCTAAAATAGAGAATTTGACCAACATAAAACTGGCATTTTTACCACCAAACACTACATCAGTGATTCAACCGATTGATCAAGGGATAATTAAAACCCTCAAAAGTCATTATAGGAAGATTTTAGTACAGAAAATGATGAACGACATTGAAAACTCGGCAGGCCCGTTTTCCGTTAATATTTTAGATGCCATTGAAATGGTAACTACGGCATGGGCTCGGGTGACTCCAGCTACGATCAAAAAGTGTTTTCTACACGTTGGGTTCCGTAAATCTTCGGCTATCACAACAATTGACGACGACTCCGATGATGAATTGGACATACCATTGGCACAACTGACTACAGTATCATCAAGCGGAACAAATGTTGCGGACTGGGCAACATATGTTGATATTGACAGTCAACTTATCACAACTAGCGATTTGTCCGATAGTGAAATTGTTGAAACTGTTGTTCCATCACATACGACGCAAGATGAGGAAAATGAGGAGGAAGAAGAAGATTGCAAGGAAGGTGAGATTCCTACAACTAAGGATGTGTTAGGTGTTGTAACAAAGCTTAAAAGATACTGTTTATTTGGTGATGGAAAGGATATTATAGATATTGAAGAAGTAATGAAAATAGAATACACCCTACAGCGTACACTAGCACAAAAAAATAAATTGAAGCAAACTAATATTACACATTTTTTTAAATGTACCGGTGAATAACTATGTGTGCAAATATTTTCAATAATAAATGAATATAAACTACACATGTGTACGTGTCTGTATCTCTTTACCTTTGCCTGTAACGACTTCCGGATATAACGACGAAAATAGAGTGGTCCCTTCATTGTCGTTATACCCGAAATCCACTGTAGGCAAAACATTGCCCAAATAACAGTTAAGTTAGGAGAGGGTACATTTTTAGTTTGAGGTAAAAGTAGCTAAAATACGTAAAAAAAAGACAAAAATTTTAGCAATATTTTTATAATTCATGTTCTACATGGCCGCCGCTATTTCTTACACAAAGTCTCATTCTTTTTCTTAAATTACTTTTCACGACAGAAGTTCGTAGGTTCCGCCTCATTTCCTCAGCCGCATCAATAATTTTTTGTCTTAGAATATCGACATTTGCGATCGGTGTCATTTGGTCGTATACTAGGCTTTTCATATGACCCCACACATAAAAATCCATCGGCGTTAAATCGGGGCTCCTCGCCGGCCATGCTATGGGTCCGCCTCTTCCAATCCATTGGTTTGGGTAATTCTCGTCCAACCATGCTCGAACACTTCTTCTGTAGTGCGCTGAGCAGCCATCATGTTGAAAGAACATGTCTCGTCTCAATGCAATAGGCAAGTCTTGCATTAAAGAGGGTAACTCCTCCCTCAAAAAGTTTTCATATGTCTCGCCATTCAAGTTATCGGGCAGGAAGTATGGCCCTATCAAGTTATTTGATATTATACCCATCCACACATTAAGACTGAATCTCCTTTGTGACCCTTTTGGTCTTTTTTTCTTGGGGTTACCTTGCGCTTTGGGAACCCAATAATGGGTGTTATGATAGTTTGTGATGCCGTCTTTGTCAAATTTCGACTCATCTGTCCACATGATTTTCTTTAAAAAATCCGGATCTTCATTATCGGCATTGAGCATAAATCTGCAGAAGTCTAGTCGTCTCAATGGATCCCCTTCTTCAATTACTTGCACTGGCGTGTAATGGTAAGGGTATTGCCCAGAACTGTGCATTACGAACCAGACTTTCCACTGGGAAATACCAAGCCGTCGAGCGACAACGTTTGTTGACGTGGTTGGGTCGGCTTCAAAGAGACGTCGTATTTCATTATCTTCGTCGTCGTCATCAAGAACACGAGGTATTCCCATGTCAGTCCGACGTACTAGCACAGAACCAGTTTCTCGTAGTCTTCGATAAACTCTGTCAAATACGCCAATATCAGGTACTCGGCAAGTAGGATACCTTAGCATGTATTCATTGCGTGCACGCAACGACACTCCTTCGCAAAATCCATAACACATTAGGATGTCAGCATATTCCTCGTTGGTAAATGTTGCCATGTTCACAACACAAATCAAAGTCCAGTTACAAGCTACGTCACACAGTTAGAAGATGAAACAGTCCAAAAATCCAAGCCAAGTCGCGTTTTTACAAAAAAAAATCGGAGGGCACGGATAACACATCTACCATGGAAGAATCGCATGAGCAGACTAAACAAACACCACGATCCACGATTTGACAATTCAGACATTTAAAATGACATAAATACCTGTCACCGCACACGTCTCCCGGGCACAAACAATGTCAACCCAAACCTTTTTTCATTGTTTAAAAGTGCCAGGTAGTAAGCCGGATTCTTTTGTATCGAAATTCTGTTATGTTGTACTACCAGATGGGCTTATTCTAATAACAGTATTTTAAGATTTTATGAACAAACCTAGTAGATGATATACCTTTTTGAATAGCTAAAGAGACGTAGAACTTTGTAAAGTTATTCGCAGAATAAGTTCCATACATTTTTTTTTTAAAGCCCATCAAAGTTAAGAACACTCTATTAGAAAATTCATAATGCTAACCGTTGTCGAGCAGTTTTTTAAGCTGTTAGTAGTAGGTTCAGTTTCTATTGATCATTTTTATTAATGGACATGTCTTCTAACTAGATACATCAAAAAAACCGGTTCTAGGAGCTCTAATCCCAAAGAAAACGACTAAAAGCCAAAAAATAAAGGATTTTTAAAAATAATCTTTAAAATTTAATATCTCCATAACGGTTCAGTTTCGGACATTTTATTTCAGAATCAAAATCATCAGAAATGACCTGAATAATAACCTCCTTTAATATTCAGTACGACTTTCCCTGTAACCCTGTATATAAGAAAATTTAAATATAACCAAATAGTGTGTTCAGGTCTGTTATAAGTAACTTCATGTGGGTGGCCTGTAAAATTTCTTTGTTTCACACCCAACAATGCTACAATAAAGGCTATAATACTATGATTTTTTTCCCTTCAAAGGACACAGCCATGTACAACAAATGCCCTGTTCGAGTTCACCTGGTGTTTGTATATATGTGTGAAGGGGGAGCACCACAGGTCAGCTCATGATCTTGTGGACATGTACCATTTGCTGCTAGCATCTTTAGACTTCGTTTTTGCAAATGCCTTTATGGACAGAAGGGTAGATTTAATTAATCCTGCATTTAAAGGTTTGTAAACCAAATGAACAAATATTTTCACTATATTTATTCATATATTTTGCCATTTTAATCACATATTTATTTTCGGTAAGAGCTTTGTTACAGAAGGGTAGATTTAATTAATCCTACATTTAAAGGTTTGTAAACCAAATAAACAAATACTTTCACTATATTTATTTTGGCATTTTAATCACATATTTATTCAATTCAAATGTTTATTACTCAACACAGTACATAATCATACATTTCTAGGGTCAAGTCAATGCGCAGTCCACTGTGTTGCACCAATTCAGGCATGCAAAATTATCATTAAAGTTATACCCTGTCATAAAAATTCTAATTAATACCTTATACAATTTCATAAATTCCAATTAATACCTTATACAATGTCATTAATTCCAATTAATACCTTATAAAATGTCATAGATTACAATTAGTACCCTATACAATGTCATAAAATCATTATTGATACCCTATATAACATCATAAAGTCAGATTAATATGTTATAAAATTTCATTAACTTACTTATTTTGGGTAAGAGCTTTGTTCAAGTTCAAAATTAAAAATAAATATGAGTCCTCATACTTATTTTGGGTTTTCCTGACTCATTCATTATTCATCACAAGTATAACACATAAGTTATGTATAAAATGAAAGGTAGGTATACTGTATAACTCGTGATATTAGAATTTATTCTTAATTATTATTTATAAAAAATATTATATGCTTATATGTATAAAAAAATGTAGGTAGATTAACTTTTATTATTTTTTAGGTTTGCCTAGTGACTGGTTAAAAGAGGATTTCGAAATGCCATCAACGGCACCCTGCATTATGTCAGTATTATGTGAAATAAAAAATGGACTTTTAGTTGATGCTGCAGCCTCTAAAGAATACACCTGGAAGCCCGCATTAAAGAAATTTTTTGAAAAACAGGTAAGTCGTGATACTAAAATGTAACCCCTAGTTTAGTTATGCTAAAGTATAACCAGTATTTAACTACAACTGGAACATACACTACTCAACAAAGTCTAGGGAATTTCCTGGGTATTCTGGAGTTGACTCTGGTGACCAGGAAATCGCCAAACACGCAACCTTCTTGAATCGGGATGAAATCCAAAGCTTGACTCATCAGAACAAAGAACACGATCCCACTGAGTGTCAGTCCAGTGCAAATGTGCGTTAGCCCATAATAATCGATGCCCTCGATTTCCGCGTTAAAGAGCTGGAACTCTAAGCGGTCTGCGGGCGTGAAGATTAACTTCATGCAATCTTCTCCTGGCTGTTTGGTCACTGATGACGACTTGGTGCTGAGACTGGAGTCTTCCTACCAGCTGGCGAGCCGTAAATTGAGGCTACCTGCTCGCAGCATTTTGCAGAAAGCGTTTTTGTCTCTGAGTAGTGACCCTGTATCTTTCTTGGTGACGTTCAGCAACATCTGTAGCCCGTAACGCGCCCACATTCGGCAAATTACGCTTGGTTGCGTGTTGACAGAGCGTCAGCAGTTTGACGTTAACTGCGCACTGCTTCCAGCATGCTCGCAGCCCTAAGCATCTCTTCCCGCGTTAAACGTGATGATGTGATATAATGCTTCAGACACACAAAGTTAGAAGAAAGCAGCAAAAATTATTTACACGAGAGAAAAAACCGATTATGGACAGTAATCTCTAAAGTTATTAAGTTATTACATATCTAAACGCCGTACGCTGCGAACAAGTGAAGCAAAGAGTATAATATTAAATTAAAGTGAAGTTTTCCCTCCTAATTCCAAAATGCTTAAGTTTTATTGCACTCAGCGGTGCTAGTGCAGCGCTATGCGCAGTTGCGTCAAATAATACGAAGGAGCAAGCAGGCTTAGTGATCGAATATCAATGATACGACAACCGACACTCGACAGATGGAGCTGATTTGTGATTTTATTGTTTATCTATAGTAAGCTCGTAGTAAATAATATTAGATATCAGGACAAGATTAAAATATTTATCCGAGTTAGGTAGGGTAGGCAGTGTCTTTCTGTCTTTATGAAATGCACGCCACTGGCTATTACACAATGTGGTGTTCAGTGTCTGATAATGAAGCCGGAAGGTAGCCATAGGAACTCCCCAACTTTACAAGATAGCCCCGTTGTATTTGTCTTGACAAGTAACTTACATACAAGTGAAGGAGATAGGATATTACCAGCCGCACGGGTCGATCGACCAGGTTAATCTACGCTTGCCGCGGTTGGCCCGTGGATACCCATCCACGGGCCATCTTTACAGACCATGACCCCTCCGTGCCTCGGAAAGCACGATAAGCCGTTGGTCCGGTTGTCATTCGTGGATCTTTGACAGTCGTTACGGGTCGTCAGAAGCCCGAAAGTCTGACAACCAGTCTTACTAAGGGGTATCGTATTACCATGTAAAATACTGACATTCAGCTGTATCCGGTTAGACTGGAAGCCGACCCCAACATAGATGGTAAAAGGCCTATGTTGGGGTCAGCGGAAAATTTTAAAAGCTATTATCATCATCATAATAGCTTTTAAAATTTTCTGCCTACTCTGTCTTAAAACTCTGTGCATGCCCACTGGTAAATAGCAGTTGTGTAACATACATATCCAATGAGTCCTAACACGATGGTGCTATCTTGTTTGGTTCAAATGTGGAAAATCCTCAAGGTCTGGACAGTTTCCACCCAAAGGCACGGATGAGTAGCTTTGGGTGGAAACAGTCGAGACCTTGAGGATTTTTCTATGTATTTTTACCTTTGTAGCTGAAATGTAGTTGTACAATACATGTCTGCTTACCCTTTAGGGAATTTAGGTGAAATGTTTTTTGTGTTAATGTAATAATGATGATGTTTTCAAGTTACTGTTTATTAATTAGTTAACTTATGACGAGAATGAAGTGTTGATGTTAATGTCACATTTAGGACGATTAAACTCCGAACAAACTAATAATTCAGACTCGTCGTAATAGTAACAATCGTTCGTCTACTCGTTTAGAATAACGTATGTTTGCAAGGCATAGAATTAATTAAATCAATTTACGAAATACCTGAATTTCAATAATACTTAATTACTTACATTTAGAGCTCTGTAGCTCCTTTCGTACTAACAATCAAGAGAAGTCTTCATAATAAGTAATATTCTCCTTGATGAGATCTTTCCAATGGTATATATCTTAACGCTATTAGGCTTCCGGGCAGAAACGCCCATTCTCCTTTCGATTAAATATTTATCAACTTACTAACATTTCCAATTTTTTGTGGCCAGTACTTCTTCTAAACAGTTTTCTTAAATAAGTTGATATAGGTAGTTGGCATGTTCCCTAGACTTTGTTGAGTATGTATTTTAACTTCCTGTATAATTGTTTTATTATATTACTTTTAGATCCTAAAAGGTGATATTGACGAACTTAATGGAGTCCTAGAAATCGGCACTTTTGACCAAAATCTAAAATCATTGAACAATTTATATGAAACTTATGTGTTAAGTGTTGGTGAATTTGATGAACGTATATTCTTAGGTGAGTTACCTCAATCTATCTATCTATATTTATAAAAATCTATGTATGTATGTTTGCATGTATGTTCCCTATAGACTCCAAAACGGCTGGAGCGATTTTGATGAAATTTTCAGGCAATCTTCAGGTTAGCCCAGTGGATGATCCTGTAAAGGTTTCTTTTGGCGATCCGGCTACCCGTGCGACGCCGTGACGGGTCGATGGTTCTTCAAAATAGTGTAAAAAAAGTACCTGTAACTTTGTCCCCAGCAAAAAAAACTATGTAAAAATCGATGAAAAAAGGTTTTAATGTATCATACTGGCCACTAACTAAAATGCAAGCATTTATAAAAAAAAATTGTCATTTTTCAATGCTTGTTTACTTTAGCGAAAATTGGCGAAATGTCGAATATTTATTATTTAAATCCAATATTAACTTGCTTTGTAGATTACGAAGGTATAACAATGTTATTTAACACGATATTATATATCCATAGATTATTAAAAATAAAAAAAACACATTTTAAGTCAAAAATGTTTACTGAGTATTTTATTGCATATTTTTAGGTGAACATGCAAATGAACAAATCGGTACTTCAAACAAAGTGTCAGGAGATGAAATATCACAAGTTATTGCTACTTTTGGACCTGTGAGTATAACTCCCTATTGCTGTAGGTATATTTTGAATTTCCCATTGAAATTAATCAAACACCCAACTCCACACTTGCAACTGCATTTATATATTATTATTCATCCTTTTTAACATGATTGTGATATTTATTTATTTTATGATATAACATCTTGCATGCCATGTGTGTGTAAATTCATTTTTCACACAAATAAATTAACTTGTATTGTTTGTCTGCCACGCAGTCAGCTTGTGATATTGTCCTATGCGAGTACAGCCCGATTCAAACTTTATGGCGACTCGGAACATGAGGCGAGTCGCTGCGCAGTAACAAATTCACGTGTCAGCGGGGGTGAGGGGTGCGGTACTGCGCAGCGAGTAGCGCTCTTCACAGCGACCATAAAGTTTGACGCGTACTATACCTCGTTCCGTCACCGTTAGGATGACTGAACCGAACGAGATATGTACATGAGACCATGTGCACTGTTTAATACCTATTTGCTACTATTTACTACCTGTAATAAAATATTTGCTACCTTTGCGTTAAGAAAAAAAATAAAGTGGTCAGCCATTCTGACGTCAGGTTGGCTGACCACTTCCAAGTTCTCATAATTTTAGCGTTGTATTAACTATGTTGTAAATGTAAATATTTACTACCTGCTGTTTGCTACCTTAACATATATTTTTTCACAACTTTAAGAAGCTCCTATAAAAAGTTATTAATAAAAGCCACTAAAACGCCTGTACATCAATTATTTACGTCTTTTCTTCTCAGAATAATTGTTAAAAATGTTTTTGCAGGCGCTTAGTGGCTTATGAACAAATTCTTTCTGGATATCCATAGTAAAGTTTAATCCATTTATAATATTTTATAATTATTTACATATCGCATTTACTCTTAGGAATATAAGTATGCATGTACTTGGGGATTTATTAAATTGACCTTGATCAATTATTATACAACTAGCTTCCGCCCGCGACTTCGTCCGCGTGAATTTTTTTTCCCCCAACCCACCCCGTCGCATCGCATCGCCTGCCCGTGCTTTTACTTCGTTTTCGCTTAGCGCTCGTTCTAACTTTTTTTGTTTTTGCTCGGCTTCTAAGGGTCCTAGCGTAATGTTACGTACCTTAACCGTTTACGCAGCGCACACAACGGAAGCTCTCAATAGGAATAAATTTTACTCGTTTTTGCAACATTTTTCATTGATGTTCCGCTCCTATTGGTCGTAGCATGATGTTATAGCTTATAGCCTTCCTCGATAATAGGCTGGCTATCCAACACCAAAAGAATTTTCCAATTCGAATCAGTAGTTCCTGAGATTAGCGCGTTCAACCAAATAAATAAACTTCAGCTTTATAATATAAGTATATATTTCTTGTTCCCCTGATCCACCCCGTCGCATCGCATCGCCTGCCCGCGCTGTTACATCGTTTTCGCTTAGCGCTCGTTCTAACTTTTTTTGTTTTTGCTCGGCTTCTAAGGGTCCTAGCGTAATGTTACGTACCTTAACCGTTTACGCAGCGCACACAACGGAAGCTCTCAAAAGGAATAAATTTTACTCGTTTTTGCAACATTTTTCATTGATGTTCCGCTCCTATTGGTCGTAACGTGATGTTATATAGACTATAGACTTCCTCGATAAATGAGCTATCCAATATTAAAAGAATTTTTCAATTCGAACCAGTAGTTTCTGAGATAGCGCGTTCAACCAAACAAACAAACAAACTCTTCCTCTTTATAATATTAGTATAGATATTAGATAACCATTCATTGACATCTTAGATTAATATTTTTATTAAAAAGTTATGAATTAACGTTAATTTAGAAAGTGCCTGCAAAACCATTAGTAGCAATTATCTTACGAAGATAACACGTAGCGTAAATAATTTATGTGCAGGCGTTTTTTAATGTCTTCAATTAATAACTTTTTATAGGAGCTTCTTAAAATTGTATAAAAAATATAGTGTTAAGGTAGCAACAACAACATTTACAGCGCAGTTAATACAACGCTAAGACTATGAGAACATGGAAATGTAGTAGTAAATAGTAGCAAATAGGTATTAAACAATGCACATGGTCTCATGTATATATCGCACATGACAACATTTACAGTCATAACTCAAAATTAGACATTTCGAGTAAAAGTGATTTGAAAGTTCAAAAAATCATAGAACCAAAACTATTGAAGTTACGTAAATGTTCATAACTCTTACAAAAATTGACTTTTTTGAATGAGTGTCTGGTCAGTATGCCATTTTTTGAGTTATGACGGTACATGTTGTCATGTGCGATATCTCGTTTCGTTTCGGTCCAGTCATCCTGACGGTGACCTCGTCCCTATCTGCAATAAAGATTTCCAAACAGTGAACGAATATATTTTTTTTGTTTCCGTTTGGAAACAGTGAACGCAAATAGTTCACTGTTTCCAAATAGTTGATGGTATGTAATAATACGAGTAACACACCTAAAAATAGATTAAAACAAAATTGCTTTCCGTGTATCTGTGTATGTTTACGACCTCATTCCGCCGGCCCCCTTCTATCAGCGGACATCTAGACGCACTGCAGGTTACCATCCTTACCTAGTTGCTATCCCACCAATTCGCACTAAGCGTTTCCAAATGTCTTTTGTGATGCGCATAGCAAAGGAGTGGAACTCTCTGCCTGCGTCTGTGTTTCCGAACGCTTGCAACCCCGATCTCTTCAAAGTGAGAGTGAACAGGCTTCTTCTGGGTAAGCTCGCTGCATCGTCGACTTTGTCTCTGTCATCTCTAACCTAGACTAGAGTCAAGAGCAAACAATATCTCAAATAAAAATAAAAAAAATGTTGCCTTAGTTATTCTAAACTAATATAGATTTTGATGGAGTTCTCGCCATAATTTAGTTAGAGAATTTCTTCTGGAAGGTTTATGTTTTTATGTAATATATTACTTTAATTTGTAACTTATTATTAGCATAGAAATCTCTTGACATGTCGAACGCACCCGTGCGATGCAGGGGCGGGTCGCTAGTTTCAGGTAAACTCGAAATTTCAAGAAACAGAACTTTGAAACTTTATGGGTCATTGTTCGCAATTATCAAGTCTACATAAGTGACGTTACTAAGAGTTGATTTGTTATATATTTAACCACAGCCTGAGCTAATGTTTTCGAATAGTTTGTGGTGACACAAGAATTATTCCTAATCATGTTAATATGAGCTGTGGTAGGTCAGTGGTAACGACGCCGTCGTACGAGTCTGTCGTGGCTACGAACCCAAGCGGGCATGCTCTCTATTTAGTGCAATTTAGTTATTTACTGCTCTAAAAACTGAGAACGAAAACATCGTGTTCAAATCGGCATGTCTTTGAACAAAAAAAATCTGAGGATATTTGGCATCTATACACCTGAACAGTGGGTCGCACAATGATATACGAGGAGGGATCAAAAAGTAGTGAGAATGAGATAGAATATAATGACTATTGATAACATAATAATTTATTTTTCTACATAGTCTCCGAGTCTCTCTACACACCGAGTCCAGCGCTTTTCCAAGGCTTCAATCCCTTTCAAAAAAAAAAAATTGTCTTGGTCCTGCAAAAAGCTCTCCACGGCATCCATCACCTCGTTATCGTCTTCGTACCTGTTTCCCCTTAAGTATTCTTTCAATTTGGGGAACAGATAAAAATCGCTAGGCGCCAGATCTGGTGAATAAGGGGGGTGGTCAACCAATTCGAAGCCAGCTTGCTGAATGGCAGCCATCGCAACTGCCGACCTGTGCGCGGATGCGTTGTCGTGATGAAACAGCACGCCCCTTCGAAGTTTCCCTCTCCTTTTCTCTTTGATGGCATTCCTCAACTTGGGAATTAAAGCTGC
The DNA here is from genome assembly GCA_947568875.1 of Fissipunctia ypsillon. Taxonomy (NCBI): domain Eukaryota; kingdom Metazoa; phylum Arthropoda; class Insecta; order Lepidoptera; family Noctuidae; genus Fissipunctia; species Fissipunctia ypsillon. The sequence continues at coordinate 8,389,274 of OX387659.1, read as the reverse complement.
ATAATATGGGCCTGTAATAGTGGTTCCACGCTCTAGGTAATCAATCAACAATATCCCTTCTGAGTCCCAAAATATTGTGGCCATAACCTTGCCAGCCGATGCCACGGCACGAAACTTCTTCGGGGTCGGTGATGATGGCCGTTTCCATTGCGAAGATTGCTGTTTTGTCTCGGGATCAAAATGATGGGCCCATGTTTCGTCTATTGTTACGAAACGAGACAAAAAGTTTTCAGAATCTTCTTGAAACTTGTCCAACAATATTTTCGAAATGTCAAGTCGATTTTGTTTCTGACTGTCGGTTAACATTCTCGGCACCCATCTTGCGGAGACTTTTCTCATATTCAAAGATTGTTTCAATATGGATTGAATACTTCCATATGAAATGCCCGTTTCTTGAATTAAGTATCAGATGGTAACTTCGATCGCTCAATACAATTTTCTTGGGTGACTGACGTCGATGGACGGCCGCAACGATGTTCGTCTTCCGTGCTCGTTCTCCCTACTCGAAATTGAGAAGCCCACCTTGCGACAGTGGAATATGGCGGAGCAGACTCTCCTCATGTTGCCTCCAAATCGCAATGAATCTCTTGCGTCGTTAACTTTTTTAAACAGAGGTATTTAATAACGGCTCACACTTCGTTTTTCTCCATTTTCGAGAACACATTCCGACACGAAGCAAACAAATGACTATATTCAGAAAAAAAAACAAAAGAGAATCGAAGATTTTTTTCTTTATTAATATTACAAATATGTATCTGAGCTATGCCTGCCAGTATTTATTTTTTTTCTTACCAAGGAGTATGTCGTTCTCACTACTTTTTGATCCCTCCTCGTATTAAGCTATATATCGAGGGTTTACTGCGAAAACCTGCTAAACAACATATTTGGCAAACATTTATTAAATATATGAAATTGTTAAGCTCAAAAAGATAAGAATTGTCATGTAATTAACTAATTTGTCGCAGTAAGCCCTCGATATTTCCAGTGTACGCTGACCTCTCATTGTACGAAAAGACTATACAAAGTGGGGCCAGCTTATACTAGACATGTATTGCTTGATATTCATCGTGTGTACATTATAGGCTGATTATGTATTTGTTTTCCTTGTCAGAGTGGTCGCGCTTGCCACGAGACTCCTCTTACCGGGCGGCGCTACTTAGCACGACGTGGTGAGGAACTAACGCCAGTGTCTGAAGCCAAGAACAGTCTGGCACGCCTTGCTGCGTACCTTAGAAACGCCAAGCCGCAGCCCTCAAGAGATCTTTTGAAGTTGTTCACGTAAGTATAACGTAGCTACGCGCGGCATTTGAATCTCATGTCATTATGATATGGTATAAATTGGAATTATTGACGCGCGTTCGTGAAATGCAAGATCAGTATTGGGTAAAGACTTATGGCCATTTCTACTTGGTAATTGTGCTGACTGAAAGTACCACATAGTGTTTAAATTCGTAAAAAGTTGTTATACCTTTGTTTTCATTACTCAAGACCACAAGACTTCCTCGTTTATTATTTTTCCACCTCATTAATAAATAAATACTAGGCTACATGATGTGTTTACCGCTTTGTTGGAATTTTGGGTGCTGTTATGATGTTTATTTGAAGTACAAAACGAGCTAGTTCTCCGCCTTATTTGAAACAAAAATGTTCATGATTTTTACTTCATTGCTAGCTTCTGCCCGCGACTTCGTTCGCGTGGAATTCGTAACACACCATGATCTATACTAATATTATAAAGCTGAAGAGTTTGTTTGTTTGGTTGAATGCGCTAATCTCAGGAACTACCTACTGGTTCGAATTGAAAAATTCTTTTAGTGTTGGATAGCCCATATATCGAGAAAGGCTATAGGCTATATAACATCACGCTACGACCAACAGGAGCGGAGCATCAATGAAAAATATTGCAAAAACGGGGAAATTTATTCCTTTTGAGAGCTTCCGTTGCGTGCGCTGCGTAAACGGTAAAATTTACGCAAAAATCATGTATCACGGAATTGTTCCTCTTAAAAAGTTCTAAAAAAAAAGTCCGCAATAGCATATGTCTATCTTTTAAGGTTGGCTCACTATGACTTTTTAATGGTAATCCAATTTGTTATAAAATAATGCATTATTTGTGAATGTGTTTTCATAAACATGGTATTAATCCTTATCCAAATAAATAGTTTCATAATCAAGGTTGATTAAGTTCATGTAAATTCCTTTTTAAATTATTCGAATCGGACCTTTCGTTTAGAAATTACGACGGGTATAAAAATGCTTAAAGTAAGCAAAATGCGCTTAGTCTATTAGTTACCTACACATTTTATTTTTTTGATTGTTTGAACACTCTAATCTCTGATACTACCAGTCGGATTTGAAAAATTCTTTTTGCATTTTATAGCTTAATTCATGAGGAAGGCTAAAGGCTATGTAACATTACGCTGGACCCTTAGAAGCCGAGCAAAAAGAAAAAAGTAAGAACGAGCGCTAAGCGAAAACGAAGTAACAGTTACGGGCAGGCGATGCGATGCGTGACGGGGTGGGTCGGGGGAACAAGAAATTTCACGCGGACTAAGTCGCGGGTGGAAGCTAGTAATAACAGCCGCATTTTTATAAAACTTCCCTGTATACTACGTTTGTAGTTCAGCAGGCAAAATATACAGATTCGAGACTGGTGACGCGGGAGTAAGCGACGTACAGTTGTCCGTGTGAGAAGCAGCTCGTCCTGAGGTCGACACCCGCAGCCTTGCGTAGCAATTTCCCATTGCTTGCGAAGTTTTTCTTTTTTAGCGAATTAATGAACCCCTGTGTTCCTGCATGTATATGCATTCTTACAGATTATTCGTGACGAACAGCTATCACTGAAATAATATACAGTAGTAAACACACGGGATTCCTCATTACCAGTCACCTAACCATCGATTTTTATCTTTATTATAACCATAATTGACAGAAGAGGCCTAAATTTAATGTTTTTGTGTACGTTCTATGAACTATCACATATTATAAAATTAGTATTACTGATTTTGATGATTATAATTCTATAAGTTCATATTTGTTACGGTCGGTCGCGAATGATGCTTTAATCAACATACAAGTTAATACTGACTTGCAAATTGCAAAAACATAAGAAAGTTTGAATTTCGCGGGCTACCTGGAGCATCCCCTTAAAAGGTTAAATTTGGAACTATCTGGTATATTCGTTCCTTATTTAGGTCAGTCCACAGTATGTCGCCTAGAACATGCTAGCTGGACAAAAACAACAGTAACAATTCTGAGCATCTGTAATGAGGGTAGTTAGAGCATTAATGGTTTATGATAATGATAAAAATGAGTCGACAACATTTGCGATAAAGGTAGTAAAAAGAAAGTCGGGTTAAATGCATAAAATTAATTGTATTTTGGCTACTAATACGAATACATCTCCTACGTTGCTGTTTAAAGTTAAGTAGTGATTTAGTGATATATTTGATAACCAAGGGTAAGTAGTATTTTTTTTTTGTATTATCATCTTCAATATTATTCACACTGTTATCTAACAGTATTAGCGAAGTATTTCTATCTAGAAATACTTCACTAATTTCAAAAATAAAATATTTAAAAAAATCTTAGACTTGAATTTCAAAAGACGATAAGTAAAAATCCCCTCCTTTCCCCGGCCCTTTTTTTGCCAAGTAGAAGACACATTATTCTAGTTTATCCTAGACCTAGAATCTTTTGCCCGAATTTGCCCTAATTTTTTATTTTACTGTTTCGAAAATGGAACGTTTTGAAGAATAGTTCAAAACATCCAAAAGTGAGAAAAATGCTGCGCTTTTCAAGTCTGTTGCCACACAACATGACCTTAGCCGTGTAATGGAGCAATCGTTGAAAGAGATTAAGACAGTTATTAAGAGAGTTCGAAAAGAACTCGGGATCGCTTTCTGGCATCCAATAAAGCATGGTTAGAGGACAACCTAACGTTTTATACATTAAACGATCCTGATAAGCCATCAAACTTAGCTCCCACTGGCTGGCCAGATTGTCCACTGGTCAGACGCCACTGCAAAGACCAAACGTCGTCGTGTTGATGATTTGGTTCTCACCCGAAGTTCTGAAGATTTGTTTGCAGCTGCCGAGATACCTTCCCGACTGTCAGGTATATATCGGTATATATTTTAATACTTATTAGGTATGTAATGCGTATATATACTCTCTGCCTGCGTCTGTGTTTCCGAATGCATACAACCCCGATCTCTTCAAAGTGAGAGTGAACAGGCTTCTTCTGGGTAAGCTCGCTCCATCGTCGACTTTGTCTCTGTCATCTCTGACTTAGACTAGAGTCAAGAGCAAACCTATCTCAAATAAAAAAAATATACAGGGCAATTTTTAAATCACTAGCCAAATTTTCACAGGGTGATCTACCCATGAATATGAACAACTTACATTATAGGACCAACTCTGAAATCGCGAGAAAAAAATCGGCTGTTTCATACATTTTGGCCGAGTAGGTATTGAACTTTTGTATGAAACAGCAGATTTTTTTTCGTGATTTTAGAGTTGGCCCCACAGTGAAAGTTGTTAATATCCATGGGTAGAACACCCTGTGAAAATTTGGCCGGTTATTGAAAACTAACCCTGTTTAAATGTTTGATTATATCTACCAACTCAACTTCTATTCATTTGTTTAGTCCTTTTATTTTGTTTTCAGGGAAGAGAACTGGGGCCAATCTGATAAGACAGGTCAGTGAGAGTCAAAAGATAATCAGAGATGCCCTGAAAACCACTGACGAGAAAAAGGAACAACGTTGTTTGTCTGGCGATGAAGCTCTGGCGTACTACATAGAATCTAAATCAACTAGTAACAGTTACATACAGACCCTGAAGTTTTTTATAATATACAATGTTGTAAATAAGTTAAATTAATTTCAGTCGTGTAATAATGTAGGTTTGTCATGTAATTAGTCATTTTAGTTTTCAAGTCCCACCCAATTAGGTTAACTAATTAGCAGTGGCGCAGAGACAATTATCATTAGAGGGAAGCCGAAGAAAAAATTATTCAGTTCTCATAAACCCAGAAAAAAAACTGTAGGTGTGTAATCTTATGATGTATTAAACTGGTATCAAATATAATTATGTAATGTGATGTGATACACAGTTACATACACACAGGTGTACCATATTATTTGGAAATAGTAGACATTAAGAAGAGTGGTTGTTCCGAATGGAAGCCGATAGGAATCTGGTTAAATGAAGGCTTCGCCCCTGCTAATTATCTTAATACTTAATGTACCTATTAACTTTTTGAACGCCACGCACGCGCGTGCCCTCCACGCCAAGCCACAATTTCACCGCAAATACCTACTAAAAAGAATAGGGATTCCAAAATTTTATCGATAAACAATATTATTGTAACATTTTTGTCTGTAATTTTCGAATGAACACTACTCATGACATTGAAATTTTATTTAACCTCGCACTAATTCCCACTATAGTAGTCATTTCACTGCATTTACAGAGTTTATCAATGTAAAAGCAGAAATTAGGAGACAAAAAAAAACAAATTATGGTACAGCACTATTCTCGATCTACTGTCTTGATATTGTGACAATGGCGTGGGCTGCCAGCCATTATATGACTTCCTCGCATCTGATTTAGGGATGTAGCCGTACAGAATGTCGCTTATCAATTCTATCTAATAACAGATTTCGTAAAAAACCGATAAGTATTTATAGTAAATATCAAAATATCCGATATTTGATATATATCGAAATTAGGGATCTAGCAACATAACATCAACATCTCGCTTATCGATAATTTGTAGTATACCATTAATTTGTAATATATAACACTTTTTGTATTTCAAAAGTTTGGAAGAACAATGGTATGTATGTCATTCGATTCAGTATGAATCGGGCTATTTTTTAGATAAATAAAAAAAAACAAGGCACAAATGGTGGTGGTGTGGTTAATAGGCACATCGCTTTAGATTTTGAAATAATATTTGTTTTGTTTTTTATTTACGTAATGTAAACAAACAAATAAAATAAATAATTATTGAAAAAATCAAAGTCATTTAAGTATGGGTTCATAGAAATATCACAGATAATATACTAGGTACTACGAGTATGCTACTATAAAATATCTAATGGACTTCACTAAAAATGATCCTTGCGCTTATGACGTCACGATTGTGTCGTCTATTTGTGACCATGGCGTACAAGGGACTGATAATCAGTGTTGCGCCAGGGATGCGCTAGATGAGATTAGCGAATATCATAATTAGACCTGACTAGATTTTGTTTTCGATTCTATAGCTGCTATAGTGTGGTTTTATAAGACTAAATCTTATAATTGGTTTATCCAGATACCAATTTATGCAAAAATAATATAATCACATTAATTTAAAGTTAAAGTTTCACATGAATTTTAGTAAGGATTTATCGATATTATCAATCATACGTCACGTCACTAGCGGTCACATATAGAAGACTTGTGTGAGAACACTCCTTTTTAAACGTTTAATTTCTCCTTTTTTGTCATCAAATTTCTCTATATAGATAGTGCAATCCACGAAGACGCGCCCCACTATTCCTCCTAACCGTTTATAGTATATGTGTGCAAGCTTCCGTCAATGTTTGAGTGTTGTCGGTACACACTAATTACCTATGAGTGTACACGCACACTACAATGAATAGACTAATCAGGACAGAGCGTCATGGTCAAAGTGAAAGATGCTCTACTTCAATTTTATATTTTTTACCCGACCGCAAGGAAAGGGTTATGTTTATTTTATTTTTAGGTGTGGATATTTTATGTGTTTATTAGTTAATATCGATAATATTACTATTTTTATAATGGGAGGTAATTATAGATATGAATGAAATACGGAAATAGTTTTATTGAACTTTATTGAGAAATGAAAATCGTCAATCACTCGTTTCAGAAATATCTGATTCAGAGTCTGATGTATCACCGACATTTACAATAAAACTAAAATCAAGATCACAATGTCTCATGTATTCGTCTTCTATTTTTTCCACGTGCTGACAAGTATTGAACCAGACATCTTTATTTACTCGATCAAATGCTTCATTTAAAATGGGCATAATCGAAGTGTAATTTTGATTGATATTGCGACTAGCAACATCGTTTTTTACAATACCCCAAATGTTTTCGATTGGGTTTAAATCTGGATGATAAGGTGGCAGCCGAAGCACTGTGAATCCATGTTCTTTCAATAATTCGTCAACTTTGTACTTGCGGAAGTTTTCTTTGTTTTTTAATATAAGGTCATAAAGTTCAGGTTTTTTGTAGCTTGGTTCAAAATAGATATTTTTTTGCATTCAGCCAAGTCTGCATGTCTAATTTGTTGGAGTTGGATGTTGGTATTTTTTCCGAACTAGTATTGTGATAGGCTGCATTATCCAAGACTATCACGGCATCATTTGGGAGATTTGGTATAAGTTTCTCCTTTAGCCACTTTAAGTAATTTTCTGTGTTCATGTTATCGTGGTAGTCTCCGGATTTGATCTCTGCTCTGTATGTCAACAACGCATTTGGTACGAAACCCTCTGCACTTCCGCCATGTACTATAATTATGCGCACTCCTTTTGTTAAGTTTTGTTTTATTGCTGTTTTACAACTTTTTTCGGCCCAAGACTTTTTTTGCACGTGGTTGGTATGAATATATGATTCATCTGTGTAGACTATAGGTCTACCTGCATTGCGAAAAGACTTTACCTGTTTTAAATATTTCAATCTTAGCATTTGAATATCATGTTTTTCGGTTAGCACCTTCCTGTTATTCTCAGTTTTTCTCCATTTATAACCAAGTTTAAGTAACAATGTTCTTAGGGTTGTTATACATCCATCAAATTGTATACGGTCTTTCAAAACAATATTAAGTCGTGATAATGTTGGAAATTGACGATGTTCTATATGATAGTTTTGGATAGTTCTTCGGACTACACCAATATCAAATTCGTCTAAATTAATTTTTCGTGGTCTTACCCTTCTCTTCTTCATAGGTGATGTAAAAATAGAAGCACTTCTGTATACTAAATTCGAATGCGACGTACTCGCTTCATTTTCAGACTCAATATCCGCTTCCGTAGTCGGCTCTGTTGTACTCTCCGCACTTGGGGCTATAGGAACTATCGCATCCGTCTCCATAGTTATATTCGATTCCATAGCAGGTACTGTAGTTTGCTTCATTATATTAGTATATTTCTTTCTTTCGCGTAGAATTCTAGTCACTGTGCTTTCAGATACTCCAACAGCCTGTGCGGTTCTCCATCGCGCATCAGTGAGTTTTTCTGCATAATTTTTACTTGCTTCTTTTTTCATAAAATCGTAAACTTTAGAAATAATTTCTCTTGCCTAAAATTAAAAAAAAACATTACATAGTTTTACTTATTTGTAAAGATGAAATGAAATCCACTATTACTAAAATTTGCTATTTATTAAAATTAAATTACTTTCGTTAGCTAATTTCATGTATTTTAGTAACTACAAACTTCTTTACATACCTGGCTTTTAAGAACAACACGCTGAGATTTTTTCGACATTTTAAAAATATATAAAGTAGAGCAACTTTCGTGACGAGTCTGGATTTTCGCAGCATAGAGTGTAGTATTCGTGTGCATCGAACCGCTGACGGTTCGCGACTGCCGCTCGGAGCAAACTCCCCGCACCCCGCGATCCCCTCAACCAAAAATTGGTGGGGCGCGTCTTCGTGAATTGCACTATCTGTATCCATGGTATAATTTAATTCGTTTCAAGCAATTAAATATGGACAAGAGCTTAAATATTTAAGGTATACAAATAAAAACAAAATTAATGTTTTAATTGTTTATTTCGTGATAAAGTGCACCGCATTTTTTGTCACATATTTGTGTCGTTGGCGTACAGGGCACGCGCTTGCTTGTCACGTATATGTGACAATGATTTAAGTGAGGGTAATGTTGGAAGGTTTATTGAATACATAAGTTGCTTAAGCTTCAGTGAAATTTATGATATTTCAGATGCTAATGCGGCCTTTGATGGATTTCATGATCTTTTAACAGTGATGTATAATCTTTGCTTTCCATGTGTACGAATTAAAAGAAAACATTACATGAACAAACAAAAATGGATAACAAAAGGAATTAAAAAAAGCTGTCATACTAAGAGGTCATTAAGACATCAATATTATGTGAATAGAAATAATGAAAATAAGAACAAATTTAAAACATATTCCAAATTATTAAGACGTTGTATGAATAACCTGCAATCTTTATGTAATCAAAAGCACATTACTCATTCGCAAAATAAAATTAAAGCTACATGGGATATTGTAAAGTGCAATACAGGCACCAAGCCGTCTAGGGATTACATTAGTAAAATTGAAGATAATGGTATTACTCTAACCTCCGGATCTGACATCGCTAATAAATTCAATAATTACTTCATTGACATTGCCATTAATCATTCTTCTAATTTTAATAATCATAATACTGACATGCACAACATAGAAACTCATGATAATAGTATATTTTTAACACCAACAGATGCTCTCGAAATTGAACGTATCATAATGTCCTTGAGGAATACTAAATCGGTAGGCTATGATAATATCTCAACTAAACTTCTTAAAAGTATATCAAAATACATATCATCGCCTTTGGCTTACATAATTAACCTATCCTTGGAACAGGGCTGTTTTCCTGATAGATTGAAATTGTCCATAATTAAGCCATTACATAAAAAAGGCTCGCAATCTAACGTCGACAACTATAGACCTATAGCACTAACTCCCATACTTTCAAAAATATTTGAAAGAGTAATTTACAGGCGGTTATTAAGGTTCCTAGATAAATATAACATTCTAGTCAGTCAACAATATGGATTTAGACAAAATAAATCGACTAACTTAGCAGTTTATACGTTAATAAAACAAATTATGAACAATATCAATAAAGGGATCCCTTCCTGTGCACTATTTTTAGATTTAAGTAAGGCATTTGACCTCGTTGACCATGTTAGGTTACTGAATAAAATGGAAAGGTACGGAATAAGAGGTCCAGCTATAAAATGGTTTCAGTCGTATTTACGTGAAAGGAAGCAAATAACAAGAGTAGCAAAGTTAAACCAATTAGCGAATAGTATGGATAATTGTGAATCCGAACCCCATCCCCCATTGCTGCGTCCCATTGATTGTTGTCCCAGTGCATTGATTGCGTCCCTCAGGGAAGCATTCTGGGGCCATTACTATTCCTTATTTATATAAATAACCTACCAAAATCAATAAAACATCAGTGTGTTCTGTTTGCTGACGACACCACAATTATTATTGAATGTAAAGATCAACAAAACTATGATAATGAAATTAATCAAACACTGCATGATATTATAAGATGGTTAGATATTAACAAACTAAAACTAAACCTTGCTAAAACGAGCGTACTTCACTTTAAAACATCGAAAAGTAAACCTGTCCATCTTCATGTCGCGTATAATAACACCAGCGTAAAGCAGGTTCATAACACGCGGTTTCTAGGGGTAACACTTGATGAGCACTTAACATGGAAAAATCATATTGAGATACTCGCCAAAAAAATCAACCAATTTGTATTTGCGCTAAGAAAAGTAAAAAATGTAACGTCAAGAGAAACCTCCATAATGGTGTATCATGCCTATGTCTGCTCGGTCATTCGCTACGGCATAGTTGTGTGGGGAAACTCTTCTCAGAAATAGATCGAATTTTCATTGCTCAAAAAAAGTGTATTCGCGCAATTTTTAACATGGAGTGGTCTGATTCGTGTAGGCCAATATTTAAATCACATAACCTTTTGACTGTACCCTGCATATATATCTTTGAAATTGCCAAGTTCCTAAGATCCAATCCTGAGTTATTTGAACGAAGGGGTAATATTAATAAGAGGAAAGCTGCACATTTGGATTTTGAGATACCTGTTCCTAAGTTGCAATTCTTCCGAAAGAGCTGTATTTACATGGCTCCCTTAATCTACAATGCTTTGCCGAAGTCAATTACCCAACTACCCTTCAAAAAGTTTTGTTCGGCATTACGGAATTGGTTGTTGCAGGAATGATTTTATTCAATTCACGAGTTTTTTGTAAAATGTCCCTGTAAATTCTATTCTCTTCATCTGGCATCCAAATATAGGCATAAGTAATTATTTAAGTTAATGGTATTGTATTATGTCGAAATTGTTGTTTAATTTTATAATATGGTGAAAATAGAAGAATGTGCAATATATCAAAATAATATAATAATTAAAATAATTTATAATTTAAAAATTAATGTAATGTAACTAATGTTTAAAAGAATGTATATAAATAGTGTTAATTGTAATTTTATGTATATTACTTTTGCATACCGTTAAAACGGTGAGACATGCAGCTCCATGCATTTTATGTAACACCTGTAATTTACCATGTTTCTGGCAAATAAATAAATAAATAAATGGCATTCAAAAGGTTAAGCTAATTGGACCGATTTAAGCAAACATGATCCAACCCACAACCCCGACAATGTGGGTTGGATCATTTTTGCTTAAATCTGTCCAATTAACAACAATTTCATAGAACTTTGTTCATATTTTGTCAATTTATTCATTCGTTTATTTTTTTTTCGAGTGTAGTAATAAGTATATATGCAATAAATTGTATTGTAGTAATAAAAAATATATACATATTTTTTGGTGAACTTTTTTAATTTTATTTTAGTTGAAACCACGCACAATCGCTAAAATTTTATAAACAGTCATAATGAACACATTGGAACTTCATAACATCGATAAACAATTTTGTCTAGCTAGCTTGTTCTATGCGTGTTGGATCATCATCATCAGCCTGCTTCTGTCTACTGCCGGACACTGGTCGCTCTCAAGGCGCCCTATTAATGTTAAAACGTCTGATCTTATCTCATAGCAGCAATTCAAATTCGTCTAATTAGCTTTAATTGTACTTATTAATTGTTATAATATGTGTCCGTCGTTTTGACACTTCACTTGCCTTTGAAACCTCATGTTGTTAACACCAATTAAAAAATTGTATTTGGTTGTATTGAGTATGCACAGTTTATTTATTCTTCCGGCATATCCCCTAAATTCCCGTACAATGGGACACACTGTAGTCCAGCGAATTTTTTTGCGATTCCTGACTTTTCTAGTACTCAAACATCAGTTGGTCCGATAGTTTTTTGATCCTTGTAAGAAACCGGATCGATTGACAAGAAAAAAACTTTTTGAAAATAGTCCATTTTCTTTCTGACTGTAATTTTTTTTTCAAAATTTGTGACTGCAGATCAAAATATTTCAAAAAGTTAAGGACAGTCTCTTGTAGCCCAAAAATCCACCCTGTATATGACATGATTAACTGCTTAGCTCCATAAAGTATAGCGTGATGATAATCATTTAAAAGGTTACATCTGTAGCTATCTGCAATATTCTAACCTTTTAGCTCGTCTTTCCGGTAAACTATAGAAGAATACGAACATAAAGCAATATTGCTCATCCCCCATAGCAAATAGCGTGATATTTATAGCCTATAGACAGACCAGACTTATAGGAAATATTTATACAAAATTTGAACAAAATCTATCCGGTAGTATTTGCGTGATGCTGGAACATACATTCAGACAAACAGACGTTCCCAGACCTCATAGTAATTATTTTTTTCAAAAATATTCAATGTACAGTTTTGAATTCGCTACTATTTTATTATATAATATGTATAAAAGTGTTACAGCCCGATGCAAACTTATGGCGGCTCGGAACATGAGGCGAGTCGCTGGTCGCTGCGCAGTAACAAATTCACGTGACAGCTGGGCTTAGGGGTGCGGTGCGGTACTGCGCAGCGTGTAGCGCACTGCAGAGCCGCCATAAAGTTTAACGCTTACTATAGCTCCATCTTGAATTCTTGTCCACAGTGACTGCAACGTCAACATGGATGCAATAAACTCAAATCTCGTTCAGCCATGCAACAATTGGATGGAACAGTTTGCTAGCAGCCTGAGGGAGACTAACAGTACTTCCAGTAACGAAACAATCAGGTTTCGGTGCAATATGGTCACATGTCTGTATTACAAAGTCTTTGAACACATCATCAGAGAGGAGCACAGGAAAAAACCGCAAGTATCTTTAAATGTAAGTCGTAAAAATATTTTAATTGAAACAAAAAGCAGCCAAGAGCGAGTCGGGACTTTCACACGAAGGGTTCCGTACCATCAATGCGATTGATTTTTTGTCTTACAAATCTCTGCTCAATCTCAATAGTTTGCGTTACCCCAGCAAAATAATGTCGAAAATAATCATTTAAATCGTATAGATAATTAGTTGCCCAGCTTCTGTAATTGTTGCGCACATTTTTAAATTTGTTGCACCTAAAGTTTTTTAGTTATTTCACAAAAACATTTCCTGCTGGGGTAACGCTACTGCAGCCAGACATTTTCTTTTTTAATGGGAATATTGAAATAAATATTAGCTATATAATTAGTTGTCTAGACGAGGTAAATGTTGCAACTTATTTTGTATTTGTTCTTTCTTCGGCTGCGAAGTTATTCGAGATCCTGCTGGAGTAACGTTTGTGGTTTTGCTGGATCTCTGAAACGGTTAAGCGGATTCTTACCCTGTTTTTTACATGACTTCTGCAGAATTAGTTTTAATTAGTTGTGCAATAAAAAAACTAAAATAATGCACCGTTCAAAGGTTATTTAATTAAATATAAAAACACTTCAATAGGTCCTAACACCTTGAATAAGAGCTCTATAGACTTACTTTAAACGTTATTTTGTAGCTTGTAACTGCCTTCAAATGTATGTGAAGTTTCATTACTATCCTGTTAGTAATAAAAATTAGTTCAGTTTTATACCTGTAAAATTTCAGCGTAGTACATACAATAATTAACGAGATAATAAAATAAAAGTCATTACGAAGTGCAAGACCGCGGTAACCCGGCCATGTTTAGGTGGTTACAAAAAAGCGATCGCGTAGTACACTATGCTATCTTCTAAAATGTTTAGTTTAATACACCTTACAAGTTCGGTACAGACGCGTACACTGTTAAATACATAACAATATTATATATCTGTACTATGAAAACATTATTCTTATTATCTTTCGGCTACTTATCAGATAGGTATCTATTATGTGCAAAATTGTACGTACTTACCAAGAATCGTCGATAACACGTCCTTTGGTGGGACGCGGGACGGGTGGGCCAAGGGGTACTTCATTGTTCGCATAGCGCACTAAACTTGACCCTTAGATAATTCGTCTTGTAGAGTGCGTGTGGCATGTTACGACCACCGTACACATTATAGACTTAGTTTAGAGATTATAGACCTTTTTATATAGCTATTAAGAAAAATATAATAAAAAAACTACTTAGTGTCAAACAATTGATTGTTTCTATCACTCGCATACTTTTCCACTCTCTATTTTTGCAAATATTTATCGAGTGCTTGAGAGTTATTCAATATGTGTCGTACCTAAGTGGAGTGTGGAGTACTTACTTCTTTTGAGGACCGTAATTATTGTGTGGGTTGCTTAATGAATTCACGAACAAGGTAAGCTTGCATAATGTATCTATAGAAATAGTTGCAATGTTATTATTAGTACGTTTTGTTAGGTATCTAACATTGTACATTATTACATTTTTATTATGCAAGGTGTAATTTTAATCAGTGTTAATCTTTTAAGGGGTCATTGTACTCATCATTATGACCAACTTTCATTGTGGGACCAAACCTGAAATCGCAAAAAAATATCAGCTTTTCCCTACATTTATGTTTACTTAACTCGCCAAAATGTACACCTGATTTTTTTCGCGATTTCAGGTTTTGTCCCATAGTACAAGTTATTCAAAATGATTAATACAATGACCCCTTAAGATGTTAACAATGATTAAAATTACACCTTGTATAAACATAGATTTTTCTTAAAGACAAACTACTAAATATTTGAATTTACATACTAATTACTTAAAAGCAAACATTTTACCTCAACTTGCGTACCTAGTTATTACCAGGTTTTTTTTTTTTCCACAAACTCCTTATATTACGTAACTCGGGCTTTAAGAAATTCATAATTATCTTGTTGTGACACTTGTTTAGATATTACCATTTAAAAGTTCTATTGAAATGATTTATTTTACCTGCAAATAAAATGTCTTTAAGAAACATGTAGTTTTTTTAACACTTGTGTACACATCTGTACTAAACTTTTAACACTATCCTACATATTTTAGAAGATAGCATAATGTACTACGCGATCGCTTTTTTGTAACCACTTAAACATGGTCGGGTTACCGCAGTCTTGCACTTCGTAATGACTTTTATTTTATTATCTCGTTAATTATTGCATGTACTACGCCGAAATTTTACAGGTATAAAACTAAACTAAGCTACTAATTATTGATGATTCAGTTTATATATCCACATACAGCTATATCGGTGGCCAAAAAACTCCGCGCGCATTGCGACGTGGAGAACTGAATTTCATGATAATTTGTTGATTACTAACAGGATAGTAATGAAACTTCACATACATTTGAAGGCAGTTAAAAGCTACAAAATAACGTTTAAGTATAGAGCTCTTATTCAAGGTGTTAGGGCCTATTGAAGTGTTTTTATATTTAATTAAATAACCTTTGAATGGTGCATTATTTTAGTTTTTTTATTGCACAACTAATTAAAACTAATTCTGCAGAATCATGTAAAAAACAGGGTAAGAATCCGCTTAACCGTTTCAGAGATCCAGCAAAACCACAAACGTTACTCCAGCAGGATCTCGAATAACTTCGCAGCCGAAGAAAGCACAAATACAAAATAAGTTGCAACATTTACCTCGTCTAGACAACTAATTATATAGCTAATATTTATTTCAATATTCCCATTAAAAAAGAAAATGTCTGGCTACGGTAACATTACCCCAGCAGGAAATGTTTTTGTGAAATAACTAAAAAACTATAAGTGCAACAAATTTAAAAATGTGCGCAACAATTACAGAAGCTGGGCAACTAATTATTCTATAAAATTTAAATGACTATTTTCAACATTATTTTGCTGGGGTTAACGCACACATCTCAATATAGAGTTGGTAATTAAAACTTCTTGATTGAAGATAAGTAGATAACCTCGTTGGCCTTACGGGATGCGATAACCTTAGATAAAGAATTTACCTATTTGCAACTGCATGTCACATTCACAGACAGCCGCAATCCCTTGCAGTTTTTGTTTAGTGGCATCTAGTTTATTTGCTTAGTACATATTTTTTTTGATATTTCTCGGGACCCTAGGGTCACGGACCTTTGGAAGGCATATAGGCTTAAGAGGAGTGGAGAGGTATTCCAGGGCTATCAGGACAATCCCGGAAGTACGGTCAAGATCCCTACCAGCATCTTACTGGACTACTTCCTTCCTCCGAGCACGTTTGCTCTTGCGAATCTCTACTCAAGCCAGCCAATAAAGGCAAGAATGAGGTGGGAGGTCAGTTCTCGTCAGTGTTCACTCCAGCCAGCCAATAAAGGCAAGCCAGAGATGAGGAACATAACTTCTCCCGGGAGATAGGGTACGTGGGGTCGCTACTGCCCAGCAGCTCGCCACATGCTGCCCTGCGGGTGTCTGTATCTCTCTTGGTCTGGCTCCTCACATATTTATTATTAGTTATTGTGTGACAGTGGAAAATTTGAAAACAATATAGACTAACGATTTTAACTGTTTGATAAAAGTTGAAAACTAATTGTTTTGTACTATCGACGAAACTTACATCTGACCATCTTGAAAACAAAATCCCGTGCACACGATGACCACATCTGTTAGCAAGCGTTACTATAGCGGCCGAGCGCTGCAAGCAAAGAATAGTCCTTATGGTGTATAGATGTTCGTTTCTCGTGGTACATGGTGCAAATTATGAATCGTTCCAAAAAGAGACACAATACAAAAATACCATCTATGTACATTTCGCGATGGTTGATTAATTAAAACAACAAAAGTGACGTCAGTGCAACAAGATAATAACGGGGTTTCAAGTTCATGACACACCTATTGCAATATTGACGTCATTCCTTTTAAAATCATTTTAAACTTGGTTGTTGAGTTATTATGCAAACCACATTGCAAGTAATACCAAGCTATCAAAAATAAATTAAATGTTAATTTTTTTCTCTTATCATAACACTGCACCAGCATTGTGCATACAAATCATATCAGCTGTTTTTACAGTAACGCTAAATGAAGATAATAATGATAAGATAAATATTCAAATATATTTTGTTATCATCTGATGTTGTGATATCTTTCTGGCTATGACCTAGGTTAATCATTATTATCGACCCGTTTTTTGTTTTGTATGGTCCTTTAATACCTTTTTTTTGGTGGGAAATCATCAAACGACTTCTCCCGCTCTGGGCGGAGCAGGAGTGCGTGTCAGACTTTTACTGACTAAAACCCACTCGTGTTCCTTCAGTTGCCTGTTTCATGGGCCACGGTAACTCTTTCGAACATCCCGCGGCCCTGGCTGGCATCGGCCCTAGTGGACCCCGTCAGTTAGTGCTGACATCTCTTTGAGGTGCGCGTGGAACACAACGCGCCGTCGACCCGGGCCTGGTCCTTACCGGACGGCGAGCTACCCATTGTTCGCCGTCCGCAAGCCCGCGCCTACGGTGGCCGGGAATCGGCTGCCAATTCCCGACGCCCAGGGCGTCTCCTGCGGCGACTAGGGCCGTGAGGGCGCAAAGCTTGCCTCTCCCTCACGCGTTCCATCTCCTCCTTCGCGAGGATTACTGCTTCGCAGAAGGAGGTGATGGTTTCCCATGCACTCTCGCTCCGTACCATGGCCTGGACCAGGGCCGGGCGCGAGACATCGCCGCCGCTGATCGCTTCCGCGAGAACACGGCAGTGCTCCGTCCAAGCCGGGCAGACCTCCACCGTACACCGTATTATGCTCCACCGTGTCACACAATGGTGACACCCGGGCGTTTCCTCCTGCCTTATCCGGAACAGGTACCTCCCGGTGAGGACCTGCGTCAGGCGGAAGGTGAGGACGACGTGGTGCCTTTCCAGCCACTCCTCAAAGAGGGGACTTATCGCCGCAATTGTGGCGTGCCCAGCACTGGGTTGCGACAGTCGCACTCTCATGGTCCTTTAATACCTACTGAATGGTTATACAAATCGCAATAATCCTACCAAACAGCTGATCAGCGATTGCAGTATAAATTATATTAGTGTTATGTCTTACTGATGTAAATATCTAGTTACTTTTTATGACACATAAATTAAAAGAAAATACTTCAAAACACGAGGGTTTAACCACTATCCATGCAATGGCCGTTTAATTGCTGCATACAAATATTACGTTTTTGTTGTAACATCCATAAAACGGCTTATGTTCAGGTCTTGCTTCTCGCGGCAGTCAGGCGTACATCATATCTATACTGAGGTAGCCTCGTACGACCTCCCTAGTAAAGCTACCATCTTGCTTAAGGCGAAAGCGCCAGGGTAGCGCGCGAATTTAAATTTTTCTTACATTTTTTTTGCCATTTGCCGGTCAGTATTAGGTTGTATGTTGATCTGAATATGATTCGCGACCGCAACAAATCTGTATTTATAGAATTATAATCATTAAAATCACCAAGACAACTGTCCTAAGTTGATACTCAATAGGGTAATTGAGGGACTATTTCATGAACTCATGACATTTCTAACTTAAGGAGTTGTATTACTGATTCTAATTATTATAATTCTATAAATACATAATTTTGTTACGGTCGCAAAACATACTTTAATCAACATACCCAGACACAGAGCTGCAAATCGCAAAAATCGTACTTAGGTAAATTTGAATTTCGTGGGCTACTTTAGCGCTTCCCAAGCTCTTATTTGGGACTATGTTCATAAACAAAAACTTTACCCAACAGATGCTGCTCAATCAAGAAACATACCAGCTAGCAGTATACGCGTGTTGCACAGAAATTGTTCTACACGCGTACGGCGTTCACTCGCTCAAGTTTCCGAGAGTGCTGCAGATATACGGACTCAGTGCCTTCCACTTTTACAAGATTATCGAGCTGGTAGTACAGGCAGTCGTCGAGAAACTCAGTCGGGATGTTATTAAACATCTGAATGCTGTAAGTAAATTTTTATCTTTTATTTTATTGGGTGGCAAACTTGCAGTCGGCCCACTTGGTGATGAGTGGTACTGCCGCCTGTGGACATCTGCAATAGTCATCGCTAACTGAAATACCTCAAGTGCTTAAGTATACTTACCTATCTATTGAGGTAATTCTTCGAGATATCATTTTGTTGTCCAAGTCAATATAAATATGTGTGTTTATGCTTTTAATAACTCACCTTTGTGTCTTGCTCTCGATTTTATCTTTCATCAAGATCAGCAAATATTGCACTGATTCTTTGGTAAGTCTGAATCGTCGATGGAATTCTGTTGAATCCCACACGTTAAAGTGTTCCACCCTCGGCCTTACAATTCTTTCTTTTCTTTCACTTGGATTTACATATTCATTTATTATGGCTTCTTCCTCAATTGCCATGTCGTCAATACTATCAAAAACATCCATTTTAATTAAGCACGAAAACTAACCTCAAACTTAGCAACGTCAACCTCTTTTATCAATGGAATAAGCGGTTATCTGGTCGTCAAAGAGTCAAACAGATTTATTCCTCAGTTAAGTGAATTATTCTACGAATAAAGCCTATCTGACTATTGAACAACTGATTTTTTTGCTATTTATCGAATAAACCCTATCTGTCTGTTTATCTGAGGATTGAAAAACCGGCCCTAAGCGCATTTTTCTTACTTTAAGCATTTTTATACCCGTCGTAATTTGTAAACGAAAGGTCCGATTCGAATAATTTAAAAAGGAATTTACACGTAATTAATCAACCTTGATTATGAAACTATTTATTTGGATAAGGTTTAATATCATGTATATGAAAACACCTTCGCAAATAATGCATAATTTTATAGCAAATTTGATTACCATTAAAAAAGTTATAGTGAGCCAACCTTAAAAGATAGACCTATGCTATCACGGACTTTTTTTTAGAACTTTTTAACATGAACAATTCCATCATACATGATTGTTGCGTAACTTTAACCGTTTACGCAGCGCACGCAACGGAAGCTCTCAAAAGGAATAAATTTCCCCGTTTTGTAACATTTTTCATTGATGGTCCGCTCCTATTGGCCGTAGCGTGATGTTATACCCATTTATTGCCTTCCGCAATAAATGGGCTATCCAACACTAAAATAATTTTTCAATTCGAACCAATAGTTCCTGAGATTAGCGCGTTCAACCAAACAAACAAACTCTTCAGCTTTATAATATTAGTATGACGACGTTTCGGCGGCGGCGATCTCTCGCGTCCGGCCCTGGTCCAGGCCATGGTACGGAGCGAGAGTGCATGGGAAGCCATTACCTCCTTCTGCGAAGCAGTAATGCTCGTGAAGGAGGAGGCGGGACGCGTGAGGGAGAGGCAAGCTTTGCACCCTCACGCCCCTAGTCGCCGCAGGAGACGCCCTGGGCGTCGGGAATCGGCAGCCGATTCCCGGCCACCGTAGGCGCGGGCTTGCGGACGGCGAGCAATGGGTAGCTCGCCGTCTGGTAAGGACCAGGCCCGAGTCGACGGCGCGTCGTGTTCCACGCGCGCCTCAAAGAGATGTCAGCACTATTGACGGGGTCCGCTAGGGCCGATGCCAGCTAGGGTTGCGGGATGTTCGAAAGAGTTACCGTGGCCCCGGCACAGGCAACAGAAGGAACACGGGTGGGTTTTAGTCAGTAAAAGTCTGACACGCCCTCCCGCTCCGCCCAGAGCGGGAGAAGTCATTTGATGATTTCCCATCCACAAAAAAAAAAAAAAAAAAAAAAAAAAAAAAGTATGACGACGTTCATCATTCGTTTCATTCATTCGTTCATCATTCAGTCACGACTAAAGAAAATATAGGCACTTTGACGCTTTTGACATGTGCACGGACCTGACGTCTCAGTGCTGCCTCCTAGTGAACGTCATTTCAGAAAACCCTCATTACTCTAGCATAATACCCATATCATTCAAACTATTCCAAACAAGCTCCCTCAAAAAGATGAAAACCATTAATTTGCCCTATCAACATTTAGGTCCTGTACTACTACTACAACGTACTTGATTTATGTAGCTCCAAATGTGAAGAAATGTCGAAACGAAACTTGTATAGATGTATTTCTCTTTTTCTTAGGTGGAGGAAGAAGTATTGGAGTCTCTGGTGTGGACGTCAGACAGCCCATTGTGGGATCAACTCAGTAAAACGGCGGTGCCACCGTCCAATGACGTCAAAGTACATGACTCGCCGCATCGTAGGTCTAGTAAGTACCTTATCATCTTGCCTTTATCCTATGGGGTCAAGTTGCGCCGACCCATCTTGTTCTTCCATAAGTCTCTTTTAGCCATAATTTTACAGTTCAGTTCCTTCTAGGCCATCTCATCTTTCATACAATCCATCTAGCTTTTCTTTGGTGTGTCTCATTTCTTATAACCATCCTATGTTCCTGATATTACTGTTTATTGAGTCAAACTTTGAAAATAAACCTTTTCAAAACATTATTCATAAACACCGCGGAAAATGACTCAAATGTAGTGAACTAAAAACCAAGCTAATTGTTACATACACACATAGCATAACGTTTCTCTGTATTTTACTATTGTCTATATGACAGCAGGTACTTATTTTACAGATGGTCTTCAGTCACCTGTCTCGGCTGATATTGATCGTTACCTCTCACCAATGGCCGACCAGGCAAAAAAGCAGCTATTTAAAGACCCTATCAAACCTGGACAATCATTATTAGGTAAGACATGTTTAAGAACAACTCGTTTACTTCTTTTATATCGGTACTACGCTTTTTTAATTTATTGGCTAGTCAATAATTTCGAATTGAAGTTGCATTACATATCACGAGCGCACGTCAATCAATGTAATTAAATCCTGACTAAACCTGATGACAATTTCATTTGTCTCAACTTGCACCTAAAATCTAATAATTTATTGTTTCAGTTGCCACAAACAACACGCCGGCAAGACAAGAGTCTAGTACATCACAGCCCACACCGAGTTGTTCGAACGGCGAAACGAACAGCAACACATCCACACCTAAGAAAACTAATAACTCTTTAATACTCTTCTTTAGAAAAGTAAGTTGTTTTAAGTCTTCTGACTATAAAAGGTGCCACAATCATGTTAAATGGCTCATCCAGGCAACAATTAATTGTTTCCTTTTGATTAAATTGGTAATTTAGGTAAAAAACAATGTTTCCTTTTGAGTTTTGCAGTCAAAAGTAAACACATTTTAAATTAATGGCTTTAAACTAGCAAGACTTGTTTTGCTATATACTCTCTGAACGTATCGGGGCTCAGAACCTTGAGTTTACAGCTGGCAAGCAGTTCAACTAACCCACAAACAAATCAGGAAGGCATTCTATCAAAGGAAAGAGTCAAAGAGCATTACTAAAAGCTTTACAAGAAAAAGATCCTATTTTTAGCCGCGCAGGCTATTTTCTTGTAAATAACAAGACTTTTTTATTGCAGTTCTACAGCCTAGCAGTAGTCCGTATAAACGACTTATGCACCCGACTGCGCCTTACCGACGAGGAACTAAAGCGCAAGATATGGACCTGCCTTGAGTACTCCATTATGCATCAAACGCAGCTCATGAAGGACCGCCACCTCGACCAGATCCTCATGTGTGCCGTATATGTCATATGTAGAGTAAGTATTTCCCTTTCAACCTCTTATATGCCGCAATCATATCATCATTCTCTCGCCCATATCCCAATTTATTTGCGGTCGTTGCAACACGTTTTCACAATAGCTATAAGGCTCGAGAGTTCGTAAGATATTAGTAAGTGTACGTGAGTTGACAAAAATCACACCCTTCACGATACCAAGTTTATTTGTAAAAGTTACACGACAGTTATGTTGAATGCTAATCAGCGGTTTTATTGCTATGGCATCGATAAAAAATGTATATAAAATTGATCGCAGAAATTAGGACTTGGCAAGTTAATTGCCTGTACGTGAACCATACAATAGCCGCAATCATAAGACAACAAAATCTCGATTGAGTGTCTCGTAGATATTCGTTCATCAATATACAATGTGTAGTTATGATACTTTTCTTCAGTACAAGCATTATGAATACAAGTTTAACGTATCATGCTCCGCCCACCGTTTCGGGGCGTATGGTAACGCCTACTACGCCCAGTTTCGAAATTTGACTTTTATGCTACCTGCGAAGTCTACGCCATTTGATATGCGCTTTGGGATCCACTTTCATATAAATCTCGCGTGTAGGTTACATTCCTGGTAAATGTCTAATAAAATTATTAATGACTTATTTCCAGGTGTCAAACAATCCTACTAACCAAGTAGAGAGGACGTTTGCAGAAATCATGCGCTGTTATAGACAGCGACCTTTAGCTGACAATCATGTGTACAGATCTGTTCTTATCAAACAGAGTGAAGGAGAGAGTGAGTAGTTTTCTTTTTATTTCAGTATAGCTGTATAGGAGCTATTGAGCTCCTTCGCATTGGCGAAAAAGAAATGTAGCGACTTAACTCTTTTTTGTATGATCTGTTCCCACAGATAAACCGTGAGGACAGTTTTGCGGGGCATAGTTTTAAGCATAAGAGTGCATTAAACTTTTTATAAATAAAGAAAGATAATAATAGGGAGTATAGCGCCATCCCTTTTTCACACTAAGACAAATATGCCACTCCAAACTTAATCTGGCGAAATGGGGCATTATCGATTCACCCAACATCCAGGACGAGTGTGGTGCTCCTGAAGAGACAGCAACGTAGATGTACCGTCGATACGAAAAGAAGAAAAAGAATGATGACTTAGTACTTCCTTCCTTAAAATGCCCCTGAATGATATTGACATATTTCAAAAAATATTACATTATAATTATTGTTTTTCAGGTTCACCAGAGAGAGGCGATTTGATTAATTTCTATAATAAGGTTTATGTGCAATGTATGCAAAACTTCGCATTAAGGTTTACTGGGAAACATAAAGATGTAAGTATCTTATCGAATCATAGTACTTTTCCTTCTGACTCATGTTTTTGTCTATCATCATCATTATATTACATGAAAGATGTCCCACTGCTGGACTAAGGCCGTTCCAAAGCACTATTTTCCGCCTTCTTTCTGCTGTCTGTCAACTCAACGACCAGTCATGTTTTCTCACTCGCACATTATTCCTGTTTTGAAAGTGCGATTGATGATTATAAATTGGTTTTAACAAACACTTTTACGCTTCAAAAAAATATCATAAGAAACATCAACCTCATAAAGATCAGTGTTTCTTGTCACAGTCTCCTTTATTTAAACTCTTGATAAATAATCCTAATCAGATCATGTGTGTGAAGGAATACATGATTAGAGCCGCTGTTTTCTAATAACATGTATATAACATCCGTGTGTGCCACACAGGAGTGCAGCCTGTCGCCGCTGCCGGCGGGGCGCGGCGACGCCACGTGGTCGCCGGCCGGCCAGCGCGTGTCCGAGCGCCACCAGCTGTACGTCAAGCCGCTGACCACGCCCCCCCCGCCGCACCACCACCTCACGTACCGGTTCAGTCGCAGTCCTGCCAAGGTAACTGCTTACTTACCGAGTTCCAGTGGCGGTACCTTCATACAAGCCTGAAAGCTCGGCTTGCCATAATTAACACTTAAAGTGCCGCGTGTTTTTTGTTTTGCGCCAGGTGCCGTAAACACGCCGCGCGTGTTTTGATACTTTCACTTTTTCTTTTTATTTTACGCTGTATTTCCTATTCACAATCACAATGTAAAATAAGTACGCGATAAACTGATGGTTTTTTAAATTTTTATAAGTTGCTAAAATAATGTCGTTTTTCAGTGCCGCTAACCCGCGCGGTGGGTTTGCCGCGATATGTATGCGACACTCATTAGACTTCATAAAAATAAGAGGTGGCAATGAAAGTATTAAATACTCGTAGGGCGAATTCGACCGAATTTTTATACCTAGTAACAGGTCTAGGTTTACGGCCTGCATGCCTAACTACCATATTCATTTCATACCTTACCCACTAGGTTATAAAAACACATTTATTACCAGGACCTCCACGCGATCAACACGATGGTATCGTGCGAGGTGGGCGGACTGACCTCTTCTTTGGGCGCGCTCGGCGTGAAGCGCGGCGCGGAGGTGGGTGGCGACGTGGTGAAGAGGGCGCGCCTGGCTAACGCGCACGTGGCGCGCAAGTTGCAGGGGCTCATGACCGACCGACAGGCTGTCTAGAGGTAGCTGTCTCATTTGTACCGATTTTGAAAGACTAGCCTTTATAATCTTATGTAAAAATATTTAGTTTTACTTCTATAACTAAAGTAACATGCAACCAAAACCTGTACAAGTGTACAGTCACAAGCATAAATATATTAATATAAACAGCTTAATAATAATATCCTATTTCATGATTCATCCATTAAAATCTGTTGTCAAGATGATGTTTCAAGTGGCAGCACAAATATGTGTAATCGAAGAAACACCAAAACTATCTGACAAGCTAAAGTATAGGTTGCTGCATCGGCTTCAAAAATATGTGTCACCTCAGAATGCAATAATATCGGATATGTCGTGCGTTATAAATATCTGCCTACTCAGTTAAATTCAGAAGAATGTGATACCACGTTGTGACCAAAAATATCCCTTTATTCCCGT
The DNA here is from genome assembly GCA_947568875.1 of Fissipunctia ypsillon. Taxonomy (NCBI): domain Eukaryota; kingdom Metazoa; phylum Arthropoda; class Insecta; order Lepidoptera; family Noctuidae; genus Fissipunctia; species Fissipunctia ypsillon. The sequence goes on along the minus strand of OX387659.1, from coordinate 8,363,575 downwards.
TGTCCCCGTACGCCGTGTCCCCGTCCTACGGGGACAGCGGTACTTCAATTAAATATTTAAAAATACTTCCCGTTGTCCCCGTACACTGTCCCCGTTAATATAGTTGAATAAAATAAGTAAAAATTATTGCCCACAGTCCCCGTTTTTTCTTTTTTCTGTAGGACTTATTATGTGTGAGCATCTTTGGCATCTTTTACCCAACAAACAAAGTGTATGGAATATTGGTAGATTACGTCTTCGTACCCGGTAGATTAATATAAAGGATTTAGTGTTTTCAAGTAGGATTTTTTTATATAATGAATTTGATCGAAATAGTAGATTATTGTGAATGATAATGCCCTCAATTTTGCGTAAAAAAATAGGTAAGTACACAATCTTAAACTAATTTAATTACATGTTTATTGTTTTAAATGTTTCGTACATTCCAAGTTAAGTTTTTTAGTAACTATGATAAACGGAGCGACCTTATTCCCTTTTTCTTTTTCCCATGCTAAAAACTAAGCTTACAATAGAATGCAGATTTAAGAAGACAATGACTCGTGAAAAGTTCCTTTATTCCCGTTGTCCCCGTTAGCCGAATGTAGGTTATGGGGACAATGGGAAATAAATTGAATCACGTCCCGCTGTCCCCGTGACGGAGATATGGCATACGGGGACAACGGGAATAAACCAAAATATCTATACATATATCACTTCGGCAGCATAAAAACATGACAGTATAATGATTCCAGTTTTCTTCTATAATAGCAATCAGTGTTGTTATTTGTTTATAAACATGCCTACTGGACGTTGTAATGTTTTACGACGCCAGGCTCGTAAAATGGTCTACGATGTTTATAAATTTATGAAGAAAGAAGCTGAAGAAGGCCTTAAATACGATTTGAAGGCAGTACATAAACGGACTGCAGCCGCTACAGGAGTATCAGAAAGAACTGTACGACGTATTATATCGGTTGCTAATGAACCAAGTTCCGATTTATTAGCAGTTTTTCGTACACCCGGAAAGAAGAGGCAAGGGGTAAAAAAGGTAACCGGAATCGACAATTTTGACCAAGGTGTCATCAAAAGATGTATCCACAATTTTCATGTAACACAGAAAGAGTTGCCGACAATTGCTCAACTTTTAAAAAAATTAAAAGAAAATATAAATTTTGAAGGATCCGCAACGAGTTTGAGGAGAATTATAAATGAAATAGGATTTAAATGGAAAAAAAACTGAAGACAATCGCAAATTATTAATTGAAAATACAAATATTCGCTGTAAGCGAATTGAATATTTGCGTGCAATAACGAAATATCGCGCAGAAGGAAGACCGATAGCTTACACTGACGAATCGTATGTCGATTCATCGCATACCACTTCGAAGGCATGGAGTGATAGTAGCACTAAAGGTTTAAAAAAAAAGATATCAAAAGGTCAACGTGTCGTCATTGTACATGCTGGATCCAAATCAGGATTTGTACCCAACCGCCTTTTAATGTTTAAGGCAGGTACGAAAACCGGAGATTACCATGATAATATGAATTATAATAATTATGAAAAATGGATACGCACACAACTTTTGCCGAATCTCCCACCGAGATCGGTTATGGTGATAGATAATGCACCCTATCATAACAAATTAGAGGATGCAGCGCCGACGTCAAATAGCAAAAAGGCAGAAATGGTGGCATGGCTTACGGCAAAAAATATCCCTTGCAGTTCTGACATGCTGAAACCAGAACTGTATAAATTAATTTCTATACACAAAGAAAAAATTTAAAAATTTAATATTGATAAAATTTTAGAAGAACACAATCACACAATATTACGGCTTCCACCTTACCATCCCGACTTGAACCCCATAGAAATGGCTTGGGCATCCATAAAAGGTTACGTGGCGAAAAAAAATGTCACAAATAATATAACAGATATTATGAAACTAGTGGAAGAAAAAGTAAATAGCATGGGTGAACAGGAGTGGACTGCACTATGCGACAAAGTTATAAATATTGAAGAAGAATATAAGAAAAGTGATGTCATCATAGATGACCTAACTGAAAAAATAATAATTCACGTGAGCGATAATGAATCAGATGAAGATGATTCGGATATTTTTTGTGAAGAGAGTGATTCGGATGCGGAACCATCCACTAGTGGGAGATGTTTTTATGGAAGGTGTGGCCCCATTGTGAATATAGTTTTTATTTATATTAATGTTTTTTATTTACATTTATCCTATTATTACCTAACCTATATGTTTTACAAATAACACATACATTATATATTAAATTAAATAAAATAACCTATGAAATAAACACGAACTTTATAATCACCAAATAAAAATAAATTGACATAATAAAATAAGTATTAAAAATGTTAGAAAACGAAAATTGTTTGGTTGATTACGTATTGTCCACTCGACTGTACCATGCGCAAGTTCGGACTCGCGACTATATTCAAGGCGGTCACAAAGTTTGGCGAGGGCTGTACATTGTCAGGTGTACAGAAACGGACATAGGGTACCTTTCATCCCGAAAAAAGTACTGTTACGAAAACAATGTGTTGTCACTTGTATATGCATTCCACAGATGTCCACATATATTTGCTGACATCTTGACGACAGATGTTGATGGATGAATCATGAAATCGGATATTATTGCCGAGCTGTCCATAGTAGTATTTTATATAAGCTTGTGACTGTACATGCAGATTTGAGTTGCATGTTGCACCATAATAACTGTATCTTCTGCATGTGCATATTTTTGCGTGCTAAAGGGCGGTGCATAGTGCATCCAAGACTGGATCTAGTTATTATTGCGGAATTAAAACAAAATATTTTTACATAACATTATACTTACTTTGTCGATTTCAGCAAAGTAACGCGTGATTCCATAAATTATCTAAAGACTAATAATTATGTAATCGGCTGTATGTATTTAGAAATTCTGAAGAGGCGCGCTACATGGTATGACTCCACGACGTGTACCGATGACCCGGTAAAGACCGCGGGAAGACCATATGCCCGATGTGGCATTGCTTGGTTCAGCTTATTTCCAAAAGTGCGGCTTCGTAGATATTCGTTTTCTGTCACCCGTACATGTGTAACTGTGTTTTTGTAAAGTTCGATGTGTCATTATGGCGCCTAGCTGATTTACCTTAATGTGCGCTTTTATGATTTCTAATGTGACGATATTGTCGTAGACGACCACGTCCATAAAATGTATGAAAATGCGTGCATGTTATAACGTTACCGTGGACGGAAATTAAAAAGCGTCTTCATATAATTATTTTCATGTTTTACTTCCCTGTTATCGCGAGGCCGTGACGTGGACCTCCACAATAATATCGTCACGTTAGAAATTATAAAAGCGCACATTGAGGCCCGTATTACAGAACGACGACGTTCTATAATACGGGCCTAAGTCTTGTAAACCTTAGTTTTTACTTAATATTTTGTTTCTCTTTCTTTTCAGACTCAACCAACTCCATCCAAATTAACATTCGAGTCCATTTACGTTCTTAGTCATATTTATTTCGTTTCACTTAGTACCAAAAATCGCTTTTAGCTCTCTAGCCGTTGTCTTTCCTTTGTAAAATGATTTGATTATTTGACGAATATAATATGTAAATGTAAAATCAATTTTGTTAAGGTTGACCGTAATGACAAATGTTTAACTTGTCACAACTTGTATTACAAGTGGTGCTTGCACGCCGCCCGTTGGCGGTGTCCCGCGTACTTAGCGCCCATAATGTTGAGAAATATACATATTGATCTCATTTTTTATTTATGTTGATATACATAAATAGTATTGATATGCCATAACTTGAATTTTGCTCATCGCTTACGTAAGATTTAAGTTATAATAATAAGCGAGTCTTAAACGGCTGTGTCGGAATGAATTGGTGTTTTTGAGGCAAGGATATATAGAGGTATGAGGAACATGATGTATAAAGTTCACTCATCCTCTATAGAAAAGGGAGGATCCTCCGACCAGACGGGTATTGTCTGGTGGGCAAATGCCCGACGATTGATGTCGGGACGTTGTATATATGCTAGTCGCGCGGTTAACTCCGCTTGCGCGATGCTGGATTTTGGACGTCAGTATGATGCGTAGTTCGCATGTGCCGATCAATGTAGATCCCGCCACAGACACTTAATTGTTTTTATTTACCAGATTACATAATGCAACCAACTTCGTCCTTCTATGTTAATTGAGTTTTTATTTTCCATCTTACCACGATTATGACTGAATTAAGGCTTGAAGCAAATGTTTTATTTTTTATCCCATAGACTTTTCATATTGTAGGTATTGAACTGTACCTAAAACTGAGTTCCTCGTAAATTGTGTTTATTAAAATCCGACATATTTTAGTTTCTTCCATTAATTGAATTATTATTCCTTAGTTTGTAAGTAATTAGAGAAAATTATAAAATCAATTCGTTCTACTAATCAAAATTAAATGATTGTATATTTCGGACTTAAGCGCTATATATATATCATGTATTCTATTAGATTTTAACCTTAGATCATAATAAATAAAAGATTGTATCTAATACATTGTTTTAATTATACACCAAACCGTTTACAGCCTTCAATAACGAACTAGCTTAGAATTAAATACGGAGAAATTACATTCTATGAATTTATAAAACACTGTTTTACACAAATAAGTCTAGCAAAGCAAAATATTCAATACACATACAATGTCCTAAGTTACCATATTTACTATTTATCAAGTTATCAACACGAATTTTAATATAATATTACAAGTAAGGACATTCAGAAGATTCGGATCGGAAATCAGTATCTATTGGGTGACTGGTAATTAGTGACCGATACCTAAACACATGATTGTAGTGTCCGTTTCGACTGCTCGGCCAGTGTCGTAGAAGAAAAACGACTACCTCAACATTACGAAGGAATTTGTAAAACACTAACAATGAAAGTCGCAAATTCGTAGATCCAATATTCAGAAAGTTATAAAGGTTTAACCATGGCTACGCAGTCGGCACATGGAGAACCGCGCGGCCACGCAGTTCTCTTAAACGGAGCTTAGTAGAGGTCCCATTCTTTTTGCTAACCACTGATACGATTTCGAAGAAAATGTAGATAGTATGAATAAAGCCCTAATGTTTGGATTTCACGACCTACAGCACTTAAATGCTATGGCCGCGCGGTCGGCACATTGAGAACGGCCATTTTTTTCGCGATTTCAGGTTTAGTCCCACTAGTGTAAAAGTTGTTTGTTATCATGAGTACAATCATGCGTTTCAAGTATCGGTCACTAATTAGGTACCAGTCACCCTATATAAGTGAATTACTATACTATTCTGTAGCACTTTCATACATTAATGTAACAAACAGTCTCAATTTTTTGCATCCATCTATTTATCACACGTACCCATTACACGTTACTGACACTTACTTTCGTGGGTGAAATTCCTCTTTCGCTTCTGGGGTATTAAGGCGAGATTCAGAGACCACACTAAATTTATTTTGCTAAGTAAGCGTCGCATACGAATGTGAACATTATTTTTATAGCATTAATGTTCGTATTCGAATGAAACAATTGCTAAAATTCGCATATAAATAAATAAATATCTTGGGACAACTCACACACGGCCATCTGATCCCAAGTTAAGCAGAGCTTGTGTTATGGTAACCAGACAACTGATATACATACTTATATAATTTATAAATACATACATATTATAGATAAATTACACCCAGACACAGAACAAACAATATGCTCATCACACAATATATATATATACGAATCATCATTCTCTTGACAACCATTTATGTGCGAACAAGGTATATATTCGTATGGAATTACTAAATAAAGTCAAATTGTGATCTGTGAATCTTGCCCTTAACATCATCCAACTCCCACTTGACTAAAATTCGCACTACAGTTAAATTACATCATGACCGACAATCGTCATAAATAAACTAACACCTTCGAAATCCCTTGCCCGCCCTATATCACTAGTTTAGAACATAACATTCAGCCTATATTCCCCGAAGGGTTAGGCAAAGGTATACATATAGTACACCCACAATTCGCTAGCACTTAATTAGTCCATGTAATACCGGCCTGTGTAGCTACACTCATACAGCATAGAGCCGCTGGAGCGACAGGAAGGCGGGTCCTCGGTGGCGGCGATCTACTGAACTATCGGTCGACAGTTTCGATGGTGACAGTCCCATGGTTTTAGCGGGTGAAGAGGAACGCGGGTAAAAACAAATGACCGCACAAGGTATTTACACCGCACAGGTAAATTAAATAACAACACAAAATGACCAACAATCGTCACAAATAAACTAACATCTTCGAAATCCCTTGCTCGCCCTATAGCACTTTGTAAGTCCATATCATTTCGGCGTGTATGCACCAGCCGATCTATTCCGTAAAAAAAACATGAAAACTCAGGTGAAGTGGGCTGTCAACAGTGTCAATCCCAAGCATTGGTTCACATTGGTTGGAATGACAGCTCACTACAAGCTTACTTCTCCCAAGTTTTCACGGTGAGATTTTTACAGAATAGTCTGGCAGTAGTCTACAGCATAGAATCGCTGGAGGTGGCATCGGAGCGGCTGGAGGGCGGGCGCTCGGCGGCGGAAGGTCAGGTGGCGCGGCCCTTGCCCTCCTTGATAGCAATGACGTAGCGCTGCGCCACCCGCTCCGGCGGGGAGTAGCCGTCTGCATATGATGAGTCCTAAAACCAATTTTATATGGGTGGACATCGAAGTCAGTACTTAACTTTACAAATAAATTACAATTACAATCTAAAATATTCACATATTAAGTTATTAAGATGAATACTCTAATTTAACACAAGCCAAGTCAAATTGCTGAAAACCAGCGCTGTCTCGTATTGTGTCACAGCATTATGCTGAGCGACGGCTGTTTTGCGTGGATGTGACGCATATTTTCCCTCAACTTGTTTTTTTTCTTAGTGTCATGTTTACCGCAAATTAATGTATTTTCTTTCTTTCATTTATATTTACACTAGCTTTTGCCCGCGGCTTCGCCTGCGTGGAGGTCGGAAAGTATCCCACGGATACTTTTTATCCGGGTAGTACTATAGAGGTTTGATGAACAGGGTGTAAAGTTCACTCATCCTCCATAGAAAGGGGAAGATCCTCCGACCAGACGGGTGATGTGTCTGGTGGGCTACTGCCCGACGGTTGATGTTGGGACGATGTATATGCACGTCGCGCGGTGCACGGTTTGCGGAGGGCTGTCCCTTACACCCTGTATATGTAGTTATATGTATATTATATTACTAGCTTTTTCCCGCGGCTTCGCCCGCGTGAATGTCGGATATTATCCCACGAGAACGTACTACCGGCATTAAAAGTATCCTATCCTATCCAGGCAAACGATTACTAATTCCGTAATACATTGTTTTTGTATTGGCTATTGGTTTGCGCGGCGCACGCCAGTAAAGTCGCCAGTACGCACAGTACATGCCTCTGAAGCCCTCTCTTCTTTTGACCGGAGTATAAACACACGTCTAATGGATCTGAAAATCTGAAACTTTAATTCGTCACTCCAAAGGACATTTTCCCATTGCTCTATTGTCCAGTTTTCAATTCGACATAAGAAAAATAGACTAGAATGGGCAAAAGCGCACCAAAACCCCCCGCCACCAAAATCATCCCATTGAGCTCGTTTCGGATGAACTCGATGGAAGGGTGAAAAATCATTCTCCTACGAACTCAGAACATTTATGGAAGCTATTAGAGAGCGAACGGAACAAATTAGATGAAGATTATTTTAATAAATTAATTAATAGAATGCCTAGAATATGCGAGAAGCTAATAAAGGAAAAAGGAGGACACTTTGTTGAAGCCAAAATTTAATTTAATTTTATATTGTATGTAAAAGTTTCGTTCTGCTTAAATTAGTTTTTGTTTATATTTTCATTTTTTATTAATACATTGAAATAAAAATGACTTTGTTTTGTTTTATTTGATTTTACCTTGCTGCTTCTAAACTTTTGAACGGTAGTGTAAATACAGCGTGCATCTGGACGTACGACATTAAATGAAAACGAGCACAGTACTAGTCCATCAAAACATTTCAAAACACGAAGATTAGTAGATAACGTAAAATTAAAAAAGTGCAGTTTTCAAACAAAATAAATAGCAGAATCAACTGCATAAAAAGTAAACACGCTTTATCTACGAAAAGTCACTGACCAACGGTGCGGTGCGGGGTGCGGGGCGCGGCGGCGGCAATGTTTACCTATTATTACGGACTCAGATCTACATCATGTTGAAAAATAAGAAAATGAAAAATAATTTCCTGTGGCTAAAGTATTCATTGGATTTGATTGATTTTTTGTATACGGGTACAGAACATGATTCTCTTTACGTGGTTTAAAGGAATGTCAATCGTCCTGTTACACCTTGTATAATCATTAGAATCAGTAATAGACGAATATTTTTTTTATTAACTTTCATTTTAGACGAACTTCAAATGTATACTAGAAACAATGAACTTACCTCAAACAGCACTTCATAAGGATCAGAAGCGTTAGCCGGTAGTCTATTAACCACAGCTCTATAGAAACAAGTTGTCTGCGGATACAGTGCCATCACGACGGCGCCTTTAGGGAACAAAGCATGCTCGTCAACGCGTGGGTCGGCGCGCATTAGAGGAAGTGGGACTACCCGACGTTTGCTGAGAATGTGACGGTTCTTTTGTTCTTCATCTATGTCATCGACTTCGTATTTGCCTTGAGCAGGCAGCCAGCTTACTACCTGTATTAATAAAGCAAAACATTAATTCCCCCTAAAAGTAACGATCAGTATTACTTTCAGATACATTTTTCGAAGTTATTTTTGCGTAACTTTACTCCACGTTTAATTATTAAGGGGCAAATATACACTTAATATTATGATGCTGCAGATCGTAAAATCTTAGTGACATTTGGAGCAAACACATGTTGGCGAGAATGGCAGGGATCGCCCGAGGCACAGTTATGCATTGTATTGTGGGAAATTTATTTATTTATTTGGGACAAACAAACAGTAACACATTATATCTGCGCAAATAATACACTTCTGGACACATCTATTGGCCCACCTTAGAGTTTAGGTTTCGATGGCCCCTACCGAAATATGATTGCTAGATTGAACAAAAACTGTTGATGCAGTTTTAAACCTGATACATTTTACCATCTTTTTCGATCGTATTGTTTTAAATTTGAATTCAGAATACCATACGACATGGAGCTACGCCTAACAAGTCGGATATGCGCCTTGTTAAAGGCAATTGATTTTTGAATAAAAAACATGATTTATCAAATAAAGGTTTAATTTAATAACGCGTGTTGCCTCCATGGGCATCTACCACAGCTCTCATACGATTAGGCATAGAGTTTATCAACCGCTCTATGAAATTTTGAGGGATCATCTCCCATTCCTCTTCTATGGCAATTTTCAACTCCTGCATCGTCTGGGCAACTGGCTGACGAGCCCTAACACGTCTTTTTAGCTCGTCCCACATGTGCTCAATGGGGTTCATGTCTGGGCTTCTGGCTGGCCAGTCCATAACTGTGATGTTCACATCCCGAAGATATTCCCTGACGATGCCGGCCGCATGGGCTCTTGCATTATCATGCATAAAAAGAAAATTTGGTCCCACATAGTCCGCGTATGGTATCACGTGAGGTTCTAAGCACTCACGAATGTACCTTTCAGCATTTAATGTTGGCAGCCGTGGTCCTGTATCAACCTCAAGTTGAGTTTTGCCGCTCGCGGATATACCGCCCCAGACAGTCCATGAGCCACCGCCATAAGCAACCCTCTCTTCAAATCAGCATTGTGCGAAACGCTCTCCCTTACGTCGGTAGACCTTCTTCCTTCCATCATTGCCATGTAACACAATTTTAGACTCATCAGAAAAGAGTACACGGCTCCAATCTTGCTGTGTCTAATTTAAATGACTGCGTGCGAAATGAAGGCGCGCTGTTCGGTGGGCTCGCGTTAGTTTGGGCCCATTAGCTGGCTTGTGTGGTACCATATCGCGTTCTTTTAACCTTCTCCGAACAGTTCGAGCGCTCACAGATACTCCGTGGAAGTCGCGAAGTTGGTTTTGTATCTCAATGGAGGTAAGGTGACGATTTCTCAAGCTGGTCGTCACGATGAATCGATCCTGCCTTTCAGTTGTGACCCGAGATCGTGGCCTTCCTTGGCGACGAACAAAGCCGCCAGTCTCTAGGTACCTCCGATAAACATTTCGGACCGCAGATCGACTTAAATTAAGTTGAGCACTCACGTTTCTTTGGCTGTGTCCGGCCTGAATAAGTGCCACAGCTTGGGCGGCGACTTCAGGTGAAGTATCCATAGATTATTGATAGAACCTCACCTTAATGTTAAGAATAAGTAATGTTTGTTGCAAAACCAAAGATATCAATCACTTTTTCAAGAATTAAATCCAAGTAAACCAATAAAACCAAGTTTTCTTAGTATTCGATTGTTTGATATCAACAAACAGGCTCCAAATTGTCTTTTGTTTCTTTAAATTCTGTGTTCGAAATTCAAAAAAAGACTATTGAATGAAATTGTGAATGTGCCAGGTTCAAAACTGCATAAAAACTTTTTGCTCGACCTAATATAAAATTTTAGCTAGGACCAAACGAAACTGAAAATACAAGGTGGGCCAATAGATGTGTCCAGAAGTGTATAAATAAAGATATTATATAAATGTGAAACTCACACCGTTATCCACAGCAATCTTGAAAAACATGATTTCTAGCAATCTGGATTTATAAAAATTAAATCTATCCATAACCTTACCTTGTTGCGCCGACCCCCAATAAATTGGGATAAGGGCAAGAGAATGATGATGAACCTACCTCAGCCAATATCCAATTTTCCTCTTTCTCCGAAACCCTGACGAGGGCAGCAACAGCATCCCCGGCCTTCGCGACATGTCCAGAGTCTGGCGGCACGGCCCCGCACAGTGGAGGCGCACGTTCGCCCACACGGCCTACGTGTAGGGGCAATGTCTGTGCCGCACTTAGCAACATCTTCATCAGGGCTCCGCAACCGATTGTCTCTTTATTGCCTGCGTAACGCGCCTGAAAACAATTTGAAGAGTTTTCGAAACAAAATATTGTTTCTATAAAACAGCAATATATTGGGCTTTGAGGCTACTATGGTCTCTTCCAAAACCATCTGATGAAAATGTAAACAAATGGATCAGAAAAGGTGCCTGTGGATGCCAATTTGTAGTGCCACTTACAAATTGGGTGCTTTCATTTGATTATTTGAATAATTTATTTAGTTGTAATTGTACCTGTATTCTTCTCTCGTTTTTGATGCTACGAATCTCGTAGATACGCGACAAAGCCTTCCGAAGTAGGTTCTCTTCTTGTTCTGCTGCTGATAATCCAGCTTTATACAAGCTTTTCAACTGCATCTGTAACATACCACATTTTTATAAGACAAGAATGCAAAACCCAGGTAATCAGTGTAGGGACTCTGATAACTTGGGTTTATCCAGGTTTAAGTTGGATCATAATGAATGAAGAATAACCAAATTCTTTAGTGAAACTTCAGGGTTCATAAGAGTAAAGTATTATTTATTGTTACTGCAGGTGCTTCTCAACATTTAATTACTGAGATTTGTATGCAGTGCCACAATGCAGATGAAATAGACAATGCAACAAAGACAGATAAAAAAATAAACTTTAAAATGTTGACTATCTCTTGGCCAAATAATTCGGTGATATAAAAGAACATATACCTGTTGTGAAGAACTGGAGGAGTCCTCATTGGAGGGAGGTGACTCCACAGCCTTCTCTGCTCTCAATATTGAGTCTATGCACTGCTCATTGCGAGATCTCTCTGCTTCAATGTCATAAATCAGTCTATGCAAGGATCTGAGACGCTCCTGAAATGAAAAATTAACATATTGTAAATATTACATGATATCTTATCTCTGAACTAACTTACACTTGTTTTAGCTTAGCCTAAATGTATAACACTTTCCAGTGAAGCATGTTATGAAAAAGCATTACCCACCTGGGGCAGTCCGGCAATAAAATTGAAACATGCTGGCATGAAAAGAGGTCATATCTTTACCTGCACTTGTTGAGCAGCCACATCAGCTGTGAGTGGCATCTTTCAGCACTGGTGATAAACTCCAACTCAGATATATTGCATGGAACCAACAGGCACACACAAACACCTGAAAGTTTACAAATTAGTTAGAAAACAAACTGTCATGTTGTTAAATAAACAAACAATTTATTTTAAAAGGAAAGGCACCAGACAAGACTTGGTAGGAATATTGGATACCTACTGAATGGATTTTTGTTTACAGTGTTTTAGGTATACTTACCGCAACCAATATTTTGTATAAGCTAGAATACACCATCAGTGTATTTTAAAGAAGTAAGTAATTGTATTTGTATTCTGATGTTGTTGTTTATGATAGTGATTATTGTGATAACATTTAAGTATATTTATAAATCAACGTATAGAGATATCTTCGTTATTTTTTTATCATAAGTATTTATGATTTATTCAAGCGGTTCCTTTTGACTCGTGTTAGCGCAAGAAAGAAATAATCAAATGAAATCAATAAAATGATTAACTCACGATTCGGTTTGGAATTAGGTGACACTTGACAGTGGACAGCAAAGAATCTATATTATCTATATTATTGTACCTATGCACAGCAAAGCAAGTGACAGTGACAAGCTATGGGTCGGCCACAGACTTCGTCCTGCTCCGTCCTATTACAATGGCAGCCGATGAATGTCAACTTCAGACTCGGGGTTGCTATAATTTTTCTAGTCGATGTACAGAGCAGCACAGAAGAAAAAAATAAGCAGAGCAGAAACCCTGAGTACCCGATGGGTGGCATCAACAATGCAAGATAAAAATTTAACCTTTAACGAATATGATTACATTTACTTATTATAATTATAATTACTTTTACAAAGATAACGGATACAGTTTTGGTAGGAAAATGACATTTTTTTAATTTCAATCATATTTTTTTTTTACTATGGTCACATTGTCAGTTGTTTGGTTTGGCGTTTAATTTTTAGGTATTTTGGCCGAAACGAATCTGTAAATATCAAAGAAATAATAGGATGTTCATGAAATTACCACTTTTACAGTGAAAGCCAATAACCCTAAGTGGTCAATGTGAATAGTATTTCAAAAGTAGGCCATTTGCGTTATAACGGATTTGGTTACCGGTACGTCAGAGTAACTTCGTAATCATCAAAATTATTTCAACGTAGAGTTTCACTAATTACGTGTTGTTTCAGGGATTTAGTGAAGTGTGAAGTTTAAGTGTTGAATTCATGAAAGAGGCAGATAATGGCCATGGCAGAAAATGATGATTATTTAGAGACGATTGACAACAATCATTTGGACGGGACCAACGGTTCCCTAAACATGACTGACAATAGTCTTGGAGTGAGTATTTCTTGGTTTTCTCTCGTCTAAAGTAACATAACGATTGTGCATAAATATTTACGAACGCAGTTTATTAGTAAGCAGGAAAAGAAAACAGTTATTCCTTTGTAAAATGTTACACTTACTGAGTAATAACGGTAATCGGCCTTTAGTTTAACGACTGGTTTATAAAGCTAACCTGTAAATCATCGATTACACATACGTGTAACATAACTTTCTTAGAAACATAACTTTGTAGTGTAATGAGAATTCGTTATTTTGATCAAATGCAAGATTCCAAATCTGTGGCATTTTATTATTATAAAATAATCAATGATAAACATAGATGCTATCATACATAATTTGATTTGGTTTTGTAAGTCCGATAATAAGACCCAAGCTACCTAATTTAAAATTCTTGTTGTTGTTAGTCAGTTATATTTATTTCTGAGTATATGGTACATGAAGATCTTAATATTAATAAATAGCTTCACATTCCATTGCCGGTGTAGAAATATTAAAATTAAAGTACATACAATTAATATCCCTGGTTGACTGGGGCTTATTGTTTATCAATATGCAGATCAAACATTTTCTCTACATTGATTTTCTATTTCATTTGTAACTAGAAACTGTGTTAACCTATTCTACCATGAAGACATGAACCAATCTACCTTAAGGCATACAAAATAAAAAGTAAATCCTTATCCAAATCACAAGTATAACATCACACCTTGTTTCCCCAAAGGGTTGGGCAGAGGTGTACCTATAGTACACCTACATTTCATCAGTTATATTTAAGTCCCAAGCAATAGGGGGTGAGCCTATTGCCATCAACCGGGTACAAATCCAGACTCCAGTAGCGTTTGCAACCACTAGACCAATGAGGCAGTCAATACATTGTAATAAATGCTACTTTGACAAAAATCATGAGTTGTTAGACTAAAACACCAGTTTTATTACTGCATCAAGCATTTTGCACAATTGATTCTTCTAAGTTAATTTTATATATTATAGCTATAAAAAATTAGCAGGTGGCGTTCTGTAGTTTCTGCCTACCACTACAGGAAGAAGGTGTGAGATTATGTGTGTGTAAAATTATAAAGATGTGATGATTCAATAAAGAGTAACTATATATAATATTGTTGCTCAGGGTGGGGATGAAGCTGCTGGTGGTGAAGTACCAGACCTGGCCGCCATCAAGGCAAGAGTGCGGGAAATGGAAGAAGAGGCTGAGAAACTAAAACAGATGCAAACTGAAGTAGACAAGCAGATGAGTATGGGTAGCCCACCAGGACTTAGTAAGTTTTTGTTTCTATATGTTGCCCATAGATCTCCTCTGCAAAATGTAAGCCCTCATAGATAGACTTTAGATTAACAGAAATAGGCTTGGTCCTACCTGGGCAGTACAACACAAAATTTTGCAAAGTTTAAAATCATGAAACATTGGTTGTTGATGAGTCCTCAATAAGATTGGTTGTCACTGTGCGTCCAGCATGGACAATATTAACCATAATTGGTAATTAGGGTGAGGAACTGAGGACTAATAGACCATTGTACAAAAATTTTTAGTCACTGTCCATTCAGTAGTTCTGTAGTTATCCAATATTTTGAGTATTATGTTAGAAGCCTATGTTAGGTACCTAGTTCACCTAGATATAGCTTAGTTTTCTTGTATTTATAAATCTTTGGTACAGTGGAAATGAATTGTTAAGCAAATTTACACCTTACGTCAATTTGCCGTCTTTTAGCCATTTCATATAACTGTCAAAGAATAACAGTTTTAATAGTGTCCGACCGAAAGACAATTTTCAGTCTAAACCGTAACCGAACCTTCGGCTCCTCTTCTAGTTTCGGCTGAAACCGAAACACGTAGTTGAGAAAAAGTTAGTTAATTAAATTACATTATTTTCTGAAACCCATCGTTTTTTGTAAATTTGCTATAAACAATTTTATTTAGCTAATTTTGCAATCATCAGATTTCTTTTATCCAAAGAAAAAAATATATATTTTTGCCAGAGTTTGTGTGAAAAACTGTAAAAATTTCAAAATGACGATTGAAAGATGAGCCCTAACTTAAAAGAGAGCCTTAACATATACGTACTGTTAGCTTTGCGCTTTAGTAATTTTTCAGATGCTCGATTCAACGCTTAATAACACCGCATAATTTTAGCATTAGCAATCAGCGATTTAATCGCTTTTCGGAAGGTCGATATACCTAGCTTTATCTCTCCGCCAAACAATTCAGCATCATAAGGGCCGGCGCCCACAGGCGGCACGGCACGCCAAGGGATTTTTATGCGACGAATAGAAATATAACTTAATAGCTTCCGCCCGCGACTTCATCAGCGTGAAATTTCTTGTACCCTCGACCCACCCCGTCGCATCGCATCGCCTGCCCGCGCTGTTACCTCGTTTTCGCTTAGCGCGCGTTCTTACTTTTTTATTTTTTCTCGGCTTCTAAGAGGCCTAGCGTAATGTTAAATACGCTACATCCTGCCTCAAGAATAGATCTATAAAATGCAAAAAAAAAATTTCAAATCCGACTGGTAGTGACAGAGATTAGCGCGTTCAAATAGTCAGTAAAAAATAAAATGTGTAGGTAACTAATAGACTAAGCGCATTTTTCGTACTTTAAGCATTTTTATACCTTCGAAAGGTCCGATTCGAATAATTTGAAAAGGAATTTACATGTACTTAATCAACCTTGATTATGAAACTATTTATTTGGATAAGGTTTAATACCATGTTTATGAAAAACACCTTCGCAAATAATGCATTATATTTTAACAAATTTGATTACCATTAAAAAAGTTATAGTGAGCCAACCTTAAAAGATAGACATGCTATCATGGACTTCTTTTTAGAACTTTTTAAGAGGACCAATTCCGTCATACTTGATTTTTGCGTAACTTTAACTGTTTACTTAGCGCACGCAACGGAAGCTCTCAAAAGGAATAAATCCCTGTTTTTGCAACATTTTTCATTGAGCCTTTCTCGATATATAGGCTATCCAACACTAAAATTATTTTTCAATTCGAACCAGTAGTTCCTGAGATTAGCGCGTTCAACTAAACAAACAAACTATTCAGCTTTATAATATTAGTATAGATATATATTTTTTTTTCGTTCAACCTATGTTGTCCCCACTGCTGGGCAAAGGTCTCCCCCATATTTTTCCAATTTACTTTGTGCTTTTCCGTCCAATCGGTTAGGAACGAATCCAAATCATCACGCCAGCGTTTTTTAGGCCTACCTCGGTGACGACGCCCGTCTTCAGGCACCCACTGTGTGACGATCCTGGCCCATCTGTCTGGATGTATCCTATAAGTATGACCCGCTCAGTCCCATTTAAACTTCGCAGATTTATCTCCAACATCGGCGTGGAGCGTATTATGGTGTTTGGAATTATGTCAATAAAAATGAAATTTCTATAATGATGCCTACGGACGTCACGGCATGCCTAAGGATATCGCGGTATTGTTGCCGTTGGTTGGACAGCCCTACGCAGGCTGAGGGGGTGAATTCAGTATATCATACTAAGTTGACCGGTATTTGCCTAACCCTTCGGGGAAACAAGGCGTGATGTTATATTATGACCGGTAAATGAAATTATTTCAGGAACGTTATGGGAATCCAATAACCCTTTCGGCTGCCGAGTATTTCAACATCCATTGCTGATTTTTTTTTATTTTAGCTGTTTTATTTACATAAATGGAGTGCTGCGCACAGAAAATGTAATTTTACATTGAAATAATACTAACTGAAAAAACGATGAAAAATTTTCTGAGAAATTTTCTGGTGGAATATGGTTCAAAATAAGGAGCTGAATGCACCCTGTTAGTTTGCGGAGGGGGCGGTCCTTTACACTCTGTATTCTATTCGTCGCATAAAAATCCTTTGCCGTGCCGTGCCGGCAGTGGGCGCCAGCCTTAAGAAAACGCAATTTTTAAACCGTACTCAAACGGAACAAATCGCCAAAACGCAATGCAGCGTCGAAGTAATCGCTGATACATGTGAATTTGCTATTGTGACTGAACGTACAGTCGCTAAGATGTATCTGCTGTTGCCCTTAGAGCTTGTATCAATCTTCTAAAAGCGAATAAATCCCTACTCGCTGATACTAAAAGCAGCATGTCTGCTAAGAACCTAAATGAATTCTATTTCTATGTAAACAGTTTTTTTTTTCTTTTTGTATAAAAAGAGTGAAAATGGGACCCCATTACTAAGTCTACGCTCTCTGTCTATGTCAGTTGTTCGTTCGTGTTCTATCAAAACCGACGACAGCTCATGTACGCCATACGCTAGTTTCGGTCGGGCCGAAGATTTGGCCACTTTTTGGCCAAAACCGAAACTCCGGCTGAAATCGAATCTTCGGTCGGTCACTATTTTAATTTGAATATTTGGACAATTTAAGTTGGTAGTCAATGTGCTAAACAATTAATTTCCCTGACTTTACTTTGTATAGAAAATACAGGTTAACTGACCCTTAGAACAACAATAGTTAGGAATGCTGTCATTAAAAGCCTTTACAAGCTCTTTGCTCTTAATGTTTTTTTATCCAAAGGTCTTGCTACAAAATATTAAGGACCTGTTCTGGTAAACATTAAAATAACTTCTGGTAAAACAAGGTGCTCTGAGAAAGAAAAAAAATGGGTTTGCATGATTGATGTTACTTTTTACAACATTCACATGTGCGCCTCGCTATTTTTAGGAACCTTACTTTAACTATTCTTACTTGCCCTCATCTCTCTGTCATTCAGAATTTAAAGAAAGAGATGTGCACCTGCCCGTCTTTACACATCATACTCTCTTAATTTATTGGGCTAAAAGAAGCATTGAATACAAATTGGGTGTTTCATTTGGGCATCTTGGCGCATAAGCGAATTTTGTATTATAGTGACATGCTCACTGTGCAATACGCGACAGTTAGGGAGAGCATGAATTCACAGTAATTTAGAGTAAATTTGAAAAACTAGAGTATACTTTTGCAGTATAAAAGTACAGGATTATTTATTTCATCAATAAATAAACTAATCATTTTGTATGAAACTTTTTTCTGAAAACTAACAATACTCTGTTGTATAACCGGGCTCCCGAAACATCGCCTACTGCACTTATTTGTTGTAATACAAAGTGAATGTTATAATATTTTTTGAAAACGAACTTTTTCTCAACTTGTTTTTTTTTTCTGTTTCCACAGCAAGTCCGCTAAACATGTCGATTGAGGAGAAGATAGAGGCAGACAACAGATCAGTGTACGTCGGCAACGTGGACTATGGTGCCACTGCTGAGGAGCTGGAACAGCACTTCCATGGATGTGGATCTATTAATAGGTAAGAATCTATACATACTTATATCATAAAGTCGCTTTTCTTGTCTTTCTAAACGACGTAACAGATTTTTACTATAAGGTTTATACTATAATACATTACTACCATAACTACATAATTATTAAAAATCTCAATGTTTTGTCAAGTCGTAAAAACTGTACGAAGCTGGGGGCGGGTCGCTTGTATACTAATATATGAATTATACTGTTAACCTTTTAACCGCCCGACTTCATATCAGATGTCGTGCCCCCAGCGCCCGGCACAGTGAATTATTACGGAATTTGGTCGTAAATATACGACCCTAGCGAAATGGACACGAAAATATTTGTCAGATTAATCCAGCGTAAGCGGTTAAAGGGTTTATTTGCTTTATTTTATTTATTTACTAGCTGTGCCCCGCGACTTCGTTCGCGTGGATGTCGTAAGATACACAATATACTAAAGTAACAGCCACATTTTAATAAAACTCCCTCGTCCCCTGACCTGTCGTCAGCTGTCGCGTTGAATCGCCCGCCCGCGCTATTACTTCGTTTTCGCTTAGTGTTGTTTCTGACTTTTTTTTTTTGCTCCGCTCCTAATGGTTAAATAGCATATAACTATCCTCGAGAATTGAGCTACCAAATGCAAAAAGAATTTTTTAAATCCCAACTTTATGTTCATATTTTCAAGGGTTTTCATTTTTTTGTATGGAACCCTAATTATTTTTCTAAAATAAAAGTAGCCTAAGTTACCCGCCGTACATCAGCTATCTGGCAGTGAAAGTCCCGTTAAAATCAGTCCAGCCGTTTCGGAGATTAGCCGGAACAGACAAACAGACACAAAAATGTTTAAAATTGTTTTTTTTTTTTTGTTATAAGAACCGTTTATTCTTTCCTATGCATTTAGTAAAAAGTTGTTATTTTGACATTACACACTTCAATTTTATTTATTTGTATAGATTTGGGAAAAACACACAGTTGTACAATGTATGTTAGAATAAAATATGGTAAGAACATTTCCACAGATTACTTGTATACATTATTAATTAGGTAAGTAAGTACAATTACACTCAAATATATCTTAAACATTTAGCTTGGGTACTAAGAAAATTTTATTTTATTTTTTACCCATTGCACAAACTATCAATAATTTTTGTCTTAAAGTTGCTTTGAGACAGAAAGAAGATATCCAAATGATGAAAGTGGTTATTATAGATTTTTACTGGTGGACGGAGTGGAGCTCGCTCACCAGCATACGCATATTAAACACATGAAATGATTTTTTTTTATTGAAAATTGTTAGATCCAATTTCGTTATTTTCGCCAGACTTGTCTCAAACTAGCGGCGCGCGTCCTATATAAAACCGCTGGAATATAGGCTAATAAGTAATACTTACTACCTCCCTTGAAAAAAATCTAGACGACTGCCTTGTTTTCAAAGCGTGCGGGTAAGCGCGGTTCATGGCTGATAGCAGGATCTACACTTACGCTTCGGAAGCACTCTACAACCTACGTTGTCATGGGAACCTGGCATTAATTTATAATAAAATAAAGGTTAAAAATGCCTCAACATCTTGAAATGTCTGGGATATTGAAAATTATTTATTCTAATTCTAAATCATGCTAACTTTCAGGGTTACAATATTATGTAATAAGTTCGACGGCCACCCAAAGGGATTCGCCTACATAGAGTTCGGCGACAAGGACAGTGTACAGACTGCAATGGCTATGGACGAATCGTTATTTAGAGGGCGTCAAATTAAGGTAAGTTGTTGAATTATTTTTTAGAAGAAGACTAACCAAGTGGATCAACAATCTGTGTGTTTACAAAGGAAATAATGTGTGTGAAATTATATCAACAATATATTTTTTTACTTGGATTGGAAATGGTGTACCACTGCTTAGCAGTGACATAGAAAAGAGTCGAGAAAGCAATTTAACCCCTGTTTAGTTTAAACTTGGCGGCGACATCGTTTAAAGATGCCCTCCCATAGATAAATATCACCCGTCTCTCCACAATTCCATTGCCTACTCTAGGATGCATACGGCCGGTACGGCTAACAAGTCCTTCCATATCCCAAGGGCACATCTTCCCTACCATTATCGCGCCTCCCGGTCTACTCCTTGATATGCAATGGTTTCTATAGCCCCATGAAACATAAGGCTCCAGGGGCTAGTGTAAATCTTTGGGTTCATTTTCATTTTTGGTTCATTTGATTAATATTGAGTCTGGTCAAACCATGCTGGGGTTGGTGCATTTCATTCATTCATGGATTGGAACCCATTTTTCTCATATAGGATGTGGACTGCTGAAAATCAGTCAATGCTTCAATTGCATTGCTGCCAAGAGCATGCTATTTGTTAATGGGCCTAAAACATGATAAAATAACAACAGTTGATTTTAGTTGTTCTATGGATGATTTACGCTAACCCGTCACGGGTGCGAGCCGCGTCCCGGTCTGCTCAATTTGTAGGTGCTAAGACTCGACTGGGACATGGACGCTGCACGGCGCAGCATGAACTGCTTCACATAAAATGTTCGTGAAGTTTGGGACGGCTCGCATCCGGCAAGGTCTAGCTTAAATCATTCTTTACGACTCACATGTTTATCCTCAAAGCACCATAATTTACTATTGAGTAGACTAGTACTGCATCCGGTTAGACTGGAATCCGACCCTAACATATTAAGGCCAGGCAGATGAAGAGTTAGACATCCGCCTCATTTTACCGTAGCGAGTACTAGAATAGCATGACGTTGTGTGTGTGCAGGTGATGCCCAAGCGCACCAACAAGCCAGGCCTGTCTACAACGAACCGGCCGCCGCGCGCCATGCGGGGCCGCGGCCGCTCGTTCCGTGGAGGCTTCTCCCCGTACTACTCCGGCTACCGGCCCGTGCGCCGCGGCAGGTACAATCCATATTAACACTGTCTACATCTTCAACTTCTGTGGTTTTTTTTTACTCTGTTACATAATTTGCAACTGTTACGAGAATGAAATTGTCCTGTAAACAACACTTTGCCACACAAAGTGTTGTAGCTAACGATCTTTGTACAAAAATTGTTTTAAATTGTCTCTGTATGAGCCTTGAATATAAACTTATCTTTAGTGTATTATAATTATAATTTTTAATAATACGATCTCAAGACATTGGTGCCGATTCTCTTGTACACCGAACTAAACTAAACTATCACGATTTTTTTTAAGAGAATCTTAAAAGCTATACTGCAAACAAGATTCTTTAGACTTGAGAAATAATTTTGACACAACTAAGATCGAGTTTGACAATCCCTAACTTGAGTAGACCATAGACCAAGATTTAAAATAAAGAGCGAATGAAAGTGAACAAAATAATCCAAAGTGCAAAAAAACCTGTATAAAATCAAATAAGTATCTGTAATTGTTTATCAACAATTATTTAAATGAAATACAGGGAATATAATGAAGGCTTAAAGTTATATTGTTGTTTACATTTTGATAAATAAGATACAATAACCTGTATTTGTTTTTAATCTGTGACCAATGTGATCCTGCTAGGTACACCAAAAACGATTTAGAACTTCGGCGATATTTTTTCGGTTTTCACAGCAATAAAAAAATTGATTCAGGTAGCATGATTATCTTGCTATTTATTTCAGCGTAATAAAGCTAATTTACTAATAAAATTGTAATCTCGAGAAAAGAAAATCCGGTTTTTCGTTCAGTAAGTTGAAATCTCAGGTATCCACGAAAGGAAAGCCCTATCAAGGACATCTTGAATTTCTCGATCATGTTGGTCTTCACTTCTTCAGCTATTTTTCTTCAGCCATTTGGAATGGGTTGGAATGGTCTCGTAATCTTTCCAACTGAACTCTTTCTTGATAGTTTCTAGAAAATATGAATTAACATATTTCTCAGAATCTGGAAGCTTTGATTATGGGAAGTGGATCTATCCACTTTTTTCCAAATTACGTAGTACATTAGATGTTCAGTACATAAATCCCTTCATGTTTTCACGAATATATTTCGTATTGTAATTTAATAACAATAATTTTATTATTTACTTTTCTGATGAATCCCATATGCTTCCATAATGATTTACATAAGATTTTCCAGACTCACAAGCATCGAAACTTTCAAGAACTAGAAGAGAAATGTGCTTTATAAGTTTTAGTTCATGAAAACTAATTTTATTCCACAAATTTTTAGTCGCGATTAAATCAAAAATCAAATCATTTTTATTTCAGGTATAGGTACACCCAAAACAATTAAAATTTAGAATTTAAAAATAGTCTAATTTAGTTTGACAATCAAAATTTTAAGTGAAAAACGTCAAATTCAGAATAGCAAAATTGCCATTTTCACTAAATTGAATGACTAAAATGACATTAGCGTTGTCAAACTATTATAATAGTTAGGTTGTGTCTGTCACATTAGTCAATTTCAGGAAAACGTCGTTTGATAGGAATAAACTAAATTTTGGTGATTTTTAGTCTAGTTAAAAGGATTTTGTGATAAGAGAATCGGCACCATTGTCCCTGAAAGGCCAGCAGGATATTAATATCTTACGATAGTTTGTAAAAACCGATAGCAAAACGATCTTTTATAATTTATTGAGAGACCATCACTCTTTATATATTGAAATAGATTGTAAAATTTTGACTCTATGAAGAAAATTTTATGTCGGAGACTTGTGACTTATTTGGTGTTTTATGACTATCAATATTTGTAGCCTAAATTCTGTCCAAAAAAAATTATGTTTTATTAATTTGTACAAACAAACAAAAATTGTAAAATGCAAATATGTAGTCATTTAAAATTGATAACAAAATATAAATCAAGATAAATAAATTCAATTGTTTTACTTAGGATGACTTCCTGTCATTTAAATACTACATCCCTGAACTAAGAAAATATTTTATTTTTTGATAAGACTTATTTTTGTTATTTAACCTATCAAGTTAATAGGTATTTTTGTTTGTCATTTTGTTTTCATCTCATCTCTTATTTATTTAAATAAAACAACGCATCTTATTACCTCCACATAGACATACTGCAAGGCATTGTCACTATTATCATCAGTCATTAAGTCATAATATGTGCAATCGACAAGTCTGAAATAAACTAAGGCTCCATTATCAGTATAGTTGAAAGAAGCATACACCGTTTGATGTGACACTAATGAGAGACGAAGTTTGGTACCAATTATTGTAATACATTAACAGTTGCAAATTACACCAATTTCTACACTAACTTGTGGAAGATGTTACCTCTCTCCTCACTTGTTCTACTTCTGTTTTATAGATTTAGAAGTGGAAGAATTTTAGTCAATTGAATATTGACGCTAACTAGATGTGACATCTTAAGCAATGAAACACTCTGTAGACAGTAGACACTGTTGTAAAATTCGGTACAAACTGTTGTAAATTGATCAAAAGAAAGACAATATTTATACACACTTTTTACAAATAAAGTTGTAATAGAAAACTTGAGTATTTTCAATGCGGCGCCCCTCCTTCGTCGTGTACGTAGCTTGCATGGCAGTGCGTAGCGCGTAGCGGTAGTTTGGTATCAGTAACGTGTAGCACGTAGCTGTAGTGACTAACGGCGTGCCTTGTTTGCAGAGGTTTCAGGCGCGGCATGTATTACTCTCCGTACTGAGTGCGGTAGAGAGGGCCCCCCCGGCCGCCGCGCGGTAGCTTTGTGCGAGTGTGCGGTATAGCTAAGTTAGTGTGTGGACGCCGCGACGTCGACTCGACTAGAGCTGCTCGCCTGCGCCACTGGACTCTAGCTCTACCTTTTACCTTTACATTCTAAACGTCGGTTACGATTATGTAGGTAAGGAAAATATACGGACTCCGGTGTATTTATGACGGATCGCGTTAAGGAAATATGGATTTTATTTTTATTTGTATAAGATTACTGAGATGAAGTGACTCTTTTGAAAATGTGCTGTTTTTGATTGTGAACAAAAAATACTTCCTAGGACTCGTTTAGGGCGATGTGTATAAAATAAGTCTAGAGAATATATAATAAAAATATACGATGTTGACTTCCGTTGCTAACCGCCTGAATATCTGATTATGTGTCCATTCAATTAGATAATGTTGAAATATTTTCTTTGACACTAATTTTGTATTATATTCGCCTTAAAGATGTCATTAGTGATTTTGTGAATACTATTTTGGCAATGGTTCATATCGCGTTTAGGTGTTTAGATTAAAGTAAGGGTCGTATTGTAGCCATTGTGAGTGCTGCATAGGACGATAGAAATGCTAGTATACAGTTAAGTCGCAATATTAAGTATTTTAAAAGCTGTACGGTTGGTAAATATTGTTAAATGTACGTGCAACATGGTCGAGCAATGTTCGCGTCACCGTGCACAGACCGCGCCGCCTCGCACCTACCCGTAGGGACAGCTTCATTGTAAAAAGCTAAGCTATAAGGTGGCAGCCGTCTAATTTAGCTAACTAACATTATGTATTAAAATAGCTAGTTACATTTACACTTGTGTCGAAGAATTGTTATAATTTAATATTTGACTGTATCTACATTGTGTTTATTACTTTAAGGATAAGGTTCCATAACTCAAATATTGGGTTGTTGCATATTTTTTTTTATCCTTATTTATTTAAACAATTAATCGACAATATAATCACCGTCGTTATCGAGAACATGTAACCATCGGCTAGGTAAAGTTTCAATACCCCCCTTAGCCCAGAAAGAAAGTGGTTGACAAGCAAAGAAATAGGCAAGTTAATATTTTAGCTCACCGAAATTTTCAAACTTTTTTCTACGAAGATGCTGTTTTAAAAAGCCCGGAAAAGATGATAGTCGGAAGGTGCCAGATCAGGACTATAGATGGGTGAGGTATCGTTGTTCAACCGAACTTTTCTAGAAATTTACGGGTCACTTTCGCTATATGTAGTTTTGCATTATCATGAATTTAATGATACTTCAAGACGTTTTGGCCGTTTTTCTCTAACAGCGTTCGCCACCTTCTGTAGTTGATTCACGTAGACATCGGCATTGATAGTCTGATTGCTGTCCATTAACTCCCAAACAACATTCCTCGCAAATCCCAGAAGACTGACAGAAGTTTGTGATTATGCAAACTGCTTTTTGGCTGTGTTAGTGGCTGTTTATCAGCAGGCATCCAAAAGGCCTCTCGTGTAACGTTCTCATATAAGACTCAAGACTCGTCACTGGTGATAATCGACTCGAGAAAGATCTTTGCGGGGGTGCAACAGCAGACTTTCACAAATGTTGACACGTATTGCATGTTGAGCATCGGTCAAAGCATGGAGCGTCCATCTTGACAAAACTTTACGGTAGCCCATTGCCTGCAGATGGCGATCTATAGTACTGTAGTGATATTTTAGAGTTTTCTCTAAATCCCTGGTGCTGGAATCCGGGTGCAACTCGAGCTCGCGCCACAACGCATTTTCGTCAAAAGTGACGGGTCGACCAGTATGAGGAACATCTCTTGGACTTGTCTCCTTCATTGAAGCGTTGAAACCAATTTCGTACTGTGCGATCAGTAGTAGTGTTTGGGCCAAAAACGGTGATGATTTTATTTGCCGTTTCCCTCGAACTAGTTCCCAATTTGCATTCGTTTAGGTAAATCGCTCGAAGATGTTGTTGATCCATTTTAACTAATTTCCAGTAACGAGCTCGCGCTTATACACCCTATGTGAAAGATACGAGAACATTCTACTATGTACTAGATTTATTCTAGAAAATTTTCTAGACAACTGGAAATATTAAGGAAATTTAGAAGTGGGAAAAAATCTATGCAACATCCCAATATGTTTGTGTATAAAAGTATTTTCATGGTAGTATTAGTTCGTATTCGTCCACACCACATAGGTAATGATTTTAAATATTGACTATTACGTTTTTGAAACATCATGGTAGTAAAAGTACCTATTATTTAGTAAAAACTTAGAAATGCAGAAATTTGTTTATTAAATGCTTGTTTATTATACAAATGGAAATTCGGATTTTATCAATTTAATTATAAAGTACAATGTACGCGTATGATATAATTATCTTATACCTATGTAATTTTTGTGTTCGTTTTCAAAAAATATTGATAAAAATGGCACATTGAAAAGCTCGAAAGAAAAAAACGGAAAAGATAAGAGTAATTTAAGAATAATTTTAAGAATGATGCTGTTGTTTTATTTCACTTCATTTCATTTACCTTAGCTCGATTACTTTTACTGAAGATCACCCACAAATAAATTAGCCTATCTACAGGCTGAAATTTTAGTGGTTGTTTTCCCGCGGCAGAACGATTTACCCTTAGTAGTGCTATCGATTCGTAGAGTTAAAAAATAAAAATGTTTTTGTTTTCAAATAATTGAAAATATATGCAATAAACTCGAAAGCGTGAGAGATAATAGTAGTTCATTAAACATAACGGCGACTGCCCCCACGCACCCCGCCCCGCGTCGTCCGGCTCTCTCAGTTGTTTTGTTCCGTGACCGTCGTACGCGCAATGCGTTATCGTGATTTGCAAAAATGGATCGACTTTACAGTTATTCTAATTTAGAGTACGTCGCTATGGTGCAACTGTACGCTAGGGCTGATTATAACTCCCACGCTGCTCAGCGACTTTACGCAAAGCCGCAACACTTGGAATCGCTCCGTCTTCGCGGCATTCTGAACCCCCAAGTCCCACAAGCCCGGACGATCGTAGCGGCGACACAGCAGCTACTCGATCATGAGCAGTTCGAGACACCAGTGCATGCACAGGCCAGAGGTCAATCGGCGGTTCATTCGCCAGAGCTTGACGAGGAGATCATCGAGTACTTCGAACGGGATCCTCGACGAAGTACGCGCATGGGCTGCAGCTAGGTTTCACGTAAGCCAATATTACGTCTGGAAAATGCTCAACTGTGAAGGACTGCATCCTTATCATTTTCGTAGAGTTCATGCCCTCCACGAAAACGACGCGCCGGCCAGAATTGCTTTTTGTCAGTGGTTCATTGAAAATCAGAATCTGAACATTTTGTGGACGGATGAAGCAACGTTTACGCGAGTTGGACTGTTCAACCAGCGCAATTAACATTTTTGGGCTTTTAATAACCCACATGTGATTCGCGAGTGTGCACATCAAGTGCGTTTTAGTGTTAACATGTGTGCCGGCGTAATTAATGGCCAACTCATCGGACTGCATTTCGTGACGGGACACTTGACAGGTGCAACTTACTTAGAAATGCTACGTAACGTCATCCCGGACTTTTTAGTCGACATTGCGCCAGCGGTGCCCGTGGATAATCTGCACTACCCACCCGGCGGCTAGAAGCCCGGACCTAACTCTGATGGACTTTTACTTGTGGTCTGAGCTCAAGCGCCTGGTGTATCGTGAAGAACACGAAACTCGTGACGCGTTAATAACTGCGATAGTGGACGCTTTTAATACCATAAGACGTGACAGAGACCCTTTAATAAAATTGAAAGACAATCAAATAAAACGAGCTCGATTGTGTATTGAACGCAGCTGGTTGCACTTCGAACAATTACTTCGTTACCGGGAAGTGCAGTAAACAGTGCGGTGCCCCAAAGTTCCCTAACATCTGGCAGTGGCAACTTTCTAAAATGGTTAATAGTGGTATTTTCCTAAAAACAACACGTGCTCTTCAGCTTATACGTCCTGCTGCACAAATAGCAAGTAGGTTAGATAATTAATATCGTTGTAAATAAGTTGATCCCTATTTTTAAAATACGCCGTAAATACTGCATTATCTAATTAAAAAATTATTTATGTAAGTTATTGAACGTGTTTTTCAGTTTCGTGTACAGGAAGTTGTAGGTAAAAAAGTATGGGGTCCTAAGCCAAGCAAACATACCAAAAACTAAGAAAGCTAAGTGATGAAAGGAAAATTGGAATAACTTAAGTAAGTATTGCGTTTCGTTAACTCAGGAGTAGGTAGCTATCAGCTGTAGCGCGAGGGTCAACGACCGCCCGCCGCGCACAGTCGGCCGTTCGAGCTGTACCACTATTGGTTCGAGGTCGCTTTCGAGTTTTGTTTTTCACAATTATAAATCTGGCATTTTTTAATATTTTATTTTTATTTTTTTATAAATCGATTGTACTACCAAGACAAAATCATTTCGCTGCGGGAAAACAACCATTAAAATTTCAGCGTGTATATGTTGCCAACTCGCAAGGTTTCACTCGCACCCCGGAAGAACTACAAGAATAAAAATTCTATTTTATCGTTTACGTAGGTATTTACTGTATACCTACCCAGAACATGGACATCTACCTTGTGCCAAATCTCATCCGAATCTGTTCAGACGGCATAATAATTGAGTCACGCATCTCTATAAACTTCAGATTTGTGAGTGAGTAAAATAGTAGGTGGAATGGAAAACTTGCACAATACGAGCGTAGCGTAGCACACCTAAAAAGAACATTGAACTATACTCATGGAATCGTATCGTGTCCGTCGCAAACAAGACTTTCTATAATAAGAATGTAGAGGCTAACATATCAAACTATAAAATAAAAGTGGTTAATTCTAAACTGCAGAAACCATGTGCATAACTAAACTACAGCTTCCCCAAGGGTGATAAAATAATCTTACCCTAATTATAGCTGCAATCAAAGTTCCCAGTTTATTTAGCTGCCACAAAAACTTCGATAGTATGAGCCGCTAACTGTGTGTTAGCTGAAGAGATGTCCTCATGCAGTACAGGCAAACCAGTTAAGTTAGGGTTTTGGACTATAATCAGAAAAATAAGACACAGTAGAGCTGCACAGGGAAGGAAAGAACTGAACGATAATATCTACTTATTATAAGTTAAAAAACCCGCGACACAAAATCCTATAAGGGGAAGCGCTAGGTGCCCGCGAAATTAAAACTGTTTTTTGCAATTTGCAAGTCCGTACTACGTTGAATTTTGATTAAAGTATCATTCGCGACAGTAACAAATATGTATTCTGTAAATAGGTACATACTTTTTACGGTCGCGAATCATATTTTGATCAACATACAACCTCTGACTTGCTAATTGCAAGAAAATTTGAATATCCCGGAAAATTGAATTTTGCGGGCTACCTGACGCTTTCGCCATAAGGGGAAGCGCTAAGGTAGTTCGCGAAATTCAAATTTCCTTACGATTTTTGTAGCTTTAATAATTATAATTTTGTAAATAGATATTTGTTACGGTAGCGAATAATATTTTAATCAACATACAACCCAATACTGACCTGCAGATTGCAAAAAACGTAAGAAATTTTGCGGGCTACCCTGGCGCTTTCGCCAAAGTAAAAAAAAAAACAATGCATTGGCCTTTTGATCCAAGCGTCGAGCACAGAGTACATTGAATATGCGTCGGAGGACGGCTTTTGTACAATAGCATACATTCATTATTGCTAGCTTTATGCCTCGTCTGTTTGACGTTTTCTTAAGCCGTCCCCCGACGTGACGTCCAACTGCACTTGGATCAGGGACCGAAAACCTTTATAAATTACGGTACAGGAATCGGAAGAATTTTGGTTACCGCTATCTGAATAACCAAGAAAAAAACATGATTACGTTGCCATTTCAATACTTGCCGGTCCTAAAATAACCTTCATTACGAGAAAGAAACGGAATATCGCCACCCAGCCAGCGCCGTGATTGGTCCGCGTGCGGGTCAACTCTACCGACTCTGACACACACACAGCTATGCGCGCCCTTTGACTAATTCCGACGGGCACGTGTAAGATAGAGGTAATTTTTATTTCAGTTACCGGTATTATTACAGGTTGTATTCAATTTAAGTATTAAAAAAACCCGACAAACAAAAACCTTTAAAAACTAAAAAAATAAAATGTATTGGCTCTTTAATAAATTGTAGGTGATATTTTGATCCAAGTCAAGGACCGAAACCGGTATTATTAGGTTCTTACATATGAAATTGGCGTTTTGTACGGGAGGAATATAAAGTCTTTTTTTTTTGTAAAATATATTGAATTAATCAAAGTATGCACCGTTGTTATCTATGCACTTTTGCCATCTCATAGGTAGTTCATTGATCCCTTTACTAAAAAAACTATGGGGGCGAGAATCAATAAACTCTTTGAAGGCGGTTTGGACTGCCGCATCGGAGTTGAATTTTTTTCCTTGTAAGAAGTTGTCCAAATTCCGGAAAAAAAGTTAATCTGTTGGAGCAAGGTCCGGGGAGTACAGTGGATGTCGCAGACATTCCAATTGTAGCTCATGTAACTTAGTGGTTGTTCGTTGTGCAGTGTGTGGTCTTGCGTTGTCGTGAAGCAGCAGTGGCCTGGAGCGATTCACCAATCTCGGTTGTTTAGCAGCCAGTTCTTCCTTTATGGTTTGCAGTTGCTGACAATAGATATCTGCCGTAATCGTTTGGCCAGATTTTAGAAAGCTATAGTGAACGACACTGGCGCGCTAGTCCACCAATCACTCACAATTGTAACTTTTTCTGAGTCAATTTTCGTTTAGGGCAGGATTTGGCTGGGTCTCCAGGGTTCAGCCATTGCGACGAGCGCTTCCGATTATCGTACAGTATCCACTTTTCATCACAAGTAATGATTCGATTTAAAATCCCTTCATTATTGAGCGGTTGAGCAAAGTAACACAGCAGTCGACGCGTGTTTGCAAGTTCGATTCACTCAATTTAATGAGGTACCCATCGTTCAAGTTTTTTTACTTTCCCGATTTGCTTCAAGTGGTTTAATACAGTTTTATCACTTACCACGAAGCCTGCAGCTACCTCTGAAGTGCTTTGTGATGGATCCGCTTCCACAATAGCCTTTAATTTTTCATTTTCCACTTTGGTCTCTGGCCGTCCACGGGGTTGATTCTGAAGGTCGAAATTTCCAGAACGAAAACGTTGAAACCAAAAACGTACCGTGCTTTCTTTTGCGACACCAGCGCCGTACACATTATTAATCCTTCGAGCTGTTTCTGCAGCACTGGTGCCACGGTAGAACTCGTACTCGTAAATATACCGATATTTCATGTTTTCCATTGTGCGGTAATAAGCGACGCCAAAGAAAAAAAAAATAATGAGGAAAAAACAAATGAAGTGTTTTCAAAACTCAAATGTAGGTACCAGCTAAATGAATTTATAAATTTGAATTTGGAATTCTTAACCAAACAGGAGATATTTTAGATCAAAGTGGTCAGTACAACAAAACGCTAATTTCATGTGTAAGGACCTAATACATATTTTTAAAGGTTACCTTAAAATTTAACTTTTATTTCCTGCTTTTTAAACTTTATATATTACACTAGCTTCTGCCCGCGGCTTCGCTCGCGTGTAGGTCGGAATATGTCAAATTAGTACCTACCCTACGTGTTAATCCAGGTTCTAAAACACCTGTATGCCAAATTTCCTCTAAATTCAATCAACCGTTTTTGCGCCAATCCGGAACATAGGTAGGTACATCCCGACAAACAACAAACGGACAAAAATTCTGAAAACTATTGTGTGCGCAACAGACTCGTTCAATCACTTCTTTTCAAATATATGCAATGCTCAGTTCTGACTTCGTTACTATTTTTAACCGACTTCAAAAAAGGAGGAGGTTATCAATTCGGATGTATGTTTTTTAATGTTTGTTACCGTTACTCCGTCATTTATAAACCGACTAGCTTTTGCCCGCGGCTTCGCCCGCGTGTATGTCGGAATATATCAAATTACTTAGTACACGTAGGGTAGGTACCCTACGTGTTAATCCAGGATCTAAAACATCTGTATGCCACCTCTAAATTCAATCAACCGTTTTTGCGCCAACCCGGAACATACATCCCGACAAACAACAAACGGACAAAAGTTCTAAAAACTATACTGTGCGCAACAGACTCGTTCAATCACTTCTTTTCAAAAATATGCAATGCACAGGTATGACTTCGTTACTATTTTTAACCGACTTCAAAAAAAGTAGGAGGTTATTAATTCGGTTGTATGGTTTTTTTAATGTTTGTTACCGTTACTCCGTCATTTATAAACCAATTTGGAAATTAATTTTTTTATTTGAAAGAATTGGACTTCCAGATTGGTCCCATTTTTGTCCAAATCCAGTTCTGATGATAGGATCCATGAGGAATTGAGGGAACTCCTCAAATATTATTGGCAAACACATAGTGATTTTGTATTTTCGTCAACAAATCAAGCATTTGCATTCAGAAAGTATGATTTGGTGAAGTGGAACTGACGAAGATGACCATAGATGGTCACAGCAACTCATCAATGATAAGTATTTCACGGGTGGTGATAAGATATCTCGATTAAAATAGTTAAACGACTATGACGAAGCGGTTCCCCGATTACTCAAAGACGGCTAGACCGATTTGGAAAATTCTTTTTTTGTTTGAAAGGGTATACTTGCCAGGTGGTCCCATTGTCAGCAGGTCAGAATCTGATGATGGGATCCTGGAGAAATCGAGGGAACTCTTCAATATAGGCACACCTATAGCGATTTTAGTATTTTTTTATAGTAATTTGTGCATTTGCTCTCGGAAAGCAACGTTTGGTGAAGTGGAACTGATGACGAAGACCACAGATGGTAAGATGGCCACCGGAACAACTCAATAATAAGAATTTCACGGGTTGCGATTCCATTACTTTAAAATTATTGCTAATCAATAGAAGCTAGTCACAATGCATATGGTGAAGTGGAGCTGATGGTGAAGTATCAGGAGAACTCCTCAACAATTAACGTCCCTGCATCGGGAAAAGCAATGTTTTGTAAAAGTTGATGAGCAGTAGTCATTAGGCTATTGTGGCTCAGATAAATTACAAACAGACCCACTAAAAAGTGAACAATACAAACAACCGACTTCCAAAACAAACACTACAAAGTGAAAAATAACTTTAATTTCGGAAGTCAGTGGCATGCAGCTCCATGCATTTTATGTAACACCTGTAATTTACCATGTTTCTGGCAAATAAATAAATAAAAGCCTAAAATACAGATCCAAAGACACCCGAAAAAGTATTAGTACCGAGTTTCGAGTTATTATAACAGCGCGTTAAATTTTTTCTTACTGTTCTTAGGGTCCTAGTGTTCCTTACTTGTTTTAAAAAACTAAAAGTGACAATTTTTTTTATTTCCTGAGGCAATTATTACCAAGTTTCAAATGTATTAACCCAAAGAATAAGATTTTTCATATAATCTGTATCCCCTTTTTTTACCCCCACGGTGGTGGAATTTCGAAAAATCGTTTTGGATTTTCCATAACTGAAATCAAAGATTATACGCATTTTTGGTTTAATCAAGCCACACAGTAAAATCCTACTCTTAAAAATCTAATTACCCCTTCTCACCCCGTCAGGGGTAGTTTTGAAAAACCAATAGTAAGAAACTTTATTGCTTATTTAAGCAAATATTCGTGCCAAGTTTCAAGTTTATTAACCAAATGAATAAGATTTTTCATATAAACTATATCCCCGCTTTTCACCCCCACAGGGGTGGAATATAAAAAAGTCGTTTACGATATTTCCATAACTTGAATCAAAGATTCCTTGTACCAATTTTGAGTTAATCATGCCACACAGGAAAATCTTCCTCTTAAAAATCTAATTACCCCTTTTCACTCCGTCAGGCGTAGTTTTGAAAAACTAATAGTAAGAAACTTTAGCGCTTATTTAGGCAAATATTCCTGCCAAGTTTCAAGTTTATTAACAAAATGAATAAGATTTTTCATATAAACTTTATCCCCTCTTTTCACCCCCGCAGGGGTAGAATTTTAAAAAATCGCTTAAGATATTTCCAAGACTTGATTCAAAGATTATTTATACCAATTTTTGGGTTAATCAAGCCACGCAGTAAAATCCCCCCCTGTAAAATTGACTACCCCTTTTCACCCCATCAGGGGTAGATTTCGAAAAACCCTGATGCAGGTTATTCTTAAGTTTCAGTCTTAAGTATAAATACTGAGTTTCGAATTAATCGGACTGCGCGATAAAATTCTTCCATACAAACTTTGACACCCCCCAACCCCACTCTTGGGGGTAGTTTAGAAAAACAAAAAATTACAAAGTTCATAATTTACTTAGATAAGTATTCGTGCTAAGTTTCAAGTTTAATAACCAAATGAATAAGATTTTTCACCTAAATTATATCCTCGCTTTTCACCCCCACAGGGGTGGAATTTTAAAAAATCGTTTAGGATATTTCCAAAACTTGACTCAAAGATTTTTTATACCAATTTTTGAGTTAATCAAGCCACACAGTAAAATCCTTCTCTTAGAAATCTAATTACCCCTTTTCACCCCGTCAGGGGCAGTTTTGAAAAACCAATAATAAGAAACTTTATTGCTTATTTAGGCAAACATTCGTACCAAGTTTCAAGTTTAATAACCAAATGAATAAGATTTTTCACCTAAATTATATCCCCGCTTTTGACCCCCACAGGGGTGGAATTTAAAAAAATCGTTTAGGATATTTCGAAAACTTGACTCAAAGATTTCTTATACTAATTTTTGAGTTAATCAAGCCATACAGTAAAATCCTCCTCTTAAAAATCTAATTACCCCTTTTCACCCCGTCAGGGGCAGTTTTGAAAACTTAATAATAAGAAACTTTATTGCTTATTTAGGCAAACATTCGTGCCAAGTTTCAAGTTTAATAACCAAATGATTAAGATTTTTCACCTAAATTATGTCCCCGCTTTTCACCCCACAGGGGTGGAATTTTAAAAAATCGTTTAGGATATTTCCAAAACTTGACTCAAAGATTTTTTATACCAATTTTTGAGTTAATCAAGCCATACAGTAAAATCCTTCTCTTAGAAATCTAATTACCCCTTTTCACCCCGTCAGGGGCAGTTTTGAAAAACCAACAATAAGAAACTTTATTGCTTATTTAGGCAAATATTCGTGCCAAGTTTAAAGTTTATTAACCAAATGAATAAGATTTTTCACCTAAATTATGTCCCCGCTTTTCACCCCCTCAGGAGTGGAATTTTAAAAAATCGTTTAGGATATTTCCAAAACTTGACTCAAAGATTTCTTATACCAATTTTTGAGTTAATCAAGCCACACAGTAAAATCCTTCTCTTAAAAATCTAATTACCCCTTTTCACCCCGTCAGGGGCAGTTTTGAAAAACCAACAATAAGAAACTTTATTGCTTATTTAGGCAAATATTCGTGCCAAGTTTCAAGTTTATTAACCAAATGAATAAGATTTTTCACCTAAATTATATCCCCGCTTTTCACCCTCACAATGGTGGAATTTAAAAAAATCGTTTAGGATATTTCCAAAACTTGACTCAAAGATTATTTATACCAATTTTCGAGTTAATCAAGTCACGCAGTAAAATCCTCCCCTGTAAAATTGACAACCCCTTATCACCTAGTTTGGGGTAGATTTTCGTAAAACCTTGATGCAGGTTATTCTTTATTTTTGGTCTTTAGTATAAATACTGAGTTTCGGGTTAATCGGACTGCGTGTTAAAATTCTTCCATACAAATTTTGACACCCCCCAATCCCCCTCGTGGAAAAATCACAAAGTTCATAATTTACTAAGATAAGTATTTGGGCCAAGTTTCAAGTTTATTAACTCAAGGAATAAGATTTTTCATACAAACGAAATACCCCCTTTTCACCCCCTTAAAGGTCGAATTTCCAAAAACCCCTTCTTAGTGCTCCCCTACATTATAAAAGGAAGCCGTGTGCAAAATTTCACGTTCCTAGTCCCAGTAGTTTCGGCTGTGCGTTGATATGTCAGTCAGTCAGTCAGTCAGTTTCTCCTTTTATATATATATAGATTTAGGCAAACATTCGTGCCAAGTTTCAAGTTTATTAACCAAATGAATAAGATTTGTCGTCTAAACTATATCCCCGGTTTTCATCCCCACAGGGGTAGAATTTAAAAAAATCGTTTAAGATATTTCCATAACTTGAATCAAAGATTTCTTGTACCAATTTTTGAGTTAATCAAGCCACACAGTAAAATCTTCCTCTTAAAAATCTAATTACCCCTTTTCACCCCGTCAGGGGTAGTTTTGAAAAACCAATAGTAAGAAACTTTATTGCTTATGTAGGCAAATATTCGTGCCAAGTTTCAAGTTTATTAACCAAATGAATAAGATTTTTCATCTAAATTATCTCCCCAGTTTTCACCTCCACAGGGGTAGAATTTAATAAAATCGTTTAGGATATTTCCAAAACTTGACTCAAAGATTATTCATACCAATTTTCGAGTTAATCAAGCTACCCAGTAAAATTCTCCCCTGTAAAATTGACAACCCCTTTTCACCCCGTCCGGGGTAGATTTTTGAAAAACCTTGATTCAGGTTATTCTTTATTTTTGAACTTAAGTATAGATACAGAGTTTCGAGTTAATCAGACTGCGCCTTAAAATTCTTCCATACAAACTTTGACACCCCCCAATCCCCCTCGTGGGGGTAGTTCAGAAAAACCAAAAATGGCAAAGTTCATAATTTACTAAGATAAGTATTTGGGCCAAGTTTCAAGTTTATTAACTCTAGGAATAAGATTTTTCAAACAAACGAAATCCCCCCTTTTCACCCCCTTAAAAGTCGAATTTCCAAAAACCCCTTCTTAGTGCTCCCCTACATAATAAAAGGAAGCCGTGTGCAAAATTTCACCTTCCTAGTCCCAGTAGTTTCGGCTGTGCGTTGATATGTCAGTCAGTCAGTTTCTCCTTTTATATAATTATATAGATACTTATTAGTAGTAAACACGCTGCGATCGACACGCCTCGCTTAAATCTGCGCAGCTGTACTGACTGTACGTATAGTTATTTACTAATTCACCCTCATTTATTTCTGCTACTCCATCATCAGACCCTGTTTACCATCTAAGTATCTAACCTATTCATTGAGACCATTCCAATGAGCCCAAACACGATAGCTCTGCTGTAAATTGGTGAGGGAGTTGGGTATCCTGCAAATTCCAGATAATGCTGCAGCATCAGTTCAAGGTTGCTATGTTATTCTAATATCATTGAAGTAACAGAATACCAAATTTCGACTCAATGAGACCTGTGGAACATGCGCATATCTATTCATTAACACATTCAGTGCCCAGCACCCGACTCCCGGGTCCAACAATAATTCGTTGTTTGTTCGTTGGCGTGTTTTGATTTGCACCCGGTAGGCGGGTGCTGGGCATGGTCACATGTCAACAATAGCTATCTATATGTACGACTCGGGAGCCGGGTTGTGGGCACACGAACGAATTATTGTTGGACACGGGATGCCACAGACAGATAATCAGAAAACTCTCTTCTGTTTCTGTCGGGTGTTAAAAAGACTTTTTAACACTTGTTGAAACTACGGTAAAAAACTGTGCGTAACTGCGTAAGCTGTAGTTATGTCACCCCAGCTGCTCATGTCATATCCTTCTGAACGAAAGAAGTTATGAATAGTAATGAAGCTAAAAAAATTAAGCATAATAGCTGCCATTGGCAGCAAAATCTCAAAATCTCTGGTATACCATACCGAGTTCTACACCGATAAATAATAAGTATAAGCTGGAGTGACGTAACCCCAGTTTACACACTTTGCAGGTCAGTGTCAGGTTGCATCTTGATTAAAATATGATTCGCAACTATAACAAATATAGACAATATAATAGGGTATAATATACTCGTATACTTACACAAATAAAACCATATGGATCATAAGTAGATCTCTATATTATGTTAGATACACGTACAGTAGTTCTCCGTTCAGAAATTCTGATAGGAGAAATATTGTAACGCAATTCAGACTGTATGTGGCCGGCCTTAGAGAGAAGTGCACGCCGTCCACGGACGTCGACGGACGCGACCCGTGCCTGCCGGCCGAGGCCGACGGCATCGAGGCAGGCCCGGTCAACTTCTTGGGCGTTGCGATTATACCTACTGGGGATTGTTCTGTGTTGCCAGCAAAAGTAATGGCTTTTATTTTTTGGCAACACTGATCGACGTATGTCTTTTGATTGTACAAATATGGCCGCCGTTTGTTGTTTACGACTGACGCGCTGTTTGTAGTTTTTACGATTTGCCATTTCTTTTTCTGCTTTTACGTCGAGTTGAGCACGTTCTCCTCCGTAACCGTGTTGAATCAAGTGGTGTTGTCGTTGCTATTTGTGTTATAGACACTTTGTGATAGAGACACTTTTGTTTTCCGGGTGTGGGTGAATTTCCAATCATGGGAGATAATCTGAGACTTAGATGTCTCAAATGTGGAAGCTCACCTTGTGTAGACCCCAACATTAAATTGTACCGATTCCCTAATCCTGGACCAACAAATGCACAACGGTAAGAGAATATAAATCAATCTTAACATAACCTTAAAATCTGTTTCAAATCAATCGATTTAACAAGTCTTTATTTATTTTCAGATGTGAATTGTGGGCCAAATTCTGTTTCCCGTAAGTTTCCTGTAAGCAGTAACATACGATTTGCTAATTTAATAAAACTATTAAAGAAATATCTGTTTCATTAAACTCTCCTCCCCTCTATCTTGAAAGATTGGGGACTAGAAACAATTCTGGCACTTCCAGATTATTCCAGAAAGGCGTCTAAATTTTAAAAGTACTCGGCGACTTTTCTGAAGTAATCTGGGAGTGCCAGAATTGTTTCTAGTCTTCAAATATATTATAAATCACGTGATCTGGTTCAAATTTTCCGCCTCGATTGTTGTACTTGGGAATCACAGAGATGGCGTTAGAGTCAAATAGTTTTTCTTTGTATGAAGTTAACATTCTTCCCGTAGGGTAATATGTGTTCTGTGCATCGAGGCGCGCGTCCGTACGCCGCGGAATGACGATGAATCTTTCCGTTCGTTCATTCGAGTTTCGCAGGTTTACCCCTGAACGGTTTCACGTACTCTTGAACTCTGTGTTACGCATTTACACTGCTGTTTGTTCCCCTAAATCGTAGACAGAGAATAGAGGTAGACAAGTGCGATAGTTTTACATAAGTACATTACTACAGCTACGTGCAATTAATATTGCCATACTTTTAACTTTACCCCTATCGTGTGGGTAATCTGGTACTAATTGAGTCTTTTGATTGCACTACGTCTACAAACGAGTTATTCATTCAATTCATTGTCACCTTTCAGGGGGTGACGTATTTATAACTTTACTTTTCTCTTTTTTCACTTCTTTTGAAATAGCAAACTAAAACATCAATTTCATGCGTTTTTGCATGAAACAGCAGACATTTATTTCGATATTTCAGGGTTAATCTCATAGTAAAACTTTATTATCAAGAGTGCTTTACATAACAGTAGTGTAGCAAATAAAAACAGGACACGCGCGAACTAAACGCTTCCGGGGTGAAGGTGAAGCGCGAAAACAAATGAATTGTAATTATTATTTTATTACAATTTAAACTAAGATATAAATTTATTTTCACCTCAAAATATAAACAGTATAGTTAGATAAACTCGGCCCGTACCAGACCACATATTTCTTAAAAATGGTTCAATCGGAAAACTTAAAAAAAAGGAAAATATTAAATACGTTTAGTGGTAAAAATAATCAAGTGCTGGTATCCCTGTCAAGCTATTATCCGACTATTGACAAATGACACGAAGCAATATAGATAATAACCTAGCTTAATATGCCTCACACATAAGTCGGTTAATACAAAAAACAAGTTATCATCTTTTTTGATGAAATGATCAATAAATGTTGCTTATTATTGACAGAAAATAGTCTTGAGTACAATAATTCTTTGCTTTACTTGCAGTAATAGATACAAAATGCTACTTACCGGTGAAAGGTTATGTTTGGTTGATTTCGTTCACTACGACTTTTACAGCCATATATATAGCAATTCACCATCACTACACAATAAATGTTACCTTTTGGAATATCAATAAAGTCACAAATTACAAAAAATAAGCGTTTCACAGTTTTTTCAACGAAAATCTTTTAACACCACAACTTGTCTGCCACCTATGACTAGTGATGGCAAACAACAAAA
Organism: Fissipunctia ypsillon; assembly: GCA_947568875.1. Classification (NCBI taxonomy): domain Eukaryota; kingdom Metazoa; phylum Arthropoda; class Insecta; order Lepidoptera; family Noctuidae; genus Fissipunctia; species Fissipunctia ypsillon. Next base: position 8,322,951 of record OX387659.1, on the reverse strand, counting down.
AACCAATACGCAAATAGAGATAGAAAAATTATGCTATGTCCTGCTCACACATATGTGTGAGCAGGACAATGTATATACATTTTGACATACATGTCATCTCACTTTCCCAATTATTATTATTTTAAGAGCATTTCTACCTCTATTCTCTGTCTACGCCGTAAATCCACAGGTATTGCGATGTTGTACTAAATAGTATGTACCTACTAATTCCATGGTAGGACGAGCAACTTTGCCCTTCAATCGCCTCAATTGTTATATTTTTACTGCTAGCAACAACAAAAATATTGCTGTCAAAGTCAAATTCTTTCATGTTTTGACAGTTGTAATTGATGTTCTATCAAGTACTACCTTGTCTGTGTTGATAAAGATTGATTTCAGGATTTTGAGGAGTTCTCATTTCTAATACATAATAGTAATACTATTTTTACTGTAATATCTGTTTCAAACAAAGTGCTGTGATGTTGCTTATTTTTGTTTCATGAAGTAATCAAAATTGGAGCCTGTTTTCATGATCGTACGAATTGTAAAACAAATCCATCCATAAACTGTTTGCCTGGAGAGTGTAAAGATGTTTGCAATGGGCCCCGAGTTTTTTCATTTTATGAAAAAACTGGAAGAAAATGGTGACAAACTTATTTGTAGTACTCCAAGTGAGCAGCCACTCGAGTTTGAGTTTGATGTACGTATGATGAACTTCGAAATAGTAGAAAAATAAGTGACAAATGTTCAGAACTTGTATCAGAGTGTTATCAATTTGTTACAGAATTCTACTTGTCACGTGTGCAATGGGTATTACGGTCCTAGCTTCGGGGAGCCAGTTTGTGTCACTTGCCACGCTTTTCTCTTCCCGGATTTCCCATCGTACTTGCCTTCTTCGTATTTCTACAGTGAAAAGACAGATGATGGTGACTCAGGGAATGATGAGCCTTCAGATTTGAACTATAGTTCTGAACGTAAAGTGAACAGAGCCTGCCCTGCAGTACCTTCCTGGTGGCATTACAGAGTAAGTTTCCAATAAACAGTTAACAGCTGATTGATAGTCCTTTTATTTATTAAGTCTTTACCTATGAAATTGGAGATTTGTATGAAAATTTTAAAATATAAAAATTTTGGTACTTTTTTATTTCAGCTATTCAAAGTACTGGCCCAAATTATCTATACAATTTTGCCATTTTGATGGCAGTTTGTTTATCCCTTTACTGTAGAAGTCTGCCGGACGGGAGGCAATGAAGTCGGCGAAAGCGTCTTGTACTGCCTATCGGGTGTTGAATTTTTTCCCACTTTAAAAATTGTCTAAATTTTGAAAAAAGTAGAAGTGTTGGGGTAAGGTCCGGTGAGTACGGTGGGTGACGGAGAGCTTCCGGCTGTAACTCTTGGAGCTTTGTGATGATCTGTCGTGAAGTGTGAGCTCGCACATTGTCGTGGAGAAGCAATGGGGAAGAGTGATTGACCAGTATTGGTTGTTGAATTGCAAGCTTCTCCATCATTGTTTGCAATTCTTGGTGATAGACATCTGCCGTCACTGTCATGTCATTAGGTAAGAAGCTGTGATGTACAAGTCTGGCGCTGGTCCACCAGACAGTCACCATCATCTTCCTATGAGTAATCTTTTTTTTAGCGCACTGATTATGTACTGTACCCAGGTCCACCCAATGAGACAAACGCTTACGGTTGTCGTACAGGATCCGCTTTTCATCACAGACAACAATTTGATTTAGAATTCCCTCATTTCTATGCCGATTCAGTAGTGCTATGCATGCTTCGATGAGTAAGTCGCGCTATTGGTCGCTTGGTTAATATGGCACCCTTTTATCTAGCTTGTAATCTTTCTAATTTGACTCAAGTGCTTCAATGTTGGTTTGACACTAACTCCAAGGCCCGCAGCAAGCTCAGCCATAGATTGAGTTGGATCCATTTCCACTATCGCCTTCAATTCGTCATTGTCGACAATAGTTACCGGCCGACCGCGAGGCTCGTTCTTCAACTCAAATTAAAACGATTGACCCAATAATGGACCTTGTTTATGCTAGCAGTGTTAGGCCCATACACGTCGTTAATGTTCCCTGTTGTTTGCGCAGCGGTATTTCCACCTAGGAAATCATATACGAAAATTGTACGAATACTCAGTTTATTTATGGGGCCAGAAACTACCACAATTTCACAAAAACAAAAAACCTATCTAAAAACAAATGACTGAATTTGAAATGAAATTAACACGGCTTTCGAATAAAATTTATTTGAGTTCCGAATTGTGCGCCAATCCAGCGATAATTAAATCTGAAAGTGCTGGTTATAGAATCATCAATTACATAGGTAAAGACCTATTATTATGATTATGATATTCTGTACTTGTATTTGCCCAGAAACAAAGTTAATAGCTTTTCGCAGAGATATTAAGAAAGCAAAATTGTTTATTTTGCACAAAACAAAACACATCTTAGGGCTGATTTTTCAATCGTCAGATAACTTTTATCTGAGGAATAAATATGGCGGTTTGACATAATATATTTGCTATGCAAAAGCTGTCAAAACGTCAAACATATTCCCCAGATAAAAGTTATCTGACGATTGAAAAATCGGCCCTTAAAGACATAAAATACACACATACAAAGTAGCCAATAGCCTTGTTCATATATTCATAGTTCAATGCCCTAATTAAGCAGTAGTGAAAATATTGATTGAAAATTTAGAAGCTGTGTTATGGGGATTGAAAGTAAAGAAATAAATGTTCAAAGTATTTTGTTTATTTGTCTAGTTCTTGTACTTTAAGTCAAATCTATTTTCTTGACATTCCAATTTTATTACACGACTGCCCATAAAAGGAGTGACTCATTTACTCCCTGACTAAACAGATAAATAAAACTTGTAATTTTGCAGTCCAGGGACCGCTTAGATTAAAAAGTGTTCCACAGAATGGTCGACCAACAGCAATGTCAATTTTATTTATCTGTTTACTCAGGGAGTAAATAAGTGAATTTTCGCTTTATATAAACAGATTAACTAATACATCTTGTGTTTTACTTTTTAGTTCGTTTTTTGGCAGGGCAGTTGATGTTTTTAAATCTATTTTTATTGTAGTGTAGCTCCAGTCTATGGAGTGATTTTGACGTCTCTAGAAGCCCTGTACCTTTTTATGCCACAGTAAAGGGGTCATTTTCAAAAAAGTGTACATTCGTGTTTCGGGTGTGTCCCACAACCATAGAGAATATAAATTATAGTCTTTGCCCACAACTTATTTTAAATTTTTAAAGAGCAATTTTGATTTTTTAGAAAAACATGTTTAAACATTAAGATATGTGGTCAGTTTCTAACAGTATTCTAGAATGTTGCTGCACACACAGTTTTATTACCTTAATTTTCATAAATGTGGGTAGAAGGTTTCTTTTTTAGCGCTGTCCCACTACCAATTTCAGTAAAATAACGTTACTTTAATGTATTTCATTGACTTAAATATACTGATGTGTTTGATATTTCGGAAAGTATAGTTATGTAAGATTTGTTTCACAATTACAGAAACGGTGTAATGTCAAACAAAATATTTAAATAATTTTATCTTTGTGAGGACAGTAACTGGTTAAAGTGGAAAAGACCCTTCCGAAACCACAATTTTTGCGAGACGATCGCAATAAAACTACTACTATGCATTTTTTATTTTGATTCGCTACATTTTTAATGCTGCCAAACGGTTTCGTAGTTTCATTCGTCCATTTTGACGGCGATCTGCGGACGACCAACGCGCACCTCAATAGTGGGCTGTTTTTGACTTTCCGAAACCGCAACCAATTTCGAAGTAAGTTTATAAGTTAATTTCTTGCAAATTATTTTAATATCTCCATTAGCTTTTAGTGAACCCAGTTTGATACTAAGCTTGTTGGGCTGGCCTATTCTTTGGCCAAAGAATCAGCATCGCCATACAACGTGGCAATGCTGCCAGCCTTTTGGGCACTTTTCCTGTTGACAGCGATGTGGACGAATTTTTTGATGCCCTATGATTATATATATATTGTTTTTTTTTACATTTGTACATATTATAATTATTATTTTAAGTCTGTTAGCTTATATATTATGTAAATATTTTATTTATTAAGAATTGAATGTACAAGTATAGTGAATAATAAAGATTTATTCAATGTTCGTTAAGAATTAATTTAGTCTGTCAGGAAAACTTAGTAGTTTGACACAAATATAATGTATACATTACTGTATTATGTATTGTATGTGTACATTATATTTGTGTCAAACTCCACATCCCACATCCACATCGCTGTCAACAGGAAAAGTGCCCAAAAGGCTGGCAGCATTGCCACGTTGTATGGCGATGCTGATTCTTTGGCCAAAAAATAGGCCAGCCCTTTGGTCACGTGAAGAGTCGTCGACCAACCGCTTGGCGATGTCTCGGAAAACCAAGTGGGCACTCGGACCCCATGGCCCTAGTGTTTCAACCCCAAACGGCTCGAACATATAACTCCCAAAAAAATCGTAATATTTTCGCCGGTTGAGGTTTTCCGCACCTGCAGCAGCCGCTCCAGCACAGCCAGCCGTACTAGGAAGATGGGATGGTGCAAGGGTGTCGACACATAATTCACGTCACATTGAATAAATTGAGTTTTTAGTTTGTGTTTGTGTAAAATAGTTGTTTGACAGTTAAATTTCTATTTTTTGGTAAATATTAAATAACACTGACATTACTATAAAATAATAATATTATAGGTAGGTATATCGTGCTTAAAATAACACAGTAAATGTTCTAGTAAAATGTATGCATTTTAATAATATTACTATAAATTGCTTGATGTTGCATGAGTAATATTTGGTTTCAGGTTCTTACTTATCTAATAAAACTGGTTGTTCTTGCGAACGTTGATAAATTCCTGAACAAAAATGATTTTATATTATTGCAAGAATCAAGATGGCTAATCGCTCATTTCCGAATTGCGGAGAAATTTTTCGGATGTGGATTTGCCACCACCTGACTCCACAAACTTTATTATATCTGATAATACCATAGTGAAGAATTTGTTGTAATAATTTGATCTCATTTTCTTGTCAATGTGTAATAGTCTTAAAAATTCTTATCCGTTATAGGGACAGTTTATTCCGTGACTGTCCCATTTTATATTTTGTTTTAAATATTATTTTTAGATTATTTTTGCTATTGTTGATTTTATTTTTTTGTCTATTTTGTATTAAAGTACGAAACATCTTGAACTAATTATACCTACTATTTGATGAAATCCAGACGTGTTTTATTTTATTTCTATAATCGAAAACTATTAGTTGCGGAATGGAATAGTTTTGTTCCCCAGGGGAAGTAAATGTGTTATATTTCAGTAAATAATACAGAATATGACGTTTTATTATCATTTTTCTATAGCTAAAAGATTACCAATTGTTTTCAGGCAAAAAAACGATAAAACACAATTTTAAATAATGCAGCATATTTTTAATAGTGTACACTTTTTCGGAAAATGACCCAAAGACATTGTTGGTTTCAAGGCCCAATTGATGAACCTATGTTTCATTGGCAGTAAAAATCTGGCAAAAAAAATCCCTAGTTACGCCCAACCTAATGACGCTCAGCCCATTGGATACCAAATAAAAAAGTTGTAACCTCCGTTAGGAGTATGTTTTCTGTGGTTCTATCGTTGCAACTACCGATCTGATCATGTACTTATTAACATATTATTTTGAAATAAAAAGTATTTTTATAGCCACTAGTATTTCTGAAAATTATATGAATTAAGTAGGTACACATAAAATAACATCTTAGCAAAATAATTTTAAATAATTTGCAGTAAAAATCAATGGATAATTTTATAAATCAAGGTAAAAACGGACCCCAGCGGTTCGTCGTTTCTTTTCCAGCTCCTTCCAATATCGGTTGTCAGTTAAATTTTGATTGTCCTTGTCTTTAAGAGCTTGCTATGCATCAAAAATCACCAAATATGGACTAATCACCGATGCCTAAAAGGTAAATCAATACGCGTGAATTTAAAAAATAAAATTGTGTGAAAACATTGTGTTTTATGTTGGGCTGGAGCCCATAAATGATTTTTTTCTCACATGGTAACAATGGGACTTACGAGGTTAAGGCATAGAAATACATACATACATACATAAACTCACGCCTTCTTCCCATGGGGGTAGGCAGAAACTACAGAACGCCACCTGCTACGATCCTTACATACTCCTTTTGCCTCGTTTACATCCATGGCATAGAAATATTGCTACCAATATTTTACAACACTTAACACCCCATCATATTCATTTAAAGTATGAGTACTCAACTTGGATCTACAACTTGAACATATAATTGCTATTTTATAGAGTTCAATGGACAGTGAAACAAGTCCAGAAGACGAAGCAAGCCGGGCAAGTAACTCAGGCGCAGGCGCAAGCAGCAGTGGATGTGGCAGTGGGGTTGGAGGTAATGGCGGCCCGGGTCGAGCTGAAGGGCCGGGGCGCGCCGATGGGCCAGGCCGCGCCGATGGGCCAGGCCGTGCCGACGGGCCAGGCCGCGCTGATGGACCAGGCCGCGCCGAAGGGCCGGTGCGTCCAGATGGGCCGCTACGAATTGATGGACCACTGCGTCCCGATGGGCCAATTCGTGTTGACGGATCCATGCGAGTTGACGTCGCTGCTTTCCTCGATGATCCACCCCATGCTGATGCACCAGTCCGCGACGAGGGGTCGGCCCCGGGCCCCGCAGACGGGCCTGAGCCGGCCAGTGACGATCGAGCTGGGCTAGGGCCACCGCCGCACCCGCCCTGCCTCGCGCGCTCATTGCAGGCGCTATCAACGCCTAGGCCGCCTGACAATCTTGCCGCTGGACTTGTGGAGCAGTTGCCTTCTGAAGGTATTTCTTTATTTGGGTATTTTATAACATCTTTATGAAGGTAGGTAAATTAATATTATTGCAAAAATAAAAACTGTTTTATCAAAGAAACAATCTCTTTAATTAATACAGCAACATATGTATTCATTAATGACTCCAGATCGTAGATTATTATAGTGTTTATGTGTCTAAGTAAACACATCAATCTTTTATACAGCCTTTACTTGACTACCTTAAGAAACCTACATTTGAAATTATACAGGGTGTAAGGGACAGCCCTCCGCAAACTAACAGGATGCATTCATCTCTTTATTTTGAATCATATTTCACAGAAAATATTCTCAGGAAAATTTTCATTTTTTTTTATCGTATTTTCAGTTACTATTTCTTTAATTCAATGTAAAATTACATTATCTGTACGCAGCACTCCATTTATGTAAATAAAATAGCTAAAATAAAATAAAAAACAGCAATGGATGTTGAAATACTCGGCGGCCGAAAGCTCGCTGCGCTGCTGTTCGCTACGCGCATTTCGCCACGATAACGATACATTGCGTGTGAGGTAATAAATGAAATCAGTTTTATTGGATTCCCTTAACGTTCCTGAAATAACTTCATGTACCAGTCATCTTAGTATGATATACTGAATTCACCCCATCAGTCTGCGGAGGGCTGTCCCTTAGACCCTGTATATTTCCAGAGAAATATTTGATCACTGTCATGATGCAAGTTAATTGTTCTAACGAACTCTTATGTGTGGTTGCAGTGCTGCTGTGCATATTCAGCTACCTGGACGATCTGTCCCTATGTGCGTGCGCGTGCGTCTGTGCGCGATGGTGGCGCCTCGTACGAGCGCGCGTGGCGCCGCCGCGCTGGGCCGTCTTCACTAACAAGCGCTTCCCGCTCTACCGACCCCTACTGTCCAACATCGACTGGCATAAGGTAACATGTCTTCTCAGAATACAAATGAACCAGAAGGCGCAGACAAAAAAAAAACAAAAACATGTTTATTTAATTATATGAAACAAAAAAAATTGTGATAAACACAATAATTTGTCAAGCTATCGTAGCGTAAACTGCTGTGATTGGTTGAATGATTTATCAACAGTCAGTTTCCTTTTTGGACACTGCGCGTCATTGAAGTATGATCGTAGGCGCCGTCTGGTTTGTTCTGCATTTTGAGCTTATCTTACAACTATTAACAATATTATTATTATGTTAAGTCAGCCCCGTCACCACCTTTGCTGGTTGCTATAATTTACTAGGCACAAACTATTCTTGACTGATAAACAAAACAGCTACACCAATTTTGGGATTTTATGTTTTCCTTTACTATTGTCAGATTTACATAGGTACGTCCAGCTAAACATATTGTTAAAAAATTTAGCTACAATAATCATCTGCCTAGCGTTTTCCCAACTATGTTGGGGTCGGCTTCCAGTCTAAACAGACGCAGCTGAATACCAGTATTTTACCTGGAGCGACTGCTGATCTGACCTCCACAACCCAGTTACTGGGGAATACGATAACCCCTGGTAAGACTGGTTGTCAGACTTTCGGTTTCTGACGACCCGTAATGACTGTCAAAGATCCACGAATGACAGCAGGGACCAACGGCTTAAAGTGCATTCCGAGGCATGGAGGGGTCTTGGTATGTAAAGATGGTCAACCATCCATGGACCAACCGCTGCAAGCGCAGCTTAACCTGATCGATCGACTCGTGCGGCTGTTTTTACTTAGCCACAAGTCCAAAAATTTTGCTACAAATTCACTTAGGAGGTGTAACTTCACCACTTTTTACTGCAATATTGTGTAACACAGGTTTGGCAATGATTATTGGAAATGAGTCTTGTACTGTATCTTCTAAGGTCCTAAACCAATAGCCATGGATGGGAAACGCCTTTACCAGTCTTCAAATAACCATTTTACACAATTCCTTGTATTTAAGTGGGATTCATTATACAACGTGGATCTGGATGTACAATCAATTGCATAGATACCTTAGTGTCTATTTTCCAGTCAACGTTTGAGTTCAAGTTTTCAAAAATCAAACTAGATGGCGATGGTTTCTTCCTCAGGTTTCTTCACAACTATTGACTAATTTACGAAACGTATTAAGGAGTTACGAAGAAACGTATTAAGTAAGATTAAGTAAGGAGTTACAAGCTAATACATTTATCTAATTATCTATTTAAGCTTTAGTGCAGCATTACATTTATTAGCATACGTAGCTTAAATGATGAACATAACAAAAGAAACTGAGAGGAATATATTTATTAAGCTAACTAACGAGCGGGTATTAAATTTAATAATTATAACATTCGGGTGGGTTGTTACTTAGCAACAGGAAAAAGCAGTCATCCTAGGGAAACAGGCTCGCCAAACAAAAAGGTACTATTAAAAAATTATAGAGGTTTATTTCTTACAGGGGCCAACCACCATCTCTTAGAGCTGTATTATTTTAATGTTACTTCAGTGTGAGAAAGAGATGGAGCTATACAGGGCGTCTAGCTCCATTTCTTTCCCACACTCAAGTAAGATTACAATAATACTGCTTTAAGAGGTGGTGGTCTAGCTCCAGTTTACTATTCAAAAACAGTCAGTTTAACATTATAATATTATTATCGTATAACATTATAATATTATGTATGACTTCTTATTGAGGCCATAGCTTAAGTATTCGTTTCCAAAATCGAAAAGAGGATTGAAGCTTATGTAACCTCAATAAAAACAAACAGGAGACCAGATTATTTTATCACAAAAGGTATGTAGGGCTACAAAATTACACCAAAATCATATCAACTGGTTAGTAGGCAATATAAGAAACTAAAAATTATGCTGTGTTTGAACTTGAAGTGTTCATAACTTTTTTTAAGTTATTAAAAATACGTAAGTAATAAATTATACACAATAACCAGGTCTCCAGATAATATAAATAATAAGTAAAATAATATTAATTAAGTATAATTATACAGGGTGTTTGGTAGATGAGTGCAAAGCCTGAAGGGGGTGATATCTTAGACCATTTAGAACTTATTAAGCTAAACTTGTCTTAGACGAAGTCTCTTCCTTGTATTTTTTTTTTAAACTCCTAAGGTTTTTAACAATAATACCCATTTTTTTCAATTAATTGTTAATAGTGTCCAGTAAAAGCTGTTGTTATTATTTTTTATTTATGTAATATGTGATTACTCAAACAAAATAATTCCCAAGTATCTGTGTCATCAGAGAAACATTTTACGCCATACTCAAGTTTAGGAAACTTTTAAAAATCAAGAAAAGGTTTTGTTTACGGCATAATAAAAAAATAAAAAAAATAACTTCAGTTGTTCAAACCTTTTTAAAAACATGCTTGGTTATTGTCCTTTCTTTTGAGGTACTATTTACGCAGATATCTCATTAGCTCTTAGAATTAGGATGTGGACTAAGCAAATTGAGTATGAAAATTGTTATTTTTGAACAGATCAATAAAACAACATTTTTGTTAAAATAATTTATTGTTCATGTTCAAAATGTTGACCGCGGTTTCTTATACAAGCGCGTGCCCGTCTTCTCACTTCTGTAGTCGTGATTTTTAATTTCATCTCCTGCTTCATGACTTGAAAAGGCGTTTGGATTCTTTCTATTAATTCTTCTCTAGTTGAAATTTCAACGTGCGTGTAGACGAGCTCCTTGGCCCGTCCCCAAACGAAAAAAATCACAGGAGTTAAATCGGGTGATCGAGGTGGCCAAGGGATGTGCCTGTCTCTGCCAATCCAGCTCTCTGGGAAACAATTATTTAAATGTTCTGTCACGTTTAGGGTCCAGTGTGCTGGACAACCATCCTGTTGAAAAATCATTGGTCTTCTCATTGCCAATATTGGTATTTCAGTCTCGTCCAGAAGCTCTGGGAGATAGTTTTGGAGGAATTCCAGGTAATTTTCGCCATTTAAATTATCTTGTAGGAAGTGGGGGCCAATCAACGTTCGGCCGATTACTCCTGCCCACACGTTAACTGAAAATTTCCTTTGGAACGACACTTGCTTTTTCCAGTGTGGATTGTTCTCCTTGTCGGTCCATCGATGAAGATTATGAAAATTGGTAATTCCTTCTTTCGAAAATTTTGACTCATCGGTCCACAAGATGGATTTTAAAAACCATGCATCTTCAATGTCACTATTTAACAAAAAGCGACAGAACTGAATCCTTCGTGGGGGATCTTCATTTTCCAAACCTTGTACATCCGTGTCGTGGAAAGGATATTTGTTTTCTCGGTGCATCGTATTCCACACCTTCCATACCGAAATGTTGAGGTTTCGAGCTACTACTTACTTATTTATTTATTTAAAAATTATGGATTACCAACGAGAAACATTACAATTATTTTATACATTAATAAATCTTGTGTAATAAATGCGTTATCCCGTAATGTACACTCAATTACACATTATCGAGTAATTTCTCATGCTCTGAATACATAATTAAATTAATATTACATTATTTAAAAAAATAAAAACAATAAGCACACATGCTATTATAAAATATTAAAATTTCTACAATACAATAAGACCAAGCGTTACTTGATTTTCAATATTATGTCATAGTTAATTAGTTAATATAAAAAAAAATATAGGAATACAAAATAACAGTTTAAAATTGAATGATAAAAAATTTAATTTAAAAAAAATTAAAAGTGATAAATGATTAAATTAAATTATTGGAATGATAAGTCAAAGGTCCTCTAACAGAAAATACTTATATAATTTATTTTTAAAAGTGTTAAGACTGTCATGATTGATATCAATCTCAGCTTTGCGGCTTATAGCATTATACAATTTGGTAGCCCTCGTAAGGGGAGAGTTATCACCTAAATTGGTTTTGTGCAAAGGTTGTCTGAACAGATCGTAGGTCTGTGACCGTGGCAACCTGGTAAGAACATTAATACATATTTTAGATAGTAGGTCAGTATTTAGTTTAGATGTCACTAATTTGTGAAGGAAACAAAGATCTAGTACTTTTCTTCGATTGGTGAGGGTTTGGAGTCTAAAGTAATGAACACGGTCTTTATAAGATTTTAATTGTTTCGTGGTTGTGTTTTGTGAGGATAGATGATACAAGAACCTTCTTTGGACTCGCTCAATACGTTGCTTATGTACGTTATAACGGGGTGACCATACCTGGGAACAGTATTCCAGATTACTGTGAACCAACGTCTCATATAGAATAATTTTGGTTCTTAGAGTTGTTGAATGGCTTTGAAGTCCTTAATACAAAACCTAGCATTTTGTTTGCCTTTGATATTATCTTATCTATATGGTCATTGTAGGTCAATTTGCTATCCATCAAGATTCTCAGATCCCGGATAGTATCAACTTCGTTGAGTGTTTTGTCCGTAATAGAGTATTTTGTATTAAAAACATTTTTGTTCCGACAAAATTTTATATGTAAACATTTTTGTAAATTTAAGTTCATCCTATTTTCTTTACACCACTCTACTAATCTATCCAAGTCAGCTTGTAACAAATACGAATCCTCTATACATTTTATAGGCTGGGTTAACTTGAGATCATCTGCAAATAAATAAGATTTTGCGTGATGGAAGCAGTGGATAGCGGTATTAATAAAAATATTGAAAAGCAAAGGCCCTAAGTGGGAGCCTGGTGGTACCCCGGACGTTACATGAAAATCCTCAGATCGGACCCCATTCAAAACGACGAACGACAAACGATCACAAAGGCATGACTAAAACCATTGCAATAGAGGACCACAGATTCCGCAGTTCTCGCGTCTCTGTATTAAAAGTTGGTGGTCTACTTTGTCGAACGCTTTACTAAAATCGGTGTATACTGCGTCAACCTGAATACGTCGGTCCACAATGTCAATAACATCTTGTGAAAAAGATATTAGATTGGAGTGAGTTGATCTGCCCTGAAAGAAACCGTGTTGATTGCATATTATGTGATTTTTCAAGTGGATATACAAATAAGGATACAACAATAACTCGAAAACTTTAGGGATAATAGAGATAAGTGATATAGGTCTATAATGTTTTATATCATTTTTGCGACCATTTTTAAAAATAGGGACTATTTTAGCTTTCTTCCACGCGGATGGGAAACAGCCTGTTTCAAGTGAGTGGTTAAAAAGAAAGGTTAAAGGAGTAGAGAATGACTTCGCGCACTTAGCGAGGAGAATTGGGGGAAGTTCGTCAGGACCTGGTCCTTTGCGTACGTCCAGACATTTTAGTTTGCTAGTGACCATATCCTCTGTAAACGATATGTGACTTAATACATTCAGGTTCCCACAACTCAATAAACTGTTTGATGTATTCGTAAGCTGTGTGGGGTAGTTCTGATTATACACCGATGAAAAGTTTTTTGCGTATAGTTGACAAATATCGGTACTGTTGTCAGCTACTACTCTGACGCTGGTAGTAGGATCGGCATCAAAAGCTGCAATAATGTCTTTCTCGATATTTGGGTGATGTCCTCCTGGGTTGAGTCCAGATTCCGCGTGACGGATTCCAACTTCAGAAAGCCGACGAAATGTGTTGTAAAACACTCTGACATTAGGTAATCTGCGATTCGGATATCTCTCTTGGTACATCTATCGCGCCAAAGATCCATTACCGTCAGCTCTGCCATACATGAAGACGATATCCGCATATTCTTCATTCTAAAAATTAGCCATAGTCGATTGATCACACAAATAAAAGTCCAAAATCAGTGAAGAAGCTCATTGCTAGGGCTAGGCTCAACACCTTAAACACCTCAAAAATCAACACGTGAAGGAGCGCACAACCTCATGCTGTGAATTGTGTAAACACGAATTTGCAATTAAAACATCTTGTCACAAAGGCAGTCGTTACTTGATTAACTGAGGCTCCGAAGATGTGCCGAGTCCACCCGACTACTCGGGTACTAGTACTAGTGTAGATAAATAATGACTTTATATCCTCAGCAACTAAGCTGATTTTTCTATTGAATAACAATTCACTAGACGGTACCTGAGAGTCGCAAAAAGGGCAAGTTTGCTATCGTCGCGCGGCGCCTTTTGTTATGCGAGTTCCCAGAATTTGATTGGTACGCGTGCACCATAATTCTAAGAAGGAATCAGTCACTGATAACTGATTCCTAACAAAAAACAATAGTGCATTAGCAAAAACAGTATAAAGAGAGGAAGTAGGCTATCTCTGGCACAATCCGCGATATAATTGCCTACTGTCTCAGGGTTGTCACTTTTAGTTAAATTTTAATTCAGTGCCAATAAATTGGCAAGGGTCGGGAAATTGTATTTTTTACTTGTATTGTCTGGGTACCTAAACGATGATGAAACCTTTCACGATGAAAGAAAGAGCGACGGGCCAGCAGACGGGCGGCGCGGGGTGGTGATGAGCACGAGTAAACGGTAGGTGATTCGAACTTGATTTATCTGATTCACAATTAGTCAATTACTTATTTTTTAAGTACGATTTTATAACTGTAAGTAGGTACTTAGTTACTATTATACCTACAATAGGTACTGAGAAATAGGCATGACTGGATAAACAAAGCAATAGCGGCAAATCAATTGACAGATCAAAAGTACCTAGTACATTCTAGTGGGAAAGTAGGCCTACCTACTTCCTCTGTCTGATAGAAAACTAATACAACAAAAAATAAGTAAGTAGGTATCTCATCATCAAGTGAAAATGATATGCTAGAAAAAGTGACTTTCTTTGAATTTGAACAGATTTTTAATTTGAACAGAGACAATTCTGGAATCGATGAATTATTAAGACACCCAAACACACAGCAATACGTTCTCCTGCGATTATCACACATTTTTCATTCATTTAGCGGTGCCGAAAAGCCGTGACGCGCGAACCTCGTGCGATGTTAGCCCCGACTGGCGCGCTGCGAAACGGCCGAGATTTGTTTAAGTGTGCGTGCGGCGACGCATAGATACTTTGGCGCAAACATACAAGCCGCGCGCGGTGCGTTTGTATGAAGATAACGTACTTCCTCTCTTTATACTATGGCAAAAATGTAGCATTATTTTGGTCTGTTTAAAAATTAAATATTCGACCTCAATTTGCTTTGTACATCCTGATTCCAAGAGTTGATGAGACATATGTGTAAATAGTACTTCAAAAGAAAGGGCAATAAACATGCATGTTTTTAAAAAGGTTTGAACAACTGAGGGTATTTTTTTTATTATGCCGTAAACAAAACAATTTCATGATTTTTAAAAGTTTCTTAAACTTGAATATGGCGTAGAATGTTTCTGATGACACAGATGCTTGGGAATTATTTTGTTTGAGTAATCACATATTACATAAAAAAAAATAAGTATCAGTAATACATAACAGCTTTTACTGGACACTATTAGAAAATAATTGAAAAAAAGGTGGCTATTATTGTTAAAAACCTTTAAAAAAAAAATTACAAGGAACAGACTTCGTCTAAGACAAGTTTAGCTTAATAAGTTCTAAATGGTCTAAGATATCACCCCCTTCAGGCTTTGCACCCATCTACCAAACACCCTGTATAATTATACTTAATTAATATTATTTTACTTATTATTTATATTAACTGGAGACCTGCTTATTGTGTATAACGTGGGCTACGCACAGAGAATGTAATTTTACATTGAAATAAAGGAATAGTAACTGAAATTCGACAAAAAAAAATTAAATTTTCCTGAGAATATTTTCGGTGGAATATGATTCAAAATAAGGAGCTGAATGCACCTTGTTAGTTTGCGGAGGGCTGTCCCTTACTCCGTATATAATACCCAGTAATGATTATTACGTAATATAGTAACTAAAAAATAATGGAGTTTTTTTTAGATAAAAGTGTAAAAATAAAACTACTTACGTTTACACCGGTCTCTCTGGTTATTTCAGACAAGTTTTTATCTTGATTATGCAAAGCAATTATTTGAGCTCTTGTAACGAAATCAATATTACAACGTGTATTCATTTTTAGTAAAATAAGTAATTCACCTGATTAAAAAGAAAAACTGCACAAAAGGCACCCGAACGAGGTATTCGAAATGAACTTAGCGAATGAACAATTGAGCATAGTCATAACTCCTCGATCTAAGTATTATTAATTATACTACCTACCAATTAGTTATAAATGCATATTCAACCTACCCACCCTCTCAAGTTTGAAAACTAAAACTTAGAAAATCAAATACTTTTGATATTCAATTTTAACATACTTAATAGTTAGGAACGTTTTTTTTTAAACGAACTATTAATTATAAATTATTTGAATGTTTGAAGAGACAAAAAGAAACTACAAAAATATTTTATCTTTTAAAGCCAAAAGCGACGTCATTTAGTAACAGCATAATTAAATTTTGTTAGTCGATAACTGGTTTTACACTAGATGGCGTCATTTCTCGCTTCACACGATTTTATTTCTGTACTGTCCATGGATTTTTGCCTCCGACTGTACAGTCACGAGCACTAATATGTATACACTGAACAATTTTTAATTCATTTTTTCCTACTGTATTGATTTTAATTTTATGTTGTTACGAGCATAGTATTTTGAAACCCATACTATTATGAAAGAGGTCTTATCTCAAAGTTGCAACCGTAATTCCACGAGAAAATCGCTTTTGTATTGTGCTAAGTGTATACCTAGCCTTGCCATAAATACTGAAACAAAGAAAAAAAAATTCTATTGCAAATAACATTTATTACTTTTACAGTGTGTTAGTTTAATACATAAATATAAAACAATTTAAAATATAAAAAACTTATTCGAAGTGGTCTCCATTGGCTGCAATACAGTCCTTTAAACGTTGAGGCCAGTTATCAATAGAAGCACGCACTCTTTCCATGGGAAAATTCTTCACTGCCAATCGTACGGATTGTTTTAGGGACTCCAAATTATCATGGCGCTTAGAGCAAGCCGTACTCTCTAAAACTGTCCATAAATCATAATCCAGCGGATTAATATCGGGCGTAGACGACGGCCAGTCTTCAGCTCTGATGAAGTCCGAAACGTTCGTTTCCAACCAAGAGTGCGTAGACCGAGCTTTATGATCCGGCGCCGAGTCTTGCTGGAAGGACCATTCTTGGTTATTGAACATGGTGTTGTTAAGGGGCTTCACTACCTTCTCAAGAATGGTATCTTGATACACTTGTGCCGATGTTTTGATACCTTTTTCACAAAAGTACTTATGGCTCAGTCACTCCTTCATAGCTAATACCCCACCAAACCATCACTGAAGTCGGATAGTGCCCACGTTGCACTCTGTCGACTAATTGGGAAGCTTCCTTACAGCTTTGAGCATAAATACGGTCATTTTGTTTGTTAAAATGTTGCTCAATTGTAAAAATTTTCTCATCCGTAAACAAAATTTTTCTGTGACCTCCCTTTGCGGACCGCTTCAGTAGTTGTTTCGATTTTACCACCCTATTTTTTTTTAAATTATCAGTTAAGAAATGATCAGTACGTCTCTTATAAGCTGCAAGTCCTAAGTCATCTTTTAAAATATGCGGCATGGTTCTAGGTGCTATCTTCATCTTCCGAGATAAAATCTTTTGCTTTCGGACAGGATTTCTTCGAATTCTTTCCCTTACTGCTTTGACCACCTTTTTTGTACGAACACTACGTGGACGGCCAGATCTTTTTTTGTCACAAACAGGGGAGTTCTCATTGTACATTGGTACAATGAGACCTCCCCTTATAATAATAATAACCCGGCCCGGTAATAATTAATAGCCCGGTACACAAACATTTTACTAATACAAAGCGTATGGAGAGTTTTAAAAATTGCATTTGGCTCCATACCTACTTTGTGTAATGCAATCACAGCGATTCGTTTCTCTTTATCACCCCACTCCATTTTAATATTGCAAAATATTGTACAATGTATTGGCGCCAAAAAAGAAAACTCAATGCACAATCATATAAAAATGACAGATTCCAAATTCAAATGTAATATTTTGTTTATTTTTAATTGTAACAGTATTTATGGCCAGATTAACGACATTAAATTAAAACGAACATAGTACTAGTCCATCGAAACATTTTAAAACACGGAGATTAGCAGTTAATGCAGCAGAATTGCACTCTTCTAATGGAGTCATCGTTATATAACAGTTACACATGCATAACTCGCATATTCCACAAGTACAACACTTCCATACTGCCCCTGTTCAAACACTGTTCTTCTTTAGGTGTCCGGTAATTAATGGATAACCTTGAAATATCATTTAGGAGACGTTATGGCCGTTCTAAAAAAATACAAAAAAAAATTATATATCCCAAGTAGTACCGAAGATAATATGATGTTTTACAAAATAAAATACTGTGTAATTTCTAGTCACACTATTTACTGCCTCTATGCCGCATAGTCAACGTACAATCTCAGAATACAGAAAGAACTTTCTTCGTAAGAACGTTCTTTCTGTATTCTGAGCGTACAATATTATAACAACAAATAACCGATGGAATTCATTCATTTGTGGTCGTGGTGAAGAAGAATGTAAAAAAAAGTTAGTATTTTTTTTCTAAAAAATCTTAGTTAATACTTGGGATATTTTTTTTAGAACGGCTATAAAGTTTGTTCTGAGCTATTTCAAGGTTATCCATTATTTACCGGATACCCTTTATATTTGTATAACTAGCACTTTGCCCGCGAACTCGTCCGCGTGGATTTCGTATTTTCTTCTACAAAATTTAACCCCCCCTCCACCCCTTATAACCGGTAGTTTTGAATAATTAATGATTAAGATCCTTTTACTTATTACAAATTCATTGTTTAATTTATAGACTTACCCCCTTATTCATAAACGTTGCTTAAAGTTAAGTGATGTTTAAACGTCAAAATCTATGGATAACCAGTCGTTAATCATTACTTAACTTTAAGCAACGTTTATGAATAAGGGGGTTATTATTTAATTTATGGATCAAAGGAAAGTAAAATTTTCATATAAACTGTTACTCCCTTTTCACCTCGAAAGAGGTTGAGTTATGAAAAATCTTCAATCATGTGTTTTGTTATTAATGTTTAGATTACTTTTGACTTAATCCAGACACGCAGTGAAACTCTCCCCCAAAAACTTAATTACCCCCTTTTGCTGGTAGATTTTCGAAAAACCCAAAACTTATGTCCATATTTTTTGTCAAAAGTATAAATATCGTTATTCGAGGTTACTGGACAGCATTTAAAAATTCTTCCATACAAAATTTAGCACCCCTTAAAATCCCTTTAGATGGGTAGTTTTGAAAAACTAAATAATGACAAACTTTATTATTCATTTAAGAATGTATTCGTGCTGTTTGGAGTTTATTAACATAAGAAATAAGATTTTTCATCCATTAGAAATCCCCCTTTTCACCCCATTTAAAGGTCGAATTTCCAAAAAACCCTTCTTACGAGCTCGCCTACATTATAGAAGATCTTTTGTGATGTTTTCATCATTTGACTTATAAGTTATTTTTACTCATTTTCCAGCCACGCAGTGAAGTCCTCTGCTGTAAAATTTACTACCCCTTTTCACCCCGTCAGGGGTTGATTTTCAAAAAACCTTCATGCACGTTATTTTTTATTCTCGGTTTTAAGAATAAATACTGAGTTTCAAGTAAATCGGACCTCGCGTAAATTTTTTTCATACAAACTTTGACACCCCTAATCGCCCTTTGGGTGGTAGTTTAGAAAACGTAAAAATTACAAACTTTATAGTTCACTTAGATAAGTATTCGTGCCAGGTTTCAAGTCTATTAACTCAAGGAATACGATTTTTCATACAAACGAACTTTGTGCTCCCCTACAGTATAGAAGGAACCCGCGTGAAGAATTTCACGTTCCTAGACTCAGTAGTTTCCGCTGTGCGTTGATATGTCAGTCAGTTTCTCCTTTTATATACAGGGTGTACGGGACAGCCCTCCGCAGACTGATGGGGTTAATTCAGTATATCATACTAAGATGAAACAGAAAGAGGTACATGAAATTATTTCAGGAACGTTATGGGAATCCAATAAACTTGATTTGTTTGATTACTATCAAACAAATCAAGTTTATTGGATTCCGATAACGATTGTGAGGTATCACACGCAATGTACCGTAACCGTGGCAAAACGCGCGTAGCGAACGGCAGCGCAGCGAGCCTTCGGCCGCCGAGTATTTCAACATCCATTGCTGATTTTTTGATTTTAGCCGTTTTATTTACATAAACGGTGTGCTACGTACAGATAATGTAATTTTACTTTGAAATAAAGGAAAATGTCTCGCTGGTGGTGGCGTGTGTGTTGGATCATTAAGTTCCCTTCAAAATGGTTGAGCTAATGGTGGTGATGCGTCATGTTCGTAAACGGGCGCCGTCAGTAGGGACTGGTCATCTCTTAGCTGCCACGGCTTATTTTAATTTTTGAATCGTTTTTGGTTTTTATCTGTTCGTTGCGGACGCTTTTAAACTGCACGTCTTTCTACATTGTTCTCACATACTTAATTTCAACATGAATGATATAACCAATATTTTGTAACAATATTTTGATTTAAAAGAGTATCCGTGGAGTTTCTTGCCCGTTCTTCTCCATAGAGATCTACGCTTTGGAATGGGCAACTAGCTTTAACTTTCCGACTAATTGACCGACTCTTTGACAATTCAAAATTTCCTGCAATTGGTTTATTTGCAATAAACGCTTTGAGTTTGAGGAATAGTAACTGATAAAATGATAAAAAAATTAAAATTTTCCTGAGAAATTTAACCGTGGAATATGATTCAAAATAAGGACCTGAATGCACCCTGTTAGTTTGCGGAAGGCTGTCCCTTACACCCTGTGTATAGATAATGCTGAAAATCTGCATGGTTTTGTGCACACCCTGGCCAACGTGCAACATTACAACACAGAGGGTTCTGAATGCTCTGATTGGCCGTTCAACGACCAAAGTACGTTTCGTACGTCGCCGAGCTTGAGCGAGTCTAATAATTGAACACACCCCGGAAGTGGGGGATGCTCTCTAAGATAGCCCGCGATATACAAATTTTCTTCTTTCGCGGTACCTTTGGTTTTTATTTTCGTTCTTGCCACCGGTTTCCGAAATTAAAGTTATTTTCCACCTTTTAGTTGTAGTAGGTACCTAACCCACACAAATTCCACTACTTGTTATGTAAATAACAGGGTCAGGAAGTTATTATAACATCATCATCATGCACTAAATGGAAAAAATACGTATTATTGAAGCTAACTCAAAAACCACTCATCAGAACTTGACCAAATTTATATGGGACCACATCCGGAGTATACCCTTTCTTGAAGTCGGTTAACAAATAAAGACTACCGAGAAACAAAACTAATATGTATAAATAATATAATATGTATTTACAAAGCACATTAATTGTTGTTTCAGAAATACCAATGCCTGGTAGAGTCGTGTTTCTGCCGCAACTGTTTGGTGCAGATGTGTGTGCAGGCGCAGCCCGCCGGCGAAGAGAACGCGTGGCGCCGGAACCGACTCAGGATTGAACTCAAGGTACAGTCAGCCTTAAAACAGTCTCAGAAAGGTGTGTCTGAATCAGTAATACAACCTCTCAAGTTAGTATAATCCTCAAACGTTAAGATATCATGAAATAGTCATTCAATAGGATTACTTGGCCTTAGAGAGTTGTATTGATGACTTTAATTATTGTAATTCTGTAAATACATATTTGTTACTGTCGCGAATCATATTTTAATCAACATACAACCTAATACTGACCTGCAAATTGCAAAAAAACGTAAGAAAATTTTAATTTCGCGGCCTACCCTGGCGCTTTTGCCTTAACTGGGTCCTCAATATGTCTGCTGTGGATCTACGTAATCACTCTTTTGCTCACGCAAAACTGTGTGCTTTATTATGTAAAATAAAACTGTAACTTTCCAATATCAATAGTTTTGCATATTTACCGTTCACAAATATTTATAAGTCCAAGAGAGAGAGAGTTCATTGCATCTGAAATTATAATTAATTGTACTTAATTATAATTTGAAAAGTCACTTTGTTATAAATTATAATTTCATATGTAAGTTTAAAAAAATAAATATCATCTCATTCTTACATGTTCTTAGATGTTGCGTAACGACCCCCCAGAAGGCATAGCGGCGACCCCGCTGGACCCCAAGTGTTGTCACTGGCAGGCGAGCGTCACAGGACCCATCGGCTCGCCGTACGAGGGAGGCGTCTTCTATCTCTACATACAAGTGCCGTATGCGTAAGTAGAAACACTTTGCTAGTCCAAATAATTTATATCAATTAGGCACTTTTGAACGTCAAAATTTACAAGAAAAGTTTTCGATGACAAAGGATTTAATTACTCTATCAGTCCTTCTGATCAGACTTTACTCTGCCAATTCGACTGACAACTTATAGATAACAAGCCCGAAGGGATTGCCCATCAGAAAAAAATGCGAACTTCCATGTTTTCATTATTTAAGGCGAAAGCGCCAGGTAGCCCGAGAAATTAAAATTTTCTTATGTTTTTTGTAATTTGCAAGTCAGTATTAAGTTGTATGTTGACTGAAGTATCATTTGCAACCGTAACAAATGGTTTTGATGATTATAATACAACTCCATAAGTTTGTATAATCCTAATTGTCAAGATTTCATGAAATAGTCATTCAATAGAATTACCTGGTCTTAAAGAGTTGTATTGATGACTTTAATTATTATAATTATGTAAATACATACTTTTTACCGTCGCGAATCATTTTTAATCAACATACAACCCAATACTGACCTGCAGATTGCAAAAAACGTAAGAAATTTTGAATTTCGCGGGCTACCTGGCGCTTCTCCCTTAACGCCTTTAGGAGATAAATTTTCGTTTGCTCACTTTCGTTATAAAAGGAACTTGTGCAAAATTTCAAGCTTCTAGACTCAGCGGTTTAGGCTATGCGTTATCTTACGCTCACACGAGACCAATTTTTTAAGACTGTTAAATGAAAAAATGCTTTATTGAAAAATGTAATCAATTGGCGAACTACTAAATAATATTAATTTAATAGGTAATTATTAAAAACACATTTCTATTGTGTTATCTAATAAACTCAGCTCAATAAGTATTATGATCTGTTTTTGAGATGAGTTAAATAAATGCCACAATAAAATATGTTTTTATGTGTTTATATATGTTTGTTTTTACCTATTAAATATTATTTATTAATTTTACCAATTGATTACATTTTTCAAACAATCCTCTTTTCATTTAATATTCCTAAAAATTTGGTCCCGTGTGAGCGAGAGAGGTGACAAAATGTGACAGCCCTCTTAAGTAGAAGATACTTGTCCCCAGGTACCCAATGAGTCCCCCAGTGGTACGCTTCCTCACACGCATCTTACACCCGAACATCTCTCGTCACGGCGACGTGGGCATAGATTCCGTGCACCACAACTGGTCGCTGGCGCTGACCATCAGTAAGGTCCTCATCTCGATACAAAGTCTGCTGACCGACCCGTACACCGCGGTGAGTGTAAGCAAACTTGTATTTCTAGCATGGATGTAGCTAGATTACTTGTTTTTTAATTATAATTTTTTTGAAGTCTGACATATCTCGGGACCCTTTTTTTTTTTTTTTGGATGGGAAATCATCGAATGATCAATGTTATGTAATACACGGAGATAGGATAGTCCGTGGGGTTGCTACTGCCCAACAGCTTGCCACATGCTGCCCTGCGAGTTCATGTATATCTCTTGGTCTGGCTCCTCACCCGCCTAGACCGGTTTCGGCAAAGTAAACTCTACTGGCACAAACCTAGAGTTCAGGAGCGCGCAAGCCCCACCGCGACGAAGATACGGCGGTGGGGTAATTATTATTATTAGTTTCGGTTCTTTATGTTTCTTCTCATTCAAGAAAGGTTAAGAAACCTTACACACGGGTCGGGACCAAGTATGTAAGGCGAAATTTAGATAGAAAAGGTGGATGACAGTGTTGAAGAAGTCAGGAACTTTCGGGTGATGCGACAAGTGTTAAGGGTGGTGGCTTTTTGGAGCATGTAAAGTGAGTGAGTAGGCATCTGTAGGGTGTTAAGGCTTTGTGTGAGAGATTTTGGTATTACGCCTGTAGATGAAAGAACAATGGGGACAATTTGAACGGTTTGCTCTTTCCATTGGGTTTTAATTTCTATGGCGAGATCTTGATACTTACTGAGCTTTTCGGATATGGTGGTTTGAATATTGTGTGAGTTAGGTATTGCTATATCTATCAGATAAACTGTTTTATTGGTTTTGTCATGAACGGTAATATCAGGTCTATTGTAATGAATAGTTTTATCTGTTATTAACGTTCGGTCCCAGTAAATTTTCTGATCCTTACTTTCTAATATTATTTCTGGTTTATATTTATAATATGGCATCATTTCACTAACTAGTTTATATTTATATGCTAACTGTTGGTGTATAATTGCAGCGACTTGATCATGGCGGTGTTTATAAACAGTTTGTGCAAGTGATTTACACGCTCCTGTTATATGTTGTATGGTTTCAGAGGCAGTGTTGCAATGTCTGCACAAGTCAGTCTGCTGATGTTGGTCCTTCATGATGTACTTTCTGTAATTACGAGTAGCTACTATTTGATCCTGTATGGCCAGTATAAAACCCGTCTCGGGATACAATTCGCCTCGTTTGAGCCATTCGTTCGAGTTAACTTTGTCGACGTGTGGCTGGCTCAGGAAGGCTCGGTGTCTTCCGTGTAGGGCTTTTGCAGACCATGCTGCAATTTTTTCTTGTGTACTTATAATGTATTCATTTATTTGCGTGTTCCTGTTTTGTAGGTTTAGTGGTGTAAGTTTTTTATCTGTTTCCGTTACCTGTTTGTGTAGTGATGAATGTTCTGATTTGTTATGGAAGTACGCTCTGAGTGAAAGTATCTGTTTGTTGTGTAAATTGTGTATGTCTATTAATCCTCTTCCTCCTTCTTGGCGTGGCAGTGTAAGACGTTGTATGCATGATTTTGGATGGTGTTTTCTATGTTTGGTGAGAACTGTATTGACAGTGCGCTGTAGTTTTTTGATATCAGTCTTTGACCATCGTATAATTCCGAAAGAGTATGTGAGAATAGGTATTGCAAATGTGTTGATAGCTTTAATTGTGCTTCCAGAGTTTAGGTTGCTTCTTTAAAATAAGGTTGAGGCGGTGTGAGAATTTTTTGAGCACTTCTTGTTTTGACATCTTTTGTTGTATCTGTCTGGACTGCTTAAAACCTAGATATTTGTATGTACTCTGTTCATCCATTGGCTCGATCGATTCACCTGATGCGAGTGTGGAACTATTATTTTGAATTTTTCCTTTTAAAATTGATAAAATTTTGCACTTATCTACTCCAAATGACATGCAAATATCGTCAGAAAATTGTTGTGTTGTGTCAGCTAGTTGGAAAAGCCCTTTATTGTCAGCTGCGTATAACTTTATGTCATCCATGTACATAAGGTGTGTAAGGGTGTATTGTGTGTCATTGTTTGCCAGGTTGAATCCTGCGTCTGTTTTATCAAGCAAGTGTGAGAATGGATTGAGTGCCATGCAAAACCACAGAGGACTTAGAGCGTCTCCTTGAAAAATTCCACGGTTTATACAGATTGGTTCAGTAGCTACAGTCGAGGAGGATGAATTAATTTTAAGGACAGTTTGCCAATTCTGCATGGAAGTTTCAAAGAATTGTTTCAGTGTTGGGTGAATTTTATACAAATTTAGAACGTGTAATAACCAGCTGTGTGGAACTGAATCGAAAGGTAATCAATAAACATTGTGTGAATATCATTCCTGCTTTTAACAGCGCTGTTCATAGTAATTGCGTCAATGGTAAGTTGCTCTTTACAACCTTGGCTATTCTTACGACAACCCTTCTGTTGTTCTGCTAGAATGTTATTTTTAGTTAAATGTTCGTATACTACTTCACCTACGCAGGCTGTTAAGATTTTGTACAAGGTTTGTAAACAAGTAATTGGTCGGTATTTCGCTAGGTTTTTAGTGTCATTCATATCTTTAGGTATCATATAAGTTACTCCGTGTGTTATGTATGTTGGAAGTTTTGGTGATTGGATGAATGTATTTAAATAGTTATGTAAGAATGGATGTATGTTAGAGAATTTCTTATACCAGTAGTTGTGAATGTGGTCAGTGCCAGGCGATTTCCAGTTGTGTGTGCGTTTGATGACGTCTATAAATGTATCTATAGGTATAAACTCAAATTCCATTTCTGGGATTTCTCGTGTTGCTTCATTGACCCAGTCTGCGCGATTATTGTGGTATAGTAGATTTTCCCAGATGTTGGCCCAGAATTCCCTTAGTGTTTCGGAT
Organism: Fissipunctia ypsillon; assembly: GCA_947568875.1. Classification (NCBI taxonomy): domain Eukaryota; kingdom Metazoa; phylum Arthropoda; class Insecta; order Lepidoptera; family Noctuidae; genus Fissipunctia; species Fissipunctia ypsillon. The sequence goes on along the minus strand of OX387659.1, from coordinate 8,296,858 downwards.
GAAGGTGTCTCTAGGGTTTGGTTAGTGGTATCTCTGTGATTAGCTGCAAGGTTCCTATAAAATATTTTTTCATTGTTAGTAAATTTTGTGTTAGTAAGTTTTGTGTGGGGAAGCCGACCCCAACATAGTTGGGAAAAGGCTAGGCAGATGATGAGTAAATTTTGTGTTCTGTACTTTGCGATTCGTGCATGTTATGTATTTTTTAAGTCTACTGGATGCCGCGCTTAATTTTTGTTTTAAGGTGTCTAAAAGTGTTCTATTTGTGTATTTGAGTTTTCGTATTGTGCATGTAGTTAGTATTTTTTCTTCATTTCTTCTACTGCCGCTATTAATTTTTGACTTCTACTACCATTAATGAAACGTGTTAGCCTACCTATGTTTGCTCTTAGATTTTTAATTTTCTTTTCTAATCTGACTTGCCATTTTGGCTTTCGCTGTTTATATGTGTGACGGTCATTTTGTGTAGAGTCTGATAATATTCTAGCTCCGTTGCATGTAGCTGCCGTCCATGCTGCACAGTATATTATGGTCTGCAGTTTGATGAATTCGGTGTCGACATTTACGTGCTTCGGGAGAATGACAGTATTTATGTAAGTAACTATGGCAGAAAACTTTTCACACACATTCCCCACTAACAGGCTATACAGCCTGTTTGTGGGGAATGTGTCAATAAAATTATGTTGAGCTTGTTGAAATGTGGCTTCAATTTCTATGTTGATTTCTGGGGCAGCATCAAAGTTAGTTTGTGTAGGTTGAAATTTAGCAATATCTATGTTGTTCAAGAAATTGTCTTCATTTGTATTTACGAATGTCTGAGATACGATGTCAGTATCTGTGCTGTTGTTTAGGAATATATGAGTTGTCAGGGTATTTGTTATTATTAATAAATGGTCCGCTCTTGACCTCGATCTCGCCTGGTGAAAAGCTGAGGTATACGATTGAATGAGCGTACTCAGAAGATACTGTCCATCATGAAGAAGTAAGTTGGGAGTCTCATTACCTACGAAATGTATGGTAAAAGTTTTTTTGCGACTTATTTCTTTTCGTAACGAGTCCCTTAGAGTTTTTTCATCGTTATAGGAAGCAGGATCGATTGCCATAAAAAGTTGCCCATTTTCTTGCTAACTACTTTTTTTTTTTAATTCTGTGAATGCAGATCAAAATTACTTAAAAAGTTAAGGACAGTCTCCTAAGAATGCTGCCCCGTCTCAAAAATCCATCCTGTGTGATAAATGTCGTGTACAATTACCCGGCTGTAAATATGGCACACCGCCTTCTAGAGCGTTGTCTCTGTCATTTCGCATTTACGCATATTGGGTATTGTGCGTTATTTTGTTTCAATTCGCGTTTGAGGCATGTTTAAGTGTGTGCCATAAGAGACGCATGCTCTAGACGTAAGCCATGTTTTTACTTATTAGTCTCTTTGTGAAGTTATAAAGTATCTCGTTCAGGGAAGTACTACCACTACCTATAACTCCTGCCGCGAAGCAGCGTTTCTGTGTTCCGGTTTGGAGGGTGTTTATGGCGATATGAGACATTTCAGCTATTTCCCTGAGATGGCACCGTATTGCGAAGACTCTTGATTATTTTCGATAAGCGTGCTAAGATGCAAGCTTTTCTTTGTCATGAAATACCAACAAAAAAGGGTCTTGCTTGACAGACACCGACGGACAACAAAAGTGATCGTATAACGGCCGAACCCAATAACCTATCTATCTCCAGTTTTGGCGTACTGGAGATAGAAAAACCTATCTATCTATGGTTTTAACGTCCCAATAATCTTTATGAGATTATGGCATCTTACCGGCCTGACATAAGGACAGATAGAATTATGCTGTCTACCATCAATAGCGATCAGTCTTACTGAAAATAGGTTATTGGGTTTATTTGGGCTGTCTGTTTTTAAGGTCAAGGTGGTTTTTGGTCATTGCCGCCTATGGGTGCTTACATAAAGAAACAGGTTTCCGGAACAGACAAACCCGTGCTTGGGGTCGGTACCGATCGGTGCGGGGTTAATAAGGTAGTCGGCACCGACAAGTTTAAACCTGTATCTTTATAAGTGAGCACATAAGATAACATGGGAATATTATACCTGCACCGATCAGTACTGTCCCGCACAGACTCGTCTGTACCGGAAACCTGTTTCATTATGAAAATATCATAGCTGTAATTACTCCGTTGCGTTTCAAATTGAGCTGTACACTTAGACTTGAGGCGCTCGACTCGCAATTCGAAGCGCACTTCATATCAAACGTATGTTAAACGTATGTACTAGCCTGATATTGATTTCTAAAATGCAAGCCGTGTGATGGGATTTCCCATCGGCAAAACTTACGAACTTTCATCACCTATTTAACCACTTTAGATAGAGGATGAATTGCCAAAAATCCTTCCTTAGTGTTCACTTTCAGTATACCACGTGTAACAGGAGGATTGACTTTCCTTTAAACCACATAAAGAGAATCATGTTCTTTGCCCGTATACAAAAAAATCAATCAAATCCAAGGAATACTTTAGCCACAGGAAATTATTTTTCAATTTCTTATTTTTCAACATGATGTAGATCTGAGTCCGTTATAATAGGTAAACATTGCCGCCGCCGCGCCCCGCACCCCGCACCGCACCGTTGGTTAGTGACTTTGTGTAGATAAAGCGTGTTTACTTTTTATGCAGTTGATTCTACTATTTATTTTGTTTGAAAACTGTAATTTTTTAATTTTCCATTAACTACTAATCTTCGTGTTTTAAAGTGTTTCGATGGATTAGTACTGTGCTCGTTTTCATTTAATGTCATACATCCAGAAACACGTTGTATAAAGAACTCTTGTCATACTTCTTGAGCCAGCGCTTTAGGCTGTACGTTGTCTGTCAGTGAATGATTTACCTACGTAGAAGATAAATGTTTTAAACTTTTGAATTACACTTACTCGCACTTATTTCATGTGTTATCATTGATATATTGAAGATTGTATCTTTATTTACATTCTATGTATGTGCTAGCTTATAGATTATTCATTTTATTACAAACTAGCTGTTGCTCGCGGCTTTGCCCGCGTGGATGTCAATACTTCCCTATTTGTATCGGATTTTGTTCACAATTTCATGGATTTTACTTTTTTTGCGAGGAACCCTAATTCTTTTTCTAAAATAAAGTAAAAAAGTATCTTAAGTTACTCCTTATAACATCAGCTATCTGTTAGTGCAGGTCCCGTCAATATCGATCCAGCCGTTTCGGAGATTAGCCGGAACAAACAGACAAACAAAACGTTTTTAAATTGTTTTTTTTGTCATAAGTACCGTATATACTTTCATATGCATTTAGTAAAAAGCTGTTATTTTGACATCACAAACAGACACTTAAATTTTATTTATTTGTATAGATGTCACCTTGGTTACACATCATTTGCTTAAAAACATCAGTAAACATACATAATATTTAAATCTACCTAAATCTGAATGATTCAAGTGTTTACAAACGTTTATAAATCCAATTAGATAGTTAATAATAAATGGAATGATATCGCTAACTGAAATGTTTACTTTGATTCGATAATTCAAATTGATGTGTTTTGATAACTCAGGAAATAATGTCAAACGGGATTTGTAAATAAGTAGCAGATATTTATAATTTCTGTTTTATAATCGACTACCCGTAGTTGTGGTATAGATGTTCTATGTCACGAAGTCCGTTTGGCTATGAATGTTGTCAAGCGTGCACATGCACATTGTTTTTGTGTGTGTAACCTCGAGAGCGCTCAGTGTCGATCGGGACACGGTCCGGATCAGTAGTGTTTTTAGTTCGCGCCAAATTGTTTCACGGAGTAAGGTCAGCATGGCAACAAAACGAAGAAGAGTTGTCCATAGTGAGGTAATATTTATTTATACGTTTTCAATTAAAATTTTATACAAAGATACTTAATATAGCAATAGAAGTATTTATAAAATGAATGTTTTTTTGTGTTATAAAATGTTTATATTTCTTAATTATTTTGATTACATTTTGTTTTAGGGTCGAAACATGATAGCTAGTGTTGTGAATTTACAAAATCATTCATGGAACCCAACTGTGATTTGTCTCATTTACGAGACATTACACGGCGTACAGCTGAAGCTACGGGTGTTAGCCAAAAAAACAGTTCAAAGAATATTAAAAATAGATAAGGAATTGCCATCCACTTCATCAAAATTCACTTCACCTATTAACCCTTAAATGCATAGCGATGTAAATCTACAACATATGTTTAAAACCTCATATCTCTTTATGTAACCACCTTTGGAGTGTTTTTTTTCCCATTTCCCGAATGATTTAAATTTTTGTTTACTAAAAATAAAAATTCATGCATTTAAGGGTTAAGAAAAGGAGAAAGCGAGATAATAAAGTGGATATAGATAAATTTTACAGCTGATGTGGTTCGCAGTACTGTACAAGATTTCCATATTGTCCATAAAGAAATTCCAACATTAGCTAAGTTAAGAACAGCATTGAATGAAAAAATCGGATTCGAAGGTTGTTTAGAAACTGTTCGCAAGTTACTATTGAAATTAGGTTACAAGTGGCGCAAAACAGAGAACAACCGTAAAGTCTTGACGGAGCGTCATGATCATTGTCTACACCGATGAGAGCTACGTCCTTTCGACACACGTGCGAAACAACACCTGGGCAAAAAAAAAGGAAAGCACTCCGTTTTTAAAAAAAAATAGCACAGGCACTCGCTTTATTTTAGTGCACGCGGGAACCAAGGATGGTTTTATTGAAAATGCTTCTTTGGTTTATAAGGCCAACTCAACAGCTGGTGATTACCTATCATTCAAATATGAGCTATGATAACTATGTAAAGTGGCTAAATGAAAAATTGCTACCCAATTTACCTCCGCGCTCTGTCATTGTCTTAGACAATGCATCTTATCACAAAACACGGGCTGAACGACTACCGACGCAATCTACAAAGACAGCCGATATGCAGCAATGGCTCAGGGATAAGGGTATACCATTTGACGAATCTCTTCTTAAATTGGAATTGTACGATATAATAAAGAACTACAAAGCCCAACACGTAATCTACAAGATTGACGAATTTATAAAGAGCAAGGGTTTTGATGTCTTACGCCTTCCCCCCTATCACCCATAATTAAATGCGATTGAAAATATTTGGGGGATCGTTAAAAATTACGTCGCATCTAAAAATATCGAGCAAAACATGACGAATACGGAAAGACTGATCAATGAAAGTTTGGGTCAAGTTAGCAGTGAAACGTGGCAGAAAAATTGTGATCATGTGGAAAAAATTGAAAAAGACTACTTGAAATATTTTGATCTCGATTTTGAATTTATAATCAATGTACAAGATGATTCTGACGACAGCAAAACGGAATTGGAAATCGAAAATTTATCTGATAGTGATTGAAAATACTGAATAGTCCTACTTGTTTCGTTTCTATTCTGTAATACCAATACTTAATTAAATGCCTACATCTTCTTAATATTTTTGTATTTATTGCAACCAAATCTAATTTATATACACAAGTATATACTTTTAAAGCCAAAATTTTATTTCGATTATTAAATCTCGACTTGAATATATATCAGATTTCTTTGCTAACGTTACCCACTTTTACACACACAAGCGCGCTTGTCGGGATACGTCACTACTACAATCAAAGCCGAACGGACTTCGTGAAATAGAATATCTTTACCAGTAGACAAAGTAGTGGTAAACAATCTCGCCATAATAAATATTATAACAAGTAAGCTATCGTAGCATAGCTATAAATCAACTCTGGGAATGCGTTTCACATTTTTATCATTCTGAAATGAACTCTACAGTTATTTACACAATGTGGAATTTTGTGTAAACTACACATTTTTCTATAACTACAAGTATCATTGTTCGCCAGGTATGCATGGAGCCCGAACTAGGCGAGATGTACGTACGAGACAGGGCGCGCTTCGAGACCCTCGCGAGGAACTGGACCTGGCGATACGCAATGCATGACATCCTCTCTTACTGAGTGAAAATAATGGTGTTCCCAGTGCAGACTATCACAGTGATACGTGATAAGACAAGCAACGTAAAATGGCAAACTATATTTATTGCCTTTTACCGAGAATTTTGTTCTTAAATTGGTTCAAATTAAATTAGCTAGCAAAACTCCGCAGACGTGATAGGTATCGATATCAAAACACGATAAAACGGAAAAAAAATTATAAACTCATAATTTCAAGTAACTACAAGCGGCTATAGCCAGCTGTAGTTACTCGAGTTTAAGTTTTTTTTGGTTGTTTTATCGTCCTTACTTATCCATACCCATCACGTCTGCGGAGTTTCTCTAGCTAATTTAATTTGACCCTTTATTTTTGGAGACGAATCAAGGAGTAGGGTATTATAATATACCTGTAGGTAGTATGTTTTAACTTTTCAATGTCACACAATTTATAATTTTATGAACTATCAATATCGATATTTTATATTACACATGGCAAAAGGCAGGCAATAAACGCACTTCAACTTAATTTGAAAATATAACTGCAATAAAACATGTACGAAATTAATACATTTTATTTGTTAGTTTCTTCTTTTCCTCTACTTTTTTAAAGACTAGCGAGTTCCATCGTTCTTTCAGTTTCTGGCAGTTACATAGGGCTGGTATACATATCCCACTTCCGGGTGCCCTACAGTACCCCGGGTAAGGCGCTTCACCTTTCGGCAACCATCTTCGTGTGTTCACAAAACGCAAAGGGTCATATACGGGGTCATCTATCAACTCCCGCAGATGGCCTAAACGTACTGTGTAAAGTTTGGTCTGGATTTTTAGACTACCCGGTATGAAATAGTGAATGTAAACCGCGATTGTGAAGAATCCCTGAAATTAGAATACAATATTATAGTCGAGTGGAGGAATCTGTGTTCTCTGTACATCACAAGGTCAAATTAAATTAGCTAGCGAAACTCTGCAGATGTGATCCGCACATATCGATACCCATTTTTCTAAACACGATAAAACAAAAAATAAATAAATATACGTTCTTTGGGTTAACGACAGCTCGTAGTTACTTGAAGTATGTGTTTAAAGATTTTTTTTGTTTTATCGGGTTTAGATATCAATCCCATCACGTCTGTAAGTTTACACAATAAACAGATTTTTTAAAACTGATATTCAATCACACTACCTACGGTCGTTGACCCCAAAAAATATCATCATAATTTTTTTTTTTTTGTTTCATTATGTTAAATATTCCATCACAACTGTATGTAGTTTCGCTAGCTAATTTGACCCTTTATAACTAACGCAACGCCTCTGCTCTTTAAGGGACATTTTCATTTCACTTTGGCACGTGCACACGGCCTCGCAAATACCTCTAGCCACGGAGCGACTATTGGCCTGGCAGAAGTTCAGGCGGGCCCCGTCACCCTGTGGCTGTTCCTCCTGAGAGGAACGTCGTCTAGGGCGTTAGCTTGTTTAGGCGACAGACTGACAAAGTCCGCCGCTCGCAAGGTAACGCACCTCTGCCTACGCCGTTCAGTAATGCAAGCGTGATCTATGTGTATCCAGGAGTGTACTTACTTGAATTTCAATAATTTCAGAGTGTATTTTATGGATCGCCATTATTGATAGCAGTTCCTAGGTATACTTTTATCAGACACGCTTATTTTACTACGCAGTCGGTCATACCAGGCATGTGTGATAGTGTTTTTATGTGATATCAATAAAAATATTTGATAGGTACTCTTGTATTTTGATTAATAAATGAGTAATAGAAATTTTCGGGGCTTTACTTTCAGAAGAATAGTTGGGTGTTTTTATTTTGATGTTTTATTTTCAGAAGTTTTTTTACATGGGCAGTATACATAATATCACGCCTTGTTTCCCCGAAGGGTTAGGCAGAGATGTACCTATAGTAGTACACACATGGCATGGCATGGACAGTATAATAAATGCATTATCGGTAATAAAGATAATAATTATGTCTGCCTCTCAAAATGGATGCTGGAACGGGTCCCGCGGTACTAAGGAGCTACTCCTCATCGACATGGCCATTAACCTGAAGAAGGTATTAATTAGTCTTCTTTCGGGCGGAAACAAGGTGCGCGCCTTCAACGGTTGGGTCATGCCGGTTTTGATGTACTCTTTCGGCATACTCAAATGGACTCAGACCGAACTAGACGCCCTGGATAGGAGGGTCCGTACACTGCTGACCGCAAACCGGATGCATCACCCACGACCATCGGTGATAAGACTGTACATCCCGCGGAAGTGCGGGGGTCGAGGCTTTTTAAATGCGAAGACCCTCCACAACCGCCAGGTGTGCAGCCTCGGGGAATATTTTTAAAAGCCGACGTGGGTATGCACCATGATGTGGTCGCAGTGGACAACGGGCTCACCTCGCTCTCCATGGCTAAAGAGAACTGGCGCAAACCTGTAGTACTTACTACAGATGACCGCAAGGCGGTATGGCAAAGCAAGGAGCTTCACGGGCGCTTCTATCCGGCTGTTCATGAACCCGGTGTAGATTTCGTAGCGTCCGTATCCTGGCTACGTTTTGGTGATCTTTTCGGTGAAACTGAAGGTTTCGTCTGTGCAATTATGGACGAAGTTATCTTGACGAATAACTATCGGAGACATATTATGAAGGACGGGGCGATTGACGTGTGTCGGGCATGCCACCGTCCGGGTGAGTCTATCAGATATATCATCTCTGGTTGTTCTCGTCTGGCTAACGGCGAGTACTTGCACAGACATAACCAAGTGGCCAGGATTATTCACCAGCAACTTGCTTTGAAATACAAACTTGTGGACTCTGAGATACCGTATTACAAGTATGTGCCCGACCCAATCAATCTGCCTAGCCTTTTCCCAACTATGTTGGGGTCGGCTTCCAGTCTTAACCGGATGCAGCTGAATACCAGTATTTTACATGGAGCGACTGCCTATCTGACCTCCACAACCCAGTGACTGGGTAATACGATACCCCTTGGTAAGACTGGTTGTCAGACTTCGGTCTTCTGACGACCCGTAACGACTGTCAAAGATCTACGAATGACAGCCGGGACCAACGGCTTAAACGTGCTTTCCGAGGCACGGAGGAGTCTCGGTATGTGAAGATGGTCACCCATCCACGGACAACCCCGGCAAGCGTAGCTTAACCTGATGGATCGACCCGTGCGGCTATTATTACTTAGCCACGAGCTCCTCAAGTATGTGCCCGACCCAGTTGTCGAAAATGACCGTGTCACGTTGTACTGGGATCGGTCTATCATTACTGACAGGACTATTGTCGCCAATAAGCCTGATATAGTGGTGATAGATCGATTAGCGCACCGCGCAATGTTAATCGATGTTACCATCCCACATGACGAGAACCTCGTGAAAGCCGAGAAAGAGAAACAAATAAAATATCTCGACTTAGCGCACGAGGTTGTTGACATGTGGAATGTGAGCTCGACTGTCATTGTGCCGATTGTCGTAACGGCCAATGGCCTGATAGCCGAAAGCCTCGACCAACATCTCTCGAGGCTCTCGTTAGGCGGTTGGATCAAGAGCCTAATTCAGAAGGCAGTACTCCTTGACACGGTTCGTATTGTGAGGAGGTTTCTGTCTCTGCAGCTCTAACCACCGGTAGCTTGGACCCTGCTCCCGATACCGGTGGAACTCTATTTTTTTATATTTTTAAATGTTTTTTTATATCTTTTTATTTTAAGAAATATTTAAAAATGTAAATAAATAAGACTGAAAAATCAATAAACGACATAATAATGATAATAAAATTATATTTATAGACATAATAATCATAAAGACTACTATACTTCTCATAAAATCCTATAACTTTAAAATATCCTAATAATAAATTATCCCTATGAATTAGATGGGAAGGTCAATATTTTTATTTTTTTTCATAATTTTTAATATTTTTTTCACTTTTTTAAATTTTTGTTTCCTGTATTATGTCTTTACTAGGTAAATTATTACCACATACAACAATAACAACCAATCCCCTATGAGGATAGTTGGAAGCTAAAAATCGACCCTGTTCTTGCGTTGACCTCAGTATACTTTATGTATTTTCTTCTTATTGTGACACATTTGACAATTCTGTCGCACGTCAAAAGCCCAATTCCCGTAATTAAAAACGTTCTAAATCTAGTCGAAATCTCATCTCAGTAACAATCAATGTCAAAAATGTAGGGAAATTAGAGGTATTTTTGACATATTGAAACAGATCGGGCTGTGAACGTTCTTAAATTACAGGAATTGCCCCTCTGCACTGTTTCACTCTTCCTAGTGCGATCCTTAGTTGCTTTTTTCCTACATTTCTACTTCAGCAGACACTTCACATCCATTGGTTTTCATACATTGCTTAACATTATTTTATAGTTACACTTATTTATGCTAACCTTAAATGTTTTTTTTTTTGGGATTTTGTTTTTATTTTTTGTTATAAATCCTGTTTTGTTTCTGTTTTCTTTTTGTTACACCGCACTCGTCAAGAATATTGCGTTATACTAATTTTTTTTCATCTAGAATGTCCCCTGGATCTTCCTCTGGAGGGCCCCCTGGATCTTCCTCTAGATCGTCCCCTGGATATTTCTCTTTCTCGTCTTCCTCCTCTTTCCCTGCAGCGATCCACACATTTCCCTCCAGACCTTTCTCCCGTCCGTTCTACAGATTTCCCTCTTGAAGCTCCTCGAGACCTTCTCCGAGAGCGATCACGAGATCGACCTCTAATATGGCCACGGGATCGTCCCCTGCAGCGGCTGCGAGACCTTCCCCTGGAGCGTCCCCTAGACCTACCTCGTGAACGATTGCGGCTTCTCGATCGATCTCTGGATCGGTCTCTAGAGCGAGAACACTTCGTATCAGCTTGTACTTCGGTACTTACTTCTTGAGTCTTAGAACTTCCTTTCCCGTAGGCCCCAACTCTAACGACGACTGCTTCCATCCTTATTGCATCTCAGATTTCTGTAACAGACTAAGCAGAACTGTTTGCTTTGTTAATGACTGGTTGTTGTAGTATCACTTAGGTACCTTACTTGTGACGACTCTCCTGAATGAATGTCAGGCACACAAGCATCCCGCTTATATCCATATTTGTCATCTAATATAGTGTAATTCTATTGAGCAATAATTTTATAAATTGTGCAATTCTTATATAATAATTTCACGTATTGCATCAGTATTGCGCAATAAAAACACTCCAGATTAGCATCTGGAGTGTTTCTATTAGGTTGTATGTTGATTCAAATATGATTCGCGATCGTAACAAATATGTATTTACAGAATTTTTTTTTTTTTTTTTTTTGATATTTCTCGGGACCCCAGGGTCCCGGACCTTTAGAAGGCATATGAGGGGCCGAAGCCAACTCGCAGAGGCCCGTTAGACGCTTTCAATGGAAATGAAGCACTAACCGACGATTATCCCTGTGCGTACTATGCAAGTGCACCCAAGGACAACCCCCGGATGGTGTAGGACTATTGCAGAATATGGAGACAAAAAAAAATTGGGCTATGGGTTTGGATGGCTAAAGTGGACTGGTTATCTAAAACTATGGAAGGACTATGGCCCCTGCCTGACCAATGTGTGATAAATACAATACACGGATAAAATGGCAGGGGGTGACTTGCACACTCAACAATGGGCCCCCGGAAACGGTCGCTAGCACATAGTGTCGTAGCGACAAGGGGGCAACATGTCTTGAGGTGCTTAAGAGGAGTGGAGAGGTATTCCACGGCTATCAGGACAATCCCGGAAGTACGGTCAAGATCCCTACCAGCATCTTACTGGACTACTTCCTTCCTCCGAGCACGTTTGCTCTTGCGAATCTCTACTCAAGCCAGCCAATAAAGGCAAGAATGAGGTGGGAGGTCAGTTCTCGTCAGTGTTCACTCCAGCCGGCCAATAAAGGCAAGCCAGAGATGAGGAACATGACTTCTCCCGGGAGATAGGGTACGTGGGGTCGCTACTGCCCAGCAGCTCGCCACATGCTGCCCTGCGGGTTTCTGTATCTCTCTTGGTCTGGCTCCTCACCCTAGACCTGTTCCGGCAAAGTAACCTCTACCGGCACAGACCTAGAGTTCGAAGCGCGCAAGCCCCACCACGACGTCAACGTAGAGATACGGCGATGGGGTTATTATTATAATCATTAAAGTCATCAATAATACTCGAGACCAAGTAATCCTACAATACAATCGAATGGAATCCTACGGAGGTATTACTTTGCTTGGGTACTTTTACTAGGAAGCTAAGTAAAACTACCCAAGCAAAGTGAATAAAATTTTGGGAACACTTCCTCTACCAAAAGAAAATGAAGAAATTTCAAAGTCGGCATATCGATGAACATCCTACTAATTCCTATTTCCTACTAATATCCTATCCTACTTCCTACTATCCTACTTCCTACTAATCCTACTTCCTACTAATATTATAAACGCGAAAGTTTGTGAGGATGGATGGATGGATGTTTGTTACTCTTTCACGCAAAAACTACTGAACGGATTTTGGTGAAACTTTACAGTAATATAGCTTATACATCAGAATAACACATAGGGTACAATTTATAAAGATTTTGTGTGATTTGGCCATAATATAACGATAAGAATCAATTAAGTCGGAAAAATTCCTGCTTTCTGAGAGCTATCTTGGCGTGCGCTGCCTAAACCGTTAGAGTTACACGAAGATAAAATGTATCGTGGGAATGTTTGTCTTAAACTTGCATTAGCATTTTCTGCTCTCTTATCAAGTGAAACAGAAGGCCAATTCCCGTAAATAAAAACGGTCAAAATCTAGTCGCTATCTCATCTCAGCGACAATTAAATGTCAAATTAGGAAAACTATAAAATCAGATTGTGACAGATTAGAACGCGAATTTTCTTAAAATTACCGGAATTGCCGCTCTGTTCTATCATAGACATCACAGTGAAAATGGAAATCTGCTATTTACATATTATAATTATTATTATTGAAAGCATTTCAATAATTAGCTCTGGATGTATACATACGGTCAAAACTGATGTCGATAGTCAATAATATAATATTGATTGCTAATATCTGAATACTACTACAACAAAAAAACATCTAATTTATGGATCATTCTTTATTGCTTCTTAAAAATAAACTATTACGAGGACACATTTTATTGTTGATGACAAGTCAAGGCCCGAGGCAATTATAGATCAAAGTAACGTTAGGAAAGGATTTTAACAGATTTTATACTTATAACAAAATTTACATATTGTGTCAAAATTATCATGTCTGCAGAATAATAATAAAATACGAAGTTGATTGAAATATGTACTTTCGAATTACATACGAAATTTAGAAAATTATGAATACTAACCCAATAATACAAACAAAAAGCAGTTTATCAGTTACTAGATTAACAACAGAATGTTTGAGGTAACAATCTATGGAGAGTTGGAAATGTCCATGTTATCAGGAGAATTCTTTTCGTCACATACATCAGAAATCTTATTTTCTAAAACAGAAATGTCCTTTTCTTCTATAACAGAAAGATTAGGAGTGTGATCTCGCGACTTTCGGTCGTGAGGCGTTTTAGAGTCCCTATGCGAGCGACTCTTAGAATGACGACTGCCCGACCGGGAACGCTTACGATCTCTGGATCGAGACCGCTTTTTGTCTCTCGATCTAGATCGTTTTCTATCCCGAGATCTAGTTCTTTTTCGGTCTTTTGAGCGAGAACGTTTGCGGTCTCGCGACCTAGACCTTTTTCGTTCCCTAGATCGAGATCTCTTTCCCCTAGAGCGCGACCTCCGGCGGGACCGCGAACGTTTCCTGCGAGATCGTGAACGAGATCTGCGCCGAGACCGGGAGCGGTCGCGCTTTCTGTCACGAGATCTGGTCCGCTCTCGTTTCTTTGATGGTGACCTCTCTTTTTCTTTTTCATTGTCCTTTTCTGGTTTTTCTTCGGCTGGCGTGGACGCCTTGGACTTTACGTCAGAAGAGTTGCCATTGGTTTCCACGACGACTGGTTCTGGTTTAATCTCTTCTTTCTCCACTTTTTCTACTTCTTTGGGAGGAGACTTAGATTTTTCCTTCTTCTCCTTTTCAGTAGATTCCTTCTTATCTTTGCGATCTTTGTCTTTATCTTTATCCTTGTCTTTGTCACGTGAACGGTCGCGCTTGGAGCGAGAGCTGCGGTGGCGAGACCGTGAGCGAGACCGCCTGGAGCTGCGGTGGCGAGAACGAGATCTGTAATAAAAAAATATTCATTTACTAACTATGCAAACAAAACAGCTAACAGTATTATTGATAGATTCAGAAAATGTTATTATTCAGAACAACATTTCTTAGCCGATAAGAACTTGATTGAAATTAAGTGGTTGTAATTTGTTTACAATAATAATTTAGGTAGAATGTACATGGATTCCTCAGAATAGATTTATTGTCAACATCTATACATATACAAAAAATCGATATATTTTATCTATTCTATGAACTAAATAAATAGGTAGGAGGTTCCCCCAGGAGGCGTTGGGTGGCGACAATCTCTGCAAGGTGGCTGGTAACAGCTGGACGAGAGTACCCGAGGATCCAGTTAAATTAGTGCGATTGGAGGAATATGTCCAGCACTGAACTGCTATAGGCTAAAGATGATATATCTATACAAAGATATTATTATACAGGACAATTTTAAAAGGAGCGCGAATATTTCAGGAGGTAATCAGGTGCATGAAACTGGACAACTTTCCCCAAGGAACATAGGTCGAAATCTTAAAATTGAAAATCGACTTTTCATACAGTGACTGGTCACGTGACTTATGTTTGTATGAGAAGTTGAATTTTATTTTTTAGATTTCGACCTATGTTCCTTGGGGAAAGTTGTTCAGTTTTATGTACCTGATTACCTGCTAAAAAATCCGCACTCCTTTTAAACTTATCCTGTATTACTCTCATCATCATCTTATCTAACATGAGATTTAAGTTGCCTGGCTGTGCCTACAGGCGATATGGAAAGATACACACACCAAGTGTCTAGGAATCGAGCATGTTTTTGCTAGTTACTAAAAATCAGGTTTTTTAATTACATTTTTTGCAACTCCTATGGATATAGAAGTGATATATATAGGATATAGGAGTGATATAGGAGATATATTATAGTAAATTTCGTCATTTGAAAAGGGTTTTTGAATTTCGGTCAAAAGATGAAAATCTTCTGTCAAGTCGTATTCCTATATTATTATAATCCTGCAAAGGGTTTGAGACTAAATCAGTCAAATTTCTGCCATACTTCTAAGTGGAATCAATACAAAAGAACGTTATTATGGAGAGAAGACGTATTTTGAGCCGAGAAGAAATGATGAGAGCCGTGGGAATGTTGGAAGCTTCTTGGAAGGTTCTATGTTCGTGCTTGTGGCAATCGCTCTCATGATATGGACGGGTTTTTGGATCGGCGAAAGAACCAAAGTGATTTGGATCAGAGGCAATCTCAATGTCCAGTTATGCTGAAACGATTGTATCAGATGTCGTCATTCCTTTGCGGACCCAATTTGGTGCTTCATTTCTGCTTATGTATGATAAATATGATAATGCACATCCACACACTACCAGTTGTTGCAGCAGCAAACACACATGCCACAGCTAATATCAAAGTCGTACCATGGCCTGCTTAATGGACAGACTTGAATCCCATTGAGCATGCATGGGATGTACTTCAAATAAGAGCTCTGCCCAATATGGATGCGGTACACACACCAGAAAATCTTTTCGCCTGTTGCAACGGATGTGGGCAGTCATTCCTCAACGTGATTTGGGTGAACTCATATTGAGTATGCTGAATCGCTGCGATTGTGTTATACGCGTTAATGGCGGAAATACAGACTAATTAATAATTGTTTATTAATAAAATAAAAATAATTAATAAATAAAAAACAATAAAAAAATAAAAATCAATCAATCAATCAAAAATAAATTATTAATTGTTTGTTTATTGTTTATTAATATTTTTTTATCGCGAAGTCTGAATGCAAAAGCAGAGAGTACTTATAAAGGGCAATAAAATATTTTAAAACAATATCTTGATCCCTAGACACTTGGAAGTGTGTAGATCAAAATGATACACTTTTGGTGCTATTATTATTCACTAGTAGTGTCTCACTGCAGGGCAAAGGATTCATTCCTTTCCACTTGTCTATATACTGCAGTTTAAGGCCCAATCTTTGAGAATTAATATCTAAATCTAAACTTATCATTAAAAGACTAAATTCCTGATGCCCACCAACCAGGCAGTTTCAGCCGTTTCAACAGACTCGAGAGAGTGAAGGACCATTGAATCGGTTAAAACTGACCTGGTAGAGCGGCGCTTGTGACGTGACCTTGAGCGACGGGAGCGGTGTCGGGAGCGAGAGCGGGAGCGCTTGGAGCGGTGGCGCGAACGAGAGCGGCGTGAGCGAGAGCGAGACCGCCTCCGTGACCGCGAGCGAGACCGTGTCCTGAAAACAATGGTAGAAGGTCAAGGAATTTCTTTAGGCATAGTTTTCTTTCCAAGAAAAAGTAATCTCTTTAATTAAAAATAGAAAAAATTGTCAGGTCATTCTATTTTCTTGGTCTATATTATTTTTGGGTATATTTTTTTTTTAAATCAGCTGTTCCCTACATTTTGACGAGTTATGCGAACATAAATGTAGAGTACAACTAATTTTTTTTCACTATTTCAGGTTTGGTCCCATAGTAAAAGTTGTTCATAATGATGAGTACAACACTATCCTGGCAGCTCCCTAGCCAATAAAAAAGCAGCATGTATAAAATAAGATTACATCTTTATGCAATGAGCTAGTGAAATCTTACCTCCGTTTATCCTTAGACAGAAGCCCTATGACTGGGTCGATAGCAGCTGAGATCAAGTTCTGTGCTTCCTTCACTCTGCACATGGCTTCTTCAATCTCTCGTTGAGCCGCCTCATTGCTCTTCGTCTGTGGCTTGCAAATAGCTTGCGTTGCATGATGCACCTGTAATATTGTGGAATTATTGTTTAGGTATTTGAAATCATAATAAAAGAAATCAAATAGGTCCAATTAACTTTTATAGTAATGTACATTGTACATACAGTGGATTTCATTTATTACGACCTTGGTTGTAGCGACCATTTACCTATAGCGACGTTAAATCTAAGTCCCTTGAATTTAAAGCATACTTTAGTACAAAATTCATGTGGCTATAGCGACTTTGGATGTAACGCCGAGTTCGGGTGTAGCGACTGTTTTTAATGAATCATTTGTAACAAATTCCTAGAAATCCCATGCAGATATTGCGACCGGAGTCGGCCGCCAAAGACACAAAGATTTTTTTCTTTCACAAACATTTCTTATCTTTTGTTTACATCCATTGCACACAGATGGTCAGCAAGTGTGGAGACCTTTACCTTTTGTTTATAGATATCAACTAAGTAGGTAGGGGAAGCGTGTACGTTTCGGAGCTTTTATGGTTCAGTTACAAAGTGATATTCTGAGTAGCAACTGGGTTTAGTAAACTTTTGAATAAGTATGGCTGCTAGACGCACATTCACTGTTAAAGAAAAGGCGGAAATCATTTCAAAATTGAAAAACGGTGAAAACAATGCTGATTTGTGCAAAGAGTACAAAGTTTCCCATTCAACAGTATCTACGATGTGGAAAAACCGTGATAAAATATTAGAATGCTTTGAATCCAAATCCTTAAAAATTAAGAAAAACCGCAAACCGACGCATCAAGATATCGAAAATGCCCTTCTAATGTGGTTCAAAGCCCAAAGAAGCCAAAACGTACCTTTGAGCGGTCGTCTGCTGCAAGAAAAGGCTAATCAATTTGGCAGACTGTTTGGAAAAATGGATTTTGAGTGTTCGGAAAGCTGGATATACCGATTTCGTCAACGACACGATATTGTAGTAGGCAAAGTTTGTGGAGAAGCCGCTAGTGTATCGCAAAGTGACTGTGACAACTGGCTAAAAACAGTTTTCCCAAAATTGACTGAAGGTTATACTGATAGCCAAATATGGAACGCTGACGAGACAGGTTTGTTTTTTAAGTTAACTCCTGACAAAACCTTGAAATTTAAAGGGGAAAAGTGCGTTGGTGGAAAATTATCAAAAGATAGAATCACCGTGCTTGTTGCATCAAGTATGGCAGGGGAAAAAAGAAAATTATTGGTCATAGGCAAGGCAAAAAAACCCAGATGTTTCAAAAATGTTAAATCTTTGCCAGTTGATTACGAAGCAAACAAAAAGGCCTGGATGACTTCAGAGATTTTCGAAAAAGTTCTACGCAAATGGGACTCCCAGTTAAGAAATAACAAAAAGAAGATCATTTTATTTATTGACAATTGCCCAGCTCATCCTAAAATAGAGAATTTGACCAACATAAAACTGGCATTTTTACCACCAAACACTACATCAGTGATTCAACCGATTGATCAAGGGATAATTAAAACCCTCAAAAGTCATTATAGGAAGATTTTAGTACAGAAAATGATGAACGACATTGAAAACTCGGCAGGCCCGTTTTCCGTTAATATTTTAGATGCCATTGAAATGGTAACTACGGCATGGGCTCGGGTGACTCCAGATACGATCAAAAAGTGTTTTCTACACGCTGGGTTCCGTAAATCTTCGGCTATCACAACAATTGACGACGACTCCGATGATGAATTGGACATACCATTGGCACAACTGACTACAGTATCATCAAGCGGAACAAATGTTGCGGACTGGGCAACATATGTTGATATTGACAGTCAACTTATCACTACTAGCGATTTGTCCGATAGTGAAATTGTTGAAACTGTTGTTCCATCACATACGACGCAAGATGAGGAAAATGAGGAGGAAGAAGAAGATTGCAAGGAAGGTGAGATTCCTACAACTAAGGATGTGTTAGGTGTTGTAACAAAGCTTAAAAGATACTGTTTATTTGGTGATGGAAAGGATATTATAGATATTGAAGAAGTAATGAAAATAGAATACACCCTACAGCGTACACTAGCACAAAAAAATAAATTGAAGCAAACTAATATTACACATTTTTTTAAATGTACCGGTGAATAACTATGTGTGCAAATATTTTCAATAATAAATGAATATAAACTACACATGTGTACGTGTCTGTATCTCTTTACCTTTGCCTGTAACGACTTCCGGATATAACGACGAAAATAGAGTGGTCCCTTCATTGTCGTTATACCCGAAATCCACTGTAGTACATGACAGTAATAATTAGTACTTGATAGTAATAATTAGTAGGATGCTTATCTGGTAGTCCTAATGCCTATCTTATGTCTATGGCTTCACTCTCACTAAATCAAATTTTCAGTAGAAAAGCTACAAAAAATAATTGAAATGAAAAAATAAACCATTATTTGGTATTGCTAAAGTGAAATAGATACTTGAAACATGTTTGGTTAGTAATTCTAGACTAGACAGATATCTAACTACTTAAAAATTCATATCTCACCTTGATGGCCTGTCCTTCAACCAGACTGCCATTCAACTGCAGTGCTTTTATGATAGTCTCCTGTTCTGTCATCTCAATCAGTGCATACCTCTGCTTGTCTATGTCCCGGTCACAAAACCTCATGTATTTCACTTCACCAACTTGACAGAAGTGATCTATTAACTGCTGGGAAGTTAAATTGTCCACATCACCGACTAGGACTGTCCTTCTTATTTCCTCTATCTTTCTGGAGTCGTAGGCAGCCGGTAGCGGCGGATATGGCGGCAACCCTAACGCAATCATTTTAGGGTCGTGAGTTTGGATTACCTGGTTAGGAGGAACGCCATCCAGGGCGTTGATAACATGCGCCGGTAGACGCGGCTCCACTGTGCTCAGTCCCGGCACTAAGGTCCCGTTGCTAGACATTTCTAAAGCTTTGTGCTCATCCGGAATCTCTCCTGACTGCATAGGAATCACTATAAGTGCCCGATCAATGAACACAGTGTTGGTCATATGCTGAGCGACGTTTACGGTTGCGGAATCGTAATATTTTACATAACATATTCGAGACTGCACTGGGCAGGACACGTCTCTGATAGTTGGATACAATCTAATGTCGTCAATTTTCCCCAAATACCCGAAAAGTGTTTGCATCTGATCTTTGGTGGCCTGGGGTGCGATGTTGGTGACTTGAATCACCCTCGTGCTGCCCGAAACCATTTTCGACGATTTGCACATTAAAGTTACAAATGCTGAACACTTACAACTTAAGTTTGAGGTTTAGCTGTATCTAGAAACCATTTAGATTCTACATCTTGTGTAATTTACATGAAAGTACTTTTGTGAATTAATATTTTTCGCAAACCACCACACGCTTTCTTTCCACAGCTAAAACAGAAACCACAGACTAAACAGAAACAGAAACGTCAGAAACCCAACTACAGAGTAAAAAACCTAGATTTTTTTTTTTTCTAAACCAAAATCTAAACGCCTATAATTTTTAGAAATAATTAACTATATAGATTACAGCCATAGCGTTATAATGAATAGAGAAGCTATCGTAAGCAAAATTCTTGCTCCATTTTAGAAATAATTAAAACAAAAGTACGCTGCAGCATTAAAACATTAGTGATGTCGTCTAACCAAACTGTTAAAACATGCAGCGCTAGATCGCTTACAGAGTACAGTTTTCTCGCGACCAAAACTTCATAAGCGCCGGGTATTTCATGGCGCTTACGCGTTTCGTTCAAAGTAGTGTAACAACAGGTTTTTTTAATTTGTTTTTCAGGTAAGTTTAACTCTGTAAGTCTAAGTGTTTTATATGTTCAATGCCGGCTGTAGCGACGCCGGAAATTGTGCCAGTCAACCTGCCACATCGCTTGATGTGCAGCTGGTGAGATGTCCACATTGCTCCCAGGCACGCTTTTTTAAAGGCGAACGGGGGCTGAGGATACACTATGGCAAGATCCACAAATCACATAGTGTACCACTGGGCCCCCCAGCCACATCCCCAACATCAACACCTCTTGAACAAACCTTGTGGAAAAAGCTAGCTAAATTCAAAAACTCTACCCCAGTGCTAAAGAGAGTTCCCCGGGGCGCGAGACGATCTGTTGCACTGAGTTTGGTGCAATGTCTCCGTCTTGTGACCCAGGAGAACTCACAAAGTGCCTGGGAGCAGTTACTTACCTTCCCTTATAGGATTCTGCATGTTCAAAAAAATCTGGCAACTAAAAAAACCTTAACGAACCTAATTAAAGAAAATTGTATCAATTCGACCCCAATTTTAGATCCAAAATTACCCGCATTCAATAACCTATCACAAAAAAGCTTATGTTCACATGTAGAATCCAAATTAGGTGAAGGTGACATCAGGGGAGCGGCCAGGATACTGTTTAGCAGTGATGTGGTGGCGCCTTACTATCCAGAAACGCTAACAGCTCTAGAGAGTAAACACCCCGCGCCTGCGGATGGTCTCACCTTTTCCGACCCCCCCGATCCTCCCGACCTAAATTCAACCTTCCTAAACGTTTCGGCTCCCCAGTTGATTGCAGCCGTGAGCTCCTTCCGAAGTGGTTCCGCCGGCGGCCTCGACGGCCTGACTCCACAACATCTAAAGGACCTATTAAGTTCAGGCGCCGGGGAAGCTGGTGAGTCGCTATTGAAGGAGCTTGCGGCCCTGATTAACCTCATGCTCACCGGCGTTGTGAACGAGGCCGTCATCGATGTCTTGTACGGGGCCAACCTATGTGCCCTGCGCAAGAAGGACGGCGGCATTCGTCCCATCGCCGTTGGGTGCACGTACAGGCGTACGGCAGCCAAAATATGCTGTAAGCTGTATAGCGAATCGCTTACAGCTAAGTTTCAGCCCCTACAGCTTGGTTTTCCACCTTTTTAAACTCCAACAAAGGTGAGGTCGTCCTCAAGGTTGACGTTAAGAACGCCTTTAACTCTGTCAACAGGGACACTTTGTTGGCTGAAGTCAAAAAGGAAATACCCGAAATTTATGGTTTTATGTGGCAATGTTACAGGTAGGTACCCTTCTAAATTATTATACAAGGACAATGTTTTGGAATCTGCAGTAGGATGCCAACAAGGTGACCCTCTCGGGCCAGTTATTTTCAGCTTGGCTATTCATCCAGTTATCCAGAAACTAAATTCAAAATTTAACGTGTGGTATTTAGATGATGGAACGCTAGGAGGTGATGTAGACACCGTTTTGAAAGACCTACAGCTTCTCAAAGAGGAATTTAAATCTATTGGCTTGGACCTTAACCCATCAAAGTGTGAAATTTACCTTTCTGACATTACCGACAGACAACTGACTCTAGAAAAATTTAATGCAATAGCCCCACAAATCAAAATTTTAGAAAAAAGTTCACTGCACTTCCTAGGTTCCCCAATTTTAGAAGACAGCTTTTCTCCATTTATCAACGAAAAAATCAAAAACTTCAACGACATTTCGGACAGACTCTTCAAAATTAATTTACATTCGGCATTCACCCTGATTAGATACTGTTGTTTTGGCCCAAATTTTATTTACTTTCTACGTTCTTCCCCTTTATGGAAGCAGCCAAACCTCTTGGACAAAATTGACCAAATTATTCGCAGCACACTAACATCCATTTTAAATGTGGCCCTGGACGACCGAGCGTGGCTGCAAGCCACACTACCCATCCGTTTTGGTGGCCTCGGCGTCCGCAAAATTACCAGTATTAACTTACCGGCGTTCCTGTCCTCTGTCCACAGCACGGAAAAGTTGACCGAGAAAATTTTAGCCCCCTCCTTGGTTGACTCAGAAGTGCCGTGTTTGACTGACGCAGTGAACGCCTGGAAAGTGGCTTGCCCGGATACAGATCGGCCCTTGAACTCATCTTCCCAGAGGCAGTGGGATGAACCGCTCTGCAGGTTGGTACGGAATAATCTAATTAATACGACCACCAATACTGCTGAGCGTGCCCGCCTGCTGGCTGTGGGGGAGTGGGAGTCGGGCCTCTGGCTTCAGGCGCTACCGTCACCCAACATAGGCACTATGCTGGGTGACACCACCTTCCGGCTCGCTACTTGTCTGCGTCTGGGCGCTCCTTGCGTGGCTCCGCTTTGCTGCCAATGCGGTGTCAATGTCGACTGCCTCGGACAACATGGCCTATCCTGCAGTAAGAGCGCAGGCCGGATAGCACGGCACGCCAGCATCAATGACATCATCCGTCGTGCTCTTGTCACCGCCGGGGTGCCAGCTGTTTTAGAACCCAATGGCTTAGCACGCGACGATGGAAAGAGACCAGACGGAATGACCATAATGCCTTGGAAGGTAGGTAGGCCTTTGGTGTGGGATGCAACGTGTGTCGACACCCTTGCGCCATCCCATCTTCCTAGCACGGCAGGCTGTGCTGGAGCGGCTGCTGCGGGTGCGGAAAACCTCAAACGGCGCAAATACCCCAGTCTTATTGGGACTTATATGTTCGAGCCGTTTGGGGTTGAAACACTTGGGCCATGGGGTCCGAGTGCCCACTTAGTTTTTCGAGACATCGCCAGGCGGTTGGTCGACTCCACACGTGACCAGAGGGCTGGCCTATTTTTTGGCCAAAGAATCAGCATTGCTATACAACGTGGCAATGCTGCCAGCCTTCTGGGCACTTTTCCTGTTGACAGCGATGCGGATGAATTTTTTGATGCCCTCTGATTATTTACCCCCTCCCTTTTTTATATACTTGTACATATTATTATTATTATTTTAAGATTGTTAGGTTTTAAATTATGTCAATAGTAGAATATATTACAACAGATGCCCTTATAGATTATACACCGCAGAAAAGATACAGCTACGATACGGGTTTTGTACCTACAAAACTTCATTAGAGTACAATTCATACTCTATTTCAAAATTTATAACTGTTAAATAAATAAAAAAACGGTAAAGTAGAAAAGTAAAAGACAATGATTTGTTATACGTTTATTTATACTCAATTACGTTTACAACAGTTTAAAATAACATAAATCAAATTAAACTCTCACCTCAGTGAAGCTTCCATACTTAAATAACAAACTTTGCGGTTGAAAAAAACAGTAAGTAATAGTAATAGTAATAAACCATCTGCCCCCAAGATGTAGCTCGTGCAGTCCGTCCGTTACCTAACTGGAAGTCTCCAGGGCCGGACGGGCTGCACAACTTCTGGATCAAATGGTTTACAAGATCGCACGCTCTCAAAATGGATGTAGGAATGGGTCCCGCGGTACTAAGGAGCTACTCCTCATTGATATGGCCATTAGCCAACAGGTTCGTCGTTCCCGAAAGGATCTGTCGACATGTTGGATAGATTATAAGAAGGCCTATGACTCGGTGCCACATACATGGCTCATGAGGGTGCTAGAGTTGTATAAAGTAGATGCAACTCTGCGCACCTTCCTGGTGTCGTGTATGGGGCAATGGAGGACGGTCCTTCGCTATCCAGGATGTCGAAATATCCAGAGGAATAGCGAGCCGATTAGGATCGAGCGAGGCATATTTCAGGGTGATAGTTTGAGTCCGCTTTGGTTCTGCTTAGCCTTGAATCCCCTAAGCACACTGCTGGAGGATTCAGGTCTAGGTTATCGGCTGAGGAGAGGTGGTCAGGTTATATCTCACCTCCTCTACATGGATGACCTAAAACTCTTTGCCCCCAACAATTTGCAACTGATGGAGCTACTGAAAGTAACTGAAACTTTCAGTAGCGCCATCAGGATGGAATTTGGTGTGGACAAATGTGCGGTCATGCATGTAAAGCGAGGGGAGATTGTGGAATCCGAGGGAACCCAACTCTCGGATTCCATAAACCTTAGAGCCCTCTCCGCAACCGAAACCTATAAGTATTTGGGTATGTCGGAAGCGTTGGGCATTAATGCTGCTGACATGAAGCAAACGTTGTAGGAGCGCTTCTTTGGCCGCCTGAAGAAGGTATTAAATAGTCTTCTTTCGGGCGGAAACAAGGTGCGCGCCTTCAACGGTTGGGTCATGCCGGTTTTGATGTACTCTTTCGGCATACTCAAATGGACTCAGACCGAACTAGACGCCCTGGATAGGAGGGTCCGTACGCTGCTGACTGCATATCGAATGCATCACCCGCGATCATCGGACCCTCCACAATCGCGAGATATGCAGTCTCAGGGAATATTTCCTTGAAGCCGACGTGGGGATGCATCGAGATGTGGTCGCAGTGGACAAGGGCCTCACCCCGCTCTCCTTGGCTAAAGAGAACTGGCGCAAGCCTGTAGTGCTTGACACTAACGATCGCCTGGAGGTATGGCAGAGTAAGGAGCTTCACGGACGCTTTTACCGGGCCCTACATGAACCCGATGTAGATTTCCCAGCGTCCGTAGCCTGGCTGCGTTTTGGTGACCTCTTTGGGGAAACCGAAGGTTTTGTCTGTGCAATTATGGACGAAGTTATCATGACGAACAATTACCGGAGATTTATTGTGAAGGACGGCACGGTTGACATCTGTCGGGCATGCCACCGTCCGGGAGAATCAATCCGACACATCATCTCCGGGTGTTCTCGTCTAGCTAACGAAGAGTACTTGCATAGACACAACCTTGTAGCCAGGATTATCCATCAGCAACTTGCTCTGAAATACTCGTGGAATCGGAAGTGCCGTACTACAGGTATGTGCCCGACCCAGTTCTCGAAAATGGACATATCACATTGTACTGGGATCGATCCATCATCACTGACAGGACTATTGTTGCCAATAAGCCTGATATAGTGGTGGTGGATCAAATAGAGCGACGCGCAATGATTATTGACGTATCTGTCCCGCATGACGGGAACCTCGTGAAAGCCGAGAAAGATAAGCAAATCAAGTATCTTGACTTGGCCCGCGAGGTTGTCGACATGTGGGATGTGGACTCAGCGATCATTGTGCCGATAGTTGTATCAGCAAATGGCTTTTGCCAAGAGCCTCGACCAACACATAAGGAGGCTCTCGTTGGGCAGCTGGATTAAGGGCTTGATTCAGAGAGCGGTACTTCTGGACACAGCTCGCATTGTTAGGAGGTTCCTCTCTCTGGAGCCCTGACCGCCGGTAGCTTGGACCCTGTTCCCGATACCGGTGGGCTACTATTTTTTATATTTTTAAATGTTTTTTTATAATCTTTATATTCTAATATTTAAAAATATAATTTATATGTATTTATTTTAATAAAGGAAATAGTAATAATAATAGCAACTAATGACAACACTGGCAAGTCAACAAACGTCTGATTTTTCTTTTATCATATTTTCCATTTATTTATTACCTCAGCCATATTTTAGTATCAGAAAGCACGAAAATCAATAGAACCTTTAGAAATAAATTGAAGAGACAATAAAAAACATGAAAATGAGAAAACAAATAATTAGGTATGAAAAAAGCAAGAATGACGGCTGTCAAATTCGGCCTGATGAATGAATGATGATGAAGAAAATCAAATATAAAACGGAATGTTGACGAGATCAGCAACTCGCCGCGCACGCCTACCACCTCCGGACTCGTCGCTCAGCTCCGCCCCGCCGCTGCCGGTACCCAGCTCCATCGAGAGTGCTGTGATACCGGCCATGGCAGCTGCGTCGAGCTCGAGCGACGAATATTTTTCCCCGCCGACGTCGCCAACACCTGTACGTCGGCAGGGGAGAGGCCGGCCACCGAAGAGCTTGGGACTTAGGGGCCAACCGGCCCCGAGCCGGGTCCCCGCTGCCGGTGGTTGTGTGCAGCGCATGAGATGGACTCAGTCTATGAACGAGAACGTCATGCGCGCATATTACGGGTCTACAGAGGGAGGAACTAACCTCACTGCGTACCGCAATAGGATGCTGTCTCTCTTCCAGGAACTAGAACCAACCATCAACACTTCGGCCCAACGACTGTCGGATCAGGTGCGGGTCATCCAACGCAATCACAGGTTGGACGATGCTGCACTTGATAGGCTGCGCTCAGAGGTACTGAACAACCATATCGTCTCGACTTCGGCACAAACCGCGGTACAAGCGTCACCCATAGATGCAATCCCGCCGCGGTTCAATCATGTTGAAGAAGAATATGATAGGGTTGCCACAGTAAGTAGCCAGTGCAACGTCCGATTGAGGAGCGCACTGGAGGATGCGTTTCGTGAGTATAGGTCAACTCCGACCGAACTTAGGCCCCGATTACCACGCTTACCTATGCACAAGAAAAATAGGGCGCTGGTGTGTGCCTTGGACTCGCAGCTTAAGAATGTGTTCGAAAGCAGCGAGGATCTTGTTGATACACACTCGATCCTGTATTGCGCGGCTGTTGCTGCATGTCGTTTAGCTAACGTCAAATTTCCAAACTGTGACGGAGCTACTCGACCAAAACCAGCCGTACCAGCCTGGCAGTGCAGGATCGAGCGTCGTATCGATGGGACCAGGGTACTCATCGGCAAACTATACTGCTTCAGGGAGGGCAATACACGACCACGAGTGATGCGCTTTGTAAGGCGGGCATTCTCGGGGACTGGAATCAGCCCTCGAGAATACATGTCCCGTGTCACAGAGCGCATCGACTTCCTGAAGCAGAAAGTTTGTGCATGGGCGAGTCGTATTCGGCGGTATAAGCGGCGGGTTGATCGATACACGCAGAATCGCATGTTCCAGAGCGATGAGAGGTGGGTATATAGAGCTTGGGAGCGACCTGAACAAAATGTGACAGACGTGTGCCGCCCGGATGATGCCGCTACGAATGTATTCTGGCGCAGCATCTGGTCGGTGCCCGTCTGTCACACTGAGGATGGCTGGATGCAGGACGTCGAGCGAGTGTGTGAAACAATACCAGAAATGGAAAAGGTCGTAATTACGCCATTTGACGTAGCCAGAGCAGTCCGTCCGTTATCGAATTGGAAATCTCCAGGACCGGACGGACTGCACAACTTTTGGCTGAAATGGCTAACTAGTTCACACACTTGCCTGGCATCTCAGTTCCAGTCATCCTTAGAGTCTGGGTCGCTACCGCAGTTTCTAACAACAGGCGTTACCCACCTGCTCCATAAGTCAGGTAGTCCCGCGGAACCCAAGAATTATAGACCGATCACGTGTTTGTCGACAGTCTATAAACTTCTTACATCCATTTTGAGAGCGAAAATTAATATACACATTGAGAGTAACTTGATTATATCTGCCTCTCAAAATGGATGCAGGAACGGGTCCCGCGGTACTAAGGAGCTACTCCTCATCGACATGGCCATTAGCCAACAGGTTCGTCGATCCCGCAAGGATATGTCGACATGCTGGATAGATTATAAGAAGGCCTACGACTCGGTGCCACATACATGGCTCATGAGGGTGCTTGAGTTGTACAAGATTGACGCAACTCTACGCACCTTCTTTGAGTCGTGTATGGGGCAATGGAGGACGGTCCTTCGCTATCCAGGGTGTGGTCAGATCCAGAGGAATGATGAACCTGTATGGATTAAACGGGGAATATTTCAGGGCGACAGTTTGAGTCCACTTTGGTTCTGCTTAGCCCTGAATCCTCTAAGCACACTGCTGGAGGATTCAGGTCTAGGCTATCGGTTGAGGAGAGGTGGTCAGGTCATATCTCACCTCCTCTATATGGATGACTTGAAACTCTTTGCCCCCAACAAATTGCGACTGATGGAGCTACTGAAGGTAACTGAAACTTTCAGTAATGCCATCAGGATGGAATTTGGTGTGGACAAATGTGCAGTCATGCATGTAAAGCGAGGCGAGATTATGGAATCCGAGGGAAGTCAACTTTCGGATTCCATACACCTCAGATCCCTCTCCTCATCCGAAAGCTATAAGTATTTGGGTATGTCGGAAGCGTTAGGCATCAATGTCGCTGACATGAAGCAATCGTTGAAGGAACGCTTCTTTGGTCGCCTGAAGAAGGTATTAAATAGTCTTCTTTCGGGCGGAAACAAGGTGCGCGCCTTCAACGGCTGGGTCATGCCAGTTTTGATGTACTCTTTCGGCATACTCAAATGGACTCAGACCGAACTAGACGCCCTGGATAGGAGGGTCCGTACATTGCTGACCGCAAACCGGATGCATCACCCACGATCATCGGTGATGAGACTGTACATCCCGCGGAAGTGCGGGGGTCGAGGCTTTTTAAATGCGAAGACCCTCCACAACCGCGAGGTGTGCAGCCTCAGGGAATATTTTTTAAAAGCCGACGTGGGTATGCACCGTGATGTGGTCGCAGTGGATAATGGGCTCACCCCGCTCTCCATGGCTAAAGAGAACTGGCGCAAAGCTGTAGTACTTACTACAGATGACCGCAAGGCGGTATGGCAAAACCAGGAGCTTCACGGGCGCTTCTACCGGGCTCTTCATGAACCCGGTGTAGATTTCTTAGCGTCCGTATCCTGGCTACGTTTCGGTGACCTCTTTGGGGAAACTGAAGGTTTTGTTTGTGCAATTATGGACGAAGTTATTTTGACGAATAACTACCGGAGATATATTATGAAGGACGGGACGGTTGACGTGTGTCGGGCATGCCACCGTCCGGGTGAGTCTATCAGACATATCATCTCTGGTTGTTCTCGTCTGGCTAACGGAGAGTACTTGCACAGGCATAACCAAGTGGCCAGGATTATTCACCAGCAACTTGCTTTGAAATACGAACTTGTGGACTCTGAGGTACCGTATTACAAGTATGTGCCCGACCCAGTTCTTGAAAATGACCATGTCACGTTGTACTGGGATCGGTCTATCATCACTGACAGGACTATTGTCGCCAATAAGCCTGATATAGTGGTGATAGATCGATTAGCGCGCCGCGCAATGATTATCGATGTTACCATTCCACATGACGAGAACCTCGTGAAAGCTGAGAAAGAGAAACAAATAAAATATCTCGACTTAGCACACGAGGTTGTTGACATGTGGAATGTGACCTCGGCTGTCATTGTGCCGATTGTTGTAACGGCCAATGGCCTGATGGCCGAAAGCCTCGACCAACATCTGTCGAGGCTGTCGTTAGGCGGTTGGATCAAGAGCCTGATCCAGAAGGCAGTACTCCTCGATACGGCTCGTATTGTGAGGAGGTTCCTGTCTCTGCAGCCCTAACCACCGGTAGCTTGGACTCTGCTCCCGATACCGGCG
The DNA here is from genome assembly GCA_947568875.1 of Fissipunctia ypsillon. Taxonomy (NCBI): domain Eukaryota; kingdom Metazoa; phylum Arthropoda; class Insecta; order Lepidoptera; family Noctuidae; genus Fissipunctia; species Fissipunctia ypsillon. The sequence goes on along the minus strand of OX387659.1, from coordinate 8,266,844 downwards.
GACCTCTATTTTTTTATATTTTTAAATGTTTTTTTTTTGTATATATTGTTATTAGAAATATTTAAAAATGTAAATAGATAAGAAAGAAAATAAATAAACGAATAATAATAGTAGGAAGTAATTAATGAATATCTTAGTTTCCCTCAAATAGGATAAGTTTTGTTAGTTTCTGTCTTTTTGTTGTTCAGACGTATATTTTTACCTACAACCGGTTTTGTAATGGGACATCTGCATGTTTTAGTCTATGATTGTAGATGGCGATGAAAATTTATCTTTTCTTTCGTGGTATTACGATATTACTACCTATTTATTCACTAGATCAAGAAATTATTTTAATTACTTGCCTTCTCAATTGTTATTTACGTCCAGATTCACACTTTTATTCAAATTATCGTACTATAACCTATTATTAGTGCCGCTCCGTACACGCCCACGCTCCATGAATGTCAAAGTCGCACTAAGTAAGGTGTATGGATTGCAGTACAGTTCAGTCGAACAAAGCGAGTGTTCGGATCGCCAAATCTAGTGCGTAGTACATATATATCGATGATTACAGTTTTCTATAATACCCACATAACGGAGAAAAGTGTTTCTTTTCACTTTGGTACTGAGATCAATAATCTGTGTCAATGTGCTAGTGTTCTTTCTCACTTTAAAAAAAAACAGAACTATTTTTACTCTGTGTTTAATCAAATAAGTACAGTACTAGAAACTAATTCTACCAAAGAATATACTACTCTCTGATGAGAGGACGAGAGAGTACTACCTAGTCTGTGATCAAATAACTTGAAAGCTGGCGGCAAATACGATTTCATTTTGATCCTCTTCAATCCCCTTGGAAGAACATCACTCCTCAAAATGTTTAGTGACAATGATACGCTTGAGTCATTAAAGTTAAGACTGAAATCTGGTATGTAAAAACATACATTACATAATTTATTATAATGTAGGTAGGTATTCAGGATGCCTATGGTAGGTCTCTGGTATTTACCCACGTTTGCGGAGAAACGTGACTTCAGCGACGGTTTTCGTGCGATCATGCGTAAGGGTAATTCATAACAAGCGGGGTTCCCGGCCAATTACTTGCGGGAAATTACTTGCGATATTTTATTTCAGTGACCAAACAGAAGTTAACTAAAGAAAGAGAAGTATTAAAACTACGCAACAAAGAACGATCGCTTACTGACGAACTCAATACGACCAAAGCCGAAGTAGAAAGTTTAACAGAACAATTGGAGGTAATAATTAGCAGCTTATTATAATCTATGGAGTCAAGGTTGGTATCGAAGCAGATATTTCCCGGGCGTCATGGAGCCTTTGCCTTTTGCGGAGTTTCGCTAACTAATTAATTTGAACTTGTATGGTTGCTTGGATTGGCTTGATTGAATAATATTTTGTTGCTTATTATCCAGCTCCTGAAGAATCAAATAACCCAGAGTAAGCATCAGATTTCAATGATCGACATGTGCATAGCATCTGAAGATTTGAAAATAGAAACGCACATTGATATCCTAAATGACCACCTGGGAGGATTTCAACAACTGTTTGACAGAGGTATGGAATGTCGATTATGTGTTATATAGTTACTACTCTTTGGTGTTATTTCACAGTAGCTACCCGGACAGGCGCTATCCAGCAAATAAATAAAAATAAAAAACTGTTTTTTTTAAATATTAAATTTGCTGCTATAGATACTTCCAGTATTTGCCGCGGTCGGTTCGTGGATGGGCCTAGCCGGCTGGCTTAGCCGTGCTTACGTTAAGCCGTTTGGTCGCGGCTGTTATTTGTTAATCTTTGACAGTCGTTACGGGTAGTTGAAGCCCAAAAAGCCTGACAGGTAATAACACGATACCCCTTGGTAAGAACCAAGGGGTATCGTGTTATTACCCAGTAACCGGGTTGTGGAAGACAGATAGGCAGTCGCTCCATGTAAATTACTGGTATTCAGCTGCATCCGGTTAGACTGGAAGCCGAGCCCAACATAGTACAACAGCACATTGATTGAAATTTCCAGTAAAAGCTGACCTCTCATTGTAGGGAAAACTTATATAATGTGAGATCAACTTATACTGGATATGTATAGCTTAATGCGTCGTCGTCGTGTTGTATTTATTCTAGTCTCTAATCACAGATCAAAGAGAAGCAGAACTGCGTTTAAAGGAACAAAGAGACAAGGAAGCTAAAATGCAAGAAGATTTGCGTCAGAAAGAGAAGCAGATGGTTGAAGAACACCAATGTCAGATGAGAGAAGCAGCTGCCATTGAAGAAGAGTGTGAAGTTATTGAACGAGAGTGCGCTGTGCTAAAAGTAAGTGCCTAAGGGCACCCTATTTAGATTTTGTTTCTGCCATCCTAAAATACTGCCCTCGGGTCGGGCGGCGGCATCCTACGTCACCAGACAAACAGCCGAGTATTAATGACGGGGATCCTGTGTATCCCTGTCATGAATACTCGACAAGGCGGTGTGCCATATTTACAGCCGGGTATTGTACACGACATTTATCGTACCTACGGGAAGGATTTTTGAGATGGGGCAGTAAGGACAGCTACCTTAACCTTTGTCGCTACAAGAAAACGCTTTTAGGACTGACTGTTACAGGCAGCAAGAAAATGAGCGGTTTTCACAATAACTTTTTTTGATGCCAATCGATCCTGTTTCATATATGGATCAAAAAACTCTACCTATTGGACCAACTCAAACTCAAACTCAAAGCATTTATTTCAATTAAACCAATTACAGGCACTTTTGAATTGTTAAAGAGTCAGTCAGTTAGTCAGAAAATTGAAGCTAGTCGCCCATTCCAAAACGTAGATCTCTATGGACAACTGAGGTTGGAGTACTAGAAAAATCAGAAATCGCAAAAAAAACTTCCCTTGCATTTCGTAGGAAATGAGTCTTCAACCTACTTTATTACGATGGATAGACTGGCGGAAATAAAATTGAACTTCTCGAACGAATGTCGCGTTGTAATTTTATTTGCTTTGAGAGCATTTCTAGATAGTTTTTTTGCTTATGAAACTTTTTCCATACAAAGGTTTTTTTGCGATTTCTGACTTTAGTAGCGGAGTCTTTTTAACGTTTCCCATACAAGTCTGAAAGTTTTAAATTACATATTTGAGGTAATTTTTTCTCAAAAGGTCGGAAATCACAAGCAGCAAACTATCTTGTTCATAAAGCAAATAAATTACAACGTGTATTCGTCCGAAGTTTAATTTTTTTGTTTATTTTCGGGTAGTCTGTCCATCATAAAAAATAGGTTGTAGTTTCTTATTCCTACCAAGAGTTTGGAACAAGTTTTTTTTTCTAGTACCTACTCAAACCTCAGTTGGTTCGATAGTTTTTTGATCCTAAAGGCCCTTTGTACCGGCACGGGTACATTACCATAGTATAAAGAGAGGAAGTACGTTATCTTCATACAAACGCACCGCGCGCGGCTTGTATGTTTGCGCCAAAGTATCTATGCGTCGCCGCACGCACACTTAAACAAATCTCGGCCCGTTTCGCAGCGCGCCAGTCGGAGCTAACATCGCACGAGGTTCGCGCGTCACGGCTTTTCGGCACCGCTAAATGAATGAAAAATGTGTGATAATCGCAGGAGAACGTATTGCTGTGTTTGGGTGTCTTAATAATTCATCGATTCCAGAATTGTCTCTGTTCAAATTACCTATTGAACAGGAAAGAAGTCACTTTTTCTAGCATATCATTTTTACTTGATGATGAGATACCTACTTACTTATTTTTTGTTGTATTAGTTTTCTATCAGACAGAGGAAGTAGGTAGGCCTACTTTCCCACTAGAATGTACTAGGTACTTTTGATCTGTCAATTGATTTGCCGCTATTGCTTTGTTTATGTTTAGTCATGCCGATTTCTCAGTACCTATTGTAGGTATAATAGTAACTAAGTACCTACTTACAGTTATAAAATCGTACTTAAAAAATAAGTAATTGACTAATTGTGAATCAGATAAATAGAGCAAAGTTCGAATCACCTACCGTTTACTCGTGCTCATCACCGCCCCGCGCCGCCCGTCTGCTGGCCCGTCGCTCTTTCTTTCATCGTGAAAGGTTTCATCATCGTTTAGGTACCCAGACAATACAAGTAAAAAATACAACTTCCCGACCCTTGCCAATTTATTGGCACTGAATTAAAATTTAACTAAAAGTGACAACCCTGAGACAGTAGGCAATTATATCGCGGATTGTGCCGGAGATAGCCTACTTCCTCTCTTTATACTGTGACATTACGGTACGACGTAAAAACCGCGCAGTTCGCCGTAGAAAAAACGTGTGAGCTTGTACAGACGCCAGCACATCAAGCTACTACAATCTCTCAAAGGACAATGGGCGAAAGTGGTCCAAGAGCCTCCACTGATGAGACTTGGGGGAAATGGAAGTGCTTATTTGTCTTATGATTTTGGCAAAAGTCTGTTAGATTATGTCCCGGGGTTCTATTGTTATGGTCATACTTATCCCGACTATAAATAATATGATTTTACGTTTAACGTGGTGTTTATTTTGACACGGTCACTTAATCTCTATCTCTCTGGAATGCGATACCCCTTCCGCTTCTCCTAAGCCTCCCCGTGCTCGCCCGTCACGACGGACACCGCGGGGATGGTGGGGGTAGTGGGCCACCCCAGCCGGCCAGCGCGCGCGTAGTCTTGGGCTAACTCTTACTGTATTTGCCATTTGTATTGTAATCTTCGATTTTTTTAAATACCGTCCTTTGCTTTTGAATGGACTTGATTTCTGCCGCTATAACCGAACCGACTTATGCTTGTTCACGGATACTTCCTCTTTTTCCTTGTGATTGGACATAGTGAGTGAATTATCAATATGTTTCGACCTTCAGCGGGAGTTCTTTGTTTACTCTGTAACCATTCTGTGTTACGTAAAAGACGAACGACCATTACCCTAACGCTGTTTGATGAAAATCCAGAAGCTGCTGTGATAATCACAGAAAATCTGCAGCCCTATCGGGTATGGAGAATAATCATTATTTTTATTATGTTAGACAATAAAAAAAATCATACTGAATAAATGTGAGCTAGTGTGCGTGTGTGTGCTAGTTATTCTATTATACATTATCACCATTAATAAATAGTTTAACCATTAGTGTAGTATATAATACATAGTTTTACCTTTAATTATTAGTAGAGTCTGTTGGGAAAGAAAGCCGTGCGGGATTTTAGGGCGCAGCCTGTTTAATTACCTTTTTTGTTTAACGAGCACACAATAGACCATCTATACCATTTTGATCCTTTTACAGTAAACTCCATTTAAAGCCACTTGGTTTACTTTGATGTCCATACCACACTGTAAATAACGACAACAATACGTCATGATTATGTAATAAACAGTACTTTTAAGTTGACGAAATAAATAAGAACTACAACTGTGTACGTTCTTTTGTTTGTTATGTTGTTGCTTTATTGTCTAGCACGTGTTTACTTCGTGGTGGCATCATACGTATCGAAGATTCTAAGAAATTCATTCTTTTGTTTGTTGTAATAAAATTACCTTGCACGTGTTTACCTCGGCTGCTAGACTGTCGTTAGGTTGCTATGAATTGTCTATATGTTACCATATTCTTAGTTAAAGGAGATGTTTCAAAATGTATGGAGCCCCGGCCACGTATTGGTACACCCTACTAAAAAATGGGGAAACACAATTAAAACAGTTTCCAATCATCCAATTACTTTTAATTGGCTTTGTTTGGTATTAAAGTACAAGAATGTACAATTGAAATTGCAACACACAACAAAAACCCATCATGGCGGTAAGTTGTCATGTTGATTGATTATTGACGTTTGACATGTTTACTTCTGTCATATTAAGTACATTGTCAAAGAGAATCATAACATTGTCGTACTTTTAGTCTTTTGCAATATTATTTTAGATCTAATTGTAAAGTCGAAAATCTATTAAAGAAATCTGACAGATTGTAGTAGCTTGCTGTACTGGCGTCTGTACATAAAGTATAGTCCAGTTAAGCAGACGACAACCTCATAGGTTGACCTGCGATATGCCAAGATTTTTACTTAAAGCATAAACGTACAGAATACAAACATTCAATAGTCGAAATATTAACTCAGACAAAAACAATGTAGCGATAAACGAAAGCCAGGTTGTTAAAAATAACTCGAGAGAACAGAACATCAGAACACGATCGACAACGAAAGCGACTGAAGTGACAGTAGACAGTTCACGATCTATGATCAATGGTCGATCTATGGTTTACTTACTGTCATTGGTTTTTAACCACAGAGTACATAAATTGGCGAGACGCCATATTGAAAGTCGATAAAATAATTGATAAATATCAAATTATTACAAGAGAAATATGCATTTATGCAATTTATCAGTATTTTTCCCGAATTCCACGGATTTTTCTCGATTTTTCGAGGTATTGTACATATTCTGGGCCCATTTTGAAACATCTCCTTTATTATTAAAAAATACATATTGTAATAGTAAAATAATATTGATTTTTTTCTCTCCATTTCACTCCAACTTTCACGTTTACAATGTATTTCTTTTATGTTACCGGTTGAAAGAAACCAGCTCCTATTTATAGTTAGTTCGTTAGTTCACATTTTGGCCACCACGGCTCTCTTTTCGAACAGACTAGTGATTTTTTTTTGTTTCAGATATTATTTAACAACGCTGAATACATTTGTAGACCTGGCTGGGTAGGAGTTTTAGGAGATCTTCATCAGCAACGTGACTGAGATCAACCACCAAATGTTGAAAACGTCGTGGATCCTTCACTTGTTGACAATGATCAAAATGATCCACATCAGGAAGCAATTCCAGTGTTTTTTTTTTAATTTTTTTTATTTGAGATAGGTTTGCTCTTGACTCTATACTCGGAATTTTAATTCGATTCCAGATTTGACAATTTCAGTGTTGCAACGTTATGACAAGTACTAAATAGTGACGTTGCGAAATTATTCGATATGGAAATGGAATATTTCCAGATCGATTCTTCTCGTTTATAATTTTACTCTCGTAAACTAAGTATATCAGGAAATTAAATATTTCTGAACCGATAATTTAGTTTTGACGATTAATTAACGATCTGAGACTTTTCTTTTATAATTGTGTGTGAAATAAATAACAAAATGTGATCATGAAGGAACATGACAAATAAAACAGATAGATGTATTATGGTAATAATTTATTTTATAAATTGTCGCCGTCATCGCTATCGCTATCGCTGTCACTTTCTGTAACATTTATTATAAATGTGTCTGTGATATTATCAATTAACATATCTAGCCTACTCATTTTTTCCTCTTCTTTGACAACATGGGATACGCATTTAGACCATTCGGTAGCCGTAATTTTTTGAATGCCTTCCTGAAATAACTTTCTCACGTCTGTCAATTTGAAGGTTTTATTATTTTGAGCTACATGCCCCTTTACCTGCGCCCATATCAATTCGATAGGGTTTAGCTCGCAATGGTAAGGGGGCAGTCTTAAAACCGTGATCCCATGTTGTGCTGCCATTTCGTCTACAGCGTACTTATTAAAAGACTCGTTATGTGGAATCAGTTCTAAAAGCGTAGCTTTAACCATATCTGGTTCGTAATGAATATTTTTATTTAAAAGCCAATCTTGAATGGCAGCTTTTTTCCAGCTCATCTTTGGTGCCGTTTCCAATTTTCGGGAGTGGTAAGGTACATTATCCATCACCACAATTGAGTTTGGTCTTAATTTTGGTAAGACTCCAGCGAACCACTCCTCAAAACAAACTGCATTCATCTCATCATGGTAATCTTCACAATTTTTCTTTGCTTCAAAAATCATGAGCCCCTCTTCCAGGAAGCCTTCTTCACTACCTATATGGCTAATTATGAGACGTTTGCCTTTTCCAGATGGATTTTTTAATCCAGTGGTCAGTCCCTCCAAAAACGCTTGTCGAGATGATGTGACTTTCTTGTCCACCCAAGTTTTTTTTTACAGTATGACCTTAAAACAAACATAGTACATGAACATTCAATATTACTATTAAATTTAATGTAAAATGTATATAAATTCATTTTGTGTATAAATGTTAGCCTACCTGCGTTAACCCAAGTTTCATCTTGATAATATATATGTCTCCCTTCTCGTCGAAACTGACATATAGATCGCAAGTAACGCTGGCGCCATGTTATTATATCATTTCGATCAATAAGTGTGCTCTTGCGTGACCGTGCAACAAATTTAAAATTAAGATGCTTCAAAATTTTTCTGAGGGTGTCTTTGGAAATCTTGGGCATTTCTGAATCATCGTTCATCACTTGTAAAATCTAAAATAGTAAATTTTATAATAGCTTGGAATCATTACTTATATATAAAAGATGTAGGTATAAAATAATACTGTCTGACTGATTGACTAACCATTGCAATGGTTGGAGGTTCATTTCGGTAAAAGAACTGATGAACAATTCTTCGTATTGCAGAGAATGTAAATTCATCAATTTTATCTTTGAAACTTCGCTTTGGTCCAGTTTTTTTTAGGAGGAGTTGGCGGCGCACCTTTATTTACTTCCTTCAAAACGTTACAAACAGAGCGTGAGGTTATTCCCAATATGTCAGCAACTTTGCTCATACATTCATTTTCTTCCACAACTTCAAAGGCCTCAAATTGCGCAGAAATTTCATTTTTCACGTATTTGTAGGCGTTGCGGATCATTACTTTTTCAGTAACAGTGAAAGCTTTTCGTGGACGTTTTTTTCTTGGGGACAAGAAAACATCCACGTCTTTTTGTGATGTACTTGGCTGAGGATCCATTTTGATGGAAAACCAAAACAAATAGATTCACTCAAAGTTCACAAAAAACTATAAACGTAACAACAAACACAACGTAACAACACTTTAACAAAAACCCAACAAAATAACAAAATATCGATTCGCAATGAAATAAGATATTCGTGCAGTCAGACTGGGAGAATGAAGCCGAATGACACGATAAACAAAATGGCGATAGCTGCACGAGCGCGCACGGGTTGCCAATACTGAAAACTATCTAGGCTCTTTTATTATAAGTTTTGTTTTTAATATAAAAACAAAAATATTAACTTTTTATAAAATAGAGCAGCGATCTAATTAATAAATAATTATTATGAATAATTATGTATTTATTTAAATAAAAATCTATAATTTAGTCTTTAATTGGCACACTGATGGCACACACACTGATTGTTTATCGATTTTTGTGTTCATCACTACACTATTATATGTGGTATCATTATTTCACAAAATGACAGTAGCTAATGTCAAATCTGGAATCGAATTAAAATTCCGAGTATAGTCTAGGTCAGAGATGACAGAGACAAAGTCGACGATGGAGCGAGCTTACCCAGAAGAAGCCAGTTCACTCTCATTTTGAAGAGATCGGGTTGTATGCGTTCGGAAACACAAACGCAGGCAGAGAGTTCCACTCCTTTGCTGTGCGCATCACAAAAGACATTTGGAAACGCTTAGTGCGAATTGGTGGGATAGCAACTAGGTAAGGATGGTAACTTGCAGTGCGTCTAGATGTCCGCTGATAGAAGGGGGCCGACGGAAATGAGGTCGTGGAGTCTTGAGGCACACTCCCCGAAGTATAATCTGTAGAAGACCGACAAGCAGGCACCTTGCGGCGATGAGCCAAGCTGTGAAGCTATAGAGCTACCTACTTATTCTCGGCCACCTAATACGTCGAATGCTTGTATGTGTTTTGGTTGCCGACATAGAACTCGCTGTCGCCTCTCAGATGCTACAAAGAAAAGATTGCTGATGGATAAAAACTATTATGTTCCGATGCAGCAAGGGTTTGTGTTAGTTTAATTTAGAATTTGGGAAATGTTTGGGAAGAATTATTAGAAGCACCAATCTTAGTCACAGTTTTAATAGTGAACAAATAACTGACATTATTAACATGGTGAAACAAGTTGCAGAAAGTAGAAAAAGACATGATTTTGAAAATCTCGAACAAATGAATGATGAGTTACATTATTGGACCGGTCGAACAAAACAAGATTTTTCTGCAATCTTAAATGACACCCATCACTCTATGATTGCGGTGAACCCAAAACTGCTCTTTCTATAATGATTGCAAAGGTAACGACTGGAGAACCGATTGAGAGGTTAGCATTGATTTTCCACATGAGTCGCAGGAAACTTGAGTGATTAATGAAATCTGCTAGGGGAGCATTGACTCACGAATATGTCACACGCCATCTTGGCTGGAACCATAATATGGTTCCAGCCAAGATGCTGCAGCAGAACTTATTGATACCAAATACACTTTTTGGAACCCCTGAAAATAACAAACTTATAACTGTCATTGACGTGTCTTATGTGTATATATTTAAAAGCAGCAACTTCGGGTTTCAAATGGAAACATATAGCCCACACAAGTATCTCAATTTATTGAAAGTGAATATGATAGTGTGCAGCGATGGCTACATTATTGAAGTATGGACGGCAGCACATCAAGCTACTACAATCTGTCAAATTTCTTTAATAGATTTTCAACTTTATCGCTAAAGCACTAGGTTCAAGGTTGATTGGGAAAATTTGACAGTTTCGGGTAGCTTGACCTGCTGGCGTCTGTGCCTAACTGGGCCCCATGGAGCCAAAAAGTCCGGTACATCCATAACTTTGGACATATTGCACAATTAGGAACATCCTTTTCATGTATTTTTTAATCTCAGTTCAGAGACGCTATGAGTGATCTCGAAGCGTTCGGCTACGAAGCACATATGCCAGCAAGTGTCGCGGTCGGTCAAACACAATTAACTGTCTCTGAAGCAAATGAGTCGAGAATGTTGCAATGACCAGATGGGTGGTCGAAGCCGTAAACGGACGCATTAAACGTGACTTCAAACTATTTTACTTAACTGTTATTTTTTCCCCACTATATTGTTTTATTAATCCAGCAACTATCTACGTTGAACTTATTATGATCCTTAGTCCTTGCATTGCATCGCTATGCTTAATCACAACAGGCGGGGGTGGAGGGAAGAATAAGACATTTACTTAACATAACCACACATTTAATCACAAAATACATAATAGTACAAGTACAGAAGATTCACTCCGCAAAATCATTTAAATAAATAGCGACTCTTGCTGCGACACAGTAAAGTGCAATTCAGGTCGCACAATGCTAATTACCTACAGTTACATTCACCTAGAAGTTGCCTCTCTTTTTATCGTGTAACTCTTATCTTCTGACTACGTAAGGGTGGGTTGTCTTCTTTTAAAGAATAATTAATCTGAATATTTAATTACCAGTTACGTGCCTATTACTCTATTTTTGTGAACCAATGACGTTTCAAATAAACCTAAACTCGGAATTTTAATTCGATTCCAGATTTGACATTAGCTACTGTCATTTTGTGAAATAATGATACCACATATAATAGTGTAGTGATGAACACAAAAATCGATAAACAATCAGTGTGTGTGCCATCAGTGTGCCAATTAAAAACTAAATTATAGATTTTTATTTAAATAAATACATAATTATTCATAATAATTATTTATTAATTAGTAATCGCTGCTCTATTTTATAAAAAGTTAATATTTTTGTTTTTATATTAAAAACAAAACTTATAATAAAAGAGCCTAGATAGTTTTCAGTATTGGCAACCCGTGCGCGCTCGTGCAGCTATCGCCATTTTGTTTATCGTGTCATTCGGCTTCATTCTCCCAGTCTGACTGCACGAATATCTTATTTCATTGCGAATCGATATTTTGTTATTTTGTTGGGTTTTTGTTAAAGTGTTATTACGTTGTGTTTGTTGTTACGTTTATAGTTTTTTGTGAACTTTGAGTGAATCTATTTGTTTTGGTTTTCCATCAAAATGGATCCTCAGCCAAGTACATCACAAAAAGACGTGGATGTTTTCTTGTCCCCAAGAAAAGACGTCCACGAAAAGCTTTCACTGTTACTGAAAAAGTAATGATCCGCAACACCTACAAATAAGTGAAAAATGAAATTTCTGCGCAATTGGAGGCCTTTGAAGTTGTGGAAGAAAATGAATGTATGAGCAAAGTTGCTGACATTTTGGGAATAACCTCACGCTCTGTAACGTTTTGAAGGAAGTAAATAAAGGTGCGCCGCCAACTCCTCCTAAAAAAACTGGACCAAAGCGAAGTTTCAAAGATAAAATTGATGAATTTACATTCTCTGCAATACGAAGAATTGTTCATCAGTTCTTTTACCGAAATGAACCTCCAACCATTGCAATGGTTAGTCAATCAGTCAGACAGTATTATTTTATACCTACATCTTTTATATATAAGTAATGATTCCAAGCTATTATAAAATTTACTATTTTAGATTTTACAAGTGATGAACGATGATTCAGAAATGCCCAAGATTTCCAAAGACACCCTCAGAAAAATTTTGAAGCATCTTAATTTTAAATTTGTTGCACGGTCACGCAAGAGCACACTTATTGATCGAAATGATATAATAACATGGCGCAAGCGTTACTTGCGATCTATATGTCAGTTTCGACGAGAAGGGAGACATATATATTATCAAGATGAAACTTGGGTTAACGCAGGTAGGCTAACATTTATACACAAAATGAATTTATATACATTTTACATTAAATTTAATAGTAATATTGAATGTTCATGTACTTTATTTATTTTAAGGTCATACTGTAAAAAAAACTTGGGTGGACAAGAAAGTCACATCATCTCGACAAGCGTTTTTGGAGGGACTGACCACTGGATTAAAAAATCCATCTGGAAAAGGCAAACGTCTCATAATTAGCCATATAGGTAGTGAAGAAGGCTTCCTGGAAGAGGGGCTCATGATTTTTGAAGCAAAGAAAAATTGTGAAGATTACCATGATGAGATGAATGCAGTTTGTTTTGAGGAGTGGTTCGCTGGAGTCTTACCAAAATTAAGACCAAACTCAATTGTGGTGATGGATAATGTACCTTACCACTCCCGAAAATTGGAAACGGCACCAAAAATGAGTTGGAAAAAAGCTGCCATTCAAGATTGGCTTTTAAATAAAAATATTCATTACGAACCAGATATGGTTAAAGCTACGCTTTTAGAACTGATTCCACATAACGAGTCTTTTAATAAGTACGCTGTAGACGAAATGGCAGCACAACATGGGATCACGGTTTTAAGACTGCCCCCTTACCATTGCGAGCTAAACCCTATCGAATTGATATGGGCGCAGGTAAAGGGGCATGTAGCTCAAAATAATAAAACCTTCAAATTGACAGACGTGAGAAATTTATTTCAGGAAGGCATTCAAAAAATTACGGCTACCGAATGGTCTAAATGCGTATCCCATGTTGTCAAAGAAGAGGAAAAAATGAGTAGGCTAGATATGTTAATTGATAATATCACAGACACATTTATAATAAATGTTACAGAAAGTGACAGCGATAGCGGTAGCGATGACGGCGACAATTTATAAAATAAATTATTACCATAATACATCTATCTGTTTTATTTGTCATGTTCCTTCATGATCACATTTTGTTATTTATTTCACACACAATTATAAAAGAAAAGTCTCAGATCGTTAATTAATCGTCAAAACTAAATTATCGGTTCAGAAATATTTAATTTCCTGATATACTTAGTTTACGAGAGTAAAATTATAAACGAGAAGAATCGATCTGAAAATATTCCATTTCCATATCGAATAATTTCGCAACGTCACTATTTAGTACTTGTCATAACGTTGCAACACTGAAATTGTCAAATCTGGAATCGAATTAAAATTCCGAGTATAGGCTCGGTACTTACTTAGTAGTATGTGTACATCAGAAAACCATTTTACACATACATAGGTACTTTAATCTAAGAAGATAGGCATAGGGCATACGTTAGCGTGTACCTTGTCTATGCAAATAAATATATCTTATGTGTTTAGGTTGGTAGGTACATGCGTAACAAATCTCATGCGTATTGAATGGACGACGCGACGTGGTGCGTGAGAATCGAACTGTAATGCGGCCAGGCCCACAGAACACATATTGGCCAGGCCGGCGCGCAGCAGCCCACTGAATTGGCCCGACAAAACGAGCCCGCCGCGTACTTGTAGCTTCATACATAAAATGCGGTGCGTTCGGCCTGGTTAAGGGGGAAGCGCTAAGGTAGGTAGCCCGCGAAATTCAAATTTTCTTACTCTTTTTGCAATTTGCAGCTCAGTGTCTGGGTGTATGTTGATCAAAGTATGTTACGCGACCGTAAAAAATATGTATTTACGGAATTATTAAATTAGAATCAGTAATACAATTCCTTGAGTTAGTATGTATAATTGAGTATATAATATGTTAAGATTTCATGAAATAGTCATTCAATAGAATTATTTGGTCTTAGAGAGTTGTATTGATTTTAATTATGTAAATACGTATTTGTTACGGCCGCGAATAATATTTTAATCAACATACAACTTAATACTGACCTGCAAATTGCAAAAAACGTAAGAAAATTTGAATTTCGCGGGCTACCCTGGCGCTTTCACCTTAAACGTAAAATCATATTATTTATAGTCAGGACAAACATGACCATAACAATATAACTCCGGGAGAGAATCTAATCGACTTTTGCCTGAATCATAAGACATTATGTACTTTCATTTCCCGTAAGTCTCATCAGTGGAGGCCAAGTTCTAAACACTTTTGCCCATTGTCATTTCTTTTATAAATTTTCAACTTTATCGCTAAAGCATTAGGTTCAAGGTAGGTTATGGAATATTTGACAGTTTCGGGTAGCTTGATGTGCTGGCGTCTATACATGACACAGCAAACAACCGGACGTAACAACGGTTAAGGTGAAAGCGCCAGGGTAGCCCGCGAAATTCAAATTTTCTTACGTTTTTTGCAATTTTCAGGTCAGTATTAGGTTGTATGTTGATTAAAATATGATACGCGACCGTAACAAATATGCATTTATAGAATTATTTTGTTCGTCTATGTGTCCTCTACCCATACATACCGTTTTTATCGCGCCGCGATTTAAAAAAAAATCATAATGGCGGTGGGTCGCTATGCCAGCTTCCATACAAAAAAGTTCGAACCCCTTTCCGTCCACGTGATTCCATATGTTTTATGGACGTGGACGTGGACATCCACGACAATAATAGTCACGTTAGAAAATTATAAAAGCGCACATTTTCAGAAAAGAAACAATGCGATAATGTTGAAGTTGAGAAAAAGATTGCTCGAGGCTGAAAACACAAGACGCGAAGTCATGAAGCGAAACACTCCGCAGATGAACAGCAACATGAAAATGTGACTTATTAAATTATACATACCTTTTAATTAAATAAATAAAAACAAATGCGAAATTATATAATTACTTTATTTTAATAAGTACCATGATTAAAAGTTTAGATTGCACCAAACAAGTAATTCCTTCTAAAGTTGCAAACAAATGTAGATTACAGAGGTATTTTTTTATTTAATGCAGGTACCTACCTTCCTACCTAGTCAGCCGCGGGGCCCGCGGGAAAACTTAGGTATAAATATAAATACAAACTACATGCCGATGCCGCTCGCAACTTTTAACAACTTAAGGAGTCGTGCACGAAATTGACTTTGACTTTTATCAATTTTGTTCACTTTTCATGAGAAAAATAATTTAAACAAAATTGTTTGTGATATGAAAAGTCGAGTTCTTAGTTTTGCATGTGGCTGGAAGGAATTTTTCAAATAATTTAAGCATAATTAATGGAAAATCACCAATATTCGCAACACTTTTCCGAAAAATACGCGAGAGTGACGTTTGATCATCTGTTTACAAGAAACTAGTTGTGATTTTGGTTTGATCATCTTTTTATAAGAAACTAGTTGTGATTTTGAACATGAAAAAATATTATCAACATAATTGTGATTTGTGGTCTACTTGCACGTGGCTGGACAACTTCAATATGTCACCGTTTATTTATGAACTTCGTTAGTTAATTATCTATCGGTTTTTATTTCCGTTAGATTATAAACTGTTGAAAACTTGTGAACTGCCACCATATAAATCTATGACTGCAACAAACCATTTATTCAGAAACTGATTGAGACATGGATTTGGGGTGTACTCCTTTAAGAGAATAAATGTATTTTATATTAAAATATTCGTTTAATTTACTAACGTTTGTAATTAAATTAAATTAAAAAAAAAATTATATGTTACATTAGCATCGATAAGTAAGAAACGTCGATAATTTCTATCGACAATTTTTTATATCCTGACAACCCTAGGAATGTCAGTTTGACATATGTCGTAGAGATCAAGCTATCTTTTATGTACACTCTTACTTGTGGCGGCATATCTACATCGCCACAATGGAACGCGTCACACTGACGTCAAGCAAAATCCTGCATCGCGCAATCAGTTTACCGCGCGACTAGCATATATACAACATCCCGACATCAACCGTCGGGCAGTAGCCCACCGGACACAACACCCGTCTGGTCGGAGGATCCTCCCTTATCTATGGAGGATGAGTGAACTTTACACCCTGTTCCTCATGCCTCTATACTGGTGACCCCGAACATGAACGTCAGCGCAGCCTTCGTGCAACTACTACAGCGTGACGTCATCAGCATCACTTCCTCGAGCTTTCGAGCAGCGAGTCACACAGCCAGCCAGCACCCACGGCTTCAACGGGTATCCTGACCACCAGCATGCAGCGACCGCGCATACCTGGTCATCACCCTCAGCCTCATCAGCAACCTTGGCACAGCACACTGCACTCTCGACCGGTCAACAAGCAGAACCCTTCAAACCTCTCCTGGTCGACGCCAGAATCAGCCTCAATCCGGCGCTGTACCACATCCGACGCACTAGAGCATAACGCAGCGCCACCCCGACTCACTGGGGGCATCTCCGCAGACAGTTCCGACTCACTATGAACTATGCGGCACCCAGTTCCGACTCACTGGAACCTCAACTGGCCCTGGCAAGCATCGCAAGATACACGACTCTGCCCACTATCGACCTCCGGTCTCCGGAGGGGAGTGATGTGGCGGCATATCTACATCGCCACAATGGAACGCGTCATACTGACGTCACGCAAAATCCTGCATCGCGCAATCAGAGTTTACCGCGCGACTAGCATATATACAACATCCCGACATCAACCGTCGGGCAGTAGCCCACCAGACACAACACCCGTCTGGTCGGAGGATCCTCCCTTATCTATGGAGGATGAGTGAACTTTACACCCTGTTCCCCATGCCTCTATATACTTACCAACTTAACTGTGAAATGGCGAAAATTGGAACTATGGCCGTCATGTTGAAATGTCATTCGATTTTCAGTGCATACTACATTCGGGTTCTCTGGTTGTTTTATCGTGATATTGCAGAATTTATAAAGATAAATATGCCGAAAGCTATTAAAAGTGATGCTCGGGTAAAACTGTACAATACCGGACAGCGAAATAATGGGTTTTTTGGGGTGGGGGAGGGGTGTTCCCTCCTCCCCAAACCCCCTCCCGAATCTAGGAAACGCATACTTTTGGAGATATTCAAGATTGAAATTTTGAGGTTAGGAATCAAAAAATCGTATATTTTATGCAACTTTGAGGGGTTTTATGGGAGAGGGGGTCACCCACAACCCTTTAGACCATCCCCCACAGTAGCAAATGTATACTTTCAGGTATTAAAAATGAAAAAAAAAAAATTGTTGTGTCGGGGAGCGCTCTACTATTGTATAAAAATATTTGTACACTGAAATTCAGTTTCTGGGTGGTTTAAAAAAAAAATAACCATAACCTAACCTAAATCTGTCCAAGTCGGGTGCCCTAAATTCAGTTTCTGGGTGGTTTAAAAAAAAAATAACCATAACCTAAACTAAATCTGTCCAAGTCGGGGTGCCCTAAGTTTAGTTTCTGGATGGTTTAAAAAAAAATAACCATAACCTAAATTAAATCTGTCCAAGTCGGGGTGCCCTAAGTTTAGTTTCTGGGTGGTTTAAAAAAAAATAACCATAACCTAAATTAAATCTGTCCAAGTCGGGGTGCCCTATATTTTGTATGCAATAAAAAGAGAGATGAGACATAATTTTCTTACTAAATAATAAGAGGTTGATAAATGAAACACTAAAATTATAATAAACAATTTATTATGTTGTAACATAAACATATGTTATAGCGGTCAACAATTCCTCAAAGGGACCTTTGAGGTTTATTCTAATATTTCTTCTCCATGAGTATTCCGCCAGCCAATCTGTAGTCTGACTTGTTATGTTGCTGGCGGAATACTTTTTTTAGGGGTCGCCATTGGCTTTCAATCCTTTGGGTGTGTGTCCCATCTGGTGCCACAAATCTATTTACAGGATCACTGTGGTTGACCCTTTTATGAATATATCCATGTTCAGGAAGGCATTGATACACTCTCCAAAAATCTGTGTGAATAATGGAGCCCTCCTGAACATGTTTTTTTATTAGTGGCACCAATACTTCTGACGTACGCTCATTATCGGGACACACTTCAAGCCTTAGGTCATCACTCCCATCTTCAATCATCCCTATCACCCAATGTCCTTCAATATGTCTTCCTCTGTTATACTTTCTTCTCCCAAACTTCGATTCGTCAATTTGTACAATTTTATTCAGTCCTCCTATTTTCGTATCTGGACTGAAATGTTCAAGTACATAAATGACTACTGCTTCCCTGCAATAACTGTACCAATCCGCGATTGTCTTAAATGATAAAACTGGCTCGTTTTCATCTGATAGTTGCTTTTGCACCCATTCATATGACTGGCCATCACTGAACGCATACATGAGTTGAAATATGGTTGACAGGGCCAAATGTGCATTTTCGAACCAGGTCCCAGCTGCTCGACTAAATGTTCTGGTTCGGCAATTGCTTTTCCTACATCTAAATCTCCCAAAATGTCCAGTGTCCATGACGACTGGCATTGGCTGACGGTGGATAGGGCACAATTTTTCAGTCGGTACCAACCTCCTTTCCTCAGCAAATTGCACGCATTGCTCATGGGAGCCTAGGCGAGTGAAGACTTTCTTCCATGTCCACATGGATCTAAGACAAATAGAAAAAAATAATTATAAAGTAATCTATACACTTTTAAATACCTGATGTACCTAGATAATTGAGAAACTAAAGCCCTTCACCCTGAGTAAAAAGTGGGAGCTGCTCTCTATCTGAACCGGAGCTCCCGCAGAGTAATTTGATTCTATCACTATATTCAACCTAATTTACACTATTTATAGTTCAAACTATAAGTAACTAACTTTATATTTATTATTATATGTAACATCTACTAGCCTGATTTCATCCGAGTGAAAGTGAACTCGTCTCCCGGATGACCCAGATGGTAGATGTACCTCCACACCATCGGCAGAGGTGGAGGAGGAGGCTGGCATGATGAGGTTAGCCATCCTAGTTGCTTCATTTAATGTGGAAGCCAAGCCACTAGAACCAGCTATGTTGCTGGGACCAGCAACGGGTTCTTCCAACGAAGACGACGACGGGAACACAAGCGGCTCATTAGAGTCCAACACTTGCACTCGCGTTGAAGTAGACACAAGCGGCTCTCTAGAGTCTATCACTTGGGCACTGAAGAAGAGGCCGTAACAAGCTGCTCATTTGAGTCCAAAACTTGCACTACACTCGATTCTTCAGGCAAAACAGCGGAATCCGAGTACTGAGACTTCGAAGACGCCATGGTAGTCACAATGTTGTTTAGCTTTAACAGGAGTACGTAAAACGATCTCGACTGCAAGGCGAACGAACAGTGACTGAAAATAACCGCGAAATGGCGCGAGAAATAAAAAGAACGAAAAGAGAACGAAAAAAAGTTTTTTTTCTTTTTCAGATATTATTATTTTAGCATTGGACAAGCTAAATTCACTTAATTATATATAATATGTCTTTTGACCACATTATTTGTCATTTTTAATGTAAATTAAAGTAAATTTGCGTTTTATTAAATATTTATTGTGGCTGTATGAAATAATACCTTTGTCATAAATACTACAAACAAGGTAAAAAATGAACGAAATCTGTCAAAATGGCGTCAAATATTACGAAAAATTATCGATTTTCATTATTTTTTTTTCTCAAAAACTATATGTTTCCTAACATTGAAACTTTGCATACTTACGTTTTAGACATAAACCTTTTCAACAAAAAATTATGAGCTCAAAACTCGCTGTCCGGTATTGTACAGTTTAGCCTTGCTGCTGGTTAGCGTAACGGTAACGTACATCTAATAGGTAACCTGCTAAGTTAGTGAGCAAACTAACCTGCCAGATTTCAAATTTCTACTAACATTTATTTTATTATCTTATATTTCAGGTGTGAGTCAAGGACTAATTTCAAAAATAGTTAAGGAAGGGCACGCAGCAGAAGAAACTGGTACAAAAATTCGGACACCAGGCAAGGAGAGAAGACGTAAAAGTGGATTTGTGCATGTTGATGATTTTGACATGGGAGTTATACGGAGAAAAGCACATGAATTTTATTCTGCTAAAAAAGAGGTCCCTACTGTTAAAAAGCTTCTAGAAGTCTTAAAGACAGAAATAAATTACACAGGACAGCGAGAGAGTCTGCGAAAGCTGCTTCACAAGGTGGGATTTCGTTTTAAAAAATCTCAATCCAATCGGAAGGTTCTTATCGAGCGTAATGAAATATCAGCTTCGAGAGCTAAGTACTTGCATGCAGTGGATAAAAATAATAAATCTCCCCAGCCCCGGCCCATAATTTATTTAGATGAGACCTATATTCACTCTTCGCATACATCGGGTAAATGTTGGCAAGGAGAGAGTGAAGACGGAGTATTGGAGCCTGTATCGAAAGGGCAAATATATATTATTGTTCATGCGGGAGGAGATACTGGATTTGTTACAAATGCACTACTTGTGTTTAAATCAAACACAAAAAATGGTGATTATCATGACGATATGAATAGTACCAACTTTAATAATAATGCTCCTTACCACCGTATTTGTGTGAATAAAGTCCCAAATACAAATTCCTTAAGAAAAGATATGCAGTTATGGTTGACCCAAAATAAAATTGACTACGGAGAGAATTTGACTAAACCTCAGCTTTTAGAAATAATTAAGAGAAACAAGCCTGAACCTGTATATGAGCTCAGATCAACAAAAAAAGGAAGATCTGCGAACAACAAAAGTGAAGCCACAAAACCGTGCTCCTGCAAGTAAAATACACGCTCACGCACACACATACAACTAAAACCATGCTCACCGCTCTTAGAACGTGACGAGTCGTCGTCTAGTTAACATAGTTTTAAAAAATAGAATTATGCCTTTCTGTGTAGTGAAAAGTTGTAAAAACAATAGTAAATCACATAAAAAGTCTCACGGAATCATTTTTCACTTGTAAGTACTTGAAATAACATCGTTTTTTTTATTAAATAAACTATAGGTTTTACGTTACTTTGAACAAAAAAGCCAGTGAACGAACGCAGTGACATCAAGTGCAAGGGTTGCCATAATATGATTCTTTTTTCCCATTCGAAATGTGATTTCTTACATCGCGTTTTATTCCTATTTTCTTATTTTTATGTATCTAACATTTTAGCTTTCCTATTAATACTGAAACAAAAAGTAAATGGATAGTACCTATAAGAAATAGTCGAAATGATCCCGAATGGCTGCTATCGAAAACCAGCGTGGTTTGTTCCGATTATTTTGATAATAACGTCCTTTATGCAACTAATAATCATGGATTTCGCCGTGTGACCAAAAGTGGACATCCTAAAAATTTATGTACAATTAAAAAAAAGGATAATAAATCAATACAATAATTAAACACAGGCTGTATTTTTCTGATTTGATTTAGTTTCGCAGCTTAGACTAACTAATTAAAATACTACTGTCCCAAAATTTTATTTTTATATTTTAGATGTCATTTCCATCGTCCGTGATTGCTGAAAACTCAAAAAAAATTGTTTATTTTTCCGGAATAGAAGTCCTTCTAAACAATTGAGGTGCAATACCATACTAAGCAATATGTTACAATATTATCTTACCCATACATTATTACTCCCCAAATTATAGGGAAAAAATTTAACAAATGGCAACCCTGCGATACACACATAGATAAAAAGGTGGCTTCACTTTTGATGTTCGCGGCGCTCCATCTTCCTTTTTTTGTTGATCTGAGTATATGAGATTGAAAAAAATTTAGAAGACAATAGACACAAATGCTTATATTTACCACCTTATCACTGTGATCTCAATCCCATTGAACTCATATGGAGCACAATGAAAAGAAAAGTTGCTGATGTAAATATTGAGCACAAAAATGCTGAAATTCCCCGCCTAGATAGAGAAGCTTTTGACGCTATTACAGTTCATGAGTGGGCACAGTATTGTAAACACGTTCGCAGGTTAGAAGGAGAATACTTAAAACATGATTTGTATTTAGATAAACCTTTTATTATAGAAGTGGTAAGTGACACTGAAACCGAAAGCGATAGTGATAATGATGATAGTGGTACGGAAATAAGCGGAGTATGGCCTCACAACCAGGATGAAGCATGTATGCAGGTTTATCTAAAGATCACAATTACTGTAAACCTGGTTTTCAATAAATCATTGTAAAGCAATTTGCTTTTTTTTTAGTACCACTAGGTACCACTGCTAATTATAATTAGTCAAATCTGGTGTTAGGGGTTAGGTACGGTCATAACTAAATGGTAGACATCCAGGTACCTCTTGCAAGGTAGGTACCTACTTAACTTCGCATTAAATGAAAGTTGTATCCCCCCCGTGGAACATTTTATCTGCTGAATTTCCACTTCATTGGATTACTTTTTAGATAAAGCCATTGTTTATTGCTGAGAGACTAAACTGTTAGCGTACCTACGTAACTGTAAATTATCAAATTCTTTTTATTTATTTTATTATTTTTATATAGGTATCATTGTTTTTAATTTGTAAAAACTGTAATTCTTATTAAACGATTATGTCTAATGTGAAATTTCCTTCTTAAATATTTACTCAATTTTGGGCACCTTATATTAATTAGCAACACTGAATCGACGGTGCCGTCCTCTTTCAGTTCACAGATAAGTTGGTAGGACTGTAGTTTAACCCATTTCATCCAGTTCACAATTTTTCGATAGTTTATAATATAACCGAAACATAGCAGAAAAATAATTTGAAAAAAACTATTTATTTAAAGAAACTATGTTATTAATGTATTTTTCCTATTATTTAGCAAAACTTTCAAGAAATTTAAAAGACATTTCAGGTATCCTTGAAATAAAATCAACCTTTGAAAATACAATATCTTCATTAAATAAATCAAAGGCGAAATTAACTAAATTTTCGAGAGCGCTAAA
Source organism: Fissipunctia ypsillon (assembly GCA_947568875.1). NCBI lineage: Eukaryota > Metazoa > Arthropoda > Insecta > Lepidoptera > Noctuidae > Fissipunctia > Fissipunctia ypsillon. Next base: position 8,243,537 of record OX387659.1, on the reverse strand, counting down.
GTGATGAAACTATTCAGGTGCTGTGACTGACACGAATGGTTTTTTGGATTGTACGGTCGTTGGATTTGCGCCACGAAAACTGTACTGATATAGTCACACAGACCTTATGTTTAAGTTATTTCAAGCTTTCTCACAATTAGATAAGAAATTGACAAAACAGGGTTTTTTCGTGCACGGAGTCATAACCCTGGGCATAGCATTTAGTTGGGTACATAGGTATGCCTGTGGACTATAACGTAAACAAGGTGTAACTTAAATAACGCACAACCTCATAAGGGGTCACATTATTATGGGGTACTCATCATTATGAATAACTTTTACTATGGGACCAAACCTGAAATCGCGAAAAAAAATCAGCTGTTCCCTACATCTTGACGAGATAAACGAACAAAATGTAGGGAACGGCAGATTTTTTTTCGTGATTTTAATCACGTGAGGTTCGAAAAGGGGATCAGAACAAAATCACGATTAATGATGGGGGGGGGGGGGGATGGGATGGGATAAAGTGACAATCACGTGTATTTTGTCGTCTACGAAAAAATATAAAATTTTCATTAATAAAAAATACACGTGATGCTAGGAAGGGGAAGGATGGCCCCTAACTGGAGATACAGTTTTAATAATAAAATTAATGACAGTAAATAAGGTAACCCTGTTATGATAAGCGAAGTTTTTTGTTACATAAATTCGTGCTTGCTAAGTACATACCCTATCTATTTACTAGACAAAAACTATATTATTATGGTGTGAGTGAAAATGTAATTAGTTTAATCTAGGGATTGCCTAACCGTCGATAAAAGCAATCAAATCATACTTATGAATCATATAATTAAAAAGATAAATAATTTGGTGTGCTACAAGGCAGTATGTTGAGCCCTTTACTATTTGCTAGGCTGGCAATTTAGTCCGGTGCATCGGCCAATGGGGTAATTCTACCCGTCATACTAAACGGCAACGTATGTACAACTTCACAACTTGTAATGGCCAATTATTTTTGAGTGACATCTCTGTGTGAAGCAGGTATTGTGGTCGCAAAAAATACAGTTCTTAAAAAAAGTTAAATTACGGTTTGACAGCTTTTGTATTGAAAATAATGTCAAACCGCCATCTTTATTCTTCAGACAAAAGTTATCTGACGAGTGACGATTGAAAAATCGGCCTTAATTAAGTAACTTTATTTTTGGATAAAAAATATTTTTCTATAGATTCTGTCAACAGCATCTATCGAAAAATAATTTTACCGTAAAGAATATTTTTTTAATAATAATACTAGCTCAAAGGTTTGAACCTCTAAAGATAAGCCTTGTTTTGTATTTTAGTTCTTTACTTAGTAGAAAAAAATCGAATGTTAATCCTCATAACGGTATTTTTTTTGTTGAGTACGAAATAAATGTCCTTCTTCACGATGAAATGCCATTTCCATAAATATCTATTGAAATTCAGTCCCTGAAGGACGACGCGGCGGTGGGTATAGGAGCTGATAAAAGCTACGACTAATGGACTAACACAACGCGCGTCTTGCAGATAGAAGCGATAGCAACTCAGCAAGGGAACGCACCTATATAAAGGCCTTTTTTTCGGGCTATAGCCCGATATAATTTGCACCGACACGAAAGAAGAAAACTTTGAAAATCATAGCTGTTAATTGTCGAGCTGAAGCAGTAAGGCCACACTTCGTTTAATCCAATGAGCTGAGGGTTTATCAGACGGTAGATAAAACGCTAATACGAAATTAGATGAATGACCTGTTGTAGCTAATACTCCTTTCCTTTCTAAAGTCTTGTACAGGGGACATTTGTATCTTGTGCCTTCTTGAAATTCTATTTTCAGTTTGGGATACAACCATATAACTGGCATATTATCATTTAATATTTTTGGGAATTGTTCGGCTATTGCATGGGTCTTCCGATCCCAACGCCCTCCATCCATAAATAGACCCACCACATACACTCCAGAATCTGGGGGATGGTTTTCATAATCAACATCATGTACTTCGAAGTCAAATATTAGCCAATCTATAGGAATTTTCTTAGCTCTAGCGTAGTTTTGGACAGATCCGGTGAGGAACGCCTGAGTGAAAAAGAACCCTGACAGCCAAAATGTCGGTGGTTTCCCATTCCTGTACCAATCGTCCAACATAGCCAAACGTTCTATGAAATCTGTTACATAACTAGGAAGTGGCTTCAAACTTGGGTAGGAAACTTTACTCCAGTTATCTGGAATTCTTCCAAGCAGCATTGCAACGGACTGTAATTCTAATGATGCGGACATCACAATAAGACCTTTGACTGCTTTTTCCAAATCTAGTAAAGAACTCTTTATCTCTTTTAACAATTTGTTAAAACGCTCCATTTCTTGAATTAAAACTGTATTCATAGATTCATTGTAATCAACAGGATATATTTTTTGAGCAGTCTCCAAGTCGAACTTACGTGGTAGCTTAGAAAGAATTTCTTCGGCCATTTTAATAACAATAGCTTCTGTATTTCCACCCTCTGCGCCGCTGCCGCCACCTTCAACGAAAACCAAAGCTTTCGTTAATTCCATGGAAGTAGAATAATCACGAGTTATTCCCGCATTCAAATGTAGTCCGAAAACTTCAGGTGGGGGATTTACGGGAACAGTTTCAATATGCTTCAGGTAATCTTGATATTCACATCTCCGTGGCAAGCCATATTGTGGGCCAATGTCACAAAACGTATAATTTGGGTCATTTACGACGCCAGCATTAACAAAGTTGTCTAATATTGTAACTATTAAACGACGATCCCAATCATCAGTCACTCTGCCACCGTAATTGCATTCACCGGTCAAATACTTAATAGCTACAAATTGAATTTCTTCATATTGATTTAAAAACAGTTGCAACTGCATGACTGATATTTGAAAGTCAGAGTCATTGAAGCCGTATTGAATATTCCATCCTAACGGACCAAACTTTTTTCTTTCTTGCACTACGGCATGGAAAAAACTGATGCCGTATAAAAGTTTGCTAAAAGTTTTATCTTTGCCAGGGCATCCTTCGAAAAATTCAGTTTCTTTTACAGGCTCTGAAATATAAGATCGATTTAAATTATGTTGAAGTCCCGTAGGTGGCTCGTTTGTCATTTTAACCGCTACTTGTAAAACAGATTGAGGAAATTTGTCAGATGGATAACTAGTCAACCATAATCGAAAACTTAAATCTGTGTTCGTTAAATCGAAACCTTCTATAATTTTCTCAAGAGATGGGAGCCACGAAACTGCTAAGTGACAATTTTGCAAACATACCCAGCCACCTTCAAGTTGGGCTCTTTCAATCATTGCTCGTGCAATTGGGCCTTGTCCCTGTCCTAACGATATGGAGTTGAATCTATGTGAATAACCCATTCGTTCACAATATTTTATCAATGCTCCCATTGGATCCGAGCCTGGAGACAATATGAATACTAAAGGTGCAAGACAGTTTGAATCTCCAAAAGATTTACCTATATCAAATGGCGGTGGCATTATGTATTTCTTGCCCAATTGTTTTTCTACGAAATCTGATATTGCTATTGTCAATTTATCAGGTCTCAAAACTCTTACAATCAATAGTTTTTGAAATTGACTCAATTTTGTGTCCCACGCTCCGGGCAGTGGTCTATTGTGTGGTTCCGTATCGTCATAAACTGTTTGCCAGTTTCTTATATTGTTTACAAAATCTTTGTGAAACCCAGCATAATTGGGTAAGTCACTTATTCTACATATTTCGTCCCAGCTTTTATCAGGTAACCATTCAACGGGCTTTTTTAAGTGATTTTCAATAGCTATACCTCCAGTTATAAGAAAAATATGTTCATCTATGTTCATTTCACCTGAAGAAAGTAGCATTTTAGAGCACATAACGTACGAAAACATCAACTTATCTTTGTCAAAGAGTGATCTACATACGTTGCTGTATAAATTATAAGTAAAAGTATCTTTCAAAAACTTTAATCTTTTATCCAAATCTTTAGATTTATTCGCATTCTCGATTGAAATGATGTAAAGATTTATAAACCAGACTAAGGAATATTGATACATAGGATCAACGTTAGGCAGTTCCGTGACACAATAATATAATACAGCAGAATGTGAAGCGATCGGTCTATAACCAAGACGGAATTTTTCTATTATAATCTCGGTCTCCACGCTAGCTTCCTGCTTTTTCATAATATCAACAGCTAAAGTTTTTGAAGAGTCCAGAACTTCAACAGCGGTTTCATCTTCCAATATATCCCCTTTTGTTTCTTGTAAAGTCCGTAAAATATCATCTTCTACTTGTTTTAATGCAGCTCGGTTACCAGCACTTTGAACGATTAATTTTTCTCTTTTCTCTTGCAAATCTGGTCTTTCTTTTGCTACTACTATGCCTAATAATTGATCTTCTAATCCATCTTTAGTAAGCGCAAAGTTTATTAACGTTACTTTGTTAAAAATTTCGGGCAAATAATGCGGATTCCTTAATTTAGTCGTCATGTAAAGTCTGAAGTTTGGATGATATTCTATTACATTATCTCCAAGGGCAATATATTCTTTACCTGCCTGCATATATGTATTTTTTAAAAGAACTGGGTCTAATGGCGCATCTATCTCTTCCATAACACACTCTATGAGGGCAGGTTTCCCATACTCCAAACAAGTTTCCATAACTTTCATGTAATTGCCATCCGTAAATTTAAGTAGTTGCAAATCGTTAGCTTTTTCCATCGTTTTTATCCATTTATTTGCTTGACCTTGCGGATCAATCATTAAAGACCATCTCATTGAATTGTCTTGTATGACACCATTATCGACGGAAAATGAATCTCTGGGTAGACCAGCTATACACCAATTTTGAATCTTGATATCAGTGCCTAATATATCTTTAAATACGAACTGTTCGGAATGTGGCATTTGTAATTTTATAACTAGGTGACGCCATTGGTCAATCATTCTCGTTCTGATAGGCAACGTATAAGGTGATAAATAAGCCATGATGGCACATGACACAAGGATATCCCCTGCTAAATGATCAAATAACGTTTGTAAATTTTCAGCAGCCTGAGTCCAACGTACTCTTTCGCCACCTAAGCCACCGATTAACTTTTCAGCCCTACCTAATTTATCAATACACAACTGTACTTCGTCTTCTAATGCTTTCTTTTTAATATTAGCTTCTTCTAATGCTTCGTTCAATTCTGCCAACCTGGCTTCCAATCTGGCTACTAATGCTTTCTTTTCTTCCAAAATAGCCATTGTTTCTGCGAATTCTCTTTCAGCAGCCTCTAATTTTGCTTTCTTAGGGGCTACGACCTTAGCTACAGCATCGTACATATCCATGGCAATAATCCATTTGCATAGACCTTCAGCAGCTGTCGAAGCTTTTGCAATAATATGAGGCTTAAAATCTTTATGACAAAGATACTCTTTTCGAATCTTGTGCATAACAGAAACAGGGATATTATCCTTGTCGAAGTTTTTTAAAGACTCCAAGAAACTCATGTCTCCTAGTATTCTTTTACTAGGGCCCCAATAATCTAACATTTTTTTTCCAGGATTGTTTGGATCTGGGATTTTATCAGGTTGGATACCTTTTATCACACATACTGCTGCCATGACTAACTTCACAGTAAATGGGGGATTCTTCATAGATTTTACAATCGTTATGTCAGCTGGTTTTAAAGTATTTAAAGCTGCAATAGCATCTTCTAAAATTGGTAACGCGAGAGCTAAGTCAGCTTCACAATCTTTTTTAAGTTCTTGCGCAGCCGCCGCTTGAACATTTGCAACTTTTTGATCCTCTCTTACCTGAGCGGCAGCTTTATCGGCGACTGCAGTTTCTACTTCTATTTCTTGCATCATCTTAGCTGATTTGGCAGCCATAAACATAAGTTGAGGTTTCAAAGCGTTTAAATCACGCTGCATTATTTCTACTGCATCTGCTGCTTGACCTAGTTTATCTAAACCATTGGTATATCTGAGTTTGGCTGCTCTTAATTCTCTTTGTTTTTTGTTAGTTAGCGAGGTAAAAGATTTGATTAAATCCAAATAAGACGCTGACGTAATATAGGTTTTCCTCCCAAGTGTAGTGAAGAATTCATTCGATACGACTCGAGCGTCTACGTGAAATTGTTTGCAAGCTATTACAGCAGCTGCTTTCACTTTATCGGGTACATTAACTTTAACCATATAATAATGTGCAACCATTTCTAAAGCGTCTTCGGGCCAGCTGTCGTACCAGTCAATAGTACAACAATTAACCAAAGACGGATAAAGTCGTAGTCTTGTTCTAAAAGCACTTCCTATTGGGCTAAAACACAATACAATGTGTAACTTTGCTTTGCAGCGCCCAACGAAGAAAGACAGAATCTGTAAAGGACTTATGTCAAGATTCCTGTTACCTCCTTGTGCTGCTAAACGCGTTATTTCAAGAATTTCTTGTTGTTCGTCTAAGCCATATAAATTAGGTACTTCACCAGAGTTAAGTAGACTATCTAGATTCTGTATAAAAATTTCTTCTTTTATTTGACCTTCAGTAAACAAGAAAGTAGTGTCTTTATTCAAGCCACCTGATTCACGAAGGACCAATTTTATGTCGTCGTGCCAATCTTTTACGCTGTAAGTTTTTGTTATCTCTGGTTGATATACTTGTTGACCCAATATAGTACAGGCTAAACGCGTAAGAGATTGTCGTCCAGAACCACCAACGCCAACAAGTAAGGCGTTTCCTGAAGGCATGCATAAAAGCCTACAAATCTTTGATAAATGTTCCAAAGCATAGTCAAATAGTACAATAGTCATTTTTGTTTTGTGCATTGCATTGTATTCGGTTAGCATTGAGAGTGCTACGTTTAGTATAGCTTCCTTTGACGGCATTTCCTCATATCGTCGTTCACCTTCTAGACTGTCCGTGTCTAGGTAAGAACCGAACATCATGGCTTTGATAGTATCGCGAGTAACGTCCCCTTTATCATTTTGATAAATATCTAAGGCATTTTCAAACGTGTCTTTCATGAAATCTTTAGTGGTTTTTTTAAGACCTTCGAAAAACCAAGAACGGTCATCATCATCGACAAGTCGGTCATAAAATACGCGTAAAATTTCGTGAACCCAAACCTTTACGTATGTTTTTTTATTATCAACAGATTCTTTTCTTAACAATGCACACCCTTGGATAACTCTTGAAAAGTCTCTTAAGTTAAAGGTATAGTGCGATTTAGCAGGCGTTGGTCTTAATTCTTCCGTAGCCTTATCATATATGTCCATTGTAGCAGCGATAATGTTTATTATAACGGGCTGTGTGTCTAGACTGAATCCATTTCTTCTCCAACCCAATTGTAGCAAAGTAGTAAATATCTTCGTCATACTCTCTTTTGAAAACTCATTAATTGAGTAAATATTAAAATGTCTTAGCATTCTTGGGTAAATAAGTTGTCGACTACCGCCAACTGGCCCAATAGCCCCATAGAAGAAGGTGTCATGTATGTACAATTTATCCGTTGTTTTTAGATCATACCAATGTTTCTGATCGAAATATAATCTTAGTAACTCTATTGCTGGTTGAGCACCATATATTTCTTTGGCAGGCATGTTCATATCATCAATAAATATAATAGCTATTTTTCCTTTTGATGGACCGTAATTATTTTTTCTTCTCTTGCATAGTTTCGAAATAACTAGCTCTTGCGTTTGATTGGCAGAGGTTGTAGTTGTAAAAGTTATGAATCCTGGAGTATAACGGTCCATAGAAATGCGATTCATCAAAAAATTTTGGATTATGAAGCTTTTCCCGGTACCCGTAGGTCCAATAAAAAGCAGAGGCTGCATGAACTGAGTATGTAATTCTAACAGAGCATAGTATTTTTCGGTTTCCAACGTTGGAACAACAGTTTGAAGTAAATTAATCTGTTCGTTCAAAGCAACTGATTTCACAGCTTCTATCCACGGTTTCCAACAACCTTTACCTTTATACATGTAATAATGATCAACAAGCATACCTTCTACGGGAATAGATACATCGATGCGATCTACCGAGGGCGGCAAACCCTTCTCGCCCCTAAAGTACTCTCTAATTAAAACATCGTATTTTTCACGGGAATTGGTATCAAGTATACCGCCAACACCCCAAATTAAACCACTCATCAACGCAGCAGTAAACCAAGTTCTAGTATGCCTTGTATCTTCTTCACCTTCGATCGCATTATCCATATACATGACCACAAGTTTGAGCGTGCTTACTACTAAATTAATGTCTCCACCTGTCACTAATTGAATGCAGCGTTTTTTTACGAAATAAATTAATGGATCAAATAGCCAATCGCACATTGTGTAAATATAGTCCTCATTTTCTTCATACCATATAGGATTCAGGGTTTTCACCCAGGATGTATAGAACGGTCTAAATCCAAGTGAGACTGATTCCATGTATATCATTCCACATCTAGAGACGGTAGCGGGCGAGGCCTGAGATAGGTCCGCAACCTCAAATATCATTGACATAACACTAGTCATAGCCATCACTTCACCCGACGTTAAACAAAGCTTTTTATTGTCATCTAAAACAGTATTCATATTTTCGATCCAAACTGCATCTACAGGGCCGTCAAAGACGATCCATTTCTTGATAGGAGTATCCTCTGAAGCAAAATTTCTAAACATTGTTGCCACAATACCATCAGTCCACTCATACGAAATCGGATCAAACGCACCATAAAGCTGACCCATGGTGACTGCTTTAGGGTTTAACACTTTGTACGTGCATGCACATCCGCCAGGTTGATTCCTCTCTTCCATCAATGTTAACGATTCTGATAATACCTTTAATGTCATTGATTTGCCAGAAAAAGGATCACCTACTATCATAAATCCATGCCGCACGATCATCATTTCAAATATTTGTATTACTTTAAGAAGGAAACATTCCATTGGTTGGAGATTATTTCTTTCACATGTAACATGACATGCATCCAAGAAGTTGACATAATCCGGTTTTGGTAGTGAAATCCCGGGGAATAAATCGGATATAATGCCTTCAAATAAAGGTACGTCACAAGACAAGAACTTGGGTAAGTTGACATCTGTGATAGACCGAAGGAGTAGAATGCTCTCACTTTCATTAGGGAAATCTCTTTTCAAGTTACCTGCAGCCGACAAAACAGTTTTCACAGCTCGCATTCCATAATCGTAGTGATTTTGCGATGATAATTGTTCAGAACACAATCGATATGTAGTGACGATTTTTACTGATAAACTTCTAGCATCGACAAAGCCAAAAGAATACAAGGAAATTTCACCTATCATTGCATAATCTGGTACCATCATTGCAACTGTTCTAAATAGTACCTTTAGATTGTCAGGTAGCTCAGATCGTCCTGCATAGCCCGGATTCATAGTAATGCAAACATAACAGGCAGGGTTTAGATTTAATGTTGTACCTTCAAAAACAAAGGTTTCTAAATTTTGTCTAATGGCTTGAACTATGCATAATATTTGTTGAGCAATGACAGAGAGTACCTCAACGTCTATTCGATTAAATTCATCAAAACACGCCCAGGCACCGCAACAAGCCAACCCTTTAAAAAATTTACCCATTGCTTTGTAATCTAATCCATCAGAACAGTTGAATACAACGCACTGAACGGCCAACGCTTTGGCTAAGTCTTTTGTTGTTTCAGTTTTACCTGTTCCCGCGGGGCCCTCGGGAGCACCATTTAAATGGAGATAGTAAGCTCCTATAAGAGTTCGGTAACATCGATCAGTCAAAGGTGTTATCACTAATCGATCAGAATTGCCTAAGTATTCGTATGCATAGTTCACTACGGCATTTATAATTTTCACAGAAACCTTCTCCTCTTCCCAGTAATAACGAAGTTGTGCTAGCCACTGAAAATCAGTTACTTCAGTAACATCTTTCCCTATTAACTCAAATATTACATCTTTAGCGTGCACATCGATTACAATGAGAGCTTTTATTGTAACACTGTTTAATTTAGTTAAATCAGTACGTCGAATTACGGCAACAGTTTCGTTCAGTTGTTTAGTCAACAAACGATGAAATGCTTCTAATTCACTTAATTTATGTGTTTGCAGAGCCTCGTGCACATCAATGGCCCAATAAATTTGAGATATAGCTAGCACTACCATACCTTCCCACGAAAGCATCCATTCAACACGACTTATGTTTGGATAGTCGTAATAAGATAATTCGGTCTCCGATTTCACTGCTTTAAGCATTTGATCCTCGACTTGAACCAACCACTTTTCCACAGACCCCCTTGCAGCTTGAACACTAATAATTTCAAGGAATTCAACTTGTTCAGTTTCCTGAGATATCATAGCAGATATATTAAATTCTTCATCGAATACTAGTTTATGTATTCCTTCAAAACATTTCTTTAAATGAGGCTGAACTTTAAGAGGATTTTTTGTTTCGGACAAAATTTCCAACATTTCGTCATTAGATAAGAAGAAGAATCTTGGGAAATATAATCTTTTCTTTTCTAGGTAATTATTAACGCCATCGTTAATTTTATCCAGTAGTACTGTTGCAGATTTAAAAGATTCTAACACACCAACAGCACCTGCGAGTTCAAGTGCATGAGGGTCTTTTTCAACGCAAGTCATGTATCTACGGTATGTATTATTTACTTCAAGAAACATTACTCCTTCTTCGGGCATCTGGGCAACTATGTCTTTAGAAGAAAATATGGGTAACAAATACAACCATTGACTTTGTACTTTTCCCCATTCATCGATGGTTTGGTTAGTCCTCACAATTTTTTCATACCATGATTTAACTTGAGTTTCAAAAGGTTTAACGAATGCAGAACCTCTCATACCAATAGTTTTGACGATATGATCGTCTAAAACACATTGAATATCGTCTAGTGCCGTGAGTATATTTATTCCGGTGTCTTTATATGGATTCGTTTTAAAACATATGTCTGTCCATTCAGCCATCATTTTGTTTAGATTTGTTATCAAAGCGAGTTCTTTTGTTGCTGCTACACTTATAATTTCGTACTGGTCAATGTCCTCCCAGAGATTGTAGTTAATGATTTTTCGCAACGTAGTACCCGCCGTAGGAGTCAAATCAAAACCAGCAACGGTAGACATTTCATCCCAATGCCTCTGCACTAAAGCTGGATTACACATTATATGGGCCATCTGTACATTAGGCCTCCATTCTTTTAATTCGGCAATAGCTTGAGCGCATAACTTCATTGGAGCTGGAAGGTTGTGAACATCAGGATCATCTACCAGTCCGTGGAAACGTTTTTCCGTGCCTTCAGCAATTTGTTGCTTTATCTTATTTCTATAACCCTTTGATAGCTTTAGGAACTCCTTATAATAAAAATCGTGATCAAATTCTATTTGATTGTGATCCATGTATTCAAAAGGTCCATCCATCCAAGTATAATAACTCCGCTTCCATTGATGAGCTAAGAATACAAGATTGTGAAAAGGTTTAACGTAATCTTTTAATTCTTCTAAGTCTGGATAGCTCGTATTTGGAAATTTAAATGTTGTTTCTTCAGTATTAATCCAAGTCACGAGTTTATCACATTCGTCTAATCGATGCACAAGTTTTCTCAAGTATTCAAGGTACTCAAGTGTGTGGTTAACATCGTCCATGTTGTCTAAAAGCTCTAAATACGGTATCATTTCAAGAACTTCTTTGCTTAGGAGTGCAATTTTGCTAAGTAGGTGTTCTTCCATTTCTGCTTTGTGGGTTTCGTATGCTGCAGCGTTTCTTTCAAATATGGGTTTAATGTCTTTGAGCCAGTTCACGGTTCGTGTGTTAGATGCTACGTGTTCTTCAGTTAGTGAAGTCATCTCGAGAAGATTGGATATAATATTAAGTTGTACCATAATTCTTTCCTTTAACGCTTCAACTAAAACTGTTTTTGCGTGTAAAATATAAATTCCTTGTTCTATTAATTCTGCCGCATTTTCTGGATCTTTAAGAGCTTTAGCTTTTATATCTTCAAATGCAGCACATATGCTATCATTTTCTTTTAAATGGGCGCAGATAATACCCGCTATTATGTCATTAACAAATTCCAAAGCTTTCCGTTTCAAACCGTCCACCATTCTGAGTTGACGAACGGTTGCACAATTAAAATATTCATTTTCTAAAATACCTGTTATTTCGGAATCTATTTCTTGGAAATATTTAATCTTATCCCGACACACTTCGAATTTTTCTTCTGCTTGAATAAATTTGAGCAAGGCTTCCTTCGCTGGCGAACCGTATAGCATACTGTAATCTACTCGTAACTTTTCTAAATAAATAAGTAGTGGTTCAAATACTACATCTAATTGTTGTTGTAGTCTCTTATGTCCGTCTTTGTGTAGCCAATCGTTGTAACGCACTGGTAATGCGTCAAAGTTATATGGTATTCTAAGATACTGCTCTACAGGCATAAGTCTTTGCGAAATGTTGCATATTGTGTCTGCGATATTATGAAAAACTTCATAAACACGTTCCAGTGTTGGATCGTAAATAAAGTCTCCGTCAAAATCTAGATCTAAATTCAGAATAAGAACCGTATCTGGATCTTTAAGCTCGTCTATAATAGCTTCAATAGATCTTCGCATAAGCTCTTGAATCTGCATTGCTATCATTTTGGTCGCACATCTCACAAAATCTGGTATTTTCTTAAGACGCATTCCTCGAAGACATCTAGGATTTTTGAGCCAGTTAACAAGGATTCCATACCATGAACTAGACACAAGATACTCAGCGCGTTTGATTTCTTCCAAAACTTTTTCTAGAAATTCATTCAATTTTAAAGCACCCATTGCCCTATACTTCGCTAAGTTAATAATACATTCGGGAAACATTTTTTCAGAAGACTCTAGTACTAGTCTTATAAAAGGATGTAATATAAGGGCACCATCAACTAGTTTTCTACGAAACTTAAGCATATTCTCATAATTTTCTGTAAGGCCATTATATTTAAAGTAAGGTTCTTGATACCTTATCCTAGAAACTCCGGGTTCATCTCTGATGATGGTCTTAACCGCAAGGCTGTGGAGATTTTTGTTCCATTCGAGTTTGCTCTCATTGATCAGTTCGTCCATCAAAACTGGATACATGTTTCGTAGTTTGGAGGGGACCAAGCTGCAAATTTTTCGCTCCCATTCTTTAGACATGGGTGGCGGTTGTATTTTTTGTGCGCATTCTCGCAGCACTGCGACGTGTCGTGACTGTGATATCTCTAACCTGTCTCGTTCTCTCCGCTGAGGCGGCGGCCGAGCTATCAGTACTTTCCTCTCGGTAGCCTTTTCCTCGAGGATCTTACGGAAGCTTTGTTGTTTGTCCTAAAATAAATAATGCTTTTGAAAAATCTAGTTCTAGTGTAAGGGTTAAGTATATCTAGTTTTGTGTCAATTAAAGACCTAAAGAACGTGTAGGAATGGGTGCTCACTCAATGGTAGTGTTACGTACGCGGGAAGCAGTAAGTTAAAACAAGTGCGTGTCGGACCACGCACAATCAAGGGTTCCGTAGTTGGGATGAATGCCCATCCCAAGAACTAACTTAACATCGTAGTTGAAAAACATGTTCTCCCATACATTTTAACTGCAAATGTAAGTTTGTACGCACAATATTGGGAGATTTACCGTGTTATTGTAAGACCATAGACTTCTTATAGGTTTTCAATTTATATGTAGGTAAGTATAAAACAATTTTCTGTATTTAAAAAAAAAATGGCTCAGTAGTTTCAGTAGGGCGTCAATTGGTCAATTCTATTTTCTTAAATAACTTTAAAGCTATTTATTTTAAAATTACAAATAAATATAAAATTGTCATTGATATTAATCGTATTTTTATGTGTATGTTAATTAATGTAATTGGTGTTGTACAGTTTTAATTAACTATAAATAAATATTTGAGACCCTCACAGTAAGCCCGTTCATTTGATTTGTCACAGGGTACAGTCTGCAAAACTTTTTATTTTTATTTTCTTATTTGCCTCCAAAAAGTAACCCCCATGCCATATTCATAATTCATTTATTAAATTACTTGACCGTCACTGGAAGCTTTATATTGAGAGAGCATATCCGTTTCCGTCGATTTCTTATCAGTTTTAGTGCTAGTTTTACCTACTCAGTGGCGCCACCTGGTGTTTGCTTGTCATTTTAGTTTCGTAAAATGTAACGAGTTACTTTTTGTTCATTGGCGTTTCGTTCTCCGTCGAAGCAATTTGGGCGCATCGGTCCATGACCGACGCGGTGAAAAAACTACACTATATAAATACGAATATTATATTTTATAGAAAAGTACGTGATCATATTTTTAACGGTTTTTTCCGTTCGTATCAGTATCTTGTAAAATACCAGTTAAGTAAATTCTATATTCATTTAAAAATTAAAAATATAGTGCTGTTTATGGTAAGTTATTTTTGAAGAAAAAATGTAAGTACCCTACTTTTTAAAAGTAAATGATCATTGAAAATTTTTTTCTTCGATCGGGTCGCTACCTACTTAGATTTATTATTTACCCGTTATTTTTAATGTGTGCTTCGAATGTTATTGTGAGTCAAGAAAGCTTTATAATTGATATTGGTCTATCTAACGTAACTTATATTGCGATAATGGATGACCACGTAATTGTTTCGGCTGCCGAGCCACAAGCTGTAGATGGTTCAAGTGGAATGACCCGGAAAATGAACTTTAGCTGCTCTAGCAGCAGTACAACGAGCAGCAGCTCTTCAAGTTCGTCTTCTCCAAAACGTGGCAAGCGGTCACGCCGCGCACGCCGCAAAATGAATAAGCGCGCCCAACACTCTAACCGTACATTGGACAAGCTTATAAAGGAAGTCGGTGAGCTACGCCAACAAGTTTTTGCAAATAATATGCAGACTGCATGCCAAGATGAGGTATCGGTTTGTTCTGGGGTCAGTGGGGAACTATATGACCAGCATAATACTGACGAACCGTGCCGTGATGTTGAAGGTCAAAACTCAAATTTAGACTTCACTTTTGATATCGAGACAAAGCTTAAGGAACCATCAGTTCCAAAAACTCCTGATAGTTTTTTTAAAAATGCTACTAGATGTCCAGCGTTTAGGTAGCACATCTTGGTCCGAGGTAAGGTATTCTGATACTCAGAAGCTCTACAATCACACCCCAGGTTTCATAGACTTAGACACAAACGAAGAGATAAAAATGTATGATATCTTACGTCACTTGGCACATGCTGATAAATCATATGCAGCAATTACTTTTTGCATCCTAAAACAAAAAGAATCATTACAAGAAGCTATTCGTAATCTCCTTGTGTGGGCAAAAAATACAGAACTCAATTTTGATAATTTAAACGGGAAGGTTGAAGAATTATTTCAAAAAGGTGTTTTGCATAAAATCTCTTCAGACCTGTTACAATTAGTTTGTGGCCATCGAGCCGAAACTATAGAAATGCGTCGAGAGACAATTACTAGTCAAGTTCGAGATCCATTAGTTAAAGCATCTTTGAACAGAATTCCACCATCATCTACCTATTTATTTAGTCCCGAATCTTTCACGACAACATTAGAAAAGGCCGGCGGTGTACGCAAAGCCTTTTGGCCTCTAAAAACTGATTCACATACTAGATCTAATCAATCTAACCGCCGCCCCTCGCGGGGGCAAGGCGTACATAAACCAGTAGTCACATCGCGTGATGCTCAATATTTTTGCCATGAACCAGGCATACCGATGAATACGCATGCCTTTGACAACTCACCCTCGCGGGGTGGATATTTTCGCACCAATTACACAAACAGGTCAGGGCCTACCATCCTTTCAATCCGATCTATATACCAACGGTAGAGGTTCATTTCACAACCGAGGCTCGCGGCCCGACCGTGGAAATAACCGAGGTCGAGGACGTTCAAACCCTCCAACAAGTTCTCGAGCGAGCCAAAAACGGTATAAGCAATGACTCGAATCGGTTTCGAGCAGGTCGGTTAACGCACTACTACTCGAAATGGAAGGAAATGGGGGCTCCAGAAATTATTCTAAAATTAATTCAAGGGTATCGCATACCATTTACCCACAAACCTCCTCTGATATACCCAAATGTAACCAATGGTCCCTTTCAAACACCTGTCTCAAAAGAAATGTCTGCAGTAATAAACAAAATGAAAGCTCAGGGCATTCTAAAAAGTGTTCAACTCTCACCGAGTTTCATTGCCCCTCTATTTTTGATACCAAAACCCGACGGATCAGCCCGTCCCATATTCAACCTGAAAGCGTTAAACGAATTTGTAAAAACCCAACCATTCCACTTAATAAATATGTATCGCATCCCGGACTTTCTGCAACCACAAGACTGGATGTGCAAAGTGGACCTATCACAGGCATATTTCCACTTAAAAATTTCAAAGTCACACAGGCGCTTCCTTCGCCTTGTATACAACCAAGAACTGTTAGAGATGACCTGCCTTCCATTCGGTTTGAGCACGGCACCCAAAACCTTTTCAATACTAACGAATTGGATTGCCCAAATATTACGAGAACGCTGGAACATCAGAATCATCGTCTATCTCGACGATTATTTAATAGTACATCAAAATGTACACGTTCTTCGAGATCATGTCAAGCTCGCATTAGACACATTACAAAAGCTTGGTTGGCAAGTAAATTTTGAGAAATCTTTTCTTTGTCCTCAAAAGACTATTACATATTTAGGAATATTGTGGAGTCCCTGGGACAATTTAAAATCCCTGCCAAAAGAAAAGTCTTTTTTATTAATCAAAAAAGTGAGTCAAGTTCTCGAGCGAGGGATAATAACTCTAAAGGAACTGCAGAGAATAATAGGACTACTGAACTTTGCCAGTTATGTTGTTCGTCGAGGCCGGCTCAATCACCGGCAATTATTGATGTTCATGAACTCGCTACCAGACTTTTTATCGAAACCCTACCCACTACCACAAAATGTTCGAAAGGAACTGGAATGGTGGACGCAGAATTGTCAGTCATCAACACGTCTACATTACCCTCCACCAGTAAACTTCCTGACAACAGACGCATCAAACCAGGGTTGGGGAGCACAACTAAACAATCTGGCTGTATCGGGCAGTTGGTCACAAGAGGAACAGGCACTACATTGCAATCAAAAAGAAATGTTAGCCATATTTCGCGCCCTTCGAGACAACGCTCACCTGCTCCGCAAAAGCTCGATCCTGATACAATGCGACAACAGGACTGCTGTCAGTTATTTAAGGAACGAAGGAGGTACGAAATCGTTACCCCTAATAGAACTAACCTATCAAATTCTGAATTTACTGGAGCAATTTCAAATACAGTTCAGCGTACACCATCTCCCAGGCAAGTACAACAATCATGCCGATCACTTGTCACGCTTTCGCCAACCTCCGGAATGGTACCTAATGCCAGCTTGTACGGAAATAGTATTTGCAAAGTGGGGAACCCCAATAATAGATTTGTTTGCCTCAGCGACAGCTCACGTGGTTTACAATTATGTATCCCGAGACCTGCGAGACCGCCAAGCACTATTTCACGATGCATTCAGTGTCCCATGGAACTATCCACTCGCATGGGTGTTCCCACCTCCGTTTTTAATCCCAAAAGTCCTAACACACCTCAATCAATCAACGGGAATATTTTTATTAGTAGTACCTCGATGGGAGAAGGTATTCAGGCGTGCAGACCTCAAAGTCCGAGCGTTAGCACCACCTCTAACTCTGAAAAACTTACAGACGCACCTGATCGACACATCGACCAAACTCCCACCACCACAAGTGGACAAAATCATCCTCGAAGTCTGGAAATGTGGGGGTGGTCCCAGGCGATAGAAACATGGACTGCTGAACAACAATTATTGCTCAAAAAGTCCTGGCATAAATTTTAATCTACCTTAAAAACATATGAAGTGGCTTGGAAACGTTGGACTTCCTGGTCTACGGTACGCAATTAGCCCAATTTTTATCTGATTTGCATCTAATTCATAAATTATCATTTAATACAATTCTTTTACATAAATCTGTCGTTTCTACTCTGTGTAATGTTGAAAGATCAAGTCAATTAAGTTCGCATGTTCTTGTAAAACATATTTTGAAATCAATTGCTCTGGAAAATCCTAAGTCTTCTAAGCCACCAATTTGGGATGTTAGTAAATTAATTACCTTTCTAAGCAATTACACTGTAGACATAGATAATCCCTTTCAAATATCACGTCATACTGCAACTATATTACTACTTTGCTCAGGTAGACGCATACATGACTTAACGCTACTTAGTGTTGATCCTGACCATTATATTAGATTAGATGATAGTGTTGTATTATGGCCTCAATTTGGTTCAAAAACAGATTGCAGTAATCACAGACAGTCCGGCTGGAAACTTCTTATAAATCACAACAATCGTAACTTAAATCCTATACTCTGGATAGAAAGAACTACACAATTATTAAATGAAAGACGTAATGCTGCAAAATCATTTAATTTATTTATTACAGTTAGAGGTGTGCCGAAGCCCGCTTCACGCACTGTCATCGCAAGCTGGGTAAAAACCCTATTCAATGAAGCTGGCATCACACCAACTCCAGGAAGTACACGATCTGCAGTAGCCTCTAAAAGTTGGCTAGAAAATCATCCGCTTGACGAAATCCTATCTCGGGGAAATTGGCAATCGGCTAATACATTCCAGAATTTCTATAGAAGAGAAGTCATAAGAAGTGTTGATTCAAATCTAAATGTTACACAATTGTTTAATCCGATTAATTAAATCTGTATAATTTGTTACTGTATTTTAGATCAATTCAATAAATATGACATATGAAGTAGGTACCTTTTCACATGTATAATAAATATACTCTCTGATAACATAATTTGTTTTCCTATCACATTGGCGTTATTGTATTAGTGGCGACACCAGGCGATAACAAACAGGTCTCAATATAAAGCTTCCAGTGACGGTCAAGTAATTTAATAGAAGCGTTTTACCTAAAATAAAACGCATATTAAATACTTACCTCACTGGAAGCTTTAAGTTTACTTCTGCCTGGTTATATTGAGCCAATGAACAAAAAGTAACTCGTTACATTTTACGAAACTAAAATGACAAGCAAACACCAGGTGGCGCCACTGAGTAGGTAAAACTAGCACTAAAACTGATAAGAAATCGACGGAAACGGATATGCTCTCTCAATATAAAGCTTCCAGTGAGGTAAGTATTTAATATGCGTTTTATTTTAGGTAAAACGCTTCTATTTACGTTACACGTCCGTGTTTGGGTCACAACAATTCATATGTGTAGGTACCTTTCAACTTAATCGGTTCATTCGATTCGGAGCAAATTGGCTGTGACAGACACACGAGTGATCCTATTATATAAGGGTTCCATTTTTTCATTCGGAAGTACGGAACCCGAAAAGAAGCATTTTTCATTGATGTAGCGTCACCATTATTCAGCCGAGAGACGTCCACTACTGCTGGTATGGCAAGCAGTGGACGTGTGTGGCCTCCCCGAAGCGTCGCTATAATGATCAGTCCTGTGCTTCCCGTAGACCGTATCCATCATCCTCGCGCACATGTGGGAGTGGCGCGAGGAGGCAAAACGCCGGGGCGTAACTCCGCTGCCGCGAGAAATCGCGGCACGGCGGACAGAGCTCCAGCGGGATCTCATGGTGGCATGGAGAGTGCTATTGTCGCAACCCAGCGCTGGGCACGCCACAATTGCGGCGATAAGTCCCCTCTTTGAGGAGTGGCTGGAGAGGCGCCACGGCGTCCTCACCTTCCACCTGACGCAGGTCCTCACCGGACACGAGTGCTTCGGGAGGTACCTGTTCCGGATAAGGCGGGGGGAAACGCCCAGGTGTCACCACTGTGTGGATCGCCTGGAGGACACGGTGGAGCATACGGTGGAGGCCTGCCCGGCTTAGGCAGGGCACCGCCGTGTCCTCGTGGAAGCGATCGGCGGCGGCGATCTCTCGCGGCCGGCCCTGGTCCAGGCCATGTTACGGAGCGAGAGTAAATGGGAAGTCATTACCTCCTTCTGTGAGGCAGTAATGCTCGAGAAGGAGGAGGCGGAACGCGTGAGGGAGAGGCAAGCTTTACGCCCTCATGTCCCTAGTCGCCGCAGGAGACGCCCTGGGCGTCGAGAATTGGTAGCCGATTCCCGGCCACCGTAGACGCGGGATTGCGGACGGCGAGCAATGGGTAGCTCGCCGTCCGGTTGGGACCAGGCCCGAGTCGATAGCGCGTTGTGTTCCACGCGCGCCTCAAAGAGATGTCAGCACTATTGACGGGGTCCGCTAGGGCCACTGCCAGCTAGGGTTGCGGGATGTTCGAAAGAGTTACCGTGGTCCCGGCCCAGGCAACTGAAGGAACACGGGTGGGTTTTAGTCAGTAAAAGTCTGACACGCCCTCCCGCTCCGCCCAGAGCGGGAGAAGTCATTTGATGATTTCCCATCCAAAAAAAAAGGCCGTATCCATCAATGTATGTCACAAACAAAGACATTAAATTATACTAGCAATAGACAGGACATAGTCTAGTTTGGCACTCCTGCATGTCAAATCGTATTTGTGTCCACTCTATTCAACAAAAGAAAAACATTTACTGAGTAAACATGCCGAGTTGCGCGTTGCGTTATTGTAAATCACGTTACGGTAAAATGACTGGACCTAACTGCGGTTTATTTTCGTAAGATTTTTTTTAATTTACACAGTAATTAATTAGAATTCAATAATTTTCATAAAAAGTTCTAGAATATTTGGTAATTTTGTAATATACGCCCTCTGTTGTTGAGTTGCTTAACTTTTTCTTGTAAGAGATGTCCATAATATTGTTGTTTATCGATTTTGTTATCGATATAATTTTATGAGGTAAGTAAATAATTGAACATAATCCTGTTTTTTAATTTAAATGTCAACAAAGGATCAAGGTCTATTCGTTTAAGTAGGTTTCTGTCATTTTAGATTTCCGAATGTAAATAGAGAAGAACGCGAAATTGGATACGGTTTGTGCAGATAGATCGTAAAGAAGAAAACTGGCTTCCAACTGCTTCTTCAAGGTTGTGTTGGAAGCATTTTAAGAAAGAGAACATTAGCTACGGAAGCACTGGTCGATCCACTTATGTTGATAACCACTTAGTAGATATAGTTAAGCGCGAGTACGACTCCACTAAGATTTTTATTTTAATTTCAGGATGATGATATAGACCCCGAAGCCACCAGATTTACTACACCAGTCAATGTTGATGTATCAGATTCGGAGTCTATCTTCGACACTACAAGGAAAATTGCATTGAAGGCACGAGTTCGTAAATTACAAAAACTAAAACTGCATCATGAGGTTAAAATTACAAAACTAGGGCAACAAAATATATATTTAAAACGTAAAATATTAAACTTCAAAGATTTCGTTACCCATTTAGAAAAAAAATTTGACATCCAAAAGAACGCATCCAACTGTCTTAAAGCTACAGCAGAAACAAAAGCCCTCTATGATAGGCTCAATAGAAATAACACGAAAGCAGGATTCTCCCGTCGTAAATTTTGTCCGGCTCTTCGTAAAGTTGCTTTAACCCTTCATTATTACTCTCCTGCCGCGTACAATTATGCCAGAAAATGTTTTAATAAAGTTTTTCCACATGTAAGAACATTACGCAGATGGTATGTTAGTATAGATGCATAGCCTGGTTTTACTAATGAGTCGTTTCGTGCTTTGAAAATAAAAAGAATCAAAACGGGAAAGGAATTAATTTGTTCTTTAGTTTTTGATGAGATTTCTATTAGACGTCAAAAAATATGGAACACCAAAACTTATGAAGGTTTTGTCAATTTAGGTTTTGGTGACATAAGAAATGAAATAGCTTCTCAAGCTCTTGTTTTTATGGTAGTATCACTGGACCAAAAGTAGAAAATACCTGTAGGATATTTTTTCATAAATAGTATTAAAGCTGAATTAAAAGCTACATTAATTAGGCAATGTTTAAGCTTATGCCACGAAGTAGGCGTAAAAATTGTCAGTATAACTTTCGATGGTGCTCCAACAAATTTTAGTACTGCCGAAATATTAGGTTGTAAATTGTTGAGTGATCCAGATAATTTAAAAACTAATTTTCCACATACAGTTAATCAAGAAAGTGTTGTGAAATTTCTTGATCCCAGTCACATGATAAAATTGGTGAGAAACACATTTGAAAGCAAAAAGATATTTTATGAAGGACAAAATGATAAAATAAAATGGTCTTTATTGGTGTCTTTACATAAGCTGCAAACAAATGAACAATTAAATTTTGCCAATAAATTAACAAATAAGCATATCCATTTTCGAAATCAAATAATGAAAGTCCGATTAGCGACCCAATTATTGAGTAGAAGTGTAGCTAAAGCCTTATTGCTTTGCAATGAGCTACTCTTAGCAAAAGTATTCGAGGAAGTTTCTGGCACAGTTAAATTTATTTCTATTATAAATGATTTATTTGATATTATGAACAGTAATAAATATGGAAAATATGGTTTTAAGCAGCCGCTGAATTCTGAAAATATATCTAACATTTTATTTTTTTTTGAACTAGCTAAAAATTACATATTATCCCTAAAACAATACATAAAAATAAGACTTGAAATAAAACGTCGTAATCTTCCAAACAGAATCATTTTAAAAATAATAAAAAAGCGTTTGGTGGATACTATTAATAAAACTGGCTTTTTAGGATTTTTAATTAACATTCAGAGTCTTCAAACTTTGTTTGAAATTAGTATTTCAAACAAAGTACCTAGTGTTAAGACACGTAAAATTCAATACTTGTCAACATATAGGCTCAGTCAAGACCACCTAGAGTTGTTTTTTGGTTGCTTAGACATGGGGGTCATAACAACAACCCCAATGTTATACAGTTTAAAGCGGCTTATAAAAAGATATTAGCCAATTCAGAATTACGTGATTCATTTTCGGGCAACTGTGCTCCAATGGATAACTTTAATATACTCACTTGTACTTCTTCCGTAGAAACAGTAAACAGGACTTGCTTAGTAAGGGAAGTGGATAATGAAGACTTTCAGTTCGACGAGGTTTTAGAAAAGGAATTCGAAACTGATTTCATAGTTAATGAAAATTGTGATTATTTAAATAGGATATTAAATGAAACATCTGTCTGTGAGAGCTAACCAAATTATTGGCTATATTTCTGGTTATGTGTCTCGTGTGTTATGTAAGAAAATTAAGTGTGAAATTTGTGTGTCAAGCTTGGTTTCTAATAAAAAATTAGATTTCCATAAATTAATTACAATAAAAGATATGGGTGGGTTATATTTTTCTAGTAAAAGTGTTTTTGACGTATGTAAAGCCACGGAAATATTCATTAGAAAACTTATTAATGAAAATGACATCAAAGGTGTATCTACAAAGTACACTATCGATTTTATAAAAACGAAAGTATTAAAAGTATTCATAAATTCGAGTATTTTTGAAGGCCTCATTATACACTCGTTTGAGAGCCCTGCGATGCTCAATCTCAGATTGTATTTGATAAGATCCATAATAGAGACTTATACTAATATTAAACTTCGATTTGTTGCGTTCAGAACAAATCTAAAAGACAAAAGTTCACAAAACGGATTTTATTTGAAGGGACGTAGGATGGGACATAAGATTTAATTTTAATTAGTCATTAAATTCGTCTCTGTTGTAAAAATTGACCAGTATCAATCAACTTTCCAAACTATCTGTCTCTTATTGTATTAGTTCCAACTTATTAATGTCCCCCTGCATGCTGCACACATGCTGTCATTTCATCATATACAACAACAAGCTAACCAAATAATTCACTGAGGAAGAAAATTATCAGATAGTTTGTTTGCTTGTTTGGTTAAACTCTCAGGAACTACTGGTTCAAATTGAAAAAATCCTATAGACCATTTATCGAGGAAGGCTATAGGCTATATAACATTACGCTACGACCAATAGGAGCGGAGCAGCAAAACTGTGACGCAGGTGAAGTCGCGCTGGTCAGCTTTATAAAAAATGTTATTTAGTATGAATGTGATTTTTCCAAGAGAATCTAAATATTAAATGAAAAATGTATAAATGATGCAATATCCGAAACATTTGTAAAGAGCATTTGAGAACTAAATTCTTGTAAAGCGAGTGTTTATAAAATAAGTAGTATACGAAACGTTGGTTTGAAACTAAACATTAATTTATCAATGGTTTTCCAAAATAATTTTCCAAATAAATAATTTACTTTGAAACTACTGCATTTTATTGCTTTCCTAACTTTTTGCTATTCATTGAAGAAAAAAATAGAACTTTTATTTATCGATAGTCGATATCTAAATGATTGGTAACATCTCTATTACACACTGGTCATCTATCAAGTGATAGCTGAATTTAATACATTTAACTTTTATGGTTGCTATTCAAAGCTAGATGGCGTTACTGAGACATGAGATCACAGTTTTTCTATGACATTTGTTCTGATGGCCGCTCTATTGCTAGTATAGGTAATCAATTTAATCTCTTTGGTCACAAAACTACTAAACAGATTTCAGACCACTAAATATGTGCGGTAACGCACACAGTAAACATTAATTACAGTTGGCCTTACCTGGGAATCGAACCCGGAACTTATATCATATTGTCCTATTCAACCTCGTAGATATCAGTTCATATATTCATATCAATATGCTAAATTCGTGGATAAACTCGGAACTAAGTACTACGTCTAAACTCTAATGAAAGTCTATTAGCTCCCAGACGCTTGGAGACATGAAGTTCTGCAATAAATCAATAGCTTTACCTTGATTCTATTATAAGGCGGTAGCGGTACGAACGGCAGTTTGTCCATCTGGTGTACATCGGGTATAGGCCGCATCAATGGTACACGACACCCATTTTTCGTCGTCAGCAGCTTTCTTAGATCCCTCTCGTCCATTTTGACAGTTTCTAAATGAATTAAACAATTCTTTGTAACAAAATATCGTTTTTAACAAATAAAAAACATTGCAACAAAAGCCATTCAGGCGTAGAAATTGACTCAATGCAGTGAATTGATGTCACATTTGAATGTGGAACTCAATAATACCATGGCAACCGTTTTGTTTATGTGCAGATAATAAATCGACAGAACGAAAGAAAATAATAGGGGATAGTCGGGATAGTACGAGCATAGATATATATACACGCTGAAATTTTAATGGTTGTTTTCCCGCAGCGAAATGATTTTGTCTTGGTAGTACAATCGATTTATAAAAAAATAAAAATAAAATATTTAAAAATGGCAGATTTATAATTGTGAAAAACAAAACTCGAAAGCGACCTCGAACCAATAGTGGTACAGCTCGAACGGCCGACTGCGCGCGGCGGGCGGTCGTTGACCCTCGCGCTATAGTATAAAGAGAGGAAGTACGTTATCTTCATACAAACGCACCGCGCGCGGCTTGTATGTGTGCGCCAAAGTATCTATGCGTCGCCGCACGCACACTTAAACAAATCTCGGCCGTTTCGCAGCGCGCCAGTCGGGGCTAACATCGCACGAGGTTCGCGCGTCACGGCTTTTCGGCACCGCTAAATGAATGAAAAATGTGTGAAAATCGCAGGAGAACGTATTGCTGTGTGTTTGGGTTTTTTTTTATAAATAATACTGCTATGAATTTTGAATAAATTTCCGTGTTTGTTAGATAAACCATTGTTGAACTTTATTGACTAATGATCACTGAATTAGTTATACAGACATATAACACATATCGTGTTATCTTTGGCAAGGGCCGGGCTTTAAACTAATGAATTGGTGACAGTACTATTAGTAACCTACCGTTTACTCGTGCTCATCACCGCCTCGCGCCGCCCGTCTGTTGGCCCGTCGCTCTTTCTTTCATCGTGAAAGGTTTCATCATCGTTTAGGTACCCAGACAATATAAGTAAAAAATACAACTTCCCGACCCTTGCCAATTTATTGGCACTGAATTAAAATTTAACTAAAAGTGACAACCCTGAGACAGTAGGCAATTATATCGCGGATTGTGTCGGAGATAGCCTACTTCCTCTCTTTATACTATGCTCGCGCTACAGCTGATAGCTACCTACTCCTGAGTTAACGAAACGCAATACTTACCTAAAAGTTATTCCAATTTTCCTTTTATCACTTAGCTTTCTTAGTTTTTGGTTTGTTTGCTTGGCTTAGGACCCCATAAATACTTAGTTACCTACAAATTACTGCACACGAAACTGAAAAACACGTTTAATAACTTACCTACATAAATATTTTTTTAATTAGATAATGCAGTATTGACGGCGTATTTAAAAAATAGGGATCAACTTATTTACAACGATATTAATTATCTAGCCTACTTGCTATTTGTGCACGTAGACAGAGAATAGAGGTAGACAAGTCCTCAGCGTATGCAGTATGAGATAGTGATAGTTCGACATAAGTACATTACTACAGCTACGTGTAATTAATATTGCCATACTTAAACTTTACCCCTATCGTGTGATCGTGTGGGTAATCTGGTACTAATTGAGTCTTTTGATTGTACTACGACTACAAAGAGTTATTCATTCAATTCATTGTCACCTTTCAGGGGGTGACGTATTTATAACTTTCCTTTTCTTTTTTCTCTTTTTTTGAAATAGCAAACTAAAACATCAATTTCATGCGTTTTTGCATGAAACAGCAGATATTTATTTTGATATTTCAGGGTTAATCTCATAGTAAAACTTTATAATCAAGAGTGCTTTACATAACAAAAGGTATTTACACGGCTGATGTGAGTGGAAACGCCGGAAGGGGACGCCCTAGGAAGACATATAGTGATCTTATTGGTGATGTTCTTCAGAAAGGTCAGGTGCGTAGTACTCGCAACCGGCGTGCGTGTATGACCTGATGTATGAATGTAAACGAGGCAAAAGGAGTATGTAAGGATCGTAGCAGGTGGTGTTCTGTAGTTTCTGCCTACCCCCATGGGAAGAAGGCGTGAGTTTATGTATATATGTATGCTTTACATAACAGTAGTGTAGCAAATGAAATCAGGACACGCGCGAACTAAATGCTTCCGGGGTGAAGGTGAAGCGCGAAAACAAATGAATTGTAATTATTATTTTATTACAATTTAAACTAAGATATAAATTTATTTTCACCTCAAGATGTAAATAGTATAGTTAGATAAACTCGATCCGTATCAGTCCACATATTTCTTCAAAATGGTTCAATTGGAAAACTAAAATAAAAGTAAAAATTAAATACGTTTAGTGGTAAAAATAATCAAGTGCTGGTATCCCTGTCAAGTTATTATCCGACTATTGACAAATGTCATGCAGCAACATAGATAACAACCTAGCTTAATATGCCTCACACATAAGTCGGTTAGTACAAAAAACAAGTTAGGATTGTATCATCTGTTTTGATGAAATTATCAATAAATTTTGCTTATAATTGACAGAAAATAGTCTTGAGTACAATAATTCTTTGATTTACTTGCAGTAATAGATACAAAATGCTACTTACCGGTGAAAGGTTATGTTTGGTTGATTTCGTTCATTACGACTTTTACAGCCATATATATAACAATTCACCATCACTACACAACAAATATTACCCTTTGGAATATCAATAAAGTCACAAATTACACAAAATAAGCGTTTCACAGTTTTTATCAACGAAAATCTTTTAACACCACAACTTGTTTGCCACCTATGACTAGTGATGGCAAACAACAAAAAACCGATACGCAAATAGAGATAGAAAAATTATGCTATGTCCTGCTCACACATATACATTTTGACATACATGTCATCTCACTTTCCCAATTATTATTATTTTAAGAGCATGTCTACCTCTATTCTCTGTCTACGTTTGTGCAGCAGGACGTATAAGCTGAAGAGCACGTGTTGTTTTTAGGAAAATACCACTATTAACCATTTTAGAAAGTTGCCACTGCCAGATGTTAGGGAACTTTGGGACATGTATTGTTTACTACACTTCCCGGTAACGAATTAATTGTTCGAAGTGCAACCAGCTGCGTTCAATACACAATCGAGCTCGTTTTATTTGATTGTCTTTCAATTTTATTAAAGGGTCTCTGTCACGTCTTATGGTATTAAAAGCGTCCACTATCGCAGTTATTAACGCGTCACGAGTTTCGTGTTCTTCACGATACACCAGGCGCTTGAGCTCAGACCACAAGTAAAAGTCCATCGGAGTTAGGTCCGGGCTTCTAGCTGGCCAAGGGACTGGCCTGCCGCGTCCGATCCAGCGCTGGGGAAACACCCGAGTCCAGGTGCTCTCGCACGGCGCGCTGATAATGAGCCGGGCACGGCACCCATCATGCTGGTAGTGCAGATTATCCGCGCTCTAAGTAAAGCGGCCAAAAGTGCCGATGTCGTATACATTTGAACTATTGATTATTATATCTAACCAAATCGACTAAAAAAGATATTTACAAGTAATCAAAGGCCATATTTTACAGTAAAAATATTTATTATTGCAAAAATACCGTAAAAAAATAATTTATTTAAATACACACAATCCTATGATCATACAAAAACGATTCTCAAAATTAAAAAGTTACAGTATCATAATAGGTACCTATCTTACCAATTACAGTTTAAAATAACTTAAATTATAGCTTTATGTACCTTAACTAAACACAATTAGATATCATTAATTAGTTAACCTAGAGTAGGCTAAGTATTACATGATAATACTTGAGCTAATGATGATCTACAAATTAGATAAATAATCTAATAAACTAATTACAAGCTCAGAAAGGACAGTCTTTTTTTTCCCGTGTAATTTTCTGAGGCCCGTTATAAATGGATCCGAATGTAAAAGCAAACGATTTAATAAATCTGTGTTTGTCACAACTCGTGAATAGTGATGTGCCGCTGAGAACGTTCTCGTTGCCGGCAATATTACCAATGAGAATATTCTCAAGAAACTAGAACGTTTCCGGGAATATTCTCAACGTTCTCGACAAAATAAATTTAGTTTATAATTTGATGCTTTTGTACATTTATAGGTGATATATATACAGTGTTTCTATGTTTTATTTTCTGGGCTCTAGCACTAGTCGTTATAAACAACGCACGAAAAGAGTGAGTGAGATATTGCTGTCCTGCTCACTCTTTTCGTGGCGAACGCGCGCCTCCGCCGCGCCGCGGCCGCGTGTTAGTTGGTCAGTGTGCTTCTGAGTTTGAAGGCTTAACACGTTGCGTTTTCACTGTTGTTTTTAAATTTAATAAAAAAATGAGTAAAAGAAGCCCGGTGTTCGACCATTTTACGCGTATAGAAGACAACGACCGTATTAAATTTAACTGTAATTACTGTGGTGAATTGTATACTAATAAAAATGCTACTAGATTCGTTCGTCACCTCATAAATAAGTGTAAAAAGTGCCCGGAAGTTGTGAAACGCAAGTTCGGTAAAAATAAGGAAAATGTATCAGTTACTAATAATTCAATACATGATACAAGCCATGATGAACAATCGACATCGTATGAGAATCGGGAGATAGTTACAGATTCTGGTAATGCTATTTTGAATCATGTAAGTACATTTTCTATACATATAAAATGCTTTGTTTTCTATACATTTTCTATATACATTCTGCACATTTTCTATAAGTACAAAATATAATATATATTTGAAATGGAAATCTAATAAGAACCATTTTCGACTTCTTCGCGGACGAAGTCGCGAGAAAAAGCTAGTACCTACACCATATAATTTTAGATTAGTAATAAAGAATTAAATGTGTTTATTTTTATAAATATAAACTACGACCATTAATTCCTACTATGATTAACAGAGATACAATTACTCAATTCCATTCTATAAGAGTATTTTTGGCTTGCTAGGTAAATTATATCGTCGCTTCAGCTGTATTTAATTTAGTTCATATCTTAATTGTCCTAGTTTCAATACCACCTTATATTTGCAAGCTAGGCGTGTGCAACAACGGTAATTTTTGTTATAATTCGCTAACATCTTTTTTTTTAGGATGAAATACATCGCCTTCTCTCAAGAGCTGTATATGTCACGGCACAACCCCTATCACTGTTTGATCATCAACTTTGGAAAGAGGGGCTTCATGCATTAAATCCCAACTACAATCCACCAACGCGTAAAATGATGGCGACAACGCTCTTAGATGTAGAATACAATGATGTTAGGAGACAAATCCTAGAAAAAATTGGCCAAGCAAAGGTATTACACTTAGCAGTAGACGGCTGGTCCAATGTACGAAATGATTCGATTCTTAATATCATTATTTACACGCCGCAACCATTTTTTCATCAGTTTCTGGAGACGAAAACCCAAAGGCATACGGCAGAGCTCTTATCCGACGAATTATCAAAAATTCTAGAGGAGCTAGGTGTTGAAAAGTTTGTGGCCATCGTTACGGACAATGCAGCAAACATGGTTAAATGTGGGCGGTTACTTAGTAATAAATACGATAATGTTGTTTGGATTGGTTGTGCAGCTCACACTCTACATTTACTTATTGGGGATATTTTGAAAAATGAGAAGATAAAAGAAATATATACTTTCATTGTTTCGATTATAAAATCGGTCACGCAGTCACATCTCCTGAATGCGGAGTTCAAAAAAGTTGCGCAAGAAAACTCCGTGACAGTATCCCTCATCTTACCAGGTAAAACACGCTGGGGAAGTTACTTACATTGCATTGAAAACTTTAGAAAATCAAAATCAGTATTACAAATACTGTCTATTAACGAGAACAACAGGGAGATGCAAAAATATAAAAATCAAATTTTGGATGAAGCTACATGGGTTGAAATAGAGCGGCATGCAAACATTTTTAAGCCAACAGTAGATTGGATAACAAAATTAGAAGGAGATGATGGAAAAATTCATTTAGTTTACCAAGCATTCACAGAAATCGAAGAAATGCTTAATTCCGAAAATGCAAACCAAGTATTCGAAAACCATTTAGAAGACATATTGGCTAAGTTTATACAAAGAAAACAAAATGCATTAAAGTCAGTTCATTTTGCGGCCGCTATTTTGGACCCTGGTAACCAAGGTACAACTTTACCTGCTAATGCGAATCTCGAAGGATGCCAGGCAATAATGAATATTGCGCAGTGTGGATACGGGACAAACGGACCAAGAATCCTTGAAGATTTAGCAAATTACAAAGGACGAACTGGCATTTATGATAAAAGTTTTCTGTGGGAATCAGCATGCACAATTCAACCTTTGTCTTGGTGGAACTTATTTTTTCCCAACTCAGATTTGGGAAGAGCTGCTATAAAAATTTTATCAATACCATCAACTTCGGCAACTGTGGAAAGAAGTTTCTCGACATTTTCTAATATACACACCCAGAAAAGAAACAAACTAAAGACTGATCGAGCTGGAAAACTATGTTACGTGGCTCATAATTGGAAGCTCATGAATAAAACTTCTAAGTCTTCAAATAAGACACAAACACAGAGTCACCAATTATCGTCTACTATTCAATCGTCGGCCGACTCAGCGAACCACGAAAGTGACTCTGAACATGAAGAATCTATGCTTGAATCCATGGAAACGTTTGATTTTGATGAGTTTCAGGATATTCAAGAAGAACCATTACTTCTTGAAGAAAATCTTGCGATAAACTAGAATTATTTTCTCGTACGAAAACGGTTTTGTCATACTAATTTTTTTTTAAATCAGATTTCAAAGGGTTAATTATATCTCAAGGTCGTTAAATATTGTTAATTTTAGTTTATTCTTTGTTGATTTTTAAATGTTTAATTCTGATTTGATATTTTCTAATTGACTACAATTAGAAAATCGACGATTTTATCTTTAGATAGCTGTTGATTTACTTTGAGTTATTAACCACTAATACGATTGGGACAAGGGCAGGAAGATGATGACGATTTAATCATCTTTTTAATTTTTCAATCAGATTTCAAAGCGCTCACTCAGTGTTTGTCAATATTGTAATAGTAGTAATTAGTGAAGTTGATGTTTTCTTGTTCTATTAAACGGAGTTGATTGCGAAAAATTGTTTCAATTTGACCATTCCATTTGTACCTAAAAGTATATACATTTAATGTCAAGTAAACGAACATTTTAACTATCCATTCTCTTTATCTTTACGTGTAAAAAGAAAGTTTTATCGTCCATATCAATAAAACAATATTTCACAAAAAAAAAATTCTATTAAAGATGCAGTAATGCTGAGAATATTGCCGAGAAAGTTCCCGAGAATATTCTCGAGAATACTTGCTACTACTGGAAACGTAGTCTTTTATTGCAAATAGAGTGTATTTTATTATACAAAATTATCTGTCGACTTTATTTGATACTATTTTACTTAAGAAAGGTTGGTTGTTT
Source organism: Fissipunctia ypsillon (assembly GCA_947568875.1). Taxonomy (NCBI): domain Eukaryota; kingdom Metazoa; phylum Arthropoda; class Insecta; order Lepidoptera; family Noctuidae; genus Fissipunctia; species Fissipunctia ypsillon. Next base: position 8,211,246 of record OX387659.1, on the reverse strand, counting down.
CCATTTCATAAAAATGATTCTCAACCATTCTCACTTAGGAGAACGTTGCCGGGAACGCTGCCGGCAATATTCTCAGGTGGGAGAACGTTCTCGAGAACGGCACATCACTACTCGTGAATGTTTCCGGGTATTATTTAGTCTGAATGCCTTTAAATTTTTATTGCTAGACTCTGCTGCTTCTTCAGATAGCTCTCCCACAGACAACAACATCTGCTCCATCACTTCAGAGCCATTAATCAGGATTTTGTGTACTGAAGGTGGCATATTAAACCATGGATATTGTTGAATCAGCAGTCGAGCTGTGTCTAAAGCATACACTTTGAATTTTTGGCAGTTTATTGCATATCCAGACGAAACGCAATTCAAAATTGTTGCAAACCTGTCAATAACGTCCTTATTGACTCCGGTTACTTCGGCCGAGATGACAGTTTGCAAAAAACTTGCGCGCCGTATTTCCATCGTTGGAGGTTCCGCTACCTCCGCTGCGTGGCTTGTCGACAATTAGCCCTAGGCTGTGTGGTCCAGCAAACTTTGTAGTTCGACTTCCGCCACCTTTTCAGATATTTTGACGGTGTCTGGGTAACAATATTTTTTGGCGTCTAAGGCTTTTTGATAAGATGGCAAAATCGGTGACTTATGTGAGTTGATAAACTCCCTTATCAACAAGTAGGTATTGATGCTTGGTGAGTTTTGCCTCCGTGATAAGGGACAGAACTCCCTTTTTGCTAACTTCTCTGTGTTATCAGATTGGCTGGACGTGTTCATTAACGTCGTAACAGCAGTCTCATCAACCTTTGAAAGTTCTGCCAATCTTCTACGTTTAGTACGTTTGCTGCAATTCGCGAAATCTGCTCTTGGCCGACCCGTTTTCAAAGAAACACAGCTACTTGATTTCGACGCCTCACATGCAGACGATGATGCTTCTGTCTTTTTCATATTGACGGTCTCTTGACTATTTATCCATTACGAATGCAGCTTCGTTAGCTTATCGACACCTCTGTTTGCTTTTTTCCAAAATTCCGAAAGCTTCATGCTAATATAGCAAATGCGTTTATACAGGTCTTCAGTATCAACTTTATCAGAATCTGGTACCATCTCGAGCACTTTGCTCCGGACAAAACCAGCCCTTTCTGTGTCTGACCCGCTGGCCTTATGCCAGAGATGAAAAATATCCATTCTTGAATAGTTGCATTGGTAAAAAGTACCTAAAACAAGAAACAAAATAATTTGTAGCAAAATTAACCATTTCGTAGCAGTTGCCTACGAACACGTAGCAGTAACACTCATAAATAAAAAAGGAGCAAAAATGAGCAATAGAAGGTTATAGTGTAGTATACTAGAATAATTTAGCTTTACTTTGATATATAAATTATACGAGGGAGATTGAGGGGCCATAGTTAAAAGTCTCAGTGAATGCAGAGGATAATGCTTATGTTTACTTAATTCGTAGCACTCAAGTAAATCCAAGAAACTAAATTTTAATAATTCTAAAATCAGAATTAAAAAAGACAGAACTGTGTGGAAAAGGGAGTGGGAAGCCTTTGCCCAGCAGTGGGACAATACAGGCTAGTTAGATTAGATTAGTATTATCATAAAATATTTATTTGACATACAGCCCGCGCCAAACTTTGTGACCGCCCCGAAACTAGGCTCATTGCATTGCGCAGAACACAAAATCAGGGTATTAGCGGGACGCACAAGAGCTTGGGGGCAGGGCCACACCCCGCGCGCCCGCACCGCTCACCCGCGACGCGCGCTCTGGCACCCGCGACGCGCGCTCTGGCACCCACGCCTTAGTGTGAGTGCTACGTCCGTACACGAATCACGCACTTGTTGAGCTCCGAGAGTACTGTCGTGTTCAGAATTCGTTCCATCGTTTCGTTAATTTGTAGTTATAGTTTTTAGTTATTGTTACTTGTTGTTATTGTTACTCGTTGTTATTTGTTTATAAACATGCCTACTGGACGTCGTAATGTTTTACGACGCCAGGCTCGTAAAATGGTCTACGATGTTTATAAATTTATGAAGAAAGAAGCTGAAGAAGGCCTTAAATACGATTTGAAGGCAGTACATAAACGGACTGCAGCCGCTACAGGAGTATCAGAAAGAACTGTACGACGTATTATATCGGTTGCTAATGAACCAAGTTCCGATTTATTAGCAGTTTTTCGTACACCCGGAAAGAAGGGGCAAGGGGTAAAAAAGGTAACCGGAATAAGAGTTGCCGACAATTGCTCAACTTTTAAAAAAATTAAAAGAAGATATATATTTTGAAGGATCCGCAACGAGTTTGAGGAGAATTATAAATGAAATAGGATTTAAATGGAAAAAAACTGAAGACAATCGCAAATTATTAATGGAAAATACAAATATTCGCTGTAAGCGAATTGAATATTTGCGTGCAATAACGAAATATCGCGCAGAAGGAAGACCGATAGTTTACACTGACGAATCGTATGTCGATTCATCGCATACCACTTCGAAGGCATGGAGTAATAGTAGCACTAAAGGTTTAAAAAAAAAGATATCAAAAGGTCAACGTATCGTCATTGTACATGCTGGATCCAAATCAGGATTTGTACCCAACGGCCTTTTAATGTTTAAGGCAGGTACGAAAACCGGAGATTACCATGATAATATGAATTATAATAATTATGAAAAATGGATACGCACACAACTTTTGCCGAATCTACCACCGAGATCAGTTATGGTGATAGATAATGCACCCTATCATAACAAATTAGAGGATGCAGCGCCGACGTCAAATAGCAAAAAGGCAGAAATGGTGGCATGGCTTACGGCAAAAAATATCCCTTGCAGTTCTGACATGCTGAAACCAGAACTGTATAAATTAATTTCTAAAAAACAAAGAAAAATTTTAAAAATTTAATATTGATAAAATTTTAGAAGAACACAATCACACAATATTACGGCTTCCACCTTACCATCCCGACTTGAACCCCATAGAAATGGCTTGGGCATCCATAAAAGGTTACGTGGCGAAAAAAAAATGTCACAAATAATATAACTGATATTATGAAACTAGTGGAAGAAAAAGTAAATAGCATTGGTGAACAGGAGTGGACTGCACTATGCGACAAAGTTATAAATATTGAAGAAGAATTTATGAAAAGTGATGTCATCATAGATGACCTAACTGAAAAAATAATAATTCACGTGAGCGATAATGAATCAGATGAAGATGATTCGGATATTTTTTGTGAAGAGAGTGATTCGGATGCGGAACCATCCACTAGTAAGGGAGATGTTTTTATGGAAGGTGTGGCCCCATTGTGAATATAGTTTTTATTTATATTAATGTTTTTTATTTACATTTATCCTATTATTACCTAACCTATATGTTTTGCAAATAACACATACATTATATATTAAATTAAATAAAATAACCTATGAAATAAACACGAACTTTATAATCACCAAATAAAAATAAATTGACATAATAAAATAAGTATTAAAAATGTTAGAAAACGAAAATTGTTTGGTTGATTACGTATTGTCCACTCGACTGTACCATGCGCAAGTTCGGACTCGCGACTATATTCAAGGCGGTCACAAAGTTTGGCGAGAGCTGTACCTTTGTCATCGACGTCCGCCTCAATGGAACAGGTAGCAAACAAACAATTCCAAGAATTTTGAGTTCACTAATGACTCATTAATTACACTACTGATAACGCGGCGTACAATGTGTTCACTTTCGAGGTCTCAAAAGTAAAGAAAATATTTTTTTTTTTTTTTTTTTTTCCCTAACTATGGCATCTCGTAGTTGGCCAAGAGTGGCCGTGACTACTTAACCGGTCAATCCTGTGGCTGCCTTAAGCTAACTCAAAGCCTCCAGCCAGGGGCGTGTTACTTACAATACTAAGTGACTGCGCGCTAAGGGCACCCCCTGTGGGGTACGAACCTCGGCTTAGGGCGTCACTGGGGGGACAGCAAGTTGGGACAGGCTGGATCAAAATTGGATAATTATTATTTATCTGGGGAATTTAACGCTACAGGCTCAGCTTCGGCGCGGGCTGGCGCTTCTTCGAGCAAGGGTCGGGGGGAAGAAAATATTTAATTATTGTCTAACTATTTATACTTTTGTGTGGTGCGGCAACAAGTCAACTAATTAGTAAGTGTTAAAAGTACCTAGCTTGAGGACCAAATTTAATACTTATGGCCTACGGTGGAACCACTGTGCGCTGGCGCAACGTCGACTAAAAAGTCCGGGATAACGTTACGTAGCATTTCTACAAGTAAGTAAGTTGCACCTGTCAGTGTCCCGTCACGAAATGTGGTCCGATGAGTTGGCCATTAATTACGCCGGCCCACACGCTAAAACACTAAAACGCATTTGATGTGCGCACTCACGAATCACCATGTGGGTTATTAAAAGCCCAAAAATGTTCATTGCGCTGGTTGAACAGTCCAACTCGCGTAAACGTTGCTTCGTCCGTCCACAAAATGTTCAGATTCTGATTTTCAATGAACCATTGACAAAAAGCAATTCTGGCCGGCGCGTCGTTTTCGTGGAGGGCATGATCTCTACGAAAATGATAAGGATGCAGTCTTTCACAGTTGAGCACTTTCCAGACGTAATATTGGCTTACGTGAAACCTAGCCGCAGCCATGCGCGTACTTCGTCGAGGATCCCGTTCGAAGTACTCGATGATCTCCTCGTCACGCTCTGGCGAATGAACCGCCGATCGACATCTGGCCTGTGCATGCGCTGGTGTCTCGAACTGCCCATGATCGAGTAGCCGCTGTGTCGCCGCTACGATCGTCCGAGCTTGACTTGGGGGTTCAGAATGCCGCGAAGACGGAGCGACTCCGTGTTGCGGCTCCGCGTAAAGTCGCCGGGCAGCGTGGGAGTTATAATCAACTCTAGCGTACAGTTGCACCATAGCGACGTACTCCAAATTGGAATAACTGTAATGTCGATCCATTTTTGCAAATCACGATAACGCTCTCTCAGTTGTCCCGTGACCGTCGTACGCGCAATGGCGCGTACGACGGTCACGGGACAACTGAGAGAGCTGCAATGCTATTCTCTAAGGATACAGCCTTGTGTTGCAGCGCTGCCGCAGCGGTGAAACCAATATATTACTTTACTCTATGGGTGAAACTCAGTTTGGTATTCACTAAGCTGCGTAAAGCTACACTAGCGCTCAAGGCTGTGACGGCCGTGAGTTAAAACTACCCAACAGCGGACAAATTGACAGTAATGACAGTTCTTCTTACATTTTGGTATTCCCTAAGAAAAAACAGCGACGAAGACGCTTACGACCTCGCCCACAGCCTCGCTTCTAACTGTCAAATCCAAAAGCTACAATATTCGGGCGCACTCTTGACAAAAATAATAAACTGTATTGAAATTTTTCGATTCTTTATAATACTTATTTGAAAAAATGGCAGCTTGGTTAATTATAAAGCTACATTTATTAGATGAAGCTTGAAAAAGTGATGATTTGAAGAAAGCTCGACAGGCGAAACAAATAAATAAATTTAATACAATATCCCGTGATAAAGAGTTTATCCATATTTACAGGCTTTCTGAGGATTTAATTAATATATTAGAAGATGACTTAACTCCGTATATGCGTCCGCGAGTTCGTTCCAGTGGTTTAACCAAGAGGAAAATAACATAATAATATAACACTCACATTTCACTAGGGTATTTTATCCTCTTAATCACAGAACTTACATGTAACAATCGCTGATACAAATAATTTAGATGCAATGCACATTTTAAAAGTTTTCAAACTAGAATTCAAGTGGTTTTCGAGCCTTTTTAGGTCGGGTTGTTACGAGTGAAGCACAGAGTCACAGATTACGAGTGAAGTGTTTTGTTTTGTTTACATTCATCTCCGTGTCGCGTTGCTCAAAATAGTCAAAGGAATCGTCATTCAGTCTTAAAATGTAATAATAAATTGCAATAAACTGTTACAATTATGAAATTTGTTAATAGTTTTACTCTATTCCTTATAGTGCTTAAAGATAGACCTATATTATATATTTTAAAGCCATAAAACACTCAGTCGAGATTGATCGATTATGATCTAAAGAATTTGTTTCAAGCCCTTAATTCGTCTACGAAACAGCGACGGGAGACTACAGCCTAGGGTTCGTCGACGACCATAACCACGCTAGTGAATACGGTTTGAATCAGCGCTACACGCTCGGTCGAACTCAAGGCTGTCTCGACGACGAGCTCGTCGCAGCTTACAGCTATGAAATTGTCTTTTAGAGAATAGCACTGCTGGACGGCGCGGGCGGGACTGCGTGGGGGGCGGTCGCCGTTATGTTTAGTGAACTACTATTGTCTCTCACGCTGTCGAGTTTATTGCATATTTTTTCTATTATTTGAAAACAAAAATTTTTATTTTTTAAGTTTAACTCTACGCATTGATAGTACTACTGAGAGCAAATCGTTCTGCCGCGGGAAAACAACCACTTAAATTTCAGCCTGTATAGGCTCTATCTACACAGTTCTGGGTCAGGGCAAACCGGGATCCGGGCCGTCATAATGTTTGCAAGCAATCCTCCGTCCCGGTCACCTCCCAGGACACAGCCCATACATAATGTACGGTAACTGTATAATCAAAGTATATCTGCTTGCCGGATTGCTGAAAAAATCTGTAATGGCGACTGCGTACCTACTGGAAGGCGCAGCGTGGGTAGGCCAACCGAAGACCTGGAGAAGGTCGCACAAGTACTCTACTGGACGCACAGGACCGGTCGTTGCGACGATGTTAGGAAGAAGCCTATGTCCAGCAGTGGACGTTTTTCAGCTACTTAAATGATAATGATGATGACCTGCTTAAATTAAAAAAGGAACTTTTTCGAATTGCTAACTCGAGTCAATAAGCCCAGCTACCAAAGTGTCAGCCTTGTTTATGATGAGTTAATCTTTTCACAAAGGTCTGATTGTTAATTTTTTAATTTTATTTAACAGTTTATGTACACACATATAAACAGACAAGAAGGAACAAAAAAAAAATACGTACAAAGATGATGCTTATTTCTAAAGAAATTCTTCCAGCATACCTGCGATAGGAAAATAGATAAAGAGATGTAGACAACGTGTGTAAAACAAAACACAATAACAAAATACATAGGTAAAATCACAAACGATACCTACACTAATATGAATATACAGGGTTACAGGGAAAGTCGTACTGAATATTAAAGGAGGTTATTATTCAGGTCATTTCTGATGATTTTGATTCTGAAATAAAATGTCCGAAACTTAACCGTTATGGAGATATTAAATTTTAAAGATTATTTTTAAAAATCCTTTATTTTTTGGCTTTTAGTCGTTTTATTTGGGATTAGAGCTCCTAGAGTCGGTTTTTTTGATGTATCTAGTTAGAAGACATGTCCATTAATAAAAATGATCAATAGAAACTGAATCTACTACTAACAGCTTCAAAAACTGCTCGACAACGGTTAGCATTATGAATTTTCTAATAGTGTTCTTAACTTTGATGGGCTTTAAAAAAAAATGTATGGAACTTATTCTGCGAATAACTTTACAAAGTTCTACGTCTCTTTAGCTATTCAAAAAGGTATATCATCTACTAGGTTTGTTCATAAAATCTTAAAATAATGTTATTAGAATAGGCCCATCTGGTAGTACAACATAACATAATTTCGATACAAAAGAATCCGGCTTACTACCTGGCACTTTTAAACAATGAAAAAAGGTTTGGGTTGACATTGTTTGTGCCCGGGAGACGTGTGCGGTGACAGGTATTTATGTCATTTTAAATGTCTGAATTGTCAAATCGTGGATCGTGGTGTTTGTTTAGTCTGCTCATGCGATTCTTCCATGGTAGATGTGTTATCCGTGCCCTCCGATTTTTTTTTGTAAAAACGCGACTTGGCTTGGATTTTTGGACTGTTTCATCTTCTAACTGTGTGACGTGGCTTGTAACTGGACTTTGATTTGTGTTGTGAACATGGCAACATTTACCAACGAGGAATATGCTGACATCCTAATGTGTTATGGATTTTGCGAAGGAGTGTCGTTGCGTGCACGCAATGAATACATGCTAAGGTATCCTACTCGCCGAGTACCTGATATTGGCGTATTTGACAGAGTTTATCGAAGACTACGAGAAACTGGTTCTGTGCTAGTACGTCGGACTGACATGGGACGACCTCGTGTTCTTGATGACGACGACGAAGATAATGAAATACGACGTCTCTTTGAAGCCGACCCAACCACGTCAACAAACGTTGTCGCTCGACGGCTTGGTATTTCCCAGTGGAAAGTCTGGTTCGTAATGCACAGTTCTGGGCAATACCCTTACCATTACACGCCAATGCAAGTAATTGAAGAAGGGGATCCATTGAGACGACTAGACTTCTGCAGATTTATGCTCAATGCCGATAATGAAGATCCGGATTTTTTAAAGAAAATCATGTGGACAGATGAGTCGAAATTTGACAAAGACGGCATCACAAACTATCATAACACCCATTATTGGGCTCCCAAAGCGCAAGGTAACCCCAAGAAAAAAAGACCAAAAGGGTCACAAAGGAGATTCAGTCTTAATGTGTGGATGGGTATAATATCAAATAACTTGATAGGGCCATACTTCCTGCCCGATAACTTGAATGGCGAGACATATGAAAACTTTTTGAGGGTCACTAAAAAGGGTATTCGCATTCCTCCTATCGTCTTGGAGATACAGCCCACCTGGACGCATGAGTACATCAGAAGCACAATTATGTCGTACTCGAAAAACTTTCACCTGCAATACAGACGTAATAGTCGAGTGGCTGTTATCTGCCACACGTCTGAAAGCCACCAAGTCATCAAAGAAGGTTTACGTACCAAGGACTTTGCCTTTCACACCTACTCGAGAAAGGATGAGAAGATGTACAAAGCAGTAATCTTCGGTCTTCCTGACTACGTTGAGGATGTACTTCCAGCCGAAATCGCCTCGCTTGGGTTCGAGAACGTGATTGTTCGTAAAATGAAAGTGTCTGCTGAAAATAATTCCTACTGCCCTCCCTTTCTGGTTCAATTGCCACCTGGCGCTGAGTTCGCCAAATTTCGACAGATCAGGCTCCTATGCAACACCGTAGTACAAATCCGAAAATACCGAAGTAACAATAGTTACGGAACTCAGTGTTACAGGTGCCAAGGATTCGGCCATTCATCAGCCAACTGCAACTTAGCACCCCGCTGTGTAAAGTGTACTGATTCCCACCGGACTGAAGAGTGCCCCAAGAAAACCCGGGACCAGCCAGCAAAGTGCTGTAACTGTGGTGGAAGTCACCCTGCAAACTTCCGTCTGTGCAAAGAGCGTGAAAATTATTTAAAGATTCTGCGAGATCGCCAGGAACAACTCAAATCTGTCAGGACTAAAAAGCCGCCACTGAAGACCAATGTGGTAGATGAGCGACCCTGGAACTTTGTTGCTGCTGCCAAAACACAAAAACCTACTGTCCAAGAAAATGTACAAGATCAGGCGACAACTGACATGCTAGCCATATTAATGACGATAAAAACCATCAAAAGCCAATTTCTAGGATGCACTAGTATGATGGATAAAGTTATTTTAATTTTAACCCACCTTGGTAAATATGTGTAGGACACAAAACGTACGTATCCTCTACTGGAATGCCGACGGCATTCGCTCCAAAATCACGGAACTGTTGGACCTAGTAAGCGAGCTTTCTATTGATGTTGTAGCTTTATCAGAGACCAGAATATCCCCCCACATCAAACTACACACCCCTGGCTTCACCTGTTACCGGCGCGATAAGAAACCTGATGGACACGGCCAAGGAGTTGCAATTTTAGTAAAGTCGGACATAGAACATACCCCTCTAAATATTCCTATAACTCAAAACCTAGAATGTGTGGGTATACAAATATCTCTATCAAATCAAGTAATCGCCTTCATCTCAGCCTATCAATCGCCTAACCTAGCTTTACTATCTACAGACTTAGACACAATTATTAATGTTCGACCCAAAACACTCATCATGGGTGATCTTAACACCAAACATTCTTACTGGCACTGCTCTCGCTCCAACATTCATGGCGAGGTACTTTTCGACCACATGGTTAACAACGAATATGACATCCATGCACCTTCTAGTCCCACTCTAGTCCACTACCATAGCACGCATATTCCATCTACTCCAGATATTATCCTAGCTAATTCTGTATACCACCTATCGGACCCTCAGGTAATTAGCAGTCTTTCTTCCAACCACCTGCCTGTCTGCTTTACCGTAGCTGGTAAAGTCAACAGACAAGCGCGTATTATCTTCAATTACAGAAAAACGGACTGGAAAGGTTATAGATCTCATTTAAATGAGTCTATAACTTTAACCCAAACAACATTCAACTCACCTGAGACAATTGACCTTGCTGTTGATTACCTCACCCAATCAATTAGTAATGCAAGAGATAAAGCCGTTCCTAAATTACCCAGTGATGGTGCTCATCAGCTCCCTCGACGGCTCAGGTCACAAATAAAAATTAAAAATCGTTTTCGTAAACTAGCCTTAGAAGAAGTTAATCCGTTTAACCGACGTCAGCTATTCTTCCAAGTCAACAACATGCAGAAATGCATCAAGTCTAAGATCCAAGCTCTAAACGACAATGTCTGGAACAATAAATTAGCTAAAATATCCAACCCCGCTTCAGACTTGTGGAGAGTGGTCAAATCAATAAACCATCAGCCTATCTCAATACCCCCTCTAACTATATTGAATAATACTACCTCCTCCTCAGAACTTGAACAATGTGAGACACTAGCCAATACCTTCCTAGAAAACATGAACCTAACCAAACATTGGGTCAGCGATCCCACCATTGAAGAGGCAGTCAAAGATTCCATTAGGTTGCTGGACCAGTTGGATGACTACCCAGCACTTGTTAGGCCGAATGAGATACGAAAACTCTTAGGTAAACTGAAGTCAAACAAAGCGCCTGGTTTTGACGGCCTGGGAAATGGCTTACTTAAGAATCTCCCTCAGAAAGCTATTGTTTATTTGACAAAAGTTTTTAATGGTTGCTTACGTCTTGCATACTTCCCGAAGACATTAAAACACGCTAAAATCATAGCTATTAAAAAACCTGGGAAAGATCAGTCCATTCCGTCTAGCTATCGACCAATAAGTTTATTACCATGCATAGGAAAATTGTTAGAATCCATTATATTATCCCGCGTTGCAAAAACAACTGCGCATATTTTGATCCCCGAACAGTTTGGATTTCGAAACTCACACTCGACCACGCAACAGTTAGCCAGAGTGGCTGAACAGATAGCCCATGGGCTAAACCGCGGTCTTTCCACTGGCATGATTTTATTAGACATAGAAAAAGCTTTTGATTCTGTCTGGCACGCTGGACTATTACATAAGTTAATCAAACATGAAGTACCTCTATGTCTAGTAAAACTCATTCAAAATTACTTACTTAATCGATCCTTCTCTGTTTACGTAGGCAAAGAGCATTCTGCCCCTAAAACCATCCCAGCCGGTGTGCCCCAGGGTTCGCTCGTAGGGCCTTACCTCTTTATACTTTACCTGAATGATATACCTAAACAGGCTCACACACAACTTGCCATCTATGCTGATGACACAGCAACATTCACGACAAACAAAGACGTGGACATAGTCATTGGACGGCTACAATATTCACTGGAACTACTCAGTACATTTTTCAAGACCTGGAAACTGAAACTTAATTCCACAAAAACTGAAGGAATTCTATTTACTCGAAAACGCACACTACCCCACAGATTCGTTAAAATTGATGACTTCCAGATAACGTGGCGCGAATCAGTTAAATATTTAGGCGTAATATTAGACAAGACCCTTAACTGGAACAAAAACACTGAACTAACTATAAGGAAAGGTGCAAAAGCCCTAAATTCATTAAAACCTATTTTAAATCGCAAATCTATTCTCAGTCCTTCTACAAAATTGCTTATTTATTCTACTTTAGTAAGACCATGCTTAACTTACGCAGCACCTGTCTGGTCCAGTCTCTCAGAAACCAAATACAATAAACTCCAAACGATCCAAAATAAAGCCCTAAAATTATCATATAATACACCTTTTCGCACAAACCTTAAAACATTACACATGCGTATAAAGTATCCATTTTTAAAAGATTTTATATTAAAAACTTCTCGTAAATTTTATTTGCATAAAAACCCATCACACCGTAATACTCTAATATCTGCAATTGGTAAAAGTAGACTTAGTACATTGTGTTACGCTCGCACGTACAATCGATACCGACTGCCCCATCACTACTTCCTCCGTGACGTGCCATGACGATAGCTCGCTCGCTAGCTGACGCCGCTTGACCGGCCGTATAAGTAAGATCTTTGCGCGGACTACCCGCTACTTGACTTATGTTATTATATCATACTATAATGAAGCGTACATTCTGTAACTTAAACATTAAATTATTATGTGGGTCCATACTAAGACTTGCACATACCTAGTAGTTAAACGTTGTACTCTGTAAGTTAATTCATGTCAACGCAAAACAAGATAATAAAACATGTTTTAATGTTTGTAAAGGCGAAATATAGCCTATGTAACAAAATTAATCACGATTTGTGTACAAATCGAATAAGATCATTTGTAAACACCATTTTAACAACCTGTGTAATAATAAAGACCTTGAAAAATCAATCAAATCAATGGATTGGAAGAGGCGGACCCATAGCATGGCCGGCGAGGAGCCCCGATTTAACGCCGATGGATTTTTATGTGTGGGGTCATATGAAAAGCCTAGTATACGACCAAATGACACCGATCGCAAATGTCCATATTCTAAGACAAAAAATTATTGATGCGGCTGAGGAAATGAGGCGGAACCTACGAACTTCTGTCGTGAAAAGTAATTTAAGAAAAAGAATGAGACTTTGTGTAAGAAATAGCGGCGGCCTTGTAGAACATGAATTATAAAAATATTGCTAAAATTTTTGTCTTTTTTTTTACGTATTTTAGCTACTTTTACCTCAAACTAAAAATGTACCCTCTCCTAACTTAACTGTTATTTGGGCAATGTTTTGCCTATTTAATAGCAAGTGTTATACCTTTTTGAACAGCTAAAGAGACGTAGAACTTTATAAAATTATTTGCAGAATAAGTTCCATACAATATTTTTTATTAAAAGCCTGTTAAAGTTAAGAACACTATTAGAAAATTCATAATGCTAACCGTTGTCGAGCAGTTTTTTTAAGCTGTTAGTAGTAGGTTCAGTTTCTGTTGATCATTTTTATTAATGGACATGTCCTCTAACTAGATACATAAAAAAAACCGACTCTAGGAGCTCTAATCCCAAAGAAAACGACTAAAAGCCAAAAAATAAAGGATTTTTAAAAATAATCTTTAAAATTTAATATCTCCATAACGGTTAAGTTTCGGACATTTTATTTCAGAATGAAATTCATCGGAAATGACCTGAATAATAACATCCTTTAATATTCAGTACGACTTTCCCTGTAACCCTGTATACAAATATATATATATAAATATAAAATATGAGTACATACATATCAATCAATCAATCAATACAACATATATACCACCAAAATAAATATACGATAATTATGAAGCATAACATAATAAATACTAACAGCTATGACGAAGTGGAAAGATAGTGTTCTTTCACTCTTAAACACTGCAACATTTATTATTATTTATAAAAACTTTATGCACAAGTAAAAATTAATACCGTACAAATGCGGACTTAATGCCTGAGGCATTTTCTACCAGTCAACCTTAGTTATATATAGTTAGTATTTAGGGTGCGTTTCCAATGAAACGGAGACATGTAGGAGTCGACCAATGACATTGGTTGAAATCCAAATCGCGTCCCTTGCCTCGTCTGTAATTGGTCGATTGTACAATTCGATTCATTGCGGATTCGTGTCTCCGCTACACTCATCTCTGCTTCAGTAGAACTGCAATCTAAAGCCATTCCCATCTCGTACTGATAGTCGACAACTCGACACACGGCGACACAGTAGGACACGACGGATACCTTGCTTTGTCTGTATACATCATGTTGTTTGCCTGATATATCCATATCCGTCCGTTCTAGCATAAAACTTTTTCTAAACTCGATGTGCAATAGGCATGCTTTATATAAAAATAAAACTACAATGAACACGTAGGTGAATTATATTCGCAAAAACAATGAACAGATGCACAAATATTGTACCTAATGTATGTTTATAAAGGGTCAATATATACATCATAGTTTTTATAAAACTTGTCCTTATTATCAATATTTACATTACATCACAATCATAGATGATTTTTGCTTTCATAAAATAGTGGTACACATTATTTAGTAAAGTGCCTAATATCATTTTTTTTTTTGTTGAATCATATCAGATCGTAGTCAGATAGGTATTTAATAAATTTTAATAATGTCACTATTAGTTATCTATTCAATAAGAAATAAGTATGTTTTAAATAGTATCGACAAATCAGTTAGTCAATTAATTTAATAATTCAGGGAGATATAAAAAAATTTGCTACCCTGCACGTAGCCTTCAGCCTTCGATCAAATATACCTACTTGACCAAATATATGAGCTCTTGATTGCCAGATAGTTGCCATTCAGCTTAGAAATGGCCACAAACACACTATTTATTTTTATGCAACAAGCGCACGCGCAGGTTACCTCACTAAAGCCATGAAGTGTAACGTAATGTAGACGTAATACTAAACAAGTGTAAAGCTACCCTAAACAAATGGAATTCAAATGGAATTTGATAGGAAGATATGATCCCCACGACTTTCTCAGTCTTTATTCGATGTTGGTGTACATAATATATAAAAAAATCAAAATACATGGCACTACTGTGAGGATTTAACTACTATACCGTGTAGGAACATTAAAATTATCATATTTTCAAAAGTAAAACGTATAAAAATATATTTTTATTTAATATATAATTTGAAGCAAAATGGCATATTTGTACATGATATACTTTTATTTTAGCGTTCAATTAGTAAAGCAACATCACAATTCCAAACATGTTTAGTTCTGGAACTCTTTAGTTCTGTAACTTCATTAGTCAGAGATAATTTCATAAATATCTCACAGGGTACAAATACCCCATTTAAATACCACAAAAACAACCTTTTAAAATTATGGCCACACTATACACAGCAAATATACTATGCTAGCAAAATCGTCCGAACTACCAAGTCTTGCCCTCAAAAGAAACAAAAATATCAATATAGTCTTTTTACAATAATTTTATGTATATTTATACAATAAGCATTTATAAAAACTAATGTAATTGTGATTTGATATTACTTAGTTATAGTATGTTTAAGGAAGTTTATATTACTTAGAGGTAATTTTGAAATGTCTAAATTATGGTTTTTTTTTTTATAATAGGTGCCATGTTACATTAATATATTATACACCATGTTTAACTGCCCACCCTGCGGTCAAAATAAAATTGGGACTGACCTCGCCCGGACTTCACTTGATATTTTTTATACGCGAACGTTAGTTTGACATCTGTTACAACATGGCGGAAGCTCATTCCTATTTTGATCGCAAAGTATCTAATACATAACTTGCCATACCCACTAACATTTACACATACAACATGCCCCGGAATTAACACACAACCTCATTTATTGGGGAGGGGTCATTGCACTCATCATTATGAACAACTATGGAAACAAACGAAATCGCGAAAAAATTAGATAGCTGTTCTTTACTTTTTTACGAGTTATGCGAACATAAATGTAGGGAGATTTTTTTTCGCGAATTCAGGTTTGATCCGATAGTAAAAGTTGTTCGTAATGATGCGTACAATGACCTGACATGACCCCTTAAGAGGTTGTGAGTTAATTCCAGGTTATGTTAAATTGTATACAAAACACACAATTTTTCATGTATCTATTAGGTACAATTCGAGTAAAATGGAAGTGAAAAATTCATAATCTATTAACGATTATTTGATCAAAAATCAAGTACGTATCGTTAATTGATTATCAACATTTCACTATCGGAAGCGGACTACTGACCGACTAGCAGGCTGGCCGGGAGTCGTGAGTTAATATTTGAGGACCTCGGCATGGCAAGACAGTAGTAGACCACTAGTTACTATTACTAGCCGACTGAAAAAATTAACAACTGGGAGTAATGCCCCCCCCCCCCACTTGCCACCTCAGGTCCCACGATTTTCTTAGAACCGTTAAAATCCGTCCGTCAAATATTGGGGGTGACCTCGCAACAGACAGTTGTCTAATAAATTACTTAGTTGGCTAGTAGGTACTACTCTAAGAGATTACGATTTAAGCCCGAAATACACTGGGCTTCCTGTAGGGTCATACGCTGGCTCCTAAAAGACGTTCGTCCGCTGAGTCCCTTTCTTCCTCAGAACCTGACTTCT
This sequence comes from Fissipunctia ypsillon, assembly GCA_947568875.1. Classification (NCBI taxonomy): domain Eukaryota; kingdom Metazoa; phylum Arthropoda; class Insecta; order Lepidoptera; family Noctuidae; genus Fissipunctia; species Fissipunctia ypsillon. The sequence continues at coordinate 8,194,828 of OX387659.1, read as the reverse complement.
CTTTCTTGATGGATTGATATCTCACCTGGGAAATTAACAAAGAATACGATTTATTAACTGTTCCCAATTTCCCATTATCCCATGCAACATGTATGTATAGGCTATGGAAGGATCTCCAGGCGCGCTTCGAAAGTGCTAGACAGGTTAGGCTTTTGTCATGGGAACGTGATATAATAGGTTACTTTTGCATAGATAAAGCATATAAGGCAAATAGGTTGCACAGACATTCCGATGACGATGTAAGATAAGTAGTATACCAAAATGTCTAACTCAGAATGTGAGTTAGCCATCGCGAATGCCTCATATTAGTACCATATTAGTTATTGTATGAGCATTCGCAAAGGCTCTATGCAGATGCATGCTCCATCTTTACAGCTGTTGCTTTATACATTATCAACCTTTTAGCTAAGGAATTATGATTTATATTACCTTGGTCTTTAGTTTTGAGCTGACTCCTCGCGGATGGTACATGAGGAAGTTGTCTGTCACCCAGAATATTAATATCTGAAACAATATATTATTATATTATTAGCTTCTTATGAAGGTTACTAAAAGTTATCTACCTGTAGACAGGTCGGTACTTTTGTCTGTTTTAGTTTAGGTATCTAGATCAAAGGGCTTTTCTTCGCTCGCTGATATAATTTATCAATATTTTAATTAATAGTGTTAATAAACAGACGATGCCGGAACCAATTAACTTACATCCCAACGACAGTACGACGTAATAAATAATTTAGGAATTAATAAAATATTTACCTCTAATTTACATGTAAGTAGTCTGATTAATATTCAACAGAGATTTGAACTATCTTATCTCGACAATAAAGATCAACCTCTATATCTATAGCCAGTGATGATCAACCGGCGAAGCTAAATTGGCTTATCCGTACTTTTCTTTGTCCATTGTCCTCATATTCATATAATACCAACCTAGATCTGGAAATCCATTTATTACGTAATTGCTGGGAACAAACAGACTGTAAATTACTATTTACAATCTTTAGCCCGCGGTTTCCGTCCGCGTTGAAGTCAACTATACCATAAAACATGGCAAACATACAATATGGCACTCGGCATATACAAGGTGTAATTTTAATCAGTGTTAACCTCTTAAGGGGTCATTGTACTCATAATTATGAACAACTTTCACTGTGGAACCAAACCCGAAAACGCGAAAATAAAAATCAAGTGTTCCCTACATTTTGACGAGTTTTGCGAACATAAATGTAAGGAAAAGCTGATTTTTTTTCGCGATTTCTGGTATCCTACATCTCTTGGAGTTACTAGAGAGTTAAAGGTTTGCTGAGGTGGTCTGAAATTAAGCCTTGGCAATCGATGAGACACAAGTTGCGCGACGCCCGGGGGGCTTATCTATAAATAATGGTCCAGGGCCCTATACCACAAAATTCTACAAAAATGTAGAACAATTGCGTCACACAGAAATTAAAAATATGTACGAGTGACAATATTGTAGACTTGTCGCTACTATTTACATATTTGTAAAGTTTGTCCGTTACAATTTATATAGAGTTTTGTCGTACCGTAAAATGTTCCCACTTTGCTCCTATATGGTTAATTATGCTTCAATTATCTTAAATGAATGAAGAATATAAAAATCCAATGAAACAAAGCAATTTTGTAACTAAATTTAAGAATATAACATTATTTCTTTAAATTTATTTAAAAAACACGGTTTATTTTAATTTTTACCCATTTTTCGACCATTGATACTATCAAAAAAAGGTAAAGCGTAATATCACGGAATAAGGAAAGTATAACTTTGCTCAAAAAGCTTCCACAATGGAGATTGCTTGTGAAATTTATGTATACCCAGGCGCAGTTACCCATGGTCATGGGTAACTTTGCGCCTTATTCATAGTTATAAATATATTATGAAATACTTAATTACGTTGATTTAACTTTTAAAATATGTTAGATAACATGTTATGCTTTAAATTAATACATCTGAGTATATTTCATAATGAATAGTTTAAACAATCCCGATCTCTTCAAAGTGAGAGTTAATAGGCTTCTTCTGGGTAAGCTCGCTCCATCGTCGACTTTGTCCTCGTCATCTCTGACCTAGACTAGAGTCAAGAGCAAACCTATCTCAAATAAAAAATAAAAAAAAAACAATATTCATAATTCCCTTTTTTTGGAGCAAATATTAGAGCAAAGTAGGACCATTCTACGGTACGCAATTTGTAAATTGTAATTGTAAGTTTTGTGGTTTAAAGGGCCCATTGCACTCTTCAAAACTTAAGTTTTTCGTTGAACCGCAATCATCTTGTATTTCTTTGCATAATGACGAGGTTACTGGCCTTTTAAAGATAACGAGTCCAAGTCGAACATTCGTTTTAAAGTCCTAATCTTTAATTTTTTTGTGTCATTTACGTAAGTATTTAAACATAATTAAGTATTGTGTGATGTAGACGGATATATTTTAGCCTTGAAGTACCTACAAGGCTAGCGTTGGGTGGACGCGACGCATACATCACTTTCCTATACGTGCTTACCTGCTTTTAATAATAAATGCGTGATTATAGTGCTGTGAACGAATGCATGTCCTTCTTTGCTAAAAATAGGGCAAAAGTCGTGGGTTCTTTTTCAAAACGGAAAAACCTATTGATAACAAAAGGGAAACTAAATCACTAAAAAAGTCGTTAAGTTGGAGGTGCATTTGCTACAATAACCTATGTACGTGAATTAGTTAATGAGACTGGTAACGAAGGTACCGGCGGCGGCACAGTAACATGGTACATCGTAGACGAAGGGAGTAAAGCGCCTGTGATACGGTCGCCAAGCGCGTCCCCTACGTCCGTGACCTAGGTTGGCGACCGGCAGAGCCGTTTCAATTTTTGGTCGTAAACCACCATCTACACGGTTGTAAAACACCAAGGTCACCTCTGTCGGGACGCGGTTAGCGATCGTGTAGCAGACGCATTGCCTCAGTTGCTAACTCGCTAAGTAATTGTTAATGTCTTGAACATTGGTTATAAAATTTACATACCTACACGCCTTTCTTCCATGGGGGCAGGCAGAATCTACAGAAAGCCTCGTTCGACGAGACTTACATACTAAAGCGTCTGCTACACGATCGCCAACCGCGTCCGGACAGAGGTGACCTTGGTGTTTTACAACCGTGTAGATGGTGGTTTACGACCAAAAATTGAAACGGCTAATTGAAACGGTAAATCTCGGATTTACAGCTAATAACTTGTGGCTAATTTGTTTTTTATATGTGATGGCAAATGTACCTATAACATTTACTCATGTAGCTAAAGCAGTCGTTATCGCACGAGGCGAGTAAATATCGCCCGATTACACGTACCTACTTATGTGTAAACGAACTGTTTCAATATTAGTTCAATGAGAAATAGTTTTATACGTAGTACCTAGGTATAAAATTTTATATAATTATGTGAGCGTCCAAGCAAAAAGGGTCCAGTTCTCGGCATTTAGTTTCCGAGATATCACAAGTTTTGTAAAGTTGGGTGAAAAAATTGCATTTTGCGATTTTAATTGATTATTTATAAATGCTCAATTATCTACAAGTTCATATAGTAAATGTTTTTTATGATGTTTCTAAATATCAGAAAATGTACTAAGTTGTACCAAAAATCAAGCTGAAAATGATTTTTCTCAAATCAAGTTCTTTCAGAGTTTCAACTTCATGTCTGATTTAAAAAAATATGCCAGTTTTGAATATTTTTTTAATCCTTATTAATCAATTGATGACTATTCTAGATACCGAATCTGGTCTCAACTCAATACTCCACTACTGGACCCTTTTTGCTTGGACGCCCACATATTTATGTATTTTTTTATTTATTTATTTATTTAAACTTTATGCACAAGTAAAAAGAATACCGTACAAAGGCGGACTTAATGCCTGAGGCATTTTCTACCAGTCAACTTTAGGGTGATGCAGAGAGAAAACATGGCAGGTGCAACATAAGGGATAGATAACACGAAAATAACAATACTGGAGTAAATACATAGATATATAGATATATAGTTATATACATAAATACTTATAAACGGAATAAACTTCGTCAGGAGAAATAACGAACGGTAGAGGAGAAATAATGATCAAAAGAGGAGAAAACGAATCCACCAAATCAGCGCTGGGATGTTTCTGCCAACTTCTTACGTATATGTTCACGTACCTTGACTTTAAATGACTACCGATTTCTTACCGTCCTGATGTTCAGAGGGAGCGAATTCCAAAGAAAGACTGCCTGGACAAAGAAAGAAGAGTGAATGAAACCAGAGCGGTGAGAAGGACATCGTAGAAGACGATTGTTAGTGGAACGAAGATTTTTACTGTGGGCAGAGCATAATACTGAATATGGGAAGTCAGGTAAGAAGGAGAAGTAGGTTTGTTGAGAATAGAAAATAACATAGACAGAGCCCTCACCTCTCTGCGCTGACGAATGGGTAACCATTTTAAACGCAATCGGTGCGCAGATACATGGTCATACTTACGAAGATTGAAAACGAATCGAATGCAATTATTGAGAAGGCGGTCAAGTTTATTGAGGAGATCTGCATTCAGGTCATAGTAACACACATCACCATAGTCAATTATGGGAAAGATTAGGGACTGTACAAGCATAGCCTTTATGTGTGATGGGAGAAGATTTTTCAACCGATAGAGCGACCGCAACGTTCCGGTGACTTTTTTACTAACAGTCGTGACCTGCTTTCGCCAGTCAAGACAAGTGTCGACATGCAGAACAAGATCCTTAACATCGGAGCTAAATGGAATGATGGAGTCATCAAAAATTACAGGTGGCACAGTTAAGCCATTTAGCTTTCGTATGCTATAGGGGCTCCCTATTACGATAGCCTGACACTTGTTAGGGTTAACCGCCACCCCAAATCGATCAGACCAGTCCTTGACCACACCCAAATCCCGGTTTAGCTCCACAATCGCATCGGAAATGTTGTCAGCGCTTGCCTGGCTGTAAAGCTGCAAATCGTCGGCATAAAGATGGTACGAAGTCCGAAGCATGGTGGTAATGAGATTAATAAATTTTTTTTCGTAGTACGTACCTACTTATATATTATTTATTATCAACTTACAACATTATTTTCCTACATACAAAACTCGAAGTCTCGAATGATTTCTTTTTAGATTGACTCGGACTATAATGAATTAATATTTTTAAATGGAAACTCACTCGCAATGGGAATTTTTCCACGCGCCCAAAACGGTTGCTTGTGGTAACTTCATCGTTAATTGATGCTGATAAACGTATCCTTACAAATTATAAATCTATCAGTTAATGCGCTTTAAACGTAAGAATTGACGTGACTTCTAATTTTTAACCGACATCAAAAAAAGGAGGAGGTTCTCAACTCGTCAGATTTTTTTTTAATGTATCTTCCCCCGATTACTTGAAGACGGCTGGACCGATCTTGAAAATTCTTTTTTTGTTTGAAAGGGTATACTTCACAGGTAGTCCCATTGTCATTAGGTCAGGATCTGATGATGGGATCCGGGAAAAATCGAGGGAAATTTTTAAACATTAGGCACACCTACAGCGATTTGGGTATTTTTATAGTAACTTGTTCATTTGCTCTAGGAAAGCACCATTTGGTGAAGTGGAACTGTTGATGAAGACCACAGATGGCCACCGGAACAACTCAATAATAAGTATTTCACGGGTTGCGATTCGGTTACTTTAAAATGATTGCTAAGCAATACAAGCTCGTCATAATGCATATGGTGAAGTGGAGCTGATGGTGAAGTACCAGGAGAACTGCCCAAAAATTAACGTCCCTGCATCGGGAAAAGCAATATTTTGTAAAAGGTGATCAGCACTTGTCATTAGGCTATTGTAACTTAGATAAATTACAAACCGACCCACTAAAAAGTGAAAAATAAAAAACTTTTTTGCAAAAAAAAAAAAACAACCGACTGGCTTCCAAAAAAAAAATACTACAAAGTGAAAAATAACTTTAATTTCGGAAGTCGATGGCAAAAACCAAATCCATACAGATCCAAAGACATCGACTTCCGAATTTAACGTTATTTTTCACTTTGTAGTGTTTTTTGTGGAAGTCGGTTTTTTTTTTTTTTGCAAAAAAGTTTTATATTTTTTTATTCATGGATACGATACTTGACTACGTTCTCCGACTAGTTTTTATTAAGAACTTACATAATTATTTTCTTCGTAAAGTGACATTCTGAATCAACAGCGACGATAACAGAAAATCAAGTCAGTTTCTATTGTGCACAGCTATTCAAGTCAAAATACTTACATTAACAAAGAAGGGTATAATGAGCATGACGACCGCCAGTTCCAGTCGAGGGTCGGAGACGGGCGACAGTCTCAAGGTGGAGAGCACAGCGACCACTGGTGGTAGCCGCAGCACCAGGGCTAGCACTGACTTCGCGAAGGTTGCCAATGCTGCGTATAGTATGCACTGGCATATCCATGCCGCGCACATTGGTGGCTTGCCTAATGAATATAAACTATATTTAGTAGTATATTTTGGATTAATGAACGTCTATCTGCTACATTTCATGCGGTCTGTCGACTTTTCGTGCGGCCCAGTAAGCTTGGTGTAGCCTGTAGCCTGTTGAGCTATTTCGTATGGCACAGATATGCTATTTCATGCAGGCTGTTGAGACCTTTAAGTTTGGTGCGACCTGATAAGCTTTCTTGTCAGAATCCATGACTGTTAGAGCCAGTCAGGTGTTTATGCGGACTGGTTAGCTTTTTTTGATGCTCATCTCACATCTGGTGTAATCTTATTGCTATTTTTTGTTATATCATGCCTATTTAATTTAAAGTTAACTGCTTTGAAGGCTTGGCTAGGCTTGCATATAATTATGGTTATAAGGACGATAAAGTAGTAATTATGGCAAATTGCAAGTAGGCGGCATGGGACTTTAAAGTCGTTAAAATAAGGTTTGAATTACAATGACGCGCGGCCGTGAAGGCAATCACTTTCATTTTAATTGTAATTACAACACTTTTCTACACTTACCATATTCACCAAAATTAATGAGTGGTATGTCATAAGCTCTTGCACAATACTGAGCTAGTCTGATACCTGCCCATATTATTAGCAGGCCCAGTGTGGAATCCAGCATAAAGTTCACAATGTACCTGTTAAGACAATTACATTCACTTTAACAAAATTCTTTCCCCTCCTTTTTTATAAACATGTACATATTATTATTATTATTTTAAGACTGTTAACATATATTTTATGTAAATTTAATCTTGTTTGAAAATAAATAAAAAGGATATACCTAATATCTTTAACAAAGGCTGTATAAATGTATTTAAAACATGGCAAAGAATATTAATATGTTGGAAGTACATACTTTACAGGCTTCAGTAAAGATACGGAATATTAGATCTTATTGCTATAGGTTAAGGTTCAAAATTGATTTTTTTTAAATTGATTATGCACATTGATGTGTTGATAGTAATTTATAGTATTTGTGAGTCATGGTCAATGTTCATACAGTTTTAAATTAATTTTTCCTAATCCTTAATTTGTGCTAATATAGCCCATCCATTCTACAGACTCAAGTCTGTTATACAGGGTGTCCGGTTTCGGAATAGCAAAACTTAAAGAGGAGGTACAGACCATCAAACTGAACAACTTTTTTTCGGGGAACAACATCGTAATCGTGAAAAAAAAATCTGTCGTCCAATACAAAATTTCAATACCTACTGGACCAAATGTATGGGATGACTGATCATTTTTTTGCGATTACGATGTTGATCCCCCAGGAGAAAGTTGTTCAGTTTGATGGTCTGCTTAATTTTCGCCACACCATGTACTGATACATTGTATAGTATAAATATAGATCATTAAGGGCGAATTCGACCAAACTTTTATACCTAGTATGTCTAATCCAACGAAATCAGCCAGAATTTGGTTAAATCAGCCCTAAACCATTAAGTCATAGGTTTCTTCCAATATTCGAGAATTAAATGGATGCTTGCCAAGTAAATTATACCTATTATTGCCAACTTATAAGAGGGCCTTAGTATTCACACTTTGACAAAAGCAATGAAGAAATATAGTTGATAGAACTCGAGTTTTTATTACCCATAGTGAGAAACACTTTAAAATATCAGAATATGGATGGGGGCCCAACCACAACCTCTTAAGGCGAAAGCGCCAGAGTAGCCCCTGAAATTAAAATTTTCTTATGTTTATGGCAATTTGCAGCCCAGTGTCTGGGTGTATGTTGATTAAAGTATGATTTGCGACCGTAACAAATATGTATTTACAGAATTATAATCATTACAATCAGTAATACAACTCCTTATGTTAGTATAATCCTAAAATGTTAAGGTTTATGAAATAGTCATTCAATAGGACTACTTGGTCTAAGAGAGTTGTATTGATGACTTTAATGATTATAATTCTGTAAATACATATTTGTTACGGTCACAAATCATATTTTCATCAACACACAACCTAATACTGACCTGCAAATTAAAAAAAAACATAAGAAAATTTGAATTTCACAGGCTACCCTGGCGCTTTCGCCTTAAGCAGTATTATTTTAATATTACTTCAGTGTGAGAAAGAGATGAAAGTATACACCCTGCATAGCTACATCTCTTTCTCACATTGAAGTAAGATTAAAATAGTACTGCTTATGAGGTGATGGTTAGCCCCCAGATGCCCCTTTGCTGATTTAAAAATAATTATACATAATACTTAAAATTTTCCTTTCAATGCTTATACGGTCTCTGTATGAGAAGACTCCTTGTGGTGGGACAATTAGGCTGGTATTACTTGATTCATTAACTTTGCATACCATGTGCATGGGTTCCCAGTGAGGTGCGGTGACAGCCACACATTGGCTGCATGTATGATCAGTGCCCCCAATCCTTGCTTTGAAGTGTCATAGAACCAAATAAGCCATGGCCTCCGTGCATACCGTGGCTCACAAAATCTTTTACCTTCAAAGAAAATATTTTATCTCATCATCATACAAACAGTAGTTGTTTAATAATAATATAGAAAGGACAACACAGTGCACTATATTATGATAGAGATAATCATTTACTGTTTAAGTCCAGTACACATGATAAGTTATCTTAAAACTGTCAATATTGTTTTTAATCACATAATTTAATTATATAAAGGGTGTTAGGATCTTAATCGTAAGTTTAAGAAAAAATCGCTAGCACAGAAAATGTAACGAATCTCATGGAGCAACGTAGTGAATAAACGTACGCAATATTGGTATTGCTATCAAACTACCTTGAACTCCGGCCTGTATTTCACAACTTCTTACCTACTAGACAAGTAAACGCCAAAACCGCCAACAGGAACTGCATGAACCACCCATAGTTATCCGTAAGAGCATCTTTTGAGCAATGTAGCTCGGACCAGTAAATATAATCCGAGCTGTTATTCATTTTTCATTTCTCGGAATATTCAGAAATGGTAATTTAATTATCTATTGTACCAGTACTTTCACTAGGTATTCCTCATGGTAAGTGTCTTCCTAAACACAAACTACAATGCACAAAAATAGAGTGAATTCTAAACAGACACACAGTTTGTAACAAATCGAAATTTCCTCGCGAAATATTTTATTCGTATATCCCAATCACACATTTTTGACAGTTTAGTTTGACATTGATAATAATTTTTTTTTTCAGAACGGTAGAGGCAAAAAAAACTTTTACAAGTTTAAGCAGATATTCTCGCTCACCTAACATACATTACCACAACTAAATATTCTGGATTGTTAGTAGTAAAATTATTAATCGCTAATACGCAATTTACTAAGGAAAAGAAGGACTGCCTGCCCGTCGCCCACTAACCCAACCAGATAAATGAGCCTTCGTTTTTAAATATTTAATTTCTTTGGTTTACAATCGATTAACAAAATAGTAGATAATTGTAAAGTGTGGCAATGAGAAAACCTACCAAACATCTTTTTTTTACCATTGCCGCCATTTTTTTGTGGTTTTCCCGTTTCGCAAATTATTTGGTTATTTAATTAATCAAGTTTAATTTTAAAACTGTTGTTACTTGTATAAGTATTTGTGCAGAAGTTATCAATTGTTGCATTTTGTCTACTGAAGGTAAAGGTACGTCAATTTTTAATAAAGTCGCTTATTTATTTTACAAGTCACGACCGTCATGTCATGTTATCGATTAATTTGCAACCGGCGTTGATTTTAATTGCAATTATTCATATTTACGTTTAAAAGATTACTGGGCTTGTATTTATCGTTGAAATTTGCGAGCTAAAGTTGCGGCAAAACTGAATGGTTTGGTTGAATTGGTTTATGTTTCAAGCAATTGTTTACTCGTGAAGACGTAACTTAAGTGGGTTAGTTTAATCATGTCTGGATTAGAATTAGAACAAAAAATTTGTTCTAATTTATTATTACAATGACATTGGTGCACACTGCAATGTAAAAAAAACATTGGCTTACAGCGTTCTGTTTATTTAGTCCATATGTATGAACTTTTACAAGATTCTAATATGTATAAAATATTTGTCTCAAATGACACTTTCATTTTCCTTTTGGGTAGGCTTCATCAGCTCAATGAATGGAATCTGGGCTACATTAATGATAATGTATGTTCATATTACTTTCCTTCAAATTTATTGGTTAGAAAACTAGGTGAACTAGAAATAATGACTATTGTTTCAGTGTCTGATAGCATAAACAAAGAAATGCAGGATGTTTACTTGCAAGTTTATTCCTCTAGTTGACTTTTTGATAGTTTATGGGCTGATTTTCAATTTTATCTGAATAATAAATATAACAGCTTGACATTAATGTCTCCGCCCGGACAACCCTCTGACACAATGGTGTTCATATTGAGTCAACTAACTTACAGTAAACAAACTCAAACCATTATTAACACACACACACACACATTATTATCGCAGCATCATGCTGAGATGGGAGCCTTTTTGGCCTCGCACAGGTCTTCTTTGTTTTGTTTTTTTTTCTTTCCTTATATTTTATTTGTGTTTAAGATATTGTTAGTTTTAAAGTTCTTTTTATTGTTGTATTTCATGTGCATGTCCCAAATAAAATATTTTTCTTTCTTTCTTTATTAGAATGCCAATGATTGAATTTAACTTATTATTCATGCTGATATAAACATAATTTAACATGTAAAATACTAATGCTTATCAAGTGAAGCTTAAGACAAACCTTTTAAATTGTTGTAATATTGTTAAAAAAGTTGTCAAATATTTATAAATGTGTTCCTAAGTTTCTATTCACGATTGTGTGTACAATAAAGTGTAAGGATATTGATCTCTCCTACAAGTAAAGACTGTACCTATTAATTCCTGATACATGATGCATAAAACATGCAAATTATTATTGTTAGCAAGAAATACAGTTAAAACCATTTATAATGACTTCCAAGGGACCATCTGATTACGGTTGTTTGGCTATAATAACCATAATCCAATGGTCCTCGAATGGTGGTTCGAAGTTGTTATAAACGGTTTTGACTGTATTAGTATGTAAATAGGAGGTTCACTGTCCGATAAGTCAGCATGCTAGTTTAACACATTGACTATCCGTTCATTACATGCTTGTAAAGCATTTTTGGTCTGGCTGTGACGTTAGTGCATTACATGTAATGCATTTTTGGTCTGGCTGTGTTGTCCATGCATTACATTTAATGCATATTTGGTCTAGCTGTAATGTTCGTATATTACATGTAATGCAGTAGTCAATGGCAACTGAACCGCGTTTGCTGAGCTGGATGCGTGAGCTAGAACTTTGATTTACTATGGACGTATGAAATAAAGCAGTTTCTAAAAAAAACTATTGGACGTAAATAGACGGGACAGTCAACGTGTTAACAATCAGCACACACCGTTGTGGTCTCTGGGTCTGTAAAATGACACTTATTTGCATGTCACTAGTCTAGTTTTAATTCACTCAAATTCAAGCCGCATAGGGAAATTAATCATGCAAAACTACACATACCTACCATATAATATTCCTTATTCCTGTATGTATGGTGTTTGTTATCAAGACTATATTTTAAAAAAAATCACTAGTTCTTTACTGTTAAAGGTTAATAATATAATTTGAATGAATATCTTGAGTGAAAATTGTGAATAACACAAATGAGTCATTCATATTAAACAGAACTTAATTCATTATATAGAATGTAGATATTTGTTACATTGTTGGAATTTTAATACACTATAATATTAAACAACAAAGAAATGCATAGTTTTTATGATAAACATTCGGCATTGTACCTTCTTAACTCTCCCACTCCTCCTTCTTATCTAGTGTCTCACTTCCAATATCTATGTTCTTCACACGCTAAGAATCTTCGTTCTTCTAACAATCTTCTCCTACTCTGTCCTTCTCATACTTCTGACCTTGTTCATTCTTCCTTTCATTTTCAGTCCATTCTTCTTTGGAATGCGCTACCTCTTGACATCAGGATGGCCACCAGTCGGTATGCATTTAAGCGGAGATTGCGGAGTTATTTTCAAAATAAATAGCGTAGAGTCATCTCAAAACCTCTCTCTCTTGAATTTATATATAATATATGTATATAATATAGGTATATATTATAGTAAATATGTATGTATGTGTATTATAAGTTTATGACTTATTTATGTACAAATTGTTCCATTTCTAACAGAGCACCTGCCATCTAATCTCTTCACCACCCTTGGTTGACTGGTAGAGAATGCCTAAGGCATTAAGTCCGCCTTTGTACTTTTTTAAGTGTGAAAAGTTTAAATAAATAAATAAATAAATAAATTGTAATAAATATAATATTGGAACTGTATATTAGTCTGGTTATTCTTGTCCACTGTTGGATATTTTAGGACATCTGGTATCTTCAAACTGTCTGAGGTGTATTATAACATTGATCAGGCAGGGGACATAGTCTTTCCATAGTTCTTGGTAACCAATCTACTATAGCCACCCAAACCCATAGTCCAATATGTTTCTTTTCCATGTCCTACAATAGTCCTGCACCAACCGGGGGTTGTCCTTGGGTGCATTTGCATAGTGCATACAGGGTTAATCAGCAGTTGGTGCCTCCTCATCATTTAAAATTGTCTAAGGGGCCTCTGCGAGTTGGCTTCGGCCGCTCATACGCCTTCCAAAGGTCCAGGACCCCAGGGTCCCGATATATATAAACATAAATCAAATAAAATACCATGATGATTATTAACTTCACCTACAAGCAGTCGGTCACATCAAATCAATTTATTTAATGTCAAATATGTTACATAAGCAGCATATTTATTTATTTATCCTTATGTATTTGTTCTATTCCTGCGAAGGTTTTTATGTTATCGTAGTGCACAATAACAAATCAATCGTGCATGTTTTAATTTCAAAACAATAAAAAACTTCCACTTTCCAAGCAAAATTAAAAGTCAAAACTAATATTGTACCAATTTAGATTAGATAACGTTATTTTTGTTGGAGGCAAATTGCATCGAGTCTAATACGGCCATATAAACGTAATAAAAGCTGTCAGTAAAAATAGCCGTAAAGATAAAAAAAAATAAAAAAACCATTGGCCTCATTTTCTCTTAATACAGAGTAACTCTTTCTAACAGTAGTGGTTAATTAATGAGTGACTCCCTCTCGCCCTTACAACGTAGCGGGGTTCTGAGGCAATCCATCACAAAGTCAAACATCTATGAAATCTCCCAAGTAATCTATCTCGAGGAAAGCGATGGATCCGTCGGGGCCCGACTGTTATACGTATCTACTATATATCTTCTAAATATAATTTAGTAAGTAAAAAATTACCGAAGTAACTAATTGATACCGGCGAGAGTATTATACTGGATGATTTTTTTTACCGTCTCGAAATTTTTACAGGGTGTCGTATCTACTATATATCTTCTAAATATAATTTAGTAAGTAAAAAATTACCGAAGTAACTAATTGATACCGGCGAGAGTATTATACTGGATGATTTTTTTTACCGTCTCGAAATTTTTACAGGGTGTTCTACCCATGAACATGAACAACTTTCACTATGGGACCAACTCTGAAATCACGAAAAAAAAATCAGCTTATTCATACATTTTGGTCGAGTAGGCATTGAACTTTCGTATGAATCAGCTGATTCTTTTTTCGTGATTTCAGAGTTGGTCCCATAGTGAAATTTGTTCGTATTCATGGATAGAACATCCTGTAAAAATTTCGAGACGGTAAAAAAAATCATCCAGTATATGTAAACATAACATCACGCCTTGTTTCCCCGAAGGGTTAGGCATAGGTGTACCTATAGTACACCCACATTTCGCCAGTCATTATTAAGTAGGAAATAAAAATGTTTAATGATTTTATTCAATAACCTATCCACGCTGTTTGCCCACGGGGACATTAAATAGAGCCACGTTATTTATTGCCTCGCGTGCGCACACCGGACTGGACTTACGACTGGTTTTACGGTGCCTGCCATTTAATTTAACCGTACATGCAATACAGTATTGGAGAAAACGTGAATCTAATTGTCACCTCATCCCTTTGGTCGTGGTGGCACCACCACAGAGAGGTGAGGGTGGCGCCGATTGCCACCGGAATCGAAAGTAGAACGTAATAATTATCGGTCGTAGGTCTGGTGGGCCCAGGCTAGGGGCCGGTGGTCGCGGTTCCCGCGGCTCGACCGTCAACAAACCGTCGCGCGGCAACTGCTCATGACATATGCATGAGAGCGGCTCGGACGGCGACGCCGCCGCTTAAATATACAAGGACGGACGGACGGGGAAATTACTAGAGAGGCAAATACATACAAGATGTCTCCCCGCCCGACTGCGCTGCCGTAGCGTGCGGCACGCCCACGAACCTCTCCAATTATACTCACGAAACGTCCGTCCGATACCTTTCTTACTATTCTAGACTATTTTTCTTTCGTAACCACCGCGTCGCCTCCATAAGTCATGAAGACAACCCCATTACGCCCTTAAATGCATCATTTGATATTCCTTTTACTTTATAGACTTGCACGCAAATATCCAATACGGAATTGTATATAGGGTTATTATGGTTTATATGCAAGTGTCTTTCTTGTCCGTCTACTTCGAAAAGAAAATTGGAACTCCGTCGCCACTTAATCATAGGCTGTTTGGTCGGCAAGTGGTGGAGAATATGTAATGAAATGTAAAGAAAATGTAATTAGAATCATACTTGAAGTGGAGACATAACATTTCAACTAATCACTTAACGGCATTCATTAAAGCATGTTTTTGACTGAACAGTAATTTAAAACAAAAAAAAAAAACAGTTTTGGACTTGACTATTTGGTTTTGACTAATATATACATATTATTATTACTATATCCCGGATGTTCAATAAGTATGTCTGTCAAATTTATTATCACTGTGATCAATTTGGGAGACAAATTGTAGTGCGACATCTTCGCGAGATAAGCAGGATAGCAGTAGGTACGTTTACATCATTAAATTCTGTCGCGACAGACGCGCTGCTTACCCTCAACAATACTGGTGTAGGGTCCGTAGTAGTTCTAAGTATTAAAATTAATTAGAACTGACGCTGTGGCTAGCAAAGAAATCAGATGAACTCCAGCTCATAGAAAAAAAATCTTAATAAGGATTAAAATAAAAAATCCTGGGAATTCTATTGCATGAGAATTGCAATTGTCCTAAATGTATGATGTGAACGTAATTGTCTTTTCAAGTAAATGCAGCCTGATATAATACTTAAACAACTGTTGCTACTGTAGAGGCCCTTCTTCGGTACCTCGTAGCCCCGCAAAGAAGTTATGATCGATAGAAACATCAAATATTCACGCACACCGGCCCACGAGGAAACGAATGGATAACCGTTGTCTGAAAGGCCGCAGGGGGCGACCGAAGGCCTCCACACTGCCTCTTTCTCCTAATTACCTAAACGTTTTCTTCAAATAGAAACAATTCTTTAACTGCGCTCTTAACATTTTTAGGCAATAATTAGGGATTAGTAATGCGCTCGACAACTTCAAACGCTGCTTTCGAACATTCTTAGAGCTCATGTTAATTTACAAACCCTTGCACGCATCCAACTTGTGTGGAATCAGATTTTAAACCTGAATAGGCAATTCCATTAAATTTTCGACTGTTTTCGAATACGTTGACCGTAAAGGAATCGGTACCGCAAATAAAATGCTATTTACCGTGACTTAAGCTCTACTTGGTCTTTCCCAGACTGATTCTGTTAAAGAAAAAAATGCAAAAGATATCAATCTGGTTTTTGGCAATGTAGCCTCTGAAAGCTCTTGTATACTGCTAGTTTGTTGATGCCCTAGTCTTCCCATAAAACGCTTATTTTGACATGAGATACAGCATTAAAGCACTAAACGCCTGAAGGTGAAGAGTAGGCTTGTTCGGCTTCAAAATAGTTATTAAAATAGTACAAACATGTTACGCCGAGACGCCGTTTAGATTAAGTGCTGAAACCTTCTGGAACCCTTTCTATTATGTTCGAGATTAGCTCCAAAAGGTCCAATAACAAAATTGTCTTACCCTAGTTTTTATGTTACATGACGTACATATATCCAAATTATGTTCTTGTTCTGGTAGGGTTACACTTACAAGATCGTTTATCTCGCATAGAGCTGTAAACGTAGCGAATATTAGCCTGGTAACGTCGTAAGTAAGGTTGTAATGCTTTCATGGTTCGTTGCACACTACTAAAGCGGATACGACAGACACGGGCGCCCAACGTGGGACCTCGAGCGTGAAATAAGTGCGATTGCTTTGTATGAAGTGGCAATCACGACACACTGAGTACGATGATGTTACCAAAATATTCTGTAGATTTTATTATAGGTACGACGTATCTGAGCGCTTGGTGATGTTATGAATAAATGATCGATGTTGGATAAAATCTTAGTCGTCAATCCGAGGGTTAAGTAGATCCTTTCTCGATTTACGAAAAACGTTAGTGGTAATGTTGTCCTGGAGAAAAACAACGATGCGTTTATTCTGATGTTGTTATTTCATCTTATTTAACAATGTGTGGTGTGCGGATAGCGTTCAACTTATTTCATCCTAAAGCTTGATTGAACATTAATTATTTTGAGCAAAGGAATAATAAACTACGAAACAAGATCGACTAGGTCATTTGACAATTGGACCGATTTAAGCAAAAATGATCCAACCCACAACAATGTGGGTTGGATCATTTTTGCCTAAATCGGTCCAATTTATTCAAGAGGGGAACAGCTTTTTGTAAACTTGCAAAGGCCACTGGACATCTCGCACACCGTGATTGTACAGCTAATATGCTTCTATCCTCCATTTTCAACCGACTTCAAAAAAAGGAGGAGGTTCTCAGTTCGTCGGAATCTTTTTACTGTACTGCACTTTAGGTCAAAATGGTTTTAAAAATACGTTTATCCTTGATGAATAATAAAAAAAATCCCTACTTATATGTATTAAGTGATTAGTAAATACTTTTTTGCAAAAAAAAAACGCTATAATGTGAAAAATAACTTAAATTTCGGAAGTCAGTGTCTTTGGTTTTGTATTTTCGTTTATTGCCACCGATTTCCGAAAAAAAAAGTTTATACACAAAGTCGTGTACCACTACTTGCAAATACTTGCAATGTAAATAACAGTGACAGGAAATTATTATTATAACATCATCAACATACACTATGTGGATAAAATATGTATTATTGAAGCTAACTCAAAAACCACTTTTCAGAATTTGACCAAATTCATATGGGACCAATCTGGAAGCATATCCTTTCAAATATTTTTTTTTTCAAATCGGTTTATAAACGACGGAGTTCTGAGGTAGCAAACAATAAAAAAATAAAAAATACAACTGATTTGAGAACCTCCTCCTTTTTGAAGTCGATTAAAAATAGCAAGTTGTTTCACAACATCATCCATAATCGAATTTACCCTTGTCAAACTATCAATAATAGATTAAGTCCTTACGAACCTTTGCGCGGACCTCTTCCTCTAAAAGTCCCAAAATGTATAGCGTTAGAATCGCTTGAGCAACATATATGAGACAGGCGTGTACTCCTTCTTTACTCACAAGTACCCATGCGTGTTCCACGAGTTATCCCATACATCCAATATGGCACAAGTAGAAATACTATAAATGCTGTCTATGATACCAACGACGCGGCGACGCAGTGTTCACGAAGTACTTTAAACATGCGCCACGTTATTATCGTATTAAAAATGCATGCACCGAGAAATTTCCTTTGAAACAGTTTCAATCGGACAGTTTTACATCGTGGTTTTTCTCTTTATAATGCATAAGAAACATCGAGACGTGTAATTACGGCCATTTGAATTATAAAAAAGTGGCCTCAAAGACACCTGCATATTCTCTAGAAGGAGGGAAATAATGATATGAGTGGTGGTGAAGTAGCCTAGAAACCTCACGTGTCCAGTCTCAGGCGATGGTCGGTGGCGCCTGGCAGGTTCCCATTGTCGCTGAATATTTCAGCAACCTGTGTCGGGTAAATTACAGACTTCACTTCAGCCCTCAAACCTTGCTACAATTACACGTTTAAAATAATGTCGCTGGAAGAAATGCGAGCTACAATTAGGTCAGCTCTGCATGATTGTCCCAACAGCCGTCGGTTCTCACGAATGAACTGATGGTTTACCTTCGGGGCACATGTTTTTTTTTATAACCCACGTTAATATTTAATCAAAGGCACAATTTCGTATTTTACTTACAAGGTTTTTCATTTCAAAATTAATCAAAGTTAAGATATTATCTAGCCCCGTCCATCAGGCAGTTTCAGACACCCTTGTCGAAGGGCGCACTTCGCCACGTGTAAGGCATTAAATGATTATTGCGCTGATTTTTCATCAGAAAAAAATTTATTCGTGCTTCATCAAGGTTTCAGAAAATAGAAATGCCCAAATAAAGCCATTTGGGTTAACTATTATGATATTTATAAATTGTTTCATTTTAAGTTTTTCACTATTGTGTCAATATCTCTTGCAAATTGGTCACCATCATAATCCGCTGTCCCAAGAATTTTATTATAGCGCGCATTTTTGTTGTCATTAGGTCGCCTAGGCAACGATCGTCTTCGACGTGGCTCATCGATAGGCGATTAGCTATTGACATATAACTACAAACATTAAATGTTGGTATGCATACATACATTTATGAAATGTAGTCCAAACACACATATCGAACTTCGATCGCACGAATATTTGGTCTGATTGATCTTCTGTCCGCAGTGGAAGTAATTTACTGTCCACTGTCATTAGAAACATTAAATTTTGTCATATCCAGATAATGTAGATTATGCAAAATACTAATCTTTCCCCTATCTGATCATAAACTTTTTGGTACAACATCGACGAAATCCTCTTTGTCCTGTAAATTGCGAATGGTGGAGGAGCAAGTTTTGAAAAAAATAACTATGTTTTGTCATGATTGCTAATTAATATGGCTCTGGCCCAGATGTTAATCGCTTCATAAGTCCCTCCCTAAGCGACTGCACAACTGCGTTTAACTAAAAGGTTATTAATGTTATTATTATTGAGGTGGACGTGTAACAACGGATTTAACATACATTTATTGTGGTCAATTTGTTAAGCGAAGTCGTAGATGGTCATTAGTGGCTCGTAACGACAGTGTCGCATGCAAGAGTTGCCACCTAGGATGTTTATTATGTAGATTGCTCTGAGTCTCATCACACCGATAAGAGCGTGTTACCTAACGAAATAATATTATTTTACGCCCTTTGTGAAATTATAGTGTTTGGTTCTAATTGAGCCCTCCTGGTGTTTATTGGGAAAGCTTCATTATAATTTCTTCGGTGCTCAATTATATTCTGTCAATTTTATCAATTGTCTTCTTATAATATAAATTTAACTTTATATTTCCTGACATTAAAACTAATTGGCCAAAGGCGGAATCTTTGTGCAAGGTGTACCTAACCGACTGACAAACGCTCGCACAAAGTAGTCGCATAGCTTACGAGACCAGAATGCTTTTCCTACTGACGTCAGCACTAATCTTAGTTACTTACATGGTTAAAGATATCTGGGTAAGCTTAGACATAGAACAGGAGTGTCGTCTTGCGGCGTGACTCGTTAAGTCGTCGTTTCCGGGGCACAATGAGAGGCAGGGTGTTATTGACGGGGCGGCGGGTGGCGCGCATGTGCACCTCCGGCGCCCCGGCGTCTCGGGGTTGCTTTACTAAAACCCGTCGGAACACAAACGATGTCAGTCTACCCGCGGACGTCTCCACAACTAGACGCGAACCAACCCCAACAACATGAAGCCACTCGCGCTCTGTATTTTACTAAGTCACTACATAGAGTTCTAGATTTTTTCGCGTTTCAAGATTTTATATTCAAACAATTCGTTCTTAAATCGAATAGGCTCATGTTTGGTTTTACGTGTAAACCGCCGTGGCCTAATCTCTCCTAAAAATCGGTGAGTAGATATATTGTTTCCGCGTTTTTTGTTGTTCTAGTTTTTCCGGATTTTCAGTTTTTTTCCGTGGATGGTCTTCATTTTGGGTTTAAATTTTCTTTCGTTATCGCCTGTTTTCCAAAGCTTCGTTTAATTGTTAAGGTCGCTTGTCAGTGTTTTATTGGATTAATTTATAACTCTTTTATTCTCGCCGCCGTTCTCGTTGAGCCTAAATTAAAAATAAATATATTAAAAGGTAACGATGACTTTAAGAATCCATTATGTTTATTGGGTTATTAAGTAAAAGGCGGAGGGTTGGCTAGATAAAGGAATGGTACACAGGTGAGGTGGGACAGCTGGTAGTGACATTTTGAGCGACCGTTGGCTGTAGGGTTTATTATTTTATAATATTTTTTGCGCGCGTCGGTCTTTAGGTATCGGTATGTCGGTCTTTGTGCGGCGAACACCTGCCGGGCTCCGGGCCCCGTTTCACTCCCGCCTGTTCTATTCACGCATTCGATTATACTTTTGATCGTCCTTAACCTGGTTCTAATTCCAGAAACTCTTCGTTGCTGTTCTTTGTACTTACTTATATCAAACATTGCCGCTCTATTTTGCCGAGGTATGCGATTTCTTTTACATTTATTTTTATACTATTGATGTATTAAGATATTTTTAGTCTCTAGTAAAAGAGAAACTGTTCTTATGTCGCGTTTTTTTTAAATATTCGGGGAAATTCGGGTTTGGCCCGCAAAAAATAAACTGAACTGACTACTGAATTATTTTATTTATAATTACTTTAAAACATAATAGAGGAGCTCGTGGCTGAGTAATAACAGCCGCATGGGTCGATCCATCAGGTTAAGCTACGCTTGCCGGGGTTGGTCCGTGGATGGGTGACCATCTTTACATACCGAGACTCCTCCGTGCCTCGGAAAGCACGTTAAGCCGTTGGTCCCGGCTATCATTCGTGGATCTTTGACAGTCGTTACGGGAAAGCCCGAAAGTCTGACAACCAGTCTTACCAAGGGGTATCGTATTACCCAGTAACTGGGTTGTGGAGGTCAGATAGGCAGTCGCTCCATGTAAAATACTGGTATTCAGCTGCATCCGGTTAGACTGGAAGCCGACCCCAATATAGTTGGGAAAAGGCTAGGCAGATGATGACTTTAAAACATAATATAACTGGCGTAATGTGGGTGTATTATAGGTGCACCTCTGCTTAACCTTTCAGGGAATACAGGCGTGATGTTATGTTATTACTTTAAAAATACAAAACAAATTCTAACAACTCAGCGACACCTAACATTCGAAAACTATCACTTATGTGGAACTAATATTTCGGCTAAATGAGTCTGCTCTATTTTGTCGTACTGAAAACGCGAAGTCGCAGGAAATGAAGAAAGTTGAAGCTTTGTCGATGGTAGATAGTTGGCAGTTTGGCACACTAGTAAGTACTCATTGTGGCGCAAACGCAACTTGCGAATGTAGGCGTGCACCTGCGGGGGTGTCAGTGACCTCGTTCACCTGCTGCCCGGCAGACGGTCACATTAGCATACGCTGGGCCAAACGTGCCATCTGCACCCTTGGACTAATTCTCAGACCTCAGTTTTTATTGGTTCTATCCATTTATCTGCGCTCACAAGATGTTTAGGGATTTAATGCTGCGGCGTAGAATTTTTACACCTTTTTAATTTTTCTGTAACTGTATAATTCGGGTAGATTTTTTGTAACATTCGTACTTAAATTTCTTATACGTTTCTAACACAAAGGCATTCCGTGTTAAAAACATTTCCAGCTTTTTCCAAAATTATATGAAGAAATTTAAGTCCATAAACAACGGACCTGAGCTGCGAACGTAATAAATTAAAATTATATTGATTTTAACTTTTAACACAATCTCTGTTTGTTTATCTTTTGGCACACAGTAGTATGGAATGGAGTACAGTTTTGCGACTGCAGTTTTATTTGCTGTGAGGGGACTCTGCAGCCCTCGACACGCCAACTCCTGTTTCTAATAGTTTCCCAGGAAACTTTCAACACGAACTACAGTTAGCTAGAAAAATAGTCGAGTGCTTGTGACATGCAACAATGCTTTGTGAACTGAACGAAATTAAATTCCATGTGGATGCAATGTCACAGGTAACAATAAAAGAAGAAATACGTTCCTTCGGCCTTTTGAGAAACTTTCTGTTTATAAATGAGTATTAACCCGGCAAAGAAACGCTCTTATTATTATTGCATTTCTTATTTTTCCGGAACCCCACGTTGCTCGTTATTTCGAAAACCATTAAGATGTGTTGTTCAAACGTGCAAATTAATTAAGAGGTTGATAACGACTTTGGTTGATGTTTGTAGGTTCCCAAGATACAAGTTTGGGGACCACCGTCCATATAAACTCATTGTCAAGATAATTACCCGACGTTCGCACGGACGTAAAAATATCGTGGAGATTTTATTTTTGCGCACTGGATTTTCAACGCTCTACTTAGCGCCGAGAGTTGAAAATCCAACTGTGTTTTTTTGACGCGTTGGAATGCAGTCTGTTGGATTCTCAATGTTCGGCTCAACACCGACAGTTGAAAATCCAGTGCGTGATAGAATCCCGCCGCGATATTTTTACGTCCGTACATACGTCGGCTTATAAAGTCATCTTTGTTACAATGAACAAATAAATGTATTCTTATTCTTTTTTAATTAAATCAAGTTTACTACTTCTGATGAAAGTAAAGTCGTATTTAAACGGTATTTCAGTCCATTAATTCTTGAAGCTTCCCTTGAACGACTTAACATAATAACAACGATCCCCTAATTAAACATCCCTGATATTTACTTAACAAAAACAACTTAAAGGGTTGGATAGCTTGGGTTTTATTTCATTAATTTTGTACTAAATCAATATTTATTGTTAACTTATTAATACATCTTACAATTGTATTTAATCCGGATTGTTCGATATAGAACAGCAGATGACTAGATTCCTATCATAATCAAATCACCGGTCGCCGTCGACGGTTTCCGCACGCGCTATAAAACGAAAAAGCGGAAACAACAAGTCCAAAGGACAAGTATTCATTCAATCAAATTTTGTAATTTATATTAATTACTAATTTAACTTTGAAGACATACACAGAAAAAGATTCCGAGCAGTAGGAATAATACTGTATTTTATTTTAATACAGCTTAATGTAGCTTTTCCGTAGGCGTACCAATGGGGCAGATTAAATTATGTTTCGCTTGATGTATTCTTGAGTATTTTTTGATCATTGATGATTTTATAGGTTTTCTGAGCTAATGTGGACACTTTTCTCGTAAAAAATCTTGAATTACTTTATTCTATTTTATGTATCAAATCTCTCTTCTGAATTTCATAAGATAAAATTATTATAAATAATGAATGATAAAATAATTATTATCTAGTCTGTCACATTTAGTTGAATTTGACTTCAAGACAAACGTTTTAAAAAATAACGTATGAATAAGAAACGTATGTGTAGTATGTTCATTTGTAATCTATTCGCAAGGAAGGTTAATAAGGGTCCAGAGAGGATGTAGGTCATCCGTCCGCCTCGCCAAGTCACGTCCACATCCTGTTCCCAGGACTAAGGTCGTAGCAGTCCTTTATTACCCAAATAATCTAGTTACATCGGAACCTTACACCTATGAACATACACAAGGTGTAATTTTAATCACTGTTGACCTCTTAAGGGGTCATTTGTATTCATCATTATGAACAACTTTTACTAAGGGATCAAAACCAAAATCGCGAAAAAAAATCAGGTGTTCCCTACATTTTGACGAGATATGCGAACATAAATGTAGGGAAAAGCTGATTCTTTTTTCGCGATTTCTGGTTTGGTCCAATAGTAAAAGTTGTTCATAATTATGAGTATAACGACCCCTTAAGAGATTAACAGTGATTAAAATTATACCTTGTATTATTACTTAGCATTTATTAAAAAACACTACAACGGATGTCAGAAAATGATCTACAATTTTCAATAAGAACAGTATTTCTTAATTAAATTTAATCATGTTGGAAGTACTGTATGTACAGAACTGAATTTATCGAAATCGATTCTTAAAATAATAAAATTACCATTAAAAACTCGTAGACTTGTTAGTAATCAATCAATATGCACTTAAAATCGATACGAGCCCTCATAAAGTTGGTTCGATATGTAGTTATTCAATAGGCGCGCAGAAATCGACACATGGAAAATTCTCGCGGTATGAACGAAGCATTTAAGTACCGTTTGTTCAATTCAAAGAACGTTTAAACAAGGCTGAAGACAAAACAGCAATTCTGTAGGCGTTCTAAAGCAACATTGAAACAGATGGATACGTTTACTGAGCCGATAGCCGAACGTGGATACACCCGCTACGGTACATTATTTAATTAGTTGCCCGGTGCGTACATAAAAATACTGTTGACGTTTCTTGAAAATAATTTTGATATTAACAGCGATGGAATGCAGCAATGAGCTGTTAAAAACTTGCAGCCATCTTAGAGACTGCAAAAAAATAGTTGAAGCTACGTTAAAATACTGCCCCATAAAGTAGACCGATGACCTGGTGAAGGTCGCGGGAACCCGTTGGATGGGATAAGCACAGGACCGGCCTATGTGAGGATGCTTGGGGAAAGCCTATGACCAGCAGTGGACGTCTTTCGTCTGACTAATGATGATGAAGAAACGTAACAATTATATTATTAACTTGAAATTATTTTGTTGTACAGGTAACATGAAGCGAGACGCATATGGAGACGAGGGGGGGCCCGTGCAGAAACGTCCGCGGCAAACCGACGACGAAGTTACCTTTTTGATACCGAGCAAGGTAAGTTTATTGTACTTTCATTAATTTAGCCTAGGGAGGGATTAAAGGGTATTTAGGTACAAATAAATAAAACGCCTAAATTGATTCAGTCCTGAACCCCCTAGGTAATTGCGTAACATACTTTGAATTTCAATTACTTTCATTTTGACAACTCAACATTATCGTTAGTATACATTGCTTTTTTTTGTCGGGTAGGCGACTTTTTCAAAAATAATAAAGCAATGGATTAGTTGTAGGGATTCTCATACCGAATGTGTTACGCAATTAGGGCGCTGGACAAAGGGGAATCCACTTCCCCACGATGTTGCTACAAATAAAACGTGATATTTTATTGTAATATAGATATTCTACAAATTGAAATACAATTCAATGTACCTAGTAGTAGGAGAACAGCCAATATCATATACAAGGCACAAACAGGATTTCATCATTTCATTTCATGTTAAGTTTACAGTTGTGTGCCTTTAGCCAACCCTCGCTGGCGATGTCATTAAAATTGCATAAAATCAATTCAAGTCTGTGAGGTTGCAGTTCGTACCATCGTGTTTATGTACAGTTTGCTGAACGTGTATTAGCATATTAGGTCCGGCTGTAATAGGCGACTATTTACACTTGTAGCTATTTCAGGATTTCATTTATGAATGGAAGCTTTTGCGTTGCATTTGAACGTATTAAAACGGACTTCAAAGAGTAGGAGTGGTTTGAAAATGTGCTTACAGTTAGACAGTTTTTAGGGTTCCGTAAGGTCAGGTGGGGTAAGTGAAACATATTTTAATTTTACATAAACAGCTCTAGCACAGTAATATGAGTCGCATTTATAATAACGATTGATGCGAACTACGCTTCCTTTAATCGGTCATCTATGATATGAGTTCCAAGCTCTATAGTCGTTCTTAAATCGATAAAATCATCGAATTTAAGCAGACTATGGTTTTGTTTCACTTCCCCCGTGTTTGGGGTAAGTGAAACTGCCACCATAATATGTATAATGTTGAGTCTACGAAACTAATAAAAGGCCTAAAATGACGTGCCAAAAAGCTTTTATCAAATATGAGTTGTATTTCGTCGGAATAAGATTTAATTTAGGATATACACTAAAAAAATTGAATTTGGGGTAAGTGAAACATAGTCACGGTGGTCAGGGGTACTGAACCAGTGCAAAAATCGAACAAATATAAACAACAAAAATAAAATTGCGAAAATATTATAAAACATATCAATGTGTTTATTTAGATACTTATTTAACAAATTCAAGTTTTCTTACTTAATTCACTTATAATTATGTACTGTATGTACTAGATGTATTTTAGATTTGTCGTCTAAAATAAATCAATAATTAAACTCAAATAACAATAAAAATATTCAGTCGTAAATGTTTAAAAAAATTGCAGTCCCATATGGCATAAACAGAACAACAAAGAAACTAACGCAAAGATAAAAAATACTCTTTTGTCTATGTTCAGTCTCAATCTATGTAAGTCTAATAAAAAATACTCTGCTTTCTAAGTTCAAGCTCAATCTAAGCCTGGATAAAAACAAAATCATAAATGACAAAAAAAAAAAATGAGATCATAAAATAATGTTAACCAGTTTGTATCAAGCACAGTGTAACTTTTTGGTTATAGATTCAGTCATAACCTTGCTCTTTGGTAATTGTAACCCTATGTTAAATGCAGTCGAAAAAACTAATAACATAACAAGAAAGACTACACAATCCTCTAAAAATTAAATACTTAAAATAAAAATAAAAAAAGCAATAATATTAGTAATCTGAGCCATTTCTAAACCCCCTAATTTATGTTATTGAATATTATAGGTTTTGAATAACATTTTAAATATGATTTGTCCTCTTCGTCCTATAATGGGCTTAGGAAGTTTTTCAACAATGTCCTCTGTATGACGAATTTCTGATATGTCATCAATGGTTGGGAAAGTAAACACTGTTTGGCCTTCTATAATTGACACCGTTTTTCTCACATATTTTATTACTGGATAACCGTTACCGTTCCTATGCAGTACTACGCCAACAAAGTGCTTCACCGATTTTTTTGTACAAAATTTTACTAAAACCCATTCCCCATTATCTAGGGTTAGGTCTTTATTTTGTTTATCATTATCATTTTCTTTATCATCGAAAAGGTCCGGAGGATATTCTCCATAATCTACATCACTTTCATCATCCAGATTGATTTCTATTTCGCTCTCACTGGATGTGGATAGTTTCCGTACCTTTTTGTCAGTTTTCTTTATAAGTTTTTTAGCATTTCCAATAATATTAGAAACATTGTTCTTGTCTTTCTTGGATTTCTTTAATTTTTCATTGGCTTGTCTTTTCTCTTCCTTTTCTTTTGCTTTTTGTTCCTTCATCCTTACTTTTTGCTCTTTTTCAGCCTCAATAATTTTGTCTAAGGTTAAGTCTTCATTTTCTATATCATCTAAAAGGTCCTTACAATATTCTCCATAATCAGCATCACTTTCATCATCCAGATTGATTTCTACTTCGCTGTCACTGGATGTAGATATTTTCCGTACCTTTTTGACATTTTTCTTTACAAGTTTTTTTGCATTTTTTATTTCAGTAACATTGTTCTTGTCTTCCTTGGATTTCTTTAACTGTTCATTGGTTTTTCTTTTTTCTTCCTTTTCTTTCGCTTTTTGTTCCTTTATCCTTGTTTTTTTTGCTCTTTTTCAGCTTCTATGATTTTACATCTTTTGTATACTTCGTCGTGTGTAATTAATTCGGCACCTGTAGCTATCTTAACCTTTTTTCTTCTGTTTTCAGTCCCTCCTTTAACAGATTTCAGAAGCAGATCTTCAAATGAAACTTCACATGTCACTATGCTGTCATCAAGAATTTGGACTCTTGAATTACGTGTATCACTACAAGTTGTATGTAAACTTGTGGTTGGTGCAATCCCTAGTTTGTTTATCAAAGATATATCATGATGCCTAGAAATTGGTACACAATTTTCTAATGAGAAATGAAGCTCATTATTTACCACAAATGATTTTATACTCGTTTGTTCGTTCTCCAAGAAGTGGTTATTTTTAAGGTGATCTTGTCTTTGAGCTACCGACTTAATGTTATGTTCGATTAAATTTCGGTGAAAAGTCGAGGTTGACGGTTCGCTCCAATTCCACTTGCTACCAACTGCAAAATATTCCTGTAATGCACTTCGTGTTTCAGTTGGTTGAAGTATCGACGATTCATGAATATTGTAACTTGGCTGTAATGCGCCAACGTCTGTACCAGATATCACTTTATTGATGCTAACCAGTACTATTTTTTGTAAGTTCGGGTTGGTTAGCAGTATGTTCACAAAATTCATTTGGTTGCTGGAGGACCAGGTTTACGTCATTGTCATTATGACATATATCAGGACATGTTTCGTGAGTTGCTGTGTACGCTCGATATTCTTCTCTAGAAAACGCCGAGTCAACAATTTCGTCAGGTTCCTCAGACGTCTTTGTTGTTGATTTCCAAGCCCGAAACAGAACCTGATTGAATTTCTCTGGTGGTACTGCATTTTTGTTAAGTGGATAAATACCTGCTTTCCTAAATCCTGCCGAGCATACACTGGGTAATGCAGCCCATATTTGACCAATCATCTTAGAGAAATCCTTTTTTGGTAAGACTTTCCGTATATTTTGTCTTTGCCATTTCACCAAGAGAGCGTCCCATTTATCCTTAAAGGATTTATTAATAGACAGATCCAGTGGTTGGAGAACATCGCTAGTATGCGGTGGGATTTTAAGTATGGTTATTCCAGCTGCACGAGCTTTCTCTATTATGTTTAAGCCCACGTGCGTACTATGGCCGTCGTATATTAATAAAATCGGCCGTTTGTCGCCAACGGTTGGTAGAAAAACTTTATCAAAAAATTTTTCAAATACTGTGGATTCCATCCAACCGTTAGAAGTTGCCGCATATACGGTCCCCGGGTATGCTTCCTGAGACGTCCACTCGTCCCAGACATTTTTGCCCTTGTATATGATAAGGGGAGGAATTTTTTCACCTTGCGCGTTGCAACCTAATAAGACGGTCGTGTTGTCCTTCCCGGGTGACGGTCGTGTTGTCCTTCCCGGGTGATGAAATTGTACGTGTGGACGTGAAGCCCTTGAGACCCACCACCTTTGACTTACTAGGATCCTTACTGAAACTTGTTTCGTCCAAGTTATATATATGAGCAGGTTTATTTTGTAAATTTAATTCGTTAATAGTTTCCTCTAGTAAGTCAAAGTATGGATATATAACATCAGGTCTACACGCATTTTTTCTGGCATATTCTACAGGCTGGGGTTTTTTGACCGATAGTCCATGCCTTTTCTTGAACCCCAGAAACCAATCTTCGCCTGGCATTCCGTTATTGAAAGGGTTGGCAACACAATTTTTATTCACATATTCACCAACTATTTCCAGAAGTTCTTTCCTAGTTAGTCCAAACCCATATTTTTCCATAATGTGGATATTTTTAGCCAACGACTTTTCTACTTCATGTGATAAAACCGTACTCCTGCCCAAGGTATTGGATTTAAAACCTCTGCGTTCATAAATGCGGTTAACTATAGTTGATCTTGGAATGTTGTAATGTTTCGAAGCAGTGTACGCAGACATAGTTCTATTTTTGACTGCTAGTATTGCATTTTGCAGTTTTTCATCAGAGTAAGCAGCTTTATTAGTTTTCCGAATGTAATTTCGAGGCATGTTTTACAAGATCTGAAAAGAAATTCCGATTATAACATAAATAAATTAAATTAACTTCTCCGTTAAGGGGGAAGTGTCAGGGTAGCCCGCGAAATTCAAATTATCTCACGTTTTTTGCAATTAGCAGGCCAGTGGTAGGTTGTATGAAGTTAAAAATATCTTTTGCGACTATAAAACGTAAGTAGTTACATAATTATAACCATCAAAATCTTCAATACATCTCTCTTAGTTCATATAAGTCGAGGAACGATTTTTTCCAGGTCAAAAACGTTCCTAGACTTATGTGAGCTTGGAGGCTTGTATTGATGATTGATTAATTTGGTTAATTTAGGTTAGGTTACCTTTTGAACGAAATGCAAAGACGATAAACAATAAATGAAGTACTTAGTAAAACTAAACATTTTACGCGAGCTTACCAAAAAAATGTTTGTAAACTCTGGCACGGGGGAAGTGGGCCATCACTGTTTCACTTTCCCCAATCAGCACTTTTCGAGGTTAGAATTTCTACCACTTATAATTCAATTTCCTGCACGTTTAAGCTAGAAATATCTATTAGAAAATGAAATCTATAGTTTGAATATGATTCTTACCTATAAAAATCTTCAAAAACACTATTAAATTGCATGACACCAGCCAAAACATTAGGCACGTCCAACTCGTGTTTTGAAGTTTCAAAGATGTCAGATTTTTTTTTTTTTAAATAACCTTGTAGAACGATCGTAGCGACATCTGTGCTAGAGCATTGAAACCTCTTGGTCGATCCTGATTTATCGACCGATCATTATTAGAGCTGAACTCTATAGCTTAGTAGATAGAGTTAGGTGTTTCACTTGCCCCTTTGTTTCACTTGCCCCACATGACCTTACCTCTAAAGGAAAAAAACGGAACCCGTATAGGATCACTCATGCGTCTGTCACAGCCAATTTGCTCCGAATCTAATGAACCAATTAGGTTGATATTTGGTACACATATTCATTTCTGTGACCCAAACACGGATGTGTAACGTAAATAAATGAATTTTGAATACGAGGGTCACTTCGGGGCAAATAAGAAAATTAAAAAAAAAGTTTTGCAAACTATACCGTGTGACATATCAAATGAAAAGGGCTTACTGTGAGGGTCTGAAATTGATTCCTTTTTTAAATTTTTTAAATAGTCGAAAATAGAGAATTGACCATATCCTTATCTCCGAATCTACTGAGCCTAAAATTTTGAAAAAATACAGAAAATAGTTCAATAAGTACCTACTTACAGATTACAGAAAAACCTATAAGAAGTCTGTGGTCTTAAAATAACATGGGAAATCTCTCAATAATGTGCGTACAAACTTATATTTGCAGTTGGAATGTATGGGGAAACATATTTTTCAACTACATGTTAAGTTTGTTATTGGGATAATTCTTTCTCTTCTTTTTTCATCCCAACTACGGAAACCTTCATGGTGCGTGGTCCAACACGCACTTGGCCGGTTTTTAGGGTTCCGTACCTCATTTTCCTTTTGAGGTATCGAACCCTAAAAACGTTCCGTGATGCTAAATAACCGAAAGGTTATTTAACATCACGCTACGACTCTTCGGAGCCGAGCAAAATGAAAAAAATCAGAAAGAACGCTAAGCGAAAACGAAATAATAGCGCGGGAGGACGTTGCTTTGCGACGCGGTGGGTCGGGAGCCGAAATTTCACCCGGACGCGAATTCGCGGGCAGAAATTCGCTAGTGCTTATTGGAATAATTACTTACATTCTTTTTACTATAAGAAAAATCGCACCTCAAATATAACTATGATAATTGGCACGAATAACTCGGATATTGAATGTAATTTAAAAAAAATGCTTGTTATTCAATAACTTACGTGTTGTATAGATCTGTTCATCATATCAACCGATATGATTTGCAGGAACTATTTCCATTGTGAATTCATTGTCATCAGGTGGCCGGCTCGATCATTGGGAAGGGAGGCGCAAATATTTCCAAGCTAAGAAATCAGGTCAGTATTCACAATAATGTCCGCAGCTACACGTGAAGTAAGTAGCGAATTGTTACGAGTAGACTCGATTAATAAATAAGCTTGAACTTACTCTATATAATCTAGTTCATCATTCAGTATTAATGTATTTTTGTAAGCTTTCAAGCAATAGCAGGTATTTACAAGGTACTGATTAAAGTTGCTTAGACCAATCTAAATAAAAAAGTTTTATTTTTATTACATTAGTACATTTATATTCGCATTTTTGTTGTTTTTTTTTTTTCATTGTATGCCTATCTGATGTTTTTTTAGTTTATATATTTAACTTTTAACCATTTTTTCGCCACAGGTACGTCCACCAATCTTATAAACTCTAAAAACTGTACTGCTCTGTGCCTCTATTGGGTAATACAAAAACCTGTCAGACCCGTATCTTCTATGCTTAATCAATTACGCTATTCTAGTCTGTCTTGTAGATAGCAAAGAGAACTAAAATGAACGAAGAAGACTGTAAGATTCGATGGTTCATCTCGGCATCGAGTCTTGCGACAGCGGCAAGTCCGTAGACTTATAGACAGAATAACCCCCCGGCAGCCAGTTTGCAGGTCATTAGCGCCCCCGAGACGCCCCGCCTCTGTGGCTAGTAGCGCGACGCGCCGCGCGCCTACACTCATACTGACGCCGTTGGCCACTTTCAACTCGCCTTACTGGCCAAGTTACGTGAGTGGTAGTAAGAGTTGAAGTTGGTCAAAGCGCGCCTAGGACGAGTGAGTGTAGGCGCCCGGTGCGCCGCTACAGCGTGTCTTGGTTGCCGGTCCCGCCCCGTTGGACGCCGCTGCCCCGCACCCGCCGCCCCGCCACGCAGTACAAAGCCTCTATAACAGTCCCAGATTGCCCCGGCCCCGAACGGTAAACTATATCGCCAACATCTACTCTCAAATCTTAATACAGCCCGAGTGGAGCTCTTGCACTCTACTCGTCAACAGTCAGGAGTTGGAATCTTGTAATACATCATTAGCTCCCGGCGTTAGGCGCTTTACTCCGTATCTCGAGCTCCCGTCCTCATCACCTCCGCAGGATGCACTGTGTCGCACTGGACGCCTTCTGATCTTACTTTCTCGACCTCAGTGTCCTCGCATCTCGCTCATTAGCCGCTATATGTCTGTTCCCTTAGGACTGAATCCTCTCACTTGACTTACTTCTGTCCACGCTGGAAGGCATCTACTTACTGAGTACGACACGTACGGACATCAAGTTTCATCACCATCATGCTTCAGTTTACTTATAAGTCCAGACCTCCCTGACCGTTGATACGTCTGTACCGTTGTTTAATATTGTGCTGTGATTTTTATTTCCACGAACTGCGAAAATAGTTTGCGTTAATGATGCTTGTTTTTCAGGGTACTATCGATAACGGCGCCGGATGTCGACACGATTCTAGAAATCGTAAAAGAAATCCTGCCATGTCTGGCTGATGTAAGTAGTCAGTAATGCGTGATTTTCGATGCGATACTAAGTTGAGGAAACTTTATTTACGCAGACGTAATTTCTAGTCATTTTCACAACCACATATTCATGTTTTACGATGGTAAATAATATTCGCCTTCGTGGTTTAATCAAGTAAGCAGTTTTACTCCTCACTTACCAGAAAAGTCCCAAAATCTGAAAACACGCGTATCTTTAGTTTGTATTCAAATGACGAACAAAAATTCTTCATTAGGGAGGTCCAAAGAGCAGTAACGAAGATTTGGACGTCCGCCTACTGATCCACCAAAGCCGTGCTGGCTGCGTCATCGGCAAGGCAGGGGCCAAGATTAAAGAGCTGCGAGAGGTAAGCATAATCATAAAATAACCTAGGAATGAAAGTGAATGTTTCGGTTAAAATATTTGATCCCTAGGATTTCTGGAACACCTCCAATGATTTTCGCGCAAAAATACGGTGTATTTCGACCGCCATGAGACAATCAATCTGCCACAACAACAGCGCGGTCGAAAGTCAATTACTGGAATTGATCTCGCCCGAAAACTTTCGGGAAGCATTCGGGGAGCTTGTTTATATTCTAGCAAACCACAGTATCTATCAAACACTGGATGATATCATTCCAATAGGACCAATGTTGATAAACTTGGTTAGCACGTGTAAAAGTAAAAGGGTGTATTTTACGTGTGTATATTCGTTTTCAACTGCAGAATTTCCGCTTATGTTTATTAGTGACATCTTCATATCTTTCGCGATTAAAAGCATCCCGTTCTCATTCCCGTATCAACGGCCAATAATTGAGGTGAGCAGATGCGTCGAGCTTTTACGACTTGTTAGCAGTCATCTGCCGAGCGAAGGTGCAGTTATACTTAAGGATTTTTTATCGTGTAGACACCGATGGCATTCAACCACGTGGTGCCGCTGCACGGGCTTCAAGGCAGATGTGAAAGCAGCTGCCGCTCCGAATCCCGAGCCTTTATCTCTTTATCGACAATGTAATTTTTAGATACACTTAATAATGTTACTGTAACAAAAAGTAAACTCCTTTGTTCGTTCGAGCAATCTCTTATAATAGATTAAATCGCGACCGAGACGTTGGAAATAGTTAAGTAACTTAAAATGCATCGCCCTCCACAAAAGCTACAGTAGACGTCATAATTTGTCGTCAATTCGAACAAACAAGGCAAAGTGTCCTGCATAACTGCAGAGTGCATCGCGGAGGATCAATTACCACTCGAGCAACTTCGCTGGAAGTTATAAAACGTGTACGTGCCGGCGTTGTCTGGACGGGACGCCGACAACTTCGCAATCTAGCTATTAACGGTGTTGCATTTCATAACTCGAGCTAGTTAGCTGATGTTTGTCCGGAGATTTGAGTAACGACTGTAACGAGGGCTGATGCTACAGACGTGGCTAGTAGCGGCGCGATGCCTCGGGATGTCTCTGTGGACGAGTTTGTGCCTATTCCTCGCGAACAATGCATTTGAATGCATCAACGTTGATCTTCTCCGGAAACAATTTAAAAAGTCGATCGTGACCTACCTGAGTCCATTTTGCTCCCTTTTTCTTTGCGTTTTTTTTTTGCTTTCGATCAGCTGTTCTCGCAACTCCTTTGTTGAATTTACGTTTCGACCTCAATTTAACAAGACACAGAATTCTTTATAACGTATAGAATTAACAATATCCCCAAAAAAATATGTACTGTCTTCATAAAAAATACGATGAATGGAGATGTCTTTATGACAGAGGTAACATTGTGTTTTCGCGCAAAAGCTATTTTATTAGCGCTATTCAGAACGCAAGTGAATCGACATGTGCTGTAGGTGAAATTAATAAGAGGTTACCGACCTTCATTTATCAACTATACCTAAGGCAGCAGTTTTCTTGAAGTGTGTTGTTGTCGCGGGCCCTGGGTCGGCGCGTGCGCGGGCGGCAGCTGCCGTCACTCGGGGCGGCAGGTGCGCGCGCAGCCGCCGGAAGGCCTCACAAAAAGCTCGCGCGCACCTGGGCTTCACTCACCCCTACCTACTTGCACAATGCTCCTCGCCCCTCGAAGGCCTCCTTTCTTACATAAATAGAAATTTCAAACATATGGTACCGCATCCGCAGCTCCTATCTTTGAATCGCGCAGGTAAACTTTGTACAGTGCGTTCCATTTATGGCAATGAGGATGGATTTATTTTAAACATCGCCCATTGAAGTCTTCTAGTATGATTCATACTAGAAGACTATTCATTCATACTGTATGAATACACTGTGAGCAACCTTATTAGCGCAAGTTCCTCCGTCTGTTTTCTTCAAGTTGCTTAAACATTAAAACATTTGGCTTCACTTTTAAACTTGGAAGTTGAAACAAAACGTTTTGTTAAGGCCCGTGCTACTTGTGATGATATCGCGGTTCTGGTTAGAGTTTGAAATTGCCGTAGGGTAATATCACATGTAGGGTTTCATCCGTCGGAAGCGCGCGGCGCCGGCGTCAGATTACCGGAGCTACGCGCACGTGACGCAGGAAACTTTGTGAAGCTCCTCCACATCCTCGATGTATACACCACAAAAAATGTTACAGCGGATATGTTGAACCGTTCTCATGACAGTACCACAATTATTAATACATTGTTATTGAGGGTTGAAATAGGAATGAAATTATGAAACTAGCTTTTAGGTATACATTTGGAATGCTATGGGTATTAGGTATACAATTTGAATTGCTATACGAATGCTATTTACATTTACACAGATAGCAGCCGGCGCGCATATGTCGTCGGTGTAATTAGGCGCGGGGGACACCGGGCTGTGGAGGTGTCCCCGACAATTACTGGCTACGGCAGCACGCGAGCTAGCCGCTTCCGTTTCCGATCGAACCGCACCGGTACACATACGGCTTCTTTACTTTGAATCGTATAACCAGTACACCAATTTTTGTTTAAATATTTGGGTTAAATGGCCCCTTTTCCGCGATTTTGAAAGTTGTCCTGTCCCTAGAAAAGCTCAACCCCGAAATACAAGTAATATGTAAAATTCGAGAGCTCGGATCAATACTACATGAGATCGATGGAGGGTTGTTGATCCGTATTCTAATTTCGAAGTAACTGTGTCAACATTTTCGGAAATTCTCCCTATAATTCTATATTGTTTAGTGGTTCAGGGAATACTAGCGTTGATCTGAATAATGTTAACGCGGCGTATTTGGAAATATTGCGACTTGTTCAGTAGCTGATTACCGGCATGCTCTCAGGGGAAATATTTTGCTAGCAACACATTTTGGGCTTACTGTGTGTACTGAAACATGCCTGTGAATAGTAGTAATTATTTACCAAACGTACCCTGCTAACTATTGATTAGCTTTTTGGTAACCTAGTTAATTCTGGTTAGGCAATCTTCTTCGCTTTAAAGCCACATCTTAATCAATACATTATCAACTCCGCCAAATGCATTCTGCCACTGAACTGTTCCAAATTGCACCCCTATCGCACCACCCTATCGGTTAGCGGTTTAGCTCAGCGCAAAGACGGCTTCACTTTTGATCGAGACAAATTGTGTTCAAATATTTGCAGCAGCTTTTATGGTTAGACGAGCGAACTTTCATGATTGATTGTACGTGCAAAGTACAGTATGTTGTTATATTAGTCTGACATGTTCATGATTCATGTTATGGTAGGTTCATGTTCATTGTTACTGCTCCAGTAAAAGTTTAAAAGTCGGGTCACGAAGTAGTTTTGGTCTCTACGTGTATACAGTATACTTTAACTTCCTAGTTTTCGTGCGGATATAAGCTCAGACTATGCTGATAAATTATGTCGCGGTCGTTTCGCCAACGGATCCTGTTCAGACTGAGTGACGTCTCGGACTCACGTTCGTGACGAGGATCTAAAGCGGTTTACTTTTGTGATGGATGCTGAATACGAGTGTGTAGTAATATACAAAAGGTCCTTACTCCTTTCTCAACAGTATACAATGGTGAGCTCATAGACGCCCAACGAAACAAAAACCGTTAGTATTGGCAGAATTCTATCTATGATTCCGATAAGCAGACTGTCCCGATTTCGCTGCTGTGTTGTTCAGAATGGGAATTCTGTGTGTCCATTACTTAGTGGCATGCGGTAGGCGTGGCGCGTGCGAGCTTTCCGCGGAGCGGAGCCCCACAAGTGCAAGGAGGGGAGTCGGGCAGGTGTTGCACGCGCCGCCGGTCGCCCGCTCATTCCCCGCCCGACCATTCTCGTGGGATGATCACTTCGCTCCGCCCGCTCCCTTGGCCGCGTAACATTGTATCGTCGACCTTATAGTTCGTTGGACGTGGTCGAAATCGGTTTTAATTCAAGAGTTCTATATTTTTTTTTAAATAATTAGTTAAGTTGGATGAATAGTTAGTTGGGTCTAGGTAACAGTGTAGTGTTTGGTAACTGAAGAACTGTGAAGTGAGTTCAGTTGACGCGCGTCAGTATTGAGCAATGGCTCGTAGTAGGCGGTACGTTGCGGTGCGTCGCTCTCATGTGCGGAGGGCGGGTTTCAGCAGTTGTTTGTGCGTGACCGGGCGGCAGCCACGTGCGCCGGTCGATGTCGCCGCGCATGCGCCCTGCCTCCTGTCAAACGTCATCGACACCACACACCACACACGTACTCTGACGTTATCTAATATCGGTAATTGATCACACATCGATTTCTCATACCACTCTATAACACCCCGACTATGTCGCGACAGATTGCCGTAAACAACTGAACTAAGTATGTATTATGTAATTTGTTTTGGAATTAGGGCGTTGGATTTAGACTTGTTCGGAATTAGGTTATCATTAATTGTTAAATAAATGGTTATTGTTTAAATTAGTTTGAAAGCTAATGCTACTATACTAAGTAGACGTTCACTAGAAGCTGCTGCTAACAAAAAAATATTTTTCCAAATGTTCTTTCATCAACATTATTATGCTGCAATCGGTGAATTATTTCAGTGTCTCTAATAAAATAAATTAATAAATATATATTTTCCCATTTACCTGTGTCTAAACAATATCTGACAAAAGTGTTGGTCTCTTACAGAAAACGGGCGCTCGTCTGAAGATATTCTCGAACCCTGCTCCGCAGAGCACGGAGCGCGTCGTGCAGCTGGTGGGCAAGGCCGACGCGGTCGCCGCCGGCGTCAAGGAAGTGCTCGACCTTATTAGACAGGTGAATATATTCATATCAGACCTCCGCTTTGAACATAGTTAATTATTTTGATTTGTTCGGCCAATTTTAATAATATTGTTCATTGGATTCTTGGACATTAATAAACATATCGTCGCCGTGTAGTGAAAACCTCGTGATTGTAATAAACGTAATTTTACTGGGGAAAATAAAAACTGTCTGAAAAATAGCCGTCATTGACGTCCTCCGAGGTTCTTATTATCCTCAATATAAGGCATTAGAAGCATCATCTCACGTTTGTTCTAAATATGCATTTCTTCATCATTTCTTGATGTGTAGAAATCCTCGTAGGATTTCTACATATCAAGTTAATAAAAAGAAAAACATTTGTCTATACGAGGTTTTCACGGCACGTTGACGATATTAACACATTCATAATTCTAGAACTGCTTATAAATTTGCAGGTTCCCGTAAAAGGCGCAGTACAAAATTACGACCCGCACAATTACGATGACTTCTACGCTGATGAGTACGGAGGATTCGGTAGTGGGCAGGGAGGCGGCGCGGGTGGCGCCGGTGGCGGGCCCCGAGGTGGACCCCGCGGGCCTCCTCGCGGCCCGCCGCGCGGCATGCCGCCCATGGGCCCCGCCGGTCGAGGGCCCGCGCCTAGAGGGCCGCCTCTAGGCCGCAGCGGTCCACCCGGCGGCCCTAGAGCTGCGTTCAATGACTTCGGTGGCCCCGGACCTCGAGCCAGCTTCAGCGGTCCACCGCGCGGCGCCTTCGGTGGTGGCGGCGGCGGCGGCGGTGGTGGTGGTGGTGGTGGTGGTGGCGGCGGCTTCGGAGGAGGAGGGTTTGGGGGCGGCGGCCGCGTCGGAGGCGGCGGTGGCGGCGGTTTCAGTAACAACGGCGGCAACCAGCAGGACACCACCACGCAAGTTACCATTCCCAAAGACGTTAGTATTGTTCTTCATTATTAAAACATCCCTTCATAACTTCACTGCAAATCAAAATATCACAATTCATATATAACTTATCTAGTGGAACATAGCTAGGGCGTACATAAAATGTGACACTATTATTTCCGTTCCAGTTGGCCGGCGCGATAATAGGCAAGGCCGGGTCCCGCATACGTAAGATCCGCGCGGAGAGCGGCGCGGGCATCGAAATCGCCGAGCCGCTGCCCGGCTCCACCGACCGCATCATCACCATCACCGGCACCGCGCAGCGCATACAGATGGCGCAGTATCTCCTGCAACAGAGGTACGTTCATCCAATGAGTACAATAACCCCTTTCATGTCTGTCTACGTTAGTAAACACAACCAAAACTGACATCTGAGATGTGAGAATACAAGATGAATAGTAATTATTTTAACTTATTTTTGACGGCTCCAATTTCATCATGTTTCCTCAACATCATGTGTATTGTTTCATATTAAAATAATTGAAAAGCATGTCAACATTAATTTCAATAACTACCATACTGTATCATTGCTAATATTGCGAGTCAAACTGATTAATTTGTGCTGTTAACATTTTATTTGGTCGAGGAGTTTCCTGAGACATTTGCTATCACAA
Organism: Fissipunctia ypsillon; assembly: GCA_947568875.1. NCBI lineage: Eukaryota > Metazoa > Arthropoda > Insecta > Lepidoptera > Noctuidae > Fissipunctia > Fissipunctia ypsillon. The sequence continues at coordinate 8,154,761 of OX387659.1, read as the reverse complement.
TAATTCAATATTATCACTAACATAATATATTATTATTTTGACAATAGAATGTTTGAAGAGTTCCCTGAGTTGGCACCAAACCAAACTAAGATTAAGTAGAGTTTGTTGAACGGATTTGACTGTGTGACGTCGATGTTGTGATGCTAAGGTAATGTGCACACACTTGTTAGTAGAGGGAGCGTAGACATTTCGAGAGTGTTCACACATGTACCTACCATTCTTGTATTATTCTCGCTGTACAACCTAATTCTAGTGTAACTTAGAAACAATCACTCATCACAGCTGTATGTTCTAACTCATTTTAACCTTTATTGTGACTAACTCCTTTTGGTGATTAACATTTCTAGGTGTTCATCAACTAATGGGCCTCTGGCACCGGCCGCGCGTTGTGTGGAAGACTAGTGATTTTGTTGTTTTGATTTGAATAACAAGAAATCACTAATCTACCTACAAAGCGCTGGCCCGCTCTTCGGATCAAGAAAATCTTCTGTGTTGCTGTTCTCTGTATTACTAACAATGTCTATTTTCTTGTGTGCTTTTGAATTTTACTGTGTTTGTGTAACTAACTTCTATATTCATAATGTTGTAGCATTTTGTCCTTTCATTATGTTAATTAGAACCTCATGTCAGAGTCATAAGTCACAAACCAAGTTAACTTAAAATGCTACAACTAAAACTATATCTACCCATTTCTGAGTAGCGGGGGACCTATATTCTGACATACAGAAGAGTTTATTTTTACGCGATTTCTAGCGTTTTTGAGCCTCACATTCACCCCGCGGTCTTTACGAGGTCATCGGGCGGATGACCGTATTAAGTTTTTTTTGGCGGTCCTTATCCATTGTTGGCATTGCACATTATGTGCCTTGGGCATAAAGAATAATTACTAACGCGCCCTTTATTTTTTCACAGTGTGCACGAGAGTAACCCGAATCTCGGCGGTCGTGGAAACTTCTGATTGCAGTCGCAATCGCGAAGTGCGTTGTTAAAATTATTAAAAGCTTTATTTAAGTCACCTCAGATCACGTCACTAATTTTATACAGTATCAATTCTGCGAGGCTCACCTTATTATTATATATCTGTACATAGTGACTAAGCCTTACCAGGAAAATAAATAGGTACTTTACGAATTAGTCGCACTTATGGCATTTTAATGTAATGTTTTAATGTCTTGATGAATTTGAATTTGATTGTTTTATTTAAATAATAGGCTATATTTTGTCTTAAATTATTTGCAATAATCCTTTTCGTTTGCAATAAGAGTGTAATATAAAAATATTATTTCTCTGGTCGGGTTTTAGCTATTTAAGAATGCATTTATCATTATAATAATTGTTAAAAGAGTTTTAACTAAGATTGTGTCAATGGATTTACCGATTTCTTTGTTACATCGATGTATTTTTAAGTGATAGCAAATAGAAATGGAAAATAAATAGTTTATTTTGTGAAATATGTTTTTTTATGATACCACTGCCTTCCTAATTTTCTAATTTGATAAAGAGCAGAAAGACGCTCTCATCGCATGGAATCAAACACCAAAAAGCTTGTCCAGATAATTCGATTTACGCGCGAGTCGAGTCGCGCGTAGGCAAACGCGCGATTATGAGGTACTAGTGGTTCATACATTCCGTCTACATGCAGTCACGATACGGAACTTTTTATCGATGAAGTGAAAAAGAGGGCGGCGATATGGGACATGGAATCCCCTTAATTATTATTATACTCATGCATGGTAATGACATCGCTGGCCTAAATAAATTAATAACTGTTCTGTCAATAAATGAGCAACTGCTAATTAAGTTATCCAGCGACGATTTGGCGTATTTTCCTTACCGTGTTCAATTCGAGACACTGTACAAAATTTGGGTGAAATCACCACATTTGAAACACGGTACCTACATGCATGCCGGCCAAAACCGTGTTTATTTTAACCGTGTTAACTTAGACGAACGGTGAATTCCGCCGTTAGTAATCGACTAACCCACAGATATAATGATATAAATATGGACTAACCTTGTTCTGTTTCTACAAAACAGTAGGTATACTTCGGAATTGAAGACTGATTTGAAGTGATCTGTTCCAATATCAATTCGTGCTGATTTCAAAATAAACTATGCAGCAGCGGCGCCTTGCCGTGCGCATCGGAGAGCCTGGTTGCAGAGCGGCAAACTTACGTGACGCGAACAGTAAATCCAACAAAAAAAAAGCGTCATGGTAAAGGTCATCCATAAATCTATAGACAAAACCCCAGCGTAGTAATTCAATTATTTTTGACCTAGGACGCCTAGCTTTGGAGATATTTGCGAAAAACTCAAATAGGGGGGATTCCAAGTTATCAATTTTAGGACACGCGATCTGAATTCGTAGACGATACAATTCGGGTGCGGACTCTGTGGTCACTAACAAGATTTTTTCCTGTTAGTCACACTGCTAATATTTCTACACCATCCCGTCAGGGTATATAAGTTCTATTTGCACCAGTGAGCACTTCTCATCATATAGTAATATAGCTTCTCATTATCAACTAGTGCGGTGAGATAAATGTTTGTTCCAATAAAAACGATTGATTTTATTATTTAACATTTATTTATTCCATCGGTCCACCAATTTGACATACGACTTAATGGGTCACTCTTGATGGCAAGCGACATAGTGGCAGGACCAGACGGAGATGGCGGGATGACATGGTTTATTTCAATAAGTACTGTTACCTAGAAGTTTTGTATAGTAGAAGTGGAAAGAGAGTAGAGAGACATTTGCCCTGCAGTGGGACACCACAACCTAATAAAAAGTCGGGAGGTGTCAGGACACCTCCAGACTTTTTATTATTAAAAGCATGATCGCATGTCTCAGGAGACATGCGGTTGGAACAAAGTTCCTTTCGCAGTATATTATGTATTAATACAGAGCCATCAAGAGGTTTCAAGTGTCAAAAGTTTTTCTTTTTAATACAAAGCCATCTAGTATAGTTTTTAGACGACATAACGCTTTTTCGTTACGTCACAGTTTCTGCCAGTTTACTGCTACCGCAAGCCGCGGTACCTAAAGAACCTCGTTCCAATAACCCCGCAGGAAAGCTTGTGGCAAGCAGCCCCCCCCCCCCCCACGGGCCCGATCTCCCGCGGGAGGTCTTGTTTCTCATCTCTGGCTTGCCTTTATTGATCAAATAGAGTCAATACTGACGAGAAACAGAGATCCCACTTATTTCTTGCCTTACACATAACATCACGCGTCGTTTCCCCGAAGGGTTGGGCAGAGGTGTACCTATAGTACACCCACATTTCGCCAGTTACAAGTCCCATGAGGGGGCGAGCCTATTGCCGTCAACCAGGCACAAATCCAAGCTCCGGGCTGCTACTGAGAAATTCCAGACAGGAAAACCCAATAACACTGCCCGACCTGGGAATCGAACCCAGGACCTCATGCTCAGCAGTAGCGCTTGCGACCACTAGACTAACGAGGCAGACTCTTTGATTTTGGGGTTTGGTGGCCAATTAAGGCAGTTTCTTGCCTTAATTTTCCACCAAATGTGCTTGACCATAACCAATCACCCCGATTGTCCTGGTAGCCGTGGAATACATCTGCACTCCTCAAACACCTCCGGATAAATCGCTATGTCATTATGGGCTAGCGGCCGTTTTCGCGGAACCGATTATTGAGTGTGCCATTATTATCCGTGTTTGGTCACATTGGTCAGGCAGGGGCCATAGTCCATCCACAGCTCCAGGTTACCAGTCCACTATAGCCACCCAAACCCATAGTTCATGTTCTGCAATAATTCTGCACTATAACCGGGGTTATCCTTGGGTGCACTCGCATAGTGCAAACAGTGATAGGCGTCGGTTGGTGTTTCATTTCATTTACAGTTGTCTAAGGGGACTCTGCGGGTTGTCTTCACCCATCGTACGCCTTCCAAAAGTCCGAACCCAATGCTCTCGAGATAAGTAAAGACATAAAAATAAATGTGAATAATGCTTTGTTTATTATCTCTAGTGACAATAAAACATGAACAGGAAACAAAAATAAATTTCATTTTATATTTCATACAAACCGAAAGTTCAATTTATGTAGCCGATTCTCTAAACCACGGTTATTTTAATCGCAGCATTTCGCGCAGCGTTCTGTATTATACTGTACTGTATGTACCTGGCAAAAGTCTTGCTCATTATACAGGAGTAAAATTCATGAGTGGTTGTTGTGTTCAGATAATTTTATTTTGAAACACAAACAAGCTGAATTAATATATTTTTATTTGAAGTGAAATGATAAATTTATTTATAACATAAATTGATCATTGGCCATCTACCTACTATCCAAATGACAAAAAAAAAAATAACACTTTTACAGAACTATGTATGTGTAAATAAAAGCAACATTGATACAGTACTTACAATGATAAATTTTATTAAAAAGAATCACATTGCGTCCCCTTACAGTGTTATATAAAATTGATTTATAATGAATACCATTACAACTTAAAGCTTTTCCATCAGATCGAGTTATATCAGTCAGTCATCGATTTGAATGTAATGGTGGAAGATCTGAAATTTCTGAATGTTCATGTTTGTCTAAATAAAACATAACATACACAAGAGGTATCACAACACCTAAGATGAGCATACAGCACACTAAATGGAACCATTTCAGTCCAAAGTCAGCACCATGTGAGGTCAGTTCCTTCACCACAACGGATTCAACAGATATCTTCTCTTTATTACTTGGCAAAAGTTGAGTATCTTCTGTAGCTAGTAGTTGTTCATTCTGCTCAGAGTCAGTGTATGGCGCAACAGATGGCGCCAGTGTGCTGTTCATCACAACTGTGTTACAATCTATGGAGCACTCCACATCTTCCTTGGGAGGTGCATTTATTGATACATTATTTTGGTTTATAGGTCCATTGTAATGATTAGTATTTAACAATTCCTGTATGACTGTGTGAGATGAACTGTTTGAGGTTGAAGGCACAGGCTCTGGGTTCTGCGTTGGTATTAGCTCCGTCAGTACTGAGTATGGTGTAACTGGCACCTTTATAGTCCGTCTGGCAAATATTTCATTATCTTTATGTATATGGTTGATCCTTTTTAGTTCTGATATCTGAAATGTGTTTAAAACACGATCCATTAACTAGATTAAGATAACAATGATATCAGGAAGTTACTGATAATTATTTGAAACATTAAAGCACAATTTATTTTGTGTATAAAAATATAATTAGTGAAAGATTATTAATAAAAATAAACTGTTTTAACTTACAGAACAATAAAATCGCAACGCAATAGCTTGTAAGGAGTCCCCCTCTTGAACTTGCGCTTCTATAAAATGATCCAGGGGTTTTATTCTATGCAGTTGTATTTCAGTGTGGTCACCAAGGTCGTCTGCCTTCTTCCCCATGGCGTAAGCCACCAAGTCATCTCCGCCTTGCATTGGGCGAGCCCTTCACAAACAAACACCTTTGTCAGTAACACGTAAACAACATTTTAATACGAATAACTGGATTATCTTTTGCTACACTTACCTTTGTTTCATGTTCAAAAACAACACTAATTCTAATAAAATCTACCATGACCTGAATAAGGAATACAAAACTACCTGCTTTACCCAGTTTTAATTAATTTTAAGATATAAAAATGTAAAACAGCTGTTGATTCACCAGTCTTGACAATTTTGACAATGACAATGACGACAACTTTTACCAGTTTAAAGTTATGACGTATGGCTTAAAGTTGCCAGAAATAATATAATATAAGCAAAAAATATTTTTCATTATTTTTACAATAATTTGTAAATTATTTATTGTTAACAGGGTAACATGCAATCATGAAACTCCAAAAATATCAACAGCAGTCAGTAATGGCCAACCAAATTAGCTATTTTAAAGGGCGCCCCCGCCCAGCCGAGAGCTTCGCAAACTCATTGTCAGTTTATCAGTTTATATCACAGAGTACAATAACTATGTAGAGAGAATATGTAGAGTTTATATCTTGCTCGCGTCTGTCTCGCACTCTTACGTCAGGGGTTGTTGTCTTGCCACATTCTCATCGCCATAAATGTGGCCATACAGTTCCTGTATGACTGAAAATGGGCCACGCAAAAAATAAATCAGCTGTTCCCCTACATTTATGTCGCGTAAGCATATCTCGTCAAAATGTAGGGACCAGCTGATTTTATTTTCGCGATTTGGTTTGGTCTCATAGTAAAAGTTATTCATAGATAATGATGAGTAAATTAAGAGGTTGTGCGTTAATTCCGGGCATAGAGCAACACAGGCCACCGGCGAACCGGAGGGGAGTAGCCATTGCGTTTTTTACCGATACAAATACCTATGTCTGTCATTTTTCGCGGGGGGAAATCACACATTCTCAAATTCTCACACAAAAACAGTTGTCTGTCACTACGAAACTCACACCATAACAATTACAAAATACACTAACAATTTCACACACACATTGAATAAATCGTGTCATAACAGTATATTAATATGATGCAACTACACTGACAACTCCTTGCAGCCATAGCTGTAACAACTGTCGATACGCATTATCGATAAATTCAAGAAATCGGTTAAGGAAATTAGGTTTAATAAGTTATTCAAAAGTAGATATTATTATGATAGACTTTATTTATTATGTATCACAATAATCATAAAACTAATAAAATTAACGTTCATTTTTTTTTTATATATTTTAAAATGAATATGATAATAATAATGGTAATTTGTTACACAAACCTGTAAAGTTGCTTTTTAACCGCGTGCTCAATTTTGATGACTGAGCAAGCGAAGGATTCAAAAATTAGAATCCTGAGCGTTAGCGAGAGAATCAAAAGAGCACAAAGTGAAAAATCTTTGCACTCGAGTTCAATACGTAACTTTTCATCCCACCTCAGCGAGGAAATGGCTAAATGCAAAAAAAAAACATTTACAATCACAAGATACGTATAATTCAGTTTAGGTATTAACTACTACATTATGATAGTATTACAGAATAATCTTTAAAAAGCACAGATACATGTCTATAATTAGAGAGATCACTCTTACTACCTGATTTGAAAATTGGTATTACTTTACTAAGTTTCATTTGATCACGGAACGTACCACTGGTTAAACATTGATTAAATATGCCTGTTAGGACTGGAGCAATTGTATCAATAATGTCTCCAAGAACCTTAACGGATATACCCCATAAGTCCTTAGTGTTTTTTATGTTGAGACTTAAAAGATTTTCTGAATTGTATCGATTGTGATACGCTTAAATTCAAAGGTTGGTATATCCTTAGTGAAATTTTCTTTTAAAAAAGATTCAAGTCTCAAATTAAGATTAATATGATTGACTTGACGGATCTGGAAGATTTGAATATATAAATATTTTAAATACATGGATTTTGTATTAAATATTGAAATATAATCTTAATAATTGACATAAACAAAACCGTTGCTAGGCAAATAAGTCAACAAACTTGTTTTAAACCTAGGACTAACGAATTTTTTTTTTTGTAATAGGACGGAAAAAGTTTAAGCTAATCCATTTTAAAAACCAGCGATTAAAAATAGGTACTGTTACAGAACTATCACTGGTTTTTAAAATGTATTAATTTTCTATGAATATGACGAATACATTTTTGGGGGTTTGTTTTTTTCATTAAGAAAGAAATTCGTGTATCAGCATATTTTTGCATGATTAATCTTGCTAGTTCCAAGTTATGATTTGTAAAATTGTTTTCGTGTGAATGATAACTAATTGAGGGAAATAAGTCTTTGCCAATAAACTTTTTCAAAGAGCGTGTCACGACTTCATGTGTGGTACAAGATCGTGTAGGTTTATTGTCGGCACTTAAATGTCTTCTTATTTCTTTTTCACAAATCCGGCATAAAAGTATCACCTCTTTTGAGGCATACAGTAACTTACCTTTGCTTTTTTGGTGAATTAAACTTTTTTCATCAAGCGGCCCAAGCAAACCTTTAATGCACGTATCGCATTTAATTATTTTTTTGTCGAGAATATAACATATCCAGCTATATACTCTACAACTTTTTCCGCAAACGGGGATAAAAAAGTTAGAGCTTCAATCTCATCGACTAAATCGTCAATAAAATTGGTAAAATTGACTTCGTCAGTAGCGTCATTGCTATTTATTGTATTGTCGTACGGTTGAAGCATTAATTTTGTCAAGTGCAGATGTGCAATTTAGTATCGTAATTTTTTCCAACGGAATGCAGTTCGTTCCGTTTCCCGTTTGTGTTATTTCTGTATTAACAAGAATTTTTTTATAAATCGCTTCAAACTGGGAGCTTGAGGGATTATCGCAATAACCACCATGACTCCTTACTATGGAAAAAAAAAGTTCGATATGATCTTGGCTTATTCTGTGTAGTGGCATATATTTGAGGCCATTTTGTTGGCTTTGTATTAAATCATGAAAGATAGCTTTGGTACTTTCAATACAGATCAAAATTCCCAAAAAACCTGTGTATCTTGGAGAATCTACTAATTTCATTTTACGCGACTCCCCGTTACGGTTTTTTACAAAAGTTGATAAACTCAGCAAAAGCTTTTGAGCTTCGTCCATTTTTTTAAAAGCTTTGTCAAAGTTTTCCGAGTTTAATGCTCTTTTATATCCAATTTGACGTGACCGGGAATCCAAAATATCAAAAATGTCGTTTATCAGTGAAATAAATTTCGAAGTTGCGGTTGCTCCATTAAACTCTGGCAAATCTAATTCTTGTTCGCAAAACACAAGTGCATCAGCAACACTTGCGCTGAACAATTGTGCTGCAAGGCGAACATTCATTATTTTCGTTTTATAGTAAATGTGATTAGCTTTTAACTTATTAGCCATATAAAATAACTCATCTTCCTGGATTTTGTGTAACGCTTCCACAAATGACCATTTAATTTTATTTTCATTATCATCGTAAAAACATTTGTAGTAACAAAAAGTGTTTCGAATTAATTTTAACATGTGACTTGGATCTAAAAAAAAGTAAACCCGTTGTCCCGTTGTAGGATCTAATATGGTAGTTTGCAATTTATTTGCAACTAAGCAGCAACCCAGTTCTGTAGCCATTGCTAAATTTGCCTTTGCGCCGTCACACGTTAATGCTTTTATTTCTATTCCAGTTTCATGTACTAATTCAAATGCTTTAGTAACAAGTTGAGCTTTTAACTTAGCACTTGTACCTTTTACTAAAAAATATCCAATTGGGACTTTCCATGGAGTATTAATGCCTACTAATAGAAATACTAAGACATCTGTTGCTTCTTCTGTATTATCAGTTATAAAATCGAAACCATAATCAATATACCCAAATCGTCTGTCACCGCTTGGATTGTCATGTGATTGTGTCTTTATTTTCATTTCGTCGAAAACCAAAGTACAGTAAATTTTACTATGTGGATTGGCATCGGCTTTATATTTTAAAGCCGCCAAGGCTTCCTTGGTAAAACCGGGCCGTCCATCAATGTTACTATACCATTTTGTTAAAGTACGTGGAGCAGGTAAACACGTCCCAAACGTTTTACGAACGTATTTGTAAGCTTTGGGGGAATAAAAGTTGAGAGTTAGAGCAAAGCACCTCAGTTCTGGTGAATACTTAGCTCGTGAGAGCTTCCCACTTTTACACTTCTTTAGTTGACGCTTAATAAGCTCAGCTTCTTCAACGCCAATTTTCTCCAGGACCATCCTTTCCTCTTTATCTATCAAAGCTTTTTCATCCAGACTCTGAAGAATTTCTTGTAGCCCAGCAACTTTTTTCTTTAAGAAAAGATTTTTAGCTTGTAGCCTTTTAATTTTTTTTTTCTGATAATCTAATTGTTGCTGCATTTTTCTTTTTCGTGGAGTAAGTGCAGTAGTGGGAACCGAAGTAGATTTTTTAGATGTTTCCTCTGATTGGGCCTGAAAAACAAATAAATAAATATGCTCTTATCATATTTTTACATAGCTTACTTAATCTCAATAGTAAAATAGTGGAAATGACCATTTTATCAATATGCGATTCTACAATAAACGATTTAAAACCAACTCACATTTTGAGGAGTTGACGATCTACACGGAGATGTCAATGAATTAGGAACAGTACGAGTGTCATTAATGGCATCTCGCAATGGTGTCTCTCATCTGGCATATTGAATTTTGTTGAGGGTTCTGGAAAATTAGATTTAATATCTTTAATTGTAAAAATCTACGCTTCATTTCACTATGACTTAGTTTAACTAAGTAAATCATTACTAGGGATTGAGGTCCGCTTTCGAAAAGAAGGCTCGGCCCTGGTATTAAAGGCAACGAACGGGGTGGGTTGTTTAGTTGGTAAGAGTCTGATTTACCCTCTCGCTCAAGGGCGGTGGTACGGTGTACGGTGGGTAAAATCATCAAACATGATCCCCTGTTTGATGATTTTACCCACCGTAAAAAAAAAAACTAATCAAATCATGTGGAATGTACGCTCGTGTACCTCGTCCATGAATAAATAAAACTTACGGAACAAATACAGGTCTGCGTCAGAGTTGGTTTGGCGCCATCAACTAATCTCCTTCTATTGTTCACCAACACTTGAAAGTCAGAAGACTTAAAATGGTTTGAGCAAATGACACTATTTCTCGTGGGAATCCAGGTTGGTCTGTTATTACAAAATGCCTTCCATGTATCCTTTAAATTTGGATCTTTAGGAAACCTAAAAAAAAATACATTTTAGTTGACGTTCTTACTGAGTAATTTTAATAAAATCTGCTAATACGCGTAAGTATTGTATTATATTTAATTTATGTATACAACTATAAATAAAAAAAATAAAGCCCACAATATGATGGGTATCTAAATCAGAAAACCTAATCTCAAAAATTCCATTTTCATCGATAACTAGGTATCTACAAACAAATCGGCAACATCACTATCGCTCGGCGACAGCGACTTCTAGGAAAAAGACTCGGATCTGTCGTACGATCGATCGTTCGATTGAACGAAAACGTGCGGCCTTTGTTGGTAAACAAATCCGAACAACACGATTGATAATATTGCAGATTTTTTAATTTAAAAGAAGTAAATAGCAATAATGTGATTAAAAATTACTTACATATGAAAGGTAATGCCATCTTTTTGTAGACTTGACGTGGCAGATCTCTTTTTGCAACAAAATACAGAACAATTCGGCATTTTTTTACGACGTCGATTCCGTTACGCAACTAGATTTAGTCTAGTTAGTGTTCTGTGGTCTAGTGCACAGAACACTAATACTCCTAGCGGAGGTCTAGTGACCTGTGCGCGTGACCTCCGCTAGGAGTATTATGCCCGATCCAGACTCTCCACGAGGCTACACGAGGGAACGCGAGTACGAGAGTGTGGACGGTGCGCTCGTGTCCTCTCGTCTTCCCTCGCCTCGCCTCGCTGTCGCTCCGTTTTGTGTCGGTTTTTCGGACGCGAGTCAAAGGACCCGAGGGGTGAGGCGAGGGAATCATCCACACTCTCGCACTCTCTCACTTTGTTGTAACTGCTGCAGAGTAAGGACGCGCGCGTTTTTTTATAATGACGGAGTGGAGTAACGATTTGTGTTACACTTTTATGGAACTTTATCAAATGGAACCAATCATTTGGAATCCAAAAAATCCATATCACAAAGATAAAAATAAAGTGAACGACGCGTGGGATCGGATAAGCAAACAATTAAATATACCTATACAGGAGTTAAAAACTAAAAAAATATCATTAATGGCAACGTTTAGAGGGCACCTGAGAAAAAAAAGGCTTCTATTAAATCCGGTGCCGGTATAAATGATATTTATAAGCCCATATGGTTTCTATACGAACTGATGGAAAGCTTTTTGGGTGACATGAATGAATGTTTGCCTACAATAAACACGGAACACACTCGCCAAGACTCGTGCCGAGAGCCTCTAGGAGGCGCCTCGCGAGAGTCTGGATCGGGCATTAGTGTTCTGTGCCTGTGCGGTTGCAACTAGTTTTATTGTAGGCGTAGGACCATGTGGACTTATACTTTGACAGAGGGGAACGCCTGCATATGGCTGCTCCCCTCCGGTTCGCCGGTGGCCTGTGTTGCTCTATGATTCCGGGACACGTTGTAGACCTAATACGAACTTGAGATGAGTACCAATATAAAAATGTACTCTGTGATGACTACAGGGTTACTCAGGGTTACTCGATTTATTCTCTTCTTCTTTTTGTAAGACGCACGCCGTCCTGTACTAAATCAAAAACGATATTCATAATGTAGTCTATGACTTTGTATTACCATACCTAAAGTTACATGCTCTGTGACCATACCTTTTTGGATAGCTGATAAGACAAGGATATTTTACCATTAATTTATACATCAGGCGTAGTATTTTTTTTTGTACTTGACAATATTTTTCATGAAGTAATGTCAAAAATTCCAAAAAAATAAATGTTTGATTAGTGATCTTCGCCAAAGTTTTAGTCATTTTTTAACTTTTAATTATTGACAAAGTTCTACGGCATCAATTATATCTAACTTCAGTACAGTTGCACCGTAAATCATTCTAAATTGGCTTCAAATGATTTAATCTGGGATTTTTCATAAAAAAAACTAAAAATCAACTAAAACTAGAGTCAATTTGACAGACATGCTTATTGAACATCCGAAACTACTGAATTTCGGTTGAACATTTGGTGGCTTAATTTGTTGCATTTTAACCCTACTATATGACGTAGGGAATACGTCGAGTTACCAGTACTCTGTATACTTAGGAAGCCTAAGTAAAGATGTACACTTTGCCTAATGTTCGTGCTGAAGGTACTCTGCTGTGTAAATTTTTCACATTGAGGGACACTAAACGCCTATGCATAGGCGTATAGTACGCGTCAAACTTTATGGCAGCTATGAAGTGCGCTACTCGCTGCGCAGTACCGCACCCCGCGCCCCCGCTGACGCATGAATTCGTTACCTACTGCGCAGTGACTCGCCTCATGTTGATGATGACTGTCATCATCCTCCGCTAGTGTCATAGAGTATAGTAATATAGATTGCTAGTGTTCTGTGGTCATCATCATCTGCCTACCCTTTTCTCAACTATATTGGGGTCGGCTTCCAGTCAAACCGGATGCAGCTGAATACCAGTATTTTTATATGGAGCGACTGTATATCTGACCTCCACAACCCAGTTACTGGGTAACATTATACCTCGTGTTAAGACTGGTAGTCAGACTTTCGGGCTTCTGACGACCCGTAACAACTGTCAAAGATCCACGAATGACAGCCGGGACCAACGGCTTAACGTGCTTGCCGAGGTACAGAGGGGTCTTGGTATATGCCGCGGTTGGTCAGTGGATGGATGACAATCTTTATAAAGGGTCTTTCAACAAGGACGGGTCGATGTTAAAATTGAATAAAACAAGACGTGTGTGAGATATTAACGAAATTTATTTTTTATTTAAAAGGCCCATTTATGCCATTATGGATGGAATATGACATCGTTCAAATGTCCGCCGCGGCTTCGTATGGTGGCACGAATCCGAGAGGTCCAATTTTTAATGACTCTGCTGCATAGATCCGGCTGAATCCGAGCGATGGCCTGCGTTATGTTGGCTTTCAGAGCAACGGTCGAATGTGGTTTATTGGCATAGACCTGCGACTTCAGAAAACCCCACAAGAAAAAGTCTAGCGGAGTCAAATCACACGATCTTGGTGGCCAATTCACGTCACCTCTGCGAGAGATAACTCTACCCTCAAACCGTTCATGCAGAATGTCGAGTGTGTCGTTGAGGTCTGCGAAAGGCCGAGTTCTTGAGCACGGCGAGAAATCGACTGCCTCGGAGTCTCCTGAACACTCTCACGTACAGCGGCGATGTTCTCGGCCGATCTGGCGTTCCTTTGACGTAAAGGTGTTGGTTGGTTGTTTACCGAACCGGTCGTCTCAAATTTAGTCACCAATCGTTGGAGAGTGGACTTTGAAGAGCCACCGCGTCTGCCGTAAAATGGGCGCAATGCGCGCAACGTTTGCACTAACGAACACTCATTTTGATAATAAAGTTTTATCATTTGCACATGCTGCTCAACCGTGTAACTTGCCATGGTGATTTGGCATCACTGACTGCATAATATACAACAGATTTTACAGATCCCACCAAAATAGTATGGCTGCCACAGACTGTCAACATCGACCCGTCCCTATTGGAAAACCCTTTATGTAAAGATGGTCATCCATCCACTGACCAACCGTGGCAAACGTAACTTAACCCGATCGATCGACCCGTGCGGTTGTTATTAGTTAGCCACAAGCCCCTCTGTAAGGCTGTAATAACAATAAAACTTCTATTGTGTCTCTTCAGCTGAGTTAGCAGGGGTAAACGAATTAAAAACAAAGTAATAGTTTTCGATCATTTCGTTATAATTTTAATAACTCCGAGTATTTTACACAACAGTTACAGAACATAAATACCTTTGGTATTGCGTCATAGAGGTGGTAATAATTGCACATAATTAATTTCCTCTAGCTACATTATGTACAAAAAATACATTAATACAAAATCGACGTCATCACTAGTTTTTAGGTAACATTAGTTTACATGAATACATTCGTTATAAGTCGCTATAAAATGATTATGGGTCGTTAGGTTTATAATGAAGGTACATTAATTATAATTATCAAATAACATTAAATTCTTCTTATTCAGAACTACAACACTAACTGATTCTTTCAGGTTATCTTAAGAGGATACCGTGTGCGCAGTGGCGCCCTCATCGTTTGTTTGGTTTTTAATTTAATTTTAGAATGAAAATGCAGAAAGTAAGCACGCTATGTTGTGCTCCACAAGACTATACGTTATTATTATTACAAACAGTAGTTATACATTGTTAAGTTTTATTATAATCCTTAAAACGGAAAATAGTGGCCACTAAGCTCCGTTTTATAGATTATAATAAATCTTAAGAATGTAAAACTACTGTTTGTAATAATAATAACGTATAGTCTTGTGGAGCGCAACATAACGTACTTATTTTCTGCATTTTCATTCTAAAATAAAAGAAATAATCAAACAAACGACGAGGGCGCCACTGTGCGCGCGATATCCTCTTAAATCAGTTGCTCTGTTACATTTCTGATTGATGAATGCTAAAGGTATTCAATATTTTAAGACAACATTTTAATAGGTAAGTTAATCATGATAGAAATAGACATTTTCATTTAGAATAATATTTAATTGCTTTATGCTGATTTTACATAGAAACAAGTGCATAAAAATTAAGTAAAAAAACTTTCGGCAAAATCACAATAAATTAAAATTATCACAGTAATGATTCACTAAACATAAATTCTATAATATCTTCGAAGCACAATTGACGCTTATTATTATAGAAGATAGCTTTTACAGAGTATCACAAAAATTTTAATTAAACTACAATGAAACATTACAAATGTATGACATTTTATTAAATTAATGAGATAGACAATTCACAAAATGCATCAGACTGAAAAATATTCATAAAATGCGTGTTTTTTTTATTTATATAAAAAAAAATTACAAAATTTTCGATCACTTTAAAATACTGTATGTAGAATGAATATGCATTTTTTATGTCTTTAATAATAATACGAGATGCACTTAACAAAGAAGCTATAATCGGTAAAATTATAACAACCAGTCACTTAGTACACTTTCGAAAATTATTCAATTTACAGTTATTCAAAAATGTTCTAATATTTCTTGATTATGTGCTCAAAAATAGTTTAGCAGGACAAATACAGTCGTCGACGTATATATTTCAATAGATTTACAAAATATGAATTATTTACATTTTACAGCGGCACATGATTGCATTGTAGCAAAATATTTACATCCCAAATAAATACTGTACAGATTTGTGCCCTAACTTTCATTGGTGATGACTTTCCATACCTAGAATGTTATTATTCCATAGCTTTGGCTTATTAGCCGTTACACTCCAAAATATACTAAAATAAATATAATTGTCATAGGCTCATTGCAGACCAAAAGAAACGTATAGACGAGGATTTTCTGATGACATTGAATAATAAACTTTATGATTAGTGCCATAAAGTGCAAACAAGCCCTGGCGGGTGTTCTCAAAGACGCCAGAAGAACCGTTTGTTCTTTATTCCATTATGCACTTTACATCACTGTAGATAAAGTGCATTTTTCATTATCATGAAAAAAAATCATGCTAATTTCGGTCAGCGCAGAGCGGAGACATTATAACAATATAAAATCGGAATGATTGTTTCGTTATCAATATAAGATACATTAGATATTTGATCCACTACTTCTACGAATACGTGCAGTCTTCTAAATAAAGGGTTTATAAATACCACATATTTTTATATACAGGCGAATTGTATTTATTCACGATTCGAGATGTTATAATACAAATCACATAATTTCTGCAAATCGGCACTTCATACAATTTAAAGAGAATAAGCGTTCAAAATTATAAAATAAAAGTCTGATTCCATTGTAAAGAAAAATATATAATAAATGCATTGCAATGAATGTATTGTAAAAACTTATTTACTTAAACGACTATTTAGAACTTCATACAACATTACTTTTAAGGACTTGTGACACTTATTTGAGGTAAAAACAACAAGAAAATACACATTAGGAAAGCGCTGAAATAAATAAAAATGATAAAGGGCGTTGCTTATATATATCACAGGTTGCGTCTAAAGTCACGTACAGGCACGAGGCATCTCTTGTCTGTACATGTCTCAACATATACATAATACTAGGGCGACAATGGTCAGTGGTTATATAATAAGTATATTACACTAAGTAATCGATAGCGGCATGTAATCTTAAAACTAAGATGTCTAACATAAAGTCTTTTCACATCATTACGCACCTCTTTGTAAGTGGACTTTTATCTATGGTCATACATAAAAAAGATAATGATAAAGATTTTTATTTATTTATTTATAAAAGTTCGACAATTTTATAAAAATGCATAATTAAAAATTGACGCGTATTGATGTAAAAACCCTTCAGTTTGAGAACGACCATGAGATTATTTTAGACATATATCTGGGAGTCTATCGCACAAGGTACTTGAGATCCATGGAAAAATACTTAATTTCTATGGCAAGACTCATTTCAATAACAATCCTCCTTTAGAGATCAATAAGTGGGAACAGGGGAGAAATAGAATGTCAGATTGCATTTGTAGATCTTATAAACAGCCATTTCGACAGTATCAAATTGAACATTCCTAATAAAAAAAACTTTTATTTACTACTGTAAAAAATCCCCTACCCGCTTTCATCCCCGTTCCCACCACCCTTCCACAAAATAACCTGTCAATTCTAGCACAAACCGGACCCGAACTCACGCATTATCAAACCCTTGAAAGTCTCCGGGCCAATTCTCCCGTCTCGCGGCGCGATCCGACCCAGTACACGCAAAGAACGCATCTCCTTCAAACGGATCTGACTCTCGAGTGAAGATGTTTATAGAGTCTGACTTACGAATATCTCTTGTTGTAGTAGGAGGGGGACGCGGCCGCAGAGGGGGCAAGTCCCCCTCCTCTTCCTCCGCGATGGAGGCGGTGCGCGGGCGCGGGGCGGCAGCGAAGTCGTCTTCGAACATGGAGCGAGGTGAGATCGAGTCGGAATCGAATCGGAATCGAGTCGCGCTCTGTTCGCTATCTCTTGCGCGGGCGCTGCTCACGGAAATCGGGGAGGCTGTTACATCTTCTGGTTCGAATGCGAATCTGGAATAGGTTGGTTTGAATGAGAATGAGCGATCGTCAGTATAATTTAGTTGGTTTAGAGTTATATCAGAAGCCTATTTGATTTGATCTGTAGCCAAATATTGTCTAATGTCAACTTGCAAAGAGCACATAAGATTTGACAACCAGCACCTAACCTTATCGCCTACGTAACACACTCAGAATGGCAGTGCCTTTCGCCCACACCGTTCAACCGTATCGATTGCGTTATACTTGCTGTAAAGCAGACGATTTTTAAACATGACAAATTAACGTAAAACTGTTTATTTGACAGTATTGTCAAAATGAGTAGGTAATTTATGGTGCAGTTTGCTGATCGTTTTTGGGGGAGGATTCTAACAATAAACCGTCAAGTCCTACTAAAAAACTTACCTAGTCCCCTCCAAAGTAGCATACGGCGCCCTCTTCTTCCCCGTCGGCGTGGGAGTATCATGGAAGTCGTTATCAAAGGGCGAAGCATGTTCTCTGTCCCGCGGCGAGAAGTCGTTTGAGAAGCGATAGTCGCGCGGGCGACGCGTGTCGTCGCGACGTGCGCGACGTCGGCTGTCGCGCGCGACGTCGCGCTCGCGGGAAGATTCGCGACGTGTCCCCGCGCGGCGGGATGACCAGCCGAGGGTGGAGCCGTACCTAGAATTTTGTTCATGTTATTATTTAACTGTCTTCTCACTCTAGAAAAGCGCAGAAAAAAAAAACAGGGCGTTGCTTATATATATCACAGGTTGCGTTTAAAGTCACGTACAGGCACGAGGCATCTCTTGTGTGTACACGTCTCAACATATACATAATACTAGGGCAGCAGTGGTCAGTGGTTATCTAATTCTCCTCTTCTTCTCCTTAGTGCATAAGTATGAGAAGATAATGTGCGCTCCTAGATCGCTACAGTCAATAGTCAATCAAGCCCTATACGCCTATTTGTGCGATTCGCAAGTGACGAGAAAGACCATTTAAAATCGATATTCGGTCAATGTGGTGCTCTTAAAGAGTTATTGCACAATTCTAGAGTTTAATGCCCGAGTTACACGAGGCTAGGTTTTGAAGCTAGGAGAAGGAGAGCAAGCTAGAAATATCCTGGCTTGGCACATGCTAGAGTTGTCTACACGATGCTAGAAAATTTTAAGCCAGTAGCATTGCAGTGTCTTAGTCCGTAGAGTAAAATGATCCAATTGGATACTAGCTTCACTGGCCAGATGAGGTTAGTACACAAGCCAGGATAGTAAAATCGGTGGTGAGGGGCGCTACTAGCTCAAAAATAGAACCCCATTCTATTAAACTATCACACTAGCTTCCTATTTTTCTCACTAGCTTACTAGCCTTAAAAGGAGGATAGTTCTGTATACACGAGGCTTGGACTAGCTTGCTAGCTTACTAGCACAATCTTGCTGTCCTAGCTTCAAAATCTTGCCTCCTGTAACCCGGGCGTAATGGTGACGTGAGCTTTCTACGCTGCGGAATTTAAAGCTCAAATTCAGTTTCATTTTTTTACAGGTTCAGCGCCCCACGGAATTCTGTGTAGGGCACTATACGCGCAGCTTTAACCTAGCACACCAAAGCACATAGCAACGAAAAGAAGTACGCCAAGTGCTTTCTGGTCTATCAAACACTTTGGTTTCCTTTCGTAATGTATTTTTTAGTTCTTTCGTATAAAAGTATCAGTCACAAACCTTCTCTCACTAGAATCTTCACTTTGTCTCATTTCAGCACGACGCCTTGTCTCCCGCCAACCGAGCGATCCGTAATTTCTCTCTGAAAATGAATGTACGTAAACTACCATTATTATTCCGAAACGGAATTCAGACTGTATGTGGTCGGCCTAAGACCAGGTAAGGCTCCGGGAGTTCATATTAATTTATACAGGGTGTAAGGGACAGCTCTCCGCAGACTGATGGGGTGAATTCAGTATATCATACTAAGATAACCGGTACATGAAATGATTTCAGGAATGTTATGGGAATCCAATAAACTTGTTTGTTTTATTACCTTACATGCAATGTATCGTTACCGTGGCAAAACGCGCGTAGCGAACGGCAGCGCGGCGAGCCTTCGGCCGCCGAGCATTTCAACATCCATTACTGACTTTTTTTATTTTAGCTGTTTTATTTTACGTACACTACCGCTCAAAAGTATTTGGCCACCTGCATTTTGTTTAAGTTACAAACAATACATAAAAAAAAATATATTAGGTTTCATTGTTTGTATATCACCGCCAAATACTTATCTACGGTAAAATCGTAAACAGCTTATTGTTATTTGCCAACTCCTGGTCATAAAACCAAAATAGTGATATTGTCGGAATTTCTTCGAAGTTAACCTTTGCAGTCACAGTTTTGTTTTGATTTAGTTATTGAGAAATAAACATAACTGAAATGTAGTACCTATAACTATTACAAATATTATTACGTTAGTTATCTGATGTCATTTGACCAGAAAACACGCTCTCCGTAGCTCAGTACTTAAAGTCTAATAATATTTTCTTGTTTTTCACTTCTGAGTTTTATTTTTTGAAGAAAATGGGTAAAACTACGGAATATTCCCAAGAAATCAAAGGCATAATAATCGGCCTTCATAAATCCGGTAAAACTAATCGTGAGATTTCAAGACTGCAGAAGATACCAAGGCAAACTGTTGACTACATCGTTAAGAAATTTGCGACTGAAGGAACAATTTGCAACAAACGTCGTTCAGGCAGACCGAGAGCCACAACTTCGAGTGAAGATTTGAGTATAGTTATTAAAAGCAAACGGAATAGACGATTAACTGCACCGGAAATAGCAGCACAGTTTAAACTTAATGTGGATCGTGATAAACCAGTCCAAATCAAAAGAAGACTCCGTGACGCAGGACTTAAGGGATGCATAGCGGTGTTAAAACCACTTCTTAAAACTATTAACAAAAAGAAGAGACTTAATTGGGCTAGAGAACACAAGAACTGGACAATAGCAGATTGGGAAAAGGTCCTCTGGACGGACGAATCAAAATTTGAAATTTTTGGATCCAAACGAAGTGTTCGTACGGCGGCAAGCAAACGAAAGGGTGAATGACGCTTGTACTGTAGCTTCAGTTAAACACGGCGGAGGATCTGTGATGGTTTGGGGCTATTTTTGTAGCTCCGCCGTTGGAGATCTTGTGCGAATACAGGGAATCTTAAAAAAAGAAGGTTATATAAGGATATTGGAGCATAACGCAGTGCCTTCTGGGACCCATTTAATTAGTCCGGGATTTATATTTCAACAGAATAATGACCCGAAACACACGTCAAGACTACAAGGACTTTTTAAAAGGAAAAGAACAACAACAGGTGTTGAAACTCATGATATGGCCTCCACAGTCCCCAGACCTAAACCCGATAGAACTATTGTGGGATCAGCTGGATAGAAAGGTGCGGAAACGTTGTCCTACATCTCAGGAAGACTTGTTGAGAAAACTGCAAGACGAATGGCAGAAGATAACCAAGACAACATTGGAAAAATTAGTAGCTAGGTTGCCGAAGCTTTCATTGATCTGTCATTAAAAATAAAGGTGTACACATAGATGAGTACAAAATTTAAAAAGTATATTATTGTTATGTTTAAAAACGCTAATAAAGAGTTTAATTGAATCAAACTTTTACAAAATGTATTTTACTAGGTGGCCAAATACTTTTGAGCGGTAGTGTAAATGGAGTGCTGCATACAGAGAATAATTTTACATTGAAATAAAGGAGTAGTAACTGAAAAATTATAAAAAAATGAAAAAATTTCCTGAGAATATTTCCGGTGGAATATGATTCAAAATAAGGAGCTGAATGCACCCTGTTGATTTGCGGAGGGCTGTCCCTTACCCCCTGGATGTATTTATAACACTAACCGTCTCTTCTCCACCGTTGGTCCGGCCACCTGTCCCTCGGTGACGACCGCCCTGACCCACACCCGTCACTGTAACTGAACAACACCAAACCAGTGTTTAATTTCTTTATTGCACCAAAAACCTTTCTACAATATCCTTATGACTAAAAACATAAGTCTTATACAAAGGTCAATATTTTAATACCCTGACTCCTAAACTAGCGTAAGTTCCTGTGACTTAGGACTTTGAGATTCTCCGTAGCAACAAAGCTATAAAATATTTGCTTATTGAAAATTTGGAACATTTTAACAATAAATGGTGGAAAAGAAAACAGAATTATAGTTTATACAGGGTGCCGCTTTAATGGCGCCGTGGCACGTATACGGTTTCGCGTTTTCGTTTTATGAAGATATTTTAAATTCATTATACATTATTATTTATTGATTTATTTACAATTTTCTAAAATAACATCTTGGAGCAACCTATACATATAGAACTGTAGCGCAGAGGTCATGGATCATAACATCGCATCAATGAAATTAAAACGAGTAGGCAACATGCAAAGAGTAGGCGATTTGAAGGATGGAGGGAGCTTTATTATTTAGTTTGTATGAAAATTTTAATTTTTCAATTTACAAATTATTTTATCATAATAGTATATTTTTTATGATTACTGGCCACTAGCCCTATCCATGTGTTAAATTAATGTCGCCATTGTAGCGGCACGTTGTATAAAGGAAAAGTGTTTAAGCGTATGACAAAGTGTGTGTAGTGTATGTATAGATTTAGAACTGTAGGCGTAGCGAAAGGCAACCAAGTCTAAAACGTTGGGCAGTAGGGAAAGAAATTTTCTGCTAAGTGACGTGATCATGGTTTTACTTTTCTTTGGTAAATAACATTACTTAGCAGTAAAATAACGGATCACTACCAATTCATGCGAGTTTAATTTGAAAGAATTGACAAATAATATCAACTTACTCCTCATCCTCATCATACGAATGCCTGGGCTTCCTATGTCTATCCCTGTCCTTTTCTCTGTAGTCTTTGGGCAGTCTCTCTCTACTCCTCGAATCCCTATACTCTCTTTCTCTGCTATAAGTTCTGTCTCTGTCCCACGAATCGTTCTCCCTATCCCTGGACCTTCTGTCCCTCCTATCTCTGTGATCTCTATGGTCCCGTTCTTTGCTGACGTCACGGCGGTCCCGCCCGCTGCCGGAGTCCCGGGCTGAGTCCCGGCGGTCCCGTGCGGAGTCCCGGCCGTCGCGACTCATGTCTCTCTCTCTGTCTCTCATGTCGCGTTTGTCTCGGAGTTTGTCTTTTTCTCGGCCGCTGCCAGAATCGAGACATTCTCTTGAGCCGGATGAGTTGTGCCTGTAAGGTGTAATAAAGAAAATATAATATAACATAACATCACGCCTTGTTTCCCCAAAGGGTTGGGCAGAGATGTACCTATTTTGTACACCCACATTTCGCCAGTTGCGTTTAAATCCCATGTAATAGGGGGCGAGCCTATTGCCAAGAAAATATAATATAATTAAGAGAAAATTTTGCGATAGATATAATCTATAGTAGTAGAAATAAAATAATAATTATATACCTGTTTTTTAGGTTCCTACATTGTAAATATTTATGTGAATCAATTATTTCAATAAATAAAAAACAACTCTTTGGTAACGAGCTTATTTTTGTACTGGAATATAGTTTGTAAGTAATAAATTTACAGCCTCAATAGGCTAGTTGTCACAAACGCGATAGCAGGATTATCGATCCGCAGTTCAAACAAAGTATTAGGCATTAGCTTCTGCCTGCGACTTCGTCCGCGTGTTTCTTGTTCCTCCGTCGCATCGCATCTCCCGCTCGCGGTATTATTTCGTTTTCGCTTAGCGTTCTTTCTGACGTTTTTTCCTTTTGCTCAGCTCCTAAGAGTCATAGCGTGATAGCCTATAGCCTTCCTCAAGAATTGAGCTATCAAATGCAAAAAGAATTGTTCAAGTCCGGTGATTAGCGCGTTCAAACATACAAACAAATAACAAACTCTTCAGCTTTATTATTAGTATAGATAAG
Source organism: Fissipunctia ypsillon (assembly GCA_947568875.1). NCBI lineage: Eukaryota > Metazoa > Arthropoda > Insecta > Lepidoptera > Noctuidae > Fissipunctia > Fissipunctia ypsillon. The sequence goes on along the minus strand of OX387659.1, from coordinate 8,131,164 downwards.
ATATTTTGATAATTACGAATTACTTAGTAGCGGCACATAGTCTGGATTTGCGCCCGGATTTAGGCGATAGAATCATTCTTTATTACATTAGACATAAAAATTAACCTCATCGGGAAATACAGACTTGAGTTTACGTATGTACCATCGCGAACATTTGCGATCACCGCAAATGTTCGCGATGGTACACTCCGCCCCTGCTTCGCACGGTTTTTACGAAATAACATCGAAATGTCTTTATTATATCTAAGTTTAATTTTAATGTACTATACACATACAGGATAAGTTTAAAAGGAGTGCGGATATTTTAGGAGGTAATCAGGTGACTAAAACTAAACAACTTTCCCCAAGGAACTTAGGTCGAAATCTAAAAAATAAAATTCAACTTCTCATACAAACATAAGTCACGTGACCAGTCACTTTGTATGAAAAGTCGATTTTCAATTTTAAGATTTCGACCTATGTTCTTTGGGGAAAGTTGTCCAGTTTTATGCACCTGATTACCTCCTGAAATATTCGCACTCCTTTTAAAATTATCCTGTATACCTAAAAACATAAACCTTCTATCATAAATTCTCTAAAAGTTGGTGAAAACCGTAAAAATTCGTTGAGTAGTTTAGAACAACGCGGTCACACAGATAGACACGAGAAGCGACTTTAACTTATAATATATAGATACACATAATATAGATGTAACTAAGCATTTAGTTTACCTCGAATCTCTATCTCTATGTGACGGCGGTCTCTGCAGCCGGGTCACTGGCGGCAATTCTTCATCCCACGGAGAAACGTCTCGAGAAGATGACGATGTTTGTACTGAAATAGATTTAAAAACTACGTAAGTTAATACGTTACGATAATGTCAGGGGTATTTGGTGCATCGGAGTAGTTTTGCCTCCAACATGTTTTAAGACGTCGGTTATTAGTCATCATTTAATTTTGAGAGGAGTGGAGGTAATTTAGAGCAAGAAATAAATCTATACTAATATTATAAAGGGGTAAAATTGTGAGTTTGTATGTAGGGTGTAATCTCCGGAACTGCTGATTCGATTCCGAAAATTCTTTCACTAATGGGAAACTGCAGAATTACCGAGGGTCATAGAATATTATTTTATGATAAAACATGAAATTGCACTTGTATGAAGTCGCGGGTAGAAGCTAATATATTATATCAACAAATTACTATAACATTTAATTTTAGTCAGAAGTCCGAAAGTCTGACAACCAGTCTTACCTAGAGATGTCGTGTTACCCTAAAACTGGGCTGTGGAGGTCAGATAGGCAGTCGTAATTATATTTATTATTCTGGTGCATCCGATTAGACTGGAAGCCGCAAGATAGTTGGGAAAAGGCTATATTTGAATTCAAAATAAAAGATAATTTTATTATCAAGTTTTAAGAAAACAAGTTCAATGTCATACAAGTCAAGTTCAAATTGCATTGCAGTCAAAAAACAAAATTAGGACCTTTTAATTACAAACGGTCACTCAAAAATCAATTTTAATCACAACGCTAAATATGGTATGTTCAAAAAGTATCAGATGAAAGTGTAAATAAACATTGGTCAGGTTAAATTTTTACACAATCTCTCACTAATGACAACAGGGATGATGCTTTGGTAAAAAAAAAGAAATGCTATTTAGTCCGTCAGTCAGATAATTTTAAGTTATTTTTACTTAGCTATAACGCATTAAAGTTGGGGAGTGGGGGCTCGCTACGTCACAACTAAGTATGAAATCTAGCAAGGCGTGACGTCATGCCACATTTTAAGCCAATGTATCGCCGTAATCTATTGATTACGTAGAAAAAGAAGAAATACGAGTCCAATATTTTTTTAATAATCTACCCGACGAACAAAAAAAAATTCTAGACATCACCTTTATCTATCTATCACACATTGGATAAATTATAGACGAAAATTGAGGTTATAAAACTAATCTCTTAAGTAATTCAAGTTACATAGGCAGATGATAAGTAAGTTACCAATAGGCGCCCTCGGTGGCGGCTCGTGATGCCGGGCCCGGCGCATGCGCACGCGTGGCTCCGAGTCCCTGGAGTCGGACGAGCCGGCCGACGCACGCGGGGCTAGCACGGCCCAGCGGCTGCCAAGCGCGCCGCCGGCTACGGAACCTACGACCCCGGTGCACACTGTACCGCCGACAACTACGCCGCCTATCTTTTCTGTAGAGGACAAACAGATATAATTAGGCTACAGTTGACATGTTTTAATCATTTTAATCGTGTGTATATGCACGACAGAACCTGATCAAGTAGCAAGGACATACTGAATACATGTTGATCCTTTATCAATTTGAATATGTTGCATTCTTGTGCGCAATTAATACAAAGTGGACATCGAAACAAAAAACTAGTTTGCGCAATAAATTCATACAACCTGTATGGTTGGCTTGAATCATAACTGCCACATAAAGCCACCGACATATTACTGTGTTGTGTTGTGTCGTGACGCGGGATACACCAATCAAACGAATCTACACAGGACTACGTCAAATTACAACGAGTTTTGATTGGCGAACACTGCGTCAGAAGGCGTCACAACACGAGACGACACGGTAATGTGAATCCCGCTTAAGTCCCCTCCAACTCCAACATGAGAGTGCCACTGACATTTTTGAACGAACTTATTTTTTAGGAAATAGATTTATAATTACTTTATTTTAGTCATACTTTTTAGAAATCTTCAAAACGATAACAATGACATCACTATAAAGTTGAACGTTTTACAAGTAAAAATAAATTACCTTTAGTGTCGGGAGAAGATCCACTAACAGCATCACTAATAGAGCCCGTAGACAACCTAGTAGGCGGAGCTAAATCCCTCACAGGCAAAGGCACAATCTCCACAATAGGCTCCTTTTTCTCTTCAACCTTCTTCTCTTCCTCCCTCTCTCTCTCTTTCACAATAGGACTTTTTCGAAACGCATCCTCCACGTGTGTGAAAGACAGGGAGCTATTGTCGATGCAGTCGAAAAAGTCGGAATTGTCGAATCCATCCGATTTCTCGTCGGATCTCTTTCGCTCCTTTGGAAGCTCTGGTGGTAGGGATTCGAATTCGTCTTGTGGTGGTTCTGTTATTGTGATCTCGCGTAAGGCTGCGTACCTGGAAGTATTGGAAAGGATGCTGCAATTGAAATGAATTCAATTGAATTATATTAGTGTAAAGAAAGTAAAAAAAAATATATATATTAAGATAAAAATTACTGCTGACTTTCGGGGGTGAAATTCATTTTCAGTAAAATGGATTTTCTCGACTTTAAAATTGGAGCCTTAGCATGAACGAGTATTGGAAAATATTTTAAGTAAAATCTCTTTAGCATGTCCGAGACATTTGATGATTTAACATAACAAAAAAAAAATAAGAGGAAAAAGTAGATAGAATAAATGACAGAAAAACAAAACATAATCTACATACCTATCATTAGTATCCTCATGTTTAACGTCAACATGTCCGTTATCTCGCGGCGACACACTCCTCCTACACTTCTCAATTTGTAACGTCTTCATAACAGACTTGATATCTTCGATCTTCGCGTCGATCTGCGACGGTTTAGGACTCACAGAGTTTCTGAACATATTGAACGAATCTAAAGTCAATTCATCTAAAGTTTTCAAAGGACTACGCGCTGTCTCTTTGTTTTCAATCTCACGCTTCTGATTGGCTCTTATTAAATTGTCTATGGCTGTTAATTCTTTTTCGTCAGAATCTTGCTTCGGTTCCGATTCCAAAGCGTCAATAGGGTCTAAAATAGACTTCGCTTTTAGTTCCTCTTCCTGTATTTCTCTGAAAGCTGCATACCTATCGTACGAAGGATTCGCTTTCTTGTCGAAATCGTCGAAGTTAGCGACAAAAGTGTCGCTGATTTCTGCCGGCGGTGTGAAGTTGTCTTCGAATTGCGGTTTGAAGTCGTTCTGTATTTTTATTTTCTCTGGCTTGTCGAGTATTCTGCTTGGAGCTGATACCACTGATATTGCTGTCACCGTTGGTAAGGGTTTCTCTTTTTCCGTTTTTGTTACTGGTTCTACATGTATATGCTGTAAAGACAATTAAGGTTAAATACTGCCCACTAAAGGTCATAGTGGATGTCATAAAACAGCTAAAGGATCACTTTAGCGTTTGAGAGTGTCGAGCTAATAATGTAATAACAAAACGCGTTCACCAAATGATTATAGCAATTATTTCTTCTAGCGTTATTTGGGAGGTCCATCATGAGTAGTTGTTTGCGTCTTGACATTAATTTCAGGATAAAATGTTATTTTAAACACTGTTATTTGAAAGATTACATACCGCTCTATCATTGTCAGCAGCTAAATACGATCTGAGGTAATCGGTGAGTTGAGGTAAAGTCATCGAAGACAGAGTTGCAGCAGGAACTCGTAATCTGGAAGATATAACATGGATCTCAACTTGTTCTAACTTTTGGTTATTTCGTTACATTGCACACACTCTATTATTTTAATGAGATCCCTTCATAATATAGCAATCAGTTATTGCTTAGGCTTAATATGATCTTTCTGGAACAAGTCTTAGAGAGAGCGAGCTGATGTCATCGTTTACATAACTCGTCTTAATCTTTACCTAAAACTTGAAAGTAGTCGACTTCCAAACCCCGACGTCGCAAAACATCTGCCATATTTTCAGTCTAAATCAACTACATGAGGTTCAGAGAGTCAGAGGGAGGGTGGGGTGAGGGGTCTGTGGTGCCGTTACAGTTTAATTAGCCATTGATTTTTGTTTTGCTTTCAGCTTTCGGAAGCGACTCGCTGGAACCTTGAGGCACTAATTAGTACCTGTGCGCCAGCTCGTCCATGGTGCAGGTGAGCAGCTGGCTGAGCGTGATGTCGAAGCGCCGCGCGGTGGGCAGTGGCGGCGGCGCCGGCGTCAGGTACTCGTCCTCGCTGCTGTTGGTGGCGCCCGACGACAGGCGCGGCTTCATGCTGCGATCCGCCTACACACAATATTTTGTAAGGTAAGTTTTCAGTAAACACTGGTGACAAGTCGGCACAGAGGACCGAGTCGCCTCACGAGATAAACGCTTTAATACGTAAGTATAAGGAAACGCTAAGTGCGAGACGCGTCTAAATCGATATAGCGTTTGCCATGTTGAGGCAATTTCTCGACTCGCGAGGCTGATCGGTTGGTATGGAGTTTAGACCCAGCTAATGGGCAGTCATGGCATCTTTTTAACCGACTTCAAAAAAAGAAGGAGAGAATCTTTTTTATTTGTGTTCTCCGATTACTCGAAGACGGCTGGACCGATTTTGAAAATTCTTTTTATAAGATATTCATATCAAAGATGATGGATTAACGCTTCTAAAGCTAGTTTTAGTTACATGTTTTTGTCATTTTACAGATGCGTGACTGATTATCACAAGACAACATATTTCTGACCGTTTGGATAAATTCTATTAATTTATTTTTACCATACAAACACTAGTTAATGCGCTTGAATCAGAAACATCAATTAATCACAATTAAGGCGAAAGCGCCAGGGTAGCCTGTGAAATTCAAATTTTCTTACGTTTTTTGCAATTTATAGGTTAATATTAGGTTGTATGTTGATTAAAATATGATTCGCGACCGTAACAAATATGTATTTACAGAATTATAATTATTAAAGTCATCAATACAACTCTCTAAGACTAAGTAATCCTATTGAATGAAAATTTCGTGAAATTTTGACATTTGAGGATTGTTGTATTACTGATTCCAATAATTATAATTAAGAAAATACATATTATTTAATCAACATACATCCAGACACTGAACTGCAAATTGCATTAATCGTAAGAAAATCTGAATTTTGCTGGCTACCTTAGCGCTTCCCCCTTAATATATCTCACCAATGGCTCCCTCCGCATAGCCGGCTTGGGTAGCGGCGGGCCCACATCGTCACCCTCGTGGTCGTGCGGAGGGCGGGGCGGCGGGCGCGCGGCGGGCAGCTCGGCGACCTTCTTGGGCGGCAGAGGCGGCGGCGGGGACGCGCCGTCAGAGCTCAGCTTGTGCGCCTGAGGCCGTTTTCTGACTGTGCTGCCCTCTGTGCTCTGCGAGGGTAAGTATACAGTTGATGCAAATCACAAGTGCGTACTTTTATTTGATTAAAGGTAGATGCGCGCTTGTCATTTGCAATGACGTCATTCTCAACTTTTGGATATTTGCTGTAAGAAAATGAGTCATCAGGAAAAGCTGGGATTGGGCGCGACAGTAGCAGTTGCCCGGTATAACACAAAGGTAGATAAAAGGTCCATTTGCACCACCGATCACCATGTTTAGCGCTAAATGTATTTACTATTTAGTAGGAAATGGTGCAAAAGGACCTAAGATTACGATAAATCTGCGAAAATATCTGAAGATTTGCGAATTCTGATCTGTTGCAAACAGATATATCCGCAAAGTTTTACATCGACGATGCCTACCTGTCTCTGTAGCCGCGGGGACTTGGGCGCGGGCTCCGGCGGCAGGCTAACCTGCAGCGGCCCGTTGAACACACTCTTGCCATTCTCCACCACCTCAGGCTTGTCAACAGTCGCCTCCCTGCTCAGTTTGCTCTTAAGCTCATCCACTCGCAATACACTCGACTTCGGGAACTCCTGCATACTCGTAAACGGATCGTCCTTAAACGAATCCGAGAACGGATCAGTGTTATCGAAAGGATCCGTCTCCGCGAACGGATCCGACGAGAAAAAGTTCCCCGAGAACAGAGCGCTCTGCGTCGGCTTGACAATCGCTACGGACCCGCCCGAGTGCCGCGACAGTGACGTCATCGTCGTCGCCGGCCCGTAATGCTCTATCTTAGTGTCTGTGGTGACCGGCAATATGTCTGATATAAGACTCTGTGTGGACACGAGGTCTTTGAGCACTTTCTTTGGCGGATTTTTGAGCTCCTGAAAGAAGAGTTTTTTGTCAACGTAAGGTTTACTCCGGCCGGTGCCGAGGGGGTCTAGTTCCGTGAATACGTCGTAACTGAGCGACTGCGTCGTGGACGCGCCGGCCTGGCAAACCTGTAACACAGCCGTCACCATAACACTAAGTATATGCAGACGTGGACGTGGAGCGCATTCATAGTTCAACAGTTCAAGAATTACTTGATCGGTGGCGATGCAAGTAATCCAGGGATTTTTATAAAACATTTTGAAATTTTAATAAACAAAAAAGTTCGTTCTACAATGATGAAAGCGTGCGTCTAAACACATAACCGTAGATTGTGCGTTTCGTAGTGCATAACGTAAACCGGGCGAGATTGAGTCGTGCGGGGTAGTTCGTTTAGCGTAGGATACTCGACGGTAGGTTCGGCAGCCATACTGACACCGCGACTCGCGAGGTAGCGTCATGCTTCAGGTAAACTGTTCTCGGTAAAGTTAAGCGTCACGTCCACATAATTCAGTCTTATAGCAAACAGACCAGACGTCACAGCACAGGGAGCTACTGCCGACTGTGTAATATTATTGCGAACAACAATGTGTAAAAGGAATAACAATTCTACTGTGTCTACCATCTTTCGCTAATGGTATTAGGTAGTGCTAAAACCGGTCGATTATAGCACTATAACCTCCTCAATTAATGTAATACACTACAATATTAAAAATCGCATCTGCCCTTACAATACGGCCTAAGAAAGAAGTCGATTCGATAGTTTTTTAAACTTTTGTCGCAATAACATTCCACAACAGTGTTTTTCAAGCAATACCAGAGAGATCATGCACTATAGGGTACTAAAACTGTATATCACTTACACATAACATTAACATAAAGTACACAGCGTTGCCAAAATAAGTACACAGCTACAAGAAAAAATTTAATTGATAAATAATTATTACATCTGTCCAAACGGCCGTTTTACAACATAAATTAAGAAATATTTAGGCATAGTAAATATTAGTTCATATAAATATAGAGTATACGATTATTCATATTATATTTCATGCGTTTCACCACTACGCGATAAAGTTTCTGGGATCATAACTAGTATAAATTAAAAGGAAAAATAGGCAGATTAACCTCCGCATTTATCTAGGATTTTATCAGCGAATGGTGAAACAGGGCCAAAGTTTCATTCGCGATCTCAAGTTGCCAACATTGCTTTTGCGATCCTCCTGATAAGAGCCTCTTGAGATCACGAACGCACATCAATACACGTTATAGGTAAAAAGTACTACAGTTAAATCAGAAAAGTTTTGCGCTTCGGTAATCCGACCCGACTTGATTTCCGTACGTCTTTTTCAGGTGACCACTGAAAATCAGCGCTGTGCTGTGGATCCCCCATAGCACAGCACCATGCTGAGTGGAAGCCTTCTTGTCAAAGTCATGACGTGCAGCTGCCGACTATTTCAGTTTTGTGCTCGTGATTATGTAATCTACTTTGTTTTATTTTTCTGATTACTCTTTTTGTATGCACGTGTTTCTGTTTCCGGTCACACCTCATCTGTCACTCAAAACTTTTAAAAAGTTTTTGGAATTGTTTAGAGTTGTTAATCTATAATTTTGTAACCATGGTAATACAAATTGAGAATAACATCCATGGTGGTAACAGCTCTATAGTAGCTTTCATAATAGCGCGTTCGTATTTCCAAAGATAGACGACGATTGCCGAAGCGCATACATTTTCTGGGAGATCTGTAGTCCTTGAGAATATTTTTACGACAATCGTTCCAATTGATTATACAACTGTGAACCGAATGCCACCACTACCGTATAAAGTATATTTAATAATTTTACAAATTCCGTAATAATGTTTAATGGTTCCAAAGTATTGATACGCAAGTGATGTCATGTTTCACTATAACTATTCACTCTATACAGCGGTTGATTCGTTTTTATTTGCCGATTCTTATACATTCATCATCAAAAACAGTTGCTAAGTCAGAACAGAGTTTAATTCTCCTTGGATCATTAGCTCTGGAGCTAGACCACCACCTCTTAACGCAATATTATTTTAATCTTACTTGAGTGTGGGAAAGAGATGGAGCTAGACGTCCTGTATAGCTCCATCTCTTTCTCACACTGAAGTAACATTAAAAAGGGGCCACCCCTGCTCATTCCTCATCGTGCGATTACTCAGCTAAACGAACCGACTGTATAGACTTATTCACTTTTCATAGTCTTATAAACGTCTTAAAACTAAAATGGTGTTATATTCTCTTGCCATCTCAATTAATTGACATGCAAATGATAAAGACAGAGAGTTATAAGACGTTTATGAACGGGTCTGATAAATAAGGGGGTCATAGAAAATGAAATACTGCAAAGTATGGAAGCGAAACTCGCGCAGAACGTTGCGCTATTTGACTAGAAATAGATTGGTAGCATTGTATAATCGACCTCATAATCACCACCCTAAGGTCGAATGTCACTTGCACGATATAAAACGAAAACTTCCATTTGCCTATGTGTTAGTTAAATATTTTCAACCTCAAAGTTTTAATATATCTACTGGGAATTGAAGCAATGACGAGGGGATCGTGGATAAGTAATAACAGCCGCACGGGTCGAACGATCAGGATAACCTACGCTTGCCGCGGTCGGTCCGTGGATGGGTGACCTTTACATACCAAGATCCCCCCGTACCTCGGAAAGTACGATATGCCATTGGTCCCGACTGTCATTCTTCCAAGAATCTTTGACAGCCGTTACGGATCGTCAGAAGCCCGAAAGTCTGGCAACCAGTCTTACCAAGAAGTATTGTATTAACCAGTAACTGGGTTGTGGAGGCACTCGCTCCATGTAAAATATTCAACTACATCCGGTTAGACTGGAAGCCGACCCCAACATAGTTGAGAAAAGGCTAGGCAGATGATGAATTGAATGACGAGGTCAACTATTATACACCATATAAAATACCATCAGAAACATTGAAAGTTAAAAAGCGTAATATAATGAACGATCTTATCGCTCTAAGTATTCAATTTCACTTCCATACAAAGTAATATTTCTTTTCCTACATTCAGTACATCTTTACATTACATCTAAAGCATGTTCTACTGACCGGTGTGTCATTAAGATTGTCGACTAGAGCAGGCGTAGGTTCAAACTCAGCGGCAACGGTGGCGAGGTCGAAAGGCAGCGTGGGCGGAGCTTTGCCCGGGCTGAACACGCCGCGGGAGGAAGGAGGGGCCGCGGGCGTGCTGCGGCCGCGGGTGGACGCGCCCGAGGGAGGGGGCGGGAGGAGACCCTTCTGGAAATAAGAAGAGAGCTTTATGTCAGTTTTGGTAATAATTTGCTTGTGTGTAATGGTGTCGGAGAAGTTATCGATGATACATTATGTAGGTATGATTATTGATTATGAGAATTTTATGAATGGAACATGAATTTATTTACATATTTCTGATTTATATCAGACCTCTTTATCGATAGTAATTATTGTGAAAAACTAGCCTGAACACGCGGAGTAAAAATCGGCAAATTATTATAATTTACATTTTCCGACCAATTCGGCGCGTCACAATAGTGGCATAATGCCAAAATCTTTGTTAAACCTAACAATAAAGGGAAAAGCCAAGTTCAGCTGAGGACATTTACTACCAGATACCGTGTATATATGAACTAATATTCTAATACAGGATCAAATTAAATTAGTTAGCTAAACTCCGCAGACGTCATGGGTATCGACATCTATACTTGATAAAACAATAAAAAAAAATTTTGACGTTCTTTTTTTTGTGTTATCGTGTTTAGATATCAATACCCATCACGTCTGTGAAGCTTCGCTAGCTAATTTAATTTGACGTTGTATAGTAGTTCCTAAGTTTACCTGCGAAGGCAAAGCCGTGAAGGAGTCTCCAAACGGGTCGTTAGATGGGGTCAGACCCTCGACCTGGGTCAGTCCTCTCCTAAGGGAACTGAGCTCCTGTTCCAAATCCACCAGCTCGGCCACGCCCCCTTCCGCCCCAACATCCACGACTTTGGATGTAGATGAACTGGTCTCACCAGCCGAAGCGATACTCTGAGGAAGATTGCGATACTATCTTTGAAATTATTTATGTCTTTGGAAAGTAGTTCAGTTCCCATTAGTGGGACAGCGTGGAAAAAGAAATAATAGTTCGTATAGAAAATAAACTAAGCATATTATGACATAGTCAGATAGACATTCGCTTCATGTAAAATACTGGTATTCAGCTGCATCCGGTTAGGCTGGAAGCCGACCCCAACATAGTGGAACAGACTAGGCAGATTATGATGAGTCAGCCACAGCCAGTTGAAAACCTTGACCATATGTTTAGAATCTTGTCAAATTATACGGTGCAAATGACAACAAAGAAAAAATTACGCGTCAAATAGGATACAGGTTATCAATACAGCTACATCATTTGACAAGTAAGAAGGTTATTGTGACAAAATCAAAAATGATCAACGTTTTCGTAGCATAATTCTGTCTGGTTGAAAGTATCCTGCGCACCAAAACTGTCAAGGAAAACGATTTAAAATGCGTTAGGAGCATAGATTTAAATCGTTAGATGTGCCCTCGCCGTAATTAGGTCGCGTGAAAAAGTGTCCAGGCTGAGAAGAGTGAACTCACACATCCCCCCGCATGGAACGATAGATATAATTTTCAGTATGAGTGACCGATGTAAACAGAAACGTGACCATCTTTAGTCGCGGTAGGACGAACCTAATGATTTAAATATTTGGTTAGGAGCGGGAGTCTCGCTTCTATACGAAATATTATTTTCTTTTCCATGGATGCGGGTTATTTTTATTAGTTGAGTGAGACTAGATTTTATACTTATATCGATTCGAAATTGGGATTAATTTGGATGTAAGCCAACTTTATTTTTCGTGAGGTAGGAGGTTATCAAAGTCACCACAACCCAAAAATTTCTAACCACTAACGGTAATTAGGTACAGTAAGGTCTTATAAAATATTCACCTACTCTAAAATCTACCCATTGGGCTTACAGCTTACACATTCATTACCTCATTATTTTTTAAGAAATATTTTAATACAGTTTAAACAATATTAATGTAAAAAAAGAATTTTCGAAATCGGTCCACAATTGATGGAGAAATCGGTGAACTCACATAAAAATCATACGTACAGACGAAAATATAAACTCCTCTTTTTTGGAAGTCGGTTAAAAAAATAACAGTCATACTCTATTTTATTCTTTAACAAAGCCACAGTACGAGCATACTATAATAAGTCTACAAAGAAATAAATACAAATAATATTACAAAAAGGCTATCGCACAAGGACGGGGGCGGTCGTCGGTATCTTACACAACAATGTCCTGCACCGGATATCAATATTCCTTAGCCATGACCTAAGCATACAACGTGAATGTAGCGGATACAAAGAAATTACTACAGACAGAGATAACAGGTTGGTAGCCTTTTGTTTTATTCTGCGTACATCGGAAGGCAATGTGGGATGATTATTGAAGCTTAAGCTTTTGTCTCGAGGATGTAATTAGTGATAACTCATAACTTCACAAGTACCTTTTGTGAGCTGTTAAATCTTTTAATTAATATCAGTTCCTTATACCCTTTTTTCTGGATGGGAAATCATCAAATGACTTCTCCCGCTCTGGGCGGAGCGGGAGGGCGTGTCAGACTTTTGTTGACTAAAACCCACCCGTGTTCCTTCAGTCGCCTGTGCCGGGGCCACGGTAACTGTTTCGAACATCCCACGACCCTGGCTGAGTTTCTTATACCCTGGGTTGTGGTTGACAAAATGCCGATTATTTTGTAATTCAAATTGCAATACCGCAAGTTATTAATAGGTTTAGATATAAATGTTTAATGCATATCATTGGGGAAAAATATAAATACAATTGCTCTTAAATATAACTATATACAAGGTGGAACAGGACGATTGACTTTCCTTTAAACCACGTAAAGATAATCATGTTCTTTACTCGTATACAAAAAATCAATCAAATCCAATGAATACTTTAGACAGGAAATTATTTTTCATTTTCTTATTTTTCAACATGATGTAGATCTGAGTCCGTAATAATAATAGGTAAACATTGTAAGGTAAAGAACCTGTGCAAAACATATGATTCTCTTCTCTGCGTTTGTATTGTTCTCCGACTAAAGTGCCTGCGCCTACCTACCTGCGCCCCGCACCGCCGTCGCCACGCTCCGCACCGCACCGTTGGTCAGTGACTTTTCGTAGATAAAGCGTGTTTACTTTTTATGCAGTTGATTCTACTATTTACTTTGTTTGAAAACTGCAATTTTTAAATTTTCCACTAACTACTAATCTTCGTGTTTTAAAATGTTTTGATGGATTAGTACTGTGCTCGATTTCATTTAATGTCGTACATCCAGATCCACGTTGTATAAGCTAGATTCTGCATTGCAGACTCCTAAGATACGGGATTGCAACCCAAATGGAAAATGACTTCCAGGGATACACTAACATAGACAGTACAAATCTTTCCCTCACACGTTTTAAACAGGAATTGGCTTAATTTTTAAACCATCATTAAAATCAATGTTGTCAAACTATTTGCTGTAGTACCTATGTCTGTACCGCTGTAGTCAATATAACTGCAAAATGAACTAAACAGCGTATAGCTTATTGGCTATCTACCATTTAAATGCCGAAACCCAGTTTGCATAACGTCGAAGGTTTAAAACAAATCGCGTGAGATATAAAAATGATCGTCCGTGAATATTAATGCACTGTTTAAAAACGATAGCTATTCGCGAATTTTCATGACAATGTTATAAATGATATTTGCGAACAAACCTGCAATTTAGTTTAATAATTGGTTTCTATAAATTTTCCATTCATTTCCATTTCCAATCTTCTTTTTTCCTAATTATAATTTCTATTGCAAAACTATAAAATAAATCAATAAGGCGTAATTGTGTCTGCATGCTTTTTGAAAAAAGCATCATTTCGTCCTCTTAACAGACTTTTAATGATTTTAAACTGAAGATCACGTCTAAACGAGTAGTGTTTACGATTTGAAAAAAAAAACCTATATGTTAAATTAGAGCATTTTCTTAATAACATAATATATAAATATTTTAGATTATGTTTATATTACGAGGAGGGATCAAAAAGTAGTGAGAACGACATACTCCTTGGTAAGAAAAAAAATACTGGCAGGCATAGCTCAGATACATATTTGTAATATTAATAAAGAAAAAAATCTTCGATTCTCTTTTGTTTTTTTTTTTAATGTAGTCATTTGTTTGCTTCGTGTCGGAACGTGTTCTCGAAAATGGAGAAAAACGAAGTGCGAGCCGTTATTAAATACCTCTGTTTAAAAAAGTTAACGACGCAAGAGATTCATTGCGATTTGGAGGCAACATTAGGAGAGTCTGCTCCGCCGTATTCCACTGTCGCAAGGTGGGCTTCGCAATTTCGAGTAGGGAGAACGAGCACGGAAGACTAACGTCGTTGCGGCCGTCCATCGACGTCAGTCACCCAAGAAAATGTTGCGAAAGTCGAGAAAATTGTATTGAGCGATCGAAGAGTTACCATCCGATACTTAATTCAAGAAACAGGCATTTCATATGGAAGTATTCAATCCATATTGAAACAAATTTTGAATATGAGAAAAGTCTCCGCAAGATGGGTGCCGAGAATGTTAACCGACAGGCAGAAACAAAATCGACTTGACATTTCGAAGATATTGTTGGACAAGTTTCAAGTTGATTCTGAAAACTTTTTGTCTCGTTTCGTAACAATGGACGAAAGTCAGAGAAAATTCATGAGGTCCATCATTTTGATCCCGAGACAAAACAGCAATCTTCGCAATGGAAACGGCCATCATCACCGACCCCGAAGAAGTTTCGTGCCGTGGCATCGGCTGGCAAGGTTATGGCCTCAATATTTTGGGACTCAGAAGGGATATTGTTGATTGATTACCTGGAGCGTGGAACCACTATTACAGGCCAATATTATGCAGCTTTAATTCCCAAGTTGAGGAATTCCATCAAAGAGAAAAGGAGAGGGAAACTTCGAAGGGGCGTGCTGTTTCATCACGACAACGCACCCGCGCACAGGTCGGCAGTTGCGATGGCTGCCATTCAGCCAGCTGGCTTCGAATTAGTTGACCACCCCCCTTATTCACCAGATCTGGCGCCTAGAGATTTTTATCTGTTCCTCAAATTGAAAGAATACTTAAGGGGAAACAGGTACGAAGACGATAACGAGGTGATGGATGCCGTGGAGAGCTTTTTGCAGGACCAAGACAAAACTTTTTTTTAAAGGGATTGAAGCCTTGGAAAAGCGCTGGACTCGGTGTGTAGAGAGACTCGGTGACTATGTAGAAAAATAAATTATTATGTTATCAATAGTCATTATATTCTACCTCATTCTCACTACTTTTTGATCCCTCCTCGTACATAGTGCAATTAATTTGTATAGTCATGTCTAACGCGGATAAAAAACTGAGAATTACGCAAAAACTATCAAGCATATTTTTATGAAACCTTCACCATTTTAAAGATAATTTAACTATTTATCTTTTAGTATACGTGTTTTAATATAATATCTTTGTTTTATGCATAAAAAAATAATAATGCGTCTAATTTGGGACAGCGCTCCTTGATGGGCGAGTCTTATTACTAGGCGGACGTACGACGCGTTGCGTGAGCTCAGCACAGAACACGCAAGCTATGCACTCAAGGCCGTTGGCATGTACATATGTATATGCGTCATAAAAATTAACACATAGGTAAATAAATCTTATATAGGTACAGAGTTACAGACGCAGACTCAAAATAAACAGTCTGTAGGTGACAAATAAGTTACGTGGTACGAACATCGATCCCGCGACCTTTAGTACCACCACAGACAGCTCAGCATATATTAGCAGGTCGCACTCTGGTTCGTGTAGAACAAACTAGCTGGACAAACACAACTCTTCAGTTCCTAGTAGTTAATTACTAATATGAACTCATTAGCCCTATACATTAAGGAATACTCCTATTAATTTTCGTAACTACACTCATTAGGACCGTCATTAAGGTAAGTATATAAAGTGTTGATAATTCAAAGTGCATTTTGAAGTATTCCCGTCTGAGCACCTATTTTTTGGGCACCAATGGAATACCTTCGGTGCTCAATGCATTGGTGCCCGAAAAATAGGTGCTCAAACGGGAATACTTCTGCACTTTTACACCATATTATTGATAACATTATTTAAGTCACTAAAAGAATGTGATAGTGTGAATGTGATGGATTGAGGGTAAGTAGTTTTGATTTAGATAATTTTTATCATAGGAACTTCATTCTTTAATTTTATTAAATTAAATGTTTGGATAATAGTGGACTTTTTCACCCATATTTTTGAATTCAATTGTCAAAAAATTACATATCCACTCTGTAGAATCTATTTCATATGATTTTCACAGTATCTAGTAGTAATTAGTAGAAAAAAATATTGCGAATTATTTGACAACTACTTTTTTTCTTTAAAGAGTTTTCACCGTCTCAAAAATGGATTTTTTCGAAGAATGACTAAAACACCCGAAGGAAACGCGGAATGAGGAGCTCTTTCCGTTTATATCTTTGAGGCATGATTTTGATGGTGTTATGGAGCAGTCCCTGAGAGACGTCAAGGTCACCATCTCAAAATATTCATCAAAATTGGCTGAAAAGTGGAGCAGCTGTGGAAGAAATCGAGAGCAGTTCCTAGAGTAAAATTCGACGTGACTGAAGGGAGTTGACATATCTTTCGCTGTGTCCGTTTATTTATGTATGGCAAGTACATCTACAGAACCGGGACCTGGAAGACCCTCTAAAGAGTTTGATGATTTCAGTCTCAAAACGAAAAGACGACGCGTAGATGACCTATTATAGTCCAGGAGTGCTAGTGAATTAATTTACGCGGCTGAAGGTGTCAGCACGTTTGTCGGGTCAGAGAAGTGTAGCACGTCAAATTAAAGATGTAACTGGTGACCCTTCATCAACCCATATAGAGAGAGAATTAAGTGCCCCCATCCGGAATCCAAAGAGTACAAACTTTTCTATAACCTAAATGATGGTGAATAATTAATGTAACGTTGCTGAGCCAATCTGCAGTAAGGGCTTTATTTGCCGGTAGGTTATTCGCCGGTCAGTTTCAATAAAATTTTTAACTGCAGAAATATTTTCTGGAGTAACTGCTTCCGCCGGTCGTCCTGAACGCGGGTCGTCTTCAAGGTTAAAACAGCCACGCTCAAACTGTTTGTACCATCTGTAGACGGTTGCACGAGAGGGATAGTCATTACCAAGTAAGTATAGGCTTCATTTCTTCTAAACAGTTTTCTGCACAAATCAATCTGCCTAGCCTTTTCCCAACTATGTTGGGGTCGGCTTCCAGTCTAACCGGATGCAGCTGAATACCAGTATTTTACATGGAGCGACTGCCTATCTGACCTCCACAACCCAGTAACTGGGTAATACGATACCCCTTGGTAAGACTGTTTGTCAGACTTTCGGTCTTCTGACGACCCGTAACGACTGTCAAAGATCTACGAATGACACCCGGGACCAACGGCTTAACGTGCTTTCTGAGGCACGGAGGAGTCTCGGTATGTAAAGATGGTCACCCATCCACGGACAACCCCGGCAAGCGTAGCTTCATAATACTTACATAATACTTCTGCACAGTGGTGAGGTAATTAAATCATCACTTGTGCCTATAGGCCAGCTTTCCGAGGAAGCACAGGAAGCTCGGAATAAGGACTGCAGAAGATTTCGTGAACACAACACACGAAAACGATCGCGAATAGCTACGAATAGAGATTTACTTAATATATTATTAATAACATCTGACCCTGTAATAAAAGGTTTAAGAGAAGTTCCTCGGAAGAAAATAGGTTCGTTCCCTACCGAAGTCCTAGATTTAATAGTTCAACCTAGCTGTAAGGAACAAAATGTTAATAGTTTCTAGTTTTCATATTTCTGCCACTCATGATCATGACTATTCAATGGATGATTTATCTGATGATAGTGATGATAATGATGATAATGAGTGATAGATTTAGTTGTTAAGTAGGTATTTTATGTATCTGTTATTAGATTTTATAGGTCCTCAAAAAAGTATTAATACTCTTATATCTATCTTAATAACCTCATTTATGAATAAAAATCGAAACAAATAATTTTGTCCAGCTAGCTTGTTATACACGAACCATAGTGGGTCGTCGAGAAAACAGAATCTAACGAGACGAACTATTATTACAAACTGTCTAGGTCTGAACTTTACCCTACGCGATAGAAAAAGGCGAGTATCTAATTTCCGTTTGAAATAAGAACTAGAAATGATTCAGCAAAGGTCAATCATCCATTAGATCCAAGATATAAATGAAAGGAGATTGACGATTAGCGTAGGCGATGGCTTAACAGCTATTTGCATGGCATTTATTTATATTTATTTATTTAAACTAAACAAACAGTACAGTACACACAGTACAGTCTTAAACAGTATTTACCTATATAATCAGACTAGCAGGCCTCCTCTCTGTGAGAGGAAATGGGCCATAGTCTACCACGCGGGCCCATTGCGGGTTGGTGGATGTCAGGACGTCCTCGAATTCATTATTTTTTTGTTCTAAGACAATACGCCAGTTTCCCCACGGTGCGGTGTATTCCGTCACCGTTTATAAAATAGTGGCACTGGAATAATTACCCACAAATCTTCGATCCAGTGCCCTCAGGAGGTGGAGTATTAACATCCAGCTATTCTTTTCAGGCTCAGAGAGAAAGCGTTTTCAGAAAAGATCAATACTGTTATTATATAAATAAATGTAGGGGTAGTTACGTCATTTGAGTTATAAAATACTGATATTTATTAGGTCATCTAGTCTTTATTCTCGCTCTAACTTATAGTCTTATCCTTTTTTCGCATTATGACATTGATCGACCGTAAGTAACCTCTCTGTGTTTGTTTTAGAAACGGATGTAATTTAAAATTCAAGGAATTTTTATCCGTAAGTTTTCTAAAATTTTTTCGATTTTTAAACGACAGTGTTAAGATTTTTCAAAGGTTTGCCATTGCTATCACGTATAAACTTTTCTCACTATCAAATAAAAAAGTGTTAATAAATAAAATACAACTTCGAGTTACAGAAATAGTCCAATGTATTTTAAACACCGTAGTATTGAGAGTAAGAATCACACAACCGCTCACAACCGAGCATGGCCTTCCCTACAAATAACATTGCAAGAAACACCAATATTTAAAACACAGCTATGCTGTTTATATATCTCCATAAAACACGCACAGTCAAAATACAACACACTATTGAACCAATCACAAAGTCAACAAAAATGTACCTTAATTTCCACAGACCAACCCGGTGTAAGGAGCCACGTCTCCATATTCACATTTCACGATCATTTGGTGCCAGCTATGCACATTATGTGAACTGGGCAATGCTGCTTGTTGATTAATCAAGTTAATCGATGTTTTGAAGAATCGATTCAACAATCGATTGCGCGTCACTACACAATGATTATTTGATGACGATTGCTTACGTTATAGTAAGTATTGTTAATTTGTTAGAGTAAGTAGGAACCTACGTTAGAAGTACTGTAGTAGAAGTAAAAAAATTAAAGGACCGTACAGGAATAAAAGACATTCTTACGGGAAATTAGATCCTGAACATCTTTTACTATTACGAGAAACACCCAAGACCCTGGATGCGGTGAGTTCGGAATGGGAAATTTTTTTGGGCTTCTAATGATGCACACTTTTTCTAATAAATGAGTCTTTTTAACTGTCTGGTCTTTTTCACAGTTGGTCGCAGTAACTAAGGTAGGGTACTCCGACCGAATGGGTTAGATTAGGTCATAACTGTAACCATACGAGTGAGAGCCGAGCGAGCGTAGCGAGCGCTGCAGCAACAGCAGCCGGCGAGCGCTATATCCAGGTGGTCGCTGTTACTTGGCTATTTAGAATTTTTAGGACCCCAAAATAAAAAGTATTTGCGGTTTTTATATTAAACTGTTCAATAACATTTTCAGGGAATCAAAAAGGGAATAAATGATTCTCTTTTTGAACCTCAAATAGAGGTACGATTAAATACATGCCCCGAAATCTTACAGACTTACGATTAAAAATCGTAAAAATGTGTACGATTTTAAATTCCCGTAGGAGAACAGTATTTTTATTTAAAATGTTCGACTCTGAATCCTCCTTCTCTCTCTCCATCCCTTGAAAAAATTTCAAGCATATTTCCAGATGATGTTGTCAGCTGAACACACCGAGAAATGTGAAGTATGTTATCTGTAGCATTAGCGGTTTCCAAACACATGAACAGTCTAGTTATTTTCCTTTTAAAATCCACAAATCCGTGCTACTGTTGCTTTGATACCAGCATTGTTTTCAAAACAGCAGCTTAGAAATCTATGGAACGCCAAATATGTTTATAAGTTTTAAATACTCGGCTTAGTATGTGTGAATGTTTCGGGGATCCCTGATTAGTTTAGAACGTTTGTTAAACTGCGGTCACACGCCGACAGAGGAACGGAGCGTTCAGTTTAATAGACAAAATATTTGAGCCGAAATACATAAAACGCTAAGCTACAACTGACTGCAAGTAACAACGCAGCCTTATGAGCTACACGAGGCAAAGTCGCGTTCCAATCGTTCGGCTCAGGACCTCATATAAGCACACACTAAAAACGCGTTCACACGAGGAGAGTTCCTCGACCGTTCATAGACGACTATGTCTATGCGGGACTCAGATTCGTTTATCCTCTGAAACTAACTCTCTACGAGTATGTCATACTAGACTTTCTCGAACTGTGATTTTTAGTTTTCTCGGAAGCTATTTTAAAAGGCGAAAGTGTTTCTCGCCTTTCGAGATGCAAATATGTTATTAATTGTTTACACGAATCAACTTTTTATCTCATTTCTATAATTAACTATTGGAGTAGAGAAACTGTCACCGTTTAAACGAAGTATTTTATAAACACAAACGTCATTTACCATGAAAGTTATTTCATTACTTACACTAAAAAATTACGCTAAGTATGTTTCTAATTCCAATAATTACCTTAGCTTTACTCTCAGTGGAGGCGTTGGTCGCGTGCCGGACCAAACTGCTGGTCACTGTCTTGCCTTCTAACTGCTGCTTCGCCATTTCCACTTCTTTCTTCTTGAGCTCGAATACTACTTGGAATAAGTCTCTCATCGCTATTACTACCTATAACAGAAATGTTTTAAAGGTATGATGAGGTGTCTCACGATCGTAAAAGCCGATATCAGACACTTCACTTATTGATTATTTTTACCTTTCATTACTCATGTTTCACTCGAAGTGAAACGTCTGAACAAAAAATGAAACAAAAGTGGAAAAAGAATTTAATCGTGAACCGATGTTGGATTTCGGCACTCGGCCATCTTTCACTCGCCTACTCGATCGAAAAATGTAATGAGAGGAGAAAATGAACGTTGATATATACAAATTTTAGTATATTGTGTATCTTACGACATCCACGCGAACGAAGTCGCGGGGCACAGCTAGTTCCTACACAGTGTGTAAGGGACAGCCCTCCGCAAACTAACAGGGTGCAATCAGCTCCTTATTTTGAATCATATTCCACCGGAAATATTCTCAGAAAAGTTTTAATTTTTTTATCGTATTTTCACTTTTTATTCTTTTAATTCAATGTAAAATTACATTCTCTGTACGCAGCACTCCATTTACGTAAATAGAACAGCTAATATCAAAAAATCAGCAATGGATGTTGAAATACTCAGTGGCCAAAGGCTCGCTGCGCTGCCGTTCGCTACGTGCGTTTTGCCACGGTAACGATACATTGCGTGTGAGGTAATAAAACAAATCAGGTTTATTGGATTCCCATAACGTTCCTGAAATAATTTCATGTACCGATCATCTTAGTATGATATACTGAAGTCACCCCATCAGTGTGCGGAGGGAGGGCTGTCCCTTACACCCTGTATAATTTTGTCGGTGTCGTGTGAACGTGAAATGAAACAAAAATGAACCTTCGCTCGAGTGAAACGTCAGATATCGGCTTAAGCAATCTATATAAATAAATAAAATTGAAGTGTCTGTTCGTAATGCCAAAATAATAGCTTTTTACTAACGGTACATAAAACAAGAAAAAACGATTTTAAAAATTTTTGCCTGTCTGTGTGTTTGTTCCGGCTAATCTCCGAAAAGGCTGGACCGATTTTGACCGGACTTTCACTAGCAGATAGCTGATATTATAAGGAGTAACTTGTGCTACTAGCTTTATTTTAGAAAAAGAATCAGGTTTCCGCGCAAAATAATTAAAACCCATGAAAGTGTGAACAAAATCCGATTTAAATAGGGAAGTTGTTTTTCGACATCCACGCGAACGAAGTCACGGGCACAGCTAGTAGTTACTAAGATAGACCGACTGTTAATGCAAGTTAGGCCGACCTAACTAAGTGACTAGGGGAGCCCCTTGCGGTAGGCTACGTTTATCGCACAGAAATATAAAAAACAGTTTAAAATAAAAACTTGTTTATTATGTCTATGGTTTGTCGATTGGTGCTAATTCACTGACTGACATAAGTATTGTGTATTATGCGTGTATTTAAGTAGGGGTAGAAGTGATATGTTCTAAACATCCTAATTTTCAAAACGCCACTCAATAGTTTTGGATACTGAATAATGATGCTATGCCTGAATAATGATTTAAATAAGTATTGTTAATAAATATAGAAATACGTATGTATATTGTACACATATTAACAATTCAATTCATCTTTATTGCCTAACACATGTTCTTGTATTTTTGAAGTGAAAACTTCTTCAGGTGCGTTGAGCGATTTTTGGTAGGGGGAATTCTTACGGGTTCGTGTCACCGACATGCGACATGCTATGCATAGCTTTACGTTTAAGTTTTCACTTCTCTCGGCAGAAAAATAAATGGCAATACTACAGGCTACCTATTTTTTTTTTATTCATCATCATTATCATTTCAGTCGGAAGACGTCCACTGCTGAACATGGGCTTCCCCCAAGAGTCGGCACATCGACCGGTCCTGCAATTCTTGCATCCAGCGGAAATCTTTTATTATTTAGATGTAACTACGTTGTATCTCGTTAAAAGTGAACTATTATGTAAATTAGTACGTCTAGTCAGGTATAAGATAAACCAGGCTCATGAAAAGCTTTACCTTTCTACTTGAAAGAAAAGGAAAGCTTTTTATGAGCCTGGTCGAACGCTGGGAACCTTCTCTTTTGCAAAGGGTTAGTCTTCCTTTTTACATATTTTTTTTTAATATCTAAATGTAATGATGTTTATTGTGATGACTTGTAAGAAATGCCTAACCAATAAAATGACTGATGAAGAATTGTTGACCCATAAAAAGTAATTAAAATAAAAATCTACTTCAAAAAGAAATTAACTCAAAATTATGAAATAACTTTAATTTCGGAAATCGGTGTCTTGGATGTTATTTCATAATTTTGAGTTAATTTCTTTTTGAAGTCGATTTAATTATTTTATAAATTACTTTTTATTTATACTACTTATTACGAGCAATATTCCAGTTTTTACTTAAAACTAAAAATTTACAGAAAACAAAACTATTTAGTTTTGTTGTAAATTCTGCACTAGAATATGACCAAGGATTTGAGATGTTTTCCCTTTGACACCCAAACCCGTAGCTCTATCAATAAGCCAGGCCGTCACACTTACACGTATTAGACCATATCTTGAAAACTACTGAACCGATTTTAATTAAACTTGCACTGTTCCCTAAGTTGAAGTAAATGTAATCCAATAAAAATGGGCGCAATCCAATTAATAGTTTCGGAGAAATCCGTGAACAAACATAGGTACTTACATACAAACAACATACACCTATAAAAATTTGTACATATATTTGTTTGGAAGCCTTAAACGATTATCATAGGTAATATATTGCAGTTCCAATAATAATACGTATCGAATAGATAACCTCCTTTTTTTTGAAGTCGGTTAAAAAGATAATGGTAATGTAACTTACTTGACTAGCAGCTTTATCAGTCTTGATGCCGAAAAACCGGTGGCCCGTATCGGGAGAGCCGAATATGTAGCCAAAAGCCCTGGAATCCGTCATATCCTGCGCGATGAACGATATCTTGTGGACCGGGTGGTGATACAGGGAGTCCTAGTAGATAATATACAATTTAACACTTGTATTTCTTTTGTATGTATTGTATAACAGACTGGCGTCCGTGACTCCACGTCCATGCGCGTATTTTGCGTACGGACCATGTTTGGTTATGGTTTGGTCCAACTGTTGGACCAAATATTGCCGGTTAACGAAACCGCGTTTGAATTTTGGAACAATCTGTATAAGTTGTGAGCCAATGTCGGCTCGAGAGTTTGACGAGCCGAGATTACGTAATTAGGTACTTGTTCTCTTAACTCCAAGATTATAATATATCAGATGCTTACACCAAAGTAGGTAACCACTTGAATTCTCACGTATCAAAAATATTTAGATCATCAGGAATTCACAGTTTAATCATCAATCAATTTACAACCATTGGAGTCATACATAAGTTCGTAAATGGCGGATGGATAACTGATCACATTAATTTTGAGCACACAGAACACACATGAGCCATACTTTATAGCCCCGGCGCCAAAACATGTGTTAGCCATCTATGTTACATGTAAATAGGGCATAGGACAGACAACATGGACATACGTAGGGTGTTCTGAAAGTCTTGAGATTTAACTTTATTTTTCAGTTTTTCAAAATAATTGCCACCACTTCTGCATCCTTATAAACCAATCACTAAAAATGTCTTTCCATTTCTATTCAGGACTTTCCGCACATATATTGTCCCAGGCCGAAAGTAAAGCTTCTTCGTCCCGAAATCTTTGCACTTTCAATTTACTTTTCACAGAAGGAAACAGTCCAAAGTCACATGGCGCCAAGTCTGGCCTGTAAGGCGGATGTTGAAGAAGTTTCAAGCCGACATCTCGCAAAAATTGGCATGTAACGTCAGCACGATGTGCCGGAGCATTATCATGATGAAGATACCAGGTGCAGAGTTGTGACTTTGGACGAAGCTTCTTGAATTCCTGATTATTAAGTTGAGGAAGGCAGACAGTGGTGTAGCAAGCACCGTTTACAGTCTTCTGCTCAGGGAGAACTACTTGTTCAATAACTCCCCGAATACCGAAAAAATCCACGATCAATTTCTTTTTTATCGACTTACATTTTTTTACTTCAGTCGAAGTTTCTACGCGTTCTATCACCCATATCTTATTTTGCTGCTTTGTGGGCACGTCGTAATAATAAAGCCACATTGTATTTATCAAACATTGGCCAGGCAGGGGCCATAGTCCTTCCATAGTTTTAGATAACCAGTCCACTTTAGCCATCCAAACCCAAAGCCCAATATTTTTTTTTTTTGTCACCATATCCTGCAAAAGTCCTACACCAACCAGGGGTTGTCCTTGGGTGCACTTGCTACGCACAGGGATAATCGTTGGTTGGTGCCTCATTTCCATTGAAAGCGTCTAACGAGCCTCTGCGAGTTGGCTTCGGCCCCTCATATGCCTTCCAAAGGTCCGGGACCCTAGGGTCCCGAGAAATATAAAAAAAACCACGTTTCATCGCCCGTGACGATTGAAATGATGTCTTTAGATTTTCCGTTTTCAAACTTTATTCCTTTGGTTCATCGGTAAGTTTATGTGGAATCCAAAGAGTACAAACTTTTCTATAACCTAAATGATGGTGAATAATTGAATGTAACGCTGCTGAGCCAATCTGCAGTAAGGACTCTATTTGCCGGTAGGTTATTCGCCGGTCAGTTTCAATAAAATTTTTAACTGCAGAAATATCTTCTGGAGTAACTGTTTCCACCGGTCGTCCTGAACGCGGGTCGTCTTCAAGGTTAAAACAGCCACGCTCAAACTGTTTGTACCATCTGTAGACGGTTGCACGAGAGGGATAGTCATTACCAAGTAAGTATAGGCTTCATTTCTTCTAAACAGTTTTCTAGACTTCAATCTGCCTAGCCTTTTCCCAACTATGTTGGGGTCGGCTTCCAGTCTAACCGGATGCAGCTGAATACCAGTATTTTACATGGAGCGACTGCCTATCTGACCTCCACAACCCAGTAACTGGGTAATACGATACCCATTGGTAAGACTGGTTGTCAGACTTTCGGGCTTCTGACGACCCGTAACGACTGTCAAAGATCTACGAATGACAGCCGGGACCAACGGCTTAACGTGATTTCCGAGGCATGGAGGAGTCTCGGTAAGTAAAGATGGTCACCCATCCACGGACAACCCCGGCAAGCGTAGCTTAACCTGATGGATCGACCCGTGCGGCTGCTATTATTTAGCCACGAGCTCCTCAGTTTTCTGTAGTCAAACAGTTTTCTAGACTTAATCCACGTAAAAAGTTATAACGCAAAATTGCGCGATATTCGATAGTCGTCCACGAAGCCATTATAGTGAACTTGTTCGAACATGATCTGCGGCAATACTGAATGCAATCAATTGACAACTGACACTAACGTATATAAACAATCAAACTACGTGCTCGCGTCGGCCATTCGCCTTAGTTTTATTAAGTATCTTAAGACGTTCAGAACACCCTACGTAGATTGCTACATTATGCGATTGTTTCTAGTTTCGAAAAATCCGGGATCTCGGGGTTTAAAGAAACATATGTGATAATAAATTATCGTCACCAGTTCCGACAGCTCTTTGTTTATCAATTACGCACGGAACCGTTGTCTGTTCTGTGGATTTTTATAAGTAAATATTAGTAAGATAAGATAAGATTCTTACCCCAGTCTTATCATCGCGCAGCCTCAGCCCATCTATAGCGACGTGGACCTGTATCCTCTGCTTATGCTCTCCAGCGGCTCTGATGGCCATCTTCAGGTCAGCAAGAGCTTCCTGGCACATCCTGTCTCCCCGGGCCTCAGGTACTTCTAGTACACCGATCAGCTTCGCGCGAAACGAAACTCCTTCGCCTAAGAACCGGCCCGGCTCGTTCTTGTCTGTTTAAAGTAATTTTGAAATATTATTAGAAAGAAGAAAACCCTTGCCAGGGAATATTGACCTATGATGACTGAGTTCAGACATGTCGCTGCCAAAAATTAGCACTTCCTTTTTCTGTAGTCACTACCACATTTTTAAGTTCTCTGACACACGGTTAGGTCTACGTGCTGACCCTACAATAAAAGCTTTTGGTGGTTTCGACGTACACAAAAAACGGCTTTAAAGACACACACTCACACAAAAACAGACTCGATATCTTACAAGGGCCGATGACTTGAACTTTAATGCCAATGTCGTTCAACAGCATTGTTTTCAGAATAAATCAGGACTTCACATAAATTACTTTGACAGTCGGCATAATCAGCCCGATTACCCATAGGTCGTGGAAATAAAAGCGTCGTAAAGACAATCGTAAACAGTACCAGGGTTATAAACTAAGCAAGTCAAGCAGCGATCTAAATTTAACAAAGCACATTAGTCGAGCACAAGTGCACACACAATAGTAGTTTGCATATCACCTTTGCTAATTAGACTTTTTGATTCAAACTTTTTCAATGTCATGGTTATATTTTTACACTTTTTTTTCGAGAGCACTACACCGCGGCTGAAGTTCAGCGCAAATAAATGTGAGCGCGGGTGTCCTATTTTGCTCCCTGTTTACGGTGCATGATTCCCAGTTAATTGAATATCCTGTTTTTAAATTTAGAACCACGATTGTCGCACTGGCTGGTACCTGTTGTATGTGACCTCTTTGGTCTGAAGATTCACAGTGATATGTTTTGAATCTTCTCTTTCACATTGTGAGGAAACAGAAATACTTCAAGAATGTTGTATGCAAACTGCGCAATCATTGCATACATATAGGTACACAGATAGAAGTATGTTATTTACGAAAGAGCATGCTTTGTTATTGAGGATAAGATGTTAGTCTCGGAATTCGATGTTATATTGTTGAAGTTCTATTACCGAATGTTACTAAACAGTAAGAGCAGTACGCTGTTTCTAAACCTTTTTGCCCCGAATACAACCGGCTGTTAAAATGCGATAAAATTGCATATTTGATTGATATTGTAGCAAGAGCAGATAGCGTACAGCCTTTAGCCTAGCCTTTAATTTTTAATTGACCAACAGAACCCTCTTTTAATATTATTACATAGAGCGCGAGTATACTTAGAAAACAATTAACAAAGAGCCCGGACGTCAAGCAAGTCATCACATGAATGTGTACTAAATTGTTTGACGTAAAATACATATATATTAGACGTACACACAGTGCCTGTTCATTCTAAATTAATACGTAAGATAATTTAGCGAACAACGTTTTTAACGAATACAGTGGCGGCATTAATTAAAAATAATAAACGAAGCAGACAACAGGAATAAAGGAGTGAGGACATGCGATGACATTGATACAAAGGTACATACGTAGATACACATCACACAAGCATGATTGTCGTATCTAAGGACAAATGTACTCACCGAACTGCCGCAAGAGGTGCTGGAAATGACACACCTGCATAATTCCCGTACAAACCGACAAATAGCAAGTTATGGAGTTAGTCCCCCCGACGCACTGCCGCTCCACATCCGCCACGGGCCCACAACACACCCTCTGTCCAAAACACCACGGGGGTCACTAATTATGACATGGACTAGCACGCCACTCGTCTACACGCTGCCGAGTCCTCCTCTTAGTTAGTAGGGTGATAGTATTGAGCCGATCCATGCAGGTTACAACATAAACCGCAAAATATAATAAAGCTAAGATATGCGAATAATGTGGTCGGGAACATTTAGCGCTATCTAATAACACCGTAATATCAAAAGTATATAGGTATAGAAAAACATGGTGATCGTGAAGCTGCTCGATCTAACGTTACGGACTCACATTTGCAAGGGCTGGTTTTCTTACGAAGGGTTTGCATTGGAAAGTCAGTCGGTAACTTGTGATTGAACATCGGTAACTTTTTATATCTTCACTGAAATACAAATACACTATTGGAACACACTCCACACCGATGGGCGACTACATTACAGCCACTCTTCAGTGTTCTTACGAAAATGCAATATCCAAGTTTCACTGGGAGATTTATTGATTTTTACGTTGTCGCTCGCAATATGTGAGGACGAGTTAGGTCGCAGCCGCCGTCCGGCTCACATGATGGAGTGGCGCGGTGGTGGGCGAATTAGCCAGGAATAGTTGATATTTGGTGGATTTTAACATTAGTGTATAATTGGGATGGCAATGGAGGGTCGCGGCGGTGGCACCACATGGGCGCACTCGGGCGGCGGCGCGCGCAGCCGGCTCCCCCCGCCGCGCCGCTCGCGCGCGCAACCGCCCCTAATCAATATTCGCTCCCGATCTCCACTTCGTACAACTTTTATGGTTCCCTTGAATGAAACAGTGCTCAATATTGTGTGTCGGGACTTGAAAATATTAATGCGACTTTTTTACTTTTTGTTGAGAGTAGGTACTTTAGATGGCATAATGCTAGAAGGGTTCAACTGTCTCGATAATTATGTAATGTTGGGTTTCATTGCTCATAAATATTTCGTTATTTAAATACATGAGAGTACTGTTTTAAATTTATTGTTTATCAGCTTCAGATAAAATGAGAAATAATCGCCAGGCTGATGGTGTCAGCTCATTTATGTACAGATAAGATAATGTAAGAGTTGAAAGGAAATGGGGTAGAGATCATTTATAATATTGTAGGCATGACACCACAAATTTGTATCAAAATTACACCGAAAAACTATGAAAAATTATGTACCTGCATAGGGAAATTCTAATGCCTGCTGGTATAGCCTAAATATAAATTAATTATAACATAACATAACATCACGCCTTGTTTCCCCGATGGGTTGGGCAGGTGTAGCTATAGTACACCCACATTTCGCCAGTTATGTTTAAGTCCCATGTATTAAGGGGCGAGCCTATTGCCATCAACCGGGCATAAACACGGACTCCGGGCTGCTACTCAAAAAAAATATAAAAAATTGGATGGTTTATCATAAATATTTTGTATGTAGGTTTTGTAAACAGTTTTTCCGTATGATTGTTGTGTATATTAAATTGCTTTATTTTTAATATAAATGAAGTTTATAATTATGTTTACCAACTTATTATTTTTATAATGTAACATAACATCACGCCTTGATTCCCCGAAGGATGGGCAGATGTGTACCTATAATACACCCACATTTCACCAGTTATGTTTAAGTCCCATGTAATAGGGGGCGCGCCTATTGCCATCAACCGGGCTCAAATCCAGACTCCGGGCTGCTACTGAGAAATTCCAGATAGAAAAACCCAATATCACTTTGCCCAACCTGGGAATCGAACCCAGGACCTCATGCTCAGCAGTAGCGCTTGCGACCACTAGACCAACGAGGCAGAGGTATTTTTATAATATTAGCTAAATCTCATGCTCTGTTGCAAATCCATCTTCAATATCCAATTTTGCTATTAATGTTGTTTAATAATAAAACAATACATCAATTTATTAATGTATTGTACAGTAGTGCTCTTTAAATATTTTTAGAAACATTTTTATTTTATTTGATTTTTTTTTTTCACAAACAAAAGCAAGAACCAGGACCAGACCACCACCACACAGGACAGGACACATTTAAAAGTCCTTACCAACTGTACAAGCTAAACCTATAATTTTACTAAGTCTGATCATTCTATCTATGAATCAATCTGTCTATGTATGGATAGAGTTGGGAACACTATATTAATCAACTAATAATAATATGCTTGGTAATGTTAAATATAAACCAAACACTTATTGTGAATTATAATTTTACTATATAACTTTTAATTTGTAACAACCAGTCATTCACCATTATTTTAGAATATATTAAAAAAAAAAACTATCCCGAGTAATAAATTCAAATTTCTAGTTACTTATCCTTTACATATATTTTATTTTAAAGAG
This sequence comes from Fissipunctia ypsillon, assembly GCA_947568875.1. Lineage (NCBI taxonomy): Eukaryota > Metazoa > Arthropoda > Insecta > Lepidoptera > Noctuidae > Fissipunctia > Fissipunctia ypsillon. Next base: position 8,100,294 of record OX387659.1, on the reverse strand, counting down.
TTCACTTTAAAACCTAGATATGTGGTTTTAAAGTGAACTCTTTTAATAAGTTTTATGTAATGAGAGTTAGTTAATTTTTTTAAAGACTACTTAAAATAAATTTATATACTTAGAGATATTTTTATTCCAAACATGGGGCTTACTCATGACACATGACCATCGAAGTTTAAAAGAGTAAGTATATTGTTAAGAATGTAATATAACACAGCTTAGTTAAGTCACTGGTAAACCGGAAAAACCGGAAGACTATATTTTTTTGTAAAATATAGTTATTTATTATAAAACCGAGTCGGCGTTCTTGAGTAGCAAGGCCGTATATTAGGTTGAATACTTACTACTAAAATGTATAGTAAGAAATGAAGTTAAATAGCAAATGTATAAAAGAGACTTACCTTTATTAACAGCCATGATTTAAATAAAAGATCCTCCAATACAAAACATAGTCATTAACTTCTTCTTCTATGGATTGTTTCTGTTTCAAAATAAACTTCCCGAGTTAATCAACTATTCAGCGAATCTGATCACGTAATATGCGCGTGATTGCAATTTACAGTCTTATACTTCGTGCTAACTGAATATACAACAAACCGTTGAATTAGCGTAGGAAGCGATCATCAATCTTCCAACTTCATTTGCTTTTAAATTCGAGATCGAGTCTCGGGAGTCTTCCGATTTCACGTTTTGACAGTTTACTTGACAGCAACATAACGGGTTTTGGGCAGTAAAAAAGTAAAAATCTACCAAACCAAAATGATCATTTTGTTTAAAAATCATCACTGGATTATTTCAGGGAACCATTGTGTATTTTTGAAATCCCCAAAACCAGCAAAACCATAGATGACGAGAAAAAAAATGTGTATGTGTGTGTCAGCTCCAACGCACGACTGCGACTGGAGTTTACTCCGTGAAAGGTGCACAAGGTACGTTGCGCAGAAAAACGTAACGCTTTTGAGTTAACGCTTGTATTAATTTCACTCTTCATACCGGGGGCCTTATATGAAAATCAATTCTTAAGGAAAAAACTTCAAAAATCGCCAACGTTTCTTTTGAAATTAGTGGGATAGTGGGAGTATGGAAGATCACGGGTCTAAAGTTTCCAAGCAGTAATAATGAGGCGTAGTCAACGGAGCCCCGCGGAGCGGAGCTCAAGGGAATGGCGGGGTCTTTGTTCGCTCACTTCGCTCGCTCACTTGACCCCGCCATCCCCTTCAACCCTAACCAGATAGTTGTAGTCTATGTGTGAATTCAACCAAAATCACTCAAAAATCACCTAAATCTATCCTGCCGCACTAACGAAGAATGCAATAATTCGATTTTGACAAGAATGATTATTGTATTTTTGATTAGTGAATTTGTCATGAAGTTTTAGTTATTGCATTCTTGCTTACTGAAAAACCGAGTTCCTGAAGGATTCATAAAGTTGCTTAGAGAGAGTTAATAAATCTCGATTCGAAGACTCCAAATATACGAGTATGTATATATGTATAACTCAAAATCGTCCAAAATCGAGTTATTGCATTCTTCGTTAGCGCGGCAGTATCTGGGTAGGACGTGTGTTAGAGAAATAGGCAAATTCAGAAAAATAACTGCCATTTATGTTATTTGATCTATTGTTGGCAATCTTAGTTTGCTGTCATCTCTGAAAGAGATTTCGGGTACGTTCCGAATTGCACTGTAATCAGTTTCAGCGTGCTTACAGCCGATGCCATTCCGAATTAGCGTGAGCGCGATAACGATGTCCCGTGACGTGAATCGTCATAGATGACGTCATGACATGCGCCATCTTGCGATAACGCTACTATGCCCTAAATTGTTATCACCGTGAGCGCTGCCAAAAATGACAGTTGTGCTGTTTTGTTTTAAGTCGCATCATATCTTTAAACTAACGTGGCATTTTCGAAATTGTGCTTCTGGCTACAGCCGCCACCTAACCAAAGAAGAAGAAGGAGTATGCCCACTTTTGGGCAAATTATGGTCATTTTATAATAAAACTTAAACACAAAAAAAAATCCAATTTGCAATTGCAAAACTGAGAAAAATGCATTTTATTGCATTTATTTACAAATCTCACTAGTTATGTACGGATATGTGACTAAAAAGACATTGTGTCAGGTTTAAAAATACATGTCATCATTTGTCAAACATGACCTCAAAATCAAATGTCAAATCATTCGCTTTTTGTTGCGCTTACGCCGGTGAATGTGTTCTGTTGCGATATTCATATTTTCTGTGATTTTACCAATGACTTTTTTCTGGAATTTGACGAATCTTGCTCTCACGAACGAACTCGGCAAGCAATCTTGCAATATTATTGTAACTGCATTTTTAGCTAACGTACAGTAGGGTGTTGTGCACACACTAAGTCCATAATCTGGTACTTAAGTTGGGCTAGGTATCAAGACAATATTTCATCTCCTGCACACTTTCTTGATAATATATTAATTGTTTATGAAGATGAATGACAAAATAAATGAAATATATAAAAATGAGTTCCTTTTTATTTTCAGTCCCTGTAGGTACTTACGTAGCTAAGTGCTAGATATATACATTTACTGTACTTACAGTATAGACTTATTATACTCATGGCCAGACTATTACAAACACAATGTCATAAACCTAATTAATAAAAATATGTTTACAGGCAATTAACATTTGACATTGTTGCACAGCCCCTGTTATATTATTGATAGCATGATCTAGGTAGATACTACAAAAAATATGAGGTTTCGCAATTATTACACGTAAAACGAAATGCCTGTAACTACTTTTTCATTACAGTCCAGCTAAATAAGAATAATCTATGATTTAATCGTACCGTTGCTTGTCACTCAATGCATTTTCTAATCTAACTTGAAATAAATTCCAATTCAAAAATCTCAGAAATGCGATTGCCAATTTAAGTGAAATTATGTGAGATTATACCTGGTGTATTTCTCTAAAAAATGACACCAATTTCATGACCGTAACGGGTAGGCCCAAAGATGTAGGGAAAATGGGCTTTGTCCTTTGTGGTGTATACAAAAAGAAATACTGTAATCCAACCATGAGTATTCACGTGCACTGTGAGCGCGTTCATAAGCGTTCCGAATTACGGACAGTACTTAGCCGTCATAAGCGTGATATATAAATCGGAACGCAATATTGATGTGAGCACTGTGATCGATTATGATGTAATTCGGAATATAGTTTTCATGTCCTACTTGTCATAAATGTCACAATTTTAGACAAGGACAAAGTATTACAACTTTGACTGTAGTCTGAGCAAGATAGGAATAAAAATAAAAGAAATGTCAATCAAAAATTGTCATAATTCATTTTCCAATGCATCCAGCTGATCGTAATGATCTTAATTAGTAGCGTAGTCTAAGAAATATTATGACTGAAAGTTTTACAGTTTTGTGTCGGCAATAGTCTTATTTGATCCTTAAATATATCCTCTACAGAACTTCCACTGGTTTGCTCTTTTTAGCTAAGCAGAAACAAAAAATGGCTTTACTTTATAAGAATCGTGATTATTATTTGATTGATCACAGAGAATTTATCACCAGCGTTTATAAAAATACTTTAATAATCGAAAATGAAACCAAATCATTAAGTATATTAGCAAAACTGTTCTCTATTATAAATGTTGATAAGAATCAGAGCAACAGGAAAAGGACACACAACTCTGAAAGTTTGCAAGAAGAGGTAAGTTAAAGTTATTTCTTAACTGTTGCTTTTGGTTCGAAATATATTTGCGCATCATCATCAGATCAGACTATAGCAAGCTAGCAGTTCACTGCTATAGGCTCTGTCATATTTACTGATTGGAATTAATCTTACCTGTAATTTTATTTTAACTTCCTGAACTATAATCTACATTATTATTTCATATGTTTTCAGACAGCAACAGTGAAAGGAATTTATGAAAGATTCAATCAAGAAGTACCTTTAAAGATAAGAGAGAGTTTGATCAGTAAATATAAATTATTGGACACATCAGATGTCAGAGATTTATCCAAACAACTGTTTGAAGCCACCATCTTTGACGTAACGGGTGTAAAGGGTGGTAACAATGCTGATACTTCTTTAAAATGTAGGGTGAAAGAGAGTAATGTCTTAATACCACCCAATTCAAGGTATTGTTTAAAGAAAAGTAAGAATTGTTTTACTTTTTATTATTATTTTAATAACTCATTGAAATTAATGGAAGTTTCTAAATAAACTTCCATAAAAATAAATACTTTAACAGTAATTGTTTCCTACAAAATGTTTTCTACATTTTAAAAATCATTAAGAAGCAGCTATATAATATTTTTCTTAATTTGTTCAGGTTTTACTGTGGTTGTGTGAAGGAACAGTGCCTAAACTTGGTTGGCAGTAAGTTTGACATACTCATTGCAGATCCACCTTGGTGGAACAAGTACATAAGGAGGCTGAAGGGTGCTAATGATAAGTTAAGGTAAAAAAAAATCTATCCTGCCCATGTTATGTTTATCTTACTAGAGCTAAGAGAAACTGGTCCTTAGGTATACACATTTGAACCTTCTCTATTAGGACAAATATTTGTTATGGAGAACTGGTCCCTTGAATTCATTGATGCAAGTATTTGAATTCTTTCTGTTGGATAGAATGGTCCTTTGATACCACTATTTGCTGGTCCTTATGTTTAAAAATTGACCCAAAAATGTTTACCAACTTTTTTAATAAATAGCTATTTACTGTGTAGTATTTTTATCTCACGAAGCGACACGCGCTTTATTTGTGTTAACCAAATGTACAAACACACTGTGAATGTGTGTGTAAGCGCAGGAGCTCTCGGTACCATCCGAGACGATGGCGAGTCGAAAGTGTGTGTGTGTTTGTGTGTTATGTGCCGACGCTACTCGTCTTCGCGCACGCATTCATAGCGTGTTTGTACACTTGGTTAACACAAGTAAAGCGCGCATCTCTTAATGAGATAAAAATACTGTATAATAGTAGTTTATCAGAAGGCTAAGCAATGGAGAGATATCAGCTGACATCATAACAATATATATTGTCATTTCTTTTCCAGTTACTCAATGATGTATAACGAAGACATAGCAGCAATACCAGTACAAAACCTCCTTTCAGAAAACTGCCTAGTTGCAGTATGGTGTACAAACGCAGCAAGTAATATTGCCGCTGTAAAAAACATAATATTTCCAAAATGGGGTGTTGAATATGTTGCTACTTGGTATTGGTTGAAAGTGACGGTGGATGTGCAGCCATTATGTGGCTTCGGGTCTGGTTGTAAGAAACAGCCGTATGAGAGGATAATATTGGGAAGAGTAGGGCATGTCAATGATGTACCGGATTGTCAGTTGGTTGTCAGTGTGCCCAGTGCTTTGCATTCGCATAAACCCCCGTTGTTAGGTAAGAAAAGATATATGCTTTAAGCTATTTCAAGCTTTAAATTGTTTCTGGTGTTTGGAAGGCCATTTATTGTTAAATTTATGGATTATTTAGTCGATTTCCGGTCTCCAAAAAGCTTGCTTCCATTAAAATCGTTATTAGCCAGTCAAAAGTTAAAAAAGCGAATTTTAAACTAATCCTTGTACATGCTTCCATTCCAGATATTTTATCTCCCTTTGTGAAGACAGAAAATCCTCAAACCCTAGAATTATTTGCAAGATATCTACTGCCGAATACAACTAGTGTCGGCTATGAACCATTGAAATGGCAGCATGATTCTTTGTATGAAGAAGTTACATGACATTAATAAAAAAACACAGGTATAAAAAACTATATTTTATTGTTGAATCAATCTTACACTGCTGGATGTATGCCCGGAATCCAATCCCATTCAATTAACAACTGCAAAATCGTTAACCAAGTCCCTGACATGGAAAAAGGAACATCGTAGGCAGAGATCATAATAAGTAATCCATAACCCTCAACTCCTTGAGCGAAGTATATCCATGACAAATTGCCTCGCGTACCAATTCTATAATACCGTTAGTTTTTCGTACTCTGCTGATGCTATGACCAAAGTACACTTGTGCCTACCGCACTAGGTACCATGGCAATAAAACAACTTGTTATAAATAGTAGGTATACTTATTTAGTAATGAACTATAAATAAAAATGATGGATATGAAATGCATGTTAACTGTTGCCGTTTACGTTGACGATGACGCTCGTCTTCTTGCTCTTCTTGGGATAGCCGTCAGGGTTCATCGTCTGCCATCGCCAGAAGTCAGTGCCTAGAAATTATTAAGAAGGTTATAAAAATGCACGCGTAGCTTATGTCGATATTAAATCTGAAATGAAGGTTATCAAAAACTACCGATCTTCTTTGAGCACCGTAACAAAAGAACGAACATTTTTTCAATAGCCTGAAGATTTTCAGTCATAAGCCGTAACGTTGGCATTAAAAAAAGAAAAACAATAATTTTCCGCCACATTTATTATTTCTCGTTCTAAACAAAGTTTATTGTATTGGTTATTGTGTATTAGTTTGTCTATCTTTCTGTCCTAAAAGACAAGTTTACCAGTTTACGTTTGGTGTTGTCCATTTTTAATAAATTCCTTGCCAACCACAATTCGTCAAGTTGTGTTTGGGTCAGGCAAATATTCATAATCTGATTAAAAAGTCCTATATTTCAATACTCACACATCTCTTCGACGGTCAACTTGGTCGACCAGCCTAGCTCTTGCTTAGCAAGCGTCGCATCTGCCCACATAGCTGTGATGTCTCCCAGTCTTCTAGCCACGTACTTCAGAGGTATCTTAGTACCGGTCATCTTTTCAAACACGTCCACTAGCTCTTTGACTGATACCCCTCTGCCGGTGCCAAGGTTGTAAACCTAAAATAAAAACAATATCATATGTTTTTTTTGGGTTGAGTTAATGCCGTTGCGCAAACAACACCATCCGGGGAAACGGAGTGAAAAGTTGGGCCTCGCACCAACTAAAAAATCCGCTGTGTCTAAAGTCGTTATTTTGAGAGCGCTCAATCTCTAGATGACCCAACCCAGAGACATCTTGGTTGGACTTCTCCAATCATGTTCCCAAAAGCTTATCACTCAAGAATTTGGGTGAGTTTGCATCTGTGGTGAGTTATTACTCTATCAGAATTAATAACACCGAGTTTGCGACAGTCTCAGAAGACCAACAAATTAGTAGAGACCGATCCTTGTACTTGAGCACCAGCCGGATATAATTGAATGATTGAATCAATAGTTACCTTTAGTTTAACATGATTGTTCCCGAGTAAGTTCAGTGCTGCAACGTGTCCGCTTGCCAAGTCCATGACGTGAATGTAGTCTCTGATACCTGAAACCAAGGGTAACGAATATGAGCATTAATCATTTCGTTAATCGATTTTGAACGGCGGGACGAACTCGACTCATTTCTTAAAGATTGGCCACATGCAGCACTAGATAGGGATAAGCGGAAGGAGGAAAGGAAGGCCTTTGCCCTGCAGTATGAAACAAACTACTGATGAAAATAATAATAAACTCTGAATAATCAGATTGGAAAAATCTTAAACTAAAAGGTTTTTTTAACAAGTCCGTTGGTGACTTGAAACGCTTTTGCGCTTGTTACTAAAGGAGATTCAGAATCAATTCTAGACAAAACAGGGATAACTTAAAAATATTTCTATCTTAGGCATTTAAACGAAGAAGAGACAGTACATCTCTTCTTTCCCGCATATAAAACATCTGCTTACCGGTTCCATCAGGCGTATTATAATCGTTGCCGAAGACTGTGAGCACAGGTTTGTTGCCGAGGGCCACCTGAGCCATGAACGGCATCAGGTTTGTGAACTCTTTTGTCGGGTCTTCTCCTATCAGGCCCGAAGGATGCGCTCCCACTGGGTTAAAGTAGCGGAGACATATTATGTTCCATTTCTGGGGAGAAAAAAAGTAAAATTTTGTGATTTTTGCCTCGACTTCGCTTCATTTACAAGCTCAATAGAAGTTTGAATAGTGTCCTCATATCAGCGTTAGAAAAAAAAAACTACAAAATAATGTAGATCAAAATAACTAGGTACAATAAATTATACCATCGACAGATTGATTAAACCACAGAACAGATATTTATCTGTTCTGTGGATTAAACTATGCATTTAAATAGAGCATTATAAAAATACATATGTGATTGGCATCGTTGGAATGACATAATTTACGCGGATGATACGATTATGTTGGCGTATTTCGACCTTGGCATTCGAGGTAGTAGGCCAACACGACCGGTATTGAATCACACCGGTTAGACATGTCATTTAGAAAGTGTACTCATTGACCAGTTGGCTGTTTACTAGAAAACATATTCCGTCTAAAGTAGGTAGTTTGTTTTTTTAAGAATATTTCTCAAAAAAAATTAGTTCTTCTGTACAAATTGGCAATTTATATAAGTTCTGTAGGAATTGGCAATTTATTAAAATCGATTAAAACCAAACCCACAAATCTAGAGATTATCTTAATTAGCGGGTCTGAGCATTTCGTCGGCAAATCGTGATGAAAATATCTGATCCTTTGATATCTGGTACCTACCTAATAGTAGTTTTTAACAAAAGCTTTTACGTTTGAAAAAGCCAAAAGAGGACATTTTTACAAACACATCCCCCTTTGAGGTTATCACATAGACACTTCCATGAAAACGTGCAATAAGTCCTTGGAGAAGAGTACCAGCATCACCCCTATGCAAATATTATGCATGGTTGTAACTGTCCAAAATTAACCAACACTACATCGTAACCTCCGTAACAGTGAAGTAATATCAGTGATTGCACAGAACATTTTACCTCATCAGCGGCGCTAAGGTCCTTGAGCATCTCTTCGATGAAATATTTGGTCCTTCCGTACACGTTGGTGATGCTGCCAGTAGGATGGGTCTCAGTGATGGGCAGGTATTCCGGCTCACCGTAAACCGTGCAGGATGAAGAAAACACCATTTGATAGCAGTTATGTGACCTCATTATCTGGAATGGTAAATATGTTTATGCGTTTTAGGAAGGTTTTTGAAAGAACTACCCGAGATTTTCGTGGCGTTCGTATGGCATTGGATAAATCTACAAGGAATTAAATCAGATACAGCTCTGTGGAAGACAACCTCCTGTATCTCTATTGTTACGGAGATTTTGCAGTATCTACTAGCACAGGGTAACGGTCAACGTCATAATACGAGTAGGTATCTTACGGAACATTACAATATTGGTAACGGCGTCGGAGAGCGAACGGCTGTTTAGATAAACCTAGAAAGTAAGCAAGCAGTAGGTAAGACTGAACCGGTAAACTTTGCTAAAATAGATTGAATATAGGTACTCGTTGGTCCTCTCAAAAAGTCATACATACAGGGTTATTTAAAATTCGCTAGCTAAACTCCGCGTGCGCGATGGGTATCGATGTCTAAACACGATGAAATAAATAATAAAAAGATTTGATGTTTTTTTTTGGTAGGTCAACGCCGAGGTCCGCTTGACCGTTGTTTTGTTACTTGAAGTATGAGTCGAGAAAAAGTTTGTTTTATCATAATTTAGATATCGATACACATCGCGTCTATAGCCTTTACAATAATGTAGTTGGGTTAATACCTAATCCAAAATAGAAAACCTGCGGCGTAACACACTTACAGTAGGATCCGGTTTCAGTTTGACAGTTCAACAACATTCATTACGTTATTTACGTTGTTGACCAGACAAATTTTTCGAGCATATGAAGCAATGGATTAGCAATATGCTTCAAAATAATTCAGATTGTGATTGATAGTGTGTTACGTAATTAGGGAGCTGGAGCTGTAGGTTCCGGTTAATTGCTCTAATTTTGAACATAAAATGAGACAGTCAGTTGAATATTTAAGACTCATACTCATATTTAACATAAGACTCATTTATAGAAGCATAAAAAAAAACATACCTACATTCTACGTCGGAATAGCCTCAACATCACAAGGTATTTTTGAGGTAGATATTCTTTCCTCTTTTAAAAGAGGTCATTGGAGTCGATAATGAATCAGACATTAAAATAAGCAATACCAGAAAGTTGATAAGAAAGTGATTAAGGTAAATATTGTAATAACTTGGGTAAATAATATACAATTACCTATACCTAATTATCGTCATTTCCTGCGATTAAAACGCTGTGAATTAGGTAAATTCCATACGATAAGAAATTCTACACCAAATATCAATTAAGAATCAAATCTACTAAAAAAAATATTATACCGCTTCGTACATGATCGTGATTGAAATCAGGCGGAATTTTTAATCCTTATCTACCATGTGTGCATTGAATGATGCATTAAAACTTTAAAAGAGCCTACACAAAAAGAGGCGATATAGGAGTCAGCCTCTCTAACTGGCTACCAACCTTACTGACTGCTAGTAGCTAATCTTTTCACTAGATACGCTGTTCTTGTATTTGTGTTATGCCGATGAGCTTATACAAGGTGGAACAGCAGGACGATTGACATTCCTTTAAACCACGTAAAGAGAATCATGTTGTTTACCCGTATACAAAAAATCAATCAAATCCAATGAATACTTTACCCACAGGAAATTATTTTTCATTTTCTTATTTTTCAACATGATGTAGATCTGAGTCCGTTATAATAGGTAAACATTGCCGCCGCCGCGCCCCGCACTCCGCACCGCTCCGTTGGTCAGTGACTTTTCGTAGATAAAGCGTGTTTACTTTTTATGCAGTTGATTCTGCTATTTATTTTGTTTGAAAACTGCAATATTTTAATTTTCCATTATCTACTAATCTTTGTGTTTCAAAATGCTTCGATGGACTAGTACTGTGCTCGTTTTAATTTAATGTCGTACGTCCAGATCCACATTGTATAAGACACTAGCACTTCCCGCGCGACTTCGTCCGCGTGGATTTCCTACTTTAGAACCTCGTTAACGATAGATTTTCAAAACAACCCTGATACACACGTTATTCTTTATTTTCAGTCTTAAGTATAAATACTGAGTTTCGAGTTAATCGGACCGCGTATTAAAATTCTTCCATACAAATTTTGACACCCCCCAATCCCCCCTTTAGGGGGTAGTTTAGAAAAAACAAAAAATGACAAAATTCATAATTTACATACTTATGTAAGTATTCGTGCCAAGTTTCAAGTTAGTTTCAAGTTTCAATCAGCTGCTCCCTACATTTGTGTTCGCATAACTCGTCAAAATGTATGGAACAGCAGATTTTTTTTTCGCGATTTCAGGTTTGGTCCCATAGTAAAAGTTGGTCAAAATGATGAGTACAATGACCCCTTAAGAGGTTGTGCGTTATTTATGTTACATCTTGTATAGATATCTAAATCTTAGCCAATAGAGGTTTTTCATCACCATCCCACCTGTGGGGCAATTGCGTAACCCACTTACAGTAGGAATCGGTTTCATTTTGATAGTTCAACAACATTCATTGCGTTATTTACGTTGTTGAGCAGACAACTTTTTCGAACTTTAGAAGCAATGGATTAGCAATATGTTTCAAAATCATTCAAATTGTGATTGATAGTGTGTTACGCAATTAGGGTGCTGAAACGAAGTATGTGTCTATACACTGGTGATGTGATAATCCACCACCTCCCTCTAGCAGACCTATCTAGTCGCCATTTGAGGACGCTTATTCTACATTAATGGTCCATAAGGTCTTAAAATAAACATGGAAGGAAAATATAGATTTCAGCGTCATCTTACTTTGTTCTACATAATCGCAGTTATAATAGAAATCTTGTGGCATTGATTTATATTTAAGCTCAGTGTGGTGGATTCTGTCATAGTTGTGAACTAAACATCAGTGGTGCTATTCTGTAAAGATCCCACCGTGAAAATTTAGGTGAAGTGAGCGTGATGTGAACTGTCATCCCACCTTACTCTACTATGAATTGATAGCTCACTTCAAACTCACTTCACCTAAGTGCTCACGGTGTGATGTTTACAGAATAGATCGGCTGGTAGTCCTTACCTCCAATAAGTTGAGCATGCCGAGTAGATTGTTCTGATAGTACAGTAGAGGCTGCTGCATGGACTCCCCGACGGCCTTCAGCGCAGCGAAGTGGATCACACAGTCTATTGGGTGCTGGAAATAAACTGATATTTTAGCATTTACAGTAAATTCGGGGAAGATATTTTATTACAGGATAGCAGCTGAGGACGGAGGCCTGGTATTTCTAGAATTCAAACTTTCTGAATTCATATATCTAGTCGAAGAAGTCGTTTATGTCAACGGAGTCATGTTGCAAAGTGACCAACTCCTGCGAAGATCGAATTGTCCGGAATCCTATTTTGCTGTGTTTGAACGAGGGTACAAAGAAATACATGGTGACATTGGTTGGATCCTTACTTATGAAATGTTGTTAGTGCACTTTTCTTTTTTATCAGTGTAATTCTTACACAATTTCACAGCACAAACTGTCATTTTTACGAAATTAAAACACCGGCTCGTGACTTGTTTACGCGGCGAACGTTCCTTGGCGTGTGGCTGTGGCGCGGGGTTCGCACGAAGTAGCCAATACTAGTAACTTGAATTTGGAAGCAATTTACGGTGGCCTACTAGGAATTTGGACATTCTTATTCTAATTCTAAAAATCTCGCCTGGACCATAGTAAAATCCATTTCTCACAGGACCTATATTTGGGACTTGTGGTCCTTCATGGCAGAAGCAAAGAAGAAAGCCTCAAACCTAACAATCAGAAAAAGAGGGAGTTACGGAATCAAACTCACCTTATCAAAAATATCGTTAATTTGAGGCTTATCAAGCAAATCTGTTCTGTAAAAATGAATCTTCTTCCCCGTAATCTGTTCCGCCCGCTGCAGTGCTGGTGACCCATCATCATCGCCCACTGCGTTGGCGAAGTTGTCTACAGCCACGACGTCATGCCCAGCTTGCAGGAGGTCCACCACACAATGGCTTCCGATGTAGCCTGCGCCTCCAGTTACCAGTATTGTCTTGAATCGTGACATTTTGATTGTCGTTTGTTCTGTAAAAATAATGATTTCTTCAGTTTGTGTTTTTAGGGCGTCTACGGCTAATAATAGGTGGGTGTTCACATTTTCTCCTCGCTACATAGATGTACCTTCTAGGTGAACGGACACAGGTTGTAGCATTATTTTAGTAGTAAGTATCGAGCAATCTGCCTGTGCTACCTTTAACTTAATTAGGACTTTAAAATGAAAGCAACTGACAACAGCTTGTTTTATAGATAAAAAATTATGATGGTCGATGGTCAAGAGCCGTTACTCTTGTACTTATTACTTAGTATTAGTCAGGTGTGTAAGCACTATGCACGCGAACCTTTTGATTGTGTTATACAGTGGATTTCGGGTATAACGACAATGAAGGGACCACTCTATTTTCGTCGTTATATCCGGAAGTCGTTACAGGCAAAGGTAAAGAGATACAGACACGTACACATGTGTAGTTTATATTCATTTATTATTGAAAATATTTGCACACATAGTTATTCACCGGTACATTTAAAAAAATGTGTAATATTAGTTTGCTTCAATTTATTTTTTTGTGCTAGTGTACGCTGTAGGGTGTATTCTATTTTCATTACTTCTTCAATATCTATAATATCCTTTCCATCACCAAATAAACAGTATCTTTTAAGCTTTGTTACAACACCTAACACATCCTTAGTTGTAGGAATCTCACCTTCCTTGCAATCTTCTTCTTCCTCCTCATTTTCCTCATCTTGCGTCGTATGTGATGGAACAACAGTTTCAACAATTTCACTATCGGACAAATCGCTAGTAGTGATAAGTTGACTGTCAATATCAACATATGTTGCCCAGTCCGCAACATTTGTTCCGCTTGATGATACTGTAGTCAGTTGTGCCAATGGTATGTCCAATTCATCATCGGAGTCGTCGTCAATTGTTGTGATAGCCGAAGATTTACGGAACCCAGCGTGTAGAAAACACTTTTTGATCGTATCTGGAGTCACCCGAGCCCATGCCGTAGTTACCATTTCAATGGCATCTAAAATATTAACGGAAAACGGGCCTGCCGAGTTTTCAATGTCGTTCATCATTTTCTGTACTAAAATCTTCCTATAATGACTTTTGAGGGTTTTAATTATCCCTTGATCAATCGGTTGAATCACTGATGTAGTGTTTGGTGGTAAAAATGCCAGTTTTATGTTGGTCAAATTCTCTATTTTAGGATGAGCTGGGCAATTGTCAATAAATAAAATGATCTTCTTTTTGTTATTTCTTAACTGGGAGTCCCATTTGCGTAGAACTTTTTCGAAAATCTCTGAAGTCATCCAGGCCTTTTTGTTTGCTTCGTAATCAACTGGCAAAGATTTAACATTTTTGAAACATCTGGGTTTTTTTGCCTTGCCTATGACCAATAATTTTCTTTTTTCCCGTGCCATACTTGATGCAACAAGCACGGTGATTCTATCTTTTGATAATTTTCCACCAACGCACTTTTCCCCTTTAAATTTCAAGGTTTTGTCAGGAGTTAACTTAAAAAACAAACCTGTCTCGTCAGCGTTCCATATTTGGCTATCAGTATAACCTTCAGTCAATTTTGGGAAAACTGTTTTTAGCCAGTTGTCACAGTCACTTTGCGATACACTAGCGGCTTCTCCACAAACTTTGCCTACTACAATATCGTGTCGTTGACGAAATCGGTATATCCAGCTTTCCGAACACTCAAAATCCATTTTTCCAAACAGTCTGCCAAATTGATTAGCCTTTTCTTGCAGCAGACCACCGCTCAAAGGTACGTTTTGGCTTCTTTGGGCTTTGAACCACATTAGAAGGGCATTTTCGATATCTTGATGCGTCGGTTTGCGGTTTTTCTTAATTTTTAAGGATTTGGATTCAAAGCATTCTAATATTTTATCACGGTTTTTCCACATCGTAGATACTGTTGAATGGGAAACTTTGTACTCTTTGCACAAATCAGCATTGTTTTCACCGTTTTTCAATTTTGAAATGATTTCCGCCTTTTCTTTAACAGTGAATGTGCGTCTAGCAGCCATACTTATTCAAAAGTTTACTAAACCCAGTTGCTACTCAGAATATCACTTTGTAACTGAACCATAAAAGCTCCGAAACGTACACGCTTCCCCTACCTACTTAGTTGATATCTATAAACAAAAGGTAAAGGTCTCCACACTTGCTGACCATCTGTGTGCAATGGATGTAAACAAAAGATAAGAAATGTTTGTGAAAGAAAAAAATCTTTGTCTTTGGCGGCCGACTCCGGTCGCAATATCTGCATGGGATTTCTAGGAATTTGTTACAAATGATTCATTAAAAACAGTCGCTACACCCGAACTCGGCGTTACATCCAAAGTCGCTATAGCCACATGAATTTTGTACTAAAGTATGCTTTAAATTCAAGGGACTTAGATTTAACGTCGCTATAGGTAAATGGTCGCTACAACCAAGGTCGTAATAAATGAAATCCACTGTACCTAGACACGGACAACGAGGCACAAATTCGTTTGCCCTTTGATATTTATACTTTGTATTTCAGTATTTCTGTACTTAAACATTTAATTTAGGAAACGGGCAATATCTGCTTTTGCAATAGCAAGTTTTTGACATTTTTTTGGGCCTATGAATGGATTAATGATATTTAAGCATTCCGTTTTTTTACACTGGTCTTTACATACACTCCGAGTTAATTTTCCCAGAAAACCTATTAAAGCCTACCTACGCAAGTAGGTGGTTACTCACTAACGGCCGAACCCAATAACCTATTTTCAGTAAAACACAGATCGCTATTGATGGTAGACAGTATAATTCTATTTGTCCTTATGTCAGGCCGGTAGGATTCCATAATCTCTTACAGATTATTGGGACCTTAAAACCATAGATACCTAGATAGGTTTTTCTATCTCCATTATGCCAAAACTGGTGATAGATACATAGGTTATTGGGTTCGGCCGTTAAACAGGAATGCGCTATATTTAGCTAGAGTTCACTCAGCATCCGTATAACTCTTCCAAGTTGAACATTATAGTTATTAATAACATTTTGGTTATGGTTATCTACAATATCTACTTACCAAAGAACTAGACAATTTGAAACCTTATTGTAATTCGCAACCTTAAAAATCTAAAGGAAGATTTGCAATTTGCATCCGCAAGCATAACCCACTTCCTAATGAAATAGGTACATATCCATTCTATTGATCTAAAACAATGAGCTATTAGCCAGCTGTGTTTTCGTGAGTCATTCAAGAACATCCTTAGTAAGATCACGTACCTATCACTCCCGATTCTTTACGAATAATCGTCTGTTGTTTGTTAATTAATGATTTATTAAGGTCGACGCTCGATTATTTGCGATTATCGGTCGTTAAGTGCGCGTGGAAGCGTTTTTTGGTTTCCTTGATCAATCGACCTCAAAGGTACTTGAAGTGAGGATATTTTGGATATTTATAGTTGTTCGTATATTTTTTTAAACAATTTGCTCGCCCATTGAGACTTTTCAGATTTTGTTGCTAGGTAACTATTTTAATGAATATAACTTAGAACCTAACACTTTTACGACGACATAGCTACTCATACTCAATAGTAACTGCTGTAACTAAACTCTGATTTCTAATTTGCTAGACCAAAATGCCAGCTGCGATCGACCTTTTTTGTCATTTTATTCATGATAATGATGATATTTAGTTTACGTCATTTTAGTCTAGCAAATTAAAAATCAGAGCATAGATCGTTAGTTATACTTCGAATGTCGTTTTAAAGTCAACGCCATAAAAAGTATTTTTTATCACATCTATTCAAAAAGAGTTAGTTTATTCTTCGTAAACAGGGACTAACATAGCTCTTTAATTCCTAAGTACTTGAATTTGGAATGTGGATATTGTTACTAAAGGTTCCAATCACCAAAGAGATCAATCACGAATATTGTATGAACAAGTAACATGCTGTAAGATAAAGAAAACCGCGCGCGAGCCAAATTAAAAAAAAAAAGTTTGTGAAAAATTAAAAAAAAACGTGCGAAATGTATTCCGCCTTCATTCTTAATTGTTTATAAAATTCAGATTTTACTTAGTTTTATAAAAAATGAGTGTGTTCCTCAAGTAATGAGAATGAAAGAATTATTTATTAACTCCAGAGAACATTGTATGCACTTACTCATTTTCTCATAGAGGGTGATAAAAGTAGAGTGTCCACCTCGGGAGCAACACTGTTTTAAGCTCGAGTGACGTATTTTGAATCCCTCGCTGCTCTCAGGATTCTACTCTAGAATCCTTCGCGCCGCTCTGGATTCAAAGAAACACTCGGACGCTCGCCTTTAAAATAGTTGTTTGCTCCCTTGACAAACAATCTACTATTACAGGATCGTAACAAAAATTAAGATACAGATATCTAGGAGGCAAGATGTTGCCAGATGGTTGACAAGAATGGTGTTGCTAAACGTTCATCAAAAAGTTGCGCTTGCACAACTGCAAAGGACAATGCAGGTGCCTACTTACTTCACCGAGATGGTCGTAAGTATTTTGTCGCAATTTAACTTCTAAGCCACGGTCGTGTTCAAATGAAAGGGTTTTTACTGTCTGCCTGACCTTAGTAGGACAGATGGGCATCGGTAAACTAACGTTTACTAATCTAGCAATGGACATAGGTATCTACCCAAAAGTCCAGTTGGAAAAAATTCTGACTTCTGATAGTTTACTTATATTCTGGACTAGCTGTTACGCGCGGCTTCACCCGCGTGGATGGGTATACTTCTCTATTTGAATCGGATTTAGTTTACAATTTCATGGGTTTAATTTTTTTTGCGTGGAACCCTAATTCTTTTTCTAAAATAAAAGTAGCCTAAGTTACTCCTTATAACATCAGCTATCTGCCAGTGAAAGTTTCAGCAACAATAAACCCGGAAACCTTGTGAGGATATCCGGAAAACTAAACAAGGAAGGTTACTTGAAAATTCTCCATAATTCCGCCGTACCCAGTGGACTAAATCTATTTGGTCCTGGATCCATTTTCCAACAGGATAATGATCCTAAGCATTCTTCTAAACTGTGCCAGACCTTTTTGAACAGGAACAAAGATGAAAAAATCTTAAACATCATGCAATGGCCATCTCAATCACCTGGTCTTTCTCCCATTGAGCTCGTTTGCAATGAACTCGATAGAAGGGTGAAAAATCGTTCTCCTTCGAGCTCAGAACATTTGTGGAAGCTATTTGAGAGCGAATGGAACAAATTAGATGAAGATTATTTTAATAAATTAATTAATAGAATGCCTAGAATATGCGAGAAGCTAATAAAGGAAAAAGGAGGACACTTTGTTGAAGCCAAAATTTAATTTAATTTCATATTGTACATAGTTAAGTAAAATTTTTGTTCTGCTTAAATTACTTTTTGTTTATACGAGTATTTCAATTTTTTATCAATACATTGAAATTTAAATGACTTTGTTTTGTTTTATTTGATTTTACCTTGCTGCTTCGAAACTTTTGGACGGACGTCACTTTCATATGCATTCAGTAAAAAGCTGTTATTTTGTCATTACAAACAGACACTTCAATTTTATTTAATTGTGTAGATTGTATAGATTTAATTTTTCGTTCGAAATAAACTACCTAGGATAACAGCAGCTGTTGTAGGCATTGACGTCTTATCTAATAGGTTGACATCAGGATCAGCACCCTAATTGCGTAATCCTAATTGCGTCTACTTACAGTAGGAATCGGTTTCATTTTGACAGGTCAACAACATTCATTGCGTTATTTACGTTACTGAACAGACAATTTTTTCGAACATATGAAGCAGTGGATTAGCAATATGCTTCAAAATCATTCAGTTTGTGATTGATAGTGTGTTACGCAATTAGGGTGCAGGTTGTATTCTATAGGATATCCTATACAATAGGTACATTCATAGAAATATAAATGTGTAGGTAGGTACTTACAATAAATTACAAGCCTGTCTGATAGAAGTGATAAAAAACCAAAGAGGATGCTCCATGATAACCGAATCAATAATTACGGTAAGAAGAAATCATGATCCTATCATAGTCGTGATTAAAATATTGATAGTAGATACCTACCTGCGTGTGAGTGTAGGCAATTATAATTAATTACTATATCGGAAATAAATACGGATTCGTTGTGTTTTGGTTTTATCAATTATAAAAAGGATGAGCTAAACAATTTATCAATCACGGCTTTTAGCTTTATCTTTAGAAACGCGTACGTAAGTATTATTTTCTCAGAATCGTTTCCGTGTTGACGTCATCAAAAATAACCCTGTATCTATGTGTAAGCAATTAGTTAAGTAGTTTGCCGAGGTTACATTTCTAGTTTTATAAGAATTGCCTGCGTCTAAGGCCCGTATTACAGAACGTCACTTAATACTCAAGCATTACTATCATACACATTTTTTTCTATTTTTTTGTTTGTTTTTTGTAAATATTGTGTGCCTGAGTCAAATAAAATTTTCTTTCTTTACTTATGCTCGTAGTTCAAGGGTTAAAACTAGTTTCAACCAATCAAATGGCTTTAAACCAGTTTTGAGTAATATTAACAGCATATAAGTATAAAAAATACCCAAATCGCTATAAGTGTGCCTCTAATATTTGAAGAGTTCCCTCAATTTCTCCAGGATCCCATCATCAGACAGAAACCTGATGACAATGGGACCACCTGGAAAGTATACCCTTCAAGCAAAAAAAGAATTTTCCAAATCGGTCCAGTCGTCTTTGAGTAATCGTGGATCACACACATATAAAAAAAGAGATTCCGACAAGACCTCCTCCTTTTCTAAGTCGGTTAAAAAGCAGAAGCAGAATAAGACGCATGTTTAAATCCTTCGCAATAATCTAAAACGAGGGTCTTTGGCCCCCAATTATCTCGGAAAGACTTAATCATAATTCGACGGAACGGCTCTGCGCTAAACGTCTTCAAAATAAGGAAAAAAAAATGTGAAAATCCCTTAATTTAAGTAACGTTAACCATAATTACTAGCCACGCTTGCAAGGAGCAAGGGTATAAACCCATGTTGCATGCTTTGCTCTTTTTACAACGTCCTGACCTGCCGCGCAAGTAGACTTAATTGAGTTCATGCACCCCAAACGCATATAGAAATGCAGCCAGAAGCTAATATTATGCATTAAAATACAGTTGCATTTGCTAATAAGCTCGTGTGGGTATTTAGGGAAAATACTTTTAAATTTTTTCCGACTTCAAAAATAAGAGGACGTTCTCAGTTCGTCGGAATATTTTTTTTTATGTGTGTTCCCCGATGACTCGAAGACGACTGGACCGATTTGGAAAATTCTTTTTTTGCTTGAAGGGTATACTTTCCAGGTGGTCCCATTGTCATCAGGTTTCTGTCTGATGATGGGATCCTGGAGAAATTGAGGGAACTCTTCAAATATTAGAGGCACACTTATAGCGATTTGGGTATTTTTTATAGTAACTTGTGCATTTGCTCTCGGAAAGCACTATTTGGTAAAGTGGAACTGATGATGAAGACCACAGATGGGCACCGGAACAACTCAATAATAAGTATTTCACGGGTTGTGATTCGATTATTTTAAAATGATTGCTAAGCAATATAAGCTCGTCACAATGCATATGGTGAAGTGGAGCTGATGGTAAACTACCAGGAGGACTCCTCAATAATTAACGTCCCTGCATCGGGAAAAACAATATTTTATAAAAGGTGATGAGCAGCTGTCATTAGCCTATTTATTTTTATTTATTTTCAAATAATCAGATAACAGAGATCCGTAGTGTTAGTAAAGTACCTTAAACCTAGTGTTAGTACATACATAAATTAAGATACACAATTTGGGTATGAGTTACTTTGTAATTTTTTTAATTTCGGAAGTCGGTGGCATACATAACATCATAACATAACATCACGCCTTGTTTCCCCGAAGGGTTAGGCAGAGGTGTACTTATACAGTAGGTACACAACTGTGTTGTGTAGTAGTAAGTCGGTGGCAAAAATCTAAAATACAGATCCAAAGACCCCGACTCCCAAAATTAAAGTTATTTTTCACTTTGTTAGTTTTTTTTGGAAGACGGAAAAGTTTTTTTATGGATTCGTCTTGAAGACATTAACCCTAATCCGCTACCCACCCTGGTGTGACAGAATTTGCGAACATATTATTTAACAAAAAAAAAAAAAAAACACTACAAAGTGAAAAATAACTAAAACGGAAGACGGTGTCTTTGGATCTGTATTTTAGATTTTTGCCACCGACTTACTACTACACAACACAGTTGTGTACCTACTGTATAAGTACACCTCTGCCTAACCCTTCGGGGAAACAAGGCGTGATGTTATGTTATGATGTTATGTATGCCACCGACTTCCGAAATTAAAAAAATTAAGTTATTTTTAACCATAGAATTATAAAAAACTTGTTTTATCTATATTATGTTTTTAACCGACTTCAAAAAAGAAGGAGGTCCTTTTAAGTGAGTTTTTTTTTTGCAAAAAAGTTTTTCAGTTTATAAGTAGTGTTTTTTTTTTTGGAAGTTAGTGGTTTTTTTTAACCGACTTCAAAATAGGAGGAGGTTCTATGTTCGACTAAGTTAGTAAGTACAGTACAGACAAACATATAACCTCCTCCTTTTTATGAGGTCGGTTAAGAAACAGCCATCCATCTTACTTTGCTAACTCGATTCGTTAGATACATTTAAAACCGAACATATTGGATTGATATGCTGATCTCGTTTATTAGCATAAATCTACATTCAACACTTTCGGATTGGCTGACATGATAATATGATGTATGTCTATGTTCCATATTAGTTTTAAATTAAATTATACCTATACAACATAATTATTGTCAACGTAATAATGTGTTTCTATGTTAATTAATGTAATTGGTGTTGTACAGTTTTAATTAACTATAGATAAATGAGGTGACGAATCCGAAGTTTAAGCAAAGGCATGGGAATTTTTGTGTGCCTCTTTATCTTGAGGAAAGAAAAGAAAATAAGATTAGGGGAATTCTCGGAAACGAGAGCTTGGATTTTGAAATAAATAAAGCCCAGCTAGCCAGCAGTACGTACCTACACATGAAACCAACCGTGTCAACAAATGATACGTCTAGTCGTCTGCAGCAAACGATAAGGTACCCAAGATAAGCAAAAGCTGTTACTTTGCTCAGTCTATTTTTAGTGACATAAGCCAAAATTCTATAATGTGTCTCAATCCCAATCTTGATCCGCGGTCTTTGACGGCTGCTTGTGATTCGCCCTCTCAAAGACTCACATTGACAAACTCGGCCGTTGATTGGTTACAGACAAGGATCGGGATCAAGACTGGGATTGAGATATAATAAAGAAATCGGCCGATAGGGAGCAACAGCACCATGTAACTTGAAACATAGTTTTAATAAGTACCTACATAAGTAATATACAAGGTGTAATTTTATTCAGTGTTAATCTCTTATGGGGTCTTTGTACTCATCATTATGAACAACTTTTACTATGGGACCAAACCTGAAATCGCGAAAAGAAATCAGCTTTTCCCTTTAATTATGTTCGCATAACTCGTTAAAATGTAGGGAACGGCGGATTTTTTTATCGCGATTTCGGGTTTGGTCCCATAGTAAAAGTAGTTCATAATGATGAGTACAATGACCCTTTAATAGGTTAACAGTGATTAAAATTACACCTTGTAGATTTACTTTCTGAAATTAAATTCATGAAACAGTAGAGCAGAGGACCGACCCAGAAATATCGTTGCGGCAGTTACGGCCTAGACATTGGCACTCACATCTGTATAGATAAAGTTTGATGAAAAAGCCAGACCTACCACAAATAACAAAATACAAATCCAACAGCCCTTCCCAGAAATGGAAAAGGATAACCGAAGTCTAAACCAACGCTCATGCCTTCATGGTATGAATAATTCATAACACATGGCAGATGCTTCCGTTCGGCCTGACTCACGATACACGATGCAGTTTTTTATTAGACAAGTGTTTGTGGTTTTACATGATGTGATATCGTGTAGTTATGTCGACGATGAAGAATCGATGTTTTAATAAGTATGAGCTGAATGGAGGAGCGAATCTTTGGGGCTGATCTTTGAAACGACCGGTCAATTTGCGAAAGCATATCAACTCGAAAGATGGCAGGCAATCAAAGAATCAATCGATCACAAAAAGGACTGCAACAACAAGGAAGGAGAAGGAATGATGAATGAAATGCACCGACCCCAGCGTGGTTTGACCAGATTCGATTAATCGAGTGAACCCAAAGATTCACACTAGCCCCTGTAACCTCATGCTTCAAGTTGCAACAGAGACCACTGATTATCAAGGAGTACATAGACGGGGAGCGCGATAATGGTATGGAAGACGTGCCCTTAGGATATGGAAGGATTGTTAGAGCCGTACCGGATACGCATCCTAACAGTAGGCAATGGAGAGACGGGTGAAGGTTTAATTTCTATGTGCTTGTTATATACGCAAGATCCTCTCTTGCAAAAGGACTCTAGTACAGTTGCAGGAAGAGGAGCTCCTATAGTTGCTTTTATGTTTTACAGAGGACTGCTTATCTTATGTTAATCGAGTTGGTTCATCAATCAAATAATGCTGAAACTTTTCGTCGTAATGCTGAAGATTTATGATAGCATACTGTAGATTGCAAGAAATAAGCATCACCTTTGTACGTATTTTTCTGTTCCTTTCTTCTTGTTTGTTTATATGTGTGTACATAAACTGTTAAATAAATAAATTGCAATAAAGATCATCCTAATCCACCTAATTTGTTTTACCTATTACGAAAATTGCTTTAGCCTATGCATAATCAGCCTATATATAATGTTCCCACAGCTGGGATACAGGTCTACTCTCTGTGAGAGGGGGTGGGTCCACCACGCGGGCCCAGTGCGGGTTGCTAGATGTCACATGTCTTCGAATTTTTGGTTCTAGGACATGCCAGTTTCCTCACGATGTTTTCCTTCACCGTTATGAGAGCAGTGGTGATGAAATAATTTACACAAAGTAAAGCGCTTGTCAGGGTTTGAACCTACGACCTTACAAATCGTAAGTCGCGGTCGTTGCCACTGGGCCACCGCTGCTAGAAATTGCTTTGCAATGTGTTGCAGTACAATATCTTTGTGCTGTATCTACAATCTACATCGCAATCTTATGTTCTTTATCGCACGTTCAATATCTATTAAATGTTTCTACTATCTGTGATCAACACGTAGTCGTTAGTATATAAGATGCACCTTTGGATAATTATAACCAGACTATACTACATCTTTTGTCTCATTTATACCTAATCATATACTGCCAAGAAGTTTGGCAAACAATGGTCAAAAGTGATGCTGGGCCAACGGCAGGAACTTCGGGTAAATCCTAATAATTAGGTATACAAGCATGCAGCGTCATAGCGTGGTTGGACTGGACCAAAAAATTATTTTATATGAGAAATTATATTCGACTAGCTTCGCCCGCGTGGATGTCGAAAAATATCCCACGGAAACGTACTATCAAAATAAAAAGTATCCTATGTCCTAAAGAACGCAGATCATGGTCTACCTATGTGCCAAACTTTATTCAAATCCGTTCAGCCGTTTTAGCCTGAAAGCGTAACAAACAAACAAAGTCACTTTCGCATTTATAATATTAGTTAGGATTTTACCACACTACCTGGAGGCACTGTAAGATAGCTATTAATAGCATCGTAAATCCTGAATTCTGATTAGTGCTCTTTATTTAATAAGAGCTAAGAAAATATCTCGTAGCACAACAAAGCTATGCAGTATGCAGGTGAAAAAGAAAATATCAAGTTCGCTTCAAAATATACAGTTCCAATTTAGCTATGATCTTTGTTTTACACGACACTGGTTTACTGGAAGGAGTTAAACTAGAAATAATAATGGTTTCTCTACAAATAGAAAAGCCGTAAACATGCTCACTGCTAACTAACATTCCAATAGAATTTAATAAGTTCACGATCAGTAGAATGTTATCGTAACTTGATAGGTATCGATTGGAAATATTGGAATCCAAAGATTCTTCAGTACCTATTGATTGCACATCAAAATTTATCAGGTATAAATACCTACATAATATATCGAGTTTTTCCTTGTGCCTGCCTGTTAGGTACTGACACCTCATTTACAACATCAAATAAGAGTAAATTATGTTTATTCAACCGAAAATACGATTCGCAACAGGGTGTCAATCACCCAGACAGAAAATATTCACCTAGAGTCACAAACAGAATCAAATAAGTAAACTGGACTGGACAAGAAAGGGATTGCCTTAGGGAATGCATTATTTTAAGTTAGGTAAGTATTCCAACCGAAGACATCAGCAAGTGATCACATCGCATCTCGCATGCAGCCGCACGAGAATCCCATCTAACTGTTTTCACAGAAATCGCCGTTCACTTTCGAGCACCGTTAGAAAAAAAAAAAAATTTACTCTCACCTTTATTTAACTATTCCCATTAATTGATTGTTACACAAATTTTAACACTAAGTTACGTTAAAACTATGCTAAAACTAAATTAAAATAATTAAAATAAGCGGCGCGTTCAGTCCACCTCTGATCGCTCGCGCATCTGGCGGGTTGAGGGCCGCGGCCGCGCAATACTCGGTGTCTCAGTCGACGTCACTGTAGTGTAGTTTGCAACCTGCTTGGTTGCAATCACACCGAATTAAGCGGTGCGAATATCAGCGTGGTGACTCCAGTGATAATATCAAAAAGTTAATAGGGAAAAAAAATTAAATTCTATTTTGTCCGTCATCAGTTAGATAATAAAAATATTTTAGACGCGTATTTTTTGCTTGATCATATCAATAAAAATAACATATAAAACGCATCCTGGGTTCTATTCCCGGGTCGGGCAGTGTTTTTGGGTTTTTTCATCTGAAATTTCTCAGTGGCAGCCCGGAGTCTGGATTTGTGCCCGGTTGAGGACAATAAGCTTGGTACCTAAAGATAACTGGTGAAATGTGGGTGTACTATAGATACACCTCTGCCTAACCCTTCGCGGAATACAGGTAGGCGTGATGTATAAAACGCATTAAAGTTGGGGAGTCGGGGCTCGCTACGTCACAAAGTCAATGTATAAAATCCAGCAAGGCGTGACGTCATGCCACATTTTAACTCAATGTATTGCCGTAATATTTTGATTACGTAAAAAAAGCAAAAATTCGTGTCCAATAATTTTTAAATAATCAAATAATAATAATCTACATGACAGACAAAAAAAAAAATTGTCAGCATCCCTATTAATGGTTGAACCAACCATTTCATTACCTCACCGAATAGAAATCCTGCAGTTTTTTTAATGTCTCTGTAAACGTAAACGTAATTAATGTAGTAAGTCTTATCCGACGAAATGTACCGAAGTCCTAAGTACCCTCATGTATCGTACATGACGGCACTTAGGGCCTTCAAAATAACTTATCCCGAAGAAAGTTTTAGGGCTTTCTAAAGTAAGTCTAAGTTATGCATATAGTCAACTAGCAGCGCCCCACGGTTTCACCCGCATAAGTCTCGATCTCGTGGGGATATCGGGATAAAAAGTATCCTGTGTGTTAATCCAGATTATAAACTATCTGTGTGCCAAATTTCATCCAAACCCGTTCAGTAGATTTTGCGTGAAAGAGTAACAAACATCCATCCATCCTCACAAACTTTCGCGTTTTTAATATTAGTAGGATTAGAAATTTGATTTAAGTTATATAAGCTTTCAGAAAGGGGATATTCTGCGAGCTAGTGAATAAAATCCGCATTGAAAGACAGGCCTCGTTCGTATTGGTGTGACTGCGGCCCACTAGCCAGCGACAGTGACCTCATAACGAGCTATACATACAATCTATGCTAATAACATCAGAATACCGTAAGTTATCTAAAAACTTGGCTGTCTCATCGTTCATATTATATCCGAGATTCCAAAAGCTTCCGTTACTAGTCACGGAACGGAACTATGCACAAAAAAGAAACATGTTTTATCTTGGCTATCATTCATTGGTTTTTGTTGTCGCGGCACAAAAAAGGCAGTAGATTAGTAGGGTGATATACATTTTTGATAAGTTTGTTTACTGAATATCTGTGTCGGTGTCAAGGGTGTCAAGTCTTCGTCAGATTTTGTTCAGGGCACGTCCACTCAGTGGACAGGGCTGCTGAAATATAGTTACGGAAGAGGCTGAAAAAACGAAAAAAAAAAAACAAAGGCAGTCATGGGGGCTGCCGACAGCAGTGAAATAGCAGTGTTTTTAGGGTTCCGTACCCGAAGGGTGCCAAACGGAACGTTATTACTAAACCTCCCCTGTCCATCCATCCGTCCATCTGTCTGTCTGTCAGCGGGCTGTATCTCATGAACCGTAATAGGTAGACAGTTGACATTTTCACAGATTGTGTATTTTTTTTATCTTCAAAAATGAAGAAATAGGGGGGCCGCAATAGTTGTCAGTTTTAGACCATTTTGTACGAGCTCTATCGCAACAATTAAACAAGTTAGGAGGTTTTCACGTAAAAAAAAAAGTGCGAACCTAGTCTAGGTACTTATGTAATAAAGTCTAGTTGTGTTAGCGGCAAACATAAGCCTCTAGAAAAATGGTGCCTCTTATCACAGTATATTGTACCGGCTATTGCAGGATGCAGCTGAATACCAGTATTTTACATGGAGCGACTGCCTCTCTGACCTCCAACTCCGTTACTGAGTAACACGATACCCCCTTGTATGACTGATTATCATACTTTTGGGCTCCTGACTACCCGTAAGGACTGTCAAAGATCTTTCGAATGACAGCTGGGACCGACGGCTGTGGACAATGGGAGATTGAATACGTGTGCAGGCCCCTAATTTTTACAAGTCCTTGACCTCGAACGATCGATTCTGACTTTATGGTAGCGTATGTTATTTGCAACATAGTACCTATACCTTCCAGTACCTACCCATAATATTTTGGAAGCTTAAAGAATAAACGAAATCAATACCTAATCAAACAATCAACGAAACTGAGGAACTGAACTGGGTTTTGATTGATCTGACTTACCTAGGTAGGTATAGGTATGTATCGTCCCCGTAGAGCGAAAAGTCACTAAGTCGTAAAACCCTGTTTCGAGTTAATGAGAGTTTAAAGTTTTTGAAAATATAAATCGTCGTAATTTTGGCTTGCTATTACATACCTTTATGTTTTTATAGCTTTATTTTAAAGGGAATAAAATAAAGTTTATATTTATAAGAACTATAACTTGAGAAAAACTTCTAACTCTTCTTTTTAGACTTTGACTTTTCGCTCTACGGGGACGATATATGCTATATACAAGGTGTAACATAATTAACGTAGGTACAACTTCTTAAGGGGTCATTTTACTCATCATTATGAACAATTTTTATTATGGGACCAAACCTGAAATCGCGAAAAAAAATCAGCTGCTCCCTACATTTATGTTCGCATAACTCGTCAAAATGTAGGGAACAGCAGATTTTTTTTTCGCGATTTCAGGTTTGGTCCTATAGTAAAAGTTGTTCATAATGATGAGTACAACACTATCGTGGCAGCACCCTAGCCAATAAAAAAACAGCGTGTATAATGTATAACGAAGTTACAAGGAAAACTATCACAGCTAAACAAGCCTTAAATTAAAATTAAAGTTTATTTCAGACTAAGGTCCATAATTTTGTTAGTATTTTGGTGTTAGTAGTAATAACAGGCCAACTTACATTTGCACTTAGAATGTATGAGAGAACATAATTATTTTTCAATTACAATGTTAAGTTTGTCCTTGGGATAAATTCATCCCAACTACGGAACCCTTCATTGTGCGTGGTCCGACATGCACTTGACCGGTTTTTATGTATTTTTATACCAATTACTGTCGGTGTACTATAAGTACACCTCTGCCTAACCCTTCGGGGAAACAAGGCGTGATGTTATGTTATGTTTATTGTCGTAACAGCGAAACGAAATGATAATATTACTGTCATTTCGTGTCGCTCATGCCGATGCCGCTAGTAAAGCGAGATATCGATTTAAACAAAGCTAGAGGTTGGAGAATAGGGGTTGTTTCTACATGTCAGTGTGGCTCGTTGGTCTAGAGGTATGATTCTCGCTTCGGGTGCGAGAGGTCCCGGGTTCAAATCCCGGACGAGCCCGTTTTCCCTAGCTTTCAATGTCTAGGAAAAATTGACGGAATGCTTTTTGGTTTGGTACCTAATGTTAACGTTAGGTACCTACTTGGTATGGAATTAATAGACAAAATATTGAGAGCGTTTTCACGAAAAGAATATACACGGTGTGGTTTGGAACACATAAGATGGAACAACGGTTACTTATACGCGTTGCTATTTTATTTTGTTAAAACGTTTTTTACTTTACGGCCCGGGCGTCGTGCGTCGTCGTTTTATGCGCTCTGCACTCATGCGAGGTTGAGAGAAATGTTCACAAGCTGTGCGTTGAATGTTTATTAAAATTGCATCTGTGGTGGTGACCAATAGCAAAATAGCAATAGGTACCCCCTTGGGGTATTCAGGATATTTAGGTATTATACAGGGTCAAATTAAATTAACTGGCAAAACTTCATGGACGTGATAGGTATCGAAATCTAATGACGATAAAACAAAAAAATGAATTCTGTTTCATCGTCATTAGGTATCGATACCACCTCTTATGTGATACTTACCTCTGCGAAGTTTCGCTACGTAAGTACTATTATCTATTCTGTGGTTTCGCCAGCTAATTCAATTTGACCCTGTGTACTGTCGTGCTATAAACCTACGTAACTTCCACTGCCGTCTTCAAAGAGCTTCAAAATTTCCGGTGGGATGCCCTGAAGCCTCTTCAATACTAGGTAGGTATGCCTCTCTGTAGGTAGGGTTATAAGGTAGGTGCTTACAATGACTTATACTGCCTAATGATTTTATCGGTTTATTATAATTGTGTGTTCATCCAATTAACTTATCGGATAACATTTATTTCACCTCAAACATTATTTCTTCTAACGCTTATCAAGATAATCATCTTTAAAATTTCCAACAAGGACCTAATTTGTTATCACAATAATCTTTCTTTCTATCGCCCTTCTTAGTGAATCACAGTTTATTTGTCAGGGTCCGGTTTGCTGGAGGTCAATCAGTTTTGTGTCAATTAGCTTGGCTTGGCTACCATGAAGTTATCTGTTACCTACGAGGAGTGCCAAAGTATTTTTTTTTAAAACCAACAACAAAATTAATAAACTGTATGTATATTCAAAATGAATTGGATATTTTAATTAAATACCAGTGTTTCTTTGTTGGTGAAAAGTTTCTCCACGGAAAAGTCATTGTTTGCGTCTAAACGATTATGTGGAATTATCTACAACGCCACAAGTACCACAAGTTTGTAACAATCGATCGTGTACTTTCTAATTTATGTTATAGGCAGGTATTTTGTATCGACCTTATCCTTTTTTGTTTTGGTGTTTATCAGCGGAAACTTGTAAATGGTCTTCAATTGCATATTTTTTAAGAACACTGTTATAAGTTAGCTGCAGGAAAGTTTCCCGAACAGAACAGAATAAAATAAAAATAAAATACATAGAATACCTACTCCTTACCTAACCAGACCTAACCTAAGGCCCGTATTTCAGAACCTCACTCAAGACTCAAGCATTATTTTAAAACTAGTTTTATTTTATTTTATTCTATTCGGGAAACTTACAGCTAGCTTATACAGTGTACTTAAACAATATAAAATTGAAGGCCATTTACAAGTTTCCACTGATAAACACTAAAAAAATAAAAAATAACCAATCAAATGGCTTTAAAGTAGTATTAAGTAATGCTTAAGTTTTGAGTGAAGTTCTGTAATACGGAACTTAGTCTTCTCTTCTTAGTGCACTCTTGGTAGGTAGCCCGTGCCACCCAAGCTCGCTCATTACAAATCTTGCTTCCAGCGTGTCCTGGTGAGTCTTGCGTTTGACTCTATTTTAGAGAGTTTCGGCGACAAGGCGATAAGTTAGGCTGCAGGTACGCTGTGGCTGATAGACTACGGTTTTGAGCGAATGGTGGTCAAGGTCCGGTTGAAGAAACTGGAACGTCTGAAAGCGCGTTGGGCTGACATCGTCAAAGAAAGAAATAAAAGAAGAAAAAAAATTGTGATTATTGCAGAAAGTTATTGTCAAATTGCAGGATAGACGAGGGATGCACGGAACCGCGTAGGTAAGTAGTAAGGTAGGAAAGAAAGGAGAAGGCCTATATTATCAAGCAGTGGGTGATTCCGCGTTGATCCACCCACTGATAAATATAGGATATAGGTAGGCTGTAGGCCTTGTTGATGACGATGATCGTTGTAGCTTTGCGAGAAATTCAGTTCAACATCATCTGCCTTATCCCAACTATGTTGGGGTCGGCTTCCAGTCTAATCGGATGCAGCTGGATACAAGTATTTTACATGGAGCGACTGCCTATCTGACCTCCACAACCCAGTTATTGGGTAATACGATACTCCTTGGTAAGACTGGTTGTCAGACTTTCGGGCTTCCGACGACCTGTAATGGCTGTCAAAGATTCATGAATGACGGCCGGGACCGCAACGGCTTAACGTGCTTTCCGAGGCACGAAGGGGTCTTGGTATGTTAAGATGGTCACCCATCCACGGACCAACCGCGGCAAGCGTAACTTAAACTGATCGATCGACCCGTGCGGCTGTTATTGCTAAGCCACAAGCCCCTTGAAAAAAATATACGTAACTGAGAAAATTCAGTTAGGTATCTGAATAGGTATTAGTCACCCTAAGTAATTATTTCACACGAAGCATTTGACTTCTTGCTGCAGCAGCATTTGTCTTGACTCCGCTCTGCAGCCGCTACAACTCTCGTCAGAGAGTAGTATATTATTTGCGCTACAATGTGAGATCACCTCCATACTATAGTAGACACCTACAACCGCTAGAGTTCGAAGTTCAAACTTATTTATTTCTTCTTGCTCGCCAGCCAGTCCGTACCTGAGGTTGAGGTCTGTTCTAGGCTGTAGTTAGGCCGTTCTGTTGCCGAATGGTAACAAAAGCAGGTTTAAAAAAAACTACAAAATTAATAAAAACAATTTATTGCTTCCTTTAGCATACCCAGATATCATTGAATAAGATTATCATACATATCATGAAACATTTAACGTGTTGAAAGATGTGTTCCTCATTGCAATGCAACCAGCAACTCGGTCAGACCTTTCTAATAACATCACAATTTAAATATTCTAATAAATAATGTACCTACCTAAGTATTTTATTTTGTTATGATATTATTTGTATACGAATAAAATGCTCCTCATCGCGTGCACCCATGCGAATCGGTCAGAATATTCATAAATCTAAAACTCAACTAAATTATTGCGCGGGAAATGGTAGCCATTTTCCCAGTTCTTTTTTTATGTAAAGGAAGTCGGCTTAGTCGATTTTCGTTTCGTGAACTAAATATAAAAATAAAATTACAATGCTCGAAGATTTTTTTTTTTCACTCAGGGAACACTGCATGGTATACTGTATGGTACCAAGCACCTATCAGATTTTTTTACTAATTTTATATGCTTATATTATAATATTGGTAGGTATTATAAATTATTATGGCAAGTTTTTATAGCATAATTGATACTGTGGGTAAATACTAAATGTATCACAATTTTTGGCAAAGAGTTGCTTGTAGGAACTGAATAACTAAATATCAACTAGGTACTTACGCTCCTCTAAGTACATAACGAAAACTCATTATACCACGTCATTAACTAAAACATTTATAAACTTTAAAACTAGTGGATCTTAAAACTAATGAAATCAAACTTTGGTCGTTGTGCCATTTTTTTAGGATTTAAGGGTTTTACTATTTTTTTTCTTTTTTCCTTTTTAGTGTTATTTATTGCTTATCAATAAAGCCGTCGCATTTTGTATTGTCGGTGTCAGTTGATTACGTAGCGCAAATATTGCAGAGTATAAAATGCGACCTGAAAACAATAAAAGATTTGGTTAGAATTTGAGACGACGCTAAAATGCTTGTGACACCTGTAAAACAATGACGAAATAAAAGTACTGGTGTCTTCTTTCTGCGAATTAATTTGATTCTTTAATTGGAACTTTACTAAAATAGCTCACGCTGCAGTAAAAAGACTACAATCCGGCCGGCGAGAGAATGCGTTCCTGACACCTGTCATTTGGACAATTTCTTGTTATCAAGGATCAAATTCGCAAAACACATATTCGTTAGTATGAAACTAACAGATGTCAAGAACGCATTCTATCGACGGTCGGACTTTAGCCATTCAACAAGATCTGTATCAGGACCTTTGACGGGGTATTATACTTTCCATTCAATCCAAGCATGTCTATGGTACAACACTACGACACTAACGCCGAATAGAAACTGACGGCTTTGGAGGCGGTCCTTGACAGAATTTGTGAGCTAAATGCACTGTCAGCACCATGAATTTTATAAGTATCTACTGCCGTTTCTAGACGCTTCTGGCGCGGCGATTCCGTACTCTGTGGGACCTATATTGCCCAGAATTTTCCGAACGTAGGTACTTGAGCATGGTTACTCGTCCATGATATATTTATAGTTGGTTAAGAAAGTATACGTACCTCATCGTATTGACTAATTAGTTTTCTTAGTATCCTTAGTCTCCTCCTTGGGCTGTCCCTTGCCCAACAGCTTGGCGAGAGAGTCCCAAATACCGCCGCAGAACAGCGCGCAAAATAGGTTCTCGAAGGGCACGAAGGGATCGTGGATGCCCAAGAGAATTGATGATAGCTGGGGAAAAAATATAATGTAAAAAATAAAATTAATTATCAAATGGGATTTAGAATTAATGTTCAAGGAGGGCAAGTAGTTTAGGAGATGCCTTATGCCCAGCAGTGGATAATGTGACCAGCTCATTTCATAAAGGCTGAGGCTAATTGTGGACAGCAGTCCACAGTTGGACATCCGTAATACGTATGAAATATAATTTCTTGCATCTGTTTTAATGGAAATTAAGATTATTTGAGAGAAACTTATCGTTCAACAAAAGTGCAGACTAAAAGCTTTCGATATTTTTCACTGGCAACTTTAGTCTCATCGGATAACCGATTAACGCTTTCAAGGACACTGAATGAGACACAATAGAAGTTTTATAATTAAAGTCTATGGGCGTTTAGTGTCCTTGAAAGCGTTAAACAGCAGCTACTTACCTTAAAGTAAACGAAGAATATCACTATGCCGAAGTACACAAGAGCGTGCGGCGCAGAAATGAGGTCAGTCTTCTTGTCCAACACGAAGATAATGGACGCAACCAGAGAGGCTTTCGTGTAGCTGAAAAATAACAAAAGAATTTGAATAAGGAACATAAAGCTAACCCTTGAACTACCTACGTGACGCGTGCGTGGCCCAGGTTAAGAAGCGAGCTTATATCTATGATTAGTGAGGGTTAAAAAGGTTACCTTTGGTGGTTCGGCAGGGACCTGAACAGTAAAGTTACTTAGAAGCCAGAAGTTATTGTTTTTATTTGGTGTTACAGTTCTCAGATGGATTAAGAGATCAAGGCAGTCGATTATTGACTACAGCGAAAGGCCAAGATCAATTCTCTTTTATAGGCACAACATTTTTAAGAGAAATAGAATAGATCAGGATCAGGGGCCCAACCACCACCTCTTAAAGCAGTATTATTTTAATGTTACTTCAGTGTGAAAAAGAGATGGAGCTATACAGGATGTCTAGCTCCATCTCTTTCCCACACTCAAGTAAGATTAAAATAATACTGCGTTAAGAGGTGGTGGTCTAGCTCCAGGCCATGGTAAAATCTTTAAATAGGTAGGAAGGAGGTAGCTGGGCTGACAGCACTGTTGAAGTAGATTCCTGTGGCGGCATCTATATCGCCACATGCGAACTATGCATCACACTAACGTCACGCTGAAGTAGTTGCTCGAAGGCTGCGCTGACGTTCATACTCGGGGTCACCAGTATAGAGGTATGAGGAACAGGATGTAAAATTCACTCATCCTCCATAAAAAAAAGGAGGATCCTCCGATAGAAGGGTGTTGTGTCTGGTGAGCTACTGCCCGACGATTGTTGTCGGGACGTTATACAAGATGTAACAAATAACGCACAACCTCTTAAGGGGTCATTATACTCATCATTATGAACAACTTTTACTATGGGACCAAACCTGAAATCGTGAAAAAAAAAATCTGCTGTTCGCTACATTTTGACGAGTTATGCGAACATAAAAAAATGTAGGGAGCAGCAATTTTTTTTTGCGATTTCAGGTTTGGTCCCATAGTAAAAGTTGTTCATAATAATGAGCACAATGACCCCTTAAGAGGTTGTGCGTTAATTATGTTACACATTGTATATAATAATATACTAGTCGCGCGGTAAACTCTGATTGCGCGATGCATGATTTTGCGTGACGTCAGTGTGATACATAGTTCGCATGTGGCGATGTAGATGCCGCCACGTACTAAACAATCCTTTCACAATTATCTGAAGTTATCAGAAGATAGTCAACCGCTTAGTCCATAGAAAACCCGCGTGGATACCAGCAAAATTCAGAACCCAAACCCAAAGAGCGTTAATTCAAATTCTTGAAATTTCGTAGGTATGTACCTATGCTAATAATACTTACAAGCTAGGCTGCATGGTTTCCATGGCAGTTGGTGTCCAGGCTCCGCGGATGAGCCGCTCTATCAACTTGGTGAAGCCTGCACCGTTGCCCTTCAGGGTACCTGAAAATAAACGAAAGTTTTGTTTAACTTGATTTCAAGTATAAGTAAAAGGAAAAATATTTTTGAGCATTACACCTACGTTCTGCAGGAAATGGCGAAATATGATTGAAACATATTGAAACGAAATTCTAGAATGTGCTGTTGTGGTTCATATTTTAATATGCATATCCTAAATGGCCGGCACTAGCAAAAGACAGAACTGTGTGGAAAAGGGAGACGGAAGCATTTGCCTTACGTTGGAACAATACAGGCTAGTTAGATTAGATCCTAAGTGATTCTGTGGTCTTGGCTTCTAGCGTCCTAAACGGGCCATCTAATACTAGGTGTGATAAGTTTCGCGACATCCGTCATAAGTACCTACACTAGATAGGAACCATTATATATCCAGAAGAAGGAAAAAACATGTTTTATCAATGCACCTTATCATAATAAAACATTTATTTAGCGAAGCCAGACATTATCAACATTCAGGCTACCAGATTAGCACAGATAATTTCACTTACCGACTATAATCATGATGACGTAAGCGTTGGGGTAAAGTTTCCCGGCGTGGCTGACTCCGTCATACACTTTCTTTGCACGGTAGATCTCTTTCATGGCTGAAGCAACTACTTTGACAGGTAGGAACTTTGCCACTTTGTACCCCACGTCGAATGGTGTGTAGAATACTAGGTACCTGGAAATATGAAAAGGGTAGGCACGTAAGCAAATAGATAGATAGAATACTCTTTATTATGCACACCATAAAGCACAAGATAGTCTCGGAAACTGTTCTCCAGCTTGCAAATGGTTAACTAATCCGTTAGCGAAACCGAAGAGGTAGGTAGAGATGCTCATGGTTTGAATTTAAGGTGCCATCCACGTACCACCTAAATCTTTAAATTGAGAGCTAGTTCCATGAATTTGGTTTCCAATACAATACCATTTATATACTGCTCTATAAGGCCTACAACTATTGTAGAACTATGTTTTGAATTTTCTATATCTTCAAATAAACGTCTAAGTAAATTCAGGGCTCTATGCAATTAATATTTATTAGTATTGGGTTTTCTGGCTGAAATATGTCGGGCGGCTTGTCAACCAGAGTCATAACTAGTTGACGTATAAAAGTGTTTGTACAAACCTGCTGACAGAAATAAAATCATTTATCATTTATAGTCATAAGCCTACGAGCAAGGCGAGAAACACTTGTATCTTCCTACCTGTGCAAGCCTTGCATACGCTTTACCTTGAGATACTGATACCAGATCACTAGAGCTCCCTTATCTGTATCCTGTCTAACATCCATATCTGATCCTGAAAGGTCGTTTAGCCAAGGTCGTCAGCTGGTCGTCAACTCATCACGAGTTCTTTTGGCCTTCAAAGGCAGCTGTCATGCCGAAAAGAGCAAGAAATTTAAGCCTTTATCTACATTCTCCCTATTATCCATATCATAATCTACTTATATCCATTATCTTAAATTATAATTATACCCGACCCGGCAATCGAACCCAGGACCTCATGCTCAGCAGTAGCGCTTGCGACCACTAGACCAACGAGGCAGTCTGTTATGGGGTTTTCCTATCTAGAATTTCTCAGTAGCAGCCCGGAGTCTGGATTTGTGCTCGGTTGATGACAACAGGCTCGCCCCCTATTACATGGGACTTAAACATAACTGGCGAAATGTGAATGTACGTACTAACGGTACACCTCTGCCCAACCCTTCGGGGAAATAAGGCGTGATGTTATGTGCGCGGAAGATCGGGTCCGTGGGGGGGCTGCTCGCCACAAGCTTTCCTGCGGGGTTATTGGAACGAAGTTCTTTAGGTAACGCGGCTTGTGGTAGCAGTAACCTAGCAGAAACTGTGACGTAACGAAAAAGCGTTATGTCGTCTAAAAACTATATTAGATGGCTTTGGATGGATGTTACGTAAATTGTAATTTTGACCATAGTCTGCAAGTTCTGTTGCTAAGCTTATTTTGCTTTTGTCAGGCGATGTGCCGATGTTTAATACCTACGAATTTTATGTGGTAGAGTAGGTAGGTAAAAGTATTGCAATTTAACTACTTACGTCAATACTGAGACGATAAGCAATTTCATAAACGAATAAATATACCTTCCGTAAATGGTGGGCAATTAAGGGGCCATAGGAAGTTTAACAACATATCCTACATACGGCAATGAATAGCGTAATATCGTGATGATACCCACTTATTTTATGACATCGATAAACGGCCAGTAACACTGAGTAACGCAGTTGTTTGACTACTATGCAGCGATGCTGACTGCAAAACTGGTTGAATCAAGTTAGCTTAGCTATTTAGGAATTGTTACATCCAAACAAGTTCTAATTTTTCTCGACCTTTACCATAGATTTAAACCAGTAGGTAACCTTTACGCAGGCCAAGGCAAAGCGAGAGGATTCCACTGTCCCGTATCGCCGTAGTTAACACCATAGTATAAAGAGAGGAAGTACGTTATCTTCATACAAACGCACCGCGCGCGGCTTGTATGTGTGCGCCAAAGTATCTATGCATCGCCGCACGCACACTTAAACAAATCTCGGCCCGTTTCGCAGCGCGCCAGTCGGGGCTAACAACGCACGAGGTTCGCGCGTCACGGCTTTTCGGCACCGCTAAATGAATGAAAAATGTGTGATAATCGCAGGAGAACGTATTGCTGTGTGTTTGGGTGTCTTAATAATTCATCGATTCCAGAATTGTCTCTGTTCAAATTAGGTACCTATTGAACAGGAAAGGCAAGAAAGTCACTTTTTCTAGCATATCATTTTTACTTGATGATGAGATACCTACTTACTTATTTTTTGTTGTATTAGTTTTCTATCAGACAGAGGAAGTAGGTAGGCCTACTTTCCCACTAGAATGTACTAGGTACTTTTGATCTGTCAATTGATTTGCCGCTATTGCTTTGTTTATGTTTAGTCATGCCGATTTCTCAGTACCTATTGTAGGTATAGTAACTAAGTACCTACTTACAGTTATAAAATCGTACTTAAAAAATAAGTAATTGACTAATTGTGAATCAGATAAATAGAGCAAAGTTCGAATCATCTAGCGTTTACTCGTGCTCATTACCGCCCCGCGCCGCCCGTCTGCTGGCCGGTCGCTCTTTCTTTCATCGTGAAAGGTTTCATCATCGTTTGGGTACCCATACAATACAAGTAAAAAATACAACTTCCCGACCCTTGCCAATTTATTGGCACTGAATTAAAATGTAACTAAAAGTGACAACCCTGAGACAGTAGGCAATTATATCGCGGATTGTGCCGGAGATAGCCTACTTCCTCTCTTTATACTATGTTAACACCTTTTATTTCCAAGTAGGTATTGGGTTTTATGATTCTCAGTAAATACCTACAGCTCACAAGTTTATGTTTTATCTATACATACAAATAAATAAAATTGAAGTGCCTGTTTGTAATGCCAATAACAGCTTTTTACTAAATGCATATGATAGTTTATACGATACCTATAATGAAAAAGCAATTTTTAAAATTTTTGTCTGTCTGTCTGTTTGTTCCGGCTAATCTCCGAAACGGCTGGACCGATTTTGACGGATTTTTCACTAACAGATAGCTAATGTTATAAGGAGTAACTTAGGGTACTTTTATTTTAGAACAATAATTTGGGTTCCGCATAAAAAATTAAAACCCATGCAATTGTGAACAACATCAGATTTAAATAGGGAAGTATTGACATCCACGCGGGCAAGGCCGCGGGCAACAGCTAGTATTTAAATATGTTTCACTACCTATGCAGTACGCATCCATCGAAAACCCACCCGTAAAAACTTTGTTACTGTGCGAGAACATACCATGTGACAGTTCCAATAATGAGTTGCGGCGTGTTCTTGAGTGGTGCCAGCATGGGTTCCCCGAGCAACCCGTTGACCACCATGCCACCCGCGAAGATCACCAGCATAGTAGACAGCCAGCATGACAGGGGGTGCTTCCGGGAGAACGCTTGTGCACCTGGAAATGGAAAGAATGAAGAGTTTTACAGCCTGCTGATTAGCTAACACGGCCATTTTCATAGGTTGGCAAATCTCAGCACTTGGTGGAACGTAGTTACTACAGCCACAGCCTATAGAACCTGCAATTTAGACAAAGAGTCTAGATCTAAATGCTAGGGGCCGTATTTTGAAGAATTTGCTGTAATTTTTCCAGCGTCAGAGAGAGACGGAGCTATACTTGATCTATAGCACCAACTCTTTTTCGCAACGGAATCATGATGGCATTAATACTTCTTAATAAGGACCCTGTTCCTATAATTTCACGGTGGTAGAAATGGTGTGGTGCTGCGGTACCTTTAGGCTGCGCTCTGTCATGAAGAGCTCTACTTATATTGATTTTTAAAGGACGGTTTACACCAAACGTTCTATTTCCACTCTACCAAATTATTTTTGTGTAAACAGGAATAGTACAGTTGCAGTCTTTCGTTGGTCTACCCATAGGTACTAATAAATGTCTTGTATGTCAAGAAAATAAAGCCCTTGCTCTGGTTTTATGTCTGTTTGGTCTAAACCCACCTTTACCACGATCGTAATCTCATTAATTATACCTATGTATTGCTATAAGGGCACGATTCTTCGTCCGGGATAATAACCTACGTAACACCTAACTTGGAGGTTCGATTCAGTGACCCAAATTAACGTAGAGCGACTACCATTTGACCTCTGCCACTCATTGCCCGCAGGGCGCAGAGAAACTAGGGAACTAGGTTTTGCAAATGTAGGTCATAATAACGGCCCTCCCTACAGGTCTATACATCTTACCTATCGTTGGAGTACTTATTCATGATTACCCATGCTATATTTAGATTGAGACTTGCTTGCTTACTGTTTGGGAATTCTGCAGTCTCTAAGGGCGAATTTCACCAATGAAACTGAACGCGATCTAAACCACGTTTCAGAGCTGTCAGTGTCACCATTGTTCTGGAATATTGACACTGACAGCTCTTGAACGCAGGTTAGATGCCTTACATTTAACCAATCGTGAATCGAGGTCACTTTCATTGGTGAAATTGGCATTTGATAAAAAGTAAGGGTTCCGCCTTTCCTACATAATTTACTCCTGCAGCAAGCAGAGACCTATACTAAATTACTTATACGAGTACATATAAGCACTACCCAATGATTTTGAAGTCCTTGGATAAATCGAGATGGCGTTACCTATTTTTAACCAAGAACCAAACGACATGGGCATAAACATTGCTCTGGCGCTGGCACTACACCTACTACCCTAAGGGCCTTATCACACTAGCGATTTGTAGCGATTTGCGAGCGTGTTTCCAGCGAGGCGATTATTTAATACGTTCGTCAAGTGTGCGCAACGT
Organism: Fissipunctia ypsillon; assembly: GCA_947568875.1. Classification (NCBI taxonomy): domain Eukaryota; kingdom Metazoa; phylum Arthropoda; class Insecta; order Lepidoptera; family Noctuidae; genus Fissipunctia; species Fissipunctia ypsillon. Next base: position 8,059,363 of record OX387659.1, on the reverse strand, counting down.
GTTCGCCGCGTTTGCGGAACGACAGCTGTTGACGTGAGTGTACAAGAGAGAGCGAGTGTAAAATATTGTGAAAACGCGGAGCGGAGAACATGTGGCGTAGTCGCGTCGAGCTCGCTTTGCACACGCGGAGAGCAAGTTCCTAAATCGCCTCACTGCAAGCACGCTGGCAAATTGTCAGTGTGATAACACTCTACCGTCTTGCAATTGTGTTAGGTAGCTGTATGTGGCTCTACTCATGTGGCTGCCATAAAATTACGGTTTCCAATAATGCGGTGCGATCGTAATCGAAACAGCTATAACTGTTTTAAGTGTCAGGCTATTTGTGTTATGACGAAAATACACAAGCTTGCATGCCAATGACCCATTGCTTCTGATTGGTGAATGTCACAATGGCATGCAAGCTGCTTGCGTAGTTTTGTACAAGCTAATGTGTATTTTCGCCCTAACTGAGCGGTGTAAACAAGTCTACCGATTGATTTTCAGTCGGCGCCACAGAAACATAAATAAACGTTACCTTTAGGACACCGAGACAGTACGTGTCTGTGCGTCTGGCAAAATAATAATAGAGAACCAAAATGTACATCCTGTCGTCTAACTGACAATCACTCTCGTCTAACTATCTTGGTCGGCTACTGTTGATTATTGTGGAAAGTTCGTAAGTCGTTCGAATTCGAACGTTCGAAGTATCTAACATACATTAACATAGGTAATGGTTAAATGAAATCAGCGGGGCAATTGCGTATACTTACAGTAGGAATCGGTTTCATTTTGACAGTTCAACAACATTCATTGCGCTATTTATGTTGAGCAGACAAATTTTTCGAACTTAAGAAGCAATGGACTAGCAATTTGCTTCACAATTAAGTATTTAGATTCTGATTGATAGTGTGTTACGCAATTAGAGTGCAATTCGTTACAGAGGGGTGCACACGGTGCAGTGCAGTATTTTATTATCCACTGCCCACCCTTTGTAAACGAGTAGATACCCATGACAAGGGGCCAGAACGTATTTTTAGCGCGTCTGTAGCACCAATCCCACAGTTATGTATAAAAATGATTATAATGAAATTCTCCTGTTTTTTGACGTCGGCGGATGTGCGTGTTTCCCGACCCGGATAAACGTTTATATTGCAGCTTTTTATAGCGTACAAATCAGGCATAATGATTAAGAACATACCTCATATTAAATTAAGTACCTACATTGCGTCCTGTGCTCATTTAGGAAGGCAGAATAAATCAGGAAGAAAAATTATTATGTATTAAAATTGCTAGTGGTCTCGCGTCTGTCATGATTTCATGAGACAACTGTGTTTGCTGGCTTCAGGCCAACAACCTGTCTCTTGGCATTTTAATATTAAAATACAGCAGGTTATCTCAACACGTGGTTTTAACGGTTAACCAATTTATTGTACGGTTTCAAATATTGCTCTTACATTTTGTAAAGGCACCGCTGACACAGCCTGCGGGGCTCCGTCCGACATTTCATATTGAATTATTGGGGAAACGTATGAGTGGATTTTAGGCCCTGCAATACAGTTCATACATGCACAGATACAACGCAACGCGATCATTTGAACAAGCCTAACTTGCGGAAAGTTTTATACCTTCCTGAATTGATACCTGCTGAGGACAAGACTGAATGCTATTCCTTTGTTTCATTGGAGTAACTTTGGAAACTAGTAGGTACAGTTAATTACATTTTTTATGTATTGTTATAGAACTCTTAAAATACCACACTACCGTGCCAATGACACTGGTTATCGTGATCTTTACGTCTCAAAAGGCACCCAAAAGGCAAGTCCTGCAAGAAGGTGCAAAATTTAGCATGACGCTATAATTTCAATACAGCATTAAGATTTTATTTGGAAGTGTGATTTCATACAGGCGCTATCGCTATATGGCACCCTTCCATAATTATGGATACAATAATGTCTGTGTAAGTATTATTCAATGAAGCAACGCTTGATTTAAAGTTAGTATAAATGTTTTGGTACAATTTTTCCCTTTTCGAGCATGAAGTGAAAGATTATTGATGACGTAGTACTTCGTGGAAACTAATCCGTAATTTCGCGAGTGAGTAGTGTGGCTCGTTGGTCTAGGGGTATGATTCTCGCTTCGGGTGCGAGAGGTCCCGGGTTCAAATCCCGGACGAGCCCGTGAGAAATCACTTTTAGATCGCGAAATGGTTTTCTAAACAGAGAGCGTTCAAATGCTTTTTTAATTTTTTTGGGGAAAGATTTATTTTTCAGTTTAGCGCCATCTATTTGCTAGGTGTAACAAGACGAAGGCCGCTAGTCTTCAAGCCAGTTGAAGCTTCGGCGAATGTGACGGTGTAGCTAGTTCAATAAGGTTCTTATCAATCTTATCTAAAACCTAACCTCACCAGCTCACCATGGGAAAATAATGAATTGTGTATTTTTTCCACAACAAGTTACAAGTGTCTACGTTAGTGATAAGATCAAGGGATCACTCATTTGATAAAAAATAAATATGATACTTCGGAAATTATTTATTTATAACATTTTTTACCCACATAAAAATAGATGCTGTAATTTCAACTAATGTCATTTTCTTTCCGACTTAAATGTGTTTATGCAAATATATTGTGTTCAGTTAACATTAGCTGTTATTGGATCTATTCGGTCTGGATGCTGCGGGAACGATCTATTTATAAACACGTTTAGGTGTCTTTTATTTTAGAACATTTCACCGTACAAATTACTTTTCGAACATAAATTGATTACAGGATGCGGAAGTGCGACGATAAACCCTATTATTTTGGCGGGTTCCATTTAAAAATAAATGAAATACCACTTACCGGATCCTAAATCCTCTCTGACTGCAAGAGCGCATAATAGAGAATGTGCTATGTCGAAATATGGGTACATTTTAAGTTTAATGACCTGGTTGGCCAGGTCCAAGAACGCTTCGGGATCCATGGTGGTAGATTTTAGTTTATTTCACGGTTTACTATCAAATATTTGCACAACTACACACCGACAATAGCGTGACACGGTGACGCGCGTCCGCGACTAACCGCGGGCGATGTTGCCGCGAGACTGGGACGCGAACAGCTCGCTCTCACTAATATGTATATTAATGCCTTTTATTATTTTGGTCAGACGCAACAAATATCTCGTTTTGACTCCGGGATTAGCATTGAGCGACAGGTTGCTTGGTTATAAACAATTCATGTCAAATGATTCGACTTTCTTGTTCGAGTCCATTTCAATTTAGAAAATGCACAGTAATTTTGACACTGTAAATCAAGTTTCCGTAGTGTAGCGGTTATCACGTGTGCTTCACACGCACAAGGCCCCCGGTTCGATCCCGGGCGGAAACAAGTTGATTTTATACTTTTTTAGCTGATCATTTTTATCTTCATGCTTCCTTGAACTAGTGGTGATCAGAGATATCTGAAAATAATCTATATAAATAAAAATGAAATGCTGTTCGTTGGTAAGCGCATCACTTGAGAACGTCTGAACCGGCAATTTTTTTGAGTGTTCGTAATAGTCCGAAATAGTAATAATAATATTCAATTTCTATGGATTATATTAATATATTATTCCCGGAAAAATTTCAAATTCGGGTAAAACTGAAACGGAAAACGGCCTTTCTTCTAAGGGATTTTTGTATGAACTATTGAAATTGGATAGAACAACGTCTGCCGGGTCAGCTAGTTAATTTGTAAATATTTGTTTAGAGTTTAACAGCATAGTATATTGTAGCAGTGAAACTTACGTTTCGAAAACTGTGATTGTTAGCAAGGCCAAGTTTGCTGCAACAAACGATTGTCAAGCGAATGATGCAAAATTAACGTCGTATTGGATTACCTACTAAAGCTCATTTTGATAGTAAATTATATCTGCAACTGTATAATAAAATAAAGGGAATTTAATAAAACCAACGACAATATTGTTAAAGATATATTTGTAACAATAATTTCATAATTTACAACATATCAAACTTTATAAAAAATATAAGATTACATAATTTAGGGAACGAAAACATTTATAATAATAATAATAGTTGTTACAATTTCATCAGTCTTTTATATTATTTGATCTGTACACAGCCAAATCTTTGGAAATATGAAATAATAAATAATTTTACTGAAATAAATTCTACAGAGTATTCTAATGGGGTAATAATTGCACTTGTTAAGGAACATTTTAATGTGCATTCAAATGTAACTAAATTTGAGTATTCTAGTCGAGCATTAGTGTGCATTTCATATAATGTAAAACGAATAAAAATTTAAATTGATCTGATATGAATTTTTAGTCTTACGATTACTATTCACGGAAAAAAGATGTTTTTATTTTCTTTTAAATTGTTTTTATAAGGTTTACATTTTTACTATTGACTTTTCCGACTTCTACCTTAAATTAAAAAAAAAAAAAACTATCTCTGATCATAAATTTTGCCTCCTTACATTAGCCTTACACTATTAGAACTTATATTTAAATCAGGGTTTCTTAAAGTGGGGTCCACGGACCCCCTGGGGGTCCGTGGCATGTGCACCAGGGGTCCGCAGTAGGTCAGCTAACTCTTAACCTATTTACTAGAAAATAGTGTAATAATCTCGTCTAGGTTAAGCCAAGAACTCACCGCGACGGTAACGTATCGTCAGTCTCAAAACATGAGTTAATTGAACAATGACTAAACTTCTAGGGCAGGGTTTCTTAGCAGCACAGTTGTTTCATGTTTGTCTCTGATACTCTGATCTGTTCATTTACTCCTGTGGCGCCACGTCTCTCACTGTAGTGAGTAATGAAACTACCAACTAATAAAAGTGATTTTTCTATATAAATATGGCTCGTTTTCTTTACTTAAAATATTCTTTGACAGGGGTCCGTGGAATTATTTATATTGTGAAAGTGGTTCGTGACTGCAAAAAGTTAAAGAAACCCTGATTTAAATGGTATATAACATAAAACGATTACGTGAGGAACTCCAAGTAACTTAAACACCCAAGTGTGGGTTAGTCATTACAAATCACAAGCGCATCATGTGACTTTAAGTCATTGACATAAGGTAGAAACTGCAATGAGTGAGGCGCACTCTTAAAATGCAACAACAAGCAACCGACTTCAATATACTTTTGCGACAGATCTGCTAACCTAACAATAAAATTAACGCGGTAAAATTATAGATTACTCCCGGGGTAAACAAAGATTTATTACGTTTTCTACAAAAAAAATAATATTGACATTGTTTTATAGACTTCAAAACTATTTTTTGGAAGATAAAAATCCTTACTGTAGAAATAAGAGACACAGTTATTGAACGCCGTAAATGAGTTAAGAAAATTGACTGATAGCATGGTGATACTGTGACACCATTAGTGTCACAGTATAAGATGGTGTGGAGTGAAAACCGAGCCAAATAATGTACCGATTGTAGGTTGATTAAAATCGTATACTTACATAAATAAATGAATATAATTTTTTTTGTACCCACATATTTTAATTAATTACTTCCTTTAACAATTCCAACAAAACCCGGCCATGCTAATTAACAATGATCAATTATTATTTTCACATAAATGTCACTTGCTCGTATAATCTCAACAGAAAAGTATATAACAAATAATAAAAAAATATCATTCTGATTACCCGGGAGCTAAATAATGGCAAAGTAATAAAATGGACCAAATTGCGAGATTCACAAAGTAATTAGCGGTATAGAAAACATATGCTTATATCATACAAATTGCGCTTATACTATGTGGAGACTGAATACGTCAATAAATGATAACACTAGCAAGACTAGTGCATATGAGTACCTATATTGAAACCACCAACCATACATAAATCCAAACATCGAAATTAAAAAATACAATATGTCGCAGAATTAACGCACAATCCTTAAGGGGTCATTGTACTCATCATTATGAACACCTTTTACTATGGGACCAAACCTGAAATCGCGAAAAAAATCAGCCGTTCCCTATATTTTGACGAGTTATGTGAACATAAATGTAGAGAACACCAGATTGTTTTCGCGATTTCAGTTTTGGGCCCATAGTAAAAGTTGTTCATAATGATGATTACAATTAGTGACTAATTGGATTTCAATTCAATTAATCTTTATTGCAATCCATAATGTACACATAGACACATACATACATGTCGGTGGTGGTAATATTATTTATTTAATTGAATTTTTGTCATGTACATTGAGAACGCCATTAATTAGATACACGAAGGTCAATTATTGTCGAATTGACGTCTCTACCCTGTATACAGCACCAACGCTTGCCAGACTCACACATCGTCTAAACGTCTATTTTCACTTTGTTAAATGGAAAACGTGAAAGTTTATCGCGCGGTACTAATTATCGTAGCGTGGTGTTAATGTCTTGTAATAATCTACGCACGTCTTATGCTAATTTAATGTGTTGCACTAATTAAAGTGTATACAGGCCATAGGGTACTTACATAAAGAAACAGGTTTCCGGCACAAACAAACCCGTGCGAGTCGTTACCGATCGGTAGGTACAGGGTTAATAAGGTAGTCGGCACCGACAAGTTTAAACCTGTATCTTTATAAGTGAGCACATAAGATAACATGGGAATATTATAACTGCACCGATCGGTACCGACCCGCACTGACTCTCCTGTACCGGAAACCTGTTTCTCTATGTAAGCACACTTAACGTCAACGGAATGCGTCACAATACAGGCAGATTAACGTAGATCGCCGTAATTTATGCTGATTTAGAAAAAAAATACTCATCATTCAGTTACAGATTTTTTGAAATGTTGTTCGTTAAATATAATTGACATCCATTACTTAACTTGCCTGTTTTGTAAATAGTTTTTAATAGGCAAAGGCAACTGCAGCCGTCGACAAAGTGCCGCTCGTGTATTTGAGCACCGTACTGCAGATGCCTCTGACGTTAACGCGTGCCGCGGGTGTGTATGAGCACTTAGCGTAGGGCAAAACTTGGCTAATTCGTGATATGCAGCTATTCGGTGATAGATAATTGTGTTTTATTACCAAGTTACTACTGACTTGATAAATGTACATTTTTCAATCATTATAGTATTTGCCACATTTTTAGATATAAGTTAGCAAAACTTATTTTGTCTACTATATCACAGTAAATTTAAAAAATAGTCTGATCAATGAATCGAATTTTACAAGTAAAAAACAAAACTATCACCGATTACCCAAGTTTTGCCCTACCTATCGCTTAGTTCAAAGCGGCCACGATGATGATATTAACGATACATAATGTGGACAGACTTAAGACAACACACGTGAATAAATTTAAACTAGTAACGAACAGCACGGCAGCCTCCTATGTTGGACTGTGCGAGATTTACTGAAATTAGAAATAAATATACTTATAACAGTAATAATATCAGTAGTTAATATAATATAAACATAATATAACTAATGTTAAATGGTTTTGATAACAATAACATAACATTACGCCTGTATTCCTCGGAGGGTTAGGCGGAGGTGTACCTACAACACACCCACATTTCGCCAGTTATGTTTAAGTCCCATGTAATAAGGGGGGAGGGCGAGCCTATTGCCATCCACCGGGCACAAATCCAGAGTCCGGGCTGCTATTGAGAAATTCTTGATGGAAAAACCCAATAACACTTTGCCCGACCTGGGAATCGAACCCAGGACCTCATGCTCAGCAGTAGCGCTTGCGACCACTACACTCTTCGGATTTAAAAAAAAAAACGGTTTGTGAGCCAAATTAACCATTGTTTTAAACATGTCTAAAGATGATGAAAAATGTCAGTGTATTTGTGGCCACACTTCCACTCCGTAAAAGGCTAATTAAATCCTTGCATTGTATAAACAAATTATTACAACTGTTAATAGTTAATTAAAATCATACCACACAATTTTCACAAATTGCGCGTTTTCATGTAGTCACTTCATTTGTTTAACACTTTGATAAGAGTTAAATTAAACTTACTTATTTACAAAAGTGTTTTATACAATTTACTTATGAAGTATAATCATCATCTGCTTAGACTTTTCCCATCTATATAGGAGTCGCCTTCCAGTCTAACCGGATGCAGCTGAATAGTATTTTACGTGGAGCGACTAGCTATCTGACCTCCACAAACCAGTTACTGGGTAATACGTTACCCCTTGGTAAGACTGGTTGTCAAGACTTTCGGGCTTTTGAGGACCCGTAACAACTGTCAAAAATCCACGAATGACAGCCGGGACCAACGGCTTAACGTGTTTTCCGAGGCACGGAGGTGTCTTGGTATGTAAAGATGGTCACCCATGCACGGACCAATCGCGGCAAGCGTAGCTTAACCTGATCCACCAATAGTACCACCAGTAGACCCGATCCGATCAATCGACCCATGCGGCTGTTATTACTTAGAAAGAAATTGTTAGAAAGAATGTTCAGTTTTTTTAACTACTCAAGCCTTTAGTAAAAACGATCGACAATTTATGAATTACGTAGCGTAGGAAACAACCCAAAGGAATCAAACATCTTACAAGGAAAGACATACATAATCAGCCTATAATATTCCCACTGCTGGGACACAGGCCTCCTCTCTGTGAGAGGGAGAGGGCTATAATCCACCACGCGGGCCACTGGGCGGGTTGGGGATGTGATGTCACATGTCTTCGAATTTTTTATTCTAACATGCCGGATTCCTCGCGATGTTTTCCTTCACAGTTTTGAGAGCAGTGGTGATGAAATAAATTACACAAAGTAATGTGCCTGCCTGGGTTCGAACCCAGGAACTACGACACGTAAGTCGGGGCCGTTACCATTGGGCACGCAAGCACACAAGCTACAAGGAAAGAGATATCGTCAAAAGAGAATGTCAGTGTTACCTTTGCCTCCTTACATGGTGTTACTTCCTGATATGTTTTTGCCATCTGAGTTTCGTCTGTCTGTCTCCGTTATCAGCGATCCTGAGTAACAAATAAACAGTACAGTAAATGTAAAAGTATGAAAATTATGTGTGCAGTTATGGCTCTTATGAAGTATGGAGCAGGCATTAACAAAGGTAATTTTGGTATAAAAATATGAACATGCTACGTTGAGTCGGTTTTGCTCTCTCGTCGACTAATACATCAAGATATTCAACAGACGCTCATTAACCTATTGACCGGCCCGGTCGGATTAACACGACTAATGTTTACGTGCCCGTGACGCCTCAGTCGTATTGACACGACGGAGAACCTATGTTCGTTTTTTGTTTTTTATTTCATCGCACATCCCTATTCTTCGTAGATATTTATATGTATATCGATTTATGAGCTGGTGGCACAGCAACTGATACAAAACTAAGCGGTTAATAGGTTAGAATTGATACTTTAGTTCACATTGTTATTTTTACATAAATCTCAAAGTTATTGAGATGTCGAACAGATTGCTTCTGATGGGTATAACCATATTTTTAACCGTCACACAACAAATAAACACTCAAGGGCAATGGGTCATAAAGGCGAGAATTAATGGATTTTTTAACTGTGCATTGTTTGTATTCGAAGACCGCATCGAGACGGTGAATGAGGTAGACCAACATACGTTGATGCAATGTGTGATAAGTTCCATATGCGGACTGCGGCTGCATTATTCTACATTTCAAATGTTGTATTTTCATACTGATAGTTTAAATATTAATTTGAAGGGCTCGTGGCTAAGTGATAACAGTCGCACGGGTCGATCTAAGGTTAAGCTACGCTTGCCGCGGTCGGTTTCTGGATTAGTAATCATCCATTACATATAGAGACCAATTGTTTACTTACCACCTAAGCATATACATCATGGAATGTAATAAATGATTGAGTATCGAGACCCCTCCGTGCCTCGGAAAAAAGTCCCGGCTGTCAATCGTAGATCTTTGACAATCGTTAATCGTTACGGGTAGTCAGAAGCCCAAAAGTCTGACAACCAGTCTTAACACGGGGTATAGTGTTACCCAGTAAATGGGTTGTGAAGGTCAGATAGGCCGTCGCTCTATGTTAACCCTTTAACCGCCTACGACGGATTAATCCGACAAATATTTTCGTGTCCATTTCGCCAGGGTCGTATATTTACGACCAAATATCGTAATGATTCAAGTTGCCCGGCGCTGGGGGCACGACAACTGATATGAAGTCGGGCGGTTAAAAGGTTAAATGGAAACCGACCCAACATAGTTCGGAACAGGCTAGGCAGATTGATTTTGAGTGTATAATTTTATTATTAAAAAGTAAACGATAAAGAGGTTGAAATAACAGGGAATTCAGAAGTAATATTTATTATTATTTTCTTCACAAGGGCGAAAAGTTAGAGTTTCAATACGACGCTGAGTGCTTTTCATTTCTCATCAGGCGTGATTCATTTGCTGAGTTTTAAGTATGAAAATAATTATGTCAAAACAATAATTGGGAGGCAATGCAATGCAAAATATCATAAAATCATAAGTAAATTTTTAACTATAAAATACTCTTACAGTCTTCAAATAGATTATTGAAACCACCCCCACAAATCACAAACTCTTCGACAAACTGAGCTCTTCGATATAGAATTTGGGTATTCATAAATATTGTTAATGGAGACATGAGCTCGATTTTCACTAAAAGAAAGGCGGGCTTGGTCAGAAAAAATCTAATTAAACTCTGATTTTTAATTTGCTAGACTAAAATTTCATAACATAACATGACTAAAATGTCAAAATTACAAAAACGGTCGATCGCAGCTGTCGTTTTGGTCTAACAAATAAAAAATCAGAGATTAGAATAGTCAAAAAACTTCACATAATGATTTCGAGGTGAAAGTATTTTTCGAGGAAAAGACGGTGATAATAGCTTGAAGTAGGTATTTTTTGGTAGATGTTACTCGGGTAACCTCTACCAGAATATACCTATTTCAAAGTCTGTGTAAAAAACATATCACGAACTGTAATATGCTACTGAAACTGTAAAATATGAAGCAAGCAGTCACATGCAAAGCCGTTTTTAACATGGTTTGTAAAAAGGTCGTAATAATGAGTTTTATCGCAAAAATATGGTTTAATGACGATTTTTAATCAATGCAACGTTATTGATTTTTACGGATCACTGTACTACAATAACATTTAGAAATAAAAAATAACAATGAAATTGATAAGGCAAATATGAAAAGCGTTTATTATCAGCGCAGACAGATAATAATTGTGTTTTTTTAAATATTTATAGAGACGTTATCATTCCCAAAAAAAAAAATCATGCTTTTAAGAAGAGAGTGAAACTACTGCAAACTTGAGGCAAGCCAAATTACTATGAAGAATTCTGAGAACGCATTTCAAATGATAAATCAAGCATCTGCAATAAAATCATCAGAATACCTTTCTTTTTGCTGGGCACACTCTTAACCGTTCGCCCATTGGCTGAAAAACAAAGAAACAAAATCTCGATCAATATACTCCAACGTACCAAGTGATGTATTTCGTTGCTTAAAGAATTTGTCTTTAATTTTAACAGACCAAATCTTTAATTTCGTACCGATTTTCTGTTCGTTATTTGGAGTTCTCGGGATTTTTGACGGCGTCAACTCTTGCTGTATGAATTTTTGCGTTTCTTCTTTTGGAGATTCTCCGTGCTCTATAATCGTTTCTTCTGACTTCTCCCATATAGGGGGTGTTTCAGGCTCTGTTAGTAGTACTTCTGATCTTTCGGGAGTGGAGCAGGGTGCTTCGGATATGTGGAGTGAAAATGGTGACTCTATTTGTTGGCCATTTTCCTCGGATGTTTGGTTCGGGATGTTGTTGTGGTATACCGTGTCTTGGTCCGACTCTGTTGTGAAATCTGATCGGTCGCTCTTAGGACTTGTAACGTTGGTCAACTGTAATAGTTTCATTTAAATTACAAATATTTTGTTTAAAACTGTGTCCTTTATAGTTAATTCAAAGCATTAGTTTTGATTGGACCATTTACAGTTTACAGGATACTTTTGAATAGTCAGGGACTTGTAAGACACACAGCTAATTAGACGCAATTATCATTAACACATTGACGAGTTATGTCGTCGACTGTGAGTCCGTGTCGGGGCACACATGACGTTTTAACTTTTCAGATGTATGGACGCCAGCATATCAAGCAACCCGAAACTAAAATTTTCCCAATCAACCTAATAAAGTCAAAAATCTATTAAAGAAATTTGACAGATTGTAGTAGCTTGATGTGCTGGCGTCTGTGAATAAAATAATAATAAATGTAGATGATACTAGCATACAAACATAACAACCTTGGTATACTGCAAACATAATATCATTTGTATGCTGATAGGCCGCGTCCTATTTAAAAGCGACCGTCGCCGCGTCGTCGCGCGAATACGCGATCGGTCGCGTGCATGTCACTTTTCGTTCGGAAAACCGTAAAGCGCCCTCTGTCGGCGCGACCATGCGTTCAGGTTCACCGAACAAAAAGTTAGCACGATCGTGTATTCGCGCGACGATCGGTTTTAAATAGGACGAACAACAACAACAAAACAACATTTGCATTACTACCCGGTAGGGTTGTATAAAACACCCTGATTTATAAGATACTCGCAACCGTATATGACCAGATGTATGACCGTGTATGATCAGATGTATGACCGTTTATGACCAGATGTATGACCGTTTATGAACACATGTATGACCGTGTATGACCAGATGTATGACCATGTATTACCAGATGTATGACCGTGTATGACCAGATGTAAGACCGTGTATGACCAAATATATGACCGTGTATGACTAGATGTACGACCGTGTATGACCAGATGAATGACCGTGTATTACCAGATGTATGACCGTGTATGACCAAATATATGACCGTGTATGACTAGATGTACGACCGTGTATGACCAGATGAATGACCGTGTATGACCAGATAGGTGTATGACCGTGGATGAAGCAAAAAGGAGTACAGCTGTACAAGTATCTTTTGGCGCGTGGCCAAAATGGAAACTAACGCCGCCATCTTGTTATTTCAATATTATTTCACAAAACAATTTCACAAATGTTCACCAAAACGCACTCCTGTTAATGTCATTCCAGCGCTAAACGATCCAAGTACTGGCGACTGGTAAGGATAGTCCCAAAAGGCGTTCTGTAGTTTCTGTCTGCCCCCATTGGTAAAAGACGTTAGTTTAAGGGGAAGCGCTAAGATAGCCTGCGAAATTCATATTTTCTTACGATTTTTGCAATTTGCAGGTCAGTATTAGGTTGTATGTTGATTAAAATATGATTCGCGACCGTAACAAATATGTAGGTATTTACAAAATTATACCATTAAAATCATTAATACCAAGACCAAGGAATCCGATTGAATGACTATTTCATGAAATCTTGACAATTGAGGATTTGTCAAGATTTCATAAATTGAGGATTATACTAACTTAAGGAGTCGTATTACTGATTCTAATTATTATAATTCTGTAAATACATATTTGTCACGGTCGCGAATCATATTTTAATCAACATCATCATCTGCCTAGCCTTTTCCGAACTATATTGGGGTCGGCTTCCAGTCTAACCGGATGCAGCTGAATACCAGTATTTTACATGGAGCGACTGCCTATCTGACCTCCATAACCCAGTTACTGGATAATACGATATCCCTTGGTAAGACTGGTTGTCAGACTTTCGGGCTTCTGACGACCCGTAACAACTGTCAAAGATCCACGAATGACAGCCGGGACCAACGGCTTAACGTGCTTTCCCAGGCACGGAGGAGTCTCGGTATGTAAAGATGGTCACCCATCCACGGACCAACCCCGGCAAGCGTAGCTTAACCTGATGGATCGACCCATGCGGCTGTTATTACTTAGCCACGAGCTCCTCATATTTTAATCAACATACAACCTGCAAATTGCAAAAAGCATAAGAAAATTTGAATTTAGCGGGCTACCCTGGCGCTTTCGCCAAGTTAAAGTTACATAACCAGTTGGGCAATTCCGAATCAACACGTCAATGAAACGTAAAAAACAACCAAAATTTTAATCAATCAATACAACCTATACTTGTACATATTATTATTATTATGTTAGTAATTGTATAGTGTATTTAAGATTTGAAAAAACTAAAGCACTTGTGTGAATTATTACATTTAAATTAATAATAATATACTAAAATACACTGTATTCAAAAATTATACTTATACAACCTAATACTAACTAGCAAATTTTCTTACGATTTTTGCAACTTGCAGCTCAGTGTCTGGCTGTATGTTGATCAAAGTATGATACGCGACCGTAAAAAATATGTATTTACAGAATTATAAAATTAGAATCAGTAATACAATTTCTTGAGTTAGTATAATCCTGAAATGTTAAGATTTCATGAAATAGTCATTCCATAGAATTATTTGGTCTTAGAGTTGTATTGATGACTTTAATGATTATAATTCTGTAAATACATATTTTTGACGACTGCGAATCATATTTTAATCGATATACAACTTAATACTGACCCGCAAATTGCAAAAAACGTAAGAAAATTTGAATTTCGCGGGCTACCCTGGCGCTTTCACCTTAAGTATGTGTATTTGTAAAATACCGTAAAACTGGAGTCCTCATCAGAGTCGGCATCGAGGTCCACCATCATCTTCTCGATCAGCCTCTCCATGGTCGTCTCACTAGTGGACGCCGCCGGGCTCGTGTGCTCACGGCCGCGCTTGCTCCGCTTTACGACCTGGAAGACATTGAAATAATAAAAATAAAGGTTTTGATCTTGGAATTTGTATAATATTCCCTAAGACTAGTTGGCATGGCAAATGAAATAGGCTAACAGAAACTTTCGAAGCAACCATTAGGAGGCGCTGCAGTTGACAAAATAGAAATAGAAATCATTTATTTGCTTATAATGTATGTATACAGATCAAACGCATAACTACACTGCTTAGCCGTACCTTTTTACCTTAATTCAAAATTCGCTTGTCACATGCTAACTTTTTCAAACAAAAGCCACTAGATAGCCTCCAAATTGTCGATTTGTTGTTCTATTGCCGTATGCATTATTTTATGAATTTAATTTCATGTCGATTAAAAATGTTACCTTATAAACATTTATACTTAATCATAATGATCATACCAAGTCTAATCTTTATTTCAAAACGCCTATGAAGAACCTCTTCGTTACGAACATGAACGTTTTGTTATCTCGATGAGATATAATAAGATGGTTAGTTTTTCAGTGGTTTACCAAAACTACAAATGCCATACAAACAACACTATGCATGTGCTTAAACAAATTTTGTCTTTCATGGCACCAGCTAGGTACCCAAGTTTGTCATACTCGTGGCTACTAAACAATCGAATGAGTATGTGCCTATTTTAATCTGAGGGGTAATTCTCGTAATTTTAAGAACGTTCACAGTCTCAATATGTCAAAAATACCTATCATTTCCGAACTTTTTTGACAAGTTTTTGACATTTGATTGTCGCTGAGATGAGATTGCGACTAGACTTTGAACGTTTTTAGTTACGGGAATTGGGCTTCTGTTTTCCCAGTGACAAAAATACTTGTTTTTATTTCGGAGAAATACCTAAGTACAGTAATTTGAAGTTGGTTACGGTGAAGTAAAGAGTTCCTTAATATCAGAAAACTTAATGTATTTACATTTCCGTGAGGCGGCGACCGGTCCGTCGGTTGAACGCGTCCCAGAGGGTCATGGCCATCCGGTTAGCCCGGGGATACCGCACGGTCTCCGGGGAGGCGGCGAACCTCCTTGCCGGTTTACCGCCATGGGATCTGGAGGCAAAAGTCCTCGCGCACATATGGGAGTGGCGCGAGGAGGCAGGACGCCGGGGCGTAACTCCGTTGCCGCGAGAAATCGCGGCACGGCGGACAGAGCTCTGGCAGGATCTCATGGCGGCATGGAGAGTGCGATTGTCGCAACCCAGCGCTGGGCACGCCACAATTGCGGCGATAAATCCCCTCTTTGAGGAGTGGCTGGAGAGGCGCCACGGCGTCCTCACCTTCCGCCTGACGCGTGTCCTCACCGGACACGGGTGCTTCGGGAGGTACCTGTTCCGGATAAGGCGGGAGGAAACGCCCGGGTGTCACCACTGTGTGGATCGCCCGGAGGACACGGTGGAGCATACGGTGGAGGTCTGCCCGGCTTGGGCGGAGCACCGCCGTGTCCTCGCGGAAGCGATCGGCGGCGGCGATCTCTTGCGTCCGGCCCTGGTCCAGGCCATGGTACGAAGCGAGAGTACATGGGAAGCCATTACCTCCTTCTGCGAAGCAGTAATGCTCGTGAAGGAGGAGGCGGGACGCGTGAGGGAGAGGCAAGCTTTGCGCCCTCACGCCCCTAGTCGCCGCAGGAGACGCCCTGGGCGTCGGGAATTGGCAGCCGATTCCCGGCCACCGTAGGCGCGGGCTTGCGGACGGCGAGCAATGGGTAGTTCGCCGTCCGGTAAGGACCAAGCCCGAGTCGACGGCGCGTCGTGTTCCACGCGCGCCTCAAAGAGATGTCAGCACTATTGACGGGGTCCGCTAGGGCCGATGCCAGCTAGGGTTGCGGGATGTTCGAAAGAGTTACCGTGGCCCCGCCACAGGCAACAGAAGGAACACGGGTGGGTTTTAGTCAGTAAAAGTCTGACACGCCCTCCCGCTCCGCCCAGAGCGGGAGAAGTCATTTGATGATTTCCCATCCACAAAAAAAAAAAAATGTATTTACATACCTTTTTAACGACAGTTTCCGAATTCACATTTTGATAAAAATAACACCATAATATGTAATCACAAAATCACATCACCGCAATAACTGTGACATAATTTTAAATAATAAAACTAATTCATAACCTCAACACCTGGAAAATACTGTTCTCAAAATTTCAAAACAATAACAAATTCGAGTCGCGTGGAATCTTCGCGTGCGATCGCTTTCACAACTCATTTTACGCGGGTCAACGCGGATAGTGCATTTGCGCGAACTTAATGTCTCTCATGCTACAGTTACACTGTCGCGATATGGCGAACTACACTTCGCGCGCTCTCTTTCGCACACCGCTCAATGTCTCGCTGTACAACAGAAAGCGCGCGAAGTATAGCTCGCGTTATCGCGACAATGTAGTCGTAGCAACAAAAGCCGGGCTTCTAATTTCATAAAAATCTGCGTATAAGTACTTAAATGGTACTTACCAATATATCAAGAAATGTAAACGTTTCTATAGCAATTTGTAGGCGAAAACTGCGAGACAAAGAAAGGTATAAAAAGCCTGAAATCAAGCCGACGAGTGTGAGAGAGAAGGCGCATTAATTTGAACGCATTGTATAGTCGGGGCGTAGGTTTGGCAACAAAGCGCGGAATAATTTTATTCTTATGATTACCTATGAATGATTAGAGTTCATGAGTACGTAGATTTGGCAACCTAGCCTAGTGCGCGCGGCAGATTACGCGGAATTCGAAATTTTATTATTCCTATGACATGAATGTTCGAGTTCATTGAGTTGGCGTTTTTTTAAATATGCATTTTTTTATTGATAGGCTTACGTTTGTTGTTGTAAATTATAGATTTTATTAGGGCAAGCCCGGCGCGGTTTGGCTTCTATGAATGTACCGCTGCTGCTGGGTAATACGATACCTCTTGGTAAGACTGATTGTCAGACTTTCGGGCTTCTGACGACCCGTAACGACTGTCAAAGATCCACGAATGACAGCCGGGACCATCGGCTTAACGTACTTTCCCGAGGCACGGAGGAGTCTCGGTATGTAAAGGTGGTCACCCATCCACGGACCAACCCCGGCAAGCGTAGCTTAACCTGATGGATCGACCCGTGCGGCTGTTATTACTTACCCACAGGTTCTAGCATCAGTCTTAGCATAAGCGAGTATAATGTATGTCTATGTATGCAGATAACATGGAATTATTTAACCACAGAGACAACAATAATTCTTTTCTTATTACTGTAAATTATGAAGAACTAAGCAGTTGATGCAGTGCGTTGCATTGGGACTGTTGTCGACCGGACCCTATCCTGCCCTCATCCAACTGATTCCTGCGAGCTTTTCCAGGGCCCTATTTAATATAACTGACAATGTGACATACTTGTCAAAAACTGACCAAGTGCGTATCAGACCACGCACAATGAAAGGTTCCGAGTTGGTATGGATTTATCCCAAAAACAAACTTAATATTATAGTTGAAAAACATCTTCTCCCATACATCGATACACGTCACGATAAATTCTCCAACCGCAAATGTAAGTTTGTAATCGCAAAAAAATGTTTTTTTTTATATTATAAAACCACGAATAATTGATTTTCGGACTTTTTCCTTTACTTGTGCTGTGAGACAGGGCTTCTTGCCAACTTTCATGATTCTAGGTCAACTAGAAGTACCCTATAGGTTTTGATTTATTTGCGAGTATCAAAATATGTTGCATAAATGGCCATATTTTTATATTGCGTTGACTTAGAAGCTTGATTTTTTTAGAGCTCCAAAGGACCGTGGGACCTACGTTTTTGATATTAATTTCTACTTGATAACACCACGCGTTCCTGAGAAAATGGGTCTTGACATACAGACAGACGGACAACGAAGCGATTCTATAAGGGTTCAGTTTTCTTCCTTTTGAGGTACGGAACCCTAAAAATGAAATAATATTATCACATTTTCATGACAGGTGCTGTTTAATACGTTGAGGCTCAGAATGTCAACTTCCCAAAATGTCTCCTGGTACCAAAATGTCAACTTCCCATAATGTCCCTTTCCCAAAATGTCTTTTTCCCAAAATGTCCCTTTCCCAACAGTCCCTTTCCCAATATTTATATAATAAACCTTACCTTTTGACTCTGAATGCCGATACACATGTTGTGGATTTCCACAACTGTCCGTCAATTGTCCGTCAGTGAGAGGTAAGTCCATCAAATTCAAAGGTCAAATCTTGGAATTTTGACAAACTCTGAGGTCAAGGGCATCAAGGTCAATAATATATTTCTCGAAGTAAGGCGTGGTCGACGGAGCCCCGCTTCGCGGGGCTCCTACTTCTGAGAGGTTTAAAAACAATAACCACGAAGGAGATGGCGGGGTCTGAAAGACCCCGCCATCCCCTTCTAACCTAACCTGTCCGAGTCGGGGTGCCCCAAGTCCCAAACTCGCTTTACTCGCTCTTGCATCCTTATTTTTTAGTTGGGTTATAACGCTTAATTCTAAGAATGGGGGACATTTTGGGAAAGCGGCATTTTGGGAAAGGGACATTTTGGGAAAAAGACATTTTGGGAAAGAGACATTTTGGGAAAGGGACATTTTGGGAAAGGGACATTTTGGGAAAGGGACATTATGGGAAGTTGACATTTTGGTACCAGGAGACATTTTGGGAAGTTGACATTCTGAGCCT
The DNA here is from genome assembly GCA_947568875.1 of Fissipunctia ypsillon. NCBI lineage: Eukaryota > Metazoa > Arthropoda > Insecta > Lepidoptera > Noctuidae > Fissipunctia > Fissipunctia ypsillon. Next base: position 8,040,059 of record OX387659.1, on the reverse strand, counting down.
CAACTGTTTAATAAAGCAGAAAACTGAAACAAACTTACAAAATTGTAAGAATACCGGATTGTCGCCTGTCAGCTGTGCCATGTCCATGTCATTGAGAACCGAATGCGCGGTCAGTGCGGACGTGTTTTTTGTTAATTTATTTTACCCAATTTCTTTTTGGAGTAATAATGTACGCTATAATGACTCTTAAAGTGAAACAACAATAAGTACAACTAAGACTAAAGTGCAGTGAAACAGTTGATTTGTGAGCGCGATATCGCGGAGTTCGCGTCAGCCGAGGTACGCTCCGCCTCACCTTGGGGGAAAGAGAAGGGCTGCGAAAAATATATTTCATCCTGGTCGCACCACGGCGGACTCGGAGTGCACGGCAGTTATTTGCAAGTTAGATTTTGAATTTTATTTCTCAATAACCAAAACAATGCCGAGCTGCGGGGCTTGCGGCTCAATAATAACGGATCACTACTATATGGAATGCTCTAATGGAAAGTGTAAGAAAAGTTATGATATAGCATGTCTTGAAGTAAATATAGACGCATTTGAGTCTTATACTGAGGAATACAAAATAACTTGGGTGTGTCCAGAGTGTATCTGCTCAATGCAAAAAAGAGAAAAAAAAAAAATTGTTTATTTCTCACCATTTAAACTTACAGTTACTCAATTAGGTACAAGTGTACAAGTAGGTATTTCACAATTTTGTGGTGATCAGGATAAAATGCACAGAGTATTGACCCTAGCCCCTGAACTAGGCGGGAACCTGTATATCAGGGGATAGTGTTCAGCTATTATCATTATAATTTTTACATTAGGACATTTGTGTGTCACTACTATCGTTCGTCTCAGTAAGTACCATTAGAGAGTGCTAGGGTTTGTTGGTGAGTTAGAAGATTATGAGTTATGGATGTGGGCATGTGTGTAAATATGAGTGGTGAAATGGAAGAAGGTGTGTGAATGATGTAGTGGTGAAGTAAGTGAGGAAGTGTGTGTGTGTGGTAGTTATGCTTATACATGAAGGGTCATTAGTTTTTCAGTGTTTTCGTAATCCAATTGCAATAAGTATATTTTTACATTAGATTTGGCTTCATGGCTGCTAAGTTTTATTATATTCGTTTTTTCGTTAACTTTGTTATAAATTATAGAACTTAGGACATAATGTTGTCGCTTTCCAAATTTTGTGCTGTGTGGGACTCTAGGACAAGGTGCTGGATTTCTGCGTTTACCAGTATCAACAGGCGGGAGGACTGTTCGATGTCTTCTCATAGTGGATGCGAGTACAAAAAGCTGTCGAATGGTTAGCACCTGACATTCTGAGTACAGTTGTCTAGTAGGGTATCTAAAAGGCTTCCTATTTATGACCTTCAGAACAGCTCTCTGGGCTCGCTCCAGGGCTAAAAACATCGTCTTCGAGGCACCGCCCCACACTGGGATACAGTAGTTTATGACAGACTGACACAGTGCGATGTAGATTTTTATAAGAAGCTCTTGTGATGCAGATTCTCTGAGAGTTTTAAACAAGAAGATCATGTTTCTCAACCTTGCTACTACTTTTTTAAGTTGTTTATCCCATCTTAGGTATTCATCGATTTGTACTCCTAAATATCTGACAACACTGGCAGGTGGTATAGCCTTACATTTACAGTTTAGTGTTTTATCTCGACAAGTGTGTGCAATTATATTAAAGTCATCAGGTTGTTTGTTATTTACTCTTATTTTAAAGGCTACGTAATTAGTTTTGTCTAAATTAAGTGTCAGTAGATTGGAGTTGAGCCAGCACATTATTCTCCTAAGGCAATCCTCAGCTATTTGCTTTACGAGAGCCCAACTAGAACCATGTACCACAATAACAGTATCATCTGCATACGTGTAAATTTTTGCATTTGGTGTGGACATTTTACAGAGGTCATTTATGTAAATTTTGAATAATGTTGGGCCTAATACACTGCCTTGCGGCACTCCAAAATTGACAACTTGTTCACCACTGAGATAGGAATCAATACGCACCTGTTGAGTCCTATTAGTCAAATAGTCCTTAAACATAAGAAGAGGTTTTCCCCTGATACCCATGGACTCAAGTTTGGACAGTAAGATGGGGACGGAGACCGTGTCAAAGGCTTTTGCCATGTCCAAGAAGATGCCAAGACATTTGTTTTTGCTATCCAGATGTCTTGCAATGGATTGAGTCAGATCCAGTACGGCATCCTCAGTGGATATACCACTGCGGAATCCATACTGATTATCTGCAATAATATTGTATCGGTTTAAAAAACCATTTAGTCTGGAATTCATGATTTTTTCTAGCATCTTAGATAGTGCGAACAATACTGATATTGGCCTATAATTATTGACACAGTCTCTGTCCCCTCCCTTATGTACTGGGTGAATCAGAGCTTTTTTAAGAGCTTGAGGAAAAACACCCGCCGCAATACCTAAAAGAGGGAACATGGGAACCCCGCTCAACGTTAAGCCACCTGTCTTTAAGACTGCTACCACCACCACGCCCATGAATAACATAAATACGAAGCGAGGTGGTCAGGCTAGTTTTTCACCGACAATGAGTTCCGATTCAATGCTGCTTGAGGAAATAAGGGAGTTTCGAGCCGAATTGACGGCCCGTATGGACAGCCAGGCTGAAGCGATTACTCTCTTGTTGAATCAATTCACCCAAACACGATCCGATTTGGATAATACACTTCTGGACACATCTATTGGCCCACCTTAGAGTTTAGGTTTCGATGGCCCCTACCGAAATATGATTGCTAGATTGAACAAAAACTGTTGATGCAGTTTTAAACCTGATACATTTTACCATCTTTTTCGATCGTATTGTTTTAAATTTGAATTCAGAATACCATACGACATGGAGCTACGCCTAACAAGTCGGATATGCGCCTTGTTAAAGGCAATTGATTTTTGAATAAAAAACATGTTTTATCAAATAAAGGTTTAATTTAATAACGCGTGTTGCCTCCATGGGCATCTACCACAGCTCTCATACGATTAGGCATAGAGTTTATCAACCGCTCTATGAAATTTTGAGGGATCCCATCCCATTCCTCTTCTATGGCAGTTTTCAACTCCTGCATCGTCTGGGCAACTGGCTGACGAGCCCTAACACGTCTTTTTAGCTCGTCCCACATGTGCTCAATGGGGTTCATGTCTGGGCTTCTGGCTGGCCAGTCCATAACTGTGATGTTCACATCCCGAAGATATTCCCTGACGATGCCGGCCGCATGGGCTCTTGCATTATCATGCATAAAAAGGAAATTTGGGCCCACATAGTCCGCGTATGGTATCACGTGAGGTTCTAAGCACTCACGAATGTACCTTTCAGCATTTAATGTTGGCAGCCGTGGTCCTGTAACAACCTCAAGTTGAGTTTTGCCGCTCGCGGATATACCGCCCCAGACAGTCCATGAGCCACCGCCATAAGCAACCCTCTCTTCAAAGCAGCATTGTGCGAAACGCTCTCCCTTACGTCGGTAGACCTTCTTCCTTCCATCATTGCCATGTAACACAATTTTAGACTCATCAGAAAAGAGTACACGGCTCCAATCTTGCTGTGTCCAATTTAAATGACTGCGTGCGAAATGAAGGCGCGCTGTTCGGTGGGCTCGCGTTAGTTTGGGCCCATAGCTGGCTTGTGTGGTACCATATCGCGTTCTTTTAACCTTCTCCGAACAGTTCGAGCGCTCACAGATACTCCGTGGAAGTCGCGAAGTTGGTTTTGTATCTCAATGGAGGTAAGGTGACGATTTCTCAAGCTGGTCGTCACGATGAATCGATCCTGCCTTTCAGTTGTGACCCGAGATCGTGGCCTTCCTTGGCGACGAACAAAGCCGCCAGTCTTTAGGTACCTCCGATAAACATTTCGGACCGCAGATCGACTTAAATTAAGTTGAGCACTCACGTTTCTTTGGCTGTGTCCGGCCTGAATAAGTGCCACAGCTTGGGCGGCGACTTCAGGTGAAGTATCCATAGATTATTGATAGAACCTCACCTTAATGTTAAGAATAAGTAATGTTTGTTGCAAAACCAAAGATATCAATCACTTTTTCAAGAATTAAATCCAAGTAAACCAATAAAACCAAGTTTTCTTAGTATTCGATTGTTTGATATCAACAAACAGGCTCCAAATTGTCTTTTGTTTCTTTAAATTCTGTGTTCGAAATTCAAAAAAAGACTATTGAATGAAATTGTGAATGTGCCAGGTTCAAAACTGCATAAAAACTTTTTGCTCGACCTAATATAAAATTTTAGCTAGGACCAAACGAAACTGAAAATACAAGGTGGGCCAATAGATGTGTCCAGAAGTGTATAATAAAACTGATGAGGGTACTGGAAGCAAAAGTATATACGAGTACTAAACAAACTCAAAACATTATAAGCGATATAGTCGACAACCCTCCTTCTACATTCGCAGAAGTGGTTAGTCAAAGTTCTAATAGTCATAAAATACATAAAATACCTAAAAATGCCACCACCAAAACACAAAAAGTAAAAAAAGGTGGGGCCACGAAGACCGCTGTATTACCGGTAACGGAAACGGCTATTATCACTACCCCACCAACAAGCGCACCTTGTGAACAAACGGATGTCGAGGAAGGCGATACTGGAATGGGCTGGACAACACTAAGTAAGAAAAAAAATAACAGACAACTAAAAAATGTAGCAGTAGGAACAAATAAGGAACTGAAGGCTATTCAAGCAACAGAACGAAAAAAACACCTGCATGTATGGCGACTGCATCCTGAGACTACCGTTGAAGCTATAACAGATCATGTAAAAAGTGTATGTAATAATAATAATATAATAATATATTTATTCAAGTAATAAAGTAAAACAGAAAATACAATTTTGCTTAAATCTATGTCAAGTTCACTAGTGTTATTTGCCTGAACTAGGACATCCTGTGTTTCAGGCGAGAGGAGGTAAAAATATTGAGATATAATCACTGTAATTTTACAAAATAAAATAGTCATCTAATAGGTACGTAAGTAAGGTGTAAAATCTTACTTTCTAAAATCTTATCATACTAACTTATCGAACTAATTAAAAATAAATAGTACGCTAAACACTCTTTATTTCAATACTACTAACAACTTCTCTGTATCTTCATAGGACAAACTTTGAAGAGCTACCTTGAGAGTTTTCTTGCAATTTGCATAATTTAGGGCATAGATGTTTGCTTTTGCATTTAGTCTGTTATACAGTAATGGTCCAAGGAAAACATGAAATTTGGCTGTGAAAGCATGTCTTGTACTATTTGTGGGGCAAACAATATCTTTCCGTCTCTTTTTAGTAAATTCAGTGCTGTAGCGAAGGGCTGCGTGTTGTTTTAGTACAATGCTCATTATGAATAATTGTCGAACTGTTAGTACTTCACAAGACTTATAGAGCAGGTTAGTGGGAAAGGTGAACGGGCGGCAAGTAGACACCTTGAGAATCGCTCTTTGCGCTCTTTCGATGGGTAGTAATAAAGTTTTACATGCTCCACCCCATGAGGTAATGCAGTACGTCAAAATTGACTGACATAGAGCAAAGTAAACTTGCCTAATTATTATTGGGTCTGCAATATATCGTAGCTTTTTGAATACGTATATCAGCTTACGAATTCTACTATTTAGAGCATCCATATGTTGTTTGAACGTTAGGGTTTCATCAATTATAACACCCAAGTATTTAATTTTATTCGACTTATTAATATAGGGACACATAAATGGGCAATCTGCAGGTACTGTACAGCAATGAGCATACAATGTTAAAGGAATATTAGAAGTTGGTTTGCGCATCGAAAACTTTAGATAATTTGTCTTGTCTGCATTTAGAGTTAGTGAGTTAAGCTGAAGCCATTTATTTACAACACTAAAGCCGTCTTGCGCGAGCTTGTAGACATCATGTTCCGATTCAGCCGAAAAAAGAAGGGCAGTGTCATCAGCATAAGATATTATTGTGCCATGCTTTAGCTTTAGATTACAAAGGTCATTTATGTATATCAGAAACAAAGTGGGCCCTAAAATACTTCCTTGGGGAACACCAAATGACGTATTTTTTTGGTCTGCGCTGAGAACACTGCCAATCTTCACGCACTGAGTACGGCCTTCTAAGTAACTTTTGAAGAGTTTCAGCTGAATGCCTCTTATGCCCACTGTCTCAAGCTTGCGCAACAGAATAGGAATGAAAACTGTGTCAAAAGCCTTGGCGAGGTCCAGGAAAATTCCTATTGTATGGTTACCCTTGTCAAGTTCTTGCGCCAGATAGTCAGTCAGATGATGAACGGCATCGGCAGTTGAAAGTTTAGGTCTAAATCCAAATTGTCGTTCCGACAAAATTGATTTGTCCTCCAGATATTTGAACAACCTTTTGTTTATTATTTTTTCCAATATTTTAGACATAGAAGGCAGTAGAGAAATAGGTCTGTAATTTGTTACTTGCTCTCTACTGCCTGATTTATATATAGGGACAACAACTGCTTTTTTGAGGCACTCCGGAAAAATACCCAGAGATAAACACATGCGAAAAATATAAGCCAGGGGTGGCACAGATGTGCAAATAAAAGTTGATAAAATCAATCATAAAACGAAACGAGACTACTCGTCGTTTATAATAGGAGTGCCTGAAAACTGGTTCCAGAAACTGCATCAGCCAGAAATCTGGCCTATGAATGCTGAATTTAACGAGTGGATTTGGTTTCGAAACTCCACCAAAAACAGATCAAATTACTCGGGGGGGTCTGGATCGCACCAACGCTGATGTATACGTACATCTGTGGTGGGGAGACCCAGACTGCCAGGCACTTCTTCTCTTGCAACCGAGCGGGTGGGCAGGTTGCGGATAGCCCAACTCCGGGTGCGGGACCAACTGCTGAGGTTGATCCCGTGCCCGGAGCATCTCGAGAGAGATCCCGGACAAGAGAAGTTCCCGAAGGTCAAATCCCAGGCTTAGGGTAACCTATGAACCTTTTCCCATGTACCTATCACCTAATCATGCCATCCTTCCTTATCCACTCATTCCGTCGATCCTAAACCCCTAGGCCAAACCCCAGGCCTAGGGTGAACCCCAAAGAACCCATACCCCCATCCAACAAATGCCTTCCCTCCTATCCCTACTTTCCATCGGTCCCAGAGGAGGGGTAACCTCGATTCCAAAAAAGCCCACCCCCCCAACATGAAGCAGAAAGGTAAATCCACTACCCAGGTGGGTCCCGGTCAAGCCGGGGAATCCCACACCGCTTCGGCGGTCAGCCCCCATCGTATTCTGGGGGGGGCACCCAACTGCTCTTTGGCGCCGCGCTCTCCAGCGCGGCAGGCTGCTGAACTAGCGCCTACTACACAGGCTGCGACTTACGCGCCCCTTTACATTACCCCGGCTGCGACTAACGCGCCCATTAACACGACCCTGGCTGCGACTAACGCGCCCATTAACATGACCCCGACTGCGAATAACGCGCCAATTAACACCATTCCGGCTGCGACTCACGCGCCAACACCCAATACTCAGGGTATGCCTCCCATGAGCATCTGGCAACAGAGTATCGTGCGGAGCAGCATAACATACCCAGACAATGACCAAGATCAGCACAGACAAAGAGGGACGGGGAAAACTGGCGGGCCTGGAAGCTCTACCACTCCCCCGGTTGATGTGGATTCAGTACGCCTGCTGGAAAAGCGCGGAAAAATCTTAGCCCGGGAGAGTATAGTAGGCGACCGAAAGCGCACAATTCGCGAAGGCACTAGCCAGCGCGTAGCGCGATTGGACGCCGAAGAGGTGGCACGCGACCGGCCGCAAGTTTGCGAAGAGACAACTCAGCGCGAAAAGCGGTCGGACGTGGAACCACGCGGGCGGGGACAGGTATGCGAAGGGGCAACCCAGCGCGTAAAGCCTCCGCACGCGACAGAGTCCTCAGGGGCCGCCAGTCGACCCCAAGACACAGACAGGACACACGACCGACCTCGACCTCGACGGACCAGGGGTAAGCGGGGTGGATCCGGACACCAGGTGTTGCCGGTAAAGAACACCCAGTCAGGCACCTCCAAGCCGCAGCCTGGACCAAGTGGTACAGGGCCGGCGAAGAGGGAGCGCCCTGATGACACGGCTTCGCCGAGCACGCTACAGGGGGACGCCAAACGTGTAAGGATCCACTCCGCTCAGGGGGAGCAGAGAACCTACGCGCGGGCCACGAAGGATATTCTTGCGCGGCTGGCCGTAGCAATCTGCTTCCCTCCTCCCTCCAGGGACCTGACTAAGGAAGAGGCGGAACACGTCAAGACGAGCCTTGAGGACCTCTTGTTGGATACAGACTCTTCGACACCACTCCCAGCGTTCCGCGGATACCCACGGGTAGCGGAAGGCACTGTGCAGATGTGGTGTGAGGACGACAATGCCATCACCTGGTTGACCCAGAACGTGCCCAAAATCATACTCCCAGACACCGACCTGACACTAACAGTACTGAGACAGTCCGACGTGCCCACCCGTGTCCGAGCCTCGCTCTTCGTCCCTCGTTACAGAGGTGACGTAGCCCGACTCCACAGTATTCTGATACGTCAGAATACCTGGTACGACATAGCGAGGTGGTCCCTGTACAGGGCAACTACCGTCGGTGGCGAGAACTACGGGACTTATTTGACCCTGGGTGTGCCACCGGAGGAAGTTGAAAGGATCCTGGGCCGGGAGCGACGGGTATTGTACCTACTTGGGTCGATATACGTACGCTTTTGGCCCACGACCCTACCCCCTGAAACCCAGACTGACTGCACGGACGGAACGACAACAAAACCGACGTCGATACAGACAAACGACATGGACATTGCCCAACTCGAGGAAGTCATGGCTCGAGCGGCAATGGCTGACGACGACAACACCAAACCGCCTTCATCGCCTGGCTGGAACGAGCAGTTGTTGACCTCGTCGCCGGGTGATCAACACGATGACCAGCACAAAGGGGACGTGGGGGAGAGGCTGTCCGATGGATCCAGCTCTGACTAACCCCACCCCATCGCCGTCACCGCCCCTCAACATAATACAGACCAACCTCCAACATAGCCAGACTGCCACGGCTAGCCTACGCAGGGCATTGGAGGTAAAACCCCGAACCATCGCACTGATCCAAGAGCCGTGGATCAGAAACAACAGAATATGCGGCCTCGGTAACATCGGAGGTAAGCTAATTCTCAACACACACGGCTCGGACAAACCAAGAACCTGCGCCTACATACCCAAAGGAATCCCTACCACACCTCTCACTCAATTCTGTTCCAGAGACCTAACAGCCGTCAGGCTCCACACCGAGGGTAACGTTCCAGACGTTGTACTGGCCTCGGCATACATGCCAGGTGAGGACACCAACTGCCCGCCGAAGGAGTTGGACGACCTAGTGCAGCACTGCGAGCGCGCCAATCTAGCCCTCATCATCTGCACTGACTCGAACGCCCACCACCCGCTCTGGGGCAGCGACGCACCGAACCCCAGAGGAGAGGTACTATCCACCTATTTATTTTCCACTAACCTTAACATTATAAACCGGGGCTCAGAACCCACTTGGGTCACAGTCCGGGGACAAACAATCATAGATCTAACACTTGCTACGGAAAACGCGACTAACCTAATTATAAACTGGCACGTATCGGACGAGCCTTCTTGCTCAGACCATAGAAGGATCCGTTTTAAACTAACTACCGACACAAAGAAACCCAAACCGAGGCGAAACCCGCGGCGCACCAATGTTCCCGGGTACAAACGCCTCCTAGCCTCCCTACTGACTAGACACCTATCACGAGTAACTATAAGAGACCGAGCACAACTGGAATACACCGTAACAAAATTATCAGAATATCTAATTGAAGCATACCATGCATGCTGTAAACTAAGAGAGCCACAAACCAGGAGCGAGAGGAACCCCTGGTGGAACGCTGAACTTAGTAAACTCAGGGATGCACTGCGTAAGCAATTTAATAGAGCAAAAAACACTAGACTCCCGGACGACTGGGAGCTATACAAAGAGACCCAATACATATATAAAAAACAAATCAGAACCGCCAGAAGAGTAGCTTGGCGGAAATTCTGTGAATCCATTGAGACAAATAACGAAGCCGCAAGAGTGAGGAAGATCCTATCAACTGACTAGGACCGAACCCTCGGCGCGCTGAAAAACTCAGATAACTCATACACACTGACCGACTACGAGACCAGTAAGGTCCTTCTGGAAACTCACTTCCCAGACTGTAAACTCCTAGAAGACAGAACGTGGGAAGCTGAGCCGGATTGGACCCCAACGGACCAAGACTGGGCTAGAGCCCACAATATAATAACAAAAGACCGGATAAAGTGGGCCATCAATACCTTTCAGCCATACAAGTCCGCAGGGCTGGATGGCATCTTCCCAGCCCTGCTGCAGTGGGGGTTAGATCATCTGACACCATGGCTGGTGGAGATTTATCGAGCCTGTATAGCACTAAAATACACACCGCTAGCTTGGCGCGAAGTGAAAGTCATTTTCATACCCAAGCCTGGCAAAACCGACTACACACAACCCAAGGCGTATAGGCCTATTAGCCTCACATCCTTTCTACTAAAAACCCTCGAGAGACTGTGTGACAGACACATTCGTGACGGACCCCTTCGGGCAAAACCACTTCATAAACAACAGCATGCGTACTCTACGGGCAAATCAACAGAATCCGCGCTGCACAGCGTGGTTTCTAAGATTGAATGCGCAGTGGATCACAAATGCTCATCACTGGCAGCCTTCATCGACATCGAAGGCGCCTTCGACAAAACCATGTTCAACAGTATTAACATGGCCCTCGACAGACACAGCATAGACACAACCCTGAGTGGATGGATCAACAACATGCTCAAAATGAGAGCTGTACAAGTCACAGTGAATGACACTACAAGGGCTATAGTAGCAAAAGGCTGCCCGCAAGGTGGCGTTCTCTCGCCGCTCCTATGGAACCTGGTTGTAGAGAGCCTCATCAAAACACTCAACGATAATGGTTACTTCACAGTAGGCTACGCTGATGACATAACCATAATAATAAACGGCACCCACGAGAACACTTTATGTAACCTGATGCGCCAGGCCTTGAAAATAGTAGAGGCCTGGTGCATCAAACACCAACTATCAGTGAACCCTACAAAAACCGAACTGATCCTCTTCACAAAAAAGAGGAAAGTGACGACACTACAACTACCACGATTCTTTAATACTACCCTAAGCCTATCAACTGAAACCAAATACCTGGGCATCTTTTTGGATAAACAGCTGAACTGGGCAAAACATACCAACCACATCGTTACGAAAGCCAGCATATCCCTATGGCAGTGCAAACGACTGCTTGGAAGAAACTGGGGAATCAGCCCCAAGGTTAGTTACTGGCTATACACTACAGTTATCCGACCAATTATCACTTATGGCTCACTAGTCTGGTGGCCCAGGACAGACCTCAGCACAGCCCAAAGGGATCTCGGTAAACTGCAGCAGTTTTCCTGTGTGGCAATCACTAGCAGTATGAGAACCACACCCACAGCTGCCCTACAGGCAATGCTTGGACTGCCACCCCTACACCTCATCGTGAGGGAGGAGGCGGCCCTTGCTGCCTTTAGGCTCCATACGTCAGGAACCCTAAGCACAGACTCGAGTCAAGCACATACGCATAAAGGAAGATGCGATCAAACGACAGCCAATGATGGCATCACCCTGCGACAAAGCCCCGAAAATTCATTACTTTCAAAAGAGTTACAACATAATACTCACGGAAGAACAGTGTGACTACTCAGGCCCGAAAGAGTTGAGAGTATACACTGACGGATCAAAGACCGACTCTGGAACCGGAGTCGGAGTTTTCTCATAAACATAAATATATCCAGTCCGCTGGGAATGTTCAACACCGTCTACCACGTGTTCGTGTGTGGGCATTATACAAGCGGCCCACGCCATAGAAGCCAGGAGAGTCACGGATGCCCACATACGCATACTCTCTGACAGCGCCTCAGTTCTCCAGTCCTTAGGGAAGAAACATATTACATCGAGACTAACACTAGATTGTCACAATGCACTGGAACGTCTAACGGTTTCAAATCGCAATATAGTGACACTGCAATGGATAAAATGACACAGTGGATCATTAGGCAACGACGCAGCTGACGAATTAGCTAGGAGAGCATCCGGCACGTCAGTCTGTGGGCCCGAACCTATTGTACCCATTCCGTTCAACCAACTACGCAGGTGGCTACAAGAGTTCACCCACACACAAGCGGAGAAATGGTGGGCCTCGGCACCGGGCTGCAGGCAGTCCAGGGAAGCTATGCCATCATTAGATGGCAGGCTGACCGGCCGCTTATTACGCCTAGACAGGGACGGCCTGCGCCTGGTGGCGGGGACCATCACGGGACACTGTTCGCTAAACAAACACTTCCACACAATAGGCATAACGAACAGTCCTCTGTGCAGGGCATGCATGGAGGCTGAGGAAACCGTTGCGCATGTGCTCTTTGAATGCACAGGCGTCGCCCAGATCAGAACAGAAACCCTCGGGTCACCCAGATCTTTCAAAGACATCCTAGACAGACCAGAAAACATAATCAAGTTCTGGAGGGAGGTGGGCTGGTTGGAATAACCGCCGACGGCCGCCATGGCCCACGCACAATGGTCCACATGTAGGACTAAGTGCGGAAACCAAGTCCCGTAACATAGAACATAGAACAGATCAAATTAATACCATTGATTTATATTACCAAAATGTTAGGGGTCTTCGAACAAAGCTGAACGACTTCAGAAATAACTTAGAATTAATGGATGCAGATTTATACGCAATCACGGAATCGGGTTGCAATCCTTCCATACATGACCCGGAATTAATCCCGCCGGGATATCAAATACTTCGCTGCGACCGAGCGGACGGTCGGAAACAGGGAGGAGCGCTTCTAGTGGCCACACATCGGTTGGAGCTGCGACAAGTGTACGTGAGTGACGTATTTATAGACACCTCCGTTTTTGAATTAGTCAATGCAACGGTTTACTTAAATAAAAGATTTTTATTTTTGTGCTCAGTGATGTATATTCCGCCTGGTAGTTCCGAGAATGACTATATGGTTCTGTTTGGTATAATAGAGAAATTGTGTACTAAATATAAAGAATTAATTGTGTTAGGTGATTTTAATCTTTATTCGTGTCCCATAAATGTGAGGAATTATTATGATTTTTTTTTTATCCTATTGCGGATTCATTCAAAACAATAATGTACCTAACTGTTTAAATCGACATTTAGATTTGATATTAAGTTCGGGTCTTCGTGAGGAGTCAGTGGTGTTGGCGGATGGGTCGCTCGTGCCTGTGGACGCACATCACCCGCCGCTCGCGGCGAGCGTGCAGCTCGCAGGTGCGAGCGCCCCGCGCCCCGCGCCTGCCTGCCCCGTCGGCGCACACACTGCTACTAGACCCCGTTGGAACTTTTATAGGGCGGATTATGAATTGCTATATTCTATGTTAGCATCTGCTGATTGGATCGATATGTTTCAGCAGAGCGATGTGGAAGATATTTTGAATTTATTTTACGATAAACTTAATAGTATTTTAGATGCAAGTGTTCCTAGGAAAACATTTACTGTCAAACATGTACCCCAAATGGTACACGAGCGATATAATAAAAAACTTAAAAATTAAAGCAAGACTACATAAAGTATATAAAACAACGAAATTAAACAGTGATTACGACGAATATTCGAAATATAGAGCACATATTAAAAAATAATAGAAATTGCACGCAAACAGTATCAAAATAAGATTCAATGTCAGTTCGCGAAAGATCCTAAGTCATTTTGGCAATACATACGATCGCAGAAAAGTACAACGAATAGACAGAATATTATAAAGGACGGTCAGTACCTATCAGACCAGGAGTGTGCTGAGCAGTTCGCGACTTATTTTGAGTCGGTATATAGTAGTGCACCGCCACGACTAGACTCAGAAGCGGCAGCAGCGGAAGCTAGGAACACTGGTAGTGCATGCGTGCGAATTAATAATCTAAGTCTTAGGGACGTTAAAAGTGCACTCGACCGTCTCAAGCCTAAGCGATCTGCGGGCCCGGATGGTATACCAGCGTTTCTTTTTAAAGATTGTGGTAGGGTACTCGCGGAACCTTTACTTTATATATTTAACGCATGTCTTCATTCTGCGAAGTTCCCAGCTCGGTGGAAGATTACGCGAGTCATTCCAGTGCCCAAAGACAGGGTGGGAGCTGACATCAGTGGGTACAGGCCGGTGGCGGTGTTGTCAACGCCGGCAAAGGTATTCGAGTCTGCCATTCAGCGCTGTATGCAAGAGCAAGTGCGCGGACAGTTATCGGATGCGCAGCACGGATTCCGGCCGGGGCGCAGCACTGCTACCAATCTCCTTGATTTCATGGGACGCGTGGTGCCGGCGGTGGATGCTGGGGTGCAGGTGGACGCAGCTTATTTTGACTTCAGAAAAGCTTTTGACACCGTCGACAATAACATCTTACTGCGGAAGCTAGCAGAGGTCGGATGCACCCGGCATCTATTGAGGTTTTTCGCCAGTTACATGCAAGGCAGACAGCAGTATGTGGACTGCAACGGATGTGAATCGATTTATATTACACTTGGTCGGGTGTAAGTCAGGGCACCAACTTGGGGCCTCTAGAATTCATAATTATGATAAACAATTTGCCGTAAGTCGTAAGATATGGCTCTTGTTTATTGTTTGCTGATGACCTCAAGTTGCTGCTAGAGATTAGGTCCGAGTCTGATTGCAGGCGCCTACAGGAAGACATCGATCGAATAGTACAATGGAGCCATGAAAACAAACTGTACTTCAACGTATCCAAGTGCTCGTTGATGAGTTTCACCCGTGCTCGTGCACCTCTGCTCTATGAGTACGGGGTGGACGCGGCGCCAATGCAACGAGTCACGGAGGTGCGAGACTTGGGTGTTTTCATGACTCCCGATCTGACATTCCGTGAGCATGTAACCAGGATCTGTAAGAAGGCTTACAGAAACTTGGGATTTGTTCTGAGACAGACACAAAGCTTCACAAACATCACAGCAGTTAGGGTCCTGTATGACGCACTAGTCAGGTGTCATCTGGAACATAGTGCGGTCATATGGGCTCCACATGAAGCTAAGTACTCTGCAATGTTGGAGCGTGTCCAGAACAAGTTTACGCGCCATTTGTACAGGAAATTATATGGGGTATATCCGTTTTACCCACTGATGTATCCCACTCTGTTTGTCCTGGGCATGGTTGGCTATAATCAATTGCATGTCCGACGGGAGTTTACGCTGGTCGCCTACTTGGTGAAGGTGCTTCGTGGAGTGGAGAGTAACCCGGGAGTATTGCAGCGCTTGAGTCTGTGTGTGCCGGACCGCTACGTGTGGAGGCGGCGCAGCCCGCCACTGCTACTGGTACCGACAGCGAGAACTAACCTGCTTGCCAAGGCACCCCTCACCAGAGCTATCCGTACCATCAATGACCTCCTTCAAACTCAGATTGATGTATTTACATGTTGTGTGAGTGAATTCGCAAGGGTATTACTATTTATATTATGCTACAAGCAAAATAATACATAATTTTTTCATAATGTAAGTAAAGTATGTTTGTGTTTATGTTGTACTATGTTATGTTTGTACTATGTGATGTAAGTATTATGTTATAGGGCAAAACTTGGCTAATTCGTGATATGCAGCTATTCGGTGATAGATAATTGTGTTTTATTACCAAGTTACTACTGACTTGATAAATGTACATTTTTCAATCATTATAGTATTTGCCACATTTTTAGATATAAGTTAGCAAAACTTATTTTGTCTACTATATCACAGTAAATTTAAAAAATAGTCTGATCAATGAATCGAATTTTACAAGTAAAAAACAAAACTATCACCGATTACCCAAGTTTTGCCCTACTGTTTTATGCTTTTAATGGTGTAATAATGTAATAATGTTGTTAGTTTTAATTTTTTCTAATTTGGTTATTGTAAGTATATAGCTTAGGTTATTAGTTGTAAGTTCTTAACTGTCGCATTAGGGTAAACCCTGTAATGGTAGTTTAAGCTGTGCCAAATAAATAAATAAATAAATGTCGGTTTTATTAAATAGGTTCCAGCAACCTAATTGATTAACACACTTTCAACTTTCAATCACAGTTTGAATAATTTTAAAGGATATTGCTAATACATTGCTTCATAAGTTCGAAAAATTTGTCTGCTCAACAACGTAAATAACGGAATGAATGTTGTAGAACTGTCAAAATGAAAGCCATTGCTACTATTATTGTGTTACGCAATTACAAGTCCACGGTTCATCTTATGGTAATGGTAGTCTATTAACGCTGCGCTGCGCCGCCGGTACGCGATCGTTTGTTCTTGAGCCAACTTCTTTTGATCTTCAGCGGTACGCGCCTCGCGGTAGGTTCCAAAGGGCGCTACAATTTAACCGGGTGGACTTTACTTATAACTTACTAATACTTCGTCGTTGTTACTGATGCGCGTCGTGTTGTTGTTGCCGTAGTGCGGCGACTGGCGGCGGAAGCACATCGTAAATTCGAAGATGGAGTGTAACGCGTTGGACCAGGACTCTCGCGGTACGACTGCACTGCTGGTGCGTGCGCGCATCATTCTGTTGCCTTGGTACTTCAGCGTGCGGAGGTACCGTCTCTTGCTTTGGATGTACATTACCTGGAGAAAATTGAAGAAACTTTTAGTAAAATAGTTGGACGGATTAACTATGGAAACTGTTTTTGACTACATTGATTATTAACCATGTCATTGGAACCTAAAAGCATTGTCATTACTAATTCCAAACCGTGTTTCATAAACTGTTGCCAAATAAATGTTATTCTTTCTATAATTAGTTATTTACTGATAAAAGTTTACTAACGGCTGATGTATATACTATCTTAAGTAAAGGTAAAATTTGTCTTGGTTTTACAAGATTTAATTATTGGTCTGGTTCGATTGATTTGAATTATAAGGTTGGTTGTGTTAAATATTTTGTTTCATTTCTTTTGCCACATCCAAAGGCCATTTTGATTACACAGTAAAAGATAAATTGGACAGGTAACTTCGCTGTTTTGCTACGGTATTGGCAAAAGCACGCTGTAACTGCGCAACTTGAACCCCATAAAAGTTTTAACCTTTGGTATGCGGGAGCGTGCCCGCGTCGAGTACGTGGTGTGCGGAAGATTTGAACCGTAAAGAACGCGCACTGGAGCAGATTCGCTCCAAAGCATACCAAAGGTTAAGCGATTTTTTTCTTTTACTCTTTTAATCACAACGGTCAATAATGAAGTACATACCACATCAGCAGACCTTAACGGCGGTTTCCCCATGACGAGGTTGAGCAGCGATATACCTTCGCGAGTGATCCTCAACGTCACTATCATCATTAAGAAGAACACCCACGGCAGCGGCCGCACCAACTCCGGCTGAGGGCGCTCGTCCTGATCCACTGCAAAAACGAAAGTTTTTACTTTTATTATATGATATTTGTTTCTGTAAATTAGTTTTAACAAACACTTACAAAAATAGTATGAAACTGACAGGTGGCAAGAATGCATTCTCTCGACGGCCGGTCTGTAGTCACGTGCATCGCTGCGTTTCGATCTTTGGTATAACTCCGATTCAAAATTATCGGAACCGAACTCCGGGCAGCTACTTTGAAATTCCCAATGGAAAAGCTGAATAACACTTTTCCCGACCTGTGAATCGAACCTAGGACACGCTCAGCAGTCGCGCTTGCGAGCACGAGACCGACGAGGCATCTGTAACGATAGCCATAGATATTCGAATTTCATAAAAATTCAGGAGGGACCGTCTTGCACGGAATGGTTCGGAAGTGCAAGGAATCGTCATCCAGCCACGCTACTTGATTGATCCGCGTGCGTATAAGTTGCTATTTAGCCAATAGCCATGAACCCAAGATAACAAAGACATTAGTTGGAGTCCACTGCAGCTTAGTACTTACTAAGTAATCTAGCCTTAATATTTGCCATACAATGCCGCAATCAGCAGACGACCATTATTAGGCACATGATTCACATACGCAGATAATGTGACAGATAGCATGATTTAACAAAACATAGCTAATGCCTGATAAACTTTATCTCGTAGAAAAAGAAACAAAATAGAGAGCAGTCTCCATTCAAGTCTTAATCAATTTCTGTTATCTCACGAGGAAATGGTAAAATGGACTTTAAATGTTTACTGTGTAAGGCGTCACATTGCACCGCGCTCTGTCACGTAGCGCGGTGCGGCCATAGCAAACAATCTGCGCGCAGGAGCGCGTCTACGTGCGCAGACTGTTTTAAATATATACAAAGTGATACAATGTTAAATCGCGTGGGGCAGTGTGATAATCGCCTTAGGGTCTTAATGTGTTGTTTAATTGCGTTAGAACGAGCAGAATTCTTGACGAATTACGTCCGTATTCTAGAACTTTTCTGTCATAAACCTCGTTTTAAAACTAGAATTGAGTTGAGATTATTAGTATGTAATCCGTCGGTGTTAAATAAGGATTTAAAACTGACACAAAACCTGAACATTTATATGATACAGGGCCTTGAAGCGTTTAAACAAGTCATCATTTAAATTACTGCAAAGTTAGCAACTGCACATGCTCTTAAATAATTATGAGTAAGTAGGTACTTAGTTTTGTTTAAATATTCAACAAATAGCACTGGACTTAGAAAAGTGTATATAAGATAAGTAAGTGTATGTTGTGCCAAGTGTACTTGGGATAGCCTCAAGCGCGTATCGGTGTCATTTCCGTTTAACCAAACTCTGCTCATCAAATAACTATTAATTATTCAAAATTCCACGTACGTCGTCCAGCCTATGTCTCTGAGGGTAGCTATAAACATAAGCGGGCCATTAATCGGCACAGCCAGGCGGTAAAATCGAATATATATAGGTGTGAACAAGTGCAGTAATTGATTCGGGTCGGCTTTGTTGTTCGACAAATACCTACTGCCGAACCGACAATACCGGCCCGCTTGTGTAGATATGTAGCAACCCTGACAGGCACGCACGAGCAGGGCAGATACAGCTATTCTTGGCGGTTGATTAGAGTACTAGCTAACACGAAGCTGATGTTAATTATCTGGTCTTTTTTGGAAGTCCCAGGATCAGACATAAAATCTAAGCATAAAAAATACCTGGGCCTGTGTGGTGGATTATGGCCCACTCCCTCTCACATATAGAAGGCCCGTGTCCCAGCAGTGGGGACGTGATAGGCTGATTATGTGTAAAGAAAAATACTAACACGGTGGTGGAACAGCCCATCTCGCGCATTTCTCAACGACCCACAGCGTTCGGTCGAGGTGCCTCAGTACCGACTGCCCTAGTCGGTAGCTTGCTGCATGCTCCGCTGCTGTCTGGAACACTTCTTTAGCCAGAGAGACAAGCTCCATATCTGAAACAGTTAATACACAGAATGTACAACTGAATATTGGCTTTAACGTACTTAGATGTATTTAAATTAGGTGACAATGCAGATATGCAATCCAGTTGTAGTAGGTAATCTGGAGGACAAAGCACAACCGACTGGACAATGTTCGTTGTAAAAATATCGTAAGCGATCAGCAAACCAATCGCGAATCATTCGTCCGCATGATGCGTGCGTATAACGATGATGCGAAAAGGCGGACCACAGCAAGCAGGAGACAGCTGTTTGCCGTGCCCCCTACCTTTATAGGTACTTATCAGGCTCAATTCTCTCTATTTCTTGTGCCTTCTTCATTGTATCTTTTCCCACTGGTCCAAATCATTTTAAGCAAGCCGTACTCCCCACCAAATGCTTCAAAACTTCTTAGTTTCACTAGATCGCGTGAGTTTACACCTACATACAAACCGCAAGTTTGTTAAAATCCAATATTTCTGCATTAAAGATAAAATCGTTACTGATAAATATATCGTCGTTGATACTGCAAAATGTCGTAAGTATGCGAAAAAATATTGAAACTCGTTTTTTGATGCAAAAGTATCCTAAATCGTAATCTTAAGATTAACCTTTTAACCGCCTGACTTCATATCAGTTGGCGTGCCCCCTTCGCCCCGCACAGTGAATCGAAAAATATATACCTACAACAAAGAGGGATGTGCAGTACTTAACTTTTCGATGTCGATATTTCGTTTTAATAACGACATTTGCATTTGCAAGCGTGGTTAACTAACAACTACAACTCGACCAAGCTAAGTTTGCACCTCGCGTCGATTACGTCACACTAACGCTTAGGTACGGGCTGCAAAAAAGGATTCGCTATGACTTTAAAAATGTAAACAAATGTTTGTTAGATTTTACTTTGCATTTATTGTTTTTAACATTATATTATACATAGGTACACGGGTACACGCCGCATTCCAGTGAGGTGCAAACTTAGCTTGGTGGAGATATAGGTACCTACTTGAATACTACTTACCTTACGAAATTATTCGGCATTTTTCGTAATCCAGTAAAATCAGTGTTTAAAAATTTGAACGATTTATTAATTAGTACTTAGGCTATTCACAATAAAATCAGTCCAGAGAAGAAAAACTATTATTATTATTATTTAAGTTATCGCACGGTGCACTCTCGCCATCTCACTCACTCTAATTAAGTTTAAAATTTTCATTCAGACATCACCACCATACTACACAATAAATTAAAATATAACGGTGTGTAACAAAAAAAAATAATTACCTCTACATCAATGTCAAACTCTTCGTCTGATAAAAATTCTTCATTTTCACCGCCTTCTAGAATTCGTATTAATTAACTCTTCAGTAGTCGTCATGATAAATTTCTGACATGTACATTTATCGACATACGAACGTAAAACTACATGCACAAGCACAACACTAATGGAAAATTCCAGAAGTCGGCACTCGTTTATGACGTAAGAAGCGGTCGTCTTTATACGACCGTGGCGCAGGGCGTACTAACAAAGTAAGTTTCGGAACATGTAGGCTAGGGATGGGATGATCATCAATTCAGTCGCTGACATTTCACAAGTAAATTTACTTAATTTTAAAGAAATTAAATGAAATACAAATATTTGTAAAAAAATGTTTTATTAACAATTGCTGTATTTGTTTTAAAGTTAATAATTAGTCAGTATAACGAGAAATATTTTGATTTATGTTTATTTTTGTATCGGTAAATCTTGGCATATGTCCCGTCCCTCATGTCGGATTTTGTCGTCATGGGCGTTGCACATCAATACAATTTTCTAAAAATAATGTTAGTAAGTCATCTAACTTTGGACCTTTTTTTTAGGACTTCTAATTAAGAGACTAAAGTGTATTAAACTGTAAATGATTACTTAGTTAACTATTTACCTAATATAAACATATTTTTGATAGAATACAGCGTAATTAAATAAAAAAAGCTGATTAAGAGAGCAGTGATATTTTGGTCGTACATATACGACTCTGGCGAAATAGGCCCGAAAATATTTGTCGGATTAATCCGACGTAGGCGGTTAAAAGGTTAAATAAAAAAAATAAAATATTGAAATTCGGTTTTTGATACAAAAGTATCCAAAATCAAATCTTAAGATTACGATTTTGGATACTTTTGCGTAAAAACCGAATTTCAATATTGTTTGACATATGACATTTTGCAGTATTAACGACGATATCATGTTATGGTTTAACGATGACTCCCTCAGAGTTAAAGAAAACAAAACATGTCCTATTGACCTAAGTGCAAGTTGTAAAAGCTGACGGAGAGATTGTATTAACTAGCTGACCAGTCAGACGTTGTCCTGTCAAAATTAAAATTTTTCGACTGTTCCTTTGGGATTTCCTAATTTTCTTTTCCTAAACCACCACAGTATTGACGCGAACAAAACAAAACAAAAAAAAAATTCAAATTGGTCGAGCCATTTTCGAGTTTTTGCGAGACTATGTCGACAGGAAAGAAAAAAGAAATTCTATTTAGTCCGTCAGTCAGATAATAAAAATATATTAGACACGTATTTTTTGCTCTGTCATATTAAAAAAAACCGGCCAAGTCCGTGTCGTACCACGCACAATGAAGGGTTCCGTAGTTGGGATGACTATCCCAAAATTAAACTTAACTTTTTAGTTGGAAAACATGTTCTCTCATACATCGATATACCTACGTCAGGGTCAAATTCTCCAACTGCAAATGTAAGTTTGTAATCAATATATGTATAAATTATGTGATACAACTACAAGATTATTAACGATTTTCGCACTATAACCTTTACTTGTGCTGTGAGACCTTGTTTCTTTCGAATTTTCATAATTCTAGATCAAAGGGAAGTACCCTGTAGGTTTTGATTTATTTGCGAGTATCAAAATGTATCGCATAAATGGCCGTATTTTTTATTGCGTTGACTTAGAACCTTGATTTTTTTAAAGCTCCAAGGGACCTACACCACAATATAAAAGAGCTGACCAACGCCGCCGACCTTTGTTCCCTTTAAGAATCTTACAAAAGCGAAGGGAAGAGATAAATTGGCCTATTATTAAAGGGACAACTACACTTGGCGTTTTTGTACAAATATTCCCGTTAATTCGCTATTATAATATAAACTTTATTTGATTTGAAATAAGGCATATTTTCAATTGGTCAAATAGCACACGGAATCACAAGTAGGTAAGCTAGCTACTTCCCCGTTCAAATTCCAATGGCAAGTAAGTAAATACAATAAGTACTGTAAGTAGATATGTTCAGAAGATGTAAACAAAATAAATATAGAAATTACAGCGTCCGTGTCTAGACGACAACATATAAAAATATATGGTTATTTAACAGATGATGTATCTAATTAATTTAGAGCCACTAATTGGAGCAATTAAACCATTCATGAGAAACATTTTTGTGATAAGAGTTATCGTAAAAACTTGGCGTGTCGAAATCACTTCGTCCTAAAAACTCACTAACACCTCACAAATTGACAATAGATGGCGAAACACGTATCCAGTAATTTTTAAGCAGTAAACAAGTAGTTACCTTGGTTACCTAATAACTTATTAATCACCTACGAAAAAAAAATATAGAAAACAGAAACATTATTTACTAGAGATACAGGAAATGAGCTTAGCTCGTAATTAACACTTTCGAGGGACACTAAACGACGATAGGCGTAATAACAGTAAAACTTCTGTGTCTCGTTCAGTGTCCGTCAATAGACACTTACCTAAATATAACAGGTAAGTATTTAACTATTATATCACAAATAATAAGCTCCTCCAACTCACGTGTCGTCTTATACGTGATAACAGAACAACTAAAGCATCATCAATCATCACATCAACAACGACAGTCTCGCTTCGCTGCTTATCCCCTAAATTATCATAGAGGACAAACAAATTCAAAACAAAAGCTATAAAAGATATTATCTATACTAATTAACATAATTTATTAACATTACCTTCACAATTTCCGCGAAAAAATCTAAGTTGATTAGTAACACAAAACTTTGTTATATCATTCACTTGGCGCATGTGCATGCGCACGTACGATGAAAAAAAAAAAGTCGTATGCACCGTTATCTTTTTAATTTTTATTGAGACACTGGGAATGAGTGCAGGAGCCAGAGTGAATACATCATTTTGACTTTATACCTTATAGATAATGAGGCGCAGAGGGCAGAGGTCAGTGCAATCATAGACAGATACCGTGAGGCCAGTGAGACAAATATCCAATATATCTAAATACTAGTGATTTTCTACGACTTTGCTCCTATGTTTTTGTGTAATCAATCAATTTAGCTATAGGAAAGTATAAATATGTAATATAATTTACATTATATAAAGCTAACTGCAGTCTTGAAATAATAATATCCCCACCACCGTATCTCTACGTTGACATCGTGATGGGGCTTGCGCGCTCCGAACTCTAGGTCTGTGCCGAGTTTACTTTGCCGGAACAGGAGCTAGACTACCACCTTATTGTAATCATTCTCATACTGATGTAACATTAAAATAATACTGCTTTAAGAGGTGGTGGTTGGCCCCCAGGTCTAGGATGACGTCGAGCCAGACCAAGAGAGATATAGAAACCTGCAGGGCAGCATGTAGCGAGCTGTTGGCCAGTACAAGACTTCTCCCGGGAGTTAGGGTCCGTAGGGTCGCTACGGACCCTAACTCCCGGGAGAAGTCTTGTTCCTCATCTGAGGCATAGTCCCCCCTCCACGATGCAGCTGACGATATTTTTTCAGCTCAGTATGATGTTAACTATTTATGAAAAAAGTTTCAGCCGGCGTACATTTTTTTTTTTACCACTTTCGCAATCTCCCACACCCACCGCTACTCGAGCAGCTGACGGTTGGTTCACTTATTAGACCAACTATCGATGTCAACATCGGCCGGCTTACTATGACTTTTGTATTTGCAACACACGCTACCTCCCGGACGATGAGCAAGCATGGTGATCAATGCTCATGCCTTCTCTGTATGAGAAGCGACCTTTGCCCGGCAGTGGAGCAGTAATAGGCTGGTATGATTACTATATTATATGTCTGTTACTTACCTGGAGCAAATATTTTAGCAGTAATTACTAACAAGTTGAAAATCATTCTTTTACAAATAAGGAAAATTTTTAACACTTCAACCTTGAATAGGAAAATATTAATATAATATAATAATATTTTACCTACACCATTAAATTCTGAATAAAGATGAAATTATTGATGTAAGCAATCGGTATGTTTGCTACAAAACTTGGTACAATATCTATTAAATAAAATCCTAAACATAACATCTCGCCTGTATTCCTCGAAGGGTTAGGCAGCAGTGGCGCAGCTACAATTATCATTAGAGGGAAGCCAAAGAAAAAATTGTTCATTTCTCATAAAGTCAGAAAAAAATTGTAGGCATTTTTGTAATGTTTTTAATCTTATGATGACTGTATTAAACTGGTATTAAATATTAAGTATAACGTGGCTGTGTGTGTATTAAAAATATATATATTTGGCATTAGTAGACCTTAAGAGGAGTGGTGGTTCCGAAGGGAAGCCGATAGGAATCGGGTTGTATGAAGGCTGGGCCCCTGTTAGCCAGAGATAAGCCCCATGTAACAGGTGGCGAGCCCATTGCCATCAACTGGGCACAAATCCAGACACCGGAATGCTACTGAGAAATTCCAGATGGAAAAACCCAATAACACTTTGCTCGACCCAGAAATCAAACCCAGGACCACATGCTCAGCAGTAGCGCTTAGGACCACTGGACCAATGAGGCAGTCATATTAATAATATATGAACAAACCAATACACAAACTACATGTGACAATTTCATATAGATATCACAATAAATTATTATTAACAGTACTGTATGATTTTATTTACTACATGATCAATATGTTATACATGTACTTATGTGTGTTAATTGTTTATATTATCAGTAAATAGGTAGTTATGGGACTACAGTCAACACCTGGTATTTACATAAACTTTGTTTAACTTAAAAGACTACTTATTGATATTATCCATTCACAGATGAGTTAGATAATTGAGAGTCCCCTATTTCAGAACCTCAAACACTCAAGCATTCCTTAAAACTAGTTTCAACCAATCCAAAGGCTTTAAAATAGTTTTAAGTAAATAGATGGTTTGCACATAGGTGAGTGGAAACGCCAGGAGGGGACGCCCTAGGAGGACATTAGTGACCTTATTGGTGATATTCTTCAGAAAGGTCAGGTGCGTAGTACTCGCAACCGGCGTGCGTGTACATGACCAGATGTATCAACGTAAACGAGGCGAAAGGAGTATGTAGGGATCGTAGCAACTGGAGTTCTAGTTCTAGTAGTTTCAGCCTACCCCCATGGGAAGAAATCGTGAGTTTATGTATGTATGTGTAAATGAGTTAGAGGAGGATGCACATATTGCACATAATTGAGAATGTCACACACTGAAACTAGACTTTTGGACCTTGAATGGTTTAGAAATGAATTATTAATTTATGCTATACTAATAAATAATATAAAATTTAATAACATAGCTGAAGAGTTTGTTTGTTTGAACGAGCTAATCTCCGGAAATACCAGTCAGATTTGAAAAATTCTTTTTGTATTTGATAGGCCAATTTTTGGCGAAAATGAAAGCGCGCGGGCAAGCGATGCGATGCGACGGGAAGAGTCGGTGGGATAAGAAATTTCACGCTGGCAGAAGCTAGTAGCCGATAACCTTCCTCAAGTTTTAGGCTATCAAATGCAAAACGAATTTTTCAAATCCGACTGGTACCTAGTTCCAGAGATTAGCGCGTTCAAACAAACAAACTCTTCAGCTTTATTATTAGTAGTATACTGGATGATTTTTTTTACCGTCTCGAAATTTTTACAGGGTGTTCTACCCATGAATATGAACAACTTTCACTATGTGACCAACTCTGAAATCACGAAAAAAAAATCTACTGTTTAATAGAAAAGTTCAAACCTACTTGACCAAAATGTATGAAACAGCTGATTTTTTTTTCGTGATCTCATAGTTGGTCCCATAGTGAAAGTTGTTCATGTTTATGGGCAGAACACCCTGTAAAAATTTCGAGACGGTAAAAAAAATCATGCAGTAGATAGATTTAACATCACGCTACAACCCTTAGGAGCCGAGCAAAGAAAAAAGGCAGAAAGACTGCTACGCAAAAACAAAGTATTAGCAAGGGATGGCAGTGCTATTAATTAAAAAAAAAAACTTTAACAGTGGTACTTTTAAATTTTTTTTGGGAAAGTACGAAATCCACGCGGACAAAGTCGCGGGCGAAGTGCTAGTTAATTCTTAGTAAGGTACTTTTGGTTCTTACCAATATCTTTAGGACAATCATGAATGGCTCAATGAAAAAACTTGATCATTAAAGAACATAAAAACATCATGTTTCCCCAAAGGGTAGGGCAGAGGTCTATCTATATAGCACACCTACATTTCACCAGTCCCATGTTATAGGGGGCGAGCCTACTGCCAGCAACCGGGCATAAATCCAGACTCCAGGCTGCTACTAAGAAATTCCAGATAGAAAAATCCAATAACGCTGTGCCCAACTTGGGAATCGAAGCCATGCTCAGCAGTAGCGCTTGCAACCACCAGACCAACAAGGCAGTCATGATTAAAGAATGTGGGCAATATTAATTTTTTTTTCAAAACAACTGAGTGGATTATAGAGCTGCTGTTGCCACAAGACTGAAGATTATGAAAGTTCTGCTCTCTGTTACAATGTTATGCTTGTTGTGTTTTCTGCTTTGAGCATATACAGAGGAAACAGTTTTGAGAAATGTCAACAGACCGACAGCCACAGTCGGTATTAGTTTTCTCAACCTTTTAAAAAATATATTTTGTAGGTACCTATGTAGGTAGTTGGATCTAAAATGAAGTTACTAATATTGATGATGATATTTCTTTGCAGCCCTCGACTTTAAATAAGGTCACCGTAATAATTAGAAGATTTACAAAAGCTGTGAAAAGCATAAACAGGAAAATTTAAAGTAATTTAACATACAATAAAAATAAATTATTTATTGTTGGTAGGTACAAATGTACAGAATACCGGCGAAGCTAAATAACACATTTTTACAACAGATACGCTTACAAACTATTTATTAATACGTCCTCCTTCGAGTCAGTCGTAGTATCATTGAATATTAGACTACAAAGCCGAAAGCATTATTTCATTAGCGAATTATTATTGATTGCGTGATAAAAAGTTACAAATGCTTTCTAAACTTTCATAATACGTAAAGGTGCAGTTTCTAGAAGATTCTCTACTTACATTATCAATGGATTTATTATAATAATTGATTATACGTACCAATATGATTTATTTTCGACGCCGGGTTTTGATTTTTGTTTGTGTTTCTGTTTCACAAGTTCTTCTTACTCATTAAAGTTTGTCTGATCCTATAGAGATGTCCATCAACATTTGAATTGGTATCGATGAAGGAAGAAATTAAGATTAATCCATGTCCGATGGTTCGACCATGTCCGACCATATTACTGCAATCAACTACGATTTCGCATCGATAATTTTTTCTCATGTCTACTTTACGTTTTTTGTTGTCATACTACTACTACATCATAGGCGATGATGTTGTCGGGCGAATTCAACGATGGCAGTGGCTCATACTAATAGGTCCATGCTCATGCTATAGTTGCTTAACTAAAGGCTACAAGCCAGGGGGCCAACCACCACCTCCGTATTACTTTAATCATAGGTAGTTCAGTGTGAGAAGGAGATGGAGGTAAATAAATAATTTCAATTTCAATATACATCCTGCATAGCTCCATCTCTTTGTCACACTGAAGCAAGATAAAAAATTTAAAATAATATTGGCCTCTAGGGTTGCCGCTATCGCAGTATCAGCCATATCAATGATACGGGGCCGCCAAGCTACAGGGGCCCCACAACGTATGTAAGCAAAAATTCATAAAATATTAACCAACACCCCAAATTCTTGTTGATAAGAGGCTCGTAAGGAATGAATACTTAGGCCGGCCACACACAGTCACAGTTCCGTTTTAGAATCCCATTTCGAAATATCGATTCGGAATGTCCGAACACAGCAAATTCATACAAAATCAAGAATCGTCACACACGTATAGTATTTCTCCGTTTGGAATTTTCGAATGTAAAACTACTTACGTGTTCAAATTTTGATCTAATTTTCTAGCTCGCTTCACGCAATCTTGCATTCTCTTAGTAAGGTCACAATGTCAACTCCAGCAACGTCCCGAATCAGAATGCTATTTTATTTGTTTTGTAAAAAGCAATACCCTCCTTTTTAGTTTCGCCGCAATCGGTTAAGAAGGGCCCCAAACAAATTTTGATACAAGCCCCCTTCACGGCAAAAATACACATGCCTGTAGCTGGTACAAAACTATGCAAGTAGCTTGCATGCCAATATCATATACATTCACCAATCAGAAGGGATTAAACTTAAGTAAATTTGAATTTCGCGGGCTACCCTGGCTTTCAACCTATTATACAGGGTGTATGAGTGCAAAGCCTGAAGAGGACGATATCTTAGACGATTTAGAACTTATTAAGCTAAACTTGTCTTAGATGAAGTCTGTTCCTTGTATTTATTTTTTGAAACTCTAAGATTTTTAACAATAATACCCATTTTTTTTCAATTAATTGATAGTGTCCAGTAAAAGCTGTTATGTTATTATTTTTTATTCATTTATGTAATGTGTGATTACTCAAATAAAATAATTCCCAAGCATCTGTGTCATCAAAGAAACATTCTACGCCATATTCAAGTTTAAGAAACTTTTAAAAATTAAGTAAATGTTATGTTTACGGCATAATAAAAAAAATTAAAAAATACCCTCAGTTGTTCAAACCTTTTCAAAAATATGCTTGGTTATTGCCCTTTCTTTTGAAGTACTATTTACGCAGATGTCTCATCAACTCTTGGAATTAGAATTTACAAAGCAAATTGAGTATGAAAATTGTTAATTTTAAACAGATCAATAAAATAACATTTTTGTTAAAATAATTTATTGTTCATGTTCAAAATGTTGACCGCGGTTTCTTATACAAGCGCGTGCCCGTCTTTTCACTTCTGTAGTCGTGATTTTTAATTTCATCTCCTGCTTCATGACTTGAAAAGCCGTTTGGATTCTTTCTATTAATTTATTCTTCTCTAGTTGAAATTTCAACGTACGTGTAGACGAGCTCCTTGGTCCGTCCCCAAAAGAAAAAATCCACAGGAGTTAAATTGGGTGATCGAGGTGGCCAGAGCAGTCTGGCCACCTCGATCTAAGACAAGTTTAGCTTAATAAGTTCTAAATGGTCTAAGATATCACCCCCTTCAGACTTTGCACCCATCTACCAAACACTGTATTATATTATTTCAAATTATTATTTTTCAGTTTTTCATGAATAATTTTATATTCTATTCAAATGTTAGCGATCGGCGATAGTGATTTGCTAGACCCCCAGTGGTATAATTTATGGTCCGCGGGAGTCTAGTTGGTCTAATTGTGAAGATTCATAGTTTCTGACCACAGGCTCTGACGAAAAATAATATCAAGTGATTTCGTATTTATGAAAATGGATGTCTACATCTCTAACATTCAATGTAATTTTATGACAAATTTATCAACACGGTTCCACAGACTGTTAATATTTTAGAAGCAGTATCGAGTATCAGCAGCCGAGCAGTATTCGAATTCGTATTGAGTATCGAGAAACCGTTTCCAGATTACTAAAGCAGTGGAAGTTGACCCAGAGGTTTCCCCAGGTGAGCAATTTACTTCATTACCACTGCTCTCAAAACACCCAAAAAAATAAAGGAAAACAAAATGCCATTGTAAGTAAACTGGCATGTTGTTTTCTCGTGCCCTAGAAGAACACGTCTATTAAATATTCGACGGCATTGACTTCAACCCTACTTCAACTAATCCGCACTGGGCTGTGTGCCCATAGAGTACTGTAAACTATACTGTGCGTCCCCGTGCGGCTGCGGCCGTACATTTAGCACTTTTAACAAACGTACTGGTACCAGACACCGAACCCATTACTGTAGGCTCTGTCTACTTTGCTACTACTTATTAATTTACTGCCTTATAAACGATGTAATGAGCTGATTACTTTTATCTCGACAAGATGCAGGTAACTCGACCTATTTCAGTAGTGAAAGTGCGGATCAAGCTAGAAATCGACTAAACCCCAAACTATAGACTAAAAACGCCAGTCGTTTGGTTCCTTGTCCTCTTGCTTTGACTCAATATCTCCTTTAATCAATCCTCAATATATCCTCTTTGCTTTGACTTGACTTTACTGCCTTGACCACAGACGTCCAGCTCCTGACACTGATTTTTTTTATTATGATAGAACAACTTAATCTGTGTGATAGAACAACATGGCGTAAATGGCGCGTTTGTGTAAGCTCTGATGAGTTTAAAGTCAATTTGCAATATATTAAATAAGAACTTCATAAATTAGATAATCTTTTCGTGTGCAGAAACTAAACATGAGTCCTTAAAACAACGTTTCTCAAATGAGAATGAAGTGGTGATGGAACCCTTTGAACACTCAAATTGTCACTCCATGAGCGATAGTTTTTCTTTGTACGAACGCTATTTGAGAAGTTTTAATGTTGTTGATCCTTTGATAGAAGAAAGTGTAAAACGTGAACCGAACGAGGGTATATCTTCGAACCACTGTGATTCTGAGAGTTCGCATAGCAGAGGTAACATAGAGTTATCTATTGTAACATCAACTAATGTTAAAAATAAACATTGCGAAACAGCTGAAACTGAGAGCAATTTATTAAATCAAATTGTTCGTGATCATATGATTGACAAAGGATCTAGTTTAGATACAGATTTGTGTGTAAAAATCAATTCACCTTGTTCACCACTCGCGGCATCATTACTTGAGAATTCTTTCGCGACGATCGACCACAGTCTTCTAAACGAGAAATCTAACCAAACCGACCTTCAGACGTCCGAGGATTCAAGAACTGAAATAATTAAACATCCTATGTTCATAACCCCTACTATGGAGAATAGCAATAATGCAGTAGACAGTGTGCCTATGTTTAGAGATGTGGGGCCTTCAGAAAACGTATTCAAGTTACCTATAAGTGAACTATCTTTTAATGGTACAATTAAGCATGTTCAAAAGTTAAAACCTATCGTAGACCCAATCTCGGCAATGAGTTGTAGCACCAGTTTAGCTAATTTAGAACATAAACATGAAGATGAAAGTTGTGGGATGTATACGAGTAGCAATGATAATGCAGAGTCAATTATTGAGTGTAACGACGGTGAACAGAGAGTTAGTGATGCATCAGACAATGTTAGTGATAGATTAGATAAGACCTCTGAAAGTACTGGAGACTCTCATTATGAGGACAATAAGAAGGACTGTCCAAATGTAAATGATGACGAAAGCACAGTAAAATGGAATTCGGAGCAGAGTTATTCATCACTCGAGGTATCTTTTGACAGTGGAGTAAGATCCCCTGATATGTTTTCTGATAACGATAATGATGATGACCAACCTCCAGATCCAGAACCTTTTTGGAGTTTCCTGAAAGATTTTGAAATTCATGAGAAAAGAAAAGTGAGGAAGATTGAGGTAAGCATAGATATTGCAGAATGCCAACATTATTTTTAACCTTACCTCTGTCATTGACATAATAACCTGCAAACCTACCTTGTCGCATTCTGTTTGCTCAACATAAAATGTTATTTCATGACTGCTAGAGAATATTGTATTACAATCATGTTATCAGTAAGAATGAGTTGCCATGTGAATTTGTGCACCTTGCATTTAGTTATCTCAGTAGGTATGCAGTTCCTATCAGTTGAATACACACTAATATTTTTGTTAGTGAGTTTTATAGCATTACATCATGTGGTTAGCAATATCCTTGTGTGGTTAACTAACACCCAAATGCTATTAATAATTACATGTTTAATGACCTCCTTTGTCTAATTTGACAAGTTAAGCATCAATAATGTTATCTAAAAACAAAAACAAGTTTTAAAACAAGTGTTCCAGAACTACTTACTTCTAATCTATTTATTTAATAGTAAACATTTATTCTGAATATTTAGCATATTGAAAAATACAGTTAAAGTTACTTCTATACAAACTGAAGTGTCTGTTTGTAATATCAAAATAACAACGTTTTACTAAATGCATAAGAAAGTATAAATAGTACTTATAACAAAAAAAGTAATTCTTAACATTTTTATCTGTCTGTTTGTTCCGGCTAATCTCCGAAACGGCTGGACCGATTTTGACGGGACCTTCACTGGCAGATAGCTGATGTTACGGCGGTTAACTCAGGCTACATTTATTTTAGAAAAATAATTAGGGTTCCATGCAAAAAAATGAAAACCCATGAAATTGTAAACAAAAAGTCGGACTTGAAAAATTCTTTTTGCATTTGGTAGCCCAATTCTCGTGGATAGTTATAGGCTATTTAACATCACGCTACTACCCTTAGGAGCCGAGCAAAAAGAAAAAAGAAAGAACACTAAGCGAAAACGAAGTAATAGCGCGGGCGGGCGATTCAACGCGACTGTTGGCAATGGGTCGGGGGATGAGGGAGTTTTATTAAAATGTGGCTGTTATTTTAGTATATTGTGTATCTTACGACATCCGCGCGAACGAAGTCGCGGGGCACAGCTAGTCAGACATATAATTTTGGTGCATATCAGTCTTCTGCTGGCCATGAGCTAATTCTAATTAGTTCTAGTCTTATTACTCAAAATGGTGCAAACTATAACGTCTTTCAATATAACGTAAAATTCCTTTATCATAGAAATTGGTCAATTTGGTTAATTTACCTTAAAACAGTCATTCTCTATTACGAAGACAAAATTCGAATTCATATTTAGATGTCAGTAAATATATTTATCACCATTACTGGTTTATGTTACCAGTTTACGAAAGGCTCCGACTAAATCAAAATCAATGAGGTGCCGAAATTTCTAGGAAAGACATCTGAGGTCGTAAACAGCCACCTGTCTTTTGTTATAGTTAATTGCCCAAAACACGTCTCTTTCTTCACTCCACATAATGAAAAGTTTTAAATTATAGTAGAGTAATAAAAAAATGCTCAAAGTTTCGTTATAAAGAGTTTACACTTGTATATCAATATTTATGCTAAAAAATGTAAATAAAGTAGCAGCACCTCATCCGTTAAATAATATTAAGGGGAAAGCACTAAGGTAGCCTGTGAAATCCAAATATTCCTATATTTTTTGCACATCAGACCAGTATTGATGATTTTAATGATTATAATTATTGTTATGGTCGCAAATCATATTTTCATCAACACACAACTTAATACTGACCTGCAAATAAAAAAAAAAAAACAAGAAAATTTGAATTTTGCAGGCTACCCTGGTGCTTTGACCTTAAAGGGAAACAAATTAACATAAACAATTTTATTTTTGGGATTTCGATATCTCCAACAGACTACTTAATACTGTACAGGGCCGCGCGAGTCACTTAAGCCGGATTCACATTACCGTGTCGTGTCGTGTCGTGACGCCTTCTGACGCAGTGTTAGCCAATCAAAACTAGTTGTAATTTGACGTAGTCCAGAACAGATTTGTTTGATTGGTGTATCCCGCGTCACGACACAACACGACACAGTAATGTGTCGGTGGTTTTAGTATGCGCAAATCAAATGAAAAAGTGGCCGCCAGCCTGTAAGCGTAAGAGCCAGTCCACACTGCTCCGTTGCGTTGCGTTGCGTCGTGGAATTTTAAATGACGCTTGCTCGGTTCTAAAAGACATTAAACCCTCATGTCTTTTAGAACCGAGCAAGCGTCATTGAAATGCGACGACGCAACGCACCGTGTGGACTGGCTCTAAGTCAAAGCAAGGTGTGCCCTGTCGGTCACCGATGTCCGACGCGGCCTGAATGAAACATTTACTGACGGTCACCATTGTCCGACATGGCGACCAACGTGTTAAATTAACTTTCCTGGTCATGTAACTTGAGAAGTCCTTTTAGTCTTTAAAATAATTAACTATTTCATCTTTTGTTGCTGTTTTTTTTTTTCAAATCTAACCGTTTTTTATTCCACTTAACATTCCAACAGGAAACTCTACAAGGAGTCTTACCGCCACCTTCAGTGACAATCCTAAAGACTGATGTGACAGAAATGCTCAAAAAGTATTATTCCTACCTACCATTGTTTGATGAAGAAGCAAAAGATATTGTGCCTGAAATCAACTCTACGACACCTACGAAACGAGTGTCATTCGTAGAAATCCCTGAAATCTCGAAAACACTAGATGCTGATGAAAGTACTAGTAAAACTTCGCATGGGGTGAAACTTAAGAGTTCTACATCTAATGATCATTCTGAGTTAGATACTAGTTTAAATGATAAGAGTATACATTTGAAAATGTGTACTGAAATAGAGGCAGCTGAGACGGCATGGCCAGATGTTGTGAAATGCAGATACTATGATGTGTAGTAAGTATATTTTACTAATAAAAAATATTATTTTATTTAACCTTCTCAATCAATCTGCCTAGCCCTTTCCCAACTATGTTGGGGTAGGCTTCCAGTCGTCCGTCCAACCGGATGCAGCTGAATAGCAGTATTTTAATGGAGCTGCCTATCTGATCTCCACAACCCAGTAACTGGGTAATATGAAACCCCATGGTTGTCAGATTTTTGGGCTTTTGATGACCTGTAATGACTGTCAAAGATCCACGAATGACAGCCGGGACCAATGGCGTAACTTGCTTTCCGTGGCACGGAGGAGCCTCAGTATGTAGAGATGGTCACCCATCCATTGATCAACCCTGGCAAGCGTAGCTTAACCTGATTGATCGACCTGTGCGGCTGTTATTGCTTAGCCACAAGCTCCTCTGTGTTATTTAACCTTGTATTTATTATTATTTTGTATTAAGTAATATTCCACAAAAAATATTTCCTCATGGAATCAAACGATGTTTGAGGAAATACCTAAACATTGGTATTGTGATATAGTTATCTAACAGTAACTTTCAAATAGCCAAATTTTTATGTAAGTATGGGGTATGGGCCATAGTCTATTTGAAGCAAACAAGCAACCTATCCCAGCTTGTTCAGGCTATTAAATGCGAAAGTTTTACAGTTTTAAACCAATTCAAATCAATTCAATGGAGGATCAATTTAATGATTTGAAAGAAAATGAATCTGCATCAAAATCATTTAAGCAATTTCAAAACCTTATCAAAATAAATTGACGACACTGCTGGGCGACTTCACTCAAAAATGCTTGTAATGTGGTAATTATTTTGACAATCTTTGAGCAAAGTCGACCTTTCCGCTCTATGAAACTACTTGAATAGGCGCCAGCAAAGTTGTATGGAATTTAATTGCTGATGAGTTTTAGCCACCTGCAATTTCCTTTAAAAATCCATTATTGTCGAGTTTGTACAATCATCATTAAGTACCTAATTTAAAAAAAATAGCAACTAATTTTAACAATTGCTACTTTAAATAAATTCTTACTATACTAAGCTGGTTTTATTTTCTCGCATTGTTTTAGTAAAGCACTAATGAAGCCTTGGTCCGCAATGACTGCGTTGTTCCCAACGCTATGTTGGCCTCGAGTCGAGCTTAGCTTAGCTACGCTCTCGGCTTTCAATCTTGGTCATCATTGCAGCCCTTGCTGTCCGCGCTATGAAGGGTTCTCGGTCTTCGGTGTCGGTCTTTAATCCAGCTTGTCCATCAAGGGTTGCAATGCTGACCGCGATGTGTTGGCCTGGAGCTGCGCTACGCTGCGCTTTCGGCCATCATCAGCGCTGCCAGCAACGCAGTCATTACAGTACTATTAGAGACTAATTTTTTTTTCTATTATTTTTCTAGTTACAATGTGACAAAGCACTCAGAGAAGCTAGAATTACTTGCATTACGCTATGGAGAGAGATACGTTGGTGCCGAGACTGATACAAGTGTAAACATTTACTCTGGAGGCCTGCAGTCTCCTAACAGTGCTAGCAAGAGGAAAGCAATGAGGCTCAAGTATGTATATCATAGTAGGCTATACAAGGGGATGTAGCGTGTGAGGGACAGCCCTCCGCAAACTAACAGGGTGCATCCAGCTCCTTATTTTGAATCATATTCCACCAGAAATATTCTCAGGAAAATTTTAATTTCTTTTATCGTATTTTCAGTTACTATTATTCCTTTATTTCAACGTAAAATTACATTCTCCGTACGCAGCACTCCATTTATGTACTTTAATAAAACAGCTAAAATAAAAAAAATCAGCAATGGATGTTGAAGTACTCTGCGGCCGAAGGCTCGCTGCGCCGCCGTTCGCCACGCGCGTTTTGCCACGATAACAATACATTGCGTGTGAGGTAATAAAACAAATCAGGTTTA
Organism: Fissipunctia ypsillon; assembly: GCA_947568875.1. NCBI lineage: Eukaryota > Metazoa > Arthropoda > Insecta > Lepidoptera > Noctuidae > Fissipunctia > Fissipunctia ypsillon. Next base: position 8,003,245 of record OX387659.1, on the reverse strand, counting down.
TTGGATTCCCATAATGTTCTTGAAATAATTTCACGTACCGGTTATCTTAGTATGATATACTGAATTCACCCCATCACTCTGCGGAGAGCTGTCCCTTACACCCTGTATATCTATAGATTATTATTAGTTAACATCATCACGCCTATATTTTTCGAAGGGGCAGACAGACATGTGTATCTTACACCCACTTTTGGCTAGGCATGTTGTTATTTCCATGCAACTTACAAGTTACAGTCAACAAATATTGTTTTGTTTCGAAACTAATCAACATTAACCTAATGCCCTCATTAACTAACTAAACATTGTTGAAACATTGTTGCATATGAAGCAGAAAAAATTATGAGTTTGTGATTGTAATTTAGGAAGTAATTGTTATGCAAACTGTACAGTCATAATTACATACCTCATTACTATAATTTGTAGTATTTTTAGGGTTCCGTACCTCAAAAGGAAAAAAACGGCCAAGTGCGTGTCGGACCACGCACAATGCAGGGTTCCGTAGTTGGGATGAGTTTATCCCAAGAACAAACTTAACATTGTAGTTGAAAACATGTTCTCTCATACATTCCAACTGCAAATGTAAGTTGGTCGACTATTACTCGTTAACTTGTAAAGCCTACTTAGTTGTGATAGTTTTCCTTTTAACTTCGTTATACTACCGTAAATTTTTTCACGCACTTTAATAAAGCTTAATATTTCAGAAACGGATCCCATAATCGAAAAATTGTTTTCTCAAATTCTAAATATTTTTTAAAGACCTATCCAACAACACCCCACGCCATGGGGTAGACGAGAAAAATAAACGTCCCCACTTTACGTGTACAGGAGGTACATACCCTAAATTTTTTATTTTTATTTTACCACTGTCAGTGTGATTAATAAGTATAGCCATGCCAAATTATAGCTTTCTATTACAAGAGTCTCTGAGCTAAGCTGCGGACGGACGGACGGACATGGCGAAATATAAGGGTTCCTTGTTGACTACGAAACCCTAAAAACGGAACCCTTATAGGATCACTTCATTGTCTGTCTGTCAAGAGCCTCTTTCTCAGGTAGTAGGTCTACGGTCCCTTGGAGCTCTAAAAAAAATCAAGCTTCTAAGTCATTCCGGATAAGGCGGGAGGAAACGCCCGGGTGTCACCACTGTATGGATCGCCCGGAGGACACGGTGGAGCATACGGTGGAGGTCTGCCCGGCTTGGGCGGAGCACCGCCGTGTCCTCGCGGAAGCGATCGGCGGCGGCGATCTCTCGCGTCCGGCCCTGGTCCAGGCCATGGTACGGAGCGAGAGTACATGGGAAGCCATTACCTCCTTCTGCGAAGCATAATGCTCATGAAGGAGGAGGCGGGACGCGTGAGGGAGAGGCAAGCTTTGCGCCCTCACGCCCCTAGTCGCCGCAGGAGACGCCCTGGGCGTCGGGAATTGGAGCCGATTCCCGGCCACCGTAGGCGCGGGCTTGCGGACGGCGAGCAATGGGTAGCTCGCCGTCCAGTAAGGACCAAGCCCAAGTCGACGGCGCGTTGTGTTCCACGCGCGCCTCAAAGAGATGTCAGCACTATTGACGGGGTCCGCTAGGGCCGATGCCAGCTAGGGTTGCGGGATTTTCGAAAGAGTTACCGTGGCCCCGGCACAGACAACAGAAGGAACACGGGTGGGTTTTAGTCAGTAAAAGTCTGACACGCCCTCCTGCTTCGCCCAGAGCTGGAGAAGTCATTTGATGATTTCCCATCCACAAAAAAAAAAACAAGCTTCTAAGTCAACGCAATAAAAAACTACGGCCATTTATGCGACATATTTTGATACTCGCAAATAAATCAAAACCTTAATACTTACTACTTCTACTGGTACTTCCCGTTGACCTAGAATCATGAAATTTGGCAAGAAGCAGGGTCTCACAGCACATGTAAAGGAAAAAGTCCGAAAATCCACATCACATTTTTTTTGTGATTACAAACTTAATTTGCAGTTGGAAAATTGACTGTGTGACGTGACGATGTATGGGAGAACATGTTTTTCAACTTCAATGTTTACTTTGTTTTTGGGATAAATTCATCCCAGCTACGGAACCCTTCTGTGTGCGTGGTCCGACACGCACTTGGCCGGTTTTTTAGCCTATTATGCCCCACTGCAAGCCATAGAAAAGCCTTTCTGTCTTTTCTACTACTTGATCTGGATCTAGTACTATACCATTAAACTTAAAAATCAGTGTAGGTACTGTAGGCGTTAAACTCAACCCGCGCTTTTTAAGTTTAATCTATTGTTGTAGTAAAAGTAATAAATTGTTAATTGTTCACAGGATGGCTCAAGCCAAGTCGCCTGGCCGTCGTTTATCACACTTAGCTCGTCGGCGGCAAGCTTTCGCCAGCGCAGCCACCATTAACGAGAAGGCGCAGGCTTCCACCGCCAAAATGGTGCTCATTGATAAGAAGTAAGTATATTATTTCGAACAAACACAAAATGATATAATTTCTATATAGATATTAATTTTTATTTTAAAGCTTTTGTATTAACATTCTTCTCTTCAATCCAAAATTTCTTTTAACCCTTTTTCAAAACTTACTTTTTTAGCGAGATGCGGCGTCTGTTTTAAGCTCTAAAGTTATTGCTATATTTAATTTATGTTGATCGGCGTCTGCCGTACGAATGGATTAGTACCAGATACTACTTTTGTTTTTATCACTATCTAATACTGATATCGAAATCCTTTCAAGTTTCTTCCCGCACAGAAAGCTGGTCAACTCATCGGAAAGAAAGAGTCCTCGTACCAGACGCACTCCGGGCAAAAGAACACCGATCCGCAAGACCCCAGGGAAAAAGACCCCAGCAAAAACACCCAAGACGCGAAGCGGTGGCTCTAGCAAGAAAAAAGCCATGAGAAGATTACTCATGGATTCTGACCACTTAACAAGGTCACAGCCTGCTCGAGAAACTCTTAAAAGAGCCCTGTTTAGCCCCGAAAACCGAAGACCTATGCCTAAAGCTCCTTCCACATCACTACCAGCTCAGGCTATGAAATCAAAACGAGCATTATTCGGGTCACCAGTCCGAACTGCCGAGACCAAAAGCATGGATGGCACACAAAGTGATAATTTCTTGAAAAGAAAACGCGATCCTTTTGATGATGACTCTGATAACGGAAGGAGTAAGATAGCAAAAAGTTTGTCGTTTGGAGGTGATAGTATCGGGAGTTCGCAATCACAACTCACGTTCGCACGACGAGCATCTGAGGCGTTTGGTACGAGGACCTCCAGTGAATTGAACGAGACTCATAAGAAGGTTAGTAAATTAGTGTGTCCTTCACGCAACCCTCAGCTGTGAAAACATACATCAACATTATAATATCACGCACGTATGCGAAGGCGGTAGGCAAAAGTGTATTACACCACATTCCGCCAGTTATTTAAATAAGTCCCCACGAAAAAAAATATCCTATTGAAAAAAAAACAAAAAATACTGCACGACCGGGTTACCAGACTCAGTAGCTCCCACGCTCAGCAGTCGGTCTTCAGATCATAAGACTAACGAACCTGTGGCAACATAGTTTGGTCCTACAAAATGTATTTTTAGACGTGACTTTCTAAAACTTTTTTCTTTTATCTATGCAGAAGCTGTTATGGGCAGTATCAGAAGCTCTTCGCGTGCACGGCTGGCGCATGTCCTCGCCCGGGTTCCGTGAGAAGGCGTCGTCACTAGCGCGACTCACGCGCCGCTTATTAGCGCTGCCACCGCACGCTGCTAAACTGGCAGCGCCTAAACTGTCTACTTCTGAAACTATGCTAAAGTGAGTATACGACGATTTATCTATAAAACCACAATCACATACCATCGCACCTGTGTTCTCGTGAGGTGTGCTATTTACACGCATATTCGGGTCGGTATGATTCGGCACAGCCGGGCGTGTGGTAGCTAGAAGTACCATCCACAAGTCGCCAGTTCTGTTTTAATATTACTACTATCAGGGGGAAAAATCCCAAAAAATAAGAACCTTGAGTAGCGTTTACTTTTTGCGCTGCTTTTAAGCTGCCCTGCTAATCGTAGTAAAAAGTTATTAATGCAGCACGCGTAGCATGATACTATATAAATGGGTTTTGTCGACGGAAAGAATAGACAAAATGACATAGTAAAAAGATTTCTAACGTTTAAGCATTGCGATGTGTCATTTTGTCTATTCTTCCGTCGACAAAACCCGTTTCTACGGTGATCATGATACGCGTGTCAGCTATCGTTATTTAGTTTACGACAAGAAAAATTAGTTTGAATAGGCACTGCCCCGCGCCCCAACCACAATTATTTTGTTAATAGTTTTCCATGTATTTACGCCGTGTATCACGTCTTTTGCAGGCTAGCGCGTCAGTACGTATTCGCAATTATTCAAGGTCGCACGGTCGACGAGTGTTTTCAGGAGGAGCAGATGAAAATCGCGAACGAAACCAACTACAAAGTTTCAGGCTACATCTCAGCCAATGCGTACCAGCAGATGAGAGCCCGGCAGAACATACCCAGTACATTCACCTCCCAAATCAAAGAAAACACGCACAATGTTGGAATCAAACAGGATCAACCAAAAAGTGGATCCAAAAATATCCTGCAGGACAAACTAGTGAATATAGATAGTAATTCGAATAGCAGCAGTGGACTCAGCATGCTTGACAAGCCCAGTCTGGGGCTTTTCAAGTCTAATTCCATGCCTTCGTTCGAAGAAGCAGCTAAAATGAGAGCGCGACGCCAAATAAGTTTTGACAATGTTGACTTCCCTAAAAGGTGATATGCAGGCGCAAAGCGTCATGTTTTCAGCTGCTAGACTAATCACAACTGAAAATGACAAACCATACCGACACTTGTAAATATTAAAAATCATAAGTGCAAGTGGAATCATCAAAGTTTAGTGAAAACGATATTATTTAAGAACTAGCTGTGCCCCGCGATTTCGTTCGCGTGGAAGTCGTAAGATACACAATATACTAAAATAACAGCCACATTTTAATAAAACTCCCCGTCCCGTCGCGTTGCATCGCCCTCCCGCGCCATTACTTCTTTTCCGCTTGGTGTTCTTTCTGACTTTTCTTTTTGCTCGGCTCCTAAGGGTCGTAGCGTGATGGTAAATAGCCTATAACACTATCCTCGAGAATTGGACTACCAAATGCAAAAAGAATTTTTCAAATTCGACTTTGTTCATAATTTCACGGGTTTTAACTTTTTTGCGCGGAACCCTTATTCTTTTTCTAAAATAAAAGTAGCCCTAGTTAGGTACTCCTTATAACATGAGCTATCTGCTAGTGGAAGGCTCGTCAAAATCGGTCCAGCCGTTTCGGAGAGTAGCCGGAACAAACAGGCAGACCAAAATTTTTTTTTTTCGTTACAAGTACCTTAGAGGCATATAGAATCAAAGGTAGCTACGTGCCTCTATGTCACATTTTCAGGAACCGAAAAAAACGTTTTTCTAATTTATGAGTCAGGGGTTTTCATACTCTCTGTTTTGATTTTAGAGTATGTGATTTAATATTGGTTTTGGCTACCTTTATCTATGAGTACTAAATAATAAGCCGAAAAAAAATATCAAAAGACCAACAGACCAGATCTTTGATACCAACAGCTACACTTAGCTGTATTTGATTTTTACTCAAGTGAACCTAGCTGTCTTTGATAATGACTGGCGCCATACTGACATCACAATGTTAGTGATGTTCCCAACAGATGTCGATATCATAGACCAGTAAATAAAACACCGTTTTCATGTAGATATTGAAATTTTTTATAAAACTTCAATTAGTAACCAAAATCGTAACGAAACAAAAAACACATTTTCTCTTTTTAATCAGACTTTTCTTTTCTTTTAGGAACAATATTCTATTCTTATGAACTTAAAACTTTTCTTATTACTAAATTAGCTTTTTCTTCTTTTTCAACAAAAACAAAATTTAATTTCTTAAATCCACCGTATCATCCCTACTTTCACAATAGTTATCATTATCACCTTCCCCTCTTTCAGAATCCCTCTTGAATAACTGGCGATCTTATAATATTTACATAAAACTGACATTCTGCATTGGTTTCCCATTCAGCGCCAAAATGCTTTTTTAATAGTGCATCGACATCTGTTATTTTTGCACGATTCATGGGTGCTCCTAGTGCCACGGTGGGTGGGAGAATCATATTGGTTTTCATTCCAGTTTTGCAAAGATTTACTGCTTTACCTATATCTGAATTAAAATGCAGTTCTCCACGAATAAGCACATTTCCAACAGTCTTGGATCTTTTCAAAATGAATCGTTTGCATTCACTTATTTTAAAAGGCCATCTCGCAGTCGGTTTTAGAACATCTTTTGCGGCACTCCTGAAGTCTAACATTTGAATGTCACGCATTTTTGTAACAGTTGCATTTGTTGCAATGATGTCTATGTAATCTTCAGGTCGAATGATTATAGTAATGTTTCCGAAAACTCGGTCTGGCGGCATGAAAGAATGCCCAGTAATGGGGAAAACGGCTTCAATTTTTTTCAGAGACATGTTGTCGAGAAGCCATCTTGACAGCATACATAGCAATATACTATTCTTGTTCTGCCCGCCACATCCATCAGCTACCAGACGAACAGTACTAATCCCTTCAAAATTAGTTTTATTTAAACGGTCGTACACTGCAGAGGCTATCTGGTTGGATTTTTTTTTGGAAATTCGTTCTCTGTCCACAAGTATGCATAAGTTGTGTCTTTATTCAGGTGATCTTTAGAAGAACCCTGAACAATTGTAAAATTGTGAAGATATATTTGGCGACTGTAGTATGCGCTTTGGTCAGGTACCTACTTTGGGTAGGGGATTATTTTTTTGACAGTCGAACGAGAAAGTAATCATATCTTCTGATTTTTCCTGAAGCAATTTAAAGAATGATTTTGCCCTGAGCGTGTGGACTCTTTTTTCGATCATGAGATGTTTCTTTTTTCTTGGTTGTTTTCCATTTTAATTTTCCCATCCAACTTCATGCACTTCGAGCAAACGTCTGTTCTCGGATTACCGAATCCTAAATTGAAATCTTGGTTGAATATTGCACGAAAATAAGACTTTTTACAACAGATTGACGATTTTCGGTTTTGAACATCTTATAAAGTTTGTTTATACTCAAATCGCTGTGCAGATATTTTCGCTCTTGTGTTGCAGATCGACAGTAATGTGATTCTATGCATTTTAACTTAACAATAAACTGCCGAACTATATCTTTTTGCTCCTTATACTTGTTTATTTTATGGTTTCCTCCCCTGTTTTCTTTAGTAAACTGTCGCGTATAGTAAAACACCTTTATAACAAATTCCACTCTATACTTTTTTAATTGCAAGGAACTCAAAAAAAATTGGCAAACAATCACAAATTTATTCCGACTGTTGAAAATCCTGTACTGGATATTAAAATCTCTTCTAAGCCTTTTATTTTGGTTAGGACGCCTTCTTTTAATTTGTTTTATTTGACAGCACTTAAGAAGAAAAGCATCGTGACAGCTTTTTTTTCTTGAGGCATAAAATGAGAAAATTTTAGAAGTTCATTCATTGTCAGACTGAGAACATTTTAGCGTTGGGTTTTTATGTGAACAGTTCGCTCTTTGAGGTAAAGCAGTTGAGGAGTATCTGTGAAAAAAAAACATTTGGTTAGGAACTAGGAACCTGTAAAGGACTTAACTCCTGACGAAAAAAAGGGGTGTTATTAAACATACTACTAGTTAGTAGCTATTTACTTAGTAGGTATAGTACTGGTACTTGTAGGTAGGTTTGCATATATAGCAAAAATAATAATAATACATTATTGGGAGATAAAATAAATAAAAATAATAATAAATATTTTTAACACTCAAACCTCTATCTTAGCACAATTTTAGTTACAGTTAGGTTATATTATGTTAGGTTATGTATTAGCGTTATGGTACATAGCAATACATGCAAAAATAAATATTGCGAAAAATGAATTTTATTCGATTGCAATTATTTATTTTTATCTATACATTGTGTGGAGTGTAGACGCGAGGCACGTCACTAACCTTTCTCTCTTAGCAATGTTTGCCTTCCAGTTTTCTTGGTTTCGTGTGCGTTTTCGACCTCTGCCAGTACTTGCCGGTTCTACAGGGACCCCCATAATAGTCGTTTCACAACAAATTTTGCACGAGAACTCACTAAAAATACAATAAAAAATATTAGGTGTGGCTAACGCGGTTGTATAGAAATCGCCATTTTGTTTTCGAGAATTCAAGCGTTGTGATTGATTGTTTTATCACCTAGCTGTCTTTCATTGGGACCTAAGGTGACTTAGCTGTATTTGATCCCAAAATTTAAAGGGCTTTAGCTGTATTTATTTCTTACAATAATAAAATAAAGAGTTACAACCAAAAATTCACTAGATGGCTCCATATTTAGTTATTTTTTTTTTGAAAGTGTGGCGCTTAGCTGCCTTTGATTCTATATGCCTTATACTTTCATAAGCATTAAGGAAAAAGCTGTTATTTTCGCATTACAAACAGACGCTTCAATTTTATTTATTTGTATAGATAATATCGTTTCACTAAAGTGTTAGATAAGTCTTATGACCTGAATTTCTCGATTATAGAAAGCTTTTCTACTATTTTTTTTTGTACCAACCACTATTTAGTCATTCTCATATCTTAGACGCTTCCTAAGTTTACAGTATATTGTTTTGTCTCATATATTTATTTCGTTGTGCACGACTTTCTAGCAACTAGTAGCCCATGAAACGACATTATCCTGGAATAAGTAAATTATAGTACGCGTCAAACTTTATGGCGGCTCTGAAGTGCGCTACTCGCTGCGCAGTACCGCACCCCTCACCCCCGCTGACACATGAAGTTGTTACTGCGCAGCGACTCGCCGTATCCGTTTCGACTGCTCGGCCACAGTGTCGTAGAAGAAAAACGACTACGTCAACATTACGAAGGAATTTGTAAAACACTAACAATGAAAGTCACAAATTCGTAGATCCAGTATTCAGAAAGTTATAAAGGTTTAACCATGGCCGCGCAGTCGGCACATGGAGAACCGCGCGGCCACGCAGTTCTCTTAAACGGAGCTTAGTAGAGGTCCCATTCTTTTTGCTAACCACTGATACGATTTCGAAGAAAATGTAGATAGTATGAATAAAGCATTTAAAACAGAACAGTTAAATATGTTATCACCTCTGCTTACCATAGTAACAGCAAAGAGTGCCTCAGCCGGTGTTTTTCCTATCCCTTTGTTTGTGTTATTTAAACCCCATTGTAATTTACCTATCGATCGGTCCCAATATTTTTACCCAGTTTGTCTGTATAAGCTGTAAGCGCATCTAACACAGTCCTGTTGTACCTCTCCACCTGCCCATTGGCACGGGGAGAGGCTACCGCATTGAGAATATGGTTTATCTTAGTGTTCTTACAATAATCCTTGAATTCACGTGAGGTAAAAGACGAGCCCTGATTCGATATTAATTTATTAGGGTAACCAAATAGGCAGCAAGTGTTGCCCAAAGCAGGACAACACCACGCACGCTTAGTAGGTGCGGACTTTAGATTTTTTCAATGGTGTCAATATGCAAAATTTGGTGAAGCCGTCAACTGAGACAAGGAGATAAGAATTACCGTTAGCACTTTTGACGAAAGGCCGCAAATGATCTATATGAACCGTATCAAAGACGATTCACGATTTCACGACCTACAACAGCACTTAAATGCTATGGCCGCGCAGTCGGCACATGGAGAACCGCGCGGCCACGCAGTTTTCTTAACGCATTCTGTGCGAACGACGCGCATGCGCGTTTTTCGGACTTTTGACATATGCTTGCGACGCGTATGCGCGTCCACCCAATTTACATAACTTTCTTCAAGTGCGGCGCGCCGCACCTGTGCGTTCATTGTTCATTTCTATTGTTTCGGAAACAACCGTGCATAAGCGTTCATAGCACCACACGAATTTTTTTATTGAACGCGTAAGAGCGTTTGCCGCACAGGGTTAGTGAGCTACTAATTAGCATTTGAAAAAAGCTAGCTAATAATTTAGCAGGTAATGCGTTAAACGGAGCTTAGTAGAGGTCCCATTCTTTTTGCTAACCACTGATAAGATTTTGAAGAAAATGTAGATAGTATGAATAAAGCCCTAATGTTTGGATTTCACGACCTACACATGCACTTAAATGCTATAGCCGCGCGTTCTCCATGTACCGACTGCGCGGCCATGGTTAAACCTTTATAACTTTCTGAATACTGGATCTACGAATTTGCGACTTTCATTGTTAGTGTTTTACAAATTCCTTCGTAATGTTGACGTAGTCGTTTTTCTTCTACGACACTGTGGCCGAGCAGTCGAAACGGACACGACTCGCCTCATGTTCCGAGCCGCCATAAAGCTTGCATCCGGCTGTAGCAAATTGTAGAGAGTATTGTATTGCTTTATTTGTATTGAATTGACTTTTCATGTATGTATGTGTTACTATTGCTGAGTATGATCTCGGGTGTTATTTTTAAACAATAAATTATTTTTCCTTAATATAATTCGCAGTTTCATTTGAACAATTGGCATCTGCTGACGCGCGACGTCACAAAGTAATATAAGAATAACCTTATAATCGATATAATCTTTGCTTTTAACTATTGTTAATAGGCCCGATAAGATAATTTTTATATTGCGATTAAGTTTTTGTTAGTCAGTATACAGATCAAAGCAGTGAGTGTTAGTGTTTACACGGAAATAAACGAAAAGCAAACTAAATAATGGGCAGTGCTCAATCGTATCCGGGATTGACCCAGGATATTCTAGAAGACTATGCAACGTTGACTTATCTGACTAAGGGAGAAATATTATAGTAAGTGATTTTTAGTTGTATCTCTATATGACGATTTCATAAAGTTACAAAAGTCTGAGCAAATACCTAACATAATTTTTCAGTTTGATGAAAAAGTTTTATTCCATCGATCCAGAGATGATTAAACATAACTAGTAACTACCATCACAGATTTAGTAGAGAAGATATTGTGAACAAGTTCTGCGTACTAAAGGTAACACTCGTTTATATTGACAATATTTCTGCTAGATAACCAAATTGACGCAAATCAGCAGATTATTATCCGAGTCTGCTAACCAGTCTGATAGATTGTTTTGGTTATAGTAATAAAAAAAAACGAATCATTTTTCGTAGAAAAATGTCCACTCTTGGCTTGTATTAAGTACCTATTCGGTACTCTTGGTGAATCCTGAGATCGAAATTAGAAAAATCAGAGGAAAAAAAATTGCCATTTTTGTCTCAGACAGACACTATCTTTTATTGTTGTCAAATTATTGCAGATTTTATATAACACGTTAATTTTCAGAACAATCCGTTTCAAGACAGGATATTCAGTGTGTTTTCCTCGAAAGACGATGATTGTTTTTCGTTCGAAGATCTGGTGGACTTATGTTCGGCCATGAGCGCTGGATGTCCTGCCGAAGTAAAGGCTGCTTGGGCGTTTAGGATTTTTGGTAGGTAATTTATTGTATGACGTAGATGGTGGCACGTAGCTGTGCGGAGCGGTGGGCTTCAGCTATTGTTATGTTTCAAAATCTGAAAGCATATTAGTTTTGGTTTTAAAATAAGTATATTTATGTAAACATAGTTTAATAAATATAGTAAATAACTATCAGACGCCAATTTTGTTTCTAGGATGAAAAGTGGCTTTAGTAAACAATATCAGAGAACAATAATCCATCGGTCTTCCTTATCAAATCCTGTGTAGGCAACTTATAAACTTTATTTTGAGGATGTATAGTCATGGTGATGGGTTAATGGGCTACAATACAACAATAGTGCAGTGCGATATCTTCACTCTTTACCCGACTGCGGCGAAGCCAAAAAAGGAGGGTTATGTGTTTGAGCTGTACCTATGTATGTATGTCCGTCCCTATGTTCCCTCGTAACTACTAAACGGCTGAACCCATTTTTATAAATGATAATAATATGTCGTTAAATTCGTCTGTATTACGCGAGTATACATAAAAAAAAAAAAATCAAAACGGCAAAAAAAATCTCCCAAACCTATCGAGTAGGGGTATCAAAATGAAGGCTTTTAAAAAGTGATTACAAAAATATATACAACTACAACTTAACATATATGTTTAAATGTAATTTGGGATGAAAAATAATAAAAAACAATCCCGAACTTTTGGAGTGAGTGAGTAAGGGACTGTTATCATCCGATTATAAGCGGATATTGTATTTACGACCATTACCTAAAGCCTTACTTAATACCTACAGTGAGAGAAAAATAATCCTAACTAAAAACTGTAAAATAAAAAAAGTAATCTTACTATTGCCTCCGACTGCATGAGATTGTTAGGAGACAAAATAGGTTACCTTGTTTCCATTTTTTTAAAAGTTCACTTTTAACGCATTTACATTTTCTTAAATTTACTTTTTTTATAGATAATTTCCGAAAATAATTTTCAGATCTCGATGAAGATGGTCAGATTACCGAAAAGGATATCAGCCGGATCGTGGACCGGTTGACTTGGAGTGTTAGTGATAACCGTATTAAGGCGGATAATCACATCGATCGAGACTCTAAGCTTAAAATTGCTAAAGTTGTAAGTATAATTTTACACTACTTTTGCGGTGGATGCCGTTTTGAACGTGGGGTATATAACCTACTAGCTTCCGCCCGCGACTTCGTTCCTTGCGCGAAATTTCTTGTTCCCCGACCCATCCCGTCGCATCGCATCGCCTGCCCGTGCGTTACTTCGTTTTCGTTTAGCGCTCGTTCTTACTTTTTTTTTGCTCGGCTTCTAAGGGTCCTAGCGTAATGTTACATACCATATAGCCTTCCTCAAGAATTGCGCTATAAAATGCAAAAATAATTTTTCCAAATCCGACTGGTAGTGACAGAGATTAGCGCGTTCAAACAGTCAATAAAAAAATAAAATGTGTCGGTTACTATTAGACTAAGCGCATTTTTCTTACTTTAAGCATTTTTATACCCGTCGTAATTTCTAAACGAAACATCCGATTCGAATAATTTAAAAAGGAATTTACATGTAGGTACTTAATCACCCTTGATTATGAAACTATTTATTTGGATAAGGATTAATACCATGTTTATGAAAACACCTTCACAAATAATGCATTATTTTATATAACAAATTTGATTACCATTAAAAACGTTATAGTGAGCGAACCTTAAAAGATAGACATATGCTATCGCGGACTTTTTTTTTTAACTTTTTAAGAGGAACATTTCCGTTATACATGAGTATTGCGTAACTATAAGAAGAAACCTTTGTCTTGCAGTGGGACAGTTATAGGCTGGCAATATGAGGAGGCATTTCGGCCGTTTGCCGTTGTGCTCTTGTAATAAAGATAAATCGTTCCCTCATTCTTTTTTAGGGTTCCGTAGTCGACAAGGAACCTTTAGGTATAATTTCGCCATGTACGTCCGTCCGTCCGTCCGTCCATCCGCAGCTTAGCTCAGAGACTCTTAGTACCAGAAAGCTATAATTTGGCATGGATATACATATACATATTAATCACGCCGACAAAGTGATAAAATAAAATCATGAATACATAAAGTGGGGATGTTTTTTTTTTCTCGTCTACCCCATGGTGTGGGGTGTTGTTGGAAAGCTCTTTTAAAAATATTGCGAGTTTGTAAAAAAAAAATCGATTAAGGGATCCGTTTCTGAAATATTAAGCTTTAATTAAAGTGCTAATTTTTGTTAGTCAAGTGTGTCCCCCTGATATGTGAAACAATTCACGGTAGTTGAATATACAACGAAGTTAAAAGGAAAACTAAGTAGGCTTTACAAGTTAACAAGTAGTCGACCAAGTTACATTTGCAGTTGGAATGTATAAACGAACATGTTTTTCAACCACAATGTTAATTTTGTTCTTGGGATAAACTCATCCACTACGGAACCCTTCATTGTGCGTGGTCCGACACGCACTTGGCCAGTTTTTTCTTTAATGATATTGTGTTGAAATTCATTATTACCAATCATAATATTTGCACGCCCATAGTATGTGGCAAACATTTCTGAACCCTTATTTAATTTTTTGTTATCCTGCATGCATTTTATTCTTGTGTGTGTAGATACACACACGTTTGAGCAAATAAATATGTGGGCGTCCAAGCAAAAAGGGTCCAGTTCTCTGAATTTAGTTTCCGAGATATACGCAGTTTGTAAAGTTGGGTGAAAAAATTGCATTTCTCGATTTTAATTGATTATTAATTAATGTATAATTAATAAAATAACAAAATTATATCCTAACTTAACTAAAACTATTGACGTGAAAATATGGCGTCGAAAAATTCCTCCGCATCGCTGTCGACTGGTAATGTACCCAAGAGACTGGCGGCATTGCCACGTTGTATGGCAATGCTTAGCCTCTGGCCAAGGTAAAAGCTGGCCCTTGGGTCACGGGAAGTGTCAACTAGCCGTTTGGAGATTTCGTTAAACAAACTATGAGCGCTCGGACCCCACGGCCCGAGGGTTTCAACCCCAAACGGCTCGAATATAATTACCGATAAGGTTATTATACTTTCGCCGCTTGAGGTTTTCCGCAGCCGCAGCAGCAGCGCCAACACAGCACGCCGAGCCGGGAAGATGGGATGGCGCAAGAGTGTCGACACAAGTTGCGTCCCACACTAAAGGCCTACCCACCTTCCATGGAAATAAAGACATGCCGTCCGGTCTCTTGCCATCGTCGCGTGCCAAGCCATTGGGTTCTAATACAGCTGGGACGCCGACGGTGACAAGAGCCCGTCGGATGATGTCATTAATGTTCGCGTGCCGCGCTATGCGACCCGCACTTCGGCTGCAAGACAGGCCGTGGTGTCCGAGGCTGTTGACAACTTCGCCACAGTGACAGCGATAAGGAGAGCAACAAGGGGCTCCTAGTCGCAGGGAAGCAGCGAGGCGGAAAGTAGTGTCGTCAAACAAAGTGCCTATGCTCGACGACGGTAGTGCATGAAGCCACAGACCCGACTCCCACTTACCCACAGCCAGCAGGCGCGCACGCTCCGCAGTAGTAGCAGACGTGTTTAGTAAATTATTCTGTACTACTCTACAAAGCGGCTCATCCCACCGCCACCGTCTCTGGGAAGATGGATTGTCGGGTGAATCTGAATTCGGGCAAGCGAGTCTCCAGGCATCCATAGCCTCGGTGAAGCACGGCACATCAAAATTAATCAGTGTCGAGGCTAGGATTTTCCTGATTAAATTCTCAGTGCCGTGGATCGAGGATATAAAAGACGGTAAACTGATACTAGAAATTTTGCGGACGCCGAGGCCTCCCATATGTATGGGAATAGTAGCTTGTGCCCAGGCTCGGTCATCCATGGCCACATTTAAGATCGAAGTTAATGTATGCCGGATAATTTGGTCCATTTTGTCTAAAAGATGAGTGTGCTTCCATAAATGGGAAGCGCGAAGGAAATATGTTAATTTAGGGCCGAAACAGCAGTAACGAATTAAGGTTATGGCCGAATGCATGTTAATTTGGAACAATCTTTCCGAAACGTCATTAAAATTTTGTATTTTTTCCTCAATAAAAACGGGAAAGGAATTTTCAAAGATTGGGGAACCAAGGAGGCGGAGAGAGCTTTTATCAATAATTTTGATATCTGGGGCTATTGCGTTAAATTTGGGAAGTGTCAAATGTCTGTCAGTACTGTCCGCTAAGAATAGTTCACATTTCGAAAGGTTGAGATCAAGGCCAATGGAATGAAATTCATTTTTTAAGAATTGAAGGTCATTTAAAACAGTTTCTACATCGCCTCCCAAGGTTCCATCATCAAGATACTAAACGTTAAATTTGGAATTTAGCTGTCGAATAATTGGGTGAATGGCTAAACTAAAAATCACTGGCCCGAGGGGATCACCTTGTTGACAGCCAACAGCAGATTTCAGAAGGTTGTCCCGTTATAGTAATTTTGAAGGGTGCCTGTAACATTGCCAAAGGAAACTATAAATTTGGGGTATTTCTTTTTTAGTTTCTGCCAGCAAGGTGTCCCTATTAACAGAATTGAAGGCATTCCGTATGTCAACTTTCAAGATGACCTCTCCTTTGCCAGAATTTAGGTAGGTCGACAGGGCGTGCACGGCAGCCTCACAGCCCCCTTTGGAGCCGTAACCTAGCTGCAGGGGCTGAAATTTTTCCGAAACCACCTCACCATAAAATTTACAACAAATCTTGGCTGCCATACGTCGGTAAGTAGTTCCCACGGCAATGGGACGAATGCCGCCATCCTTCTTACACAGGGCGCATAGGTTCGCCCCGTACAGAACGTCGATGACGGCCTCGTTCACCTTGCCGGAGAGCATAAGGTTGATCAGAGCCGTAAGCTCCTTCAAGAGTAACTCACCAGCTGCCCCGGCGCCTAGACTGATAAGGTCCTTAAGGTGTTGAGGACTCAGGCCGTCGAGGCCGCCAGCGGAGCCGCTCCGCAAGGAGCAAACGGCTGTGACCAACTCTCGACCTGTAGTGGTGAGGGAGTGATTATCCGGATCAGGGGAGTCGGGAAAAGAAAGGCCATCCGCTGGGACAGGGTGTTTGCTCTCCAGAGCTGCGAGCGTTTCTGGAGAACATGGTGCCACCACATCACTACTGAAAAGAATCCTGGCTGCTCCGCTAATGTCACCTTCCCCTAACTTAGATTCTACCAGATGGGATATACCTCTTGAAGAGGTATATCTCTGTGTTTGTTATTTGGAATCTAAAGTATGAGCCCGAAATATTACAGTTTTCTTTACTTTGTGCAGTTAATGTTTTTTTGGTTGCCAAATTCTTTTGTACTTACATGTAGAATTCTGTAAGGGAAGGTGAGCAGCTGTTCCCAAGCACTTTGCGAGTTCTCCCGGGCAGCAAGACGAACGCAATCTGCTAAGTGTTGTGCCACTAGGGGTCTAGCACCGCGAGGAACTCGCTTTAAAACAGGAACAGAGTTTTTGAATTTTGAAAGAGTTTTCCAAAACGGGTCAAAAGTGGATGTAGCTGGGGTTGTAGGTAGAGATGTTGAGACAGGGTCTGAGGTGAGTGCATTTTGTGGTTTGTGTACCTTTCCAATGTGCACATTCAGTCCCCTCTTACCTTTAAAAAACCGTGCTTGGGTACACAGCGGACATCTCTCCAGGATGCTCAGCGATGTTGAAGGTTGACAATAAGCACTACCACTAACATCCACCACATCGCTGCTGCCACTGAGCATTTACTTAAATAAACTTATATTAAACGTAATAAAAATACAGTAAGAAACTAAATGCTTAAAAATCACTGAAAGTCTATTTGACGTTGTTTGTCACTGTTGACAACGGTGACCGGATCGGCGCAGTCGCGCTGGCGGCCTAGGGCGCCGCGCCGACGATGCATTTCGGCGCAGCCCTGGTAACCGTTGCCGGGAGACAGTTGAAGTGTATGATAGTTAGGAAATATGTTCTGAGGTGCTGCTGAGGCGAAAAGTTGTTATACGAAACCAAAGTTATCTACATCTTGTGTCTTTGAATCCTTCGCTTACTCGAGATTCAAAATCAACACTCACAGCAAAAACCAACTTTGCTTTCTTGTTGCACAAATATCGATTAATGTTAAAGAAGCTTCTTTTGGTAATTTAAATAAAAATCACGAAAATTACGATTCTAAGAGACCTATCTTTAAAAGAATTTATATACTCGTTGTGACTGTATAATACTCCTTATATTTGAACGAAATTAAAACCATGCTTTATTATATAGATAAATGTCACTTTTAATTTTGTTATTTTATTAATTAATTAGGTATAAGTTGCTATGTAAAATATGAATGTATTGAAGAATTTATAATATTAAATGCTTAATTATCTACAAGTTCATATAGTAAATGACTTTATATGATGTTTCTAAGTACCAGAAAATGTACTTAGAAACATCAGAAAATGTACTAAGTTGTACCAAAAATCAAACTTTGAAAATGCTTTTTCTCAAATCAAGTTTTTTCAACTTCAAATGTCTGATAAAAAAAAAATGTGCCAGTTTTTAAATATTTTTTAATCCTTATT
This sequence comes from Fissipunctia ypsillon, assembly GCA_947568875.1. NCBI lineage: Eukaryota > Metazoa > Arthropoda > Insecta > Lepidoptera > Noctuidae > Fissipunctia > Fissipunctia ypsillon. The sequence continues at coordinate 7,985,226 of OX387659.1, read as the reverse complement.
ATCAATTGACTATTCTAGATACCGAATCTGGTCTTAACTCAAATACCCCACTACTGGACTCTTTGCTTGGACGCCCACATACATATATTTTTATCTCTTTTATTTTTTGTCTTATTACAAATCGTTTCGTTCTTTCTTCGCAGATATTAGATGAAATTAATTTAGACAAGAGTGGTGGCATTGGACTGAATGAATTCAAACTCATTATGGCTAGACTACCGGAGTTCCCATCGTCATTTTATTTTAGATTGTAAAGTACATAATTATTTTGTAATACAATTTAATCGAGTGTCTAGCTATCATAATTTATTATAGCTACTATTATTGTCAACTGGCTTTTTTGTACTAATATTCCTTGTCGCAAAAACAGATTGCGACCCCCAATGACTATAAAGCCTCTTGACTGCTCATACGGGCGACTCAGGCTTACGACACATAAATGAAATTGCACTTATGTTAGATGACAATGTGAGGGGCCATTTTAGTTATGACCAGTTATTGGATCTCTACACACGCGGTTATTTTGATACCTATACAAACATTTCTGTATAAATAAAAACAATTATGAGTTCCTGTTAAATTAAATGGTGTGGGAAATCGTCTAAAACATCCAGCTATAGGTAAAAATGATGGCATGCGAGTAACTTTTCGTCGGTAAGTAAAATATTAGGTCCTTACATATGAAATTGACGTTTTGTACGGGAGGAATATAAAGTCAATTTTTTTTTTGTAAAATATATTTAATTAATCAAAGTATGCACCGTTGTTATCTATGCACTTTTGCCATCTCATAGGTAGTTAATTGATCCCTTTACTAAAAAAACCATGGGGCGAAAATCAATAAACTCTTTGAACGCGGTTTGAACCGCCGCCGCATCGAATTTTTTTCCTTGTAAGAAGTTGACCAAATTCCGGAAAAAATGGTAATCTGTTGGAGCAAGGTCCGGGGAGTACGGTGGATGTCGCAGACATTCCAATTGTAGCTCATCTAACTTAGTGGTTGTTTGTTGTGCAGTGTGTGGTCTTGCGTTGTCGTGAAGCAGCAGTGGCCTAGAGCGATTGTCCAATCTCGGTTGTTTAGCAGCTAGTTCTTCCTTCATGGTTTGCAGTCGCTGACAATAGATATCTGCCGTAATCGTTTGGCCAGATTTTAGAAAGCTGTAGTGAACGACATAGGCGCTAGTCCATCAAACACTCACAAGTCACTTTTTCTGAGTCAATTTTCGTTTAGGGCAGGATTTGGCTGGGTCTCCAGGGTTCAGCCATTGCGACGAGCTCTTCCGATTATCGTACAGTATCCACTTTTCATCACAAGTAATGATTCGATTTAAAATCCCTTCATTATTGTGTCGGTTGAGCAAAGTAACACAGCAGTCAACGCGTGTTTGCAAGTTCGATTCACTCAATTCATGAGGTACCCATCGTTCAAGTTTTTAATTTTCCTGATTTGCTTCAAGTGGATTAATACCGTTTTATCACTTACCCCGAAGCCTGCAGCTATCTCTGAAGAGCTTTGTGATGGATCCGATTCCACAATAGCCTTTAATTCTTCATTTTCCACTTTGGTCTCCGGCCGTCCACGGGGTTGGTTCTGAAGGTCGAAATTTCCAGAACGAAAACGTTGAAACCAAAAACGTACCGTGCTTTCTTTTGTGACACCAGCGCCGTACACATCATTAATCCTTCGAGCTGTTTCTGCAGCACTGGTGCCACGGTAGAACTCGTACTCGTAAATATACTGATATTTCATGTTTTCCATTGTGCGGTAATAAGCGACGCCAAAGAAAAAAATAATGAGGAAAAATGAAATGAATGACTGTTTTCAAAACTCAAATGTACCAGTTAAATGAATTTATAAATTTGAATTTGGAATTCTTAACCAAAGAGGAGATATTTCAGATCAAAGTGGTCAGTATGACAAAACGCTGATTTCATATGTAAGGACATAATATATTTGTAATTTAATAATACTATGAATAATTGCAGGGCTCAAGCTAAACTGGTTGTTTACGTAAAATGGCACAAAAAAGTATACCGCGTTGATGTTTTTTTGAAAAGTCCCTTTCTCTCACTAGAGTATTGTCAATACATCTGTCTCATTATATCTGTACTAATGCTGTAGTGTTGTGACAAAACAAAGTCGAAATTGATGATAAAAAAATATCGATGTTTTCTAATGGTAAAAAAGTAATATTACATTTTAGGTTTCCAAATATTCCGGAGCTGAAAGAATTTGAATTTCATTTATGAGAATTTATTATTCTTTGCGACAGGGCTTGACATTACTATTATTTTTATTAGGCATACTTTAAATTAGTCGATTAAATTTGCTGATTGATTTAATTGAATTAAACTTAAAGTAGTGTTACGTCAGTGTTTTATTTACACCCAGTTAACACCCTATCAGTATAGTTTAAAAAAAATGTAGAATTATTAGACGTCGATTATATCGATATCGATATTATTGTTGCAAAACTGACTTGCGAATCACTATTTTTGCAACATTCATCCTGACATTGTTGCATCGGCCAATCACAACAGCTGTATTTTCTTCGTCCCCCGGCCCGCAGTGGTGAGTCGTGTGCCTAGTCGAAATCGGTCTATCAGCTTTTTCCATACTTCTCTATTAGCCGTCATCTCAGTAGTCAAGCCCTCATAAAGTTCATAGGAACTCTTTAATTTAACGATATTGCCTCCCATCAACTTTGCGAATTTCCTGCGTCCAATCACGTTACCGATTTGATGAAGGCAATAGTTGAAAAATATATAAATGTTCGCATACACCATTTATTAAAATTAAAAATAAGACTGTCCAAACGCCAGTTTCTTAACAAATATGTTTTATTTCAAGGGCAATAAATAAATTTTACTATTTTCATTACGTTGCAGTCTTTATGTAAAATTTGAATATACAAGTATTCATGCATACATACCAGCACTTTTATTTAATTTTAAATTTACCTGTCTGTCTGTCTGTGTGTCTATTAATTAATGGTTTAAAATGAACAGCGATGTTTGTACCAAATAAATAAATGTACTCCCAACAAGTCTTATTTATGCTAATTGAACAAAATATCGGGTATCTATCGATATCGATAAAGAATTTCAATGTGCTATGTGGTGCGGCCTTAGCCGAGTAGCAGCAGAATTCGACCGATCACGCAAATGTCAACCGTATATTTAACGCAATTAAGTTGATAATTGCAATCCCTGAGAATAGCGCCATCTATGGTCAAGTAGCGGAATTGACTCGTCAATCGAATCTAGTGTGACTATAGACCGTAAATACGTTTTGCCGCTAAAGCAAAATAAATCTTATTTGTAGAACGTCAGGGTTTATTTCCAAATCTGTAATGTAGGCTAATTTTGACTAAACTACAAATCAAACGAATTGTTTCTTTGTAGTGCAATATTATGTATATCGGTTTATTTGTGTGTTTGGCGACAACGGTTCCTTCTTATAGTAATTTTGGTGCATTGCACTTCCGCCTGTTTTTTTCTGTTCCGTGCGTTCAACCAAACAAACAAACTCTTCCGCTTTATAATATTAGTATAGATTATAAAGTGCTTATTTTTGTTAAGAGTCAAGTGTCCCCCCCTGCCAGCCAAACGGTAAGTTTTGAATGTGTGAAAAACTTCACGGTAGTAGTTTAAATTACGAAGTTAAAAGAAAAACTATCACAACTAAGTAGGCTTTACAAGTTAACGAGTAATAGTCGACCAACTTACATTTGCAGTTGGAATGTATGAACGAACATGTTTTTCAACCACAGTGTTAAGTTTGTTCTTGGGATAAACTCATCCCAACTACGGAAACCCTTCATTGTGCGTACGGCCAAGTGGCCGGTTTTTTTGTGATGTGGTCTTGTTTGTGCAGTTCAACAACTGAACAACGACTTTTCTTTCTTTTTAACCTACTTAAAAAAAAGGAGGAGGTTCTCAGTTCGTCGGAATCTTTTTTCTTATGTTCGTTCCCCGATTACTCGAAAATGGTTGGACCGATTTGGAAAATTCTTTTTTATTGTTTGAAAGGGTATAGGTATACTTCACAGTTGGTTCCATTGTAATCAGGTCAGGATCTGATGATGGGATCCTGGAGAAATCGAGGGAACTCTTTTATAGGCACACCTATAGCGATTTGGGTATTTTATTCACATCTATAGCGATTTGGGCATTTTTAGTAACTCGTGCTCTCGGAAAGCAGCATTTGGTGAACTGGAACTGATGATGAAGACCACAGATGGGCACCGGAACTAACCAATAATAAGTATTTCACGGGTTGCGATTCGATTACTTTAATATGGTTGCTAAGGAATTTATGTTCGTCACAATCACAATGTATGTGGTGAAGTGGAGCTGATGGCGAAGTACCAGGAGAATTCTTCAACAATTAACGTCCCTGCATCGATTTTGTAAAAGGTGATGAGCAGTTGACATTAGGCTATTGTAACTTAGATAAATTACTTGCACCGACCCACTAAAAAGTGAAAAATAAAAACTTTTCAGCAAAAAAAAAAAACAACCGACTTCCAAAAAAAACTACGTAAACGGAAAAAGGTTGTAGTGTTTTTTGGAAGTTTGTTTGTTTTTTTTTTTGTAAAAAAGATTTTATTACTACATGCTAATGATTCTGTTTTAATGTTCCACTTTATTAATAGTTAAAATTAATGTTGTCATGGTAGAAAATAAGAATAAGGACGGCGACCTCCTAATAGCGTCGTCAGATTACCCACTTACCATCCAAGAACTGCCTGGGACATCCTTCCATGTTGATTGCAGAAATACCTACTATAATGAGGCGCGTGTTGTTTATACCAAATTAGTAAATATGAAAACAGTTACCATTACAGTTTATCTGACGAATGCTTTACAAGCTGCCTTATTGAATCGTCCGGCGAGCGTGCGGCCCGGCAACGATGGCATTTCCGAGGTACGGCCTAAGTTGTTAGGCAGGACGGCCGGCTGTTTGTACTTGACATGATACATCGGGAACGAGAGGTATACACTGGGGGGAAAGATAACCGCAAGTTAGCGGACGATACTCTCTTACCAATGTGGCGGCATAACTACATCGCCACAATGGAACGCGTCACACTGACGTCACGCAAAATCCTGCATCGCGCAATCAGAGTTTACCGCGCGACTAGCATATACTGAATGATTTTTTTACCGTCTCGAAATTTTTACAGGGTGTTCTACCCATGACATTGAACAACTTTCACTATGGGACCAACTATGAGATCACGAAAAAAAATCAGCTGTTTCATACATTTTGGTCAAGTAGGTTTAAACTTTTCTATTAAACAGCAGATTTTTTTTTCGTGATTTCAGAGTTGGTCCCATAGTGAAAGTTGTTCATATTCATGGGTAGAATACCCTGTAAACATTTCGAGACTAAAAAAAATCATCCAGTATACAACATCCCGACATCAACCGTCGGGCAGTAGCCCACCAGACACAACACCCGTCTGGTTGAAGGATCCTCCCTTTTCTATGGAGGATGAGTGAACTTTACACCCTGTTCCTCATGCCTCTATACCAATAACGATTGTTTTGCGGCGATGTTTAGCTGACTTTGTCCTAGATAGGTAGGTATATTGATATATTGGGTTGGGTCTGTCGCAGTAAGATGGTTGTGTAGCCATGATATAGATATATCCCGAAGGATATAGCTATGTGCCGTAATATACTTATATGAAAGCGGTTCATAACTATCTTACTAGGAATATAACTATGATACAAGTACTATCTAGTAATAAACTATTAGGGTACTCCGATCAAATAGGTTAAGTTAGAACTGTGACCAACGACTACGCGCGGCGAGCGCTACGTCGAAATAGGTCGCAGTAACAAAATTAGGGCACTCCGACCAATGACTCCGACAGATGAACCGCTTTTATATGTATAACTTTATTATTGCGGTATAAAGCTATATCCCTAGGGATATAACTATATCACGGCTACAGCCATCTTACTGCGACAAGTCCACTAAAGTATTAATAAAAAAATGCTGACTACTGTTGGGTTGACAAGCGCAAGGTATACAATATGAATATAAATTACATACTCGTAAATTAAGGATACAAGATCGCGACGTAAGATGATGTAGGTTCGGAGACCGTACTCATGGAGAGTTCGAAGACCGCAGTCATTAAATCAAGAAGGCCATAAGGTTTATATTCCTCTCTATAACACTAAGTAGGTACTTACGGTGTCATTTCTTGAGGACATTGCCACATATATTCTGGTTCTTTAAAGAAAACTAGAGGATGGTGAGCATTGGGATATCCTCGGTAGAAGTCCCTATGAAGTTGGCATGACTGTAAAATGCAATAAACCTGTCTTTATCAACCCAATCTATTACACAACAAAAAGTCTGTAATGTACTTTTTTACGGTACCTACTTCATAAAATGTTTCGATTTCATCTTGTCTTGCATTATCTATGAATAAAATGTTCATTTCCAAGATTTATAATAATTTCGCTAGTGTGATATCGGAATTAATAATTTGGATTACGCACCACGGTCATAGCCGGGAGCCAAAGATTTAAATCAATCGATTGAAATCTTTGCGGGTGGGTATGTTTGCCAAAATTGGCCAACAACAAAAAACAACGACAAATCTGAGATCAAGTGCCAATATCACATGTCAGTGTCACAGCTGCCATAGAGAAAAATAGATTAACTTTTCTTTTTTTTTGAAAAGCCTTCAAGGTTCAAGTAATGGAAGCAACCTAACAGCAATCTTATTGCAACGGCAATAAAGATCACTGTGAGTTTGACAGTGATGCATAATCAGAGACAAAATAACTGTAACGGTCTGTATCAGTCGTAGACTAAGAAATATGTAGTAGACAGAAAAAACTATTATCTGTCTACTATGTATAGAATTATAATCATCAAAATCATCAATACCTCTAATTTTCTAATAACCCTATTGAATGACTATTGCAGCGGTGAGCTCTTTTCGAAGTGGCTCCGCCGGCGGTCTCGACGGCCTGACTCCTCAGCATTTAAAAGACTTATTGAGCTCAAGCGCCCGGGAAGCTGGTGAGTCACTTTTGAAGGAGCTTGCGGCTCTAATTAACCTGATGCTCAACGGCGGTGTGAATGATGCCGTCGTCGATGTCTTGTACGGGGGTACGGGGTCAACTTATCTGCTCTGCGCAAATAGTGATTTCTCCGCTTGTGTGTGGGTGAACTCTTGTAGCCACCTGCGTAGTTGGTTGAACGGAATGGGTACAATAAGTTCGGGCCCACAGACTGAATGACGTGCCGGATGCTCTCCTAACTGAGTCGTCAGCTGCGTCGTTGCCTAATGATCCGCTGTGTCCTTTTATCCATTGCAGTGTCACTGTATTGCGATTGGATACCGTTAGACGTTCCAGTGCATTGTGACATTCTAGTGTTAGTCTCAATGTAATATATTTTTTCCCTAAGGATTGGAGAACTGAGGCGCTGTCAGAGAGTATGCGTATGTGGGCATCCGTAACTCTCCTGGCTTCTATGGCGTAGGCCGCTTGTATAATGCCCACACATTCCGCCTGGTAAACGGTGTTGAACATACCCAGCGGGCTGGATATATTTATGTTAAGGTCGTGTGAGAAAACTCCGACTCCGGTCCCGGAGTCGGTCTTTGATCCGTCAGTGTATACTTTCATCTCTTTCGGGCCTGAGTCGTCACACTGTTCTTCCGTGAGTATTATGTTGTAATGCTTTTGAAAGTAGTGAATTTTCGGGGCTTTGTCGCAGGGTGCTGTCATCATTGGTTGTCGTTTGATCGCATCTTCTTTTATGCGTATGTGCTTGACTCAGTCTTTGCTTAGGGTTCCTGATATATGGAGCCTAAAGGTGGCAAGAGCCGCTTCCTTCCTCACGATGAGGTGTAGGCAAGAATTGCCTGTAGGGCGGCTGTGGGTGTGGTTCTCATACTGCTAGTGATTGCCACACGGGCAAACCGCTGCAGTTTGCCGAGATCCGTTTGGGCGTTTGGGCGTTTGTGCTCAGGTCTGTCCTGGGCCACCAGACTAGTGAGCCATAAGTGATATTGTGGCTTTCGTAATGATGTGGTTGGTATGTTTTGCCCAGTTCAGCTGTTTATCCAAGAAGCTGCCCAGGTATTTGGTTTCAGTTGATAGGCTTAGGGTAGGATTAAAGAATCGTGGTAGTTGTAGTGTCATCCATCACTTTCCTCTTATTTGTGAAGAGGATCAGTTCGGTTTTTGTAGGATTCACTGATAGTTGGTGTTTAATGCACCAGTCCTCTACTCAGTAGCTTTTCTCAGTAGCAGCCCGGAGTCTGGATTTGTGCCCGGTAGATGGCAATAGGCTCGCCCCCTGTTACATGTGACTTAAACATAACTGGCGAAATGTGGGTGTACTATAGATACACCTCTGCCTAACCCTTCGAGGAAACAAGGCGTGATGTTATGTTATGTTATGTCCTCTACTATTTACAAGGCTTGGCGCATCGTACAACAACTAAATTCAAAAGGAGATGTTTCAAAATGGGCCCAGAATATGTACAATACCTCGAAAAATCGAGAAAAATCCGTGCAATTCGGGAAAAATACTGATAAATTGCATAAATGCATATTTCTCTTGTAATAATTTGATATTTATCAATTATTTTATCGACTTTCAATATGGCGTTTCGCCAATTTAGGTACTCTGTGGTTAAAAACCAATGACAGTAAACCATAGATCGACCATTGATCATAGATCGTGAACTGTCTACTGTCACTTCAGTCGCTTTCGTTGTCGATCGTGTTCTGATGTTCTGTTCTCTCGAGTTATTTTTAACAACCTGGCTTTCGTTTATCGCTTCATTGTTTTTGTCTGAGTTAATATTTCGACTATTGAATGTTTGTATTCTGTACGTTTATGCTATAAGTAAAAATCTTGGCATATCGCAGATCAACCTATGAGGTTGTCGTTTGCTTAACTGGACTATACTTTATGTACAGACGCCAGTACATCAAGCTACTACTATCTGTCAGATTTCTTAAATAGATTTTCGACTTTACAATTAGATCTAAAATAATATTGCAAAAGACTAAAAGTACGACAATGTTGATTCTCTTTGACAATGTAATATGACAGAAGTAAACATGTCAAACGTCAATAATCAATCAACATGACAACTTACCGCCATGATGGGTTTTTGTTGTGTGTTGCAATTTCAATTGTACATTCTTGTACTTTACTACAAAACAAAGCCAATTAAAAGTAATTGGATGATTGGAAACTATTTTAATTGTGTTTCCCCATTTTTTAGTAGGGTGTACCAATACATGGCCGGGGCTCCATACATTTTGAAACATCTCCTTTAATGTATGGTATTTAGATGATGGAACTCTAGAAGGTGACGTAGACACGGTTCTAAAAGATCTCCAATTCCTAAAGCAGCAGTTCCAATCCATCGACCTTGACCTCAATCACTCAAAATGCAAAATTTACGTTTGTGACAATACTGACAGACAATCGAATATACAGAAAAATTCAATATCCCCAAATATCTAAGTTTTGGAAAAAGCTCACTGCACCCCCTAGGTTCCCCAATTTTAGAAGACAGTTTTTCACCTTTCGTTGATGAAAAAATTAAACATTTTAACGACATTTCGGATAGACTCTAAAATCAATTTACATTCGGCATTCACCCATATCGGATACTGCTGTTTCGGTCCTTATGTATTTTCTCCGCTCTTCCTCTTTATGGAAGCAAATGAACCTGTTAGACAAAGTCGATCATAATTATTCGAAATACTCTAACATCCATTTTAAATGTTAAATTGGACGTCCCTTCACAGGTTGACTCTGAAGTGTCGTGTTTGACCGATGCGATGAACCCGGATACGGTGCAGCCCGAGAACCTGTCTTCCCAGAGATAGTGGGATGAGCCGCTCTGCAGGTTGGTATGGAATAACCTCATTAATACGTCAACCAATACTGCTGAGCGGGCCCGCCTGCTGGCTGTGGGAGAGTGGGAGTCGGGCCTCTGGCTTCAGGCGCTACCGTCAACCGTCACCCAACATAGAAAGAAAGAAAGAAGAAAGAAAAATAGGTTTATTTGTCACAGAAACACGTGCATACAAAACGATAAGAATAAACAGAAAAAATAAAACAAAATAGAACCACATTAAAATCACGAGCTCAAAACAGAAATAGTCGGAAGCTGCACGTCATGACTGTGACAAGAAGGCTTCCACTCAGCATGATGCTGTGCTATGAGGGACCCACAGCACAGCGCTGATTTTCAGTGGTTACCCGAAAAAGACGTACGGAAATCAGGTCAGGTTCAGTGATCAATACATAAATAGTTACATAACAAAACAAAAGAACCAGTAACAACTTAAAATATGCTGCAACTATACAACCAAATATAGGTATGAATAAATATTATGAAATAACCCATAAAAGACTCCGTCTGCATCGCAGGTGCGTGCATAAATAACAATAATACATAGGTACTATGCTGGGTGACACCACTTTCCGGCTCGCTACAAGTCTGCGTCTGGGCGCTCTTTGCGGGGCCCCTCATCTCTGTCAGTGCGGTGAAGCAACCGCCTCGGACACCATGGCCTTTCTTGCAGCAAGAGCGCTGGTCGGTTGGCACGGCACGCCAGCATTAATGACATCATCCGTCGGGCTCTTGTCACCGCCGGGGTGCCAGCTATTTTAGAACCCAATGGCACGCGACGATGGGAAGAGGCCAAACGGAATGACCATAATGCCTTGGAAGTTGGGTAGGCCTTTGGTGTGGGATGCAACCTGTGTCGACAACCTCGCGCCATCCCATCTTCCTAGCACGGTGGGCCGTGCTACGGCGGCTGCTGCAGGTGCAGAAAACCTCAAACGGCGTAAATATAAGAATCTTATTGGGAGCTATAAGCCGAACGTCCACCGCCGGCTAAACTAAGTTAGTTTAGCTTAGCTCGCATAGTTGAGCCAGTTTTTCATACATGTGCGTCCACCGCAAACTATGCCAGCTAAGCTAACTAAAATGAAAATCTGGCTCAACTATGCGAGCTAAGCTAAACTAACTTAGTTTAGCCGGCGGTGGACGTTCGGCTATGTTTGAGCCATTTGGTGTTGAAACACTAGAGCCGTGGGGTCCGAGTGCTCATCGAGTATTTCTGGATATAGCCAAGCGGTTGGTCGACTCTTCACGTGACTAGAAGGCTGGTCTATTTTTAGGTCAAAGAATAAGCATTGCCATCCAACGTGGCAACGCTGCCAGCCTTTTGGACACTTTTCCCACTGACAGCGATGCGGACCATAGAACTATTATTGCTGTACTTTATCTTAGTGATGCGGCCGAATTTTTTGATGCCCAATGAGCTCTCCCATTATTTTTTTTTTTTTTTTCTCTTTTCTTATACTTGTATGGACGCCAGCACATCAAGCTACCCGAAACTGTCAAATTTTCCCAATCAACCTTGAACCTGCTTCAACAGTAAAGTCGAAATTTGACAGACTGTATATAATATATATATTTTAGTGTTAGATTGTATATTGTATTTAAGATTTGTTTATATTACAATAAAATAAACGATTGATTAAATTATATTGAATGACTATTTCATGAAATATTGACATTTGAGACACTTGACCGTTATTTGAAGCTTACTAGATTGAGAGTGGCACTACTGGTTTCCGCTATATTTCCCTCTCTTTTGCTCTTTCCTTTAGTTATATCTATCCGTCTCTTTCGTACATCCAGATTCCTCACCAGGTGGCGCTGCCATTGTGGGCTTAGCCATGGCAGTGAATCGCTGATCACTGGCGTCTTTTTCCGCGTGAAAGAGGTTGTCGAGACAACTTTTAAAATTAAATTTAAATTCTTATTCAAAAACAGTGATTATAAGTGCATTCCATCGGACAAAATTGTAAGTAGAAATAAACATAAAACTTTTTCAGTGATGCGATGCATGATCATCACTATGTTTATGGGCAAAGTTATAATAATTTAAAAAAAAACGGTGTTACCGTTCGACTTTACCCTGTAGCCAGCATTGCATTATATTATTCGCAATGCAAAACTTGTAGGTATTGAATTTTTTTTTCAAACTACCTTCATTTGCTCTAAATAGTAGGAACTATTTTTATGAAATAATGATTTGTCAATGATTATTAATATTGGTATGTTAGCGTATTTTGACTTTAAATCGTTAATGTTTCAATAGACTCGTGATTCAGCAAACGTTTTTAATGGGGAAGGCAACTGTCAAAATGGCGCTGTCGTAGCTAGTTCCCAAAACAAGCTAATAATGCAAGGCATGAGGTGGTTTTTATTTATTTTTGCGAAATGAGGTGGTTTTTATTTATTTTTGCGAAAATGACTCGTTGTTGTGTTCCTTAATCCTCGGAAATTGGAGTCCACCATTTTCCGAAAGACTAAGCTTAGCAGATTGTGGCTTAAAGCTATTGGGAGGGAATCATTTGAATTAAACGAGAGTTCGAGGTTATATCGGAAACATTTTGAAGAAAGATATTACGAGGAAATAAATAATTTTTAAGGTTTTTAATTCTGACGCTTTCCGTGCCGAATAAATATTTATTTAAAATGAAGAAATCACCGAAAATAACGAAATAGTGGAATAAAACCAAACTCGTGAATGAACACAAAATGGAATCAAATGAACGAAATGTCAAATTGATTGTATGAAATAGGGAACTAGCTATGGTCACGCCATCTACAATTAGCTTCGACCGACCTTCCCCATTGTTTATATTAATCGTTTACGTACTCGTTGGTGCGTCGAGATAGGAATCATATTAAAAAAAACCGAAGTTTTTCGTTTTAATTAGGATGGAGGGCGCATGTAATCCAAATACGATGGACGCTCTGGAGCTATCAGGGTTACAAACCAAGGGGTCTGTATTGCGGCGAGAACATCGGACAAACGAGTCGTCTTCTAGCTCCTCGTCAAGTTCTTCTAGCTGTTCCACTTCGTCATCAGCGAAGCCCAATAAAAAAAAAAGAAAGGAGGCCGCCATTCTCGTAAAGCAGATTTATTGCAACAATTAACTCGAGAGATTAGCGAGCTACGAGAACGTGTTTTTTATAGCGATAAAATCTCTGCATGTTCACCTCGGCGTTCAGCAGAAATGCAAGCAGACGGCGGTAATGACGAAATTTCCTTAATTGACAATAATGATTATAGGTATTTGTATGATTATGATGTACAGACGCCAGCAGGTTAAGCTACCCGAAACTGTAAAATTTTCCCAATCAACCTTGAACCTAATGCTTTAGCGATAAAGTTGAAAATCTATTAAAGAAATTTGACAGATTGTAGTAGCTTGATGTGCTGCCGTCCATACATACCTACATATTAGATGAAAAATCAAACGAATCACATCAATTCAAAGAATCTCATGCCCACTTTCCATACATTAATTGACCTATTTATTTATTTATTTATTTAAACTTTTCACACTTAAAAAAGTACAAAGGCGGACTTAATGCCTTAGGCATTCTCTACCAGTCAACCAAGGGTGGTGAAGAGATTAGATGGCAGGTGCTCTGCTAGAAATGGAACAATTTGTACATAAATAAGTCATAAACTTATAATACACATACATACATATTTACTATAATATATACCTATATTATATATATATATATATTATATACAAATTCAAGAGAGAGAGGTTTTGAGATGACTCTACGCTATTTATTTTGAAAATAACTCCGCAATCTCCGCTTAAATGCATACCGACTGGTGGCCATCCTGATGTCAAGAGGTAGCGCATTCCAAAGAAGAATGGACTGAATATGAAAGGAAGAATGAACAAAGTCAGAAGTATGAGAAGGACAGAGTAGGAGAAGATTGTTAGAAGAACGAAGATTCTTAGCGTGTGAAGAACATAGATATTGGAAGTGAGACACTAGATAAGAAGGAGGAGTGGGAGAGTTAAGAAGGGAGAAAAGCGTGGTCAAAGCACGCAAATTTCTTCTCTGGCGAATGGGCATCCATTTGAGCTCAGACCTGTAGCTCGACACATGGTCATATTTTCTGAGGTTGAATATGAACCGGATACAATTGTTAAGCAGTCTGTCAAGCTTATCCAGCAACACCGCATTCAAGTCAAAGTAGCACACGTCACCATAGTCAATGATAGGGAAAATCAAAGTCTGCACAAGCATAGTTTTCGTCTTAGCGGGCAAAAAGTTTCTCAGACGATACAGAGATCGTAGAGTACCGTTGACCCTTTGACTAACATTAGAGACTTGGCGCTGCCAGCCAAGCGTCGAGTCAAGATGCAAACCGAGATCTTTCACAGTAGGGGTAATGGGTATGACGGTACCATTGAAAATGAGAGGAGGAAGAGAGCTAAGCGTCACCCTACCCATCATGCGCGAGCTTCCAATTACAATGGCCTGACACTTTGAGGGGTTCACTGATACCCCAAAACTATCAGACCACTTTTTGATTGCATCTAAGTCTCGGTTTACATCTGCTACAGCATCCAATAAACTTTCCACCCGCGCAGCTGTATACAATTGAAGATCATCGGCATAAAGATGATACGAACACCGAAGACAGTGAGTTATAAAATTAATGAAGATGGAGAATAACAATGGAGAAAGAATACCACCTTGTGGAACACCAGCATCCAGGTCACGCCAACTCGAAGAGCTCTCATCAACGCGAACCGACTGCCGGCGTCCCCGAAGATAAGAAGAGAACCATTCCAGAACCTCGGACGAAACCATGAGATGAGAGAGCATAGCAAGGAGAATATCGTGGCTGACAGCGTTAAAGGCATTGGAGAAATCAATTAAAACCAAAACAGTAACCTTAGTATCCTCCATCGCTTCTCTAACGTCACCAGTCACTTTAAGGAGAGCGGAAGCTGTACTATGCCCAGGCCTGAATCCAGACTGAAACGAGCTAACAAGGTTGTTCCGGTGAACAAACCCCGCAAACTGTCTGTGAACGCAGGCCTCAAGCACTTTAGATAGGAATGGGAGAATGGAAATGGGTCGAAAGTGAGTGGGCAGGGAGGGGTTTGAAACTTTAGGAAGCGGGCGGACATAGGCCATACGCCACAGGGATGGGAATTGTCCGGAATCAAGAGAAAAGTTTATGATGTGGGTAATCGGAGGAAGTAGGATATCGAGGATCCAAACGACCATACTACGACTGATGCCGTCATCCCCCACAGCCTTGGATTTTATGGACAGGATGGTCTTTTTAATTTCGTCCAAGGTGACCGGAGAGAAGTGAAATGGTTCTATGATGGGACTAGCTAAGCCAGTAATGAAATTGACCGTCTGGGACAACATTTGGGAATCCAAATGACAAGTGGTTGTGAAGTGACGGTTGATATCATCAAGGCCAATTGTATTAGGAAAATCCACATGACGTGGTTTGCCGATACCAAGAGTACCAAGGAACTTCCAGATATCAGCAGGTGAAGAAGAAGATATGTTCTCGAGAATATGGCGGCACTTAGCGTTACGTATCATCTGATTACACCGATTTCTAGCAACTTTGAAAAAGTTCCGATTTGCTTCACTGCGATCCTATCCTTGATTCGTTTTACAGGTCGCGTCTACTTACAACTGGTGTTGTATAAAAACAATTATTGTTTATAATAACACAATAACTTATCATCTTTTCATTTAGAGGCCAGGAAAAATGCTATTAGGTAAATAAATTTTTGAGCTCATAACAGCTGTCAGATAAGGTTTGACAGCGGTTATAACCTCAAAAACTATATGATAATTAAAATCAAATTGTTTCTTAATCACTGAGAGAGTTACAATCACTCAAAAATAAATCCCTCTTCAATGTAATTTCATAATCAAATCGGCGTGCGGTCGTAAACAGCAGTTATATTCTCGTAATATCCCGCCGATGCTGAGTTTTAAAGACTTCACGTGTGATGTTATGCCATCCTTGTTTTCTACACAACACTTTGTGCAAGTTAGAGCAATTTTCGCCGGGGGCGCTCCACTGTGGATGTCATCATGCGAGTAAGGGCTCTAGCGGAGGAAGCAGTTGCTTAGGGTGAGGTCGTATTGGCGGTGTCTCTGGATATCGCCAACGCCTTTAACAACCTGCCCTGGAGTTGCATAAGGAAGGCACTCATATATCATCGTGTGCCTGCCTACCTCCGTCGCATTATCGGGGACTATTTAGCGGAGAGAGCCGTAATCTATCCGGGTCGGGAAGGATGGAGCCAGCGAGAGACCTCGTGTGGTGTTCCACAGAACATTGCTTACGACTGGGTGCTGCGCGGTGCACTTCCCCACGGCGTCGACGTAACCTGCTACGCCGATAACACACTGGTGACGGCTCGGGGGCAAACGCACCGGCAATCAGCCATATTGGCCACGGCAGGGGTTGCGCAGGTCGTAGGAAGGATCCGGCGTTTGGGTCTCGAGGTGGCTCTGCACAAGTCTGAGGCTCTCTGTTTCCATGGGCTTCGGAACAAGCCACCTCGGGATTTACACATAGTGGTAGGAGGCGTCTGCATTGGTGTCGAGTCAACGATGAAGTACCTGGGACTCGTCCTCGACAGCCGGTGGGACTTCGGGCCGCACATTCAGCGGCTGGTGCCCAGATTAATGAGCGTTGCAGCTGCTCTTGCGCGATTGCTACCCAATTTGCGGGGGCCCAACGCCTCCTGCCGGAGGCTGTACGTGGGTATCGTGCGGTTCATGGCTCTGTATGGGGCACCCGTGTGGGCGGACACCCTGACGGCCCGCAACGTCGCAATATTGCGAAGGCCGCAGAGAGCGATGGCTGTTAGGGTGATAAGAGGATACCGTACGATCTCCTACGAGGCAGCAACTCTCCTGGCCGGATCAATGCCCTGGGATCTGGACGCAAAAATCCTGCGTCCCTATATCGTTGGCGGAAGGTGGAGCTAGCGCGTGGTCAGCGTCCGGTTCCCCGGGAATTCGAGGCACGAAGGACCGAGGTTCGTCAGCTCCTAGTGGCTGAATGGAGGGAGCAACTTGCATAACCCAGGTGGGGGTACAACAGTGGCGGTAAGGCCTGTTTTGGAGGAATGTCTGGAGAGGCAGCATGGCGCCCTAAGCTTCCAGCTAACGCAGGTGCTTACTGGACACGGATGTTTCGGTAAGTACCTGCGTCGCATAGGTCGAGAGCGGACGCCTGTTTGTCATCACTGTGTGGACTGCCCCGAGGACACGGCGCAACATATGCTGGAGGAGTGCTCAGATTGGGCCCAACAGCGCTGGTGCCCTAGTCGCGACACTTGGCGCGGGTGATCTCTCGCTTCCGGCCGTGGTTCAGTCCATGGTCGGAAGCGAAAACGCGTGGGATGTTGTTACCTCTTTTTGCGGAGGAGGTGATGCATGCAAAGAAGGTGGCGGAGAGAGAGAGAGAGCATACCTCTCATTCCACCCGCATCAGAAGAGCAGCTGGGCGTCGAAAGGTGCTTAATGATCTCCAACCACCATAAGGAGGGGCCTGCGGGCGACGAAATTGGGGCTGTGTCGTCGCTCAAACAGTCAGGCTCATAGAGGTGGCACGCAGTTTTAAATGTGCGCCTTAATGGGAGGACGTAGGGTCATGTGATTGGCCCGAATGATGGGGCCCGCTAGGCATGGCGGGCTGATATCAGTCGGGGGTGCGGTAAATGTACAAGTATCTCCTGGGCCCCCGACTCATGGTACCGGAAGGAACAGTGGGGTTTTAGTCGGTAAGAGTCCGACATAACCCTCCGTTCTTCCCAGACGGAGGGTATCCATGAGGATTTCCCTACGGAAAAAAAAGGTATAGTTCATTGAAGTATCGGTCAAAATGTGTTGTCGAAGCGGACCAGACTCCAGGAGTCGGTTTGACAGACGTTGCTTTTAGCCATCAAACTCGTAAGAGTCTGATGGAAAGACAAGTACCTAAATAATAATACCAGGCCAAAGTATAAAGTAATCGTAAGTGGTAGGTATCGAAGTCCGTGGAAAATGCAAAAGTTGTAAAGATATCAGAAAATATAAAATCGCACAGTACAATACGTAGCAAGAGCAAACGAACGACTGCAAAACGTCAAACAAATGACAGCCTGTCATTCACTTAACGTTGCGGCTAAAGAAGTTCGTTTTACGTGTAACCTGTCAACTGTACACTTATTTTTCTTTCCACACCTTAATATAAAACCATAAAAAACATTCTAGCTATAGACCGACCGCTTTAATGAGTCTTCGCCCGCGGGGTACAGGGGTGCGGGGTTATGACGACAAAGCGGACCGAGGCGAGGGAGGCGAGGGTGGCCGGCGCATTCATGTCATAACTCATTCCGTGCTCATTCCGTTCGCTACGCGGTTAGCGATCGCACGTGTTGACAGTTGCGGACGCTTTGTGAAAGTTATACATGAGATTACATTCTCAAAATGAGTCGAAAAATCTTTGGACATAAAATTAATAGTCAGTGCAAGCAAATGGCTTTTAACATAAACGAATATTTTAGGAAAAAAAAAAACGACCTAAATTCTGCGGAATATCAACAAGATATTCCTTTAAACAAAACCGTAGCAAAAAGTTACCGGACTATCTGAAAAGTCTGTATCTAGAATTGTACAACAAGGAAAAGTATTGAAAGACAACGAAAGATTTAAATCACCGAGAAAACCAAAACAGGTTCGCAGAAAAAGAGTAGAAGTAGACGATTTCACAAAAAGAGTGGTAAGAAGAAAAGTCTCTCAGTTTTACACAATTAAAAAAATACCAACTCTGAACACTTTGAATTCTGTATTTAGAGAAGAGAATATATTACATTGCGGCAGGGAATATTTAAGGCTATTATTATATAATCTAGGTTTTAAATTTAAGAAATGCGGATCTAAAAGGAAACTTCTTATTGAACAGGCAAATATAACATCGTGGAGGTGGAAATACATAAATACTATTAAAAAATATCGTAGAGAAGGAAGACATATTTTATATCGTGACGAAACTTATGTTAATGCGTCTGTTTCAAAATGTTGGCAATCAAAGGATGAACGCGGCGTGCTGTCTCATATCGGTAAATGAGACCGTTTGATCATTGTACATTGTGGAGGCCAAACTGGATTTGTAGAAGGAGCACTTGTCATATTTAAATCCAAAACAGGTGATTATCATGATTCGATGAATTTCGTGAATTTCAGTAAATGGATAAACGAAAAGCTCATGCCTACTAATATACCATCAAATTCTGTCATAGTAATAAAAAGAAAAAGCCGACTATGGCTTCTACCAAGCCAGCTATGCAAGCATGGCTACGGCGACATGACGTGCCACTCGTGTACACTCAGAAAAGATGACTTATTAAAATTAATTAAAAGACATTTCACAGAATATATTTACAAAATTGACGAGTTATTGAAAAGAAACGGACATGAAGTGTTGCGTTTGCCTCCATACCACCCAGACTTGAACCCAATTGAGTTGGTCTGGGGTAATATCAAAGGACAGTTAGCACAAAAAAGTATCGACTCTAATTTGGACCAATAAAAAAATACGTTAGAGGGATTATTTGCTGAATACTCCGTAGAGAAGTGGAAGCATTGTGTTAACCACGTAATTCAAATCGAGAACGAATACTGCAAACATGACAGAGGTCTAGATGATGTTGTTGATTTTATTATTAATGTGCAGGACGATTCTGATGGCTGCTTCGAAAGTGAAGAATCAAGTTCCAGTGATATGCATAAGGACATAAGTGATTGATTTATAATTTTGATAAATCTTGATAATAAATACAATAACAAAAGTTAATTAACTCATATTTTATTTTGTTACCTACATAGTTTATAGTTGATCCATTAAAATTTTGTATCGTCATTAATTATTTTCTAATAAATAACCCTCCTTTTTTGGCTTCGCCGCAGTCGGGTAAAAATCACCACCTGTTCACCGTTAACCTGTATGACGTCACATATCTTAAGAACTGTCGAGAGTGCATTTCGCCTCTTGTGTATTAGGCTATCCTTGTCGTCATACCCCCGCACCGCTGTACCCCGCGAGCGAAGACTCATTAAAGCGGTCGGTCTATAGTCATAAATTAATAAGTAAAAAAAGTACCAATTGGTTATTTTGAATATTTATTAACCCTTTAATGCTCTAAGTATTAACCACATGACGAACGAACAAGTTTTTCGTATTCTGTGAATCGGAACGTGTGTAAAACACGTTCCGTGTCCAAAAGTCTATTGAGAATGAAAAACATCGAATTTCCTGGCTTTATTTGAAAATTCAATTATGCGATACGAAATAAGCAAAAAAAAAAAATGCATGTTTTAACATAATAATAAAGGGTTTTCCAATAGGGACGGGTCGATGTTGACAGTCTGTGGCAGCCATACTATTTTGGTGGGATCTGTAAAGTCTGTTGTATATTATGCACTTTATGCAGTCAGTGATGCCAAATCACCATGGCAAGTTACACGGTTGAGCAGCATGTGCAAATGATAAAACTTTATTATCAAAATGAGTGTTCGTTAGTGCAAACGTTGCGCGCATTGCGCCCATTTTACGGCAGACGCGGTGGCCCTTCAAAGTCCACTCTCCAACGATTGGTGACTTTTGAGACGACCGGTTCGGTAAACAACCAACCAACACCTTTACGTCAAAGGAACGCCAGATCGGCCGAGAACATCGCCGCTGTACGTGAGAGTGTTCAGGAGACTCCGAGGCAGTCGATTTCTCGCCGTGCTCAAGAACTCGGCCTTTCGCAGACCTCAACTTGGAGAATTTTGCGTCGGGACTCGGGTCTGCATCCGTACAAGATCCAACTGACTCAAGAGCTCAAAGTTAATGACCATAGACAACGCCGTGTGTTCGCTGAATAGGCATCGGAACGCTTGGAAGAGGACCCCGATTTTGGCCGAAAAATAATCTTTAGCGACGAGGCACATTTTTGGATGAATGGTTTTGTTAATAAGCACAATTGCCGTATATGGGATGACCACAACCCACATGAGGTTCACCAGGTGGCAATGCATCCACAAAAAGTTACTGTTTGGTGCGGATTTTGGTGTGGCGGCGTCATTGGTCCGTACTTCTTCGAAAACGACGTTGGCGAGGCCATCACCGTCAACGGCGAGCGCTACAGATCAATGATAAACAATTTCTTTTGGCTTGAATTGAACAATATGGACGTGAACATGTGGTTCCAGCATGATGGCGCTACTTGCCACACAGCGAACGACACAATCGACATTCTGCATGAACGGTTTGAGGGTAGAGTTATCTCTCGCAGAGGTAACGTGAATTGGCCACCAAGATCGTGTGATTTGACTCCGCTAGACTTTTTCTTGTGGGGTTTTCTGAAGTCGCAGGTCTATGCCAATAAACCACATTCGACCGTTGCCCTGAAAGCCAACATAACGCAGGCCATCGCTCGGATTCAGCCGGATCTATGCAGCAGAGTCATTAAAAATTGGACCTCTCGGATTCGTGCCACCATACGAAGCCGCGGCGGACATTTGAACGATGTCATATTCCATCCATAATGGCATAAATGGGCCTTTTAAATAAAAAATAAATTTCGTTAATATCTCGCACACATCTTGTTTTATTCAATTTTAACATCGACCCGTCCTTGTTGAAAGACCCTTTATTTTACATCACTAGGACGCGTTAGAAAGTATTTAGGTCGACTGGACATGATTCTTTGATTTACAAGTCAAATTAAAAGAACTGCCTATTCCTAAGGCTCCTGAAAATTATCTCAAATCTAAATTATATTTATTCAGCATTTTAATAAAAATGAATGGTGCGAGGTTAGGTATTTGGAAGTGCAGAAGTTATTTAATCACAGTCCCAGTTTTACTGAGCAGTTATAACAAACACGTTTCAATCTAGTAATAGCTTCAAATAACGGTCAAGTGGTTAACAGTGTTTTACCTAAAAATAAAACACATTAAATACTTACCTTATTTGAAGCCTACATTTATTTTCTGGGGATGATTTTCGACATGATCAGCGATTCACTGCTATAGCTAAGCCCACATTGGCAGCGCCACCTGATGAGGAATCTGGATGTACGAAAGAGACGGATAGATACAACTAAAGGAAAGAGCAAAAGAGAGGGAAATATAGCGGAAACCAGTAGTGCCACTCAATCTAGTAAGCTTTAAATATAGTCTAAGTTTTTACTGGTTTGTGCTCTGCCTCATTTTAAAGGGAATTTTTTATTTTAAATAATAAATTATAATTTTTAAGAGTTTATTCATCAAAACCACAAAACATTCCCTTTAAGAAAGCATCTCAATAATTAAATATGACAGCTAAGATCCGTTATTCTCTGGATTTCTTCACTTTATCTGATAAATAGTTTACAGGCACCTCTATTGTATTGCCCAGCCAAGGTTCTGCCAGGGAGTGGGGGTATTTCAAGAGTGCGTTCCAGAGTTAATGGCCATGATACAGGTTGCTTGTATTTCACATGGTATGCTGGGAAACTCAGGTACACCCTGTGAAATAATTAAATTTAAGGATAATTAATGAGCATCAGCCTGGAATATTGTTAGACAGGTCCTTCCCTACAACGACAATCTGGCTAACATAATAGCAACTGCACTTACTGAGACATCTCTGATGGACATTGCCACATATAATCAGACTCTCTGAAAAACATAAGCGGATGATAGCATTTAGGATACCCTCTGTAATAATTACGATGCATTTGACAAGCCTGTGGAAGAGGTAAGTACATAAATGTAATTAAATTGCTGTATGTAACCTATGTATTCTCACGCATGCAGTTTACAAACCGTGTAAAATGTTTCTATTTCTTCTTGCCGTAATGGATCAGAGAATTTAATAAAAACCATTATCAAAAATTAGTTGTGTCTATAACACTGACAGTGACAAGTCAATAATGTCAAAATGTAACCACAATCAAAACGAATCAGTTATAAAAACTTCGTTTCTAGCCTGCTAAATCTGCGAGGCCGCGAGGCGCTCCGCTAACAATAATGCTACCTAGGCGTTCATGAGGCGGACGGGCCGAGACGCATCGCAGTACAAATTAATCCGCCTTCAATACATTTTAAATGAAACGCGTCGACTAGAGGTGCAGCCACGCGGCGCGGTGGCGCTCAGCGGACAGATGTTAAAATGAAATATTCTGACGAATTGAGAACCTCCTCCTTTTTTTGAAGTCGGGTAAAAAAATGTATTCGCCCGACTATCGCCTAGTACGCCTAACTTAAAGAGTGATGCACGGCTAAAACGCTGATCAGTGGTTACAAGTCCTACCAACTTATCTGTGAACTGAAAGAGGACGGCACCTTCGATTCAGTGTTGCTAATTAATATAAGGTGCCCAAAATTGAGTAAGTTTTCAAGAAGGAAATTTCACATTAGACATAATCGTTTAATAAGAATTATAGTTTTTTACAAATTAAAAACAACGATACCTGTATAAAAATAATAAAATAAATAAAAAGAATTTGATAATTTATAGTTACGCAGGTACGCTAACAGTTTAGTCTCTCAGCAATAAACAATGGCTTTATCTAAAAAGTAATCCAATGAAGTGGAATATAGGTCTCATCTAAATAAATTATGGGCCGGGGCTGGGGAGATTTATTATTTTTATCCACTGCATGCAAGTACTTAGCTCTACAAGCTGATATTTCATTACGCTCCATAAGAACCTTCCGATTGGACTGAGATTTTTTAAAACGAAATCCCACCTTGTGAAGCAGCTTTCGCAGACTCTCTCGCTGTCCTGTGTAATTTATTTTTGTCTTTAAGACCTCTAGAAGCTTTTTAACAGTAGGGACTTCTTTTTTAGCAGAATAAAATTCATGTACTTTCCTCCGTATAACTCCCATGTCAAAATCATCAACATGCACAAATCCACTTTTACGTTTTCTCTCCTTGCCTGGTGTCAGAATTTTGTACCAGTTTCTTCTGCTGCGTGCCCTTCCTTAACTATTTTTGAAATTAGTCCTTGACTCACCCCCGAAATATTATTATTATTCGTTTATTTCAGATTTCCATAGACCCATATAATTTTATTGTTAGTAACACAGAAAAGCTTATGAGAAACTAATGTTAGTGATGACACGATTTTCACTTTAAAAACTAAATACAAAAAAAAAAAATGACATTATCGGATTATCCGATACTCGAGCGCGTGTTTACTTGACTGCATGCAGTCGTATCCAGCGCTCGAGCATCTGAGAATCCCACCGGTCAGACAATACGCACAGGATGCTGTTAGTACTAGCACGCATGCGTGTTAGGACGGAGGTGCAACGCTCACGCATTATCGCAGCGAAGCTGTCAACGTGGGCCTCGGCAAATATACCAGAGGCACTGCAATACCTCGGCAGCCCCATCAGCATCCTGAATGCATTGTTGTACTGCACTCTCAGGTCACTGTACGCCCTCTGCAAATAGTCAACCCACAGGCCGCACGTGTAAAAGGACTGACAGTATGCTCTGAACAACGTTATTTTTACTTTTCCTGAACACCGTGCAAACTTGCGAGCCAACATATTACATCGTACCGACAATGACCTGCGCTCTCTCTCTCAACGTCAGTACTATCCTTTAAGTCATTGGTGACCCAGTGACCCAGATACTTAAACTCAGTAACTCTTTTTAAAGAGGTCCTACCCAAGAAAACTTCAGGTACGTTTTCACAGCATTTAGTCCCTGCCTTAAAAACCATTATTACAGATTTCACTGAGTTGTACCTGAGGCCATGGGCCTCCGCATAGGATTCACACATATGTAAAAGCTTTCTTAATGCACATACTGAAGGGCTCAGCAGCACCATATCATCAGCGTAGCTTATATTATTTATACAAATTCTATCTATATGACAACCGATGTTCGCGCTATGGAGCTCCTCAATCAGCCCATTAATATAAAAATTAAAGAGACGAGGGGAGGAAAGCCCCCCTTACCTCACCCCGCAATCAAGCTTGTACTCATCCGAGAGTGTGCCTGCCCATCTTAGATGATTCTTCTGCTTATCATACCAATGCATCAGCACAGACACAATTTCCCTGGGTACACTCGTATTCTGAAGCTTTACCCATAACTTGTTGTTAGACACTAGGTCAAACGCTTTAGACAAGTCTAAAAAACAGGCATAAACTGGAGTTTTCCTAGCTAGTACTAGTAGTAGTACTGGACCGCCTGTTTGAGCGACAGAATAGCACTTTCTGTTGAGAGTCCAGGTCTAAATCCAAACTGTGCATCGTTCAGTTTCAAGTGTGCCCCCAAGTGACGATCAATAAGACTGTCCAGTACCTTGGCTAAGATTGTAGCCAGCGAGATGGGCCTATAGTTAGAAACCTCTGAAGAGTCACCCGTTTTATTTTTAATAACAGGGACCACTATGGTTTGCATCAATTATTATATAAGATAATAAAATAAATGTTAGTAGAAAATTTGAAATCTGGCAGGTTAGTTTGCTCACTCACTTAGCAGGTTGCCTATTAGATTTATGGACGGCAGCACATCAAGCTACTACAATCTGTCAAATTTCTTTACTAGATTTTCAACTTTATTTCTATAGCATTAGGTTCAAGATTGATTGCGAAAATTTGACAGTTTCGGGTAGCTTGACCTGCTGGCGTCTGTACGTTACCGTTACGCTAACCTGCAGCAAGAATAGAAACGAATATTTCGTGGACTTACATAATTAGTTAAGTACCGGGTAATTTATAACAAGAAAGTTGACAACACTTACCTGTCGCTGCCGAAATTCGTTTGTATATTTGATTAAATGGAATAATCGGAGACCCCGCCCGAGCTTCTTCTTCAAAAAAGGTTTTAACCTTTAGAATAATGTTTCTAGCATCACTTTTAATAGCTTTCAGCATATTTAACTTTATAAATTCAGCAATATCACGACAAAACAACCATAGAACCCGAATCTCTCGTCACAGAGTACATTTTTATGTAGGTATGTCTCTCGTCAGAGAGTAGTATATTCTTTGACCCGAATGTGAATGTAGTATACACTGACAATCGAATGACATTTCAACATGACGGCCGTAGTTCCAATTTTCGCCATTTCACAGATAAGTTGGTAGGAGTGTACACGACGCGATTACTTTTCGAGCTGTCTCATGTTACATTTGACTATTTGCCACTGGCAACACTGACGAAACGTCATTGACGTCAAAATCGTATTTCATTGATGATCTGTGCATAGTAATAAACGTCAAAACAAAATCTCAAAATTTTGTTCTACTACTTTTTTATTTCTTTGATATTTACTGGGGATTTATCGCTTTTATTGTAAATTGATCTGAGCTGTGATTATGAAATGTGTATAATATTTGTTTGTGATAATTGGAAATCAGTACCCAGCTGACGCTTTTATTTTGGGTGAACTATTTTTGTCCGCTCTAGTTTCGGTGCATTGGAATAAATTTTGACATCCAGGAAAAGAATGTTCTTCCTGTACGGTAAGTTCGATAAACCCTAGTTTACATTATAGATAACAGCTGTAGGCTAGAATTAGGTTAAATCTTGTATGAATAGCACATTGGTGTATCGCGTGGGGAGTATGATCATTAGCATATTTTTTGCTGCGACGTCGCTTTCTTGGATTCTTTTTAGTGCGATAATTACTGCCCGTATCTTCTCTAATTTACACGCTTTATATCTCTAATTGGGTTCTTCATTAGCTGTGTAAAGTTGTAATTTAGAATGATTTCCTGAAATCATCATCAAATTATTTACTATCAAATAGAGAATTTATAGTCTGAACCTAATTTCACATAATATTCTCAGGTCTTAGTTTTATTGTATCATATTGCATTTACCTGTAAACTAAATAATTTTTACTGCTAAACAAACAATGCTAAATGGTGCTAATGTTTTTATTTATTGTTTACATTGTTACATTTCCTTTCCTTGAAACTCAGCTGAAAAAATTGCATGTAATGTTTTGTATCATTTCATTATTAATCAAATTGATTATAGCAGAAATTATATGTATAAAAAAACATAACATTTTTAATTTAAGTAAGTATATGTAAAAAAAAAACAACTTTATGGGCACAAATAAAAAAAATAAAAAACATGATTGTCTCATAATTTTATTTGTAATCTGAAACCAAAAGTATTGATTTTTTTTTCAGTTGGATCAATAATACCTACTGAGTAATCAAAGTACATAAACAAAACAGTAAGTAAGCATGAGTCATATCACACACATGATAAACTTATATGTATGTGTTATCTTATCATACAATTATAATATGTTCTTAACAAATTGACTTCTTCATTTGTTATCAAGATTCCACCATTATCAGCTCATTGACTGATAACAATTTTACGAAATCCAAATAAAAATAATATTGGAATTTAAAGTTTTGTCTGGTTTTGTTATGTAATAAAGTATACAGTTTTTAAATGTTTATTTTGTTTTAGTTTTGTTTAACATTTTTGTCATAGAAATTCAGACCTACTACACTATCAATTCAACTATTTTCAACTTTCTGACTAACTAACCAACTATTTGACAATTGAAAAGTGTCTGTAAATGGTTGCAATGCATGCTTTGAGTTGAGTTGATTCAGCTTACATTCATTCACTTTTTTCTCTCTTTTCTTTTTCATGTGACTAACCTGGTGTCAGAGTTTTTATGCCGTCCATGGGCCTCTGACTCGGCTTCACAGGCCATCAAGAAATATCTCTCAGGCATGCTGGGTTTCCTCAGAATGTTTTCCTTCACCGTTCTTTAAGCAAGTGATAATGATTTGTACAATGTGTTCCTTGGGTTTGAACTCGAGTCTTGAGCTAGTCTTTATCTTGGTCTGACTGAGAGAGACCAAGAGAAAGACAAATGATTTTTTTTTTAAATGAAGATAAATGATTTTGTTTCTGTAAGTAGGTTTGTACAAACACTTACACATCAATCATATTTTTTTTTAAACTGGATGAGGCTGGCGTTTCCTATCTGACTACTCTGAAAAGAAGGGCCAAAACAAACTCAGAGGTCACAGTCTCTAAAGTTCAGATATAATCTTGGTCAGATCATGTGAAGACTATGTAGATTGGTGTCTGAAATGGTCTTTTGAGGAATTGTCCTATTGTAAATTAAACTTTATGTCTGCCTGGTTGGTTTAGTAGTTGCAAGCACTACTGCTGAGCATGAGGTCCTGGGTTCGATTCCCTGGTCGGGCAGTGTTATTGGGTTTTCCATCTGGAATTTCTCAGTAGTAGTCCGGAGTCGAGTAGTAGTAGAAGTCGGGGCGGATTTGTGCCCAGTTGATGACAATAGGCTTGCCCCCTATTACATGGGACTTAAAAACGTAATTGACGAAATGTAGGTGTACTATAAGTACATCTCTGCCCAACCATGTGGGGAATACAGGCGTGAAGTTATGTTATTAAACTTTATGTAACAAAAAGATACAAAGTCGGACTTGATGCCTTAGGCATTCTCTACCAGTCAACCAAGGCTGGTGGAGAGATACATGGCATAACTTTATAATAAAAGGCATACATACATAAAAAAAAAATTTTGCTGTCTGATAATATGTTGTAATTAATTTGTAATGGCTCGTGGCTAAATGATAACAGCCGCACGGTTCGATCGAAGGTTAAGCTACGCTTGCCGCGGTCGGTTCGGGGATGGGTGACCATCCATTACATATCGAGACCCCTTCGTGACTCGGAAAGCATGTTAAGCCGTTGGTCCCGGCTGTCATTCGTAGATCTTTGACAGTCGTTATGGGTAGTTAGAAGCCCAAAAGTCTGATAACCAGGCTTACCAAGGGGTATCATGTTACCCAGTAACTGGGTTGTGGAGGTCAGATAAGCAGTTGCTCCATGTAAAATACTGGTATTCAGCTGCATCCAGTTAGACTGGAAGTTGACCCCAACATGTTGGGAAAAGGCTATGCAGATTGATTGATTGGACATTAATAGCCGGTTTCACCAAATTCTGTATTTCATTCCTTATCTGGGAGACATTTTCAAATCTGGTCAATCTGGTAGATAGTGTCTAATACTGTCGACTGATTCTGGCCCTCAAAGTTCAACTTGATTTTTTTCATAAACTTGTAATAATTTAAATAATCTGTCAAAGACATCATATGGTCGGCAAATTTTTTATATAACTTATGCTCTTATAGGCTATATAATGTTTCTGGGCAGTTTGCTTATAATATGCATGGCAAAATATTTGTACAAAACAGTTATTTGTTATTTAAATCGTTATTGTTTTTCATCTCTTGAGTCTGGCTGCATTGTCGCCTCCACGTCAAATGGCTCGAAACTTTTCAATATTTGCTTGAGGATTTGAATTTTTTCCTCTCAATTTAGCTCAGACTTTTGTGAAATGAAAAAACATAATATTGAAAGTACTTATGACTGCAATGCAGGTTGTATACACGAAGCAGTGACTGTTGAGATATTTCTATCATGCTGTTGATTTAGCATCCTAACAGTATCACAGTAAGTTGTTTATTGGAAAATACTTGCTAATGTCAGCATGGCTCACTATGATGTTTAGGTAATGTAATAGACCTTATCACCTTACTTTGACCCTTTAGTCATGCACTAAACATTCAACAAGAAACATCTGTTCAAAGTTCAAATGCTGACAAATATAATATCATTGGAAATTGATACTACAAACTACAACATACTGAAACGCATAGAACGACCCAACAAGCAACATAATTCATTGTCATGAATGAATGAACCATCGATGTATTTGCTGAACAATTGCATGACTCACTCGCGTATTGTACGATCTGCAATTCAATAGCTGATTGACTGCCTACCCCCTTCTTATTATGCTTCGTATCGACCAGAGCACGGCACGGCAATGTACTTTTTTTTTTAAGACAAAGGATTCGCAATTTGTGTACTCATCGAGGTTTAACATCCTATATGTAATGGTTATTAAAGTTGTTACAAAAAATAGGAGTTTCGCGATGGTGGATTTTCAACTTTCGCCGCTAAGCCGAGCGTTGAAAATTCAACAGCGTTATGCTTTTAGTTAGACATTTATTTTAGTTAGGTGTCACCTATTATTAGAAAAAACGAGCGTTAGAGTCCTAGGCTCAATGGATCAGACTGCGATCAATGGAGTAGAAAGAGAAAAATTAAACATTTGCCACATAACGCGAAACATTCTGTCGCAGTGTGCCTTGACCCTGACTGCGAGACCTTAGTACCTACATGATATTGTAATTTGAAGTCTATTGATGGAGACACAAAGTATATTATGCCATAATAAAAATACGACATTGCATGCCATGCCGTGCTGTAATATACGACCAAGCAGTTCTTAATATTATTCTCTTTGCGTTGAAGTTCGTACGACTTCTTCGATTGCGTTCTTTGTTTGATAACAATGTTTGTTGTCATGGATACCACTACCAGTCGATGCTGTTGTTCTGATAACACGGTGCTGTGCGTGACTTAATTGTTTATCAACAGTAAATAATTGTAGGTACCGCTACAATGTAGTGATTGTGTTTGATAGTTGTTTGTGCTCAAAGCGATTCCAGACGCTGGAACATTTTTAATCTGATGTAACGGGTACTTATATTATGTGTCCCGACTGTAAGCTTTGATTTGAGTGCTACTACGCTACTACTCAATTCATACTCGTTAATTGTAAATGATTGCAGTCTTTTGCAATAACCTAATAAATATCTTAAGCTCCCTATAGTATAGTATCAACAAAACCTATTGTTACCAACCAAGATTACGATTAAAAGATTCGGTAGTCCTAGACGTCCGCCCATTTATTCGTCTTCGTTCTTGACATGAGCTTGGTAGAGCAGGACCTAAAATCGACCTAAGTCACTTTACGAGACCTAAATACCAGCGATATAAATCGTCTGTAGATCCAACGTGACCTTAACTTCATGTATAATCAGAATCACATCACTATGTAGGTTCCTTCACGGTGGTCCGATACTTCTGTGGCGGCATCGCCACAATGGAACGCGTCACACTGACGTCACGCAAAATCCTGCATCGCGCAAACAGAGTTTACCGCGCGACTAGCATATATACAACATCCCGACATCAACCGTCGGGCAGTAGCCCACCAGACACAACACCCGTCTGGTCGGAGGATCCTCCCTTTTCTATGGAGGATGAGTGAACTTTACACCCTGTTCCTCATGCCTCTATACTTCCATTACCTACTGCCCCTTGCATAAACTTGCTCCATGTAGCTGAAGCATCGTCGCCTTTGCTTACCTGTGGTCAGAGACCGAACTCACATCTGTTAGTTAGTTATATTAGAAACTAGCTGTACCCCGCGACTTCGTTCGCGTGGAAGTCTAAAGATACTCAATATACTAAAATAACAGCCACAAAAAACCTCCCTCGTCCCCCGACCCGTCGTGTTGCATCGCCCGCCCGCGCTATTACTTCGTTTTCGCTTAGGGTTCTTTCTGACTTTTTTCAATTTGCTCGGCTCCTAAGGGTCGTAACGTGATGTTAAATAGCTATAATCTTTTAAATAACTGTTAAATAACTATCCTCGAGAATTGGGCTGCCAAATGCAAAAATAATTTTTCAAATCCGACTTTTTGTTTACAATTTTATGGGTTTTAATTTTTTTGCGCGGAACCCTAATTATTAACCGACTTCAAAAAAGGAGGAGGTTCTCAGTAACATCAGCTATCTGCCAGTGCAAGTCCCGTCAAAATCGGTCTTGCCGTTTCGGATTAGCCGGAACAAACAGACAGACAGACAAAAAGTTTAAAAATTGCTTTTTTGTTATGAGTACCTTATGTACTTTCTTTTGCGTTTAGTAAAAAGTTGTTATTTTTAAATTACAAACCTTCAATTTTATTTATTTGTATAGATAATCAATCACAGAACACACGATTACGGCTTAGTTAGTTAGATACCTACTTGTTCCTGCGCTAGCGGCTGTCTTGCTACAGTCACGGGATCGATTCATAGCAGATTGTACGAACGAAACAAGAAATAGGTATCCCAGATTTCCCATCCAAAAAAAAGGGTACGATAAAGTAATGAAAATAATCTTTGCTGAAACTAGAAACCATTTAATTAAAGGCCTCTCATGTTGTAAGAAATACTATCTGATCGCATCAGCTTTTTAAATGCGAAGTACTAGTACCCTATTTCCGAGGCTATATTTAACTGGATTGCACTAACTGAAAGAGATGTAGGTTAAACTCTACACCAGTCATTAGTTTTGAATGATTTACTCACCTTTCAACATTATCTACTGTGGTTTCGTTATTGTTCTAGGTGCCAAGTCTGAGCACAGTTGGCATGCGGGGAAAGAGAAAACTGAAACGAACTGCGGGGCAATTGCGTATCACACTTACAGTTGGAATCGGTTTCATTTTGACAGTTCAACAACATTCATTGCGTTATTTACGTTGTTTAGAAAATAACAGCCACACCACATTTTAATAAAACTCCCTCGGCCCCTGAAAGCGGTATTACTTCGTGTTTGCTTAGTGTTCTTTCTGACTTATTTCTTTTTGCTCGGCCCCTAAGGGTCGTAGCGTGATATTAAATAGCTTATCACTATCCTCGAGATTTGGGCTACCAAATGCAAAAAGAATTTTTCAAATCAGACGTTTTGTTAACAATTTCATGGGTTTTATTTTTTTTGTGCGGAACCTTAATTAGATTTCTATAATAAAAGTATCCTAAGTTACTCCTCGTAACATCAGTTATCTGCCAGTGAAAGTCCCGTCAAAATCGGTCTGGCCGTTTCGGAGATTGTCGAAACAAACAGACAGGCAGACAAACAGACAAAAATTTTAAAAATTGCTTTTTTTATAAGTACCGTATAAACTTTCTTATAGGTACATTTAGTAAAAAGTTGTTATTTTGATATTACAAACAGGTACTTAAATTTTATTTAATTGTATAGATGGATTAGCAATTTACTTCAAAATCATTCAGATTGTGATTGATAGTGTGTTACGCAATTAGGGTGCTGCTTAGTAAAAAAGTGTCAGTTACTATTTCACTTTTGAAATACTAAAATGATCCTCGACAGATTGGCAGCTCATATAAGAAGGACCGTCCTACAGTCCACGATTTGACAATATTTCTTGCCCAACCGTTATCGGTTTTCCGGACATTTCGGCCTGCTCATTTCCATTTTACGGACTAATTTGTTAATTTCTTTACGGGTGGTGGTCGCTTTCTGAAACTTCAACTCTGAGATCTGAACTATTTAGCTCGCTATCAGCTTTTTATTAGACCAAAAGTGAGGATTCTTCCAAATCAACAAACAATGCGACAGAATATAGAAATATAGGTAACATTTGAACGCGTTGTTTAGATTCCTACGAAGCCGCGAAGGGTTGAGCTACCTACGCTGCGACTTATTCATGACGCATGAATCATACGTAGCTACCCATCGGGATAGTTCCCCTGAAATCTACGTGGCTCTTTCAATTGGCCTTTCCAGACATTATCTCACGTAGTACTCACATAATTTTGATCTTATAACAAAAAACATTTTTCAAAGAGAGAGAGAGAGAGGGAGAGAGAGAAAGTAGGAGAGAATTCACTGAAATCTTCTTATCTTACATCAAGGTGTAAAACATGTATTATACATGTTGATTCTACTATTTTCGTTTATCTTTAACACCTAAATCAAGTGGTAGACTAGTTGTGTACAAAACTTGTAGCAATTTTGTCTAAAAGGTGAAAATAGTTAACAATACAAATGTCTGAAACAACGTCAATACGTAAACAAATACATATTATGATGATGTTTTTGACAAGTTTTTTTTACAAAACTTGTTGAAAACAAGTATAACAACTTGTATGGGATGTAAACGCGGGGTTAGGTGTAAATAGTAAGTCAGAAGTAAATGCCTTACACGTTCCTGCTTTCGTCCCCCAGTTGACCCCTGACCGGTACCTCTGTGATGGTGATGACGTGCTCGTCGGGCATGGGTGACGCGGTTCTTCGCGAGCGGCTGCCCACCTTGTGGCGCCGCATCGAGGACGCTCACTACAGCTACCTCGAGACCGATGACAGCCCAGAAAAGTTGGAACAGAAGAAGAAACTCGAAGGTAAAACAGAAGCTGTAGATTCTTTTTTAAAAAAAAACTATCCTTTGCCCTCTGTTTCGCCCACATGGAGGTCGGAGATGGACATTAATCGAAAAAAAATCCCACGGGAACGTACTACCGGGATAAGGAATATCTTTTGCCCTAATTTAGATCATGGTCTACCCGTATGCCTAACAAAAAATCTGTTTGGTTGGTTAACAAACATCCAAATTCATAAACTCACAAACATACAAACTTTCTCATGTATAATATTAGTAGGAGTAAGATCTTTTGATTTCTCAGCGTATGTAGGCCTCCCACAAGGTGGACCGATGACCTGGTGAAGTTCCCGGGAATCCGCTGGATGCGAGAAGCACAGACCGGTCGATGGGGCGACGTTTGGGGGAGGCCCATGTCCGGAAATAGACGTCTTTCAACTTACATGGTCATGTTGATGCGACAAGAACTTACTTAGTTCGCATACTTGCACACTACTATAGATTTTTTTTTTTTTTTTTTGTGGATGGGAAATCATCAAATGACTTCTCCCGCTCTGGGCGGAGCGGGAGGGCGTGTCAGACTTTAACTGACTAAAACCCACCCGTGTTCCTTCTGTTGCCTGTGCCGGGGCCACGGTAACTCTTTCGAACATCCCGCAACCCTAGCTGGCATCCATCGGCCCTAGCGGACCCCGTCAATAGTGCTGACATCTCTTTGAGGCGCGCGTGGAACACGACGCGCCGTCGACTCGGGCCTGGTCCTTACCGGACGGCGAGCTACCCATTGCTCGCCGTCCGCAAGCCCGCGCCTACGGTGGCCGGGAATCGGCTGCCGATTCCCGACGCCCAGGGCGTCTCCTGCGGCGACTAGGGGCGTGAGGGTGCAAAGCTTGCCTCTCCCTCACGCGTCCCGCCTCCTCCTTCACGAGCATTACTGCTTCGCAGAAGGAGGTAATGGCTTCCCATGCACTCTCGCTCCGTACCATGGCCTGGACCAGGGCCGGACGCGAGAGATCGCCGCCGCCTATCGCTTCCGCGAGGACACGGCGGTGCTCCGCCCAAGCCGGGCAGACCTCCACCGTATGCTCCACCGTGTCCTCCGGGCGATCCACACAGTGGTGACACCCGGGCGTTTCCTCCCGCCTTATCCGGAACAGGTACCTCCCGAAGCACCCGTGTCCGGTGAGGACCTGCGTCAGGCGGAAGGTGAGGACGCCGTGGCGCCTCTCCAGCCACTCCTCAAAGAGGGGACTTATCGCCGCAATTGTGGCGTGCCCAGCGCTGGGTTGCGACAATCGCACTCTCCATGCCGCCATGAGATCCTGCCGGAGCTCTGTCCGCCGTGCCACGATTTCTCGCGGCAACAGAGTTACGCCCCGGCGTCCTGCCTCCTCGCGCCACTCCCACATGTGCGCGAGGACTTTTGCCTCCAGATCCCATGGCGGTAATCCGGCAAGGAGGACACTACTATAGCTTGCGTTCATAATAGTTACAGTGATGACAGTTTTAGTTCCGCTGATAAAGTGACAAAAGCGGAAAGTCAACTATTAGCTAATAGATGGAGCATAATGAGCTGCATTGTTTGTGGGCCATTGCTTTAAAGGCATTGGCAACATCCAGACTACTTAGATCATGTTAATATGGCCGGATATATTGGCAACATCCAGACTACTTAGATCATGTTAATATGGCCGGATATATTGGCAACATCCAGACTATTTAGATCATGTTAATATGGCCGGATATATTGGCAACATCATCCAGACTACTTAGATCATGTTAATATGGCCAGATATAGCACTAATGTGGGGATTGTTTTGATTAGATCCTGGAAGAGTTCTAATATGTCATTTAAAGCCTGTATTAGAAATCAAGGCTGACATTTATTGCCTTCCCTATACCTATGAAAGCTGAAATACTTAATTTTAAAAAATGATTTTCTTCTCTCCTTTCAGATTACATAATAGAATACCTATCATTAGTGCCACATGAGTGCAAATTCGGGCTCGCGGAGACAGGCAAAGTGTTCCAAAAGACGATAAACGAGTTGACAGAGTTCAGCGCGTATCGAGCTGGGCTGGGCTGGGCGGCACTGGCCAGGTATGCGGCCAACTTGCTGGCTCAGCCCTGGAGGAAGGAGTATAAAGTCATACGGGTGAGTTAGACAGACTGGTTTTAGTGTATGAAGTTACCTTGATCCCAGCTAATTGGACCGATCTGATGGCCTTAAAATGCGACTGGGCTAGACTGGATGCGTAGGTGATGGACCGGGTGTTGTGGCGAAATTTAGGAGAGGCCTATGTCCAGTATGTCTAGTGCTAATGCCTTTTTCTAATTAGGAAAAAAAAAATAAGCCCATGATTAAATTCACTAGTTCAAATATAATTTGTATTTCCTTTTCTTGCAATTAATTTAACTGAAACTGTTCTTTACTGTTTAAGGAAATGTAAGAGACCTTATTTGTAAACAATTTTTTTTTAAATCTTTGTATATCCGAAAACCATAGCAGGGTCTTTTGAAACACAGTTAAGCCCCTTTTAACTCCTGCCTAGCCCTTATAAGATTTTAACAATGGTGGTAAGTAAGACGAGGTGACGTCGCGGTTTATTAGATCCCTCATTATTTACACTTTTTGTCAAACTGAGCTGACCTCTAAACAATGCTTATATTTTCCAGTTATACTGCGGCTACTTCAAACACGAAGTAGAAGCCAACATGGTAGGAGCCGAGACCCTCCTTCAGGCAATGGGTTACAAGTCGTCGGGGGCTGGTCGGTTCGAACTGGACGCGCCCATCTGTCCGGACATGGTCGCCGCAGTGTCTAGGGATGCTCTTATCGCGCAGTGTGAATGTCAGGTATATCATTTTATCTTGTTTCCAGACCGAGCTACTGTTATTATGTATACAAGGCTTTAGCAACACAAGGACCTTGTGGTGGCCAAAATCAATACATTTCACAAAACAATTTCACAAATGTTTACCAACAGCGTCTCTCTTAGTAGGATGTCTTAACAAAAATCGGCCAAGAGCGTGTCGGACCACGCACAATGAAGGGAGTAGTTGGGAGTTGGGTTGGGAGTAGTTGGGGGTAGTTAGGATGAAGAAAGAAGAGACAGAACTATCCCAAGAACAAACTTAACATTGTAGTTGAAAAATAGGCTCTCCCATACATTGCAACTGCAAATGTAAGTTTGTACGCAGAGTATTGATTTACAGTGTTATTTTAAGACCATTATAAGACTTCTTATAAGTTTTCCTGTAATCTATAGGTATAGTACTATATTCTGTATTTTTTTTCAAAATTTTTGGCTCAGTAGTTTCGGAGATAAGGGAGGGGAGGAGTATGTTCGATTTTCGTGTATTTTCTTAAATAACTTTTAAACTATTTTATTTTATAATTATAAAAAAAATATATTCGAGACCCCCACAGTAAGCCTTTTCATTTGATATGTCACACACGAGTGATCCTATAAGGGTTCCGTTTTCCCTTTTGAGGTACGGAATCCTAAAAACTCCGCGATTTTCCTTGTAAGATCCAGGACTAGGAGTTTTTGAATCGAAGTAATTTAGCCTTGTTTCACATTGCAATAGTCCACAATGATCATTTATTTGGAACTTACTTATATTACCTAAGTTCGTATACAGGGTGGCTGGGACATAGACGCGAAGGCGGTTTTATGGATTCAGTACACGATTCTGGACCCCCTGCGTTGAAATTTTTCGTCGGTTATTAAAAAAAATATCTGCTGTTTGCCACAAAAGTGCAATACCTACGTGGTCAAAATGTATGGAACAGCAATTTTTTTTAAAAATAACCGGAGAAAAATTTCAAAGTAGAATCATGTCCTGAATCCATCGTCACCAGCTTCGCGTCAATGTTGCCACCCTATATGATGGAATACAAGACATAGTATTGGAAAAGGTAAATTACATAGATAGATTAAGTTAATTATTGTTATTTATTGTTTCCTATTAACACAATATGCGTAACTAGCTGCGCCCTTCGGTTTAACCCGCATAAGTCTCGAACGAGTCTTAAGATAAATAGATAAATAGACGTGCATCAAATTTTGACGACGGACGTAAATAACGCCCTACTGCAGGTCCAAAATTGGTTCACTGCTAATAATTTAGTATTAAATGGGAAAAACTAAATGCATAAGATTTGCTTTACCAAATGTTAAAAGTAGTGACTGTAACATGAGCACTATGTACCTACCTACTAAAACGCTACCATTAACTGGTTACGTCTTTTAGTGACTTGAATTTGCCCTGGCGACTGAGAGTATGTCATGCTCACTCAAATGTGTCGCTGGTGATGGCGTGTGTTTTGGATCATTAAGTACCCTTCAAAGTGGTTGAGCTAAATGGTGCTGATCCATGCGTCATGTTCGTGAACGGGCGCCGTCGGTAGGGACTGGTCATCTCATAGCTGCCACGGCTTATTTTAATTTTTGAATCGTTTTTGACTCTTATCTTTTTGTTGCGGACGCTTTTAACGTGCACGTCTTTCTACATTGTTCTCACATACTTAATTTCAACATGAATGATGTAACCAATATTTTGTAACAATATTTTGATTTAAAAGAGTGTCCGTGGAGTTTCTTGCCCGTTCTTCTCAATAGAGATCTACGCTTTGGAATGGGCATCTAGCTTCAACTTTCTGACTAACTGACCGACTCTGATAATTCGAAAGTGCCTGTAATTGGTTTATTTGAAATAAATGCTTTGAGTTTGAGTGGGAATGACATCATACCTAAGAACACTCTTGATCAAGTCACCTTTCAAACAAAAAAAATAATAATCAAAATCGGTTCAGCCGTTCGGGAGCTGCGATGGCGCAGACAGATACACAGAGACACAAATACACACGTTAAACTTATAATACTTCTCTGTTTCTGTCGGGGGTTAAAAATAGCTGCGGTAACTTATTTTTTTTACATAAATTCGATAACTGAAAGTTGATGTAAATTCCTAAATTTCATGACGTAATTCGCAACATCGCGTCAATGGGGAAGGTCGGGCAAAGCTAATTGTAGATGGCGTGATCATAGCTAGGTCCCCACGGCCTACAATAAATTTGACATTTCGTTCAGTCATGAGTTTACTTTTATTTCGCTATTTCGTTATTTTCGGTGATTTCAATATTTTAAATCAAGTAAATGATATGGAAAGTGTCAGAATTTAAAACCATAAATATATCCTCAAAGTCACTTTTTTCAAAATGTTTCTACTCTGTTTAATTTATAAAACATCTCTATGAATATCTTTAAGCTACCATCTTTTAATTTTAGGGTCTCTCGGGAAATGGTGGCCTCCAATTTCGGAGTATTTAGTAACACAACAACGCATCATTTTCGCAAAAATAAAATAAAACCACCTCACGCCTTGTATTATTGGCTTGTGTTTGGAACTAGCTACGACAGCGCCATTTTGACAGTTGCCTTCCCCATTGGTGTGTCATTTGTCAAAATCTTGTCGAGCAGAGAGCAATTCCTATTATCTCAGCTATACAACGTTTTAAAGCAGTTTGTGTTCTAGAAGTCTTTGTTAGTAGTTAGATCATTTTGGATTTGTTTTCTTGTGCGGGAAACGAATAAAAGATATGGCATACCGTAAGTTAAAGCAACAATAAAAGTTGCATAGTCACACGTACATACAGTACATAGTAAACACTGTTTAGACGATGCAAGTCATTTATTACTTCAATTTTGTTGTATGCCTGAACAATAAACTTGCATCGTGTAAATCGGGCTTTACCGTTATAGCTTAAAAACGTATCAAACGCGTTCATAGGTGACCGTGCTTAACCTAAGAAAATATTATTCTTTGAAAATATGAGTTTGCGTTCAGCAATATGTTTTAAACCACGTTTAAATGCTTGCAGTCGTACGTATTTTGTTTTCGAGTTGTCACTGATATGTGTGCCTTTTTAAGTAAGCAAATTACTTATATAATTTTAAAACACATGAGTGCGATAAATCGTCAGAAGATTTTAGCGTCTACGAGTACAACATGGTAATTCTCGTTTCTCGAGAGTAAAGAAATTCCATGTGTGAACGCGGCTTTAATCAATTTGTAAATGATGATGATAAATATTTATTTTTGTAAATTGTTTAAAAATAAAAATATGTAGTTACAAAAAAAAAAACTAAAAAACATGCTTTTATAACGCACTAAAAATTATAAAATAATTAAATTAACTTGTATTAGTTAAGATGGAAGTACCTATGCAGCTTGTCACTTCTTTTTTATCCAATGATAAATTCAAAAAGCGTGGAGCGCTTTATTGAAATGAATTAAAAGTACACACAGCTAAAAGCGCTCCCCGCTTTTTAACATCCCAATAATGTATAAGAGATTATGGAATCTTACCGGCCTGACATAAGGACAGATATAATTATACTGTCTACCATCGATAGCGATCTGTCTTATACTGCAAATAGGTTATTGGGTTCGGCCGTTACACGTCAAAAATAATTATTAACACGAGTTCGGTGTTTCCTATCCGACTACTCTGAGAAGAAAGACCGAAACAAACCGTAATGCTTATGTTTAGATAATGTCTCATATCTGGGAAGAATCCTGGACGAGCGGGTGTCGCGTGTCATGGCGTGACGTGTGGCACGAGAGAATACAACATGCCGCCCCCCCCCACGCCGCAGCCGCGCGCCTCGCCGCCCCCCCGCACGTCGAGCGGAACAACAAGTGTGTGTATAGTGAGAGTAAGTGCTATTTTATATTTTATGACGAATGGTTACGACTTGTCTTAAGATAAATCGAGCACCCTTCTCTACGTGTAACACGACGTGACGCCAACAACGCGGCACGGTCGCGCTTGATCTTGTTGGACTTCAATGAACTAACGCAATCCTCCATAGAAGTGTATATCTACAAATTTATTTAAAACGAAAATAAGCTGAAATTGAACGTTTTTCTTCCAGGTTCAGAAATATACTCGAATATACCAACAACGATTGTTTCCGATGCCTACCGAAGCCGACTCGTCGACGACAGGTACCACGGCACACAGCACTGTAACCACATCTGCGACGAAACAGACCAGGAAATACAGCCAGTGCTTCAATGTTCCCCCTACATGGTGCCCCCCATGCTACCCCACATGATGTACCCCCTCCCCCAACACATGCACCCCGACGTGCCCGTCACCCTTCCACAATGCAGCTCCATCCCAATGATGACCCCCTACGGAGTCCCCTATTACTACCCCGTACAGTCCCCATATATGCTCCCTACCCCAGTATACGCTCCCATAAAACACGCAGCTACAGTCCCCGTGAACGGATACCCACCTATGGCACAGTACAGGTACCCCGCCGTCCCGACCGCGCAACTCATCGAATTAGACACCCCATCCGTTTACGAAAACGGCAAATTCGAAAGGTACAAAGACGAAGAAAGAATTCACAAGAAGAGACATCCAGAAAGTTCTAGAAGAAATAGCACGTCTAAATCTGGGCTCAGTGACGTTTCACTACCGAGTTTACCGCGATCCGACACGCAACCAGCTCTTAGCAAAGCAAGGGAAGATGGAATGGGGACTTACGAGAGCTGGGATTACGTATTTAGGAATTTATCGAGCAAAGACCAAGAGAGAGATGGAAGAAATCGGTTTTCACCGTCACTCGATAGAGATTCGAGGACGCTCGATAGGCTAGACAGAGAGGAGAGGAGGGCTAAGTACCAACCGACGACTCTCGACCTAGAAGACGGCTTACATGCACTAAACCTCGACCGGTCATACGACGAAGAGGTGTACCGAACTGCGAAGGTAGAAAACCTGATGAGGATGAAACAGGAACAAGAAATAAAGAGAGCAAGACAGTTAGCAAAAAAACAAGCCGAGTTGAAGGCCAGGAGACAAGTACCAGAACCGGTTGCAAACCCCAAAGCCGATGCGTTGATAACCACAAAAGTTGCACCAGACAAAGTGAAACTACTTACCAAGAAAGATATAAAAGAAAGGAAGGATGTTATAAAGCAGCAGACCACGGTGAACGGGGCGGGGCCAAATACGGCTGAAGTTAAGAAAGTCAAGAAACCTTTGAAACTAGTGGCTATTGAGGCAGACAAGCCGAAGAGTAAGGCGGTTGAGAATGGAGTTCATAGTACAGCGCATAGTTCCAAAAGTAATCCAGGTGAGTTCTGGTTCAATATAATATTATATTTCAATGCAGAATCTCAGATAATTTATCTTAGATGTCAACTGTCTACTTTAGCGTTATGTACAATACGACCGATGAATCATGGCCGGTCGGAACTTTGCGCAGAAGGCTGCGCAATAACATTTTTTTGGAACCAAATGATGACATGAGGCGAGTGTGAGTGAGAGAACATGCGCGAAAGTTCGGAGAGCCTGTGTTCAGACCGGCCATGATTCATCGGCCGTACTGTT
The DNA here is from genome assembly GCA_947568875.1 of Fissipunctia ypsillon. NCBI lineage: Eukaryota > Metazoa > Arthropoda > Insecta > Lepidoptera > Noctuidae > Fissipunctia > Fissipunctia ypsillon. Next base: position 7,942,837 of record OX387659.1, on the reverse strand, counting down.
GTTAGTTGATTATTGAGCGACCATTTGTAATAAAAAGGTACTAAAAACATGTTGGATACAATGGAATTTCAACATTGAGTTTGTGGTTCGAAAACGTGAAAGTTATCTGATTTCTAAATTCATGTTTAGTTGTATTATTCAATGTCTTCTATTATTTTGCAACTGTTAGTAATTTATCGTACTTCTTCAAAATTTCAGTTACAAACACACATTCATCGAGCTACGACCTAAAAGCACAACTAATAGTATCACTCGACGAAGCGGACCACGTTCGCCGATCCCCGCCGAAGCATTCGCAACAAAATGGCGACCGAGAGCGACCAGTCAGTAGGACGCCGAGTCAGCACAACAACGAGAGGGAAAGGCCAGATACGGGGCCCAGCGAGGTGAAAAGAGACAAATGGGAATGCGGAACTTGTACATACTTGAATAGGGGAACTATGCAAGCGTGTGAGATGTGTGGTAAGTCGAAGAGAGGGCCTGAAATACAGCCGCTAAGGTCAGGCGGGCGTGAATGCCCCGCTTGTACCCTCGTGAATGAGCGAGACGCAAAGGTGTGCGACGCGTGCGGCACTAGTCTAGAACATTGTCCCACCTACATATAGAACAGTCTTATGACGTCATCGAAACTTTCGGGTTGCCAACTTACATCTAATCATTATTTAGTATTATTTTATCTTAATTTACATGTTGTGCTGTTATTATGAATGCACAAGTTTTTTTTTTCTATTTATTAGTATTATTTGCAGCTAGCTGCAGTTTGTAGTTTATTTAAAAATGGCAGACCTATATACACATTGAATGTGTTATTGCGCAGCTGTTGAAAAAATGTATTCGAACATTAAATTATTCATATCGGTATATTTACAAATCCTAAGGGTTCCTTATAATTCTTTATTCATTATCAGATATACGAGTGTTACAACATGCGATGCGCGTTGGATATATTACCATTGCATTATATTGACACTTAGTGACGTTACCAACAATAGTTTTATGATCATTTTAAACTATTGTTCATTGCGTCATTTAAACTGACTAAGAAATAGTTGGAAGTGAGGCCATGAAATAAGCGATCACGAAGAAAAGACTCAGATATTGCATTTTTTTTTATGTCGTACGTATTGTATTGTCCATAATTGACTTAATGTTTGAAAGTGAGTAAATTGTTTTAAGATGTTGAAACCAGTTGAAAACAGTTCAGATAAACGAAAAAAATAGATAGCAATAATTAGTGATTTAGAGAAGAATCAGCCATTTTGTCGACTTGTATTGGCTAAACGGCTCCCCGAGCGTCTAAAACCGCTTGTTTCATGGCCGTTAATAATTAAAATTATTATTGCTCATAATCATAATTTAACTAACAGATGTATCTAATACAAGTTATTAATATAAAAAAAATCTTTATGTGACATAGTTGTTACTAAATTATTTTCATTATATCGCTTAACGACAGGGTAACAATTGAAGAGTGCGAAATGTTGATTCTATTTTACCATTGGTTACGTTTGATTACGATGTGCGGTGGTGAGATTGTCTCAAACTTAAGGGCTCCCACACAAAATTGCGAATTCTCGCAAAACTTGCGCAAAACTGTGCCTTTTGCAAAACATAACACACATGCGAGCTCGCAGATTATTGCGATGCGATGCGAATTCGCAGTTTTGTGTAGGAGCCTTAAGCCTGAATTACACGGTGCGGATTAATTACCTGTGGCATACCATAAGTTGAAGCAATACTAAGTTGCGCCGTCTAAACAGTGTTTACACGATACAAGTCATTTGTTGCTTCAATTTTATTGTATGGCACGGACAAGACACTTGCATCGTGTACATGGGGCTTCATAATAATTATGATTGTAATAATAGTGTTCGTTTATTCGCCTTCTATAATGCTTTAATGTTAGATGAGATATAGATAAAAACGCTTTTTCGTTTTATTATTACAATATAATATAAATTATTGATCTGTGTATATAATTGTTAGAGTTGTAAATAATAGAACTTAAATATATTTATTTAGATGTTTGGATTTTTATTTATTTTTGACAGATGTAAGATTTAAATCCTAGTGATACTAATAATGGGAAATTATAACATCATTACGAGGGTGCGTTTGTTATAAAGTAATATAATTAATGTAATTTTAGGATCACAGTCTAATTAATATGCACAGTGTAATGATAAAAAAAGTATAAATTATACCAGCACGTTGAAGAAAGTCTTAACTGCAAATGTTGAAATTTAACCATTATAGTTTGTAGCTTAAAATTGGGCGTGGTATTTATAGAGAATAGAGCAGGGGCGCAGCCTTCATACAACCCGATTCCTATCGGCTTCCCTTTGGAACAACCACTCTTCTTAATGTCTACTATTGCCAAATAAAATGGTACACTTGTGTGTGTAACTGTGCATCACATCACATTACACAACTATATTTAATACCAGTTTAATACATCATAAGATTAAAAACCTACAGTTTTTTGTCTGAGTTTATGAGAACTGAACAAGTTTTTCCTCGGCTTCCCTCTAATGATGGAAGCCGAGCCAGTGGAATAGAGTGTTGTTTGCACTTACGCCTTTCTTCAGGTCGGTGGTGCGTTCGACATAGAGTAGGTGGTTAAAGCACTGGGGACGTGTATTTTTCTATAATAAACAGAACGTAGATTTTCTCATACGTGATAGATTTATATAAAGAAACATTGTGCTTGATTTTCAGTTGCCTTTAGTTGATCGAATGAGACGCGACATGTTATGTCGAAAATTATGACAGATGCAGATAGACAACAATGTAATACAATGAAAAATAAATACTATTGTTTTATGATTCTAGTGTTTTATTTTGTACCATGCCTATTCCGTCGATTTTGATAAATAGCTGGGTACTTGAAGACCCGCAGCTACATAGACATGTAGTTGCATATAATGAAGTATATAATTATAATCGGCTATATACGAGGAGGGATCAAAAAGTAGTGAAAACGACATGTTCCTTGGTAAAAAAAAAAATACTGGCAGGCATAGCTCGGGTACATATTTGTAATATCAATAAAGAAAAAAATCTTCGATTCTCTTTTGTTTTTTTCTGAATGTAGTCATTTGTTTGCTTCGTGTCGGAACGTGTTCTCGAAAATGGAGAAAAACGAAGTGCGAGCCGTTATGAAATGCCTCTGTTTAAAAAAGTTAACGACGCAAGAGATTCATTGCGATTTGGAGGCAACATTAGGAGAGTCGCAAGGTGGGCTTCTCAATTTCGAGTAGGGAGAACGAGCACGGAAGACGAACATCGTTGCGGCCGTCCATCGACGTCAGTCACCCAAGAAAATGTTGCGAAAGTCGAGAAAATTGTATTGAGCGATCGAAGAGTTACCATCCGATACTTAATTCAAAAAACGGGCATTTCATATGGAAGTATTCAATCCATATTGAAACAATCTTTGAATATGAGAAAAGTCTCCGCAAGATGGGTGCCGAGAATGTTAACCGACAGTCAGAAACAAAATCGACTTGACATTTCGATGATATTGTTGGACAAGTTTCAAGAAGATTCTGAAAACTTTTTGTCTCGTTTCGTAACAATGGACGAAACATGGGTCCATGATTTTGATCCCGAGACAAAACAGCAATCTTCGCAATGGAAACGGCCATCATCACCGACCCCGAAGAAGTTTCGTGCCGTGGCATCGGCTGGCATGGTTATGGCCTCAATATTTTGGGACTCAGAAGGGATATTGTTGATTGATTGCCTGGAGCGTGGAACCACTATTACAGGCCAATATTATGCAGCTTTAACTCCCAAGTTAAGGAATGCTATCAAAGTGAAAAGGAGAGGGAAACTTCGAAGGGGCGTGCTGTTTCATCACGACAACGCACCCGCGCACAGGTCGGCAGTTGCGATGGCTGCCATTCAGCAAGCTGGCTTCAAATTGGTTGACCACCCCCCTTATTCACCAGATCTGGCGCCTAGCGATTTTTATCTGTTCCCCAAATTGAAAGAATACTTAAGGGAAATAGGTACGAAGACGATAACGAGGTGATGGATGCCGTGGAGAGCTTTTTGCAGGACCAAGACAAAACTTTTTTTTTGAAAGGGATTGAAGCCTTGGAAAAGCGCTGGACTCGGTGTGTAGAGACTCGGAGACTGTGTAGAAAAATAAATTATTATGTCATCAATAGTCATTACATTCTATCTCATTCTCACTACTTTTTGATCCCTCCTCGTATAGTTAGGTAGGTCTTGTCAAAGTAGACGATAGTGAATGGACATAACCTTAACTTGAGACGCTGACTTGAAAGAGAGAAATGGGAGTAGTGTTGCAAGAAACTAGCCCTAAGTCGTGTGATTGACACTGGCATGGATGACTACCATCGGAGATTTTAATTTTGATAACACAAAATAGTCGAAATTTGTCGCCTAATGTCAGTCACTGGTTCAAAAGTTATAATGGTTTATAGGTTATCTGGAGAGCATCTCCCCAGCTTGGCCCAATTTGAATCTCAAAAGCTAGGGCACCTAGCGAAAATTTGTTTTCCCCCAAATTTTGTCGCTATCTAGTCGGAATCAGTCGCCAAATATCATAATCTGTCGGTCACTGGTTCAAAAGTTATAAGCGTTCTAGGTGGCCGACTTGGGGAGCATCTCCCCAGCTTGGCCATATTTATATCTCAAAAACTAGGGCACCTAGCGAAGATCTGTTTTCTGACAAATTTGGTCTCTAATTAGTCATAATTTTTCGCCAAGTCACAGATTTAGTCGGGTCTTAGTTTAGAAGATATAATGAGTTCAATTTTTAAGTTATAGTCTATGAGCTAGACGAAGAGTTTTCGAAAAATTGCCAAGAAAAAAATATTTCTATTAATATGTGTAATATACTTGTACATAGTTTTATCGGTCTAAAGTCCTTAGAAATTAATGTCAGTGAGAGATAAATTCTTAAATAAATACATGTTTCATATAGTAGTATAGTATAAGTATGTTAAACACGCTAAAACATTAAAAAGCATTTTATTTTATACTACAAATAGGTACCTACCGACATCTTTATCGAAAAAGGCAGCCCTGGTAATTCACAATAACCACGCGGCGGCGCGCAGCTACAAAGCAAAACTCACTTTACGCTTGTATGGTTAGGTACATTTTCGTTCGCAGCGTCTAGCGACTCGAAGGTGTAGGCTATTATAGCAGTAGGTATTGAAAATTTTGTATGGAGTGATTTATCTGATAATCTGTGCCGTCGTGTTGAATCGCCCGCCCGCGCTATTACCTACTTCGTTTTCGCTTAGTATTCTTTCTGACCTTTTTCTTTTTGCTCGGTTCCTGAGGGTCGTAGCGTGATGTTAAATAGCCTATAACTATCCTCGAAAATTGAGCTACCAAATACAAAAAGAATTTTTCAAATCCAACTTTTTGTTCATATTTTCATGGGTTTTAATTTTTTTGCGCCGAACCCTAATTATTTTTCTAAAATAAAAGTAGGCTAAACTATCCGCCGTAACATCAGCTATCTGCCAGTGAAAGTTTCGTTAAAATCGGTCCAGCCGTTTCGGAGATCAGCCGGAACAAACAGACAGACAGACAAAAATGTTAAAAATTGCTTTTTTGTTATAAGAACCGTTTATAATTTCCTATGCACTTAGTAAAAAGTTGTTAGTTTGACATTACAAACAGACACTTCAATTTTATTTATTTGTTTATTTGTATAAAGCTGAAGAGTTTGTTTGTTTGTTTAGTTGAACGCGCTAATCTCAGGAACTGCTGGTACGAATTGAAAAATTCTTTTAGTGTTGGATAGCTCATTTATCGAGGAAGGCTATATGCTATATAACATCACGCTACGACCAATAGGAGCCGAGCATCAATGAAAAATGTTGCACAAACGGGAATTTATTCCTTTTGAGAGCTTCCGTTGCGTGCGCTGCGTAAACGGTTAAAGTTACGCAAAAATCATGTATGACGGAATTGTTCCTCTTACAAAGTTCTAAAAAAAGAGTCCGCGATAGCATATGTCTATCTTTTAAGGTTGGCTCACTATAATTGTTTTAATGATAATCAAATTTGTTATAACATATTGCATTATTTGCGAAGGTGTTTTCATAAACATAGTATTAATCCTTATCCAAATAAATAGTTTCATAATCAAGGTTGATTAAGTACATGTAAATTCCTTTTTAAATTATTCGAATCGGACCTTCCGTTTAGAAATTACGACGGGTATAAAAATGCTTAATCCCTGATGGTGGCCATGTCAGTGTCAGTCACACCCTGTGGTCACAAACCTAAGTCTTACAATAATAAGACTTGGTAAACCATTCAATATTGATCGTACAAACATAAGAACATTTGTCGTTGGAAGATATGGAAAACATATTTTTCAACTACAATGTTAAGTTTGTTCTTGGGTTAAATTTATCCCAACTACGGAACCCTTCATTGGAGTTATTTTTGAAGACTCGAGTCTGATAAAAAATATTTAGAGCTGTCCTTTTCAATTTTGAGCTGATTTTATAATTTCATTTCTTAAATATTGATAAGATCCTAATAAAACTTTAAAACTCAGTTCAGCTTAAAGAACTCATAGGACTCAAAAAAAAAAAATATCAAAAGGACTCCCAAATAACTCGCGTAGTCGCGAGTTATTTTGACTTCGGACTAAGTGTCTCACGCGTCTCACTAGTGTGAGACGCGTGAGACACTTAGTCCGAAGTCTTGAAATTGAAAATCAACTTGAGTCTCGAAAGCAATGGTACAAAGATTTCATGTCAGTTATCGTTGCATTGTACGAGTATGTGCGCGTACCACCTGTGAGGAACCACTCCGTGAGGGAGGGAAAACTTTCTGCCCTGTGAGGGACGAGGAACCACTCCCTGTGAGGGACGAGGCACCACTCCCTGTGAGGGACGAGGAACCACTCCCTGTGAGGGACGAGGAACCACTCCCTGTGAGGGACGAGGAACCACTCCCTGTGAGGGACGAGGAACCACTCCCTGTGAGGGACGAGGAACCACTCCCTGTGAGGGACGAGGAACCACTCCCTGTGAGGGACGAGGAACCACTCCCTGTGAGGGACGAGGAACCACTCCCTGTGAGGGACGAGGAACCACTCCCTGTGAGGGACGAGGAACCACTCCCTGTGAGGGACGAGGAACCACTCCCTGTGAGGGACGAGGAACCACTCCCTGTGAGGGACGAGGAACCACTCCCTGTGAGGGACGAGGAACCACTCCGTGAGGGACGAGGAACCACTCCCTGTGAGGGACGAGGAACCACTCCGTGAGGGACGAGGAACCACTCCCTGTGAGGGACGAGGAACCACTCCCTGTGAGGGACGAGGAACCACTCCCTGTGAGGGACGAGGAACCACTCCCTGTGAGGGACGAGGAACCACTCCCTGTGAGGGACGAGGAACCACTCCGTGAGGGACGAGGAACCACTCCGTGAGGGACGAGGAACCACTCCGTGAGGGACGAGGAACCACTCCGTGAGGGACGAAGAAATACTTCCTGCCCTGCGAGGGAGACGAGGAAATACTTCCTGCCCTGTGAGGGAGACGAGGAAATACTTCCTGCCCTGTGAGGGAGACGAGGAAATACTTCCTGCCCTGTGAGGGAGACGAGGAAATACTTCCTGCCCTGTGAGGGAGTCGAGGAAATACATCCTGCCCTGTGAGGGAGACGAGGAAATACTAGCTGCCCTGTGAGGGAGACGAGGAAATACTAGCTGCCCGTTTAGGGAGACGAGGAAATACTAGCTGCCCGTTTAGGGAGACGAGGAAATACTAGCTGCCCGTTTAGGGAGACGAGGAAATACTAGCTGCCCCATGTGCTAGGCAGGAGGGAAAGTGCCCTGTGAGGGAGGAGGAACCACTACCTATGAGGGATTAGGAAACTGGAAACAAGGAAACACCTTGTCCTCGAGTGGGAGAACTGTCCTGAAGGGAGCACTCCCAGTAAGAGAAAAGAGTGAACACTCGCTGCCCTGTGGGAGGGAACAGGGAGAGACCTCCCTAATGAGGCACTCCCTGCCCAGAGAGTGGGAGGAGAAAACTCGAGGGCATTCCCTTGGAAAGGGAGGAAGAAGCATGTATTTAGGAAAAGCCTATGGATATAGTGCATGTGTAAATTGTAAATGGAAATCAAAAACATTCATAACTCAACTAAAACATTTTATTTCAAAATACATGACGCTAACGCTGACTTTTAATCACAAACTTGTTACACTTATAGGTAAACTACGTTGCACAATGGACAATACTAGACTATTGGCCGTATCCGCTGCTTTGGTAGCTGCCTCCGCCGTAGCCCGCCTGGCCTCCGTAGCCCCCCTGCTGACTGCTGTAGCCGCTCTGACTCTGGCTTTGACCTTGACCTTGACCCTGACTTGACGCTTGCATGCCGTTCTGCATCCCTCCGTAACCGCCTTGACCGCTGCTGTATCCTCCGTGGCCGCTACTATACGATCCTCCTCCATAACCACCTTGGTTAGCCATGGAACCGGGCCTGAATCCACTTTGCCCTTGCATTCCCTGCATTCCCTGGCCGAATCCTTGTCCAAAGCCCTGCCCTGCTCCGCCGCCGAAGAAGCCCTGGGGACCACCAAAGCCCTGCTGGGATCCACCGAATCCGCAGTTACCTGTGGAATTAAAATGATTTAGTATAAGATTGCTGGAAAAAAAAATGGCGGGGAGAGCAACTGCCACTGAGCACAAACATTGGAATTTAATAAGCATCCGGACGAACGGTACCAGTACTAAGCAAAGTAGGTACTTCGCTTATGCTCCTCTTTTAAGCCAATATGAAACGCATCACTTTCGTCCTTTTTTATTAGGCATCTTCTCTAAATAAAACGTCTGAACACAATGACTTAAAGTGTTAAATGAAGTTCACTAGCGAGCTGATCTAACGATATTGCATTTTGGCACTGCATCTTTCACTCCTACCAAATTAGGAGCTCGTGGCTAAATAATAACAGCCGCATGGGTCGATCCATCAGGTTAAGCTACGCTTGCCGGGGTTGGTCCGTGGATGGGTGCCCATCTTTAAACAGACTCCTCTGTGCCTCGGAAAGCACGTTAAGCCGTTGGTCCCGGCTGTCATTCGTGATCTTTGACAGTCGTTACGGGTCGTCAGAAGCCCGAAAGTCTGACAACCAGTCTTACCAAGGGGTATCGTGTTACCCAGTAACTGGGTTGTGGAGGTCAGATAGGCAGCCGCTCCATGTAAAATACTGGTATTCAGCTGCATCCGGTTAGACTGGAAGCCGACCCCAATATAGTTGGGAAAAGGCTAGGCAGATCTTTCACTCCTACCAAATGACCGTGAAACGAAGGAGCAACCGGTGACACCGGAAAAAATTACGAATTCACGTGGAATGAAACAAAAATGAATATTCACTTTATACTCGAACCGGAACTATGCTGATATCTGCCGAAGATACTAGTTTCAATAACTATACTATACACTGACTCGCTCACACGATATAACTTTAGCCGAATCGAGCTTCTTAGAAAAGTTCGCCGACTGCCTTCGGTCAAAATATCCACCGACATACGAGAGAAGCTTCTGGTAGCAGCATTAGCACTTCCCTGCTTGTGGCAGGTCACCTCTTTTGTTGTACCGAGTCCAATTAAATTGATAGGAAATAACGACTTACCTCCGAAACCGAACATTTTGAAATTATATAGTTATTAAAATACTACAATAGAAACTGTAATAATAAAGCTATGGCTTTAAATTTTGAAATTGTACTTGCTAATAAGCAGAAAAAATATTTTTTATCGATTTTATAAAAGTATATGATTTTATGATGAGTTTTAAAATTATACTGAGGAAAATAGGCCGTTGCTTTGATTTATTTCTGTTTATCAAATTTTGAATATAGAATAGAAAAAAAATTGCAGTAGGTATTTTTCTTAAATATTAGTGATGGTGTGAACACATGCCGTTCTTTTTGCAAAAGAGGTAGTATGTTATAGAGGTATGTAGTACTTACTAGGATGTATTGTACCAATTGTGTACCTACTAACGTTGGGTGCCGAAGATGTAGAAAAAGTTTGGTAGGACTTTACTTTACCAGCCATCGATTAAAGGGCTGGGAAGGGGCAGGGGAGGGGGGATGGGGGTGTAGATCCCCCCCCTATGAAGGAAAAGTTGCGGAGCCCCCCCCACCTTTTTTTGAGATATGATTTTTTATATATTCTAACCTAACTAAAATTTTCTGCACTATAACTAAAATAAAACCACGAAGCAGGTCTAAATTCGTTTCCAAACAATAATAAGATCTATGACATTTTCAAGGTCAAGGTCAAAGTTCCAGACCCCAAAAGTTAAACCAAAATATAGTCAAATCTTGGAATATTACCTTTTGACAAGCTCTGAGGTCAAGGGCATCAAGGTCAGTAACATACGTCTCGAAGTAAGGCGTGATCGACGGAGCCCCGCTTCGCGGGGCTCCTACTTCTGAGTGGTTTATAAAAAAAAACTACTAAATTCTAACACTAAAAAACAAAAACTACTAACTTAACCTGTCCGAGTCGGGGTGCCCCAAGTCCTAAACTCGCATAACTCGCTCTTGCATCCTAAATTCTCATTTTATACGTAAACGCTCTCAACTGCTAGGGACACACGTTGAATGTCACGACGACGACCATGTCAAGTGACAGTGACAACACAAAATGGCGTAGTTTTACGTTTGGTTCCACATACCGGCAATAATCGGTAAATTATTATAAGTATTAATTTAATAGCACTAATTTAAATCAGCGAAATATATGTTTTATAATGAAATATGCATAAAAGTATCTAAATCACTAAAATACGTGTTTATTTCATCATTAATAAGAAGTAAAACATTTTAGTGCGTTGACCTTACGTAAAACGAAACGTTTAATGGCGAGACAAAATGTCAAAAGTGACAAAATATTGCTTTTGTTTATTTTTTTTTCTCGTAAACCATTTATCTCCGCAACTTAAAACTTTTCGAGGGGCTTCTATTAATATGATCTTTCTGTAAAAAAAATATGGACTCCCAACTCAATGGCTGGTAAAGTAAAACTTAGCCAAAAGTTTTATAAATCTGAGGTTATTAGTCAAAATTATGATTAATTTCGGTCAGGGCACTGCCGATACCTACCTGCTACCTACAAGATCAATGACTATGTGGAACTTGTTATTTATACTTACTTAACTTTATGATTCTTTTTATCTTGGACGAATAACGGACTAAATATAAATGTCGAAAAGCTGAGTCGCCTACGTTTCGCAGACGACTTAATTTTATTTTCTGACAGCCTGAACAACTGCAACTGCGAAAATGTTGCAACAGCTAGCGGATGAAATGATAAGGCAGGTGGTCAATGACCTAAACAAGAACCAAAATAATGTCAAATTCTTCACAAACAGAGATCATACAAGTAAATAATGAGCAAATAGTATACGTAGGTACATGAATACATACATGTACTTAGGACAGCAAATGTATAATGACGGATGCATGCAAAAGGACTATTTATTTTTAAAGAAGAATAGCTAACACTTGGAAACGATTTTGGTCACTTAGTGAAGTCATGAAGAAATGCCTATGAAAGATAAAAGGAAAGTATATAATATGTGTATTCTACCATATTTAGGCTGGACTAACACATCCAGAATGCCACTCCGAATTCATAATCTGAGTTCATATTATTAATTCAGAAAGCCCGGAATTGGATTCAATTTAATTATGCTCCACACACATTCTGATTTTTTCAGATTATGATTTGATGATACTGACGAGCGTTCTGAATTCTGGATCGGAATATGGTTTAACGCGCGTTTTTCTATACATTTGAACACGCGAGCACATACACACCGGAATCTGATTATGAATTATTTCAGTTGACACTGTGAGCGGTAGCGGTTAGACGTGTTGCGACTTACGAAGTTGTGATCTGGCGTGATGTCTGACACGGAAAATTTAATATTGTGCTTCGACAGCCGCCCTTGTATATGGAACATTTTCATTGAGGATAATCACGGCAGAGGAAAAAAAATATAGTGTGGTTGGAAATATATAAAAGTTTATTTCATTTCGTTTCTTTTATTTAATTTAATTTCTTTTTTTGTTTATTTATAGCTAAAAGTAGTGCGATAAGTATTAATTCTTCTTCCATATCCAAGACGTTTGCTAGCCAGCCAGGGTTGCAGGATGTTCGAAAGAGTTACCGTGGCCCCGACACAGGCAACAGAAGGAACACAGGTGGGTTTTAGTCAGTAAAAGTCTGACACGCCCTCCCGGTCCGCCCAGGGGGCCAACCACCATCTCTTAAAGCAGTATTATTTTAATATTACTTCAGTGTGAGAAAGAGATGAAGCTATACAGGACGTCTAGCTCCATCTCTTTCCCACACTCAAGTAAGATTACAATAATATTGCCTTAAGAAGTGGTGGTCTAGCTCCAGAGCGGCAGAAGTCATTTGATGATTTCCCATCCACAAAAAAAAGACGTTTGCCTGAGCTGAGAAACACGAGACTACTGATTAATCTGAATTTTTAAGATATATGTGAGGCAGCTTGCTGCAATTTAAAATATGAATTCCGACTCTGAATTCAGAGAAGAATTCCGGATGTGTGAGTCCAGCTTTACTATACGGGTGTCAAACCTGGGCAATGACAGAAAAACTAGCAAACAAAATAAAAATAGAAGTCAGAATGGAATGGGGAGAAGCCATAGTAATAGATTGGGAATAGAGAACCCACTTCGGATTTTTTCTGCAACCTTCCAAAATGTCATTTGAAGCGCCATCTGGTATCGTATGGGAGAAGCACAATAGGAGTTAAAAGAAAGGACCGAGTAAAATTAAAAGATATAAAAAGTAAAACCAAGAAATATCATATTTTATCATTCTTGTAAAAATAAGAACAGCAATAAAGGCTTTTTATTTATTTCTTTTTGCATGAGACTCTGGTATTCTTAAAATCTTTTTCTTTTTGACTGTCGAGGGGCAACCTTTAAAAGGATCCTATCCCGGAAGGCCCCTTCCGGGATAAGACCGATCAGCAGCACATGGAGAAGAGCTCCGAGTCGAGCACCTCCCTGTGTAACGCCCGTTGGCCACATCACTCGGGTAGTTTTTCATCATCATTATCATAATCATTACAGCCTTGACATTGACCTTAGTTAGGGATTAGTTAGGGGTAGTTTTTCAGAAACACAAAACGGCTTCAACTTTTTCAGAAATAAAAAACCACTGCATGCTTACAATAAATATTTAATTCCTAGAGAGCAAAAATATATGTAATTCATACTTTTAATCTACTTCGATTACCCTTAATGGTGGCCATATCCATGCTCATCATGGCCATGATAACCTTCGTGCCCTCCGTGTTCCTTATGACTTTTGTGATCGTGGCTACCTTCAGTTACTTCGGTTTTCACTATTGATTGGCCACTCGCGAAGCCAGAAGCACTGGAGCCAGTTTGAACAACAGTTAGTTCTTCTGTTTGACCGCCAAATACTTGGGCTAATGCTTCCTTGATTTCAGCTTCTTTTGGTGGTTCGGTAGGTTTAGGTACTTCGACTTTAGGAGTGGTAGGTTTGGGTTGCTCCTTGTGTTCATGTTTTTCCTCGTGATGCTCATGTTTCTTGTGATGGTCATATTGCTCTTTGTGGTCGTGTTTCTCTCCGTGGTGTCCTCCATATTTCTCCTCACTGCTGTCCTCATCGGAATCTTTTTTGTGCTCGTATTTCTCCCCGTGGTGTCCTCCATATTTCTCTTCGCTGCTGTCTTCATCGGAATCTTTTTTGTGCTCGTATTTTCCCTTATGGTGTTCATATTTATTATCATCGTGTTTGTCCTTATGGTGGTCCCATTTTTCCTCACTGGAATCGTTTTTGTCGTGACCGTGATAATCGTGGCCATGATGGAAATGATGGCCGTAGCCGCCGTGTCCGCCTCCGTAACCGCCGCCGTAGCCTCCATAGCCGCCAGGTTTGGCGTACGCTGTAAAAGTTAGTAAAAAGCATTTAAAACAAAGTTTTTGTGGAATTTAAATCGGCTATTTCCTTCAAATTGAATGAAATCTTTTCTCTTTTTTTTTCTTTTTCTCATGAGCTGGCCATCTTGATACCCGCAACAGTAAATAGCAGAATTGCATAGGTAATAATGGTCAATGTAAGTAGGTATTGCTAAATCCAGAATTTTTTTTTATAAACTTGCAGGGCCGCTTCGTCCACTTTTTTATGTGTACGAAGCAGCGTGGAGTGGACTTTTATAAGTTTTATAAGTACTTATAAAAGTGGACGAAGCGGGCTCTGCAAGTTTATAAAGAGATGATGCTATTGGAATTACAAGGTCAAATTAAATTAACTGGCGAAACTTCACACTCTACTGCAAAAACATGATTGCGAGGTTCTGGCTGTGTAGTTGCTTGAAGTTTAGTTTGGAACAATTTTTTTTTTGTTTTTTCACCGTCAAAAATCGCTTGTGAAGTTTCGCCAAATAATTTAATTTGATCGTGTGTATTCTGACCATGCCGATTATAGATAGAAATAGGCCGAATGTAAGATGTGTGTATGTATGTGTGATGTTCAATTGTTCATGTAATTTACCTGAAGCTGCCATGGCTGCCACTAGCGCCAAAGTGATGAGCTGAAATAAAAAAAATATAATCAGATCGGTTGAAGAGAGACAGATACTCTACCTACTTATGTTTTTTTTTCGTAGAATAGGTATAACTGCAATAAGAATAATAATATTGTATAATCTTAATCATTTTCCTTGAACTTGTAAGGAAAATTAAAAAGAATGTGTACCTACATAATATTCTCGAAAAGACCCGTTTAACAAAGTCCGGATAAACAAGTTCATAAATTCCATAATGGAACAGAATTTTTACGAATTTATCTGATACTTTTTCGGAGGTTTCTTGGAGGTGCGGAAAAATCTATAATATAAATAAAAATGAAATGCTGCTCGTTGGTAACTTTGGTAAGTGCATCACTTGAGAACGGCTGGAACGATTATTTTTGGTTTTAAAATGTTCGTTATGTCTACTTAGTTCAGATTAGGTTTTTATGGTAAGAAAAATTGGAAAAGTTTCCAGGAAAAAAAAAATTAGACAAACTAAATGTCCTTTACTCTATGGGATTTTTGTATGAACTATTGACAATTGACAGGACAACGTTTGACGGGTCAGATAATCTATAGCTACGATAGGTACAAATAAATAAAATTGAAGTGACTGTTTGTAATGTCAAAATAACAGCTTTTTACTATAAATTAATATGAAAGTATATACGGTACCTACTTATTAACAAAAAAAAAAAAAAAAACATTAAAAAAATTTGTCCGGCTGTCTATCTGCATGTTCCGGATAATCTGCGACCGATTTTGACGGGACTTCACTGGCAGATAGCTGATGTTATAAGGGTCACGCACAACAGGTCATGCACAAAAGTTCCTTAAAGCTATAACGCTATAACTAAGGAAGTATTTCTGAATACTCATTTCAAGGGGTTAAATATGGGATGAAAGTTTGTATGGAATTTCGTTATATTTGCCGACGGGAAACGCGTTCTGGTTCTGTGTTTGTCCCATCGTCAATTTGACAGATTGTAGTAGTGTGATATGCTGGCGTCTGTACACGCACAGCACACCCACATTTCGCCAGTTATGTTTAAGTCCCATGTAATAGGGGGCGAGCCATTAGAATACTGAGAATTTCCAAATAGAAAAACCCAATAGCGCTTTGCCCGACCTGGAGATCGAACCCAGGACCTCATGCTCAGCAGTAGTGCTACTAGACCAACGGGCAGTCTATTTTTTTAAATTTAGTCTATAAGTATCTAAGGGTTCAATCACACCACACTTATATATTATTTTGTTGTTTACCGGTGCTGGTTCACATTTCAAAACGGATTGTTACAGTTAGCCTAGTTTCTTAACGAGTAGAAACCGTTCAAATACGTACCAAAATCCAAGTAATTATGTATAACGACACGATTCAAGAAAAAAGTTGAAGGGCCTAAGAGCACTAGAAAATTTAAGACGAAAGCGCCAGGTAGCCCGCGAAATTCAATATAATTCTGTAAATACATATTTGTTACGGTCGCGAATCATACTTTAATCAACATACACCCAGACACTGAGCTGCAAATTGCAAAAATCGTAAGAAAATTTGAATTTCGCGGGCTACCTTAGCGCTTCCCTGTTAAGTCAACCTTCGTTAATTTGTAAAAAAAAAGTCGCTTTTACTCCGAGGATAGGCTGAGTTGATTGTTGATTGGTCAGTCAGAAAGATGAAGCTGGTTGCCGTTAAGCACCAACAATAATTTGATAAACCACATCACGCACGTATTACGTATAATTTCACACTCAGATAACATAACATACTCACCGCAAACTTAGCCATATTATTAATTAACAAAACAAGTATCACATTAAGCCCACACGTTACACCAACGACTATATCCTTCGCGAGATGAGCATCTCTTTATATACTCGTTTAGGGTTCAAGAGAACAAGGCTTGATCAGCTGGACCCGTACGTAGATATAACTTGTGGCCAGTAGAATGCTGTTGTTGCTTATAAAATCGGACATTTGGATAAACGATGTATTCCCGTCGTTTCCGTAATTGTATTATTAGTCATTTTATTAAATTATTGCTGACCCCGTTAAACGGGACATGGCATACTAATAATATTTTTACTGTTTACTTGTTATTAATTCAATTATAATTTAGTAAAATGACTAAAAATACTGTGACGGGGACACAGTTAATGGGGACAAGGGGAATACTTCGTTAAACATTCAGATAATGTTGTTACTGAACACTGAAGAGTGCAATAGGTAGTACCTGCCTATTGATAATATAAGAACACCACTTGGTCTTCTTAAAATAGGTATTAATCTTGTTCATGCAGAACAGCCTCCAGCTTGGCTTTTGCATTAAATGCATCCTTTTTTTTTTTTGATGGGAAATCATCAAATGACTTCTCCCGCTCTAACTCTTTCGAACATCCCGCGACCCTGGCTGATATGAACGTGAAAAAAAAACGTGTGCGGTCGGGGGCCCCCGTCACGAACGAGGTTCCTTACGCTATACTCGCACGCGCATCATGCAAACTAGACGGTAATGCAGGCTATACACGATCAAGTTAACTATCTAGTTTGCAGCGGACTCGAACCGGCTTCCAGTTCCTAGTGCATCCATATAGACCACTCACAATCAATAAGCGTAGGATGGCGTCGTCGTCCGTTACTGGTGATGCGATGGTTTCAACTGGTGCGGCATCATGGAAACTGGACGGTAAAGTTGATCGTGAGTAGTCTATATGGATGCACTAAAAACAGCACCCTAATTGCGTAACACATTATCAATCAGAATCTGAATCATTTTGAAGCTTATTGCTAATCCATTGCTTCAAATGTTCGAAAAATTTGTATGCTCAACAACGTAAATAACGCAATGAATGTTGTTGAACTGTCAAAATGAAACCGATTCCTACAGTAGGTATGTTACGCAATTGCCCCGCTGGACGCCCGCTTCAAGTCCGTTCAAACTTGACAGTAAACGCCTGATGCTAGGGATTGACACTTTTGACAGCTCACTTCAAGCAAGCTCACTTAAGTTTTCACTGTGAGTTTTAATAGAATAGATCGGCTCTCTTGTCGACATAAGGCATTTGATTGCCAAGTTGCTCTTCGACTGGAGTGACGTTTACAAGTTCTTTGGTCGGCTTGGGAAAATAAAGATTGTTCCTATCCGATTCATATCCTGGCCTGACCAGTGCCCACAGAATATTGCGCGGTGTTGGCATTTACTAAAACCCCCACAATTTTTGTTGCACCGCAACATAAGATATACAACACCACGGTGCAGGTTATGTTAATATATATTTTCAAAATTATAAGCATGTCTAGCAGCGGCGAAGCTTGACATTTCGTAGGAGGGAAGCCGAAGAAGAAATTGTTCAGCTATAAATACTCATACAAATACGATTATCACGTTGTGGCGCCGGCTTATTTAGAACAATTTGTGTTGTTGTTGGGATATATATTATTTGGCAGTCGTAGACATGATTGAATGTGCTATTTTTCAATGGTGGTAAGTGAAGTTACTCTTTCGATCCTCAAAAGGGAAGCCGGTAGGAATGGAGTTGTTAGCGCGCTTCGCCTCTGATGTCTAGCAGAAATACAGGTTGTTCGGGTTCTTTGGATCATCCTGTGTTATATCAACTAGTAAGTAAATCAACAAAACTTTATGCTTTTTCTCATTGGTTGACGTTGACAACTACGCTGCCACTACGAGCTTTGGTTTCCGGACAACAATATCTCACCAAATAATTTAAGTGACCATAAAGAGGTTACATAACGCTTTCACTGTTAAAACCCCATGTGTCAGCTGATTCCTATGATTTACGGACCGTTTCGGTTAAAATAGACTTGTATCTTTACCAATAATGAAACAAAGAAAGCTTTGCATAGTAGACCCTCCCTTATGGAAGTAGCTATGACAGGTAAAATTAGCTTACGAATCTATTTATATGCCCAGTTTGGCAATAGAAAATGGTACCATTGGTAAGAAAAACGATTCGTTTTGTTTATACGAACCAAGCAAGAGTATAAATGTTTGAGATGTTTCATGCCTTTTTTCTTTTACAGAACACAAATGACCCTCTGTGGGACATCATTACATCAGATAAGAATCGTGTATAGCTAGCTTCTACATTACTAACACGTTGTCCTGTTTTCGAATGCTTTTGTTAAATTTCCTGCGGGCGTCGTTCTCATAAGGATAGATCAACATCATACAACATTATAAAGATATAAAAGACTGAACTGCGCTTGGGTAAAACCCAGGAGAAAAGGAAAGACAAGACGCACTCGCTTGCACTTCTTGTTTATTATTAACACATAAGAATCTATATTAGTTGCACTACTTATATTTTACCAGTAAAACTTGTTCCATTAATACAGGAATTCTATGGAAGCCAGTCTAGAGGTCAATGAACTTCACTTGATGCAATATAATTATTTGTTTTTACTATGGTTCATATTCAGTTTTCAAGTACCTACTATCTTTTTTATGTAAATAAAAAGTGCAGAGGCTGCCATGTCTTCAGAGAAGAAGACATCCTCTACCAGTTAATTATGTTTGGTTGAAACATAACTTAGCAGGTGTCAAGGAGAAAAACAATATCAAGTAAGAATATGATTTTTGTTAGGTATCCCTAAAAACTTTGATAGATACGTAAAGCGCTTGCCCCGACAGAGGTGACTTTGGTTGGCGACCGGCAGAGCTGTTTAATGTTTGATCGTATACCACCATCTACACGGTTGTAAACCACCAAGGTCACCTCTGTCGGGACGCGGCTGGCGAGCGTGTAGCAGGCGCATGTCTCAATATTTTTTGCAGATACTCGTACCGTCAAGTAAAAATATATAAAAAAAAACCTTTTAAACTCGATGTCTTTTAGAATAGTTTATTTTAGTACCTGAATGAATTCAATGACGAATAATATTGTACCTACTTTTAACTTCCGTTCATATACTCGTTCCAAGAAACGTTTAATTGTATGCAACCACTGGCAACCAGTGTTTCTCATTCTAAGTGTATAAATTGTATTCTGTTTTTGAGAAATATGTAAATATCTTAAACCATGAAAACAGCAATGTGACGTCATAATTGTATTGAATTTGATGGATCTATACTCAACAACGGCCTTAATTATAATTTTAAGATACGAGGAATCAAGGATTCTATATTAATTACTACAACATTTAAATACCAAATCACATCGTTTAGGCTTCGATGACGTCTTGAACGATCTTGTGGCATGACCATAGATATAATAAACAAGGGCACGCCTGTTTATGATAACTTAACTATCGTTAGATATGAGAATAGGTAATAATGGTATTTGTGTTGCGTTGGTCCAAGGACATCATTCTTCATGATCTTCATCTCACCTAAAACTCCAGTGCCGGGCACCAGTTGTTGTATCAATTTGTATTTTACCTTAATACTTTTACCTGCTAATCTGCTAACATGTTTTTGCATTTAGTAAGAGAGGCACTTTTTCATTCAGTCAGTTTATTTACCTCTTACTTGGTCTTTCTCAAAGTTTGCCTGTATGATCTGTTCCAGAAGTGGGTAGGTACTTATCTGATGAAAGTCTAAACAAAACCTATTCAGCGGGGCAATTGCGTAAAACACTTACGGCCGAACCCAATAACCTATTTTCAGTAAAACACAGATCGCTACTGATGGTAGACAGTATAATTCTATCTGTCCTTATGTCAGGCCGGTAAGAATCCATAATCTCTTATAGATGATTATTGGGACGTTAAAACGTTAATGAATATTAATGTATCTAATTTTAATTATTTATCGTGCTGAATGAATTTTGATGTCCGTATTACATAGTGGGACTTGGTGCCTTATTAAATAAATATACTTAATAATAAATAATAAAAATCCCCATCGCCGTATCTCTACGTTGACGTCGTGGTGGGGCTTGCGCGCTTCGAACTCTAGGTCTGTGCCGGTAGAGGTTACTTTGCCGGAACAGGTCTAGGGTGAGGAGCCAGACCAAGAGAGATACAGAAATCCGCAGGGCAGCATGTGGCGAGCTGCTGGGCAGTAGCGACCCCACGTACCCTATCTCCCGGGAGAAGTCATGTTCCTCATCTCTGGCTTGCCTTTATTGGCCGGCTGGAGTGAACACTGACGAGAACTGACCTCCCACCTCATTCTTGCTTTTATTGGCTGGCTTGAGTAGAGATTCGCAAGAGCAAACGTGCTCGGAGGAAGGAAGTAGTCCAGTAAGATGCTGGTAGGGATCTTGACCGTACTTCCGGGATTGTCCTGATAGCCGTGGAATACCTCTCCACTCCTCTTAAGCACCTCAAGACATGTTGCCCCCTTGTCGCTACGACACTATGTGCTAGCGACCGTTTCCGGGGGCCCATTGTTGAGTGTGCAAGTCACCCCCTGCCATTTTATCCATGTATTGTATTTATCACACATTGGTCAGGCAGGGGCCATAGTCCTTCCATAGTTTTATATAACCAGTCCACTTTAGCCATCCAAACCCATAGCCCAATTTTTTTTTGTCTCCATATTCTGCAATAGTCCTACACCATCCGGGGGTTGTCCTTGGGTGCACTTGCATAGTACGCACAGGGATAATCGTCGGTTAGTGCCTCATTTCCATTGAAAGCGTCTAACGGGCCTCTGCGAGTTGGCTTCGGCCCCTCATATGCCTTCTAAAGGTCCGGGACCCTGGGGTCCCGAGAAATATCAAAAAATAATAAAAACATAGATAGATAGGTTTTTCTATCTCCAGTATACTAAAACTGGTGATAGATAGGTTATTGGGTTCGGCCGTTACAGTAGGAATCGGTTTCATTTTGACAGTTCAACAACATTCATTGCGTTATTTACGTTGTAGTGTTGAGTAGACAAATTTTCGAACATCTGAAGCAATGGATTAGCAATTTGCTTCAAAATCATTCAAATTATGATTGATAGTGTGTTACGCAAATAGAGTGCAGGTTAAATTCTTACGCAATCACTAAACAAAGCGAATTAGTAACACATTCATCTGTAATAATCTGTATTTAGAAGGTTTTAGCAATGTAGGTATCTCACTACATTTTCCAACAATAATTATTGGAAACAAACAATAGCAATCAAACAATCGTTCTTCAAAATATCAGCAGCGAACTTAATTGTGAAATTGCAATCAAGTAAGTAAATAAAACAGTTGTTCTTTTATACCTAGTCTTTTTATGTTTATTGAAAAATAAGGACACAGCTTTTACGTAAAGTTTATAATTATCATAATGTACAATTATTGAGCTTTATCTACAAGATACAATACTCAGTCATTTCCTTATTGCTAAACTAAAATAAGTAAGTACTTCAAAAAATTACGATGCTTACTGGATGCATAAATGCACTGCGTACAAAGCCAAAGTGCGACCCCATGCAATTTTTAAAAAGAGAAAACATTACTTATTCAATTCTCATTGAGTATTTAATCAAATAAATATCTTATCCTAAATAGTCCATTCGTCAATTCGTCTCCTTATTAAGGAAATTTCTCGCAAACTGGTCGACACTTCACGTGACCAGAGGGCTGGCTCGTTCTTTGGCCAAAGAATTAGCATTGCCATTCAACGTGGCAATGCTGCCAGTCCTCTGGGCACGTTCCCGGATGACAGCGATGCGGACGAGTACTTCGACGCCAAGTGTCCTTTTATTTTCATAGAATAGGTGTATATGTATATATACAACATAGTCTGTATGGTAGTACTTTTTCGTGTAAATAAAATTCTTGACAAAGAAAGATGTTGATGGATCTAAGTGACCAAAAAGCTAAGTAGCCTACTAACTAAGCCCAAAATTACGACCAATTCTTGTCGAGGCTTCTGCAGGACATTGTGATACTTACCTAGTGTTTTGCTTGTCCTGTCTTTGAGAAGACGAAAAACGCAATTTTTCTGTTTGTTATCTTAAAACTAGACTTACTAGAAGTTCCTTATGTATGCAGGTATTTTAGAAGTTGTATAAAGTTAAGAATCACCTAAATGACATTTTGTTGTTTTAGGTATAACAATATTCTTGTTTTTTTTTTTTTATTTGGACATGTTTTCAGCTATATTTTCTAGAATTATAATTAGTTTTCCTCATACTTCGTCTGATACTATTTTCGGGGTATTTAAAATATGGATAGTAAGCTCCTAATTTTCTGTTGTAAACCAAATATGGTGGCAAGCCATAATTGCCGTAATTAGACTTGCCCCAATTCCGGCTGTACGTGCTCCGTTTCGCTTTGTTGTGGTATTTTTCTAAATCATGTTCAAAATGCCTTTTTGATGATTTCGATGTGTGCTTTTTGATTTTTTTGGCGTCCGCTATGCTAGCAGATATGATGACGATAATCAAGGTGAAAACGATGATCTGCAAAAAAAATACTGATGTTAACATTTGCTATAGGTAAATACCTACATGTAGCTATGTGAAAAAATAAACAGAAACTTAAAGAAATAAATAAAAATACACTGTGGATGAAACAGTTTAGAAAGAAAGTGCATTTGATTATGGTTTGATGTAGGTACAGGAAGAAAAAATCGGCCAAGTGCGTCCCGTAGTTGGGATGAATTTATCCCAAGAACAAACTTAACATTGTTGTTGAAAAACATGTTCTCTCATACATTCCAACTGCAAATGTAAGTTGGCCGACTATTACTCGTTAACTTGTAAAGCCTACTTAGCAGTGATAGTTTTCCCTTTACCTTCGTTGTATACAAGGTGTAATTTTATTCACTTTTTACCTCTTAAGTGGTCATTGTACTCATCATTATGAACAACTTTTACTAAGAGACCAAACCCGAAATCGCGTAATAATAATCAAGTGTTCCCTACATTTTGACAAGTTATATGAACATAAATGTAGGGAAAGGCAGATTTTTTTTCGCTATTTCAGGTTTGGTCCCATAGTAAAAGTTGTTCATAATGATAAGTACAAACATCCCTTAAGAGATTAACAGTGATTAAAATTACACCTTGTATACTACTACCGTGAATTTTTTCACTTATTCAAAACAAACCGTTTAGCTGGCAGGAGGGGCGGGGGAAACTTGACTAACAAAAATTAGCACTTTAAAGCTTAATATTTTAGAAACGGATCCCTTAATCGAAAAATTGTTTTCACAAACCCGCAATATTTTTGAAACACTTACATACACACAATTTTTTTTTAAATGATTTTATTCTACCACTTTGTCGGGTTGATTAATATGTATAGCCATGAGTCTCTGAGCTAAGCTGCGGACGGACGGACGGATATGGCGAAACTATAAGGGTTCAACAAATTGGCACAGACCAGTATCTACCTAATTGCATAACACACATGAAATTACAATTGACTGCAATTCCTTTCATTTTGACGGGTAAGTAATATATGATATAATTACAAAATCTCTAATATTTACAAGATATAACAACTGAATCTATAATTTTATTTGCTATAATGATCAGTTAATATAATAAACGATTGATATAATTTTAAAGTAACAAATTTTTATAAGCATAACATACATTGAATATAAAATCGTTTGATATACCACTCAAAAGACATAAAACCTATTTAGTCACATATACCATATATGCAGCATACAAGCATAAACTGACAGCAGGTCGACGGAGCCCCGCTGCGCGGGGCTCCTATGTCTGTCTGCAGGGTTTAAAGGAACCTAACCAAACCGAACCTCGGGCTGCCCATGACGTCGACCGTCTAGGGTTAGGATTTTCGGGTCAGGTTCGGAATAATCCTTTTATTCCGAACCTAAACCAATAACCAGAAACCACCAAAAAAAAAACAACGGTGCTCCGTTCCGCTCCCGCCTTAGCCTTCTAAACTAACCTATCCGAGTCGGATTGCTCTGAATCGGGGTGTTAACCATAATGATGGTATCAATATAGGTATATTTTAAATGATAGACTTAATGATTTTCGATTAAATAAACGTTATATCCAATAACGTTATACGACATAAGTTTTAGAGTATATAAATGTTATATCTAAATAAATTATATCAACAGTTGGTATAACTCACGTTTATTATATCTTGTGAACGTTATTGAAATGAAAATATACCAAATAACTTTATATGATATGAGACGCACCCCATTTAGACAGTTCACCCACGTTCATTGCGTTATTTACGTTGTTGAGCGGATGATTTCTTCAAACCTATGAAGCAATGGATTAGGAATTTCCTTCAAAACCCTCGGATTGTGATTGAAATGTGTTACGCAATTAGGGCGCGGGTTCCATTGGCCTTGGCACGTCCCTTTGGATACGGAACTCTAAAAACACTCATGGTCTATGCACCTGTGATCAAACAAGCATCATCTCCCTCACAAATCTGATCTCGCTTAAACTTGCGAAGGTTTGATGACCATGATTGACCGTCCTATGCTATGTGAATGTAAATCCACCTCATGGAAATACTTACTTGAGAGGAAACGTGATCACGTGGTCGATGGCGTTTAATTCATACTAAAGTATTTCTCTGTTTTCTCCTTGGTTAATGATACTAAACTGTTTGCGGTGTAGCATGGTGTAGGTGACATTACACGAAACGTTCCTTTTTCAATCTTGAACGTTACCGCGATTTACAATCATGAGCTAGACCACCACCTCTTAAAGCAGTATTATTGTAATCTTACTTCAGTGTGGGAAAGAGATGGAGCTAGACGTCCTGTATAGCTCCACCTCTTTCTCACACTGAAGTAACATTAAAATAATACTGCTTTAAGAGGTGGTGGTTGGCCCCCATGACTGAATATTTTAGCTGCACCCTAAATATCATAGTCGTAAAATACGGAATCAGTAATAACTGTAGTAAATAAAAAAAAAAAAAATAATTTCTCATACTTGGAGAGTACGCTTGAAGTTACCTGATCAGAGGGATGAAAACACTACTTTTCATCCCTGGGAAACGATTTTCCCTGCTGTCAAAATTTTTTAAAACTATGCAAACCATGTCCCAACTTTTTAAACGGCCAATCTTTTAAGTCGCGATGTAAAATTATAAATAAAAAAGATAATTACAAACTTACGATGTTTTTATGAAACGGCGAGCTGAAAAAAGAGTTAAGGCTTTTTCGGAAAACTTGTTACTCACTAACATATTTCAATGAATTATCATAAATCTTCAATTCTATGGAACATGTATTCAATGTTGTAGAAATTGTCTTACCTGCCAATATTGTTTAATTATATTTTAATAAAATATACTTTGTTTAATTAATCAGGTTTTTATTTACTTCTCATATTCGAAATGAAAAGCTAAGTGACCTCGGGTGAAAGACCTATTTAGGCACTCGAACTATTGGCGCCCTCGCTGCGCTCGTGCTCCAAACCATCTCGTGCCTAAATCAGTCCCTTTCATCCCTTGTATAATAATCTACTATACCCTCTCTGTCATCTATCTATGTCTATCACCCGCACCATGCTACTCCGCAAATAGTACCAATGTCAGTAATGTTTACGATGTAATGAATAATAATTTTAGAAAGAAACAATATAGTTACAGCAAAAAACAAAACATAAGGACATGGCAGTGGTAGATATGCATTATATCGTAAAAAAATATTTGGACTAGTATCATTAAGCAGGGAGGAAACAGAGCAATACGTTAGTGGGGAATAAACGCCGACGACCGCGTGACCGCGTCTCCTCTTAAATGGTTTTTACTAACATACAAACATGATCAGATCAACCATAAAAAAAAAACAAAACAAAACCAGTCATACGAGTTTGTAAACTTACCAGTTTGTGACAACTTCGATATTTTAATTCAATAATAATACTTAATAAGGAAAAACTTACCTTTAACAAAACTCGTCTCAAGTTATCCATGTTGAGTCTGTCTGAGAATCAATACTTCTACAGCTAACTAAAACTTAGTGGTACACTGAAGACAGTACACTGTACATCACTAAAGTGCACAAACACTTATGTAGTGAAAATGCCTTGATCTTGACTTTCTTATTTATACTTATTGACATAAAAATGGGTTACAGCACAGAACTGATGGAGTCGACAACTATTGTTTTATACTATGTTCATTTCATGTTTTTTTTTTAATTCATGGAAGATTTTTATTTCTCATAGCTAACTATTTACTATTTACATAATTTAAAAACTAAGTCTTAAAATAATAATAATAATATGTACAAGTATATAAAAAAGGAGGGGAAATAATCAGAGGGCATCAAAAAATTCATCCGCATCGCTGTCATCAGGAAAAGTGCCCAGAAGGCTGGCAGCATTGCCACGTTGTATGGCAATGCTGATTCTTTGGCCAAAAAATAGGTCAGCCCTCTGGTCACGTGTGGAGTCGACCAACCGCCTGGCGATGTCTCGAAAAACTAAGTGGGCACTCAGACCCCATGGCCCTAGTGTTTCAACCTCAAACGGCTCGAATATATAAGTCCCAATAAGATTGGAGTATTTGCGCCGTTTGAGGTTTTTCGCACCCGCAGCATTTCATGTTGATTTATTTGAAAAATGTTACACAGAATATCTACAAGCAACGTTAAAACAAGATGGACATTATGCAGTAAAAATCTAATTAAATCTAGTTCTTCAAAAGAATTAATAGTCGACTAAATAATTTTCAACTGTTGTTAGGCCACAGCTGTTTTCTAAATTAGGTAAGCCTAACCTTGTGTCTCAATAATCGTCATAAATAATGAAGAGTAGGTATAAATATTTGGTCAATTAACATGACTTGAAATGATGCTGCGTACATTGACTTAAACAACATGTCCCGGAATTAACGCACAACCTCTTAAGAGGTCATTGTACTCATCAAATGAACAACTTTTACTACAGGACCAAACCTGAAATCGTGAACAAAAATCTGCTGTTCCCTACATTTTGACGAGTTATGCGGACATAAATGTAGGGAACAGCTGATTTTTTTTTCGCACACGACAATAATATTCACAAAACTAGATGAGATCACTGTTTCTTATCCGAATACTCTGAAAAGAAACGCCGAAACAAACTCAGAGGTCAGAAAGTCTGAACATTATCTTGGTCAGATCCTGTGATGATATGACGATTCAGGTTTGGTGCCATATTGAAAGTCATAATGATGAGTTCAATTACCCCTTTAGAGGTTATGCGTTAATTCCGGGACTTGTATATTATTGCGTAGTAGTACATAATAGTTTTTAAATCAATGGCTGAGTACCATAGTAGTAACGCGTCCGCATAGAGGAAACAGATGACCATAGGTTGAAGTCCAAAGAATAGACAGTAGATTATAAATATAAAATAGCTACTGCTAGCACTCAACAATTCGTTTGATCGGGAATCGATAAACGTTGAATAGTATTCCCTCAGGTTAACAGAGCTAACAGGGCTGACAGGGTGGTAGGAAGCAGTTACATTAGAATAGTGGAGAGTAGAGTATAGCAGCGGCGAGGTGTGAATTTTTGTAAGAGAGAAGCCGAAGCGAAGCCGGTCTTAAGTAACTTAACAATAAAGTAAAAATTAATTTATTAACTTACAAATAAAAGTCTTGTTGTAAATCAAAGCTAATAATAGACGTTTTTGTTGTTTGAATGTTATGGTGATTTAAATACCCGTATTGTAACTGTAGGTCAGATAGACGGTCGCTCCATGTAAAACACAGATATTCAGCTGCATCCGGTTTGACTGGAAGCCGACCCCAATATAGTTGGGAAAAGGCTAGGCAGATGATGATGATTGTAACTGTATTTTTTAGCAATATTAGACACTGAGCCATTTTTCAATAGCCCTAGAGTTGCTGATGCGAAGCTCCGAAGGGAAGCCGGTAGGAATCGTGTTATATGGTGCTTTCGCCACTGGACTATAACAATAAGTTAATAACCTAAGAATTCTATTGGAAAGGACACCAATCAATTTCGTATCGATATCACGGATTAGTTCTAAAATAACCGTACTTTTCTTCAAATAGGGATCGAGCCGATATCGTTTTAGCTTATTGGATCGGCCTATGATTCCTTTAATCTCTATACGGATGATTTGACCATTGATTACTTATTACCATAAAAAACTACCGGTATAAAATTTAGCGATTATTGACGGTTTGTAACTTGTTTACTGTTATTTAATTATTATTTTCCTTACCTACCTAATAACTGGGGCCGTTATGGGCTGCTTAAGATTGGTGATTTATGTTTTATATTCGTAAGGTTAGGTTGGATGTTTTTTCGGGACCTTCTCGTAATTTGTTATTACGTAAGTATTTATTTTTTCTACTAAATAATTAATTTGTAGATGCGATGATATTACGTTAGTAAAGTGCTTTCGTATCGTAGGTACGTAATGAGGTAATGACCCAGTTTTTTTAACTATCCGTGTTTCCGGGTGTTGTAAAAGGAGGATGTTACTTCGGAGTTATGCCGTTAGGTAATGATGGTATTAGCGTTCTCCTATGCAGTACCTACCTACACTGATGATTGTTACAGAATGTATATAACGTCACAGAAAATTGCCCTAACTTCTAGATAACTCATTGTCATTTCATCAAACTCAATCAATTTAATAACCATAACATAACATAACATCACGCCTTGTTTCCCCGAAGGGTCAACTTAATACATATACAAGGTGTAATATAATTAACGCACAACCTCTTAAGGGGTCATTGTACTCATCATTATGAATAACTTTTACTATGCGCGGGAAGTGCTAGTTCAAAATATTATAGTTCCAATAGCGACTCCACAGCTCCGTGTTACTTCGCTGTCACTTGCTGAACCAATTAGCATATATTTATCGGTCTTTCATGACTGACATACTGACATGCACTACTGAGCAAAGTATGGTTGACATAATTTGTAAGGCAAACATATACACTCTCACTTCGGTGGGCCTAGAAAATGTGTAAGTTGAGTATTGGGTTCGATTCCCGGAATTTGAATATGGGCACTGCGGCCAACTTTCGGTTTTAGCTCTTCCTCGTAATAGGACGTAGGTTTGTTTACTCAAGGGACAAGTACATACAACGCAACAATAGGTAGGTAGGTACTGCTATTTCTTATAAGTGCCTATTAGGTTTGTACAAACGCTCGAACGGAGATGGACCGAAGACGACATCAATGAGATCATCGATGGAGATGGACATCAATTCATCATCAAATTCATCAATCATTTATCATCATTAAATAAAAAAAAAAATAACTTGACCGGGTCTTGAATAGCCGACTCGCCGCTCTGTAAGCAAAAGCGTTACCGCTGCGCCACGAACCCATACTACAAGCGGTATACACGTTTCTTGTATTTAAGTTACGCGATTGATATTTCTCGATAACAAAAGACAGTTGCGTTTTGCCACTTTACAAAAGTGTTGAGGGGACCCTCCCCAACAATATTTATAAAAAATTATGTGAATCGATGATTCACAGGTCTGATATTCTCCTTGTTAGTAATATTGATAGGTATGTTAATCAGCGAGGATCTACTAATGTGATTTAAAGACCATTAAAATACCTGTAAGCACATCATAATTATATAATTAGGCAATGTGAACCAGACCCTAATCAATGAGACTCATTTGCAAATGCTTAATTTCGCAATACTGTTACTATAAAACCACCATGGCAAGTAATCAGGTCATCAGTTGAATACGGTTCATCATCGAAGTATATTCATATTCTGTTTTCTCATCACCTTTGAAAAGTTTTTCAAGATGCAGTTAAGACTAGTCATTGTATCGGTAAGTTATAACTTCGTTGCTACTTAAATTATTGTGTATTTTAAGAGGATCACCATCAACGATCTTCTTTGAGCTGACATCAGAATGATTAAATCATCTGTCAAGCGTGGCCATCGCTGTCAATTGTCCTCTATGATAGCTAACTACTTAGGCCCACTTGCGTGTTCATGGGTTATCCTATATACCTCGGAGTTAATAGCTAACTCAGGGATAATCAAATAATTCATCTTGCACCACCAAGAGAGGGCCTAGAGTTAAACTTTTAAATATTAAACCCACCGATGTGGGAGAGTTACGTCGCTAAACTCTAGGTTAGTGTAAGTAATGTCAAAATAAATTGACGTTATGAGGTCCCGCTGATAACTTATTTTGTATTCTATATTGTTCGACGTAGCAAGTGAAAATTCGGCACTATATCAGCAGGCAATATATTCATGAACTCATATAAAAATAAATACAAATTATAAAAAAACTTAATACATATTTTTCCATATCTGACGTTTTTGTCAATCAATAAACTAAGTCTCCATGTAAACCACATACAATCGATTAAAATGAGAAGTCATGTTGTAAAATTTAAAGACAAGAAAGTGTGACGTATCGTAATGTAGTGTAAAAGAGATGGGTATACAATTTCCGTTCATTGTTCGTTAATACATTTTTGGTCAGATTACATATCAGGCCATAGACACTGCAATCATATTTAATGTTTCGTCGATTTAACTGCAATGTTCCCAACTCAAAAATCACTATTGTCAGGTTATCTAACTCGGTGCTACTTTTTAGTGGCGCAACGCGTAATAAGAGTTAAAATGTCAATTACTTAACTCCGAGTTTACAAACTCTACATTTATTCATTTAACCCGACTAAACATGCAAGTGGGGCTTAGTGGTCTTTGGAAAGCCAATGTTCAGTACCTAGTTGACGTGATGGAAAGTTAGCTTTCAGAATCAACATTTGAAGTTTTGCTTTCCAAACCGTTACACAGCTTCCAAAAAGTCTATCTTTTCAATGAGAAGATCTTACAAACTTTTAAACACGACGCGGGCGTTTTCCAGGTTGTAGGTACCTACTTGTAGTGTTCAAATTAACATCTGCAGTGGCAATAATTTTTGCCTTTGGTGCTCCAAAGAATCAAGATTAACAGTTGTTATTTAAACGTACTTTGTCCCCCTATTATTAATTATCTCTTATATTCTCCAGGCCGCCTGCTTCGCCTGCCTGATACCTTCGGCGTTGTCTCTCAACCTCTTGGCTGCCAAGACAGTGGCCAGCCAAGCAGCAGGAGAGATCGCCTCGGCAGGCACCGATGCCATAGCTGCTAAAACGTCAGTTGTCGCGAAGACTGCCTCGGATATCGCTTCCATTGCTGCACAAGGAGTTGTTCATAAAGGTAAGGTTTCTTTTGTAGATATTGAAATTGTATTTTTTTTTAAATTTATTTAATACTTCAAGCAAGGAAATGACGGACTTAATGCCATAGGCATTTTTACCAGTCAACCTTTGGGTGATGCAGAGAAAAACAGTGGTAGGTGCAATTACGAAAAATTGAGGAATGCATATATACATACATATTTTTCATATTATCTTCTATTCGTTCACTTTAGTTTAGTGGAATTGGATCTCTGTCTATTGGAGGATATCATTATCATTATCATTACGGTAAATATACTTCAAGTTATTATGTGAGTTTCATCGCTACGCTTAGGACTCTACAGTAGCTCGCAAATCGTGATTGTTCCAAAAGTCACCTATAGCATGGGCAGTGCCATTCTCATCTAATGTTTTAGCTTATTCCGGGACATTGAATGCCTTTAGACTTCTTTCTTGTCATGTGCCTCGCTTGAAGTGTTAATTATACTGCGATTACCGATCGCCAACCACGCGCGATAAATAATTATCACCTACTAGACGTTACTAATGCCTCTACTTGAATAAATCCCAACTAAATACAAGATAATTGCGTAAAATTATTTTCTTCCTATCAGATAGTTTATTTAATTTATTTATTTATGAACAACCAACTTATATTTATAGTTTGCACCACCTATACAAGTTATAGCCTACCCCAACGTATTTGGGAAAAGGTTACCCATCACGTCTGCGGAGTTTATGTCTGTATAATGATTGGTATTTTATGTTTTTCTTCATTTCAAGGTGAAGCCTTGAAATCAGCAGCGTCCTCAATGGCAGGAGCCGTTATCGATGGTGCAATATCCCTTGGAGGGCAGATCGCGAAAGCTGGTCTTAACATGATCGTAGCAAAGTTCAGTCCGAAGCCAACCCTGGCTCGTAAGCCTTCTACCATCATGTTCCAAGCACCGGTGCTGCAGGATACTATCGTGAAGGAGTCTATAGTCCAGGAGCCCGTTGTTGTGGAATATGACCAAGTGAGTATTGCTCAAACTAAACGATTTATTTCAAACTCAAACTCAAAGCAATTATTTCAATTAAACCAATTACAGGCACTTTTGATTTGTCAAAGTGTCGGCCAGTTAGAAAATTGAAGCTAGTCGCTCATTCCAAAACGTAGATCTCTATGGAGAAGAATGGGCAAGAAACTCCATGGACACTCTTTTAAATTAAAATTAGTACAAAATCCAGGGTACATTGTTCTTGTTGAATATGTGAGAACAATGTAAAAAATAAATAATTAAAAATATAAGATTAAAAATAAGCCCTAGCAGTTAAGAGATGACCAGTCTCCACTGACGGCGCCCGTTCATAACATGACGCGTGGATTAGCACCATCCAGCTCAACCATTTTGTAGGGAACCGAATGATCCAATAAAGTCTGCTTCCATTTTTAATAGTCTCTTTTCATTAGAGACTATTGAAAATGCAATTACGAAGTCGACTATACAATAGAGTTTATTGAGTAGTATAGTAGACTTCGTTATTGCTTTACAACTTGCACTTTTAACATCAGTTCCCAGTAAACTGAAACTTCACTAGGGTTGAAACTACATATCTGTCACATATACAAATAGACCTTGTCGCTTTATGACGTGCAAGTGAGATGCAACCTTAGGGTGGAACAACAACGAGGTCAACTACACTACAGCTGCTGATATACAAACTAAGTAGGTATATGTAAAATAACAAAGAATGTTTCATGAGGAACATTATATATATTGTCACTGTGTTTGCAATGAACTTCATAAATCCCACATGCTCAAACTTTTAGATCAGGATCTGGAGAACTAAATAATAATTTGTTCCAAGTGGGATTTCAAGCAATACAGGGCAGAAGTCAATTATTACATGATCCACTAGGTGACCCTAAAGGGTTAGGCATGAACCACGCAGAGTTCTGTAACTTAATTGTTATTAAATCACAATTTGCATACTAATTTCATGGACTAACGTGTAGTTTCTCATAGGAGGAAGGGAAAATCCGCTGTATCTACTTCCAAAGAGGGAAATCGTTCTGTTAGCTGTAAACATCATATTTTCACCTACATTTATTGAATAATGTAGAGCAAAGTCGATGCTTTCAGTACCTACTTAGTTTGAATAAAATTGTAGTCAACCTGTAGGTTATACTTTACTATGTTTTAATATTCTTATGATTAGGTTATGGGTTTTCATTAATAATGTGCGCACTGATAATGTTTATGCTCAGTGCTGAACTTGAGTTTTTCCATTTACTGCTCAACGAGCGTTTAAAGAGAAAATAGCCAAAATCAAGCCATGAACTGCTATAATATTACAAGACAAAGTGATCGAAGTTTTCTGTTATCAACAGTTACAAGATAAGAAAATAACATTTGACCCAGATTAAGGCACACAAATATGAACACAAAAAAAGAGCACTTCTCTCTACTTTCTAATGTCCAATCTATTACTGAAAGAATACGGTGAAATTTAGTTACAAATACTAAAATTGTTTCATTATTTCCAGGCGATCCAGGTGCCAGTACAGATCCCGCAAATCAGCACAGTGTCCGTGGACGTCAGGCCCCAGGTCTGGGACATCCCAGCACCTCCTCAGCTCAGTGAGTCAGTCTGGACCGCGGACCAGGCTGAACGTTTCTTTGAGATCGTCGGCCCTGCTAACTCTCAATATGTTTATGAGTGAGTATGACTTCGACAATCCGTTTCTTTCTAAAATGACCACGAGTTTTTGCTGTATCTTGGGTGGTCATAGATTTTGCATGAAAATATACCCAAGGCATGTGACATTCACCAACTGGATGGATTATGGTCCACTCCCTCTCATAGAGAGGAGGCCTTGTCCCGGCAGTGGGAACGTTATAGGCTGAATGAAATATTAGAATTACAACAGTTGTTATAGACCATATTAAGCCTAGTGGAAAAAGTATTGAGACTCGAAGCGCAGAAGCGTTAACCCAGGTTCTGAGCTTATGGAGGCGTAGGTACCTGAATATTCAACACAGTCATTTATTTAGTCGTAGTTTAGTACCACGTGCTCTAAAGGCCCAGATATGATAGCCACATTCACACTTCTTCTCTCGAAACCAGGTTTTTCATAATTATTTAATTGCTTTCAACATCGATTTTCATCATTATTTTCTTTCCAGGACCGTTGAAACTCCTCACGTGTACGGACCTTTGATGGAGACCTTCAAATTCGGGAAAAAATGAAGACCACCCGTAGTATTATTAAATCAATTAATCTAATTTTACAATAAAATTTAAATGAAAAAATATGACAGTTTTTGTTGAAGATGAATTCTGTGTCTGCCTATTGCTCATGATTTTTATTACATTATTAGATTATGCTTAGCAGGTGGTTTTGGCTTTTCCTACCACCAATATTTACAATTTTGTTTACATTGTAGCTATGATAATCCTTAGGTATTATTACCAACGCGAAATCTAAGCAACTACACTCGGGGTGCCACTGGGTACAACTTTGGGATCAATTACAAAATCAACGAATACAGAAAAGGCTATGGCGTCTCTTGGAGAATGTATTCAGCTATAATCTTACCCAAATAGATACATACATACATTGTAACATCAATATTTTACTTTTCAATGGGGTCTAGCTGTTGCCCGCGATTTCGCCCGCGTGGATGTCAATACTTCCCTATTGAATCGGATTTTGTTCACAATTTCATGAGTTTTAATTTTTTTTGCGCGGAACCCTAATTCTTTTTCTAAAATAAAAGTAGCTTAAGTTACAGCTATCTGCCAGTGAAAGTCCCATCACAATCAGTCCAGCCGTTTCGGAAATTAGCTGGAACAAACAGACAGACAGAAATATATAAAAAAAAGATTTTTGTTATAAGTACCGTATATACTTTCATTGCATTTATCATAGTAATAGTAATTAAAAAAAAAACAATAAACTCAACTGAAAAGAGAAAGACAAGCATTATAATCTATAGAATTTAGGTATCGCAGGCGGGGACAAACCATAATAAACTAAAATAACCAGAAATATGGTGTAACTTTTGTTGGGGGCCTTTTTTTTTGGATGGGAAATCATCAAATGACTTCGCCCACTCTTCGTGTCAGACTTTTATTGACTAAAACCCACCCGTGTTCCTTCAGTTGCCTGTGCCAGGGCCACGGTAACTCTTTCGAACATCCCGCGACCCTGGCGATAATAGGTAATGCTTGTTTTTCTGTCTTAAGCTATGTATGTATTTTTGCAGTCGGGTTTTTTGTTTTTTTAAATAATTTTCTTTAATACTATTACCAAATGCACAATATGAAAGTATATACGGTACTTATTAACAAAAATCAATTTTTCTCTGGAACTAGAACAGCATTTTTTTTCGTATTTTTCAACAAAAATGCACTATTATTGTATCTTTCCAAAATTACCATTACACAAGCTATTTTTTTAAGTTTGTTGTACAAAACTGTCACTTACTTTTTTTTTTTTCACAACTGTAGGTGATTAAAATTTAAGCGATAAGAAAAGCGTTCAGTGACTAATATTAAAAATGTTGTATTTCTTGAACACATTCTTGTTTTTTATAGAATTATGACTTATCAATGTGTAGAGTAACTATTCACAAATAATTTGAGCATGGGGTCCTGAGTCGATTCCCAGGTCGGGCAGTGTTATTGGGTTTTTCTATCTAAAATTTCTCAGTAGCAGCCCGGAGTCTGGATTTGTGCCCGGTAGATGGCAATAGGCTCGCCCCCTATTAGGTACATGGGACCTAAACATAACTGGCGAAATGTGGGTGTACTATACGTACACCTCTGCCTAACCCTTCGGGGACACAAGGCGTGATGTTATGTTATGTAATTTGATAAAATACTAGGAAAGGAATATTTGATTACGATATGCATAAAACTCGGATTCAAGGTAGAGATTTTTCGATATTTTGGAAAATTTTGTGTAACTGTAAATCCGTATCATTTTGCGGAACATAATTAATTGTTTTGTTTTGACCCAAGCTATCACCCCCTGCATTATGTCGTACTTTTTACTGGACACCCTGTTTAAATGTTATATAGCTTGTGTCACTCCCATAGTTAGACGAATCTAACGACACCTCATATGTTAGAATCCATCAAGCCGTTTAGGCTACAGAGCGTGCCAAAGAAATAGACATACATACATACACACATACATATTCTCTCGACAAACATTACCCTCCTTCTGGGGCAGTCGGGTAAAAAGCTGTTTTTTTGACATTTCAATCAGCAATTTTATTTATTTGTATAAGATGTAACACCTAGTTCAGGATGTTCTCTCCCCTCATCTCAAGAGGTGAGGGGAGATTACCAAGGTAATCAATCATATCTTCCGCTGAAACACAGCTTCTATGTGCCTATATGAGCACTCATTACATTACATCCGCTTCTCATGATAAAACCAGGTCAGCTGTCAAAAAAAAAAAAAAACACACTAAAGCTAAATCTTTAATAATCAATGCTGATTAATTACCCACTCATGCAGTTTATCGAATGACCGTTCTGTAAAATCGTATTACTCAACCAGAATACAAATGACACGCGATGGGCGACGGCTACTGACTTTTTACGGTTACTAGATTTTTTGTTCATATATCCAGTATGCCAATTGCCAGCAGGTACGTAATTCTAGTGGTTTGCTGTTTGACAATGTTGCTGACCAGGCTGCCGCAGGGACAGGTCAGGCCAGTTAGAAATACAAGGTGTAACATAATTAACGCACAACCTCTTAAGGGGTCATTGTACTCATCATTATGAACAACTTTTACTATGGGACCAAACCTGAAATCGCGAGAAAAAAATCAGCTGTTCCCTACATTTTGACGAGTTATGCGAACATAAACGTAGGGAGCAGCTGATATTTTTTTCCCGATTTCAGGTTTGGTCCCATAGTAAAAGTTGTTCATAATTATGAGTACAATGACCCCTTAAGAGGCTGTGCGTTAATTATGTTACACCTTGTATATTAACAAGATATCTGCGGTCATAACAAATATGTTTGCCACGGCGTCAAAACACGCAATCATCAAAGAATTTTAACTTCATTTGCCAGTTTTGTATCAATCAATCAATCAATCAAATCAAAAATATTTATCTGCCAGAATATGATACATAAGGTGTTACAGTAATTTTATTTCAGCATATCCTGCCATAACATGGCGTGCAAATGTATTCGCAATCAGCGATGTCAATTAATATAAATTACTTTTACATAATAATTTATATTATCTGGTTTAAATTTGTATTATCTGAAGATGCATTTAAATCTAGCAGTTATGGCCCAGTGGAAACGGTCTCGACTTACGAGTTGTTAGTCCCAGGTTCAAACCCAGAAAAGCACTTTACTTTGTGTAAATTATTTCATCGCATCTGCTCTCAAAACGGTGAAGGAAAATATCGTGAGGAAACCGGCATGTCCTAGAACCGACAATTCGAAGATATGTGACATCCACCAACTCGCACTGGGGTCGTAGTGGATAAGGGCCCAGTACCTCTCACAGAGAGGAGACCTGAGGCCCAGTAGTGGGAACATTATAGCCTGATTATGCATTTATATCGTTTGACACGTAAATTGGTATTCATAAAATCGCTGGAGTTTCACAATATTGTAATGTTTTCTGATTCGGCACAGGAAAGGATGTGATCGCAATCCTTAGTTTCTACTGTATCTGAGGTGAAGCAACGGTTTCTTTCAGCAATTGCCGTTCACACAAAAGTAAAACTTGTTTGCTGAAAGAAATGTGAATGTAATGACTGGACATTTCTTCGAATGACACTAATTTCAGATTCAAAGATCTTGTCGACTTAATTTAGCTTAAATTCTGAACATTTTTTCTGTACTTATACGATTAAGCATAGTTTTAGCTTCACTGAACCAAATAAAAATCCAAAATTATCTGATTCATTTACAGTACCGGATATGCCTCTAGGCTTTCGATAGGCTGACATGTCCTACGATCTGAGTATTTTTTTTTTAATTTTGGCTTCGCTGGTGCCATGGATCCATGAGATCTATGGGCCACCCTTCGAATAATTACAACAAAAAAAAAAAACAAAATAAACATAACATAACATCACGCCCTCTTTCCCTGAAGGATTAGGCAGAGGTGCACCTACAGTACACCCACATTTCGCCAGTTATGTTTACGTCCCATGTAATAGGGGGCGAGCCTATTGCCATCTACCGGGCACAAATCCAGACTCCGGGCTGCTACTGAGAAATTCCAAATAGAAATACCCAATAACACTTTGGCCGACCCGGGAATCGAACCCAGGACCTCATGCATAGCAGTAGCGCTTGCGACCACTAGAACAAAACAACAACACTAAACAACAAAATAATAATAAAAAATAGGTAATAAATATATAATAATAAGTAATAAAAATAATTACTTAATTAAATAATTTATAATTATTTTGTTACTTTTTAAAATTATAATTGAAATCATAAGTGGGATGGACACTTAGGTATATTATTAATTGTTTATCTATCTACGTAGTATGAGTGTTCGTTGCTTGGCGTATTCCAGGGACGTGGCGCGCGCATCCGACATGGTCTGATATCTCCTGCGCTTGCTGCGATTGTGTACAACATATAACATGTACCAACTACGCATGTTCGCCGATTAGTTTTTACTCAAGTACCTAATCATATTCAAATGGGGCGGCATCGAACAACTATTTAGCATTGTTAATTTGATGTTAATAATTTTCGGTGCAGTATATAAGTGCACGCAATTCGCGGTAACTACAACAATTACAGTTTACAGTCCAATTTGGTAGCATCGTAGCGAGCAGCAATACACAAATAATTACTAATAATGTCTCGACTTACGGTAAGATGAGGTGTTATTATCTAATGTTTTATCTTTGACTATTAAAATATTATATTCTAATTAACTAACTATAAAGTTTTGTTAAGTACAAAGTTATAAATATAATTAAGTATTTTGAACACTGAAAAAAAATAAAAATAAAAACAATACTTAATTTCTTACAGATTCTGTTTGTTATCGCTGTGGCGTATGAAGTCGTTGCAGACGGTAAGTGAATCTATTTGATCTTATCTGTGAACTAATTCATGGCTTATGTTGATAACTATTAAAATAATGATTCTTTAGTGTTGGGTGATAGCGGTGAGATTTGGCTGAAATCAGGCTTGTTTGAGTCTGAACTTGACTGCCTAGGGCTGTCTTTAGGTACATTTTTGGGGCTAGATCTTAAGACTTGTTATATTTGACAGGTAAAGTAGCAGATTCACATGCGGAGCAGTCCGGCATCGGGCCGGTGATCGGCGGGGGGTACGGTGGCTATGGCGGTTACAGCGGGCTCGGTGGCGCTGGGCTGGCGGGCGTAGCTATCGCTGGCGGCGTTGGCGGTGCTGGCATCATCGCCGGCCCCCGCAGTCATCGCCACCGGCCCCACGCTCGGCTCGGGCGCTGCGCTCAACAACGCCGGCTCTGTAGGAGCAGCTCAACTTAGCGCCATCCAGAACGCCCAGGCTGTTCAGGCCGCACAGATCGCCAACTCGGCCGCCGCTGCCATCCAGGGCGCCCGCGTGACCGAGGCGGCCGCGCGCGCCGGCCAGGCGCACGCCATCAACAACGCCGCCGCTCTGGACGCCGCCCGCGTCGCCAACGTGCAGCGCGCGCAGGCC
The DNA here is from genome assembly GCA_947568875.1 of Fissipunctia ypsillon. Taxonomy (NCBI): domain Eukaryota; kingdom Metazoa; phylum Arthropoda; class Insecta; order Lepidoptera; family Noctuidae; genus Fissipunctia; species Fissipunctia ypsillon. The sequence continues at coordinate 7,902,507 of OX387659.1, read as the reverse complement.
GCCGCCTGGGAGAACGCTCGCGCCGCGGAAGCCGCCAGACGCGCCGGCGCCGCCAGCGCACTTGAAGTAGCACGCGCAGCCGAAGCCGAACGTTTAGCCAACGCTGCCCGCGTCCAGGCTATTGCTATTGCGAACACTCGCGCTGTTGAGGCCGCTCGTATCGCTAACGCTGCTCGAGCGCAGGCTACCGCGGTCGCCGCCAGTGCGGCCCAGGCGCAAGCGGTCGCTGACGCCGTCGCTAGGCAAGCTCAGGACGGTGCCCTCCTGCTGGGAGGCGGTGGTGGTGCAGTGATCGCCGGACCGGCCGTCGCTGTTGGCGGGCTCGGCGGCTACGGCGGACTGGGTCTCGGAGGACTCGGCGGCGGCGTTGGCTACGCGGGAGGCTACGGCTACGGCGGCCTCGGCGGCCTCGGCGGCCTCGGCGGACTCGGCTACGGTGGCGGAAAGGTCATCCACCACTAAAGAACAGTGAATTGACCCAGTGATGATACCTTATTGTCTTAGACAATTAACAGATAATATCTACATCCATTTCTCTTTCTTCCATAGAAATGGTTAGCGGCAGATCTTACGAGATTTTGGACTGACCAAAGTTATGTAAATATTTAAAAATTGGCAAATAAGTCTGTCTTATAATTAAATTTTAGCAAACACCGATTATAATTATCATTTTTTTATTATTTATGCTATAATCCTTCTTGTGCTACCGAGATGACGATTAATAGAGAAGTATGGAAGATAAATAAATGTTGCGTCAACCCAAATAAATTGGGATACCTAAGGAAGGAATAATGATGATGATATTTCTTCCTATACTATACCGATCAGTGTTGACCAAATTGTATTCAAGACTGTTGTATTCCAACAATAATGAATTATAGACTCATATTCTATTCTATTCTGGTAATTAGTAGACCTTCCCATAGATTATTTACCCAGCTTTCACGTGCAACATTAGGAATTCTAAGGCTATTTGAACGCCTTGTGCCTACTGCAAATTAAAACAGTCGCTGTACCTATGCCACATAGGGACTACACCTATGTAACTACTAATGATCACCATGATCCTTAGGTCGCCATACTGACCACAGAAACCATAAATAGAATTCACTAGGTAGGTGGTAGGTATTTTTAATTCACTAGACCAAAATGACAGCTACGATCGACCTTTTTTTGTCGTTTTAGTCATGTTATGCTATGTCATTTTAGTCTAGCAAATTAAAAATCAGAGTTTATTATAGGTTTTTATTTACTTCAGTCATTACTTTTTTGTTCATTATTTATCAGTCTGTATCAGTCAGTAAACCTACCCGTGGATTTTATGGCAACACACGACTACGCATGTTGTTGCTAAGTTAATATTTTAAGGTGTTTCATAAAAATGAGAAGCCTGAAGTGTTGGACGTTCAACATCGCCAAGCTTACTATATGAATAGTAACTGTGCTAACAATGTGTTGTTCCTTGACACTCATCATAATGAAAAGATTTACGGTGACATTTGGGTATGTAGGTAACAGTGGCGCAGCTACAATTATCATAAGAGGGAAGCCAAAAAAAAATTGTTCAGTTCTCATAAACTCAGACAAAAAATTGAAGGATTTTTTGTATTTTAATCACTGACTGACTGACTGTATTAAACTGGTATTAAATATAATTATGTAATGTGATGTGATACACAGTTACACGCACAGGTGGTATTTGGCAATAGTAGGCATTAAGAAGAGTGGTTGTTTCGAAGGGAAGCCGATAGGAATCGGGTTGTATGAAGGCTGCGCCCCTGGTAGGTAAAGTCGGGGAAAGAGATGGCACGCAGTATCGTGGGATCGGCCGCACTTGGTGATGGGGTCCGCTAGGCATGGCGGGCTGATACCAGTCGGCGGTGCGGCGAATGTATCTCCCGGGCCCCCGACTCATGTTCCTTCCAGTACGGAAGGAACAGTAGGATTTTATGGCCGATTCCTATAATTTACGGACTGTTATTGGTTAAAATAAAGACTCTTATATCTTTACTAATAATGAAGCAAAGACCTCATAGTTTTGCATAGTAGACCCTCCCATATGGAAGTAGCTATCACAGGTAAAATTAGCTTACGAATCTATTTATATGCTCAGTTGGGCAATAAAAAATGGTACCATTGGTAAGCAAAACGATTCGTTTTTAGGGTTCCTTACCTCATAAGGAAAAAAACAGAACCCTTACAGGATCACTTCGTTGTCCGTCTGTCTGTCTGTCAGTCTGTCAAGAACCCTTTTCTCAGGATTGCGTGGAGGTATCACATTGAAATTAATATCAAATACGTAGGTCTACGGTATCTTGGAGCTCTAAAAAAATCAAGCTTCAAGCCAACGCAATAAAAAATACGGCCATTTATGCGACATATTTTGATCCTCGTAAATAAATCAAAACGTCAGTTTTCACGGGGTAGGGCAAACAAGTACCACGTGGAGTCGCGATTGTCAAATTCGATTTTAGTTGTGTCAAAATTATTTTTTAATTTAGAGATATTTTTTTGCAGAATAGCTTTAAGATTCTCATAGCCAAAAGTAAGGAATTTTACTGATAGTTTATTTAGTTTAGTTCGGTGTACAAGAGAATCGGCATCAATGTGTATTGTTTCAAAGAACAAAGTGAAGTGAGTTTACCAACATTATCGTCTTTTAATTCAACTCATTTCTAGATATCTGCGAGACAGAGTAAATAATAAATAAATGATTTTAAAGAAAATTCTTAATCCATTGCTTCATAGGTTTGAAAAATTCGTCTGCTGAGAACGTAAATTACGCAATGAACGTGGTTAAACTGTCAAAATGCATCAATCATTGCCATCAATACCATTGTATGTGTGAAATGCAATTTCCCCGCAGGATTGGAACCCCTATGAAATAATAGCGGCAACGTGAGTCCGATTGTGCACTTGAACGGTTCTTATCAGATTTAGTGGCAATTGTTGCAAATAAACTTGGCCATCTGATAGTAAGTGGCTACCGTCACCAGAAGCTTCGCAGGTGGTATACTCTGGGGACAAAGTAGAAACGTTTCATGACCCTCCACCGGTACCCCATAGGCCCACATCCTTTAAATTGGAACAAAGCAAAAGCCGTATACAGACACAGAGTTAGCACAAATATATAAAATACCTATTTCGTCAGTTATGTTAGTTCTGTTACTGAGAATTTTATTACTAGACAGAAAAACCTAAAAAACAGTAACACAATGTTGACTTGCTTGTCTTTAAAAAAAAAAAATATAAACAAAAATATTCCCAATAAAAAACCAGAGATTAGAGCCGTTGTCATTAATACGCAGAAACTTATCTTCAGTAAGTAAATTATATTTGTTATTATGAGTTCACAGGTCGACAAAGATTGCAGTAATAGTCTTTAAATAACAAGCTTTGTAAATATCAGTCGCCATTCAGTAAGAGAAGATCTTCCACAACTACACATAGTGTTTAAGTTATATCTGTGTTTTCTAATATTAGCAACTATGAAGTTCATCGTAAGTGTTTTTTTTTTTTACAATTATTTACAAATACATTTTCTATTTCATTACAAAATTAATGCAATTCTTTAAAAAAACAAAAACCCCACTGACCCGATTTTTTTAAAACACAGTGGAATCCGTTTATTATGACGAACTGCTTAATATGTGCGAAGACTTTAAATGGGCCACCCTGTATAATGACACTTTTCAGGTGATTAGAATAGTACCGGGTAAAATCTGGACTGTTTGAACATTCCGTTCGTTTCAAACGCGTTCAAAATAGCGTTAGCTTGGGGCTTTCATGTGTTAGAGTGTTATTAGGTACTTTTTCTATCCGAATTTATTGTCTGAATCTTGCTCTAATCTTACTCTAATCTAACATTCCACTTTCTTCCAGGTGTATGTGTTCCTGATCGCTGTAATTTTAGAAGAATACAACTGTAAGTAACAAAATTCATTAAGCCAACTAATTGTTTCAATATCTTATTAGTGTTTTAATTACTGCTGACCTTTTTGATCCCAAAAATGAAAGTGGAATTCCGTATTTAATATATTTATCATTCAGCTATCTAATTCAGTAATTCACAGACAGTACCTACAGATTTTAAATTGTGAGGCAAAACTGAATGTTAACATATTGTTTAATTAGTATATGTACGACATGTTGGTTTCATTGATGTACCTACGGCAGGATCAGAGCAACTGTCAAATTGACAGTCTCAATCTGTCAAAAAAGCCTCTAATTCCTTCCCTACTTTTTTGACAACTTTTTGACATTGATTCTCGCTGAGATGGGATTGCGACTAGAATTTGAATGTTTATTAAGTACGAGAATTGGCTATCACCTATTTATTTTTTCTGATTTTGAAATCGGAACCAGAGATAATTAACAACAAACTCCACGTCACACAAGTTAAAATGCTGTTGCAACCAAAATTCTCTTAGGACCTTTTTATTACAAATGGTTACTCAACAATTAACTTAGAATGCATAACGCTAAAGGAGATAGTTGAGTATCTAAGTGGTGATGGAATATCAATTGTTTAAGATTATGAATTCAAGTATATGTAGCATAGATAGAGTATATAGACAAGCCTATAAATAATAATACTCAGAGGTACTGGACAACCATATCGTCTTTCTCAGAGGTACTGGACAACCATATCGTCTCGACTTCGGCACAAACCGCGGTACAAGCGTCACCCATAGATGCAATCCCGCCGCGGTTCAATCATGTTGAAGAAGAATATGATAGGGTTGGCACAGTAAGTAGCCAGTGCAACGTCCGATTGAGGAGCGCACTGGAGGATGCGTTTCGTGAGTATAGGTCAACTCCGACCGAACTTAGGCCCCGATTACCACGCTTACCTATGCACAAGAAAAATAGGGCGCTGGTGTGTGCCTTGGACTCGCAGCTTAAGAATGTGTTCGAAAGCAGCGAGGATCTTGTTGATACACACTCGATCCTGTATTGCGCGGCTGTTGCTGCATGTCGTTTAGCTAACGTCAAATTTCCAAACTGTGACGGAGCTACTCGACCAAAACCAGCCGTACCAGCCTGGCAGTGCAGGATCGAGCGTCGTATCGATGGGACCAGGGTACTCATCGGCAAACTATACTGCTTCAGGGAGGGCAATACACGACCACGAGTGATGCGCTTTGTAAGGCGGGCATTCTCGGGGACTGGAATCAGCCCTCGAGAATACATGTCCCGTGTCACAGAGCGCATCGACTTCCTGAAGCAGAAAGTTTGTGCATGGGCGAGTCGTATTCGGCGGTATAAGCGGCGGGTTGATCGATACACGCATAATCGCATGTTCCAGAGCGATGAGAGGTGGGTATATAGAGCTTGGGAGCGACCTGAACAAAATGTGACAGACGTGTGCCGCCCGGATGATGCCGCTACGAATGTATTCTGGCGCAGCATCTGGTCGGTGCCCGTCTGTCACACTGAGGATGGCTGGATGCAGGACGTCGAGCGAGTGTGTGAAACAATACCAGAAATGGAAAAGGTCGTAATTACGCCATTTGACGTAGCCAGAGCAGTCCGTCCGTTATCGAATTGGAAATCTCCAGGACCGGACGGACTGCACAACTTTTGGCTGAAATGGCTAACTAGTTCACACACTTGCCTGGCATCTCAGTTCCAGTCATCCTTAGAGTCTGGGTCGCTACCGCAGTTTCTAACAACAGGCGTTACCCACCTGCTCCATAAGTCAGGTAGTCCCGCGGAACCCAAGAATTATAGACCGATCACGTGTTTGTCGACAGTCTATAAACTTCTTACATCCATTTTGAGAGCGAAAATTAATACACACATTGAGAGTAACTTGATTATATCTGCCTCTCAAAATGGATGCAGGAACGGGTCCCGCGGTACTAAGGAGGTACTCCTCATCGACATGGCCATTAGCCAACAGGTTCGTCGATCCCGCAAGGATATGTCGACATGCTGGATAGATAATAAGAAGGCCTACGACTCGGTGCCACATACATGGCTCATGAGGGTGCTTGAGTTGTACAAGATTGACGCAACTCTACGCACCTTCCTTGAGTCGTGTATGGGGCAATGGAGGACGGTCCTTCGCTATCCAGGGTGTGGTCAGATCCAGAGGAATGATGAACCTGTATGGATTAAACGGGGAATATTTCAGGGCGACAGTTTGAGTCCACTTTGGTTCTGCTTAGCCCTGAATCCTCTAAGCACACTGCTGGAGGATTCAGGTCTAGGCTATCGGTTGAGGAGAGGTGGTCAGGTCATATCTCACCTCCTCTATATGGATGACTTGAAACTCTTTGCCCCCAACAAATTGCGACTGATGGAGCTACTGAAGGTAACTGAAACTTTCAGTAATGCCATCAGGATGGAATTTGGTGTGGACAAATGTGCAGTCATGCATGTAAAGCGAGGCGAGATTATGGAATCCGAGGGAAGTCAACTTTCGGATTCCATACACCTCAGATCCCTCTCCTCATCCGAAAGCTATAAGTATTTGGGTATGTCGGAAGCGTTAGGCATCAATGTCGCTGACATGAAGCAATCGTTGAAGGAACGCTTCTTTGGTCGCCTGAAGAAGGTATTAAATAGTCTTCTTTCGGGCGGAAACAAGGTGCGCGCCTTCAACGACTGGGTCATGCCAGTTTTGATGTACTCTTTCGGCATACTCAAATGGACTCAGACCGAACTAGACGCCCTGGATAGGAGGGTCCGTACATTGCTGACCGCAAACCGGATGCATCACCCACGATCATCGGTGATGAGACTGTACATCCCGCGGAAGTGCGGGGGTCGAGGCTTTTTAAATGCGAAGACCCTCCACAACCGCGAGGTGTGCAGCCTCAGGGAATATTTTTTAAAAGCCGACGTGGGTATGCACCGTGATGTGGTCGCAGTGGACAATGGGCTCACCCCGCTCTCCATGGCTAAAGAGAACTGGCGCAAACCTGTAGTACTTACTACAGATGACCGCAAGGCGGTATGGCAAAACAAGGAGCTTCACGGGCGCTTCTACCGGGCTCTTCATGAACCCGGTGTAGATTTCTTAGCGTCCGTATCCTGGCTACGTTTCGGTGACCTCTTTGGGGAAACTGAAGGTTTTGTTTGTGCAATTATGGACGAAGTTATTTTGACGAATAACTACCGGAGATATATTATGAAGGACGGGACGGTTGACGTGTGTCGGGCATGCCACCGTCCGGGTGAGTCTATCAGACATATCATCTCTGGTTGTTCTCGTCTGGCTAACGGAGAGTACTTGCACAGGCATAACCAAGTGGCCAGGATTATTCACCAGCAACTTGCTTTGAAATACGAACTTGTGGACTCTGAGGTACCGTATTACAAGTATGTGCCCGACCCAGTTCTTGAAAATGACCATGTCACGTTGTACTGGGATCGGTCTATCATCACTGACAGGACTATTGTCGCCAATAAGCCTGATATAGTGGTGATAGATCGATTAGCGCGCCGCGCAATGATTATCGATGTTACCATTCCACATGACGAGAACCTCGTGAAAGCTGAGAAAGAGAAACAAATAAAATATCTCGACTTAGCACACGAGGTTGTTGACATGTGGAATGTGACCTCGGCTGTCATTGTGCCGATTGTTGTAACGGCCAATGGCCTGATGGCCGAAAGCCTCGACCAACATCTCTCGAGGCTGTCGTTAGGCGGTTGGATCAAGAGCCTGATCCAGAAGGCAGTACTCCTCGATACGGCTCGTATTGTGAGGAGGTTCCTGTCTCTGCAGCCCTAACCACCGGTAGCTTGGACTCTGCTCCCGATACCGGCGGACCTCTATTTTTTTATATTTTTAAATGTTTTTTTTTTTTGTATATATTGTTATTAGAAATATTTAAAAATGTAAATAGATAAGAAAGAAAATAAATACACGAATAATAATAATAGTGAGACAAGGACACATTTATTAGATCCGGTAGTAAGGAGTTTACGAGACAGAAATATATTATCTCTATCTCCTTTGCGTATGCAAAATTTTTTTCACTGGGCAACTGGGGCTCAACATAACGGCCGTCATGGTCTGATTTCTTTGAAAAGTATTAGCCAACTACATTAGATAGTACCAGTTTACAACTGACTGTCAAAGAATTTCGGTATCTCATGTGGTATACGTTGATAGCTAATCTGTACAATTCTCTATCTACGATATGTAGTTACCCAATTGATTTCAGGTGCACCATACATCAGAACCAGGGAACGACATAGACATCAACATCGTCTTCATCCGTCAAGACAACTATCATCTTACAGATGTCGGCCATATTGTACATCATACAACAGTCATTACTGCTCTCGTTACAATAGTCGGTTTGGGCATGGTACACAGCAGTACTATCCAATGTTCGATTTAACACACGGTTCCCGATATGGATCCCGGCACGGGTCGTGGCATCAGAGGCATGGTTCCCGATACTGTACATGGCATGGTTCCCATTACGGATCCCACTACGGTTCCCACTACGGTTCTCCCTACGTTAGAAGGCCTTTTATTCCAAACATTACGCCTACATACAATAAGCCAGTGGATAAGGCCGTAGAAAAGCCTGTGACCGTAGAGAAGCCCATAGATAAGACCGTAGACAAGTCCGTGATCATAGACGAGTCTATGAGTGTAGAAAAATCCGTGACAGTAGACAAGTCCGTGATCGTCGACGAGTCCATGACTGTAGACAAATCCATGACCGTAGACAAGCCCGTAACTTTAGAGAAGCCTGAAGAGAAGCCGGTGACCGTGAACAAGCCCGTGACCACAGAAAATCCCATTACTGTGGCCAATCCTGTAAAGATGCCTGTAGACAAACCTCCTCAAGATATGACCGTAGGCGACTCCATAGACAGGACTGTATACACGTTTGTAGACAAGCCTGTAGACAAATCCGTAGACAAGCACTCTGCAAACGCCTCGGACAAACCCTTAGACATACCTTCAACAAACTTAGCAAAGAGCTCCTCGGAGAATTTGTCAGACTATGCGACAGTTAACTCATTCGATGAAATGCCCACAGAAAACCCATTTACCGATAAAATTATATAGCCCTGATAATTAATTTGTACCTATAGTACACCCACCCAACCCTAACCCCCCCTAACGCTAACCCTTCGGGGAAACAAGGCGTGATGTTATGTTATGTTTTATTAATCTGTATTTTTTCAAAGAATAAAAACCTAGCAATATTATGTTCTTTTATGTTTCATTTGATTTAAATGTGACACAAAGGGTTAAGGTATGAATTCGATGGCAGCTACGAGCAGCTGGAGACTGCAACCGCAGGGCGCTAGCGGTCAGATTAGAGCTGCTCAGTCGCAGATAAGCATCGCCGTGCTCTAAATCATACTTAAATTATCTCCAATAATCAGTACCTGCGTAACACACTTAGAATGGATCCCATTCATTTGCTGACACACATTTCTGCGGGCCACACCGCTTTGCAACGAAATGTCATAAGATGTCAGCACTAACTGATGGGGTCCGCCAGGGCCGATGCTTGCCAGGTTCGCGGGATTTTCGAAAGAGTTACCGTGGCCCCGGCACAGGCAACTGAACGAACACGAGTGGGTTATAGTCAGTAAAAGTCTGACACGCCCTCCCTCTCCGACCAGAGCGGGAGAAGTCATTTGATGATTTCCCATCCAAAAAAGGGTACCTATTGAAATGGTTATTAACATAACATTAACAAGATTTTCCTTTCATTTAATTTATTATGTTCTTTAGAGAGATCTTTTTGATCCTTATGATTGACCTTATCGATTGATGCCATAAAAGTACAGGATGTTATTTTTTTGGATTTTAGCCGGTTCGATTCCCAAGTGTGGCTAGTGAATTTTCAAAAATCTTTGAATGCAGATAGGTTTCTTTTTAAAAATAAAGGAATATTTCCTTGGAGTAAAATTTGCTATCTCCAGTATTTAGAGTACTTTCCCTCCAGGTGAAGTTAAAAAATTCCAACCTGTGTAAATAACCTTTGACATGATGACGAAAACCGCATCAAACTCCATCAAGTATTTTCAAAGTATTAAGCGAATACACGAGAGCAGTGGTAGAACAGCGGTAACGGCCACGCACGACTTATGAGTTTTACGCCGTAGGTTCGAACCCAGGCAGGCGCTTTACTTTGTGTAAATTACTTCATCACCATTGCTCTCATAACGGCGAAGGAAAACATCGTGAGGAAACCGGCATGTCCTAGAACTAAAACTTCGAAGACATGTGACATCTACTAACCCACACTGGGCCCGCGTGGTGGATTACGGCCCATGCTTTCCCTCACGTAAAGAGGAGGCCTGTGTTCCAGCAGTGCGAATATTATATGCTGATTATGCATGTTATGCGAGTGAATACACAGACTGACCATTTTGTATCATACTATTTAATAATTTAAAGAGATAGAGAAGATATAATTAATTAATGTTATCTGGGGGCACGGCAGTGCCCATGATCACGTACGGGGCCGTGGTCTGGTGGCCCCGAACCAAGTTAGTTACAGCCTGCAACAAACTGCAACGCATGCAAAGACTAGCCTGCATGGCAATTACGGGCTGCATGAAGACTACTCCGACTGCAACAATGGAAGCCATGTTGAGTTTACTACCGCTCCACCTGTTTATACAGCAGGAAGCGACGATGGCGGCGGTAAGTCTTAATACACTGAATCTCTGGGGTAAGAGAGACACACCACACACCGTGCTGCTTGAGGGACTCAACAAGAAGTTCCCCATTACGAAAGCCATAAATGACCGGGTACCCAAACAATTTATCTTTGATAAAAAATGCAGGATCCAACTCCACGAGGATCACCGATGTGAGGGTTTGTGCCCCGCGGAGCTGCGCATCTTTACGGATGGATCCAAAACAGGTAGTGGTACAGGTGCTGGAATCTTCTCGGAGGACTTCAACATGCACATAGCCACACCATTGGGTGTTCACCACACAGTGTTCCAGGCTGAATGCATGGGTGTTTCTTTGGCGGCTGCAGCCATCATGGCCAGGGAAGTTAAGGACCACTCGATCCGTATACTCTCAGACAGCATGGCTGTCCTGCAAGCGCTAAATAGTCACACAGTTGATTCTGGGCTAATATACGAATGACATCAGCGCCTTAACCAGGTGGGTAGCCATAATAACATAACCATTCAATGGATCAAGGGACACAGTGGTTCGTTAGGAAACGACGCAGCCGACGAACTTGCCAGGAGGGGGTCGAGCATGGCACCAGTGGGACCTGAACCCATCGTGCCACTCCCCTTCGGGTACATACGCACTCTGGTAAGGAAACGCACCAGCGAGCAACACCACAAGCAATGGTCAGAGCAGGGTGAGTGTAGGCAGGCCAAGGAAGCAGTCCCTGCAATTGATGGCCGCCTCACGAAGCGGCTTCTCCGGCTAAATAAACAGCAGCTGCGTATAGTTACAGCAGCCATAACTGGCCACGGGTCATTTGATAAACACCTCTTTGTCATAGGAGTCACAGACAGTCTGCTGTGCAGGGCCTGCATGGAGGACGACGAGACAGCAGCTCATGTGCTACTAAACTGCCCAGTGCTCGCCACATACAGGGCAAAGTACTTCGGTAACCCAGGTACCCTACGTGAGATTGTCGGTAACACCAAGGCGTTGCTTGCCTTCCTTGAGGAGCTGGGGTGGATCGAATAATCGATTTTCCCACCCATCACGCAAAATACGCGCATTGACGTGGAGTTGCGGACACCAGCCCGTATTACCTATTACAACTAGCTAAACTTCCAAATTACATGATATTTAAACTAATAGTTTACGAGTTATCGTCGATCAAAGTTACATCATCATTTTGTCACTCACTGACTCACTGACTGACCGATCATCAAAAATCTAAGATACTTCTAACAGACCTAGAACCTTGTTTGGCATCAAGATAGATTAGTAGATATAAAGGGAAAATTATAAGAAAACTCTAAATAATTTTTTTTTATTTGAAAGGATACTTCCAGAATGGTCCCATTTTTATCAAAATCCAGTTCTGATGATAGAATCCATGAGGAATTGAGGCAACTCCTCAAATATTATAGGCATATACGTAGCGATTTTGGTATTTTCATCAACAAGTCAAGCATTTGCATTCAGACAGTATCATTTGGTGAAGTGGAACTGACGAAGAAAACCACAGAAGGCCACGGGAACTCCTCAATGATAAGTATTTCACGGATGGCGATAAGATATCTCGATTAAGATAGTTAAACGACTATGACGAAGCAAATTTATATAGATGGTATCATCGAACTGATCTAATGATGAAGCCGGAAGGTACGCACCGGAACTCCGTAATAAAACAATGTATCCTAGCCGTGTGTGGGCGTATTGGAATAAGTAATATGCTTCAAATTGCGCTACTTGATTCGTATGTTATGTGTGGCTTTGATTGTCAGAAGACAGATTTCGTCATTGATCTGTCATCGTGTGATTGATTTAATAATTTGTTGGCGACGGCGTCCAAACCTGATAAAACTACGCCTTCCAAACTTCTGACACGTTTTAGCGCAACATATATTTGCCTTTTTGCAAAGTTTTTATTTGAAAGGGTGGTGTTTGCACATAAATTTGTTCAAATTCTGATTTTTGAGTTGCTTCAATAATACGTATCTTTTTCCATTTAGTGTATGTTGATGATGTTATAATAACTTCCTGTCACTGTTATATTTACTTAGCAAGTAGTGGTATACGAATTTGGGTGGGGTAGGCACTACAACTAAAAAATGAAAACTTATTTATAAAAAAAAAAAACAACTGACTTCCAAAAAAAAATCACTACATAGTGAAAAATAACTTTAATTTCGGAAGTCGGTGGCAAAACACGAAAATACTAAACTAAAGACACCGACTGCCGAAATAAAAGTTATTTTTCACTTTGTAGTTTGTTTTTTGGAAGTCGGTTGTTTTTTATTATAAATAAGTTTCATTAAAATCGGTCCACTAGGTCAAAGTTATTTCTTATTTGTTATTAGAGCGTGACCGGCATAATTTTACTAAATAAAGTCCTCCCGTCGTGTCCGTCTGTCTGAACGCGATAAACTCAAAAACTCCCGAACGGATTTTCATCCGGTTTTCACCAATGAACGGAGTGATTTATGAGGAAGGTTTAAGTGTATAATTCATTAAGGTTTTGTATAAATTGGCTGAAATATGATGACTATTGAACACGTCGGAAAAAGTCATGCCGACTGGGAGCTTTCTGGCGTGCGCCGCGTAAACCAATAGAGTATTACGGAACATAGGGTACTTTTTATCCCGGTCGTACGTTCCCGTAGGATATTTTAGCAAAAGCTAGTTGGATAAAAAAGAAGTGGCAAGCTGCATAGGTACTTATATCTTAAATAATACAAGCCAATTTAATTATTTTATCAGTTTTAGTGCGTGTTAGAACCGTGTTTTTTAGATTTTTAAACTACATATTTTTATTTTTTACTTTTTAGTCTAGTATATTCTTCATTTAGTTGATAAGTCTAAAGTCAACGAATGTACATCCACCCTTAACAAACGTCACGTAAGGCCGCAATATTGTCAAGGGTGTGACGGTACATGGAAATATATGATAAGTTAAGGAACCTACAAAGACCTACAAGCCTAACAGTCCCTAGCCTGCCATATACTTAGTGTGTGATAAATAAATATATAGATAAGTACAGGATGTCTGCACCATGCGACCTAAGGTAACAGACGGATAGTAGACAGGAATACCAGGTTCGGGAAGGGTATACTCACTGCCAGTCACGCAGACTCACGAGACTGATCGGAGATGGCTAAAGGTGTCTTGGCCACAGTGAGGGGTAATGAGACAAGAATATAAAATTCAAATCTGATTTATTTACAAAATGTTCTGCTTATATACTAGTTTCTCTTAACACACACTATTATACTTAATTCTATGTGTCCTATGCGTGTAATATGCAACCAAGTCAATATTTTAACTGGACCGCATGAGGCAGGCAGAGTGCTGAGTCAATGTCCAAAGGTAACATTGAACATTCTGGCGACTCTCAGGAACGGGACTCCAATTGGTACAACTCGATGGTCTCGTATGGTCTGGCCTGGCCTTGTTCAGTTTGTTGTGACGGGGTGGGCACGCTGTGTGGAATGCCGTACCGTTGTGGAGTTTGTCGCGGGTGTGGTGGGCAGTTTGTTGGTTGCTGCATAGGTGGCGTAGTCTTCCTTCTTGCTGCAATGGTGGCTCGAAATTTGTTCAATACCTGTGGGCCGAAATAAATTAAAACACATGCTAAACTTATAATGACAAGTGAGGTGCTAATGCTGGCGATGTATGTATGTGATTGTAGTTGTTTCCAAATTGTGTTGTCTAGCTGAGTTTGTAAATTTGTTTCCGAAGTGAGTAAATGGTCGAAAACTCCCTTTGACTTGTCTAAAACTAATTCTTCCTTGGATATGTCTTTTATATGTGTTGGTAGGATTTGCGTATTAATGGAGAAGTTCGTCGTTTTGGAATAAGACGCTAGTACTGTTATAGTCGTTGTCCTTTTTGCAGCAAGTATGTTGTTTAGTGTTTTAATGACACAATTCTCAGAAATATAGAGAACTCCGACATCTTGTATCGTTATTTCTTGTCTTTGGCCGTCACACACAATCGATATGGCAACCGATTTTGTTGCAATGAAGAGCCAGGTGTTTTGCATGTATAATTGTTTCCATACAACATCTGTCGAAATTTTGAAGGTCTTTGACGTGCATTGGGTGTGGGTGTCGTTCTCTGTTCTGAAGAGTTGTTCAACTATGCAATTTTTATTTAATTGCATGTTCTTGACAGCTACGGGATAGCAGACAAACTCTGTGTTACTTTGAAGGCAGTCTTTAAATTCGTCTTGATTTAATTCAAAGTAGCGCTCGTTGTTGTAATCGAAACCCATGAATGTCTGCTGTATCGTTAAACACTCGAAAGATCCATCTGTTTTCCTTTCTGGAATTGGCGTTACGTGTATCAGAGTATACTTTGTGATGTCGTGTATTGGGAAGTACGCGTACACTCTTATGTGCGTAGTATTAACATTCATCTCTGTTTGTATTATCTGACCCTGAATAATTTTTAAGTTTGATGGTAGTTTTTGATTTGCCATTTGTATAATTTTGCTAATGTGTTTTGGTGTTAGTATACTGTATATAGTGGTTTTTTGTGTATAAATTTCAAGTAAGCCTTTATAATAGTCCATAATTTCGTTTATAAAATTGTTTGCTAACTCGTAGGTTTGCATTACTTGTATCTTGATATGATTTTTGTCAATCGATTTATACCAAACATTGTGGTTATTCATGAACGATATTGCTTCATTTAGTTTTGCTTGGAACTTCTCTAACTTCTTCTGGATTTGTTCTTCAGTTTGGTTTACACCTGCGATGGTGGATATCATTATCTTTGTTTGATGATTGGCAGCGTCTATAAGCTTCTGCTGATTGTTATTTAATGTTTCTATGTCCCTGTATACTTCATCATTTACTCCGAATACCGATGTTAAAAGTTGTCCCAAGAGACCTCGTTTCTTCCTAGTTTTCTTTATCTCTGTTAGGTATTCCTTTGTTGTCTCAAATCTTGCTTTTTCTTCATTTAAATGGTGATAAAATTCATTGCAATGCGTTTCATCCATGATGTATTGAGTGTCCTTACAAAGTTGTTGAAATTGTGTTGTTATTTTTTCGATCTTCTTTTGGTCTAGTTCCAAGCTTCCTCTCTCGTAATCAGTTTCAATTCTAAAACGTTCCTCGATTAATAGTTGTGGTTCCAATGTCTTCAACGTATAGCCCTGGCTTTAAATTTTTTAATGTGTATGTGGGCGTAGTCGATACGGTGCCGATTAATAAAATAAGCATTGTCTGAACTAGTAAACCCTTTAGCCAACTTTTCGATGATCGTATACCTTTTTTGTTTATTGTGGCTGTTGACATGTTACATTGCGTAGACGTTTGCATGTTTTTGCTAGTTGTTTCAATTTCTTCGTTTTCGTTCACAGGGAGCGGGATCAACGTGTGAATTGATCTTTTATGACAAGCGCCTGTTGATTTTTGAAGAGTTACCACTCTAACTACACCATCATTTCCCGGGTGTACTTCTGTGATTTTTGCTAATGGCCATTTACTTGGATTTATATTGTCGTCTTTTATTAGTACTACCGTTCCAATTTTAGCATTTTCATGTGCTTGTTTCCATTTGTATCTTTGCTGTAGTTGATGAAGATAGTCTTTTGTCCAACTGTTCCAAAAATCTTTTTTCATTTTTTGAATCTGCTTCCATCTGTTAACTAGGTCAGTATTGATGTTTTCGAGCGGGTTTGGTACTCCTACTGCTTCTCGGCCAATAAGAAAATGGCTTGGAGTTAGTATTGTGTTGTCATTAATATTTTCGGTTTGCGCACACAATGGTCTTGAATTCAAACACGCTTCAATTTGGTGTAGAAAGGTTGTCATTTCCTCGTATGTTAGTGTCGAATCCCCGATTACTCGACGTAAATGATGTTTCACTGACTTTACGCCAGCTTCCCAGATGCCACCGAAATGTGGTGATGATGGAGGAATGAAATGCCACTGTGTTCCTATATTCGTCATTGCGTTTTGAAATTCCGGCGATTGCGTGATTTGTAATATTTCTTGATGTAAAAAGTTGGCTGCTCCTACGAAGTTTGTTGCATTGTCACTGTACATGTGTAACACGTGACCTCTTCGTGCCATGAATCTGCGTAGCGCAGCGATAAATGTTTCTGTTGTTAAATCTCCCACCAATTCTAGGTGCACTGCTTTTGTTGCTAAACATACAAAAACAGCAATGTATGATTTATAAGACTTGTGTCCTCTCCCTTTCATGGTTCTTGTTTGTATTGGTCCCGCATAATCCACTCCAGTATAAGTGAATGGGTAGGATTGCGTTACTCGTGCTTTTGGCAGTATTCCCATTTTTTGTGAGTTTGTGTCTGCTTTGTATCGTATGCACCTCACACATTTGTTAATTATACTCTTTACTTTTCTTGTTCCACTAATGATCCAGTATGTTTGTCGTAAATAAGCCATTGTTAATTTGTTACCACCATGCAAAGTTTTTGTATGTGCGTCTTGTATAATTAATGACGTTACGTGATGGTTATATGGTAAAAGTATTGGATGTTTTTGATTGTAAGGCAAATTGGAGTTTTGTAATCTGCCTCCAACTCTAAGTAGTCCGTCCTCGTCTATGAACGGATCTAAAGTGGATAATGTTTTATTTTTCTTCAAGGGTTGTCCACTTTGTATGGTTTTCAATTCATCTTTGAATTCCTGTTGTTGTATCTTCTGAATTATTCGTTTTACTGTCACGTTTAGTTCATTACTAGTAAGTAGCTTATTTGTTGATTGTTTGTTTGTAAATCTGTAGCAGTAAGATAACACTCTTACCATTTTATCTAAACTGGAGAATCTATTCCAGAGATCATTATTTTCAATCTCAGTTGTAGTTGTATGACACACTTTGATTTCTTGGTTCGTCTGCGGCATACCTTTCGTGATAGGAATCTGGTTGGTTTTTAACCAATGTGGCCCGTTCCACCACAGTGAATAGTTAATCAATTTTTCCGGCTCAAGACCTCTTGAAACGATATCAGCCGGGTTATCAGCAGAAATTACATGGTTCCATTCTGCGTTTGGTAAAAGTTGTTTAATTTGAGACACCCTATTGGCTACGAACGTTTGCCACCGTTCTGGCTCTCCTCTTATCCAGCCTAACGTGATCATAGAATCCGTCCAACAAAATATCGTAATGTTCTTGCAGATAAGCGCTTCTTTTACTTTTTCCATTAAACCGGCTAGTAGCAGTGCAGCGCATAACTCAAGTCGAGGTAGAGTAGTTTTTTGTTTCTTTGGCGCCACTTTCGATTTTGCTTGTAATAATGTAACGTAGTAAATGTTATTGATTTTTACGCGGCTGTATACCACCGCTCCGTAAGCTTTTTCGGAAGCGTCGCTGAAACCGTATAGCTCAATTTCTGTGCTGTCTGTTATGTAACACCATCGTGGTATTTTAATTTCTTCTATGCTTTTAATTTGGTTTTGTAATTCAACCCATTTTTTCTGGATTATGTCATCAACAGGTTGATCCCATCCTATCTCGTTCGTCCAGAGTTTTTGTATGAGCAGCTTCATTTTAATAATAATTGGCGCTAACCAGCCCAAGGGATCGAATATTTTCGCAACTTCTGACATAATAAATCTTTTCGTTGGTTTTTTATTTTCCGTTATAGTTATCTGGAAATGAAAACTGTCTTCCCGTGGTGACCATATTATGCCCAATGACTTCCTGGACTCGTCTAACGGTAGTTTGAGCAGTTGATCGTCTTTGTCTTCCACTGGTATATTTTCCAGTAGCTCTGAACTATTTGAGGACCATTTTCGTAGTTTGAAACCGCCCTTGTTTAACATGGTTATTAACTGACTCTGTAACTCTTTAGCTGCGCTTTCCTGGGAATCTCCGGATAAAATATCATCCACGTAGAAATCTTGTAAAGTAGCTTGACTTGCAATTGGGTAATTGTTTTGTTCGTCTATCGCAAGTTGTTGCAATGTTCGTACCGCAAGATAGGGGGCACTAGTTGTACCGTAGGTTACAGTTGTAAGTTCATATTCACTAATTGCGTGTTTTGGTGAAAATCTCCATAGTATCCTTTGATGTGCGTAGTCTAATTCGTTAATTTTTATGAAACGGTACATTTTCATAATATCTGCCATAAAGGCAAACTTGTGTTTTCGCCATCGTAGAAGTATAGTGGATAAGTCTTGTTGTAATCGTGGTCCTTTATACATATTGTCGTTAAGGCTTATTTTTGTGCTGCTTTTACTGCTCGCATCAAAAACCACGCGTAGTTTTGTAGTTAATGAGTCTTCTTTGATTACTGCCTGATGTGGTATGTAGTATTTTCCTGAGTTGTAGTTCGTTGTACCTACTTTTCTCATATGACCCATTTGTAGGTATTCATTCATGAAGTCAATGTATTGTTGTCGTAAATTTTCATTTTTTGCGAACTGTCGTTCTAATTGTAGTAGCCGTGCAGCGGCTTTCCTGCGTGATTCACCGTTTAAGTTTAAGTTTACGTTTGCATCTTTTAAAGAAAGTCGTACTGTGTAAGTTCCGTCTGGGTTTCTTATTGTTGTTTCTTTATAGTAGTTTTCGCAGGTCTGGTCATCATTTGTAAGTTCGTAATTTTGTGGAATTTCTTCTAATTCCCAAAATTTGGTAAGTTGTCGTACATCTTCGGTGCAAGCCACCATACTGAGTATTTTAACTCCATTCTTTGTTTCATTGGGATAAAATCCGGATAAAATCCACCCTAATTCTGTATTCTGAGCGATAATTCCGTCCCTTAGTCTTTCGAAACCCTGTAGTAATATTCTGCTGTATTCTTGGGCACCTAATATAATATCAATAGGTCCCTTTTTATAATAAGTTGGGTCTGCTACAAGTGCATTATCCAAGATTTTTTCTTGTAATTGTTGTAGATCATTCCTTGGTAGGGAACTTGTTAGCTTTGGTAGTACTATTAGCGTTACTGGTAGTTTGTAATCGCTGGAATACCTTGGTTGTAGAGTAATGTTGATTGTGTAGTTTGACGTTTTTGGTTTTTCATCTCCGATACCTTTTATTTCGGCTTGGATTTTTTGTCGTGGGTATGATAACAATTGTGCTACTTCTTCAGTACAGAATGACGCTTCTGATCCTTGATCACACAATACTCTCAGCAACTGCGGCATCCCGTCATACGCGGTAGTTCTTACTATGGCAGTAGCTAGTAAAGTAGTGTTTGTAGCGTCAGTATTTGTTGCAGATAAGTTCGAAGTCGCTATATTTTGTGGCTTCTCTGTACCTGTATTTTTTGGTGCGTATTTTTTAGCGTTGTCATTGTTTTGAAACGGCCTAGATTGATGCAATAGAACGTTGTGACCCTTATGTTGACAAATTTCGCATTGTTTATAAACTGCACTCACACATTGTTTCTGATCATCGTGATTTAAGCAACGTTTGCACATTCTTTTTTGCGCGACAGCCTTGTATCGATCGTTGACGCATAACGCCTTGAAACTAGGGCAGTGATGAATAGTATGGTCGTTATTTTGACAAAACCAACAACGTTTATATTTTTCCGTTGTCTGTCTGTCCCGTGATAGTTGCTTGTTTGTATATGATGTAGATCCGTCAAAAGACTTAAGGCAATTGAAACGGTTTTCCATAAATTTCATCATCTCGTCAAAGGATTGTATTTTATTTCGGTTTTGTAGTTGATCTTCATACTTCGTATTTGTCTCTTCATCCCATTTTCTACTGACTATTCTTATCAATAGCGGGCCCCAAGACGATGTGTTTATGCGTTGATTTTTTAGTGCCTCAAGACATTCATTTACAGTGTCATGCATGTCTCGTAATTGTGCCGCGTTAGCTCGTTGCATTTTAGGCAAATCTAATAGTTTGTCAATAAATTTAGTAGCGATCATGCGCTCGTCTTCATATCTCTGCGTCAGCAACTTCCAAGCTGTTTCATAATTTATTTCGCTTATTGTTAGATGACGTATTAATCTTGCTGCGTCGCCTTTTACGTGTGTTTTTAGGTACTGCATTTTTTCTGTTGAAGAAATCGATTTATCTTCGTGAATAATTTTTCTAAATAAGTCTTGGAATGTGTCCCAAGAGTCATAGTTCCCCGTGAATATGGGAATACTTATTCGTGGAAGTTTTCCCGAGGATTTTGTCGTAATAACTTTTTCATCTGAGATTTGAAAGATTCTTTCTTCCAATAACTCCGTAGTAATTTCATAATCTTTCTGCGTTTTTTCGAAACAAGTATCTCTGAAGTAGCTGTTGTCCAGTGTACTTTCGGCCATTAGTAGTTCGATGTGAGTTTCTTCGATTTCTAGCCATTGTTTTTGTAATGTTTGTAATAGTGTTTGTAAGTGCCATATCGGCTTATTTTGTATTACAGATTCCTTAGCCTGAGATATTTTCTTAGCTATCTGTGACATTCGGAATAGCTGTATAAATAGTTTTGGGCTACTGACTCCATCCTTGTCTTCCTCTTCATCTAAAAGTCGTGGTTCGTAGACACTTTGTACATGTTGTAGCCTTTCTTCGCATTTTTCGAGGTACTCGATTCCTTCGTCGTAACATTTTTTAATGTTGTCAAAGTAGTTTGTAGTCATATACTTATGAGTTGATAACACCTCCTGTTCCTGTAGTCTTGTATGGTTTTCTTGAACTCGCTGAAAAACTTGGTATAAGGTTTTTTTTCTCTCATTGATGTATTTTTCTGTTTTTCTTGTGGGCGAGTCTTTTTTTATGTTTGTCAATACTCTTCTGATCTCGTTGTAATCCGCTTCCTGGCTCTTGATTAATTCGTTAATTTCCTGTATCTCCATTGTGCTCTTCTTTCTTCTTCCCTAACGCCCTACCCTACTCTAACAGTCAAGTCCGTACTAGTGGTATCTGCGCTCTTGTTATATTTGTGCGACTTCTCAATCAGCTGGTGAGACCCGCTTGTGGGAGGCCAGTGACCGATCCGCAACGAGAGGCTTTCCGACAGAATACCCTAGTACAATGTTCTTCAGATTACCGAAAACTGTTGCTTTGTTGAGCACACCAGCCCCCAGTTCTCCAAAATGTCAGTCTGTCAAAGTCTATCCCTACTCTGGGCAAGGGGAACCGCGTGATTCAAATGCTCGAAGGACCAAAATGTACATCCACCCTTAACAAACGTCACGTAAGGCCGCAATATTGTCAAGGGTGTGACGGTACATGGAAATATATGATAAGTTAAGGAACCTACAAAGACCTACAAGCCTAACAGTCCCTAGCCTACCATATACTTAGTGTGTGATAAATAAATATATAGATAAGTACAGGATGTCTGCACCATGCGACCTAAGGTAACAGACGGATAGTAGACAGGAATACCAGGTTCGGGAAGGGTACACTCACTGCCAGTCACGCAGACTCACGAGACTGATCGGAGATGGCTAAAGGTGTCTTGGCCACAGTGAGGGGTAATGAGACAAGAATATAAAATTCAAATCTGATTTATTTACAAAATGTTCTGCTTATATACTAGTTTCTCTTAACACACACTATTATACTTAATTCTATGTGTCCTATGCGTGTAATATGCAACCAAGTCAATATTTTAACTGGACCGCATGAGGCAGGCAGAGTGCTGAGTCAATGTCCAAAGGTAACATTGAACAACGAAGTTATGACTTCACCGGTTTAATAGTAAGCGCTGTAATATATATTCGGTGTGTGTGACGTTCTTAAGGCCTGTGTTCGTTCCGGATAGGGCGGGAGGAAACGCCCGGGTGTCACCACTGTGTGGATCGCCCGGAGGACACGGTGGAGCGTACGGTGGAGGTCTGCCCGGCTTGGGCGGGGCACCGCCGTGTCCTCGCGGAAGCGATCGGCAGCGGCGATCTCTCGCGTCCGGCCCTGGTCCAGGCCATGGTACGGGGCGAGAGTGCATGGGAAGCCATTACCTCCTTCTGCGAAGCAGTAATGTTCGCGAAGGAGGAGGCGGGACGCGTGAGGGAGAGGCAAGCTTTGCGCCCTCACGCCCCTAGTCGCCGCAGGAGACGCCCTGGGCGTCGGGAATTGGCAGCCGATTCCCGGCCACCGTAGGCGCGGGCTTGCGGATGGTGAGCAATGGGTAGCTCGCCATCCGGTAAGGATCAGGCCCGAGTCGATGGCGCGTTGTGTCCCACGCGCGCCTCAAAGAGATGTCAGCAGCATTGAAGGGGTCCGCTAGGACCGATGCCAGCCGGGGTTGCGGGATGTTCGAAAGAGTTACCGTGGCCCCGGCACAGGCAACAGAAGGAACACGGGTGGGTTTTAGTCAGTAAAAGTCTGACACGCCCTCCCGCTCCGCCCAGAGCTGGAGAAGTCATTTGATGATTTCCCATCCACAAAAAAAAGGCCTGTGTTCACCAACATTCAAACCACCGGTTAGGTATTTCAGTTATTCAGTTGGTTTATGTCAAATTTCCTAAGGAAAGAACTGATTAATTAACTAAACAGCCGTTTTAAAAGTCGGTAAACTCTGCCCTAAATTG
Organism: Fissipunctia ypsillon; assembly: GCA_947568875.1. Taxonomy (NCBI): domain Eukaryota; kingdom Metazoa; phylum Arthropoda; class Insecta; order Lepidoptera; family Noctuidae; genus Fissipunctia; species Fissipunctia ypsillon. The sequence continues at coordinate 7,879,421 of OX387659.1, read as the reverse complement.
TGCTATAACAGGTCACGTTCAATGCGAGATACCCTTCGCATATAAAATCGTTGAACAATATTCAGTCCTTTATAGCAGTTTGATATTTGCTAATTACTGTCATCTTTAAAGTCGCAGTGAAGTTGATAGTAAGTATATTTTTAACACGCTTTTATTAGCTTCACTTGTAACTAACTAACAATGTAAAAAAATCTTGGAAGTAAATTTTAACCTACTTATAAATTGTCGTATCGAATTAAACTTTGTATGTATATGTAGTTCGGATTACGATACTACAATTTGGTATCTTGGAGCTGATCTGATGATGGAGCCAGAAGGTGTATAGTGGAACTCTTCAGTGGCTACTAAGTAGTAAACCCCTCGAGTTTGGGCTCATATGATTTGTTTTTATGAGTATGATGATATATTGCATATTATTTTTATGATGTATTGCACTTAGTGTCGAGGGTCTGATGATGGAGTCAAAAGGTGGATAGTGGAACTTTTCAGTGGCTACTGCCCGAATGACCATAGGTACGGGGAGTACCGAAGCTTTTGTGCCTCAAAGTGACCTTGGGTACGGGGCGTACCCAAGCGGGAAAGATTTGGAGTACTTGTAAATAGAGTCTTATTGCTATAACTTTAATGATTATTTCTCCTTGGTAGCACTTGCACCTTGTTCAATATGAAGTAAGCAACATTTTAAGACACGACAACACTACAAACATTCACTCAAAGATTTAAAAAATATACTTTTTGTTCTGTCAGTTGTTCGACGGTTAATGTACAGATATATTATACCTATATTAACCGACCACTCACACCGAAGATACTATCGCGAGCGACAGGTTGAAAGATTGAAAGATGCTCAAACAAGGTTGTCTGTAAAAGATCGCTTTTAGCGATTAGACCGCCCATTGTGTCACCCTATGTGTAAAAGGAGACGGAAACGATTACATACAATCTTGGGCCTAAATGTAACGAGATAAAATTGGTGTGAATTAATAGATTTAAACTTATCAGCCCCTCGCTGAAAATTCTGTAAGTTTTGACCATCTGAGAGCCGAGTTATTAGAGGTTTAGTAAAAGTAAGGTTATGTCCCAATCTTTAACTAACAACTGATTCCTGAAGTGCAAAAGATGTTCTTTAAACACTATTTATTATATTTCGTCTAAGGGTCGTCGGCCTAGTGTATTGCAGTGACTAGTTGCTATCCTTCAATTCACAGAGCGATCCATAGTTTCAACAATATCCAATCCACAAGGCGGCGGTAAAATCCAAAATAACAATTCCAAGTCAAACGTGTGAGCGATCTTCGGTGTCCAGTGTGAAAGCAAGGGTCGTACAAGGTAAGCAGGGTCAGAATCCGTAAACAACAACGCAGTGGTCGTTAAAATTAAATAATCTGGAAAGCATTCAAAACGCATCGGAAAACACGAAACGAGTGAACAAGCAAGAGCAGTTGGCAACTGTCTGCTGTCATTGTTGAGCCGACTCACAGCTGTCATGCCAGTGACATAGACTAAAAATATAAGACTGATTTTAATCGATATGAAATCGATATTCATTATTTTGGTTTTTCAGTAATTAATTGATATTTAATTTATTAATGCATGTGATTAAATGCACTTTGTTGTATATAAGTATATTTAGTGCATTTAATTACTCGAGTTAATTACCTAGTGCGAAGGTTTTCTTTTTGTATTTTTGTAATCGATTACTTATAACTATATTTCTCCTAATTCTCCGCTTCCAGATTAAGAATTGAGCAGATTTTTGATATTCTAAGATAAAAAAATATGACTAATTTTTTAGATCATATCTCAGCTTATTACATTTGGGCCCACCGTTTTCCATCTCCTTTCTACATTTATATCTGTAATTTTTATGGTGTACAATAAAGAGTATTCTATTCTATTCTATTCTATTCTTTCACTATTGTAAATAGCTATATCAGATATGTGTTTTGTCATGCATTATTTTTAGTTCTGGAGCCATAGCGCTTCATGGCGCGCTTCTCCCGGTCTGCTCCGACTTTCGTTATCTCGGTTCACTTGTGTAAAGCGATGGCGAAGTAGATTGGACTGTTAAGCACAAAATTTACACTGGATGGATTAAATAGCGGCAGATCACGGGAACAATGTGTGACTCCCGCATTCCCCACTTTTATAAAACAATGGTTAGACTACGGGGCAATTACATAACACACTTATAGTAGGAATCGATTTCATTTTGACAGTTCAATATGCTTCAAAATCACTTAGATTGTGATCGATAATGTGTTACGCAAATAGGGGTGTTATATGGATCAGAATGTTGGGCCACAAAAAGGATTAATGAAAGGCACCTGCATGCAGCTGAGATGAGAATGCTAAGAGGGGTGTGTGGTGTGGTGTTACGTGCATGGATAGAATAAGAAATGAGTACATAACACGAAGTCTAAAAGTGGCACGGTGACTGAAAAGTTGTGTGGAATTCGGTTGTCATGGAATGGGCATGTGATGCGACGGAACGAGGAAAAAATGTCGATAGGAATAAGAGATCTTCCCTCGGAAGGTCAAAGAAATAATGGATGGACTGTGTGAAAGATGATTAGGCTAGAAAGGGGTGACTACCGAGATGATGACTAATAGAGAAGTATGGAAGAAAGAAACATGTTGCGCCGACCCCAAATAAATTGAGAATGATGATGTGCTCCTAAAGTGTATTTTGCCTCACATACCATCTTTGGTGAACAAAAAACTACGAATGTTTCAAATTTCTGCATAAATCACACACAAATGTGTGTGAGAAACACATAAATACTGAATAATAATGAACAAAAACAAAACCTGTTTGGGATGGATCCATCTAAATTTTGATAAAAGCACGCTAAAAAATAGACGGTCTGGGGACTGCCGACAGAAGTGAAAACTTTAGACTAACAGTTATAGGTTAATAAACTTTGTAGGAAAATGATTTTAAAATGTAAAAATGTACAGAATTTTGATATCTAAAGGCTTGAATGAAAAAAAAAATGGATGAAAATAACAAAACTTGATATTAGTTTGAATTATGTTCGTTTTATTGTAAACCAAATTATATGAAAGTCATACCACGGCACGAATAGGAAATATTGTACAGATTACGAATCAGTTACAGTTTTATAAGGGTTTCATAGTAAAATAGCGAGAAATCGGGGTGTCAACGCAAGTAGTTGAAAGGGGGCGGGGCCTCGCCAAGGTCGCCGCCATTGTAGCGAATTAATTTAATTCGCGAATGCCAACTGTTGAAGGGATATGACAGCAATTTAGAAGACATTAGCGTGTTAAATAGAGTAATTTGGTTACAGCGCCCTCTAGCGTTGAGTATTTGAACTCGTTGTAGCATATCGCATATTGCGAACCCGTAAGCCCCTACCTAAAAGTGCTCAACTCGCCTAAAGAAGTTTTCACTTCAAAAAATAAAATGCCCTTTACTTTGAACAATGGCTTATATTAAAAAAATATAGAAACATTTTAATGTATATAATAGAATATTTTAATTTGCATTAAAACATGGTACAACAATGGTCTTAATAATAGGGTTATGATCAACATGTCTCGCCATGGATTGGTAATTATTTTAAAGAAAACAAGTTAGAATTACCTAATAACTGCTTTTATATCAATAATATTAGTGTGTGGTATGTCAGTATGAATATCTACTTTTGAATACTAATGTTTTGCAGAATAACATTATGGTAAAAATGCAAAATTAAATAATCATCCTATGTTGGTAATTGTGTTGTTTGAAGTACCGTGTGAAGGTTTCTGTTGTGGCATGTCGTTTGGTATGCCATTCGGTGCGCCATTTGATGTGCCGTATGTTAGGATGTTCGGCATACCCGATGGATTGTTTGGCAGGCCCCATTGGTTGTTTGGCATGCCCGATGGATTGTGTGGCATTCCCCATTGGTTGTTCGGCATACCCGATGGATTGTTTGGCATGCCCCATTGGTTGTTGGGCATGCCCGACGGATTGCTCGGCATGCCCCAGTGGTTGTTTGGCACGCCCGACGGATTGCTCGGCATGCCCCATTGGTTGTTTGGCATGCCCGACGGATTGCTTGACATGCCCCATTGGTTGTTTGGCATGCCCGATGGATTGTTTGACATGTCCCATTGGTTGTTCGGCATGCCCGACGGATTGTTTGACATGCTCCATTGGTTGTTCGGCATGCCCAATGGATTTTTTGGCATGCCCCATTGGTTGTTTTGCATTGCCCATAGATTGTTCGGTCTTGCCCATGGACTGGTCGGCACTGCCCATGGATTGTTTGGCATTGGAATTACCCACGGATTGTTCTGCATTGCCCACGGATGGTTCTGAATGGCCCACTGATCGTTCGGCATTGCCCATGCATTGCTAGGCTGATTCAGCATGCCATTCTGTGGACCATTTGAGGATCCGGAATTAGGTGGTGGAGGTGTCGCATCGGCTGGTCTGTCAAAGTTCTTTACAATGGAATCGTTATAACCTCTAATGTCTGGACCGAAGTTGTTTGTAGTTTCCAGCACTGCGATTCCATCTTTATATCCAATTTTTCCGCCTAAGTTAAGACTGAAAGAAGCGTTTTTACCCGTAACGAACGACTTGTGTGTCTCAGTGTAATGTCCTCTGCCATCTTCAAATAATGGTAAGCCTGAAATTAGCATTAGAATATTAAATTTTTGTATAAACAATTAATAATCGTTTTGACTAACGGCTTCTAAGGGTTGAATACTTAAACGCGACTGAATACAATACACATACACTCTCACATAAAGACACACTACGCACAGGTATTAACATTGAATCTCTCACTAACATCCAATATTTGTTTCTAGCTGATCCGACTGACGTTGTCCTGTCCAAACGATAGTTCGTACAAAAATCCCATTGAAAAAAGGACGTTCAGCTTTTCCTGTATTTGAAAAGTTTTCGGGAAACTTTTCCAATTTTTCTTTCCATATAAACCTAACTCGGACTATTACGAACATTTTGAAACAATAAATAGTCAAATCGGTGCAGCCGTTCTCAAGTTATGCGCTTACCAACGAACATCATTTCATTTTTATTTATAGAGATAGATTTTAAGTGCCGTTTTGTTACTAGATTGAGGTTCGATTTAACCAAAGTCAGATATCTTTTATCCACGGTTAAAAATGAACATCTGGCAATTTTCCTAAGAAAAATCTGTCAAAAATGAAAAATTAATTCGCTGGATTACACTTATACTAGGTATAAAAGTTTGGCCGGATTCGCCCTAAGTAATTTATGCTGTATTATGGAAGAACGGAGGCTCCTAAAACAGGCATTGTTTACTTAAAAGGAGGCTCCTAATACTAAGCCCTTTTTGTAAAATGAAGCATAAATAAGCTTTGTTCTAATTTTAAGTCACCGTTGAATCATAAGCTGCCTGTGTCACTCGAGATAAGGCCCAAACGTTATTTAATAGATACGTACTTCGGCTAAGCGTTATTCCAGTCTCTGTCGCACAACTGTTAAACCACGAGTGTAGGATAGAGAGGGGAACATGTCTAACTCAAATCACGTGCTAAGAAATGTTTATAGATCTCGGCCGGATGTTTATAAGTCCCGACTATCTGAGGTCAGGGTGCTTACATAAAGAAACAGGTTTCCGGTGCAGATAAACCCGTACGGGTCGGTACCGATCGGTGCAGATATAATCATGTTATCTTATGCGCTCACTTATAAAGAAACAGGTTTATACTTGTCGGTGCCGACTACCTGGACCGAGCCATACCGATCGGTACCGACCCGCACAGGCTCACCTGTACCGGAAACCTGTTTCTTTATGTAAGTACCCTTAGGGTCAAGGTTTATAATATGATTATACCTAGTTGTTGGAATAGATAAACATTAACCCCCTTACTAATAATGTTGTATAGCGTCTGTATAGACAACACAACGCTTTGTCTTCTTCTTTCGAAAGTCAAATTACTGACGACAGAAAGAGAGAAATCGGTGTGTAACTATTCACCTGATATAATACGTTTATTAGTAAGAAGGTGGCTATGTCTCTTACGAATTTCACGTACGGTCTGGAGTCCCACAAGGCTCCCATCTTGGCCCAGTATTATTTTTGCTCTTTATAAATGACATCACAAGTCAAATTAAGCATTGCGAAGCTTTGTTGTTCGCTGATGACTTAAAGATTTATAGAAAAGTCACGGAGCCTGCAGATAGTACGCTTGTTCAAAGTGACTTAATAAACATTGAAAACTGGTGCATAGCTAACAATATGACGTTAAACGCACAAAAATGCTTCTTTATTCGTTTCTCGAAAAAAAAGTCATCCTTTCATACTACCTACACATTGTGCAACACCACGTTGTCAAAGGTACGTGAAATACGAGACCTAGGGGTACTGGTCGACGATGAACTAAGCTTTAAGCCACACATCAACGACATTGTTAAGAAGTCTGCACAGATGCTTGGTTTTGTAAAACGGAACACTAGGGGCTTCCAACTACCAAAAACCAGAATAGTCTTGTTTAATACCCTGGTGCGAAGTCGGTTGGAATACGCTAGTGTTGCCTGGAACCCGTTCTATGCAGTTCATTCACAAAGAGTTGAGAGAATACAAAGAGCATTCACTAAACATCTAGCCTTCATATTTATTTATTTATTTAACAGTTTATGTACACACATATTAACAAACAAGAAGAAAGGAACAGAAAAATACGTACAAAGGTGATGCTTATTTCTAAAGAAATCTCTTCCAGCATACATACATACATACAGCATACATATCTAGAAATATTAGCCACCGCTGTCCGTATGAGCAGCGCCTACACTTCTTCAAAATAAAGACGCTGCGAGACCGTCGCCGCTCGCGTGATCTAATTTTTCTGTACAAAGTTGCAAACGGGTTTATAAAATGTAGTGATCTAGTCGAACGTATCCAATATTCAGTCCCTTCAAAACCTCCCAGATATCCTATCGCTAGATTGTTTCATATCCCTTTCCGCAAATCCAACCTTGGTCTCAACGCTCCCTTACTACGAATTTGTAGAAATTACAACAGTCTTTGTAAATCACCAGAAACCGATTTACACGGTGTATCACTAAACAAGTTTAGAAGATCAGTCTCTGAGGTACGGGAGTGCATAAATTTACCAATAAATAAATAAATATTTTTTGTAAATTCAATTTCAATGTTAGTAACACTACAAATCCATGTTTATAAACCTTCGTTATCATTCACACTCGAAAATGCTAACATTGATAACACAGTTATTGTCATAATTATCATTGTAAATATTAAGTTTATTGCAAATAACTATCTACTTTATTTTGTATTCTAATTTTATTAATTCTTTTTTCCTGTATTTTATATTATGTTTTCTTATACAATTACGTCGTTGTCCTTATTGTGAATGCTGCGTATACCTGTAATAGGCATACATACCAGCACTTTTACTTTGTCTTGTTTTATTATTAACTCATTGTATGTATTGCTGTTGGTGTACCAAATAAATAAATAAATAAATAAGAAGGTTATAGGACAAAGCGATCGCAATAAGAATAAATGCTGGTTACGGGTTCGATTACCGAAGGTATGTTTTTAATCTAACCTCTAATAATTCCCATTTTGCGCTCCTTAAAATATTATTGAACACTCTAATATAATGATTGCACCTCTTTTGTGAACCTCTGTGGTTCTAAAAATACTAACATAACATAAAAATACTAAATGGCTAAGTAACTACGACCAACTATGGAACTATGGTATACTCAAGGAAGATGCGTCTGCAGTCCATTGGAACTCTATGGCGGAAGCCATTTCGGTTGACGACAAGGTTGCGATCTTCAATGATGTGGTGGTCAACCTGTATGACATCCATGCTCCCGTCAAAAAAGTGAAGTTAAAACGCCCACCTGCACCATGGATGACAAGAGGAATTCAGATGGCAATGCGACGTAGGGACCGTGCATTCCGTAAATTTAAAAGGGATCGTGCTGATGAGAACTGAACACTATACAAGGCTGCTAGGAATAGATGTAATCAGATGATACGCAATGCTAAACGCCGCCACATTCTAGATACTATCAGTTCTTCTTCTTCTGCCGATACTTGGAAATTTCTTGGAACTCTTGGTATCGGTAAACCGCGACATTTAGATCTTCCTAATTCAATTGACTTGAACGATCTCAACCGTCATTTCTCCACTGTTCCATCCATGGATCGTCTAGTCAAGCAACAAACTTTGTCTCTAATTTCTGGTCTAACGCGTCCTCATATTAATCCTTTCAGATTCGTTCCAGTTGAACCGGGAGAGATCAAAAAGATCATCCTATCCATTAAATCAAAAGCGGTAGGATGTGATAATATTATCCGTGGTATGATCATAACTATATTGGATCATCTCCTACCCGCGATTACCCACATTGTAAATTTTTCCCTATACACCGGAGTATTCCCTTCCCTGTGGCGCAAGGCCTATGTTCGTCCGCTACCTAAGGTTCCTAATCCCTCTCTTCCTAGCGACTTCCGCCCCATTTCTATCCTTCCCTTCCTATCCAAGGTGCTCGAGGCCTGCGTCCACAAACAATTCTCCACTTTTATTCATCTTAATTCACTCATTAGCCCTCTTCAGTCTGGGTTCAGGCCCGGGCACAGCACCGTTTCCGCCCTCCTTAAAGTGACTGGCGATATAAGGGCAGGACTGGAAGACACCAAAGTTACTGCACTAGTGTTGGTCGATTTCTCGAATGCCTTTAATACCGTCAGTCACGACATCCTGCTAGCCATTCTGTCCTATGTTTTGGTCTCTCCCGAGAAACTGGGATGGTTCTCCTCTTACCTTCAGGAACGTCAGCAGTCCGTCCAGGTTGGGGATTCTTCATCATGCTGGTGTGATTTGGTAACGGGCGTTCCTCAAGGCGGTATTCTTTCTCCTCTTCTGTTTTCTATATTTATTAATCTTATAACTTCTGAACTTCTGTGTGCGTATCATCTGTATGCTGATGACTTGCAGTTGTACTGTCAAGGGAAGGTTGATGAAATACCTGAAGCTATTGACAAATTAAATAGAGACTTGATAGCCATAAAAACCTGGTCTGATAGATTTGGTGTTGCAGTAAACCCTAATAAGTGTCAGGCAATCATCATCGGTAGTTCTCGGAGTATGAGTAAGGTGGATAGTACAACCTTGCCACCAGTTCTCTTCAATGGTACAATCGTTCCATTTAGCAATGACGTGAAGGACCTAGGCTTGCACATTGATAGTACCCTGAACTGGCGTATCCAAGTCGCTAGGGTCAGCCAGAAGGTTACTGGAACATTGCGGGCTCTGTACCGACTGAAAAAATTATTACCAACGAGAACGAAGACAATGCTTGTGCAGTCCTTAATTTTTCCTATCATCGATTATGGTGATGTGTGCTACTATGACCTGAATGCAGATCTCCTCGACAAACTTGACCGTCTTCTCAATTACTGCATTCGATTCGTTTTCAATCTGCGTAAATATGATCATGTCTCTGCGCATCGGTCGCTTCTTAAGTGGTTGCCTATACGCCAGCGCAGAGAGCAAAGGGCGCTGACCACCTTGTTTTCATTTCTTGACTCTCCCACTTCCCCTAGTTATCTTGCCCCCCACTTTCAGTACATTTGTGCCAACCACAATAAAAATCTACGTTCATCAAATAATCGCCTTCTTCAATGTCCCTCTCATCGCACAGACTTTATTCACTCTTCCTTCTTCGTTCAGTCTATCTCTCTGTGGAATGCGCTCCCCCTGGAAATCAGGATGGCTACCAACCGATTATCCTTTAAAATAAAAGTTCGCGAGCACATTCGTAAGAAGCTGGCAGTATCATCACAACGTTAACGTTTTCCCATTGTTTGTCTTATTTGTTTTAGTATATTCGTGTATTTATGTATATATTTATTTGCGCTTATTTATATATAATTAGGTATATATTATTATATTTATAGTTTGTAATAGGTATATGTGTATCTTTATATTTAAATAAAGATGTATTCCACAATTTCTCATAACTGCACCTACCACTGTTTGTCTCTGCATCACCCAAAGGTTGACTGGTAGAAAATGCCTATGGCATTAAGTCCGCCTCTGTACTTTTCTGTGCATGAAGTATTAAATAAATAAATAAATAAATAAACTATGAGGAAAGGCCAGAAAGTTAAAAGAGGCTCAATTATTTAAAAAAATGTGCATCATTAGAAGCGCAAAAGTTTTTAGAAGTTCATTTATTTATAAAAGGGTCCATCATTAGGGTCCATCATTCCCGAACAGATTCAATGTATGAAAGAGACACAGATACCTATTATTTCATTTCAGATGCATTCAATACAGGAGAGCATTAGAATCACACAAACGTTTCTACAGACTGTAGTGAATTAATAATGTAAGTAGGTACTCACAGTGCACACACACCACGGTCAGGACAAGCGAACACTGTAACAAAACAGGTACTTTAGGTCAACCAAAGGTTTTATGTTTAACACCTTCAGTAGCATTCGTAGATACATGTGATTTCACTTTAGTTTAACAGTTAAACAAAAGTAGCTGAGCGGATTGATTTTCCAGATCGAACGTGCGGAAGAAAAATTGTGAGGCCCGTTTCAGCTAAAATAAGAAAGCGACTCAAACCGTTAATCTCTTCGTTGTCAAGAAGACTTTCTTGTTCTATCAAACTGACATACGTTCTTAAAGTATTTCAAATAAAGTTCAAATTCACATTCTCTCAACAGCTGTTAACTGATGGTCACACTACAATGCACGTTCTGTCAGGAAATCATACATCAGTTTCTACAGGTGTACATAAAAATTTCGCAAAAATAGTTGTTGTTAGTACGCTTCATGTTAATAACTGCATGGAGTTGATGACTTTGAAAGTGATTATCATCGAATATCAACTACTGAACTACTAAATATATTAAACCAGCCTCAACCTGTCATACCCCGTGGCCACGAGCCATCGCTCGAGGTCATGAACGGGCCCTTACACTGTTTGTCCCCCGCACCGTGAACGGGACATTAACGAGAAACGAGATTATTCAAACCGAACGTGACGTCCCGTTCGCTTGTCCACACCACGACCGAACTCGGCGGCTCAGTTTGATCTCGCTGTCGAGCGGGGTAAGCGCGTTTTCGTAGAAATAAAACAAACTTAGGAGGATGCCTAGGTTGAACAACTTCTTATGCTTTTGTACGTTTGAAGGCGTAGGTATTGCAATGCATACACCCAATCCATTCAATCAATTTTCTGCATTAGCCGAAAAGTAACTCCTAATTCTGTGGGAATAGTAAAGAACGTCTAACCTATCCGAGATGGTGCAAAAATTTTCGAGCTCGCGTCGCTCGCTCTTATCATGCATAAACGTGCGGCCATGGTGCCCCTCGCCCGCGCCTGGCCAGTATATCGATGGTATAGAAGACAAATGTTATACAAGTGCAGATTTCGAAAAATAACACAGATAAGTACTTTAAAATATTGGTTAAATATAGTAAACACACTATCACTGCATATTTCTGTGTAATAACGTGTTAAACGTTCAACTTTCTTTAAACGGCTCTCCTGAAAAAATTACGAATATTGCATTTATAACATTTGTCTTAGAAAACCATCCTAGAGACTATCGATTAGACAAAACAAAAGACGGGCGAACGGCGCCGGGGCATCTGTTGCGCCAAACTATTTGAGAGTTCGGGACTGGGATCCCGATGCTCGGTTGACGGATGTGCGGTAGAGCCCGGCCATAGTAAATGCACTGTCGCTACTTCAGCGCCGTCATCTCGTTCTTGTTGACGTCCCGTTCACGGTGCAGTGGACAAACAGCCTTAGAAACAAAGTTATTATTAAAAAAAGCACTTACAAGTAACTTCATAATTTCCGAGACAGCAGCAATCAATCTAAGTTTGAACTCACTGACAAGGCTTTAAGTACTGAGCAGTTATCTCATGTTTTATAGGCTCACAAGTGATTAGAGTGTAGGTAATCATTCTTTACTGCCGGTGACCAACTTGTCATCGGGCAGTCAGAGTAGATAACATTCTTATCTGTGTTTACAAGCTTTTTTAAATTCGTGGGAATCCCAATGTGAAGTAAGTAAGGGTCAAGCTCCAGCTGTTCTAAGGTCAACGATATTCATTATCACTTGTTATTATTGCAAATATTAATTTAAGAGCGATTTTCTTGTTTTTTATAAGAGAAGATAAGATATATTTATTTGCTCAATCATGTGTACACATACAAGAATAAAAACGTGCATGCAGTATAACATAAAAATACAGGTTCAGACAAGTTTGCCACATATTTATTATGCCGTGCAAATATGAATAATTATGATTGATAATAATCAGTGATCGGAATAGGTAGTGCTAATTTGCCTAAACTTCGAGAAAGGAAGTAACATAGAGTGAATAATACCTCCTCTAAAATCGCGGAATAATTTTAATGCCGTTTAAATCCTGGGATTTAAGAACCACGAGTTATTTATTGGACTTTATTTATAGATAGATAGAATACTCGTCGCTTCTCATACAGAGAAGGCATGAGCATTGATCACCATGCTTGCTCATCGTCCGGGAGGTAGCGTGTGTTGCAAATACAAAAGTCATAGTAAGCCGGCCGATGTTGACATCGATAGTTGGTCTAATAAGTGAACCAACCGTCAGCTGCTCGAGTAGCGGTGGGTGTGGGAGATTGCGAAAGTGGTAAAAAAAAAATGTACGCCGGCTGAAACTTTTTTTATAAATAGTTAACATCATACTGAGCTGAAAAAATATCGTCAGCTGTATCGTGGAGGGGGGGACTATGCCTCAGATGAGGAACAAGACTTCTCCCGGGAGTTAGGGTCCGTAGGGTCGCTACTGCCCAACAGCTCGCTACATACTACTCTGCAGGTTTCTGTATCTCTCTTGGTCTGGCTCCCCACCCTGGACCCGATCTGGCAAAGTAAACTCTACCAGCACAGACCTAGAGTTCAGGAGCGCGCAAGCTCCACCACCACGTCAACGTGAGATACGGCGGTGGGGTTATTATTATTACAACCTACTTTAATACATCCTGTTTTCGTTGAAAACACTATTACTTACATGATTCGACTGGAAGTTTCCACAAATCTACCCTGAAACCAATACCAACATAGAATATTGTGTTCCAAAAAAAAAGTTCGTCAGATACAGCGGCATGGAAGTAGCAAAAACTACATGATTTCCGTAGACCCTGTGCTACGTCGTAGCAACAAAAGGATCTTCGTAGATCTCGTGCTACGGCGTAGCAACACTACCGACCGTGTAAACTTGCCTCTCTCGGAATACGTCAATACGATAGTCGACATTGTAGTTGCTTACTTAATTTATTGATTGACTAATATATATTATACAATAACTAAGGATTGATATATTAAGGAATAGGCTTACTTAGTAGCAAGTTACAAGGAGTATTTCAAATACATTTTATTCGCAAAGCCGGTTATCTGTGTCACCCTATATGAGTATTTAGGGGTTGTTTTTTACAAAACGTCATTTCGTGTTTATCAGTTTGGCAACCTTCGTAACCCTTTGGTGTTGCAGCCTGCTGATCCAGACACCTACAACTTTCAGAAGTAATACAAATCACTTTAAAAAATAGGCAAAGGAATTGCTAAAGTTATTTATAAAACTAGCTGTGCCCGCGTTTTCGTTCGCGTGGATGTCGAAAATAACTTCCCTATTTGAATCGGATTTTGTTCACAATTTCATGGGTTTTAATTTTTTTAGCGCGGAACGCTAATTTTTTTTCTAAAATAAAAGGTGCCAAAGTTAGTCCTTATAACATCTTCACTCCAGTGCAAGTCCCGTCAAAATCATTTCGGAGATTAGCCGGAACAAACAGACAGACTGACAGACAAAAATTAAAAAAATAGTTTTTGTTTCATTATTTTATAACTTTGATTACCATTAAAAAATTATAGTGAGCCAACCTTAAAAGATAAACATGTATGTTATAGAAGACTTTTTTTTAGAACTTTTAAGAGGAACAATTCCGTCATACATGATTGATGCGTAACTTTAACCGTTTACGCAGCGCACGCATCGGAAGCTCTCAAAAGGAATACATTTTCCCCATTTTTGCAACATTTTTCATTGATACTCCGCTCTTATTGGTCATAGCGTGATGTTATAACATGCTATAATAATTATTATCTTTAACCTTTTAGTTTGTTGTGACTGCCAACTGGAACGTCGGACTGCCGAAATATCAGAAACAGATAACATATTGTCGAAGTGAAGTTTGACCTCGCGTAGAGCGGATGCTATCCCTGTTGGCTCTATTAACTTACTGACTTCACGTTAGATAAGTACCTACATCATATCGCTAAAGGGTGTCCGTATGGATTGAGGAGCTATGTTTCATATTTAAACGCGGGTACTACCAATATTTAGTAGTAAATTATCCGATTTTGTAGGCCTGATCCTGAAATTTGTAGTAAAACCCTTAAAAAGTTACAGGACGTTTAATGTGGCTCCTCAATCCAGACGTTCTGAATCAAGATGGCGGCTGCGAATATATAAGTATTTTAACATGTTTCGTCATGGGTGTCGTTAACATAGTTTTCGAGGGTGCTAAAGTCGATAGTGAGGTCAAAATGTAAATCCAAGATGGCGGCTGCGAAAATTTTGTCTTTGTTTTAAATCTTATGTGAGAAGAAACTTCGTCCCTGACGTCCCCCGACCGCACACGTTTTTTATCGTCCAGCAATAAATCCGTGCGCCGCTTCTCGGATACTATATAAGCAGCGCGAGAAGACATTGTTTACCTGGATTAACACATAGGGTACTTTTAATCCCGGTGGTAAGTTCCTGTGGGATATTTTCCGACAACCACGCGGGCGAAGCCGCAGGCTAAAACTAGTTTGTAGTATAAAAATAAAATGAAAAACTATCCAATTTCGGTAATACAACACATTTTATGTGGCTCCTCAATCCTATACTAAAATAGTTGATCAATTCGGATAACAAAAGCACGAATATTTAGTAGAAATTTCTACTAAATATTGGAGTAATCCAACATCCTACACGTTCAGTATTTCAAAAGATAATTAATAATTTGAATATTCCTTTGTAATATCCTTAGTATTTTATTCCTATTTTAGTTTCTTTCTTTCTTTTATCTTTGGAAATACTAAATGTGTAGGAAGTTAAATTACACCAATATTTAGTAGTTTCTACTAAATATCTGTGCTATTGTTATCCGATTTGATCACGACGAATTCGGTTATCTTGTAGTGACCTCAGTGTTATTAACAATAAAGTGACTTATTAACAATACTACTGTCAAAGTTCAAGCAGTACGTTTAAAAATGATGTATCGTTAAGGAAAACGGTGATATTTAGGTACAGCTATAAATATGCATGACATGAGCCTAAATAAATATAAAAGTTTTCCTTAACGGTACATAATTACTTATTCTAATTTCCTGTCTTTCGGTCAGTCTCAATAACATGATTTCAGTAAAATGCGACAATTTTGACAATTTTTGGCAAATATTTTGCAGTGTCACTTATTATAAGTAGGGTTCAGACCCCACCGACTTTGACCTTATCCCAATTAACTAAAGAACTGTTGAACCCAGATGTGGTTCCCTCCCCCGCATCCATTCCTCACACACTGAGCATAATCAAATAAGTTTTTGCCGCCCATGATATTGCATCGTGGCATTTCTTGAGGGAGGCCTATGTCCGGAAGTGGACGTGTTTTTACTCACTCACGGTGATGATTCAACTCGTAGTCTTTATACCTATCCTACATCGGTTCTTAGTAACTAGCCAGTGTGACGATATAGATTCATATTCATTTATTTATTACATTTATGGAGAATGGCGCACTAATGCGCAATAAGAGAGTGATGGTATTATTATGCATTCGTCAGACATCCTGAGTCGACAGTCGCGCTACCACCCATACTTAATATAATAAATTCGAAAGTATATAACTCTGCCTGTCCCGTCTAGGAGTGAAAAGGTAACAGATAGACTCGGTTACCTTTTCACACATTTCGATGGAATTTGGCAAACAGGTGACCGTGACCTTTATCCTATATATACGACTCTTATCGACGTCCGTGACGATATTAGAAGTATTACACAGAAACGCTGTAACAAAAACTTAGTCAATTCTCTGATTGTGATGTTATGCACAGCGTAGTTTCAATAACGTCTAACGCAGTTGAGAGTGATTGTGTAAAGTCGGAAAATGATTCTCCCTGTCCTTGACGAAATCCTGCCTATCCTATGCTATATCCTAAACTACTCTATTTCCTATGGTGTTTTTCCATCTTTGTAGAAAGGGGAAAAGGAAAACTGACTCCTTTATCCAAAAAATTGCCTTTTCAAAATGCCATCCTATCTCCTTCTTGCCTTTCCTCCAAAGTCCTAGAACGCCTTGTCCACAATCAGCTTAGTGGTTTTTTAGAACCAAATATTTCGCTAGTTACGTTTGTATTGCCATCAACTGGACTCAAATCCAGACTCGGGTTGCTAAATTGCAGGTGGAATAACCGCGAAAAGCATTCCACCTGAGCTAGGCACAGGGCAATTTCTCTTACAGGCTATGCTCACCACAGTAGCCGACAAAGCACATGCGGTGAAGGGACACAAAAATCTCCAGTGGACTGTGAAATTTTGCACCTGTGTTACATAGAGTTATGTTACATAGAATTATGTTACATAGAGTGTTTACATACATACATACATATAATTGTGGTTTAAGTAAATAAAAATAAAAAAATATTTTAGCGATTGTGTGCCGCTGAATCATAGGCACATGAAACATTTCAGCTTTGTTCACGATGGCACCAGGCTTACCAATCCTGTGGGGTTGCAGATGTTCATAAATGGTGGTGACCACTTACCATTCCTGTGGGGTTGCAGATGTTCATAAATGGTGGTGACCACTTACCATTCCTGTGGGGTTGCAGATGTTCATAAATGGTGGTGGCCACTTACCATTCCTGTGGGGTTGCAGATGTTCATAAACGGTGGTGACCACTTACCATTCCTGTGGGGTTGCAGATGTTCATAAATGGTGGTGGCCACTTACCATTCCTGTGGGGTTGCAGATGTTCATAAACGGTGGTGACCACTTATCATTCCTGTGGGGTTGCAGATGTTCATAAATGGTGGTGGCCACTTACCATTCCTGTGGGGTTGCAGATGTTCATAAACGGTGGTGACCACTTACCATTCCTGTGGGGTTGCAGATGTTCATAAACGGTGGTGACCACTTACCATTCCTGTGGGGTTGCAGATGTTCATAAATGGTGGTGGCCACTTACCATTCCTGTGGGGTTGCAGATGTTCATAAACGGTGGTGACCACTTATCATTCCTGTGGGGTTGCAGATGTTCATAAATGGTGGTGGCCACTTACCATTCCTGTGGGGTTGCAGATGTTCATAAATGGTGGTTACCACTTACCATGAGGTTAATTGATTTTTAGTTGTACGTATCCAAAGGGTGAAAACGGGTCCTTAGTATCAGTAATACGTAATAGGCTCAAACCTACGCCGCCAATAAAGTTCATCCGTCTGTCTGTCACCAGGCTGTACCTTTTAAACTTTCATAGCAAATATTAAAACCGGCCAAGTGCGTGTCGAACCATGCACAATGAAGGGTTCCGTAGTTGGGATGAAGAAAGAAGAGACAGTTATCCCAAGAACAAACTTAACATTGTAGTTGAAAAACATGTTCTCCCATACATTCTTAGTGCTTGTTCACGTTAACTCGCGGGCGCGGTCACAAAATATCAAACACATTGCATACCTACTATGCAAGTGTTCACGTACCGAACGTAGGTGCGGTGGAAGTAGCGGGCAAGCTAGCGACTGGCGCGTGCGGCGCGCTCGCGGCTATATCAAACGTGTGACGTTGTTTGTGCGTGTTCACGTCGAACTAGCGGCGGAGCGCGCGATTCACTCGCGGCGTCAGGTAAGTTCAACTAGTTTGAACTTATCGCCGCAAACGATAGCACATTTTCATCATGTCGTTCGATACAGAAGAGTTTATCAGTGCTGTTCAGACTAGAACTCCAATTTGGCAAAGTAAACACCGTAATCATAAGAACAGAAATGTTTTTAATAAGATATGGAAGAAAATTGCTGAATTGCCGACATGGAGGGTGAGTAAATAAAATTTTGTCATATTTTTAAGACATAAAGATCTTCGTCCATGTTTACAACCTCTGACAACACGCTACACTCGCGTAAACGCCTGGCGGCCAATGTGAACACGAGCTCGTCCAGACCACCGCGCTCGCGTGATCTACGTGAAAAGCACTAACTGCAAATGTAAGTTTGTACGCACAATATTAAAAGATGTTATTTTAAGACCATAGACTTATTGTAGATTTTCCTGTAATCTATAAGTAAGAATTATTTTCTGTATTTTTTTCAAATTTTTTGGCTCAGTAGTTTTGGAGATAAGGGAGGTATGGTAAATTTTCGTAAATTTTCTTAAATAACCTTAAAACTGTTTATTTTAAAATTATTAAATTATTATTTTTAACTGTTTATTTTTTTTAATGCTTTTTTATATTATTATTTATTTGTGTGTACTATAGGTACACCTCTAGCATTGAAGGGGTCCGCTAAGACCGATGCCAGCCGGGGTTGCGGGATGTTCGAAAGAGTTACCGTGGCCCCGGCACAGGCAACAGAAGGAACACGGGTGGGTTTTAGTCAGTAAAAGTCTGACACGCCCTCCCGCTCCGCCCAGAGCGGTAGAAGTCATTTGATGATTTCCCATCCACAAAAAAAAGCGTTCGTTCCTACTTTTTTTTTGTTCGGCTTCTAAGGGTCCTGGCGTAATTTTACATACCCTATATTTATTTATTTATTTATTTATTTATTTAAACTTTTCACACTTAAAAAAGTACAAAGGCGGACTTAATGCCTTAGGCATTCTCTACCAGTCAACCAAGGGTGGTGAAGAGATTAGATGGCAGGTGCTCTGTTAGAAATGGAACAATTTGTACATAAATAAGTCATAAACTTATAATACACATACATACATATTTACTATAATATATACCTATATTATATACATATATTATATACAAATTCAAGAGAAAGAGGTTTTGAGATGACTCTACGCTATTTATTTTGAAAATAACTCCGCAATCTCCGCTTAAATGCATACCGACTGGTGGCCATCCTGATGTCAAGAGGTAGCGCATTCCAAAGAAGAATGGACTGAATATGAAAGGAAGAATGAACAAAGTCAGAAGTATGAGAAGGACAGAGTAGGAGAAGATTGTTAGAAGAACGAAGATTCTTAGCGTGTGAAGAACATAGATATTGGAAGTGAGACACTAGATAAGAAGGAGGAGTGGGAGAGTTAAGAAGGGAGAAAAGCGTGGTCAAAGCACGCAAATTTCTTCTCTGGCGAATGGGCATCCATTTGAGCTCAGACCTGTAGCTCGACACATGGTCATATTTTCTGAGGTTGAATATGAACCGGATACAATTGTTAAGCAGTCTGTCAAGCTTATCCAGCAACACCGCATTCAAGTCAAAGTAGCACACGTCACCATAGTCAATGATAGGGAAAATCAAAGTCTGCACAAGCATAGTTTTCGTCTTAGCGGACAAAAAGTTTCTCAGACGATACAGAGATCGTAGAGTACCGTTGACCCTTTGACTAACATTAGAGACCTGGCGCTGCCAGCTAAGCGTCGAGTCAAGATGCAAACCGAGATCTTTCACAGTAGGGGTAATGGGTATGACGGTACCATTGAAAATGAGAGGAGGAAGAGAGCTAAGCGTCACCCTACCCATCATGCGCGAGCTTCCAATTACAATGGCCTGACACTTTGAGGGGTTCACTGATACCCCAAAACTATCAGACCACTTTTTGATTGCATCTAAGTCTCGGTTTACATCTGCTACAGCATCCAATAAACTTTCCACCCGCGCAGCTGTATACAATTGAAGATCATCGGCATAAAGATGATACGAACACCGAAGACAGTGAGTTATAAAATTAATGAAGATGGAGAATAACAATGGAGAAAGAATACCACCTTGTGGAACACCAGCATCCAGGTCACGCCAACTCGAAGAGCTCTCATCAACGCGAACCGACTGCCGGCGTCCCCGAAGATAAGAAGAGAACCATTCCAGAACCTCGGACGAAACCATGAGATGAGAGAGCATAGCAAGGAGAATATCGTGGCTGACAGCGTTAAAGGCATTGGAGAAATCAATTAAAACCAAAACAGTAACCTTAGTATCCTCCATCGCTTCTCTAACGTCACCAGTCACTTTAAGGAGAGCGGAAGCTGTACTATGCCCAGGCCTGAATCCAGACTGAAACGAGCTAACAAGGTTGTTCCGGTGAACAAACCCCGCAAACTATCTGTGAACGCAGGCCTCAAGCACTTTAGACAGGAATGGGAGAATGGAAATGGGTCGAAAGTGAGTGGGCAGGGAGGGGTTTGAAACTTTAGGAAGCGGGCGGACATAGGCCATACGCCACAGGGATGGGAATTGTCCGGAATCAAGAGAAAAGTTTATGATGTGGGTAATCGGAGGAAGTAGGGTATCGAGGATCCAAACGACCATACTACGACTGATGCCGTCATCCCCCACAGCCTTGGATTTTATGGACAGGATGGTCTTTTTAATTTCGTCCAAGGTGACCGGAGAGAAGTGAAATGGTTCTATGATGGGACTAGCTAAGCCAGTAATGAAATTGACCGTCTGGGACAACATTTGCTATAGCCTACCTCAAGAATTGGGCTATAAATTGCAAAACGAATTTTTCAAATCCGACTGAAAGTGACAGAGATAAGCGCGGTCAAACAGACTATAAAATAAAATGTGTAGGTAACTAATAGACTAAGCGCATTTTTCTTACTTTAAGCAATTTTATACCCGTCGTAATTTCTAAACGACAGGTCTGATTCGAATAATTTAAAAAGGAATTTACACGTAATTAACTGAGATCTGAATAGGTAGAGCTGTTTTATGTACTTGCCATAGGTTAGAATAATATGGATATTCCCCGAGTCCCGGGATTTCGTTTTTAAGTAGTAAAATCATAAAAAAAACTATTCTCGCCTTCGGGACTAATGAAAGATTACACTTCCTTTCTGACGGGTAAACATAAGAAGGACGGGATTAAGGATAGTATAATAAATAGATAAATTTAATTCATTAAACCACATATATTTTTTTACGTAACAATTTCTTATTCAAGAATCAAGTCATTTTAACATTTTTATTCTGAAGTCGTACAAAAACATATTACCATACAAATTATTTGTTCCTCAGAAAATCAAAACATTATCAAATAGAACAATTTGTATTTACAATAAAATCTTAATTAAAATAATCAATACGCTTCAACAATAATTCACTTATTTAAACAAAAAATGTCATTGGTCTGGTTCGTCTTCAGCTTCACTAGAAGACTGAGTATGACCAGAGTTAAAATAAATCACCATTATTTTTCCTAAATGATCAAATTTTAATCGATTTCTTTTACATCTAACACCCATTTATATGTGGAAAACGAGCGTTCGACATTTGTTGATGTTAGTGAAGCGAATTTATATGACAAAATTTCGTCATTCACATCATTTTTCGATAATTTTCCTTCATATTCTCTGAGGATGTCAATGTCAGGATTCCTATCCATAACTTTTTCAATTTTGTTTTTTATTCTATCAGAATTACATTCACTTAAAGCAGCTCTGACTTGATCAAAAGCCAAAAACGAGTCACTTAATGCTAAATTTTGTTTCTGAAACTCTTTTAATGAAAACAAAATAATCGTATAATGATTTTCTATATATACTAATTGATTCCGTAGATTTTCCTTTTCCAGAATATTTTTCGCATTACGTATTGCCATTGAATCAGAGCTGTTTAATTTAGAAATAACATTTATTATTTCTTCATAATATTTTGCATAATACGATGCAGCTACGAGCCAAGTGCCCCATCTAGTTATCACTGGTTGTGGGGAAAGAGGTAAGTTAGGATACGTATCTTTCAATATTTTATTCTGCGAGGGCCTTTTAAAAATATTTTTTTCACATTGGATATTAGCATATCTACATCATGGTACTCTAACCGTATCTGTTCTGATACGCGATGAAGAGCGTGTGCCAAACAGGTGACATGTTTTAATTGAGGTAAAAAAAAAAATTTTTTTGGCCCGCAGACAACATGTATGCAACACTATCAGTACATAATATTAACACATTATCAACTTTTTTTTCAAAGTTGTCTTGCCAAATATTTTACAAACACTATTACAAAATTTGAAATAGTTTGGCCACTAACTAGTCGACTAAAAAGTTTTCATTTAATGGCTGTACTAAGAAATGCACAATATAACGACCTAAAAAGTCAGTTGTCTCATCTAACGATATCCAAAGTTTGTCATCTTTAACGTTTTCATAGATGGAGGCAATTTTATTTTTATACAATTTGTTCAAATACACCTTTCGTAATAGCGACTCGTCAGGCACTTTTTTGTTACTGCAATTACAACAACAAACACCACACATGTATTTTTGAAAAATTTAATTTTAAAATTTTTTATTTGCGACCAGGGGATGCTACAAAGAATTAAAAACTGAATAAGGTCAAAATAAAATTCTTCTTGAGGCTGTTTGTATGTTCCTCGATGTTGAGCACCTTCAATATGTCGATTAACATTAGATTTTTTTACTAATAAATGGCTTTCACACTTGGTGGCAGCGTCAAAAATCAGCTCAGGATAGTCACGTATCCACTTCTGAACTGTTTCAGGCTTTACAGAACTTGACGCCATGTTGAAGTACTTCACTTGAACCAAAATGTCGTTAAATTAGAAATGCTGAGTAGAGTCACATTGACACTTAGTGTTCGAAAAACAAAACTAGTAAAATATATATATTCCCAGTGCAAGTTTGAAAATGCAAAGTCAATCAAAAGTTTTTAATTTACGCTAAGAGAGGGTACGGTTAATCGCACACAAGTAGTACACTCAGTACAGTTCAATGATAGTTCATATGTGCACGAACTGCAAACATGTTAGTCTATGACTCCTGCACTTTACCGTATAGCTAAATATTACATTCTATTAATAAGTTTCTAAGTTAATATTGACACGTGCGTGACATATTTTAAAGTCAAGAAAATACTGGATTGGAATACAAACTCAAACTCAAAGCATTTATTTCAATTAAACCAATTACAGGCACTTTTGAATTGTTAAAGAGTCAGTCAGATAGTCAGAAAATTGAAGCTAGTCGCCCAATCCAAAACGTAGATCTCTATGGAGAAGAATGGGCAAGAAACTCCATGGACACTCTTTTAAATCAAAATTGTTACAAAATCCTGGGTACATTGTTCTTGTTGCTTCTATATGTGAGAACAATGTAAAAAATAGATAATTAAAAACAATTCAAAATATAAGATTAAAAATAAGCCCTGGTAGCTAAGAGATGACCAGTCTCCACTGATGGCGCCCGTTCACGAACATGACGCGTGGATCAGCACCATCCAGCTCAACCATTTTGTAGGGAACCGAATGATCCAACGCACGCGCCGCCATCAGCGAGACATTTAAGTGAGCATGACATACTCTCAACTGCCATACTCTTTCAAGTCAACATACCTACATCATAACATAAAACCGCTCCATGGTACTCACATTTACAAAATTGAAAAGAAGCTTCTAATTTATACAAAACTATAGTTTGCAATGATTGTATTAAAAGATTAGTAAACAATAAGGTCATAATGTCAGAAAAAAAATGGACGCATTTCTTCCAAACAAAAAAAAAAAAATTAACAAAGCCCAAGTGGCTGTGGAGCAGGACCAGCATTTAGCCAAGCATTTTTATCTATGATATAATCATTCAACCTATAATATGCTTGTCTACATAGTATGCGTTTAATGCATATTTTAAATTGCTTCTCATTTAGTTGAAGAATATCGAGAGGTATTTTATTATAACATTTTACACAGTACCCCATAAAAGAAGTGTGTACCTTAGACAATCTGAAACGTGGTTGATCTAATTTGTTCCTATTTCTAGTGTTAAAATTATGCCGATCACTTATCTTACTAAAAAGATGTAGATTTTTTCTAACATACATAATGTTTTCATATATATATT
This sequence comes from Fissipunctia ypsillon, assembly GCA_947568875.1. Lineage (NCBI taxonomy): Eukaryota > Metazoa > Arthropoda > Insecta > Lepidoptera > Noctuidae > Fissipunctia > Fissipunctia ypsillon. Next base: position 7,855,286 of record OX387659.1, on the reverse strand, counting down.
GGCAAGGTATGGTAAGGCATGATGTTAATTTTTTTAAACAGTTCCCTTACAGATTCGCGACTGCGGAGGTTGTAGATGGCTCTGACAGCCCTCTTTTGCAGAATAAAGATAGAATCAATATCTGCAGCCCGTCCCCATAACAAAATACCGTAAGACATGACGCTATGAAAGTAACTAAATTAGACCAGTCTCGCGGTATCCACGTCTGTTAATTGGCGGATTTTCCAAACAGCGTAAGCAGCCGAGCTTAGCCGCCCTGCTAGCACAATATAAATATGGACAGTACGGAAACTACCTACAAACGTTCGGAACGGCACACTCACACAAACATACGCATCTACGAGGCCCCCGGGTGCACCTCGCAGTGCAGTCAGTAGCGCGTGTCGCGTCAAGACGAGTGGTCACGTTTAAGTTTTTGCGCGATCTTTATAAAAATGCCTCGAGTGTATTGCGTAGTATACGGCTGCTTGAACTCGGCTTCTTCAAAACCGGAGCTATCGTTTTTCAAACTTCCTACTGACTGTGAAAGGTAAGAATGATTTAATATTATAATATTGTATCGAACAAAATTACGAGTTCGTGTGATCGATCACAATAAATTCGTAAAATTTAAATCTATTTTTTTTTTTGCTAATGTTTATAACTCAACTACTAAAGTCATGGGAGTCGTTTTCATGGTTTTCGAGGGTGTTAAATCCGATAGTGATGTCAAAATGGAAATCAAAGATGGCGGCTGCAAAAAAATATCAACTTTTTCATCATGGGTGTCGTTTTCATGGTTTTCGAGGGCGTTGAATCCGATAGTGCTGTCAAAATGAAAATCCAAGATGGCGGCTACAAAAAAATATCAACTTTTTCGTCATGGGTGTCGTTTTCATGGTTTTCGAGGGTGTTAAATCCGATAGTGGTGTCAAAATAGAAATTAAAGATGGCGGCTGCAAAAAAATATCAACTTTTTCATCATGGGTGTCGTTTTCATGGTTTTCGAGGGCGTTGAATCCGATAGTGCTGTCAAAATGAAAATCCAAGATGGCGGCTGCAAAAAAATATCAACTTTTTCGTCATGGGTGTCGTTTTCATGGTTTTCGAGGGTGTTAAATCCGATAGTGATGTCAAAATGGAAATCAAAGATGGCGGCTGCAAAAAAATAATGCAAATGCAAATAAAAACGGTGTACCTACCGCCGGCTGCGGCCGGCGGTAGGTACACCGGTGCAGCGGCACCGATCAAAGAGATTGGCGGGAACGTTCTACTTATTTCTAGTTTAGCGTCATCGCTTCCAGAATTGCAGAGGTAAGAAATCAGTAAAATATTACAAATATTAATAATTAAATATTTATTTTAATTATTTTTGTTAAACAGTTTTTATAAATGACTTGCTTTATTACGTACGTATACTGATTCTTAAAACGTAGGTAGACGGAACAACAGGGTTTTTGTTACATATTGTATAAATTTTATTTGTAAACTACTTATTTCTATTTGATTGAATGATCACTACAGAACACATTTTTTTTTTTTTTTCATAAAAATAAACAATATCAAAAACATTAAGTAATGACAAGTGACAACCCTACTGCTTCAATGGAGCGTAGGTAATTATGTCCTCAACTGGGCTTAGTTTCCGTACTGTCCATATTTATACTGTGCTGCTAGTGATGTTAAATGAGGACTCCACTGCAGCTTTGAGTCCAGCGTAATTCCCAGGAAAACAGTCTGTTCGACGAATTGTAGTATTTCCTTATTCAATACTACGTGACATTCACTACTTCTAACATTTGGTAACGTGAATCTTATGCATTTAGCTTTCTTCTCATTTAGTACTAAATTATTTACAATGAACCAATTATGGACCTTAAGCATAGCGTTATTTACGTCGTCAAGCTCTTGTGCATGTCTGTTAACTTTAAAAAATAGTGATGTGTCATCAGCAAATAACACCATTTGTGGTCGGTTTTTCAGTAAATGAGGTAAATCATTTATATATACTAAAAAATGGAACGGACCTAATATAGAGTACATTAGTATTAATAAAGTTTAGCTAACAAGAAAAGGTTTTGCGTTTTGTGCGAATAACACTGTACTTTTACTTTTTGTATTTAAAATGTTTTTTATTGGTTCGACTTAGGACAAGCTTCTCGCTAAGCCCAAACAATTAATTTTACTAATATGTCAAGGTAGAATAAGATTAATACATTAGTTTTATTCAATATTTTACTTAAAAAATAGAACTTACCAAATCAGTATCCAATAAAATAACTCCAAACGTCCAATCCAATAAGGTCAAATCAGAGTTCGTAAATGCTAAAGTCGTAGTAGCAAGAAGGTTCCAGAATCTAGTAAATAAGCCATGGTCAGAAGATATTCACCACATAACAAAACGCAACAGGAAGCAAACAAGCGCACTCTAAGAACCGAAGTAATCGAGTGAGACAACAAGTTACTGTTGGTAAAGAATTGAATTCTAGTGGCGCAGAAAGAGACAAAAACAGGTGCGTCACTCTAGCGACAGAAACACCCCGCTATTGTATTCTTTTGTTTCCATAATGCGGCGACATTACGCGTCTCAACAAAGCGGCAACGTCGCGCGCTTGGCAAAAAGTTTTATAGCGTGCTGTTGACGTAAAATTTACAACGTCACTCATGCGCTTATTGGCTTACATAAACCATTATTATATATATTGACAAAAAGAATGAAATTCAATAAAATCCCGTAGTATCAGTCGGAATCCCGTGGAATATCCATATTAACATCAATGTTTGCGGTCAATGAACCTAAATAGCTCTACCTATTCCGATCACTGAGAATTAATCAACATTGATTATGAAACTATTTATTTGGATAAGGATTATGAAAATACCTTCGCAAATAATGCATTATTTTATAACAAATTTGATAACCATTAAAAAAGTTATAGTGAACCAACCTTAAAAGATAGACATATTCTTATGCTATCACGGACTTATTTTTAGAACTTTGTAAGAGAAACAATTCCGTGATACATGATTTTTGCGTAACTTTAACCGTTTACGCAGCGCTTGCAACGGAAGCTCTCAAAAGGAATAAATTTTCCCCCTTTTTGCAACATTTTTCTTTGATGCTCCGCTCTTATTGGTCGTAGCGTGATGTTATATAGCCTATAGCCTTCCTCGATAAATGGGCTATCCAACATCAAATGAATTTTTCAATTCTTTTATTGTTATTCTTTTCAGTTTCTGAGATGAGCGCGTTCAACCAACCAAACAAATAAACAAACAAACTCTTCAGCTTTATAATATTAGTATAGATATTTTTTTTATTTGCCCCCAAAAGTGACCCCCATATTCATTATTTACGTAACACGTCCATGTTTGGGTCACAGAAATTGATATTTGTACCGAATTTCAACTTAATCGGTCCATTAGATTCGGAGCAAATTGGCTGTGACAGGCGGACAGAGAGACAGACACACGAGTGATCCTATAAGGGTTCCGTTTTTTCCTATGACGTACGGAACCCTAAAAACAATAATTATTCTGAGTTTATCTTGTACATTACTGACATCGTTAGAGGAAAATCGTACACGCCGTGCTACGCTGCTACGCTGGGTCTAAGCAAAACAGAAGTTTTGCTACGACAATCATACTTCGTGCGAGTGCCTGTTTTTCCATTGTGGGACCAGCGTCGGAAACAGATAGAGCTACACAGGATGTGTAGCTCCACAAAGATGGAGGCAAAGTTAATGATATGAATTGAGACTGTTACTATCACCGTCACGTGGAAAAAATCCGTACCGGTCAGTAAAGATGAAATGTTATAATATGAAGGGCACAGAAGATATTTGATACAAAATTAATACAAAGGTAAAATAATAAAGCGTCTTTCATCGGTCTAAGAACCTTAAAAGTCGGCCCCTCAGCTGTCGATCGACCGGCTGGTGGTTGGTAACAATATAAATTTAATTGTATCTCATATCATAACAGTCGAAGACCAGTTATAATTATTGTTGTACTTAGCAATAGTATTAATACTCACAATAAGATTCTTCCAGAACCACCAGCAGCAAAATACTGTACGCCTGTACACAAATATTATTTAACCGACGTAGAAAAACGTTTTTTTTTTACGCCAAGACGTGACATAAAACTTGAAAACAAAAGTAACTAAATAAGATTTGAAGAGTCTCGATCACAATGACGTTGATAAATTAACGGCTACATTAATTATTATAATTGATGATATATGCAATTCATTCGTCATGAGTTTTATTAAAACTAGACCCAATGTTATGTACAATGTACATGGGTTTGCTGTTTATTAAGTTTCATAAGCGATGTTGCGGGATTTTGGTCCATTCTTCCACTAGCGCATGTTTCAGGTCTCGAAGTGCAGCTGGGGCGGGGTTTCGATTTCTAACACACCTCCCAAGCTCGTCCCAAGCGTGTTCAGATGTGGTGGTGGGATTCAGATCTGGGCTTCTCGCGGGCCAGTCCATGCGATAGATGCCAACGTCCTGAAAATACTCATTTACAATTTGACTCGATGTTATGTACTTAAATGAAAAAATATACTTACTATCAATCTCATTATTGCGACTTTAAAAACGACAGTAATTAGCAAACATCAAACGGATATAAAGGACTGAATATTGTTCGACGATGTTTTTTTAAGCAAAGGTTATCTCGCATCGAACGTGACCCGTGATAGCACAATTAAATGTTTTACATTAAAACATAATATAACATCACGCGTGTTTTCCCCGTTGGGTTAGACAGAGCTATACGTAATTATTTATAGTACTGTAGAGGCTTACATCCGTAGCTGATTAGAGGCTTTAACCTGACGTGCTATTAGCATGCTACCTTCGCGAGTTTATGTGATGATTAGATTACGAGACAAACATTGATTTGAATAATAAAGAGAATAGGAAAAAACAGTAGGGTGTCATTTTAGCTAACAAGCGGTAATCTTGTCGTAGAAAATGTATGAATAAATCTGACCAATATATAATCCAAGCTTTAATGCAAATACGCCTTTCAATTACCCCCATACCCTAATGGTGGCAAGTGTGAGTGTGTGAAGATGTACGGTCAGAGTATAATAAATTGTTAAACAAATTAACATCCTAAGTCAGTCTGCCATGTTACAGCCACTTTTACAACTGTCAAAGTACGAAAGATGATTTGAATGGACGGATACTAATAAGTTGGTAGTCAATTTGTCTGATTTGTCGTATGATCCCCATAGGTACATAAGCAAAATACGCTCGAAACGATAATAAATATAATCGTGAAAACCGTTGAGCGCTCACGTGCAAACGGCTTCTATTAGGCGAACATTTGACGGGTTAAAATACCAACAAATTCTGACGTGATAAGTTAGAAACGTTTACGAGATAGGCCAGGGAAGGCAACACACCGGAAAGAGTAGTAGGCTATAGAGGAGACCTTTGCTCAGTAGTGGGACCATATAGTTTAAAAAAATACGGTTATCTTAGGTATGTTCTAAACAAATCTTCTAATCTTGGTGCTTTAGACTTATATTGTGCTTACTATGTCTGTAAGCTTGTTTTTAATAAATTCTTTAATTCTTAATTCTTAAATGGCTTTCTTGAGCATCAAAACATCTGCTTAAGAGCGTTTACGACGTACAGCATTTCATACAAACTTTCAAGTCATTGTTTTTCAAAATGAACAACAATGAATGACTGATGAATGAATGAATGATGATGAATGAATGATTTTTGATGATGATGGATGATGATTTTAATAAAACTTCCTACACATAGGCAGGATACATTGGTCTAAGAGTTAGTTAAGTACATTTTCGAAATGTCTTATTTAAATAAAGATAATTGGAAATCTCTGTGTCTATGGAAAATTTAAAATCGGTCGAATTTAGCTGTAAGAAATTGAAACTCCGCTCCAGCTGCACTTCGAGACCAACATTGCATAAGAAACTTAACAAACAGCATGCTCAATCGCCTGGCAGCTGTGAGAAATTCCCGTGGAGGCAATACAAAGTATTAATTTTGTTATAAAGTTCGTTTTGTACCAACCATTATTTTATCAACGTAAACATTTTTGACATTTTGTTTTTTTATGTAATTCTGACCATTAAACTAATAATATTTCAAACATTTGATGTTGTTTTATTAACCAGTAAATTCTCTACAACATACAGTTTCATTCATGCCGCTAGCTCTATTATTTTTTAGTTTTTCGTACTGACCCGTATTCTTTGTCCGCGAGTGTGTTTCGCTATTTTAAATTAAACCTTATAAAAATAAAATATTTTAAAGTTTTCGTTAGAGTTGTCGGTCAGTCCATCGCGCCAAATGGTGTGATGTACATCCCAAATTTGATCGTGAATTTTAAAATCGGTGGGCCTAATCTAAAACTCTGGACGCCCAGCCCAATCGCTCCATTTGACTTTAGCCGTTTGGAGCCACGTCAAATGGCGCTATCGTGAATGCCCACCTTAATAATAGATCACCCGGTGACTTGTCCTGCTGGAAGCTCTTCTGGAAGGTCGGGCTTGCGTCCAGCCGGAAGCCTGCTGCGAGTCCTGCTAGAAGTATGCACTTTGTATGAAAATGTTGTCTGGTCCTTCCAGCAGTACGGTGATCTTGAAATTGAACTGGCGCTTGTCAGAAGTATTCAACATTTGATCAGTGCGTATTAAAATAAAACTAATTCGTTAAAGTACTTTTATAATATTAATAAACGAATAATAGACGTATTCGTATTTAATAAATGACGAATTATTATTATAGGAACACATTTATCTAATATTATTTATAGGAAAATAACTATTTAAAGAACTGTAAATCTGTCACTTTGGTTTAATAAGTACCTAAATAGTGTGCCTGTATAGTTAACAATTAATAAAAATAGAGTGAGTGACGTGGTACTGACAAAGAAATGAAAACCAGGGAACTAAGAAAACAAGATTACGCGGAAATATCGAAATGTTGACGACTTCGTGTGTCTTCGGTACCCGGGCGTCGAAATAAGTCGCGCGAGCGTGAACGCGCTGCCCCGTGTATGCTCATGCGCCATCGCCTGCCGATTGAAGGTCAGTTGTATTTTGCAACTGTTTTTTGCACAGTGTGAAAGAGACAAAACTCTTCTATTTTCTCGTGCAAATTTGAATTTTGTACTGTATGTTGTAGTCCTGCTGGCAGGACTACAACATACAGTACGACGGGGGGGCCGTCGTCATATCTAACGATGTCCCACTTTGTTGAGACTGCCTCCCCCTTAACGTGTGACATAATATATGGATGGCCCCGTATCACCGTAGCATTTGCGCTACGACATAGCTACGACGTAGCACTGTGCTACGATTCTGTGATCACGGTGTGGCTTTCTATGATTTTGAGTCCTTACAAAGTTTTGCTTGATAGACAATGCACAGCCCAAACCGCTGTGTCTAGAAGCATGGAATTTTTCACAAGAGCTTCATATATAACAAAAGTGAACAAAGACTAAGAAGGATTTTTGAAAATTGGCGCCCTAAAAGGGCAAATAAAATAGGGAATCAAAGTTTTTATTGAAGTTCGTCATTTTTGCAGATGGGAAATCCCATCGGGCGCACGGCCCTGTTTTAATAATTACGTATCTTGAAATGATAAATAATTATTTTCTAGGTCACTGACAAGATAACCCGACTTATTCATACATATATAAGCGATGGGCTCATGTTGTAACCGCTAGTACAAGTTAGACTAGCATCGGCTGACAACATTACACATCGTCTGCAACAACCATGAGGTTACTGGTAAGTGTCTTTATTATATTCGTGTTGGACTATAGCTAAAACAAATCGATCCTACTTCAACACTATACTCTTTCTCATTCTAACTCATACTCGTAAATATTATTTATTCTATCCGAGCCCGACCTTACCATTTGACCGAAATCCTTACTTTCTCATAGTGACTGTATCTTAGCCTTGTGTGGGACCACACGTCTCACGTAATATTAGTAAAACATACCTTCCAATATATAGGGTGACGGAATTATCTATTAAATTAATATTATTTATTAGTTCACCAATTGATTAAATTCTTCAAACAAAAACATCACCCATTTAACATTCTTAAAAATTGGTCCCGTGTGAGCGAGAAAGGCGACAAAATGCGACAGCCCTCTTAAATGTTGGTAAATATTTGCGTATATATGCATGTATTTTTTTTCCACTAAATCAATAAAATACAGTAATATAAACCCAAGAAAAGTATTAAAAGTTAAATTCAATTACTGCTTGTTGCTCAAAAAAATTATGAAACTCCAACAATTTTCTACTACGTTCAAACGTCCGTTTCTGTCGCGGTCATGACGTGACGTCATTTGCCACGTTACTGCTTTGTTTACATCTGGGGGCGAACCACCACCTCTTAAAGGAGTATTATTTTAATGTTACTTCGGTGTGAGAAAGAGATGGAGCTATACAGGACATCTAGCTCCATCTCTTTCCCACACTGAAGTAAGATTACAATAATACTGCTTTAAGCGATGGTGGTCTAGCTCCTGGTTTTAAAGTTTTTTTATATATCCCCAAATCATATAAATAAAATTATTTTTTGTGCTATATATTTTCACATAACATGTATAACATATAAGAATAATAGTACCATGGTACAAGCAGTTAAATAAACGATGTGGAAGGGATCCATAGGTTAGGTTAGAACTGTGACCAACTACGCGCGAGCCGAGCGAGAGAAGCGAGCGGTGCCGCGGCAGCGGCCGGCGAGCGCTACCTCGAAATTGGTCGCGAAATTTTTCTAAGTATTTTTTTCATAGTGCCCCCAAGACTATGTAATTATGTTTAGGGATAAAAGCGTTATGATAAAAAACAGTAGGAGTTTTATTTACATTAATGATATTATTAATTACAATTTTTGGAAACATGAGTGTTATGAACATCGCCGGTAGCACTACAAATAGTATGAATGAAAATTTTAGGAAGAGTGATCATTCGGATTACAAATCATTAGGAAGAACAATTTCGGGTAAAGAACTTTAGGTGAGCCAATATGGACCCAGAATTCGTACTTACTTACCTTCGTGAGATTTCAAACATTTTGCAAAGAATCCTTGATTCCCAGTTTTTTACGTCCCTTCTGGTATTGTCGAGGGCAACGCGTTTTAGGTTTGCCTTCCGTTCCACCAAAAAAATGGACCACAAAATTGTAAAATAAGTAATGCATAAATGTATATATTCAAATAATCAATAAGTTCTGAATTACGTGCCTAGTGTCACAGAAACTGTTTTGAAAAAAACAAGATGGCGGAATTAGATTCTATCTTAGCCACGCGCCAAAAGATCCTTCTAACTTTGTACACCGGGTTAATGTCCGTACAATAACCGAGTATAGTCCTTTCACAATAATTTTACATCTCACAGCATCCTGAAAGCAATGAGAATAAAGATCGCTATGATGCAAAATCAAAGGTAAAATACCCGTGAACGGACTGTAATAGAGCAATTTCTTATCTGTGGCACAACCAAAGTTAATTTATTCACGCTCGCGTTCCCAAAGGGTGACTACGAATAACAAAACTAAATTAATGCAAAAACGCATGGTGTGCCTTTTTAACCGATTGCGCCAGAAGGAGGGTAATGTTTTTCGAGAGTATGTATGTATGTATGTCTATTTCTTTGGCACACTTTGCAGCCTAAACGGCTTGATGGAATTTAACATATGAGGTGTCGTTAGATTCGTTTTAATTGTGGAAGCGACATATATTAAAATAATATTTATTATAACTAGTTTCTGCCTGTGACTTCGTCCGCGTTAGATTTCTTGTTCACCCCGTCGCATTGCATCGCCTGCCCGCGCTGTTACTTCGTTTTCACTTAGCTTTCTTTCTTACTTTTTTTCTTTTTGCTCGGCTCCTAAGTTCTATCGTGATGATAAATCTATACGTATATAATTACTTGGCCTGACTGACTGATTCATTAACGCGGCACTTAAACCGCTGGGGCTACAAACTTGAAATTTTGCACACGGCTTGCTTTTATAATGTAGGGGAGTACTGAGAAGGGGTTTTTGGAAATTCGACCTATCATCATCATCATCAGCCTACAGCAGTCCACTGCTGGAGATAGGCCTCTCCAATTGCACGCCATTCAGCTCGATTCTTGAGTAGTTCTTGAGTAAACACCTTTTTCAACACACTGTCCGATCACTTAGCGTGCTACGCGACTTAAATCACGCCCTTATTTTATGACTAACCTCCCTTATCACAGGATAGTATAAAAACCAAGTCCCCCAAACTACATGGACTCTTTCTGACGCCGTCCTCTGTTCGTATCACTTGTGAGTACTTAAACTATATCACTGTAACAATAAATAAAGTTGTGAAAAGAAAACCTAATTATTCTTTTTGTAGAATCCAGTCTCAAATCTATTAACTAATCGTTAGGCTCTCTGGTGTTTCGGGAAGAATCCGAACTTTATTGATAGCTGCTTATCACGCGGTGCGGCAGGTCACGAATATTTTACAGGCGAGCAATCTCGAAATATATAAATACTGTTATCAACCAGTTGGATACCTCCTGTGTGCTGTTATTGACAACCAAACCAATATGTACATATATACCTATAACTATAACATACGCTGTGCCTTTTTGTACAGTCATAGTACAAGTACGACGACTTTGTAACTGATTACACAGTATTCTTCTAGCAGCAACACATCAGCTATCATGAAGTTCTTTGTATGAAAGAAAAGAAAGAAAGAAAATACGTTTATTTGCGGTAAACATGACGCAAAAGAAAAAAGAACACAAACACAAAAAGAAATACCTATGTATGTGTTTTAACTTTTATTATAACACTAGCTTTTGCTCGCGGCGTCGCCCGCGTAGATATCAATACTTCCCTATTTGAATCGGATTTTGTTCACGCTTTCATGGGTTTTAATTTGTTTTGCGCGGGACTCTAAAAAGTAACTCAAAATACTCCTTATAACATCAGCTATCTGTCAGTGAAAGTCCTGTCTAAATCAGACCAGCCGTTTCTAAGCTTAGCCGGAACAAACAGACAGCCAGACAAAAATTCTAATTATTGTTTTTTTTTTTGTTTTAAGTACCGTACACACTTTCATATGCATTTAGTAAAAAGCTGTTATTTTGACATTACAAACAGACACTTCAATTTTATTTATTTCTATAGATAACATCACGCATGTTTTCCCCGAAGGGCATAGGTGTGCTGATAGCGCCCACACCCACATTTCACCAGTTATGTTTAGGTCCCATGTAATAGGGGGCGAGCCTATTGCCATCAACCGGGCACAAATCCAGATTTCAGGCTGTTACTGACTACCTAAGTGTTTAGACTATTATAGGACTAGCAGTCCTAGGACTAACTAACTATTCCCCTCGGATATGAGCTCTTCATTGTGTCATACACATGTAATATTGTAACATTACAAACACAATTGTTTTCGATGTATACCCAAATAGGTACCTAATCAGAGATTTAAAATTAATATTTATTTTATTCTTTCAGATTTTCGTGCTGTTGGTGCTGGTGTGTTTCGAAGGGTTCTACTGTAAGTTTTTTTAATTCTTGTACCTCCTTTAACTGAGTTGTGGAAATCAGATAGGCAGTTGCTCCATGTAAAATACTGGTATTGTGCTGCATCCGGTTAGACTGGAAGCTGACCCCAACATAGTTGGGATAAGGCTAGGCAGATGATGATAACCTACTTTTTTATCAGTTATGTTTACATGTCATATAAAACTGAATTCCGCTCCTTACAAAGAACGAATCCTGATCTAACCTTTTTTGGTGTGAAAATCCTCATGTCAAACTCCGTTCGAACATCCCGCGTCATTCTCGACCCCAGCAGGAAATCATCAACATACGATTCTATATACAATACACTCGTATCTCTCGTTTCAGTCAGCCTGTATAACATTGTCAAGCCGCTTTAAATTAATCTCCAGATAAAAGTTATCTGCCGTTGTACAAAAGTTACTACTGAGAACTGATAACGGTAAATTGTTGTTACAGGTGCACCGTGTCGTCTTCTTGATTGGCTATTTCGTCGAGAGAGCCAGAATATCCAGAACTGGAATGTGATGTACAACCCGCACCAAAGCAATGGCTACCCACCGCTAAACAATGGCTACCAAGAAGACAACTACGCCTAAACTACCCACGTCAATAGTAAGACTACCCACGGCGTGGACCTTACAACAACTACGGGGGTACATACCAATAATTTGTAAGAAATATATATCAGCCATTGAGATTCTTCAAAAATAGTTGTGATATTTTGTCAAGTAGCTTATTCTATTTAAACAAATAAATAAATTGTTTACAGAAATATATATTTTTATTTCATGAAGTAATAGCTTATATTACGGTGGGTACCATACGTATGTAACATATGTCTAAACATGCCGTCCAAATAATATATGCAATGCAACATGAAATGTAACACAACAACAAGGGGAATTGCTTCCTACGTGTGTTGGGCACATTGTATGACGCATTGCATTTATTATTTGGACGGTAGGTTCGTTTCGACGTATGTTACATTACATGTTACGTTTCACAAAAGTAATATTATTGTGAACCCACCACTACACAATAAAACACCACGCCTGTTTTCCTTGATGGGGCTGGCAGGGGTGGACAGTCGGCACGTGCCCACATTCCGCTAGTTTTGTATTAGGGAGTGAGTCACTCTTCGAAATTATTCTTTAGATTTTCGTTATTTTGGTGTTTTAATGAGTTACCTAAACCATAAAAACATCAAAATGGTTATTTTGCACACTTTGCCTGACCTGGGGGCATCCAACCCAGACCAACGTGTCTCGTTAATACAAACACTTCGTAGAGATTAACTACCACATTGATAACGTTGCTCATATCACCCCTAAACACTCCTTAGCAATCATTCACACCATCATCATCAGCCAATACCAGTTCACTGCTAGATAAATGGGCTCGGGGCTAATGAGGGCTCGTGGCTAATAAATAACATCCACACGGGTCGATCAAAGGTTAAGCTTCGCTTGCCGAGGCCAGTCCGTGGGTGGGTGACAATCCATGACATATTGAGACCCTTCCGTGCCTCGGAAAGCAAGTTAAGTCGTTGGCCCCGGCCGTCATTGGTAGATCGTCGTTACGGATAGTCAGAAGCCCGAAAGTCTGACTACGAGTGTTACTGTCAGGTACGGATCAAAGTTTATAGGCACCATAGACTAGCACTTTGTTTTGGTTAAGTAATTTAGTTATTCGAGCACCAGAAAGAACCACAAGTTAAGTTAAAAGTTATGTATCTTGGAAGGTAAAAGTTAACTAGTAGACATAGTAGTGTTGGGGTTGATCAAAGCAAACTCAGCGCAGTGTAGAACTTGAGTATATTTAGAGTTACAACATGATGATAACGTTAACAAGAGTAGAAAATTCGTGAGCGACAAAATATGCGTTGCTCCCGTCGTAAAGCCGCGTAGAAAGGGGAGAAGAAAGATGGCGGATTCGCGCCTGGCGCGTTCCTGTTGACGTTTGTTCAAAAATGCCGGTGCTTGAGCATGGCATCAAATTGTTCCAGCTCCGTTGCCAACATCCACCCCACCCCTTAGGGACATGTTCCCCAAGGAGCTCTTGGGAATCTGATAGGGCTAGTCTAGAGATGGGTCTATGAATAACACCGGTCTCTGTTTTTACGTCGACCACCTTACATACGCCGTCACCTTCAGCTTCATAACGCGGCCCATGAATCAATTCATAGGCGGCATCTGAGATGAAGACCGGGTCGTTGACACGAACGTGGTGTTGTGCACGCTGCCTTTATTTTGACACGTTGGTGCAGAGTGACTAGATAGTCTTTTGTCCATCGGGATCAGAAGTGCTGTCTAAGCGTTCAATCAGCTGATATCTATTGAAACTGACCCGTTCGATAATGGTGAAGGTAGTGAGGTAAATGGCCGACCCACAAGGAAGTGCCCAGGTATAAATGCTGACAGATCAGAAGGATCAGCAGACATTGAAGTAATCGGACGTAAGTTCATAATTGCCTCAATCTGTGCAAACAGTGTGTGCAACTCTTCAAAAGTTAAATTAGAGTTACCCGCTATCCGCAATAGTGATATTTGGCTGTTTTGACTCCCGCTTTCCAGATACCTCCAAAATGCGGTGCATACGCAGGAGAGAATTTTATCGTTATACCTTCCTTGCTCGCGTAGTCGCTAAATGTACGTTCACTTTCTTTAAGCAGTCTGTTCAGTTCATTATTAGCTCCTACAAAATTATTACCATTATCACAGCATATATTGTGAGGTTTATCTCGTCGTGAAATAAATCTATGAAGCACAATTTAAAGGCATTATGCTACTTAAGTCACTCACGACTTCCAAGTGCACAGCTTTTATTTTTTATTGTTGTATTTTTTATATTTTAACTTTAGGTAAATAGTTTTTAATTTGTGGAAGCTTGTAAATGGCAACTGTAAGCGCTAATGTGCCCCTCTTCACGAATAAGGGTGACGTACAGGACTATAATCACCAACAACTATCGAGAAAAAAGGTCATGTCACATAGTGTGAAGGTGTGGGAGAACGTAATACAGAAAAGATTGCGAGAGGAGAGTGAGATTACCCCGAACCAGTTTGGGTTTATGCCAGGTCCAGGGACAATGGACCCCACTTTTGGACTCCGCCAATTATGCGAGAAGTACAGACGTGCACACAAGAACTAGCACTTAGTTACTGGTGTTGTCGTCACAAAAATGAAGTTGCTTGTAAGTGTTTTTTAACTGACTAAAAAGGAGGAGGAGCATGTTTTTTTTTTACATGACATAATATCTTCGTTTCGTTCATCCATAATATCTTCGTCAATAGGGAGAATATGCATGTGATTCAAATAACCCGTTATATATGGGTCATTTTTTTTCATAAACTGTATTACTTCAGAATTATGCCTTCATCAATATTTTTGTGGGAAATTCAAATATTTGAAAAGCGACGCCATTGATCACAGCAAATGTGACGTAAAAGTCTATGACAACTATAAATGTCAAAGTATTTTGTAGAAGTGTTTGCAATTCAGTCAGTTTTGTCGTTATAGACTATGACATCATACCAAGCGCGCCAAAATGGAGGGCGTTTAAGGTACTGGTGGGCTATTTAACATTTTTTTTAAGTACTTTCAATTGCCTTTTTGCGTATTTTTTTTTTCTATTATAATTATGGTGATGTAAACTATTGGATAAAAAAATAAAATATACATGCATATCCTTATTGTAGACCGATTTTGAAAATATTTTTTTCATTTGGTAGAGAACCCTTGTTTTTGAGTTAGCTTCAATATTACGTATTTTTTCCACTTAGTGTGTGTTGATGATGTTATAATTACTTCCTGTTACTGTTATTTACGTAGCAAGTATACGAATTTATTTGTGGTAGGTACCACAAATAAAAAGTAAAAAAAAAACAACTGGCGTCCAAAAAACACTACAAGTGAAATATAACTTTAATTTCGGAAGTCGTCGGTGGTAAAAAACGAAAATACAAAACCAAACACACCGACTCCCGAAATTAATGTTATTTTTCACTTTGTAGTGTTTTTTTTTGGGAGTTGGTTGTTTTTTTATAATTTTATTTATCTCCAAAGTAATTTTAACGGACGGCTTGTGGTGTAATTTCTCATAAAGTTGAAAGTGTAGGGAATATAAAGTGTATTTAAATCTGTGTATGAATCTGTGCATCGTCATTGGGTTTGTGCTATATATTATTAAATGGTATTTATTCAATACATAATTTTGTTACAGGTCTGCGTTTTCCTTGTTCTGGTGATTTTGGAAGAATACCATTGTGAGTAACAATTTTAATAACGATTAAAATCGTCGCATTAAACTCGCACAGCAATGCTAAGGCATGCCATACAAAAAAGGTACAATAATTAATTACCACGCATGCTCATTACCCTTTCGATATTTCACCTAAAAATGTAGTGAGGCATATCATATTTTACCGGACTACGGCAAAGCCAAAGGAGGGTTATGATTTTAACAGGCCATGTACATTGCATGTATGTATTTTAATCTGTTCCCTCATAACTCATAAACGTACGTCATATCGTTGGAAGAGTCATGTTGTTCCGAGGGTTATAGGCTACATGACGTCATAAAAATCCAACATGGCAGCCGGAGTCACAAGTAATTCCTAATTATTACGTCTTGTAAATCGTAAAGAATAAGTGAATAAAATGGTTTATTAAAACGAGCACAGTAATAGTCCATCGAAACATTTTAAAACACGTAGATTGGTAGTTAATGGAAAATTTAAAAAATGCAGTTTTCAAACAAAATAAATAGCAGAATCAACTGCATAAAAAGTAAACACGCTTTATCTACGAAAAGTCACTGACAAACTGTGCGGTGTGCGGGGCGCGGCGGCGGCAATGTTTACCTATAATTACGGACTCAGATCTACATCGTGTTGAAAAATAATAAAATGAAAAATAATTTCCTGTGGCTAAAGTATTCACTGGATTTGATTGATTTTTTGTATACGGGTAAAAAACATGATTCTCTTTACGTGGTTTAAAGGAATGTCAATCGTCCTGTTCCACCTTGTATACTCGTAAGTAGTAGTTGGGTTTAAAACTAAAAGTAAGACTAGGTTTCAACCCGCGACCTCGTAACATTTGGCCCATCACCAAAACCTCTTCATTATAAGCTGTCCATTTAACAAAAGTGAAACAATCTTCTTTATTTCAGGTGATCCGTGTTTGCACTGGCTCTTTGGAAGAAGACACAAGGATAATGACAGCGAAAAATAGTTGAGCGTCGGCTTTGACTTTACAGCGAAAACTATGATTAGTGGGCAGAGCGAACACAAGCATGAAATTAGCCATAGACCAAATTACCAACCACATCACAGGTACCCACCGTATGGCCCAAATAGGCTGGGATTTAGACCAAGGTACCAGCCAGATTTTCCACATCACTGGCTTTGCCGAAATGGGCTGGGTCATAGACCAAGTTACCAACCATATTATCCACCCACACCGCAGCGAAAAAAGTTCTTAGTTACACCGACTGGTATTCAAGAGACTCCAGCCCAGCCTCTTGAAAACGCCTCATAGGAGCACTTGACCGGATCCTCAGATAATTCTCCAAGAAACCTATCACACAGCAAGTAAACTAGGTACTTCATCTTTTTTAAATCCTGTGGTTACAAAATTGTAAGAATATCACCTAAAAAAGCAATATTATTCAATACTTATTTCGTTGGACTTTCATTTTATATACGTAGATATCTTTAACTCAGAATTTACTGCCACTTTGGAACTAAAAGATAATTTGTTTGCAAAAACATGAGTTACATAGTACAAATTGGGGTTTGTTAGGTAAGGTGTTAAGTTTTAAACTGATACTTTCTTCAAAACGTTCTAAATGCTTTCTCCTAATGTTCCGTTTTGGTCTTGAAAAGTTTGTGTGAAAGTAGATACTAGACAACATTGTTTTTCATATGTACATTGTTTTTGTATATGTAGTAGTACCTATAAGAACTAAATAAATTGCATAATATCAGACAATTTGTGTTCCTGTGTTTTATTTAAAGTTCTTAGGCTACTTACTTAAGATTTTCTTCAGCAGTATAACCGGCCGAAACAAGTATTTGTATGACCTTCAGGTAGCACACATAAGGATCAGCTTGGCCTTTTATATAAATGGTGGTGACCACTTACCATTCCTGTGGGGTTGCAGATGTTCATAAATGGTGGTGGCCACTTATCATTCCTGTGGGGTTGCAGATGTTCATAAATGGTGGTGACCACTTATCATTCCTGTGGGGTTGCAGATGTTCATAAATGGTGGTGACCACTTATCATTCCTGTGGGGTTGCAGATGTTCATAAATGGTGGTGACCACTTATCATTCCTGTGGGGTTGCATATGTTCATAAATGGTGGTGACCACTTACCATTCCTGTGGGGTTGCAGATGTTCATAAATGGTGGTGGCCACTTATCATTCCTGTGGGATTGCAGATGTTCATAAATGGTGGTGACCACTTATCATGCCTGTGGGGTTGCAGATGTTCACAAATGGTGTTGACCACTTACCGTTCCTGTGGGGTTGCAGATGTTCATAAATGGTGGTGACCACTTACCATTCCTGTGGGGTTGCAGATGTTCATAAATGGTGGTGGCCACTTATCATTCCTGTGGGGTTGCAGATGTTCATAAATGGTGGTGGCCACTTATTATTCCTGTGGGGTTGCAGATGTTCATAAATGGTGGTGGCCACTTATCATTCCTGTGGGGTTGCAGATGTTCATAAATGGTGGTGACCACTTACCATTCCTGTGGGGTTGCAGATGTTCATAAATGGTGGTGACCACTTATCATTCCTGTGGGGTTGCAGATGTTCATAAATGGTGGTGGCCACTTATCATTCCTGTGGGATTGCAGATGTTCATAAATGGTGGTGACCACTTATCATGCCTGTGGGGTTGCAGATGTTCACAAATGGTGTTGACCACTTACCGTTCCTGTGGGGTTGCAGATGTTCATAAATGGTGGTGGCCACTTATCATTCCTGTGGGGTTGCAGATGTTCATAAATGGTGGTGACCACATATCATTCCTGTGGGGTTGCAGATGTTCATATATGGTGGTGACCACTTATCATTCCTGTGGGGTTGCAGATGTTCATAAATGCTGGTGACCACTTACCATTCCTGTGGGGTTGCAGATGTTCATAAATGGTGGTGACCACTTACCATTCCTGTGGGGTTGCAGATGTTCATAAATGGTGGTGACCACTTATCATTCCTGTAGGGTTGCAGATGTTCATAAATGGTGGTGACCACTTACCATTCCTGTGGGGTTGCAGATGTTCATAAATGGTGTTGACCACTTACCGTTCCTGTGGGGTTGCAGATATTCATAAATGGTGGTGACCACTTATCATTCCTGTGGGGTTGCAGATGTTCACAAATGGTGTTGACCACTTACCGTTCCTGTGGGGTTGCAGATGTTCATAAATGGTGGTGGCCACTTATCATTCCTGTGGGGTTGCAGATGTTCACAAATGGTGTTGACCACTTACCGTTCTTGTGGGGTTGCAGATGTTCATAAATGGTGGTGACCACTTATAATTCCTGTGGGGTTGCAGATGTTCATAAATGGTGGTGACCACTTATCATTCCTGTGGGGTTGCAGATGTTCATAAATGGTGGTGACCACGAATCATTCCTGTAGGGTTGCAGATGTTCATAAATGGTGGTGACCACTTATCATTCCTGTGGGGTTGCAGATGTTCATAAATGGTGGTGACCACTTACCATTCCTGTGGGGTTGCAGATGTTCATAAATGGTGTTGACCACTTACCGTTCCTGTGGGGTTGCAGATATTCATAAATGGTGGTGACCACTTATCATTCCTGTGGGGTTGCAGATGTTCACAAATGGTGTTGACCACTTACCGTTCCTGTGGGGTTGCAGATGTTCATAAATGGTGGTGACCACTTACCATTCCTGTGGGGTTGCAGATGTTCATAAATGGTGGTGACCACTTATCATTCCTGTGGGGTTGCAGATGTTCATAAATGGTGGTGACCACTTATCATTCCTGTGGGGTTGCAGATGTTCATAAATGGTGGTGACCACATATCATTCCTGTGGGGTTGCAGATGTTCATAAATGGTGGTGACCACTTATCATTCCTGTGGGGTTGCAGATGTTCATAAATGGTGGTGACCACTTATCATTCCTGTGGGGTTGCAGATGTTCATAAATGGTGGTGACCACTTATCATTCCTGTGTGGTTGCAGATGTTCATAATTGGTGGTGACCACTTACCATTCCTGTGGGGTTGCAGATGTTCATAAATGGTGGTGACCACTTACCATTCCTGTGGGGTTGCAGATGTTCATAAATGGTGGTGACCACTTACCATTCCTGTGGGGTTGCAGATGTTCATAAATGGTGGTTACCACTTACCACGAGGTTACTTGATTTTTAGGTGTACGTATCCAAAGGGTGAAAGCGGGTCCTTAGTATCAGTAATGCGTAATAGGGTCAAACCTACGGCGTCAGTTCATCCGTCTGTCTGTCACCAGGCTGTACCTTTTAAACCTTCATAGCAAATATTAAAACTGGCCAAGTGCGTGTCAAACCACGCACAATGAAGAGTTCCGTAGTTGGGATGAAGAATGAAGAGACAGTTATCAGTTATCAGGTGTTTGAAAGAGAAGAGGACGTATCGATGTGTGATGTGAAAATAAATGATAAAAGTGTGGAGTAAGTAAGTGAGCTTATATAGTTGGAGAGCCTGTTTACAATGGATGGAAAGGTTGATGAAGATGTGGAAAGGAGAGTAAATGCGGAAAATAAAGTGCTATACATGCGGTTGTGACCAACCAGTTAATGACCAAAAAGGCCCGACTGGCTGGCTGCTCACAATGGTGTACTGGTGCCTACGTTTATGTATAGAAGTGAATGTTAGGTGTGGCAAAAGAAACATGAAAGTAAAATAAATGCTGTAGAAATGCGTTCCTTGCGAAGCGTGTGTGGTGTGACTATGAATGATAGACTGAGGAATGATGTGATAAGGCAACGGCGCGGTTTAAAAGAAGATGTAGTGACTAATATTGAAAAGAGTATGCTTAAATGGTTTGGTCATGTTGAGAGGATGAATGAAAGGTGACTAACAAAAGGTATTTACACGGCAGATGTGAGTGGAAACGCCGGGAGGGGACGCCCTAGGAAGACATATAGTGATCTTATTGGTGATGTTCTTCAGAATGGTCAGGTGCGTAGTACTCCCAACCGGTGTGCGTGTATGACCAAATGTATGAATGTAAACGAGGAAAAATGAGTATGTAAGGAACGATCCTTACATACTCATTTTTCCTCGTTTAGAAATAGGAGTTAGTTAGGAGGAAATAGGAAATAGAGTTTCTGCTTACCCCCATGGGAAGTAGGCGTGATTTTATGTTTGTATATAAGATAGTTTATTGTAAGATAGAAAAATAAAGAAACATGTAGGCAAATGTGAACATTGTTTATTATTTATTCCAAGAAAAATACAATGAAATGCGTCGTTAAGATCTTAAGGGCATTAATAGTTAGTAATTGCGGTTTGAAACATACAATGACCCTGTTGGATAGCCATTTATTTGGCCATTCTAGGGAACGTACATTTGGCCATATGGCGGTCCGTACATTGGACCGTTCTGTGGCGCGTACCCGTACACTCCTCCCGTCGGGGGCCCGTACATTGGGCCCGTCGGTGACTTGTACATTTGGCCGTTCGATATACCGTACATTGAGCCACCCGCTGGTCTGTACATTTGACCGTATAATGGAACCTGCGGATAATATAAAGGGCCGGTCGGAGCTACATACATTAGGGTATTCTGTGAGCCATACGGAGCTCCATATGTTGTTTCATAAAGTTGTCCGTTTGAAGGGACGTTCGGAGATCCGTTCATATAACCGACAGGGATGCTGTGCGAAGAGCTCGGTGTTTTGTACGATGTTTTGTCAGTTACAATAGGGGCTTCTGTTTGTGTTTTGGTGACGGTTACTGTACGGGTTTTTGTTAAAGGAACTCTGCGAAATTCTGTGGTTTCTCCCTCAGCCGATGTGTCGAAAAGTACTTTATTGGGTACCTTATCGCCTTCTGGTAACAATTCCACAGTATCGTTAGATCTGGAGTTAGTGGTGCCATTCGATGTACCCTTGATGACGTCGTTCGTAGAGCTATGCGATTGGCTGTCGTTGGTTGCCCCTGGCGATGTAAACTGATCATAGACCGTCCTAGAATTGTAGTGTTTCTTGAGGCCAGAACTGGTGTTGTTATAAAATGGTTCAAATTGGTATCCTTTGTCGTCGTGCTTCACCTTGAACCCTCTGGTGTCACTGAGGCTGTAACCATAGCCCCAGCTGGTACTTGTCTTGTTGACTGAAGATGTAGTTTTACCTGGAATTTGGAATTAATAGCTACTGTTAGTAATATGTACTTATGCGCAAGAGTCGTAGGTACAGAAGTTTGCATTCACTGGGAGACAGAATTTATACTTGATTGTGTAAATCTAAATGATGATGAAAACCGCATCGAACCCCATCAAGTAGTTTAGAAGTATTAATCGAATTCACAGACAGACGACTTTGTATTATACTATTTAATAATTTAAAGAGATAGCAACGATAATTAATTATATTAATCTTGTTATCTAGCGCAGTGCTACGCCGGTCTACGCCGCGCTACGCTGCTACGCTGGGTCTACGCAAAACAGAAGTTTTGCTACGACAGTCATACTTCGTGCGAGTATTCCATTGTGAGACCAGCATCGGAAACAGATAGAGCTACATAGGACGCCTCCATCTTTATGGAGCTACACGTCCTGTGTAGCTCCATAAAGATGGAGGCAAAGTTAATGATATGAATTGAGACCGTTACTATCACCGTCACGTGGCAAAAATCCGTACCGGTCAGTAAAGATGAAATGTTATAATATGAAGGGCACAGAAGATATTTGATACAAAGTTAATAAAAAGGTAAAATAATAAAGCGTCGGTCTAAGAACCTTAAAAGTCGGCCCCTCAGCTGTCGATCAACCGGCTAGTGGTCGGTAACAATATAAATTTAATTGTATCACATATCATGAGAGTTGAAGACCACTTATTGTAGTACTTAGCAATAGTGTTAATACTCACAATAAGATTCTTCCAGAATCACCAGCAGCAAAATACTGTACGCCTGTAACAATAACAAGGTTTTAATTTTTGTAATCTAACCAGTTTTAAATGGTAACACAAATATTATTTAACCGACGTAGAAATACGTTTTTTTTTTTACGCCAAGACGTGACATGAAAACAAAAGTAACTTGAAAACAAAAGTAACTAAATAAGATTTGAAGTCTCGATCACAATGACGTTGATAAATTAACGGCTACATTAATTAATATAATTGATGATAAATAATAAACTTATATGACACTAAAAGAAAGATAAACGTATCGCGATTCATTCATCATGAGTTTTACTAAAACTAGACCCAATGTTATGTACAATGTACATGGGCATGCTGTTTATTAAGTTTCATAAGCGATGTTGCAGGATTTTGGTCCATTCTTCCACTAGCGCATATTTCAGGTCTCGAAGTGCAGCTGGGGCGAGGTTTCGATTTCTTACACACCTCCCAAGCTCGTCCCAAGCGTGTTCAGATGTGGTGGTGGGATTCAGATCTGGGCTTCTTGCGGGCCAGTCCATGCGATAGATGTCAACGTCCTGAAAATACTCATTTACAATTTGACTCGATGTTATGTACTTAAATGAAAAAATATACTTACTATCAATCTCATTATTACGACTTTAAAAACGACAGTAATTAGCAAACATCGAACGTCTATAAAAGACTGAATATTGTTCAACGATGTTTTATATGCGAAGGTTATCTCGCATCGAACGTGACCTGTGATAGCACAATTTACTGTTTTACATTACAAAACAATATTACATCACGCGTGTTTTCCCCGTTGGGTTAGGCAGAGCTATACCTAATTATTTATAGTACTGTAGAGGCTTACATCCGTAGCTGATTAGAGGCTTTAACCTGACGCGTGTGCTATTAGCATGCTACCTTTAACCTGACGTGCTATTAGCATGCTACCTTCGCGAGTTTATGTGATGATTAGATTACGAGACAAACATTGATTTGAATAATAAAGAGAATAGGAAAAAACAGTAGGGTGTCATTTTAGCTAACAAGCGGTAATCTTGTCGTAAAAAATGTATATCTGACCAATATATAATCCAAGCTTTAATGCAAATACGCCTTTCAATTACCCCCATACCCTAATGGTGGCAAGTGTGAGTGTGTGAAGATGTACGGTCAGAGTATAATAAATTGTTAAACAAATTGACATCCTAAGTCAGTCTGCCATTTTACAGCACATTTATAACTGTCAAAGTACGACAGATGATTTGAGTGTACGGATACTTGTAAGTTCGTAGTCAATTTGTCTGATTTGTCGTATGATCCCCATAAGCAAAATACGCTCGAAACGACAATAAATATAATCGTGAAAACCGTTGAGCTCTCACGTGCAAACGGCTTCTATTAGGCGAACATTTGACAGGTTAAAATACCAAAAAATTCTGACGTGATAAGTTTGAAACGTTTAGGAGATAGGCCAGGGAAGGCAACACACCGGAAATAGTAGTAGGCTCTATAGCAAAGGTCTCCTCTATAGGAGACCTTTGCTCAGTAGTGGGACCATATAGTTTAAAAAAATACGGGTATCTTAGGTATGTACTAAACAAATCTTCTAATCTTGGTGCTTTAGACTTATATTGTGCTTACTATGTCTGTAAACTTGTTTTTAATAAATTCTTTAATTCTTAATTCTTAAATGGCTTTCTTGAGCATCAAAACATCTGCTTAAGAGCGTTTACGACGTACGGCATTTCATACAAACTTTCAAGTCGTTGTTTTTCAAAATGAATGAACCGATTTTAATAAAACTTCCTACACATAAGCAGGATACATTGGTCTAATAGTTAGTTAAGTACATTTTCGAAATGTCTTATTTAAATAAAGATAATTGGAAATCTCTGTGTCTATGGAAAATTTAAAATCGGTCGAATTTAGCTGTAATAAATTGAAACTCCGCTCCAGCTGCACTTCGAGACCAACATTGCATAAGAAACTTAACAAACAGCATGCTCAATCGCCTGGCAGCTGTGAGAAATTCCCGTGGAGGCAATACAAAGTATTAATTTTGTTATAAAGTTCGTTTTGTACCAACCATTATTTTATCAACGTAAACATTTTTGACATTTTGTTTTTTTATGTAATTCTGACCATTAAACTAATAATATTTCAAACATTTGATGTTGTTTTATTAACCAGTAAATTCTCTACAACATACAGTTTCATTCATGCCGCTAGCTCTATTATTTTAAGAGTAATTTTAGTTTTTCGTACTGACCCGTATTCTTTGTCCGCGAGTGTGTTTAGCTATTTTAAATTAAACCTTATAACAATAAAATATTTTAAAGTTTTCGTTAGAGTTGTCGGTCAGTCCATCGCGCCAAATGGTGTGATGTACATCCCAAATTTGATCGTGAATTTTAAAATTGGTGGGCCTAATCTAAAACTCTGGATGCCCAGTCCAATCGCTCCATTTGACTTTAGCCGTTTGGAGCCACGTCAAATGGCGCTATCGTGAATGCCCACCTTAATAATAGATCACCCGGTGACTTGTCCTGCTGGAAGCTCTTCTGGAAGGTCGGGCTTGCGTCCAGCCGGAAGCCTGCTGCGAGTCCTGCTAGAAGTACGCACTTTGTATGAAAATGTTGTCTGGTCCTTCCAGCAGTACGGTGATCTTGAAATTGTACTGGCGCTTGTCAGAAGTATTCAACATTTGGTCAGTGCGTATTAAAATAAAACTAATTCGTTAAAGTACTTTTATAATATTAATAAACGAATAATAGACGTATTCGTATTTAATAAATGACGGATTATTATTATAGGAACACATTTAACTAATATTATTTATAGGAAAAGAACTATTTAAAGAACTGTAAATCTGTCACTTTGGTTTAATAAGTACCTAAATAGTGTGCCTGTATAGTTAACAATTAATAAAAATAGAGTGAGTGACGTGGTACTGACAAAGAAATGAAAACCAGGGAACTAAGAAAACAAGATTACGCGGAAATATCGAAATGTTGACGACTTCGTGTGTTTTCGGTACCCGGGCGTCGAAATAAGTCGCGCGAGCGTGAACGCGCTGCCCCGTGTATGCTCATGCGCCATCGCCTGCCGATTGAAGGTCAGTTGTATTTTGCAACTGTTTTTTGCACAGTGTGAAAGAGACAAAACTCTTCTGTTTTCTCGTGCAAATTTGAATTTTGTACTGTATGTTGTAGTCCTGCTGGCAGGACTCCCCCCCCGTCGTCATATCCAACGATGTCCCACTTTGTTGCGACTGCCTCCCCCTTAACGTGTGACATAATATATGGATGGCCCCGTATCACCGTAGCATTTGCGCTACGACATAGCTACGACGTAGCACTGTGCTACGATTCTGTGATCACGGTGTGGCTTTCTATGATTTTGAGTCCTTACAAAGTTTTGCTTGATAGACAATGCACAGCCCAAACCGCTGTGTCTAGAAGCATGGAATTTTCCACAAGAGCTTCATATATAACAAAAGTGAACACTAAGAAGGATTTTTGAAAATTGGCGCCCTAAAAGGGTAAATCAAATAGGGAATCAAAGTTTTTATTGAAGTTCGTCATTTTTGCAGATGGGAAATCCCATCGGGCGCACGGCCCTGTTTTAATAATTACGTATCTTGAAATGATAAATAATTATTTTCTAGGTCACTGACAAGATAACCCGACTTATTCATACATATATAAGCGATGGGCTCATGTTGTAACCGCTAGTACAAGTTAGACTAGCATCGGCTGACAACATTACACATCGTCTGCAACAACCATGAGGTTACTGGTAAGTGTCTTTATTATATTCGTGTTGGACTATAGCTAAAACAAATCGATCCTACTTCAACACTATACTCTTTCTCATTCTAACTCATACTCGTAAATATTATTTATTCTATCCGAGCCCGCCCTTACCATTTGACCGAAATCCTTACTTTCTCATAGTGACTGTATCTTAGCCTTGTGTGGGACCACACGTCTCACGTAATATTAGTAAAACATACCTTCCAATATATAGGGTGACTGAATTATCTATTAAATTAATATTATTTATTAGTTCACAAATTGATTAAATTCTTCAAAAAAAAAAACATCACCCATTTAACACTCTTAAAAATTGGTCCCGTGTGAGCGAGAAAGGTGACAAAATGCGACAGCCCTCTTAAATGTTGGTAAATATTTTAAACCCAAGAAAAGTATTAAAAGTTAAATTCAATTACTGCTTGTTGCTCAAAAAAATTATGAAACTCCAACAATTTTCTACTACAGTTCAAACGTCCGTTTCTGTCGCGGTCATGACGTGACGTCATTTGCCACGTTACTGCTTTGTTTACATCTGGGGGCCAACCACCACCTCTTAAAGGAGTATTATTTTAATGTTACTTCGGTGTGAGAAAGAGATGGAGCTATACAGGCCATCTAGCTCCATCTCTTCCCCACACTGAAGTAAGATTACAATAATACTGCTTTAAGCGATGGTGGTCTAGCTCCTGGTTTTAAAGTTTTTTTATATATCCCCAAATCATATAAATTAAATTATTTTTTGTGCTATATATTTTCACATAACATGTATAACATATAAGAATAATAGTACCATGGTACAAGCAGTTAAATAAACGATGTGGAAGGGATCCATAGGTTAGGTTAGAACTGTGACCAACTACGCGCGAGCCGAGCGAGAGAAGCGAGCGGTGCCGCGGCAGCGGCCGGCGAGCGCTACCTCGAAATTGGTCGCGAAATTTTTCTAAGTATTTTTTTCATAGTGCCCCCAAGACTATGTAATTATGTTTAGGGATAAAAGCGTTATGATAAAAAACAGTAGGAGTTTTATTTACATTAATGATATTATTAATTACAATTTTTGGAAACATGAGTGTTATGAACATCGCCGGTAGCACTACAAATAGTATGAATGAAAACTTTAGGATGAAAAATTTTAGGAAGAGTGATCATTCGGATTACAAATCATTAGGAAGAACAATTTCGGGTAAAGAACTTTAGGTGATCCAATATGGATCCAGAATTCGTACTTACTTACCTTCGTGAGATTTCAAACATTTTGCAAAGAATCCTTGATTCTTATTCACAGTTTTTTACGTCCGTTCTGGTATTGTCGAGGGCAACGCGTTTTAGGTTTGCCTTCCGTTCCACCAAAAAAATGGACCACAAAATTGTAAAATAAGTAATGCATAAATGTATATATTCAAATAATCAATAAGTTCTGAATTACGTGCCTAGTGTCACAGAAACTGTTTTGAAAAAAACAAGATGGCGGAATTAGATTCTATCTTAGCCACGCGCCAAAAGATCCTTCTAACTTTGTACACCGGGTTAATGTCCGTACAATAACCGAGTATAGTCCTTTCACAATAATTTTACATCTCACAGCAACCTGAAAGCAATGAGAATAAAGATCGCTATGATGCAAAATCAAAGGTAAAATACCCGTGAACGGACTGTAATAGAGCAATTTCTTATCTGTGGCACAACCAAAGTTAATTTATTCACGCTCGCGTTCCCAAAAGGTGACTACGAATAACAAAACGAAATTAATGCAAAAACGCATGGTGTGCCTTTTTAACCGATTGCGCCAGAAGGAGGGTAATGTTTTTCGAGAGTATGTATGTATGTATGTCTATTTCTTTGGCACACTTTGTAGCCTAAACGGCTTGATGGAATTTAACATATGAGGTGTCGTTAGATTCGTTTTAATTGTGGAAGTGACATATATTAAAATAATATTTATTATAACTAGTTTCTGCCTGTGACTTCGTCCGCGTTAGATTTCTTGTTCACCCCGTCGCATTGCATCGCCTGCCCGCGCTGTTACTTCGTTTTCACTTAGCGTTCTTTCTTACTTTTTTTATTTTTGCTCGGCTCCTAAGTTCTATCGTGATGATAAATCTATACGTATGTATATAATTACTTGGCCTGACTGACTGATTCATCAACGCGGCACTTAAACCGCTGGGGCTACAAACTTGAAATTTTGCACACGGCTTCCTTTTATAATGTAGGGGAGTACTGAGAAGGGGTTTTTGGAAATTCGAGCTATCATCATCATCATCAGCCTACAGCAGTCCACTGCTGGAGATAGGCCTCTCCAATTGCACGCCATTCAGCTCGATTCTTGAGTAGTTCTTGAGTAAACACCTTTTTCAACACACTGTCCGATCACTTAGCGTGCTACGCGACTTAAATCACGCCCTTATTTTATGACTAACCTCCCTTATCACAGGATAGTATAAAAACCAAGTCCCCCAAACTACATGGACTCTTTCTGACGCCGTCCTCTGTTCGTATCACTTGTGAGTACTTAAACTATATCACTGTAACAATAAATAAAGTTGTGAAAAGAAAACCTAATTATTCTTTTTGTAGAATCCAGTCTCAAATCTATTAACTAATCGTTAGGCTCTCTGGTGTTTCGGGAAGAATCCGAACTTTATTGATAGCTGCTTATCACGCGGTGCGGCAGGTCACGAATATTTTACAGGCGAGCAATCTCGAAATATATAAATACTGTTATCAACCAGTTGGATACCTCCTGTGTGCTGTTATTGACAACCAAACCAATATGTACATATATACCTATAACTATAACATACGCTGTGCCTTTTTGTACAGTCATAGTACAAGTACGACGACTTTGTAACTGATTACACAGTATTCTTCTAGCAGCAACACATCAGCTATCATGAAGTTCTTTGTATGAAAGAAAAGAAAGAAAGAAAATACGTTTATTTGCGGTAAACATGACGCAAAAGAAAAAAGAACACAAACACAAAAAGAAATACCTATGTATGTGTTTTAACTTTTATTATAACACTAGCTTTTGCTCGCGGCTTCGCCCGCGTGGATATGAATACTTTCCTATTTGAATCGGATTTTGTTCACGCTTTCATGGGTTTTAATTTGTTTTGCGCGGGACTCTAAAAAGTAACTCAAAATACTCCTTATAACATTAGCTATCTGTCAGTGAAAGTCCTGTCTAAATCAGACCAGCCGTTTCAAAGCTTAGCCGGAACAAACAGACAGCCAGACAAAAAATCTAATTATTGTTTTTTTTTTGTTTTAAGTACCGTACAAACTTTCATATGCATTTAGTAAAAAGCTGTTATTTTGACATTACAAACAGACACTTCAATTTTATTTATTTCTATAGATACGCACACACCACGCATCACGCATGTTTTCCCCGAAGGGCATAGGTGTGCTGATAGCGCCCACACCCACATTTCGCCAGTTATGTTTAGGTCCCATGTAATAGGGGGCGAGCCTATTGCCATCAACCGGGCATAAATCCAGATTTCAGGCTGTTACTGACTACCTAAGTGTTTAGGACTATTATAGGACTAGCAGTCCTAGGACTAACTAACTATTCCCCTCGGATATGAGCTCTTCATTGTGTCATACACATGTAATATTGTAACATTACAAACACAATTGTTTTCGATGTATACCCAAATAGGTACCTAATCAGAGATTTAAAATTAATATTTATTTTATTCTTTCAGATTTTCGTGCTGTTGGTGCTGGTGTGTTTCGAAGGGTTCTACTGTAAGTTTTTTTAATTCTTGTACCTCCTTTAACTGAGTTGTGGAAATCAGATAGGCAGTTGCTCCATGTAAAATACTGGTATTGTGCTGCATCCGGTTAGACTGGAAGCTGACCCCAACATAGTTGGGATAAGGCTAGGCAGATGATGATAACCTACTTTTTTATCAGTTATGTTTACATGTCATATAAAACTGAATTCCGCTCCTTACAAAGAACGAATCCTGATCTAACCTTTTTTGGTGTGAAAATCCTCATGTCAAACTGTCAAACTTTTACTGCCCAAATCCACGCGGTGTTCCTCCAAAAGGGATCTTTTGTTTTGGGTGGGAAATCATCAAATGACTTCTCCCGTTCTGGGCGGAATGGGAGGGCCTGTCAGACTTTTACTGACAAAAACCCACCCGTGTTCCTTCAGTTGCCTGTGCCAGGGCTACGGTGACTCTTTCGAACATCCCGCGTCATTCTCGACCCCAGCAGGAAATCATCAACATACGATTCCATATACAATACACTCGTATCTCTCGTTTCAGTCAGCCTGTATAACATTGTCAAGCCGCTTTAAATTAATCTCCAGATAAAAGTTATCTGCCGTTGTACAAAAGTTACTACTGAGAACTGATAACGGTAAATTGTTGTTACAGGTGCACCGTGTCGTCTTCTTGATTGGCTATTTCGTCCAGAGAAACATAATATCCAGAACTGGAATGTGATGTACAACCCGCACCAAAGCAATGACTACCCACAGCTAAACAATGGCTACCGAGAAGACAACTACGCCTAAACTACCCACGTCAATAGTAAGACTACCCACGGCGTGGACCTTACAACAACTACGGGGGTACATACCAATAATTTGTAAGAAATATATATCAGCCATTGAGATTCTTCAAAAATAGTTGTGATATTTTGTCAAGTAGCTTATTCTATTTAAACAAATAAATAAATTGTTTACAGAAATATATATTTTTATTTCATGAAGTAATAGCTTATATTACGGTGGGTACCATACGTATGTAACATATGTCTAAACATGCCGTCCAAATAATATATGCAATGCAACATGAAATGTAACACAACAACAAGGGGAATTGCTTCCTACGTGTGTTGGGCACATTGTATGACGTATTGCATTTATTATTTGGACGGTAGGTTCGTTTCGACGTATGTTACATTACATGTTACGTTTCACAAAAGTGATATTATTGTGAACCCACCACTACACAATAAAACACCACGCCTGTTTTCCTTGATGGGGCTGGCAGGGGTGGACAGTCAGCACGAGCCCACATTCCGCTAGTTTTGTATTAGGGAGTGAGTCACTCTTCGAAATTATTCTTTAGATTTTCGTTATTTTGGTGTTTTAATGAGTTACGTAAACCATAAAAACATCAGAATCGTTATTTTGCACACTTTGCCTGACCTGGGGGTATCGAACCCAGACCAACGTGTCTCGTTAATACAAACACTTCGTAGAGATTAACTACCACATTGATAACGTTGCTCATATCACCCCTAAACACTCCTTAGCAATCATTCACACCATCATCATCAGCCAATACCAGTTCACTGCTAGATAAATGGGCTCGGGGCTAATGAGGGCTCGTGGCTAAGAAATAACATCCGCACGGGTCGATCAAAGGTTAAGCTTCGCTTGCGGAGGCCAGTCCGTGGGTGGGTTGTCATCCATGACATATTGAGACCCGTCTGTGCCTCGAAAAGCAAGTTAAGTCGTTGTCCCCGGCCGTCATTGGTAAATCGTCATTACAGGTAGTCAGAAGCCCGAAAGTCTGACTACCAGTGTAAGTGTCAGGTACGGATCAAAGGTTATAGGCACCTTAGACTAGCACTTTGTTTTGGTTAAGTATTTCAGTTATTCGAGCACCAGAAAGAACCACAAGTTAAGTTAAAAGTTATGTATCTTGGAAGGTAAAAGTTAACTAGTAGACATAGTAGTGTTGGGGTTGATCAAAGCAAACTCAGCGCAGAGTTTAGTTTAGTTTAGAGTTACAACATGATGATAAAGTTAACAAGAGTAAAAAATTTGTGAGCGACAAAATATGCGTCGCTCCCGTCGTAAAGCCGCGTAGAAAGGGGAGAAGAAAGATGGCGGATTCGCGCCTGGCGCGTTCCTGTTGACGTTTGTTCAAAAATGCTTTGTGCTTGAACATGGCATCAAATTGTTCCAGCTCCGTTGCCAACATCCACCCCACCCCTTAGGGACATGTTCCCCCAGGAGCTCTTGGGAATCTGATAGCGTAGTCTAGAGATGGGTCTATAAATAACACCGGTCTCTGTTTGTCTGCAGACGCCGTCACCTCCCGAATACAGCTTCATAACGCGGCCCATGAACCACTTCATAGGCGGCATCTGAGATGAAGACCGGGTCGTTGACACGAATGTGGTGTTGTGCACGCTGCCATTATTTTGACACGTTGGTGCAGAGTGACTAGATAGTCTTTTGTCCATCGGGATCAGAAGTGCTGTCTAAGCGTTCAATCAGCTGATATCTATTGAAACTGACCCGTTCGATAATGGTGAAGGTAGTGAGGTAAATGGCCGACCCACAAGGAAGTGCCCAGGTATAAATGCTGACAGATCAGAAGGATCAGCAGACATTGAAGTAATCGGACGTAAGTTCATAATTGCCTCAATCTGTGCAATCAGTGTGTGCAACTCTTCAAAAGTTAAATTAGAGTTACCCGCTATCCGCTTTAGTGATATTTGGCTGTTTTGACTCCCGCTTTCCAGATACCTCCAAAATGCGGTGCATACGCAGGAGAGAATTTTATCGTTATACCTTCCTTGCTCGCGTAGTCGCTAAATGTACGTTCACTTTCTTTAAGCAGTCTGTTCAGTTCATTATTAGCTCCTACAAAATTATTACCATTATCACAGCATATAATATAATAACTAACTAATATAATAATATATAATATATAATAACTAATATAATATCGTGAAATAAATCTATGAAGCACAATTTAAAGGCATTATGCTACTTAAGTCACTCACGACTTCCAAGTGCACAGCTTTTATTTTTTATTGTTGTATTTTTTATATTTTAACTTTAGGTAAATAGTTTTTAATTTGTGGAAGCTTGTAAATGGCAACTGTAAGCGCTAATGTGCCCCTCTTCACGAATAAGGGTGACGTACAGGACTATAATCACCAACAACTATCGAGAAAAAAGGTCATGTCACATAGTGTGAAGGTATGGGAGAAAGTAATACAGAAAAGATTGCGAGAGGAGAGTGAGATTACCCCGAACCAGTTTGGGTTTATGCCAGATCCAGGAACAGTGGACCCCACTTTTGGACTTCGCCAATTATGCGAGAAGTACAGACGTGCACACAAGAACTAGCACATGGTGATCATTGATCTGGAGGAAGCGTATGATAGGCTGTCTCGAGATGTGTTTTGGTGGGCCTTGAAAGAGAAAGGTTTACTCGAGAAGCATGAAGAGTTAATTCGTGCTATGTATGTACAGACAATCTTGTACCTACGTCCAGTCGGCTGCTGGCAATACCGACGAGTTCAGTGTGGCTGCAGGCTCGCACCAAGGGTCGGCTTTAAGTCCTTACCTGGAGTCCTTATGGATGCTCTGACGTCGGACATACAAGAAGAGGCACCTTGGTGCATGCTGTTACCAGCTGACATTGTTTTTGTCGGTGAAGATGGATCTGAGATCTCGAGCAGACCAGAGAAATGGCAACAGAAGCTGGAGAACAAGCCAAAAGGCTTGAAAATCAGCAGAACCAAAACTGAATATAATTGTTCTGCGATTTTGGCGATCTATGGAGTTCTGGAGCCATAGCGCTTGATGGCGCGCTTCTCTCGGTCTGCTCCGACTTTCGTTATCTCGGTTCACTTGTGTAAAGCGATGGCGAAGTAGATCGGACTGTTAAGCACAGAATTTACACTGGATGGGTGAAATGGCGGCAAATCACGGGAACAATGTGTGACTCCCGTGTTCCCCTTAAACTTTTATAAAACAACGGTTTGACCTGCTGTGTTGGATGGATCAGAATGTTGAGCCACAAAAAGGATTCATGAAAGGCAACAGCATGTAGCCGAGATGAGAATGCTATGACGGATGTGTGGTGTGGTGGTGTTTAATTCAATAAACTTCTTATAGGTACTAAAGTTACTTACAAACGATAAAAATATAATAACCTAACCAAACTAAAATGATTAACAAACTAAAATATGATAATGATACATACCATGGGAGAAACGAAAATTTACACACCGTAAGGACTATTCTTGCTTGCAACGTTCGGCCGCTATAGTAACGCTTGCTAGCAGATGTGTTCATCGTGTGCACGGGATTTTGTTTTCAAAATGGTCAGATGTAAGTGTCCTCGATAGCTCTATTAGATGAGCCTTCTCTCAATGTTAGCTATTTGACCGTCTCATTGATCTAGTAATAGATGGCTTATACAACTAGGGATTACGAGGTCATCATCATTGCCATCAGGCAATGATGATGACCTCGTAATCCCTAGTCGACTGCTGTGTGCTGCTGCAGTGGACTGCTGTAGGCTGATGATGATTCATCAGCCTACAGCAGTACACTGCTGGACATAGGCCTCTCTCACGCCATTCAGCTCGATTCTCGGCAACTCTCATCCAGCTGCTGCCAGCCACCCTGCGAAGATCGTTGCTCCATCTAGCCTGAGGGTCATCCGTTATACAACTAATATAGCCGGCCTATCGCCACTTCAGCTTGCTTTTTCTGTGAGCTATGCCAACAACTTTGGCTCTCATGGCTTTGTTTAATGATTATGAGGTCCTGAGCTTGAATCCTAGGTAAAGCTAATAAAAAGCTATTGGTTTTTCTGTCAAGAAATTCGTAATGGAAGGCCGGAGTTGAGTAGAAGCAGTTGGTGTGATGTGACACCCCCGTGACTCCGAGAGCAGGTGGCGCCATGTGTTCTGCATCTGCGGATCTCTTCTGTAAATGTAATAGTACCAATCCCTAGCATTTTTACAGAACAGGGGGCCAACCACCACCTCTTAAAGCAGTATTATTTTAATGTTACTTCAGTGTGAGAAAGAGATGAAGCTATACATGACGTCTAGTTCCATCTCTTTCCCACACTCAAGTAAGATTAAAATAATACTTCTTTAGGAGGTAGTGGTCTAGCTCCAGACCGTCAGATCTCTCTCTGGTCGTGTCGGATAGCCGTCCCATCGGACTTGCTTGTTACTTTATCCGTCTATTCGTACATATTATATACAACGCAACGCGTCTCTGTGATGTCACAAAAATAGCATTTTGTTGGTTTTTGGTAAAGCTCTAGTTTACGGAGGGGCAATTCTCGTATTTTCAAGAACTCCCTTCGCATTCTAATCAGTCTCAATCTATTAAAACAACCTCTGTTCTCTACATTTTTGACAAGTTTTTGTCATTTTCGTGGTTTGTTAGTTTACAAACCGTTTGATGTAAACAGCACCTTTATAACGAAAGAAAGTAGGAAGGTCAGTTTTCGTATTTCAAATGTTACTATTGACGCACGAAGTATGACTGTGCGGTACGGGTTTTTTTGGTTTTATGTGACCCGAACAAAATAATAATAAACCTGGTAATCATAATTTGTATTGAGGATACAATTAAATGTAATAACAAAAATAATATTAATTTCGACAAAGCAATAATTTGACCTTAGTTATAAATACATACTTACACACACCCCCACACATATACATATACACATATGCATACATATTATCAGTAGAAACCACAGGCCACTGAGGTCATAATAATATTTAGTTTAAGAAGGCGGGTGGTATTTACCATCCGCTTTCTAGCTGTATCAATTCAGTATCATTTGTTATTCTTTACGAGAAGGTTGTCTTAAAACAATTAGTTACTAGTGTTGTCGTCACAAAAATGAAGTTGCTTGTAAGTGTTTTTTAACCGACTAAAAAAGGAGGAGGAGCATGTTTTTTTTTTACATGACATGTGTTCATCCATAATATCTTCGTCAATAGGGAGAATATGCATGTGATTCAAATAACCCGTTATATATGGGTAATTTTTTTCATAAACTGTATTACTTCAGAATTATGCCTCCATCAATAATTTTTGTGGGAAATTCAAATATGTATTTGAAAAGCGACGCCATTGATCACAGCAAATGTGACGTAAAAGTCTATGACAACAATAAATGTCAATGTGTTTTGTAGGAGTGTTTGCGATTCAGTCAGTTTTGTCGTTATAGACTATGACGTCATACCAAGCGCGCCAAAATGGAGGGCGTTTAAGGTACTGGTTGGCTATTTAAAAAAAAAATTAAGTACTTTCAATTGTTTTTTTGCGTAAATTTTTTTTTCTATTATAATTATGGTGATGTAAACTATTGGATAAAAAAATAAAAAATATACATGCATATCCCTATTGTAGACCGATTTTGAAAATATTTTTTTCATTTGGCAGAGAACCCTTGTTTTTGAGTTAGCTTCAATATTACGTATTTTTTCCACTTAGTGTGTGTTGATGATGTTATAATTACTTCCTGTTACTGTTATTTACGTAGCAAGTATACGAATTTATGTGTGGTAGGTACCACAAATAAAAAGTAAAAAAAAAAACAACTGGCGTCCAAAAAACACTACAAGTGAAATATAACTTTAATTTCGGAAGTCGTCGGTGCCGGTGGTAAAAAACGAAAATACAAAACCAAACACACCGACTCCCGAAATTAATGTTATTTTTCACTTTGTAGTGTTTTTTTTTTGGGAGTAGGTTGTTTTTTTATAATTTTATTTATCTCCAAAGTAATTTTAACGGACGGCTTGTGGTGTAATTTCTCATAAAGTTGAAAGTGTAGGGGATATAAAGTGTATTTAAATCTGTGTATGAATCTGTGCATCGTCATTGGGTTTGTGCTATATATTATTATATGGTATTTATTCAATACATAATTTTGTTACAGGTCTGCGTTTTCCTTGTTCTGGTGATTTTGGAAGAATACCATTGTGAGTAACAATTTTAATAACGATTAAAAACGTCGCATTAAACTCGCACAGCAATGCTAAGGCATGCCATACAAAAAAGGTACAATAATTAATTACCACGCATGCTCATTACCCTTTCGATATTTCACCTAAAAATGTAGTGAGGCATATCATATTTTACCAGACTATGGCAAAGCCAAAGGAGGGTTATGATTTTAACAGGCCATGTACATATGCATGTATGTATTTTAATCTGTTCCGTCATAACTCATAAACGTACGTCATATCGTTGGAAGAGTCATGTTGTTCCGAGGGTTATAGGCTACATGACGTCATAAAAATCCAACATGGCAGCCGGAGTCACAAGTAATTCCTAATTATTACGTCATGTAAATCGTAAAGAATAAGTGAATAAAAAGGTTTTTAGTGTTATACAATGTGGATCTGGACGTATGACATTAAATTAAAACGAGCACAGTAATAGTCCATCGAAACATTTTAAAACACGTAGATTGGTAGTTAATGGAAAATTTAAAAAATGCAGTTTTCAAACAAAATAAATAGCAGAATCAACTGCATAAAAAGTAAATACGCTTTATTTACGAAAAGTCACTGACGAACTGTGCGGTGCGGGGTGCGGGGCGCGGCGGCGGCAATGTTTACCTATAATTACGGACTCAGATCTACATCGTGTTGAAAAATAATAAAATGAAAAATAATTTCCTGTGGCTAAAGTATTCACTGGATTTGATTGATTTTTTGTATACGGGTAAAAACATGATTCTCTTTACGTGGTTTAAAGGAATGTCAATCGTCCTATTCCACCTTGTATACTCGTAAGTAGTAGTTGGGTTTAAAACTAAAAGTAAGGCTAGGTTTCAACCCGCGACCTCGTAACATTTGGCCCATCACCAAAACCTCTTCATTATAAGCTGTCCATTTAACAAAAGTGAAACAATCTTCTTTATTTCAGGTGATCCGTGTTTGCACTGGCTCTTTGGAAGAAGACACAAGGATAATGACAGCGAAAAAAAGTTGAGCGTCGGCTTTGACTTCACAGCGAAAACTATGATTAGTGGGCAGAGCGAACACAAGCATGAAATTAGCCATAGACCAAATTACCAACCACATCACAGGTACCCACCGTATGGCCCAAATAGGCTGGGATTTAGACCAAGGTACCAGCCAGATTTTCCACATCACTGGCTTCGCCAAAATGGGCTGGGTCATAGACCAAGTTACCAACCATATTATCCACCTGCAAGGCACCCATCGTATCGCACACCGTATCCCACACGGTCTGGCATACCATTCGGAGCAACTTATAACATACCGTATGGCAGTCAAGGAGGAGCATCGATCGGCACACCACAGGGAACACCGTATCATCGAGATTCGTATGGACCACAGTATGACAGACCACGGTACGGAACTCTGTATCCAACACCATTCGGTACGGAGCACCTAACGCCGAATGGAGCACCGAACGTCTCACCATACGGCGCACCAAACAGCTCACCTAATGGCACACCTGCTCAAACACCAGTCGAAACTGGAGACGGCACACCGCAGCGAAAACAGTTCTTAGTTACACCGACTGGCATTCAAGAGACTCCAGCCCAGCCTCTTGAAAACGCCTCATAGGAGCACTTGACCGGATCCTCAGATAATTCTCCAAGAAACCTATCACACAGCAAGTAAACTAGGTACTTCATCTTTTTTAAATCCTGTGGTTACAAAATTGTAAGAATATCACCTAAAAAAGCAATATTATTCAATACTTATTTCGTTGGACTTTGATTTTATATACGTAGATTTCTTTAACTCAGAATTTACTGCCACTTTGGAACTAAAAGATAATTTGTTTGCAAAAACATGAGTTACATAGTACAAATTGGGGTTTGTTAGGTAAGGTGTTAAGTTTTAAACTGATACTTTCTTCAAAACGTTCTAAATGCTTTCTCCTAATGTTCCGTTTTGGTCTTGAAAAGTTTGTGTGAAAGTAGATACTAGACAACATTGTTTTTCATATGTACATTGTTTTTGTATATGTAGTAGTACCTATAAGAACTAAATAAATTGCATAATATCAGACAATTTGTGTTCCTGTTTTTTATTTAAAGTTCTTAGGCTACTTACTTAAGATTTTCTTCAGCAGTATAACCGGCCGAAACAAGTATTTGTATGACCTTCAGGTAGCACACATAAGGATCAGCTTGGCCTTTTATATAAATGGTGGTGACCACTTACCATTCCTGTGGGGTTGCAGATGTTCATAAATGGTGGTGACCACTTACCATTCCTGTGGGGTTGCAGATGTTCATAAATGGTGGTGACC
The DNA here is from genome assembly GCA_947568875.1 of Fissipunctia ypsillon. NCBI lineage: Eukaryota > Metazoa > Arthropoda > Insecta > Lepidoptera > Noctuidae > Fissipunctia > Fissipunctia ypsillon. The sequence goes on along the minus strand of OX387659.1, from coordinate 7,815,730 downwards.
ACTTATCATTCCTGTGGGGTTGCAGATGTTCATAAATGGTGGTGACCACTTATCATTCCTGTGGGGTTGCAGATGTTCATAAATGGTGGTGACCACTTATCATTCCTGTGGGGTTGCATATGTTCATAAATGGTGGTGACCACGAATCATTCCTGTGGGGTTGCAGATGTTCATAAATGGTGGTGACCACTTATCATTCCTGTGGGGTTGCAGATGTTCATAAATGGTGGTTACCACTTACCACGAGGTTACTTGATTTTTAGGTGTACGTATCCAAAGGGTGAAAGCGGGTCCTTAGTATCAGTAATGCGTAATAGGGTCAAACCTACGGCGTCAGTTCATCCGTCTGTCTGTCACCAGGCTGTACCTTTTAAACCTTCATAGCAAATATTAAAACTGGCCAAGTGCGTGTCAAACCACGCACAATGAAGAGTTCCGTAGTTGGGATGAAGAATGAAGAGACAGTTATCAGTTATCAGGTGTTTGAAAGAGAAGAGGACGTATCGATGTGTGATGTGAAAATAAATGATAAAAGTGTGGAGCAAGTAAATGAGCTTATATATTTGGAGAGCCTGTTTACAATGGATGGAAAGATTGATGAAGATGTGGAAAGGAGAGTAAATGCGGAAAATAAAGTGCTATACATGCGGTTGTGACCAACCAGTTAATGACCAAAAAGGCCCGACTGGCTGGCTGCTCACAATGGTGTACTGGTGCCTACGTTTATGTATAGAAGTGAATGTTAGGTGTGGCAAAAGAAGCATGAAAGTAAAATAAATGCTGTAGAAATGCGTTCCTTGCGAAGCGTGTGTGGTGTGACTATGAATGATAGACTGAGGAATGATGTGATAAGGCAACGGCGCGGTTTAAAAGAAGATGTAGTGACTAATATTGAATAGAGTATGCTTAAATGGTTTGGTCATGTTGAGAGGATGAATGAAAGGTGACTAACAAAAGGTATTTACACGGCAGATGTGAGTGGAAACGCCGGGAGGGGACGCCCTAGGAAGACATATAGTGATCTTATTGGTGATGTTCTTCAGAATGGTCAGGTGCATAGTACTCCCAACCGGTGTGCGTGTATGACCAAATGTATGAATGTAAACGAGGAAAAATGAGTATGTAAGGAACGATCCTTACATACTCATTTTTCCTCGTTTAGAAATAGGAGTTAGTTAGGAGGAAATAGGAAATAGAGTTTCTGCCTACCCCCATGGGAAGAAGGCGTGATTTTATGTTTGTATATAAGATAGTTTATTGTAAGATAGAAAAATAAAGAAACATGTAGGCAAATGTGAACATTGTTTATTATTTATTCCAAGAAAAATACAATGAAATGCGTCGTTAAGATCTTAAGGGCATTAATAGTTAGTAATTGCGGTTTGAAACATACAATGACCCTGTTGGATAGCCATTTGTTTGGCCATTCTGGGGAACGTACATTTGGCCATATGGCGGTCCGTACATTGGACCGTTCTGTGGCGCGTACCCGTACATTCCTCCCGTCGGGGGCCCGTACATTGGGCCCATCGGTGACGCGTACATTTGGCCGTTCGATATACCGTACATTGAGCCACCCGCTGGTCTGTACATTTGACCGTATGATGGAACCTGCGGATAATATAAAGGGCCGGTCGGAGCTACATACATTAGGGTATTCTGTGAGCCATACGGAGCTCCATATGTTGTTTCATAAAGTTGTCCGTTTGAAGGGACGTTCGGAGATCCGTTCATATAACCGACAGGGATGCTGTGCGAAGAGCTCGTTGTTTTGTACGATGTTTTGTCAGTTACAACAGGGGCTTCTGTTTGTGTTTTGGTGACGGTTACTGTATGGGTTTTTGTTAAAGGAACTCTGCGAAATTCTGTGGTTTCTCCCTCAGCCGATGTGTCGAAAAGTACTTTATTGGGTACCTTATCGCCTTCTGGTAACAATTCCACAGTATCGTTAGATCTGGAGTTAGTGGTGCCATTCGATGTACCCTTGATGACGTCGTTCGTAGAGCTATGCGATTGGCTGTCGTTGGTTGCCCCTGGCGATGTAAACTGATCATAGACCGTCCTAGAATTGTAGTGTTTCTTGAGGCCAGAACTGGTGTTGTTATAAAATGGTTCAAATTGGTATCCTTTGTCATCGTGCTTCACCTTGAACCCTCTGGTGTCACTGAGGCTGTAACCATAGCCCCAGCTGGTACTTGTCTTGTTGACTGAAGATGTAGTTTTACCTGGAATTTGGAATTAATAGCTACTGTTAGTAATATGTACTTATGCGCAAGAGTCGTAGGTACAGAAGTTTGCATTCACTGGGAGACAGAATTTATACTTGATTGTGTAAATCTAAATGATGATGAAAACCGCATCGAACCCCATCAAGTAGTTTAGAAGTATTAATCGAATTCACAGACAGACGACTTTGTATTATACTATTTAATAATTTAAAGAGATAGCAACGATAATTAGGCTAGAAAGGGGTGACTACCGAGATGATGACTAATAGAGAAGTATGGAAGAAAGAAACATGTTGCGCCGACCCCAAATAAATTGAGAATGATGATGTGCTCCTAAAGTGTATTTTGCCTCACATACCATCTTTGGTGAACAAAAAACTACGAATGTTTCAAATTTCTGCATAAATCACACACAAATGTGTGTGAGAAACACATAAATACTGAATAATAATGAACAAAAACAAAACCTGTTTGGGATGGATCCATCTAAATTTTGATAAAAGCACGCTAAAAAATAGACGGTCTGGGGACTGCCGACAGAAGTGAAAACTTTAAACTAACAGTTATAGGTTAATAAACTTTGTAGGAAAATGATTTTAAAATGTAAAAATGTACAGAATTTTGATATCTAAAGGCTTGAATGAAAAAAAAAATGGATGAAAATAACAAAACTTGATATTAGTTTGAATTATGTTCGTTTTATTGTAAACCAAATTATATGAAAGTCATACCACGGCACGAATAGGAAATATTGTACAGATTACGAATCAGTTACAGTTTTATAAGGGTTTCATAGTAAAATAGCGAGAAATCGGGGTGTCAACGCAAGTAGTTGAAAGGGGGCGGGGCCTCGCCAAGGTCGCCGCCATTGTAGCGAATTAATTTAATTCGCGAATGCCAACTGTTGAAGGGATATGACAGCAATTTAGAAGACATTAGCGTGTTAAATAGAGTAATTTGGTTACAGCGCCCTCTAGCGTTGAGTATTTGAACTCGTTGTAGCATATCGCATATTGCGAACCCGTAAGCCCCTACCAAAAAGTGCTCAACTCGCCTAAAGAAGTTTTCACTTCAAAAAATAAAATGCCCTTTACTTTGAACAATGGCTTATATTAAAAAAAATATAGAAACATTTTAATGTATATAATAGAATATTTTAATTTGCATTAAAACATGGTACAACAATGGTCTTAATAATAGGGTTATGATCAACATGTCTCGCCATGGATTGGTAATTATTTTAAAGAAAACAAGTTAGAATTACCTAATAACTGCTTTTATATCAATAATATTAGTGTGTGGTATGTCAGTATGAATATCTACTTTTGAATACTAATGTTTTGCAGAATAACATTATGGTAAAAATGTAAAATTAAATAATCATCCTATGTTGGTAATTGTGTTGTTTGAAGTACCGTGTGAAGGTTTCTGTTGTGGCATGTCGTTTGGTATGCCATTCGGTGCGCCATTTGATGTGCCGTATGTTAGGATGTTCGGCATACCCGATGGATTGTTTGGCAGGCCCCATTGGTTGTTTGGCATGCCCGATGGATTGTGTGGCATTCCCCATTGGTTGTTCGGCATACCCGATGGATTGTTTGGCATGCCCAATTGGTTGTCGGGCATGCCCGACGGATTGCTTGGCATGCCCCATTGGTTGTTTGGCACGCCCGACGGATTGCTCGGCATGCCCCATTGGTTGTTTGGCATGCCCGACGGATTGCTTGACATGCCCCATTGGTTGTTTGGCATGCCCGATGGATTGTTTGACATGTCCCATTGGTTGTTCGGCATGCCCGACGGATTGTTTGACATGCTCCATTGGTTGTTCGGCATGCCCAACGGATTGTTCGGTATGCCCCATTGGTTACTCGGCATGCCCAATGGATTTTTTGGCATGCCCCATTGGTTGTTTTGCATTGCCCATAGATTGTTCGGTCTTGCCCATGGACTGGTCGGCACTGCCCATGGATTGTTTGGCATTGGAATTACCCACGGATTGTTCTGCATTGCCCACGGATGGTTCTGAATGGCCCACTGATCGTTCGGCATTGCCCATGCATTGCTAGGCTGATTCAGCATGCCATTCTGTGGACCATTTGAGGATCCGGAATTAGGTGGTGGAGGTGTCGCATCGGCTGGTCTGTCAAAGTTCTTTACAATGGAATCGTTATAACCTCTAATGTCTGGACCGAAGTTGTTTGTAGTTTCCAGCACTGCGATTCCATCTTTATATCCAATTTTTCCGCCTAAGTTAAAACTGAAAGAAGCGTTTTTACCCGTAACGAACGACTTGTGTGTCTCAGTGTAATGTCCTCTGCCATCTTCAAATAATGGTAAGCCTGAAATTAGCATTAGAATATTAAATTTTTGTATAAACAATTAATAATCGTTTTGACTAACGGCTTCTAAGGGTTGAATACTTAAACGCGACTGAATACAATACACATACACTCTCACATAAAGACACACTACGCACAGGTATTAACATTGAATCTCTCACTAACATCCAATATTTGTTTCTAGCTGATCCGACTGACGTTGTCCTGTCCAAACGATAGTTCGTACAAAAATCCCATTGAAAAAAGGACGTTCAGCTTTTCCTGTATTTGAAAAGTTTTCGGGAAACTTTTCCAATTTTTCTTTCCATATAAACCTAATTCGGACTATTACGAACATTTTGAAACAATAAATAGTCAAATCGGTGCAGCCGTTCTCAAGTTATGCGCTTACCAACGAACATCATTTCGTTTTTATTTATAGAGATAGATTTTAAGTGCCGTTTTGTTACTAGATTGAGGTTCGATTTAACCAAAGTCAGATATCTTTTATCCACGGTTAAAAATGAACATCTGGCAATTTTCCTAAGAAAAATCTGTCAAAAATGAAAAATTAATTCGCTGGATTACACTTATACTAGGTATAAAAGTTTGGCCGGATTCGCCCTAAGTAATTTATGCTGTATTATGGAAGAACGGAGGCTCCTAAAACAGGCATTGTTTACTTAAAAGGAGGCTCCTAATACTAAGCCCTTTTTGTAAAATGAAGCATAAATAAGCTTTATTCTAATTTTAAGTCACCGTTGAATCATAAGCTGCCTGTGTCACTCGAGATAAGGCCCAAACGTTATTTAATAGATACGTACTTCGGCTAAGCGTTATTCCAGTCTCTGTCGCACAACTGTTAAACCACGAGTGTAGGATAGAGAGGGGAACATGTCTAACTCAAATCACGTGCTAAGTAATGTTTATAGATCTCGGCCGGATGTTTATAAGTCCCGACTATCTGAGGTCAGGGTGCTTACATAAAGAAACAGGTTTCCGGTGCAGATAAACCCGTACGGGTCGGTACCGATCGGTGCAGATATAATCATGTTATCTTATGCGCTCACTTATAAAGAAACAGGTTTATACTTGTCGGTGCCGACTACCTGGACCGAGCCATACCGATCGGTACCGACCCGCACAGGCTCACCTGTACCGGAAACCTGTTTCTTTATGTAAGTACCCTTAGGGTCAAGGTTTATAATATGATTATACCTAGTTGTTGGAATAGATAAACATTAACCCCCTTACTAATAACGTTGTATAGCGTCTGTATAGACAACACAACGCTTTGTCTTCTTCTTTCGAAAGTCAAATTACTGACGACAGAAAGAGAGAAATCGGTGTGTAACTATTCACCTGATATAATACGTTTATTAGTAAGAAGGTGGCTATGTCTCTTACGAATTTCACGTACGGTCTGGAGTCCCACAAGGCTCCCATCTTGGCCCAGTATTATTTTTGCTCTTTATAAATGACATCACAAGTCAAATTAAGCATTGCGAAGCTTTGTTGTTCGCTGATGACTTAAAGATTTATAGAAAAGTCACGGAGCCTGCAGATAGTACGCTTGTTCAAAGTGACTTAATAAACATTGAAAACTGGTCCATAGCTAACAATATGACGTTAAACGCACAAAAATGCTTCTTTATTCGTTTCTCGAAAAAAAAGTCATCCTTTCATACTACCTACACATTGTGCAACACCACGTTGTCAAAGGTACGTGAAATACGAGACCTAGGGGTACTGGTCGACGATGAACTAAGCTTTAAGCCACACATCAACGACATTGTTAAGAAGTCTGCACAGATGCTTGGTTTTGTAAAACGGAACACTAGGGGCTTCCAACTACCAAAAACCAGAATAGTCTTGTTTAATACCCTGGTGCGAAGTCGGTTGGAATACGCTAGTGTTGCCTGGAACCCGTTCTATGCAGTTCATTCACAAAGAGTTGAGAGAATACAAAGAGCATTCACTAAACATCTAGCCTTCATATTTATTTATTTATTTAACAGTTTATGTACACACATATTAACAAACAAGAAGAAAGGAACAGAAAAATACGTACAAAGGTGATGCTTATTTCTAAAGAAATCTCTTCCAGCATACATACATACATACAGCATACATATCTAGAAATATTAGCCACCGCTGTCCGTATGAGCAGCGCCTACACTTCTTCAAAATAAAGACGCTGCGAGACCGTCGCCGCTCGCGTGATCTAATTTCTCTGTACAAAGTTGCAAACGGGTTTATAAAATGTAGTGATCTAGTCGAACGTATCCAATATTCAGTCCCTTCAAAACCTCCCAGATATCCTATCACTAGATTGTTTCATATCCCTTTCCGCAAATCCAACCTTGGTCTCAACGCTCCCTTACTACGAATTTGTAGAAATTACAACAGTCTTTGTAAATCACCAGAAACCGATTTACACGGTGTATCACTAAACAAGTTTAGAAGATCAGTCTCTGAGGTACGGGAGTGCATAAATTCACCAATAAATAAATAAATATTTTTTGTAAATTCAATTTCAATGTTAGTAACACTACAAATCCATGTTTATAAACCTTCGTTATCATTCACACTCGAAAATGCTAACATTGATAACACAGTTATTGTCATAATTATCATTGTAAATATTAAGTTTATTGCAAATAACTATCTACTTTATTTTGTATTCTAATTTTATTAATTCTTTTTTTCCTGTATTTTATATTATGTTTTCTTAAACAATTACGTCGTTGTCCTTATTGTGAATGCTGCGTATACCTGTAATAGGCATACATACCAGCACTTTTACTTTGTCTTGTTTTATTATTAACTCATTGTATGTATTGCTGTTGGTGTACCAAATAAATAAATAAATAAATAAGAAGGTTATAGGACAAAGCGATCGCAATAAGAATAAATGCTGGTTACGGGTTCGATTACCGAAGGTATGTTTTTAATCTAACCTCTAATAATTCCCATTTTGCGCTCCTTAAAATATTATTGAACACTCTAATATAATGATTGCACCTCTTTTGTGAACCTCTGTGGTTCTAAAAATACTAACATAACATAAAAATACTAAATGGCTAAGTAACTACGACCAACTATGGAACTATGGTATACTCAAGGAAGATGCGTCTGCAGTCCATTGGAACTCTATGGCGGAAGCCATTTCGGTTGACGACAAGGTTGCGATCTTCAATGATGTGGTGGTCAACCTGTATGACATCCATGCTCCCGTCAAAAAAGTGAAGTTAAAACGCCCACCTGCACCATGGATGACAAGAGGAATTCAGATGGCAATGCGACGTAGGGACCGTGCATTCCGTAAATTTAAAAGGGATCGTGCTGATGAGAACTGGACACTATACAAGGCTGCTAGGAATAGATGTAATCAGATGATACGCATTGCTAAACGCCACCACATTCTAGATACTATCAGTTCTTCTTGTTCTGCCGATACTTGGAAATTTCTTGGAACTCTTGGTATCGGTAAACCGCGACATTTAGATCTTCCTAATTCAATTGACTTGAACGATCTCAACCGTCATTTCTCCACTGTTCCATCCATGGATCGTCTAGTCAAGCAACAAACTTTGTCTCTAATTTCTGGTCTAACGCGTCCTCATATTAATCCTTTCAGATTCGTTCCAGTTGAACCGGGAGAGATCAAAAAGATCATCCTATCCATTAAATCAAAAGCGGTAGGATGTGATAATATTATCCGTGGTATGATCATAACTATATTGGATCATCTCCTACCCGCGATTACCCACATTGTAAATTTTTCCCTATACACCGGAGTATTCCCTTCCCTGTGGCGCAAGGCCTATGTTCGTCCGCTACCTAAGGTTCCTAATCCCTCTCTTCCTAGCGACTTCCGCCCCATTTCTATCCTTCCCTTCCTATCCAAGGTGCTCGAGGCCTGCGTCCACAAACAATTCTCCACTTTTATTCATCTTAATTCACTCATTAGCCCTCTTCAGTCTGGGTTCAGGCCCGGGCACAGCACCGTTTCCGCCCTCCTTAAAGTGACTGGCGATATAAGGGCAGGACTGGAAGACACCAAAGTTACTGCACTAGTGTTGGTCGATTTCTCGAATGCCTTTAATACCGTCAGTCACGACATCCTGCTAGCCATTCTGTCCTATGTTTTGGTCTCTCCCGAGAAACTGGGATGGTTCTCCTCTTACCTTCAGGAACGTCAGCAGTCCGTCCAGGTTGGGGATTCTTCATCATGCTGGTGTGATTTGGTAACGGGCGTTCCTCAAGGCGGTATTCTTTCTCCTCTTCTGTTTTCTATATTTATTAATCTTATAACTTCTGAACTTCTGTGTGCGTATCATCTGTATGCTGATGACTTGCAGTTGTACTGTCAAGGGAAGGTTGATGAAATACCTGAAGCTATTGACAAATTAAATAGAGACTTGATAGCCATAAAAACCTGGTCTGATAGATTTGGTGTTGCAGTAAACCCTAATAAGTGTCAGGCAATCATCATCGGTAGTTCTCGGAGTATGAGTAAGGTGGATAGTACAACCTTGCCACCAGTTCTCTTCAATGGTACAATCGTTCCATTTAGCAATGACGTGAAGGACCTAGGCTTGCACATTGATAGTACCCTGAACTGGCGTATCCAAGTCGCTAGGGTCAGCCAGAAGGTTACTGGAACATTGCGGGCTCTGTACCGACTGAAAAAATTATTACCAACGAGAACGAAGACAATGCTTGTGCAGTCCTTAATTTTTCCTATCATCGATTATGGTGATGTGTGCTACTATGACCTGAATGCAGATCTCCTCGACAAACTTGACCGTCTTCTCAATTACTGCATTCGATTCGTTTTCAATCTGCGTAAATATGATCATGTCTCTGCGCATCGGTCGCTTCTTAAGTGGTTGCCTATACGCCAGCGCAGAGAGCAAAGGGCGCTGACCACCTTGTTTTCATTTCTTGACTCTCCCACTTCCCCTAGTTATCTTGCCCCCCACTTTCAGTACATTTGTGCCAACCACAATAAAAATCTACGTTCATCAAATAATCGCCTTCTTCAATGTCCCTCTCATCGCACAGACTTTATTCACTCTTCCTTCTTCGTTCAGTCTATCTCTCTGTGGAATGCGCTCCCCCTGGAAATCAGGATGGCTACCAACCGATTATCCTTTAAAATAAAAGTTCGCGAGCACATTCGTAAGAAGCTGGCAGTATCATCACAACGTTAACGTTTTCCCATTGTTTGTCTTATTTGTTTTAGTATATTCGTGTATTTATGTATATATTTATTTGCGCTTATTTATATATAATTAGGTATATATTATTATATTTATAGTTTGTAATAGGTATATGTGTATCTTTATATTTAAATAAAGATGTATTCCACAATTTCTCATAACTGCACCTACCACTGTTTGTCTCTGCATCACCCAAAGGTTGACTGGTAGAAAATGCCTATGGCATTAAGTCCGCCTCTGTACTTTTCTGTGCATGAAGTATTAAATAAATAAATAAATAAATAAACTATGAGGAAAGGCCAGAAAGTTAAAAGAGGCTCAATTATTTAAAAAAATGTGCATCATTAGAAGCGCAAAAGTTTTTAGAAGTTCATTTATTTATAAAAGGGTCCATCATTAGGGTCCATCATTCCCGAACAGATTCAATGTATGAAAGAGACACAGATACCTATTATTTCATTTCAGATGCATTCAATACAGGAGAGCATTAGAATCACACAAACGTTTCTACAGACTGTAGTGAATTAATAATGTAAGTAGGTACTCACAGTGCACACACACCACGGTCAGGACAAGCGAACACTGTAACAAAACAGGTACTTTAGGTCAACCAAAGGTTTTATGTTTAACACCTTCAGTAGCATTCGTAGATACATGTGATTTCACTTTAGTTTAACAGTTAAACAAAAGTAGCTGAGCGGATTGATTTTCCAGATCGAACGTGCGGAAGAAAAATTGTGAGGCCCGTTTCAGCTAAAATAAGAAAGCGACTCAAACCGTTAATCTCTTCGTTGTCAAGAAGACTTTCTTGTTCTATCAAACTGACATACGTTCTTAAAGTATTTCAAATAAAGTTCAAATTCACATTCTCTCAACAGCTGTTAACTGATGGTCACACTACAATGCACGTTCTGTCAGGAAATCATACATCAGTTTCTACAGGTGTACATAAAAATTTCGCAAAAATAGTTGTTGTTAGTACGCTTCATGTTAATAACTGCATGGAGTTGATGACTTTGAAAGTGATTATCATCGAATATCAACTACTGAACTACTAAATATATTAAACCAGCCTCAACCTGTCATACCCCGTGGCCACGAGCCATCGCTCGAGGTCATGAACGGGCCCTTACACTGTTTGTCCCCCGCACCGTGAACGGGACATTAACGAGAAACGAGATTATTCAAACCGAACGTGACGTCCCGTTCGCTTGTCCACACCACGACCGAACTCGGCGGCTCAGTTTGATCTCGCTGTCGAGCGGGGTAAGCGCGTTTTCGTAGAAATAAAACAAACTTAGGAGGATGCCTAGGTTGAACAACTTCTTATGCTTTTGTACGTTTGAAGGCGTAGGTATTGCAATGCATACACCCAATCCATTCAATCAATTTTCTGCATTAGCCGAAAAGTAACTCCTAATTCTGTGGGAATAGTTAAAGAACGTCTAACCTATCCGAGATGGTGCAAAAATTTTCGAGCTCGCGTCGCTCGCTCTTATCATGCATAAACGTGCGGCCATGGTGCCCCTCGCCCGCGCCTGGCCAGTATATCGATGGTATAGAAGACAAATGTTATACAAGTGCAGATTTCGAAAAATAACACAGATAAGTACTTTAAAATATTGGTTAAATATAGTAAACACACTATCACTGCATATTTCTGTGTAATAACGTGTTAAACGTTCAACTTTCTTTAAACGGCTCTCCTGAAAAAATTACGAATATTGCATTTATAACATTTGTCTTAGAAAACCATCCTAGAGACTATCGATTAGACAAAACAAAAGACGGGCGAACGGCGCCGGGGCATCTGTTGCGCCAAACTATTTGAGAGTTCGGGACTGGGATCCCGATGCTCGGTTGACGGATGTGCGGTAGAGCCCGGCCATAGTAAATGCACTGTCGCTACTTCAGCGCCGTCATCTCGTTCTTGTTGACGTCCCGTTCACGGTGCAGTGGACAAACAGCCTTAGAAACAAAGTTATTATTAAAAAAAGCACTTACAAGTAACTTCATAATTTCCGAGACAGCAGCAATCAATCTAAGTTTGAACTCACTGACAAGGCTTTAAGTACTGAGCAGTTATCTCATGTTTTATAGGCTCACAAGTGATTAGAGTGTAGGTAATCATTCTTTACTGCCGGTGACCAACTTGTCATCGGGCAGTCAGAGTAGATAACATTCTTATCTGTGTTTACAAGCTTTTTTAAATTCGTGGGAATCCCAATGTGAAGTAAGTAAGGGTCAAGCTCCAGCTGTTCTAAGGTCAACGATATTCATTATCACTTGTTATTATTGCAAATATTAATTTAAGAGCGATTTTCTTGTTTTTTATAAGAGAAGATAAGATATATTTATTTGCTCAATCATGTGTACACATACAAGAATAAAAACGTGCATGCAGTATAACATAAAAATACAGGTTCAGACAAGTTTGCCACATATTTATTATGCCGTGCAAATATGAATAATTATGATTGATAATAATCAGTGATCGGAATAGGTAGTGCTAATTTGCCTAAACTTCGAGAAAGGAAGTAACATAGAGTGAATAATACCTCCTCTAAAATCGCGGAATAATTTTAATGCCGTTTAAATCCTGGGATTTAAGAACCACGAGTTATTTATTGGACTTTATTTATAGATAGATAGAATACTCGTCGCTTCTCATACAGAGAAGGCATGAGCATTGATCACCATGCTTGCTCATCGTCCGGGAGGTAGCGTGTGTTGCAAATACAAAAGTCATAGTAAGCCGGCCGATGTTGACATCGATAGTTGGTCTAATAAGTGAACCAACCGTCAGCTGCTCGAGTAGCGGTGGGTGTGGGAGATTGCGAAAGTGGTAAAAAAAAAATGTACGCCGGCTGAAACTTTTTTTATAAATAGTTAACATCATACTGAGCTGAAAAAATATCGTCAGCTGTATCGTGGAGGGGGGGACTATGCCTCAGATGAGGAACAAGACTTCTCCCGGGAGTTAGGGTCCGTAGGGTCGCTACTGCCCAACAGCTCGCTACATACTACTCTGCAGGTTTCTGTATCTCTCTTGGTCTGGCTCCCCACCCTGGACCCGATCTGGCAAAGTAAACTCTACCAGCACAGACCTAGAGTTCAGGAGCGCGCAAGCTCCACCACCACGTCAACGTGAGATACGGCGGTGGGGTTATTATTATTACAACCTACTTTAATACATCCTGTTTTCGTTGAAAACACTATTACTTACATGATTCGACTGGAAGTTTCCACAAATCTACCCTGAAACCAATACCAACATAGAATATTGTGTTCCAAAAAAAAAGTTCGTCAGATACAGCGGCATGGAAGTAGCAAAAACTACATGATTTCCGTAGACCCTGTGCTACGTCGTAGCAACAAAAGGATCTTCGTAGATCTCGTGCTACGGCGTAGCAACACTACCGACCGTGTAAACTTGCCTCTCTCGGAATACGTCAATACGATAGTCGACATTGTAGTTGCTTACTTAATTTATTGATTGACTAATATATATTATACAATAACTAAGGATTGATATATTAAGGAATAGGCTTACTTAGTAGCAAGTTACAAGGAGTATTTCAAATACATTTTATTCGCAAAGCCGGTTATCTGTGTCACCCTATATGAGTATTTAGGGGTTGTTTTTTACAAAACGTCATTTCGTGTTTATCAGTTTGGCAACCTTCGTAACCCTTTGGTGTTGCAGCCTGCTGATCCAGACACCTACAACTTTCAGAAGTAATACAAATCACTTTAAAAAATAGGCAAAGGAATTGCTAAAGTTATTTATAAAACTAGCTGTGCCCGCGTTTTCGTTCGCGTGGATGTCGAAAATAACTTCCCTATTTGAATCGGATTTTGTTCACAATTTCATGGGTTTTAATTTTTTTAGCGCGGAACGCTAATTTTTTTTCTAAAATAAAAGGTGCCAAAGTTAGTCCTTATAACATCTTCCAGTGCAAGTCCCGTCAAAATCATTTCGGAGATTAGCCGGAACAAACAGACAGACTGACAGACAAAAATTAAAAAAATAATTTTTGTTTCATTATTTTATAACTTTGATTACCATTAAAAAATTATAGTGAGCCAACCTTAAAAGATAAACATGTATGTTATAGAAGACTTTTTTTTAGAACTTTTAAGAGGAACAATTCCGTCATACATGATTGATGCGTAACTTTAACCGTTTACGCAGCGCACGCATCGGAAGCTCTCAAAAGGAATACATTTTCCCCATTTTTGCAACATTTTTCATTGATACTCCGCTCTTATTGGTCATAGCGTGATGTTATAACATGCTATAATAATTATTATCTTTAACCTTTTAGTTTGTTGTGACTGCCAACTGGAACGTCGGACTGCCGAAATATCAGAAACAGATAACATATTGTCGAAGTGAAGTTTGACCTCGCGTAGAGCGGATGCTATCCCTGTTGGCTCTATTAACTTACTGACTTCACGTTAGATAAGTACCTACATCATATCGCTAAAGGGTGTCCGTATGGATTGAGGAGCCATGTTTCATATTTAAACGCGGGTACTACCAATATTTAGTAGTAAATTATCCGATTTTGTAGGCCTGATCCTGAAATTTGTAGTAAAACCCTTAAAAAGTTACAGGACGTTTAATGTGGCTCCTCAATCCAGACGTTCTGAATCAAGATGGCGGCTGCGAATATATAAGTATTTTAACATGTTTCGTCATGGGTGTCGTTAACATAGTTTTCGAGGGTGCTAAAGTCGATAGTGAGGTCAAAATGTAAATCCAAGATGGCGGCTGCGAAAATTTTGTCTTTGTTTTAAATCTTATGTGAGAAGAAACTTCGTCCCTGACGTCCCCCGACCGCACACGTTTTTTATCGTCCAGCAATAAATCCGTGCGCCGCTTCTCGGATACTATATAAGCAGCGCGAGAAGACATTGTTTACCTGGATTAACACATAGGGTACTTTTAATCCCGGTGGTAAGTTCCTGTGGGATATTTTCCGACAACCACGCGGGCGAAGCCGCGGGCTAAAACTAGTTTGTAGTATAAAAATAAAATGAAAAACTATCCAATTTCGGTAATACAACACATTTTATGTGGCTCCTCAATCCTATACTAAAATAGTTGATCAATTCGGATAACAAAAGCACGAATATTTAGTAGAAATTTCTACTAAATATTGGAGTAATCCAACATCCTACACGTTCAGTATTTCAAAAGATAATTAATAATTTGAATATTCCTTTGTAATATCCTTAGTATTTTATTCCTATTTTAGTTTCTTTCTTTCTTTTATCTTTGGAAATACTAAATGTGTAGGAAGTTAAATTACACCAATATTTAGTAGTTTCTACTAAATATCTGTGCTATTGTTATCCGATTTGATCACGGCGGATTCGGTTATCTTGTAGTGACCTCAGTGTTATTAACAATAAAGTGACTTATTAACAATACTACTGTCAAAGTTCAAGCAGTACGTTTAAAAATGATGTATCGTTAAGGAAAACGGTGATATTTAGGTACAGCTATAAATATGCATGACATGAGCCTAAATAAATATAAAAGTTTTCCTTAACGGTACTTAATTACTTATTCTAATTTCCTGTCTTTCGGTCAGTCTCAATAACATGATTTCAGTAAAATGCGACAATTTTGACAATTTTTGGCAAATATTTTGCAGTGTCACTTATTATAAGTAGGGTTCAGACCCCACCGACTTTGACCTTATCCCAATTAACTAAAGAACTGTTGAACCCAGATGTGGTTCCCTCCCCCGCATCCATTCCTCACACACTGAGCATAATCAAATAAGTTTTTGCCGCCCATGATATTGCATCGTGGCATTTCTTGAGGGAGGCCTATGTCCGGAAGTGGACGTGTTTTTACTCACTCACGGTGATGATTCAACTCGTAGTCTTTATACCTATCCTACATCGGTTCTTAGTAACTAGCCAGTGTGACGATATAGATTCATATTCATTTATTTATTACATTTATGGAGAATGGCGCACTAATGCGCAATAAGAGAGTGATGGTATTATTATGCTTTCGTCAGACATCCTGAGTCGACAGTCGCGCTACCACCCATACTTAATATAATAAATTCGAAAGTATATAACTCTGCCTGTCCCGTCTAGGAGTGAAAAGGTAACAGATAGACTCGGTTACCTTTTCACACATTTCGATGGAATTTGGCAAACAGGTGACCGTGACCTTTATCCTATATATACGACTCTTATCGACGTCCGTGACGATATTAGAAGTATTACACAGAAACGCTGTAACAAAAACTTAGTCAATTCTCTGATTGTGATGTTATGCACAGCGTAGTTTCAATAACGTCTAACGCAGTTGAGAGTGATTGTGTAAAGTCGGAAAATGATTCTCCCTGTCCTTGACGAAATCCTGCCTATCCTATGCTATATCCTAAACTACTCTATTTCCTATGGTGTTTTTCCATCTTTGTAGAAAGGGGAAAAGGAAAACTGACTCCTTTATCCAAAAAATTGCCTTTTCAAAATGCCATCCTATCTCCTTCTTGCCTTTCCTCCAAAGTCCTAGAACGCCTTGTCCACAATCAGCTTAGTGGTTTTTTAGAACCAAATATTTCGCTAGTTACGTTTGTATTGCCATCAACTGGACTCAAATCCAGACTCGGGTTGCTAAATTGCAGGTGGAATAACCGCGAAAAGCATTCCACCTGAGCTAGGCACAGGGCAATTTCTCTTACAGGCTATGCTCACCACAGTAGCCGACAAAGCACATGCGGTGAAGGGACACAAAAATCTCCAGTGGACTGTGAAATTTTGCACCTGTGTTACATAGAGTTATGTTACATAGAATTATGTTACATAGAGTGTTTACATACATACATACATATAATTGTGGTTTAAGTAAATAAAAATAAAAAAATATTTTAGCGATTGTGTGCCGCTGAATCATAGGCACATGAAACATTTCAGCTTTGTTCACGATGGCACCAGGCTTACCAATCCTGTGGGGTTGCAGATGTTCATAAATGGTGGTGACCACTTACCATTCCTGTGGGGTTGCAGATGTTCATAAATGGTGGTGACCACTTACCATTCCTGTGGGGTTGCAGATGTTCATAAATGGTGGTGGCCACTTACCATTCCTGTGGGGTTGCAGATGTTCATAAACGGTGGTGACCACTTACCATTCCTGTGGGGTTGCAGATGTTCATAAATGGTGGTGGCCACTTACCATTCCTGTGGGGTTGCAGATGTTCATAAACGGTGGTGACCACTTATCATTCCTGTGGGGTTGCAGATGTTCATAAATGGTGGTGGCCACTTACCATTCCTGTGGGGTTGCAGATGTTCATAAACGGTGGTGACCACTTACCATTCCTGTGGGGTTGCAGATGTTCATAAACGGTGGTGACCACTTACCATTCCTGTGGGGTTGCAGATGTTCATAAATGGTGGTGGCCACTTACCATTCCTGTGGGGTTGCAGATGTTCATAAACGGTGGTGACCACTTATCATTCCTGTGGGGTTGCAGATGTTCATAAATGGTGGTGGCCACTTACCATTCCTGTGGGGTTGCAGATGTTCATAAATGGTGGTTACCACTTACCATGAGGTTAATTGATTTTTAGTTGTACGTATCCAAAGGGTGAAAACGGGTCCTTAGTATCAGTAATACGTAATAGGCTCAAACCTACGCCGCCAATAAAGTTCATCCGTCTGTCTGTCACCAGGCTGTACCTTTTAAACTTTCATAGCAAATATTAAAACCGGCCAAGTGCGTGTCGAACCATGCACAATGAAGGGTTCCGTAGTTGGGATGAAGAAAGAAGAGACAGTTATCCCAAGAACAAACTTAACATTGTAGTTGAAAAACATGTTCTCCCATACATTCTTAGTGCTTGTTCACGTTAACTCGCGGGCGCGGTCACAAAATATCAAACACATTGCATACCTACTATGCAAGTGTTCACGTACCGAACGTAGGTGCGGTGGAAGTAGCGGGCAAGCTAGCGACTGGCGCGTGCGGCGCGCTCGCGGCTATATCAAACGTGTGACGTTGTTTGTGCGTGTTCACGTCGAACTAGCGGCGGAGCGCGCGATTCACTCGCGGCGTCAGGTAAGTTCAACTAGTTTGAACTTATCGCCGCAAACGATAGCACATTTTCATCATGTCGTTCGATACAGAAGAGTTTATCAGTGCTGTTCAGACTAGAACTCCAATTTGGCAAAGTAAACACCGTAATCATAAGAACAGAAATGTTTTTAATAAGATATGGAAGAAAATTGCTGAATTGCCGACATGGAGGGTGAGTAAATAAAATTTTGTCATATTTTTAAGACATAAAGATCTTCGTCCATGTTTACAACCTCTGACAACACGCTACACTCGCGTAAACGCCTGGCGGCCAATGTGAACACGAGCTCGTCCAGACCACCGCGCTCGCGTGATCTACGTGAAAAGCACTAACTGCAAATGTAAGTTTGTACGCACAATATTAAAAGATGTTATTTTAAGACCATAGACTTATTGTAGATTTTCCTGTAATCTATAAGTAAGAATTATTTTCTGTATTTTTTTCAAATTTTTTGGCTCAGTAGTTTTGGAGATAAGGGAGGTATGGTAAATTTTCGTAAATTTTCTTAAATAACCTTAAAACTGTTTATTTTAAAATTATTAAATTATTATTTTTAACTGTTTATTTTTTTTAATGCTTTTTTATATTATTATTTATTTGTGTGTACTATAGGTACACCTCTAGCATTGAAGGGGTCCGCTAAGACCGATGCCAGCCGGGGTTGCGGGATGTTCGAAAGAGTTACCGTGGCCCCGGCACAGGCAACAGAAGGAACACGGGTGGGTTTTAGTCAGTAAAAGTCTGACACGCCCTCCCGCTCCGCCCAGAGCGGTAGAAGTCATTTGATGATTTCCCATCCACAAAAAAAAGCGTTCGTTCCTACTTTTTTTTTGTTCGGCTTCTAAGGGTCCTGGCGTAATTTTACATACCCTATATTTATTTATTTATTTATTTATTTATTTAAACTTTTCACACTTAAAAAAGTACAAAGGCGGACTTAATGCCTTAGGCATTCTCTACCAGTCAACCAAGGGTGGTGAAGAGATTAGATGGCAGGTGCTCTGTTAGAAATGGAACAATTTGTACATAAATAAGTCATAAACTTATAATACACATACATACATATTTACTATAATATATACCTATATTATATACATATATTATATACAAATTCAAGAGAAAGAGGTTTTGAGATGACTCTACGCTATTTATTTTGAAAATAACTCCGCAATCTCCGCTTAAATGCATACCGACTGGTGGCCATCCTGATGTCAAGAGGTAGCGCATTCCAAAGAAGAATGGACTGAATATGAAAGGAAGAATGAACAAAGTCAGAAGTATGAGAAGGACAGAGTAGGAGAAGATTGTTAGAAGAACGAAGATTCTTAGCGTGTGAAGAACATAGATATTGGAAGTGAGACACTAGATAAGAAGGAGGAGTGGGAGAGTTAAGAAGGGAGAAAAGCGTGGTCAAAGCACGCAAATTTCTTCTCTGGCGAATGGGCATCCATTTGAGCTCAGACCTGTAGCTCGACACATGGTCATATTTTCTGAGGTTGAATATGAACCGGATACAATTGTTAAGCAGTCTGTCAAGCTTATCCAGCAACACCGCATTCAAGTCAAAGTAGCACACGTCACCATAGTCAATGATAGGGAAAATCAAAGTCTGCACAAGCATAGTTTTCGTCTTAGCGGACAAAAAGTTTCTCAGACGATACAGAGATCGTAGAGTACCGTTGACCCTTTGACTAACATTAGAGACCTGGCGCTGCCAGCTAAGCGTCGAGTCAAGATGCAAACCGAGATCTTTCACAGTAGGGGTAATGGGTATGACAGTACCATTGAAAATGAGAGGAGGAAGAGAGCTAAGCGTCACCCTACCCATCATGCGCGAGCTTCCAATTACAATGGCCTGACACTTTGAGGGGTTCACTGATACCCCAAAACTATCAGACCACTTTTTGATTGCATCTAAGTCTCGGTTTACATCTGCTACAGCATCCAATAAACTTTCCACCCGCGCAGCTGTATACAATTGAAGATCATCGGCATAAAGATGATACGAACACCGAAGACAGTGAGTTATAAAATTAATGAAGATGGAGAATAACAATGGAGAAAGAATACCACCTTGTGGAACACCAGCATCCAGGTCACGCCAACTCGAAGAGCTCTCATCAACGCGAACCGACTGCCGGCGTCCCCGAAGATAAGAAGAGAACCATTCCAGAACCTCGGACGAAACCATGAGATGAGAGAGCATAGCAAGGAGAATATCGTGGCTGACAGCGTTAAAGGCATTGGAGAAATCAATTAAAACCAAAACAGTAACCTTAGTATCCTCCATCGCTTCTCTAACGTCACCAGTCACTTTAAGGAGAGCGGAAGCTGTACTATGCCCAGGCCTGAATCCAGACTGAAACGAGCTAACAAGGTTGTTCCGGTGAACAAACCCCGCAAACTATCTGTGAACGCAGGCCTCAAGCACTTTAGACAGGAATGGGAGAATGGAAATGGGTCGAAAGTGAGTGGGCAGGGAGGGGTTTGAAACTTTAGGAAGCGGGCGGACATAGGCCATACGCCACAGGGATGGGAATTGTCCGGAATCAAGAGAAAAGTTTATGATGTGGGTAATCGGAGGAAGTAGGGTATCGAGGATCCAAACGACCATACTACGACTGATGCCGTCATCCCCCACAGCCTTGGATTTTATGGACAGGATGGTCTTTTTAATTTCGTCCAAGGTGACCGGAGAGAAGTGAAATGGTTCTATGATGGGACTAGCTAAGCCAGTAATGAAATTGACCGTCTGGGACAACATTTGCTATAGCCTACCTCAAGAATTGGGCTATAAATTGCAAAACGAATTTTTCAAATCCGACTGAAAGTGACAGAGATAAGCGCGGTCAAACAGACTATAAAATAAAATGTGTAGGTAACTAATAGACTAAGCGCATTTTTCTTACTTTAAGCAATTTTATACCCGTCGTAATTTCTAAACGACAGGTCTGATTCGAATAATTTAAAAAGGAATTTACACGTAATTAACTGAGATCTGAATAGGTAGAGCTGTTTTATGTACTTGCCATAGGTTAGAATAATATGGATATTCCCCGAGTCCCGGGATTTCGTTTTTAAGTAGTAAAATCATAAAAAAAACTATTCTCGCCTTCGGGACTAATGAAAGATTACACTTCCTTTCTGACGGGTAAACATAAGAAGGACGGGATTAAGGATAGTATAATAAATAGATAAATTTAATTCATTAAACCACATATATTTTTTTACGTAACAATTTCTTATTCAAGAATCAAGTCATTTTAACATTTTTATTCTGAAGTCGTACAAAAACATATTACCATACAAATTATTTGTTCCTCAGAAAATCAAAACATTATCAAATAGAACAATTTGTATTTACAATAAAATCTTAATTAAAATAATCAATACGCTTCAACAATAATTCACTTATTTAAACAAAAAATGTCATTGGTCTGGTTCGTCTTCAGCTTCACTAGAAGACTGAGTATGACCAGAGTTAAAATAAATCACCATTATTTTTCCTAAATGATCAAATTTTAATCGATTTCTTTTACATCTAACACCCATTTATATGTGGAAAACGAGCGTTCGACATTTGTTGATGTTAGTGAAGCGAATTTATATGACAAAATTTCGTCATTCACATCATTTTTCGATAATTTTCCTTCATATTCTCTGAGGATGTCAATGTCAGGATTCCTATCCATAACTTTTTCAATTTTGTTTTTTATTCTATCAGAATTACATTCACTTAAAGCAGCTCTGACTTGATCAAAAGCCAAAAACGAGTCACTTAATGCAAAATTTTGTTTCTGAAACTCTTTTAATGAAAACAAAATAATCGTATAATGATTTTCTATATATACTAATTGATTCCGTAGATTTTCCTTTTCCAGAATATTTTTCGCATTACGTATTGCCATTGAATCAGAGCTGTTTAATTTAGAAATAACATTTATTATTTCTTCATAATATTTTGCATAATACGATGCAGCTACGAGCCAAGTGCCCCATCTAGTTATCACTGGTTGTGGGGAAAGAGGTAAGTTAGGATACGTATCTTTCAATATTTTATTCTGCGAGGGGCTTTTAAAAATATTTTTTTCACATTGGATATTAGCATATCTACATCATGGTACTCTAACCGTATCTGTTCTGATACGCGATGAAGAGCGTGTGCCAAACAGGTGACATGTTTTAATTGAGGTAAAAAAAAAAATTTTTTTTGGCCCGCAGACAACATGTATGCAACACTATCAGTACATAATATTAACACATTATCAACTTTTTTTTCAAAGTTGTCTTGCCAAATATTTTACAAACACTATTACAAAATTTGAAATAGTTTGGCCACTAACTAGTCGACCAAAAAGTTTTCATTTAATGGCTGTACTAAGAAATGCACAATATAACGACCTAAAAAGTCAGTTGTCTCATCTAACGATATCCAAAGTTTGTCATCTTTAACGTTTTCATAGATGAAGGCAATTTTATTTTTATAAAATTTGTTCAAATACACCTTTCGTAATAGCGACTCGTCAGGCACTTTTTTGTTACTGCAATTACAACAACAAACACTACACATGTATTTTTGAAAAATTTAAATTTAAAATTTTTTATTTGCGACCAGGGGATGCTACAAAGAATTAAAAACTGAATAAGGTCAAAATAAAATTCTTCTTGAGGCTGTTTGTATGTTCCTCGATGTTGAGCACCTTCAATATGTCGATTAACATTAGATTTTTTTACTAATAAATGGCTTTCACACTTGGTGGCAGCGTCAAAAATCAGCTCAGGATAGTCACGTATCCACTTCTGAACTGTTTCAGGCTTTACAGAACTTGACGCCATGTTGAAGTACTTCACTTGAACCAAAATGTCGTTAAATTAGAAATGCTGAGTAGAGTCACATTGACACTTAGTGTTCGAAAAACAAAACTAGTAAAATATATATATTCCCAGTGCAAGTTTGATAATGCAAAGTCAATCAAAAGTTTTTAATTTACGCCAAGAGAGGGTACGGTTAATCGCACACAAGTAGTACACTCAGTACAGTTCAATGATAGTTCATATGTGCACGAACTGCAAACATGTTAGTCTATGACTCCTGCACTTTACCGTATAGCTAATTATTACATTCTATTAATAAGTTTCTAAGTTAATATTGACACGTGCGTGACATATTTTAAAGTCAAGAAAATACTGGATTGGAATACAAACTCAAAGCATTTATTTCAATTAAACCAATTACAGGCACTTTTGAATTGTTAAAGAGTCAGTCAGATAGTCAGAAAATTGAAGCTAGTCGCCCAATCCAAAACGTAGATCTCTATGGAGAAGAATGGGCAAGAAACTCCATGGACACTCTTTTAAATCAAAATTGTTACAAAATCCTGGGTACATTGTTCTTGTTGCTTCTATATGTGAGAACAATGTAAAAAATAGATAATTAAAAACAATTCAAAATATAAGATTAAAAATAAGCCCTGGTAGCTAAGAGATGACCAGTCTCCACTGATGGCGCCCGTTCACGAACATAACGCGTGGATCAGCACCATCCAGCT
The DNA here is from genome assembly GCA_947568875.1 of Fissipunctia ypsillon. Taxonomy (NCBI): domain Eukaryota; kingdom Metazoa; phylum Arthropoda; class Insecta; order Lepidoptera; family Noctuidae; genus Fissipunctia; species Fissipunctia ypsillon. The sequence continues at coordinate 7,792,289 of OX387659.1, read as the reverse complement.
CAACCATTTTGTAGGGAACCGAATGATCCAACGCACGCGCCGCCATCAGCGAGACATTTAAGTGAGCATGACATACTCTCAACTGCCATACTCTTTCAAGTCAACATACCTACATCATAACATAAAACCGCTCCATGGTACTCACATTTACAAAATTGAAAAGATGCTTCTAATTTATACAAAACTATAGTTTGCAATGATTGTATTAAAAGATTAGTAAACAATAAGGTCATAATGTCAGAAAAAAAATGGACGCATTTCTTCCAAACAAAAAAAAAAAATTAACAAAGCCCAAGTGGCTGTGGAGCAGGACCAGCATTTAGCCAAGCATTTTTATCTATGATATAATCATTCAACCTATAATATGCTTGTCTACATAGTATGCGTTTAATGCATGTTTTAAATTGCTTCTCATTTAGTTGAAGAATATCGAGAGGTATTTTATTATAACATTTTACACAGTACCCCATAAAAGAAGTGTGTACCTTAGACAATCTGAAACGTGGTTGATCTAATTTGTTCCTATTTCTAGTGTTAAAATTATGCCGATCACTTATCTTACTAAAAAGATGTAGATTTTTTCTAACATACATAATGTTTTCATATATATATTGGCAAGGTATGGTAAGGCATGATGTTAATTTTTTTAAACAGTTCCCTTACAGATTCGCGACTGCGGAGGTTGTAGATGGCTCTGACAGCCCTCTTTTGCAGAATAAAGGTAGAATCAATATCTGCAGCCCGTCCCCATAACAAAATACCGTAAGACATGACGCTATGAAAGTAACTAAATTAGACCAGTCTCGCGGTATCCACGTCTGTTAATTGGCGGATTTTCCAAACAGCGTAAGCAGCCGAGCTTAGCCGCCCTGCTAGCACAATATAAATATGGACAGTACGGAAACTACCTACAAACGTTCGGAACGGCACACTCACACAAACATACGCATCTACGAGGCCCCCGGGTGCACCTCTCGCAGTGCAGTCAGTAGCGCGTGTCGCGTCAAGACGAGTGGTCACGTTTAAGTTTTTGCGCGATCTTTATAAAAATGCCTCGAGTGTATTGCGTAGTATACGGCTGCTTGAACTCGGCTTTTTCAAAACCGGAGCTATCGTTTTTCAAACTTCCTACTGACTGTGAAAGGTAAGAATGATTTAATATTATAATACAATATATTAATATATTATATATATGATTTAATATTGTATCGAACAAAATTACGAGTTCGTGTGATCGATCACAATAAATTCGTAAAATTTAAATCTATTTTTTTTTTGCTAATGTTTATAACTCAACTACTAAAGTCATGGGAGTCGTTTTCATGGTTTTCGAGGGTGTTAAATCCGATAGTGATGTCAAAATGGAAATCAAAGATGGCGGCTGCAAAAAAATATCAACTTTTTCATCATGGGTGTCGTTTTCATGGTTTTCGAGGGTGTTAAATCCGATAGTGCTGTCAAAATGGAAATCCAAGATGGCGGCTACAAAAAAATATCAACTTTTTCGTCATGGGTGTCATTTTCATGGTTTTCGAGGGTGTTAAATCCGATAGTGGTGTCAAAATAGAAATTAAAGATGGCGGCTGCAAAAAAATATCAACTTTTTCATCATGGGTGTCGTTTTCATGGTTTTCGAGGGCGTTGAATCCGATAGTGCTGTCAAAATGAAAATCCAAGATGGCGGCTACAAAAAAATATCAACTTTTTCGTCATGGGTGTCGTTTTCATGGTTTTCGAGGGTGTTAATTATCCGATAGTGATGTCAAAATGGAAATCAAAGATGGCGGCTGCAAAAAAATAACGCAAATAAAAACGCAAATAACGCAAATGCAAATAAAAACGGTGTACCTACCGCCGGCTGCGGCCGGCGGTAGGTACACCGGCGCAGCGGCACCGATCAAAGAGATTGGCGGGAACGTTCTACTTATTTCTAGTTTAGCGTCATTGCTTCCAGAATTGCAGAGGTAAGAAATCAGTAAAATATTACAAATATTAATAATTAAATATTTATTAAATATTTATTTTAATTATTTTTGTTAAACAGTTTTTATAAATGACTTGCTTTATTACGTACGTATACTGATTCTTAAAACGTAGGTAGACGGAACAACAGGGTTTTTGTTACATATTGTATAAATTTTATTTGTAAACTACTTATTTCTATTTGATTGAATGATCACTACAGAACACATATTTTTTTTTTTCATAAAAATAAACAATATCAAAAACATTAAGTAATGACAAGTGACAACCCTACTGCTTCAATGGAGCGTAGGTAATTATGTCCTCAACTGGGCTTAGTTTCCGTACTGTCCATATTTATACTGTGCTGCTAGTGATGTTAAATGAGGACTCCACTGCAGCTTTGAGTCCAGCGTAATTCCCAGGAAAACAGTCTGTTCGACGAATTGTAGTATTTCCTTATTCAATACTACGTGACATTCACTACTTCTAACATTTGGTAACGTGAATCTTATGCATTTAGCTTTCTTCTCATTTAGTACTAAATTATTTACAATGAACCAATTATGGACCTTAAGCATAGCGTTATTTACGTCGTCAAGCTCTTGTGCATGTCTGTTAACTTTAAAAAATAGTGATGTGTCATCAGCAAATAACACCATTTGTGGTCGGTTTTTCAGTAAATGAGGTAAATCATTTATATATACTAAAAAATGGAACGGACCTAATATAGAGTACATTAGTATTAATAAAGTTTAGCTAACAAGAAAAGGTTTTGCGTTTTGTGCGAATAACACTGTACTTTTACTTTTTGTATTTAAAATGTTTTTTATTGGTTCGACTTAGGACAAGCTTCTCGCTAAGCCCAAACAATTAATTTTACTAATATGTCAAGGTAGAATAAGATTAATACATTAGTTTTATTCAATATTTTACTTAAAAAATAGAACTTACCAAATCAGTATCCAATAAAATAACTCCAAACGTCCAATCCAATAAGGTCAAATCGGAGTTCGTAAATGCTAAAGTCGTAGTAGCAAGAAGGTTCCAGAATCTAGTAAATAAGCCATGGTCAGAAGATATTCACCACATAACAAAACGCAACAGGAAGCAAACAAGCGCACTCTAAGAACCGAAGTAATCGAGTGAGACAACAAGTTACTGTTGGTAAAGAATTGAATTCTAGTGGCGCAGAAAGAGACAAAAACAGGTGCGTCACTCTAGCGACAGAAACACCCCGCTATTGTATTCTTTTGTTTCCATAATGCGGCGACATTACGCGTCTCAACAAAGCGGCAACGTCGCGCGCTTGGCAAAAAGTTTTATAGCGTGCTGTTGACGTAAAATTTACAACGTCACTCATGCGCTTATTGGCTTACATAAACCATTATTATATATATTGACAAAAAGAATGAAATTCAATAAAATCCCGTAGTATCAGTCGGAATCCCGTGGAATATCCATATTAACATCAATGTTTGCGGTCAATGAACCTAAATAGCTCTACCTATTCCGATCACTGAGAATTAATCAACATTGATTATGAAACTATTTATTTGGATAAGGATTATGAAAATACCTTCGCAAATAATGCATTATTTTATAACAAATTTGATAACCATTAAAAAAGTTATAGTGAACCAACCTTAAAAGATAGACATATTCTTATGCTATCACGGACTTATTTTTAGAACTTTGTAAGAGAAACAATTCCGTGATACATGATTTTTGCGTAACTTTAACCGTTTACGCAGCGCTTGCAACGGAAGCTCTCAAAAGGAATAAATTTTCCCCCTTTTTGCAACATTTTTCTTTGATGCTCCGCTCTTATTGGTCGTAGCGTGATGTTATATAGCCTATAGCCTTCCTCGATAAATGGGCTATCCAACATCAAATGAATTTTTCAATTCTTTTATTGTTATTCTTTTCAGTTTCTGAGATGAGCGCGTTCAACCAACCAAACAAATAAACAAACAAACTCTTCAGCTTTATAATATTAGTATAGATATTTTTTTTATTTGCCCCCAAAAGTGACCCCCATATTCATTATTTACGTAACACGTCCATGTTTGGGTCACAGAAATTGATATTTGTACCGAATTTCAACTTAATCGGTCCATTAGATTCGGAGCAAATTGGCTGTGACAGGCGGACAGAGAGACAGACACACGAGTGATCCTATAAGGGTTCCGTTTTTTCCTATGACGTACGGAACCCTAAAAACAATAATTATTCTGAGTTTATCTTGTACATTACTGACATCGTTAGAGGAAAATCGTACACGCCGTGCTACGCTGCTACGCTGGGTCTAAGCAAAACAGAAGTTTTGCTACGACAATCATACTTCGTGCGAGTGCCTGTTTTTCCATTGTGGGACCAGCGTCGGAAACAGATAGAGCTACACAGGATGTGTAGCTCCACAAAGATGGAGGCAAAGTTAATGATATGAATTGAGACTGTTACTATCACCGTCACGTGGAAAAAATCCGTACCGGTCAGTAAAGATGAAATGTTATAATATGAAGGGCACAGAAGATATTTGATACAAAATTAATACAAAGGTAAAATAATAAAGCGTCTTTCATCGGTCTAAGAACCTTAAAAGTCGGCCCCTCAGCTGTCGATCGACCGGCTGGTGGTTGGTAACAATATAAATTTAATTGTATCTCATATCATAACAGTCGAAGACCAGTTATAATTATTGTTGTACTTAGCAATAGTATTAATACTCACAATAAGATTCTTCCAGAACCACCAGCAGCAAAATACTGTACGCCTGTACACAAATATTATTTAACCGATGTAGAAAAACGTTTTTTTTTTACGCCAAGACGTGACATAAAACTTGAAAACAAAAGTAACTAAATAAGATTTGAAGAGTCTCGATCACAATGACGTTGATAAATTAACGGCTACATTAATTATTATAATTGATGATATATGCAATTCATTCGTCATGAGTTTTATTAAAACTAGACCCAATGTTATGTACAATGTACATGGGTTTGCTGTTTATTAAGTTTCATAAGCGATGTTGCGGGATTTTGGTCCATTCTTCCACTAGCGCATGTTTCAGGTCTCGAAGTGCAGCTGGGGCGGGGTTTCGATTTCTAACACACCTCCCAAGCTCGTCCCAAGCGTGTTCAGATGTGGTGGTGGGATTCAGATCTGGGCTTCTCGCGGGCCAGTCCATGCGATAGATGCCAACGTCCTGAAAATACTCATTTACAATTTGACTCGATGTTATGTACTTAAATGAAAAAATATACTTACTATCAATCTCATTATTGCGACTTTAAAAACGACAGTAATTAGCAAACATCAAACGGATATAAAGGACTGAATATTGTTCGACGATGTTTTTTTAAGCAAAGGTTATCTCGCATCGAACGTGACCCGTGATAGCACAATTAAATGTTTTACATTAAAACATAATATAACATCACGCGTGTTTTCCCCGTTGGGTTAGACAGAGCTATACGTAATTATTTATAGTACTGTAGAGGCTTACATCCGTAGCTGATTAGAGGCTTTAACCTGACGTGCTATTAGCATGCTACCTTCGCGAGTTTATGTGATGATTAGATTACGAGACAAACATTGATTTGAATAATAAAGAGAATAGGAAAAAACAGTAGGGTGTCATTTTAGCTAACAAGCGGTAATCTTGTCGTAGAAAATGTATGAATAAATCTGACCAATATATAATCCAAGCTTTAATGCAAATACGCCTTTCAATTACCCCCATACCCTAATGGTGGCAAGTGTGAGTGTGTGAAGATGTACGGTCAGAGTATAATAAATTGTTAAACAAATTAACATCCTAAGTCAGTCTGCCATGTTACAGCCACTTTTACAACTGTCAAAGTACGAAAGATGATTTGAATGGACGGATACTAATAAGTTGGTAGTCAATTTGTCTGATTTGTCGTATGATCCCCATAGGTACATAAGCAAAATACGCTCGAAACGATAATAAATATAATCGTGAAAACCGTTGAGCGCTCACGTGCAAACGGCTTCTATTAGGCGAACATTTGACGGGTTAAAATACCAACAAATTCTGACGTGATAAGTTAGAAACGTTTACGAGATAGGCCAGGGAAGGCAACACACCGGAAAGAGTAGTAGGCTATAGAGGAGACCTTTGCTCAGTAGTGGGACCATATAGTTTAAAAAAATACGGTTATCTTAGGTATGTTCTAAACAAATCTTCTAATCTTGGTGCTTTAGACTTATATTGTGCTTACTATGTCTGTAAGCTTGTTTTTAATAAATTCTTTAATTCTTAATTCTTAAATGGCTTTCTTGAGCATCAAAACATCTGCTTAAGAGCGTTTACGACGTACAGCATTTCATACAAACTTTCAAGTCATTGTTTTTCAAAATGAACAACAATGAATGACTGATGAATGAATGAATGATGATGAATGAATGATTTTTGATGATGATGGATGATGATTTTAATAAAACTTCCTACACATAGGCAGGATACATTGGTCTAAGAGTTAGTTAAGTACATTTTCGAAATGTCTTATTTAAATAAAGATAATTGGAAATCTCTGTGTCTATGGAAAATTTAAAATCGGTCGAATTTAGCTGTAATAAATTGAAACTCCGCTCCAGCTGCACTTCGAGACCAACATTGCATAAGAAACTTAACAAACAGCATGCTCAATCGCCTGGCAGCTGTGAGAAATTCCCGTGGAGGCAATACAAAGTATTAATTTTGTTATAAAGTTCGTTTTGTACCAACCATTATTTTATCAACGTAAACATTTTTGACATTTGGTTTTTTTATGTAATTCTGACCATTAAACTAATAATATTTCAAACATTTGATGTTGTTTTATTAACCAGTAAATTCTCTACAACATACAGTTTCATTCATGCCGCTAGCTCTATTATTTTAAGAGTAATTTTAGTTTTTCGTACTGACCCGTATTCTTTGTCCGCGAGTGTGTTTAGCTATTTTAAATTAAACCTTATAACAATAAAATATTTTAAAGTTTTCGTTAGAGTTGTCGGTCAGTCCATCGCGCCAAATGGTGTGATGTACGTCCCAAATTTGATCGTGAATTTTAAAATTGGTGGGCCTAATCTAAAACTCTGGACGCCCAGCCCAATAGCTCCATTTGACTTTAGCCGTTTGGAGCCACGTCAAATGGCGCTATCGTGAATGCCCACCTTAATAATAGATCACCCGGTGACTTGTCCTGCTGGAAGCTCTTCTGGAAGGTCGGGCTTGCGTCCAGCCGGAAGCCTGCTGCGAGTCCTGCTAGAAGTATGCACTTTGTATGAAAATGTTGTCTGGTCCTTCCAGCAGTACGGTGATCTTGAAATTGAACTGGCGCTTGTCAGAAGTATTCAACATTTGGTCAGTGCGTATTAAAATAAAACTAATTCGTTAAAGTACTTTTATAATATTAATAAACGAATAATAGACGTATTCGTATTTAATAAATGACGAATTATTATTATAGGAACACATTTAACTAATATTATTTATAGGAAAAGAACTATTTAAAGAACTGTAAATCTGTCACTATGGTTTAATAAGTACCTAAATAGTGTGCCTGTATAGTTAACAATTAATAAAAATAGAGTGAGTGACGTGGTACTGACAAAGAAATGAAAACCAGGGAACTAAGAAAACAAGATTACGCGGAAATATCGAAATGTTGACGACTTCGTGTGTTTTCGGTACCCGGGCGTCGAAATAAGTCGCGCGAGCGTGAACGCGCTGCCCCGTGTATGCTCATGCGCCATCGCCTGCCGATTGAAGGTCAGTTGTATTTTGCAACTGTTTTTTGCACAGTGTGAAAGAGACAAAACTCTTCTGTTTTCTCGTGCAAATTTGAATTTTGTACTGTATGTTGTAGTCCTGCTGGCAGGACTCCCCCCCCGTCGTCATATCCAACGATGTCCCACTTTGTTGCGACTGCCTCCCCCTTAACGTGTGACATAATATATGGATGGCCCCGTATCACCGTAGCATTTGCGCTACGACATAGCTACGACGTAGCACTGTGCTACGATTCTGTGATCACGGTGTGGCTTTCTATGATTTTGAGTCCTTACAAAGTTTTGCTTGATAGACAATGCACAGCCCAAACCGCTGTGTCTAGAAGCATGGAATTTTCCACAAGAGCTTCATATATAACAAAAGTGAACACTAAGAAGGATTTTTGAAAATTGGCGCCCTAAAAGGGTAAATCAAATAGGGAATCAAAGTTTTTATTGAAGTTCGTCATTTTTGCAGATGGGAAATCCCATCGGGCGCACGGCCCTGTTTTAATAATTACGTATCTTGAAATGATAAATAATTATTTTCTAGGTCACTGACAAGATAACCCGACTTATTCATACATATATAAGCGATGGGCTCATGTTGTAACCGCTAGTACAAGTTAGACTAGCATCGGCTGACAACATTACACATCGTCTGCAACAACCATGAGGTTACTGGTAAGTGTCTTTATTATATTCGTGTTGGACTATAGCTAAAACAAATCGATCCTACTTCAACACTATACTCTTTCTCATTCTAACTCATACTCGTAAATATTATTTATTCTATCCGAGCCCGCCCTTACCATTTGACCGAAATCCTTACTTTCTCATAGTGACTGTATCTTAGCCTTGTGTGGGACCACACGTCTCACGTAATATTAGTAAAACATACCTTCCAATATATAGGGTGACTGAATTATCTATTAAATTAATATTATTTATTAGTTCACAAATTGATTAAATTCTTCAAAAAAAAAAACATCACCCATTTAACACTCTTAAAAATTGGTCCCGTGTGAGCAAGAAAGGTGACAAAATGCGACAGCCCTCTTAAATGTTGGTAAATATTTTAAACCCAAGAAAAGTATTAAAAGTTAAATTCAATTACTGCTTGTTGCTCAAAAAAATTATGAAACTCCAACAATTTTCTACTACAGTTCAAACGTCCGTTTCTGTCGCGGTCATGAAGTGACGTCATTTGCCACGTTACTGCTTTGTTTACATCTGGGGGCCAACCACCACCTCTTAAAGGAGTATTATTTTAATGTTACTTCGGTGTGAGAAAGAGATGGAGCTATACAGGCCATCTAGCTCCATCTCTTCCCCACACTGAAGTAAGATTACAATAATACTGCTTTAAGCGATGGTGGTCTAGCTCCTGGTTTTAAAGTTTTTTTATATATCCCCAAATCATATAAATTAAATTATTTTTTGTGCTATATATTTTCACATAACATGTATAACATATAAGAATAATAGTACCATGGTACAAGCAGTTAAATAAACGATGTGGAAGGGATCCATAGGTTAGGTTAGAACTGTGACCAACTACGCGCGAGCCGAGCGAGAGAAGCGAGCGGTGCCGCGGCAGCGGCCGGCGAGCGCTACCTCGAAATTGGTCGCGAAATTTTTCTAAGTATTTTTTTCATAGTGCCCCCAAGACTATGTAATTATGTTTAGGGATAAAAGCGTTATGATAAAAAACAGTAGGAGTTTTATTTACATTAATGATATTATTAATTACAATTTTTGGAAACATGAGTGTTATGAACATCGCCGGTAGCACTACAAATAGTATGAATGAAAACTTTAGGATGAAAAATTTTAGGAAGAGTGATCATTCGGATTACAAATCATTAGGAAGAACAATTTCGGGTAAAGAACTTTAGGTGATCCAATATGGATCCAGAATTCGTACTTACTTACCTTCGTGAGATTTCAAACATTTTGCAAAGAATCCTTGATTCTTATTCACAGTTTTTTACGTCCGTTCTGGTATTGTCGAGGGCAACGCGTTTTAGGTTTGCCTTCCGTTCCACCAAAAAAATGGACCACAAAATTGTAAAATAAGTAATGCATAAATGTATATATTCAAATAATCAATAAGTTCTGAATTACGTGCCTAGTGTCACAGAAACTGTTTTGAAAAAAACAAGATGGCGGAATTAGATTCTATCTTAGCCACGCGCCAAAAGATCCTTCTAACTTTGTACACCGGGTTAATGTCCGTACAATAACCGAGTATAGTCCTTTCACAATAATTTTACATCTCACAGCAACCTGAAAGCAATGAGAATAAAGATCGCTATGATGCAAAATCAAAGGTAAAATACCCGTGAACGGACTGTAATAGAGCAATTTCTTATCTGTGGCACAACCAAAGTTAATTTATTCACGCTCGCGTTCCCAAAAGGTGACTACGAATAACAAAACGAAATTAATGCAAAAACGCATGGTGTGCCTTTTTAACCGATTGCGCCAGAAGGAGGGTAATGTTTTTCGAGAGTATGTATGTATGTATGTCTATTTCTTTGGCACACTTTGTAGCCTAAACGGCTTGATGGAATTTAACATATGAGGTGTCGTTAGATTCGTTTTAATTGTGGAAGTGACATATATTAAAATAATATTTATTATAACTAGTTTCTGCCTGTGACTTCGTCCGCGTTAGATTTCTTGTTCACCCCGTCGCATTGCATCGCCTGCCCGCGCTGTTACTTCGTTTTCACTTAGCGTTCTTTCTTACTTTTTTTATTTTTGCTCGGCTCCTAAGTTCTATCGTGATGATAAATCTATACGTATGTATATAATTACTTGGCCTGACTGACTGATTCATCAACGCGGCACTTAAACCGCTGGGGCTACAAACTTGAAATTTTGCACACGGCTTCCTTTTATAATGTAGGGGAGTACTGAGAAGGGGTTTTTGGAAATTCGAGCTATCATCATCATCATCAGCCTACAGCAGTCCACTGCTGGAGATAGGCCTCTCCAATTGCACGCCATTCAGCTCGATTCTTGAGTAGTTCTTGAGTAAACACCTTTTTCAACACACTGTCCGATCACTTAGCGTGCTACGCGACTTAAATCACGCCCTTATTTTATGACTAACCTCCCTTATCACAGGATAGTATAAAAACCAAGTCCCCCAAAGTACATGGACTCTTTCTGACGCCGTCCTCTGTTCGTATCACTTGTGAGTACTTAAACTATATCACTGTAACAATAAATAAAGTTGTGAAAAGAAAACCTAATTATTCTTTTTGTAGAATCCAGTCTCAAATCTATTAACTAATCGTTAGGCTCTCTGGTGTTTCGGGAAGAATCCGAACTTTATTGATAGCTGCTTATCACGCGGTGCGGCAGGTCACGAATATTTTACAGGCGAGCAATCTCGAAATATATAAATACTGTTATCAACCAGTTGGATACCTCCTGTGTGCTGTTATTGACAACCAAACCAATATGTACATATATACCTATAACTATAACATACGCTGTGCCTTTTTGTACAGTCATAGTACAAGTACGACGACTTTGTAACTGATTACACAGTATTCTTCTAGCAGCAACACATCAGCTATCATGAAGTTCTTTGTATGAAAGAAAAGAAAGAAAGAAAATACGTTTATTTGCGGTAAACATGACGCAAAAGAAAAAAGAACACAAACACAAAAAGAAATACCTATGTATGTGTTTTAACTTTTATTATAACACTAGCTTTTGCTCGCGGCTTCGCCCGCGTGGATATGAATACTTTCCTATTTGAATCGGATTTTGTTCACGCTTTCATGGGTTTTAATTTGTTTTGCGCGGGACTCTAAAAAGTAACTCAAAATACTCCTTATAACATTAGCTATCTGTCAGTGAAAGTCCTGTCTAAATCAGACCAGCCGTTTCAAAGCTTAGCCGGAACAAACAGACAGCCAGACAAAAAATCTAATTATTGTTTTTTTTTTGTTTTAAGTACCGTACAAACTTTCATATGCATTTAGTAAAAAGCTGTTATTTTGACATTACAAACAGACACTTCAATTTTATTTATTTCTATAGATAACATCACGCATGTTTTCCCCGAAGGGCATAGGTGTGCTGATAGCGCCCACACCCACATTTCGCCAGTTATGTTTAGGTCCCATGTAATAGGGGGCGAGCCTATTGCCATCAACCGGGCATAAATCCAGATTTCAGGCTGTTACTGACTACCTAAGTGTTTAGGACTATTATAGGACTAGCAGTCCTAGGACTAACTAACTATTCCCCTCGGATATGAGCTCTTCATTGTGTCATACACATGTAATATTGTAACATTACAAACACAATTGTTTTCGATGTATACCCAAATAGGTACCTAATCAGAGATTTAAAATTAATATTTATTTTATTCTTTCAGATTTTCGTGCTGTTGGTGCTGGTGTGTTTCGAAGGGTTCTACTGTAAGTTTTTTTAATTCTTGTACCTCCTTTAACTGAGTTGTGGAAATCAGATAGGCAGTTGCTCCATGTAAAATACTGGTATTGTGCTGCATCCGGTTAGACTGGAAGCTGACCCCAACATAGTTGGGATAAGGCTAGGCAGATGATGATAACCTACTTTTTTATCAGTTATGTTTACATGTCATATAAAACTGAATTCCGCTCCTTACAAAGAACGAATCCTGATCTAACCTTTTTTGGTGTGAAAATCCTCATGTCAAACTGTCAAACTTTTACTGCCCAAATCCACGCGGTGTTCCTCCAAAAGGGATCTTTTGTTTTGGGTGGGAAATCATCAAATGACTTCTCCCGTTCTGGGCGGAATGGGAGGGCCTGTCAGACTTTTACTGACAAAAACCCACCCGTGTTCCTTCAGTTGCCTGTGCCAGGGCTACGGTGACTCTTTCGAACATCCCGCGTCATTCTCGACCCCAGCAGGAAATCATCAACATACGATTCCATATACAATACACTCGTATCTCTCGTTTCAGTCAGCCTGTATAACATTGTCAAGCCGCTTTAAATTAATCTCCAGATAAAAGTTATCTGCCGTTGTACAAAAGTTACTACTGAGAACTGATAACGGTAAATTGTTGTTACAGGTGCACCGTGTCGTCTTCTTGATTGGCTATTTCGTCCAGAGAAACATAATATCCAGAACTGGAATGTGATGTACAACCCGCACCAAAGCAATGACTACCCACAGCTAAACAATGGCTACCGACAGTGTAGGCCCAAAGTTAATCTGATTAACGATTAAAAATTAATGATTAAAAATCATAATCAAAAAATTTGATTATGATTAATTAATCGTAATCAAATTTTTTGATTATGATTTTTAATCATTAATTTTAATCGTTAATTTGATTATTTGATTAACTATTAACTACTCATTTATTTATTTAACTGTTCTCCCGATTTTTCTACCGATTTTAAGGCGAGGTAGATCCTGCGAAGTTGGTATTTAACTCTACCAACCTACCCACGGAGCGAGCCGTGCGCTTACCTCGCCAGCGTGAACTTGCATGAACCCAAAATGTGTCACAGTATAGGTAAGCGTGTCGTGTAGGCAGTAGGTCAACTCATTGGAACGAAGTTCTTTGACGCGGCTTGGCAGAAATCGTCACTAATGAAAGTGCGCGTTCCTACTTTCTTCTTTGAAATTCACACTTTCACTCTCTCTCTCTCTCTCTCTATCAAGAGAGAAAAATTTCAAATTATCTTTCATGGGTGTCGTTTTCAAGGTTTTCGAGGGTGCTGAAACCGATAGTTAGGTCGAAATGAAAATCCAAGATGGCGGCCGTGAAAATTTTCAAATTTTCCTTCATGGGTGTCGTTTTCAAGGTTTTCGAGGGTGCTAAAGCCGATAGTAAAGTCAAAATGAAAATCCAAGATGGCGGCCGTGAAAATTTTCAAGTTTTTCATCATGGGTGTCGTTTTCAAGGTTTTCGAGGGTGCTAAAGCCGATAGTAAAGTCAAAATGAAAATCCAAGATGGCGGCCGTGAAAATTTTCAAATTTTCCTTCATGGGTGTCGTTTTCAAGGTTTTCGAGGGTGCTAAAGCCGATAGTAAAGTCAAAATGAAAATCCAAGATGGCGGCCGTGAAAATTTTCAAGTTTTTCATCATGAGTGTCGTTTTCAAGGTTTTCGAGGGTGCTGAAACCGATAGTAAAGTCAAAATGAAAATTCAAGATGGCGGCTGTGAAAATTTTCAAGTTTTTCATCATGGGTGTCGTTTTCAAGGTTTTCGAGGGTGCTGAAACCGATAGTAAAGTCAAAATGAAAATCCAAGATGGCGGCTGTGAAAATTTTCATGTTTTTCATCATTGGTGTCGTTTTCATGGTTTTCGCGGGTGCTAAAGCCGATAGGAAAGTCAAAATGAAAATACAAGATGGCGGCCGTGAAAATTTTCAAATTTTCCTTCATGGGTGTCCTTTTCAAGGTTTTCGAGGGTGCTAAAACCGATAGTAAAGTCAAAATGAAAATTCAAGATGGCGGCCGAGAAAATTTTCAAATTTTCCTTCATGGGTGTCGTTTTCAAGGTTTTCGAGGGTGCTAAAGCCGATAGTAAAGTCAAAATGAAAATCCAAGATGGCGGCCGTGAAAATTTTCAAGTTTTTCATCATGGGTGTCGTTTTCAAGGTTTTCGAGGGTGCTGAAACCGAGAGTAAAGTCAAAATGAAAATCCAAGATGGCGGCTGTGAAAATTTTCAAGTTTTTCATCATGGGTGTCGTTTTCATGGTTTTCGCGGGTGCTAAAGCCGATAGGAAAGTCAAAATGAAAATACAAGTTGGCGGCCGTGAAAATTTTCAAATTTTCCTTCATGGGTGTCTTTTTCAAGGTTTTAGAGGGTGCTGAAACCGATAGTAAAGTCAAAATGAAAATCCAAGATGGCGGCTGTGAACATTTTCAAATTTTACATCATGGGTGTCGTTTTCGTGGTTTTCGAGGGTGCTGAAACCGATAGTAAAGTCAAAACGAAAATCCAAGATGGCGGCCGTGAAAATTTTCAAATTTTCCTTCATGGGTGTCGTTTTCAAGGTTTTCGAGGGTGCTAAAGCCGATAGTAAAGTCAAAATGAAAATCCAAGATGGCGGCCGTGAAAATTTTCAAATTTTCCTTCATGGGTGTCCTTTTCAAGGTTTTCGAGGGTGCTGAAACCGATAGTAAAGTCAAAATGAAAATCCAAGATGGCGGCTGTGAACATTTTCAAATTTTTCATCATGGGTGTCGTTTTCGTGGTTTTCGAGTGTGCTTAAGCCGATAGTGAAGTCAAAATGAAAATGCAAGATGGCGGCTGTAAAAATTTTCAAGTTTTTCATCATGGGTGTCGTTTTCATGGTTTTCGTGAAAATTTTCAAATTTTCACAGCCGCCATCATGGATTTTCATTTTGACTTTACTATCGGCTTTAGCACCCTCGAAAACCTTGAAAACGACACCCATGAAGGAAAATTTGAAAATTTTCACGGCCGCCATCTTGGATTTTCATTTTGACTATACTATCGGCTTTAGCACCCGCGAAAACCATGAAAACGACATCCATGATGAAAAACTTGAAAATTTTCACGGCCGCCATCTTGGATTTTCATTTTGACTTTACTATCGGCTTTAGCACCCGCAAAAACCATGAAAACGACACCCATGATGAAAAACTTGAAAATTTTCACAGCCGCCATCTTGGATTTTCATTTTGACTTTACTATCGGTTTCAGCACCCGCGAAAACCATGAAAACGACACCCATGAGGAAAAATTTGAAAATTTTCACAGCCGCCATCTTGGATTTTTATTTTGACTTTACTATCGGCTTTAGCACCCTCTAAAACCATGAAAACGACAACCATGATAAAAAAACTTGAAAATTTTCACAGCCGCCATCTTGAATTTTCATTTTGACTTTACTATCGGCTTTAGCACCCTCGAAAACCACGAAAACGACACCCATGATGAAAAATTTGAAAATGTTCACAGCCGGCAATCTTGGATTTTTTAATTTTGACTTTTCTATCGGTTTCAGCACCCTCGAAAACCTTGAAAACGACACCCATGAAGGAAAATTTGAAAATTTTCACGGCCGCCATCTTGGATTTTCATTTTGACTTTACTATCGGCTTTAGCACCCTCGAAAACCTTGAAAACGACACCTATGAAGGAAAATTTGAAAATTTTCACGGCCGCCATCTTGGATTTTCATTTTGACTTTACTATCGGCTTTAGCACCCTCGAAAACCTTGAAAACGACACCCATGAAGGAAAATTTGAAAATTTTCTCGGCCGCCATCTTGGATTTTCATTTTGACTTTACTATCGGTTTCAGCACCCTCGAAAACCTTGAAAACGACACCCATGAAGGAAAATTTGAAAATTTTCACGGCCGCCATCTTGGATTTTCATTTTGACTTTACTATCGGCTTTAGCACCCTCGAAAACCTTGAAAACGACACCTATGAAGGAAAATTTGAAAATTTTCACGGCCGCCATCTTGGATTTTCATTTTGACTTTACTATCGGTTTCAGCACCCTCGAAAACCTTGAAAACGACACCTATGAAGGAAAATTTGAAAATTTTCGCGGCCGCCATCTTGGATTTTCATTTTGACTTTACTATCGGTTTTAGCACCCTCGAAAATCTTGAAAACGACACCCACGAAGGAAAATTTGGAAATTTTCACGGCCGCCATCTTGGATTTTCTTTTTGACCAAATTTACACTTTGAAAGTCGAGTCGTGACGATTTCTACCAGTTAACTCCTACCGCAAGCCGCGTTACAGAACTTCGTTCCTAAATAAGGGTTCCGTTATTCATTCGAACATACGAAACCCAAAAAAACATACTGACTTATTTACACTATGTCCTACGAATGAATTGTAAGAAATTACGAAAAAAAAAATTACAGAAGATCACGACTACTCCAAATCTAAAATTCTGTGAACCACTTGCTGAAAAATATCTACAAAGCGTAGAGAAAAGATTTGAAGAGTTTTACACTCTTTCGAGTGAAACTAGTAAATATGCAGCCGTTGCAGCTCTGTGTTACCCCAGATTTAAAAAAAAGTGGCTAGTATGTCTAACTGCAGCTGATCAAAAGAAGTGTATAAACATTTTTAAATCAGTCATAAGGTAGTTAATCAATTAATGATTAATGATTAACGTCAATAATCATAATTAAGATTATTCTTTTAATCATGATTATTCTAATCATGATTAATTTAATCTGATTAAAATTAATCAAATTAATTAATTGATTAAAAAATTAATTGATTAATGCCAACACTGGCTACCGAGAAGACAACTACGCCTAAACTACCCACGTCAATAGTAAGACTACCCACGGCGTGGACCTTACAACAACTACGGGGGTACATACCAATAATTTGTAAGAAATATATATCAGCCATTGAGATTCTTCAAAAATAGTTGTGATATTTTGTCAAGTAGCTTATTCTATTTAAACAAATAAATAAATTGTTTACAGAAATATATATTTTTATTTCATGAAGTAATAGCTTATATTACGGTGGGTACCATACGTATGTAACATATGTCTAAACATGCCGTCCAAATAATATATGCAATGCAACATGAAATGTAACACAACAACAAGGGGAATTGCTTCCTACGTGTGTTGGGCACATTGTATGACGTATTGCATTTATTATTTGGACGGTAGGTTCGTTTCGACGTATGTTACATTACATGTTACGTTTCACAAAAGTGATATTATTGTGAACCCACCACTACACAATAAAACACCACGCCTGTTTTCCTTGATGGGGCTGGCAGGGGTGGACAGTCAGCACGAGCCCACATTCCGCTAGTTTTGTATTAGGGAGTGAGTCACTCTTCGAAATTATTCTTTAGATTTTCGTTATTTTGGTGTTTTAATGAGTTACGTAAACCATAAAAACATCAGAATCGTTATTTTGCACACTTTGCCTGACCTGGGGGTATCGAACCCAGACCAACGTGTCTCGTTAATACAAACACTTCGTAGAGATTAACTACCACATTGATAACGTTGCTCATATCACCCCTAAACACTCCTTAGCAATCATTCACACCATCATCATCAGCCAATACCAGTTCACTGCTAGATAAATGGGCTCGGGGCTAATGAGGGCTCGTGGCTAAGAAATAACATCCGCACGGGTCGATCAAAGGTTAAGCTTCGCTTGCGGAGGCCAGTCCGTGGGTGGGTTGTCATCCATGACATATTGAGACCCGTCTGTGCCTCGAAAAGCAAGTTAAGTCGTTGTCCCCGGCCGTCATTGGTAAATCGTCATTACAGGTAGTCAGAAGCCCGAAAGTCTGACTACCAGTGTAAGTGTCAGGTACGGATCAAAGGTTATAGGCACCTTAGACTAGCACTTTGTTTTGGTTAAGTATTTCAGTTATTCGAGCACCAGAAAGAACCACAAGTTAAGTTAAAAGTTATGTATCTTGGAAGGTAAAAGTTAACTAGTAGACATAGTAGTGTTGGGGTTGATCAAAGCAAACTCAGCGCAGAGTTTAGTTTAGTTTAGAGTTACAACATGATGATAAAGTTAACAAGAGTAAAAAATTCGTGAGCGACAAAATATGCGTCGCTCCCGTCGTAAAGCCGCGTAGAAAGGGGAGAAGAAAGATGGCGGATTCGCGCCTGGCGCGTTCCTGTTGACGTTTGTTCAAAAATGCTTTGTGCTTGAACATGGCATCAAATTGTTCCAGCTCCGTTGCCAACATCCACCCCACCCCTTAGGGACATGTTCCCCCAGGAGCTCTTGGGAATCTGATAGCGTAGTCTAGAGATGGGTCTATAAATAACACCGGTCTCTGTTTGTCTGCAGACGCCGTCACCTCCCGAATACAGCTTCATAACGCGGCCCATGAACCACTTCATAGGCGGCATCTGAGATGAAGACCGGGTCGTTGACACGAATGTGGTGTTGTGCACGCTGCCATTATTTTGACACGTTGGTGCAGAGTGACTAGATAGTCTTTTGTCCATCGGGATCAGAAGTGCTGTCTAAGCGTTCAATCAGCTGATATCTATTGAAACTGACCCGTTCGATAATGGTGAAGGTAGTGAGGTAAATGGCCGACCCACAAGGAAGTGCCCAGGTATAAATGCTGACAGATCAGAAGGATCAGCAGACATTGAAGTAATCGGACGTAAGTTCATAATTGCCTCAATCTGTGCAAACAGTGTGTGCAACTCTTCAAAAGTTAAATTAGAGTTACCCGCTATCCGCTTTAGTGATATTTGGCTGTTTTGACTCCCGCTTTCCAGATACCTCCAAAATGCGGTGCATACGCAGGAGAGAATTTTATCGTTATACCTTCCTTGCTCGCGTAGTCGCTAAATGTACGTTCACTTTCTTTAAGCAGTCTGTTCAGTTCATTATTAGCTCCTACAAAATTATTACCATTATCACAGCATATAATATAATAACTAACTAATATAATAATATATAATATATAATAACTAATATAATATCGTGAAATAAATCTATGAAGCACAATTTAAAGGCATTATGCTACTTAAGTCACTCACGACTTCCAAGTGCACAGCTTTTATTTTTTATTGTTGTATTTTTTATATTTTAACTTTAGGTAAATAGTTTTTAATTTGTGGAAGCTTGTAAATGGCAACTGTAAGCGCTAATGTGCCCCTCTTCACGAATAAGGGTGACGTACAGGACTATAATCACCAACAACTATCGAGAAAAAAGGTCATGTCACATAGTGTGAAGGTATGGGAGAAAGTAATACAGAAAAGATTGCGAGAGGAGAGTGAGATTACCCCGAACCAGTTTGGGTTTATGCCAGATCCAGGAACAGTGGACCCCACTTTTGGACTTCGCCAATTATGCGAGAAGTACAGACGTGCACACAAGAACTAGCACATGGTGATCATTGATCTGGAGGAAGCGTATGATAGGCTGTCTCGAGATGTGTTTTGGTGGGCCTTGAAAGAGAAAGGTTTACTCGAGAAGCATGAAGAGTTAATTCGTGCTATGTATGTACAGACAATCTTGTACCTACGTCCAGTCGGCTGCTGGCAATACCGACGAGTTCAGTGTGGCTGCAGGCTCGCACCAAGGGTCGGCTTTAAGTCCTTACCTGGAGTCCTTATGGATGCTCTGACGTCGGACATACAAGAAGAGGCACCTTGGTGCATGCTGTTACCAGCTGACATTGTTTTTGTCGGTGAAGATGGATCTGAGATCTCGAGCAGACCAGAGAAATGGCAACAGAAGCTGGAGAACAAGCCAAAAGGCTTGAAAATCAGCAGAACCAAAACTGAATATAATTGTTCTGCGATTTTGGCGATCTATGGAGTTCTGGAGCCATAGCGCTTGATGGCGCGCTTCTCTCGGTCTGCTCCGACTTTCGTTATCTCGGTTCACTTGTGTAAAGCGATGGCGAAGTAGATCGGACTGTTAAGCACAGAATTTACACTGGATGGGTGAAATGGCGGCAAATCACGGGAACAATGTGTGACTCCCGTGTTCCCCTTAAACTTTTATAAAACAACGGTTTGACCTGCTGTGTTGGATGGATCAGAATGTTGAGCCACAAAAAGGATTCATGAAAGGCAACAGCATGTAGCCGAGATGAGAATGCTATGACGGATGTGTGGTGTGGTGGTGTTTAATTCAATAAACTTCTTATAGGTACTAAAGTTACTTACAAACGATAAAAATATAATAACCTAACCAAACTAAAATGATTAACAAACTAAAATATGATAATGATACATACCATGGGAGAAACGAAAATTTACACACCGTAAGGACTATTCTTGCTTGCAACGTTCGGCCGCTATAGTAACGCTTGCTAGCAGATGTGTTCATCGTGTGCACGGGATTTTGTTTTCAAAATGGTCAGATGTAAGTGTCCTCGATAGCTCTATTAGATGAGCCTTCTCTCAATGTTAGCTATTTGACCGTCTCATTGATCTAGTAATAGATGGCTTATACAACTAGGGATTACGAGGTCATCATCATTGCCATCAGGCAATGATGATGACCTCGTAATCCCTAGTCGACTGCTGTGTGCTGCTGCAGTGGACTGCTGTAGGCTGATGATGATTCATCAGCCTACAGCAGTACACTGCTGGACATAGGCCTCTCTCACGCCATTCAGCTCGATTCTCGGCAACTCTCATCCAGCTGCTGCCAGCCACCCTGCGAAGATCGTTGCTCCATCTAGCCTGAGGGTCATCCGTTATACAACTAATATAGCCGGCCTATCGCCACTTCAGCTTGCTTTTTCTGTGAGCTATGCCAACAACTTTGGCTCTCATGGCTTTGTTTAATGATTATGAGGTCCTGAGCTTGAATCCTAGGTAAAGCTAATAAAAAGCTATTGGTTTTTCTGTCAAGAAATTCGTAATGGAAGGCCGGAGTTGAGTAGAAGCAGTTGGTGTGATGTGACACCCCCGTGACTCCGAGAGCAGGTGGCGCCATGTGTTCTGCATCTGCGGATCTCTTCTGTAAATGTAATAGTACCAATCCCTAGCATTTTTACAGAACAGGGGGCCAACCACCACCTCTTAAAGCAGTATTATTTTAATGTTACTTCAGTGTGAGAAAGAGATGAAGCTATACATGACGTCTAGTTCCATCTCTTTCCCACACTCAAGTAAGATTAAAATAATACTTCTTTAGGAGGTAGTGGTCTAGCTCCAGACCGTCAGATCTCTCTCTGGTCGTGTCGGATAGCCGTCCCATCGGACTTGCTTGTTACTTTATCCGTCTATTCGTACATATTATATACAACGCAACGCGTCTCTGTGATGTCACAAAAATAGCATTTTGTTGGTTTTTGGTAAAGCTCTAGTTTACGGAGGGGCAATTCTCGTATTTTCAAGAACTCCCTTCGCATTCTAATCAGTCTCAATCTATTAAAACAACCTCTGTTCTCTACATTTTTGACAAGTTTTTGTCATTTTCGTGGTTTGTTAGTTTACAAACCGTTTGATGTAAACAGCACCTTTATAACGAAAGAAAGTAGGAAGGTCAGTTTTCGTATTTCAAATGTTACTATTGACGCACGAAGTATGACTGTGCGGTACGGGTTTTTTTGGTTTTATGTGACCCGAACAAAATAATAATAAACCTGGTAATCATAATTTGTATTGAGGATACAATTAAATGTAATAACAAAAATAATATTAATTTCGACAAAGCAATAATTTGACCTTAGTTATAAATACATACTTACACACACCCCCACACATATACATATACACATATGCATACATATTATCAGTAGAAACCACAGGCCACTGAGGTCATAATAATATTTAGTTTAAGAAGGCGGGTGGTATTTACCATCCGCTTTCTAGCTGTATCAATTCAGTATCATTTGTTATTCTTTACGAGAAGGTTGTCTTAAAACAATTAGTTACTAGTGTTGTCGTCACAAAAATGAAGTTGCTTGTAAGTGTTTTTTAACCGACTAAAAAAGGAGGAGGAGCATGTTTTTTTTTTACATGACATGTGTTCATCCATAATATCTTCGTCAATAGGGAGAATATGCATGTGATTCAAATAACCCGTTATATATGGGTAATTTTTTTCATAAACTGTATTACTTCAGAATTATGCCTCCATCAATAATTTTTGTGGGAAATTCAAATATGTATTTGAAAAGCGACGCCATTGATCACAGCAAATGTGACGTAAAAGTCTATGACAACAATAAATGTCAATGTGTTTTGTAGGAGTGTTTGCGATTCAGTCAGTTTTGTCGTTATAGACTATGACGTCATACCAAGCGCGCCAAAATGGAGGGCGTTTAAGGTACTGGTTGGCTATTTAAAAAAAAAATTAAGTACTTTCAATTGTTTTTTTGCGTAAATTTTTTTTTCTATTATAATTATGGTGATGTAAACTATTGGATAAAAAAATAAAAAATATACATGCATATCCCTATTGTAGACCGATTTTGAAAATATTTTTTTCATTTGGCAGAGAACCCTTGTTTTTGAGTTAGCTTCAATATTACGTATTTTTTCCACTTAGTGTGTGTTGATGATGTTATAATTACTTCCTGTTACTGTTATTTACGTAGCAAGTATACGAATTTATGTGTGGTAGGTACCACAAATAAAAAGTAAAAAAAAAAACAACTGGCGTCCAAAAAACACTACAAGTGAAATATAACTTTAATTTCGGAAGTCGTCGGTGCCGGTGGTAAAAAACGAAAATACAAAACCAAACACACCGACTCCCGAAATTAATGTTATTTTTCACTTTGTAGTGTTTTTTTTTTGGGAGTAGGTTGTTTTTTTATAATTTTATTTATCTCCAAAGTAATTTTAACGGACGGCTTGTGGTGTAATTTCTCATAAAGTTGAAAGTGTAGGGGATATAAAGTGTATTTAAATCTGTGTATGAATCTGTGCATCGTCATTGGGTTTGTGCTATATATTATTATATGGTATTTATTCAATACATAATTTTGTTACAGGTCTGCGTTTTCCTTGTTCTGGTGATTTTGGAAGAATACCATTGTGAGTAACAATTTTAATAACGATTAAAAACGTCGCATTAAACTCGCACAGCAATGCTAAGGCATGCCATACAAAAAAGGTACAATAATTAATTACCACGCATGCTCATTACCCTTTCGATATTTCACCTAAAAATGTAGTGAGGCATATCATATTTTACCAGACTATGGCAAAGCCAAAGGAGGGTTATGATTTTAACAGGCCATGTACATATGCATGTATGTATTTTAATCTGTTCCGTCATAACTCATAAACGTACGTCATATCGTTGGAAGAGTCATGTTGTTCCGAGGGTTATAGGCTACATGACGTCATAAAAATCCAACATGGCAGCCGGAGTCACAAGTAATTCCTAATTATTACGTCATGTAAATCGTAAAGAATAAGTGAATAAAAAGGTTTTTAGTGTTATACAATGTGGATCTGGACGTATGACATTAAATTAAAACGAGCACAGTAATAGTCCATCGAAACATTTTAAAACACGTAGATTGGTAGTTAATGGAAAATTTAAAAAATGCAGTTTTCAAACAAAATAAATAGCAGAATCAACTGCATAAAAAGTAAATACGCTTTATTTACGAAAAGTCACTGACGAACTGTGCGGTGCGGGGTGCGGGGCGCGGCGGCGGCAATGTTTACCTATAATTACGGACTCAGATCTACATCGTGTTGAAAAATAATAAAATGAAAAATAATTTCCTGTGGCTAAAGTATTCACTGGATTTGATTGATTTTTTGTATACGGGTAAAAACATGATTCTCTTTACGTGGTTTAAAGGAATGTCAATCGTCCTGTTCCACCTTGTATACTCGTAAGTAGTAGTTGGGTTTAAAACTAAAAGTAAGGCTAGGTTTCAACCCGCGACCTCGTAACATTTGGCCCATCACCAAAACCTCTTCATTATAAGCTGTCCATTTAACAAAAGTGAAACAATCTTCTTTATTTCAGGTGATCCGTGTTTGCACTGGCTCTTTGGAAGAAGACACAAGGATAATGACAGCGAAAAAAAGTTGAGCGTCGGCTTTGACTTCACAGCGAAAACTATGATTAGTGGGCAGAGCGAACACAAGCATGAAATTAGCCATAGACCAAATTACCAACCACATCACAGGTACCCACCGTATGGCCCAAATAGGCTGGGATTTAGACCAAGGTACCAGCCAGATTTTCCACATCACTGGCTTCGCAAAAATGGGCTGGGTCATAGACCAAGTTACCAACCATATTATCCACCTGCAAGGCACCCATCGTATCGCACACCGTATCCCACACGGTCTGGCATACCATTCGGAGCAACTTATAACATACCGTATGGCAGTCAAGGAGGAGCATCGATCGGCACACCACAGGGAACACCGTATCATCGAGATTCGTATGGACCACAGTATGACAGACCACGGTACGGAACTCTGTATCCAACACCATTCGGTACGGAGCACCTAACGCCGAATGGAGCACCGAACGTCTCACCATACGGCGCACCAAACAGCTCACCTAATGGCACACCTGCTCAAACACCAGTCGAAACTGGAGACGGCACACCGCAGCGAAAACAGTTCTTAGTTACACCGACTGGCATTCAAGAGACTCCAGCCCAGCCTCTTGAAAACGCCTCATAGGAGCACTTGACCGGATCCTCAGATAATTCTCCAAGAAACCTATCACACAGCAAGTAAACTAGGTACTTCATCTTTTTTAAATCCTGTGGTTACAAAATTGTAAGAATATCACCTAAAAAAGCAATATTATTCAATACTTATTTCGTTGGACTTTGATTTTATATACGTAGATATCTTTAACTCAGAATTTACTGCCACTTTGGAACTAAAAGATAATTTGTTTGCAAAAACATGAGTTACATAGTACAAATTGGGGTTTGTTAGGTAAGGTGTTAAGTTTTAAACTGATACTTTCTTCAAAACGTTCTAAATGCTTTCTCCTAATGTTCCGTTTTGGTCTTGAAAAGTTTGTGTGAAAGTAGATACTAGACAACATTGTTTTTCATATGTACATTGTTTTTGTATATGTAGTAGTACCTATAAGAACTAAATAAATTGCATAATATCAGACAATTTGTGTTCCTGTTTTTTATTTAAAGTTCTTAGGCTACTTACTTAAGATTTTCTTCAGCAGTATAACCGGCCGAAACAAGTATTTGTATGACCTTCAGGTAGCACACATAAGGATCAGCTTGGCCTTTTATATAAATGGTGGTGACCACTTACCATTCCTGTGGGGTTGCAGATGTTCATAAATGGTGGTGACCACTTACCATTCCTGTGGGGTTGCAGATGTTCATAAATGGTGGTGACCACTTATCATTCCTGTGGGGTTGCAGATGTTCATAAATGGTGGTGACCACTTATCATTCCTGTGGGGTTGCAGATGTTCATAAATGGTGGTGACCACTTATCATTCCTGTGGGGTTGCATATGTTCATAAATGGTGGTGACCACGAATCATTCCTGTGGGGTTGCAGATGTTCATAAATGGTGGTGACCACTTATCATTCCTGTGGGGTTGCAGATGTTCATAAATGGTGGTTACCACTTAGACACAATAGAATTTTCTGACAATTTTAATTTGATTTGTTACATTTATAGTTTAATTTGTTGACATTCGTTAATTTAATAATTTTCTTCCATTTTTTAAACTTAATTTGTTGACATTTGTAGTTATTAGTATTTTTTTTCCTCTTATGTTTGTTTATGTTTTTTTTTTGTTCTAGTAAATGTATTATATAATATTAAATAAATTTGCATGCCGTAAGGCAAAATGTATCGGGACCCTCATCAAAATAACCACCATATCTGTATACCTACATTTTTGGCAAATAAATGATTTCTATTCTATTCTATTCTATTCACTTACCACGAGGTTACTTGATTTTTAGGTGTACGTATCCAAAGGGTGAAAGCGGGTCCTTAGTATCAGTAATGCGTAATAGGGTCAAACCTACGGCGTCAGTTCATCCGTCTGTCTGTCACCAGGCTGTACCTTTTAAACCTTCATAGCAAATATTAAAACTGGCCAAGTGCGTGTCAAACCACGCACAATGAAGAGTTCCGTAGTTGGGATGAAGAATGAAGAGACAGTTATCAGTTATCAGGTGTTTGAAAGAGAAGAGGACGTATCGATGTGTGATGTGAAAATAAATGATAAAAGTGTGGAGCAAGTAAATGAGCTTATATATTTGGAGAGCCTGTTTACAATGGATGGAAAGATTGATGAAGATGTGGAAAGGAGAGTAAATGCGGAAAATAAAGTGCTATACATGCGGTTGTGACCAACCAGTTAATGACCAAAAAGGCCCGACTGGCTGGCTGCTCACAATGGTGTACTGGTGCCTACGTTTATGTATAGAAGTGAATGTTAGGTGTGGCAAAAGAAGCATGAAAGTAAAATAAATGCTGTAGAAATGCGTTCCTTGCGAAGCGTGTGTGGTGTGACTATGAATGATAGACTGAGGAATGATGTGATAAGGCAACGGCGCGGTTTAAAAGAAGATGTAGTGACTAATATTGAATAGAGTATGCTTAAATGGTTTGGTCATGTTGAGAGGATGAATGAAAGGTGACTAACAAAAGGTATTTACACGGCAGATGTGAGTGGAAACGCCGGGAGGGGACGCCCTAGGAAGACATATAGTGATCTTATTGGTGATGTTCTTCAGAATGGTCAGGTGCATAGTACTCCCAACCGGTGTGCGTGTATGACCAAATGTATGAATGTAAACGAGGAAAAATGAGTATGTAAGGAACGATCCTTACATACTCATTTTTCCTCGTTTAGAAATAGGAGTTAGTTAGGAGGAAATAGGAAATAGAGTTTCTGCCTACCCCCATGGGAAGAAGGCGTGATTTTATGTTTGTATATAAGATAGTTTATTGTAAGATAGAAAAATAAAGAAACATGTAGGCAAATGTGAACATTGTTTATTATTTATTCCAAGAAAAATACAATGAAATGCGTCGTTAAGATCTTAAGGGCATTAATAGTTAGTAATTGCGGTTTGAAACATACAATGACCCTGTTGGATAGCCATTTGTTTGGCCATTCTGGGGAACGTACATTTGGCCATATGGCGGTCCGTACATTGGACCGTTCTGTGGCGCGTACCCGTACATTCCTCCCGTCGGGGGCCCGTACATTGGGCCCATCGGTGACGCGTACATTTGGCCGTTCGATATACCGTACATTGAGCCACCCGCTGGTCTGTACATTTGACCGTATGATGGAACCTGCGGATAATATAAAGGGCCGGTCGGAGCTACATACATTAGGGTATTCTGTGAGCCATACGGAGCTCCATATGTTGTTTCATAAAGTTGTCCGTTTGAAGGGACGTTCGGAGATCCGTTCATATAACCGACAGGGATGCTGTGCGAAGAGCTCGTTGTTTTGTACGATGTTTTGTCAGTTACAACAGGGGCTTCTGTTTGTGTTTTGGTGACGGTTACTGTATGGGTTTTTGTTAAAGGAACTCTGCGAAATTCTGTGGTTTCTCCCTCAGCCGATGTGTCGAAAAGTACTTTATTGGGTACCTTATCGCCTTCTGGTAACAATTCCACAGTATCGTTAGATCTGGAGTTAGTGGTGCCATTCGATGTACCCTTGATGACGTCGTTCGTAGAGCTATGCGATTGGCTGTCGTTGGTTGCCCCTGGCGATGTAAACTGATCATAGACCGTCCTAGAATTGTAGTGTTTCTTGAGGCCAGAACTGGTGTTGTTATAAAATGGTTCAAATTGGTATCCTTTGTCATCGTGCTTCACCTTGAACCCTCTGGTGTCACTGAGGCTGTAACCATAGCCCCAGCTGGTACTTGTCTTGTTGACTGAAGATGTAGTTTTACCTGGAATTTGGAATTAATAGCTACTGTTAGTAATATGTACTTATGCGCAAGAGTCGTAGGTACAGAAGTTTGCATTCACTGGGAGACAGAATTTATACTTGATTGTGTAAATCTAAATGATGATGAAAACCGCATCGAACCCCATCAAGTAGTTTAGAAGTATTAATCGAATTCACAGACAGACGACTTTGTATTATACTATTTAATAATTTAAAGAGATAGCAACGATAATTAGGCTAGAAAGGGGTGACTACCGAGATG
Source organism: Fissipunctia ypsillon (assembly GCA_947568875.1). Classification (NCBI taxonomy): domain Eukaryota; kingdom Metazoa; phylum Arthropoda; class Insecta; order Lepidoptera; family Noctuidae; genus Fissipunctia; species Fissipunctia ypsillon. The sequence goes on along the minus strand of OX387659.1, from coordinate 7,763,933 downwards.
ATGACTAATAGAGAAGTATGGAAGAAAGAAACATGTTGCGCCGACCCCAAATAAATTGAGAATGATGATGTGCTCCTAAAGTGTATTTTGCCTCACATACCATCTTTGGTGAACAAAAAACTACGAATGTTTCAAATTTCTGCATAAATCACACACAAATGTGTGTGAGAAACACATAAATACTGAATAATAATGAACAAAAACAAAACCTGTTTGGGATGGATCCATCTAAATTTTGATAAAAGCACGCTAAAAAATAGACGGTCTGGGGACTGCCGACAGAAGTGAAAACTTTAAACTAACAGTTATAGGTTAATAAACTTTGTAGGAAAATGATTTTAAAATGTAAAAATGTACAGAATTTTGATATCTAAAGGCTTGAATGAAAAAAAAAATGGATGAAAATAACAAAACTTGATATTAGTTTGAATTATGTTCGTTTTATTGTAAACCAAATTATATGAAAGTCATACCACGGCACGAATAGGAAATATTGTACAGATTACGAATCAGTTACAGTTTTATAAGGGTTTCATAGTAAAATAGCGAGAAATCGGGGTGTCAACGCAAGTAGTTGAAAGGGGGCGGGGCCTCGCCAAGGTCGCCGCCATTGTAGCGAATTAATTTAATTCGCGAATGCCAACTGTTGAAGGGATATGACAGCAATTTAGAAGACATTAGCGTGTTAAATAGAGTAATTTGGTTACAGCGCCCTCTAGCGTTGAGTATTTGAACTCGTTGTAGCATATCGCATATTGCGAACCCGTAAGCCCCTACCAAAAAGTGCTCAACTCGCCTAAAGAAGTTTTCACTTCAAAAAATAAAATGCCCTTTACTTTGAACAATGGCTTATATTAAAAAAAATATAGAAACATTTTAATGTATATAATAGAATATTTTAATTTGCATTAAAACATGGTACAACAATGGTCTTAATAATAGGGTTATGATCAACATGTCTCGCCATGGATTGGTAATTATTTTAAAGAAAACAAGTTAGAATTACCTAATAACTGCTTTTATATCAATAATATTAGTGTGTGGTATGTCAGTATGAATATCTACTTTTGAATACTAATGTTTTGCAGAATAACATTATGGTAAAAATGTAAAATTAAATAATCATCCTATGTTGGTAATTGTGTTGTTTGAAGTACCGTGTGAAGGTTTCTGTTGTGGCATGTCGTTTGGTATGCCATTCGGTGCGCCATTTGATGTGCCGTATGTTAGGATGTTCGGCATACCCGATGGATTGTTTGGCAGGCCCCATTGGTTGTTTGGCATGCCCGATGGATTGTGTGGCATTCCCCATTGGTTGTTCGGCATACCCGATGGATTGTTTGGCATGCCCAATTGGTTGTCGGGCATGCCCGACGGATTGCTTGGCATGCCCCATTGGTTGTTTGGCACGCCCGACGGATTGCTCGGCATGCCCCATTGGTTGTTTGGCATGCCCGACGGATTGCTTGACATGCCCCATTGGTTGTTTGGCATGCCCGATGGATTGTTTGACATGTCCCATTGGTTGTTCGGCATGCCCGACGGATTGTTTGACATGCTCCATTGGTTGTTCGGCATGCCCAACGGATTGTTCGGTATGCCCCATTGGTTACTCGGCATGCCCAATGGATTTTTTGGCATGCCCCATTGGTTGTTTTGCATTGCCCATAGATTGTTCGGTCTTGCCCATGGACTGGTCGGCACTGCCCATGGATTGTTTGGCATTGGAATTACCCACGGATTGTTCTGCATTGCCCACGGATGGTTCTGAATGGCCCACTGATCGTTCGGCATTGCCCATGCATTGCTAGGCTGATTCAGCATGCCATTCTGTGGACCATTTGAGGATCCGGAATTAGGTGGTGGAGGTGTCGCATCGGCTGGTCTGTCAAAGTTCTTTACAATGGAATCGTTATAACCTCTAATGTCTGGACCGAAGTTGTTTGTAGTTTCCAGCACTGCGATTCCATCTTTATATCCAATTTTTCCGCCTAAGTTAAAACTGAAAGAAGCGTTTTTACCCGTAACGAACGACTTGTGTGTCTCAGTGTAATGTCCTCTGCCATCTTCAAATAATGGTAAGCCTGAAATTAGCATTAGAATATTAAATTTTTGTATAAACAATTAATAATCGTTTTGACTAACGGCTTCTAAGGGTTGAATACTTAAACGCGACTGAATACAATACACATACACTCTCACATAAAGACACACTACGCACAGGTATTAACATTGAATCTCTCACTAACATCCAATATTTGTTTCTAGCTGATCCGACTGACGTTGTCCTGTCCAAACGATAGTTCGTACAAAAATCCCATTGAAAAAAGGACGTTCAGCTTTTCCTGTATTTGAAAAGTTTTCGGGAAACTTTTCCAATTTTTCTTTCCATATAAACCTAATTCGGACTATTACGAACATTTTGAAACAATAAATAGTCAAATCGGTGCAGCCGTTCTCAAGTTATGCGCTTACCAACGAACATCATTTCGTTTTTATTTATAGAGATAGATTTTAAGTGCCGTTTTGTTACTAGATTGAGGTTCGATTTAACCAAAGTCAGATATCTTTTATCCACGGTTAAAAATGAACATCTGGCAATTTTCCTAAGAAAAATCTGTCAAAAATGAAAAATTAATTCGCTGGATTACACTTATACTAGGTATAAAAGTTTGGCCGGATTCGCCCTAAGTAATTTATGCTGTATTATGGAAGAACGGAGGCTCCTAAAACAGGCATTGTTTACTTAAAAGGAGGCTCCTAATACTAAGCCCTTTTTGTAAAATGAAGCATAAATAAGCTTTATTCTAATTTTAAGTCACCGTTGAATCATAAGCTGCCTGTGTCACTCGAGATAAGGCCCAAACGTTATTTAATAGATACGTACTTCGGCTAAGCGTTATTCCAGTCTCTGTCGCACAACTGTTAAACCACGAGTGTAGGATAGAGAGGGGAACATGTCTAACTCAAATCACGTGCTAAGTAATGTTTATAGATCTCGGCCGGATGTTTATAAGTCCCGACTATCTGAGGTCAGGGTGCTTACATAAAGAAACAGGTTTCCGGTGCAGATAAACCCGTACGGGTCGGTACCGATCGGTGCAGATATAATCATGTTATCTTATGCGCTCACTTATAAAGAAACAGGTTTATACTTGTCGGTGCCGACTACCTGGACCGAGCCATACCGATCGGTACCGACCCGCACAGGCTCACCTGTACCGGAAACCTGTTTCTTTATGTAAGTACCCTTAGGGTCAAGGTTTATAATATGATTATACCTAGTTGTTGGAATAGATAAACATTAACCCCCTTACTAATAACGTTGTATAGCGTCTGTATAGACAACACAACGCTTTGTCTTCTTCTTTCGAAAGTCAAATTACTGACGACAGAAAGAGAGAAATCGGTGTGTAACTATTCACCTGATATAATACGTTTATTAGTAAGAAGGTGGCTATGTCTCTTACGAATTTCACGTACGGTCTGGAGTCCCACAAGGCTCCCATCTTGGCCCAGTATTATTTTTGCTCTTTATAAATGACATCACAAGTCAAATTAAGCATTGCGAAGCTTTGTTGTTCGCTGATGACTTAAAGATTTATAGAAAAGTCACGGAGCCTGCAGATAGTACGCTTGTTCAAAGTGACTTAATAAACATTGAAAACTGGTCCATAGCTAACAATATGACGTTAAACGCACAAAAATGCTTCTTTATTCGTTTCTCGAAAAAAAAGTCATCCTTTCATACTACCTACACATTGTGCAACACCACGTTGTCAAAGGTACGTGAAATACGAGACCTAGGGGTACTGGTCGACGATGAACTAAGCTTTAAGCCACACATCAACGACATTGTTAAGAAGTCTGCACAGATGCTTGGTTTTGTAAAACGGAACACTAGGGGCTTCCAACTACCAAAAACCAGAATAGTCTTGTTTAATACCCTGGTGCGAAGTCGGTTGGAATACGCTAGTGTTGCCTGGAACCCGTTCTATGCAGTTCATTCACAAAGAGTTGAGAGAATACAAAGAGCATTCACTAAACATCTAGCCTTCATATTTATTTATTTATTTAACAGTTTATGTACACACATATTAACAAACAAGAAGAAAGGAACAGAAAAATACGTACAAAGGTGATGCTTATTTCTAAAGAAATCTCTTCCAGCATACATACATACATACAGCATACATATCTAGAAATATTAGCCACCGCTGTCCGTATGAGCAGCGCCTACACTTCTTCAAAATAAAGACGCTGCGAGACCGTCGCCGCTCGCGTGATCTAATTTCTCTGTACAAAGTTGCAAACGGGTTTATAAAATGTAGTGATCTAGTCGAACGTATCCAATATTCAGTCCCTTCAAAACCTCCCAGATATCCTATCACTAGATTGTTTCATATCCCTTTCCGCAAATCCAACCTTGGTCTCAACGCTCCCTTACTACGAATTTGTAGAAATTACAACAGTCTTTGTAAATCACCAGAAACCGATTTACACGGTGTATCACTAAACAAGTTTAGAAGATCAGTCTCTGAGGTACGGGAGTGCATAAATTCACCAATAAATAAATAAATATTTTTTGTAAATTCAATTTCAATGTTAGTAACACTACAAATCCATGTTTATAAACCTTCGTTATCATTCACACTCGAAAATGCTAACATTGATAACACAGTTATTGTCATAATTATCATTGTAAATATTAAGTTTATTGCAAATAACTATCTACTTTATTTTGTATTCTAATTTTATTAATTCTTTTTTTCCTGTATTTTATATTATGTTTTCTTATACAATTACGTCGTTGTCCTTATTGTGAATGCTGCGTATACCTGTAATAGGCATACATACCAGCACTTTTACTTTGTCTTGTTTTATTATTAACTCATTGTATGTATTGCTGTTGGTGTACCAAATAAATAAATAAATAAATAAGAAGGTTATAGGACAAAGCGATCGCAATAAGAATAAATGCTGGTTACGGGTTCGATTACCGAAGGTATGTTTTTAATCTAACCTCTAATAATTCCCATTTTGCGCTCCTTAAAATATTATTGAACACTCTAATATAATGATTGCACCTCTTTTGTGAACCTCTGTGGTTCTAAAAATACTAACATAACATAAAAATACTAAATGGCTAAGTAACTACGACCAACTATGGAACTATGGTATACTCAAGGAAGATGCGTCTGCAGTCCATTGGAACTCTATGGCGGAAGCCATTTCGGTTGACGACAAGGTTGCGATCTTCAATGATGTGGTGGTCAACCTGTATGACATCCATGCTCCCGTCAAAAAAGTGAAGTTAAAACGCCCACCTGCACCATGGATGACAAGAGGAATTCAGATGGCAATGCGACGTAGGGACCGTGCATTCCGTAAATTTAAAAGGGATCGTGCTGATGAGAACTGAACACTATACAAGGCTGCTAGGAATAGATGTAATCAGATGATACGCAATGCTAAACGCCGCCACATTCTAGATACTATCAGTTCTTCTTCTTCTGCCGATACTTGGAAATTTCTTGGAACTCTTGGTATCGGTAAACCGCGACATTTAGATCTTCCTAATTCAATTGACTTGAACGATCTCAACCGTCATTTCTCCACTGTTCCATCCATGGATCGTCTAGTCAAGCAACAAACTTTGTCTCTAATTTCTGGTCTAACGCGTCCTCATATTAATCCTTTCAGATTCGTTCCAGTTGAACCGGGAGAGATCAAAAAGATCATCCTATCCATTAAATCAAAAGCGGTAGGATGTGATAATATTATCCGTGGTATGATCATAACTATATTGGATCATCTCCTACCCGCGATTACCCACATTGTAAATTTTTCCCTATACACCGGAGTATTCCCTTCCCTGTGGCGCAAGGCCTATGTTCGTCCGCTACCTAAGGTTCCTAATCCCTCTCTTCCTAGCGACTTCCGCCCCATTTCTATCCTTCCCTTCCTATCCAAGGTGCTCGAGACCTGCGTCCACAAACAATTCTCCACTTTTATTCATCTTAATTCACTCATTAGCCCTCTTCAGTCTGGGTTCAGGCCCGGGCACAGCACCGTTTCCGCCCTCCTTAAAGTGACTGGCGATATAAGGGCAGGACTGGAAGACACCAAAGTTACTGCACTAGTGTTGGTCGATTTCTCGAATGCCTTTAATACCGTCAGTCACGACATCCTGCTAGCCATTCTGTCCTATGTTTTGGTCTCTCCCGAGAAACTGGGATGGTTCTCCTCTTACCTTCAGGAACGTCAGCAGTCCGTCCAGGTTGGGGATTCTTCATCATGCTGGTGTGATTTGGTAACGGGCGTTCCTCAAGGCGGTATTCTTTCTCCTCTTCTGTTTTCTATATTTATTAATCTTATAACTTCTGAACTTCTGTGTGCGTATCATCTGTATGCTGATGACTTGCAGTTGTACTGTCAAGGGAAGGTTGATGAAATACCTGAAGCTATTGACAAATTAAATAGAGACTTGATAGCCATAAAAACCTGGTCTGATAGATTTGGTGTTGCAGTAAACCCTAATAAGTGTCAGGCAATCATCATCGGTAGTTCTCGGAGTATGAGTAAGGTGGATAGTACAACCTTGCCACCAGTTCTCTTCAATGGTACAATCGTTCCATTTAGCAATGACGTGAAGGACCTAGGCTTGCACATTGATAGTACCCTGAACTGGCGTATCCAAGTCGCTAGGGTCAGCCAGAAGGTTACTGGAACATTGCGGGCTCTGTACCGACTGAAAAAATTATTACCAACGAGAACGAAGACAATGCTTGTGCAGTCCTTAATTTTTCCTATCATCGATTATGGTGATGTGTGCTACTATGACCTGAATGCAGATCTCCTCGACAAACTTGACCGTCTTCTCAATTACTGCATTCGATTCGTTTTCAATCTGCGTAAATATGATCATGTCTCTGCGCATCGGTCGCTTCTTAAGTGGTTGCCTATACGCCAGCGCAGAGAGCAAAGGGCGCTGACCACCTTGTTTTCATTTCTTGACTCTCCCACTTCCCCTAGTTATCTTGCCCCCCACTTTCAGTACATTTGTGCCAACCACAATAAAAATCTACGTTCATCAAATAATCGCCTTCTTCAATGTCCCTCTCATCGCACAGACTTTATTCACTCTTCCTTCTTCGTTCAGTCTATCTCTCTGTGGAATGCGCTCCCCCTGGAAATCAGGATGGCTACCAACCGATTATCCTTTAAAATAAAAGTTCGCGAGCACATTCGTAAGAAGCTGGCAGTATCATCACAACGTTAACGTTTTCCCATTGTTTGTCTTATTTGTTTTAGTATATTCGTGTATTTATGTATATATTTATTTGCGCTTATTTATATATAATTAGGTATATATTATTATATTTATAGTTTGTAATAGGTATATGTGTATCTTTATATTTAAATAAAGATGTATTCCACAATTTCTCATAACTGCACCTACCACTGTTTGTCTCTGCATCACCCAAAGGTTGACTGGTAGAAAATGCCTATGGCATTAAGTCCGCCTCTGTACTTTTCTGTGCATGAAGTATTAAATAAATAAATAAATAAATAAACTATGAGGAAAGGCCAGAAAGTTAAAAGAGGCTCAATTATTTAAAAAAATGTGCATCATTAGAAGCGCAAAAGTTTTTAGAAGTTCATTTATTTATAAAAGGGTCCATCATTAGGGTCCATCATTCCCGAACAGATTCAATGTATGAAAGAGACACAGATACCTATTATTTCATTTCAGATGCATTCAATACAGGAGAGCATTAGAATCACACAAACGTTTCTACAGACTGTAGTGAATTAATAATGTAAGTAGGTACTCACAGTGCACACACACCACGGTCAGGACAAGCGAACACTGTAACAAAACAGGTACTTTAGGTCAACCAAAGGTTTTATGTTTAACACCTTCAGTAGCATTCGTAGATACATGTGATTTCACTTTAGTTTAACAGTTAAACAAAAGTAGCTGAGCGGATTGATTTTCCAGATCGAACGTGCGGAAGAAAAATTGTGAGGCCCGTTTCAGCTAAAATAAGAAAGCGACTCAAACCGTTAATCTCTTCGTTGTCAAGAAGACTTTCTTGTTCTATCAAACTGACATACGTTCTTAAAGTATTTCAAATAAAGTTCAAATTCACATTCTCTCAACAGCTGTTAACTGATGGTCACACTACAATGCACGTTCTGTCAGGAAATCATACATCAGTTTCTACAGGTGTACATAAAAATTTCGCAAAAATAGTTGTTGTTAGTACGCTTCATGTTAATAACTGCATGGAGTTGATGACTTTGAAAGTGATTATCATCGAATATCAACTACTGAACTACTAAATATATTAAACCAGCCTCAACCTGTCATACCCCGTGGCCACGAGCCATCGCTCGAGGTCATGAACGGGCCCTTACACTGTTTGTCCCCCGCACCGTGAACGGGACATTAACGAGAAACGAGATTATTCAAACCGAACGTGACGTCCCGTTCGCTTGTCCACACCACGACCGAACTCGGCGGCTCAGTTTGATCTCGCTGTCGAGCGGGGTAAGCGCGTTTTCGTAGAAATAAAACAAACTTAGGAGGATGCCTAGGTTGAACAACTTCTTATGCTTTTGTACGTTTGAAGGCGTAGGTATTGCAATGCATACACCCAATCCATTCAATCAATTTTCTGCATTAGCCGAAAAGTAACTCCTAATTCTGTGGGAATAGTTAAAGAACGTCTAACCTATCCGAGATGGTGCAAAAATTTTCGAGCTCGCGTCGCTCGCTCTTATCATGCATAAACGTGCGGCCATGGTGCCCCTCGCCCGCGCCTGGCCAGTATATCGATGGTATAGAAGACAAATGTTATACAAGTGCAGATTTCGAAAAATAACACAGATAAGTACTTTAAAATATTGGTTAAATATAGTAAACACACTATCACTGCATATTTCTGTGTAATAACGTGTTAAACGTTCAACTTTCTTTAAACGGCTCTCCTGAAAAAATTACGAATATTGCATTTATAACATTTGTCTTAGAAAACCATCCTAGAGACTATCGATTAGACAAAACAAAAGACGGGCGAACGGCGCCGGGGCATCTGTTGCGCCAAACTATTTGAGAGTTCGGGACTGGGATCCCGATGCTCGGTTGACGGATGTGCGGTAGAGCCCGGCCATAGTAAATGCACTGTCGCTACTTCAGCGCCGTCATCTCGTTCTTGTTGACGTCCCGTTCACGGTGCAGTGGACAAACAGCCTTAGAAACAAAGTTATTATTAAAAAAAGCACTTACAAGTAACTTCATAATTTCCGAGACAGCAGCAATCAATCTAAGTTTGAACTCACTGACAAGGCTTTAAGTACTGAGCAGTTATCTCATGTTTTATAGGCTCACAAGTGATTAGAGTGTAGGTAATCATTCTTTACTGCCGGTGACCAACTTGTCATCGGGCAGTCAGAGTAGATAACATTCTTATCTGTGTTTACAAGCTTTTTTAAATTCGTGGGAATCCCAATGTGAAGTAAGTAAGGGTCAAGCTCCAGCTGTTCTAAGGTCAACGATATTCATTATCACTTGTTATTATTGCAAATATTAATTTAAGAGCGATTTTCTTGTTTTTTATAAGAGAAGATAAGATATATTTATTTGCTCAATCATGTGTACACATACAAGAATAAAAACGTGCATGCAGTATAACATAAAAATACAGGTTCAGACAAGTTTGCCACATATTTATTATGCCGTGCAAATATGAATAATTATGATTGATAATAATCAGTGATCGGAATAGGTAGTGCTAATTTGCCTAAACTTCGAGAAAGGAAGTAACATAGAGTGAATAATACCTCCTCTAAAATCGCGGAATAATTTTAATGCCGTTTAAATCCTGGGATTTAAGAACCACGAGTTATTTATTGGACTTTATTTATAGATAGATAGAATACTCGTCGCTTCTCATACAGAGAAGGCATGAGCATTGATCACCATGCTTGCTCATCGTCCGGGAGGTAGCGTGTGTTGCAAATACAAAAGTCATAGTAAGCCGGCCGATGTTGACATCGATAGTTGGTCTAATAAGTGAACCAACCGTCAGCTGCTCGAGTAGCGGTGGGTGTGGGAGATTGCGAAAGTGGTAAAAAAAAAATGTACGCCGGCTGAAACTTTTTTTATAAATAGTTAACATCATACTGAGCTGAAAAAATATCGTCAGCTGTATCGTGGAGGGGGGGACTATGCCTCAGATGAGGAACAAGACTTCTCCCGGGAGTTAGGGTCCGTAGGGTCGCTACTGCCCAACAGCTCGCTACATACTACTCTGCAGGTTTCTGTATCTCTCTTGGTCTGGCTCCCCACCCTGGACCCGATCTGGCAAAGTAAACTCTACCAGCACAGACCTAGAGTTCAGGAGCGCGCAAGCTCCACCACCACGTCAACGTGAGATACGGCGGTGGGGTTATTATTATTACAACCTACTTTAATACATCCTGTTTTCGTTGAAAACACTATTACTTACATGATTCGACTGGAAGTTTCCACAAATCTACCCTGAAACCAATACCAACATAGAATATTGTGTTCCAAAAAAAAAGTTCGTCAGATACAGCGGCATGGAAGTAGCAAAAACTACATGATTTCCGTAGACCCTGTGCTACGTCGTAGCAACAAAAGGATCTTCGTAGATCTCGTGCTACGGCGTAGCAACACTACCGACCGTGTAAACTTGCCTCTCTCGGAATACGTCAATACGATAGTCGACATTGTAGTTGCTTACTTAATTTATTGATTGACTAATATATATTATACAATAACTAAGGATTGATATATTAAGGAATAGGCTTACTTAGTAGCAAGTTACAAGGAGTATTTCAAATACATTTTATTCGCAAAGCCGGTTATCTGTGTCACCCTATATGAGTATTTAGGGGTTGTTTTTTACAAAACGTCATTTCGTGTTTATCAGTTTGGCAACCTTCGTAACCCTTTGGTGTTGCAGCCTGCTGATCCAGACACCTACAACTTTCAGAAGTAATACAAATCACTTTAAAAAATAGGCAAAGGAATTGCTAAAGTTATTTATAAAACTAGCTGTGCCCGCGTTTTCGTTCGCGTGGATGTCGAAAATAACTTCCCTATTTGAATCGGATTTTGTTCACAATTTCATGGGTTTTAATTTTTTTAGCGCGGAACGCTAATTTTTTTTCTAAAATAAAAGGTGCCAAAGTTAGTCCTTATAACATCTTCACTCCAGTGCAAGTCCCGTCAAAATCATTTCGGAGATTAGCCGGAACAAACAGACAGACTGACAGACAAAAATTAAAAAAATAGTTTTTGTTTCATTATTTTATAACTTTGATTACCATTAAAAAATTATAGTGAGCCAACCTTAAAAGATAAACATGTATGTTATAGAAGACTTTTTTTTAGAACTTTTAAGAGGAACAATTCCGTCATACATGATTGATGCGTAATTTTAACCGTTTACGCAGCGCACGCATCGGAAGCTCTCAAAAGGAATACATTTTCCCCATTTTTGCAACATTTTTCATTGATACTCCGCTCTTATTGGTCATAGCGTGATGTTATAACATGCTATAATAATTATTATCTTTAACCTTTTAGTTTGTTGTGACTGCCAACTGGAACGTCGGACTGCCGAAATATCAGAAACAGATAACATATTGTCGAAGTGAAGTTTGACCTCGCGTAGAGCGGATGCTATCCCTGTTGGCTCTATTAACTTACTGACTTCACGTTAGATAAGTACCTACATCATATCGCTAAAGGGTGTCCGTATGGATTGAGGAGCTATGTTTCATATTTAAACGCGGGTACTACCAATATTTAGTAGTAAATTATCCGATTTTGTAGGCCTGATCCTGAAATTTGTAGTAAAACCCTTAAAAAGTTACAGGACGTTTAATGTGGCTCCTCAATCCAGACGTTCTGAATCAAGATGGCGGCTGCGAATATATAAGTATTTTAACATGTTTCGTCATGGGTGTCGTTAACATAGTTTTCGAGGGTGCTAAAGTCGATAGTGAGGTCAAAATGTAAATCCAAGATGGCGGCTGCGAAAATTTTGTCTTTGTTTTAAATCTTATGTGAGAAGAAACTTCGTCCCTGACGTCCCCCGACCGCACACGTTTTTTATCGTCCAGCAATAAATCCGTGCGCCGCTTCTCGGATACTATATAAGCAGCGCGAGAAGACATTGTTTACCTGGATTAACACATAGGGTACTTTTAATCCCGGTGGTAAGTTCCTGTGGGATATTTTCCGACAACCACGCGGGCGAAGCCGCGGGCTAAAACTAGTTTGTAGTATAAAAATAAAATGAAAAACTATCCAATTTCGGTAATACAACACATTTTATGTGGCTCCTCAATCCTATACTAAAATAGTTGATCAATTCGGATAACAAAAGCACGAATATTTAGTAGAAATTTCTACTAAATATTGGAGTAATCCAACATCCTACACGTTCAGTATTTCAAAAGATAATTAATAATTTGAATATTCCTTTGTAATATCCTTAGTATTTTATTCCTATTTTAGTTTCTTTCTTTCTTTTATCTTTGGAAATACTAAATGTGTAGGAAGTTAAATTACACCAATATTTAGTAGTTTCTACTAAATATCTGTGCTATTGTTATCCGATTTGATCACGACGAATTCGGTTATCTTGTAGTGACCTCAGTGTTATTAACAATAAAGTGACTTATTAACAATACTACTGTCAAAGTTCAAGCAGTACGTTTAAAAATGATGTATCGTTAAGGAAAACGGTGATATTTAGGTACAGCTATAAATATGCATGACATGAGCCTAAATAAATATAAAAGTTTTCCTTAACGGTACTTAATTACTTATTCTAATTTCCTGTCTTTCGGTCAGTCTCAATAACATGATTTCAGTAAAATGCGACAATTTTGACAATTTTTGGCAAATATTTTGCAGTGTCACTTATTATAAGTAGGGTTCAGACCCCACCGACTTTGACCTTATCCCAATTAACTAAAGAACTGTTGAACCCAGATGTGGTTCCCTCCCCCGCATCCATTCCTCACACACTGAGCATAATCAAATAAGTTTTTGCCGCCCATGATATTGCATCGTGGCATTTCTTGAGGGAGGCCTATGTCCGGAAGTGGACGTGTTTTTACTCACTCACGGTGATGATTCAACTCGTAGTCTTTATACCTATCCTACATCGGTTCTTAGTAACTAGCCAGTGTGACGATATAGATTCATATTCATTTATTTATTACATTTATGGAGAATGGCGCACTAATGCGCAATAAGAGAGTGATGGTATTATTATGCTTTCGTCAGACATCCTGAGTCGACAGTCGCGCTACCACCCATACTTAATATAATAAATTCGAAAGTATATAACTCTGCCTGTCCCGTCTAGGAGTGAAAAGGTAACAGATAGACTCGGTTACCTTTTCACACATTTCGATGGAATTTGGCAAACAGGTGACCGTGACCTTTATCCTATATATACGACTCTTATCGACGTCCGTGACGATATTAGAAGTATTACACAGAAACGCTGTAACAAAAACTTAGTCAATTCTCTGATTGTGATGTTATGCACAGCGTAGTTTCAATAACGTCTAACGCAGTTGAGAGTGATTGTGTAAAGTCGGAAAATGATTCTCCCTGTCCTTGACGAAATCCTGCCTATCCTATGCTATATCCTAAACTACTCTATTTCCTATGGTGTTTTTCCATCTTTGTAGAAAGGGGAAAAGGAAAACTGACTCCTTTATCCAAAAAATTGCCTTTTCAAAATGCCATCCTATCTCCTTCTTGCCTTTCCTCCAAAGTCCTAGAACGCCTTGTCCACAATCAGCTTAGTGGTTTTTTAGAACCAAATATTTCGCTAGTTACGTTTGTATTGCCATCAACTGGACTCAAATCCAGACTCGGGTTGCTAAATTGCAGGTGGAATAACCGCGAAAAGCATTCCACCTGAGCTAGGCACAGGGCAATTTCTCTTACAGGCTATGCTCACCACAGTAGCCGACAAAGCACATGCGGTGAAGGGACACAAAAATCTCCAGTGGACTGTGAAATTTTGCACCTGTGTTACATAGAGTTATGTTACATAGAATTATGTTACATAGAGTGTTTACATACATACATACATATAATTGTGGTTTAAGTAAATAAAAATAAAAAAATATTTTAGCGATTGTGTGCCGCTGAATCATAGGCACATGAAACATTTCAGCTTTGTTCACGATGGCACCAGGCTTACCAATCCTGTGGGGTTGCAGATGTTCATAAATGGTGGTGACCACTTACCATTCCTGTGGGGTTGCAGATGTTCATAAATGGTGGTGACCACTTACCATTCCTGTGGGGTTGCAGATGTTCATAAATGGTGGTGGCCACTTACCATTCCTGTGGGGTTGCAGATGTTCATAAACGGTGGTGACCACTTACCATTCCTGTGGGGTTGCAGATGTTCATAAATGGTGGTGGCCACTTACCATTCCTGTGGGGTTGCAGATGTTCATAAACGGTGGTGACCACTTATCATTCCTGTGGGGTTGCAGATGTTCATAAATGGTGGTGGCCACTTACCATTCCTGTGGGGTTGCAGATGTTCATAAACGGTGGTGACCACTTACCATTCCTGTGGGGTTGCAGATGTTCATAAACGGTGGTGACCACTTACCATTCCTGTGGGGTTGCAGATGTTCATAAATGGTGGTGGCCACTTACCATTCCTGTGGGGTTGCAGATGTTCATAAACGGTGGTGACCACTTATCATTCCTGTGGGGTTGCAGATGTTCATAAATGGTGGTGGCCACTTACCATTCCTGTGGGGTTGCAGATGTTCATAAATGGTGGTTACCACTTACCATGAGGTTAATTGATTTTTAGTTGTACGTATCCAAAGGGTGAAAACGGGTCCTTAGTATCAGTAATACGTAATAGGCTCAAACCTACGCCGCCAATAAAGTTCATCCGTCTGTCTGTCACCAGGCTGTACCTTTTAAACTTTCATAGCAAATATTAAAACCGGCCAAGTGCGTGTCGAACCATGCACAATGAAGGGTTCCGTAGTTGGGATGAAGAAAGAAGAGACAGTTATCCCAAGAACAAACTTAACATTGTAGTTGAAAAACATGTTCTCCCATACATTCTTAGTGCTTGTTCACGTTAACTCGCGGGCGCGGTCACAAAATATCAAACACATTGCATACCTACTATGCAAGTGTTCACGTACCGAACGTAGGTGCGGTGGAAGTAGCGGGCAAGCTAGCGACTGGCGCGTGCGGCGCGCTCGCGGCTATATCAAACGTGTGACGTTGTTTGTGCGTGTTCACGTCGAACTAGCGGCGGAGCGCGCGATTCACTCGCGGCGTCAGGTAAGTTCAACTAGTTTGAACTTATCGCCGCAAACGATAGCACATTTTCATCATGTCGTTCGATACAGAAGAGTTTATCAGTGCTGTTCAGACTAGAACTCCAATTTGGCAAAGTAAACACCGTAATCATAAGAACAGAAATGTTTTTAATAAGATATGGAAGAAAATTGCTGAATTGCCGACATGGAGGGTGAGTAAATAAAATTTTGTCATATTTTTAAGACATAAAGATCTTCGTCCATGTTTACAACCTCTGACAACACGCTACACTCGCGTAAACGCCTGGCGGCCAATGTGAACACGAGCTCGTCCAGACCACCGCGCTCGCGTGATCTACGTGAAAAGCACTAACTGCAAATGTAAGTTTGTACGCACAATATTAAAAGATGTTATTTTAAGACCATAGACTTATTGTAGATTTTCCTGTAATCTATAAGTAAGAATTATTTTCTGTATTTTTTTCAAATTTTTTGGCTCAGTAGTTTTGGAGATAAGGGAGGTATGGTAAATTTTCGTAAATTTTCTTAAATAACCTTAAAACTGTTTATTTTAAAATTATTAAATTATTATTTTTAACTGTTTATTTTTTTTAATGCTTTTTTATATTATTATTTATTTGTGTGTACTATAGGTACACCTCTAGCATTGAAGGGGTCCGCTAAGACCGATGCCAGCCGGGGTTGCGGGATGTTCGAAAGAGTTACCGTGGCCCCGGCACAGGCAACAGAAGGAACACGGGTGGGTTTTAGTCAGTAAAAGTCTGACACGCCCTCCCGCTCCGCCCAGAGCGGTAGAAGTCATTTGATGATTTCCCATCCACAAAAAAAAGCGTTCGTTCCTACTTTTTTTTTGTTCGGCTTCTAAGGGTCCTGGCGTAATTTTACATACCCTATATTTATTTATTTATTTATTTATTTATTTAAACTTTTCACACTTAAAAAAGTACAAAGGCGGACTTAATGCCTTAGGCATTCTCTACCAGTCAACCAAGGGTGGTGAAGAGATTAGATGGCAGGTGCTCTGTTAGAAATGGAACAATTTGTACATAAATAAGTCATAAACTTATAATACACATACATACATATTTACTATAATATATACCTATATTATATACATATATTATATACAAATTCAAGAGAAAGAGGTTTTGAGATGACTCTACGCTATTTATTTTGAAAATAACTCCGCAATCTCCGCTTAAATGCATACCGACTGGTGGCCATCCTGATGTCAAGAGGTAGCGCATTCCAAAGAAGAATGGACTGAATATGAAAGGAAGAATGAACATAGTCAGAAGTATGAGAAGGACAGAGTAGGAGAAGATTGTTAGAAGAACGAAGATTCTTAGCGTGTGAAGAACATAGATATTGGAAGTGAGACACTAGATAAGAAGGAGGAGTGGGAGAGTTAAGAAGGGAGAAAAGCGTGGTCAAAGCACGCAAATTTCTTCTCTGGCGAATGGGCATCCATTTGAGCTCAGACCTGTAGCTCGACACATGGTCATATTTTCTGAGGTTGAATATGAACCGGATACAATTGTTAAGCAGTCTGTCAAGCTTATCCAGCAACACCGCATTCAAGTCAAAGTAGCACACGTCACCATAGTCAATGATAGGGAAAATCAAAGTCTGCACAAGCATAGTTTTCGTCTTAGCGGACAAAAAGTTTCTCAGACGATACAGAGATCGTAGAGTACCGTTGACCCTTTGACTAACATTAGAGACCTGGCGCTGCCAGCTAAGCGTCGAGTCAAGATGCAAACCGAGATCTTTCACAGTAGGGGTAATGGGTATGACAGTACCATTGAAAATGAGAGGAGGAAGAGAGCTAAGCGTCACCCTACCCATCATGCGCGAGCTTCCAATTACAATGGCCTGACACTTTGAGGGGTTCACTGATACCCCAAAACTATCAGACCACTTTTTGATTGCATCTAAGTCTCGGTTTACATCTGCTACAGCATCCAATAAACTTTCCACCCGCGCAGCTGTATACAATTGAAGATCATCGGCATAAAGATGATACGAACACCGAAGACAGTGAGTTATAAAATTAATGAAGATGGAGAATAACAATGGAGAAAGAATACCACCTTGTGGAACACCAGCATCCAGGTCACGCCAACTCGAAGAGCTCTCATCAACGCGAACCGACTGCCGGCGTCCCCGAAGATAAGAAGAGAACCATTCCAGAACCTCGGACGAAACCATGAGATGAGAGAGCATAGCAAGGAGAATATCGTGGCTGACAGCGTTAAAGGCATTGGAGAAATCAATTAAAACCAAAACAGTAACCTTAGTATCCTCCATCGCTTCTCTAACGTCACCAGTCACTTTAAGGAGAGCGGAAGCTGTACTATGCCCAGGCCTGAATCCAGACTGAAACGAGCTAACAAGGTTGTTCCGGTGAACAAACCCCGCAAACTATCTGTGAACGCAGGCCTCAAGCACTTTAGACAGGAATGGGAGAATGGAAATGGGTCGAAAGTGAGTGGGCAGGGAGGGGTTTGAAACTTTAGGAAGCGGGCGGACATAGGCCATACGCCACAGGGATGGGAATTGTCCGGAATCAAGAGAAAAGTTTATGATGTGGGTAATCGGAGGAAGTAGGGTATCGAGGATCCAAACGACCATACTACGACTGATGCCGTCATCCCCCACAGCCTTGGATTTTATGGACAGGATGGTCTTTTTAATTTCGTCCAAGGTGACCGGAGAGAAGTGAAATGGTTCTATGATGGGACTAGCTAAGCCAGTAATGAAATTGACCGTCTGGGACAACATTTGCTATAGCCTACCTCAAGAATTGGGCTATAAATTGCAAAACGAATTTTTCAAATCCGACTGAAAGTGACAGAGATAAGCGCGGTCAAACAGACTATAAAATAAAATGTGTAGGTAACTAATAGACTAAGCGCATTTTTCTTACTTTAAGCAATTTTATACCCGTCGTAATTTCTAAACGACAGGTCTGATTCGAATAATTTAAAAAGGAATTTACACGTAATTAACTGAGATCTGAATAGGTAGAGCTGTTTTATGTACTTGCCATAGGTTAGAATAATATGGATATTCCCCGAGTCCCGGGATTTCGTTTTTAAGTAGTAAAATCATAAAAAAAACTATTCTCGCCTTCGGGACTAATGAAAGATTACACTTCCTTTCTGACGGGTAAACATAAGAAGGACGGGATTAAGGATAGTATAATAAATAGAAAAATTTAATTCATTAAACCACATATATTTTTTTACGTAACAATTTCTTATTCAAGAATCAAGTCATTTTAACATTTTTATTCTGAAGTCGTACAAAAACATATTACCATACAAATTATTTGTTCCTCAGAAAATCAAAACATTATCAAATAGAACAATTTGTATTTACAATAAAATCTTAATTAAAATAATCAATACGCTTCAACAATAATTCACTTATTTAAACAAAAAATGTCATTGGTCTGGTTCGTCTTCAGCTTCACTAGAAGACTGAGTATGACCAGAGTTAAAATAAATCACCATTATTTTTCCTAAATGATCAAATTTTAATCGATTTCTTTTACATCTAACACCCATTTATATGTGGAAAACGAGCGTTCGACATTTGTTGATGTTAGTGAAGCGAATTTATATGACAAAATTTCGTCATTCACATCATTTTTCGATAATTTTCCTTCATATTCTCTGAGGATGTCAATGTCAGGATTCCTATCCATAACTTTTTCAATTTTGTTTTTTATTCTATCAGAATTACATTCACTTAAAGCAGCTCTGACTTGATCAAAAGCCAAAAACGAGTCACTTAATGCTAAATTTTGTTTCTGAAACTCTTTTAATGAAAACAAAATAATCGTATAATGATTTTCTATATATACTAATTGATTCCGTAGATTTTCCTTTTCCAGAATATTTTTCGCATTACGTATTGCCATTGAATCAGAGCTGTTTAATTTAGAAATAACATTTATTATTTCTTCATAATATTTTGCATAATACGATGCAGCTACGAGCCAAGTGCCCCATCTAGTTATCACTGGTTGTGGGGAAAGAGGTAAGTTAGGATACGTATCTTTCAATATTTTATTCTGCGAGGGGCTTTTAAAAATATTTTTTTCACATTGGATATTAGCATATCTACATCATGGTACTCTAACCGTATCTGTTCTGATACGCGATGAAGAGCGTGTGCCAAACAGGTGACATGTTTTAATTGAGGTAAAAAAAAAAATTTTTTTTGGCCCGCAGACAACATGTATGCAACACTATCAGTACATAATATTAACACATTATCAACTTTTTTTTCAAAGTTGTCTTGCCAAATATTTTACAAACACTATTACAAAATTTGAAATAGTTTGGCCACTAACTAGTCGACCAAAAAGTTTTCATTTAATGGCTGTACTAAGAAATGCACAATATAACGACCTAAAAAGTCAGTTGTCTCATCTAACGATATCCAAAGTTTGTCATCTTTAACGTTTTCATAGATGAAGGCAATTTTATTTTTATAAAATTTGTTCAAATACACCTTTCGTAATAGCGACTCGTCAGGCACTTTTTTGTTACTGCAATTACAACAACAAACACTACACATGTATTTTTGAAAAATTTAAATTTAAAATTTTTTATTTGCGACCAGGGGATGCTACAAAGAATTAAAAACTGAATAAGGTCAAAATAAAATTCTTCTTGAGGCTGTTTGTATGTTCCTCGATGTTGAGCACCTTCAATATGTCGATTAACATTAGATTTTTTTACTAATAAATGGCTTTCACACTTGGTGGCAGCGTCAAAAATCAGCTCAGGATAGTCACGTATCCACTTCTGAACTGTTTCAGGCTTTACAGAACTTGACGCCATGTTGAAGTACTTCACTTGAACCAAAATGTCGTTAAATTAGAAATGCTGAGTAGAGTCACATTGACACTTAGTGTTCGAAAAACAAAACTAGTAAAATATATATATTCCCAGTGCAAGTTTGATAATGCAAAGTCAATCAAAAGTTTTTAATTTACGCCAAGAGAGGGTACGGTTAATCGCACACAAGTAGTACACTCAGTACAGTTCAATGATAGTTCATATGTGCACGAACTGCAAACATGTTAGTCTATGACTCCTGCACTTTACCGTATAGCTAATTATTACATTCTATTAATAAGTTTCTAAGTTAATATTGACACGTGCGTGACATATTTTAAAGTCAAGAAAATACTGGATTGGAATACAAACTCAAAGCATTTATTTCAATTAAACCAATTACAGGCACTTTTGAATTGTTAAAGAGTCAGTCAGATAGTCAGAAAATTGAAGCTAGTCGCCCAATCCAAAACGTAGATCTCTATGGAGAAGAATGGGCAAGAAACTCCATGGACACTCTTTTAAATCAAAATTGTTACAAAATCCTGGGTACATTGTTCTTGTTGCTTCTATATGTGAGAACAATGTAAAAAATAGATAATTCAAAATATAAGATTAAAAATAAGCCCTGGTAGCTAAGAGATGACCAGTCTCCACTGATGGCGCCCGTTCACGAACATAACGCGTGGATCAGCACCATCCAGCTCAACCATTTTGTAGGGAACCGAATGATCCAACGCACGCGCCGCCATCAGCGAGACATTTAAGTGAGCATGACATACTCTCAACTGCCATACTCTTTCAAGTCAACATACCTACATCATAACATAAAACCGCTCCATGGTACTCACATTTACAAAATTGAAAAGATGCTTCTAATTTATACAAAACTATAGTTTGCAATGATTGTATTAAAAGATTAGTAAACAATAAGGTCATAATGT
Organism: Fissipunctia ypsillon; assembly: GCA_947568875.1. Taxonomy (NCBI): domain Eukaryota; kingdom Metazoa; phylum Arthropoda; class Insecta; order Lepidoptera; family Noctuidae; genus Fissipunctia; species Fissipunctia ypsillon. The sequence goes on along the minus strand of OX387659.1, from coordinate 7,742,746 downwards.
CAGAAAAAAAATGGACGCATTTCTTCCAAACAAAAAAAAAAAAAATTAACAAAGCCCAAGTGGCTGTGGAGCAGGACCAGCATTTAGCCAAGCATTTTTATCTATGATATAATCATTCAACCTATAATATGCTTGTCTACATAGTATGCGTTTAATGCATGTTTTAAATTGCTTCTCATTTAGTTGAAGAATATCGAGAGGTATTTTATTATAACATTTTACACAGTACCCCATAAAAGAAGTGTGTACCTTAGACAATCTGAAACGTGGTTGATCTAATTTGTTCCTATTTCTAGTGTTAAAATTATGCCGATCACTTATCTTACTAAAAAGATGTAGATTTTTTCTAACATACATAATGTTTTCTTAAATATATTGGCAAGGTATGGTAAGGCATGATGTTAATTTTTTTAAACAGTTCCCTTACAGATTCGCGACTGCGGAGGTTGTAGATGGCTCTGACAGCCCTCTTTTGCAGAATAAAGGTAGAATCAATATCTGCAGCCCGTCCCCATAACAAAATACCGTAAGACATGACGCTATGAAAGTAACTAAATTAGACCAGTCTCGCGGTATCCACGTCTGTTAATTGGCGGATTTTCCAAACAGCGTAAGCAGCCGAGCTTAGCCGCCCTGCTAGCACAATATAAATATGGACAGTACGGAAACTACCTACAAACGTTCGGAACGGCACACTCACACAAACATACGCATCTACGAGGCCCCCGGGTGCACCTCTCGCAGTGCAGTCAGTAGCGCGTGTCGCGTCAAGACGAGTGGTCACGTTTAAGTTTTTGCGCGATCTTTATAAAAATGCCTCGAGTGTATTGCGTAGTATACGGCTGCTTGAACTCGGCTTTTTCAAAACCGGAGCTATCGTTTTTCAAACTTCCTACTGACTGTGAAAGGTAAGAATGATTTAATATTATAATACAATATATTAATATATTATATATATGATTTAATATTGTATCGAACAAAATTACGAGTTCGTGTGATCGATCACAATAAATTCGTAAAATTTAAATCTATTTTTTTTTTGCTAATGTTTATAACTCAACTACTAAAGTCATGGGAGTCGTTTTCATGGTTTTCGAGGGTGTTAAATCCGATAGTGATGTCAAAATGGAAATCAAAGATGGCGGCTGCAAAAAAATATCAACTTTTTCATCATGGGTGTCGTTTTCATGGTTTTCGAGGGTGTTAAATCCGATAGTGCTGTCAAAATGGAAATCCAAGATGGCGGCTACAAAAAAATATCAACTTTTTCGTCATGGGTGTCATTTTCATGGTTTTCGAGGGTGTTAAATCCGATAGTGGTGTCAAAATAGAAATTAAAGATGGCGGCTGCAAAAAAATATCAACTTTTTCATCATGGGTGTCGTTTTCATGGTTTTCGAGGGCGTTGAATCCGATAGTGCTGTCAAAATGAAAATCCAAGATGGCGGCTACAAAAAAATATCAACTTTTTCGTCATGGGTGTCGTTTTCATGGTTTTCGAGGGTGTTAATTATCCGATAGTGATGTCAAAATGGAAATCAAAGATGGCGGCTGCAAAAAAATAACGCAAATAAAAACGCAAATAACGCAAATGCAAATAAAAACGGTGTACCTACCGCCGGCTGCGGCCGGCGGTAGGTACACCGGCGCAGCGGCACCGATCAAAGAGATTGGCGGGAACGTTCTACTTATTTCTAGTTTAGCGTCATTGCTTCCAGAATTGCAGAGGTAAGAAATCAGTAAAATATTACAAATATTAATAATTAAATATTTATTAAATATTTATTTTAATTATTTTTGTTAAACAGTTTTTATAAATGACTTGCTTTATTACGTACGTATACTGATTCTTAAAACGTAGGTAGACGGAACAACAGGGTTTTTGTTACATATTGTATAAATTTTATTTGTAAACTACTTATTTCTATTTGATTGAATGATCACTACAGAACACATATTTTTTTTTTTCATAAAAATAAACAATATCAAAAACATTAAGTAATGACAAGTGACAACCCTACTGCTTCAATGGAGCGTAGGTAATTATGTCCTCAACTGGGCTTAGTTTCCGTACTGTCCATATTTATACTGTGCTGCTAGTGATGTTAAATGAGGACTCCACTGCAGCTTTGAGTCCAGCGTAATTCCCAGGAAAACAGTCTGTTCGACGAATTGTAGTATTTCCTTATTCAATACTACGTGACATTCACTACTTCTAACATTTGGTAACGTGAATCTTATGCATTTAGCTTTCTTCTCATTTAGTACTAAATTATTTACAATGAACCAATTATGGACCTTAAGCATAGCGTTATTTACGTCGTCAAGCTCTTGTGCATGTCTGTTAACTTTAAAAAATAGTGATGTGTCATCAGCAAATAACACCATTTGTGGTCGGTTTTTCAGTAAATGAGGTAAATCATTTATATATACTAAAAAATGGAACGGACCTAATATAGAGTACATTAGTATTAATAAAGTTTAGCTAACAAGAAAAGGTTTTGCGTTTTGTGCGAATAACACTGTACTTTTACTTTTTGTATTTAAAATGTTTTTTATTGGTTCGACTTAGGACAAGCTTCTCGCTAAGCCCAAACAATTAATTTTACTAATATGTCAAGGTAGAATAAGATTAATACATTAGTTTTATTCAATATTTTACTTAAAAAATAGAACTTACCAAATCAGTATCCAATAAAATAACTCCAAACGTCCAATCCAATAAGGTCAAATCGGAGTTCGTAAATGCTAAAGTCGTAGTAGCAAGAAGGTTCCAGAATCTAGTAAATAAGCCATGGTCAGAAGATATTCACCACATAACAAAACGCAACAGGAAGCAAACAAGCGCACTCTAAGAACCGAAGTAATCGAGTGAGACAACAAGTTACTGTTGGTAAAGAATTGAATTCTAGTGGCGCAGAAAGAGACAAAAACAGGTGCGTCACTCTAGCGACAGAAACACCCCGCTATTGTATTCTTTTGTTTCCATAATGCGGCGACATTACGCGTCTCAACAAAGCGGCAACGTCGCGCGCTTGGCAAAAAGTTTTATAGCGTGCTGTTGACGTAAAATTTACAACGTCACTCATGCGCTTATTGGCTTACATAAACCATTATTATATATATTGACAAAAAGAATGAAATTCAATAAAATCCCGTAGTATCAGTCGGAATCCCGTGGAATATCCATATTAACATCAATGTTTGCGGTCAATGAACCTAAATAGCTCTACCTATTCCGATCACTGAGAATTAATCAACATTGATTATGAAACTATTTATTTGGATAAGGATTATGAAAATACCTTCGCAAATAATGCATTATTTTATAACAAATTTGATAACCATTAAAAAAGTTATAGTGAACCAACCTTAAAAGATAGACATATTCTTATGCTATCACGGACTTATTTTTAGAACTTTGTAAGAGAAACAATTCCGTGATACATGATTTTTGCGTAACTTTAACCGTTTACGCAGCGCTTGCAACGGAAGCTCTCAAAAGGAATAAATTTTCCCCCTTTTTGCAACATTTTTCTTTGATGCTCCGCTCTTATTGGTCGTAGCGTGATGTTATATAGCCTATAGCCTTCCTCGATAAATGGGCTATCCAACATCAAATGAATTTTTCAATTCTTTTATTGTTATTCTTTTCAGTTTCTGAGATGAGCGCGTTCAACCAACCAAACAAATAAACAAACAAACTCTTCAGCTTTATAATATTAGTATAGATATTTTTTTTATTTGCCCCCAAAAGTGACCCCCATATTCATTATTTACGTAACACGTCCATGTTTGGGTCACAGAAATTGATATTTGTACCGAATTTCAACTTAATCGGTCCATTAGATTCGGAGCAAATTGGCTGTGACAGGCGGACAGAGAGACAGACACACGAGTGATCCTATAAGGGTTCCGTTTTTTCCTATGACGTACGGAACCCTAAAAACAATAATTATTCTGAGTTTATCTTGTACATTACTGACATCGTTAGAGGAAAATCGTACACGCCGTGCTACGCTGCTACGCTGGGTCTAAGCAAAACAGAAGTTTTGCTACGACAATCATACTTCGTGCGAGTGCCTGTTTTTCCATTGTGGGACCAGCGTCGGAAACAGATAGAGCTACACAGGATGTGTAGCTCCACAAAGATGGAGGCAAAGTTAATGATATGAATTGAGACTGTTACTATCACCGTCACGTGGAAAAAATCCGTACCGGTCAGTAAAGATGAAATGTTATAATATGAAGGGCACAGAAGATATTTGATACAAAATTAATACAAAGGTAAAATAATAAAGCGTCTTTCATCGGTCTAAGAACCTTAAAAGTCGGCCCCTCAGCTGTCGATCGACCGGCTGGTGGTTGGTAACAATATAAATTTAATTGTATCTCATATCATAACAGTCGAAGACCAGTTATAATTATTGTTGTACTTAGCAATAGTATTAATACTCACAATAAGATTCTTCCAGAACCACCAGCAGCAAAATACTGTACGCCTGTACACAAATATTATTTAACCGACGTAGAAAAACGTTTTTTTTTTACGCCAAGACGTGACATAAAACTTGAAAACAAAAGTAACTAAATAAGATTTGAAGAGTCTCGATCACAATGACGTTGATAAATTAACGGCTACATTAATTATTATAATTGATGATATATGCAATTCATTCGTCATGAGTTTTATTAAAACTAGACCCAATGTTATGTACAATGTACATGGGTTTGCTGTTTATTAAGTTTCATAAGCGATGTTGCGGGATTTTGGTCCATTCTTCCACTAGCGCATGTTTCAGGTCTCGAAGTGCAGCTGGGGCGGGGTTTCGATTTCTAACACACCTCCCAAGCTCGTCCCAAGCGTGTTCAGATGTGGTGGTGGGATTCAGATCTGGGCTTCTCGCGGGCCAGTCCATGCGATAGATGCCAACGTCCTGAAAATACTCATTTACAATTTGACTCGATGTTATGTACTTAAATGAAAAAATATACTTACTATCAATCTCATTATTGCGACTTTAAAAACGACAGTAATTAGCAAACATCAAACGGATATAAAGGACTGAATATTGTTCGACGATGTTTTTTTAAGCAAAGGTTATCTCGCATCGAACGTGACCCGTGATAGCACAATTAAATGTTTTACATTAAAACATAATATAACATCACGCGTGTTTTCCCCGTTGGGTTAGACAGAGCTATACGTAATTATTTATAGTACTGTAGAGGCTTACATCCGTAGCTGATTAGAGGCTTTAACCTGACGTGCTATTAGCATGCTACCTTCGCGAGTTTATGTGATGATTAGATTACGAGACAAACATTGATTTGAATAATAAAGAGAATAGGAAAAAACAGTAGGGTGTCATTTTAGCTAACAAGCGGTAATCTTGTCGTAGAAAATGTATGAATAAATCTGACCAATATATAATCCAAGCTTTAATGCAAATACGCCTTTCAATTACCCCCATACCCTAATGGTGGCAAGTGTGAGTGTGTGAAGATGTACGGTCAGAGTATAATAAATTGTTAAACAAATTAACATCCTAAGTCAGTCTGCCATGTTACAGCCACTTTTACAACTGTCAAAGTACGAAAGATGATTTGAATGGACGGATACTAATAAGTTGGTAGTCAATTTGTCTGATTTGTCGTATGATCCCCATAGGTACATAAGCAAAATACGCTCGAAACGATAATAAATATAATCGTGAAAACCGTTGAGCGCTCACGTGCAAACGGCTTCTATTAGGCGAACATTTGACGGGTTAAAATACCAACAAATTCTGACGTGATAAGTTAGAAACGTTTACGAGATAGGCCAGGGAAGGCAACACACCGGAAAGAGTAGTAGGCTATAGAGGAGACCTTTGCTCAGTAGTGGGACCATATAGTTTAAAAAAATACGGTTATCTTAGGTATGTTCTAAACAAATCTTCTAATCTTGGTGCTTTAGACTTATATTGTGCTTACTATGTCTGTAAGCTTGTTTTTAATAAATTCTTTAATTCTTAATTCTTAAATGGCTTTCTTGAGCATCAAAACATCTGCTTAAGAGCGTTTACGACGTACAGCATTTCATACAAACTTTCAAGTCATTGTTTTTCAAAATGAACAACAATGAATGACTGATGAATGAATGAATGATGATGAATGAATGATTTTTGATGATGATGGATGATGATTTTAATAAAACTTCCTACACATAGGCAGGATACATTGGTCTAAGAGTTAGTTAAGTACATTTTCGAAATGTCTTATTTAAATAAAGATAATTGGAAATCTCTGTGTCTATGGAAAATTTAAAATCGGTCGAATTTAGCTGTAATAAATTGAAACTCCGCTCCAGCTGCACTTCGAGACCAACATTGCATAAGAAACTTAACAAACAGCATGCTCAATCGCCTGGCAGCTGTGAGAAATTCCCGTGGAGGCAATACAAAGTATTAATTTTGTTATAAAGTTCGTTTTGTACCAACCATTATTTTATCAACGTAAACATTTTTGACATTTGGTTTTTTTATGTAATTCTGACCATTAAACTAATAATATTTCAAACATTTGATGTTGTTTTATTAACCAGTAAATTCTCTACAATATACAGTTTCATTCATGCCGCTAGCTCTATTATTTTAAGAGTAATTTTAGTTTTTCGTACTGACCCGTATTCTTTGTCCGCGAGTGTGTTTAGCTATTTTAAATGAAACCTTATAACAATAAAATATTTTAAAGTTTTCGTTAGAGTTGTCGGTCAGTCCATCGCGCCAAATGGTGTGATGTACGTCCCAAATTTGATCGTGAATTTTAAAATCGGTGGGCCTAATCTAAAACTCTGGACGCCCAGCCCAATAGCTCCATTTGACTTTAGCCGTTTGGAGCCACGTCAAATGGCGCTATCGTGAATGCCCACCTTAATAATAGATCACCCGGTGACTTGTCCTGCTGGAAGCTCTTCTGGAAGGTCGGGCTTGCGTCCAGCCGGAAGCCTGCTGCGAGTCCTGCTAGAAGTATGCACTTTGTATGAAAATGTTGTCTGGTCCTTCCAGCAGTACGGTGATCTTGAAATTGAACTGGCGCTTGTCAGAAGTATTCAACATTTGGTCAGTGCGTATTAAAATAAAACTAATTCGTTAAAGTACTTTTATAATATTAATAAACGAATAATAGACGTATTCGTATTTAATAAATGACGAATTATTATTATAGGAACACATTTATCTAATATTATTTATAGGAAAATAACTATTTAAAGAACTGTAAATCTGTCACTTTGGTTTAATAAGTACCTAAATAGTGTGCCTGTATAGTTAACAATTAATAAAAATAGAGTGAGTGACGTGGTACTGACAAAGAAATGAAAACCAGGGAACTAAGAAAACAAGATTACGCGGAAATATCGAAATGTTGACGACTTCGTGTGTTTTCGGTACCCGGGCGTCGAAATAAGTCGCGCGAGCGTGAACGCGCTGCCCCGTGTATGCTCATGCGCCATCGCCTGCCGATTGAAGGTCAGTTGTATTTTGCAACTGTTTTTTGCACAGTGTGAAAGAGACAAAACTCTTCTGTTTTCTCGTGCAAATTTGAATTTTGTACTGTATGTTGTAGTCCTGCTGGCAGGACTCCCCCCCCGTCGTCATATCCAACGATGTCCCACTTTGTTGCGACTGCCTCCCCCTTAACGTGTGACATAATATATGGATGGCCCCGTATCACCGTAGCATTTGCGCTACGACATAGCTACGACGTAGCACTGTGCTACGATTCTGTGATCACGGTGTGGCTTTCTATGATTTTGAGTCCTTACAAAGTTTTGCTTGATAGACAATGCACAGCCCAAACCGCTGTGTCTAGAAGCATGGAATTTTCCACAAGAGCTTCATATATAACAAAAGTGAACAAAGACTAAGAAGGATTTTTGAAAATTGGCGCCCTAAAAGGGCAAATAAAATAGGGAATCAAAGTTTTTATTGAAGTTCGTCATTTTTGCAGATGGGAAATCCCATCGGGCGCACGGCCCTGTTTTAATAATTACGTATCTTGAAATGATAAATAATTATTTTCTAGGTCACTGACAAGATAACCCGACTTATTCATACATATATAAGCGATGGGCTCATGTTGTAACCGCTAGTACAAGTTAGACTAGCATCGGCTGACAACATTACACATCGTCTGCAACAACCATGAGGTTACTGGTAAGTGTCTTTATTATATTCGTGTTGGACTATAGCTAAAACAAATCGATCCTACTTCAACACTATACTCTTTCTCATTCTAACTCATACTCGTAAATATTATTTATTCTATCCGAGCCCGCCCTTACCATTTGACCGAAATCCTTACTTTCTCATAGTGACTGTATCTTAGCCTTGTGTGGGACCACACGTCTCACGTAATATTAGTAAAACATACCTTCCAATATATAGGGTGACGGAATTATCTATTAAATTAATATTATTTATTAGTTCACCAATTGATTAAATTCTTCAAACAAAAACATCACCCATTTAACATTCTTAAAAATTGGTCCCGTGTGAGCGAGAAAGGTGACAAAATGCGACAGCCCTCTTAAATGTTGGTAAATATTTTAACCCTTTAACCGCCTACGACGGATTAATCCGACAAATATTTTCGTGTCCATTTCGCCAGGGTCGTATATTTTAACCTTTTAACCGCCCGACTTCATATCAGTTGTCGTGCTCCCAGCGCCGGGCAACTTGAATCATTACGATATTTGGTCGTAAATATACGACCCTGGCGAAATGGACACGAAAATATTTGTCGGATTAATCCGTCGTAGGCGGTTAAAGGGTTAAACCCAAGAAAAGTATTAAAAGTTAAATTCAATTACTGCTTGTTGCTCAAAAAAATTATGAAACTCCAACAATTTTCTACTACGTTCAAACGTCCGTTTCTGTCGCGGTCATGACGTGACGTCATTTGCCACGTTACTGCTTTGTTTACATCTGGCGGCGAACCACCACCTCTTAAAGGAGTATTATTTTAATGTTACTTCGGTGTGAGAAAGAGATGGAGCTATACAGGACATCTAGCTCCATCTCTTTCCCACACTGAAGTAAGATTACAATAATACTGCTTTAAGCGATGGTGGTCTAGCTCCTGGTTTTAAAGTTTTTTTATATATCCCCAAATCATATAAATTAAATTATTTTTTGTGCTATATATTTTCACATAACATGTATAACATATAAGAATAATAGTACCATGGTACAAGTAGTTAAATAAACGATGTGGAAGGGATCCATAGGTTAGCTTAGGTTAGAACTGTGACCAACTACGCGCGAGCCGAGCGAGCGCTACCTCGAAATTGGTCGCGAAATTTTTCTAAGTATTTTTTTCATAGTGCCCCCAAGACTATGTAATTATCGTTAGATTCGTTTTAATTGTGGAAGTGACATATATTAAAATAATATTTATTATAACTAGTTTCTGCCTGTGACTTCGTCCGCGTTAGATTTCTTGTTCACCCCGTCGCATTGCATCGCCTGCCCGCGCTGTTACTTCGTTTTTCACTTAGCGTTCTTTCTTACTTTTTTTCTTTTTGCTCGGCTCCTAAGTTCTATCGTGATGATAAATCTATACGTATATAATTACTTGGCCTGACTGACTGATTCATCAACGCGGCACTTAAACCGCTGGGGCTACAAACTTGAAATTTTGCACACGGCTTCCTTTTATAATGTAGGGGAGTACTGAGAAGGGGTTTTTGGAAATTCGACCTATCATCATCATCATCAGCCTACAGCAGTCCACTGCTGGAGATAGGCCTCTCCAATTGCACGCCATTCAGCTCGATTCTTGAGTAGTTCTTGAGTAAACACCTTTTTCAACACACTGTCCGATCACTTAGCGTGCTACGCGACTTAAATCACGCCCTTATTTTATGACTAACCTCCCTTATCACAGGATAGTATAAAAACCAAGTCCCCCAAACTACATGGACTCTTTCTGACGCCGTCCTCTGTTCGTATCACTTGTGAGTACTTAAACTATATCACTGTAACAATAAATAAAGTTGTGAAAAGAAAACCTAATTATTCTTTTTGTAGAATCCAGTCTCAAATCTATTAACTAATCGTTAGGCTCTCTGGTGTTTCGGGAAGAATCCGAACTTTATTGATAGCTGCTTATCACGCGGTGCGGCAGGTCACGAATATTTTACAGGCGAGCAATCTCGAAATATATAAATACTGTTATCAACCAGTTGGATACCTCCTGTGTGCTGTTATTGACAACCAAACCAATATGTACATATATACATATAACTATAACATACGCTGTGCCTTTTTGTACAGTCATAGTACAAGTACGACGACTTTGTAACTGATTACACAGTATTCTTCTAGCAGCAACACATCAGCTATCATGAAGTTCTTTGTATGAAAGAAAAGAAAGAAAGAAAATACGTTTATTTGCGGTAAACATGACGCAAAAGAAAAAAGAACACAAACACAAAAAGAAATACCTATGTATGTGTTTTAACTTTTATTATAACACTAGCTTTTGCTCGCGGCTTCGCCCGCGTGGATATCAATACTTTCCTATTTGAATCGGATTTTGTTCACGCTTTCATGGGTTTTAATTTGTTTTGCGCGGGACTCTAAAAAGTAACTCAAAATACTCCTTATAACATTAGCTATCTGTCAGTGAAAGTCCTGTCTAAATCAGACCAGCCGTTTCGAAGCTTAGCCGGAACAAACAGACAGCCAGACAAAAAATCTAATTATTGTTTTTTTTTTGTTTTAAGTACCGTACAAACTTTCATATGCATTTAGTAAAAAGCTGTTATTTTGACATTACAAACAGACACTTCAATTTTATTTATTTCTATAGATAACATCACGCATATTTTCCCCGAAGGGCATAGGTGTGCTGATAGCGCCTACACCCACATTTCGCCAGTTATGTTTAGGTCCCATGTAATAGGGGGCGAGCCTATTGCCATCAACCGGGCACAAATCCAGATTTCAGGCTGTTACTGACTACCTAAGTGTTTAGGACTATTATAGGACTAGCAGTCCTAGGACTAACTAACTATTCCCCTCGGATATGAGCTCTTCATTGTGTCATACACATGTAATATTGTAACATTACAAACACAATTGTTTTCGATGTATACCCAAATAGGTACCTAATCAGAGATTTAAAATTAATATTTATTTTATTCTTTCAGATTTTCGTGCTGTTGGTGCTGGTGTGTTTCGAAGGGTTCTACTGTAAGTTTTTTTAATTCTTGTACCTCCTTTAACTGAGTTGTGGAAATCAGATAGGCAGTTGCTCCATGTAAAATACTGGTATTGTGCTGCATCCGGTTAGACTGGAAGCTGACCCCAACATAGTTGGGATAAGGCTAGGCAGATGATGATAACCTACTTTTTTATCAGTTATGTTTACATGTCATATAAAACTGAATTCCGCTCCTTACAAAGAACGAATCCTGATCTAACCTTTTTTGGTGTGAAAATCCTCATGTCAAACTGTCAAACTTTTACTGCCCAAATCCACGCGGTGTTCCTCCAAAAGGGATCTTTTGTTTTGGGTGGGAAATCATCAAATGACTTCTCCCGTTCTGGGCGGAATGGGAGGGCCTGTCAGACTTTTACTGACAAAAACCCACCCGTGTTCCTTCAGTTGCATGTGCCAGGGCTACGGTGACTCTTTCGAACATCCCGCGTCATTCTCGACCCCAGCAGGAAATCATCAACATACGATTCCATATACAATACACTCGTATCTCTCGTTTCAGTCAGCCTGTATAACATTGTCAAGCCGCTTTAAATTAATCTCCAGATAAAAGTTATCTGCCGTTGTACAAAAGTTACTACTGAGAACTGATAACGGTAAATTGTTGTTACAGGTGCACCGTGTCGTCTTCTTGATTGGCTATTTCGTCCAGAGAAACATAATATCCAGAACTGGAATGTGATGTACAACCCGCACCAAAGCAATGACTACCCACAGCTAAACAATGGCTACCGAGAAGACAACTACGCCTAAACTACCCACGTCAATAGTAAGACTACCCACGGCGTGGACCTTACAACAACTACGGGGGTACATACCAATAATTTGTAAGAAATATATATCAGCCATTGAGATTCTTCAAAAATAGTTGTGATATTTTGTCAAGTAGCTTATTCTATTTAAACAAATAAATAAATTGTTTACAGGAATATATATTTTTATTTCATGAAGTAATAGCTTATATTACGGTGGGTACCATACGTATGTAACATATCGACGCTAGAAAGGCATATTGTATTAACGACCATTGCATAAATTGTTCGATAAATTGATTTGAAGTTCAGCTTTTCACAAAAAAAATCATAGTAAATTAACTACTGGAGTATTCTTGTTGAAACTCATAATAGTTATTATTTAATATGTTTATTATTTAATTATTAAGTCAAAAAAAATGTACATGACCTTTTTGATATATTTTTAGGAGATAATACAAGGTTGTGAATAATCTTGGTTAGGTAAAATTGACTGAAGTCACAATTCCAACATTAGAGGTCCTGTAAAAAATGTTTTAACGATCGAATGGCTGCATACAACCTACAACTAAAGTATCTTACGTTCTATTCGGTAAACTTTAATATTCCAATAAAATGTTTTAACAGGCCGAATTATTCAACCGCGGAAAACCAAAAAATCTAATCTCACTCATTAAACTTAGTTCCATCTAGGATCAAGGTATTATATCCCAATATTATTATATTCTTTAGCGATAGGTAAAAAATAAAATACAGTATAAAGAAGTATAAAAATTGTAATTATACAAGGTAAGTACACTACACAGTTATACTACAACAAAAATATAAAACAACTTGTTTTTTAATTTAAAAAAACTAAATCAACTTTGAGATCACTGTCAGTCACATGAACATTCAACATTCCTTTTGTTTCAAGTTATTCACAACAAAACAAAATATAAAACAACATTTATTATGTTATACATTTATAATTAAACAAAAAAAATACTTAAATTTGAAATTAATCAGTCACATGAAAAATATGCAGATGTTCGTATTATAATTATTATGTAGTAACAAAAAATAAAGCAACTTATACATTTTAATTAAACAAAAAACTACTCAACTTTGACATCAATCAATCCTATGAAACACGATGTTACAACAATTAAACATTAATAGATTATAATTATAACTCAATAGATCAGATAATCTGCGTCTAGTAGACTCTTTATAGATACTAATTAGGTAGTGTAATAGAAAGTAAAACAATTAAAAAATACTTGAATAAACAAATAACACACTGTGTTCAATTGGGAAACGGATAGGGAAAATAAAATCACGAAAAATTAAAAGAAATCAAATAACTAACAATTTTAGTGAAATACCTATCGTCAACGTCTTCTATATCAGTGTCTGGCAACAATTCTTTAGCGTTGCAAGTTTGCAAATTTAGATACTCCTCGTGATACCTACGTGGGATAGCAAAGGTTTTACAAAGCTTTACCAAATCAGCATATTTTTGTTTAGGAATACGAAGTCTGTTTTATACAAATTATCTCCTGGACGCCTATTCTTACCAATAACTTCAACTTTTTCAGCAGCTGCTGTATCATTCATGCTGTATTTTATATATTTACATATTATCTAAATCCTTTTTCTTAAATACTGCACTGTTCTTTTGAGCGTTTCCTTTTAGTGTCTTTAAGTTGACTATATGAAACAAGCCAATCGCGTTTCCTTTCTGCAGTCAAACCGTGAAAAAAATTGAATAAACTTTGTCTTCTTTCATCGTTGATTTGATCACAAGATGTGCCACATTTTTTATCGAGACATGGATGAGGTTTCATTACCTTAGCCCTAACAATTGAACCATCTTTTTTTGTGTATTCTTGTCCCTCGTTACGTAGCCGTTTTCTTTCTTTTCAGTTATTAATTTTCTTCTTCTTTTTAAATCCATTGTCACCCACTTTTCCGTCTTCTAAATTGCATATCTTCCGTTTTTTACGAGATGCTTCTTCTTCACCATGCTCTTCATTTGAAGATGCTACCTTGAGTACAGCTTATCCACCACTTTTTAACCCAAAAAAGATTTTTTAAGTAGGCTTAACTTACTTAATACAAAAACTTTGCTTAAAGTAAAGTAGCTTAAATGCTAACGATGCGTCAAAACCGTTTCAGGTAAAAATGTATGATCGACCAACTGGTTATTAAACATTGACGACAAAATGCGCTTAACGTCCAAGTGATTGAAATTAGCAGAAAGGTACAGTGTTTTAACGGAAAATAAACAAAAAAGTACAAACAAATAAATTGTTTTATTTCCATAATTGGATAAAGTGGCCAACTAGTAAAAAGTTTTATTAATTAAAAATAATTAAAAATGATTAGGTAAAGTGTTTTAACATCAAATCTTTATTTAGACAAAAAAAGCAAAATGAATTATGGCCAATTTTCTGACGTTATGTGTGGTTTATGAAACAAATGACGAAAATGGTTGGATTTAAAACAAAATTAAATACGAAAATGATTGAAATCACGGTTGTATTAACGACCAAAAAAGTGCTCGGATTTAACTGGAACCTAGATCATTCGAAAGAGAAAAATCTGCCGATTCCAACGATGTAAATAACTCAATTTTGACCAAAGTGGTCGTTCATACAATATGCCTTTCTAGCGTCGATATGTCTAAACATGCCGTCCAAATAATATATGCAATGCAACATGAAATGTAACACAACAACAAGGGGAATTGCTTCCTACGTGTGTTGGGCACATTGTATGACGCATTGCATTTATTATTTGGACGGTAGGTTCGTTTCGACGTAAATGTTACATTACATGTTACGTTTCACAAAAGTAATATTATTGTGAACCCACCACTACACAATAAAACACCACGCCTGTTTTCCTTGATGGGGCTGGCAAGGGTGGACAGTCGGCACGAGCCCACATTCCGCTAGTTTTGTATTAGGGAGTGAGTCACTCTTCGAAATTATTCTTTAGATTTTCGTTATTTTGGTGTTTTAATGAGTTACCTAAACCATAAAAACATCAAAATGGTTATTTTGCACACTTTGCCTGACCTGGGGGTATCCAACCCAGACCAACGTGTCTCGTTAATACAAACACTTCGTAGAGATTAACTACCACATTGATAACGTTGCTCATATCACCCCTAAACACTCCTTAGCAATCATTCACACCATCATCATCAGCCAATACCAGTTCACTGCTAGATAAATGGGCTCGGGGCTAATGAGGGCTCGTGGCTAATAAATAACATCCACACGGGTCGATCAAAGGTTAAGCTTCGCTTGCCGAGGCCAGTCCGTGGGTGGGTGACAATCCATGACATATTGAGACCCTTCCGTGCCTCGGAAAGCAAGTTAAGTCGTTGGCCCCGGCCGTCATTGGTAGATCGTCGTTACGGATAGTCAGAAGCCCGAAAGTCTGACTACGAGTGTTACTGTCAGGTACGGATCAAAGTTTATAGGCACCATAGACTAGCACTTTGTTTTGGTTAAGTAATTTAGTTATTCGAGCACCAGAAAGAACCACAAGTTAAGTTAAAAGTTATGTATCTTGGAAGGTAAAAGTTAACTAGTAGACATAGTAGTGTTGGGGTTGATCAAAGCAA
The DNA here is from genome assembly GCA_947568875.1 of Fissipunctia ypsillon. Classification (NCBI taxonomy): domain Eukaryota; kingdom Metazoa; phylum Arthropoda; class Insecta; order Lepidoptera; family Noctuidae; genus Fissipunctia; species Fissipunctia ypsillon. The sequence continues at coordinate 7,727,107 of OX387659.1, read as the reverse complement.
ACTCAGCGCAGTGTAGAACTTGAGTATATTTAGAGTTACAACATGATGATAACGTTAACAAGAGTAGAAAATTCGTGAGCGACAAAATATGCGTCGCTCCCGTCGTAAAGCCGCGTAGAAAGGGGAGAAGAAAGATGGCGGATTCGCGCCTGGCGCGTTCCTGTTGACGTTTGTTCAAAAATGCCGGTGCTTGAGCATGGCATCAAATTGTTCCAGCTCCGTTGCCAACATCCACCCCACCCCTTAGGGACATGTTCCCCAAGGAGCTCTTGGGAATCTGATAGGGCTAGTCTAGAGATGGGTCTATGAATAACACCGGTCTCTGTTTTTACGTCGACCACCTTACATACGCCGTCACCTTCAGCTTCATAACGCGGCCCATGAACCAATTCATAGGCGGCATCTGAGATGAAGACCGGGTCGTTGACACGAACGTGGTGTTGTGCACGCTGCCTTTATTTTGACACGTTGGTGCAGAGTGACTAGATAGTCTTTTGTCCATCGGGATCAGAAGTGCTGTCTAAGCGTTCAATCAGCTGATATCTATTGAAACTGACCCGTTCGATAATGGTGAAGGTAGTGAGGTAAATGGCCGACCCACAAGGAAGTGCCCAGGTATAAATACTGACAGATCAGAAGGATCAGCAGACATTGAAGTAATCGGACGTAAGTTCATAATTGCCTCAATCTGTGCAAACAGTGTGTGCAACTCTTCAAAAGTTAAATTAGAGTTACCCGCTATCCGCTTTAGTGATATTTGGCTGTTTTGACTCCCGCTTTCCAGATACCTCCAAAATGCGGTGCATACGCAGGAGAGAATTTTATCGTTATACCTTCCTTGCTCGCGTAGTCGCTAAATGTACGTTCACTTTCTTTTAGCAGTTTGTTCAGTTCATTATTAGCTCCTACAAAATTATTTGTTTACCTCGTCGTGAAATAAATCTACGAAGAACAGTTTAAAGGCATTATGCTACTTAAGTCACTCACGACTTCCAAGTGCACAGCTTTTATTTTTATTGTTGTATTTTTTATATTTTAACTTTAGGTAAATAGTTTTTAATTTGTGGAAGCTTGTAAATGGCAACTGTAAGCGCTAATGTGCCCCTCTTCACGAATAAGGGTGACGTACAGGACTATAATCACCAACAACTATCGAGAAAAAAGGTCATGTCACATAGTGTGAAGGTGTGGGAGAAAGTAATACAGAAAAGATTGCGAGAGGAGAGTGAGATTACCCCGAAACAGTTTGGGTTTATGCCAGATCCAGGAACAGTGGACCCCACTTTTGGACTTCGCCAATTATGCGAGAAGTACAGACGTGCACACAAGAACTAGCACATGGTGATCATTGATCTGGAGGAAGCGTATGATAGGCTGTCTCGAGATGTGTTTTGGTGGGCCTTGAAAGAGAAAGGTTTACTCGGGAAGCATGAAGAGCTAATTCGTGCTATGTATGTACAGACAATCTTGTACCTACGTCCAGTCGGCTGCTGGCAATACCGACGAGTTCAGTGTGGCTGCAGGCTCGCACCAAGGGTCGGCTTTAAGTCCTTACCTGGAGTCCTTATGGATGCTCTGACGTCGGACATACAAGAAGAGGCACCTTGGTGCATGCTGTTACCAGCTGACATTGTTTTTGTCGGTGAAGATGGATCTGTGATCTCGAGCAGACCAGAGAAATGGCAACAGAAGCTGGAGAACAAGCCAAAAGGCTTGAAAATCAGCAGAACCAAAACTGAATATAATTGTTCTGCGATTTTGGCGATCTATGGAGTTCTGGAGCCATAGCGCTTGATGGCGCGCTTCTCTCGGTCTGCTCCGACTTTCGTTATCTCGGTTCACTTGTGTAAAGCGATGGCGAAGTAGATCGGACTGTTAAGCACAGAATTTACACTGGATGGGTGAAATGGCGGCAAATCACGGGAACAATGTGTGACTCCCGTGTTCCCCTTAAACTTTTATAAAACAACGGTTTGACCTGCTGTGTTGGATGGATCAGAATGTTGAGCCACAAAAAGGATTCATGAAAGGCAACAGCATGTAGCCGAGATGAGAATGCTATGACGGATGTGTGGTGTGGTGGTGTTTAATTCAATAAACTTCTTATAGGTACTAAAGTTACTTACAAACGATAAAAATATAATAACCTAACCAAACTAAAATGATTAACAAACTAAAATATGATAATGATACATACCATGGGAGAAACGAAAATTTACACACCGTAAGGACTATTCTTGCTTGCAACGTTCGGCCGCTATAGTAACGCTTGCTAGCAGATGTGTTCATCGTGTGCACGGGATTTTGTTTTCAAAATGGTCAGATGTAAGTGTCCTCGATAGCTCTATTAGATGAGCCTTCTCTCAATGTTAGCTATTTGACCGTCTCATTGATCTAGTAATAGATGGCTTATACAACTAATTATTATTAGTCGACTGCTGTGTGCTGCTGCAGTGGACTGCTGTAGGCTGATGATGATTCATCAGCCTACAGCAGTACACTGCTGGACATAGGCCTATCTCACGCCATTCAGCTCGATTCTCGGCAACTCTCATCCAGCTGCTACCAGCCACCCTGCGAAGATCGTTGCTCCATCTAGCCTGAGGGTCATCCGTTATACAACTAATATAGCCGGCCTATCGCCACTTCAGCTTGCTTTTTCTGTGAGCTATGCCAACAACTTTGGCTCTCATGGCTTTGTTTAATGATTATGAGGTCCTGAGCTTGAATCCTAGGTAAAGCTAATAAAAAGCTATTGGTTTTTCTGTCAAGAAATTCGTAATGGAAGGCCGGAGTTGAGTAGAAGTAGTTGGTGTGATGTGACACCCCCGTGACTCCGAGAGCAGGTGGCGCCATGTGTTCTGCATCTGCGGATCTCTTCTGTAAATGTAATAGTACCAATCCCTAGCATTTTTACAGAACAGGGGGCCAACCACCACCTCTTAAAGCAGTATTATTTTAATGTTACTTCAGTGTGAGAAAGAGATGACTTTCCCACACTCAAGTAAGATTAAAATAATACTTCTTTAGGAGGTAGTGGTCTAGCTCCAGACCGTCAGATCTCTCTCTGGTCGTGTCGGATAGCCGTCCCATCGGACTTGCTTGTTACTTTATCCGTCTATTCGTACATATTATATACAACGCAACGCGTCTCTGTGATGTCACAAAAATAGCATTTTGTTGGTTTTTGGTAAAGCTCTAGTTTACGGAGGGGCAATTCTCGTATTTTCAAGAACTCCCTTCGCATTCTAATCAGTCTCAATCTATTAAAACAACCTCTGTTCTCTACATTTTTGACAAGTTTTTGTCATTTTCGTGGTTTGTTAGTTTACAAACCGTTTGATGTAAACAGCACCTTTATAACGAAAGAAAGTAGGAAGGTCAGTTTTCGTATTTCAAATGTTACTATTGACGCACGAAGTATGACTGTGCGGTACGGGTTTTTTTGGTTTTATGTGACCCGAACAAAATAATAATAAACCTGGTAATCATAATTTGTATTGAGGATACAATTAAATGTAATAACAAAAATAATATTAATTTCGACAAAGCAATAATTTGACCTTAGTTATAAATACATACTTACACACACCCCCACACATATACATATACACATATGCATACATATTATCAGTAGAAACCACAGGCCACTGAGGTCATAATAATATTTAGTTTAAGAAGGCGGGTGGTATTTACCATCCGCTTTCTAGCTGTATCAATTCAGTATCATTTGTTATTCCTTACGAGAAGGTTGTCTTAAAACAATTAGTTACTAGTGTTGTCGTCACAAAAATGAAGTTGCTTGTAAGTGTTTTTTAACCGACTAAAAAAGGAGGAGGAGCATGTTTTTTTTTTACATGACATGTGTTCATCCATAATATCTTCGTCAATAGGGAGAATATGCATGTGATTCAAATAACCCGTTATACAGGGTTACAGGGAAAGTCGTACTGAATATTAAAGGATGTTATTATTCAGGTCATTTCCGATGAATTTCATTCTGAAATAAAATGTCCAAAACTTAACCGTTATGGAGATATTAAATTTTAAAGATTATTTTTAAAAATCCTTTATTTTTTGGCTTTTAGTCGTTTTCTTTGGGATTAGAGCTCCTAGAGTCGGTTTTTTTGATGTATCTATTTAGAGGCCATGTCCATTAATAAAAATGATCAACAGAAACTGAACCTACTACTAACAGCTTAAAAAACTGCTCGACAACGTTTAGCATTATGAATTTTCTAATAGAGTGTTCTTAACTTTAACAGGCTTTTAATAAAAAAATATTGTATGGAACTTATTCTGCAAATAATTTTATAAAGTTCTACGTCTCTTTAGCTATTCAAAAAGGTATAACACTTGCTATTAAATAGGCAAAACATTGCCCAAATAACAGTTAAGTTAGGAGAGGGTACATTTTTAGTTTGAGGTAAAAGTAGCTAAAATACGTAAAAAAAAGACAAAAATTTTAGCAATATTTTTATAATTCATGTTCTTCATGGCCGCCGCTATTTCTTACACAAAGTCTCATTCTTTTTCTTAAATTACTTTTCACGACAGAAGTTCGTAGGTTCCACCTCATTTCCTGAGCCGCATCAATAATTTTTTGTCTTAGAATATCGACATTTGCGATCGGTGTCATTTGGTCGTATACTAGGCTTTTCATATGACCCCACACATAAAAATCCATCGGCGTTAAATCGGGGCTCCTCGCCGGCCATGCTATGGGTCCGCCTCTTCCAATCCATCGGTTTGGGTAATTCTCGTCCAACCATGCTCGAACACTTCTTCTGTAGTGCGCTGGGCAGCCATCATGTTGAAAGAACATGTCTCGTCTCAATGCAATAGGCAAGTCATGCATTAAAGAGGGTAACTCCTCTCTCAAAAAGTTTTCATATGTCTCGCCATTCAAGTTATCGGGCAGGAAGTATGGCCCTATCAAGTTATTTGATATTATACCCATCCACACATTAAGACTGAATCTCCTTTGTGACCCTTTTGGTCTTTTTTTCTTGGGGTTACCTTGCGCTTTGGGAGCCCAATAATGGGTGTTATGATAGTTTGTGATGCCGTCTTTGTCAAATTTCGACTCATCTGTCCACATGATTTTCTTTAAAAAATCCGGATCTTCATTATCGGCATTGAGCATAAATCTGCAGAAGTCTAGTCGTCTCAATGGATCCCCTTCTTCAATTACTTGCACTGGCGTGTAATGGTAAGGGTATTGCCCAGAACTGTGCATTACGAACCAGACTTTCCACTGGGAAATACCAAGCCGTCGAGCGACAACGTTTGTTGACGTGGTTGGGTCGGCTTCAAAGAGACGTCGTATTTCATTATCTTCGTCGTCGTCATCAAGAACACGAGGTCGTCCCATGTCAGTCCGACGTACTAGCACAGAACCAGTTTCTCGTAGTCTTCGATAAACTCTGTCAAATACGCCAATATCAGGTACTCGGCGAGTAGGATACCTTAGCATGTATTCATTGCGTGCACGCAACGACACTCCTTCGCAAAATCCATAACACATTAGGATGTCAGCATATTCCTCGTTGGTAAATGTTGCCATGTTCACAACACAAATCAAAGTCCAGTTACAAGCCACGTCACACAGTTAGAAGATGAAACAGTCCAAAAATCCAAGCCAAGTCGCGTTTTTACAAAAAAAAATCGGAGGGCACGGATAACACATCTACCATGGAAGAATCGCATGAGCAGACTAAACAAACACCACGATCCACGATTTGACAATTCAGACATTTAAAATGACATAAATACCTGTCACCGCACGTCTCCCGGGCACAAACAATGTCTACCCAAACCTTTTTTCATTGTTTAAAAGTGCCAGGTAGTAAGCCGGATTCTTTTGTATCGAAATTCTGTTATGTTGTACTACCAGATGGGCCTATTCTAATAACATTATTTTAAGATTTTATGAACAAACCTAGTAGATGATATACCTTTTTGAATAGCTAAAGAGACGTAGAACTTTGTAAAGTTATTCGCAGAATAAGTTCCATACATTTTTTTTTTTTAAAGCCCATCAAAGTTAAGAACACTCTATTAGAAAATTCATAATGCTAACCGTTGTCGAGCAGTTTTTTAAGCTGTTAGTAGTAGGTTCAGTTTCTATTGATCATTTTTATTAATGGACATGTCTTCTAACTAGATACATCAAAAAAACCGACTCTAGGAGCTCTAATCCCAAAGAAAACGACTAAAAGACAAAAAATAAAGGATTTTTAAAAATAATCTTTAAAATTTAATATCTCCATAACGGTTAAGTTTTGGGACATTTTATTTCAGAATCAAAATCATCAGAAATGACCTGAATAATAACCTCCTTAATATTCAGTACGACTTTCCCTGTAACCCTGTATATGGGTAATTTTTTTTCATAAACTGTATTACTTCAGAATTATGCCTCCATCAATAATTTTTGTGGGAAATTCAAATATGTATTTGAAAAGCGACGCCATTGATCACAGCAAATGTGACGTAAAAGTCTATGACAACAATAAATGTCAATGTGTTTTGTAGGAGTGTTTGCGATTCAGTCAGTTTTGTCGTTATAGACTATGACGTCATACCAAGCGCGCCAAAATGGAGGGCGTTTAAGGTACTGGTTGGCTATTTAAAAAAAATTTTAAGTACTTTCAATTGCTTTTTTGCGTAAAATTTTTTTTCTATTATAATTATGGTGATGTAAACTATTGGATAAAAAAATAAAAAATATACATGCATATCCCTATTGTAGACCGATTTTGAAAATATTTTTTTCATTTGGTAGAGAACCCTTGTTTTTGAGTTAGCTTCAATATTACGTATTTTTTCCACTTAGTGTGTGTTGATGATGTTATAATTACTTCCTGTTACTGTTATTTACGTAGCAAGTATACGAATTTATGTGTGGTAGGTACCACAAATAAAAAGTAAAAAAAAAAACAACTGGCGTCCAAAAAACACTACAAGTGAAATATAACTTTAATTTCGCAAGTCGTCGGTGGTAAAAAACGAAAATACAAAACCAAACACACCGACTCCCGAAATTAATGTTATTTTTCACTTTGTAGTGTTTTTTTTTGGGAGTTGGTTGTTTTTTTATAATTTTATTTATCTCCAAAGTAATTTTAACGGACGGCTTGTGGTGTAATTTCTCATAAAGTTGAAAGTGTAGGGAATATAAAGTGTATTTAAATCTGTGTATGAATCTGTGCATCGTCATTGGGTTTGTGCTATATATTATTAAATGGTATTTATTCAATACATAATTTTGTTACAGGTCTGCGTTTTCCTTGTTCTGGTGATTTTGGAAGAATACCATTGTGAGTAACAATTTTAATAACGATTAAAATCGTCGCATTAAACTCGCACAGCAATGCTAAGGCATGCCATACAAAAAAGGTACAATAATTAATTACCACGCATGCTCATTACCCTTTCGATATTTCACCTAAAAATGTAGTGAGGCATATCATATTTTACCGGACTACGGCAAAGCCAAAGGAGGGTTATGATTTTAACAGGCCATGTACATTGCATGTAAGTATTTTAATCTGTTCCCTCATAACTCATAAACGTACGTCATATCGTTGGAAGAGTCATGTTGTTCCGAGGGTTATAGGCTACATGACGTCATAAAAATCCAACATGGCAGCCGGAGTCACAAGTAATTCCTAATTATTACGTCTTGTAAATCGTAAAGAATAAGTGAATAAAATGGTTTATTAAAACGAGCACAGTAATAGTCCATCGAAACATTTTAAAACACGTAGATTGGTAGTTAATGGAAAATTTAAAAAATGCAGTTTTCAAACAAAATAAATAGCAGAATCAACTGCATAAAAAGTAAACACGCTTTATCTACGAAAAGTCACTGACGAACTGTGCGGTGCGGGGTGCGGGGCGCGGCGGCGGCAATGTTTACCTATAATTACGGACTCAGATCTACATCGTGTTGAAAAATAATAAAATGAAAAATAATTTCCTGTGGCTAAAGTATTCATTGGATTTGATTGATTTTTTGTATACGGGTAAAAAACATGATTCTCTTTACGTGGTTTAAAGGAATGTCAATCGTCCTGTTCCACCTTGTATACTCGTAAGTAGTAGTTGGGTTTAAAACTAAAAGTAAGGCTAGGTTTCAACCCGCGACCTCGTAACATTTGGCCCATCACCAAAACCTCTTCATTATAAGCTGTCCATTTAACAAAAGTGAAACAATCTTCTTTATTTCAGGTGATCCGTGTTTGCACTGGCTCTTTGGAAGAAGACACAAGGATAATGACAGCGAAAAAAAGTTGAGCGTCGGCTTTGACTTCACAGCGAAAACTATGATTAGTGGGCAGAGCGAACACAAGCATGAAATTAGCCATAGACCAAATTACCAACCACATCACAGGTACCCACCGTATGGCCCAAATAGGCTGGGATTTAGACCAAGGTACCAGCCAGATTTTCCACATCACTGGCTTCGCCAAAATGGGCTGGGTCATAGACCAAGTTACCAACCATATTATCCACCCACACCGCAGCGAAAACAGTTCTTAGTTACACCGACTGGTATTCAAGAGACTCCAGCCCAGCCTCTTGAAAACGCCTCATAGGAGCACTTGACCGGATCCTCAGATAATTCTCCAAGAAACCTACCACACAGCAAGTAAACTAGGTACTTCATCTTTTTTAAATCCTGTGGTTACAAAATTGTAAGAATATCACCTAAAAAAGCAATATTATTCAATACTTATTTCGTTGGACTTTGATTTTATATACGTAGATATCTTTAACTCAGAATTTACTGCCACTTTGGAACTAAAAGATAATTTTTTTGCAAAAACATGAGTTATATAGTACAAATTGGGGTTTGTTAGGTAAGGTGTTAAGTTTTAAACTGATACTTTCTTCAAAACGTTCTAAATGCTTTCTCCTAATGTTCCGTTTTGGTCTTGAAAAGTTTGTGTGAAAGTAGATACTAGACAACATTGTTTTTCATATGTACATTGTTTTTGTATATGTAGTAGTACCTATAAGAACTAAATAAATTGCATAATATCAGACAATTTGTGTTCCTGTTTTTTATTTAAAGTTCTTAGGCTACTTACTTAAGATTTTCTTCAGCAGTATAACCGGCCGAAACAAGTATTTGTATGACCTTCAGGTAGCACACATAAGGATCAGCTTGGCCTTTTATATAAATGGTGGTGACCACTTACCATTCCTGTGGGGTTGCAGATGTTCATAAATGGTGGTGACCACTTATCATTCCTGTGGGGTTGCATATGTTCATAAATGGTGGTGGCCACTTATCATTCCTGTGGGGTTGCAGATGTTCATAAATGGTGGTGACCACTTATCATTCCTGTGGGATTGCAGATGTTCATAAATGGTGGTGACCACTTATCATTCCTGTGGGGTTGCAGATGTTCATAAATGGTGGTGACCACTTACCATTCCTGTGGGGTTGCAGATGTTCATAAATGGTGGTGGCCACTTATCATTCCTGTGGGATTGCAGATGTTCATAAATGGTGGTGGCCACTTATCATTCCTGTGGGATTGCAGATGTTCATAAATGGTGGTGACCACTTATCATGCCTGTGGGGTTGCAGATGTTCACAAATGGTGTTGACCACTTACCGTTCCTGTGGGGTTGCAGATGTTCATAAATGGTGGTGACCACTTACCATTCCTGTGGGGTTGCAGATGTTCATAAATGGTGGTGACCACGAATCATTCCTGTGGGGTTGCAGATGTTCATAAATGGTGGTGGCCACTTATCATTCCTGTGGGGTTGCAGATGTTCATAAATGGTGGTGACCACTTATCATTCCTGTGGGGTTGCAGATGTTCATAAATGGTGGTGACCACTTATCATTCCTGTGGGGTTGCAGATGTTCATAAATGGTGGTGACCACTTATCATTCCTGTGGGGTTGCAGATGTTCATAAATGGTGGTGACCACTTACCATTCCTGTGGGGTTGCAGATGTTCATAAATGGTGGTGGCCACTTATCATTCCTGTGGGATTGCAGATGTTCATAAATGGTGGTGGCCACTTATCATTCCTGTGGGATTGCAGATGTTCATAAATGGTGGTGACCACTTATCATGCCTGTGGGGTTGCAGATGTTCACAAATGGTGTTGACCACTTACCGTTCCTGTGGGGTTGCAGATGTTCATAAATGGTGGTGACCACTTACCATTCCTGTGGGGTTGCAGATGTTCATAAATGGTGGTGACCACTTATCATTCCTGTGGGGTTGCAGATGTTCATAAATGGTGGTGGCCACTTATCATTCCTGTGGGGTTGCAGATGTTCATAAATGGTGGTGACCACTTATCATTCCTGTGGGGTTGCAGATGTTCATAAATGGTGGTGACCACGAATCATTCCTGTGGGGTTGCAGATGTTCATAAATGGTGGTGACCACTTATCATTCCTGTGGGGTTGCAGATGTTCATAAATGGTGGTGACCACTTATCATTCCTGTGGGGTTGCAGATGTTCATAAATGGTGGTGACCACTTATCATTCCTGTGGGGTTGCAGATATTCATAAATGGTGGTGACCACTTACCATTCCTGTGGGGTTGCAGATGTTCATAAATGGTGGTGACCACTTACCATTCCTGTGGGGTTGCAGATGTTCATAAATGGTGGTGACCACTTACCATTCCTGTGGGGTTGCAGATATTCATAAATGGTGGTGACCACTTACCATTCCTGTGGGGTTGCAGATGTTCATAAATGGTGGTTACCACTTACCACGAGGTTACTTGATTTTTAGGTGTACGTATCCAAAGGGTGAAAGCGGGTCCTTAGTATCAGTAATGCGTAATAGGGTCAAACTTATGGCGTCAGTTCATCCGTCTGTCTGTCACCAGGCTGTACCTTTTAAACCTTCATAGCAAATATTAAAACTGGCCAAGTGCGTGTCAAACCACGCACAATGAAGAGTTCCGTAGTTGGGATGAAGAATGAAGAGACAGTTATCAGTTATCAGGTGTTTGAAAGAGAAGAGGACGTATCGATGTGTGATGTGAAAATAAATGATAAAAGTGTGGAGCAAGTAAGTGAGCTTATATATTTGGAGAGCCTGTTTACAATGGATGGAAAGATTGAGGAAGATGTGGAAAGGAGAGTAAATGCGGAAAATAAAGTGCTATACATGCGGTTGTGACTAACCAGTTAATGACCAAAAAGGCCCGACTGGCTGGCTGCTCACAATGGTGTACTGGTGCCTACGTTTATGTATAGAAGTGAATGTTAGGTGTGGCAAAAGAAGCATGAAAGTAAAATAAATGCTGTAGAAATGCGTTCCTTGCGAAGCGTGTGTGGTGTGACTATGAATGATAGACTGAGGAATGATGTGATAAGGCAACGGCGCGGTTTAAAAGAAGATATAGTGACTAATATTGAAAAGAGTATGCTTAAATGGTTTGGTCATGTTGAGAGGATGAATGAAAGGTGACTAACAAAAGGTATTTACACGGCAGATGTGAGTGGAAACGCCGGGAGGGGACGCCCTAGGAAGACATATAGTGATCTTATTGGTGATGTTCTTCAGAATGGTCAGGTGCGTAGTACTCCCAACCGGTGTGCGTGTATGAGCAAATGTATGAATGTAAACGAGGAAAAATGAGTATGTAAGGAACGATCCTTACATACTCATTTTTCCTCGTTTAGAAATAGGAGTTAGTTAGGAGGAAATAGGAAATAGAGTTTCTGCCTACCCCCATGGGAAGAAGGCGTGATTTTATGTTTGTATATAAGATAGTTTATTGTAAGATAGAAAAATAAAGAAACAGGTAGGCAAATGTGAACATTGTTTATTATTTATTCCAAGAAAAATACAATGAAATGCGTCGTTAAGATCTTAAGGGCATTAATAGTTAGTAATTGCGGTTTGAAACATACAATGACCCTGTTGGATAGCCATTTGTTTGGCCATTCTGGGGAACGTACATTTGGCCATATGGCGGTCCGTACATTGGACCGTTCTGTGGCGCGTACCCGTACATTCCTCCCGTCGGGGGCCCGTACATTGGGCCCATCGGTGACGCGTACATTTGGCCGTTCGATATACCGTACATTGAGCCACCCGCTGGTCTGTACATTTGACCGTATGATGGAACCTGCGGATAATATAAAGGGCCGGTCGGAGCTACATACATTAGGGTATTCTGTGAGCCATACGGAGCTCCATATGTTGTTTCATAAAGTTGTCCGTTTGAAGGGACGTTCGGAGATCCGTTCATATAACCGACAGGGATGCTGTGCGAAGAGCTCGGTGTTTTGTACGATGTTTTGTCAGTTACAACAGGGGCTTCTGTTTGTGTTTTGGTGACGGTTACTGTATGGGTTTTTGTTAAAGGAACTCTGCGAAATTCTGTGGTTTCTCCCTCAGCCGAGGTGTCGAAAAGTACTTTATTGGGTACCTTATCGCCTTCTGGTAACAATTCCACAGTATCGTTAGATCTGGAGTTAGTGGTGCCATTCGATGTACCCTTGATGACGTCGTTCGTAGAGCTATGCGATTGGCTGTCGTTGGTTGCCCCTGGCGATGAAAACTGATCATAGACCGTCCTAGAATTGTAGTGTTTCTTGAGGCCAGAACTGGTGTTGTTATAAAATGGTTCAAATTGGTATCCTTTGTCGTCGTGCTTCACCTTGAACCCTCTGGTGTCACTGAGGCTGTAACCATAGCCCCAGCTGGTACTTGTCTTATTGACTGAAGATGTAGTTTTACCTGGAATTTGGAATTAATAGCTACTGTTAGTAATATGTACTTATGCACAAGAGTCGTAGGTACAGAAGTTTGCATTCACTGGGAGACAGAATTTATACTTGATTGTGTAAATCTAAATGATGATGAAAACCGCATCGAACCCCATCAAGTAGTTTAGAAGTATTAATCGAATTCACAGACAGACGACTTTGTATTATACTATTTAATAATTTAAAGAGATAGCAACGATAATTAATTATATTAATCTTGTTATCTAGCGCAGTGCTACGCCGGTCTACGCCGCGCTACGCTGCTACGCTGGGTCTACGCAAAACAGAAGTTTTGCTACGACAGTCATACTTCGTGCGAGTATTCCATTGTGAGACCAGCATCGGAAACAGATAGAGCTACATAGGACGCCTCCATCTTTATGGAGCTACACGTCCTGTGTAGTTAATGATATGAATTGAGACCGTTACTATCACCGTCACGTGGCAAAAATCCTTACCGGTCAGTAAAGATGAAATGTTATAATATGAAGGGCACAGAAGATATTTGATACAAAATAATTAAAAAGGTAAAATAATAAAGCGTCGGTCTAAGAACCTTAAAAGTCGGCCCCTCAGCTGTCGATCAACCGGCTAGTGGTCGGTAACAATATAAATTTAATTGTATCACATATCATGAGAGTTGAAGACCACTTATTGTAGTACTTAGCAATAGTGTTAATACTCACAATAAGATTCTTCCAGAATCACCAGCAGCAAAATACTGTACGCCTGTAACAATAACAAGGTTTTAATTTTTGTAATCTAACCAGTTTTAAATGGTAACACAAATATTATTTAACCGACGTAGAAATACGTTTTTTTTTTTACGCCAAGACGTGACATAAAACTTGAAAACAAAAGTAACTAAATAAGATTTGAAGAGTCTCGATCACAATGACGTTGATAAATTAACGGCTACATTAATTAATATAATTGATGATAAATAATAAACTTATATGACACTAAAAGAAAGATAAACGTATCGCGATTCATTCATCATGAGTTTTACTAAAACTAGACCCAATGTTATGTACAATGTACATGGGCATGCTGTTTATTAAGTTTCATAAGCGATGTTGCAGGATTTTGGTCCATTCTTCCACTAGCGCATATTTCAGGTCTCGAAGTGCAGCTGGGGCGAGGTTTCGATTTCTTACACACCTCCCAAGCTCGTCCCAAGCGTGTTCAGATGTGGTGGTGGGATTCAGATCTGGGCTTCTTGCGGGCCAGTCCATGCGATAGATGTCAACGTCCTGAAAATACTCATTTACAATTTGACTCGATGTTATGTACTTAAATGAAAAAATATACTTACTATCAATCTCATTATTACGACTTTAAAAACGACAGTAATTAGCAAACATCGAACGTCTATAAAAGACTGAATATTGTTCAACGATGTTTTATATGCGAAGGTTATCTCGCATCGAACGTGACCTGTGATAGCACAATTTACTGTTTTACATTACAAAACAATATTACATCACGCGTGTTTTCCCCGTTGGGTTAGGCAGAGCTATACCTAATTATTTATAGTACTGTAGAGGCTTACATCCGTAGCTGATTAGAGGCTTTAACCTGACGCGTGTGCTATTAGCATGCTACCTTTAACCTGACGTGCTATTAGCATGCTACCTTCGCGAGTTTATGTGATGATTAGATTACGAGACAAACATTGATTTGAATAATAATAGAAAAAAACAGTAGGGTTTCATTTTAGCTAACAAGCGGTAATCTTGTCGTAAAAAATGTATGTCTGACCAATATATAATCCAAGCTTTAATGCAAATACGCCTTTCAATTACCCCCATACCCTAATGGTGGCAAGTGTGAGTGTGTGAAGATGTACGGTCAGAGTATAATAAATTGTTAAACAAATTGACATCCTAAGTCAGTCTGCCATTTTACAGCACATTTATAACTGTCAAAGTACGACAGATGATTTGAGTGTACGGATACTTGTAAGTTCGTAGTCAATTTGTCTGATTTGTCGTATGATCCCCATAAGCAAAATACGCTCGAAACGACAATAAATATAATCGTGAAAACCGTTGAGCTCTCACGTGCAAACGGCTTCTATTAGGCGAACATTTGACAGGTTAAAATACCAAAAAATTCTGACGTGATAAGTTTGAAACGTTTAGGAGATAGGCCAGGGAAGGCAACACACCGGAAATAGTAGTAGGCTCTATAGCAAAGGTCTCCTCTATAGGAGACCTTTGCTCAGTAGTGGGACCATATAGTTTAAAAAAATACGGTTATCTTAGGTATGTTCTAAACAAATCTTCTAATCTTGGTGCTTTAGACTTATATTGTGCTTACTATGTCTGTAAACTTGTTTTTAATAAATTCTTTAATTCTTAATTCTTAAATGGCTTTCTTGAGCATCAAAACATCTGCTTAAGAGCGTTTACGACGTACGGCATTTCATACAAACTTTCAAGTCGTTGTTTTTCAAAATGAATGAACCGATTTTAATAAAACTTCCTACACATAAGCAGGATACATTGGTCTAATAGTTAGTTAAGTACATTTTCGAAATGTCTTATTTAAATAAAGATAATTGGAAATCTCTGTGTCTATGGAAAATTTAAAATCGGTCGAATTTAGCTGTAAGAAATTGAAACTCCGCTCCAGCTGCACTTCGAGACCAACATTGCATAAGAAACTTAACAAACAGCATGCTCAATCGCCTGGCAGCTGTGAGAAATTCCCGTGGAGGCAATACAAAGTATTAATTTTGTTATAAAGTTCGTTTTGTACCAACCATTATTTTATCAACGTAAAAATTTTTGACATTTTGTTTTTTTATGTAATTCTGACCATTAAACTAATAATATTTCAAACATTTGATGTTGTTTTATTAACCAGTAAATTCTCTACAACATACAGTTTCATTCATGCCGCTAGCTCTATTATTTTAAGAGTAATTTTAGTTTTTCGTACTGACCCGTATTCTTTGTCCGCGAGTGTGTTTAGCTATTTTAAATTAAACCTTATAACAATAAAATATTTTAAAGTTTTCGTTAGAGTTGTCGGTCAGTCCATCGCGCCAAATGGTGTGATGTACATCCCAAATTTGATCGTGAATTTTAAAATTGGTGGGCCTAATCTAAAACTCTGGACGCCCAGCCCAATAGCTCCATTTGACTTTAGCCGTTTGGAGCCACGTCAAATGGCGCTATCGTGAATGCCCACCTTAATAATAGATCACCCGGTGACTTGTCCTGCTGGAAGCTCTTCTGGAAGGTCGGGCTTGCGTCCAGCCGGAAGCCTGCTGCGAGTCCTGCTAGAAGTATGCACTTTGTATGAAAATGTTGTCTGGTCCTTCCAGCAGTACGGTGATCTTGAAATTGAACTGGCGCTTGTCAGAAGTATTCAACATTTGGTCAGTGCGTATTAAAATAAAACTAATTCGTTAAAGTACTTTTATAATATTAATAAACGAATAATAGACGTATTCGTATTTAATAAATGACGAATTATTATTATAGGAACACATTTAACTAATATTATTTATAGGAAAAGAACTATTTAAAGAACTGTAAATCTGTCACTATGGTTTAATAAGTACCTAAATAGTGTGCCTGTATAGTTAACAATTAATAAAAATAGAGTGAGTGACGTGGTACTGACAAAGAAATGAAAACCAGGGAACTAAGAAAACAAGATTACGCGGAAATATCGAAATGTTGACGACTTCGTGTGTTTTCGGTACCCGGGCGTCGAAATAAGTCGCGCGAGCGTGAACGCGCTGCCCCGTGTATGCTCATGCGCCATCGCCTGCCGATTGAAGGTCAGTTGTATTTTGCAACTGTTTTTTGCACAGTGTGAAAGAGACAAAACTCTTCTGTTTTCTCGTGCAAATTTGAATTTTGTACTGTATGTTGTAGTCCTGCTGGCAGGACTCCCCCCCCGTCGTCATATCCAACGATGTCCCACTTTGTTGCGACTGCCTCCCCCTTAACGTGTGACATAATATATGGATGGCCCCGTATCACCGTAGCATTTGCGCTACGACATAGCTACGACGTAGCACTGTGCTACGATTCTGTGATCACGGTGTGGCTTTCTATGATTTTGAGTCCTTACAAAGTTTTGCTTGATAGACAATGCACAGCCCAAACCGCTGTGTCTAGAAGCATGGAATTTTTCACAAGAGCTTCATATATAACAAAAGTGAACAAAGACTAAGAAGGATTTTTGAAAATTGGCGCCCTAAAAGGGCAAATAAAATAGGGAATCAAAGTTTTTATTGAAGTTCGTCATTTTTGCAGATGGGAAATCCCATCGGGCGCACGGCCCTGTTTTAATAATTACGTATCTTGAAATGATAAATAATTATTTTCTAGGTCACTGACAAGATAACCCGACTTATTCATACATATATAAGCGATGGGCTCATGTTGTAACCGCTAGTACAAGTTAGACTAGCATCGGCTGACAACATTACACATCGTCTGCAACAACCATGAGGTTACTGGTAAGTGTCTTTATTATATCCGTGTTGGACTATAGCTAAAACAAATCGATCCTACTTCAACACTATACTCTTTCTCATTCTAACTCATACTCGTAAATATTATTTATTCTATCCGAGCCCGACCTTACCATTTGACCGAAATCCTTACTTTCTCATAGTGACTGTATTTTAGCCTTGTGTGGGACCACACGTCTCACGTAATATTAGTAAAACATACCTTCCAATATATAGGGTGACGGAATTATCTATTAAATTAATATTATTTATTAGTTCACCAATTGATTAAATTCTTCAAACAAAAACATCACCCATTTAACATTCTTAAAAATTGGTCCCGTGTGAGCGAGAAAGGCGACAAAATGCGACAGCCCTCTTAAATGTTGGTAAATATTTGCGTATATATGCATGTATTTTTTTTCCACTAAATCAATAAAATACAGAAATATAAACCCAAGAAAAGTATTAAAAGTTAAATTCAATTACTGCTTGTTGCTCAAAAAAATTATGAAACTCCAACAATTTTCTACTACGTTCAAACGTCCGTTTCTGTCGCGGTCATGACGTGACGTCATTTGCCACGTTACTGCTTTGTTTACATCTGGGGGCGAACCACCACCTCTTAAAGGAGTATTATTTTAATGTTACTTCGGTGTGAGAAAGAGATGGAGCTATACAGGCCATCTAGCTCCATCTCTTCCCCACACTGAAGTAAGATTACAATAATACTGCTTTAAGCGATGGTGGTCTAGCTCCTGGTTTTAAAGTTTTTTTATATATCCCCAAATCATATAAATTAAATTATTTTTTGTGCTATATACAAGCAGAATTCGCGGGTGCGCTAAAGTTCACCTAAATTTTCAACTCCGATAATTGGAAATCCGAAAATGTTCTTCCTAACATTTTTCATCCTAACCATCACAATTCCTAACTACTCAGTCTCTAATGTTCATAATTCCGAAGCATTCAACTTCATGACGTCACTAGCAATAAACATCTATTGTACTTTTATTTGTTTTCCTACATTTTCTCAACATAACCATCTTTTACACTATTATTCAAAGTCATATCTTTTTTGTTTAGATTTCTTTTTATTCATAATAATCAGTATTATATACATTAATTTTGCGTAACTTTATTTTCACATAACATGTATAACATATAAGAATAATAGTACCATGGTACAAGTAGTTAAATAAACGATGTGGAAGGGGTCCATAGGTTAGGTTAGGTTAGAACTGTGACCAACTACGCGCGAGCCGAGCGAGCGCTACCTCGAAATTGGTCGCGAAATTTTTCCAAGTATTTTTTTCATAGTGCCCCCAAGACTATGTAATTATGTTTAGGGATAAAAGCGTTATGATAAAAAATAGTAGGAGTTTTATTTACATTAATGATATTATTAATTACAATTTTCGGAAACATGAGTGTTATGAACATCGCCGGTAGCACTACAAATAGTATGAATGAAAACTTTAGGATGAAAAATTTTAGGAAGAGTGATCATTCGGATTACAAATCATTAGGAAGAACAATTTCGGGTAAAGAACTTTAGGTGATCCAATATGGATCCAGAATTCGTACTTACTTACCTTCGTGAGATTTCAAACATTTTGCAAAGAATCCTTGATTCTTATTCACAGTTTTTTACGTCCGTTCTGGTATTGTTGAGGGCAACGCGTTTTAGGTTTGCCTTCCGTTCCACCAAAAAATGGACCACAAAATTGTAAAATAAGTAATGCATAAATGTATATATTCAAATAATCAATAAGTTCTGAATTACGTGCCTAGTGTCACAGAAACTGTTTTGAAAAAAACAAGATGGCGGAATTAGATTCTATCTTAGCCACGCGCCAAAAGATCCTTCTAACTTTGTACACCGGGTTAATGTCCGTACAATAACCGAGTATAGTCCTTTCACAATAATTTTACATCTCACAGCAACCTGAAAGCAATGAGAATAAAGATCGCTATGATGCAAAATCAAAGGTAAAATACCCGTGAACGGACTATAATAGAGCAATTTCTTATCTGTGGCACAACCATAGTTAATTTATTCACGCTCGCGTTCCCAAAAGGTGACTACGAATAACAAAACGAAATTAATGCAAAAACGCATGGTGTGCCTTTTTAACCGATTGCGCCAGAAGGAGGGTAATGTTTTTCGAGAGTATGTATGTATGTATGTCTATTTCTTTGGCACACTTTGTAGCCTAAACGGCTTGATGGAATTTAACATATGAGGTGTCGTTAGATTCGTTTTAATTGTGGAAGTGACATATATTAAAATAATATTTATTATAACTAGTTTCTGCCTGTGACTTCGTCCGCGTTAGATTTCTTGTTCACCCCGTCGCATTGCATCGCCTGCCCGCGCTGTTACTTCGTTTTCACTTAGCGTTCTTTCTTACTTTTTTTATTTTTGCTCGGCTCCTAAGTTCTATCGTGATGATAAATCTATACGTATGTATATAATTACTTGGCCTGACTGACTGATTCATCAACGCGGCACTTAAACCGCTGGGGCTACAAACTTGAAATTTTGCACACGGCTTCCTTTTATAATGTAGGGGAGTACTGAGAAGGGGTTTTTGGAAATTCGAGCTATCATCATCATCATCAGCCTACAGCAGTCCACTGCTGGAGATAGGCCTCTCCAATTGCACGCCATTCAGCTCGATTCTTGAGTAGTTCTTGAGTAAACACCTTTTTCAACACACTGTCCGATCACTTAGCGTGCTACGCGACTTAAATCACGCCCTTATTTTATGACTAACCTCCCTTATCACAGGATAGTATAAAAACCAAGTCCCCCAAACTACATGGACTCTTTCTGACGCCGTCCTCTGTTCGTATCACTTGTGAGTACTTAAACTATATCACTGTAACAATAAATAAAGTTGTGAAAAGAAAACCTAATTATTCTTTTTGTAGAATCCAGTCTCAAATCTATTAACTAATCGTTAGGCTCTCTGGTGTTTCGGGAAGAATCCGAACTTTATTGATAGCTGCTTATCACGCGGTGCGGCAGGTCACGAATATTTTACAGGCGAGCAATCTCGAAATATATAAATACTGTTATCAACCAGTTGGATACCTCCTGTGTGCTGTTATTGACAACCAAACCAATATGTACATATATACCTATAACTATAACATACGCTGTGCCTTTTTGTACAGTCATAGTACAAGTACGACGACTTTGTAACTGATTACACAGTATTCTTCTAGCAGCAACACATCAGCTATCATGAAGTTCTTTGTATGAAAGAAAAGAAAGAAAGAAAATACGTATATTTGCGGTAAACATGACGCAAAAGAAAAAAGAACACAAACACAAAAAGAAATACCTATGTATGTGTTTTAACTTTTATTATAACACTAGCTTTTGCTCGCGGCGTCGCCCGCGTAGATATCAATACTTCCCTATTTGAATCGGATTTTGTTCACGCTTTCATGGGTTTTAATTTGTTTTGCGCGGGACTCTAAAAAGTAACTCAAAATACTCCTTATAACATCAGCTATCTGTCAGTGAAAGTCCTGTCTAAATCAGACCAGCCGTTTCGAAGCTTAGCCGGAACAAACAGACAGCCAGACAAAGAATCTAATTATTGTTTTTTTTTTGTTTTAAGTACCGTACAAACTTTCATATGCATTTAGTAAAAAGCTGTTATTTTGACATTACAAACAGACACTTCAATTTTATTTATTTCTATAGATAACATCACGCATGTTTTCCCCGAAGGGCATAGGTGTGCTGATAGCGCCTACACCCACATTTCGCCAGTTATGTTTAGGTCCCATGTAATAGGGGGCGAGCCTATTGCCATCAACCGGGCATAAATCCAGATTTCAGGCTGTTACTGACTACCTAAGTGTTTAGACTATTATAGGACTAGCAGTCCTAGGACTAACTAACTATTCCCCTCGGATATGAGCTCTTCATTGTGTCATACACATGTAATATTGTAACATTACAAACACAATTGTTTTCGATGTATACCCAAATAGGTACCTAATCAGAGATTTAAAATTAATATTTATTTTATTCTTTCAGATTTTCGTGCTGTTGGTGCTGGTGTGTTTCGAAGGGTTCTACTGTAAGTTTTTTTAATTCTTGTACCTCCTTTAACTGAGTTGTGGAAATCAGACAGGCAGTTGCTCCATGTAAAATACTGGTATTGTGCTGCATCCGGTTAGACTGGAAGCTGACCCCAACATAGTTGGGATAAGGCTAGGCAGATGATGATAACCTACTTTTTTATCAGTTATGTTTACATGTCATATAAAACTGAATTCCGCTCCTTACAAAGAACGAATCCTGATCTAACCTTTTTTGGTGTGAAAATCCTCATGTCAAACTGTCAAACTTTTACTGCCCAAATCCACGCGGTGTTCCTCCAAAAGGGATCTTTTGTTTTGGGTGGGAAATCATCAAATGACTTCTCCCGTTCTGGGCGGAATGGGAGGGCCTGTCAGACTTTTACTGACAAAAACCCACCCGTGTTCCTTCAGTTGCCTGTGCCAGGGCTACGGTGACTCTTTCGAACATCCCGCGTCATTCTCGACCCCAGCAGGAAATCATCAACATACGATTCCATATACAATACACTCGTATCTCTCGTTTCAGTCAGCCTGTATAACATTGTCAAGCCGCTTTAAATTAATCTCCAGATAAAAGTTATCTGCCGTTGTACAAAAGTTACTACTGAGAGCTGATAACGGTAAATTGTTGTTACAGGTGCACCGTGTCGTCTTCTTGATTGGCTATTTCGTCGAGAGAGCCAGAATATCCAGAACTGGAATGTGATGTACAACCCGCACCAAAGAAATGGCTACCCACCGCCAATCAATGGCTACCCACTGCCAATCACTGACTACCTAGACTACCAAGAAGACAACTACGCCTAAACTACCCACGTCAATAGTAAGACTACCCACGGCGTGGACCTTACAACAACTACGGGGGTACCAATAATTTGTAAGAAATATATATCAGCCATTGAGATTCTTCAAAAATAGTTGTGATATTTTGTCAAGTAGCTTATTTTATTTAAACAAATAAATAAATTGTTTACATATATATATATTTTTATTTCATGAAGTAATAGCTTATATTACGGTGGGTACCATACGTATGTAACATATGTCTAAACATGCCGTCCAAATAATATATGCAATGCAACATGAAATGTAACACAACAACAAGGGGAATTGCTTCCTACGTGTGTTGGGCACATTGTATGACGCATTGCATTTATTATTTGGACGGTAGGTTCGTTTCGACGTATGTTACATTACATGTTACGTTTCACAAAAGTAATATTATTGTGAACCCACCACTACACAATAAAACACCACGCCTGTTTTCCTTGATGGGGCTGGCAGGGGTGGACAGTCGGCACGAGCCCACATTCCGCTAGTTTTGTATTAGGGAGTGAGTCACTCTTCGAAATTATTCTTTAGATTTTCGTTATTTTGGTGTTTTAATGAGTTACCTAAACCATAAAAACATCAAAATGGTTATTTTGCACACTTTGCCTGACCTGGGGGTATCCAACCCAGACCAACGTGTCTCGTTAATACAAACACTTCGTAGAGTTTAACTACCACATTGATAACGTTGCTCATATCACCCCTAAACACTCCTTAGCAATCATTCACACCATCATCATCAGCCAATACCAGTTCACTGCTAGATAAATGGGCTCGGGGCTAATGAGGGCTCGTGACTAATAAATAACATCCACACGGGTCGATCAAAGGTTAAGCTTCGCTTGCCGAGGCCAGTCCGTGGGTGGGTGACAATCCATGACATATTGAGACCCTTCCGTGCCTCGGAAAGCAAGTTAAGTCGTTGGCCCCGGCCGTCATTGGTAGATCGTCGTTACGGATAGTCAGAAGCCCGAAAGTCTGACTACGAGTGTAACTGTCAGGTACGGATCAAAGTTTATAGGCACCATAGACTAGCACTTTGTTTTGGTTAAGTAATTTAGTTATTCGAGCACCAGAAAGAACCACAAGTTAAGTTAAAAGTTATGTATCTTGGAAGGTAAAAGTTAACTAGTAGACATAGTAGTGTTGGGGTTGATCAAAGCAAACTCAGCGCAGTGTAGAACTTGAGTATATTTAGAGTTACAACATGATGATAACGTTAACAAGAGTAGAAAATTCGTGAGCGACAAAATATGCGTCGCTCCCGTCGTAAAGCCGCGTAGAAAGGGGAGAAGAAAGATGGCGGATTCGCGCCTGGCGCGTTCCTGTTGACGTTTGTTCAAAAATGCCGGTGCTTGAGCATGGCATCAAATTGTTCCAGCTCCGTTGCCAACATCCACCCCACCCCTTAGGGACATGTTCCCCAAGGAGCTCTTGGGAATCTGATAGGGCTAGTCTAGAGATGGGTCTATGAATAACACCGGTCTCTGTTTTTACGTCGACCACCTTGCATACGCCGTCACCTTCAGCTTCATAACGCGGCCCATGAACCAATTCATAGGCGGCATCTGAGATGAAGACCGGATCGTTGACACGAACGTGGTGTTGTGCACGCTGCCTTTATTTTGACACGTTGGTGCAGAGTGACTAGATAGTCTTTTGTCCATCGGGATCAGAAGTGCTGTCTAAGCGTTCAATCAGCTGATATCTATTGAAACTGACCCGTTCAATAATGGTGAAGGTAGTGAGGTAAATGGCCGACCCAGAAGGAAGTGCCCAGGTATAAATACTGACAGATCAGAGGGATCAGCAGACATTGAAGTAATCGGACGTAAGTTCATAATAGCCTCAATCTGTGCAAACAGTGTGTGCAACTCTTCAAAAGTTAAATTAGAGTTACCCGCTATCCGCTTTAGTGATATTTGGCTGTTTTGACTCCCG
This sequence comes from Fissipunctia ypsillon, assembly GCA_947568875.1. Lineage (NCBI taxonomy): Eukaryota > Metazoa > Arthropoda > Insecta > Lepidoptera > Noctuidae > Fissipunctia > Fissipunctia ypsillon. Next base: position 7,702,978 of record OX387659.1, on the reverse strand, counting down.
CTTTCCAAATACCTCCAAAATGCGGTGCATACGCAGGAGAGAATTTTATCGTTATACCTTCCTTGCTCGCGTAGTCGCTAAATGTACGTTCACTTTCTTTAAGCAGTCTGTTCAGTTCATTATTAGCTCCTACAAAATTATTACCATTATCACAGCATATATTGTGAGGTTTACCTCGTCGTGAAATAAATCTATGAAGCACAATTTAAAGGCATTATGCTACTTAAGTCACTCACGACTTCCAAGTGCACAGCTTTTATTTTTTATAAAATAGTTTTTAATTTGTGGAAGCTTGTAAATGGCAACTGTAAGCGCTAATGTGCCCCTCTTCACGTATAAGGGTGACGTACAGGACTATAATCACCAACAACTATCGAGAAAAAAGGTCATGTTACATAGTGTGAAGGTATGGGAGAAAGTAATACAGAAAAGATTGCGAGAGGAGAGTGAGATTACCCCGAACCAGTTTGGGTTTATGCCAGATCCAGGAACAGTGGACCCCACTTTTGGACTTCGCCAATTATGCGAGAAGTACAGACGTGCACACAAGAACTAGCACATGGTGATCATTGATCTGGAGGAAGCGTATGATAGGCTGTCTCGAGATGTGTTTTGGTGGGCCTTGAAAGAGAAAGGTTTACTCGGGAAGCATGAAGAGTTAATTCGTGCTATGTATGTACAGACAATCTTGTACCTACGTCCAGTCGGCTGCTGGCAATACCGACGAGTTCAGTGTGGCTGCAGGCTCGCACCAAGGGTCGGCTTTAAGTCCTTACCTGGAGTCCTTATGGATGCTCTGACGTCGGACATACAAGAAGAGGCACCTTGGTGCATGCTGTTACCAGCTGACATTGTTTTTGTCGGTGAAGATGGATCTGAGATCTCGAGCAGACCAGAGAAATGGCAACAGAAGCTGGAGAACAAGCCAAAAGGCTTGAAAATCAGCAGAACCAAAACTGAATATAATTGTTCTGCGATTTTGGCGATCTATGGAGTTCTGGAGCCATAGCGCTTGATGGCGCGCTTCTCTCGGTCTGCTCCGACTTTCGTTATCTCGGTTCACTTGTGTAAAGCGATGGCAAAGTAGATCGGACTGTTAAGCACAGAATTTACACTGGATGGGTGAAATGGCGGCAAATCACGGGAACAATGTGTGACTCCCGTGTTCCCCTTACACTTTTATAAAACAACGGTTTGACCTGCTGTGTTGGATGGATCAGAATGTTGAGCCACAAAAAGGATTCATGAAAGGCAACAGCATGTAGCCGAGATGAGAATGCTATGACGGATGTGTGGTGTGGTGGTGTTTAATTCAATAAACTTCTTATAGGTACTAAAGTAACTTACAAACGATAAAAATATAATAACCTAACCAAACTAAAATGATTAACAAACTAAAATATGATAATGATACATACCATGGGAGAAACGAAAATTTACACACCGTAAGGACTATTCTTGCTTGCAACGTTCGGCCGCTATAGTAACGCTTGCTAGCAGATGTGTTCATCGTGTGCACGGGATTTTGTTTTCAAAATGGTCAGATGTAAGTGTCCTCGATAGCTCTATTAGATGAGCCTTCTCTCAATGTTAGCTATTTGACCGTCTCATTGATCTAGTAATAGATGGCTTATACAACTAATTATTATTAGTCGACTGCTGTGTGCTGCTGCAGTGGACTGCTGTAGGCTGATGATGATTCATCAGCATCAGGACATAGGCCTCTCTCACGCCATTCAGCTCGATTCTCGGCAACTCTCATCCAGCTGCTGCCAGCCACCCTGCGAAGATCGTTGCTCCATCTAGCCTGAGGGTCATCCGTTATACAACTAATATAGCCGGCCTATCGCCACTTCAGCTTGCTTTTTCTGTGAGCTATGTCAACAACTTTGGCTCTCATGGCTTTGTTTAATGATTATGAGGTCCTGAGCTTGAATCCTAGGTAAAGCTAATAAAAAGCTATTGGTTTTTCTGTCAAGAAATTCGTAATGGAAGGCCGGAGTTGAGTAGAAGTAGTTGGTGTGATGTGACACCCCCGTGACTCCGAGAGCAGGTGGCGCCATGTGTTCTGCATCTGCGGATCTCTTCTGTAAGTGTAATAGTACCAATCCCTAGCATTTTTACAGAACAGGGGGCCAACCACCACCTCTTAAAGCAGTATTATTTTAATGTTACTTCAGTGTGAGAAAGAGATGAAGCTATACAGGACGTCTAGTTCCATCTCTTTCCCACACTCAAGTAAGATTAAAATAATACTTCTTTAGGAGGTAGTGGTCTAGCTCCAGACCGTCAGATCTCTCTCTGGTCGTGTCGGATAGCTGTCCCATCGGACTTGCTTGTTACTTTATCCGTCTATTCGTACATATTATATACAACGCAACGCGTCTCTGTGATGTCACAAAAATAGCATTTTGTTGGTTTTTGGTAAAGCTCTAGTTTACGGAGGGGCAATTCTCGTATTTTCAAGAACTCCCTTCGCATTCTAATCAGTCTCAATCTATTAAAACAACCTCTGTTCTCTACATTTTTGACAAGTTTTTGTCATTTTCGTGGTTTGTTAGTTTACAAACCGTTTGATGTAAACAGCACCTTTATAACGAAGGAAAGTAGGAAGGTCAGTTTTCGTATTTCAAATGTTACTATTGACGCACGAAGTATGACTGTGCGGTACGGGTTTTTTTGGTTTTATGTGACCCGAACAAAATAATAATAAACCTGGTGATCATAATTTGTATTGAGGATACAATTAAATGTAATAACAAAAATAATACTAATTTCGACAAAGCAATAATTTGACCTTAGTTATAAATACATACTTACACACACCCCCACACATATACATATACACACATGCATACATATTATCAGTAGAAACCACAGGCCTCTGAGGTCATAATAATATTTAGTTTAAGAAGGCGGGTGGTATTTACCATCCGCTTTCTAGCTGTATCAATTCAGTATCATTTGTTTCTATTCGTATTCCTTACGAGAAGGTTGTCTTAAAACAATTAGTTACTAGTGTTGTCGTCACAAAAATGAAGTTGCTTGTAAGTGTTTTTTAACCGACTAAAAAAGGAGGAGGAGCATGTTTTTTTTTACATGACATGTGTTCATCCATAATATCTTCGTCAATAGGGAGAATATGCATGTGATTCAAATAACCCGTTATACAGGGTTACAGGGAAAATCGTACTGAATATTAAAGGATGTTATTATTCAGGTCATTTCCGATGAATTTCATTCTGAAATAAAATGTCCAAAACTTAACCGTTATGGAGATATTAAATTTTAAAGATTATTTTTAAAAATCCTTTATTTTTTGGCTTTTAGTCGTTTTCTTTGGGATTAGAGCTCCTAGAGTCGGTTTTTTTGATGTGTCTAGTTAGAGGACATGTCCATTAATAAAAATGATCAACAGAAACTGAACCTACTACTAACAGCTTAAAAAACTGCTCGACAACGGTTAGCATTATGAATTTTCTAATAGAGTGTTCTTAACTTTAACAGGCTTTTAATAAAAAAATATTGTATGGAACTTATTCTGCAAATAATTTTATAAAGTTCTACGTCTCTTTAGCTATTCAAAAAGGTATAACACTTGCTATTAAATAGGCAAAACATTGCCCAAATAACAGTTAAGTTAGGAGAGGGTACATTTTTAGTTTGAGGTAAAAGTAGCTAAAATACGTAAAAAAAAGACAAACATTTTAGCAATATTTTTATAATTCATGTTCTACATGGCCGCCGCTATTTCTTACACAAAGTCTCATTCTTTTTCTTAAATTACTTTTCACGACAGAAGTTCGTAGGTTCCACCTCATTTCCTCAGCCGCATCAATAATTTTTTGTCTTAGAATATCGACATTTACGATCGGTGTCATTTGGTCGTATACTAGGTTTTTCCATGCTATGGGTCCGCCTCTTCCAATCCATTGGTTTGGGTAATTCTCGTCCAACCATGCTCGAACACTTCTTCTGTAGTGCGCTGGGCAGCCATCATGTTGAAAGAACATGTCTCGTCTCAATGCAATAGGCAAGTCTTGCATTAAAGAGGGTAACTCCTCCCTCAAAAAGTTTTCATATGTCTCGCCATTCAAGTTATCGGGCAGGAAGTATGGCCCTATCAAGTTATTTGATATTATACCCATCCATACATTAAGACTGAATCTCCTTTGTGACCCTTTTGGTCTTTTTTTCTTGGGGTTACCTTGCGCTTTGGGAGCCCAATAATGGGTGTTATGATAGTTTGTGATGCCGTCTTTGTCAAATTTCGACTCATCTGTCCACATGATTTTCTTTAAAAAATCCGGATCTTCATTATCGGCATTGAGCATAAATCTGCAGAAGTCTAGTCGTCTCAATGGATCCCCTTCTTCAATTACTTGCACTGGCGTGTAATGGTAAGGGTATTGCCCAGAACTGTGCATTACGAACCAGACTTTCCACTGGGAAATACCAAGCCGTCGAGCGACAACGTTTGTTGACGTGGTTGGGTCGGCTTCAAAGAGACGTCGTATTTCATTATCTTCGTCGTCGTCATCAAGAACACGAGGTCGTCCCATGTCAGTCCGACGTACTAGCACAGAACCAGTTTCTCGTAGTCTTCGATAAACTCTGTCAAATACGCCAATATCAGGTACTCGGCGAGTAGGATACCTTAGCATGTATTCATTGCGTGCATGCAACGACACTCCTTCGCAAAATCCATAAAACATTAGGATGTCAGCATATTCCTCGTTGGTAAATGTTGCCATGTTCACAACACAAATCAAAGTCCAGTTACAAGCCACGTCACACAGTTAGAAGATGAAACAGTCCAAAAATCCAAGCCAAGTCGCGTTTTTACAAAAAAAAAATCGGAGGGCACGGATAACACATCTACCATGGAAGAATCGCATGAGCAGACTAAACAAACACCACGATCCACGATTTGACAATTCAGACATTTAAAATGACATAAATACCTGTCACCGCACGTCTCCCGGGCACAAACAATGTCTACCCAAACCTTTTTTCATTGTTTAAAAGTGCCAGGTAGTAAGCCGGATTCTTTTGTATCGAAATTCTGTTATGTTGTACTACCAGATGGGCCTATTCTAATAACATTATTTTAAGATTTTATGAACAAACCTAGTAGATGATATACCTTTTTGAATAGCTAAAGAGACGTAGAACTTTGTAAAGTTATTCGCAGAATAAGTTCCATACATTTTTTTTTTTAAAGCCCATCAAAGTTAAGAACACTCTATTAGAAAATACATAATGCTAACCGTTGTCGAGCAGTTTTTTAAGCTGTTAGTAGTAGGTTCAGTTTCTATTGATCATTTTTATTAATGGACATGTCTTCTAACTAGATACATCAAAAAAACCGACTCTAGGAGCTCTAATCCCAAAGAAAACGACTAAAAGCCAAAAAATAAAGGATTTTTAAAAATAATCTTTAAAATTTAATATCTCCATAACGGTTAAGTTTCGGACATTTTATTTCAGAATCAAAATCATCAGAAATGACCTGAATAATAACCTCCTTTAATATTCAGTACGACTTTCCCTGTAACCCTGTATATGGGTAATTTTTTTTCATAAACTGTATTACTTCAGAATTATGCCTCCATCAATAATTTTTGTGGGAAATTCAAATATGTATTTGAAAAGCGACGCCATTGATCACAGCAAATGTGACGTAAAAGTCTATGACAACAATAAATGTCAATGTGTTTTGTAGGAGTGTTTGCGATTCAGTCAGTTTTGTCGTTATAGACTATGACGTCATACCAAGCGCGCCAAAATGGAGGGCGTTTAAGGTACTGCTTGGCTATTTAAAAAAAATTTTAAGTACTTTCAATTGCTTTTTTGCGTAATTTTTTTTTTCTATTATAATTATGGTGATGTAAACTATTGGATAAAAAAATAAAAAATATACATGCATATCCCTATTGTAGACCGATTTTGAAAATATTTTTTTCATTTGGCAGAGAACCCTTGTTTTTGAGTTAGCTTCAATTTTACGTATTTTTTCCACTTAGTGTGTGTTGATGATGTTATAATTACTTCCTGTTACTGTTATTTACGTAGCAAGTATACGAATTTATGTGTGGTAGGTACCACAAATAAAAAGTAAAAAAAAAAACAACTGGCGTCCAAAAAACACTACAAGTGAAATATAACTTTAATTTCGGAAGTCGTCGGTGGTAAAAAACGAAAATACAAAACCAAACACACCGACTCCCGAAATTAATGTTATTTTTCACTTTGTAGTGTTTTTTTTTTGGGAGCAGGTTGTTTTTTTATAATTTTATTTATCTCCAAAGTAATTTTAACGGACGGCTTGTGGTGTAATTTCTCATAAAGTTGAAAGTGTAGGGGATATAAAGTGTATTTAAATCTGTGTATGAATCTGTGCATCGTCATTGGGTTTGTGCTATATATTATTATATGGTATTTATTCAATACATAATTTTGTTACAGGTCTGCGTTTTCCTTGTTCTGGTGATTTTGGAAGAATACCATTGTGAGTAACAATTTTAATAACGATTAAAATCGTCGCATTAAACTCGCACAGCAATGCTAAGGCATGCCATACAAAAAAGGTACAATAATTAATTACCACGCATGCTCATTACCCTTTCGATATTTCACCTAAAAATGTAGTGAGGCATATCATATTTTACCGGACTACGGCAAAGCCAAAGGAGGGTTATGATTTTAACAGGCCATGTACATTGCATGTAAGTATTTTAATCTGTTCCCTCATAACTCATAAACGTACGTCATATCGTTGGAAGAGTCATGTTGTTCCGTAGACAGAGAAAACTATAGACAAATTGATAGCATTGGTCCCACTCACACAAGAAAAAGAGGGAGTTACGCGTTTAACGTGTAAAAAAACGAGACAGAATGATAATATCTTTTGTTTCGCGACGCGTGCCAGTTTTTTCAAGGTCAGCACAGTACTGTGCTAAACAATCTTGACAGCTGAGAGTCGCTTGTTTTCTTGTCAGAGTGTTATTTTGTTTAATCTAAATTAAAACGTGCACAATTCGACGATATAACTTATTGTGAACAATTAGTGCATTGTTAATAATTGTTATTTTATGTAAACATGGTGCGTTGTAGTGTTTTGGGGTGCAAAAGCGACAGTGAAAGAAAAATACCGGACTTGTCCTTTCATTCGTAAGTATGCCACATTAATGCCAATAATTAACCTTTCAGTATATTAATTGAGTGTGTCTTAAATATCTAGCATCACATCAAGTATACAATTATCGGTAAATAAGCCAAAATGTTAAAATAAATAATTCATAACCTAAAAATTCAGTGTTGCCGGCTTTTGCATATTTATTCTCCCACTATTGTGGTAGTTACATTTTATTTTGATGTACTATATACAACTTGTTATTAAAATAATCGAGTAGAATCGATTCAACACTTTTTTTCCCTTTTTAATTTTATTTAAAGGTTTGGTAGGTCGTGACATTAATAGGTAGGTAGGTAACATCAATCAATATGATAGGTTCATTGATTAGCATTACGCATGCCATTTCCTTCATGCGCACACGAATATCTTGGAAGTTTCTTTAATTTTTATTTAATTGAAATTCAATTTAATATAAAATAAATTAGGTAGTGGGGGTGTATGGGCTTTTCGGTTATGGCAAAAACACGATGTTTGTGTGGTGAATTAAAAAGTGTTTAAATGACACGTTTCAGTTTTCCGGATAACGACAAAATATGTCAAAAGTGGATAGAAGCAACGGGACGAACAAATTGGACTGCAAAAAAGTCATCTAGAATTTGTAGCCGGCATTTTGAACAAAATGTGTTAGTTAAAAAGAAGAAACTAACTGTTCTTCTTCCGAATGCTGTGCCATTATTGGTAAATAGGAATTAAATTTTTCTTATTTTTTATTTTGTCTTTGTTTTTAATGTCTTGAATACGTAATATATCTAATAGTTAGTATGTTAAATAATATATATATATATATGTATTATATTTTATATATTTATTTAGGTATATATACCTATATATGATTATATATTTTTCTATTTATGTAGGGATTTCGAAATAATTATGTATTATAATATAATTAAGTAGTTATTTACTCTAGTTAATTAGTAAGTAGGTACTGTCTATTGAACCTTTGTGTGTGCACGTCTTTTCCGCATTTCATTGTAAAATTTCTCTCTTTTAGGTCTGCTGGAATAAATTTTGTTGTAGAAATAAGCAGTGCCTGTTGTGTCATGTTTCTTTTATGTATTGTCCTAAGTTTACTTTCTGTGTGCAATAAATGGTTAAATAAAAATTAACCTTATTTTTAAAATAATTCATTTGTCAACTTTTTATTTTCAGGAGATTGAAACATGTTTTCCAACGACATCTTTCTCCGTCAGCTCACATATAGATGAAAATATGGAAGTTGATGATGATTTACAAGCCCAAATTGACTTTGTAAGTAGAATACTTTATGTATAAAAACTATTTAAGTTATTTCTAGGAAAGTGTCTCGTTTTTGATAAACAATCCTGTGGATGGCGGCTACTATCAGGGGAAACGTATCTACTGTATGGTGATAATAGGTATCGAAGTGCAGCGGAGGCACTTCCTATTTTTTACATTATTACCATTATTTGTTAATTGTAATACTATAGCTTTTTTTTTCAGCCAAGAGAACAATCCCCTTTTGAATTAATGGAGGACAGTCTACTTCTTCACAATGTTACTGAACCTAAAACTACTACTAACTAGATCTAAAACGAAATCCAAGTGCAGCGGAGGCACTTCTTATTTCTTATATCATTGCCATTGTTTGTTAAATAAAATAATATAATTTTATAATTTCAGTCAAAAGAACAATCACCTATTAAATTAATGGAGGACAGTCTACTCCGTGACAATGCTACTGATATTGAACCTAAATCTGTAAGTAGATCTAAAATGAAATCAAAAAATGTATAAAAAGTATTTGGGGTGTAATTTTTGATACTTTTGTAGGCTAAGTCGCCAAACTACACACCGCGGACGATGCGAAAGAAGTTGGAGCGGACTCGACAACAATCCGCAGAGAGGCTAAAAAAATTGAGGGCTCTTCGAGAAAAAAGTCGGCGGCTAACTAAGAAGGTTGCAAATTTGGAGAACGTGATTGCCGAACTCAAAGCAAAGTCTTTTGTAACAGAAGAAGATGGAGAATTGTTAAAATTCATCGATCCTTTGAACAAAGATTTTCTGTCAAATTTTTTTAATTCTAGTGGAAGTGGAAGAAAATTTTCACCTGCTTTGCGCAAATTTGCGCTGTGCCTTAATTTTATAAGCCCGCGTGCATATAAATATGTAAGGCAACACTTTAAAACTTGTTTACCTCATCCGTCCACTCTTACAACATGGTACAAATGTTTTGATGGCCGTCCAGGATTTACTACAGAATCATTAAATTGCATTAAATTACTTGCTAAAAAGGATAAAAAATTGTACTGTGCCGTTACGATGGACGAGATGGCAATAAGAAAACATGTTCATTGGGATGGAGAAAACTGCATTGGTTTAGTTAATTATGGAGAAGCGTTAGATGGCCATAGCATTGCAGAAGCTAGAGAAGCCTTGGTATTTATGGTGACATCAATCAATGATGGGTGGAAAATTCCTGTAGGTTATTTTTTAATTAACGGGTGCACCGGGGAGCAAAAGGCTAACTTGGTAACGCAATGTATAAATTTGTTATTGGACTGTGACATTATTATATCATCTCTGACATTTGATGGGTGCCCTGCAAATTTTTCGATGGCCAAAAGTTTGGGTTGCAGTTTGGACTCGACTAAAAATATAACACCATTTTTTGTAATTAAAGGACATGAGATAGTCATTATTCCAGACCCCGCTCATATGTTGAAATTAGTTAGAAATACTCTCGGTCAAAAAAAAGAACTTACTAATACAAAAGGGGAAAACATTTCATGGCAATTTATCGAAAAATTGAATGAATTGCAAGACAGGGAAGGCCTACACTTAGCAAACCGCCTCAGAACACAGCATGTTAATTTTACGAAACAGGTAATGAAAGTTAAATTAGCTGCTCAAACCTTTAGTAATTCTGTAGCCAATGCTATACAGTTTTGTGATCAAACTTTAAAATTGCAGGATTTTTTGGGTTCAGATGCCACTGTTGAATTTATAACTACAATCAATAATTTGTTTGATATTCTTAACAGCCGAACTCTTAATGCTTACGGTTTTAAAAAGCCAGTCTGTGAAAAAAATGGTAAAGAGGTCCTTGAATATTTAACTAAAGTTGAGATTTACCTCGAAGGATTGAAATTAATGGGCAAACCGATTTTGGATACAAACAGAAAGGTTGGATTTTTTGGCCTACTAATCTGCATAAATAGTTTGAAAAAGATGTATACTGATTTAATAATAACAAAAAAATTAAAATTCCTGCCATTTTATAAATTAAGTCAAGACCACTTAGAGTGCTTTTTTAGTGCCATTAGGTCAAAGGGTGGTTTTAACAACAACCCGACGGCTTTCCAATTCCAAAGCGCCTATAAAAGGCTAGTAGTGCATGGCGAGATCAAAAGCATAGAATCTGGAAATTGTATTCCCTTAGAGGAAATAAAGATTCTGACTCATACGGAAGTTAGATATGAAGCTAAAATTAATAAATATGCTAACCTTAATATTATAGATATGGATGATCAAAATCTACAAAGTTCTAGCCGTGATATTGACGACGATCATGATTATATAGCTGATCCAAGTAAATTGACCATGTTTACAGAGGAAATTATTCCGTACATTGGTGGTTTTGTCGTTAAAAAAATAAAAAAATCTTTGAAATGCGAAGATTGCCTGCTGGCACTTGTCAGTATAAAACATCCAGGGCTTATATTAAGTAGAGATAAGGGGGGGCTTATTTATCCGTCTCATGATGTCATTAAAATTTGTACTTTGGCTGAAAAAATTATAAGACGACATTTACACGAGGGAATTTCATTTTTTGCAGAAAAGAATATAATGCCACGACTCATACTTGCTACTCTAAAGGGGTGCCAATACGTGTTTATGAGAGAACATTTTGATAGACAGCCACTTATTGGTAATCACCGTATCCTACTAATTAAAGCTATAGCAGCCCGTTACTTAGAACTCCGAATATATCACGCCACAAAAGTATTCGAACCGAAGGAAAAAATAAGAAACGTTCATAATAAACTAGTTTTATTTAAAGGGCAGTAGCAAAAATCTTGTAATCCTGCAAAAGTGTGCAAAGCGTTAGATATAGAGTATCTAATACTTTGCAACTGTCTTATTAGTTTTCGTCTATATTTTAATCCCATTCAGTGAAAAATAATGTTTTCAACATCACGAAACTTCTCCATTGGCATTAAATATTATAAGGTTAATAATACCTCCTGGAAAACTCCTCATTGCTATTAATTTGTCTATAGTTTTCTCTGTCGTCTAAGATTTTTCCTTGATATATTTATGCATAGGCTAGTTATAATAATAATATTTATATATAATAATAAAAAGAAAATGTTTGTCCGATTTGTGTGATTTTATTTACTAATAATCTTATACGAGTTAGCTAAATAATGCCCAACCTTTCGGGCGGTGGCTCAGTCATGAAACTCAACAACTTTTGTTCCAGAAGTTCCACAAAATCTCAAAAAGTTTTTTGACTTTCCATACACTGATCAGCTAACAAAGTCAATTTGTATGGAATTTCAAAAAATGATTTTGCGTAGGTATTTTAAAAAGTTGTGGAACAACCACCCGAGATATTTGTCGTAAGGTAGGGTAAAAATATACAGGTGTGGCAACACTCCCTATTCAATCGTTCTATCTCATGTGGCCATGCTTACCAGTTGTCTATAGTTTTCTCTGTCTACGTGTTGTTCCGAGGGTTATAGGCTACATGACGTCATAAAAATCCAACATGGCAGCCGGAGTCACAAGTAATTCCTAATTATTACGTCTTGTAAATCGTAAAGAATAAGTGAATAAAATGGTTTATTAAAACGAGCACAGTAATAGTCCATCGAAACATTTTAAAACACGTAGATTGGTAGTTAATGGAAAATTTAAAAAATGCAGTTTTCAAACAAAATAAATAGCAGAATCAACTGCATAAAAAGTAAACACGCTTTATCTACGAAAAGTCACTGACGAACTGTGCGGTGCGGGGTGCGGGGCGCGGCGGCGGCAATGTTTACCTATAATTACGGACTCAGATCTACATCGTGTTGAAAAATAATAAAATGAAAAATAATTTCCTGTGGCTAAAGTATTCATTGGATTTGATTGATTTTTTGTATACGGGTAAAAAACATGATTCTCTTTACGTGGTTTAAAGGAATGTCAATCGTCCTGTTCCACCTTGTATACTCGTAAGTAGTAGTTGGGTTTAAAACTAAAAGTAAGGCTAGGTTTCAACCCGCGACCTCGTAACATTTGGCCCATCACCAAAACCTCTTCATTATAAGCTGTCCATTTAACAAAAGTGAAACAATCTTCTTTATTTCAGGTGATCCGTGTTTGCACTGGCTCTTTGGAAGAAGACACAAGGATAATGACAGCGAAAAAAAGTTGAGCGTCGGCTTTGACTTCACAGCGAAAACTATGATTAGTGGGCAGAGCGAACACAAGCATGAAATTAGCCATACACCAAATTACCAACCACATCACAGGTACCCACCGTATGGCCCAAATAGGCTGGGATTTAGACCAAGGTACCAGCCAGATTTTCCACATCACTGGCTTCGCCAAAATGGGCTGGGTCATAGACCAAGTTACCAACCATATTATCCACCCACACCGCAGCGAAAACAGTTCTTAGTTACACCGACTGGCATTCAAGAGACTCCAGCCCAGCCTCTTGAAAACGCCTCATAGGAGCACTTGACCGGATCCTCAGATAATTCTCCAAGAAACCTATCACACAGCAAGTAAACTAGGTACTTCATCTTTTTTAAATCCTGTGGTTACAAAATTGTAAGAATATCACCTAAAAAAGCAATATTATTCAATACTTATTTCGTTGGACTTTGATTTTATATACGTAGATATCTTTAACTCAGAATTTACTGCCGCTTTGGAACTAAAAGATAATTTGTTTGCAAAAACATGAGTTATATAGTACAAATTGGGGTTTGTTAGGTAAGGTGTTAAGTTTTAAACTGATACTTTCTTCAAAACGTTCTAAATGCTTTCTCCTAATGTTCCGTTTTGGTCTTGAAAAGTTTGTGTGAAAGTAGATACTAGACAACATTGTTTTTCATATGTACATTGTTTTTGTATATGTAGTAGTACCTATAAGAACTAAATAAATTGCATAATATCAGACAATTTGTGTTCCTGTTTTTTATTTAAAGTTCTTAGGCTACTTACTTAAGATTTTCTTCAGCAGTATAACCGGCCGAAACAAGTATTTGTATGACCTTCAGGTAGCACACATACAGATCAGCTTGGCCTTTTCCCATCCTGCTCAACAGCCTATAAAGGCCAGCAGCCTAGCCCATACCATCCATTCATACTAATCCATACTTCCATATTAATACTAACGGATTTCAGTGAAATTTGGCATACAGGTAGACAATGACATGGGGATCTACTCTCCTCTAACGGCAGAACCCAATAACCTATCCATCACCAGTTTTGGCATACTGGAGATAGAAAAACCTATACATATATCTAATTATCTATGATTTTAACGTCCCAATAATCTATATGAGATTATGGAATCTTACCGGCCTAACGTAAGGACAGATACAATAAAACTGTCTACCAACAATAGCGATCTGTCTTTTACTGAAAATAGGTTATTGGGTTCGGCCGTAAGTCCGTCAACGAAGATATGGGCCCGCCCGAAAGTAGTTAATCCGTCAAAACACGTGTCAAATTAAATTTTTTGGACGGACAAATACATAGCGTGAGTAGGGACAACTGTCAAATCGTGTTGTCATTCATTCTTAGTTCGGGCCCCGAACTAATCAGTGATACGGTGTAGGAAACGACTGTAACTTCGGCCAAAACTACGGATTTCGTGCTTACCGATGGGAGTAGACCCTTTGGGAAGGATACTTTTTATCCTGGTAGTAGGAACCGTGGACAAATTACCTACCAGTGGCGCAGCTACAATTATCATTAGAGGGAAGCTGAAGAAAAAATTGTTCATTTCTCATAAACTCTGACAAAAAAATTTTAGGCATTTTTGTAATGTTTTTAATCTTATGATAACTGCAATAAACTGGTATGAAATAAATATAATGTGATGTGATACACAGTTACACACACAGGTGTACATTATTTGGCAATAGTCGACATTAAGAAGAGTGGTGGTTCCGAAGGGAAGCCGACAGGAATCGAGTTGTATGAAGGCTTCGCCACTGTTACCTACTTCTGTTTACTTAACAATTAATTTATCTGGCTGTACATAGTAGTGGAGCCTGTATTCTCCGCAGTAGTAGGCAGAGGTAGGACATCCTCAGCTTCAACCCTGTGAGTACCTTTCCCCTTTCCTATCCACTCCTCAACTAAACAAGATAGTAGGGCAAAACTTGGGTAATCGGTGATAGTTTTGTTTTTTACTTGTAAAATTCGATTCATTGATCAGACTATTTTTTAAATTTACTGTGATATAGTAGACAAAATAAGTTTTGCTAACTTATATCTAAAAATGTGGCAAATACTATAATGATTGAAAAATGTACATTTATCAAGTCAGTAGTAACTTGGTAATAAAACACAATTATCTATCACCGAATAGCTGCATATCACGAATTAGCCAAGTTTTGCCCTACTGTAGAGGCCTTAGTTGAGCCTGCCTTCCGCATGAATCCTCTTTGGATTATGACATTGGCTGATAAGACAAACACTGGTTTTATTTGAATCTTAGAATAGGTATGGATTATGACGTATAGTCATATTGTTCTATGTCGAGTCAGTGTAATATTAGCTCTACTAATATAATGTATTATTGCTTTCATATAAGCAAATAAATAACAAGAAGAATCCTGCTGCGTTTATATTTCTATCTACGAAGAGTCCTCAACACACCTCGAAGTCGAGACCCTACAGACAATCTACGTAGTGACCTGCCTGTGTATCGTGGCCGGTCACTATAGTACCGTCATGTTTGGTCTCGTTTGATTTGTCTCGGCAAGTAGGTACTATATTATCTGAAAGGTAGAAAATTTTCATGCCAGAATTGCATTTGATTTTATTGTAGGTGCTGTTTATGTACACCAATACAAAAAAGTTTTGAACGGTAAACTTGCCCGTATCGTGCATCTATTGTCCGTGCTGTTTAGATAGTGCCAGTCAATTGTTGCTCTAATTTTATGGTGTGCCACAGGCGTCAAACTTGCACCGTGTTAATGGGGCTTTATAGACAATCAGGTGTCAGGTAATTGTAACAATTCAATAAAAATGGTACCTTTCTAGTTTAAAACATTTATTCGAAGTAACAGTATATATCACTGTAGTACATAACCTGTGGTCGAAATTACACAGCAGTTAATTGCAAATAGTGCCTTTCAAATAAACTCGGATAAGAGTAGGAGAGTGATGATCACAGAACACTAATACTCCTAGAGGGTGATGATCTTATGTACCTAGTAACGTGCATAGATGATCCAGAATCGGATAATTTTCAAAATATTCCTATGTTTATCGAATTATAGCTTATTTTACGACTTCTTCATTTCTGCTCTGCGAACTGTTCAGTAGTTTGTTCGTTGTCCCATTTGCTGGACTGGTTTTATGGTGTGGGGCATTCTGTGGGCCATACCATGGTTGGTATTGGGAGCCATAAAATGGCTGGTATAATGGGTCATATTGTTGCCAATATTGTGGAGGATACTGAGAGGGATACCGGAAGGGATACTGAGGCTGCTGGCCACCATACATATTATAAGGTGATCCGTTTGTTGGATAATATTGATTTGGGTAGTTAAATGCTGAGCCGAAATCAAAAGGTGGGGGTGTAGATTGGATATTCAAGTTCCTTTGAACTATCATCGTCGTAACCTCCGACGTCAAAACCAAGGTGATTTTTCGTTTGTAGGTGAGCCACCCCATCCTTAAATCCCCTTTCAACCCCTAAGTTTAGACCAATGCCAAAGTTTTTTCCCCACCGTTTTGAAGCGTGTCTTTCTTTGTAATGCCCGTTTTCATCATCATATTTGATTAGCGGTGCACCCGGAATTTAATAATAACGTTATTATTCGGTAATTAATTTCGCCATGTAATTCATCGACCTTAAATCATTTCTATTTTGCTTTTCTAAAGATATTAATGAACACTCTAATATAATGAATGCGCCTCTTTTTTTGAACCTCAAATAATTCCCATTTTGGTGTCCTGAAAATACTACATAAGCAAGTTTCAACCAACCAACTTGGAGGCACCGCTCGCCGGCCGTTACCGCGGCCCTAATTTCCCACTAATTTTTTAACAAACATAAACCTTGATTGCTAAAAGGAATCTTGATTTGGGAATATTGTTAGGAAGATTTGTGACAGAACAAGGGTATTTTCTGTTGCGCGTCATTCATGTCATAAAGAATTGCAGTTTCTGCATTTTATTGGGACCAGCTTTCTAGACTAATTGTCAGCCGCCGCAGAATATTCCATGGTCAACCAACCAGAAATGAACCTTGGCGATTCATTGGGGTAATAATTTACTGTCTTGGAACTCCAATAAAATATGGTACAAAATTGGTTGGTTGGCTTGGTTTTTGTCAAGTATTGTATGCGTCTACAATCACAGAGAAACCTGCGTACAAGCTGCAGACATTAATATAAGAATACTAGTATTTAAAGATACTTACTGTGGAATCCGTCCAAGAACACCAAAATCAGGATACTGCCAGCCTGTAAAACATATTTTTCAGACTTGTTTATTTTTCATTTTGTAACACCCACACCTATGGGGGAAACCTCTGCTCAGCAGTGGGACATCAGTGTGATATACATGTTGACAAAACAAACATTAAGCCGACAGGATTCCCCAAAGGTATAGGCAAAGGTTTTTATATACCGAGGTTTCATCAGTCATCGCTATTAACTAGGCATAAATCCAGACTCTGGGCTGCCAGAATGATTTTCTAATGGAAAAACAGTAATACTTTGCCCAACATATGAAGGTATTGAACCTAGAAAGATCCGTCAGTCAAGTCAATGATAATAATAGGGGTTTTAAATATGAAAATGCAATTTTAACGTACTGGCCACTTTGAATTAAAATTAAACCTGCATGTTGTGAGATTCCAGAGTGAAACTTTTTTCACACGAATAACTCATCATCATCTGCCTAGCCTTTTCCCAACTATGTTGGGGTCGGCTTCCAGTCTAACCGGACGCAGCTGAATACCAGTATTTTACATGGAGCGACTGCCTATCTGACCTCCACAACCCAGTAACTGGGTAATACGATACCCCTTGGTAAGACTGGTTGTCAGAATTTCGGGCTTCTGACGACCCGTAACGACTGTCAAAGATCCACGAATGACAGCTGGGACCAACGGCTTAACGTGCTTTCCGAGGCACGGAGGAGTCTCGGTATGTAAAGATGGTCACCCATCCACGAACCAACCCCGGCAAGCGTAGCTTAACCTGATGGATCGACCCGTGTGGCTGTTATTACTTAGCCACGAGCTCCTCTTTTCACACGAATAACTATAACATTCTAAATTTGAAAAATGTACAACATTCGATTGTTTGACTTTCAATTGTTTTTTCATTCAGCTAAAAAAGTAAAGATGGATGCATTGAAAAAAAGAGTAATTTTTGAATACGAGTTTCGACGTGGAACTAACGCAGCAGAAACAGCTCGCAATACCAATCAAATTCAAATTCAAATTCAAATAATTTATTTTCTCATCACAAACAATAGCATCTTATGGGATTAGACGAGTTTAAAAACTGAGTAACACAAGTTTGTGAGAGACTGGTGTCTGCACTAGGAATACCTGTATAGCAGATCACCAGGGTCCCAGCACACGGTATGAAAACATGATCATTTATTTAGTAAATGTGAAGGGATAGGGTATAATATAAAAATCAATTATAAACTCAACAGAATAAAAACAATAAACAGAATAGAAGTAATAAAGTGGAAAAATGAGTGATGTATTATGTGTAGGGAAATTAGCGGTATGGACTATTTTGGAAATGTTAGTAATTCCTCAGTTGCTTTATAATCTAAGTTCTGGAGCCATGCAACCAGAGCACTTTTACAAGCCTTTGATGTTAGGTGATAGATCGTGGTAATACGATTTATTTTATTATATAAGTGGGAACCCAAGAAAGTATAAAATCTTTGAGAGAAGCTCGTTCTTAAACCTTTAGCAGTAACGCAGACAGCATATTTTCTGCGTTTTCCCGAGATAGAGGAGGGATCAAAAAATTATCACCAATGCTGTGTTTGGAGAGGATACCGCGAATGAAGTGGAAACTTTCACTTGAAGAATGAACCCCGAGGAAGACCAGCTACTAAGGTATATAACGATGAATTGAATGCGATGGTGGAAGCCGATCCGTATCAAACTACCAAGGAATTAGTGGCACGGTTTGATGTTAGCATACCCACAATACTGACCCATTTGCATAAAATCGGTAAGATAAAAAAGCTTGAGAAATGGGTGCCCAGTGACTGATGACTGATCTGCAGAGAGAAGCGCGCGGTGAAGCTTGCCGTACCTTGATGAACCGGTATAGAAATGATGGGATTTTGGGGCGAATTGTGACGTGTTATGAAAAGTGGATTTTTTACGATAGTGGCAAGCAAACAGCGCAATGGCTGACTCCAGGTCAAAAGCCGCAACAATGCCCTAAAGCGAAGCTTACCCATAGAAAAGTTATGGTAACTGTTTGGTAGTCTCTTCATGGTGTAATTCACTACAGCTTCCTCAGATCTGGTCAAGCAATAGCAGATGTCTACTGTCCAGGATTTTGAATAATGATGCCGAAACTCGCAGCGAGACAGCCCCGACTCGTCAACCGATCTTCACCACTATTGCTCCATGATAACTCAAGATCTTACACTGCTCGAGAAACCGTTTTAATACTACAGTTAGAAACCATCCGTTATCTTCTGTACTCGCCGGACCTGGTCCTAAACAACTACCATTATTTCCGCGATTTGGACAATTTTTACATGGTAAAAAAATTTATTCCCAGGAAGCAATTCAAAACGCCTTCGCACAGTTTGTTGAGTCCAGATCCCCAGAGTTCTACCGCAAAGGCATAAATGACTTTCCCATGGGAAAGTCATGTATGTACATACTTGACATACATGAAGGTACATACTTTGATTGAATAAATATATTTTACCTTAGAAAAAAATGTATATATATATATTGTTTGAATTATGTATATATGTATTGTTTGAATTTTTCAGTACAAAACGGCAATTTCATATTTAAACCCCTAAGTTAAGAGAATTGTCGCATTTTGTCACCTCTCTCGCTCAAACGGGACCAAATTTTTGAAAATGCTAAATGAAAAGATGCTTTTTTAACCGACTTCAAAAAAGGAGGAGGTTCTCAATGCGGTTGTATTTTTTAAATGTTTGTTACCTCAGAACTCCGTCATTTATAAACCGATTTATTTTTTTTTATTTGAAATTTTGGTTCCATAAGGTTAATTTTTCCTACTCACCGACTTATCCAGTGGTATACTACATGAGACTCAGGGATTGATTCGCATGAGGATTTGATCAAAGCAAAGTCATTGATTGGTCTTCTCAATTAAATTTAATGTAGACATTAAACACTCAGCCAGTCCCAGATCAGGATCTTCGTGATGCAGACAACTTACATTTTATGGGTTAAATTACCCTTAAAAGGCCAGACCCAGAAGTATGCTCTCGCAATCAGCACCTGCTGTCTGTCTGTTCTGTCAGATCTGTGGACATCTGTACCCGAAACCAGTCGCTTCCGCTGGCCTCCGTCTGAGCTGGCGCAGTCTATTTATGTGCTTGTCCAACTGAGGAGACCATTTTATTGTTTATTTTAATCATTTAAAATTAAAACGTAGGACCCTGGGACAAAAAATACATGTTGAAATTCCTAAGTACATGTACATGGAAAAGACACCTATCTACAAACATTTTAAATTAATACTTACAATGTCCTAATGAAACCTATTTCGTATTATTTTAACATTGGTACCACTCCTGATGCTACACATTTGTTACTTCTATTTATTAATAATCCACTAGCCGTGAGCCAGTCTTGTGAAAAAAAAGGCTTCTAAATCTTTCACGACCACAGAGAATTATTCTTCCACAAATAATTGGAAGCTGTCAAACTTATTAAATACACCAAACAATCATTGAATCAACTATATATAATTTAAATTCATAATTCAGTTAATTCCTCTGTTTGGATTATGTACTCTTTACTTTATTGTTTACACATATTATTAACTAGCTTCCGCCCGCGACTTCGTCCGCGTGAAATTTCTTGTTCGACCCACCCCGTCGTATCGCATAGCCTGCCCGCGCTGTTACTTCGTTTTCGCTTAGCGCTCGTTTTTCTTTTTTTTCTTTTTGCTCTGCTTCTAAGGGTCCTAACGGGCTTCTAGCGTAATGTTACATACTCTATAACCTTCCTCAAGAATTGGCCTTTATAATGCATAAATAATTTTTCAAATCCGATTGGTAGTGACAGAGATTAGCACGTTCAAACAGTCAATAAAAATAAAATGTGTGGGTAACTAATAGACTAAGCGCATTAAGCATTTTTATACCCGTCGTAATTTCTAAACGAAAGGTCCAATTCAAATAATTTAAAAAAGCAATTTACATGTACTTAATCAACCTTGATTATGAAACTATTTATTTGGATAAGGATTAATACCATGGTTATGAAAACACCTTCGCAAATAATGTATTATTTTATAACAAATTTGATTACCATTAAAAAGGTTATGGTGAGCCAAACTTAAAAGATAGACATATGCTATTGCGGACTTATTTCGAACTTTTTAAGAGGAACAATTCCGTCGTACATAATTTTTGCATAACTTTAACCATTTACGCAGCGCACGCAACGGAAGCTCTCAAATGAAATAAATTTTCCCCATTTTTGCAACATTTTTCATTGATTCTCCGCTCCTATTGGTCATAGCGTAATATACCGCGTTGTATACCTTATAGCCTTCCTCGACAAATGGGCTATTCAACACTAAAATAATTTTTTAATTCGAACCAGTAGTTCCTGAGATTAGCGCGTTCAACCAAAAAAACAAACAGACAAACTCTTCAGTTTTATATAATATTAGTATAGATTATCGATTAAATATCGATTGACAATAGCGCCTTCTAGTCAATTTTAAATGGTACTTCTGTACGATAATCACTCAAATGTCCACCAGAGGACGCCACCGAACTATCAATTATGAATCGAGATTTTTAATTGTTACAATAAATTTGGTCAAGTTCTGATGAGTGGTTTTTGAGTAAGCTTTAATAATGCCAATTTTTCCAACTAGTGTATATTGATGATCTTATAATAATTTCCTGTCACTGTTATTTACATTGCAAGTAGTGGCAACAAACGACTTTGTGTGTGGTAGATACCACAACTAAAAAGTGAAAAAAACTTTTTTGCAACAAAAAAACAATCGACTTCCAAAAAAAAATACTAAAAGTGAAAAATAACTTTAATTTCGGTAGTCGGTGGCAGAAAACTAAAATACCGATCCAAAGACACCAACTCCCGAAATTATAGTTATTTTTCACTTTGGAGTGTTTTTTTTGGAAGTCAGTTGTTTTTTTTGCACAAAAGTTTTTATTGAAAAATGTAATCAATTGGCGAACTATATTAATTTAATAGGTAATTTTTAAAAACACGTTTCTATTTTGTTATCTAATAAACTCAGCTCATTAGGCATTAGAATATGTTTTTAAGATGAGTATAAATGCCACAATAAAAATGTGTTTTTAATCCTTAACCTATTAAATTAATATTATTTATTAGTTCGCCAATTTATTACATTTTCCAAAAAGCATCTTTTTATTTTTAATTCTTAATTCTTAAAAATTTGATCCCGTGTGAGCGAGAAAGGTGACAAAATGCAACAGCCTTCTTAAAGGGGACACCAAACTACAAAGGAAAGGCCGTTTTAAGGATTTTAATAATACGTGTATAGGGTGACTGGTGATTAGTGACCGATACTTAAACACACTCATGATAACAAACAACTTTTACTATGGGACCAAACTTGAAATCGCAAAAAAAGAAAATCAGCTGGTCCCTACATTTTGACGAGTTAGGCGAACATGAATGTAGGGAACAACTAATTTTTTTTCGCGATTTCAGGTTTGGTCCCATAGTAAAAGTTATTTGTTATCATGACATGATTTGGTAATGTAAGTTGGTCGACTATTACTCGTAAACTTGTAAAACCTACTGGGATCTTTTATTCAGAATTATAACGGAATGTACATAAATAACAACTTAAATACCTAATTTATTAATAAAATAATAAAATAATATCCTAACTTAACTAAAACTATTCACAAACTAAAATATGGCGTCGAAAAATTCCTCCGCATCGCTGTCGACTGGTAATGTACCCAAGAGACTGGCGGCATTGCCACGTTGTATAGCAATGCTTAGCCTCTGGCCAAGGTAAAAGCCGGCCCTTGGGTCACGGGAAGTGTCAACTAGCCGTTTGGAGATTTCGTTAAACAAACCATGAGCGCTCGGACCCCACGGCCCGAGGGTTTCAACCCCAAACGGCTCGAAAATATAATTACCGATAAGGTTATTATACTTTCGCCGCTTGAGGTTTTCCGCAGCCGCAGTAGCAGCGCCAGCACAGCACGCCGAGCCGGGAAGATGGGATGGTGCAAAAGTGTCGACACAAGTTGCGTCCCACACTAAAGGGCTACCCACCTTTCATGAAAATAAAGACATGCCGTCCGGTCTCTTGCCACCGTCGCGTGCCAAGCCATTGGGTTCTAATACAGCTGGGACGCCGACGGTGACAAAAGCTCGTCGGATGATGTCATTAATGTTCGCGTGCTGCGCTATACGACCCGCACTTCGGCTGCAAGACTGGCGGTGGTGTCCTAGGCTGTTGACAACTTTGCCACAGTGACAGCGATGAGGAGAACAACAAGGGGCTCCTAGTCGCAGGGAAGCAGCGAGGCGGAAAGTAGTGTCGTCAAACAAAGTGCCTATGCTCGACGACGGTAGTGCATGAAGCCACAGACCCAACTCCCACTTACCCACAGCCAGCAGGCGCGCACGATCCGCAGTGGTAGCAGACGTGTTTAGTAAATTAAAAACCTACTTAGTTGTGATAGTTTTCCTTTTAACTTTGTTGTATATATCGTCACGTCGGGTTACTTTGACTCTAGGGTGTAACTTTGGCCCAAATCGAGACAAATGTTTAGTGTCATTAAATCCACACAACAGTTCCGAGAGTACGTCTATATCACCATCTATTAGTTACCGAAGGAATACGACGTTCGGTTTTGTGGTCGCGACATGACGGGAATTTCAAACATCAAGTCTAGATTTGGGCCAAAGTTATACCCTAGAGTCAAAGTAACCCGACGTGACGGTACTTTGAATTTTTTACAAATCCAATACTAACCGTTTAGCTCGCGGGGGGGGGGGGGGGGGACACTTCAGCTAGGGTGGCGGGATGTTCGAAAGAGTTGTCGTAGCCCCGGCACAGGCAACTGAAGGTACACGGGTGGGTTTTAGTCAGTAAAAGTCTGACACGCCCTCCCGCTCCGCCCAGAGCGGGAGAAGTCATCTGATCATTTCCCATCCAAAAAAGGGGGGACACTTTAACAAAAATTTGCACTTTAAAGCTTAATATTTCATAAACGGATCCTTTCATAGAAAAATTAACTTTACAAACTCGCAATATTTTTGAAAGACTTATCCAACAACGTGACTTATCCAATAATGTGTTACTGTTTGTTTGTCCCAAATAAATAAATAAATAAACAACACCCCATACTATGAGGTAGACGAGAAAAAACACGCCCACTTTGCGTGTACAGGATACCTCCTGTACACGCAAAGTGGGCGTGCCCTAAAAAAAATATTTTTCATAATTTTATTTTATCACTTTGTCGGCGTGATTAATATGTATATCCATGCCAAACTATAGCTTTCTAGTTCTAAGAGTCTCTGAGCTAAGCTGCGGAGGGACGGACAGACGGACGTATATGGCGAAACTATAAGGGAGGGACCCTTATACTTTCGCCATGTCATTGACTATGGAACCCTAAAAATGACAAACTTCCACACAAACTTTCATTCCCTGTAGGAGACAAATTTTCAAAAATCATTCCTTAGTGCTCACCCTCGTTGTATAAGGAACTCTTGTGCAAAATTTCATGCTTCTAGAGCCAGCGGTTTAGGCTGTGCGTTGTCTGTCAGTGAATGAATGAATGGATTTAGGTTTTTATTAATGAGGAAGCGCGTAGCCCGCGAAATTCAAATTTTCTTACGATTTTTGCAATTTTCAGCTCAGTGTCTGGGTGTATGTTGATTTAAGTATGATTCGCGACCGTAACAAATATGTATTTACAGAATTATAATCATTAGAATCAGTAATACAATTCCTTAGGTTAGTATAATCCTCAAATGTTAAGATCTCGTGAAATAGTCATTCAATAAGATTACTTGGTTTTAGAGAGTTGTATTGATGACTTTAATAATTATAATTCTGTAAATACATACATATTTTAAACAACATACAACCTACTGACCTGCAAATTGCAAAAAACGTAAGAAAATTTGAATTTCGCGGGCTACTCTGGCGCTTTCGCCTTAAGCAGATGTTTTGATGCTCAAGAAAGCCATTTGATAAGTACATACCTAAGATAACCGTATTTTTTTTAACTATATGGTCCCACTACTGAGCAAAGGTCTCCTCTATAGCCTACTACTCTTCCCAGCGTGTTGCCTTCCCTGGCCTATCTCTTAAATGTTTCCAAGTTATCACGTCAGTGCTTGTTGGTATTCTACTGGAAGCCGTTTGCACGTGAGCGCTCAACAGTTTTCACGATTGTATTTATTGTCGTTTCGAGAGTATTTTGCTTATGTACCTATGGGGTTCATACGACAAGTCAGACAAATTGACTACCAACTTATTAGTATCCGTCCATTCAAATCATCTTTCGTACTTTGACAGTTGTAAAAGTGGCAGACTGACTTAGGATGTCAATTTGTTTAACAATTTATTATACTCTGACCGTACATCTTCACACACTCACACTTGCCACCATTAGGGTATGGGGGTAATTGAAAGGCGTATTTGCTTTAAAACTTGGATTATAATATATTGGTCAGATTTATTTATACATTTTTACGACAAGATTACCGCTTGTTAGCTAAAATGACACCCTACTGTTTTTTCCTATTCTCTTTATTATTCAAATCAATGTTTGTCTCGTAATCTAATCATCACATAAACTCGCGAAGGTAGCATGCTAATAGCACGTCAGGTTAAAGCCTCTAATCAGCTACGGATGTAAGCCTCTACAGTACTATAAATAATTAGGTATAGCTCTGCCTAACCCAACGGGGAAAACACGCGTGATGTAATATTATTTTTTAATGTAAAACAGTAAATTGTGCTATCACAGGTCACGTTCGATGCGAGATAACCTTCGCATATAAAACATCGTTGAACAATATTCAGTCTTTTATAGACGTTCGATGTTTGCTAATTACTGTCGTTTTTAAAGTCGTAATAATGAGATTGATAGTAAGTATATTTTTTCATTTAAGTACATAACATCGAGTCAAATTGTAAATGAGTATTTTCAGGACGTTGGCATCTATCGCATGGACTGGCCCGCAAGAAGCCCAGATCTGAATCCCACCACCACATCTGAACACGCTTGGGACGAGCTTGGGAGGTGTGTAAGAAATCGAAACCTCGCCCCAGCTGCACTTCGAGACCTGAAATATGCGCTAGTGGAAGAATGGACCAAAATCCTGCAACATCGCTTATGAAACTTAATAAACAGCATGCCCATGTACATTGTACATAACATTGGGTCTAGTTTTAGTAAAACTCATGATGAATGAATCGCGATACGTTTATCTTTCTTTTAGTGTCATATAAGTTTATTATTTATCATCAATTATATTAACTAATGTAGCCGTTAATTTATCAACGTCATTGTGATCGAGACTCTTCAAATCTTATTTAGTTACTTTTGTTTTCAAGTTTTATGTCACGTCTTGGCGTAAAAAAAAAACGTATTTCTACGTCGGTTAAATAATATTTGTGTTACCATTTAAAACTGGTTAGATTACAAAAATTAAAACCTTGTTATTGTTACAGGCGTACAGTATTTTGCTGCTGGTGATTCTGGAAGAATCTTATTGTGAGTATTAACACTATTGCTAAGTACTACAATAAGTGGTCTTCAACTCTCATGATATGTGATACAATTAAATTTATATTGTTACCGACCACTAGCCGGTTGATCGACAGCTGATGGGCCGACTTTTAAGGTTCTTAGACCGACGCTTTATTATTTTACCTTTTTATTAACTTTGTATCAAATATCTTCTGTGCCCTTCATATTATAACATTTCATCTTTACTGACCGGTACGGATTTTTGCCACGTGACGGTGATAGTAACGGTCTCAATTCATATCATTAACTTTGCCTCCATCTTTATGGAGCTACACAGGACGTGTAGCTCCATAAAGATGGAGGCGTCCTATGTAGCTCTATCTGTTTCCGATGCTGGTCTCACAATGGAATACTCGCACGAAGTATGACTGTCGTAGCAAAACTTCTGTTTTGCGTAGACCCAGCGTAGCAGCGTAGCGCGGCGTAGACCGGCGTAGCATTGCGCTAGATAACAAGATTAATATAATTAATTATCGTTGCTATCTCTTTAAATTATTAAATAGTATAATACAAAGTCGTCTGTCTGTGAATTCGATTAATACTTCTAAACTACTTGATGGGGTTCGATGCGGTTTTCATCATCATTTAGATTTACACAATCAAGTATAAATTCTGTCTCCCAGTGAATGCAAACTTCTGTACCTACGACTCTTGTGCATAAGTACATATTACTAACAGTAGCTATTAATTCCAAATTCCAGGTAAAACTACATCTTCAGTCAACAAGACAAGTACCAGCTGGGGCTATGGTTACAGCCTCAGTGACACCAGAGGGTTCAAGGTGAAGCACGACGACAAAGGATACCAATTTGAACCATTTTATAACAACACCAGTTCTGGCCTCAAGAAACACTACAATTCTAGGACGGTCTATGATCAGTTTACATCGCCAGGGGCAACCAACGACAGCCAATCGCATAGCTCTACGAACGACGTCATCAAGGGTACATCGAATGGCACCACTAACTCCAGATCTAACGATACTGTGAAATTGTTACCAGAAGGCGATAAGGTACCAAATAAAGTACTTTTCGACACATCGGCTGAGGGAGAAACCACAGAATTTCGCAGAGTTCCTTTAACAAAAACCCATACAGTAACCGTCACCAAAACACAAACAGAAGCCCCTGTTGTAACTGACAAAACATCGTACAAAACACCGAGCTCTTCGCACAGCATCCCTGTCGGTTATATGAACGGATCTCCGAACGTCCCTTCAAACGGACAACTTTATGAAACAACATATGGAGCTCCGTATGGCTCACAGAATACCCTAATGTATGTAGCTCCGACCGGCCCTTTATATTATCCGCAGGTTCCATCATACGGTCAAATGTACAGACCAGCGGGTGGCTCAATGTACGGTATATCGAACGGCCAAATGTACGCGTCACCGATGGGCCCAATGTACGGGCCCCCGACGGGAGGAATGTACGGGTACGCGCCACAGAACGGTCCAATGTACGGACCGCCATATGGCCAAATGTACGTTCCCCAGAATGGCCAAACAAATGGCTATCCAACAGGGTCATTGTATGTTTCAAACCGCAATTACTAACTATTAATGCCCTTAAGATCTTAACGACGCATTTCATTGTATTTTTCTTGGAATAAATAATAAACAATGTTCACATTTGCCTACATGTTTCTTTATTTTTCTATCTTACAATAAACTATCTTATATACAAACATAAAATCACGCCTTCTTCCCATGGGGGTAGGCAGAAACTCTATTTCCTATTTCCTCCTAACTAACTCCTATTTCTAAACGAGGAAAAATGAGTATGTAAGGATCGTTCCTTACATACTCATTTTTCCTCGTTTACATTCAAACATTTGGTCATACACGCACACCGGTTGGGAGTACTACGCACCTGACCATTCTGAAGAACATCACCAATAAGATCACTATATGTCTTCCTAGGGCGTCCCCTCCCGGCGTTTCCACTCACATCTGCCGTGTAAATACCTTTTGTTAGTCACCTTTCATTCATCCTCTCAACATGACCAAACCATTTAAGCATACTCTTTTCAATATTAGTCACTATATCTTCTTTTAAACCGCGCCGTTGCCTTATCACATCATTCCTCAGTCTATCATTCATAGTCACACCACACACGCTTCGCAAGGAACGCATTTCTACAGAATTTATTTTACTTTCATGCTTCTTTTGCCACACCTAACATTCACTTCTATACATAAACGTAGGCACCAGTACACCATTGTGAGCAGCCAGCCAGTCGGGCCTTTTTGGTCATTAACTGGTTGGTCACAACCGCATGTATAGCACTTTATTTTCCGCATTTACTCTCCTTTCCACATCTTCATCAATCTTTCCATCCATTGTAAACAGGCTCTCCAAATATATAAGCTCACTTACTTGCTCCACACTTTTATCATTTATTTTCACATCACACATCGATACGTCCTCTTCTCTTTCAAACACCTGATAACTGATAACTGTCTCTTCATTCTTCATCCCAACTACGGAACTCTTCATTGTGCGTGGTTTGACACGCACTTGGCCAGTTTTAATATTTGCTATGAAGGTTTAAAAGGTACAGCCTGGTGACAGACAGACGGATGAACTGACGCCGTAGGTTTGACCCTATTACGCATTACTGATACTAAGGACCCGCTTTCACCCTTTGGATACGTACACCTAAAAATCAAGTAACCTCGTGGGAGGTGGTAACCACCATTTATGAACATCTGCAACCCCACAGGAATGGTAAGTGGTCACCACCATTTATGAACATCTGCAACCCCACAGGAATGGTAAGTGGTCACCACCATTTATGAACATCTGCAACCCCACAGGAATGATATGTGGTCACCACCATTTATGAACATCTGCAACCCCACAGGAATAATAAGTGGTCACCACCATTTATGAACATCTGCAACCCCACAGGAACGGAAAGTGGTCAACACCATTTGTGAACATCTGCAACCCCACAGGAATGATAAGTGGCCACCACCATTTATGAACATCTGCAACCCCACAGGAACGGTAAGTGGTCAACGCCATTTGTGAACATCTGCAACCCCACAGGAATGATAAGTGGTCACCACCATTTATGAACATCTGCAATCCCACAGGAATGACAAGCTGTAGTGACGAAGGTATTCGGGAGAGAAATGATACCAACCGATGCTGGAATAATACTCTCTATATTTGGAATAACATACGATTATATAGGCTTGCTTACACATACATAGATATTCTAACATTACTTACATTACTACACTACACCTCCCACGGTGGGGTGAAATAAAATAAAAATTACAAGTTTTTATTTTATTTCTAAACATACATTTTTTCTTTTTATATAAGTGCATATTATTAATTATGAATGAAAAATACACTGTAATTATTACAAAGTATCGTATATAGTTATTTTTGTTTTAGCTATTATACAATTTCGTCCTATTTTTGTGAACAATATCCACTTTACCATTGTTTAATATTTTGACATTTGGTGTTTCATCAGAAATAACTCTAAATGGTCCCGAATACACGGTACTTAACTTATTTCCCATATTATTTTTAATTAAAATTAAATCGTCAGGATGGTATGTAATAGAATTGACATTATTATCATATCGTTCTTTTTGTACTGATTTGCTTTTGAGTAGGTTGTCTCGTGCATCTTTCAGAGATTTTTGTAATCTAAACTTTAACTCACACGGATAAGAATCATGATTATAAAGTGGATCAACTACCATATTTGTTAAGTTACTCGGTAAAGAGCACTTTTTACCGAAGACTAACTCGTAAGGAGTATATTTGGTAGCTGAATGAACTGAAGTATTATAGGAAAATGACCAAAACGGGAGCCATGCGCTCCATGCCTCAGGATGGTTGTCTGTTTGGATACGAAGATATGCGTTTAGATGCTTATGGGTATTTTCCAAAGCCCCTATGCTTTGGTGATGGTAAGCTGTCGAGTTTAGTTGTTTAATATTTAAAAGACTACATACCTCTTTAAATGTGGATGAGAGGAACTCCGTCCCACGGTCCGTTGCTATTATCTGTGGTACTCCATACCTTAGTATAAAGTTATGTACTAATGCTTTCGCTACTTCATCCGTTCTTTTTGTAACTAAGGGGTAAGCCTCAACGTACTTAGTGAGTTCACATTGTAGCGTGAGAATATAACTATAATTATAATTATCTCTATCTAGAGGTCCCACTAGGTCAATATAAATTTTTTCAAACGCGGCGCATGCTGTAGTTGTAATTTCCATTGGCTGTTTAATATCCCGTACCGAATGTTTTTGTTTTTGACATTTGTCACACCGTTTTACAAATTGTTTTATATCATTCTCTAATCCTGGCCAAAAGTAATATTTTTTTATGTTATTGTACATTCGTCTCACTCCTGCGTGCCCACTCGTAGGTAAGAGGTGAAAATCGTTCAGTATAACGCGTTTATCGTCTTTATTCTCTACTCGCTGCACATCTTGTATGATATGCAAGTGTGGACCGGACCACTTCTTTATTTTATCTATTTAATTTAATAATTTATCAACTAAAATATTATTATTATTACTTGTTATCAAATATATTTCATTTACTTTTGTGTGTCTACAAAAATCTTGTAACTCTTTCACAAATTCGTCTCGCGAGATTTGCGATGAAGAAGATACATATTTAATATAGATAGTCCTTTCACTAGGAACATAAACAAACGTTTTACTCTCCTGGCTTATTACACCACTCTTTTTCAATTTCTCTAGTTTGCATGCATTTATAAAACGTAATTCCACTGATTCGTCTAAAATATCAGAAGTCCTAAAGGAGTTTCGTTGATCAGGGCATACTTCGGTCGTCACATCCGTCTTAGTTGTACTGTTAGTCAAGTTTTTTTTCTGTGCTCTAGTCATAACCGAAACACACATTTCATGCATCTGCTTTAGATCGTTAGATGTTATTGAGATTCGGGATAATGCGTCTGCTGCAGCATTATCCGAACCCTTAACATGTTCTATTGTGAAGTCATATTCTTCTAATAATAATCTGAATTTAAATAATCGACTCGATGGATCTTTCATATTGAATAATGAAATTAAAGGTCTATGGTCTGTTAGAATCCTGAAATGGCGTCCGTATAAATATGGCCGAAAATGTTTGATAGCCCATACTATAGCTAACAGTTCTTTATCGATTGTTGGATAATTAATTTCTGACTTATTGAGTGTTCTACTAGCAAAAGATACTGTTCTACCATTTTTATTTGACAAAATTGCACCGATTGCATACTTAGATGCGTCCGTTTGAACAACAAACTCATTATGTATTGAAATATCCGGATATTGTAAAACTGGTGGGGACAATATTTTCTCTTTTAACTTTTCAAATGATGATTGACACATTTCATTCCATATAAAAGTTGCGTTTTTACCACATAATCTATTTAGCGGATATGCTAGCTCTGCAAAATTCGGAATAAATTTTCTATAAAAGTTAACAAATGCTACAAATCTCCTAGTTTCATCTACGTTCGTTGGACACGGGTAGTTTTGTACAACTTTTATTTTATCCGGGTCAGGTAATACCCCATTACCAGATACTACATGACCTAAGTATAGCAACTCCTTCTTTAAAAAATTACACTTTTGAGGATTAATTTTCAAATTGACTTTTCGTAAGCGTTCGAATACATCTTGCAAATTTTTATTATGAGAATGAAGATTACGGCCAAACACAATTAAATCGTCTAGGTAAATTAAGCATTTTTCATAAGCTAAGCCAGACATAGCCACGGTCATCATCCTAGAAAATGATCCTGGACTCGTTTTGAGACCCATTGGCATGCGTGTCATTTGATATTGTCCTGAACAAAATGCAGTGTATTTCCTGCTATTTTGTTCAAGCTCAATATTGTAATAACCTTGGTACATATCAATATGTGAAAAATAAATAGAACCTGATAGAGAATCAAGCACTTCGGTAATATTCGGAAGAGGAAATTTGTCGTCCTCTATACAATTATTTAATTTCCGATAATCGATAACTAGTCGCCACTTTTTCTGTCCGGTACCGTCGGTCTTCTTAGGTACCAATAATACCGGACTGGACCACTCACTACGACAGGATTCTATGATCCCCTCATGTAACATTTTATCAATTTGTTGCTTAATTTCTCCCTTCTGTGAATGTGGCAACCGATATGGTTTAGTAAAAACAGGTGTGACATTAGGCTTTACCGAAATTGAATGTTTATAAATGTTAGATGTAGTTAATCTATCCCCTGGCAAATAAAAAATATCCGAATATTTCGCACACAAATTCTCTATGCCTATTTGCTCTTCTTTATTAAGATGTGTAAGATTTAATACCGAAAATAATTGTTTTACTCGATTTGCACCATTCTTAGATTTGTCAAAGCTACAAATATTGTAGTTGCTTAATTTTTCTATATGTGGTTTGATGTCCATTATCGTGCACGACTTTTCGGTTGTATTTAATATCTTAATAGGTATAAGCCCATTTACTGGCGTCGCTATGGAACTGGCCAAAAATATTCCCTCACTAATTTCCTCTGAATGCACTACACACTCGTCCTTAAAATCAGTCTGAAAGTACCGAATAGTTTCGCATCTCGGTGAAATTTCATACGATTTATTATATCTTAGTATAGGTAAAACTAATGAATAATTATTATGAGATTGTAATCTAAAAGTATGATTACTAAAATCTAATACGGAATTATATTTATCAATAAAATCCTGACCGATGATGCCATTCGCCATACATGGCAAGGAATTGAAAACATAGAACTTGTTACATTTAAGGTGGTGTTCACCCGAAGTCAACGTTAAATAAACATATCCTATTGCATGGACTTTGCCACCAATTCCATTTATGACAATGTCCTCTTTTTGGATAGGAATGTTATGTTCTAGAATGTATTTGTATTTCGAAGCCGAAATCGTAGCTCCAGTATCTATTAACCATGAATATATCTTATTATTATAAGCTAAATTAATATAAAAATTAGAATCTGTAGCTAAAATAACCTTATTCACGAAAAAACTGATTTTCCTCATCGGGGGTTTCCATTACGCTATTTTGCGTTACATGATTTTCCGTTGTGTTATTTTCCGCACTTGTCATGACATGTACCTCACGATTATTTGTGTGGCTTAACCCTTGGTTACCGCGATTCCTATAATATGACTGACCTCTAACGCGCGATGACCAACCTCGGCCACGCTGCACTGCTCCGCGGCTCTGCTGCTGTAATGGCGCGCCCCCACGCGCCTTAGGGTATCCTCCATAAGCACTGAAATCATGTTTATGTCCCCTATTAAAATATGCTCTATTATTCTGTGAACCTGCGCGATAATTTTGCTGATGTCCTCTATAAGAATACATACCTAGGATTTCACTGGAGCCCGAAGATGTCCCAGCTGTGGACGTCTCTTCGTCCTTCGCGGCCTGTATCGCATCCTTCATTGACTCGTAGTTCCTAGCTGCTATGATTGTTGATAGTCGTCGGTTTCGCAAGCCATCAGCGAATCTTTTAATTATGAATTTTTCGTTCAAGGGCTTAATCGTTTTAAAAACCTCTGAATTCCCCCCGGCCTGCGACACCGTAAGATCAACAAAAAGTTTTGACAGTTCATTACCGTAGTCCTGAATTGTCATATCGTTTTGTTGAATTTGATATATTTTATTTTGAATCGCAATAGGTGACTTTTGAGGCAACAGTACCCTACGCATATCTGTTATCAACTCGTCAATAGTAGAATAATCTGATTGCAGTTGCAATTTAGCATGCTGAGACAACCTGCTCTTTAAAACAAACTGCATTAATTTCTTTTTACAGTCATCACTAGCCAATAACGTGCTATAATATTCTATATTGTCAATTAATTGCTTATATGAACATTCGTTATCCGTTGTTATCATAGGTAATAAACTAAGAGCTACCTTTAAATTAAATGATTCCATCTTTATACCGTTACTTTTACCACTGTTAGTATCTGATTTTGAACACAGACTTAAAATTTCATTATAAAACGACTCAAAATCAATACAAATTTTATCAAACAATATTGCTTCGTTTTGGCCCACTCTTCCTTTGACTATATCATTCGATACCGTCTGTATTAAATTTGAATATCTTTCAAAAATTTCATTTGCTTCACACAACTTTTTATCTGATATTTTTCTTTGTCTACGAAGAGGACCAACCTTTATCAAATATGTTCTAATTCCTTTTAATTCTTTAAACAATAAATCTAACGTATTTTCCATTACTTACCATCCTTGATACATTTATTAAACACTATCTTGTTACCGCTATAACATAACATATTATTACCTATTCACTACACATTATTTAAAATTGATTTTACAATTAATTCATAATGCTCAAAGTCCATTAATCGCGCCAGTTTTCGCTGAATATGAATTTAGTGTATTAGCCGCACACTTGTATTTTTAACGCAATTTTACCGAAACTCCAACGTTTATTTTCACCACTTATCACTTTATGTCTTTAACTCGTTTGGTTTTTCCGGAGGCCTAAAACAGTGTGTCGAACCCGCTATCTTTGTTTTCAAACGATGTCACCTTTTGATCGCTCTTTCTCTGGCGACTTCCCAGCATTTCTTCGATCAGATCTCCGGATAATGGTTCTCCGATAAATTTCTTGATTTATCCACCGTACATGACAGCGTCGATACATTCGCAGTAGAAAATAGATTACGCCAAGACTCAGCACCAGAACAATAACAGTCAGCAGTATAGTGATCGTAGACACATGAAATTTTACTACCTCCGCATCATTATTTCCGCCAGCCGCGTTCTGCACCACCAAGGTCTCCTCCTTAGTTTGCGATCCACCCATTTCGTGAGTTTTTACTTAGATAATTTACTTGCACAAAGTACCGAAGTCTACTTATCACGTTCGCGAGCGTAGTGAGCGTTAAATAACTATTATAATAATACATCTTAATTAGTGTTCACTTTGTCTGATTGTTTGAATAAGTCCATACTATATATGGCACAGAGGCGTCAGTAACCCGAGCGCGCGCGTGACGGTGCCCCAAGGCAGGGTCGCCATGTAGTGACGAAGGTATTCGGGAGAGAAATGATACCAACCGATGCTGGAATAATACTCTCTATATTTGGAATAACATACGATTATATAGGCTTGCTTACACATACATAGATATTCTAACATTACTTACATTACTACACTACAAAGTGGTCACCACCATTTATGAATATCTGCAACCCCACAGGAACGATAAGTGGTCAACACCATTTATGAACATCTGCAACCCCACAGGAATGGTAAGTGGTCACCACCATTTATGAACATCTGCAACCCCACAGGAATGATAAGTGGTCACCACCATTTATGAACATCTGCAACCCCACAGGAATGGTAAGTGGTCACCACCATTTATGAACATCTGCAACCCCACAGGAATGATAAGTGGCCACCACCATTTATGAACATCTGCAACCCCACAGGAATGATAAGTGGCCACCACCATTTATGAACATCTGCAACCCCACAGGAATGGTAAGTGGTCACCACCATTTATGAACATATGCAACCCCACAGGAATGATAAGTGGTCACCACCATTTATGAATATCTGCAACCCCACAGGAACGGTAAGTGGTCAACACCATTTATGAACATCTGCAACCCCACAGGAATGATAAGTGGTCACCACCATTTATGAACATCTGCAACCCCACAGGAATGGTTATGAACATCTGCAACCCCTCTGGAATGGTAAGCTTGCTGCCATCGTGGGCAAAGCTGAAATGTTTCATGTGCCTGTGATCCAGCGGCACACAATCGCTAAAACTCCTCAGAATACCTATAATGTAACACAGGTGCAAAATTTCACAATCGACTGGAGATTTTAGTGTCCCTGCACCGCATGCGCTTTGTCGGCTACTGTGGTGAGCATATCCTGTAAGAGAAATTGCCCTGTGCCTAGCCCAGGTGTGAATGCTTTTCGCGGTTATTCCACCTGCAATTTAGCAACCCGAGTCTGGATTTGAGTCCAGTTGATGGCAATACAAACGTAACTAGCGAAATATTTGGTTCTAAAAAACCACTAAGCTAATTGTGGACAAGGCGTTCTAGGACTTTGGAGGAAAGGCAAGAGGGAGATAGGATGGCATTTTGAAAAGGCAGTAGGATTTGATTTTTTGGGTAAAGGAGTGAGTTTTCGTTTTCCCCTTTATACATAGATGGAAAAACACCATAGGAAATAGAGTAGTTTAGGATATAGCATAGGATAGGAAGGATTTCGTCAAGGACAGAGAGTATCCTTCTAGTATCGTCTATACTTCTAATATCGTATGTAAGCCATGGTGCCGGAGTTCTTTGATTTGTACTGCACGAATGGAGCGTGAATATCGCACAGCTGCGCAAGGTTAGTATCTTGTTCCCATGCTTATAATCTTATTGACATCTTGTTTGATTTTAAAACTGGGCATATAATCTCTACTAGCTTTTGCCCACGTCGTCACCCGCGTAGAGGTCGGAAATTACCCAAGGGTACGTACTACCGGGATAAAAGTATCATATGTCCCTGGTCATGGTCACCTGTTTGCCAAATTCCATTGAAATGCGTTCAGGCATTAAGACGTGAAAAAGTAACAGTCTATCTGTTACCTTTTCACTCCTAGACGGGGCAGACAGAGTTATAAATATACTATATACTCACACACTTGTGAGGAATGGATGCGGAGGAGGGAACCACATTTGGGTTCAACAGTTCTTTAGTTAATTGGGATAAGGCCAAAGTCGGTGGGGTCTGGACCCTAGTTATTATAAGTGACTGCAAAATATTTGCCAAAAATTGTCAAAATTGTCACATTTTCGCGACAGTTGCTGTAAAACAGGATTACTATGGAAGAAACTATCTGTGATTTGCAGCGGCGGGGTGTGAATTTTTGTAAGAGAGAAGCCGGTTTTAACTTACTAACTTACCAATTATGAAAAAAGTAATTATTAACTTAAAAATAAAAGTATTTTCTTTTCTGAATTTAAAACCATCTATCGTCAAATAGCAGAACCAAAAAGACGCTATCACTACACAAACAAAACTTTCAATGTTTTAGAGAAATTAACTCAACTAAATTAGGTACATAATTAGGTCATTCACAATTAATATAGGAATATAAAGAATCGAATACAATACAATTGAACAGGTGCAATGTGCAACATTCTTCCATCTCGTTCTCGCTGACACATTATTTCTATGTCTTTCTCTATCGTAACCCGTTGTACAGCGGCTTGCTCTCGTCCATTATATCATGCGGTACCACTTGACCTAAAGTGACGTCATGACGGGGGTATGAATTTTTAGTTCCCGATTATGACGTTTTGGCGCCGGGTTATTTTACAACATTTTTTGTTGTTGTTATAATTCAAAGATAGAGAGTTTTTGCTGTTTGAATGTTATGGTGAATTAAATACCCGTACTGTAACTATATTTTTAGGCAAGATAGACACTATTGACAGTGCCATTTTTCAATAGCGGTAATGTTGCTGATGCGAATATCCGAAGGGAAGCCGGTAGGAATTGTGTTATATGGTGCTTTCGCCACTGGTGATTTGACATAACTCTGATTAAGTGTTGATGTTTCGATAGGTTCTTCCGTCTCATTAACAATTTTGCTATTCGTGCATCAGTAATTGAAACCGTAAAACCGATGACCGTTGGGGTAGACGTGTTCTAGAGTGGAGACCGCGAATCGGCAAACGAAAGGTAAGACGCCCTCAGGCTAGGTGGAGCGACGATCTTCGCAGGGTGGCTGGTAGTAGCTGGATGAGAGTTGCCGGCGTATATGGCGTGCAGTGGACTGCTATAGGCTAATGATGATGTTGATGATGATGAACTAAAACCTAAGACCAATGCACACGGCTAGGAGCTTTGTTCGGAGTCACGTTTGGTGAGTAGCGTAAGAGTGTTCGAGTGTCCATGGAGTTTCTTGCCCGTTCTTTTCCATAGGAACCGCTCACGCGTGCGGTTTTCGCTTTGGAATGGGTAACTAGCTTCATCTTTCTAGCGGATCGACTCCTTGACAATTCAAAACTGGTTGTACGTATATAGTGGTTTAATTTAAATAAATGTTTTGGTTTTGAGTGAGTTAGAATTTTAAACAAATTAGTCATGCAACGGTGCACCCAGGCATGAGTGTAGTCTTTGTATACTGCAGTGGTGCAGCTGCAGTTATCATCATTAGAGGGAAGCCGAAGAAAAAAATTGTTCAGTTCTCATAAACTCGGACAAAAAAACTGTAGGTTTTTAATCTTATGATGTATTAAACTGGTATTAACTATATTTATTTGTATAATATGATGTGATACACAGTTACAACCTATTTGTGTAACTGTATAGGTTTAACATATTTGGAAATAGTAGACATTAAGAAGAGCGGTTGTTCCGAAGGGAAGTTGATAGGAATCGGGTTGTATGAAGGCTACGCCCCTGGTTTCTACAAATAAATGTCTTATCTTATCTGGTATACTGGAACCATGCATTGTTGCATTGTGAAAAAGGGATAGTGATATTCGCCCTGTATAGCTCCATCTCGCTCTCACACTGGAACAGTGATGGTTTTAACGCGTCATAATAATAAACTTTATTTAATCCGACTACAGTGAGGTCCTAACCAAATAACTTAGCCTATGTTAGTACTTCAGGGTTCGTCGTGGTGTGATATTAATAATATCAAATTCATCTAACATATTACGACGACCCCTGACAGTTTATTTTGAATAGCGATCTACATTTTACTGAAATTATGTTATTGAGACTGACCGAAAGACGGGAAATCAGAATAAGTAATTATGTACCGTTAAGGAAAACTTTTTTATATATATATAATTAGGTTCATGTCATGCATATTTTTGGATGTACCTAAATATCAGCGTTTTCCTTAACGATAGATACATAATTTTGAAACGTACTGCTTGAACTGTGACAGTAGTATTGTTAATAAGTCACTTGATTGTTAATAACACTGAGGTCACTACAAGATAACCGAATCCGTCGTGTTTATAAGCCACACTCGCGTCTTTTAACCGCTAGTACGATTTAGAGCTTAGTCAGGTACATGGTAAAGTAAGTGTCACACGTACTATACTGTCTACAGCAGCCATGAAGTTAATTGTAAGTGCTTTTTATAATGAATTAACAATAATTTACTGACCGCGTATTCCGTGGAGTTTACCTAGATGTTGGGTAGGCGAACGAAACTTTGTCCGTTCCATTACAAATCGAATTCTAACTTTAGCATGGTTTACATCTTTCAACTAAGTAGTTTTTGTATTTTGAACCTTATTCCGACTAGGGTAAAGTTCTTAATTAGAAATTGAAAACTTTGATTCGGGTTTAAAATTTGTTTTTGTAATTAGAACTTTAACTTTCTCGGAATAAAGTTCGATATACCCGAGTCTAAAGAGATACCTTGTATAAGGCCTTGTGAGTTCAAAGAACCTGTCTCTAAATTACGAACTGTGTTTATTTACTAACTTAATGTTT
Source organism: Fissipunctia ypsillon (assembly GCA_947568875.1). Classification (NCBI taxonomy): domain Eukaryota; kingdom Metazoa; phylum Arthropoda; class Insecta; order Lepidoptera; family Noctuidae; genus Fissipunctia; species Fissipunctia ypsillon. The sequence continues at coordinate 7,663,035 of OX387659.1, read as the reverse complement.
TCATTACTGTAATCAATCTATATCCATTATCGAACTTTTAAGGATCGGTAAAATACAATCGTCATTATCATGCTATCGAAAGTCAGCCCGCTGAACCAAATGTAAATTTTAACTACATCAACACAGACGCGATATGCAACATCTGTAGGGCAACATTACTACAGTGATAAAGCTCTGGCCGAACTTAAGAGCGTTCATCGGGCGCGGGCTGGCAACATCGCATTTCTAGAGGTTTTTCGTGATTATTTTATTAAATTTAAATCAAAGGACAATTTCCTCTGACAAATACTTAGATCGTTGGTATTTTTTGTCATTTATGCTATTTATTTGACAGTTATTTTTGTATTTACTCTTGGAAAATGACATAGGTATTGTTAAATATTTTCTATTCCGTTTCGTTTACTTCGTGCGTTCGTACTAGGCCTACCAGTCAAGCTTAATAACAAAATCAGGAGCGAATTTAGTGGTGTTTATTCCTGATCCAAGATTTCAGCGCTTACAATAGCTAAATGCCATCAGAACAGATGGACAAAATCCGAGCACCTTTTTTTGGTGAAAACCTTATATTACATTGTGAGCAATATGGGCGGACACACATAGTTATGTACAAACGACAACAATGCCAAATTTGGCAATGAAATTACTTTCCCAAGATAATCAACAGTTTCATGAAGAAAAGGCTTTCTTTCATCGCCGCTTTAGCACGAAACCCTAAAAATAACTGTCTTATTTTTTATTTTTTTGACAGGTAGAGGTTATCCTGAGTCTGGCGCTTTTGGAGTTATTCCACTGTGAGTACTGTTTTATTACTACTTATTAAATTAATTGTTTTTAGGGTTCCATAGTCAACAAAGAACCCTTATAGTTTCGCCATGTCCGTCCGTCCGTCCGCAGCTTAGCTCAGAGACTATTAGTACTAGAAAGCTATAGTTTGGCATGGGTATACATATTAATCACGCCGATAGAGTAGTAAAATAAAATCATGAAAAACATTTTTTTTATGTTAGGTACCTCCTGTACACGTAAAGTGGGGATGTTTTTTGTTTCTCGTCTGACCCATGGTATGGGGTGTTGTTGGATAGGTGTTTCAAAAATATTGCAGATTTGTAAAAACAATTTTTCGATTAAGGGACCCGTTTCTGAAATATTAAGCTTTAAAGTGCTAATTTTTGTTAAGAGTCAAGTGTCCCCCGCCCCCCGCCAGTTAAACAGTTAGTTCTGGATATGTGAAAAAATTCACGGTAGTAGTATATACCACGAAGTTAAAAGGAAATCTATCACAGCTAAGTAGGCTTCACAAGTTTACGAGTAATAGTCGACCAACTTACATTTGCAGTTGGATTGTATGAGAGAACATGTTTTTCAACTACAATGTTAACTTTGTTTTTTGGATAAATTCATCCCAACTATGGAACCCTCATTGTGCGTGGTCCGACACGCACTTGGCTGGTTTTATATAACTGGCAACGTCTGTAATAAGTCTTAGCTTCTTGTCAGATGACATTTTATTTTACAATAAACCATAGGTAATGTCCCTACCAATCATCATCTGCCTAGCCTTTTCCCAACTATACGTACTGGGGTCGGCTTCCAGTCTAACCGGATGCAGCTGAGTACCAGTATTTTACATGGAGCGAGTGCCTATCTGACCTCCACAACCCAGATACTGGGTAATACTATACCCCTTGGTAAGACTAGTTGTCAGATTTTCGGGCTTCTGACGACCCGTAACGACTGTCAAAGATCCACGAATGACAGCCGGGACCAACGGCTTAACGTGCTTTCCGAGGCACGGAGGAGTCTTGATATGTAAAGATGGTCACCCATCCACAGACCAACCGCGGCAAGCGTAGCTTAACCTGATCGATCGACCCGTGCGGCTGTTGTTACTTGGCCACAAGCTCCTCTAATGTCCCTACCAATCTTCACCAATAATTGCAAGGATTGTAATGATCTGCCTTCTTGGTCTAGAGGTCGCAAGCGCCACCATAATCACTGTGAGAATTTGAGTTCGATCTCCAGGACGGATTCATTGTTATTTGGTTTTCCATAAGGATCTTCTCAATAGCAGGCCAGTTTTTATTTGTGCCCAGTTAAGAGGCTGACAACAGCTAAAGCGCGGTAATTGTCGGATTGCATATCAAAGAAAGCGAACCGCGATGACACAACGTTGGTAATTTATTGTAAATTGTGAATATAGGTATTACCTATTTATAAAAAATCAATTGATTGGACTAAAAAATTAAAACACTATTACGTTAATATGACATGTTGCAGTCGCTCCATGTATAATACTGGTATTCAGCTGCATCAGCCGATCAATTCTGTAAACATCACACCGTGAGCACTTAGGTGAAGTGAGTTTGAAGTGAGCTTAATCCCTAGTAGAGTAAGGTGGGATGACAGTTCACATCACGCTCACTTCACCTAAATTTTCACGGTGGGATCTTTACAGAATAGCACCACTGGTTAGACTAGAAGCCGACTCCAACATAGTTGGGAAAAGGCTAGGCAGATTGATATGGTCAAGTCCAATATTTGTGAATGATGCGCATATTAGACTGTTTTAATGAAATTGCATAAGTTTAGATAAAATTTGGTAGCGTATGAAACTGCACATAACTCGTGTTTTAATAACCACCGATATGTAACATTTTCATAAACGACTATTAACTAACTACTATTAATTTTACCACTTTCCGATTTTAATTATAATAATAATATATAGTAGGTATATACATCGTGTATCTGGACGTACGACATTCAATGAAAACGAGCACAGTACTAATCCATCGAAACATTTTAAAACACGAAGATTAGTAGATAATGGAAAATTTAAAAGAATGCAGTTTTCAAACAAAATAAATAGCAGAATCAACTGCATAAAAAGTAAACACGCTTTATCTACGCAAAGTCACTGACCAACGGTGCGGTGCGGGGTGTGGGGCGCGGCGGCGGCATTGTTTACCTATTATTACGGACTCAGATCTACATCATGTTGAAAAATAAGAAAATGAAAAATAATTTCCTGGGGCTAAAGTATTCATTGGATCTGATTGATTCTTTGTACACGGGTAAAGATCATGATTTTTTTTACGTGGCTTAAAGGAATGTCAATCGTCCTGTTACACCTTGTATATAATTAAGGTTTCAGAAGCAAAAACAAAAAAAAAAAAAACAAAACAATCTTAAACGCATTCAATAATTTTAATAACAAAAGAAGAACTATCCTACAAAACTGTTTTACTTGTACTTAAGACAATTAATTACAAAAATAAGACACCAATCATACAATAATAAAAATATTATGTACTTACAGAACTTAGTTACACCCTTACCAACTTAAATCGAATTAACGGACACTAACAAATCACGTCGATACCTACCGCACCCTAAGAAGACCAGCGAGCAAATGGCCGATACAGTTGTTTTTGTTTTTGGGGAATGGCATCTCGCAGTTCAACCTATAGGAGGTTGTCGACTGCTTAACCGGGCTTTCCTGTGGATGCCTCAATAAATTAAGGCCTCCAGCCAGGCTTAAAACTAAGACTAAAAACTAAGCGACTACACGCTAAGGGCACCCCCTGTGGGGTACGGACCTCGGCTTAGGGCGTCGCTGGGAGAGGACAGCAATGGGACATGCTGGATCGGATTATTGGCCGATACAGCCGCGCTCGCTGCTTTTTATAGAGAACATCCCCATCCATCCCATCTCCATCTCCTTAAATCCCCTCCCCACTCAACCGACTTCTACTCCTACTCCTTCACTGTGCATGCGGTTCGGTTATGGAATTCACTTCCGCCTGATATTAGGGACTGCCAAACTGTTGCAGTGTTTAAAAGAAGAGTGAAAGAACACTATCTCTCCACTTCGTCATAGCTATTAGTATTTATTATGTTATGTTTCATTATTATCGTATATATTTTTTTTTTGTGATATTTATTTTGGTAGTATAATGTATGTATTTGTATGTACTCATATTTTATGTTTATATATATATTTGTTTATATTCATATTAGTGTATCGTTTGTGATTTTATGTATTTTGTTTTCTCTTTTACTCTTACACACGTTGTCTACATCTCTTTATCTACTTTCCTATCGCAGGTATGCTGGAAGAGATTTCTTTAGAAATAAGCATCACCTTTGTACGTATTTTTCTGTTCCTTTCTTCTTGTTTGTTTATATGTGTGTACATAAACTGTTAAATAAATAAATAAATAAATAAATAAACATTTTACAATAGAAACCTATTCCCTAAATATATAATATAAAGATCGTAAGGAAGTATGGAGCTGCACGGACGCTTTTCCCGGGCCCTTCATGGGCCTGATGTAGACTTTTTGGTGTCTGTATCCTGGCTGCGTTTCGACGACCGCTTTGGGGAAACTGAAGGTTTTGTCTGTGCAATTATGGATGAAGTTATCATGACGAATAAATACCGAAAATACATTGTCAAGGACGGTATGATTGACATCTGTCGGGCATGAAATCGTCCCGGTGAATCAATCCGACATATTGGTCCCGGTTGTTCTTGTCTTGCTAACTGCGAGTACTTGCACAGACACAGTCTTGTGGCTAGAATTATCCACCAGCAACTTGCCTTGCAGTACAACCTTGTAGAGTCCAAAGTACCATACTACAGGTATGTGCCCGACCCAGTTCTTGAGAATGATCACTCCGCATTGTACTGGGCAATAAGCCTGATATTGCGGTGATAGATCAACGAGAGTGCCGTGCAATGATTGTTGATATCGCTGTTCCTCGTGACGAGAATCTCGTGAAAGCTGAGAAAGATAAAAAAATAAAGTATCTTGACTTAGCACACGAGGTTGTCGACATGTGGGACGTCGACTCTGCAATCATTGTACCTCTAATCGTTACGGTTAATGCCCTAATAGCGGAGAGCCTCGACCAACACCTCAGGAGGCTCTCATTGCGCGGTTGGGTCAAAGGCTTGATTCAGAAAGCAGTACTCCTGGACACGGCACGCAGAGTAAGAGGGTTCCTCTCTCTATAGCCCTGACCATCGGCACCTTGGACCGTGTTCCTGATGCCGATAGGCAACTATTTTTTATATTTATAAATGTTATTTTTTATGTTTTTATAAAAATATTTAGAAATGTAAAACATATGTATAGAAAATGAATTAAAGGAAAATATATAGTATGATAATTAAGATTTTAAAAAAATTAAGTGTTAATCGACTTTTGTTTCTGACTTAATGTACCTATATGTTAATGTTAGGTACCGTTCAATTTCAGGTGCACCATCGATTGGCAGTGATGATGGAACTCATACGGAAACACACACTTCGAGCAAATGGGGCTTTAACGCCGGTGTCGATGCTAACCTCGGTCTAAATGGGGCGTTTAAGGATGGGGTAGCGTCCTTAGGAACTAGAAAGCATTTTGGTGTTAACATCGGGGGTTTTAAGGAGAACGGTCAAAAGGATCTTAAATACGCAGTACCTGCGGCACCTCCACCAAACAACTTCGGCTCTGGCTTTGGCTACCCGTATGGCATACCGATTAATCCAGCAAATGGCTCACCGTATTATATACAGTATGCTCCACAACCTATGCCATATTATCCCCCACAAGTTGATCCACAATTCGCTCAACAGCTCATCCAACAGTACACCCCGCAACACATGCCACAGGTTGGCTCACAATACACCCAACAGTGGCCGCAGTACGCTCCGCAGCAAGCGCCGCAGGGCGCCCCACAATACGCCCCACAGGGTGCCCCACAATACGCCCCACAGGGTGCCCCACAATACGCCCCACAATACGCCCCACAGGGAGCCCCACAATATGCCCCACAGGGAGCCCCACAATACGCCCCACAAGGTGCCCCACAATACGCCCCACAGGGTGCCCCACAATACGCCCCACGGGGCGCCCCACAATACACCCCACAGGGTGCCCCACAATACGCCCCACAGGATGCCCCACAATACGCCCCACAATACGCCCCACAGGGAGCCCCACAATATGCTCCACAGGGCGCCCCACAATACGCCCCACAGGGTGCCCCACAATACGCCCCACAGGGTGCCCCACAATACGCCCCACAGGCTGTCCCACACAACGCCCTGCAGTTAGCCCCACTAAATGGAGCTCCAGACAGTTCACAGGGAATGATGAATGAAGAAGACGTACAATAAGCTGGTTTCTGGTTACTGTAGATAGTTAAATAAATAGCTGCTCTGTTTAATTTACTGCAAGCTGTGTGAGCGTGTCTTTTTCCTGCTAATATGATTAAATCTGTATCTCTGCGTCTTTGTTCATCTTTGTAAATAAAGTTTTCCAAACAATTTTTTGTGTATCGTTTCCAAATTCTACTACCAAACCTTACCAAAAACCGTTTAAGGCTAAACTTGCTGGTTGACTCATCACATGGTCATGGTCTGCAATCGTAGTTGCTCAGGTAGGTTCCCAGACACTCCTGCACAGTGTCAGGTCTGGATCTCATTACGAATGTGTGGCGAAGAGTACCGCTCTTCGGGTCAGCCCAAACGCGTGACGCATATCACCTCAATCGTTTCGGTCGAACTGCTAATGCTATTCACACACGTAACGATTTACTTGCGCAAATTTAGTAAATCGTTACGTGTGTGGGATAAATTAGCATAAGTATCTGAACCTTTTGGTCTCACTCAGAATTGCGCAAGCCTAAATTTGCGCAAGTAAATCGTAATGTGTGTGGCTGGCATAATATTTGCTGAATGTGCCCAACTAGGTAAACCATTCTGTACCGAGACCGATTCGATACTGATATAATTATTATCGGTACGATGATATTGGTGAATATCACCATCGCGACACACCAAACGACCACCAAGCTTCGAAGACCCAGCTAGGGTTGCGGGATGTTCGAAAGAGTTACCGTGGCCCCGGCACAGGCAACAGAAGGAACACGGGTGGGTTTTAGTCAGTAAAAGTCTGACACGCCCTCCCGCTCCGCCCAGAGCGGGAGAAGTCATTTGATGATTTCCCATCCACAAAAAAAAAAAAAAAAAAAAAAAAAAGCTTCGAAGACGGCAGTGCGAAAAAGTGTGTTCAAGTGAAAGAATACCCGTTACTCTTACGCCGCACTGAGTTTGCGACGATAGAGGTGACAATAACAACACAATGTGAAAGCGTTTAGAAGATGGTATTTCTCCGTTAAATAGCGAAAATTGACAGCAGTCTTTTGCAGGAAGACTTGAATAGATTACCTGATTTTTGTGATGAAAATAAATTAAAACTAATCATTCTTAAGTGTAAATACATAAATTTTACTAAAAATAAAAATGTGATAGCCAACGTTATTCACTTTGTAATAAGACTCTAGTTAAGGAAACCTATATCAGTGACTTGGGTGTTCTTCTTGATTGCAAACTTCACTTAAATCTACATATAGATAAAGTTACTGCTAAAGCATTTCAAATGTATAATTTTGTTATGAGAACTACGGCAGATTTTAAACGGCCAGCCACATATCTGTATTTATTTAATTCTTTAGTTCGCCCACAGGTTGAATATGCTTGTATGATCTGGGATCCATATTATGTTAAATATGAGACTACAATTGAGCGCGTTCAGCGTAAGTTCCTCAGTACATTGCAGTACAAGTGTCGCATCGTACGTTTATCACTTATAAAAACGCTTTGTGTAAGTTTAAATTATTAACATTACGCTCTAGACGCTTGTTGCTCCAAGGAATGATGCTCCATGGACTTTGCAGCATAACTCTGCATGTCAAAACTTTTTGGTTCTTTATTGTCAACCTTTTTCCGTTTGTCATTGAGTCTGGTCGATTTTTTACTTTTTTATTTCGTGATTCGAATTATTTTTTTCTGACAGATGGGTCCTCATTCTTTTCAGGACGGACCGTCAGTTGCAAAAAGTTGAGCTGTCGATACTGACCCAGTTTGTTACAAATTTACGTGTAATTTGTGAATTCGTTTTTTCTAAGTTGTTTAATATAAGCAAAGTTGCTTTCGACGTCGCCCTTGTAAGTTACCTTCGGCATGTATTCCTGTTATGTTGTTGCCGTAGTATGTTTGTGTTTTTTTTTTACCTTCTGTGCTAATATCCGCTATTTATTATCATAGGAACGATTTTTTCGAGTACGATTTCAATACTTCATGATTTGAGTCAGGAGATTTCATCTTTATTTTCCTGGTACGTATCTTTTAACAGTTTTCCTCAATCGGAAGTTCAGTCTGATCACTCTGGTCTAACCCTAATTCCTTTTGTCTTAGGATTAAATAGTTTAGAACAGGCCGCCTTTCAGCCTCCAGGTTCTGGCCTTAAATAACGCTGGACATCGTTGGTCAACGCCGAGTATTTCACCGCATCTTGACTGCGAAAGGTCACGCAACCAACGCCAACTCCTGAGCAGATAGCCGGTTCCTGCAGTCTACGACACCTCGCCGGACGTAATTACGTTATGTCAACGATTTTATACGATATTTTTACGTACTAGTTAAGTAATGTAGTTAGTAACTCTCTTCTAATTTTTAATTCGTTCACTATTTAATTTTAAATTTTCAAATCTGTAAAATGCGAGATACCTTGGTTCTCTGATCTTTTTTTCCAATATGGTATATTTTGGGAGCGTTACCTAATAGCGATTGCAATCGACTGGTTAGGACGTTTATTTTTCTTTCGTTATTCGCTTACTTCACCCTATCGGACCAAAGTTCTATGCTATTTATCTTTTTCTTTACATAAATCAACCTGCAACTCTTTTTATACCTTAAATATTCATTTTTTTACTTTTTAATGTTTTTTTCTACTTTTCTTTTAATATATCAAAATTAAACGTGGTTTCAGCGAAAAAGTGCATTTCCTTATTAATTTTTTTCGCTACAACTTGTACATAATATGTTTGATTGCTCTGAATTAATTAGTAAAATACCTATACCTGTACCTGTAGTATAATGTACCTAGAATAGTAACGAGACGTGAGGCTCGCTTTTATCCACTGTTTGCTACAACTCCCTGTCGTACAAATGCAGGAGAGAGAGCGCCGCTTCAAAGATTAGTTCAGGCTTAGAATAATAATTTTACGGATATCGATGTTTTTGCCCTAAAGCATTTAAAAAACAAATTATTAAACGCCTTGCTCAAAATGTTTAATTACTATAGTATTATTTAAGTATGTATTAACTATTTGGTTTTTAGATTTAGATTGCGAAATAATTGTATTGTGTTTGTATAATTGTATTGAGTTTACATAATTTTACTATAACTGTATCTTTTATAAGCTAGTAACATGTGGAAACGTAGTGGATTGTACATTTACTTATAGCATATTGTGTATCTAGTTAAAATATACAATGTACGATTGTCTGTTTTCCCAAATAAATAAATAAAATAAAATTCACTTTTCGGTATATGCATATGCTTTTTTCTGAAAACAATTAAACCGATACCGTTTTGCTAAAATGTTCTCATGGGATTAACTTGAAGTAGCATTATTCAATATAAGAGCCTCTCGACAACGATTTATAAATCTAACAAAACATCACGTAAATAATACACAGACAACTAAAGTGAGCCGATTAATGACAAATATCTAGCCATGGATCGCCTCGGCTAATAAGATGCCTCTTCACAGAGATAAACTCCACAGTTACTCAAGGGCACACCGGGGTGACGCTATCAGTAGGAAAGTTTACAGCCGTTACCATAATTTCTACAAGTCTCTTCTCCACAAAATAAAGAGAGATTAGGTCAGTGGGTCGTCTCAGGGTTACAACGCTAGACTAATATCAGAAAATAATACAGACCCAAAAACGTGGGTGTTTGTGTGTCAGCTCCGACGCCTGGACTGTAGTTTACTCCGTGAAAGGTGCGCAAGGTACGTTGCGCAGAAAAACGTAACGCTTTTGAGTTAAGGCGAGGAAGACCCTGCGAAGTAGGTATTTAACGCTACCAACCTACCCACGGAGCGAGCCGTGCGCTTACCTCACCAGCGTGAACTTGCATGAACCCAAAATGTGTCACAGTATAGGTAAGCGTGTCGTGTAGGCAGTAGGTCAACTCATTGGAACGAAGTTCTTTGACGCGGCTTGGCAGAAATCGTCACTAACGAAAATACGCATTCATACTTTCTTCTTTGAAATTCACACTTTCACTCTCTCTCTCTCTCTCTCTCTCTCTCTCTCTCTCTCTCTATATCAAGAGAGAAAAATTTCAAATTTTCCTTCATGGGTGTCGTTTTCAAGGTTTTCGAGGGTGCTGAAACCGATAGTAAAGTCACAATGAAAATCCAAGATGGCGGCTGTGACAATTTTCAAGTTTTTCATCATGGGTGTCGTTTTCAAGGAAAATTTGAAAATTTTCAAATTTTTCATCATGGGTGTCGTTTTCAAGGAAAATTTGAAAATTTTCAAATTTTTCATCATGGGTGTCGTTTTCGTGGTTTTCGAGGGTGCTAAAGCCGATAGGAAAGTCAAAATGAAAATACAAGATGGCGGCCGTGAAAATTTTCCTTCATGGGTGTCCTTTTCAAGGTTTTCGAGGGTGCTGAAACCGATAGTAAAGTCAAAATGAAAACCCAACATGGCGGCTGTGAACATTTTCAAATTTTTCATCATGGGTGTCGTTTTCGTGGTTTTCGAGGGTGCTGAAACCAATAGTAAAGTCAAAATGAAAATCCAAGATGGCTGCTTTGAAATTTTTCAAATTTTCCTTCATGGGTGTCCTTTTCATGGTTTTCGCGGGTGCTAAAGCCGATAGTCAAGTCAAAATGAAAAAAAAAATGGCGGCCGTAAAAATTTTCAAATTTTCCTTCATGGGTGTCCTTTTCATGGTTTTCGCGGGTGCTAAAGCCGATAGTAAAGTCAAAATGAAATTCCAAGATGGCGGCCGTGAAAATTTTCAAATTTTCCTTCATGGGTGTCGTTTTCAAGGTTTTGGAGGGTGCTGAAACCGATAGTTAAGTCAAAATGAAAATCCAAGATGACGGCCGTGAAAATTTTCAAATTTTCCTTCATGGGTGTCGTTTTCAAGGTTTTCGAGGGTGCTAAAGCCGATAGTAAAGTCAAAATGAAAACACAAGATGGCGGCCGTGAAAATTTTCAAATTTCCCTTCATGGGTGTCCTTTTCATGGTTTTCGCGGGTGCTAAAGCCGATAGTAGTCAAAATCAAAATCCAAGATGGCGGCCGTGAAAATTTTCAAATCTTCCTTTATGGGTGTCGTTTTCAAGGTTTTCGAGGGTGCAAAAGCCGATAGTAAAGTCAAAATAAAAATTCAAGATGGTGGCTGTGAACATTTTCAAGTTTTTCATCATGGGTGTCGTTTTCATGGTTTTCGCGGGTGCTGAAACCGATAGTAAAGTCACAATGAAAATCCAAGATGGCGGCTGTGAAAATTTTCAAGTTTTTCATCATGGGTGTCGTTTTCGTGGTTTTCGAGGGTGCTGAAACCGATAGTAAAGTCAAAATGAAAATCCAAGATGGCGGCTTTGAAATTTTTCAAATTTTCCTTCATGGGTGTCGTTTTCAAGGTTTTCGCGGGTGCTAAAGCCGATAGTAAAGTCAAAATGAAAAAACAAGATGGCGGCCGTGAAAATTTTCAAATTTTCCTTCATGGGTGTCCTTTTCAAGGTTTTCGAGGGTGCTGAAACCAATAGTAAAGTCAAAATGAAAATCCAACATGGCGGCTGTGAACATTTTCAAATTTTTCATCATGGGTGTCGTTTTCGTGGTTTTCGAGTGTGCTGAAACCGATAGTAAAGTCAAAATGAAAATCCAAGATGGCGGCTTTGAAATTTTTCAAGTTTTTCATCATTGGTGTCGTTTTCATGGTTTTCGCGGGTGCTAAAGCCGATAGGAAAGTCAAAATGAAAAAACAAGATGGCGGCCGTGAAAATTTTCAAATTTTCCTTCATGGGTGTCCTTTTCATGGTTTTCGCGGGTGCTAAAGCCGATAGTAAAGTCAAAATGAAAATCCAAGATGGCGGCCGTGAAAATTTTCAAGTTTTTCATCATGGGTGTCGTTTTCATGGTTTTCGAGGGTGCTGAAACCGATAGTAAAGTCACAATGAAAATCCAAGATGGCGGCTGTGACAATTTTCAAGTTTTTCATCATGGGTGTCGTTTTCAAGGAAAATTTGAAAATTTTCAAATTTTTCATCATGGGTGTCGTTTTCGTGGTTTTCGAGGGTGCTAAAGCTGATAGTAAAGTCAAAATGAAAATTCAAGATGGCGGCTGCGAAAATTTTCTAATTTTTCGTCATGGGTATCGTTTTCAAGGTTTTTGAGGGTACTGAAACCGATAGTAAAGTCAAAATGAAAATCCAAGATGGCGGCCGTGAATATTTTCAAGTTTTTCATCATGGGTGTCGTTTTCATGGTTTTCGCGGGTGCTAAAGCCGATAGTAGTCAAAATCAAAATCCAAGATAGCGGCCGTGAAAATTTTCAAATGTTCCTTTATGGGTGTCGTTTTCAAGGTTTTCGAGGGTGCAAAAGCCGATAGTAGTCAAAATGAAAATTCAAGATGGCGGCTGTGAAAATTTTCAAGTTTTTCATCATGGGTATCGTTTTCAAGGTTTTTGAGGGTACTGAAATCGATAGTAAAGTCAAAATGAAAATCCAAGATGGCGGCCGTGAATATTTTCAAGTTTTTCATCATGGGTGTCCTTTTCATGGTTTTCGCGGGTGCTAAAGCCGATAGTAAAGTCAAAATGAAAATACTAGATGGCGGCCGTGAAAATTTTCAAATTTTCCTTCATGGGTGTCATTTTCAAGGTTTTCGCGGGTGCTGAAACCGATAGTAAAGTCAAAATGAAAATTCAAGATGGCGGCTGTGACAATTTTCAAGTTTTTCATCATGGGTGTCGTTTTCAAGGAAAATTTGAAAATTTTCACGGCCGCCATCTTGTTTTTTCATTTTTACTTTCCTATCGGTTTCAGCACCCTCGAAAACCTTGAAAACGACACCCATGAAGGAAAATTTGAAAATTTTCACGGCCGCCATCTTGGATTTTCATTTTGACTTTACTATCAGTTTCAGCACCCGCGAAAACCTTGAAAACGACACCCATGAAGGAAAATTTGGAAATTTTCACGGCCGCCATTTTGGATTTTCTTTTTGACCAAAATTACACTTTGAAAGTCGAGTCGTGACGATTTCTACCAGTTAACTCCTACCGCAAGCCGCGTTACAGAACTTCGTTCCTAAATAAGGGTTCCGTTTTTCATTCGAACATACGAAACCCAAAAAAACATACTGACTTATTTACACTATGTCCTACGAATGAATTGTTCGATAAATTAACGAACCAGCCGTGCGCTAGCAAAATGGACATAGGTCCGACCTCGTCAAGGCCCGGCGGGCGACTGAATCGCCGTGCGCAAGCCGCTGTATTAAATAAATGAATTTAACTATTTTGCAAAATGTAACCACAAATTGTTCTTCTATTTGTTATGAACTTTTTACAGATATATTTTTTGGAAGTATTGCTTTCATAGGTTTCAAGCAAAATTAGAAAAACGTCAAAAAAATCATCGATTAGACTCCACTTCCGATATTTTTTTGATCGAGCGAAGTTTTCGATATCATGTTTTGAACCACAAAAAGTCAAAGTACATATAGTAAACTACAATATATATTTTTTTTGGCTTTAAACAAACACTATTTCTTTGTTTACTTTTGAATCAAAGTGATGCAATATTTGGTATAGGTCGCGTTAACGCTTGTGTTAATTTCACTCCTCATACAATTTCCATACCTTTTATGAAAATAGTTTCTTATGGAGTAAACTCCAAACAGCTTTGGATATCAATTAAAATCGAAAGCCGAATGATTTTAATCCTGAATCTGAAACCGTACCAATGACAATACAAAATTACTACACAGCTGTCAAAGCATTGAGTCCTCAATAAATAACTGCAATAAAATACTCTCTAAAGTATCAGAGATACAAGAAACAGTAGCATCTAAACACAAACCTCGTTGGACGGTGCAGCACACGCTTTTTCTACACTCTACTGACCAGTTTGAAATCAGCAGCAAAATGAATGATTGATTTTCATCAATCAACTAAATCCATAGACTATAGGACTAAATCCCTCTCTCTCTATCTCTCTTTAAATCTTACCTGACGTTTTCGTCAATCGAAAATATGTTTTAAGTTTTTTATAATTTGCATTTATATTTATATGAGTTCATAGCTTTTGCCCACTGCTTCGCCCGCGAGTTTGACGGAAAATATACCACGGGAACGTAGTACTGGGATTAAAAGGAAGCGAAGCGATGATCGCATACCTAATAGCCGAGGAGAAGGTCATTGACTCCTGTCCTAGCGCCACCGTCAACCATAATTATTTTGTAACGCGTAATTTTAAATCTGTGATATCTTAAGCATTCATTTCATGTGATGCCCTGTTTCATGTTTATTATTGTGTATATATATATACGTACGGTATGTATGTATTTATTGTATATATGTATAACTGGTGCACCACTGACTACCTACAGTATTGTCTCTACTTCTCCCTTTAATCCATCCAAAGGTTCTCTGTAAAAGATCGCTTTTAGCGATTAGACCGCCCACTGTGTCACCCTATGTGTAAAAAGACCATGCCCATCTGTGCCCCAGAAATGCCCAGATAAAGTAAATTACAAGATTGTACTAATAAATGAAAACTAGAATTAAGTTGTTAATTTTGAAACCTAACAAGCACTGGATAAAAAAAAACGAAAAAAAGTCTTGTTTACATTGCAGTACCTATGATAAATAATGTTTCATTCATTCATTCATGCGCTAAAAGTGCAGTTTATTACGGTCTGGAACGGTCTGGAATCACGTCCTTTGGCCGATTTATTCATTCGTTATGATAGTGTTGTTACTTGTTACCGATGATAACGAATACCTACTATTATAGTGTTGCGGTTTTATTTGCGTAATAGTGATACGATCGGCAAGATAAAACTTCACAAAAAGTAGCCGCATGTGGATTATAGTAGGTATTCATATTGTGTGCCTTCTATAGTGCTTTGAATATAGATTACGTATTTATTTGAGACTGTCCTATTGCATATTTTTAAATGTTTCGAAAAGTTGAAGTTCCTAGTGGAAAACTAATAGCAATGCTGTCTGTAAACGATAAAATGTAACAATACCAGTAGGCAGTTATCATGTTTAACGTCCAATAACTTTTCAATCAGTGCTTTATATGACATTAAATCTAGATATCATAAAAATACTGTTAATAAGTTATCGTATTACATAGAGCTGCAATTTGGGCATTGCATGGCATTGCTGACTTTCACCTCCATGTTAATATGGGCATGGTCCTTTCTACGTTTATATCTGTAATTTTTATGGTGTACCATAAAGAATATTCTATCTATCTTAATTGAATGCCCAATTTAAATAACATATTTTATTGGATAAGGATTAATACAATACCGGTCAAAATAGCTTCGGATATAACTATTAAATTTTTATCTCTGAAAAATAAAAATGGTTACTGAGCCTATTGAGGCTGAGGCTGAGGCTATTGTGGATTTTTGGTTAATCTTTTTAAGATTTACAATCCTTTAGAACATTAATTTAATATTTATCTTAGGTTTACGCGACGCACGCCAGTAAAGCTCCCAGTCGGCATGATTTTTTCCGACATCTACAATAATCGTCAGATTTCAGCCAATTTACAAAAAAACTTTAGAGCTCTCCTACATTATAAAAGGAATCCTTGTGCAAAGTGCAAAATTTCTAATATGATGTCAGTCAATCAGCACTTCACCCGTGATTTCGTACTTTCCCCTACAAACACAAACCCCTCCACCCGCTTTAAATGGTAGTAATATAGGTTATCTTTGTTATATTTTATACATAAATTGACATGTTGCGCCGACCCCAAATTAATTGGTATTAGGGCTGGAGAATGACGATGAAGTATTCAGGGTAAGTTTCAAGTTGCGAAATAATATTTTTTTCATACAAACTGAATCCCCCCTTTTCACCCCCAATTTCTGTTAATTGACTTATAAGTTTTTTATACCAAATTTCGAGTTAATCAAGCCAGGCAGTAAAATCGTCCCCTGTAAAATTGACTACCCCTTTTCACCCCGTCAGGGATGGATTTTCGAAAAACCCTGATATACATTATTTTTGGTTTTAAGTATAAATACTGAGTTTTGAGTTAATCAGACAGCGCGTTAAAATTCTTCCATAAAATCTTAAATACCTCTAAACTCTCCTTTGAGGGGTAGTTTAGAAAAACTAATAATGAGAAACTGTATTGCTTACTTAGACACATATTCGTGCCAAGCTTAATAACCAAATGAATTAGATTATTTCCATATAAACTTTATCGCCCATTTTCACCCCCCAAAGGGGTTAATTATTAAAAAATCGCTTGTAACGTTTCCATTATTTGACTTATAGGTCTTTATACCAATTTTCTTGTTAATGAAACCAAGCAATAAAACCATCCCCTTTAAAATTGATTACCCCTTTAAGCTCCCAGACGGCATGATTTTTTCCGATATCTTCTACAATAATCATCATATTTCAGTCAATTTACATAGAACGAATGAATTATACACTCAAACCTTTCTCATGAATCACTCCGTCCATTAGTGAAAACCGTTTGAAAATCCTTTGGGTGGTTTTTGATTTTATCGCGTTCAGACAGACAGACAGACGCGGCGGGGAGACTTGGTGGTGGTGGACTTGGTGGTGGTATATTATAAAAATAATATGTAAGGATTTATTGATTAATTAATTTATAGACTTATTATGTAATTTATTGATCAAAGGAAAAATTAAATTTTCATATAAGCTGTTGCTACCCCAAAAACGGTTGATTTAAAAAAAAATCAATCACGTTTTTCTTCATTTAATGATTAGATTACTTTTGACTTAATCTAGACACGCAGTGAAATCCTCTTTAAAAACTTAATTATCCCCTTTTGCTGGTCGATTTTCGAAAAACCCAAAAGGTTATGCCTATATTTTTTGTCAAAGTATTAATACCGTTATTCGAGGTAACCGGACAGCGCGTTAAAATTCTTCCATACAAACTTTAACACCCCCTAAAATCCCTTTGACGGGTAGTTTTGAAAAACTAATAGTGAGAAACTTTATTGCTTACTTAGGCAAATATTCGTGTCAAATTTACTAACCAAATGAATAAGATTATTTTCATATAAACTTTATTGCCCCTTTCCACACCCAAAGGAGTTAATTATTGAAACATCGCTTGTGACGTTTCCATTATTTGACTTATAGGTATTTATACCAATCTTCGAGTTAATCAAACCACGCAATAAAACCATCCCCTCTAAAACTGATTACCTCTAGAGGTAGATTTTTTTGAAAACCTTGATATACGTTTTACTTTATTTCCGAACTTAAGTATAAATACAGAGTTACAAGTTTATCGAACCGCGCGTTAAAATTTTTCCATACAAACTTTGATACCCCCAATCCCCCTTTCGAGGGTAGTTGAAAAAAAAAACTGAAAATGTCAAACTCTATTTTTACTTAGATAAGTATTCGTGACAAGTTTCAAGTTTACTAACTCAAGAAATAAGATTTTTTTAACATACGGAATCCCCCTTTTTTCACCCCGTTAGGGATAGATTTTTTGGAAAACCCTGATATACGTTTTACTTTATTTGCAATCTTAAGTACAAATAACGAATTTTAAGTTAATCGTACCGTGCGTTAAAATTGTTCCATACAAATTTTGATACCCCCTAATCCCCTTTTAGCGGGTAGTTGAAAAAAACTGAAAATGGCCAACTTTATTCTTTACTTAGATACGCATTCGTGCCAAGTTTCAAGTTTTAACCTATAGAAATAATATTTTTCTAACCAACGAAATCCTCGCTGTTTACCCCCTAAGGAGTGGAAAAATCCCTCCTCAGTGGATGCCTACACAAGGTAGATACCTTATACAGTGTAGGCATCCACCGCTTACCAAACCGCTGGACCTAGAGACTTGAAATTTTGCACACAGATATGTGCATATCGGTCCAGCGGTTTGGGCTGTGTGTTGATATATCACCCAGTAGGATTTTCGAAGCCCTATTTGACTCTGTTGGGGGATGATTTTGGAAAAACTGTGATACACGTCTCTCATAATTTTCATTAAAGAGTATCTGTACCAATTTTCGAGTCAATTGACCCAGACAATAAATAGTTTCAAAGGAAATTTAACCCCCCATTTCACCCTCTTATGGGTAGAATTTCAAAAAACCCTTTCTTAGTGGATACCTGCTCTTTACAAAGAACACACCCTCCAAATTTCATGTCTCTAGGACGCTGGTCCTAAACCGCTGGGTTTAGGCTGTGCGTTGATATATCAGTCAGTGAGTCAATCAGGACTTTGAATTTTATATATTGAATTGTATATAGATTGGTGATTGCTGACCACAGATTGCTGTTATGTTTTTACTAGGAGGTCGCTAGTTCCAGTTGCCACTTAATCTTCTGTGCTACGACAGTGTTGTAACTTGTAACCCCAAATAGATGACGCAAGGGGTGGCCTATCGCAGGGGAAGCATAAACTTGGGTTGGTTACATGTACTCAGGTGAGGCGATGAATTAAAAGAAAAACAAAAATTCCAGCTGCAGCAGACTTTATAATGATCTAGTAAAATGTATAAAATACACAATAATAATAAAAAAAAACATTGAATTGCTTTGGTCTAATCACTCTAATACATTGGTCCAGGTAAACGTTTAGCTCTTTCCATCTTGAGGTGGTTTTGCGTCAGGTTTGGGGTTGTCTACTTTGGGTAGGTCTGGTTTGCCTTCGGTCCGGAGGGTGGGACCTTCCGGGCGGGGCGGGGGAACCTGGGGGTCAAGGCGGGAACCGTCGTGCTTGGCCCCATCTTTTGGTGGGTCCAAAGCTTTCATGTTGGGTGGCATATCGACGCAGACGGCCACAGCCACCAGCATCAGCAGGCATGCGAACATCTGTGTTGCAACGTAAGAAATATTATTGATACACAAATACACGTACATAACTCACGCCTTTTTACCATGAGAAAGGGTAGGCAGAAACTACACAACGCCACCTGCTACGAACATTGCATATTCCTTTTGCTTCATTTACGTTCATACATTTGGTCATACAGAGATACAAGACCTGTTTACATACAGAGAAGGCGTAAGCATTGATCCACGCTTGCTCAAAGGCGGGTTGGCGACTTCAAATTTTCTATTTTAGTAAACGTGAAAAAATATTTTTCCTTTTTCTAAATACAATTCTCGGTAATTGCGAGTCATAATTTTATTACTAGAAACTAATCTGTCTATCTGTCTATTATTCTGTCTCTCACACTCCGTCTATTGTATATCTATTATTTGTTTAATTGATCAGTATCAACGGTTTGACGAGCTCTAACGCTCGGTTCCTATAAACAAAACGAATCGTTATGCTTGCCAAAGGTAGCTTTTCTATTGCCAAACAGGGCATATTTAATAAATAGATTCGTAAGCTAATTTTACCCGTGATAGCTACTTCCATATTGGAGGGTCTACTATGCAAAGCCATAAGGTCTTTGCTTCATTATTGGTAAAGATACAAGTCTTAATTTTAACCAATTTACGGTTCGTAAATTATAGGAATCGGCCATTAGACAATATTAAATGGAAGAAAGCCGCTTATTGATTCGTAATAAATAGTGTAAATGTGTATGAAAACAGTTTTTTTAACTATGTACTTAAAAAACTGTTTGCGTAAAATTATTTGTTGCAAGTACCTAATGAAAATAAGCATTGATTACTTGCAGCAAATAATTGTACAATGTTAATAATTACAAATTACCCTTATTTATAAAAGGCAGAGCAATGCTTAAATAAAATATAGAGAATATTGCAGATTGAGGAAAGAATATCGTCGAATGAAAATAATATAGGATTGCTTCATGCCTCATTGGTCTAGTGATCACAAGCACGACTGCTGAGCGTGAGATCCTGAGTTCGGTTCCCTGGTCGGGCCAAGTGTTATTGGGTTTTTCCATACAGAATTTACGCAGTAGCAGCCCGGAGTCTTGTGCCCGGTTGATGGCAATAGCAGCCCGGAGTCTTGTGCCCGGTTGATGGCAATAGGTTCGCCCCCTATTACATGGGACTTAAACATAACTGGCCAATGGTGTACGTTACTTTATGTAGGTACACCTCTGCCTAGCCCTTCGGGGAATACAGGCGTGATGCCATGTTATTTATGAATAATATTATGGCAGGTCATGCACGACGGACACGCAAGCACAAACAAGTCACTCATACATAACCAAGTATAAAACTAGTTTATAAATGTCTTGCTTCAGCCCGCGACTCCGTCCGCGTGGAAGCCAATAATAGGTATCATAAAATATATCCTTTAACACTCGGTAATGTAGCTTTCTATCAGTGAAAGAATTTTTGAAATCAGATGAGTCGTTTTGGAGATTACCTACCTCCTACATCCAAACTTGCAATGTAACTTCAAGGTTTTACGTCATTCTTTGATCGTTTATTCACGCGTGCCGACGTTGGTGGTGCACCATTATTTATAATGGACCTGTATAATTGTTTATACAAGACGTAACATAAATAACGCACAACCTCTTAAGGGGTCATTGTACTCATCATTATGAACAACTTTTACTATGGGACCAAACCTGATATCGCGAAAAAAATCTGCTGTTCCCTACATTTTGACGAGTTACGCAAACATAAATGTAGGGAGCAACTGATTTTTTGAGGTTGTGCGCTAATTGTGTTACACCTTGTATAATACAATTATTTACATAACATAACATCACGCCTTGTTTCCCCGAAGGGTTAGGTAGAGGTGTACCTTTATTACACCCACATTTCGCCACAATTATTTATGATGGACATATACAAGGTGTAATTTTAAACAGTGTTAATCTCTTAAGGGGTCATTGTACTTATCATTATGAACAACTTTTATTAACGGACCAAACCTGAAATCGCGAAAAAAAATCAGGTTTTCTCTACATTTATTTATTTATTTGGGACAAACAAACAGTAACACATTATATCTGCGCAAATAATATAAACAAAGATATTATATAAATGTGAAACTCACACCGATATCCACAGCATATACAATTCATATAACTTTACTAATGAACAATCTATGCGAGTAAAACTACAAGACTGTTCAAATAATATCGGAATCCTTAAGTTTTTTTAACAAAGCAGAACGAAATCTATTTGCTGACACTGAGAATAAATCTAATTCTGTAGTTTCTGAGCAAAAATCATTATAGTTTTTGCACAAGCGACGTAGAGGCGCTCGCAGACCAGCATTGGTGCGGCAATGGGACACAGCAGAAATAGGACGTGCGCGCACCTCTCGTCTAGTAACATTTATGTTCGCATAACTCGTCAAAATGCAGGCAATTTAGGAATAGTTTGATTTGATCTAATTATGCAGGGGTTTCCTAGCCAAGGCTTTACTGCCTTCAGTTACAAAAATGTAACATAACATCACGCCTGTCAGTATTCCCCGAAGGATTAGGCAGAGGTGTACCTAGAATACACCCACATTTAGCCAGTTATGCTTAAATCCTAATAGGGACAAGCCTATTGCGAACCGACACAAATCCAGACTCCGGGCTGCTAGTGAGAAATTCCAGATAGAAAAACCCGATAACATTTTGCCCGACACGGGAATCGAACCCAGGACCTCATGCTCAGCAGTAGCGCTTGCGACCACTAGACCAACGCGGCAGTACAAACAACAACAGCAACAACTACATAGGATATAAATCAATTTAAGTCGCTGATATTATAAAAAAACCGGCCAAGTGCGTGTCGGACCACGCAAAGAAAGGATCCGTAGTTGGGATGAATTCATTTAAAAAACCAAAAACAAACTTAACATTGCAGTTGAAAAACATATTCTCCCATACGTCATGGTCAATTCTCCAACTGCAAATGTATGTAAGTGTGTAATCGCAAAAAAAAAATGTGATAAAACTAAAATTTAATGATTTTCGGACTTTTTCCTTTACTTGTGCTGTGAGACCTTGCTTCTTACCAAATTTCATGATTTATTTGCAAGTATTTGTTTGTTTCCGGGTGTCACCACTGTGTGGATCGCCCGGAGGACACGGTGGAGCATACGGTGGAGGTCTGCCCGGCTTGGGCGGAGCACCGCCGTGTCCTCGCGGAAGCGATCGGCGGCGGCGATCTCTCGCGTCCGGCCCTGGTCCAGGCCATGGTACGGAGCGAGAGTGCATGGGAAGCCATTACCTCCTTCTGCGAAGCAGTAATGCTCGTGAAGGAGGAGGCGGGACGCGTGAGGGAGAGGCAAGCTTTGCACCCTCACGCCCCTAGTCGCCGCAGGAGACGCCCTGGGCGTCGGGAATCGGCAGCCGATTCCCGGCCACCGTAGGCGCGGGCTTGCGGACGGCGAGCAATGGGTAGCTCGCCGTCCGGTAAGGACCAGGCCCGAGTCGACGGCGCGTCGTGTTCCACGCGCGCCTCAAAGAGATGTCAGCACTATTGACGGGGTCCGCTAGGGCCGATGCCAGCTAGGGTTGCGGGATGTTCGAAAGAGTTACCGTGGCCCCGGCACAGGCAACAGAAGGAACACGGGTGGGTTTTAGTCAGTAAAAGTCTGACACGCCCTCCCGCTCCGCCCAGAGCGGGAGAAGTCATTTGATGATTTCCCATCCACAAAAAAAAAAAAAAAAAAAAGTATTTGTTTGTTTGTAACTATTAAGTATTGAGTATCAAAATATGTCGCATAAATGGCCGTATTTTTTTATTGCGTTGACTTAGAAGCTTAATTTTTTTTAGAGCTCCAAAGAACCACAGACCTTCGTATTTGATATTAATTTCAACTTGATACCTTCACGCGTTCCAGAGAAAAAGGGTCTTGACAGACTGACAGACATACAGACGGACAACGAAGTGATCCTATAAGGGTTCCGTTTTTCCTTTTGAAGTACGGAACACAAAAATAAGTAAATAAGTTTGGACAATAAAAATTGACATGTGACATCCACCAACCCGTACTAGGCCTGCGTGTTGGATTACGGCCCACTCCCTCTAACAGAGAGGAGGCCTGGGTCCCAGCATTGGGAACGTTTTAGACTAATTATGCTACACTTAGCAATAATAGGATATAAAAATTTCAAATAAAAAAACACAAGACAGCAAGAACTTACCCCAAGACGAGACATTTTCAATATATCTAATCACTGACTAGGATTCCTGACCAAGACAACGATCTTTTATATCAGCTTTCTACATAAGTACATGATCTATTTACCGTGGGATACATACGTAAGCAGTAATTGCATTATTTCATAAAAACGCGACACGATTACAATCATTACAATGGATATTCTAGGATACGAGAAATTACCTATAGCATTGTCAATCAAGATTCCTTTAAGTAATTATTTAATTGATACATCCTTTTTCTAATGTACCTATGTATTTATTTGACAAGGAAAACTGTAAGGAAAATCATCAAATATGAGACAACAATACGACAATAAATGAAAACACTAGCAATACTACTGCATAGGAGTATTTTGAAACTATTAAGAGCGTTTACGACGTACGGCATTTCATACAAAGTCTTTATTTTACAAAATGAATGAACCAATTTTAATTAAACTTCTTACGCATAAGCAGGATACATAGGTCTAAAAATTTAATTGAGAATATTTTCGAAAAATAGTGTTACAGCTAAATTCGACCGAATTTAAATTTTCCATAAAAATAGAGATTTCCAATTATCTTTTTTTAAATAAGAAATTTCGAAAATGTTCATAACTAACTTTTTAGACCTCTGTATTCTGCTTATAAGTATGAAGTTTCATAAAAATCGGGTCATTCATTTCGAAAAACAAGGACAGTTTGCATGAAATGCCGTACGTCATAAACGCTCTTAAATACTTAAATTCTAACATCTAAATAACCAAAATAGCATAAGAATAAACAGAATCAGCATATAATGTACCCACTGATGGGACACAGGCTTCCTCTCTTCGAGAGGGAGTCTGCTGTAATGTACCACGCGGGCCCCAAAATAGGTCAATAATTTAAAATATCGCAGATCACAAACAATCGCAATGTAGGTTGTACTGATTTTTGAGGTATTGTTGGGATAAATACTAATAGTAAAAAACCAAGTTTACGGCTTTGAAAGACCTGTAACCAACTGCGTAGTGCCCGAAAAAGTCCGAAAAACTCAAAATTTTCGGACTTCTTTCAGTTTTTGGCTTCTTTATTCTAAATGGTGCATCTTACGGAAAAAGCCATCGTCTACGTTTCAAGTATACATGCTACAATTTCAGCGCAACCGTAGCTTCGTAGGTCCAATAGGACTCGAGATGCAGCACTTCAAACATTGGCCATTATTCGCAAAAAGTTCAACATTACCGTTATTTATAGCTTTACATTTATACTTTACAACTCCAGCTGTCACGAGTTCATGACTTCTTCGTAAAATGAGTATTTTAACCGATATCCTGCTCCGAAGAAAAACTAAAATTTCAAACTTCATCTGGAAAAATACACAACAACCACACGCCAATACAGGGCAATTTTTTAATCACTAGCCAAATTTTCACAGGGTGATCTACCCATGAATATGAACAACTTACATTATAGGACCAACTCTGAAATCGCGAGAAAAAAATCAGCTGTTTCATACATTTTGGCCGAGTAGGTATTGAACTTTTGTATGAAACAGCAGATTTTTTTTCGTGATTTTAGAGTTGGCCCCATAGTGAAAGTTGTTAATATTCATAGGTAGAACACCCTGTGAAAATTTGGCCGGTTATTGAAAACTAACCCTGTATATGCATGTTTGAAAAAATAATAACATCTAAAAAAAAAATGTTTATATTTTTATAATTGCATCAATATACTAAAACAAAGTAGGTGTATTTTATATTTATATCAAATATTTACATAAGTAGGTACATGCATCATACATACATCGTAGGTAGGGGGCATATACCTACATCATTTATTATGTTAGAGAATTTAGCATGTGTATGATGTTTTATTGGGTGTGTTCAGTCCCAAAAGTTAAGGACGACCGGCCTTGTTTCCATCTGTAATGCAAAAAAGATTTTATTAGAAACTAATGTACCTAGGTAACATATCAGTAAGTTGCCTGCTTTCCCCGAAGGGTAACCCACATTGCGCTAGTTATGTTTAAGTCCCATGTAATAGGGGCGAGCCTGTTGCCATCTACCGGGCTGGGCTGCTACTGAGAAATTCCTGATGGAAAAACACACTTTGGCCGCCCTGGGAATCGAACCCTTGGACTTCATGCTCAGCGGTAACGCTTGCGATGACTAGACGAACGATATAGTCTAGTTTATTAGAAACTAGCTGTTGCCAACGGCTTTGCCCGCGCGGATGTCAATATTTCCCTATTTCAATCGGATTTTGATTACAATTTTATGGATTTTAATGTTTTTGCGCGGAACCCTAATTCTTCTTCTAAAATAAACGTAGCCTAAGCTACTCTTTATAACATCAGCTATATACCGGTGAAAGTTCCGTCAAAATCGATCCAGCCGTTTCTGAGATTAGCCGGATCAAACAGACAGACAGAGAGACAAAAAAAATATAAATTGTTTTTTTGTTATAAGTACAGAATGCATAATGAAGCATATACACGGTGTATATGCTTTATTATGCATTCTGTAAAAAGCTGTTATTTTGATATTACAAACAGACACTTCAATTTTATTTATTTGTATGTAGGTATGTTTCTACTAGTGAAAGATCATCACTATATTACTCGTATCACCCGTCACCCGACCACCATGATGGCCGCCTCTCATGCACGAGATTGTGGGTTCAAATCCGGGCAAGTACCATTGTGATTTTTTCACTTTCATTTGTACTTTCTGAATTTATCTTGGATGTTACTGACATTGGTGAAGGAAAAACAGCGTAAGGACACCTGGAGTTATAGTTAATATACGTCTGAAATCGCATCGCCAACCCGTCTTGCGCAAGCGCGGTGATCAATGCTCGTGCCTTCTCTGTATGAGAAGAGGCCTTTGCCCTGCAGTGGGACAATAATAGGTTGGCATTATTTACTATCACTAGCTCATTATTAGATAGTGTCTGCTTGTATACTTACATCCTGGGTGTAGTCGCGGGTCATCAGTAGTAGTTCTCGGAGGATCTGATCAGAAAGACGATGAGCAACTTTTTAATACTGGCAATTCTATGTCGATCGTTCTAGAAGATAAACTTTACTAGCTGAGCCCGTGGCTCCGCCTGAAAACACTTTGTTATATTTAACTGCTCCCAAATTACTTTAGTTTAATTTATTTTACTTTATTTTACATGCTTCCATGATATAATCTTTTCATTATTTTACATTATATAGTATTTTCTTTTAAAGAGATTCTTTAATAGTTTGTGGATGTGAGAACGTTGTAGGCTTAACAGAGTGTAGATTTGTAGAACATTTTCCATTTTATTAAGTACCTGGTACTTGTTGACAGGCCTACAACCTCCCATACTTAATATCACTGTAATTTGAAAACATTGTAAAAGCCAATTATTTTTAAAAGAGTAACCGGGGAGTTTCTTGCCGGCTCTTCTCCATAGGAAACGACCAATTGAAACCGTGCAACTAGCTTCTGACGTTTCATAAGTGCCTATAGGCTTATTGTAAATAATATTTTTTTTACAAAAAGAAATTTAAAATAATAACCACCTTCCAAAAAAAAACACTACAAAGTGAAAAATACCTTTAATTTTGAAAGTCAGTGTCTTTGGTTTTGTACCTTCGTTTTTGCCACCGACTTCCGAAATTAAAGTAATTTTTCAAATTCACTGTGTAGTGTTTTTTTTTTAGAAGTCAGTTGTTTTTTTTTCCTTGTAAAAAAGTTTTTATTTTTCACTTTTTAGTTGTGGTTTCTACCCCACACAAATTCGAATAAGTACCTACCACTACCTGCTATGTAAATTACAAGTTATTAAAACATCCACATAGAAGACTAAGTGGGAAAAATACCTATAATTATAGATAACTCGAAAACTACATCAGATCGAAAATTTATATCAGACAAAAAATTTATTTTCCAAATCGGTTCAGTCGTTTTTGAGTATTCGGGGCACAAAAGTATAAAAAATGATTCCGACGAACTGAGAACCTCCTCCTTTTTTTAAAGTCGGTTAAAAAATTTTGATTTTGAAAACTTCCACCTCCAGAAGAATATTTTTTTACATTTGCTGAACAATTTCTGAACGCCCCCATACACCTCTGTCATTACCACGTCGCAGTGCAAACAGTTTTTCTTCTATTTACTAACCGTAAACCACAACGTATGATATGATAACGCAACGGTGCGGTTTAAAGGAAGATGTAGTGACTAAAATTTAAAAGAATAAGCTTAGATGGTTCGTGAATGAAAGTCGACTAACAAAAGGTATATACATGGCAGATGTGAGTGCAAACGCCGGGAGGAGACGCCCTAGGAAGACATACATATAGTGATCTTATTGGTGATGTTCTTCAGAAAGGTCAGGTACGTAGTACTCGCAACCGGCGTGCGTGTATGACCAGATGTATGAATGTAAACGAGGCAAAATGAGTATCTAAGGAGCAGGTGGCGTTCTGTAGTTCCTGCCTACCCCCATGGGAAGAAGGCGTGAGTTTATGTATGTATGTCCTAACCGTACTGTATTTCATATTTATTTATAGCAGATTTTGTACTTACCAGATCGGAATCCATCTGAAACAAAGAAAAATAAAACAATTACATCGGTTCGATCCCCAGTAACGTAAGCGTATTTTCAAAAATATTTGAATTCAGTTCTACTCTATATTTTTATGTTTCTTGTGAGTGAAAGTTGCTAATCGAAGCCAGTTTAAGGTTTTTCCAGGGCCCATTTGAGTTTTGCATCCTTTAAGGACTGTCCAAACTGCGGCGAACCACACGCGAGACGTGACTGCACGCGTCGATTGTTTTAATTATTCGGAAGTCACGCGACTATACACGTCAGTTCAAACACCAAGTTATACCATCGGCGCGAGCGTATTTCGTCCCGCATCCCGTGCGAGATTCGCCTCAGTTTGACCAGAGCTTTATGTGTGATGAATAGATAATAGTTATTTTGTTTAATTGACCTGGGAGAGCGGCAGCCATGGCGATCAGCGCCAATACAAAGAAGAACTGAAAAACGAAAAACACCTTAATTTTAACACTGATTCACTTTCAGACTGATTCAAATTTGAAACAAGTGAGTACAAATATGAATTTCATTATCCTCTCCTTCGTTTTGATGGTAGAGTAAGTTCACACGGCGACACGTCAAACTATACATTTCCAGTACTTATGTAACTATGAGCTGACCTAGCACTGATGATCGACTCATCATTTATTTATTATTATTAAAATTAAAATCAATGTTCTACAGAAAGTTATTAAACATCATAACACGTTAAAAACTTATATCTCAACCGGTTTACTAACAGGAAGGTGCAGCTCGCCAGAGTAAGTAACCTTACTGTAGATAAAAAACACACATAACATAACATCACGCCTTGTTTCCCCGAAGGGTGAGGCAGAGGTGTACCTATAGTACACCCACATTTCGCCAGTTATGTTTAAGTCCCATAAATAAAAAAATAGATAAAAAAAATTTGTTTATAAAACTGTAACCAGACTACGGAAAAGTAAAACTGATCTAAAAAGTACGAAGCAAGAAAATATTTCAAACAGACATCAAGATGTAGGTACAAAAATGGTATAGGTAAAGCCGTGGTCGCATATATACAATGTGGGTGTACCTACAAAATTATAATGGCATGCGACGACGGCTTTATTTTATGTCAAGCTATGCAAGTTGCTCGGGAAAGGTTCAGCTGTTAATTGATTGGTAGGTTCGACCATTACTACCGGATATCGTGAAGTTTTCATCAGCGAACTCTTTTCTACTACTAACACTTAATCTTTCTCGTAAACTATAAAAATATGATGTGAAGAGTCTGCATTGCAGGCTAATGACATAATTAAAACATTCTTTGTCAAAATCCTAAAAACCCGAAGTGTGTTCAAAAATTAAGAGAATGTGCGCAGCAGATTAAAAACACACGAACTAAACGGCAAGTGATCAGTAATTAGCTCATCTACTGCGAGTAACACTAACCACTCGAAAGTAGCGTCTCAACTTGCGACCTGGTCGCGACGACCTGGCTACATAAAGTAGGAAGGAATGCTGGGTGGTGAGAAGGTAAAGGGATAACATAAACCAGTTAATTAATTCGATTATCATACAATTTTTAAATATTTCAACAATTTGCAAATTAGGCCTTTGCCAGCATTATCGACTGATTCATGGGCACCTCTAAATATTTTTTTTTTTAATATTTTTACCTCGTTAGATAGCTGATTAAATAAAGATGTCTTCTGCGTAATTTGTACGCTTAATGCCATAGTAAAATGTAAAATTTTGAGATCACTGGTGTCAAAATTCAGGTAGGCACATGATTTTTGAAAATGGTTAATAAGCTTCTTCCTTTAACTTTTAACTGTTTGATATTTTAAAAAATTTGGTTACATCGAAAGGTTTGTTACCTAATAAGGCACCCAATGGAATAGCAATGAAGGCCATTCAATTTAAGATTTTAAAGAAAAGTGATATTTAGTGACGAATTCTGGGAAATTTTCAAAAATGCATAAAAATGGCGTTGTCTCGAATCCGATGAATTTTGGCCTAGGCTTTATGGGGTGCTTGATTAATGATGGGTCACACTATCACGTCCTGGAAGGAATACACCAAATTACAAATCACAATGTATTTCGTTGTAGTTGTTTTTCTTCTTAAGAGTGGCATTACAAATAGTTACGATTAAGATTTGATTAACTGCGCGTTGGTTTTATTTTAATTTTGCTTTTTATTGTATAATAGGTATTAATGATACAGCCGCACCGCAGCTCAGCGCAGACCGTGACGCAGCCTCATTTATGCTTCTTTTTAACAATTTAAACATATTTATTTACTTAGACAATATGTTAAATACATATTTGTAATGTGATCGTCAAGACCTTTCTTTTAATACCAAACATGTTATGATTATCTCAATTTAATTTTGTCCGAGGTCAGAAATTTACATGTAAAGTCCACCATATTAAATTTAGGGAGAATTTATATAGCCTATGTCACCCGGACCATTATTACGCATCAATCAAATTCGGTTCAGGAGTTTAGGCGCTACGGTGGAACACACGTAAATACAAAAAATGAAGGGTTATGATTTTATAGCAGTCTATGTATGTCATAGACTGCTATAAAATCATAACCCTTCGTTTTGGCTTTGCCATAGTCGGGTAAAAATAAATAAATTGCAACTAAACATAAGCTTTGTTTTCCTAGGCAAGCGGATCAGTCATATTATCCATCCATAGAACATTTATTATAACATCAACGACGATTAATACCATTTACAAGATTCATTCGGCCATCTTGAAAATCTGTCATTTTAACCAGTATTTTGCATTAAGGTGACAAAAAACGCTGTGTATTTGGACAGCCGTTATTGTCTGATCTTTCACCGCTTTCTTAGGAACAAGCTTTACACCCAGTTACTGGGACGTAAATCAATGAAGTGTCAAAAGTTAACTCATGTCAAGTAATCTGATTGGCCTTGGAAGGTAGGTAGGTCTTTGGTGTGGGATGCAACGTGTGTCGACACATTGCGCCATCCCATCTTCCTAGCACGGCAGGCTGTGCTGGAGCGGCTGCTGCGGGTGCGGAAAACCTCAAACGGCGCAAATACTCCAGTCTTATTGGGACTTATATGTTCGAGCCGTTTGGGGTTGAAACACTTGGGCCATGGGGTCCGAGTGCCCACTTAGTTTTTCGAGACATCGCCAGGCGGTTGGTCGACTCCACACGTGACCAGAGGGCTGGCCTATTTTTTGGCCAAAGAATCAGCATTGCCATACAACGTGGCAATGCTGCCAGCCTTCTGGGCACTTTTCCTGTTGACAGCGATGCGGATGAATTTTTTGATGCCCTCTGATTATTTACCCCCTCCCTTTTTTATATACTTGTACATATTATTATTATTATTTTAAGATTGTTAGGTTTTAAATTATGTCAATAGTAGAATATATTAAATAAAATGTTATCTGATTGGCTGTTGAAAACTTGCTCAACCAATCACAGCGGGTGACATTGCATTTAACAACTTGATAAGCTAATTTTGGTGTTGATTTTCGTTTCAGCAGTCGGGTGTTAGATTATATAATCATCGTTGACTTACCAAATAAAATGCCTTCATTTTGTTATTATTTTATAATTATCAAAGACGACGAGATAACTACATATAAGACCAAACGAATGTTTGTCGATTTACCTTAAGATTTGCGTCTTTTATAGTTACCGATAAACCAGTCCGAGCAGGGATGCCAATTATTATCAGTTTTAAATCTAGTTTCGATGTAATCTCAAATTGTTGTCTTTTTTATATTATGAAGTATTATAATATAAATATTCAAATGTCATTGCAGAAAAACAGCTGCGAATGCTTTTTGCGCCACAATAACAAGTGCGAAATTGTTGTAGACAATTTCGTCTGCTTAACCTTTTCCCGTCTTTTCCGTGTTGGGGTCGGCTTCCGGTCTAACCAGATGCAGCTGGATACCAGTATTTTACTACATGGAACGATTGCCTATCTGACCTCCATAACAGTTACTGGGTATTACGATACCCCATGGTAAAACTGGTTGTCAGACTTTCGGGTTTCTGACGAGCCGTAACGACTGCCAAAGATCCACAAATGACAGCCAAGACCAACGGCTTGACGTGATTTCCGAGGCATGGAGGGGTCTTGGTATGTAAAGATGGTGACCCATCCACGGACCAATCGCGGCAACCGTAGCTTAACCTGATCGATCTACCCTTGCGGCTGTTATTACTCAGCCACAAGCCCTGTGCTGTAGGCTAGACAAGGTGTAACATAATTAACGCACAACCTCTTAAGAGGTCATTGTACTCATCATTATGAACAACTTTTATTATGGGACCAAACCTGAAATCGCGAAAAAAAATCAGCTGTTCCCTACATGTTGACGAGTTATGCGAATATATGTAGGGAGCAGCAGATTTTTTTTCGCGATTTCAGGTTTGGTCCCATAGTAAAAGTTGTTCATAATGATGAGTACAATGACCCCTTAAGAAATTGTGCGTTATTTATGTTACATCTTTAAATATCTTCTAATTCCACGTTTGTAAGTCCGTACCTACTTACTTAATTATTAGAGCTCTCTTGTAAAAATAAATCAAGAGTTTTCATATTAATGAAAACTCTTGATTTATTTTATTTTATTTTATTGTATTAACAATAGAAAAAGTGAATAAGGCCTATTTTTAAGGTATCGAAACAAAAAAGCTTGTGCAATGGCATAAACAATAATCATACCTTAATAACAGACAGCGTACCCATAACCAAGGACAATAAAATTTACCGTATAGGTACTCAGTTTATGTACGATTTCGAATATTTATTTATTTATTTATAATTAATTACAACGGCTTGCGCCAATGACAGTAATTAAAAGGTAAGACTAAACATAAAGCTAAATATATTACATAATCAAAAACATATTACAAAAACCAATAATAAGCCAGAGATCAAACATGCTTAATGATAACTTTAAAAAAAGAAAATAAAATTAAATCGAATAAAATGATATAAATATATATATATATATATAATATAAAATAAGTCGCCCCGCAAGGAAGTATGTTGGGGCCAACCTTGTTCCTATTATGAATAAAATCAATAAAAAATACATGCATACATAAACTCACGCCTTCTTCCCATGGGGTAGGCAGAAACTACAGAACGCCACCTGCTACGATAATTACATACTCCTTTTGCCTCGTTTACGTTCATACATCTGGTCTTACACGCACGCCAATTGCGAGTAGTACGCACCTGACCTTTTTGAAGAACATCACCAATAAGATCACTATAATTATGTCTTCTTAGGGCGTCCCCACCCGGCGTTTTCACTCATATCTGCCGTGTAAATACCTTTTGTTAGTCGACTTTCATTCATCCTCTCAACATGACCAAACCATCTAAGCATACTCTTTTCAAAAAAATTTAAAGTAATAAATAATAAATGCCGATTAATTTTCCATTCTTGTTTCATCTAATACATAATGGCTATGAGGCTGACAAAAAAAAAAAACTAACTGAGACTGGTTAATCATAAATAATAACCTATCAATAAATCTAAATGTCTGTCTTATAAATACAATTGAATTAATCAAATAATCCTAAACTCAATTATAATATTAAACTATATATGCTTAGGCACTTAAAAAGAAGTACCTAACATAAGCAAAACTAGGCGTAAGTATAGAAGACATCAACAGGGAAAACCAGTCTGTTTATTAAGCACTCAAACTGGTTAGAAACATAATATTTAACTGGCAATGCGGCAATAATAACATTATGCAAAATAGATAATTATGTATATAATGTTGGTACCTAAACGGTATTATCATGTAAAAAATTGTTTGTTGCATCATGTGGCGTAATGGTACCGATGGCGCCCTTTGGGTACGAAACTCGTAAGTTTGAACCCGAATGGATTATTACCTTCAGCGATGAAAAAATGTCTCGCTGTATTGGATCGTTACGTTCTCTTCAAAATGGTTGAGCTGAATGCTGACCCCTTGACTATTCAAAAGTACCTGTAATTGTTTATCTATACTAATATTATAAAGAGGAAGAGTTTGTTTGTTTGTTTGGTTGAACGCGCTAATCACAGGAACTGCTGGTTCGAATGGAAAAATTCTTTTAGTGTTGGATAGCTCATTTATCGAGAAAGGCTATAAGCTATATAACATCACGCTACGACCAATAGGAGCGGAGCATCAATGAAAAATGTTGCAAAAACGGGGAAAATTTATTCCTTTTGAGAGCTTCCGTTGCGTGCGCTGCGTAAACGGATAAGATACACAACATTCATGTATGACGGAATTGTTTCTCTTTAAAAATTATAAAAAAAAAGTCCGCAATAGCATACTGTCCAGTACTACGTGACAAGAAAAACGCCTATTTTTGGCTGTTTTTAGGACCTGTCGAAGGCATTTGACCTGGTGGCTTATAATGTGCTGTGGGATAAGCTCCGGGAAGAAACCAGCACTCCCAGGGACATGATCAACATACTGAGATATTGGTACGGCAACCAATCCAACAATGTTAAGTGGGCGGGCTCATGTTCCACAGAGTACAGGTTGGAGTGTGGAGTGAGGCAGGGAGGCCTGACGTCACCACGGCTCTTCAACCTGTACGTTAATGGACTGATAGATGAGCTCAGCAGGGCTGGTGTCGGCTGTTCAATAGATGGCAATTGTGTGAATAACATTAGCTACGCTGACGATATGGCGCTGCTGAGCCCATCTGTTAAAGCCCTCAACATGCTCATAGGCATAGGTATGCGAGAGGTACGCAGTGTCACATGGCCTCAGGTACAACAGCAAAAAAAGTGAACTACTTGTGTTGAAGGCGGGTAATAAAACCCCCATGACCATTCCACCGGTTAGGTAGTTATATGGTACTAACATAGTTTTTTAAGCCTTTACTAATAATTTTATATGGAATTATGTTCTGAAATAAATAAATTAAATAAATATGCCTATCTTTTAAGGTTGGATCACTACAAGTTTTTAATGGTAATCAAATTTGTTATAAAATAGTGCATTATTTGCGAAGGTGTTTTCTTAAACATGATATAAATCCTTATCCAAATAAATAGTTTTATAATCAAGGTTGATTAAGTACATGTAAATTCCTTTTTAAATTATTCGAATCGGCCCTTTCGTTTAGAAATTTCGACGGGTATAAAAATGCTTAAAGAACGCTTAGTCTATTAGTTACCTACACATTTTATTTTTTATTGACTGTTTGAACGCGCTAATCTCGACCACTACCAGTCGGATTTGAAAAATTATTTTTGAATTTTATTACTGAATTCTTGAGGAAGGCTTGTAGCGTATAGTATATTACGCTAGGACCCTTAAAAGCTGAGCAAAAAAAAAAAAAGTAAGAACGAACGCTAAGCGAACACGAAGTAACAGGCGATGCGATGCGATGGGCGGAAGCTAGTTTGAAATAAATGCTTTGGTTTGAGTTGAGTTTGAATTGCGGGTAACGGGTATGCCCCTTATAACCAAAAAAGTACACGGTCTATTATATTGACCGTGTACTTTGAACCACCATGTGTTCATCATCACCTGCCTAACCTTTTCGCAACTGGTGGGATTGGCTTCCAGTCACATGCAGCTGAATAGCAGTATTTTACATGGAGCGACTGCCTATCTGACCTTCAAACCCAGTTACATATCGGATAACACAATAGCTACACCTTAGTAAAAATTGTTTGTAGACTTTTTTATTGTTAATTTATTTATTGAATCGCCAACAGAGGCTACACAATTCCATGCATGTTTACAAGAACAGGGAAAAATACAAGTGTGTGCTTCCAATATAAGAGTCCACATCATTCACTTATAATCTAGATAGGTAGGAAGGTACGTAGGCGAGCGTTCCCGGTCGACCACTTCTCAACCTTAACAAACACCTGAACTTATAGTTAATACAAGCTTTTGTCTGCAGGCTTCGCGCGCGTGGATATCGGAAAATCCACGGGAACGTACTACCGGGATTAAAAGTACTCTGGGTCGCTGGTACGCTAGGTCACAGGACCACCTAGTTTAAAAGTCAGGGTTTACCTTATCCGTATGACCTTTAGTTAACCAAGTTATGTATCCTAGTTTTAAGCAATGTCAAAGGTTTTTGTATCAATAAAGATTTATTATTATTTCCTTTATTACATTAAATACACATAAACTATATTTTTAAATATTAGAATATAAAAACTATAAATTCATTTAAAAATACAAAAAATGGTAGCCCACGGGTATAGGGAACAGGGTCCAAGCTACCGGCGGTCACGGCTCCAGAGAGAGGTACCTCCTAACAATGCGAGCCGTGTCCAGAAGTACCGCTTTCTGAATCAAGCCCTTAATCCAGCTGCCCAACGAGATCCTCCTTAGATGTTGGTCGAGGCTCTTGGCAATTAAACCATTGGCTGATACGACTACCGGCACAATGATCGTTGACCCACATGTCGACAACCTCGCGAGCCAAGTCAAGATACTTGATTTGTTTATCTTTTTCGGCTTTCACAAGGTTCCCGTCATGCAGGACCAATCAATCAATAAATAATCATTGCGCGCCGCTCTATTCGATCCACCACCACTATATCAGGCTTATTGCCAACAATAGTCCTGTCAGTGATGATGGATCGATCCCAGTACAATGTGATATTTCCATTTTCGAGAACTGACACGAACACGCCATAAACGCGCATATGACATGCTGTTATAAAATCTCTGACATTTGTTATGTAATAATTTTTGATCTTCCTTGGTGACTTTTAATTTATAACATCATTCAATTTCTTTAACATTCTTTAGATAAGTAAGTGCTGACAATTTTCATTTTATTACATTTTTATTTTCATTACATCATTCAATTTCTCATCACACATAATTTATGTCCTGAGGGCTAATATCGGTCCCTGAGAACGCCCGCCTCACAAAGCGCATCACTCTAGGGCGAGTATTGCCCTCTCTGAAGCAGATTAGTTTGCCGATGAGCGATCTGGGCCCACCAATACAGCGCTTAGTTCTGCACTGCCAAGTTCGTACTGCTGGTGTCGGTCGTGTAGCTCTAGAATCATCAGCTTGACGTGAGCTACACGACTTGCCGCTACAGCCGCACAGTACAGAATTGAATGAATGTCAGTGAGGTCTTCGCAGTCATCAAAATATGTAGTTTGACAACTGCGAATCCAAAACCGCCACCAGCGCCCTATTTTTGTTATGCATGGGCAAACGAGGTAAGCGTGGTCTAAGTTCGGGCGACATGAACCGATATTCTCGAATCGCATCCTCCAAAGCACTCCTCAATTGCTCATTGCACTGGGTACTTACATTTGTAGCTCTGTCGTCACTTCCCTCGTCAGCTTGACTTGTATTGCACTGTAGAGTCTGCGACGGGGGGGCGACCACAAGGTTACTCTGTATTTCACTTCGCAGGCGATCAAGTGCAGTGTCATCTAACATATGATTACAGTGGATGACCCGCACCTGATCCGATAGTCGTTGCGCCGAAACGTTGACAGCTAGCTCAAGCACCTGAAAAAGAGAGAGCATCCGAACACGGTACGCGGTCAGATTGTTTCCTCCTCCTGTAGCCCCATAGTATGAGTGCATGACATTTTCGTTGATGGATCGTGTCCATCTCATGCGCTGCACACTTTCGCCGGGAGCTGAGACCCTATCAGAGGCCGGTGGGCCTCGAGGTCCTAAGCCGTCCGGCGGCCGACGTCCTCCCCGTCGACGAGCAGGTGGTGGCGACGTCGGCGGGGGAAAATATTATATAATAATTATTATTACTCTATGTGTTAATCATATCTGTGTGTGCCAAATTTTATCTAAATCCGTTCAGCCGTTTTTGCGCTACTCTGGAACATACACTCAAACAAACAGACAAACGGACAAAAATTCTTAAATTACTATTTTATTATATGTATAGATAAGTCTGAAATCACCAACTCGTCTTGAGCAAGCGTGGTGATCAATGCTTTCTTCTCTGTTCGAGAAGAGGCCTTTGCCCTGCAGTGGGGCTATAATAGTCTTGTGGTGGCATATCTACATTGCCACATGCGAACGCATCATACTGAGATCACACAAAATCCTGCATCGCGCAAGCAGAGTTTACCGTGCTACTAGCATTTATACAACGTCCCGACATCAATCTTATCGTCGGGCAGTACGACACCCGTCTGGTCGGCGGATCCTCCTTTTTCTATGGAGGATTACAGACACAAGCTAGTATATTTATTTATAGGTATTTATCTTCATAATAAAAATAAAAGAACAGGTAACATTAAGAACGGGTTTATTTCATAATAAATTTGCAGTTTAAAAAAAATAATAAAAGTGCCAAAAACTCGAGTTGAAAAGCTTGAACCACACAGTAGGTAGTTATATTTTACATCAAAGTACTATTATACGTATTACGAATTTATTAATACTTATGTTACAATAAGTTCTGGGTTTAATTGAAGTTATTCGTAATGAAGTCGCTTAGTGAAGTTGTTTACTTGCCGCCGCGCGCGTAGGCGTTGTCGTCTGAAAAACAAACAAAAGTTTATTAGAAATCATCATTAAATAAATAAACCCTTTCTAAGTTCACAATTGACTAACGGTGAAGAAACATCTTGAGGAAATTCTCTTGTTTTGTGTTGTTGGATGGCAAACAAGCGCTCTGGATTTTCAACGCACTGCTCAACACCGAGAGTTGAAATTCCAACAATGTACTTTTTTGACGTGCTGGGATGCACTCTGTTAGATGCAACACCGAGAGTTGAAAATCCAGTGCTTCGTAGGTACCTGGGCTGAGTGGTCACAGCCACTTATGAGCATCTGCAATACCAGAAGCATAGTAGATGCATTGGCATACCAGGGACAACAATTAAAAATAACAAACGCAGCTCAAAATGATACATCAGGCACATGCCTGGAATTGATTGGTATTTGTGCTCCACATGTGACCCACACACACAGTATTCTTTAGGGGGTTGTAAAATATTATAGAGACCAGTTGTACCATATTGAAATAACTGATATGCTTTACACTATCTCTTTCATCATTATGAACAAGTTTCACCATGAGGCCAAACTTGAAATCGCGAAAAAAGTAGGTTCTCCATAAAATCATGTCATTTATGTTCGCATCTTAGCTCGAAAAAATGAAGGGAACAGCAGATTTTAGTTTGTTTTAGGTTTTTCGTTATTTTAATTACCTTTTAAATATATGTACCATTTCGTAGCACCAGTGTTTTTGTTAGTTCAAGTGTTACTACTGATGTGCGGTTGATTGTACTTAGCCGTCACGTCCGTTTTTCTAATCTGCTTGCATTCTACTCTGACATACAATGCACAACCTAAACCGCTGGGTCTAGAACCATTAACTTTTGTTAGAAAACTAGAGTTCCTTAAAAATGAAGGTGAGAACTAAGGAAGGATTTTTGAAAATTCATTTCCTAAAAGGGTTGAGGGTAATAGGGGATGAAAATGTGTACCTATGGAAGTTCGTAATATTTGCCAATTGGGAAATCCCATCGGGCTTGTACTTACATTGCTTGCCGGGGTAGGGGGGGCGGCTGTTCGGGGCCCAGGCTGGTGAAATGTCTGTTGAAGGAGGAAAGTTCATGAGCAACTCAATTTTTTATAGCTGTACTGTAACACGCCCATGGTTATGTCTAATTTGTCAGTCTTTTCTCGATAAGACTCACTGGTAAGATTGTTGAGGGCCAACGATAGGTACATAAATAAAGAGGTAGATATCGCAATAGCGCGCGCAAATTTTGCAGACAAATTCAGACAATTGTTGTAATTTGATTTAGTCGGCTAATAGCAGCGAGCGAAACGATGCGTGTCAAGCGCAACACACTACAGATAGCTATCTCTTTCTGTATCATATGTTCCGTATTATCTATCGCAGTCGTAGTTGGAAACTAATATACACTTTATGTAAGTACATTTATAATAACAACGCAACGATCAGATCGCCGCCGCTCAGTATGAACGTAACGTATATTTCCTTTA
Organism: Fissipunctia ypsillon; assembly: GCA_947568875.1. Classification (NCBI taxonomy): domain Eukaryota; kingdom Metazoa; phylum Arthropoda; class Insecta; order Lepidoptera; family Noctuidae; genus Fissipunctia; species Fissipunctia ypsillon. The sequence goes on along the minus strand of OX387659.1, from coordinate 7,623,354 downwards.
TAATATCATTATTGGGTGCTATGTAATTTTGTCTCACTCGAAATGAGTCGTGGAAATCGAAATCTGATTGGTCGTCTAGTTTCATCCGAACCAATAAAATACATGATTGCAGTGTTTTTAACACTCCGAACCACAGTTGACAGAAATAAAAAAAATAAAATGATGCTATTTTTACAGTGTATTTAGTAGATGTGCTTGTGGAAGGAGGGCTTTGTGGCAAAAAAATAACAGCCGCACGGGGCGATCGATCAGGTTAAGCTACGCTTACCGCGGTTGGTCCGTGGATGGGTGACCATCTTTACATATCAAGACCCCTCCGTGCCTCGGAAAGCACGTTAAGCCGTTGGTCCCGGCTGTCATTCGTGTATCTTTGATAGTCGTTACGGGTCGTCGGAAGCCCGAAAGTCAGACAACCAGTCTTACCAAGGGGGGGGGGGTATTACCCAGTAACTGGGTTGTGGAGTCCAGATAGGCAGTCGCTCCATGTAAAATACTGATATTCAGCTGCATTCGGTTCGACTGGAAGCCGACCCCAATATAGTTGGGAAATTTAGTAGATGTGCAAAAACGCACGTATTATGAAAAATAACTATTTGAATACTTATAAATAAATGATCTTACCGGGTGTCTCGTATGTGGGCCTGCCGAAAGCTTGGTCAGCTGTAAAACCATAAAAAATCTCTCATTAGTAGGTACACGGTACACAGAATTGAATTTACGATTAGTATCTACTGTAGCGCTAGAAGAGCGCTACTTAGCTAGAAAAGCTGTGTGGCGGCGTAGAATAATAGATGATAAACTTATATTATATATTATTTAATTGACATTATTTTAATGACCGAATGCAACCACAGTTATTTTCTATCAGCCTGTACGACATAAGGTCGCCTTTTGCATGTAATCTTTATAGTACCTGCCTACGCGGTAGCAAAAAAAAAATGTCAGCGCGCTGTTCAATTTTCAGCTTTCGGCTACGCGCCGAGCGTTGAAAATCTAACAGTATGCTTTTGTTGAGGCACTCATTTATGTGTCGCGTAAAGTAACCCGTCTCTCGTAGAACGCAATAGTTCCCTGAACCTCCTATGTTACCCTGATTTGGGCATGACGCAGCAGAGAAAAAGTTTTGCTTTTTCTTAATTTCAACTCGACCAGGGTACTGATTTATTTTTACAGAATAGTTATGAAGCACTTACGGTTGTCGATGATAACTGAAACAAAAGAAAAAAGAAGTCAGACACTTGTGAGTTAATTAATTACTTAAAATAGGTATACTGATTTATTGATTTTTTTTGGTACCTATTTTATTTTTATTTTTTAGGTTTTTCCGTAATTTTTAGGCTAAAGACGAGAAAATTTTAACAAGTGGAAAAAATGCGCGACACCGTTCCGTTGGCACTCTCAACCCTTATGAAATTATTCCACGTTTTTAAGCACAAATTATAATTACCCCAGCTGAGACACAGGCCTCCTCTCTGTGAGAGGGAGTGGACCATAACTCACGCGGGCCCAGTGCGGGTCGGTAGATGTCACATGTCTTCGAATTTTTGGTTCTAGGACATGCCGGTTTCCTCACGATGTTTTCCTGTACCGTTTTGTGAGCAGTGGTGATTAAATTATTTACACAAAGTAAAGTGCCTGCCTGGGTTCGAACCCACAACCTATAACTCGTAAGTCGGGGCCGTTACCACGGGGCCACCACTGCTCTCAGCGCAGAGTACCTATAAGCCTTAGAAAATAGTAAGGACGACGATATAAGTAAGTATGTAGGTACAAATCTTAGATACTAATCTTTAGAGGTCTGTCTGAGGTTTGTGAGGTTTGTCTTAAGAACAGTACCAACCTTGTCCAGGGGTGTTGTCTACCACATGCACTGAAATAATATGAAACATGACAATTAAAAGCAAAGCCATACATATCAGTCTTTGGCTGTGATATATAATGTATGTTCAGCCATAACATAAGATCTAACTAAAATAGTGTTAATAACTAAAAAGATGATCAGGACTTTCCATGTTCCACAATATCTTGAAGTTTTCAGAAAAAAATAAGATCCTTCAATTATTTTAATAATTTATCGCAATGAAAACTACTTAATAATAAATTTAAATAACGCCCATTTGTATATTAGCTCGAAACTTTTAATGCCTGTATTTTACACAATTATGGTAAGATCTTATATTATTTTAGAAAGTTTGCTCACCAGCAGTCGGGTCACTGGGGTTGTTGTCGACAACGTGCACTAAAAATGATAACATGAACAATTATTATTGAGCAAAGCATGGTACGACCACCAACAGCATTCGAGAGCGAGCATTCACTATATGTTAACATTTTTGAATAGTTAAGAACGGCTACATTAATTGGTTATTAAGTTTTTTGTACAATTCTTATACAAGATAAGCTTGGGAGATAGAGCATGGAACTCTTCAATATATGACAGCAAATGGCCGGCAATTGCTGCAAGAGTATGTCTACGTATTGTTTATTTGCCACTCAAAATAAAACTAAATTCACCACAATCAAATCTAAAACGGTGCTACTCATTTACAAGATAGTGATTTTTTTGAAGGCGGGTTTTTACTTTTTTTTTTTTTATTTATAATTTAGGAAGTTTGCTCATCGGCAGTCGGGTCACTGGGGTTGTTGTCGACAAAGTTCACTAGAAACAACATATGAACGATTATAAGCAAAGCATGGTACGGCCACCAACAGCGTACGAGAGCGAGAATTATGTGGATATTTGAATAGTACAGACAATTTATTAATGTCATACCTATATGTAAATTAAAGTTTGGAAATATGAAACCATCAGTAATTTTGTAATTGCAATTGACCTTGGCTTTAGAGCTGTCTCGTAGACTTTATACCTATGTATAAGTTTTTAGTCAAGGAATGAAAGGATTTAACCCCTTTCGGTATAATTTTGCTTGTACACTATTTAGCTAATGAAAGTAATAGTATAAAAAGATAAGATATGTAGAGAAAGGAATAATAAATTTATGTTCGAAAAGTGCTTCACCTTTTCGTTCCGCGAATATTTATGATTTTTTATTTATTTATTTATTTATCATGCTCACCTTGACACGGGTTGTTGGGGTTGTTGTATTGAAATTGATTGTTGTCGACAAAGTGCACTAGAAATAATATGACATATTTATAAGCCAAGCATTATAAGTACGCCCAGTTACAGAGAAGCATTCGAGAGCGTTAATTCTCAATGTGAATAGTGCACTTTATGAAATGTAGATTGAAAATGAGAAAACCTGTAAAGTTAAATCATGCTGATTTTCACCTTGTCTGAATCAGATAACTTCCAACAGTTTTAGAATGCAAATCCTAAAGTGCTAAATTGCTTATTGTAAGTGCTAATAATTAAATACATATGATAATTTTAATGTCGCGTGCTCACCATTGCCCGGTCTGTTGTTGTTCACGAAGTGCACTGAAAATAATATGTCCAATGTGAGCACTTTCGACGCGTCCCAAGTGAAATCACATTCAAAAGCTAGCATTCGCAACATGAATATTTTATCGAGCATTTCCTTTTAATACTTTCAGGGTAAACATTCATTCATGAGCATTGAATAGAGCATTTAAAGAAGCTCAATGGTTTATTTGGAATAAATTATTATTTACAATGCTGTATGCTCATACACTTAGCATTCACATTTCGAATGTTTTAATTTGAAATACTTTATTTTTTAAATTAATTAATGTGCTCACCCGGTGTAGGTCTGTTAACTCCAAAATTCCCTGAAAATAATTTTATTGAAGTAAGCAAGCATTTGGGTTTGTGACGTGACGTTTGTGACGTGCATTCTAAAGTGAGCTGAGTATTGTGACCTGTGTTTTATATATCTATGATTGTGACTGATTTTTGTCTCTCTCGTATTCGTAGAAATATAAAAATCTATGCTCGTATTTAATGAAGCGCCCAATCACTAACCTAAGGGTGGGAATACACATGCCTGTATCTTTACAAAACTACTTATACAAGTAGCTTGGATGCCATTGTGACATTCACCAATCAGAAGCTATTAAGGTACTATTAGCATGCAAGTTACTTGCATACTTTTGTTCAAGCTACAGGCATGTGTATTCCCGCCCCAACTACAGGCACAGATGAGCTAAATAACCCAAGGGGTGAAACCATTAAGTACCTACCTACGGTGAAGAAACCTATCCTTCTATCTCAGAGTGCAGTTTTCGTGTGATCATAAGACGAAATTGTTGTTGGTTAGTTTGGTAAGTAATTGTATAGTTAGTATAGGTAATCGTGCAAAAGTGGCGGCTTATTCAAAGGTCTTATCGATCGGAGGTATGTTTTAGTAGTTTTTATTTTATAACACTTAGAAGTCAGCTTGCGATTAGGTACCGATCTATTAGTCACATGGGCTTACCTTGGCCAGGATTGTTGTTGTCAACGAAGTGAACTGCAAGCAATATAAACTTCTAATGAGCAAAGAATGGATCCTGACTCAAAGTACTTACATATGTACTTATTTTGAAGTAGGTATTATTTAACACAAGTTTTTTTTTTATACTTAATTATTATTAGGAACTGACAGTTTTAATTAACATTCATTGTGTCATTTTTTTTCACTTATAACAAAAAATAGTTTTTTTTTTTTAAACCAGGTTCATTGTACCTTTCGGGTGCGAATTATACCCCTTAGCCTTACTCCCGTCTCATCGTAACAGAAGGAACCGTGGGGTTTAATTAGGTAGAAGTCCGACACAACCCTCTATTGTTCCCAGAGGGAGAATATCCATCACGATTTCTCCTCACAAAAAAAAATCCTTTAAAAATTATTATACATAATAGGTACTTGACTCACCTTGTTCTGGGTTGTTGTCGACAACGTTCACTGAAAACAATACATAAGCACACATAAGCAAAGCGTTTTCATCGTCTTGTGGATGAAAATAATCTTTATGTTCATGCAATAAGAATAACGTTTAGAAGAGGCTATATATAGAATAAAATAGCATAGAAAAAGAAAATTATGACCATGTATATATGTCGCAGTAAGATGGCTGTAGCTGTCATATATGTAGTTATATCCCTAGGGATATAACTATATTCCGTAATATATGATAGTTATACGAAAGCGGTTCATAACTAGCTTACTAGGAATATAACTATGATACGAGCACAATCTAGTAATATAGCTATTAGGGCACTCCGAGCAAATAGGTTAGGTTAGGATAGAACTGTGACCAACAACGCGCGAGCCGAGCGAGCGAAGCGAGCGGTGCCGCGGTAACGGCCGGCGAGCGTCGTAGTAACAAAATTAAGGCACTCCGACAGTTATCAACCGCTTTCATGTAACTATATTACGGTATTTAGCTATATGCCTAGGGATATAACTATATGACGGCTATAAGCATCTCACTGCGACATATATTCATAACACACGACAGTCTAAACCTGCAGTACCTAATTATTAAATATAACCTCTAAGATACTACATAAACATACGGTAACAGTAGCTTCGAAAATACTACAAAAATATTAATCTTCTTTAATTAAGTTATAATAAATTGGCTTTCATGATAACTACCTAATCACGATTACTACTCAAACTGCTTCATTAAAATCAAAAAAAAAATTATAAGTTCATAACACAATAAAATCTGACGAAACTCCTAATATGATTAGGTACATGATTACAAGTTACGAGTTGTAATTTAAATAACGCACAACTTCTTAAGGGGTCATTGTAGGTACTCATCATTATGAACAACTTTTACTATGGGACCAAACCTCAAATCGCTAAAAAAAAATCAGCGGTTCACTACATTTATGTTCGCATAACTCATCAAAATGTAGGGAAAAGCAGATTTTATTTCACGTTTTCAGGTTTGGTCCCATAGTAAAAGTTGTTGATAATGTTGAGTACAATGGCCCCTTAAGAGGTCGTGTGTTATTTAAATTACACCTTAAAGGTGTATGCGTTATTAGTACGTTTGGCATAGGTACCTTGGGCACGAGCAGCAGCCATGGCGATCAGCGCCAATGCGAAGAATACCTGGAACACGTAAAACACCTTCATTGTAACACTGATTCACTTTCAGACTGATGGAATTTTTAAATAAATATGAATTTCCAAATGTTGACACTGTGACAGGTATATGATACGGACTCGATTTATCTTATCGATAAGATTAGTGCGTTACTTATCAACAGGTCTGATCCCTGATCCCTGATCACCTGGCTTTTTTTAGCCTAATTAAGTCCAAAATTTAGAACGAGATTAATTCAAATAAATTATTAAAATCCATACCAATAATTATTATGAATGGGAAAGTAACTCTGTCTGTCTGGCTGTGTTACCTTTTCACGCCAAAACCACTGATAACCGATTGTTATAATATTTGACAGGTAGGTGCCTGATGAAAGACGCTATAACTTTTCATCCTGGATCGCAGACGAGGTCTCTGGCCACAGCTAATACCTACTACATAAATCATTGAGGTTTTATTGGGTTTTCCTATCTGGAATTTCTCAGTAGCCGCCCTGAGCCTGGATTTGTGCCGGTTGATGACAATAGGCTCGCCCCCTATTACATGGGACTTAAACATAACTGGCGAAATGTGGGTGTACTATAGGGACATCTCTGCCCAACCCTTCGGGGGAAACAAGGAGTGATGTTATGTTATGTTAAATCATTGAGACTGCCTCGTTGGTCTAGCTGAGCGAGGAAGATGATTTCTTGGTTCTGTTCCTAGCTCGGTGAAAGTAGTATTGGGTTTATCCATGCGGAATTTCTTAGTAGCAGGCCAATATGTCTGAATTAGGGTCCCCTATTACACAAAGTTTAAACAAAGCGAAATTTGGGTGTATTTTAAAACTCTGCCTACCCCTTTGTAGGAATACAAGAGAGATGGTAGCGTTTTAATTAACAAACAAGAAATAACGATCTTGCTTATAATCAAAACAAATATTATGTTATTTCATTATCACCATATAAATACAGACAAAAAACCCAAAGAATCTGTGATATCAAGGACTTCCGCGGAATAAGACCTGTTTCTGAGATTTGAATCACATGTAAATACTTACATACTTATCAAGTTATCACACACATAGCCTTCGCATTGTCTACCGGACCGTTTGTTCATATATTCAAACAATTTGATTTGGCGTCCATTGTTTGCGCACAAAAAAAATCAATTTGGTTAAGCCATTGAATTACTTAGACACGGTGATTTGGAAATAATAAAATTGACGAAGGTTATTTTTGTTGAAGAAGACCTGCAAAAGATCGCGGATACTGAACATGTAGAATAACGTGTGGCGAAGAAAAACAAATAAACAATACATGAAAGCAAAATCAAAATCGTTTGTTTGCATATAGGTATTATTACTAGATACATAGTCACAATTTATAGGAGTAGCTATGTATATATTACGATAATCAAGGAACAATTAAAAGCAGACGTACAATTTAAAGCAGAGAAAATTAAGGCACAGATTTTGATATTATTACAGAGAACGCCATAAAAGATCCTAACCCGCAAACGGACCATAGCACATAAGGAAATATAACATAGATTGAAATACTTACTTATTACGTGGGTCAGTAAAGAATAATGAAACCATTAATCACACAATGGCAATTAATAATTGCGTACTTAAGTACACAAGTTATAGAGACAATGTCGCGCAATAAAATGATAGGCAGGTATACAGACATTCTCAATAAAAAAAAAATGTAATTATGTCGTTATCAGTTTGCAATCAAGTTGACCAGTCACTCTTTTATACTAGCTTTTGCCCGCAGCTTCGTCTGCATAGAATTCGAAAATTATGCCACGGGTAGGTACTGCCGGGATAAAAAGTATCCTATGTCCTGATCACAGCTCCTGACCCAGGTCATGTCATCTAGCTGTGTGCCAAATTTCATGCATCGGTAGTGCATGAAACAGTAACAGACAGACAGAGTTACTTCCACATTTATAATTTTAACAAGTATGAATAGCGTGGATGACTTTTGTTTGCGCAAGTTTGTTGTTATTTTTAATATGATCGGTCTTATCGTGGGTTATCTTAATTTATTAAGAAACTGAAACTGTTTTATTTATAAAAGTAATTACCTTATCTATAAGCAATGCAATAATTGGGGAAGTTATAAGTAGTAGTAGCTGAGTTTACAGAAAACTTCTTTGAAGACATCAATATTTACCATTAGGAGCTGTAACTTTTTTTAAACAATTTGGCAAAAACAAAATGTATTTAAGTTAGCTATTTGAGTCAGTTACATGTACAATTATCATGGTTTATGTTTACAAGGTAAATTGTCTCATTTTACGTTTACTTCAGATATTTTATATTGATCTGGCAGACACTTAACAAGCGTACGTTACAGAGCTTGTGTTAAACTTCAGCCCATCTTTGAGGTGTTCCTCAGGGATCGATACTGATACTTGGACCTTTAGGCTTTATGATGTTATGTTTATGCCCAGTGGTCAAGGCAAATCCGGTCATATTCCAATGTAATTTTTTTAAATTCATTATATGTAGGTACCTAATTTCTAAGTTTACCTTGGACATCACTGACATCGGAAAGGGAAAAACATCGTGAGTAATAAATGAATGGAACGTTAATGAGGCATGACTGTGTGAAAGAGCTGAATGCTAAGGTGTAAGTGAGTCAGATGATATATGCCAAATATGTAGGCTCGGGATGACGTGGAAGATATTAAAAAGGTAGAATGATAGTTGACTTTTGAATGACGGAGTAAAGACGATAAGACGTGATTTTTTAATTAAGTTATATTTTTATGTGTTTTACTAGTTTATTTAAGAATAAACCAGTTTAAGGTATTCTTTTGCTTTTCTCTAAGTTCAGCCCTTTTATTCCCACATAAATATAAGTCTGAAACCGCTAATTTGCCTTGAACAAGCATAGTGATCTATGCTCATGCCTTCTCTGTATGAGAAGAGGCATTTGCCCTGCTGTGGGACGATAATAGGCTAGCATTACAATGAAAATAGACTTGGAAATTAATTTAGCCAAACTACCCCAAATCTTGAGCAGCGCAAGAACAACACACACGTATCACACAAAAAATATCTGTTCGTTAGATACAGTTTTTGTATGGAAAAAGTTGGAAGTCAATTTTATTCCACGGATAAAAAGATATCTGACGTAGCAAAAATCAACCATAATAACAATATTATACCTTCAACTGTCATGTTCTGAGACAACTAAATTTCTATTGTTTCCGGCCTCTACGAGGCCGATCAACAGCGGAGAGGCAAAAAGGTACACAAGAGAAAATACGAAAAATAAGTAGATATATACATGAGTTTAAACAACGATAAACACGTTTGTGAGATAACACGATCTTTAAACTCCACATTAGACAAGCAACTGCTCATACAAGATGTAACATAAATAACGCACAACCTCTTACGGGGTCATTGTACTCATCATTATGAACAACTTTTACTATGAGACCAAACCTCAAATCGCGAAAAAAAAATCAGCTGTTCCCTACATTTTGACGAGTTATGCGAACATAAACGTAGGGAGCAGCTGATTTTTTTTTTCGCGATTTGAGGTGTGGTTTGGAGTTATGCGTTAATTATGTTACACCTTGTATAAAAAAACGCCAAAAATAAATAAAGACAGCCACCAAAATCTATATTTTTCAATGTTTTTCCTGCTATAATTTAATATAAATTTTTAGAAATGACTAATATTGTAGCGTCAGGAAACAAGTTTTGTTTGTTATGTAATTTTATGTTATGGCAAAGAAACAAAAAATTTTATTATAGTGACTCACCGAAAATGCCCTCATTTTGTTTAATAATATCACAGATGATGAGAGAACTATAAGACCAAACGAGTACGTATGCCGATTTTTTTTTACTGTAGTGTCTTTTATACTGAGGTGACCGATAACCTGTCCGACCTAAGCGAATATTGTTCAAATAGTGAAGCGTTCAAATATTTGGTACGAGGCGATGTACAAATAGTTCCAAAATATTTTCCTGTACAATTCCAGTAATTTCATGTCATCGTTCATCTGTTCAAATGTTATCTACGGGCCAAGACGATATGTTTTTATTTCAATTCTATGAATTGATTTTGTTTGTTATTAATTATCTTACTTTCAATCGAAAACCATCTGTATTCCTGAGGTCTGTTGAAGATAGTTTGCTCTGTTATCGTTTTTAATAACATTTAGTATATGTGAAGCTGTTACCATAAAGGTACTCAGAAATTGATAATATTCTACTCTAATTACTTGCCTTCTCCACCCAACCTTGTAGTTTTCGGAAACAATAGGTACGTTAGTACATACCTAGACCATATTTTTCGTTGGTCTCGTGGCTGCTGAGCGTGAGGTCCTAGTAGGTTCGATACCCAGGTCGGGCAAAGCGTTAGGTATTGGGATTTTTCAATAAAAAATTTCCCAGTAGCTGCCCGGAGTTTGGAAGTTGGTGGTGTGACACCCCCGTGCCTAAGAAGATGGTCCTGCGCCTGATCTCTCCTCGGTTCTGTCGAATGGCCGTGCCATCGGACTATGAGAGTAAAGGAATAGAGAGTGCAGGTGTACTCAGGAGATATAATAATGCATAATGGTGGTTCTGCAAGGTGTGTTTGCGCAAACATTAGAGCACTATAATATAAGTACGCAGTAGGCGTACTTGGGCCATTGAGATTGTCCGCCGTGACCGAAATTCGGTCGGGAGGATATTTTCCCTTCGAAAAATGGGGAATGCAGTACAAATATATCACGCCTGTATTCTCCAAAGGGGTAGGTAGAGGTCTATATTACCTACATAGGTATGTATGTCGACCCAGTTTTGCCAGTAACTTTCAGCAGTAAATACCAACCTAATAATGAGCACAATGCTGCCGCTCTCACTTCAAAAATCCTGACCGATAAACTCTCACTAAAAAAAATATTTAAAAGACCTAGTTTCGACGTCACTTTTGTGGTAAATTGTGTTTCCAAAAAGTAAGTACTTATATTTTCATGTTATTTACACTAGGATAGACAGAGTAAGTAATTTGAATTCGACCGAATTTCGCTCGGCGATGTTTTTGCATCTATGTAATATGTACAAATATATTAATTGCTCTTTGTCCTAAAAGTGTACTAGGTACGTGAAACTGAAATAACAAAACATTGTGTAGTTGCTAAATACGTAAAAACAAAATGCTATATTCGTACCTGCATAACATACTTATACGTTAAGAGAATTGTAGACTAGGTGGCCACCTAGTACCCACCGGTGGGTACCATCCTTCTAGTAGTCTAAAAATATTTTTCCTTAAAATCGGAACAGAAGTAAAATTATTATAAGAATTAGAGCTCTGAGCTATTTATATGAAATGCTGCAATACAATGAATCGAATAATTTAGTGTCAATATAAATTATGTGCAAAAGTAGCTGCGCTAATCAACTCCGTCGCTGACTGTACTTACTTATTACATAAAATATGCGATTTTTATCAAGTACCTTCATGTTACCTATGTAAATTTTGCTATGTTCAATTTACTTAGCATCTCTCTTGTTTGTATGTTATAGCAAACAGGTAAAATTAGGTAGGTATCTACATCATCAGTGGTATCATGTACAGTGAGCAACGGAAATCTTTTTGACCGATTTTGATTTCATTTTTTTAACCGACATCAAAAAAAGAAGGAGGTTCTCAATTCTGTTGCGTTTTTAATTTGTTACCTCAGAACTTCGTCATATATGAACCGATTTTAATTTTTTTTTTTTTGTTTGAAAGGGTAGTTTTTAATAATAACTTTTGGATGCAAATAATTAAAAGCATTATTTTAGCCTATACCGTCCCACTGGTCCCACTGGATTTAATTCCCTTCTACGTCCCTGTCAACTATCTACCAGTGGCGAGGCTTGACATTTCGTAGGAGGGAAGCCGAAGAAGAAATAGTTTAGTTATTAATAGTCATACAAATACGACTACCACGTTGTGGCGCCGGCTTATTAGGTACAAATTGTGTTGTTGTTGGAATATACATTACTTGGCAATCGTAGACATTACTGAATGTTACTTTTCAATAGTGGTAGGTGAAGTTACTCTTCTCGCTTCGCCTCTGCTGTCTACTGCCATTTGTCTGAAGCCAGCGAAGCAATTGCGTAACATACTTGCAGTAGGAATCGGTGTCATTTTGACAGTTCAACAACATTCATTGCGTTATTCAAGTTGTTGAGCAGACAAATTACGTATGAAGCAATGGATTAGCAATTTGCTTTAAAATTATTCAGATTGTGATTGATAGTGTGTTACGCAATTAGGGTGCTGTAGTCCTTTAGATCGGAGGAAGATAGGGGGCTTGTGGCTAAGAAATAACAGCCGCACGGGTTGATCGATCAGGTTAAACTACGCTTGCCGCGCTTGGTCCGTGGAGGGGTGACCAATACATATCAAGACCCCTCCGTGCCTCGGAAAGTGCGTTAAGCCGTTGGTCCCGGCTGTCATTCGTGTATCTTTGACAGTCGTTACGGGCTGTCAGAAGCCTGAATCTGACAACCAGTCTTACCAAGGGGTATCCTATTAACTGGGTTGTGGAGGTCAGAGAGGCAGTCGCTCCATGTAAAATACTGGTATTCAGCTGCACATCCGGTTTGACTGAAAGCTGACCACAACACAGTTGGGAAAAGGGTAGGCAGATGATGATGAGTCCTTTAGATCGTCTTTTTCTTAGCGTGTTGGTATAATATAAAAGTCCAGGGGGCCTACCACCACCTCTTCTCAAGGCCGTAGCCAGGAATTTACTTCGGCCCCCAGTCGAACTCTAGACCAGAGACAATAAGTAACATGTTTTTAAGTAAGCATATCAGGGTGGCAGGGACATCGACAGGCAAACTGTATTATCAAACAATATGTTATCGAAAAAAAAAATCTTCTGTTTCATCGAAAAATGCAATACCTACGCGGTCAAAATGTTTGAAACAGCATTTTTTTTTTAAAACCGACCAAAAATTTCAACGCAGCTCAGAATCATGATCCATGGTACAGTCAGTACAGTATTTAAGGATTATACTAACTTAAGGAGTTCTTTAACTGATTATAATGATTATAATTCTGTAAACACATTTAAGTTACGGTCGCGAATCATACTTTAATCAACATACACCCAGACATTGAGCCGCAAATTGCAAAAATCGTAAGAAAATTTGAATTTCGCGGGCTACCTTAGCGCTTCCCCCTTAAGGGTCCCCGAAAAGATCAATTGAGTTATCAATTGTTACGTGATTGGTACACATTGATCGTCTACCAAATGCAATTAAAGCGACTGACTGTTTCGGGGACCCCTTACACTTAAAAAAAAAGCAGTAGGTGAGTATAGGTAAACACTGCTCTTATTCTATTGAAACTCCACACTACACTAGGTACGCCATACGCCAGATCAAAGTCAAAGTGGTCGACTGTACCTATTTTGTATACCTAATACACTAGTATTCTAGGTTCATTCTCAAAAAACCAGTTTTTGCATAAAATTATCTAAGTAAGCACTAACTTAGGTAGGTTTCTATTTATTGGATAAATCGACAAAAAATCTACGAAATAGGTAATCGGAAATGAAAAATACTTTCTGTCAATGATAGATTATAGGTATTTTTAAATGTCTAACTATAGGTCTCCGAAGTAATTACAGCGATCTGGAATTTATTATTACATTTTCTAAAAAAAAATGTGCCTTTTGCGAAACTGTGCAAACTTACCTACTGTAGCTTGAGTAGTTACCATTAGATGTACAAGATGTAATATAAATAACGCACAACCTCTTAAGGGGTTATTGTACTCATCATTATGAACAACTATGGAACCAAACCTGAAATCGCGAAAAAAATCTGCTGTTCTGCTGCTGTTCACTATAGGTATTTGTTTTGTAAAATGTAGGGAACATCTGATTTTTTTTCACGATTTCACGTTTGGTCCCATAGTAAAAGTTGTTCATAGTGATGAGTACAATGACCCCTTAAGAGGTTGTGCGTTATTTAAGTTACACCTTGTATAGATAGAATACTCTACCGCCCTTCATTGCCAGCTACTATACCAGAGCAATTTCAAAATAAAGTGTACCCTGCTGTAAAATTCCTTTTTATTTTTTAGGTTTTTTTTTTTTGTTTAAATTTGACCATAATATAATAAGAAATATAGTTTATTATACAGAAAAACAAAAAGGAACGCGGAATTCGAGGTATTTTCCCGATAATATCGAAACAAAACGGACTTTGTGCCGGAACTGGTTCCGTTGTGTGACTAGATTTAAAAGCAAAATTAAAGGCAAGTATGAAATTATTAAGCCTTTTTTTAATGTATTTAAACTAAGAATACATGTAATTAATTGATAAAACAAGGAAAATAGCCTTAGCTTCAAGGATTAAAACAAAATGATTGTTTTTTATTCGGTTTTGTGACTCTGTCGCTTTTTACTTTGTTGTTTTTTAATTTAACTCTAAAAACATAATATTTTACTTAATATGTGTAGGTTCTTCGAAAAGTAATACATTTACTGTAAACATAATTGCGGCCGCACAGATTTAAAAGGTAAAAATTCATCTGATTTCATAGATTTAACTCCATCAGTTTGAAGGGACAGTGACAAAATGGAAGTCTTAAAATCACAAGGCTGTGTTCACATGATCTTATATTGCCTAAACAATACGTACGACGAAGTTATCATGACGAACAATTACCGGAGATTCATTGTGAAGGACGGCACGGTTGACATCTGTCGGGCATGCCACCGTCCGGGAGAATCAATCCGACACATCATCTCCGGGTGTTCTCGTCTAGCTAACGAAGAGTACTTGCATAGACACAACCTTGTAGCCAGGATTATCCATCAGCAACTTGCTCTGAAATACAGTCTCGTGGAATCGGAAGTGCCGTACTACAGGTATGTGCCCGACCCAGTTCTCGAAAATGGACATATCACATTGTACTGGGATCGATCCATCATCACTGACAGGACTATTGTTGCCAATAAGCCTGATATAGTGGTGGTGGATCGAATAGAGCGGCGCGCAATGATTATTGACGTAACTGTCCCGCATGACGGGAACCTCGTGAAAGCCGAGAAAGATAAACAAATCAAGTATCTTGACTTGGCCCGCGAGGTTGTCGACATGTGGGATGTGGACTCAGCGATCATTGTGCCGATAGTCGTTACAGCCAATGGCTTAATTGCCAAGAGCCTCGACCAACACCTAAGGAGGCTCTCGTTGGGCAGCTGGATTAAGGGCTTGATTCAGAAAGCGGTACTTCTGGACACGGCTCGCATTGTTAGGAGGTTCCTCTCTCTAGAGCCCTGACCGCCGGTAGCTTGGACCCTGTTCCCGATACCGGTGGGCTACTATACTACATTAAATTAAACTAAGTTAACTGACATCAAATGATAATTTAAACATTGTTAACCCTACTTCCCAAATTGGAACTAGTTTTATATTTTTTTCTGTTAAAAGAAAATAATTACTGAAAAAATGGAAGAAAAGAGTAGGTTAGAAATAAAACAATAATTTTAAATATTCTTATATTTTTACCTTACTATAATGTGAAATTACAAAAGAAATCTCAAACCCAATTATAATGTAGGTAGGTAGACCAATTTTTAAATGTCGTCAGCAAACTTCAATCTGAAAATTTTAAATTGAAATTTTAAAAAAAGAGTGAAATAATTTGTAACTTTAGTATACATTAATTCGGTCAGCAAGGATTTGCAATGTGAACTAAGCTTTATGCATTCCAACCTGTTGTGACTTGCCGTTCCGTTAAATGTGACCGTAGAATAAGTTACAAAACGGAGGTCACATAATGCTACCTTTTTGTAGGTAGTTTTAAATTGTTTAAAAATTACCCATCGTACTTAGCACTATTAACTTTTTGGTATCAAATACTACACACATTTTGCAATGTGTCAACAATAAAAATAATTAAAGAAAAGTGATTTATAATAGTAAAACTTAGTCACATACCTGAGCAAAGAAATTGAAACACGGAACACTTCAACAATACGTCCGCGCTGGTCACAAATCAGTTTGACAATGAAAGCAAAATGGTGTCTCTCGATGAAGAACGATATGTTCTGTTGCCATGTCATGCCGAATACTTTCCACGATTAGAAGAATTTTTGCAAAAACGAGCTGTCACAAAACGGAATGTTCCGGTTAGGTAAAATTTTCGATTTTAATTTATATTTATTTTTAATAGAAAATATGTAAAAAAAGATATTACTGATACTTCTAACTGATAAATTCGACTTTTAAGAACTCAAAATATATTAATAAACCACTCCCAATACACGAAAATTTTTAGAAATCAAAGATTTTCTGACCCAAGTTGGGAAGGGGACAGGTAAATTCGATGGTCTTCAAAATTTTAAAATCTTCGTAAGTTTTATAATTAGTAAAGTAACAACAAAACGACAATTTATATATATATTTAAAAATATGTTTTTTTTTCACTTAAATTAATACATTCTGCTAGAAGTCATTCATCACAACAAAATAAATGAACAAAGTCGAGGGACAAGGCAAAAACGGGCCCGTACAATTTTTTTTGAAATTGCTCACCAATACGGTACCTACTCCCCGGTGCACGCCGATCACAAGTGCTGGTGCCGAAGGTACACCTACATGTATTTCTTGTGTTTGCAGATTCGGCCTGTGCCTCGGGTAAGATAATAAGAATTGCTTGATGCAGTCCTGTCTATGTCGTGACCAGATCATAGAATTGATCATTACATGAAATGTTCTGTCATTTCATGAAATGGTGTTAAAATAAATAGCTAAAATTGACCATATTATATCGTTTAAACGTCAACGTTTAAGGCGAAAGCGCCAGGTAGCCCGGGAAATTCAAAATTTCTTACGTTTTTTTGCAATTTGTAAAAGTGTGTATTTACAGAATTATAATAATTAAAGTCACCAATACAACTCTTTAAGACCAGGTAATTCTATTGAAAGATTTTTTCATGAAATCATGACAATTAGGATTATAAAAACTTATAGAGGTGTGATTTTGATGATTATAATTCTGTAAATGTATATTTGTTACGGTCGCGAATAGTACTTTAATCAATATACAGCTTAATACTGACTTGCTTTCAAAAAACATGAGGAAGTTTGAATTTCGCGGGCTACCTGGCGCTTCCCGTTAATGATTTATGTCAGTCTACGTTTGGCCTTATCATTAATGTAGAGTATCTGTCGTAGTCCGATCGTAGAAATGGCCATATCGTGACGAAAGCAACCTATTTACCGATTCTCCCAGCTGACCATGGGCATATAGCAAAGTAGTTGTATATCACGCCACTAGTGGCAACCCGACCAAATGGGTTAGGTTAGGTTAGAACTGTGACCAACCGCGTGTTAGCCGAGCGAGCGAAGCGAACGGTGCCGCGCCAGCGGCCGGCGAGCACTACAACCAAGTTGGTCGCAGTTACATAGGAATTATTCGAATAGGAATAGATGCACAACAAAAACAAAGTGACATCAACGCATCTACCGGTGGATAATCTACCTATTTTACGATATGATCACTAATGTTTGGCGACATCATGAAGTAGTCGTGCGTTTAACTGTTCATATCGTTAAACGTTGATTATTCAATGATCTGGCCAGACCACATTATGATGTGGCCAGCGGTCGATGTTCTATTTCATGAAATGGTCGATCAGTTCCTGAAATTATCAATTTTAAGATCGACATCTACACCCATAGGCTCGAGCACAATGTGATGGTGTTGCCATTGTTTAAAGTTAGTTGCGAGGATATCTAGCGATGTTCATTGATTTTTTTTTTGACACAATTTGATCTCTTCCCTTGTATTTTTTTCCGTGCAGTCTCATATTGCACCTCAATACTGTTGAACGAACTTTGTTTGTAATTGAATAAAACATTTTTTTCCATTTTCATTTTCATTTCATTCATATTGCCTGACCCGCAATCTATGTATCTAAATACGCAAAATATAAAAACGAGATTTTATGCACCACGCATGAAGAAAATGGCCAATATAAATAAAAACCTAAATTAAAAAGATAGCAACACTGCCAGTATGCCACTGCCAATAAAATGTCATGTTTGTTGACAAACGTCCACGAAAGTACTGAGATTTTAAAGGAATCAGAAAAAGCATACTTAGTTTCTGGAAACTATGAATACTATCATTATCTTTGCGATGGTTTTGACGACAGAGTAAGATAATTTTTTTTATTAAATCCTTAGACTCCTGCAGTCTATTAATAAGTTAGGTTATGTGTTTGTTGTTATCTTAAATATTTTACTCCCAGGGCTGGGGATGTGGCTATAGAACTTTGCAAACAGTATGTTCCTGGTTGAGTGATAATCAAAACTGTGAAGTCAAAGTCCCATCCATAAGAGAGATTCAAGATATATTGGTACAACTAGAAGACAAACCCCAAGGATTTCTGGGTTCAAGGCAATGGATTGGTAGTTTTGAGGTAAGAATTATGTTCCTTTTAATTTCTATTTAAATATCTTACGCCCTAGGTTAGCTCTATTAAAAGCAAAGGCTGACTTATTCAAACAATAATGAATATAATAATGAAGTATGAATAATGAATGAAATTTAAATATTTAATTGGTCACTTTCAAATTGCGACGCCACGCCGACTTCGCTCGCTAAACACACAGTTGTCTACTCTGAAACAACAAAATAAATAAGATGTTCATCACACATCATCACTGGCAAACAATACTTAGAAAGAATACTGCCCTAGATGTAGGTACCTAGTATTTGAAGCTACTCATCTCATTACAACTTCTGTTAACCTGTGTACTTGCTTTCTGTATTATCTGGACAATAAACTATTTTCTACTTTAGCTCACTCTCACAATTTGTTTAACTATAGACCTCCTTTATTACATTACAGGTATGTCTGGTAATAGACAAATTGTATGATACACCCTGCAAGATACTTCATGTGAACCATGGAGATGAACTGAAGACTTTAGTAGCTACTTTAGTGGCCCATTTTGACAAGTTCGGCAGTCCTGTGATGATGGGTGGAGATGTGGATGCCTCTTCTAAAGGAATTGTGGGTATTCATGTTGGAAGACAAGATGCAAGTCTCTTAGTTGTGGTAAGAATTAGTTTTAGAATTGTTTTTGTGTGAAAGTACATAAAATCAGGCAGAAAGTTTGTCTAGACGTCTTCTAGTGATCAAGAGGTTGCCATCAGTCGTTCTAAAAGGAAACAGAGTCAAGCATTGTTTTTCTGCTTGCTTGATGGCCTTTCCAAATGTTTGATCAATTTCTCTTTCATAAAAACTCAGGGCTCGTAGTTTATTGTTGATTGCAGAGTCCATCACAAAGTGAGCCCACTACAGTTGATAAGGGTTACTTCTAATTAATGTTTTAATTACTTGCAGGATCCCCATTATGTAGGAAAGGAGCAAACAAAAGAGTTCCTCTTTAACAAGGGCTGGGTGAAGTGGCAGCGGCTGTCAGATTTTATAAGTAGCTCATTTTATAATTTATGTTTACCTCAAGTGAAAGCCAAAAGCAAACTGAGTTAGGTTCTGTACAGATCTAGACGAGGGCAAAGCAGAGGATTTTCATGTTATTGAAAAATGCACTTTATCATTAGCACCATACAGTGCAAAGTTGTCCGAACTTCGACACAGATATAAAACACCTGCTCAAGCATCCTCAAGCAGGCTCGCGCGCGCACCTTTACATTTAAGATATTGAGAATTAAGTTTATTATTCAATGACATTAGAAAATCATTTACTATGCTTTAGAAATTACATAATAACTGATTGGCATGACCACATAAAATTCTTAATACACAGACTGCGTCAACTTATTTTTTTGCTATGAAATTAACACAACCCTGTACAAGTAGCGGCACGAAACTTTAGCGCTGACCGTTATTGCGCAGAAGTAAAAATTAAGGTACTCGAGGGGGGCTAGCGGGATGAAGGGCGAGCGTGCGTAGCGCCGATTGGCTCTCCAGTCGCATTCGGTTCCCCGGGCCAATACGACGCTCCGCGCCCATCCCGTGTACAGTCGCGTCATAACGTTAATTATTGTTGTTGTGTTTTGTTTGTTGAAATTGTTTGTTAAAGTTTGAATTTGTTTGTTAAATTTAGTTGTTTAAGTTTGTTTCTGTTGCGTTGTGACTTAAAAAGTTAAAAGTGAATAAAGATGCCTAATCCTGTTTTGAAAAGACAGGCAAGGAAAATGGTTTACGACGTAAATTGTTTTCTAAAAAGGGAATCTATCGAAATAATTGATTCTTTGAAACAAATTAAAACTGAAATTAACGAAGCCGCAAATACTTTACTCAGTCTTTCGGGCAGCAGTACTGTAAATTTGAGCCAAATTAAACAAACCGCCGAAATTATTAAGGCGGGAAACATTAAACTAAATGGTCTAATCAGCGATTTAGGGAAAATCCAAAAAAGGACAGCAGAGTCTACTAAAACGTCAATTGCAACAGTAAGAAACATCTCTAATCAAGCCAATAGTTCTGATTTGATCACAGTGTTCAGAACGCCTGGCAAAAAACGGTCCAGAACAAAACCGGTTACAAACATTGATAACTTCGACCAAGGAGTAATAAAGAGGTGCATTCATAACTTTCACAACACAAATAATGAACTTCCTACCGTCGGAAAACTTAAAAGGAAGCTAGAGGAAGACATTAATTTCAAAGGCTCAGAACGAAGTCTTCGGCGAATAATTAAGAGTTTGGGATTTCGGTGGAAAAACACCGAAAACAACCGGAAAGTGCTGATTGAGACTTCAAATATACGTTTGAATCGTATCGAATATTTACAAGAAATAAAACGATATCGTCAAGAGGGAAGGCCTATTGTTTATACAGACGAATCTTACGTAGATTCATCGCACTCGTCTTCAAAAGCCTGGACCGATGGTACTACTAAGGGCCTAAAAAAACCTGTCTCGAAGGGACAGCGAGTTGTCATAGTCCACGCCGGGTCTGAAACTGGGTTTATACCCAATGCGTTGCTGACTTTTAACCTTTTAACCGCCTACGTCGGATTAATCCGACAAATATTTTCGGGCCCATTTCGCCAGAGTCGTATATGTACGACCAAAATATCACTGCTCTCTTAATCAGCTTTTTTATTTAATTACTCTGTATTCTATCAAAAATATGTTTATATTAGGTAAATAGTTAACTAAGTAATCATTTACAGTTTAATACACTTTAGTCTCTTAATTAGAAGTCCTAAAAAAAAGGTCCAAAGTTAGATGACTTACTAACATTATTTTTAGAAAATTGTGTTGATGTGCAACGCCCATGACGACAAAATCCGACATGAGGGACGGGACATATGCCAAGATTTACCGATACAAAAATAAACAAATCAAAATATTTCTCGTTATACTGACTAAGTATTAACTTTAAAACAAATACAGCAATTGTTAATAAAACATTTTTTTACAAATATTTGTGAGTATTTAATTTCTTTAAAATTAAGTAAATTTACTTGTGAAATGTCAGCGACTGAATTGATGGTCATCCCATCCCTAGCCTACATGTTCCGAAACTTACTTTGTTAGTACGCCCTGCGCCACGGTCGTATAAAGACGACCGCTTCTTACGTCATAAACGAGTGCCGACTTCTGGAATTTTCCATTAGTGTTGTGCTTGTGCATGTAGTTTTACGTTCGTATGTCGATAAATGTACATGTCAGAAATTTATCATGACGACTACTGAAGAGTTAATTAATACGAATTCTAGAAGGCGATGAAAATGAAGAATTTTTATCAGACGAAGAGTTTGACATTGATGTAGAGGTAATTATTTTTTTTATTACACACCTAGTTATATTTTAATTTATTGTGTAGTATGGTGGTGATGTTTGAATGGAAATTTTAAACTTAATTAGAGTGAGTGAGATGGCGAGAGCGCACCGTGCGATAACTTAAATAATAATAATAATAGTTTTTCTTCTCTGGACTGATTTTATTGTGAATAGCCTAAGTACTAATTAATAAATCGTTCAAATTTTTAAACACTTTGATTTTACTGGATTACGAAAAATGCCGAATAATTTCGTGAGATAAGTAGTATTCAAGTAGGTACCTATATCTCCACCAAGCTAAGTTTGCACCTCGCTGGAATGCGGCGTGTACCCGTGTACCTATGTATAATATAATGTTAAAAACAATAAATGCAAAGTAAAATCTAACAAACATTTGTTTACTTTTTTAAAGTCATAGCGAATCCTTTTTTGCAGCCTGTACCTAAGCGTCAGTGTGACGTAATCGACGCGAGGTGCAAACTTAGCTTGGTCGAGTTGTAGTTGTTAGTTAACCACGCTTGCAAATGCAAATGTCGTTATTAAAACGAAATATCGACATCGAAAAGTTAAGTACTGCACATCCCTCTTTGTTGTAGGTATATATTTTTCTATTCACTGTGCCGGGCGAAGGGGGCACGCCAACTGATATGAAGTCAGGCGGTTAAAAGGTTAAAGCTGGTACCAAATCAGGCGACTACCACGACAACATGAATTTCGAAAACTATGAGAAGTGGCTCCGAACACAGTTAATGCCAAACTTACCACCCAATTCCGTCGTGGTAGTCGATAACGCGTCGTATCACAATAAACAGTGGGATCGGGCACCAGCTTCTACTTCCAAAAAAGTTGACATGCAGGCTTGGCTAACTGAAAAAGGCATACAGTACGAGGAAACACTTTTGAAACCTCAGTTGTACAATTTAATAAGGGCTAACAAGGATAAATTTAAAACATTTTCGATTGATCGATTCCTAGCTGAACAAGGCCATCAAGTGCTCAGACTACCACCATACCACCCAGATCTAAATCCCATCGAAATGGCATGGTCCGATATTAAACAGTATGTAGGCAGCAAAAATGTTAAATGGAGTGTTGCTAAATGTATTGACCTCATACAAGAAAAAGTTTTACTGATGGGTGCATGGGATTGGCAAAAGTTATGCAAAAAGGTGAAGGATATAGAAGAGCAATATGCAAAGAGTGATCATGTCGTGGATTTGGTAACAGAAGAATTTATCATTCACGTTAATGGAGACAGTTCAGACGATAGCATTAGTGAGTTTGATGAAGATGACGCTGCTAGTGCTGACGAACGAAGCAGTCCTGAGCCCGGGCCGTCAACACGTAAAAGGCTCTATCAAGACACCATGGAAGGCGTGACACCATTGTCAGATTCAGATTAATGGAAAATAAAAATTAATAAATTGCCAAATAATGTTTTTATTTTCTACTCCCCACAAAACTTGCTAAAACTATATATTAGGTACTTACTATAAACTGTTAACATTTCGTTTAGCACCAGACCTATTATTTGGCATTACATAAAAATAATGTCATAAACATTATTTTGCTAATAAATGTATTGCGTGCGCGACAGTACACATGCGCAGCAATCCCTTCCACGTATCGCTCAGCGCTAGACTTACGTGCCGCTACTTGTACATGGTAAATAACAAAAGCATAAAGATGTATTTTGACCTTAAAACAAGTACAGAGGTAGTAAGTAGGTCAAAGTCATTCAGTTGTGGTCAGACAACCTTGAATGTCAAATTGTTTCTTGCTTTGACATTTGACATAAATTGTAAATACTTAATGTAATATGTACACACTACACATAAATATTTAACAATAAAAAACAGTAATTTAAATTGTAATCAGTCTTTATTTAAAAATTAACATCTAATTAAAAACCTTAGGTATAGTGAAACATAATTAATTATTATCATGATAAAAACAATTATTCTAAATTAAAATAGGTACTATACTGACTAGACAGTTAATGAGTTGACTTATGAGGCGGCGAGACATTTTGGTGCTGTATCAATTACATATTGAAGTTAACTTACCTACTCCATACAGTGATTAGACAGATAGGCAAACTCTTTACTTAATGTATTACAAGGTTATCACGAGAACTGATAAATAAATCCAGAATCTTAAACAGTTGAGCATCATAATCCAAAAACGCCAGCATTTTTTTTAAAGCAGTCACTTTATTTTTTAAGTGACACATTGATAGGTATGCCCCATTCCTTGCAAGATTGCCTTTGGAAAACTCGCGATGATTTCAATATGTCATCATCTCAGCCGAAAACGTCCACTGCTGGACATAGCCGGCGAGGGTCACCGCCACTCACTGTATGGATAACACACACACTCGATCCTCGTCTTTTTTTACAATCGGCATTTAGTTTTACCCAGGTGCCATCACCGCCCTTAAAAGATTCGCTTCCTAGATCAGTCGGTATTCATAATAAGGCAGACTCCTTGCAGGATCCAATGACTAGGGTGTTCTGCAGTCCATAGGTCTGAGTTGAAGACCAGACCCACTCCCATTGCGTTGCGGCGTTGCGATGTGGTGTAGACTGGCGTGCGTAGCGTGTTCTGGTGAAAGAAAAAAAAATCATGTTAATGAAGCGCTTTTTCATTTTTAGGGTTCCCCGTCCCTCAAAAGAAAAAAAAGCGGAACCCTTATAGGATTACTTCGTTGTCCGACCGGCTGTCTGTATGTCTGTCAAGACCCTTTTCCTCAGGAACGCGTGGAGGTATCAAGTTGAAATTAATATCAAATGTCTAGGTCTACGGTCTCTTGGAGCTCAAAAAATCTCATGCTTCCAAGTCAACGCAATAAAAAATACGGCCATTTACGCGACATAATATTTTGATACTCGCAAATAAATCAAAACCTATAGGGTTCTTCCCGTTGACCTAGAATCATGAAATTTGGCAACAAGCAAGGTCTCACAGCACAACTAAAGAAAAATGTCTGAAAATCATTAATTTGTAGTTTCATAACTGGCGAAATGTGGGTGTACACCTCTGCCTAACCCTTCGGGGAAACAAGGCGTAATGTTTTGTTGTGTTGTAGTTTTATCACTTTTTTTTTGCGATTACAAACCTACATTTGCAGTTGGAGAATTGACCGTGACGTATATCGATGTATGGGAGAACATTTTTTCAACTACAAAGTTAAGTTTTACTACGGAACCCTTCATTGTGCGTGGTCCGACAATCAATTGGTAGGTTTTTTTTTTCATGTTACGGTTTTACTCGCGAGTTGGACTCTCGATGATTGCAACATTTTTTTATAAATTTCTAGAGTGAAATGATCCTGCCGAATCGAAAGACTGAGTTTCGTTTAGTGATCAAAGATCTTTCAAGTCCCAAGGGTCCCAATTGAAATCGTCATCCATTAAAGTGATCATGAACAACAAACATAACTAACATTATTTTCGGTATTTTCTATAGGTAAAAGGATGTATATGTTACGGCTAAAACCCGAAGTGCGGCTACAACTAGGTGTGGGCTGAAAGGTAGGTTAGGTTAGGTTAGTACTGTGACTACACAACACACCTAGTTGTAGCCGGCTAAAACTAGTTGTAGCCGCACTTCGGGTTTTAGCCGTAACATATATATACATAAAAAGATTTAGAAGACACTATCAGTTATGTCCTCCTGTCACAATAGTAACGTGACTAATATATACATATAAGGTGTTTCAAAATTAACCCAACAAACTTAAGAGGTCTGAGACCAACGAACTGAATAACTTTTACTATGGGATCTACCTACTTAAAAAATGCGAGAAAATAAAACAGCTGTTACATACAGTTTAGAACAGTAGGTACTTATTTATTAAACTTTAGTATGGAACAGCAGATTTTCTTTCGCGATTCCGAAGTTGGTTCCATAGTAAAAGTTATTCAGTTCGATGATGGTCTAAGGCGCTCCTTAAAGTTCGTTGGGTTAATTTTGAGACACCGTATACAAGGTGTAATTTTAATCAGTGTTAATCTCCTAAGGGGTTATTGTAATCATCATTATGAACAACTTTTAATCTCTTTTTTTAATCTCATTTAAATCAACTTTTAATATGGAACCAAACCTGAAATCGCACAAAAATCAGCTTTTCCCTACATTTATGTTCGCATAACTCGTCAAAATGTAGGGTGATGATTACACATGATTTTTTTTTCGCGATTTTGGGTTTGGTCCCATAGTAAAAGTCATAGTAAAAAACGCCGAGAGTTGACAATCCAACAGTCTGTTTTTTCCACGCGTTGGATTGCACTCTGTTGGATTCTTAATGCTCGGCTCAATACCGAGAGTTGAAAATCCAGTGAAACGTCAGGTTAATATAACCTGTAATCTATCAGTCAACCAACGGTGGTGGTGATAACATGGCAGGAGCATTATTCTTTTTGTTTTTATTCAGGTAGACAGTAAGTGATTTTAGCCTGTTAATCTGCACATTATAATTTACACTGCAATGTGCAAAAGAACCTTCAGTTGCCAATATTACCTACCTATCTATTGTTTTTGTCGCTAATTAGGAGATAAGCTCATAAGCTATGTTCATCAGTCTAAGATTGTGCCGACTCCATAGAATCCAGCAACATACTCTTTATTAAAACGCAATACATTTGCAGATTGAATTAAAAATAGCACAAGAAGCGAATTCCAAAAACTAGTGAAGATAACAGGATGTAAAGAAGTATAGTTTGTGGACAAACAAACTGCCTACCTATATAAAACTAACAGATAATCTCTTGGCCTTGAATATGATTAATAATGTAGGTTATCAACACCTACTGAGGTCACAGTTAAGTGGCTAAAGTCGCGTACTCACTAAATGACTAGGCGACAAATAAATGTCCATGAGGCTTAGGTGCTTGATGAGTTTTCATAATAATTACTTGTGTCACTTTTTACTTACTAGCTGACCTGACAGACGTTGTCCTATCCAAATTTCAATACTTCATACAAAAATCACGCCTTGTTTCCCCGAAGGGCAAAAAGGCAGAGGTGTACACCCACATTTCGCCATTTCGCCAAATATCCCATAAAAAGGACGTTCAGTATTTCCTGAATTTGAACATTTGTCGGGAAAATTGTCCAATTTTTCATTCCATGAAAACCTAATTCGGACTGTTACGAACACCATTATCTGCCGAGCCTTTTCCCAACTATGTTGGGGTCGGCTTCCTATCTAACCGGATGCAGTTGAATACCAGTTTTTACATGGAGCGACTGCCTATCTGAGCTCCACATTCCATAACTCAGTTTCTGGGTAATACGATACCCCTTGGTAAAGCTGGTTGTCAGACTATTACGAACATATTAAAACTCAAAATAGCCAAATCGGTCCAGCCGTTCTCAAGGGATGCGCTTACCAACGAACAGAACATAAATATACACAAAAAGGCCAAAAGGTGCATATTTAGCACAAAACTGTTGCCCTGAGAGAAAGGCTGCCACAAAGGAGATGGCTGTAAGAAGTAGATGGATTCCATAATTTTAAACTAGAAAAATGTAGCGCAGGATGGCGAGAAGATGAAGAAACTGAGGGGAGGGCTGAGCTCCTGAGTGACGGCATCACTGCAATTTATTAATAACCTACCTTTTTTTTCGCTGGGAAATCATCAAATGACTTCCTCCCGCTCTGGGCGGAGCGGGAGGGCGTGTCAGACTTTTACCGACTAAAACCCACCCGTGTTCCTTCAGTTGCCTGTGCCGGGGCCACAGTAACTTTTCGAACATCCCGCGACCCTGGCAGAATAAGTAGGTACCTACCTACACGGTGGATTTTTGTGATGGGGCAGTAATGGAAAAGCTTTTCTAGTAATCAGTCTGATGGTATCATCAAGTTTTTTGATCCATAAGTACAAGAAACAAGATCGAGTGGCATCAACAAAACTTATTTTCTTGCTGACTGCAATTTTTTTTCAGAATCTGTAAATGCAATTTAAAAATTAAAAAAAAATTAAGGACAGTTTCCCAAGTTTTCCTGTAGCTACAACGGTTAACCTGGAAGCCGACCCCAATATAGTTGGGAAAAGGCTAGGCAGATGATGATAATGACAACGGTTAAGGTACCTACCGTTACTGCCCCGTCTCAAAAATCTACCCTGTATATATAGGTACAGTGAATACGAATGTTTAACACGTTAAACGCCGATAGAAAAAATTAAAAATCATAAAAATACTTTTGGTCGGAATTTGTTTATTATGTTACGATACGTATAGAAAATAAGTTTTATTCAATTCTGTACATGGGTTACATAGTTACAGTCAAATACATAGCTGAGGTCACCGGTGCACCCCATGGCGCACAAATACAGAAAATATATATTCCGGTACCAGGCGCCGCACCGCCCACCCCGCCGGCCACCCGCTACACCAGTAGTGCGCTTGCGCTTACGGTGATAGAACGTGTGTTACTAGTTCAATTACGTTCCTACTATCTTAGCTGTCATCATTTTCTTATTGAATAGTTAATGTGCGAGCCTTTAGATATGGATTTAGCTATGGAGGACTTAGAATTTACGCAGGATGAATGGAAGAAAATCAACGCGTTAGAAATTTCTTTTTCGAACGCTTCTATAAACAATTACTCTCTCCTAGAATCGGATAGTGAACCCATGCAATTACCGAAAAAGAAAAGACGTTTGGTTATCGCGAGTGATAGTGATAGTGACAGTGAGTCGGCTGAAAATTTTGTTGCCGCCAATATATCACAAAATGACCGTATTTCCTCAAAATGGTCGAGGCCAAAAAGACGACAGCCATCAGTGATTCCTTACACCGAGTTTGAGGGTATGAAACCCCCATATTCTAATTTGCTGAAAGAAGCTGGCCCTGACCAGTATTATGATCTATTGGTGCCTGAAGAAATTCTTGAAATGATTGCTGAGCAGACAAATTTGTTCGCAAGTCAAAACATCACAGCCAGGCAAACAAAGCCTGGATCAAGGTCTCATTCATGGAAGCCAACAAACAAGACAGAAATAAAACAGTTTCTTGGGCTGGTCTTGTTTATGGGCGTAGTAAAGCTGCCGAAATTAGCTTATTATTGGAGCAAAGACAAGATACTTGGACAAACTTTTCCAGCCACCGTTATGAGTAGGAACCGCTTCGAGTTACTACTGCAATACATACACTTTAGCGACAATTTATCTGCCGACAGAAACGATCGTATTGCCAAAATAAAACCTTTAATCGATGCTCTCAATGCTACTTTCCAGAAATATTATTCGCCTAAAGAAGATGTTTGTGTGGATGAAAGCCAAGTACCTTTCAGAGGTCGAATAATATTCAGGCAATACAATAAAAGTAAGCGACACAAGTATGGCATGAAGCTATTTAAGTTATGTACTGTTCCCGGATATACTTGCAAACTTAATTTGTATAGTGGGAAAAACATTGACGCAATAAATACTACGCCAACAAATTTAATGTGGTGATGGTGCTATGTGAAAATATATTTGACAAAGGTCACACGCTAGCAACTGATAATTGTGGTGATGGCGCTATGTGAAAATATATTTGACAAAGGTCACACGCTAGCAACTGATAATTGTGGTGATGGCGCTATGTGAAAATATATTTGACAAAGGTCACACGCTAGCAACTGATAATTGTGGTGATGGCGCTATGTGAAAATATATTTGACAAAGGTCACACGCTAGCAACTGATAATTGTGGTGATGGCGCTATGTGAAAATATATTTGACAAAGGTCACACGCTAGCAACTGATAATTGTGGTGATGGCGCTATGTGAAAATATATTTGACAAAGGTCACACGCTAGCAACTGATAATTGGTACACTAGCTTGGAACTGGCTTATCGGTTATTGGAGAAGCAAACCCATTTAATTGGCACATTGCGAAAAAACAGAAGAGGATTGCTTATGGCTGTTGTTGATTCGAAACTGCAAAAAGGTGAAACAATGGCTATGGAGAATGAAGATGGAGTAACAGTGCTTAAATGGAAAGATAAGAGGGACGTGTTTATGCTGTCGATAAAGCATTCCGACAAAATTACTGTGGTGGTGAAAAAAGGCAAACAGATTCGTAAACCAAAAGTTATTTTGGATTATAATAAATCGAAAGGGTCTGTAGACATGAGTGACCAGATGGGTGCCTAGATGGGTGTCTTCGCCATTGCGGAAAACCGTAAAATGGTATAGAAAATTGGCAATAGAACTTCTTCTAAATACGGCAGTTGTAAATGCTTGGGTCATGTACAATGAAAATAAGCAGAGCAAATCTTCAATTGTTGACTTTAGGAGGGCTCTCATAGATTATTTGACTCGGCCAGCAGATTCCCAAGAAATAATTATCAATGAAAGACCTAAAAGACTCAAGCATGTTCTAAAATTAAAGGAAGGAAAAGTAAGAGACACGCGTCGTTTTTGCGTGGAATGTTATAAAGATTCAGTACAGGAATTTGGTCGTAAAGTAGCTAAGAATAAAGCTAAGAAAGTGAGTACGTACTGTGTGCAATGTAAGGGGGAGCCTCACTTTTGTCTAAAATGTTTCGATTATGTCCATCGCTAATATGTTGATGCTATAAAAGGTTTCTTATCTCATCTTTTACAGCATGTTTTGTCAAATATTATGGCTAATTATTTATATTTCTAATGGTTGTTTATAATTATGGTCACTAATGAGAACTTTATTTTATTTATTTTATTTTTCAGTAAAACTGATTGTATAGTTTGTGTTTCGTTAAAAAATAAAGACTGCTAATTTTCGTTTAAATAATAAAGACTGATTTGAATTATATATCCAGAATTTTTATTTTGGTGACTTTTTTCGCTATCTTTCAATTTTTTCAATTCCTTACAAGGTATGTTTGTCCCACTGCGCAGTATAGTTCTACAGCGCCGCCGTGCCGGTCACGGAGTACGAATAAAGTAACAGTCAGTATGGCCGACGGCGAGAAAAAGTAGTTTGAATATGACTACACATTGAGGTCACCGGTGACCCCCATGGCGCTATGATAGAGGAAGGGTGAGGTCACCGGTGACCCCCATGGAGTGGTAGATAATATCATAAGACAAGAAATTTCGTCAAATACGTATAAATACAGTAATGTCCGGATTTTACGAGTATTATAAACATTGTTTTATTATTTATCACGACGTTAGTATTCTTAGATGATTTTTTTTTCATTATAAGTAATTGAAACGAAGACGCATGTCTGTAGCATCATTGTTTTAGTGACATCACTCAAAATAACAAAGCTAAAACTGATTTCAGATGCAGTCATTCATAACAATACTCGGAAGTGGTTTTGCGTCATATTACCTATTTATATACTTTATCTATGAACAAAAAATATTCACTTACATGAACAGCGCAAGGAATATCCGTGTTATTGTAGTTTTTTCTATTGTTTACATACAAAAAGTGATTGCCTATTAGACTAAGTATTTTGTTAAGTCATAATCGGGAATGTCCCAGTCTGGACAGGCCGCATAGTTAAGGTTGAGACGTGTAGTCTATGGTCTAGTCTAAGGGCAAGATTCACAAATCGCATTTTGCTTTTAAACTTTCGTACCTCTAACATTAATGTTCATATTCTAGGAGGGTGGGGCTTCTGGCTAAGTAAGAACAGCCGCAAGATTTGATCGATCAGGTTAAGCTACGCTTGCTGCGGGGTCCGTACTTAGATGGGTGACAATCTTTACATACCAAGAACCCTCCGTGTCTCGGAAAGCACGTTAAGCCGTTGGTCCCGGCTGTCATTCGTGAACCTTTGATAGTCGTTATGCGTCGTCAGAAGCCCGAAAGTCTGACAACCAGTCTTACCACGGGATATCGTATTACCCAGTAAGTGGGTTGTGGTGGTCAAATAAGCAGTCGCTCCATGTAAAATACTGGTATTCAGCTGCATCCGATTAGACTGGAAGCCGACCTCAACATGTTGGGGAAATGCTAGGCAGATTGACTGTCGTGTTTTGGCAATTATGACTGACGGATTGTCTGTCGTGTTTTGGGAATTATGACTGATGGATTGTCTGAAATATTGAAGTAGACAAGTTGGGGAAAAAGCAAGCAGCTGATGATTAATGTTCTTAATTGAATTAAACGCTTGCTCACATTCGTTTATACGAATATGAACATTAAACTCATTAAAATAAGGTTCATATTCGTATGGAACTCTTAGTATTGTTAGGGAATAGCCTAGCCTTAGGAAACGTCGAACTAGTCGGGAGCAGATGCTTTTTGCTTTTTGTAAAGGGTGGAGGTCCATCCGTGTTAAGTTCACACTAAATATGCACTATACTCACTGTAAGATTTACAGACCGCACTTTGACTTTATTTTGCTAAGTAAACGCTTCATACGAATGTGAACTATATTCGTACTTATTATAAAATTAATTTTGGTATACGAAACGCTTGCTCACATTTGCTTATACGAATATGAACATTACAAGCATGAAAATAAGAATCATATTTGTATGAAATGCTTATTTAGTGAAGACAAAGTGCGGCCTTGTGAATCTTGCCCTAGTGTCAATCTCAACTTTAGACAAAGCGCCTATTGAGAAAGGCAGCGACGATATACCCTAGTTCCTAATGGTTGCTTGATTCAGCCCGCAGGCACGCGGTTACTGTTAAAGATACTAACCACTTTCTGACATTCCTGATTGATTTGTCAAAGAAGTTTGTAAAATTCTTCAATTACGTAGGATATGGAAGACAGACGGAAAAGTATGAAACTGATTCTTTAACGCCACCAAGTACATAGATAGATACCTGCAGTTGCGGTCTTATAATAGCCACAGGCACCTATCCCAGTGCCGCGCTGCCGACGAGGAAGCGACTAGATATCAACAATTGTCTCGCTCAAGAAACGTAAAAAAGATTCCGTGTAAGTAAAAGAGGTAGGTACATTATATTAATAGTACCTAATTGATCGCTGACTGTTCACACCGTCGCGTCGGCGAGTACTTGTTTGTCGCAGCGACAAGAGCTATTATCAAAGAAGGTACTCGCTTAACGGCGCTCGCTTAACGGCGCTCGCTTGGCGGGCAGAACACTCGGTTAAGACTCACTTTTGGTATACGAGGAGGGATAAAAAGTAATGAGAATGAGATAGAATATAATGACTATTGATAACATAATAATTTATTTTTCTACATAGTCTCAGAGTCTCTCTACACACCGAGTCCAGCTCTTTTCCAAGGCTTCAATCCCTTTAAAAAAAAAAAGTTTTGTCTTGGTCCTGCAAAAAGCTCTCCACGGCATCCATCACCTCGTTATCGTCTTCGTACCTGTTTCCCCTTAAGTATTCTTTCAATTTGGGGAACAGATAAAAATCGCTAGGCGCCAGATCTGGTGAATAAAGGGGGTGGTCAACCAATTCGAAGCCAGCTAGCTGAATGGCAGCCATCGCAACTGCCGACCTGTGCGCGGGTGCGTTGTCGTGATGAAACAGCACGCCCCATCGAAGTTTCCCTTTCCTTTTCTCTTTGATGGTATTCCTCAACTTGGGAATTAAAGCTGCATAATATTGGCCTGTAATAGTGGTTCCACGCTCCAGGTAATCAAGCAACAATATCCCTTCTGAGTCCCAAAATATTGAGGCCATAACCTTGCCAGCCGATGCCACGGCACGAAACTTCTTCGGGGTCGGTGATGATGGCCGTTTCCATTGCGAAGATTGCTGTTTTGTCTCGGGATCAAAATGATGGACCCATGTTTCGTCCATTATTACGAAACGAGACAAAAAGCTTTCAGAATCTTCTTGAAACTTGTCCAACAATATCTTCGAAAGTCAAGTCGATTTTGTTTCTGACTATCGGTTAACATTTTCGGCACCCATCTTGCGGAGACTTTTCTCATATTCAAAGATTGTTTCAATATGGATTGAATACTTCCATATGAAATGCCCGTTTCTTGAATTAAGTATCGGATGGTAACTCTTCGATCGCTCAATACAATTTTCTCGACTTTCGCAACATTTTCTTGGGTGACTGACGTCGATGGACGGCCGCAACGATGTTCGTCTTCCGTGCTCGTTCTCCCTACTCGAAATTGAGAAGCCCACCTTGCGACAGTGGAATACGGCGGAGCACTCTCCTAATGTTGCCTCCAAATCGCAATGAATCTCTTGGGTCGTTAACTTTTTTAAACAGAGCTTTTTAATAATGGCTCGCACTTCGTTTTTCTTCATTTTCGAGAACACGTTCCAACACGAAGCAAACAAATGACTACATTCAGAAAGAAACAAAAGAGAATCGAAGATTTTTTTCTTTATTAATATTATAAATATGTATCTTAGCTATGCCTGCCAGTATTTATTTTTTTTCTTACCAAGGAGTATGTCGTTCTCACTAGTTTTTGATCCCTCCTCGTAGGTACGCATAACAGCTAATAATCGCTCATCGCTGTCACGCACTTGCTGCTCGTTGCTCGCCAACTCATTTTTAGTTGCTAGCTCTACTCGCTTATTGTTGATCGCCGTGGTGGTGGGATAGGTGCCCTCAGCTCTGGCCGCACTGAAGCGAGCGAGCGAGCAAGATGTGGGACGAAATTCCCTTGCGCCGATTATGTCAACTTACTTACAGTTTGGCAAAGTTCAAAGCTTCCATCGTTTATCTTTGGAAAAACCGAAATATAGCTAATAAAGTGACCAATAATCGACCAATAGAAATTGATTTATATTCCCACCTAAATTATTATAGATTGACGCAATAAAAACGTCACTCTCATTGGACCAGTCACATTTAATTCGGCAAAGTTCGGTTCTTCTGAAAATAAACGATGGCAGCGTTGAACGTTGTGAAACTATATAATGGAGGTATTCATTTGAATACCTAAAAGTCACGCTACTATTGGAATTCCTCCATTTGGAGGAATTCCAATAGTCGCGTGACTTTTCTAGTCATTAAATCAAAATTGCTGCGTGCAGTCGTGTTCGCATCACCATTACGGTTATCCTACATGTTCTGTGCGCTTGCGCATCCCGCTCGATCGCTCACTTCAGTAGATATATCTCTCTAGCTAAATTTATAGTAGTAGCAACATACCTGTAGCTTGAGTTTGTGCGCCTCTATGGGTATGACGTACATGATAGGCAGTTCTGTGACCAGCACCTTGGGATGCGATCGTCTGAGGCAGGCTTCTTCCAAGTCCCATCGGGCCCCCTCCAGGTATAGACCACGCACGTAGCAACCCTGGTCAGAAACAAGGGTTAAAATATATTCCTATTAGCATTTAGCCGACGTTCGCAAGGACGTAAAAATATCGCGGCAAGATTTTATCGCGCACTGGATTGTCAACTCTCGGTTTTGAGCCGAGCATTGAGAATCCAACAGAGTGCATTCCAACGCGTCGAAAAAAACACATTGTTGGATTTCCAACTCTCAGCGCTACGCAGAGCGTTGAAAATCCAGTGCGCAGAAAAAGTCGCCACGATAAGTATTTGGACCGATTTAAGCAAAAATGATCCAACCCACAACCCCGACAATGGTGGGTTTGCATTTTTGCTTAAATCGGTCCATTTTCAGTTCGTGCGAATGTCGGCTAATATGTGGTTTTTGGCACAGAGCACAGAATTCCAGTGCCCGGTAGCGTCTAAATTTGTGGCGTCGAAAGTGCTTTGAGCGCACATCCTGTCACGGGCTGCCTACAAAGCCGTCCGCTTCTATTCGTCAATTGCAATGCGAGTAATGTCACTTGGTTCGTATGGAAAGTGTTGACGACGTTTGTAGCAGCGACCGCCGAGGCGTCTCCATCCTGTTTTTTGAGATGCAAACATTGCATTGTTAGGACTGCAGGGGAAAACCCGTAACGACGAAAAGAAAAAAAAAGTGGTTAAAAAATTATTACCAATTTTAGAAAACAAATCTGACTGATTGAAAACAACCCTAAATTCAAACTTATTTTTACGCCTCTTTGGTTTAATGGTCGCGGTTGCAAGCGCGACTGCTAAGCATGATGTCCTGGGTTCGATCCCCAGGGCCTAGTTAGGTATAACTGACAATGTGATATATTTAAGTAAAAAAAACGATAAAATTGTCACATTTTCACACGTATATAGGGTAACCTCAATACATTCCTTGAGCCGCGGATTAATGCGTGCGCTATGGCAACCCATTTAGGGAAGGCCGGTCAAAACTAATTGTAGATGGCGTGATCATAGCTAGGTCCATATTTCCTACATTTCATTCATTAATTTCATTTCGTGATCATTCATGAGTTTGGTTTTATTCCACTATTTCTTTATTTTCGATGATTTCCGTATTTTAAATCAATTTTTATTCGGCTTATTACTTACTTATATAGCTTTCCTGCAGTCATTTTCGGTTAGTTAACAAACTAATTAACCTTAGGAACGAGATAATAGTAAAAACATTTTTTTTTATGCCAAATATCTAATTTTAAGAATGTTCCACCTTGCTGTCTTTGAAGGCCGATTTTAGCCAAATTAGCCCATTAAGTACTACTTTTTTTTTAATGATTTTGAAAGTTGAGTCTGGCGCATTCTTGATGCCTACTTAGGAACCATAAAATTACCTTTTTAGATGTTTAATCTAAATTTGAAAATGTCATAATTCACCGAACGTAAATTTTTCACTTTAGACCATTTTCATAACGTTCATCACAGTTACGAAGCTGAATATTTTATGCATAAAATTACTACTCACGAAGATTCAGTTGCAAAAAAAAAATCTCGAGTCTTCTACTTTTTTTTTAGATTTTTTTTTTAAGTTGGTCACGTCGAAAATTCTAAAAAATTCAGAAAAAAAATTCGTAACTCGAAAACTATGAAAAGTCGTGGAACATACGTGGGGGTGATTCGGATACCCCACGATACGAGGCGAAGGACCAAATTTTTTTTTTGTGGACGTCAATGTTCCAGCCATCCTGTATAACTATTGCAATTGTAATCATGGACCTATAAAAATAGTAATAATATTACAATCCATCTATGTATCCGACTGAGACTTGTATCTATCTATGGTCATGAATAAAAAAAAGACGTAGGTATTGACACTGACAACTAATATTTGAGGTTGACATTGTTGACAACTTGATTAATGTACGCTCCCATTTGTTTATTTATTTGCATGCGGAAAATAAATCAGGACTGTTAGTTTCGAAGAAATCCTCTTTAATGAATTAAAGTACTTTTATTATTAATTGAATATGAATATGAACAAAAAACGCTGTCGATCCGTCAACTGGGATGAAGAAGAAAAGGTAAATCATGTGGATACTTAAATAGTGTGGTCTGTAAAAGTACTAGTGATTGTTTAATGAGATCTTATATTACTGTTTCAGCAATTACTTCGCTTTGCACTGAGAGACCATGTGAATGTTATTGAGAATAAAGCAATAGACACCAAAACAATCAAGCTTAAAAATAAAGCTTGGGAGGAAGTCTACAAAAAGTAAGATATTGGTTTTCTGTGTTTATGATCTACCTAGGTTTGCTCGCATTTTTGTTCGTGTAGTGTAGACTAATAGGTGTCTTGAGTGTCTTTTTCCTCAATATCGTCTATAGGTATCCTGCCTTTGATCCCAATCTGTTTTAGATATTAGTGCAATCTGTCACATTTTTACAAATAAATATTGCATAAAGTTAAATGATGACTATCGGCTTCTTAACCATACATTTGTTAACGTTTAAATATCTCTTAACCTCTCAAATTTCGAATTAACCCTATAGGTACATAAGCAAAATACTCTTGAAACAATAATAAATATAATTGTGAAAACCGTTGAGCACTCACATGCGAATGCGTTCTAGTAGGCGAACATTTAACTTACATCAAAATGAAATGTAAGCAACTTTTATAAATAAACATTAAATATTATTCATACAAAATATTTCACTATCTTGTACTAGGTTTATTGAATTAAATGGCCGACATCGAAATATAATCCAGCTGAAACTTCAATGGAAAACAATGAAGTTAAAAGCCCGGAAGAGGAGGAAGATAAAGAGAGAACTCAGTGAGACAACACCAGCTACTCCTACTGATGCAGTAATTGAAATTAAAGATTTATATAATCCCACAGAGATGTCGAAACAGAATGTGAGAAAATCTTGTAATTATGTTTAGCTTTTTTTTTTGAAAATTGTTCTGCATATTATATTTTAGAAGTTAAATTCATCAACTTATTTATTTATCTTTTACTGTAACATAAAACTTTTGCCAGTGACACAAGTTAAGTCCCATTTACACAATGCAAGTTTCTTGCCTGCGGCATACAATAAAATTGAAGCCACAAATTACTTGCCTCGTCTTAACACTTTTCAGACAGTGCAACTTTTACTGTTGCTTCAAATAATGATATGCCACAGGCAATTAAATCGCACTGTGTAAATTAAAGATAAAATTATTTGACAAATTCTTACCCTCATCTCACAAAACTTTACTAATGTTGCTCTTCTATTTAAATATATAATATATTTATTTGTAATCTTCACAAATCTTAAATACAATATATAATCTAACACTAAAATATATATATATTATGTACAAGTAGGTACATAAAAACGGGGAAAAAAGGTT
Source organism: Fissipunctia ypsillon (assembly GCA_947568875.1). Classification (NCBI taxonomy): domain Eukaryota; kingdom Metazoa; phylum Arthropoda; class Insecta; order Lepidoptera; family Noctuidae; genus Fissipunctia; species Fissipunctia ypsillon. The sequence goes on along the minus strand of OX387659.1, from coordinate 7,585,009 downwards.
TTTGATGCCCAATGACCTCTTCATTGGGCATCAGAATATCTTTTTCTTTTTTTATCTATAACATATAATAAAATCGTAGTGAAGTCATTATGCAAACAATTGTTTTTAATAGATCCCAAGTTCATCAACAAACAAGTACATTATAATAATAATGAAAACTTAACATTGGTGAGATAGAGGTTGCTTGTTTCAGAACTTGAAACCAATGGCATTTGTGGATACATGCATAAATGATAATATTAACCAACAAAGTCAGCAAATAGCTGTAAGTATCCATTACAATGTCTACCAATCAATGTCAATGCCTGTGTGTATGTGTGAGATTATATTGCAGAAAATATTGTATCCAGAATATTAAAATGATATGATACATCGCTTAAAATAGCAATAAGTAAAAAGGCGGGATGCACAGGAGTAATTATGATAGTACCTACTAGCTTCCGCCCGCGACTTCGACCGCGTAAAATTTCTTGTTCCCCTGACCCACCCCGTCGCATCGCATCGCCTGCCCGCGCTGTTACTTCGTTTTCGCTTAGCGCTCGTTCTTACTTTTTTTTTTTGTTTTTGCTCGGCTTCTGAGGGTCCTAGCGTAAAGTTACATACCCTATAGCCTTCCTCAAGAATTGGACTTTATAATGCAAAAAGAATTTTTCAAATTCGACTGGTAGTGACAGAGATTAGCGCGTTCAAACAGCCAATAAAAAATAAAATGTGTAGGTAACTAATAGACTAAGCGAATTTTTATACCCGTCGTAATTTCTAAACAAAAGGTCCGAATTGAATAATTCAAAAATAAATTTACATGTACTTAATCGACCTTGATGATGAAACTATTTATTAGGATAAGGATTAATTCCATGTTCATGTAAACACCTTCGCAAGTAATACATTATTATTTTATAACAAATAAAAGATAGACATATGCTATCGCGGACTTCTTTTTAGAACTTTTTAAAAGAAACAATCCCGTCATACATGATTTTTGCGTAACTTTAACCGTTTACGCAGCGCATGCAACGGAAGCTCGCAAAAGGAATAGACATATGCTATCGCGAACTTCTTTTTAGAACTTTTTAAAAGAAACAATCCCGTCATACATGATTTTTGCGTAACTTTAACCGTTTACGCAGCGCATGCAACGGAAGCTCGCAAAAGGAATACATTTTCCCCGTTTTTGCAACATTTTTCATTGATGCTCCGCTCCTATTAGTTGTAGCGTGATTTTATATAGCCTTCCTCGATAAATGAGCTATCCAACAATAAAATAATTTTTCAATTCGAACCAGTAGTTCCCGAGGTTAGCGCGTTCAACCAACCAAACAAACAAACTCTTTAGCTTTATAATATTAGTATAGATTGAGTTTTTCTATCTGAAATTTCTCAATAGCAGCCCGGAGTCTGGAATTGTGCCCAGTAGATGGCAATAGGCTCGCCCCCTATTACATGGGACTTAAACATAACTGGCGAAATGTGGGTGTACTATAGGTACACCTCTGCCTAACCCTTCGGGGAAACAAGGCATGATGTTATGTGTGTTATGTGTATATTTACAATTTTACAACAATTTACAATTTTTTTAGGACTGCATGGAACAAATTGAGAATATTGATGCACAAGTGGCTGATCTGACATATACTCCTTTATTAAGGGTGAGCTTAACAAAAATATACATAATTAAAACAGTAAGTCTGTACAAAAAAAATATGATAGTATAATTTCACTGTTGCAATTTCTTACAGATCTCTAAAGATATATTCAAGGTCCCTCAGATGGAAAAAAATATCGGCACAATTCCATTAAAGAAAGTATGTATGAACTTATATTACATATTAACTTATTTGCCAATGCAACTCCTTGAAAACTTTCAGAACATAAATTCTTTATTTTATTTGCAGGCACCCAAACAAAACGTAATGCCCAATATACTCGAGAATGGTCTGACGCACAGAAAGGTACCTATTTACTTAATTAAAAGATAGATAATGCAATTCACGAGCGCGCGTCATGTGATCCAAATGTCATTGTATTAAGGTAATGCTTATATACAATAGCAAATTATTACAGCAATAGATCTATATTGTTAAATTTAAGAAGATGCCTCTCGACTGCATGAGATTGTTTGGAGACAAGGTTATCTTGTTTCCATCTTTTTTAAAGTTCACTTTTTACGCAGTCGGGTTTTTTGATTTTTTATATTTAATTTTTTATTTTACACTTTTTAGTTAGGACTATTTTTCTCTCACTGTATTAAGTAACGCTTTAGGTAACGGTTGTAAATACAATATCCACTTATAATCGGGTGCTAACGGCCTCTTACTCACTCACTCCAATAGTTCAGGATTGTTTTTTATCATTTCTCCCTCTGTTCTTTCCAAATTACATTTGAACATATAATTTGTATGCATTTTTGTAACCCCCTTTTAAAACCCTTCATTTTGATACCCCACTCGGTAGGTTTGGGAGAATTGCCAAAATCCGCCATTTTGTTTTTTTTATAATTTTAATATACCCTAAATAATAACAATTATAATAACGTAATATTTATTAGATTCGTCTTGGAATCTAACGACATATTATCATTTATCAAAATCGGTTCAGCCGTTTAGTAGTTACGAGGGAACATAGAGACGGACATACATACAGGTCAAACACATAACCTTCCTTTTTTGGCTTCGTCGCAGTCGGTTAAAAACAAAAGGACACTTAGGCGGCGAAGTACTCCTCCACATCACTTATCTTCTGCCTAGCCTTTTCCTAACTATGTTGGGGTCGGCTTCCAGTCTAACCGGATGCAGCTGAATACCAGTATTTTACATGGAGCGACTCTGCCTGTCTGACTGACAGCACTGCCACGTTGAATGGAAATGTTAATTATTTGGCCAAAGAACGAGCCAGCCCTCTGGTCACGTTGGTTTTTTCAAATATTTTTTCTTTCGATAAAATTAAGCATAGTTGCCCTCATTTCGATACGAGCACATTATGAAGACTCACACTGTAGAATAAAAATTAAATGATGTTCGTTGGTAAGCGTCTTTATTGTTTTAAAATGATCATAATAGTCCGAATTAAGTCGTTACGGAAAGAAAAATTTTGAAAAGTTACCGGGAAAATTGTAAAATTTGGGAAAACTGAGAGTGCATTTTCTACGGGAATTTATGAATTATTGAAATTAGGACAGGACAACGTCGTATAAATTAGAATAACGTATAAATTAGAATGATTGGCGCGCGTTTGTGAAATGCTTACTTAGTTTTGTTAGACTAACTTGATTTATTTATCAATAAACCAATATTTAGTTTATTAAGGAGGTTGTCATTTACAGGACCACGATGACCACATAAGCTGCATAATAAGCCATATAAAAAGCTTAAAAGAAGAAGAGCACAGGAGACGTTTAGAAATGGCTGAAGAGGAACATTCACTTAAAATTGCAATACAGATAGAAAAACTAAAGAGTGCCACACTAGAACGAGAAATTTTAGAATTAAAACAAGCGCGTGAAGCGAGATTACACTCAAACAGTTAACTGATAAATTGTCTATTTTTGTTTTGACTTTTTTCTTAATTACTCACAAAAAAGCCTAACGATAGTTGTTATCTTTTATGTTGATCTCACTGATGAAACTCATATTTTAAAATAAATGAAAAATTAAATTCATATTATTTCAGACTAATTAATTTGTCCATAATTGTTAGTTACAATGGTCTTAAATCTATGTTAGTATTTCAACATTCATTCAATAAAATCACTCATGTCAATAATATCAATACACAATGTCATCTCGTCACATGAAGCTGGACGAATCTCCCCAGCACTGCAGACTCTGGCCTCTCAGAGATCATCCTTAGGATTCCGTTAGCGCTCCCCCGAATCCGGCGCATCAGCGAAGCTGTTTTCTTACGCATAATGGCATAAAAGTCATCGACTCTTGAGTTGGCAAACATGCCCGACGCGCTACAGAATCGACGTAGCATCACCAGAATCCTAAAGGCGGTATTGTATCTACTGTATGCAAAGAGCGTTGTAGGGTTGGAGCGGTGTAGTTGAACCATAAAGCGTTGGCATAAAAGTTTTGGCAGTAGGCAGTTTACGTCTACTGTACACCTTGCGAATCTATGAACCAACGTGTATGGCTAGTTTTACAAATAAAACTACATATGTATCTCTATGATGCCATGTTATTTTATTTAGGTACCTACATAGTGCAGCATAACTCTGCATGTCAAAACTTTTTGGTTCTTTATAATCAACCTTTTTTCCGTTTGTATTTGAGCCTGGTCGATTTTTATCTTTTTATTTCGTGATTCGAATTATTTTTCTTCTGACAGATGGGTCCCCATTTTTTTCTTAGTTGCAAAAGTTGAATCAATTGATACGGACCCAGTTTGTGGAAAATTAACGAGTTTTTTTCAAGTGAACCACACTATCCCTGCCGTCCTATTAATACCTTATGGCAAAAACTATATTGAGAATGGTATATTAAGTACGAGTCTAACCATTCATCTTTATTTTTTCTGGTACGTATCTTTTAACAGTTTTCCTCAATCGGAAGTTCAGTCTGATCACGCTGGTCTAACCCTAATTCATTTTGTCTTAGGATTGAACAGCTTTGAACAGGCCGCCTTTCGGCCTCCAGGTTTTGGCCTAAAATTACGCTGGACGTCCTTGGCCAACGTCGAGAGTTGGCCCGCATTTTGACCGCTGAAGGTCTCGCAAACAACGCCAGTTCCTGAACAAAGAACTGCGACAACCTACAGTCTACGTCACCTCGCCGGACGCAATTACTTATGCCACGGGTTTTTTTTTATGATATTTTACGTTCTAATTTAATAGTGTAGATAGTAATCCTCTGCAGATTTTTTTAATTCATTAATAACTTAAATTTATTTTCAAATATGTAAAATGCGAGATACATTGGTTCTCTCTGATCTTTTTTTCATAACGATATGTTTTGGTAGCGTTACTTATTAGTGATTGCAATCGACTAGATAGTACGTTTTATTTCTCGTTCGTTATTCGCGTACCTATCGGACCAAAGTTCTCTATTTTATTCCCTTCACACAAGTCAACCTGCAACTTTTTGATACAATAATATTCATTTTTTTACCTTTTAATGTTATTTTCTATTTTTATTTTAAAAACAAAATTAAACGTGTCGTAGCAGAAAAGTGAATCTTCCGTCTTTTTATTTTTTTTTCGCTACAATAGGTATGGACGCCAGCACATCAAGCTACCCGAAACTGTCAATTTTACCCAATCAACCTTGAACCTAATGCATTAGCAATAAAGTCGAAAATCTATTAAAGAAATTTGACAGATTGCAGTAGCTTGATGTGCTGGCGTCTGTATATCCAAACATAGAAACCAAAAATACAGAAACATGTAGGTACCTACGTGAGGATTGCTAAGGATTTAATTTTATTCTGAGGGTAGATTAGTTTGTTTGCTAATACCGTCACGGCGGGTTACATTGACTCTAGGGCATAGCTTTGGCCCAAATCGAGACAAATGTTTAGTGTCATTAAATCCACACAACAGTTCTGCAAGTACGCGTCTATATCGCCATCTATTAGTTACCGAAGGAATACGACGTTCGGTTGTGTGGTAGCGACACGGAGGGTAGTTCAAACATCAAGTTTAGATTTGGGTCAAAGTTATGCCCTAGAGTCACCTGATTTGACGGTACTGAAATCGTAAAGAGGTAAATCATTTTACAAAGAGGCAAAGTTTTTTTGAATGTTTGAAAAACAAAAAAAAAATTATTCTAGATAGTAATTTGACAAGTGCAAATATCAAACTACGAAATGAAAAAATGATACATGGAACATGGATGATGAACATTATTTTGAAATGTCAGATTACTATCTGGTAAGAATATATATACATATATATATATCTAAGAAATTACAGCCGCACGGGTCGATCGGTCAGGTTAAGCTACGCTTGCCGCGGTTGGTCCGTGGATGGGTGACCATCTTTACATTTCAAGACCCCTCCGTGCCTCGGAAAGCACGTTAAGCCGTTGGTCCCGGCTGTCATTCGTGTATCTTTGACAGTCGTTACGGGTCGTCAGAAGCCCGAAAGTCTGACAACCAGTCTTACCAAGGGGTATCGTATTACCCAGTAACTGCAGTTGTGGAGGTCAGATAGGCAGTCGCTCCATGTAAAATACTGGTATTCAGCTGCATCCGGTTAGACTGGAAGCCGACCCCAACATAGTTGGGAAAGGCTAGGCAGATGATGATGAGATTACTATCTGGTATTAAAAAAAAAACGAACTATAGGTACGCTATTCCCGAGTGACATAGGCTGCTTTTTATCCAGGAAAAATGCACAGTTCCTGCGGGTGATATCACGAGAGCGAAGCCGCGGTAAAGACAACCCATGCAGATTTCAGTTACGGTTTCGTTTTTGACGTGTGCTCTGACATGGTTAATGTAACCTATGTTGGCTGTGAATGAACGTGCACAGTGTTAGAACACCATTGTATAATGGTATTTTATGTTAGAGGGTGGCTTACTCTTGAGGTGGTCTCGCCTGCTGTCGAGATCTCTCTTCCACTGGTCTTTAAAGGCATAAACATTTCGTTTACCGCGTCAAAGAGTAAATAATAGGTACTTACGCAGACGGGCCTCTCTTCAATCTCATCGGGGCTGGTCCACTTGGTGACGCGAGTGAACTGAGTGGAGCGATCCAGCGGCCAAGTGTAGAGGCGGCACGCGATCTGTAGGTGCGCTATGAGGTACGACTCCGGGATGTGTAGCCCTGACAGCCAGATTACTATTGGTTCTTCTATAGTCGCCTGCGCAGAAAGAAGAGCACAAATGTGTTAGTTGTACAAGGTGTAATTGAAATAACTGAAAACCTCTTCAGGGGTAATTGTACCTACGTACTCATCATTATGAACATTTTCTACAATGGGATCATGGGAACAAACCTGACATAGCGAAAAAAAAATCAGCTGCTCTATACGCTGCTCTTTATGTTCGCATAACTCGACAAAATGTAGGGAACAGCAGATTTTTTTAACGTGATTCATAGGTAGTTAAAATTTGTTCATAATGGTTATTTTAATTACCTACACTTTGTAAGTGTAGATAATAAGTGAATTGTTATTTTAGATTTTATATAGGTATTTTATTTTCTCTTCTACTCTTACACACGGTGTCTACATTTCTTTCTCCTCTGTCCTATCGCGATATTTTAGAAGAATTTCTTTAGAAATCTTTGCATTACCTTTGTACGTATTTTTCTGTTCCTTTCTTGTCTGTTTATTTGTGTGAAACATTGCGGATATTGGGGGTGAACTACTTTTCGACCTTATTACTTAGGCAATAAGGTTGAAAAGTGATTCACCGCAAATGTCCGCGATGGTACATACATGGTTAAATAAATAATTATAACATAATATCACGCCTTGTTTCCCCAAAGGGTTAGGCAAAGGTGTACCTATGTCCGCATTTCGCCAGTTATGTTTAAGTCCCATGTAATAGGGGGCGAGCCTATTGCCATCTACCGGGCACAAATCCAGACTCCGGACTGCTACTGAGAAATTCCAGATAGAAAAACCCAATAACACTCTGCCCGACCTGGGAATCGAACCCAGGACCTCATGCCCAGTAGTAGCGCTTGCGACCACTAGACCAACGAGGTAGTTATCTAAGCTGTTTTAATGTTACTGGATTTTGGATGGCAAACAAGCCGAAGGCCCATGTTTACCACCGCCTACGGACATCTACCATACCAGAAACACGCAAGATGCTTTGCCATCTCAAAGCTAACATGGTACTGATATGAAGCATAGGAAAGCATTAGCGCGAAAGCATCTAAGCATAAACTTCCTAGCCACATTCAAGAACTAAGCCTTAATAAATTAAAATCTTTTATAAAGCAGAAACTATGACACAAAGCCTTTTATACTGTCAAAGACTATATTGAGGACAAAAAAGCTTGGAAATCTTGAGATTGAGCTGCTCCAATAAAACAGTGAATGTTGATATTTTATTTTATTTTTGCTAACTGTATATTTTTTCTTTTTTTTCTATGTATTTTTCTTATACAATGACATGAATATTTACTTTGTAAAGTATTATATTAATTATTGTGAATGTGAAGAATATGTAGGGTCATTGTTATTTCTTTTTTCTGTTAATTTTGATCATGGTCTGGCAGTTTGAGTAATTAATGCGGCCTACCGAAATGTCCTTTCTTTGGTATTTTTCGTCGAATCGTTGAACTCCTTTAGTTGAGCTGCACGATTTCTGACAAATGCGTGCACTGACTTGAAAGGTCCACTCAATCTGTGTGGTTCTTTCCTCAAAAGACCATTTCAGACACCAATCTACATGGTCTTCACATGATCTGACCAAGATTATGTCTGGACTTTAAAAGAGACTGTGACCTCTGAGTTTGTTTCGGCCTTTCTTCTCAGAGTAGTCAGATAGGAAACGCCGACCTCATCTAGTTTTAAAAAAATCATTGACTTGTAAAAGTGTTTGTACCTACTTAGAGAAATAAAATCATTTATCATCAAGCAATTTTGTTTCATTCGTTAAGGTTAATATTTTTGTTTGTTTGGACGCGATAATTTCTGAAACTACCAGTCAGATTCAAAAAAAATATATATTTGTATTTGAAAGCCCAATTCTTGAGGAAGGATGTAGGTTATTTAACATCACGCTAGACCCGTAGGAGCCGAGCAAAAAGAAAAAAAAAAATCAGAAAGAACGTGAAGTGAAAACGAAGTAATAGCACGGGCAGGCGATGCGATGCAACGGGGTGGGGCGGGGGAACAAGAAATTTTACTCGGAGGACGAAATCACGGGCATATGTTAGTTACATTATATATCTCAAATCTGGTGCTTTCCTTCTGCAAGAATGATAAAGTAGGTATGTACTGAAGCTATTGAAAGTCCGTCAGTATAAAAAAAAAATCATACCCAGTCAGTATACTGCTTAGTCCGTGAAGTAAAGTGGTCCATCCACCCGCCGAGTCCCTTGCAGGTGGCAGGTGCCAGGTCGCGCCACACCTCGGGCAGTTGTCCGTTGAACAAGCAGTACGACACGTTGTCCAGAACAGAGTCCATGCCTATCTCGCCAGCTAAGGCCTTGCGGAGTAAGGATAGAGTGGTGTGCATCTTGTGAATTAAGCGGTTGAACCTGAGGGGAACGTTTAGCAGTTAGGTTTTCGTAATCGACTATGGAACCAAAGAATGGTAATTAACCCTGACCGCCACGTCAAAAAAGAAAAAGCGTGTACTCGGCGCCAAGCTCTGAATCCATCCTTTAATACCTACAAAATAGTAGTGAGGCCGAAATTATATCGATAAAGCTCATCGAAAACTGATAATTGGTGCCGATTCTCTTGTATACCGCGAACTAAACTATCACTAAAATTCCTTACTTTTGGCTATGACAATCTTAATACATAACATAACATCACGCCTGTTTTCCCCGAAGGGATAGGCAGAGGTGCAGGTATAGGTATAGTCCCAGGTAATAGGGGGCGAGCCTATTGCTATCACCTGGGCAAAAATCCAGATTCCAGGCTGCTACTGAGAAAAATAGATAGAAAAACTCATTCATGCTCAGCAGTCGCGCTTGCGACCACTAGATCAGCGAGGTAGTGCATTTGTATTAATCACGTAAATATTTAGATAATAAGCCCCTTATATATACAGTTTGTCCCAAACTGAGTGGTCCAAAGGCAAATGGGGTAAAGCGGAGGTGGCCACCTATCATTTAATAATTATAAAGTTGTGATGTTCTCAACGGTTCAGAAAATTTCGCTAATATATCATATTCAAGAAATCGACGTAGTGAGTTCAAATCTGGCTGGAAGATGCCTTGATAGTGTAGGAACAAGATGAGGTTCCTATTTACATTCAGTGTGGCTCTGCAACGCTTCAGATTTTATTTTTACTTGTCTTTTCTAACTTTTTATTAAACTTTAGCGAAACTTTCTAGCCCAGATTTAAAAAAAAAATAGAGAATATCCCTACTTTAAAATGTTTTAATGATAGGTAGCCACCTCCGCTTTACCTCATTTGCCTTTAGATCACTCGGTCTGGTACACCCTGTATATGATGATATGATATACATGATGTCCCTTCATTACCGTGTATCTATACCATACCTTTCCAACTCCTGCAGCAGCACAACCAGCGTCGGCGTGATGTTCATCTCGAACTGCTTGCGCACGCGCCAGATCTCGAAAGGCACCGGCAGCTTGGCCAACACATCCACCGCAATGTTGTCGATGAAGTCTTCGCGACTCATCGCACCGCCACTTTCGCCTGATGAGGGAAACGTCAGTCGATACAATAGAATACTCTTTATTATGTACACCAGTCTTACTATGGGATATCGTATTGCCTACCCAGCAACTGGGTTGTGGAGGTCAGAGAGGCAGTCGCTCCATGTAAAATACAGGTATCCAGCTGCATTCGGTTAGACTGAAAGTTCACCCCAATATATGATAGTTGGGAAAAGGCAGGCTGATGAGGATGATGATGTACACCATATGAATTACAGATATAAATGTACTAATTTTACATAGACACAATGACACAACGGGCGATGTGACAAAATGGGCGGACTAAAAGCGATTTGTAAAGACAACCTTTGGATGGTAAAGGGAGAAGGAAAGACAAAACTGCAGGTAGTCTGTGGTATACCATTTACATAACTGATAAATACCTACATTGAAAAAAGCGCGGGAAACCTCAAACTTGGCGGACGCGTTCTATTTGAGATAAAGTTTTAAAATCCTGTAATATAAGATCAGTAGCCGTAGTTTTAGTGTTCTATTTTCTTTTACTTGTAATTTAATTTTAGTTTTTGTATATTTTCTGCGGTAGTGGTAAGTTTTTTTTTAGTTATATTTATTGTGAAGAATGAATGACCCACCTGACCCGGGGGACTTATGTTACTGTATCCAAAGAATCGGGTATGGATACTGATGAAAGGACGGAGGGAAGTGAAAGTAATATTCATCCCTAAGCCAGGTAAGGGTGACTACACAAGCGCTAAATCCCACAGACCAGTCAGCCTGACCTCCTTTCTACTGAACCCTCTGGAAAGGATGTGTGATGGGAGCTTAGGGACGGCGCTCTGAAAACCATACCGCTACACGGTAACCAACATGCATACAGCTCGGGTAAGTCGACCGAATCTGCTCTTCATTTAGTGGTCAGCCAGATTGAGGAAGCGATTCATCAGCAAGGCACCTGCCTGGGCACTTTTATAGAAATCGAAGGAGCCTTCGACAAAACAAACTTCTCCAGCATCAGCAGCGCCCTCTCCAGACATGGAGTAGAACAGGTACTAACGGATTGGATTACAAACTTGTTAAGCAAACGAGTGGTTCGCCTTGAGGATGAGCAGCAGTTGGCCACGATAGCCAGAGGCTGTCCCCAGGGAGGGGTGCTGTCCCCCTTTCTAGGTAATTTGGTGATTAATGACCTCATCGCCAGACTCAACGCCAAACGCTATTATACAGTAGGGTACGCAGACGACCTCGCAATCCTTGTACCGGGGAAGGTGACAGGAACTATCTGCAACCTCACTCAGCAAGCGCTACTTATCGTAGAAAGATGGTGCAGGGAATTTGACCTATCAGTGAACCCCATTAAAACTGAACTAGTCATGTTTACCCACAAGCGAGCATTGGGCCCTTTCTGCCTATCAAAATACAGAACTCCAGCTGGTCAACGAAGTCAAGTACCTCGGGGTCACTTTAGACAGTAAGTTAAACTAGAGTAGTCATTTAGACAACAAACTAAACAGGGCCTGCATCACCTTCTGGCAGTGCAGGAAAATGATAGGTAAAAAGTGGGGCCTATCCCCCAAAATTATACTATGGCTGTACACCGCTGTAATCCGCCCCATGATCACCTACGGGGCCGTGGTCTGGGGCCCCGAACAAAGTTAGTTACAGCCTCCAACAAACTGCACCGCATGCAACGACTTGCCTGCATGGAGACTACGGGCTGCATGAGGACTACTACGACTGCAGCAATCGAAGCGATGCTGGGATTACCACCGCTCCACCTATTCATACAGCAGGAAGCGACGATGGCAGCGGTACGTCTTAATACACTAAATCTCTGGCGTAAGAGAGACACACCACACACCGTGCTGCTTGAGGGACTCAACAAGGAGTTCGCCATTACGAAAGCCATAAATGACCGGATACCCAAACAATTTATCTTTGATAAAAAATACAGGATGCAACTCCACGAGGATCACCGATGTGAGGGTTTGTGCCCTGCAGAGCTGCGCATCTTTACGGATGGATCCAAAACAGGTAGTGGTACAGGTGCTGGAATCTTCTCGGAGGACTTCAACATACACATAGCCATACCATTGGGTGTCCATAACGCAGTGTTCCAGGCCGAATACATGGGTATTTCTTTGGCAGCGCAGCCATCACGGCCAGGGAAGTTAAGCACCACTCGATCCGGTTTATTCCCGGTCGTCCCCACCCCGTGTCGTCCTCACTGGGCACGAGTGGAAAAAAAAGTTTCGTTCCTCCTCAGTGGTGACGACTGGAACTTTTTTTTCCACTCGTGCCCAGTGGGGACGACGGGGCTGGGACGACCGGGAATAAACCCTTTTTTTCCCACTCGTGCCCAGTTGGGATGACGGGGTGGGGACGACCGGGAATAAACCCTCGATCCGTATGCAACACTACACTAGTTTTTGTCATTAATTGTCACTAAGATGAGAATGATGAAACTAGATTTTGTACGATTTTAAATTCGAGAATTGATCGTCTGGTAAAGTAGTGCGACCAGAAGTTGCCATTATAACTTACTTAAGGTGTAAAATAAATAGAATTCTATTACCGGAAGATGACAATTCCTGAGAAGAAATCCCTACAAAAAATCAGCATATTTTCTTTTCAGAAATCGTCAGATTAAAAATATTGACTTGTGAAAATGTAATAGGTAGGGGAAAAAGATTCTTCGCATTTTTTAAGAAAATTCAAAACATTTTTTAATATAGTTTATTCACATTTAACTAAAGTATGTAGGTACCATTTTGTTCGATAACTTTTTGTCATCTTGTAGGTAGGGACATGATTCCATTGCTATAGATATTTTGGGACTTCTGATCAAAATACCGCGACAAGTGGTTTTGGCAGTCCTCTCGTGATGTTAATCTGACACTGCCTAAAGAATTCTGAAGAGACCGAAACAGGTGGAAATCTGAAGGTGCAAGGTCAGGACTATACGGCGGATGCATTAACACCTCGCAGCCAAACTCTCTTAATTTTTGCTGAGTGGCTAAAGATGTGTGAGGTCTAGCGTTATCATGATGAAAAACCACACCCCTTCTGTTGATTAATTCCGGCCGCTTTCTCTCAACTTCTTGCTTTAATCTCATCAGTTGTTCGCAGTAGTCTGAACTCTACTGCGAACAACTGTTGAGACTAAAGCAAGAAGTTGAGAAAAATCGATGGTCCTGCCTGGTGGTAACAGCTCATAATGAATAATGCCCTTCCAATCCCACCACACACACAGCATCACCTTGTTGCGAGTTAACCCGGGTTTCGCCACAGTCTGTGAAGCCTGACCGGCCTTTGACCACGACCTTTTTTGCACGTTCTTGTCGTACGTGATCCACTTTTCATCATCAGTTATCAGCTTCTTTAAAAATGGTTCGGTTTCATTACGTCGTAATAAAGAATCACAAATGAGTACACGGTTCATTAGGTTTCTTTCAGTGAGCTCGTGAGTTACCCAAATATCGAGCTTCTTTGTGTACCCAGTTTTTTTCAAATGCGCCAAAACTGTTTTGTGGTCAATTCCCAGTTCTTCAGCTACGTCGTAACTACTGATATGCCGATCTTGCTCCACTTTTTCAAAAATGGCATCCATTTTATCCGTAATAGAGCGACCAGAGCGACGTGCATCTTTGACATCAAAATTTCCGCATTGAAAACGCTTAAACCAAATTTGTGCTACTCTCACAGACACTGCACCAGGCCCATAAACATCGCAAATTTTTTTCGCGGCTTGCGTTGCATTTTTACCTTTTTTGTAGTAAAATTTTAAAATGTATCGAATTTCTTCATTAGATTCACTCATCTTGACAGTACGAAAAACAAATGAAAATCACACATTTTCCTAATTTGAATTTGGAATTATGTTCTTTAAAATTCAAACTTTCAATGATACCAAAACCAGCCAGATACAAATAGTATAGCCAAAGAGATTTTATTACAAGTTCATACATACTATAATGCGAAAAGACTTTTTCCCCAACCTAATATGTAGACCTACTCGTATTTAGAGATGACAGCAATATTTATTTTTGCGCAGGTAAGTACTAAATATTTTATTATTAATTAATTTCGGATAGCAATAAAACATGAAATGTAAAAACAGCAAAAAGCCAACGTCACGCGGTGTTCCCAGGCGGTCACCCATCCAAGTACTGACCGCGCCCGATGTTGCTTAACTTCGGTGATCGGACGAGAACCGGTGTATTCAACGTAGTATGGACGTTGGCGATAACGGTGCCGAATATTTACTTCACAAACTAATGGGTCTTTGCCCAGAAAGAAAGAAAAAAACTTCATAAATAATAGATTATTAGTAATGTGGTGACAAACTTACTTTTGACAATGCCTAGCAGCATAAAAATCAAACAATTTAAAATTAGATCACATAAATAACGAACATAAGTGTATCGACTTCATTAATACATTTCCTGATACATGTCCCGGAAATGAACAACTTTTACTATGGGATCAAACCTGAAATCGAGAAAAAAAATCAGCTGTTCCCTACATTTATGTTCGCATAATTCGTCAAAATGTAAGGAACACTTGAATTTTTTTTCGTGATTTCAGGTTTGGTCCCAAAGTAAAAGTTGTTCATAATGATGAGTACAATGAGCCCTTAAGAGGTTGTGCATTCATTCCGGGACATGTTGTATACACACCTTTTTATTACTTATAAGTACACTTTGATGATTTGAGCCAAAAATTTTGAATAAAATACAGAAAATAGTTCTATTCTAGTGTAAAAGTGTTTCTAGGTACAAACCTACTTACAGAAATAAATTTATAATTTAATTATCACATATACTTACGCTCCCATACTTTTGCTAAAGCCGCGTGGAAATAGAAAAATGGTCTTTTATGCAGGTTAAAAGTAGATAGCTATAAAAATAGATAGATATTACATCATAAAAACCAAGGACCGATGGTCATTCCTACCTTTTTTTTTTTCTTATTTGCTACATTAGTAAGTTTCTCCACTACTCTCATCCGACACCCGATATTATCGGTCCGATGTAGAATTCCATAAGCGCAGTTTGTCAGATTCAAACTCAAATCATTTATTTCAAATAAACCCATTACAGGGACTTTTGAATTGTCAAAAAGTCGGTCAGTTAGTCAGAAAGTTGAAGCTAGTTGCCCATTCCAAAGCGCAGATCTCTATGTTGAAGAGCGGGCAAGAAACTCCACAGACACTCTTTTAAATCAAAATATTGTTACAAAATATTAGTTACATCATTCATGTTGAAATTAAGTATGTGAGAACAATGTAGAAAGACGTGCACGTTAAAAGCGTCCGCAACAAAAAGGTAAAAACCAAAAACGATTCAAAAATTAAAATAAGCCGTGGCAGCTAAGAGATGATCAGTCCCTACTGACGGCGCCCGTTCACAAACATGACGCATGGATCAGCACCATTCAGCTCAACCATTTTGAGAGAGATTTGAGAATGACATACTCTCAGTCGCCAGGGCAAATTTAAGTCAATGAAAGACGTACCCAGTTAATGGTAGCTTTATAGTACCTAGGTAGGTATACTGGATGATTTTTTTTACCGTCTCGAATTTTTTACAGGGTGTTCTACCCATGAATATGAACAACTTTCACTACGGGACCAACTCTGAAATCGCGAAAAAAAAATCTACTGTTTAATAGAAAAGTTCAAACCTACTTGACCAAAATGTATGAAACAGCTGATTTTTTTTTCGCGATTTCAGAGTTGGTCCCGTAGTGAAAGTTGTTCATATTCATGGGTAGAACACCCTGTAAAAATTTCGAGACGGTAAAAAAAAACATCCAGTATAGTGCTCTCACAAGTGCTATGCAATTATACAATACTAAGATATTGAATCTATATAATGCAAAGATAGTTTTTACAATCTTCCGCAGTTCCAACAATATTTTCGAATGCTAATCAATTCGTTTCTGCGCCCTTGTGGAGCAGGACCAGCGTTGAGCCAAGCATTTTTGTCAGCGATGTAATCCCCCAACTTATAACATGCTTGGCTGCATAGTGTGCGTTTTACAGAAGATTTAAATTTAGTTTCATCCAGTTGGAGAATATGGGGAGGTATTTTATTGTAACACTTTAAACAGTACCCCATGAAGGATGAGTCTACTTTAGCCTGTCTGAAACCTGGTTGAACTAATTGGTCCCCGTTTCTAGTACTATAATTGTGTCGTTCACCTCTTTTACCGAAAAGATTTAGATTTTTCCTTACGTACATGATGTTTTCATAGATATATTGACAAGGTACCGTCATGATGTTAATATCTTTAAACAGTTCCCTTAGAGAATCGCGCCTGCGGAGGCCATATATTGCTCTGATGGCTCTTTTCTGCAGAATAAAAATAGAGTCGATATCTGCAGCCCGTCCCCATAGTAAAATACCGTAAGACATGATACTATGAAAGTAACTGAAATTGACTAGCCTAGCGGTATCTACATTAGTAAATTGACGGATTTTTCTCACGGCATATGCTGCTGAACTTAACCGCCCTGCAAGAGATATTAGATGAGGACCCCGTTGCAGCCTTGAGTCGAGTGTGATCCCCAAGAAAACAGTTTTATCGACGAATTCTAGTTTCTCCTTATTCAATGCTATGTTACAATCACTACTTTTAACATTCGGTAAAGCAAATCCTATGCATTTAGTGTTTTTCCCATACTACTAAATTATTAGCAGTGAACCAATTTTGGACCTGCAGTAGGGCGTTATTTACGTCGTCAAGATTAGATGCACGTCTATTTATCTTAAAAATTAAGGAGGTATCGTCAGCAAATAACACCATTTGTGGTTGGTTTTTTAACATTAATTTAGTTGACAAGCAATGGCAAATATTGGATTTCTACTTCAGTAAGCCTAAGAGCGTTTTCAGATTGTCCGATACGATATCGGGCAAGTAAAAGACGCTCTAACGCGAACGCGCGAAGTAAACGTCACGTAAATTCGAACGATTTTTGAATTGGCTACGTTTTTATTTCGTTTGAAGGCTTTATTCATATAACTTACCTATGTGTGAAAATGCTATAGATTAGTCGTACCTATTTCCAGTAAAAAAAATCGTCCGAGTTTGCGTTCCGTTAGCACGAACGCTCGGAGTATGTGCGTTCGTGCTAGGCCTATTGATCG
Organism: Fissipunctia ypsillon; assembly: GCA_947568875.1. NCBI lineage: Eukaryota > Metazoa > Arthropoda > Insecta > Lepidoptera > Noctuidae > Fissipunctia > Fissipunctia ypsillon. Next base: position 7,567,584 of record OX387659.1, on the reverse strand, counting down.
ATATTATCAGTCTGATCGGAAAAGTCAAGAAAAAAAAAATTTTTTTTTCAGATTTTCTTTCGCTTGTTTGGCGTCAAAACTCAACTGTTTTAGAACGATACTAACTTGTTTGCGGCTGTAGTTCTATGAGATGTCCCCACATATCCCGCACAGCGTGGCTGAAGTAGCCGATCTCGGCGTTCGGGTGCAGGCCAAACACTTCGGGTGTGTTCGCCAGTGGCAGCGTGTCGATGAATGCTGTGGGCGTCAATTTATCAATATACTAGCGACCCGCCCCCGCTTCGCGCGGTTTTTACGACTTGACAAAACAACGACATTTATTTATGTTGTATAAGTTTAATATTAATGTATTATACACATAAACCTTCCGGAATAAATTCTCTAAATGATGGTGAAAACCGCGTCAAAATCCATTGCACAGTTTAGAAAAACAATGCGGTCACACAGACAGACACGAAAACTTTAATCTACTTATCTATATCTATAAAAATCGATGTGTGTTCCCTATGGACTCGCTGAACGGCTGGAGCGATTTTGATGAAATTTTCAGATTAGCCCAACAAGTGATCCTGTGAAGTTTGGTAGTGAGCGGGCTACCCGTGCGAAGCCGGGGCGAGTCGCTAGTTTATAATATATATATAGACAATGTATGTACAACTGTAATTTATTCAACAGGTAATGCTCGTCGTTATACTGGCATTTCACTCGGTGTATTTATCAAAATATTCGCGTTACTTGGGTTTATTTTGATGATTAAAATATACACTATTTATTTGGGTTCATGTTCATTTTGTATTAGGTATATCATTAAAACAATGCGAATATTTGCGCAAACACACCAAATGTAGTGCCAGCATTAGAGATGTTTGGTTGTTAGAAATCCATCTGGCATATGAAAATTTAATAGTAACCATACACGTTACGATATACTTGCGCAAATTTAGACTTGCACAAGTCTGCGTGACACCGAATGGCTCGGATACTTGTGGCCTGCATAAGACTATCCTGCCTAGATATTTCTTCTCTCCCAAATTAGAAACTGCTGTTAGTTGAGGTGCTACAAACAATGTTCTAACCTCAGTCCAAGTCTTTTGATGGCTGTTGTCATTTTGGTAACTAATCACATTAGTTAACATGCAGTTTGACAGCACATAATTATCTCACATAGACCGCCTCGTTGGTCTATTGGTCGCAAGCGCTATTGCTGAGCATGTGGTCCTGGGTTCGATTCCTAGGTCGGGCAAAGTGATATTGGGTTTTTCTATCTGGAATTTCTGAGTTGCAGCCCGGAGTCTGGATTTGTGCCCGGTTGATGGCAATAGGCTCGCCCCCTATTACATGGGACTTAACATAACTGGCGAAATACATATGGGTGTAAATTAAGTACACCTCTGCCCAACCCTTCGGGGAAACAAGGCGTGATGTTATGTATTAACATATTGCTCTCAAAACCGGGGGACGATTTTGAGAGCAATATTTTATACATACACAAATAAACTCACGTCCTCTTCCCAGGGGGTTAGGCAGAAACTACAGAACGCCACCTGCTACGATCCTTACATACTCCTTTTGCCTTGTATACGTTCATACATCTGGTTCTGTTCATCAATATATTATGTGCTCTCAAATTGCATGTTAGCGGTGTGGTGGTATAACAAAGTTAATCACTTTTGGAAAGTGTATTGTCCCATTAATTTAATTGATGATGCATTCTAGTAACTGTCTTTATAACCGTTTATAACCTAGTCGTTGAGGAGTAATTTTGGCCGACATCATCTGTATCACATAAAAACACAAAGTTCTCAGTATGCTTAAGGTTCATAGGTATGTACAGTCCGATTCAAATTTTATGGCGGCTCGGAATATGCGAGTCGCTGCGCAGTAACAAATTTACGTGTGATCGGGGGGTGAGGGGTGGGGGCTGAGCAGCGAGTAGCGCACTTCACAGCCGCCATAAAGTTAGACGCCTACTATACTATACCGATATACTCGTCCTTCTCTCCGTCGGGCGGGATGACGTAGTCGAACACGCTGTCATGGAAGAAGTGGAAGGGTTGGAACTTGTCGAACAGGAAGTCTCCGAGGTACTCCTCCATATACGTGCCGACCACGCGCCGGTCGTAGTCGTCGATGACGCGCCCGCCGTACATTACCTGCCAAACAGAATTGTTATTAACAATCCTTCTTTGTATGACCTGGGGCCGTATGCCGTATTATAAAGTACTAGTGACCACCCGATCCTGCTTCTTTTCGAGAGAGTTTTCTTTGCGAGATTTCTTTATTATTTATAAGTTTAATATTAATCTATACATATATCATTACTTGTCCCGACTGATTTATCAACGCAGAGCCTAAACCGCTGCGGCTACAAACTTGAAATTTTGGCAGTTGATGCCCTGTATGTTGTAAGCATCCACTAAGGAAGGATTTTTGGAAGTTCGACCTTTAGGGTGCGTTTCCACTGACGCGGAGCTGGGTGGAGCTGAGCGGAGACGTGCAGGAATCGTCCAATCACAAACGAGACGAGAGACGCGATGAGGATTTCAACTATTGTGATTGGTTGATTCACGCACATCTCCGCTCAGCTCCGCTCGTCTCCGCTTCAGTGGAAACGCACCCTTAAGGGGGTGAAAAAGGGTGGATTTTCTTTGCATGAAAAATCTTATTTCTTCTACTAATCTACTTAAGTAAATTATAAAGTCTGTTATTTTTTTGTATCAGGGTTTTTTGAAAATCTACACCTAACGGGGTACTAAAAAACGAAATACACGCGGACAAAGTCGCGCGCGAAGTGCTAGTGTATTATACAAATAAAACTTCCGGAATACATTCTTTAAATGTTGGTGAAACCCGCATCAAAATTCGTTGCGGAGTTAAGAAGAACAACGCGGTCACACAGACAGACACGGAAAGCGACTTGAATTTATTATTTGTACAGATATAGATTAACGCCATCATGATTCCAATGCGAGAGACAGACTGAGGTATACATAACTGACAGCACCAACCCCTTTTTTTTGGATGGGAAATCATCAAATGACTTCTCCCGCTTTGGGCGGAGCGGCAGGATGTGTCAGACTTTTACGAACTAAAACCCATCTGTGTTCCTTCAGTTGCCTGTGTCAGGGGTCATGGTAACTCTTTCGAAAATCCCGCGACCCTGGCAGGAGCACTAACCCCTGGAGTATTAATATGCCCCTAATTTTGCTTTCCCGTAGGAAATTTTTATTAATGGCCAGTATGATAGTACAGTAGGTATAAGTAATAATTTCTTTGGTCTCTTGCCCTAGTCCTAGGTTTGATTCTCAAGTCGGGCAAAGTATAAGGTATTGCTTTTTTCTGTCAGATATTTCTTATTAGCAGCCTGGAGTCTAGATTTGTACGCGTTTGATTGTAATAGGCTCGCCCCCTATTACATGAGACTGTATTTTAAATGATAGGTTATTTATTATTATAACTAGGTTTATACAAACACCTTTAGGGCGAAAATACTCATGCTTGTAGCTGGTAAAAAACTATGCAAGTAGCTGGCATGCCGTGTGCCATAACAACTTCTGATTGGTCAATGTCACGATAGCATGCCAGCTAGTTGCTTAGTTTTGTACCAGCTACAGGCATGTGTATTTTCGTCCTTACACTTAATAATATTTTAAAAACAAGATGAGGTCGGTGTTTCCTTTTCCAGTACTCTTTGAGCAGAAACATCGAAATAAACTCATAGTTACAGTATCACAGTGTTTTAAAGTCCAGACCTAATCTTGGTCTGATCACGCGACGACCATGTAGATTAGTGTCTGAAATGGTCTTTTGAGGAAAGAACCACACAGTTTTGAGTGGACCTGTCCTGTCAGTGCACGCATGTGTTAGTAATCGTGTAACACAACTCAGAACTTAAGGTATACCTATTATAACCGTTCGGGGATAACAGGCATAATATTATGTTAATTTTCGTATTCCCACATACCTCTCCGAAGAGATACTTGAGCGTGGCCCAGGGCGTGGGCCCGTGCACCACGTGGCACCGGTCCAGGTAGCACTGTAGGATCTGCATGCACACCGTGAAGTCGGCCTCCGCGAAGTCGTATGATATGTTCCAGCCGATCTTGTCGTATTTGCGACGCTCCTGACAAATAGTTGATCACGTTAATATTTATTTATTAAATACTAGCGACCTGCCACTGCCTCCTTCGCACGGTTTTCTCCGACTTGACAAAACATCGACAGTTCTTTATTATATTTATGAATGTATCATAGGTACACATAAACCTTCCAGAATAATTCTCTATATGATAGTGAAATCTGCACCAAAGCCCATTGTTTAGTTTAGAAGATCTAAGACGTCACATAGACAGACACAAAAAGCGATTTGGCTTTATAATTATAATTATTGTACACATAATACTACACAAGAAAAACATTAATATAATCCTGATGATGTTGCAGTTTATCTATATAGTAAAAATTAAATAATGATCTGATGATCTGGAATTTCTCAGTAGCAGCCCGGAGTCTGGATTTGTGCCCGGTAGATGGCAATAGGCTCGCCCCCTATTACATGGGACTTGAAACATAACTGGCGAAATGTGGGTGTACTATAAGTACACCTCTGCCTAACCCTTCGAGGAAACAAGGCGTGATGTTATGTTATGTGTTAAATAATGATCGTTGGTAAGTGTATAATGATGTAAATTTTGACGGACTACCAACGCATCAGCTGTAAAGTCAAGTTTTCCTGGCGTATCTTGCATAAAACAAATGGTTCAGGTAGACTGCGAAAAAAATAAATCGTTTACAAATGTTAAGTTTTTAATATAACCATAAGAGCTGAAACTCATCTACAGACTTTCGGACCGAGAGCGGCTGGACCGATTTGGCTATTTATTGTTTTCAAATGTTCGTCATAGTCCGAATCAAGTTCGGAAAGATAAATTTGAAAAGTTGCCGGGAAAATTGGTGCAATTTGTATGAATTATTGAAGTTTGGACAGGACAACATCTGTCGGCGCAGCTAGTGGTAAATAAAAGTTGCAACATTGCTGAATCAAACTTAGACACAAAGAAAACTGTGATTTGATTTTGAAACAGTCAGTAGCAATGGTGGTAGAAGAACATTTAAAAAATAATTTCATATCAAGATTTGACAAAAGTTAATTAGTTTATCGATAATTTAGTATGTTTAGGAAAAAACGTAATTCGATACAAAAAGCCAACGTCACGCGGTGTTCCCAGGCGGTCACCCATCCAAGTACTGACCGCGCTCGGTGTTGCTTAACTTCGGTGATCGGACGAGAACCGGTGTATTCAACGTAGTATGGACGTTCGCGTTGGCGATAACTGAGCCGAAAATTAGCTTCACAAACTATGAAAAATAGTTTTTGTCAAAAAAGAATGTATGTTATTAATTGCTTGTTGCAATAACAAATTGATTGCCTATGATAGGGCGAAAGCTTTGTCCACATATATGTATCAGCACAGGCTCTTGGCACAAACACTAAATACCGTCTAACAATTAGCTGGAAAAGAAAAACATGTAGCTACTCGGTATATTATTTATCGACTATTTTTCAATAAAATAAAAGATAAAAGTACTAATGAATTGTAAAGGGGATGATATATAATAAAGGGGATAAGTAGTAAAGAGGGCATAACAAAACCCAGAATATACACTAACGGGGTGTTACTGATTAGTGTCTCAAATATATTATTCTCCGTTTGAGGGCTAGAATATTTCTAAATAAGCAGGTCAGTTTTTATTAAGTTGACAAAAATTGCTAATTTTAGTGATAAAATCCTGTGAAATTGCCGTTTTCCTATAAAAAAGTATTAGAAAAAAAAAAAAACAAAAAGCCAACGTCACGCGGTGTTCCCAGGCGGTCACCCATCCAAGTACTGACCGCGCCCGATGTTGCTTAACTTCGGTGATCGGACGAGAACCGGTGTATTCAACGTAGTATGGACGTTGGCGACAACCGTGCCGAAAATTAGTTTCACAAACTATAGAAACAAGTTTTTGTCAAGAAGGAATGTATGTTATTAATTGCTTGTTGGCTTGTTGCAACAAAACATTGATTGCTTCTATGATAGATGGCGAAAGCTTTGTCCACATAATCTGTATCATATATGTATCAGCACAGGCTCTTGGCACAAACACTCTAAATACCTTCTAACAATTAGCTGGAAGAGAAAAAATATGATTCACCGTTTGAGGGATATAATATTTCTAAATAAGCAGGTCAAAGTTTTGATTAAGTTTAAAAAATGGCTCATTTTAGTGGTAAAATCCTGTGAAATTGCCGTTTTCCTAAATTGCTGTTTAAAAAGTAGAAATAAAAACAAAAAGCCAACGTCACACGGTGTTCCCAGACGGTCACCCATCCAAGTACTGACCGCGCCCGATGTTACTTAACTTCGGTGATCGGACGAGAACCGGTGTATTCAACGTAGTATGTATGTTGGCGATAACCGTGCCAAAAATTAGTTTCACAAACTATAGAAACAAGTTTTTATCAAGAAGGAATGTATGTTATTAATTGCTTGTTGGCTTGTTGCAAAAAAACATTGATTGCTTCTATGATAGATGGCGAAAGCTTCAGGCTCTTGGCACAAACACTCTAAATACCTTCTAACAATTAGCTGGAAGAGAAAAAAAATATGATTCACCGTTTGAGGGCTAGAATATTTCTAAATAAGCAGGTCAAAGTTTTGATTAAGTTTAAAAATGGCTCATTTTAGTGATAAAATCCTGTGAAATTGCCGTTTTCCTAAATTGCTGTTTAAAAAGTAGAAATGAAAACAAAAAGCCAACGTCACGCGGTGTTCCCAGGCGGTCACCCATCCAAGTACTGACCGCGCCCGATGTTGCTTAACTTCGGTGATCGGACGAGAACCGGTGTATTCAACGTAGTATGGACGTTGGCGATTGATGGACGAAAAACTACAATCTGTATATTCACTAGTAGGTTACGGACGTAAATATGACACACAAAAGATAGATTGTCCATATTTACGGCCGGGTGCAGTACTTATTTGTACCATAATCGGAGCAGAACGACTGCAAATGAAATTTGAAAAACAGGCTGGTATGTTGTCCTTCGCAACGATTCAAACAGTAGGTATAGGTACTAGTATACAGTCCGGCCGGTAGATGGCAATAGGCTCGCCCCCTATTACATGGGACTTAATCACAACTGGCGAAATGTGGGTGTACTACTATAGGTACTACACCTCTGCCTAACCCTTCGGGGAAACAAGGCGTGATGTTGTGTGTTTATACAGTCCGGCCGTCGAGAGAATGCGTTTTTGACACCTGGCAGTTTCATACTAACAAATAATATGTGTTTTGCGAAATTGAACCTTATTACAACTAGAAATTGTCCAACTGACAAGTGTCAGGAACGCATTCTCTCGACGGCCGGACTGTAGTAACTCAAGTCTCTGAAAACCGAACGTGCCTGTTTAATACTTGGTTTCTGAACTCCAAAAAAAAAAAAACTAACACGCTATCAAACTCATGTTAACTGCTGACCGAAATAATAACACCTAATCAAATGACATAACATTAGCAAACGAAAGGCCAATCCCCGTAAAAAATCTAGTCGCTATGTGATTTCAGCGACAATCAATGTCGATACATAGACATACGATTTTATAAAGATAGAGATTAAAATGCGAACAGTCTTAAAATTAAGGGAATAGGGATGATGCCTGGGTAAACAATAAGAAAATGTATTGAGTTCGTCAGTCAGAAAATAAAAATATATTAGACACATATTTTTTGCTTTATAATTATTAATTAATCAAAAATGACTTTGATGAAACGCATTAAAGTTGGAGTTCGCTACGTCACCATTCAGTATAAAATCACGCAAAGCGTGACGTGACGTCATGCCACATTTTTAACTCAATGTTTCGCCGTAACCTTTCGATTACTTCCGTAAAAATAGAAAAAATACGGACAAAAAAATGTTTAGTCATCATCCCTATTGTCCCTTAGATTAAATTCAATAAGCTTTTAGAACTGGGGGTAAGTTACCTGTACAACAGCGTGGAAGAAGGCGAGCACATACGTCAGCTTCTTAAACTGTGGATGGATACATTCTTCGAGGGCACGGTTGCGCATCTTGAAGTAGGTGTTGCGCAGGTTCAGCTTTAAGCCGTTAGGGGGCTCTGTTACCACTGTGAAAAGAAAGAATGAAAAAATAGTTTATTCTGCACAAATAAAAAACACATTACAAAAATTATACACTGCAATAACTAATAACTCACACACAAGTCCAGTAAGAATTCGAAAGAAAAATCAATAGGTAGTTAAAAAGTACCTACAAAAGTGTATTACTAGTTTTAATATAAAAAAATAAATACATTAATTATAAAAGATAGAAAATAATTAATAAGTACTAGAAAAAGGTTGGGAAAAACTTAATTTCATGCAAAAAGCCAACGTCACGCGGTGTTCCCAGGCGGTCACCCATCCAAGTACTGACCGCGCCCGATGTTGCTTAACTTCGGTGATCGGACGAGAACCGGTGTATTCAACGTAGTATGGACGTTGGCGAATGATAAACGAAAAACTATAGTCACTACCTACCTACTTACCATCTCTCATAGGATAAAGACTTTTTTATGGGAGGTGATTTGTTTTATTTCACGCGCATGTGTATTTTTTTTATTAAACGTTGGCCCAATTTCGTTGATACATATTCGCCGTAATAATGGTACTAACAGATGTTGCATATCACGAACGCGCGTCAGTCAGTACAATTTATACCTTATGACAATGATATAAGAGTTACATGACGCGCGCTCGTCAATTGCATTAATGATAATAAAAATTCAAAAACGGAGTCGCAAAAAACAAAAGCACAACGAAAAGAAGCTTCTCATTATGAGTTGGTTAATATGTGGGCTTCCAAGCAAAAAGGGTCCAGTAGTGGGGTATAGAGTTAGGACCAGCGGGGCAATTGCGTAACACATCATCAATCGGAATCGATTTCATTTTGACAGTTCAACAACATTCATTGTGTTATTTACGTGTTGAGCAGACAAATTTTTCGAACATATGAAGCAATGCATTTGCAGTTTGCTTCAAAATGATTCTGATTACGATTGATAGTGTGTTACGCAATTAGGGTCCAGATTCGGTATCTAGAATAATCAATTGATAATAAGGATTAAAACAAATATTAAAAAACTGGCACATTTTTTTATCAGACATTTGAAGTTGAAACTCTGAAAAAACTTGATTTGAGAAAAAGCATTTTCAAAGTTTGATTTTTGGTACAACTTAGTACCTACATTTTCTGATATTTCTAAGTACATTTTCTGGTACTTAGAAACATCATATAAAGTAATTTATTATATGAACTTGTAGATAATTGAGCATGAATTAATAATCAATTAAAATCGAGAAATGCAATGTTTTCACCAACTTTACAAAACTGCGTAAATCTTGGAAACTAAATGCTGAGAACTGGAGTATGGTTGGCTCTGAATTTAGTATCTACGTGTGGAAGTCGTGAGATACAGAATATACTAAAATAACAGTCACATTTTAATAAAACTCCCTCGTCCCCCGACCCGTCGCGGTGCATCGCCCGCCCGCGCTATTACTTCGTTTTCGCTTAGTGTTCTTTCTGACATTATTATTTTTGTTCTGCTCCTAAGGGTTGTAGCGTGATGTTAAATAGCCTAAAACTGTCCTTGAGAATTGGGCTACCCAAATGCAAAAACAATTTTTCAAATCCGACATTTTGTTCACAATTTCATGGGTTCCGCGGAACACTAATTATTTTTCTAAAATAAAAGTAAGCCTACGTTACTCCCCGCCCAAGCAACACAAACTAGCTGATTAACTTTCATATAATAGCAATTCTGATGACTAAACGCTGTAAAATATGTAGGGATATGGTTTGTATAAGCGCTTATACAGGCGATATTCAAGCAATTTGGGCACATAATAAATCGCTTTAATCTGAATAACATTTTGTTAATAGCTGCATACCAGCTGGATATATAAACAGAAAGGTTGGTTAACTTCTGCATAAAAGCTGATCGACCCTTTGTTCAGAATTTAAAACTCTATTAAGCAGATGAAAATAATCAAACTCTGATATTCAGACAATATTCATAATTCAGATCTTTCTCGTTGTTTTATAAAGAAGTTATGTAATTAAATGTACAAAATCAGCATTTTGTTTCACATATAATTAATTGTGATCACATATATTTTGCGTTAAATTTCCATTGGTGACATCGCTCTGGAATAAATTATAAATATTGGTAAGTAATTTTTGGTAAAATGTTTTGTTAACAATACAATTATTACAACGCATGCTACTTTACCGTGAGAATATATATAAGTTTATAGTACTACTTTACTCCCTTTTTGCTTGGACGCTCACATAATAGGTAGGGGAAAAAGTTTCTTCGCATTTTTTAAGAAAATTCAAAACATTTTTTAATATAGTTTATTCACATTTAACTAAAGTATGTAGGCACCATTTTGTTCGATAACTTTTTGCCATCTTGTAGGCAGGGACATGATCCCATTGCTATAGAAATTTTGGGACTTCTGATCAAAATACCGCGACAAGTGGTTTTGGCAGTCCTCTCGTGATGTTAACCTGACACTGCCTAAAGAATTCTGAAGAGACCAAAACAGGTGGAAATCTGAAGGTGCAAGGTCAGGACTATACGGCGGATGCATTAACACCTCCCAGCCAAACTCTCTTAGTTTTTGCTGAGTGGCTAAAGATGTGTGCGGTCTAGCGTTATCATGATGAAAAACCACACCCCTTCTGTTGATTAATTCCGGCCGCTTTCTCTCAACTTCTTGCTTTAATCTCATTAGTTGTTCGCAGTAGAGTTCAGAATCGATGGTCCTGCCTGGTGGTAACAGCTCATAATGAATAATGCCCTTCCAATCCCACCACACACACAGCATCACCTTGTTGCGAGTTAACCCGGGTTTCGCCACAGTCTGTGGAGCCTGACCGGCCTTTGACCACGACCTTTTTCGCACGTTCTTGTCGTACGTGATCCACTTTTCATCACCAGTTATCAGCTTCTTTAAAAATGGTTCGGTTTCATTACGTCGTAATAAATAATCACAAATGAGTACACGGTTCATTAGGTTTCTTTCAGTGAGCTCGTGAGGTACCCAAATATCGAGGTTTTTTGTGTACCCAGTTTTTTTCAAATGCGCCAAAACTGTTTTGTGGTGAACTCCTAGTTCTTCAGCTACGTCGTAACTACTGATATGCCGATCTTGCTCCACTTTTTCAAAAATGGCATCCATTTAATCCGTAATAGGGCGACCAGAGCGACGTGCATCTTTGACATCAAAATTTCCGGATTGAAAACGCTTAAACCAAATTTGTGCTACTCTCACAGACACTGCACCAGGCCCATAAACATCGCAAATTTTTTTCGCGGCTTGCGTTGCATTTTTACCTTTTTTGTAGTAACATTTTAAAATGTATCGAATTTCTTCATTAGATTCACTCATCTTGACAGTACGAAAAACAAATGAAAACCACACATTTTCCTTATTTGAATTTGGAATTATGTTCTTTAAACTTTAAACTTTCAATGATACCAAAACCAGCCAGATACAAATAGTATAGCCAAAGAGATTTTATTACAAGTTCATACATACTATAATGCGAAAAGACTTTTTCCCCAACCTAATATAATGAGCAAGGTTAGTCAATTATTTCCATCTAGATATGTAAATGTTTCTTACACAAGTTACACTAGAACTATTATATCTATTTAAACTGTAAGTTTTGTTTTTTGTTTCTTTGAAATATGTAACAAAAATGCGACGCTGCGTCATGCGTGCATGCTGCACAATGCTGCCTTTGTGTGTAATGAAATAGTTATACACAACTTTCCAAACGAGATACTGGGTGTAAGGGACATCCCTCCGCAGACTGATGGGGTGAATTCAGTATATTATACTAAGATCATTTTTTTTCAGGAACGTTATGAGAATCCTATACCCAGATTTGTTTTATTACCTCACACGCAATGTATCGTTACCGTGACAAGACGCGCGTAGCGAACGGGAGCGCAGCGAGCCTTTGGCCGCCGAGTATTTCAACATCCATTGCTGATTTTTTGATTTTAGCTGTTTTATTTACATAAATGGAGTGCTGCGTACAGAGAATTTAAATTTACATTGAAATAAAGGAATAGTAACTGAAAATACGATTAAAAAAATGAAAATTTTCCTGGGAATATTTCCGGTGGAATATGATTCAAAATAAGGGGCTGAGTGCACCCTGTTAGTTTGCGGAGGGCTGTCCCTTACACCCTGTATAAGAAGAAAGTGGGAGAACTGAATTATTGAATTTTAAATCTAAGTAGTGATGTTCGACGTTTGCAGGAAGAAATTTCATGAGAGTGATTATGAGACCAGTTCTAAGACAACAGTATTTATAAACAATCAGTCTTTTGACAAGTAACAAGCTTACAGCGCCCTCTGCTAAATACGCTTTCGGTAATCTTCCCCATTCCGTTACACGTACCTTTAAGAGACCTCTGCAGTATCCCAATAGGAAAGGTGGGCGTGGGGTCCGTGGTGAGCCAGAGCCGGTACTCCGGATGCGGCTTCGTCATCATCTCCAGCTGCTTCTCCAGCTCGCGCAGGAAGGAGACCAGCAGGTGGCAGTTCTGCAGGATCAGCCACTGGCCGTGAGAGATTGCACCTTCCAGTAGAGCTAAGGCTGCCTGTAAATCACAAAATATTCGTTTAATTTTGACGTGCTTAAATGTTTATTCAATAAATCGCTTTAAATCCATCACATATACAAGTCCACTGCGGTATAGATATCTACTAAATAGCGAATGAGCCATAGTAAATAGTCTATACTTAAAAACTTAGTTGTTTTTCGTGTAGCCGTCTGTGCGGCCGGATGCAGTTTTCACCAGACTTAAAATAATTTATTCCGGAACGTGTCAATAGACAGATTTACGGTTTATCTGCGTAAAACTACCAAACTCTCAAAAATACCGACGTACTTCATTTTTGAAATATCGACGTCGTATCGGTAAAAAAAATTTCAGACCTGTGGTATTAATACAAGAAGGCTAGCAGCATATTAAAGAGTTGTTCAATAAGGGTGGGTCGATGTTGAAATGGAACAAAACAAACTGTAAGTATGTGTGGTATTAACGAAATTCGTTTATTATTTGAAAGGCTTGTATGCCATTATTTATGAAATATGACATCGTTTAAATGTACGTGGCTTCGCATGGTAGCACGGATCCGAGAGGTCCAATGGTCAATAACTCTGCCGCATAGATCTGACTGAATTTGGGTTGGCGAAGTCATTGGTCCGTACTTTTTCAAAAACGACGTTTGTGAGACCATCACCGTCAACGGCGAGTACTACAGCTCAATGATAACCAATTTCTTTTGGACCGAATTGAACGATATGGATGTGGATGAGATGTGGTTCCAGCAGGACGTCGCTACATGCCACACTGCGAACGCCACGATGGACATTCCGCATGAACGATTTGAGGCTATGGTAATCAAGTTTTATCATTAGGACGTGCTGCTCATTCGTGAATCTTGCCATGATGATTTGGCATGAGTGACTGAATATTAAACAACAGATTTGACAGATCCCACCAAAACAGCATGGCCGCCACAGACTGTCAACATCAACCAGTCCCTATTGAAAAACCTTTTACCTAAATGGAACATCAGAAAGTGACACTTAGCCGTAAAAGTATCGCGGCGGGATTTTATCGCGCGCTGGATTTTCAATTCTCGGACTCTCGGCGCTGAGCAGAGCGTTGAAAATCAAGTGCACAAAAAAAAATCGCCGCGATATTTTTACGTCCGTGCGAACGTCGGCTTATAGCTTCCGATTGGTTATCATCATTATCTTCATTTCAGCCCGGAATCATCCGGTGTATGACTCCCCATTTTTCTGCCATAATTCCCGATTCCATGCGTGCTTATAATATGGGTTATTTCACAAAGTAATTCTATAATATCCACACAATGGCTTAAGTATATCAATATTGGAGTAGCTAGTATAGCTACATAATATTAAGATGGTATTTGGCTCGCCTACGCACCACCACTTGCTTTCGGGCAACGGTTGGGCATGGAATGCGCCCACTCTGCCCGCACTTTGTGACGTGTGCGCTCGAGACAAATCATAAGTATATAGTCTATATACACTACTAATATTATAATGCAAAGCCTTGCACCCGACGGGATTTCACATCGGTAAAAATGACAAACTTCCACTATAAACTTTCATTCCCCATTTAACCCCTTTAGTGGATTCATTTTCAAAAATCCTTCCTTAGTGCTCATTTTTGCTATACAACCTGAAATCGCAAAAAAAAAATCAGCTGTTCCTTACATTTTGACGAGTTATGCGCACATAAATGCATAATTATTATTTTTACGATTTCGGGTTTGGTGAAATAGTGAAAGTTGTTCATAATGATAAGTACAATGACGCCTTAGGAGGTTGTGCGTTATTTAAATTACATCTTGTATAAAGAACTTGTGCAAAACTTCATGCTTCTAGACTACAGACACCACACCAGTGTCAGACAACGGGCAGCCTCAACCGCTGGGTTTAAGCTGCGCGTTGTCTGTCAGTGAATGCATTTAAGATATTCCCTTACCCCTTCCTGTCCCTGGCCAAGCGACAAGTATTTGAACTTGCCGCCGCCGAAGCCGCATCTGTCTGCTAGCTTCATCAGATCAGCCGTGGGGTCCGAACCGGGACTCAGAATGAACACCACGGGCGTGAACGGTGTCGTTTGCTCGAATATCATGTCCAAACTGAAAACATGTATTATGATTATTGATTAAATACATACCTTGATTGGCCTATATTCGTAATTTCTGCCTACCCCCGTGGGAGCTTATGTATGTATTATTAATTAAATTCCAGACAGAATGAAGTATTTTCACGATCAACCATGTTAGTTATTTATGAATCAATCCATTAATTATTACTTATTTAATTTCATAATACACACATAAAACACACACATAAAACTGACAAAATTACGTATTGTTTTTGTATTTAATATGGGTCAAGGACCTGAAATAAATGATTTTTTAAATTTTATTTTATTACTAAGATGGTTGGTGGAAGTCCCGTGACTAGAAGTAAAATAATGATTTGCAATTTCAAGCTAACCAGTAATAGTCCAAGATCCCAGAGCCCCCAGGCCTACGTCATTTTAGGAAAGCTTAAATTTTGAACACTATTAATCTAATATGCAGTTAAGACGGTATGCATACTTGCTAGTTTGAAAGCGGGGCCCATTTACAGGTACATACTAAAGGTACATTAATCTTACTAATCTACGTTAAAGTAGAAATGCTTGTTCTTACATAATTATGTTGTTTTACAGAATATTGTCAAAAACCAATATTCATTCCTGCCAGACAATTTTCGTGGGCGTTAACTTCCACCAGACCAATGTAAAGTTCTTTAAAAATTTAAGTACTTAAACTACGTTATAGTAGAAAGCCTAAAATGTATATAATTTTGTTGTTTATGGTACTATTTTAAGACCCCTTGTAAGCACAGACCAACCCGATGGGCCAAACATCTACCCCGCTGTTACTTTACTGCGCTGTGGTAGGTACAGTGAGCCGCCATACAGTTTGCATCGAGCTGTAGGGCAAAACTTGGCTAATTCGTGATATGCAGCTATTCGGTGATAGATAATTGTGTTTTATTACCAAGTTACTACTGACTTGATAAATGTACATTTTTCAATCATTATAGTATTTGCCACATTTTTATATATAAGTTAGCAAAACTTATTTTGTCTACTATATCACAGTCATCATCTTCCTGCCCTTGTCCCATGTTACTTGGGGTCGGCGCAACACGTTTTCTCTTTCCATTTTCCCCTGTCAAAAGTCACGCTATCATTCACTCCCTTCTCTTTCATATCATTCCTCACACAATCCATCCATCTTTTCTTTGGCCTTCCTCTCCCTCTCCATCCATCAACATTTATATTCATCACTCTTTTAGTCACATGCGTTTCCTCCCTCCTCTTCACATGTCCATACCAAGCCAAACGATTTCCTTTCAACTTTTCTGTCACTGGCGCCACTTTCAAACTTCCCCTTATATACTCATTTTTTACTTTATCCAATTTCGTCACTCCACACATCCATCTCAACATTCTCATCTCCGCTGCATGCAATCTTTTTTCATCCGTCTTCTTCACGGCCCAGCATTCCGATCCATACAGTACGACAGGCCTTATCACGGACTTATAAATTTTTCCCTTTAATTTGAGGGGCATCCGTGGGTCGCAAGTTGTTCCTGTGACCTGTCGCCATTTCATCCATCCTGAGTTGATCCGGTGTGCTACGTCTCGGTCTACTTCGCCATCCCCTTGGACAAACGACCCGAGGTACCGGAAGTCGGAGCAGCTCGGTACGGGCGTTCCGGCGAGAGATATGGGCACAGGACTGGAGAGACCGTCAAAATCACAAAACAAATATTCTGTTTTGGTCCGACTTAATCTCAGGCCAGCGGTCTCCAGTTTTGCCCACCACACCTCCAATCTGCTCTGGATCTCTAAGCCGCTCTCAGCAACCAGCACAATGTCATCAGCGAACAGCATACACCAGGGCGCCTCTTCGTGGATATCCGACGTAAGAGCGTCCATTATCATCACGAAGAGGTAAGGGCTGAGTGCTGACCCTTGGTGCAAGCCGACAGCCACATTGAAGCTGCTGGTAGTGCCCACTGTAGACCGGACTTGGGTACTGCATCGACTGTACATCGCTCGAATCAACTGCACATACTTCCCTGGCACACATTTCTCCTTAAGGGCCCACCACAGAACTTCACGAGGCACTCGGTCGTATGCCTTTTCGAGGTCAATGAATACCATGTGCAGGTTTTTATGCGCACCTCTGTATTTCTCGCACAGCTGGCGGATAGCAAAGATGGCATCTGTTGTTCCCCGACCAGGCATAAAACCGAATTGGTTTTGCGAAATTTCACTCTCTTCTCTCAGTCGCCTTTCAATAACTTTTTCCCAAACCTTCATACTATGTGATATTAGTTTTATTCCTCTATAGTTGTTGCACTCCAGCACATCACCTTTGTTTTTAAAGATGGGCACCAGTGAACTGTTACACCATTCGTCAGGTATGGCTTCTTCCAGCAACAATTTATTGAAGAATAAAGCTAACCACGTCCATCCATGTACCCGTAATAACTTCCATACTTCAACTGGTATTCCGTCCGGACCTACTGCTTTACCATTCTTCATTTCATTTACTGCTATTCTCACTTCATCCATACTAATCATTCTCACTAACCCCTCATTTACTTGTTTATTCTCAAGCACACCACTCCAGTCATTCTCCTCATTCATCAGTCTTTCAAAATATCCCTTCCACCTATCCTTAATTTTCTGATCATCCGAAAGCACTACTCCAATTTCATTCCTTATACATTTTATCTGACAAACATCCCTCATCTTTCTCGCTCTAGCTCTAGCAAGCCGGTATAAGTTTTTTTGGCCTGCTGGACTATCCAGTGTGTCATAAAGCTTGTCCTGGGCTTTTGCTCTCGCTACCGCCACAGCTTTTTTGGCTTTTTTCTTTAGAGCATCATACTGACACTTTTTTTCTGTTTTCAAACTAACATTCTCATCTTCAACACTCTGCCATTCCTTGAACTTTCTCTTCTTATCCTGCAACACCTTCTGTATTTCTGTCGACCACCACCATGTATCCCTATCTATCGTACCCTTTCCTTTAGTCTCTCCCAAAATATCTTTCGCTTCACTCCTAATATACTCCGCCATTTCACTCCAACATTCATTTACACTTCGATCATGCATGTCCCCCATATCTGTCATTTTATCAACTACTCGCTCTTTAAATTTCTTCGCACAATCATTCTTCTCCAGCATATGCCATTTTATTTTAGGGGGAGGTCGCTCTTTGTTTTGATTGAGCTTTATCGTCTACTATATCACAGTAAATTTAAAAAATAGTCTGATCAATGAATCGAATTTTACAAGTAAAAAACAAAACTATCACCGATTACCCAAGTTTTGCCCTACTAAGTATATTTGTTTCTTTAAGTGTATGTCTACGTCTTATGTTATTTAGGCTATAAACCACAAGTAAATCCATTTGAGGATAAGAGGCTTTACACTTTTAATACTGGTGATCCGTATAAGAGCGTAGAATTAAGTCTCAAACGATACAGCGTGCTAAAGTAATAAATAATTTGGATATAAGTAAACAAATATAAAAATATAATGTTATAAAGAATGTTACTAAGGGAGCCAGATAGTTATTGTAATTTTGAGAAGGGCAATCGCCAACGTCCATACTACGTTGAATACACCGGTTCTCGTCCGATCACCGAAGTTAAGCAACATCGGGCGCGGTCAGTACTTGGATGGGTGACCGCCTGGGAACACCGCGTGACGTTGGCTTTTTGCATATGAAATTAAGTTTTTCCCAACCTTTTTCTAGTACTTCTTAATTATTTTCTATCTTTTATATAAGGATGGTATTTAAAAGTACTTCAATTTATTCCCATTTCATTTACCTAATTTTGCCTGTGTTCCACCAAATATACTGAATGTGCACCAAAATATGTTCATTAAAATATGTCATAACGAGCATCTATTTAACAACTGTTGCAAATTTGTAAAAATAGTAATACACCTAATTTTAAAAACAAGCATTTATTTTTTTAGTTTTACTTCAGATAATGCACTGCAAAATGTATTTGAATCAAACACCAATTAATGTCCAATGTAGCTTTATTAGGTAATAAAAAATGAAACCTAACCTAACCTAACCTAAAATATGTAAATGGGTATACGGTACTAGGATGCATACTAAATATTTTGTGTAACATTCAGGAATATTTGGTGCACGATCAGTATTTTTCGGGGAGCATACATAGATGTACCTTTAGATTTTTGGTGAACACAAAAATATTATCCTTTATATAATGTATTTATTTTTTTATATTAACACTAGTAATAAACTTCTGTTGGTACTTTTTCCCTAGCTATTGATTTTTCTTTCGAATAGGTACTTACTGGACTTAAGTGTGAGTTATTGCAGTCAATAATTTTTGTAATGTGTTTTTTATTTGTGCAGAATGAACTATGTTTTCTTTGTTTCTTTTCACAGTGGTAACAGAGCCCCCTAACGGCTTAAAGCTGAACCTACGCAACACCTACTTCAAGATGCGCAACCGTGCCCTCGAAGAATGCATCCATCCGCAGTTTAAGAAGCTGACGTATGTGCTCGCCTTCTTCCACGCTGTTCCACCGTGTGACGTTGGCTTATTTCTCTTTTGAATGGCCAGATGTTTTATTTTAATGCGTAGGAGATCTTCATTTGTTTTCTTTGCGCATTATATTTAGAATCTCTTTGGAACAGATATTTCCTAAGTTGCAACGCAACTTGTACAGTTTATGAATAAACGAACATTAAATTAGATTTGATGTTCCGACGTCTGTTTCTAATGCCGAAATTAATAAAAGTTACTTAGCGCGTGATTTGGCGAAGTACTATTCCTTCCCTGAGTGTACCTGATGACGGGCGGAGTGATGTACTCCTCGCCCATGGTGACGGTGATGTAGTCGGTGAGCGCGCGGTAGATGCGATCGACGCGGAAGCAGCGCAGCAGCATGAGCAGCTCGAAGGGCTGCAGCTTGTCGCTGTAGCCGCCCGGGATGTACGCCGACTCGGGCGTGTCGCTGTCGAACCACTGCTCGACGAGGGGGTGGAGGAAAAGATAAGTTAAGGCGAAAGCGCCAGGATAGCCCGCGAAATTTAAATTTTCTTACGTTTTTTGCAATTAGGTTATACGTTGATTAAAATATGATTCGCGATCGTAACAAATATGTATTTACGGAATTATAATCATGAAAGTCATCAATACAACTCTCTAAGACCAAGTAATCCTATTGAATGACTATTTCATGAAATCTTAACATTTGAAGATTATACTAACTGAAGGATTTTTTCAATATTACTGATTCTAATGGTTATAATTCTGTAAATACATATTAGTTACGTTCGCGAATCATACTTTAATCAACATACACCCAGACACTGAGCTGCAAATTGCAAAAATCGTAAGAAAATTTGAATTTCGCGGGTTACCTTAGCGCTTCCCCTTAAATACAGTATCAACATAAACATCACCAACATATTTTATTCAATTATTTTTGTAATATTATAGGATACTAACTTTACAATCATCATCATCCTGCCCCTGTCCCATGTTACTTGGGGTCGGCGCAACACGTTTTCTCTTTCCATTTTCCCCTGTCAAAAGTCACGCTATCATTCATTCTCTTCTCTTTCATATCATTCCTCACACAATCCATCCATCTTTTCTTTGGCCTTCCTCTCCCTCTCCATCCATCAACATTTATATTCATCACTCTTTTAGTCACATGCGTTTCCTCCCTCCTCTTCACATGTCCATACCAAGCCAAACGATTTCCTTTCAACTTTTCTGGCACTGGCGCCACTTTTAAACTTCCCCTTATTCAATTATTTTTGTAATATTATAGGATACTAACTTTACAATGCTATAGTTTAAACATACCTCTTGCCAGTCGGCCAGTCTCCTACTGATGTCATCAGGCAAAGACTCAAAGGAATTCTGGAAGTCTATGCTCAGCTTCATTATATCTTGCCAACCCTGTCAAAATAATTTTACAGATTAATGTATCAGCATAATGTGTATAACAGAAGGTAAAATCTAAAGGAACGATGGGTGTGAACGATGATTTATGGCAAGAAAGAGAGTGACTACTGAGATGATGGCAACACACGAGCGATATTCATAATTGTATTTAGTAATATTGACTTAGTCCGGCAGTCGAGAGAATGCGTTTTTGACACCTGTCAGTTTCATACTAACAAATATGTGTTTTGCGAATTTGATGCTTATTACAACTAGAAATTGTCCAACGTCTCTCGACGGCCGGACTATGCGAAAAATTTGACAGCTATTTGCGACGCGCGACGTTGCCAACTTTCTGAATGCACCCTCTTAAACAAAGGTTTGCCGCAAGAGATGGTGCTATCCTTAGTACATAGTTCCATCTCTCTCGCACTGGAACAATGATGACTTTAACACTTTATTACGGTATCTGACCTGTGTAGGTATCCAGGTCGCGGGGCAGGCGCGGGGCGCCTTCTCCAACGACACGTTGCCTTTGATGAAGAAGTCCAGCTGCATCTGGTTGACGCGGTCGTCGCTCTGTTCCAGCTTTATGTTCATTTGGAACGAGAATAACAGCTTGTGGCGTTCGAATATACCTGGAATTTAATACGTTATTGCTAATTCTGGCATTTTCTTGGCAACAGGTCCTTAGCAAAATTAGCATAATGTTCCCACTACTCGCTATAAGCATACAACCCCGATCTCTTCAAAGTGAGAGTTAACAGGCTTCTTCTGGGTAAGCTAGCTCCATAGTCGACTTTGTCTCTGTCATCTCTGACCTAGACTAGAGTCAAGAGCAAACCTATCTCAAATAAAAAAAAATAAAAAGAAAAAACACCCCGTGTGGCACACGCACCTCGGCTTAGGGCGTCGCTAGGGGAGGACAGCAAGGGACAACCTGGATCGGATTTAGATTATTTGGGGACGAATTTAAAGTCAGCGGCGTGGGCTGGCTCGAACAAGAGAGGGCCGGGGGAGGACGGGGACGTCGCGGCGGGTCTCGGCGGTGAGGGCGGAAGGACGGCGATCTGTCTTTGTATTTCCGAACTGTGCTAGTGGAGGGACTCCTGGAGGAGAGTTATAGCGTCGTCAGGAATGGAAAGTGTATGTGTTGGTCGGGAATCGTATATAAGCGGGAGAGAGTGTAACGGACGACCGCCGCAGTCAAGGGATCGCGGTGCCCTATGGCCGTCGAAGAAACGCTTTGAGAGGCGTTTCATGAACTGCTGGGCAGTTGGCATTCTGAAATCTAGATGAAGAATCTCATTGTGAACATAGAAGGGGGCTCCCGTGACCTTTCTTATGAAACGGTTTTGGAGGGTCTGCATCCTATAGAGATGGTGTGGCTTAGCGTGTGCGAAGACGACGGAAGCATAGGTCATGATGTGATCGATGACCGCGGTGTAGATGCGCAATTTGCACTTTAGTGACAATTTGCCGCGTGCAGTCA
The DNA here is from genome assembly GCA_947568875.1 of Fissipunctia ypsillon. Taxonomy (NCBI): domain Eukaryota; kingdom Metazoa; phylum Arthropoda; class Insecta; order Lepidoptera; family Noctuidae; genus Fissipunctia; species Fissipunctia ypsillon. The sequence continues at coordinate 7,545,394 of OX387659.1, read as the reverse complement.
AAATGAAGTGGAGCCTACCGAGAGCAAAAGAGGCGCGCAAACGAGCTGCCTTTATGTGCTCTTTGAAGGTAAGGTATTGGTCAAGGATCACAGCTAGTTCAAAGGTAGGTAGCTCGCTTCTCCCAAGGGATTGGCTTGCACTAATGATCGGGCTGAGGGTTGGTGGATTGGTCCTTAGGGAGAAATTGAAAGAGAGTAAGGAGGTCTTTGCCCTGCAGTGGGACATCACAGGCTTTTAATATGCTGACATTTCCCTTGGCGCATTTGTGAAAATATTCCTTATTCCACTAATACAATATCAACTTTATTACAATGAGCATAGAATATATTTTGTATTACCCAAAGTAACGCGAATATTAAAAAAAAAGCCTAGTGAAATGACAAGTAAAATTGCTCTTTTTGACTATTTGTTACCTACACAAAAAGATCTTGTAAATGACTGGCTGACGACGAATAAAGCACAAGTAGATCTTTGGTAGATCCATGCTTCTTAAATGGCGAGAATGTATCTATTATTTATGAAACTTCACCTTGAGCATATTCAACAGCGTTATGATTTGTTTAATCAGAAGAAGCAAAGATGGTCAATAATAATAGGGATGATGCCTGGGTAAAAAAAAGGAAATTCTATTTAGTCTGTCGGTCATATAATTAAAAAAAATATTAGACGCGTATTTCTTGCTTTATCATAAAAAATTACTTGGATAAAACTGATTAAAGTTGGGGAGTGGCTCGCTACACGTCACAACTCGGTATAAAATCGTCATGCCACATTTTAACTCAATGTATCTCCGTAATCTTTTGATTACGTAAAAAAAGAAAAAATACATTTCCAATATTTTTTTATTATTTAATCTACCTGACGAACAAAAAAATAATTTTTAATCATCAACCCTATTATAGAGAAGAAGTGATTTACCAGTACATCCGTAGTCGTAGACATTCTTGGTGAGCATGCCTATAATGTTCTTCAGACGTTTTGCTAGGATTACATTCGGCATCGCTTTGCGCAGTGAAAACGAGAACACCTTATGGAGAAAAAAAAATATGTTAACGTATATTAAATCTGTAGTTTATGGATATAAGCACTAAATTCAACAGAAATATCGCCAACGTCCATACTACGTTGAATACACCGGTTCTCTTCCGATCACCGAAGTTAAGCAACATCGGGCGCGGTCAGTACTTGGATGGGTGACCGCCTGGGAACACCGCGTGACGTTGGCTTTTTGCTTTTTTGTTGACTTGAATATATCTATGATGCTTTTTATTGATGTTTTTACTTTGTAAAGTGTTGTAAATTCTGACAAAAGCTCTTTGAAGTTTAAAGCAGCATTTATGTTTGTAAGAACTACTGAACTATACTCGCCAGCAACCAAATCGACTCAACCCATAGATATCATAAACGAGGAGATGCCCTGTAGACGAAAATACATAGGAAACGTGTGTCTCCAGGTTGCCCCCACCACAAGGCAACAACTACACATGCAGTTCAGTAAAAGCAATAGATACGCAGTCGCGCACACACCCGCATTTCTTAAAAATCAGAATGTACTACACGATCAATTATAAACCTTATGCCACCAACACAGCGTGTATTTACCGTGCACTGTACAACTTACCCACACAAAAGCATCGGTCACTATCGTTGTGCTGTGCAAAAGCAATTTATTTTACATATACGCTAGTGATTGACTAAATCGGAAAGTTGTCATTCATTCATTTATTATTGTACAAAAGTTTTTGGGGTCCTGAAAATATTATAATAAAAACAAACAAACAACAACCCCGATCTCTTCAAAGTGAGAGTGAACAGGCTTCTTCTGGGTAAGCTAGCTCCATAGTCGACTTTGTCTCTGTCATCTCTGACCTAGACTAGAGTCAAGAGCAAACCTATCTCAAATTAAAAAAAAAATTAAAAAAAAAATATGTAGCTAAAAAAATATATTAATATGTAAATAAATAAATGAAAACAATCAATAATCCTGTTACGTTAGTTTAGGCTCTCATAGCTTATTGAAACAGTAGGTATTGTTGAACCCTGCTATGGTGTTTATTACTCACTGACCTGTAACCGGTTGACAAATTGAAAAATAAACTATAATAGCAATAAATATTTCATTCGTCAATCGACATTGTTGTCGATAGCCTACGTTAGTGGATCTGCACAAGCATTAACTCGTTGCAAGAAGCAGCGGCCGTACTACGCGATGCATCCACATAATAAACTATCGTTTTGTGATTTTTACATTACTTGTCCAGTCACTTAAGCGATAAACTTAGGTAGTGGTTAAGGAGCAATGTATTTATTCCATAAATAGTACAGTCACTGTGATATTTGGGCACTATGCGCATGTCGCGCGGACACTGACACACCCCCTTGCCACTTCTCCTGTTTTTTATATTTCTATGACTCAACCCCATACAACTCGCGCATACTTTCTTACGTTTCTTTTTTGTGTTTGTGTTCTTTTTTGCGTCATATTTACCGCAAATAAACTTATTTTCTTTCTTTTTCTTCTTTTCATACAAAATCTTTTTTTTTTTCAAAAAGGTCTTATCCCATTTATGAAAAAGTATTTTTTTAAAGCCTGACCGTTGCAGCTTTAAGATGGTACCAGAAGTACTAAAATCGGTTGTTTTCGAGTAATTCCTATTTGAGTCGAAATGCATGAAAAGGAGTTACAATGCTCTTCTGAAATCTACACCAGTGTGACTTGTTTAACTTGCTGGGAGATGAATAGATGTGTGTCGTAGTGTCGTGAATGTTTAAGATTTTGTGAGGAGTTAAATAGAATAGATTAAACATTTATGTAATAGGTGTTGTTCATTAAAGCTCGGCCATATTTCACCATTCGGTACGCAAACATGATAGTTGTTGTTATTAGTTAGATGAAAGATAAATAGACAATTACCTAGTCTTGCCATAAATACTGAAACAAAGAAAAAAAAATTCTATTGCAAATAACATTTATTACTTTTACAGTGTATTAGTTTAATACATAAATATAAAAAGCTTATTCGAAGTGGTCTCCATTGGCTGCAATACAGTCCTTTAAACGTTGAGGCCAGTTATCAATAGAAGCACGCACTCTTTCCATGGTAAAATTCTTCACTGCCAATCGTACGGATTGTTTTAGGGACTCCAAATTATCATGGCGTTTAGAACAAGCCGTACTCTCTAAAACTGACCATAAATCATAATCCAGCGGATTAAGATCGGGACTAGACGACGGCCAGTCTTCAGCTCTGATGAAGTCCGAAACGTTCGTTTCCAACCAAGACTGCGTAGACCGAGCTTTATGACCCGGTGCCGAGTCTTGCTGGAAGAACCATTCTTGGTTATTGAACATGGTGTTGTTAAGGGGCTTCACTACCTTCCCAAGAATGGTATCTTGATACACTTGTGCCGATGTTTTGATACCTTTTTCACAAAAGTATGGCTCAGTCACTTCTTCATAGCTAATACCCCCACCAAACCATCACTGAAGTCGGATAGTGCTCACGTTGCACTCTGCCGACTAATTGGGAAGCTTCCTTAGAGCTTTGAGCATAAATACGGTCATTTTGTTTGTTAAAATTTTCTCATCCGTAAACAAAATTTTTTCTGTGAGCTCCGTTTGCGTACCGCTTCAGTAGTTGTTTCGATTTTCCCACCCTATTCTTTTTTATCAGTTAAGAAATGACTAGTACGTCTCTTATAGGCTGCAAGTCTTAAGTCATCTTTTAAAATACGCGACATGGTTCTAGGTGCTATCTTCATCTCCCGAGATAAAATCATTTGCTTTAGGACAGGATTTCTCAAAATTCTTTCCCTTACTGCTTTGACCACCTTTTTCGTACGAACACCACGTGGACGGCCAGATCTTTTTCTGTCACAAACAGAGGAGGTCTCATTGTACCTATTAATAGCCCGGTACACAAACATTTTACTAATACCAAGCGTATGGAGAGTTTTAAAAATTGCATTTGGCTCCATACCTACTTTGTGCAATGCAATCACAGCGATTCGGTTTTCTTTATCACCCCACTTCATTTTAATATCGCAAAATATTGTACAATGTATTGGCGCCAAAATGAGGAAACTCAATAAACAATCACATATAAAAATGACAGATTCCAAATTCAAATGTAATATTTTGTTTATTTTTAATTGTAACAGTATTTATGGCAAGACTAAGTGTATACATTTTTTTTAATTTCATTGCATTTTGTTTATTTTAACAAGTGTTATTTTATTTGTTAATATTGTTATTTCCTCGTGTTTAGTTTGTGAATTGGAAAGGGAATAAGGATGAAATGTGGGCAACCGGGAACGTTCGCGGGTGTACATGTACACTTAAACACATAAGGACGAAAATATACATGCCCCGATCTCTTCAAAGTGAGAGTGAACAGGCTTCTTCTGGGTAAGCTCGCTCCATCGTCAACTTTGTCTCTGTCATCTCTGACCTAGACTAGAGTCAAGAGCAAACCTATCTCAAATAATAAAAAAAAAATGAATATTGACAACATCTGTCGGGCTTGTTGCTCAAGTGCTCATACTGACATGAGAGACGACTATTTCAATACTTACATCAAGATATGAAGAGAGTGAATACTGATACATGCTGTTCACGCCGGCCATGTCTGACAGCACGAAGAACAGAATGGACCCGCGCTTGGCTACCGGCCGGTATCCGTCACGTAATTTTTCTATATCTTTCGTTGTTGACGCTGCTAGCTCGAGTTTTTCCATCACCTGGGAACAACATTGAGTGATGTCAGCCTGTTATCTAACTCACGCGGAACGCGTGAGGGAGAGGCAAGCTTTGCGCTCTCACGCCCCTAGTCACCACAGGAGACGCCCTGGGCGTCGGTAATTGGCAGCCGATTCCCGGCCCCCGTAGGCGCGGGCTTGCGGACGGCGAGCAATGGCTAGCTCGCAGTCCGGTAAGGACCAGACCCGACGGCGCGTTGTGTTCCACGCGCGCCTCAAAGAGATGTCAGCATCATTGAAGGGGTGCGCTAGGGCCGATGCCAGCCAGGGTTGCGGGATGTTCAAAAGAGTTACCGTGGCCCCGGCACAGGCAACAGAAGGATCACGGGTCGGTTTTAGTCAGTAAAAGTCTGACACGCCCTCCCGCTCCGCCCAGAGTGGGAAAAGTCATTTGATGATTTACCATCCAAAAAAAAAGCCTGTCATCTAACGGCCGAACCCAATAACCTATTTTCAGTAAAAGACAGATCGCTGTTGATGGTAGACAGTATAATTATTGTATCTGTCCTTATGTCAGGCCGGTAAGAATCCATAATCTCTAACCTCCTTACTAATAAACGTTGCATAGCGTCTGTATAGTTACACAACGCTTTGTCTTCTTCTTTCGAAAGTCAAATTATTGATGACTGAATGAGAGAAATCGGTGTGTAACTATTCACCTGATATCATACGTTTATTAGTAAGTACATTAGATTATGGGGACGTTAAAACCATAGATAGATAGATTTTTCTATCTCCAAAGTCAAAACTGGTGATAGATAGGTTATTGGGTTCAGCCGTTAGTCATAATAATGTAAAACATGCCTTCCATCTATTTCATACTGAGACCCCTCCGTGCTTCGGAAAGCACGTTAAGGGAATGCGTCAATTTTGCATGCGAAAATCAACATTTCTTACGTTTTTTCGAAATTGCGACGATGTTTTGTGTTGTAGGTATGTTCGCCATGACCTTAAGCCGTTGATACCGGCTGTCATTTCTAGATCTTTGACAGTCGGTAGCCAGAAGCAGGCCAACAACCAGTCACAACAACCAGTCGTACCAAGGGGTATTGTGCTATCCAGTTACTGAATTGTAAAGGTCAGATAGGCAGTCGCTCCATGTAAAATACTGGTATTCGTCTGCATCCTGTTTGACTAGAAGCCGACTCCAACATAGTTAGGAAAAGGCCAGGCAGATGACGAAATGAGTATGTTTATCGTGGCATCGCAGTGGGCCCCATCAGGATACCAGTATCATGCTGAGATATACATCTTCCACACACAGCCTCATACAGGACTATTTTGTATACTGTTGTTTTGATGTTTAATATTTCTGTTCGAGTAAATTATCTTCCTGTGCGAGTCCCAATGAATACGTTTTTTTTTTCCTTTTTTTACCTCAGCAGCCTTGGACTTGGTGTTCTCCAGCGTAGTAACGAGCTCGACGTTGTCCAGCATGTTGCCGGTGGAGGTGGCCAGTTCTCTCAGTAGAGAGTCCTCGAGGCCTGACAGTAGACTCTTGTTGGCGCTGGTCTCTATGATGAGGCTCTCTCGCTGTTCTTCTAAGTCTGAGCGCTCGCAGCGGACTACTACGCTTAGTAGTTGGTCTTCTAAGCCCTGGGGAGGAAGTACGTTCGAATATATTAATGGGCTGCAATGATAGTCATATTGCCATTTGACATTTATTATTTGCCCAATAGGGACCCTTACTGACAATTTATCCCGCTAGAGGGCGCACCTGCAACGCTTGGTAAACAGAACAACATGGCGCCCGTCTGTGGTAAGACTAGCTAACAAAAAGGTTAAAGTTCTTAATAATTTTAAATTGTAAATAATTTTAAGAATAAATTCATTTTATGAGACCGTACTATCGCATTAGGTAATGCAACCTGTAATGATAGTTCTAAGGGGAATAAATAAATAACGTAAACAGAAAAACCAACTTCATGTTTAGGCCTCCTTTTTCATCTATGGTTATAAAAAATATATATCTATGGTTATATGACTGTTAATGAGAAATCCGATGTGTTTACAATCTACTGATATATTATTGTAGTGATATCCCTTCGTCAGGAATATTCTATAATAGATAGTAATAATGCATCAGTCAGTGAATCAGTGTTGTGCCATTAGGTAATATATGCAGGAACGAAGGTGATCATTAATTCACTATAAACGGATAACTTCGCAAGCAGTGGTAAATTGCTACATTGCAAGCGTTTTTTAGAGCTGAAGACTATAAGAGTGAAGGATATTTTACAGGTCAGAGTATTCACCTAATGAAAAACACAGTTTTTTTAGTGCTATTTACTTGAATGTAACGTTAAAAGTTTATTGTAAAATAGTTCAATATAACAAAAACAAATATATTTGAAATTCAAACAAGGATGTTTAAAAACATCCTTGTTTGAATTTCAAACATATTTACCAAAAGGTTAAAACCTTTTGGTATTATTTTAGCCTACAATTATAAAGGGTCTTTCAACAAGGACGGGTCGATGTTAAAATTGAATAAAACAAGATGTGTGAGATATTAACGAAATTTATTTTTTATTTAAAAAGCCCATTTATGCCATTATGGATGGAATATGACATCGTTCAAATGTCCGCCGCGGCTTCGTATGGTGGCACGAATCCGAGAGGTCCAATTTTTAATGACTCTGCTGCATAGATCCGGCTGAATCCGAGCGATGGCCTGCGTTATGTTGGCTTTCAGGGCAACGGTCGAATGTGGTTTATTGGCATAGACCTGCGACTTCAGAAAACCCCACAAGAAAAAGTCTAGCGGAGTCAAATCACACGATCTTGGTGGCCAATTCACGTCACCTCTGCGAGAGATAACTCTACCCTCAAACCGTTCATGCAGAATGTCTATTGTGTCGTTCGCTGTGTGGCAAGTAGCGCCATCTTGCTGGAACCACATGTCGTTCACGTCCATATTGTTAAATTCAAGCCAAAATAAATTGTTTATCATTGATCTGTAGCGCTCGCCGTTGACGGTGATGGCCTCGCCAACGTCGTTTTCGAAGAAGTACGGACCAATGACGCCGCCACACCAAAATCCGTACCAAACAGTAACTTTTTGTGGATGCATTGCCACCTGGTGAACCTCATGTGGGTTGTGGTCATCCCATATACGGCAAATTTGCTTATTAACAAAACCATTCATACAAAAATGTGCCTCGTCGCTAAAGATTATTTTTCGGCCAAAATCGGGGTTCCGATGCCCATTCAGCGAACACACGGCGTTGTCTATGGTCATTAACTTTGAGTTCTTGGGTCAGTTGGATCTTGTACGGATGCAGACCCAAGTCCCGACGCAAAATTCTCCAAGTTGAGGTCTGCGAAAGGCCGAGGTCTTGAGCACGGCGAGAAATCGACTGCCTCGGAGTCTCCTGAACACTCTCACGTACAGCGGCGATGTTCTCGGCCGATCTGGCGTTCCTTTGACGTAAAGGTGTTGGTTGGTTGTTTACCGAACCGGTCGTCTCAAATTTAGTCACCAATCGTTGAAGAGTGGACTTTGAAGGGCCACCGCGTCTGCCGTAAAATGGGTGCAATGCGCGCAACGTTTGCACTAACGAACACTCATTTTGATAATAAAGTTTTATCATTTGCACATGCTGCTCAACCGTGTAACTTGCCATGGTGATTTGGCATCAGTGACTGAATAAGAAAAAACAGATTTGACAGATGCCGCCAAAACAAAATGGCCGCCACAGATTATTAACATCGACCCGCTCTATTTGAAAGACCCTTTAGTAACAAGGATAAAATAAAGCTGAAATAATATTGAAAAGCGCCGAAAAATGTTGGCGCTCGCCTTTGACAGTTTGCTTTGTTTACTTCGTGTCTATGTGGCACCATCTGCTGTCTCAGCTTTGCGTAATATTCCCTATTACGTAGGTACTTATTAATAAATAACGGAGACTAAGCAAATTAAAGTATTAAAACCCTAAAAGAGATATTTAGTTTCATAGACATAGTACACACTAACGTATGCCGTATACCTATCTTCTTAAGTACATGTGCACACTTTGTAAAATAATTGTATTCTGATGTAATATACCGAGTACCGAGCCTAGGTTTATTTGAAATGTCATTTGTTCACAAAAGTAGATTAATAGGCACACAACTAGTAATTAAATATCCAGATTAATTGTTCTTTAAACGAAGACAACTATTACGTAGTCTGAAGGTATAAGAGTTACGCGATAGAAAGAAAGGCAACTTGTAGGTGAATATAACTGTAGGTAATTTAGTACTGTGCGACCTGAATTGCACTTTATTGTATCATAGAAAGGGTCACTATTTATTTAAATGATTTTACGGACTAAATCCTCTGTACTACTCTGTGGTAAGGGCTCCTACGATACGAAGAAAATACTCGAGTCAATAATTGCACACAATAACCTCATTTTTGGAGTCTAGATCCCAGATAGGGGATACACTACTATAATCAAAATCGGATATCGATTATTTTTATACATATTGATGTAAGTAATGTACAGTCACTGACAAAATACGTTGGTCACCTTAATGACTATTTTTGTCTGCTCACTGCACGCTAGAATCTGCTTTACCGACTCAGTATTAAATATTACGTCATAATGTTAGTTGACCAACCTGAATGAGGATGGCACAGGAGCGTGGGGATTGACACAAGAAAAGGGAGACCTATGCAGTAGGTAAAGTCGGGCTGAGGATGACGATGATTAATGTCAATACCACAGAATGTCATTTAGGCATCTTCTTTACATGTCAGACCGTATTAAAAATGGGACTGACAATAAAAAAGATTTACATTTGATACAATGGTTTTAAGATTTTAGGTCGATTTTCAATTCACTTCAATAGTTTATTGCATAAATCACATGTATTTGATCTTTGACCTCGACATTGGTTAAAAGGTGTATGCCATTTTGACCTTTATTATGTTGTTTGTTTGTTAATTAAATACAGTTTTCTATGCCATATAAAGGTATTATGTGTCCTGGCTTAATAAGGCAAAGAATTTTAAAACTGAAGAAGGTATAAAAGGCTTGACTGTAGGTATACAAACCTGTACGGTGACAGTGTAGTTGATGACGACGGCTTTGGAGTAGGTGGCGGGGTTGAACTGCGGGTTGCCGAGCTTGGTGGTGAGGTACATGCGGTAGTTAGGGTCGTAGTCCACCTCCATGCTGCCCAGCATCACGAACGAGCGGCCACTTTCCACTGGAAACGCATAAATCAGTCAGGTAAGGGTTTTAAAAACAGGCCACTGTTCTTAAAAGGAAGGTAAGAAGGGTAATAATTTATTTATTTATTAATTCTAACTTTATGCACAAGTAAAAAAGAATACCGTACAAAGGTGGACTTAATGCCTGAGGCATTTTCTACCAGTCAACCTTAGGCTGATGCAGAGAGAAAACATGGCAGGTGCAATATACGGGATAGATAACACAAAAATAAATATATAGATATATACATACAAATAAACGGAATAAACTAATACTATAATATTTTCATGCATACATGAACACAATAACTTTATAAATAACACAGCTTTGTACTGGCTTTTCAGTAGGGTTGCGCCACGAGTAATACCAATCTACTAATAATAAAGCTGAAGAGTTTATTTGTTTTTTGTTTGTTTGTATGTTTGAACGCGCTAATCCCTGGAACTACCAGTTTCAATTTTTTTTTTTTGCATTTGATAGACCAATTTTGGAGGAAGGCTATAGGCTATTTAACATTACGCTACGACCCTAAGGAGCTGAGCAAAAAGAAAAAAAGTAAGAAAGAACGCTAAGCGAAAACAAAGTAATAACGTGGGTGGGCGATGCGATGCGACGGGGTGGGATGGGGGAACAAGAAATTTCACGCCTGCGAAGTCGCGGGCAGAAGCTAGTAATGTGTATCTATCGTGGCGAATAAAATAGCCAGAAAAGAGCCTGACTGCCCAGCGTGCGCCGGATATACCTACTTGGGTATTGTCACACGTGAACGCTCTTTTAATGGATCTTTAATTACAACATAAAAATCACAACCATCGCGCGTCTATGACCAGATGTTTGAACGTAAGCGATGCAAAGGGAGTACCTATGTAAGGATCGTAGCAGATGGTTTCTGTCTACCCCCATGGGAAAGAGAGCGTGAGTTTATGCGTATGTGTATAAAATCAATCTACCTAGCCTTTTTCCAATTATGTTGGGGTCGGTTTCCAGTCTAACTGGATGCAGCTGAATACCAATATTTTACATGGAGCGACTGCCTATCTGACCTCCACAACCCAGTTACTGGGTAACACGATACCCCTTGGTAAGACTAGTTGTCAGACTTTCGGACTTCTGATGACCCGTAACGACTGTCAAAGATCCAAAAATGACAGCCGGGGCCAACGCGCAACGGCTTAACGTTCTTTCCGAGGCATGGAGGGATCTCGGTATGTAAAGATGGTCACTAATCCACGGACCGACAGCGGCAAGCGTAGCAACCTGATCGATCAACCCGTGCGGCTGTTATTACTTAGCCACGAGCCTCATGCTAAACTACAACAAGAAAGTAAAGAATTGGCTATTAGGTCTAGATTATGATCATACTTACATTACTTTAATTGACGTTGTGAACCACATTGTGACAAACAATACGCGCTCTACACTACTGCATTTATTTTTATTTTTTATCTGCTGCTGTATTTTCTTTCTATCTTTGATTTATTTGCATTGAATTTAATGTCTAAGTGACACTGATTTCTGTGATACAGGTCTTTGAAAATTAATAAGTACTTAATTGTACATTTTTTTATGACATGTGAATAAATGATGTAATATTATTATTATTATAAACAAACGTTTATATTTTAATAATATCTCTACTGACTGGTTTTTATTAACTTCACTTTTCCAGATGCCCCTTCCAACAAACAATAATTCTATTTTATAAATACATACCCTTAATGTTCTTCTCAAGTACGTTATCAACGACAGGATCTATGTACTCATTGACATCTTGGAACAGCACCGGCATGCCGTACTTGATGGCCATCTCCAAATGACGCATGAATAGTGGGTCGTTGAATGATAGCACCTGGAAAAATATTAAATCTTTTAAATGTGTTGAAACTAATTTTAAAGTTCTTTAAAAAGTAACTATTTGTAAGCGTCATCGTGAATTTATAGGCAGACACTGTACATAGTTTTACCTTTTTTTTTTACTTAGCCTATACTGTCCCACTGCTGGGCAAAGGCCTCCCCAAGTTCTTCCAGGAACTCTTTTCCGCGGCACCTCAAACCTTTTTTTACTTATAAAGAATATCATTTTGCATAGTTTCGAATATAATATCCGGGATGTATCGTATGGTCCCTTCTTCTGTACATAATTATTATATTATCGTATAGAAGGACTATACGATAATACCACCGCGTTTCGATTGCGAGACATGAAGTCTCTCATGCATCAAACAATTTTATGTTAAACTAGCTTTTGCCCGCGGCTTCGCCCGCGTGGATATCGGGAAATATCCCAAGGGATCGTACTATTGGGATTAAAGTACCCATCCACGTCAAGAGAACTCACTTTTATCGATCTTCACAACAATTTCACGTACCCAAAGACGGTCATAGAGCAAAGACCCTGTCACTAAACATACTAAATTCTGTTTTTCCTTACGTCACAAGCAATTAATGTCTGTGGCTATCTAAAAAAAAAAAGAGTGTAAAATACGACAATAACACGTACCTTAAGATTATTCTTCGTCTCTTTCTTCTTGATCCAGGAGAGTGCTTGCGTCTGTGGGTCGATACACAGCGGGAAGCGAGACGCTCTCGTCGTGAGGATGCCGTTCTGGACAGACAGCTCATCGGGAGGAAGACCTTCCGAGTTCCAACTAAAATTGTTGTTAATTTAAGCATTTCAGTAAAAATTGGTTACTAAAATCAAAAATTGTGCGAACGTACCCAGATGCATGAACGTAAACGAAGCAAATGGAGAATGTAAGGATCTTAGCAGCTGGCGTTCTGCAGTTTTTTGCCTACCCGCATAGGAAAAAGGCGTAAGTATGTTTAAGTACGTGTGTAATAAATATATCATGTATGTATGGAAAAAATCATCAGAAGTCAGTTTTGGATGAACGTTGCGATGTTTAATTACGTTACAAAGTATTCTATGCCAATTTATAATTTGTAAATAACAATAAAATAATCATCTTTCGTCAAATCGATACGAATAAATTTACGGTACAGAGCAAAATTAGGCAATAATAATTCTAGCATTATCAAAACAACTTCGCGACAAGCGGCTTATTCCACAGTTCAGCCAGGTACTAAATACCAGATTAATTCAAAAATAAAACGGAATTCGTATGAAATAATCGACCTTATTAATTATCTGAAAGTTATGCGGAAAACACTACTAATGCGAAAACATTACTTGTCGTTGTGATCTTGTTCTCGTAACTGTAATTATCTACCTTAGTCTTCTTTAATATTTAAAAAAAACTAATGTATACATATAAATACTTATGTATCTATTATTTAGGATATGTGTAGATCTGTGTATCTATTCTGTATATCTATTTGCACCAACGACAGCCCCATTTTATGTACAGGCAAATCACTGTCCATTCCAAGTTTGCCTGGAAGAGATCGCTGAAAGCGATAAGACCGCCCATTGTATATTTTGAAGTGTTTGATTTATTTTTTGGTATGTATTTTTGTGGTGTACAATAAAGTATGTGTAAATAAATAAAACAGGATTCTAGCTACTATTAGCCAGGAAGTATTCTCATTACAGGACTCACCCGCTAATCTCAACCTCATTAGTCAAATTCTTCTGAATAGTAAACGGCTGAGTCAATGGTATGCCTCTCTCCAGTACATCGCCCAGCCAGTCGTCATATATCATGGTCTGTCTGAATGAAAACGAGAATGGTCCCGCGTAACTCAGGAACGCAGCTGATAGTAAACAGTTGCCGATCAAGCGGGATTGTTCCACGTAAAGCGCTGCCAAGTCTAATGTCCAGCGCTTTTGTTCGCTTGATAAGCCTGACATCAGTTTGTCGGCAGCGACCAATCTTGAAAGAAAGGAAGAATATTTAATTCGCATGACTAAAAAGAAAGAGAAACACAAAAAAGCTAACATGATATCTTAACAGTTGAGGTATGAAACAAAAATAGAACGAATGAGATGCATACATACACATACATGTGAATGGATTGTCCAAACATAATGCTGTGCATCTTGGCAACATTAAAATTAAATCCTCAACATGCAACACACCAATTAAGGGTACTTTTGAATCTGGTGAATTCGCGGCGATAGCATCGCGTTACTCAGCGGCAAAACATTAACTACCTTACTAATAAACGTTGTCTAGCGTTTGTATAGTTACACAACGCTTTATCTTCTTCTTTCGAAAGTCAAATTACTGACGACTGAAAGCGACAAATCGATGTGTAACTATTCACCTGATATAATACGTTTATTAGTAAGGAGGTAAATACTTATGTATATTAAATACTTACACATATGTATATATATATATACTGAAACTGAAATCGCGAAAAAAGAATCAGCTGTTCCCTACATTTTTGTTCGCATAACTCGTCAAAATGTAGGGAACAGCTGATTTTTTTCGCGATTTCAGATTTGGTCACATAGTAAAAGGTGTTCATACTGATGAGTACAATGACCCCTTAAGAGGTTAACGGTGATTAAACTTACACCTTGTATATATATATATATATATTATTATAAATTACTTGGGCCAGATTTTCCAATGATCAGACGACAAATTCCCGTAATTAAAAACGTCCAAAATCTGGTCGCAATCTCATCTCAGCGACAAACTAATGTCAAAAATTTTGGTAAACACTATACTTACAATTTTTGACAGATCGTGACAGATTAGAACGCGATCGTTCTTAAAATTTACCTTACCGGAATTGCCGCTCTGAATATATACAATATGGCGGTTTGACATTTTTTCTATAAAACATGTCAAACCACCCTGTCTTCACCTGACAGTTACAGAATCGGCCCTAACACATATAATTAGAATATACCGACTACCTTCGCATCATAATATCAGTCTCCTCCTGCAACTCCTGCCTCCTCTTAATGGCCGCTTCGTATTTATTATTGAGCCCGTCAAGCGTATTCTGCAACCGATCGATCTCGCGGTTCAACGACGCCAAGTAATTGCACGCCTCGGTGTACTCCTTCTCGAGTGCTTCCACTTTGTCTTGCTTGGGTTTCACCTCCTTATATACGGCACAGTAGCCCAGTACGGCGATCACGAATTTCAGTAAACCGTAGCTGTGGAAGGAGAAAACAATAGAATAATATATATTTTTTTTTTTTTTTTGGTTTAAGAACAACTTTATTTCTCATAAGAATTGCATACATAATTCACTTACTGAGAAACAATATCTGAAACTAAAATTAATAATTAGAGCGCACAGATGTACGTATATAAAATAACAAAACCAAGTAACAAAGAGAAAAAAGAAAAAAATGTGGGTAAACAGATAACATAAACTCAATCGTAAGTAAAATAAGCCAAGCACAACATGGATGTATGAATTTGATTTTTACTAGATGTGGCATTGATGGCATAGCCTGTTTATTAATAGAAGATATTTATTTGCAGAAATACGAATACAGTAAGTTTGTTTAATATACATAGTATGTTTCCGTCATCTTCTACCAGGTATCTGGTGTGAAAATCTCAATTGGAGGTTTTTAGTAAAATAGCTTAAATACAAAAAACATAAAATCCAGGAATAAAAATGTATTTACAAGAAACCATAACATAACATAACATCACGCCTTGTTTCCCCGAAGGGTTAGGCAGAGATGTAGCTATAGTACACCCAAATTTCGCCAGTTATGTTTAAGTCCCATGTAATAGGTGGGCGAGCCTATTGCCATCTACCGGGCACCATAACATAATTAATACTTGAATAAAAAAAATATTATTATATATTTTTTTTATTGACATATCTCGGGATCCTGGGGGCCCGGACCTTTGGGAGGCATACGAGGGGCCGAAGCCAACTCGCAGAGGCCCCTTAGAAAATTTTAAATGATGAGGAGGCACCAACCGACGATTATCCCTGTATGCACTATGCAAGTGCACCCAAGGACAACCCCCCGTTGGTGTAGGACTACTGCAGAACGTGGAAAAGGGTGACTGTGGACTGCTTATTTAGAACTATGTAAAGACTATGGCCCCTGCCTGACCAATGTTTTATATACAATACACAGATAAAATGGCAAGAGATGACTTGCACAATCAATAATGGGCCCCCTAAAACGGTCGCTCATAGTGTCGTAGCGACAAGGGGGCAACATGTCCTGAGGTGCTTATGAGGAGTGGACCACGGCTATCAGGACAACCCAGGAAGAACGGTCAAGATGGTTATCAACCACCTGCATCTTACTGGAATACTTCCTTCCTCCGAGCACGTTTGCTCATGCGAATCTCCACTCAAGCCTGCCAATAAAGGCAAGAAAGAGGTGAGAGCTCTGTTCCTCGTCAGTGTTCACTCCAACCGGCCAATAAAGGCAAGTCCGAAGTGAGGAGCGAGACTTCTCCCGAGAGATGGAGTCTGTGGGGTCGCTACTGCCCAACAGCTCGCCACATGCTGCCCTGCGGGTTCATGATCTCTCTTGGTCTGACTCCTCACCCTAGGCCTGTTTCGGCAAAGTAAACTACCGGCACAGACCCAGAGTTCAGGAGCGCGCAAGCCCCATCAGACGTCAACGTAGAGATACGGCGGTGGGATATTATTATTATTTAAATCTTAAAAAAGACACTTCTTTACGCAATGACCAAATTGAACTTAGATAGTTTATTTCTGCCTTTAACTTTTTATGTATTTGCTTCATAGTTGGCACTTCTTTATCAGTAATGTGAAAGTTGTGAATTCGATTTTGATAAAGCGGATTACCGCTTTATCAAAATCGTCAATGATAAGATATTTTTCTTGCATCTGGTCTTTTTCGGAGATTTAAATTTGCTTCCGTCTTCCAAAAGACGTTTACCTTTCAATAAAACTCTTTTGACAGTGGACAGCGGAATGCCCGTCGATGTCGCTACCAATTGGGCTGATGTAGTGACACTTGACATGTCTTTGTCGTGCATGTCTTTAAAATAACTATTTAAATTACACAAAATTTCTTTTAGATGGCTATTTAAAGGTTTTCGTATTCTTCGTTTATTTGTGTTGGCAGCCATTTCACTAATAAAACGAACACAAAAACAAAATATTAAGAACGTCACGCTACTACTAGTACAAGAGGTGAAGTTTAGAAGGTGCGCGGCGGAGTTGCGTCGCGCGAGGGACGCACCGCGCCTCAGGCCGATTGTACAGGGTGGGCCAAGAATTCGTTAACATTTAAATGTAACTTACCGCGCAAACTATTGCCGCGCGGGGCGCGGGCGCGGGCGGGGGCACTAGCTCGCTTCTTGGAAATTTAGTCGCAATGGATCGCTTCACGGGGCCGCAACGCGCTTACTGCGTGAAACAGTTTTATTTAAACAACTTTTCGCTCATTACTGTGAGACGCTTATTTCGCGTTGAATATGGTTTACACGACTTAAGTCAGTGTCCAAGTGCTCCTTTAATAAAGAAATGGGTGAAGAAGTTCGAAGAGACGGGATCTACACTAAATGTGAAACAAACCGGCGGCCCGCGGACTTCTCGGAGCGAAGAGAACGTGCAGCAAGTTTCCGCTTCTGTTCGACGTGATCCAGATTTATCGACACGCAAACGTTCGGCTGAATTAGGATTATCCCGCACATCATTACGCCGTATTTTGAAATTAGATTTGAAATTACATCCATATAAGATCCAGCTAGTGCAAGAACTAAACCCTAATGATTTAAATTTGCGTAAGTCATATGCCGAAACAATGTTAACTCGATTCAGTAATTTTCACAACATCTTATTCTCTGACGAAGCCCATTTCCACCTAAATGGACATGTAAACAAACAGAATTGCAGGTATTGGAGCAGCGAAAATCCTAAAGCTAAACATGAGAGGCCACTTCACTCTCCCAAGGTAACTGTATGGGCTGCAATTTCAGCAAAAGGAATCATCGGACCTTACTTTTTTGAAGATTCTCGAGGCCGTTCAGTTATTGTTAATTCTGCCGAGTATGTGAAAATGTTACGGGAGTTCTTAGCACCGATGCTACTGGAATTTGCTGGCTATAATCGTAACACATGGTTTCAACAAGATGGAGCCACGTGTCACACATCGAACGAGTCCTTGCCGGTGGTCAAAGACATGTTTCCGGAAAAGCTGATATCCAGACGGGGTGACATCCCATGGCCACCCAGAAGTCCAGATCTATCACCAGCAGACTTCTTTTTATGGGGTTATTTAAAGAGTCGTGTCTACATTGATAAACCGAATACACTGCGTCAACTTAAAGAAAAAATCATCGAAGAGATGTCGGCGATCTCGCGGCCTCTTTGCAGAAGAGTATTCGAAAACTTTAGGACTCGCTTAGATGAGTGCAAAAACCGAAACGGTGGTCATTTAGACGAAATATTTAAAAAAAAAAGAATAACAAATAATTAGCTTTCTCGTAAATAAACGATTTCTAAAATATGTTAAATGGTTTTTTTTATACGATTTTTTCAAATGTTAACTAATTCATGGCCACCCTGTATAAACCGGTTTAAACCAAGCAAAGGACGCGTCGCGCTCTAGGCCGACGTCACACCTACACTATCTATGTGCACTCACACAAATGCAAAGCTCAGCTTAGGCCTCGCGGACTGTACCCGGCCGTAACAAATGAAGTTTAAAAACTTTCTTTCTACAGCTCAATTCGTCTCATTACAAAACAAATTTGAAACTTGGTCCAAGCTTAATCATTAGACAGAGCCTGTTTTTGTATTTCGAACCTTATTCTGACTGTGATAAAGTTCTTTACACAAAATTGACAACTCAGGTCCACTTGCACCACAAATAAATGCTTCTAGCGCTAAACGTATTTAAAACATCGTTCTGTGTCTGTCAATCAGTTAAAGTTGACAAAGACGGCTTTATTGATCTGCTGCATGGAGTCCAACTTCTTGCTCTAACATTCACATACTGTGCAAACAAAACTAGAATTTACAGTGTTAATCTTTAACGTTCATATTCGCTTACCCGGCTTTACTGATCTGCTGCATAGTATCTAAAATTCTATATTAAATCTATCTCTTGTTGATCTTCTTCATGTGCGCCTTCACGCCCTTGACTTGTTTCTGCGTAATGAGGTCACGGTTCATCTCCTGCAGGTTTCGCCGAAACTTCATGCTCTTCATCCAAACCCTAACTTTCATTTAGGTACTGTGCAAAAAAAAACTAGACCTTGAAAGTGCTAACCTTTTACATTCAAATTCACTCACCCAAACCGAAACACTGCAATGCTGCTTGGCGTAAACATATTTCTTGCAAGGAAAAATAGACCTAAAAGTTCTAGCCTTTTACGATCAAATTCGCTTACCCAGCTTTACTAATCTGCTGCATAGTATCCAGCTTTTTGGACTTCTTCATATGCGCCTTGACGTCCTTGACTTGCTTCTGCGTGATGAGGTCGCAGTTCATCTCCTGTAGGTTTCGCAGGAAGTTGGGGTCGGCCATCATGCCCTTAGCGCCCTTCCAGTTGATTTCCTTGACGCCTCGGATTATAGCCACGCACTCGCATACGATCTGGTGGATAGAAATAGGGGTTTGATTCATTATATTTTATTTCTGTAAATTGGTTGTAAAAAAATATTTTGACACGTCAAAACATTATCTTGGTCAGAACATGATAGTTTTTTAATGCACACTTTAGGGCGTAAATAAAACATTTTCGTTCTTGGTCTTTTTTTTCTATTGATGGAAGAAATCTAATAAGCACTAGACTCGTTAAGACAGTTCAGTACTGACTGGCTTCGTCCACACGTCAATCAGTGGCACTGTTGGGGTAGGATGCTCAACAGTGAAGGTGTTATGTTGTTGAAATGTTGTGTTGAATGAGTAGACAACTTACTCGAGTAAAGGTTTTATTGCTACTATAAATAACATAATAGGATATTAAATAATGGAAGGGGTGCATGAAAGGAGCGTCCCCGAGCTGCGTTAACATAAATCATATTACGATTCCAAACGTCCTTGGCACCCTGGGCAGCAGCTAGCACTCGGTAACGCAGATTTCTAGCTGACCAATCCTTTCACCATGATGGCAAACCCAGACGGCTCTCTTCAGCGCCAAGACCAACGGTCCTTCTTAGGGCCAAATAACATAAACAACCACTCTAAGGGCACCCACCACCGGCTTTCCAAGGCCGCCTTCCAGCGGCGAGGTGTGAATTTTTATAAGAGAGAAGCCGAAGCGAAGCCGGTTTTAACTTACTTACTTTTGTCAATAAAGTAAAAATTATTTATTAACTTAAAAATAAAAGTCTTTTCGTTGCTGAATTTAACACCATCATCGTCATATAGCAGAACCAAAAAGTCGCTATCACTACACAAACGAAAATTTCAATGTTTTAGTTAGAGAAATATACTCAATTAAATTATGTACTATCATTCTAAAATTATTATAGGAATATAAAGAATCGAATACAATACAGTTTAACAGGTGAAAACTAAATAAAATGTGCAATATCCCTCCATCTCATTCTCCCTGAAGCATTTATCTCTCTATCATAACTCGTTGTACAGCGGCTTGCTCTCATCCATTATCAGGCGGTGCCACGTGACCTAAAGTGACGTCATGACGGGTTGGCTATTGTATGAATTTTTTGTTCTCGATTACGACGTATTGGCGCCGGGTTATTTTAAGACATTTTTAGTTGTAATTTAAAGCTAATGGGTAAGTAATATATGATACAATTACAAAATCTCTAATATTTACAAGATATAACAACTGAATCTACAATTTTATTTGATATAATGATCAGTTAATATAATAAACGATTGATATAATTTTAAAGTAACAAATTTTTATAAGCGTAACATACATTGAATATAAAATCGTTTGCTAGACCACTCAAAAGACATAAAACCTATTTAGTCTAATATGATAAAACGCCTAGTAAAAAACACAAAGCAAAATTTCAGATATACACATTATAACATACACCATACATGGAGCATGCAAGCAAGCATGCAGCATGTAAGCAAGCATGCAGCATGCAAGCATAAACTGACAGCAGGTCGACGGAACCCCGCTGCGCGGAGCTCTACAGGGTTTAAAGAAACCTGACCAAACTGAACCTCGGGGTGCCCCTCACGTCGACCGTCTAGGGTTAGGATTTTCGGGTCAGATTCGGAAAAATCCTTTTATTCCGAACCTAACCCGAAAAAAAAACAAACCACCAAAAAAAAAAAACAACGGGGCTATGCTCCGCCCCCGCCTTAGCCTTCTAAACTAACCTATCCGAGTCGGATTGCTCTGAATCGGGGTGTTAACCATAATGATGGTATCAATATATATTTTAAACGATAGACCTAATGATTTTCGATTAAATAAACGTTATATCCAATAACGTTATACGAAATAAGTTTTAGAGTATATAAATGTTATATCTAAAGAAATTATATCAACAGTTGGTAACACTCACGTTTATTATATCTTGTGAACGTTATTGAAATGAAAATATACCAAATAACTTTATATGATATTAGACGCACCCAAAGCTAATAGCCGTTTTGCAGTGTAAATATATTTTTTGGCAATAGTAGTACACTTGTAACTATGCCATTTTTCAATGCGGTGCAACAACGTGTGCAATGCGGTGTCAAGGTTTGCGATGCACTATTTGTGCAATGAACAAAGTGCGTTGTGTGAAGCACACGGTGTACGTTTGTATTGTGCGAAGCACAAGATTTTTTTCAATTTTACGCTATGAAATTGCAAGTAATTGAAGTGTGTTCTTGAACATGAGTATGAAGTGTAAATGGTTTATTTTAGTTAATGGTTAATCAAATATTTAATTGGCATTCTCGCGAATTAAATTAATTCGCTCTAATGGCGGCGAACTTAGCGAGGCCCCGCCCCCTTTCAGACTACTTGCGTTTACACCCCGATTTCTCACTACTTTATATGAAACCCTTATAAAACTGTAACTGATCGTAATCTGTACAACATTTCCTATTCGTGGTATGACTTTCATGTAATTTGGTTCACAATAAAACGAACATAATTCAAACTAAAATCAAGTTTTGTTATTTTCACCCATTTTTTTTCTTTCAAGCCTTTAGATAGATATCAAAATTCTGTATATTTTTACATTTTAACATTTTTTTTTTGAAGATGTAGTGACAAAAATTGAAAAGAGTATGCTTAGATGGTTTGGTCATGTTGAGAGGATGAATGAAAGTCGACTAACAAAAGGTATTTACACGGCAGATGTGAGTGGAAACGCCGGGAGGGGACGCCCTAGGAAGACATATAGTGATCTTATTGGTGATGTTCTTCAGAAAGGTCTAGTGCGTAGTACTCGCAACCGGTGTGCGTGTATGACGACCAGATGTATGAATGTAAGCGAGGCAAAAGGAGTATGTAAGGATCGTAGCAGGTGGCGTTCTGTAGTTTCTGCCTACCTTCATGGGAAGAAGGCGTGAGTTTATGTATGTATGTGTATGTTTTACATTTTAAAATCATTTTACTACGAAGTTTATTAACCTATCAATAAGATAAACAATAATATAACTTAAAACCAAATACAAATATGTCCAAATAACGAATTGAAACACGTCATAGAATTTCGCGGCGCCATTATGAGTCATCAACCCACTTTAATTATCGTAAACATGTCACAGTTGTTATTGTTAAGTGTTATATTGCAAGCTTAACCATCTAAAAACACAATACAAGCTTTTAAACGTTCAATAAATTAACAAATACCACATGCTGACGATTGTTGGAAAAAGAATAGGAAAGGCATATAACATCACACGTTAAACATTATACAAATTTGTTACGGAATGTTGCACTTAATAAAGTCTAATGGCGACAAGCGCGGCTGGCTCCGATTTGGGGACGGCGGGGCTCATACGGTCTTCGAGGCTCGGAACCAAAAGGTTATCTTTAAGAAGTCTGAAGTATCTGTTAAAATGAGTTACTACTCATTTTAACAGACACTTCAGACTTCTACTACTACTCTTTTTCTACTTACTAGTAATACCAAGTTTGTATATGTGTGAAAATACAAATACAGCAATATTCGTACTGAAAAGGTGTATCATTTCAATAGTGTACCAAAGACCTATACCAATTTTCAGCTCCATGCGAATTATTGTAAGCTTGCCACTATTTTTTTATCTATTTTGACCGGACTAGACGTGCGATTCTGTGTTTAGAAGATGCAAAACTTACATGCAATAATTGCCTCGGTGTAAACAGAAATCGCATGCAATTATTGAATGGCAAAACTTACATTCAATTATTGTATGCCATTTTATGGAAATCGCACGCATGTAGACACTTGCATGCAATTCTTGAATTTTAATAATTGAACGTGCTTGCGATTATTGCTCTTGAACGTTCCAGAAACCCAAGAAAGAATAACTTGGAACGGAAAAGTGAGGATGCCCACCTGCACAGCCTCGGGTGGCGTCGCAAAGGATCTAATCTCAGTGATATCATTCTTTTCAAGGTCTGACAGAGCCAGCCTCGCAGCCTCCAAGGCCGGCAGAGCCGCTGACAGAACCTCCTCAGCTTCCGCCTTCTCTTCAGAAATGATAGCACTCTGTTCTGTGATCTCCACTGATTTTGCCGAAGCAACTGTTTGCTTTGCTACTGCTGCGGTTGTGGCTGTTGGGAAAGGTAGTTATTACTATAATATTTTAAAATAAATGATATTAGTTCCTTTTTGTGATTTGTGACTTTTCTACTACTTTTACCTCATTTGGTCCGGCAGAGTCTTTTAATCCTTATAGAGAGCTTTATCTATTGGCATCATACAAATAAATCGTGTGAATTGTCGTGTTTCTAGCTGACAATACTATTATTTCAAAATATTAGAATGTTGTTGGCAAATTCTCTAACCCTGCGTTTTAACCAAAAGCGATTGTCGCGTAAATTATACGTGATTACGCAATCGTTTACCTGAATAATAACGTGTATACTGTAACGTTACGATTTGTCGCAGGGCTAATTAATAACTGCTGAGGACCGGGTTCTGGCCCTGGTCCGGCGGGAACTGGCTGCCTATCGGAGCCGGTTTTCCGCTCTGGAGGCCATAGTCTTACGCCCCCCGCTGGCGGCGAGCCAGGCGGCCTCGAACGAGCCGGGATCGTCGGGGCAGTTGAAAGGTGGGGCCGTGCCAGAACTCGCGAGGGCCCCAACCCTAGTGGCGAAATGGCCGCCCCCGCCTCCTCCTAAATATCCCCCGGCCAATGCCGAATGGCAAGTAGCCGGGGAGAAGAGGAAGGCGGGTAAGGCAGCAAGGGCGGCCAAAAGCAAAGAGAGGCGGCAGCGGCGCAAGGAGCGAAGCGTCGCGGCTAGGCTCCGTGCCCCGAAGTTCGCAGCTGTTGTGATCACACTACAGCCGGTAGCGGAGAAGGGCGTGTCCCGCCACGTGCTTGCCAAGGTGAGAGAGGCGGTGAACCTCGAGGAGCTCGCTGTCGTTAATGGCATCCGAGTAAAGGTCTCTGCGAGTGAGGCCCGGATGCTGGAGGTCCCCGGTGCGGCCAGCGGCCCGACCGCTGACGCTCTGGCCGAAAGGCTTAGGGCGTCCCTAAATGCGGACGAGGCCCGAGTGTCCAGACCCACCAAGTGCGCTGACATGCTCATCCTGGGTTTGGACGACTCTGCGGCGGAGGGAGAGTTGGTGGCCGCCATCGTTAGGACTGGAGGGTGCTCTGCCGAGCAAGAGCTTCCCCGTATCGGCGGCCCGGAAAATAGCCGGGGAGGGCCGTAGGCTCCGGGTGGGCTGGGTGTCCACGCAGGTGAAACTCCTGGAACCCAGACCTCTGAGGTGCTCCCGCTGCCAGGTGGGCCACCACGTGGTAGCTAAATGCACCTCGGAGCTGGACCGCAGCAGTCATTGCTTTTGCTGTTGTCAGCCCAGTCACAAGGCCGGCTGGTGTAAAGCCGCGCCGCACTGCTTTGTATGTGCGGCAGCTGGCAGCTGGCAAGCCGGCCAATCACCGGGTTGGGAACAAGGCCTGCGCTCCACCCGCCAAACCCAGGGGCAGGAGCAAGCCCTCCTCCATCGCCATCACCGCCGCCAACACTGCCACCTCCACCGTCGTCGCCGCAGTAACCACCGCGGCAGGGCCCTCACAGGGGGCTCGGGAGGGGGCTGATATGGAGTGCCAATAATGGCCCCATTACGCCTCCTCCAGGCGAAAATCAACCACTGCGCTTCCGTTCAGGATCTGTTGCTCCAGAGCATGGCGCAGTGGTCGATTAACATCGCCGTGGTCGCTCAGCCGTACTTTGTCCCGCCCAGGGATCACTGGGTGTAGGACCTGAGCGGCTCAGTGACCCTAATTTCATCGGCCGCCGCCGGTACCCCATCCCTCGAGGCTGTCAAGAGGGGACAGGGTTGCGTGGCAGCACGGTTCGGGGAGATTGTCGTGATAGGGGTATACTTCTCACCCAACCGAACTCTCGCCGAGTTCTACAACTCCCTTGCGGAGTGGAAAGTCGTTGTCGTCGGGTTCCGTTCCGTCCCCGTGCTCATCCTCGGGGACTTCAATTCCAAGAATGTAGCTTGGGGTTCCCGGTATACGGACACACGGGGCAAGATGGTGGAGGACTGGGCTCTGGAGAAGGGCCTGGTCGTCTTAAACCGGGGCTCTGTCCCCACGTGAGTGCGGATGCCGGGTGAATCAGTAGTGGACATTTCGTTCGCCAGCCCCGCTCTGTCGTCGCGTGTCGTCGACTGGCACATCATGGAGACCTATTTCGATCACCGGTACATCCGGTTTGACGTCTCCGCCCTGACCTCGAACGCGCCGGTCCGACAGGCCCCGAGTGGTCCACGGTGGGCGCTGAAGTACCTGAACCGGGAGCTCCTCCTGGCAGCCTGGATCATGCAAGCCTGGGACCACTGGACAGGTCTGCTGACATCAATGACGAGGCGGAGTGGTTCCGGGAGGCCATGTCCGAAATATGTGACGTGGCAATGCCCCGGGTCCAGCCCGGACGCGCCCAGCGCCAGGTGTGCTGGTGGTCACCGGAGCTGACGGCTCTGCGAGTGGCGTGCGTCGCTACGCGATGCCAGTACACCAGGCGCCGCAAGCTCCATATCCGCCCTCCGGATACGGAAGCCATTCAGGCGGAGCTGTACGAGGGGTATAGAGCGGCGAAGACCGCCCTCCGAGCGGAGATCCTGCGGACCAAGGGACTGGCCCGCGAGGAGTCGCTGGAGACTCCGAACAGGGACCCGTGGGGAAACCCCTACAAAATGGTGCGGGACAAACTCCGCCCATGGGCTCCCCCGCTGACGCAGATCCGGCCCCAGCTCGTGGAGGACGTGGTGAGCGCTCTGTTCCCTTTGCGAGGAGAGCATTCCTCCACCCATGGCTTCGCCTCCTGCGGTGCCCGATGCGGACCACACAGCCGACGATGCTCCGGAGGTGACCGTCATATTCATTTAAACGAGCGCGACAATTGCATTCTCGCGTGACAATTGCTTTCGGCTATGAGTGGACGCGGCCTTTAAAGTTAGGGATGATTTCCTAAGAACATTTTCAAATAGGAACACTGTTAATGTATCTGGCCCTATAGCAAATTATCACTGTTAATATGGTATATATATATATATAATATGGTATATATATATAATATGGTATATATTGTATATTGATGTATATTGTATGGTATAGTTTATGCCGAATTGCTGATAAGAGTTATGAAGAGAAACAAATAGTACTTTGTTTTTCTTTATGCAGAAAATAAAACATTATATTTTATCGTAAAATTCGAATTATTAACTTCTAAGCGTGTTTATATCGACATACTTTATAAACACCATACCGAAATTTAAAAATAGAATATATTATAACACCTTTTCTGTAACAAAATAATGTTATACAATATTTTTTTTACAGTTACGATACAGGGCAAATCCAAGGAGTTTCCATAAATTATTTTTTTCTAATGGAACGCATATGCGGGGCGCCATTTTTATAGCATAACAAAAAAGTTTTGATTCCAATTTTTACTTGTCTGTCGCAGCGCCGATTTAGCGCATATGCGGTGACGTGCTGAGTTTTAGCACCATTCATACGTTTTGTTGTAATGAATTTCGCAGGATTTTTTTTTATTCTTGCTTAAAATGTCTAATATTAGTGAATGTGAAGAAAATTTGACTCCGCTCGATATTTTAGATGCGGCCACGGAAATAACTTATTCTATTATCAGCAAAGTCGACTGAATTATATACGTACATATGATAAATGCTATCACAACTTTATGGCATGGCAAATGCAATAAAAAAGGCTAGAATCTTTTATTTAATATGTTCAATCCCAATGTAAGAGAGTAAATAAAATAGTGTGTAATCACACTACTAATTTAGAATAAAGTGACTAACCTTTAGTGATTTCCTCGAGCAGAGTCTCGCACTCTTTGGTTTGTTCGGCGACGATGACTTTCTGCACCACTAGCTTCGCGTTCAGGTCTTCAAGCTGAACGTTTGCTTCTTCTATCTTAGCCAGCCCGCCTATCAGGCGCTCGCACTGACACAATATAATAATAATATTATGATGATAATTGTTTAGCAATTGCTGTCATCGTGTCGAGTACTCGTGTATGTCATTGTGATATGCTGAGCGATTGCCGTTTTGCGTGGATGTGAAACATATTTTCCCCCAGCTTGTTCTTTTTTGTGTTTGTGTTCTTTCTTTGTCATGTTTACCGCAAATACACGTATTTTCTTTCTTTCTTTCATCGTTTCTAATATAATTGTGCCTATTTGTTGTATGTTCAATACAGAAAACTTTTTACATTACTTTGTAAATGATAGTTCAGTGACTTTTTGTCTGATAACGTTCAACTGGTAGGAGAATCGGTCACCGACCGAAAATGTACTGTTGTTGCGCTTGTAACGCTTCTGACATAATGACGAAATATGGATTGGAATCGCCGGGAATCGGTCATACAATATGATTCGATTCTTGTAGGACGTTAATGTTTTTTAGGTTTTCGGCAGAGATTGTCGGACCAATATTTGCCGACCTCCAATTTTTGAGCGCGGACTCATCTTCCAAAATTAAATTATACATACTTGTGCCACAATAAAAGCGTCCTTTTCTTTGAGTAGCGATAGGTAGTTGGTGAGGAAGTCCATATAATGCTTGGGCGTGACGTAATTGTTTCTGCGCAGGCGCAGAAGGAACTCCTGCGAGTAATAGGCGATCGACATGTGCACGTGAACCACGTGCTCCACTATGATCGGTCGGAACTCTTCGGGGATCTTCGCCACCTAAAAATTAAAAGAGTTTAAGTATAATTTATGATCTCTTGTTTGGACATTATAATTTTTTATCATATTAAGGCTATAATAATCATTAGCAGATGTTGTTTAATTAAAACGCAAGTTTGACTGTATCGACTCCAGTTGGTTGCATAATTACGAATACGGTGGCGATGTAGTCATCTCCATAAAGACGGTGTCCCGACCCGTCATACTAAAATAAACAACATTCGCTATGAAAGTCATATCCGATTCATAAAATAAAACTTTTCTTAAATGCATTGAAATAGTCTGTCTACTGCTGTATGAGAATTCGATTTTTTATTTTATGACGGCTTCAATGACTATCGCTCTGGGTTGCACTAAAATATTGGTTATGAATTGCAATAACAACACTGGATTAGGTGTAAAAAGAACCGGTTGGAATCTTTTCAAGCGTTTTTTTTATACCTAAAACGAAATGTTCCGTGTACCGATATTAGTTATTGTAATTCATAATCAGAATTTTAATACAACACGTAGCGATATTTCATAATTTCAATCAGCAATTTAATCAAAACAGCGAAATATTTGACATTTATTTATGACGATGACAATGAGGGGCTTGTGGCTAAGTAACAACAGCCGGACGGGTCGATCGATCAGGTTAAGCTACGCTTGCCACAGTTGGGCCGTGGATGAGTGACCATCTTATATATCAAGACAAGGGGTGCCTCGGAAAGAAGTTAAGCCGTTGATCCCGGCCATAATTAGTGGATCTTTGACAGTCGTTACGGTACGATAGAAGTCCGAAAGTCTGACAACCAGTCTTACCAAGAAGTATCGTATTACCCAGTAACTGGGTTGTGTAGGTTAGAAAGACAGTCGCTCCATGTAAAATACTGATATTCAGCTGCATCCGGTAAGACTAGAAGCTGACCCCAACATAATTGGGACAAGGCTAGGCAGTTGATGTTTTACGACGATGCCAACTTTCAGAATGCACCCCTCTTAAGACAAGTTGAAAGAATACATACGTCAGCAAGGAAGACATTAGCCACAGCCAATAGCGCCTGCTTCGGCCACGGGAACTGCCAATCTATTGTAGTATTGTTCACCAGCCCGGGGAAACTCCGACATCTGATGGAATATAACAGAATAGTACCTAGTTATTTGGAAGAAGACGAGTACAACAAGCTGACGAATATACTCGTACATGGTAAGTTTTCGTCATATTCTACCAGGTACCTGATGTGCAAATCTAAAATGAACGCATTAAAAAAAAAATCTATATAAAATCATAATCAAACCGTTTACATAACATCATTCATTATGAACTGAATTAAAATTTTTCGACTTATTTTTTTCCTATTTGTTATTTTTTTTATTTACATAAATGTAAATTAAAAAAATATATCAATACTCTGTCTGCTATAAACTCGGAAATATTTTCATAGCTTTTATATAGTAAATAAGTTAACATTATAATTTTTTTTTATGTGTGGCGGAATGTGATTGAATATAATTGGCGCCATGCACACACTTTTATTCATTAGTGCTGTATATATTGGACGTTATTTACGCATTATAATCTATTATTGTAGATTATGTCAACTTCAGGTTTTAGTATTTGATAGCTATTTAAATAAGTTTGGGTTTGATTTAAAAAAAAAATCCCTGTGTCGTAGCCACTGGCGGACTAAGAGGGGGGGGGGGGGGAAGAGCAGCAGGCGCGGTTCGTCCCGGGTCCCAAAATCTTCAGAAATAGGTACTTTTTAATCAAATCACCGAAAAGGACAGTGGGGCCTCCATTGTCCTTTTTACACAATTATGCAAAATACCTATAAATGCAGGGTCCTAAAATATTCGAGCTCGCTTCGCTTGCTCTTGTCAACATTCTCTTGTTTGGCAGGCTTTGTACAATGTACCTACATACCTAAGTTGACAAGGTAACTCTAACCTACACAAGATAGCGTGCTAAAATTTTCGATCTTGCCTAATTCAAAATCAAAATCAGCACTTTTCGAGCGTCAAAATTACATATAAGACAGTCCCCCCAAAACGTCCACTCTTCACCACTTCCTAGTGAAGAAGAAGTGGCGCAACAAACTCCCTAGCAGCACAGCTGTCTGTTCAGTTAGAAAAACTTGAGGTGCAAGGCCCATGTTTTATAAAAAAAAACCAGTACAAACTGAAAATTAACTTTAATTTCGGAAGTCTGTCTTTGGATCTGTATTTTAGATTTTTGCCACCGACTTCCGAAATTGAAATTATTTTTTACTTTGTAGTGTTTTTTTTTTTTGCAAAAAGTTTTTATTTTTCACTTTTTAGTTGTGGTACCTACCCCAAACAAAGTCGTATATCATTACTTGCAACGTAAATAACAGTGACAGGAAATTATTATAAGATCATCAATATACTTACACTAACCTACTTACTAATAAACGTTGTCTAGCGTCTGTATAGTTACACAAAGTTTTATCTTCTTCTTTCGAAAGTCAAATTACTGACGACTGAAAGAGACAAATCGGTGTGCAACTATTCACCTGATACGTTTATTAGTAATGAAATGATAAACCTTTTCAGTACGAATATTGCTGTATTTATATTCTCACACATATATATATAAACTTGGTACTATTTACTACTCAATTTAACAGTAAATACTTTAGACTTCTTAAAGATAACCTTTTGGCTCCGAGACTCGAAGAGAACTCACTTAGCAAAACAGGCGCCATGCTCCAAACATCATGTTTCCATTTCCTTTTCGTTAACAAACCAGTACTTTTACGATAACAGAATTACTGTCAAATGAGATACTTTTAAACTTCCTGACTACACTGATATAAAAAGCATTTCAGTCAAATCAAATACTTTCAATATTATATTTAGTATCTAAAATCACTACAAATCTTATTAATATTTGGAAATCATGACAGTAAGGAGGTAAGTGGAAGAGATACGTATTACTGAAGCTAACTCAAAAACCACTGGTCAAAACTTGACCAAATTTATATGGGATCAATCTGAAAGTATATTCTTTCAAATAGAAAAATTATATTTCAAATCGGTTTATAAATGACAGAGTTCTGAGGTAAGAAACATTTAAAAAAATACAACCGAATTGAAAACCTCCTCCTTTTTTGAAGTCGGTTAAAAGTAGGTATATTTGTCTTTTTTTTTGTCATTATCTATTAATTTCTGCAAAATGTTACTAGAAATTCCTACATAAGCTGAGAAGCCCGGGCGGCCTCATTTTGTTTTGCCGCCCCGGGCCCCCAACAGATTTAGTCCGCCACTGGTCCTAACAGTTGGAACGTTATAAACTGATTATGCTATTTTGTTTACCTGGTCCTCAATATATCACCGCTGGGAGACATAGACAGTACCACGTGCAGATTTTCACAACATCTGTTGCAGAAGAAGTTCCATACCGCGTCCCTGAAATCGGAAGAATAGAAGACGATACTGTCAGAATGTATGTTTTTTTATTTGAGATAGGTTTGCTCTTGACTCTAGTCTAGGCCAGAGATGACAAAGCCGACGATGGAGCGACCTTACCCAGAAGAAGCCTGTTCACTCTCACTTTGAAGAGATCGGAGTTGTATGCGTTCGGAAACACAGACGCAGGCAGAGAGTTCCACTCCTTTGCTGTGCGCATCACAAAAGACATTTGGAAACGCTTAGTGCGAATTGGTGGAATAGCAACTAGGTAAGGATGGTAACCTGCAGTGCGTCACTAGATGTCCGATGGTAGAAGGGGGCCGGCGGAATGAAGTCGCGGAGTTCTCGAGCACACTCACCGAAGTATAATCTGTAGAAGACCGACAAGCAGGCTACCTTGTGGCGATGAGCCAAGCTGTGAAGCTTGGCATCCACCAGTCTTACGTAGCCAATGAGCCTCTTAGCTCTGCGTTCCACCGAGTCAAGCGCGGCAAGTCGGTATTTAGCCAAGTCATCCCAAAGGTGGCTGCAATACTCCATTCAGGATCGGACTTGCGCTTTGTAGAGAATTAAAAGCTGTCCAGGCGTAAAGTATCGCTTCACCCTATTTAGGATGCCCAGTTTCTTTAAAACTACTACACTTATTTTCTAAAAAGCCGTACAAATCGGTATCGCATATAATATACTAACTTGGCAACCCCATATCCTGCCTCGTCGCTGTCATTGCGCACATAATTGATGATGGCGTCCTTCTCGTCATCGTCGAACAACGCGGGGATCATGCCGATCATCAGGATGTTGTTGATGAACTCCAGGAAACCTTCCTCGATGATCTAGGGGGATAGATGCTGGCTTAAACTTTACTTGTCTATATATACAGGGTGTAAAAAGACCTATCACACAGCATTCTGTACATCAAATCAAGTTGAATTGTAGAAAAATAATTACTGAGAGGTTCCCCAGTAATTGTTTTTGTACAATTTAGCTTTCAAGTCGTCAACGACTTATTTATCGGTGCATGGTACACGGGTTGTCGGTGTATTTAAAGTTAAGTTGCAACATTCAAAACTTTATTTCGTAAAAAAAGAGTCAAAAATTTTTAGAGCTTTGATCTTCACTATCTCTGAAGCCAGAAAGTTCCCACGTATAGCCCGGTACAAAAAAGTGTGTATATGTCAGCTCCGATGCACGACTGGAGTAAAACCAGGCCCCCGGTTAAAAAAAATTATGAGGAGCGAAATGAATACAAGTGTTAACTCAAAAGCGTTACGTTTTTCTGCGCAACTCTTTCACGGAGTAAACAGTTATTCTAGTTAGTTGTGCTGATTCCGTTCAGTTTCATTGGTGAAATTGGCACTAAACAGCAAATGCATTAATTACTACCCTAAGGATGAATGACGCACATCATAAAACTTCAATGACTATTTTTGCAATGTGACAGTTGTGATAGTTTTACATAATGTGAAGTTTCAATTTACTCGGAGTTTTTGTCAAGAATGCAAAATGTTAGATATTTACTTTTGTGCTCCAAGAGGAATTTTACAGAGATAATAATTTTTTTGATATAGATAGGTACTTTACTTGTAAATGTCTGTACCAACAATTATTAATATTCTATTCTATTCTATTCTAATTATAAGTTCGGCTATAAAATATTGCAGAGCAGTGGTGGCCAAGTGATATTGATCCAACTTACGGAGTTGTAGGTCGTGAGTTCAAACCCAGGCAGGCACTTTACTTTGTGTAAATTGTTTCATCACCACTGCTCTCATAACGGTGAAGGAAAACATCGTGAGGAAACCGACATGTCTTAGAACCAAAAATTCGAAGACATGTGACATCTACCAACCCGCACTGGGCCCGCGTGGTGGATTACGGCCCACTCCCTCTCACTGAGAGGAGGCCTGTGTCCCAGCAGTGGGAACATTATAGGCTGGATATTTTTTTTCATTTTTTTTTTTATTTGAGATAGGTTTGCTCTTGACTCTAGTCTAGGTCAGAGATGACAGAGACAAAGTCGACGATGGAGCGAGCTTACCCAGAAGAAGCCTGTTAACTCTCACTTTGAAGAGATCGGGGTTGTATACGTTCGGAAACACAAACGTAGGCAGAGAGCTATATGCTATACAATGTACAAACATTACCTGTGAGGCGGTGAACAAGAACACAGTCTTCTTATTCTCGACGCCCAGTGCGGTGTACAGCCTCTTCATGTCGTCTTTGAGAGAGTTCTCGTTGTAGTTACGCATTATCACAATCTCGAACACGTCACAACCTGCATGATAGCACAGTATATTCCTACTTGAAATACTGTATATATACTGCGAATGCTGGATCTCAGGCTGTGATCTATAAAGCGTACTTAGGGTTTACTTTGCTAAGTAGTAAGCGACTCATACGAATATGAACCCTATTCCTGGAATAATATTCGAATGTTCGTTTTCCAGTACTAAATCGAATGTGATGAAGCGGTTCACATTATTATAACATGAACATACATTTAACCAGTCGTATCATATAAAATACAGAAACAAACCGGCGGAGCTCGGTCGCCAACTGTCAAGCCCCACTGGAACACCAGTGTTCCACTCGATTCACGCAGCTTAAATCTCTTTTATTACTTATAAATAAGGGCTAATATTCTGTATGGCATTTTACTCTATGGTCCAATGGATATTCTCGTCACTAAATAATTCTAAACCAAAAATATCGTTTGGAAACTTGAAAAAAAAGAGTAAAAATGACGTTTCGACAATGTTTGGCGGGAGCGATTCTCCGTTATTTATTGAAAACTAAGTGTTTTCGTGGCTAATCGACGGCAAGTGGATGAATATTCATTTAAAAGTAGTTATTACATCGTTTCAGATAATATTTGGACGAAATAACATCATAAATACATTTCCTTTGGGCAAATAATGTAACGTAAACAACGATACTTTCGGCCATTGTCTGTTGTCATCATATTTTGTTTTACATCTCTCGTAATACGAGTATTGTTTACATTTTATAGTATGGTCTGTTTATTCAAGAACATAAAACAATTTACTTAAAGTGACTACAGTTGATAAAAAACATTAGTAGACCATTTTTTGTGAGCGGGTTCATGCTGGGTTATAAGTCCGCGCCCGGACTTGACGCTGGTTACGTAACAAGTTTTCCGCGCTCGACCGGTCATTGTGTCTCACGTAGATCTACGCTCAGTGTATTACTGGTTCTAATGATTATAATTCTGTAAACATATATTTGTTACGGTCGCGAATCATATTTTAATTAGCATAATACACCCAGACACCGAGCTGCAAATTGCAAAAATCGTAAGAAAATTTGAATTTCGCGGGCTACCTTAGCGTTTCCCCTAAATATGAATAATTTTCATATTCGTATGGAACACTTAGCAAAGTCTAAGTAGGCACGCTTTATCTTACAGATATCAAGCTCAGAATGGATATATTGGACTACTTCTGGATCTAAGGCTTGCTAAAGTGTGGCACTAAACTCGTTACATCAACATCAAGTAACGAGTTTAGTGTGACGTCGCCGTGCAGTGAAAACCCTGTAATGCATGTTTAGAACAAACGTGGACAGCTCTAAGATGCTCCTAATGCCTTCTATTGAGGATAATAAGAACCTAGGGATATGTCAGTGACGGCCATTTCTCAGACAGTTTTTATCATCTTCCCCTATAACGTTCATTGCAATCACGAGGTTTCTACTGCACAGCGACGATATGTGATCAACGTTTACGGCAAGTGATCGTTCCACAATTAACAAATAACGAGTTTAATGTGACAAAGTCCAAGTGATCAACGTTATCGTAGTGTGATGGTACCAGCCGCGAAGGCCGCGAGCCTGCAGATGGACTTCTTGCCGGAGCCACCCACGCCGATGATGAGCGCGTTCCCGCGGTCCATGCGCAGGATGCGCTGCATGCGCGTCATGTGCTCCAGGCAGTCCTCGAACAGGACTACTGACATCTTGCCCACGCGGTCGTTGTACTCATCTAGGATCTGAAAGGTTTATAAAAAATATTTAAAAACTGCTGTGCCCCGCGACTTCATTCGCGTGGAAGTCATAAGATACACAATATACTGAAATAACAGACACATTTTAATTAAACTCCCTCGTCCCCCGATCCGCCGCGTTCCATCGCCCACCCGCGCTATTACTTCGTTTTCGCTTAGTGTTCTTTCTGACTTTTTTCATTTTGCTCAGCTCCTAAGGGTCGTAGCATGATGTTAAACAGCCTATAACTATCCTCGAGAATTGAGCTACCAAATGCAAAAAGAATTTTTCAAATCCGACTTTTTGTTCACAACTTGATGGGTTTTAATTTTTTGCGCGAAACTATAATTATTTTTCTAAAATTAATGTGGCCTAAGTTACCCGCCATAACATCAGCTATCTGCCCCGTCATAATCAGTCCAGCTGTTTCGGAGTTTAGCCGGAACAAAGAAACAGACAGACAAAATTGTTAAAAATTGCTTTTTTGTTTTAAGTACCGTCTAAACTTCCTTATGCATTTAGTAAAAAGTTGGTATTTTGACATTATCAACAGACACTTCAATTTTATTTATTTGTATAGATTTAAAAATTAATTTCTGTGTTTCAAATGAAATAAAGGAAATAATAATAATGATTCAATTGACTTAGCTTGGGCCCGATAATGTAGCTTAAACTAGCCAAAGAGTTAAGAAACCGAACATGTTTAACAAAATGTAACATTATCTACTAACATAAAACAAGATGTACAAAAAACAAAGGAATTCGATGACCCGACTTTAGACAAGGTGTAATTGAAATAACTGAAAACCTGAAAAGGGGTAGTCGACTTCATAATTATGAACAAACTTTCACTGTGAGACCAATACTGAAATTGCGAAAAAAAAATCTGCTGTTTCAAATATTTTTTTCATTTTGTCCAGTTATGTGAATATAAGTCTGAAAGGCTGAAATGGGATTGGGAGGGTCACACCTATAGGATGTATCCAGACAGGCGGGCTAGGATGGTTAGGATGGTCACACAGTGGGCGCCTGAGAGCAGGCGTCGTCACCGAGGCAGGCCTAACAAAAGCTGGCGTGACGATTTGGACTCGTTCCTAACCAATTGGACGCAGAAGGCATAGCGTAAAGATAATTGGAAAAATATGGAGGAGACCTTTGCCCAACAGTGGGACGACATAGGATAACTGAAAAAGAAATTTGAATATGAATTATGGAACAGTTGATTTTTTTTAATTGATTCGCCGAAGGGGTATTGAATGACTTTACGAACTTCTTACTTTTTGTCATTAACCACTTTCCCCATTTATTTATAAACAAGTTATTATGATTAATGTCTGCTCAACATTTTTTGACGTTTAAACGTCTCTTTAACTTTAAGCAAGGTTTATGAATAAGGCAGATAGTGTATTATAGTACCTCTTGGAACAGGAAGTAGACAGCTTCATAGTCGAGTAGATCCTCATAGTATCTGATCTCCTCCTCGTCTAGCGCATTGCGGTAATCACCAAACAATAGCGGGTCACGGAACACGTACTCCTCCATCTGCATTCAATTATTTTTGAATATAACCGTATTGAAAGAAAATGGGCAGTATTCATAATAACTTTTTTTGATTGCAATCGACCCTGTTTCCTAAAAGGATCAAAAAGCTCTATCGGATTATAATATAATAATAATATAATATATCGTTTATTTAGAAAACAGGGCACATTTACATTAAAATATTTTACAAACAATTTTTACAGAACACAGTTGCTGATTTGCCTGAACTAGGTTGAAACCTGTGTTTCAGGCTAGATAGTGCTTATGTACACATCAATAATAAAATAACAATTTATCAATTACCTATAATAAAAACTTAAAATTAGAGGACACATCACATTTTATTTACATACAAAAAGAAGGTCTTCTGTCTCTACATACGAGATGCTTAATAAATATTGCACAATTGTCTTTTTACAGCTATAATAATTTAACTTATAGATACTTATACTCCGTCGGTTTAGGTAGTTAACTAAATGTAAACAATCTTGGCATGTCTTTTTATCTAAAAGTTGTCTATAAATTGTATATAAAAATCTTTGCGACTAGGTATTTACTAAATCGATGTTAGCTAATAAACTAAATTTAAATAATCTTTGTGTATATTATATACGACCACTTTAATATAAAAAGACATACCAAGATTGTTTACCTTTAGTTAACTACCTAAACCGATAGACCATAGTTTCTTATTTAGTCTATTGTATAGAAATGGACCTAAAAATGTAAAAAATCTATTTATAAAAACATATTTTGAAAAGGAATTAGACTCGCAGGCAATATCATTCCGTCTCTTATTAGTATTTTCCGTGTTGTAAGTAAGCATGGTGTGCTGTTTTAATACCAGTTGCATAATGAAAAGCTGGCGAACTGTCAGTACGTTGCAGGATTTGTATAGGAGATCTGTGGGATAGAGAAAGGGATGGAAATTGGCTACTTTTAATATGGCTCTCTGAGCTCTTTCAAGAGGGAGTAAGTGAGTTTTGGGTGCTCCACCCCATGAAGTGATACAGTACTGGATTACGGATTGCCCTAGGGCCAAATAAACTTGTGTGATTACTTTTGGATCCGCAATAGTTCGCAGTTTTTTAAAGACATAGATTAATTTGCGCACTCTTTTAATCAGACTCTCAATGTGTGGTCTAAAAGAGAGTCTCGTCTATTATTACTCCGAGATATTTAATGTTGCATGTTTGAAGGATAAAAGGACAGTCACATGTACTGATTGTGTGGAGTGCACATTTATGAGCAAAAAGATGAGGATGAGTAATATTAATTTGAGGCTTGCGCATGGAGAATTGAATATATTTTGTCTTGTCAGCATTTAACGTTAGTAAATTACTTTGAAGCCAGTTAGTCACAGTATTGAAACCTAATTGAGCGTATTCGTACAATTCTTTACTGGTTTTAGCGGTAAATATTAAGGCCGTGTCGTCAGCATATGAAACAATTTTGCCATGTAGTATGTTCAAATTGCACAAATCATTAATATAAACGAGGAAAAGGGTTGGGGCCAAAATGCTGCCCTGGGGAACACCAAAACCAGTATTTTTTTGCACATCGCTCGTGATATTGTCTATTTTAACACATTGATGTCTGTCGCCTAGGTAGTCAGCAAAGAGTTTCAGCGGGGTTCCCCTTATTCCCATAGTCTCTAATTTGTTTAGGAGCGCAGAAACAGACACTGTGTCAAAAGCTTTCGCTAGATCAAGGAAGACCCCCAGCGTCTGGTTTCCTTTGCCAAGTTCCTCTGAGACATAATCAGTCAGGTGGTGCACCGCATCGGCTGTGGATAATTTGGCTCTAAAACCAAATTGCATAGATGATAGTAAATTATTTTTTTCTAAATAATTAACTAGTCTGCTGTTTACAATTTTCTCAAGAATTTTAGAGATTGATGAGAGTAACGATATAGGCCTATAATTATTAACTAAGTGTCTGTTACCGGATTTAAATATAGGGATTATAACTGCTTTTTTTAGGCATTTAAGGGAGGTACCAAAATGTGCTTGAATTGTTTAAGAATCTTACTGCTAATATTATCCCATCCGACAGCACAGTCATCTTTTAGTCCACTAATTATTCGTGTTATTTCGTCTTCGTCAGTGTCCAGCAAACCGAAAGATTGTAGTGTGTGCCTATTATTCAATGTTTGGGAAGGTGGTTGATCACTGTAATGCTGAGGAATCTGTTCGGCAAGAGTTTTCCCAACATTCACAAAAAAGTTATTGACCTGGTTGGCTGATGAAAGAGGTGAACTATTAGTTAACAATAAACTCAAATTTGATTCACGCTGTTTTGACATATATGTGACGTTTTTTATATGTTTCCAAAGTTGCTTGCTATTGTTTCCTGCTCTATTTAATTCATTTTTATCGTAATTCCTTTTCAAATTCTTTAAGATATTGTTACAAAAATTCCTGTATCTTTTATAAGTAGTTTTAATGATACTATTACCAGGGTCTCTCCTAGATGATTGATGAAGTTTGTCTCTGTGTCTTATACACCGAATAAGGCCAGGAGTGATCCAAGGTTTAATATTATTAAGTTTCTTGTTTGTTGTTATAACAGTAGTGTTACGTAATATTGCTAATTGCACATGTTTTATTAAGTACGATAAAGCAAAATTTGCGTCAGCAGTATTGTAAACTGGGCTCAAGTCAAGTTTGCATAAATCATATTCGAGTTTGTTTGTATTTAATTGTGTTTTGGTCTTGGGACGATTCAGCTTAGGCAGCATTAAGTTTAAGGTTAGTAGAACAGCGTGATGGTCAGTAATGGTTGAGTTAGTAACTAACGTAACATACGATAAACTGGATTTAATGATCATATGATCGAGGCAGGAACCGCTATCATGTGTGGGCAAGGTGTGCGCAGGTAGAAAACCTTGAAATGAACAGATATTAAGATACTCTTGGGTCCCTGCATCACAGTTGTCAGAGTTTATGTTTATATTTATGTCACCTGTTAGTATGACATTCTTGAATGAGCTTAGGTCTAGAAATATTTGGTTTAAGGCAGCGTTAAAAGAATCCAAGTTTCTAGCGGAAGGGGATCTATACATTGGCTACACTGGTGGATCTATACATTGGTTTACATTCGGCTATTGCTGTAGTTGTACCAATTTTGATGATCAAACAATTACTCATACAGTCTTTAAGAGTAGGTTCTTCCACTGAAACCATTAATGATTCCTTAGAATATACCACCACACCAGCATTTTGGTTGTTATTTAGCTTGGTATACGATAAGTTGTACCCTGGCATTGCTGGGAGGTTATCTTGGCGATCAGACAACCAGCATTCGGTTAGAACCATCACATCACAATCAAAATTAAGTCTACTAAGAAAAATGTTGAAGCTATCGATATTCTTAAAAATACTGCGAATGTTCTGTGTTAGTATGGTTAGTGACTTTTTATAATCGGAAAGATATTGGATGCAGTCCTCAACCTGGCATGCCTTTGCATCAGGCACAAATGTGTAATCTATATCAGTAATTAAATTATTGTCCATACTAGTAAAAGAAGAATATAAACAGTGAGTTAAGTCTAAAATATAAACAAATATGTGGCGCTCTTAGGCGCCTTCATAGTCAACCGAGTTGAGATACCTGTTTTCGGCAGCTTTTTTAGCAGGACACTCCAGGTCTCCCGTCTTGTGGTTGGCTGGTTTTTTGAAGCGCAAACATGTTGCACATCTTGGCGCAACGGCTTTTTTGGGGCAATCCTGAATGGTGTGCCCTTCTTCACCGCAATGTCCACATGTAGGGGAAGCTATCTTGCACGTCTTAGCTGCATGACCGTATTGCTGGCACTTGTAACATCTCGTTACCAGTGTGAAATCTCGAACCGGGCAGGAAGTCCAATTTACAAATAATCTGTCCTGTGTAATGAGAGCCTTACGAATAGTTACTGGAACTTCTATGATATAGTTACAGTTCTCTGCGTCCTTTCTGCCGGATTTGTGGCTTAGCTTGATTGAGGTCAAAATTGTTTCTCTAGAGATAGTGGGCAGTTTGTCGGCCAAGTTTTGATCATAAATACATTTAAAAACCACATTTTCAGCCATAGATGCAGGGACCCCTATAACTATTATGCGTGGTTTGCGCTTTCTAGGTTCATCGACGGTGAGAGCTGACGAAGCTGATTGGAGAGTTTGCTTGAGCTTTTCCAGGTCTTCCTTAGTCTCCGTGCTGATTATTAGACCTCCTTTTCCTATTTTGCGTACACTTCTGATTTTCAGTTTCAAGTCACCAGGGCAAATAATTTGTTGGACTATGTTCTTGGTTTCGTCACAGGTCTTAGAGTTGTCGCTAGGAAAAATCGCCACGGAGCTAAAGGTATTTGGACGAACAAAGCTGTTTGAGCCCTTCTTCACCATGTCTGCAAACGATGTTGTACTTGTTTCTTGCCTTGCACAGGACTCTTTAATGGTCCGGTTCATCTCCATTACGTAGTCCTTAAGGTTGCGGTCTTCCTTCAATGTGTTCAGGGAGTTGTGGGTCTTATAGGCATAATGCTTAAGGGACTGATATTGAACAGCCATTTGCGATACTCCGTGTCCAACTTTACGGCAAAGCGTGCTTATTTTTAGCTTCCCATCGGAAGCAATTGCACATACCTCATTCAAATACTGCTCAATAGAGGTCAGCCAGTTCTGGATCTCGGGAGTAGAAATTGTCTCCATTTCCTCGTTTCCTACGGCTTGGTCACGTCTAGCTGGTTTGGGCTGCGTTGGTGTCGGTGTTGGGGGAGGGCTGCGACGCGTCAACCCACTCCGGTTAAAGGGGCTGCCTTCCATATTTCCGATTATGATACTTATATGATCAAATCAGTCCATTTTTGACTAAACAGCACTTATGAATTATTGTATTAATCAAACACGCTTCAAAGCAATTACACTAAAAAAAGTAGGTCAGTATTTATGCAACTGTTAATTTATTATATTTAATGAATATACATTGATGAGCACGTCAGTTTGCGTTGAGTGCAAACGATCAATTCCATATTAACTGAGGTTTGAGTAGGAGAAAATTCAGAACAGTCAAATAACTTTTTCCATATATTTTGTAGAAAATTAATGAGACTCCTAGAATTTTTTTTTAATGATAGATAGACTACAATGCCCGCTACAATGAAGACTGGCAGAAAATGAACAAAACATTATAAACTTCGAATTTCAAACGAACACGCGTTATAATTTTATTTGAGAACAGAATTTAAATAGTTCGTTGCTTGTGATTTCAGACATTCTGAAAAAAAAATATACCATAAATAATTTAGAACGTTTAGTTTTTTTATATGGGAAAAGATTTTTGCGATTTCTGACTTTTGTAGCGGCCAGACTATCCGATGGATAGCTCACGAAATGTATGGAAAAAGTTTTTCGCATTTTCTGACTTTTTTATTACTCAAACCTAGTTTTTTGAACCCTATAAGAAATAGGATCGATTGGGATGAAAACAAATGCGAACATTCCCCATTTTCTGGCTGACTATAAATTTTTCAAAATCTGTGAAATCAGATTTTCGACTTATTACCAGTGATCGGAATAGGCTGAATATATTTATCTAAACTTCGAAGAACAGAGTCAAGAAGTGGAAACTCCTTATGACAACATTTTTTTTACGGGACATATTTTTCGCTTTCCTTACTGACAGAGCATCGCTACTAAGACTTTTGATATTTTATAAAATGCATTTTGGCTTAAATGAATAAACGTGTATTGCTCCCATCACGTTTTCTTTGTATTATATAAATTTATATCAAAGCATAAGTTTAATTATGGGATAGTAATTATTAGGAGAAAATTTTGGTCGTAATGTAAACAAAAGAAAAGGAAAGAACAATGGGAAAATTTGTATAGACCCCGTCCACACCCTTGTAGCATATTTTCTCATATATGAAATGTAAGAGCGTAAAAAATACATAATTTTAATGTATGGCAGTAAATATGTGAATAATAAGGGAAAAAAGTTATTCATCCATAAAGATAGAAAAACAATCAATTATTTTTATTAAGAAATCTTTTTTGAGCACACAATACATGCTTAAATAAATAACAATTACGACCAAGAATCGCGCCAGTCTACACTAAAGCGCAGGCCACACCGCCAGCACGAACGATGCACGCTCGGCTCGCTTGTTTTCGTTTTGACAATGACATGGAACGCTCCCCTCGATCTCCCGCCCGCTGGCGCACCGTCCGTCCGTAGTTTTCGGTATGAACCCACATAGTTTAGCTGGCCAAAGCTTCGCTTAGTTTATATGGTTTTTCTCGCCTCGCTTCGCCCGCCAGCTCGCTCGCTCGCTCGCTAGCTGGCGGTGTGGCCTGCGCTTTATTGTCAAAACGAAAACGGACGAGCCGAGCGAGCATCGTTTCACCTCTTTTCATACTTCGATTCACACCGCGAATTACAGAGCTAAGCTACGCTAACGAGGTGAACGAATAGCATCGCTGACATTGTCGGATATTTCGTTCGC
The DNA here is from genome assembly GCA_947568875.1 of Fissipunctia ypsillon. NCBI lineage: Eukaryota > Metazoa > Arthropoda > Insecta > Lepidoptera > Noctuidae > Fissipunctia > Fissipunctia ypsillon. The sequence goes on along the minus strand of OX387659.1, from coordinate 7,501,797 downwards.
ATCGTTTTTGTCACTGACGTAGCTTATCTCTGTAGTGGTTTGAACCGAAGTATGAAGAGGTGAAACGATGCTCACCCGGCTCGCTCGCTCGCTCACTAGCTGGCAGTGTGGCCTGAGCTATATTGTAGACTGGCGCGATTCTTGGTCGTAATTATTATTTATTTAAGCATGTATTGTGTGCTCAAAAAATATTTCTTAATAAAAATAATTGACTTTTTCCCTTATTATTCACATATTTACTGCCATACAATAAAATTATGTGTTTTTTACGCTCTTTCATTTGATATATGAGAAAATGTGCTACAAGGGTGGGGACGCTTTTTCCCAATGTTCTTTACTTAAAACCTACCTTCAGGTGTTATAGTTCTTTTAAGATTCCAAAAAACAACAAAATCCATTCGAGAAGCATAAACGTGTCCTTGAGTACAAGCCGAGTAAATACGTAAAGCCACAGATTACCAGATAAGTCACTCCATGTACTTACGCGCGCTAACTACCTACCGGCCGCCGCCGGCGCCGGTTCGCCCGCGACCCATTGCTCACTAGGTTGCCGACAGCCGCGAGGCAGACGTACGCATATATTTCGGTCGACCTAACGTACTTAGTTTCAAATTCATGGCTGGTTCTGGTGTATTATGGGCACTTGATGGATGTAGATCCAGCAAGAGAAGAGATAAAAACTTATCTTTTTTCAGATTACCTGCTGACACAGTTTTACTATCGTTTTTTAAATAGGTTTAAACTTGCATGTTTCGTGTTTTGTATTTTATTGCTAGGTACGTAATTATTTCTACTATGCGTCTGAGATAAGACTAGAAAGATCAATGACCTCCTTTTGGCAACTGTCATTTGAAAGTTACGTTTAACAAAAGTCTACTTTGTGTAAATTAATTTTCAATAATTCTTATTATCGTTATTATCTTGTTAATGTTATTTTCATATGATTATTGTTTATTTAAAAGCGTGCAAGTGTTAGAAATGCGAGCGTCACAATATGGCGCCAGCGCAGGTTTGTTCATAGTGTAGAAGCATAGTAGTTACCTATTACGCTAATTGTGTAAATAAACGAACATGTCAATTAATCGTGTTTTCAGTTTCCTCCATTTCGTATTTCATTCGAATTCGTGGCCATGCGGAGTGGTTACGTCGTACAAATATTCCTCGGTCTTTCATAAGTATTTTAAACATGCTAAAACATTAAATGCATTTTAATATAAAATATTATTATTAAAATATAATGCTTTCTAATGTTTGTATGTCCTCTTTTTCGATTAACTATACCTACTGACATCTTTATCGAAAGAGTCAGCCCTAGCAATTCACTATAACTACGCAGCTGTGAGGCAGCGGCGCGCAACTACAAAGTAAAACTCACTTTACGCTTGTATGGTTAGGTACATTTTCGTTCGCAGCGTCTAGCGACTCGAAAGTGTAGGCTATTATAGCAGTAGGTATTGAAAATTTTGTATGGAGTGATTTATCTGCTAATCTGTGGTAACGCAGAGAAAAAGTCTGTTAAGAAAAGCCAGGTCAAAATTATGGATCCAAAAATAAAACACCACACGCACTCCAAGACGGTTAAGACTGGACTGGAATGAGTATTTTGGTTGGGTGTTTGTTGCTTAAGCGGTTTTCATCTCTTTCTTTCACACAGAAATATGCGTTGATAAGGCGCTATTGCCATCTCTTTTTGTAAAAAAACAATGTTGAAACAAAAAAAGCCGCTTGCCTTGTTATACCTACCTGCTCAAAGATTAGTAAGTATTGCTTATTTCCTGGAGACGTGTGGGACAATACATGCCGAGTTTTGCATAGTTATACACCCATGTATTTTGCCCAACCAATTATATTATATTGCTGCATGTTTTAAACAGTCAGCAGCGATGCTCTGGCGGTAAGGAAAGCGAAAAATATGTCCCGTAACAAAAATGTTGTCATAAGGAGTTTCCACTTTTTGACTCTGTTCTTCGAAGTTTAGGTAAATATATTCAGCCTATTCCAATCACTGCTTATTACTAAGGTAATAAGGTTGAAAAGTGGTTCACCACAAATGTCCGCGATGGTACCTGTCCTTACTGTCCCATATAATGCTGAGTCGGTTATTTTGATTCTAGCGTGCAATGAGCACACAAATAAAGCCCTTAAGCTGACCAACATATGTACATATTTTGACTGTGACTGAACAGGTACTTACCGTGACCTCTTGTTCGGGTTCTACTTCCTCCTCTTCTTCAACTGCCACAGTAACAGCAGCTTCCGCTGTCTCGGGCTCCTCTGCTATCATGCCAAACTCTGTGGAACAAGCCGATGTAATTATCTACCTAGCTTTTGCCCAACTATGATGAGGTCGGCTTTCAGTCACCAGCGGCAACAGGTTGCAGCTGAATACCAGTATTTTACATGGAGCGACTGGCTATCTGACCTCCATAACTCAGTTACTGGGTAACACGAGACCCCTTGTGGTAAGACTAGTTGTCAGACTTTTGGGCTTCTGACTACCTTTAACAATATTGACATGTAATGCCATGTATTTTTTGGAAACTACGTTGCGCAACAATGTTCAGCATCATGTTTTTATTTCATAATAACAGAGGTTTAATAGGTTCACAGTCCGGCGTTTAGTGTATAAAGTATCTCTTAAGTCCAATAGAAGTTTTGATAAAATTGATGATTAGGTATATGGTGTATAGCGATCGCTTATCAGCAATAGGGGTACATTTTTGGGGTGGGGGGTAGTTTTTTTTACTACAGCCCATATGCGGGCTGTGAACTTGCGAGGCTATCGGCCTGCAGCCCATATATGGGCTGTGGACTGTGAACCTGTGAAAAAATTTGAAAAAATTGAAACTGGGTTGTGGAGGTCAGATAGGCAGTCGCTCCATGTAAAATACTGGTATTCAGCTGCATCCGGTTTGACTGGAAGCCGACCCCAATATAGTAGAGCAAAGACTAGGCAGATGATGAGGGGTTTAAGAAAAAATAAAACCGAAAAAATGCGAATCGGACTCGCAGGTTGCGAGGGTTTTGTACACATTGAAACATCATGTTTGACTATTCTTATTTTAAATTATAAAAACAGTAATTAAACAGAACATTTCAACTTGCTAGCTATTACGATTTCAAAGATATAGGGTTTGTTGTAACAGACAGACGACATAAGCTTAGCAAAAGTGTACTGACGCTTTTTGTCTATCGTCAACGGAACGTCAACGAGAAACGAGATTATTCGAACCGAAAGTGACGTCCCATTGACGGACGTGCGGTGGACTCGCGGACATAGTAAATATCTGTATTGCTATTTCGGCACCGTTCTCGTTGACTGGCGGTCGACAAACGGCCTAATGGTGTCCCGTTGGCACCCGCTTGCCATAAAGTAAGCTTTTCACTCGAGTCTTGAAAACTGCTACGTCATAGTTTTCGGGAAACATAGACTGAAGGATATTATCAGTCCCGTTTTCTTACTAGAATCTATCAATTTGTGTTATAACAGTATATAGTTCTTGCAATTAAGGCGAAAGCACCAGGGTAGCCCGCGATATTCAAATTTTCTTACGTTTTTGCAATTTACAAGTCAGGTTGTAAGAAGATAAAAATATGATTCGCGACCGTAACAAATATGTATTTACAGAAGTAAAAACGTAAGAAAATTTGAATTTCACGGGGTAAGCTTAGCGCATCCCCAGAAAGAATTGGAAATATCGGCGGTATGCCTTCTTTCCAATATTATACACTGTGAATGAAAGGGCATGACAAGCTTCTTTGTTTGGCCGCCATTTTAAATGGTGTTCTTTAATGGCGCGGGTTATACCGTCTTGTTCTTGTTCTTCTTCTTCAACTTTGGCTTCTTCCTCGGGCACCACGATCTCCTCAAGAACGACAGGTTCTTCTTCAGGGAAGTATATCATCACTTGCTCGTGAATATGGCTGCGCATCAGCTCGTTATCCTGTTTACGAAAAACAGAAGCCAGTATTAATGTCATCAAGATGTGAAAAATGTGTATTCAGTTGCGTAAAAGGGACGGTGCTATCAGTCATGTATACCTCTATCTCTATCTCGCACTGAAAAAATGGCATTAATACGGCTAAAGCGCATTAGAATAAGAAGTCATTTATTTGTAGACTTTGGGTACATTACATTCGATGGTTCTCTCGAATCAATTTTTCTGATAGACGCAATGCAAGTTCGCGTACTAATCACTCAAAGATCTTTTTCGCTATTGTATACATAAGTCGTGGCCAGATCTTAGAATTGATCATTTCATGAAATAAAACATCGACCGCTGGTCACATCTTGATGGGGTCTGACCCGTACCCTAATTGCGTAACACACTATCAATCAGAATCTGAACCATTTTGAAGCAAATTGCTAATCCATTGCTTCTTAAGTTCGAAAAATTAGTTTGCTCAACAACGTAAATAGCGCAATGAATGTTGTTGAACTGTTAAAATGAAACCGATTCCTACTGTAAGTATATTACGCAATTGCCCCGCAGATTATTGAATACTCAACGTTTGACGATATGAACAGTTAAACGCACGACTACTTCATGATGTGGCCAAACATTAGTGATCATATCGGAAAAAAGTAAGATTATGCACCGGTAGAGGCGTTGATGTCACTTTGTTTTTGTTGTGCATCTATTCCTACTTGAATAATTCTTATGTAACTGCGACCAACTTGGACGTAGCGCTCGCCGGTTGCTGCCGCGGCACCGCTCGCTTCGACCGCTCGGCTCGCGCGCGGTTGGTCACAGATCTAACCTAACCTAACCCCCCATTTGGTCGGGGTGCCACTAGTGTCGTGAAATGCAACTTTCAACGATCGGACCACAGTCCACAACAGATACTCTATATTAATGATATGGCCAAACGTCGACTGACATATCATTAAACGTTGACGTTTAAACGATATGGTCAATTTTAGCCGGCCATCACAAGTAACACAACCATTTCATGAAATTATATTTTAAAATTAAAATTCCGCGGTGTACCTTGACGGATCCCCCTTAACTTACGTGTACACTAATCAGCCTGTCGCATATGACTCTCGTGAACTCGTTGCGCCAACAGCGCACGACGCAGCGCTTCTCACTGAAGTAGTTCGGGTGCGTGAGACACATGCCGGCTGCTATACGGGAGAGGTCGCGAAGGTTGAAGATGTAGTGGAACTTCGCTGGCGTTGGTGGTAGCTCTACTATTATTATCTGTGAATGTTAAAATAAAACGGTTATATAAAATGACTTCAAGGACGACCGTAGACCGCAATCCAGTAGTGCCGTCACTGGCTGTCAATATCAGAGCTACATAACACTAGACGTATTTTTAACCGACTTCAAAACAGGAGGAGGTTCTCAATTCGGTTGTATGTTTTTTTTATGTTTCTTACCTCAGTACTCCGTCATTTATAAACCGATTTGGAAAATTGTTTTTTTATTTAAAAGGACATACTTTCAGATTGGTCCCATTTTTATCAAAGTCCAGTTCTGATGACAGGATCCATGAGGAATTGAGGGAACTCCTCAAATATATAACACACAGTCATTTTGATATTTTCAACAACAAGTCAAGCATTTGCATTCGGAAAGTATCATTTGGTGAAGTGGATCTGATGGAGAAGACCACAGATGGCCACGGGAACTCCTCAATGATAAGTATTTCACGGGCGGCGATAAGATATCTCGATTAAGATAGTTAAGCGACTATGACGAAGTAAATTTAAATAAATAGTTCCGATGAAAATGGTACCATCGAACTGATCTGATGATGAAGCCGGAAGGTAGGCAACGGAACTCCGTAATAAAACAATACATCCTAGCCGTGTTTGGGCTTATTGGAATTGTCATGAGATGCACTCTGGCTAAAAAATATTTTTAACCGACTTCGAATAAAGAGGAGGTTCTCACTCAGTTCGTCGGAATCTTTTTTTTTAAATGTGTGTTCCCCGATTACTCGAAGACGGCTGGACCGATTTGAAAAATTGTTTTTTGTTTGAAAGGGTATACTCTCCAGGTGGCCCCATAGTCATCAGGATAGGATCTGATGATGGGATCCTAGAGAAATCGAGGGAACTCTGCAAATATACACCTATAGCGATTTGGGTATTTTTTATAGTAACTTGTGCATTTGCCCTCGGAAAGCACCATTTGGTGAAGTGGAACTGATGACGAAGACCATAGATGGTAAGATGGCCACCGGAACATCTCAATAATAAGTATTTCACGGGTTGCGATTCGATTACTTTAAAATGATTGCTAAGCAATATAAGCTCGTCACAATTTATATGGTGAAGTGGAGTTGATGGTGAAGTACCAGGAGAACTCCCTAATAATTAACGTCCATGCATCAGGAAAAGCAATGTTTTGTAAAAAGGTGATGAGCAGTTATCATTAGGCTATTGTAACTTAGATAAATTAAAAACCGACCCACTAAAAAGTGAAAAATAAAAAACTCTTTTACAAAAAAAAAAAAAACCACCGACCTCCAAAAAAAAACACTACAAAGTGAAAAATAACTTTTATTTCGGAAGTCGGTAGCAAAACCTAAAATACAGATCCAAAGACACCGACTTCCGAAATTCAAGTAATTTTTCACTTTGTAGTGTTTTTTTTTGGAGGTCGTTTGTTTATTTTTTTTCTGTAAAAAATATCTGACCTCCACAACCCAGTTACTGAGTAGCTGCATCAAAAGAGCAAACTACCACAGGGTCTTTAAAATATCTTAATCCGATCTGAGATTAAAATTAAACTACCAAAGCGTTGTTTAGAACCCCAACAAAAGGATGTATGCATTTATTGTATATATAACTGGTACACCACTGACTACCTACAGTATTGTCTCTCCTTCTCCCTTTAATCCATCCAAAGGTTGTCTGTAAAAGATCGCTTTTAGCGATAAGACCACCCATTGTGTCACCCTATGTGTAAAATTTCTAGATTTAAATCTGTAATTTTTATGGTGTACAATAAAGAATATTCTAATAGGTTTTAAACAAGTCAATCATTTAATATCAGCTCTGGTACGTTCTTTACTCAGCAATATGGGGTAATAAATAATAATAATAATAATAATAATAATAATAATATTCCACAACTTTTCACACAACGCCATCTAGTCTCAAACTAAGCAGAGCTTGTGATATGAGTACTAGACAACTGATAAACATACTTATATATTTCTAAATACATACATATTATAGATAATAACACCCAGACACAGAAACAAATGATCGTGCTCATCACACAAACATTTGTCCTGGGTGGGAATCGAACCCACGACCTCCGGCCTAGTAGTCAGGGTCACTAACCACTAGACCAACAGGCCAGCCAAATTATAGTAAAACATGTTCAAGTAACGAGAATGTTGTCGTACGTGACATATTGACCAACTTTTAATCATAAACGATCAACAGATATTGACAAGTTCTGTAATGCATAGGAATTTATAGTTGCAGTACATATCGGGGGCGTAGCTCAGATGGTAGAGCGCTCGCTTAGCATGCGAGAGGTACCGGGATCGATACCCGGCGCCTCCAGAGATATTCATTTCATTTTTTTATTATTTTCTTTTTACCACTTTAGCACGCAAAAATACTTGGCACTGTATGTTTAGAATTGCCCAGTCATAGATAAAATATGATTTCAAATTGTATTAATACACTTAGTTCACCAATTCTTCTAAGGGCGTCGTCGAGTGACAATGCATAAGTACCTCCAACTCACCAAGAGCGTTAGCCTCGCTACCTGTCTTGATGCCTACCTTAACACCATAGAAGATTACTTATATTTGCCGTCTTTCGCACGAACGTAAAAGTTTCGCGCACTGGATTTTAAACTCTCGGTGTTAAGCCGAGCATTGAGAATCCAGCAGAATGCATTCCAGCGCGTCGAAAAACACAGTGTTGGATTTTCAACTCTCAGCGCTAAGCAGAGCGTTGAAAATCCAGTACGCGATACTTTTACGTCCGTACGAACGTAGCAAGGAGTATTTAACAACGATGCAGCCGCCGAACTTGCTAGAAAGGGGTCGAGAATGGTACCAGTGGGACCTGAACCTATAGAGGCATGAGGAACAGGGTGTAAAGTTCACTCACCCTCCATAGAAAAGGGAGGATCCTCCGACCAGACGGATGTTGTGTCTGGTGGGCTACTGCCCAACGATTGAGTTGTTTTTGGGGAATGGCATCTCGCAGTTCAACCTATAGGAGGTTGTCGACTGCTTAACCGGGCTTTCCTGTGGATGCCTCAATAAATTAAGGCCTCCAGCCAGGCTTAAAACTAGGACTAAAAACTAAGCGACTACACGTTAAGGGCACCCCCTGTGGGGTACGGACCTCGGCTTAGGGCGTCGCTGGGAGAGGACAGCAATGGGACATGCTGGATCAGATTATTTGGGGGCAAATTTAAAATTACGGGCTCAGCTGCGCGGGCTAGCTCGAGCAAGGGTCGGGGTGGGTATGGACGAGGGCGTCGCGGTGGCCCTCGGCGGCGAGGGCGGAAGCACGGCGGTCTCGATTTGAGTTTCCGGATCGTGCTGGTGGCGGGATTACTCTCCTGGAGGAGAGTTATGGCGTCATCCGGGACGGTTAGGGCGTGCCTAGGACGGCGGATGCGACTTTTGCGCGACGGTGCGTAGCGGGCGGCCGCCGCAATCAGGGGATTCGGGTGTTTAGATGCAGATTCAAAGAAATGCTTGGCGAGGCGTTTCATGAACTGCTGGACGGTTGGGGCCCAACGATTGATGTCGGGACGTTGTATATATACTAGTCACGCAGTAAACACTGATTGCGCGATGCAGGATTTTACGTGACGACAGTGTGATGCGTTCGCATGTGGCGATGTAGATATGCCGCCACAAACCTATCGCGCCACTCGCCTTCGGGTACTTACACACTCTGGTAAGGAAACGCACCAGGGACCAACTTCACAATCTATGGTTGGACTAAGGTGAGTGCAGGCAGGCTAAGGAAGCACTTCCTACAATTGATGGCCGGCTCACGAAACAGTTTCTCCGACTAACCAAACAACAGCTGCGTACAGTTACAGCAGCTATAACTGGCCACGGGTCATTTAAAAAATACCTCTTTGTCATAAGATTCAAGACAGTTTGCCTGTGTAGGGCCTGCATGGAGGATGACGAGACGACCGCTCATGTGCTTCTAAATTGCCCGGTGGTCGCCACATACAGGGCAAAGTACTTCAGTAACCCAGGTACCCTGTGTGAGATTGTCAGAAATACCAAGGCGTTGCTGGCCTTCCTTGAGCAGCTGGAGTGGATCGAATAATCGGTTTTCCCTTCCGTACACAAAATACGCGCATTGACGTGGAGTTGCGGACACCAGCCCGTATTACCTATTATAGAGTAACCCTACCTTGTACAGATCCAGGGTCATCTGCACAATCTTGCCAACGATTAGCTGTATCTCTTCGGGGAAGATGTCGAAGTGTCCCTTCAGGATCGACACGTAGATGTGACTTAGCGTGGCCTCTGATGGGAACTGCAGGTTGTACACTGAGAACATTGAGATGAAGCGGGGGTCCACCTGATGAGGGAAAGAGATGGGTGAAATTTTGCACGACATAACGTAACGTCACGCTGATTATTGAAAGCGCCGCATATGCATGACTATTAAAAAATTAACAATTTTAATACTAGTTTTATTTTGACTTCCATCAGTAAAGTAAAAGTAAATGAGTAATTAATTAATTAATTTTAAATATGAATTCAGATAAAACAAAATTATGAATTATGATGAATTATGACTGTCTCGTTGGTCTAGTGGTCGCAAACGCTACTGCTGAGCATGAGGTCCTGGGTTCGATTCCCAGGTGGGGCAAAGTGTTATTGGGTTTTTCTATCTAGAATTTCTCAGTAGCAGCCCGGAGTCTGGATTTATGCCCGGTAGATGGCAATAGGCTCGCCCGCCATTACATGGGACTTAAACAGGCGAAATGTGGGTGTGCTACACCTCTGCCTAACCCTTCGGGGAAACAAGGCGTGATGTTATGTTATGTTAAAATTATGAACTGTTTGTTGGATTTTTTTATCCTCTCGGTACCATAATAACAGTAACTAGAAGGCTCCTTATCAATCAGCCAATTTATTGGTGTTTTAAACATTCCACCAGGAACTGAGACAACAACTACTCTCATATGTATCTACCTATTTAGCCCATAATGTCCCACTGCTGGGCAAAAAGGGGCAGGGATACCTTTTCCCTTTCCCCCTCTCATATACCAACCAATATAATTAATGTTCAACTTACATCATTTCTCCCACCACCAGCCTTGCCCATAGAAGCTAAGAAGCCAACATCCTTGATGTTCTTCCAGGTGAGGTCTTTGCCGCGGTCGTAGAAACCTTTTCTCTCAAACAGCAGCTTCAGCAGTGCTATGGGTTGTTGGGTACCGTATTTGTCCACCTGTCAAGATGACATGATAGTTACTGCTTTATTAGTTACTGCTGTTGTTAGTTATTGCTTTGCAGTCATAAAGCCAAAACTAATGTAAAAATGTACTTATTGCAATTGGATTACGAAAGCACTGAAAATCTAATGACCCTACATGTATAGCTACCACACATATACACATACACTTCCTCACTTACTTCACTATTCACACACTTTCTTCAATTTCACCACTCATATTAACACACATACCCACATCCATAACTCATATCTTCTAACTCACCAACAAACCCTAGCACTCTCTAATGGTACTTACTGAGACGAACTATATTAGTGACACACAAATGTCCTAAGGTAATGATAATAGCTGAACACTATCCCAGGGGATAGTGTCTCAGGAGATACAGGTTCCCGCCTAGTTCAGGGGCTAGGGTCAATGCTCTGTGCACCTTATCCTGATCACCACAAAAATATGAAATACCTACTTGTACACTTGTACCTAATTGAGTAACTGTAACTTTAAATGGTGAGAAATAAACAATTAAAAAAAAAAATATTGTCTCTGGTATAGTTATGGTTTTTCTTTGAAAATAACTATGATGATTAAAGTGAGCGAAGAGACAACAAGTGGGTCAACGCATAAATGTGATTTAATGTTTTATTTTTTATTGTTCGGTAAACTTATAGCTAGCATATCAACTAACTTACAGATATATGTGAACATAAAATATATTGCACATATATTATTGCATTGAAAACAGCTCGAAATGAAAAAGTAGTTAGTATTCTATAATTGATTAAACAAGGAAAACAGTTTTATTTTTCGTATTTTGAGCTACTCGTAAAGTAAGCCCACGCAAAAAAAAAGTATATTGGACAGGACAAACATTTAAAAAATACTTTCATATGCATTTAGTAAGTAGCTTTAATTTTGACATTACAAACAGACACTTCAATTTTATTTATTTGTATAGAAGTATATGAACGGTTCCAGCGTAGACCACTGCTATTTCTTCCGTAGGTACAGGTGCTATAAAAACAGAAACCTGAAGTCGCAATGCGTTGTGATTATGACAATACTTGTACCGTGGTGGCCACTACAGTCACTCATAATTTTATAAAGTTATGTAGAACAGTTTCTGCAGGATCCTTTCAAAAAGATACAAGTTGGAGGCGCCGGGTATCGATCCCGGTACCTCTCGCATGCTAAGCGAGCGCTCTACCATCTGAGCTACGCCCCCGGTATGTTCTGCCACTATAAAAGTTATTTAGTACTACGCACTTACTACATTCACTCAGTGACGAAATGACCCTGTTCAATGTATTGTAAGCGAAATGCGTACTTACGGCAATTACTTTAAACTTATACAGAAGATAAACTTGCTTGCTTGGATGTAGCGACCTACACAAGGTGTTTTTTATGTCATAACTCTAGGGTATGAATGAGACCATATCATAGAATCAACTGGCATTTGAATTATTTTTCAATTATCCCTTTTTTTCTTTTAATTTTTCATACAAAATATTTCGAGTCACGATTATTAATGTAAAATACCCTTACGTGAAATATGACAACGTCGCTTATTCTTAGCATTAATAAATAATTATGAATGATTGGTATGAATGAAAATGAATTACTCGTATTTATCAATGAAACTTACATACCTACACACATCGAGTCTTTTTTTTTTTCTTTTTTTTTTGGATGGGAAATCATCAAATGACTTCTCCCGCTCTGGGCGGAGCGGGAGGGCGTGTCAGACTTTTACTGACTAAAACCCACCCGTGTTCCTTCTGTTGCCTGTACCGGGGCCACGGTAACTCTTTCGAACATCCCGCAAACATCGAGAGTCTTGATGATATGTTCGAAACTATGCATTTTTGGACCTATTCTAGAACTTTTCGTATTATTTTTACATATAGAATATAACCCTAGAGTTATGAAATATAAAAAAAAACACGTTGTAAAAAAATACCTACAAGTTTTGTTATGAATAATGCTTTGATGTCTACCTACCCCAACGTTGTAAATTGAAAAATATTATAATAGGCAATACCGACGGAGACTTGCCTACAATCATTAAATCATTATGGTTACAATTAAATCGTGAAGATAGTTCAATTTTACCTAAGTAAAAATAGATTTGGAGGCGCCGGGTATCGATCCCGGTACCTCTCGCATGCTAAGCGAGCGCTCTACCATCTGAGCTACGCCCCCAATATTTACTGTTACTAGAAAACGTAATGTAGTTGCGAGTGCAATAAAGGCACTCTCACTTGATGACGAAATAACCTACACGAGCGCTGTGTAAGCAAAATGATTGAGTAATTTCGGCAGTAATTACTTATCATTTGGTCAGTAACTACAGTTTTATGCAATGACCTATAATAATACATAAATACTAAAGTCAAAGCATTTATTCCAATTAAACCATTTACAGGATTTTGCATTATCAAGGAGTCGATCAGTTAGTCAGAAAGTTGAAGCTAATTCCAACATCGATGAAAAAGAAACAGGCTAGACAATGGACACTCTTTTGAAATAAGTTATTTCAAAATCCTGGTTGCATAAATAACATCACGCTTGTATTCCCCGAAAGGTTAAGCAGAGGTGTACCTACAGTACATTCGCCAGTTATGATTAAGTCCTATGTAATAAGAGGGCGAGCCTTTTACCATCAACCGGGCACGAATCCTGACTCCGGGCTGCTACTGAGAAATTCCAGATGAAAAAACCCAATAACACCTGGTTACATAATAAAATGGATACTGCTTTTGTTTAAACGATTTTCCCATTCTTACTGATACTTATTTTTTTATTGTGTAACTAGCTGTGCCCGCGACTTCGTTCACTTGAATGTCGGAAATCAATTTCCCTCTTTGAATCGGATTTTGTTCACAATTTCATGGGTTTTAATTTTTTTGCGCGGAACCCTAATTCTTTTTCTAAAAAAATAAAAGTAGCCTAAGTTACTCCTTATAACATCAGCTTTCTGCCAGTGAAAGTTCCAAGACAAATTCGGTCCAGTCGTTTCGGAGATTAGCCGGAACAAACAGACAGACAAAAATTTTAAAAATGGTTTTAGTGTTAGAGTATACCTAGTTATATAAACTTTCTTAAGCATTTAGTAAAAAAGCTGTTATTTTGACATTACAAATAGACACTTCAGTTTTATTTATTTGTGTAGACGTATATGAACGGTTCCAGTGTAGACCACTGCTATTTCTTCCGTAGGTACAGGTGCTATAAAAACAGAAACCTGAAGTCGCAATGCGTTGTGATTATGACAATACTTGTACCGTGGTGACCACTACAGTCACTCATAATTTTATAAAGTATAGTTATGTAGAACAGTTTCTGCAGGATCCTTTCAAAAAGATACAGTTGGAGGCGCCGGGTATCGATCCCGGTACCTCTCGCATGCTAAGCGAGCGCTCTACCATCTGAGCTACGCCCCCGGTACATACCCGACAGTAATTTTACCTCGCCATGTAACTATCAAAGTTTGTCTACTCGTTCCTTTCACATACCCGAACCATGGGTGGAGACCATTAAATTAAATTATACAAGACATTATTTTCACAGTACTTTCCATTTGACCTAAGCTGATCCATCGGCGTCTGCATTTTGTTGGCAATAACAAACCTTGACTTGATTTCAAAAGTAAGTTCTTTCGGAAAGCTTATATAGGTGTCATAAAAAAAATCTAAAAGTTGCAATGCGTTGTGATAATGACAATATTTGTACCGGCGCGGCGTGGTAATCACTACAGTCCTCCATGATCTTATGAAGCCAAAAATAATTACAGAAGTATCCATTCAAAAAGAAATACACTTGGAGGCGCCGGGTATCGATCCCGGTACCTCTCGCATGCTAAGCGAGCGCTCTACCATCTGAGCTACGCCCCCGATACATTCCCTGACAAAACATGTATAATGCCATGACCTATCGCAGTTTTTCTACTCGTACCCACGGGTGGCGAAGTCCTTTCCATAAAATCTTCCTTCACTATTTTCACAGTATTTTCTGGGATCGAATGGATACCGTGGTAGCACAATCACCGTAAGCGTCAGCGTCTGCATTGTGTAGGTATTAACTGACCAGTTCTTTCGAAATGCTTACACTGTATTGAAAAGGTCATTTCGTCTTTGAGTGAGTGTAGTAAGTGCGCACAACATAATATGTAGCTTTTTATAGTGACATTACATATCGGGGGCGTAGCTCAGATGGTAGAGCGCTCGCTTAGCATGCGAGAGGTACCGGGATCGATACCCGGCGCCTCCAACTGTATTTTTTTTTTGAAACGATACGTCTGTAACTCTTTTTGACTTCATAAGATTATGGGGGACTGTAGTCGTTACCACGCCGGTACAAATATTGTTACTATCACAACGCATTGCAAGTTTTAGGTTTTTTTTTTATGACACCTATGTAAGCTTTCCTGTTACGGCCCCGGCATTATCACCGGACGCCCGCGGGACTTTCGTTTGCCGTGGCTTCAAGCGTGCGGAACTTCGCGTTGCCATACAAGCCCGAGTCCCTGCGCCGCGCCGCCCGAGCGCCCCACCACACGAGCGAGTCGTTGCCCGTGCGCCGTAGCGAGTCCACGCACGTCGCACGCGCCAGCAGCGATCTCACAACGCAACTTACGCAACCTGTCCTCAAGCAAGCACAACACAGCGCTAACATTCCGAAAGAACTTACTTTTGAATTCAAGTCTGTTATTGCATATAGTTACATGGCGAGGTAAAATTACTGTCGGGTATGTACCGGAGGCGAAGCTCAGATGGTAGAGCGCTCGCTTAGCATGCGAGAAGTACCGGGACTGATACCCGGCGCCTCCAAGTAGATATTTTTCTTGAAGATCTTTACCATTTGCGTGAACACACACTTACTAAAAAAGGACGTGTTTTCTTTTTTTTTTGTCAAAAATAATTAGGTATGCCTCCTTTTCATGGCGATACGTAAACTTACATTTGGCGCACCCTTTCAGACAGTCTCGAAGCACACGACCATACACTCCTGGCCACGGGTGGGCCGAAAAATTCTAAAGATACTTTCTTTAGATTTCTTTTTCACAACCGACTCCCAAAGTACAGACTTCGATAGCTCAGTATGTGAATCATACAACAATGGTTCAGGTACTGACCATCGAACCTCTGCGCGAATGCCCTCACAGGATGCCGCTGGAGCTAGCCCGAACCCTGCGCACCAGGGATGTGCGTGCTGTGATGAGATCTACTTGCGACTCGGCGATCATTCCTGATGCGCTACAAAATCGGGGCAGCCTCATCAGCACTCTGAATGTATTATTATATTGCACACGCAAGGTGTTATACTGTCTGCGTGTGTATGAGACCCACAGGCTGCTCGTCTTGGGGGCTCGCTACAATAGTGGCGGTAAGGCCTGTTAGGCTGTTATGGAGAAATGGCTGGACAGGGAGCATGGCGCCCTAAGCTTCCGGCTAACACAGGTGCTTACTGGACACGGATGTTTCGGGAAGTACCTGCGTCGCATAGGTCGGGAGTGAACGCCCGTTTGTCATCACTGTGTGGACTGCCCCGAGGACACGGCGCAACATACGCTGGAGGAGTACTCAGTTTGGGCCCAACAGCGCTGTGTCCTCGTCGCGACACATGGTGCGGGTGATCTCTCGCTTTCGGCCGTGGTTCGGTCCATGGTCGGAAACGAAAACGCGTGGGATGCTGTTGCTTTTTTTTGCGAGGAGTTGATGCATGCAAAGGAGGCGGCGGAGAGAGAGAGAGGATACTTCTCATTCCACCCGCATCAGAAGAGCAGCTGGGCGTCGAAGGGCACTTAATGAACTCCGGCCACCATAAGGAGGGGCCTGCGGGCGAGACGAAATAGGGGCTGTGTCGTCGCTCGAGCAGTCAGGCTCATAGAGGTGGCACGCAGTAATAAATGCGCGCCTTAATGGGAGGACGTAGGGTCATGTGATTGGCCGCACATAATGATGGGGCCCGCTAGGCATGGCGGGTTGATACCAGTCGGGGGTGCGGTGAATGTACAAGTATCTCCCGGGCCCCCGACTCATGGTACTGGAAGGAACAGTGTAGTTTTAGTCGGTAGGAGTCCGACATAACCCTTCATTCTTCCCAGACGGAGGGTATCCATGAGGATTTCCCCACGGAAAAAAAGGCTGCTCGTCTAGAAAGATGTACAATATGCTGTGAACAATGTTGTTTTCACTTCAGTGGTACAACGAGCAAACTTGCGGGCCATCATATTCGCCCTTACAGGCAATGCCCTGCGTTCTCGCTCTATGTCTGCATCGTCTTTCAGATCAGAGGACATCACATGTCGAAGATATTTAATATTTTCTACACTCTTCAGTGGTGTTCCACATAATATTATGGCAGGTATCGTTGTCGGACATTTTTTTCCGACCTGAATGACCATGCATTAATTTTTTTTGACATTATAAATCAAGCCATGGCTGTGAGCGTACTTTCCACAGATGGCCGCCTAACAGTTTTGAAAGGCCACAAAGAGAAGTACTCATGTGGTTTTTTTGAAGTGAAAACTTCTTTAGGCGCGTTGAGCACTTTTTGGTAGGAGAAAAATTTTACGGGTTCGCTACGTGCGACATGATCCAACGAGTTCAACTACTCAACGCTAGAGGGCGCTGTAACCAAATTACTCTATTTAACACGCTAATGTCTTTGAAATAGATGTCATATTCGCATGCAACTGTTAGTTTTAAGTTTTCACTTCTGTCGGCAGTCCCCGTGACTGGCTATTTTTTTTAAAGAAACCACATCGAATTTTAGAAATAAACTGTCACACGTGTATAAGTGACAGGAACAACAATCTATAAAACCGAACTTTTTACAAAAGTCTATGTGGTAAATCCAGCACTACTGTGCGCAGATGGCTTAAGAAATAGTATAGATACTTACAATAGGCATGTTCATATCATCGATGAACACCAACATCTTCTTGCCGACCGGTGGACCGAAAGTATCCTTAGTTCTCTTCTCCACAACAGATTCCAAGTTGCGTTGCACGTCCATTGACGATGTTCGCGAGGAGAAGTTCATTTGTTGGACTATCTGTGAATGGTAGAAAAGGTTCATTAAAAGAAGAGATGCGCCGAGTACTCGTTTATTACTCAATACTTGGTATACTCGGCCATTCTGTTAGTACTCGTAATCGGCTGAAAATCTCGGTTTGACTGCCGAGGTACTTGGAAAAGAACTCATAAACTTATAACCTGACCTCTTTATAATATTAGTGTAGAAGCCCATTTATCTCTCAAATACAGTCAAAACCGTTTATAACGACTTCGAAGGGACCGTCAGATTACGGTTGTAGTAGCCGATAGTCGTTATATCCAAAAACTTTATTATGTTAAGTAAACAGAAATATGCTGAGACCTCAAAATTTCGTCATAATAACCGGTAGGTAGTTTTAAGCGATGTCGTTTATAAACGGTTTTGATTATAGTTTCAAACAAACTCACAATAGACAGTACTTTTAAGTTTACCCTAAAAACCACTTTTGTATCAACGTAACTTACTCTGTGTATGAGATATGTATGTAAACAAATGTCATGTGTCAAATGCGTGCGGGGAACAGCGTCGTACGTACCGCTCGCTCGCCGGCCGCACGTTGCGACTGTTGCGATCAAGTTTAAACTTCTTTTCGCGCCTAATACCTGTGTCAACTAAACCGAGTCACTCGGCAGAGTACTCCGGTCGGTAAACCGAGCAATACTCGGTACTCGGTTACCCGGTAAAACTTGTACTCGGCGTATCTCTTATTAAAAGCATTGGAATAGTATTAGCTAGGGTATGACGAGTAAGCTCTATGTAAATAAGTACAACCACAGGTAGGATAGGTGTCTGTCTATTCATATTTTATTTTCTTGTACAGTTAACTTCTTGTCGGTGGTGAGGCTTAAACACCGAAATACGCTCTTTTGCGATGACATTAAGGCGCTCACAATGCTAAATTGTTAATTGACGTTCGGTTGACTATACAACGCAAAATTAACTTTGATTTGAACTACACTAAATGATATGATATGAAATGAAATGAAATTGTTTATTCAGTAAATAGGACATCAGATCAGTTTTACACGTCATAATAAAAAATAAAACAACCGGCCAAGTGCCTGTCAGACCACGCACAATGAAGGGTTCCGTAGTTGGGATGAATGTATCTCAAGAACAAACTTAACATTGTAGTTGAAAAACATGTTCTCTTATACATTCCAACTGCAAATGTACGTTTGTACGCACAATATTGAGAGATTATTGTGTTATTTACCCGTGCCAAATGACAGCTTTCTAGTACTAAGTCTCTGAGCTAAGCCTCGGACATACAAACAGACAGACGGACAGACAGACGGACACGGAGAAACCATAAGGGTTCCTTATTGACTACGGAACCCTAAAAAAGTGTTTGTCCAAAACAAACGAAATCGGCATATTTATCCCATAGCACACTGATCTTCCGTCACACACCTAAAATTTGTCCAAATAGGTAACGATTATCTAATAATAATATATTGTCAACTTTCTACCACGAGAATGACCCATGGTATCTTTAATATGGCCAGCCGGAAGGAGGTTAGAACAATTTATTATAATGTATTCCTAACCTCATTAAAGAGGCTGTATGACATAACTTGCCTTTGCCTAATGACATAATCTTTTCAAGTGACAGATGATGACAGTTTGTATTTTAAGTTTTACTTTGTGGGAAATGAATGGACGTAAGTAACTTTTATTTAATATGATATATGGATTGGATAAGCCGATTGATCCAATGGTTGGCGCGTGATGAATATGGATTGTTTATTGCAGATTAGGCCGTGTATCGTTACTTTATATAATTATTTTATTAATATTATAAATGCAAAAGTGAGTTTGTTTGTTTGTCTTTGTTGTTACGCTTTCACGCTAAAACGGGCGAACAGATTTGGATGAAATTTGGCACATGGGTAGACCATGTCCTGCATCCTAATTGCGTAACACACTATCAATCATAATCTGAATGATTTTGAAGCAAATTGTGAATCCATTGCTTCATATGTTCGAAAAATTTGTCTGCTCAGCAACGTAAATAACGCAATGAATGTTGTTAAACTGTCAAAATTAAACCGATTCTTACTGTGTGTTACACAATTGCCCCACTGGGCCAGGACATAGGATACTTTTTATCCTGATAATCCCACGGGATCGAGAGTTATGCGGGTGAAACCGCGGGGCCCAGCTAGTACGTTTATAAATCATGATTAAGCTGTGTTATCAATGCCGCTGATGAGTTATGTAGCTATTTTTTTATATATGTATATGAAACTTCAAGGCAATAGCTTGCCTTCAAGAATAAAATAAAATAAATAAATATTTAGTTCCATTCCGTTTAGTTAGTTTAGTTTTAGTTTAGTAGTGTAGTAATATAAGGCTTCCTTAGGGCTTCCACACAAAACTGCGATGCAACGCGAATTCGCAGTTTTGTGTAGGAGCGCTTAAACTGCTAAATTTTGCTGACGCCTCAAGACGTCACGCGATTCAACAGGTTAATATCTACGTTTATTAATAATTGAGATAAACATATTCAAACCATTGCTTAGAGTAACATAGATTCAAAAATGAACGTAAATTTAAAAACACTTTTTCCATCAGCAGTCAATATCGACCCCAGTGCCTCTTGGAAGCAGTTTATGGAATACTAGCTTCTGCTTGCGACTTCCCCCACCCACCCCGTCGCAATCCATAATTGAATGGATGTGGGTGTTAGGTTTACTTCTGCCCAATCCTTCGGGGATTACAGGCGTAATGTTATGTTAATTTAAACGTTTCATGGTGAACTGAACTCGCATTCATACTACTTTATCAATACTGCTTACTCGCAATTCTGAAGCATTAATTTTATAAAAACACAAAAAGAGAAATTTGGAGGCGCCGGGTATCGATCCCGGTACCTCTCGCATGCTAAGCGAGCGCTCTACCATCTGAGCTACGCCCCCGTTGTAAATTAGGTCCAAATAGCCGTTCACAATCGCGAGCGACATTTACCTTGATAGTATAATAGGACTAGTTTGATTTCGTAATCTATTACTTCCGTGAAAGTAGCACGGTTAAAAATAGCTGAGCGAGCTTTCGTATTATTATTATGTGAACAGATAAATAAGCGCGGTTTTATTTTTCTTCTAATACGTATAAAAGCAGCATTTGGTTTCGGCCATTTTATCAAGCCATTTCACAGTGACCAGAAAAAAATGTGAAACATAATTGTAAGAAAATAATTATATGCCAGATAAATTAACCGGGACTTATCAGAAGGTGACTACTTGATTAGTTTTCTTTAAACTGTATGCATATTAAGCGTTAGTATTTCATTCAGATGACGAAATAAAATTATGTTTGTACGGGTTTATAAATGGCTAAAAATAAACTGTCTTAATTTGTTTCTTTCTATATTTGGTAACAGAGAATTTTCTTATTCTTCTAAAAGTAGTTTACCTTAGAAAAAAGACAAAAAGCCAACGTCACGCGGTGTTCCCAGGCGGTCACCCATCCAAGTACTGACCGCGCCCGATGTTGCTTAACTTCGGTGATCGGACGAGAACCGGTGTATTCAACGTAGTATGGACGTTGGCGAAATTTAGGTTGAAATTGTTGATAATTATCTACATTCTGGTAGTAAATAAATAAGACTGCTGACGTCTTGGTTCGATCACCGCATCAGACACGAGTCATTAGGAAATTTTATAAAGCAGCCGAATTCTTTATTTATTGAGTGTTTTTTTTTGTCTTTAAGTCCTTAATAAACTTTATGGGCATATGCCCATATAATCTATTTCAAATTAGTCTGCTATGGCAATACAGTCTCCGACTTATGCTTGAGAGACTTTAAGCCTTGTATCATAAAATTTGGAAATCTGTGCCCACCATCCTTATTTCCAGACTTACGTGACGTTATCGCTAGTGTTATTTATTATCTACTAGCTGTTGTATTGTTTACTATTTGTACAATTCCATCGGTTGTAATTAACTAAAAGTAGCTTAAGTTACTTGTTATAACATCAGCTATCTGCCAGTGAAAGTCCCGTCAAAATCGGTCCAGCCGTTTCGGAGATTAGCCGGAACAAACAGACAGACACAAATTAAAACAAAAATGTCTTTTTGTTATAAGTACCGTATAATAATTATGCATTTAGTAAAAAGCTGTTATTTTGACTTTACAAACAGACATCAATTTTATTTATTTGTATAGATGTTTCAAGTACTAATAAACGTATTATATCAGGTGAATAGTTACCGATTTCTCTCTTTCAGTCGTCAGTAATTTGACTTTCGAAAGAAGAAGATAAAGCGTTGTGTAACTATACAGACGCTATACAACGTTTATTAGTAAGGAGGTTAGTCTGCATTTATTGGAAAGGGTTTTTTAAAGTCTAATTAGCGTGTACTTACATATTTTTCTGCTGGTAATCCTCGAAGATAGTTAGTGATTATAGCAGTTTTTGATGTCCCTGTTTCACCGACCAGCAGCACGGGCCGTTCAACCTGTTCACAATTTAAATAATTAAATACACCCTTACAGACACAAATGCACATCACTTTACATTCACTCACATCACATGCAGCATATCACATACTAACTCATACCCTTTTCGAACATTAACACACACACACACACACACTATCACACCACACATACTCACAACTTTCATGAACGTAATCTTGTAAGTTTGAATTAATATTTAATTTCGTTACCTTTGCTTGTATGTTAACTTATTTGAACCGAACTGTTAACTAATACTATGTGCACTTACATGTGTCATCAACCACGAGGATACTAGATCCCACGACACAGGGTATCCTAGTGTGGGGTCTAGGGTTACTTTGCATACAAAGTTTTTCAATTATATCTTGGTGCTTTAGACTTATATTGTGCTTACTATGTCTGTAAACTTGTTTTTAATACATTCTTTAATTCTTTAAATAAGACATTGCAGAGTTTAGAGACTTTACGAATAACGGCCTCCACTCAAGAACACTTGATAGACGCCTCATCAGTCAACGATCCCGGTTCTACGGCTAAAGCCAGCTCCACACGTTGGCCCCAATGTCGCTCGTCCAACGTATGGATCTAGAAATTGCATTGGCCTCAACGTTGGCGCGAGCAATGGCAGTTGGCCGCGCGTGTCAGTTTTATCAAAGGAATCTGAGCCAACGTTCACGATTCGTCCATAAGTAGGCTGTTGGCTGGTTGTTGTGTCTCATGGTTGCGAGTGCGGTCAGGTCCTCGTCCATGCCGCCGTCCATATGGACGAATGAAAAGGTGATAGAATTCATAGAACTTTACCAAGCACATCCGGTAATACGTAATGCAAGCCGAAATAACTATATGAATAAAAATTTTGTAGCTGATGCGTGAAAAACCATTTTTCCTTTTTTCATGTAAGCACTGTAAAAGCACATAGAGCGATTTCGATATCAGACATCTTCACGTTGGGTCTGAAGCTGGCATAATTCCCAACTTGTGGATGTCTTAACAAATTAACTAACCAACGTTGGTTCCGGCGTTGGGACCAACGTTGGAGCCGGGGTAATAATATCTGGTTCATTACCACTTGCTTATTTTGTAGACTTTGTTGACTATCACAAAATAGATGGGTGCAGAAGTTCGCCTCCTTCTAAAGGTTTAAAATACGCGCACATATAGACACGCGGTCGCGTACAACGAGTGCAAGCGCACTCGCGACCGGCATTTGTATGAGACCGCCGTACGTACGCGTCTACATATGTATGTGTGTGCGCGCCTGTTTCCGCTCGTTGTATAAAGCCAGCCTTATGTATTTATCTATTTTGTGACTTTGTTATTTATTTAAACTAATAAGAGCACCAACAGCATAATTATAATATTACACATTCGACATTGGCTTCAAAATCCCTATTTAGGTAAGGTATTACTTCTATTGGTTCACAGTATTTTCATTATTGTGGGATGTGCCAGCTCTCTAACTCGAATGCATATTTTATTTCCACCAATGTCAAATACCCTATTATAATACTCACGCTCTCCATAATCTTGATGAGCCAGGTAAGTCTCAGCGTGTCCACAGTGGGCACCAGGATAGAAGGGAACTTCATCTCACGGTCGTGAACATACGCTGGCACCAGCCACTCCCAAGCTTCCCAGGTCTTGGTAGACAGTTCCAAGCAGTAGTCATAAAGCGACGGGAAACCCATTGGGAAGTGTTCTGTGGGTTTAAAGAGAGCATAATTACCTTAGTTAATTAAATACCTTACTTTAGTCTAAGTATTTAAATCCTGTTGTGTTATTTCCACATACGAATTTCAACCGTATGCTAGTGTTGATTTGGTTGATTTCAGAATGACTAGTAGTATCGAAAAAGTCATTAAAATAAAAATGTTTGAAATTGTAGCGCAAATTGATCTTTATGGGCACGCCACAATTGCGGTGATAAGTCCCCATTTTGAGGAGTGGCTGGAGAGGCGCCACGGCGTCCTCACCTTCCGCCTGACGCAGGTCCTCACCGGACACGGGTGCTTCGGGAGGTATCTGTTCCGGATAAGGCGGGAGGAAACGCCCGGGTGTCACCACTATGTGGATCGCCCGGAGGACACGGTGGAGCATACGGTGGAGGTCTGCCCGGCTTGGGCGGGGCACCGCCGTGTCCTCGCGGAAGTGATTGGCGGCGGCGATCTCTCGCGTCCGGGCCTGGTACGGAGCGAGAGTACATGGGAAGCCATTACCTCCTTCTGCGAAGCAGTAATGCTCGCGAAGGAGGAGGCGGGACGCGTGAGGGAGAGGCAAACTTTGCGCCCTCACGCCCCTAGTCGCCGCAGGAGACGCCCTGGGCGTCGGGAATTGGCAGCCGATTCCCGGCCACCGTAGGCGCGGACTTGCGGACGGCGAGCAATGGGTAGCTCGCCGTCCGGTAAGGACCAGGCCCGAGTCGACGGCGCGTTGTGTTCCACGCGCGCCTCAAAGAGATGTCAGCAGCATTGAAGGGGTCCGCTAGGACTGATGCCAGCCGGGGTTGCGGGATGTTCGAAAGAGTTACCGTGGCCCCGGCACAGGCAACAGAAGGAACACGGGTGGGTTTTAGTCAGTAAAAGTCTGTCATTTGATGATTTCCCATCCACAAAAAAAAAAAAAAATTGAACTTTATGTGTGGGATATAAAGTGTTTTTTTGCAAAAATACATTCGTTGATATGTTTGGAAATTAAATCATGAACGCAGTGTTTTTGTAGTTTGTGTCAGCAGATACAGAGGCTGTATTATGACGTTTTAGAACCTTGATTGTTCCAGTCTAAGAGAAAGATGAAGGCAGGACGGATAGCACTATCTCGCACGTCTTCATTATACGGCCCCTGATGTATCATCTATTAATAATATTGTGTTAACAACTAGTTCGGACTACAGTGAAAAGAAAGAAAAAATAACATTCGTTTGGGACACGCAAAGGAATTTGCTGAGAACATGGTTCGTTCTTAGTTCTTATCCAGTTAACTGGGAGAAGGAATTTCGTTTTTTTGAGCCAAAACCCTGTGCCGATACAAGTATGTGGACAAAGCTTTCGCCATCTATCACACCTTTAGAAGCGAAAAACTGGCGATAACTTGTCAAATTGTACAGAAAATAACGCGTTTCACAGTGATACTGCAGCGATAAGCGTCAGTGTGCTAACGGCGTCAAGGCAATCAATTCGCTGTCGCGGCAGGAAATATTAACATACATTCCTATTGTCAACAATTTGTTTCATAGTTTGTGAAGCTAATTTTCGATACTGTTATCGCCAACGTCCATACTACGTTGAATACACCGGTTCTCGTCCGATCACCGAAGTTAAGCAACATCGGGCGCGATCAGTACTTGGATGGGTGACCGCCTGGGAACACCGCGTGACGTTG
Organism: Fissipunctia ypsillon; assembly: GCA_947568875.1. Classification (NCBI taxonomy): domain Eukaryota; kingdom Metazoa; phylum Arthropoda; class Insecta; order Lepidoptera; family Noctuidae; genus Fissipunctia; species Fissipunctia ypsillon. The sequence continues at coordinate 7,476,474 of OX387659.1, read as the reverse complement.
GCTTTTTGTGTTTTTTCACTAAAAATACTTCTTTATGGTAAAACGATAATTTCACAGGATTCTATCACTAAAATGAGCTATTTTTTAAACTTAAGTAATGAAAATTTTGGCCTGCTTACAAGCAATTTTAATAACATATTCCTTCTTGTCAAAACTTTTTTCATTGTTGTTGAAGCTAATTTTCGGCATAGTTATCGCCAACGGCAACGTCCACACTACGTTGAATACACCGGTTCTCGTCCGATCACCGAAGTTAAGCAACATCGGGCGCGGTCAGTACTTGGATGGGTGACCACCTGGGAACACCACGTGACGTTGGCTTTTTGTTTTTATTTCTACTTTTTAAACAGCAATTTAGGAAAACGGCAATTTCACAGGATTTTATCACTAAAATGAGCCATTTTTAAAACTTAATCTAAACTTTGACCTGCTTATTTAGAAATATTCTAGCCCTCAAACGGTGAATCATATTTTTTCTCTTCCAGCTAATTGTTAGAAGGTATTTAGAGTGTTTGTGCCAAGAGCCTGAAGCTTTCGCCATCTATCATAGAAGCAATCAATGTTTTTTTGCAACAAGCCAACAAGCAATTAATAACATACATTCCTTCTTGATAAAAACTTGTTTCCATAGTTTGTAAAACTAATTTTCGAGACTGATATCGCCAACGTCCATACTACGTTGAATACACCGGTTCTCGTCCGATCACCGAAGTTAAGCAACATCGGGCGCGGTCAGTACTTGGATGGGTGACCGCCTGGGAACACCGCGTGACGTTGGCTTTTTGTTTTTTTTTCTAATACTTTTTTTATAGGAAAACGGCAATTTCACAGGATGTTATCACTAAAATGAGCAATTTTTTTCAACTTAATAAAAACTAACCTGCATCTTTAGAAATATTCTAGCCCTCAAACGGAGAATCATATATTTGGGACACTAATCAGTAACACCCCTTTAGTGTATATTCTGGGTTTTGTTATGCCCTCTTTACTACTTATCCCCTTTATTATTTATCATCCCCTTTACAATTTATTGTTATTATTTACATTAGTACCTACTTTAATCTTTTATTTTATTGAAAAAAAAAGTCGATAAATAATATACCGAGTAGCTACATGTTTTTCTTTTCCAGCTAATAATTGTTAGACGGTATTTAGTGTTTGTGTCAAGAGCCTGTGCTGTGCTGATACATATATGTGGACAAAGCTTTCGCCCTATCATAGAGGCAATCAATTCGTTGTTGAAACAAGCAATTAATAACATACATTCCTTCTTGACAAAAACTTTTTTCATGGTTTGTGAAACTAATTTTCGGCGCGGTTATCGTCAACGTCCATACTACGTTGAATCAATCAATCAATCAACTTTATTTTTCTCACCACAATATACATAAATTATTTTACATTGATCAGTTTCGACAATGATACACAATTCAATTATATACTTATATATTGTGGGAGACTGGTGCCTAAGCTAGGCTCATGGCCTGTGTTTCAGGACACCAGGATCCCACCCCTTTACATTTTCATTTATAAATTATGTATTACGCGCGCTGACAGAATGTAGTAAGGAATCGTACGACATTTTATAGTTTTTTGTATTATGATTTAGATATAGGTTAGTATGCGAGACAAATGTTAATAGATGTGTAGTAAGGGTGATTGTGCGGTTGTGTGATTGTGTGGGTGTGAGAGAGTGTGTGATTGTGTGTTTAGGTCATTTTATGGATGTTTTCAGTATCATTATAGTTTAATGTTAGTAGCCAGTCAGTTAGCCTCTGTTTGCATTTATTCTTTGTGAGACTAAAGATATGTAACACCTTATTCATTTTATTGTATAAGTAGCCACCTAGATAGCAAAAGAAACGCCTTGCAAACATAGTTTTGTAACGTAGATGATGGCGCTCCACTGGGTCATAACGTCTTTTCGCCCTGGACAGCGTTGGATTATAGACCAGGAGAGTGTGCTGTTTTAGCAGAATATGTAATATAAACAGTTGACGTACTGTGAGGACTTTACTTTCTTTATATAACTGTTCAGTGGGGTAGCGATACGGTCGAAAAGACGACACTTTCAGAATAGCTCTTTGGGTTCTTTCTACTTCTATTAGGGTCGTTTTTGGAGCTCCACCCCAAGAGGTGATGCAGTAGCATAATATAGATTGAGCAAGGGTATAGTACACTGACTTCATAATGTTTTTATCGACTACAAGTCTCAGCGTTTTGAACACATATATTAATTTCCGTAATCTGTTACTAAGAGTGGTTATATGGTCTTGAAATCTTAGGTTTTTGTCGATTGTTATTCCCAGGTACTTTACATTTTCAGCCTTGGTGAGTGGAATGCAGTTACAACTACGGGTGAGTGGGTTTGTGCAAGAGTGAGCTACAATAGTATTAGGTAATGTTTGGGAGGATTCATCATTTTTCATTGAGAATGCTATGTAGTTGGTTTTGGTTGTATTTAGGGTCAATAGGTTGTCGCGTAACCAGTTGGATACCATATTAAAGCCTAGTTGTGCACGCTCATAGACATCCTCCCACGAGCTCGCGCTGAACAAGAGGGCGGTGTCATCAGCAAAGCTAATGATTTTGCCATTGGGAATATTGAGCGTACCCAGGTCGTTGATATAAATGAGGAATAGCGAAGGTCCGAGGACACTACCTTGAGGCGTGCCGTAGTTAGTTATTTGTTCCTCACTGATGAATTCATCTATCTTTACTCTCTGGGTACGCTCACTCAGGTAGTCTTTAAAGAGGTCCAGTGGAAGTCCTCTGATTCCTAAGCTTTCCATCTTACATAAAAGAGTTGGGACAGAAACCGTGTCGAAAGCCTTAGCAAGATCTAGAAATATGGCCATAACTTTATCCCCACTATCCATGTTTGTGACCACATAGTCTGTTAACTCATGGACCGCATCAGAGGTGGATTTTCCTGAGCGAAATCCAAATTGCGTTGGTGCGATAAGATTATTGTTTTCCAAGTAGCTCACAAGTCTGCTGTTCATAACCCGTTCCAGTATTTTGGAAAAAACAGTTAGCACAGATATAGGTCTATAGTTATCGACACGGCTCCTGTCCCCACTCTTGTAGATCGGATGAATTATAGCTTTTTTGAACACGTTAGGAAACCTACCTGTAGACAGAGCAAGGTTACATATGTACGTTAACGGAGGCACAATCACGGCCGCATGCTTTTTCAAGAGGTCACCGGATATCCTATCCCATCCCGCGGCACAGTTATTGCGGAGCGACATTAATATTCCGGCTACCTCTTCCTCATCTGTTGGGAGCATTACCATGGATTGCGTTCCGTTATTTAGGTTTCCCTTTGTAGCTCTTGCTTGTGTACTCTTTATGCTTTTAGCTAAATTTTCACCTATTTTGGCAAAAAAGTCGTTGACATAGTTTACAGAATTTTGTGGTGTACTTGAAGAGGCTAATAATTGTGATGATGTGTTGACTTTCCTTGTCGACCTGTTTGAGATATTATTTATAGCCGACCATAACTGTTTAGTGTTTTTTCCAGCTTTTTTTATCTCATTTTTTTCAAATTCTATTTTTAATTTCCTTAATAATTTATTACAATAGTTTCTGTACCTAGTAAAAGCGATTTTTAAAATCTCATTATTAGGCGCCTGTTTAAATTTTCTATGCAATGTGTCTCGATGCCGCACACAGCGAAGTAAACCAAGAGTAATCCATGGCTTTAAAATTTGTTTACGGTTCGGGGTCTTGCCAGATTTGGAGTTTGAGTCTATCACGTGTTTTATTAATCTAGTTATTGTTTCCCCTGCTACATGAGGATCACGAGTCTTGTATACTTCACTAAAGTCTAGCTGTTTTAGGTCTGCATCGATCTTAACATAATTAAAGCGAATACAATTTTTTGTAATTATTTTAGGCATTCGTTTTGACAAGAATAACATTACTGTCTCATGATCTGTAAGAGCAGAGTGTGCGACTAAGGTAGAAGCTGGTAGTCGAGTTTTCAGTATAACGTGGTCAAGACAAGCTTGTTGTCGCGTAGGTATTGTATGAGCAGGTAAAAGGCCATGGGTAGCCAGTAAGTTTAGGTAGGAATGTTTAGCGGAGTCCTTGCAGTGTTCATGTATATTTATATTTATGTCTCCCGTAATAATTATAGTATTGTATGTAGATAGTCTACTTAGGGTAGAATTTAGCGAGTTTAGAAAATTATCTAAGTCTTTGTAACCTGGCGGGCGGTATATCGCTAAGAGAACAGTATTTCTATCGATTTTTACTTGGAGACAGTTAGCATCTAAGAATGACGGCTCCTCTGGAACTAATTGCAGTTTTTTATGCACATACAGGACTACACCTTCATTTTGTGTGTGATTATTGTTCGTAAGGTAATAGTTATAGTTCGTCAACTCGGGAATATTATGAGTGTTAGGGAGCCAACACTCAGTTAACGCGATTATGTCCCAGTCAATTTTTGTCCGAGCAAGTGTAGTCATAAAGCCCGCTATGTTTTTATTTATACTTCTTATGTTCTGTGTAATGATTTTAAGTGTTTGATTAGGTATGAAATTTGGTGGAGCACAGTTATCCAGGCCACAAATCGAAGCATCCGACACCGAGACAGCATCTAGGTTGTTCAGGTTGTCTTGTGTGTTATCGAATGTTAATGTTAATAATTTCCATTTCCACAGATAAATCTTGAGCGCTGCTTATTAGCACAACTCCAAAGATCAATATACTGGTACAGATTAGGTGCGATAGTACATATAGTTGGCTTTTATTTATAAGGTATGTTGGCCGATTAAGTTTGTGTGCATTATGGGCGTGGGGTGGAAGTGACGTGATTGTATCGAGTATGATGTGTTTATTGTATTGTGTATATATAGTTAACGTTAGCAACAAGCTTATTTGTATTGAACAGTGTATGTATAATTGATTAATTTTTATACTAGTGTTAACTATTAATGGAATAGTAAAAATTTGGACTAGGGTTAACAAAACAGTGATGGAAAAGGTAGCATGCAGCGGCAACAGGGCTAGTCATTTTTCCTTACGGAGTTTCGCGATGTCTTCGTCAGTTTTGATGAGGCGGCTTGACATTCCGTCTTTTTCACGAATATACACCTTTCCGTTTGCAACCCAACATTGATAGTAACCGAATTCCTTCGTAAGTTCCCGGGCGAGATAATGCAGACGTCTGGTCATAGCCGTAAGCACTTCATTTACGTATAAGGGTTGCCTAGGTCCGTTTTCCACTAGATGAGACGTGTTCAGGCGATTTTCCTTGTTGTGCTTGTTATAGTCTTTAGTCGACTTTAGAAACTGTTCTTTAATGTTTGCCGACGTGAATTCCACTAGGACTGGACCCACCGCGTCAGACTTGCTCTTGTAACGGAAGATGTTTTTTATCTCCGTTGCACTCACGGGTTGACTGATGATTTGACCCAATTTCTGTACTGCACCCGTAAGGGAGTCGCGAGTTTCAAGGGTTGACGACGGCAAATTTTTAATTTCAAGCGAGGCCGCTTTTTGTTGCTTTTCTAAGAAGTCTACCCTGATTCCAAGCGCTTTTATAACCTTTTTGCTACCGCTACATTCCGCCCTTAAATCGTTAATTTCCACCAGAGCACCATCATATTTTTCCGATAAGAAATCTATTGTCTCTTTGATTCTTTCATTCTGAGTTCGTATTTCAGAGTTTTGCAATCTGATCGCAGTATTTTGGGACCGTATATCCTCGAGAGCCAATTGTAACGAATTCATTTTTTCATTTTGCTCATTCTGTTTAGTAACCAGTTCAGAGAACATTTCCTTCATATCTTCCATCATTTTCTCCATCTTCATCATGTCATCTGGACTACGTATCTTTTTCCTATGGGTTATATTGTTATCGCTGTTGGTAATAGTACTCGATGACAGTTTTAGTTCAGATGCCGATTGAGGCGAGGCAGGTGGAGGCGTGCGCCTAATACCGCCGAGCATATTGGGAGTTTTGATGCGCAGGAGTGACCGCTATCTGTTTTTATGAAAACAAGGCTCGCCGCAAAACTCACAAGTCTTCGTGTTCCACACGCTACGGATATTTCCGAGTATTACCCGAGTACGCCCGACCGCCCGCTGGAGGTGTGTCCTTCGTCGCGATGGTTAGCGAGCGAAGGCCGGACCTCGCTAAGCGTCGACGCACCGCTCGTTTCTATGATGACTCACACGCTGCTGGTGTTCATTTAAATATTTTTGCGGTTGGTTGAAGAAAAAAAAAAAAAAACGATGATAACTTCGGTGCAATTTGATGGATTGAAGAGCTGTTTCGTGCACCGCAATACACGTTCAACTGTCTGCACATCGATATATTATAACACTTAGATAGTGTACTTTTAACACCTGTTATGATTTTTTAATTAGCACAACTGATTAGATACGTGTTGTCGCCTTGCGCGCGCGGGGCGGGTAATACACCGGTTCTCGTCCGATCACCGAAGTTAAGCAACATCGGGCGCGGTCAGTACTTGGATGGGTGACCGCCTGGGAACACCGCGTGACGTTGGCTTTTTGTTTTTTTTTAAATGGCTACAGAAAAATAAATTGGCAAATTCTTTTTTATTGTCCTGTTCGAACAATAATTCACACAAAAATCTTATAGAAAAATGGGCCTTCAGTTTTTACCGAATTAGAAAATTTACTGGGAAACTTCCCATTAAAACGTAATTCGGACTATTATGAACATTTTAAAGGAAAAAATTCTCAAATCATGTGTTCATCATGCCTTCACTTCAGTAATTAGTTAGTAGTCAGTGTTTTACATTTTTTCACGTTAGTGCTAAAGCTTTTTTTAACCTTAAATTACCAATACATCATAATCGTTTAATTACTTGTAGTTGCTTTCTTCTCCTGCGTATCTTCGACGAGCATCATCGGGCAAGCTTTCTTGACGTACACGTCGAAGTCCATGCGGCCATCGTCAATAATGCTGGCTCCGAGGCTGTTATACATCGACTGAAATAAATACCAACTATTACTAAACTCGTAATTATAGCAAAGTATGCAGGCATACTTTGTAAATATCGTAAGGAAACTTGGACTTATAGTTAATCTATGTCTGAAATCGCCAACCAGTCTTGAGCAAGCGAGGTGATCAATGCTCGTGCCTTATCTGTATGAGAAAAGGCCTTTGCCCTGCAGTGGGGCTATAATAGCCTTTAGCAGGCTGTTATTATTATACCTGTATACTTTGGCCGCCTTCTAACATCGGACATCTAGACGCACTGCAGGTTACCATCCCTACCTAGTTGCTATTCCACCAATTCGCACTAAGCGTTTCCAAATGTCTTTTGTGATGCGCACAGCAAAGGAGTGGAACTCTCTGACTGCGTCTGTGTTTCCGAACGCATACAACCCCGATCTCTTAAAAGTGAGAGTGAACAGGCGTCTTCTAGGTAAGCTCGCTCCATCGTCGACTTTGTCTCTGTCATCTCTGACCTAGACTAGAGTCAAGAGCAAACCGATCTCAAAAAAAAAAAAAAAAAAAAATGCCTAGTTGTCGAAAGTGCCATTGCTGATCATGAGAGCCTTCCTTGGTGCGATTCCCAGATCGGGCAAAGTGTTATGAACTAAAACGAAATATTAAAATGCTTGTATACAAATTGTTTACAAATTAAAACGAAATATTGAAATGCTTGTATACAATTCGTCGTCCCCGGAGAATAAAATTATTAATGACATTATCTTAGCTTTAGTGTTACGACATTTTTGGGGCCTGTGGGTGCTTAATACATCTACTCAATTTTTTTTCGTAATTTTCATACAGTGTATTTACGAAGTTACAAAATATTACAATAATATTCAAAGATTTAACACAGGCCTTAAATTACGAGAATAAAGTGTTAATATAATCAAAATGTATTCCCAATTGTTAGTATGACAAACAGCCATAGAATTATTTTGTCGTGTAAAAATATACGACCAGGTAATGATAAATCAAGTAATAAAGTAGTAATAGTTATAGTAGTAGTAGTAATTAAGTGTTATCTCTGCACTATCATTGTAATTTTACTGTTGTTATAATTTTCTTTTTTTTTTGCATGCTGTGTCTATCGCATCATATTGTACACTATGCTGGTATCATATTGCCTGTGTTATTAGGATAAACAGTGTAACAATTGTAGATAGGCCAATAAATAAATAAATGCAGTTATTGCAATCGACGGGTTGGGTTTTCTATCTGGAATTTTTCAGTAGCAGGCCGGAGTCTTGATTAGTGTCCGGTCCGGTTGATGGCAATATGCTCGCCCCCTATTATATGGAACTTGAACGTAATTGGCGAAATGTGGGTGTACAAAAGTGTACCTCTGTAAAACTCTTCGGGGAATACAGAAGTGATATTATGATATCCAAAGGTTGTAAAGATAAAAGATGTTTATTTCTAAAATTAAGTATTCCCAAAATATAAATATAATTTGGAGGCGCCGGGTATCGATCCCGGTACCTCTCGCATGCTAAGCGAGCGCTCTACCATCTGAGCTACGCCCCCCATACATTATCCAATCGAAATTCGTCACCAACTCAGAAATGAAAGTGAATGTTATTTTGATTATATAATAAATTGTTATTTTGAGTACCTACGTGACATTGATATGACGCTACCTTGAAAATCCTAAGCAATAAAACAGTTGCTCAAAATTATCTGATAAGAGATAAAACATGTGTTAATTTTATTTAACAAATGAGAATTAGTTTTATCTTGCTCGGCTCAAAAATAAAATAAAGCATAGAAATCTCTGATGCGCATTACTTGCGGACGAAGGGCCAATTTCACCAATTAAAGTGAACGAGTTTAGCACATCTAAACCGCGTTCAAGAGCATTCAGTGTCAATATTCCACAATAATGATGACTCTGACAGCTCTTGAGCACGGTATAGATGTGCTGATCGCGTTCAGTTTTATTGGTGAAATTAGCTCTAAGTACATAGTACGAGCATAACTATAAGGACTACGTAGTATGACGATAGGATTGCACTTACAGCCGCGCCGTCTGTAAGTACACTCGCGTCAATCATTCCAATTTGTACCTTATTACAATGATATAAAGAGTCACAAGACGCGCATTGTCTATACTTGGAATTTAAGATTCTTTATGTATTCTAAAAGAACATACATTCTTCACATAACTAATTTTAGTTTAGTCCCGTAGCTAATAGTTTTGTTTTCTTAATTTAATGTGGGTAGGTACAATGTCGATATTGATATTGTGTATATGACATATCGTTAACTTAGAAGTTTTGTGTTGTTACTTACCACCATGAACACGCATTCGACGACCGACGGGTTAATCTCTTCGTTGGAATCTTCCCTGTTCGGGAGCAAGCCGCTGATCATGTAGCACAGCTGCATTACCTGGTAATGTATAAATCGGTTAAGAGGGAAGCGCTAAGGTAACCCGCGAAATTCAAATTTTCTTACGATTTTTGCAATTTGCAGCTCAGTGTCTGGGTGTATGTTGATTAAAGTATGATTCGCGAACGTAATAAATATGTTTTTACAAAATTATATTCATTAGAATCAGTAATACAACTCCTTAAGTTAGTATTGGCCTCAAATATCAAGTTTTCATGAAATAGTCATTCAATAGGGTAATATGAACTTAGATAGTTGTAGTGTCGCGGCTACAATTATCATTAGAGGGAAGCCGAAGAAAAAAATGTTCAGTTCTCTTAACTTAGACAAAAACCTGTCGGTTTTTGTGTCCTGTCATCTTATGATGTATTAAACTGGTATTTAAATATAATTATGTAATGTAATGTGATATACAGTTGCACACACAGGTGTACCATATTATTTGGCAATAGTAGACATTAAGAAGAGTGTTTGGTCCGAAGGGAAGCCGATAGGAATCGGGTTGTATGAAGGCTTCGCCCCTGAAGAGTTGTATTGATTTTAATAATTATAATTCTATTTAAATACAGATTTCTTGCGGTCTCGAATCATATTCAGACCAACATATAACCTTATGCTGACCTATAAATTGCAAAAAAACGTAAGAGAATTTGAATTCCGCGGGCTACCCTGGCGCTTTTGCCTTAAGTAAGAAGATATTGAGGTGGACAGACGTATTAATTTATCAATTTTACTAAATTAAATTGCGAGCTGTGGTGGCCCAGTGGTAACGGCCGCGACTTACGAGTCGTAGGTCGTAGGTTTGAACCCAGACAGGCGCTTTACTTCGTGTTAATTATTTCATCACCACTGCTCTCAAAACGGTGAATGAAAAGATCGTGAGGAAAACGGCATGTCCTATAGAACCAAAAATTCGAAGACATGTGACATCTACCAACCCGCACTGGGCCCGCATGGTGGATTACAGTCCACTACCTCTCATATGTTATGTTCACGTAACTCGTCAAAATATAGGGAACAGCCGACTTTTTTCGCGATTTCAGGGTTGGTCCCATATTAAAAGGTGTTCATAATGATGAGTACAATGACCCCTTAAGAGGTTATGCGTTACCGACTAATGTCAACTAATGTCATGTAAAGAAACGATAGATAGACTGTGAGAAAGATGATATGGCTAGAAAGGGGGTCACTACCGAGATGTCGACTATAGGGCCCCACACATTTACAGTCCGCCGGCGGATATCAGCCTATCAGTTAATCGCTATAGATCACACACTCACAGTTCCTTTTAAGGTTTTGGATTGACGACCAATGCCGACTACCTGCAGTAAGCAGTTCAGATAGTATGGGACTGGGAATTAGCGGGAATCCCTCGACATCACTCAAGTTCACTTATCTGAGTGTATCAAAGTTCTGATATAAGATGTTTAAGCGGGTGCAAGACCCCTGCAACTGTGTAAACACCGAACCGCTGTTACCGGTGGGCGATATTGTGGTTTGAAACTGCTGTTTCATAAACCGTTACAGTACTGGACTGACCGTACGCACGCGTATATAGCTGCGCACTGCGTACGAAGACCGTCGGTCGAGCGCGTCCGCATGCGTGCCGTCAGTCGACCGACGCGCTATGGAAACAAATGAACGCGTTCAGTGCTGCACCGACCGGTAGATCGACTGTATGTATAAGTCCATTGTGTAAACGACTGTACCGGTCCGGTCAGTTTGTTGGTCAGGAGAGAGGGAGAACTGTCAGTCGGTCGATGCGTATCGTCAGGAACGATGCTACGCACCGACAGACGATGAAGCACTGTAACCAGCCTTGGACGACAGGCTGCCTGATAGGACCAGAGTCTGCAGGCCAACTGTGTAATGTGTGCGGCCCTTAATAGAGATGTATGGAATAAATACATGTTGCGCCGACTCCAAATAAATTGGGATATGATGATGATGAACTTTGTATACTGACCAAGTTAAGCGGCGTCTGCGGCACAATAGTCTTGAGCGGCGTCTGCTGCTGCAGCCCGAACATGCCAAACACGATGTAATTGATGGCGCCCGACACGTAGTGGTCGAACATGCCGTTCAGTTGTTCACGTTCCAGCTCGTTGTTGCGGCCACATAGCCATCTGTATGGACCAAGAGGAAAAAATAAACAGAAACCGTCTCATTAAAGGAAAGAAGGAAAGAAAAATAAAGAAAATACATGAATTTGGGGCAGACTAAAAGGCACACAACAAGACACGACATTATGAAATGAGTTTTAACTTTAGTTCAAGCTTAAACCTTCCGAGTGAGTTTTTGTAATGCGAACTTTATTTTAGCAATGAGACAGAATAGGTCTCTTGGCAACTTGGCATGAACATCATGAAGCAAAGGCACCGATAGGGTGTATTGAATACCGCACGAACCAAATAATATTTATATCTAATTTAACAGATTGATAAAGTAAGAACAAAGTACTCCGCAAAAATTAATATAATTTGGAGGCGCCGGGTATCGATCCCGGTACCTCTCGCATGCTAAGCGAGCGCTCTACCATCTGAGCTACGCCCCCGATATGTTAACTGCACGAATATCATCACCAACTCGAAAATATTATTAAAATAAAATTGTAGATTATTTACTTACGAGCGAACCCATTAACCTATTTTCAGTAAAAGATAGATCGCTATTTATGGTAGACAGTATAATTCTATCTGTCAGGCCGGTAAGAATCCATAATCTCTTATAAATTATTGGGACGTTAAAACCATAGATATAGAGGTTTTTCTATCTCCAGTATGCCAAAACTGAGGATAGATAGGTTATTGGGTACGGCTGTAAGGGGATAAAACAGTGTCTTATTTTACGGGCACTAGTTGGAATCCCGAGCGTGACGTCCAGAGTTACTCCTGTGCGAAGCGATTTGATTACAATCTTGAGTACCGCGAGGGATTTAAGCTCAACCAAAACGAGGGCACTTTTATCCTCTACTTTTCACACCTTCTGTGAGGTATTCTTTTTTTTTTTGTAAAAGTTTTCATATGAATTTTTAGTTAAGGTTCCAAATGTAAATCACATTATTGACCGACAAGGGGTTTTAATGAAATTCAGTACAAATTGTTGACCAGCTAGACTCCAGTGCCATAATAACTTACTTTAGATAAGGTTTGCGTGACATATAATTTGACATTATTGATCAGGTGGTGTGAACATTATTTTAAATTCGTATTTAGTGAAGTTGGAATTTCATTGTCCATTTTGAATAACCAAGTTTTTGTGTACAAACCTATCCCAATAAGGCTGGTAGCCCAAATTCTTCGGATCGACGAACACCATGCCAGCCCTAGAAACAGTCGCAGGCGAAGCAAAATTCAGGTCGCCGACTTCAAAGAGTAGCGCACAATATGGCGCCAAGCGGATCCGCTCCCCATTGGCTAATGTCAGAAGCTTGTTGTCGTCCATTACTGAGTTCATGTTCTCTATCCAAAGGGCATCCACGTCGCCGTCGAAGAGGGAGTAGCGACGTTCTTCTTTGTCTGATGGCCTGGTACAAAAATAATTCATTATTTTTTGTTACTACTTTTTACATTATTTCTGCTACTATTTTTATACAGGTGCTAGCTTTTGCCAGCGGCTTCACCCGCGTGGATGTCGGAAATTAACCCATGGGAACGTACTACCGAGATAAAAAGTTTCCTATGTGTTAATCCAGGTGTGCCAAATTTCATCCAGATCATATTAGGAGCATAATACTAATAAACATAATATTTATTCCTCAATTCTCGCTATTGCACCTACCACTGTATGTCTCTGCATCACCCAGAGTTTGACTGGTAGAAAATGCCTATGGCATTAAGTCCGCCCCTATACATTTTTGTGTGCTTAAAGTATTAAATAAATAAATGATACTAAAAATTGAAATACTATCGTGAGTTCATACCAGCCTAGTACTTTTTGTTGTGCCTAATTTTATCCAAATCCTATTAGTGGGATAATATTAATTAATGAATGAGTGAAATATTATCTTGAATTCATGCAAGCCTAGTACTTTTTGTTAGGTTACTGCTCAGAAATTATGCACGACCGACGTGTCGTGAATAGAATACTGTCTTGTGTGCATGCAACGTAGTATCGGGATAAAAATTATCATATCTTATCCAGCACCCTAATTGCGTAACACACTATCAATCACAATATGTGAATGATTTTGAAGCAAATTGCTAATCCATTACTAATATATTCGAAAACTTTGTCTGCTCCGTAACGTAAATAACTGAACTGTTGTTGTTGAACTGTCAAAATGAAACCGATTCCTACTGTAAGTATATATTACGCAATTCCCCCGCAGGTTAGAAACTATCTGTGTGCCAAATTTCATCTAAATTCGATCAGCGAAAGGTGCGCAATGTGTGCGATGGCGAAATGTGGGTGTGCTATAGGTGCACTATTGCCTAACTCTTCGGGGAAACAAGGCGTGATGTTTATTCGATCAGCCGTTTTTGCGTTATTAAGTACTTTGGTACTTAATAACGCAAAAACGGCTGATCGAATAAACATCCGCAACATCCAAACATACAAACTTTCACATTTATAATGTTAGCAGGATTAATTTCTCGCCGGCTGGTCGACACTTCACGTGACCAGAGGGCTGGCTCGTTCTTTGGCCAAAGAATTAGCATTGCCATTCAACGCGGCAATGCTGCCCAATCTTCTGGACACATTTCCGGATGACAGCGATGCGGACGAGTACTTCGACGCTTAAGTGTCGTTATGTTTTTGTATAGTTAGTGATAATATTAGTAGGATTGCTCGGCCTTGAATCGAACCTCGGTCTCTATACTCAAAAGTCAGCGCAAAAGGCGGGGCCGAAGTTCGTTCCTTGAGAGAGGCCATGGTAGAGCGGACAGATTTGAACTTAAGCCTTGTCTCCCAGTGGAGTGATGATAATCTGGTCTCTTTTAACGCCACCAAAACACAGGCGTGTCTTTTTACCGCCAAAAGGAATAGTTTCGATCAAACTCCTGCTTTTCGGGGTACATCTGTTCCTGTAACTGATCGGCTCGAGCTCCTAGGCATGGAGTTGACATCATGTCTCAACTACGGTGCCACCATCGGGTACAAAGCCCAAACTGCGGCCAAGAAATTGGGCATCCTATATAAGGTGAAGCGATACTTTACGCCTGGACAGCTTTTAATTCTCTACAAAGCGCAAGTCCGATCCTGCATGGAGTATTGCAGCCACCTTTGGGATGGCTCAGCTAAATACCAGCTTGCCGCGCTTGACTCGGTGGAACGCAGAGCTAAGAGGCTCATAGGTGACGTAAGACTGGTGGATGCCAAGCTTCACAACTTGGCTCATCGCTACAAGATTGCCTACTTGTCGGTCTTCTGCAGATTGTACTTCGGTGAGTGTGCTCAAGAACTCCACGACCTCATTCCGCCGGCCCCCTTCTACCATCGGACATCTAGACGCACTGCAGGTTACCATCCCTACCTAGTTGCTATTCCACCAATTCGCACGTTTCTAATTATGTATTTTGTGATGCGCACAGGCACAGCAAAGGAGTGGAACTCTCTGCCTGCGTCTGTGTTTCCGAACGCATACAACCCCGATCTCTTCAAAGTGAGAGTGAACAGGCGTCTTCTGGGTAAGCTCGCTCTATCGTCGACTTTGTCTCTGTCATCTCTGACCTAGACTAGAGTCAAGAGCAAACCTATCTCAAATAAATAAAAAGTCGCGCTAGCGATCAGTAGGCCAATGAAACCTTCTAAATATTTATTCACAAATAAATGATTCAACAAAGCTTTCTATCTCAACAGTTCAATAACATCTCGTCATGTAGATTAATATATTATTTACAAAAAAAAATTGTATTTAAAGGAGAATATCCAAATAAAACCCAGCGTCGATTAAAAAAACTTCTATGTACGATTAGTACATACATAGAAGTTTACATACATGGTTAGTTTCATACATGGTAAATATCAAATAGGAAATTTAAATAAAATTGTATTTAAAGGAGAAAATCCAAATAAAACCAAGCGTTGATTAAATAAACATCCATGTACGATAGTACATACACAGAAGTTTACATACATGGTTAGTTTCATACATGGTAGATATCAAATGTGAAATTAGTTTCTCTCAAAAAGATCACCATAAGCGCCACAGCGTACACAAATCGGCAACATTGCAAGCGTCATATAAAGAGTTTCCTGTGGTCAAAAAGAGGTAATAGTGCACAATGTGGTTACGTTGCACATATTCCACCATTTACACAACGTAACGAAAGTCAGTTAAGCACTCAGAGTGCTAACTATACTTATTTCAACAAAACAGCGTCGTCGCTGTTATGTTGAAATAAGTGTTCTATAAAGTCACTCATTGCATTAGTATACAATGAGTGACTTTATAGAATCACAGCAGTATTCATTAATGCATATCGAGAACCCTACCCACACATGCCTGACGCATTATAACAAACAACAAAATCGTCAGTCGTCGTGCGTTGGGAAATTGTGCGCATGTACAAGGTGTCTCAAAAGTAAGTTCACATTTGCTTATCTTATTACGCGAAAGCAACTATTCTGAGGGGCGCGGGGGGTATGTCAGTCGGTAGTCTGGCTCTTGGGAATTTAGTCGCTATGGAGCGTTTCTCTGGTGCGGACCGTGCGTTGTGCGTACGTGAGTTTTACAAAAACGGTAATTCGGCGACTGTAGCGCGTAGAAAATTCTGCAGTATTCGACATATTCGTCACTTAAATGATGCGCCTAGCACTCGTCTCATTGGTTGAGAAGTTTGAAGAGACTGGGTCAACTCTGGAGAAACCAAAATCTGGGCGACCAAGAACATCAAGAACAGCCGAAAACGTGGACAGTGTTACTCAGTCTATTCGAGATGATCCAAACCTCTCGATTTGGAAGCGTGCTGTTGCTTTAAATGTGCACAGATCTTCATTATGCCGCATTTTACACAAAGATTTAAAGCTGCACCCGTACAAAATTCAGTTAGTGCAAGAACTGAAGCCTCAAGATGCTGGTCAGAGGCTTGCCTTTGTAAATCAGATGATTGAGCGCTTTCCAACGTTCACCAACATCTTGTTTTCCGATGAAGCCCATTTTCACCTGAATGGGCATGTAAACAAGCAAAATTGTCGTTACTGGAGTGCAACCAACCCAAAACAAAAACATCAGAAACCGCTACATTCACCCAAAGTCACCGTATGGGCAGCGATGTCGGCGCGAGGAATTATCGGCCCTTACTTTTTTGAAGATGGAAGGGGACGCACACTCACAGTGAATTCAGAGCGTTATGTGGAGATGTTAGACGAGTTTTTCGTACCCCAACTGCAAAACTTTCCTGGTTACAACCAAAGAACATGGTTCCAGCAGGATGGAGCAACTTCACACACGTCCAACAGATCTCTGCCTCGAGTTCGAGAAATTTTTCCGAACAAATTAATCTCCAGGCGAGGTGACATAAATTGGCCTCCACGGAGTCCCGATTTAACGCCTATGGATTTTTTCCTGTGGGGTTATGTCAAATCAAAAGTTTACGCTAATAAACCGACTTCCCTGGCACAATTAAAAGAAAATATCCGTCATGAAATGGCAGCCATCACGGAGACTACCTGCCGAGCTGTCATAGGCAATTTTAGTGCCCGACTAAATGAATGCCGAGAGCGCAACGGTTTACATTTGGACGATGTTATTTTTAAAAAATAAATTCCCAAACAGTGTACTTCAATATAAAATAAACATTTTTTCAATAAAGCTAAGACTTTTCTTTTAAAAAAAGATTTAAATGTGAACTTTCTTTTGAGACACCTTGTATAATCAGCATGTTGAATTATTTCGCCTATGCTAGGCATGAAGATACTACTATACTAGGCAACAACCAGCTAGTTTTCTAGATTCTTAGTTGATCGCGATATTAAGTTATAGATGTATTTTTTGTAGTAAATATCTACCTACGTTTTTTCACGTGTCTTTTTATATACTACATACTGCTAACCAACTTTATTTACATGAAGAAAGCAATAAAATCAATTTAAAAATAAAACAATACATAGCCAATCATGGGGATAATTAATAAAATAAATTCATATTTTGTTTTCTACAATTAATGCCCTTTTATTCAGCATAATTATGTTTTTTTTTTTTATCGACTGGGTTTTTTGCCCATACATTCTTGGGCATTCTCCTTTCACGAACGCGCCAATCATTGCAAGAAAGAAAGAAAGAAATAATATTTATTTGGAGACAGTTCTTAAAAATAAAAATACAAATAACAAAATAAAAAAGTGAAAGTAATGTTTTAACAACAATAGCGTGTGCCTCACGGCTGCGTCAATTGCAATTTATACCTTATCACGACGACATAGTCACATGAGGGGCGCTCGTGTATTGCAAGGACTATAATTTATTTTATTTTATTCTATTCGGGAAACATAAGATAACTTATATAGTGTTCTTAAACAATACGAAATTGAAGGCCATTTGCAAATACCTGTTCATTTCCCGGAATATTCTAGAGTACAAGCCATCTGTCCAGTCTCTGGTCACAGGATCCAGTATTCCATACAGCTCTACTACTGAGCAAGCCTGAAAATAGTCATCGTTTTATCATTACCATTAACATACAGCACATTTGAAAATAAACGAGTTAGTTTTTATTTATGTAGGCGGTAATGAAGCAAATAAAGCGTTCAGTGTTACGATATTAATGTGTATGGCTCTAAACAGCGAAATTTTTTACAGCTATTGGCGATATTGCCAACTTTCTGAATGCACGCTCCAAAGGCGCAATCACATTGTTTGATCGCATTCGGGAATCCGAACGATTGTGCCCGAATTCGGGCACCCGACATGTTATTACTAGTAACAGAATCTCTTGCAGAAGTTACTGCTGGCTCAACATTCTCTGGACAAAGGAGCATTATTTATTTATTTAAGATCTCTAGCAAAAGATATAGGTACATAATACATTTTTTTATTATTAGTCATCGTGCGATCGGCTCGATAAGCCCTTAGTTTTGTTGTGGGAGTTTAGAATATAATAGAATACTCTTTATTAGTTAGTTAGGTAGTTAGTTTTTTTTTTTAGTTTATTGACAGGAGAGAACTCCTGTGAGGAAGCCGTCTCTTATTAAATTAGAATTTGTTAGTGTACAAGGTGCCATATTATGTGTTGTTTTTTGAGCCTTCTGTCATTTATTGGTTCACATAACGCTGTTGCTAGGCTGTTAATATGACCTATTATACGGTCTTTGTATGGTTTTGCTCTATGTTCGACTTCCTCATAACTGTTTTCGTTTCTGTGAACTCATGCAATTCACTGGTTCTGATAAATAGAGGCGCATTAGTTATCATTTTTTTATTTGTCAATTATTTATTGAGGTTAATTTTATAACCTTAATTTTCGACGATGATTTTTCAATTGCAATTGAATAATGTTTTTCAAAGAATAGTTGTTGGAAAAAATGGTGAGATATAAGCTAAAAACCTTCATAATACTGATAAATGTACTTTAGTCAGCAATTGCGTAAGAATTTAACCTGAACAGGGTTTGTTTATACTTTCTTCAGATACTTTTGGAACTGACTATAGTATCTCTCGAGAAAAGACATTACACAACAGGACATTAAAAAAGAGAAAAGAAAAAGAGAAAGGAAAAAGAGTAAAGGACGACAAGCGAAACGTTGGGAAGACTACGTCAAAAGTGTAGCTGGTCCAGAGTGGATTCAGAGGGCGAGAGACAGACAGAGATGGAAATATTTTGAGGAGGCCTTTGTCGACGGACAAGCTGTACCTAAATAAAAAAAATGCACCAAATATTCAAAAATATAACAATTTAGATATAGGAAATCATATTGCAACTGCCATAAAGAGTTATTTTATTTATTTATATTATCTCTCACCTTAGGATTCAGCACAGTCAGTTTAGTGGGCAGCCCCATTATTCCTTGTGCCTTGACGATCGTGTGTATTATGACTGTCTTGCCGCCGCCTGTGGGGCCCACGATCATGGTGCAGTGCCGCGTCATCATCGTCTCATATAATTGTACCACTTTGTCGACCTGTGGTGATATAATACTTTTCAATATTTAAGGTAAATACTAAGAAACTATTTTATATTTTGCATCATTTATTTATTACACCTCTGCCCAACCCTTCGGGTAAACAAGCCGTGATGTTATGTGTGTGTGTGTGTGTGTGTTATTTATTACTAGCTTTTGCCAGCGACTTCGTCTGCGTGGAGTTCGGAAATTACCCCACGGGAAAGTACAACCGAGATAAAAAGTATCTAAGTCCTAAAACCCAGGTCACGGTGTACCTATGTACCGTTTGTTTACCGCAAATAAACGTATTTTCTTTCTTTCTTCTTTCTTTCTATGTGCCAAAGGAGACGTTCATTAAATGTATGGGGCTTGGTGCTAAAATAATTGAAAATTTAAACAGCCTTCTGAGCTAAATAGGCTGAAAGAGGATAATTATTTTCATGTCTTTGAGCATTTTTTTTTTTACAGCCGCCCGTTTTTTTTTAAACAAGTGTTGCAAAATAAATGCTGGCATCACTAACTACAAGCATTATTTATATTTTAGGGTTTGCAACCCTGTGGAAAATGACGTGACAATGACAGTGTCAGTGTCATTGGGATGTACTATGCCAAATCGAATGCCAAATAATCGAATATCAATTAATCGACCACAATAATTCGAACATCTAAATATCGAATGATTAATAAATTGAACATTCAATATATCGTACAATCAATACATTGAGGGTTTAAAATATCGAATGTTTGTTAGATCGAGCGTTCAACGCATCGCATACTCATACTATTGAAATATCAATATACTGAATACTTTTTATATAGAATACAAGAAAAACACAAAATTTACTAATAAATCACATTTTAATATTTCATTATTATCTTTTAGAGGTACCTTTTAAAATTTTGTGTGAGTTGCAATTGCATGGAGAAACTAATAAATCCATGTTGTTTTTAGTAGATTTTAAACACCTTTTTATAATTTATTACCTACCTCTTGTTTTGAAGACTATTATGATTATATTGAAAATTAATCACAAATAAATTAAATGTATCATTTTACTTTGGGTGATGGATGGTTCATTCGAAACATGTCCTACACTTTTCAGACAAATATTTGTAGTATACATGGTTTGTGTACTATAAGTACATCAACATTGCGCCAGTTATGTTTAAGTCCCATGTAATAGGGGGCGAGCCTATCTACCGGGCACAAATCCAGACTCCGGGCTGCTACTGAAAAATTCGACCACTAGACCAACGAGGCAGTCAAAATAATTATATTGCATTGAAATGAATAAATAAAGGCTATGTGCGTTTTGTTTGTACTGAAACATTTTTCAATTTCTTACAAAAACAGGCGACTGAAAAAATCATATTTAACTACAATCGAGTAGCTTATTAAATAAGCTTTCTAATGAGGTACCTACATCACATTAGCGTTTAAAAATCTTCGACAAAGAAGACAAATCAATTGCAAGTATTTTTTTTAAAGTACTTATATCATTCTGATGCCATCGCTATACAGTCGACTTACGAAAACTGCCTTGAACATACTTAGAACCTTTTCATATTAAACAATGTCTTATCAATGCAAGGCCTGAGTACTGTACATGTACAACGGTACAAATTTTTTGGCGGGTGGCCAAAATCGGAACTAGCACCGCCATGCTACAATGGCGACATTAATTTAACACATGGGTAGAGCTAGTGGCCAGTAATCATAAAAATTATAATAAGACTAGATAGGTACTTAACAAAGCTCTCTCTTTCCTTCAATTCGCTTACTCCTTGCACGTTATTCGCTTTCACTTCATTGATGCGATGTTATGATCCGTGACCACGGCAAACCTCTGCGCTAGTTTTTTAAGTACAGGTTGCTCCAATCCAAGATGCTAATTTAGAAAATTGTAAATAAATCAATAAATAATAACGTTTAATGAAATTAAAATATCTTCATCTAACGAAAAGTCGAAACCATATTCGTGTGTTAAAGTCACTATTAAAGCGGCACGCTTTATAAATAAAAACGAATGTTTGTATGTTTGTCCTCTATGCGTTTCTAAACCTTTGATCTGGTTGTGACGAAACTTTGCTAGGGTCTTCAGAGGAAGCCCGCGAGGGTTTCTGGTTCAATAAAATACAACCAAACACTCTTACTTTTTGTGGCATTGCAACGGGTACAGCTAGTATTCAATAAAAAATATGTCAATTTCACAAATATTTACCAACAACACGTCGCTGTCAATGTCATTTAAGCACCATACGATTCTTGTAGCACTTTATAGAGTTTAATAAGAAAAAGTCACAAAAGTGATCATCGTTTTCGTATAGTGGTTGCATACTAACCTGATGAGGCAGCACGATGTACCCATCCTTCTCCAGCACCTCAGCGACTGCCGAGTTGAAGTCCGGGTAGCCCACGCGTGGACACTCCAGTCCAGGGAACAGGTCCTTGATCTGACCCAGGAATAGCGGGACGTCATCAAACACGAACTTCGGGTGGTTCATGTCTCTGAAATAAGAAAGACGTGTGTATAAAACGCAAGATACAGTAATCTTTAGTCTTATTGCTGTCAATAGGATAATGTTTTCCTTCAGCCAGCAAGTATTTATTATTATTAATTTATTTAATACTTTAAGCACACAAATGTATAGAGGCGGACTTACTGCTTACGTACTGCCTATTACTACTGGGACCCAAACGTTCTGTCTTTGAAGTTAAGGGCCGTAATCCCTCACGCGAGCTTATTGCGGTATGGTGCAAGTAAACCGGTCTTCGAAATTTTTGTTTTTGATGATTTTCATGCCGTGGCCTGTCAAGGTTTCTTTCATCATTTTTTATGACATGAGCCGGGACAACCTTAGTATTAATTCAGCATATACCTGAGAGCTCTCATCAGCACCATGATCTCGCTGAGGCTGGGCGAGTCTCTGCGCAGCTTGCCTGCCATGCGCAGTACTGCTGTGAGTGCGCGTAGGCCCCAGTCGTAGTGCGACTGCTTCGACAGCTGCTGCTGAGCCACGTGGTATAGTACTGTCATCTTCTTAGCTAGGACCTGGTGAGGAATTAAAGGGATTAAAATAGAGTTTGACCTGCGACAGTCTAAAAGTACCTGAGATTTAAGCTACACAGGAGCTACAAATAATGTAATTTATAATATTAGAACTATTTATAATTTGTCTTTGACTTTATTGTTAAAATTTTATACCATTTTTAAAAAAATAATTAAACCTCTTGCTAATTAAAATATCTAGATTTTAATTACTAATAGTTTGACTAGTAATATTATGCTTTCACTAAATCTGATGACTCCGAAAAATTTTATTTGGACATTTTTTTAAAGGATATTCAGCACGAACATTAAAGTTCTCCCCGAATGTGTTCATTGTCCTGAAAGTGAATATATAAATATCTGACGGATTGATGGAGCCTGCCCGTAGGGCTCCTATCTAAAAATTTTCAAATATAATTTTGGCATTCTCTCATCACGCCCCACCTACTCAGCTATCAAGTTTTCGTGCTAATTATGCTTGTTTGAAAACCCTCTGGGCTCCCCTACCATTACCTTCGCCTACAGTGGTACAATACAGGGTAGTTAGATTTGATAAGCTTTTATGGAACATCTTTTATTCATTAAGGAACGCAATAAAAAATATGATAATGAACACGCAACCTTTCCAGCTTACTTTTTTAACGGTTTCATTCGTATCCACTACCATGCATTGTTTCAGAAGTTGCGAAGCATCTTTCTCCTGCTTTTCCTAAACCCTTTTGCAAATTTTGCCTCGCCTAAACCCTTACCACTGATTATTTGCTGATTTTGAACTTATAGTATGGGTAGGCAGCATAGACTCGGTCATTGGGCTCCTGAGTGGTTCTGTAATGTTCTCATTATTTGATAAGTCTCAATATCAATTTGTTTAATAAAACGACAAGATTGGCTAGACCCTTACCTTAGCTGTCAAAAACCCGTCAGCGAACAGCGATATCTGGCATATCATCTCGAGATCCGGCAGGATGCACACGACGGGTCTGAACAACGCCTTCACGGACTCCGGCAGCTCCGTGCGACCCGCGTACCCAGGGTTCATGGTGATGAAGATGCCTACTTTGTGGTCCATCGCTATTTCTTGACCTTCGAACTAAGGGAGAGACATACCGTCTTAATATAAAACGAGTTTTTACTTGACCAATCTTATATATTCCAGCCAGTTTTCGTGTTTCGAGCCTTATTCCGACCTAAGATACAGTTCTTAATACAAAATTTACAACTTAGGCCCGTTTGCACCGCAAATCACTATTACTGGTTTGAAGATGACAGAGACAGAATGATGTTTTAAATATGTTTAGCGTTTAGATTGAGTGAGTTTTGAGTGTGAATTCGAAAATCAAAAATGGTTCGATAGTTTGGCTTACCCATATAGATTTTACTCGTCTCACACGCCAGCAAAATACTGCTTCATATTCTTAACGAACGTCTAAAGGCCTACTTGTCCAAAGAAATTGCACCCAAGCAAGCTGGATTTATGAAAGGGAAAGGCACCCGGGAACAAATATGAACTGTTGTTTAGATTATTGAGAAAGGCTGAGAATTAAATAAACCGACATATATCTGCTTTGTCGACTTATCTGAGGCGTTTGACTTAGTGAAATGGCCAATGTTGTGGAATACTTTGCTAGGAATGGGCACGCTGAAACATCTGGAGCATTTATTGCGAAAGCTATACGAAACAGGCACAGCTTCAGTTCGAACCGATGAAATCTTGTCGAACAATTTCCATCTTGGTGCAGGTATACGTCAAGGTTGCACAATATGACCGCTCTTTTTCAATTAGTACACCGAGCTCATCATGCTCTTTACTCTGGAAGACTGGACAGACGGTGTCTCAATCGGTGGCTACAAAAATACAAATCTGCGATACGCTGATAACACCACGCAATTTGCTACTAACGCAAGTCATCTAGAGGAATTACTTCGTAAGATGGAGAGTGTGAGCCTCGAATTCGGACTAAAGTTTAACCGCAAAAAACTAAGGTGATGATCGTGGACCGCGCTAACAACAACTCGACCAAAGTCTCTAAAATTGCGAACTGCGACGTGCTCCAGTCCTACTTACTATCTTGGAGTTCGGTTGGATGCAAACATGAAATTAAGAGGTTAAAGAGACTAAGAGAGAAGAGTATGGCGATAACGGAATCATCAATGGAAAACCTGAAAAAAGTCTGGAGAAACAGATATATTACAAAAGCCACTAAGATCCGGCTTGTTCAAACACTGCTTTTCCCTGTTCCTTTACGCTGCTGAGACATGGACGCTGCGTGACATCGAGAAGAAGATAGACGTTCTGGAAATCTGGTGCTGGAGAAGAATGCTTAGGATATCGTGGATCGAGTTTCGCACTAACACCTCTATACGCCAAGAACTCGTCATCAAAAAAAGTCGGACGCGGACGCTCACCCATGAGATAGACTGACCAAATTAAATACGCAGTGGGCGATCCCATGCACAAGTGCAATAAAAACACCAAAAACTCGAGTAGATGGCGAAAAATCGTGAGGCGAATCACATCGGCCCTTGGACAAGAAACTACATGAAGACCAGGCATGACCGCTCTAACAAAATTGGTACGAAGAAGAAGAGTTTAAAGCTGGGTCTAAAGATAAATCTTGTTTTGCAATAATGCTGATTATGTTTTACATTCGATTCTGTATGAAAATAAGGTGTTCTGTGATTATAACCACGGTTTTGACTTTTATAGAAAGAAAAATAAAAATAGTTTTTTTTGGAATTTATTACAACAAAAAACACCTAAAAACAAATAAAAAGAAAGAATACAAAGGCTTATGCCGAAAGGCGAAAAGCTCAGTATAATGTCGTTACTACACTACCGACTACCACCTAACGCTGATTTGACCACTATCTCACCAGATGGTGAGCGATGATGCGGTCGACGATGCAGCACGCTTGCCTAGACGAGTACCTAACTAATTTATTCGTGACTCGAAATGTCAGACTGTTGAGATTCACCAGTTTTTCGCAAGATCGAAATCTTCTAAGCAATACTGGTGTCGAAATCCAGCATTCATTAGATAGCCTATTTAATAACATAGTAAAACAGTACCCTCCTTTTGGTCTTCACCGCAGTCAGGTCAAAAACCACTCACAGTAAATCTCTTGAGCTTCATCAAGAGCGCGGACCGGATGCACTGCAGCTGCGTGGAGATGACGGACAGCACAGAGATGTCGATCCTGTTAAACTCGTCGAAGCAGCCCCACGCGCCGCACTGGCACAGCCCGGCCAGGATCTGCCCCACGGCGCGGAAGTCCATGCCTTCACCGCAGTTTGTGACCACGCACAGGAGCCCTAGGGCTTTTGCTAGGTCTTTTGTGGTTTCTGTCTTACCGGTGCCGGCGGGACCTAGATGTTTGGCGTAGGTGAATGTTTTCGGTCGTTGATAAACTATCGTGCAGAGGATGATTTCGGACTGTGCTTATGATGATGATAGACTAGACTACATATAAATTAATCGCGGGAATCGAAATTGTTCGATTTCTTTTGAAAGCTGAGAGTTATTGGCAGCATTTACATCAATAATTAATTGGCTTTACAAGGGAGATAAACATTTATTCAGACTTCCAAGTGTAATACTTAAAGAGTTTCAACAGGAGAGGACTTAATTCTACAATAGAAAATTAAGGCCTGTGTTACAAAATCTGTTCATTCCAGCAATTTGTAGTTATAAGTTAGTGCATTATGTTTTTTTTTATATTACCTGCAGGCGCCCCACCAAGTTGCATGGTGAGAGCTTGTGTGATGGTGAGGTAGATTCGATCGGTGAGCGGTGTGATCACCAGTCGGCCGTTCAGACCCATGTATTCGCAGCCGTATTCGAAGATACCTGCAATAATTATGAATACTTTTTATGTTTCTGATTCAGCCAATTTATTGTAAACTGACTTGCCCACGGCTTCGCCCGCGTGGAGGTCGGAAATTATCCCACGGGAACGTATTACCGAGATAAAAGTATCCTATATCCTAACCCGGGTCATGGTCTACCCATGTGCCATTAAATTTCATCCAAATCCGTTCAGCCGTTTTAGCGTGAAAGCGTAACAAACAACGTTATTTTCGCATTTATAATATAATTAAAAAATAAATAAATAAATGATTATTAATAAATTCATTAATTTATAATATAATTTATATATTTAGGAAGGATATCATCATGTATAGCTCCATCTCTTTCGCACAAGTAAGATTAAAATAATATTGCTATAAGATCTAGTAGAATAAACTCTATTATGTCTTTTGTTACGTCAACCTACGTCGAGATACGTTACTATACCATTAACTTAACTACACTTAATTATACTAATAACCTGTGCACTGTCTGATCCACAAATTATCATCTTTCTTGAGCCAGTAGAACCGCAGCTGACTCTCCCATTCGAACTCGCTGGCTTCCGTCACGTTGTCACGCACAAAGCCTTCGATTATATCACGTGCATGCACGTCGATCGTGCATATTGTACGGAACTTGAGGCGATCGTTCGGTGATAGGTCTGAGGAAGCAAGGAATTTGATATGTAGCGAGAGAAATACTGAATATATCGCGGCAAAGTGTGAATTTTTGTAAGAGAGAAGCCGAAGCGAAGCCGGTTTTAATTAACTTAATTATCAGTAAAGTAAAAATTAATTTATTAACTTAAAAATATATGTCTTTTCTTTACCGAATTTAACACCATCTATCGTCAAAAAACTAAACTGAACAGGCGAAAACTAAATAAAATGTGCATTATTCCTCCATCTCGTTTTGGCTGACACATTTTTTCTACATTTGTCTCTATCGTAACCCGTTGTACACCGGCTTGCTCTCGTCCATTATCAAGCTGTGCCACGTGATCTGAAGTAACGTCATGACGGGAGCGCTATTGTATGAATTTTAAGATCCCGATTATGATGTTTTGGCACCGGGTTATTTTAGAAATTTTTGTTGTTGTTGTAATTCAAAGCTAATAATAGGCTTTTTTGTTGTTTGAATTTTATGATAAATTAAATACCCGTAACTATATTTTTTGGCAATAGTAGACACTATTGACTGAGCCATTTTTCAATAGCGGTAGAATTGCTAGTGCGAACCTCCGAAGGGAAGCCGGTAGGAATCGTGTATAGGCTGCTTTCGCCACTGATTACTAGTATAACTTATCAGGGCTGCCTCAATTTATGTATGACACAATGTTTGAGATGATTTTTTCGAATGTAATAGGACATTGGATGCGCCTGTGATGTCCACAGCTGGAGTGGGGTCGAAACCGTATGCCTCCATGCTGGCTGTGCGAGTTCGCAAATTTTTGTGAGGCAGGAAGCTGTCATAAGTGTACTATAGAGGCACTTAAGCACAATATGCTTTATTTATCCTTTGCAAAAAAAAAAAAAAATACAAGACCCTAATATTAACATACGAAACGGCTAAATGCTTTTATACATATGAAATACGCATTGAAGATATGGAAGGGATAAAACATTGTACTACGCAGCCGTTAATAGGACCGCAGGCTTATTACGTATGCGGGATGTTCGAAAGAGTTACCGTGGCCCCGGCACAGGCAAATGAAGGAACATGGGTGGGTTTTAGTCAGTAAAAGTCTGACATGCCCTCCCGCTCCGCGCAGA
The DNA here is from genome assembly GCA_947568875.1 of Fissipunctia ypsillon. NCBI lineage: Eukaryota > Metazoa > Arthropoda > Insecta > Lepidoptera > Noctuidae > Fissipunctia > Fissipunctia ypsillon. Next base: position 7,448,384 of record OX387659.1, on the reverse strand, counting down.
GCGGGAGAAGTTATTTGATGATTTCCCACCCAAAGAAAAGGCTTATTACGTATCTTGAAGCCCAGCGATAGCAAAATTTGCGTAATAATTGCTCTTAAATCGCAAATCCGTTTTATGTATCAGCGATAGCCACACCATAGCAAACTAGCGATAGTGCTGCCTCTATGGAACAAACAGTTAAGGCAAAAGCGCCAGGTAGCCCGGGAAATTCAAATTTTCTTACGTTTTTTGCTATTTGCAAGTCAGTATTAGGTTGTATGTTGATCAAAATATGATTCGCGACCGTAAAAAATATGTATTTACAGAATTAACACATTAAACGCCATGGGGGACACAACATATTTTTTTTTTTTTTTTTTTTGTGGATGGGAAATCATCAAATGACTTCTCCCGCTCTGGGCGGAGCGGGAGGGCGTATCAGACTTTTACTGACTAAAACCCACCCGTGTTCCTTCTGTTGCCTGTGCCGGGGCCACGGTAACTCTTTCGAACATCCCGCAACCCTAGCTGGCATCGGCCCTAGCGGACCCCGTCAATAGTGCTGACATCTCTTTGAGGCGCGCGTGGAACACGACGCGCCGTCGACTCGGGCTTGGTCCTTACCGGACGGCGAGCTACCCATTGCTCGCCGTCCGCAAGCCCGCGCCTACGGTGGCCGGGAATCGGCTGCCAATTCCCGACGCCCAGGGTGTCTCCTGCGGCGACTAGGGGCGTGAGGGTGCAAAGCTTGCCTCTCCCTCACGCGTCCCGCCTCCTCCTTCACGAGCATTACTGCTTCGCAGAAGGAGGTAATGGCTTCCCATGCACTCTCGCTCCGTACCATGGCCTGGACCAGGGCCGGACGGGGACAACATATGGGCCTCACTTAGGTAGTCGATAGAGCCAGGCCAAAAATAACAAGTTTATAAAATTTCATGTATAAGTTTTTATTGTTCGAGGGGTTATAAAATGTGGTAAATAACCTAAAAAACATCGAATAAATGTAATTAGTGACTTAATTTTTCTAAAACACTAGTGTCACTCATTAGTTGTCCCCCATGGCGTACGCGGTAAATAATTCGCATGTCCGTTAGCGGGGGCCGCGGGGGTCGAGGTGTCGCCATCCCCGCTCGTGCCCGCGCGCCGCCGCGCCGCCTGCCGCCTGCTCGTCGCGATTCCCGAGCGCTTATTATGTGTTAGTGAACACTGGAAGCACGTTGGCGCCGCCTACAGGTAACCAACGTCAAATAATACCTTTCACAGAAAATCCTGGCTTGCCTACCTACCTTCGCTTAGCAATGACTAACAAAATCCTGGCTTGCCTACCTACATTCGCTTAGCAATGACTAACAAAATCCTGGCTTGCCTACCTACCTTCGCTTAGCAATGACTAACAAAATCCTGGCTTGCCTACCTACCTTCGCTTAGCAATGACTAACAAAATCCTGGCTTGCCTACCTACCTTCGCTTAGCAATGACTAACAAAATCCTGGCTTGCCTACCTACCTTCGCTTAGCAATGACTAACAAAATCCTGGCTTGCCTACCTACCTTCGCTTAGCAATGACTAACAAAATCCTGGCTTGCCTGCCTACCTTCGCTTAGCAATGACTAACAAAATCCTGGCTTGCCTACCTACCTTCGCTTAGCAATGACTAACAAAATCCTGGCTTGCCTACCTACCTTCGCTTAGCAATGACTAACAAAATCCTGGCTTGCCTACCTACCTTCGCTTAGCAATGACTAACAAAATCCTGGCGCCTACCTACCTTCGCTTAGCAATGACTAACAAAATCCTGGCTTGCCTACCTACCTTCGCTTAGTAATGACTAACAAAATCCTGGCTTGCCTACCTACCTTCGCTTAGCAATGACTAACAAAATCCTGGCTTGCCTACCTACCTTCGCTTAGCAATGACTAACAAAATCCTGGCTTGCCTACCTACCTTCGCTTAGCAATGACTAACAAAATCCTGGCTTGCCTACCTACCTTCGCTTAGCAATGACTAACAAAATCCTGGCTTGCCTACCTACCTTCGCTTAGCAATGACTAACAAAATCCTGGCTTGCCTACCTACCTTCGCTTAGCAATGACTAACAAAATCCTGGCTTGCCTGCCTACCTTCGCTTAGCAATGACTAACAAAATCCTGGCTTGCCTACCTACCTTCGCTTAGCAATGACTAACAAAACACCTGCAGATTTTTACTGCTTTTTGGTTCCTGATGAAGTTTTTCAGAAGATAGTTGACGATACGAATCAGTTCGCTATCAACAGAATTGCCACGCGCCAGGCTTCAAAGGCAGCACGAATTCGTAACTGGTCACCTACTAATTTGCCCGAGATGAAAAGCTTTTTTGCATTAATAATATTTATGGGATTGGTAAAACTTCCAAAGTTGTCAGATTATTGGTCTAAGGACGAAATAACAGGCCATCGTTTTGCTGCAACGATTATGCCTCGTAATCGCTTTGAATTGCTTCTCCAAATGCTTCATTTTTCCCAGCATGACGATGCTCACAAATCTGATAGATTACACCGTATTAGATCCTTACTGGATGTAATGAATACTAATTTTGCAAAGCATTATACTCCTGCCGAAGATCTATGTATCGACGAAAGCGTTGTGCCGTTCCGCGGCAGACTCATTTTTCGTCAATATAACAAGCAGAAGCGCCACAAATATGGCATAAAAGAATTTAAATTATGTACACTACCCGGATATACATATAAGATCAACGTTTATGCTGGAAAAGAAAACGACCAAGTCAATACAACGCCGGCAAACGTCGTCATGTCCCTTTGCAGTGGCTTGTTAAACAAAGGTCACACCTTATACACAGATAATTGGTACACGAGTATTGATTTAGCAAGGGATCTATTAAAAAATGAAACCCATCTCGTAGGTACCATTAGAAAGAACAGAAGACATATTCCAAAAGTAGTTACAGATGCTAAACTGAAAAGAGGTGAATATGTTGCCAGAGAGAGTGAAGATGGAATTACAGTCATGAAGTGGAAGGATAAGAGAGATGTACTGGTTCTATCTACAAAACATTCCGACCAATTTCAGACAATCACAAAGCGGGGGAAAACTGTTCTGAAACCGAAAATTGTTCTAGATTATAACAGAGCAAAAGGAGCAGTTGATTTGTCTGACCAAATGGCGGCAAATTCCACGCCATTAAGGAAATCAGTCAAATGGTATAAAAAAGCTGGTATTAACTTGCTCTTAAATACTGCACTTGTCAATGCATTAATAATAATATATCAGACAGTAACCGGGAAAAAAATCCAAATAGTCGAGTTTAGGAAACAGGTGTTGAAGGGATTGTTGACGAGAAGTGAGCAAACCTCAGACGAGATTTCAAGGCCAAGAAGAATGAAACATAAGCTTACAAAGAAAGACGGTACTAACAAAAATAATCGGCGAACATGTCAGCAGTGCTATAAAGAAAATACAAAAGTAATGGGGCGAGTTCTAGCCAAAAACAAGACTAAAAAGGTTGTTACCTTTTGTGAAACCTGTCCTAATAAACCATTTCTTTGTTTTGAGTGTTTCCATAAAATTCATTAAACAATTTACTTAATAAGATACCATTGATCTCAATCTGTAGTCTGATTTATTTGTTTTCTAATTGTTAATAACTTTAAATAAATAGTCACATTTTTTATTTACACATGCGGTTTCACTTAGCAAACTACCCCCGAATGAGTAAAGTTACTTATATTACTGTATTTATACTAATTTATAGTAGAACCTTAATATTTTGGCTAGTAATATTTGAAAACCATAATAACTATCACATTATTTAAATAAAATTATGAAATGATGATACACAATCCCACATTGAAATTCTTGTCCCATTACATGTTGTGAGATTATATGAAATATTTTTCTAAGTCACATTTTTTTCTAAAAACCAAGTGCAAATAATTTGTCTACAGGGCCGTGGGGGTCACGTCTAATACATATTTGCTTCACATTTATGCCTGACGGCTCAAACGAAACGTTTAAAGTCGCCTCTAGCTCGCGGACACATGGTGTCCCCCGCGGCTCTAACGGAACAATTGCATGTCGACTATATGGTGTCCCCTATGGCCCAAACAGAAAAACTCAAAAATCAAGGCGGCGTTTAACGTGTTAAAGTCATCAATACAACTCTTTAAGACCAGGTAATTCTATTGAATGACTATTTCATGAAATCTTGACAATTAGGATTATACAAATTTATGGAGTGATATTACTGGTCTTGATGATTATAATTCTGTACATGCATATTTGTTACAGCCGCGAATGATACTTAAAAATACAACTTAATACTGACTTGAAAAAAACTTAAGAAAATTTGAACTTCGCGGGATACTTGGCGCTTCCCCCTTAACTAAAATGTGCATTTTCCTATAATTCCTAAGATCGCATGGTGATCGCGATTATTTCGTATTATGCATGGTTTTTGACAGCAGAGCGACAGCCATCGGCTAGCAAATTTAGCTGTCAAATTGCGATAACCTTTCTCTTGTTGTTGATCATTTTAGAAAACGTTCGGCTTTGTGAAGCCTCAGCTCGGTCATCCATATTTGTGTGAATGTGCCATATAATTGATCGGATACGTTACAGCCTATGTGATAATGAATCTAATGAAGGTACTTACCCTGCCTCACTTTAACCACAAGTCCATCTAACTGTTCGTTCTGCTGTAACAAATGTTCCTTCATGGCTCTCTTGTTGCCCTTTCGTATACGTATGAACGTTTCCTCCGTTTCGGCCGTCCACCACACGCCATTTGCGGCTAGGCAGACCATGCCTTGGTATTCCAAAATCCATTCAGTTCTGGTAAAAGTGTAAGAAATTGTAAATTTTGATGCCAGTGTGCAAAGACAAAACACTCACGTGTATCAAACGATATTTATCAACCGGTTGCGAGGAAACAATAAATCATAAACATAATATTTTGTAACAAATATTTGCTCGCGGTATTTTTTTCGTGGGCCGTGCTTTCGCATTCTGAAGGAGAGGCCCTACCTCGAAGCCGCCAAACAGCCTAATTTAAAAAATATTAAATCTAATGTTTTATTTATAGAACACTAATTAATATTAATTTGTTGACAAAAATAAATAATTTGATGAAATATAATATTATTTTATATATTTACACAGTTATACTGGTTGACTTGTAAGTTGACGTATTCCTTCCTGAGCGCGATAGTGTGACCCATTTGCAACAATTAAGCACCGCACAAAGCCTAGGCGACAATACACGGGATTCGAGAAAACCCAATTTTAAGTATTCTTGAAAATTTCCCTTGCCGCAGCCGCGGGGTTACGAATCCCATTGGCTAGCATACGAGGTATGCTCTCTCTAGCGTATATTCTTCGAGCTGCTCGTAAGATTTCACCATTTAAGAAATACACTCGCACCATCTCGTTCGGTAGGTACGACACACGCACGGCGCGGTGCTTACGCGGGAAAGTGACGACGCGAAGTTACGCCAGCGCGTGCGCACGAGCAGACTGTCGCCCACGGCCGCTGCGCCGCCCTGCCGCCCGCGCCCATTGATATTACTATGAAAAGATTGTGGCCACATTTTGCGGATTTCAAGTCGGGCAAGCAATTAATGGAAATGTGTTCTAATACTGACACTGAATCACCAAAAAAAAAAAAATTATGCTCTGGTTAAAAACTTTTCCTATATTTCTCTTGTTTATTGCAAATGGTAATTCATTTTAACTGAAAAAAAAATGTTCTTTTAGCTTGAATAATTTTATCTGTATTGGCTCTTCACCTTGGCACCTTCCAGTTCCTCCCGTAGTAGAATATAGCCTTTTTAGTGATAAACTTGTTTGTGTTCCGCATCTCAATGAACACCAGGTTCATCCAGTCTTCGACGCGACCCTCAGTGTAGACCACATACCGGAATTCCATAACCTAAACAACAATAACAAGGCTATAAGGAAAATTATACAGGGTGGCAGGGACATCGACGCGCACCCTGTTACCATGGATTCAGTACATGATTCTGGACCTCCTGCGTAGAAATTTTTCGTCGGTTTCATTTTGCCGACAATGGATTCGAACCCAGGACCTCATGATCAGCAGTTGCGCTTGTGACCACTAGTCCAACGAGGCAGCAGTGAAATTTCTTGTTTTAACATAAAGTATATCCTATGATACTCGGCAATACTGTAGCTTCCCATTAGTGAAAGGATTTTCTGAATTGGATCAGTAGTTCCGAAGTTTACCCGTTTTATACAAACTCACAGTTTACCTCTTTATAACATTAGTATAGATTGAGTAATAAAAAACCGAATTACCTCTGCTTCAGCGGATATCATTTTGGCGGCCACGGGACGGTTGGTGTGATCGACATACAGATCCAAAGAGCGAATATTATCGAACATCTGAAATATACTTACTTGTTTAATCTTCAAAATTAAAGCTAGTCTCTATTTTTAAAACTAGATTGAAAGAAAATAAATGTATACAACAACAAGCGGTATGAAGAGTACATTAATTTTGACCTAAATTAGAAAAGTACTTACATGGCCGGCCAAACAAAAAAAAAAACTTACTATTCCGCAGGAATATGTTTTTTTTTCTTAATTTTTTACGATATGACTAAACCTGTAGTCATACTCAGTCAAGTTACATGAGTTCGAAAAATCAGCTGTTCCCTACATTTTGATGAGTTATGCGAGCATAAATGTAGGGAAGAGCTGATTCTTTTTCGTGAAGTCAGGTTTGGTTCCATAGTAAAAGTTGTTTATAATGATGAGTACAATGATCCCTTAAGAGGATGCCCATGAATTCAATTTTATCCTGTATATACTAGTCGCGCGTCAAAATTTGCTTGCGCGATGCAGGATTTCGCTTTAGTTCATTGTGATGCGTAGTTCGCATGTGGGGTTGTAGATGCCACCACGTATCAAAAGCACTTACTTTAATCATATGTTCCTGCACACAGCTGCACTCGCTGCTGCCGAGAATGGAAAGCAGCTCATCCGTCGAAATGAAGAAGAAACGTGGGAATATTCTCCGCTTTGAGTCCAAGTAATCATTTAACGATTTCTGGCATCTGTAAATAATTTTTATTTGTTACCCCTCTCATCAAATCATTGCTGACTTTAGAAAAGGATGCCATGCAGCCATCCCTACATATTAATGCATATTATGCAATCAATTCTGTAAATACATATTTGTTATGGTCGTGATTCATACTTTATCAACATACACCCAACCACTGAGCTGCAAGTTGCAAATTTTAATGTCACGGGCTTCATTAGCGCTTCCTTCTTAAGTACAGTATTCCCAAATTAATAATGCGCATGCAGATCTTCGCTAATTGTCGTATTCCCGGAAACACAGTTCACAAAACACACAATTCTACTAAATTATGCTTGAAGAAAATGCACTTAACCACTCTATATACATATCGTCTTCCGACGCTCGGGGAATACGACCGTTGCCGAACAGTGACGAAGATTTCTATGCGCATTATCACTTTGGGAGACCTGTAGTGGGGCGCGTCATTTCAGAGTAGACAAGCTCTACAGTACTAGTTTTACTATCCATAACTCATCGTCATATGCCAAGCCTATTCCCAACTATGTTGGGGTCGACTTCCAGTCTAATCGGTTGCAGCGACTACCTATCTGGCCTCAAAAATCCAGTTACTAGGTGACTTGATATTTTATTTATTAAACGCTTTGTTGTACACCATAAAACAAAAAGCTCAAACATATCTATATAAATAAATAAAATTGGAGTGTCTGTTTGTAATGTCAAAATAGCAGGTTTTTACTAAATGCATATGAAAGTATACACATACTTAAAACAAAAAAAAAAACAAAAAAATTTTTTTTTTGACTGTCTATTCCGGCTAATCTCCGAAACGGCTGGACCAATTTTGACGGGACTTTCACTGGCAGATAGCTGATGTTATAAGCAGTAACTTAGGCCACTTTTATTTTAAAAAAGATTTAGGTTTCCACCCAAAAAAAATTAAATCCATGAAATTATGAAAAAAATCCGATTCAAATAGGGAAGTATTGTCATCCACGCGGGCGAAGCCGCGGGCAACAGCTAGTTTAAGATATAGTATGACCGAGACCTTTGTACAGCGCCTCAGGAATGCGCGGCGCGGCGGGGGGCAGCATTGACGAATGAGCGACGGGACGTCGTGAGCGTTGACGAATGAGCTGCGGGACGCCGTGACCGTTAACAAATGAGCGGTGGGACGCCGTCAGCGTTGACGTATGAGCGGCGGGACGCCATGAGCGTTGACGTACGAGCGGCGGGACGCCATGAGCGTTGACGTATGAGCGGCGGGACGTTGTTAGCGTTGACAAATGAGCGGCTTGCACCGCCCCCCCCCCTCCATCTCACTGCGCCTAAGGCCTGTCACCTAAGGCGCGGTACAGCAGTTTCACTCAAACTATAGCGAACACTGGGCGGTCTTATTATATATACATATACTACTTTTACTTCCCATACTCTTTGTTTAAAAACACTTACTTCTGCAGGCCGACGCCCAGGGCAATGAACTCCTCTAGTCTGCCACTCATAGTGCAGCAGTCCACCACGTTTAGCCTTTTAGCCGTATCCAACATGATCTGAAATATTTTAAATATAATTAATATTTGACTGTGGAAAACAATTTTTTTTTTGGAAGGATTGAATTTATGGGGTCAGACTACTATAATTTTATAGGGTTTCGTACGTCCATATGAAAAAACAAATCCTTTATAGGATCACTCGTTTGTCTGTCTGTCTGTCCGTCTGTCACAGCCAATGCTCCGAATTTAATGCACCGATTGAATTGAAATTTGGTAAGTATACATATGAATTTTTGTGACCCAAACACGGACGTGTAACGTAAATAAATGGATTTTGAATATAGGGGTCGCTTTCGGTAGGCAAATAAAAAAATATAAAATGAAGTTTTACACAAACTGTACCATGTGCATGTACTGTAACATATCAAGTGAAAGGGTTTACTGTGAGGGTCTATAATATTATTTTGTTACAATTTTAAAATTAAAATTATTTTTTTAATAATATAATAAAAAAAATAAAATAATTATATGTTATAATTTTTATTTTTTTTTTTGTAGTTTAAATAAGATTTTATTTATCTTTTATACCGGAACATAATATTTACATAATATATAAGCTAACAGGCTTAAAATAATAATTATAATATGTAAATATGTAAAAAAAATATATATATATAATCATAGGGCATCAAAAAATTCGTCCGCATCGCTGTCAACAGGAAAAGTGCCCAAAAGGCCACATTGGGCATTGCCACGTTGTATGGCGATGCTGATTCTTTGGCCAAAGAATAGGCCAGCCCTTTGGTCACGTGAAGAGTCGACCAACCACTCGGCACGGCATTCGGACCCCATGGCCCTAGTGTTTCAACCCCAAACGGCTCTAACATATAACTCCCAAAAAGATCGGAATATTTTCGCCGTATGAGGTTTTCCGCACCTGCAGCAGCCGCCCCAGCATAGCCCGCCGTACTAGGAAGATGGGATGGCGCAAGGGTGTCGACACATGTTGCGTCCCACACCAAAGGCCTGCCTAACTTCCAAGGCGTTATGGTCATTCCGTCTGGTCTCTTGCCATCGTCGCGTGCCAAGCCGTTGGGTTCTAAAACAGCTGGCACCCCGGCGGTGACAAGAGCACGACGGATAATGTCATGAATGCTGGCGTGCCGTGCTATCCGGCCTGCGCTCTTACTACAAGACAGGCCATGATGTCCGAGGCAGTTGACGACTTCACCGCACTGACAGCGATGTGGAGTCCCGCAAGGAGCGCCCAGACGCAGACAAATAGCAAGCCGGAAGGTGGAGTTAATAATTAATAAATTTATTAATTAATATATTTTTTAAAGTTATTTAAGAAATAGATGAAAATTGAGCATTACCCCTTTATCTCCGAAACTACCGAACCTAAAATTTTGAAAAAAATACAGTCAATAGTTCTATACTAACATAAAGATTACATGAACCTACAAGAAGCCTATGGTCTTAAAATAACATGGTAAATCTCTCAATATTGTGCGTACAAACCTACATTTGCAGTTGGAATGTATGGGAGAACATATATTTCAACTATAATGTTAAATTTGATCTTAGGATGAATTGATCAAACTACGGAAGCCTTTGAGGTGTAGTAGTACTACCTATAGTATAAGGTCTATGACCCTATCCATATGAATGTATCTTCTATTAATATATTAACACATTTATACTCTTGCAGTCAGTAATTAAAGGTAATCGCTTGAGAACAGTTGTTTCAATAACACTACATCCTCACATGGCGACCCTTGCCATTTTTGGGGCGCGTGACGCGACTTCTATCTCGGCGTAGTGTTACGGCTCCAAAGCAAAGTAAATAAATTAAACTCTTTGTAATAAATTGGCGTGAAAATATTTGTGGATAATGGAACTTTCGTAATTAAAATGAATCAAGTACATTTAAAAAGTTAATTTAACGCCCGGAAATCAGTGAGAATGTGTCGTTCCAACGTAGAAAAGGAGACGGTCTTCGTGAACCAGAATTCTGCTGGTTCCAATAATGCACACGTTGAAGAATTGAAGGCACATATTTCGACGATCAGTATTATCCTCATAGTAATTTGCGTTTTACTGGGTCTTGGCATTATATATTTTGCGTGGAAGCAGTACAGGAATTGTCACCATTCCTGGATCAGGGACCAGATTTTGCAGAACAGCCTGCGACGATCGTTCAACCGTTCCAGAGCAATTCGCGGAGAAGAGCAAGCAAATCTTCCAATGACGTAGAAGTCGGAGTATTCATCATACTCATCTGGCAGCTGTGCGGTATCATTTATTTAGTGAAGTGCATACTAAGTGCGTCTCAAGTGCGTTGTGCGTATTATAGTGCGTAAGATGAATTCGCGAATCATCATATAAATAAAGAGACAATAAAATGATAATAGACATTAAGAATTAAAATAATGAACTCTAAGATAAATTAGCAGTTTAAGTTTGTTTTGAGTGATCGTATATCATCATGTATCATCTTACACGCTGTGTCCCCTACTACAGTAATTCACTGTGAGAATCGGGTATGTATTAAATGGTTTAATTAATATATATTACTTTTGCATGAGGGAATGGAAGATGAATTGTTACTTTGTTTAAATGATCTTATATCAATAAGGAAATATTTAATTAAAAAGGGAAAAACACGATTTAAGGGTAATATTGTTAAGAATAAATTATGTGAGGTTGAAACAATTTATGAGAAAAGTAAAGGATTAATAAAGCTATTATCTACAAAACCAGGAGTAAAATCAGAATTGTTAAAATCATTATCAGCTACGAAAAGCGAAATAGAATCGTGTTATTCGCAAATTAATGGGTTGTGCGCTGTAATTAAATCAGACTGTGATAGTGACAGTGATATTTCTGAAGCAAGTCCAAATTCAGAATCAATCATGGAGTTCGATTTAAAAACGGCATGTAGTTTGATTCCTGTAATGACCAATAACGAAAATAATATCAGAAGTATCATTGACTCTATAGAAATGTACGCAGACATGTTGTCGGAAACGGGGAAAAAGTTACTAATGACATTCGTTTTGAAAAGTAGATTATCAGAAAATGCAAAATTACGTATAACCAATAATTACACATCTGTGAACGATTTTGTCAGAGATTTACGTGTTGCACTTTTACCAAAAAAATCGTTTACTGCAATACAATCACGATTACAAAACGCAACGCAAGGCTGGCGTACAATTGATCAGTTTGGAACAGAATTAGAAAAGTTATTTACTAATCTGACCATATCGCAAGCAAATGGTAATTCTGATAGTTATTCCGTACTCAAGCCCATAAACGAAAAATTGGCAATTAAGCGATTCGCAGATGGATTGAAGGATTCGAGACTAAGTACGATTATTGCTGCACGTAATTATGACAGTTTAAAGGACGCGATCCAGGCAGCGAAAGATGAAGAGTTGACATCGGCATCGACTTCGACCAACGAAAATGTCATGCAGTTTTCACACCGCGGAAGAGGTAAGTTTCATAACAATAACAACAACTTTAGGAATGGCCGTGGTTCTCATAGTCAGCAGTTAAACCAACGCAGTCGAGGACATCATTATCAGCATAATTCAAATAATTTGAGAGGTAATTTTAGCCATAATTCAAATAACTTCGGCAGACGTGATTTCAATAACTCACGTGGGCGATCATCCCATAACTATCGTGGTAACGGACGTGGACGAGATTATAAAACTTCGAACGAGAATCGATCGAGTAATGAAACTCGTAGTAAAGGTCGTACCAATAGAATATTTTATTCCAGCAATGAACAAGATAAGAACGATAGTATGCCTACAACAAACGAAATGCAGTTTTTTCGATCTTAAACATAACATTTTAGCTTTGCAAGGTAAGGCAAAATTTTTAGCATTATACATAGGTAATAGGAAATATTATTGGTTAATAGATACCGGAGCATCTTTGTCCGTAATTAAAAAAGATGCGTTACCATACGATAGTGCAGTAATTAGAGATGAAACCATCATAAATGGTATTGGAGGTAAAATTAGTTCATCAGGGTTTGTTCAACTTAGCTTGACTCATCGTGATGACCAACACTTTGTTGACTTTAATATCAAGCTTCATGTTTTTGATAACATACCATTAAAGGCAGATGGAATATTAGGTTTAGATTTTCTTTGTCAGTACGCTTCAAATATAAACTTAGAAACTAATGTCATTAACCTATCTAATTATGGAAAGTATTATTCATTAGAACTAAGTGATGTCATAGATTACTCAGCTGAGGTGTTACATATCCCAGCACGAAGTGAGTCGATACATTATTTGCTATTAAATATTGAGAATATGAATGACTGTATTATCCATAGCGAACAGTTAGCGGAAAATGTTTTTCTAGCGGGATGTATTGGACGAATAAAAAATAATAGATTACCGGTTAAAATTCTGAACACTAACGAGCATGATATTTACCTACCAACTTTTCAACCACAGATATATTCAATTGAAGAGTTTCACTTATGCAATTTTAAATCAAACGCTAACAGTTTAGAACGAGCAAAGAACTTATTAAACATTTTAAATTTAAATCATTTAAAAATGGACGAACGGAAATCAATTGAAGAATTATGTTCTAAATATTCGGATGTTTTCTTTTTACCAGGTGATAAGTTAACGACTACAAGTGTTTATGAACAATCCATAACTATAAAACCAAATACAAGTCCGGTTTATACGAAGCAGTACCGATTGCCGCATTCTTTGAAAAATGAAATAAATAGGCAAATTCAAAAAATGATTGACAATGACATTATAGAAGAGGCGAAGAGTGAATGGTCGAGTCCTGTTTTACTGGTACCAAAAAAAAGTAGCAACGATAAAAAATGGCGACTAGTGGTCGATTATCGGAAGCTTAATGACCGTATTGTAGACGATAAATTTCCTTTGCCAAGTATTACGGAAATTTTGGATTCGCTCTCTGGCTCAGTCTATTTTTCGCATTTAGATCTTAATCAAGGATATTACCAAGTAACTTTAGATAAAAACAGTAGAGAGTATACAGCGTTTACAACTAGTACTGGGCAATACCAGATGAAGAGGCTACCTATGGGATTAAAAACAAGTCCGAGTGCTTTTAGTAGAGTAATGTCAGTTGCTATGTCTGGGTTAACATACGATAAATGTTTTATATATTTAGACGATTTAGTAGTCTTTGGGAGAAATTTAGATATCCATAATAAAAACTTAACAGACGTCTTGGAAAGACTTAGGAAAATTAATTTAAAATTAAATCCAGAAAAATGTAATTTTTTAAAGAAAGAAATTCTTTATTTAGGGCATTTAGTATCAGGAAATGGAGTCTTACCCGACCCAATTAAAGTAGAAGTATTGCAAAATTACCCTGTACCAAGTAATACCGATGAAGTAAAAAGATTTGTAGCATTTTGTAACTATTATAGGAAATTCATTAAAAACTTTGCAAGAATAACTTGTCCATTAAATAAATTAACTAGAAAACATGTACCATTTGTTTGGACTGAAGAGTGTCAAAGTGCGTTTGAAGCAATGAAACATGCTTTAAGTACACCACCAGTATTAGATTTTCCAGATTTTTCAGAAAATAATGAGTTTGTCATTCAAACAGATGCGTCAGGGACGGCTATTGGAGCAGTCTTGTGCAATCAAAATATGAAACCTGTAGCTTATGCTAGCAGACCTCTGAATAAAGCTGAACTCAATTATCCAACCATTCAGAAAGAGTTAGTTGCAATTGTTTGGGCTGTAAAGTATTTTAGACCCTATGTATACGGTAAATCATTTACAATTATGACAGACCATAAGCCTTTAATATATTTATTTTCAATGAAGGACCCATCTAGCAGACTACTTAAATTTAGACTAGCACTAGAAGAATACGATTTTAAAATTTTATATTTAAAAGGAAAAGATAATAGCATAGCAGATGCATTATCTAGAATTAATATAACATCGGATACTTTAAAACAGATGAATAATGAAATTTCTTTAGTTATGACTAGAGCTCAGAAAAAACGTTTAGATGTAGGAAAACAATTGGATACACCTAGTTTTAGTAAACGAGACGAAACGTGGCCTGATCAACCACGAGTAGTTGAGGTACTAAAAATTCCGAATAATTCTGTAGAAATGAGTTTTATAGGAAGTGAGGAATTAAATAAATTAAAAAGACAAAATAATATAGATGAAGAAAAGGAATGTTTTATTTATAACAATCGAAAGAAGATGTTGTATATTAATCTTAACTTTAGAGCACAACTTACGCGAGCCGAATTTGTGACTAAGTTAGGTCATTTTTGTAAACGAATAGGTATAAATGAGCTATGCATAGTAAAAAATAAGGAATATGAGAGTTTTATTAAAGATGTATTAAAAGAGATAAAAGACAATAAGGATTGGACCGGTCCACGTATTTATGTATTGAGAGGAGTTAGGAGAATTTATAATGAAGAAGAAAGAAAGTATATTTTACATGACTTTCACCTACTACCTACCGCAGGACATGCAGGAGTACGTAGGATGACCAATAATATTAAGAGACATTTTTACTGGCCAGGCTTAGACAACGATATTAGACAATTTGTGAGTAAATGCATTAAATGTCAGAAAATGAAGCATTGTAGGTATATCAAGGCGCCCATGGAGATAACTACAACGGCTTCACATGCTTTTGAAAAAATTTATCTGGACGTCGTAGGTCCATTAGAAAAAGACATTGAAGGAAATTGTTATATTTTGACACTGCAATGCGAGCTTACTAAGTTCGTAGAGGCCTATCCTTTGAAAACGAAGGAAACCGTAAGTATTGCTAAAGCATTAGTTAATAATTTTATTTTAAGATTTGGAATACCTAATACCATCGCAACTGATCGTGGAACAGAATTTGTATCGTCAGTAATGGAACAGGTATGTAAACTTTTATGTATAAATAAATTAGTGTCTACAGCGTATCACCATCAATCCATCGGTGCGCTCGAAAATTCACATAAAAATTTAGGATCGTTTTTACGAATAGAGTGTAATGGTCAAAAAGACACATGGAGTCACTGGCTACCATTTTGGTGTTACAGTTTCAACAATACAGTTCATACAGAGACAAAGTACACACCATTCGAACTGGTATTTGGTAGAGCTAGTATAGTACCATCTAGAGTTAGTCAGTACATAGAACCATTGTATAATCCAGAAAGTTATCCTTTAGATCTTAAGTATAGGTTACAAGTAGCACATCAAGATGCTCGTAATAATCTACTTATAAGTAAACAAAACCGTAAGAGTTGTTATGATAAGTCTTTAAATAATGTGACATACAGTAAAGGACAACAAATTTTAATTAGAAATGAAATAGCTAATAAGTTAGATCCTCAATGGGAGGGACCATTTGTTGTTTTAAATGATTTAGGTGTTAATGTAGAAATATTAAAATTTAATAAACCCTATTTAATCCATAAAAATAGAACCAAACCTTTGGTAACATAAGAAATGATATTAAGTTATATTTACGTAAAAAAAAAAAAAAAAAAAATTGTAAACTATATATTTTTTTTTTTTTTTTTCTATCACCCCTGAGGTGAGGTGTAGTAGTACTACCTATAGTATAAGGTCTATGACCCTATCCATATGAATGTATCTTCTATTAATATATTAACACATTTATACTCTTGCAGTCAGTAATTAAAGGTAATCGCTTGAGAACAGTTGTTTCAATAACACTACATCCCCACACCTTCACTGTGCGTGGTCCTACACGCACTTGGCCGGTTTTTTACGTTCAAAACACGCTATATAATATCTAAGAAGGTATCAGCACTTTGAAGAAGTATTCCATGCCCTCGTCTTATGTTTCTTGGGGTCAACGTATAAAGTTCATCTCTTCCAATTTCTCATCGCATTATCATTCTAATTTCTTTTAAATCACCCTTTACGCAATTCTTTCAGCTTTTCATTAGTATATTTTATGTATCACTCTCTTATTTACATCCATTTAACTTTCCCCATATTGAATTAAACTTGCTAGTTTTCATCACGAAGACTGGATTTTTACCCATATATCATAACTGGCGCCATGTGGGTACACTAAGCGACTCTACCCAGCCCTTCAGAGAAAACTAGCGTAATGTTATTTATTTATTATAGGCTCTTCAACAATGAGTACACTGTTACTTTACAATTTATACCATAGCGGACATTTGCGGTGAACCAATTTTCAACCTTATTACCTTAGCAATAAGGTCGAAAAGTGGTTCACCACAAATGTCCACGATGGTACATTGCAAACTTGAGTTATAAATGTTATGTAATTTCAATAAGTATTAACTCACCTTCCTAAAAGAGCGGTCGATATCATCGAACTTCCTGGCTTCCTCCGGCAGTTGTACGCGAATGTCGCCTCCAACGAATATTCCCTCCAAGTACAACCACTTGCGTTGCGTGGCAAACCACTCTTCAATAACCTCCGATATGTGGGACAGCCGACGCTCCCATGTGTGCACCACGGAGAGGAATGGTCCGATGAATCTGTAAAAAAACGTTTTAAAGTCATCACTGTTGTCAGAATTCTCAATAGCAGCTTTGGGGCCAACCAACACAAAAAAAAAAAAAATTGTGTTTCTTTCCCTAAATATTGGGAGCGAGTCAGCCCCAATATAAACGTTATTTCAGTTTATTCGAAATGGAAAAAGAAGCACAACAACGATCAACTTTTTTATAGAAACGCTATCAGTCCAAAAGCAAGGCAACGTTGCGGTATTGTGCAAGTTGCCCGTTGGCCTGTCATTTGTTAAGTGCATTTTCTTCAAGCATAATTTAGTAGAATTATGTGTTTTGTGAACTGTGTTTCCGGGAATACGACAATTAGCGAAGATCTGCATGCGCATTATTAATTTGGGAATACTGTAACACAAGTACCAGCGCCTTCCACTGGAGTAGCATAAATTGGATGCATATAATTCACTAAATAAATGACCTATTCGAACTTCCCGTATAAAGGTACATACCCGATTGGACCATTTTGTGTAAGGTGGACTTTTTTTGCGAATTCTTAGTTGGTCCCATAGAAAAAAATTTCATATTGATGAGTAGAAGAACACCCCTTTAAATTTTGTCGCATGTTTTCAAAATCAGCCTGTATATTATGTAATGTTAGAATGTTAAGAGGTCATTACAGTTTGAAGATCATTACGTTGTAAACCTACATTCTGGCAAATAAATGCATTTGAATTTCGAAATAAGTTCTTCTATACTAACTGCGAGGCGGCCATGCTCTGCAGCGTCATGGCGTCATCGTCCAGTTTCACGGTGATCTCGTCGCACGGGTTGAGGGTATACCCGCGGTCTTCCCCGCGGTTGAAGTGACGCGATACCGTGAAGGCTACGTTAGCCCATGTGTCTTGAACGTCCTTCACTCCTCGCTCTATTGCTAACTCCTGTTAATATATGGAAAGGTGTTTGAACATTTTTTTTACCTACTTCAAGAAGGAGGAGGTTATATACTCGTCTGTTTTTTTTTTTTAATGTATGTTCAACGATATTTTCGTCAATTATGGACTGATTATGAAAATTTTTTGCGCGGTGGTCCCATATAAATTTTATTAACTTTGCTTGGGTTATTTTTGAGTTAGCTTCGATAATACGTATTTAATCCATTTTGGGTATCTTGATGATGTTGTTACGTTATAGTTGTTTACATAGCACGTAGTGGTATACGAATTGGTGTGAGGTAGGTACCATAACTAAAAAGTGAAAAAAAAAAACAAAAAAAAAGACAACTGACTTCAAACAAAAAACATTACAAAGTGAAAAATAACTTTAATTTCGGAAGTCGAAAAAATTAAAATACAGATCCAAAGACACCGACTTCCAAAATAGAAGGTATTTTTCACTTTGTAATGTTTTTTTTTTTGGAAGTCGGTTGTCTTTTTTAGTAAAAAAGTTTTCTATGGAAGCTATCATAGTCACTCATCGCCATTTTGATTTTTCTTCCAGGTTGCGGGGCACGACGTAACTGCCCGCTCAAGATTGCTATACGAGATCTTTACCTCTAAATATCTAAGCAACGTACGAACGTGCTTAGCGCACCATATTCCTTATCATTTTTGTTTTGTTTAAGTTCCCTCTACTCATATATTCCAGTAAAACGTTTGTCGCAACATATAAAACAAGTTAAAACGGTGGCATATAAAGCCATAAGCCACCCGGCTTATGTCACTAAAAGTTATATGCCCTATACAGACCTACATAGTTGATTTGATGTTGTATTTTTTTTAAATTTTTATATTGCATTATCTGCCCGCGACATCCTCCGCGTGAAATTTCTTGTTCCCCTGTTCCACCCCGCGCATCGCATCGCCCATCGACGCTATTACTTACTTCATTTCTATTAGCCTTCTTTCTGACTTTTTTTCTTTTTGTTCGGAATCGTTGCCTGATGTTAAATAGTATATAACCTTCCTCAAGAATTGTCCTATCAAATGCAAAAAGATTTTTTTCAAATCCGACGGGTAGTTCTAGAGATTAACGCGTTCAAACCGTAGGTTCAAATAAACAAACTTTTCAGCTTTATTATTAGTAATAGATAATAGATAACTTTTGTAGCTTACTTTAATAGCATAGTTGACAATCATCTCAGCAACCTCTTGATACTTGTGCAGCTCCATAGCAAACATGTTCTCCAGCGTGAAGCGTTCCGGAGACATGTCGAAGTCCTGACCTGAATAACAGTTCAGGTTTAAGTATTATCATGACGATATCGGCAATAAACTTGTGATTCAACGTACATTTCTATCGGGTTTCTTAAGTTTTTTGAAAATAAACTAAAATAAGAACCCGCCTATGTACATTTTTGTGCTTGAAGTATTAAATGAATAAATAAGAAAGAAATAAAATAAATTATTTGAGTCAGGTTAAGGCACCCAATATAAGGATTAAAAAAAAAACCAGATAAACCTTAGTTATAACAGTATTGTGGTATCTCACGGCTGCGCCAAATAAGCCCAGGGTATTATGAAGTATAAATGCCATTTTGATCCCACACCGAGAAAGGGATGGTGCTAGCGGTCACGTATAGCTCCATCTCTCTCTTGCACTGGAATCATGATGGCATTAAAACGTCATAATACGACACCAGTTCAGCATAAATGACACAAAACAAGCCTGACGCTGGTTTTTACCTGGACCTTATGTTACGAAGACGTCTTACAGATGTAAGTCAGTTTTGTAGTGCGAGTATGTATGTGTAAATACTTAGATAGAAAAAATAAATAAATATGTGTAGCAAATAGTAATAAAATCGATTACGGACTTTGGATAGGAATGGTAAGACGGATATTGGCCGATATTCAGAAAAGGATGCCGTATTGGATTTTTTAGGTAATGGAATTATTTGAGCATCTTTCCATGAACATGGAAAGACACCACTCGATGCAGAAAAATTAAGGATGTGACAAATAACGGGCAGGATTACAATCAGCACAGAGACTAACATATTAAAATAGCTCTGATAATAGTCGGAAAAAATAGAACAATATCTGAAGGGTGCCAAACGGAACCCTATTAATAAGCCTCCGCTGTCCGTCCGTCCGTCTGTCTGTCTATCTGCGGACTGTACCTCATGAACCTGAACCGTAATAGGTAGACTGTTCCCCATACAACAAAACTTTATATTTTGAAAAAAAAAATCTTACCCTGGCATGTTTCATAGTCTAGAACTCATTGAGTAGAGTACAAATATTAATATTTTTTTAATCTTCAAAAATGAAGAAATAAGGGTCCGTAAAAGTTGTCAGTTTTAGACCATTTTTCTACTAAACAAGTTAGGAATTTGAAACTTCTGTATATCATGTACCATATAGTAATTTAGCAATGCATGTAGCAATTATTTAATCAAAAAATACTAATAACGCCGATTAATGAGGTATTTTGTTTAAATATTTAAATATGGGTGATTTTCTGCAACTGCAAAAAGTTCCTTTGTAATTCACAGTGTCATTATGAAATGCCAAGTTATCTTTGCGATTGTTAAAATTTAAGATGAAAAATATTCTTCGTTTAGTATTATCATTTATTGAACTAAAAAAAAATTGAAGTACGGACTCCTCGGTGCTCGAGTCCGACTCGCACTTGGCCGGCTTTAACTTAATGCAGACATCCCACAAAAATCGGAAATTTGCCGATGATCGATTCTCACTGACAACGTTGTCACAAAACAAACCTAGCACGGCACCATTTTCATGATACCAACCTGCACTGGAACCGCATGGTTAATTATAACCAGATATCGGAATAGGTAGAATATATTTATCTAAACTTCGAGGGAGTAAGTAACATAGAGTGGATAATACCTTTTCAAAAACCAGGAATTTAAAATATAGTTGATTTGAAGTATCATATTACATTTTTTAGTGTTCCGTACTAAAATTATGTCAAATTCAAATGTTTTCTTTTAAGAAGTTAAAATAAAAGTAAGTTGGCTGGTTTATGTGCTTATTTGTTTCATCACTATCATTATTCCTTGATTTTAGAGGAGGCAAAAATCGACGAAGCGTCGATTTATGATAATATAGGATCGTGCCATTAAATAAAAAACAAAAAACGAACATAAGTGCGCAGTCGTATAAATAAGACTGAGGCGTCACGGGCACAAAAATATTTGTTGTATTAATCATACTGGGGCGGTTAATATGTTAAATACAGCCACACCTGTACCGTTATATACATCCATAAGCACAATGTTTTGCAAGCGTTACATTGCAAGCTGCCATAAACAGCGATTTTTCACACCAATAATAAAAGTTGTTTCCCAGTAATTTTTGCTCAATGTTACTTAGTTTGATGTACAGAATGCGTCGATAACGTCTATGTGGTGGGTCTTTTTACACCCGTTATAACCATATGGTTCTCACCAGTCTTATTCATGAGTTCCTTCCAATGTCGCTCGCGCATGGCTTCGTTCTTCAGCGACACCATCAGCGGCACCACGCCCTTGAACTGCTTCATTTTCAGGTCCAACGTCTGACCATTAGGCGTCAGGCGAATTATCTTTGGTAATTTCCTAAGAAACGGTATTTATTTTAGTATAAACTTCTTCGATGACTGATGAAACTAATGCTTACGTTGGTTGTTAGCAAAATTAGTTTTTTTTTAGAAATAGGCCCATAGAGGTAAAAATATAGTTTTTGGTCAGAAAAAGTTAAGCATTTTTACTGTAAAGCGTATATAGGCACGCGAACAATTACTGGCTATATTAAACAATACACATACAAGTTACATCGGGACATTGTAATGGACAGATGAGAGTGGCCGAGAATCGACCTCAGTGGCATGCCATTGGAGAGGCCTATGACCAACAGTAGATTGTCATAGGCTGATGATAGTGATGGAAAACTCCAACTCAAAGCATTTATTTGAATTAAACCATTCACGGGCACTCTTTTTAATTATCAAGGAGTCGGTCAGTCAGAAAGATGGAGCTAGTTGCCCATTTCAAAGCGTAGTAGGTTCCTATGGAGAAGAACGGGCAGTAAACTCCATGGACACTCTTCTTAAGCGACTGCGGCGAAGCCAAAAAAGGAGGGTTATGTGTTTGACCTGTATGTATATATTTGCACTACCGTACAAAAGTTTGGAAGCACAAAATGGGCCCAGGATACTGGTCCACCTTACGGGTGGCCAGGCTAGTTCCTTCAAATCTAAAGAAGCTCTTACCTAAACTCCTTAAAGAACTGCTCAATACCGTCGACGAGGGCCTGTGGATTCAGATTAGCCCATAGAGTCTTCGACCATATTTCTCTGGCGTTCTTCTGAGCCTTATAAATCTTGTAGATCAACTCCATGTAACCAAAATCGGTTTTAGCGCGGTTAAAATTGGAAAAGTCTGCTAGAGGATTGTCAAAGAGCTGTTCTGCTGCTTGAAGCACTTTCTTTCGTCCTTCAAGTTCGTCGAATTGTTTGGCGAATTCCTGTTGGAGGTGATATTGAAAAGTAAAATAAATGGAATATAAGTAAAAAATCTTTTTAAAAATAAGCTTTTATTGAACAAAAAAGCTTGAGGCGTGAACGTCCTCCTTACACTTAAAGATAAGCCTCAAGCTTTGAAGAATATATTAAAGTTCAATGTTTATGTAAGTTTTAATTAGTACTTTTTAGTTCAATAAAAGCTTGTTTTTAACAAGATTTTTACTAGTTGTTCCTGTGGCCACCTTCCGGCTCTATCATCAGACCCTGGACTGCATCTTGTCCCACAGTTTTTGTCAAGACAAAACTAAGGAGCTCAAACACATCAGGGCTATCTTATTTAGTTGAGGAGTTCCTGTGGCCACCTTCTTGCTCCACCATCACTCTAGACTTCAACCGGAGCTATAGTATTTGTTAAGATAAATTAAAATAGCCGAAAGACAACAGGGCTGTCTTGTTTCTGTGAAGAGTTCATATGGGGTGCTTCCGGCTTCATCAAGTCCTGAACAACACCTTGGGATAACGTACCTACTTGTCAAACCATATTCAAATAGCCAGAAGACAACGGGGCTATCTTGTTTAGTTGACAACTCCCTATAGCCAGATAGCCTAGAACTAGACTACACTTTGGGCTAACGTACCTACTTGTCAAAACAAATCTAAATGGCCGGAACACAACGGAGCTATCTTGTCTAATTGAGAAGTTCTTATGGCGACCTTCCGAATCCATCATGAGGCCCTGGACTATACCTTGGGCTATAGTACTTGGCATGACAAAACCGACGACCCCAAACACAACGGCAAATAGTGGTCACTAAGCTCCGTTTTAAGGATTATCATAAAACTTAACAATGTAAAGCTACTTTTTGTAATAATAATAACGTATAGTCTTGTGGAGCACAACGTAACATGCTTATTTTCTGCATTTTCATTATCAAATAAAAGAAATAACCAAACATACGATGAGGGCGCCACTGCGCGCGCGGTGGCGTCTTAAACAAGAAAAGGTATAAACTTCGGTAATATTCCTGTTGCCGAATTATCAAGAATGTCGCGCCACAGACTAAATATCTCACAGTGGCAATGCTTCTAAGTTTTGTCCTGGCGGATTTTTAGTAGTTCACATATCGTTGCGCGTTTTTATGAAATTTTCTCTCTGTCGGGTAACCTATCTACTGCGGTCGCAGAACGTCATCGGTCACTCAATAGTTTTTTTTTGTATTCCATAGAGTTGTTACTAAACCTATAATTTTGTAATCATGGTAATACAAAATAGGCAAATATTTCCATGATTGTGAAAGCTCTGTAACCTCATCATCGCGCATTCGTGTTTTCGAAGATTGGCGATAATTCCCGAAGCATTACTTTTCTTGGGATATCTGTATTCTGTTGTAAGTACATAATATATTCCACTTGAAATAAGACTACAATTTTAACCAAACCTTTTTTACAGTCCGTCCAACCTATTTTAACTTCTATTGCGTTGGTGGCATGACAAATGGCAGCTGCAGTATTTATACCCACGGTATGGTAACCACGTTTTTGCTTTTAATACCATCCTTATGCTTACGGAATAGAAGTCAAAATCAGTTGAACGGACTGTAAAAAAGGTACATTTAAATTTCTAATCTTGTTTCAAATGGAGAATAGTAACCAACAAATATGTTACCTCTATAAGAAGCAATCCTTTGTCCATATCGTCGCCGACGGTGCCGGGGCCTACGGTGTCGAACTTCTCAACGAATTCATCGAGCTCCTTTAAGAAATTCGCTATTTCTATCACGTTCAGTTTAGAGAATTTGTCTTTTGTTTTTTCTAGAGTCTCGGCTCTGAACAGTGTCGTTTGGTATAGATTTCCCCAAGCAGCTTGTAAGTCTTTAGCAAATTTTAGATCATCCTCTGGTACCTGTAAAATGAGAGTGTTTAAACGATGAAAATAGTCCAACAATAGCTCACGTGAGTTTGTTGGTAAGTACTGAACTTTTCATTGAAAGGGGCGGGTCGCTACTTCATTTATCATCTGCCTACCCTATTCCCAACTAAGTTGGGGTCAGCTTCTAGCCAAACCGGATGCAGCTGCATATCAGTATTTTACATGGAGCGACTGCCTATCTGATCCCCACAACCCAGTTAAGTACTGGGTAATATACTGTACACAGTACTGGGAACTGTCTAGTTCATTATAATGAACTATAGCGAGCTAGACGTCCTGTATAGCTTCATCTCTTTCTCACACTGAAGTAACATTAAAATAATACGGCTTTAAGAGGTGGTGGTTGACCTCCTGCTTCGCACGGATTTTACAACTTGACGAAACATGAAGATTTCTTTAGGTATTATATCTCAGTTAAATATTAATGTATTATATACAGATAAACCTTCCGGAATAGATTCTCTAAATGTTGTTGAAATCTGCCTAAAACTGCGCTGTACCGTTTAGAAGAGACACGAAAAGCGACTTTAATTTATAATAATATGTTATAGATAATAATGAGTAATTAATTTAGTTTTAGTTGGGATTGACAAAATCTATTTGGTTAGGGAAATTGCGTCTAAGTTTCCTATAGGAAGCACTATTTATTTTGCTCTACCTACGTAAATCTACCATTATTGTTTCCGCATCACCCTAAATTAGATTGGTAGAAAATGCCTAAAGCATTTAAACCACCTTTATCCTTTAATCCATTCCAAAGGTTTTCTTTAAACGATCGCTCTTAGCGATAAGGCCGCCCATTGTGTCACCCTTTGTAAAATTTCTACTTTATATCTGTAATATTCATGGTGTGCATAATAGAGAGTATTCTATCTATCTATTTATTTATCTTTATATGTCAAAGCGTGTGGATAAAGTAGAAGGAAAAAGAACGTGTTATTCTGTAACAAAGTCGCTTTTCGTGTATCTGTGTTGTCGCCTAGTTCGTTTGATTTTGGTGCGGTTTGTTTGGATCACAGAAACTGATGTGTACCCAATTTCAACTTAATCGGTCCATTAGATTCAGAGCAAATAGGCTGTGACAGACGGACGGACTGACAGACATACAGACACACAAGTGATCCTATACGGGTTCCAGTTTTTCCTTTTGAGGTACGGAACCCTAACAAGACTTACTTCAATATTATGCTGTCTCAGCATATGGAATATCTCCTGCATACTCTGGTACTTGCACTCGGCGGTAATGGTCATTTGTTGCACTAGAGTAATGGTAGCCATCACCAGCTTGAAGTCATCCAGACCTTTGATGTTCATATTTACCGTCGCCCGGAGATGCTGGATCAAAGAGTACAACGAATGAGCTTTTATTTATTTTATTCTCAAGGCAAAAACAACAGGTTAAAATCACAGAATATCATTAGGTTCATATTATAGGGTTCGTTCCGTTTATAACCCAAAGCGTAATCGCACAACATGACAAGAAACAATAATCCTAACTAATATTATAAATGCAAATGTGAGTTTGGTTGTTTGTTTCTCTTTCACGGCTAAACGGCTGAACCGATGTTGATGAAATTTGGTATGAAGATATTTTGAACCCTGAGGAAAGACACAGGCTAGGTACTTTTTATTGACATACCACGCGGGCGGAGCCACGGGCGGAAGCTATAGTAATGATATACATAATAACTACAATAAAAGTTTAGAGTTTATAAGGCTTTGCTAGACTTCTACTTATTTCTATCGATAATCAGCATTTGCTGTATTATGGTTAAATGGGGTGCTGGTGTATTTACATGCACATAAGGATTCCCAACCTTATTTCGTAAGTTACACATCGCTTTAGTATTGCAGATATCCAAAGGCGGCGGCAACTACACTATCAGGTGATTTACTAGCTTGTAAGCTACTCAATACTATAAAAAAAACTCTTTCCTCTTCGTTTACAAAATTATATTTTTACAAGTCGTGTGTCTTTTAGATGAAAAGCAGATCTTGCCCTGCCAATAATGAAAGCTGCATTGTGTTTGCGCTTTATCATGATTTGTTATCGAGTGCTTAATCTTTCCTTGGATATACCTACATAGTGTAAGGGACAGCTCTCCGCAAACTAACAGGGTGAATTCAGCTCTTTATTTTGAATCATATTCCACCGGAAAATTTCTCAAGAAAATTTTCATTTTTTAAATCATTTTTTCAGTTACTATTCCGTTATTTCAATGTAAAATTACATTATCTGTACGCAGCAATCCATTTATATAAATAAAACAGTTAAAATAAAAAAAAAATCAGCAATTGATGTTGAAATGCTCGGCGGCCAAAGGCTCGCCACCTTCGGCCGCCGAGCATTTCAACACTGCGCTGCCGTTCGCTACGCGCGTTTTGCCACGGTAACGATAGATTGGGTGGGTAGTAAAATAAATCAGGTTTATTGGATTCCCATAGCGTGCCTGAAATAATTTCATGTACCGGTCATCTTAGTATGATATACTGAACTCACCCCATCAGTCTGCGAAGGGCTGTCCCTTACACCCTGTATATTCCAGCTACGCTTTAGTGATGATTCGTTGTATAAAGCAAAAATGCTACATAGTCTGCCTTTCTGACTTGGACAGTGCTGCATTTTTCAAACAGTATTAAAAATCGATTTTTGTGAAGTAGCAAAATGAAATATCATAATTTATATTAAGATGAAGATTTTTATGTTAGGTATACATAGTAAAGAATATTCTATCTATCTAGCTAAGATGCCCTATAAACATCAGTATTATGTCGGCCCCACAATACCCTGCGCAGTCATGGGTGTTTGTCCCCACATATCATGAACATGGCGCATATTCCGACATCTGCACAGGCTTTATGAGCCGCAGCCAGCTATCTTAATCAGCCGTTTAGTTAACAGCCTAGCCTTTGGAAGTAGCACTGCCGCGGCAACGCTCACTCGGCTCGCGCGCGGTTAGTCACAGTTCTAACCTAACCTAACCCATTTGGTCGGGGTGCCTAGCGGGGCAATTGCGTAACACACTTACAGTAGGAATCGGCTTCATGTTGACAGTTCAATACCATTCATTGCGTTGTTTACGTTGTGGAGCTGACAAATTTTTCGAACACATGAATCTCATCGGCAAAAATAATGAACTTCCATACAAACTTTCATCCCTTATTACTAATTTCCTTCCGTAGTGTTCTTAACTCGTGTGCAAAACTTCAAGCTTTTAGATCCAGCGGTTTAGGCTCCGAGTTGTATATCAGTGAATTTAAGATTGTTATACAATATGTCCGGTTTCAGACTGTACAAACTTAAACGGGTGGTATAGACCATCAAACTGAACAACTTTCTCCCGGGGAACAACATCGTAATCGTGAAAAAATTATCAGTCGTCCCATACATTAGGTCGAGTAGGTGTTGAAGTTTTGTTAGGCCCCAGACGATGTTGGTCTCCGGGAAAAAGTTGTTCAGGTTGATGGTCTGTACCACCCATACTGTAGAGCAGATTTACAAACAAACGAACTTACATCAACTTGACTCGTCAGATCATGCATGCTAGCTCTGGTCTTCGTTGCAATGCACGCTCCTAATATATCCTTCCATTCTTGCGCATGGTTTTGTATCTGCTTTATAATGGGTCTTAGATTCACCCTTATAGCACCTATGTCGACAAACTTCACGTGTTCATTGAGGTCAGCTATGATGTCTTCGAAAAAGAAGAATTTCTCGTCATATTTGTAGATTTGATCGTATTTCTGTACGTATTTCTCGCAGGAGAGATTCTTATCGTATGACCAGAGGTGAGAGTATTTGTGCCATCTAGAAAAAGTAATTGTATTCAGTTAATTGAGAAAAGCGATTGGATTTCTGTTGTCGATAGAATTTTTAACGTATGCAGTTATTTTCGGGACACATGACTTTAACGACCAAACAAAAGCAAGCATTATTTTTTTTGAGATAAGAGTTATTTAGCGCTACTAGTCTTTTATATTATACTAGCGACCCGCCACACGGTTTTGTGACTTGACAAAACATGAAGATTTATTTCTCAGTTAAATAATAGAGTATTATACTCATAAACCTTCCGGAATTAATTCACTAAGTGATGGTGAAGACCGCATCAAAATCCGTTGCGGAGTTTAGAACAACAACGCGGTCATACAGACAGACAAGAAAACGACTTTATGTTATAGGTCTTTTTTTTAGTTTAATTTCAAATAACGCCTAATAAATAAGGAAGACAGGGAAAACACAGTACATATTTCATAGTCTCAAAATTATACTTCCATTACCAAACTAGAACAGATACCAGAATTATTTGGAAAGAGACTTGCAAATAATGAGCGCGCGTAACGGAACGTTGTAATATGAACCTTATGAAGATGAAATAAATCATAATCTTATTTCATTGCCATAAGGTTCATATTAAAATGACTAATACTATCCAGTAAAATAAAAAACCATACTTGACTATATAAGTGCTGATATCCGAAGTGAGTCTAAAGATGGTGTCTTGTATAAGCAGCGAGATGTCATTGATGGCTTCCACGCGGAGAATGTCTTCTAAGAACGACCATGTGAAGAACTCGTTGCCGGTCGCCTCTGCTATGCGTTGTGGAGCGCATGGGAGGCAGGTCTTCTTCATCCAGCGGGGGAATGTTGTTAACCTGAATAGAATCATAATAAAAACAGTGCGAAGAGTGCACGTCTATGTAGCTCAAATTGGATTATTTTGTAGTGTTCTAGACTTAGCTGTACCAGACACAAGTTTTATTATTCTCCTTTGTCTCTAATATTCAAATATCAATGTCATGCATGCTTGTTATTTGCGTGGTTACTGAAATTAATATTTAAGATGTTATTTCAATTGAATTATAAATCATTGTGCTGTTGGTGTGCTTATTATAAATAAATATATAAATCACGCCTGTATTCTCAAAAGAGTTAGGCGGAGGTGGTGGTACACCCACATTTCGTGCGGATTTTGGTCAGATTGGATCAATGGTAGTTTTGACGGCAGTCGGTGGAGACCAAAGCTGTGGTTTTGTCTCGTACATGTGTTATAGCATTTCGCAACATAATCAAGTAAATGCACGCAATAACTAGCAAATTTTTAAAGATTTTATTTGCCTGACTGACTGCCTCGTTGGTTTAGTGGTCGCAAGCGCTACTGCTGAGCATGAGGCCCTGAATTCGATTCCCAGGTCGGGCAAAGTCAGCCAGGGCCGCGGGATGTTCGAAAGAGTTACCGTGGCTCCTGAACTGAACGTGGCAACTGAAGGAACACGGGTGGTTTTAGTCAGTAAAAGTCTGACACGCCTTCCCGCTCCGCCTAGAGCGGGAGAAGTCATTTGATAATTCCCACCAAAAAAAAAAAAAAATAAATAAAAATTTAAAAAAAAAGTCGGGCAAAGCGTTATTGGGTTTTTCCATCAGGAATTTCTCAGCAGTAGCCTGGAGTCTGGATTTATGCCCGGTTGATGGCAATAGGCTCGCCCCCTGTTACATGGGACTAATTAAGAATAACTGGCGAAATGTGGGTGTACTATAGATGCACATCCGCCTAACCCTTAGGGGATTATACGCGTGATATTATGTTATGTAATACAAGACACTTTTATTACGGAACCCTAAAAACGTAATAAAATTCTTAGAAATAATAATTTTGATATGAATGTATTCAAAGTGCGATAAATAACTTGTAATTTCTTAAATCCTGGGATGAAAACGTCATGACTATCATTCTGGGATTTTAAAGGGAGGTATTATACATAGATAAGTATAGTTCGTGTATGTACGTATGTATTTATTGTATTATATATTATGGTACACCGCAGACAACCTGCAATATTGTCTCTACTTTCTCCCTTAATCCATCCATAGGTCGTCTTTAAAAGATCGGTTTTAGTGATAAGACCGCCCATTGTGTCACATTAATATCTGTAATTTTTATGGTGTACATAATAAAGAGTAGTCTATCTATCTATATGTGTTACTTCCTCAAAGTTTAGGTAAATATAATCTTCCTATTCCGTTCTCTAGAGTATTCTCATGTGCGTCACGTTTAGACATAAATAAATGTATTTTCGACTTATATGCAACCTGGGGGTCTACTCCGAAGCGTAAATCCGAAGTATCGGCTGAATGTTCGGGCGTTTCCTACTACACTTCATTCTATTTCGTTCGGTCGGTTCGGATTCGACCGAACTTCATTTTGACGTTTGATCAGAACCGAACCGATTGAAAGAGATAGAAAAAAGTATAGTACGAAACGTCTGAATATTCGGCCGATACGTCGGATTTACGCTTCGGAGTAGACCCCCTGACTTTTCAAACTCACCTGCTAAGATAATGTTTAGCGTCATATCCGAGTATGTTGCACACTTCCGTCTGTGTGGGCCGCATGGCGATGTCAGGGGGCACCAACACGGTGTCAACTTGAAACATTGGCACTTTCCCGCTAAGGTTCTGCTGAAAGTCTTCCAAGTTTTCTAAGGTCAATCTAGAAAAAAAGAGCATTAGCTTCTAAGTAAGTTCTGTATTGAAACGAAATGTTTGAGTATTCAATGTAATGAAGCAGTTTTGGTAGGAGTGGAGAACTGATAAAACACTAGGAAACGCCCGCCGCGTTTGTAAAAAACTGGCCAAGTGCGTGTTGGACCACGCAGAATAAAGGGTTCCGTAGTTGGGATGAAGAAGAAAAAAACAGCTGAAATTATCGCAAGAACAAACATAAACATTGTAATTGAAAAACATTTGTGAAATTGTTTTGACAAGACAAGATGGATTATACTGAAGACTGCCTCGTTGATCTAGTGGTCGCAAGCGTTACTGCTGAGCATGAGATCCTGGGTTAGATTCCCAGGTCGGGCCTATGCCCGACCTGGGACCTGTTAATGGGGTTTTCTATCTGGAATTTTTCAGTAGCAGCCCGGATTCTGGAATTGTGCCCGGTAGATGGCAATAGGCTGACTCCCTATTACACGGGACTTAAACATAACTGGCGAAATATGGGTGTACTATAGGTATACCCCTGCCCAACCCTTCGGGGAAACAAGGCGTGATGTTATGTTAAGACAAGATGGGATTTTTGCCACGCGCCAAAAGTTGTAGCGTTGTATTTGTAACAAATATATCTATGGCATAGATCAGCTAAAGGCTATTCTAATTATTATAAGGATATTCTATGCCTTTAGCTGACGTAGCACGGCCGTAAAAAAATCGCGGCAGTTTTTGTTCGCGCACGGTCAATACTCAATACTTTATTGTAATTAATACTCAATACTTTATTGCATTCCATAATGTGTACATATAATAATCGATCTGCTTAGCGCCGAGAGTAGAAAAGCCCAAAGTGTTTTTTCGACGCGCTGGAATACACTCTGTTGTATTCTCGATGCTCGGCTCAACACCGAGTGTTGAAAATCCAGTGCGCGATAAAATCTCGCCGCGATATTTTTACATCCGTGCGAACGGGGCTTGCTAACCTGACGAGACATAAGAAGATCTTCATCTCCCAGTGCGTGTAATACGCGTTCATCACGGCTGACGTGCCGGTGCAGGTGCCCAGGATCAGGTACTCCAGCTTCATGAGGATAGGACCGATGCGCTCGTACATGCGCCCGAGGGCCGCCACGCGGTCTAGGCGCTCGTGTTCTAGTTCCACGAAGAAGGCCTAACACATAGATGAATAATAAATAAATACTATTAAATAAAGTCACTTTTCGTATCTGTCTGTGTGACCGCTTAGATCCTCTATACAACACAATGAATTTTGATGGTGTTTTCACGATCATTTAATTTTAAAAATTTATTCCGCAAGGGTTATTTATGTGTATTATTCATTCACATAACTTACAATAAAAAACCTCAATGTTTTCTCAAGTCGTAAAAACCGTACGGAGGACGGGTCGCTAGTTTACGGGTACAGAATGCGTAGGTGACGCCTTCGTTCTTATTACACCCTGTATACATTATGAATTAAAAAATAAACTTGTGGCGGGGGATGAAACTGGTATACATATTTCCCAAGAAAGCTAAGCGTTTCGGAGATCATGTTCTATCTTCGGATATACGAACGCACCATGTTTAGATCTAATAATAGCCTTGTTACAAGCTTGGAAGACATGGAAGTGCTTGCTTATTTTGTATTACCATGATATCAAAATTAAAGAT
Source organism: Fissipunctia ypsillon (assembly GCA_947568875.1). Taxonomy (NCBI): domain Eukaryota; kingdom Metazoa; phylum Arthropoda; class Insecta; order Lepidoptera; family Noctuidae; genus Fissipunctia; species Fissipunctia ypsillon. The sequence goes on along the minus strand of OX387659.1, from coordinate 7,415,777 downwards.
TAACAAGTCTATGCAATTCCAAAAAGCTGTTCCAAAACTTGAGTGACAAATGACGGGCTGCGACCGGAGTAACAAATTTAAAAAATATTTATTTTATGTGTTATTTTTACCATCGACACACTAAGAAGAAAAACTGGTGTTGGTAACCCGACAGAGAGAACATTTACGCATACAAACGCGCAGTGATAGGTGTACTATGACAAAGCGCGGCTGTATAAGTCTTATGAGACCCATAGACGGTCAAAATTGCTTGACAAACACGTGATTTTTCGTGCTTGTCAAGCAATTTTGACCGTCTTTTGAAATTATATTTTTGCAATGCTTGTCAAACCTGCTTGGCCATTTAGGTGCATGCTTGTCAAGCAACACATTCAGTGTGCTACGGAAACTAAAAAGAAAATGAGTGCGGATGCTTGACAAGCGTGCTTGACGTTTCGTCAAGCCTCGTCAAGCGTGCTTCTCAAGCACGTAAATGCTTCTCAAGCAATTTTGACCGTCTAGGGACCGCATTAGAAGCTATGCCTTTGTGGGGGATTAGTCTGTGGCGCGTATGTGTTCGTTATAATTCGGAAACGCGAAGATAACCGAAGCGCATACCTTTTCTGGTTTATCTGTGGATGGGTAGAAGATACTTAAACGAACAAAAAAGGTTCTTACCTTGCAGGGATAGAGCCACGTAGGGTCAGGTATGCCGGTCTCAGGGTCCACATAGTTTTCCGGCTTCAAGAGCGGATACAGGTCGAAGGCTTGCACTTGATCCACCAGGAATTGGATCTCTTTTTCCACCATCTTCAGTTGCTTATACACAGCTTGTAAGGCATGTTCACCTGGGTTTTCATAACATACATGTTGCATTTCACGAACGCGCGTCAATCATTCCCGTACTATACTACAATGGGTGACCGGTCAGTTCCCCAAAAATTTATTCATAAATTTTTACTTGGCAAGCAACGATTGGCAAAAACATTATTTGTCATTTCGTCATTATACAACAACAAGTTTACCAAATAATTCACTTAGCAAAATAATTATCCGATAAACTTTTATTTAATAACGTATTATTTGACAAATAATTCATCATTTTTACATGGTACAATTTATTTCACTTGGCATACTATGAAGATGACAGAACTTAGGATGCAAGAGCGAGCGAAGCGAGCTCGGGACTTGGGGCACACCGACTCGGACAGGTTAATTTAGAAGGTTCGATTCGACTCGGACGAAGAAGTCCCCTCCGTGGTTATTTTTTTTAAACCATCCAGAAATAGGACACTCGCGAAGCGGGGCTCCGCCGATCACGCCTTACTTCAAGACGTCTGTCATTGACCTTGAAAATGCTCTTGACCCCAAAGCTTGTCACAAGGTAATATTTAAATAGGTGAGCATAATGATATTTTGGTTTGTTGACCTCTAATTTTGGGGTACGCGATAGATGAGTTTTTCAATTAAAGTGTTTGCCAAATGAATGTTTATAAAACGAGTGTTTTTAAAATGAAACATTTGCAGAACAAGTTGTTTGCGAAATAAATAGTATACGAAACGTTGGTTGTAAAATGAAAATTTGTCAATGGAGTCAAAACTCCAAAGAGTCACACGACGTGCGCTCGTGAATTGCATTATCTATAGAAGACACTAGTATTTTTCTTGATTTGGGAAATCTCTTTTAATTATACTTGGACATCATAATCATCATTCAGCCATCTGCATTGCTGTTACCGTTTGAAGGGTATGGGTGCCGATGTAATCGCAAGCACATACGATACGATATTTCAACTTTGACTCAGGCTCACTTTGCAGTGAGGTCTTTGGAGCTTGCTTTGGTGTGCGTTGGAGATCATGACTACGCGGTAGTAGAGTTTACCTTCAGCCTGTGGTACCGACTATCGGTAGAGGTGTACCAATGTGACTACCACATAGAGCGACTGACCGAGGTCTCTAGTTTTGCAGATGTCCACTGGTGGTGGTGACCACTTACCATCCGGTAAGCCGTCGGCTTGTTTGTCATCCAATAGCATAGAAAAAGATATTAATTACTGGATACAAGCCTCGTCTTAAACTTAAGGCTAAGACTTGTGGCTAAGTAATAACAGACGCACAGGTCGATCAATCAGGTTAAGCTACGCTTGCCGCGGATGGTCCGTGGATGGGTGCCTCGAAAAGCTCGTTAAGCCATTGGTCCCGGCTGTCATTCGTGAATCTTTTACCGTCGTTATGGGTCGTCAGAAGCCCGAAAGTCTGACAACCAGTATCGAATTACTCAGTAACTGGGTTGTAGAGATCAGATAGGCAGTCGGTCTATGTAAAATACTGGTATTCAGCTGCATCCGGTTAGACCGGAACCCGACCCCGACATAGTTGGGAAAAGGCTAGGCAGATGATAGGCCTCCTCCAATCGGACACGAACAGAATGACTGAGAAGGCCATTCTTTTTTCGTGTCAATTGGCAACTACAACAAAAACGATTACTCCAAATCAAAGGACATTCAAAGTAGAACACATGCTTGGCGGAAGAAATAAGTAGAAACATGTACTTATGTATGTTTCAAACAAACCTTTAGTAATATCCTTGATATATTCTCCAATGCCGAGCGCAGTCCACGTGACTCTAGTGAGCCCTGGCAGGATGTGCCTCTCCATGTCCAGAAGATGTCTCTTCATGAGGAAGGTTTCCGAAGGACTGAGTGAGAGCGTGCTTTTGTTGTACTTTTCTATCACGATGATTAGCGCTTCTAGTTCGTAGTATAGCCGAGCCTTCTGCATGGCTACGTCACGAATGCTTGATGGTAGGTCGAAACCTGTGAAACGCAGTTATGAGCTGTAATATGAACTATCTGAAAGCCTTTGTCAAACCAAGTCACTGTGTATGATTGCATTCTTAATTTGGTTATAAAAATATGATATCAAACTTGATGACAGATAAGATACAGATTGGATGAGAATTTCAAAAACAGGGAGTTTAAATATCTGCTTGTGTCCAAATTGGTCTAAATATATACTGGTCTAATTTTAATCACCGTTAACCTCATAACGGGTTGTTGTACTCATCATTATGAACAACTTTTAAACAAATTATTTTTTTTCGGTAAAGAATGCGGCCAACGCCGACTAAATAGTGCACAGTGCAGTCGCCTGTGGGCGCCCTTCGGTTATGTCTTCAGGTGGGGAGTTTACGCTACTTTAAACATTAGGAAGTAGTGAAGTGCGGGCGTTTGGGGATGTCTTAAATAATTTTGACATATAAATTGCTGATTTTCAGCCTAATTTGAATAAACTACTTTTGATTTAGATTTTCTTACCAAGTTGTTCCAACAGTTCAGCCTCGCGAATGACGAGGAATATTTGGTCGTCGAAGTTAGGCTGGAAGGTCAGCTGGTACTCCTGTAGCAGCTTGTGTACCGTAAGGTCACGCCATGTCACGTCCGTCTGGGTAGGTGAAAAGATGAATTGTTTATCGAGACCGTGTTAAAGCAAGGAGCTGAGGTTCTGATGACAGATACAAGATGTATGGAAGAAAAATACGGCAAATAACTGGAACAAGGCGGAAGGTAGTGTAAATATACCACTTTTGTGTACCACTTTTTGGACTGCATGATTAGATTCAATTTCTTTTTCATATAAATATTGAAATTAAATGAAATTGATTATTCTGTAAATAGGATATGGGAATCACTTTTACACGTCATATTAAAAAAAAAATTAAGCTAGATGGAGTCGACATTTCCTATCTGACTACCCCTGAGTAGAAATGGCGAAACAAACTCTGGTGTCAGTCTGTTCTCTCTTCTCTTCTCTCTCAGTTCAGACATAATCTTGGTCAAATCATGTGCGGACCATGTATTATAGATCGTGTCTAAAATGGTCTTTTGAGGAAAGAACCACACAAATTTGAGTGGACCTGTCCAGTCAGTGCAAGCGTGTCAGTAATCATTGACATTCAAGAGTGCCTATTGATTGTCTAATTGGAATACATGTTTTCACTTTGACTTTACTAATACCAATATACTGCGCGATCCATACTACATCCATCATTGTTGTATAATAATAATTGCCTTAAAAGTTGCAAAACGTTCAGGAGTGGATGTTTCCAGGAAGATATGATGACGGCAATGTAATTTATACGTACCAATCCCTCCTTAGCTAGTAAAGACGTGGAACTAGGCGATCTGACATTCTCATAATGTTGTCCCGGTATTCTCATCAGCATCACTGAAAATTTTCAACGAATTAGAAAAAAAAATTGGTCTCATATTTCAAAACGGCACCATTTGATTTTTTGTTTATTTATACGTAGTTTTCTTGTTAAATTGTAGTCATTCTCTACGTGACAGCTATACCTACTTGACCCAGAGTGGTCCTATCAACAAAAATAACACCCCAATCATCTCTTTGAGTTAACTGTAATAAATTATTTGCAGGAAATACGCTTTGTTTAGGAAAAGAACCATTATTTTTACAACACAAAAGTAAGAATTAATTTATGTTGATGTGAGTTTGTAAGCAACTTTAGGCATTTACAAAATTGCTTTTTTATGCATGTTTCTTAATGTAGTTTTTATGTGTAAGCCGAGTACGTGGAAGAGATATAAAGGTGTTAAGGGTATAAAGAGTAATTTTAAGCCAAAAAGCTAATGTAAGTTTTTATTCACTTTTTTTCAGGATTATGAAGTTAAGATGACTTTTTAATGCATACAAGCCTAATAGTAGAACAGCGTGTGCTTTCACTGTTTTAAATTTTCTGAGAGCAACAGTATTCTTTCTCTGAGCCCTTTTTCAGATATCAAACTAGGTACTTCAATGCCAAATGACATGATTAACGATTCGACAGCTAAGCTATAAAAAGCCGGCGAACAGACGGAAACCATTTGAACTATTTTTCTCGTGTGTAGCAAAATATTAGCCAGTCAGCAAAGTAGTTAAAAGGCGAACTGTGCATTTGAGCATCGTCGCTCATGAGGACATTGAATGCACTTAAATTTTTACTCGACTGCAGCGAAGCCCAATAGTAATGTTTAAAAAAAAATATGTGTCCTAATGTTTGTATGAATATATGTAACACAATGCAGCTTAACCCATCAAAGTGTGAAGTTTACCTTTCTTACATTACCGACCGATAAATTGACCCTAGAGAAAATTATTGCAAAACAAAATTTTAGAAAAAAGTTCACTGCACCTCCTAGGTTCGCCAATTTTAGAAGACAGCTTTTCTCCTTTTATCGACGAAACACCAAAAACTTCAACGACATTTCAGACTGACATCATCCGCCATGCTCTTGTCACCGGGGTGCCAGCTGTTTTAGAACCCAATGGCTTGGCACGCGACGATGGGAAGAGACCAGACGGCATGACCGTAATGCCTTGGAAGGTAGGTAGGCCTTTGGAGTGGGATGCAACGTGTGTCGACAACCTTGCGCCATCTCATCTTCCTAGCACGGCGGGCTGTGCTGGGGCGGCTGCTGCGGGCGCAGAAAATCTCCAAACGGCGCAAATACTCCAATCTTATTGGGAATTATGTTCGAATCGTTTGGAGTTGAAACACTATGGCTCCGAGTGCCCACTTAGTTTTTTGAGACATCACCAAGCGGTTGGTCGACTCTATACGTGACCAGAGGACTGGCCTATTTTTTGGCCAAAGAATCAGCATTGCCATACAACATGGCAATGCTGCCAGCCTTTTGGGCACTTTTCCTGTTGACAGCGATGCGGACGAATTTTTTGATGCCCTCTGATTATTTCCTTTCGTTTTTAGAAGGAAAAAACGTAACCCTTATAGGATCACTCGTGTGTCTGTCTGTCTGTCTGTCCGTCTGTCACAGCCCATTTGCTGACCAATCAAGTTAAAATTTGGTACTCATATCAATTGCTATGACCCAAACACGGACGTCTTACGTAAATAAATGAATTTTGAATGGGTCACTTTTAGGGGACAAATAAGAAAATTAAAAAAAAGTTTTGCAACTATACCGTGTGAAATATCAAATGAAAGGGTTTACTGTAGGGGTCACGAATTTTTTTTTAAATTATTTTGAAATAAATAGTTTTAAAATTATTTAAGAAAATAGACAAAAATTGACCATACTCCTTTTATCTCCGAAACTACTAAGCCTAAAATTAAAAAAAAAAAATACAGAAAAATAGTTCTATACTTATAGATGACAGGAAAACCTATAAGAAGTCTATGGTCATAAATTAACACGGTATATCTCTCAATATTTTGCGTACAAATTTACATTTGCAGTTGGAATGTATGGGAGAACATGTTTTTCAACTAACTACGCAACCCTTCACTGTGCGTGGTCGTTCTGTGTCCTTCACTGTGGTTGTACATATTATTATTATTTTAAGACTATTAGCTTTTAAATTATGTAAATAATATCTTGGAAATACAATAATAAACACAATGCAGCACTATTTTATTTTAAGCTACGCTTAATGGCACATAACATTGCAGAACTTACGTTTATGTTTTCTCTGTAAAGGCAAAAATACACATACCTGTAGCTGGTACAAAACGATGCAAGTAGCTGGCATGATATTGTGACATTCACCAATCAGAAGCTATTATGGTACATTGGCATGTAAGCTACTTGCATAATTTTGTGCCAGCTACAGGCATGTGTATTTTTGCCCTAAGTGAATTTGTAATTTTTTTGAGAAATAAATATCTTTAACCGTATGTGTGGTTATTATTCGTACTTACACGCCTTATCCCTTTTTCTTTTCTCAGCGATCTCCTTGTTGACAATGTCGGTGGGCTGCAACGAAGTCTTGGAGCCTGCGGTTCTCTTCTTACGTTCCACGTGCGCTCGACCGGCCGCTGTTAACTCCATACCGCGCCCGGTTTTTGTAGCCGCCACTACAAAAATATTGTAGGGGTTAAAAAATGTTAATTAACTGTTAAGCATAATATTATTGCACTTTGAAAACAATTCGTTTGATCCTTTTTATGCATGAAAAAATATTATGTCGGTGCGCTCACCGCAATACATAGTTTTTTTGAAAACTAAGCATACCTAAAACAAATGTTTTGAGCACAGCGTTAAAAGAACACGAAAAAAATGTTATGTTATAAATAGACAATCTTACCATCTTCGTCACTTTCGTTAGCTTGGAAAATAAACAAATAAAATTCAAAATTATTTGCATCATGCAAAAGTACCTAACAAAAGAGTTCATTTGTTTTTGTTTTACATATTGATAATATTTTTATGCACCCCACAAGAGATGAGCCGACTTACGGCCGTTTTCTATAGTACATGGTGTCCGGTAGCAGAATTAAGATTTCAAATTTAAATAATAATAAAAAAACTACAAAAGATATAAATTTATTTCAATAACTTTTAGAAAGAGAAGTGCGGGTTTTATTTCTTAAAAAAAATCCGTATAAATGTTGACCGTCACATCGGACACACTCTTGGAACCTGACCGCAGTATTCCGCGCCACTCGCAGAAGAAGTGACATCGGGATGCCATTAACCTCGCGAACGATATTTTCTTTTAGTGCTGGGTCGCTGGGTTTTACTCCTGAGGTACCCCCATAGACAAAATCGCGAAAAAAATCTGCTGTTCCCTACATTTTGACGAGTTACGTGAACATAAATGTACGGAACAGCTATTTTTTTTCGCGATTTCAGGATTTCAGGTATAATGATGAGTACAATGACCCCTTAAGAGGTTGTGCGTTAATTCCGGGACATGTTGTTTAACATACCAGGCTCCTTCTTAAACTCGACCTTGAGAACATTCTTCTTCATCATGTTATCCACAAAGAGTGCTGCTCCCTGCACCCAATCCCTATATTTGGTGTCTTCGTATTCCTTGATTGCTTTGGAGAATGCCTTGTATTGCATGAAAGCTTCCTTCTTTTGTTCACAGTCATTTAATTCCGGAACCTGGGAAGTTTTAATAATTATTACACTAGATTCTTTTTACTTAGTAATCTATTGCTGGACTTATTCTCGAATACTCAAGTTCTTAGTTAAAGAAATGTTGATAATTTAAGAGTTCAATGTTACATTTTTGTATGGATCGGAATGCTGAGCCGTGAAGAAAACTGATGAAAAAAGATTGCATGCAGCGGAGATGAGAATGTTGAGATGGATGTGTGGAGTGACGAAAATGGATAAAGTAAAAAATGAGTATATAAGGGGAAGTTTGAAAGTGGCGCCAGTGACAGAAAAGTTGAAAGGAAATCGTTTGGCTTGGTATCGACATGTGATGGGGAGGAAACGCATATGACTAAAAGAGTGATGAATATAAATGTTGATGGATGGAGAGGGAGAGGAAGGCCAAAGAAAAGATGGATGGATTGTGTGAGGAATGATATGAAAGAGAAGGGAGTGAATGATAACGTGACGGTTGACAAAGGAAAATGGAAAGAGAAAACGTGTTGCGCCGACCCCAAGTAACATGGGACAGGGACAGGAAGATGATGAATGTTACATTTCTGTAATAAAACCGCACAGGAGCAAAGTATACGTATAGGTACGTATTTATATTTATAAAAAGTCGTATGTTAAATTTTTGTTTTTAGTAGTTTAAGCATGCTATGAATTTTGGTCAAAATGCGTAAGGACTTCTGCACTGCACAACTGCACTCTCAACTTCTGTTCTGGACAACTGCATTTCTTATGAAATGAAATCGTTTATTTCCAGATATAGTAGATCCAACTTGGAGAGGGAGGCTTTTGCCCTGGAAATAAACGATTTCATTACATAAGAAATGCAATTGTTTCAAAGTCCTTACGCATTTTGACCAAAATTCATAGCATGCTTATAATACTAAAAACAAAAATTGAACATGCGACTTTTTGAAATGACGGCGACGTTGTTCCTTCCTCTCGTGGTAAACCTGTGCTGATAAAATGTCAACATTTTAGAACATTGTTCTAACCATGTAAATATTTACATACCTTTTTTTTTTTGGATGGGAAATCTTCAAATGACTTCTCCCGCTCTGGGCGGAGCGGGAGGGCGTTTCAGACTTTTACTGACTAAAACCCACCCGTGTTCCTTCTGTTGCCTGTGCCGGGGCCACGGTAACTCTTTCGAACATCCCGCAACCCTAGCTGGCATCGGACCTAGCGGACCCCGTCAATAGTGCTGACTTCTCTTTGAGGCGCGCGTGGAACACAACGCGCCGTCGACTCGGGCCTGGTCCTTACCGGACGGCGAGCTACCCATTGCTCGCCGTCCGCAAGCCCGCGCCTACGGTGGCCGGGAATCGGCTGCCAATTCCCGACGCCCAGGGCGTCTCCTGCGGCGGCTAGGGGCGTGAGGGCGCAAAGCTTGCCTCTCCCTCACGCGTTCTGCCTCCTCTTTCGTGAGCATTACTGCTTCGCAGAAGGAGGTAATGGCTTCCCATGTACTCTCGCTCCGTACCATGGCCTGGACCAGGGCCGGACGCGAGAGATCGCCGCCGCCGATCGCTACCACGAGGACACGGCGGTGCTCCGCCCAAGCCGGGCAGACCTCCACCGTATGCTCCACCGTGTCTTCCGGGCGATCCACACAGTGGTGACACCCGGGCGTTTCCTCCCGCCTTATCCGGCACAGGTACCTCCCGAAGCACCCGTGTCCGGTGAGGACCTGCGTCAGGCGGAAGGTGAGGACGCCGTGGCGCCTCTCCAGCCACTCCTCAAACAGGGGACTTATCGCCGCAATCGTGGCGTGCCCAAAATATTTACATACCTACATGCCTATTTTCAAAGTAAATTACATTTATAATCTATTAAAAGGTCCTGGAATTAATTAATGAAATAGTGTTGTACCTTTTGGAATTTCATGATAGGTTGTTTCATCTTGTTGAAGAGCCCTCTCGCCCAGTAGATGGCGCCAGCGACCGGTGGGTGGTTGCGGAGAAGCGGAGGGTTTTTGCGGAAACGCTGTACTCGAATATAAGTATTATTTTTATATTCTACGACAGAATTATCTTACAGTATTATAAGTATTCAACGGTTGGGTTAGAGTATGGCTTGCTACTATGAATTTCAGCCGCAAAAGCCAGCACGGAGCAAAATGTTTTGTACAGCGTACAGTTTTGGCTCGTCTGAATTTATATATATGAGACGTCCGCTAGCAATGTTTAAATCAACAGGGGCACAAATGTTTTAATGAAAAAAAAAGTATTTCTGCAAAAGCATTAAATTCACAAGCACAATTTTTAGCGCAGTTTTGCCCAGTTTACAATTAAAAAACCCCAGCCTTGCGTCTAGTTTATCTAAACTTCTAAACTAATATTATAAAGAGGTAAAATTGTTCGTAAGACATAATCTCAGACACAGAACAGATAAAAGAGGTTAGAAGGGCCTTGTGGGCGGAGCAGGCGCGCCACATTTATGAGCAGACGATCATAAGTCAACCGAAATTTGTTTCACCGGCTGACAATCGCGCTCTTATTGTGACAGCGTACGAAGCTCCGCGAAAAAAAAAGAATCATGCCGTCTTGCGCCATTATAACGCGTCGGAAAAGAAGCCAGGTGGGTAGTGTAGCCCCAGAAGGGGTTTCTTTTCACCGGTAAGTCCAAAAACCTTAAAATACAAGTAATATTTATAATTATTACAATAGTATTATGTAGTTTGTAAACAAAAACGAAACAATCGCAAACAGATGCAAAATTATACATTGCTTACAATACATGGGTACCATTTTGTACTACGTGAGCGATCGCGCAATGTATGGCGTTCACTGCGTAAGTCGCATGCACCGAGCCAAAGCTTGAATTCAGCAAAATCCATGCGTATCGATAGTGTTGTACCAAGTTGTAAACAATGTCGATATTAAGTATGTGTGTATACAAATTTAATATTATAATTAAACTAACTATTTTTTATTACCATCAATTATTGTTTATTGTGGATTATCAATTTAGTATTGGTCTCTTGCTTGTATTGGAGTTAAAGAGTGGAAGCCAAGCGGCGACACGCGTTCTAATACAAAGCAGGAACTATTTCCTTCCTAACCTCTTTTATCTGTTCTGTGATCTCAGATCAGTATTTCCAGTACTGATCCGATTACAAAAATGTTTTCACTAATAGAAAGCTACACTATTGCCGAGTGTCTTATGATATTATTATGTTTTACGGTATAGTTGACTTCCACGCGGACGAAGTCACGGGTAGAAGTTAGTGTAATAATAAAAACGATACTTTATTACTCACAGTAAACTTATCCTCAATAATAGTGATCTCCTTAATAAATTGTATCATGATGAGGTCGAACTTGGTGGCCAGTTGCTTTCTGATCGACTCGCGAATGTCGAAATCGAGAAACTTTAGCAATATTGCCAGCGATTCTTCTGAGGATCTAGAGGGGAGAGAAGATACTAATATAATAGTTCTTTTGAAGCTCATTTGAAACTGCTGCCTTCTAGAGCTGTCAACATTTTGTTTTTCTATTTTTCATCTTGGTGTCATTCTGCCATTGCTTGTCTAACTGTTGTGTTGTAATAAATAAAACATGTCGTATTTTTTAACCAAATTCGTATTTCAATTCAATTCAAATCATTTATTTCAATCCATTGCAGATCATATTGTTATAGTTACATTAATTGGAATAAAATTACAAATTATATAACAATAAATATCTACATATATCTATATAATAATAATAATGATAAATCAAATAATATAAATTAAAATTAAAAAGTCAAAAATTAAATTAAATTAAATATTACATTAAAAGTCATAAAAATTAAATTAAAAATCCTAAAAAAAAAACTAAATTAGTATTTAACTTAACAGGTTCTCTTAGAAGACTGCCTCGTTGGTCCAGTGTCCGGAGTAAAAATTTGAGCCAATGTGGGTTTTTATAATTTATGACGTGACGATATTATCGTGCACGTCCACGTCCACGTCACGGCACAACACTACCACAGGGAAATAAAATGTGTGGAAATATATAAAGACGCTTTTAAATTTCCGTTACGATAACGTTATAACATGCACGTATTTTTCAATACACTTTAAGGTGAAAGCGCCAGGGTAGCCCGCGAAATTCAAATTTTCTTACATTTTTTGCAATTTGCAGGTCAGTATTAGGTTGTATATTGATTAAAATGTGATTCGCGACCGTAACAAATATGTATTTACAGAATTATAATCATTAAAGTCATCAATACAACTCTCTAAGACCAAGTAATTCTATTGAATGACTATTTCATGGAATCTTAACATTTCAGGATTATACTAACTTAAAGAATTGTATTACTGGTTCTGATATTATAATTCTGTAAATACATATTTGTTACGGTCGCGTATCATTTTTTAATCAAAATACACCCAGACACTGAGCTGCAAATTGCAAAAATCGTAAGAAAATTTGAATTTCGCAGGCTACCTTAGCGCTTCCCCTTAAGAGCGTTTATGCCATCCGTGCGCTATTTGGTTCAAAAACAGTACTTTTCGAACCAGTTAATATCCATCAAATATTATTTTGAAAACATATAAATTACTAATAATTTAAATTTGAAGTTTAATGGAGTATTTGTGAGTTCTAACAAGATTACTGAACAGGGGTTTCCTTAATTTCACTTCGAGCGTCAATTTGGAAGCTTAAAATATTTTTTTGATCAACTTATCAAACAATATTTCTATCAACTGCAAAGATCCTTAGGGAAATAGTTAGTTAAAAGGAATTTTCATTTAAGGTTACCTACATGACAAATTAAAATCCAAACAATGCGAAATAATGAATAAATTTTGGTCAATAAAATTATTTTTTCACCAATATATCTTACAATCGTTTATCAAGCGTAATGTCTGCGTCGAATTTTATACTTAAATTCAATATTGATACAGTTACTTATTCAATGAAATTAAAAAAAGTGCTCGAGCATCCGCGAGGATTTTTCCGTTTGGTCGAGTCTGACACTAACACCCGGTACTTAAACATAACTTGCGAGAGGTGGGTGTACTATTCAGCTGCCTAACCCAACGCGGAATGCATGCTTCTCGATATTCAAATGACTAAGCTACTCTCAAGTCCCAATGCACGTTGGATTCAAATTTGTATCGCACGTAGAGACCTTTTTTTTTTTGGATGGGAAATCAACTGACTTCTCCCGTTCTGGGTGGAGCGGGAGGGCGTGTCAGACTTTTACTGACTAAAACCCACCCGTATTCCTTCTGTTGCCTGTGCCGGGGCCACGGTAACTCTTTCGAACATCCCGCAACCCTGGCTGGCACATAGAGACCTGGCTGTTGATACAAATTGGTTGAGCACATCTGTTTTCCGTAACACTCGTGTAGTCCCTCGACTAACTTCTTCTACACAATGCTAGATAATTGGTTATGCATTTTTGCCTGATGCCACACTAGATATATAGTAAGTATTCAAATACGCACGAAAAGCACCCAAATGCATCAGTACCCTAATTGCGTAACACACTTATTTTAGGAATCGCTTTCATTTTGAGAGTTCAACAACATTCATTGCGTGGCTTACGTTGTTGAGCATACAAATTTTTGGACATATGAAGCAATGGCAGCAATATGCTACAAAATCATTCAGATTGTGCTTGATAGTGTGTTACGCAATTAGGGTGCTGGACTGAGAGCCACAACATTTTAAAATCGACAAATTGAAAATATTGCACACAAACTCACCTCAAATTCCCGAAACTCTGATTAATATAATTCTTGGCCTCTTCGTCTAGATACCTGACTTCGGCCCAGAAGTCTCCCATGATAACATCCCAGTTCTCTTTATTATCGAAGACGAACACACTGAAATCGATCGTTCTAATTGGATAGACGAGATTCTTGACGCGTTTGCGTACGTCGTCGATCTGTGTGGGATCGCTTATGATCGATTTAAGTTCTAGGCCGAATATGCGCTCGTAGTCTATTAGGACCTGGAAGAGTTATTATGGTTATAAAACTTAACTTAAAATTAATCAATGAACTTGGGCAGAGCACTTGATTAACTAATTTTCGACTTAATTTTAATAAGGGTGATATTTATTTCACATTGTTAAACAGTTAGAATTGTCATAGTTCGATTTCCTAATCGACCGAACTCCCAGCGCACCCCCTGTTACTAGGGACTAGTTACCCTATTGTAATAGACATAGTCAGTTTAGTTACCTGCACCACATCCCCTAGTCCCTAGCAACAGTGCCCATATAGTCAGTCTGCGTGAACAACAGCGGCTGATCGAACTTCCAGCGCGCTCCCTTGTTACGAGGGACTAGCTACCCTATAGTAATAGACATAGGATTGATATATAGGGTGACTGGTAATTAGTGACCGATACTTAAACACATGATTGTACTCATGATAACAAACAACTTTTACTGTGGGACCAAACCTGAAATCGTGAAAAAAAAAATCTGCTGCTCCCTACATTTTGACGAATTATGCGAGCATAAATGTAGGGAGCAGCAGATTTTTTTTTCACGATTTCAGGTTTGGTCCCACAGTAAAAGTTGTTTGTACTACGCGTACGCCCCGACTATAAATGCCTGTGACAATGCGTTCAAATGCACCTTCTCGCTCACACTCGTCTCGGCTTGGCATCGGGCTTTTTATACCTGTCTTTGTCTCGCAGTTTTCGCCTACAAATTGCTATAGAAACGTTTACATTTGTTGATATATTGGTAAGTACCATGTAAGTACTTTCACGCAGATTTCTATGAAATAAAAAGCCTGGCATTTGAGAGACATTAAGTTCGTGCAAATGCACTATCCGCGTTGAACCGCGTAAAGTGAGTTGCGAAAGCGATGTGAAGGATGCGGCGCGACTCAGTTTTTCTGAACAACAGCGGCTGATCGAACTCCCAGCGCGCTCCCTTGTTACGAGGGACTAGCTACCCTATGGTAATAGACATAGGATTGATATCTACCTGCACCACATCCCCTAAGTCCTTAGCAACAGTGCCTATATAGTCAGTCTGCGTAAACAATAGCGGCTGATCGAACTCCCAGCGCGCTCCCTTGTTACTCAGTTCTATGCTGCGTCGAGTCTCCCTGTATAACGTGTGCCATATCTCCATTATCTTCTGTCCGTTTCGAGCCAGGGCTAGGACTACTTCGTTGGGATTGCTGAAAATTGTTACTTGCGTTTAGATTACTTGATTAAAGGTAACTAAAGCTAACAAAGTGCGAATAAAATCGGTCAGATTTTTTTTTAATTATATACTTCATTCCAACGAACACAAAATTGTTAAAATTGTTTATATTTTCGCGGTGACAACTGTTCTGTGCTCTACTTATCGCCAGGTCTGAGTCAGCCCTAAGTTGTAAGTCAAATCGACCCCAGTAACCCAACCCGACCAATCGAGTAAAAGCGGTCCCATCAGGTCAGTGAACCCGGCATTATTTATTTTAAATCAACTGAAACGGTTCATCCAGTGTGGCGGTAATAGCAATGTTAGTAGTTACCAGATTCGTTAGCAAGAAAGGCAACACTTTCTATACTTACTCAAAAAGCTTATGCACGTCGAGGATATTCTCCAGCTTGGCGTTAAGAGCCCACGAGATCCTGGACAGCAGAGGCACCATGGTCTCGTCAGAGCGGTACCCTTTGGACAGCACCCACATCATGTAGATACTCTCCACCATTTCCGGGAGGATTTCAATCACTTGTGGTAGCGTTGAGTCGTCTTCTATGACCTGAAAGGATATTGGCATGCGTTAACAAACTACGAGTGGCTATACTTTGATGTAGTCAGGGAAAGAGGAGAAGGAGAGGGAAGATGGAGGGGGGAGGGAGGGGTTGGGGTATTGAGTATTGAAATGGTTTGTTAAGCACACTACGTGTGTCTGATAAGGAATTGCAGTTGTGAGTTGCATATTTGGACAATTTCCGCGTTTGTACGAAGGCGAACGTTCCCGGTCGACCACTTTTCAACCTTAATACTAAGGGAATAAGGGTGAAAAGTGGGCGACCGGGAACATTCGCGGGTCTACCTTTACACTGTTTATCCACCACACAACGTCAACGGGACGTCAATGAGAAACGAGATTATTCGAACCGAACGTGACATCCCGGTGGTGGTGTGCGGAGGACACGCGGCCATTATCGCTACTTCGGTGCCATCATCTCGTTCTCGGTGCCGTCATCTCGTTCTCGTTGATGTCCCATTGACGTGGCGGTAGACAAACAGCCATATAGTGCGCTACGTTTAATAAATAAAAAGTTAACAGTCAATTTGCTAAACAATCCGTTTTTCTAATTGCGTTCGGCGCACACTTTGTTGGCTGGCAAATATTTTTCCACGATATAAGCTAATCTTATTTATGTGCTTCGTGCATCGGAGCGAAGAAGTTTTCAGTGTTAGAGCCACTTGCACCACAAATCACTAAATACGTTTAACGGTAAACATATTCAAATCGTCTTTCTATCTCTGTCATTTTCAAATGATTGGCAGATACAGAACGATGTTTTACGAAGTTCGTTACGTGATGAACGTATCAAAACCTATAGGGTACTTCCCGTTGACCTAGAATCATGAAATTTGGCAAGAAGCAAGGTACAGCACAAGTACAGGAAAAAGTCTAAAAATCTTTAATTTGTAGTTTTATCACATAGAAATATTTTTTAGCGATTACAAACATAAATTTGCAGTTGGAGAATCGACAGTGACGTAACGTATATCAATGTATGGGAGAACATGTTTTTCAACTACAATGTTAGGTATGTTTGCTTTTGGGATAAATTCTTTTCAACTACGAAACCCATAACCTGGGTTAGGATATAGTTTCCTTTTTCCCCGTAAGTACGTTCCCGTGGGATAATTTCCGACCGATACGCAGGCGAAACCACAAAAGCAAAAGCTTGTTCTTAGTAACTTATTAAATTGAACTTTAACGTTATACTTACAGTAAAGAAACGCATCAACGTGGACAGGAACTTCAAATTATCATTCGCCATATTGTATTGCTCCACTAGCCTTTCTTTGTAAAGTGTAAAATTCTGTAAAACATAAAATACAATTTTAATATAGGCGGAATGATGTGTTGTGTTAATCAAAATATTTATATGTGTCGCCATCTAGTGGTAGGAATGTGTACTACACTTGACATGTCTTATTTGAATACATTTAGTCCTTCTTTTGTCACTGCACGCGTTGTTTCATTTTAATAATTTAGTACGAAAAAATAGGAATAATTTATCATCATATAGGCGAAACACATTTACTGCTGAACATAGGTCTATCCCAAAATCCCAAGCATTGTCCCAACAACACGTCCTGTGCTTTCCGCATCCAGCGGATTCTTGCGACTTTTACTATACTAAAGTCAACGAGACGAGATAAATTTCATGCTTTAGGATTATTAACTTAATTACTTATGGTTCTGTTTTCATTGCAACTAAAATTATTTTATGACGTTTATCGATAGTTATTTTATTTAAAAAATCAACTTTGAGTTTAAAGTTTATATTTGTATAAGTTGCAATTTTATGTATTTATTTTTTGTTTTTTTTTTTTTAATTTTTTTAAATGTATTTTGTGTATTTTTTGTTTTGTGTGTGTTTTAAGTATTTATCTCGTATTGTTGGCATTCCTATGAAACGAAATTATTTATTCTGTAAGTAGAATGCTTGGGTGAGTTTCTTCAATCACTGCCCGGTGTCGACATTTCCTTTAAATACATCTGCGAAAAAATGGCAAAACCAACACAGGAGTTAAGGCCTCTTTTAAAGCCATATTATTATATGGATGGTCTAGAAGACAGATGTTATAAGTGCAGTTTCGTCTCCGCTATAAACCACATTGCGATGGTTTGGATGGATGGTTAGGATGGTTATAGCGGAGACGAAACTGCACTTATAACATCTGATTGCCATGGCAACCCGCTATACTCCCCTCGCATAAGTAGGATTCACCGACCTAGGCATACCCTCACACTCTACTAGCACAGTTCGGAAAATCAAGTCCAGCTGCCGTCCTTCCGCCCTTACCGCCGACGCTCACCGCGACGTCCCCGTTCATCCCCACCCCAATCTTTGCTCGAGACAACCCGCGCCGCTGAGCCTGTAGTTTTAAATTCATCCCTAAATAATATCAACCCGATCCAGCTTGTCCCTTGCTGTTCTCTCCCAGCGACGCGCTAAGCCGAGGTCCGTACCCCACAGGGGGTGCCCTTAGCAAGTGGTCGCTTAGTGTTTATGTTTTATGCCCTGGCTGGAGGCGTTAATTTATTGCGGCACCCACAGGAAAGTCCGGTTAAGCAGCCGACAACCTCCTCGGTTGACCTCCGAGATTCTATTTCCCAAAAACAAAACATATCAAATTAATCCGCTCGTTTGGCCTTCCAGAGAGGGGACGCGTCGCTCGGCGCTCTGCCTGACCGCCATTGATCTTTGCCGTGCGTACAACGATAGTGTACGAGTATAGTATGATCACAAAACCTTAGTACTTGGTAAGTAAAATATTTTATTTTTGATGTCTGACAATATTTTTATTGCGATAACAAGTTATGTTTCAGACATAATGGGAAATAAAACCAAGGTATTTTTATTAGCAAAGAAAAGAAAACGCATGGAAACGCAGAAAATTTGCCTAAAACAAGAGCTAAAAAGTAGGCATAGTTATGTTATATCGTGAAATTTGTCTGGAGTTATGTTTGTTGCCCTTATTACTCGTGAACCACTTGAGCAACAGATACAGAACAGGTACTGTTTTAACAGTATCTGTTTTTAAAAAAACAGGTTAATGTTATTAACAATTTCTTAAGCGTTGTTGGTTTGCATTATTTTCTTTTATTTCATAATAATTTTTGCATAATACGTACGCTTGCTTTCAAATAACAAGGTGTGTGTGTTTGCTGGTATATGGTTTAACTTCAGGCAATGTAAAGAAAACTCAAGTGATTCTTGAGTGAGAAGAACGGAAAGAATTGCAATCCAAAATTTAGATAAGGGTATTTTAAAAGTCTTTTTAGTTTCACATCTTGATGTATGAAAAGAGTAATGGCCTGTCATCGGAGCCGTGGGGGTCATTTGCCGGATATTTTATTCCATACTTAATCGGAACATGTCTTCTTTATAATACAATAAAAATATCACAACTCTGTCATAAAATACTTGTTTTTATTTTAAAATGAAAAAGTGCACTCTTACTGAGCCACCCTTTACGTTTCAGATTCCTACGTTAGCCTCATCTTACGACTATTCGGTTCAAAACCATGGAAACATCGAATAGTCGTAAAAGTGTCTTTAAAAGATGTAGGTACATTAAATTGTTATGTCTAATGTAAAATAAAAACGAATATTTGCGTATAAATAGACTGTTTCTTTTAAATATAATAAAATTATTTATTCATCTTAAATCTATAAATCATAAGCATAACAATAAATTGGAGTTGGATTTAAATTCTAATTAAATATTTACTATAACAATTATTATAGCTCTAAAGCAAAAGGATCAAAGTGCGTTAGTCTAACTATACAGAGAGCGTACGCGCCAACTCTACGCACATAATTACGCACGCTTCTGTGTGAATGAAGAATTACCTAAACTTGACGTCCCACACTAGACATAAACGCTCTTAAAACAAAACATTTGAGAATTTGATGCAATTTTAGTACGCATCCCTAAAAAATTTAATAATAATATGATTCTTCAAATCAATAATTTGTAACTACAGTCCAATAAATAATTCGTGATTTTTAAATCCCGATATTAAACGTTATTATTATCATTCCGGGATTTTAAAGGAGGTATTATCCACTCTGTTACTCTTTTTTTGTTCGAAATCTGCTTTTATAACATCTGTCTTCTAGACCATCGATATTTTATTTTAAACGTATTGGATAAATCACGGATTTTGAGTTAGAACAATGTAAGACAATGTCTGGCCGCTTGAGGACAGTACCGGCAACAGCTTGTGTAATCCTGTCCCAATAGACAGCACGCATGCATCAATCATCGGGTAGCTCAACAAATCTTACAAACTCAACGATCTGACACAACACCATCAGTGCATAAACATCTTGTAAACAACAATACCTCAAGATAGGGAGAATTGTATTTCTTCAGTAGGGACAGTATCTTGACCACCATCGGTTGTTTGAGTTGCTCGACCAACAACGATATCTCTGCATCTCGCTCACGCCAGTACTTGTACTCTGCCACTGGACCGTCGCCTTCACGAGTCTGTTGATAAATTTAAAAAAATACACTTTGGAAGAGAAATAAACAAATGAACGTGTCGAACATCTTTGACGCCGGCGGGTCGTATTACACGACGGTCGCAGTATATATTTTATTTTATTCTAGGCATTGGTATCTGTGGTTTATTTCCGCAATAACCATTGTTTGCGCGATTTAGAGTTACATGGCTCCATCTATAGTATTTATGTTGAAACTTGTCGCTCGCTGCCTTTCTATGAATTCTCACGTAGTAGCATAGGTGTCGCTACACTGCATTGTAGTTTGAAAATCAAGTTAAACCGAGGTTAAAAAAAGCCTAAAGGAGTTCAGCTGGAAACGAATACATAGGTATATATATCACTACATAATTATTATAAAACAAAGTCCCCCCCGCCGCGTATGTCTGTCTGAACGCGATAAACTCAAAAACTACCGAAAGGATTTTCATACGGTTTTCACCAAAGGAACGGAGTGATTCAAGAAAAAGGTTTAGGTGTATATTCATTATGGTTTTGTGTAAATTGGCTGAAATAGGACGATGATTGTGGACGATGTCGGAAAAAATCATGCCGACTGAGAGCTTTACTGACGTACACAGCGTAAACCAATAGAGTTATATGAAAACAATGTAGTTATTACATAATTATTCCTCTTAAAAAGATCTAATAAACGGTAGCAACGCTATACGTCTAAGGGCTGTAAGATCAAAAGCAATTTAAACTATGGATATCGGAATCTACGATAAAATATAATCGATGGTTTAATCTACTGTCCTAAGATCTAATTGAAAATATGAACAGATTAGTTAAACTTCAATTTGTCTTTTAGACATTGCAACATTCTCTAGTTTATTCGAAGTTCGTTCATCCGTTCATTAAAATATTGGCATCAAATAGGTCCATTTGACGTTGAAACTGACATTTGACGAGTCCTGTTCCTTTTTTTTTTTGTGGATGGGAAATCATCAAATGACTTCTCCCGCTCTGGGCGGAGCGGGAGGGCGTGTCAGACTTTTACTGACTAAAACCCACCCGTGTTCCTTCTGTTGCCTGTGCCGGGGCCACGGTAACTCTTTCGAACATCTCGCAAGAGTCCTGTTCCTTGACTTGACGTTTTATTACTATTCTGTATTCATGCATGTGGTATTTAATTCTTCGAAAATTATTATTATTGTTTCTTGTGTGTCATGTTGGTTGAGGATGACATATCTCGCTCTTGATTTCACTAGAAATAGCTCTTACTGAAGCTTTGGAGACACGAAAACGACGTATGAATTCTATATCATCCCATTGATTCCAATGATTGTATCTTGATCTAACGACATACGGTCTACTATAATACCTAACTATTTATATAGTTCCGTCTATTATTTCGATATCTGCATCACTGGAATCACTGTTGTAATTTTCCATTCTAATAAGTACAAAACAAATCTTCAATGAATAGATACGTAGAAATGTCTTAATCAGGTAGGTAGAAATGTTTGTAGCTACATTTTGAAAGATCGTCACGTCAAATTATGCCATCTTGTCAGTTCACGGTCAGTTTAATCCATACAAAGGAGTTTAACTGTCCCTTTGGGCTAGTTTAAACTAATCGATGGTTTAATCTGCCAATAATCGATGAACTACCATCGATCTTATGAAATAATCGATGCCCAGAGATTAAACTCTCTTCCGTAGTTTAAACTAGAATTGATCTTACGGCCCTAAGTGAATATTTCATATCTTTGTTTGAACGCGCTAATCTGTGGATCTGTGGTTTTTTTTATTTAATTTATGTATTCTTAATTTAATTATGTATTCAGAGCATGAGCTCTCGATAATGTGTACCTAAGCTGTGGTTACCTGTAATTGAGTGTACATTACAGGATAACGAATTTATTATACAAGATTTATTAATGTAAGTATAAGATAATTGTAATTTATCTCGTTGGTATTCCTTAAATAACTAAATAAAAGTATCGGTCGGATTTGTTATTAAATAGCTCAATTATTGAGGGAGGTTATAGGCTATTTAACATAACGCTACGACCCTTAGGAGAATAATAGCGCGGGTGGGCAATGCGATGCGACGCGGTGGGTCGGGGAGCAAGAAATTTCACGTGGACGAAGTCGCGGGCAGAACCTAGATTCGTATATTAAAAAAAAAAACTCTTTAGAGCAGTTCTAATGCGTTTGAAAAGATTATGATATCTAGATATCTTACAACGAATCTTGCTATCTCTTCCTCTCGATGATCATTGTTGCTGCAAATCCATAATAAAAGACCCACTCCCCTAATAATTTGCTGAATGGCTCTGGTTTATGATTAAACATCAGGCGGCCAGTTTGGAAGTTTGCGCAATGATTATATTGCGCAATATGACTGAAACAGCTCTTTCACTCAAACGATCCATTATTTATTTATTTATTTATATATACTTTATTGTACACCAGATTACACATTACATAAAGATACATCTTAAACTACAAAATATACAATTGGCGGCCTTATCGCATACTGCGATCTCTTCCAGGCAACCTTGGAATGGACAGTGATTTTATGGACATTAAATGGGGTTGTTCTTGGTGCAAATTAAAAGTATATAAGTACAGTATACTATAATAGATACACAGATACATACATATGCTATATAGTAGATAAATATGCCATATAATATATACATAGATACATACATACTAAATATTATCTAAGAGACGAAAACAAAAGAAGACTGTCAGCCAGCAACGAGAACAAAATCACAACGACAAGTAATGTTCCTTCACGAGTCGTTTAAACACAGGCAGTGATTGCGCGCGCTTTATTGGAACTGGTAATGCATTCCACAAACGAGCGGCCTGGACAGTAAAGGATTTGTCAAGAAAAGTTGTGGAATGCATAGGCATTTTAAGCTTCAAGTTATCTGATTTTTTCATTATTTTCACGCAATAACATTGACGGCCTATAAGCCTTTAATGTTTTCGTGTGAGCAAGACCTGCGCAATACTTATCCTACACGGTGATATTAAAATATGGTCCAATAAAAATACAATTCATTGCGGAATTCGTGATACCTATTGTGCAATATAATTTATCGTTTAGGACCCGCTTTAGTGAATAATAACATCAACGCCTTTGTTCATAAACGTTGTTTAAAGTTAAGAGATGTTTAGAAGTCAAAACACGTATTGTTAACGAGATGACTTATGGCGAAAGCGCCAGGGTAGCCCGCGAAATTCAAATTTTCTTACATTTTTTGCAATTTGCAGGTCCGTAATAGGTTGTATATTGATTAAAATATGATTCGCGACCGTAACAAATAAGTATTTACTGAATTATAATCATTAAAGTCATCAATCCAACTCTGTAAGACAATGTAATCCTATTGAATGACTATTTCATGAAATCTTAATATTTAGGATTATACTAACTCAAGGGAGTTTTATAACTGATTCTAATGATTATTATTCTGTAAATCCATAATTGTTACGCTCGCGACTCATATTTTAATCAACATACACCCAGACAATGAGGTGCAAATTGCAAAAATCGTAAGAAAATTTGAATTTCGCGGGCTACCTTAGTGCTTCCTCCTCAACTTTAATCTACTTTTATGAATGAGAGGGGGTCGATGTTTGCGTGCCAAATGGTGATATATGGTTGAGCTTGAATGTACATAACACCTATTATGTATTACCCATATTAGCAAAATAAATGTCTATTCTATTCTACTCTGTTCTATTCCTACCTTGCCCAAGCAGGCTGCGATAGTGTGGTCGATATGCTTCTGCCACATTATGACTGCTTCCTCCAGCTGCGACACGAGCTCAGGCTCGAAGATTTCTACAGAGTGGCTTTGTTCTTCTGTCGGCATCGGTATGTTTGGCATGGGGAGCTGGATCTCGCCCTCTATGTGTTCTATGCTCCTGGATGTGGGAATTGTGTTTATTTAGCATAATGTTTGACGTGATGTTAAAAGCAGGCAATAATAAATATAATATGTACTTAGAAATTTTTATTAAATAAATACAAAATCTTATAAAACTTAAACATTTTTGTTCTATCTGCCTTTATTTTATCAATAAAACTTAATATCCATGGTAGCAACATAGGTAGACTATATTTATTTTAATCTTAACAAAAAGTATTCATATAACTTTTGATATTTGACTGCCTCGTTGGTCTAGTGGTCGCAAGCGCTACTGCTGAGCATGAGGTCCTGGGTTCAATTCCCGGGTCGGGCAGTGTTATTGGATTTTTCCATCCGGAAATTCTCAGTAGCAGCCGAGTCTGGATTTGTGCCCGGGTGATGGCAATAGGCTCGCCCCCTATTACATGGGACTTAAACATGGCTGGCGAAATGGGGGCATACTATAGGTACCTACACCTCTGCCTAACCCTTCGGGGAAACGGGGCGTGATGTTATGTTGTTGTTGTTGCATAATTTTTGAGTTTAAAAGCTTTTCACAAATCGACACAATGCCATGCAATGTTCTAATGCGGAAAATGACTCGTGAAAAAAATAAAAAGTTCTGATTGTTTTCAAAAAGATACTTCATTTTCTGTAGAGCACAAAATTTTCTTTTACATAACATAACATAAAGTCTGCTTTTCCCCGAAAGGTTAGGCAGAGATGAACCGATACTCCGATAGTACACCCATATTTCGCCAGTTAAAAATCTTTTTTACTAAATTGAATATACGAACCAATTAACAATTCCAACCAGATCTTCTATATCTGATATAACTTCATCGGCAGAGAACTTTGCATTATCATCAGCCATGCTGAAAGAAACGTTCGACGCCAGTCGTGCGTCCTAGAACAATAAATGAAATTAACACAGGTCCACATCAAACTGCTTAGTCTACTGGATTCAAACGTTTTTTGTAAGGGCAATAAATATTAGTGTTGACCCACGTTAACTCGCGGGCGCGGTGGCGGGCGCGGTCGCGAAATATCAAACACATTGCATAATATGCAAGTGTTCACACACCGCACCTGCGTTTTGTACGTGAACACTTGCATAGTATGCAATGTGTTTGATATTTCGTGACCGCGCCCGCGAGTTAACGTGAACAAGCACTTAGGCTCTGGCCAAACCGAAGCAAATCACGCGCGGGATGCGGGACAAAATTCGCCATCGGCGATTGTGTCAACTAACTTGTATGGCGGTGTTCAAACTGGCGCGAAATAGGCGTGGGCAAAGTGTATCATTTTTGCGATTGGAACATTTGCATCTGGCTCACAGAAATGATCCGAAAGACTGATATGTTTAATTTGGATCATTTGTATCATCGGCTCGAATGATATAAAATCCAGAATGTCACTTGTTAGTGCAAACATTTTATGCAAAAAATGACCTTATAGTAAATATTTGATATGTAAGCGCCTTAGTGGTAATTTTTACGTGCATGGATAACGACAAAGAAACACTATGAGAGGATGAGTGATACACATCTCATTTGGTATCTCTTTCTGACTTGTATAGATTATAATATGTCACCCACTCACTCGCGACTCGCGAGTCAGTAGTAAAGTAACTCAGTGTGTCTCAGTCTCCCTCTCTCGCTCACTGCTCAGTCGCCTCGCAAGCGACGTGTCGCGCGGAAAGACCACAGAGCAATGTTTCAGATCCAAATGATGCGTTTGAAAAGAATGGTTAAGAATGGTTATGGAAAAAAGAATGGTTACAGTTTTTAGTAGAATTTAGGCCAATTACAGTTTACATTTATAATCTATACAAATAAATAAAGGGAAATTATATGTGCGGCAACAAAAGTTTTCTTTATCACCTGTAACCTAGCGTCTTTTTTTATATGTGGGCGACGAGTTAATAGAACAGCTTCAATTATATTAATTCATCATCTTTACTATTCCAACAGAATATCAAAAAACCAGCGTCAATTTACGAGCGTAAATTAATATGACTCCGAGCTACCGATAAATATATTTACTTCTGATTTGATAACTCAGCGACTAATGTTGTAAGTGAGCTACTTTATATATTTTAAAGATTCAACATCTGTCTGCTAATAAAATCAAATTCCAGCCTCAAAATTAGCAATCAAAGTTTTTCATTCAACAACTAAATTAATAAATCATATTCTTTTTTCGTGAAAGTTTGCAACACAAGCGCGGGAGTGTACCTGACGCTCGATGGTAATCAGAGGGGCGCGACCGGCCATTTGCACCAATGAGCGAGCTCTATTCGGTGCGTGCAGCAACGAGTTCACGTATATTTGTTTACATTAAATGACACGATTAAGGAGTGCTCGTATTCGGTTAGGTTAGGTTAGGTTTTAATTTTCCCTAAGGTGTGTCCAAACACAAACACA
The DNA here is from genome assembly GCA_947568875.1 of Fissipunctia ypsillon. Taxonomy (NCBI): domain Eukaryota; kingdom Metazoa; phylum Arthropoda; class Insecta; order Lepidoptera; family Noctuidae; genus Fissipunctia; species Fissipunctia ypsillon. The sequence goes on along the minus strand of OX387659.1, from coordinate 7,389,363 downwards.
GAGTTGCAGATGTTTGTTTATGATAACAATATTTTTTGTATGTTCATTTGGGTAGGTATAATAGTCAATTACTTATGGTAACATTATAAATAGATAGGCGAATACATGAAATTATAGCTTTCATTGACCATTATTTGATGACAATAATAAGGAAATTTTATGTTCAAATATAGTAGATTCACTCATCAATTACTTATGCTAAAGTATAAAAATAAAGGTGACTCTATGAAATTAGAGTATGTTGATATTATTTTATAGATGAAGTTGATACACTTATTAGAAGCTGGCAATGAGTAGACATATCACAAATTTAGTTGCTTAAGAATTATCACCATGTTGCGTCATATTAACAGTAGCTTGTTTTACAATATATGGTCGCTTATAAACCATTTATTAGACGCTAAAAGTTCGTCGCTGACCTATTAATTCATTAGACAACTAAATATATTTGCAGACGAGAATGATATTTTAAAGAAGCTGCCTTAATTAGCACCCATAAATAAAATAGAAGTGTCTGTTTGTAATGTCAAAATATCACTTTTTTACTAAATGCATATGAACGTATATACGGTACTGTAGAGGCTTTGAGTAGTACTTATGACAAAAAAGCAATTTTTAAATTTTTTGTCTATCTGTCTGTTTGTTCCGGCTAATCTCCGAAACGGCTGGACCGATTTTGACAGAACTTTCACTGGCAGATAGCTTATGTTACGGCGGGTAACAAGCTACTTTTGTTTTAGAAAAATAATTAGGGTTCCGCGCAAAAAAAATAAAACCCATGAAATTATTAACAAAAAGTCGGATTGAAAAATTCTTTTTGCATTTGGTAGCCCAATTCTCGAGGATAGTTATAGGCTATTTTTAATATCATGCTACGACCCTTAGGCGCCGAGCAAAAAGAAAAAAGTCAGAAAGAACACTAAGCGAAAACGAAGTAATAGCGCGGGCGGCCGATGCAATGCGACGGGTCGGGGGACGAGGGACTTTTATTAAAATGTGGCTGTTATTTTGTATATTGTGTATCTTACGATATCCACGCGAACGAAGTCGCGGGGCACAGCTAGTTTAATAACTAAAGGTAGAAATACACTACTGTTTTGTGGCGTGTCGCCACGCATTGTGTCGTGGGTGGGTTGCACACTGATGTGTCATGTCGGAGCAGCCTCTGACGTTATTTCTGAACAGTGTCAATCGAGTCTTTGCAGCGCTTGCACGTCCATAATGTGTTCTGGTTCTGAGTGCTTCAGAAGAGGGCCTTCAATTTTTGTCATTGATGATACTTTTTGAGAACAAAAAAAAGAAGGTGCTGGATTCACCCTATAAATTTGCTGAGACAGAATGAAGGTGAATTTCATCACACTGTAATAATGTGTTTCTAACCATACTAAATATATGAAACTGATATGCTTCTGACGCGACTCGACACAACACGACACAGTAGTGTGTTTTTTAGCTTAACAATATTTTAGTCAGACAATATTCATCATACCAAGCCCACCAAACACTTCTAAACTTTTATGCCTCTGCCATAAAAAACTACACACGCTATTTAGTCTAAGCTGTGAACATATGATCGTGACGAGTGTACCAACACAACAAAACAAAAAATTAAAAACTTGAATGTACAGCCCGCGCCAAACTTTGTGACCGCCCCGAAACTAGGCTCATTGCATTGCGCAGAACACAAAATCAGGGTATTAGCGGGACGCACAAGAGCTTGGGGGCAGGGCCACACCCCGCGCGCCCGCACCACTCACCCGCGACGCGCGCTGGCACCCACGCCTTAGTGTGAGTGCTACGTCCGTACACGAATCACGCACTTGTTGAGCTCCGAGAGTACTGTCGCGTTCAGAATTCGTTCGATCGTTTCGTTAATTTGTTGTTATAGTTTTTAGTAATTGTTACTTGTTGTTATTGTTACTCGTTGTTATTTGTTTCTAAACATGCCTACTGGACGTTGTAATGTTTTACGACGCCAGGCTCGTAAAATGGTCTACGATGTTTATAAATTTATGAAGAAAGAAGCTGAAGAAGGCCTTAAATACGATTTGAAGGCAGTACATAAACGGACTGCAGCCGCTACAGGAGTATCAGAAAGAACTGTACGACGTATTATATCGGTTGCTAATGAACCAAGTTCCGATTTATTAGCAGTTTTTCGTACACCCGGAAAGAAGAGGCAAGGGGTAAAAAAGGTAACCGGAATCGACAATTTTGACCAAGGTGTCATCAAAAGATGTATCCACAATTTTCATGTAACACAGAAAGAGTTGCCGACAATTGTTCAACTTTTAAAAAAATTAAAAGAAGATATAAATTTTGAAGGATCCGCAACGAGTTTGAGGAGAATTATAAATGAAATAGGATTTAAATGGAAAAAAACTGAAGACAATCGCAAATTATTAATTGAAAATACAAATATTCGCTGTAAGCGAATTGAATATTTGCGTGACGAAATATCGCGCAGAAGGAAGACCGATAGTTTACACTGACGAATCGTATGTCGATTCATCGCATACCACTTCGAAGGCATGGAGTGATAGTAGCACTAAAGGTTTAAAAAAAAAGATATCAAAAGGTCAACGTGTCGTCATTGTACATGCTGGATCCAAATCAGGATTTGTACCCAATGGCCTTTTAATGTTTAAGGCAGGTACGAAAACCGGAGATTACCATGATAATATGAATTATAATAATTATGAAAAATGGATACGCACACAACTTTTGCCGAATCTCCCACCGAGATCGGTTATGGTGATAGATAATGCACCCTATCATAACAAATTAGAGGATGCAGCGCCGACGTCAAATAGCAAAAAGGCAGAAATGGTGGCATGGCTTACGGCAAAAAATATCCCTTGCAGTTCTGACATGCTGAAACCAGAACTGTATAAATTAATTTCTATACACAAAGAAAAATTTAAAAAAATTAATATTGATAAAATTTTAGAAGAACACAATCACACAATATTACGGCTTCCACCTTACCATCCCGACTTGAACCCCATAGAAATGGCTTGGGCATCCATAAAAGGTTACGTGGCGAAAAAAAATGTCACAAATAATATAACTGATATTATGAAACTAGTGGAAGAAAAAGTAAATAGCATGGGTGAACAGGAGTGGACTGCACTATGCGACAAAGTTATAAATATTGAAGAAGAATATAAGAAAAGTGATGTCATCATAGATGACCTAACTGAAAAAATAATAATTCACGTGAGCGATAATGAATCTGATGAAGATGATTCGGATATTTTTTGTGAAGAGAGTGATTCAGATGCGGAACCATCCACTAGTAAGGGAGATGTTTTTATGGAAGGTGTGGCCCCATTGTGAATATAGTTTTTATTTATATTAATGTTTTTTATTTACATTTATCCTATTATTACCTAACCTATATGTTTTACAAATAACACATACATTATATATTAAATAAAATAAAATAACCTATGAAATAAACACGAACTTTATAATCACCAAATAAAAATAAATTGACATAATAAAATAAGTATTAAAAATGTTAGAAAACGAAAATTGTTTGGTTGATTACGTATTGTCCACTCGACTGTACCATGCGCAAGTTCGGACTCGCGACTATATTCAAGGCGGTCACAAAGTTTGGCGAGGGCTGTACATAACCCGCGAAATTTGAAAAATCACCTTACTTTTTGAACACGTATTTGAGCGAATAATAAAAATAACTGGGAGTAATTATTTTTTTTCTCTTACGGAATACATTACTGTCACGATCGATAAAGTCCATAAAAGAATTTTTTTATCGAAGGCTGTGCCCCATCTCTAATATTAGATCCATGGACGCTCACGTTGCTATGAGCGCCAAAATGGTGATGATCAAAAATGTCTTCATTTTGACATCGATATTATGAAGTCCAGCGTACTTGTTTACTAGAGGTCAGTGATTAAAACTTACTGAATGCCTCGTTGGTCTAGTGGTCGCAAGCGCTACTGCTGAGCATAAGGTCCTGGGTTCGATTCCCGGGTCGGGCAAAGTGTCGTTGGGTTTTTCTACCTGGAATTTCTCAGTAGCAGCCCGGAGTCTGGATCTGTTGATAGCAATAGGCTCGCCCCCTATCACATGGGACTTGTGACTAACTGGCGAAATGTGGGTGTACTATGGGTGCATCTCTGCTTAACCCTTCCGGGAAACAAAGCGTGATGTTATGTTTATGTATGATAAACTCAAAAACAAAAAAACTCATTCTAAAACTCATTCTATAAGCACATTTATGCAGAGACATAATGCCTCAAGAGTTTCCAGTCGACCTTTGGGTGAAGCAGATACAAACGATATAAGGTGCACTTACAAGAAACACTTTTGAAAGGCGAATATATTAGGTCCTTACATATTATGAAATTGGCGTTTTGTACGGAAGGAATATATATATTTTTTTTTTGTAAAATATATTGAATTAATCAAAGTATGCACCGTTGTTATCTATGCACTTTTGCCATCTCATAGGTAGTTCATTGATCCCTTTACTAAAAAAACCATGGGGGCGAGAATCAATAAACTCTTTGAAGGCGGTTTGGACTACCACATCGGAGTTGAATTTTTTCCTTGTAAGAAGTTGTCCAAATTCCAGAAAAAATGGTAATCTGTTGGAGCAAGGTCCGGTAAGTACGGTGGATGTCGCAGACATTCCAATTGTAGCTCATCTAACTTAGTGGTTGTTTGTTGTGCAGTGTGTGGTCTTGCGTTGTCGTGAAGCAGCAGTGGCCTAGAGCAATTGACCAATCTCGGTTGTTTAGCAGCTAGTTCTTCCTTCATGGTTTGCAGTTGCTGACAATAGATATCTGCCGTAATCGTTTGGCCAGATTTTAGAAAGCTGTAGTGAACGACACCGGCACTAGTCCACCAAATACTCACAAGTAACTTTTCTGAGTCAATTTTCGTTTAAGGCAGGATTTGGCTGGGTCTCCCATTGCGACGAGCGCTTCCGATTATCGTACAGTATCCACTTTTCACCACAAGTAATGATTCGATTTAAAATCCCTTCATTATTGTGTCGGTTGAGCAAAGTAACACAGCAGTCGACGCGTGTTTGCAAGTTCGATTCACTCAATTCATCGTTCAAGATTTTTTACTTTCCCGATTTGCTTCAAGTAGATTAATACAGTTTTATCACTTACCCCGAAGCCTGCAGCTAGCTATCTCTGAAGTGCTTTGTGATGGATCCGCTTCCACAATAGCCTTTAATTCTTCATTTTACATTTTGGTCTCCGGCCGTCCACGGGGTTGGTTCTGAAGGTCGAAATTTCCAGAACGAAAACGTTGAAACCAAAAACGTACCGTGCTTTCTTTTGCGACACCAGCGCCGTACACATCATTAATCCTTTGAGCTGTTTCTGCAGCACTGGTGCCACGGTAGAACTCGTACTCGCAAATATACCGATATTTCATGTTTTCCATTGTGCGGTAATAAGAGACGCCAAAGAAAAAAATAATGAGTAAAAAACAAATGAATGACTGTTTTCAAAACTCAAATGTACCAGCTAAATGAATTTATAAATTTGAATTTGGAATTCTTAACCAAAGAGGAGATATTTCAGATCAAAGTAGTCAGTACGACAAAACGCTAATTTCATATGTAAGGACCTAATATTATCCAGCACGCGTAGCATGTCCACCATAGAAACAGGTTTTGTCGACGGAAGAATAGACAAAATGACCCATCGCCATGCTTAGACGTTAGAAATCTTTCTACAATCTGTCATTTAATCTATTCTTCCATCGACGAAACCCGTTTAGTGGAGTAACTTAAATAAGTATATATGATAGCCAATTCTAAATGCAGTAAATTAACCTTTTTTTTTAAAGAAATTAGCTAAATGCGTTCGTATTTAGGCATTATGCATCACATATAATTGAAAGCTTGCTTTTCTATGGGAACTGAACCGGTAAAAATAGCAAAATCTTAAACACGAATGCTACAGCTTGCTATATCTTGTTACAGTTATTTATCTTATTAGTGATTCTAAAATTTCCATTATCTGTTTTTACCCGTGAGAACTTGTGATTCGCTCTGTGTTACCTTTACACTCGTTAAAATTCTTCTATTATGGCTGTTGGTTCTCCGGTACAGAAATAAAAATTTAAAAAAATGTAGAGTAAATACCTGCTGCTCATCCATGTATGATGGAATCATGTCGTCTGGACCTGAGCGCATGTTCTTCATTCTGTAATAATTAATTCTTAAATTAAAAACTATGTACAGATAGATAGAAACTGCCTCGTTGGTCTAGTGGTCGCAAGTGCTACTGCTGAGCAAGAAGTCCTGGGTTCGATTCCCAGGTCGGGCAAAGTGTTATTGGGTTTTTCTATCTGGAATTTCTCAGTAGCAACCCGGAGTCTGGATGTGTGCCTGGTAGATGGCAATAGGCTCGCCCCCTATTACATGGGACTTAAACATAACTGGCGAAATGTGGGTGTACTATAGGTACACCTCTGCCTAACCCTTCGGGGAAATAAGGCGTGATGTTATCTCCATGTACAGATATTATAGTTCGTGGGTTCAATTTCAGACAAGCGCTTTAGTTTGTGTAATTTGTTTCATCACCACTGCTTTCAAAACCGTGAAGGAAGACATCGTGAGGAAACGGGCATGTCCTAGAACCAAAAATACGAAGACATGCGACATCTGGTGATCTGCCATACAGGTACTCCTAGTGCAGACACCAGTCTCTCACAAACTGCCACGCAATTTTTAACCTTGTTTTAAATAATTTATCATGTCATTGTTTGTGAAGAGAAAATAAATTATTTGAATTGAATTGAATCGAATCTACCAACCCGCACTGGGCCCGCGTGGTGGATTACGGCCCACTCCCTCTCACAGAGAAAAGGCCAGAGAGGTTGATTATGCTTATGCTACAGATAATTAAATATAGAAACACTAACATCTTTGCACTACCCAACTTTATAAGTGCGTATTTAATAACTTTTTGAATGTAAGACACACTCAGACTTGCGACCAAAGGTTGTAAACCTAAATCGGATTGCTTTTGTTTTTTAGGAAAAGCTCTCCGCACTATTCCCAACTCCTGTCAGGCTATAAGCCAGAATTTGCAGTGGCGACCAATCTAGACAATGAGAGCGCGTTCATATGACACGATTTCAACGTGTGCTGATCGCGTTTGAGCAGCTTTTGATAAGAGCACGCATCGCGCATGCGTCACATCCGCTCATAGTCAACAGCCGCTCTATCGGGTGACCACCCAAAATCGTTTGCAAAAACTGCTCGCATCTAACTCAGCAGCGTGGAGGCGGCGCGGGTGCGACGCGATCGCTGCGCGATTGCGACGCGTGTACTACGCAATAGCTATTCGGACGCTGAGCGTGCGCGCGTACGTTATATCGATAAAAAAGTACGTTAAGACAAACTGTTAAATTCCAAAGTTTCTGAGGAAGGAGCGGCACGTAAGCGACGCGAAAAAAATCGCGCACATGTGAACGCGCTCTGAAGCTCCGCAAGTCCCAGTAAATGATTTAAAGTCAATAAAGGATCATCATCAACCACAGCCCGACTTCACCCATTTCTGGACATAGGCCTCTGTTTTCTTGTGCCAATCCCCTCGCTCCTGTGCCAGCCTCATCTAGGTTCTACCAGCGATGAACACGGAAAGCATCAGTTAAAAAAAATACAGTTTGGGCTCCGATCGTAATAGAAATACCCTCAACTACAGTTCGGCCGTCGAGAGAATGAGTTCCTGACACCTATCAGTTGGACAATTTCTAGTAGTAATAAGGATCAAATTCGCAAAACATAATCGTTAGTGTGAAACTGACAGATCTCAAGAACGCATTCTCTCGACGGCCGCACTGTAATGGCGACACTTAAATGGACACTTGGCATACCTTGGGCAGTCATAAACGAGATCCATAAACGTTACTTAGCACGTACTTCAGCTGGGCGTTATTCCTGTCACTGTCGCACAACTGCCAAACTACAAGTGTAAGACATAGACGGTAACTTGTTTGTGTAAACCAAAGCACGTGTTTAATAACGTTTATAGATCTCGGCCTCAGCCTCGTTACAGTCTTGTTGACTGGCTAATATTCTTACAACAGCGTGAGCTGATACTGTTGTTAGTAGTTAATGCCAATACCGGGAAGTTTTCGACTTCCCTCCATAAGACAAAAGAAATGAATAGGAGCTTTTTTGAGAATATAAATTCATAAATGAATTAAAAACTGGCTACTGACCTTTTCTCCGCGTTTTCTCCTCTAGCTATGTTAGACATTCTTCTGTAGTCCGAAGGTCTAAGGTAGTGCACCTGAGTAAAACATCCAAAAGAACAATTAGTAGGTATAACAGCTGCAATAATTTTCAAAAAATCACAAGTCAACGGTTAATTAAACATAGGCGACATTAAAATGTTCCAGATTTGAGAGCTATATATGATTGAGCAGTCTTGAGTTTATTTTTCAATCTGTTAGTGCCAAAAAGACGTGTAAAATCTCTTTTTACCCGACTACGGTGAAGCCAAAAGGAAGGGTAATCAAAATCAAAATATTTTATTTCACATAAGCCTACATGGGCACTTATGAAACGTCAGAAGCTAGGTGCACGGTTCCAATTGGTCGTTTCCTATGGAGAAGAACCGGCAAGAAACTCCACGGTTAGGTTAGGTTAGGTTAATGATTTTGGCAGTCTATGTATGTATGTTCCGCCGTAGCGCCTAAACTCCTGAACCGATTTCAATGAATGAGGTGTCAATAGATTCGTAATAATGACCCGGGTAACATAGGCTATATAAAATTTATAAAAATTTTATATGTCGGAATTTAAACCTAACATCATTCTAACCTAGAAAAAATTAAGCTGAAATAATCATCACGTGTTTGGTATCAAAAGAAAGGTCTTGGCGAGCACATTACAAATATGTATATATGTATATCATAAGTGTATATGCCCGATCGGGAAACAGAAAAAAAAAATGGTCAAGGTAGAGCTGTGGTCGCACTTACTGTATTACCTACTATGATTATGTGGGTGCCAGGAACACCTCCATTAAACAGACATGGTATGTATAGTATACAGCGGGTGCGACCACGGCTCTTCCTTGACCATTTTTGTATCATGCATTTCTAGATTTCTATTTGAATTATTTTCTTGTTTCGTCCTTTTTAGACCCCTTTTTTTACGTAGTCGGGTTATAGTTTTTTTAACTTTCTTTTTTATTATAGTTTTATTTTATATTTTCAACATTTCACATCTCCTTTGGTTTCTTCTAAAAGTGACATCTCATAATTGTATGTCAAATAAATATTTTATGATAATACTAATCTAATCTAACTAGCATATATTGCCCCACTGCTGGGCAAAGGTCTCCCACTCTTTTCCACACAGTTCTGTAGGAGTCAAGCTCATCCCGCCATCTTCGTCTCGGCCTGCCGCGATGTCGTCGTGCGTTTAGTGGGACCCACTGATAATAACAGCCGACTTACTATTTGAACAAAATCATTGTAAGAATGCCTATACTCAACAGTGGGTGGAACAAGGTTCCCATGGCTAAGGCAAGGCTAAGTTCTTAGGCATTATAATTGATAGCCAACTCACATGGAAACCTCATGTAGAAGAACTATGTAAGAAACTTAGCAAATCCGCATATGCTCTTTTTCAACTCTCAAAGAAAGTTAACAGTCGGGCTTGTTTAACAGCATACCATGGACTGTTTGCCTCTGTTTTGCGGTATGGAATTATTTTCTGGGGGCAGTCCACTGATAGGGAGCTGGTATTTAGACTGCAGAAGCGATGCATCAGGTCAATGTGCGGTCTTAAGACAACTGATAGCTGTGTTCTCTATTGTAAATCGTTAAAAAATTTTACTTTGCCTTGTTTATATATAACAGAAACGGCTTTGTTTGTGAAATGTAACCCACATCTATAGCGTGACTGGTAATTAGTGATACTTAAACACATGATTGTACTCATAAAAATCTATTAAAGAAATTTGACAGATTGTAGTAGCTTGATGTGCTGCCGTCTATACCTAATATTGTAAAAAATATGACTACATTAAAATTTAAAAGGGCGCTAACCGAATTTTTAATTATGAAAGCTTATTACACGATTGATGATTTTCTTAATGATGATTCACTGACTGACTGACATTCTGTTACTCTGTTTGACATAATTATTGTGATGCTCTCATTGTATTATCTTATTATTTTTTTATTGCTGTAACCACGCTGACATATTTTTAGTATTTTAGTATAATTTCCAATGATCTGACACTTATTTTTCATTTTTTATTTGGAATTGTAAACCTTTGCATGCCCATGTGACGGTAACATATGGAGAAACTTATTATAAAAAACACCTATGTACTATACCCATGTTTGCAAAGAAATAAATGATTTGATTTGATTTGACATGATGATGAAAAAAAAACTCTTATGGTCATATAAGAGTTTTTTTTTTCTAGCATCATTGTTGTCACAGTGACGACCCGTACCTGTGACCCGGCGTCCGCCAGCTTGTGATGACCCCCAGCGAAGGACACCTGTCTCGTGAGCATCGCATGGCTCACATCCGAGGACACTGTGATCGTACGGAACTGCTTCTCGAACAACGGGATGGCGGCCTGAGAATAAAAAAAAACATGAAGTTACATTTAAACACATAGGGTAGACCGGGGACAATTGAAACAATTTTACTTAAATCGTGTGCTGTGAAGTACCTATAGTACCCACATCCATCGTAATTATATAGTTGAAAGGATCGTTATCTAGTTCCTAAATTAAACATAATGTTTAACTCTATTTCGAATACTTAGCCTACAATCACCTATTAAAGAAGACCGGGCACAGTGGTTCTATTGACCCCACCCCAAGGACGGTTGAAACAGTATATAGGGATAATTGAAACACTGAAAATATTTTAGGAACTACTGAAGGTTTTTAATCAGTCTTAACAATTTAACTTACTGCTAAATCATTTCTTGAGATCGTGACAACTCCGTCAATGTAACATCAATATTTCGAAAATTATAAATGCAAAAACATCTTCAACATAAACAACTCAAAATATCTCATATTTGTATAATTTTAGTGCTCTAATTATTTCTATTGAATACTATTTTACATTATTGAAAGACTTAATATCCTATCATGCTGTAATGGCCCTTACATGGGGTAGAAATAAAGGTAATCCAGTCTCATACAAAACAGCTTGTTTCAATCATAACAATGTTTCAATCATGACAATGTTTCAATCATGACAATGTTTCAATCATAAAAATGTTTCAATCATAACAATCGTTTATTGACCGTATAGGTTTGACTCTTGAAATTTAATTTCAGAGAAGGTCAATCAACTATCGCCCAATCTTCTATTTGAAGATATGTAGGCTCTTCCTCATTTTCTGATGCAGACGATTCATAACTTGATGAATCAAATTGAAGATCTTCTGTGACGTCATATTCATCATCAGACTCGGGCGATTGCGGAATTTCTGTCAGAATCTTCATCTTCTGAGCTAGTAGAAGTCTTTGGGGTTCTTTTTGATGATTTCTTTTTATTCTTGATAGTTTTGCTCGTCTTCTTTTTCTTTTCTTCCATATTCATGTTTGTCTTTATCTTGCTGGCATTTCTTTTTCTGTCCCTCTCTTCGGTTTGTATTCTGATGTTTTCTTTCTCCGGAGTATCTGTGTAAACAGTAGATTTCCTTTTTGTTGCGTTTCTTGCAGTTTTCCTGGGTGGTGCTTTAGGAAATGGTCTGATGCATTCTGGCAAAAATTTACTTGTTGAAGGTTGGTTGTTGTAGTTGGTAACATCAAGAGGAACAAGTTCTACAGCAAAACTTGATTGTGAAGCTATGGAAAGGCTTGGTGAAGGAAAAGATGGTGCTGCTATTCCAGCGGCAGACTCTGGCTGTTGTGGCGCCGTCGGGCTGGTAAGGTTAGGCTGTAGTTCCGACAGTGTAGTTAGGTATGACAGTGGAACTTAGCTGTGGAGTCACTAAGCGTATCGGAGAAGATGAAACAGCGGCTTCAAGTCCTGCAGCAGACTGGCTGTTGTGGTGTCATCGGGCTGGTAAGGTCATGCTGAATTTCCGACACAAGTATGACAGAGGAACTTGGCTGCACAGTCTGTGAACGTTTAAAAACATGTTGCTGGCTAAATTTTAGGGTCTTATTTTAGCAACTGTGAGTTAAAAGTGGTTTCATTGGTTAAGTTTTTTCATCGTATACGTTTTATTTAAAAAAAATTGTTGCGATTTTATCTTCTGTTAGTTATTTACACTCTAGAAAACACAACCTTCTTCTATGCAGTCGGGTAAAAATGCAGAATATGCGGGGACGTTTGAAACGTTTCAAACGTCCACAGACAGGTTGTTTCAAACGTACCCATCTCACATCTTCTACTTCAATACTCAATATTTTGTTTTATATTGACTTTATCATTAATCAACAATAATAAAAACACTCTTAAACAGATAAACATTACTCTAAAATAAGAAAAGCTGTCAAAAAACAATATATAAATAGGTAAATAACAAAAATTAAAAAATCGTGAATACTTACTTTTTGGCGCGAAATTCGTCGAGGCGTCCTGTACACGACTGCGTCGCTCGCTCGCTCGAGCCGTACTTAACACAAAACCGAACATGCCCGACGAAGCAACGAACGACGCGTCACATACGTAGGTATCATGGTTTTCAAGAAATTGAAGTTGTTGTAATCATGACCTGTTTTAATTGTCCCCGGTCTACCCTATATTCACGCCTTTTTTCCGTGGGGGTAGGCATAAACTACGATCCTTAAATACTCCTTTTGCTTTGTTTACGTTCAATATTTGAATTTAGAAGCTAAGATAATTATAAAGTTTTGGAACAACAAACTCAATCACCGCAGCAGTGGAACACTGGGAACGTTATAAATTGATTATACGATTACCTCTTTCAAATGCTGTCCTAGAGACATAAGCACCCTGCCAGTGAGGAGTCCAGAGAGAAAGTATTCCGACATCTTGAGCTTGATGAACCGCTCACAATCATGGATGGGAACGCCCTCTTGCGTCTGTCTCAAGAAGTACATGTATCGCCGGTTGCGGTTTGCTATAAGAGGAGTCATCTCGCCGAATACTACAGTTAACCTGGGGTACTGGATCACGCGGGGAACTGGTCTCTGTGTAAATAGGCATAAAACAATTATAAAGACGTACGGTCGTGTGTCAGCGGTACTTACAGTCACAGTCAGGCTTTGAAAACTATAACCAAACTTGGGGCAAGTTTTACAGATCGCACATTGACATTATTTTGACGAACCTTATTTTGAAGAAAATAAGGTTCACATTCAGAAAAATACTTAAGTACATTTGCTTATACGAATGTAAACATTATTGGCTTAAAAATAAAGTTCGTATTCGCATGAAACCCTAACTTTGCTTCACAAAGTAAAGTCAAAGCGCCGGCCGTCTGTGAATTTTGCCTTTGGAGCTTTGCCATATCATACGATACCTACTTGTCATAAAATGAGTGAGACAAGTGAAAGAAAGTAATTTGAAAAGTAGAGTTTAATGTAATAAAGTCCAAAGGTGGTTTACAGGAGGTGATTGTGCAGCCTATTGTCTAACTACTTCGTAACTACTTAAAGGTCTATGACAAACTATTGTGTAAAAAAAGAAATAAATAAAAAAAAATACAAAAAACCCGATTGCGTAAAACGTGAACTTTAAGAAAGATGGGAATAAGATGACCTAGTTCTGTCTCCAAACAATCTCATGCCGTCGAAGGCAATAGGTCTTTATAAAGATGCCTTTTGATGAAAACATACACTTTGGCGCCAAAAAACCGCCATATTGATTTTTTTTCATTTGAATATACCTACCCAGTGACACTCGCGCAAAAAAGACGAATCTAATGACACATCATTTATCAAAATCGATTCAGCCATTTAGTATTTATGAGGGAACATAGGGACATACATACAGGTCTTATACAACTTTATATCTCACCACTTTTCCAATAATATTATTGTTTGAATATCATTATTAAATTGTCATTGAAAAATCATCGACAAAAATTGACGTTCTATAACCTCAATTTTTGGTTTGGTTGTTTTTCATTTGACAATAATTGTAATTTTATAATTAACCACAATAATAATTGTCAAATGAAAAACCTCAATTTAAAATTAGAATTTCGGATCAATCAATTTATGAGCGGCACTACAAATTGACATTCACAGGTATTCTGATTAATTTGTTTACATTTTTATGAGATATTTTTGGAACAGACCGTAGGTACGTAACTAAAATACCGTACGTACCTACGTAATAAAAAACTAAAACTATTAACAAACTACATCGTAGTTAAGAATTGTGACATTATTCTTACGATAATGGTATAGAATTCCAAAGTTCCGTCGACTTCCGGATCCAAATCCTCGGGTGCTGCAAAAAATCTATTTTGAACCGTATGTCCATCAGAATATAAATTTAATTCCTTGTAAGTATTGCAATATTGGAATTTAAGCCGAAATCTAACAGCAAAAGTAGGTATATGCAATAAGTTTCTTTGCAAGATTTCACTCGATCACAATACCCACAAACTTTAGTTTAAAACAATGTCATTTGTATCGGTATTCGCTTAGCATAAGCATAATCAGCCTGTAATGTTCCGACTACTGGGACACAGGCCTCCTCTCTGTGAGAGGGAGTGGGCCATAATCCACCACGCGGGCCCAGTGGGGGTTGGTGGAAGTCAGTGGTCTCGAACCTACCGATTTTTCGGTAAGGTGCACTGGGGTAATTCCAAAAAAGGGTATATTCCGAAAATCCATAAAATTCTCTTCTTGGGGTAATTCCGAAATACAAAACTATAAGAAATGATATTGGCGATACTATTACAACTCATGATATTTTTTGTAAGGGGTTAATACGATTGAAAAAGAAATGTAAACCTTTGGTCAAAGTACAATAAAGTCGACGTTTAAATAATTTCGGAATAACCCCAAGATAGTTCGTAATTTCCCGTAAACCAAAAAATTATAATTCAAAAATTCAAAATGCTCTATCTAGTGAATCCAACTACATATTTATGAATCTAATATATCCATTGGTTAAATCTTTTCATTAAGTTAACCGAAGTCGCTTATTAATGGTAGTAAATATGAAACTACTTTACATAACTAACCGAAATGTAGACCTCTAGACATCTCGTAAAAATTCCCGTCGGAATTACCCCAGTACACCTTATTTCTACCGATATGGGCTCTCGTTATAAATTAGTCTGTAAGTTTTTTTTTTCAATAAATAAAAGAATTTGATTGAATATTGTATTTTTTTGTCAAATACCGATTTTGGATACAAATATACCGATTTTAGCTGGCAACTCTACCGATCTCGCTCTATGACGTTCGAGACCACTGGTGGACGTCACGTTTTCGAATCATTGGTTCTAGGACATGCCGGTTTCCTCCCGGTGTTTTCCTTGAGAGCAGTGGTGACGAAATAATTTACACAAAGTAAAGTGCCTGCTTGGGTCCGAACCCATGACACTCGTAACTCATAACATGATAACTCGTAAGTCGCAGCCATTACCACTAGGCCACCAATGAGGTATTCGCTTAGATTAGTACTACTAAACTATTGGATGGATTAAGATGCGGTTCACCATAATCATGGTGATTAGTTCATTTCTCAAGGTAAAAAGGTCTATAACATCAATGCTGGAGCGATGCCGGAAAGGGTTGCTAGTATTTAAATAAAAAACCAGCCAAGTACGAGTCGGACTCGCGCACAGAGGGTTCTGTACTCCAGTTTTTTTTAGTTTAGATAAATGAAAATACTAATCGAAGAATATTTTTCATCTTACATTTTAACAATCGCAAAGCTAATTTTGTATTTCAGAATGATACTGTGAATTACAAAGTTATTTTTTGCAGTTGCAGAAAATAGTCTATATTTAAAGAAAATATGTCATGAATCGGCGATTTTAGTATTTGTTGATTAAATACAGTAGGTATATATGATACACAGAAGTTTCAAATTCATAACTTGTTGTTGTTGCGATAGAGCTCGTACAAAAATAGTCTAAAACTGACAACTTTTAGGGCCCCTTATTTTTTAATTTTTGAAGACAAAAAAAAATGTATGGACGGCAGCACATCCAGCTACTATTATACAATCTGACAAATTTCTTTAATAGATTTTCAACTTTATCGGTAAAGCATTAGGTTCAAGGTTGATTGGGAAAATTTGACAGTTTCGGGTAGCTTGACCTGCTGGCGTCTGTACATACATGAAATTGACACCCACATGCTAGTGTAAGATTTTTTTTTTTTTCAAAATCAAAAGTTTACTGTATGGCGGCAATAGAAATAGGTACACAATCTGTGAAAATTTCCAGCAAACAGTTACGATAACCTATTACGGTTCATGAGATACAACCCGCTGACAGGCAGACGGATGGACGGACAACGGAGGCTTATAGAGTTCCGTTTGGCACCAATTGGGTATGGAACCCTAAAAAAGCACAACTTGAGACTTACGTGGTGGGAAGTAGTACGTGTCTTCGGCGACCAGACGAGCGTCACTATGTTCTGAACGCTCGCCCATGTCATCGTCCTCCAACATGGTTTCCACATCCACTTCTGTACATAAAGTATTATTTAAGTCTTATCCTACATAATATACCTAAACTATCAGACAGTATTCGTATTCCACGGATAAAAGATATCTGAAGGCCTATTCTCGTACCTTAAAAACATTCAAATTCATGTCACAATCTCAATTTCAGTGACACTCAATGGAAAAAACTTACTAAAAATGTGGGGAAATTAGAGGTTTTTTTGACAGATTGAGACTGAGATTAGAATAGGAACATTCTTAAAAATACAGGAATTGCCCCTCTGACTGGTAATATCAGCCCTTAGACAGAAGCATACCGTCTCATTACAAAATGTTCTAACTTTTAGTCCAAGCCCAAACCTTCGAGCCAGTTATTGTATTTTGTACTTTATTCCAACCGGAGTACAGTTCTTATTACAAAAACTGACCTTACAATACAGAATTACATTGTCAATTTTGTATTCTAAGTTAAATAAACAGTTAAACATGTTACTCAAATTAAAGAAAATATAACAGGGCGGCATACAAAAATTACTTACCAGCGGTAGATGCCAGCTTTTCATCTGTAAAAACAATGTTTATATTCGTTCTTTAGTAGTACTTACACAAGGTTGCTTTCTTTGGCAGCTAATGTGAAGAGTGATGGTGTGCTACAACTATTATCCCTAAGTTTCTCTAACTATAACAATAAATTCATGTTTAGATAGGTCAATGATGTTATAATTTTGCCTTAATTATTTTTTTTTGAGAATGATATAAAGTTACCTACCTTTTTTTAAAATAATTATTTTTTTCTTGTTAAATTGTTTTGTAAGTTTATTAAATTAATATATTAGACCTACTTTCTTTTCTTTTATTTTAGCCTATACTGTCCTACTGCTGGGCAAAGGCCTCCCTAAGTCCTTCCAGGAACTAGTTTCCCGTGCCAACTCGAACTTAGATATAATTTAAACCATTAATTTATAAGTCGCTCCATGTAAAATACTGGTATTCAGCTGCATCCGGTTAGACTGGAAGCCGACCCCAACATAGTTGGGAAAAGGCTGAGCAGATTGATTAATTTATAAGTAGGTATACTGCAAAATACCTAGCTTGCTTTTCACACTTTTAACACTTTTCATGCTTTTCGTGCTTTTCATGCTCTTCATACTTTTGCCACTCTTTTTACTTTCTGCATCTTCAGGCTCCGGAACAGGCTCCGGAGTCTTTGCTCTGCCACCTTTCTTCTTCTTGTACTTTGCCGGTGGAGGTGGGGCCGGTGGTTTGATTCCTGTAATTTTCTTGCTTACATGAAAATTATGTGGACAATGAAAATGGGATGGAGGTCTTCATTGAGAGATAAGACAAAAAAGGATTAGTCTTTGTAAATTTTAAAGTATTAAAACATCCTAAAAAAAACATCTATGTTTATTTAAATAAATGGGTTAAACTTATTGTTTATAGAAAGGAGCAGCAATAGCTTTTGCAAGTTAAACTAGTACTTAAGTATAATTGAGCCATAATTAAATGATAACTTACTCCATTCAGTAAATTCCTTATCTTCATGAATAAGCTTGTCAACAATCACCTTAGACACATACATCATTCTCTTATTGAGACACATTTCATCAGGTTGTATAGTTCCAGTTATATATTCAATAAACTTCTGTTTTGCGTCCCCTTCATCTAACATGTTGTAGAAAAGACTATCGTCATCCAAGCCAATGAACGCAAGGATTCGTTCCTTGAACCATAATGCTCTTGGATCGTTGTACAGGTCAAGGTAGACATCTAGGTCGTCGAGCAATGTGTGTTCAGATGGTGACTTGGGCGCTCCTGAGTCCGTCATGTTTATTCCTTTTTGAAGCAATCGACCCTATTAGAAAAAAGCTTAAAGTTCTGTGCACATGTTTTATTTCCGTGTGTTTAACTTGATCCCAAACCAAAATTTATAACTCTTTGAAAAGAAGAAACAAAGTAGTTCATCTTTTTAAATTTACCTTTTACTCCAAGTATGGTTGCGGCGAATCACTTAAGTTTTTAACGTTTACAATTTCAGTTTTTACACTGATTTTCTACATAGTCACGTACTTCTATTCAGATTTAACCAAATTTAGCTAGCACCAATCGATATTAGCATTGGCGGTTTCTAAGAAGTAAATAAAACAATGAAATCAAAACAACTTTTGGCTGCCATAGTAACAAAACTTTTCTTTCAGTGACATGACAGCGATTTAAATTTTCGCGCTGTTGTCGTTTCTCGTTCGGAAACATTCGAGACATCAAAGATCTTCAATTTTCAGCATTGTTCTAATAATACGATCTAGGATGTTTGAAAAGGAGGGTGTGTCGGTGTGTGATGTGAATATAAATGATAAGACATGGCGATCACTATGAGAGATGTGACTGGGACAGCTCGGCGACTAGACGTAAAGACAGGCTGCGGCCGAAATTTATTTATTTTGTTCAAAGCACCGCACACTTGGCATCGAATTGCAGCTAGTTGAAGAGTTGCAACACATTTAAGGGGAGTCGCACACTTCTCTTGTCATTCACGGTGCTCGCGCACTCCCAACAACAGTCGGATGCGCCTCGCCTTCGCAGGATAAGCATAGACTATTAGGCAAGTGCAACTAGAGGCTCAATATTCACTCACAAGATGAACAACACGACCGTCTCTCTCAATTTTTTTTCTTGCAATGCCTTTTTAATTTTTTTTTTTTTGTTAGGATCCTTCTACGATGCGCACACAAAAACCAAAGTTCCATCATAATCGGTCGCGCCATTTTTGAGTTTTTGCGAGACTAACGCACGGCAACTGATTTTTATATACAGGGTGGCCGAAGAAGGTAAAATTAAGATGCCTTTTATTGCGGGGCCACTAAATCATCCATAAGTAGGTATTAAATGAAATATTTTTTTTATGATTTTTTTCAAAATTTTCACTTGACAGCTGTTTTGATTTTTTTTCTCTTTCTATTGGACATGTGTGGATGATTTTTTTGTGATAATTCATCATCATAATGTCAAGTAACATAACACATAACATCACGCCTTGTTTCCCCGAAGAGTTAGGCAGAGGTGTACCTATAGTAACACCCACATTTCGCCAGTTATGTTTAAGTCCCATGTAATGTCTTAATGTGTAATGTCAAGTACCACCTTCGAAACTGTGGTTTACCTGAGCCTTATGGAACATGGCTGAAATTGAGAAGAGAGTTCAAAATTACAGCTCAAGCATAATAGCCACAAAAGTTCGACTCATGAAAAAAAAAACTCGTGGACACTTAGAAGACATTGGGCTTCTAAGTGTTTCTAAAAACTGCTATGGACCTTCACTATCAAAATACATTTCAAAAAACAGACCTCTATCGGGATTTATTATCTGTAACTTGCCTTCAAAGTAAAAACGAGTAACTTTTTAAGCAAAAGTAGAAAAAAATATTGTATTATGATAAAATTAAATAAAACACAGTTGATTGTGATAAAATAAATTTATTTATTACGGGGTTTGAAAATGTCGTCCCCGAACAGAAATACATAAATTAAATCTACCTAAAAAAAATGTTTTAAGTATTTAAAAACCTTTTTTCAAACAAAAAACAACAACCGACTTCCAAAAAAAAAATACAAAGTGAAAAATAACTTTAATTTCGAAAGTCGGTGTCTTTGGATCTGTATTTTAAGTTTTTACCACCGAATTCCGAAATTAAAGTTATTTTTCACTTTAGAAGTCGGTTGTTTTTTTTTTTTGTAAAAACGTTTTTATTTTTAACTTTTTAGTGGGTCGGTTTGTAATTTATCTAAGTTACAACAACCTAATGTCAACTGCTCATCACCTTTTACAAAATATTGCTTTTCCCGATGCAGAGACGTTAATTGTTGAGGAGTTCTCCTGGTACTTCACCATCAGCTCCACTTCACCAATGCAAAGTAATCGAATTCCAACCCATGAAATTATTATTATTGAGTACTTTCGATGACCAAATGTGGTCTTCATCATCAGTTCCACTTCACCAAATGGTGCTTTCCGAGAGCAAATGCACGAACTACTATAAAAAAAAATACTCAAATCGCTATAGGTGGGCCTATAAAATTTGAGGGTTTCCCTCGATTGCCATGCGATCCCCTCATCAGACTCTGACTTGGTGACAATGGGACCACCTCGAGATCATACCCTTTTAAACAAAAAAATAATTTTCAAAGTCGGTCCACAATTAACAGAGAAATCGGGCCTACATCATAAAAAAATAAAAGTAAAATATATATATAGGTATACGCGACGAATTGAGAACCTCCTCCTTTTTTGAAGTCAGTTAAAGAACGTGTGCGGTCGGAAGACCCCCGTCAGGAACGAAGTTACTTCTCACGTATGATTTAAAACAAAAACAAAATTTTCGCAGCCGCCATCGTGGATTTACATTTTGACGTCACTATCGGCTTTAGCACCCTTGAAAACTATGGGAACGACACTCATGACGAAAAAATTTGAAAATTTATGGCATCCGCCATCTTGGATTTTAATTTGGACCTCACTATAGGCTTTACTTCCCCTCGAAAATTATTAAAACGATAGTCATGACACGTGTAGACACGGTCGTCAGTGTGGTATGGATTACTATTTGAGGAGCTCGTGGCTAAGTAATAGCAGCCGCACGGGTCGGTCCATCAGGTTAAGCTTGCCGGGGTTGGTTCGTGGATGGGTGACCATCTTTACATACCGAGACTCCTCCGTGCCTCGGAAAGCACGTTAAGCCGTTGGTCCCGGCTGTCATTCGTGGATCTTTGACAGTCGATACGGGTCGTCAGAAGCCCGAAAGTCTGACAACCAGTCTTACCAAGGGGTATCGTATTACCCGGTTACTGGATTGTGGAGGTCAGATAGGCAGTCGCTCCATGTAAACTACTGGTATTCAACTGCGCAGATGAATAAGATTTGTAAGTAGTGATTTTAAATACTAAACATAAAATTGAAAGTATGTGATTAGCCTCAAATGATTTTTATATCAGTGTAGTCATTAAGTTTAAAAGTATCTCATTTGATAGTTACCGTAAAAGTACTGTTTTTTTAACGAAAGGGGAATGGAAACGTGATGTTTGGAGTGTGGCACCTGTTTTGATAAGTAAGTTCTCTTCGAGCCTCGGAACCATAAGGTTATCTTTAAGAAGTCTAAGGTATATACTGTTAAATTGAGTAGTAATTAGTACCAAGTTTGTATATGTGTGAGAATATAAATACAACAATATTCGTACTGAAAAGGTGTATAATTTCAATAAGGAAGCTTGTTGACAGACACTTTTTTTCTACGCCGTGGTTTTAACGCCGTACCGTAAAGAAACCGTGCCGTGTACACACGGCTACATATCAAGCTATACATTTCCAGTATAAGCCAACCTCTCATTGTACAGAAATCCTATACAATGCGAGATCAGCTTAAACTGGAAATAGCTTGATGTGTAGACGTGTGTACAAAGGGCCATAAGCTGTTTAAACTTCGCTGAAAATAAGCCCACGTTCGCATGGAAGCGGAAACATCGCGCGCGGAAAAATCGCGTACCGCGCTAAGAATGGAACAAATAAAAAGCGGTACATCTGTTCACACGGCCACGATTTTTCCAAGCCGCGGTTTTTCACGCCGCGATTTGAAATCGCGCGGTGTTCGATTTTCAACGTTCGGCGTTGAGCGTTGAATGAATACGACATACGAAGTTTTGTAGGTACTTGTGTTGTACCCACGGACGCGAAAAAATCGCGCGCGTTGGTCAGTACGGCGCGCCACGCGCTGGCTTGTAGAGTTTGACGTGCCGCAAGTGTGTATTTTGGCGTGTTATTGCTGGCTCTATTAAATTTAATAGCTCGTTAATGTGCGCATTGGCATTCTAACATAACAAAAAAAAAAAAAAAAAAACATGATATAGTATATAGTCCAGGGGGCCAACCACCACCACCATGTTACTTCAGTGTGAGAAAGAGATGGAGCTATACAGGACATCTAGCTCCATCTCTTTCCCACACTGGAGTAAGATTACAATAATACTGCTTTAAGAGGTGGTGGTCTAACTCCTGAATCATCATAGAGCGTCACAAATTGGCCTTTGAAATATCGATCATTGTTCTTGAACGATGATCGATATTTCAAAGGCCAATTTGCGACGATAAAAAAGCAGAAACATTTTTGGGTGCATCCCTTGAATAGAATAGAATAGCTTTATTTCAGACACAAAAAAATCCATATAGTGTTGTTAGTAACATACAAAAAATAACTTATTGCCTAGTGTTAGTAAAAATCAACCTCCGCACAAACTGCTGTATAATCGAAGAGCCGAGGCTCTCAGCTACAGTTTTCAGGATGCTGTTCCGCCTACCCCTCACTCTCCTCAGTAGCAATGCAGTCTTTTTGCGTATAATTGCATAAAAATACAATGCAATGCTTGGGATGCACCCAAAATTTTTTCTGCTTTTTTGTCGTCTCTTGGTCACACAAATAGCTACCACTAATAATTTTACGGGGTCCATGAGTCGAAGTGATGTTTTAACGCTCGTTTGTACACTCTGTTGAAGGCGCGAAAAAATCGCGCCAGGTGGAATTTCCACGCTACGATTTTTACGCGTCCGTGGGAACGAAATAGCCGTTCTTATGCATGTCAAGATTGATTTGACTGCTTAGCTCCTTGTAGTTATAACGTGATTGATGATATTCATTTCAGTGGTTGTTTACAGAAAATGAGTATATGCATATTTTTTTAATATTTACCTTTAATCGTTTATCACACATCTTGCACAACAAATTAAGTAGGTAGGTACTTACTAATTTTAAATTCGTTCTAAACTTTAAACCCATAACGAGTATTTTAGTATTTAGGTACTTATCTTATTTATAATTCCTTATTTTTTAACTTATTTTATTATTTTGTAATGTCTCGTTTTTGGTTGCAGTCAAGTCTCTAAATACTTTGTATTACTTTTATAGATAGATACATACTTACATAACTACTTAGATCTATATTTTTATTTACATTGGTTAAAACACTATTTTTCAACCAATAACACTTATAGGTTTACTTTAACATGATTATTTTTGGCAAGGATATTAGTTGTATCTGTATGTAGGGAAAAATTGGCGCGCAGGCCTTTCTTTGGGGTAACCATTGCTATTACTGGTCTCAAAATCTTCAAGTCTAGAATTAAAGTTATTTTGTGCTGTCTGTCTAGATCCTAAGCTACCAACTGATGATTGTGGAGCGGTATACGAAGATGGTCCAGAATACAGTGCATTTATTCTGTACTGTTCATTATGTTTAGCTGTGGTCGGGTGTTCAACAGAAAAGTCTACACTTGATGTCATGGTTTGCTGTCCTTGATTATTGTTTTGGTTTTCTCCAGGCGGCGGCCTAGTGATTTCTCTAGGAGCACCGAACTCGTCAATTTGGAAAGCGTTAAGGAATTTTTGTTGATCTTTCTCATCTTCTAACTCGTAACTCACTGAAGGTATAAGTTGGAACGATAATAGACTCTTTGGCATATTGTTATTAGTAGAATGTATCAATTTTGCATTTTGTTCACTATTTGCATTGGTCTGTTGGTTTGTTTGAGAATTCTGTTCAATAGTGTTGTCTTCTAGTTTTGTGAAAAGGTAGTATGATTGGTCCTTCTTGTATGTGAGGACCTTGTTGTCTTCTGATGGATGTGGTATAGTGCCTACGATTTTATCTTCTAGACGTGCCGATATCCCATTTTCACTATTTAGCAAATTGTTAAGAGTCTCTTGACTAGCAAATTGTTCTGCTTCATTAGGCGGCTCGAGTTGCAGTTTGGCTGGATTCAAGTCTACAGTTTCTGCCTTAACAACTTCGAATTGAGGATTTGATTGCTTAATATTATCAACTGCATTGTTTTGATTTGTGTTTCGCTGTAAACTGAGCGTTTGTGTAGTTTGCTGTTGAATGTTGCTGGGATTAACGAGGTTTGCAGGACTTGGACTGTTGTATACTTGATTAGTTACATCTGGAACAGACCATTGATATAATTGACCACTGTACAGTTGGTTTTGACCGTTAAGAAGATTTTGTTGAGAATTGGGTACTTGGAATCGTGATGAGTAAAAATTACCTTGAGTTTGTTGTGAAGGTGTTAATTGGTTTGTTTGTGTTTGTTGTGCCTGGTTTGATCCATCTGTGTATTTTGCATTGCCTGTAAATTGATTAGGTTGATTAGTATTAGCTCTTTGGGTAGAAATAATATTTGCATTAGTGCCAAAACTGTTGAGATTGTTACTAGAGTATTGTGATGATGTAAGTTGTGATATTTGATTCGTAATTTGTGACAGTTTTTCGTTGTTCAGGTTTTGAAATTGTGCTAGTGCAGGTGTTGCTGTAGAAGATTGTATATCTCGTTGTGCAATGTTGTTGTATTCCCTCGCTACGTTGATAGAGTCGGTCAAAAATGAATACACGAGCGCCTGTGAATCAGAAAGATTATTTGAGTTTTGATTTCCAATTAGTTTAGCGATTGGAATAAAATTAAATGCATTTTTCTTGGGCACAAAGTTGTTACTCATAACTAAATAGTTGCTGCTTCCAGTGTTTAGTATTTCTAGTTTATCAAATTCGGAGTCGCTTCGATTTTTGAATAGAAATGCGGCGATTCTCTCTGGAATAGTTATTTTTATTGAGACTGTGCGCTCTATAGTGTTTGGTATGCCAGTCTCTTTAAAGAAAGGCAAATTCGAGAGCTGGTTATTATTTTGGTATATAACATTTTCGTTAGGAGGTAGCAAGCTTGTTGCAGGTGTTGCTATAATTCTAGAACTTTTTGTAGACACCGTTGGAGTTTGTACTGGAACTTGCGAAGTCAAAGTTTCACCGCTATCGATTGTCGTTCTTGATGCTAAGTAATTGTCTGGATAATCAAGCGATTTGAATTCCTTCTGATTCTGATACCGACTATATTGTGGAGGAGAAGCAGTTTTCAAAATATCGTCTGTGTCTTTTACTATGTCATTTACAGTTATATCGAGTTTTTCTTTAGTCAGAATATCAGTGAACGTTAAATTGTGTAGGTTGGTGTTAATGCGAGATTGTTTCGTTAGAGAAAATGAAGGTTGATTTAAATTCTCACTAAAAGGTACACGCGTGGGAGTAGGAATAGTCGGGGCGACTCTTAATTGAGCATTTTGATAATATACTGGTTGTTCAACATTTTGGGGTAAATATAGCCGAGGCAGAGTAGTTGGGTTACGAGGTGGAGGCAGATAGAATCGAGCAGTCGATGTAAATGGCGATGGAGTAAGATACAGGCGAGAAGCTTTTGTGGGGAGTGGAGATGTTTGTGGGAAATTTGTAATTCGCCCTGAAAAAGTAGTACGAGTTGGCAACGTTGTAGGAGCAATATAGATACGTGTTGTTTCAATCTCAGTTCTTTGTACTTGCTTGGCAGAAGGGGTAGGCCTTGTATACACATAAGGTTCCTCCGATGACTCAGATTCCAGTTCTGGTGAGATTATTTTCTCAGTTTGAGAAGAAGTTGTCGGTACATCATACACATAAGGTGTATTTTCCTCAATAAGCCTTTCTGTAGGTGCTGGGGACGGAGGTGATGGTGCAGAGGGCCTAGCGTAAGTATATGGAGTAGGCTCCACTATTAGTCTTCCAGATTTAGTAGGTTTTACAATCCAAGTTTTTACTGTTATTCTAGACTTTGGTTTGCCAACCTTCGGCTCCTGTATAACCCTACTATATGTTAATGTTTTTGTTATAACAGTTGATGGAATATCTCTAATCGTACTCACCAAATTTTCTTTTAGTTCTCTACCAGCTGGGTTTTTTAAATTATTTAAATACTGCGGCGTGTTGGGAGCAGGTGTACTGTATGTGTACGTTTGTTTGTCTTGATTAATATTTTGACTATTCTGTATTTTCGCAAATTGTGCTTCATTATTCGTTTGAGGTAATCTTCTGGGTTCTGAATACTGTGATCGCTGTGTGCTAACTTGTCCTCTTTGAGTGTTTTGGGCATTACTTGATTGGGAAGTGCTTATAGAACTTGTTTGTCTCTGTGAGAAGTTATTAGAGATTTGTGTTGGTCGTGGTGCTTGTAATTGTGCTTGTGAGTAACCATTGGAATTCGCTACGTTTGTGTTTCCAGTCTGTAAAAATCTGCCCGCGTGTCCATTAGAAATGAGATTTCCAGTCTGTGATATTTGTGTAGTTTGCACTCTAGCATTTTGAGCACCATTTACAGCGTTGTATTGTCCGTTTTGTCTTTGTCTTTGGAATATTTCTGCATCTCTTTGCAACGGCAAAAAATTAGAGTTTACAGGCGCTGGTACATATCTAGGGTCAGGTGTAGATGCCGAATATGTGAAATCGTTTGGATTGTCTTGAATAAGATTTTGTTGTATTTGTTTTGCCGGAACATAAACGTTGTTTGGAGCTCGTTCTGGACCAGCTAATAAAGCTCCGTTAGGGAACAATTGCCCGAATGGTGGCTTGTAATCTTGCATCACGATGAGATTGCTCTTCATTGCATTCTTATCATAGGGGTTTAGCATCGGATGAGTAAGCATTTTCTTTATGTCCTTCATGAGCTGTGGCCCTAACCTAAGATTTTCGAATTGTTCGTTGTTGTTATTGACAAACTGTTGAGAGTTTTGGCAGTCGACGTTCATCCACCAGTCGCACACGAAGACTGCTTGGTTGAACAACGTTCCATTAGGACAGAGGAAGGATTGGAAGCCGTAGGTTGATCCAACGGTGCAGACTCTGAATACTTGACAGTTGGCTTCTAAATCTGCGTAGTATCCTGAAATTGAAATTGATTAGGTATGTTAAAGACAGTGATAATTAAACTGTGGTTTCACTTCAACTATGAATACACAGGACAAAAAGATTCCGTCAATAATGTATTTTTGCTAGGGCCTGGGTTTACGCCTTTTTGCCGGGTTCCATCAACCCAGCTTCCAGGTGTTTTACAGAGCTAGAAGCTGGGTACTTCTGGCAAGATTACCTGGTTCTCTGCCGGCACACGAGAAGGATGTCCGTGGTATTGCGCCTAGGGTAGGGTAGTCACTGCCGGGTTCCCCTGGAACTGCCAGCCGGATGTCCCACCCATGTCCGTTGTGGTCCTGGTGCTGCGGCCCTCGACCATTCTGGGCTTCAGCCCATGTAATGGTGAGGCATACTGGAAATATGGAAAAATAAAACTTAGTATTAGGCTCACAAACTTTATTTTTTCGTCGTCGTCGTTGTTTAAATACGTCTCGACTCAAACTCAAAGCATTTATTTCAAATAAACCAATTACAGGCATTTTTGAATTGTCAAAGAGTCGGTCAGTTAGTCAGAAAGTTGAAGTTAGTTGCTCATTCTAAAGCGTAGATCTCTATGGAGAAGAAATTCCACGGACACTCTTTTAGATCAAAATATTGTTACAAAATATTGGTTTTATCATTCATGTTGAAATTAAGTATGTGAGAACATTGTAGAAAGACGTGCACGTTAAAAGCGTCCGCAACAAAAATATAAGAGTCAAAACGATTCAAAAATTGAAATAAGCCGTGGCAGCTAAGAGATGACCAGTCCCTACTGACGGCGCCCGTTCACGAACATGACGCATGGATCAGCACCATTCAGCTCAACCATTTTGAAGGGTACTAAATGATCCAACACACACGCCATCACCAGCGAGACATTTGAGTGACCATGACATACTCTCAGTCGCCAGGGCAAATTCAAGTCACTAAAAGACGTAACCAGTTAATGGTAGATTTGTAGTAGGTAGGTACATAGTGCTCACACATGTGCTATGTAATTATACAATACTAAGAGATTGAATCTATATAATGCAAAGATAGTTTTTACAATCTTCAGCAGCTCCAACAATATTTTCGAATGCTAATCAATTAGTTTCTGCGCCCCTGTGGAGCAGGACCAGCGTTGAGCCAAGCATTTTTGTCTGCGATGTAATCCTCCAACTTATAATATGCTTGACTACATAGTGTGCGTTTAATAGAATATTTAAATTTCTTTTCATCCAGGTGGAGAATATGGGGAGGTATTTTATTGTAAAAAAAATAAAATAAAAAAAAATGTTTTATTCAATAACAAACAAAGTTCGTTCAACAGTATTGAGGTTGACCTCTCCTTTTAAGTGTGAAAACACTTGTGCCAGGAAAGGCCGCTCTCCCTTAACTTGATTACTTTATACATATTTATAACTTAAATATTAAATCTATATAGTATGCAAAAGAAAACTAAGAAAACTAAGTAAATCTAACAAGTAAATCTATGTGAGCACGCATGCAATGTGCGCACATATGTGTGTAGAAGCGTGAGTTATGGTGCTTGTGCTTGTGTGTGCGACCGTGTCTGTAGGTGAGTTAGTCTGTGCATGTGACTGTGACTGTGTAGTGTGTGAGTGTGTGAAAAAATATGTGTAGGTAACGGGATATTTATTTATTGATGTATTGATGTTTCATGCATATACATACATATATTCGTATTTATTTATTTAGGTTCTTTTTATTTATATATAAATACATACAAGTGTATACATGACTTAACATGACATATAATACATTATTACTTTATAATACGGATAATCATATTCTCAGTTTCTTCGTAGGCTAGAGTTTTTAGCCACTCAGTCACCATCCGTTTACATTCCAAAGTAGTTTTTGTATAAATTTTAAGAATTTTATTAATGGTGTTATATAGATGCGAAGATTGATTTAAATATTGGTGCCTAGCAAAGTAAGTTTTTTAGTTTGCTTTAGTTACTATATCATTTCGTCTTTTTGTTAATAAAGTGGGATCAACTGAAAGCGACTTATGTTTTTTTAGAGTGGTGTGTAAGATATACAATTTACGGATAGTTAATACGTTGGCTATTGAGTAAAGAGCAGCTGTTGGGAACCTAAGTTTTTAAAAAAAACATAACCTTCAAAAGTATCCTTTGAGCACGTTCCACCTCGAGGAATTTCATTTTAGATGCGCCCCCCCATACTGGAATGCACTGAATTGTAACACTTTAAACAGTACCCCATTGAGGATGAGTCTACTTTAGCCAGTCTGAAACCTGATTGAACTAATTGGTCCCCATTTCTAGTCCTATAATTGTATCGTTCACCTCCTTTACCGAAACGACTAAAGTTTTTCCTTACGTACATGATGTTTTCATAGATATATTGACAAGGTACCGTCATGATGTTAATATCTTTAAACAGTTCCCTTAGAGAATCGCGCCTGCGGAGGCCATATATTGCTCTGATGGCTCTTTTCTGCAGAATAAAAATGGACTCGATATCTGCAGCCCGTCCCCATAGTAAAATACCGTAAGACATGATACTATGAAAGTAACTGATATAGAGTAGCCTAGCGGTATCTACATTAGTAAATTGGCAGGTTTTTCTCACGGCATATGCTGCTGAACTTAGCCGTCCTGCAAGAGATATTAAATAAGGACCCCATTGCAGCCTTGAGTCGAGTATGATCCCCAGGAAAACAGTTTTATCGACGAATTCTAGTCTCCCCTTATCCAATACTATGTCACAATCACAAATTTTAACATTCGGTAAAGCAAATCTTATGCATTTAGTTTTTTTCCCATTTAATACTAAATTATTAGCAGTGAACCAATTTTGGACCTGCAGTAGGGCGTTATTTACGTCGTCAATATTTTATGCACGTTTATTTATCTTAAAAATTAAGGAGGTATCGTCAGCAAATAACACCATTTGTGGTTGGTTTTTTAATACATGAGGTAGATCATTAATATCTACTAAAAAGAGGAAAGGACCCAATATCGAGCCTTGTGGAACACCCATTTTAACTTTCAAACCGAGTGAATTGACACCATTTATTTGAACATGCTGTTGTCTATCATTGAATTTACCTAGTTTTGATGCAGGTAGCAATTTTAACGATAAACTCTTCAAATTGAAGAGAGGCTGTCCTTGTGATCAACTATAGGGCGCTATAAGTCTACGCTTCCATGATGGAACTGTTGATAAGACATTACGAAATGCAGTAGGCTATTAGTCTACCTATTCCAAGGTCTAGGCAATTAAGTATTATAATAATAAACCCGCCCACGTGCGTGACGGACCACGCGCAATGAAGGGTTCCGTAGTTGGAATGAATTTATACCAACATTGTGGTTGAAATACATGTTCTCCCATACATTCCAACTGCAAATGTAATTGTGTAAGTATGTACAAAAATATCAAATCGAAATCAAAAGTTATTTATTCAACCTATGCTGAGAACCAGCCGTTTACGAACGTCAAATTACATAAGACAAAGTCCCAAAACGTCCGCCCTTCACCACTTCCTAGTGCTTTAGCTGGGAAGAAGTGGCACAACAAACTCCCCAGCAGCACAGCTGTCTGTTCAGTAAGAATTGGGATATTTACTATGTTATTTTAAGACCATGGGTTGTGGAGGTCAGATAGGCAGTCGCTCCATGTAAAATACTGGTATTCAGCTGCATCCGGTTAGACTGGAAGCCGACCCCAACATAGTTGGGAAAAGGCTAGGCAGATGATGAGACTTCTATAAGTATAGAACCACTTTCTGTATTTTGTACAAATTTTTGGGCTCAGTAGTTTCGGAGTTAAGGGGAGGGGAACGGTCAATTTTCATCTATTTTCTTAATAACTTTGAAACTATGTATTTTAAAATTATAAAAAAACACAGTCATCCCTTTCATTTGATATGTCACACGGTACAGTGTGCAAAACTTTTTTTCAATATTCTTATTTGCCCCCAAAAGTGGGGTCCATATTCAAAATTCGTAATACGTTCGTGTTTGGGTCACAGAAATTGATATGTTTACTTAAACAACTTGATTGGTCCAGTAGATTCGGAGCAAATTGCCTGTGACAGACGGACAGACAACAGACACACGAGTGATCCTACCAGGGTTT
The DNA here is from genome assembly GCA_947568875.1 of Fissipunctia ypsillon. Classification (NCBI taxonomy): domain Eukaryota; kingdom Metazoa; phylum Arthropoda; class Insecta; order Lepidoptera; family Noctuidae; genus Fissipunctia; species Fissipunctia ypsillon. The sequence goes on along the minus strand of OX387659.1, from coordinate 7,357,861 downwards.
CGTTTTTTTCATTCGGACATACGGAACCCTAAAAGTGATAAAGTCGGATAGACTGAACGACTAAAGGTAATCACTAAAGAGGCAAATGAAAGAGATTAATTAAGCAAGCTTTTACAAAATGACTGCAGTCGAGTATTTTAATTGGCTTTGAATCTTTATAGCAATTCTGAGCAGGTCGCCTTAAAGCTCCTGCAGACAGGTGCGACGACGTTGCGACGCGATTCTAGAAGAACAATTTCCATGATATTTTTTATAGAAATTGTTCTACTAGAATCGCTTCGCACCTGTCTGGGGGAGCCTTTAAGGTCGTAAATATGTACTGTAATATAGATATACGGTAGTGCAGCGGATGGAATACCTACTATTTTATTGATTTTAGGTACCTATACCTGTAGTCCACATTCTAGCAGAGGTAGGTAAGTTTAGTTGACCTACGATTACCTACTGACAAATGCGTGCATTGACTGGACAGGTCCACTCAAATCTATAAGTTTCGTTCCTCAACAAACCATCTCAGACATTAATCTGCATGGTCCTCATGTGGCCTGTCCAAGATTATATCTGGAGTTTAAAAGAGACTGTGAGCTCTGAGTTTGTTTCGGTCTCTCTTCTCAGAGTATAGTCAGGAAACGCCGAAGTAGATGAGTTCGATGTTTCGGTGGAGTTTTAAAATATAAATCTAAATAAATAATAATAATCTAAATTTTTATCATTTAGGTAGAACTTTGGGACCAGTCTTAAGAATGGCTTTTGTTCACCATCTCACTATTTTTTCGTGGCTCTCAAGAGATGGCATGTAAGCTCGGTGAAATGTCGTTCTTGGATGTGAATATGAGTTATTTAGTAGGTATTTGACCAGTCCATGAAAGTGTTTTAACCAATCGTCGAAGCTCATATGTTAATGTTTAATCCTAGCAATGAAGAGTGACGGGTAAATAAATGTACAATACAATGTGGAGACAACAATACGACAATAAATTATAACACTGGCAATACAAGAGCATTATAAGAATATTTTGAAAGTATCAAATAAATTCTAGCATCGAAATTCAAAAAGTGATTTTTCAAACAAACAAACTATGTAGGTAAATATCTTTGATTATACTTATATAATGTCTAGATAGAGCATCAAATGTGCGCAAACGTGTCAAAAAATATCAGCCAACAGTTGGTTTATAAGTTCTTACCCGCTGATTAGTGCCGATCGTGCCGCTTTGGTGTCACTACGTTTTACGCGCGCTAAGTAATAAACGAATAACAGTGATAAAATGACGGTGTGCGCTATTAAACTGTGCTGGAATTATAAAGGAAGGGTAAAAAATACCAAAAACATCACCTATCATCGGTAAGTAACCAAAAAACCATATATTTATTTTTTGTTTTTATGATTACCAAATTACGCCATATTTTATCGGTGTTGCCAGTTTCTTTTTTCATTCTCCCAACTCAACGTCATTACGTCCGTTACGTGTTACGTCGTTACGTTGTCTTAACGTCATTTTTTTGTGGGTATATTAGTTGGTTTATGGTTACGATATGACTTAGTTGGTGTACTTTTATTAATCGATTTAAAAAAAAAGGTGAAGTTTTTCAATTCGTCTGTACTTCTTTAATATAATGTTCGTGTATAAGTTTTTTGTTTATGAGCCCATTTTAATGACTATTTTTGCAATAAACCGATTTCAAAGGTGCCAAGAGTAATTTAATAAGATTAGTTTATTAAGTGTTTCTTTATATGATTTTGAAGTCGATGCCAAGTAAAATTTGTTATTATATTAGCTAGGTAAATAATTTACTTGGTACCGACTACATGTTCACATTTTAGTAATTATTAATAACTGGCACTGATTAATAGTATTCAATCATAAACTGCCTAACAAGTTAAATGTAATGTAATTCTAATTTAAATAACTTAGCTGATTTAATACAACATTCACACACAACTCTAATTAAATTAAATAGTGTTTTTGTATTTATTTAAGAAAGTAACTACTTAATAAAAAAACACTACTAAAACTGAATAATACTACATACATACCTACACCTAAAACTTATTTAATTATTCTATTTTTTTAATATGTGATTTATGGGAGAATAGTAGTGAGGGGGAGATTGTAGTAGCTGGTATCATTATTCACGCACACAGAGACAGAGGCACAGTGTAAAACACCGCCTGCATGCACACATGCTTGAAATTGTTGGCTCGTTTTCTTTGTTTTGATTGTAGGGAGACGCTCCATCTAGACCAGGGTTTCTTTAACTTTTTGCAGTCACGAACCACTTTCACAATATAAATAATTCCACGGACCCCTGTCAAAGAATATTTTAAGTAAAGAAAACGAGCCATATTTACATTAAAAAATCACTTTTATTAGTTGGTAGTTTCATTACTTACTACATTGAGAGACGTGGCGCCACAGGAGTAAATGAACAGATCAGAGTATCAGAGACAAACATGAAACAACTGTGCTGCTAAGAAACCCTGCCCTAGAAGTTTAGTCATTGTTCAATTAACTCATGTTTTGTGACTGACGATATGTTATCGTCGCGGTGAGTTCTTGGCTTAACCTAGACGAGATTATTACACTATTTCCTAGTAAATAGGTTAAGAGTTAGCTGACCTACTGCGGACCCCTGGTGCACATGCCACGGACTCCCAGGGGGTCCGTGGACCCCACTTTAAGAAACCCTGATCTAGACATTCAATTCAATCAAAGGTAAATACACAGTAGTGATGAGCCGACTATGGATTTTGCCAATCTTTGACTTGCTATAGTGACTATACTCTTGGATACCGTCAAAGCGGGTTACTTTGACTTTAGTTAGGGCATAACTTTGGCCCAAATCGAGACAAATGTTTAGTGTCATTAAATCCGCAAGTACAGTACGCGTCAAACTTTACGGCGGCTCTGCAGTGAGCTACTCGCTGCGCAGTACCGCATCCCTCACACCCGCTGACTCATGAATTTGTTACTGTGCAGCAATTCGCCTCAGGGGGTCAACGAAGATACAGGCCCGTCCGAAAATAGTTAGTCCGTTAAAACAAGTGTGAAATTAAAATTTTCTGACGGACAAAAACACATCGGACGTAGGGACAACTGTAAAATCGTGTTGTCATTCCTTCTTAGTTCGGAAACGGAACTAATCTTATGTCCGTAAGTGATACGGAGTAGGAAACGCCCGTAACTTCGGCCGAAACTACGGACTTCGCGCTTAGCGTTAGGCCGCCTGGTTCCGAGCCGCCATAGTTGGCATCGGGCTGAACGGATCTTAGTTATCGAAGGAATACGACGTTCGGTTGTCTGGTCGCGACACGGCGGGCAGTTCAAACATGCAAGTCTAGATTTGGGCCAAACTTATGCTCTAGAGTCAAAGTAGTTCAATTCAATCAAGTAGTTGAATTTTCGTATGCAGACATGGGAACGGCATTAGATATACTCAGTTTAACTTACTGCCGTATTGTCTTGTCCACTTTGTAAGTACCTATTATAAAATCAATAGAAGTAGAACACCATTTTTACCATACACTCCGTTCGCTTTTTCACCCGAGTCAAGTGCAGTACAGTGTCACAACAAAGCAAATCCATTATTGTATTGAAAAACCTGTAAAACCATCGATATTGTTTCATGATAGCTGCTGCGTTATGTTTTATAGCGATCCGTTACTTTCAAACTCAATTTAGCTAAGTGTTTCCGAGGCGCACCCGTCCGTATAAATTCTCTGGACGGTTTCTGGGTAACCAGAGATGGACGTGCCAGATGTACAGACGCTAATGAACGAAGCAGAAAAGTGCTGGAGGGAAGGAATGCTAGCTTTGCGAGTGTAATTAAACAAATGAGTTGTTTTTTAAACATTGTTGTCTTATTGTTGTATAGTTTTCAACATAGTAAAAAAATGCAAAAAGGTTCTATTTTAAAAGCGCAAAACTTCTTTGTGTAAGAAAAGCGTAAGTCCCTATTCTTTCCAATAACATATTTGGAATTGTTTACTATTTTTTTCCACCTCATTGGTACCGATAAACTACTATTAGGCTTACTATAAGGTTCGTAGGCGCGGGCTTGCGGACGGCGAGCAATGGGTAGCTCGCCGTCCGGTAAGGACAAGCCCCGAGTCGACGGCGCGTTGTGTTCCACGCGCGCCTCAAAGAGATGTCAGCACCATTGAAGGGGTCCGCTAGGGCCGATGCCAGCCAGGGTTGCGGGATGTTCGAAAGAGTTACCGTAGCCCCGGCACAGGCAACAGAAGGAACACGGGTGGGTTTTAGTCAGTAAAAGTCTGACACGCCCTCCCGCTCCGCCCAGAGCGGGAGAAGTCATTTGATGATTTCCCATCCACAAAAAAAAGGCTTACTATAAGCTTAAGTGTTACTTATTATGATATTAAAAAACAAATAGCATTTAGCATGATTTTGACATTGCTTTGGAAAGACTTTTAGGCCGTAATACGGCCGAGAATACGGCCTTAAATTGACGTTAAAGCGACTGCTACACGGTAGCCAACCGCGTCCCGACAGAGGTGACCTTGGTGGTTTACGACCAAACATTGAAACAGCTCTGCCGGTCGCCAACAAATCGACGGCGAACTGCCAATACCTCCTGACTGACATTTTTCGAGAAATTCACTTTTTATCGTTTTGAATTTAAAGGCGTTATTCGCATATTTCAAAATCAAATTTCTCAATTCCTCGAACAATGTCAGTCAGGAGGTATTAGCAGTTCGCCTTCGAAATCCAAAGTTATAACCTCAATGTACTAGGTTGTGATAGTAGTCCATGTAATGAAATTTAAGCACAGGTTACAACTATTCCCAGCTCACTCTAGCATAGTTTCTTCGAACAGTGTCTTTTAATTATCAGTGTCGCAAACTTCAATACTATGGAGACAGTTCTCATAGTTTTTGTTGGTTAGAGTAATCTGGGGACAAAAACTACCTCGTTGACGTCTATTCACACAGTTACTCAGGCTAGGGTATTGTTATAAGGATGCCTAGGGCAAAATATGCTGGTATAGCAGAGGCGAAGCGCGCTAACAACTCCATTCCTACCGGCTTCCCTTTGGAGGATCGGAAGAGTAACTTCACCTACCACCATTGAAAAATAGCACATTCAGTAATGTCTACGATTGCCAAGTAATATATATATTCCAACAACAACACAAATTGCTCTAAATAAGCCGGCGCCATAACGTGATAATCGTATTTGTATGACTATTTATAACTATACAATTTCTTCTTCGGCTTCCCTCCTACGAAATGTCAAGCCTTGCCACTGTGGTGTAGAGTGATCTGTACCTATCATAGGAATAAATAGTTTATAAAATAGATATCTTCGCTTGGTGTCGAGCTATGCTAACCTGTAAGCACCTAATTAACAACGAAATACATACGAGTACATACATAACCTCACGCCTTCTTCCCATGGGGGTAGGCAGAAACTACAGAACATAATCAATCAATAGTCTACTTGCATGGTCGAAGTAAGGTCGAGGTACGTTAAGTATTAAGTTTTCTTCTTTATAATGGCTACGGCTACAACTACATTGTAGCGATAACGCGACCTTACACTTCGCACGCTCTCTCTCGCACACCGCTCGACGTCTCGCTGTACAACAGAGAGCGCGCGAAGTTTAGTTCGCGCTATCGCGACCATGCGCAATGTAGCCGTAGCATGAGAAGGTGCCTAGTTAAAATGACTCCTACATGAGACCCGAACCTTTAAAATAAATGTCGATAATTTATTTAGATAGTTTGATTTGAAAAATTAAAAATCTTGGACTAACAACATGAACTACATGAAGAAAGACGAATCTTTGGTGCCGTAATTCCTGGTGGATTTGTTAATAAAGTACATAACATAACATATACGACTATATTTCCCGAAGGGTTAGGCAGAGGTGCATCTATAGTACCCACATTCCGCCAATACACTTATGTGTGAAATTGAAAAAGCAAACTGCCTCATTGGTCTATTATAGTCATCGTAAGTGCTACTGCTGAGCATGAGGTCCTGGGTTCGATTCCCAGGTCGGGAAAAGTGTTACTGGATTTTCCTATCTGGAATTTCTCCGTACCAGCCCGGAGTCTGGATCTGTGCTCGATTGATGGCAATACGCTCGCCCCGGACTTAAACATAACTGGCGAAATGTGGGTTTACTATAGGTACACCTCTATCCAACCCTTCGGGGAAACAAGGCGTGATGTTATGTTTCATGTGAAAAAGCAAATAAATAGCGCCTAACAACAAGAAAAACTAGTGCTTTATGAGTGGAGAATCCTGATTGGCCGCTCAGATTAACGACACAGAGAATCCTGATTGGCCGCTCAGATTAACGACACAGTAACTTGTAGTGAAACCAATTTAGCTTGCAGTTGTATATCTAGGTCCGACTGGAAAGGACGAAAATGTTTAAAATAACTCGCGTTATTTCTTCAAAAGGACATCAGCTGTGCTATTCTGTAAAAATCGCACCGGGAAAACTTAGCTGAAGTGGGCTTGAAGTGAGCCGTCATCAGGTGATTCACTTCACCTAAGTTTTCACGGTGAGATTGTTACAGAATAGATCGGCTGGGCGTCTTTCCATTCTGTACAAGGCCAGGGGTTCTATTATGAACACTTATTTCCAGGCAGTTTACGGCGTAAACAGAACTGCCTTGCAATTTCATAATATGAACTCGTCAAACACGCCACTCAGTGGTCACGTGACACCCTTTTTTTTTTTTTTTTTTTTTGTGGATGGGAAATCATCAAATGACTTCTCCCGCTCTGGGCGGAGCGGGAGGGTGTGTCAGACTTTTACTGACTAAAACCCACCCGTGTTCCTTCTGTTGCCTGTGCCGGGGCCACGGTAACTTTCGAACATCCCGCAAGTCACGTGACACCCTGGCCGACTTCTGCCCGAATATTGCCTGGCAGTACCGTACTACGAACGTTCATTTGACGTTTCATAAAACTGTCAAAAAGTAACCTCATAATACAATATTTGTTTTTACGCTGCGACAGAGGAGTTTTTATTGAATTGTTTTGGTGAAATAGTCGAGCGTTATCTAATTAACATCACAACAAACAACACGTTATCCGCGCAGTCTCGCGTTCCCGCCGCGGCCGGCGCATTACCCGCGTCCGAAGTTTCGATAACAGTGCAACCGGGTTACGATAAATTGCAAGCGTTCGTTGACGGTTACATGAGTGAGTAGCCCGTTTTGAACAGTAATTTTGATAGACGAATAAGAAAATATTACGTGTGACGATTAAGTACCGTTTGAGTTTCTAGAAACTCTGGAAAGTGGCACTTCGGGTACTTCTGATCAAAAACAACGGTAACATTGTAAAACTCCCACAATGTTTCCAACTGAACATAAGTTAGGCGCCGACGAGGGCGAGGACTCTCATCCACTGAACTATAATAATTACAACTGCCTATTAATATTATTATCATGTTAAAACTGAATATTTAATAAAAAACACTCAAAAACACCACCATATCCATCCATATCCATATTTTTGTTTATACTCCGAAACTAGTAGTAGGTACTTGCGTATTAAACAAACAATTATCAATACGACAGTATTCTATAAACAATACGTCCATGAAGTTGTCAAATTCCCTTCAGGAGCTAGACCACCACCTCTTAAAGCAGTATTCTTTTAATCTTACATAGGTGTGGGAAAGAGATGGAGCTAGACGTCCTGTTTAACTTCATCTCTTTTTCACACTGAAGTAATATTCAAATAATACTACTTTAAGAGGTAGTGGTTGACCCCCTGAACATCAAGTGCGTTCGGAAACTTAAATCACGCATTACAATTTACAAACAGAGAATTATTATAATTAAGTAAGTAAAGGGTCTTTCAACAAGGACGGGTCGATGTTAAAATTGAATAAAACAAGATGTGTGTGAGATATTAACGAAATTTATTTTTTATTTAAAAGGCCCATTTATGCCATTATGGATGGAATATGACATCGTTCAAATGTCCGCCGCGGCTTCGTATGGTGGCACGAATCCGAGAGGTCCAATTTTTAATGACTCTGCTGCATAGATCCGGCTGAATCCGAGCGATGGCCTGCGTTATGTTGGCTTTCAGGGCAACGGTCGAATGTGGTTTATTGGCATAGACCTGCGACTTCAGAAAACCCCACAAGAAAAAGTCTAGCGGAGTCAAATCACACGATCTTGGTGGCCAATTCACGTCACCTCTGCGAGAGATAACTCTACCCTCAAACCGTACATGCAGAATGTCGATTGTGTCGTTCGCTGTGTGGCAAGTAGCGCCATCTTGCTGGAACCACATGTCGTTCACGTCCATATTGTTCAATTCAAGCCAAAAGAAATTGTTTATCATTGATCTGTAGCGCTCGCCGTTGACGGTGATGGCCTCGCCAACGTCGTTTTCGAAGAAGTACGGACCAATGACGCCGCCACACCAAAATCCGCACCAAACAGTAACTTTTTGTGGATGCATTGCCACCTGGTGAACCTCATGTGGGTTGTGGTCATCCCATATACGGCAATTTTGCTTATTAACAAAACCATTCATCCAAAAATGTGCCTCGTCGCTAAAGATTATTTTTCGCCCAAAATCGGGGTCCTCTTCCAAGCGTTCCGATGCCCATTCAGCGAACACACGGCGTTGTCTATGGTCATTCACTTTGAGCTCTTGGGTCAGTTGGATCTTGTACGGATGCAGACCCAAGTCCCGACGCAAAATTCTCCAAGTTGAGGTCTGCGAAAGGCCGAGTTCTTGAGCACGGCGAGAAATCGACTGCCTCGGAGTCTCCTGAACACTCTCACGTACAGCGGCGATGTTCTCGGCCGATCTGGCGTTCCTTTGACGTAAAGGTGTTGGTTGGTTGTTTACCGAACCGGTCGTCTCAAATTTATGCCATGGTGATTTGGCATCACTGACTGCATAATATACAACAGATTTTACAGATCCCACCAAAATAGTATGGCTGCCACAGACTGTCAACATCGACCCGTCCCTATTGGAAAACCCTTTACTTAATTCTAATCTATAACACAATACATTGTGTTTATATTTTCACGTACCTACTTCTGTACAAGATTAATACATATTTATTATTTTTACTGATTTTTGATTTTGACTGCCTCGTTGGGTCTAGTGGTCGCAAGCGCTACTGCTGAGCATGAGGTCCTGGGTTTGATTCCCAGGTCGGGCAAAGTGTTATTGGGTTTTTCTATCTGGAATTTCTCAGTAGCAACCCGGAGTCTGGATTTGTGCCCGGTAGATGGCAATAGGCTCGCCCCCTAGTTCATGGGACTTAAACATAACTGGCGAAATGTGGGTGTCCTATAGGTACACCTCTGCCTAACCCTTCGGGGAAACAAGGCGTGATGTTATGTTATGTGTTATTATCTTTATCATAAAATACGTGATGAAAATAAAACCGTAACTTACCGATAAATATTTAATTGTGTTTCTGAATGTTACGAAAGAGAATTACAAGCCAGCCATAGACAAACTACCCAGCGTGAAGATGTCATAATACGAAATTAAACCAGCCAAAAAAAAAAAAAATTAAACCAGCCAAAAAAAAAAAATTAAACCAGCCAGTGAAATGAATTGCCTGGAACTCGCCAGGTTTTTTAAAAGTTCGTAATAGGCCCCCAGAACGCAAGGGTGTGAAACTAATCGCATACTAATTGGAAATCACTTTTTTCCTAAGGCCTTCCAATCTATACAAGAGTAGTAAGCAATACTCGCGTATACTTCGTAGTGACCTAATTATCTACCTTATTCCATAATATACAGGGCCAGTACACATATGGACTAATCGTGTATATATCGCAGCCGAATTGTAGGATACGGCGTAATACATAACGTCTATAAGAAAGACATAAAGGCGCTTTTTTCTGTTACGGCTGATTGACGTTCAGCTGGATTGTCTGCGTTACGTTTTACAATACAGCTACCCGCGTTTCTAAGACGAATTGCAGAGTGGCTTATCTGCAGTCGCTAAGCGTTTGGTGTGGCTTCTAACGCCGAATCGGTCGCAATAACTAAGCTAGGGCACTCTGACCAATTGGTTTAGTTTAGGTAAGGTTAGAACTGTGATCAACCACGCGCGAGCCGAGCGAGCGACGCGAGCGGTGCCGTGGCAGCGGCCGGCGAGAAAAAGTTAAAATATCACTCCATAATATTAATCAATGATTTTATTAAACTGTATCTGTACTGTACTGTATATAAAGCGGTAGCCCGCGAAATTGAAATTTTCATACTTTTTTTTTTGCAATTTACAGGTCAGTATTAGGTTGTATGTTGATTATAATATTATTCGCGACCGTAAAAAATATGTATTTACACAATTATAATCATTAACGTCATCAATACAACTTTCTAAGACCAAGTAATTCTATTGAATGACTATTTCATGAAATATTAACATTTCAGGATTATACAACTTAAAGAATTGTATTACTGATTCTAATGATTATAATTCTGTAAATACCTACATATTTGTTATGCTCGCGAATCATATTTTGATTAACATACGACCAGACACTGAGCTGCAAGTTGCAAAAATCGTAAGAAAATTTGAATTTCGCGGGCTACCTTGGTGTTTCCCCCTTAATAGAATGGTTTCGATAATACTATATTCGTATAAGAAATCTATCGGTACTTTAGGAGAAAAATCGCTTTTAAATCTTGCGTAAGTGTAGGTAAGGTATTTATACGCAAGGTACTTAACGGCGCATCTGTACGGTAATGGCGCGTGGTAAAAATCGTAACTAACGCGACGCCGCCATCTTGTCTTTCTAATTTGATACAATCTCACAAAACAATCTCAACGCCCCTTGTCAATGTCACTCATGCGCCAATAGATCCTTGATCCTTTGCGTTCTGTGACGCGCAATTGACATTCAAACTAAAGCACCGTCCCACCGCTGCCACCGAGGAAGCGACTGGTTATCAACTATTTTGTCGCTCAAATAATGTATAAAAGATTATAGGTTCCGGGTAAGTAAAAGAAATAGGTAGCAGTGGCGCAGCTACAATTATCATTAAAGGGAAGCCGAAGAAAAAATTGTTCAGTTCTCATAAACTCAGACAAAAAACTGTAGGTTTTAATCTTACGATGTATTAAACTGGTATTAAATATGTAATGTGATGTGATACACAGTTACACATACAGATGTACTATATTATTTGGCAATAGTAGACATTAAGAAAAGTGGTTGTTCCGAAGGGAAGCCGATACGAATCGGGTTGTATGAACGCTTCGCCCCTGATAGGTAGGTTCATAATATAATTATAATAATAGTTGATCGCTGACTGTTCACACCGGCGAGTACTCGTTTGTCGCAGCGACAAGAGCTATTATAGAGAGTACTTGCTCAGGGATGTTTGCTTGGCGGGTAGAACGCTCGCTGAGAGACTCGCGCTTGGTACATACGCATATCAGCGAGTAATCGCTCGTTTCTGTCGCGCACTCGCTGCTCGTTGCTCGTCAGCTCGTTTTTACTTGCTAGCTCTACCTACTCTACTCGTTCCTTTTGTGTTTGTGTTCTTACTTTGCGTCATGTTTATCGCAAATTAACGTATTTTCTTTTTTTTGGAGTTTATTCCTTATGAATCGATTTTATATAAAGCCCCGGGTATGGAAATTTTTTGAGTAGTACAATAAATACAAGCGTAAACTCAAAAGCGCTACATTTTTCTGCGGAATGTACCTTGCGCACCTTTCACGGAGTTAACTCCAGTCGTGCGTCGGAGCTGACACAAACACGTTTTTTTTAACTTGCTTCTCGTTAATCGCCGGCGGTGGGTCAGGTGCCATAGGGTGGTAAAGCAATTACGAGGTCGACCTACCTACTCTAGAATTGTCTATTGTCAGCCTTCACAGACAGGATTATTGAATCCTATCTGTGAAGTCTGACATTTTCAAGGTCGTCGGTAATATAATCCCCCAACATTTACTTGGAAACTAAAGCAAACTAGAAGTACCAACATCATAATAATTACGTACCCGCGAACTTTGACTCGACTTTGATGGAGCGCTTTGCTTTTGTTTAATAACATTCGAAAAACGAATATTGAGCACTCGAGTTTAGCACTTGCGCGATTGATTGGCTTATGTCCGGGAAGTGGGAACCAATCAAAACTATTTCAGAATGGAAGGTTTTATTGCTATTGGGTGTTCAACTTTTTCAAAGGGTGATGGGATAGGTTTATGTTTGGTTTACCGCTATTTTGTGGATTGCTTGTTTTATTCCATAAACTGCTTCGTTCCTGGCTTTACTTTTTCCGAGAGGCACTGGGTTTGGTATTGACGGCTGGTGGAAAAAGTGTTCATGAATATTTTACGTTAATTTTTGAATCTACGTTATTTTATGCAATGGTTTTAATACGTTTATATCTCGGTTATTAATAAATGTAGACAACTAAATATTTATTTATTTTATTTCATTTATATATTTCATTCTATTATTATTTAAACAATATTAAATTTAAGACCATTTACAAGTTTCATTTATATTAAAGAATAGCTACCATAACTCTACAGCGGCATTGATAACATGATTTATAAACGTATACACGGCCTAATCTGCAATAAACAATCCATATCCATCATGCGCCGACTATTTAATCAGTCTGCTTATCCAATCCATTTATTATATTAAAAAAAAAATGTTACATCCATCAGTTTCCACAGAGTAAAAATTAAAATACAAACTGTTATCAACTGTCACTTGAAAATAATATGTCATTAGGCAAAGGCAAGTTACGTCATACAACCTCTTGAATGAGTTTAGGAATACATTATAATAAATTGTTGTAACGTTCGTCCGGTGGGCCTTATTTAAAGGTACCATGGGCCATTCTCGTGGTAGAAAGTTGACAATATATTATTATTAGGTAATCGTTACCTATTTGGACTAATTTTAGCTGTGTGTGACGGAAGGTCAGTGTGCTATGGGAAAATTATGTCGATTTCAAGTTTTTTTTGGACAAACAACTTTTTGATTGGTTGATTATGTCAATAAAATGTCGATCAGTGAAATCGGCCTATCCAAAACACGACTTAATGGGCTTCTTGGGCATGTAATTGACTATGATTAGGTACATCTTTTTTTAAAGATTTTGTGGAGAACCTTTATGAAAGGCCTTGCTGAAGTCAATATAAATGACGTCAGCCTGATGACTAGCATCAATAGCCCCAATTAAAAGTTTTGCAAATAGAACCAGATTAGTAGGTACTTGTTGATCGTGATCCAATAAATCTGTGCAATGAATAGCTTATACTTAGGTAGATGGTTTTGCAATACGGGCTGAGAAGTGACTCAAACATTTTAGCAGACTTCGAAAGAATTGAGATGGGCCTGCAGTTTTTTTATGGTGTCACTGTTATCCGATTTGTGTTTATGCACCACCTTTGCAATTTTCCATTTTAAACGGAGTATGCCAGAAGTTAGATTTTGCCGTTTATGAGCATAAGTGGACACACTAACCACTGCGCAAGCTGTAATAAATATTATCTTTGTTAATTTAAACTTTTGATTTTTTTGAGTAGGATCTTACAGCTAATAGTTGGAACTTTTCTAGGCAGCCTTCCGTCTCCAACATCAGCCCCTCGATGACAGTCATACCCCAGCTAGGTTAAAGTTCTCATCAAGATGAATGAAATACTTAATCCCGAACACGATGTAACTGCTGTAAACTGTTGAAGAGCTCTTTCGACTGTCTTCCATCTCCATTATCAAATCAACTCCAGATCTCTATTTTGTTAAAGTGTCATCAGAACTACATAATTATGTATGATAAGTTTAAACAGAATCGGTTCACAAATGAAAATTCAATAGGTGAAAAATCAATCAACCCTTTTTCTACCCTTAGGGGTGAATTTTGTATTTAAATTTTAAATGAGACCAACTTCGAGGTATGCCCTTTCAAATAAAAAAAAAATCGTCAAAAACGGACTAATCTGTAAAAAGTTATGCGTGGCCCCGGAAACCTGTACCAGCGAAGGTCTGTGGTCAGGGAACACTAATACTCATCGATTGGACCCCATGTATGTTTCGCGATATTTTGTAGTTTTCGAGAAATTATTTTTTTTGTTTTATTTTCAGATTTTTTAAAATTGTAGGCGGTTTTATTCTATCTTTTTCTGATTGGTGTTTCTGTGATGCGGTCAAAGATTCACCTATTTCCAAAATCCACCACAAATCACAACCCTTTCCGTTATGTATAAAGTAATTTTGCATCTGAATTCTCCTGCAGCCCACAAAATTGAAAACAAAAGCATCCACACAATCCGACAGGATGCCGGCCAGTCCACATCCCGCCGCAGCCATTCATTTGTCTGTGCTGCATCCATCATGTATGTGGCTGGTTAGCCAGTCGGCCATAACTGTCAGATAACACAAATACACAGTTATTGAATTACTAGCCGCACAATAACAATAACTCCACGAGAGAAACAGAAGTTGCATTGGCCTTGTTTTGCTGATCAGGAGCGGTGATTGTGCGAGCGAATTCCGCACCGTTTAACGGGGAAGCGCTAAGGTAGCCCGGGAAATTAAAATTTACTTACGATTTTTGCGATTTGCAGCTCAATGTCTGGGTGTATGTTGATCAAAGAATGATACGCGACCGTAACAAATATTATGTATTTATAGAATTATAATATTAGAATTAGTAATACATTTCCTTAAGTTAGTATAATCCTGAAATGTTAAGATTTCATAAAAAAAGTCATTCAATAGACTTACTTGGTCTTAGAGAGTTGTATTGATGACTTTAATGATTATAATTCTGTAAACTCATATTTGTTACGGTCGCGAATCATATTTCAATCAACATACAAGCTAATACTGATCTGCAAATTGCAAAAAACGTAAGAAAATTTGAATTTCGCGGGCAACCCTGGCGCTTTCACCTTAAGTTCATCTTCGCCCGTCCCCGTCCCCTGATGAATAGTGTCAAATAGTCTGTAGAATTTTGAATTACAACCATAAAAAATCTTTGACCGAAAGAAAAAAACAGATTTATTTACCGAGTGTCCTTCATATTCTGTTTATTTAGGGCAATATCGGTATTCTGAGCTAAGTAATTAGGTTGGCAGTCTTTAGTTCAGTCAATCTTGTAAAGATTTCATTTCATCGTCAATTTCGCAGTAGGTACAAGTGATATCTAGGGACGAAATTTTAACGTGCTCTCACTCAACAATATGGAGGGCCTGAAGAGGACTCCCTGAAAATAACGAATGGTCACGAATTGACAGCACTAAGTGCGTTCAGACCATGTAGTTTTTCCACTAGTATCTAAAAGTATTGGATAAGGTTTCGGTAATATAGAATAGGTTCAACTTAAAAAAAAAAAAAAACTAGTGCAGTCGATGATTGTGAAGTTAACATCTATTCAGGTCTGTTCTCGAAACATCCAATCTCGAAAGGTGAATCCACGACGATGGCATTAAAGACAACAGTGAGTTGTCTTGTTGTGTTGTGTTGTGATTTGTGGTCAAGGTTCCAAGTACAATTTTACTGAATATCACAACAGAGTGGGCCTTCGTACTCATCTATGTGGTGATAGCACGTGTCACGAGAATTAATTGCTACGGAACCCCATGGCCTGACATGAGAACTCAATTTACAGATAAGAAATCCCTATTTACTGCGTCAAATGGGTTTAGGTGGAGCTTCCAATGTTGTGCCTGTTAAAATATGCATTCTTTTATAACTTTAGATTAGGTATCAAGGGCCTCCGTTGCTAAAAACCATTTACAATGCATGTGCTTGAAAAGAGCGCTTTCCAAGCAGCCAAATTGTACGGAAAGTGCCACTTTCTCACACTAGTGCTTTTTACTTTTCAGTTTCATTTTTAATTTTTAACTGTCGTCAGCCCGACGCAAAGAGTTTTTATTATTTGAGAAAAGTTTTACAAATTAGTCAAGTACACATTACTCGTATCATTCATAAAAAAGTACAATAAAACTAATACTTCATTAAATGCGTTATTAATTACTCTAGATTTAGATTTTGATCAATAAATTAATTTTCAATATATATATTTCTATTTCCTCACACAATGCATAGTAAAACGTTGTATGATATACGACGTGTATAAGATGATTACAGACTCGTGTCGACTTATACGTATGTACATTTGCTCTTGAATAAAAATGCAACTCGCCGGAAATCACTTACTTTCCGCACTTGTAGCATAAATAACTATTTTTTACCAGGCTTTTAAACAAATTGCCGTATTATTTTGCAGAGATGATTCGTCTTGCACACTTAGCCCAACCGTTGTAAGCTTCAATTTCGATATCAAAGTTACAATAAGGTTCTAAATCTAATAACTGTGATTAATGTTTCAAATTGCACCTCTCAGGCTTGTTAATAATTACTACCACAACCACAGTATGTAGCATTTTACAAAAATATTTGTCAACATTTAAGTTTATGGAATGTTGTTAACAGCAAAATAATGTTGTCCCTGATAGGCTACATCTTTTGTTATTAAACCGACGTTCGCACGGGCGTAAAAATATCGTGGCGGGATTTTATCGTGCACTGGATTTTCAACTCTCGGCGCTAAGTAGAGCGTTGAAAATCCAGTGTGCGAAAAAAAAATCGCCGCGTTATCTTTACGTTCGTGCGAGCGTCGGCTAACTATAAAACGTTTTAACAAAAAGAAACAACCGACTACCAAATAAAAACACTACGAATTTAAAAATAACTTTAATATCGAAGTCGGTGTCTTTGGTCTGTATTTTAGATTTTTGCCACCGACTTCCAAAATTAAGTAAGTAGTTATTTTTCACTTTGTACAGTTTTTTTTGGAAGTCGATTGTTTTTTTTTTTAAAGATTTTTATTTTTCACTTGTTAGTGGGTTGGCTTGTAATTCATCTAAGGTATAATAGCCTAAAGTCAACTGCTCATCACCTTTTACATAATATTGCTTTTCCCGATGCAGGGACGTTAATTTTTGAGGAGTTCTCCTTGTACTTCACTATCAGCTCCACTTCACCATCTGCATTGTGACGAGCATGAATTGCTTAGCAAACATATTAAAGTAATCGAATCACAACCCGTGAAATACTTATTATTGAGTACCTAGTTCCGATGACCATCTGTGGTCTTCATCATCAGTTCCACTTCACCAAATGGTGCTTTCCAAGAGCAAATGCACGAGTTACTATAAAGAAACACCGACATCGCTATAGATGCTCCTGGATCCCATCATCAGATGCTGACCTGATGACAATGGGACCACCTGGGAAGTATGCCCTAAAAAAAAAAAGAATTTTCCAAATTGTCCAGCCGTCTTCGAGTAATCGGGGAACACACATAAAAAAAGAGATTTCGACGAACTGAGAACCTCCTCTTTTTTTGAAGTCGGTTAAAAACGGTTTGATTATTGTGGACAAAAGTTTTTGTAGCTTTTTGAGATACCTTGTGGTTAATTTTACTGAATGGTTTTGTTGCTGTCAGACATTATTTATTTATTATTAACTCAACTTCTTCAGAAATTACTAACTAATTATTTGTTTAAGCCCAATCTCACTGAGATGTTATTTATTTATAACATGACTTATTTTGTACTTTGTTAATTGTAACATGATGTATTTTGTTATTAGTAACTTAATTAACTTTGTTACTTGTAACTTACTGTTATGTTATTATAGGACGTTCAGCACCCTAATTGCATTACACATTACCAATCACAATCTGAATGATTTTGAAGCATATTGCTAATCCATTGCTTCATGTGTTCGAAAAATTTGTCTGCTGAACAACGTAAATAACGCAATGAATGTTGTTGAACTGTCAAAAGAAAACCTCTGCCCAGCCCTTCGGGGAAACAAGGCGTGATGTTATGTTAATATACCCCATTCCATGTAATAGGGGGCGAACCTATTGCCATCATCATCATCTGCCTAGCCTTTTCCCAACTATATTGGGGTCGGCTTCCAGTCTAACCGGATGCAGCTGAATACCAGTATTTTACATGGAGCGACTGCCTATCTGACCTCCACAACCCAGTTACTGGGTAACACGATACCCCTTGGTAAGACTGGTTGTCAGACTTTCGGGCTTCTGACGACCCGTAACGACTGTCAAAGATCCACGAATGACAGCCGGGACCAACGGCTTAACGTGCTTTCCGAGGCACGGAGGAGTCTCGGTATGTAAAGATGGTCACCCATCCACGGACCAACCCCGGCAAGCGTAGCTTAACCTGATGGATCGACCCATGCGGCTGTTATTACTTAGCCACGAGCTCCTCTAACCTATTGCCATCAACCGGGCACAAATCCAGACTACCGGGCTGCTACTGAGAACTACCAGACATAAAAACTCAATAACACCTTGCCCAACCTTGGAATCGAACCCAGGACCTCATGATCAGCAGTTGCGCTTGCGACGCAGATATATTATGTATATAAATGGAATATTTATCTATTTTAGACTAACTTAACGACATGGCCGACTAATAATAATTCACAAAGGTTTGTCTTACATAAGGTGTGACATATTGGGCTTTGATAGGAATTTCTTCGACACGGTTTAGTAATGGCTGTTTATTTACGAACAGAGTTATGTCACGGCTTGTTTGATGTTTATGGTAAAATTTTATAGCGTTTTTAGAACCTTGAGTTAGGGTGAATGTAAATGACTATTGCGTGGCTTGGAAATTAATATTGTCAATGCTGATTTTGCGCCGTTGTGGATTACAGCCCACTTCCTCTAACAGAGAGGAGGCCCGTGTCCCAGCAGTGGGCACATTATAGGCTGGTTATGCTAATGCTGATTGTAAACTATCGTACTTTCTTGAACTGCACCCTAATTGCGTAACACACAATCTGGATGATTTTGAAGGATATTGCTAATCCATTACTTCATATAATATTATGTTTGAAAAATGTGTCTGCTCAACAACGTAAATAACGCAATGAATGTTGTTGAACTGTCAAAATGAAACCAACTCCAACTGTAAGTGTGTTACGTAATTTAAGCAAGTTTTGGAAAATACTTCGTTAATGATGTCGATTTTTATTTACAACTAGCTGACCTGACAGACGTTGGCCTGTCAAAATTGAAAAAGGATGTTCAGAGTTTGCCGAATTTTTAATTTCCCGAGCGCACCTTTTCCAATTTTTCTTTCCATGAAAACCTAATTCGGATTACTACTAACATTTTAAGACCAAAAATAGCCAAATCGGTTCAGTCGTTCTCAATTGATGCACTTATACCAACGAACAGACGAAGCGACGAACGAAGCATCGAAGCGTAAATGAATTGGATATTACATGCAAAATATCAAAGTTTAAAAAAGTCATAATATCCAAGTCATAGTTGCCCATGTTGACGTTTTTTATGCCATTGTGAGGAAGAGAACAGCGTCAATAATGGGTAGGATGTGCGGAAGTTCCAACAGCATCCTAAAAACATTATTAGACAGGTGGACAGTCCTTTTATAAGGCACTGGATACGGAGGCGCATGCCAACATGTTGAGCCATTTTTATTTGTTTTTAGTTTGTAAAAGATTAATAACAGAGTTTTTAAGTCATTGTTACTAATACTATATGGATTACGTGTACTTGTATTATATATTAATATTATATTATTGTTATTTTTGTCTGTTGTCTTTTATGGTTATTATTATTTTTTTGTTTTGTATTTCATTTAGTTTCCTTTCTATGATTTTCGTGTTGTATGTTTTGGATTTATTTTATTAATTTCGCTTTTTCAAACTTTATCTTCCTAGATTATAAAAGAATGATGTGTTCTCCTATAATTGTAAGCGCACATTAGTATTTGTACCTGTTCTTGTAAATATGCATGAAATTGTGTAGCCTCTGTTGGAGATCCAAATAAATAAATAATAACAGAATTTCATTGTTTTTATATACCTAGATAGAATATATAGATAGCTAAGTTACAACATTTCAATATGGTTGACTTAAAAGGAAGCCCTCTCAATCTGAGTTTTGATCAGCTTGGATTAGCCATCCAAATGAACAGCTTTCCTCATCTGTTGGTCTGACTACTAAAGATGCATTGAACCGTTGAACGTATTAAAACTTAATTAATGTACCCGACGGTTAAATTAAAAGAAAGATAATGTGGACTCAAAGATCTTAAAGCAGAGTACACTAAGATCTCTTTTACTTTATAGAGGCATGAGGAACAGGGTGTAAAGTTCACTCATCCTCCATAGTAAAGGGAGGATCCTCCGACCAGACGGGTGTTGTGTCTGGTGGGCTATTGCCCGACGGTTGATGTTGGGATGTTGTATATATGCTAGTCGCGCGGTAAACTCTGATTGCGCGATGCAGGATTTTGCGTGACGTCAGTGTGACGCGTTCCAATGTGGCGATGTAGATTGCCGCTACATCTTAAAAGTATCTTCTGCCCAGGACTTTGTGCGGATGATAAACTGTTATAACATAAAGTATATCCTATGTCACTCGGCAGTACTGTAGCTTCCCATTAGTGAAAGAATTTTCCGAATCGGATCCGAAGATTAAACCCCTACATACAAACTCACTTTAACCTCTATATAATATTAATAGCTGTGACCCGCAACCTCGTTCGCGTGGATGTCGTAAGATACACAATATACTAAAATAACAGCCACATTTTAATAAAACTCCCTCGTCCCCCGACCCGTCGCCAACCGTCCTTCGCCGTTCGTCGTTTTCGCTTAGTGTTCCTTCTGACTTTTTTTTTTGCTCGGCTCCTAAGGGTCTTAGCATGATGTTAAATAGCCTTTAACTATATTTGAGAATTGGGTTACCAAATGCAAAAAGAATTTTTGAAATCCGACTTTTTTTTGTTCTTAATTTCATGGGTTTTAATTTTTTTTTGCGCGGAACCCTAATTATTTTTCTAAAATAAAAGTAGCCTAAGTTACCCGCCGTTACATGCCAGTGAAAGTCCCGTCAAAATCGGTCCAGCCGTTTCGGAGATTAGCCGGAACAAACAGACAGACTGACAAAAATGTTAAAAATTGCTTTTTTGGTATAAGAACCGTTTATACTTTCCTATGCATTTAGAAAAAAGTTGTTATTTTGACATTACAAACAGACACTTCAATTTTATTTATTTGTATAGATATAGATTAGACAGGGTGTAAGGGACAGCCCTCCGCAGACTGATGGGGTGAATTCAATATATCATACTAAGATGACCGGTACATGAAATTATTTCAGGAACGTTATGGGAATCCAATAAATCTGATTTGTTTTATTACCTCACACGCAACGTATCGTTACCGTGGCAAAACGCGCGTTGCAAACGGCAGCGCGGCGAGCCTACGGCCGCTGAGTAGTTCAACATCCATTGCTGATTTTTTTATTTTAGCTGTTGCATTTACATAAATGGAGTGCTGCGTACAGGGAATGTAATTTTACATTGAAATAAAGGTATAAAACTGAAAATCATCATCTGCCTAGCCTTTTCCCAACTATATTGGAGTGGGCTTCCAGTTAAACCGGATGCAGCTGAATACCAGTATTTTACATGGAGCGACTGCCTATCTGACCTCCACAACCCACTTACTGGGTAATACGATACCCCTTGGTAAGACTGGTTGTCAGACTCGGGCTTCTATAATAACTGAAAATACGTCAAAAAAATGAAAATTTTCCTGGGAATATATCCGGTGGAATATGGTTCAAAATAAGGAGCTGAATGCACCCTGTTAGTTTGCGAAGGGCTGTCCCTTACACCTTGTATAGTGGCTATAGATTATCCTCCTTATTATTAACGTATTATATCAGGTGAATAGTTACATACCGATGTCTCTCTTTCAGACGTCAGTAAATAATTTGACTTTCGAAAGAAGACGACAAAGCGTTGTGTAAATATACAGAAGCTATACAACGTTTATTAGTAAGGAGGTTAATATCGGTTACGTGGATAATATAGTTGGAAAACCTTTCGATTTCAATGAGGATAATCATCACTTATTCCTATTTCATTATTGTACATAAACTCACCCCTTCTTCCCATGCGGGTAGGCACAAACTACATAACGCCATCTGCTACGATCCTTACATACCTACTCCATTATTATAAACCTCTCATATTCTAAGAAGACTAGCTGTGCCCCGCGACTTCACTCGCGTGGAAGTCGTAAGATACACAATATACTGAAATAACAGCCACATTAATAAAACTACCTCGCATTGATGTATCGCCCGCCCGCGCTATTACTTCGTTTTCGCTTAGTGTTCTTTTTGACTTTTTTTTTTTTGATCGGCTCCTAAGGGTCGTAGCGTGATGTTAAATAGCCTAAAACTATCCTCGAGGATTGGGCTACCAGATGCTAAAAAAAAATTCTAATCCGACTTTTTGCTCACAATTTTATGGGGTTTAACTTTTTTGCGCGGAACCCTAATATTTTTCTAAAATAAAAGTACCTTAGTTACTCCTAGTAATATCAGCTATCTGCCAGTGAAAGTCCCGTCCCGGTCCAGCCGTTTCGGAGATTAGCCGGAACAAACAGACAGACAAAAATTTTGAAAATTACTTTTTTGTTATGAGTACCGTATATACTTTCTTATGCATTTAGTATAAAGTTGACATTACAAACAGACACTTCAATTTTATTTATTTGTATAGATGTGTAGAGAAGCCTCCCTACACCTCACATCTTCTCGGCAGTGTAATAAAAATATTTATGCAAGTGTGCATGCCGCGGGATGTGCCACGATCATAAATATGAACTTCTACAACGCATCGCTTGAGATAAACCAAGTTTTAATTAAGTTTTGCCAGCCGTAAATATTAAGCATAGGTACCTATTTATTTTCCAGATTTAGATGGCTGTTGGTTCGTTAATATCAGTCTAGTCCGTTCTATTCCAAAGCAAAAACCTCGTCTTATACATAGTATAATCAGCATATAGGTAATGTTGCCACTGCTGGGACTCAGGCCTCCTCTCTTCGAGAGGGAGTGGGCTGTAATCTACCACGCGGGCCCAGTGCGGGTTGGTAGATATCACATGTCTTCGAATTTTTGGTTTAGGACATGCCGGTTTCCTCACGATGAATTCCTTTACTGTTTTGAGAGCAGTGGTGATGAAACAGTGCTCATATATAGAAGAAACAATAATTACTCACCCAATTCTTACTGCATTTGGCGATGTCTTTCTTTACAATTTTACTGTACACTACCTATATAGTAAGGCAGCGAGTATATGATGAACTTATGTCGTTGTTAAAAGTGTTCTAGGCCAGGTCTCTGATTCATGCTATGTTTTGAACCAGGAGTGGGTCAGTAAATTTTTTGGCATCAGAATATCAGTCTGATGACAAAATGTGCAGATAATTGAAGACCTACTCACTGAAAAGTTTAACTATAACTTGGGTGAACCTGAAGATTCCCAAAAAGTGACATTGTAATTTTAACTATTCCCAGAAAAAAAACCTATTCCTAGTTAAATCGAACTGTACTACAAAAAAAAAAAAAAAAATCTGCTGAAGTGAACTACGAAAGCAATCGGACTTTTCATGAGTCAAACAGTTCTACAAAAAGTACAAAATAACTCACATAAAATCACCAAGCTCCACATATCAGAAGATCATCCACACACTTGCACTAAACCGTTCTATACAAAGCGTAACACCTCTATTTATATAAAAAAAGAAACAATATGTTCACTGGCACTGGTCGTGGCACTACTCTACGACGGGTGAATCAACATTGTGAATGAAAAGCCGCCGCTCTCTCAGAGGTAGGTTGAGGGTACTCCGCCCTACCATATGGTCCAATGAAAATGATTATGTTGTGTACAGGCGATAGTGCTTTATCGTGCTGCAATTATTATTGCCAGCACTAATCACCTTTTTTAGTGACCTCGCTCAAAATTAATAGGGAATAAATAATCTTATGTCACTCTAGGAAACTTCTTATTGATGACTGACATGTAGATACCTAAATTTCTTAGAGCAAGACATAACTATCAATGCCATAAATTATTCTGGCTATTAATTATTCTGACAGATCCCTCCCGGCCGAAGGATATCCATGAGGATTTCCATACACAAAAACGGGATTCTAAAGTTTGAGCAATTGCTTTTCTTTTCTTTAAAGGCACTGATACATACATTGTTCCAGCTGCAATATCCCTCTACCTATTTTGCCATGCTATCCTGGGTCCACGATAGTCTCACCCAGACCTTACCTGCGGTTCTTTGCAGCTCATCCACTTATCTTCTGGTGATGGGCTATCATCCATCGCCACCTTCTTCTACCTCTCTGTCAACAACCATGTTGGATGAAACTGATGTCTCTTATTCTACATGATGAGGATAAAACTAAGGTTATTTAATATCATGACTTTTAAAGCAAATTTCGCTTCTACGTACCAATATGGTTTTATTATTCTCTTATTGTTACTTTGTTCACAGCTCACAACACACTATATTGTTCAGAATTATTTATGATCTACCGATTTGGCGGCAACGGATAAGCTCTTTAGTTTTTATAGTCCTTGCGAAGTTTATTTACGAGTATTATGATAAATGAACGATTATGTTGACTCTTGTTCAATAATGTAATGTCGTAATAAACTAGGAGTGTTATGTGTTATAGTGTAGGACGTACCAACAATGATTTCTTCTGTCAGGTCCTTATTTCATAAATTAATCGCTAGTTTTAGCTACTTTGAAAATGTCTATCAGTTTTTTTTTGTAAATACTGTGTACGCTGGGACAAAAGGTCATGCGGAAAATAAAGATAAATATTTCAGTTTTACTATTTTCCTTCGTAACGATATCGAAGTGTAAATACGTTAATTGGTAACTTCGCTTTTTAGCAAATATTACAAAATCTTTGTAGATTCGTATTCTCGTTATAGTTTTATTTTTTTTTAAATTGCCGAACGGGCCTGCTCTTGTCCTCTATCTATTTATCTCGATTAGTGTATTTTCATTGATTCGTTACAAAGAATTTTTCAAAATAAATTCCTAAAGTATCTATATTGATTTATCAGCACTATAGTAAGCACTTAACTCAAGCATTACTCAGCAAGACAATGTAACGATAAATAAAAACCTTTGGATATTGATTGTCATGTGAATGACGATAAAAAAACCTCCACTCCACTGTACCAATACCGACGTCTCATACTAATGCTGGAAGTACACGGTTCACTTTTGCCTTTCAATTTTTAAATTAATCAACCAATGTGTTAACAAAAAAGTGAATCATTCAATGTCAGTCTTATCCTTAATTTCTGTGCTTTTCAAGCATTAAGTATAGTTATATAAAGTACTCTTTATTGTATTCACCATAAAAATAAAACATGAATGTGGAAATTTTACATAGAGTGACACAATGAGCGGTCTTATCACTAAAAGCGATATTTTACAGACAACCTTTGGATGGATAAAGGGAGAAGGAGAGACAATAATGCCGGTAGCATTATCATCATCATGAACTTAAAGCAGTCAACTGCTCGACATAATACTCCGTAATTTCACGCCATTTTGTTTGGCCACACTCATCTACCCATCCTGCGAAGATCGTGGCTCCACCTAGCCTCAGGATTTCACACCCTACGCTTTCTGATTCGTGGTCTCCACTCAAAGTGTTCTCCACTCCTTTCTGTCAAAGTGAATCAATTTAGTTGAACCGTGTAACGTAGTCATTATGAACAAATATAATAATTGCACACTTAATACTGTTAGATGTAATAAGAGTCGGTCGTATTGTAGTTCATATGTAATTTTATTGCACATTGGACAATATGTGGAGCAGAAAGAAATACTCGCTATGTTAATTAATAGTTTTCTTATGATTATTGTGTGCTTGACATGGATTTGGACGGTTTTATGTTGTATTTGATCTGGTTATGTATCATAGCTGTCTTTATTAATGATACTCTGTTGTATTTTCATGTGGTGAATTAATTATTGGCATTAGTAACAGTGACACTAATAAACACAGATTCCAAATTTTAATCTATTTCTGGTTATCTTTTTCATTTGACAAAGTACAATTTTGCTAATAGATTAGGACGATTTAAAGGTAGGAAACCTATAGGCATCAGGCATGCGTTGAAGCTAGCATAGTACACATGCACAGCTGCCAAAATAAATATGTAATAAATATGTAGTCTATAATGATAAAAAAAAACTCTTGCCTACCTCGTTATTAGATTATTGTCACCAGTCACATTTTCCAAAGCATTATTCAAAGAAAAATTCTCCCCTATTTTCCTATCATATTGGAACAAGGTTTACATGAGTTAATATAAACTAAATTAAATGTTGAGCAACATACATGCAACGACAGGTGTCTGAGAATATAGATATTGGATCCTTTGCAATGAAATAGTTACCAAGGAAGAGGGCGCCACCTTTCACATGAGTTTATTGAAAATACTTGCTTTTGCCCGCGATTTCGTCCGCGTTTAAACATCATTTTAACCCTCAGAAACGTATTAATAAGTAAAAAAAATATTCTATATTCTGGTCATAGACTACTTGTGAGCCAATTTCTATCCGAATCCGTACAGTCGTTAAAGCGTGATTGAGTAACAAATATACAAACTTTTACACTTTTATAGTAGGTTTTGTAATAAAAAGTAGGATTTTTCTCGGAAGAGTGCACTATATGCCCTGAAATCGTGAACTGATTAAAAGATCCTGTTGGTTTTATACGGAATCGTGGACTGGTTTTAGTTCGAAACGAATGTGAGTCGCATTTTGTAAAAGGAACTATATTTCTATGCTTGAAGTGTGGAAAATGGATGCTGTGGCTTTTCCTTTTAAAAGCTCTGCAATGTTTTTATCCAAAATGAAATAAGCACCTTTTAAACTTTAACTTTCGCGTGTCGTAATTACAGACACAATATTAGTAAATATATGACTTTGTAGCTATGGGGTTCCTAGTTATGGGGTTCCTAGTCATACTTGCAAAAAACGCCTTAAGAGGATTTTTAGAGAAGAGGAAAGAGGGAATGGGAGGGAAGAGGGAGGGGAAGGGGTTTTCTTTTAACCTACACAAACTGCTGCTTTATTGGACATATCTAACACCGTGAACCGGGCTTTAATTTATAAGCTGCATCACAAAAATCTTCGCCCTTTTAGGTATTCTATTATTGTATTCCTTCTTAACAAAATTGGCACAATTCTTATACGTACAGACATAAAAGACATGATTGAGTAATAAAAAAGCATATAAACATGCTTCCGGCTCCGTATTGACCATTAAGATGTGCACGAAACAATTCGGATCATTAAAATAAGTCAGCCGTAAAGATATGGCTAGTTATTGTCAGATTTTACTGCCCGGTTTCATGGCCTGACCAGTCTGGAGATACTTTGAGGAAAATTTCCATTTTCTGAAGTTTGATGTCTAGGAAAAGTTTGGGGGAATAGTGGAGTTTTGAATACAAAGTTTCTTGCTCCGCCGTTCCGCCGCCGTTCCGCCGCCGCTGCCGCTTTACATTCGTCTAGTCTTGTTTGAAAGAACACAGTCTTTGCTATTTTTGATAGGTACCTTGAGGAAAAATTATCGTGGTTGGTCGAGTTCTTCTGGGACAAATTAAGGGTAGATAAGCGGAGTAATGTTATTATGAGGGTGCATTCTGAAAGTCACCAACGTCACAAATAGCTGTAATTTAAAAGAAAAATAATTATATACATTTTTTTTATTTTTTATTTTCTCTGTTTTGATTAATTTATCATCATCATTTCAGCTGAAAGACGTATTAATTTATCAATTTTACTTAATTTAAATTGCGAGCTGTGGTGGCTTAGTGGTAACGGGCGCGACTTACGAGTTGTAGGTCGTGTCGTCCCCGTAGAGCGAAAAGTCACTAAGTCTAAAAGGAAGATTTAGAAGTTTTTCTCAAGTTATAGTTCTTATAATATAAACTTTATTTTATTTCCTTTAAAATAAACCTGAAAACATAAATGTATGTATTGGCAAGCCAAAATTAAAACGATTTATATTTTCAAAAACTTTAACTCTCATTAACTCAAAACGGGGTTTTACGACTTAATGACTTTTCACTCTACGGAGACGGTATGTTCGAGCCCAGACAGGCGTTTTACTACAAAGTAAAACGCTTGTCACACAAGACAACACACACAAGTAAACACAAGTAAATTATTTCGTCCTCACTGCTCTCAAAACGGTGAAGGAAAACATCGTTCTAGAACCAAAAATTCGAAGACATGTGACCTTCACCAACCCGCCCTGGGCCCGCGTGGTCGATTACAGTCCACTCCCTCTCACAGAGAGGAGGCCTGTGTCCCAGCAGTGGGAACATTATAATATATTGATTATTTTATGTACTAAATTAAATGATGAAATGTTGCTCTATAGTGCACTAAAATATTTATTATACAATGTATTGCAATAATAATAACATTGAATACAAAAATTTTGTGGAAAAATTGAAATTTTAAATTTAAAGTTTCTTGCTTCGCCGCGCCACCCCTTTGTATTTGTCTAGTTTTGTTTGAAAGTACAACGTCCTTGCTATATTTGATACCTTGTGGGAGAATTGTCGTGGTTGGTCGAGTTCTTCTAGAATCAATAAGGAGTAGATGAACGGAAGTAATCATGAACTTTATAAACGTTTTTTGTATGAAAATTTTGTAAATTTTAAATTACTACTTAAAAGTTTACTTCACGTAATTCAGAAAACCCTCTTAACATGAATAAACTTTATGTCTAGTACTGTCTAGTACTTGTCATCATCTGCCTGCCTTTTCCTAACTATGTTGGGGTCGGCTTCCAGTCTTACCGGACGCAGCTGAATACCAGTATTTTACATGGAGCGACTGCCTATCTGACCTCCACAACCCACTGTGTAGTACTTGTAAACTAAGCAATTCATAGTGTGTTCCTTTTATCAAACTAAGAATCATACAAGAAAGATTGGCAAATAAATGGGAATTTCGTGCAAAGGTTCCACACACAATCAGTTCGCCTTATCAAGCTCTTAATCTAGAGAAAACTAAACAGACGACAAAACATCTAAGATGTTCCTTCGGTTCTCAGGTAAAAATATTTACAACATCCCTGCTCCACTAAACACAAGTACAGATTAGATAGAGCGTTTGCTAATCCCGCGACGCCCTAGATATTGGTGTCAGTATTGATCAATACGTGCACCTATTTGTGTGCACACAACTGTGTATATCTCACACATAAGGTTTTTGTAGTGTGCCGGGGTTTTGTTTGCAAAATGCATATTTTTAAATTGGTATAAGTAAAACAGTTTTCGTGTCTATCTATATATTGCAACGCTTTATAAACTTACTGTTTATTGTTTGTTTTTGTTTTCACGAATCGGTTGTGTTTCATAGAGAAAGTTGTTTAGTATGACGGGTAGAATCACCCCCTTGACGGATACAGATGACTAAATCGCCACCCTGTATTAGAACGCGATTGCAACCAATACTGTTAAAACTTCAGCTATCACATTGTCAATGCATATTATGGTGCCATACTTTACCATATCATGAATATTGTCGCACTTCTTCAGAAGTATAATCTGTCAGGTAAAACTGTAAGCTTCGTGGCTGTAATTTTTTTACTTTAAATGAACATAACATTAAACGAAGGATATCATATAATATAATAATCACTAAGTTAAGAATGTTGATTGATGATCATCGAAAAGGAAAACTGCTGTCTTTGCTCTTAAATAAGGGATTACCTTAAGAGTCTTTAGGTAATCGCTTAAGCTCCTAATACGACATCAAATGATCAAGAAGCCTGCCGCAGGCTTTGCTAGCATAAGCATAGTGAGCCTGTTCCCACTGCTGGGACAAAGGCCTCCTCTTTTAAAGCGGGAGTAGACCGTTATCCACCACGCAGCCCTAGTGCGGGTTGGTGGATGACGCATGCTGTCGAATTTTTGTTCCTGGTACATACCGGTTTCCTTACCATGTTTTTCTTCAACGTTTTGAGATGAAGGGTAGATGAAATATTTTTTTTATCAATCAACTCAGCCTATCGCGGTCCACTGCAGGAGCAGACAAGTCTTGGAGTGGAGGCCGCGTATTGGTAAGCGTAGTGGAGGACGCCCCCCAGCTAGATGGACCGGCGACCTTAAAAAGGTGGCTGGGAAAGAATAGATGTGGAAGGCGGAGGACAGGATGTTGTGGCGCAGGGAGAGGTCTAAATAAATTTCACGTTGCCGTAAATATCAATAAACACGTACTTTACCTAATCAGCGGGGCAATTGCGTAACACATTATCAATCGGAATTAGTTTCATTTTGACAGTTCAACAACATTCATTGCGTTATTTACGTTTGAGCAGACAAATTTTTCAAACTTATGAAGCAAAGGATTAGCAGTTTGCTTCAAAATGATTCAGATTCCGACTGATAGTGTGTTAAGCAATTAGGGTGCAGGGCTACCAATCAACCATGTCCTAAGCGGGGCTTGAGTTTAAGAGAATTTGCTGAAGAGTTAACTATTCATGAATGTAAAATAGTCTACACCACAATACCGCTAAACTTCGCAAGCGACTAACAAGTAATATTCTGGTTTATGAAATATCCAGCTGTGCCCTGCGACTTCGTTCGTGTGGAAGTCGTACGATATACAATATTCTAATCTAACAGCCACATTTTAATAAAACTCCCTCGTCCCCTGACCCGCCGCGTTGCATCGCCCACGTGCGCTATTATTTCGTTTTCGCTTAGCATTCTTTCCGACTTTTTTTCTTTTTGCTCGGCTCCTCAAGACCGTAGCGTGATATTACATAGCCTACAACCATCCTCGAGAATTGGGCTGCCAAATGCAAAAAGAATTTTTCAAATTCGACTGGTATTCTTAAGTTATTATTTTTGTTCACAATTTCATGGGTTTTAATTTTTTTGCGCGGTACCCTAATTATTTTTCTAAAATAAAACTTGCCTTAGTTACTCCTAATAACATCAGCTTTCTGCCAGCGAAAGTTCTGTCAAAATCAGTCCAGGTGTTTCGGAGATTAGCCGGAACAAACAGACAGACAGACCGCTATACAGACAGACAAAAATTTAAAAAATTCTTTTTTTGTTATAAGTACCGTATATACTGTCATATGCATTTAGTAAAAAGCTGTTATTTTGGCATTACAAACAGACACTTCAATTTTATTTATTTGTATGTACTTAGTATGTTTGTATATATGTATAGATGAGACATGAGACTCTGCTATCAAATCTCGAGACATATCCCACTAGGTCCCAGGAGGAATTATGAGTTTACTGCAATGGCAGCTTGCTTTGAATTTAGGAACAGTGCTTCTAACTAAACATACTGGGATTCAAACAATTGACTATACGAAGAGTGGTGTCAGGAGTCCTCTTGATGTAGGTGATAACTAGGTTGTAAGTAAATAATTCCAGAATTTTACAAAATAAACTATCTTAAGAAGGTTACATTTGTAACACATACACACTCAGTTCTTTTTGTTTTTTGTGTTTTTCTGTTTCTTCTTTTTGTTCTTTTTTACGTTTATGTTTACTAATCTTTCCTTTTTAATGACCCCTTCCATAAATACAGGCGTGATGTTATTGCGTTTGTGTGTAAGTTTCGTTTGACCCTATTTTACACTGTTATGGAATCCGCCTTGTAGGTACCTAAACTCCGCTCCAGAGTTTAGATTCAATGGGGAAGGCAACTGTCAAAATGGCGCTGTCGTAGCTGGTTCCCAACACAAGCCAATAATACAAGGCGTGAGGTGGTTTTATTTTATTTTTGCGAAAATGATGCGTTGTTGTTACTAAATACTCCGAAATTGGAGTCCACCATTTCCCGAGAGACCCTAAAATTAAAAGATGGTGGCTTAAAGCTATCCGTAGAGATGTTTTATAAATTAAACAGAGTAGAAACATTTTGAAGAAAGTGACTTTGAGGATATATTTATGGTTTTAAATTCTGACACTTTCCATATCATTTACTTGATTGAAAATATTGAAATCACCGAAAATAACGAAATAGCGAAATAAAAGTAAACTCATGACTGAACGAAATGTCAAATTTATTGTAGGCCATGCGGACCTAGCTATGATCACGCCATCTACAATTAGCTTTGCCCGACCTTCCCCATTGGTTAATATTGGTACAGCTCCGCTCCTCTCTTCTTTTCTCCGCTCCCGTGGACAGGCAGCCTTAGTAGCCATTGGTGCATGGTAAAACAAAATCATAAAGAGCGTTTTGGAAAATTGAAACAAAAGTTTTTACGAGAAAACTGCACAATAACAGAAAACTTAAATGATATAGGACACAATACTAGTGTATGAATATGCGTGTTTTCAACATTTTATACGTACAATGGATGACGCTCGATGAATTGAGTTGTTGTTATTAAAATATGCAGAAATAGGCAGAAAGTACACACCGGTCTTGTTTCTGGAAGTACAGTCTACCTCTCAAGTCAGCACGAGCTAAAATATTATTACGAGAATAGCTTACCCTTACCAATATCATAAACTAGCAAATACCGCAGCTTCACCCGCGTGGATGTCAATACTTCCATATTTCAATCGATTTTGTTCACAATTTCATGGGTTTTATATTTTTTGCTCGGAACCCTAATTATTTTTCTAAAATAAAAGTACCTTAAGTTACTCATTATAATATCAGCTATCTGCCAGTGAAAGTTCCGTCAAAATCGGTAGTGCCGTTTCGGAGATTAGCCGGAACAAACAGACAGACAGACAGACAAAAATTTTAAAAATTGCTTTTTCGTTATAAGTATCGTTTTTACTTCCATTTGCATTTAGTAAAAAGCTGCCATTTTGACATTACAAACAGACACTTTAATTTTATTTATTTGTAAAGATGTGAAAGTAAGTACCTAACTATATCTGTCGGTCTGTTTGATACCTTTTCACGTCTTAACAGCTGAACGAATTTCAATAAAATTGGCTCACAGGACCATGACCTGGGTTAGGGCACAGGCTACGTTTTTATCTCCGTAGTTCGTTTCCGTGCGATAATTTCAGACCTCCACGTGGGCGAAGCCGCGGGCAAAAACTAGTGCCATCATAATAAGACTTCACTATCTTTCCACTCCGTCATAGCTGTTAGTATTTATTATGTTATGCTTCATTATTATCGTATATATTTTAGTGATATTTATTTTGGTAGTATACATGTATGTATTTGTATGTACTCATATTTTATGTTTATATATTTATTTGTATATATTCATGTTATTGTATCGTTTGTGATTTTATGTATTTTGTTTTCTCTTTTACTCTTACACACGTTGTCTACATCTCTTTATCTACTTTCCTATCGCAGGTATGCTGGAAGAGATTTCTTTAGAAATAAGCATCACCTTTGTACGTATTTTTCTGTTCCTTTCTTCTTGTCTGTATAAATGTGTGTACATAAACTGTTAAATAAATAAAATAAATAAGATTACTGGTGCTCGCTTTGTGCGGAATTCTTAAACGGAGTTTAAACTGTAGCTACTTATTGATTCGACAAAACTGTCTACCTATTTAAGCGAATTCCTTCCTTCAGCTCGGTTTTTGAGGTCCTCAGATAAACCCTTGATAGTAATTCACTCGACTTTTAAGCTAAATTCTTCCTTATCGAAGTATTCAGAGATACGATATCGAACTAATAATCACTCTCGAATGGATAAACTCCGTTTAAAAACCTCAGGAACCGGGCACTAGTCACATTGTGGAACTAATTGACCAGGCACTGGATGAACTGAAGTTTCGTCATTGGAAGCTCTCTTGATGAACCACAAACTAAAACCGAAATGGTAACCAAGATCATTCCGTTCATTATCTTCATCGTTCAGCAGAAAGACGTTCACAGCTGGACATAACCCCCCTAAGCATCACCACAACGACCGGTCTGATGCTTTCTACATGCAGCAGCTTCCTAAGACCTTAACACTAACTATACCTTCGAATTTCAAGAACTGGGTCTTCTGGGTCTCTTTTCATGTAGTTGGTGTAAATATTCACATATTTTTTGCTTATTTGGAAGTAAAAGGACGGAATTAAAACCGATATTCCATATTTGTATGCCTTTCTCAGAAAACTGGGCTGCAGTTTCAGATTGTTG
This sequence comes from Fissipunctia ypsillon, assembly GCA_947568875.1. NCBI lineage: Eukaryota > Metazoa > Arthropoda > Insecta > Lepidoptera > Noctuidae > Fissipunctia > Fissipunctia ypsillon. The sequence goes on along the minus strand of OX387659.1, from coordinate 7,323,833 downwards.
TTTTATTCCAAAGTTTTACGTGTGATCTTGAAATTGTTGAAAATATTTTATTGTGGTTTAAATATTTTATGCCGGAAGAATCTCTTGAGAGGAATGAAATATTATGATGTTTCCGTGTGTTTATTAAAAAAATATTAATTAATTATGGTCAACACTGGTTGCATGAAAATCCAATACTGATTGATTGAAACAAGGTTGAATGAAAGGCGACTAACAAAAGGCAGCTATAAGAGTGGAAACGCCGGGACGGACGCCCATAGAAAGACATGATTATGGTGATGTTCTTCAGAAAGGTCAGGTGCGTAGTACTCGCAACCGACGTGCGTGTATCCACGTAAACGAGGCAGAAAGAGTGTGTAAGGATCGTCGCAGGTGGCGTTCTGTACTTTCTGCCTACTTCCATCGTAAGAAGGCGTGAGTTTATGTTTATATTATGTGAAAAGGGACTCTTTAGTAGATGTTGTCTGCTGTCATCACCAAGTTTTCCTCCATATCCAAAGATCTTTTGAATTTCAATGTTAGCTCGCTCCTCGTAAAGCACAAGCGTTCAGAGAAAATTATTTATATTGCCTTCTATATCACCCGACACGTCTACGACGCGAAGTGCAATCCTATTGTATGTTAATACAATTAATTTAAAATCCCCTTTTTGTGTTTACTATGTAAAACAACTGAGTTATCCACACCGTGCGAACCAATTTATAGTAAAATGACATACATAAATCAGATTGTGAGAAAATGATAACATTTACTGCTCATATTCTTGATGTTTCAATGGTGTGATGAAAGATCCAATGGTTTTTTGTTTCGTGTTTGTTTTATTCTACTGCTGCTGAGATTTATGAGAAATAAAACGGATCTTACTGAATTAATCATTAATGGTAAGGTATTGACTTTTTTTGAACGCGAGGAAGAAATTAGCAAATTCTTGATTCCTTCCACAGGAACCCTACCTAAAGTGCTGTTCTAGTGTAATATATGTATATTTCAATGATTACTATCAATATTAATATCATACCCTGTTAACGGGTTGCGATTCAATGATTTGAATTGCAAAATGTTATCAAAATACAAGTTACTACCTTGGAAGTTAGGCAGGCCTTTGGTGTGGGATGCAACATGTGTCGACACCTTTGCGCCATCCCATCTTCCTAATACGGCGGGCTGTGCTGGGGCGGCTGCTGCAGGTGCGGAAAACCTCAAACGGCGAAAATATTCCAATCATTTTGGGAGTTATGCGTTCGAGCCGTTTAGGGTTGAAACACTAGGGCCATGGGGTCCGAGTGCCCACTTGGTTTTCCGAGACCAAAGAATCAGCATCGCCATACATTGTGGCAATGCTGCCAGCCTTTTGGGCACTTTTCCTGTTGACAGCGATGCGGACAAATTTTTTGATGCCCTATAATTATATTTACCTTTTTTATATGTACATATTGTTATTTTTAAGTTTTCGTAAAAGAATATGAAATGGAAATGAAAACTTTTTTGCACACTGTTTGCACAAACGTCATTCGAGCCAAGTGTCATGTTGATTTGCCCAAATGAGGATAAAAACTGTCACTTGCTCACTTCAGATGTCGCCACCATTGTCTGTCTTAAAATTTGACAGCTGTCAATATCCATACATTTTTTGTAAACAGGCAACTTCTTTTACTCATAAATAATTAATATGCCCCGTTACGCAGCTGTTGACTGCAAAAATCTGGGGACCCATGTATTCCCCAAAGACGTTAAAAGAAGAAAATTGTTGGAGAGAGCTCTCCGAAGAAAAAAATGGAAGCTCAATAGTACGTCGAGGTTATGTACTATCCATTTTAATCCTGAAGACTTTTATCAGAGAAAATCGTGATGCTTTTTGTCATAAAACAGAGAACTATGTGTGTTTTCGTTACAGGCACTTGTGGGTGCAATGCATATAAATGGATTATTTAAGGGTGTCTGTGTGATAAGATTATCTTTGAATCGACCAAAATATAATAATATCTAAGTAGCATCTAAGCAGCATTCACTATGTTGCATTGTATTTAATACCCTCATACCACCTACTACCTACCCACCTTCCTACCGCCTAATATTAACACATATCCTGCACTGAATCTCATAGATATCTTGAATGTTTCGCACATAGATAGATCCTTTTTGTCTGTTCTAGGTGATGAAAATATCTATAAAAGGCTGAGGAAGACTGCTGTACCCTCTATTTTTTCATTTACTAAAGTCAAACCAGTCAAACCGTCGGCTGAAGACAGATTCGTAGACATTTTTGTCCCATTTTCGTATATTTAGTAATTGACACAACAGTGAACTCATAAACAACAATGGCGGTTTGAAGACGGACAAAAGTGCTGACACCTATGACGAGCTTTCAGTTTTTAACCCCATTGTATCTCCACCGTATACAGATAAAATGCAAAACTTACCTCTTTAGGTGTTAGGTGTTATCGTCGCTCTTTTGTCGTCCTGCCTTGTTGGTCTAGTGGTCGCAAGCGCATACTGCTGAGCATGAGGTCCTGGATTCGATTCCCGGGTCGGGCAAAGTTTTATTGGGTTATTCCGTCTGGAATATCTTAGTAGCAGCCCAGAGTCTGGATTTGTGTCCAGTTAATGGCAATAGGCTCGCCCCTTAATACTTAAACATAACAATACTTATGAGACTTAGGGCTGATTTTTCAATCGTCAGATAACTTTTATCTGAGGAATAAATATGGCGGTTTGACATATTTTCTATACAAAAGCTGTCAAAACGTCAAACATATTCTCCAGATAAAAGTTATCTGACGATTGAAAAATTGGCCCTTAAACATAACTGGCAAAATGTGGGTGTACTATAGGTACACCTCTGGCTAATGCTTCGGGGAATACCAGGCATCATGTGGAGTTTCTTGCCCATTCTTCTCAATACGAAACTACCTTTTGGAAGGGTCGACTAGAATCAGTTCTATTTTCTTGTTAATTTTTGATGTTCAAAAGTGACTTTGAATAAACGATTTGACTTTGACTTTGATAAGTATCATATTTTGTCGTCCTCTGTTTAATTTTGAAGGCCCATTCAAAGTAAAACAAAATATTGGTATTAATTGAGATCGTAGGTATACCGCATTTATTTAATTTTAAAGGATTGATTTTCGCAAGAAGTCTTTGCTGTCTCAACATTGTTGCTAAAGTAACATTGCATTGTTAGTACTGGATCACGTGTTTTATATCAAATAGTTGCCGTATCTCGCTCTTGTAAGTGTGCCATAAAAGTGATGGGCAGTCCGTTTTATGGCTGCAGCCAGAATTGAAAGCTATGGTGAGATAACACACGAAGAAAATGTAACATAATATCACGGTTGTTTTCCCGAAGAGGTATGCAGAGGGGTATAGTAACTATAGACTTACATTTCGCCAGTTATATATAGGGTCTCATGTAACAGGGGCGACCCTACTGCAACTTACCTGCCACAAATGCCTTTTAGACTATGGGCTGCTACTGAACATGCCCTAATCCAACGACAATTTGCTCGACCTGAGTATCGAACCCAGGACCTTATGCTCAGCAGTCGACCAACAACTTGCTAACGGCTCCCGCAGACAGGCGCGACGCGACAACGCGACACGACTCCAGTAGAACAATTTCTATGAAAACTTCATGGAAATTGTTCTACCAGAATCGCGTCTGCGGGAGCCTTAACCCAACGAGCCAGCTAGACCAACGAGGTCGTCAAAATTCACGACGGAAATCTTATAAAATCTTATAGCCATATTTAGGTAGGTACCTTCTTCAGGAAAGTTGGTTTATGAATTCAAAAGTCCGTGCATTTTGGTACTTTTAAATTCATTGCTAGACGGTAGAAACAAGTGAGGAAAACTCCAGGAGGAGCTCGGCTACATTTTAGCACTACAGCGAATGACTCACAGAATTCCCTTGGGCGTAGTTTTCTTCCTAGAGTTAGTATTACAGGATATAGGTAGGTACTCGTTTCTGCTAAGTCTGGGAGTAGTTAAATAAAATTAAATGGATAATATAGGTATATAATGAACTAGCTTTTGCCCGCGGCTTCGCCCGCGTGTATGTGGGGAAATATCCCACGGGAACGTACTACCGGGATTTAAAATTACCCTGTGTTAATCCAGGTAAGCAATGTCTTCACGCACTGCTTATATATTCCGAGGAGCGGCGCGCGGATTGATATAAATGATTGCTGGAGGATAAAACACGTGTTCGGTCGAGGGACCCCCGTCAGGAACAAAGTTTCTTCTCACGTATGATTTAAAACAAAAACAAAATTTTTGTTGCCGCCATCTTGGATTTACATTTTTACCTCACTTTTGCATCCTCGAAAACTATGTAAAGGACACCCATGACGAAAAATTTGAAAAGATTTGCAGCCACAATCTTGGATTTACATTTTACCCTAACTATCGACTTTAGCACCCTAGAAAACTATGAGAACAACACCCATGACGAAAAGTTCGAAAATTTTGGCAGCCGCCATCTTGGATTTACATTTTGACCTCTATGAAAACGACACTCATGACGAAAACGAACGATTTTCATTTTGAACAGTTCGTAAGAAATTCGGAAGAAATTCGAAAAAAAATCGAAAAATCGATCCGATTGAAGAATTTGAAAGAAGAAAGTCGCATGGAATGGGCATACAAGTATGAACGCTTTTTCGTTTGTGACGATTTCTGCCAGTTTACTCTTACCACAAGCCGCGTAAAAGAACTTCGTTCCAAAAATCCTAAAACCTAACAATAGTAACGGAATATATAATGGAACGAAAAATTACCTACTTGCATGCAATTATAAATCCTCTTAATCCCTATCCCGTGGGAATTTTGAAAAAAATAATGACATGTACGGAACTTAGTAAAGTTATTGTTCTCTGAATTACTAAAATGTCTTTGGCGATGGCGAAAATCGGGATGACCGATGATGAGTTAGTAAGGATTTTTAACCCCCTAGGGGATGATTTTCCAAAAACGCCAAAACATTTCATTCGTAATGTCTAAACAAAAGCTCAATACCGATTTCTTCCTTAAAAACTTTCATCCTCTATTTTGCCCCTTAGGGGATGATATTCCAAAAACGCTAAAATAGTAGTTTTTAATTTTTAACCAGAATACTAAATACCAATTTTCATGGTTTATACTACAAAAATGACGATTTTCCATACAAACTTTCATCTCCTATTTAACTGCTTTAGGGGTTGAATTTCAAAAAATCCTTCCTTATTCCTTGTCTACATTATAAAGGGAACCTCTGTGCAAAATTTCAGCTTTCTAGGTCCAAGGGTTTGGGCTGGGCGTTGATGAGTCAGTCAATCAGTCAGTGAATCAGGCAGTCAGTCAGTCAGTCAGGACTTTTCCTTTTATTTATATATATAGATGAAAAGTTAGGCAGATGTGAGTGGAAATGCTCCGAGGGGACGCCCTATGAAGACATATAGTGACCTTATTGGTGATGTTCTTCAGAAAGGTCAGGTGCGTAGTACTCACAACCAGCGTGCGTGTATGACCAGATGTACATATGAACGTAAACGAAGCAAAAGGGGAATGTAAGGATCGTAGCAGGTAGCGTGCTGTAGTTTCTGCCTACCCCATGGGGACAAGGCGTGACTTTATGTATGTGTATGTATTATCGGTAATTAGGCATTGGGCATGTATACAAGCTGCATGAACCTATACTTACCAACATTACCATTTCGAGAAAAAAATTATTTCCCAAAAAGTAACAGCAAACCAAACCAAATCAAATCTTTATTTTGGGCATACGTTATATAGACAGATGTTAGGTAAATTACAGTTCCATTATGTCCTGCCTAATAGGCATACAGTCCACAAAACCACTCAAATCTGTGTGGTTCTTATGTCTAAGATTATGTCTGGACTTTAAGAGACTGACCTCTGTTTGTTTCGGTCCATTCACAGTGTAGTAAGATAGGAAACACCGAACTCATCTAGTTTTAAAACAAATGTATTTTTGACGTGTAAAAGTATTCGTACAAACCTGCCTACAGAAATAAAATCATTTATCATTTATCAATAGAGGTTTCCCCTCGATGTCTTCTTTCACTGCAGGTATATCAGTGATGTCGAAGATAATTTTAATGGCTATCTATTTTCATTAATGAATAGAAAAAAAGAAAATGCACCAACTCAAACCGACATCAATAAATTATATAGGAATAAAGTAAATACACCGAGTCTTCGGTCAGTTGGACCCGCTCGCTACTGCACCCACGGGTCCACTTGACCACATAATTTAATTTCTGTATTTTTAATGGTTATTTGGACCCACATTCAAACTTTAAAAAAAAACATTTGTTATTTAAAGCTACCAGTGGATACAGTCTAGCACAAAATTGGTTAGTCAAAATATAATAAAATGCAATTCAATTAGCTTTAAGCGTTTATTCTCAATCTAAATCTATAATCTAAAACATACTTGTTATTGGCTGAAGCATACGCACAAAAGCGCTTCCCTAGGCTCGGAGGGAAGGCCTGTGATTGGCTGACACGAGCAGGTAATCCGTAAAAAGCCCATTTACTTGACCATGAAATTGGCGGTGCTTGTGCACTTAATTTAGGTAATAATACAGTAAAGAAATATTCAGTTTTAGTGTTAGTGAATAAGTGTGGTGCAAAGTGTAAATACCTACTTGAATAATATTGGCATTCATAAAAATAAAAGTAAACGATTCGGCTTTACTCCGTGACTGTACTAATAATGAAATTGGGCAGTGGGTCCAGTCGACCTATTATTTAAAATGTGACTGGGTTGAGTGATTCCGCGGGTCCATTTCGAGTGGGTCCAGTTGACCAAAGACTCACACGTTCTATTATTATTATTTGTATTATTAGGTTACATACAGTTATGTTCTACATTATAAAATTAGCAGACTGCTGAATTTGAGACCGTTTGCCGCCAGTCTTATGAAATGGTTCAGGAAATAATTATTGAAAAAATAAAAATTACCTACGAATTGACAACGTCCTCCTTGTCGGTTTAGTAAAAAGCAGAAAGAAAGCAGCAGTACCTACCTACCAGTGGCGCAGCTACAATTATCATTAGAGGGAAGCTGAAGAAAAAATTGTTCAGTTCACATAAATTCAGACAAAAACTGTAGATTTTTGATCTTATTATATATTAAACTGGTATTAAATGTAATTATAGAATGTGATGTGATACGCAGTTACACATACAGGTGTACCATATTATTTGGTAATAGTAGAGATTAAGAAGAGTGGTTGTTCAGAAGGCTACGCCCCTGCTACCTACCTACCACCTATACGAGAGAAAATTTTGTGAAAATAAAAAACTGTTTGAATTCGAATCTTCAATGTATGAGCCAATAAACTGATTCCTAATATTTGGAAGGAACCCAGTCAAAGATAAGTCTTGTATTTATTCCACAAATTATATCTTTCAATTTAAAGTATAAATTATTGCCATGTCGACGTTTCCAGTTTATTGAAAACCTTTCACGTTGCATTGCATAATTTGCATATCAAAATATTTTCAGTGTCATCATCTGCCTAGCCTTTTCCCAACTATATTGGGGTCGGCTTCCAGTCTAACCGGATGCAGCTGAATACCAGTATTTTACATGGAGCGACTGCCTATCTGACCTCCACAACCCAGTTACTGGGTAATACGATACCCCTTGGTAAGACTGGTTGTCAGTCTTTCGGGCTTCTGACGACCCGTAACGACTGTCAAAGATACGCGAAAGACAGCCGGGACCAACGGCTTAACGTGCTTTCCGAGGCACGAAGGGGTCTTGATATGTAAAGATGGTCACCCATCCACGGATCAACCGCGGCAAGCTTAGCTTAACCTGATCGATCGACCCGTGCGGCTGTTATTTCTTAGCCACAAGCCCCCCAAATATTTTCAGTGTGCAGAATAAATATTATTATTACAAACCAAGCATTTTAACAAGTTCCCACTAATTAGCGTTCCCTAAAACAAACATCCCATCACGTGTATTATGCAAATAAATGCTAATTAATTTACTGATAAATCTCACATCTCTTAATTTTCTCGTCATCTACTGTGACACAATTTGCTAACATTATCTACATTTTGAAGACGTAATTGATACCAGAGTTGGGACAAAAGGTCTAGTTAATTATGCACAGGTAGGTAGGATGGTATGTGAGCGATGTAGAAAGTGGGATGATGCTAATGGTATTATGACGTAATAAGTTATTGTTACCTACGAGCTTGGGTTCGGGATAAATAAATTTATATCAATTTCTCAACCGTCTACTTTAGCCGTAAGCTTTCTAAGTTAGTTTTTGTGTGACCGTTTGTAATAAAAGGGCTACATAGGTACCTTTTTTATTCACAGCGACCATTCCATTTTGCATTTTGGCTGGGACGCGGAAGGCGGAGGACAAGGTGTTGTGGCGCAGCCTGGGAGAGGCCTATGTCCAGCAGTGGACTGCGATAGGCTAAGTTGATTGATTGATTCAATTCAATAGACTTTAAAATCATAATCAATCCGTCTGTCCACCCATTGTTTCTACATGGCCAGTACCGAGAACCCGGATACTCCTCTCCAGCATTTTTCTGGAGGCAAATACTGTAATGGTTCTTGCGATACTGTTCGCGTCTAAGTATGTTCTAAGTTATAAATAGTGGGTGCTGCGCCTTTTATCTGTGCCTATATTGCTAACGCGGCGACCGGTAGGAGTAAAGTAACAGATTTCATGCGACTTTCTTCTTTCAAATTTCGAAAAAACGAATTGACACACACACTCTCTCTCTCTCTCTCTCTCTTACATTCTGTGAATGTAGTTAAAATCCAAAATGGCGGCTGCGAAAATTTTCAAATTTTTCGTCATGGGTGTCGTTTTCATAGTTTTCGAGGGTGCTAAAGCCGATAGTGGGGTCAACATGTAAATTCAAGATGGCGGCTGCGAAAATTTTGTTTTTGTTTTAAATCATATATGGGCAACAACCGGCCCGCTGTAAGATATGATCGCGAGACATTTTGAAAAAACCCAATTAAAAAAATATTACAATAAGTACTTATACTCACGGGAGTGACAGTGAGGCGGCAAACATCAATTCCTTTGATGTTTGCCGCCCACTCGGCTTGCTCGATCAAATTCTTTGAGGTTTGCGGCCTCACGGGCGACACATCAAAATATTTATTGCTTCTCAATTATTCTAAACTAGTTTATTCCAGATTATTCCTTCATTTTGCCTATATAAGTGGGTGGATGGCCCGAACGTTAGTAAAGGGAGGGAAGAGGAAGAAGGGCGGCTCCTCCAAAGCCGGTAAGGCCAAAAAGCCTCTGGCGGCAGCCATCCCCTCCACCCCTGATTGCGCCCCTGCCTGCGCCCCTGCCTGCGCCCCTGCCCCTGCCCCTTCCTCTACTTCCGGCTCGGCACCCACCCGATCACCTACCTCAGCCAGTCCTATCCCAACGGACTCAAAGAGGAAGGTGCGTCCCCCGCCCCCCTTATACATCCAAGATAAGTCCAAGTGGACAGAAATATATAAAGTTTGCGTGGATCGCAAGATCCAATACACCAATGCCCGATCTACCCAGCAGGGCATCAAGGTTACTGTCCCCTCGTCCTCGGACTACAGGGACCTTGTCCGAATTCTTCGTGAAAGGAAGTACTCCTTTGACACATTCTCCCTCCCGGAGGAAACTCCGACGAGAGTGGTCATCAGGCGTATCCCGAAGGAGATCGCCACCGAAGAGATCAAGGCAGACCTGATCTCCAAGGGTATCCCAGTGTCTGTAGTACACCGCCTTCACCGGGCGAAACAGGGCCTTGTATACGACATGGTCCTGGTGATCTGCGACCCCGTTGAGGGTCATCACCCGATCTTCAAAGTGAAGTCGGTGTGTTCACTGTCGGGCATCTCTATTGAGAAGCCCAGGAAATCCAATATCGTTGGCCAGTGCCACCGTTGCCAATTATACGGCCACTCCCAGTCGCACTGCTACGCAACTCCCAGATGCGTTAAGTGTCTGGGCGGGCATGGCACTGCGGACTGCCCTCGCCCCAAGGACAGGACTCTCTGCACAGAACCTCCAAGTTGTGTGCCCTGCGGGCAAGCTGGTCACCCAGCTAACTACCGGGGATGCAGTAAAGCCCCAAAATCATCCTCGGCCAAGCTGACGAAGCGTGCCAGCGAGCGCCAGCAAAGGGAAAGCCCGAGCGTAAAGCTCCCCTTTGCTCAGTTGCCCGAGCGCCTCGCTCCTCAGAGACCCTCCCCATGGGTCAACTTTAAGGGGGGTCACGCTCTACGTCTCCTTGAGATATTCAATGCGTACCCCGAGGTATCGCAAGCTCTCGAAAATCTAACTTTTAAAAAAAATTCCATTATGAATTTACAAAAGATTAGGTCCCTCAAACCCCGCTCCCTTAAACTAGGCGTCTTCAACGCCAATGCAATTACCGGTCAACGCGATGAGATCGCCACCTTTCTGCGTGATCATCAGCTTGACATTATGCTCATTCAAGAGACCTTCCTGAAGCCCCATCAGCGGGACCCGAAAATCGCCAACTATGACATAGTTCGCAATGACAGGTCCCGCTGCCACAAGGGTGGCACCCTTATATACTACAAAAGGTCTCTTTACTGTAGTCCTATGGACCCTCCCCCACTAGTCTCTCATCTTGAGGTCTCTATCTGTCGGCTCGGCATGACTGGTCATCAACCAATCACCATCATCTCTGCCTACTTCCCGCCTGCCAATGGTGCGGAGGATCCCACCGCGATCACCAAGGACCTAACTGTCCTCTTCGGTCTGAGTGACTCCGTCATCTTGGCGGGGGATCTCAATGCCAAGCATCCCGCCTGGAACAGCAACACGACCTCCACCAGAGGTAGGATACTGTTCAACCTAGGTGCCTCCCTCAACTTCGATGTCATCGCTCCGATGAACCCAACCCACTACCCTGGCGTTCCCAGCCAGCTACCAGACGTGCTCGATGTTGCGCTACTCAAGAATGTAAACCTTCGTTTGCACTCTATTGAGACGCACCACGAACTCAACTCGGATCACCGCCCAATTACCATGCTCTTTGCCCCTTATTCGGGTCCGCTCGATCCTAACCAGCCCCCTCGAACCAAAGTGATAACCGACTGGAAGAAAGTAAGCGAACAGCTGAAATCCACCACGTCGCCTCACTTGGATAAAATCCCCGACCACATAGTGTCAGTCGAAGACACGACGGGTGCGATCGACTCGTTTACAGAACACGTTCAATCCGTTTTGACGGATTGTTCGCGGGAAGTTCCGGCGATGGATACTCATCGCTGGAAGTTACCGATTGACGTACGTGAACTGATAACCGAGAAGAACGCGGCCATTCGTGCCTACGACTCCTTTCCCTGCGATGCGAACAAAGCCCACATGCGCCATTTACAGCGTGCTGTAAAGAAACGCATAACGGAGTGGCGTTCCGAGGGCTGGGACAAGATGCTCAGCGAGCTCGAGCCCAACCATCTGGTCTTCTGGCAACTCCAACGCAAAATGCGTACCTCCACTGGGGTGGCTACAATGCCTCCCCTCATTCGCCCTGACAAGAGCATCGCATTCGACAATCTCGAAAAGGCAGAATGCCTAGCCAACAGCCTGGAGTCTCAATGTTCTCCTAGCTCCCAACCAGCTGACCAAGCGCACCTTGCCAAGGTCGACGCCGAAGTCGAACGCAGGGCTGCTCTTCCCCCTGTGGAAGACCCTGATGATCCGTTGCCTCCCGTCACTCCAGACGAGGTGCCCGACATCATTAAAGGGCTACAAGATCGCCAGGCAAGCCCAAGTCTGAGCCCACTAGTTACCGCCCCATTAGTCTCCCCAATGTCCTCGGCAAAATATATGAGAGGCTTATTTATAAGCGTCTCAAAGATTTTGTCGAGGCAAAGAGCCTTATCCCTAGTGAACAGTTTGGTTTCAGGACTCATCACTCTTGCATCCAGCAAGTTCACCGAATCGTTGAGCACCTAAGCGCTGGCTTCCAGCGCAAGGCAACGACGGGCATGTTGTTCTTCGACATAGCGAAAGCGTTCGACAAGGTCTGGCACAACGGCTTAATATATAAGCTGTACCAACTCGGGGTGCCTGACCGTCTCGTGCTCATCTTACGAGACTTTTTGTCGAACCGCTCCTTTCGCTATCGCATTGAGGGTACACTCTCTTCCCCTCACCCCTTACGCGCCGGTGTCCCTCAGGGCTCGGTGATTTCTCCCCTCATCTTCTCGCTCTTCACGAGCGACATCCCCAAATGTAGCAAGACTCATTTGGCGCTTTTCGCCGATGACACAGCTATCTACTACACAGGGCGGTGCCAAAACTCTATCGCCAGAACTCTCCAAAACTCCGCAAACGCTTTAGGCGTTTGGTTCCGGAAGTGGAGGATTGAGGTCAATCCCGATAAGAGTCAGGCCGTCCTTTTCTTGCGACCGTGACTCCGCGCTTCCGCACCTCCTAGCCCGATCACCATGTATGGCAAGCCGATCCCTTGGGAGAAGCAAGCCAAATACCTTGGCGTGATCTTGGATCAACACCTGACCTTCAGAGAGCACATCAAGACGGCTCGTTCGCGTGCTGCTTGCGCTCTCGGCAGGCTTCATTTCATCCTGACCGCGCGTAGCAAACTATCTCTTAAGTGCAAGCTGCGCATCTACACCGCAGTCATCCGTCCCATCATGACGTATGCTTGTGTTGTATTTGCGCACGCTAAGCCACACTTGCTCCATAGGATGTAGACCCTACAGAACCGTTTCCTCAGAAAGGTCACGGGGGCACCCTATTATGTACGCAACGAGTCTCTTCACGTTGATCTAAAAATCCCAACCGTCCAGCAGTTCATGAAACGCCTCGCCAAGCGTTTCTTCGAATCTGCCTCCAAACACCCGAATCCCCTGATTGCGGCGGCCGCCCGCTACACACCGTCGCGCATAAGTCGCATCCGCCGTCCTAGGCACGCCCTAACCGTCCTAAAGCCCGGTTAAGCAGTCGACAACCTCCTATAGGTTGAACTGCGAGATGCCATTCCCCAAAAACAAAACAACGAACGTTAGTACAGTTCTATTTGAGCTACCGAGGTGATAACTTGGACAAGCGATATCCTAGCGAACTGCTCGAGCCGTCAACTTGCTTTGTGTGCATCTTGAGTGGTTACTAACTATAGTTTGTTATTAAGTTTATTGAACGAAAAGTAAACAAAAATGATGTCTGGTGGAAAGAAACGAAAAGTATATACAGAGGGTCGCCAGTTTCAAGAAAAATGGACTGAAGAATTCTGTTTTATCTTGCACCATGCTAAGCCTATTTGTTTGCTGTGTAATGAATCCATTTCAGTAATGAAAGAATTCAATATAAAGAGGCATTACTCAACTAAGCATGCTACGCTGCACTCACTGACAGGACAATTAAGAACAGACAAAATCCAGAAGCTTATCGCAAATTTGGAAAAACAGCAACAAATGTTTCATAAACAAAGAACACAACTTGATAATGTTGTGAAAGTTAGTTTTATAGTTAGCTCAAAATTGGCAAAGGCATTAAAACTATTTGCCGAAGGAGAATTTATCAAGGAGTATATATTAGAAGTTTGCAGTATTTTGTGTCCTGAAAAGAAAAATGAATTTGAAAAAATTAGTTTGTCAAGACGAACTGTTGTTCGACGTATAGAAATCATGGCTAATGATATAAAAACAACATTGACTGACCGTATGGCTGGTTTTGAATCATTTTCCATAGCATTAGACGAGAGCACCGATCTGTCTGACACAGCTCAACTGGCTATATTTATTCGAGGTGTTGATAAGGAGTTCACTGTTACTGAGGAATTGCTCGCTTTAAGCCGCTAAAAGGAACCACTACAGGAGAGGATATTTTTATTGAAGTTCAAAAGGTATTCACAAGTTTTGGCTTGCCATGGTCAAAATTAATTGGAGTATGCACTGATGGTGCACCTTCTATGATCGGCTTACGTAAAGGTTTCATCGGAATTTTGAATGAAAAAGCAACAGAATTAAATGTGCAAAAAGATGATTTGATAGTCCTTCATTGCATTATCCACCAACAGAACTTGTGTTCTAAGTCCATTTGACTCCAGAATGTTATGAATGTGGTAGTAAAAACGATCAACTTTATTCGATCCCGAGGGCTTAACCATCGTCAGTTCAAGGCGTTTTTGGATAAAATATCAGCTGAATATAACGACGTAACATATTATTGTGAAGTCAGATGGCTGAGCAAAGGAAAATTGTTGAAACGGTTTTACGAGCTTAGAAATGAGATAGCAGACTTTATGAAAATAAAAAAATAACCACTAACTGAATTAATTGACCCAAAATGGATATGTGACTTAGCATTTCTGGTCGATCTTACAGGCTATTTGAATGATTTAAATTTGAAACTTCAAAAACAAGGACAGTTAGTAAATGATTTGTACAGCCATTTGAAAGCGTTTCAGATCAAACTACGCTTGTGGGAGTCACAGATGCTGTCTGGTAACAGTTACCATTTCAACACGCTCTGTGCGTATGAAAATATTGCTTATGCTCAATATGCTGAAGAATCGATCCGATCGAGAATCGAATTGCTGTTTTGTTATAAGAACCGTTTATGTTATTAACCGTTTATCCTATGCATTTAGTAAAAAGTTGTTATTTTGACATTACAAACAGACACTTCAATTTTATTTATTTGTATAAATGCCACACTTATATGCATAATTGCATGCCACACAGAATTAATGCAGGTTCATAGTGTAAGCGTTGTTCCAAACAAGGACACCTTGGCCAATTAATGCCAGACTTAAAATAAATACCAGTAAGTACACTACACTTGGATAATGATAAGATAACGTGACGGTCATAACACGATAATCATTATTAGGTAGGTATGTATGTCAAATATTGTAAATGTTTCGTTTTATGCGGGATAATTTGTTTTGTAGGTGTTTTCCGTTGCAGACAAGATAACCTATCTATATGACAGGCTGAACTATCATATCTATCTGAAAAAAAGAGAATTTGCACGAAACTTTCAGCTAGATAGTAAACCGGGAAATTATATTATATTAATTATCTATTAATTACACTACTGCGGAAACAACAACAATTACATTGGATAAGCATGCTTAAAACAGTGCATTTTCTACAAGAGAACCAAGTTTATCAATGCACTTTCAGCTTCTATGTTCAAGTATTTAAAACGACATTTTTCAACACACTTGCGAGAAAAAACGTAGTCCTACGTTGACTCACCGATTGACTTTCACATCTTGACAAAAGTCTTGCAAATCGCGGTGCAAATGCACCTTAAGAGCGCGTTCATATGATACGATTTCAACGTGTGCTGATCGCGTTCGGGCAGCCTTTGATAAGAGCACGCATCGCGCACGCGTCGCGTCCGCTCTGATTCAACAGCCGGGTGACCACCAAAAATCCTTTGCAAAAACTGCTCGCATCTAACGCGAAGCGGGGAGTGTGGAGGCGGCGCGGGTGCGACGCGGTGGCTGTGCGATTGCGACGCGTGTACTAGGCAATAGCTATTCGGGCGCTGAGCATGTGCGCGAACTTTATATCGATAAAAAAAGTACGTTAAGACAAGGGACTAACTGATACATTCCAAAGTTACTGAGGCGGGAGCGGCTCGTAAGCGGCGCGCGCGCGCTTTCTCGCCGAAATAAGTCGCGCATACGCGCTCTGATTGCCCCAAACTTTTTTCACCTTATAATGTAATAGGCTATTTCAGACACTAATCTACAGACATAATCAGACACACATAATCTTGCTCAGATCTGACCAAGACTATGTTTGGACTTTAAACGAGACTGTGACCTCTGGGTTTGTTTAGGTCTATTCTCAGAGTAGCGAGATAGGAAACACCGAACTAAACCTATTTATCATTTATCAATCGAGGTTTGCCCTAGATATCTGTCTTCAACGGAGGTACTGGTACCAGTGATGTCCAAGATAATTTAAATGGTATCTATTTTCATTCAATCTGCCTAGCCTTTTCCCAACTATGTTGGGGTCAGCTTCCAATCTAACCGGATGCAGCTGAATACCAGTATTTTACATGGAGCGACTGCCTATCTGACCTCCACAACCCAGTAACTGGGTGATACGATACCCTTGGTAAGACTGGTTGTCAGACTTTCGGGCTTCTGACGACCCGCAACGACTGACAAAGATTTACGAATGACAGTCGGGACCACGTGCTTTCCGAGGCACGGAGGAGTCTCGGTATGTAAAGATGGTCACCCATCTACAGACAACCCCGGCAAGCGTAGCTTAACCTGATGGATCGACCCGTGCGGCTGTTATTACTTAGCCACGAGCTCCTATATCTATTTTCATTAATGAATAGAAAACAAGAAAATGGAATATAAAACGACACCAATAAATTATACGAACAAAATAAAACACGTTCTATTGTTATTAATAGAATTATTAGGTCACACAACACATTTGTCTTCTACATTACAAAATTAGCTGACTACTGAATTTGAGACTGTTTGCCGCCGGTCTTATAAAATTATTAAGTTTAAAAAAGCAGAAAGAAAGCAGCTGTTCCTACCTACGCCTTAGCATAGAATAGCATAATCAGCCAATAATGTTCCCCACTGCTGGAACGCAAGCATCCTCTCTTCGAGAAGGAGTGGGCTGTAATCCACCACGCGGGCTCAGTGCGGGTTGGTAGATGTCAGATGTCTTCGAATTTTTGGTAGTAGAACATGCCGGTTTCCTCACGATGTTTTCCTTCACTGTTTTGAGAGCAGTGGTGATGAAGATATTTACATAAAGTAAAGCGCTTGCCTGGCCACCACTGCTCAACCTAACCTATACGAGAGAAAATTGTGTGAAAATAAAAATCTGTTTGAATTCGAATCTTCAATGTATGTATAAAAATTATAACGTTCAATTTAATGTTTAAATAATTGCCATGCCGTTGTTTCTAGCTCATTGAAAACATTTCACATTGCATTGAGTGATATCAAAATATTTTCAGTGTGCGGAATATATATTAAGAGATCAAGCACTTTAATAATTTCCCACATATTAACGTTCCCTAAAACGAACATCCCATCACGTGTATTATGTAAATACATGCTAATTGATTTACAGCTAACTCTCGCATCTCTTGATTTTCTTGTCTACGGTGACACAATTTACGGACATTCTCGTAAATTTTGATGACGTAATTGATACCAGCATTAGGGCAAAGGTCTATTTAATTATGTATAGGTAAGTAGGTATATGAGCGATGTAGAAAGTGGGATGGCGCTGATGCTATTGTGACGTAATAAGCTCTATTAGGTGCGCTGCTTTTCTGTGGGGTGAGTAAAGGTGTGACAATGTCTGCACTAATGCGATTGCTGTAGGTGTCGTACATAATCCGTCTAGGGATAGGTGATGGAGGGTTAAAACTTCATTCCCCGAAGAGCACGACAAACTGGTTATGCCTAAATGTGGCTTCAGGTAGGTTGGAGAAAAAAAATCTCGTAAAGAAATTGACCGCGTAGAATTGAGCGTATCTGATTTTTTTAGTCGCGTCTTGCTGTGCTGTATTTTGCTCAGATTGGGGAAAAAATATGTCTTAAACACTTTAGATCGCGAATGTTTCTCAGTCAAGTCGTCAGTCTCTCTACTTAATTCTACGGAAAAATAGGGATTAACACCTCCATATTTATAAGTAGCTGCAACACGCGGTTTCACCCGCATAAGTCTCGATCCCGTAAAAATATCGGGATAAAAAGTATTCTATGTCCTAAACCAGCTCATGGTCTACCCATGTGCCAAATTTCATCGAAATCCGTTCAGTCGTGTTAGCGTGAAAGCGTAACAAACAAACAAACCCACTTTCGCATTTACAATATAATGGGATAGTTAGGACTTACCTCCGACCCAAACTTATCATACTGTGGCCTTCAAACTGCCCACTTCGCGCCGACCAAGTTATCGTATTATAGGAGTATTCTCCTAAAATTGTGTGGTCTATAGGGAGGACCCGTGTTTAGTAGTGGACATTTGTGGCGCGCCCCCGATTAGGTAGGGTCCACTTTACAGGAGTGTGGTCGTGAAACTATTATAGGACTCGACTGTAAACAAAGGGTGTCAGAAAAAGTTATAAGGCATTGTTGAGCGTTGTCACTGTCATTCATATCTGAGTGTCAATCTCTTTCGAGGCTCAATGAGTATGTTTATTTACGATCGGGGACAGTATCTATCTAATTAATAATTGTAGTTTTGTGAACTTGATCCATATGTCGAAAAGGAAAAAGTTTGTATCAATTGTACAATACTTTTGTCAGTCAAGAACTGAGCCTTGATTTGTGGCCTTATTATAATGGTGGCAAGGGAAATAAAAGCAAATCAAGTCTAGTTTGTCAAACACCTAACCCTTTACAGGACAGTAGATAGCATAATCAACCTATAAGGTTCCCACTGCTGGGACACAGGCCTCCTCTCTGTGAGAGTGGGCACGCGGACCCAGTGCGGGTTGGTGGGTGTCACATGTCTTCGAATTTTTGGTGGACATGCCGGTTTCCGTACGATGTTTTCCTTCACCGTTTTGAGAACAGCGGTGATGAAATAAATTACACAAAGGAAAGCGTCTGCTTGGGTTCGAATCCACGACCTTATAACTCGTAAGTCCTGGCTGATACCACTGGGCCAGCACTGCTCTCAAGGGACCTGTTAAATAATAATCTCAAGCCCAAGTTTCAGGATCCAAATAAAACAACAATACTTCCTTGAACCATTCAATTTATTATACTCCGCAAGTAGCACCAGGCTACACCTTCATTCCTGACAAACCCAGCTTTCTTATACAACTTACAAGCGTTATAATTATCTTTCAGGCAATACGCAGACACTATCTTACCGTCTTTTATCAAAACGTTACTGACTAATTTAAGTAGCAGCTCTGCATACCCTTTCTGCCTATGCCCCTGAAATGATATTTATTTCTGTAAATTTACACGTCCAAAATAAATCACCTATGTTTTAAAACTAGATGAGGTCGGTATTTCTTATTCGATTACTCTGAGAAAAAACCCGGCCAAGTGCGTGTCGGACCACGCATAATGAACGGTTCTGTAGCTGGGATGAATTTATCCCAAAAACAAACTTTACATTGTAGTTGAAAAACATGTTCTCCAATACAGCGATATATGTACGTCACGGTCAATTCTCCAACTGCAACAAGTTTGTAATCGCAAAAAAAAATATTATGTGATGAAACTACATATTAACGATTTTCGAACTTATTCCTTTACTTGTGCTGTGAGACCTTGCTTCTTGGCAAATTTCATAATTCTAGGGCAACGGGAAGTACCCTATAGGTTTTGAATATTATATATGTATATAATTACATATTTTATGTTTACGAATATCAAAATACATATGTCGCATATTTTTTTAGAGCTTCGAGGGACCGTATACCTACGTATTTGATTTTGACAGACAGACAGACGGACGGACAATGAAATAATCTTATAAGGGTTTCGTTTTTTCTTTTTAAGGTACGGAACCCTAACAAGACTGAAAACAACCTCAAAAGTCACAGTCACTTTTAAAGTCCTGATCAGATTAGTGTTTGAGATGGTCTTTTGAGGAAAGAACCATACAGATTTGAGTGGAAGGTTCATTCCGTGCATGCATCTGTCAGTAATCGTGTAGGTCAACTCAGAACTTAAAGGCGCGTGACAGGCGCGACGCGACCATGCGACGCGATGCTGGTAGAACAATTTCCATGACGTTTTCATAAAAATTGTTCTCCTAGAGTCGCATCGTGTTTCTCTGCGGGAGCCTTTAGGAGTTCAACGACTAAAGGAACAATACCAAAGAAAGTGGGAAGGCCGCATAAGGTACTCAGACTAACAGCCAACCCTTAAAAATTAAGTGAAAAAAAGTTCCATAACTAGACTCACATTCACAATTATTAAAATAATAATATAATGAATTAAAAATAATAATAAAATGAATACATAAATAAATAATACTTCATAAAGTATTATATTGACTGACCTTGACTGTGTACATGTGTAATAAGTTCCCTGATTCGTTGATAAGGAGCCAGCAGATTAAGGTATTGTTCAGGAAGAGGCCGTAGCCATACTTGTTGTCTATGAGGAGCTCGAAGTACGTAGATGATGAGGGGTAGCGGTGCGGCCATGTGGAGTCGATAATGTCCAGGTATTTGTTTGTTAGAAGCTTGAAAGTCATGTCCACCGGTAGGCTGTTAAGCAAAAGAGTTGTGTAAGCTCTTGTAGAATATTTCTCTACTATCAGCAGAAACGAATTGCTTATCAATCAATCTGCCTAGTCTTTTCCCAATTATGTTGGGGTGGGCTTCCAATCTGAGCGACTGCCTATCTGACCTCTAAAACCCAGGTACTAGGTAACACGATACCCCTTGGTAAGACTGGTTGTCAGATTTTTGGATTTCTGACAACCCATAACGACTGGAAAAGATCTACCAATGACAGCTGGGACCAACAGCTTAACGTGCTTTCCGAGGCACGGGACATGTTGTTTATCGAAACCCTTGTCTCGATATACAACATGTCCCGGAATTAACGCACAACCTCTTAAGGGTTCATTGTACTCAATATTACGAACAACTTTTACTATCTGACCAAACCTGAAATCGCGAAAAAATATCTGCTGTTTCCTACATTTTGACCAGTTAAGCGAACATAAATTTAAGGAACAGCTGGTTTTTTTTCGCAATGCAATTATGACAGTAGCTTAACAGTTCTAAAAAAATAATTGGGTAGCCATATCGGCCATTAGATATCTTGAGCTGTATAATATGGCCATAACTCTATCCGAACCTGTTATTTGCATGCATAAGCATATGCTTTACATAATATGCTAATTCTATTTAACTATGACGTATGAAGATGTCTTCATAATACGATCATAAAACACTGACCTATGTCATAAAATGACATTAGAAACGTAAGAGTCGTAATACAACAATAAAATACCGTTACTTATGTTTTTATTCCTAGAAATAGAAAGATTTTTTTAGTATTTACCTACCTAATATTATTTTGCAATAAAACACTATTTGTTCCACACTCAGATTTTCACATGTAATGTGTCTTGAATGCATTATAGACGAAAATCTGCCAGGGATATTTTCGTCAAGGAAATTAATTGTTTATCAAATTGAAACACTACGTCAATTTGCCGTGTTATAATCATTTCATTGAACTGTCAAGAATGACAGCTGTAATTTGAATATTTTGAGATGTTAAAAACATTTTTTTTTTGTTATAAGCTGGGACATCTGGAATCAAACCCATAGCTTAAAGAATCACCAACTGTGCTATCTGCCTACCACTTCGGGTAAACGTGTCGTGCGTTCTTTAATAAACATAAAACAAACTTACATAACATCTTGATAGGGTGTTTTTGTTTCCAATATAAATGTAGCTGAAGGTAATATCAACTCTATCTCCACATTAATGTCTTGTAAAATTGTCTTTATTAATTCAATTATGTTGTATGGAACGAATGGCACTATAATTGATCTTTTCCAATCAATGATTTTTGTTTTCTTCAATGCAGCTCCGAGGTTTGCGACGTCGTCGCTCGGGCATTGAATAATCACTTCGTAAAAAGCATTCTGAAACAGAAAAGTACATGTAATCAACCATTATAATAATATCATGGCATGTCCATACCATACATAAAAAGTTTTCATATGATTGAGAATGAAATTAACCTAACTAATAATCTCTAGTTTAAAGTACATTGTACCTACCTACGAATGGACCACTGTGTTGCTATTCCATTTAAATTATGTAGCAGCCTTGAGTCTGGATTTATGCCCGGTTGATGGCAATAGGCTCGCCACCTATTGCATGGGACTTAAACATAACTGGCGAAGTGTGGGTGTACTATAAGTAAACCTCTGCCCAACCCTTCGGGGATTACAGGCGTGATGTTATGTTATGTTAATGTTGAATGAACATTCATTCTGAATGTATTTAACACTAGCTCTATCTATGTGCTGATTAAAAAGTTGGCTTGGAGATTAGTTTGTGGTGATACCGCCAGATGGCAGTTTACATACTATGGTATATTAATATAAAAATAAGTGCATATTAATATAAAAATAGAGAACATATTATCAATTTCCTTCAGTCAGCTGGTGGATACTCCTTATCAAATATCTATTACATACTTTAATATATAGTTACGTTAGGTAACTATGGGTAGCTATCTAACACTCAAAGTCGTTATTACACAATTTAGGTTATCTCTAAATTGTATGCACAATTTAGATATAACTAAAATATAATAATAATAAAGTTTATTTCGTAATCGTCGTTTCATAGTTCTAACCAATACATTGTGGAGTCCTTCTTTTAAGTATGGATATTCCTGTAACAGAAGATCCCCTCTCTCTCTCTCTTATCCTCATATCCACATACAAAGCCTACAATAACATAACTTTAAACTAGAGATATAAAAAAAATATTTTTAATATTTTTACGCGAATTCATAGCACTGGAAAACTAAAGTGTTAAGTACTCCTGTCTACTTTAGCCCATGCTTTCTAAGTTGATTTTCGAGTGACCGTTTGTAATAAAAGGGTTACTTACCTTTTCATTCACAGCGACCATTCCACTTTGCACGTCACCAAACGGGCAATAAACTTTAAAATCATAATCAATCCGTCTGTCCACCCACTGTTTCTGCATGGCCAGTACCGAGAACCCTGACACTCCTCTCGGCCAGTCCTTCTTGAAAGCACTCTGGAGCTCGCACCATTTTTCTGGAGGTAAATACTGTAATGGCTCTTGCGACATTATTCGCGTCTAACTCCCACTAAGTTATAAATAGTGTGCGCTGCTCCTTTTATCGTTGTGTTTATTGCTCTTGTTTTAATACTTGTGACTGCATCTGGTGGTGCTTATTTATTTTTTATCGATTGCTAGATCTTCATCTTCACTGAGTCTTTCCCCTACTATTTTCGGGTTGACTTTCAGTCCAAAAAAATGCGTCTGAATATCAATTTTACAGGAATTACTTCCACCCGTATTTAACAATTCTTTTATTAATCATCCTCAAGCATTTGTAACTGCCCATCGTACTATTGTAGTTGCGGCAAAATTATGTAGAAAGTTTCTAAGTTAATCTTTTTCATCATTCATCCCACCACTTCATGAACTCGCTCCTCTGTGCTGATCAGTGCTTGTTCCTCCTTCGTATGAGAAGAGGTCTTTGCCCTACAGTGGGACAGTCAGACCCACATTACTATATTATGTTGTTACTATGCCAAACAGAATGAATTAATCCTAGCAGGCTCATAGTACAAGCATTGTTCCAAACAAGGACACATTGGACAATTAATGTCAAAGACATAAAATAAATATCAGTAAGTACACTGCACTTGCATAATGATAAGATAACGTGACGGTAACAAGATAATCATTAATAGGTATGTCAAATATTGTAAATGTTTCGTTTTCTGCTGGAGAATTTATTTTATAGGTATTTTCTGTTGCAGACAGCTGACAGGCCATAGATAATTAAGTAATAGAAAAAAAAACAGAATTTGCATGACACTTTCAGCCAAATAGTTAACTGGGAATTATCAGGAGGTGATCTGTAAATAGACCACTGCAGAACATTGGATTAGTATGCTTTAAATAGTACATTTTGATACAAGAGGGCCAAGTTTATAATTGCACTTTCGGCTCCAACGCTCACGAACCTATTTCAAACGACGAACATACGAGAAAACATGTTGTCCTATTTTGACTCACCGATTGACTTCACATCTTAACAAAAGTCTTGCAAATCGCGGTGCAAATGCACCTTCAATGCACCAAACATTTCACCTAATAATGAAATAACGATCAACTATTATCATGAAAATACTTGTTAGAGTTTTCAATTCTAATTTATTACGTGGTACGAAATCCAATATTACTTGAAGGTGCTGCAATATTGTGGCACAGATAATACATATTATACTAGCGGGTTGCGGTAATGGCACCGAATAAAATCCCAGCTTCACAATTCATAGTTTATAAACTTTAGTAGCATCGTCTAATTACAGCTATTCTGTAGAGAAACACAATCTCTATGCTGTTTCATCGAAAACGTAATTGGATTTTGATATATTTTACGAAATGAATAGGTAATGCTAAATACAGGGTTACGTTAAATTGGCTAGCTATCTCCGATAGGCGATGGGTATCGATATCTAAATACAATTAAATAAAAAGATTTCATGTTTTTTTTTTTGGGAGGTCAACGACCGCTATTAGTAGTTTTAGTTGAAGTATGAATTAAGAAAAACTGTTGTCTTATGTTTTATCGTGTTTAGATATTGATACCCATCTCGTCAAAAAGAAAACCTAATTTTTAAAATGATATTTCAAGTGACTACAATAGCTACCGTCGATGACCCCACAAAAAAAATCATCACGTAAATTTTTTTTTTTTGTTTTATCATGTTTAAATATCAACCCATGGCAACTGCGGAGTTTAGCTAGCCAATTTAAAATAACCTGTATACTTCCTATATGTGTGTAAATAATTATACTTATAACTAACATTACTTTAGACTACCTCGTTGGTCTAGTGTTCGCAAGCGCTACTGCTGAGCATGAGGTCCTGGGTTCGATTCCCAGAGCGAGCAAAGTGTTATTGGGTTTTTCCCTCAGGAATTTTTCAGTAGATGCCTGGAGTCCGGATTTGTGCCAGGTTGATGACAATAGCCCCCTTTTTCATGGGACTTAACCTTCTGTGCACCACGTGGGGTTTAATAAACCCCAGCGAAACAAAAATCGTCGTATCTTTTTAAACGGCTGCGCGAATTCCACGAAACGTCGAGTAGCTGGAGTTGCGACGTTGCCGAGTCGCATAGTAACAGTGATTTAGTAGTAGCGTCGCAGGCGCAGCGGACGGTCGCTCGCAAATTGTGGCAGGGTGTCACAAACCCCACGTAGTTCGGCACGTCGTCTAAAAGGTAAGCAGTTTGATATGCAAAATATACCTATTTCTTCATAAATATTTATTTATTTTGTTTTTTTTTAATTACTTTAATCCTTTGTGTATCGCAAAGATAATCCACGAATTCCAAGGGATTCTCGTAAGCGCATACATGTCTTACTTGGTGAACCAAGTGTGGAACTACCAAAGAAGATGCCAAGACGTGTAACAAGATGTTCGGAATGCGATAGAAGAAAATATCGAAAGACCAAGTACGGTTGCGAGCGATGCGAAGTACCTATATGCTTAGAGCACGCATATTTTTTTTGTAAAATTTGTGCAGATTTGAACCAACTGGGATCTCATGAAGATTACTTATGTTTAGTTATTTTTATTTTATTATTGTTTCTTATCTCATTAGGCCCTGAAATAAAGGGCAATAAGAAGTTCTTAGTTAAGTTTTTTTTTTATAAGGCTAAACCAAATAAGATTCTCCTTTTAGTTACTAAAAAAGTAGGTACTATTTTTGTTACAATGCATATAGATATTAAAAATGTTTATTTTACTTAACAAATTTATTTTATTTCTCTCTCCTAATAGTCCAAAAACAATATAAATATGCATAAAATAAACTTTAAAAAGATATTCTCTTTATATAGATAGAATGATGTTGGGGTATAGGAAACCCCACATAGTGCAGGACGCAACTTTTACCCACGTGGTTTACGGAAGGTTAACATAACTGGGGAAATGTGGGTGTTACTAAATAAATAACTTTAACTTCGAAAGTCGGTGTCTTTGGATCTGTATTTTAGGTTTTTGCCATTTACTTCCGAAATTAAAGTTATTTTTCACTTTGTAGTGGTTTTTTTTTAGAAGTTGATTGTTTTTTTTTTGGAAAAAGTTTTTTATTTTTCACATTTTAGTGGGTCGGTTTGTAATTTATCTAAGTTACAATAGCCCAATAACAACTACTCATCACCTTTTACAAAATATTGCTTTTCCCGATGCAGGGACGTTAATTGTTGTCCTCAACTGATGGTGAAGTACCAGGAGAACAGGAGTTCTCCTGGAGCTAATCGATCATCAGCTCCACTTCACCATATGCATTGTGACGAGCTTATATTGCTTAGCATTCATTTTAAAGTAATCGAATCGCAACTCGTGAAATACTTATTATTCAGTTGTTCCGGTGGCCATCTGTGGTCTTCATCAGCAGTTCCACTTCACTAAATAGTGCTTTCCGATAGCAAAGGTGACTTACATGGAACTTAAACCTAACTGGCGCAATGTGGGTGTTACTATAGTTACACTTCTGCCTAACCCTTCGGGGATTACAGGCGTGATGTTTTGTTAACTTTACACTAGTTACTAAAATAAATAACTAACTTACTTTACATATACGGGGTCAAATTAAATTAGCTAGCGAAACTCCGCAGCCGTGATGGCTATCGATAACTAAACATGCTGAAATAAAAAGAAATTCATTTCATGATGTCACTTAAATAATATCAGTTTAACAATCTTTTTTCTTTGTGTAAACTTCACAGACGTGATGGGTATCGATATCTCAACACGATAAAACCGATTTTATCAACTCACACTTCAATTAACAAGACTACCAGCGGTCATTGACCCAAAAAAAAACCATCAAATCTGTTTTATTCTTATTTTGTCGTATTTGGATAACGATACTCATCACGTCTCGCTAGTTAATTTAATTTGGCCTTGTATACAAAAACAAAAAGACGCTTGTTTTACGAAAAACAAGTCTTAATTGCCCTAACAAAATCATCTAAAATGTATCATGCTCTGTGGTTGTTTATGGTCCTTTCTGCATGCATGTTTGGGAATTTACCGAGAATCTAACTGAAGCTGGCGGTAATATAAAACTGTAGATAACCATAAAACACTATGTTTCTTGCGCGAGTTATGACGTAATAAACATAATCCTTTAACATGTTGCATTCAGTATACGTGGGATGACTAGTTTTTAAGGCTCCCCTCAGACAGGATCGACGCGACGGCGGCGCGGTGTGATGCGACCAACAATTTCCACGAAGTTTTCATAGAAATTGTTCCATCAGAGTCGCGTCGCGCCTGTCTACGGGAGCCCTTGTAATAATAATAAAATTTGTTTATTCAGTTAACTTTGATCCATACATGTGACATAAACTAGTACAAAATAGTAAGCAGGGACTTGGGGACAATCGTGCCCAACAGCAATGGCACTCAAGATGCGTTTATGCGTTGTTCAGAGGCGGTGGCGGTGGATTTATTTTTCACAACAGTTTTCATATCTGGCACAGATCGATGTGACTTTTTCAAGTCATAGGCAAGAAAATGTAAGAGTTAATTTGGGGGATTATTAAAGCTACAGTTTTATAGAAGAGCGGTGACCGTTACATTATAGCGGCCGTCACATAACGGCTGTCCAAATACAGAGCGTTTTTTGACACACTGGTGAAAATGACAGATTTATTTTATGACCGTTCACCGCTTTCTTAGGAAGCTTAAGCGTAACCAGCCTATAATGTTCCCACTGCTGGGACACAGGCCTCCATTCTTCGAGAGGAAGTGCGCTGTAATCTACCACGCGGGCCCAGTGCGGGTTGATGTCTTCGAATTTTTGGTTTTCCTTCACCGTTTTGAGAGCAGTGGTGATGAAATTATTTACACAAAGTAAAGCGCCTTGGTTTAAACCCACGACCTACAACTCGTAAGTAGGGGCCGTTACCACTGGGCCACCACCGCTTTTTTAGGAATCCATAGCTATATTGTTCCAAACGTAGAGAGCAAGTTTAGTTGGGTCCTTGTCTATAATATACTTACCATGTAAATATACTTAAGCAATAGTACTAACTTTGAAATTCTTTAAAAATAATTGCTGGACAGTACAGCTCGATGCAAATTTTTATGGCGGCTCGAAACATGCGGCGAGTCGCTGCGCAGTAACAAATTCTTATGTCAGCGGGGGTGAGGGGTGCGGTACTGAGCAGCGAGTAGCTCACTTCAGAGCCGTCATAAGTTTGGCGCGTACTGTAACTCACTTTCAACACTATTTTACCTATCTCTGTCTCAAATCGGAAGCTGAAGGGCGTAAAAGGACGTAAAGTAAGTACCAAAGGACCAAACCAGGGAGTTTATTAAACTTCCTGACCTCGCTCACTTCGTAAGCTTTGGAGCGGATGTGACAATGATGGACATAGACAGTTATTGCGTGGGAGTCACGAAAATGGACCACTTGGAACAACTAAACCTTTCACGAAATTCGGGGAAATGAAAATTGATTTTCTTTTTTGTGGACTCGGAAGTTTTGTTGTTTGAAAACTGCGAAACCGGGAATGGTGCTGTGTTTATATAGGAGTACGTTTTGCAATATCTAAAATTAAAGGAACTAACGTAAAATAACCAACGTTCAAAATCCCTAAAATCTAAATACCTAATGTTTTTAAATACCTAAGCGACTAACACCTACCTACGAATTACCTAAGTTTAAAATACTGATTGGATTAAATATCTAATGTTTAAAATATCAACAGTTATTACACCTAAGTTTGATACACCAACATTTGAAATACCAAATGGTCAAAATACCTAAAATGATGCATCACTTGCGAGCTATTTGTATGAAGTAGTAGATCAGGTTCCGCGAGCGTAAAAGAGGGTAATTGATAAAATTTTCGACGGGACTCTTTACTGACAGGACACTGCCGACAGGCACCCCGAGGGCACCCCGTGGTTCGATTTGGTTAGGTTCCTTTAAACCCGGCACACAGAAATAGGAGCCCCGCGCAGCGGGGCTACGTCGACCTGCTATCATACATAAGGTATTAATGTACCTAGATTATGTATGTATACATTTTGGTCAATTAACGGTGAGGTAAACCAATTTAAGGAACTTTGTACATAGGAATTTCAAGTTTTAGCTTTATGAACTTCAGTAACATATCCATTTGACATTTTAAGCTTTCGGTATTTTGAATATATCTAAATGAAACAATCATTAGATATTTAGATTTTAGGGATTTTGAACGTAGGTTATTTTACGTTAGTTCTTTTAATTTTAGATATTGTAATACCTACCCATAAGTAGGCCTAAGATACGCGTGGCTTGGGGACGATTGTCACTTACGTTACACTTCATGATTTCCAGTAATGGGCGTAAACAAAAGTCTTAGATAACGGAAAGAACAGACAGACGGGTTTGTCTTAAAAATATTAAATACTTAAGTACAGGAGACTTTGTATTTTCCAGTCACCCCGCGATCATGGTGTTTACCACAACATTTACATCTCATCGAAGAAGTGACAAAAAGTTTTGCACCGCTTTAAATTCCCGTTTGTACTAACACATAGGTATCGACTTGGCTTCACCAAAACAAGAACGCATTCAGTTCTATAAACGTGAACTGTGAAGCACAAAATGTGAAGTGATACGCTCCTTTATGCACAGTAATCTTGACTCTAACAGCTTGTTTTAAAGGTGCATATTTCTTTAGAATTGCCAGACTATTTAGCTCGGGTGTTCGTAAATGAGTATAACTTTCGGTGTAATTTGTATTGTAGCTATACAAACGAGGATATGACCCGGAGTACCTAAGCTAGATCGGGAATTCAATGCTTTGGCTGATGTTTGAACGACTGTACTTTTTCACAATCTATGAAGCAAATTCCGCTGGGAATAGGTACCCATTATCACCACGTTTTGGCCTAGGGTGTATTTTTAGGGTTTCGTACCCGAATGGTGCCAAACGGAACTCTATTACCAAGCCTCCGCTGTCCGTCTGTCTGTCAGCGGGCTGTCCTAGTTTATCGTTTGTGACTTCGAGTTATAGCTATATGTAAGCAGGCACGCCCTTTATGCCTGGAGGTTTTTATTTAGGTATAAAGTTCTTTTACGTCTTTAGTTTTTAATATTTATTTCTGCTCGAGTATAGTTTCGATGTATTTTTTATTGGTATATTGGCGTGTGCTAGGTGACAGTGGTAAATAATTTTATTTAATGTTTTTGTGTTGCGTAATGTAAATAATTTTGCATACTATTGTATAGAATCAAGTTTTTTTAACTAAACAGACAGCTGTGCTGCTGGAGAGTTTGTTGCGCTACTTCTTCTTCCCAGCTAAAGCACTAGGAAGTGGTGAAAGGCGGGCGTTTTGAGTGACTGTCTTATTTAATTTTAGACGTTCGAAAAGTGCTGATTCTCAGCCTAGTTTAAATGAATTTTGACTTTGTAGATACGGTGGAGCGGTACTGTGCTATTACTGTGATAATAGGTAGACAGTTGAAACTTTCATAGATTGTGTATTTTTGTTGCCGTTATAACAGAAAGTAATCCCCCTTTAATGTATAACTTTATTTTATTTGAATTATTTGCTGTTCATACAAGAAACGTGTTTTTTTTTACTAAAGTAAAACACGTAGTGTTATCGGAACTCTTCGTGTGCGAGTCCGACTCGCACTTGGCCAATTTTAAGTATAAAGTGGTAATGCGTTCAGGCACTCAAGACTTAGGTTTATATTAAAAAAAACAGTGATTACAAAATCTTAATTTAAAAGTAAAAAAAACAAATTTTTCTTATAAAAAAGTTCCCCTAAAATTAGTCCAGTATTGTATGTAGATTAGCATAAATATCTCTGTATTCACTGATATTTCCTTGAATACAACTTCAGTTGAGTCATGTCCAGTTGCGGCACGACTTCGGAGCGGCGTCAGCTGGTCTTTGCATTTAAATGTACCATTAGCGAGTAATTGTGACGGCCATGCTGAGCTGAATGTCAAGTAGAATGAAGACACAGGCAGTTTTTAATAGTATATTGAGGTAGAGAAACCAAGAAGTTGGGTTATTTTGTATCTATTATTATATTGAGGCAGAGAAACCAAGACGTTGGTTTATTTTTTCGAGTTAATTAGATAAGTGTATAAGGCTCCAAAATCTAATTTTATTGATGGCTGCTCTGGTACATTTTTGTGCTTATTAATTGAAGAAGACCTAACTATCCTAACCTGCTTCAACTTGTTTTATCTAAAACTGCTTGGTTAAAATCAAAGTTTTTTAAGTCAACTAAAAAAAACATCGCTTTTAAGCAAGTAGTTATGGAAATAATTAGGTTTGACCCTGAGACCAGGGGGCCAACCACCACCTCTTAAAGCAATATTATTTCAATGTTACTTCAGTGTGAGAAAGAGATGGAGCTACACAGGACGTCTAGCTCCATCTCTTTCCCACACTGAAGTAAGATTACAATAATACTGCTTTAAGGGGTGGTGGTCTAGCTCCAGAGCGATAATGTTTTGTTTTGAGAAGGATTCATATCTTGTTTTTCCTGTTGGATGGATTTTACCTAGACAATTGTACTTTTCACTTCGCTTTTTGTATTGTCTCTCCTTGTCCCTTTAATCCATCCAAAGGTTGTCAGTAAAAGATCGCTTTTAGGGATAAGACCGCCCATTGTGTCACACTCTGTAAAGTTTCCACATTTATATCTGTAAGTTTTATGGTGTAAGACTATTTTATATATAACTAGCTGTGCCCCGCGACTTCGTTCGCATGGATGTCGTAAGATACACAATATACTAAAATCACAGCCACATTTTAATAAAACTTCCTCGTTCCCCGACCCGTCGCGTTGCATCGCCCACCCGCGCTATTACTTCGTTTTCGCTTACTGTTCTTTCTGATTTTTTCTTTTTGCTCGGCTCCTAAGGGTCGTAGCGTGACGTTAAATAGCCTATAAGTATCCTCGAGAATTGGGCTACCAAATGCAAAAAGAATTTTCAAATCCGACTTTTTGTTCATAATTTCATGGGTTTTAATTTTTTTTGTGCAGAACCCTAATTTATTTTCTAAAATAAAAGTAGCCTTAATTACCCGCTGTAACATCAGCTATCTGCCAGTAAAAGTCTCGTTAAAATCGGTCCAGCCGTTTCGGAGATTAGCCGGAATAAACAGACAGACCGACAAAAATTTTAAAAATTGCTTTTTTTACAAGTACCGTATCAACTTTCTTATGCATTTTGTAAAAAGTTGTTATTTTGACATTACAAACTGACAACTTTCTAGATATAAAAATAGTTACAACGCTATAAGGTAATTTTGACGTGTGGCCAAAAACGGAACTAACTTCGCCATCTTGTTTTTTCCATAATTTCACAAATGTTTGCCAACAAGGACCCCTGCCAATGTCATATTCAGGCGTTACAAGATCCTTCAACCATGCTCTCAATTTTGAAGCAACAAAAAAACACACAAACAGTAATTATTATCGTGTACGTCATTAAATTACCTAACACATCCATAATAGTGTAGAAAAATCCGTAAAATCCGGTTTCGATTCCCGGGTCGGGCAGGGTGTTATTGGGTTTTTCCATTAGGAATTTCTCAGCAGCAGCCCGTTGTTTTGATTTGTGCCCGGCTGATGTCAACAGGCTCGCCCCCTGTTACAAGGGACCTAATCACTATTGGCGATACGCAGGTTTTATACAGGGTGGTCTGACGTCCAAAAGAAAAATCTGGATTCCTCATACTCAGGGGTATTCGAACATACCCCATGTATACTCCGCGATTTTTTGTAGTTTTCGAGTTATTTAAAATTTGAGTCTATCCCACGAAAAACTTAAATCCCTGCCATCGATACTTTTTTGAGTAACTTGCAGGAATGTTAGAAAGTTTATTGTTTTAAGTATGAAAGTAACATTCAAGACAAATAAGTCACAAGAAAAATCTGAAAAATACCCACTACAAAGAAAGATATGAATTTTTGAAATACCACCGGCAGAAAACTCTAAAAAATTACCAAAAAAAAAATAGTAACTCCAAAACTACAAAAAATCGCGGAACATACATGGGGAATTCAGATTTTTCTTTTGGACGTCACTATTTGAACCAACCTGTATAAATACTCCTCTGCCTAACCCTTCGGGTTTACAGGCGTGATGTAATGTTAAATCTGGAAAATTAGTTCCAAAATAGATCGAATAGATAATCGTGTAACTTAACACGTGGGGCGTATGTATGTATGTAGATTACCTGTATTACTTATTTATCTGAGCGATGAAAACGTAATGGCATAACAACTGATACCTACGCATTTAAGAGCGAATACATGTCCTTGTATTATATACTTAATGGCTTCATGGTTCTCGACAGAGAACATTTTGATGTATGTCGTAGCAGTGGGTGGGTGACAAAGGTATTTTGTGTTACAGGATCTATAGTCTTTCTTCTAAAGATGAGTTAGTCTGCAAGTTTGGTGTCAAGGTTCACTTGTGGAAGCAGTTTTAAATGATAATCCTCAAAGTCAAGAGTGTTTATTATGACAATGTAACTTTACGAGCGTTCTTCACACCAATATGAATAAGGATATTAACTGATCGACATTCTCAAAAAACATGAGATCAGAAAGTGGTAAAAAGATTTGCCAGGGTCATAGTATGCTTAACTGCCTCGTGGCACGCCCAAGGTATCAACGACAGACGAATGTTTACTACCTGGAGAAGGCGCTTTCTTTGGATATTTTAAAAGTTAATGAACGAAGAGAATGAATGGAATGGTGTGCTCCAGAAGTACAAGTAATTATGTGAAGTGAGGGAAATTAGCATAGAATAAGTAAGTGGCTGTATTTTTAGTATATTGTGTATCTTACGACATCCACGCGAACGAAGTCGCGGGGCACAGCTAGTTCTTTAATAAAGTAGGTACCTAATAAATATTGTTTTAACACTTAATTAAGAAAAACGTTTGTGATTCTTCCAATATGTTGATAAGAAAAACACATATTCTCCACATCCCATTCCGATAATCCCGGGAGGGTTGTAAAAGGTGACCGAGGAAAAGGGTTATCCCCTCGGCGGTACTTTCATGGGATGTTATGATAGTTTGAACATTATTATAAACTATCTGGCAGTGAAGGGTTAAAGCTTTAACCCTGTTTGATGTTTTGAATCCTCGTGGAAGAATACTTGCTCTGGATGATCCGTCCGTGCATGTATTTATTTAATCGTATGGTAAATTAATAGACTATCTAAAATAGCATTCTACATGTCTACGCATTTTACAAAGATATAGTCAATCTTGTCACTAGTTATCATCATCTGCCTAGCCTTTTCCCAACTATAATGTTGGGTTCTGCTTCCAGTCTAACCGGATGCAGCTGAATATAAGTATTATATGGAGCGACTGCCTATCTGACCTCCAGAACGCAGTTACTGGGTACCCCTTGGTAAGACTGGTTGTCAGACTTTCGGGCTTCTGACGTCCCGTAACGACGGTCATAGATCCATGAATGACAGCCGGGACCAACGGCTTAATGTGCTTTCCGAGGCACGGAGAGGTCTTGGTATGTAAAGATGGTCCACGAACCAACCGCGGCAAGCGTAGCTACGCTTATTGCTTAGCCACGAGCTCCTCTCACTAGTTGTATAGATATGAAATAAAAATTGATTACGATGTTGCTCAGCAGTTCATGACCCATAGAAAGATACAAGAAGGAAATATGAGGAGTAGGTATTGTAGTAAATTATTCACGCACATAAAAGTTACAGCGCATTTTGAAAATGTGTTGATTGTTATTTTTCGAAAGACAGCATAGCAGCTAGATAAACCTGTCACATATCAGATACTCTAAACAAATAATAGATAGATAGATAGATAATTTTTATTTGTTCATAACCAGCTAAATAACAGAAACAGACCTATGTGTTGCTGAGGAGTTTGTTACGCCACTTCTTCTTCCCAGCTCAATGAATAATGTTTGATTTGAAACAACGTAAGGGAGGTAATTGAACACATTGTATAATTGACAGGCAATTTCTCTGAATCCTCCGAACACACGCTTGTTAGGGGAATTCAATTTGATATCAATTTGATCAATAAAGACGTTGAAGTCTTGGAAATGTCTTTGAGTGAGGAAATCAATTTAAGTAGTATTATGTGGGAGATAAAGACGCTTCGTGAAACTTCGCTGTTTGCAAAGTGTGAATTACAAGTCATATAAATAAACGAGTAAGGGAATAGACACTCGGGGGACGCGCGTTTGTGCGGTTGAGTTTGTTTTAAGAAGTTTGCCTGTTAATTGAATTTCAATTAGAATTTCTAGTAACGTGAATACAGAATCTGTGATTTTCTGTTATTGACGTAGAGGTAATAAAGCACAGGAGCTAGACCGTATTATTTTAATGTTACTTCAGTGTGGGAAAGAGATGGAGCTAGACGTCCTGTATAGCTTCATCTCTTTCTCACACTGAAGTAACATTAAAATAATACTGCTTTACGAGGTGGTGGTTGGCTACCAGGTCGCGATATTTCCTACGTCACGTGACTTACGTCACACATGCTTCCTTTTTTTTTTATTGTTCCTACAAGTAGCTTGCCCTCGCCACAGTGAATTTTGCAAATTGTATCTCAGAGTGAACAAGTATTATAAACCTTCTGACTTCTGGGGTATTTTCCTTACCTATACTAAATTACTGAAATCATTTATTTCAATTTCCAAGATAATATTAAGATAATTTAAAAGATAGCAGTCTTAAAATAAGAATATGTACAACTGTACACGTAAATAAAAAAGGCGGGGAAGGTAATAAAGGACATCAAAAATTTCGTCCGCTTCGCTGGCAGCAAGAAAAGTGCCCAAAAGACTGGCAGCCTTGCCACGTTGTATGAAATAAATTACTTTAGCACCTTTACAACGAATAATATATCTTATTCTCTCAGGAATTCGTCGAAATTATCTGTAATTTCAAAAGGAACTAAATTCAAAATATATCCAACATTAAGCTGGGGTGATCTGTAGTATTCCCACAGAACGCTAAAGGGTTAGTATAAGCTTGAATAAGACAGGGTATGGGCTTAACATTATTATGTTACTATTGCAATGCTGACCTAAAGTGTGAGATTTTTCTAACTGAAATAATAATTTAAAACCCGTCTCAGATCTTGATCCCCCCTGTCTTTAGGGATTCGAAACTGTAGGTATTATTAGACCTCAGAGCCATATAATTTATAAAGGAACTACTTAGATATATTTTAGTGCTCATATAATAATA
Organism: Fissipunctia ypsillon; assembly: GCA_947568875.1. Lineage (NCBI taxonomy): Eukaryota > Metazoa > Arthropoda > Insecta > Lepidoptera > Noctuidae > Fissipunctia > Fissipunctia ypsillon. Next base: position 7,287,841 of record OX387659.1, on the reverse strand, counting down.
ATGTCATTCAATAGGATCAATACTGAGTACTGAAAATATTTATAAAGTTGATATGCTACGACTACATTGTCGCGATAACGCGAACTTCACTTCGCGCGCTCTCTGTTGTACAGCGAGCCGTCGAGCGGTTTGCGAAAGAAAGCGCGCGAAGTGTAGTTCGCGTTATCGCGACAATGTAGCCTACACTGACAGTGTACCTAATTATTTAATAAATTTATTTGTTTAAGAAAAAAACAAACAGTAGCACGGTAAGAAATAGTCATATTATCTTATATATTACATTACAAAAGTATATGCCACCCACTACGTCCTCCACAGATAACAATTTAAAGTATTTAAAACTAGCTAGTAACACAGATACAATACCTACACAACAGTCATTATCCTAGAACTCATATCCGGATTTTTAAATTTATAAAAGATAAAGTAAATTTGTATGCGCACATTATTATAAATTACGTTATTAAATATTACAATGCTGATCCTTTAGGGTTGCTTGGATTTGCTTTCTAAATGCATTTTTACTAAGAAAAAGAATGTCGATTGAATTAAACTCATTTGTTATATTATGTCTCAACCAAACGATGAAGTGGTGAACGCGAGCCGGCGTTGGATTTACAGAGACTAGTAGCAAATAGACGTCGAGTGAGTACCTCACGTACATGAACTGTTCGAGGAACCAGGTAACAGACTCCTAACTAAGTCCGGACAATCAAAATGATTGCGGCACACATTGAACAGAGTCATAAATTCCAGAAGTTACCGTCTTGATTGAAAGGTCAGAAGATCATACTTTTTAAGAAGTAAGTGGTTTGACATTTTATTCCGATTACATCTAAAATTCATTGCACGAAGGTATTTACGTTGTACTAATTCTAATCTTTCATTATATTTGACGTAAAAAGGGTTCCAAATAGGTAGGTACTGCAAACTCTGTGGCCTAATTATTGATTTGTATAAGTGCAAAAATGTGGAAGGTCGACGAAAATCCCTGGAAGATCTCATGACAAACGCAACATTTGGTAGGCTTTGTTAACAATTTTATCTATATGAGCATCCAGATGGAGCTTCGAATCTTGCAGAACACCAAGATCGCAGAGAAAACTTACTTTATCAATTGGCGCATTGGCAAGACGAGAGACGAACTCAATCATATTTTTCTTTTTGGTGCATGACACTTTGGAAGATTAATGTAAAGCTTATTGGAAGAGCAGTAGCTAGAGAAACGGTCTAAATCCTGCTGGAAGTCAAAACAATTGACTTTATCAGAAATTATTTTATGTCCTTTTAATCGTAGATCGTCGTCGTCGTAATTTTGAATTTTGATAGCAGCCTTTTATGTCATTAATGTATAAAATAAATAATAAAGGGCCTAAAATGGAACCTGGCGGTACACTGGAGGTGATCCGAAAAGAGCCAGATTCAAAGCCATTACCAACCACCTTTTGTGTTCTTTTAATTATGTAAGATATAAACCATCGTAAAATTGCATACAATGAACCTCTGATTTCATTGTAGGTACGCAATTTTATTAAGAAGTAGTGTGTGGTCAAGTTTATCGAAAGCCTTCTGGAAATCTGTGTATACTGCATCAATTTGCTGTCTATTATCGAGACTATTAAATATGTAGTTGGGACGTGAAAATGAGGAGATTGCTAATGCAAGATCTGTCTGTAGCAAAGCCATGTTGTTCTTTTATTAAAACACTGCGAATAGCAGGATATAATTTATTATGAATAATATTATAATTATAACAGATAACACTCTTTTTAACTAATTTAAACTACGACGACACTGAATATCTGCTTACTTCACAATCGTAGTGACACCTCTAATATTCCATATTGAAACTCCATTTCTTTCCTCTCCATTTACACACACCTACATCAAAAAACACACACACACCACAACTACATCACAAAAAACACACACACACACATACTAATACACACATCAAAAGTGTCTAGGGATGAAGTACGTTTTAGAGTATCGCCGCAATTGAGAATTATTATTTTAACTTTTTTGGATCGTTATTGATTCTTTTTATTCACTAAACTAAACACTTTACTATTTCAATAAAGAATGTTCTTTAAATTTTGATTAAAAATAGATAATCAACTGTCAATCAGGATTCCTATAAAAGTGTGAAATAGCGTTTTTACAAAACCATTACAATTTCTGCATCGGAACTGAAAAAAATTGCATCGATATGGAGCGATAACATCATTTGACACGAGAAGAGATGATGAGAGCCGTCGGAATGTTGCAAGCTAGTTCCAGGCAACGTACTGTGGCTGTCGCTCTTCGCACTACACAGAGCGTCATAAGCCGCCTCTGGACACGCTATCGTATCACGGGCAGCGTGTCCGAGCGACATGGAGGACGATCTAGCATCACCACTCGCAGACAGGACCGGTGCATCCAAAATACTGCTCGACGGAATCGTACCATGACCGCCATGATGTTGGCTAGGAGGCTCCACAGCTCTTCAGGCTTGATATGCGACCAAACCATCCGAAATCGTTTACGTGAAGTGGGTCTGCGTTCCCAAAGGCCGCTGAGAATTCCACCTATAGCAATAGGTGGAATTCCCCGCAATCGTAGGGCCCATCGTGGGCGGCCATTCCTCAAAGTAATTTAGATGAACTGATATTAAGCATGCCAAATCGCTGTGATTGTATGATTCGTGTCAATGGTGGAAACACAGATTATTATTATTTTTTATCTTTACAATAACAATTTAAAAAATCCTCATTTTTGTCTTTTTTGTCATTTAATTGACGACATTAAGTTAATTTCCCACAATTAGCAAAAATTGCAATTTTTCTAAATTTTTACAGAATATAGGGACAAGTTATTAACTTAAACATAGGAATTAAAGTAAGAAGCCAGTCTGGAAGACTTGGTAAATATTAATTGGATAATTTCTTAAAGTTAAAAATGTACTTGATAAAGATAAAGATAATATTTTATTTGTCAAAACGTGCGTATAAATGCAAATTAAGCATGCAGGATGTCACAATATTAATATTTCGTACCATAGTACGTACGTACATGTTTCACCCGTAAAGTGTACAAATTTATGAAATTTACACAAAATAAAAAAACTAAATTACTAAAGACACTTCAATCCAAGTACATCAATAAATATTGGTAAGTAAATTAATTAATTCATTATTATTAATTAAAAAAATAAACATTGATAAGTAAATCAATTAATCATAAAATGTCACAAAAATTAAGAATTAATAAAATAAAATAAAAATGTCAAATAATGTCATTCAAAAAGTCATTTATATTATAATAACACTTGTCTATTAATAAATCTCTAATCTTTTTTTTAAACAAATTTACCGGCAATGCTTTATATGACTGTGGTATTTTATTATAGATTTTAGGAGCCATACAGAAAACGCTTTTTACCATTAATGCAGTCTTTAACACATATGCGAACACAGTTGATTATTGCCACATGTGTTACGGGGGAAGGTGTCAGCTTTGTTTTTTTTTTTTGGATGGGAAATCATCAAATGACTTCTCCCGCTCTGGGCGTAGCGGGAGGGCGTGTCAGACTTTTACTGACTAAAACCCACGTGTTCCTTCAGTTGCCTGTGCCGGGGCCACGGTAACTCTTTCGAACATCCCGCAACCCTAGCTGGGGAAGGTGTCAGCTACTCGTGGAAATAGAAATTGATTTACCCTAACAAACGCCGCAATTTCAAAAATATACGGAGATGGTGGAGCTAATAATTTGTGTTTTTTTAAGATTTGTGTTTTTGATCCCTAGACACTTTTGATGTGTGTATTTGACAAACTTAGTATGAGTAAGCACCTTACAGTCCTAAGCTATTAAATTTTTGTACTCCTTTTGTGGGAACCTGGGCTGGCGAACCTTATACAGGTTACCATAGCTAGGACGCCAGATTCAATTCTGTAATTTGTTACTCTTTTAGTTTTACTATTGATCCCTAATTTATAAAATTACTAGCAGTGCCCCGCTATTTTACCCGCATAAGTCTCGATCCGTAGGGTTATCGGGATGTATAAGATAATCCAGGTTATAAACTATCTGTGTGAGAATTTCTTATCCAAATCCGTGCAGTCGTGTTTGCGTGAAAGAGTAACAAACATCCGTCCATCACTCCATTCATACATCTTCACTAACTTTTGCATTTATAATATTAGTAGGATATTTATTGTAACAGACTGTAGGTACCATACTTTTAAAATAAATAAATTATGAAATTATAATTATGAAAATAAACAACAAACAAAGCAAATTAGAGAGTACATTAATGGATTGTTTCGCTTTATTAGCCATCTATCACTTGTTAATTGCGAGGTCTACCACAAAACGGATTGGATGAAATTGGAATTATACGCGCATCATTAGATTTTATTTAATGCATTTCGTAACTATCTATTATTATGTCCAGCTTAGATTGAAAGTTAGTAGGTAAAAAGTATGTAGATATTAATCAGATCTGGTATCTTTAATTTTAATACATAACATAGCATCACGCATACAATTATGTATATGTAAAAGAAAAGTATGTCCGGGCTACTGAGCTAAATATATTTAATACTTTACCCTCTATGCAGCATCAAGCTAAGTATTTCTAATGCTAAGGCTACATTGTCACGATAACGCGAACTACACTTCGCGCGCTCTCTCTCGCACACCGCTCGACGATGACGTCTCGCTGTACAACAGAGAGCGCGCGAAGTGTGGTTCGCGTTATCGCGACAATGTAGCCGTAGCATAATTGACTTAACTTGACATTGCTGACTTAACCAATTTGCTTCTTAAAACAAAGTAAAGTGGTAAGCGCGAGACGCGATCACGCGACGCGTAGACGTGTGTCCTCCCTAAAGCCGTTTGTCCACCGCCACGTCAACGGGACGTCAATGAGAACGAGATGACGGCGCCGAAGTAGCGACAGTACATTTACTATGGCCGCGTGTCCACCGCACGTCCGTCAACGGGAAGTCACGTTCGGTTCGAATAATCTCGTTACTCGTTGACGTCCCGTTGACGTTGTGCGGTGAACAAACAGTGTAACGCGTTATTAGGCTTTTTTCAGCGAAGTCGCGGAGTCATGTAAACCATTATACAGCTTAATTATGTTAAAATGGGTGGCGGTTACTAAGTAGTTACAACTTACTTTTCAATTTATTCGTTTGAAAAAGCATTCGCGTATTTTTATTTAAGCGTGCAGTTTACCACAACTTTGCATGTTTTGTGAATACATGATCAATGTGAATAAATCGCCTGTAACACACGTAAAACGAACTGTAATATTATAGCATGAAAATAGCATTACGCTCATAATATATTTTTATAGAATTAGTTCTGTTAGTTTTCAGAACTAACCAGACAAACTTATAGACTAATTAAAAACCGACCAAGTGCGTGTCGGGCTACGCACAATGAAGGGTTCCGTAGTAGGCATGAATTTATCCCAAAAACAAACTTAACATTGAAGTTGAAAAACATGTTCTTCCATACATCGATATACGTCACGGTCAATTCTCCAACTGCAAATGTAAGTTTGTACTTAATCACAAAAAAAAAAATTGTGATAAAACTACAAATTAACGATTTATGGACTTTTCCTTTACTTGTGCTGTAAGAGCTTGCTTCTTACCAAATTTCATGTGTCTAGGTCAGCGGGAAGTAACCTATAGGTTTTGATTTATTTGCGAGTATCAAAATATGTCCAAATAGTAAATATGTATGTGTGTATAATTATGGCCGTATTTTTTTATTGCGTTGACTTAAAAGCTTGATTTTTTAGAGCTCCAAGGGACCATAGACCTACTTATTTGATATTAATTTCAACCTCCTACCTTGATACCTCTACGCATTTCTGAGAAAAGGGCTCTTGACAGACTGACAGACAGACAGATAGACAGACGGTCAACAAAGTGATCCTCCGTTCCGTATTTTTCCATTTGAGGTATGGAACCCTAAAGGAAAAATGACCACGCCCAGGCAATTAATGAATGTTATTAACTATGTGTGAAGCTGTGTGCAAACGAGTAAATAGGTACACGATAGCCTAAAAAAATACTACAACAATTAAAATTAATTCGCATCGCAAGGTCCCGACCCAATTTAATTCCTACCTTCTGTAACGATAAAATAACATTCGAGAGCTTTTTTTACAACCTTATCAATTATTTCCGTAGTTTTTTTCAAGGAGAGGAGAGAGGGCCATAATGTAAAAAGCCATTCATCATAAAAGGGGACCAAGGCCGACAAAGAGGCGACATACGGTAGTGACGGCATCAAAATATACAGGGTTACTAAGATTTAGCGGTTTTAAATACGAGGGACGGTTTTTTGCGTTTTTAAAGGAAGTAATCAGATCGCAGGTTATTGGAATATTTTTTTGTGTTCATTAAATTAGTCAGTGAACCATTTTAAATAAAAAAATTGGAAAATGGTTTTAATCTAGCCTGTATATGATTTATCAACTCGTGCGTAACTAAATAGTTTCGCATGATTTTATGCGTAAGTAAATATGTCCTCTTCTTTCACTGTCCTAGTTAATAATATTTTATCGAATGTTGGATTTCCCTTTTAATCCAGGCCAAGGCCGCCCCTTCCCTGTGAGTGTCGTAAACAGTCTGAGTAAACTAAGTCAAAACTATTGGAAGAAGCCTCATCCTGCCTGAAAATAACAACAAACTGCGATCCGATGGATTGGTAGGTCAAAGTTTTTTTTAACAGATTCTGTGATTGGATGATGAGATGCCAAGAAGTTCGTGTAAATAGATAAATAATTATTTACACGTGAAAAAGTGAAACTATATAAATTCGGCTTTATCAATTTTCTTTTTAACTAAATACTGTAGCGATCATTGTAAAACCCATGTTTTAATCATCACGGGACGATATGATGACGTAAGTATGAAAAATGCCTAAAACCTTAATGAAATGACCTCATTTGGAGGAGACACTATTAATTACATTATTATGTTTTGCTCGTTAGCATTAGATAGGACTAGAGTTGAATACCCTCTTGGAATGCTGAAAGGGTCCAAATGACCCGCACTTACCCTACGACCTTCATGTCTGGAGTTAGGGTTGCTAGATTTGAATTGAAACAATTTTTAAAATAGCTTTGTATAGGTAGGTGTGAGTATATATTTATTCATCTTTTGTCAGCTAGAGTTCGATTTACGAATTTTCTGAGAAAATATAAACATTTCTAATCTCTTTTTATGACGATTTATAAGATGAAAAAATACTAAAATGGTTGAATAATGTCATTCCATAGTAAGACATTTAAATAAGTAAAGACCACCAAGCATTTTCTTCTTGTAATTCCAAAAGAAAAACACAAGCTTTCAAAATTAAAAATCATTTATTTAAATTAGGTTGAGTGTCAGCACTTTTTGAACGTCAAAATTGCATATGACAGTCTCCCAAAACGCCCACCCAGGACTTTCTTTCCCCAGCAAGCTCCCCAGTAATGTTTTTCCTGACTTTGTGAACAGAAAATCAGGAAAAAAACACTACCCACCCTCTTAATGGGACAGTCGGGTAAGAAGTTACAGATGCGTTGAACTCTCATAATGCCCGATAAGCCAATGAGCCAGCCCTATCAGCTGTAAATGTTTTTGTTGAATATCTGAGCATCGAATGGTTTCGATAAGGCTTGTAACGGTATTTAAGGGGTGATAAAAAGAAGGGGGAGGAGGAAAACACCTTCCTTATCACACTTTTTAAAAGTGGTAGCTGGCAAGATCCATGAACGGTGCCAATATTGGTACTCGGATGGTTGTGTTCGATATAACCTTTTCTAATACGGAAAATGCTTCTGCTGCTAATGATCTTGTGTCGTTAAGCTTCAGTCAGGAAATGTATTTTTTTTATGGTATAATTTAGTAGGAAAATTGCTTGAACCCACTGATTTCGTCATCCAGTGGATGCACTGGCTGGGGACATTGTGAGGATTCTACACAGAATATAGGTACTCCGTAAATTTTCTGCATGGTGGGCTTGAGTCTATAGGCTTCCAATTCAAGCATCAGGAGAGCCATGAGATAATTGTAAGCTTCTAGCCTGTTTGAAAATATTATATCACACTCGCACAGCTAGGTAGCAAGTACTATTTACTACTATTTAAATCAAACAATTTTTATTCCTACATTAATTCTCAGGTTGAAATCTAAAAGTGCATTCAAAATTTTTGTGACGGGAAGCATAGCCGCAGTTCAAACATTCAGTTGGAATAGTTATCACTTTAGCCGGGCAGTATGAATAATGGCCTCCATCAGCAGCAGCCAACGCTGTTTGTTCAGACCTCACGGATCTCAGAATTGCGAAAGAGATTTCGCTTTCGATTTTGTTGTTTGAAAATGGAGACATTTTCTACTACATTAACTGTTTGAATGCTGAGGAGAATTGAATTGAATAATATAGAGAATTTGTTCAATTATTGATCCTAGATAATTGTGTTGATGAGGTACCAATTATATACCTTGGTATACAATAGATACGTACAGTTAGAAAGTTGATTTTGATTGATTTGACATAATATACCTTTTATGGGATAGGATATACAACGTGCCACTACAATGGCGACGTTAATTTAACACACGGGTAGGGCTAGTGGCCAGTAACCATAAAAATTATAATAAGATAAAATAATTACTAAATTGAAAATTTTTAATTTTCAAACAAACTAAATAATAAAGCTCTCTCTTTCCTTCAATTAGCCTACTCTTTCCACGTTATTCGTTTTAATTTCATTGATGCGATGTTATGATCCGTGACCCTGGCAAATTACATCTGCGCTACAGTTCTTTAAGTACACGTTGCTCCAAGATGCTATTTTAGAAAATTGTTAATAAATCAATAAATAATAACGTTTAATTAAATAAAAAAATATCTTAATAAAACGAAAACTCGAAACCGTATGTTAAATTAATGTCGCAATTAAAGCGGCACGCTGTATAAGGTGTTTCAAAATTAACCCAACAAACTTTAACTTTTGAAATCGCGAAAAAAAAAACAGCTGTTCCATACAGTTTAGAACAGTAGGTACTTATTAAACTTTAGTATGGAACAGCAGATTTTTTTTCGCGATTTCAAAGTTGGTTCCATAGTAAAAGTTATTCAGTTCGAGGGTCTAAAGCGTTCCTTAAAGTTTGTTGGGTTAATTTTGAAAGACGTTATATTAGACAGCAAGCGACAGCTTATACATCTATCATAGATAGTTCTAGGACTGCAGCCTACCATTTTTTATAATAATTATACCTCTCTAACGGAATCAGTAGCGTAACCAAAATGGCCAGACTGCCTTGAAATTACAATGTGCCTAGCAAAAGCAGTCCCATAATACTTCTAGTTAAAAAGAAAACTCAAAAGAATCAACTTTGAAAAGTAACCCCATTTGGACCTTGAAAGACACCACTTAGAGTTCATTGTCACCTAATTTATTAAACAGAATGATTTAAACAAACAATGTTAGTAACCTAATTCTGCCCACAACATTACCTTTTACGTCATCAAAGCTCATCGCATAAAACCGCCGTGACGCATACAAGTACACTCCTAACGATATTTCATCATGATGTCTACAAATGTTTGCACTTGCGTTAAATTACACGAATATCATCTCACATTTATGGCCCTCCGGCCTTACGAAACCCCTCAGGGTAAGACCACAGTTATGTAGATAGCGGGGGCGTTTCAGTTGTAGCGGCACCGTCGAAATGCGAACTATGTGACATGCCTGCTAGCTACCTAAAAGTTGCAAGAATGACTTCTCAGAATGCTACATTCTCCACTAACGACAGTTTTCAATAATGTATATCTTGATGCCGATCCTTGTCTATAACCAATCAACGGTCGAGTTTTTCAATCTGAGTCTTTGAGAGGGCGAATCACAAGCAGTCGTCAAAGACTGCGGATTGAGATTGAGATACATAATTGAAAACAGTGACTGCTTCGTTGGTCTTGTGATCGCAAGCGCTACTGCTGAGCATGAGGTCCTGGGTTCGATTCCCAGGTCGGGCAAAGTGTTATTGGATTTTTCTATCTGGAATTTCTCAGTAGCAGCCCGTAGTCTGAATTTGTGCCCGGTAGATGGCAAGGCTCGCCCCCTATTACATGGGACTTAAACATAACTGGCGAAATGTGGGTGTTACTATAGGTACACCTCTGCCTAACCCTTCAGGGAAACAAGGCGTGATGTTATGTTATGTAATTGAAAACAGTTGTAAATCTGCATGGCTAAATCGATAACAGCTGGCGGACACTAGCCGTCAGGCAGTAGCCCATCAGACACAACACCCGTCTGGATCGAAAGATTCTCGCTTTTCAATGTAAGAACTAAAACACTTGTGGCGTTACGCACGAACAAGGTTTTAATGAAATCTTGCAGTGACGCTATCAGAGTGTTACCAAATACGGGCTTATTTCAATCATAACATAACATCACGCCTTGTTCCCCCGAAGGGTTAGGCAGAGGTGTACCTATAGTACACCCACATTTAATAGGGGGCGAGCCTATTGCCATTTACCGGGCACAAATCCAGACTCCGGGCTGCTGCTGAGAAATTCCAGATAGAAAAACCCAATAACACTTTGCCCGACCTGGGAATCGAGCCCAGGACTTCTTGCTCAGCAGTAGCACTTGCGACCACTAGACCAACGAGGCTTATGTCAATCCTTCTCTCATATCAGCAAACACTTTATTAGCATAGCTCTAGCTGTGGTTAAAAAGTATTTTCACTCGTAAGACACTTCGGGCCACTTAGTGAACACTATTTATTTATCTATGTGACAGAGTCCAACCAGTGATCACATCTTCTTCTGTGCAGCGGTGTATCGTTGAGGCTCCGCGAACCACTTCGTCTTTGCTCCATCCGCTTTAAATGTGACCAAAGCTTTATAGTGCCCACGCATGTGAAGCGTTATTGCGACAGAAATATTTGAGTATACTTTTAATTGTCTGTGTTTGTCTATCTGTTACGACAATTGGGTTCCTTTGAAATCAAATTCTTGCAATATAAGATTAGGTTGACTGTAAGTTGTTGACTTAGGCTATGCTCTTGTATGAGCCCCACCGTACCCGAATCGGCGTCACCCGCGGATGAGCAACATTTCGTAACAAATTGTTGTTAGATGTTTGATATGTGATGTTATATGCCTTTCCTATACTCTCTGTAAGTTAAAGCAGGAAAGGTATACTCTAGAATGCAATATTTCGCATTACCCACCGTCCCCGAATCAGCGCCACGCTTGTCTAGACTAGACTTTATTGAGTGCAACATTCTGTAACAAATTGTTGTTAGATGTTTGACATGTGACGTTATATGCCTTTCCTATACTCTCTGTAAGTTAAAGCAGGAAAGGTATACTCTAGAATGCAATATTTCGCATTACCCACCGTCCCCGAATCAGCGCCACGCTTGTCTAGACTAGACTTTATTGAGTGCAACATTCCGTAACAAATTGTTGTTAGATGTTTGATATGTGATGTTATATGCCTTTCCTATACTCTCTGTAAGTTAAAGCAGGAAAGGTATACTCTAGAATGCAATATTTCGCATTACCCACCGTCCCCGAATCAGCGCCACGCTTGTCTAGACTAGACTTTATTGAGTGCAACATTCTGTAACAAATTGTTGTTAGATGTTTGACATGTGACGTTATATGCCTTTCCTATACTCTCTGTAAGTTAAAGCAGGAAAGGTATACTCTAGAATGCAATATTTCGCATTACCCACCGTCCCCGAATCAGCGCCACGCTTGTCTAGACTAGACTTTATTGAGTGCAACATTCTGTAACAAATTGTTGTTAGATGTTTGACATGTGACGTTATATGCCTTTCCTATACTCTCTGTAAGTTAAAGCAGGAAAGGTATACTCTAGAATGCAATATTTCGCATTACCCACCGTCCCCGAATCAGCGCCACGCTTGTCTAGACTAGACTTTATTGAGTGCAACATTCCGTAACAAATTGTTGTTAGATGTTTGATATGTGATGTTATATGTCATTCCTATTCTTTTTCCTACACTCTGTGTAAATTAGAAAAGGAAAGGTATACTCAAAAATGCAATATTTTGCATTAAGTCTGACCCGAATAACGCCGACTCAATGAGTCAACGTGACAGACTCATGTGTTTTGACGTCGCCGAGGGGTCAGGCTGCTTTTCCACCAGAGATATGCTATGCGTTGCAATGGATGCGTTTGATATCCACCAATCATATTCATTGGTCTACATATCATAGCACTGCTGGAAACGGGTTCAACTAAGCTGTTTTTTAAATGGAAGGATGCGTGCTATGGATAGGAGCTGTGGATGCGCGAGTGGTATAGCTATGTGTTATGACCTTCCCTACTGCCGATGCATCGCATAGCTCGAGCTGCGCATCTTCCTCGCACAGCTACCTCGCGGCAGCTCATCTTCATAGCACATCTTACTCGTTCCGCTACACAGTTTAGCATTCGTGGAAACGGTCACATAGTTTCGTAGCTTAACTTTCACATCCTCACAGAACAGCTGCATAGCACATCTCTTGTGAAAAAGGAGCCTAAAATGTGTCTACTAAACATAACCTTCTCAACATACTGCTTCAAACACTCGAACATTATTCAAGAGTGATTCCATAACTGACAAAATGTGTGCAATGACTGCTTGTCCCTACGGGGTTCACAGGCGTGATGGAAGATGATGATTATCATCATCATCTTCCTGCCCTTCTACCCTATCACTAGGGGTCGGCACAACACGTTTTCTTCTTCCATCCTCCCCTGTCAACCGTCACGCTAAGTATATTTCATTCCCTTCTCTTCCATATCATTCCTCACACAATCCATCATCTTTTCTACGGCCTTCCTCTACTTTTCCATCCATCAAAATGCGTGATGTTATGATTATATGGTATAAATGATAAAATGTTGTCATAGGAAAATAAATAAATGATCGCTATATTGGGCAGGTGGTGCTCATCTTAACTCAAACACGACGTCACAATAACACCTTCATAATCCCACTTTTCAACACATGTTAACGTCATAGAACTGAGACCATTATCACGTCGCCGGTACTATTAATAACACAGTACATTCTCGTTTGAAACGCCCACGGTGAACTAACTTTATGGTCGCTCATTTTACGTCTCCTGGTTTAAGATTACTGTGGGATGGACCAGGTCTTGATGCTAGTTGTAAATCGTATTCGTATCGTATAAAAACCAAATGTATTAGATTTAAATTACCTAATGTTAGAAGTAGCGAATGTGACTTCATATTGAATGGAGAAAAACTGGAATTTATTAATCAAACGGTTTTCCTAGCAATCACGCTAGACGAGAAATTACAAACGGGAACCTCATATAACATCTCTTGCGGGGCGGCTAAGCTCGGCCGCTTATGCTGAAAGATAAGACGGTTAACTTAAGTAGAACCGCGCGACTGGTCTATTTCAGGTACTTCCACAGCATTATGTCGTATGGCTTTCAACTGTGGGGTCGGGCTGCTGACATTGAATCCATCTTTGTTTAGCAAAAATTTTTTTTTGCAAAAAAAAACAACAGACTTCCAAAAAAACACTACAAAGTGAAAAATAACTTTAATTTCGTAAGTCGGTGTCTTTGGCTCTGTATTTTAGGTCTTTGCCACCGAATTCCGAAATTAAAGTTATTTTTCACTTTGTAGTGTTTTTTTGGAAGCCGTTTTTTTTGCAATTTTTTTTTATTTTTCACTTTTTTGTGGGTAGGTTTGTAATTTTTCTAAGTTACAATAGCCCAATGACAACTGCTCATCACCTGTTACAAAATATTGCTTTTCCCGATGCAAGGACGTTAATTTTTGAGGAGGTCTCCTGGTATTTCACCATCAGCTCCAATTCACCATATGCATTGTGATGAGCTTATATTGCTTAGCAATCATTTTAAAGTGTTCGAATCGCAACCCGTGAAATACTTATTATTGAGTTGTTCCGGTGGCCATCTTACCATTTGTGGGCTTTGTCATCAGTTCCATTTCACCAAATGGTGTTTTCCGAGAGGAAATGCACAAGTTACTATAAAAAATATCCAAATCGCTATAGGTGTGTGTGCCTATAATATTTGGAAAAGTTCCCTCGATTTCTCCAGGATTCCATCATCACGGCCTGACCTGATGACAATGGGACCACTTAGAAAGTATACTCTTTCAAACTAAAAAAGAATTTTCCAAATCGGTCCAGCCGTTTTCGAGTAATCGGCAAACACACATAAAAAAAGATTCCGATGAACTGAGAACCTCCTCCTTTTTTGAAGTCGGTTAAAATCATTTATAGAGAGTGCATCTCATGACAATTCCAATAAGCCCAAACACGGCTAGGATGTATTGTTTTATTACGGAGTTCCGTTGCCTACCTTCCGGCTTCATCATCAGATCAGTTCGATGGTACCATTTCCAACGGAACCATTTATTTAAATTTGCTTCGTCATAGTCGCTTAACTATCTTACTTGAAATATCTTATCGCCGCCCGTGAAGTACTTATCATTGAGGAGTTCCCGTGGCCATCTGTGGTCTTCTTCGGTGGTTCTACTTCAACAAATGATACTTTCTGAATGCAAATGCTTGCTTTGTTGGTGAAAATATCAAAATCGTTATGTGTTTGCCTATAATATTTGAGGAGTTTCCTCAATTACTCATAGATCCTATCATCAGAACTGGATTTTGATATAAATGGGACCAATCTGGAAGTATGTCCTTTCAAATAAAAAAAGAATTTTCCAAATCGGTTTATAAATGACGGAGTACTGAGGTAACAAACATTAAAAAAAAACATACAACCGAATTGATAACCTCCTCCTTTTTTTGAAGTCGGTTAAAAAGAGAGCTGTCAGAGCCATTTATAATAATCTACGTCACCACGAATCTCTCAGGGAACTATTTAAAAGGATTAATATTACGACGGTACCTTGTCAATTCATTTATGAAAATATTATGTATGTAAGAAAAAATCTACATCTTTTTAATAAGTAACAGACTTAATTTTAATAAGTACTAGAAATAAAGATAATATAGATCAACCATTTTTCAGATAGTACATACATCTTAGGTGTGTGACTGAGTTAAATGTTACAACAAAATACCTAAAAAAAAGAATTGAAAGAAAATTTAAAACTCATATTGAAAGTACACTTTGTAAACAAGCATATTACAAATTAGAGAATTATATCCAAGATAAGAATGCTTATAAATTCTGATACTGCTCCATAGGGCAATCAAGAGCGTAGCCAAATCAAACTAATTGCTAATTTAATTATATAATTTATTATTTTTATGACACTGATTTTACATTCTGTGATTAATTCACATACTGACTTATTACTTGTTATAATTTTACAAAAATCGTACACTTTTACAATGTTTGTGAATATGTGAGCACCATGTATATAACACATATTTAATTTATCTGTCATTGCTTCATTTTTAATTGTATTTACCGATTGTGGTATAGTAATTTTATTCTAGGTGCATCGTCTTCACATATAATTATATAGGATGACTGGTAATTAGTGACCGATACTTAAACACATGATTTTACACATGATAACAAGCAACTTTTACTATGGCACCAATCCTGAAATCGCGAAAAAAAAATAAGCTGGTCCCTACATTTTGACGAGTTATGCGAACTTAAATGTAAGGAAGAGCTGATTTTTTTTTCGCGATTTCAGGATTGGTGCCATAGTAAAAGTTGCTTGTTATCATGTGTAAAATCATGTGTTTAAGTATCGGTCACTAATTACCAGTCACCCTATATAATATACAGGGTTACAGGGAAAGTCGTACTGAATATTAAAGGATGTTATTATTCAGGTCATTTCCGATGAATTTCATTCTGAAATAAAATGTCCGAAACTTAACCGTTATGGAGATATTAAATTTTAAAGATTATTTTTAAAAATCCTTTATTTTTTGGCTTTTAGTCGTTTTCTTTGGGATTAGAGCTCCTAGAGTCGGTTTTTTTGATGTATCTAGTTAGAGGACATGTCCATTAATAAAAATGATCAACAGAAACTGAACCTACTACTAACAGCTTAAAAAACTGCTCGACAACGGTTAGCATTATGAATTTTCTAATAGAGTGTTCTTAACTTTAACAGGCTTTTAATAAAAAATATTGTATGGAACTTATTCTGCAAATAATTTTATAAAGTTCTACGTCTCTTTAGCTATTCAAAAAGGTATAACACTTGCTATTAAATAGGCAAAACATTGCCCAAATAACAGTTAAGTTAGGAGAGGGTACATTTTTAGTTTGAGGTAAAAGTAGCTAAAATATAGACAAAAATTTTAGCAATATTTTTATAATTCATGTTCTACATGGCCGCCGCTATTTCTTACACAAAGTCTCATTCTTTTTCTTAAATTACTTTTCACGACAGAAGTTCGTAGGTTCCGCCTCATTTCCTCAGCCGCATCAATAATTTTTTGTCTTAGAATATCGACATTTGCGATCGGTGTCATTTGGTCGTATACTAGGCTTTTCATATGACCCCACACATAAAAATCCATCGGCGTTAAATCGGGGCTCCTCGCCGGCCATGCTATGGGTCCGCCTCTTCCAATCCATTGGTTTGGGTAATTCTCGTCCAAACATGCTCGAACACTTCTTCTGTAGTGCGCTGGGCAGCCATCATGTTGAAAGAACATGTCTCGTCTCAATGCAATAGGCAAGTCTTGCATTCAAGAGGGTAACTCCTCCCTCAAAAAGTTTTCATATGTCTCGCCATTCAAGTTATCGGGCAGGAAGTATGGCCCTATCAAGTTATTTGATATTATACCCATCCACACATTAAGACTGAATCTCCTTTGTGACCCTTTTGGTCTTTTTTTCTTGGGGTTACCTTGCACTTTGGGAGCCCAATAATGGGTGTTATGATAGTTTGTGATGCCGTCTTTGTCAAATTTCGACTCATCTGTCCACATGATTTTCTTTAAAAAATCCGGATCTTCATTATCGGCATTGAGCATAAATCTGCAGAAGTCTAGTCGTCTCAATGGATCCCCTTCTTCAATTACTTGCACTGGCATGTAATGGTAAGGGTATTGCCCAGAACTGTGCATTACGAACCAGACTTTCCACTGGGAAATACCAAGCCGTCGAGCGACAACGTTTGTTGACGTGGTTGGGTCGGCTTCAAAGAGACGTCGTATTTCATTATCTTCGTCGTCGTCATCAAGAACACGAGGTCGTCCCATGTCAGTCCGACGTACTAGCACAGAACCAGTTTCTCGTAGTCTTCGATAAACTCTGTCAAATACGCCAATATCAGGTACTCGGCGAGTAGGATACCTTTTTTTTTTTTGTGGATGGGAAATCATCAAATGACTTCTCCCGCTCTGGGCGGAGCGGGAGGGCGTGTCAGACTTTTACTGACTAAAACCCACCCGTGTTCCTTCTGTTGCCTGTGCCGGGGCCACGGTAACTCTTTCGAACATCCCGCAACCCTAGCTGGCATCGGCCCTAGCGGATCCCGTCAATAGTGCTGACATCTCTTTGAGGCGCGCGTGGAACACGACGCGCCGTCGACTCGGGCCTGGTCCTTACCGGACGGCGAGCTACCCATTGCTCGCCGTCCGCAAGCCCGCGCCTACGGTGGCCGGGAATCGGCTGCCGATTCCCGACGCCCAGGGCGTCTCCTGCGGCGACTAGGGGCGTGAGGGTGCAAAGCTTGCCTCTCCCTCACGCGTCCCGCCTCCTCCTTCACGAGCATTACTGCTTCGCAGAAGGAGGTAATGGCTTCCCATGCACTCTCGCTCCGTACCATGGCCTGGACCAGGGCCGGACGCGAGAGATCGCCGCCGCCGATCGCTTCCGCGAGGACACGGCGGTGCTCCGCCCAAGCCGGGCAGACCTCCACCGTATGCTCCACCGTGTCCTCCGGGCGATCCACACAGTGGTGACACCCGGGCGTTTCCTCCCGCCTTATCCGGAACAGGTACCTCCCGAAGCACCCGTGTCCGGTGAGGACCTGCGTCAGGCGGAAGGTGAGGACGCCGTGGCGCCTCTCCAGCCACTCCTCAAAGAGGGGACTTATCGCCGCAATTGTGGCGTGCCCAGAGTAGGATACCTTAGCATGTATTCATTGCGTGCACGCAACGACACTCCTTCGCAAAATCCATAACACATTAGGATGTCAGCATATTCCTCGTTGGTAAATGTTGCCATGTTCACAACACAAATCAAAGTCCAATTACAAGCCACGTCACACAGTTAGAAGATGAAACAGTCTAAAAATCCAAGCCAAGTCGCGTTTTTACAAAAAAAAATCGGAGGGCACGGATAACACATCTACCATGGAAGAATCGCATGAGCAGACTAAACAAACACCACGATCCACGATTTGACAATTCAGACATTTAAAATGACATAAATACCTGTCACCGCACGTCTCCTGGGCACAAACAATGTCTACCCAAACCTTTTTTCATTGTTTAAAAGTGCCAGGTAGTAAACTGGATTCTTTTGTATCGAAATTCTGTTATGTTGTACTACCAGATGGGCCTATTCTAATAACATTATTTTAAGATTTTATGAACAAACCTAGTAGATGATATACCTTTTTGAATAGCTAAAGAGACGTAGAACTTTATAAAATTATTTGCAGAATAAGTTCCATACAATATTTTTTATTAAAAGCCTGTTAAAGTTAAGAACACTCTATTAGAAAATTCATAATGCTAACCGTTGTCGAGCAGTTTTTTAAGCTGTTAGTAGTAGGTTCAGTTTCTATTGATCATTTTTATTAATGGACATGTCTTCTAACTAGATACATCAAAAAAACCGACTCTAGGAGCTCTAATCCCAAAGAAAACGACTAAAAGCCAAAAAATAAAGGATTTTTAAAAATAATCTTTTAAATTTAATATCTCCATAACGGTTAAGTTTCGGACATTTTATTTCAGAATCAAAATCATCAGAAATGACCTGAATAATAACGTCCTTTAATATTCAGTACGACTTTCCCTGTAACCCTGTATGTACACAAAATATTGTAAAACATTTTAAAAGAGTAACAGTGGAGTTTTTTGCCCATTCTTCTCCATAAGTAACTACTTGTTGGAAGGGGCGACTGGAATCAATTTTGATTTTACTTTGAATTAAATGATTTTACTTTGACTTTATTCGGAAGTCTATTTGATGTAGACGTATGTACCATCGCGGACATTTGCGGAGAACCACTTATCAAACGTATTACCTTAGTAATAAGTGCGTATTTTATTGCTCGACAGTGCATCATGTGAAATCGTTCTTCGGATTTGCTGCAGTCTACCTAGGGTTATTGTGTTACCCAGTCACTTGGTTGTGGAGGTCAGAGAGGCAGTCGCTCCATGTAAAATACTGGTATCCAGCTGCATTCGGTTAGACTGGAAGCCGACCCCAACATAGTTGGGAAAAGGCCAGACAGATTTATTGATTGACATGTATAACAACGAACAACACACTCTGAGAAGCCCACACGCCCTGAGAAGGATCTACATCGGACTGACCTTATTGGTGATGTTTTTCAGAAAGGTTAGGTGTGTACTCGAAGTACTCGCAATCGGCGTGCGTGTAAGACCAGATGTATGAACGTAAACGATGCAAAATAAGTATGTAAGGATCGTAGCAGGTGGCAATCTGTAATTTCTGCCTACCCCCATGGGAAGAAGGCGTGAGTTAATGTATGTGTGTGTATGTATATATACATATTATTAATTAAAGTCGTTTTTCGTGCCTGTCCGTGTGACCGCGTTGTTCTTCTAAACTAAGCTAAGCTAACTAAGGATTTTGATGCGGTTTTCACCATTATTTAGAGAATTTATTCCGGAAGGTTTATGTGTATAACACATTCATATTAAACGTACATATAATGAAGAAATATGTACGTTTAATATGAATGTGTACTCTATGTATGTGTGTTCCTATGTGTGTGTGTGTGTATGTGTATGATGTGTGTGTGTGTGTGTGTGTGTGTGTGTGTGTGTGTGTTCCTATGTGTGTGTGTGTGTATGTGTATGATGTGTGTGTGTGTGTGTGTGTGTGTGTGTGTGTGTGTGTGTGTGTGTGTGTGTGTGTGTGTGTGTGTGTGTGTGTGTGACTGCCTCGTTGGTCTAGTGGTCGCAAGCGCTACTGCTGAGCATGAGGTCCTGGGTTCGATTCCCAGGTCGGGCAAAGTGTTATTGGGTTTTTCTATCTGGAATTTCTCAGTAGCAGCCCGGAGTCTGGATTTGTGCCCGGTTGATGGCAATAGGCTCGCCCCCTATTACATGGGATTTAAACATAACTGGCGAAATGTGGGTGTACTTTAGGTACACCTCTGCCTAACCCTTCGGGGAAACAAGGCGTGATGTTATGTTATGTTATAATGAAGAAATCTAGATATTTTATCAAGTCATAAAAACCGTGCCAAGCATGGGCTGGTTGGTAGTTAATTTATAATCAAGTAACGCTTCCTTGACTAATGAAGAGCAATCAAGGTCCTCTGAAGCGTGTTTCATGCGAGTGGTTCCGGGAAACCGAGATCTGTTCTAAGATGCCTATCACTGCCGAGCCATGACCCGACTTCAAAGAAACGGGTTCTCTACCGGGACCCTCCGGGAATGCTGAGCATTCCTATTTAAGGATCTCTCAGAATACCCGCTCGAGATATTTGAAGGAGATTCTAAATGTGCAAATAAGATAACTTAATTTAACATCACGGCTGACTTCTTCGTAGGTGTAGGCAGAGGTATATCAATATACCCATGTAATTCTATAGACTTAAGCCTCTACTGAGAAATTCCTGATCGGAAACCCTTCGCTCGACCTGAGAAACAAATCTAGGAGCCCATGCTCAGCGATCTGATAACTACTAGTTCTTGTTGACTAGTGAGTAATGAGACACGATTTATTATATTATACTATAAGATAATTAATGAGACACATTAACCGGTTCACGGACGATAAACGAGACACAATAGAAGTTTTATTGTTATGACGTCTACCTATATATACGTCAAGTGTTAAGTGACAGTCGTTTAGGTAGCTAGAAGCTTATAAACCGGCCAAGTGCGTGTCGGACCACGCATAATGAATGGTTCCGTAGTTGGGATATTATTTATCTCAAGAACAAACTTAACTTTGCAGTTATAAAATTTATCCCATACATCTGTGAGACCCTGCTTCTTGCCAAATTTCATGATTCTTGGTCAACGGGAAGTACCCTATAGGTTTTGATTTAAATATTTGCGAGTATCAAAATATATCGCATAAATGGCCGTATTTTTTATTGCGTTGATTTAGAAGCTTGAGCTCTAAGGAACCATAGACGTATTTGATAGTAATTTGAACTTGATACCTCCACGCGTTCCTGAGAAAAAGAGTATTGACGGGCAGACGGACGGACAACGAAGTGATCATTATATTACTCAACGGAACCCTAACAATGACAACCAGTCTTAGTTTACAGTATCCCGGCAATTGGGTCATATGGGTCAGATGGCAATCACCCCGTGGAAAATACCTACAGGCATTCAGACGCATTTGACGATTGAAAGTCGTACACAACATTGTTGGGAAAATGCTAGATGGAAAACGCGTCCAACTTATTATTTATTAACAACATTCACACATCACAAAGCAACTACTTAGTAAGATGTATAGCAAAAAATCACGTTTCATTTCTTTAACGTCGGGTTATCTGGAGTCTGTGACCTACTTTCAGTTCAACAGGAAAACCCTAACAAATTCACATTTTTATCATCAATAACCTCACAATAGTCTCAGTGAAACTCTAACGATAATCGTAGTTGTGCACCGAGCCGGCAACAATCTGCCAAACACCATTTAAGTCATTAATAATTGTCATAAAACGGGATAATTTCAATGGGCATCCCATCGTCGGGCCGGTTATCCATTAAATAAATTTTATTCGTGTGATAAGGCGCGGGGCGGGCGGCGGCTGGGCGGGCGCCGGCCAGACGCCCCAGTCGCCGCCCGCCGCTGTTACAGCGAAGACGCATGCCGCTCAGTGCACAGCCGCGCTAATTTTACACGCCAGTAACTCTTCTCAGCTACATACCGTTGAGCTGATAGTGAAGTGTGACCGTACAGTGCAAGTGACTCAGCAGCCCGCCCCTACACGTCGCCTCACAGTGAGTACCTCCACAAACTTTGACAGCTACTTATCTCAATCATCCGTCGAGCTTACGGCCATTTTAGACGAACGCTCAACCTTGAGTCGTTGTCAGTATTTTGGTCATTGTGACTCGCAAGTCGCAGCTGATCTTATGATTTTTTCTCTGACTCCGCGCGATGGTTTAGCGTACTACAGAAATAGCGTGGAAGGAATTTCATTAATGTATCGGGCGCAAGATTTATTTGTATAAGCTCCGAACGATTAATATTGTGGAAGTTGTGTGAAAACAAGGGCGATATTCATGTCAAGGTTCTGACACCTTGTTATATTCACGTTAATGTTCAGACGGCTCGTAAAGTGCTAAAAATGAGAAGATTGCTTGTTTGAAGCCATTACGAGATCATAAAGTTTATCTATTTTTATTTCTGAGTTTTTTACAGGTGTGAAAAGAAAAGAATGCGGTGTAATAGAGTCTTCATGACTCTACTAGAGATGTGTGCGAGTACAGCTCTACGTTTTGCGAACCTTGTCAAAATCGTAAAAAAAAAAAACTTTGGCAATGTTCGTAGTACGTACCTAAATGAGATTCAGTTAGTAATTTGAAATATGCAAAACATAATATTGTTATTATGAGTTAACTGGCAAGCATTTATGTTATTTATTTCACATTTTATTAAAGTTCTGATATAATCGGGCTCTAGTCACGAGCATACGATTATACAAAACATAACATCACGCCTTGTTTCCCCGAAGGGTTGGGCAGAGATGTACCTATAGTAACACCCACATTTCGCCAGTTATCGTTAAGTCCCATGTAATAGGCGGCGAGCTTATTGCCACCAACCGGGCACAAATCTAGACTCCGGGCTGCTACTGAGAAATTCCAGATAGAAAAACCCAATAACACTTTGCCCGACCTGGGAATCGAACCCAGGACCTCATGCTCAGCAGTAGCGCTTGCGACCACTAGACCAACGAGCCAGTCGACATTTCATTATGTTGTTGTTTTATAGCCTTTGTATTATACATACTTACTTATATATTAGATGTACTAAATAAATGTAGGCACTTATTCGACTAGAAGGCAAGGTACTATTGTTAGTAATTAATTATCGTAGAATTCCCAGAATCTGACAATGAACTAGTAATCCTAGCACTATTATCTATTAATGATTGTTACTGAATACAGAGGAAAACATAATAGGTCTTTATTAATAAAGATACAAACAAAGAGAAATAAGGAGACGGGTTACCAAAAAGTCGTAGATGTAGTGACCCAATGTTTATTTGCCCTCCAGACCGAATTTCGGCCATGGCGATTGATCTCAGCGGAGACCAGCCTTCGCGGGAGATATTATTGTGCACAAGTGTGTGCGCAGACACAGGTGCACTCTTCCCTTTCTCTCATAGTCCGATGGGAGGACATTATTAGACCACCTAGGTAGTTATAAGCTACACAGAGAGAGATAACGGGTTCAAAAACCTGGCTAGTACTAATTCGACTTTTCCCATGTTGTACCTTATATTATTTTCCTTCAGTAATCTTTAAACATCTTTCACAAAGGGTGAAGGAAAATATCGTGAAAAACCCGGACTATACACATAAGAGTTTATTTATAAACGTTGCTTAAAGTTAAGAGACGTTTAGACGTTAATCATTGAACATATATGTAAGGGGGTAATCAGAAAGAGACGTAAGAATGTCCGATGGTCAAAGTCAATGTTCTTCTCTAGGAGAAGAGGCTTTTGCCTGCAGTTTGATAGGTGGGTACACCTTGTAAGTACAAAAAAAAAGAAAAATTATTTTGTCCATAAATAAATAAATCTATACTCTATAAAAATAAATAAAATTGATGTGTCTGTTTGTAATGTCAAAATAACAACTTTTTGCTAAATGCACATGAAAGTTTAAACGAAACTTATAATAACAAGAAAAACTATTTTAATTGTTTTTCTGTCTGTCTGTTTGTTCCCGCAAATCTCCGAAACGACTGGACAGATTTTGACGGGACTTACACTGGCAGATAGCTGATGTTACAAGAAGTACCTTAAGCTACTTTTATTTTAGAAAAAGAATTAGGGTTCCGCGCAAAACAATCAAAACCCATGAAATTGTGAATAAATAGCGCGGGCGGGCGATGCAACGCGGCGGGTCGGGGGACTAAACTGTTGTGTTATTTTAGTAGGTATATTGTGTATCTTACGACTACCACGCGAACGAAGTCGCGGGGCACAGCTAGTAATAAACAAAAATCTTTTTTTGGATCCACACGACTTAGAAACTAGACGTAGTATGTACATCTACCAGAAAAATCTACGCCACAGTGGCATGTAGGCATCTCCAATGTGTCAGTATCAATGAAAACTAGGAAACTAATTGATTTCAACAAAAAACAAGCATCTACCTAACTGGTATTTTGTATCCTAAAAACCCGTATTTCAGCTGAACAGTAATTCAATTAGTATCTAACAAATTGGTGTGCTGATTCTTTCTCGACTTCTGAATAAATTCGTTTTGTTTTACAACGAGGTTCGTTCAATACGAACGCAATTACCTAGTATTGAATTGCGATTACTCACATTTAATTGGACCAGCGTTCGCAATTACGGGGATAGATTAATGAATTATGTATCTATTATGTGGGTTCTTTTCTTTTCTGTATAGCAACGATACAGTTTTCGATGCAGGAAGTGGTATTTGATGGCCAGAGATTACACATTAAATATGACTGTGATATCGTTGTAAGAGCAGGAAACTAAAAATGGAAGTCGAGAAGATTCTTCTCCAGTTTTAAATGGTTTATCTGTATCGATTGATGAAACAATTCAAAGTTTAATTTCATTAGCAATTCCTGATAGCTTAGCCATCTGATATACATTAGCTAGCATGCATTATGCATCAGGCCAAAGCTAAAACGGCAATTGTCAAACTATTAAGGCTTTGACTGGCCATTGCGTCTTGCCTCGCGATTTGCACCTCCCGAAGCAGCATGCAGTATCCCCCATAAAATTGCTATGGTATCCTCAGTTATGATTTTGACAGTCTAGGATGATCCCAAACAAGTATTTTTCCAATCAATGAATCGGAAATAAAAAGTCTGACCAAGTGAGCGAGACCTTTTTTTTAGTAACCAAATTGATACAGAATTTAATCTTAACCTTTTAAAAATTTGAACCGAAACAAGTAATTTCTAATACTATATAATACAGAATGAATGTATCTCCAATCCATTTCTACCATAGAAGAAATCTCCCTTTCCTTCAATCGCAGCACAATAACAATCGGAGTGATGGATGGCCATCAATAGCCTGACAGCTGTTACTGAGCGGCGGAAACACACGAAGTGATTCGTTTATCATCGGCGAAGCTTCGTGCAGGAACAAACACCGCTACATGGATCTATCAGGTTATGGATGGAGGACGGATATTACGTGCGCTGTGGACGCTTCCGGATATATGTAGGGATGTGGTCAGACAACGTGGTTGGATGAAATCTGGTGTTCGATTTTTAAAGTTTTATTTATCATTTGTTTTGTTCATGTTTCGGTAGTGTTTGACACGTGGAAGGAATTCAAATGGTTTTCATGAGTGGTGATACTATGTTAGCTCGTACCAGGGGTAGAGGATCCCATACTGGTTTCTGACTGCCTATTAAATTGGGCTACTGCCATGAGCCTTCATGTGCTGCTGTCATATAGTTTGTGCTGTGTGTTTGGACGCTTAAGTAAGTAAGGCTTCGGTGCCACCATCGAATACAAAGTCCAAACTGCGGCCAAGAAACTAGGTATCCTAAATACGCCTGGACAGCTTTAAACTCTCTAGAAAGCGCAAGTCCGATCATGCATGGAGTATTGCAGCCATCTTTGGGATGGCTCAGCTAAATACCAACTTGCCGCACTTGATACGGTGGAACGCAGAGCTAAGAGGCTCATTGGTGACGTAAGACTGGTGGATGCCAAGCTTCACAGCTTGGCTCATCGCCGCAAGGTTGCCTGCTTGTCGGTCTTCTACAGATTATACTTCGGTGAGTGTGCTCAAGAACTCCACGACCTCATTCCACCAGCCCCTTCTACCATCCGACATCTAGACGCACTGCAGGTTACCATCCCTACCTAGTTGCTATTCCACCAATTCGCACTAAGCGTTACCAAATGTCTTTTGTGATGCGCACAGCAAAGGAGTGGAACTCTCTGCCTGCGTCTGTGTTTCCGAATGCATACAACCCCGATCTCTTCAAAGTGAGAGTTAACAGGCTTCTTCTGGGTAAGCTCGCTCCATCGTCAACTTTGTCTCTGTCATCTCTGACCTAGACTAGAGTCAAGAGCAAACCTATCACAAATAAAAAAAAGGCGCAGCTTGGACAGACTGCCACGCTGTTCATCTTGCTGACTGCCTAATATTTTAACTATGGTATTTTCATAGTAGTTAATGTCGATGTGAGAAAAGATCATCAGTTACACTGCGATACTTGTGTATAGTCGACTATGTAATTACTTTAACACCCTAAGGCCATCTGTCCACCGCCACGTCAACGAGACGTCTACCAGACGTCAACGAGTAAGAGATGACGGCGCTGAAGTAGCGATACATACATTTAGTATGGCCGCGTGTCCACCGCACACCACCAGTAATCTCGCGTTTCTCGTTAACGCCCCGTTGACGTTGTGCGACGGACAAACAGTGTTAGGTTGAAAGTCACTTACACGTCATAAAACGACAAGGTCTGTTTGTCTATGTGACAGCTAGATAGTTTCAACCTAAGAGCTAATCTCACCAAACTGTTCATAAATAACACTAGTTTACAAAATTTCGCAACAGAGTAACCGCATAAACTTTTTGATTAATTAGACATTACTGATTACTAATATAATCATCAAATATCGCCATCACGTCAATTTAAATTTAATAAAATAAAAACAAAAATACACTGTTTATGGTCAAGTTACATACAATGCAGTATTTTATTATTTTGTTTTTGAGGGTACATAGGAAATTAAAAGTTTGTAGACATTTATTACGTTTTATTGCTTGATCTAACTGCACAATATTTTGTTGCTTTTCTATTTTTGGCTATTTTATTAACTTTCTAAGTACAAAATGAGTAAAATCGCTAAACGTGGGTGGTTATGTTAATTCTCCAGATTTTTTTATATTTATTATTTATTGTTTCTTTAGAAATAGTTTTTTTAAATAAATATAGTTTTTTGTAAATTTAGTCGTAATATCAATTTATTTTTCCAATAAACAATAAGACGTACCGTAAAATGTTCCTACTTTGCTCCTATATGGTTAATTATGCACCAATTCTCTTAAATGAATGAAGAATATAAAAAAAAAACAATGAAACAAAGTGATTTTGTAACTAAATTTAAGAATATAACATCATTTCTTTAAATTTCTTAAAAAAACACGGTTTATTTAAATTTTTACCCATTTTTCGACTATTGATATTATCAAAAAAGGTAAAGGGTAATATTACGGAATAAGGAAAGTATAACTTTGCTCAAAAAGCTTCCACAATGGAGATTGCTTGTGAAATAAACCCAGGCGCAGTTACCCATGGTCATGGGTAACTTTGCGCCTTATTCATAGTTGTTATATATATTATGAAATACTTAATTACGTTGATTTAACTTTTAAAATATGTTAGATAACATGTTATGCTTTAAATTAATACATCTGAGTATATTTCATAATTAATAGTTTAAACAATAATCACAATTCCCTTTTTTGGAGCAAAGTAGGACCATTCTACGGTACGTAGATATGTGAGGAAGAAAAAAATAACAATAACTAAAAATCCTGACGTGATGGCGAACTTCTGTTATCAGATTTAGCTTCAGCATTAGCGTTTTACCCAGGATACAATATTTTCGTTTCTGTTGCGAACCAAAACTGTTTTTTTGTAGAGTAGTGATTATCGGATATTACTAAATCAGCCATTAAAATAAACATCGATGTTAATGGTATTTACGTTCCACCAGAAAAAAAAACACTACTTTATGAAACCTGACATTTAGATGTATCATTCACTCTTATATCGGTCAGTTGTCAAACCAACCAAAACAAAAAGTCGCAATGTCACATGTCAATGTTCACTGACAATACATAATTGTAGCTAGCCGTATAGTATATAATTGCGTTTTTGATTTCAATGATTTTGACAACTGGCCAAAATGTCGGTTAATAAAATAAGTTAACGGATCTCTAGAACAGCAATTAAAATTAACGCCTGATTGATGCATTTAATCATGTATAATAAGCGCATGGTGAAACACTCGCTACTCTTAATGTCCCGTTAACATTTTAACAGAAGATTAAACTAACTAACCTGGTATGGTGAAACTAGGCCTTAGTGAAGTTTTATTTTAGAGGGGATTGAAAAATTAATAAAGTAACTAGCTGTGCCCCACGACTTTGTTTGCGTGGATGTCATAAGATACACAATATACTAAAATAACAGCCACATTTTAATAAAACTCCTCGTCCCCCGACCCGTCGCCAACCGTCGCGTTGAATCGCCCGCCCGCGCTATTACTTCGTTTTCGCTTAATGTTCTTGCTGACTTTTTCTATCTGCTCGGCTCCTAAGGGTCGTAGCGTGATATTAAATAGCTTATAACTATCTTCGAGTATTGGGCTACCAAATGCAAAAATAATTTTTCAAATCTGACTTTTTGTTCATAATTTCAAGGGTTTTCATTTTTTTGCGCGGAAGTCTAATTATTTTTCTAAAGTAAAAGTAACCTAAGTTACCCCTCGTAATATCGGCTATCTGCCAGTGAAAGTCCCGTCAAAATCGGTCCAGCCGTTTCGGAGATTAGCCGTAACAGACAGACTAAACTGATAAAAATTGCTTTTTTGTTATAAGAACCGTCTATACTTTCCTATGCATTCAGTAAAAAGTTGTTATTTTGACATTACAAACAGATACTTCAATTTTATTTATTTGTATATATTACGATGTTGACTACTGATATGTAGTATCCTGGGCAGTTAGCCCCGCTACTAATCTTACTCATTCTCCAATCTTTTCACCACGCAAAGTGACCTTTCAATACGAGGGAAGAAGTAGAAAAATGGGCCATTTCAAAGGAAATTTAATTAATAAAAGCTACATTTACAATCAAGTCTAGGTTGACCTTTACGTCCGTCGTCTAGTTGCACAATACGGTCTAGATTCCTGTGAACACACTTTAATTAACTTATTGGATTTCTGTCCGATTGTTACCTCTGATTAAAGGTTTAATTAATAGTGCACTGGGAAATAAAGGCTAAAAGGAATTTATCGATAATTGATTTAGCGATATTGAAATGTCGTTTAGTTAGGGTCTAACTAATATAACTGGGTACCTACATTTTTGCCAGTTGTAGGTGTACAGTTATCCCGTTTTAGCATGGCAATAGCGGTCATTGACTCATCTATATTTTCTAGCATTTTTTATTTCAAAAACTGAAATAAAGTCCGTTCATGTCCTGAATCAATATCTATCGTAATCTTCAACATGTTCCAGTAATGAAAAATAATACATAGTTTATTTTTTTTAATTTTTTTTATTAAAGCTTTATATGCACAATTAAAAAGAATACCTTACAAAGGCAGCTTAATGCCCGAGGCATTTTCTACCAGTCAACCTTAGGGTGATGCAGAGAGAAAACATGGCAGGTGCAACTTATGGGATAAATAACACGAAAATAACTATAAAATACTAGAATAAATACATACTTATAAACGGGATAAACTTCGTCAGGAGAAATAACGATCGGTAGAGGAGAAAACGAATCCAGTAAATCAGCGCTGGGATGTTTCTGCCAACTTCTTACGTATATGCTCACGTGCCTTCAGTTTAAATGACAACCGATTGGTTGCCGTCCTGGTTAGTTTATTGGTTGGGTCCCTACGGAGAGATATTAGGGAAAGGCAATGACCCCTATTGCCCGCTAAAACGGACAGCTATAGTAATAACATACTTAGGTTTTAATTTTAACCCAATATGAGGGGTTGATATTCATCTTCGTATTGTATCCTCTCACTCAATCTCCAGAGTCTGATAAACCATGTGCTAACCGCGTCCGTGGACGTTTACTCTTGTAATCAATAACGATAAGAAGATTAGTGCCTGGATGAGAACGAAAGTGTAGGCGATATATTACAGAACATACTGAGAGTGTCTGTGAGTTAGGATCTGATCTTAGAGCCACAAAGAAATGTATCGCCATTGAAACTCCAACTCAAAGCATTTATTTCAATTAAACTATTTACAAGCACTTTTGAATTGTCAAGGAGTCGGTCAGTTAGTCAGAGAGTTGAATCTAGTTGCCCATTCCGAAACGAAAGTCTTTTAAATCAACAGAGGTACTTATTACAAAATGCTGCACCATAATTGGCGTAACACACTATCAATCACAATCTGAATGATTTTGAAGCATATTACTAATCCATTGCTTCATATGTTCGTAAAGTTTATCTGCTTAACAATGTAAATAACGCAATGAATGTTGTTGAACTGTCAAAACGAAACCGATTTCCAGGCCCTTTGTACACCAGCCAGTGTCGCGGGATGTTAGAAAGAGTTACCGTGGCCCCGGCACAAGCAACTGAAGGAACACGGGTGGGTTTTAGTCAGTAAAAGTCTGACACGCCCTCCCGCTCCGCCCAGAGCGGGAGAAGTCATTTGACAATTTCGCTCCCAAAAAAAAAAGGCCCTTTATGCACGCACGTTTTTCTTGCCGTGAAAAACTACGGTTTATTCGCCGTGTGCAGGCACGGTCGTCAGTGATATGTGGATCACTATGGAAGCTTGGTGACGACACGGCGCCGTCGCTGGTATGCGCCGTGTCTCACATCAGTGATGACCCACGGCGTGATTCACATCAGTGTTATATGGCAGTCTAAGCGAGTCTGTCAACGGCACCGGATGTTTCGTGACGGCTTACCTACGCTGATTTTGTTTCAAAATGGAGAGAAATCAAGAATTATTAATTACATTGATTCATGAAAGGCCTGTGATCAATCTGCCCGGCCTTTTCCCTACTATTGGAAGATGGGGTCGGCTTCCAGTCTAACCGGATGCAGCTGAATACCAGTATTTTACATGGAGCAGCTGCCTCCACAACCAAGTAACTGGGTAAAACGATACCCCTTGGTAAGACTGGTTGTCAGACTTTCGGGCTTCTGACGACCCGTAACGACTGTCAAAGATCTAACACATGACAGCCGGGACCAACGGCTTAACGTGCTTTCCGGGGCACGGAGGAGTCTTCGTATGTAAAGATGATCACCCATCCACGGACAACCCCGGCTAGCGTAGCTTAACCTGTTGGATCGATCTGTGCGGCTGTTATATGGGATGGAAGGCCTGTAATAAGAACCTTCTTTTCCTTTTTTGAGTTTTTTATAAACGTAATAGTAAGCAATGATGATCTTTTTGCACAGAAAAAACACAACTGAGTCGTACCAAACCGATCTCACATCCGGTTGTTTGTTCGTTGTTGCAAGCTCACACGTTTTTTCTACGGCGCGGTTTTTACGCCGTGCCGTAAAGAAACCGTACCGTGTACAAAGGGCCTAAATCTGTTACACAATTGCCCCGCGGGGTTCATATTTGTAAAAAATTACTTGGTTCACTAAACAGGGAAGGAATGTGGGTTGCACATTGCACAGTGTACTAGTCTAACCGGTAACCCTACCACCTAAGCTAAGTCAAAGCGTGCTTGTGCTCGGAGAGGGTCATTAGTGCAACCAGTAAGCAACCCATGACCCCTCGCACGCCAGTCCCTACGCCTTTGCTACTGCACACACGATACCTAAGTTATAATGACGCGTTCATTCAGGAATATAATTATTTATATTTAATAAAGTGTTTAATAAATTATTATACAGGGTGGCGATTAGGTTATCACATTCATTGAAACCACGCATTCCGTACATGATTCTGGACCCCGCTGCGTTGAAATTTTTCGTCGGTTATTAAAAAAAAATTTGCTGCTCCATACATTTTGACCTCGTAGGTAGGCAAAAATGTATGGAGCAGCAAATTTTGTTTTTTAATAACAGACGAAAAATTTTAACGTAGTGGGGTCCAGAATCATGTACTGAATGCGTTGTTTCAATTAATGTGATAACGTAATCGCCACCCTGTATATCTGCTCCGTGTTAATGACACTTAACGTTTTAACCTGTTGGACGTGACAGCTATGACCGCAGCAATAATTTATCAACCCAGTAATTAAGGTAAGCTGCACGGTTTTATAGGTTAATTAATGATTTGAATTATCAGAATTATTTTTAAAAAAACAACATGTCCCGGAATTATCGCACAACCTCTAACAGTGTACTCATCATTATGAACAACTTTTACTATGGGACCAAACCTGAAATGGCGGAAAAAAATCGCAAAACTCGTCAACATGTGAGGAACACCTGATTTTTTTCGCGATTTCAGGTTTGGTCCATTAGTAAAAGTTGTTCATAATGATGAGTAAAATGACCCCTTAAGAGGTTGTGGGTTAATTCCGGGACATATTGTATACTTACCCACACAAGGGCTATGAGAAATATTTGAAAATAAACACCAAGCGATGAAAAATCAAACACCAAGCTTGGTGAACAATGCTTGTTCCTTCGCTGTTAGAAAACTAGCCGAATGGGTTAGTAACATCCAATAAATTGCTAAGTACTACCATTATTTATATTCAAATTCACATCTGCAGAAGTCTCTTCTCTAATTGTGACCATAAAGCAGCGTATTTACGATCAAATTTGAATGACGTAAAACCATTGCAATGTAACTCTTAGGTATATCATTCTAGCTTATACTTTACTTTGTCGAGATAAGAGTTACTTTGCAATGACTTACAGTGGTTTTACGTCGATCGTAAATGTCCTACCTAAGACCGCCGTATGTTAAACCACAAGCATCTAATCCGAGAGGTCATTTGCGGTTTCAAAAACAAAGACATTCAGAGTCCTTCAAGGAACTAGTTAATCAATAAACTGATCGTAAAATCCCATCTGAATTCAGGTAGAGTAAAAGGTGATGGTCACATATTGAAGAGAAAAGGTCCGGTCACACCAACCATTGACTCAAATTAGAGGGTCCTGCCATCGCGTCATGGTTGACATTTTGTCTTGATTAAATGTCCCGGACGTACCGGTTTATACCGAACCCATTTGTAATAAGTATTAATCCGATTGGACATGATTTTTGATAGGAATTTTAGCCACATTTACGTTTGGACGAAAATGTTCTTTCAAATGTAAAAATAAACAGAAGTCTTATGTTACTGTTTTCTTTTTTGTTTTTACTAGCTCACAGCAATGCTTCTTGGCGTCAGAAAAATAGTTCTGGTGGTAGATCCTGAAATATTTTTAGTTTGAGTTTATGTTATGAGTATTTCGGAGCTCAGACGTACTTAACGGACTACAAAGTAAACAAAGAAGAAACAGGTAGTAAGTAAATAGTTGAGTTATTAAGACGGTTAATCTTAAGACCATTATGATGCACCATATTCTGACAAATAAATGATTATGATTATGATTCCCAGACCAAACGAACTTGAGTGTTCGGTCCTTCTCTGTCCCGCTCTCTGCGCCAACCCCATTATCATAGAATTCACACAATTTCTGGAAATATTTTAATAAAAAAAATAAATATGATCTTTTCAAATTAAATAAAACGTGAATTATATTTTTAAATTATCTATCCATTAATCTAATCTTCAAATTAATGGAACGTCACCTTTAGCAAAAGATGCATGCAATCAATAATTTTAGTAATGTTTTTACAAGGAGATTTTTATATGTATTTATAACAATAAATATCAATGCAAACACACGTTACATAATTACCTATTAACATTGACTCATCAACACACAGAGGATCTTGTTTTAGGCAATCTTTAAAGTTAAATATAATACTAATTCCAAGTTTCCACACACAACACACACATTCATACACACACCATTACATACAACACACACATACACACCTCAATCACACATTAACGGCATACCTTCACTTCTTTTGATTTGTAAAAGTATAACCTTCATTTTTATTTTTGCGATGTTTAGTAGTTGTCCTAGAGCTGTGAAAATTCCTGGCTGGTAACATTGTTGCGGAGTGAAACTGATCTTCTAAGATACAGGTACTAACCTAGTTTAGAGGTCAGGGTTTCAATGTAATACTACCTAGCAAAAGCCTCTCAATGTATTGTATGTTCTTCCACTATACCATTGAAATAGTTACTTAGGCTATAATTCAATAAAGATTTATTTATTAAAACAAATAAGAACGTGCAATGTCGGTGTAAGATATCATCATCTTCCTGCCCTTGTCCCATGTTACTTGGGGTCGGTGCAACACGTTTTCTCTTTCCATTTTCCCCTGTCAACCGTCACGCTAGGTTTATATGTTTAGGTGTAAGATATCGAACATTAATAATATGCTTTTAGGTGTAGTTTATTTCTCTTAATTAATTAGTTGTCAGCCTCTGAATAACGCACTATCACAAGGTTTTGCTCGGGGTAGCGCCTTAACTTCATTCTAACCAAGATGGGGTTGGTTTCTAGTCCAATCAGATCTAGAATCATCCCCTAACGCTAAGCTTATTAATAGTTTTGTCAATTTATCAGATTTTCGGGCTCCACAAATTCCATAACTCAGACAATCCCATAGCAAGTTAGCTGTTTATCCGTCACAATACATAGTGCTCAGTAAACTTGGGTACGTCTTTACTTGGTGGCCCACGTCAGGCCCTGTTACTTGATAATTAAGAGGGCACGCGTCGCTTAACTTCATTCAACTTGGAATTAGATTGTTTCGAAAGGGAACGTTTGCGCGGTTCCTCCTCCTCGTGGAGATACCTTGAAACTTTGTTACTGTGTGTTGATGTGCATAATATGTTGTCTATTATAGCTGTTTTATGACAATCGGAGTGTGTTAAAAGTAGTTGGTTGTAATTTTAACTACTCTGATTTGGAAGTTCGAACCCTGGCACGTTCCAATCCTTAATTAATTTATTTATAAGGCTCTTCAGCAATGAGTACACTATTACATTAAAATTTGTACATTGCAGACATACATGTCAGCGCCCCATTACCTAAACAAAAGCAAAACATGCACTACATTAAGCGCAGATAATAAAACAGTAAATTAATTAAAACTAGCTTAATTGATTACAATAAATTACATTCATTAAATTAAATTGCATTAGATTTTATGTTTGATAATCACTAATACCTACTTTAATCTAAACACTGCTTTCTTTGTTTCTTTTTCGTGTGGTTAGTGGCTAACATGCACCTGTAGCATGAGCACAAACGGGTTTTGTCGACAGAAGAATAGACAAAATGACACATCGCCATGCTTAGACGTTAGAAATCTTTCTACAATTTGTCATTTTGTCTATTCTTCCATCGACAAAACCCGTTTCTATACCTTCAACTGTCAGGATATGAGACACAATTAAATTTCTATTGTTACCGATCTAAACACTGCTGAAAAACTAAAATGATATCAATGCTCAAGGTCTGTTTCTCCTGAAGTTCTGGTTAACTTGCTCCTCTTCTATTTTTGAATGTATATTACGCATATCCAGATATTGTGAAAGAGGCCCATACTAGTGTACCATCGTAAAGATCAATGCTTGTTCTGTTTCCGTATCAAAGCAAGCAGTGATAAAATTCGGTACCTGTACTTACCTGCTGGTAGTAGGTACCTAATAAGTAGGCTTCATCAGAAAATTACTATCCAATTCAGCAACCGTAACCGTTCAAAAGGATAACCGGTAACACCTTCGACCAATAACGCCGCGCACTATCAGCTAACCACAAAGTATCAGCGTTAATTAAAATCTACAAAGAGACCGCAAACCTCAATTTATGCCAATTTGGCCTAGTCACAGCGGGCCTTAATCCGCGGTGGACCATAGACAGTCAGATGAGTCTACGTCCAATTAGCCGATTATCCCCTAACGCTCGATTTCAATTACAAACCTAGCTTATGTCAAATTAAAGTACTTACCTATATGTATGGGATTGGGGAGAATGGGACTCAAGGAGTGGTGTACGTCGATGGTTTTTTTGTCGGAAAGGTTAATCGAATTTCCTTTGTCAGAAGCAGACAATAGGGGTAATAATCAAAGGGGTTTATTGACTTTTTGATCTTGTTTATTGACAGCTAAGTTCTTGGGTTCTGCCTAAGCACGAGGAGAGAAATACGAAGCGAAAGAATCACCCTATTTTCGGTGATCGTACTTTTTACTAATGAGTAAGGCAAATCTAGTACCTACTTATATATTTTTATGACTTTTAGGTTGTGCTTTAAAACTTTATGTTAGGAGCATATGTGACATACACTATAAAAAATTTTTTAAGACCAAAACTGTCCAGCTTTTGTCGAATTACATGCATGCATGAGATTGTGTCAAATGACACCTTACTGTCTCGTCTAATGAATGAAGGAATGAAGTACGGTGGTGCGGCAAGTGTACCTACATGTTAATTTTATGTGGACCATACACAAAATACCAATTTTGTAGCGTTTTCTTGCTGATTTGCGAGGGAGGGACCTATCCAAAAACTTCAATGAATATTGACTGGCAATATGAATTTTTCATACAATTATGAAAATTACAGGAATGAATAGGAAGAACCTACTCGTCGCTAAGTAATAACAGCCGCACGGGTCGATCCATCAGGTTAAGCTACGCTTGCCGGGGTTGTCCGTGGATGGGTGACCATCTTTACATACCGAGACACCTCCGTGCCTCGGAAAGCACGTTAAGCCGTTGATCTCGGCTGCCATTCGTAGATCTTTGACAGTCGTTACGGGTCGTCAGAAGCCCGAAAGTCTGACAACCAGTCTTACCAAGGGGTATCGTATTACCCAGTTACTGGGTTGTGGAGGTCAGATAGGCAGTCGCTCCATGTAAAATACTGGTATTCAGCTGCATCCGGTTTGACTGGAAGCCGATGCCAACATAGTTGGGAAAAGGCTAGGCAGATTGATTGAATAGGAAGAACCTACTTATGTGTTTAAAGAAAAAACACTAAAGATAAATTCTCTACCGATTAAACTCTCTTGTCTTAATAATTATTTACTGGAAGCTGCATGTTCCTTTACCTTTTCACAAACAAATAATACTACCGCTGCCACAACATTTTTAAACAGACACAAACTAAAAAGCAATCCTAAGCTCTTTCCTGAAATACCTGAAATAAAATATCTGCTTCCGTTCCTGTAAACGGCTAAACAAATACTCCCAGTCTGTGGACACTTAGGCCGCCAGCTAAATAGGTTAGTTCTAAAACGATTTGTAACCGGTCCCAACGATTTAGTAGCGACTAACAAAATGGCTGAAACTCCTCGTCAGGACACGTTTGTCATTGTAAAGAATGATTTTAAAGTGATGCGGTTTGGCCTGTTCATTGGTTGGTGATCTGCTATTCAGGAATTCTTAGTGCAGACACCAGTCTCTCACAAACTAGTGTTAAACTATACAAGATGTAACATAAATAATGCACAACCTCTTAAGGGGTCATTTCACTCATCATTATGAACAACTTTTTAACAAAAAATCAGCTGCTCCCTACATTTTGACGAGTTATGCGAACATAATTGTATGGGAGCAGCTGATTTTTTTTCGCGATTTCAGGTTTGGTCCCATAGTATAAGTTGTTCATAATGATGAGTACAATGACCCCTTAAGAGGTTATGTATATATATCTTACACCTTGTATATACACTGTCATAATATGCCATTGTTTGTGAAGAGAAAATACATTTTTTGAATTTGATTTTGAATTGTAAATAAAAGATGAATGTTCACTCCTTCGTATAAGCCCTATATACCCTAGGTAAACACAAGCCGGGTACTGTAAGTGCTGCGTGCACTTTAGTACCGGAATCTATATGGGGTTACATAAGAAAGTGATACAGAGAACGTGCTCACTTGTTAACCGACTCCAAAAAAGGAGGAGGTTCTCAATTCGTCGGAATGTTTTTTTATGTATGTTCCGCGATTATTCGAAGAAGGCTGAATCGATTTGGAAAAATCTTTTTTTCTTTGAAAGGGTGGTGGCTTCACAGGTGGTCCCATTGTCATTAGGTCAGGATCTGATGATGGGATCCTGAAGAAATCGAGAGAACTCTTCAAATATTATAGCTACACCTATAGCGATTTGGATATTTTTTATAATGACTTGTGCATTTGCTCTCGGAAAGCACCATTTGGTGAAGTGGAACTGATGATGAAGACCACAGACGGCCACCGGATCAATTCAATAATAAGTATTTCACGGGTTGCGATTCCATTACTTTAAAATGATTGCTCAGCAATATAAGCTCGTTACAATGCATATGGTGAAGTGGAGCTGATGGTGAAGTACCAGGAGAACTCCTCAAAAATTAATGTCCCTTCATCGGAAAAAGCAACGTTTTGTAAAAGGTAATGAGTAGTTGTCATTAGGCTATTGGAACTTAGATAAATTACAAACTGACCCACTAAAAAGTGAAAAATAAAAAACTTTTCTACAAAAAAAAAAAAACAACCGACTTCCAAAAAAAAAACTACAAAGTGAAAAATAACTTTAATTTTGGAAGTCAGTGGCAAAAGCCTAAAATTCAGATCCAAAGACACCGACTTCCGAAATTTACGTTATTTTTCACTTTGTAGTGTTTTTTCTTTGGAAGTCGGTTGCTTTTTTTTGCAAAAAAGTTTTTTTTTTATGAAAACAATCGCCGCATATTCAATTTTGAAACTAATTCTAAATTCACTTCAAAAACAGGTTCGTAGCAGGTGGCGTTCTGTAGTTTCTGCCTACCCCCATGGGAAGAAGGCGTGAGTTTATCTATGTATGTATTCTAAACTCGCTTGAGTGGTCGAATGCAACCAATAATTTTTCTATCAGGCAAGAAATAAGGTTCCCTTTTGTAGACAACCGTTACGCTATCTAGGGTTGTCTAGAATGGACAATCACACAAGACTTAAGAGGGTTGTCGCATTTTGTCACCTTTCTCGCTGCATTTTGTCATCTCTCTCACACGGGACCAAATTTGTAAGAACGTTAAATGAAAAGATGCTTTGTTGAAAAATGTAATCAATTGGCGAACTAATAAAAAATATTAATTTAATAAGTTAAATAATTTATTTAATATTAATAACACATTTTTATTGTGCGATCTATTTAGCTCATCTCAAAAACAAATCATAATACTTATTGAGCTGAGTTTAATAAATAACACAATAGAAATTGATTTTTAATAATTACCTTTTAAATTAATATGCCGACTGCATTTCAAGGTACTGCTTGACATGCAGTCAGCATTTGAAGACCAATTATTGGTGTATTATGGCTATTATAGTGGCCATGTTCTGAAAGATCATTTGTAACTTGACGAATATAGAGACATTTCGTGCAACATCAGTTGTTTTTGGTTTAGTTATCCAATAAAAACAATTATTAAAGAGATATTGAGCGTTCTAGTTTACTGATCCAGTGACTTGATTAAGCTTTCAATATACAAGGTTTAGCTGGTTTAGCTTACTGGTTGAATTTACCTTTACCGTCTATGTATTAAGGAGCCTTGCGACTACGAAATCGGTCCTGCTGCAGGCTATGTGCATGTTTTTCCATTTTAACCAAATATTTGCATGCAAAGCTGCAGTGCTAGGGCTGAGTATACGCTTCAGCAATATTTTCCTTCCGTTCAGCCTCCTAATTCAGCACCTGCCGATAAATTATTCGAGGTTCAATTCGCGTACACACATTTCTTTGTAATCCCATATATTACAAAGAAATGTGTGTACCTCGAATAATTTCATGAGCAGAGGTCGAAATAGGTACAGTATATTTATCTAAACATCAAGGAAATAACACAGAGTGGATAATACCTCCCTCTAAAATCCCGGAATGAAAAGGTTGACGTTTTCATCCCGGGATTTAAGAAATTACAAATTATTTATCGCACTTTGTAAACAATCGTAACAAATTATTATTTCAAAGAATCTTATTACGAGTTTAGAGTTCCTTAATAAAACTGTTAAATTAAACATAAGATCAGCTTCCCGGAAGGGTTGGGCAGAGGTGTACCTATAGTACACCCACATTTTGCCAGTTATGTTTAAGTGCCATGTAACAGGAGGCGAGCGTATTGCGACCGGGCACAGATCCAGACTCCGGGCTGCTACTGAGAAATTCCAGATAGAAAAACTAAATATCACTTTGCCCGACCTGGGAATCGAACCCCATGCTCAGCAGTAGCGCTTGCGACCACTAGACCAACGAAGCAGTCTAATTAAATTAAAGTGCCTTGCATTAGAAACTGCAACTGTGAAAAGCCGAGCAGTTTTCCAATCCCGAAAATTTATATTTTAGACTTTCCATGCGAGGGTCTGGTCTGCTGGTAGCTTTTGGGCATTGCATAGAACAGATAAATCTTCTTTATTCTCCTAGTTTTTGTGTCCCCAGTTGTAAAAGCAATTTATGATTGCGACTCGAAATTGGAAACGAACGCATCGTACGAATCGTTCGGGAAATATAATACCGTATTACTGGCATTGTTTACGGGCGCTGGTCATACACAGCGGTCACAATGTTTGAGTTTCTAGATTTATAAATCACGACTGCAAGGAGAAAATATTTGTTTGGTTTTCTGTGATTTGTTGTGCTAGGTAGGTACATCCAATAACTTTAGTCGGCGACTTGCTGGCGAACTCAAAATCTCACGTCCACCATGCATAATTATTTTGACATCGGTTATTGTAAATAATATGTTTGTTTTCATTGAAAAACTGTGCAATAATTTGGATTTATATATCTGTGATGTTGTGCATCATTTTTTTATCAAATAAATATTCAAGGTGTAATTTTAATCACCGTTAACCTCTTAAGGGGTCATTGGACTCATCATTATAAACAACTTTTAGTGTGGGACGAAACCAGAAATCGCGAAAAAAAATCAGCTGTTCCCTACACTTTGATGAGTTATGCGAACATAATGAATGTGGGAGCAGCTGACTTTTTTTTCGCAATTTCAGGTAGGTACAGTGCCATAGTAAAATTTGTTCATAATGACGCATTACCGGTGATTAAAATTACACCTTGTTTATAAATAGCTAGCGACAAATTGGCTGTCAAAATCTATGTGCTTAGCATCAGCTCTATGGTTTAGTGATGGACTTTAGAATCAATATTATAACTTACAATTTTTTTCGTTAATCAAATTATCTTATATCATTTTATAGATGTCGTTTTAGAAAAAATTCGTAATTGCAAATGAGTGCTGTAAAGAGTGTAAAGTAACTCAGCAAGTTTTTATACACTCAAAGTTATAAAAGATTTCTTTCACATACGGACTAGGTACTAAAAACATAAAAAGCTGTTTTTAAATCCATTCAGTCTTCCACATAGTTTTCAAGTATTATTTCTACGTCTGTAGCCTTTTCAGATGCTAAAACAACTAGGTTTTAATATCAGCTTAAAAGGACGCAAGAGAAGGCGACTTAATTTAATGTTACAGCTTCTCATTAAATTAAGATCACTGGTTGCAGTTTGATTTTACAAAGTGTACTGAGCGAAGATGAACTAAAGGGTCTTTTACACGAGGAGGATTTCTCGCCTGTCCAAAAGTGCAATGTGCAAAGCGATTATCGCACCTATGACTGTGATTAATACACTCAAGTAAGAAACGAGACACCTACGATTATGTCAGACGAAGCTTGTCAAGCTATTTTCCCGAACTGTGATTTCACAAATCAAAATAAGATTTTAAATAAGAGTTTATACTTGCCGTTTGAATTGCGAGACTGTTTACACAAGTAAACTTTTGTGTCTTCTTTCCGAGAGAAACTCTCCTCGTGTAGAGAGGATAGCGAGAGGGTTAAGACGCGCATTGGACCCAAAAAACTGCAACTAGTTTAAGAGATTAGTCCGTGAGGATACTTAGCTGTGACTTTTAGAGTTAGTTCGTCTCTTTTGGTACGCTTTCCGACAGAATCTTTTGGACTTTGACTTAGTATATTAGTTTAATAGCTTACTTTAATCTAACTTCACAGTCAAAGCACACGACTCGTTCGGGTGATCATAAATGAGTGACTGGTACAGACTGGAAGATTGACATAACTTAGTAGATATGGTCGAGTAGGTAGTGGACTGCGAAGATAAACTGAAAAATTACAACATTATACAGCACTAGTTGTGCTCGCGGCTTCGCTCACGTGGCTACTTATTCTTTTGGCATCTACAACATTAATTGATTTTGTTTATTTAATCTACAACTTGTTAGTACATTTTTGGTTTAAGTAGGCTCCTATACGAACGAAAGACAATAATTAATCATGAAAATTCAAACACACTAGAAATCATCATCATCTGCCTAGCCTTTTACCAACTAAGTTGGGGTCGGCTTCCAGTCTAACCGGGTGCAGCTGAATACCAGTATTTTACAAGAAGCGACTGCCTATCTGATCTACAACCCAGTTACTGCGTAATACGATACCCCTTGGTAAGATTGGTTGTCAAACTTTCAGGCTTCTGACGACCCGTAACGACTGTCAAAGATCCACGAATGACAGCCCCGGCTGTCATTCGTGGATCTTTGACAGTCCCGACCAATGGCTTAATGTGTTTTCTGAGACATGGAGGCTTCTCGGTATGTAAAGATGGTCACCCATCCACGGACCAACCGCGGCAAGCGTAGCTTAACCTGATCGATCGACCCGTGCGGCTGTTAACTTAGCCATGAGCCCTTCCGT
Source organism: Fissipunctia ypsillon (assembly GCA_947568875.1). Classification (NCBI taxonomy): domain Eukaryota; kingdom Metazoa; phylum Arthropoda; class Insecta; order Lepidoptera; family Noctuidae; genus Fissipunctia; species Fissipunctia ypsillon. The sequence continues at coordinate 7,244,951 of OX387659.1, read as the reverse complement.
CTAATAAATACACTAGAAATGAATAGTATAAAAAAACTCTCAAAAATACAGTCACGGTAACATCAATTCCACATCAGATCTATAGTCAGCGGCATATTCAAATGTAAATTAATCAAGTCATATCAATCAATGTCGAATCAATCCAGCTTTAAATCAAGTTTCATAAAAAAAAATTGATTCGTACGATTTTAAATGGCCACAAAATTGCGAGCGTGTTGAGTGCAGTGAGCGATAACCACTGAATCTACGTGAAATAATGGCATATCTACAGTGTTTGCAGGAAGCCTTATTATTGGCAATTTTGTGATGATAATTGGAAAAATGATTGGTCGCCCGATGAAGCCATGCAAAAGGTTAATTTTGACAGTCTGTGTGTTACACTATACGTGATGTAGGTATGTATATTAAAGTATTAGTTTCGAGTTAATCTGACAGCGCGTTAAGATTTTTCTTTATTAAATTACAAATTGGCTTGTATGTATTCGTCTAAAATGTGACAAAATAGATGATCCAAATAAACTTTGAGAGCTAGGGCTAATTCTATAATACATGAATCATCATTATCATATCATATGCCTATGATTATCATTTCAGCCAAAAGGCATCCACTGGTGGACATGGATAGCGTAATAATTAGCAAAGATAACAATTCGAAAGTCAACCTTAGCTTAAATTTTTATTTTAATTTAAAAACTCAACATAAGGAACCATTGTTGCCAAAAATGCTATAAGTATGTATTGGCACAATTTTACATTTTTTTTTTTTAAATATTTGTAGACCATTTTCTATTTTTGTTAAGTACCTGGTACTTGTTGACAGGCCTACACTGACCTAAGCCCGAGTCGACGGCGCGTCGTGTTCCACGCGCGCCTCAAAGAAATGTCAGCACTATTGACGGGGTCCGCTAGGGCCGATGCCAGCTAGGGTTGCGGGATGTTCGAAAGAGTTACCGTGGCCCCGGCACAGGCAACAGAAGGAACACGGGTGGGTTTTAGTCAGTAAAAGTCTGACACGCCCTCCCGCTCCGCCCAGAGCGGGAGAAGTCATTTGATGATTTCCCATCCACAAAAAAAAAAAAAAAAAAAAAGGCCTACACTGACCTCCCATACCTATTAAACACTGTAATTTGAAAACGTTGTAAAAGCCAATTAAGTATTTCTAAAAGAGTAACCGTGGAGTTTCTTGCCGGTTCTTCTTGATAGGAAACGACCAATTGGAACCGTGCACCTAGCTAAGTGTCCATGTAGTTTATGTGAAATAAAATATTTTAGTTTTGATTTTTATTGACTGCAATTTCCCAGTTAAACGTACAAAGAATTGAAAAAAAGATTTTTAACATCTCTAAAGCAGTCGGTAGAAATATCACCAGCCTATCAATGCCTGTTATTTTGACGAGAAAAAGTAAAAAAAGAAGAAAAAAATATACTTTCAATCCGCCCCTATTTTTCCTGTCGACGTCGCGGGGTGCCGCTGATGGCTTTTTCTGCTTCACCGCACCAGCCAACCGGTTGGTGTCAGAAGATTTTATAACAAAAAGTGTTTTAAAAATGGCGCTTACTGTATAAACTTGAGATAAATAGGAAAATATTATGCTTTATAGCTAGACTAGCTGTGCCTGAGGTTCTGCCTGGTTTTGCTTGAACGTGTATCAGTAGCGAAGCTACAACTTCCATTAGAGGGAAGCCGAAGAAAAAATTGCTCAGCTCACATCATTAATTAATAACTCAAAAAAGTTATTTCTTTACTTTTCTTAATTAAACTGGTATTGGTACTGGTAGGTATATAGGATACCTATAGGTATGCGATTTTGTAATGCTTTTTTATCTTATGATATTATATTAAAAAAATACCTGTAATATGACTAAGTTTACTATTACTAAATAACACAATACGTACATAGGCATGTACTATATTATTTAGTAATAATATACTCAAGTACAGTCGTCGTTCCGAAGGGAAGCCGGTAAGAATGGGGTTGTATGAAGCCGTCGCCCCTGATGTGTATTGTGACATTGTTTTTGGGGTAATGGGGTAAAAATGATCAATTTAAAAAAAATCGGACATAACGTAAGTACTCATTGTTCCACCGAACCTAAACCGAACGTTATGTTTGACGGTCAGAAAGCCTGGTACCTGGAGAAGGACATAGGCTACTTTTCATATCCTGGATATTTATAATTAAAAAAAAATAGGCAGTCTGGGAACTTTCAACAGAAGTGAAAACTTAAAACGTTAACATGTACATAGGCCGCTGCGCGTCGCCAGTCTGGTGCAACATGTCACATTAGAGTTGTGACGTGAGCATGTCGCACGTCGCGAACCCGTAAGATTTTGCCCTACCAGGAAGCGCTCAACGCGCCTAGAGTTCCCATTTCAAAAACACACACAAGACGAAGGCGCGAGCAACTGTTAGTATTTTTAACCGACTTCAAAAAAAAAAAAAGGAGTAGGTTATCAATTCGGTTGTAAGTTTTTTTTTAATTCAAATTCCAGTTTTGATGATAGGATCCATGAGGAATTGAGGGATCTCCTGAAATATTATTAAAAGGCAAACACAGCGATTTTGGTATTTTCATGAACAAGTCAAGCATTTGCATTCAGAAAGTATCATTTTGTGAACTGGAACTGACAAAGAAATGACTGAACTGACAACAGATGACCACGAGAACTCCTCAAAGATTAGTATTTCACGGGTGGCCATAATATATCTCGATTAAGATAGTTGAGCGACTATGACGAAGCAAATTAAAAAAAATGGTCCTGGTGAAAATGGTACTATCGTACTGATCTGATGATGAAGTCGGAAATTAGGCACCGGAACTCCATAATAAAACATTGTATTCTAGCCGTGTTTGCACTTATTGGAATTGTCTTGAGATGCACTCTATGTTTCAAATTGCGCTACTTGAGTCGTATGTTATGTGTGGCCTTGATTGTCACAAGACAGATTTCATCAACGATCTGTCGTCGTGTAGTTGATTTAATAATGCGTTGGCGACGGTACGGCATCCAAACCTGATAAAACTACGCCTCCAAACTTCTGACATGACTTAGTGTGGCATAAGTTTGCTTTTTGCAAAGTTTTTATTTGAAAGGGTATACTCCTGTTGTCGCATATAAATTGGTCAACTTCTGATGAATGGTTTTTGAGTTCAATAATACGTATTTTTTTCCATTTAGTGTGTGTTGATGATGTTGTAATAACTTCCTGTCACTGTTATTTACTTAGCAAATAGTGGTAGATATACGAATTAGGGTGGGGTAGGTACCACAACTAAAAAGTGGAAAATAAAAACTTATTTAAAAAAAAAAACATTGCAAAGTGAAAAATAAATTTAATTTCGGAAGTTGGTGGCAAAACACGAAAATCCTAAACCAAAGACACCGACTTCCGAAATTAAAATTATTTTTCACTTTGTAGTGTTTTTATTTCGAAGCTGGTTGTTTTTACAACATAACATCACGCCTTGTTTCCCCGAAGGGTTAGGCAGAGGTTTACCTATAGTACACCCACATTTCGCCAGTTATGTTTGTCTGGTTGTTTTTTTTTTTTATAAATAAGTTTTATAAAGTCAGTATCCAGTAACTAGTAGCCTGCCTGTGGGCTATTACTTCTCCGTTAGGTGAAACAAATTAAAACTTAGAGGAGAGTTACTTATCTGGAGAAAGATTGCTATGAATCATCCTGAAACGAACAGAGCCACAAACATTTACATCAAACGTGCTAAAAACCAACAAATAAGTTTTGCCTCCATGCGTAAACAATAATAGGTTTCTAAAATGGCCGCCCACACTAACCTCGCTCTATCAAATTGAAGTATTGGCTATTCAGCCACCGTGTAGTTTGATAACCCTTCGTAATTCAGTTTGTGAAACAATGAAAAGTAATGGAATCACAATGATGTACCTAGTGTGGAGTTTTTAAAAGGGTATACGTGTTACTGAAAACGCTTAGTAAGGCCCGCTTGTGTTGAAAGGAAACTTTGCCAATTGTTAATACTGTGGCGACGTAAAATGTGAGGAAGCGACGTTATAAAATATGGTGTTTGATTTCCTACAATGCTTTGTTATAAGCGTTCATTCTCATACCGAGACCCTTCCGTGCCTCGGAATTAAACCACGGCCGTTGGTCTCGGATGTCATTCGTAGATCTTCGACAGTCTACCAACCAGCCGTATCAAAGGTGTCGTGTTCCCTATTAACTGAGCTGTGAAGATCGCTTAGATATATGCAGCAGTCGCTCTATGCAAAATTCTGGTAGGTCACTGCATCCGGTTAGACTGAAAGCAAACCCCAACATATTTGGAAAAAAGCTAGGAAGATGATGATGATACTTAACAAGATAATCTGTCAGAAGATGATTTTTCTTTGAATGAATATTTCTCTATATTAGTTACCTTCTTGGAAATAGCTATACATGTTTGCTTTATTCCTGAGAATAATTTTCCTAAATGCAATGCCGCCCATGGGCATGTGACCACCCGTATTTTACTGAATGTTCATGAAAAATTAACGAAAATTAACTTTAAAAGGGGGGTCTATCTTTAATATTTTTCATGTTATTCAATTTTTTAAATACTGATTGGTTTTTAGAAAAAAAATGTCTTCACCTCCGTTTTTTTTCATAGTCAATAATTTTTAATGAAAAATGTTAGTAAATCCGATAATCCGCTAACCCCCTCCCCCATTTTTTAAAGTTAATGTAAGTTTTTTAATGTTTCATGAATATTCAGAAAGATACGAGCGGTCACATGGCCATGGGCGGCATTGTATATCTCCAATAAAAGTCAACGGTGAAACTGCCATATTGACTAGGTTTTATAGACATATCAGTTCGAGGAATCAGATAGATTGGGTACCTATATCCTAACAATATACAGGAGATAATAAATAGGTTTTATAAGGGCAGAAACAATGATTGATAACTGAAAAACAATTTAAGATCAACATTTATTTACGCAGTACTATTACCTCGTAAATAAACGTGTGACTCAGCGCCGTTGGTTTCGTGGTCGCAAGCGCGACTGCTGATCGTGGGGTCCTGGGTCCGATTCCCAGGTCGGGCCAAGTGTTATTGGGTTTTTCCATTACGAATTTCTCAACCAAACAAAATAGCACCATCGTATTTGGACTCATTGGATATGTATTAATAAGTGCTAACACTAGGTGGTGTCCAGGGTCTGATGATGGAGCTGGCAGGTAGTCACGGGCATTAATCAAGTAAACCAGATAGCCCCGTCGTGTTTGGTTTCATTAGATTTGTCTTGACAAGTGCTGTTACACCAGGTGGGGTTCAGGGTCTGATGATGGCGCCGGAAGGTGGCCATAGGAACTCTTCAACCAAACAACATAGCACCATTGTGTTTGGACTCAATGGATGTGTAGGTGTGACAAGTGCTATTATTACACTAGGTGGTGTCTAGGATCTGATGATGGAGCCGGAAGGTGGTCACGGTCACTCCTCAAGTAAACCGGATAGCTCCTTCGTGTTTGGTTCATTAGATTTGTCTTGACAAGTGCTATTACACCATATTATGCTGTCCAGGGTCTAATCATGGACGATCCCATCTGTGCATATTACTGTATTTGTAAAGCTCTAACTCTAAAGCAATAACTCTTGGCACATGCGCTCTTATGGTATATGGGATTAGCCCGTTACATTGAAAGCGTTAAGTATCCGTCACTAAGAATGTTGCAAAGTGTATTAGATGCTGCAGCGGATAACCGCAAGTGGCGTAAATGTAACAACCTCGCTCATCTCCTTTTTAAGTAATCACCAAACGGTTGCTTGACATTTCCTGTGACCCAAGGGCTGATTTTTAGTACTTTTACCTTGGCGAAAGGTTAAGAATTGCCATTCAACGTGGCAATGATGCTAGTCATTTGGACGCGCTAACAGTCCACAGCGATACGGAGGAATTTTTCGATGCCTGTTCTACATTAGTAGACTAGCACCCCACCCCTGCTTCGCACGGATGCAATATACTGATGTGGAGACATGTCAAAACATTTGTGTTCTGTGCTTATAACAAATGTAGAGAGTCACTTGTAGTGCCCGCCATTTTTTTTTTTTGTTCTAAACCGTAGCTTCTGATTTAAAAAATATGGTGAAATCTATTGTGACTAACGGTCACACAGACAGACATGTAACACAAAAGCGACTCAGATTTGTGTATTTTTTTTAACTTTTTATAATGTGATGTATTGTTATAAAAAAGTATGTATTAAAAATTGAGGATTTCCCTCAAGTTCTATAGGATCCTCTCATCAAATTCTGATTTGGTTATAATGGGACCACCTCGAAAGCATACCCTTTCAAACAAAAAAGAATTTTCAAAATCGGTCCACAATTGAGGCAGAAATCGGTGAAAATACATTAAAAAAATACATACAGTCGAATATAGAACCTCCTCCTTTTTAGAAGTCGGTTAAAAATATCAATTGAAACTGTGATTAATAAACTAGCTGTGCCCCGGGACTTCGTTCACGTGGAAATTGTTAGATACACAGTATACTAAAATAACAGCCACATTTTAATAAAACTCCCCCCGTCGGCCCACCGCGTTGCATCGCCCGCCCGCGCTATTTCTACGTTTTCGGTTAGCGTTCTTTCTCACTTTTTTTCTTTTTGCTCGGCTCCTAAGAGTCGTAACGTGATATTAAATAGCCTATAACCATCCTCGAGAATTAGGCTACAAAATGCAAAAGGAATTTTTCAAATCCAACTGGTAGTTCCAGAGTTATTATGTTTATGAAAGGGTTTTATTTTTTTTGCGCGGAAACCTAATTATTTTTCTAAAATAAAAGTAGCCTAAGCTAATTCTTGTAACACCAGCTATCTGCCAGTGAAAGTCCCATCAACATCGGTCCAGCCGCTTCGGAGATTAGCCGGAACAAACAGACAGACAGACAAAAATTTTAGAAATTTCTTTTTTTAATAAGTACCGTTTATACTTTCATACTCATTTAGTAAAAAGCTGTTATTTTGACATTACAAACAGACACTTCAATTTTATTTATTTGTATATGTATAGAAAACTAACTATCACATACGTAAGTTAACTTGAGTGAAACTTGTATCATAATCACGATACTTGATGAAACTATCTCACCTCGTGTCAACAACTATTCCAACTCCGTAAAGTTAGAGTTTATAGATCAAGTTAAACATGCATATACAAACTTAGTTCTATGTGCGGAGATTTGTTTCATAGGACATCTTTGGCACATAATAAGCTCTAGTGAAATGGTTTATTAAATGTTTTGTAATGCCAGGGAGCTCGTCGCTAAGTAATAACAACCGCACAGGTCGATCCATCAGGTTAAGCTACACTTGCCGCGGTTGATCCGTGGATGGGTGATCTTTACATACCGAGACTCCTCGGAAAGCTCGTTAAGCCGTTGATCCCGGCTGTCATTCGTGGATCTTTGACAGTCGTTACGGGTCGTCAGAAGCCCGAAAGTCTGACAACCAGTCTTACCAAGGGGTATCGTATTACCCAGTTACTGGCTTGTGGAGGTCAGATAGGCAGTCACTCCATGTAAAATACCAGTATTCAGCTGTATCCGGTTAGACTGGACGCCGACCCCAACATAGTTGGGAAAAGCCTAGGTAGATTGATTTTAATGCCAGAGGACTAAAAACACAGTGTTTTTCTCATACCATAACATCACGACTGTATTTCACGAAGGGTTAGGCAGAGGTTCACCTATCGTACAACCACATTTCGCTAGTTATGTTTAAGTTCCATGTAGTAGGGGCTTTTGCCAACAACCGGGCAAGTGTCTTTTTCATTATATCGGCAAGATGGGTGATGTAATTTCAGAATTGTTTGTGGCACTAGCTCTATGATAAAAGAGTGAATAGCGAGCGAGAGGTCGTGAGTTCAAACCGTTACCGATATTACCGTTACACTATTGACCTCTTCTATCACAATCTCTGTCATTTTTCTGCATTCTACTCCATCCTACACTATGCCATGCAGCTAATATGTACAAGACAATAAATTATACAGGGTTATTTGTAACTCGACGTATTCCTTGTAGGACGCCATAGTAGGGTTAAAATGCAACAAATTAAACCACCAAATGTTTTACCGAAGTTCAGTAGTTTTTGAGTTAGTTAGATTTTTATTTTTTTAATGAAACATCCCATATTAAATATTTTGAAGGCAATTTAAAAATGATTTACGGCGCGTCTATACTGAATTTCAAGTTATTATCATAGTTGATGGTGAAGCAGATCTTAATTAATTAAAAGTTCAAAAGTGCCTAAAACTTTGACAAAGATCACTATTAAACATTTTAATTTTAGTAATTTTTGCCATTAAACAACAATCATGACATCACGCCTGTATTCCCCGAAAGGTTAAGCAGAGTTGTATAGTACACCCATATTTAGCCAGATATGAATTGAAAAATAAATAATATCTATATATTATTGTGAATTTTTGCAATTATTTCATAAAAAATGTAGGTAGTCTAGCTCAAAAAAAAAAATCAAAATAAAAACATTTGGTGGTTTAATTTGTTGCATTTTGACCCTACTATGACGTCCTGTGAGGAATACGTAGAGTTAACAGTAACCCTGTATTTCCACATATCTCCCTAATTAACTTGTCTGGCGAATGAACACTGATTTAAAATGTACCTATCTCTGTTCAGTATCTACTTGGCAAATAAAGCGAACTTGGCATTTATACAGCATGTAGGATAAGAAAAGTGTGGTCAAATTTAAGGGTGTGGTCGGTACCACATCCTTAAAAGTGACCACACCTTTGTGATACATGCTGTATAAATTTTCTTCATCTTCTTTGGCAATCTAAATAGATTCGGCCCAGACTTTGGCTACGTGTTTGTAACCTTCAGTAGCGTAACTATATAAACTTTAATACAATAAGGGTACGTTTCCACTGAAGCAGAGACGAGCGGAGCTGAGCGGAGACGTGCAGAAATCGTCCAATCACAGACGAGACAAGAGACGCGATGAGGATTTCAACCATTGTGATTGGTCGATTCCCACACGTCTCCGCTTCAATAGAAATGCATCCTTAAAGACGCAAGACAGGAAACACGTGTATCAGCCAATGCTCTTTGTCCAACACGGTCATAACAATAATTCTACGAGAATTAATTGTCCCTGTTGAAATGTCCAAGAAGACCATTTCGCTTTACACCCATATAAAATGCGAGTGCACTGCACGTATGTTAGATTCTATCTCTTGCACAACAAAGTTGTTTTAATTTCTGTACTCAAACTGAATTTTACGGACTTGTCATAAGTTTTATTGTATAATACAATACTAATGACTAAGGTCCGAGCTAACAAAATTTAGGTTGACAATAAGAATGGTAACTCGTTGATTATCTTTTGTTTTTCTGGGTTTTTGGCTGATTTATGTTAAGTTGGACTATATTTTTACATAACAATAACAATTTAATTGAAAATTTCTAACGATCGCGAACATGTCACTTTTTGTTCGGATAACCGGTGTGGCCGGCATATCTACATCGCCACATGCGCACGCGTCGCACTGACGTCACACAAAATCCTGCATCGCGCTATCAGAGTTTACCGCGCGACTAGCATATACAGGGTGTAAGGGACAGCCCTCCGCAGACTCATGGAGTGAATTCAGTATATCATACTAAGATGACCGGTACATGAAATTATTTCAGGAATGTTATGAGAATCCAATAAACCTGATTTGTTTTATTACCTCACACGCAATGTATCGTTACCGTGGCAAAACACGCGTAGCGAACGTCAGCGCAGCGAGCCTTCGGCCGCTGAGTATTTCAACATCCATTGCTGATTTTTGATTTTAGCTGTTTTATTTACATAATTGGAGTGCTGCATACAGAGAATGTAATTTTACATTCAAATAAAGGAATAGTAACTGAAAATACGGGGAAAAAAATGAAAATTTTCCTGAGAATATTTCCGGTGGAATATGATTCAAAATAAAGAGCTGAATGCACCCTGTTAGTTTGCGGAGGGCTGTCCCTTACACCCTGTATACAACATACCGATATCAACTGTCGGGCAGTAGCCCACCAGACACAACACCCGTCTGGTCGGAGGATCCTCCCTTTTCTATGGCGGATGAGTGAACTTTACACCCTGTCCCTTATGCCTCTATACCGGAAAACGCCCTCTGTCTGCTAGACCACGCATTCAGGTTCATCGAACAAAAAGTTCGAACGATCGTGTATTCGCGCGACGATTGTTTTTATTTAACATGCGGAGTTAGGTTAGCGATTTTTGGTAGCGGAAAATCTTATGGGTTCGCGTCACCGACATGGTAATGTTATTACAATGTATCTGTAGCTACGAGTATTGTACGTACATACTATAGTAATAGAAGGCGCTTGTGGCCAAGAAATAACAGCCCTACGGGTCGATCAATCAGGTTAAGCTACGCTTGCCGCGGTTGATCCGTGGATGGGTGACCATATTTACATACCGAGACCTCTCCGTGCCTCGGACAGCACGTTAATCCGTTGGCCCCGGCTGAAATTCTTGGATCTTTGACAGTCGTTATGGGTCGTCAGAATCCCGAAAGTCTGACAACCAGTCTTATCTAGGGGTATCGTATTACCTACCCAGTAGGTTGTGGAGGTCAGATAGGCAGTCGCTACATGTAAAATACTGGTATTCAGCTGCATCCGGTTAGCCTGGAAGCCAACCCCAATATAGTTGGGAAAAGACTAGACAGATGATGATCTGTAGCCATAAGTATGTCGTGTTGCGCTTGGACTGCTTTTGCAAGCATTTCACAGTTTTAAGTTTTCAGTTCTGTCAGCAGTCCCCATGACTCCCTATATTTTTATTTATTTTGGATTAAATCCATATTATTAGTAATAATCAAACAAGTACAGCTTTGTAAGTGAGCACACATAAAAAAATAACAATTTACTTAAGAGCACCTATGACAAAAGGCTCCCAAAGACAGGCGCGACGCGACAGTGCGACGCGATTCTGGTAGAACCATTTTCATAAAGTTTTCATAGATATTGTTCTAATAGAGTAGCGTCGCGCTTTCCAGTAAGTACATATATTCAGACATATAGCATTGGCTTAATTAAGGATGTTTAAGTACATAGTTAGCACAAGAAATAGTTCAGAGGAAACTAGAGCAGGTAAATTTTATTATATTTACAGGTAAGTGTTAACGTGAGTTCAGACATCTCATAAGATGGGATTAAAAACAAAAGAAGTTCTACATGAAGGTTTGTAAAAGACAGCTCTTTTATATCTATGTTAAAATAATAAAAGAAAACTTCTTTTAAAATCGGTTTACTCGACGCGACGCTTTGCGTTTGAAATATTTAGCAGCGCTATCCTAGAGTTAATATAGGTAATGCAATTTGTAGGAAGCAGAGAGGTGCATTCAGTAAGTATTATTTAGTGCTGTAATACTATAGACCTTTGTACTATATTCCAACATGTACAGTCAGCCAAAAGATGTACCAATACATCGACAAGAATTCGTTTGATTGTCTACAATTTGTGTATCAATGTGTAGCTACAATTATGTACCCAACGTGTAATATGTTTTGTGGCTCGTGGCTAAGTAATAACAGCCGCACGGATCGATCGATCAGGTTAAGCTACGCTTGTCGCGGTCGGTCCGTGGATGGGTGACCATCTTTACATATCAAGACCCCTCCGTGCCTCGGAAAGTACGTTAAGCCGTTGGTCCCAGCTGTCATTCGTGGATCTTTGACAGTCGTTACGGGTCGTCAGAAGCCCGAAAGTCTGACAACCAGTCTAATCATGGGGTATCGTGTTACCCAGTTACTGGGTTGTGGAGGTCAGATAGGCAGTCGTTCCATGTAAAATACTAGTATTCAGCTGCATCCGGTTAGCCTGGAAGCCGACCCCAACATAGTTGGGAAAAGGCCAGGCAGATTGATTGTGTAATATATTTTGTGTTTACACATTGATACAATATTGTGGAACAAAGACTGTAGTCATCTTGTTCTTTTCTTTTTTTTTTCTTTCGGAAGTTTAGTGACTTACCTGGTGTCTGAGTTTTTATGACGCCCATGGGCCTCCGACTTGGCTTCACATGCCGTTGAGAAATATCTCTCAGACATGTTTCCGCACGATGTTTTCCGTCACCGTTTTTTAAGCAAGTGATAATTGTACAATACTCACACGAATCCGAAAAGTCAGAGGTGCGAGCCTTGGGTCGAACTCGAGACCTATGACTTGGCAGTCCGATAGTTACACCACTAGGCTGTCATTGTTAGACATCTTGTTGAGGATGTACGAATGTTGGACAAAAGCCAATATCTTCATTATTTGCATGTCTCCTCCTGAGGATTTCAAGAGAGGAATCTGAGTGACAATATTAGGAGAATGTGTAGCAAGTTCCAAGATATTACAGCATGTGCACTGCTCAAATAAATTAAATTAATTATACTCTATGGGTTGGTCAATTTGATTACATTAAACGGTGTGTATCAGACACGTGACGTCATATGGTCATATTAAGGAAAAAATATTCAGTTGTCACATACATTTGGGTCGAGTAGGGATTGAAGTTTCGTATGGAACAGTTGATAATTTTTTCACGGTTACGATCTTGGTCCCATGGAGAAAGTTGTTCAGTTTGATGGTCTATACCACACCCTTAAAAATATGACAACACCTTTCTGATACATGCTGTACCTATAACATGTCGCGGAATTAACGCACAACTTCTTAAGGGGTCATTGCACTCATCATTATGAACAACTTTTATTATGGGGCCAAACCTGAAAACGCGAAAAAAAAAATCTGTTAGTCCCTACATTTTGACGAGTTATGCGAACATAAATGTAGGGAACAGCAAATTTTGTTTTCGAGATACCAGAACGCCAATTCTCGTACTTAAAAACGTTCAAATTCAAGTCGCAATCTCATCTCAGCGACAATCAATGTCAAAAACTTGACAACAATATATAGTGAAATTAGAAGTTTTTTTGACAGATTGAGACTGAGATTAGAATGCGACCGTTCTTAAAAATACGAGAATTGCCCCCAGGTTTGGTCCCATAATAAAAGTTGTTCATAATGATGAGTACAATGACCCCTTAAGAGGTTGTGCATTAATTCCGGGACATATTGTATAATGGTCTATAATCTTGTTATAAAATGTTGATTGATACGGTTTCAGGGCTAAACTATGTACACTTAATCGATCGAAATTATCAAACAGAAGTTAAAAAGTACATGTGTCACTTTTTATACTAAAACTATACTATATTTTATACTAGAACTCTACATCCGTGTAGACTCAAGCAAAAATAAAACTAAATAAAAACAACATTCTTCATTATTTTCAACACAGTGATATCATTCAGCGCTTTAAAATCGATCACTCATCCGCTGTATGCAGCTAAGATCTAAATATAGTGGGAAGCTCGTGTCTGCTCATAATAGCATATTTATTGACCAGAGCGACCAATAATCTGCAGATACTGATAAAGTCGTTACCTCCCACAAAAATGGCTGCTCTGTCTATTTCTGTCTTAATTTTGATGATCAAAGTTGTTATTTGAACAGCTCAATGTTCACCACATCTGGGGGCCAACCACCACCTCTTAAAGAAGTATTATTTTAATGTTACTTCAGTGTGAGAAAGAGATGAAGCTAAACAGGACGTCTAGCTCCATATCTTTCCCACGCTGAAGTAACATTAAAATAATACTGCTTTAAGAGGTGGTGGTCTAGCTCCTGGTAAAGTGATATTCTTGCCATCGTGCATCGTTTGTTGAATAGTAGAAAGATTTTTTTAATTTGAAAATGTGGTCAAACTGACAATAAATCAAACAATCAACTTAGCCTATTGCAGTCCACTGCTGGACACAGGTCTCTCCTAAGCAGTGCGACAACATCCGATTCTCCCCTTCCCCATCCAGTCTTTCTCAGAAAACCCTATACCCAAATAAATGCTAAGCAGTCATTTTGCCTTTTACTATTTCATAGCAACACACGTTTGCATAGCGCTGTGGGTACACATACTATGCGTTCACCAAGAAAATAGGTACTTTGCGCTGCGCCATATTGCATTGCGCTCGTCCTCAGAAACCGAGTCAGAAAATCTCATATCTCTGTGATATTCGCCAGCTTGAACCCTTTAGTATATAACTCTGTGGCTCGAATCAACCTCAAAGCACTATTTTTGTGAACACACTCCCATGATCACATCACAAGCATAGTTCTCTAACTAAGCTGGAACTCAAATAGTTCAAATTCTATTCTATTGTACTGTGTGCTTTATATTCTTACATACAAGCGTCTAACATAGACTACGTCAAATGAAGAAACCACCTATGTAAAAACAAACCGAGAAACCAAACCCAACGACACTACGATTAATTTGCTTTTTCCTAGTTCGACGACTCCCGGAGTAGTTTAGCGAGAGAGCAAAAAAAACAATCAGACTAGACAAAATAAATCGGCTGCATTCCCGCCTGAGCGCATTGCTAGTTGTCTATGTCGCAGGAAGATTGTTGTAGCCGTCATGAAGTTTTATCCCTAGGAATAATATAGTTATATGAAAGCGGTTCATAACTATCTTACTAGGAATTTAAGTATGATACGAGCACGATCTAGTAATATAGCTATTAGGGCACTCCGACCAAATAGATAAGGTTAGGTTAGAACTGTGACCAACTATGCGCGAGCCGAGCGAGCGAAGCGAGCGATGCCGCGGCAGCGGCCGGCGAGCGCTACGTCGAAATTGGTCGCAGTAACGAAATTAGGGCAGTCGCGACAGTTTAAAAAAAAAAAAAAATTACTGGTGATAACTTATTACAATCAGTTTTACTTCTGCCATGCTATTTCCTTCTGTTATGAACCACTTTCATATAACTATATTACGGTATACAGCTATATCCCTAAGGATATAATTATACGACGTCTACAACCATCTTACTGCGACATATACACAAGTGCTACATAGTAGACAGTCGGAGCTCTATTTGATAAGAAGTTCGTCCAGGAAAGTGCTACCACCAAAATATTTTTTGCCGCCTAGCATGTTGGGGCGTTGTCTACCGCATCCGGCATCGGGACGTCGCCGAGAAACGACATTATTCGAACCGAACGTGACGTGCCGGATGACGGCGATCGTTTGTCCATCGCGATCAAACTCGGCAGTTCAGTATGTTATGATTACATAAGATAGACAAAAAAACGGGTGAAGCGCACCCGGTGCGACGGCAGGGTGTCGGCACATCGACTTGTCGCAATCTAGGACCGAGGTCTAGCGGTTATGCCGAACTAATCGAAATTTCGGCGGCCGGAATGACGGCGTTCGGGTGATGGACGTGCGGTGGACACGCGGCCATAGTAAATGTATATACACTACCTTCGGTGCCGTCATCTCGTTCCCGGTGACATCCAGGTGACGGTTGCGGTGGACAGACTTTAGGTGCCGGTGCGTCCTTTCAGCTTTCTCTTTAGGATGGCAACGCACCCACGTTCCTTTAGTTTTGCAGATGTCTAAATCAAGATCAAAAGTCATTTATTCAGATTAGGCTGAGAATCAGAACTTTTTGAACGTCAAGGTTATATAAGAAAGGCCCCCAAAACGCCCGCCCTTCACCACTTCTTAAGGCCGAACCCAATAACATATCTATCACCAGTTTTGGCATACTCGGAGATAGAAAAACCTATCTATGTATAATCTATAAGAGATTATGGAATCTTGCCGGCCTGACATAAAGACAGATAGAATTATACTGTCTACCATCAAAAGTGATCTGTCTTTTACTGAAAAAGGTTCGGCCGTTAGTGCTTAAGCTGGGAGGAAGTGGCGCAACAAACTCCCCAGTAGCACAACTGTCTGTTCACTTACAAAAACTTGATTCTATATTGTATGCAAAATAATATACATTATGCAATACGCATTACGTATTTAATAACAAAAAAAAAAAAACAAATTGAGAGTAGGTATTCCAATGAATGTCATTGGATTCATCTCTGAATTATCATTGGAATGGCAGCCATGTTGGAATGTAATATGGTGGATATCAAGGCGTTGTATGGCTTCGTTTATTTGGCTTCACATACGCACTACGTATCTTCATAATGTAGATGTTAACAGTATAAGTATATGTGCTGATGTCACAGTTTTTTTGTTCTTCTAACTAAACAGACAGCTGTACTGCTGGGGAGTTTGTTGCACCACTTCTTCTTCCCAGCTAAAGCACTAGGAAGTGGTGAAGGGCGTGCGTTTTGGGGACTGTATTATGTAATTTTGACGTTCGAAAAGTGCTGATTCTCAGCCTATTTTGAATAAATGTCTTTAGATTGTGATTTTGTTTCGGATAGTTTGATAAAAGTGTGTTTCCCAATACAGGCCACCTTTCCCTGAGGCTATAATACTATTTTATTTAGTAGATTGGCAATATAATGTACCTCTACCTAAATGCGATCACAAAACTGTCAGCCAAGCATGGTGACTGGGATTATCCCATTCGGTTCATAAGCTAATCATCGGTAGTACTAGCAAAAGAATACACAAAAATATATTGCAGGGAATTAAACAATTACACACCAATGATGATATTATATAAGATCAATGTTCTTTCTCTTTGTGCTGTATCCAAATAAATATTTTTCACTTCGTTTAAGTATGAAAATTCCAATTTCCACTCATTTTTACCTAGACTGAAATAATAGATAGGTACACTTTACTCGACCTCCAGGAACTTTAATAAGCAGTTACTGCGCTACTGGCTAATGGGAAAGCTAATTGATAGCAAAATTGCTTATCATTTCCACGAAATAAAATGAACATTTATGTGGTGAATGTGTGTGCCTCGACAGACCTGCGAAATCCTCATAATTTGCCCTGAAATAATTTTCACAACTCATCATAATAATTGCCAGTACGAAATTCAGTAGTATTTACACAATTCGCACAGTTCTCACCTCTTTAATTCCACACATTCATGCCATCTGTGTGCGAAATTCCCTTACCCAGCGTTAAGACCCGCTTTTTTTTTATTGCGGTGTATATTCTCACGAATATTATCACTTACACGCGGTATAATCTCATAAACATTACGTATTTATACATTTTGTTACGTTACAGTATTTTTGGAGATCCGTGTGTCCTTGGGTTTCGCATATTTTTCTTATTATTTCTCCGTATGAGAGTCGTGGCTCGTCGTAAGTTCAACGAAATTCATGACAAGAAAACATAACATAACATCACGCCTTGTTTCTCCGAAGGGTTAGGTTAGGTTAGACAAGAAAATAAAACACTTTTTACAAAAAATATATCGGGCTATAGCTGCGAGCATGTTTACAAAAAAAAATATCAGGCTATAGCAGAGAGCATGTTTACCAAAAATATGATATGTCGGGCTATAGCTGCGAGCATGTTTACCAAAAATGTAATATATCGGGCTATAGCAGCGAGCATGTTTACAAAAAAAAAAAATACCAGGCTATAGCAGAGAGCGTGTTTACCAAAAATATAATATATCGGGCTATAGCTGCGAGCGTGTTTACCAAAAATATAATATATCGGGCTATAGCTGAGAGCGTGTTTACCAAAAATATAATATATCGGGCTATAGCTGCGAGCGTGTTTAGCAAAAATGTAATATATCGGGCTATAGCAGAGAGCAGTTTACCAAAAATATATCGGGCTATAGCAGAGAGCAGTTTAACAAAAATATATCGGGCTATAGCGGAGAGCAGTTTACCAAAAATATATCGGGCTATAGCAGAGAGCAGTTTACCAAAAATATATCGGGCTATAGCAGAGAGCAGTTTACCAAAAATATATCGGGCTATAGCAGAGAGCAGTTTACCAAAAATATATCGGGCTATAGCAGAGAGCGTGTTTACCAAAAATATATCGGGCTATAGCGGAGAGCAGTTTACCAAAAATATATCGAGCTATAGCAGAGAGCAGTTTACCAAAAATATATCGGGCTATAGCAGAGAACATGACTAAAAATATATCGGGCTATAGCGGGGAGCAGTTTACCAAAAATATATCGAGCTATAGCAGAGAGCAGTTTACCAAAAATATATCGGGCTATAGCAGAGAACATGACTAAAAATATATCGGGCTATAGCGGGGAGCAGTTTACCAAAAATATATCGAGCTATAGCAGAGAGCAGTTTACCAAAAATATATCGGGCTATAGCAGAGAACATGACTAAAAATATATCGGGCTATAGCGGAGAGCAGTTTACTAAAAATATATCGGGCATCGAGCATGTTTACCCAAAATTGATCCCCAGTCGTAGCAAAATATTACAGTAAGATAATTTCTTAAAAAAAAAAAAACAATCGACTTCACGTGGGACATTTTTATTTTTCACACACAAATTCGAATACCACTACCTGCTATGTAAATAACAGGAGCTAGACCACCACCTCTTAACGCAGTATTATTGTAATCTTACTTCAGTGTGGGAAAGAGATGGAGCTAGACGTCCTGTATAGCTCCATCTATTTCTCACACTGAAGTAACATTAAAATAATACTGCTTTAATAAGAGGTGGTGGTTGGCTTCCAGTGATAGGAAGTTATTATAACATCATCCACAAACACTAATTGGGAAGTTAATAAAATGTATTAAATGTGGCCGCGCAAGCATCCTCTACCAAATGAAAACATATTTATCAAAGCCGGTCCACAATTGACGAAAATATAAAAACATAGAAAAAAAAAAACACACAGATGAACATAACCTCCTCCTTTTTTGAATTCGGTTAAAAAGTGTAGTGCAGTGCACTTACATTATTATAATAGCCAGTTTGCATTAGATTTGTAACTCTCTGTTTTCATAGTTTTAAGGTGTTTTTTGTTCATATGCCAATAAACGCATGTTTCTTTCTTTCCTTCTTTCATAACACCATACAAATTGCATAATGGACCGCCTCGCTGACTGGCGGATAAATTTACTAAAACCTAAGCAATGTTCGTGCCATGCGCGACAAGAATAATAATTTGTCAAGTAATACTTACTTAAGTATGAGCAGGTCCTGGGTTCGAGTCCCGGGTCGGGCAAAGTGTTATCGAGTTTTTCCAGCAAGAAATTCTCAGTAACAGCCCGGAGTCTGGAGTTGTGCCCGGTTGATGGCAATAGGGTCGCCCCCTATTACATGGAACTTAAACATAACTAGCGAAATTGTGGGTGTACTATACATAGTTAGGTACACGGGTAATAGACGTAATGTTATGATGATATATCGTAAATAAGCTCCATTGATTTTATGTTAATGATTTTTTTAATATTACACGTTAGCTGCAGAATCTTTTACAGGGAATTTTCCCGCTGTTGACCACTTATATTTTATTCTTTTGAATGCATTATGTAGTACGAAATGTAGCAACCAAGTCTGAACACAAACGCCTGTAGAGCTAAGTAAAACATTGCTTATTTTTATCATAATGTAATAATTTTATTTTTATTTTATGAAAAGAATAATGACCTTTTTGTTGAAGTTATGGTACGTTCGTATAGACCCAAACGAAGGGCTAAACTATCGAGTGTTATTAGCCAGTAATTGGCATCCATGCGGAATTCAGATCGGAAAAAGTATGTTTTCACTGTTCCATACAAAAATATCCTATGCATAGAGTATTCAGACAAAACCTAATAAATTCAGCTACATATATTTGGAAACAGGGTATAAAAATACCAGTTACATTGGATTGGGTTCTATCGGAATATAGTCGTAAACAGTTAGTTTTAAAATATTTGTTTCCACGAAAATCTGACTCGTTGTCGTTGCTACCTTCGAATTCTTTCGTTTCCATAGAATGAAAAAGTACCTGTGTTACAACAAAAGTTTTAGTCATTTTAAAAACAACAAAATGCGATCACTATAAGTACGTCTTGGCAATAATTGTCAGACGCAAAGTGCGGTTTTCGTTTGAAAATTTACACTGACGGTGCCGAAGTAGCAACAGTACATTTAGTATGGCCGCGTTTCCACCAAACGTCCGTCAATCGAGCGCCGGGATCCCGTTAATTTTCGTTGCTGATTATTGGGAGAAAGCAATGGTTTTGTTGATCAGTTAAAGACAACATTATGATACATATAGCAATGTTCAGCATTGGACGTTGAAAGATGCTGGGCGCAGGTTCCCCTATAGATTTCAAAGGAGAATCGACAAAAATGTATGGAAGCTGGTCCCAGCACCAATATGTCAACATCAGGTAGGTCAATCATCAGGTCATCTTCATCAAGTAAAATGAACAGGGCTCGTTGAGACACATCCAATGAGCCCACACACGATAGGTTTACTAGTAGCTATTCAAGAGTTCCGTTATTTAGTGTTCAGGTCCATCATCAGACCAGCTCGATGGTACCATGTTATTTTATTATCATCGGAATGCTTAAATTTGCGATTATTCAAACTAAGATCACAAGCAGTGATTCAAGTGTTCCGTTATCTAGCGTTAGTAAAGTCATGCCCATGTTTAGTAGAAC
Source organism: Fissipunctia ypsillon (assembly GCA_947568875.1). Lineage (NCBI taxonomy): Eukaryota > Metazoa > Arthropoda > Insecta > Lepidoptera > Noctuidae > Fissipunctia > Fissipunctia ypsillon. The sequence continues at coordinate 7,224,486 of OX387659.1, read as the reverse complement.
GTACCTGAGGTACGTCCTATGAATCATCGGCATAACATTTTTCACGCAGCGATTTGAAACGAACCGCCATAGTAGTTATTCCTTATTAAAATGCATAACTAATGACATACGTGTGGTTGTAATTGGCCGTGGGGACCATTTTGTCCGGTCCTCCTTTCCTTTGTGTTTCAATTAGGGTTATTAGGGTCAAAAAATATTACGACTCTTCATTTACTCCTGCTCTCCTCGCAGTCTTTCAGTTTCAACGGATGCCGTATTTACAATATAGGTATCATCATCCGCCTAGCCTTTTCCCAACTATATTGGGGTCGGCTTCCAGGCTAACTGGATGCAGCTGAACACCAGTATTTTACATGGAGCGACTGCCTATCTGACCACAACCCAGTTACTGGGTAATACGATACGCCTTGGTATGACTGGTTGTCAGACTTTCGGGCGTCTGACGACTCGTAAGAACTACAATATAAACGATAAAATATATTCGAACGATATAGCGTTCCCTAGCTCGCTAGTTGGCAATGCCAGGCTAGCAACTAAGCGGCAATGACATTTGCAGATTCTGACATTGACACAATAACTATGTAGATATATGTTAATAATAGATCAGCGAGTAAACTGTTCGTAGTTTTTTCTAACGCCTATCGGAGTTCAAGAAAATATAAAATTAACACTGTTAAACTTTACACGGGATTCGATGACACGTCTTGGCAGATGAAAATATACTCAGGCAATTTTTAATTATATTTTAACCTTGATGAATAGCTAAATAAATAAATGGTCTATTTTGCGGTGGAAAAATATGTCATGATTCACTCGAGATCACATTTTCCTTCCTTTCCCTTTTTTTTCTTATGTTTGACAGTCGTTGATTGATTTGTTAATCTAAATCGATAAGTGACGGTCTAGTTCGTACTGCCTATTCCCGTGACGTCATAATAAAAGGAAATGATTGACTACCGACTTAATCCGTATATTCAAATCAAAAGTGTCATTCTTTGACAGTTAGGTACATGAAACGGCTGTAACATGGAAAAATGCCGTAGGGTGTTAATCTGTTTAATAATTCATTACCCTGACTGTACAAAAAAATAGGTCATCATCATTATCATCTCATCATCCACAGTTCGACTTCACCAACTGCAGGCTTCATTTTGTTCGTGCCAACAAAGTGTCTGTCAAATCTGTCAATTTCCACTATGATTCATGTTCACAATAATTATTTTAAGTATAGTATTTTTATTTCACGAAGCGACACACGCTCTACTTGTGGTTATCAAGTGTACAAACACGCTGTGAATGTGTGCGTGAAGACGAGTAGCGTCAGCATATAACACACAAACACACACGCACCCTCACACATCCGATTTCGCCATTGTCTCGGACGGTACCGAGAGCTCATGCACTTACACACACGACACGCACTTGTCCGGTTTTTTTAAATGAAGAGTGAACAAAATAATAAACAGAATATTAAGCAGGGTACACTTTTTTGTATGTTCAGCAATGAAATCTTTATGCTGACTAATTTCTGCCCGCAACTTTGTCTGCGTTTACCGGGATAAAAAGTATCCTATGTCCTAACACAGGTCATGGTCTGCCCATTGCGCCAAATTTCATTAAAATCAATTCAGCTGTTTTAGAATGAAAGCGTAACAAAGAAACAAACTCACTTTCGCATTTATACTATAAGGTTAGGAGGTGGATACGATAAATTAATTAATTACTTTACTTATTCATCCATTAGGTATAACACAATATGCCTTTTATTTGATAGATATGCTAATGAGGCTGCATGTTCCTCTCATGGACACATCTCACGTTCCCTTACTTTTGGAAGTTTTAACAAAACGCGACCACGTTTCAGAGATACGTCATTTTTTCCCGAATTGCTCATGTTTTACGAAACGTTAGGGTTAAATGAGATCTTTATCAAAAGGGGTGGGGTAAAAGGTTTATTTTGTAAGTAGCTTTATTTTTGGTAGGTAAATTGTAGTCGTGATGCCCAAGTGGTTAAGACCTCGCCTCTCGTGCACGAGGTTGCAGGTTTAAATCCGGGTAAGTACCTATTTGCCTTTGCCCTGCAGTGGGACAGTTAGCCAATGTTTGCACGGACGCAAAAATATCGCGGCGATTTTTTATCGCGCACTGGATTTTTGTTGAACAGTTGAAAATCCAACAGTGTGTTTTTTCGACAAGCTGGAATTACCTCTGTTGGATTCTCAATGCTCGGCTCAACACCGAGAGTTGAAAATCCAGTGCACGATAAAATGTCGCCGCGATATTTTTTCGTCCATGCGAATGACAGCTTACAGGTTGGTATTATTATATAGTTGTTGTCAAGCATGGCTGTCAAAGGCAAGGTTCGACGTGTATTCCCAGACTTGACAATGTTAGAAATTTCTATGGTCTCGTTTAGTTAGAGCATCATGATCTGGCTACCAATTTTAGACAGAAAAATGTGTGTGTCAGCTCCGATGCACGACTGGAGTTTACTCCGTGAAAGATGCGCAAGGTACGTTGCGTAGAAAAACGTAACACTTTTGTGTTAACGCTTGTATTAATTTCACTCCTCATAAAGTTTCCATACCGGGGGCCTTATATGACGGGAGGTGTCGTGGGACACCCGGCTGGAACGAAGTTCCTTCCGCTGTTTATTATGTATTAATACAGAGCCATCTAGTATGGTCTCAAGTTTCAAGTGTGAAAAGTTTTTGTTTTTTTTTTTGGATGGCTCTTTAAAAAAAAAACACAATCGCGCGAGCGATTATACTATATACTTGCGTGAGCAATCAAGTGGCGTACGCATGTACGTCATTTTTCAGGTAAACGATCGCGTAATCGCTTATTCGCGCGAGAATCGCTTTTGTTTAGGACGTAGGGTGATTTTGCGGAAGCGAATAAAAAAGATAAAAGCCAAAGCCGTGATTTTTGAAATTCTGGGTCGTAGGGATGGAGGGCTTTACATAAACAAGCATACAGCGTTGCAATTAGTTATGTGTGTGTGAGCTTTTAAAGCTGAATTCAGTTGTAGAAGTTCTTTGTGATGTTCTTTGTGATTTTACAACAACATAAAGCTTTGATAAACTTTATGTTAGATTCCGTATTGAGACTTGCTAAGACTAATTTTTATTTATGTAATTAGTAACGAGAACTTTTATGCGAGAGCTCTTTGAATGAGAATTAAAATATGATTACCTACCTGGAGTTTGTGTAGAATGGCATTTATTAAAATTGTCTTATCATCTCATATTATTTACTTTGAACTTCTAACATAACTGACATGTGGGTGTATAGTAACACCCACATGTCAGCTGCCCATCCCTTCGGGGAAAGTAAGCGTGATGTTATGTTATTTGTTACCTTTTATTAGGTTTCTAATCATCACTGATAAAGTATTTATATTTAACAATTTTAACTCGCCGTTGGCTAACAATAAAATTTATTATTATAAATGCGTTCCTTGAGAAGCATGTGTGGTGTGACTATAAATGATAGGCTGAGGAATGATGTGATAAGGCAACGGTGCGGTTTAAAAGAAGATGTAGTGACAAAAATTGAAAAGAGTATGCTTAGATGGTTTGGTCATGTTGAGAGGATGAATGAAAGTCGACTAACAAAAGATATTTACACGGCAGATGTGAGTGGAAACGCCGGGAGGGAACGCCCTAGGAAGACATATAGTGATCTTATTGGTGATGTTCTTCAGAAAGGTCAGGTGCGTAGTACTCGCAACCGGCGTGCGTGTATGACCAGATGTATGAATGTAAACGAGGCAAAAGGAGTATGTAAGGATCGTAGCAGGTGACGTTCTGTAGTTTCTGCCTACCCCCATGGGAAGAAGGCGTGAGTTTATGTATGTATGTATAAATGACTAGAACTCGTCTAAGCCGAACCCACTACTTAGTATATGAATAAGTACGTGTCAAACTTTATGGCGGCTGTGAAGTGCGCTACTCGCTGCGCAGTACCGCACCCCTCACCCCCGCTGACATGTGAATTTGTTACTACGCAGCGACTCGCCTCATGTTCCGAGTCGCCATAAAGTTTGAATCGTAAATGTGGTAGTGGGGCGCGTCATTTCTCTACCTAACGGTGCCGAAACGTGGACACTGACAGTGGGGCTGGTCCATAAATTCAAGGTCGCTCAGCACGCTATGGAGCGGGCTATGCTTGGAGTTTCTTTGATGGATAAAATCAGGAATGAAGTTATCCGGAAAAGAACTGGAGTTACCGACATAGCCTGCAGAGTAAGCAAACTGAAGTGGTAGTGGGCTGGCCATGTTTGTCGAAGGACCGATGGCCGGTGGAGCAGACGAGTCCTGGAATGGAGACCACGTATCGGCAAGCGTAGTGTGGGACGCCCCCCAGCTAGGTGGACCGACGACCTTAAGAAGGTGGCTGGGGTAGGCTGGATGCGGAAGGCGGAGGACAGAGTGTTGTGGAGCCGCCTGGGAGTGGCCTATGTCCAGCAGTGGACTGCGATAGGCTGAGTTGATTGATTGAACTCTGCCTCATCCTACTATGGTTGGTAGTACAAAAAGTTAAAATTTCGCTATTATGGTGATATCTGCACCTAAAAAAGTTCTGTAAATAAAATTAAAACAGAATGACTTTTAAAACATTAAATTTCATACACTCCTTACTACTTTTTATCGCTATTTTAAATACTTATAAAACTTGCGAAATGTGAGAGTACTGCAGGTACACCTCTGCTGAACTCGTCAGGGGCAACAAGGCGTCATGTTATGGTTAAATACAAATTTCCATTGCACGTACATCAATTTCTTAAGAAGCACCGCATAAGTACAATAGAAGGCTTTATACAAGTAGATAAAGTTCACGATTCTTCGAAACAGGAGGGAACACAAGCCGGCAGTGTTGCGAACTTTCAAGACGAAACAGTTTTTGATACGGCTAACGAAGCAGCGCTTCTGTGATGTAATGTGAATACCGAAGATGTGCTTCTGTAAGTAAAAGAGATTATAATAATGTATTTTCTAATTTTATTCTGCGTTTCGTAATTGCAGTACCTACTCTAGTTGTAGAAATGTAAGGTAAAAAATCTGAAATGGCCCAAAAAGGAAGTCGAAAGGAACCATATTATTTACATAGACTTGATACTAAGTGTTAATATTAGCCTTGCCGACGGGCCACACGCTACAACCACAAAACGCCATCACCGAGCTGCGAACTATAGTTTTCGTACTCCGCACACGCATAACGCCGGTGGTCGATACAGGCCACGATAGGCCACTTCTCGCTTCGTGTGACCGCCGCCGACCACTAAACGCTAATACAAAACGCCATATAATGGGTTAATAAAAGTAGTGGCTACTGACCACAAGTGTCTGTCACGCACTTCCTTTAATAAGTAGCCGCTTCCAGCTACAAGTGGCAGCGTTTTGTGGCTGTAGCGCCTGTGGCCCGTGTGCGACAAGCCATAGAGAACGTTAATAGTAAGTTTGTACCCGTCGTCACTTTTTTTTCCAACACTTCGCCAAATTACGAACTACCTAATACATAATGCATGATCAGCCTATAATGTTCCCACTGCTGGGACACAGACCTCCTCTCGTTGAGAGTGAGTGGACTGTAATCTACCACGCGGGCCCAGTGCAGGTTGGTACATCACATGTCTTCGAATTTTTGGTTCTAGGACATGCCGATTTCCTCACAACGTTTTCGTTTTGAGAGCCGTGGTGCTAAGCCACCACTGCTCTCACAGGAGTATCTAATGCTGGAGACCAATTGGTGCAGTCATATCAATCAATCAATTTTCAATATAAGTTCTCCCCGGATTACTGCATCATTAGTTCATTATCTACCCAATAAATAAAAATAATAGGTAAAAATAATCCCATTCCTATTTGAAAAATACCTCAAAATTGATTCGTTCATATCTGATAAATGAGGTGGATATAAAATATATTCTCACTTTGCAAGCTCAATGAAATTAATGTTTTAATCGGTTCAGATTTATTGATCATCATAATAATTAAGTTATTACTGATGCGACATCTGTGTATTCATAAATAATTTATTGGTAAATTCAAATATTTTGCTGTGCGTGCGGGGTGAATCATTTGATTAAAAGTTGTTAATGTTTTGTCAATCGACCGATTACCACACTCGTGGCTATGCATAGTTTATTAATATATTAATATTTGCGCTATTAAAGACCAGCGGTTGGTGTTGGTTAGTCCTTCATTAGTAGCCCATACTTACCATACTGAATGGTGGTTGTTTAAGGGCGTGGTTGTTTATGAAGCATTCAAGAGCTCGTGGATCTTTGACAGTCGTTACGGGTCGTCAGAAGCCCGAAAGTCTAACAACCAGTCTTATCAAGAGGTATCGTATTACCCAGTAACTGGGTTATGGAGGTCAGATAGGCAGTCGCTCCATGTAAAATACTGGTACACAGCTGCATCCGGTCAGACTGGAAGCCGACCCCAACATATTTGGGAAAAGGCTAGGCAGATGATGAAGGTTTCAAGGGTCTGTGGTAATCTATAGTCTCAGTACTACTACATAACAAAACATCACGCCTGTATTTCCCGAAGGAATAGGCAGAGGTGTACATATGTTATACCCTAGTTATGTTTAAGTCCCATGTAACAAGGGGCGAGCCTATTGCCATCAACCGGGCACAAATCCAGACTCCGAGCTGCTACTGAGAAATTCCGGATAGAAAAACCCAATAACACTTTGCCAGACCCCGGAATCGAACCCAGGACCTCATGCTCAGCAGGAGCGCTTGCAACCATTAGAACAACAGGGCAGTTTATTGTATAACTACCACTAATAAACTTTTAAACGTTAATCATCAGTCTATATTGAAACAGTGCGCTTTCTCCCCGTTTAATAAGCCAACTTGCAGCATCCGAATGCCCCGGGCTGCGCAAACAGGCGTTATTATAGCGCTGTATATGTATGATACCTCGTCATAGGTGTAATTCCGCTCATATTAAAAAGAAGAGAGAGCAGTGGTGGCTCAGTAGTAACGGCCCCGACTTACGAGTCATGGGTTCAAACTCAGGCAGGCGCTTTACTTGGTATAAATCATTTCATCACCACTGCTCTCAAAACGGTGAATAAAAACATTGTGAGGAAACAGGCATGCCCTAGAACCAAAAATTCGAAGACACGTGACATCTACCCCACCCGCACTGTGCCCGTGTGGTAGATTACAGCCCACTCCCTCTCGAAGAGAGGAGGCCTGTGTCCCAGCAGTGGGAACATTATATGTTGATTATGCTTATGCTACGTATTAACAAAAAGCTGGGTGCAGCAAACCCAAGTTGGAATCGTCTTTAGACAAAATTTTGCTGCATGAAAACAATGATAGCACGCACAACACAATCATTGTTAACAAAATATCAAGATAAATTAAAAAAAAAATATTAAAAAATTAAATATTATTAAGATTTTTTTAATTCATTGCTGTTTGCCAGGTTCGGTTTTTTTATGGGACGTTTATTTTTATTTGATTTTTTTAATGACCTGCCTTTGTACTATGGGGCTGAGCAGATCACTACGTGGTGTACGTATCTGATATGTAGTGGGAGATGTATATTTTACTGTGTAGGGAAGGCTTCAACACTACAATCACAGACACATGGGTGCATTATATTATTATGTAATAGCTTATAAAAAGCACGTTACCTCACAAACGTAATATTACCACTGACCCAATATGAAACAATTTTCCTATCCTGTCAAATTTCAAACTATTCTATCTACTAAAATCAGCGTTTGTCTTTTAAACCAATCAAACAACTCGCGAAGGTTTCACGCTAAAAGCAGACCTGATTAAAGCCTCTACAGCACCTACTTTCTAAGTTAAGGCTCCTGCAAACAGGCGCGAAACGCGACGCGAACGCACGCAACACAAAGGCACTGCGTGTCGCGCGACGAGCGGTGCCTTTGTGTCACGTCGAGCGTCGCGCGTAATCATTGATATAATCGATGCTTATAATGGTCTCAAAAGCCAACCCGCATAAAGTAAGTGTGGTGATCATTGCTCATTAATTCTCTGTATGAGAAGACGTCTTTGACCTCCCTGTGGAGACAATCTCAAGCCGGTACAAGGTAGGGTTGTTTGCACGTGGAATTTCTGCCCATCCCTAAGGGCCAAAGTCGTCACTTTACACTTGTTTTGTAGGTACAAAGCCGCCCAAGTATTATGACATGATTAATATTATACCGTCACAGATTTAACCCTACAATTTATATGGGCCGGTCGTAAAAGCTCTGTAATGTACTCGGCATTTTAATATATCACTTTAATGAGTGTACAAGTAATTGCAATAATTATGGTTTAAGCAATGATTGGTTTTCTGGTTAATTGTTGTTAACAAGGGAGGTTGAGACCTATGCTTATTGTATTCCTGTGAGCAGAAAAATGCATGCGTGCCCGGTGGATGGTAAATAGGCTAGCCCCGTATTACAAGGGACTTAAGAGGGCCCTTTCCAGTCCGTCTATCGTCAACGCGAATATGGTTGAAAAGCTTGTTGTTTCATCCAGCGCAATTGAGAACTACTAACAAGCTAGTGAGAACGCGATAACATTGAACGAAAAATAGTGTGCGGAGAATTTATAGAACTTGTTCCAGGATATACGTGTTTTTGAAATGAAATGAAATGAAATGAATTTATTTGCCAGAATATAGGTACTTACATAATAAAATGGTAAAATAATTTTAGTCTCACTATATTCTACTTATCAGTCGTGCAAATATTTCTAGTAGGGGAGACCGGGTACAAAAGTAACGGCGGGTCGAAAGTAACAAATGCTCTGTAGATATATCCAACAGTCAAACACCACGTCTATGTCGTAAGTTCACAGCGGGGCGGTACCCCCCTCGCTTGCGTTCAGTCGCCACGCGTGCCTCGCGCTGTTCGGTTGTGTGAGAAGACGCTTTGTGATTTCGCAAACCAAACGTAAGTATTTTGTTGTTTTATTATTTAGTGTTTTCGTAGTCTTTTAAAGAGGATAACAATCTGAATATTTCCATGTTAATTCTTGGTTAGATTGATTACACAGTATTTTAATTCATTTTTGTTTAGCATGTTTTGTTTTAAGGTTATCTTTTATATTTTAACAGAAATGTGGTCGGGTACAAAAGTAACATAGCCGTATGGGTACACAAGTAACATGTTACTTTTGTCCCCGTACTGACTTGTTAACTTTTTTTTGCTTATATTTTATATATGTGTATATTTATTTTAACAGGATGCCGCGACAACGCATCAGAACTACCACGCGAGGAACTACTGACACGGAAGTATACCGAAAAGCGGCTGAAGAGCATGCAAGAGATGGTACAAAAATTAGAGCCTTGGCAAAAAAATATAATGTTTGTCATGTAACATTATATAGATATATAAAAAAAATTGAAGCAGGAAATACTAGCGCCGTTGTGGGTTATCGTTGTGTCAATAGAGTTTTCAATAATGATGAGGAAAAATGTCTACGGGACTATTTGATCGAGTGCTCTGGAGTTTACTTCGGGCTATCTCCACCTGAAGTTCGTAAACTGGCATATGAGTTGGCGGTAAAAAATGGAAAAACATTTCCTGAAAAGTGGCATGATACTCAAATGGCGGGTAAGGAGTGGTTGACTGGTTTTCTGAAACGCCACCCGAGCCTTTCTTTGAGGACACCTCAAGCAACAAGCCTGTCGCGAGCCTCGAGCTTCAACGAACATAATGTGAGTAAGTTTTTTGATAATCTTGCTGAAGTAATGGACAGGTATAAATTTGAGCCTAAGGATATCTGGAATATGGATGAGACAGGTGTGACCACTGTACAAAGACCTAGCAAGATTCTAGCTCAAAAAGGAATTAAACAAGTAGGTGCAATAACATCAGCAGAACGTGGGAGATTAGTAACTGTTGCTGTTGCGATTAATGCTCAAGGTGGACACATACCTCCCTTTTTTGTTTTCCCATTAAAGCGATACCAAGAGCACATGATACGAGAAGGACCTGTTGGTTGTGCCGGAGCTGGCAATGCTAGTGGATGGATGCAGGAAGCAGAATTTTTACTATTTCTAGAACACTTTAAAAGGCAAGTCAAGCCAACAGTCGATCAAAAATGCTTGTTATTGCTCGACAATCATGCATCTCATATATCTATCCAAGCTCTAGATTTTTGTAAAAAACATGGAATAGTATTGCTGTCGTTTCCACCCCATTGCACCCATAAGCTTCAGCCTTTAGATAGAGCAGTATTCGGAACATTCAAAAAAATGATAAACGCCGCAACAGACAACTGGATGCGGAATCATCCTGGTCAAACAATGACTATCCATTACATTCCTGGAATTGTTAGAGAAGCATTTCCTGCTTCAGTCACCGATCGAAATACAATAGCCGGATTTACCTGTACCGGTATAAGTCCATTTAATAGGAATATATTTACTGCTGTTGATTATGCACCATCGTCTGTTACTGATCGGCCTTTACAAATAAACAGTGAAATTCCATCTAATGACGTGTTGACTAGTTTTGATGCAACAACCACCACCCAAGTTGATCCAGATACTCCAGTTGATAATCTTCCAGCGTCGAGTGACCAAACTATCGAGCACACAGCCATCAATGATTTGTCAAATATATTATCATCTAATCAAGGATCCCATTCGCCCATACCAGGACCTAGCGGGTTGCAGCAAGAAAATTCTTCTCAGCCATTTGATTTAACACCTAAAGATCTGAGGCCCTTACCACAAGCAGGCCCCAGGACTGTGTCAAGCAGAGGACGTAAAAGACGTAAGACAGCAATATTGACGGACACGCCCGAAAAAAACGCAATTGAGGAAGAATACCTAGAAAGAAATAAAGCTAAGAGAACGGTTTTACCACTTGATACTGGAAATGACAAGAAAAAGATGATATCTACGAAAGGGAAGGGAAAAGGAAAAAAGACTAAGAAGGCAGCTGAAGAGAAAGAAAACAAATCAGACGACGAAGACTGCTTTTGTCTCGTTTGTTTAGAAACCTTTGGCAATAGCCGGCCAAGTGAACAGTGGGTTCAATGCCTATCATGCAAAATGTGGTCACATGCTGAATGTGTCCATGATGATGCTAATTATATATGTCACAATTGTGAGTCTGAATAAATAAGGCTGATTATAATAATGATTACTTAAAGTTTAAAAAAACTGATCTCATAATTAGAAGAAGAAATAATAATTTGTTTTGTTTTGTTTAAAATATTTTTTTTAAGTTTTTAAGCATTTTAAATGCAACTTCTTTGGATAAAAAGTCTTAAAATAAATAATATGTTGATTTAATATGTCATATTGTTTTCTTTACAAACCTTTTTGGCCTGTTACTTTTGACCCACAATGTGTTACTTTCGTCCTGCCTATGTGGTCAGAAGTAACAACTTCCCATTTTTTTTCGAGTCTCTGTGATTCACATCAAATGAACAATAAAAATCGAAATTGAGATATTGATGTAAAGACCATAAATGAAATATTGAAATAGTTATATTAATTTCTATAAAATAATCACACCCAACCAGAAATCAAAGTAAAAGTACAAAATGTTACTTTTGTACCCGGTCTCCCCTACATGCATAATAGTATATTGAAATTACATCAATGTCATTAGTCACACACATCATAATCATAATAAAATTTAGAGTCTTACTTCATTACTATTAATTATAGGCACATTACATTATAAAATATATTAAAATTATTAGATTATATCTCACAGTCAAGACAGTTCATCAATTTATTGCTTAAATTTATAAATACTGTCAATAATTATAATTTATATAAGTGTTCGTAAGATAGTTATGAATCATGTCTGTTTAAAATTTAAATAATCATCTATTGAATAAAAACATCTGTCACAAAGCCAATTGTTTAAAGTTCTATTAATATTCTATATTCTATATTCTATTATTATTATTATTCTAAGTTATTCATTTTTCTTATTTGTTCTGGTAGTTTATTATAAATTTTTACCGCCAGTGAGCGTTTTTGAGTAAGCCTTACAAGTTTGTGAAATAAATGTTTGTCATTTAGAATCTCCATTACATGTGCGAGGTTTCTATGAAGATGTTTTGTTTACTTTTATAATTTACAAGCTGTGCCCCACGACTTCGTTCGCGTGGAAGTCGTAAGATACACAATATACTAAAATATCACCACATTTTAATAAAACTCTCCTGTCCCGCCGCGTTACATCGCCCACCCGCGGCATTTGTTCACAATTTCATGGGTTTTAATTTTTTTTGAGGCTTATACTGAATTTGTTTCTCCAAATTTTGATTTTTTTTTTGCTTTCATAGAAAGCTAGATATAATGCACAAGATACCTATTAGTTCAAAAATTTCAAAGAAAGATGTGTTACAACACCATAGCTAATAAAAGCGCCAACGGAATCCTAAGGATGATCTCTGAGAGGCCAGAGTCTGCAGTGCTGGGGAGATTCGTCCAGCTTCATGTGACGAGATGACATTATGATATTATTGACATTCTTGACATCAATGATTTGTTTAATTGTATTTTTGAATTATGTTATTTTTATTTTATTTTTATGAATGTTTGAAATACTAACATAGATTTAAGACCATGTAACTAACAATTATGGACAAATTAATTTAGTCTGAATTAAAAAGAATTTAAATTTTAATAATCACGTCGCGTACGAGCGTTTGTCTGAAAAGTATAACGGGTTGGTTACTCAAGGTGAACCCGCAGAGGTACCCCGCGAAATTCAAATTTTCTTGCGTTTTTTGGAATTTGCAGGTCAGTGTCAGGCTGTATCTTGATCAAAGTATGATTCGTGACTATAAAAAATATCTATGTATTTACATAATTATAACCATAATGAATCATCTCTCTAAGTTATATTTGTACTAAAATGTCATGATTTCCGAAATTATAAAGGTAATTCTTTACAATCCCATAGAAAATGGAGTGTCTAACTAATAAATGCGTAACCCCGTCAAACGACTGCTTAGTAGAAGCCGTGAAAGCGCTCAATGATTTTCACGATTATATTTAATGTCGTTTCGAGTGTATATTTCTTATGAACAATCGCCTGGTTCATACGAAATTATTTTGTGGCATAAACATAAGCATAATCAGCCTATAATGTTCCCACTGCTGGGACACAGGCCTCCTTTCTTCGAGAGGGAGTGGGCTGTAATCTACCACGCGGGCCCAGTGCGGGTTGGTAGATGTCATATGTCTTCGATTTTTTGGTTCTAGAACATGCCGGTTTCCTCAAGATGTTTTCCTTCACCGTTTTGAGAGCAGTGGTGATGAAATGATTTACACAAAGTCAAGCGCCTGCCTGGTATCGAATTCACGACCTACGACTCGTTTGTCGAGGCCGTTACCACTGGGCCATCACTGCCCTGACATTTGTCGGGTTAAGCAAAATTAAAGTGGTCCAATTTTGATGCGGCTGCACCAAGTTTGACTGTTCAGATGCGAAATCCTTTTCAACAATAATAATAATAGTTGTAATTTTATAAACCTAGTCTTTACATGATATACCATCACGCCTTGTTTCCCCGAAGGTTACACCCACTCGCCAGTTATGTTTAAACCAGAAGCCCAATTCCCGTAATTAAAAACGTTCAAAATCATCTTGGTGACAACTAAATGTCAAAAACTTGTCAAAAATGTAGGGAAATTATAGGTATTTTTGACATATTATTTAGACTGAGATCAGACTGAATGTTCTTAAAATTACGGGAATTGCCCCTCTGTTATTATCCAACTGAATGACTATATTTTCAAATGTAGGTAGGTAAAGTAGAAAAACGAATCCATGGATGCATACATAAACTCACGCCTTATACCTATGGGGGTAGGCAGAAACTACAGAACGCCACCTGATACGATCCTTACATACTCCTTTTGCCTCGTCACCGATAAGGTCACTATATGTCCTTCTAGGGCCACCTCTCCCAGCGTTTCCACTCACATCTGCCTTGTAAATACTCCACGAGGATATCCCCACGAAGAAAAGTTACAGTCTGTGGTCCGCCGTCGAGTGAATGCGCTCTTGACACTTCATACTAACGAATATGTGTTTTGCGAATTTGATCCTTATTACTACTAGAAATTGTCCAATTGACACCTGTCAGGAACCCATTCTCTCAACGGCCGGATTGTATATTATTATTCACGAGCATTGATCGCGACGGTTACTCAGTATGATAATGACGATAAGCAACTATCTATAGCACTAAGCATTTGCGATAACACAGGGACTTCTGCATCTGTTATCATTAAACCTTTGTATAAAGATCACCCCTTATCAAAAACATTTGACAGGTATGCCAAAAGGCAAAAATTTTCGATAAAAGAGATTGCGCGAGAAAAGTTCATCCTATTCGGTTATGAACTCGAACGAAGAGGATTCTGGTGTTATTTTATAAAGAAATTGAAGATAAGATTAATTCATAGGAATAAAAAGCTTCATATTACCTGATAGTGTTTCATGGAGGAGCTTGTGATTGAATAATAACAGCCACACGGTTCGGTCGAAAGTTAAGCTACGCTAGCCGCGGTCAGTTCGTGGATAGGTGACCTGTATTAGATATTGAGACCCTTCGATGCCTCGATGGTCGCGCCTGTCATTCGTAGATCTTTGACAGTCGTTACTGGTAGTCGAAGCTCAAAAGTTTGATAGCCAGTCTTACCAAGGGGTATCGTGTTACTCAGTTATTGGGTTGTGTAGGTCAGATAGGAGTCGCTCCATGTAAAATATTCAGGTATTCTGCTGCATCCAGTTAGACTAGAAGCTGACACCAACATAATAAGGCTAGGCAGTTTGAGTGTTTGATGGAATGCATGGATTTTATGAGAAACTAGATGTTGCCCGCGAACCGTCAGCGATCGAGGATGAAAAGTAGCCTATGTTCTTTCCTGATCCCAGGCTACCTACCTATATTCTGTCTTCATAATAATCGGTTCAGTAGTTTAAGCGTGAAAAGGTGACAGACAGACAGACACACATTTATAATATCACATAGTACTCGTATATATGGATTTAACGCTCCCCAAATATGTACCTATTCAAACCTCGGGGTTTAATTTAATTTCTTATTTGACGAGTGTTGCCTTCTTTCCCCATTTTATAAACGCTTATTGAACAATTTTGATGAAACAATTAATATTGTAAAATAGAGACCAAGGCATGCACAAAGACACGGAAATTTCTAATGAAACCGTTGAATAATTTAACATATTGATTAGGGGCTGAATGCGAAGATGTGGGAGGCTCAATTAGCAAGACAACTTCCTCCCCCGACCTCCGTGAGACAAACTTTACTGAACTCACAGGGGTCATTTATATTTTATCAGTTCAAGAGTGATTTAGAAATAATTAGACATTGTTATTAACAAAGAAATAATATTCATATTATAAAATACATAACATAACATCACGCTTTGTTTCCCAGAAGGGTTGGGCAGAGGTGAACCTATACACACACCCACATTTCGCCAGTTATGTTTAAGTCCCATGTAATAGGGGGCGAGCCTATTGCCATCAACCGGGCACAAATCTAAACTCGGAGCTGCTACTGAGAAATATTGACATAAGGAGTGAAAGCAATAAAAAACTGATTTAAAAATAAAATTAAAAGATATTATTTAGTTTGTCAAAGTGCTAACCTGAGCCTTAAGTATTTTAAGTTTTAGTAGTGTATAAAAGCTCGCCAGAGCCCACAGTCAAACCGCTACTACGTTTTTGTGGGGCTTAGTTTTTAATTAGCATTCTGTAACGTATAGTAATAAATTTAAAAAAATCGAATAACACTGCCCGACCCGGGAATCGAACCCAAGACCTCATGGTCAGCAGTAGCGCTTGCGACCACTAGACCAACGAGCCAGTCACAGAAATAAATAAACTTGAATTAGGGGTAGACTTGAAATCCTGAAAAGAAATGCTATATGACTGTATCCAAGACTTTGATCTAAGCATATATGGTTATTTTCCTCAATTTCTACAATTTTTCATAAATTTTCACATCGGAAAGTTTTCTTTGTAAAAATAAACACACAACATCACGCCTTGTTTCCCGAAGGGTTAGGCAGAGGTGTACATATAGTACTCCCACATTTCGCCAGTTATGTTTATCCCCATGTAATAGGGGGTGAGCCTATTGCCATTTATCGGGCACAAATCCAGATTCCGGGCTGCTACTGAGAAATTCCAGATAGAAAAACCCAATAACACTTTGCCCGACCTGGGAATCGAATCCAGGACCTCATGCTCAGCAGTAGCGCTTGCGACCACTAGGCCAACGAGGCAGTCTTGTAAAAAATAATTACCATTATAACTAACCTCCATTGGTTACTAGCATAAATTAAACCACTCCTTTTCTTTTTCATATTGGGTAGGTACAAATAATTTTGAAACCCGCACAATACTCCTCTATCGATCTATCTACTTCACGGTAGGTGTACCTCAATTTGCAGACAGGTATCCGAACGGGAAGGTAATTTAACCCAATAGTCTGCAGTACCGATTATCTAAATACTTGTCCATGCGACTATCGTTTGTTTGCCCGGGCCACGGGCGCCAGACCACCCGTGTTCACCAACCCTGCTTTGTCAGGACCGACACTTTACTAATTGCATTTCAGATAAATCCCTCGAGTATTGCAGGGTTAAATAATAATATATCAAAGGTTTAATTAGTTTCTATTTCAGTTCTATTTATTCTAGTGATTGGTTTAGTATTGATTTTATGGTTGATTTGCATTTACATTAGTAATGTAGCGAGTTAAATCCCTTGACACTATATATATACACTATGCATACTCGACAATATATAACTGCCTCGTTGGTCTAGTGGTCGCAAGTGCTACTGCGGACCATGAGATCCTGGGTTCGGTTCCCGGGTCGGACAAAGTGTTATTGGGTTTTTTCCATCTGGAATTTCTCAGTAGCAGCCCGGAGTCTGGATTTGTGCCCGGTTTATGGCAATAGGCTCCCATTACATGGGACATAAACTTAGCTGGTGAAATGTGAGTATACTATTCTTACATCCCTGCCCATCTCTTCGGGGAATACAGGCGTGACTATATCCATACTAATATTATAAATGTGAAAGTAGAAGTCTGTCTGTTTGTCTATTACCTTTTCAAGTCTTAACTGCTAAGTGGATTTCGGTGAAATCCCGAGACCATGACCTGGGTTAGAACATAGCATTGTTTTTATCTCGGTAGTACGTTCCCGTGGGATAATTTCCGACCTCCAAGCAGGCGAAGCTGCGTTCAAAACGTGACACTTCACAATGAAAAACTGTCACTTTAGGACTGACGTTTGGATACATAACTTGCTATTTAAACTAAACTCGCTACTTAACTAATGCAAATGTAAATCAACCTTTAGTGATGACCGATTCTCCCTTAAACTGTTTTTCTTTCTCTCAAATTGTTTGCAGCAAAGTGAAATTTTTTGAATAGCACTACTGTTAGCCCTGGAAAATAAGACTTATCACAGCAGAACACAAACAAACCTAATAAGCAATAAAAAAACCTTTAGATATGGAAACCACGTGTACAGTCACGAAAATTAATTGTAAAGCAAATTGCCGTCAATTTCCCGTGTTATAGCCGAACAAATTGTTCCATTTCTAACAGAGCACCTGCCATCTAATCTCTTCACCACCCTTGGTTGACTGGTAGAGAATGCCTAAGGCATTAAGTCCGCCTTTGTACTTTTTTAAGTGTGAAAAGTTTAAATAAATAAATAAACAACTGTAAAAAACGACGGTTGTGATTTGATTATACGAACAATTTAATTTGGTAGTCAATTTGCTTAACGATTAATTTCCGTAACTTTACATGTCAAGTTACCTTCAAATAACAAACTATAACTCTTGTTACTGGTAATGAGATTATTTTAAGGGATTATAGTCCACAATCAACTGAGTAGGTTTAGCTAATACAGAAAATATCACCTCGGTCACAAATATACGCGCCGTTGCGTCGCAATTCCGAATGGCGATGTATATGAGGCTTATATCAGTAGAGATTATTATTATGATTTGTGATAACAGCTAATCTAGGTATTAGGAAAATGATGCCGTTATTGTTTTTGAAGTGAAAACTTTTCTAGGCGTACTTTGTGCTCTTTCTGAACAATGAACAAAACTGGACCGTCACGCTCGGCTCCAGTCGGTCGGCGACTCTGAATCGCGCAGTGGCGAAGCCTTCATACAACCCGATTCCTATCGGCTTCCCTTCGGAATCACCACTCTTCTTAATGTCTTATATTGCCAAATAATATGGTACACCTATGTGTGTAACTGTGTATCATATCACATTATATATATATCTAATACCAGTTTAATACAGTCATCATAGGATTAAACACATTACAAAAATGCCTATAATTCTGTCTGAGTTTATGAGAAATTAACATTTTTTCTTTGGCTTCCCTCTAATGATAATTGTAGCTGCGCCACTGGAATCGCGTATACTCGGCTCCATTCGTAAGTTTTTATTTTCTCTTATATCGTGTTGTCTCACACCCCTTTTTTGTTGTGTGTTGGTCCTGAGTACGGATACATACCGACTAAGTATTCAAACTCAAACTCAAAGCATTTATTATTAATATTAAATAAACCAATTACAGGTACTTTTGAATTGTCAAAGAGTCGGTCAGTTAGTTAGAAAGTTCAAGCTAGTTGCCCATTCCAAAGCATAGATCTCTATGGAGAAGAACGGGCAAGAAACTCCACGGACACTCTTTTAAATCAAAATATTGTTACAAAATATTAGTTATATCATTCATGTTGAAATTAAGTACCTATGTGAGAACAATGTAGAAAGACGTGCACGTTAAAAGCGTCCGCAACAAAAAGATAAGAGTCAAAAACGATTCCAAAATTTAAATCAGCCGTGGCAGCTAAGAGATGACCAGTCTCTACTGACGGCGCCCGTTCACGAACATGACGCATGGATCAGCACAATCAGCTCAACCATTTTGAAGGGAACTTAATGATCCAACACACACGCCACCACCAGCGAGACATTTGAGTGAGAATGACATACTCTCAGTGGCCAGGGCAAATGCAAATTCAAGTTAATGAAAGACGTAACCAGTTAATGGCAGCTTTATAGTGGGTAGGTACATATATTATAATTGTAAAGCTTCAGATTGTTGAAAATCAATACTTTTTCACTCATTTTCTTCATCTAAACTAAAGCACGTTTGGTCAAGGCGTCGTTGTTGCAGGTCAATATTGCAACGTATGTCAGATCACACGATTTTCTCATCGGTACTGCGACGGATTAGCCAAGCGTAAGAAAGTTGGCTTGTTTGTTTTAGTTCTTTTGCAGCGCGACAACTTGCATAAATAAAGTCAATGAGCTTATACCGCTTGGCATTTCCGAGATGCTCAATTTTTCTCTTGAACTATAGCTTATTTGACGGTTTTGAAAAGTTTACAAGCAAGCGAAACTAGTGTTCTGCGACTCAAAAACGTGTTTACAATGCCGTTAGAGCGTTTACGACGTACGGCATTTCAACAAACTTTCAAGTTCTCGTTTTTCGAAATGAATGAACCGATTTTAATGAAACTTCCTACACATAAGCAGCATGTATAGGTCTAAAAATGTTATCGAGAACATTTTCGAAAAACAGTGTTACAGCTAAATTCGACCGATTAGAAATTTTCCATAGAAACGGAGATTTGCAACTATGTTTTTTTAAATAAGATATTTCAAAAATGTTCTTAACTAAAGTTTTTTGATCTATGTATCCTGCTTATGCGTATGAAGTTTCATTAAAATCGGTTCACTCATTGCGAAAAACAAGGACTTGAAAGTTTGTATGAAATGCCGTACGTCGTAAACGCTCCGAAAGTCTCGCCACACGCGTTCTTAACACCTGTCAGTTTCATACTAACGAATATGTGTTTTTTTATTTATTTATTTATTTATTTATTTATTTATTTAAGCAGTATGGAAGACTTACAGCTAAAACAAACAGGCCAAGTTCAGTAAATAAGACTGTCAGCCAATTACAAGTCTTCACTTATAAAAAATAGAAAAAGTAAGTAATTTCTATGGACATTGACACCAACTTATTCAGTAATATAACAATACTATATATAAAGTTGCTCGCACTGCAAAACGATCACTATAACTATCAACAATGTTTAACAACTTATAGGAAAAAGTTTCGGCTTAAGCACCTCCTGGCTGAGGACACACTAGTTGTGAAGGGATCCAAATCGTGCTGCTTGCAAAGCTTGTTTAAATTTTTGCTTGCACGCACGATGTATGAGTTCTTCCTATATTTTGTTGAGGCAAATGGCACACGTAAAGGTGGATTATATCGTTTAGACCTCCTGGGAGTGTTGAAATAGAATTTTGACAAAATATCGGAGCAGTTAATGTGATTGTTAAAGATTTTCAAAAGCAGAACAGAACAGTTTTGCGAATTTGATCCTTATTACAACTAGAAATTGTCCTACTGACAGGTGTCAGGAGCACATTCTCTCGACGGCCGGATTGTAGGGTACGTCCAGTTTTATTTTTTTATGTACTACCTACTTTAATGTTTGCATATAATTCACATGGCGAAGTAGTAAATCGACTTCTAAAAACATGAAAGTCACGAAAGTCATCACATGAAAACATTACGTAAAGTATTCCAACACTGTTATATAAACCGAAACATACCAAAACAAGGTACCGTCATAAATTATTGCTGAAATATTTTCGACATTCGTGACCGTCGCTTTTCAAGTATGGGACTGTCGAAACAAATGTCAAATGTATTTATGTCAGAGCAATTTTTCATAGCTCTGGAACTTTGGGAATATGCTTTTGATATATGATAATATCAGGTATATGTGAGTGTTTCGAGTATTTGTGTCATGCAGTTCAAACAATTTAAATTGCTTGCATTTGTCTCGATTTGAGCATGGTCTGTCGATTTTTCTTTTGTATCCTTTTATAAAAGAGACCTACGGGATTTTCAAACTTATATAGCATTTACTAAACACGTAACCTGTAATTTCTATATGATTGTGGCAAGGGGATTTATTGCCAAGAATTTATAGTAACGATTACTTAGTTGTCAAATTTTAGAAACAAAAGCCTATAAAGGACTTTTCGAGGTATTCCACTCAGAGCACTGATTTAAACGGCACTTGCCCGAACGGCACTTAAGCTATTACACTAACCGCACTAAAAAAAACATTTTATAAGTGCGGTTCTATGGAACAGTTTTTATAAAATTATTCTGCAGCCTCTGGTCAGACCAGTAAATAAATAAAAAAAGGGTAATAAAGGACATAGCAAACACATAAGGCAAGTCTGGCAGACTAATACATTCTACATACTTGTAAATTGTAGTTATTTATGTATATTAGTAATGTATATTATTCCACTTTATATTCTGCAAAATCCTCAAACCTCAGAGTACCTATGTGGTTGACTATGTATCAAATATCTTCTCAAAGGTCTATTCAAATCTCCCCTCAGTACCTGCCTACGTTTGTACGAATTTTAAGCTTCATTTGATCTATTCGTGAGACCTTACTTACTTTACTTTAGATATATTTAATACTAAAAAAGCTACATTCAGGAAGCAATTAATAATGTCAATATGTGACGAACTGACAAATACATCTGAACGAAATAAATAAATACATGGGGTTGTACAGAAGGTATAAGACAATCACCACACACACACACCGCTATAACATACTCACACACCCACTTTAACTCCTCAGGCACACACACTTTCACACGCTGTATTCTTAGCTATGTAAGTATAGATATTAAATTGTAAGTCCTTAATTGGCTGTAGGATTAGTTAAAATAGTTTAGGTAAAGATTGTAAAAGAGCTGTGGATTTTGTAATAAATAAATAAATAAATAAATTATTATTGCCGTAGATACTGTACCTCTTTCTATCAGTTCGATAGTTTCAACCTTTGTGAAGTTTCAATTTGCGGGGAGTTTTTTTTTTAAACAGGGAAGGTACTTACGAGGTGGAGTATACTTAGCTGAATATTTGGAATGATGTGACGATGTAAAACATATTTTTTTTAAGAGGCTTTCAATAAAAAAGGGAAGTATTTAACTGATCCTCTAAAAACTTATTAACCATCTAATAATGGACGATTTTGAAAATAAATGAAACTCTTTTTAACTTTCTCGCCTTTTCTCACAGTTGGTCGCAGTAACTGAGATAGGTTACCAAACAGGTTAGGTTAGATTGGGACCGTGATCAACCGAGCGCGAGCCGAGCGAGCGGAGCGACCGGTGCCGTAGCAGCGGCCGGCTACATCCAACTTGTTCTCAGTTACTTGGCTATTTATTATTTTTTGGACCCCGAAATGGGAATTATTAGAGGTTCGATTACATATATGCCAATAAAAAAATAAGACGATTTTATACGTGAATTTGTTTAAATATTTATATCGTGAGATGAAGTATATTCTGTTTGAAGAAAAACAGGACTATATTCCAGGTAGTATTCATTAGCTGATAAGGCAACTAATACAGGATAATTTTAAAAGGAGTGCGAATATTTCAGGAGGTAATCAGGTGCATAAAACTGGACAACTTTCCCCAAGGAACATATGTCGAAATCTTAAAATTGAAAATCGACTTTTCATACAAAGTGATTGGTCACGTGACTTACTTTTGTATGAGAAGTTGAATTTTATTTTTTAGATTTCGACCTATGTTCCTTGGGGAAAGTTGTTCAGTTTTATGCACCTGATTACCTCCTGAAATATTCGCACTCCTTTTAAACTTATCCTGTATATTGAACTTCAAAAAAAAAATGTTTTAAATCCCGTGTTTCTATATTTATAGTAGGTACCTATAAGAGTTTTTCCAGAACAACTGGAAAAACTTATCACAAAATTTTAGCATTCCTAGCGAAGCTTAACTTTAATTTTTAGTTTAATAAATTAAACTGGATTAAAATGGAAATATAGACCAATATCATTCTATTTGCATGTAGGTTTTTTCTCAGTAATGACTGAGAAAAAACCTACATGCGGGTAGTCAGAACCCCAAAAGTCTGACAACCAGTCTTACCAAGGCATGCCGTGTTATCCAGTAACTGGGTTGCAGATGTCAGATATGCAGCCGCTCCATCTAAAATACTGGTATTCAGCTGCATCCGGTTAGACTGGAAGCCGACCCCAACATAGTTGGGAAAAGGCGAAGCACATGGGTGTAGGTTTTTTCTCAGCGGTATCAAAAACAAAACATTTTATCAAAGTTCCTTTCACAACAGCAAATCCTTCCAACAATACGTAAACTATACGTATTCACAAGTACACAAAGGCAGTAGATCCCTCACACAGCCCGGAAGGACAAGGCGGCGACAGTAAACACCATTAATCAAGCCACAGTATATACTATGACAAACAGATGCTACAGACAAAATGGCGGACCTTAACATCGTCAGGTTTATTTATCTTAGAACTAGATTAAAGCTCGTCTGGTCGTCTGGATATAATTGAATTATGTGGTAGTGCACCAATTTTGTTAATGTTGGCATCTGCTTGAAGCTATTTTATGATATTCTATTATTTATTTACTGGGAGGTATTTTTCGTGAAGGTCCGATAGGCACTCGCTCCATGTAAAATACTGGTATTCAGTTGTGTCTGGTTAGACTGGAAGCCGACCCCAACATAGTTGGGCAGAGGCTAGGAAGATGATGATCCCACTAGCTTTTGCCCGTGGCTTCGCCTGCGTGGAGGTCGAATATTAGCCGATGGAAACGTATACTACAGGGATAAAAGCATCCTATGTCTATCTGTGTGCCAAACATCGAAATCCGTTCAGGTGTTAAGACATGAATAGGTAACAGACAGACAGACAGAATTACTTTCGCATCTATATTAGTATGGATACCTAAGAAAATGAAGAAGTGTTTTTTTGTTAGCTCCGCTCCGCTGGTTTACCGGCAAATTCCCACAGGAACCGTGCATTTTTCTGGCAAACAAAATATATTTTGTCCCTCGGATGTTGTGTAGCTTTCTATCACTGGAAGATATTTTATGGATTAATTTTCAGATTACCTATTGCAAACTTACAACTTTACCTCTTTAGAATGAGTAAGCATAAGAATAAAAATCGGCAGTAATGCTTTGCCACACACCACGTCAGTTGTGTCCTCGGGGCACAAAGCGAAGGGGACGTCCGTGCGCTTTTCGCTAGTAGGACATAAAGTGACCTTATTGTTCTTCAGAATGGCCAGGTGCGTGTATGATCAGAGCGGCAATTCTCGTAATTTTAAGAACATTCACAGTCTGATCTCAGTCTCAAAATATCAAAAATACTTATAATTTCCCTACATTTTTGACATTTGATTGTCGCTGAGATGAGATTGCGACTAGATTTTGAACGTTTTTAGTTACGGGAATTGGGCTTCAGATATATGAACGTAAACGAGGCAAAAGGAGTATGTAAGCATCGTAGCAGACGTTCTGTAGTTTCTGCCTACCCCTATGGGAAGAAGGCTTGAGTTTATGTATGTATAAAAATAAAGCGTAGAAATATCAGAATATAAGTCCATTCAAACGCTGAAAGAAATAAAACTGAACAAAAACGGTCCTCTATATACGAATGAAAGAAATAAGAATATTTAAGAAGCAGCATATTTCGTTTAACTTTGGTCACAAAATATAAAATTCATGTTAAAAGTAAGCTAGGGCAGCTGCGCTTAAGGTTTGTAACTTGAAAGAAACTGTTAAGCATTGTGTTAGAAATAATTGGAGAAGCAGTTTTACGTTCTGAGTTTAATCATTTTAATGGGAACTGATTTTTACTATAACTGATTAATGCTGATTAACACATTTTTGCCGTATAGTAAACCCATTTAATACTGATTATAATAAATTGTTATTGTTTTTTCTGCTATCAATTCCTCAGTAGGTAACAGCTGCAGGCTGGATTTGACAAATCCAGCCTGGGGCCTCTGTACAGGGGGGCCAGCCTCAATAGGCTGGCCCCCCTATACAGAAGCCCCAGGCTTCATCATTATTCATCATTATTTCTTGCCCTTGTCCCATGTTACTTGGGGTCAGCACAACACGTTTTCTTCTTCCATTCTCCCTTATGTCACGTTATCATTCGCTCCCTATTATGTGGGAATTAAACATATCTGGCGAAATATGGGTGTACTACAGGTACACCTCAGCCTTACCCTTCGGGAAACAGGCGTGATATTGTGTTTATGATTATTACTCGAATCCTTATAATCTGACAAACTTGTCAAACTATTCAATACCAAAGCGGACTGTAAGTTTGGCGTGTTCTGTTATGAAACAAATTAGCAAATATTTAGTACGTAATTTCATGCAAATTAGGAGTATTTGTCAATTAAGGTTCGCCCTGCCCTCCAGATTCCAATATCTAAATATCAGACGAGCTATGCTCAAAGTAATGGTCTAGCAAGTATTTCCTTGAAATTATCTCCACCATAAAAAACATTATTCATTCTTATCAGCTCATAAAAACGTATCTCAATAAAAATGACACGAAGGTCTTTTTAAACGTTCCCGAGATTCTTTTGCTCTGTCCCTATTACATATCTTAATTCCGTTTCGACCTCGTATGGAACGTGTTGGGATGTTAATACCCCCGAGAGGAGGGCAGGGGGAAGCTGTTAAAGCTAATGACTTTATTATGACGTCACTTGTATATAAATTAATCTGCTCTGCCCTTTCAAGTCGTTTTATCGCGGACGTCTAAAGGAATGAGAAAATGCTTAATCTTTTTCCGGATGATGCGATGTTTTATTGTTTTGTAAATTACGTTTGTCTGTGATTTTTGGCAATTCATTAAAAATTTATGAAGACGCTATCTAAATAATCTGTTTTTTGACAATATACAGGATGTAAGGGACAGCCCTCCGCAGACTAACTCCTTATTTTGAATCATATTCCACGGGAAATATTCTCAGGCAAATTTCCATTTTTTTTATCGTATTTTCAGTTACTATTCCTGTACGCAGCACTCCATTTATGCAAATAAAACAGTTAAAATAAAAAAATCAGCAATGGATGTTGAAAAATACTCGGCGGCTGAAGGCTCGCTGCGCTGCCATTCGCTACGCGCGTCTTGCCACGGTAACGATACATTGCGTGTGAGGTAATAAAACAAATCAGGTTTATTGGTTTCTCATGTCATATCATCTTACTGTGATATATTGGATTCACCCCATCAGTCCGCGGAGGGCTGTCCCTTACACCCTGTATAACATAACTAGCAAAATGTGGGTGTAAGTACTACAGATAGGTACACCTCTGCCTAACCCTTCGAGGATTACAGGCGTGATGTCACGTTAAGTTATTACACAACTAACTATTTATACTAGGTACTAAATTAAATGGCTGACTAACTATACAAATAAATACATAAACAAAAATACACTTAGGCGTCGAAGTACTCGACCGCATCGCTGTCATCCGGAAACGTGCTTAAAGAAAAGACCGGCAACATTGCCACATTGACTGGCAATGGTAATAAGTATGATGACTGAAAATTTCTTTTTGTACGTCAGGTAGATTATTAAAAAATATTGGACACGTATTTTTCCTTTTTTACGTAATCAAAAGATTACGGCGAGACATTGAGTTAAAATGTGGCGTGACGTCACGCGTTACTAGATTTTATACTTAGTTGTGACGTAGTGTCTCGTTTGCATTTCGTAAAGTGAATCATGAAGTGAGTGTGAGTGAGTGAGTGGTCTGAGTTTGATAAAATTAACTTTTTATACTTAAATACTTTTTTTTTCTTTTTTCTATTTTTCTTTTCTTTTTTTTTTCGAAGTAAGTCAAATATTCAATAGTTTTCAGTCTGAATCAAAGACGTTATTATAGGGACTTAGGTTGAAGATAAAACACAGAAAAGAATATGAATGACAGCAGTATCTAAGAAACTGTACCACTCACAATGCAAACAAATTCGCTATACGGCGGACGATGAAAAATCTGTCAAAATAAAGTACGTTACCTTGAACTAAATCCCTTTTGCTGAACCCGGCGCGAAATCCCTGCAAGCGTTGGTAGGTGTTATAAAAATATCTGCGAGAAACGGAGAAATATTATGCAAACGAGAACGGTGGGAATTACAAGAACGGAGGGTATTACGAGAACCATGGGGTTTTACAACGCTGTTACATTGATTGTATATTAGTTGTATCATGATTCTATAATATTATGTTATGAGTATGCGTAGGTTGTGTGGAAGATAGATTGTGAATATCCTTCAATGTTATGTTCATTTAATAATTATTATTATTATACCTACCTAAAACGTAAAAGCTTATTACGCTGCGTGTGTTTACAGGCTACTAAATCAAAACTTCCCCAGATCAATTATTTCACAAAGACGTTAGAAACATACAAAAAGTCTATAAACTATATTTTCGGTATCTGAAGTCGTTACCAGACCTCGTAGCAATTACTTTTTTTTCAAAAATATTCTATGTATAATTTTGCCTGTTTAATTTCCTTCTCCGTTAGTTGAAATTTTAAGCTGTAAAAATGTAATGAAGACTTAAAATTTTGTCATTGTGTTTTTCCTCCCTAATTTCAATCACCACTTTATTTAAAAAAAAAGAACATTTAAAACAAGCTCAGTTTAAAGTTACCCCACTTTAAAACTTTCCGTTAAGTGTTAGATAATATTCTGAAACTCCGGACAGCTCATGAATTCTGCACAATATGGCTAAAACTCTTCTTGATAACGCCACAAAATAGCTACATAAAGCCAGCTCTACACAACGAGCGTAAACGCACACACACATAAACGCGCACGTACGGCGATCTCAAACAAATGCCAATCGCGAGTGCATTTGCACTCACTGTACGTGAAGCGTGTTTATGTGTGTGTGCGTTTTCGCTCATTGTATGCAGCCGATCTTCATATTATTCATATTCATGTTTTTATAGTTTGTGTTCCATAATGTTAACAAAATCTTACAATGCCTTAAAGCTTAGATTACGGTTAGTATAATATATATATATTTAAATATATATATTTTTTTTTTAATAAAAATAATATAAGGAAACAATTAACGATTTAAAGATGTTAATAATTGGTAACAGTAATTATTGTAAAATAAAACATTTATTTACATTAAGATCAGTACTGTATATTAAGATTATTTGGTAATTTGGTGTGGTTATAAAACATTTATTATTATAATATTCTGTACTTCTTTTATACCTACTATTCTGTGCTACCTAAATGTGCAAACGGGCTACCGAGTTTGTCATTACCTCCTCAACCACATTTTGACCGAGTTTTCAAACGAGGTTACTTGGGCGTGAGTTTCCTCTTTTTCGTAGAGTGACAAGGTGTGTAAAATCAGTTTGAAGTTTTGTACCTTGTTTACTGTAGGGTCCTTTTAAAATGTTAGTCTTCAAAATTTTTACGAGTGCATCGTGTGTTCAGCTAAATAATTTATTAATAAAATCGTATTAATGAAATCGTAAGATACACAATATACTAAATTAACAGCCACATTTTAATAAAACTCCCTCGTCCCCAGACCCGCCGCGTTGCATCGCCAGCCCGCGCTATTACTTCATTTTCGCTGCTTAGCGTTCTTTCTGATTTTTTTCTTTATGCTCGGCTTGTATGAGTCGTAGCGTGATGTTGAATAGCCTATAACCATCCGCAAGAATTGCGCTATCAAATGCAAAAATATTTTTTCTAATCCTCTTTCCTCCTCAGTTTTATTATTTTTGTTCACAATTTCATAGGTTTTTTTTTTGCGCGGAACCCTAAATATTTTTCTAAAATAAACGTGACCGAACCACCACCAACACTAGTTACTTTATAACATCAGCTATCGGCCAGTGAAAGTCCTGTCAACATCAGTCCAGCCGTTTTGGAGAGACAAACATTTTTAATTGTTTTTTTTTTTTTTGTTATAAGTACCGTATATAGTCATTAGTCACTTATTCATGAACAATAAATTGTATCTGAAATTACATTGCATAAAAAGAAAAGAAAATTAAATTACAGAAGGAAGAAACACACTAGGTAAATATTACAACAATGCATAATTACAATATATAGGAATTTCGTTATAGATCTTCAACATACTTTCATATGCATTTAGTAAAAAGCTGTTATTTTGACATTACAAATAGACACATCAATTTTATTTATTTGTATAGAGTATAGATGTACCCAGGATTTTGTAATATGTATGTATCTTGATTTAAAGAGTGTCCTTGGAGTTTCTTGTCTGTTCTTCTTTTTGGAATGGGCAACCAGCTTCAACTTTTTGACTAACTGACTGACTCCTCGACAGTTCAAAATTGACTGTAAATGCTTTAAATGGTAATGAGAAAAAAAAACATTATTCTTGGATAAAATGGTTTTTCATAGGAAAGTGCGAAATGTTGTAATGTGTTGTATTGTTTTTGATGGATAGTGTAAAGGCTCCAACAGACAGACGCGACATGCGACGCGACACAAAGGCTCAGCTCGTTGCGCGACACGCGATGCCTTTGTATCGCGCCTGTCTGCAGGAGCCTTAATAAAGTGAGCTTGCTTATAAGCTGTGCAAATATTTTAGAGCAAACTGCAAGTGCAGCAATTTTGTGTGCTGCAATGTTTAGATGCTGGTCAATGTGTATTTAGAAATAAGTTCAAAGTGAGAAAAACAGCCTACTGATGAAGTTTTTTTGTCAGTTATCACACTTATCAAGTTATCACCAATAGTTTCGCAAACGAAAATGTACCCGATAAATAATAATCCCACTGCTACACTCCCAACCAAAATTACACATCCAATTGTACCCATATAGTTCACTAGTTCATAACAGACCCTTTCGCTCAGTAACATTGAACAATACCGTTTCACGCTTCTAAGATAAACAGCCTCTTTGCTCCACGCCTCCTTGTTGAATGCCTCACTTTATCCCTTAATCTGGATCCTACGCATCCCTTACATGCTTACCTTTCTACTTTGAAGAGACGGTCTCAAAGTGTAGATCCTCAATTTATTTGTAGGTATAGTGTTTTGGGTACCCATACCCAAACTACAATGACGTCTCCCGAGACGTCATTGTAGTTTGTAGGGTTGTATAGCAGTGGTGAAAGTACCATTTAACACGATTCCTACCGGCTTCCCTTCAAGGTTCGCATCAGCAGCTCTACCGCTATTGAAAAATGGCACAGCCAGTAGTGTCTATCATTGCCAAAAAATATAGTTACACTACGGCTAGGTATTTATTTCACCATAACATTCAAACAACAAAAACGCCTCTTTTTATGTTAATAAATTATTTTTTGCTTTATTGATGTGTAAGTAAGTTAAAACTGGCTTCGCTTCGGCTTCTATTTTACAAAAAAATCACACCTCGCCGCTGTTGTATAGGTAGATGATGTGTGTAGATAGGTAAGATAGAAGATGGTGGTAGGTGACTTCGTGTGTAGAGGAGTCTGTACAAATTATCGTCAGTCTTCCTGCTCCAATTTTATTTAAGCTCAACATTTTTTTCTTCAATATTCATCGGTTTAAAAAAATCCGAGAATTTATTTCTCCAAAGAACATTACAATGTTCACTTACAAGAGAACCAACAAAAAATATCTTAAATCTAAGTTCAACATCGGGGTTCTTTCAGTCATCTCTGTATTCATTCCCTTTCAAGCCATTTATACCATCAGTAAAAATATTAATTTAATTTAACTACCAGCCGAACCCAATAACCTATTTTCAGTAAAAGACAGATCGCTATTGATGGTAGGCAGTATAATTCTATCTGTCCTTATGTCAGGCTGGTAAGATTCCATAATCTCTTATAGATTATTGGGACGTTAAAACCTAATAGATTCTACGAGTATACAGGTTTTTCTGTCTCCAGTATGCCAAAACTGGTGATAGATAGGTTATTGAATTCGGCCATATGTCTGCACGTTTATGAATACAATCGACGCCCCATGGTATCTAATCACGGTGCTACCCTTGCCTATATTTTTACCACGATGTAAGAGTGATCTAATTCCAAAAATCCTCCGTTTTCCATTCTCTCTCTTTTGTGATTTATTCAAAGAATAAAACATCAAACCGCAAAAGTGCTTTGGGAAAAGTCACGTACACCAATAAGTTGTAAGGGTTACAAAATTTAAAGGTATTATAACCATTGATGGGTTGCTTACTCATCGCTTAAACCACGATAAGAAATGTAAAGTTCGTGTCTCAAGTCTAATTATAAAATCGTTTATTTCGAATAGGCACATTAAAGGCACTTTTGAACGTCAAAGATTAACAAGAAAATAGAATTGATTCTAGTTGCCCCTTCGAAAAGGAAGTTTCGTATGGAGAAGAATGGGCAAGAATCTCCACCGATACTCTTTTAAAACGTTTTACAATATTTTGTATACATTAATTATATAATTATATGTGAAGACGATGCACATAGAATAAAGTTACTATACCACAGTTGGTAAAAACAATGAAAAATGAAGCAATGACAGATAAGTTAATTAAGGGCGAATTCAACCAAACTTTTATACCTAGTATAAGTCTAAACCAGCGAATAATTTTTGAATTTTTGACAGATTTTCCATACAAACACTGTCAGACGTCAATTTTATTCCGCGGATAAAAGTTATCTTTGTTGATTAAGATACACCATAAGTTAATTATGATACATGGTGCTCACATGTTTACAAACATTGTAAAAGTAGACGAATATCCTAAAGTTTTGACAAGTAATAAGTCAATGTGTGATTTAAAGTAATTACAGAATGTAAATCAATGTCATAAAAATAATAAAATATACAATTAAATTAGCAACCAGTTTGATTTGGTCTACACTCTAGATTGTCCTATGGAGCAGGCCCAGCATGTTTCCAAGCATTCTTATCATCGATACAATCTTATAAGACGAGACGAGATAATCTCAGAAGATTGATTAAGAATACATACTCGTATATGAAAGCTTTCTGGGCTAATTTGCTGCAGCCTTAGTGTCGTGGGGAACACAAATAATTCCTCTGTTTATGCTCAATAACGCGTTTTCGTTCTTTTCTTATAATATTATCTTTCTTTTATTAAATTTTCGTTGCTCCACACCAGGGTATAGATAAGTCGCAACACTGTACCGTGAGCGCAATATTATCAGACGTTATCATTACGTGTGCAAGCACACACATGTTTGTTCCCAAGGTATGAAAAATGAGACCTTGAAGATAATAAGTGAGGAAAAATCTTTCAAAAGGTAACGTGTAAGAAAAAACTGGGTTAACACTTGCACTTGGTCATTATCTGTATGATGGTGATGTCGGTGATGGTAGCGTACACATGATGTACGTATAATTCACGGTTGTTGTTATGCCCTCAAAATAGAGCGTAAATAGAGCTTAGTTAAAGCAAAAATAAAACATATTGTGCTTTTTTAGTTTAAGAAATATAGACGATTTTTCTGTGTACGCTGGCATAACGATCAATATGGCTTATACATATTAAAGCAACGCAATTTACACAAAAAAAAAAAAAAACAACAACTGTGAATTACATCATGTGTACGCTACCATCACAGACACCACTAACAGCACTACAATCCAAGATCCACATTTATCGCGCCACACAGTTCTTATTATCACCACTTTAATTAAGAAATACAAAGCTTATACACAAGTTCTGAGCTCTTCAGAGATTCGTTAGATTTCTTTTGTCTTCTTTTGTTCACTTTCCACGCCCTTGAGAGCAACTGAGACAACGATATTGTGGTCGTGACGGCAATATTAAGTTGAGAGAGAAAATGTAAGATTAACACAATAACAAGAAGTTTACGCGTCTTTAGGGAGACAAAGACTTGATTCAGAAAGTAATAGAGAGGAGAAATAATAGGTGTTTAATAAACTTCACTGGTTAAATTCTTGGCAATGAATAGGACACTCTCTAGTGTCGTAAAACATGGCTTAGGAATTGTTTTATCAAAAGGATTAGAGAGACTAGTAACTAAATAACAGCTGCGTGGTTGGTTGTCTGTGTGAGGTTATTAAAACCTTTCTGTGGCTCAGATTTATTTATAACAGCCGTTATGGTTTTCAAAAGTTTGAAAGGCTGACTTGGTATTTCAGTAGGTATTCTTCTTCTATCGTCGATGGCACGTTTCATAATTGTATTAGGCCAATATTACACACTGATGGCCCTTTCGTCAGCGTGTATCAGTTCCACCTTAGTCCGTTATTGTAGTAGTGTTATGTTCAGTATATTTCATGTATAGTATGTATACAATACTTGTCTTCAAATATATTCATATTCACTCATGATTTGTAAGTTAGACAGTTAAAATCAATTAGTATATGAATATTAAAGCGCTGAGCAGACTATGGGCAATTTGACCGCGGACATTTTGTCCGCGACGATAGAACGCATTGGTAATCTATGCACACGTAGGACAAATAGACTCCCAGGATTTCAATAAGATCCCAAATTGTCCACGGGCAAATAATTGTCCCTCGTCTGCTCAGCGCTTAATTGGTTTGTATTTAGTTTCAAACAACGCACGGTTTCAAATTAATATTCAAGCTTCATTGTGATAGCTTAGCGAAACCTACTCATAACACGTACTCGTTTGGATGTTTGTTACTCAATCACGAAAAAGCGGCTGAACGGATTTGGATGAAATTTGGCTCACAGATAGTTTATAATCCGGATTAACACATAGGATACTTTTTATCCTGATAATACGTTCCCGTGGAATAATTTCAAACCTCCACGCGGGCAAAGCCGGGGGAAAAAGCTATGTACCTAAATATGCACAATAATACCTATACCACGTGTAACAGGAGGATTGACATTCCTTTAAAACCACGTAAAGAGAATCATGTTCTTTGCCCGTATACAAAAAATCAATCAAATCCAATGAATACTTTAGCCACAGGAAATTATTTTTCATTTTCTTATTTTTCAACACGATGTAGATCTGAGTCCGTAATAATAGGTAAACATTGCCGCCGCCGCGCCCCGCACCCCGCACCACACCGTCGGTCAGTGACTTTTCGTAGATAAAGCGTGTTTACTTTTTATGCAGTTGTTTCTGCTATTTATTTTGTTTGAAAACTGTAATTTATTAATTTTCCATTAACTAATAATATTCGTGTTTTAAAATGTTTCAATGGATTAGTACTGTGCTCGTTTTCATTTAATGTCGTACATCCAGAAACACGTTGTATATGCTAATATGCTATGTATGTGCTTAGATCTAGTTACTGTTGTCATAGATATATGTCGCGTATAACCAATTATGTTTCCCATCTAAAATTCTGCTGAATTCCAATTATTTCATGGCGTAGGTACTCTTGATCGCTTTTGAAACCCCTCAGGGCCTGTGATTCTTGCTTAATGGAAAGACAATTAGTTTTCAAAACTGTATTACTCTGCACAAGCGTTCAACTCGTTCGCTAATGTAAATATCTGTTCCAATATTGGAAAACGAAGCGTAACTTAAACCACTCGTATTTTAAGTTTGGGTGAAAATACACGTGCCTGTAGCTTGTATAAAACTATGCAAGTAGCTTGCATGCCAATGTCAAATGTTGCATGCAAATGCTTCTGATTGCTGAATGTCACAATGGCATACCAGCTACTTGCATTGTTTTGTACAAGCTACAGGCATGTGTATTTTCGCCTTTATTTTTCTCGTTTCCTTTCTCATTTTATTGTATGTAAATATTTCATTGTTTTGCATATACTGTTATAAAAGATCCTGCAGTACTTACGACACAGGGAATCCTAGTGTAAGAATCAGTGTTTTAATGTATACGGTGCAATTTTTGAAGAATAAACAATTGTATCTGCAAAATCAAAAAACGTATCTATAGTACGATACAAGCTGTATAAAATAATACCACACTGTTCCACTGCAGGGTAAAGGCCTCTTCTCATACAGATAAGACACGAGCATTGATCACCACGCTTGCTCAAGACCGGTTGGCGATTCAGACTTATGTTAACTATAAATCCAGGTTTCCTCACGATGTTTTCCTTCAGTCTGACCAGTGTCAGTAATGTCCACGATAAACTCAGAAAGTACATAAAAATTAAAAAAGTCACATTGGTACTTGCTCGGATTTGAACCCACAACCACCATGAGTGGCCTTTTTAATATTTTACGTAAAATAACAACATTTTATCATAATTTCAGGTAAACGAGTGTGGTTCGTATATTTTACCTGCCGTTATCAGGTAAAATATACGAACCGGGTAAACGCTATCTATTTTCGATATACTTCCTTCGCAAAGATGTTTTGACGTCATAATATTGATTTTGTACTAAAATAGTTGCTATACCAACGAGTGAACGAAGCCACGATGTCGCTCCTCACCATAATTTTACTGCGGCGTGACGTCAATATTCCTTGTACTCTGAAATGCGTGGGATGGAGGAATTGGGCTAAAGTTCTGATAGCACGCAATACCAAATTGATTTTGATAATTTACAGAAAGTGCCTGTCAGGATTCGAACCCACGACCTACACAACTCCTAAGCCGCGGCTGTTACCACTAAGCCACCATTGCCTTTCGGGGATTACAGGCGTGATATTAATGTTATATTATGTAGCATTAAACTTGTCTTAAACACACTCCCATGATATAGAAAATATCTTAGTTAAGTAAGGCGAGATTTAATTAAACGATCATGAAACTGGTTTTTATAATTGTTACAGAGCTACTGAGCTCCTTTTACAAGAGAATAATATTCTCAGTAAACTATACTCATTTATGTAACGAAGCAATATGAAAATTAAACCATCTTAATTTGTATTCTCTAAAAATATTTAAGCAAAAAACTGGGTCGCGTTTGGACCACCGAATGTGTCTGTGAATTTAAAATTAAAATCGTGGACCTAGCACTAGTCTGTGTTGTTTGTTTTGGGGTTGAAGAACAGTGAATTTTATTATTTTTCTTTTATGTATCTTTGAAACTATAACTGAAAGTCTTATAGACAATTTTTTTTTCTTACTTTTTTCAGCATTATTTCTTTTAGTGGATCTTGTCTTCTTCTCAAACATTTTCCCATTATCTATCTCTGTTAACTTTCTCCACCCTACGGGCAATTTTTCCAACGCCAGAGGGGAATAATTTTGTTTTTTTTTTTACGGTTTTTCCATACTACATAATTGTGAGACGTCAATTTTATTCCACGGATAAAAGATATGTTGGGACTTGGGAACATATCTGCCCTAAGTCATCATTATGTTCGTAAAATTATTAAGAATATTTTTTTCAATCTCTCTTTCTTCAAAGTTTATTTGCATTACGTTCTTTTCTAAGCTACTAAGCAGACTTCTCATTCTTCTGCACCTTTTCATAGTAACTAATAGTATTTATTAATCTGATAATACTCTAAATTTTTCCTGGTTAGTCTTAGCTGCATTTCACTAAATTGGTTTAGACTTACAAAACCAAATTTACGTTTTAATAACATCTCTAGGTTCTGAAACGTGCCCTTACCGTATCTATTTTAATCAGCTAATAAAACTAATAAAAGTCTCTTGCGTCCAAGATTCCACTAAAATTATAAACACGAAAGCTTGTGAGGATCGATGGATATCCATCCATCGATAGATGGATAGATGTTTGTTTGTTACTCTTTCACGCAAAAACTGCTGAACGGATTTCGATGAAATTTGGCACACAGATAGTTTATAATCTAGATTAATATTTATAATACTTTTTATCCCGATATCTCTATAGGATCGAGACTTATGCGGGTAAAACCGCGGGGCGCTGCTAGTAATACATATTTATCTTTCTATGCGAACTACTCGTAAGGCCATGTTAGCGTTAGGATTATGCTCCTTGAAAGTCTATCGAATATTTACTGAATACAATAGCTAAGTACCTAAACATGAGGATATAATTCGATTTGTGTCAGACCGTGCGCCCATTCTGACGAGTAATTTAATTGAATCATTATTATGATTATGTTATATGGTCAGTCTATGGTCTGTGGTGATGACTAAGTATGTGGGGGTCTTGTGAAGATTTGAAGTAGATTATAATGATGTGGAGGCATGAATGTACCGATAATTTCTACAAGTACACCATACAAATTACAGATATAAATGTAGAAATTTTAGATATGGTGACTCAGTGGGGGTACATAAACTCACACCTTCCCATGGAGGTAGACAGAAACTACAGAACGCCACCTGTTATGATCCTTAGATACTCCAGTGGAGGTCTTATCGCTAAAAGCGATCTTTTACAGACAGCCTTTGGATGGATTTAAAAGAAGAAGGAAACTTATTACTCAAGATAATAGGACACAGTTACATAATATATTTGGTAAAAATATTATATTTCGCCAATCCTGTTCATTTCTAGAGAATCCTCATATAAGCCGTGACATCACGAAGACTTTTTTTACATAATTATCTCTTAATTTGCGTTATTGATGATTGTTTATGGTTTTTAAATTGTTGGCTTAGGGATTTACCGACTGATTTCGGACTCGAACAGAGCCTTTATTTATAAGCCCAACACGCTACGGGGTCACTCCTCAAATCATTATTGCTGCTGGCGTTATTGTGTAGAGAAATTGTTCAACGTTTTGAAAATTTTGCATTTAAGTATTTAGGAAAGCTACGGTTTACCGAACACGATTTCACAGCTGAAATGAAGCAAATTGAACTTGAGATCCGGCGGAATATTCTATAAGCTACCCATCTATGTAGTAAAAATTTTACTTGACTAATTACAAAGTGGGAGATCCCCTGTAGCATGTATAAGGTCTTGTCGATAAAAATGTTGTGTTTGTATAAAATTAACGTTATAGTTTTAAATATGTACATACTGGGGCTTGTGGCTAAGAAATAACAGCCGCACGGGTCGATCAATCAGGTTAAGCTACGCTCGCCGCGGTTGGTCCGTGGATGGGTGACCATCTTTACATATCAAGACTCCCCCGTGCCTCGGAAAGCACGTTAAGCCGTTGGTCCCGGCTGTCATTCGTGTATCTTTGACAGTCGTTACGGGTCGTCAGAAGCCCTAAAGTCTGACAACCAGTCTTACTTAAGGGACTGCCTATGACCTCCACTACCCAATTACTGGGTAGTGGAGGTCATAGGCAGTCGCTCCATGTAAAATACTGGTATTCAGCTGCATTCGATTTGACTGCAAGCCAACCCAAATATAGTTGGGAAAAGGCTAGGTAGATGATGAGTTTTAAATCAAAAAGTTTTTTACAAAAAATTAAACCGTCGAAAAAAAACTGAAAAGCGAAAATAAAAAAAAACCTTTTATTCTAACTAAGCTCCTAAATTAATTGTAAAACATCTTGAGGCGGCGCCAAAGAAACATTCAATGAAGATCCATCAAGCTACCATTTTATGCTTTAATTAATTTGCTTGTTTATTTGTTTGGCGCCGACTCTGCTTAACCCTTCGGGGATAACAGGCGTGATTAAAAATATTCAGTTGCTCCCAAGTTCTCACTGATGACTTAAAAATTCAACTTAAACTCCGTCCAACGTGATTACGTAAGCCGGTGCTGACAAGGAACCGGTATACCTCCTTACCATCAGATGTTTTGAAGCGTATATATTGTATAAGCCATCATAATAATTTGGTAAAATATAATGACAAACCAACTGCCTACCCTGATTGACAAAATTCAATTAATTACCTAGAAACGAGCGTCCATGATGGAAAACCAGCAGTTCACTGCACCTGACATGTAATATTATCGTCTGAGTAAATAGATTAACTAAGCTTTGTAGCAGACGGGTTATTAATTAGCTAATTATCGCCTGATTAGCTTGTTTGAAACTGTAATAGACTGTTAACCCATTCAGGATCACTAAAAGAGATACAATAGAAGTTTTATCGTTATACTGAGGCACAGACTATATGGTAGTCGAGTACTGCCTAAAAATGTATACCTTTTTCACCACATTCGATCCTGTCATTATTAATCCTGCCAAAAAACAAAAAATTATTCGCCCCCATAAATCCGTCACAGATATTCCATAGCTAGTTGAAAGCGAAAAGGAATTAATCAGGCAAGCCGTTGCAGCCACATTTCGAAGTAAAAACATGCTTTGATAAGCCGGAAGCAAAGGAAAAAAGCTTAATTAGATTTCGCGTCAAAGCATTACCATGAGACCTTATTTTCATTGAAAACGTCTTTACATTTTTGCTTGTACTTTGGGGAATGAGAAAGACTTACCAGAAGTGATAAATACTATAAGTATAGCTTACCTCTGGAGGTATCTTTAATGATAAATGATTTTATTTCTGTAAGTAAGTTTATACCATCTTTACATACCGAGACTCCTCCGTGCCTCGGAAAGCACGTTAAGCCGTTGGTCCCGGCTGTCATTCGTGGATCTTTGACAGTCGTTACGGGTCGTCAGAAGCCCGAAAGTCTGACAACCAGTCTTACCAAGGGGTATCGTGTTACCCAGTAACTGGGTTGTGGAGGTCAGATAGGCAGTCGCTCCATGTAAAATACTGGTATTCAGCTGCATCCGGTTAGACTGGAAGCCGACCCCGATATAGTTGGGAAAAGGCTAGGCAGATGATGAAGTAAGTTTATACAAACACTTTTACACGTCAAACATTTTTTTTTTTTACTAGATGAGGCCGGCGTTTCCTATCTGACTACTCTGAGAAGAAAGGCCGAAACAAACTTAAAGGTCACAGTCTCTTTTAAAGTCCAGACATAATCTTGGTCAGATCATGTGAAGACCATGTAGGTTGGTGTCTGAAATGGTCTTTTGAGGAAAGAACCACACAGGTTGAGTGGACCTGTCCAGTCAGTGCAAGCATCTGTCAGTAATCGTACAGCTCAACATAAAAGCTAAGGAGCTAAACGATTACTAGGAACAAACAGTTTTGATTTTTATTCTGCCCAGCTACTCTTATCTAATATAAGTATCAGTTGGCCTAGCACGGACGCGTGAATTAAACGTAATATTAATTAGATCAATTTTGGAATTAGAAATACCTATTCATTTCACTCATAATATTGATTTTAGTTGTAAGACTGTATTTATATTTATGGGTGATTCTTATTGTAATTGTCGTATTTTAAACCAAAATACTTTATGATGGTTGTATTTTTGATTAATAAATCGATCATAATTACGTTACGTTTAGGTACAACCGCGGACATTTGCGGTGAATCACTTTTCCACCTTATTACTAAGCTGATAAGGTTGAAAATTAGTTCACTCCAAATGTCCGCGATGGTACGTCTCGCGTTAGTGCTAGGGTCTCTGGTTACTTCTGTGTCTGCAGTTGTGCAATACAGACAGAGTTTTGGCCAAAGAATCAGCATTGCCATGCAACGTGGCAGTGCTGCCAGCCTTTTGGCTACTTTGCCCATTAACAGCGATGTCGACGAATTTTATGATGTCCCATAATGTTCTAACCCCCCTTTTTTATACGTGTACTTAAGTTAATATTTATGTTATTATTTTAAGACTGTTTTTCGCTTATAAGGTGGGGTACCAGGCTTCGCTCAGGGAGTTGTAACAAAATATTTCACCACATTCGAGAGTGTTCTGGAATATTCCACAATGATCTGGGTTATTCTCGAACATTCCACAACATTCCAGAATGTTGTGGAATGCTCTCGAATGTTCTGGACTGTTCTAGAAATTTCTAGAGGGCAAAATTTCCAGCCCTTATATCTTTAAAAGCACGCCCTTCAAGTAAAAACGGGAACCTTCTTCATGGATGAGAAATACCACAGAGGGCTACCACAACATATAACTCCCTTGATCGTACCGGGAATCATTTCTGAGTTTTAGCGGCACGCACATTGTACACTTTCTTTTATAATATATTGATTAAATTGATTTAAAAATCTATGGAAATAAATTATTATTCATGCCCAGTAAATGACCTTAACAATAAAACCGACAGGCTGTCTAAAGCCGTAGAAAACTTTTTAATACCAACCCTAATAGAAATATGAAGGCCGAAAGACTTCGAAGAATTTATTACAAGATGAATGATGGAACAGGATTCCTTGCCGACGTTAATGGAGAGACAATGACAAATGTTCCGTGTTCGCCCTTTAATTTCCTCTCAACGGGAAACTTCACTTTGTAACGTGGAATTTTATGAGTTAACTAAGGTTAATTAATAATAAATTTGAACTTGTTTTTGGTGTTAGGTTAGGTATTTTTTTCTCGGGCTTTTCATTTTGGATCGAATGTCAATGTTCATTATTTATTTATTTATACTTTTCACATTCAAAGAAGTACAAAGGCGGACTTAATGCCTTAGGAATTATCTACCAGTCAACTAAGGGTGCTGAAGAGATTAGATGGCAGGTGCTCTGTTTAAGAGGAACAATGCTAAAAAATACTATATAATAATGAATTAGGTACAAATAGGAAAGGTACAAGTACATAAATAGGTTATAAACTTATAATGCACATACATACTATTTACTATAATATATACCTATATTATACATACATATAATACATATATACAAATTCAAGAGAGAGAGGTTTTGAGATGACTCTACGCTATTTATTTTGAAAATAACTCTGCAATCTCCGCTTAAAGGCATACCGACTGGTTGCCATCCTAATATCAAGAGCTAGCGCATTCCAAAGAAGAATGGACTGAATATGAAAGGAAGAATGAACAAAGTCAGAAGTATGACAGAGAAGGACAGATTAGGAGAAGATTGTTAGAAGAACGCAGATTCTTAGCGTGTGAAGAACATATATATTGGAAGTGAGACACAAGATAAGAAGGAGGAGTGGGAGAGTTGAGAAGCGAGAAAAGCGTGGTCAAAGCATGCAAACTTCTTCTCTGCCGAATGGACATCCATTTGAGCTCAGACCTTATTGTTTTTTTTTTTGTTTTTTTGGTTAACTAATCGCAACAGCTTGAACCATTAGAGATTTATTGAATATGACTTTCTTGATCAAATTATTGGGTAATTCCTAGTCATCATCATTCTCCTGTCCTTATCACAATGTATATGGGGTCGGCGCAACATGTCTTTGTCTTCTGTAAGTACTTCTATTAGGCATCATCTCAGTAGTCACTCCCTATCTAGCCCTTTTTGGGTATTTCCTGCTATTGGTTCAGAACTGGGCATCAAAAAATTCGTCCGCATTGCTGTCAGTGGGAAAAGTGCCTAAAAGGCTGGCAGCGTTGCCACGTTGGATGGCAATGCTGATTCTTTGACCTAAAAATTGGTCAGCCCTCTGGTCACGTGAAGAGTCGAACAAACACTTGGCGATATCCCGAAATACTTAATGAGCAAACGGATCAAACATATAGCTCCCATTAAGGTTGCTATTTTTATTTATATTTTCTATCTAGAGCTTCCGGGTCTTCATACGTTGGAAAGGATTCGTTGTATATTTTTGACTATAAATGCATTTTAAATCCCAAATGCCTTTTAACTCGGAACAGTTTTACTACCTTATGGTTCGTATTTATTTCTCCAGTAAAACACTACGAAGACGAGCAGAATAACAGATCACAGATACTTAAAGTACCTAAGTTGCAACAGCTCAGTAGTTAGCTTGAAGTAACAAATTAATGGGTAACCGATGGAATTAGCAATTGTACCGTTTGGCGGAGAATGTAAAGGATAATTCTAACGTTATCTATGTACCATGGGAGAAACGAACATCTATACACCGTAAGGATTATTCTTGCTTGCAGCGCTCGGCCGCTATAGTAACGCTTGCTAACAGATGTGGTCATCGCGTTAACGGGATTTTGTTTTCAAATTGGTCAGATGTAAGTTTCCTCGATAGTACCTAATTGTGGCTAAACTGTTAATCGATATAATACCTACGTAGTGGTTTACTGGCCCGATTATCGTAACAGGAGATTATTTTGTCATATCGATCCAGGTAAAGCCTTTTGATAAAACATTATTTTTAGGGTTTCGTACCTCAAAAGGAAAAAACGGAACCCTTATAGGATCACTCGTGTATATGTCTGTCTGTCTGTCACAGCCAGTTTGCTCCGAATCTAATGGACCGATTAAGTTGAAATTTGTGTAACACGGAAGTGTTACGCAAATAAATGAATTTTGATTATAGGGGTCACTTTTTGGTGGCAAATAAGAAAATTGAAAAAAAAAATTGCAAACTATACCGTGTGACATATCAAATGAAAGGACCAACTCTGGGTGTCTCGAAGAGATTTTTTGTATAATTTTAAAATAAATAGTTTTTTTTTTCAAATATAGTGAAAAAAATACAGAAAATAGTTCTATGCCTATAGATTACAGGAAAATCTATAAGAAGTCTATGATCTTAAAATAACACGGTAAATCTCTCAATATAGTGCGTTGAATGTATGGGAATGTATGGGAGAACATGTTTTTCAACTACAATGTTAAGTTTGTTCTTGGGATAATTCTGTCTCTACTTTCTTCATCCTAACTACGGAACCCTTTATTGTGCGTGGTCCAACACGCACTTGGCCGGTTTTTTCTTATAAAACGCAACCTAGTTTCGTGTATAGTCGACCTCGTAATTGCTTTACCACCCCAATGTTGAATGTCACTTGCATGGCATAAAACGATAACGTACGTCCCCGGTACGTTACCTATGTGCCAGTCAGATAGTTTCAACCTTAGTGAAGTTTCAATTTACTGAGAATAGGGATGGTGACAAAAAGTTTTTTTGTCCGTCAGGTAGACTTTAAAAAAAGTATTGGACGCGTATTTTTTCTTTTTTACGTAATCAAAAGATTACGGCGATACATTGAGTTAAAATGTGGCATGACGTCACGCCTTGCAAAATTTTATACTGAGTTGTGACGTAGTGAGCCCCCACTCCTCCTTTAATGCCTTTTTCTAAGTCATTTTTTTATTAATATGATGAAGCAAAAAATACGTATCTAATATTTTTATTATCTGACTGACGACGGACTAACTAGAATTTTTTTTTTACTCAGGCATCATCCTTATTGTTGTCAATAGTGGTAAAGAGATACAAGGACCATTAGGTATACCCAATGCAGTTTAATTTAACACGACTATAACACCAATGTTGATTCATAATGCTTTCAAAGAGGATAAAGGACTGCATTCTGTCGATAAGATAATTACGAGAGTTTCAACTCCCGGCATAAAACAGAGTTTGAAGTTTACGACGGTCTCCAACGATGTCGCATTATGAGATCATCATCACCATCTGTCTAGCCAT
Organism: Fissipunctia ypsillon; assembly: GCA_947568875.1. NCBI lineage: Eukaryota > Metazoa > Arthropoda > Insecta > Lepidoptera > Noctuidae > Fissipunctia > Fissipunctia ypsillon. The sequence goes on along the minus strand of OX387659.1, from coordinate 7,180,325 downwards.
TTTTCCAACTATATTGGGGTCAGCTTCCAGTCTAACCGGGTCCAGCGGAATTCGGATCAGAGCAGATCGGATTCGGATGATAAAATATCATTCTATAGAGGCATGAGGAACAGGGTGTAAAGTTCACTCATCCTCCATAGAAAATGGAGGATCCTCCGACCAGACGGGTGTGGTGTCTGGTGGGCTACTGCCCAACGGTTGATGTCGGGATGTTGTATTAATGCTAGTCGCGCGGTAAACTCTGATTGCGCGATGCAGGGTTTTGCGTGACGTCAGTGTGACGCGTTCCATTGTGGCGATGTAGATATGCCGCCACAATTCCAATAATAATGAAAAGGGATAATATTAGACTTCCATGTTTGAAGGAGTTCTTATTTAATTTACATAGGTCTAACTTGTACGCAACATAATCAGCAACGTTCTAGTCAGACGAAGTAATTGGACGCGGCGGACTTTTCATAGGTGTTGTAGAAGTGAGTACAGTACGCGTCAAACTTTATGACCGCTCTGAAGTGCGCTACTCGCTGCGCAGTACCCCACCCCTCACCCCTTTGGCGCATGCATTTTGTTACTGCGCAGCAACTCACCTCGTGTTCCGAACCGCCATAAAGCTTTTTTAAAGAGCTACCAATTTTTTCATGAGTTCCAACTAAAGGAAATTCCAATGAAGTTAGTATATTTGCATGACGACCGATATTGACTGAGGCCGCCTATCACAAGGTCCGACTATTTACTGATCACGGAGCGCCGAATAACGGTAAATAAATAAACAGAGTTGATTGTGTTCGGCTTTCGTGTTTGAGTTCGTAATGTTTGCAGTTAGTATTTGTGTAGCTCCGCTTGTGTCGCCGTGGCTGAGTTAGTTGGGAAGGCCAAGGTGAGCTTATATATCGAATTATCGGTAACATCGTTGACAGATAAAATAATTTTGTAGGTTTTTTTCTGGATGTGATATTCTGATATCCTTGCTAGCGATAAATAAATTCCGTAAAACAACTTTACATAGCAGCTTTTTTTTAGTCATACTTTAAGCTGAATTAAGCTTAATTCATACTTATTTCTCAAGTATGAATAAACATGACCTATTTTACAAAAGCAGGTAATCTTTTATAAAAAATAAATTCTGCCCACTTTTATTTACACCTACATTTCTTATCTTTATGTATAAAGTAAAGTACGTAAAATAATCTTGATTTATTAAGTCCCTTGAAATCTCTGAGAAATAATAAATGTTCAAGCTCGCTGCTCAGAGTAATGAGATGTAACTTGGCTTGAATTGTTCATGAGCTCAAGGCTGTTACGACACGGTGTGACGGGCGGCCGCAGAGGCTTTCACTTGCAAAATATGAAACTTGTTTAACTTTGCTGATTAAATTACTGTTAACAGAAGCTCGTTTTGTGAAAGATTTTTTGCATATTTTTTGTCAATACAATGACATCGTACAGTGTACAACATATTATACACATGCATATACACAAATGTGTTTAATCTTGCTGTAGTTCATAATTAAGTGGTACCTGTCACACATTTAATAATCTTCCTGAATGGCTTTGACATAATTATCCCAATGCTGGGCAGAGGCGTTTTCTCAAACAAAAAAGACGAGCGCGACATTCACAATTTATACAGTGTTTTTTATCTCAAAAAGCGACTCGCGCTTTAAATGTGGTTGTGTGTACGCTTAAGGTGAAAATCCGCGAAATTCAAAATTTCTTTGTAAACACCGTAAGAATTTATGAATTTCGCGCGTTATATATGTATAGTGAAGGAGTATGTAATTCAAAAGTAGAGTTTGACTAGTTCTCAAGTTTAAAACCTCAAATGGCGCAAATACTCCAGTCTTATTGGGACTTATATGTTCGAGCCGTTTGGGGTTGAAACACTTGGGCCATGGGGTCCGAGTGCCCACTTAGTTTTTCGAGACATCGCCAGGCGGTTGGTCGACTCCACACGTGACCAGAGGGCTGGCCTATTTTTTGGCCAAAGAATCAGCATTGCTATACAACGTGGCAATGCTGCCAGCCTTCTGGGCACTTTTCCTGTTGACAGCGATGCGGATGAATTTTTTGATGCCCTCTGATTATTTACCCCCTCCCTTTTTTATATACTTGTACATATTATTATTATTATGTTAGTAATTGTATAGTGTATTTAAGATTTGAGAAAATAAAAGTTTAGATGTTCTCAAGTTCAAAATGATCAATTCAGAAACAACCCTATTAGTGAACTTGATTGGATGCTGTAATGGACGCCGAGCATTGGCCCTACATAGATATAAGTTAAGACCCATTTGTATTAGGATAGACATAAAATAGGCATAGTTTTAACTTATTTATAATAGGTAGGCACATATTTTAATTATATAGCGGTAGTACATAAGTTTAGGATAAGAAATTGTTAAGATAAAAGTAGAAATAATTCATTTTTGCGAAAAGGTCCCCGTTACGGTAAAGTTTCGTCGTAGTTAAGGTTCGGGACGCCTTTTCGTGCGGCGCTCTGATTGGTCGAAACTTTTGAGCTATTTCTGAGAATTTGTCCGAGGCATTGTTCAACTTCTCAGAATATTGAATAATTATTTCCGAGAATCAAATAATGTAGGAGATTTTAAGGTATAAAAGTAGGAACATTTGGCCCCTACTCCGCCCTGACAAGACCATCGCCTTCGACGATGCTGACAAGGCTGAATGCCTAGCCAACAGCCTCGAGGCTCAATGCTCTCCCAGCTCTCAACCAGTAGACCAAGCTCACTTGTCAAAAGTCGACGCTGAAGTCGAACGTAGAGCCTCCCTTCCCCCCGTCGAAAACCCTGACTATCCTCTGCCTCCCGTCACTCCAGACGAAGTGCATGATATCATCAAGGGTTTAAAGCCCCGTAAAGCTCCCGGCTCAGACGGCATCACAAACAGGGTAATACAACTATTCCCTGCCCACCTCATAATGCTACTGACCACCATCTTCAATGGTGCCATGAGCAATAACATCTTCCCAGATGCATGGAAAAAGGCCACTGTCATCGGCATCCCCAAGCCTGGAAAGCCCAAATCTGAGCCCTCGAGCTACCGCCCCATCAGTCTGCTCAATGTCCTCGGCAAAGTCTATGAGAAACTTATTTATAAGCGTCTCAGAGACTATGCCGAAACAAAAGGCCTCATCCCAAACGAACAGTTTGGTTTTCGAACCCAGCACTCTTGTGTGCATCAGGCCCACCGCATCATCGAACACATAAGCGCTGGCTTCCAGCGTGGCATGATGACGGGTGTTATATACTTCGACATAGCGAAAGCGTTCGACAGAGTCTGGCACAACGGCTTATTATATAAGCTCTACCAACTCGGTGTGCCGGACCGTCTCGTACTCATCTTACGAGACTTCTTGTCGAACCGCACCTTCCGCTATCGCATCGAAGGAGCACTATCCTCCCCCCACCCTATCCGCGCAGGCGTCCCCCAGGGCTCTGTGCTTGCCCCCCTCATCTTCACGCTTTTCACTAGCGACATACCCAGGAGCAAAAAGGCACAGTTGGCTCTGTTCGCAGACGACACGGCCATTTACTGCTCGGGTACCAAACAAGCCTCGATCTCTCTCACTCTCCAAAGAGCGGTCACCAAACTTGGCGACTGGTTCAGGAAGTGGAGAATTGAAGTGAATCCCGACAAAAGTCAAGCGGTTCTTTATTCAAAACCGCGCCATAGGCCCACCCCCCCCCGACCAATCTCCATGTTCGGTAAGCCTATCCCTTGGGAGAAGCGAGCCAAATATCTAGGTGTGATTCTCGATGAGCACCTCACCTTCGCAGAGCACATAAAGAAGGTTCGTTCGCGCGCCGCTTTCGCTCTCGGTAGACTCCACTCGATAATGAATGCAAAAAGCAAGTTGTCACTAAAGTGCAAGTTGCGCATTTACACGGCGTGCATACGTCCTATTATGACGTACGCCTGTGCAGTCTTTGCTCACGCGAAACCCCACCACATCCATAGGATGCAGACCCTACAGAACCGTGCCCTCCGAATGATCACGGGATCCCCCTTTTATGTCCGGAACGAGATCCTCCATCTCGATCTCAAAATCCCCACCATCCTCCAGTTCATGAAACGCAACTCCAAGCGTTTCTTTGATACCGCCGCCAAACATCGCAACCCCCTAGTTGTCGCGGCCGCTAAATATACCCCCTCCAATATTAGTAAAGTCCGCCGTCCGAGGCACACACTATTAGTCCCAGACGACCCTATTACTCTCCTCCAGGAAAGCAATAGGGCTTCTAGTACAATACACAGACACAAAAAACCGACATTCCGACCCCGCCGCCGAGGTCCAGCGCGAAAACCCCGAGTTAATAATTCCCCCCGACCCTTGCTCGAAGAAGCGCCAGCCCGCGCCGAAGCTGAGCCTGTAGCTTTAAATTCCCCAGATAAATAATAATTATCCAATTTGATCCAGCCTGTCCCAACTTGCTGTCCCCCCAGTGACGCCCTAAGCCGAGGTTCGTACCCCACAGGGGGTGCCCTTAGCGCGCAGTCACTTAATATTTGTAAGTAACACGCCCCTGGCTGGAGGCTTTGAGTTATTAGCTTAAGGCAGCCACAGGATTGACCGGTTAAGTAGTCACGGCCACTCTTGGCCAACTACGAGATGCCATAGTTAGGAAAAAAAAAAAAAAAAAAAACTGGTAGGACACAGTCGGCCTCCAGCTCTACTAGAAGAACCACAAGGAAGAATAAAGGGAAGAAATCAAGAAGAAGTCTTTCATTCCTCCACCCCTCAAGCCAAGAAAACCAAATACAGTCCACAATAGTCTGGTCCATCGAGCTGCGGATATCAGAAGAAAGAAGAATCTGCGGCAAGAGCGAAGAAAAGAAGCCGACTGCACCGACCGACCGACCGGTTTTAGACCCGACCGGTTGTCTCTAGCATTCCGACGAGGTTTGAACCCGACCCAGGTTTAAAACCCGACTGGCTTGCGCCGAGCGACCCGACGGGTTTGAGTCCGATCGGTTGGAACCCGACCGGTTCACCGAACGGAACCGACTGGTCCATTGACCCGGACCGACCGGTTTCTTCGACCATACCGACCGGTTCCTAGGCCAACGCCGACCAGAACCGAACCAGTGCCGGCGAAGGAGAACAAGAGGAACCGAAGAGGGTACGTGTCGAAGAACCGAAGAGCAACCGAACAGAAGAGTTGCCGAACCGAACCGAAGAGTAACCGAACAGAAGAGTTGCCGAACCGAACCAAAGAGCAACCGAACAGAAGAGTTGCCGAACCGAACCGAAGAGCAACCGAACAGAAGAGTTGCCGAACCGAAGAGTTGCCGAACCGAAAAGTTGCCGAACGTGCCGACCCGAACGTACCGACCCGAACGTGCCGACCCGAACGTACCGACCCGAACGTGCCGACCCGAACGTGCCGACCCGAACGTGCCGACCCGAACGTGCCGAACCGAACGTGCCGAACCGAACGTGCCGACCCGAACCGAACTGAAAATCCTAAAATTTCGAGTTCAATCAAGATCCGAAGACACCCAGGATACACGAAGAAAAGTGAAGAAACTTCGCGAAGGAACATAGAAAATGGTGGTCACAAGGAGCCAAGGGGATGCAGCGGAAGTCGAAGAGCAGCGACGTGCCCAGGAACAGGAGGCGCGCCGCAGGGAAGCTGAAATGATTGCGCAGGAGCGGATCAGAAGATTTTCACTGGACCCACCAGCATCACCATTTTTAGGGGACAACAGCACGGCGGGACCATCCGCAACACAGCTGACGGCCACTACGACACAACGGAGGAAGGGATCGCCGACCAGATCAATCAGGTCCCAACGATCCACAACGAGCATAACCACGCGACTACGGATGGCAGAATTGGAAGCAGCAGAGAAGCTGGCAGCTATAAAAAGAAAGGAACTGGAGCTAGAAGCCGACCTAGTCAAGAAGAGACTTGCAGCTGAAGTATCCGCGATCAATGACGAAGAAAGCGTGCATGGAGAACCCACTCCTCCTCGTGAAGAACCACATCAGAAGGTGGACGAATGGTTGAGGACGAACCCCCTCGACTCACGGGGGGAGGAGGGAACCCGGGACACCAGGGAAGAGCCTAAGCAGATACGCTTCGAAGTTCCACGAGCAAGATCACCCACTCCGACAAGAAGGAGCAGCATCGAACACTTGGCCGCCACGTTGGAGAGGATGGCCAGACCCAGGCCTCGACACACCGACTTGCCGACCTTCTCCGGAGCAGCCAACGAATGGTTGCCGTTTAAAGCAGCAGTACGAGATACGACCAGCATGTACCAGGTGTCGGCATCAGAGAACATCCAGAGACTAAGGAGCTGTCTCAAAGGGGAAGCAAGAGACGCCGTGGCCGCCCTTCTACACACGGCCACAGATCCAGACGTCATAATGAAGACCCTCGAGCAGTGCTTTGGGAGACCCGAAGTCATCATCGACCGAGCGCTGGAAGACCTGAAGAAACTTCCAAAGCCTGGTACATCAGCAGCCGAACTTAACAATTTTGCTATCAAGCTGCAAAATATCATCTGCGTGCTGAAGACAATCGACCGAAGAGGATACCTGTACAACCCTCTAATGACGCGAGAAGTGTTGGACAAGCTCAGTCCGCACCTACGATCAAGATGGTGCGACTACGCCTACGACCACGAGGGAACAACGGACCCGGAGATCGTCGTCATGTCTCGCTTCTTGATGCGGGAAGCGGATAGGGCATTGCGATATACGTATGCCCCGTCTGCAAGCGCCGCAATACAGAAGAAGGAGACTCGACCCACCATGATCATGAAGAAAAAGGCGAGCGTCTTCACAACGATCGAAGGAGCGGAAGAAGAACGAAACAGGTGCCCCAAGTGCGAACAAGCTCACGTCCTGACGCAATGCCCCAAATACAAGGCACTCACTGTGGATGAGCGATGGCGCTTCATAAAGGAGAAGAAGATATGCTTCAAATGCGCTCAGAAGCAACACAGGCGCATAAGTTGCAAGGCAAAGGCGTGCGGCGTAGACGAGTGTCACCGCCCGCATCATGCAACTCTCCATCAAGTGCGAGAAGCAAAGACAGAAGACCCAAAGACAACCGAGCCAAAGGAGGAAGCGGTCCTGTCCGTAGCATCCCGACCCGCTGCCGGACCGCGAGCAGTTCTGCTGAAGATGTGCCCAGTCATCATTTCTGGACCACGAGGGGAGGCGAAGACCTACGCCCTCCTGGATGAAGGAGCCACGATCACCCTCGTCGATAAGGAATTGGCGGCGAGCATCGGAGCAGAGGGACCATCGCAGCCTCTCCACTTGAACGGGGTCAACATGTCGCAACAAGAGATGGAGAGTCAGCTGGTGGACATACAAGTCAGAGGGTTGAAGAGCGGCGACAAGCACAAGGTCAGAGCGAGGACCATAGACAAACTCCGCCTTCACCAGCAGTCCATCCCTGACACCATGTTGGACTACGAGCACCTGAGGGACCTGGCACCAGAAGAGGTGTGCTACGAACTAGCGCGCCCCGGAATCTTAGTGGGGACAGACCACTGGGAATGCATCGTGTCCCGCGAGCTCCGAGTCGGCGGCCCGGAACAACCAGCCGCATCAAGAACACAGCTAGGATGGGTGGTGCACGGAACCGCGCCACGCAAAGCCATCTATCAAGAAGGGAATGTGCTACACGTCTACGAGCCTGAACGGAAGCCAGGGACCGGCAGCCAAGAACTCCACGACTTAGTGGAAGCACATTTTAAGATCGACGCACTCGGCATACAAGGGAAGCCGAGAATTAAGGAAACGGACCAACGAGCCATCGACATAGTCACCGGAACTACGAAGAAGATCGATACCGGCTATGAAGTCGGACTGCCATGGCGACGAGACGACGTCACCATGCCACCGAGTTACGATCAAGCGTTCCGGAGACTGAAGAAGGTCGAGCAGAAGATGGACATTGATCCGGAATTTGCAACCGAGTATACGAAGCAAATCGACAACCTATTGGACAAGGGATACGCAACGCCATGCAACGGATCAGAGGAAGCAAGCGCTATATGCTGGTACTTGCCACACTTCGCCGTACAGAACCCGAACAAACCCGGCAAGCATCGGCTGGTATTCGACGCCGCGGCTAAGAGCAACGGCGTGTGCTTAAACGACGAGCTGCTGGAAGGACCCGACCTGCTACTATCACTGCCAGGGATCCTGTTTAGGTTCCGAGAAAAGGCAGTAGGGATCACAGCGGACGTACAGGAGATGTTCCTGAGGATCCGGATCAGGCCAGAAGACCAACCAGCACAGCAGTTCCTGTGGCGAGGCGACCAGAGAGAAGATCCCCCGAGAAAGTTCAAGATGACCAGCATGATCTTCGGTGCAACAAGCTCCCCGTACATGGCCCACTATGTCCGCAACCACAACGCAGACGTACACGGGCAAGAGTACCCGCGGGCGCTGGAGGCCATCAAGAGGAGTCACTATATGGACGACTTGGTAGCCAGCTACGAAGACACGGAAGAAGCATGGAAGGCGGTTGAAGAAACGAGAGCAGTACACGCTCATGCAGGATTCACGCTACGAGGATGGAGCTCCAACAACGCAACGGTGCTACGCGACGTGCCTCAAGAATTACACGCCACCTCTTCTACACAACTGGGGGGAGAACAGCCCGAGAGCAAGATTTTGGGACTGTACTGGAACGCGGAACGAGATGAGCTGGGCTTCAACACATCAATGAATCGGGTCCCAGGTGAAGTAAGAGCAAGAACCCGTGCACCGACCAAACGTGAAGCCCTCAGCGCCGTGATGTCTATCTACGACCCGTTGGGATTGCTGAGCCACTACACTATACGATCGAAGATCATACTGCAGAGCTTGTGGCGCCTACAGACGACGTGGGACGAGCAGATTCCGGCTGAAGAGAACGAGCTCTTCGCATCCTGGCTCGCGCGTCTCCCCGAACTCACCCAGCTTCGACTACCGAGATGTTACCTGATGCAGAAGTACGAGCGCATCGATCTACACATCCTGTGCGACGCCAGCGAGCAAGCCTACGCAACCGTGGCCTACTGGAGAATAAAGAATCTCGACGGGAGCCTGAACGTCGTGTTGGTAGCCGCCAAAGCTAAGGTGGCGCCTCGCCGAGTCCAGACCATACCACGCCTGGAGTTGCAAGCTGCGATCATCGGAGCGAGACTCGCGGACACCATAAGAAGGGAGCACCGCATCAACATCAGCCAGACGACCTACTGGACTGACTCATCCACCGTGGTGCACTGGATTCACCACGACATGCGACGCTACACGCCGTTCGTCGCGCACCGCCTAGGAGAGATCGCGGAGCTGACTCAAAAGGAGGAATGGCGTTGGCTGCCCACCTCATGTAACGTAGCTGACGACGCCACTCGACTCGTCGACACACCCATCAACGCAACGGACCGATGGTTCCAGGGACCGGATTTCTTGCTCCTACCGGAGGAGCAGTGGCCCGCAGCGACGACGAACGAGCACGAGGACGAAGAGGTCCTCCACATCAGTGAGAAGACAGAACGAGACAGCTGGCTACCGAACCCAGCCCGCTTCTCAAAATACGAGGTCTTGGTGAGGGCCACCGCCCGAGCAATCGCCTTCACCGACATCTGCCGACGGAGGGCAACGACAATGGAGCATCGCCACATCCACCGCGCCGAGGCCGAGTTGATTCGTCAAGCTCAAGAAGACAGTTTCGGCGAAGAACTGAAGAGGATCCGGTCCATGCGACCGCTGATGAAGACGAGCCGGCTGTACCGGTTGGATCCAGTATTAGAAGACGATGTCCTGAAGGTGCGGGGCCGAATCGAGGCCTCTTCCGCGCCAATCGAGACGAAGCGGCCAATCATCCTGGATGGCCGTCATCAGCTGACCAAGCTCCTGGTTCTGCGGGAGCACTGCGCTGCGGGTCACGCCAACCGAGAACGCGTGACAAACGACCTACGACAACGGTACTGGGTCATCCACTTACGGCCTACAGTACGCACCGTCGAGAAGAACTGCGCCTACTGCAAGAGGCGACGAGCAACGCCACAAACACCGGCTACAGGGGACTTGCCACACGCCCGCCTTGATCCGTTCCACCGCCCGTTCACTAACTGCGGGGTGGATTATTTCGGACCAATGATGGTCAAGGTAGGGCGACGCCGAGAAAAAAGGTGGGGTGCACTCTTCACATGCCTCACTTCCCGCGCCGTGCACATCGAGCTCGTCGCATCACTTTCCACTGACTCAGCAATCATGGCGCTGAGACGAATGGCCGCGCGCAGAGGCTGGCCAAAAGTGATGTACTCCGACAACGCGACCAACTTCCGTGGGGCTGATCAAGAACTACGGAACGCCTACACCGAATGGATGCCTGCCCTGCAAGACGAAGGACTCCTGCATCGCATGGAATGGCGCTACATACCTCCTGGCGCACCCAACCAAGGCGGTGCGTGGGAGCGGATGGTGCGCTCCGTGAAAACAGCCCTCAGCGTCACCCTGAGGGAAAAGGCTCCTGCTGAAGAAGTACTCAGAACTATACTCACCGAAGCTGAGTTCTCTGTAAATGCGAGACCACTGACACACGTCAGCGTGAACCCCAGCGACCCCGAAGCCCTGACTCCCAACCACTTCCTGTTGGGGTCATCAGAAGGGCTGCCCTCAACGGGACCCTGCGACGAGGCGGACAGAAGAACCTGGCGAGTTAGTCAAGCACTCGCGGACCACTTCTGGCGACGCTGGCTACACGAATACCTTCCCACCCTGGTGCCTCGCGGCGAGCCACAGAGCAACGTGCGACCGATGCAGACCGGCGACGTAGTACTCGTGGTCGACAGCACGCTGCCCCGGAACACTTGGCCGATGGGAGTCGTCGAGCGCACGCATCGCGGACCGGACGGCGGCGTCAGGGTCGTCGAGGTGCGCACCAGGACCGGCACTTTCCGACGCCCCGTGAGCAAGCTCGTCGTCGTGATGAAGAAAGAAGAGGCTACGCGGGCTACGCCGGGGGGAGAGCTGTAATGGACGCCGAGCATTGGCCCTACATAGATATAAGTTAAGACCCATTTGTATTAGGATAGACATAAAATAGGCATAGTTTTAACTTATTTATAATAGGTAGGCACATATTTTAATTATATAGCGGTAGTACATAAGTTTAGGATAAGAAATTGTTAAGATAAAAGTAGAAATAATTCATTTTTGCGAAAAGGTCCCCGTTACGGTAAAGTTTCGTCGTAGTTAAGGTTCGGGACGCCTTTTCGTGCGGCGCTCTGATTGGTCGAAACTTTTGAGCTATTTCTGAGAATTTGTCCGAGGCATTGTTCAACTTCTCAGAATATTGAATAATTATTTCCGAGAATCAAATAATGTAGGAGATTTTAAGGTATAAAAGTAGGAACATTTGGCTGGTAGGACACAGTCGGCCTCCAGCTCTACTAGAAGAACCACAAGGAAGAATAAAGGGAAGAAATCAAGAAGAAGTCTTTCATTCCTCCACCCCTCAAGCCAAGAAAACCAAATACAGTCCACAATAGATGCTTTACTTGACCGAAAAAAAAATTCATAAAACCTTTCTTTTTCTCACGAAAAAAAAATTTTTTTAAAAGACAACTGAAATGAATAAAAAACGTGTTACAGATATATTACTTTTTATAACTACAATACTAACGTATACGTTTCACTACGCTTATTTATCCAGCTTTTTTATCATGAAATGAACCCAACTTTTATATAAAGAAAGAAAGAAAGAAAGAAAAATATTTTATTTGGGACACGCACAGGAAATACAACAATAAAAAAAAACATTAAAACTAACAATATCATAAACACAGATAAAATAAAAGGAAAGAAAAAAAAAACAAAACAAAGAAGACCTGTGCGAGGCCAAAAAGGCTCCTATCTCAGCATGATGCTGCGATATTTGAAATACAAAAACAAATACCGCAGCGCTGATATTCTGACAGGGCCCACTGTGATGCCACGGATACACTACGGACATAAAATAAATAAATAAAATAAGCAATAAAATATATTCTAAAAAACAAAATTCTGTGCAAAACCGTAATTGATGACGAACTAAATAAAAAAAAATAAAACTATTACATTACGATCGACCCACACCCGACGCTTCAACGTCGCTTGTCCATGTTACAGACTATATGTACTATATGTTCAAAATGTTGGTGCAATATTTTTATACCTACATATTGGATGGACCAACACAGCCTGTTTGTGTTTAATCCTACTAAAATTTATTTTGTGCCTGGATTTTTGCTAGCATACTTTCAACTGCAAACAATGTTTTGTTGTCCAGGCTAATGTTATTTGAGTTTTAACAATAGGTAAAGTGTAATAAAATTTACAGAAAATGCTCTTGTTAGGAAATTATCATTGTATTTAGAGTGTTGTTTTGACACCAAAGATAACCATGTTATGCTACATTATCAAAAAACAAAATGAATGAAAGAAAACACGGTTTCCTCGAGGAAACCTATCCTAGTCCAATTTCGAAGACATGTGACATCCATCAGCCCGCAGCTCTTGTCCTGCGTGGTGGATTACGGCGCGCTCCTTCGCACAGAGTTGAGGCCTGTATCCCCAGCAGTGGGGACGTTATAGGCTGATTATTTTAATGTTTGTTAAATAGGGCTGATGCCTAGGTAAAAAAAATCTGTTTAGTCCACTGCTTAGATAATAAAGAAAATATTAGACACGTATTTTTTGCTTCATCATATTAATAAAAAATGACTTAGATAAAACACTTTAAAGTTTGGTAGTGGGGGCTTACTACGTCACAACTAAGTATAAAATCTAGTAACGCGTGACGTCATGCCACATTTTAACTCAATGTATCGCCGTAATCTTTTGATTACGTAAATAAAGAAAAAATACGTGTCCAATATTTTTTAATAATACACCTGATGAAACTTAAGTGAAGTGAGCTGTCAATCCACCAGCCGATATATTCACTAAAATATCACCGTGAAAACTTAAGTGAAGTGAGCTGTCATTCCACCAGCCGATATATTCACTACAATCTCATCGTGAAAACTTAAGTGAAGTGAGCGGTCATTCCACCAGCCGATATATTCACTACAATCTCACCGTGAAAAGAGATTGAAGAGGGTGAAGTGAGCTGTCATTCCACGAGCCGATATATTCACTACAATCTCACCGTGAAAAGAGATTGAAGAGGGTGAAGTGAGCTGTCATTCCACCAGCCGATATATTCACTTCAATCACAACGTGAAAACTTTGGTGAAGTGAGCTTGAAGTGAGGTGTCAATATGGTTATTCCATTCGCATCAAGTGAAATGACAGCTCGCTTTATTTAGCTAAGTTTTCACGATGAGAGTTTTACAGGATAGACCGGCTGATGCTAGGGATTGACACTAATGACAGCTTATTTCAAGCTCATTTGACGTCAGTTTTCACGTTCCAGAATGGGTCGGCTGGTGTGAAAGTACTGCTCATCCTCTTTATCTTACAAAACACCGTAGAAACATTATCCATCATTCCCAGAAGCCATAAGGACTAAAACTAAGCTCAGAAACGTATTTTCAGAACCAGATCTTCTTTACTTGAAAATTAGCAAATCAGTCCTGACAGTATAAAAGTACCTAATACGATATTGCCGTTGAAAACGATACCTGCACTTCGCACCACCTACGTATATTTTTGCCTTTTTATCTTTCACATTGTTTTATATCTCATTGTACATATTTAGGGTTCCGCACCCAAAGAGTGCCAAAGAGACCCCTATTACTAAGTCTTCACTTTTCGTCTGTCCGTCTGTCACATGGCTGTATTTTTCGAACCGTAATAGGTAGAGACTTTAAATTTTCAGAGTGTGTAGGTACTACTATGGCCGATGTAACAAAAAAATAATAAATAAAATAAAAAATTAAAGGCGGTATTTTCGGCGTTTCTTTTTGACTGCGGCGAAGCTAAAACATGAGGGTTATGTGTATGACTTGTATATTATCAATCTCATGCAGGCATCTTCTTAAATTTAACAATAAAGACCTATTGCCTCCGACTGCATGAGATTGTTTGGAGAAAAAATAGGTCATCTTGTTTCCATCTTTTTTAAAGTTAATTTTATACGCAGTCGGATTTTTGATTTTTTAAATTTACTTTTTATAGAAAATATTAATAAAAATTGTACGGTGGTACGGAATCCTTCGTGTGCGAGTCCATATCGCACTTGGCCGCTTTTTTATCTTTCACATTGTTTTATATCTCGTTGTATTTTTCCGATAGCGAAGCTCTGTTGCTAATTGGCGATGAAAATAATTTATATTCGAAACGGTGGTTTTAATTGCTTTGCGAACTTGTATTAGAGGTGATCATATTTATTGGATTAAACTAATGATTCGGTACCTTATTATATGACTTGGTACTGTGTTCCAAAATAAAAAAAAAGGTTTATAAAAAAGCAATATTGGCGTGAATGTCCAAGATCGGTTCCAACTTGTCCTCATGGACAAACTAATTTTTACGTTCCTACATACTTTATACGGATACGGATTTAAATTGGCGTTATTTTTTTACAGCAAACTGTCCACAAAATACAGTCAGGGAAATTAATTGTTCCTCAAATTGACACACGACGTCCATTTGACGTGTTAAAGCCATCGCATACAACTGTGAAAGAATGAGAGTTGTGATTTGAATATTCGAACAAGTTTAGTAGGTAGTTTTAAGAAATAAACTTTCACTGGATGGCAACTTTTTAGTACCAGTTCGTAGTTAATTTGATAAATAATTAGATTCTCAACTGCCTCGTTGGTCTAGTGGTTGCAAGTGCCACTACTGAGAATGAGATCCTGGGTTCGACTCCCAGGTCGGGCAAAGTGTTATTGGGTTTTTCTATCTGGAATTTCTCAGTAGCAGCCCGGAATTTGAATTTGTGCCCGGTAGATGGCAATAGGCTCGCCCCCTATTATTACATGGAACTTAAACATAACTGGTGAAATGTGGGCGTACTATAGGTGCACCTCTACCTAACCCTTTGGGGAAACAAGGCGTGATGTTATGTCATGTTATGTTATGTTAATTAGTTTCCCTGACTTTACATAATACTTATCTATATTGAACTAAAAATATTGGTTGCGGGGCAGTAACTTTTCTTAGTTACCTAAGTGATTTTTTTCATGTAACGTACCTACATGTATGTGAACAGTGGGTGTACTTACAACTCCTTTTTTTGGGTGGGAAATCATCAAATGACTTCTCCCGCTCTGGGCGGAGCGGGAGGGCGTGTCAGACTTTCACTGACTAAAACCCACCCGTGTTCCTTCACTTGCCTGTGCCGGGACCACGGTAACTCTTTCGAACATCCCTAACTACCCTTTCGGAGATTGAAAGCATGATATTATATATATTGCTACATGTATTGTATTATAATACCTCGTAATAATTATGATCAATATGACCTGAATGTTGCCCACAGTTAATCCCCGAGCTTTATACTGTAACAATTAATCTCCGTATACAGCAAACACATAGGATAAGCAATATACTAGTTTGTACATAAAACATGAGGACGAGGAGTGTCCCAGTGTTGCCTCGCTGGGGCAATAACGAGTTCATTGAATCGGAATCATTGACGGACGCCTCGCCTCTCCAGTTTGGCCTGATAACCGATTTCTATTACCCTCTTTTACCGTCAAGCAATAATGATGAAATGGGTTCATGCAGATTTTATTATTCAAATAATAGTGATGGATGATAGAATAGCGGTCTAGGTCTTATTATTGTCTGTGAAGGAGCCGATTTGTTGTAGCTGAGAAAACTTGTCCTATATGTGTAAATGTGTATAGTGCAGGACTGGGTTAATTTCAGATTAGATTTCAACGGGGTAATTACGTAAGACACAGTAGGAGTTGGTTTCATTTTGACAGTTCAACAACATTCATTGTGTTATTATCGTTGTTGAGCAGACAAATTTTTCGAACATACGAAGCAATGGATTACCAATAAGCTTCAAAATGATTCAGATTCTGATCGATAGTGTGTTACGCAATTGGGGTGCAGGTTGAATTTGTTCTAATAAACCGGCCAAGTGCGTGTCGGACCACGCACAATGAAGGGTTCCGTAGTTGGGATGAGGAAGAAGAGGCAGAATTATTCCAAGAACAATCGTAACATTACAGTTAATAAACATGTTCTCCCATACATTCCAACTGCAAGTGTAAGTTTGTACGCACAATGTTGAGAGATTTACCGTGTTATTTCAAGACCATAGATTTATTACAGGTTTTCCTGTAATCTATAAGTATAGAACTATTTTCTGTATTTTATTTTTCAAAATTTTAGGCTCAGTAGTTTCGGAGATAAGGGTGGATATGGTCAGTGTTCGTCTATTTTCTTGAATAATTTTGAAAGTATTCATTTTTAAATTGTACAAAGCACTTATTCGGGACCCCCACAGTAAGCCCTTTTATTTCATATGTGACACGGTATAGCTTGCATTTTTTTTTCTATATTTTCCCCCCAAAAGTGACCTCCGTATTCAAAACTCATTTATTTACGTAACACGTCCGTAATTCCGTCACAGAAATTGATATGTTTACGAAATTTCAACTTAATCGGCTCATTAGATTCGGAATAAATGGGCTGTGACAGACGGACAGACAGACAGACAAGCACCCGACTGATCCTATAAGGGTTTCGTTTTTTTCCTTTTGAGGTACGGAACCCTAATAATATATTAAAGTCGACAGTAATTTTATAAAACTCCACAACACGGCTTGATATTCTTAATTCCAGTAAAATTTATGTACCCACATAAATTTTATTTTTTTCAAAGATGAACCTAAGTAAAAGAATGATAATTAATTTTAAACGAATTAAATTGTTTATAGAACTAATTGGATATTAACAACATGATAATTAAAAACATATTTCTCTTCCTTTCAGGGTAAGCATCACTCAGCAATCGAATTTGGTGTGTTCAAAACAACGTGCTTTCAACCGTTCATAATCGTGGGAAACTATCGTGTAAGTACCTACCTACAAGATTATAATAAAGAGTCTCAGCTAACAATGATGAGCTGTGGGGTAGTTTCCTAACACACTCACAGTAGGAATCGGTTTCATTTTGACAGTTCAACAACATTCATTGCATTATTTACGTTGTTGAGCAGACAAATTTTTCGAACATACGAAGCAATGGATTAGCAATAAGCTTCAAAATGATTCAGATTCTGATCGATAGTGTGTTACGCAATTAGGGTGCTGTTGGTGATAACAGCATCGTATACGGTAGTATCATGTATTCATGAAGTAAGCTATGTTCAGCGTACATCGTCTTTCGCTCTTCATAAAACTTTAAAAAATAAATCTACCTTATTTTACAGTAACACCCGGTAGCCCAAGTTTTAAACATTCCCCTTTGTGTTAGGTACTCTATTACCTTGCTAGGGGTGTGCCAAGATGCTTAGTTTTATGTAAAATCGATGGCCGCTCATAAAATGTGGCCCGCGATGGCAAGAGCTGTCTAGGTGACAGCTTGCGCTTAGGGATGAACGGGTGAGAGTAAAGAGTTAAGTAAAATAGACAAGTGTCATGTAAAAATGTTATTTAGTCACACAAATCAAACTTAGGTACTTTTTGCGATTCATGGTGGCAAATAGAGATTCTCGTTAATTACTCAACATTATATTGTAAGGGCTTATTGTTTCCGTAGGCTTAAACAATAGGTAAAATAATATTTGACCTTTATTGTCGATATTGTTCACGTATGAGACTAGAGCGAAAATGGTAATGGCCACTTTCGTTCCTATATACTCTACTCTCCCCGTTATTTTAATTACAGTAAGTCAAAAAATTTAAATCGCACTTTTGTTTCAATATTTTTAAATTGGTGTATCTCAGTGATTATATCTGATAACTCAGATACTTAAATGGACAACAAAAGGTAAATTTGTGTAGATTAATCCTGAATATAATTTATTTCTACAATATGAACGGTTATTTTTATATTTAACTAATTGTGTCTATAACTACCACTTCTATCAGCCCGACTAACACTTTATCACACATATTTACTTATGGTAATTCGGTAACATACTGTAAATATATTTAACGAAATATCCTGTCCATGTTAGTTACTGTGACTGTGCTCACTATAACCTCTAATATATGTGCTCACTCACTTAGTTGAAGTATGCTTACGAATTGATTTTATTTGTTATGGATTACACAAATTATAAATTGTGTAACTATATCAACTGTCAATATGTCTTGCGGATATATCATATTTAATAATGGTAATCTACCGTGACTTTAGTTACGGTAAATATGATAAAGAAAATATGAAATAAAACAATTTGAATACAGTAAGTCTATTTCCTGTCCTTGTTTTAACAAACTGTTGAATCGGCATATTATTTACTGTAATTAAGCTTATCGTATCTTTGTTACTAATTTAGATATAAAAAAAGAAAAATATTCCATGTGGGACTTGATTTAAGAATCACGGTACCGTAAAATGTTCCTACTTTGCTCCTATATGGTTAATTATGGTCCAATTCTCTTAAATGAATGAAGAATATTAAAAAAAAAAACCAATGAAACAAAGTGATTTTGTAACTAAATTTAAGAATATAACATTATTTCTTTAAATTTCTTTAAAACACGGTTTATTTTAATTTTTACCCATTTTTCGACCATTGATACTATCAAAAAAGGTAAAGCGTAATATCACGGAATAAGGGAAGTATAACTTTGCGCCTTATCATAGTTTCATATATATTATGAAATACTTAATTACGTTGATTTAACTTTAAAAATATGTTAGATAACATGTTATGCTTTGAATTAATACATCTGAGTATATTTCATAACTAATAGTTTAAACAATATTCATAATTCCCTTTTTTTGGAGTAAATATTGGAGCAAAGTAGGACTATTCTACTACTATAAAAAAGTCATAACACCAGTAACACGACTTACTGTAATTATAACAACGGGGCAGTATCTTCACTACAACTTACAACCAAACATTTGCTTAAAATTATTTAGCAACAAAAAATTGTATATTTCTACCAAACATGATAATAATATTACAGGCTGACTTTAAAAACATGCGACAAAATTTAAGGGGGTGTTCTACCCATCAATATGAACAACTTTTACTATGGGACCAACTTGGAATTCGCAAAAAAAATTCGACCTTCCCGTATAAAAGTACATACCCGATTGGACTATTTTGTTTAAAAAGGTCGAATTCTTTTTTGCGAATTCTAAGTTGGTCCCATAGTAAAAGTTGTTCATATTGATGGGTAGAACACCCCCTTAAATTTTGTCGCATGTTTTCAAAGTCACCCTGTATAGGCTTATTGTCACAATGCAGGACAGAGGCCTCTTCTCATACAGAGAAGGCTTGAGCATTGATCACCACGTTGGCCCAATGCGGATTGGCGATTTCATACTTACATTAATTATAAGTCCAAGTTTCCTTACAATGTTTTACTTCACCGATGTCAGTAATTATGTCCAAGGTTTTAAACTTAGAAAGTACATATTATAAATTAAAAAAGTCACTTTGGTAATTGCCCGGATTTGAACCCACAACCTCGTGCATGGCAGAAAGAAAGAAAAATAGATTTATTTGTCACACAAACACGTGCATACGAAAAGATAGGAAAACATACAAATAAAACAGATTTATACTTATGAACATAGATTATTTAGTCGGCAGCTGCACGCCGTGACTGCGACAAGAAGGCTTCCACTCAGCATGATGCTGTGCTATGGGGTCCCACAGCACAGCGCTGGTTTTTAGTAGTCACCCGAAAACGACGTACGGAAACCAAGTCAGCTGGGCAATTGCGTAACACATTATCAATCGGAATCGGTTTCGTTTTGACTGTTCAACAACATTCATTGCGTTATTTACGTGTTGAGCAGACAATTTTTTCGAACTTATGAAGCAATGGATTAGCAATTTGCTTCAAAATGATTCAGATTCCGTTTGATAGTGTGTTACGCAATTAGGGTGCTGTTGGTGATAACAGCATCGTATACGGTAGTATCTCTAAACCAACACCCTGCTGGTTTAGAGATTTGTACAGATTGAACAAATAAGTAGGTAATAAAATAAAATAAAATAAAATATATAACTATACAACCGACAATATTAATATAAATACTATAAAATAACATAAAAAGTATTGCGAGAGGCGAGGCCTTAACTACGGGGACATCGAGACGTGAAAACATAAAATAAACTCGTTTATTGGTACCTACCAGCCCTACACTCGCGTGTGTGTGGACGCGACTGTCCCCATTTACAGCGAAGTGAGGATTCTTTGTTGTCAATAACTACGTAGAGCGAAAATGGAAAATAACAAAAAATAACTTCCGTACAAAGTCCATTACTTTCCACCGCGTCCACATCTTTTTTTTTTTTTGTTTTTTGAGTTTCGAAGTCGGGAAAAAAGGAGGTATTGTTGCGTGTTAATTAAATCTCACGGAAAATCGAGGATTGACTTTGATTTTGTGTTTGTTGGTGACAAGCAGTATTGAATCAAGGCTCCTTCAAACAGGCGCGACGCGCGACGCGAATCGCGCGCGAAGCAAAGGCACCACTCGTCGCGCGACACGCGGTGCCTTTGTGTCGCGTTGCGTGTCGCGCCTGTTTGCAGGAGACTTTAGGCAATAAGTCCAATGAATGATGTCCTGAATTTTTACCAGAATGTATTCAAAGGTTCAGGTCCATTGAGAGCTGTGGGTAATTAAAACACTCAAGAACTAAATAAAGGTGGATATTTTGTGCCTCTTTTGTGAGTAAAACATTAATGAGTGTCTAACGTTGCTCAAGATTAAAATGTAATTAAATAACGCCTGTAAAACAATCAAGTCCAAGATGTTGAAATCATAATTTATAACAATTAACTAAACAAAAACATCACAACTTCGATTTTTATAAAAGAAATACATAAACAGACGTAAAATGATAAGCGATCATGCGAGTCATTTTGTTTTCAAACTAGCGATAATGATACAAGGCGCTGTCGTGCAACGGAGATCTATCTATTCTGTTAAACGTTCACCGTGAAAACATTGGTGACGTGAGCTGTCACCTGATATCCTGGATTGAGGCCCGAACTCCACCAAAGCGGAGATGACCAAAGCGAAGACGAGACGAGATGTTTTTTAGCTAGGGTGTAGGGTGTAGCTGTGCGGAGATGTGTACTGACTAGACTAGAGCGGAGATGTGTGCTGGCTAGAGCGGCGTCGCTCACATCTCTTCTCGTCTCCACTGCGCGCCAGCAGCGCTAGCTTGCGTGGCACAGCTCACATCTCCGCTTCAATCGCGCCAAACAAATATGAAACATCTCCGCTCAGTGGTATCCACTGAAGCTGAGTGGAGTAAAGATGTGTCAATAACGAAGTTCTATCGGTTGTTTAAAACACATCTCCTCTCCTCTCGTCTCGTCTCCGCTTTGTTGGAGTCCGATGTATTGAGAGCTCACTTTCAAGCTCACCTCACGTAAGTTTTCACGGTGAGATTCAGTGCCAAGTTAAAACACTGTAATGCATAACACTACGAACGCATAAGTACAAAACTTCGCAGTGCCACCTACAAAGTGATCGTCTATTCACGCCGCGCCGGTGAGCGCAGACTAATTCCCTTCCAGCCAGCCGGTCGGATCAAACGATTGGGTAATTGGGACAAACCGCGGTAAAATTTACTGTTTACCCTGCTTACCCTCTAAGATGCGGGTTAGTGTAGCGGGTTACTGTGGTAAGTAAATAGAGTAGTATATGGAAGAATTAGTTATAATTGGAGTTTGTAGTTGTGTGGGAGGTACTTGTAACTATGTTGCTTAGAAGTGGCTAAAAAGGACGAAATAAAATTGTTTATTTCGTAAAAATTCAAAGCACTAAAACTAAACAATATTAAATGTTGTGTTAGGAACTCGGTAGGTATATGTTAATAATAGGGAAAAAATTGGTTTCAAAACTTGCTTATCAACGGAATAAATTGTTTATTTCTAGACAAATTCAACAAACATACACATAGACCTATAGTGACCTTATTGGTGACGTTCGTCAGAATGGTAAGGTGCGTAGGACTCGCAACCGGCGTGTGTGTATGACCAGCATCCTAATTGCGTAACACACTATCAATCACAATCTGAATGATTTTGAAGTATATTGCTAATCCATTGCTTCTTAAGTTTGAAAAATTTGTCCGGTCAACAACGTAAATAACGCAATGAATGTTGTTGAACTGTCAAAATTAAACTGATTCCTACTGTGAGTGTGTTACGCAATTAGTGTACTGATGTATAAACGTAATCATAATCATAATCATAAATCTTTATTTATCTCAACATCATATTACAGGCACTAGTTAATAAAATGCACAATCTTTAATAGAGAAAGGTGTCTGAGGTAGGAGGGTCCTGAGTTACAGATCACCCGGCTCTCTTTTAAAGGACATGTTAATTTACAAAACAGTTAAAGTTAAGATATACTTAATAGGTATTATAAAGTCTGATAATGCAATTGAGTGCAGAATGTAAACAAAAAATAATAATTAAAGACAAAATCAAAGAAAAGCAAGTCAACATAAAGTTCAAAGAAATATACAAATTATGTATATTATTATTCTTTGATACATACTTAGGTATCTAACTAACAAAATAAAATAATAATGAGCTTAACAAAAAATGAAGAATGGAAATGGGGAAATGAAGAATGTTGTGTGTATGAATGTATGTAAGTACGTAAATGAAGGAAAAGGAGTATGTAAGTATCACAGCAGGTGGCGTTCTGTAGTTTCTGCCTACCCCCATGGGAAGAAGGTGTGAGTTTATGTATGTATGTGTAATTTCAATTAATTCAAACTAAAGAATAACAGATGCATGCTTAAAATTTCCCTTTGTTCACTATGAATATGACTTTTATTTGAACTTTTACCCCCTTATTTATAAACGTGGTTTAAAGTTAAGAGACGTTTAAACAACAAAAAATGTATGGTTAACTAGATTTTAATCATTACTTAACTTTAATCAACTTTTATGAATAAGGGGGCTACTCTTTAACGGCCGAACCCAATAACCTATTTTCAGTAAAAGACAGATTGCTATTGATGGTAGACAGTATAATTCTATCTGTCCTTATGTCAGGCCGGTAAGATTCCTCAATCTCTTATAGATTATTGGGACGTTAAAACCATAGATAGATAGGGTTTTCTATCTCCAGTATGCCTAAACTGGTGATAGATAGGTTATTGGGTTCGGCCGCAAGACATTACTTACTAGCTTGTTATACCAACCACAAACAAAATTCCGCAAAATTACCAGTATTAGCTTACCGGCGTTCCTGTCCTCTGTCCACAGCACTGAAAAGTTGACGGGGAAAATTTTAGCTCCCTCCCTGGTCGACTCTGAAGTGCCATGCTTGAGTGATGCGGTGAACGCCTGGATAGCAACTTGCCCGGATACAGATCGGCCCGTGAACCCATCTTCCCAGAGACAGTGGGATGAGCCGCTCTGCAGGTTGGTACGGAATAATCTTATCAATACGTCCACCAATACTGCTGAGCGTGCCCGCCTGCTGGCTGTGGGTGAATGGGAGTCGGGCCTCTGGCTTCAAGCACTACCGTCACCCAACATAGGCACTTTGCTGGGTGACTCCACCTTCCGGCTCGCTACCTGTCTGCGTCTGAGCGCTCCTTGCGGGGCTCCACATCGCTGCCAGTGCGGTGAAGCCGTTGACTGCCTCGGACATCATGGCCTGTCTTGTAGTAAGAGCGCAGGCCGGATAGCACGGCACGCCAGCATTAATGACATTATCCGTCGTGCTCTTGTCACCGCCGGGGTGCCAGCTGTTTTAGAACCCAACGGCTTGGCACGCGACGATGGCAAGAGACCAGACGGAATGACCATAATGCCTTGGAAGTTAGGCAGGCCTTTGGTGTGGGATGCAACATGTGTCGACACCCTTGCGCCATCCCATCTTCCTAGTACGGCGGGCTGTGCTGGGGCGGCTGCTGCAGGTGCGGAAAACCTCAAACGGCGAAAATATTCCGATCTTTTTGGGAGTTATATGTTCGAGCCGTTTGGGGTTGAAACACTAGGGCCATGGGGTCCGAGTGCCCACTTGGTTTTCCGAGACATCTCCAAGCGGTTGGTCGACTCTTCACGTGACCAAAGGGCTGGCCTATTCTTTGGCCAAAGAATCAGCATCGCCATACAACGTGGCAATGCTGCCAGCCTTTTGGGCACTTTTCCTGTTGACAGCGATGCGGACGAATTTTTTGATGCCCTATAATTATATATATATATATATTTTACATTTGTACATATTATAATTATTATTTTAAGTCTGTTAGTTTATATATTATGTAAATATTATGTATTGGTTTAATTGAAATAATAAAATTGTTTACCACAAACACATGATGTCATTTTGTGTCAAAAGTAATCGTTGAAGCTCTTGAGCGGCCACCTAAATACCATAGTAACTCAATAATATAAGTTGTTGAAAAAATATTATGCTTTAAAAACTTGATAGAAAATGAAATATTCGTTAATATCAGACGAGACATTGTTTTGTTACGATTGCGAGAAAATAGCTTGTGTGTACCGATGCTCGTTCCAGAGAATTCAATGAATACCTACATAGATTTTCAGAAAAGCTTAATAGGTATCTTTAGTACCAGACCCAGAATTTATGGAATGCGATAAACGACATGCGACAACAGAGTCATTGTTTTGTCATGAATACAGGACAATTTGTACCTAATTTTTAGAATGCTTGTTACCAGACCCTATCGATACTACGGCTGAGATCTGTGAATATACTCAGCACGCACTTAGGCTTAGCATTAATCCTGTCACTTTCGCACAACTGTCAAACTACAATTGCAAGACAGAGGGGGAATATTTATTAGTTAAAGCACGAGCTAAGTTACGTTTATCTTCGGTATAAGACTTTCTAAAATTTGTGAATCCTCCTACTAATATTATAAACGCGAAAGTGTGTGAGGATGGATGGACAGATGGATGTTTGTTACTTTTTCACGCAAAAACTACTGAACGGATTTGAATTAAATTTTGCACACAAATAGTTTATAACCTGGATTAATGTAGAGGATACTTTTTACCCCGATATCCCAACGGAATCGAGACTTATGCAGGTGAAACCGCGGGGCACTGCTAGTATAACATAGTAGGAGATTTTATCAGACGACAAAACATTGTTTTCACTCGATTACAAGAAAAATATTATTGATTCTATAATTCTGAGAAAGCTTTTGTACCGATTATTACCAGAACCTGTCAATACTAAGGTGATCAAAGCAGGACTTATAGATTTCTAAGTTACAATGACAGGCGCGATTTGCTACGCGACCTGCTACGCCAGGCATGTGCTACGCGGACATTGCTACGCGATCCGCTACGAGAGGCATTTGGTACGATCGCTACGCGCAACATTATGTGAGGCATGTAGCCAGGCCTGTGTTGCACAGGCGTGAACTGTTGACTCGTCATTAGGGCTACGGAGCTTCGTCTTAAGTTAATGAAGGCAACAATCGAAATTATAGACTAGAGTTATAGGCTAATTAGGCTATAGTGAAAGCATTGTTCCAATATACGCTTGCTACAACGGAATAATTTAAAAAAAAAATATTTTAAAATGTTAGTCTGTTGAAAAATACGATATTGTAAGTCTAAGTCAAATCGTTTATTTCAAATAGGTATGTAAAAGGCACTTTTGAACGTCAAAGATTAACAAGAAAATATAATTTATTCTAGTCGCCCCTTCGAAAAGGTAGTTTCGTATGGAGAAAAATTGCCAAGAAACTCCACCGTTACTCTTTTAAAATGTTTTACAATATTTTGTATACGTTAATTATATAATTATATGTGAAGACGATGCACCTAGAATAAAATTACTATACCACAATAGATAAAATAATGAAAAACGATCTCTTTGTGAGTTGAGTTTAACATTGGGAGTGATATTTATTAGTTAGACACCTCGTCAGTTATTGGTTATTTCTCCTCCCTTCGGGGAAACAAGGCGTGATGTTATGTTATTTATTAGCCATTTCAGTTTAAAGATTCTCCAAATAAAACTAAATAGATAATCATTTAATCAGAATTTAAATTATCTCATTTGATGCACTTACAAAAAAACAAGACTTAAGCATATTCAGTCTATAACTTTCCCACTGCTGGGACACATGCCTCCTCTATGACAGAGGGAGTGGGCTGTGATCTACCATGCGGGCCTAGTGCGGGTTGGTAGATGTCATATGTCTTCGAATTTTTGGTTCTAGGACATGCCGGTTTCCTCACTATGTTCTTCAGCAGTGGCGATGAAATAAATTGTATAAAGTAAAGCGCCTGCCTGACGACCTGACTCGTAAGTCGGGGCCGGTACCAGTAGGCCACCACTGCTCTCAACAAAGACTTAATGAGGTCAAAGTAGTTCGTAGCTTTAGTATTTGGGAAACGTCTCGCTAAGAGATCCCCTAAGGATATTGCATTAGCAAGGAATTTAAGATGTCTACTTATCAGTACATATTATTTCGTATACAGTGAAGAGTTGTAAGTGGATATTCATCACGAACCCTTCAACTGATGCTGACAAATGGGATAGGGCACTATCCATCACAGTCCCAGTAATGTTTCTTAAAATGTAAGTACCTACTCATGTAATTACTTTTTGTTTAATGGTTATTCGTTTTTAATGTTTTTAGGCATTTCATTTTTATGTATTTTATTTCGGAATAATATTTACATAATATGTAATCTAAGAGACTTAAAATAATAATAATAATATGAATATGTATATGACTGCCTCGTTGGTCTAGTGGTCGCAAGCGCTACTGCTGAGCATGAGGTCCTGAGTTCGATTCCCAGGTCGGGCAAAGTGTTATTGGGTTTTTCTATCTGGAATTTCTCAGTAGCAGCCCGGAGTCTGGATTTGTGCTCGATAGATGGCAATAGGCTCGCCCCCTATTACATGGGACTTAAACATAACTGACGAAATGTGGGTGTGTTCTATAGGTACACATCTGCCTAACCCTTCGCGGAAACAAGGCGTGATGTTATGTTTATGAATATTTATATAAAAAAAGAGTGAAAAGAATCATAGGGCATCAAAAAATTCGTCCTCATCGCTGTCAACAGGAAAAGTGCACAAAAGGCTGGCAGCATTGCCACGTTGTATGGCGATGCTAATTCTTTGACAAAGAATAGGTTAGCCCTTTGGTCACGTGAAGAGTCAACCAACCGCTTGGCGATGTCTCAAAAAACCAAGTAGGCATTCGACCCCATGGCCCAAGTGTTTCAACCCCAACCTTTTTATGTTGAGTTTAAAAATTAAATGTTCGAAAATATGATACTAATATAGTTCCATTAAAATATTTCGTAGTAATGTTTCTAACTGGAGCTTATAAATGTTTTGTGGATCTTCTTAGATCAATAATAAAGTTTTGAACCAAAGCAAAGTTTTAAAAGATTTAAATGTCTCGACGAGGAGAACGGCGTTTCTCTACCTACTTACACTACGTCGGCGATTTTATTCCTTATGTTGCATAACAGAAGGTAGGTACTGTAGTAATCTGTAAGGGATCTTTCGGGGGCCAAGCAGACTAATACGTGTGTTATATTGGTGTCTGGTTTTTTGAGTGTACGGACAGCTAAATTACGATAAATCAGACACAAGGGAGCACTATATTACTATATTTTTATACAAAACAAACCGACTTATCCTTCAAATTCAAATACGTTCCACACTTGCTGGTGTTCGAACGCGCCCATATGCTATTACTTAACGGCCTGTGACACATAAGGTTGCCACCGGCATCAAACCTTTACAGTACCTACCTACTGTTATGCAACAGAAAATTGAGAAACTACCCTCCTCAAATTACAACACGATAACAACAAAACAATCCAAACGCGCGCGGGCTGGCGACGTCGCATTTCTAGAGGTTTTTCGTGATTATTTTATAAAATGTAACTTAAAAGACATATTTTACTTTTAAAAAATTACATAATTATGTCTTAAGTATTAGTAAATACCAAAATAACTGTCAAAAAATAGCATACATACATAAAGATACTAACGATCAAAGTATTTGTCAGAGGAAATTGTACTTTGATTTAAATTTGATAAAATAATCACAAAAAACCTCTAGAAATGCGACGTTGCCAGCCCGTGCGCGATGAACGCTCTTAATAAAGTGACGAAACAGGTACCAACAGGCAAAGCCCTAACAGTCAGTAGTCGCCAGTTGTCAACGTATTTCGTAAGCCTTTTATGAAACTTGGCGAGTCTTGGCGACTCTTGGCGACTTGGCGGCACCTCTGCAGCATCCGAGTAGAAGCTTTCAATATTCATCTCAGTTTATGAGATTGTTCTTGTATTTGAGTTATGAGTTGATTTTTAGTAGATCGGTAATACAATTTGATTATTTATTGCGTAACAAAAACTGCTTGAAGAAGTCATAAAACGCATCATCACGGCGTATTCTCCAAAGGGTTGACAGAGGTACGAGTACGTATCCAGCAATCAGCAACTATAAATAATTCCAAATGGAAAAAAAACCATATTTACCCCCAACTTGTTTCTTACTTACAGCAAATAAACGTATTTTCTTACTTTTTTTCTTTTCTAAAAATTCAATAACACTGCCTGACCTAGGGATCGAACTCAGGAGGGCATGAAAAAATAATACTGGAGGAAATCAAACAATTAGGTGCGCGTAAGCAATAAACGCACAAACGAATTGATTGATTAAGTATTTTCTCAAAAGCGTAGTCCCATAAAGTTAGCCTCAAAAAAATGTTTTTTGTATAAATCGACAAGAATTCATCGAACTGTCTAAAATCTTTGTCCCATAATATTGTATCAATGTCTGAGCACTAAACATATTACACATTTTTTCAATTTATACAATATTACAGAACACAGATTATACACATTCAAACGATTTTTTGTCGATTTAAGTATAGGTACATCATTTTGAGGCTGACTGTACAACAAAAAGATTCAAATAAACTATATTAATATTCAAAAATTACCATCAATTTATTTAGATTCTAGTTAGTTAACGTAATTAGTGTGAAAAGTTACTGAATTTTAACTAGCACGCTGACTCGGAGGAAACTAGTGCTTTGAGTTTTGAAATTATATAAATAATATTGTACTGCGTTATTTGTCAAAACTTAATTTGTTTGATGTTGTTTCTGATACAATATTTATACTGAACAAATTCACACTAAGTTATAAAATAATTTATTTGTAGTTTTATAACAAAATTTTGCTTGAAACTCTACTAATTTAAGTTTTACTTTTTACCGGTTTATTTTAGCATTCATCAATGATATACGTAAAACGATTATATTTTGTAAACACCATTATAATTGTTAGTCCGGATTACAAGAAGTCCGTGAAAAATTAACACTGGTATGAAACTGAATAAAACCTTCTAAAATCCGGAAACCGTACCTACGCTTATTCTCGATGCTTTTAAAGTAAAACCCGCTTTTACGCGACATTCAATACCAACTCTGTTTTACCGACACTGACATGACAAGCGAGAAGCGACGTTTTCCATGAGACGGCAGTCTAGCGGTTAAAATGTCCATCCATCGCCAGTACATGACAACGGGCATTACCTATATATTATTACAGCCTAGCCCGGTCGTATGCGGTAGACAGGCAAACTTGTGTTAGTAGATGGACAAAATGGCCCCTGCAACTAGGTTAAATGTATAAGTTAAAGATTGCGTTTTGTTTTTGATTCTTCTTCGTCGTATCGATGATTCTTCTTTATTAATTTTATATAAGCTTCGACCAGAATTCGGCTACTTCAACACCGTTAGCGTTGGCCTCGCAAAGGTCTTCCATAGTGAAGGTGTTTTTACACAGAGAGCATGACATGTTTTTGATAGCCCGACACGCGAGGTCTTCTATTAAGCAAGATGACAGGCAACACCGAAAATGTTTAAAGGAATATGAGGAAGTTTTTGCCATGCTTGAAAATACATACAAAATAATTTATTTAAAACTAGTGACTCGCCATTGCTTTGCACGGGTGTAATGGCGAAATGTCTAAGCGACAAGATTTCTCTGCTAAATCTAAGTTCCTTCTGGAAAAAATGCTCCGGCTGATGGTGATAGATGCATCAAAATCGATTGTGTAGTTTAAAAAATCTAAGCGGTCACACCAACCTCTGTCAGTGCAGCGTTGCATAGAATAGCATGCATAGCATAGTCTGCCTACAATGTTCCCACTGCTGGGACACAGGCCTCCTCTCGGTGAGAGGGAGCGGGCCGAAATCCACCACGCGGGCCCAGTTGATGGATGTCACATGTCTTTGAATTTTTGGTTCTAGAACATGCCGGTTTCCTCACGATGTTTTCCTTCACCGTTTTGAGAGCAGTCTGTCAGTGTCACAGCTTAGATTTTCTAGATTTTCGAAAGGCAACTTTGTTTTGTTTCAATATGACTCAAAGTAGGATTTTATAAGGTACAAAAAACCATGCTTGGGCTTAGAATACAAACGATCAACTGACGGCCATACCAATACTTGTTAGGGTATTCAAATCGGCGACTCGGTAAGCCCTCGAGCTCTTGAGTCCAAAAACGATATGTTTTCCAACAAACAAATTATACATAAGTAGCATTGAATAAAAATATGTCGTTAAATAAAAACGTAGAACGATATCTGAACAAACACAGGATTGTCAACATAAATGATGTGAGAGTAAGCAAATATATTGACTTAACTTCGTAAGCGGAAGACAGCACTGAGTTAGGTATACCCACCGAACAGAAAAAACAGGGGTATACCTCTCGTCTGCTGTGCTGAAGAACATTTAATAAATTACTCGACTACTCGTCTAAGAGATGCAGAGATATTTTTTTGAAACAGTTCATTGCAGTTTTTACTAACAAAGGCTATGTTCTGAAGAGAACGATGCAAAGAAAGAGTTTTTTTAGGAGATTTAACAAATTATTTATTTTTAGAACGATGTTCGTTATCGATCGCGCGTCGTCTGCACACTTGACGAATGAGAGCTAGACCGAAAAAAGTGTAACATTTTGACCGTCACGACACTTTTGCTATTTATTTATTTAATGTTTGACAGCCAATATTATGTTCTATTATTGGTCTGAGAGGTTTAGAAAAAGGCTAGGCAGAGCAGCGTCCCTCTATCAGGTAATAATAACAAAAAAAAAAACACGCTCACCGATCGCCTTGAAAGTGAAATAGTGGTGTGGGGGTTAGTGTAAGAGGTTCATTTTTCAACATTGCAATATTATATCATCATTAATCTGTACATAATTACATACAAATAAATAAAATTGAAGTGCCTATTTGTTATGTCAAAATAACAGCTTTTTACTAAATTCATATGAAAGTATAGACGGTGCTTATAACAAAAAAAAACAATTTTTAATATTTTTGTCTGTCTGTCTGTTTGTTCCGGCTAATCTCCGAAACGGCTGGACCGATTTTGAAAGGACTTTCACAGGCAGCTGATGTTATTTGGAGTAACTTAGGCTACTTTTATTTTTTAAAATTAAAACCCATGAAAGTGTGAACAAAAAGTCGGATTTCAAAAATTCTTTTTGCTTTTGGTAGCCCAATTCTCGAGGATAGTTATAGGCTATTTAACATCACACTACGACCCTTAAGAGCCGAGCAAAAAAAAAGTCAGAAGGAACACTAAGCGAAAACGAAGTAATAGCGCGGGCGGGCGGTGCAACGCGGTGGGTTGGGGAGGACGAAGAAGTTTTATTAAAATCACAGCTAGTTTTTAATATGTTTAGAAGAAACATAAAAAAAACAATTTTCATTGCGATAAAAAAAATCATGAATATTACTTACCTTAACTTACCTACTTACTATATTTTATTTACAGTT
This sequence comes from Fissipunctia ypsillon, assembly GCA_947568875.1. Classification (NCBI taxonomy): domain Eukaryota; kingdom Metazoa; phylum Arthropoda; class Insecta; order Lepidoptera; family Noctuidae; genus Fissipunctia; species Fissipunctia ypsillon. The sequence goes on along the minus strand of OX387659.1, from coordinate 7,148,413 downwards.
TCTTTCTTGTCCTTCTACTACTTTTCCTGTTTTTACGGTTGCGTACCACAAAAGGAAAAACGAAACTTATAGGACTCACTCACTCTCTCACCTCACTTCGTTGTCTGTCTGTCTGTCAGTCTGTCAGTCAGTCCGTCAAGACCCTTTTTCTCAGGAACGCGTAAAGGCATCAAATTGAAATTAATACCAAATACGTAGGTCTACGGTCCCTTGGAGCTCTAAAAAAATCAAGCTTCTAAGTCAACGCAATAAAACAATACGGCCATTTATGCAACATATTTTGATACTCGCAAATAAATCAAAACCTATAGGGTACTTCCCGTCGACCTAGAGTCATGAATTTTTGCAAAAAGTAACGACTCATAGCACAAGTAAAGGAAAAAGTCCAAAAAACAATAATTTGTAATTTTATCATATAAAAAAACATTTTTTTGCGGTTACAAATTTACATTTGCAGTTGGAGAATTGACCATGACGTATATCGATGTATGGGAGAAAATGTTTTTCAACTACAATGTTAATTTTGATTTTGGGATAAACCTATCCCAACTGCGGAACCCTTCATTGTGCGTTGTCCGACACGCACTTGGTCGGTTTTTTTACACATGAATTTCATTCCACAAAGTATAAAAGTTAAAAGTCATTTATTTCACACGTCGAAGCTGTTTCCCTCGTAAACGTTTAGACGCCATTTTTCTAAAAGCTCTTTAAACTTATTTTCTTCAGCGTTTTTTCAAAAAGTGTTGCTGTTTCCTTTTAATTAATTTTCAGCGCCCGTAAACTTTTTTCTTACGTTTTACTAAAGGAAGGTTCTAGAATTTTATCAGTTTTTGTTGTTTTTTCGACTCTTGCTATGCCTTTGACGAGGAAATTAAATAATTTGGTACCTTTTTACCCCATTTCTTGCTATATTTAGTGTTGTGAATTTTTCAACAAAAGTTTTCTTGCCCTTTGGCTAGAAAACTTTTCGAGGCTTAAAAAAACCGGCCAAATGTGCGTCGGACCACGCACAATGATAGGTTCCGTAGTTGGGATGAATTTATCCCAAGAACAAACTTTACATTGTACTTGAAAAACATGCTCTCTCATACGTTCCAACTGCAAATGTAAGTTATTATTATTATTATTTATTATTTATTTCACACACCAATAAATACAACATCTTACAGTATTCCAAGACGAGATGACTCTGTATCTTATAAAATATACCTAAACATAAAAATTCCGAATAAAAATGAAACTAAAATAATAAAAATTACAATATTTTCAAATTTGTATGCCAACTATTACTCGTTAACTTGTAAGATAGTTTTCTTTGTAACATCGTTGTATATCCTACTGCCGTGAAATTTTTAGCACTTAGCATAATATTTCGCAAACGGATCCCTGAATCGAAAAATGGTTTTCACAAACCCGCAATATTTTTGAACGGCCTATCTAACGACACCCCATACCATGGTATAGACGAGAAAAAAAGGCATTTACGTGTAAGGGAAGCAAACTAAAGAAAAAAATATTTTCAAGATTTAATTATAACACTTTGTCAGCGTGATTAAATTTTATACCCGTGCCAAATTACAGCTTTCTAGTACTGAGAGTCTCTGAGCTAAGCCGCGTACAGACAGACAGAGGAACATGGCGAAACTACAAGGGTTCTTTATTGACTACGGAACCCTAAAAATGAGAGCAAGTAGAGAGCTTATAATGAGTGCCTAATATTTTCAAGGTAAAGTCCTGACTTTACTTTGAGTGTGCTAAGCAACCCTTTCCCCTGGGAAAGGGTTGCTTAGGACACTGACTAATCACTTTTATCGTAAGTTCAAATAACTACTTTCCGTTTTGTCCTAGCCGTATGAAATGGCTGCTAGATGGCCAATTATTACTGACGTACTATACAAATCTCAATCAATCTGTCTAGCCTTTTCCCAACTATTTTGGGGTCGGCTTCCAGTCTAACCGGATACAGCTGAAACCCAGTATTTTACATGGAGCGACTGCCTATCTGACCTCCACAACCCAGTTACTAAGCAACACTATACCGCTTGATAAGACTGGTTGTCAGACTTTTGAGCTTCTGACTACCCGTAACGACTGTCATAGATCTACGAATGATAACCGGGTCTAATGGCTTAACGTGCTTTCTGTGACACGGAGGGATTTCGATATGAAATGGATGGTCACCCATCAGGACCTCATGCTCAGCAGTAGAGCTTGCGACCACTAGACCAACGAGGCAGTGGAGGAATCTCAAATAAGTACCTACTGTACATTTATGATTAAAAATCTGTAGAATTTCCTACACACACATATAACATCGCGATCTTTTAGAAATAAAATAATCAAATATTTTTTTTAAATAAGTCCCCTGTTTCACCGTATCTTCTGTGTGTTGCCAACCCAAGGTGTCACTTGTTTTAGAGATCATAGGATAATGGGAACAGCTCTGTTTCTTATACAGAGTAGTTCTGCACACGTTCATTAGGTTTTCCTGAAAGAATAAGTGAATTAGGTAGACAAATTTATTATTGCAGCTAGTGGCGGGTGGGTAATTAGGTGTATTACAGATCTTCGTTCATAAAATTAGATTCAAGAATTCGCTTAACAGGTAAGCTCGTTTGATTCCCCATTTTACTAACTGTAACTATTAAAATTTAAAAGTAAATATTGATTGCAAACTATTTTTTTTTTTATATTTTAACGTAAAGTATTTTAATGAAATTGGAAAATGTATCAGGAATTTCATTCAACTCGCATTTCAATAACTATTAATGAAACAGATCGAAATGACAACCATTTACGATGAAACATTTTGGTTTCGAGAATTCCCTTTTGAAATACCTACAGGAATTTCAATAAAGTTCCATTTCAACAGAAAAAAAGTTTAATGGTTTGCAAAAAATATTAAGCTGGATTTCAACCGTTTTTGGATTTTTTTAGTTTTGTCTATAGGCATAGCATAACATAATCAGCCTATAATGTTCCCACTGCTGGGACACAGGACATAATTATAGATATGTTTTACTGAAATTAAAGTCTTGATAAATCCGGTCATTCATTCACCTATTTCTCGGTGATTCCTCTTCCTTTACTTAATCTCTTCAGTCTCTCAGATTACCAGAAATTGATCCTCAAAGTTTCATCGTAAACGGTTGTCATATTTCGATCTCTTTTATTAATAGATAATGAAATGCGAGTTGAATGAATCTGGGAATGTAAATATAAGCAATATACTGTTGATGAGGACCATACAGATTAATGTCTGAGATGGTCTATTGAGGAAAGAACCACACAGATTTGACAGGTCCACTCAAATCTGTGTGTCAATCCAATGTGTCAGTAATCGTGAAGCTATGTTACTAATGTTTGACTATTTAGTTTTAAAACTATTTTATTAGTTTTTTGATAATATGTAGGTAGATAGAAGATCGAATACTCTTTATTATGCACACCATAAATATTAGGTACAGATATAAAGTAGAAATTTTACAAGGAGTCACACAATGGGCGGTCTTATTGCTAAGAGCGATCTTTTAAAGACAACCTTTGGATGGTTTAAGGGAGAAAGGAGAGAAAGTACTGCATGTAGTATGTGGTGTACCAATTACAATAAATACATAAATACATGAAACACGTGCAAAGAACGTAAAAATTACGTTTAAGGAGAGTGATAGTGTTTTTTTAAGCATAATTTTAAAAATGTACAAATATTGAGCACGCCGTATCGACACGGGAAAGTCATTCCATAACCGCACTGCTTGAACTGTAAAAGATTTATCATAGAAACTGGTAGAATGACTCAGATATCTTTGATATTCTATATATATATGTATATATATATATTCTACATATCTTTGATATTGGTGTGTGAAATAAATAAATAAAAATAAACTAAAATAAAATCTATTATATGTGTCATGAAGGAACTTGAAATGTTCTTTAAGATAAGTGGGGGTTTAAAGGCCCCTGCATACAGGCGCGACACGCGATGCGAATCGCGCGCGACTCAAAGGCACCGCTCGTTGCGCGATACACGGTGCCTTTGTGTCGCGTCGCGTGTCGCGCCTGTTTGCAGGAATCTTAATACTCACCGGTGTCGGGCTGGTGGCCGACACCGAGTATTATCAGAATTAAAGACAAGGTTATAAAGATAGGTAAGAATATAATATTTTTATACAACATGTCCCGGAATTAACGCACAACCTCTTAAGGGGTTATTGTACTCATCATTCTCAACAACTTTTACTATGGGACCAAACTTGGAATCGCGAAAAAAAATCTGCTGTTCCCTACATTTAGGTATATTCGCATAACTCGTCAAAATGTAGGGAACAGCAGATTTTTTTTCATGATTTCAGGTTTGGTCCCATAGTAAAAGTTGTTCATAATGATGAATAATAACTCACATACTTCTTCATCTTTCACCTATTTTCACTCACTGCTAGTTATAACCTAATATTGAAATCTCAAATTAGGGGTCCCCGAAACGATCAATTGCCAACAATTTCTATTGTTATTAGTGATATTGACAATCGCTTCTATTGCACTTGGTCAATACCGCTTACTGTCTATTAATATCAGGCACGTCTGTTACTCCAATGCTGGATTTCGCGCTCCTCTGCGCCAACTTGTGGATTCCTACAACACTAGATTCGAAAACATTGACATTTTTAATCTAACAGCACATCAATTTAGGAAATCTATAGTCAATTCCATCTTAGCTTTATAATATATTAAGTGGTGTATTTTTATTTTCTTTTTTCCTTTTTCTATGGGTACCATAAATTTCGTTCTTAGAAAGCATTCATTCAATCAATCAATTCATTAATCTTTCACTCTATTCACTCATATATTCTGTTTTTATTTTTGTCTCACGTAACATTGACAATCAACAATTTAGTAATAAGTGAATAATGTTGCTAGTGGTATAAAAAGTATTTTGTTTAATTAGTAAGATAGTATGTATAACATTTAATTATTGTACTCCTGTTTTTTATTAAATAAAATTGAAGTGTCTTTTTGTAATGTCAAAATAACAACTTTTTACTAAATGCATAGGAAAGTATAAGCGGTTCTTATAACAACAAAGCAAATTTTAACATTTTTGTCTGTCTGTCTGTCTGTTTGTTCCGGCTAATCTCCGAAACGGCTGGACCGATTTTGACGGGACTTTCACTGGCAGATAGCTTACGGCTTAACGGCGGGTAACTTAGGCTACTTTTATCTTAGGAGCCGAGTAGAAAGAAAAAAGTCAGAATTATGAACAAAAAGTCGGATTTGAAAAAATCTAGAAATAAAATAAAATAAAATACCCACATGTTCAGCAGGACAAAATATTCAAAGATGGCGCCGACCAAGGTTTAACGTTTACATAGGCTCAAATCATTAATCAGAATAACCATAAACTATTTTTTTCTGGGCACTTTACCCAGAGTGGGACATCAATCAATCGGGAAGGGCAATAACCCAGGTGTTTTCGTCTGAGCCTTATTTATAACTCAATCTGGCACCGCCTTAACGAGCCTCCCTCATAAATTGTGTAGACCTATCCTAAGGTGTACATAGTGAGTTTATCTAACGCTTTTAGTCGCTATTAGGGGCACAGATTTGCCTTTAATTCTGGTTTGCTTGGTTAAACGCAGTCATCTACCAACAAAATTAAACTTCATTTATTTATTTTTTAATGATGCGTCAAATTTATGGTTACTAGATATTAGGTTATTTATGGTTTTTTTTTCCGCAAAATTTCTAGTATCAGTTTACCGGCTTTTATATCCTCGATCCACGGCACTGAGAATTTAATCAGGAAAATCCTAGCCTCGACACTGATTAATTTTGATGTGCCGTGCTTCACCGAGGCTATGGATGCCTGGAGACTCGCTTGCCCGAATTCAGATTCACCCGACAATCCATCTTCCCAGAGACGGTGGGATGAGCCGCTTTGTAGAGTAGTACAGAATAATTTACTAAACACGTCTGCTACTACTGCGGAGCGTGCGCGCCTGCTGGCTGTGGGTAAGTGGGAGTCGGGTCTGTGGCTTCATGCACTACCGTCGTCGAGCATAGGCACTTTGTTTGACGACACTACTTTCCGCCTCGCTGCTTCCCTGCGACTAGGAGCCCCTTGTTGCTCTCCTCATCGCTGTCACTGTGGCGAAGTTGTCAACAGCCTCGGACACCACGGCCTGTCTTGCAGCCGAAGTGCGGGTCGCATAGCGTGGCACGCGAACATTAATGACATCATCCGACGGGCTCTTGTCATCGTCGGCGTCCCAGCTGTATTAGAACCCAATGGCTTGGCACGTAACGATGGCAAGAGACCGGACAGCATGTCTTTATTTCCATGGAAGGTGGGTAGGCCTTTAGTGTGGGACGCAACTTGTGTCGACACTCTTGCGCCATCCCATCTTCCCGGCTCGGCGTGCTGTGCTGGCGCTGCTGCTGCGGCTGCGGAAAACCTCAAGCGGCGAAAGTATAATAACCTTATCGGTAATTATATTTTCGAGCCGTTTGGGGTTGAAACCCTCGGGCCGTGGGGTCCGAGCGCTCATGGTTTGTTTAATGAAATCTCCAAACGGCTAGTTGACACTTCCCGTGACCCAAGGGCCGGCTTTTACCTTGGCCAGAGGCTAAGCATTGCCATACAACGTGGTAATGCCGCCAGTCTCTTGGGTACATTACCAGTCGACAGCGATGCGGAGGAATTTTTCGACGCCATATTTTAGTTTGTGAATAGTTTTAGTTAAGTTAGGATATAATTTTGTTATTTTATTAATTAATTAGGTATAAGTTATCTAAAATATTAGCGTATTGAAAAAAAAAATCATCGAAAGTTCCATAAATAACCCAACAAAATTAATTATACATAACATATGACATCACGCTCGTTTTCCCTGAAGGGTTGGGCAGAGGTGTACCTAATAGTACACGATTCGCTAGTTATGTTACCTCTCAAATGTCGTATGAACCACATACGTTCATAAGCAAAATACTCTATAATCATGAAAAGACGAATATTTGACGGGTTAAGTAGTAAAAAAAAACATTTCATTGAAAGCGCCTACCGGGCCTCTGCGAGTTGGCTTCGGCCCCTCGTACACCTTCTAAAGGTCCAGGTTCCGAACTCCCGAGATATGTCACGGACACTATAGAATAATAATAATTATTGTTCATATCCACTGTATTTGTTTCCAAGACAAAATTCTTAGAAAAGGAAGTTATTTTTCAGCTTATAATCTCAGCTTAATTATCCCAAACTAATTTCCGTCTCCTAGTAACTAATTGAAATAAATTAGACAGGACTCTCAATAAACCTCTGTGATATCTTATTTAATTTAATTATTTATCTCATTGTAGTCTAGCAGTAATATAATTACACGAAAACACTCGTTGATTTAGTTGAAAAGCATTAAATGTGAGCATTGTTTTAAGCGCTCTTGTTTCATGAGGAAAAGCTACTCGACTTGACAGATGAGATGGGTAATGTGTTGAAAGATTTCCAAATAATACATGTTGGGTTTATTTATTGTCTTTGACATCAATACCGGCTTATTCAGTTTTTGTTTCTCTGAAGCAAATGGGGATGCGATGCGTCTAATTTACTTCAGAAAAGCAGGAAAGTACATATATCGCAGTGAACTGTATTAGAGGCCGAAATTGAATTTACTGGTTATATTTCAGGCTACATTTTTATTGCTTTTTTGCATGATATTTCAGAGGACTCATTTTAAAAGTTTTTCTTGAGTTATTTCGTAGCAAATGCAATTAACTGAAAACTTGTACTTTCATATCGACATAATAAATTGATCACTCCATAGCAACAGTGACATATAAACTCAGACATATAGTTACCATTCAGCCGGGGTTGCGGGATGTTCGAAAGAGTTACCGTGGCCCCGGCACAGGCGACAGAAGGAACACGGGTGGGTTTTAGTCAGTAAAAGTCTGACACGCCCTCCCGCTCCGCCCAGAGCGGGAGAAGTCATTTGATGATTTCCCATCCACAAAAAAAAGACATATAATTACCAAAGACGCAAGGTGTTACGTTAACATAATCACTTAAGACAGAATGCCTCATTCCTGTGACATGCTGTAATACATCTACATTCGGTTACTTGCCAATCCTACTAATATTATAAACGCGAAAGTTTGTGGGCTTGGATGGATGGATGGATGTCTGTTACTCTTCCACGCAAAAACTACTGAACGGATTTGGATGAAATTTGGTACAAAGGTAGCTTATTGCCTGGATTAATACATAAGATACTTTTTATCTCTAAATCCCCTCGGAATCGAGACTTATGCGGGTGAAACCGCGAGGCACTGCTTGTCATAACATAACACCACGCCTTGTTTCCCCGAAGGGCTAGGCAGAGGTGTACCTATAGGTGTATATATGTAAGGAGGCTCCAAATACTAAACCCTTGTTTTTAAACTGAAGCATAAATAAAAATTATCTTATCTTATCTTACCTATAGTACACTCACATTCCACCAGTAATGTTTCAGTCCCATGTAAAAGGGAGCGAGCCCATTACCTTCAACCGGACACAAATCCAGACTCCGGGTTGCTACTGAGAAATTCCAGATGGAAAAACCCAATAACAGTTTACCCAACCTGAGAAGCGAACCCAGGACCTCATGCTCAGCACTTGCGACACTACACTAACGAGGCCAATCATATTTGATGGAAAGATGTAAAGGCTTTGTGCTCAAACTATCGAAGTCAATATTTGTCTACAAATAAATTACCTTTGACGTGAGCTAGACATTTCTAGGACGTCTGAGGGTAAGGACGATAAAATAGGTCAACTGAAAGACGTCAACTATGTGTGAGTTTATGAAACCTATTTTGCTTGAAATCCTATCCTTCCTTCTAATATTATATTATAAACGCGAAAGTATGTGAGGATGGATTTTTGTTACTCTTTCACGCTAAAACTACAGAACGGATTTGGAAGAAATTTGGCACACAGATCTGTTATCACCTGGAATAATATATAACATGCTTTTTATCCCGATACTCTTACGGCATCGAGACTTATGTGGGTGAAACCGCGGGGCGCTGCCAGTATCTTAATAAATAAACCAGCACCCTAACTGCGAAACACTTTTTCTTTCATAATCCGAAGGATTTTAAAGTTAATTCCTAATCCATTGCTTCATGTTTGAAAAATTCGTCTGCTCGACAACGTAAATATCGCAATGAATATTGTAGAAATGTCAAAATTAAAGGCATTACAATTGTTAGAATGTTATTATCCCGCTGTTCTTATAAGGGAGCCCACACAAATCTGCGAGTTGCGCATTGAATTGTAGCTACACTCGTAGATTTTTGCGATGCGATGCGAATTCGCAGTTTTGTGTGGGAGCCCTTAAGATGAGTCATCCAAAGTCTATTCAAATAATTATAATTATAATTCTCCATAATTTCGTTATTAATTTTAAATCAAAACTGCTTTAAGCCCTATTCAATTTAGCTTTAAACTAAAATCCATCACATACCATATACAAAATTAATTATTTTATAGCTATCACCACGTCTAAAGTAATTTTTGGGACGTAATACATTTTGATTGGAAGCCGTTTCACGAGCCCTGGAGCGAAGTTCGTCAATTAAACAGTCGTAGCTGTTCCCTGATCCAGCAATTTGTGAATTTCCATATATTATCGCTTCATGACGTCACTTTTCGTAATTTTGAGATGCGATAAAATGACAATAGGGATGATGACAACTTTTTTTATTTTAAACTCTGAAAAAAAATTTGTTTGCTAGTTATAGTGCAAACAAATACAGGGTGGATTTTTGAGACAGGGCAGTAAGAGCAGGTACCTTAACAGTTGTAGCTTTAGGAAAACGGTTTTAGGAGAAAGTACTTAGATTTTAAGAAATTTTGATTTGCATTCACAGATTTTTCGTTTTCCTGTCGCTACACCGGTTAAGGTTACCCTGTCCTTACTGCCCTATCTCAAAAATCCACCCTGTATTGGTTTTTAGGCTTGGGTGCTTTGCTTGAGTTAGCTTCTATAAGTATTTAATCAACATTAATTGCCTAGGTTATTTTTATGAGAGTGTTTATAATTATGTTGTAAAATGGAAAAAAATACCTATACGAGCTGTTCTACATTAATTAGAATTGAATGTTAGGAAAACTGTAGCTTTATTAAGTTACTAACTTTTGCCCGCGGCTTCGTCCACTTGGAGGTCGGAAATTATCCTATGTGTTAATCTATAACTATCTGTGTGCCAATTTTTATCCAAATCCGTTCAGCCGTTTTTGCGTGATTCGAGTATCAAACATCCAAACATCCTAACATACAAACTTTCATATTTATAATATTATTATAATAATATATATAATTAATTAATTCATGTTGCCGACATTATTCTAACGAATATTTTTCTCTAGTCTACATTTATTAATTTCAAGTATGGATCAGAAAATAAAATTCATTTGATTTCCAAACGGCCAAATAATTCATAAATAGGCAACATGAAAAGAAAAGTTAACAACAAAGGGCCGGGCTATAGTAAGTGCCTTCGTATAAAAATCTTCCGTGTTGAAATATGGCCAGGTTTCCAATCAAGTTTACACTTCAGTGCACGAACGAGTTTCAATGGTGGATGTGTAACAATGTAATCCCGTTATCGAGACACTAATCCGTCGACTTCCAAGATTTTTTAATTTTTTTTTTATTTCTGTAAGTAGGTTTATACAAACACTTTTACACGTCAAACATTTTTTTTAAACTAGATGAGGGCGGCGTTTCCTATCTGACTACTCTGAGAAGAAAGGCCGAAACAAACTCAGAGATCACAGTCTCTTTTAAAATCCAGACATAATCTTGGTCAGATCATGTGAAGGCCATGTAGATTGGTGTCTGAAATGTTCTTTTGAGGAAAGATCCACACAGATTGAGTGGAACTGTCCAGTCAGTGCACGCATCTGTCAGTAATCGTACAGCTCAACTTAAAACTTAAGGAGCTCAACGATTCGACGAACAATACCAAAGAAAGGACGTTTGGGTAGGCCGCATAATTTACTCAAACTGCCAGACTATGATTAAAATTGAGAGAGAAAAAAGAAGGAAAAAAATAAAACAAGGACCCACATAGTCTTCACATTCACAGTAATTAACATAATAAAACACTTTACAAAGGAACTATTAATGTCATTGTATGTATAACACTCATCAAGAAAGAATCATTTAAATCGTTAGATTCGTCCACGTTAAAAGATAGTCGCGTTTTTGTTTCGTGTTGACAGCTCTAACACACACAATGACGCAGTGACTTGATTTGATTGTCATGGATTCGCTATTAATCCGTCAAACGATCGCCTACTAGACGCCGTTTGCATGTAATCACTCGGTTTTTACGATTATATTTAGTGTCGTTGCGAGTTTATTTTTCTTATGAACAATCGCTGATTCCTATGACATTTGTCGGTTTAATAATGTGCGAGCTTAATCTTCTCAGTATGGACACTTTTTCGCATGAATAAGTACGGTGCGGGCCAATTTAGTGATTTAAATCTTTGCCGACAGTCCGATATGAAGCTTGCACATAATTTATTACCCCAACGAGGGCATAGATGGATGAAATTCGATTATCGCGAACCAATAAGGTTAACCAGTAAGCTTGGAGTATTGATTAATGAGAACTGCCTATACTTTCTGTCCAAGACACCTGTCCCACTGCCACGCCGACGGGGAAGCGACTAGCTTCAACGTTTTTCTTGCTCAAGAAACGTACAAATGATTGTAGGTTCCGTGTAAGTTAAAGAGATACGTATGTTAATAGGTGATCGCGGACTGTTCACACTGCCAGCAAGAACTCTCTCTCGACTAGCTCGTCGCAGCGGCAAGAACTCGCTCAGCGACACTTGCTTGGCTGGCAGAACATTCGCTGAGAGACTGTCGCTTGGTACATACACAGATTAACGTAAGAATATATTTATTACGCCCCGAGCGAGTTGTGCGAGTAATGGCCCGTCGTAATCACGCACTCGCTCATAACCCAGCGACAAAACTATCCGATCTACACACACGCTACTGGTTGCTCGCCAACTCGTTACCAGTTTAGCTCTACTCGTTTGTCGCTTAACGTCGGCGGTGGGGCAGGTGCCTTATTGATTATTATTTTTTCTCAGATAAAAGAAGATTCTGGAACTTATAAATCAAAAACAAACACAAAAAAAACAAACAAAGCTTTCTGATAAAACAATTCGCTGTCATACAAAAGCTACAACAATATCGGTTAAGTCTAAATTGCATTCTTCTTTTTGTTCCCATGGTTTATATGTTAACTGGTATGCTTTTAATTTAACAATACGTGACTCTGCATTCCACAACGGTTTTTCTAATACGTAATCTAAAACAATTTTTAAATGTTTTGTCTCTTTAACTGTCTGCCTGTCTGTTTGTTTCGGCTAATCTCGAAAAGGGCTGTACCGATTTTGACCAGACTTTCACTGGTAGATAGCTGATGTTATAAAGATTATGTTAGGCTATTTTCATTCTAGGAAAATAATAAGGGTTCCGCGCAAAAAAGTAAAACCCATGAAATTGTGAACAAAATCCGATTCAAGTAGGGTAGTTGTTTACCGACATCCACGCAAACGAAGTCGCGGGCACAGCTAGTCTCAAATAAAAACAAAACAATTGTGAAAAATGAAAAATAATTCAAGAATCTAAACGTTAATTTCTCTAGAGGTTGGTTACACCGATTTAATTTAAGCAGAGAACAGTGGAAACTGTGGAAACAAAAATAATAGTATATTTATCGCAAAAGTCGGTCCTTTTTTATAGCAGTTAGATATTGTGTTAACTGCACCTAAATCCACATCATTCGGATATTAGTAGCTGTGATAATATTCCATGTTAAATTAATCTTGAAACGTTTTATTCCATCTCATACGTGGCTAACTGACAACGGTGCTTCTACATATATCGGCTATAAAATATAAACATATCCACGAACTGAACATTGGGGGGGCTTGTGGCTAAGAAATACCAGCCGCACGGGTCAATCGATCAGGTTAAGCTACGCTTGCAGTAGTTGGTCTGTAGATGGATGACCATCTTTACATATCAAGACCCCTCCGTTCCTCGGAAAGCACGTTAAGCCGTTGGTCCCGGCTGTCATTCGTGTATCTTTGACAGTCGTTACGGGTCGTCAGAAGCCTGAAAGTCTGACAACCAGTCTTACCAAGAGGCATCGTATTACCCAGCAACTGAGTTGTGGAGGTCAGATAGGCAGTCGCTCCATGTAAAATACTGGTATTCAGCTGCATCCGGTTTGACTGGAAGCCGACCCCAATATAGTTGAGAAAAGGCTAGGCAGATGATGATGATCCACGAAGTGAACATTCCAATCCAAAACGGGAATAGTTTCGTTTAAAAAATATTGTGGGAACTGATTATGAAATGGACAACAATCGTTTTTGAAAGATTTAACTTGGAAAAGAAAATTATGTGCACGGTCTAGCTTCATATTATGGAAGTAATTTTATATAATAATAAAGTAGTTTTTTTTTTTTAATTTCAAACAAGATAATACAATATACAGGGTTACAGGGAAAGTCGTACTGAATATTAAAGGAGGTTATTATTCAGGTCATTTCTGATGATTTTGATTCTGAAATAAAATGTCCGAAACTTAACCGTTATGGAGATATTAAATTTTCAAGATTATTTTTAAAAATCCTTTATTTTTTGGCTTTTAGTCGTTTTCTTTGGGATTAGAGCTCCTAGAGTCGGTTTTTTTGATGTATCTAGTTAGAAGACATGTCCATTAATAAAAATGATCAATAGAAACTGAACCTACTACTAACAGCTTAAAAAACTGCTCGACAACGGTTAGCATTATGAATTTTCTAATAGAGTGTTCTTAACTTTGATGGGCTTTAAAAAAAAAATGTATGGAACTTATTCTGCGAATAACTTTTCAAAGTTCTACGTCTCTTTAGCTATTCAAAAAGGTATACCATCTACTAGGTTTGTTCATAAAATCTTAAAATAATGTTATTAGAATAGGCCCATCTGGTAGTACAACATAACAGAATTTCGATACAAAAGAATCCGGCTTACTACCTGGCACTTTTAAACAATGAAAAAAGGTTTGGGTAGACATTGTTTGTGCCCGGGAGACGTGCGGTGACAGTTATTTATGTCATTTTAAATGTCTGAATTGTCAAATCGTGGATCGTGGTGTTTGTTTAGTCTGCTCATGCGATTCTTCCATGGTAGATGTGTTATCCGTGCCCTCCGATTTTTTTTTTGTAAAAACGCGACTTGGCTTGGATTTTTGGACTGTTTCATCTTCTAACTGTGTGACGTGGCTTGTAACTGGACTTTGATTTGTGTTGTGAACATGGCAACATTTACCAACAAGGAATATGCTGACATCCTAATGTGTTATGGATTTTGCGAAGGAGTGTCGTTGCGTGCACGCAATGAATACATGCTAAGGTATCCTACTCGCCGAGTACCTGATATTGGCGTATTTGACAGAGTTTATCGAAGACTACGAGAAACTGGTTCTGTGCTAGTACGTCGGACTGACATGGGACGACCTCGTGTTCTTGATGACGACGACGAAGATAATGAAATACGACGTCTCTTTGAAGCCGACCCAACCACGTCAACAAACGTTGTCGCTCGACGGCTTGGTATTTCCCAGTGGAAAGTCTGGTTCGTAATGCACAGTTCTGGGCAATACCCTTACCATTACACGCCAGTGCAAGTAATTAAAGAAGGGGATCCATTGAGACGACTAGACTTCTGCAGATTTATGCTCAATGCCGATAATGAAGATCCGGATTTTTTAAAGAAAATCATGTGGACAGATGAGTCGAAATTTGACAAAGACGGCATCACAAACTATCATAACACCCATTATTGGGCTCCCAAAGCGCAAGGTAACCCCAAGAAAAAAAGACCAAAAGTGTCACAAAGGAGATTCAGTCTTAATGTGTGGATGGGTATAATATCAAATAACTTGATAGGGCCATACTTCCTGTCCGATAACTTGAATGGCGAGACATATGAAAACTTTTTGAGGGAGGAGTTACCCTCTTTAATGCAAGACTTGCCTATTGCATTGAGACGAGACATGTTCTTTCAACATGATGGCTGCCCAGCGCACTACAGAAGAAGTGTTCGTGCATGGTTGGACGAGAATTACCCAAACCAATGGATTGGAAGAGGCGGACCCATAGCATGGCCGGCGAGGAGCCCCGATTTAACGCCGATGGATTTTTATGTGTAGGGTCATATGAAAAGCCTAGTATACGACCAAATGACACCGATCGCAAATGTCGATATTCTAAGACAAAAAATTATTGATGCGGCTGAGGAAATGAGGCGGAACCTACGAACTTCTGTCCTGAAAAGTAATTTAAGAAAAAGAATGAGACTTTGTCTAAGAAATATCGGCGGCCATGTAGAACATGAATTATAAAAATATTGCTAAAATTTTTGTCTTTTTTTTACGTATTTTAGCTACTTTTACCTCAAACTAAAAATGTACCCTCTCCTAACTTAACTGTTATTTGGGCAATGTTTTGCCTATTTAATAGCAAGTGTTATACCTTTTTGAATAGCTAAAGAGACGTAGAACTTTATAAAATTATTTGCAGAATAAGTTCCATACAATATTTTTTATTAAAAGCCTGTTAAAGTTAAGAACACTCTATTAGAAAATACATAATGCTAACCGTTGTCGAGCAGTTTTTTAAGCTGTTAGTAGTAGGTTCAGTTTCTGTTGATCATTTTTATTAATGGACATGTCCTCTAACTAGATACATCAAAAAAACCGACTCTAGGAGCTCTAATCCCAAAGAAAACGACTAAAAGCCAAAAAATAAAGGATTATTAAAAATAATCTTTAAAATTTAATATCTCCATAACGGTTAAGTTTCGGACATTTTATTTCAGAATGAAATTCATCGGAAATGACCTGAATAATAACATCCTTTAATATTCAGTACGACTTTCCCTGTAACCCTGTATATGTATAATATAATAGTACATTTATATAAAAAGGAAGGAAAAGAATCATGGGGCATCAAAAAAATTCGTCCGCATCGCTGTCAACAGGAACAGTGCCCAAAAGGCTGGCAGTATTGCCACGTTGTATGGCGATGCTGCCAGCCTTTTGAGCCTTTGGCCAAAACTGTTCATGACACGTTCTCAAGAAGATATACAAGTAATAGTAGTAGTAGTAATTTATCAATAATTATAAAAGTGTGAGCACAGGCGACGTTCTTAAAGAAGCACTAAATGTAGGTTGTAGTAGACCGACCTCCTACCGGCTGTATTGAATATGGGCGGCGAACCTCAACTGTCGAAACGGCCTTTATAATATCCGTCCCTGATTCCGCCATTTTGAATATTTATTGAGGGTTTCAAGGTCACGAGAGAATTTTTGAAGGTTAGCATTGATTTAAAAGTCACTCGTTAATTTATTTATAAAATTTGCTTTTGAATGACAAAATCTAAAATAAAAGTTCTTTCAGATTCGTAAGCAGAAATTTAAGATCACTTTATCTTTTTGTCGTCTTCTGAGAACAAAGAAGTATAATGCTAGCAATGAATTCATACGCTATGTTCAACTTTAAAAATAACATCTCATGTTTAAATTATAATACATTAAGTATTCTTGTTGATAACGTGAAACTAACAATAAGAAAAGTCGAAGGAGTACGTTCAGCTGAGTTCGCTTTCATGATCAGAAATTTAGCATGAGATATTACACTTGTTTTCTGAAAATAAACAATAAATCAGATTTTATCAAGACTCATGCAATAAATATGTCTCCTTTGAAATGTTGATCCGATTTTAATAAATTGGTTTTTTAACTTCAATTTCTTTCAAAGCTAAGTGAAATTGATAAAATTTTTGAAAAACATAATTAAACTTGCCTAAAACACAGACACAATTACGATAAAATTGGATAGCTTAGATTGCTTTCACACACACACATATAAACATATCATCACGCCTGTATTCTTCGAAAGGTTAGGCAGAGGTGTTCTTATGTATAGTACACCCACGATAGATTAGATAGATAGAGTTCGGCAGATTGCTTTCGTCTTTGAATATTCGTCATAAAAAGACGAAGAAATAAAATAATACATCCACCTGTTATTTAAAATAAGAATCCAATCCATAAAAGGGTTCCATACACATCGTAATGAAATGGGGAACATTGTTCCAATATTCATGTTTTCGTTTTTAGCATTACGGTTTGAAAGCTGCGGTATGATGCCAGGTAGTGGCAGTCCATTGGTAAATATAACGCTGACTCAGCGGTTATATCCGGTTGCCAATCGCTTTGGCATGTTGCGGTACACTAGGTTATTGATTTGTTAGAGAACCTAGATATTATTATATAAGAATTCGTTCGAGTATACATACATTGTTGGCTTTTGAAGGTAACACTGGTGTAGATGATTCTTGCAACAATATAGCGTTCACGATTAGATCTAAAGCGTTTAAGGATACATAAACATATACATACAAATAAATAAAATTGAAGTGTCTGTTTGTAATGTCAAAATAACAGCTTTTCACTGCATTTGAAAGTAGATACGATACTTAAAACAAAAAAAAAAAATTAACATTTTTGTCTGTCTGTCTGTTTGTCTGTTCCGGGTAATCTTCGAAATGGCTGGACCGATTTTGACGGGACTTTTACTTGCAGATAGCTGATGCTATAAGGAGGAAGGAGTAACTTAGGCTACTTTAATTTAAGAAAAAGAATTAGGGTTCTGCGCAAAAAAATTAAAACCCTTGAAATTGTGAACACAATCCGATTCAAATAGGGAAGTATTGACATCCATGGGGGCAAAGGCACAGGAACATTTCGTTTTATTAAATTCACGCAATAAAACCATAAAAATTTAAATGACCTTTTATAATAAAAAATTTCATCTATCTATAAGCTCGTTCTCGATACATCACAGACCTATCTCAACAGTAAATACAGCACCTCATTCCTGTATCAAGTTGCTCCACTCCGCCGCATCTGTCGTTATGTCTTCACAAACGTTTGCTCTACTAGTATTGTAGCTTTATTGCACATCCCTTAACGTTCCCGTTTCTTTATCGTTTTCGATTTACAGTTATAACCAGTGCTCTGAATGTTTTGTTTATCAACAACATCAGAACATTCACGTTACATTTTTATAACTTCTGCATGTTCACTATAAAATACTTTACCAAAAGTGTTTCCCGTTTTTAATACTACTATTTGAAGCCAACGTATCCAGTTTTGAAGTTTGTATATCCATCTTTCACACTTAGATTTTCGTGTTTATCAACATTTTCAGTATCACCTTTTCAGATTTAACACGGCTAAGTTCTGTTCTCTCTTCTATAGAACTATCAACATCGAGCTAACTGGGATTGGGTTTTCCATAAGGAATTTGTCAGTAGCAGCCTGGAGTCTGGCTGTGTGTCTGGTTGATGTTAATAAGCTTGTCCTCTACTACGTCGAACTATTTGAACATAGCTGGCGAAATGCGGGCGTACTGCAGATTCACTTCTGCCAGCTCTTCGGAGAATACGGTATATGTTAATGTTCAAAGTTTCATCAGTCGCCATTGTCAATACAGATTCCCTTTCCATTCCTGTGCATCATTCCATTTCTTTTACAATCCGTGTCTACGTTACGAGGTATGATTGCTAGCTCTTTGTTTTTGCGTCAGAGCGTACAACGAGCGATCGAGATGAGATTGCCAGGTACATCGCGGCGCCTGTGCGCTATCAGACTGTGTGCGATTGCTGCGTCAGATACTGTGTATTGATCAGATCTTGTTTTATAGTGGAGTGCAGGGAAAATGTATATCAGTTGCAGTGTGTATGAGATAGCAGGTTTTCCTTATACCTATGGAAATAAATAAAATTTGAGTGTCTGTTTGTAATGTTAAAATAACAGCTTTTTACTAAATGCATATATAAAGTATACTTTTAACAAAAAAGAAATTGTTAAAATTTTTGTCTGTCTGTCTGTCTGTTTGTTCCGGCTAATCTCCGAAATGGCTGGACTGATTTTGACGGGACTTTCACTGGCAGATAGCTGATATTATAAGGAGTAACTAACAATACTTTTATTTTAGAAAAATAATTAGCGATCCGCGCAAAAAAAAATAAAACCCATGAAATTGTGAACAAAATCCGATTCAAATAGAGAAGTATAGACATCCACACGGGCGAAGCTGCGGGCAATAGCTAATCCATAGTATATCTATATTCCTCTACGTAGCATGTCGATGGCAAACTACATTGAGCTGGTCCTGAATTTGGCTACGTGTTTGGTGCCTGCAATAGCATTAGTTCCTGTCTATTGTTATGCTTATTTAATTTATTGACCTATAAACTCTTCAGATTTTCTTACCTCACTTCTCCAGATTGTTTACCTAAATATTTCTGTCAATTCAAATATTTATAAAATTATAATCTCCCACTGTTACATAACTGTTACATGACTAATACCTAGTAATCCAGTGAATATATTTTTAATTTTTGACAGATTTTCCATACGAAAACCGTCAGACGTCAATTTTATTGCGCGGATACAAGGTGTCTTGCTGTATCGCTTGATATCTTGAAGGCCTTTGACAGGGTCTGGTACGCTGGTCTACTCAGCAAGCTTCCTGTTTATGGCATCCCAGCTGATTTTTGTAGCTGGATATCAGACTTCCTTAGTGAACGGTCGATCAGGGTAGTCGTAGACGGCTGCTCTTCCGATTTTATGGCTATTGATGTCGGAGTTCCGCAGGGGTCTGTTCTCTCTGCTACTCTTTTCCTGCTACACATCAATGACCTACTTCAGCCTGGTATTGTTGGGTACGCAGATGACAGTACAGTTTGAGAGATACTCCTCCAGCCCAACAACCAGCGGGGCGGAAGTTCGTTCCTTGTGAGAAGCCATGGTACAGCGGACAGATCTGACCTTAAGCCTTGTCTCCCAGTGGAGCGATGATAATCTGGTCTCTTTTAACGCCACCAAAACAAAGGCGTGTCTTTTGACCGCTAAAAGGAGTCGTTTCGACCAAACTCCTACTTTTTGGGGTACATCTTTTCCTGTAACTGATCGGCTCGAGCTCCTAGGCATGGAGTTGACATCATGTCTCAACTTCGGTGCCACCATCGAGTACAGAGCCTAAACTGCGGCCAAGAAACTGGGCATCCTAAATAACGTGAAGCGATACTTTACGTCTGGACAGCTTTTAACTCTTTACAAAGCGCAAGTCCGATCCTGCATGGAGTATTGCAGCCACCTTTGGGATTGCTCAGCTAAATACCAACTTGCCGCGCTTGACTCGGTGAAACGCAGAGCTAAAAGGCTCATTGGTGACGTAAAACTGGTGGATGTCGGGCTTCACAGCTTGGCTCATCGCCGCAAGGTTGCCTGCTTGTCGGTCTTCTACAAATTATACTTCGGTGAGTGTACTAAAGAACTATGTACACGACCTCATTCCGCCGGCCCCCTTCTACCATCGGACATCTAGACGCACTGCAGGTTACCATCCCTACCTAGTTGCTATTCCACCAATTCGCACCAAGCGTTTCCAAATGTATTTTGTGATGCGCACAGCAAAGGAGTGGAACTCTCTGCCTGCGTCTGTTTCCGAACGCATACAACCCCGATCTCTTCAAAGTGAGAGTGAACAGGCTTCTTCTGGGTAAGCTCGCTCCATTGTTGACTTTGTCTCTGTCACCTTTGACCTAGACTAGAGTCAAGAGCAAACCTATCTTTAAAAAAAAATCTGACTTTAGTTAAATCAGCCCTACGGGTTTATTTTAATAAAGTGACGTATTTTTTATTCGTTAAATAAAATTGACGTCTGACAATTTTGTCTTCAAATACCGTCAAAAATTCAAAATTTATTCGCTAAAACATAAACTAGATAAAAAAGTTTGATACAATCCACTCTTAAGGTATATATAGGACAAAATAAGACAAAGACTGATACCACCAATAAACTGTCCCAAACCACATTTTCCTTCTAATTCAGCTAATATAACGTCAAATGTGCTATGTCAGAGCTAAGTCAGCTGTTTTATGTGAAGACTAGAACCTGCAGAATAGCAGACACGATGTCGTTTACCAAAAAGTCGATGATATTGACAAGTATAGGTTCTTGGAGTTTACGATAAAAATTTACTAAAATCTGCAATATAAAGGGTGTCTCAGTAAGAGTGCACTTTTTAATTTTAAAATAAAAACAAGTATTTTATGACAGAGTTGTGATGTTTTTATTGTGTTGTAAAGAAGACATGTTCCGATTAAGTATGGAATAAAATATCCGACAAATGACCCCCACGGCTCCGATGACAGGCCATTACTCTTTTCATGAAATTTTCCATGACTTTTGCACAGAGATGTGGCTGTATCTCACCGATGACGCGTTGGATTTCCGATTTGAGCTCAGGAATTGATTGAGGAGATTTCACAAAACCCCAAAGAAAAAAATCGCACGGCGTTAAATTGCACAATCTTGGTGGCCAGTTGACATCAGAATTTCGTGAGATAATGTGTTCTGGAAATCGTTGCTGCAATAAGTCGATTGTTTCATGCGCGGTGTGGCAGGTTGCGCCGTCCTGCTGAACCCACATGTTGTCCAGATTCATGCCGTCCAGTTGAGGCCACAAGAAGTCCGTTATCATATTCCTGTAACGAATGCCGTTCACCGTTGTAATGAGTTTTCACAATTATAACGCGTTGTTCTTTCGAAAAGTGCTCCATTTTTAATAATCGGAATAAACAGAGGTGACAGCTGTCAAATTTCAAAGTTACCACTTGCATGAAAAAAAAAATTCCAATTTTAAAAAGTGCACTCTTACTGAGACACCCTATATAAAAAAAAATGCTGCATTGAAAAATTTTTAACGAAAATTTTTGAAGATAAAACGATGCAAGCTATTTGAAATCTATACTATAATATAATAAAGTTGAAGAGTTTGTTTTAGAAAAGCGCTAATCTCTGGAACTACCAGTCGCTTTTGGAAAATTTTAACAACACGCTACGACCCTTAGGAGCCGGGCAAAAAGAAAAAAAGTCAGAAAGCGTCGCTTAGCGAAAACGAAGTTATAGCGCGGTCGGGCGATGCGATGCGACGTGATGGGTCGGGGCTGAGGAAGTTTAATAAAAATGTGGCTGATATTTTAGTATAATTTATATCTTACGACTTCCACGCGAACGAAGTCGTGGGCAGAGCCTAATGTTTATATTATATAAAAATTCTCTAAAACAATTTTTTTGTCACTCATTTTTTTGCACAATCCCTGTAATACCAAATATAGTTGTACAAAATTCACAAGTAGACGCATGCAATATCACATATGAACTCAGACATTGGGACTAGAATAATATTAGATTGTACGAGATTACTTTCTACAACCGTATACGACGAATTCTTAGTGGTAATACAAGACTTGCGGGATGTTCGAAAGACTTACCGTGGCCCCGGCACAGGCAACTGAAGGAACACGGGCGGGTTTTAGTCAGTAAAAGTCTGACTCGCCCTCCCGCTCCGCCCAGAGCGGGAGAAGTCATTTGATGAATTCCCATAAAAAAAGGGGTAATACAAGACCGACGACCGCTTATTGCTTTCTAAATAACTACGATAAATATTTTAGAGACCTCAAATGCCAATAATAAAAAATCAGCTGCTCCCTACATTTATGTTCGCATAACTCGTCAAAATGTAGGGAACAGCTGATTTGTTTTTCGCGATTTCAGGTTTGGTCCCATAGTAAAAGTTGTTCATAATGATGAGTACAATGACCCCTTAAGAGGTTGTGCGTTAATTATGTTACACCTTGTATAATTACTTGTACTGACTGATTTATCAACGCAGATCTTAAACCGCTGGGGCTACAAACATGAAGTTTTGGCAGTTGATGCCTTTTGTGTTGTAAGCATCCAATAGGGAAGGATTTTTGGAAATTCGACCTTTAACCTATGCGCCGAGACTTGGTGGGTAAAACTTGGTTGTTGGATGACCCGTGTCATCCTCGCGATCACTGCAGGTTAAGGGCGTGAAAATGGGGGGATTTTGTTTTTATGAAAAATCTTATTTCTTAAGTTAATGAACTTGACACGAATCTAGATAAGTAAATTATGAAGTTTGTCATCTTTTGTTTTTCTAAACTACCCTCTAAAGGAGGATTGAGGGGTGTCAAAGTTTATATGGAAGAATTTAAACGCGCGGTCTGATTAATAAGAAACTATATACGTACTTAAGACCAAAAATAAAGAATAATATGTATCGGAGTTTTTTGAAAATCTACTCGTAACGGGATACTAAAGTACTAAATCCACGCGGTTGAAGTAGCGCGGGAAATGCTATTTATATGCAGGGTGGTCCAAATAGTGACCTCCAAAAAAAAAAATCTGAATTCTTCGTACCCAGGGGTATTCGAAAATACCATAACACGTAACATAACATAACATCACGCCTTGTTTCCCCGAACGGTTAGGCAGAGGTGTACCTATTATGGTACACCCACATTTCGCCAGTACCCCAGTGCCTATTATGGTACCCCATGTATGTTCCGCGATTTTTGTAGTTTTCGAGAGAGACGAGCCTATATATTTTTTTAATACAGAAAATAGTTCTATACTTATAAATTACAGGAAAACCCTTAAGACGTCTATGGTCTTAAAAAGACATGGATAATCTCTCAATATTGTGAGTACAAACTTATATTTGCAGTTGGTTGAGAACATACTTTTCAACTACAATATTCAATTTGTTCTTGGGATAATTTTGTCTCATCTTTCTTCATCCTAACTACGGAACCCTTTATTGTGAGTGGTCTAACATACACTTGGACGGTTCGTTTTTAAGTTTTGTATGTTCGTTTGCCAGTCGGGAAAGGGCTCCTCCAACCTTCTCCATTCCGGTTTCTCTCTGGACACTCTGCCCCATGTGGATCCAGCGACCTCTCTGATGTCATCATCCCACCTTTTCCGTGGTCTACCTCTCTTTCTTTGGCCGTTTCTTGGATACCACTGGGTACCTATTTTGCTACATTTGTCCTTCCCTCCTGTCATGTGTCCAGACCATTTCCACTTTTAGTCTTCTGACTTTTAGGATTCTGTTCTGAACCTTGGTCATGTGTCTAAAGATTATGTTTCATATTCTGTCAGCTTTCTTAGCTCCTAGCATGCAAATGACTGTTTAACCAGTAGTAATGTACGATGGGAGAAACGAACATCTATATACCGGCCGCTATAGTACCGCTTGCTAACAGATTTGGTCATCGTGTGCACGAGATTTTGTTTTCAAATTGGTCAGATGTAAGTTTCTTTGATAGTACATATGTAGCTGTTTACCTGGAGATTTTAGAATATTTATATTTGGGCCAAGTTATCATTGATGTCGAACGTGATTTCAATCGCAAAATACTTCACCTTCTACTGACAAAGTCAATTGCACTTAGCCGTCACTTAACCCAATCGAACCCTCTTCTCAAAGCCAAGACTCTACATGATTAAATAACAACACGGACCCACGACCTCAAAAACTCTACTTGAAGCACCTCTCCAAACGCAATTTTCGAGCACAAAGAATGTGAATCCTTTTCAACTAAAAACACGATTTTTCCACTAACTTCATTCTCGTTTTACGGCAAAGGTTTTATTATTTTCTGTTTATCGTTGAGTTTGTTCCACAAAGCGGACTGGATTGACGTGACAATGGAAGGTGTCCGTACACACGGAACAAACTATATGCCTTAGGTACGCTTTCTGGGCCATAAAGTCTTTTCTAGCTGGATTTGTTTCTATGGTGTTGAAATACGCGAGGAGATTGATGCTTGAGTGATCATTCGAACCGTTGTTTGATTATTCTGGTATTGATTGATAAAGTCTAGCGCCAAGTTGACAAGTGTGAATTCTGATGGAGGTCCAGTCTTCAGATTCAGCAGGTTTGTACATATAGGTATTATTTAGCACAGGGCCTAGACAATTGACAATCGCTTTCAAGGCATTTCGTAGTTTTCTACAATGATTTTCAACATAAGCTTTTCGGTAGCTTACATACATTATGTTTATGCATACATTTTTACCCTACTGCGGCGAAGCCAAAAATGGAGGATATGTGTTTGATCTGTATGTATGTATGTCTATCCCTATGTTTCCTAGTAACTACTAAACGGCTGAACCGATTTTGATGAAAGTTATGTCGTTAGATTCGTCTTTATTGCACGATTGTCACTGGCTATATTAAAAAAATGAAGGATTGTTGTCACCAAAATGTATGTTTTCAAAAAAAAAAATCTCTTAAATCTATCTAGTGGGGTATAAAAATGAAGGGTTTTAAAAGGTGATTACAGAAATATATACAAATTATATGTAATTTGGAATGAGAAATGATAAAAAAACGTGTGCGGTCAGAGGACCTCCGTGGCCTCGTCATGAACAAAGTTCCTTCAAAAAAAAAAAAAGTGCCAAACCCAAAATTATATTGCTTTGATAAATAATCATTTTAACAACCGTTACCTAAAGCGTATACAGTGAGAGAAAAATAATCCTAACTAAAAAGTGTAAATCAATAAATTTAAAAAATCAAAAAACCCAACAGCGTACAAAGTGAACTTTAAAAAGATGGAAACAAGATGTCTTATTTTGTCTCCAAACAATCTCATGCAGTCGATTTTTTAAATTTACTTTTTTTTAATTTTTCCATCATAGTTATCGCTCTCGCGCTGATAGAATGTCGCTTTATCTGGGATCTCAGAGGGACAACTCTCGTAATTTTAAGAACATTCACAGTCTAATCTCAGTCTCAATATGTCAAAAATACCTATAATTTCCCTACATTGTTGACATTTTATTGACGCTGAGATGAGATTGCGACTAGATTTTGAACGTTTTTAGTTACGGGAATTGAGCTTTTGGTCAAATTATGACGTAATCCTTTGACTTGTTTTAATCAATGAATACTGAAAAATCTATGGAAAGAATGTAAGTTAACTGAATGATCAGCTGATTTGGTAAAAACTCCTTTCTCAGTCCTATTATGTAATCATCATCATCATCAGCCTACAGCAGTCCACAGCTGGACATAGGCTTCTCCAATTGATAAATGATAAATGATTTTATTTCTGTAAGTAGGTTTATACAAACACTTTTACATGTCAAACATTTTTTTTTTTTAAACTAGATGAGGCCGGCGTTTCCTATCTGACTACTCTGAGAAGAAAGGCCGAAACAAACTCAGAGGTCACAGTCTCTTTTAAAGTCCAGACATAATCTTGGTCAGATCATGTGAAGACCATGTAGGTTGGTGTCTGAAATGGTCTTTTGAGGAAAGAACCACACAGATTGAGTGGACCTGTCCAGTCAGTGCAAGCATCTGTCAGTAATCGTACAGCTCAACATAAAAGTTAAGGAACTCAACGATTCGACGAACAATACCAAAGAAAGGACATTTGGGTAGGCCGCATAATTTACTCAAACTGGCAAACTATGATTAAAGCTGAGAGAAAAGAAAAAGAAAAAAACAAGGACCCACATAGTCTTCACATTCACAGTAATTAAAATAATATTACATTTTACAAAGTAAATATTCATGTCATTGTATATATAAAATTCATCAATGACAATGTGTATATAAGAAAAAAAAATAGCAAAAAGAAAAGAACAAAAAAAAAAATCAGTACTTATGTATATATAAAAAAAAAAAAAATTGTTGGAGCAGCTCAATCCCACGCCTTTTTGTCATCAATGTAATCTTTAACGGTATAAAAGGCTTTCTGGCACAACTTACGTTTAATAAATGATTTGAATTTATTAAGGCTCAGATCTTGAACGGGGCTTGGAAGTTTATTATAAAAACGTATACATTGACATCTGAACGAGCCACCTATTTTCTTGAGCCTTGTTGTAGGTACAACAAATTAGTGTTTGTTCCTAGTGTTCATATTATGGATATTACTGTATTTTTTAAACAATTTTATATTTTTATGGGCATATAAAAGATTTTCAAAAATATACTGAGAAGGCACAGTCATTATATTAATCTCCTTAAATTTCTCTCTGTGTCTTTTTTTTTTTTTTTGTGGATGGGAAATCATCAAATGACTTCTCCCGCTCTAGGCGGAGCGGGAGGGCGTGTCAGACTTTTACTGACTAAAACCCACCCGTGTTCCTTCTGTTGCCTGTGCCGGGGCCACGGTAACTCTTTCGAACATCCCGCAACCCTAGCTGGCATCGGCCCTAGCGGACCCCGTCAATAGTGCTGACATCTCTTTGAGGCGCGCGTGGAACACGACGCGCCGTCGACTCGGGCTTGGTCCTTACCGGACGGCGAGCTACCCATTGCTCGCCGTCCGCAAGCCCGCGCCTACGGTGGCCGGGAATCGGCTGCCAATTCCCGACGCCCAGGGCGTCTCCTGCGGCGACTAGGGGCGTGAGGGCGCAAAGCTTGCCTCTCCCTCACGCGTCCCGCCTCCTCCTTCACGAGCATTACTGCTTCGCAGAAGAAGGTAATGGCTTCCCATGCACTCTCGCTCCGTACCATGGCCTGGACCAGGGCCGGACGCGAGAGATCGCCGCCGCCGATCGCTTCCGCGAGGACACGGCGGTGCTCCGCCCAAGCCGGGCAGACCTCCACCGTATGCTCCACCGTGTCCTCCGGGCGATCCACACAGTGGTGACACCCGGGCGTTTCCTCCCGCCTTATCCGGAACAGGTACCTCCCGAAGCACCCGTGTCCGGTGAGGACCTGCGTCAGGCGGAAGGTGAGGACGCCGTGGCGCCTCTCCAGCCACTCCTCAAAGAGGGGACTTATCGCCACAATTGTGGCGTGCCCAGCGCTGGGTTGCGACAATCGCACTCTCCATGCCGCCATGAGATCCTGCTGGAGCTCTGTCCGCCGTGCCGCGATTTCTCGCGGCAACGGAGTTACGCCCCGGCGTCCTGCCTCCTCGCGCCACTCCCACATATGCGCGAGGATGAGAGAGTGTCTTGGACTTAACTTATAAATTGATCGAACAGCTCTTTTCTGCAAAACAAAGATAGTCTGAATGTCGGCGGCATTTCCCCACAACAGAATACCGTATGACATTACACTATGAAAATAGCTAAAGTACACTAAACGGGCTGTCTCTATGTCAGTTAAATTACGAATTTTTCTAACAGCGTATGCTGCAGAGCTTAGCTTTTTTGACAATTTATCTATATGTGGGCCCCACTGAAGCTTAGCATCCAAAGTTAAGCCCAAGAATACTGTGCTATCTTCAGGATTCAATTCTTCGCCCTTTATCAACACCTTAGTTTTCACCTGCCTAACGTGAGGCAGCGTAAACTTAAGGCATTTGGTTTTTTTTTCATTGAGAAGTAAATTATTTACATTGAACCAGTGAACTACTTTTGAGATCGCGCTATTTACATCGTCAGTAACCAGCTGCTGACGTTTAAGTTTAAACAAAAGTGAAGTGTCATCCGCAAACAACACTATATCATGATCGTCTTTTACGAGGTAAGGCAGGTCGTTAATATAAATAAGAAAATTGCACGCCATTCAGCTCGATTCTCGGCAACTCTCATCCAGCTGCTACCAGCCACCCTGCGAAGATCGTCGCACCTCCTAGCCTAGGGCGTCCTACCTTACGTTTGCCGATTCGCGGTATCCACTGAAGAACACGTCTACCCCAACGGTCACCGCTTCTACGGCTAATATGGCCGGCCCATTGCCACTTCAGCTTGCTTACTCTGTGAGCTATGTCGACAACTTTGGTTATCTGCCGGAACATCTCGTTCCGGATTCTATCCCTCGGAGACATTCCAAGCATAGCTCGTTCCATAGCTCGCTGAGCGACTTTGAATTTATGGACCAGCCGTACCGTGAGTGTCCACATTTTGGCTCCATAAGTCATAATAGGAAGGACACACTGATTGCAGATTTTAGTCTTCAGGCTCTGCGGAATACGCGACGAGAAGACCTATTATGTACAACCGTTTGAAATGCCTTATTTCGTCCAAAATATCTTCTTACACAACATCTGCAGTCCACTTATCAGGCTTTATTTGTACTCAAGCCACCATTTTCGAGTCTTGCCAACTCGGTACTCAAAAGGAAATAGTCAGTTGGACTCGAGAAGTTCACAAAGGAGTCTGTCGGACTTTTTCCGAGTCCAACGTTAAACTCCTGCCTTTACGTAAATATTTACGTTGAACTCCAGTTACTGAAGCCTGATTCCCTACTCTTTTATATTTTTCCTTTTAAATTAAATACGTTGCGATTTCGTAATTTTTATTGAGATTTTCTTGGGTATAACTGGAAATAAATAACAGTTTTGTTTATTACTTACTTTGTGAGGTTTCCTTTATTAAGGAGAAATGATTGCGCATTAGATTTCTGCGTAGAGCAAGTTTCTTGATTGACTTGTTGTAAGTTTTTATACCTACTTAGGACTCCGCTGACAATCCATGAAAATAAAAAAATAGCCAAGTAATATTTGCAGCTTTTTATAGTACCTGAACAATCCTAAATTAGATGAATATTTAGTATCCCTCAAAGTACTTCAAATGAAAACTGGCAAGTGACAAAAGACATCAAACGCAGTATTAAGAAAATACAGAGCACGTAAAAACTAAAGTTACGGTTTTCTAGAAGAGCGGCGCCACATAGCGTCCGCAATTTACCAGCGAATGACGTCACTGAAACGTTATTTAGGAAAGTAAATAGGTGTGTTTTCCTAGAGAGCGTTTTTTGACACCGTAAAGTCCCGCGGCCATCATTTTCATGACGCCATCACTGCGGGCCTTATGTGGCGGCCACCGCTCTTCTACAAAACCGCAACTTTACAAAAAAGTAAATAGGTACCTAAGTAACCAACTAAATTCACTTTCGCCATCTAAGGAATGAGTTGCTTCACACACATGCAAACCTTATTCCTACTGTAACATACACATAGACAATTTAATACACAAAAGTACTATGGTAACACACACATAGACAATATAAAAGTTGGGTAAAACTAATTTCAGTGGGAGGCGAAGCGGGAAGTTTTCTGCTATAATCCATCAAAGGCTTCCCCTAGTGGTGTTAAGATAGTTCTACACTGGACTTTGATAGTGGACGGTTCATTCATTTTTGCAGTTTCTTATTGGGTGGGGTTGACGGAAACTTTATCTGGTCGGTAGAAACACGAACACAATAATTACTGTATCGAACATGGACGTCCAAACATACTATCAATCAACTCATCCTATCCTGAACTGCTCTACTTCTGGACATATTTCTCTCCCAGTCTGTGCCACAATACTCTGTTCTCCGCCTCCTGCATCCAGTCTGTCCCAGCCACCATTTTAAGGTAGGTAGGTAAGATATTTTGTTAGGCCGTCAATTATTTTTTTAAAGATTTTTCTAGACAGTCGCACTAGTGATTGTAGCGAGATCAAGAATTCTGCATTCGATTCTACAAAGACGGACTTAACACTGGCCACTCCTGACAAGCGGAAGCATGCCATCTAGCTCAACTTTATTTTAGAGAGCTCAGCGCTCAACTTACTGCTGTTATGCTTAGGGCTTAACAAACTCACAAAACAATAGACTTATAACCACATAGTCTTTAGATACTTTAACCAATGTGCAAAGTAAGGTTGATCAATAGTTGGAGATCAGCCCGCCCACACTCCTCTATACATTAACCTCCGCGGAAAATCCCCGGATTTACGCATTCTTGGCTTTTACGTAATAATTTCTGAATGAGCATTTACGGATATTGGTAACTTAGTTATTAATGAGTTGTGTGTGTTGTTTGCTGTCCATTATTTTCAGGAACTGTATGGGAACTTTATTTTGGAAATTATTTTTAGGAACTGTATGGGTTATGCGAAATTTTTATTCTAAACACAGGCTGTTTCCCTATCTAGGAGAACAGCGGGGCAATTGCGTAACACACTCACAGTAGGAATCGGTTTCATTTTGACAGTTCAACAACATTCAATGCGTTATTTACGTTGTTGAACAGAAAAACTTTTCGAACTTAAGAAGCAATGGATTAGCAATTTGCTTCAAAAATTCAGATTGTGATTGATACTGTATTACGCAATTAGGTTGCAGTACGGCACCCACTAACAGGATTAAGAAACTTTATACTATATAGGGCAAAACTTGGGTAATCGGTGATAGTTTTGTTTTTTACTTGTAAAATTCGATTCATTGATCAGACTATTTTTTAAATTTACTGTGATATAGTAGACAAAATAAGTTTTGCTAACTTATATCTAAAAATGTGGCAAATACTATAATGATTGAAAAATGTACATTTATCAAGTCAGTAGTAACTTGGTAATAAAACACAATTATCTATCACCGAATAGCTGCATATCACGAATTAGCCAAGTTTTGCCCTACTACTAGTTTGAACAATAAAAATCTTATCTATTATTTTTCGTCAAAGGAAAAATCTGTCGGTCAAAGAAGATTATTATATCAAAACGCTGTTTTGGAGACCAAAATGAGGTGTGAGCTATCGTGCCACTGTTGATTAACTCTTAGGTACTAAAATATGTCCATTTTATTAACTCTTAGGTACTAAAATACGTCCATTTTGATTAACTCTTAGGTACTAAAATACGTCCATTTTTGCCTTTTGACGCCCCAAGTGAAACATTCTGTAGGTAATGTTATTTTCTAAATGGCTGAAAAAAACGAGTATTAAACTAACTACGAAAGACAGCTCTGGGAAAATTCGACTTTTCTAATGAAACTAAATAATATAATAATATATTAAGGAAGCTTCCCTTTCACTCTTTCATCTACCTTTAAACTAATTCACTTCGAAAAAAGTAATCTATCTTCATTAATTAACCTTATTGAAATTGATACAGATGACTGTAGAACAAAATTATATTTGACAGAGTAACTAACTCTCCTACCCTCGTCGTTGGTAACAGAAACTGTTGGGGACGGATGATCTCATTTTTTTTTACTTAATTTTTTACTTCGATAATGATTTTCATATTTTTGAGGCGTTTTGACAGAAATATGCAATTTATGTTAAGTAAATACTCGTAGATTCGGCTTTTGTTTAATAAATACTGGTTTCAACTTTATGTAAGACGAGACTCTTTCAACTTTAACATCATAACATCACGCTTTGTTTCCCCGAAAGGTTAGGCAGAGGTGTACCTATAGTACACCCACATTTCACCAGTTATGTTTAAGTCCCATGTAATAGGGGGCGAACTTGCCTTATTATTTAGATTTCTGTGGGGCGAACCTATTGCCATCTACCGGGCACAAATCCAGACTCCGGGCTGCTACTGAGAGATTCCAAATAGAAAAAGCCAATAACACTTTGCCCGACCCCAGTCGACAATCGAACCCAGGACCTCATGCTCAGCAGTAGCGCTTGCGACCACTGGACCAACGAGGCAGTCTTTCAACTTTTTAGGGTGAAAAATGCAAAAAAAAATACTGAACCAAAAATTATAATTAAAATAGTATTAGAATCCCTAGAGAAATCTCTTTAGCCTCAAGACAGGTTCGTTAAAAAAAATCTTAGGATCGATTTGTCCCTCGAATAAATGTAAAAAAAAATATGTTTGGTCTTTGCCCATCGGTCTCTTCAAAACCTTACATTATGCCAAAATTCAAATTTCTACGTTGTATAGATTTTAGGAATAACCTCTGTGACAGACAGACAAAAAAGTAATCTTATAAAGATTCCGATTTTCAGTTATGTAAGTTTGGAACCCCAAACAAAAATATCAAGTTGGTAAAGTTCCCTTAAATTCATGATTCCTTGCAGTACAGTGAGCTAAATACATTAAATACCTACTCGATTCCACTCTTAAGTTTTATACTAGCGAAAACATCACTTTTAGTTCGCGAAGCAAGCTTATAAAATATTTTTATTCATTTTATATGAGAAAATAATTTGTTGCTAAGAATTTGAACTGTGAATTTCTACGGAGTGGGTTTCAATGATTTTGTAGGAATTATTTAGGTAGACGAAATGATAGTAAATAATAAATTGTTATTCACTCAGTAGCAAAATAGTAAGCACCGTTTTTTTGTGATTTTGTACGTAATAAATACCTCTGAATGTCTATCAATCAGTAAACAACCTATTTATTTTTATTTAAACAATCTTACACTATCATTATAGGTTCACACTCAATGCAATAATGTGATTTAATGATTATCATTTACTAGTTAATAAATTGAGAGTCACCCTCACGAATTCCGCCAATGTACAGTTACAAATTAATGTCAAGCCTTTGTGAGGCGCTGTTTCTTAGTCGAATGGCTCTTGCAACCGGTGCGAATTTGCTTACGTTAGTGCGAAAGTTCTAAAGTTCATAACATTGACTAAGCTCAATGAATGATGTGAAAGATTTTTTTTCTAGCCTACGCTCTCTCACTCCTGGGCAAAGGCCATCTTTCGCGAGCCCGCGCGTCCCCCTTCCAGTTGTACGGAACCTACACACTTCATCCCGCCATCTCCTACATGGTCTGCCGCGGCCCCGCCTCACTGTCTCAAGGCACCAGTTCTGTGTTTGTGCCCACAGTTTGTCCGTCACGCGGCAGACATGTCCTGCCCAATCCCATTTCAGTTGGCCAACCTTTTGAACCACGTCAACTATCGTTGTTTTGGAGCGCAGTATTTTGTGAAAGATCATCGAGACAAATGTTTGAACTGCTCGTCGTGTCGCGACCACACAACCGAACGTCCTATTCCTTCGGTAACTAATAGATGGCGGTATATACGCGTACTTGCGGAACTGCTGTGTGGATTTAATGACACTAAACATTTGTCTCGATTTGGGCCAAAGTTATGCCCTAGAGTCAAAGTATCCTGCCCTGATGGTACCTATCATGTTAGCGTTACTATTCCATTCGAAAATGGAGTTTCGTCCATCGGATAATCAATCTGCCTAGCCTTTTCCCAACTATGTTGGGGTCGGCTTCCAGTCTAACCGGATGCAACTGAATACCAGTATTTTAGATGGAGCGACTGCCTATCTGACCTCCACAACCCAGTAACTGGGTAATACGATACCCCTTGGTAAGACTGGTTGTCAGACTTTCGGGCTTCTGACGACCCGTAACGACTGTCAAAGATCTACGAATGACAGCCGGGACCAACGGCTTAACGTGCTTTCCGAGGCACGGAGGAGTGTCGGTATGTGAAGATGGTCACCCATCCACGGACAACCCCGACAAGCGTAGCTTAACCTGATGGATCGACCCGTGCGGTTGTTATTACTTAGCCACGAGCTCATCGCTTTCGTCTATCGGATAATATTGTAGTTTAATACGAGTACGCCAGTGTACATAACGTACACCATAATTGCCATCACTACATGGGATTGTAGGCATAAGCCGTTTTAATGCGGATTTTTGTTTGATTGATTTGAGACACAACATTTTAAATTAATGTTGTGTTTGTACACAGATTTTAACACTAAAGATATGGCTATCGACTTCTTACAAGACTAGAGGTCAAACGGCTTTCGGTCAGAGTTTAATACAATGATTAAGACTGAAAGTTATTCCTACAAAAAGCCAGATCAAATAATTATTTTAAATTATTGTTTACTAGTTCATCCGCGTGAAATTTTTTGTTATAACATATAATATATCCTATGACTCTAGGCTGTAGCTTCCCATTAGTGAAATAATTTGCGTAATCGGATCTGTAGTTCCAAAGATTAGCCCTACATACATATACAAACTCAAACACCTCTTTATAATAAGTAAAGATGAACCTATTAACAATTCGCGCACTGAAAAAAAATGGTATAACTTGTAAGTACCAAAGTTATCGTTCCTGGAGAATTCTCCAATATGATATGATACAATCATATCAAATCACGAAACAGGTATAAATTCCAAGGAAAGAACCTAGTTGAACAAAACGTAGTTCATTACGTCCTTGCACATCTACTAAACACTAAACAACCAAAATCAATTTCAACCTTAAATCTTCCCGTCAAACTTCGCCAACAATCTTGATCCTTTGTCCCCTACTGTTATTATGTCCAGACCAGAATAACAGGCTCAAGTTCTGTGTGCCATTTACCTAACACGATAGTTCGCATCGTGACACTCTATCCAGAGCAATGATTGGTTTACCAACCGGTAGTGTCCGAGGTGATTCACTTGGCTGTCGTATTGTGTGACGG
Organism: Fissipunctia ypsillon; assembly: GCA_947568875.1. Lineage (NCBI taxonomy): Eukaryota > Metazoa > Arthropoda > Insecta > Lepidoptera > Noctuidae > Fissipunctia > Fissipunctia ypsillon. The sequence goes on along the minus strand of OX387659.1, from coordinate 7,113,252 downwards.
TAAGGTAGTAATTAAGATTGCTTCCATTTCGTTTATGTATATTTTTATTTTTAACGCTTTATGATTGGAATAGAGTGAATAACATATTCGCAACAATTTTGTTAAAACAATAATAGTTTCTTAGAATAAATCTACATGTCTTAATTTTTTTATATATTACAGCTTTAACACAAGCAAATATTATGACATGAAGGGATTTGTATTTACTTTAAAAACTAAGGTTTTTCCATTAATCGTATCCTTCTCAAGTGTCAAATTATTAGACCGAAACGCATCCCTTTATACCCCATTTAAATTCAACCTCCATACAAAATTTATTGAATAAGCCTATTGAATACACCAGATTTTTTAAGAACAATAAAAGCAATGTTGTTGTCATCGCCCCGTATATGCGAAAACGCTTTGGTAATAAATTACATCTCGGTTGTTCTAACCCTCTATTGCTGTTTTACTGGTACGCTTTTGTACCGACTAAGGGTTGATTCATGCCAGCGTAGAGTCGAAGCGTAGCGAAGCTTCGATCTAAAAGATATCATAGTAAATTCACCCTTACCAACACTTATTACCCTACAACTTAATATACATATCGCCAATCAATGGCTAATATCGCTGGTCGCTCGCAGACGAGCGTATTCCGTAGAATGCGCGCGAGTTCGCGCGTCTTTGGTTTTCTCGATGGAAATATGTGTATTACATTGTAGAGATAAGGGTGAATATGCTTTGTTATCTTTTAGATTGACGCTTCGCTGTGCTTCGACTTTGCGCTAGTATGATTCGACCCTAAGTATGACGGGACGAAATACACGCAGGGTCGAGATGAGGCCGCACGCGGTTGCACGGCACTACGACGGGAAGACGCGACTCGCTCGCGAATTTAATAAATCACATAATAATGTGAGCGTTGTTTTAAATGGTGTTTCATCTATCCAATAATAGGGAAGTATACTTTTACAATTAGTTAAAGGCAACTGGTAATTTTGAGATTTATTTATTGAATTATATTGCAAAGCATTTATGACATGATTTATTCTAAATGAATTTGTTTTTATATTTTTATGCTTCATTTTGAAAGTACTACTTAGTCTGTCCCTATTTTATTTATATGTAGGTACAAGATAACACTAATATATATATATGTATTATGTACAAGTATACAATAAAAAGGGGGAAGAGCTCATTGGGCATCAAAAAATTCGTCCGCATCGCTGTCAATCGGAAAAGTGCCCAAAAGGCTGGCAGCATTGCCACGCTGAATGGCAATGCTGATTCTTTGGGCTAAGAACAGGCCAGCCCTCTGGTCCCGTAAAGAGTCGACCAACCACTTAGCAACTGTTTTTATATTAACTAAAATACGTGCGTGTAAATAATTACTCTTAAAATTCCTAAAGACCTTTTGTTTCAATTAGTGAGAAATTCGGTTTGCAAAATACGTTCGGCAGCACAAATACATACGACGAATAAATAGTCAGTGATTTGAACTCAATGTAAATACCTACATTACACTACAGCATAGCATTAGTTTCATTCGTGAATTTATCGAAATGTCTTGGTTCAGTGGTTTCATTATTCAATATACGCGTTCAAAATTTACTAACATTTAAAAGTGGATGATCATTTTGTCTCACCTGTTTTTATGGGTTAAAATTATAAACTTTTTACCCGACTGCGCTAGGGGTTATGTTTTTACTATAAAAAGTTTATAACAGTTAGGTTGATGGTTATTCCAGATTATGTTATAGGTTACCAAAGATTTAATAAAAATAAAATAATAGTGATGGCTTGGTTAATTTTTTCATTTCAAAATTAACAAGACTAAAGATTAACATAAGCCCTTTTGAAAGTGAGCTGAAGTTACAGCTTCAATCCCCTCTAGCGGCAAGGCTGAATCGGCGAGGATTTAAATTATCTCAGGGCTTTTAATATTAAAAGTAAAACTCAAGCGACCGCACAGGGACGTGGGGCAAAATTTACCCTTTAAAATTACGTGGCAAACGCAGGGTTAATGGCATTCTTGGCCCTATGTCTGCGAAGTGAGAAATAAATGTGTAAGCTCTTTGAAACTGAGTTACGACTCGATGTGTGGACGTCTCGTTATGAGTGTAATGAAGCGTATTCAAGCTCAATTTGCAAAGTGTGTTTGATGTGAGAAAATTACAAGAACGATGTGACGTTTAAAAAATATTTAGCAAGGAGAATGATGTGAATATTCATAAATAATTTAGTGAGCAAATAAGTAGATTAATTTTCTTTAAAATAAAAACATAAAATTAACCTTACCTTACTAAAACTAACCTCCAGTTCTTCTGAAGCGAAGGGAACAACCGAGATTAACACAATCTAACCTCTACTTTCAGAACGAAACTAAATAACTGTACTTACATAAATTACCCTTTTATTCCGAAGTTAACATTTACACGTAACTTTAAGCCTAATCATATAGGTACACAATTTACATAATTAAGTGAACCATTTGCACCTAAATACAGCTTTAGAACGTGCTGAAATTCAGGCAAACCTTTATTATTTTTGCGCGTTCAATTGTTTTTTTTTGTTTTGTTTTGTTGCTGGATGGGCCTACTCTTGACCTCAATCACGCCTGATGAAAAGCGATGGATGAAGTCTATAATGGGAAGAGCATGCCCAGAAGACGCCTGTTCACTCTTGCTGAAGGCAGACGAGTTAAATGCGGTTCAATGTTCTGGTAGGACAAACTTAAGCTGAAAAACGCAGTAGAATTTAGCGCGCTTAATTCCTTCGTTCCTTCCGTACCTACATATTCCACGACGGCCCTATCAGGGCTGATAAAAAGCGCTTTAGCAAAGTTGCCACGATTAACGGAAAAATGCGCGCGATATACCAGCGCGTTTTTTTCGTGCAGATTAGTCCCTACCCTTAAGATACACTTCCGATGACAACGGCAGACCGTAGTGGGCAGCGCGTTGCGGTTAACAATAACCGCAAGTGACAGTGCAGGGGACCAACCACCACCTCTTAAAGCAGTATTATTTTAATGTTACTTCGATGGAGCTATACAGAACGTCTAGCTCCATCTCTTTCCCATACTCAAGTCAGATTAAAATAATACTGCGTTAAGAAGTGGTGGTCTAGCTCCTGCTTCGGTTTTAATTCCGAACGTGACGGCACATCTACAACGGCAGCGACACTTCTCTTCTTCAGTTTCGTAAAATTCATTTGTGAAACAAAAAATATGTATTGTCGTTCTGTTAGTAACAGCCACTGATAACATTGCTCGTACGCCGTCTGAAGCGTTTTCATAGAAATACATAGAAACCAGTAGTGTCGATGGCTGCGGCCTGTCATTGCGGTTGGACGGCACAGCCGCTGCCGTCTGCGGTCTGCCGTCGCCTTTGGAATTGTACTTTTATGCAACTTAACGCCCGGCCAGCAAGAATTTTTTACATCCAAGTATTCTTGGGACCGTCCCAGATCTAATTGGATATCTTTTTACTCGCTGCGCTTTGAGTCTTGCCTTTTTATAGACTTACAAGATCTCTTTGGTGGAAAATAAATTATGGAAGCTTGTTTAACAGTTTGAAATATTGGTTTAGGAATGGGCAAACGCTGTGCTCTTTTAGAAGACGGGCTCGCGGCAGATGCGTTATGAGGTTTTTATTTAAAAAGGTGAATTTATAGAAGCTGTATCGTTATTTTAAGTTGTATTTCAATTCATTTTGCCAATCTTGTTTAACAAAAACACTATGTAGCTAGTAGATACCTAAATTATAAATGAGCAAAAACCATCGCCTTTTATTTTCGGGTGTTATAATGTAGAAATATCTTGTTCGAGTATTTATTATTTGATTTTGTCTATTAAAAGCACATGAATTTATGCGATGCCATTTATCTTACACCTACTAAATCTTCTTTTTCATAATACACAACATTCTGAAAGCAATAGCGGACCGTTTAGACGGTCCTTTTCTTAGACAATGGATCACACTCCATGTTTCTATTTGATTTCGTTTGTTTTATTTATTTTTTATTTTTGTGGCTAAGGGCTAATCATAATTACTACTAACACATGGATATATGGATGTTCTGAATAGTCTGAAATAAAGTTATTATAAAAAATTATCTGTCTCGTCGTATTGCCTGTCTCTACTTTCTCCCTTAATTAATTCAAAGGTTGTCTTTAAAAGATCGCTCTTAGCGATAAGACCGCCCATTGTGTCACCCCTTGTAAAATTTCCACTTTTATATATGTAATATTTAAGGTGTACATAATAAAGAGTATTCTATCTATCTAATAATATATTATATAATCCTTATACCCTTAAGTCACATAAGGACCTCTGATACCACTCATATTAAATCCAGTAACACCACACCTAAGCGGTTCCAAAAATAATAAATTAATAATAAATATATTTTATTCCTTACACACTTTGCCGCAAACTCCACAAACGAGTGGGTTTTAAAAATTCATAAAATTATGAATATACCGAAATGGAATGAACGAATTTTGAATATAAATTCAGTGGCTCTCATGAAATAATTCAAGCACCAAATTGTTGAATCGTTTTTTCATTCTTCATTATTATTTTTTTAATTCATTATAATTTTATGGTGGTTGGTGGTGTGAAATTTATATTTTGAGCTTAATATTTACTGTCATTAACGGCTCTGATTGGTCGTTTTAGAAAATGTAGTGCTTTGATGTTCCTTTATTTTAGCCTGTATTGTTCCACTGCAGGGCCAAGGTCTCCCTTTCCTTTCTCCAATCTTCTTCTCCTTTTCTTTCTTTCTCCTTTATACCCCGGGATCCCATGTTTGAGACCACTAGGTTGTCTAGCTAAACGAGGCAGTCGCTCTTTTAAATTCAATGTGGTGAAAATCCGTTTTTAGTCTTTACCACTAATTATAAAATGAACCACTCAATGGACTAAACAATAATGTGAACAAAAGTTAATTAAATTGCATTTGGCTCGAAATTCTGTGGTTATGACTCCGGGATTTAGAGCGAGCGCGGGGCGGTACAATTTATTTTTGATTCGCTTTGCGTCCGTACTCTCTAAACAGAGTTGACTAATTTTAATTAGAATTTTCCGAATACTTTGCGGTGTTCCACGGTTTGTGGCTTTGTTCGTCCGCTCTGAATTTCAAGTTTCGCTTGTTTATTTGAAAATAAAAGATTATCTTTCGTTTCTGAATTCATCTGTGCCATTGTCTGCTTTATATTCTCTGTTGGCATCCTTTTTTTTTTTTTTTTTTTTTTTTGTGGATGGGAAATCATCAAATGACTTCTCCCGCTCTGGGCGGAGCGGGAGGGCGTGTCAGACTTTTACTGACTAAAACCCACCCGTGTTCCTTCTGTTGCCTGTGCCGGGGCCACGGTAACTCTTTCGAACATCCCGCAACCCTAGCTGGCATCGGCCCTAGCGGACCCCGTCAATAGTGCTGACATCTCTTTGAGGCGCGCGTGGAACACGACGCGCCGTCGACTCGGGCCTGGTCCTTACCGGACGGCGAGCTACCCATTGCTCGCCGTCCGCAAGCCCGCGCCTACGGTGGCCGGGAATCGGCTGCCGATTCCCGACGCCCAGGGCGTCTCCTGCGGCGACTAGGGGCGTGAGGGTGCAAAGCTTGCCTCTCCCTCACGCGTCCCGCCTCCTCCTTCACGAGCATTACTGCTTCGCAGAAGGAGGTAATGGCTTCCCATGCACTCTCGCTCCGTACCATGGCCTGGACCAGGGCCGGACGCGAGAGATCGCCGCCGCCGATCGCTTCCGCGAGGACACGGCGGTGCTCCGCCCAAGCCGGGCAGACCTCCACCGTATGCTCCACCGTGTCCTCCGGGCGATCCACACAGTGGTGACACCCGGGCGTTTCCTCCCGCCTTATCCGGAACAGGTACCTCCCGAAGCACCCGTGTCCGGTGAGGACCTGCGTCAGGCGGAAGGTGAGGACGCCGTGGCGCCTCTCCAGCCACTCCTCAAAGAGGGGACTTATCGCCGCAATTGTGGCGTGCCCACTGTTGGCATCCTTGTACTAGTAAATGAGTGACATTTCATTTGATGTTTTGAGAGTGAAGATTGTGGCAATCTCAATAAAACTAGAAGAAACAAAGAATTAGATTAGAGGTTTATTTGTTTATTTTACTTTAACATAAAACGGCAGTCTGCAATTTACTTATGCTAAAGATGTAGGTTCCTGGTGAGTAGGTAACTTTTACTGATAGCTGTAATACTGGAGACAACATTTATTTTATTCTAGTCTGTTAGACTTCTACTAATCAACTTTTTCAAGAAAATCAAACCAATCAAGAAAAAAAATCAAGAAAAAGTTCTACACCGACCGCACATACCCCGTATTTTTGGGTAGGCGTCAGGAGGATTTATATCCTTTAAAATCTGCAAGCATTAATAAACAGAACCTACAAATGAACAATATTCCAGCCTGCAAAACTTAAAGAATTTATGATTCTAATAACTAGCTTAACCGTGTATATGTCAGGTATAAAGGTGCAAACCTTATTTCGGAACGGAAAAATTTATTACCATTAACTCTGTCTACCCTTATCAAGATAGAGGCGTCGAGATGAAATATGATACGTAAGTACATGAGATGGTTACTCATCTACTCGTGACATAGCTCCACTATGTACCTACTGATTTTAATAATAACATAAGTCTTATACAGGGTTAATTTTTGAAGTAAAAATTTCTTAAGGCACGTTGAGCGCTTTTTGGTTGGGGAAAATTCTACGGGTTCACGGCATGCGACATGCTCGCGTCACTAACATGCTAATGTGACGTGTTGTGCCAAACTAGTGACTGAAGTTCAGATGTTTTTTCTTAATTTATTTATATTCTAGACAAGGGTCAGTAACAAATTACTACCATACAAATTAATCGCTCCATAGATCCATCTGTATTTTCTTTTCTCCACATTTCTCACCGCAGTTCCAGTCTTTGATTCTTAGCACCGATCTAGCAAATGCAATATACAAGGTGTAACATAAATAATGCACAACTTCTTAAGGGGTCATTGTAATCATCATTATGAACAACTTTTACTATGGGACCAAACCTGAAATCGCGAAAAAAAATCAGCTGTTCCATACATTTTGACGAGTTTTGCTAACATAAATGTACGGAACAGCTGATTTTTTTTTCGCGATTTCAGGTTTGGTCCCACAGTAAAAGTTGATCATTATGATGAGTACAATAACCCCTTAAGAGGTTGTGCGTTATTTATGTTTCACCTTGTATATTCATTTCCCATGTTAGCTGTCACAGTATTCCTACATTATTTTACGTTAATCACGAAAAGCAATCCTGTGGGGGTAACACAAGTGGGCTTTGATTCTTAATATAGACGTAATGGTTCTCATGGGAAATACGGTAATATCGTAACTTGTCACATTGGGAGAGAAACGGAAAAACACAAGCATGGCGGAATCCCTCCTAACGTTTAGGTTTATTTATGCAATTGTGTTTATACTAGGGTCTGATGGTGATAGAGATTGGGAGTTCATTCGTTTCTTGATTCTGGTGAAAGGAATTAAGTAGCATTGTTAAGCAACTACTGCTGCCTCGTTGGTCTAGTGGTCGCAAGCGCTACTGCTGAGCATGAGGTCCTGGGTTCGATTCCCAGGTCGGGCTAAGTGTTATTGGGATTTTCTATTCGTAATTTCTCAGTAGCAGCCCGGAGTCTGGATTTGTGCCCGGTTGATGGCAATAGGCTCGCCCCCTATTACATGGGACTTAAACATAACTGGCGAAATGTGGGTACCATATAGGTACACCTCTGCCTAACCCTTCGGGGAAACAAGGCGTGATGTTATGTTATGTGATGTATTAAGTAACAAATTTCCAGATTGCGTTACTATGTTACGTTGGTTAGCAGGACATAATAAATTAAGAGACCCAAGTTAACAAAAACACCGGCCAATTGCGTTTCGGACCACGCACATTGAAGGGTCCCATATTTAGTATGAATTTATCCCAAGAACAAACTTATCATTGTAATTGAAAAACATGATCCCCCATACCTACATTCCAACTGCAAATGTAAGTTTGTACGCTTAGTATTAACTGATTTAACATGTTATTTTAAGACCATATACTTCTTGTAAATTTTCCTGTTTCTATTATTTGTTGTTGTAAAGGGTCTTTCAACAAGGACGGGTCGATGTTAAAATTGAATAAAACAAGATGTGTGTGAGATATTAACGAAATTTATTTTTTATTTAAAAGGCCCATTTATGCCATTATGGATGGAATATGACATCGTTCAAATGTCCGCCGCGGCTTCGTATGGTGGCACGAATCCGAGAGGTCCAATTTTTAATGACTCTGCTGCATAGATCCGGCTGAATCCGAGCGATGGCCTGCGTTATGTTGGCTTTCAGGGCAACGGTCGAATGTGGTTTATTGGCATAGATCTGCGACTTCAGAAAACCCCACAAGAAAAAGTCTAGCGGAGTCAAATCACACGATCTTGGTGGCCAATTCACGTCACCTCTGCGAGAGATAACTCTACCCTCAAACCGTTCATGCAGAATGTCGATTGTGTCGTTGAGGTCTGCGAAAGGCCGAGTTCTTGAGCACGGCGAGAAATCGACTGCCTCGGAGTCTCCTGAACACTCTCACGTACAGCGGCGATGTTCTCGGCCGATCTGGCATTCCTTTGACGTAAAGGTGTTGGTTGGTTGTTTACCGAACCAGTCGTCTCAAATTTAGTCACCAATCGATGGAGAGTGGACTTTGAAGGGCCACCGCGTCTGCCGTAAAATGGGCGCAATGCGCGCAACGTTTGCACTAACGAACACTCATTTTGATAATAAAGTTTTATCATTTGCACATGCTGCTCAACCGTGTAACTTGCCATGGTGATTTGGCATCACTGACTGCATAATATACAACAGATTTTACAGATCCCACCAACATAGTATGGCTGCCACAGACTGTCAACATCGACCCGTCCCTATTGGAAAACCCTTTATATTCTTGGTATTTTTTTGGTGTTCAAAATTTTAGGCTCACCAGTTTCGGAGATAAGGGGGAATGGTCAATTTTCATCTATTTTCTTTAATAACTTCAAAACTATTTTAAATTATTAAAATATATATTTCAAGTCCTCGTAACAAGCCTTTTCAATTGATATGTCACACGGTACAGTTTGCAAAACTTTTTTTAATTTTTATTTTCTAATTTTGCCCCAAAAAGTGAACCCCATATTATTCAAAATCCATTTATTCACTTCACGTTCGTCTTTGGGGAAATTCATATGTGTACCACATTTCAACTTAATCAGTCCAGTAGATTCAGAGCAAATCGGCTGTGACAGACAGACAGACAGACACATGAGTGATCCAATAAGGGTTCCGTTTTTTCATTCGGACGTACGGAACCGTAAAAGTGGTTAATTGTCAATTCAATTCAATTTATTCATTAATAATTTACATTGTTTACATTGTTTCTCTTAATAACTGGCTGAACCCAGGAGTATATTTTAGTAGACACCTCCCTCCCTCCCTTTAGTAGACTTGTACTCCCGAAGGAGTAGGACTCCTTCGGGAGTACAAGTGTGACATATGTTATTATTTAATAATTATTTTAACCCATCGAGTCATTCACAAAATGTAACTATTACGGGTGCTACACACTTGATTCGGTAATCGGGTGGCAAAATCGAATGAATATTATGCCGCCCGGCTGTGCCGAATCGTGCCGAAACATGACGAATCATGCCAATCTGAACAAATGTGTAGGACCCCATAGAGGTAGAGTCTAAAGAGGTTGTTCGTTAGTTGGTGTCCTGATTTCCGTCAAATTGTGTTTCAAAGTCAATTTCGATGGTAATCACAAGCCGAAGGCGGCGGTCGGGTCTCCTTGATTATTTCAAGTACCCTTTTGTCTATTAATTATCTTTGGGTATAAGCCACGGAATAGTACCTCCTTGGTAAATTTTGGACGGAGTGGTAAAGCAAACGAAATTGTTTGATTTTTCCTGGAATTGTTTATTTTTTTTGTTTGTCTTCCTCTTTTATATTCTATTTGATTCGTAACTATCGACAAATGATCTTTAGTGTTATAAGATAGGTTATTAAAAAAGTGTTCTCTATATTTATAAATTGCAGTTTATATCAGTAACTTCTCAATAAACTGAGTTTAATGATTTGGTAAAGAATGTTCTTACTGAATTTATTTTGATCCAATGTTCTAGATTGAGAAAGATTTGACGTACTGCGTCCGGCCAGGGACATAGTAGGTCAAACGAATAGTCAGGGACGAATAGTCACCTGAGGATCTACGAAGGTATCAAAAACTGGTTTTAGTCATTAAAATTTAAGCTCTGTTCGTACTTTAGTTAGCACTAAAAAAACCTATGACCTTAGGTGTTGCCAATAAAAATACAGCGACGGAGCAAAAACAACATTCAATCACTGCCTAATCTAACGCCCACTGACGTTAACAGATAGTTCGATATAAAAAGCTATATTTTATGAGATAAGAGATTTATTACTTGATGAGAACAGGGCAGATATTTGAACTAAATAAGGAGCAAGAACTTCAAAATAAAATTAATTAAGATTTACTTACAGTTAAAAAAATGTTTATCAATAATAAATACAGGGTGGCAGGACAACTCGCCACCTGTTTCCATGGATTTAGTCAATGATTCTGGACCCCACTGCGTTGAAATTTTTCATCGGTTATTATAAAAAAAAATCTATTCATTACATTTTGACCGATTGCACTTTTGTAGGAAACAGCAGATTTTTTTTTAATAACAGACGATAAATTTCAACGCAGTGGGGTCCAGAACTCCAGAATCATGTACTGAATCCATGGTAACAGTTTGCTCGTCGATATCTTTGTCACCTTGTATAACCCAAATTTGTATACGACGCTAATTTATAAAAATAAAATAAAAATTAAGCGTAAGTAATGCTGGGTGTCTTTTTCCCAATACCGTATTCAAGATACAAAAGCTAACTTCTTTCATTCCCCAGTCAACTGAAACAATTGAACTTTCTCATGCAACTCAAACAATGAATTTTCCAGATTATTCCGGTTTCAACCAGTTAACGGCGGATTTCAGCGGTAACGATATATAAATGTAAGGATTATCCTTTACTTACAGCGCAGAATTGGTCCTAAGCGAGGACGATAAGAATCGTTACACATTGTGAGCATTCAATTGAGCGTTTATACGACTTTCTACAGTTTTGGGATAAACTTGAGAGTTTTCACTTCAAATGTGTGCTATTTTACGAGTAACGTTTCATGGATGTTCAAACTTAATTCTCGATTTAAAACCCCCAATCTGGTTTCAAATCTACGTAATGTTTGAGCATCGTTTTCAGAATAGGGTTTGAATTTTAAAATAGTAAATTATTGCAGCGGCCGACAGGAGAGGCATTGATGGACGAATGTGAATATGTGGGCGAAGACGAGGCACACATACGTGAGTCCATCAAAGCCTAGTTGCGGCCAAGGCTTGTATAGTACTTTTCTCAAATAATGCGTGGAAATTCAACAATTAATTATAACTCCCAGAATCAATGACGAACAACAATATTTGCCGCAAAGCGAAATGCAAACTTTGCTTTACTGTGTCGAAATCAGAAATTGAAACTATACCTACCTCAAACCTGCCAAGTTGAAATGCCGAATTCATTATAACTACTGGCTTAAGAGGAAGCATTCCGTATTGAAGCTCCTGCAAACAGGCGCGACAAAGGAACCACTCGTCGCGCGACACGCGATGCCTTTGAGTCGAATCACGTGTCGCGCCTGTTTGCAGGAGCCTTTAGCGAAAAGCGGTGGGCTCAAGTATATGATGTCTCGTGCTATATGTTGGACAAGAAACTATGATAGAGGAATTGATTGATACTCAATTGATGGTTACGTTGCTTTGGTAAGAGATGTATTTCTATTTAGCCTTGTAATTTTAGGAGAAAATACTGGAGGTGATTCTAGTTATCAATCGACATGTATACATAGGCGAATATTTATTGTAATAGTTTCCTTTATGTTGAAAAAGCACTTACGCTGAAACGAAAGAGCATTGTTATCAACCCTTCGTCATGCCAAGTTCTGCCTACGTTTTTATGCTCTAACCACAAAATAACGTCTTCTTCTAAAGAAGAATCCTTAGTAAAGAAGAAGACGTTACTGAGGATTTTCAATCCATGAATGCATTGAAAATCCTCAGTATGATTTTCAGTTTTTATCTAAATCAAAGTAACAAAGACTAGCATTGTGAGGTTTAGCAGCATCCCAGTCCTTTGAGACACCTTTGCATAAATATTTGTAAGGGACTCGTAGCCAAGCGGTACGTTCACAGTATTGTATTATCTAGTAGGTATGTCTGCCGTGAAACATGTAAGGCAAAAGATTGTGTTCAGATATACCAGATGACCACTGAAATTCAGCGCTGTGCTGTGGGTCCCTCGTAGCACAGCATCATGCTGAGTGGAAGCCTTCTTGTCATAGTCATGACGTGGAGCTTCCGATTATTTCTGTTTTGAGCTCGTGATTATAATGTGGATCTATTTTGTTTTATTTTTCTGATTATTATTATCGTTTTATATGCACGTGTTTCTGTGACAAATAAACCTATTTTTCTTTATTTTCTTATATAAAATTCAGCGTGAAATTTATTTTGCGCGGAACTTCTCTTCGTCCGCTGGTAAATAACTTTTGTATGCCACCCTGCTATATTTTTTTTAATTTAAGTAACATGTTTATTTTTCTTATTTAACCCACAATACAAAATTGACAACTTAAGTCTGTGTTCTAAGGTCAATTTTTGTATTAAGAACTTTATCCTCGTTAGAATAAAGTACAAAACACAATAACTGCCTCAAAGGTTTGGGCCGTCTTCAAATATTTTTATAATTACCTATCTACTTAAGAACATGGTAGTCAGAAATATCACCAGCGAATAGAAAATAAATGATGGAATTAATATTCATGGAATGTTCAAAGGGGAATTGCCCCAACCAGTTCTTGTCATAAAGATTGCTGACAATTTTTTTTGGTTTGTAAGCAGACAAGAGGAATCTGTTAACCATATTTTTGACACTTTGTCCTTACTATGCCATGCCGCGCCGTGACATACATCGCCTAATACATCGCTTTGCAGAGTTTTGCCCATCATTTACCGACATATACTATACCACCATTATACCGTACGTCCCATGTTGAAATTTTACAAAATAACCAGAATATTTTTTGACATCGGTGTTCACCTTCATAATATTATTATCTGGAAAATCCTAATTATTAAGTCCAAAAAAAATTGTTGGATAGATTATCTAACATTTATTTGAACGTCATATCCGACATTGAACGAAATCATTAGTAATTAGGTTCTGTTAGATAAATTACGTAATTTATTTTCATGTCAGATGTTATTTATACACACGACGTGTTTCTATAATTTTCTCAATTGCTTACACTTTTAAAATTATGGTAACAGTTTAATTGGATCGTTATCCTTATTGCTTTTATCTGCTTTGCCATAAATAAAATAAAATACTTAGTGCCAATTTCACCAATGAAGTTGAACGCGATCAGCACATCAAATCGCGTTAAGTCTGTCAAGTCAGTCAGTGTCATTATTGTTGTAGAATATTGACACTGACAGCTCTTGAACGCAGTTCTATTGGTGAAATGCGCCCTAAATAACAGCGTTTTTTGAAAAATCTTACCATCATAGTGTAAAAACTCTGTTTCCACTGCAAATACAGAATTGAATACGATAGATAACACATAGTCAGGGCCATGCGCGAAATATAATGTACTTTTTCGTATGAAAACCTGACTCGGCTACAAATCATCTTAAACCAACCACAAACTTCCCTAAAATATTCAAACAATCATCACCATTATCTGCGTAACGTTTTTCAAACTATGTTGGGGTCGGCTCTTTTATAGACTGAAAATCTAGAACTAATCTTGTCGAATAAAAATTTTCCTTTTGAAGTAAGTTTTAGTCACTTTGGGTGATGTTTAGATATTTACTATCTTTTATCGATCGTAAACCATAATTAAAGGATTTGTTATTCAAAAAAAAATATTATTAAAAAATTGCGACACAGAAAGAGAAAAATAAAAAAGTCTGCAGCCAAGTGAGAATTTCCCAAAAAAAAAAAAAATAAACAACCGTCTAGCTCCTAAACTATAAAAAATAATCGCTGACCTTACATACATTGGGGTGTTTCGGGAAGCCATGGAAAAGAGGCTTCTAAAATTTTCCTTTGGACCTCGTTTCACGGGCCACCGTCGGGTATATTCAAACTAAACTACGAACATCTTCACATCACAACGAACATTTACGCAGGCAAGACGTGGTGTCCATGTTACTGTCATAGAAGATTATCCTCTAGCCTCTGATACAATAGAACGAAATTGGATAAAAGGGACTACCACTTTGTATCCCGGATCTATTGGAGCACTACCCATACATTATTGTTAGGATTATGGCAGAGAAGTTTCACAAAGACTGGCCTTTAGGATAAGCTCATTGTCGTGTGTGTGTTAGTAATACATTATGATCGGAGATAATGGATTTGATAAAGGGAATCTTTCTTTTTTCGTATTAATTAATTAATTTGAAAGAAAGAATATAATATAATATTTATTTGGACACAATTTGCTGTTAGTTTTATCTTGTTGTGGGTTCCCCGGGGATTACTTTTTCCAGAATATTAGGTAAAAAATATGGTTTTATGACTAAGTTTTGACTAGAATTTTGTGAATTTTATAACCTACTAGCCGATCCGACAGAAGTTGACCTGTCAAAACAATACATTTCATACAAAATTCTCATAGAAAATGCACTTTCAGTTTTCCCGGAATTTCCAATTTTTCCGGCAACTTTTCAATTTTTTGTTACCGTCAGAACCTTATTCGTACTATAACGAACATTTTAGAACAAAAATTTGCCAAATCGGTTCAGCTGTTCTGAAGTGATGCGCTTACCAACGAACTACATTTTATTTTTATTATACAATACCGCCCATGGGCATATGACCGCCCGTATTTTTCTGGATATTCATAAAAAATTATCGAAATTTAACTTAGAAAAAAATGTCTTCACCTCCGTGTTTTCTTCATAGTCAATAAATTTTTACAAAAAAATGTTAGTTACTCCGATAAAATAATAAAAAGCTTTTAGAAATAATAAACAGGATCCAATAACAGAATGAAAATCGAGCCAATAACATCGCAGATATGGCAAAAAATGTAAAGCAGTCACAAACGCTACTCAAAAAGTAAAAAATTGAATAACATGAAAAATACTAAAGATAGACGCCCCCCCCCCCCTTTTTAAATTAATTTTCGATAATTTTTCATTAATATTCAGAAAAATACGGGCGGTCACATGCCCATGGGCGGCATTGTATAGATGACCAGATTTCAATATCATTTCAATTTACAATAGAAGGACGTTCTTTGTGTAAAAAAACAGTAACTTGTGTTTACCTTTCATATTATTTTAAGCGTTTGGAATAAAGTGTACAAATTCCTATCTGAATTTAATTAAAGCTAAGTAAGTATCACATAACTTCCTTTGGAATTTTCCTATTTCCGCCACACTGACGGATGAGTGACCAAACATTTTTTATATTATCCCGGCTATTCCCGGCTAAGAATGCGTATGATTCACTCATTCATGGCACATGTCATTCCGGAGCCGCCATGATTTATTTCGACAACAGTGGCCGCCCTTGAGTGAACTCAACCGTTCCATTCAATAACGAACGTGAGTCACTCAACTGTTTACTCGTTCATTCGTTCATTCACCAAAGTGCGCGTTGAGCTGAAAGATTTTCTTTTGTTTTCCCTGCCTAGTTCACATAGACGAACGGCGCCGAAAGTTAGATTTATTTTTAGAATTTTTTCGGGACACAAAACAGCTGTATTTTTTTGCTGTTCTATAAGCATTCATATATTATGCCAGTATTTTATTAACCATATTTTGTTGAAGTAATGAGGTGTGACATCAGTGAACTCAGACCATTTTGAGAATTTCTGAAAAAGTGATTTGTGTTTTTTATAAGTGCTGCGTTATCATGAGCTCACGTGGAAACGGACATTTTTCTTATTCGCGTCCTGTGAATAACGTATAAACACGTAATTACGGTAAGTAAAATACCATCGAAAAAAGTAATTGGTTTGTGAAGATAAATGAATTGTTGTTTTTCCGTTTTTAATTAATTCAAAGGCAGTGTTATTTTCTCCAGTAAATACCCACCTACGTGTATCTATCTTTCAAAGACTATTAGTGATGTACTTAGTTTAATAAAGCTCATTTTAATTAATAATGTCCCAAACCATCTTTTATAAACGAAACATATTAAAGATTATCTGGACAGTGTATCCGATCGCATAACTTCGGTAAAGCTTCGGCGAGTTCCCGCAGTTTGCGCTCCTACTGGGGCGTACGATTTATAGTGGCTCCTTCACGCTTGTAGCGTATTTTATTAATGGTTTCAATATAAATGCCGCTTCTATATGCCTGTGGACAAGGTTAAATATATTGCAGATAAATGTGCCAGGGTCAATTTGGTAATTATTGAAGATGAATAACATGTAAGGTATCTGTGAATCATTAATTATTATTTCGCTTTAAGGCTCCCGCAGACCGGCGCGACGCTACGGTGCAACTGTACTAGCAGTACTTGTATCAATTTACGAGCATTTTACCTGACAGTTTTTAATCTCACGTTTTTATCTTAGTTACTTTAACATCCAATACTCTAAGCGATAACAAGACGTTCTTCAAAAGCTAAGATACCTTTTTCTTCCTCCAAGCAGTGTAACGAGCGCATGACATATCAGCGTTATGTTTGGCATGGTGACGCACTTGCCATGTCTCTAGTCACTGATGGTCATCGTGGCGTGGCCACTTGCCACCAGACGGTAGTGAGCGTCTGCTTGTCTGTCACTGAGTGACATAAAATACCTACACATTTTTGTATTAAATTGATTTCAAACTCAAACTCAAAGCATTTATTTCAATAGTCCAATTACAGGCACTTTTGAATTATCAAGGGGTCGGTCAGTCAGACAGACGAAGCTAGTTGCCCATTCTAAAGCGTAGTAGGTACTGGAGCTAGACCACCACTCTTACTTCAGTGTGGGAAAGAGATGGAGCTAGACGTCCTGTATAGCTCCATCTCTTTCTCACACTGAAGTAACATTAAAATAATACTGCTTTAAGAGGTGGTGGTTGGCCCCTGTAAAGGTTTAATGCCGAAGGCGACCTTATGTTGTACAGGCTGTTGAGCAATTACCTTTGAATTTGAATGATATGCCTTTTGTTTGATGAAAAGTCAGATAGGAAATAGCGTTGTGAAGCGATGTACGTTTTTAAAGAAAACCAATGTAAAATATATTAAGCAATATTTGAGTTTAAGCTCTAGTAGTGTTGTTTCGTCTCCATACACTATACACAATATTACAGTACCTACGGAGAAGAACGTGCAAGAAATTCCACGGACACTCTTTTAAATCAAAATATGGTTACAAAATATTGGTTACATCATTCATGTTGAAATTATACATGTGAGAACGATGCAGAACGTTAAATGCGTCCGTAAGAAGAAGATAAAAACAAAAATAATTCAAAAATTTAATTAAAATAAGCCGTGGCAGCTAAGAGATGACCAGTCCTTACTGAAAGCACTCGTTCACGAACCTGACGCATGGATCAGCACCATTCAGCTCAACGATTTTGAAGGGAGCTAAACATCAGCGAGACATTTGAGTGAGCATGACATCCTCTCAGTCGCCCACATTCAAGTCAATGAAAGACATGCCCAGTAAATGGTAGCTTTATAGTTGGTACATAGTACTGTAATGATCTGCCGGGATACCACGGCAGACCACTACGTAAGTGTGTGTGCTGTTTCGTTAAGAGGTGTGTTTGGTGGACGTACAAATCAGAGACACAAGAGCACCGTATTATTATTTTATTGCTTTAAGGAAACACGTTACATTATTAACGTAAAACTAGAAATGACTCGATATGTCTCATTAGAGAGTAGTATATTCTTTGCTCGATATAAAACAATTTTTCTATATGTCATTATTCAAAGCTATTCTATTTAAATTAAACCAGTGTTTGTCTTATCTGCCAATCAAACAATTCGCGAAGGTTTCATGCTGAAGGCAGGCCCGATTACAGCCTCTACAGTACACTCACAAGATGTGCTTTAAATTTAGAGTACCAACCTTCCTAAAAAGCACTAGAACATCTCTCCTAAATTCAGTAGAACAGACCCAACATGTAATTTCCGTCCATTCACAAACCGAGCACGTACTCTTTCCCACAAGGGATCATAGGCCGCGCTATGCAATTTTGTCGCCTCCGCTTACTTTCTTAACCGAGTTCAAAAAAGGAAGAGGTTATAGGTAGTTTCGTCTGTATGTATTTTTTTTAAATCTACTTTCATCGATATTTTCGTCAATTGTGGACCGATTTAAAAAATTCATTTGGTAGGGGAAGCTTGCGCGGTAGTCCCATATCAATTTTATTAACTTTGCTTGGGTAGTTTTTGAGTTAGTTTGATACTACGTATTTAATCCACTTTGTGTATCTTGATGATGTTATAATAATACTTCCTGTCAGTGTTGTTTACATAGCAAGTAGTGGTACTTATACGAATTGATCTGGGATAGGTACCATAACTAAAAAGTGAAAAATAAAACTTTTTTACAAAAAAAAAACAACCTACTAAAAAAAAAAAACTATAAAGTGAAAAATAAATTTAATTTCGGAAGTCGGTGACAAAAACTAAAATATACATCTAAAGACACCGACTTCCAAAATTAGAGTTGTGTTTCATTCGGTAGGTAACGTTTTTTCAATTGTTTTTTCTAATGCTATTTTTAAATTCGGCGATGTTACTTACATTCATGTAAATTGCGGCTTCTAATGCAAATTTTTTCAAGTGACATTCTATTTTCGTGAAAATGTGTGACGTATTCTATGGTGGGAATTAGGATTTAAAACCAATTGTGTACATAGGAACAATGACATTGAAGTTTTGGATTCTTACTTACATAAAGCTTAGCAAAAAAAAAAGCATAGGTAGATACAAAGCAATAAGTTTCACAACAAACCTAAAATCATTATCATCACTGTATCAATGCAACTATTGTTAAAATAAAAGTGTGCGGTCGGGGGACCCCGTCAGGAACGAAGTTCCTCCTCACGTATGATTTAACCAAAAATAAAATTTTCGCATCCGCCATCTTGGATTTACATTTTGACCCCACTATCGGCTTTAGCATCCTCGAAAACCATGAAAACGACATCCATGATGAAAAATTTGAACATTTTTGCAGCCACCATCTTGATTTTCATTTTCACCAAATTCACGCTTTCTCTCTCTCTCTGTCCCTAGAGAGAGTCGCATGGAGAGGGCATAACGCTTTTTCGTTAAGTAAAAATTTCTACCAGTTCACTGCTACCGCAAGCCGCGTTAAAGAACTTCGTAAGTAAAAAAAAAGGTCGAGAGATGTCGTGGGACACCCGGTTAGAACAAAGTTCCTTTCGCTGTATATTATGTATTAAATAACAGACACAATGAAATATATTAACAACGTCTGTGAGTAACTAAAAGAAAAGAAAAAAAAATTAAGGATATAGGTAATAAAATATTGTCAGTGTTTTTTTTTTAATTTTTATACTTTATTCAGAACATTCAATTTTAGTAATGATTGGTTTGAGGTTCACAAACACATATAATAGCAAAAGTGTCGTGACGGTCAAAATGTTACACTTTTTTCAGTCTAGCTCTCATTCGCCAAGTGTGTTATAACGTGCGATCAGAAACTTCGTTCCAAAAAACATTTTCTTCAGCATTTTTACTTTCCCGGAAACTAAATGACATCTATCTCCTTTGTTCTCCATTAGCATAACACAGACTTATAACGTAATTAAAGACTATGCTTTTACAATATTAGCTGGCAGTCTATAAAAACCTATTCCATCCGCCATCACCTGCTTTATTTTAGCCCATTTCAGTGCGGAAATGTCAAATAGTCTTTCCATTTTCATATTGTGCTATTTTACTAGCTTTTAACGTGGATGTACACCATATTTATTCCTTTAGTGGTGTAGGTATATATCGCAGCCAACTAGCTTTTAGCCTTTCAATTAACAGCCTAGCCTTTTAACTAAACGACGTCGCTGTTCAACTAGCAGCCTGAATGATATTCAATTATAGGTTAGGTTGGAACTGTGACCAACCAAGTGCAAGCCGAATTATTCGCAGTACTCGAAGTAACTAAGCCAAGGAACCTGACCAAATGAGTTAGGTTAGGTTAGAACTGTGACTAACCACGCGCGAGCCGAGCGAGCGAAGCGAGCGGTGCCGCGGCAGCAACCGGCGAGCGCTACTTCTAAAGGCTAAGCTGTTAATTAAATGGCTAACTAAGCTATTTATTATGGTTTAGTTAGTGTACGTACAAACTTACTGGGAAACTTTGAATAATCCATTCGCAAATATGGAAAGAAAATTTTTTATATCTTTTAACAAATTATGTAGATTTGTTTATGCTCAAGGTTTTATGAAAGATTTAATATTGACAACGTTTTATGACAAATACATAAAAGCTTGTTGTCATTAACGATTATGCAGCCAGCGTCTATTCACGTCACCGAAAGTTAATTATTGGAAAATAATTAAAATGATATGTCGTGCCATTGCACAACATTAGCGGTCAACATTTTGATCGCTGGAATGTTACACCCGCACATTGCGCATACGCAACCCACACAAGCATGGCGGTCTCGTCACTGAAATACACGTCATTATGCGTGTTCTGGCAGAGATCAGCAATACTTATTGTTTGTTGTTGTGACCGCTTGTTCTTGTAAAAGTGGAATAGTCCTGAAGTTAATGAGTAAATAGGTACTATTATTTGTTTGTATTGTACTCCTAACCGTATTTTTTTTCAACTTTAAAATGTTTTTTTTTTTTTGTTGGTTTTCCACACTGAAAAATTGTGAAACGAGTGCTGTAAAGTGATTAACGGTAATGTATTACTACACTATTTTTATTTAAAAAGAAAAACTATTTGAAATTATTTTTTTTGTTGGTTGTACGATGTAAAAGGTACCCTAGTTCTACGGTTGAATAAAGCTGGATATACTTAAATTACCATAGTTTGAGACCTTTATTGTTTCAGTTAAGGTCCGCACATAAAGATCTCAGGCCCAAAGGTACAAACATATATAATCACATGATAACATATAACATATATTTGTATAATAACAAATAGAATCATCCCCTAAAATAAATAACTTGTATCCACTAGCTTGAGTCCGCAATTTCGTCCGCGTGTTTTTTAACATAAAAAATGGCACTTGGCAATTGCGTAGATTTCAATTGAAAGAATTTTCGAAATCGCATATCAGTACAACAAACTACAAATTTTACCTCTTTATAATAATTAATATAGAAATAGAATAGTCTCGCCCAAAATACAGTCACATTAGCCGCTCATAGACATTATCGTTTAGCAATTAGCACGGGCACCATGCCACCGTTGATCTATGGAGCCAATGAGTTGCAATGGCGTTGAAAGTCTGTTGTTGTAGTGTCATCTTACGTCATTACATTTAAATATTTTGAATTTAGAACTCTTTACCAAATTTTGTATGAGGTGGGTTTATTATTTTTGTTCTTTTATTCAAATTCAAATCATTATTGCATATCTCTTGTGTGTACAAGATCTTAATAATAGTTACAAAGCTCACATGGACCCTGTCGGGCACAACAATTTAATACAAATTGAAAAATAGCATGTAAGTTATGTTGTATGTGGCTTGATATATTGTAATGGTTGATTCAATTCGATTTCACTAAATTATAAAGTCAGTAAAAATAACTTTTTTCAGACCGTTATAAATAATTCGGATTTCAGAATAAACCAGTTCAATCTATTGTCGCCTAATGAGTTCACACGACAATAATTACTTGTCTGTGCAAATATAAGTAGGATGTTTATCTTTTCGTACAATATTAATAGTCAGTTACGTTTTTAAAATCTTCAATGAAATACGTCATGCAAATCCATGCCAACTTTGCTAGAATTATGACGATTTGCACTGAAAATCATTTTAGAAAACTACTTTGAAATTGTTAAAACGGGTAATACGACTAATATTACACTTAATTCCTAATAATAAATACACGCACTCATTCACAAAAAAATATCGTTTTAAAAAAAGAACGAAACAAAAAGAGTGCAATATCAGGCATTCAGGCGGTAATGTTCCAGATTCTTCAGATTTCAAACGTGACGTGGAATTCCACCGTCATCCGTGTTTGTTTCATTCATAAACGTGCAGAGCGCGCATGCAATGTGACTGATTCCAAATTCAAACAAGGCTCAAGGCTGGCAGTTCCGAGTTCTTTGAATCGATTATTTTTAGTGTGACCAGCAATCGAAAACTTTTGTCATCCACTCGGAATCCGCTTTCCTCACGATTTATCAAGAATCCGAACTATTCCGAGCAAAGGAATGCTATTTACAGAGTACGAACTAAATCGAGTACCTACCGTTTATGTACTTACGTAGTCGCATATCTGTAGAGCTGCATCATTGCCGCTATAAATAAGTTGATAGTGCCCGTAAATAGCTAGATACACACTTAACACCTCGTCGATTAAATTCATGGGAAATTTTGATACAAAGCTTCCGTTTTAAGCACATATCCGATGTGATGTTGGTATTTACGTTGCCAATAAGCTTGCCAATAATGCTATCTATGCAGCAAAGGAAGTTTCTAATGTAGAACGTTTCCATAATGTCTGCGTTCTGTCGTGAATTGTTTTTTATTTCTTGACAATTGCCTGTAACACGCACATTTCCTGAAAAAAAAAAAACATTACACATTTAAAAACATTGCAGGTATTTACGTACGGTCAACCGCAAAGAAACACTGTAACCATGGTGTAGGGGCGCGACTTAAGTGGTGTCTGATGGGATTCGTTACGCTACTAAGATATATACTCAAATAACTTTCAAAGGTTTATTGCTGAGAAAGAGAGTTAACAAGGTAACGTTTAGGCTAAGCTATCGCTAAAATGATGGAAATGAATGCACCCGGTTGTTGTCCGTAATGCACTGAGCTCGCGGCGCGTTCAGTGCGACTCTATTGTATCGCTAGGTCAGTAAATGTGGTCGATTGCAATTATTGCATCGAACACATGGACGTGAGGTCTGATGAGGTTAACCGTGCACTGTAGGCATAGGTACCTACATAGCAACAAAAGTATGCAGTTCAAGCGCATTACATAATTCCAAACTATGATTTCAAATAACGAATTGTCTATGAACTCCACGGAATGTCACCTTCAATGACTTTTGTTTTGCTTTCGTTCACAAGTTGGCGCGTAAATGAAACGGATGTATGAATGAGTGTACCTAGTACAGAGTACTATTAAATGCGTCATTGAATAAAGATAGTGAACGCTTTTGCATTTTGCAGATGCTTACACTTAGATTATGGCAATGTAGGTACTTGTGTGGATGTGGCAAATAATCAATCAATTATATTTTTTTTTAAAGTGGGAAGGTATTTCCTTAGGTAGGGAATGGCTGTTTTTCGCTATAAAAACATGAATATTCACACTAATTTGTCTTCCAAACGCCAAGAAATTGCCAATCATACCTTGGTTTCTGCGAATATTATAATTTGTTGTCAAATACTTTTATTGACCAGTGTTTCTTTCGTTGTTTCAGGCGACAACTTCAACACACCACGCTGCCGAAATGACAGGGCCCTTATGATATTCCCACTGGCAACCCTTACATAAACATTGTCATTATAATTATAAAGTGTCAAATTCTAGGGTAGCAATGTATAATTATTAAATGTTTTGATATAAAAGTATTAAATTTACGCTTTAAAATTTATTTCGCAAAGATTATTTTAGTTTCAAAAATAAAAATAAAAAGCGACCATAAATTTTTATACCACAATAACTAAACGAAAACAGTGTTTGTGAGTGATCTTGTTCATGATATAAAATGACGGTGTGCCATTAATTGCGCTTGCTTCCGTTCTTATCCGACTGAGTATATATCGGCGGGAAATTCGTGGGGTGAGCCAAAATGTCGTCGCGAACAGGGCAGCGTGGCACGTCAGTTGCGACCAGCCAACGGAAACACCGCTCGCGGTCCACCACAAGATACGACATGGAGAAAAAGCCGAAGAAGAAGGACTTCCGGACATCAGGCACTACCAGCCTGGTGTCCATTCCCAACAGCATCAAGCTGCCTATGCTCAACAGTGGCCTCATATCGCTTGGTGAGTTTTTTTTAATATTTAATTGAAAAAAGTTTTACTTATTCTTTTTAGAGTTGTCATAAACAAAAACAAAACGAAGTACAAAATTAGGTGTATTCGATTTCAGAATTTTAGTTCATATACTATTTTTAAATGTATTTTTATTATCTGTGTTCGAATTTCAATTCAAATAAATCATAAGGTTTTTTCAATTCCGATTCATACGACGATGTTTTGAACATGATACGAAAATATGACTAATACAGATTAGGTACTTTATTTGTTGTATTTCATGATAACAAATAAAAATGATTGTGTATTGGCTCTCATATTAATTATCATGTTTCATAAAATATTGCTTTTGTTTTAATTCACAATTTAAAAGCAAATAGATGCATTAATTTATTTCCATGTCCGGTTCAGAATATTTTGCAAAAACGAAAGGAAGTTCGCGAAGAGATCACAAACTGAAAACGTATCGCCGCGAAAACTTGAAACGATAAAACTCATTCCTAATCTTTATAAATTATTGCATAAGCTTACAGCCCCGAAAACGTCTGGTGGAATTATCCTACTAAACGTCTTTTTCGGCACTACAGTTGGCTTATTTGTACAAACATTTGCGATAATTCGTGATAATTACAAAATAAAGTTTATGTCAAATTAAATAGGGTATATTTTGTATTGGCTACAAATCACAAATGTTTGGACAAATACGCCAACTGTATTGGCGCTTCAACAGTTGAACATCAGCTATTTCACACAAACCTTCTGTCAACTGGTTTTAGAAGGCTTGATGTGCCTGTCAGACGGCTCATTAATATAAATTAAAACGTTCAAAATGCGTGAATTTAGGTATAATGTTAGTTGAGCTCGCGGTTTCTCCCCAACTGGGTTATTTTGGATTGGCTAGCTAAACTCCGCAGACGCGATAGGTATCGATATCTAAACAAGATAAAATAAAAAATAAAAAGATTTAATGTTGTTCTTTTTGGGAGGTCAACGACCGCTGTTATTGTTATTACTTGGTGTTGGTACGAGTTGAGAAAAACAGTTTTCTTATGTTTTATCGTGTTCAAATGTTGATACCCATCACGTCTGTGAAGTTTACACAAAAAATGTCGATGACTCCACAAAAAAAAAATCATGAAATTAATTCATTTTTTGTTTTATCATGTTTAGAGAATCTCGAAGCGAATAGAGGTCTGCAGAATTTAGCTAGCCAAATTAAAATAACTCTTTATAAGTAGTTACATAGTTTTTCCACTTTGAAAAAATATAATATTACTAAATAGGTAAAGCGCTTTTAGCGATAAAATCCCCCATTGTGTCACCCTATGTATTTAAGTACCTATATCTTGAATCCAT
Source organism: Fissipunctia ypsillon (assembly GCA_947568875.1). NCBI lineage: Eukaryota > Metazoa > Arthropoda > Insecta > Lepidoptera > Noctuidae > Fissipunctia > Fissipunctia ypsillon. The sequence continues at coordinate 7,087,593 of OX387659.1, read as the reverse complement.
AAATGGTGTACATAATAAAGAGTATTCTATTATATTGTAAAGACGCTGTGATATCAAGATTTTCGTCAAACTCTGTTCTGTTTAACTAAACATACTGAATGATCTCCAATACTAAAACATAGCGAAAGATTTATTATGAAAAGAAAATCAATTTCCTACATACTTAACGGTTTCTTTTTCAATTTATCTATCATTAATTTGAAAAATCGGGAGTGCAATTACAAAAATACAAATTTGTCAATACACCAAAATAGATAATATAGTAACGATCTGTTCTATACAAATCTCATCGTGGAAACGAAGGTGAAGAGAGCTGTCATTCCCCGGGTGCTAGAGATTGCCATTATTGACAGCTCACTTCACATAAGAAGGTTTTGTTTAGGGTCTGTCTTTAGCGGTGATTTAATCTGTTGAATACGATAGACCCACTACAATTACCAACCAACCACCAACCTCGCGCACCAACCGCGCGTTCCAACCTCTACGCCAACAATGGTGTAGTCATAGAAACATTTGCCATTTATAATAATAAGGGGAAGCGCTGACCTAAAGTTAAAAAACATTCGATTTACATGTTAATTCCACCTCGGAAATCCCGGAGAGTAACAAAAACAATTCGCGGAACGATGATGGGATGATGATAAATAGATAATGAAGAAAAGCTTCGTCTATTTATAAATACATTAAGTATCATTCACCACGACCTTCCGTAGATTTTTCATGATTTTAATGTATTACTAGCTGCGCCCGCGGTTTCACTGGCATAAGTCTTGATGCCGTAGGGATATTGGGATAAAAAGTAGTCTATATATTAATCCAGGTTACAAACTATCTGTGTGCCAAATTTCATCCAAATCCCTTCAGTAGATTTTGCGTGAAAGAATAACAAACATACACACACTCACAAATTTTCGCCTTTATAATATTAATGTGAAGTGTGATTATTGTGATGGGTGATAGCGTGATTTACCTCAGCCGAAACGTGGACACTCACGGTACGACTGGTCCATAAATTTAAGGTCTCTCAGCGAGCTATGGAACGGGCTATGCTTAGAGTCTCTCTGAAGGATCGAATCTTGAACGAGGTGATCCGGCAGAGAACCAAAGTTGTTGACATAGCTCACAGAACAAGCAAGCTGAAGTGGCAATGCACTGGCCATATTAGCCGTAGAATCGTTGGCCATAGACGTGTTCTTGGGTGGAGACCGCAAATCGGCAAACGTAAAGTAGGACGCCCTTAGGCTAGGAGGAGCGACGATCTGCGCAGGGTGGCTGGTAGCAGCTGGATGAGAGTTGCCGAGAATCGAGCTGAATGGCGTGCAATTGGAGAGGCCTATGTCCAGCAGTGGACTGCTGTAGGCTGACGGTGATTTACCTTCCTCTGCCGAGCCGTCTTTGTTAGTAAAAAATAATAAGTAGGCACTTAAAAACACCAGCGCCCTAATTACGTTACCCACTCAAAGTAGGAATCAGTTTCATTTTGACAGTTCAACAACATTCATTGCGTAATTTACGTTGTTGAGCAGACAAATTTTTCAAACATATGAAGCAATGGATTAGCAATATGCTTCAAAATCATTCAGATTGTGATTGATAGTGTGTTACGCAATTAGGTTGCTGCATTTATTCATTAATTGGTCAAACTCTTATCTAAGGTCTTACGAGTTAAGGGGTTATTTTATGTCCTTTTTTAGATAAGCAGTAAGATACTCTGCTGAAACGAGTAAAATGTTTTCCCCTAGTTGTAAGTACCTACTGCTAAGAAGCCACAAAACCTTATGTCTAACTATTATTACCCCTAAATCTCTAGTGACTTTTAATGGGAAACCATAATGGGAACTAACACGTGTGCATTTTCTATTCCAAATAAAAAATAACCAGTCATGCCAAACATTTGCAATTTGGCATAAACAATGCGAGTTAAAATGCGATAAAGTCCGACTAAAAGCTTTGTTAGATCGTTTATCTAATAACACACTCAACCATACTAATTATGTGGATATATCAGACAGTAATCGTCCAATGTTGAACATGACCTTTCTGATAGACCGCCAAAATGTCATTTTTTTTTGGGAAAAAACTACTTTAGACTCTAACGTCCTTATTCTAGAACCATTTTCATGGCGTTTCAGGTTCTAAAACTAAGACTTTATGCGAAGGTCAACTCAAATGTAGTGACTTCAAATCGAGATTCAGGACCATCATACGAGAATAGGTACAGGCCTGAACTTTAAATTCAAATCTTGTTTTGTTTTGTATCAGTCAGTGATGTCTATCTGACAGCTGGACAAAGGCAATATCGAACTGAACACAACTAAAGAAAAATCGAACAAATGAAATCAAATTCAGAAATAAAAATCTTATGGTATATAAATGGACCTAGTAGGTAGGTAGGAAACAAGAATAAATTTATTCGTCCAAACTCGAGTGATACGTAACGTACATAGAACATCTCAATGGCCATTCGCATACACATACATTTATAAATAGCATAGAATATGTGGATCGAATTTTCCACTGCGATACATCCGCCTCTGTGCGCTCGAAGCTCAATGTAACAACAATAAAGATAAGGAGAAACTAAACGTTCAGTTCGAAATTTAAAAAGATTTTTGAGAATGTGTTCTTCGCTCTTAAAAAGTTGACGTAATTATGATTTTACTAACTGCATACCTACGTATTTATTTGTTTCTACAAAACATCTACAAAATGTCTCATTTCAAGAAAACTTGAGAAAATCTTTATTCATGATTCATGTTGAAAGATGTTTGGTATTCAATTCCAGTTGACGCTTTATGACTCTGATATAAGTGGTGGAATAGTGGTTATTGTTTTGAAAAAAAAACTTCTATAAAGTTGTCATTTACAAGCCGTATGCCCTATGGGATTTCCCATCGGCAGAAATAACGCACTTCCATACAAACTTTTTTCAAAAATCCTTCCTCAGTGCTCACCTTCGTTATAAAGAAACTCTTGTACACAATTTTCATGCTTCTAGATCCAGTGGTAGACGTTGTCTGTCAGATAATGAATGATTTTAAGATTTTGTTTGATACTCAGCCATTTCCCTTGATGAAAACCTAACCTAACGATACCTTTCATTAAACAACTCTTTGAAGTAAACTTACAATAATTTCCACAAAGCGTTTGTAATCATCAAAATTTAACAGATTAGCCCACTTAACGTCAGATTTGATCGGTAATTTCGGTAACGAAGATTAATATCTACCGTGGATGATAAATTGAATCCTTGTTACGAAGCACAAGGACTGCCAACCATGATTTATTACAGACATTATGAGGATGAACGTATTACATTTTTTAACATTTTTTGATACCGTAATAATTAGACCATATTCGCAACACCACACTGCGCTCTAAAACACAGATTACTGACGCTGCTCGAAAAGCCGCTAAGCTGAAGTGGGACTGGGCTGGCCACGTCTGTTGTATGCCCAATGAGCTGTGGCCCAAAATAACCACCACATGGAGCCCTGTCACAGCCAGAAGGCGTCGCGCCAGGCCCCGTAGATGATGTCGGGACGAGCTGAAGAAATCAAAATACCCGTGTTCCACTTTAGCCCTTAGCCTGGATCGAAAGAGCTGGAAGTCATGGGGAAAGGCCTTTGCCCAGCAGTGGGATAATGCAGGCTAACAGTAACAGTAACCGTAATAATGTTGTCAAAATTCTTTGCATGGTGATCGAGCTACATGCTTTCATGCGATTGGAGAGGCCTAGGTATGTCCAGCTGTGGATTGCTAAAGGCTGATGATCATAATGATGAAAAGTTCGCCTCGCTACATAATATACCAATATTTTTTTGTTATATACACGTCATCATTGCATGTATATGTGATTCTAACCTAGATTAGAGTCAAGAGCAAACCTATCTTAAATTAAAAAAAAAATTAAAAAATGTATAGAATAACTCCGTTTTCCATACATTCGGAATTACCAAGATTCTCAAAAGCTATAACAAATGATTCATTACCAGAAATAAAACTAAGATGATGGTGCTACATAAAAATTCTTTCCGAAACCATTGTCGTTTCAATTTGCGTAAATCTTAAAACAATTTGAAATATCCAAACATATGTTTCGCATCAGTACCGGGTAGTGCTGTACAGAAATAGACTCAAAAGGCTGTTGGCCCGCTCTAGGTCAAGATGACGTCAGTACGTGTTTGTTTACAATCTATGGCAACTAAACGCGTTGTTCTTCGGTGTTAGGCGCGTGTATCATCGCCATTTTGACCGTAGACAAATAGTTTTTTTTTTGTTTTGTTGGTATCTGTGGAAGGAAATGACGCAGGTTTTATGTAAGCTGGTGAAATGTATTTATAAAGTCGATTTTTGTAAAAGGTTACTGAAGTTTACATTCATTAATCTATCAAGTATTGACTAATGAGACACAATTAATTATCATACCGCGTGACCCCCGAGGTCCAACGCGTTTCAATACCTAAGGTGAGGAACTTTTATTAGAATTCAAAAATGTTGCATCCGCCTTTAGGTCAATCTGTTCTGTTTATTAAGATTTAATTTTTTAGTTCCGTAGTAAGAAACAAATAGCTATAACTACGAGTACTTAATACATCACCAAAAAGGAAAGTCCTAGGGGCCTACTCCGGAAAAGTCCTATCGGCCGAAAGTTCGGAAGATTTCTACTACACTTCATTCTATTTCTTTCGGTTGGTCTTCCGCTATGCAGTTGAGTTTTGACAGGCCTGTTGGTCTAGTGGTTAGTGACCCTGACTGCAAAGCCGGAGGTCGTGGGTTCGATTCCCACCCAGGACAAACTTTGTGTGATGAGCATATTGTTTGTTCTGTGTCTGGGTGTAATTTATCTATAATATGTATGTATTTATAAATTATATAAGTATGTATATCAGTTGTCTGGTTACCATAACACAAGCTCTGCTTAACTTGGGATCAGATGGCCGTGTGAGAGTTGTCCCAAGATATTAATATTATTATTATATTAGTTATGATGTTGTTATGTTAGTGATTTTCAGCAACCCATGTTGTGGTGGTCTTAGTCCATAAAGCATCCGACATGCGGCAAACGTATCCGGTCCAGTCCTATTTGAGCTTGGCTGCTTTTTGGGTGCCGTCTGCGATTTTTTTCTTAGAGTGCAGTATCATGTTCCGTATCCCGTCGGTAAGCCGACGTTCGCGCGGACGTAAAAATATAGATTTTCAACGCATTGCTTAGTGCCGAGAGTTGTTGCCAACAGTGTGTTTTTTCAACGCTCTGGCATGCACTCTTGATTTAACGAGAGTTTAAAAATCAATGCGCGATAAAATCCCGCCGCGATATTTTTACGTCCTTTGCAAACGTCGTCTAACTCCAAGGATACTTCGGCCTATCGCTCCTCTGCTATATTGGTCCTCTGCTGAACTGTCAAAGACCAGGTTTGAGTGCCGTATGTAAGGATAGAGAGCGAATAGAAACTTTATAATTATGTATAGAAGTGTAGATGTAATACGGTACCTTAAATTACTTTATAATCCGCTCGAAAAGAACGCTTCAAGCAGCCAAATTGAACGGAAAGTGCCACTTTTTCACACTAGTGCTTTTTACTTCTCAGTTTTTTTTTTTAATTTTTAACTCCGTCGTCAGCCCGACGCAAAGAGTTATTTTATTAATTGAAAAAAATCTACAAATTAGTCAAGTACAGATTATCATTCATATAAGGTACTATAAAACTAGTACTTCATTGAACGCGTTATTAATTACTCTAGATTTTGATTTTGATCAATAAATTAGTTTCAAATGTTCGTTTATATGCATAGCTGAACAAATATTTTGCTCGTGCCTTTTTGCGATACGACGTGGCAGCTACTTGCACATGCGCAGTAATAGATATGCTGAGCGCGCATGTATTTATAATAAGCCCGCCATTATACTATTTTCTTGCTTAGTTCGGAGTTGATCTTTGTAAATATTAATATTTTTTTATTTCCTCGCACAATTCATAGTAAAACGTTGTATGGTACACGTGCGTAAGATGATTTCCGCACTTGTAGCATAAATAACTATACTACCAACAATTTCCTAAAGAATCCTATACCTTTACTGTAACTACAGCTACATAACGGCACCTAGATTTAGACATAAATAACGTTTAGTGGCGGTCACGTCTTGTTTGCTCGGGGCGGCTGCCTCCAATTAAGCTTGGCTGTATGTAATTGATTCCGTTGCGCGACGTCACTCTATATTCTCTATGCTTTATGATATTTTGTAAATGGAACTAGTTAAATGTTTGACATTGTTTGTTTTGAATTTGAATAATTGAGTGTTTTTTGACTGAGTTTTAGTAAGCAGCAACTTTAAACATAATATTTATACAAGGTGTAACATAAATAACGCAAAACCTCTTAAGGGGTCATTGTACTCATCACTATGAACAACTTTTACTATGGGACCAAACGTGAAATCGTGAAAAAAAATATCAGATGTTCCCTACATTTTGGCGAGTCATGCGAACATAAATGTAGGGAACAGCTGATTTTTGTTGCATCAAATAATACATAGGTAAAAATACCTACTTATGTTTAGCATGGACTGGCATCTCTCTTTGTTAAAATATGAAACAATAAACGGAGTTCTCAGAATCCTCTATCCAATAAGCTCAACAAACTATGTAAACAAAATATTGTTATATTTCTTCTGCGTTTCTAAATGTACACAATCTTGTAACCACGCAATAAGAGTCATCAGAAGACTTACTTGTTACTATGTAATCTATCTATACAAAGAAATAAAATTGAAGTGTCTGTTTGTATTGTCAAAATAACAGCTTTTTACTAAATGCGTAAGAACGTGTTTATGGTACTTATAACAAAAAAAAGCATTTTTAAAATTTTTGTCTGTCTGTCTGTTTGTTCCGGCTAATCTCTGAAACGGTTAGACCGATTTTGACGGAACTTGCACTGGCAGATAGCTGATGTTATAAGGAGTAACTAGGGCTACTTTTATTTTAGAAAAAAGAATTAAGGTTCCGCGAAAAAAATAAAAACCCATGAAATTGTAAACAAAATCCGATTCAATACTTCCCGTATTGACATCTACGCCGGCGAAGCCGCGGGCAACAGCTAATAGGAAGTATAATAAAAATAAAATGTAATTTATTCTCTCTTCACAATTATTGGTTGCCTTAGAAATTAACATTGTTTTTGGCTAATACTTACTTAGACAATATGTAATAGAAAGTCTAGGGTAATTCCGTGGTAGATGGCACTACTAACATTGATAAAGTATTTTTGGGAAACTATTTAGTTGTATTTCTTATCGTTTTCTTATAATAATCAATAAAAATAACACTATTGCTTAGCTATTTAAAAAAATCACGATTGGCCATCGGAACTCCTATTCACAGCTTTTAGCGATAAGACATACTTATTGCGATAAGATAGACTTCTTACACGAGAATACTAAATGAAAATAGCTTACACTGTCGTCAGAACATACGTATACGCATCCTAAATAACGTATTTTAATCAAAGAGACTCCACTGATGACAATTTAATGTTTAATTGTCTCTTCTAAAGCGGCATTCATGAAAAAGGAAGAAAAAAAAGCGCACCTCTAAAAGGCACTAAGCAATATTTTTTTTAATGACTTTTTACCTCAACGGTTGAGTGGGTCCATTCGGGTTTTGAATTGTGCGTGCCAAGTTATCATAGTGAAGCTTCTGTGCCTACATTACTCTGTGCCATAACCGCTCATGGCAGATAATCTCGTTTATTGTCAATAAAATACTATTACATTATACGTATTAGGTAGCCAGCGCTCTGGAAAATTGTATGGAAATAAATACATAAAAATATTTATGTTATTTATTACAAATGTAAACAGCTTTATTGGTTTGAAGATTAGCTTCTGTGCGGATCTGGATATGAAAATGAAATAGTAGGCATACCTATAGATAGCCAATGTACTTATATACCAACCGGGTCGTTTAAATAAAATATATTTTAATTAGAATGAAACAATGAAACTCGTAATTAGGTATTAAAATAAAATCAATCTATATAATTTTGTCATTTTACATGATGATGCGCACTGTCAACTCACTGAGCTGAGCCTCTGTTATTTATTTATTCAAAGTTCTATCCTTCTAAATCCGAAATAGCGTTCATCTCATAATTTTATGCCATCAACTTATAACATAAAAAAAGAAAGAAACATATTTTATTCTGCACAAACAAAACGCACATTACAAAAAAAAGACATAAACTACACACACACACACACTCGCGCACACAGTCGCGGAGGTTGCAAGGAAACACCGTGTAGGCTTTAAGCCTATTCTATATTCTCTATGTAGTATGTATGACTGTGTATCCGTGACTACCAATTTTTTTCCTTCATGTTCCAATTTGAAAATTGATCGTCTTACGTAGTTCGAATTTCAATCGCATGTCCACTTTCATTCACAAGAAATAAATCAATCAACTGAAAAATAAATAAATTGTTCATTGTAAGTATTAAAAAAAAATACAATGATGTGACATATTAAAACGCCACTCCATGTTATAAAAATTGATTCCAATTGCTATACAGTTTTTATTAACTTAAGGAGTCCCGAATTGGTCCCGAAGCAAGAAAACAATAAATATTAATCCTCTTAATTTCACGAAAAACAAAATCCACCAACCACCGCAAGAAACAGAACAATATTTTTAAAAGAAAATGCGCCATCTTTTTCTTTTTGGGGTGAAATGAAAAATGGTTCCGTATATTGGGGATGGGCGACACCGTTTTGGAGCATTAATCCGTTTGTCCGGGGATCACTTATCCCTTTTTCGGCAATAATATTATTGGTTGTTCGAGCCCTATCTGAACTGTGTACCTACTAAAATCATAGAGGAGTACACGGAAAAAAAATTGTTGGTGCTATTTTTATTTGCAACGGTTGAAGAGTCTGTTTAGTTTAGCATTATTATTTTGGGGTACAAATAAATGTATAAATGATGATTTGTTACAAATGCTCTCGAAGGTGTAGAGCTTAAAATCTTATTCTGATAGATTTACCATTCATTCCATATTACGAATCTACGGCTACCGGCAAATATTATCATTGGAAAATCAAAACAATTTTTTCTTAATAATACTTTATTTATAATCTATACATATAATAAAATAGCGACGAAGAATTTTTATCCGTTTGTCAGTTTGTCCTGGATGTATGTTCCGGATTGGCGCAAAAACGGCTGAATGGATTTGGATGAAATTTGGCAGGGTACTTTTAATCCCGGTAGTACGTTCCCGTGGAATATTTTCCGACATCCACGCGAGCGAGGGCGTAGGCAGCTTAGTGTATAATAAAAGCTGTAAGTTAATAACTTAAATTTTAATTAAATCCAAAAAATAAATAAATTGATTGTCCTTTTATAATGCTGCAGCCGCACCTGCGTTTATCGTGACGAAGCTTCGCACAGTGATACAATACACGCAGATGTGACCAACCACTTTTGGCTATCGTCGCGATAGTTTGGCGGTACTGATATGGGTTTTAGAGCGCTATTTAGCATGGCGCGTGGTCGGACTAGCTCTGTTCATTTCGACTGTTGTTTCCGGACTGCGTAGGCCCTCTATCGTCTAACTTGTCGTCCATTGTCCAAAAAAACGCAGTGATTATCTCCTCTCTGGTCAGAAGCCATCTGGAACGGCCATCTTGGATTATTGCACGATAATTCGTTAAAATTATGAAGACAAAAATGTGACCACCGCATTAGCGGGATAACTTTTTGACGAGCAAAACATACGAAGCTTCGGCACGCATTGCTTTGTCACGATAGAGAAACGTGCGGCCTCAGCATATTAAATTATTCTTCATGAGGAAAGCTTGTAAAACAAAATTAGATTTCCTCAGAAAACTCAGCTCTGTTAAAATAATATTTGAATTGTCTGCGTAATTACGGAAATTACTGAAGTCTCGTGATTACGTCATTCTCAGGACTCTCTGACAATGATAAATTCAAGTATGTTGTATTTAGGAGTCGTGTATGATTCTTGAGCAGATTGCTCATCATAAATCAAGGTAACATTAATGTAGTTAACATTCTTTGATGTGGAGTGAAATGTGTCGACTACACAAGCTAGACAATTGAAAGATACAGATTAAGATTGAATTCTGCTAGGAAATAATTTTAGTCTACAATAATATTATCCATGGTCCATGGACAGTCATTAACAATAACCATATCATTGGTTACAAATTTGATAAATTCGAGTACTTACTTATGTATTTAGGAGCCGTGTTAGTCAAACACGGCTCACTTTGTTTATAATAAATCAAAGTGATTTGAACGTAGTGAACATTTTCTGATCGCAAGCTAGATAATTTAAAGATACTGTAAATTCTGCTTGGAAATAATTCTAGGCTACAATGATAATGACACTGAGTAATTTAATGCAGAACGTCCTGTTTTCAACAAAAATATGAATGACGAGGGCATTGATGTATTAAAGGACGAGAGCATTAAAAAATAAACACATTTCCTCTTCGCCATAAGCCTACAAAATAAAACCGATAATTATCTCGCGCTCCAAAAACCTATACCTACCTATTTATCCATATTATTTTCTTAAAAGTTACGATGAAAACCAAAGACAACATCAAGGAAACTCCACAGAAAAAGCCCAACGATCAAATCAAACAGCGATATTATATTTTCCGGCTGCTCCCATATAATCCTTTAAGTATACAGGTCGTAGCTCACGAAGGCTCTATTATTAAGTTATGCATAATTTTGAGGAGCCCTGAATGAAATGGGGGTCTCAAACGGGAGATAAAACGGACCTTCAGAGGTCCGGTGCGGTGATTCAAGCCAATTATAGGTCTACTCCGTTATTGGACGGAGATATGAATTTTGGACTTATCCGATTGGATGGAATTGTGTTATTACGTCGTTTATGCCAGTAATGTAATAAATGGTAATTACGGGTAATTAGGAAACAAATGGGTCAACAAATCTACTTAATTATTTAATCTTATTGATTATTATTGTTTTTGGAAAATATGACATAATGTACCTATATTATGTACTTTTAAATATTTTATTATAAAGAATCAGGTTCTTAATAATTAATTACAATCTAGCCTCTATGACTAATAAAGAATTTAAATATGACTTAAGAGGGCTGTCACATTTTGTCACCTCTCTCGCTCACACGGGACCAAATTTTTAAGAATGTTAAATGAAAATATACTTTTTTGAAAAATGTGATCAATGGGCTCCCTACTAAATAATATTAATTTAATAGGTAATTATTAAAAACACATTTTTATTGTAGCATTTATTTAAATCATCTCAAAAACAGATCATAATACTTATTGAGCTAAGTTTATTAGATAACACAATAGAAATGTGTTTTTAATAATTATTATTATATTATTATTTAGTAGGGAGCCCATTGATCACATTTTTCAAAAAATCATCTTTTCATTTAACATTCTAAAAAATTGATCCTGTGTGAGCGAGAGGGGTGATAAAATGTGACACCGCTCTTAAATTTTACGTGACAATTATTTTAAAACTTCTATTAGTGTTGATTGTACCTTACACAAGTCCGTTCCAATTTCTTAGAATCTGTTATAATAATATAAACACTTTGTTCAGTTGTTTTATGTGTGTCATTGTCACTATTATTTCCACACTTCTTACATAACACTAACTCCAAGGGTTTTGATAAATTGATGCTAACAATTATGATAAGCCACAAACAACATACATACATTCAGAGAATAAATAAATGAGTGATAATATAATAAAAACTATTAATGTTGTAAAAAACAAATAGATAGCAAATAATTTGAATATACTAAAGGAAAATCATTAAAGCGCTCTTCCTCTCTCCTACTTTTATAATATTGCTGTGCCCGACAGGGTCCATAATTGTTTCTTAAATTATTAAACTCACCACATGTATGTGTACATTATGGATTGCAATAAAGAATAATTGAATTGAATTGACATAAACGGTAAACAATAATTTTAATTGCTCACACGAGACCACGAGTAGAATGGATTAATAATAATATTAACTGAATACAAACAAACGTCCCAAAGTATATTTGTTTCATACATCGCTGATTTTTCATTGATTTTCTCAACGTAAACAAGGGACCTTCTGTTGTTTGACATTCGCGCGTTAACAGAGGCGACGAAGAGAAATGTTTTTATATTGTGTTTGTCGGCAATGGAAAGCTTGTATTCAGCCGAGCGGAACCTTGTGAGGATAAAAGCATTTATATTCCATTTTATACACATTTAGGTATAGGTAGATATATTGTAGCACACATATTTACTTTCCGAGTTCTTTGAACCAGAAAAACCGATAACTACGAAATACTTTTAACAATTTGTTCTACTCAATCACGTAGATACATACATCTCTCGCCCAACAATTTTAGAACAGCCATTCAAGCTCTATGGTATAGAGATTGATAGATTATCAATCATTCTTATGTAGAGGTCGATGACAGTGTCGGGGTTGGGCGACCGAAATCTAATAAAGTAGGTAGGTCGTTTGTTGGGTGAGTCCATTTTCTGGGTGTCCCGTTTCTATTGTATGTAGTGTTGACGTGTATAGGTAACTCCATTACGTGGGGATCGAAGGAATCGGGGGTCCAGTTTCAGAAGTTACTCCAGTTTCTAGATCGGTGTGCTATTTTCTTGTGTTTGGTAAGTTTTTGTGAGCAAGCCACGGCCACGTTTTTTATTTATGTCTGAAAGCAAAGAGCTCGCTATCTTGACTGATGAAATTATAACAATACGAGAAAGAGCGACCGTAATCTTATATAATATGCGACGTAATCGCAGTAATAGGAGTTTACTCCTTAAGAATCGATTAGCATTTAAGGCCCCCGGTATGGACATTTTATGAGGAATGAAAGTATTAATACATGCGATAAGACGAGAGCGCCAGGTTGCGCGGGAAATTCAAATTTTCTTACGTTTTTTTTGCAATTTGCAAGTCATTATTAGGTTTTATATTGATCGAAATATGATTAGCAACCATAAAAAGTATGTGTTTACAGAATATTATAATAATTAAAGTCTTTACATATACAACTCTTTCATGAAATCATGACAATTAGGATTATACAAACTTAGGAGTTGTATTATTGATTTTGATGATTATAATTTTGTAAATGCATATTTGTTACGGTCGCGAATGATACTATAATCAACAAACAACTCAGTGCTAATTTTTGAATTGCAAAAAACATAATAAAGTTTGAATTTCGCGAGCTACCTGGAGCTTCCCCCTTAACTCAAAAGCGTTACGTTTTTCTGCGCAACGTGCCTTGCGCACCTTTCACGGAGTAAACTCCAGTCGTGCGTCGGAGCTGACACACACAAACTTTTTTTATGAGCCACGATCTCACAAAAAGACAGATCAGAATTTTTTTTCACCGGAATAATAAATCATTTTATTACTATTTGTTTCTCCCAATTACGAAAAGTCATCAAACAATTTTGTTTTAAAACTTCATAAAAATCTCTTCAATGTCATTACATAATAAACTATCACCATTTCCGTAAACCGATTCTCTGCTAACATACATCAAAGGAAAGTTGAAAGCAATAAAACAAAATGGTTGTCAATTTCCCGCGCGAATGAGAGCTGTCAATGCAGATTTGCGCGCGCGAATAACGAATGTTACCGAAATAATCCCGTTGGTGTCTATGGCATGATGTCGCGAGTGACGTATCCAGTGACGTCATCACTCGTCAATTTAAATAGCTCAGCTTATTGACAACTCTTTTGTTTTATGTTGCTATTGATTTTGTATGTCGGATTACTTTGTTACGCACATGTAGCTTTTATGCAGCTTCCCATTGTTTCAATCTGTTAAGTAGGAATTTTAATTTGTTTTTTCCGTGAAAAGTGAAAACAATCGTTATTTTGAATGTAACTTTATTATGTTCGCTTTTAAAGCATAAAGGCAATGAAATTCAAGTTTACACCTAATATGTATGTATTATTTATTGTACATTAATTGGCTGTCATACATATATATATATGTACTTGAATAATAATGTGGGAACAACAATATACCAGGTAATAAATAAACTTCAAGGGGTTTATTGATAAACGTTAATTATAGTAAAATAGGTAACGATTATCGACTGTTTAACCATTCATTTTTGACGTTGAAACATCTCGCAACGTTTGTAAATAAAGGGGCAAATACCCTAAATGATAACAACCATCTGGCATTGGGTTCTTATCATTTTCTCAATTTCTAAGAAAATATAAAGCTATTCCACGTATGCATGTACCTACTTCTCGCAGCAATAAATCTGTTGTCTCACCCTCAAATCAAAATAAACAGCTCTAATAGTAAATCTAGATACTACACCAATTCTGTATTTCATGGCTTGTCGCCAGTTATTTTACCTGGCAACGATTCTATTCCTATTGGCTATCGATATTCAACCTACTTTTTTATTTCCTGCATCGAATGTCGAAATCCCATAAAGTTTTATTATTCCAGTCTGACAGATGCAAATTGTGGCATAGTTTTGACAGCTGCGTTAGAACTCCTACTTCAATTTATTTTTATTTGTCTGTGGGCCGAAACATTAAAGGCATAAATAAACAACTAAATTATGAACGGGCAATATTTTTGTTATTAAAACATAATTTGTTTTATTTTTGCGCAAAATTATTTAATTGGGTATCATGTATTCAACAAACTAAGTAATCTTCATGAATGATTTAGATATTCGTATCAGTGGACATCAGGATCTAAAGCGCGATCACTGTCAATTTAATTCAATTGTTTATTCATCAAAATAAGAACACGTATTACAAAATTGTATAATGACAATATACCTATAATAAATAATGGCTTAAGGTTTGTAATATACAAAGTTTGGGAATATCTGCATCAGAACTAAAATAAAATAATCCGGTAAATCTGTATCTCGGAATACACTACATTACATTACATTACACGTCGGACTGCATAGAAAAAAAAAGAGAAGCGCAATGACACAACGCTGGTATTTTATTGCAGAATTAAAATACTAAATTATGTTATTATGTTGCTTGTAGAATAGTCTGACAAAAAATCAAAATGATTGCATGTATACTAATTACTAAAGTATGGTTTTTAATCGTTAAAAGAAAATTTTAGTGGTATTTTGTATCGTATCAAATTAGTTGTATTATGTTTTCAACACACTATCTAACTAGGTAGCATATATCCCGAAGAATATCGTATATTTTTCTGATTTTGTTTACTGCAGTGGATCATATAGGTACTTTTAGGCATTATAAAACTTGCGTTTAGGTCCTAAGGTATAGTTCGTTTTTTAATCCCAAATAGTAATTTGACATTTCAAAAGTTCCATGTATCATTTTTTCATTTCATAGTTTGACATTTGCACCTGTCAAATTACTATCTGGGATTAAAAAACGAACTTTAGTTACATAAAGTTGGCAATGAAACTCCCTGTACGTACTTAAAACCTTATTTCATAAACCTCGGACTTCAAACTCTGGCAAACAACGGACTCACAATTTTCTTACAAAAAAAAAAAAACTATGAAACACAATCACGATTAGGCGACACTATTCGCCCGGCGTTACCAACCCAAGGATAATGGAAACAGTAGTTGCGGTGGCTGAGAAAATAAAAGGGGGAAATATTGCAAAGGGGGAAAAGGAAGATCACGTCCTTGAAGCGGCACGCGTCATGGGATTTCCTGTTTCCTCGCAGATAAGAGCCTACGCAGACGATTGACTTTTTGTGCGAGTCTGAGACGATCAAAAATCCGCGTGTTGCGCGCGATGTCTGATGACAGGCTTTTTTTTTATCTTATAACGTATTTGGCCATCAAAAGGAAAAAGTATGAGTATTTATTACTTGAAATTATTTAATTAAGTACTTACATTAAATCAATAACATTTGAAAGGTGAACGGCAGATTTAGTACAGCATACTTTTTTGTTGTTCTGTTATAGAATTTGTACCACTTATTAAGGCAACCAAGCCATTTATTTTCATATAAGTGTACTATTTTTAGAACTTTTGATTAATTAATAATATAAATAAAAGATTTTAATAAAAAAACGTAATAAAATCGTAAACTAAACGTTATGTTTTTAGAAGTTGCCCGTAAAATAACACAAATATCGAAATGATAATTAATTATTTAGAAAAAGAAATAACATTAATTATACATTAGAAATAGAATTAGTAATAGGTATCTCCTAATGCACCCCGCTGAGTAAGAGTAGGTATGTACGATCCTCATCTCAATCTACCTACTTAATGGTAAGTAAAACACTACAAAGATAGTGACAAGCAATTTAGAACATGTACTTTATCACCAAAACAATGTTTATGTATGTACCTATACGTATCTATCAACATTGGTACACTAGAACATAACCTTAAAAAATAAAACTGGTTATAACTTTCACGTCCCAAGTTCTAAAAATCTAAGAATTTAAAAAGGGCTCGTCCATCATATTAACTACCAATTAAAACAAAAAAATCCCAAAATACGAAATTTTATTAGCTGGACGAAATTCCCATTCAAGCCTGCCGTTCGCCTTTATGAGAAAAACAAAATAACAAATAAAAAAATTTTGTGTTGAATTTCTTTTAATTATAATTTCCAATATTATTATTTCATTATATGGAATAATAAAACTCTATTATTATTAAAACAGTATAATTATGGAAGTAACAATCACAAGACCTCAGAGACTTCGTGCGCTGCAAACTCGATCGCACGAAAAGCTTGTCGTCAGCGTTACCCATAAGAGATGGGAACGCTTTAATGTTTTTAGCCGAATATTCAGTTTTTCTAGGAGAAGAGACGGAAAATTAGTTTGTAAATAGCCGTAGTTTCACTGCTCTGAATATTTATTCGTCGTTGATATTCAGACGAATTTGCGTGTTGTGTCTGATATTCTTGTTAATATTGCAGTCGTGTTGGAATGGTTTCAATAAAATAAGACAATTGGGACGATGATTTTACGATACTGTTAAATGACAAACGAAAATAGTTCATTGTTATTTATGTTTGTTAGATGTTGAGGTTATAATATAATAGATAGGTACTGTTGTAGACGTAAATTTGAAATAAGTGGTTAGATCAGTTTTCCATTTGAATATATTCATTGCGCTAATTGGTATTGAAAGTGAGAGGAGCATAAACTACTTAAATCTATTCACAAGGCAGATAGTTTTAAACAAATTCTGCGCCATTTTCAGGATATTGGGTTAGAGTCCGATAATGTAGGAAAAACCAGCCAAGTGCGTGTCGGAACACGCACTATAAAGGGTTCTGTAGTGGGGATGAATTTATTCCAAGAACAAACTTAACGTTGTAGTTGAAAAAACATGTTTCCCCATACATTTCAACTGCAAATAAATGTTTGTACACTCAATATTGAGTGATTTACCATGTTAGGTGAAGACCATAGACTTCTTATCAATTTTCCTGTAATCTATAAGTAAGTATAGAAATATTCTCAGGCTCAGCAGTATCAGATATAATTGGTGGTAATTTTTTTATGATAAGATATGTCACACGGTACAGTTTGTAAAACTTTTTTTTAATTTTCTAATATTTCCTCCTCATATTCAAAACTCATTTATTTACGTTACTCGTTCGTGTTAGGGTCACAGAATTTCATATGTGCTCCTTTCAACTTAATGGGTTCAGTAGATTCGGAGCAAATCGGCTGTGACAAACGGACAGACAGACAGACACACAAATGATCCTATAAGGGTTCCCTTTTTTCGTTCGGACGTACGGAACCCTAAAAAATAAGAAAATGTTCCAACCTCTTAGATGTAAACATACAATATTTTGTTGCTTCAATTTTGACTTAGTTGGGAAAAGGCTAGACAGATGATGATTCTTCTCTATTGAGATAATAAACAACCCTTTTTCACAGGTATCTATTGGGTTGATCGGAAAATTATTGCCGTTTTCATGTAAAAAATTCAAAGACCCATTTTGTGTTGGTGGATTGAGCACAGTTAAATATCGCTGCTAATTGGCGCGTTGTTTGGCGGGGATTACTCTCCACTACACTCGTAACTCCTCGTCGTCAATTTCCATCGGCCGGCCCAGCCGGGACACGTCTTCCAGGCTATAATTTCCAGATCGAAACCGATCAAACCACTACCTTGCTGTTCTTTCGTTCACAGCATCCTTACCAAACACAGCTCATATATATACGACGACAAGGTTCAAGAAAAAATCATATAAGAGACACTGCCGCTTACCAGCCTTGTTCAAGTTTTATTTTGTCGGACGTGTTTACACGTCTACACCCTGAGAACTAATGCGTCACAATCGTTTTGTTTTTGTTTTTGGGGAATGGCATCTCGCAGTTCAACCTATAGGAGGTTGTCGACTGCTTAACCGGGCTTTCCTGTGGATGCCTCAATAAATTAAGGCCTCCAGCCAGGCTTAAAACTAAGACTAAAAACTAAGCGACTACACGCTAAGGGCACCCCCTGTGGGGTACGGACCTCGGCTTAGGGCGTCGCTGGGAGAGGACAGCAATGGGACATGCTGGATCGGATTATTTGGGGGCAAATTTAGAATTACGGGCTCAGCTGCGCGGGCTGGCTCGAGCAAGGGTCGGGGTGGGTATGGACGGGGGCGTCGCGGTGGCCCTCGGCGGCGAGGGCGGAAGCACGGCGGTCTCGATTTGAGTTTCCGGATCGTGCTGGTGGCGGGATTACTCTCCTGGAGGAGAGTTATGGCGTCATCCGGGACGGTTAGGGCGTGCCTAGGACGGCGGATGCGACTTATGCGCGACGGTGTGTAGCGGGCGGCCGCCGCAATCAGGGGATTCGGGTGTTTGGAGGCAGATTCGAAGAAACGCTTGGCGAGGCGTTTCATGAACTGCTGGACGGTTGGGATTTTTAGATCAACGTGAAGAGACTCGTTGCGTACATAATAGGGTGCCCCCGTGACCTTTCTGAGGAAACGGTTCTGTAAGGTCTGCATCCTATGGAGCAAGTGTGGCTTAGCGTGCGCAAATACAACACAAGCATACGTCATGATGGGACGGATGACTGCGGTGTAGATGCGCAGCTAATGCGTCACAATCGAGAGCTCACTGCCTTTTATACGCTTGCATTTTATATGCCTTAATAAAAACCTTCTAGAAAGTTCCCGACTGTTATTTCTGGAAAGATATTAATAAATGGCAATAATTTTTCGATCAACCCAATCAAACCTTCAAACCTTCTAATGTTCGATAACAAAGTGTTTCCAACAATTCATCCGCATCAAGGTCAAGGGAAGCCGACTATTAACCCCAAAGTTTCTCTGTGTACTCTTAGTGTTTGCCTTTCTCAACACCTAAGTACTTTTAGGACTTTCACACCTAAGTTCTTTTAGGACGTGGAGTTTCTTGCCGGTTCTTCTCCATAGGAAACGACCAATTGGAACCGTGCACCTAGCTTCTGACGTTTCATAAGTGCCCATGTAGGCTTATGTGAAATAAAATATTTTGCTTTTGAATTTGACTCGTTCCACGTACCACAACGTGGACAAGCAGTGGTTATGTGTGAATAGTGCCACTGCTACTTATTGCAGTTGCGTTGTGGTTGCGCTGTTGCTAATAGTTGCGAAGCGGTTACGTTGTGGCTAGTGTTTGTAGACAGACAGATCGTTGTGTTTGCGATGTGGCTGGCCGCTAATGCGCGGTCTTGCTGGTGGTTGCGTTGTGGCTAGTGTTTGTAGACAGACAGATCGTTGTGTTTGCGATGTGGCTGGCCGCTAATGCGCGGTCTTGCTGGTGGTTGCGTTGTGGCTAGTGTTTGTAGACAGACAGATCGTTGTGTATGCGATGTGGCTGGCCGCTAATGCGCGGTCTTGCTGGTGGTTGCGTTGTGGCTAGTGTTTGTAGACAGACAGATCGTTGTGTTTGCGATGTGGCTGGCCGCTAATCCGCGGTCTTGCTGGTGGTTGCGTTGTGGCTGCGACGTGGCTTTGATGTGGTCGGTATCGCCCACACATTGGTTTTGACGGTCAAATGTGTGAATAAACTATTAATTCTCATACAAATTAGCACCCGCCCATGTGTTCTCATTGGGATGTAGTTTGGTTGTGGTGTAATGGTGGTGTGGTTGTGATGTGGCTGTGGTACGTGTGATTGGGCCCTTAGAATTAATATTAGACTACCAGGCATAACAAGAAATACAAGGGTGTTGTTACATGTAAAAAAATACACAAACAAAATGATAATTCGTTGGAGTCTTCCGACAATATTTTTGTTACATCTCTGGTATTTAAATCACTATAATATCATACCTATTAAGTTTATTGGCGGTGCTCAGTGCCCAATGGTAAATAAAATGACCAAAGGATTACACCATTTCTTAAGAAGCCATATACTTAAGTAACGATACAATCCCTAAATCGACCCTTCCGATCCGGAAGACATTTAAAGATACCCTACCCTTACGAAACACTCATAGTACACCTACCACTGACAGGATTGTCATGACTTCCAAATATTAATAAGATTTGTAATGATTTTAAATACTAAATATAAAATTGAAATAATGTGATTTGCCTCAAATGATTTTTTTAACAGTGTAGTCATGAAGTTTAAAAGTATCTCATTTGACAGTTACCGTAAAAGTACTGGTTTTTAACGAAAGGGGAATGGAAACATGACGTTTGGAGCGTAGCGCCTGTTTTGCTAAGTTAGTTCTCTTCGAGCCTCGGAACCTAACGGTTATCTTTAAGAAGTCTAAAGTGTATACTGTAAAACTGAGTAGTAAGTAGTACCAAGTTTGTATGTGTGTGAAAATATAAATACAGCAATATTCGTACTGAAAAGGTGAATCATTTCAGGATCATCTTCTTAAATTGTATAGTCACCATTATAGGTTGTATAAGGACTGAAACAGCGCCATGTGAGCGTTTTTCGAAACTAAATGGGTCGCCAACGACATCAAGGTTAAGTAAACAATGTAACGAAAATTGGTAGCAACCTTTTTGTGATGTACTGTAAGGAGTTTTACAAAGGCTGGCTATTATAAAAACATGACTGATGCTCTTACCATACATGGGCCTTTGGATACTTTCGTCAAAGGAGTAGGTATGGTTGAGGAGCGATAATTCCTTTCCCAAATAGCGGGCAAATGTCATCTTTTCAAATTGTAATTTTTATGAATAAAAACTTTTTTACGAAAAATAAAACCGACTTCCAAAAAAAAAAAAACACTGCAAAGTGAAAAATAACTTTGATTGCGGAAGTACGTGTCTTTCGTTTCGTATTTTCGTTATTTGCCACCGCCTTCCGAAACCAAAGTTATTTTTCACTTTGTAGTGCTTTTTTTTTTTGGAAGTCGGTTTTATTTTTCATTTTATTTTTCACGTTTTAGTTGTGGCACTACCTGCTATGTAAATTACAGTGACAGGAAGTTTAATAACTAAGAACATCATCCACATAAACTAAGTGGGGAAAGAATACGAGTTATTGAATCTAACTCAAAAACAACTCGAGCAAAGTTAATACATTTTACATGGGACCTACTTCGAGGTATACCCTCTCGAATAAAATAAGAATTGTTAAAATCGGACTACTCTGTAAAAAAATGCGTAAAAACAAATATACGCCCCGACTTGAGAACTTCCTCCTTTTTTTTCGTAGGTTCAAAATGTTGGTGGCTAAGTAATAACAGCCACACGGGTTGAGCCATCAGGTTAAGCTACGCTTCCCGTGGTTGGTCCGTGGATGGGTGACCATTACATACCGAGACTCCTCCGTGCCTCGGAAAGCACGTTAAGCCGTTGGTCCCGGCTGTCATTCGTGAATCTTTGACAGTCGTTACGGGTCGTCAGAAGCCCGAAAGTCTGACAACCAGCCTTACCAAGGGGTATCGTATTACCCAGTTACTGGGTTGTGGAGGTCAGATAGGCAGTCGCTCCATGTAAAATACTGGTATTCAGCTGCATCCGGTTAGACTGGAAGCCGACCCCACCTTAGTTGGGAAAAGGCTAGGCAGATTGATTGAAAATGTTGGTAATGAAGTGGTCGGAAAAATAATACGGTACAAGTTAAAATTAACCTTAGGGAGCGTAGATTCTCCCGCTGTACCGAACAGGTCAAGATAACACTATTCAAATTCAAATTCTAATAATGCATATTGTCAGGGTCTGTATACGGGAGGTCTATGGATCAGCTACACTAAAAGGTAGGGTATATGTCTTGCGCGTCCAATATAATAATATTTTCAGAATGCTCTTGAGACTGCTCCGTTTCTGTAGTGCGTCGGAAATGTTTGCACAGAATCCAGCTGATGGCTTTCATGCGATCATTCGAAAAAGGTATTACTAACATTATGGATCTTTGTTGTCAGAATAAAGAAATTTTGATTTGATTTATCATATTATTATTATTTATTCCTTTACTGTACTATGGCAAATTAATCGTGAACTATACGTATAAAGCACCTGTAAAAGAAGACTTATTTAACGCATCAGAGTAAGTATTGTACACGTGATGTATGGCCAATCTTGTAAACTTTTATTTATTTATTTATTTATTTAACAGTTTATGTACACACATATAAACAAACAAGAAGAAAGGAACAGAAAAATACGTACAAAGGTGATGCTTATTTCTAAAGAAATCTCTTCCAGCATACCTGCGATAGGAAAGTAGATAAAGAGATGTAGACAACGTGTGTAAGAGTAAAAGAGAAAACAAAATACATAAAATCACAAACGATACACTAATATGAATATAAACAAATATATATATAAACATAAAATTCCACTTTTCCAGAAAAGGAAATCATGATGCCTATGAGTGACTTATAGTTTATGGGATTAACTTCACTATAAAATACGCTATCTACTCAAGAACTCGTTTATCAAACTGATAAGCCATCAACTCCACTATTGCATTGCAATTCACTAAAGGCTCCCCTGACTCCCCAGAGTCCCTAGAACATTTAGCTAATCAAAGACCTACACAGCAAAGAGAATTACTGATCAAAATTTGCAGCATCGTCGTGAATTGTATATAGTTCTACACAAATTGGGTAGGACATTAAGCCCATTACCCTACCTGAGTGACAGAACTACGTAATTTGACGTGACAGTTAAAACCGAGTCCTTGAAAGAATCAATTGCAATTATCAATGTTTACGTGTTTGATACACATTGATGCGCAAATTGATCGTTTATCAAATGCAATCCACGCGATTGACAATATTAGTACAATAGAAATTGATGGCAATCGATCAATTCCAATTGGTCGTTTTGGGGACCTCTTCGCAGGGGCGCTCATTTTTTCGCGTTAATAAAAGCGCCCGTGGAATGTGGGCTTGCGCTTCGCACACGCTTTCAGCTTATCTAAACCGTGTTCAAGAGCTGTCAGTGTCATCTTTGTTGTCGAATGTTGACACTGACAGCTCTTGAACGCGGTTTGGATGTGCTGAACGCGTTCAGTTTCATTGGTGAAATCAGCCCTTAAACGTTGTTATGTAGCTTCACTGTCACATCAATGCTACATTCTGATTAATGCCATAATCGCTCACAGCAGTCACATCAATAATTTGCGTTCGGATTTAGATATCACGATTATGACTGATAGCTGTCAACAATTCGGAACGCTCGTGAACGCGCTCACAGTGCACTTGAATATTCATGCTTGGATTTTCTGTGTGTATTCACCACAAATTTCTTCTTCTTTGGTTAGGTGGCGGCTGTAGCCAGAAGCACAAATTAGTTTTAAGATATGATGCGACTCAAAACAACACAGCACAACTGTCATTTTTGACAGCGCTCTCGGTAATTTAATAAATCGACGGTGAACTGCCAATACCTCTTAACCGACATTTTTCGAGGAATTGAGAAATTTGATTTTGAAACATGCGAATAACGCCTTTAAATTCAAAACGATAAAAAAAGTGAATTTCTCGAAAAATGTCAGTTAGGAGGTATTGGCAGTTCCCCGTCGAAATGGCATGGTCGGCGTTATCGCAAGATGGTGCATGTCATGACGTTATCTATGGCGATTCACAGGACATCGTTATCGCGCTCACTCTTATTCGAAACGGGTGTAAGCACGCTCAAATCGATTACAACGTAATTCGGAACGTACCCCAAGTTTCATAGTATTGTTGAAATTGGCACTAAGTCTTTATTTGCCTTAAACATTACAGTCCGTTTTTGATATAACGTCCACATGTTTAGCTATACAGAATATTGTATCGATTGCATGCAAAATTATTAATACACGAGTTAAAGGTGAACTATAGAATGTCGCAGATTAATTGGTAACACAATAATTGTCATTCAAATTATACATCACAAACATTTTCACTAATACATTTACATCTTACATATTTTCAAGTTAAAGAAATGTTTAATGTCATACAAGTTATATCCATTCAGCCATTTATATAGTTTGTTTTTAAATGAGTTAGTATTGTTTAATAATTTTAGTTCTTTTGGTATTTTATTATATTTAAGTACACACATACCGCATTTTGTCGGATAGATTTGCAAACTTAATGGGTACAGCTGATTAATAATTTCACATTACTTCATGTTTTCCGTGTTAGTTCGATCTCCAACTTCATATTATACAGATGCGTTCATATTAAACCATTGACTGACTACAAACAACACGCCTGTATCCGTAGACCCATACAGTTTAAAGTTTAAAAAAACGCATATTTTACTAAATATTAGTATTAGATTTAGCATCTACTTTCTTCGAATTATTAAGATATACGTATGGTAATGGTCAATTTTTTTTTAAACAATTTGTATAGCTTTAAATTTTTTTTACAACTTCTACTTAATCTTGATAACATTCGTTTTTCGATTCACGATTTGCCTATTCAGATATAAGCGATATCGCTATCGCGCTCGGTAGCGATGCTGGTTCGCCTTCTGGTTAGTCACTTTGGACCAGTATCGCTACCGAGCACAACAGCGATAACGCTTATCTGCATAGGCCTTTATGCCTGGGCACGCCACAATTGCGGCGATAAGTCCCCTCTTTGAGGAGTGGCTGGAGAGGCGCCACGGCGTCCTCACCTTCCGCCTGACGCAGGTCCTCACCGGACACGGGTGCTTCGGGAGGTACCTGTTCCGGATAAAGCGGGAGGAAACGCCCGGGTGTCACCACTGTGTGGGTCGCCCACAGGACACGGTGGAGCATACGGTGGAGGTCTGCCCGGCTTGGGCGGAGCACCGCCGTGTCCTCGCGGAAGCGATCGGCGGCGGCGATCTCTCGCGTCTGGCCCTGGTCCAGGCCATGGTACGGAGCGAGAGTAAATGGGAAGCCATAACCTCCTTCTGCGAAGCAGTAATGCTCGCGAAGGAGGAGGCGGGACGCGTGAGGGAGAGGCAAGCTTTGCGCCCTCACGCCCCTAGTCGCCGCAGGACCCGCGACCCCTAGTCGCCCTGGGCATCGGGAATTGGCAGCCGATTCCCGGCCACCGTAGGCGCGGGCTTGCGGACGGCGAGCAATGGGTAGCTCGCCGTCCGGTAAGGACCAAGCCCGAGTCGACGGCGCGTTGTATTCCACGCGCGCCTCAAAGTTATTTCAGCACTATTGACGGGGTCCGCTAGGGCCGATGCCAGCTAGGGATGCGGGATGTTCGAAAGAGTTACCGTGGCCCCGGCACAGGCAACAGAAGGAACACGGGTGGGTTTTAGTCAGTAAAAGTCTGACACGCCCTCCCACTCCGCCCAGAGCGGGGGAAGTCATTTGATGATTTCCCATCCACAAAAAAAAAGGCCCTTATGCCCGCAATAGAGAGGCTCCTCACAATACATTAAGTAGGAATACAGACGGCATCTTCATTGCCTCATATTCACAACCGCCACTCATCTAGGACATCAGCATTACCCTACACCTTAATTTGCGGCCGGCACAGCTTGTCAAATTGGTACCGGACGCGGGCCGGACCTTGTGTTAAACAGCCTGTTTTGTCCGTGCTTTCAGTTCAGTACGCCTGTTTCATACCCGATGGGTATGTACCCGCCTGAAAGTTTATGAATGAACGCTTTGTAACCTTGGCGTTTGAAATATGTTAACGTTGCTTTGTTGAGTAAAGTTGTTGAGGTTTGTTGTGCTTTATATTATTGCAAAAAAAAAAACAACGTGAATACAATACCTAAATGAATGGTTAAAAAAGGTCCTTTTATCTCTAACACAGTTTTTTCAGCACGTAAGTAAACTTAAGTAACTGTTGATAAAAAAAAAAAACAATTCAATTGCAAATAAAATACCTACATAAAGAAAATACAATAATAAAATATTCATCTACCAAAAAAGAAACGAAAGCCATCCAAAAAAAAAACTCAAAAATGCTGCTAAAGTCTGGCTAAATCCAGATTACTCTAGTACGATCCAGTGCAAACCGGCGCGCGGCGGTACAATCCGCCCGCGGGTCTAATTGGCGGTACGTCGCCGGAACTAGGTGCTCGGCCGTCTTCCGTTCTACCCTCTGGAAGCAGATTTTGCCGCTAGATACATTATGCTGGGAATAAATACTTTCGTCGGGTGGAATTATGTTATTTTACATTTTATAATAATATTAATAATTTATAATCCAAGTTTTAATGCAAAGACGCCTTTCAATTAAGTACCTCGGTCTGTAAGTATCCCCCCCATGTTTACAGTATCTGTGAGAATTTCCATCCATTTAATGGAGTTTAACCTTAAGAATTGTTTGAACTGTTTGTGTTGGGGAATCAACGATTCTCCTGATACGAGACACCAAAGTTGCTTAATATTGGTTCAAATACTAATATCTATGAGAATTTCTATACATAAAAAGCTACCCAAAACCTTAACCATAAGGTAGCCTACACATCGATTACATACCTACAACGTAAACATACGCCGACAAGTATTGAAGACAAACAACCTAAGGCTGCACTGCAGCGGAGAAGATGGGAGAGGTGCGGAGCTGTACCAATATTAACCAATAGAATGTAAACTCCGCTCCAGAGTTTAGTTTCTACTGGTTAATATTGGCACAGCTCCGCTCCTCTCCTCTCTGCTGTCGCCTCTGAGCGGAGACGTACGGGAATCGACCAATCACAATGGTTCAATTCCTCATCGCGTCTCTCGTCTCGTCTGTGATTGGACGATTCCTGCACGTCTCCACTCAGCTCCACTCGTCTCTGGAAGTCTACACCCTAAGCACGAAATCCGTAGTTTCGGCCGAAGTTATGGGTGATCCCTACTCTGCATCACCTACGGACATGAGATTAATTTTGGGGCTCAACCCTATGTGATTTTGCCCGTCCAAAAAGTTAATTAATCGGTTGTAGGGTTCACTCCTCGAACTACTTTCGGACGGGCCCGTATAGTCGTTGACGGACTTGAAGAGTAGCACCCCCCCCCCCCCTTGCTTCAGTGGAAACGGAACCTTTTCGGGGACGGACGCATAAATTATGCGATCCTGCTAAATTCGCTGAGTTATGGTCCTATTTACACTTCTGTAAGCCGACGATGATGGGCAATGTTGAAATAAACATGCTGTATCGATAAATGAGACTAATTTGTTTTGTGTCTGCCTATTTGTATTATTGTGTTTAGCATGATTTTGGTTTAGGCGAAATGGGTCCCAAAGAAAATATTTTGATGCATTTCAGCTGCACGCAAAATCAATTTTTGTCATCAAAAGCTACAAAGCCTTAGATTTTCTTTAGTAAATTATGAGGGTCAAAACACGATTGACACAATTTGGCTTGATACAAAAAATATCGCAAACTATCATCTAAATTAGCATTTTTTATGAGAAAAAAACTGTTTATTTCGATTGTAAGCAATTTCAATAATAAAAATGTCGTCTACACGTCCATAATTATTTTAATGTTACAGAGCATATAGAATATTAAAAAGAAATATTTTTGAAATTCTATAATAATGCTCCGTTTGGCCATATTTCACCCCCGACCCCGTTACAACACCATTTCGCGTCGAATTTTTCATGTTTTTGTGCGACAGTTGATCGATTATATTTTTGCATAGGAATTGAGTCGCGTAAAAAAGAAAAATAGGTTCATTTGCCACAGACACACGTGCATACAAAAAGATATATATGTAATCAGAAAGAATAGAGAGTTAGTCCATATTATGGAATATAAGGCACCGTAGTCTCCAAAGCACTTTAAACAGAGCTATGATATAAAAATTAAGAGGTCGATAGTTCATTCTGTTTTTATTCAAAGGTAAATATTACATTTACCTACTCAGCACTATATTTAGGTAAACCTAAAACCGGTTTTCTACACAGTTCTGTAATAATCAATTAAATCTTTGTAATAAACCTATTTGGGAAAGTTTATCATAATATTGATAACCTACTTTGGATCCTCACAGAAACTTTCGCTGTTAAGTTAAACGTATAATAAACACAGGCAGGTTCACAGCCTTGTATTTTCTAAGCAGACATGGCATTCGGCAATAAATAGAACCACTAAATATTAATTAAATCTGGGTATTATAATATCTATTGAAAGTGGCTCTACTTAATTACTTAAGCTTGCTATTGATCAAAGTTTTGATGAGAATTTGTGCAAATATTAATAGTTGAGTTTTCTTGGTCTTGATTTTTAGAAACATTAGTATAGAGGTGATGACCAATACTTTTTCTCCGTCAGGTAGATTATTAAAAAATATTGGACACGTATTTTTTCTTGTTTTACGAAATCAAAAGATTACGGCGATACATTGAGTTAAAATGTGGCATGACGTCACGCCTTGCTAGATTTTATACTGAGTTGTGACGTAGCGAGCCCCCACTCCCCAATTTTAATGCGTTTTATCTAAGTATTTTTTTTCATTAATATGATGAAGCAAAAAATACTTGTCTAATATTTTTTTTATTATTTGACTTACGAACTATCATAAGTATTTTTTTTTTCAAATATCATCCCTACATATACATACATACATATATGTAGTGCAACAGAAAACAAAATGTATGGCAATCTCACATATGGGGTGTGACAAATAAATTAACCCTGTTTATTTTAGTAATGATGATTAAGGGCTAGTTTCTCTCCGAGGCACGGATGGGTCTCGATATGTAATGGATGGTCACCCATCCACGAACCGACCGCGGCAAGCGTAGCTTTACCTTCGATCGACCCTTGCAACTGTTATCATTTAGCCACGAGCCCCTCAGATAAATTACCCTAAACTTATCCGAGGTGATAGTCAGGCCATAATATACATTAATGTACACATGTATACGTTTGGCTTATCCTGATCAAAAAATAATCTCTACTACTTATCAAAATCACCGACTGGAAAATTTATCCACCGCTGCATCATAATCTGCCTCTACTGCGTAAATCAGAGTATAAATTTCGCGTGAGCCCCAGAGTATTGAAGTTTCAAACTTCAACAAACTATTTACTCGTTAGTAACGCTACAGAACTCAAATAAAAGTCCAGAAAACGGCTTTCTTTAAAGTTATTCTCGATAAGTTACTAAAGTGTAGAGAAAATCACTTAATTCGCTTCGTATGCAACTCCAAACGTTTGTTTATTAATTTCCAGTAAAACAGGAATTATTTAAATGTAAGAGAACTTAACGTATTCTTAGTGAAGAGTGCTTGTTTCTTCTTGAGAATTAATGGAGTAAGTATGTAAGATAAATATTAATTACCTACTTACGTTGTTTTACATAACATCTGTTATCCCTGAAGGGTTAGGCAGAGGTATACCTATAGTACACCCACATTTCGCCAGTTATGTTTAAGTCTCATGTTTTGTAGGTTCTCAACACTCGGTTTTTGGATTGAGAATTTGAAATAGAAAACGGCTATTAGTATTATAGGCATGTAATATTTAAGTATTTAGTTCCCTACAGAAATGTTTTACATACATACATACATATGTACATAAACTCACGCCTTCTTCCCATGGGGGTAGGCAGAAACTACAGAACGCCATCTGATATGATCCTTTTGCCTCGTTTACGTTTATACATCTGGTCATACACGCACGCCGGTTGCGAACGCACCTGACCTTTCTGAAGAACATCATCAATAAGATCACTATAGGACTTCCTAGGGCGTCCCCTCCAGGCGTTTCCACTCACATCTGCGGTGTAAATACCTTTTGTTAGTTGACTTTCATTTATCCTCTCAACATGACCAAACCATCTAAGCATACATAAAAATGTTTTTTTTTTTTTCAATAAAATATTTAATAAATCAATAAGTACTTTTTGTTGAATACTTATAATATTTTTATCATCTACTTAGTCGAAGAGTGGCTCATGGCTAAGTAATAACAATCGCACGGGTCGATCGCAGGTTAAACTACGCTTGCCGCAGTCGGTCCGTGGATGGATGGCCATCTTTACATATCGAGACCCCTCCGTGCCCCGGAAAACACGTTAAGCCGTTGGTCCCGGCTGTCATTCGTGTATCTTTGACAGTCGTTACGGGTCGATAAAAAAACGGGAACTTTGTCACCGCAGCACTGAAGCGTTAGGAGCCCGAAAGTCAGACAATCAGTCTTACCAAGGGGTATCGTATTACCTAGTACTGGGTTGTGGGAGTCAGATAGGCAGTCGCTCCATGTAAAATACATGTAATTCAACTGCATTTGGTAAGACAGATGATGGTGATGATTTAGATTGAGTTTTTTATTTAGACTTTGATCGAACTATGAACACCCTCAGCTGTCGGTCGACTGGCAATTGGTGATCGGTAACAATAGAAATTTAATTGTGTCTCATATAATGACAGTTGAAGGTATATGAAAGAACATGAACATAGTTTCTTTATGCTACGGCTACATTGTGGCGATATTGCGAACTACATTTCGCGCGCTCTCTGTTTACAGCAAAACATTGAGCGGTGTGCGAGAGAGAGCGCGCGAAGTGTAGTTCGCGTTATCGCGACAATTTAGCCGTAAAATGACGGACATAACAGGTCAGTTGACGTAATCAGACCTACTTTATTCTTTAAAGGTCAGAGTAAAAGTAAAAAAACAAAACTATGGTGATTGTGTTCAAGACCTACACACTATTGGGTTTCTTTCATCTAAGTTTTTCAACTTCTCAAGAAAAACAAACGAAGCATTGTAGTTTAATCACATTTGTCATTTCTTTATTTTTCGAACTAGCGACCCGCCCTTGCTTCACACGGATTTTACGACGCGACAAAACATTGTGATTGCTTGTTTATATGTAAGCTTAATCGTTAAGTGAATAATACATTTAAACCTTCCGGAATAAATTATCTAAACTATGGTGAAAACCGCATCTAAATTCATTATGGAGTTTAAAAGAACTAAGCGGTCACGCAAAGCGACATTAAAACAAACAAATGTCGTTGAAACTAGTTGAGTTTTCACTGGTATTTAATAAATTGGATCCGACTAACAGAAAAGGTATTTGTTTTAGGGTTCCGTTTTTCCTAAAAGTGGAAAACACTTATCGTAATCCCTCCGCTTCGCAAAATAGTAAGTACTTATAGCTGGGATGAAAATTTGACGATTATTTTTATTTCAGGACGGATTCTCATTTCTTTTTTTTTGTTTGTATTACTTAACATAATATCACGTCTGTAATCCCCGATGGGTTAGGCAGAGATGTACTTATAGTACACTTCTGCCTCCGACTCTGCTCTCTCTTATGTGGTTTTTTTTTTGTGTTTTGTAACCATTTTTACTTTTTGAAATAATTACATGCTAATACTTATAATCTTACCAATACTTTACTATGACTTGGCAATACCGCTAGTCTCTTGGGTACATTACCGGTCGACAGGTCGACAGAGATGAATTTCGACGCCCTACTTTAGTTTGTTAAGAGTTTTAGTTAAGCTTCGTAGCTTAACTTAATCTATAAAATAAAAATGTAATATCCTTATTATATTGTTATTTTTATTAATTAATTAGGTATAGGTTTTATTAATCAGGTATTATTTATGTACATATTATTTTAATTTTGAATAAACTTACCTATTTATACTCTTAAATTATTTCTCTTTATGTTTGTAATTGGCAGTGTACCTACTACTAGATACATTTTAATTATTTCCCCCTTTCCTGTTGTTTTTGTACGTGAAAAGAGTAACTAAATAAGTACTAAGAAATAAGAATGTACGGAGTATATACCATAAAAACACGACTGTCGTATTTAGGTACATGTTGTTAAACCTCTCAAGTTATAAGCCTGCTTTGTCCGGAACCCTCGTAGCGCATTTACCGTGCAAACTCAGCCTCAGTTTTTATTTTACGTATTTTCATTCGCACACAGTTTTCACTCGTTTCGACGAGGACGTCGAATGAATGATAACTCTGTGTGAATTGAATCTACTCACGTCGTTTTTTCGTAAGAAAACGAGCTGTAAAAATAAGTCGTTCGATGTTAACATGTGAGTGATTTCAACTCTAAAGACTGCGATGGCGTGTGTTTCCCTAGAGAGCGTTTTTTGATACCGTATAGTCAAATCTTGGTGCATTATTTGCGGTGACTGCTAAATTAGAGCCATCACTGCGGCCGTTATGTCGCGATCACTGCTCTTCCAGGAAGACGTAGCTTAAGACACAATATTTCAGATGTAAACGTTTTATGAAATTGAAGGTACTTAGGTGAAAAATACCTACCAAATGTTCAAAGTAACATCGATATTACGTATATGAATAATATTTCAAAAGTTATACAAATGATTACATAAGTAGCTACTTCCTACTTCATTTTGAAAAGGTATTCCAAATACAAATAGTACCTTACTGGGGCTGCCTCAATTTATGTACTTACGACATAATGTTTAGTTGAAATAAATATATTTGTATTTGTACCTAGCTCACTAGGTACTATTTGTATTTGGAGTACATTCTGTCAAGAATGTCCTTTATTTTCGTGTCAATAACATTGATTTTGATTTGACTACCTTTCTTTTGTATTTCTTTGCCAATTTTCCCAAAAAATCTAGAAGGCTTACCAGTTTTACCAAACTACAATTTACAATCAAAGTCAGATTTGCAGGGCTCATTTAGGGACAAAAAGTCCCCGGTATTACGTGGATAAGCCTGGGCTTACGGAACCGATTCAGGGTCATCTGATAGTCTTTTGTTTTATTGAATTAGAACTGAAATGTATGGAGATTGTTTTTAAAAGACTTTTACAGATTTCCTTTTGTTCAAATAGTCGTTAGTTTGGCTAACGAATGGTTGGTAATAGACTATTACTAGTCTATATTACCAACCTTGCAAACATGAGTGTTCTTCCACTTACGTGGAAGAAAGATTTCTAGTTGTATTTTTCTGACGTTATAGTGTAGATTAGTTTTTCATGTGTTGTTGCTTAACGTCCGAACCCAATAACCTATGTATTTTCAGTAAAAGCCAGATCGCTATTGATGGTAGACAGTATAATTCTATCTGTCCTTATGTCAGGCTGGTAAAATTCAGTAATCTCTTATAGATTATTGGGACGTTAAAACCATATATAGATAGGTTTTTCTATCTCCAGTATGCCAAAACTGGTGACAGATAGGTTATATTCCCGAACGCTGCAGTGGCGCAGCTACAATTATCATCAGAGAGAAGCTGAAGAAAAAATTGGTCAGTTCTCATAAACTCAAACAAAAAACTGTAGGTTTTTAATCTTATGATGTATTCAACTGGTATTAAGTATAATAATATAATGTGATGTGATACTCAGTTACATACACAGGTGTACCATATTATTTGACAAAAGTAGACACTGAGAAACTCTTCTCAGTGTCTACTATTGTCAAATAATATGGTCCCGATTCCTATCGGCTTCCCTTCGGAACAACCACTCGGTTGTTCCGTAGGGAAGCCGATAGGAATCGGGTTGTATGAAGGCTACGCCCCTGCCGAACAGGAGCTTCTGGCGAACTAACAGAATTATTCATTTGTTATCTTTTAATTCTCTTTATCCTTTTCCTTTGATGAACATCTTGCTCAAATTGACCTCCAGTCACTTAGGCACACAAACTCAAAAAATAAGTTTTGATAAATTAATATTTCCCATCCTTATCTCCTTTAGCACAGTCCATTCCACAATTTAATCTCTCTTCTTTTAAAAACAAAAGCAGTAGTTTAGACCACGCCTTGTTGCCATCCGGGCACTGACTTATGTTGGTTTGAAACTGTCTGGCGACAGCAGACTTATTATAGAATAGCTTTAGTATATTAAACAAGCCTGTACACAGCGTTTATTATTAAATGTTCCGGTTTGTAAGGACAAACATTTAAAACAGAACAGCTTGCCGATTTGTGTAGCCCACACGCCAATTACGCAATCATAGGTACGTAATGCAAACGTTGCCTTTTTGTTTCGTTTCACTCAGACCACCAAAAATGTCACTGCGATATTGTTCTGTCAAAGTTTAGGCAATCAAAATGTCGTGTAAAACAAATGGTGTAAAAATATTTCTACAGCTCCTAAAACGTTTGTGGAATTACTTCTCACGCGAAAATGACTTTATTCAATGTTTGTTGCGTTTAACTTGTAAAGGTTGTCTCTATAAAATCGTTTTAGCTATAAGACCGCCCTTTATCTAAAATTCTACATAATTAATACATTTAATATTTTATTATGAACTCTCGCCTCGCCCCTGCCTCACACGTGTATAATGATCAAAACATCGAGATTTCTGTGCTATAATCTAAATTAAAATATTAATGTTTTATTCACATACACCTTCCGGAACAAATGCTCTAAGTGATGGTTAAAACTGCGTCGAAATCCATTTTGTAGTTTAGAACATCTAACGGTCATACAAATAGACACGGAGAGCGACTTTGTTTTTTAATTATGTATATGTCCCAATAAGATGGTTCCAGCCGGGGTTGCGGGACCAGCCGGGGTTGCGGGATGTTCGAAAGAGTTACCGTGGCCCCGGCACAGGCAACAGAAGGAACACGGGTGGGTTTGGTTTTAGTCAGTAAAAGTCTGACACGCCCTCCCGCTCCGCCCAGAGCGGGAGAAGTCATTTGATGATTTCCCATCCAAAAAAAAAAGCCGTCTTATAGTTATATCCCTAGGTATATAGCTATATACCGTAATATAGTTATATGAAGGAGGTTCATAACTGTCAGAGTGCCCTAATTTTGTTACTGCGACCAATTTTGACGTAGCGCTCGCCGGACGCTGCGCGGCGGCACCGCTCAATTCGCTCGCTCGGCCCGCGCGTGGTTGGTTTCTAACCTAACCTATTTGGTTGGGGTGTCCTAATAGCTATATTACTAGACCCTGCTCGTATCATAGTTATATTCCTAGTAAGATAGTTACGGTTCATTATAGTTACGTTATATTACGGTATATAGCCATCTTACTGCGACATCTAGAATTAGATAGGACAAGTTATTACCCACTGCTTCGTTCAACGAATGACCCACTTAGGGAAGTTCCCCTAATTAAGAATTATTAACCTTTAAGATGTCTTGTTTTTATTTACAATGGTTCAATAAACACTCAATCACAGTGCTTTAATAGCACAAAAATCTATGTATGTATGTAGGTATGTCCTTTAGTGAAATTACAACTCGACAACGAAACAGAGATTTGTATTTAAATTCATACGCTACAACTTTATCTCTCTAGATTTAAGTACATTTTGCAAGCCAGCAATAAAATTCAAATAAATTGGCTATCTCAGCAAAATGTATCAAATATACGCTATTAAAATCGCCGAGGCTTATAGCGACCCTCCAATTTGTTCGACTTTCCTTGCTTACCATAATGAATACACGGAGAATATTCTCTTTTTTCGGCTGAAAATAGAATGTGTACCTAATCGGCATTGCCATTACTTTTCTTAATTGGAGATTTAAAAACATCTTGCCCATGGGTCTACAACAATGTTCTACAACATTTTATTTTAAAATTATTCTGAGATATCGCTAGGACAGTTCCAAGTAATCTATTCAAATCTTAGTATAACCTACGGTTGCGGACTCGCCGTCCGCTTACCGGCCCATCGTGCTGCTCGAAGAGGTGGGCAAGCTCTTTGAAAGAGTCATTGCAGACCGCCTTGTCGGGCGGCTGGTGAGGGTGGGGCCGGATTTGGCGGAGAGCCAGTTTGGTTTCCGCAAGGGGCGCTCTACGGTGGACGCCATCATGCGCGTACGAGCCCTCACGACGGGGGATGCTGTGGCCCGGGGTGGGGTCGTCTTGGCGGTGTCTCTAGACATCGCCAATGCCTTCAACACCCTGCCCTGGAGTTGCATCAGGGAGGCACTCCGGTATCACCGAGTGCCGACCTACCTCTGTCGCGTGGTCGAGGCCTATCTGACGGACAGGGCCGTCATCTACCCCGGTCACCGGGGAGAGTGGAACCGGCGAGAGATGTCGTGCGGTGTCCCGCAGGGATCGGTTCTGGGACCGCATCTGTGGGACATCGGGTACGACTGGGTGCTGCGCGCCGACCTCCCTGGTGGCGTCAGCGTAGTTTGCTACGCTGACGACACGCTGGTCCTGGCGCAGGGGAGGTCACACCAGGCGGCGGCCGAATTAGCGGCACGCGGGGTTGCGACAATCGTAGAGAGGATCCGGCAATTGGGACTCGAGGTGGCCTTGCACAAGTCCGAGGCCATGTGTTTTCATGGTCCTCGGAACGCACCACCATCGGGTTCCCAAATAACGGTAGGAGGGGTTCTCATCGGTGTCGAGTCGACGATGAAGTACCTGGGACTCGTCCTCGACAGCCGGTGGAATTTCGTGGAGCATTTCCGACGTTTGGCTCCCAGACTGGAGCGGGCCGGGGCTGCCTTGGGGCGGCTCCTGCCCAATCTGGGGGGTCCAAACGCCTCCTGCCGGAGGCTCTACGCGGGGGTCGTGCGGTCCATGGCCCTTTACGGAGCTCCGGTGTGGGCGCGTTCCGTGAGGCGGCGACCGGTCCGTCGGTTGAACGCGTCCCAGAGGGTCATGGCCATCCGGTTAGCCCGGGGATACCGCACGGTCTCCGGGGAGGCGGCGAACCTCCTTGCCGGATTACCGCCATGGGATCTGGAGGCAAAAGTCCTCGCGCACATCTGGGAGTGGCGCGAGGAGGCAGGACGCCGGGGCGTAACTCCGTTGCCGCGAGAAATCGCGGCACGGCGGACAGAGCTCCGGCAGGATCTCATGGCGGCATGGAGAGTGCGATTGTCGCAACCCAGCGCTGGGCACGCCACAATTGCGGCGATAAGTCCCCTCTTTGAGGAGTGGCTGGAGAGGCGCCACGGCGTCCTCACCTTCCGCCTGACGCAGGTCCTCACCGGACACGGGTGCTTCGGGAGGTACCTGTTCCGGATAAGGCGGGAGGAAACGCCCGGGTGTCACCACTGTGTGGATCGCCCGGAGGACACGGTGGAGCATACGGTGGAAGTCTGCCCGGCTTGGGCGGAGCACCGCCGTGTCCTCGCGGAAGCGATCGGCGGCGGCGATCTCTCGCGTCCGGCCCTGGTCCAGGCCATGGTACGGAGCGAGAGTGCATGGGAAGCCATTACCTCCTTCTGCGAAGCAGTAATGCTCGTGAAGGAGGAGGCGGGACGCGTGAGGGAGAGGCAAGCTTTGCACCCTCACGCCCCTAGTCGCCGCAGGAGACGCCCTGGGCGTCGGGAATCGGCAGCCGATTCCCGGCCACCGTAGGCGCGGGCTTGCGGACGGCGAGCAATGGGTAGCTCGCCGTCCGGTAAGGACCAGGCCCGAGTCGACGGCGCGTCGTGTTCCACGCGCGCCTCAAAGAGATGTCAGCACTATTGACGGGGTCCGCTAGGGCCGATGCCAGCTAGGGTTGCGGGATGTTCGAAAGAGTTACCGTGGCCCCGGCACAGGCAACAGAAGGAACACGGGTGGGTTTTAGTCAGTAAAAGTCTGACACGCCCTCCCGCTCCGCCCAGAGCGGGAGAAGTCATTTGATGATTTCCCATCCACAAAAAAAAAAAAAAAAAAAAAAAAAAGTATAACCTACGGTAATGTCGTCTGTTAGCAAGTTCAGCACCCGAATTGCGTAACACACTATCAATCACAATCTGAATGATTTTGCAGCAAATTGCTAATCCATTGCTTCATATGTTCGGAAAATTTGTCTGCTCAACAACGTAGGTAAATAACGCAATGAATGTTGTTGAACTGTCAAAATAAAATCGATTCCTACTATAAGTGTGTTACGCAATTAGGGTAAAGGTATTCCATATTGTTCCCTATTTATTTATATAGCGAAGACTATACAAAAGTATTTAGTGGAAAATTTATTTTTGCATTTTTATAATCAATTTTTATTATAAACGGATGTTTAATATTTTAATGGCTGCCTAATAAAATGAGGAATGCCATCAAATCAGCTATAATGAAGAAGAATTTGCCAAATTATATTAAAACTGCGACCTTGCGTGTTTCTAAACTATCCACAGCCACGACCGTTCCTCTCTAGTACGATTTAGTCTCAAAGACCACTGGGACGGAAAAAATATGACCTCTTCTTATTAAACTCGAGGTTCAGTCAAGTTAGGATATTTTATTGTTTTTTTAACGTGTTTTAAATAGTTTATAGTTAATTAAGTTGCAGTTGTATGCCTTACTTTAAATCATTAAAATTGTTAACATTTCCGGCATTATACATATTAGAAACTGCGCTTTTTGTAAAAAGAAACCCGCATTTATTTATTAAACTATCAGCAGTCAAGAAAACTCAGTTGCGTGCTCAGTACAAAAATCAATTATTTAACATACAATGTAAGACTGCTTTGATGTACAAAAGCTTTTTCGAAACTGCTCCTAGAATATATAATAAAATTCCTAATTCCATGAAAATAATGCCATTGTCAAAATTTAAAATAGCACTGCAGAAACTTCTTGTTGACAAATGCTACTATACAATAGACGAGTTTTTAAATGATAAAGAGTTTTAATTATTAATGCTGCATTTAAAATTTTGACATCTGTAATTTTATGTGAATGTTTCTTTTTATTAATGGAAATGTTTTTTTCTTTTAGTATACTTACTTTGCAAGAGGAGCTCGTGGCTAAGTAATAACAGCCGCATGGGTCGATCCATCAGGTTAAGCTACGCTTGCCGGGGTTGGTCCGTGGATGGGTGACCATCTTTACATACCGAGACTCCTTCGTGCCTCGGAAAGCACGTTAAGCCGTTGGTCCCGGCTGTCATTCGTGGATCTTTGACAGTCGTTACGGGTCGTCAGAAGCCCGAAAGTCTGACAACCAGTCTTACCAAGGGGTATCGTATTACCCAGTTACTGGGTTGTGGAGGTCAGATAGGCAGTCGCTCCATGTAAAATACTGGTATTCAGCTGCATCCGGTTAGACTGGAAGCCGACCCCAGCATAGTTGGGAAAAGGCTCGGCAGATGATGAGTATACTTACTTTGCATCCTGGTCGATGGAACGCGTCACACTGACGTCACGCAAAATCCTGCATCGCGCTAACAGAGTTTACCGCGCGACTAGCATATATACAACATCCCGACATCAACCGTCGGGCAGTAGCCCACCAGACACAACACCCGTCTGGTCGGAGGATCCTCCCTTTTCATAGAGGATGAGTGAATTTTACACCCTGTTCCTCATGCCTCTATAGCATGTTACAATATTTGTATGTCTTAAGACAAAACATAGCGTACTATTTTATATGTATGACCTATTGTATATGTACCTATGTTTCACAAATAATCTTAATGATTTATGATTTAAGTACACTTTACACAATGTTTATGTATATTTGGATCTTTTTATAATGAATTTACATTCACAATAATTTGTTGTAAGAAAATATTTTTAATTTCTTGTTAGTAATTTTGCTGTTTATAACTGATTTCATATTAGCCTTTTTACCTGTCCTGATAAAAAAAAAATATTTTAAGTTTTCTATAGGTAGTAAAAGGTGATAAACGCCCAAGATTCATAATGAGTTCGCTAATGCATTGCTGACCTTTAAGGTCCTAGTCGTATTGGTACTTGCTTCTTTCGCAATTAATTGTAATTAGATTTAAAACGCAGACATATGCCAACGGCATTGAGTACATAGCTTGCGTGTTCTGTACTGAGCTCTCGCAACGCGTCGCATTCCCACCCAGTAATAGGACTCACCCACCAAGGAGCGCTGTCCCAAATTAGACGCAATATTAAATTATTACACATAAAACAAAAGGTGTTATATTAAAACACGTATACTAAAACATAAATAAATAAATTGTCTTTAAAATGGTGAAGGTTTCATAAAAATACGCTTGATAGTTTTTGCATGATAGCTACTTAGTTTTTTTATCCGCGTTAGACATAACAGTACAATTAATTACCAGTTATGTGATATAAACATAATATAAAATGTTCATATATTAAGTTATTAAGAAAATGTTCTAATAACGTATATTTTTTTCTAAATCATTAACACTACTCATTTAGACGTGATCTTCAGTTTAAAATCATTAAACGTCGGCCATCGTCGCCTTAAAGACCATATTTATAAGGCAAGGAGACGACAGCGTACTAAAAGCTATTTGATTTCCCTGTTGGATAAAAGATTTCCGTGTTTTAACACAACTGCACAAGCCCAAGTATAATGGAAGCAGCAGTTATCCATCCTCTCAATGATAAAGCCCTCGTCTCATGTTTACTTGACCGCTCTTCATAATAGAACTATTTTAATATCTGTGTATGTTGTGGGTGATTTCCCAAACAGATGAAAAAATGGATCTTCAGTAACCTCGTAAACCAGAATGACTGGTTCATATTATTTTAACCACAGAACACCCAAATAAACTTTCTTTGAGGATTCAAGTACATTCTTCAACTTAGAAGTGTCTCTCCAC
Source organism: Fissipunctia ypsillon (assembly GCA_947568875.1). Taxonomy (NCBI): domain Eukaryota; kingdom Metazoa; phylum Arthropoda; class Insecta; order Lepidoptera; family Noctuidae; genus Fissipunctia; species Fissipunctia ypsillon. The sequence goes on along the minus strand of OX387659.1, from coordinate 7,046,789 downwards.
CCCTACAATCAAGATAATCCTCTTAATGAGTGCACCTAATCTCCACACAATGCTCCTCATCATGAGCCACTCGAGAACCTCTTGTTTCCACTCAACTCGAGGCACTCAGACGAAATGTGATCTATTTAGTGAAGCAATTGTGTGAGAGCTAGTTTGTGACGTATTTTAAAGATATGAACTTAAACATTATAGGTATGTAGAGGTAAACTGTTCATGACAACAACCCGACACTATCGGATTAAAATGTCATCATTATCATCAGTAATCAACTTAGCATGTACATCATCATCATCTGCTTAGCCTTTTCCCATCTATATTGGGGTCGGCTTTCAGTCTAACCGGATGCAGCTGAATACCAGTAATTTACATGGAGCGATTGTCTACCTGACCTCCACAACCTAGTTGCTGGGTAATACGATACCCCTTAGTAAGACTGGTTGTCAGACTTTCGGGCTTCCGACGACCCGTAACGACTGTCTATGATCCACGAATGACAGCCGGGACCAACGGCTTAACGTGCTTTCCGAGGCATCGAGAGGTCTTGGTATGTAAAGATGGTAACTCTTCCACAGACCAACCGCTGCAAGCGTAGCTTAACGTGATCGATCGACCCGTGTGGCTGTTATTACTTAGCCATAAGTCCCTCATTCAAACTTTTAGCTTGTACATATATATCAACTCCACGACCTCATTCCGCCGGCCCCCTTCTATCAGCGGACATCTTGACGCACTGCAGGTTGCTATCCCACCAATTCGCACTAAGCGTTTCCAAATGTCTTTTGTGATGCGCACAGCAAAGGAGTGGAACTCTCTGCCTGCGTCTGTGTTTCCGAACGCATACAACCCCGATCTCTTCAAAGTGAGAGTGAACAGGCTTCTTCAGGGTAAGCTCGCTCCATCATCGACTTTGTCTCTGTCATCTCTGACTTAGACTAGAGTCAAGAGCAAACCTATCTCAAATAAAAAAAAAATTAAAAAAAACTCACGCCTTCTTCCCATGTAGGTAGGCAGAAACTATAGAACACCACCTGCCACGATCCTTACATACTCCTTTGCTAAACAATATTAAGATATTAAAAGAAAATAAATAATTTACAAACGTTAGCTAGGTACTTACTTACGTCTGAAAATTATGTAATTACTGCCGTTAGAATTATTTTAAATACACTGATGATAATTTAACAAATATCAGGGGCGTAGCCTTCATACAACTCGATTTCTATCGGCTTCCATTTGGAACGACCACTCTTCTTATTGTCTACTATTGCCAAATAATATGGTACACCTGTGTGTGTGTAACTGTGTATCACATCACATTACATAATTATATTGAATACAAATTTAATACATCATAAGATTAAAAACCTGCAGTTTTTGTATGAGTTTATGAGGATTGAACAATTTTTTCTTCGGCTTCCCCCTAATGATAATTGTAGCTGCGCCACTGCCAAATATGTATCTAATATGTGTGTAGAGTATGCTGAGATGGTTTGGTCATGTTGAGAGGATGAATGAAAAGCGACTATCAAAATGTGTGAGTGGAAACACGGTAGATGTGAGTGGAAACGCCGGGAGGGCACGTCGTAGGAGGACATAGTGACCTTATTACTGAAGTTCTTCAGAAAAGTCATATGCGTAGTACTCGCAACCGACATGCGTGTATGACCAGATGTAGGAACGTAAACGAGGCAAAGAGAGTATGTAAGGATCGTAGCAGGTGGCATTCTGTAGTTTCTGCCTACCCCCATGGGAAGAAGGCGTGAGTTTATGTATGTATCTAATCTTCAAACAAAGCCACCTCATCATCAGGCACTTAAGAACCGCACTTGTGTCCACTCAACTCTATTCACTGAAGCTAGTGTGCGACGTGTTTCAAAGATGCAGTAATGTGCAGAGAGAGACAGTCCGGTTTATTAGGTGAAAGCAAATGCGTGTTCAAGTTAATTGCAATTTTGCCTTTGAAAGTGTGGTAACATTGCTTTTATAAGTTATTAGGTACAAATTGGTACGTTTTCTGTACTTCTAGAATCTGAGGAGTAGACATAAAGAGGCCTATGACTGGCACTGGGATGGTGAATGCTAAACTTAAATTATAACTTAATAGCTATGCCCCGCGTTTTTACCCGCATAAGTCTGGACCCCGTACGAAAATCGGAATAAAAATTATGCGATATCCTAATATATGTCATGGTCTACCCATGTGCCAAATTTCATCCAAATCCGTTCAGCCGTTTCAACGCGAAAGCGTAACAAACAAACAAACTCTCTTTCGCATTTATACTATTAGTAAGGATTCTGTAATAGGGGTGATGACTAAAATTTTTTTTTGCCCGTCAGGTAGGTTATTAAAAAATATTGGACACGTATTTTTTTTACGTATTCAAAAGATTACGGCGATACATTAAGTTAACATGTGGTATGACGTCACTCACGCCTTGCTAGATTTTATGATATATTGAGTTGTGACGTAGCGAGCCCCCCACTCCCCAACTTTAATGCGTTTTATCTAAGTAATGTTTTATCAATATGATAAAGCAAAAAATACGTGTCTATTATGTTTTTTATTATCTGACTGACAGACTAAATAGATTTTTTTTTACCTAGGCATCATCCATATTGTAGGCTTAAAGTGTGGGTGAAATAACAGATAAATTAGACGTTTGTCTCTAAGGACAGCAAAACAATGGTCCTTTGGTTTTATAGGTAGGTTTGTTGGTAATATAGCTACCTACAGTTTACTGACCCATTTTAAGTACAAATAATGTAATTATGAAAATCCTCTCCATCTATCTCGTAAGCTTTCTCGCATTAATTTCGCAAATAAAGTTCGTTTGCTTCGAATAATAAATCTTAATATTGTTATATTTGTTTGTTTTCTGTGTTCGCTGTATAATTAACTTAGCGAAATGGATGGAATTAGTTACTAATTTGAATAGCAAATTGAACCAACTTTGCAATATCCGTTGTTATCAACCGACGATTATGAAAGAAAACAGGAGGATGTTCCCAAGTCGACGCGTAGGGTAAAACTTGGGTAATCGGTGATAGTTTTGTTTTTTACTTGTAAAATTCGATTCATTGATCAGACTATTTTTCAAATTTACTGTGATATAGTAGACAAAATAAGTTTTGCTAACTTATATCTAAAAATGTGGCAAATACTATAATGATTGAAAAATGTACATTTATCAAGTCAGTAGTAACTTGGTAATAAAACACAATTATCTATCACCGAATAGCTGCATATCACGAATTAGCCAAGTTTTGCCCTATATATTTTTTTATGTATGACCACGCATAACTTTTACATAGTAGTTCGATTCGAACGATTCTTGTTTTATTCGGGAAGGTATACCTCGAAGTTGGTCCCATGTAAAATTTATTTACTTTGCTTGAGTAGTTTTTTAGTTAGCTTCAATAATAGGTATTGTTCCCAATTAGCCTAAGTGGATGATGTTATAATAAATTCCTGTCACTGTAATTTATATAGCAGCTAGTGGTATTCGAATTTAAGCCGGGTAAACCGACTTCCAAAAAAATACTACAAAGTGAAAAATAACTTTAATTTCGGAAGCCGGTGGCAAAAAAAGAAAACACAAAACCAAAGACACCGACTTCCGAAATATTAAAGTTGTTTCTTTCACTTTGTAGTTTTTTTTTGGAAGTCGATTGTTTTTTTTTTTGTAAAATTTTTTTTTTGAAAATTTCTTTTTCATGGATGAGCATCTCGCCAAACCGTCTAGTATCAAAAACTCATTTCCCTTTAATTTAGTTTCATCTGAATATTATGATGACAAAATGATCATCATTGTTTGGCCCATTTATGCCAACTCTTCGAGGAAACAGGCCTAATGTTATGTTAAGTTATTTGTGACCAGAATACGGACATAGGCTCTGTGGCAACTTGAGCGAGAGAAGGGAAAAATTCCTTTTTCAAATTCATCTAATAGGAGCTACTTAAAGGAGTACTTTTAACCTTGCACAAAGTAAACCCACTGTCCCACCTACACATATAATCCACGGCCACTTGTTGCTACGCAACGCGCCGAGTGCACCGCGCATGCGTGCTCCTTAACCTCGCTCAATCGTAATGAGACTGGCTTGTTTTCTTTTCCTGCTTAAGTGCCTTCTTTCCTTTTGTCTTATTTTCTTTACTAGCTGGAAAGAAAACAGGGATAACACGTACTTACCTAGTATCAACATTCTGTTTCTCTGTTTTCAAAGCTAAGCACGAACGCGCGACGTAAACTCAAAACGTAAATTCGATGGATGGAGAATGCTCGTCCCGCACATAATATTTACTTAGCCCATTCTCACACGGGGTGACGGCAACTCACTCTAAGCTGGTTGGCAACGGGCGTTGCCAACTGCGATGCAACTGGTACATGGCGCAACTCAAGCTGTATCAATTTTAGTCATTTCATCATTCATTCAGACACAACGACAATGACATACGATAACGCGCCAATTTTATGAAAAATTGCGTTGGCAACGACCGAGCGACCTGCACTGCCAGTAGCGAGTGACTGGTTGCGTCGCAGTTGAAAACTAGTTTTCGACAAGTTGCGTCGTGAGAGAACCGCCATAGAAATGTATGTGCTAACGCAATTGGCTGCGTCGGTGTTAAAAACTGGTTTTATTTTGGAAACCTCGTCTGAGAATAGCCTTAGTTTGGAGACTATGAGTGATTCCTATTGTGCCAGTAACAAAAATTAAAACCAAAATGCTATAGGATAGTTGTATTTTCAATTAAAAAATCGTTCGAATTAACGTTAGCCGACGTTTGCACGGACGTAAAAATATCGCGGCGGGATTTTATCACGCACTGGATTTTCAAACTGGAGTTTCAACTCTCGACGCTAAGCAGAGCGTTGAAAATTCATTGCGGGAAAAAAATCGCCGCGATATTTTTACGTCCGTGCGAACGTCGGCTTAAGTTTCCGTCGCGCGTTCGTGCTAGAGCCTCTGGCCTTTGTAAAAATGACTTGAATTTTTAACACGCTTTTTTATAGCTGTGGGTAGGTAGCAGCTGTAGGACTTTTCACAATAAAAGAGTACTTATTTACCTAACTTAATGGTGTACAAGTACGGTGTTCTGTAACGGTCGTAATAGACGGTTTGTGCTGGCTATTAACTTGATACTTAACTATCGTTGTAAAATGAATACGAAAATGCTTTAGTAGGTATAGGTACACTAATGGTGGAACTTACCAACATGTTAACAATTATATTGGAGCTTATACTTTCAGATAAATAAAAGTGAATTTGGTCATTGGTCCTATAGAAATACATTATAAATTACCTACCTCCAGGTAAATTTCCGCAGAAGGCCCAGATTACAATTACTTAAGGGGGAAGTGCCAGGTCGCCCGCGAAATTCAAACTTTCTTATGTTTATTGCAATTTGCAAGTTAGTACTATTAAATATGCATTTACAGAATTATAATCATGAAAATCAGTAATACAACTCCATAATCCAACTCAAGTTTGCCCCTATGTTACGAGCCGCGCGTATTATTAACATTATTACAGTATCGGAGGATATATTTGGGCAAAACCTGCCGAAATTCATTCAAATGGCACAAATAATAATTGAAACAGGTTTGATATTATAAACGTTGCTATGTTTGTAATTGTTATAGTAGTAAGTAGATTATTCTTTGTAAGTTTGCTTACAGGTCATTTATTTTTATATTTTTAGATTGTTATAACATCGCCTTGGGTGATTCTGTGAAGGTGTTATAATTGTGGTTTAAATAAATAAATAATAATAATAATAATAAACCCCACCGCCGTATCTCTACGTTGACGTCGTGGTGGGGCTTGCGCGCTCCGAACTCTAGGTCTGTGCCGGTAGAGTTTACTTTGCCGGAACAGGTTTAGGGTGAGGAGCCAGACCAAGAGAGATACATGAACCCGCAGGACAGCATGTGGCGAGCTGTTGGGCAGTAGCGACCCCACGGACCCTATCTCCCGGGAGAAGTCTTGTTCCTCACCTCTGGCTTGCCTTTATTGGCCGTCTGGAGTGACCACTGACGAGGAACAGAGTTCCTACCTCATTCTTGCCTTTATTGGCCGGCTTGAGTGGAGATTCGCTAGAGCAAACGTGCTCGGAGGAAGGAAGTATTCCAGTAAGTGCTGGTAAGGATCTTGACCATCTTCCGGGCTCTGGGATTGTCCTGATAGTCGTGGAATACCTCTCCACTCCTCATAAGCACCTCAGGACATGTTGCCCCTTGTCACTACGACACTATGTGCTAGCGACCGTTTTCGGGGGCCCATTATTGAGTGTGCAAGTCACCCCCTGCCATTTTATCCGTGTATTACCTAACATTGATCAGGCAGGGGACATAGTTTTTCCATAGTTCTTGGTAACCAATCCACTATAGCCACCTAAACCCATAGCCCAATATGTTTCGTTTCCATGTCCTACAATAGTCCTGCCCCAACCGGGGGTTGTCCTTGGGTGCATTTGCATAATGCATACAGGGATAATCGTCGGTTGGTGCCTCCTCATCGTTTAAAATTGTCTAAGGGGCCTCTGCGAGTTGGCTTCGGCCCCTCGTACGCCTTCCAAAAGTCCGGGACCCCAGGGTCCCGAGATATAAAAACATATATAATCAATAATAATAAATAATAATCAGTTTGTATGTCATTTAATAGAATTACCTGGTCTTAAAGAGTTGCATTGATGACTTTAATTATTATAATTCTGTAAACACATACTCTTTACAGTCGCGAATCATATTTTGATCAACATACAACCTAATACTAACTTGTAAATTGCAAAAAACGTAAGAAAGTTTGAATTTCCCGGGCTACCTGGCGCTTTCGCCTTAACATAACATTTGGAACATGAACTGAATAAATTCTGCGTTGTCTACATTAATTTGTGTGTAGATAAGCTGTCTTATAATGTTATAACATTGTTTTTATAATATGTGTACTATAAAGAATAAGAATAAATATAACACATTGTTATTATAAATAGCAAAGTAAATAATCTAGTATTAATAGTCGTAAGTGCTTATTCTTGTCGAAGTAATAAGTGTAACCCATATCGAGCCTTTTTAGGAAAAACATCGTAAGTGCCAAAAATCACAAAACTACTTTTTCTTCGTAAACTCTTAATTAAACAGTTTTACATATTGTCGCGATTACTCTTAAATTGTATTTTAAATTTACACGACTTTATTGTTGTAAGAAATTATCATCGTAAATGAAAAACATCGTTAATTAGGAAAGAAAAAATCCTTTCATGTAAAAAGTGCAAATTGTCGCTTACGATGTTCTTCCTGAAAAGGCTCGATATCAAATACTAAATTATATATCTCCGTATCTTTCCAGCATCAAGTTTCATTATGTCATTTCATTATGTCATTCATTACTTACCTACACATTGCTTTGATTAATTACTAAATGACGTCACTGTTTCTGTTATTTTGTAAACAACATGACAAATTACTTGTAAATAACATGTTTTGTATGTTTAGGCTCGTCATTAAAACTATTTGTTAGATTTTGATTATGGGTTTACTATTGTAAAGTTTACAACTGTAACTTTAACTAACTTCACTTTTTAAATACGAGTGAATTACAGTAAGAGCGCGTTCATATGTGCGCGATTTTTTTTCGGCGCGAAAGCGCGCGTGCTTCGCTTACGTGCTGCTCCCTCCTCAGAAACTTTGGAATTTAATAGTTAGTCCCTTGTCTTAACGTACATGTTTTATCTATACAACGTGTTTTTTTATATGTCATAACTCTAGGGTTACATTATTTAAGTAAAAATAATACTTATAATCCCAGAATATGTGGTCCAAAAATCCATAGTTTCGAAGATATCATCAATCATAATTAAATTACGAGTAGGTTCATTCGAAGTTTTATTGATAAATACGAGTAATTCATTTTCATTCATACCAATCATTCATAATTAAAGCTAAGAATAAGCGACGTTGTCATATTTCACGTAAGGGTGTTTTAAATTAATAATCGTGATTGTCGAATTATTTTGTATAAAAAATGAAAACAAAAGAAAATGATAATTGAAAAATAATTCTTAGGCCAGCTGATTCATTGATAAAGTCTCATTTATACCCTAGAGTTATGTTATGACATATAAAAAAACAACTTGAATAACGTACGTGCGCACGCTCAGCGCCCGATCAGGCATTGCGTAGTACACGCGTCGCACCCGCGCCGCTTTCCAGCCCCGCTCCCGCGCTTCTGCGCTTCTGCGTTAGATGCGAGCAGTGTTTGCAAACGATGTTTGATGATCACCCGATAGAGCGGCTGTTGACTATGAGCGGACTTATCGCGTGCGCAATGCAGCACGCATTACGCTTATCAAATGCTGCCCAAACGCGATTAGCACTCGTTGAAATCGTGTCATATGAATGCGCTCTAATACTTCATCATCCTCCTTCGTTTGTCCTAAATAATTATTTGGGGTCGGGGCAGCATTTGTGTTCTTCTTCAATGCATCTCTATTAGTCGCAATCTCAGTAGATATTCCCTCATTTTTCTTTCTGAAGTAATCAATACAACACTGATTATCATTTTGCAGATCTTCAGGGCGTTCCAAATTAATATCATATACTCGTATTGCCAACTATCTTTCATAAATTCAGAGTTGCTTTCATACTAAAAACTGTACCTAATCATGGATGCATTGGCCCTCATAAGAGCCAACTCTTACGCTAACGCCAAATCAATCTGCCTAGCCTATTCCCAACTATGTTGAGGTCGGCTTCCAGTCTAACCAGTTGCAGCTGAATACCAGTATTTTACATGGAGCGACTGCCTATCTGACCTCCACAACCAGTTACTGGGTAACACGATACCTCTTGGTAAGACTGGCTGTTAGACTTTTGGGCTTCTGACTACCCGATGGAGACCAACAGCTTAACGTGCTTTTCGAGGCACGGAGGGGTCTCGATATGTAATGGATGGTCACCCATCCACGAACCGATCGCGAGCGTAGCTTAATCTTCCATCGTCCCGCTGTTATTATGTAGCCACAAACGAGCCCCTTGCCCCTGTTACCTTTGTGCTAACGTAAACTATCTTAAATACGTAACACGAAATATAAGAGCAAATTCTAAGAACATTTACAACTCTATGCATCCTGGCCCCTGGCTCTGAATGCCACTAAGTCAATGAGAAAACTCGCTAAAGAGCGATTAGTGTGAAAAGCTGGATTGGTATAGTTAAGCCTTTTGCTTTGCATCTCGCTGGAAATGCACAGGATTTTATAGTCTATTTCAACGAAGCTAGGATATTGTTTTCTCTATTCAATACGAAGTTATCGACAGTATTAGTTTTGCAGATATGGTTTGCTTATTAATTTATCTTGTACTTGAATAGATTATTATATCCATTTCTGCTATAACTATGAAGATTGAACTTCGCCATTTGACTGCAGGGCTTTCAATGTCGTAAGTTTAAATTAGTAACATTAAAATCGATTTCATGCGATTTTATCTATGGTTGTGACGTTTTGATTTAATGTGACTGCATCGTTGGTCTAGTGGTCGCAAGCGTTACTGCTAAGCCTGATCCTGACCCTGGGTTCGATTCTCAGGGCGGGCAAAGTGTTTTTCATCAGAAACTCAGCAGCAGCCTGAAGTCTGGATTTGTGCTCGGTTGATGGCAATAGGCTCGTCCTCACATGGGACTTAAATATAACTGGCGAAATGTGGGTGTACTAAGGTACACCTCTGCCTAACCCTTCGGGGAATACACGTGTCATCCTCGTGAACGGGTGCCGTCAGTTGGGACTGGTCATCTCTTAGCTGCCACGGCTTATTTTAATTATTTTATTTTATAATCGTTTCTTTTTTTTCTGTTTGCTATTCTGGACACTTTTAACGTTTACGTCTGCTTTACATCGTTCTCACATTTAATTACAAATTCAACATAAAAATGTTACTAAGATTTTTATATCAATACAATTTAAAAGAGTCCATGGACTTTCTTGCCCGTTCTTCTCCCTATGTACCTACTACGCTTTGGAACGGGCAACTAGCTTCATATTTAAAAAACCTGAAGACCTTAAAGATAATTGTGACATTGAAAGGGAACGTAGGTCGCTGGCTGTCCGTTGTAACATGCTGGCCCGCAGGTTTGCACGTTGTACGAGGCCAGTTAAAGTAACGCTTTTCAAAGCTTACTGTCAGTCTTTCTACACGTGCAGCCTGTGGGTCAACTTCACTCAGAGGGCATACAGCGACCTACGCGTTCAATATAATAATGCACTGAGAGTGCTGCTGCGGCTGCCGTGGCGATGTAGTGCGTCGGGGATGTTTGCAGATAATAATATTGATGGTTTTGCCGCTATTATTAGGAACAGATGTGCATCCCTGATGTCTCATGTTCGCGGCGGCACCAACAGTATTCTCAGTGTATTCGTAGATCGGTGGGATTCCCCGATGTTGCGGAGGTGGATGCAGCTCCAAGCCGACATTTAATTGTATATTTTGATGTGTCTGTAACCTACTAATATTGGAATTTAAGTTAAAATTGTTACTAACCCTATGGACTCCGGTCTGAAATAAAAATATTCTATTCTATTCTATATTTCTGACTGACCGACCCCTTGACAATTCAAAAGTGCCTGTAAATGGTTTAATTGAAATAAATGCTTTGAGTTTGAGTTTGACAAGCGTGATGTTATGTTATGCTCTGTAACTTATGTTTCTCTTTGCTAACGACATAATATGTCTGTTATAAATGGTTCCACACTTTAAATAAAGTCACACTAGTATTACGCACAGACATTTCTCCCATATTACTAGTAGGTATGTTGGTGCTAATCAAGGGTCGGTGACGTCATGAAATATAAGATGGCGCCGCCGGCCATGTTTGCGCGATCATAATGCCGAGGAGATGGGCATTACAAGGATCATGGAATTCATTATATTAACTTCATGAGATTCATCTTGTCATAGGTTTGTCATATAAAAATACTTTTATGAGTTGAATGAGGTAATATTAACCAAGATCTGTGCACTACCTACTTTTTGAGATTGACCAGCCTGTTAGATTTTCATATTGTTTACTAACGACCCGTCCTTGCTTCGCACGGTTGTTATGACTTTACAAAACGATTTCTTTAGTATTTACGTGAGTTGAATATAAATGTAAAAAAATGGTGAAGTAAATGAGGTTGTGAGGAAGAAGAAAGAGGCCTGGCGTAATGCATATAAGGCCCAAAATAAGATGAATCAGGCAACGAATGTAACAGATGATTTAGAAATAGTGAAGAAGAAATACTCCGAAATATAAGGCAACGGTGCGGTTTAAAAGAAGATGCAGTGACAAAAATTGAAACGAGTATGCTTAGATGGTTTGGTCATGTTGAGAGGATGAATGAAAGTCGACTAACAAAAGATATTTACACAGCAGATGTGAGTCGAAACGCCGGGAGGGGACACCCTAGGAAGACATATAGTGATCTTATTGGTGATGTTCTTCAGAAAGGTCAGGTGCGTAGTACTCGCAATCGGCGTGCGTGTATGACCAGATGTATGAAAGTAAACGAGGTAAAAGAAGTATGTAAGGATCATAGTCGGTGGTGTTCTGTAGTTTCAGCCTACCCCTATGGGAAGATGGCGTGAGTTTATGTATGAATGTATGTATGTAAAAAAAGAAAAACAAAAAAGAATTACACATAAGCCCCATCAAAATCCCTTGCGTAGGTTAGAAGAACAATGCGGTCACACAGACTGACATGAAAAGTGAGTTTATTTTTTAATAATATGTATAGATTAGTAACTAGGTACAGAATTATTTCGTAAGGTCCAATTTGATCACTAGATAAAGGGTGCATTAGAGTCTGTCTTCACAACTAATTTACCAACCAAATTTGGTGAAAGGCAAATAGGTATCGTTATGGCCGAACCCAGTTTTGGCACACGGGAGATAGAAAAACCTATCTATCTATGGTTTTAACGTCCCAATAATGTATGTGTGTGTATGTGTGTGTGTGTGTGTTTTATCGGCCTGACATAAGGACAGAGAGAATTATACTGTCTATCATCAATAGCGATCTGCCTTGTACTGAAAATAAGTTATTGGTTTCGGCCGTTAGAAAACTTGAGAAAGATTATCCCAGGATTGGTAATAGGCTAGTTCACAGTAGGAAAAATACCTTATGAATTTTATTATGTAGAATGGTTATGAGCTAAAAGCATCAATATCAAAACTTGGTTTTGTAAATGATTATAGAGTAATTAATATGTTTGAGCAATAATTAGGTACGTAAACATAATAGCCATTGGTCACATGACATTGAACGCGAATCAGAAAGCGACACGTCACGATCTTCAGTCACCAATCAAGTCATAATGTCACTTTGACAAAATAACATTGTTTCAGGGTTCCCACCTCAAAATACTTTCCCCTAAATTTAGGGATGTTTTAGAAAAAGTAAATTGCATTCGCATGTTTTGGAATAGTCAGAAAAAATACGATTGAGGTATGTGATTTTACGAAATATCAAAACGAAAACGTCAGGTGCGTTTTGATTCGATAAGTAATAATCGATGATATATCGATCATTTAACTTTTTTTTAGATTAAGTAATTGATTGTTAAAAAAAAAACTTCAAATAAATAAGCGATTATTTGGATCGATATCAAACATCACAGGGAAAATTCAAGAGCAGAGGGTGGAAACACTGAATTTGTTTTTACTTGTTTGAAAGCGGACAATCTGTCACAGATGTCACAGATTTTATGACCTAAAGATGATGACATCACTAGCCGCCATTAAAGTGTGCCCCGTTTTGACTATGTACCTAAATTAAATTGAGTTTTATAAATGAAAAATTTGCATTGTTATTTTGATGTAATAATCATGTTTTAAGAAAAATAGACTACAAGGAATATTTTTAATCGGTTTCCTAAAAACTGTTAACTATCCTTGTAAACTGGACTGGAGATGGATTATCCCAGTATCGGTCGCCATTAAGGAGCTTTCTGCTTTCCCCTTCTACAAGCAGTGTTTAATAGAACATTGTTCAACAATAACTCAATAACTTTTCCTCATCATCTTAGTTTTATATAAAAAACTACAAATATCTACGGTAGGGTATGTCCCTACTCTAATTTGATTATAATTAAAAATAAATTAACATTTATTTTGCTTCCTTTATCGCGGCAAATTAGTTAATTTATATCTTTGTTATTTATCAAACAATCTTCTGTAATATGACTGTTTGACAGATTTTTAATTTCCTGCAAATGAAGATTGAGAAGATTTTTTTTCTCAGATTTTTTCAATGGTTTAGTAAAATTTCTGATATATGCACGAAAGTCGCGCTCATTTAATAATCTAGTAAACCTTCAGGACTACCGTAAATGATAAATGAGTTTAGTTCGGTACGTAGGATTGAACGTTTTTATACTTAAAAGTGTTTACTTTTACACGTCAATCATATTTTCAAACTAAAATATGGCGTCGAAAAATTCCTCCGCATCGCTGTCGACTGGTAATGTACCCAAGACACTGGCAGTATTGCCACGTTGTATGGCAATGCTTAGCCTCTGGCCAAGGTAAAAGCTGGCCCTTGGGTCACGGGAAGTGTCAACAAGCCGTTTGGAGATTTCGTTAAACAAACCATGAGCGCTCGGACCCCACGGCCCGAGGGTTTCAACGAACAAACGGCTCGAAAATATAATTACCGATAAGGTTATTATACTTTCGCCGCTTGAGGTTTTCCGCAGCCGCAGCAGCAGCGCCAGCATTTAGTTTTAGTTAATTTTATTAATTATGAAACAGTAAAGATTAAAGTTTGTCAGGTAGAAAGTATATACTGTACCCATCATATTTTAAAAACTAGATGATGTCGGCTTTTCCTATCCGACTACTCTGAGAAGAAAGGTCGAAACAAACACAAAATACAATAACTGGTTTGAAAGTTAGAGCTCGTTTTAGTACAGACAAAGTTTATTAACCGTCTGTAACCGTGTGTTAAAGAGACATCTAATAAAATAACTTGACGCCAATCCCAGAATTTGATCAAATACAAATAAGATTGTACAGTTGCGTGGTCCTATGCACTTAGCTTCTGCACCTTGTGGAATCAAATCCCGCACGGGACAAATTTACGTTTTCACAAACACCCGGACTCGAAAACTTTATTGAGGCCCTTACAGATAGTTGTTTCGGCCCTAGGTACACTGCAGAAGCGAAGCGCGCTAACAACTCCATTCCTACCGGCTTCCCTTTGGAGGATCGAAAGAGTAACTTCACCTACCACCATCACCATTGAAAAATAGCACATTCAGTAATGTCTACGATTGCCAAATAATATATATTCTTACAACAACACAAATTGTTCTAAATAAGCCGTTGCCATAACGTGACAATCGTATTTGTATAACTGAACAATTTCTTCTTCGGCTTCCCTCCTACGAAATGTCAAGCCTCGCCACTGGTACACTGCATACGAGAATTTTAGCATAACAAAAACGCAGCTATGATAAAAGAGAAAGCCTTATTTAAAAAAAAATATGCCTTATTTAAATTCAAAACGTGATTATTTGGGTTCTATTTTCGACATCAAGGAAGAAAATTCCCGAAAATATTCCAAGCACGAACGTGTTTCAACAAAGTCCTTTATTTTACTTGAGTTGTATTCCTTATGCGATCATTAAAATTTGTAAAAAAACGTGCGAAGGACACAGTACTCATATTTAATTATACCGGGTTTTATTTCATTTATTTTCCCAGATATAAGTACCTACCTTGGTGACTCTCTGGCTCAGTCTCGGTACATGTTTTAGTAATGAGATGTTTTAGTATTCTATTTAAGTAATTAAAAAATGTTATATGACTGTTCCTGAGGGGACATTCTGGGCGTGCACGTGAGCCCCCCGGGGCTAACGTAACAATAGATAATTAATTGTGTCCCATTAGTCAAGACTTGATAGCTTAAGGCCTAGTTTCACCATACCATGTTAGTTAGTTTATTTATTTATTTATTTATTTAAACTTTTCACACTTAAAAAAGTACAAAGGCGGACTTAATGCCTTAGGCATTCTCTACCAGTCAACCAAGGGTGGTGAAGAGATTAGATGGCAGGTGCTCTGTTAGAAATGGAACAATTTGTACATAAATAAGTCATAAACTTATAATACACATACATACATATTTACTATAATATATACCTATATTATATACATATATTATATACAAATTCAAGAGAGAGAGGTTTTGAGATGACTCTACGCTATTTATTTTGAAAATAACTCCGCAATCTCCGCTTAAATGCATACCGACTGGTGGCCATCCTGATGTCAAGAGGTAGCGCATTCCAAAGAAGAATGGACTGAATATGAAAGGAAGAATGAACAAAGTCAGAAGTATGAGAAGGACAGAGTAGGAGAAGATTGTTAGAAGAACGAAGATTCTTAGCGTGTGAAGAACATAGATATTGGAAGTGAGACACTAGATAAGAAGGAGGAGTGGGAGAGTTAAGAAGGGAGAAAAGCGTGGTCAAAGCACGCAAATTTCTTCTCTGGCGAATGGGCATCCATTTGAGCTCAGACCTGTAGCTCGACACATGGTCATATTTTCTGAGGTTGAATATGAACCGGATACAATTGTTAAGCAGTCTGTCAAGCTTATCCAGCAACACCGCATTCAAGTCAAAGTAGCACACGTCACCATAGTCAATGATAGGGAAAATCAAAGTCTGCACAAGCATAGTTTTTGTCTTAGCGGGCAAAAAGTTTCTCAGACGATACAGAGATCGTAGAGTACCGTTGACCCTTTGACTAACATTAGAGACCTGGCGCTGCCAGCTAAGCGTCGAGTCAAGATGCAAACCGAGATCTTTCACAGTAGGGGTAATGGGTATGACGGTACCATTGAAAATGAGAGGAGGAAGAGAGCTAAGCGTCACCCTACCCATCATGCGCGAGCTTCCAATTACAATGGCCTGACACTTTGAGGGGTTCACTGATACCCCAAAACTATCAGACCACTTTTTGATTGCATCTAAGTCTCGGTTTACATCTGCTACAGCATCCAATAAACCTTCCACCCGCGCAGCTGTATACAATTGAAGATCATCGGCATAAAGATGATACGAACACCGAAGACAGTGAGTTATAAAATTAATGAAGATGGAGAATAACAATGGAGAAAGAATACCACCTTGTGGAACACCAGCATCCAGGTCACGCCAACTCGAAGAGCTCTCATCAACGCGAACCGACTGCCGGCGTCCCCGAAGATAAGAAGAGAACCATTCCAGAACCTCGGACGAAACCATGAGATGAGAGAGCATAGCAAGGAGAATATCGTGGCTGACAGCGTTAAAGGCATTGGAGAAATCAATTAAAACCAAAACAGTAACCTTAGTATCCTCCATCGCTTCTCTAACGTCACCAGTCACTTTAAGGAGAGCGGAAGCTGTACTATGCCCAGGCCTGAATCCAGACTGAAACGAGCTAACAAGGTTGTTCCGGTGAACAAACCCCGCAAACTGTCTGTGAACGCAGGCCTCAAGCACTTTAGACAGGAATGGGAGAATGGAAATGGGTCGAAAGTGAGTGGGCAGGGAGGGGTTTGAAACTTTAGGAAGCGGGCGGACATAGGCCATACGCCACAGGGATGGGAATTGTCCGGAATCAAGAGAAAAGTTTATGATGTGGGTAATCGGAGGAAGTAGGGTATCGAGGATCCAAACGACCATACTACGACTGATGCCGTCATCCCCCACAGCCTTGGATTTTATGGACAGGATGGTCTTTTTAATTTCGTCCAAGGTGACCGGAGAGAAGTGAAATGGTTCTATGATGGGACTAGCTAAGCCAGTAATGAAATTGACCGTCTGGGACAACATTTGGGAATCCAAATGACAAGTGGTTGTGAAGTGACGGTTGATATCATCAAGGCCAATTGTATTAGGAAAATCCACATGACGTGGTTTGCCGATACCAAGAGTACCAAGGAACTTCCAGATATCAGCAGGTGAAGAAGAAGATATGTTCTCGAGAATATGGCGGCGCTTAGCGTTACGTATCATCTGATTACACCGATTTCTAGCAACTTTGAAAAAGTTCCGATTTGCTTCACTGCGATCCTTTTTAAATTTATGAAAGGCCCGATCCCTGCGCCTCATCGCCATTCGAACCCCGGTCGTCATCCAAGGAGCAGGAGGACGCCGAAGTTTAATTTTTTTAACAGGAGCATGTCTGTCGTATAGAGCAAGGACCGCCCGATTGAAAATGCGCAGTTTATCGTCTACAGCTGTCGCCGCTGCCAAGTGATCCCAACTGATATCTGACGCATCCTGACGAAGCTTCTCAATGTCCATGCGCGCAAAACTCCGCATGTGCAGAACTTTTGGGACAGGTTTAGGCGGTTTTAGGACATAGGAGAGGAGAATGAGGTCATGTTGGGAAAATCCAGGAGCGGGACACTGACCATGATAGGGAACTAGGGAGGGAGTGGACGTGAGAATTAAGTCGAGCCAAGTGTCATCGCCTGAGGTATTGAAATGGGTAGGTTGCAGTGGAAGTATATGGAGACTGACGGACTCAATGATGTGAAGGAGTTTACGGGATCGAGGGGTGCGGTGAGCAAGGTCAGTGTTGAAATCGCCCATGATGACGCAATGTGCATACTCTGACCCCACGGACTCTAGCGCCAGTTCGAGCTCGGAAAAATAGTCAACGGCGGGTGGACAATAGACAACCCCAAGAAGGGTCTTGACGCCTTTGACGTAGACTTCTAAAAAGAGGTACTCGGCGGAGGCATGGAACTGTGAGAGGGATGAGGCAACGATTTTGAAAGGGAAATCGCTACGAAGATAGATAGCTACACCACCCCCTCCCTTTCCAATTCTGTCATTGCGGATAAGAGTGAAACCTGGAAGAGAGTAGGTGGTGGAGAGAAGATGAGGTTTGAGCCAACTCTCAGAAACCAGAACGGCATGGGCATTGGCGCCGGTAAAGGTGTCCAACAGATCACTGTAGTGACTTGGGACACTCTGCGCATTTATGTGGCAGACATTAAATAAGTGGCCTTTTTGTTGGCTGAAGCTCCGACGCACAAAGTCACCAATGGTATCAGTCAAGGAGCTAAAACTTGCATTTACAGATGAGCTAGAGGAATCAATGGCAGAGTAAAAAGAATCATCATCAGATGTCATAAAATACAAATACAATTAATATTAATAATAATAATATAAATAACTGCTAAATATGTAAATAAACTAAAAGTAGCTAATATTGCTTTCGCTTTAGGTGCAACAACCACTATCTGTGCACCACCCACCAGCAGTACCAGTATAGACGTACATGGATCTCTTGACGCGTGGCCAAAATCGGAACTAAGGTGTATTGTTTCGAAAAACGTTAAAGTTTATTCAAGCGCCAAAAGATCCCTGCAGCACTGTACAGAAGTAACAATACTAAACAGGAAAAAACATGAATTAAGAATAGGATACAGTATCACAAACATACACTTAAGAAATGAACAAATAAAGAACAAAATTATATACTTAATGACAAAGTTACATGAGCAAAAACGGAACGTAAATTACGAAACTGAACACAAGAATGTGGAACAAGGAAAATAGGACGTCATAGACAAATTCAAGATTGACAGGTGACAGTAACAAGTAATGACGAAACAATTTAATATTTTAGTAACACAAACAATACGCAAATTACCGGCAGAATGTGATTTTAGTAGTTTTGAGGTAAAAAAAAAGAAAAAGTAAGCAGGTAGACGTGTACGATAACCATAATAATGGCATGAACTGACGTCCCAAGCACAAAAAACTGTTAAGTTGGAGAACCGCACAAACAGGTTGCAAGCATTTAGATTTTACGCACTCCACTATCCGGCTTGCCTCCAGTACCAGCGGATGATTCGCCGGTCTTCTTAGGGTACTTAGCCAACAAGGGATTGAGTTCCTCCAGAGTACAAATCTTATGCCGTGTTCCATCGGGGGATCTAATGACAATAATGCCATCCTGAGTCCAGCATGCCGGCATCCCGAAGTGCAGGCGTGCCCTGCTGAATACGGTTTGCCTAGACCTAGTCAAGAACTCCTTGACTGTGACCATAGAACCCTTCAATGCAGACTTTGCCTTCCAAACAGTGGATTTCAGGTCAACATTGGAGAATCTTACCAATATGGGTCTGCTAATTGCTGGTCCTCTGCTTGATGTTCCAAGCCTATGACACACTTTGATGGAAGATGCAGTGATGTCAGGCAGCGCCAATTTGTTCTTCAAAATGTCAAACACAAGAGCCCTACAATCCTCCCCGTCCGCCTCAACAAACCCAGTGAAAATGAGAGCTTTCCGACGAGATCTTGTCTCCAATCCATCAACCGTTCTAGAGCACTCTAGTATCTGCTTCCTAAGAAGTCCCAGCATGCCAAACATAAGCTCGCGAAATGACCGGAACTCATCAGCAATCTTTGCTACAGTGTCCTTTGCGGGACCAGCACATTGAATCTGTGCCTCAAGCTCACCCATCTTTTTAAGGAAGCACTCCTGGAGATTCTTCTGGGCCGATTGGATCTCTTCCAGTTGAGATGACATGGCAAGTGTGCAGAACTTGTAGCGACTATGACAACACTAGTGAGAAGCTGGCAGGTGGTGTAGTTTTAAGAAAGTGTGTTACATGGAATGTTTCACCAATGTGAGCGCTGCTTATTTAGTAGTTTATAGAAAAGATTCTAAACTCGAAAGCAAGAAAAATACTTTATAATAATTTTAATTAAAAAAGATTTACAAAGTTGTGTGTTAACTCTTTTCACACCTACCCGCGAAAAAACGTATATATAGACGTATAGTTTAATCTTACATTAAGAGTAGCGAGTGTTTCACCATGCGCTAATTCATGATTAAATGTATTAATCAGGTGTTAAATTTAATTGCTGCCCTAGAGGTTCGTTAATTTACTAAGCGACATTTAGTCAGTTGTCAAAATTATCGAACTGACAAACGCGAGTCTATACTATACGGCTAGCTAAAATGATGCATTGTCAGTGAACACATGTGACATTGCGATTTTTATTTTTATATGAGTGAACGATACAACCTAACGTGGTTTCTTAACACGGTGTTATTTTTTTCTCGTGGAACTTAAATACCATTAACATCGATGTTTATTTTAATGGCTGATTTACTAATGTACGATTATGAACAGTTTAATGAAATTAGCTTTATGGGTAATACAAATAAGGTTAAAGGTAGCTAATATAAAGTCCAAAGAATCTACCTACACCTGCTACCTACTTATACCTTTGAATGAATCATAATCCAAATATCCTCCCCAACTGGTCTCGTGGTCGCAAGCGCGACTACTGAGCGTGGGGGTCCTGGGTTCGATACGCGGGTCGGGCAACGTGTTTTTGGGTTTTTTCTTTAGGAATTTCTTAGTAACAGCCCGGAGTTTGGAAGTTGGCGGTGCGGTGCGATACCCCATGCCTCGGTGCGCACGTTAAGCCGTTGGCCCAGCGCCTGATCTCTCTCCGGTCGTGTCGGATTGCCGTCTCATCGAACTATGAGAATGAGGGAAGAGAGAGTGCACATGCGTATGCGCACACACTTCAGCACTATTTAAATATCTCCCGCGCCGAAGACTGGTCTCCGCTGAGATTTGTCGCCATGGCCGAAAATCTGTCTGGAGGAATATTATTAAAATAAACATAATAATTTTAAAAAGAACCTTTTAACCGAATTCCCAATCAACCATCTGTCGTGCCCGTCCTTAAAAACCTAAATTACGCATGGACAAACAAAAAACATTCAAAACCCGATTCGCTAAATAAATAAAAAGTAAATCATTTACAGAATCCTTGTTCGCTGAAGCATCTGTCCCAACATTCCTCTGTGCAAACGTGGCACACATTTGTTAGTACACTGTCCGCATAAGTAATGAATGGAGTGCCAACCCTACTGAGGACGCTGGCAAATAACTCAATAAATATCACTAGGAGAGCTTGGCAACCTTCTTGATATCTTACCACCTTCTTTAGCAGCCTCGAGCTAGTTGTACTAGTTGAAAGACCTCCTTGCTTACACATTTGCACAGAGTAATCAACTGCCAGAGGCATCTAAACTACTCTTGTGGCTTTTTGCGTTAAACTAGTATGCTTTCCGTATCTGTAGACAGAATATTGTATAAAATCCTGTTTTAGTTAAATGCAAACTAAGGTACTTGGATTCGTGATTAGGATTTATCTAGTTTTCTTTATTATTTAGTTAATCGCAAAAACTTTATTTATTAAAAAAAAAGTATTCGTATTTACAAAAAGTTATGACTGATTGATGGAAAACGTACTTAAAGTTTTTATTAGCTCTCTCGCCTCTCCTCATAGGAACGGGTATGAGTACCTTGTACGATGGACTTAAAAAATAAACACAATTAAGTACCTACATTTTCATAAGACGTTAACTCAAAAAACTTCAAAGTCTATCTCAAATACGTGTGTACTGTTGTGAATAATTGTAAGATATTTAACATGTGTCGCGGTAACCTCAGTAAGTACATCAGGGAACGTGAAGTAGCTATTTACATGGTAACAGGGTGTTTATTCGGGGAGGCACGGAGCGAGCCTCGCCCCGAGAGTACCCTGGCTATGGTACAAAGCTAAGGCGATCAGCGGTTCCTTAAAATGTGAAGTAAGAACTATTTAATACGCACTTTGATTATTTTTAGGGTTCCGTACCTCAAAAGGAAAAACGGAACCCTTCTATGATCAGTTCGTTGTCCGTCTGTCTGTCACTCTGTCATGAGCCTTTTTTCTCAGGAACGCGTGGAGGTATCAAGTTGAAATTAATATGAAATTCGTAGGTTTATGGTCACTTAGAGCTCTAGAAAAATCAAACTGCTAAGTCAACGCAATACAAAAATACGGCTATTTATGCGACATACCCATATCATTCCCGCTGTCGTCGAAATTTGGCAAGAAGCAAGGTCTCGCAGCACAAGTAAAGGAAAAAGTCCGAAAATCTTTAATGTGTAGTTTTATCACATAAAAATTAATTTTTTGTGATCACAAAGTTACGTATTTCAACTTCAATGCTAAGTTTGTTTTTGGGATAAATTCATCCCAACTACGGAATCCTTGTGCGTGGTTCTACACGCACTTGGCAAGTTTTTTTTTTTTTAATATTCAATTGTTATTATGAAGTCAAACATATTATGCGCTATACTGTTGTTGCAGTCACCGGCTGTTAGGAATTATCAAAGCATTTATTTAAATGATTAGCCTATTTGCTAAATCTTTGACTATACTTACACCAAAATTATAAAAGTAACCGCATTAAAAAATTACAATTTTTAAGATGAAAAAGGCAAGAAATCGTCATGTAACGAAAAAGCGTTATGGTTGACCAGCCCCCATGTCAACAAAATCTTTTGACACTTGAACATTGAGACTTTATTAGATGGCTCTGTGTTTACTAATTATACAGCGCAAGGAACTTCGTTTCCAACCGGATGTCCCACGACACCTACCAACTTTTTTATAGTATGACAGAAGTTGTTGATAAAGTTAATTTTGTAATTAAATATACCTAAAGGAAATAGCTTTTAAAACCAATAAAGGACGAATTAGTGTAATCCCCTACAAAAACACGGCACATCTTCCCGCTCAGTTCATCTCTTGCACCACACACCAAGGGTAGATACAAGGGGGTCGCGACCGGCGGTGGCGCCACATCGGCGCGTCGCCGCAAAAAACACGGCCATCAAACTGAACAAGATTCTGAAACGCAATGAAAATAATTGTTATGTTGGTATAGGCCATGTTTCGATTATGTTCGAGCCTTCACTTCCTTTTTGTTTAATTCTCACTTTGTGTCCGATTCTCGTTTTACAGTTGGTCGATTGGGTCATTGTTTCTTTGTTTTGTGGTGAAACCTTCGCAGATTTCTAATGACTTATAAACCAGCGGGGCAATTGCGTAACACATTATCAATCGGAATCGGTTTCATTTTGACAGTTGAACAACATTCATTGCGTTATTTACGTGTTGAGCAGACACATTTTTCGAACTTATGAAGCAATGGATTAGCAATTTGCTTCAAAATGATTCAGATTTCGATTGATAGTGTGTAACGTAATTAGGGTGCTGATTGGTGTTTAAGAGTAAAATTTTCATAAGAATCATCATTAACATAATTTTCATTTTTATTCTCGGTGCGGTTTAAAAGAAAATGTAGTGACAAAAATAGAAAAGAGTGTGCTTAGATGGTTTAGTCATGTTGAGAGGGTGAATGAGAGGCGACTAAAAAAAGGTGATTGAAAGGTGATTCGACACAGCAAATGTTATTGAAAACGCCGGGAGAGGACGTCCAAGGAAGACATATAGTGCCTTATTGGTAATATTCTTCAGAAAGGTCATAATTATGCGTACTCGCAACCGGCCTACGTGTATGACCAAATGTATGAACGTGAACGAGGCAAAGGGAGTATGTAAGGATCGTAGCAGGTGGCGCTCTGTAGTTTCTGCCCACCACCATGGGAAGAAGGCGTGAGTTTATGTACCTATGTGTATTTTCATAAGAATTTTGTAAAAGGATAAAACTGGTTCTTTGTGAAAATCTGGTCCTTATAAAAGATCTTCTGGGCAATTGCATAACACACTCACTTATAATAAAAATTGATTATAAAAATGCAAAAATAAATTTTCCACTAAATACTTATGTGTAGTTTTCGTTATATAAATAAATAGGGAAAAATATGGAATACCTTTACCCTAATTGCGTAACACACTTATAGTAGGAATCGATTTAATTTTGACAGTTCAACAACATTCATTGCGTTATTTACGTTGTTGAGCAGACAAAATTTTAGAACATATGAAGCAATGGATGAGCAATTTTCTTTAAAATCATTCAGCTTGTGATTGATAGTGTGTTACGCAATTAGGGTGCTGGTCCTATGAGAAAATTTTGGAAATTGCCACGGCAGGTGAAAAAGAAAATGAATGTAAGCAATAGCAACGTCCCATATTTGAACCGGACATGACTAATGGTTGCAATTTTAATTTTAAGCATTGGAAAATTCTACGCTTTTTCATACATGTCATATCAATGGATGCCCATTCGCCAGAGAAGAAATTTGCGTGCTTTGACCACGCTTTTCTCCCTTCTTAACTCTCCCACTCCTCCTTCTTATCTAGTGTCTCACTTCCAATATCTATGTTCTTCACACGCTAAGAATCTTCGTTCTTCTAACAATCTTCTCCTACTCTGTCCTTCTCATACTTCTGACTTTGTTCATTCTTCCTTTCATTTTCAGTCCATTCTTCTTTGGAATGCGCTACCTCTTGACATCAGGATGGCCACCAGTCGGTATGCATTTAAGCGGAGATTGCGGAGTTATTTTCAAAATAAATAGCGTAGAGTCATCTCAAAACCTCTCTCTCTTGAATTTATATATAATATATGTATATAATATAGGTATATATTATAGTAAATATGTATGTATGTGTATTATAAGTTTATGACTTATTTATGTACAAATTGTTCCATTTCTAACAGAGCACCTGCCATCTAATCTCTTCACCACCCTTGGTTGACTGGTAGAGAATGCCTAAGGCATTAAGTCCGCCTTTGTACTTTTTTAAGTGTGAAAAGTTTAAATAAATAAATAAATAATATCAATGTAGGATCTGCAAATATGCGTATTTTGTTGATAGTGCGTGTCGATATGTGCTCAGTACTGGCTTGCTCCCTATAATAGATCTATGGACGCCTACGACGAAATACTTTCATAATTGTACCTGTCACATAATTTTTGTATCAAACTAATGAATACATTCTTTTGTTTCATGTACGCTCCGGAATAAACAGGTAAGTGAAAACTAAAACACATCTACTAGACACAAGTGCTCTACTTAGTGACACTTCAGCAAGTTTACCTAGTGGGTAACTAGGAAAATGCACATGCTTTTAACGTGTTTCAAACACGACACGTGTCTGTGGCTCTAAGATAGCTTTAAGTGCTCCTTAACATTTCTGAAAGAATTTTACAGTGCTAAGAATGTCGCAAGTGCAAATTTTGAAGGGAGCACTTACGGCCTTTTTGATTTAATTAGATAGTTTTTTAAATAGATAAATGTTGTCGTACATTGCTTCTTTTGTAGACAAAGTTAGTGAAAGTAGTTTAGTCGCGAAGCAATGAACCAACGAAGTATTGCAAAAGTTTTTATTTTGGCTGTCTTGGAGGCCACAGATTTTTAAAAGTTCCACTAATAGGTTACACTAGAAATATTACACATTTAATACATTAAACTCTATCGAGTGCATTTTCAGTGTTTTTTTACGCTCTATAGATCTTCAAAGCTTAGAATATTGAAATTCAAAATGTATTAAAACAAGTTTGGGTTACTAAGAGCCTGCAATTTAATATTTAATGGGCCATAAATCCCTAAAACAAAAGGATTAACAGAATATTTTATTATTTCAGAACGAGTCACGTTTAGACCGGAGAGTAAGTTAAAGGTTTTCAAGAAATTATTTGTGTTTAGAAAGGCTTAGGCTAATCTGGAAAAAGAAAATACGTCAAACTTTGCTTTTCAACCATTTTTGTTTTATACACTCTTTGGTCACAACATTTTTTTTTCTGTTAAGTTCTTCGATTTTCAAATCGATTTTTTTGTTACTCCAGAAATGCAAGATGGCGCATTTTCTAGAAAGATCCAGATGAAGCCAAAGCTTACAATCGCTAGAATAGCAGCACTAATGCTTCCATTTGTTGCCTTCGTAGATGACCATAGTAATGTGGTAAATAACAGAAAAAAAATCATTATGTATTGTAAATTAACCTATGTGTACGTTTAAGTCTTAAAACGTTTTATCAAAACAAAAATTGTTTGAGTATTATAAAAACAAATTTTCTGTGAAAAATGTATACATTTTTTCTCATTAAAAATTGACGAAAACACCTTCGATTCCATACAAGTTGACGCTTTTCTCGGAAAAATCACAAAATGCCAGTATAAATCTCAAAAACAATGATATATTCTGCAATTTGTTTGTGGAACGTGACGTATTGAAAAAATAGTGCACCAATAAAATCTGAATAGTGAGTGGCAGTATTCAGATTCCAGTGAAATTCTGAGAAAGGAAAATATCGGAAATCTGATAAAATACGAAACTATTCATAAATTCCGATAACAATTCCGTATCAATTTACGATTCAACAGAAATGTTAGAATGCAAACATAAATATAAATCAAAGCGCAATTCATATACATATAAAGGAATTATGTGAACCTACAAATACAAACGGAAACATCATTTAATTTTCCATTTTCTAACTGAAAATGTTTTATAAAATAGTGAATTCAAAAGTGTTACCTTTTAACGGATGCAATATGGAGGTCTCTATTTGCACAGACGAAGAAAGTTATGGGACTCCATCTTTTTTTGTGACCGTCGCAATATTGGCTACAAACAGTTGCACACAGCCAATAGTTACCGTCCCATATTGCAACTTGCTTCCGCTTGTTCAAAATTTAATTTTCTTCTTCTAATGTAAGTTCTACAAACCAGAAGTAGGTGGTTTTACGTCACATTATTTTTAATGGGTGCAGTCCATAAAGAAAACAAAGACAAGGTACCAAAGGACCAAAATTCAATATGCTAAAGGACCGCAATGCCAATTTTATGATTTAAGAAAGAAGGAACATATGCAAAGTAAAATCAACATACCTACCCTGCAAAGACAAAACATTAACGAAATAATATTCAATCAACGAACAACAAAAAAGAACGAAGGCAACATTATAACAAGTGTTTGTAATTGCAAATTAGTTTTGAAGCTTCGGTTAACGGACACAAAGCTACTAACAGAGATATATAGCTGACACAAATAGGTCAACGCTTATAGTTAACAGATATGTCAAAATAATATATATATTATACATCGTCTCTATGTTATAGAAACTCCTGATTCTTATTTAGGTCAAATTCTTTGAAAGCCATTTTATTATGTTTGTTTATCTTAGTTTAGTATAGGTAGTTTGGTAGAAGTTTCTAGATTAAGTAGGTAGATAGAAATAAATTCACTTTGTATAAGCTAGCGATGTTACAGCTCATAAACAAGAGATCCCTGGTAAAAGAGTTCTACAAAATTATCAGAATATAAATACACGAAAGTTTTAAAGCCAATCAGCAGTGGATTCAACATATTCCTGAATTGAACAGTCATACAAAATATATACTTAATGCAACATGAGATTCATGAAAAGCAAACACCTCCTTAAAAGTTTTGCTCGCTGCGACATGAGAACACAAATGAAGGCGACAACATTCTCACGATGCCAGATGCTCTGACATTTTACTTCTAATATCGACAAACTTCAATTCACTGTGGAAATATAAGTATTTATCACATTGTAAGAAGCAAAATATGTGATAATATCAATGACATAGATGATAAAGAAGATATTATTAGGGATGTCACTTATGTCTACAATGATAGTTCATTAAATAGAAAGACTATGAATAAAAGAAACAAAATTTATAATAATCCAGCTAACGCTAGACTTGAATCTAAGAACTGCAATAGTTTCAATGGCAATTTCACTAAAAGCAAGCAAGAATTACTTTTTGCAGAAGTTGCTAATGAAATGGACACAAGAAACATTAGGAAAAAAGCAAACGTCGCTATATCGAAATTGTATAGTTGATAGTATGTAGGTATACGTATAAAAATAATAGTGAAAAATATTTAAGGTGGTGATAATCGTAGGTACTCATGAATGTGAACAACTTATACTATGGGATTTAGTCTGAAATACCAAAACAAAAACCTGCTGACATAGAGCATTTTAGCCGTGGTTTAATAATAAAAATCCATCACCGCTTAAAATATTTTACATTTGTTAAACAAATATTCTATCTTCCATGACAAAATCTAAACTGCTGATTTGGCAAATCGATAACATGGGTTTTTTCTACAAAACATTTTATGTTGGCAACTGAGTGGGATATGTTCACAAGTTCTACACAAGCGGTGCCCAGTTATCGTTACACTTTTGCAACATGATTTTTCCCAAGACGCAAAAAGTTTCGCTTGCTGTCAAGATTGGCATCTCTAGCAAAAAATTGTTTCAGCAAATACTTTTGTGATATTGGAAGAAACACTTCCAATATCTGCTGAAACTCATCGATTTTTCTATTATTATTGTAGCAAATATAATTATATAAGTAGGAAGTTATTTTATTTAAAAAAAGCAATGCTTATTATATATAGATAATGTGAAACGGTAGATAGTAAAACCTCAGTAAATAATATTTTCTTCTGTGTTATACATAGGTTAGAAATTATAGTATAATTTACCAAAAAGTAACTACACATGTGCCGGAATTAACGCACAACCTCTTAAGGGGTCGTTGTACTCATCATTATGACCAACTTTTATAATACAAAAAAAAAATCTGCTGTTCCTTACATTATTTTTTGTTTTCATTACTCGTCAAAATGTAGGAAACAGCAGATTTATTTTCGCGATTTAAGATTTGGTCCCATAGTAAAAATCGTTCATAATAATGAGTACAATGACCCGTTAAGAGGTTGTGCATTAATTCCGGGACATGTTGCATATAGTTAGACACACAATTAAAACACTAGTGTTAGAATAATTAGAGGCAAAGCTTCGCTTACTGTGAAAGTCTGTTTTAGTATGGTTTAAAATCTAACAAACAAACGCTTAGTAGATTGCTCATAACAAATTTTAATAAGAACAAAAAAATTAACAGCTTCTAGATTATAGTAAAGTTTTAATAAACAATTATGTTTATCTATCTTTTAGATAATATTGTCTAGACATTTTCTTTCTTCGTCTATCAATAAAATAGGATGAAATATTAATATTATGAAAACAGTAGTTACATAATATTTAAGATACATTTAAGATACTATAGGATCTTAAGTTCTGTGCACTTAAGTGAATCATCCATTTTAAATTATATATTATGTTTAGTGCTGAGTTTGCTCAATTCCATGTGATTTGAAGATTTTGAACTTCGATTTAGAGAATATTATTTGTTTAGTTTAACAATACACACAGATTCAATATGAAACCATAGATAAGTATTTCATGAATAACTACGAAGCCACACCACATACATAGCGACCTTTTAAATGTAATTCTGAATAATTTATCAATGCTCTTAATCCACGTTCGGCTCAAATTTTAATTCATAATTTAAAATTTATTTTGAAATTAATTTAGCAAACTCTTACATATTTAAAGCTTTGAA
This sequence comes from Fissipunctia ypsillon, assembly GCA_947568875.1. Taxonomy (NCBI): domain Eukaryota; kingdom Metazoa; phylum Arthropoda; class Insecta; order Lepidoptera; family Noctuidae; genus Fissipunctia; species Fissipunctia ypsillon. The sequence continues at coordinate 7,017,530 of OX387659.1, read as the reverse complement.
ACTAATGAATATGTACACGTTTTTACTTGCTCTTTATTTTTCACGCGTGCAATTTCAGCCCTCATTTTCATAAATGGACAAAATAAAACCAGCAGAAATAACGTTTTCATGAAAAAGAAGTTAATCATTAACAAGATAAAAATTAACCTTAAACTTACCTAATCTAGCAGACAGGAACGACATAATTAAAAACAATTCCAACCATTACAAAGACAAAAAAGCACAGTCCTTCCCTAAAGTGCAAATTACCATAAAATTTCGGTAAACAAGATCCAACGTTACTTGTTTACATTTGTGCCTCCATTAACCCTTACCCAAGACTTTTGCTTTGCTCCAAGTTTTGCTGCTACCTAGTCCCGAAACTTGTTTCCGTCAAGTAACATTTAGGGGTAGATCTGGCTACGGTCCAAATCCCTGCTGTCATAGCGAGTCGGCGGCGCTTCGTAAGTAGCAGTGGGACCTTAGCTTACGACTCCATTGTTGATTTCCGATTGGGTGACAGGATTTATGTCACCCCAATAATTTTATCTAACGTCTTGTTTTTCTTCAATTTGTGTCAAGGTTATTCATGGTTCTGTATCTTAGAAACGTGTGTGTGATTTTACGGATACAATTTCAGTAAAACAATAATGTACTGCTAATAAAATCACAGTGTTAGTCGATACAAGGCACAGTAAATAAGATAAAACTGCCTCGTGTTCATTTTCTATTTTGGAATTCACGATATTCAGAGCGGCAATTCTCGTAATTTTAAGAACGTTCATAGTCTGATCTCAGTCTCAATATGTCAAAAATACCTATAATTTCCCTACATTTTTGACATTTGATGGTCGCCGAGATGAGATTGCGACAAGATTTTGAATGTTTTTAAGTACGAGAATTGGAAATCAGATTTCACAGGCTTTTTGACGGCACCAAAAATCCATTGATTCTGCAGGTAGGTACTTTTACCAACAAAATAAAAAATTTCAGCCATTTCCAACTAGGTCACTTGTTTCTTTATAATTCGATACCTCGACGAAGACAAAATAAATTGAAAACTTGATTGTTTTAGTTTAATAAATTAACAACATTGTTTTCCAAACGGTGAAGGAAAACATCGTGAGGAAACTGGCAAGTCCTAGAACTAAAAATTCGAAGACATCTACCAACCCGCACTGGGCCCGCGTGGTAGAATACAAGCCCACTCCCTCTCGAAGAGAGGAGGCCTGTGTCCCAGCAGTGGGAACTACTATTATGCGAAATGAACAAGCCGCAAAAAATACTATCGGAGTTATTTTAAAATTATATTTTGTTCAATTTAAATATTCTCCCAAAATGAATCGCCAATCTTTGTTAGATATAAGTAACAATTTAATATTTATCAGTCTCCTTAGAAATTTTATTGTATAGGTACCAAAAGCCAAACAAATCGACGTTCAAGTCTTGCAAAAATTTAGTAAAGATTGCTATCAATTCGCATTCTGGTTTGCAAATGTTTCCAAGCCCATTTCCTTACATCCCAGGAGAGGCATCTGTTCGGTCTGAATAAAACGTTCTCTCTCGTTCCACGACTAGGCGATCCAGTTTTATCGTTGTCTTTATTTACCATTGTCTTGTTACTACATCAAAAAGAAACATTCTATAACCGACAGCGTAAATATTTTTTATTTTTATATATAAATATCAGATTCAACATGTACCTAGGCTACTTTGTGTGCCGCTGCAATATCCCCAGCGGCTGTCAAACGGGCGACATGTCGGACGTTTAACGTCGCTGCCATGTTGGACGCCATGTTCCCTCGGTGATGACGTGTGGCGACATCTATTCTCTCCCCGCGGACATAAGTTGAGAGTTCCATTTTCAAAGTTTGAAATCGGTTAAGTGAAACCACCAGTCTGTGAAACATTTGATCAAAATGATTCAAAATGCGAATTCAACTTCGACATTTTGAATCATGATGTAATTAATTTCTTGGTGTTCTAATTTTATTTTAACAACAGAATGTAAATTAATTTACGTTTACCTTGACATCTGCCTATAAATTGTAGGTAGATTTTGAAATTGACGGTATGTTTCGAAAAACGTCATGGTGCGCAATTTTTCTATTATTAACTGACGTAACAAAGGAGGAGGTTTTCAAGAGGACGCGATTTGTCCGATTTTTTCAAAACAGGTCTCAGATTAAAAATACAAGTAAAATTATGATACTGTTGACTCTTTAAAGTCTCATCATCAATACTCAATTACGAAAAAACCGAACTTTCTGCCAATATTTCTATGACAAAATCAATGGGAGTTTATTTAAGGAGTATCAAGCTTAGTTGTCATTAGCAACAGCGACACGTCGACCAGTTCAAACAAGTCTTTCAATGCCCAATTTAATTAGTGGTTCGGATAATAGGGCCACGGTAATTGGACTATGTTGTATCTATGATCTCGCGTCTGCTTCTACTTTACAAAGGCTTGTTTGAGGTCTCAAATGCCTTTGTGTTTTCTAAGAGGTTTTTCGAGTGTGAGCAATTAGATAAGCTGAAAAGAAGAGTGAGCTGGTTGATGTCGTACTTTTGGAAATCTTTTTTCATCTATTGTTGTAAATGACGTGAATGTAGATTCTTATTTGTACTAGTTGCGTGGTTTTAATAGGGCTAGAAGTCTGGTTTTTTATTCTAAGCATCCAGTTCCTTCCTCTACAATAGGTAATTTATACCTGGGTGCTATACCACAAAACTTTACAATTACAAGTTACAATTTACAAATTTATAACACGCCCTTTTAAAATACGAGTACAAGTGCGTGTACCACAAAACTCTAAGCCACACAATTGTAACGGAAAAACCTGTAACTCATACATATTTGTAATTTCTGTGTTACGCAATTTGTTCTACAATTTAACAATTTTGTAGAGTTGCAGACTTGTAAAGTTTTGTGGTACGACCTCGTAATTGCTTACCACTTTTGACAACAATTTCCAGTAAATTAAAACTTTACCATGATTAAGTATTTAATAAATATAATGAAAAATATCTAACTGTCTTATAGACTCACTGACCTTGTCGTATTCTCGTGACGATTCTTTCGCATCGTCACCGTCTACAGAGATTATCTCTAGGTCAATGACCTCTTAGAAATTTTCAAGAGCTTTGTAAGTGTCTACAATTGGATTAGTTGAAATAAACTTGAGGTTATGTCGGGTTTATTGTTTCAAGGGTTTACGGGTTTCGTCTCGTCGGCGTCTCGTTCTCGACATCGAGGGTTGTTATACAGAAATTCTTATTTCCGTGTAAATGTACTTTAAGGTTCATTGGTCAAGGATAAGGATCTGGTTGACCTTTGTGTACTTGTGATGTTTGTTCATCAACTTTGTCAATGGTCTTTTCATCTTCATGTATTGTGTTTTTGTAATCAGAGCTTACTTTTTTTAAATAATACCTACTCAATAATTTCAATTTATTAACGAACCCCTGATCTTTTAAAGTCTTTTAATTTTAATCTCATTTCATCAAAGCTCAAAATATTATTTGTAGCTATTGTTTTGTTCAATCCTTGTACGATCACAATAAAATCGCTGACAATGTGATTATGTTCCACATTTACTTTTAGGATTACTTTTAGAGATTCTCTTTACATAAATATAAATAATAAAGTCGTGATTACACAAGTAATGGAGCATAAAAGATGACCTCTTATCTCTTAGAAACAACCATTTCACAGCAGTGGTCGCAGTGCTAACCCAGTTCTAAACAAACTAGAAATTAAATCGAGCATGATATAACTTAGTTTATAAATATTCTAATCCGAACTCTTGAATTGGAAATCGGTTAAGCCTTCGACGCATATCAAGTAGTACAACAGTCTAATGTGCTAGCCGTTGCGCATACAGAGTGTTATATATATTGTTTGGTCCTTTTTAGAATAAAATTCTCTCTGGTCCTTCTGGTGCCGAGTTATTTATTTAGCGGCTAGACCTGTTTTTAGTGAAACAAAATTGGTGAATTTGTAATTAGATACTTTGTGGTGCTCCTCTCTGCATCATTTTCCTGGTCTTTTGCTATTATATGCTCTATTTTTGTATAATTAGAAGGCGAACGACCATTTTCATTATTTTTAATATAGAAGATACAAAATAAAATCGAAGCATTCGGTTTTGTTCATTGACTTTTCTTGGCTTCAAACCAAATTCCATCGATAACAATATGAATACTAAGAAAATAACTCAATTTCGTTTCTTTCAACTCACAGTTATATAAATTACACGATAGTAGAAGATTTGCCTCAACATTTGTACTCAATATAGAAAATCTTCAGTTGGAGGGTAGAACGTTGACCTCACCCACGCACTTACATGAATTTATTGAATACTCCCCAGACCTTACTCTAGTGTAAATATATTTACTAGTAAAGGCATTTCTAAGGCCTTTTTCAGCTTAGTTGATTATATTTTGACTTGTTTTGGAAATACTTGCCACGCTGGCATTCTACGGAGGAGTACTGGGGCTTGCAGTTTTACGGACCCCAATTTGGTTTTGTGCTGCTATTTCGTCATGTTATAATGAAAATCAGTAATGTGCGTTGTTTTTGATTATCTCATGGCTGGAGAAAAGGTGGGTTTATCACTGGAAACTACAAACTCTAATCCCTGTTTCTTTTTATTTCATAAATCTGAGTTTATATTAATATTAGCCTCATTTTTATCAAAACTTCGTTTATATTTCTGTGGCTTTAAATTCGTTCAATAAAATTTGTGCTACAGCAATAGTTGTGTAATTTAACTTCGGTAGCCGTTGTTAACGAAGCAATTATAACGTGATAGTTAATCTGAGAGTAGCTTTGAAGTGAAACTTAATTATTATAAATTCTGGATCGTTGTGAATCTTCACAATGTATCTGTGTGTGTAGGGCTAGTTAGAATAATATTTCTCGTGTCTAAGCTAGAAATAGTGGAGTAAAGAAATTATATTCTTTTATTGGTCAGTGTCGTTCTTGGTGGGCATTTGTCTTTCTCCTTTGTGTTGTCTTTTCTTACGAAACATGTGAAAAGTAATGATTTATGGGATTATCTCCAAAAAGTGGCCCTTTGAGACATCTTTTTGCTCCACGATACTTTCAAGCTTATGCGCGATCCGTAGGTACTGAATATCCGAAACAAAATTCAGCCATTCCGAAAACATTAGATAAAAATCAAAGTTAGTTGTCTGAATTTACTTATACATATACGTAGCAGATTTTCAACAATTTTGACGTGAAAATTAAGCTCAGCAGAACTCGGTGCCAACGTTATTATAAATTCTGTAACTATTTAATATATGCTGGGCTTTTATAAGATTTCCAGTGGTTAGTCGAAGTTGGTTATGTACGGTAGAATGCCCAATTAGATACAGGCTTAATTTTGTCTCTACCACAAGGTGTATCATGGTTTTCATTTGTTTTTTTCATAGGGTGATTGGTCTTAGTTTTTCATTTGTTTTGTCCCCTCAAAAATCATATCGGAATTAAGGCGCTACCCCGACCAAACAGCTATGAGCGTTCAGTCCTTCTCCGTCCCACCGCTCTGACCCGCTCTGTCCCGCTCCCTCCACACGCCCGTTTATAATAGAATTCACACAATTTTTGGAATTATTTTAATAAAAAATCTAATTTTGGTCTTTTGAAAAAAATATTTCTAGCAAAATGTTCATAATTAAATTGCCTATCCATTAGTGTAAGTACCAAACTCAAAATAATGGTTAGTTTTCGAGGAGATGCATGGTTTCAATAATTATTTATCATTTCAGTGGTTTCATTGTGAGGCGATTAATTAAACATTATACAAAGTAAAAAAAAAATCTACCATTTTGGAGCCAAGGTTATGTAGAAATTTAATGTATTTTTTATTATTTGATATTTCTTTTGGATAAAGAGTATATAGCTCCAAAAAACTGCACAAAAAACGGCTGGCGCTACGTTTTGCCCGGGGACGCGCCTTAATTAGTACTTTACTTTTCATACTAGCTCCTGCCCGCGACTTAGTCTGCGTGAAATTTCTTGCTCCCCCGACCCACGGCGTCGCTTCGCATCGCCCACCCACGCTATTACTTCGTTTCTGCTAAGTTCTTTTGCCGGCTTCTAAGGATCGTAGCGTGATGTTAATATTCTATAACTTTTCTCAAGAATTGGGCTATCAAATGCAAAAATATTTTTTCTAATCCCACTGGTACTCGTAGTTCCAGAGATTGGCGGGCTCAAACAAACAAACTATGTACGTACTAAGTATGTAACTACTAAGTACAAGATTGAGATAGAGTTTGTCTGAGGAAGAACTACCTTCATATTCCATTTGGCTGATCCAATGGTATAGTATGAAGGCTTCTTAAGCGATTTTTTTTTCGCGCACTAGGTTTTCAACACTGCTTAGAGCGCCGAGAGTTGAAATTCCAACAGTGTGTTTTTTCCACGCGTTGGAATGCACTCTGTTGGATTCTCAATGCTCGGCTCAACACCGAGAGTTGAAAATCCAGTGCGCGATAGAATCCCGGCGCGATATTTTTAAGTCCGAGCGAATGTCGGCTTACCGGATTATCCGGATAGAAAATGTTCAAAACAGTCATATTATTCAAACTCAAAACTTAACTGTTTAAGTTTATAGTTCTTACAATCCTATCAGATTATGACCTACGTAACTAGTTTCTGCTCGCGGCTTCGCCTGCGCCATCTAACGGGTCAAATTATGAATCTAAACCAAGCAGGGACCCACTCAAACACATACAAGAAATTTCTAAAAAATCGGTCCAGCCGTTTAGGAGGAGTTCAGTGACATACACACGAACAGAAGAATTATATATGCAAGTGATTAAACTCTATATATTTATACAAAATGTTGTAAGATATTTTAAAAGAGTAACGGTGGAGTTTCTTGTCTATTCTTCTCCCTACGAAACTTTTGGACGGGGCAACTAGAATCAATATAATTTTTTTGAAAATTTTGACGTTCGTTATTTGACTTTGACTTGTAAAATGTAACTTCCATAATATTTTACCATAGAGTTTCGTGTCGATACAATGCATGATGAATTTGAATTCACAATTTCTCGATATTGGAAAACGAATTTAAACGTTTATTTGTTTTAAGGCATAATATGACGGATATTTGGTGCAAAAGGGTATTTCGTATTAACCGTTTCCTAAAATATGAATGTCGATGTTGATAGAGACAAATATTTTGGCTATCCTGTTTGTATGTGGTATTAAAATATTTACAATTTCGCCCTTTTGTTTAAATATTAAACCAAAATGTAATAAAAAATAATAATACCAGCCTATTTTTGTCCCAATGCAGAGCAAAGGCCTCTTCTCATACATAAAAGGCACGCTTGCGCAAGACGGGTTGTCGGGCTTACATAATATGAATTATATGTCCAAGTTTCCTCCCGATGTTTTCCTTCACCGCTGTCAATATAGGTATCAAAGATGTATTATTTTGATGTATTTTGTAAACGATAGCTTTAATTTGATGTGTGGTGCACTCAATCAATCAACAAAGCCTATCGCAGTCCACTGCTGGACATAGGCCTCCTGACACAACACCCTGTCTTCCGCCTTCCGCACCCAGTCTGTCCCAGCCACCTTCTTAAGGTCTTTGGTTCATTTGGTGCACTGTAGGCATTATTCTTTCTTTACTTTAGGTATGCCTACCGACAAATTAATCCTCATCAGAAAAAAAGACATTAACTTTAGACCCGAGCAATATTCTCGGTCTTTCCCTAATAGGGTAGCAGAAAAGGGTTGTTAATGTTAAACAGTTTTACAAATTATGTTTCGAAACCCCTTTTCACCCATTTCCACCCCTCTACCCGCTTCTACGATACGTGAGTATCGTGCAAATGTCTAAACGCATAGAGAAAATAATATGTCATCAGAATGGAGACTCCGATCTAAAGGGTCCCCGAAACGATCAACCGCAATTGTAAATTTTTACGTGATTGATACACATTGATGCACCAATTGACTCTACCGAGTGCAATTGAAGCGATTGTCAATATAAATTGATGGAAATTGATCCATCGCAATTGATCGTCTCGGGGACCCTTAATACAAAGACACAGCTTTGTCTACAGCTTAGAGATTACTTATTCTAATATCCCTGATAACTGTTAAGCAAGTAAGTAATACATATAGTATGTGATTGTCAAGTCAACTTGCATGTCATAGTGACATTCGCCAATCAGAAGTTGTTTTGGCACAATGGTGTGCCAGCTACTTGCACACTTTCCGTGCAAGCTGCAGTCATGTGTATTTGCGGCTTTAGTTGTAGCGGCATTTAAATACAAGTTAGTACTCATAAACATGCCACGCGTCCTAAGTATTTACGAAAACCTGGAATATTATGAAAAACATTCCTTATTTATATCTCAGCTTCAATGGGCACCGTAAAACAAAATACACATACTGCGGCACGTGGCCTAACATATTATATCGACTACTCATATCTGCTCTATGATACGGTGTTGGGCGCCGTCCAAATTACAGCCAGCAATTATTTGGCTCCCACATGGAAAAGGGAGACGCTTAGAGCTTAAGAGGTTGAACTAGAGTTCAACTGGGTTAGACGAGAATTGAATATTAGCGTAATATTAGGTATATGAGAGAACACATAACATAACATAACATCACGCCTGTAAGGTATAGGCAGAGGTGTGCCTAACCCTCCACTCCCACATTTCGCCAGTTAAGATTAAGTTAAAAAACGATTCAAAAATTTGAATAAGCCGTGGCAGCTAAGAGATGACCAGTCCCTACTGACGGCGCCCGTTCACGAACATGACGCATGGATCAGCACCATTCAGCTCAACCATTTTGAAGGGAACTTAATGACCCAACACACACGCCACCACCAGCGAGACATTTGAGTGAGCATGACATACTCTCAGTCGCCAGGGCAAATTCAAGTCAATGAAAGACGTACCCAGTTAATGGTAGCTTTATAGTAGGTAGGTACATAGTGCTCACACATGTGCTATGCAATTATACAATACTAAGAGATTGAATCTATATAATGCAAAGATAGCTTTTACAATCTTCAGCAGCTCCAACAATATTTTCGAATGCTAATAAATTAGTTTCTGCGCCCCTGTGGAGCAGGACCAGCATTGAGTCAAGCATTTTTGTCAGCGATGTAATCCCCCGACTTATAATATGCTTGGCTGCATAGTGTGCGTTTTATACAAGATTTAAATTTTGTTTCATCTAATTAGAGAATATGGGGAGGTATTTTATTGTAACATTTTAAACAGTACCCCATGAAGGATGAGTCTACTTTAGCCAGTCTGAAACCTGGTTGAATTAATTGGTCCCCGTTTCTAGTACTATAATTGTGTCGTTCACCTCTTTTACTGAAAAGATTTAGATTTTTCCTTACGTACATAATGTTTTCATAGATATAGTGATAAGGTACTGTCATAATGTTAATATCTTTAAACAGTTCCCTTAGAGAATCGCGCCTGCGGAGGCCATATATTGCTCTGATGGCTCTTTTCTGCAGAATAAAAATAGACTCGATATCTGCAGCCCGTCCTCATGATAAAATACCGTAAGACATGATAATATGAAAGTAACTGAAATATATAGACTAGCCTTGCGGTATCTGCATTAGTAAATTGATGGATTTTTCTCACGGCATATGCTGCTGTCCTGCAAGAGATATTAAATGAGGACCCCATTGCAGCCTTGAGTCGAGTGTGATCCCCAGGAAAACAGTTTTAGCGACGAATTCTAGTTTCTACTTATTCAGTGCTATGTCACAATCACTACCTACTTTTAACATTCGGTAAAGCAAATCTTATGCATTTAGTTTTTTCCCATTTAATACTAAATTATTAGCAGTGAACCAATTTTGGACCTGCAGTAGGGCGTTATTTACGTCGTCAAGATTTGATGCACGTTTATTTATCTTAAAAATTAAGGAGACATCGTCAGCAAAGAACACCATTTGTGGTTGGTTTTTTAATAAATGGGGTAGATAATTAATATATACTAAAAAGAGGAAAGGACCCAATATCGAGCCTTGTGGAACACCCATTTTAACTTTTAAACTGAGTGAATTGACACCATTTATTTGAAATTGCTGTTGTCTATCATTTAAATAAGATTTTACTAAGCTGAGCGCAAGTTTACCTAGTCCGTAATGCTCGAGTTTCAAGAGTAAGGTTTCTCCGATCTCTTCAAAATGAGAGTGAACAGGCTTCTTCTGGGTAAGCTCGCCCCATCTTCGATTTTGTTTCTGTCACCTCTGACTTAGACTAGAGCAAACCTATCTCAAATAAAATTTAAGAAAAATAAGTAGTATATTGCCTACACCAAAAAACTATTACAACTCGCAGAATGTAGAATATTCAATGACAATTTGCGAACACATTAGGACCTACGCAGACGGCACCACATTCTCACGTCATTAGAATAAAATATCCATATCTCAGACATATTCAGTGCTAACGTAGGCAGGTCACGCCCAATACTTTGCCTGTGTTCTTCACAGCTCATGTAAAATAGCAGACTTCAAAAACAAATGAAAATCAAGTTTAAACCAGGTTGCTTGTTAGCTTTTTTATTTCTAAGCCTTGTGCGTCTCACCAAGACGTATTTTCCATATTTTATACCAGCTGTGCCCGCGACTTCGTTCGCGTAATGTCAGAAAACAACTTCCCTTTTTGAATCGGATTTTGTTCACAATTTCATGGGTTGTAATTTTTTTTTTTAATTATCACCAAAAACTATTTATCGATATCCTTTATCTATTTGAAACTGCACAAATCACATCACTAAAGTAGGTACCTAAGCCTAAGTAAGTCCTTATAACATCAGCTATCTGCCGGTTAAAGTCCCGTCAAAATCGGTCCAGCCGTTTTGAAGATTAGCCGGAACAAATAGGCAGACAGATAGACAGACGAAAATTTTAAAAATTGCTTTTTTGTTTTAAATATCGTATATACTTTTTTTTTGTAAAAAGCTGTTATTTCGACATTACAAACATATTTGAAACAGACACTTTAATTTTATTTATTTGTATAAATATTGATGTAAATATTGATATTATTTGTATGTGAAGATTAAGACATTAGAAATCTATTTACGTTACGATTATAACCTTCTTCTTCGTACCTACTGCAAATCACAAACCTGAATCTTCTTTTTTCAGTTAGAAAAACAAAATTACATTTAGTATAAATTCTGATTAAAATTTAGTACTCGCAACCGGCGTCCGTGTATGTCCAGATGTATGAAGGTAAACGAAGCAAAAGGAGTATGTAAGGATCGTAGCAGGTGGCGTTCTGCAGTTTTTGCCTACTCCCATAGGAAACTCACACTTTCCTTACACTTTACATATGTAACTATATAATGTAAAATTCAGAACGGCTTACAAAAAACTTATTCTAACACCACAAACTAGATCTCAATTGTTTCAAAACAATAACTCTCCTTCATTACAACCTCAAAAAACTATATCATACTTTCTAGGCAAAAAAAGGTTAATACAGAGGCCAGAGAACTCATCACGCAGCTTCAAAGGGTCATAATTTATGTCTTACTTACGCCAAACAAAGTTCTCTATGGCCATTATACTTTGGACCGTCATCAGCATCTTGACTAAAATATGGACTTTTTGCCCTAATGGAGTAGATTTTTAAGGTTCCGTACCTCAAAAGGAAAAACGGAACCCTTATAGAATCACTTTCGTTGTCCGTCTGCCTGTATGTCTGTCAGTCTGTGAAGACCCTTTTTTCTCAGGAACGCGTGGAGGTATCAAGTTGAAATTAATAACAAATACCTAGGCCTATGATCCCTTGGAGCTCTAAAAAGTCAAGCTTCTAAGTCAACGCAATAAAAAAATACGGTCATTTATGCGACACATTTTGATACTCGTAAATAAATTAAAACCTATAGGGTACTTCCCGTTGACCTAGAATCATAAAATTTGGCAAGATGCAAGGTCTCACAGTAAAGGGAAAAGACCGAAAATTGTTATTTTGTAGTTTTATCACATACAAAAAGAAATCGATTACAAACTTACATTTGCAGTTGGAGATTGACCGTGATGTATATCGATGTGTGGGAGTCTGGGAGAACATGTTTTTCAACTACAATGTTAAGTTTGTTTTTGCAATAAATTCATTCCAACTACGGAACCCTTCATTGTGCGTGGACCGACATGCATTCGGCCGCTTTTTTTTATAAGATTTGGACTTGCAGACGGCCGAATATCTTTTTGTAGTATAATTTCATCGCTATTTTGTAATCTAACTTTTGCAGTGTTTTATTTAATTACGGTTTTCTTTGTTTTATCAGACTCTACTATTGTGGATTTAAGAACTTTCTTTCTTAGATTGAAGGGAAGGTTTGCCATCTAAATAAATAAAGAGATTAAATCCTAAATACTTATTTAACTACACTTTTTTGCTATTATGTACATGTACATGGTGATTTTTAATTCGCCGTTTTAACCTTTCAGAAGGTGAAAGTACTCATGATTTAAACAACTTTCCAACATTTTTTGCCCAACTATGAAATAGCAAAAAAAAATACATCTGTTTCATACATTTTCATCGGGTAAGTTTTGTATAAAACAGCTGATATTTTTTTTCTATGCAAGGTGTAATTTTAAACAGTCTTAATCTCTTAATTGGTCATTTGACTTATCATTATGAACAACTTTTACTATGGGACCGAACCCGAAATCGCGAAAAAAAAATCTGGTGGTTAAACATTTTGACGAGTATAATATTATCTACAACTTCGCCCTGACATTGCAGAGTAGATAGTTTCTTCTTTAATGTAGTCTTTTTCTATTCAATTACTAGGTTCCGCATATTTTTTCAACCTGATCATTATAATTTCTAGCATTCTCCTACTTTATTTCCAACCTAAGATCTGGCAACTTAATTACAATAGGAAATAATACTTTCTCTTCTTCACCATTGAAAGATGTTGTTAATGAAGACAGATTTCGTACAATAAAACAAAAATCCTATAAACATAACCCTCAACACTCCCATTGTTTTCGATGCCATTTAGCAGAAATGGGGGATCTGATAATCACGGCTATTGTCTTCGAATTGCGAGCCCGACTCGAGGAAGTTAGATTGTAGGATTAACGTACCTACCCTTTTATCTCCTGTTAAAACAGTTCTCAGTTTCTGAGCAAACAGTGACGAAATACGAGGTTAGGGAGGAATTGTCCTGGCTGTAAATATATTGGCTCGTCTTACCACTTATTACTTTATCTACAAAAAATTTTGCGTACAAAAGGACCAAGATTGTTGGTGTAGTCTTAACACGCAAGCTAAATAGAGCTCATCTAAATTATAATAATGCTGCTACTGCGAAAAAAGGAAATAGTTTTGTTGGTTGCTATTAATTAATACTGAGTTCTAATCTAAAGTCTCGTAAACCTTAAACATCACAAAGAATGTGCCCACTTACTTAGACGTCAGCGCATCTAAACTTTCCTGAAAACCCTCTAAAACGACACATTAAAACTAATTTAACTTATAATTCATACTCCTGACAAAACAATGTTTAAATGTTTGTAATACTCACATACATAATATAATGTATGTTCCCGTTTAAATGCAATTTGAGCATGCAGCGTCGCTCCGCCGGGAAATTGGAACATCGCACGAAATGAAGTAAGTTTGTAATACATTATTGTTAATATGCGGTGAATATAATGCTTTGGAAAATGAATTTATGGCGTCAGTTATAATGTAGGTCTTCATGTTTGAGTTTGTTGGAGGAGTGGAACATTTAATACGAAATCTGTTAGTTTATGAGCAATTGTTGTTTCCATAATTCTTGGACATAATTTTGACCAACGTCATTACTGGGCTATAAAGACCAGAAGATTGGTGCAAAAGGACCGGAGGCATTTTTTAAATCAAATAACCAACTAAGATGTAAATACCTCGAATCAATTTTCTTTTCAAAGGTAAATACTACATAGGTACAAGATAACACTAATATATACTGGATGATTTTTTACCGTCTTGAAATTTTTACAGGATGTTCTACCCATGAATATGAACAACTTTCACTACGGGACCAACTCTGAAATCACGAAAAAAAAATCTACCGTTTAATAGAAAAGTTCAAACCTACTTGACCAAAATGTATATATAATTTTGTTATTTTATTAATTAATTAGGTATAAGTTGTTACCCAAGTAAATAATAAAAAATAAAAAAGGGGGAAGAGCTTATTGGGCATCAAAAAATTCGTCCGCATCGCTGTCAATGGGAAAAGTGCCCAAAAGGCTGGCAGCATTGCCACGTTGAATGGCAATGCTGCCAATTTGTTTTTCTTCCGTTTTCAAATTCCATAGCCATAATACCCAAGTACTTACATACTTTCTGTTTTAAATTTTTCTCCATTGTAATTTAATAAGAAAAGTATTACAAACTGCTTGGGAACAAACATAATGAGTTATAAGTCATAAAAGTAAGGTATTTCCCAGTATTAGAGTTATCCATAAGAAAAAAATTTTCTCAGGGTTTCCAAGAAAACATTTTCTCACTAAATTTCATGCTAAACATAGTGCACGATGAATGTTAATAAAGGAACAGCGTAAGTCTCAGTACGTACTCATTAAAATTATGAAACTTTATAAGACTCGATGAATTCTAAAAGCTATCTAAAAATACTAAATAAATAAAATAAATCTTATTATGTGAGGGAATATGCAATTTTGATACCAGCAAACCTAAGTGCTCTTGGGTTCGATTATTTTCATTATTTTTATATTTTATAAAACGCTGCTTTACTCTTTATTCGTAATTTAGTTTTTCGTTCATATTTAATATTATAATAAAGTTACTTATTAATAATAAAAAATATACCACAAGATAGATAGACAACAAGAATATTTAAATAAGCCAACATTCATCAAAAAGCTTTTACAAAATTAACTCAAGTCAAAATTCATCCGACGATTATCAAGCCCGAGATTTCACCTAAAGATCCAACCCTCTCTAATCCGTAGATTGATCGCGTAAACTCAAAAATACAAGCGGCTTACGGCTTTTCAAGGGTTAGCGACAAAAATGGCCGCCAAATCGATAAGGCAGGCACCGTGATGGCATTGATAAGCCGCGATGGTACGATAAAACGCCATGGCGGGATCCGACGACATTTCGCGAACTGCTAAATGGTTGAAGACATTTTTCAAGAAATTTAGCCTTTTGTTAGGTGGTTATGTGGGTTTGCCTTTTATTTGCGGTTTATCTTTTCTATGAAATGACAGTCTGTTTGGGCCTTTAGCCAGCGTAGTTTACTGGACAGTGTTAGTACATTCAAAACTTTTCACCAAATTCTTAATGTGGTACTAACACCTACATATAACAAAAAGGCAGAGCAGAAATAAATTTAGCTATACAATCGATATAAAAATAAATAAAATTGAAGTGTCTTTTTGTAATATCAAAATAATAACTTTTTACTAAATGCATAGGAAAGTATATACGGTACTTATAACAAAAAAGCAGTTTTAAAATTTTTCGTCTATCTGTCTGTCTATTTGTTCCGGCTAATCTCCGAAACAGCTGAACCGATTTTGACGGGATTTTCACTGTCAGATAGCTGATGTTACAGGGAGTAACTTAGGGACTTTTATTTTAGAAAAATAATTAGGGTTCCGCGCAAAAAAATTAAAACCCATGAAATTGTGAACAAAAAGTCGGATTTGAAAAATGTTTTTTTTCATTTGGTAGCCCAATTCTCGAGGATAGTAAATAAGCTATTTAACTTCACGCTACGACCCTTAGGATCCGAGCAAAAGGAAAAAAGCAGAAAGAACACTAAGCAAAGACGAAGTAATAGCGCGGGCGGTTGATGCAACGCGATGGATCGGGGGAAGAGGGAGTTTTATTAAAATGCGGCTGTTATTTTAGTATATTGTGTATCTTACGACTTCCACGCGAACTAAGTCACGGAGCACAGCTAGTAAATAATAATAATAATACCTAGCAATGGTGCGCAGTGTACTAACTACTAGGTGTTAAATTAACGGTTTGTGTTCGAAACGCAATACTGCGCTCCAAAACAAACATAGTTGATGTGGCTCAAAAGGCTGCCCAACTTAAATGAGACTGGCATGTTTGCCGCATGCTGGACAAGCTGTGGGCCCAGATAGCACAGAACTGGTGCTCTGAGACAGTGAGGCGGGGCCGCGGCCGACCACGTAGGAGATGGCGAGACGAACGGGATAGGTTCCGCCAAAACAGAAAGGAAAACGCGCGGCCTCGCGACCGGTGGAAGGAGTGAAGCGAGGCATTTGCCCAGGAGTGGGACAACGCTACTTAACAAAAAAAAAAAAAAAAAATTGCCAACCTAAAAAATAAATGCATAACTATTTATTCAAGACACAGAAAGCGAAAACTATTTTGTAATCTATACTGATACCTAACTTTTCGTATGCAAAGTTTAAAACTTTACAAAAAACAAAAACTTCCTCTCTATGAACTAAAAAAAATGTATCTCACTATGCAAAGGAGCACTCAACATGAATGTCTAATACATCCGTCATCATACCGTAGCAAAGAACCACACAAGGCCCTCAACTCAGCCCCCGCCTGTGTTTAGACGCACACAATAACGACCCACTCTTCAAATGGCTTGTACTCGTTATGTTATGCCCCATTTTTAGCGTGTTTATCGAAGGGTTAACTTTGAAAGTGGCGTTGTTGTACGTGATCGGGAAATTGGTAGGATGATTCCAATATAGTGTTGCTAGGCCTTCTTCTATGCACTTATGAAAATTATTTAAATGACAACTGGTGAAATTTGAGATGCAAAATGTGATAGCCAAAATAGTTTCCGATTATTTAGTCATTTCCGAGAAATAAATGAGACTACGATCGTCCATTTTCCGATGTCTTCGTTTTATTTACATAATTAGCCTATAATGTTAACACTGCTGGGACACAGGCCTCCTCTCTTCGAGAGGGAGTGGGCTGTAATCTACCACGCGGGCCCTGTGCGGGTTGGTAGATGTCACATGTCTTCGAATTTTTGGTTCTAGGAGATAACGATTTCCTCGCGATGTTTTCCTTCACCGTTTTGAGAGCAGTGCTGATGAGATTATTTACACAAAGTAAAGCGCCTGCTTGGGTTGAGAATCCACGACCTACAACTCGTAAGTCAGAGCCGTTACCACTGAGCCATCACTGCTCTCATCGTTTTATTTAATGAAGTGAAACTTCGCGGCGACTCGATAATTGGACGAGAATTGAGAGTGAAATTTCAAGGACGCCTCACTTTTAGGCACATTTCGTTTCATGAGAGAGAAGAAAGATATAGCTCTCTCTATCTCTCACACTAAATACCTCTTATTATTTAGTTTTTTAGAATATTTAAGTTCTTTTATCAAGTGTACGTTGCTGCAAGCGCAATTTTTTTAAGAGTAGGTAGTTATTTTAAGGCAAAGTAATTGTATTACAATCCTCACATACTTGCACTTTACTAATATTTTAACTAACAAGTCATTTTTAAAGGCTATCACAAAGTTCTTTCCCAGTAATTAATAAGAAATAAACAAACCATTTTATTCTCACTATCGGAATATTTTAATCAGATTAAAAACCTGTTATCATAACAGACCATCCATTATACTACTAGCCTTACATCATAAACAAACATACCAGGTATGTAATAAATGACTAAGTAATAAAGAAGATTCATAGTTATTTTATTGGTGACGTTATTACGCGGTAAGTAAATTAGTTGGTATGTAAACATTATTTGCTTTAATAAAAACGCCTCCTCTTTTCCTTTTATTGTATGTTTAACTAGCTGTTGCCCGCGGCTTCGCCCGTGTGGATGTCAATACTTCTCTATTTGAAAAGGATTTTGTTCACAATTTAATGGGTTTTTTTTTGCGCGGAACCCTAATTATTTTTCTGAAATAAAAGTAAGCTACTTCTTATAAAATCAGCTATGTGTCAGTGAAAGTCTCATCAAAATCGGTCCAGCCGTTTCGGAGATTAGCTGGAACAAACGGACAGAAATACAGACAAAAACTTTTTTTTAATAAGTATAAACATACTTTCATATACATTTAAAAAAGCTGTTATTTTGATATTAGAGACACTTCAATTTTATTTATTTGTATAGACTATGTCCAGTTTTATAGCGAAGTTTTACAAAGGAAATTTCGATTTCATAACAATGTTTTTGTTAATGGGAAATGAGTAGAGCACTTCACAGAAGAGAATAGTGGTTGAACAAAAGGAGGAAGGAACATTTATAAAATATAAATGGTGACTTGTAATTTGACGTATTCCTTTCAGTGTGACCTATTTGCAGCAATTAAGCACCCCTTAAAGCCTAGGCGAAATTCATGGCATTCGAGAAAACCCAACTTTTATACAGGGTGTAAGGGACAGCCCTCCGCAAACTGATGCGGGTGAATTCCGTATATCATACTAAGATAACCGGTACATGAAATTATTTCAGGAACGTTATGGGAGTCCAATAAAACTGATTTGTTTTATTAAGTCACACGCAATGTATCGTTACCGTGGCAAAACGAGATTTGATTTGAGGAAATTAAATCGCTTACTAAAAATGAAACCTGGACACTTGTACCAAGACCCGAAAATAGAAATATCATCCATTGTACTACTCGCGTTTTGCTACGGTAACGTTACATTGCAGCGCAGCGAGACTTCGGCCGCCGAGTTTTACAATATCCATAGCTGATTTTTTTTTATTTTAGCTGTTTTATTTACATAAATAGAGTGCTGCATACAAATAATGTAATTATACATTGAAATAAGGGAATAGTAACTGAAAAAATGATAAAAAAAATTGAAATTTTCCTGAGAAACTTTCCGGTGGAATATGATTCAAAATAAGGAGATGAATGTACCCTGTTAGTTTGCGGAGAGCTGTCCCTTACACCCTGTATTTTTTTTTGGAAAATTTCCTAGAATTCGTCACTAAATACTACTTTTCTTTAAACTCTCAAATTGAATAACCTTCATTGCTATTTCATTTTGTACCTAATATTTCAACAAACCTTTCGATGTAACCAAATTTCCTAAAACATCAAACACTCAAAAGTTAAAGGAAGAAGTTTATTAACCATTTTAAAAAATAATTTAGGTACATGAACTTTGATGCCAGTTATCTCAAAACTTACTATAGCATTGAGCGTACAAATTACGGAAAAGACAACTCCATATAATCAGCTATCTAACTAGGTACAAACATTTTAAAAGTATTTTGAGATGCCGATGATACAGTCGATAATGCTGGCAAAGATTTACAAATTTTTGAAATTTTTAAAAATTGTGCGATTAACGAATTCATTAACTGGTTTATGTTATTCCTTTACCTTCTCACCACCCAGCATTCCTTCCTACTTTATGTAGCCAGGTCGTCGCGACCAGGTCGCAAGTTGAGACGCTACTTTCGAGTGGTTATTATTACTCGCAGTAGATGAGCTACTCACTGATCACTTGTCGCTTAGTTCGCGTGTTTTTAATCTACTGCACACGTATACAAACTCTTGATTTTTGAACTTCGGTTTTTTTTGCATTTTGACATAGAATCTTTTATTTATGTCATTAGCCTGCAATATAGACTCTTCACATCATATTTTTTTTGTTTAAGTGAAAGATTAAGAAAAAGCATTGCCATAATCTTTGACTACGGATTGGTGATCGAGTTAATAGTAGAAAAGAGTTCGCTGATGACAACTTTTTACGATATCCAGTAGTCTGGTATCCAACCCACCAATCAATTAATTCAGTCTAACGCAATTTACAGCTGGACCTTTCCCGAGCTATTTGCATGACATAAAATGATGTGCTGGCCAAATCCTTTAAGAAATTATGATCGTGGTTGCTGTTGGTTACTTAGAGCATCTTACGTACGTGCACGTTTTAATAAAAAGTTATTCATTTTACAAAAGCCTTAAAAATTTTCAGTGTATTAAAGTGGTTGTAGTTACGTGCACAGTACCTACATAGTTTAAAGACACACGAACTAAGCGACAAGCGATCAGTGATCAGCGCGTCGACTGTGAGTAATATTAACCACACAAAAGCGGCGTCTCAACTTGCAACCTGGACGCAACGACCTGGCTATCTAACGCAAGAAGGATTGCTCGGTGGCAATAAGATAGTGGGATGACGTAAACCAGTTAATTAATATGAAAATAACTGAATTTTTCAATATTTCAACAATTTGCAAATTCTACCTTTGTCAGCGTTATCGACTGCTTCATGGGCACCTCTAAATATTTTTTTAAGATTTTTACCTCTTTAGATATCTAATTAAATGAAGATGTCTTCTCCGTAACAGTAAAATTTTAAGATAACTGATGTCAAAATGCATGTACGTAGATGATTTTTGAAAATGGTTACTAAACTTCTTTTAATTGTTTGATGTTTTAGAACATTTTGTTACATCGTAAGGTTTGTTAAAGTATTAGGTCTCCAATGGAATAGCAATGAAGGCCATTCAATTTGAGAATTTAGAAAAAAAATATATTTAGTGACGAATTTTGGGAAATTTTCAAAAATAAAATAAGAGTTGGGTTTTCTCGAATCCCATGAATTTTTGCCTGGGCTTTATGAGGTGCTTAATTGCTGCAAATGGGTTCAGGTCCTGAAAGGAATACGTCAAATTACAAGTCACCCTGTATATTGCGAGCCCATTTATTATTTATTTAATACTTCAAGCACAGAAATGAACAGAGCCGGACTTAATGCCTAGGCATAACATCTTTCATATTTTTTTATTATCGAAAAAGGCGGGAGGATTGAGCCAGTCATCTTTAAAATAGTTAGTGCACAATGCACAGAAAAATAAGATAACTAATTTGGAAAAACTAACGATGTCACATTCTTTCTTTTATTTTAAAATCAAAATCATACAAGTCCCTAGGGCCTTAGTTCAAACTAAGAACTCTGGAGAATCAAAACGCCTCAGACTAATCATGCAATAAACCCCTTCCCATTCGCCATTCACTCATTTATCATTCCCATCGTCGAGATGGTTCATTCAGTCATTCACTAAAACGGGCACAATTCTCTTTTCACACTGAGCCTTAATGCCAATTTTCCACGATAAATCTTCGCTGGGAAACACGTTCGGCCAGATTTTTTTTTACTTATATCCGATTTTATTTTCAAATTATTTTCTATGCGTAGATACTTTTTATATGTGTTTTGACACGGATAAATAACACGTTCATAAATTATTTATTAGGATTTACTCCTATATGAACATTAGGTAGGTAATAAAAAAGATGAATTCTTTTTTGAGGACGTTTATATCAATTAGTTCATATTACCGAAGTGGTTTTATAAAACACGTCAACTTAACATAATATATAATAATTATTAGTGGCAGCTTAAAAACAATAACGCCATGCATTTAATGTAATTAAAATAGATTATATTAATTAAATGGACGTCAATAAAAAACCAGCCAAGTGCGAGTCGGACTCGCGCACCGAGGGTTCCGTAGTTCAGTATTTTTTAGTTCAGATAAATGAAAATACTAATCAAAGAATATTTTTCACCTTAAATTTTAACAATCGCAAAGATAACTTTGTATTTCCTAATGATACTGTGAATTATAAATTAATTTTTCAAATTCAATTCAAAAGTCTATTGTATGGGAAGTTAAAAATTAAAGGGGGACCCTGTAATTTTATTTTATTTTTATTCAACAAACAAAGAGATGTACTTATAGTACACCCACATTTCGCCAGTTAAGTTTATTTTTATTACTTGCTGTTATAGCGGCAACAGAAATACACAATCTGTGAAAATTTCAACTGTCTACCTATTACGGTTCATGAGATACAGCCCGCTGACAGACAGACGGACGGGCAGCGGAGGCTTAGTAATAGGGTTCCGTTTGGCACCCTTCGGGTACGGAACCCTAAAAAGTAATTAACAAAGAGTGATGTGGCTTAGAATATAACACTGAAAAACATTACACTAGACGCTTTACTTAGACACACTTAGATTTGACTATACTATAAGTTTAACATAGAACTTAAATAAAAACTTATTGTGCTGGTCTATCACTAATCAGCTTTCGCTTCGAGAAAATGAAAAGTAAAAAGAAAAGTTACTCGATACTAATAATTTCTCGGAGGGGGAACGATTATAAAAATAACGTATTGATCAGCATTACATATATTTCATTGTCTCTGAAGATCACAGGCAGCTTTGTTTTTAATATTTTCTTATAAAAAAATAGTTATCTATACTGAAATACTTGTGACAGAAACCGTGGCGAAAATTCAAGGAAAATATAGATAGATACCTACTTCTAACTTGTCGGTACAACTCTTGAGTCTTTGAACGAATAATACCAAGCTGCCTGTGTCAACAATTTCATATATGTACAATAATGCTAAGCATACCAAAGAGTATCTAACAAAGCATGTGCTATCTAATGCGGGTGTACACTTTACCCTGCTCTGATTACACGTGCCTTTGTGAGCTGCTCGTCTTCAACGGTATGTATCGAGTTCTAACTGGATCGTACCAGAGAATTCTGGTTTGGAATACAGTCATACACTATGAGGAGAAAGGGGTGAGTAGATTTGAGAGGGACTGTGAATAGATTATAGGGTGAAAAAGGGGTTTAATGACAAAATGTCAGGGTATTTTTCTACTATCTAGATTAGTTTTACAAAAATGAATCTTAACGTTCTTCATAATCTAAAAAGCATTCAAGCAAAGCGGTTCAAAATTTGTTAGTAAATGAATCAATAAACAATGGCACAAATCACTTTTATTGGTACTAAAAACATCCAAAACATCATTTTAGCCGCCAAATTAACACTCACTGCTATCACTACCAAGCCAATATGTCCTTTAAACAAGTGTATCACTGTATTCTAAATGTCACTAATAACTGAATGTTAATACAGTGTATGTACCTACTAACGTAATTTCTTCCACAGCTGACGAGAACGGATCCATATCGGAGACGATACCGGACCGACCTGTCGAACTGAAGAACTTCCCGAAACTCTGCGACCAACGGAGAAAATATCCTGTATTATACAAACTAGAGTTTCAAGTAAGTGGCTAAGTTATTTATTTATTTATTAAATTAAATAGACCGCCTAAGGAATAATGTTTCTTTATACATTTATTATTAGATCGTAATGTGGTGTGCAAAACTCCAAGCATATCCTTTAGCTAAGTATTTTTTAAATCGTATGCAATAAAATGAATACAAATTGGTACCTACTGCGACAAGACCTAGATTGTACGAACAGTACAATAGACTATTACCAAAACTGAAAATTTACTAGAAAACCTTACCAGATAAACAAGTATCGAAAGCCTCTTCTTGTAAATTTGTCTGTTCTTAGCTTAGAGAATATAACAGTTGGATATAACACATTCAGCAATCTGTAAAAGATTAATATATAATAAACAAAATACCCGAATAAAACATATCAATAACAAAAATCACTTTAAATTACATGCAAGGACCTATCGACTGGATCTTCCTATATAATAACTGTATAATCTATGACTGGATCGCCCAATGTGTCCTTACTGCTACTGCACTGCGCAGTCAAATTGTTACCATAGACATGCTGTTGAATTGTACCTCTTTAGTTATACCATATATTTACATTGATAGAACTCTATAAAAACAAATTACCTACATCAATTTTAAATATTATGACTTCAATCAATCTGCCTAACCTTTTCCCAGTCTAACCGGATGCAGTTGAATACCAGTATTTTACATGGAACGACTGCCTATCTGGCCTTCACAATCTAGTTACTAGGTAACACGATACCCTTGATAAGACTGGTTGTCAGACTTTTGGGCTTCTGACTACCCGTAATGACTGTCAAAGATCTATGAATGACAGCCGGGTCTCCGGGATATGTAATGGATGGTCATCCATCCACGAATCGACCACGGCAAGCGTAGCTTAACCTTTGATCGACCCGTAGGGCTGATATTATTCAGCCACGAGCCCCCACAAATTTTAAGACTTAATAATCACAAAATTCTCTGGACCTAGAAAGAAAAGAAAGAAAATACATTTTTACCATTGCCACTCGAAAAAGGGCATTCGATTCATCGATAACAGTGAATAAAACTCTCTTTTAGTCACTGAGTGAATAAAAACATTTTGAATTTGGAACAAGCACGAATTATACGAATTATGTAAGTAAAATAAATAAAACGTGCTGAAAGTACCTACTGGCTGGCTAAATGGAGCTATTCCATAGATCTATACAATTAAATTAAAAAAAAAAATATCCCGCCAATTTTAGTTACGTTCTTTTCTGTCTGTTATCGTGATTGTTTTATGTCATTGGAAAATCTATTAACATAATTATATTAAAATAAGTTCTTCCAGTGACGAAAATGAGACACTGACTCCGGAATCATTTCGTTCTAAAGCAGCAATTATATTAGATAATTTGCTGCCGCCAAAATCTTGGGAGTTTTTTTTGAAAACATACAATTTGTTCTGCGACTGGAAAATCACGAATGGCGCCAATTCCTTCTCAGAGTCCGTATTTCTTAACTATTTCAACGAATTTACCAAAACTAAAAAGCCGACGACACTTTGGAGCATATATTCTATGCTAATTACCGATTATATTATAAATGTGATAAATATAAACACATAGTATTTGTTTTCACGCAGCTAATGGTAAAGAGTGTACACAACTCGTAAAAAGAATATCATCTCGGTGCTATGTATCCCTCGCGCCGCTCAGGACTCTTATCTAGAATCCTTCGCTGCTCTCGGGATCCAACTTAGTCCCTCGAATTAAATTCCCTTTTTTCACTTGTTGTATAATATACTATTATTTACCACAGACTAAAAGGCACACAATATTATAATATATAGCTGATAAAAAAAACAAGTAAAAAAGTGTAAAGTGCGATGTAAGAAATTAGCAGGAAAGTGCGCCTCACAGCTGCGCCAAAAAGACCCAGATAACTTATGCCTGACGCTGATTTTCAACTGGGCCTGAAGTGTGAGCTGACGGATGAAAATCAGTTTTATACTGCAACGTGTGAATGCATATTTAAATTAAATACATTTAAGCCAGAAAAAATAATAACGAATATGTACATAAATAGTGTGATTTTGAATAAAATTGCAAAATAAAACAAAAAGACTGCTAAATTGTTATAAAATAACAATGGCGAAATGCTACCAAGTGTTGGCTTTATTCAACCTTTAATTTTGTACTGAAAAGCATACGATTCTCAACGAGTCTGTATGTCGCGATTAAGAAGTTCACCACATTTCCCCCTAACGGCCAAACCCAATAACCTATCTATCACCAGTTTTGGCATACTGGAGATAGAAAAACCTATCTATCTATGATTTTAACGTCCCAATTATCTATAAGAGATTATAGAATCTTACCGGCCTGACATAAGGACACAGATAGAATTATACTGTCTACCATCAATAGCGATCTGTCTTTTACTGAAAATAGGTTATTGAGTTCGGCTGTAAATTTATAAATAAATGAGACGGGCCCATGATAGACCTTCATTAACATGTAAAAAAAGAAATCCTTCGAAAGGAGTTTGAACAAAAACCTGTTTTAAACGATGCGAGACTTCCACGTTGACACGTTGTCATAATTTATTAATCCGTGCACCTACTGCTCCCGAGATTCGTGATATCAATACCGTTCCACATAGCTTCATTCAGTTTGGTGTGACGCCAAAAGACTCCATCTTAGGAGATAATAAGTCACTGTAATGGCTATTCGGTCACTGCCACCTACGTACCCGGCTGACTGTAAGCTTTCTTCATTGATAAACGCTCTTAGGAAATTAAGTGTCGCCTAAGATATGGGCGATTTAACTTCACCCTTCCTTGATCGCTGATTTTTTATAGTTTTTATTAATTTTTCCGGTTTAGTTGGGTTTAAGTTTTGATGAATATACGATTTACGTAGGCAAATCATGTAAAAACATAACATCATGCCTGTTTTCAACGATGGGTTAAGGTGACATGTAAAAACTGGGAAAACCGAACTGGTTGGGAATAAGAAAGAGAAGATTCCACATGCGAAAAAAGAGAGCGCAACAATGCGCTGGAACCAAAATAAAAATAAACGTAAGCGCTAAACCAAATAAAAATTGTTTAAAAATAAACTAAGCTATCTATCAAAAATATTTTCAGCCAGAATTTTCAATTACCTAACACGCACATTTTGAATGCAATTTTGCAATGAAATCACTTAGGATTTTAGAAGTAAGTATAGAAAAAAATATATAAAAAAGTAGAGGTCTTTTCGGAATTAAGTTCTATGGAGGAAATTTAACCCATTGAGTTTTCCTTTAGTCAGAATATTCTGTACGTCGTTGGTTACACTGTCTTTGAGCTGGCCTAGCGTTTTATGGAGTTTCAATAGAATAAGAGGCCAGCTTATATACAGCTTTTGTTGCCACTGAAGTATGGCCAGTCAGTAAAAACTAGCAACCCGCCTCGCCTCGGCACTAATTATCTATAGCCAGATGACTTGTGGAGGATGATTGAAATACTATCTTGAATTCATGCAAGCCTAGTTAGTACTTTTTGTTAGGTTAGTGTGCCAAATTTCATCCAACTCTTATTCGTGGGATAATAATACTAATAATTGTCAGGCAGGGGCCATAGTCCTTCCATAGTTTTAGATAACCAGTCCACTTTAGCCATCCAAACCCATAGCCCAATATTTTTTTTTCTCCATATCCTGCAATAGTCCTACACCAACCGGGAGTTGTCCTTGGGTGCACTTGCATAGTACGCACAAGGATAATCGTCGGTTGGTGCCTCATTTCCATTGAAAGCGTCTAACGGGCCTCTGCGAGTTGGCTTCGGCCCCTCATATGCCTTTCAAAGGTCCGGGACCCTAGGGTCCCGAGAAATATAAAAAAAAAACTAATAATTGAAATACTATCTTAAGAATTCAAGATTTTTCAATTCAATTCAATTTTTTTTTGTGTTTTGGTAATTTATGCAAGCCTAGCACTTTTTGTTAGGTTCCTTTTCAAAAAAAAAATATGACACAAAATTAGCAAAATCCAAAAAAAAATCTGTTGATGTTGCTAGGCTAATCTGAACATTGCCTGAGAATTTCATCAAAATCATTCGAGCCGTTTTGGAGTCTATAGGGAATATAAATATGCATACATACACACATGCACACACTCATCAATTTTTATATAATATACAGATTACCAGAAAGTTTTGTCAGCACTATACACATCTTTTTGGGCAACCATGTTAAAAGTTAGAGTTAAAACGCCACTAAAACGAACTTTTGTCTCGAAGGACCAACTCTGGCACTCGACTAAAATTGCGTAATAGATTTTTTTGTAAAGAGAGCACATTGTACTAAATTAATAATGTAGGTGCATTAGCGAATTCTTCCATGCTAAGCTCTCATCTCCTCGACATGATTAAATAAAATATTTAGATATATTTGCGATCTAAGGACAAAGAAGTTTTTTTACCTAAGACTGAAGTAAAAGGAAAAGAAGACGATAATAAATAATTTACATCAAAAATCAACATTTCCGAAGTAAAAACGATGTTATAATTAAAAAGAAAAAAGAAACGGAGAAAGAAGACATGACTAAATTGACAATTTATGAGCCGGCGTCGAAAGAAATTGTCTACGAGACACACTTCTTTTAAAGATATAGCAGAAATTGCAATTTGGCATTGTAGCCAGTGGCATTTTGGACTGAAAAAGCGGATTTTATTAAGTCTGTTGTATTAATACGCCCATTCTTGGGAGACGGAAAAACAGCTCCGATAACAAATGAAGTCCCGAAAGTAAAAGTCTTCAAAAGGCTTCATAATTTTGTTGTTGTGAATACAAAATCCTGCTTTTTAACTTGATCATTGTTTTGGTCGTTTTCTTTTATGGAGTTAAGTAATAGAAATTTGAGATGTATTAGTTACTTGAGTACCGCGATCCTTGAAAGTATTCGTCTGTTTCGATTTTTAAACAGGCTTGCCTTGATACTTCTCAAACCCAGTTATTCCTTCATTGATGTGTTTCTAATTTTGTAAGGAAAACCAACGAAAACTTAATTTCAGCCATTATTACACCTAAGTTAACTTAGTAGATATTCTTCACGCGTCAAAATACCCTAGAACAAGGTAACCACGCTTTATATTAACATAACATCACGCCTTGTTTCCTCGAAGGGTTAGGCAGAGGTGTACTTAAAGTACACCCACATTTCGCCAGTTATGTTTAAGTCCCATGTAATAGGGGGCGAGCCTATTGCCATCAACCGGGCACAAATCCAGACTCCGGGCTGCCACTGAGAAATTCCAGATGGAAAAACCCAATAACACTTTGCCCGACCCGGGAATCGAACCCAGGACCTCATGCTCAGCAGTAGCACTTGCGACCACTAGACCAACGAGGCAGGCTTTGTATTATTCAGAATAAAAAAATATACAAGGTGGAACAGGTCGGTTAATATTCCTTTACACCACGTAAAGAGAATCATGTTCTTTACCAGTATACAAACAAGCAATCAAATCCAATGAATACTCTAGGCACAGGAAATTATTTCTCATTTTCTTATTTCCAACATGATGTAGATCTGAGTCCGTAATAATAGGTAAACATTGCCGCAGCCGCGCCCCGCACCCTGCACCGCACCGTTGGTCAGTGACTTTTCGTAGATAAAGCGTGTTTATTGTTTATGCAGTTGATTCTGCTATTTGATTTAATTATATTTGATTTTGCTATTTTGTTTGAAAACTGCAATTTTTTAATTTTCCGTTAACTACTAATCTTCGTGTTTTAAAATATTTCGATGGACTAGTACTGTGCTTGTTTTAATTTAATGTCGTACGACCAGTATCAAAGTTCCAAAGACGTCACGTTCACACGACCCACCCGATCTCACGTTCTTTATCTTTCATAACTTAAAATAAAAATTAAATGACACAAAGCCCCGAAACTTGTACAATAAACCGTACAAATTGAATCATAGTCGTAGAATTTTACGAAATAGATTATGAAGTTGTGGCATAATTCAGTATCCCGAGTTAATCTTTTGGTTGAGTTTTAAAAAAGACATAGTATTTCATTGTTGGAGCTGCTCCCTGTGCGCCGGTAGTTTGAAACTGCCTGAACGGTATTTTTCACCAGCGGTTTCGTATGAAGAATTGCTAGTGCAAAAATGAGGAAAAAGTGCAGTTTTCCGTGTAAAGCCTGCCAATAACTGTGGAAAGTAGCTTCAGTTTTATGCAACCAATTTTATCTCCTTATTCTATACTTCTATCGTGACCTGACCTTACATTTTATGGACGTTAGAGTCGGACTTATCACCGGACGAAAGGGTCATGGAATATTCTTGAATTAAAAAAAAAACCCAAATCACAGACAGGAGGCTTGTGTCCCCGCCAAGCATTAGGAACTTTATAAGCTGATTATGCTAACCAATGCTTAGGCTTCTATTAAAAAAAAATAAAGGTAAAAAAAACTATAACCCAACTATGTACAAAAAGGGGTCTAAAAGGACGAAACAAGAAAATAATTCAAATAGAAATCCAGAAATGCATAGGTATGTACAAAAATGGTCAAAGTAGAGCCGTGGTAGGAGCGACCACAGTCTACTACCCTACTCTACTGTATACTATACATACCATGTCTGTTTAATGGAGGTGTTCCTGGCACCCACATAATCATAGTAGGTATACAGTGGGTGCGACCACGGTTCTACCTTGACCATTTTGGTACATACCTATGCATTTCTGGATTTCAATTATTTAATTATTTTCTTGTTTCGCCCTTTTTAGACCTCTTTTTTACGTAGTTGGGTTATAGTTTTTTTTAACTTTATTTTTTATTTAATACTTTTCCGTTTCCCGATTGGGCATATATACACTAGCCGTGCAATATTTTAATTTTAAACATATATTTTGACTTAAACAATATGATATATATGTATATACCAACATATTTGTAATGTGCTCGCCAAGACCTTTCTTTTGATACCAAATACGTGATGATTATCTCGGTTTAATTTTTTCGAGGTTGGAATCTTAGGTTTTAATTCCATCATATAAAGTTTTGATAAAATGTATATAGCCTATGTTACCCGGGCCATACGAATCTATTGACATCTGATTCATTAAAATCGGTTCAGTACTTTAGGCGCTACGGTAGAACATACATAGACTGCCAAAATCATTACCCTTCCTTTTGGCTTCGCCGTAGTCGGGTAAAAAAGCAGTTCATAGTCTAAGAGGCAAACTACTAAAGGGCATTCAACAAAAAAGACAGCAATTAGGTACAATGAAAACGAACTAACTGTTTTAATATTCAGACAGTGGAGGTGAAATTAAAAATGTTGAACGCAGCACTGTCAGACAACATGGCTGCCTACTGCACTGGACATAAATTATCTAGGTTAACCCTCGCCTGACGTGACCCACTTATAGTGCTTTATTCCGTTGTTTGGTACGATGGATACCCGTTTGCCCAATAGCGGATGCAGAATTTTAAGTGTGAAAAGTGACTGGATTTTGCACCTACTAAGTATTCCTTCATAAATGTGTTATAAACGATACTGAGTGGCTATTATCATAACATGCTTGTTGAGGTAAAGAGTATTAATGCTATATCCCTACAGAGCTCAATAGTTATTACAAAAAAAAAGTTTTATAAAAAATACTTTTCATTTAACACGTTAACTGCCAAGGTATATTTTCTATATTCTCCAAAATTAATTTCTTGAGTATTGATTCCAAATGGTTTAATATGAATAATTATGTATAAAAAGTGTTCCCTTTTGTTTATTTTAATAGATAATTGAAAATAAAAAAACTGTCAGTCACCGGTGGCTGACGTGGCCTGAACAGATAGTGACTCTGTCAGGCACCGGTGACTGACATGGCAGTTAACGTGTTAACTTTATTTTTTTACATTTATATCCGTAATTTGTATGTTGTACGTAATAAAGAGTGTTCTATCTATCTATCTTGCCTATGGTGCGTGCGGTTGAATTAATAAGCCTTGCAGAATTCTCTGTACGAAGGTGATTATTAAGAGCTCATTTAGATATATTTTTCGTGGTCCATGTCCAACAGATATCTAACAATGAAAATCCTCAAATTGATCCTCCCTAAAAAACAACGTCACTTCTACCAACACTAACAGTCTATCGCGACCTCCCGCAATTTTTCCGATATTTCTCCTTCAAAAAGCTTCAAAAATCACAAAAAAAAACTTGGCTCCGTCTTTTTTCAACTTACTGGAGCATTGGGACGAGTGAACTTTTTCTTTTTTGTTTGCTTACCCATCACTACGTCAGTGTCCGGTGAGACATAACCTCGAATATCAAAATAAACTTAAGGTCGAAGGGGAGGGGTGCTTGGACAGGAAACCTCCCCGTGTGCCTGTGGGCTGGAATTCCCTTATGGATGCGTCCGGGGGGAAGGCCAGTCACCGGGACGGTGCACCCTGGGGTACGGGCAATGACTCCCCATTAGGTACTGTGTGCCTAAGGGGTCTTGTTGCCCGTATGCCAATATCCTGTCAGAAGTACGCTCCAACGTGTGTCTCTCTGCGCTCTAAGCAGAGACGCACAGCGGCGGAGTAAGAGCGGGCTCGGTGTGCACTAACTCTGCCGCCGGGCAGGCAGGAAGAGGCCTTCTCTTTCTGCCACCGTTGTTCTCGTAGCCCCGAAGATTGTCAAGGTCATGTCTCTGACTTTTGACGGGGGTCGAGGGTCTTGGCTTAACCGCCCGGGCCGCGAGGAAGAAAACCTCTATAAAAAATCACCCCAAACCTCCAAGCGGCGGCGCACCGTGAGGGAGGTTGATAGCTTGACTAATGGGTAGCTAAATTAGTCGCTAGTGCGAACCACTAGATTTTGAGACAATATAAAGTTTTTACTCGTGGGAACAAACATGGATCCAATAACTAAAAACAAAAACCGTAGAGAAGAGGAGGGAAGTGATGCGGGGTCGGAGTCCGACGCCGTATCTGGCGCGAAGGGCTCATATAAGAGCCAAGAGCGCGAAGTGGTTGGGGCGGCTAAGAGGAACCTAGAGTTCTTGAAAAAGCGCCCCAAACCGGGGGATGGCCAGGAGTCTTCCTCGGACGGATGGGTGAGCTCGGCCCGTAAAAAGATCAGCCGGCGGGGTGGGGCCCATGAAAGGGGTGTGGGCAGAGGGCTCACCAAAGAAGCCAGCAAGCCGAGCCCAGCCAGCCCGGCCGAGCCAGAGTCGCAGTTGGGGTCAGTCTCGGCTGGGTCGGAGTCAGCAGGTGGTGAGCCGGACGCCGCTGGCGGCTCCAATTCGGAGCAAACGATCAGGTTCGCAGAGGTCGTGGCAGCCGCGATCAAGAGTGTGGCCTTGAAGAGGACTCAGTCCTCTAAAGACAAGGCCATATCGGCAGCCAGGGCCTCCATTATGGCGGCAGCGGAGGCCAGTCACCTCAGGCCCCCGTCGGACGGAATGACAGGGATGCGGGCGGAGGTCGCTCGCTTGACAGCCGCCATGGAGCTTCTCCGAAAGGAGAATGAGGAGCTCCGAGCGGACCTGGCCAGGCTCCGAGGAGCTGGCCCCCGGGAGGTGCCACAGGGGGAGGCGCGGCATGGGCAGGTCGGGCCCGTGCCTGCTGAGGACCGGGTTCTGGCCCTGGTCCGGCAGGAGCTGGCTGCCTTCCGAAGCCGGTTTTCCGCCCTGGAGGCCATAGTCCTGCGGCCCCCGCTAGCGGCGAGCCAGCCGGCCTCGGGCCAGCGGAAGGCGGCATCGTATGCCGCCGCCGCGGCTGCCACGGTCAAGCCTGCATCAACGGGGCAGGCGAAAGGCGGGGCCGTGCAGGAACCCGCGAGGGCCCCAGCCCCGGCGGCGAAACGGCCGCCCCCGCCTCCTAAATCTCCTCCGGCTGACGCCGAATGGCAAGTAGCCGGGGAGAAGAGGAAGGCGGGTAAGGCAGCAAGGGCGGCCAAAAAGAAGGAGAGGCGGCAGCGGCGCAAGGAGCGAATCGTCGCGGCTAGGCTCCGTGCCCCGAGGTCCGCAGCTGTAGTGATCACACTACAGCCGGAAGCGGAGAAGAAGGGCGTGTCCTACCGCGACGTGCTTGCCAAGGCGAGGGAGGCGGTGAACCTCGAGGAGCTCGGCGTTGCCGATGGCATCCGAATAAGGGTCACTGCGACTGGGGCCCGGATGCTGGAGGTTCCCGGTGCGGCCAGCGGCCCGACCGCTGACGCTCTGGCCGAGAGGCTTAGGGCGTCCCTAAATGCGGACGAGGCCCGAGTGTCCAGACCCACCAAGTGCGCGAACATGCGCATACTGGGTTTGGACGATTCAGCGACGGAGGGAGAGGTGGTGGCCGCCGTTGTTAGGACTGGAGGGTGCTCAGCCGAGCAGGTTAGGGTAGGCACCATCCGTCCTGACTTCACGGGGATGCGAACTGTTACAGTGAGCTGCCCCGTGGCGGTGGCCCGAAAAATAACTGGGGAGGGCCAAAGGCTCAAGGTGGGCTGGGTTTCCACGCAGGTGAAACTGCTGGAACCCAGACCTCTGAGGTGCTTCCGCTGTCACGTGGGCAACCACGTGGGAGCTAAATGCACCTCGGAGGTGGACCGTAGCGGCTATTGCTTCTGCTGTGGTCAGCCCGGTCACAAGGCCGGCTCGTGTAAAGCCGCGCCGCACTGCTTCGCGTGTGCGGCAGCTGGCAAGCCGGCCAATCACCGGGCTGGGAGCAAGGCCTGCGCTCCACCCGCCAAACCCAGGGGCAGCAAGCCCTCTGCCACCAGCGTCACCGCCGAAGCCGCCACCACTGCCGCCGTCGCCGCTGCCGCCTCCGCCGCTGCCGCTTCCACTGTCGCCGTCGCCGCAACCACCGCGGCAGGGCCCTCACAGGGGGTTCGGGAGGGGGCTGATATGGAGTGCCAATAATGGCCCCATTACGCCTCCTCCAGGCGAACATCAACCACTGCGCCTCCGCTCAGGATCTGTTGCTCCAGAGCATGGCGCAGTGGTCGATTAACATCGCCGTGGTCGCTGAGCCGTACTTTGTCCCGCCCAGGGATGACTGGGTGGAGGACCTGAGCGGCTCAGTGACTCTAATTTCATCGGCCGCCGCCGGTACCCCGTCCCTCGAGGCGGTCAAGAGGGGACGGGGTTGCGTGGCAGCACGGTTCGGGGAGATTGTCGTGGTAGGGGTATACTTCTCCCCGAACCGAACTCTCGCCGAGTTCCACAACTCCCTTGCGGAGTTGAGAGTCGTCGTCGTCGGATTCCGTTCCCTCCCTGTACTCGTCCTCGGGGACTTCAATGCCAAGAATGTGGCTTGGGGTTCCCGGCATACGGACACACGGGGCAGGATGGTGGAGGACTGGGCTCTGGAGACGGGCCTGGTCGTCCTAAACCGGGGTTCTGTCCCCACGTGTGTGCGGATGCGGGGTGAGTCAGTGGTGGACATTTCGTTCGCCAGCCCCGCTCTGTCGCCGCGTGTCCTCGACTGGCGCGTCATGGAGGGGGTGGAGACCTACTCCGATCACCGGTACATCCGGTTTGACGTCTCCGCCCAGACCTCGAGCGCGCCGGTCCGACAGGCCCCGAGTGGTCCGCGGTGGGCGTTGAAGCAGCTGGACCGGGAGCTCCTCCTGGAAGCCTCGATCGTGCAGGCCTGGGTGTCACCACTGGACAGGCCTGCTGACATCAATGACGAGGCGGGGTGGTTCCGGGAGGCCATGTCCGAAGTATGCGACGTGGCAATGCCCCGGGTCCGGCCCGGACGCGCCCGGCGCCAGGTGTGCTGGTGGTCGCC
The DNA here is from genome assembly GCA_947568875.1 of Fissipunctia ypsillon. Classification (NCBI taxonomy): domain Eukaryota; kingdom Metazoa; phylum Arthropoda; class Insecta; order Lepidoptera; family Noctuidae; genus Fissipunctia; species Fissipunctia ypsillon. The sequence continues at coordinate 6,982,745 of OX387659.1, read as the reverse complement.
GGAGTTGACGTCTCTGCGCGACACGTGCGTTGCTGCGCGACGCCGGTACACCAGGCACCGCAGGCTCCGTATCCGCCCTCCGGATACGGAAGCCATTCAGGCGGAGCTGTACGAGGGGTACAGAGCGGCGAAGACCGCCCTCCGAGCGGAGATCCTGCGGGCCAAGGGACTGGCCCGTGAGGAGTCGCTGGAGACTCTGAACAGGGACCCGTGGGGACGCCCCTATAAAATGGTGCGGAACAAGCTCCGCCCATGGGCTCCCCCGCTGACGCAGAGTCTCCGGCCCCAGCTCGTGGAGGACGTGGTGAGCGCTCTGTTCCCTTCGCGAGGGGAACATACTCCCCCGCCCATGGCTCCGCCTCCTGCGGTGTCGGATGCGGACCACGCAGCCGACGATGACGACGATGCTCCGGAGGTGACCGAGGTAGAGCTGAGAGTGGCGGTGCGCAGGCTGAATGCCAAGAATACCGCCCCAGGACCCGACGGCTTACCTGGAAAAGCCTGGGTCCTGGCCTTGGAGGCTCTCGGGCCTCGACTAAGGGGGCTCCTAAGCGCATGCTTGGAGAGGGGCCAGTTCCCGCTTCAATGGAGGACAGGGAAACTGGTCCTCATTAAGAAACCGGGGCGCCCTGCGGACTCGCCGTCCGCTTACCGGCCCATCGTGCTGCTCGACGAGGTGGGCAAGCTCTTTGAAAGAGTCATTGCAGACCGCCTTGTCGGGCGGCTGGTGAGGGTGGGGCCGGATTTGGCGGAGAGCCAGTTTGGTTTCCGCAAGGGGCGCTCTACGGTGGACGCCATCATGCGCGTACGAGCCCTCACGACGGGGGATGCTGTGGCCCGGGGTGGGGTCGTCTTGGCGGTGTCTCTAGACATCGCCAATGCCTTCAACACCCTGCCCTGGAGTTGCATCAGGGAGGCACTCCGGTATCACCGAGTGCCGACCTACCTCTGTCGCGTGGTCGAGGCCTATCTGACGGACAGGGCCGTCATCTACCCCGGTCACCGGGGAGAGTGGAACCGGCGAGAGATGTCGTGCGGTGTCCCGCAGGGATCGGTTCTGGGACCGCATCTGTGGGACATCGGGTACGACTGGGTGCTGCGCGCCGACCTCCCTGGTGGCGTCAGCGTAGTTTGCTACGCTGACGACACGCTGGTCCTGGCGCAGGGGAGGTCGCACCAGGCGGCGGCCGAATTAGCGGCACGCGGGGTTGCGACAATCGTAGAGAGGATCCGGCAATTGGGACTCGAGGTGGCCTTGCACAAGTCCGAGGCCATGTGTTTTCATGGTCCTCGGAACGCACCACCATCGGGTTCCCAAATAACGGTAGGAGGGGTTCTCATCGGTGTCGAGTCGACGATGAAGTACCTGGGACTCGTCCTCGACAGCCGGTGGAATTTCGTGGAGCATTTCCGACGTTTGGCTCCCAGACTGGAGCGGGCCGGGGCTGCCTTGGGGCGGCTCCTGCCCAATCTGGGGGGTCCAAACGCCTCCTGCCGGAGGCTCTACGCGGGGGTCGTGCGGTCCATGGCCCTTTACGGAGCTCCGGTGTGGGCGCGTTCCGTGAGGCGGCGACCGGTCCGTCGGTTGAACGCGTCCCAGAGGGTCATGGCCATCCGGTTAGCCCGGGGATACCGCACGGTCTCCGGGGAGGCGGCGAACCTCCTTGCCGGATTACCGCCATGGGATCTGGAGGCAAAAGTCCTCGCGCACATCTGGGAGTGGCGCGAGGAGGCAGGACGCCGGGGCGTAACTCCGTTGCCGCGAGAAATCGCGGCACGGCGGACAGAGCTCCGGCAGGATCTCATGGCGGCATGGAGAGTGCGATTGTCGCAACCCAGCGCTGGGCACGCCACAATTGCGGCGATAAGTCCCCTCTTTGAGGAGTGGCTGGAGAGGCGCCACGGCGTCCTCACCTTCCGCCTGACGCAGGTCCTCACCGGACACGGGTGCTTCGGGAGGTACCTGTTCCGGATAAGGTGGGAGGAAACGCCCGGGTGTCACCACTGTGTGGATCGCCCGGAGGACACGGTGGAGCATACGGTGGAAGTCTGCCCGGCTTGGGCGGAGCACCGCCGTGTCCTCGCGGAAGCGATCGGCGGCGGCGATCTCTCGCGTCCGGCCCTGGTCCAGGCCATGGTACGGAGCGAGAGTGCATGGGAAGCCATTACCTCCTTCTGCGAAGCAGTAATGCTCGTGAAGGAGGAGGCGGGACGCGTGAGGGAGAGGCAAGCTTTGCACCCTCACGCCCCTAGTCGCCGCAGGAGACGCCCTGGGCGTCGGGAATCGGCAGCCGATTCCCGGCCACCGTAGGCGCGGGCTTGCGGACGGCGAGCAATGGGTAGCTCGCCGTCCGGTAAGGACCAGGCCCGAGTCGACGGCGCGTCGTGTTCCACGCGCGCCTCAAAGAGATGTCAGCACTATTGACGGGGTCCGCTAGGGCCGATGCCAGCTAGGGTTGCGGGATGTTCGAAAGAGTTACCGTGGCCCCGGCACAGGCAACAGAAGGAACACGGGTGGGTTTTAGTCAGTAAAAGTCTGACACGCCCTCCCGCTCCGCCCAGAGCGGGAGAAGTCATTTGATGATTTCCCATCCACAAAAAAAAAAAAAAAAAAAAAAAGGTCGAAGGGGAAGTTTTATCTGCCCTTTGCCTTTTTATTAGTTTCTATCATGAAGGGGACTGGGAGTTTTTGGCACAATTAAAGTTTGATTAACTTTATAGGAATATAAAAGTAGAGACCTATTTACTTATTTTTATTATTAAAAAAAAGAAACAGTTCAAAGAGATTGGAAATAAAACAATTTTTAAACGTGTGGAACTGTTCGTATTTTTCTGTTCTTTTATTTTTGTCCGTTTATATATGTTTACATAAATGGTTAATTAAATAAATAAAAATGATACTGTAAACTGCAATGTCCAGATACTATCAAATTCAAACGCTTTGTTAACTTCCTTATAATCATAGTGATGCGAAACCTTTTTCGATCACTGATTTCGGAAGAAATGACATGGCAGCAAATTCTAAGTCGTTAATTTTCTACTCAGCATAATAAAACTATTCGCTGACACCAGGGGTCCGGTTTGGCTTCATATTTCAATAATCCTCTATTTTTCCACCAATGAATGCGACCAATGAACTGGAGTTCCCGATAACCAATTCAATGACTGCAATATCTTTCGCCAACCACATTTTCTAGAGCGGCCACAAGTTTTAAAATGTTGCCCGCGCATTAATATTGATATCCATTGCTTGGAGTTTTATGTACACCGCAGATAGGATAAAACATCAAAATAAATGATCAGTTCCTGTATGAAAAACATGTAGTTACGTGTATACTCTGTATAGGTAGTCAAGGAAGGGTTAGATATAAGGAGAGGCAATAAATAAACATTATTTTACCAACCAATTTATTTTTTGGTAAAAAATAAGCTAAGTACTCAGTAAGCTGCTTTTGTAGACTCAACGTACGCAATGTTCATAACATTCAAACTCTAGCTTGCGTATAAAGCGCTGAGTAGATTATGGTCATGATGGACAATTCGTCCGCGACGACAGAACGTATTGGTAATCTATGCAATAAAGCAAACGTATAGGACAGACTCCCAGGATTTCCATAAGACTCCAAATTGACAAATAGCGCTTAAGGAAAACGTAAAGAAATCGGTTAATGTGTATATTTCTGTTACAGACGGCGGTCAAAGTGGAAACACACTCATGTCGACACGCGACAAAGAAGACGAATTCACATAAAAACCAAAATCAGAAAGTCATACCATGTAAGTAACAAAGAGCCGCTTATTTTCCTCTTTCGTATACATTCGTAGGTACTGAAGTTTCATCGCTTCCCTTCTACATATTTATGACTTTATTCTCCGGTATATTTATTTGTCAGTTTGAGTAGGTATGATTTACATTACGGTTTGTGACTGAGGATTTAAGACTCCGCGTAAAAAGATGATGCCTGTAATTTGTACTAAGGCTTTTACAGTGTTTTCTTAGGGTTCCGTACCTCAAAAGGAAAAAATGGAACCCTTATAGGATCACTTCGTTGTCCGTCTGTCAAGACCCTTTTTCTCAGGAATGCGTGGAGGTATCAAGTTGAAATTAACATCAAAAACGTAAGCCTATAGTCCTTTGGAGCTCTAAAAAAATCAAGCTTCTAAGTCAACGCAATAAAAATATACGGCAATTTATGCGACATATTTTGATACTCGCAAATAAATCAAAACTTATAAGGTACTTCCCGTTGACCTAGAATCACGAAATTTGGCAAGAAGCAAGGTCTTACCGAAAAAGTAAAGGAAAAGTCCGAAAATCGTTAATTTTTTTTGTTTTATGACATAAAAAAATAATTTGTTGTGATTAAAAACTTACATTTGCAGTTGGATAATTGACGGATATCGATGTATGGGAGACCATGTTTTTCAACTGCAATGTTAAGTTTGTTTTTGGGATAAATTCATCCCAACTACGGAACCCTTCATTGTGCGTGGTCCAACATGCACTTGGCCGGTTTTTTTACTAAAACGTTTGCATTTTAAGCTAAAAATCAAACTATTCGGGAACTTATTATAATTATCTATAAAAAAATTACGTTCCATGAAAAAAAGAAGCTTGTTTTATTACCTAATTATGAAAAAGCCTTTTCTTAAACGCCACAATTAAAAGGTATGCTAGTCCATCCACAGGTTTATTACCTCATTCTTGACATTCCACAAAGTACGTTTTTATTCCTGGCTCCCCATAAACCTTCCTATAAAAGAGAAATCTTTTTTATGGCTTAATCGAGGTCTTAGCACGTTAAACTTACATCTCGGTCCATTCAATGGCGGCAAAAGTCATTTGTGAGTGGGGAACTTTATTTTAATGTTGCTTGGTTTTGACACGGTCGTTTTTAACTATAAATTGGCCTTTTCAACTTGTCTGGGTCTGTGCTCAATTGGGGTAGTTATAAGAACATTGCTTTGGCGTCGCTTTGACGGTATAATGTCTAATAAAGAGTTGATTGATTCAATAAAAAGATTATTTAAGTTGAATTGTTTTATGTTAAGTGATGTTAAAAAATTTTCAGACAGATATTTCAACAAATACATCATACATACATAAACTCATGCCTTCTTCCCATGGGGTAGGCAGAAACTATAGAACGCCACCGGCTATACGATTCTTACATACCTACTCCTTTTGCCTCGTTTATGTTCATATCATCTGGACATACAAGCACGCCGGTTGCGAGTACTACGCACCTGACCTTTCTGAAGAACATCACCAATAAAGTCACTGTATGTCCTCCTAGGGCGTCCCCTCCCGGCGTTTCCACTCATATCTGCTGTGTAAATATCTTTTGCTAATCGCCATTCATTCATCCTCTCAATATGACCAAACCATCTAAGCATAGTCTTTTAAATTTTGGTCGCTACATCTTCTTTTAAGCCGCACCGTTGCGCGTCGCCTCAACAAACACGTTTACGTGATAATTGTATTATAATTAATTATTTCAAAGATAAATGCTCAAATCTGGGTTTGGCAAAAATAATCTTTTAGTACTTTTGTTATTTCCAAATGAAAGGCTAAGCATAGTTCTACAAAAATAATAAAACCCATGACTTACCTATCTGAAGATTTTGATAGCCATGGTTTTCCTTATCAGTTAAACTTTAGCAACCAGATTTAATCACATACATAGCTAATTAATTACATTACAATTACATTACAAAATAAATAAGTAAACTTCAAAATTCATTCACTGCCTCGTTGGTCTATTGGTTGCTAGCGCTACTGCTGAGCATGAGGTTCTGGGTTCGATTCCCAGGTCGGGCAAAAAGTTGTTGGGTTTGTCCATCAGGAATTTTTCTCTAGCAGCGCGGAGTCTGGTTTTGTGCCCGGTTGATGGCAATAGGCCCTCCCCCCCTATTACATGGGACTTAAATATAACTGGCAAAATGTGGGTGTCCTATAGTTACACCTCTGCCCAACCCTTCGGGGATAATAGGCGTGACGTTTATGTTATGTTATTGTTAAAAATCTATTTCTTGTTATTAATTAAACCGATTGAACCAACACTGACACCAGCATTCAGTGTATACCGACGTCTGCAATTTGTCCTCGAATAAAGTCACAATAGAAACTTGTGAGCTTTGGAAACTGCGGCTTACTGTACATTGTTACTGTTGAACAGCTTCGTTACCGCGCGGTTTTGTCTGGCGACGTCTGAGACAACCGCTTCTATTGTTTGAAAGGGTTTTTGATTTGAGCGTTGATTTTGGTGGAATTATTTTTCAATTTGATGGTAGGTCTGGGTGTTGGTCTTTCAGTGATGCTTTTAGGATAAAATAAAAGGGATAAAATAAATAAATAAAATATATTTCATTCAGACTTTAAATGTCCATATTTTGTTAGTACAACATTATCATAAAACTATGTTTGTAGTAAGGTGAAGTAAAATAATAAAAAAGACGACACATTTCTTTAAAATAAATAAAAATTAAAATAAAATTGAAATACTGAATATCACATTTCTTTTTGCTAGACGATTTTTTTGATGATCTTGCTCACATAAAGTCATCAATAGGAGGACTTTTTATGTGGATTACTGCAGAATAAATTAGATAGCAATGTCTAATATTTTTTTTGGTTAAACACTAGTATTTTTTACAGAATTAAATAATTAACTGACGGGAAACATTTTGTAATGTAACCCATAATATTTGCATGCTATGATATAAGCAAAACATGTGCTCTAATATATTTTTAAAACAACTCTATAAACAATGTTTTATGCAAATAAATATTATTTCTATTTCTATAGAAATTTTGATTAGGAGTTTTGTGTATAAATATGGATCGCTATAAGAGTAGGAGAAGACCAAAGAAATGATAGATAAACTGTGTTTAAGATGATATGGCTAGAAAGGTCGACTACCGATATGACGACTAATACAGAAGTATGGAAGAAAAAGACTCGCGTCGACCTTAAATAAATTGTAATAAGGGCAGGAGAATGATGGATGTCATAGAAATCAACAGCTTTTAAATATTAATAAAATATTCTAAACTCTAGTTGATGTGTTTAAATTAAATAAACATCAATCAATCATTCATTTGTTGCAATTTAAAAAAATACTACCTTTTCAAAATCTATAACACTATCCATTAAAATTGATAATCAGATACTGCATTGTAATAAAACCACTGATGATAAAACAATACATGTTAATATAATATTAATTTACACACAACTTCTTTGTTGTGTGGCAGACTGAAGCTTATTATGAACAATTTTAGTCGAAACAATGTAGACGTACTGTTTAAAAATAATAATAAAATTAAAAATAATAAGACTGTTTTTTGCTGACAAGGGTTTCAGGTACATAATGTACATGAAGTATTATCTCCTGGCTCCCAAACTAGGTTTATAACCTGTAAATTGGGGATCAGTGATTCCATAAGGGTAAATCAAACATCAGAAAACTGTATTCACCAGTAACATGGCCAACAGTAACAATGAAATGAATATTTATGTGTTAAAAGAAAGAAAAAATAAGAACAATTAATAATAAAAACTGTAAGTTTTTTTGTTAGAGTGAATGTGAGTGTGTGGTGTGTAGTACGTGTAGTATGTGGTAAAATGTGTGAGTACCTAAAATTTGAAAGTGGAGAGTTAGTGTCCGGGTTATACACTTGAATGGGGGGAGATCAGGCATGAGAGGAGAGCAGTTTTTCAGTTTTGCCATAGGATTTCTCAATCAGCCATTTTTTAACTGTGTTTTTGCATTGGTTATAATTTAAATTGTGGATATAAAGAAACTAATTGATTTTGTTATATAAAACGTAACTGAGCTAGGTGACTTGGTGTTGTGCGAAGGTGGATTTGTATCTAACTGGTGAGAGGACAATATTTGCGCGACGTTTGGTACTTACTGTGAAAGGCAGTCGATGTTTCCTTAATACACATTGTAACACATACAACCTTCTTACCGACATAACCCTGCATTCGCTAAAAAGTTCCAATGTAGGGTAATAGGGCTTGCAGAACATAACTTTGAGAACTGCTCTCTGAGTTCTCTCTAATTTCTTAAAGTATGTTTTGCAAGCTTAGGGAGGCTGAGCTGGCAAACAATACAGGAGAAGAGACTGACATAGTAAGTAATAGACCGTCCTAAGTGTTTTCGGGTCAGCCGAACTTCGCAGTTTCTTAAAGATGGAAATAAGTTTGCGCGTTTGGGTGACTAGATTATCCAGATGGCTATACCAGTTCAGATGTTTGTAAATTTGCACTCCCGAGTATCGCATACAGGATACGGGTGTCAGAGAGGGGCAGGTACAGCAGGAGTTTCGAGAACAGGTATACATAAACACATATACAGGTTCCGAACTGTCGGTTACTAGGACATATGTACATTGATTTACAAGTAGGTACTAGACTTGAAAAGTGAGCTGACCCATTCTGACACTGTCGAATACTAGTAGCTAGTTCTTTACCCAGATTAACAAAGTAATTGTTGACCCTGTTTGCCGATGCATGTTTGTCAGGTTTGAGGTTTAGCAGTTCTCTCGGTGGTGAGGGTGTGGATCTTGAGTGAGTTATAAATTCAATGAGGTCCCATGTTGCTTTGGAATTGATTTTCCTTTTAATAAATTCTGTCTTCTCGTAATTTATTTTCAATTTCCGTAGTAAAGAATTACAGAAGTTGCGATAGCACGAATACGTTACTTTGAGGATAGGGTTATCTGCTTGTGTTTTTAAACTAAGATGCATTTTATTCCTATTTCTAATACATCGAAGCAAGCCATGAGTGATCCAGGGCTTGATGTAACTTAAATGTTCGTTTATTTCATATTGTTGTATATGGCGATTGGTTATTATCTGCTTGTTTACCTACCAGGCTTTATTGAATTATTGTTTTCATGTCAGTATAAAGTTGAGACTTGGCAAAGAATAGGGACATTAATAGAGAATGAACAGAAATTGATCATCAATCTAATCCCTTATCCCAATGTATTTGGGGTCGGCGCAGTATATCTTTTTCTCCCATACTTCTCTATTAGTCGCAATCGCAGTAATCATCCCCTTTCTAGCCATATCATCTTGCACACAGTCTATTCATCGTTTCTTTAGTCTTCCCCTACTCTTAAATCCATCCACATTCATACTCAAAACTTTCCTTACGACATTTTCAATGAACAGAAATTGGTGTAATACAAAACAAATAATTAAAATCGAAACTTTCAGCTCAAAGTCTCCAGTCACAACCTGTATTGCTGTTTTATATGATACCAATGTAACATACATTAGCAATGATTTTTTGGTATCTGACGGTCCACAGGACAGGATCACAAAATTTATTAAGATCACTCGTTGGTTAACTGTAACGGTGTTAACACCTTTTCAGCCACCCCTTTATGTTTCGAAAAATGCCTCCAAAGAGATACCTAAAGTGCTTAAAACCTTTTGCTATCTGTCCCTTGAGCAAGATCTGGGGACAAAATAACGACAATGAAAACCAATGATATCTGCAAAACTGTCATCAAAGTGTTTAATGTTGCATTTTGTCATCGCAAGTGGTTATAGGCCGTTAATTCGCAGCTGTATCTGGATCAGGGCTACGTGCTATCCGGTCTCCGATTTATAGATATTTACCGTCTCGTTACAAAAATAATTCTGACTTTAGTAAGTGAGTTTGTATATTTGGGGAGTCTGTTTACAAGGGATGGAAAGATAGATGAAGATGTGGAAAGGAGAGTAAATGTGGGAAATAAAGTAAATGGTGCTATACGTGCGGTTGTGACCAACCAGTTAATGTCCAAAAAGGCCCAACTGGCTGTTCACAATGGTGTGCTGGTGCCTACGCTTATGTATGGAAGTGAATGTTGGGTGTGGCAAAAGAAGCATGAAAGTGGAATAAATGCTGTGGAAATGCGTTCCTTGCGAAGCATGTGTGGTGTGATTATAAATGATAGGCTGAAGAATGATGTGATAAGGCAACGGTGCGGTTTAAAAGAAGATGATTGTAGTGACAAAAATTGAATAGAGTATGCTTAGATGGTTTGGTCATGTTGAGAGGATGAATGAAAGTCGACTATCAAAAGGTAGATGACACGGCAGATGTGAGTGGAAACGCCGGGAGAACGCCCTAGGAAGACATATAGTGATCTTATTGGTGATGTTCTTCAGAAAGGTCAAATGCGTAGTACTCGCAACCGGCGTGCGTGTATGACCAGATGTATGAATGTAAACGAGGCAAAAGGAGTATGTAAGGATCGTAGCAGGTGGCGTTCTGTAGTTTCTTCCTACCCCCATGGGAAGAAGGCGTGAGTTTATGTACATATGTGTGTAATTCTAACTTTGGTCCAAGCTTAAATCTTCGAGCCAGCGCAAGTTCTGAATACGAAATTGACAACTTGAAATGTCGTAATAAAATTCGAAATTCAAAAATGGCTCGATGGTTTCAACTTCTCGGGTGTAAAGAAAAACTAGATCAGGGACACAAGCTTTTAGATACCGGTACATAGACAACCTAACAAGATTTTACAAAAGATTTTTATCGTAGTAAAGTTCACACTTACCGTGCCCTTTACTTCAATATTCTTCAGAGTTCAGTAATCTGACGTCACTAAATCTCATTTCGTATTCTCCGCAGATGATTACAACCGCGTGGTGCTAGAGACGGTGGACCGGGAGCCTGACTCCGATTATATTAATGCTTCCTACATAGATGTGAGTATCACATTTTTAATTATTTAGTAGATTTTACCTTATATTGATATACTTGAAGAGCTGCAATAAACTTAACCATGAAATCATGAAAAGTCTGGAATAAGGTGCCTGTTGTTGATCCAGCGCATTGTCTCAGCGTAAACGCAACTATCGCGCGCATCATCACAATGTATTTTCGCTAAAAACTCATCTACGTGGCAGGCACTAGCGCAGCATATGAAGGGTAAGGGGGAAGAAGGATCATAGTCAGTGTTTTTCATAATAAGAGGTAACAACGCCATCTAGTAGAGAGAGTGGTGTTGTATGATATATTAAAAACAGAAACACAAAAGAAAGATCACTATCCTCAGAAAATCGATATGAAAAAACTGAGTTCTTAAAAAAAGATCATTGTCATTAACATTCTTAGAAAAAATATCATAGTTTAAGGACCTTTCTTTGCGTCTATAGTAGAATGTAAGAGTTTATTATTTCTCTTGCTAACGTGATTAAAATTCATTCAAATAAAAACGTGTTTTAAAATAAGAAGGTTTTTTGGTTTTTCTTCAAACTATCTCCCATTGACCATGACCCTTCTTCCCCATTACCCTTCATATGCATTTTACGCAGCATTTTCACGATGCAAATGCGATATCAACGCCTATGCTTAAAATAGGCGCCGCGCAAGTAGGCATAGGTATAAAGCGTGTAAAGCGTGGTGATTATGTTACATTCCGTTTTATATACCTAATGTGCGAAATTGTGTCAGTATTTTTTTCTACCATTTCGAATTCCGATGTATTAAAGTAGGAGTTGTTTTCAAAAAACTAAATAAGTAGTTTTGTATTTCACGCTGTAGAAACTACTCAAGATAAGATACTTTTTCAGAATCTTCAATATATACAACGTCCCGGCGTCAATGGTCGGGCAGTTGCCCACCAGACACACCCGTCTGGTCGGAGGATCCTCCCTTTTTTATGGATGATGAGTGAACTCCACGCCCTGTTTCTTATAACTTAATTTCAAGTAATATTATCCCCAACATCACAGTCTTTCATTATAGCCACAGTGCCTACAGCTCATCTTGCAGCGTATTATTATGAACACATTAATTTAACGGTCTTAATACTAAAGCCAGATTATCTATAATTAATAGACCGTAATTACAGAGAAGCAATTGATGTTCGGTAATTAGTTATCATATTGCGTAGTACTTACGGTGATTGGTACTATTTGGCCTTCAGGGTTGGTTTGTTTACCCTTAAAAGTGTGATTCGAATCATAAGCTTGAAACTATACTTATTTATTTTTCAAATGGTTTAATGTCATAAAAATCTTGTTTTAGTTCTGAAACATTTTATGTATGTCATAATTGATTAATTGCATTTTCAGGACATTAGTAATATTTTGTTACCTAATCAGATATTTTCTAAGAGTTATTTGAGCAGTAGAGACTGCGATCGTAGCAAGGTGCGAGCTACGCCGTAGCTAGCTCGTAGAATTACGCACGCTACGTACGCTGCACTCGCAAGGCTACGTGTGATCGTAGCAAGGTGAAAGCTACGCCGTAGCTAGCTCGTAGAACTACGCCCGCTACGTAAGCTGCGCTCGCATGGCTACGTGTTTTAATAAGGTGTTGTTCATAATCGTCGCTTTTGTGACGTTTTACAAAAATAATAAAAATCAAGGAGATTCATACTTCAATGTTATAATTTTGAATTTATTTATAATAAAATGTAGCAATACAAATGCCTCCAAAAATGAACAGCAAAATCTAATATCAATTCCGCTAACGCCAGCAGTTTTCAAAATGTCCGCCACTCCAGTACATAAAGGTTCCAAAGTAACAAACGTTTGAATTCACCATTTTATAAGATGGGTTCTGAGCCATCATGAATTCAGTCACGTCCACACATAATGACTGTACGAATTGTTGGGCTCAATATCAGTTTGAAAAGACCCGAATCAGAAACTGAACGACCCTGAAGGACCCAAGAATATCAACTAGATATTGTGTAGAATTGAAATCGGCCCTAAGGTTTCTGATAAAATAAGTTAAGGAGTAAGGATGGTAAGGACAGAATTTGGCGACAAAAGAGTTGGATTTAAAGACTAGGCAGATTTAACGTTGTAAAGAACTGTTTTTTAAATATTTTATGAATAACTGATAAAGTTTCTCGGTACACTAAACGTCCATTAATAGACGTCATAACAATAAAACTTCTATTATGGCTCGTTCAGTGACCTTGAAAGTGTTAACTAATGGATATCCCCATGGCGTAACTAAAATCAATTTTGTATAAATATACGGGGTGATAAAACTTAACTGTCAGTCAATGATTGATCGATTTACGGCCAAACCCTATAGCCTATTTTCAGTAAAAGACAGATCGCTATTGATGGTAGACAGTATAATTCTATCTGTCCTTATGTCAGGCCGGTGAGATTCCATAATCTCTTATAGATTATTGGGATGTTAAAACCATAGATAGATAGGTTTTTCTATCTCCATTATGCCAAAACTGGTAACAGATAGGTTATTGGGTTCAGCCGTAAGAAAATGTATTAAAGCTTGGGAAAGCAACGGATTTATCTTACATAAAACGTTCACGCACTTCATTACTAGGTATTTTCCCGGTTTTCTAAACATTGACACATAATATCATTGATCTTCCTTAAACTTCTAAACTATCACCGCGGTAGCTTTACAAAGACTACCATTATAATGAAAGCTAAAAGGAGTCTGGATATTAAATTTCATGTTAACGCCAACCTCTATTTATCAGACAATATTCTCTGAAGCTTACGCTTAGCGAAATTAAAATCCTGCTGAGTAGAATAAATGCACTACAGGAACAGTCACAAAATAGATAGGTACAGAAGGTTAGCTCCATGCAACGGGCGAAAAGGCACGCACACATACACACGCTTCGCGTACAATACGGCCGATTTAGCTTAGCGAGTCCGAACTTCGCGCAGAATGCTGCGCAGTAACAATTTTTAGGGCCCAAATGGTGACATGAGGCGAGTGTGAGTGAGAGAACATGCGCGAGAGTTCATAGTGCCTATGTTCAGACTTGTTAAGATAAATCGACCGTGCTGGACAGCGAACCCAAGAGCACTCGCGACTGGCATTTGTCTGAGAACACAGTACGTACGCGCCTGTGGGTACGTACGGCTGTTTTCGCTTGTTATATATGGAGATGAACAGTGGGGACCAGTGGTAACATCTCCAACTTATGAGTTGCAGGTTGTAGGTTAACTTTGTGTAATTGATTGCACCCCCACTACTCTCAAAACGGTAAAGGAGAACATCATGAGGAAACTATATTCTAGAACCAAAAAATCAAGACATGTGTCATCTACCAATCCGCACAAGGCTCGCGTGGTGGGTTACAGACCACTTCCTCTCACAGGCAGGAGGCCTGTGTCCCAACTGTGGGAACATTATAGGCTGAATTATGCTTGTGCTTATCTGCCGTTCCCTATATTTATGTTCGTATAACTCGTCAAAATGTAGGGAACACCTGATTTTTTTCGCAATTTCTGGTTTGATCCCATAGTCAAAGTTGTTCATGATGAGTACAATGACCCGTAAGAGAATGTGCGTTATTAAGATATACCTTGTAGAGAACTGAAGTCCAATTCTCGTACCTAAAAAACGTTCAAATTCAAGTCGCAATCTCATCTCAGTGACAATCAATGTCAAAAACTTGACATTGATTGTCAAGTTTTTTTCAAAATCTTGACAACAATGTAGGGAAATTAGAGGTTTTTTTGACTAATTGAGACTAATATTAAAATGGGAATGTTCTTAAAAATACCAGCATTGCCCGCCTGACCTTCTGTAACTATAATCTATTTTGTGACTTGTCGGTATTGTCCCCTCGACACAAAGAATAAGTAAGTCGGGTGACTTACTTATTATTCTAAACCTAACTGATTGATATAACTCGTTGTGCAACAAAAACGAGTTATCTCAATCAGTTACGTTTGCCCCCTGGCTACATTAGCCCCGGCTGACTCTACATATAAGTCACAGTTTTCCCAAAACCTAAAAAAAGCAAAGCACCATCTTGCGAATATTGGACAAAACATATATTGAAACTCAGAAAAATCATTTTCGTAGCGATTACAAGAACGATTGTGTTATTGAACGGTGTTGAACATTTCACGGACCTTTCCATTACTTGACTGAAATCATAGATTGCAATCTTATTCAGGTAAAAACTGACCTTTTCCCTTGCTTGACCTTTGGCGTAAAATCTTTATTATTGTTTTATTAAAGTATTTTAGTTGCTATAATACATATTACACAATCCACACACACACAGACATGACACGATACGACACACGCCACGATACGACACGATATTACATGTTTGCATGTTTGTTACTCAATCACGCTAAAACGGGTAAATGGATTTGGATGAAGACACACAATTCAATACAAATTAACTTATCTTTATTGCAATCCATAATATACACATATAGGTGGTAAGTGATAATAAATAAAAACAATTATGGACCCTGTCGGGCATCATCATCCAGGTTATAAAAACCTGGATGATACTTTTTATCCCAGGTAGTACGTTCCCGTGGGATGATTACCGACCTCCACGCGGGCGAAGCTGCGAGCAAAAGCAAACATACACGTACTTACGAGTACATAACAAAAACACACGTACCTACACGTACGTATTTAATAAAAAAACCTGATGAAAATATAGAACTCTTCATAAGCTGTCAATGATTTCCTGCGCCTACTTTTTTTTTATTTGTAGCCTCTTTTATGGTTTACTCTTTTGTTTTTTATAATTATTGAACTGTATATGTGTACATTATATACGTAGAAATTAAAAGCAATATTGATTGCCTAATGTTGGTATTTCTGATGCTGCGGCTACACTGTAGCGATAACGCGAACTACACTTCGCGCGCTCTCTTTCGCACACCGCTCGATGTCTCGCTGTACAATAGAAAGAGCGCGGAGTGTAGTTCACGTAATCGCGACAATGTAGACATTACAACGTAAGCATTCATTACTAAATCGCCTATATGAAGGTAGGCAAATAGAAAGAAAGAAAGAAAGAAAAATATTTTATTTGGGACACGCACAGGAAATACAACAATAAAAAGAACATTAAAACTAAAAATATCTTAAACACAAATAAAATAAAAGGAAAGAAAAAAAAACAAAGAAGATCTGTGCGAGGCCAAAAAGGCTCCTATCTCAGCATGATGCTGCGATATTTGAAAATACAAAAACAAATACCGTAGCGCTGATATTCTGACAGGGCCCACTGTGATGCCACGGATACACCTACGGACATAAAATAAATGAATAAAATAAGCAATAAAATATATTCAAAAAAAAAAATTCTATGCAAAACCGTATTTGGTAATGAACTAAATAAAAAAATAAAAACTATTACGTTACGATCGACCCACACCCGACGCTCCAACGTCGCTTGTCCATGTTACAGACTATTGTCTAAATATATTTTTATCTGAAAATACTATTAATTGTGTGTGGTAGTGTTTTAGTTCTCATGCAGGTTAAGAAACCAATTAGTGTGTCTTATCTATTTACCTAATGTGATAAAGTAATTTTGTTCTCGGTACATTGTCTTCACATATAATTATATAATTAATGAATTCAAAATATTATAAAACACTTTAAAAGAGTAACTGTGGAGTTTCCTGCCTATTCTTCTCCATACGAAACAACATTTTGAAAGGTGCAATTAGAACAATTCAATTTTCTTGTAAATTCTGACGTTCAAAAGTGCCTTGTGCCAGTTTGAAATAAATGATTTGACTTTTACTTACTATCATATTAGTGCGGATGTTAGACTAATACAAAATTAGATTAATAACCTAGCGTCATAAATCGTGTAGCAGATGATCCATTAAATTTTATTATCGTCGTAAAAGCCACGTTTGATATTCTGTGGAGCCTCCGCGCGATTGTAAACTATGACATGGGTATATACAGTGTGAGTCTTTATAATGTGCACATATCGAAATGAAGGAATCTATGCTTAATTTTATCGACGGAAAAAATGTTAAAAAAAATCTAAATATTTATTTATAATTTTTATGGATTTTTAAAAAAAATTGTTTGCTTTTGTGACCCCAGTGTATACAAAACTGTGTAACTTTTAAACTAAACGATTTATCACGATGAAACAAACTCTATAATGTTTGGAAGTAATTAGGTGTCGTCATAAAATAAAAATTATGGAAAAAAAATAGCCACATTTAAAAATAAACATTTTTGTTTGGCAAAAATCTGATTTTTTTTCATTAATTTTTACAAAAATTGTAAAATTTCTCAATAACATGCCCCCATCACCTTCTTTTTTTATAACTTTAAGTTATTCTTCATTGTATTAGGAACCTAACGGTAAAAATTGCATGTTTTTAACTCAACCCCAACATTTTTTATCAACTGTCAAAGAAAGGCCCAACGCATAGCTATTGTTTAGCAGGTAGATAAACTTTCTTTTGAATGTGCGCAGGTCGGGGAGGTAGGGCCAGCCAAAGGAACTTTAATTATGACAGATGTCAGACTGGCAGTCGCTCCGAATTATTCGCCGCTGCTACATGTGTTTCGGTACTTTCGTTCGCTGGACTTTCATAACTTTCGTTCGCTGCTACATGATGCCGCGTTTAAGTGAATTTTCCCCGGCACACATCGCCGACATACATTTTTATTATGGAGTGGGACAAGGAAGTGCCAGAGCTGCGCGCGCGGCTTACATAGCTGCGTATCCTAACAGGCAACCAGTGCCATCTGCCCGAAACTTCCAGGAAGTTCACAGAAGGTTGTCGATCACTGGACTTGGATCAAGTAGAGATCGTCGCGAGCCACCTCAAGTAATTATTGATGCGGCTACTGAACAAGCAGTATTAAGTGATTTGTTTGCTGATCCATCCATAAGTAATAGACGACTGGCTCTTCGTCACGGAATATCCCAAAAATCAGTGTGGCGTATTTTAAAGAAAGAAGGATTGCATCCTTATCACTATCAAAGGGTGCAACATCTACATGAAGACGTAGACTGGCGTCCAAGGTGTGTGATGTCCACATGGATTCAAAGAAAAACCAGAGCAAACCCAAACTTTCCAAGAAAAATACTATGGATGGACGAAGCGACATTCACTAGAGACGGTATTACTAACTGTCGAAATTTACACAGATGGTGCCGCGCAGGTGAAAACCCGAAACTGAAACGGTCATCTACTTTCCAAGTAAGATTTTCGATAAATGTTTGGGCTGGTCTTATCGATAACATGTTGATTGGACCAGTCATATTGCCGAGAACGTTGACTGGTGAAAGATTTTTAAGTCTATTGAGAGATGATATGCCTCAGTTATTGGAAGATGTCCCACTGGCTGTGCGTCAAAGGATGTTTCTTCAGATGGACGGATGTCCTGCCCATTACGCTACAAATGTAAGAAGATTTTTAAACGAAAATTATCATGACAAATGGATCGGCCGGCACGGACCTGTAGGGTGGCCTGCGCGTTCACCCGATTTGACGCCCCTTGATTATTTCCTATGGGGGACCATGAAGCAACGCGTCTACAGTACCCCCATCAACAGTGAGGCCGATTTGCGTGACCGCATAATAAACTGTGCGAATGATATTCGCAATGATCCCGAAATGATAAGGAGAGCGACACACCAAATTCTAATTCGCGCGGCTTTGTGTTTACAACAACGAGGTGGACATTTTGAGAACCTGATGCATTAAATTTTGTATTTAATAATAAATGGGTTTCAATTGAACTCTTTTGCATTAATTATCATCCCAAACAAACAACCCTTATGAGAACAATACGATTCCGCGTTCGGAGTGCCATCTTTGAAACGACCCGCGCGCATTCACAACAAAGTTAACAAAAAAAAGTTTATCTACCTGCTAAACAATGTGCGTAGCTATGCGTTGGGCCTTTCTTTGACATTTGATAAAAAATGTTGGGGTTGAGTTAAAAACATGCAATTTTTACCGTTAGGTTCCTAATACAATGAAGAATAACTTAAAGTTATAAAAAAAGAAGGTGATGGGGGCATGTTATTGAGAAATTTTACAATTTTTGTAAAAATTAATGAAAAAAAATCAGATTTTTGCCAAAAAAAAATGTTTATATTTGATTATGGCTATTTTTTTTCCATAATTTTTATTTTATGACGACACCTAATTACTTCCAAACATTATGGAGTTTGTTTCATCGTGATAAATCGTTTAGTTTAAAAGTTACACAGTTTTGTATACACTGGGGTCACAAAAGCAAACAATTTTTTTTAAAAATCCATAAAAAATATTAATAAATATTTAGATTTTTTTTAACATTTTTTCCGTCGATAAAATTAAGCATAGATTCCCTCATTTCGATATGTGCAGATTATAAAGACTCACACTGTATATGTACATATACACACATCCTGCCTGCACAATCATGTCCTGTACACATAGATATATGCCTATGTACATTGGCGATAATTTAAGATGGGGCATTAATGGCAGCTATGTTAAGGCTCCTGCAAATAGGTGCGACACGCGACTGACGCGACACAAAGCCACCGAGTGTCGCGAAACGAGTTTGAAGGAGTCTTTATTCATTGTAGACAGAAGAAACGTTAGTCTGAATGGTATTTTAACCATTATTTGAAGTAAAATCGATTGGCACTGAATACCTAACTTGCGGACTACAAATAAGTACCTACTGTTTTTTCTAAATGGTATTACACATAACATCACGCCTTGTTTCCCCGAGGGGTCGGGCAGAGGTGTACCGTATGTAGGTATGGTATGGTATAATAATGGTGGTATTAAATGGTATTCTTAGAACGTATTGCTGTAACTACAAGGGTTAAGCTAGACGCCCTTACTGCCCCATCTCAAATTACTTACCATCCTGTGTTCCGTAGTATTACTATTTACCTATATGATAAGTTTTAACTACATAGGTTATGCGGGATTCTGCTAACGCATATAAGATATCCAAGGGCGAGTCTAATCCAGCGAATAATTTTTGAATTTTTGACAGATTTTCCGTACAAACACTGTCAGATGTCAATTTGATTCCCCGGATAAAAGATATCTGACTGGTTAAATCAGCCCTAAATCGCACTGGCCAATTAGGTACGTAGTTCCACCATATCTTAGGGATTAACTACGCAACAATATTCGCACAATAGACATATTTGCTTAGGTTAGCATAGAAACTGGATTAAATATAAGAATAAGTTAGTTAAGTGTAATTCATTTGTTTAAAAATGTACAACAATTTAATTAGTATGATGATACACTTTATGACACTTGTTTCTATGAACGTCTGATTGATGTCTGCTAACTGGTAAAAATGTATTGTGAATATTAGGAAGGTTCCATTTCACCACAATAGGAAAAAAGTACTAAAAAAAAAATCGACTTCAAAAATAAAATTATGAAATAACTTTAATTTCGGAAGTCGGTTCCTTGGGATCTGTTTTAGTTTTACGCCACCAACTTCCGAAATTAAATTTATTTCATAATTTTGAGTTAATTTATTTTTGAGGTCGGTTTTATTTTTTTAAATTACTTTTTAAATTCGTAAATTTTAGTTTTAAGTAAAAACTGGAACATTTTTTTGTAATCTTGTAAATATTGCACTAGAATTTGACCAAGGTTTGGTTGAGATGTTTTCCCTTTGCCCGTAGCTCGTGTCAATAAGCCAGGCCGTCACACGTACACATATTAGTCCATATCTTGAAAACTCCTGAAACGATTTTGATGAAACTTGCACTGTTCCCTAAGTTGAAGTAAATGTAAGCCAATATGAAATGGTCACAATCTGGTGAATAATTTCGGAGAAATGCGTGGACATACATATACAAAAACAAATGTATACTTGTTTGGAAGCCCTAATAGATTATCATATGTGATATATTACAGTTCTAATAATATTACATACATACGTCGTGTGTCGAATTGATTACCTCCTTTTTTTAAGTCGGTGAAAAACAAATACTGTTCCTTAAAAAATTATACCTAGATAGGTAGGTAGGTATTAGGCTACTATTGTTGGTTACATTTTTTGATCATTTCAATCTTAGATGTCACTTGTATACTGCTGAAACTCCATTATTAACTTTAATTTACTTGTCCACAGAGTATATTAAAACCAAATGCGTACATCGTAACTCAGGGTCCAACCGAAGACACGGTGGTGGATTTCTGGCGGATGATATGGCAGGAGCGAGCCGCAGCCATCGTCATGCTGACCAAGACCTTCGACTTTATCAAGGTAAGACTTTGAATTTTATATACCATATTAACTAGTGACCCGGGGTTCGCTCGGTTTTTACGACTTGACAAAAGATCTAGATTTCTTTATCATAACTATGTACGTTTGGTAATAATGTAACACATAAACCTTCCGGAATAAATTCTCTAAATGATGGTAACACGGTTGTTACCATCATTAAGAAGATCAACGCGGTCACACAGGCAGACACGAAAAGCGACTTTAGTTTATTATATGTATAGGTATACATAAAGATCAATCTGCCTAGCCTTTTCCCAACATGTTAGGGTCGGCATCCAGTCTAACCGGATGCAGCTGAATACCAGAATTTCACATGGAGCGACTGCCTATCTGACCTTCACAACTCAGTTACTGGGTAACGTTACCCATCACCTCTTGGTAAGACTGACAGACTTTTGGGCTTCTGACGACCCGTAACGACTGTCAAAGATCTACGAATGACAGCCGGGACCAACGGTTTAACGTGCTTTCTAAGTCACGGATGGATCTCGATATGTAATGGATGGTCACCCATCTACAAATCGACCGTGACAAGCGTACCTTCGATCGACTCGTGTGGCTGTTATTATTTAGCCACGGGACGGGAAATGTAGATTATAAAATAAAAATAAGAACCCCTACTCATCAACACCAATTCGCAACATAATTACTAAAGACCCGCTTGCAAATGAAGCTATTCCGTTCGCGCAATTCGCTTTCATTGCGATTCTTGCACAAAATTTGTCGCTATTTCATACTCCATTTCCTTGGAAATGAAATACTGAGCACCAGACTTTTGCTAATGGAATAAAGAACACTTGATGCCTAGTGAACAAAATTATTTTGACTCAACCTCATACATCATTCAAGAAAAACATTTGTAGAACAGGGATGCCGAACCTTTTCATTATAAAATGCGTACCTACTGCAGTATTTTGACATCATGTTTTTGTTTATGCAAAAATCTATGCAAAATATGTCTTCCAAAACTAAAGACCTAATTCAAATCTTTTCGTTCTTAGCAGAAATAAGATAATAATCGAATGCACTTTTAATAACAGCAGTTATTCTGACTTTTTGAAAAGTTATTTAGTTAATAACACAAATCGAATGTTTTGATGTTCCCAGATTTTTGACCCAACACTCTTGCCTTGATAGCTTCACCATCCCTGATATTTACACGCTCTGTTACCATACACTTTTAATCCCATTGCTATACTCAAACAGTACGATCCGGAACAATGATGATTTGTAGGCCATACAAATATTTGTTCCGATGAGCAAATGGAAAGCGACCCTGAACAAAGAAAGCTGGGTCTGTCATTGCGGTATTTAGGCCGTGCAATGCCATTATTTGGTTTAGGCTTTTGCGGATCGAAACACAATTATTTGTAATGTGTTCAGCTTTGATAAAAGTAGGTTTCAGGCATTTTTAGTCCCAGGGTATCTTCGGCAAATTCATTGATTAACTTTTCTTTTTTTTGGATGGGAAATCATTAAATGACTTCTCCCGCTCTGGGTGGAACGGGAGCGCGTGTCAGACTTTTACTGACTAAAACCCACCCGTGTTCCTTCAGTTGCCTGTGCCGGGGCCACGGTGACTCTTTCGAACATCCCGCGATCCTGGCTGGCATCAGCCCTAGCGGACCCCTTCAATGGTGCTGACATCTCTTTGAGGCGCGCGTGGAACACAACGCACCTTGATTAACTAGTATAGAAAAGCATTTGTTCGATCCAGTAACCCAATTGCGTAACGCACTTTAAATCACAATCCGAAGGATTGTGAAGGAAATTCCTAATCCATTGCTTCATAGGTTTGAAAAATTCGTCTGTTCAGCAACGTAAATATCGCAATCAGTGTTGTTGAACTGTCAAAATGAAAGGCATTGACATTGTTAGTATTTTACCCGATTACCTCGTTGGTTCACTTTGATGAATCTCTACAGTGGTTCGAAGTCTCGAAGTCTTGGACATTTTGCCTTTTGGCGCTTAAAATATTACCAGACATCAAGTAAGCGGGGTGAGGAGCTCGTGGCTAAATAATAACAGCCGCACGGGTCGATCCATCAGGTTAAGCTACGCTTGCCGGGGTTGTCCGTGGATGGGTGACCATCTTTACATACCGAGACTCCTCCGTGCCTCGGAAAGCACGTTAAGCCGTTGGTCCCGGCTGTCATTCGTAGATCTTTGACAGTCGTTACGGGTCGTCAGAAGCCCGAAAGTCTGACAACCAGTCTAACCAAGGGGTATGGTATTACCCAGTACCTGGGTTGTGGAGGTCAGATAGGCAGTCGCTCCATGTAAAATACTGGTATTCAGCTGCATCCGGTTAGACTGGAAGCCGATCCCAACATAGTTGGGAAAAGGCTAGGCAGATTGATTGACATCAAGTAAGCGGGGTATGTGATGCGGAGAAATGAGGAAAATGTTGTGAGAGACATTTTGACTAAGAATGTGGATGGCTATAAGAGTAGAGGAAGAACAAAAACACGATGGATAAGCTGTGTGAAAGATGATATGGCTAGTAAGGGGGTGACTGCTGAAATGACGACTTATAGAGAAGCATGGTAGAATAAGACATCTGCTCGGACCGCAAATAAATTGGGACAAGGGGTCAATGATGATGATCTAGCAACCGTAGGTATATTCTACAGTCGACACTTGAGAACGTACTGTCGCAATGATAAAAGCCTTTCGTTAAATCTACATCTACTCTGCCTTTTGTACGCAAAATCAAGCCTAAAATAAACGCCTTATATTCATATTTGAACCTGAATTCTGTTTCAAGTACTAAAACGGTTTTATCTCGTACACGTTTGACACTCAATTAGTGTCGTCTTTATCTGACTGTAAAGTATGTTTCACATTGTTACCACAAAGTAAAAAAAGCAGAAGGACCAACCTTCTTTTTAATTTTCATTTTTTTTTTCTTTTTCTTCTTTCTTTTCTCTGCCTAACCCTTCGGGGAAACAAGGCGTGATGTTATGTTAAGGACAAATCTTTTCAGTAGACCCAATAGCAAATAACTATCCTGAGGGATACAGATAAATAGTAGTGCAATGTGCGTGTGTGTAGTGTATGTGTGTATGAATGTAGTGTGGGGGTGTGTGTATAGCAGTAGTAGTAGTGATTATAGCTCTTTGTGAAAGACCTCGTCCAGGTAATGGCTACCACCATTCCATTGCTATAGCAGCGTAGCTAATTACAGCAAATGAGATATTTCAGATTTGACTCTAGGATTGCGCATGCGATGCCTCTAGTATCGCAGGTAACCATAGACAGCGGTGACCTTACCATGAGGTGGATCACGTGCCTCTTTGCCATCAATGATATTATAGTTTGACCGATACCGCTGTACCGCGGGGGGCGTGAGCGTTGACGAATGAGGGGACGTCTCTTTGCGCTCATACCTAAGGCGCGGTACAGCGGTATCGGTCAGACTATAGGCGGCAAAACGTAGAATTAAACTTTTTAACCAATTCTGTCCTACAGCAGTGTCAGTTTATCACTAGGACCACAGACTTAGAGCACGATTTAAGAATTATTTCACGCCCTATTTGTAACTTTACGAATTTTCTGGCACACTTACCTACAAAATGAAATGCAAGCTCGAGGCGGGTTCTTGGAGATTGTTAACTTCGGATTAAGAGCGGTTAAGAGCTGAGGTAAAATTTACAGAAGGGAACAAAATTGTTCTTGGGTTTAACATATTTCATAAAGTTTTGCGGTGGTACGTTGTAGGGATGTTTGTGTTAAGAATATGAGGCAGTAAAGATAATGCAATAAAGATTAAGAAAATCAATTGTGTTTTCGACTATGAAAATATCGTCATTATCATAAGGTATGATAGTCTTCAAATCTCCATTGCTGAACATAGATCTTCTAGTATGTTTATAATTTTTCCGACTGGGCGGAAATTTTCATAATCACCACATTTTGCAAAAACAATGATTGAGCTATCTATGTTCTTAAAAGCAAAGTGGGTTCCGAGGGGCCATTTCTGTAATTTTGAGAACGTACACAGTCTGATCTCAGTCTCAATATGTCAAAAATACCTATAGGTAATTTCCCTATATTTTTGACAAGTTTTTAGTTGGGCTTCTGATCTGTTGTCTTACAAAAACCTATTCAAAGAAATTATTTCTCTCCACTATTAAAATTCAAGACTATAATGATGGTTTTGTTCATTCTCTTGACATAAAACCTTTACTTTCCCCAGTATTACAAAGCTCCTCCATAACAAATTCAAAATTATGCGATACATTTGCGCAGCGCACAAATTGCGGCCTTACCCTCACTTTATAATAATTTGCGATATACCAACGAATGTCAGAAACATTGTACTAACTGAATTCCGGACGGACAGACTGTGTTTCTGACGGTTCTGACACTTACCCGACGAATTCCATTGACCTATATAATTATAGTGTTTTATATCCAACCATGAATATTCAACGCTGTAATATAAATAAGTATATTCCTCTGAACCTTTTGTTTCTATTTAGTACCTATATAATATTTTATTCGTTTAATAACATAACATAACATCACACCTGTATTCCCCGAATGGTTAAGCAGAGGTGTACCTATAGTAAACCCACATTTCGCCAGTTATGTTTTAAGATCCATGTAATAGGGAGCGAGCCTATTGCCATCAACTGGGCACAAATCTTAACTCCGGGCTGCTTCTGAGAAATTCCAGATGGAAAAACCCAATAACACTGCCCGAGCCGGGAATCGAACCCAGGACCTCATCCTCCTCCCTTCTCCTCTCACTCCTCTTTATTCGTTTAATCATTCGAATATTTCGCCGCTGAGCAAATAAATGCCACCCTTTCCAATTACGTTTTCTTTCGAGTCAAATCTTAGATTGATCTCTTTAGAAATGATTAACATTAACACAGTGAAGAATCGATCATAGTGTTGAATAGAGCAGTCAATCTCAAACTATAGTCTGTTCGAAAACTATTGATGAAAGTGTAAACAGCCCTGTTTAGGTTAAATTCTTGCGCAATCACTCATTAAAGAGAATTAGTAATATTCAGCTGTATTAAGACGGTTTCAACTTTATATCTTGCCACTTTTTCCAACAACTATTATTTAAATAACTGTTAATTAAGGTTTTGAAATTAACCTCAGTTATCGGATGAAAACATCTAACATAAATGTAGGGACCAGCAGATTTTGTTTTTCGCGATTTCAGGTTTGGTCCCATAATAAATGTTGTTCATAAAGATGAGTACAATGACCCCTCAAGAGGTTGGCAGTTATTTAAATTACACCTTATATTTATGCTTGTGACTGTGCATATTCCTGTGATGATTTTAGGTATTTAAATAATCAAATTGAAGCACTCAATTTGTAAGTGGCATCCACAGTTAAGTTTACTGATCCATTTGTTTACATTTTCGTCAGATAGTTTTGAACAGACCACAGCACGCGTACCATGACCACCATAGAAACAGGTTTTGTCGACGAAAGAATAGACAAAATGACAGATTGTAGAAAGATGACTGACGTCTAAGCATGACGGTGGGTCATTTTGTCTATTCTTCCGTCGACAAAACCCGTTTCTATGGTGGTCATGCTACGCGTGCTGGTGACATCGTGTCTTGCAGATATATTGATTCCTATTAGTTACGAATTATTTTACTAGTTGCCTCTGAAGTGAGAGTAATCTTAATAAGCAATATAATCCTAGATAATCAGCCTTCGTATAATTGTCAGGCCGTCATTTACTGATGTTAGCTTTAAGTTATTGGGTTGGGATGCTTAACGCCCTCCTGACCATCAATCCTGAATGTGACCTGTTTGCTGATGAATGGAGTTGAATCATGCGTTTACGAGTATGTCTGATGTTTTGTGAGAGAAAGTATGCTAGGGTGTATATGAATGTTTTTTTGTTTGCTATTTCAATGTCTATGTAAATTAATGTAATTAGTGTTAATTAACAATAAACAGTTTTATACAATAAACTCAAACTCAAAGCATTTATTTCAATTGAACCAATTACAGGCACTTTTGAATTGTTAAAGAGTCAGTCAGTTAGTCAGAAAATTGAAGCTAGTCGCCCATTCCAAAACGTAGATCTCTATGGAGAAGAATGGGCAAGAAACTCCATGGACACTCTTTTAAATCAAAATTATTACAAAATCCTGGGTACACTGTTCTTGTTGCTTCTACTTATATATGTGAGAAAAATGTAAAAAATAAATAATTAAAAACAATTCAAAATATAAGATTAAAAATAAGCCCTGGCAGTTAAGAGATGACCAGTCTCCACCGACGGCGCCCGTTCACGAACATGACGCGTTGATCAGCACCATCCAGCTCAACCATTTTGTAGGAAACCGAATGATCCAACACACGGGCCACCATCAGCGAGATACTCTCAACTGCCATACTCTTTCAAGTCATAAACAATAAGTTCCCTCCAGAAGCTAAATCGTCATTCACACCATCATCCATTAAAGGCGTATCCTCTTAAGATATTTCGTCAATATTTTTCATGTGGCAAACATTCCATAACCATATCATTTACTAATTAATATTGAATGTAAAAGTTAAGTTTGTTCTACTCTCTCGTGCCGACCTACGTACATTCCCCAAGGATATGTGGAAAACTTTATTAAAAGGACAGGTGAAGCTGAGGGCAAGGGATAGTTCCTATACAATTGGCTAAATGTGTAATGAAGGGATAGGTTAAGTGTTTCCAACATCTATGTATGTAAGTACATAATGATTATTGTTTCGACATAATGATAATTGGTATTAGGGGTGTCAGAAGCTTTAAACTCAAACTCAAAGCATTTATTTCAATGTAATCATTTACCAGCTCTTTTTTTAATTGCCAAGGAGTCGGTCAGTCAGAAAGGTAAAGCGTAGTAGGGCAAGAAACTCCATGGAGACTCTTTTAACAAAAACTAACGCCTTCCTCCCATGGGGGTAGGCAGAAACTACAGAACGCCGCCTGCTACGATCCTTACGTACTCTTCTCTTAAATCTCTCTAAAACTCTTTTAAATCAGAAATATTATAACGTTAGAACGAAATTATGCACTGGGTTATTGCCTAAAACATATTTTTATTTCACTCGCTGTAATCAGAAAGTGACAGCCATTATGATTTTTATCTAGGCATAGATTTTTGTTTGTTTAAAGTCTAGTGAGTGAAAGTCATCATCATCATCATCATTTCAGCCGAAAGACGTCCACTGCTGGACGTAGGCCTCCCCCAAACACAGCCGCTACATCCTGTTAGTCAGGTCATCGGTCCACCTTGTGGGTGGTCTTTTAACGCTACGTCTTCCGATACGCGGTCACCACTCCAAAATCTTTCGGCCCCTTCTGCCGTCTGCTCTGCAAGCCTGTGCCCTGCCCACTGCCACTTAAGTTAGGGAATTCTTCGGGCTATGTCGGTCACCTTGGTTCTCCTACCGATCTCTTCATTTCTGATTCGATCACGTAGGGAAACTCCAAGCATAGCCCTCTCCATTGTCCTGTGGGTTACTTTCAGCCTTCTAATGAAGCTCATTGTGAGCGAACACGTTTCAGTGTCACAGGCCATCACTGGTCAAAGACTTTTATCTTGAGACACTGTGGTATGAAACGAAAAGATATTACGTAGCTTCACGAACACTGCCCAAACGAGTTGGAATCGACGACTGACCTCTTTCTCGAAGTTAGAGCTACCTAACTGGACAGTTTGTCCTAGGTAAACGTAATCGTCCACAACTTCGAGTGCACAGTATCCGATCATCATGAGGGTGGGTGTTACATGGGCATTTGATATGACAATTGTTTTTTTCATGTTCATTTTAAGACCCACTCATTCGGAAGCTCTACTGAGGTCATCGAGCTTTGTACTGATGTCCTCCATAGTACCAGCCATGACTATTATAGCGTTGGCAAACCGAAGGTGATTGCTTTCGTCATTGAAGTTGATGCCAGCCCTTTTCCAGTCTAGAACCTTGAAGATATCCTGTTGTGCAGCGGTTGAGCAGTTTCGGAGTGATTACGTCTCCCTGTCTCACCCCTCGTTGCAGAAGGATAAGTTTCGAGGTCCGGTCCTGGAATCGGACTGATATAATAGGATTTTCATACAAACACTTGTCTTAAACACCTCGATGCATTGATAGTCAATCTGGAATGAATTCGTTCCTCAGTAAACTGGATCACGTCAAAATTCAATCAATACCTAAGCATTTTATTGTCATCATAAATAAAAAAACAAGTATCGCTATTTAGACTACGTCTCAACCCTCGACAGGCCCTCAAAGTTCACTACAACTTCCCTCTTCTCTCTTGAGGGAAACTGCCTCAACAAATCATAAAGCGATCAAACAATACCGACCGATCCCTCCCTTCTTGTTTGTTTAATCCTGTCAGAGCTAGCTGCCTAACTCCGGCCTTTCAGGTACCTGTAACAAGATATTTGGATTCCCAGGTTACGGTAATGTTATAAAAATTAAGTGACTGGCCAGCCATCACCACGATTTTGATGTTAATTCGCAAAAGAGCCGCTATTTGAAAAAATTACCAGTTAACAATTTGTAACAAGTTGATTTCGAAGCTATAATTTCTTAGTTCTGAGTTTCCTGAAAGCTTTTATTGTTACTTAACTAGTCTATCAGTCTGTTTCATTATATTATTCGAATTTTGTTGAACGAATTTCTATTTTGCAATCGTATTTTGTAAAGGAAAAAGATGCAGCCTGTTTACCGGTCGCTCCACTAACGCCAATTCGTTAAATTAAATTATCTCTTGAAGATGTTTATGGTTCTTCTACATTTTCCTCCGTGGTTTCACTCGTATTTTAAGAAAGTTTGATGCAGTGGGATAAAAAATATTCTGGACATGATCTTTGTGTGCCAAATTCCATCCAAATCCGTTCAGCGGTTCTGTGATTGAGTAACAAACAGAAACAAAGTCACACAATATTATATTAGCAGAAGTTAAGAGATTAATTTCCGTTTTCACTAACACTTAGACGCTGGTGTTTGTGTGATTTTCAACTTTTGGTGCTGAGGCGAGCGTTAAAAATACGCACTTCTTCCCAGCACTAAGAAGTGGTGAAGGGCGTGGGTTTTGGGGGACTGTCTTATGTAATTTTAACGTTCATTCTCGGCCCAATTGCTCATACACACGAGTGGCATGCGTCAACGGCAGAGGCAACTGCAGCCGTCGATGGCAGCCGTCGACACTCGTCGATTTGGATTTGAGCCTCAAATGCACGAGCGGCACATTGTTGACGGCAGCCGTCGATACTCGTCGACTTCGATTTGAGCCTCAAATGCACGAGCGGCACATTGTCGACGGCTGCAGTTGCCTCTGCCGTTGACGCATGCCGCTCGTGTCTATGAGCACCAATTTGAATAAATGACTTTTGATTTTGAAAAACCAGCCAAGTGCGAGTCGGACTCGCACACGAAGGGGGAAACCACCGTTCAATATTTAACACGACATATTATTAAAAAAAAGTAATAAATGAAGAATATTTTTCATCTTAAATTTTAACAATCGCAAAGATATAACTGAATTTCATAATGATACTGTGAATTACAAAGTATTTTTTGCAGTTGATGAGAATCCGTTGAGTTCCGTTTGGCACCATTCGGGTGCGGAACCCTAAAACGCGTTTATTTAGGCCTTCATTTAGGTTTCGCCTAGCGTTAGTATAAATGGGCATTAATATTACGTGTAGGTAATATAATAACTCATTAATTGAACATGAGGACATAGATAACATAAAAGGAATTCGTCTGTTAAATTAAAAAATGCTTAAGGGGGAAGCCCCAGGTAGCCCGCGAAATTCAAACTTTCTTATGTTTTTTTGCAATTTGCAAGTCAGTATTAAGTTGTATGTTGATGAAAGTATCATTCGCAACC
This sequence comes from Fissipunctia ypsillon, assembly GCA_947568875.1. Taxonomy (NCBI): domain Eukaryota; kingdom Metazoa; phylum Arthropoda; class Insecta; order Lepidoptera; family Noctuidae; genus Fissipunctia; species Fissipunctia ypsillon. Next base: position 6,951,862 of record OX387659.1, on the reverse strand, counting down.
GTAACAAATATGTATTTACATAATTATAATCATTAATACAACTCCATAAGTTTGTATAATCATAATTGTCAAGATTTCATGAAATAGTCATTCAATAGAATTACCTGGTCTTAAAGAGTTGTATTGTTGAATTTAGTTATTAAAATTCTGTAAATGCACACTTTTTACGGTCGCGAATCATATTTCAATCAACATACTACCTAATACTGACTTGCAAATTGCATAAAACGTAAGAAAATTTGAATTTCCCGAGCTACCTGGCGCTTTTGCCTTAAGCACAAAATAATGATCAGACTAACAAGCAGTAAATAGCAGTGTAAAAATGCAGACTATTTGTAAGCGCTATGCTCGTGTAGTCTCGGTTTTATTTCATGTAGTAAAAACGCGTTCGTGTGAGCGAATTATGAGCAGTTCGAATAGTTTAGCAAGCGAAGCGTGCGAGTTTTACTTTTGAGTGCATATCAACACCCATTCGAGATGTGAAAGTTGTTTTCCTACTTAGGTACGTTTCGTTATTTACTCAGCATATTATTATTTTATTACTGTTTCTTAAATGTATAATGTCTTTTACAATTCTCTCGATCCGTAATAGACTTGAGATAGGTAATGGGATCGACAAGCATCAAACTTTTCTGTGAAAATAGTAGGCAACTTTAAACTTTGTCTCTCTGACCGCATGTCATATTTTTCAAAAAACTTTAAGCTGCTGCCCGCAAGATCACAAATTTACATCATACCCTTAAAGAGGTATGATTAACAGGGTGTAGAGTGCTTTATCCTCCGTAGAAAAGGGAAGATCCTCCGACCAAACGGGTGTTGTACCTGGAGAGCTACTGCCAGATGGTTGATGTCGGGATAACTTATGCTAATCGCGCGGATAACTTTGCCTGCGCGATGCAGCACATGAGTGACGTCGCGTTCTTGATGCGTATTTTGCATGTGGCATTAAATGATAAATGATTTTATTTCTGTAAGTAGGTTTATACAAACACTTTTACACGTTAAACATTTTTTTTTAAACTAGATGAGGCCGGCGTTTCCTATCTGACTACTCTGAGAAGAAAGGCCGAAACAAACTCAGAGGTCACAGTCTCTTTTAAAGTCCAGACATAATTTTGGTCAGATCATGTGAAGACCATGCAGGTTGGTGTCTGAAATGGTCTTTTGAGGAAAGAACCACACAGATTGAGTGGACCTGTCCAGTCAGTGCAAGCATCTGTCAGGAATCCTACAGCTCAACATAAAAGTTAAGGAGCTCAACGATTCGACGAACAATACCAAAGAAAGGACATTAGGGTAGGCCGCATAATTTACTCAAACTGGCAAACTATGATTAAAGCTGAGAGAAAAAAAAACAAGGACCCACATAGTCTTCACATTCACAGTAATTAAAATAATATAACATTTTACAAAGTAAATATTCATGTCATTGTATATATAAAATTCATAAATGACAATGTGTATATAAGAAAAAAAATTTGCAAAAAGAAAAGAACAAAAAAAAATCAGTACTTATGTATATATAAAAAAAAAAAAAATTGTTGGAGCAGCTCAATCCCACGCCTTTTTGTCATCAATGTAATCTTTAACGGTATAAAAGGCTTTCTGGCACAACTTACGTTTAATAAATGATTTGAATTTATTAAGGCTCAGATCTTGAACGGGGCTTGGAAGTTTATTATAAAAACGTATACATTGACATCTGAACGAGCCACCTATTTTCTTGAGCCTTGTTGTAGGTACAACAAATTAGTGTTTGTTCCTAGTGTTCATATTATGGATATCACTGTATTTTGACCCTCGTATTTACCCTTTTGTATTTTTGTTATCATTGTTGACCCTCGTTTGATTCGCTTAGGGTAGGAGTTTTGAATAATCTTGTGTACGTTGTCTACTAATCTGCCAATCACGTTACCTTTTTTTTTTGTGGATGGGAAATCGTCAAATGACTTCTCCCGCTCTGGGCGGAGCGGGAGGACGTGTCAGACTTTTTCCCGTGTTCCTTCTGTTGCCTGTGCCGGGGCCACGGTAACTCTTTCGAACATCCCGCAACCCTGGCTGACATCGGCCCTAGCGGACCCCTTCAATGGTGCTGACATCTCTTTGAGGCGCGCGTGGAACACAACGTGCCGTCGACTCGGGCCTTGTCCTTACCGGACGGCGAGCTACCCATTGCTCGCCGTCCGCAATCCCGTGCCTACGGTGGCCGAGAATCGGCTATCAATTCCTGACGCCCAAGGCGTCTCCTGCGGCGACTATGGGCGTGAGGGCGCGAAGCTAATCACGTTACCTAGTCATGAAACTGTATCTGATTATGTTTGTATTAAAAAGGCATTCTGTTCCATTCGATTCTATCCGTTATAACTGCCCCGTCTCTGTCTACCCTACACATAATTAAGTAGATACTAATTAATACTTTTTCTTCCTTACCAGGTGATGTGCGTCCAATACTGGCCGCCGAACAAAGAAAAGGACGAGACGTACGGAGACATCAGCGTTGGCATCGTCCAGGAGGAGGAGCTCGCCAACTTTCACATACGAACCTTCAGGCTTTACAAGAGTGAAAAGAATGTAAGTGCAAAAATTATTATCAATCTATGGCAAAAACATATATATTTATTATGACAAACAAACATACGCTTCGACGCTTTCACATAAATTGTGTTGTGAGTCCACGGGATACGGGATAGGGAGTACGAGTACACTCCTATAGCTCCCCAACTGAGGGAACGTTATAATACAGGGTCAAATTAAATTAGCTAGCGAAACTCCACAGACACAGTGGGTATCGATATCTAAACACGACAAAATAAAACAGATTTGATGATGGGGTTGTGGTGGCACATCTACTTCGCCACATTGGAACGCATCACACTGACGTCACGCAAAAATCCTGCATCGCGCAATCAGAGTTTACCGCGCGACTAGCATATATACAATATCCCGACATCAACCGTCGGGCAGTAGCCCACCAGACACAACACCCGTCTGGTCGGAGGATCCTCCCTTTTCATAGAGGATGAGTGAACTTTACACCTTGTTCCTCACACCTCTATAGGGTCAATGACCGCTGGTAGTGTTGTTACTTGAAGTGTGAGTTAATAAAATCTGTTTTATCGCGTTGAGATATTATACCCATCACGTCTGTGAAGTTTACTAAAAAAATTAAGTGATTACACTAACGGCGGTAGAGGACCCCAAAAAAAAACATCAAATTAATTTATATTTTGTTTTATCATGTTTAGATATCGATACCCATTACGTCGCACATCAGAGTTTCGCTAGCTAATTTAATTTGAACCTGTATATTAGAGAGATTTTAGAGAGATTATTTAAGAAGGGAGAAGACTCCGGATATCGGCCCGAAAGCGTCCAATGCTAAATAAGGGTTTCCAATGGTTATTGTCAAACTCCTCTGTGTTCGGTGTCTATTGACTTTTCTACCTACCCAGCAGGCTAATTGCTTAAAACACTTACAATAACAGTGGCTTTCATTTTAAATATTCAAGCACGTGCACATTGTGGATCAGATAAATTTTTCCTACAAAATCATTCGCAATTTTGAGGTCATGTTTTTTACTGTCCCACTGCTGGGCAAAGGTCTCCCCCATACTTTTCCATTCATCGTTTTCTGCTGCCTTTTTCGGCCAATCAGACAAGAACGAGTCTAGGTCGTTTAAATGACGTGTCGTGTTTTAATGTCGGTTAATCAGAAAACTAGAGATGGGTATTTTTTATTAGTGTTTTCGTGACTGTATTAACATAACATTGAAAGCGTACCTCGACATACATGCCTACCTCTTTCTCAAAGAACAGGCGTGATGGTACACGAATAAACACAATTTTATTTTGCAATCTTCTAGAAAATCCCTTTGAAATACTTGAAAGAATCTCTTTATTTGAAAACTTTATCTGCACAAAGGGGTTGTGAGAAATATTTCTTAGTCTCGAGTAGTATGCACATCCATTTATATCGTGTTAAGCAGATTATTCTCACTCTACAGCCAGAAGTTCAAGATTTTATTATTAACGATTTCAATTTTCTTTGTAAACTAGAAACTGAGCAATGAAATTTTAGACCTGTTAGATCTTAGTTACTATGCTGCGTTATGGAGGTCAGGGGGCCTACCACCACCTCTTAAAGCAGTATTATTTTAATGTTACTTCAGTGTGAGAAAGAGATGGAGCTATACAGGACGTCTAGCTCCATCTCTTTCCCATACTCAAGTAAGATTAAAATAATACTGCTTTAAGAGGTGGTGGTCTAAATAAAAGTAGCCTAAGTTACCTGCCGTAACATCAGCTATCTGCCAGTAAAAATCTCGTCAAAATTGGTCCTGCTGTTTCGGAGATTAGCCGGAACAAACAGGCAGACAGACAACGGTACTTAACGGTACTTATAAGTACCGTTTATACTTTCTTAAGCATTTAGTAAAAGTTGTTATTTTGACATTACAAACAGACACTACAATTTTATTTATTTGTATAGAAGATTAGTTTCTGCTATAGTTAGATGCTGAATATCAGTACCTACTTATTTTACCATACCGTGGTAGTGTGATAATAAAAATAAAATAAAAATACTTTAATTCAGACCTTGATCCATATGATATTAGTAATACACACTACTTACAATCTATGTTAGTACAAATGTAATACAATTTTTCTAGTTTAACACTCTCACCGCCATGTGGTACGCGGGCCGCCCACGTAAATTCTAGTGCAGCAAGCTATTATTGATTTTTTGTGGCGAGTTGCTAAAGAAATGGAATGGGCGGCGCGCCGCCCACATGGCCTGCTGCTTTGGAAAACTGTATATATGCGTGGCGGTGAGAGTGTTAAGTATCTGTTGCACTCACCCGACGTACCGGATGCATGCATGCACATGTACATGTACTCAATGCGCCATAATGGTGTAACATGGCTTTTCACTAATGACCTTCAGAATTCCACGCAATGCGCATCATGGACGCAATCGTAAAACCAGGGAAGTTGCGGGGCACAGCTAGCATAATAATAATTTGACTACCTCGTAGGTCTAATGTTCGCTTGCGCGAAGCTGAGCATATGCGTAGGTGCCCCGGGGATTTCCCGGTTTAGGAAATTGGTATGGGATTTTTCCTTCAGGAAATTCTCGCAATAGCAGCCCGTTGTTTGCATTGTGCTCAATGAATGGAAATAGGCTCACTTCCTATTACAAGGAAAGTACCTTATTCCTCTCCTTCCTTAGTTACAAAGTTGACAAAATGTGTGTTTGTGTGTGTGTGTGTGTGGGGTGTGTGTGTGCTCTGCCTGCCTCTTCAGAGAAAATAGGGCTGGTGATATTATAGTAGAAATAATACAATCGTGTTAAGTAATCGTTTATGATTTGATTAATGAATAGCACATTAAATTGCGAACACGACAACAGGCCATACAATTTAATAAATTCAGCAAATATTTTGTTAAGTAATAAAATTAATTTGATTGTACACGATTGTCGTTTATTAATTTATACAAAAAACTCTCCACTTATACATTCATTTTTAATTATGTCAGCACAATTGGTAATTACTTGTTGATATTATAACAAAGCCGGGAAATCGGTAACAGAATAATGAAGGTTGAAGTAGACAAAAAGCACGTAGTCCTACACATGCCAGTAACTTACATAAAAGAATGCAAGTAACTTGCAAGCCATTCAGACATTCACCAATTAGAAGTTATTTTGGCATAATGCGATTTTATAAATATACACGTCACGTTATTGTGGACGTTGACGTCCACGATTTTACCGTTTAATTTTAAATATTACGCTACGATCGATACGTCCTTTGTCGAAATCTGCGCAGCTGTACGTATTTTTCCCATAGTGAAGCTAGTTACTAATTTATCCTCATTTCTCTTTCCTACACCATCATCAGACCCTGTTGACCATCTATCTATAACTTATTTCATTGAGACCATTCCAATGAGCACAAACATAATAATTACCTCTGCTGTAAGTTGGTGAGGGAGTTGGGTATCCTGCAAATTCCAGGTGATGCTGCAGCAACAGTTAATGGGTAACTATGCTCTTCTAATAACATTGAAGTAACAGAATACCAAATTTCGAATCGATCAAACCTGGAAACCGTGGAAGATGCTCACATCGATTCATCAACTAGAAAAGAACTGATAATCTTCAAACGTCTGAACCAATTTTATTGGATCATATAGCTTAGAACACTTTCGATCAAGTCACCTTTCAAACAAAAGAATAATAATCAAAGTCGGTTCAGCCGTTTGGGAGCTACGATGGCGCAGACAGACACACAGATACACAAATACACACGTTAAACTTATAACACCCCTCTGTTTCCGTCGGGGGTTAAAAATTGCGATTTTCCATACAATCTCTCATCCCCTATTTTACTCCCTTGGGGGTTTAACTTCGAAAAAGCAACCTTATTCCTTGTCTACATTATAAAGGGAACCTCTGTGCATAACTTCAGGTTTTAAGGTCTATGGGTTTGGGCTGGGCGTTGATGACTCAGTCAGTCAGGACTTTTCTTTTTATTTATATAATATATACAATGTATTTTTTTTATATGTCATAACTGTAGGGTTATATTCTATTAGTAAAAATAATACAAAAGTCCTAGAATATGTGGTCCATAGATGCAAAGTTTCGAAGATATTAACATCAATCATAATTAAATTAGGTTCACGCTATGTTTCATTGATAAATACGAGTAATTCATTTTCATTCATACCAATCATTCATAATTAAAGCTAAGAAAAAGCGACGTTGTCATATTTCACGTAAGGGTGTTTTACATTAATAATCGTGACTGTCGAATTATTTTGTATGAAAAATGAAAACAAAAAAATATATAATTGAAAAATAATTAATATGCCAGCTGATTCTTTGATACGGTCTCATTCATACCCTAGAGTTATGACATATAAAAAAAACACCTTGTATAAATAGAAATCATATATATCATATATTCAAGCAGTTCGGTAACGAGCCTTTTCAGGAAAAACATCGTAAGCGCCAAAATTCACAAAACTATTTTTTCTTCGTGAGCTCTTAATTAGACAGTTTTGGTTTTACATCTGGTCGCGATTACCCTTCAATTTTATTTTAAATTTACACGACCTTATTGTTGTAAGAAATTATCTTCGTAAATGACAACATCGTTAATTAGGACAGAAAAAAACCCTTTCCAATAAAAAGTGCAAATTGTCGCTTACGATGTTCTTCCTGAAAAGGGTCGATAAGACCAAAATGTTCACTCTCGTCTATAAACTTTCCTGTCCAGTCTTACCAAGGGGTACTTACTTATCGTGTTGCCCAGTAACTGGGGTGTGAAAGTCAGATAGGCAGTCGTTCTATGTAAAATACTAATATTCAATTGCATCCGGTTACACCGGAAGCCGACCCCAACTTAATTGAGAAAAAGCTAGGCTAGGACAGCTAGGATCACCATATTATATCATCATCATAATTATTACATCATCTGTTATGAACTCCATACATTGATGTTCACTTATCTCGACAAAATGGGAACAGCTGATTTGTTTCGCGATCTCAGAGTTGGTCCCATATTAAAACTTGTTCATAATGATGAGTACAATTACCCCTGAAGAAGTTTTCATTTATTTCAATTACACCTTGTATTAACTTTCCTTTACGATTCTCACCTCTATTCCTTCGACAGGTGGTGGTAGAAGAGCGGTTCATCCTGCAGTTCCACTACACGCAGTGGCACTCACACACGTGTCCGTTCAGTAACGCTCTCCTGGAGTTCAGACGACGAGTTCGTGCAGTGGTCGGCAGGAGACTGGCTACCAACCCTGCTGCAGGACCAATGGTGGTGCATTGCAAGTAAGTAGAACCTTCGTAGAGTGGCATTGAGTTCATTATGCAACGCACTCTTAGGCTGGCTACCAACCTTGCCGGACCCATGGCGGTGCATTGCAAGTGAGTGAAAGATTTGGGTCACAGCGATCTCCTGGCTACCAGATGAGCTTCTGAATAGGCTTGCTGTAACAAAAAATAATCAACATTACACAGTTAACAGTTAACCATTTTGTTAGTACATACATTTACTTATTGTAATAAATGATAAATGATTTTATTTCTGTAAGTAGGTTTGTACGTCAAATACTTTTACACGTCAATCATATTTTAAAAATTAGATGAGTTTCCGATCTGAATATTAGAAGAAAGGCCGAAACAAACTCAGAGGTCACAGTCTCTTTTAAAGTCCAGACATAATCTAGCTCAGAGCATGTAAAGACGATAGTTTGGTGTCTGAAATGGTCTTTTGAGGATAGAACCACACAGATTGAGTGGACCTGTCAAGTGCACGCATTTGTCAGAAATCATGCAGCTCAACTCTGAATTTAAGGAGTTCAACGATTCGACGAACAATACGAAAGAAAGGACATTAGGGTAAGCCGCATAAATTACTCAAACTGCCAGACCATTATTAAAGCTAACAGAGAAGAAGAAAAAAACAATGACCCACATAGTCTTCACATTCTAAATAATTAAAATATAGAGACTGGATAATTAATTATTCCTGAAGCCTCACGGCAAGATGTATTATTTCAAGTTTAGGTGGCACTTGTCAGGCAGTATGCTAAACTGTATGTCTTTGTGCAGCCAAATAAATGTATGTCCTTCTTTTAAATATAAACATTTTACCGTCTTGTAACAAAAAGCCCTAACTTTGCGCTTATTTTACACGACTGTAGTCTGGCCCGTGACCGCTGGGAATACTCTCTATTTACAATTCCATAGTAATATTACTACAGAATAGCGGCAATGCTGTAACGATGTAGCGAAGCATATACCAAATTAGTTTACTGTGTGCCTAGTGTGTGCCGAGCCAGCAAATAACGTTTGATGCAGTCCCTTAGAATTAACGTAGCCAGTGGGTGTACAGAATTATTATTCTGATGTCAAAGTAACATGATAATGCGATGGTATGTTTATGTTTGACGTGGCAATAATAATATTGCTAGGGCTGTAATTAAGTTTGTTACGTGTCTTGTGTCTTTACTTTCGCTGTGCCTAGGGCGTGACTTGCTATCTAGTAGGTGTGGTAGTGGGGTGATGAGCAAGCCGACTGCAAAACAAATGAAAATCGGCCTCGGCCTGGGATATGTAGCGGTAACGAGGGGATGCTTGACGATTGGCTCGTGCGGATCCGCTTCGCTCATCGCCCTACTGCTCCATGTCTTTTTATATCATGCAAACTAAATACAACGTAAGATAAGAATTACCCGATTTGATAAAAAATTATATAAATACAGACTTTATTGATTTTTGATATCATTTTATTATTTTACAGCGATCAATCTAGCTGTATTTACGTGAATGCGTAATATTTAGTGCGCGTCCTCTAGAGGTTGTTATGAGAAGATCTGGAAGAGTTTCTAGAAACTCTTCCAGATCTTCTCATAACAAAAAGACAGGACAGCTGATTTAAGGATAGACATATTATTCTAAATTATGTTATTTTCTTTCAGTGACGGTGGTGGCCGGTCGGGGGTGTACTTAGCCATTGATGCAAACCTCGAGTTGGCTGAAGAAGAAGATTGCTTCGATGTATTCGGATTTTTGAAGAAACTCAGGCAATCTCGGAAAGGCCTTATAGAAAATGAAGTAAGGATGGTTTCTTTTTGAGGATTCCGAAATGCTGTTTAAATAGAGTCGAATTCTTTGTGTCACGTACTTTGTTTAGGTTGCCTATTTTCGTGCGCTACGAAACTAGTAGATATATCATCAAATACTAATCGTTTTCCCAAGAAAAGTCTAAGGTCATTCACGATCAATATAAAATCATTACTAAGTCATTGCAATGTAACTCTTATCTCGATAAGGTATTTAGACTGATTGCCGAGAGCTTTATCTAAATCACGGCAATCATTCTAATTTATACTTTATTACAATAGAATAAGAGTTACATTGCAATGACTTACGATCGTGAATGTCCTACCTATACACGCTGCTTTTTTATTAGCCAGGCAGCTGCCACGATAGTGTTGTACTCGGGAACCGATCACTTTTCCGATTTTTTTTTTGTTCGAATTTCATTTTACCGAAAACTAGTGACCGACGTCTTTTTGCTGTATGCATTATTTGACATATTTTTGGATCATCGAAGTATCATGTGTCATAGGTTTTACCGAACTATATTATATTTCGCCGATTTACAAAATAACTTTTTGCTATTGGCCGAAGCCTCTTTTGAACTTTTTTCATTTGCCAAATGTTTTATTTGCCATATTTTCACCACATCGAAACAATATTTTACGGAATATTATTTGGTCACAAGTATATAGCCGGTTACTTGGTAGTATTTTCAATATTAAATTAAAATAGTGTCATAAAAAGTAAAAAATCAATATGTTGTGCTACAAAATTTTGTGACAGAAATGAATCGCTGCAAAACCGACTTCACGCAGTCTTCTGCGTGAAGTCGGTTTTGCAGATTCATTTTTCGTTTCCTAGAGTGTAATTTAAGCCGCGTAGGCGTGGAGGGGTGTGGTGACCCGCGAGCTGAGGAGCAGATGGTTTGAAGGCCCGCCGCCGCGGCTGAGGCTGGCGACGGTGAGCGTTAAAACCATCTGCGACGATAAGCTCGCGTGGGGCCGCCCAAACCCCGCAGTGCCGGAGCCAGGACAGAAACAATGCTTGCTGCATGCTGCATGCCTGCTTGAATGCTGCTTGTTTGAAGCAAGCATCCTTGTTTGCACGCTTCTTACTGGAAATGTTCGGAAACATAATACTTCGAACAAATGTTATTTCGGCTAAGTGTAACTTCGGTAAAAATTTTTTCGACCAAATGGAATGTCGGTGTAACGAAAAAAATCGAATTGATGAACTGATACAGTGGCAGACGTCACTTCCATGAAGTAAAAAAAAAAACGAAACGATAATAGTTGAAAAGTTTTAGGTGAAATGAAATTCAGTCAAATATTTTTCGAACTTATGATACGTAACCGTTGTACTCATATTATGAACAACTTTTACTATGGGACCAAACCTGAAATCGCGACTTGTTGTTCCCTACATTTATGTTCGCATAGCTCGTTAAAATGTAGGGAGCAGCAGATTTTTTTTTCGCGATTTCAGGTTTGATCCCATAGTAGAAGTTGTTCATAATAATAAGCACAACACTGTCATGGCAGCTCCCTAATCAATTAAAAGCAGCGAGTATAACAGTCATGATTTGACTGAAGTCTTGATTTTTCATACTTTTCGGCTGCGAGCTCATTTTGCCCATTTATTTAGAATCATATCACATTCGTAAATCATATTTCACCAATTATATCAGAATTCATTGTAATTCCTCGACGATCCCTCGCAAATGCTGCAATCCTGTATTCCACAAGAAAGCAAGCTTGCCTTTAGTAACAAACAACTCATTCCCTCTAATTGGAGATTTCCTTCCGACGGTACACAATAACTGGTAGAAATTGATCGCCCCGCAGTTACGTGTCTAAGGCAGTGCTCTACTGTGTATTGACAATTTTTGTTACGGACGTCTTTTTAAGGCCTCTGCACCACAAATCACTAAATGCGTTTAACGCTAAACATAATTAAAACATCATTCTCTCTCTGTCATCTTCGAACGATTCACAGAAATAGAACGATGATTTAAACACGTTTAGCACTAAGCGTGTTTAGTGATTTGTAGTTTTTTACATAGGACTTAAACATAACTGGCGAAATGTGGGTGTACTACCTACACCTCTGCCTAACTCTTCGGAAAATACAGGCGTGATATTATGTTATGTCAATAACACACAGTAAGAACTAGGCCTTACTCGTCATTGTGCAAGTACTATTAATGGTGATTTACTGAGAAAATGTAATAAGTCTTTTAGACTTTGTCCAGAAATCGAAACAAGAACTAACCGTTTGTCTGAGCATGTTATAATTGGCTACTTATAGAGGAGATACAAAGTGATTGTACTTACGACGTATGTAGGTACATTGATGGGATATTTTAAAACGATATTTCAGAGAGGTTCACGAAAAGCTGCTTAACGGAAACAATTTAAGACAGCTTATATAACGGGTTACATTCACTGAGATATTAGATCGTTTATTTATTTAGCTCCTTGTCTTATACATTTTTAAATATTTCTTGAAATTAAAAAAAAATACGCTATAATTCATTATTAATTAATTATAAATAGACCCTGGACTGGACTGGGCAGGGTATCAACGTGAACGGCGAGTACATCTCACACCTTCGCTTTGCCGATGACCGCCGACATCGTCGTAATGACAGAGATGCTGGAACAGTTAGACCAGATGCTGCACAGCCTAAATGGAGCCTCTCGTCGGGTTGGTCTCGGCATGCATTTGGACAAGACGAAAGTCATGTACAATTCACACGTCTCGCCGAGACCAGTCCGCATCGAAGGGCCGTTTCTTGAAGTTATGAAGGAGTGTGTTCTATCTAGGGCAAGTCATCCAGCTCGGTAAACACAACTTTCAGAAAGAAGCCGACAGAAGGATCCAGTTGGGTTGGGCAGCGTTTGGAAAACTTTGACAAGTCTTCTCGTCGCCAGTGTTTGAAGACTAAGGTCTACAACCAGTGCGTCCTACCCGTTATGACATACGGTGCCGAAACGTGGACACTGACAGTCGGGCTGGTCCACAAATTCAAGGTCGCTCAGCGCGCTATGGAGCGGGCTATGCTTGGAATTTCTTTGATGGATAAAATCAGGAATGAAGTTAGCCGACATAGCCTGCAGAGTAAGCAAACTAAAGTGGCAGTGGGCTGGCCATGTTTGTCGAAGGACCGATGGCTGGTGGAGCAGACGAGTCCTGGAGTGGAGACCGCGTATCGGCAAGCATAGTGTGGGACGCCCCCCAGCTAGGTGGACCGAGAACCTTAAGAAGGTGGCTGGGACAGACTGGACGCGGAAAGCGGAGGACAGGGTGTTGTGGCGCAGCCTGGGAGAGGTCTATGTCCAGCAGTGGACTGCGATAGGCTGAGTTGATTGATTGATTGAAAAAAAATAAGTTCCTATAAAACCGGTCAAGTGCATGTCGGACCACGCACAATGAAGGGCTCCGTAGTTGGAATGAGTTTATCCCAAGAACAAACTAACATTATATTTTACATTCCAACTGCAAACATAAGTTTTTACGGCTCAATATTGGGAGATTAACCATTTAAGACCATAGACTTCTTATAGATTTTCCTGTAATCTATAAGTATAGAACTATTTTCTGTATTTTTTTTCAAAATTTTAGGCTCAGTAGTTTCGGAGAAAAGGGGGTATAGTCAATTTTCATCTATTGTAAATAATTTTAAAACTATATAATTTAAAATTATAATATATATATATATATACTTCTGACACCCACAGTAAGCCCTTTTATTTGTTATGTTACACGGTACAGTTTGCAAACACTTTTTTTTTCTTATTTGCCCCCCAAAAGGGGTCACACTGTTAGGGGCTAAATAAGAAAAAGAAAAGTTATGAAAAATTCATTTATTTACGTAACACACCCATGTTTCGGTCACAGAAATTGATATGTGTACCAAATTTCAACATAATCGGTCCATTAAATTTGGAGCAAATTGGCTGTGACAGATGGACAGACAGACAGACAGACACACGAGTGATCCTATACGGGTTCCATTTTTTCCTTTTGAAGTACGGGACATTTAAAAATACAAAAAGTAGTAGTCCGCCGGTGGCGGGAGCAGGATCCAAGTTACCGGTGGTCAGGGCTCCAGAGACAGGAACCTCCTCACGACGAGAGCCCCATCGAGCCCTTTTCTGAATCAGGCCCCTTTCTGAATCAGGCCCTTGATGATCCTACTAGCTAACGGGAGCTTCGATCGATGTTCATCGAGGCTTTCGGCCATCAGGCCATTGGCCGTTACGACAATCGGCACAATGACAGCCGAGTTCACATTCCACATGTCAACAACCTCGTGTGCTAAGTCGAGATATTTGATTTGTTTCTCTTTCTCAGATTTCACGAGTTTCTCGTTATCTGGAATGGTAACATCGACTATTATTGCGTGGCGTGCTAATCGATCTATCACCACTATATCAGGCTTATTGGCGACAATAGTTCTGTCAGTAATGATCGACCGATCCCAGTACAACGTGACATGGTCATTTTCAGAACTGGGTCAGGCAGTACTTGTAATACGGTACCTCAGAGTTTATATTTCAAAGCAAGTTGCTGGTGAATAATCCTGGTAGATATTATATTATTAATATGAGGAGCTCGTGGCTAAGTAATAACAGCCGCATGGGTCGATCCATCAGGTTAAGCTGCGCTTGCCGGAGTTGGTCCGTGGATGGGTGACCATCTTTACATACCAAGACTCCTCCGTGCCTCGGAAAGCACGTTAAGCCGTTGGTCCCGGCTGTCATTCGTGGATCTTTGACAGTCGTTACGGGTCGTCAGAAGTCCGAAAGTCTGACAACCAGTCTTACCAAGGGGTATCGTATTACCCAGTAACTGGGTTGTGGAGGTCAGATAGGCAGTCACTCCATGTAAAATACTGGGATTCAGCAGCATCCGGTTAGACTGGAAGCCGACCCCAATATAGTTGGGAAAAGGCTAGGCAGATGATGAATATGGGCGAAATTCAGATACAAGATTTTGTAAGCGATTTTATACTAATTAAAAGTTTAAGCCATGATTTTATCAACTAAACTCTCTTTTAAATAGTACAGTTATTTAGCATACTTTTCTTCAAACTCAAATGTAACATAAAAAATGATTTTTGTTCATAGAATATTAACTAAGCCATTTTGGTAGTGCCATGAACAAAAAAGAACAAATCTTTATAAAAAAAAAACTACACTTCTGCATATAAATTACCTTTACGCAATAATGATAATCAAAAATCCTCTTCCCTCCAGGAACAATACAAATTCGTCTATGACACATTAGAAGAACACGTGGTCTGCGGAGTATCATGGTTCCCCGTCTCGGAACTCTCGCAGAGACTGAAGCAGAAATCCCAAAGGGATCCAGTGTCGAAGCTCAATGAGTACCAGAAGGAGTATCAGCAGATCTGCAAGCAGACTCCGAGGTTCACGATAGGAGACTGCGCAGGAGGTCACCGGGGAGATAATAGGGAGAAGAACCGGGATGTGCTGGTGGTGCCTCGTAAGTTTTTGTTGTCTTTGACATCATATCGGCCATTGGGATAAAAAGGCTGCAGAATGTTAGCATGCTACAAAAATCACGTTTTTTGTCTAATAGGGGTCATTCTAAAGACTAAGGTCAAAGAGAGAATTAATTGCTTTAGGTAATTACGCTCTCGGCTGACATATATTGAAAGTATCCACTGATTCACACCTTTGGGTGTCAACAAAAGTGACGGGAGGCAGTGTCCGCTAAATAACTAGGTACACCTACACCACGATCACCAATCCATCTGCCAAGTGTGATTATGGCTTGCAATATTTTCTTCAACCATTCTTTAAAGACTTTTTGCTGATATTGTGTCTCACATAAGTAGGAATATTAGGTAAATTTAAGCTGCAGTGCCCAAAGACAGTGGGTTATTTAGCATGGCAATCATCAGGCTAAAGGGTAAAATTTATCTGCAGCGCCCATAGACAATGGGTTATTTAGCCTGGGAATCATCAGGTTAAAGGGTAAAATTTATCTGCAGCGCCCATAGACAATGGGTTATTTAGCCTGAGAATCATCAGGCTAAAGGGTAAAATTTATCTGCAGCGCCCATAGACAATGGGTTATTTAGCCTGAGAATCATCAGGCTAAAGGGTAAAATTTATCTACAGCGCCCATAGACAATGGGTTATTTAGCCTGGGAATCATCAGGCTAAAGGGTAAAATTTACCTGCAGCGCCCATAGACAATGGGTTATTTAGCCTGAGAATCATCAGGCTAAAGGGTAAAATTTATCTGCAGCGCCCATAGACAATGGGTTATTTAGCCTGAGAATCATCAGGCTAAAGGGTAAAATTTACCTGCAGCGCCCATAGACAATGGGTTATTTAGCCTGAGAATCATCAGGCTAAAGGGTAAAATTTATCTGCAGCGCCCATAGACAATGGGTTATTTAGCCTGGGAATCATCAGGCTAAATAACCCACTGTCGATGGGCGCTGCAGTTTAAATATTACACTTTTAATTTACCTATTGCGTAACTTAAGTGACGAATTTTGTTACAGCTGACAACTTTCGTCCATACTTGACGTCCTTCCAAGGGAACAGTTTCACAGACTACATCAACGCTGTCTTCGTGGACGTAAGTACTTAATTACTATAATGCATCACGAGGCCTACATGTAAAACAATAATTTCCGTTTCGCAAGCCATTTAGATACATGAAAACTGCTTTTGTGAACATGACTTGCAAAATAGAAAGATGATAAAGACTGAACAACATTAGTACTATTAATTGGGAAATTGTACGATTCAAACTTCGAACGATCCCTTCTTCACCCTTTTGGTGCCAATATCGCTCTATTTCGGTTTTCCTCTCTATAGTTTAGAAACAGCCACAATATAACAAAAATCCACACTAAATATTTACCTACACTAATAATTACGTAAAAGTTAGTCTCCCCGTATGTTAGATGCGTTTTCACGACTAAACTAAAAACTACTCTGACAACTTCAGAGGCTATATATATTTCATACAAAGCTACAAGCAAAATAGTATTGCTCTTTCCTAATGAAATGAAGCACAATTTTATAACACAAATGCAATTTCCTCAGAAAAGTGTCCCTTGAGTTACTTAGAAAGTTCATCTTTTAACTTAATATGACTTTATTATGGCACCGCAGCCACACTCAGTTGTTAATAGTACGTTCTTTGACGTTGAACAAACTTCAAAGAACGTACTACTAGAAACTTTGTTTTAAACATAATTTCGCACTGCAGGAAGTAGGAAAGGTACTTTATCATTTAGACAAGTAAACACACTCACACACTTACCTACCATATTTACAAACTATCGCTTTTCGGTTTCTCGTAATAAAGCCAGCTCCAGAGTCTAGACTGATAGAGCCGCCGCATGTGGGATATGGCTTGGTCGGTGTGGATGTCGTGGCCAGATCTCAGAATTGATCATTTCATGAAATGGTTGTGTTTCATGAAATGGCCAGCTAAAATTGTCAGTCGACGTTTGGTCATATCATTAATGTAGGTTATCTGTCGTGGTCCGATCGTAGATATGGCCAGGTCGTGATCTAAAGTCGGGCGGATCGACAAAAGCAACCTATTTATCGATATTTCCAGCTGACCACTAGGGATATCGCAAAGTAGTTGCATTTCACGACGCTAGTGGCACCCCGACCAAATGGGTTAGGTCAGGTTAGAACTGTGACCTACCGCGTGCGAGCGGTGCCGCCGCAGCGGCTGGTAAGTTCTACAGCCAAGTATGTCACAGTTACTTGGCTATTTACTATTTTTAGGACTCTAAAAAAGGAATTATTCGAGTAGGAATACATGCACAACAAAAACAAAGCGACAACAATGCCTCTACCCGTGAATAATCACTAATGTCTGGCCATATCATGAAGTAGTCGTACGTTTAACTGTTTATATCGTCAAACGTTGAGTATTCAATGATCTGGCCAGACCACATCATGATGTGACCAGCGGTCGATGTTCTATTTCATAAAATACAACCATTTCGTGAAATGGTCGAACACTTCATGAAATATGGTCATTTATAAGATCTGACCACGACATGGGCACGCCTTGTGTAACGCGTCTTTCGTTTCGACATACTTAATGCGCTTGAGTATTAGCCTTGCGAGGAGGCTCAGTGGACCTGGACCCGGCTATTATTATAGACAAAATCATTTATTCCTGAAACAAGGTCACCCGGCTATTGGCATAGGCACTCTTTGATGGCCTATACAATTAAGACTATACAAGATTCTGACTGACTCAGTATTACCTAACCTTCTTCTGCTGCTCACGAGAGATGAAGTCTAAAGTAACCTACAAATATAATTTTAAGTCGTTTAAATAAATACATAACTATTACGAGTCAGTCAGGGCCTCAGTATAACTAACTATATTTCCAGGGCTACACCAAACCTCGCGAGTACATAGTGACGGAGTGGCCTCTGGTCAGAACCCAGGGCGAGTTCTGGTCGTTGGTCTACGACTACGAATGTGCGGCGGTCGTCGTGCTTTGCGTGCCTCCCAAGAACTCTGTAAGTATACCTTAAGTTTCTAGGTTTTTTACTCTCCGTGCCAATCAAGATTTAGGAATGTCACAGTCAAGACTCTTAAGTGGTCAAAACTAAATCAGTCAAAAATATTTTTGCAATTACTAACATTTATTTAGAAAGCTAATTGGGTGGGTAGGTTTTTTGTGACCTGTTTCAAAAAGTGATAACAACTCAAGGCTGATTTAAACAAAGTCATATATCTTTTATCCGCGGAACAAAATTCACGTCTGACAGTTTTTGTATGGAAAATCTGTCAAAAATTAAAGATTTATTCGCTGGTTTAGACTTATACCAGGTGTAAAAGTTTGGTCGAACTTGCCCTAAGGCGTTAAGGTAAATTATTTATAGAGTTTCAATCCCATATTGCCCGAATTTAAACTTTAAAAAAAAAGTAGGTCTGACCGGGTAAGATTTTTAACTGTGATATTTTCACCTTAAAATTGAGTTACGTGATATTTATTGTTCTGTCCGATTTCATTCTCATTTAAATCTCCGCAGTTATCTTTTTTAGTTCCACGAAGAAATAAAAGCTAAGCTCTCATGTTGTGCTCATCATCTGCTGTAACTGACCAAGGAGATACATTACCTGACACTAATCTATTTTTTACAGCAACAATTCCCACCGTTCTGGCCTGAAGGTCGTCATTCCAAGAAGTATGGCCCAGTGTTCACGATAGACCACGTCTCCCACAACCACTACACCAACATTAAGACTTGGATATTCAGGATTAATAAGAAGGTAATTTATAAATGGATACCGTTTATTTATAAAATATATGTTTTGTTTACAGTGATTTTTACACAAGAAACAAAGAAAATAATTTTATTCGATGTTGTTTACCTACACTAGGCTCAAGTCACCATCATATATCATAGTCACAGATATATCTTGCAACAACAATTCCACAACAATACAATTCAACAACAACACACAACAACAACAATACAATACAACAACAACAATTCCTACAACCTAACCCAACCTAACCTAACCTATTCCTTTTTTTTTTTAGTATAATCCTGAAATGTTAATATTTCATAAAATAATCATTCAATAGAATTACTTGGTCTTAGAGAGTTGTATTGATGACTTTAATGATTATAATTGTGTAAATACATATTTGTTACGGTCGCGAATCATATTTTAATCAACATACAACCTAATACAGCCGATCTATTCTGTAAACATCACACCGTGAGCACTTAGGTGAAGTGAGTTTGAAGTGAGCTCAATTCCTGGTAGAGTATGGTGGGATGACAGTTCACATCACGCTCACTTCACCTAAATTTTTACGGTGGGATCTTTACAGAATAGCACCACTGATCTGCAAATTGCAAAAAACGTAAGAAAATTTGGATTTCGCGGGCTACCCTGGCGCTTACAACCTAACACATTTCACCTAGTTAGGGAAATAATACCGATACCTAAATTATAAACTAACGGACGGAATTGTGAGAAGACAATCTTACGGTGACACATAGTGTACAGTGCGAGCACAGCACAGTTTTTATATCAATATGTCAGCATTTTACCTACCTGACTTTAGTACACGAATAGCATTCATACCGCATGCACTCGTCTATCATGCAATAAATATCAATCAATCAGTAATCAGTGTATCAATCAGCATCAACTCAAGGTGTAAGGTCCTTAACCATACACATAGAACGCCCAACATATTTTCTATCTCTGTCATCTTCAAACGATTGACAGAAATAGAATAATGTTTTAAGTTCGTTTACCACTAAACGCACTTAGTGATGTGTGGGGCAAGTGGGCCTTACACAAAAACAGTAAAAAAATACACATAATGCCCTTCATCTTTGTCCAACAGATTATTTCGCTCACTGAGCTGATGGCCGGCGTCAAAGCCCCCACGAAGACTGTCCAGCTATTCCAGCTGACCTGCTGGCCAATGGGCCACAAGGTGCCATCGTCGACCAACTCGCTGGTGGAGCTCATGAACATGGTCGAGCGATGGCGGCAGCGCACCGACTATGGACCAGTATGCGTCGTGTCGCCGTGAGTACTCACCATAGGTGAAAAGCTGGAGAAATTATGAAGTTTCCCTAGGAACTCTTCTTTATGGTGGTTGTTGTGTAGTGACGGGCGCAGTCGTGCCGGGGTGTACTGCGCTGCCAACGCGTGCATCGAGCAAGTGATCCAACACGGCGAGGTGGACGTGTTCCAGGCGGTCAAGACTGTGCGCCGGCACCGACCACAGCTCGTAGAGAACATGGTATGTATCCAGTCATCTGCAGCATTACAGTAGTGTAATGTGTCTCGTTGGCTCTAATACATGCTCTCCTCCTCAGACCGAGTACAAGTACTGCTACGATCTCGTGCTTCATTACGTGCTGCACTATTTAAATAAAGACATGAATGAAAAGAAGTGAGAGTGCGAACTCAAGGACGAACTCTGGTTCATCGAGTTCGGTCGCGGCGCGGCGCTGCCCACGACGCCCGAGGACACGCCCCCGTCGGCCCCGCGGGCGCCGCCGCGCCGCCCGCGCCGCGGCCTGTCGCTGGACCGCCTGCTGCCCGCGCCGCGCCCGCCGCTCGCGCACGCCGCTACGGACGAGCCGCGCCGGCCGCGTCGCGAGCGCCCGCCGCTGCGCCGCTCCTTCCGCCTCGACGAGCACGACGCCGCCGCCGCCGAGCGCCGCCGCGCCTTCGTGCGCGGCCCGCGCGCGCCCTCTTTCGACGAGGGCGATGACTGCGAGTGCCGCGCCGAGCTCGACGAGCTGCCGAGCGACGCGCCCGACGACGCCTACTTCGAACCGGAGTTCGCCGCCTCCCCGCCGCGCGCCGCGCCGCCGCCCCGCGCAGGGTCCTCCGACCGCGTGCTGCACGACGTGTCGCCCCGCGCGCCCGCCCGCGCGCACTCTCAAGGCGTCTTCGAGCGACGCCTCCCTAAGATATACAAGTTCGGCCTCATGGACAAATCTAAAAGGGCGAGCTCGAGCGCCCTCTACGAGCGAACCGAGCGGTCGCCCACCGAAGCGTTCTACAACGCGACGGGCTCCACTCGGCTCAGCTCGCAGGAGCTCTTCGAGAAGTTCTGTTCTGAAGAATTCACGTCTCTGTATGGACGGGACGACAACCGGCGCCGCCGGCCGCCGCACTCCAAGTCGACGGGCAGCAGCGGCTCCGATGTCCGGCACGAGCGCACGTGCTGCCGCCGCCCGCCGTGCGGCTCGCAGCCGGCGCTGGCGCGGCGTCACGCATGCGCCGCGCCGCGCTCGGAGCGCTCCACCGACTCCGATGACACGTCGCCGCACCGCACGGCGCCGCGCCCGCTGCCGCTCGACCCAGACGCGGACCCCAGCCAGCTGGACGACTGCTCGCGCTCCGCACCGCTGCTCAGCCCGGACAGGTTCGAAGCCCGTTTCACTTTTGATATCTCTGAGCGCAGCGAGGTCACATCGAATCGTGATGAGACTCCCTCCGATGCGACTGAAACACGGAACCTGACGCTATATGAGGAACCGCATTCGGACCGCACGAGTCTCTGCGAATTGTATGATGCAGCATTCTCCTCGCATCGACCTTCGTTTCACCGAGACGGATCGCGTCGCCGCGCCGGCCCTGTTGACCTGAGCGCGCTTGATTTCCGCGCCATCGACGATGAAAGCCCGCGACACAGTCGCCGCACTTCGCAGCGGAGCGTAGACGATACGTTGCGACAGAACTCGGAGACACGAAGTTGGGCTTCTGATTCTGTGTTCGCGACCCCGGAGCGGCACACAGCGGGCGACGTGTCACCGTCGTCCAGTGGCACGCACCAGTCGCTCACCGTGCCCGGGGACTCACCGCGTGCCGACTCCGCCGCGGCAGACTCCACCGTCGCCGACACTACGATCGCTGACACGACCGTCGTCGAAGAGGAACCGGCGAGCGTCATCGAGCGCGCCGAATACGCGCTGGCGCTGCGCCTCGGCCGCATCGAGCTGGACGATGAGGCGTCGGAGCGCGCGTCGTCCACGCCGGCCGGCAGCGCGCGGCTGTCGAGTCGGCCCTCCATGCACAAGCTGGAGCCGCTCGAGCCGGAGCGGGTGTGCGAACGGAAGTGCGGCGGCGCGCGCGAAGCGGACGGTGCGTGCTCGGCGCGCGGGCGGCGCCGACGCGGCGCGAGCGAGCCGCGGCGCGCGGCGCGCTGCTTCCCGCTCTGACTGCGCGCGGGCGGCCGGTCGCGCCGCAGCCGCCGCCGCGAGCCCCCCGAGTGCCTTCCCGCGCCGTGCGTCCGGCGGCCGCGCCGTGCCGCGTGCGGCGCCCCGCCCGGCCGCCGCTGTCCCTCTGTACATTCGCCCCCCTCTAGTTCGCGCCGGTCGCCGGACCCGTAACTGCCAAATTTCTAAATAAATGTAACTATTAATAATTTCGTCTAGGTACTCGTAAGTAGTGTAGCGCCGTCTTTTTCGGTATCCTTAGGTAGGCAGTGCCTAAGTCGACTACGTGCGTAGAGCGTAGATTCT
Source organism: Fissipunctia ypsillon (assembly GCA_947568875.1). NCBI lineage: Eukaryota > Metazoa > Arthropoda > Insecta > Lepidoptera > Noctuidae > Fissipunctia > Fissipunctia ypsillon. The sequence goes on along the minus strand of OX387659.1, from coordinate 6,929,194 downwards.
AAATCTCGTAGATAGAAGTTGTTCCCGGGGCCGCCGCGGGCGCCCCGGTCGCAGTCCACGACTGACACAGGGTCATCGTTTAGCTAATTACACTTTAATTAATGCGCTGCCCGTATTGACGTGTGTTCTGTGCTCGAATTAGTCTCGCGGGATGTGCAGATCAATTAATTTTGCTACAAAATCATTGAATGATTGAACAAATATGGAATATGTGCGACGTGGTTGGGTGTGTACGGTTCACATTCATACTTCAGTAGAGATAGTACTAAGTACGTAAGCTGAAAAAGCGAGATCAGAAACTTATGAATGCAAGCCAACATCATAATAAATCACATTCGTGAGTGCGGGCAGTATGTAAAGTAACCGTCGCAGATGTAACAAGCGACGTGAACTAGTTAGTACATAGTATATAACTATATTACTTTTAGGTGATTTATGTGCTTTTTATATTGAGCTGAAGCGATTCTTCACGTGTCGTGGAGTTCCTGGGCACACGTCAACTACCGCAGTTAGACTGAAGCTGGTACTGTTCTATATAAAAGTGTCGCAATATTAAATATTTTATATTCTCGATACCTTACGTTAACATGTTTTGGTGTCGTATTTGTCGATGTTATTCAATGTTTGTCTAGTTTATTCCAATGTGTTAATGTTTTGTGTCTTTATTATATTACACATGACGATATATAAAATTATATATTATATAACGGATTACGTATAAGCTTGTAATTTGCTGAATATTTCGCAAAGATATGTCGATATTTAATATTTGCATTATCGTGCTGTTAGTTTTATACATAATATTTCAAATGTGCCAATTCTTCCATTTTAATTACATATATCTCTGTTGAAGTTGAAATATATTTTTGGCTCATTGAAGTTATTTATTATTTTGTAAAATATAGTCTCACTAAGTGAAACCAACATGTTTTATTGAATTTTGACAAATATTTGACTGTTTATAATTTGTTGTTGATAATTTTATCCATAAAGTTTTAAGTGAATAATGAATTCTTAAAATTAATGTTATACTTATTAAAGATGCCATTCTCCAATGAATAAAAATAATAAATATTATATTAAAAATATTTTTGGGCTTCAAGCCCTTGGTCGACGTTAAGGTAATTATTAAGATCCTTCCAAATATTCATTTTAGTGGACGTATTAGTAGCTCATTTGTTATTGTTGTACTTCCATCATTTATGTATTAAATATTTAAAATATATTATGTGTATAATTATTGAAAATTATTCAAATATTATTGAATGGCGATGTCAAAGTATCGATGCTTAAATTTCTCAAATATATATTTATTTTCTTGTGTGCATTACGTCGCAATATTGCTATTAAATCGATACTCTTATTTATAACAAGCGTTGCTATTAATTATCATGTTTTCTAAGCCTTTTGATGTGAAAGTTATATTTATAATTAAGTTCATAGTTCGTCTACAAAATAATATATTTATGCAAAACGTAATCATTTATCGAATGTAACGCACAACCTTAAGCCAATCCTAACATTTACTAATATTATAAAGTGTAAAGTAATACCCTTTTGACTGCAAACATTTTTATAGTGCCATTTTTTGAACAAGTATACGCTTTTCAAGAAACTAGCAGCTAATCTAGAGGAAATAATGTCAACGTCAATAGTTTACAATAATTCAGATGTTTTGTAACAATAGAATATTTACCAGCGTAAAATCGCTTTTATGGACACGCTTTGCAAAAAATACGAATTCGGAATATATACAATTTTGATAGACGATAACAACTGTGTTGGCGACTGTACAACGTTTTTAAAAGACATTATTGAGAGTTTTATAAATAAGTTTATTCTGTAATTTTGCAATGAGGAAGGTAGAAATTACAGTTTTTCAGGTTCGTGTTAGAAATAAAAACTACATGAAAAGAAAATGATTACTAAAGTAAAATAATTACCCACATGACCTACCTACCCCAAACAAATAAAAAATTGTTTAGCTCAAAATTATGGAACAATAGCTCCACGTACTTCGAAGGAAATCAGAAACAAAGGCTAATTGCGATTTTTTCCACATTGAAATCATTTTTAAGTAGTAACAAAATTGTCAGAACTATCAATATGTTATTTCTGCCTTCCTCTGCATATTTCTGTTTTATATTTTTTTGTATTTATTTATATTTATTTATTCCCTAGGTACGTAGATATGGTGTTGTAAATGCTTTATTGTAAGTTAAAATTTCATGTGGACCATATTCGATGTTTTTTTAGTAATAGTCTATTAACATGTAACAATTTTCTTTATAATTAAGTGAAAAAGTTTGGATAAATAATGACGTCTCGCCGCACCGACCAGCTTTATGTAAATAAATTAGAAAAAAAAAACTAATTAATGTAGTCGAAAGTACCTACTTATACCAAATTATGAATATTGTATACCATATACATATTAATGAATTTGATTATTTATTATATATTAGGAAGAAGGTGACAATTGTAACTATTACATAAATTATATAGAAACATTGTGATTTCAAATTTTCAACTTCCAAAATATTGTAAAATAACTTATTGAAATATTGTTGTCATAAATGTTATTTGAAAAGGTAATTTTAAAATTTATACATGGAACTTAATGGGAAATATATTTATTTGTTGTATAAAATCATTTGTTTTATTTTATTTTCTATGCTCATGATAAATACACACACTAAGTACAGTCAGTGACAAAAGCCAATTAACACTTCAGTTTTTTTCTACCAATTATTGAGTTGGCACATAACATCACGCCGGGTATTCCCCGAAGGGTTAGGCACAGGTGTACCTATAGTACACCTACATTTCACCAGTTATGTTTAAGTCCCATGTAATAGGGGGCGAGCCTACAGCTATCAACCGGGCACAAATCCAGACTCAGTGCTGCTACTGAGAAATTTCAGATCGAAAAACCCAATAACACTTTGCCCAACACGGGAATCAAACCCAAAACCTCATGTTCAGCAGTAGCTCTTGCGACCACTAGACCAACGAGGCAGTCAAGTTGAATACGTATTATTATTAAATCGGGAAAGAAGTAAAATTAAAGCAATAAAACTCCCAGCTCATAACATAAAAAAAAACATAACATCACGCCATGTTTCCCCGAAGAGTTAGGCAGAGGTGTACCTATAGTACACCTACATTTCGCCAGTTATGTTTAAGTCCCATGTCCATGGGTGAGCCTATTGACATCTACCGGGCACAAATGCAGACTCCGGGCTGCTACTGAGAAATTCCAGATAGAAAAACCCAATAACACTGCCCGACCTGGGAATCGAACCCAGGACCTCATGCTCAGCAGTAGCGCTTGCAACCACTAGACCAACGAGGCAGTCGACTCCCAGCTCATTTTGTATCAATTTAGATATTAATTGGGTAGGGGTAGGGTAGGGGAGGTATCTACTTAAAGCTGATATTAGACGCTTCGCTCGAATAAATGGTTTCCTCAAGTGAATCTTCACTTTTGTTTCATTCCACGTCCACACGACACCGACAAAATTACATACTGTACCGATTTGGGTATTTTTTATACATAGTAACTCGTGCATTTGCTCTCGGAAGGAGTCATTTGGTGAAGTGGAACTCACCATCAGCTCCACTTCAACATCCTGCATTGTGACGAGCATAAATTTATTAGAAACCATATTAAAATAATCGAATCGCAACCCGTGAAATACTTATTATTGAGAGATTCCGGTGGCCACTTCACCAAATGATGCTTTCCGAGAGCAAATGCACGAATTACTATGTATAAAAATACCCAAATCGCTATAAGTGTGCCTATAAAATGTGAGGATTTCCCTCGATTTCCACAGGATCAGATTCTGAGTTGGTAACAATGGGACCACCTCGAGAACCTTGAAAACAAAAATAAAATTTTCAAAATCGGCCCACAATTGACGGAAAAAATCGGCGAACATAAAAAAAATTAAAAAACACACATACAGTCGAACATAGAACCTCATCTTTTATTGAAGTCGGTTAAAAAATTAAATAAGAGACTTCAAGAGCAATATGGATCCAATTTACGCCATTAAAGAACTAAACAGCTTCCAAAAATTACGAAAACCAACATACAACGAAGGAAATGAGTGCCTAAGTATTTACGTAGAATTGTCTAAATTACAGTAGGTAATTATACCACATGTACCTCCTCGCGACGCTCCGTACTCCAGTTAGTAAGGTAATTTGTTGAGGTTTACGCGACGACAATGAAGGAGACAAAAGGAGTTTCATAAAGATTTACCTACAGGAGTTACAAAATTAACCCAACAAACTTTAAGTGGCAGTCTAAACCATCGAACTGAATAACTTTTACTATGGGACGAACTTTGAAATCGGGAAAAAGCAGAACTGTCCCATAGAGTTTAGAACAGTATGTACGCGATTTCAAAGAAAGGATTGCTATAGATATGTATTTAAGTTGATAAGACAATCGATTGTTAATTTGTGCTGATTTTCTGGCCTGCAGTAGCGTGCCCGAAGGCTGGCAGCTACAGCAACGTTAGATGGTAATGCAGGTTGAATTTTACGAATAAAAACTTTATCAACAAGCTACACTCAACTAATCAAATAAAAAATTGATTGAAAACTTTAAAGCTGTCAGGGACATGTGAACACACGTATACAGGGTTACAGGGAAAGTCGTACTGAATATTAAAGGAGGTTATTATTCAGGTCATTTCTGATGATTTTGATTCTGAAATAAAATGTCCGAAACTTAACCGTTATGGAGATATTAAATTTTAAAGATTATTTTTAAAAATCCTTTATTTTTTGGCTTTTAGTCGTTTTCTTTGGGATTAGAGCTCCTAGAGTCGGTTTTTTTGATGTATCTAGTTAGAAGACATGTCCATTAATAAAAATGATCAATAGAAACTGAACCTACTACTAACAGCTTAAAAAACTGCTCGACAACGGTTAGCATTATGAATTTTCTAATAGTGTTCTTAACTTTGATGGGCTTTAAAAAAAAATGTATGGAACTTATTCTGCGAATAACTTTACAAAGTTCTACGTCTCTTTAGCTATTCAAAAAGGTATATCATCTACTAGGTTTGTTCATAAAATCTTAAAATAATGTTATTAGAATAGGCCCATCTGGTAGTACAACATAACAGAATTTCGATACAAAAGAATCCGGCTTACTACCTGGCACTTTTAAACAATGAAAAAAGGTTTGGGTAGACATTGTTTGTGCCCGGGAGACGTGCGGTGACAGGTATTTATGTCATTTTAAATGTCTGAATTGTCAAATCGTGGATCGTGGTGTTTGTTTAGTCTGCTCATGCGATTCTTCCATGGTAGATGTGTTATCCGTGCCCTCCGATTTTTTTTTGTAAAAACGCGACTTGGCTTGGATTTTTGGACTGTTTCATCTTCTAACTGTGTGACGTGGCTTGTAACTGGACTTTGATTTGTGTTGTGAACATGGCAACATTTACCAACGAGGAATATGCTGACATCCTAATGTGTTATGGATTTTGCCAAGGAGTGTCGTTGCGTGCACGCAATGAATACATGCTAAGGTATCCTACTCGCCGAGTACCTGATATTGGCGTATTTGACAGAGTTTATCGAAGACTACGAGAAACTGGTTCTGTGCTAGTACGTCGGACTGACATGGGACGACCTCGTGTTCTTGATGACGACGACGAAGATAATGAAATACGACGTCTCTTTGAAGCCGACCCAACCACGTCAACAAACGTTGTCGCTCGACGGCTTGGTATTTCCCAGTGGAAAGTCTGGTTCGTAATGCACAGTTCTGGGCAATACCCTTACCATTACACGCCAGTGCAAGTAATTGAAGAAGGGGATCCATTGAGACGACTAGACTTCTGCAGATTTATGCTCAATGCCGATAATGAAGATCCGGATTTTTTAAAGAAAATCATGTGGACAGATGAGTCGAAATTTGACAAAGGCGGCATCACAAACTATCATAACACCCATTATTGGGCTCCCAAAGCGCAAGGTAACCCCAAGAAAAAAAGACCAAAAGGGTCACAAAGGAGATTCAGTCTTAATGTGTGGATGGGTATAATATCAAATAACTTGATAGGGCCATACTTCCTGCCCGATAACTTGAATGGCGAGACATATGAAAACTTTTTGAGGGAGGAGTTACCCTCTTTAATGCAAGACTTGCCTATTGCATTGAGACGAGACATGTTCTTTCAACATGATGGCCGCCCAGCGCACTACAGAAGAAGTGTTCGAGCATGGTTGGACGAGAATTACCCAAACCAATGGATTGGAAGAGGCGGACCCATAGCATGGCCGGCGAGGAGCCCCGATTTAACGCCGATGGATTTTTATGTGTGGGGTCATATGAAAAGCCTAGTATACGACCAAATGACACCGATCGCAAATGTCGATATTCTAAGACAAAAAAATATTGATGCGGCTGAGGAAATGAGGCGGAACCTACGAACTTCTGTCGTGAAAAGTAATTTAAGAAAAAGAATGAGACTTTGTGTAAGAAATAGCGGCGGCCATGTAGAACATGAATTATAAAAATATTGCTAAAATTTTTGTCTTTTTTTTACGTATTTTAGCTACTTTTACCTCAAACTAAAAATGTACCCTCTCCTAACTTAACTGTTATTTGGGCAATGTTTTGCCTATTTAATAGCAAGTGTTATACCTTTTTGAATAGCTAAAGAGACGTAGAACTTTATAAAATTATTTGCAGAATAAGTTCCATACAATATTTTTTATTACAAGCCTGTTAAAGTTAAGAACACTCTATTAGAAAATTCATAATGCTAACCGTTGTCGAGCAGTTTTTTAAGCTGTTAGTAGTAGGTTCAGTTTCTGTTGATCATTTTTATTAATGGACATGTCCTCTAACTAGATACATCAAAAAAACCGACTCTAAGAGCTCTAATCCCAAAGAAAACGACTAAAAGCCAAAAAATAAAGGATTTTTAAAAATAATCTTTAAAATTTAATATCTCCATAACGGTTAAGTTTCGGACATTTTATTTCAGAATGAAATTCATCGGAAATGACCTGAATAATAACATCCTTTAATATTCAGTACGACTTTCCCTGTAACCCTGTATATTCAATATATAAGGTATATCTGTTCATACACGAAATCTCTTAAGAGGTCGTTGTACTCATCAATATGAACAACTTTTACTATGGGACCAACCCTGAAATCGCGAAATAAAAATCTGCTGGTCCCTACATTTTGACGAGTTATGCGAACATAAATGTACGGTACAGATGATTTTTTTTCGCGATTACATGTTTGGTCATATAGTAAAAGTTGTTCATATTGATAAATAAAAAAATAAATAAAATAAATAAATTCTTTATTGAACAAAAACACAGTATGACAATAACATTTAGTGCGATAATACCTACATTAGTAAAATACTGTGTCGTAGGAATTAACGCCCACCTCAGGAAAAGGACGATAGCGTTCTAGAATTTATACTAAACACAGGAGATAGATTACAAAAAGAATAATACGTTAAAAAATAATGTGAATATATGTAGGTACGAGCAAATGCATTATATGCGTGTGGGTGTTTGCATAGGTGTGTGAGTATGTGTGCGTATGTGTGTGTGTGCATGAATGTGTCTTAATTTATGTGTAATGAGTCTATTTCGGAAGGAAGAGGTCGATATTGGGAACAAATCAGGGTTTGACCAATCTCTCCAGGTCTTCATAGGTGAGGGTTTGAAGCCAGTCATCAGTGAGTTTTTTAAAATCCCTATAAGAACGAGAATGAATATGGAGTACACTGTTTACCCCATTGTACAGCCTCGAACTAAAAAAATTGTATTGCCGCCGGACCACTTCAAGTTTCGCCGGCACTATGCCACAAACTCTGTCCGGTCTACACCCACGTCTACGCTCAATAGTGGCGTTAGGGGCGTAAGGCAACTCCGAGTGTTTCCGTAACATTGTGCATAGGATGAAAGACTGCCTTACAGTAGGTATCTTCCATAACGAGTACAAATCGTGAGTCGGAAAATGAATGGGTTTGTGTGCCATAACCTTAAGGACCGCTCTCTGTGCCCTCTCAAGCCGAAGGAGAAGACACTTCCCAGCCCCACCCCAAGCCGTTATACAATATGTAAGAACGGAGTGAGCAAGTGCAAAGTAAACTGTTTTGAGGGTAGAAACGTTTGCGGAACTTCTAAGGTTTTTAAAAACAAAAATCAATCTTCTCACTCTAGAAACCAGATAATTGACTTCCTCGCTCCATGAAAGTTTGCTATCAACTACTACTCCGAGATATCTAATAGAGTCCGTGCGCACGACTCTGGCACAGGTACATGCCACATTCGGACCAGAATCGCACACATGAGCTATCAAGCAGTAGTTTGGGGACGGTTGTGATGCTTGCTTTGGACCAAATGCGATAAACCTTGTTTTATCAAGATTGAGGGTGAACAAATTTTGAGTTAACCATTTCATAATTTTCTGCAACGCTGATTCTGCAAGGAGACGGGCCTCCTTCCAATCCCTACCGTGAACCAGGATGACTGTGTCATCAGCATAGGTGATCACCTTAGAGTTAGCTGCGCTGAGTTTACAGAGCTCGTTAATGTAAACAAGGAATAACGATGGTCCAAGAACGCTTCCCTGAGGAACACCGTAAGTTAGAGACACCTCCCTGCTGGTGTAACCATCCAGTAAGACGACCTGGGAACGTTCTGTCAGGTAACTTTTGAATAGGTCAAGTGGTAGGCCTCTAACACCAATCCTTTCGAGCTTGTCTAGCAAAAGGGGAACAGAGACGGTGTCAAACGCTTTAGAGAGATCCAGAAAGATACCTATAGTCTTGTCTTTATTGTTTAGGTTATTAGCTACTTGACCTAGTAATTCCAAAACCGCATCTTCAGTATCTCTACCCGATCTAAAACCATACTGGTTGTCAGAAAGTATGTTATTCGACTTGAGGTAGTCCAGCAGACGTTTATTTATAATTTTTTCTAGGAGCTTAGAAAGAGCAGATAATACAGAAATGGGTCTGTAGTTATTGACACTGCCTCTGTCCCCGCTCTTGTAGATAGGATGGACGACAGCTTTTTTAAAAACTGCAGGGAAAATACCTGTTGATAAAACAAGGCTAAAAACATGGCAAATAACAGGGATAAGGATGTGCCTTGCACTATAAATCAGTTTGGCAGGGATGCCATCCCAACCCACGGCACAGTTAAGTTTCAGTCCAAGGATGAGACATTCAATTTCCTCGTCATCGGTGTCCAGAACAACCATCGAGTTGCCGCTGGCATTGAGTAAGGAAGGGTCGGTTACGGAGGGAAGCACATAGTTTGGGGAATTTAATATTTTAGATGCTAGATTAGGTCCTACGCCAGCAAAGTAACCATTTATGGAGTCAACCGATTGGGCTGGATGTGAAGTAATCGACAGCAGCTCACTGGCAGTATTTTTATTTTTTTGGAGATTCGAGATAGACCGAATTAGATTCCAAGTAGCCCTAGGGTTTTTACGATGTCTTTCGAATTCATTTTGTTCGTATTGCCTTTTTAGTTTCTTCAATAAATTGTTGCAAAAGTTCCTGTACCGAAGGTAAGTCATTTTTAAGGTAACGTTAGCAGAATCTCTTTTAGTTTTACGAAACAAGCTGTCCCGGTTACGTATACACCTGAGAAGCCCAGGTGTAATCCACGGCTTCATAATTCGTTGTTTGCTAGGGATAACTGAAACGAGAGTATTTTGATCAACTGCAGAAGAAATAAGATTAACCATAGTCGAAGCTGCAATATCAGCATCACGACAGTACATGACTGAGGAGAAGTCGGTATGTTTCAGCATCTCAACCCATTTCTCTCTCATTCGATGAGTACAATGACCCCTTAAGAGATTTCGTGTATGAATAGATACACCTTATATAGGTTTATTCAATATTAAAATTTGCTGTTTCATTTTATGACTATTAACTAGTGGGAAAAATGTAATCATTGAAACGTCGATTCGCTAGGACACCTTTAACGGCGGACAAATTAGTCTCGATGAAGTAAGAGTACCTACATCATTTACATATGTATTATGTATATGATGTAGGTACTTCATTGTAATTCTATTCTCTAATTTTTTGTTTCTCTAATTGTGGTGTAATTAAAAAAACTGAAAACCTGAAAAGAGGTCACGGTACACATCATTACGACCAATTTTTACTATGGGAAAAACCATGAAATCAAAAAAAGAAAACAGCTAGGCTAACCAACTCCATTCGTTTTTCAGGTTTTCAGTAGAAATTGAAATGTTACGTATTTAAAAAAAATATTATAAAATTTTATTATAATTATTTAAAAAATGTATTATAAAATTTTATTTATAACAGGAATATTCACAAATCTTAAAAACAATATACATTTGTTAGGTATATACATAGGAGACAAGTGAAACTACGGGCTGCTGTTAGCACACTGGTTTATTCAATGCATGACACGACACGGGATCGCGCGCGCACACACACATGCGTCGCGCGAGGCACCCATAATTATAACATTTCCTCCCCTTATTAGACTTATACTATAAGCAACAAAATAACTAACTTATACACTACTTAAAAATAGGACTTATAATCTACACGAGGAATGTTTCTTAAAAGTCTATTCGCACATCTTGATACCGGGGCACCCGGTTCAATTGTTGGAGGTGGGGGTGACGACGGCGTGTTTGTCACAACACTTTCCTCTCCCGCGGGTACAGGCTCTTGAGCCCTGCTAATGGTTGTATTGTTGTTATTCTCCAAGTCATCAAAGTCATAGTGTCGTTGCGGTTTTTGTGGTGTATTTTCCTTGCACATTATTAGCTGATTTGTATGTTTTTTTACCTTGGACGCAGTATTTGTGTCTTGGACGACGTACAATACTTTCCCTATTTTCTTTTGTATAATTCCCTTACTCCAATTAAATTTGTTGCCGTGGTTAAATTTCTTATACAATACATGGTCACCCGGTTTGAACACTTGTTTGTTTGTTCCCCCATATGACTTAATCTGCGAGCACTGTTGACGAATAACGTTATCAGTGGGGGCTATGAGCGAAGTCGACGCTGGTTGTGGGTTAAATAAATCTAACCGTGACCTAAGCTTTCGCCCATAAACTAGCTCAGCCGGTGAGAAACCTGTGACAGAATGAACTGAATTCCTATAATCAAAAAGGTACTTTAACACTTTTAACTTTCGCTTTGCATTATGTTGTGACGACATAAAGCTGGTTTTTATGCCTTTTTTTACAATTTTGACAAAGCTCTCTGCTTGTCCGTTACTTGCAGGGTTATAGGCCGGTGATGTCAAATGAGTGATGCCATTTAGCATGCAAAAATTCTTAAACTCGTAAGATGTGAATGCGGTACCGTTGTCGCTGACTATTGTGTGGGGTAGGCCGTACTTTGACATAAAGTCGTATAACTTTTCCACGACGCTTGCCGAAGTGGTCGACGTGCTGACGTCATACACTTCTACCCACTTGCTGTATGCATCTACTACTATCAGATATACTTGATTGTTAAACGGTCCGAGGAAATCAATGTGTATCCTATGAAATGGTACTGGCGGGTACTGCCACGGTGCGAGAGGCGCTCGCCCTGGGGACGGCCGCAGTTGTTGACATATTTCACAGGAGTGAATCATTGCCTCCAACGCTGCATCTACCCCTGGAAACCAGAACCGAGACCTGGCTTCTGCCTTGGTTTTCACTATTCCAAGATGTGAGCTATGTAATTCCTGCAATACTTTATTTCTTAAGGTTTCGGGAAGAACTACTTTATGACCTCTCATGAGACATCCGTTTTCGTATGACAGTTGTGTGTGACATAAATAATACGGTTTAATATGCAAGTCTGATAATAATTTTCCTGGCCACCCATTCTGTACATAATTAATCACCCTCATTAGAGTAACATCTTTAGCTGTTTGTTCGCGTAACTCATCCAAAGTCACCGGCATATTACCTTCGATAACAAAGTTAACGTACGACGCGCGGTCTATAGCAAGCGCGGCGGCGGCAGCGTGCGTGTCGTCCTTTTCCTCCGCCTTGGACCTTTCACTCTCACAGCGTATACTCGCCCGTGATAAATAATCTGCGCTATTGTCGGCGCTGCGAACATATTCGATGGTATAATTATACGCGCTTAAAAACATCGCATACCTTTGCAACCTGTTAGCCGTTACCTCTGGTATTCCCTTATGCGGACCAAATATTGATATTAGTGGTTTATGGTCTGTTCGTAATACGAATGGTTCTGACCGCCCATACAAGTATTGGTGATAGCGCTTTACCCCAAATATGATTGCAGTCGCCTCTTTCTGAATCTGCGAGTATCGTTTTTCTGCAGAATTCAGTGTGCGTGACGCGAACGAAAGTGGTCGTTCTATGCCGTCGTCACGTACTTGTGTCAGGACTGCTCCTAGACCGTTTGGAGAAGCATCTACCGTCAATATTATTTTTGATTTACTGTTGTAATGTGCTAATACTTGTTCGGATGTTAAATATTTTTTTATTTGGGTGAACGCGTTTTCGTGAGCTGTGGTCCAATTCCACTTAACTCCCTTTGTTAACAAGTCATACAATGGGCAAAGTATACTCGATGTTTGTGGTACAAAATTCCTGTAATAGTTCACTAGTCCTAAAAATGACTGCAAGGTGTTAACGTTGGTAGGCACGGGGGCGTCGACAATAGCTTTTACTTTCATGGGATCTTTTTTCAAGCCGTTTCTATTGATTACGTAACCTAAATAATTTATTTCATCTTTGAAAAAGTCACATTTATCTTTCTGCAGTGTCAACCCTGCATCCTGCAGCCGCTCTAATACCGTATGTAATTTTTTCATATGTAAATCCGCTGACTCTGCAGTTATTAAAATATCGTCGAGCAGACATAAAACCCCGTCTAATCCGGACAGCAAGGTTTCCATGGCGCGCTGGAAGATAGACGGCGCACTCGACAACCCGAACACCAGACGCGTATAATTAAATAATCCACGATGTGTGTTAATGCATGTCATGTTTTGCGACTCTTCATCAAGTTCAAATTGGTTGTATGCCATTGATAAATCTAATTTTGAAAACTGTTGTCCCCCATGTAATTTAGAAAATAATTCATGGATGGTGGGCAAGGGATATTGTTCGATTTTTAATGACTTGTTAATTGTTACGGAATAGTCCGCGCATAGCCTAACCGAGCCGTTACGCTTAAGTACGGGAACAATGGGTGACGCGTAGTCCGAGTGTTGAACGGGTTTTATTATTCCTAAGCTCAGTAGTCGATCTATCTCCTTATCTACTTTGTCGCGTAGTGCAAATGCGACTGGGCGCGCTTTAAAGAAAAGTGGTTTCGTATCATTCTTTAACTGTAGGTTAATTCGATATTTTTTAAAAGTACCTAACTTATCCGAAAATACTTCCGGGAACCGAGACTGTAACTGTTCGCCTACACTTTGGTTATCTTTCAGGAAGTTGACCGAAATCAGTTTCATGTTAAATTTTGATATAAAATCTCTGCCGAGTAGCGGTGGGCCGCCGCTGTGTATTACGTAAACATCGAGTGTACGCGTGCGCTGCATATAAGTTACCGGTAGTCGCACATATCCTACACACTCCATTATGTTTCCTGTGTAACTATAAAATTTTTTCCGAGATGATAGCAAGGGCATATCTACAAAGAAAGTTTTATAAGTACCTTCCGATATTACCGAGACAGCAGAACCACTATCGATTTGAAATTTAATATTTTTATCATTTATTGTAACTGTTTCTGTCATAGGTTTCCCTTGAGCTGAACATATGTTAAAAAGCGACTTACCATCGTCGCCCTCGCTCACTTCCCCCGTGGCCACGTAGTTTATTTTACTTTTACACATCCTACGCAGATGACCCACCACGTTACACTTTTGACACTTGTACTTCGCGAATCGACATTCCGCCGTTTTATGATTGCGACGACCGCACACTGTACACTTTTCACTCATAGCACTGATGGATTTAGCACTATTTGGTCCTTTTTCGATCTTGAACACTTGTTCCTGGTTCGCTGGGGCCGCCGGCGTGGCGGCGGCGCCTGTATGCGCGCACCGTACGCTCTCAGCGACCTCCACTGCCTTTGCCAAGGTCAAGCTATCCAAGTCCCGGCCGAACAACTTCTCTCGTTCGGGACCCGCTAACATCCCCATCACGAACCGGTCACGCAATGCTTCTTCTACATTGCTGAAGTCGCAATGTGCGGTGAGTCCTCGCAGCCTTGCAGCCCACTGCGTGTGTGACTCGCCTGGTTGCTGCATAGCCGAGTAAAATTTGTGTCGCTCGCTGAACCCGCACCGTTTCGGGGTGAAGTGATTATCGAGCAACTTAATCAGTCCTTCGTACGGTACCTCTTGTACGTCTTTCGGCAACGCCAGATCCGCCGCCAATTTGTAGGTACCGTCGTGGAGTGCGCTTAGCAGAATCGCTCGTCTTTTTGTACCTGTCGCGTCACTTTTGGGGTCGATGTCATTAGCGATAAACCACTGTGTGATTCGTCCTTTGTACGTTTTCCATTCGTGGATATTGTGATCGAAAGTCGATAACACACCGAACGACGCCATTTTAGGTTTGCTCGTCGCCACTGTTAGGTATATACATAGGAGACAAGTGAAACTACGGGCTGCTGTTAGCACACTGGTTTATTCAATGCATGACACGACACGGGATCGCGCGCGCACACACACATGCGTCGCGCGAGGCACCCATATATAACAACATTCAATAACTAACTAACTATACAAATAAATATACAAAACAAAAGGAAACTTAGGCGTCGAAGTACTCGTCCGCATCGCTGTCATCCGGAAACGTGCCCAGAAGACTGGCAGCCATTGCCATCGTCTTTCAAATTGAAATTGTTTATTGAAATAATTGATTTACATTAGTATTTACAATATGAGCTTTAAACTAGAGGTATACAATCGGATTCTACCTGAACTAGGAATAAACCTGTATCTCACGTATCTCACTCAAGGTGTACATAAAAAATATCTAAAACTCCTTAAACAAATACCTAGTAAATAGCTTATCTGACTATAAATTATTGTTTACAACAAGGCTTAGCTTTTTTTTGGGTGGGAAATCATCAATTGACTTCTCCCGCTCTGGGCGGAGCGGGAGGACGTGTCAGACTTTTACTGACTAAAACCCACCCGTGTTCCTTTAGTTGCATGTGCCGGGGCCACGATAACTCTTTCGAACATCCCGCGACCCTGGCAGCGAAACTACTTAGCTGAGATGATTTCCAAAGTTTTTCAATGTCGTCTTTTGTATCTGTGCTGATTATAACGCCTCCGTTTTTTGTTTTGCGCAATCATGTAACGTGCAATTTCATTTGTTCAGGGCATATCATTTTTGAACAAGAGATTTAGTGTCGTCACTAGATTTTAATTTATCCGTCGGATAAATTGAACACTGGATATTGTCCACACCAGAATCATTTCGCTTTTTAGTTTCGTCGTGTAATCTAATCCGATATGGATGACACTAACGTTTTTGTCACTATGCCGGATTACCAGCTGCGATCCGTATGCGTTATAATTCGGAATACGTCTGTCATAAATCAAACCAAGGACGTAGACCTGGCCATAATTTCAATTTGATTCTACATAATATGAACCATATTTTGGACTTGCAGTTTCTCGGATATCATAAAGTATTTATTTTGAATAGCCTAGAGGTAGATGGTTTCATCACTTAGATCGCTAGTCTTTTCCGAACTATGTTGTGGTTGGCCTCCGGTCTAACCGGATGCAGCTGTACACCAGTATTTTACATGAAGCAACTGCCTATCTGACCTCCACAAGCAAGTAACTGGGTAATAAAGAAGAAATTGATC
This sequence comes from Fissipunctia ypsillon, assembly GCA_947568875.1. Taxonomy (NCBI): domain Eukaryota; kingdom Metazoa; phylum Arthropoda; class Insecta; order Lepidoptera; family Noctuidae; genus Fissipunctia; species Fissipunctia ypsillon. The sequence goes on along the minus strand of OX387659.1, from coordinate 6,913,314 downwards.
CCTTGTACCCTCGTATATCTACTACAACGGTCAAGGATGCTGCCTCTTAGTAGACAGAGCTGGAAGGTAATATACCGAAAAGAGCATCATCCAACGAACATAAATATCATTGCTCAGTCACTCATCAACTTTCGTAATTTTTATACTTCAACAAGAGTGATACGCTGCATTCATGTACCAAATTATAGGTATACGGTTGTGTATAATAACAATTACATTTATGTACTTACAGCCATATTTGCGAATAAATAATTTGACTTTGAATAAATGAAATTGATTTGGATTCATTACAAAACTTTGATAAAAAATTAAACCCTTTATATTCGCCTCACTTAATTAAGCTAAAATATACGGTATACAGCGTATATTTTATACGAGCCGGTAAAAAGTCACGGTTCCCCCGAGCATCCATTTAGTATGTTTTGCAGAGTAATGTAGTTTGTGAGCGGCAGTATCCATTAGTGCACTGTGTTATATGATAGTCTGTGATTCATATGTTAATAGGGGTAAGATAAAATTTCTGTTTTGAATAAGCCCCATTTACACGATGCAAGCCTGTGGCTTACAACAAAAGGAAGCTATCATCATCTGCCTAGCCTTTTCCCAACTATATTGGGGTCAGCTTCCAGTCTAACCGGATGCAGCTGAATACCAGTATTTTACATGGAGCGACTGCCTGTCTGACCTCCACAACCCAGTTACTGGGTAATACGATACCCCTTGGTAAGACTGGTTGTCAGACTTTCGGGCTTCTGACGACCCGTAACGACTGTCAAAGATCCACGAATGACAGCCGGGACCAACGGTTTAACGTGCTTTCCAAGGCACGGAGGAGTCTCGGTATGTAAAGATGGTCACCCATCCACGGACCAACCCCGGCAAGCGTAACTTAACCTAATGGATCGACCCATGCGGCTGTTATTACTTAGCCACGAGCTCTCTCAAAAACAAAAGGAAGCTATACACCAGCTAAAAGGTCTGTACCCATTGGTACATAGCTGTAGCCTCCTTAAGCCTGAACACACGGTGCGATTTTATTGCCTGTAGCATACTTTAAGTTGAAGCAACAACGCAAGCTGTTTGATTCAAAATATTAATGACCAGCAGCGCCCCGTGGTTGCACCGCACAAGTCTCGATTACGTAGGGATATCGTGATAAAAAGTAACTTAAAGGGTAACTGCACAGTGTATCTGTGGCGGCATATCTACATCGCCACATTGGAGCGCATCACACTGACGTCACGCAAAATCCTGCATCGCGCAATCAGAGTTTACCGCGTGACTAGCATATATACAACATCCCGACATCAACCGTCGGGCAGTAGCCCACCAGACACAACACCCGTCTGGTCGGAGGATCCTCCCTTTTCTATGGAGGATGAGTGAACTTTACATCCTGTTCCTCATACCTCTATACTGGTGACCCCGAACATGAACCGCAGCCTTCGTGCAACTACCACAGCGTGAGGTCATCATCATCACTTTCTTGAGCTCTCGAGTGGCAAGTCACACAGCCAGCCAGCACCCATGGCTTCAACGGGTATCCTGACCACCAGCATGCAGCGACCGCGCATACCTGGTCATCACCCTCAGCCTCATCAGCAACCTTGGCACAGCACACTGCACTCTCGGCCGGTCAACAAGCAGAGCCCTTCCAACCTCTCCTGGTCGACGCCAGCAGTCAGCCTCAACCCAGCGCTGTACCACATCCGACGCATTGGAGCATAACGTAGCGCCACCCCGACTCACTGGGGGCATCTCCGCAGACAGATCCGACTCACCGCAAACTATGCGGCACCCGGTTCCGACTCACTGGAACCTCAACTGGCCCTGGCAAGCATCGCAAGATACACGACTCAGCCCACTATCGACCTCCAGGCTCCGGAGGGGAGTGATGTGGCGGCATAGAACATCGCCACATTGGAACGCATCACACTGACGTCACGCAAAATCCTGCATCGCGCAATCAGAGTTTACCACGCGACTAGCATATATACAACATCCCGACATCAACCGTCGGGCAGTAGCCCACCAGACACAACACCCGTCTGGTCGGAGGATCCTCCCTTTTCTATGGAGGATGAGTGAACTTTACACCCTGTTCCTCATACCTCTATATATCTACCTGTATCATCGCGAGAGTACGTTGAGTTTAGTGTTGCCCAAATTGAGTCTTGGTCTTGCAGTCTTGGTCTTGTTCTTGCGTTTTTGCAAGACCAAGACCAAGAACAAGACCGCGTATTTTTAGCAAGACCAAGACCAAGACTGACCGTGCAAGACTTGAGCAAGAACAAGACATAGCCTGCAAGACTCTTGCGTCTTGCAGCTAGGACTTAGCGCTATTTCACTGAGTAGTTAGGTGTAACAGTTCGGTGTATAGGTAGGTACGCTTAGGAATTCTATGAGACGCAAAAAACTGTATCAAAGAATATGAAAAACTGGACCTATGCGCATTACGACTAATACCATAAACATAGCGAATAAAAAAATATCTATTAAAATCAAACTGAGTGCATGCATAGTTATGTTTTAACCATCGGCACTCTGATAATGCGGCATCAAAGGTTTTGTACTTACTTCTCAAAGAAATTTGCCGCTTTTCGGAAGTACATGGTTATGATACACGCGCCGGCGGCTTCTTTTGAAATCTAAAACAATCGTTGCCGCCACGCCGAAATCATAACATTTGTGACACTATTTGATTGCCGCCATAGGGCGTAGGTATACTCATGCAAAATAATTTCGAATTTTTTTAAGAGTACCTACAGGTGTTCCAAAGAATAAATAAGTTTCAGAGTGCTTAGAATGAAAATGAATACATTATACTGATCACGCAAGTAGTATTATGATTAGGATAAAATGGTAAGGATAGGTAGTAGATGTCATATTAATTCATTCTAGTAAGTATATATTATAATATTGATTACTTATATGGTTTTAAACTAATTACTTAGGTACTATTATTGTACATTTAGTCATTATATTTCTTAAGTTTTTACAAGAAAAAATAGCAAAAAAGTGTTCAAATATCACCCGTTTAATAAATATTGTAGCCACTTTTAAATATACTTGAAACGTGTAAAAAAATTCTACAAAACTAATAAAATAATATAAAAAGCGTAGGTACTTACCTACTAATAAAATAAAAAGCCTGCGATAAGTGTTTTGTATTACTTACCAGCCCGAATATCTCTGAGAGAGATGATGAGAGTAAGTATTTACTAGCTGTGCCCGCGACTTCGTCCACGAGGAATAGTAACTTTGGAGGTATAGTGACGTTCAGGACTTATTTATTTATTTTAAAACTTCTGTCATCAAACATACAAACGAACTCTTCAGCTTTATAATATTAGTATAGATGTACGCCAAAACATTCACTTATATGTAAAGAATAGTGATTGGCACTAATTCTATTTTATTCACGCGTCGCGTCTGTACAAGTAGGTAATATTTAGTGTGTGTTTGTACGCCGCACGCGGCATTGTTTGATTTGCGGCGGCATCCTTTTCATAGAGCCGGCACGTGGCGAGGCGGCGCGGTAGAAAGCAAGGAAACGTACTATAAATAAAGGAATTATTTTAATTCCAGTCATTTCCAATTGAGCTGTGCTTCGAGTCTAACTTAATAATTGTTTTTACTAATTCTCGTTGTTTTCTAAAAACGTATCACGTGTACAATTTAATATGAGTGACGAAGATTCAAATTATTCTAGTCCGAGTAACGAGAGTTTGAGTCACAGATCTAAGAGACCCAAAAGCAAATTTGAGGAGTTTTTCGAAATAATTCATGCATCCCAAACTGCCTTCTGTAAATTGTGCCAACATAAAAAGATTGAAATAAAAATGAAAAACAGAAACACTTCAGGCTTAAGGAAACATCTAATATCTTTCCACAAAAAGGAATCAGAAATATTTCTTCCTGTTAAACCAAAATTAAGTGGAGATATCACAAGCTTTTTAGTAACCGCTGGAAGAAGTGGACAGGTAAGAATATTTTTTTAACAGTTAAAAGAATTTTAACTCCGCGTAGCTATTCATGCGATACTTTCAAAAACGCCATTAACTTACGTAAGTATTTTTGAGTTAGTGGTGTTTTCATCTAGGGGTGCGACATATTAAGTATGTAATTATCGTCTTAAATATTTTTTATAAACACCCATATTTTCATTTAATCGGCCAGTAACAACTAAGTACTTTATTTTGGTAAATTACAGTACAGTGCAACCTTAATATAACAAATATCAATTTAACGATTTTCTCGATTTAACAACAACAAACCTCCTCCTCTTATACGCTCAAACCTAGTATGTTTTAAATAATAACACAAGATTTATTGTTTTGTTTCAGTCGGAAAACAGCAGTGACAACATCACGACAGCTACAGTTGATTGGGTGGTGAAAAAATATCTTCCCTTCTCATTTTTCGATGACGAAGCTACACAAGTATATTTTCGACGTATTTGCCCTAATATGGTGTTTCCTAAAAGGTCTACACTTAGAAGGAAAGTCAAAGAGCGATTTGAAGAGCTCCAATTGAATCTCAAGGAACGACTTCAACAATTATCATCTAAAATGTCTTTTACCATTGATGGGTGGACGTCAATTGCTGGTAGGAGTTACTACGGGGTTACTATTCATTATATAGACAACGAATGGAAGTATCAATCAGTATCAGTAGTGGTATTTTATACCATCACGCGGTTTACATACTGGGGAAGATATTGCAACGATTTTCCATGAATGTTTATTGGAATATGGCATAATTGATAAAATACAAGGTATCACGGTCGACAACGCAACTGCAAATACCAAATTTATGTATGAACTGGGCAAACAGCTGCCGCCACACTTTGATTCAGACAATCAACATTTCCGGTGCTTTGCTCACATTTTAAACCTTGGTGTACAAGATTTATTAAAGACCTTAGCATTACACTGTGAGTCTGACACTAACGCGCAAGATCAGCAGTACGAAGACTATGCAGACGAAACTGAGGATGAGGAAGATGAAGAATCTGCACCAAATATTGCTGACTCGCGTACATCTGTAACAAAGTTACGCAGTATTTCCAGTAAAATAAAAAGAAGTGAGATAGTGAAGAAGAAGTTTCAGTCTGCTTGTGAAGCAGCTGGCGTGCCATCAAATCTAAATGCCATTCTTGACTGTCCAACGAGATGGAATTCCACACATGATATGATTGGATTTGGTTTAAAAGTGAGAGCGGGCATTGACATATTGTGCAGTTCTGTCACCGAATTAAATGATTTTCAAATCACAGCTAATGAATGGCAGGTACTCGAAAAATTACATAAATTTCTAATAAACTTTAAACTTTTAAGTACAAAACTTGGTGGAGACAAATATGTTACATTACCGCTAGTCATTGTATCATTCAATCTCTTGCTAGATAAAATTGAATCCATGGTAAAACAGTTAGATGAGAAACCTAATCGATCTGAAGTGGATGAAAGGCTCATTCTAGCTTTCCAAGCAGCTCGAGACAAAATGCTTAAACATTACAAGAAGAGCAACTGGATTTATTGTACTTCTTTAATTTTAGACCCAAGGCATAAGGCTCAGACTTTTGACCTGACAATGTGGGGGAAGCAACTTAAAACAGAAAGTCTGCGCAAGTTCAATGAACTTTATGAAGAATATAAAAGTCTACACTCACTGAACAAATCTCTGGAATTACCAGAAAAAGAAAATAAAGTATGTGATGAAGATGAAGACGTAATAGACTTTGATAAACTCTATGAATGTCCCTCGACGTCATCTGGATCTTGTCTTCAAGGCTTAGTGATAGACGAGTTGGAGGAGTACCTGAGAAAACCAAGAACTGCCAGCTCGGAAGACATTTTAGATTGGTGGAGGACGCATGAGACAGAGTATCCGATTTTATCGAAAATGGCCCGTGATTTTCTCTCAATACCTGCAACTTCAGTACCTGCTGAGAGGTTATTTTCTAAAGCATCATTAGTAATTAGAAAACATAGAAATAGGTTAAGTGATGAGTCAGCCAGATGGTTACTTTGTATTAATTCTTGGTCAAAAAAATTGATATAAAGTATCATAACCTAATGATAAAGCTGTTGATTTGTGTTGTATTTTATTTTTTATTCAAATAAATGATAAATCGTAAAACTCTTTTATTAAATTTCTTATAAGTTGAGGGTTCAATCTCTTTCTAGACAGATAAGTATTGTTCTTTAAAATACAGTCAAGTTATTGTAATTAATTTGTTTTTTTACATGTTTTAGCAAATGTAAGCTTATAAATCATAAATGTTTATTAAGAAACAGTTACTTCCATGGAAAACGACATATAGGTCAGTTGATTTTTCGAATTTCTTATCAAATCTTCAGTTATTTATTAATCTGCTTGATCTTTACTATGGCTATGTTAATTCAAGCTCACAATGTTCCAATTCTAATACGTTTTTCTAAGATTTAAAGTAAACTTTAATAAATAGTAATAGACTAATAGGTAATTGCAAGACTTGCAAGACTCTTGCTGCAAGACCAAGACCAAGACCAAGACTGGGAGCGCAAGACCAAGACCAAGACCAAGACCAAGACCAGGTGTATTGGCGCAAGACCAAGACCAAGACTGGCTAAGTCTCGTCTTGTTCTTGCATTTGGGCAACACTAGTTGAGTTAAATATTTGTTCACAGGCCTGATCATCAGGACTCATGTGGACCTTATTGGGGATGCTTTCTAGCTCCCAAAAGCGTTGAGTGAGCGTAAGCTTAGCTAAGCGTGCCAGCAGCGTACAGAAAAATTTGCTCGTTTTTATTTTCGCGAAGTTATGCGGGGTTTACTATCAGCTCGACCCGTGGCTATGTAGCCGAGGGTGGCTTCTACAGCGACGACCGAGGAGCCAGGTAAAGTTAACTTTCCACTTCCCAGCAAGAATAGGGAAAGTTCATTGCCAATGATACAATCAATTTCACCGGGAATGTGGAATGCATCATCAGCCATAGGTTAATTACGTAATGGAGCGAGGTTTGACATATCTATAGATATGTTGGGTAAGTCGTCAGTTATACGACCCGAGCGCGAATAGTATAAGAACAGCGTTGATCAAAGCGGAAAACTATTTTAAATGTTGTAGTACCAAACGAGGGTATTTTAGCGTGACCTATACCGAAAATAGATGATTTTTCAGGAGTAATTTCCAAATTTAAGCGTTTACAGCAAGCCTTTGTAATAAAATGACTCATTGAGCCTGTGTCAAGAATTAGCGGAGACTAATAAATAGGTTTATTATTATTATAAACGTATACAGAAGCGGTAGGCAACCAAAGAGTCGTATTATTTTCAACGCACGAAGTAGAAGAAGTCATTGATAAATACGGAGCATTTGAATTCTCGCGCGCAATCTTATGATTGACAACGACGGGTGCGGCGCAGCGCGGGACGCCGCCGCCTGGCCTATCTATCGGTGGCGCTGGCGCGTGGTGCGGTTTATGCGCCGTCTGAGGAGCGGACTGCGGGTACCCAGGTTCGACTACCCGATTACACGACTTAAAGTTGTTTATGTGTATTAGCGAATGATGTTTGCGTTGACAAATCGAACATGTGTTTGTTGACTTGCATACTTTAATATCATGAAATCCTAAACCGTTACTATAGAATTTATGTTGAATTACATGATCTAATCTATCTTTAGCATTTTGATTTATGATATGAGAACATTTATAAAGAGGGTGAGACTCAGAAGCACCACAAACCCTGCAGGAATCTGAGTGGTACTCGCGAAGGCTTGACTGATTTTTGATTTAGGTACATTTTTACTAATTTCATTATTAGTGTTACGAACCTTAGAGGGATTAAAATTATTACGAAGCGTTTGAAATTTACTTTGTTCCTTTAAAACTTGCGAAAGATGATCGAAAGTAGGAATCTTAATATAGCTATGCGTTTGTTCGAATAGGTTAACAACCTCTTTATTGAGTTTACTGAGTGCTATATTAGTTATAATAAAATTTGACAAATCATCTAATTGTGAGCGACGTAAAGCGGCTTGGGCCGAAAGAAACTGTTCAATAAATGTGTCAATAGGTTGATAAGGTATAAAATGAATCATTTGATTCAAATACATCGAGGCTTGTACGCTGGTATCTTGATATTTTTCTGATAATGCGTTCCAAATAAGTAGGTAATTATTAGCGGTAGGTACGATACCTGAGCAAATAGTTAGTGCTTTTCCCGAGAGACAACTTATCAAATATTGAACTTTTCCGGCTTCGGTGAGATGCGAATTATAATGAATGAGACTTTTAAAATTTTCATGAAATGTTGTCCGTTTGCTGGGCGTGCCATCAAATGAAACAAGTTTTAATGGCGGTAATTTACGATTTAAAAACTCGAATTTAGGAGGGTTTTCACTATTTTGAGACATAAGAATGTTGGATTCGATTTCCTTTATTTGACAATAGATTTCATCAAACGCTTGTAGCTGTGCGTAGTTCGGCTTTGTCGACGAACTACGTTCTAATAAAGCTAAATTATAAGCATCGAGCGTTTCCGATATGTTATTTTTATTTATTTAAGATAGGTTTGCTCTTGACTCTAGTCTAGGTCAGAGATGATAGAGACAAAGTCGACGATGGAGCGAGCTTACCCAGAAGAAGCCTGTTAACTCTCACTTTGAAGAGATCGGGGTTGTATACTTACGTTCGGAAACACAGACGCAGGCAGAGAGTTCCGTTGCGGGATGTTCGAAAGAGTTACCGTGGCCCCGGCACAGGCAACAGAAGGAACACGGGTGGGTTTTAGTCAGTAAAAGTCTGACACGCCCTCCCGCTCCGCCCAGAGCGGGAGAAGTCATTTGATGATTTCCCATCCACAAAAAAAAAAAAAAAAAAAAAAGGCAGAGAGTTCCACTCCTTTGCTGTGCGCATCACAAAAGACATTTGGAAACGCTTAGTGCGAATTGGTGGAATAGCAACTAGGTAGGGATGGTAACCTGCAGTGCGTCTAGATGTCCGATGGTAGAAGGGGGCAGACGGAATGAGGTCGTGGAGTTCTCGAGCACACTCACCGAAGTACAATCTGTAGAAGACCGACAAGCAGGCAACCTTGCGGCGATGAGCCAAGCTGTGAAGCTTCGCATCCTGGTGGATGCGAAGCTTCACAGCTTGGCTTTTCTTAGCTCTGCGTTCCACCGAATCAAGCGCGGCAAGTTGGTATTTATCTGAGCCATCCCAAAGGTGGCTGCAATACTCCATGCAGGATCAGACTTGCGCTTTGTAGAGAGTTAAAAGCTGTCCAGGCGTAAAGTATCGCTTCACCCTATTTAGGATGCCCAGTTTCTTGGCCGCAGTTTAGGTTTTGTACTCGATGGTGGATCCGAAGTTGATGTTAGATCGAATTTGCTCTAATGAACGAGTTCGACACAGAAATTGAGTTTTAAAAGATGAATCTACAGAAACCTGAAGACCGAGATCGTAAATACTTTGAACTATTTGAAATAAACTTCCTTTTTTGGATTTTAGAAGAACAGAACAGAACAGCTAGAACAGCTTTGGAATCATCCTCAGCAATAGCGTATTCACTGTCGGATCCTTTATCCTTATTACGCGTATTTTTTTTTTTTTTACAATTGAGAAATACCTACTCAAGTGTATAAACTTGTAATAGAAAATAGGTAGGTAACTAATCGATAGCGTGCGTATGCGAAAATGGATTTGCCATAATGGCGGCGCGGGAGTATGCGCTAAATATTGAAAAATATGCGAAAATATGCGTAAGCGGATTAAAATATTATTGTAATATTTTAGGTTTAGGCAACTATTGAAATTAAATGCGTTTTTGCAGAACTATTTTAGCTTTAATGAGATAAAAAGCGAGTTAGATGTCCGCGTGGAACACGTCTCCGATAGACGTAATGGCGTGTGCGTATTGTTGCAAATTATGCGTTTTTATGCGGAATAATTAGGTGATGTGAAGAGTGTTATTGAGTAGTAAATGCGTTTTTTTTTCATTCGTAGTGAAGGACCAGAACTTGGTTGGGAAAGGTACTCACAGGGTTGAAGCTTGCGTCTCTTCGATAATGCAGCTGGCTGGTTCAGGTTTGTGACTTCCCAGACCAAGTCAGTTTGTTTTTAGGTACAGCACAACACCGGTAATTCACTAATATTACACTTTTTAGTGTTTTTAGCGGGAGCGTCTATTAAGCAGTTAGCGAGCGGGTTTTTGGGGCGCGAGTCAGTTTCTGACTGATTGATTGAATAGGTTATTATTGAAAGGATCGAGGAACGGATGTCCTTCAGAATGAGTGATTTATAACATAAACATAACATCACACCTTGTTTCTCCGAAGGGTTAGGGAGAGGTGTACCTATAGTAGTACATCCACATTTCGCCAGTTATGATTAAGTCCCATGAGTGATTTAAGACGACCCACTGACCGATATATGTTCAGTGTAAAACGTGTTTATTGCTTCAAAGAAATTGCGTAATTAATTAAATAGAAGAAATGGCGCAGACAATACTGGTACTCAGCTGCATCCGGTTAGTCTGGAAGCCGACCCCAACGTATAAGTTAGGAAACGGCAGATTTTTTTTTTGTTTAATATTAATGTAATATCGCAGTAAGTTGTTTATAGCTGTCATATAGTTATATCCCTAGGAATATAGCTATATAAGTATACTGAAATTTATAGTTATATGAAAGCGGTTCATAACTGTCAGAGTGCCCTAATTTTGTTACGTTACAATTTCGAAGTAACGCTCGCTCGGCTCGCCCTTAACCTTTTAACCGCCCGACTTCATATCAGTTGTCGTGCCCCCAGCGCCGGGCAACTTGAATCATTACGATATTTGGTCGTAAATATACGACCCTGGCGAAATGGACACGAAAATATTTGTCGGATTAATCCGTCGTAGGCGGTTAAAGGGTTAATTGGTCACAGTTCTAACCTTTTTTTTTTTTTTTTTTTTGTTTCGGGGTGGAAAATCCTCATGGATGTCCTCCGCCCTGGGGCGGGCGGAGGGGTCTGTCAGACTCTTACTGACTAAAAACCACCCCGGTGTTCCATCTCACACCTACGCCGAGGGTCGCGGGAACTTACGATCCTTCCGCAACCCCCGGCTGGTGCCGGCCCGCCACAGCAGGCCTCTCCTCGTGTCGAGGGGGGGAGTGAGGTGTTTGACTCCCCCCGCGACGTCTAAGAGGGGCGCGCGTGGAACACTACGCGCCGCCACCTCGGGTCCGATGTATGGGGGGCGACGGACGTCCCCGAGTCCGTCGCCCCTGGACCCATTTAGGGGGGCTGGAAGAGGGCGTTGTCCGCCCTCCGCCGACGCCCAGTGCGCCTGCTGCGGGCTGGGTGAGAGGATGTGATCTCCCTCTCCCTTTCCGCAGCCTCCTTCTGCGAGATGACTGTCTCGCAGAAGGAAACCACCGCGTCCCAGGACTCCTCGCTGCCGACCATCGAATTAACGACAGCCGGCAGCGACAGGTCACTGCCTACTCTAGAGATGAGGGCACGGCGCGGCTCCTCCCAAGCGGCACACTCTGCCAGCGTATGCCGCGCCGTGTCCTCCCGACAGTCGACGCAGTGGTAACACCGGGCGTCTGGCTCCCTGGTTATGCGACACAGGTACTTCCCGAAGCAACCATGCCCCGAGAGCACCTGCGTCACCCGAAACGACAAGGAGCCGTGCCTCCTCCCGAGCCAAAGGTCGAGCACCGGCCGGACCGCCTCGATGGTGCCGAGGCCGGCGGTAGGGCGTGAGAGCCTGTCCCGCCATTCCGCCACCAGGACCTCGCGAAGCAGCAACCGACGCTGCTCCATTAGTCGCTGCATCGGTCGCTCACCTCGCGCCTGCATTTCCTCGCGCCACCGATACAATGACGCGAGTAATTTCGCCTCCAGGTCCCAGGGCGGGGATCCGGCCAGTGCACAAGCCGCCTCGTAGGAGATCGTGCGATACCCCCTGATGACTCTGACGGCCATCGCTCTCTGTGGCCTCCGCAGAACAGCAATGCTACCGGCCGTCAGGTCAGCCGCCCAGATCGGGGCCCCGTACAGGGCCATCGATCGCACGATCCCCACGTAGAGTCGCCTACAGGCGGCGCTCGGGCCCCCCAGATTGGGAAGCAGCGTTGACAGCGCCCCAGCCGCGCCCATCAACTTGGGCACCAGCCGCCGGAAGTGGGGTCCGAAGTCCCACCGGCTGTCGAGCACCAATCCCAGGTACTTCATGGTAGACTCGACAGCGATCCGGACCCCCCCGACCACTATGTGTGATCCGGGCGGCGGCGCCCGCCGGGGACCATGGAACACCATGGCCTCCGACTTGTTGAGGGCCACCTCCAGGCCGAGGCGCCGTATGCGGCCCACCACCTGTGAGATCGCAGCCGTCGCCAGCAACGCTGCCTCCCTGTGCGAACTCCCCCGGGCCGTGACCAGCGTGTCGTCCGCATAGCACGTCAGGTCCACGCCCGGCTGGAGTTCACCCCTCAGCACCCAGTCGTACCCGATGTTCCACAGGAGGGGGCCTACGACCGAGCCCTGTGGAACACCGCACGACATGAGGCGCTGGTTTGTGCCATCACATCCCACGTAGGTGACACACCTCTCCGACAGATAAGCCCCAATGAGGCGGCGGAGGTAGAAAGGCACCCGGTGATACCGCAGTGCCTGTCGGATACAACTCCAGGGCAGGGTGTTGAAGGCGTTGGAGATGTCCAACGACACCGCCATCATCACTCCGCCCCGGGACACCGTTTCCTCCGCCAGGACTCTCACCCGTGACACAGCGTGTATGGTGGAGCGCCCGTACCGAAACCCGAACTGACACTCGTCCAGGTCCGGCCCCTCTCCGCACAAGTGGCCGACGAGGCGGGCTGCGATAATCCGCTCAAACAGCTTACCCACCTCGTCGAGCAGCACTATGGGCCGATACGCTGACGGCGAATCGGCAGGGCGCCCCGCCTTCCTGAGCAGGACCAGACGACCAGCTTTCCACAGAGTGGGAAACTGGCCCCGCTCAAGGCACGCTGTGTAGAGACCTCTCAGCTGGGGCTCCAGCTCTTTCAGAGCGAGGGCTAATACTTGGGTCACAGTTCTAACCTAACCTGACATATTTGGTCGGAGTACTCTAATAGCTACATATATTACAATACTAGATCGTGCTCGTATCATAGTTATATTCCTAGTAAGATAGTTATGAACCGCTTTCATATAACTATATTACGGTACAACCATCACAACTATAACCACCATCCACATCTACAACCATCTTACTGCGACAGATATACATATAAACCTTTCAGAATAAATTTTCTAAATTATAGTGGAAACTGTATCCAAATCCGTAGCGTCGTTTAGAAGAACAACGTGATCACACAGATAGACACGAAAGCCGCAGGTCCAAGAAGAGCTCTTCTTTTACTCTTGTAGTTAGCTGCCTGAATACTAATGTATTAGGTACCTTTATTGAGTGAGCTTCAAAGGAAGTACGGAAAACACACATACACAATACAGTTTTTGCTCTACTTAGCATCCCGTCCACGTAGTACATAAACTATTTATTTGAATTAGACACCCAACGTTACACCAAACGTTTTTGAAATAGGATTGTCAGCCCGGCAATGCATACTAGACGAACCGAAACATGGCATTTTTAACTTGACCTCTGTTCCTACACCTAATCCCCTTATAATGTCCTTAACTTATGTATCTCTGGGAGGGGAGGAGGAGCAAGTTACGTTGGTGGTACTGGCTGAGAAGCGCTTTTATTAGTTCGTGCATAACACAAGACTAACTATGCGTTTGTAACAACGACGAACACATTAATTTTGCTACTAAGCGTTTTCTGGCGGGATTGGGTCATATGAGTTACCATGCCTATATTATTTTTAATGTGACTTCTGTTGCCTGTGACTTCTTCTGCTATTCAGGATGTCCCAGGTTACCTATCTGTCAGCAGCCGCCATCTTGGATTTTCATTTTGACCTCACTATCGACATTAGCATTCTCGAAAACCATGAAAACGTCACCTATGACGAAACATTTGAAAATGTTCTCAGCTGCCATCTTGAATTTTCATTTGAAGGTGGTAAAACAAAACAGTCGTTACTGAATAATTTTATCTACTCTCATATCGTAAAATTCGAATAAGAAACTTCAAAACGAGTTTATATTGACATACTTTACAAACACAATACCGAAATTTAAAAATAGAATAATTTATTTTAACACTCTCTAACAAAATAATGTTACAAAATAACTTTTTTACCATTACGATACAGGCATAATTATTCGTTGGTGAGGAGTAATTAATGCAATGCAAGGAGTTCCCGTCAATTATTTTTTCTAATGGAACGCATATGCGGGGTGCATTATTTTTATAGCATTACAAAAAGTTTTGAAACAAATTTTTACTTGTCTGCCGCAGCGCCGCTTTAGCACATGTGCGGTGATGTGCTGGGTTTTGAGCGCCATTCATATGTTTTATTGTACTGAATTTCGTGGGATTTTATTTATTCTTGCTTAAAAATGTCTGATATCAGTGAATGTGAACAAAATTTGACTCCGCCTAATATTATAGACGCGGCGACGGAAATGACTTATAATTAGACAGCATAGTCGAGAAAATTATACATATGATAAATGCTATCACCACTTTATGGCATGATAAATACAAAAAAGGCTAAAAATCTTTTATTTAATAGGTTCAATCCCAATGTATGAGAGTAGATAAAATAGTGTATGAAACTGCACATGACTAGGTATTAAAACACTCGTGTGATACTATTAAAAAACCGAGCCTCATGTTTTAATACCCCCTCATTATGCAACAATTTCATAATAGTACATTATGATACAAGTGTGCTATGTCGGCCATTACACCCGAGGCTGTTGTGTAATGATCAATGCACACGCATTTCATACGGCGTTTTTCAACACAATTGCGAGTCAAAAAATAAATATTCATTAACTAATTACCCATGAAAAAAAATATTAAATATGGCCCGAGGATTCCTTTTATCGCGGTATCTTCGCAGGTTGAAGCAGAGACACAAGCATGAAGCCGTCAAACAGTCTAATAGGTATTAAAAGCATAAAAACTGAAAATGTTAGATGTAGAATACGAAAGAATGTTATTTTTCTCAATCATACTTGTAAATTCGAGCATTATTTTGATAACAAGTACAGCACGAACCTGCTCGAAGTACAGCATTTCCGATTTATCGATGATTGAATGATTTGGCAATGTTAGTATGAAAATTCATATCTGTCGTGTTTAGCGGCCGAATAAATTATTATGAAAACTCATATCTATCGTGTAATTTAAAAATGGAACGAACTTTTTACTTCGACACCATAGCAACCAAGGAGCGTTCAATGTATTCTCGGTATCGGGGTGATTTGATATTATTGTGGGTAATTAAAATCAACAGAGAAACGTGGGTTCATCACTATGACCCTGAGAGTAAACAGGAGTCTAAGCAGTGGCATAACAAGGGATCAGACCCTCCGAAGAAGTTCAAAGTCACTCTATCGGCTGTGAAAATCATGGCCACAGTTTTCTGGGATTCTAAAGGAATACTATTGATCGAGTACCTACACAAAAAAGGTGAAACTGTCAACGCAGATAAATACTCAACCACTTTACGCCGTTTGGAGAGAAGCAATAAAAGAAAAAAGAAGAGGAGAGCTGGCAAAGAAAGTGCTGCTTCTTCACGACAACGCACCGGTTCACACTGCGCGGCTCTCCAAGGCTGCTGTACGAGAGTGCGGGTTCGAGGAAATTAACCATCCACCCTACAGCCCAGACCTGGCCCCCAGTGACTACTTTTTATTCCCAAATATAAAAATAGACCTCCGGGAAAAGCGTTTTGCTGACGATAATGAGCTCAAGTCCGCTGTAAATGAGCATTTTTCGGCCCAAGAAGAAAATTATTTTTTTAAGGGAATAGAAAAACTTATTTCGCGATCAAACAAATGTATTGATATCATGGGAGACTATATTGAAAAATATTTTGTTTTCAAGGTTTTATCTTTTTTCTAACATGAATACGAAAGAATGTTAGGTTTAGTCTAAAAAAAAACTGCACGGCGTGCTGTGCTGGCCCCGCTGCTGCGGTTGCTGAGACCCTAAAGCGGCGCAAATACTGTATCGGTAACTACAGTTTTGAGCCGTTTGGGTTCGAAACGCTCGGGTCATGGGGCTCGAGTGCGCGTCTCCTTTTTAAGGAAATTTCTCGCCGACTGGTCGTCACTTCACGTGACCAGAAGGCTGGCTCGTTCTTTGGCCAAAGAATTAGCATTGCCATTCAACGTGGCAATGCTGCCAATCTTCTGGGCACGTTTCCGGATGACAGCGATGCGAACGAGTACTTCGACGCCTAAGTTTCCTTTTGTTTTGTATATTTATTTGTATAGTTAGTTCGTTAGTTAGTAATTGTATAGAGTGAAAAGAATTTTATCGCAGTAATTTATTTCAAATACATATGTGGTTATGCAATTATTGCGATGACGGAACTGAAATTATTATTGTATTAAACATTTTCAACACGACAAAAAAAATTAAAAGTTGAAAAAAGTAAAAGTAAAAAGTAAAAGTTGTTCATAGCGATGGGTACAATAACGCCCTAGAGTTATGGAATATCAACACGTTGTATATCAATCGATCACTATTATCCACGTGTGTTCGGACTGTCTATGGTTCATTCTAAAAGTTAGCAACTTTGTAATCAGCTTTCAAATATTGGTGTTTTATAATAATAGAATAGAAGACTCTTTGTTGTGTATGTGTCTTGGTTGTGTATTAAGTAATTAATAAGTTTCCATATGCTTTCTTTACACATAAAACTAAATATTCAGTATTAAGGCTCCTGCAAACAGGCCGCGACACGCGCCACGAATCGCTCGCGACAAAAAGGCACCGCGTGTCGCGCAACGAGCAGTGCCTTTGTGTCGCGTGCGATTCACGTCGCGGGTCGTGCCTTTTTGAAGGAGCCTTTACGGTATTCATTATTGCAATTCTCAATATTTTAGTGCAACACAGAGCGATATTTCATCATTTCGATTGGTACTTAATGTTGTCAACGGAGATGTTTCAAAATGGGCCATGTCTATGTACACTACATCAATAAAAAAAAAAATTTAAAAACGTAGAATTCGGGAAAATATAGTTAATACATTTTAAATGTATACTGTTGTGGTAATTAATTGATATTATATTTATCAATTATTTTTATCGATTTTCAACATGGCGTCTCACCGATTTAGTTATACTGTACTTAAAAACAATGACAGTAAACCATAGATCGACCATTGATCATAGAAAGAGAACTGTCCACTGTCACAACAGTGTCACTTCACAGCATGTCAAACGTCAACATTCAATCAAAATGACAGCTTACCGCCATGACGGATTTTTGTTGTGTGGTGCAATTTCAAGTGTAATTTCTTGTGTTTTACCAGCAAACAAAGCCATCTTAAAGTAATTAGACAGTTGATAACTGTTTTAAATGTATTTCTCTATTTTTAAGTATAGTATACAAGGACATGTACCCTGATTGCGTAGCACACTATCAATCAGATTCTGAATCATTTTGAAGCAAATTGCTAATCCATTGCTTCTTAAGTTCGAAAAATGTGTCTAGAACAACGTAAATAGCGCAATTAATGTTGTTGAACTGTCAAAATGAAACCGATTCCTACTGTAAGTATGTTACGCAATTGCCCTGCTGGCCCAGGCTCCATACATTTTGGAACATCTCCTTTTTCAAAACAGCTAAATATTTGACAGGTACTTGCGACACCCTCTTAAACTTCCTTCAATCCACTCAGATGTCTTCAAAAATAGATTAAAAACACTGATTTCCTCACCTCTAAGAATAACAAGTTGAACTCTTTATCTTAGGATAACCTTTACAAAAAATTGCGTGATACTTTTTGTAAATAAAAGATAACAATAATAAACAAATTACTCTTATAATATTAACATAATAAAATCACACAATTACACAACAGCACATTTTCAATCAATCAATTATACATTTATCTAGTATCCGTGCTCTTGGTAACCTCCCCCGTGACCCCCATGGCTGTGAGCCCCAGAGCTGTGACCCCCAGACGGATAAGCGTTGTTACTGGGACCTGATCCTCCGAATCCAGAGGAACCGAAGCCAGAATTGCCATGAGGTCCTGGTCCACCGAAGCCTTGAGGTCCGCTCTGACCAAATCCTCCCTGGTTGCCAGGTCCTACAACGCCTCCTTGAGGGATATTTGATCCGGGTTGGGGAAAGCCTTGGGAGCCTTGACCAAAGCCTCCTTGACCGCTAGGGTAGGCATTCTGTCCGCCCTGACCGTAGCCACCCCCCTGATTACCACCGCCATAGCCACCCCCCTGGTTACCACCACCATAGCCACCCCCCTGGTTACCACCGCCATAGCCACCCCCCTGATTACCACCGCCATAGCCACCCCCCTGGTTACCACCGCCGTAGTGAGGGAATCCTGCACACAAAACATTGGGAGGTTAATAACAACGAATTAAATTAAATCCAGTATCCGATTTGACTCCGTTTTGTCAATTGGGTTATCGGAAACATGTTGATATCCCGACTAGTACTCGCCATGGCTTTGCTCGTCAATAATTAATGTTTTATTCCATTTACAAAAAAAAACCGTGACTGAGGAATTAACGGATAGACAACGCACAGTCTGAACTGAAGACAGAAACATAAAATTATGAAGAAATATTCCTTGAAGGAAACAAAACAAATGCGTTTCACGTAAATGAAATAGTGAAACGAGGCAAAAATAAACCAGTACCTAAACTAGCTGTTCTTATAGCCAACATAAAACTTAACACGATAACTTCCCCTCCTTTTTAATAAACTTGTACATATTTTTATTTTTATTCTGTTAGTTTTTAAATGATGTAAATATTATCTTGGAAATTAAATTTATGTTGTTAACACAATTTAACATAACATAACTTCACGCCTGTAATCCTCGAAGGGTTAGGCAGAAGTACCTACAGTACACCCACAGCTCGCCAGATACATACGAGTATATATAAGTCCAATGTCATAGGGGTACACAATATTGATTACAGAAAACCACACAAAGTGAATAAGATTCATAATGTATATTCTGTTCTTCACGTTTATGTTTCCTGGAATCCTACAGTCTACAAAACGAGCCACTTACACTGCCACAAGGGCCATTATCACAGATATAATATAACATTGTAAAACAACCGCATCACGTAATAAACACAAACGTTATTATCAGAAATATACATAAAACATTAATTAATTTAACTCAATGATCGGAAGAGCAGAGTTTATCTCATACCTACCTATGTGTAATAATATAAACATATTTATGTTTATAAAGAGATAGGAAATGTTTCAGTTCGAATATTGTTTGTTGTTTTTGACGAAAAGGCGAACTAGTTGGTGGTATTTCCAGAAGGTTCTAATCGCGGAAATGCTAGATGGCCAACGTGTATTAAGTAGTAATAACAACAGGCTGCTAATGTCCTACTGCAGTCCAAGGCAAAGACCTCTTCTCATACAGAGAAGACACGAGCGTTGATCACCACGCTTGCTCAAGACGTGTTGGCAGTTCCGAACTTATATATTAACTACTATTTTAGTTTCTGCCCGCGACTTCGTTCGCGTGGAGGAAGCACAATTTATTTATCTACTAAAATAACAGCCACATTTTTATAAAACTCCTGTTGGTTGGTAACCTCGCATCGCAATACCCGCCCGCGCTATTACTTCTTCTTGGCTTATTTCTTTTTGCGCGGCTCCTTTTGGTCGTAGCGTGATGTTAAATAGCCTATAACCTGCCTCAAGAAATAGGCTATCAAATGCGAAAAGAACTTTTCAAATTTGACTGGTAGTTCCAGGGATTACCGCGTTCAAACAAACAAACTCTTCAGCTTAGAAGATAGAATAGATAAGTCCAGGTTTCCTCACGATGTTTTCCTTCACCGATGTTAGTGATGTCCAAGATAAACTCAGAAAGAACCTACAATATGTATTGAAAAAGTTACAGCTCATAAAACACAGGTCACAGGTCGGGAAAAGGTCATAGGTACTTGCCTGGATTTGAACCCACAACCTCGCACATGAGAGGCCAGGCCTTAACCAACAGGGCCATCACGGCACCTACATAATGTAGTAAGTGCTTCTGAATACATTGCCGAACCCATCAACCTACGTTGACGTGATCCACGAGTCCTAATGGATCATTGACGTCATTGTCACCTAGATATAATATACTAGCTTATGCCCGCGACTTCGTCTGCTTGAAACTCAGTTGCCCCCCCCCCCCCGCGCAACGGGGGGTAAATTATCCTTGAACATTTTTTTTCGGCGGCGCGGCGCGTTATCGTGTTACATAAACACGGCTTGTAAACAAAACGTTTCTATGAACTGACAGTACAAATGACTGTTTCGTCATGTGGACAGAGCAGGCTACATTACAAAACTTGTTTTGTGACGTTGTTTTTTTTTTATTACTTACACCAACTTTTTTTTAAATACGAATATAAAAAATATTAATATTATTAGGTACTTATTTCAAACTCTAAAGCGATAACCCTATTTTTTTTCCTAAACGAAAGGTCATTCTCGTGTCAGGGTCTTTTTGTTTTTTTTTTATTTAATTTTAAAGGGCTTTGTCGCTTAGCGACCACATCGCCCAATACAGAAAAAATCACAAATGACTACAGTCTACCTTAAAACTAACTCATATAGTTGTTTAGCATTCTCCGATATTGGACAAGCGAGTATTGTGTTACAAATACCAACATCATAAGATTTACAGCGCCCAAAAACATTGATCCTCGTATTTTCATTCCGGACGCACTCCATCAGGATATGAAACACATCATCAACTACTCCACAGTCATCACAATTTGGAGACAAAACTTTCTTCATTAGGTAGTAGAATTTATTTGATGGAGTATGTCCGGAACGAAGTCTTAAAGCTATAGTGATTAAATTTCTATTTAGACTACAGGGTCATATGAGCGGTTATCAGTGAAAGAATTTCAGTAAACGGAAAAGAACTTCCAGAGATTACCTTTTACAAACATATGAACAAACAATTTTTCCTCTTTATAATATTATTACAGATGTAAGTTGTATCGAAACAAGATGATTAAAATGCAACTATATCTCTGAAATCAAGAGTAACAAGTATTGCTTGGAGTAGCAACTAAGTCATTATCATGATCATCATCTACCTGACCTGTTCCCAACTATGTTGGGGTCTGTTTCCAGTTTAGACTGGAATGTCGGATGCAGCTGAATACCAATATTTAACATGGAGCGACTGCCTATCCGACGTCAACGCAACAACAACACAAATTCGTAGCAACTAAGTTTATGGCGATATAGTAATTTCCAGAACAATTTGACACTGGTTAATACAATATACTTAATAGTAATTAAATTAATAATTTTATAAATAAAGACCTTTCATTTTAAAGCACTGCACACACGAACACGACTGCACAAGTTCTTTTATCGAGAATGACTAAACTTCTATCTACTTTACTTCAGATGCCAGATGTACCTATAGTTACTAGGAACGGTCGTTGACCCAGGTCTCTAATCATCGTATTATGCTTAATGTGGAACAAGATATTACCACGCCAGTATTCTTGAAAAGGCAGTGACCCCATTGCAATGTGAATCACTGAAATGTGTCTGTTTCAAATCACCCGGTTTGAACATTGAAACATACATATTTCAGTGATTCTTATATTTGTATGGGGATGCTTGAGCTTCACCAAGGGGTATCATGTTACAGTTGTGGGGTTCAGATAGGCAGACGCTCCATGTAAAATATTGGTATTCAGCTGCATCCAGTTAGACTGGAAGCCGACCCCAATATTGCTGGGCTCGACGAGTGATACTTTCTTACGCCGAGGTACCCTAAACGAGTTTGTGCTGTTGACCTTGGCGACTGGCTAATTTGACCTGGCCTGGCATAGTGCAGAGTTTCAATAGAACAAACGAAATAGAAAAAAGTGTAGTCTAAAACTTCCGAACATTCGGCCGATACTTCGGATTTAAGCTTCGGAGTAGGCACGCATCATATTGGTTTCGTTACCACTGACGAGTGTACGCGTGTACCATGCGCTACACTCGAATAACTCGTGAGGACATGGAAAAATATTAAGAGGAGTCACGTTCAATTCTAAATCAGCCCGATTTCCTAACACTGTCAAAACTCGTACCCAAAAAATACTTTATCCAATTCGACAACCAAAACCATGAGAGCAATGAAACAGTTACTTAATCAGTAAATAATAATGTATTACTCACCATAGCTAGCTACAGCTAACGCCAGAACCAAGCACACGATCTGGAAGAAATAAATATATTTCATTACATATCTAGGAACAAAACCTGCAACTATGAAAGGTGTACCAAACTCTTTGAAGAAATGGTGATTTGCCAAGCACTTTGTAAGTTATACAGGGAACTCTATAGTGTTTAACTCTATAGGATGACTGGTAATTAGTGACCGATACTTAACCACATGATTTTACACATGATAACAAGCAACTTTTACTACGGCACCAATCCTGAAATCGCGAAAAAAAAATCAGCTGGTCCCTACATTTTGACGAGTTATGCGAACATTTAATGTAAGGAAGAGCTGATTTTTTTTTTCGCGATTTCAGGATTGGTGCCATAGTAAAAGTTGCTTGTTATTATGTGTAAAATCATGTGTTTAAGTATCGGTCACTAATTACCAGTCACCCTATATATTTTAAGACCCCAAATAAATTGGGAAAGATGATGATGATGATTTCGTCACTATAACATTAAAGTTATATTGAAATACTAACCTTGAAAGCCATATTGTACAATAAACTGAGATTAACGAAAGAGACGAGAATTTCGAACTGTATGTCCAAGAATTTTAAAACATTACCTTATATACAGCATGTTATCTACAGAATTTGTGCGTCTGACCCCACTGAGATGTTCTCAGAACATATAATAATACTATAGCATATAATAAAGTGTGTTATAAACAATAACAGATGTTTTATCGTGTTATTTGCAATAGATTACACTTATATTTATTTACAAACATTTGAACCCAAAACGGGATCTGAATTTCTTAGAACTTATTGTCAAAAACTAACTGAGGATAATGTAATTTACCCTGTTCTGAGAATTGTAGTTTGGTTGAAAAAAAAAAACAGGAAAATATTATTGCTTTACAACGTGGTAGAATGTTCTTTGTAGACAATATTAATATATTTTGTGAGTGGATGGTAGCTACGATATACAGAGCAAAAAACTATTCAAAAGAAATTCAAAATCGTTACCAAGCTCAAATCCGTCTAGAGATTTTTAAGCGTACCTTTGTGGTTTTTAATAATAATATCAGCCTGTTATTATCCCACTGTTGGGCAAAGGCCTCTTCTCATACAGAGAAGGCATGAGCATTGATCACCTCGCTTGCTGAAGACGGGTTGGCGATTTCAGATTTAACTACTATCTTTTACCCGCGATTTCGCCTGCGTGGATGTCGGAAAATATCCCACGGGAACGTACTATCAGGATTAATAGTACCTACCCTAAGTGTATTTATATTCTATATATATATGTGCTAAATTTAATCCAAGTCCGGCAAAATTTGCGCCAATCCGGAACACACATCCAGATAAACGGACAATAATTCTAAAAACTATATTTATTTTTGCCGTCAGACTCGTTCCCACACCTCGTAGCAATTACATTTTTCAGAAATATTCAATGTACAATTTTGGCTTCGTTACTATTTTGTTATGTGTACATAATTATGTCGCGGTAAGATGGTCGTAGCCGTCATATACTTCTAACCCTATGTGATATACCGAAATATAGTTATTATGTAAGCATTTCATAACTGTCGGAGTCAGAATGCCCTAATTTTATTACTGCGACCAATTTCGACGTAGGCTCGCCGGCCGCTCCCGCGCCGCTCGCTTCGCTCGCTCGACTCGCGCGTATTTGGTCACAGTTCTAATCTAACCTAACCTATTTGGTCGGAGTGCCCTATTAGCTATAGATCCTATTACCAGATCTTGCTCGTATCATAGTTATATTCCTTTAGAGTAAGATAGTTATGTACCGCTTTCATATAACTATAATACGGTATATACTCGTAGCTTTATCCCTAAGGATATAGTACATTACTGCAGCGACCGACAACAGAGGCATTGATGGACGAACGTAGAAACGTGGGCCGAGGCACACATACATGAGTCCATCAATGCCTGATTGCGCTCAAGCCTTGTAAGTAATTTTCTCAAATAATGCGCGGAAATTCAAACTAAGTAAATCAATTATAAATTCCAGAATCAATTACGAACAACGATAATTTTTCACTCGCCAATATGTTCATATGTTTCTTTTTTACTTTAAACAGCTCTATTTGCAAGCGAAATCGAAACTTAAATAAATCTTTGATAAATTACCTCCGTGGTTAAATTACCCACACGACAGAAGAGTTTTCATAGTAATTTATTTGGCCACTACACACGACAGTTATGGATTTTCATACTACTCGTAACATTGTCGACCACTGCTCGCATGTATTTGACCAGTACAGCATTTTCGATTTATCTCGAAGAAGGTTGTCAAAATAAAGCTCGAATTTCCAAGTATTTTTGAAAAATAACTATATGACGGCTACAACCATCTTACTGCGACACAAAGATAACTCCAGGTTTGCACGCGATGTTTTTCTTAACCATTGTCATTGATGTCCAAGATAAACTTAGAACGTACATAATTATTAATTGAAAAATTCACATTAAAATTTGTACTTGCCCGGATTTGAACTCATAAACGTCATTGAGCCCACGCATGAGAGGCGGGGCCTTAACCATTGTGCCATCCGACACGACATATGCATGGTGATGACGGTATAGTGGATTTGTATAAAATGATATTTTTTTTAATTTACTTCATTGCATGGAGTATTGCAGCCTCCTTTGGGATGGCTCAGCCAAATACCAACTTGCCGCACTGGACTCAGTGGAACGCAGAGCTAAGAGGCTCATTGGCGACGTAAGACTGGTGGATGCCAAGCTTCACAGCTTGGCTCATCGCCGCAAGGTTGCCTGCTTGTCGGTCTTCTACAGATTATACTTCGGTGAGTGTGCTCAAGAACTCCACGACCTCATTCCGCCGGCCCCCTTCTACTATCGGACATCTAGACGCACTGCAGGTTACCATCCCTACCTAGTTGCTATTCCACCAATTCGTACTAAACGTTTCCAAATGTCTTTTGTGATGCGCACAGCAAAGGAGTGGAACTCTCTGCCTGCGTCTGTGTTTCCGAACGTATACAACCCCGATCTCTTCAAAGTGAGAGTTAACAGGCTTCTTCTGGGTAAGCTCGCTCCATCGTCGACTTTGTCTCTTTCACCTCTGACCTAGACTAGAATCAAGAGCAAACCTATCTTAAATAAAAATAAATAAAAACTTCATCTCTGCGTGACGGGGTCTGTGCAATAATCTACTAAGGACGAGTCCTAATAGTTTAGTTTTATCAATTAGCAATTACACAGGCCATACATAATAGAAGCAGTAAGAAACACACGATACGAATAAATCAAGGCGAATTTCTGTTCGTAATAAGTTTTTAACTGTAAAACATTCCAGTCCGCTTCCTCAGACCTTGAAGTAACTTCTCCAATATATTTTATTATATCATTGTTTATCTTTTCCTGTTTTCGAAGGTTTCACCGCAGGGGTACGAGTATTCTGTTATCGATATACTTACCCACCATTTCGTTTTGTTTCGTATTTAACAGAGGTAGAATTTTTTTTTCTGAAACTGATTTGTCGTATCTTATCAGTTTAAAGAGTCTAGCTAAATAGTGCTGTAATATCCGAACGGATCTCTATCCGTTGGGATATACCAGGCTGATGTTCTAGTGGTACCGAGACTCCAGGTCAAACTGCCGTCAAAATCTCGCACGGGATGCAGTACTAAATTCGCTCACGCCGATGGGTGTCAACTAACTTGTATACTAATATTCGCCTCATTTTGACCAAACAACTTTCAACTCTCGGTGTTGAGCCGAGCATTGAGAATCCAACAGAGTGAATTCTAACGCGTCGAAAAACACTGTTGAATTTTCAATTCACGGTACTAAGCAGAGCGTTGAAAATCCAGTGCGCGAAAAAAAGCGCCGCGATATGTTTAACATAATAACAAATTATGAAAAATCCACTTTGACAAACTCTGATGCTACGGCTACATTGTAGCGATAATGCGAACTACATTTCGCGCGGTCTCTGTTGTACAGTGAACCGTTGAGCGGTGTGCGAAAGAGAGCGCGCGAAGTGTAGTTCGCGTAATCGCGACAGTGTAGCCGTAGTAGGAGAGAACACTGACGTATTAAGATTATCACTTCGTCATCAGCTATAGATTATACATTGCTAAAGCTGCCTTAGTGACAGTAAAAAAAATATTCAGTTATTAAATTAAGTATTATTTATGTTACTGTCCTACACGTACCTAATATATCAGTAATAATTCAAGTATATCACATACTTAACTCATAGTATTGCAACACCAGAAAATAAACGCCGTATTGCCAGTCCCATAAAGGCGTAATTGCCAAGATTATGAAACGTGATACACACTATTTGTGGCTTCGTCACCTTTTTACCTACAATTTATTAGGAAACTGTCCTTGCCACATATAATGGTCCCCATGCACGTCCGTAAAACGAGACCTTTCATAAAATTAATTAGGCCTATAACTTTTATGACATGACTAATTGTTAATTCGCCGTAATTTATTCCATCCATGTTTTCATCGTGTTCCGCTACTTTTTTATGTCTCCATAGTGTTGTCTTCTCAAGCAAAAAGTTTGGATGTCAAACTGTCATATCATGATTTTTATGATGAAATTTAAAAAAGGAGACTGATGTCTGCTTACAATATTTTAAAAGGGAAATATTTAGCTGGTCCTCCAAAAACTTATTGGCCTCCTAATCAAGGACACTTTTTTAAATTAATGAACTTCTAATAACTTTTTGCGCTTCTAATGATACACACTTTTTAAAATAATTGAGTCTCTTTTTAATTTTCTGGCCTTTTCTCACAATTAGTCGTAATATCTAAGTCGGTTAGATCTGTGACCACTTACTTAGCCATTTAGTATTTTTAGGACCCCAAAATAGGAATTATTTTGAGGTTCATAAAAAGAGGCGCAATCATTTTATTAGTGTGTTCAGTAATATTTTTAGGAGCGCTGTGGGAATTATTAGAGGTTCGATGAAATAGGTTCCATGACTTTTTTAAATTAGAACAGAACACTGTGCAAAAAGAAAAAAAAAAACCTAATTATTCAAAGGAGTATTTTAAATTGCAAAGCTTTCCATATCGTTATTTACAAAAATACAGAGTAGAGTCCAATATTAGTTTTCTCTTTGAAGAATAATGAAAACTTTTTTGCAAAATTCCTCTTTTTATTTTGTTATGGACGATTTACAAATAAAACTATCAGGGTGCGTTAGTTAAAAATACTTATTTTCTTTGTTATAACTTTACTGCTACAGGATTCCTACATCCAAGCCGGGGTTTACTTATGTTTGACAGTAATATAGCCTTTAATGAATGGTCAGAGGGAGAAATTGCTGTAATCACCAATCTTCATAAACAGAAAAGTGATCGCTGTATGTTGTTATAAGGCAAATACATATGTATAGTACATACTAATTCCGTGTTATAAGTAGACGTAAAAACGCAATTGCCATCTTCTTCGACAAATCCTTCCACGCACTTACTAAGCTTTACCAATAAATATAGGGTGATATCTAAGCTTATACCAGGGGGCCAACCACCACCTCTTAAAGCAGTATTATTTTAATATTACTACAGTGTAAGAAAGAGATGGAGTTATACAGGAAGTCTAGCTCCATCTCTTTCCCACACTGAAGTAAGATTACAATAATACTGCTTTAAGAGGTGGTGGTCTAGCTCCTGTCACCGTATCATTGTGAACACCGTTAGTTTATAAGTAATCTATCTCGCGAGATTGTAAACTGTCGATAAATTGTGTACTGTAACCATACTGCTTACAATATAACGTATTAATTTTCGATGGACCAACCTTTATAAATTACGGTACAGGTATCGAAGAATTGTGGTTACCTCTACGACTAAGGTTACCGCTATCTGGTTAACCAAGAAAAAAAACCATTACCTCTATTTAGGTTACCGTTTTAATACCGGTTACCGAAATGACCTTGATTACGAGAAAGAAACGGAATATCGCCAGCCAGCCAGGGCTGTGATTGATCAGCGATCGCCGGCGCGCGGGTCGACTAGACTTTTTAACACAAACACAGCGATGGACCTTTGACTAATGCGGACGGGCACGTGTAAGATAGAGGTATTTTTATTTCGGTTACCGGTTTTATAACCGGTTTTAAAGTAAACCTTTATAAAACGTCTGTAAATAAAATAAAGGTTGTAACCGAAAATACACCATATCAGTTTCGGTCCCTGGTTTATAATCTGTTCATATCAAACCGTCAAACTGTGAACGAACCTGCACTTACCCTGATGGAGTAGCCGAATTGTTCGCAGTAGGTACTTGCAGTAACTAAGCCGCGAATCTGGCCAAATGGGTTAGGTTAGGATAGAACTGTGATAAACCGCGCGTGAGCCGAGCGAGCGAAGCGAGCGGTGACGCGGCAGCGGCCGACGATCGCTTCTTCCAAGTTCGTCACAGTTACTTGGCTATTTATTAGTATTAGCGCAAGGTGCGTTCGTTGCATGCAAGCTGGATACCACTTCGCAATTTGACGGTTTGCCATGGATACATTATAAACCATCAAAAAATATTGCTACAGAGGCATGAGAAACAGTGTGTAAAGTTCACTCATCCTCCATAGAAAAGGGAGGATCCTCCGACAGAAGGGTGTTGTGTCTGGTGGGCCACTGCCCGACGGTTGAGGTTGGGATGTTGTATATATGCTAGTCGCGCGGTAAACTCTGATTGCGCGATGCAGGATTTTGCGTGACGTCAGTGTGATGCGTTCCAATGTGGCGATGATGTGCCGCCACATTGCGTTAAATTGTAATGATTGGTTGCAGTTCATAATTTATCGATAGTTTACAATCTCGCGAGATAGATTATAAACTAACGAAGTTCATAATCATAGGGTAACAGATATAAACTTATGTAACCCTATATTTACTGGCAAAGCTTAGTAAACTCGTGGTTGTAAAGGGCAACCAGAACCAAGGATTTGTCGAATAAGATGGCAATTGCATTCTTCCGTCTGCTTATAACGCGGAATTAGTATGTACTAAATCAAATCTGATAAGAAAAAAAGCAATAGAAAGAAACGCCGAAGTAAAGTGGGCTTAACTCTAAGTCTTCTGAATAATAAAGCAGAAGAGTTTGTTTGATCGCGCTAATCTTTAAACTATCAGTCGGATTTGAAAAAATCGCTTTACATTTGATAGCCCAATTCTTGAGTTAGGCTACATAAACCTGTATCACCTTATCAAAAATTGTCAGTCTAATAAGAAAGACGTTGTAATCAGGCCAACGCGCCACGTTTTTTAAAAGAATGTAGATCAGTAATGCATTTAGAGCTGCAGACACATCCAGAATTGAATGAATAGATCGCTGCAATGCATTTATCCTCTTTAGACTTTTAGATTTGATGGATTTTTGCAAATTGTAAAAGATTTTCAGCTTTAGGTAGGTAATTGTATTGAAATTTTGATCTAGATAAGAGTCACATTAAGTAAATCAATTATGCAGGCCATTACTTAAACCAGTTGGGTACTTACCCAACTGGTCAATTTGCCAAGTTTTAGCCATTTCATACAACTGTCAAAGAATGATAGTTGTTATTTGAATATACGGATACTTTTGGTTGGTAACTTAGACTATTATTATCTAAGGTTAGCAGTTAATAAACAAAACAAAAAAAAAAACATAAAACGCACGAACATAATATTTTCACTTTTTTATTTTGTTATTTTTATTTGTGTTTCGTGAAACACAAATACAAACTGTGTCCAAATAAACGTTTTTCTTTCTTTCTTTCTAATTTTTCTGAACAATTTATTTTCCTGACTTTACTTATACATATTATGCAGACACGATATCACAGGATAGTTCAAGACTAAACGGGAGTTTTCGTAAGTAGAAATATCACATAGAGGAAGTATTTTGAAGTTGTAAGTAAAAACAAGATCTTTGCAACAATCTGAACGATATTTGTTGCGAAGGGGCTGTCATTCTAATGAGCTCACGCGTCGACTGAATACTGGGTGGTACCATTGACGGTTTCTAACGACTAAAACCCAAAATCTTAGTTCCCAACCAGGAGGAACTGACACCAAAACACATAACGAGAAGCAATCAGTTTGAGTGTCGTTTGCATACCAACCTCCTTAAGACGACCGTCCATTGCAAAATCAAAATCAAAAGTCATTTATTCAAACTAGGCTGAGAAATAGCAGTTTTCGAACGTCAAAATTACATAACACAGTCCTCAAAAACGCCCGCTCTTCACCACTTCCTAGTGCTTTAGCTGGGAAGAAGAAGTGGCACAACAAACTCCCCAGCTGCTAAGAAGAATTGTTGTGCAATAATCTGCATGGTCCTCACATGATCTGGCCAAGATAATGTCTGGACTTTAAAAGAGGCTGTGACCTCTGAGTTTGTTTCGGTATTTTTCTCAGAGTAGTCAGATAGGAAACGCCGACCTCATCTAGTTTTAAAATAACATTATTTCTTTTGACGTATAAAAGGGATTTTTACAACCGAATTTACAGAAATGAAATATAATTCATCAGTATTCATCACGGAGAAGTTTGCCGCGTTAACTATGCGGTCATTTGTTTGCACGCATTCGTGCGTAGCGTGACCGCGGGTCACAGTGGACGATCACAACCATAGATATAAGAAAGATATTTTGTTTGTTATATTATTATATCTATGATCCCAACCTACAAAGCAAAGCCAGACAGGATCGTGAGCTCTAAGCTACTGTAGAGTTAATTGCATATTTGTTATTAAGAGTCTACCAGAGGCGAAGCGCGCTAACAACTCCATTCCTAACGGCTTCCCTTAGGAGGATCGAAAGAGTAACTTCACCTAATTTCTACGACTTCCAAATAATATATATTCCAACAACAACACAAGTTGTTCTAAATAAGCCGGCGCCACAACGCGATAATCGTATTTGTATGACTTTTTATAACTGAACAATTTTTTCTTCGGCTTCCCTCCTACGAAATGTCAAGCCACGCCATTGGAGTCTACGTCAAATTGCTTAACATAATCCTCCGTTATATATAAAATACTGCAGCATTCATTTTGAAATAAATATAATGGTAAAGTTGAGGATTATTGTTAAGTACTATCTATGTTTGACGAAAGCACGATTCCATAATATTTTCTCGACGCAAAAAAATTACTAAGTTACCTCCAAACCGAACAACAAACTGCTAGTATTAAAAAAGTACTTCAAATTAGATCATGAAACTTTTTTTTTACTGGAAGAGAGCACGTCTCTCCAACTTTCGCTCTTTTATCATTAGGAACCAATAATGAATATCATGATATTCATTTTCCACAACACATCTGCCTAGCCTTTACCCAAGAATGTTGGCTCGGCTTCCAGTCTTACTGGATGCAGCTGACTACCAGTATACTTACATGAAGCGACTGCCTATCCAGTTACTGGGTGGGGATACTCCTTGGTAGAACTGGTTGTCAGACTTGGCTTCTGACGACCCGTAACGAATGTGAATGATCTACGAATGACAGCCAGGATCAACGGCTTAACGTGCTTTCCAATGCATGGAGAGGTCTTGATATGTAAAGATGGTCACCCATCCACGGACCAACCCCGGCAAGCTTAGCTTAACCTGATCGATTGACCCGTGCGGCTGTTATTACTTAGCTAGAAAGCCCCAACACCACATTATGCCACTAAATTATTAAATATTCGTGGAGGTTGAATGAGGAAGTCATGCCGGTTAAAACCTCTACAGTACACGCGTAGCTTAGCCGTGCGCTGCTGTGGAGCAGCGCCTTTACTTTCCCTAATGATGATTGTATGAGAATTACACGCGTGCGTTTAATTCCTGCTCATTATTTCCGTGTTCCTTGTCAGTTTGTTCTGACTTTAGTTAGTAGTTTGTTAGTTTAGATGTTGGTGCCTTGATTCCCTGGAGAGTTTGAGAGCTTGTTTCCTAAAGGTTAACTTGGATTATGTGGGTAGGTTTTGACGCTTGCTTTTTTTTTTTTTGTGGATCATGAAATCATCAAATGACTTCTCCCGCTCTGGGCGGAGCGGGAGGGCGTGTCAGACTTTTACTGACTAAAACCCACCCGTGTTCCTTCTGTTGCCTGTGCCGGGGCCACGGTAGCTCTGGCATGTGTGTAAATGAGTTCTGGCTAAGATGATTTTTAGGGGTCATGGAAATAACAATATGTTTATACGAGTTGTCGATTTTAAGTCCCATATAATAGGGGGCGAGTCTATTGCCTTCAGCCGGGCACAAATCCAGACTCGGGGTTGCTACTGAGAAATTCCAGATGGAAAAACTCAAAAAACACTTTGCCCGACCCGGGAATCGAACCCAGGACCTCATGCTCAGCAGTAGCGCTTGCGACCACTAGATCAACGAGGCAGTAAAAAAATTACGTGTGAAAAAATATGATCACTGATTAAGTCTTGAGCGTACGAAATCCCTAGACTTACAATGATAATCACGCCATAATCTTTAAAAGACCAATCTTTATCCAAGAATTTACTACAATTTTGCAAAAGCTTGAGCAAAAGAAAACGAAGCTTATTACAAATAAAATAAGCCTCTGTTTTCTGCGTAGATAAAAATCACGATTGGTTGGATGCAAAATCTTTGCAGCTCCATCTTCAAAGAAAGGGAGTCTGCGGGTAGAAATATAGCTGGGTAAGCGGAGACGTAGCCGCGGGTATAGCCTCAGAGACGTTTATAGCCGTCGAGACGGTTATAGCCAGCCATTTGTCTATCCATTTGTTACACGACACGCAATATTTGCGGGGCAGATAGCAACGGTTTTATATCGTTGGTGGAAATTGGGAAGGCGGAGCGGAGAAATGCGTGTCTCTGATTGAGATGAAGCTTAGAACTCAGTGTTTCCAGTTTTAATTATACTTTGTCACCAACAATTGAAAAATTTGAGAGGATGAATAATAACGCCCTGTAAAGTCTTGTCTATTATACGAGTATTAGGTATAAAGAGGTCAAAATTGTGAGTTTGTATGCCTGTGGGGTAATCTTCGAAACTTCTGATCCGATTCAGAAAATTATTTCACTAATGGAAAGCTACAGTACTGCCGAGTGTCATAGGATATATTTTATGTTAAAACAAGAAATTTCACGCAGAGAAAGTCGCGGGCAGAATGTAGTCTATACTAATATTATAAAGCTGAAAAGTTTGTTTGGTTGAACGCGCTAATCTCAGGAACTGCTGGTTGAAATTAAAAAAATCTTTTAATTTTAGATAGCTCATTTATCGAGGAAGGCTATACTTAGGCTATATAACATCACGCTACAACTAACAGGAGCGGAGCATCAATAAAAAATGTTGCAAAAACGGGGAAAATTTATTCCTTTTGAGAGCTTCCGTTGCGTGCGCTGCGTAAACGGTTAAAGATACCTATAAAATCGTGTATGACAGAATTGTTCCTCTTAAAAAGTTCTAAAAAAAGCCGCAATAGTATATGTCTATCTTTTAAGGTTGGCTCACTATAACCTTTTTAATGGTAATTAAATTTGTTATAAAATAATGCATTATTTGCGAAGGTGTTTTCATAAACATGGTATTAATCCTTAACCAAATAAATAGTTTCATCATCAAATTTGATTAAGTACATGTAAATTCCTTTTTAAATTATTCGAATCGGATCTTTCGTTTAGAAATTACGACGGGTATAAAAATGCTTAAAGTAAAAAAAATGCGCTTAGTCTATTAGTTACCTTACACATTTTATTTTTTATTGACTGTTTGAACGCGCTAATCTCTGTCACTACCAGTCGGATTTAAAAAAATCTTTTATAGCCCAATTCTTGAGGAAGGCTATAGGTATGTAACATTACGCTAGAACCCTCAGAAGCCGAGCAAAAATAAAAAAGTTAGAACGAGGGCTAAGCGAAAACGAAGTAACAGCACGGGCAGGCGACGCGATGCGACGGGGTGGGTCAGGGAACAAGAAATTTCACGCGGACGAAGTCGCGGGCGGAAGCTAGTCAGTAATAAAAACAAACTGCCATTTCAAAACTGATGGCAAAGCGTGATAATTATAGCCAATAACTCTGGCCGTTAATTAATTATTCGTCTTTTAAGGCTATGCCATGATATGTTGAGATTTCTCTCAATTCAATTCAATTCAATTATTCTTTATTGCAATCCATAATGTACACATACAGGTGGTGAGTTTAATAATTTTAGAAACAATTATGGACCCTGTCGGGCACAGCAACATTATAAAAGTAGGAGAGAGGAAGAGCGCTTTAATGATTTTCCTTTACTATATTCAAATTCTTTGCTATATATTTATTTTTTACAACATTTATAGTTTTTATTATAATAGCACTCATTTATTTATTCTCTGAATGTATTATGCGTAGGATCTCAGACTCGTAAGGATTCAAACTTTTTCATCTTTCATTCCTCGGCAAACATAATTATCCAAGACAACACCCTAATTGCATAATACAATTTCTTTCATGATCCAAACGATTTTGAAAGAAATCCCTAATCCATTGCTTCTTATGTTTGAAAAATGAATCTGCTCGACAGCGTAAATAACGCAATGAGTGTTGTTGAATTGTCAAAATGAAAAACATTGCAATTGTGTGTTACGCAATTACCCCACTGGTCCTCGGACACGATACTTCCAAAACCACAACACACTTTATTATATTCAACCTTGATCCGCATTCCTTCCCCACACAAATACATACGAAAATCTATATTTCAGTAAACAAAGTTACATTAATATTTAGGGCCTGTAACTCATTGCCCGAAGCCACTCCCTGGCTTATGTAATCGTACACGGGGGCCCAATTACAACGTGGGTAGATGCGGGAAAAATTTCAAGTCATTTTTCTTCGTCGAGAAAAGCGAGTGTCTTCCTGTGTGGAAATTGATCAAGCATTTGTAATGCAAAAAAAATGTTTAAGGACTATATTTGGGTTGAAACAAATAGATTCTTGTCGCCCATTCTTTAGAAAATATAAGATTCTTACTTTACCGTGTATTTATATCTTGGAATCTTGTATATTCGTTTTCAAGCATAGAAGTATTTTTCAGAAAGCGACAAGCTACTATGCCCCTCGTTCTCATAATGCCAACAAGTTATATAAACCCAAGACAAATCTCACAGTCACATCGAACAACAGTTTTATCATGTGCATTAAATTGTACAATAAAATTCCAAATACAATTACGTCACTCCCATTTTTTAAATTTAAGCGTATCTTGACAAAAATATTGATTGATAAATGCTTTTATAGTGTACTTGAGTTCCTAGATTATAAGGTGTAAGTCCTGTATTGTAATATCAGGTACTATTATAAATAATTAATTGTTACCAAATAAGACTCGATCTAATACAATATTTACTAACTGCTTGCCTGATTCAAACTTATAATAATTCTTAATAATTTCTTTTATTTCTTAATTAATATGATATATAATGCTTAAATAATTATGTAAAATTTGCACGCCGACATTAATGGCAGAATAAGAGATTCATATACCTTATCTTTAAGATCTCCCTGTACCTACCTTATTTACGCAAATAAATGATTTTGATTTTTGATTTTGATGGAAGTGCTATTTGAAAGTGGGATGCGTTTACTAGTTTTACTTTATGTTGAAAGGATTATATAAAAAAGTAGGTACGTAAGGTACGCTAAGTTGGTAGTCAATTTGCATTTCAATGAGTTTACTTTTAAGATAGTGCTAGCCATAGGTATATGAAATTGTTGTAAGTAGGCATAATAGAGCTGGCCCATTGGGCAATACAAAAAAAAAAATTTAAAAAAATTGGGAATCAATTCACTTCATCACGAATTAAATTATGAAACTTGCAATCGTCAACCCAATTCCAAAAGAATTCACATTGAAAGACAGAAACATGCAATCACGTTGACACTTAAAACTTTTAAAACCCAAGATGGCAAAATTCTAAATTACAGCCATTTTGAATTTGCCGCCGCTTTGCGCGGGATGAATTGTAATCCAAAATGACTTAATGGGCACTGAGGAGACCCGCACTTTATTACTGAGAAAGGATTCAAATTTATTCTGACCTTAATCTATCGAATAAAAATGCAGCGCGAATTCTGTCTTATGCGATCCGTGAAATAAAGTAAAAAAGACTGACGTTTAAAAGATTTAAAACGTAGCAGTTTTTAGGGTTCCGTAGTCAACAAGGAACCCTTATAGTTTCGCCATGTCCGTCCGTCTGTCCGTCCATCCGAAGATTAGCCCAGATACTCTTAGTACCAGAAAGCTATAATTTGGCATGGATATACATATTAATCACGTCGACAAACTGGTGAAATAAAATCATGAAAAAAAAATTAGGGCACCTACCTCCTCTACACGTAAAGAGGGGATGTTTTCTTCTCGTCTACCCCACGGGTGGGGTTGTGTTGGATAAGTCTTTCAAAAATATTGCGTGTTTGTGAAAACAATGTTTCGATTAAGAGGGTTGTCACATTTTGCACCTCTCTCGCTCACACGGGACCAAATTTTTAATAACGTTAAATGAAAAGATGCATTTTTGAAAAATGTAATCAATGGGCGGTCTACAAAATAATATTAGTTTAATAGGTAATTATTAAAAACACATTTTTATTGTGGCATTTATTTACATCATCTCAAAAACAGATCATAACACTTAATTACATAAGTTTATTAGATAACACAATAGAAATGTGTTTTTGAATAACTACCTATTAAATTAATATTATTTTGTAGACCGCCCATTGATTACATTTTTCAAAAAAGCATTTTTTCATTTAACATTCTTAAAAATTAGGTTTTGTGTGAGCGAGAGAGGTGCAAAATGTGACAACGCTCTTAAGGGATCCGTTTCTGAAATACTAAGCTTTAAAGTGCTAATTTTTGTTAGAGTCAAGCGTCCCCCCACCCTGCCAGCAAACGGTTGGTTTTGGATAATTGAAAAAATTCACGGTAGGTAGTAGCATATACAACGAAGTTAAAAGGAAAACTATCACAACTAAGCAGACTTTACAGATAGTTTTTCGGCCATCATGCGCAAGAGATGCGCATCTCTGCTACGCCGTGTTCGCGACAGCCCCAACACCATTCTTAGAACGTTGGCTGATACGTGGGACTCCGCTCTTGGGGCGGTGGATACGACTGCACGCAGTCAAGTAGGCATTCCCCAGGATCGGCTTGCCTCACGCAGCTTAGATTAAATGGTACTAACACTAGTTTATAAATTTACATTATTACTAACAAATATGGAAGTGATATTCTGAAATAAACGTTTATTATTATTATTTTACAAGTTAACAAGTAATAGTCGACCAAATTACATTTGCAGTTGAAATGTATGAGAGAACATGTTTTTCAACCACAATGTTGTTTGTTCTTGGGATAAACTCATCCCAACTACGGAGCCCTTCATTGTGCGTGGTCCGACACGTACGTGGCCTGTTTTTTTTTTACTTTTTTCTCGAAGCATTCGCTGTTAAGTTAAAAGGATTGTTAGACTGACTTATATTGTTTTAAATCACGTTGTCTGTTAAGTAAAGTTATTATATAAATGTACCTGCCTCGTTGATTTTGTGGTCGCAAGTGCAACTGATGAACAGGGGGTCCTTAGTTTCCATCAGGAACTTCTCACTAGCAGCCCATTTTTTTTTTTGGTGGTAAATCAGACTTTTCTCGCTCTGGGCGGAGCGGGATCAGACTTTTACTGACTAAAACCCATCTGTGTTCCTTCAATTTCCTATGCCGGGGCCACGGTCTCTTTCAAACATCTCGCGACCCTAGCTGGCATCGGACCTAGCGGACCCCTCAATTAGTGCTGACATCTCTTTGAGGCGCGCGTGGAACAACGCGCCGTTGACCCGGGCCTGGTCCTTACCAGACGGCGAGCTACCCATTGCTCGCCGTCCGCAAGCCCACGCCTACGGTGGCCGGGAATCGGCTATCAATAGGGCGCAAAGATTGCCTCTCCCTCACGCGCTCTGCCTCCTCCTTCGCGAGCATTACTGCTTCGTGATGGCATCCCATGTACTCTCGCTCCGTACCATGGCCTAGGCCAAGACCGGATACGAGAGATCGCCGCCGCCGATCACTTCCGCGAGGACACGATGGCACTCCGCCCAAGCCGGGCAGACCTCCACCGTATGCTCCACCGTGTCCTCCGGGCCTCACTAGCAGCCAAAGACTAGATGTGAAAACTTTGTACTTCATATGAGTACCTTTGCTCTATACAGGGTAGCACACAACCTGTTACCATGGATTCAGTACATGATTCTAGACCCCTTTTTTTGTGCGTAGGAAATCATCAAATGAATTCACCCGCTGTGAGCGGAGCGGGAGAGCGCGTCAGACTTTAACTGACTAAAACACACCCGTGGTCCTTCAGTTGCCACGGTAACTCTTTCGAACATCCCGCGACCCTGGCAGATGATTCTGGACCCCTCGCGGTGAAAATTTTCGTCGGTTACAAGTAGCGGCACGTAAGTCTAGCGCTGAGCGATACGTGGAAGGGATTGCTGCGCATGTGTACTGTCGCGCACGCAATACATTTATTAGCAAAATAATGTTTATGACATTATTTTTATGTAATGCCAAATAATAGGTCTGGTGCTAAACGAAATGTTAACAGTTTATAGTAAGTACCTAATATATAGTTTTAGCAAGTTTTGTGGGGAGTAAAAAATAAAAACATTATTTGGCAATTTATTAATTTTTATTTTGCATTAATCTGAATCTGACAATGGTGTCATGCCTTCCATGGTGTCTTGATAGAGCCTTTTACGTGTTGACGGCCCGGGCTCAGGACTGCTTCGTTCGTCAGCACTAGCAGCGTCATCTTCATCAAACTCACTAATGCTATCGTCTGAACTGTCTCCATTAACGTGAATGATAAATTCTTCTGTTACCAAATCCACGACATGATCACTCTTTGCATATTGCTCTTCTATATCCTTCACCTTTTTGCATAACTTTTGCCAATCCCATGCACCCATCAGTAAAACTTTTTCTTGTATGAGGTCAATACATTTAGCAACACTCCATTTAACATTTTTGCTGCCTACATACTGTTTAATATCGGACCATGCCATTTCGATGGGATTTAGATCTGGGTGGTATGGTGGTAGTCTGAGCACTTGATGGCCTTGTTCAGCTAGGAATCGATCAATCGAAAATGTTTTAAATTTATCCTTGTTAGCCCTTATTAAATTGTACAACTGAGGTTTCAAAAGTGTTTCCTCGTACTGTATGCCTTTTTCAGTTAGCCAAGCCTGCATGTCAACTTTTTTGGAAGTAGAAGCTGGTGCCCGATCCCACTGTTTATTGTGATACGACGCGTTATCGACTACCACGACGGAATTGGGTGGTAAGTTTGGCATTAACTGTGTTCGGAGCCACTTCTCATAGTTTTCGAAATTCATGTTGTCGTGGTAGTCGCCTGATTTGGTACCAGCTTTAAAAGTCAGCAACGCATTGGGTATAAACCCAGTTTCAGACCCGGCGTGGACTATGACAACTCGCTGTCCCTTCGAGACAGGTTTTTTAGGCCCTTAGTAGTACCATCGGTCCAGGCTTTTGAAGACGAGTGCGATGAATCTACGTAAGATTCGTCTGTATAAACAATAGGCCTTCCCTCTTGACGATATCGTTTTATTTCTTGTAAATATTCGATACGTTTCAAACGTATATTTGAAGTCTCAATCAGCACTTTCCGGTTGTTTTCGGTGTTTTTCCACCGAAATCCCAAACTCTTAATTATTCGCCTCTAGCTTCTTCCTCTAGCTTCCTTTTAAGTTTTCCGACGGTAGGAAGTTCATTATTTGTGTTGTGAAAGTTATGAATGCACCTCTTTATTACTCCTTGGTCGAAGTTATCAATGTTTGTAACCGGTTTTGTTCTGGACCGTTTTTTGCCAGGCGTTCTGAACACTGTGATCAAATCAGAACTATTGGCTTGATTAGAGATGTTTCTTACTGTTGCAATTGACGTTTTAGTAGACTCTGCTGTCCTTTTTTGGATTTTCCCTAAATCGCTGATTAGACCATTTAGTTTAATGTTTCCCGCCTTAATAATTTCGGCGGTTTGTTTAATTTGGCTCAAATTTACAGTACTGCGTCCGAAAGACTGAGTAAAGTATTTGCGGCTTCGTTAATTTCAGTTTTAATTTGTTTCAAAGAATCAATTATTTCGATAGATTCCCTTTTTAGAAAACAATTTACGTCGCAAACCATTTTCCTTGCCTGTTTTTTCAAAACAGGATTAGGCATCTTTATTCACTTTTAACTTTTTAAGTCACAACACAACAGAAACAAACTTAAACAACTAAATTTAACAAACAAATTCAAACTTTAACAAACAAAACACAACAACAATAATTAACGTTATGACGCGACTGTGCACGGGATGGGCGCGGAGCGTCGTATTGGCTCGGGGAACCGAATGCGACTGGAGAGCCAATCGGCGCTACGCACGCTCGCCCTTCATCCCGCTAGCCCCCCTCGAGTACCTTAATTTTTACTTCTGCGCAATAACGGTCAGCGCTAAAGTTTCGTGCCGCTACTTTATACATAAAAAAATTTGCTGTTCCGTACATTTTGACCGTGTAGGTAAGTATTGCACTTTTGTAGGAAACAGCTGCTTTTTTTTTTATTGACTAGCTGTGTACAGATCGTCTCAGATCATCTTGCACTGTGATGTTGGCTAATACTTTGGGCTCATTGAAATCCTGTCCATAGCGTTGTGGGTACTAGCACCATACAGTGTGAGTCTTTATAATGTGCACATATCGAAATGAGGGAATCTATGCTTAATTTTATCGACGGAAAAAATGTTAAAAAAAATCTAAATATTTATTTATATTTTTTATGGATTTTTAAAAAAAATTGTTTGCTTTTGTGACCCCAGTGTATACAAAACTGTGTAACTTTTAAACTAAACGATTTATCACGATGAAACAAACTCTATAATGTTTGGAAGTAATTAGGTGTCGTCATAAAATAAAAATTATGGAAAAAAAATAGCCACATTTAAAAATAAACATTTTTGTTTGGCAAAAATCTGATTTTTTTTCATTAATTTTTACAAAAATTGTAAAATTTCTCAATAACATGCCCCCATCACCTTCTTTTTTTATAACTTTAAGTTATTCTTCATTGTATTAGGAACCTAACGGTAAAAATTGCATGTTTTTAACTCAACCCCAACATTTTTTATCAACTGTCAAAGAAAGGCCCAACGCATAGCTATTGTTTAGCAGGTAGATAAACTTTCTTTTGAATGTGCGCAGGTCGGGGAGGTAGGGCCAGCCAAAGGAACTTGAATTATGACAGATGTCAGACTGGCAGTCGCTCCGAATTATTCGCCGCTGCTACATGTGTTTCGGTACTTTCGTTCGCTGGACTTTCATAACTTTCGTTCGCTGCTACATGATGCCGCGTTTAAGTGAATTTTCCCCGGCACACATCGCCGACATACATTTTTATTATGGAGTGGGACAAGGAAGTGCCAGAGCTGCGCGCGCGGCTTCCATAGCTGCGTATCCTAACAGGCAACCAGTGCCATCTGCCTGAAACTTCCAGGAAGTTCACAGAAGGTTGTCGATCACTGGACTTGGATCAAGTAGAGATCGTCGCGAGCCACCTCAAGTAATTATTGATGCGGCTACTGAACAAGCAGTATTAAGTGATTTGTTTGCTGATCCATCCATAAGTACTAGACGACTGGCTCTTCGTCACGGAATATCCCAAAAATCAGTGTGGCGTATTTTAAAGAAAGAAGGATTGCATCCTTATCACTATCAAAGGGTGCAACATCTACATGAAGACGTAGACTGGCGTCCAAGGTGTGTGATGTCCACATGGATTCAAAGAAAAACCAGAGCAAACCCAAACTTTCCAAGAAAAATACTATGGATGGACGAAGCGACATTCACTAGAGACGGTATTACTAACTGTCGAAATTTACACAGATGGTGCCGCGCAGGTGAAAACCCGAAACTGAAACGGTCATCTACTTTCCAAGTAAGATTTTCGATAAATGTTTGGGCTGGTCTTATCGATAACATGTTGATTGGACCAGTCATATTGCCGAGAACGTTGACTGGTGAAAGATTTTTAAGTCTATTGAGAGATGATATGCCTCAGTTATTGGAAGATGTCCCACTGGCTGTGCGTCAAAGGATGTTTCTTCAGATGGACGGATGTCCTGCCCATTACGCTACAAATGTAAGAAGATTTTTAAACGAAAATTATCATGACAAATGGATCGGCCGGCAAGGACCTGTAGGGTGGCCTGCGCGTTCACCCGATTTGACGCCCCTTGATTATTTCCTATGGGGGACCATGAAGCAACGCGTCTACAGTACCCCCATCAACAGTGAGGCCGATTTGCGTGACCGCATAATAAACTGTGCGAATGATATTCGCAATGATCCCGAAATGATAAGGAGAGCGACACACCAAATTCTAATTCGCGCGGCTTTGTGTTTACAACAACGAGGTGGACATTTTGAGAACCTGATGCATTAAATTTTGTATTTAATAATAAATGGGTTTCAATTGAACTCTTTTGCATTAATTATCATCCCAAACAAACCACCCTTATGAGAACAATACGATTCCGCGTTCGGAGTGCCATCTTTGAAACGACCCGCGCGCATTCACAACAAAGTTAACAAAAAAAAGTTTATCTACCTGCT
This sequence comes from Fissipunctia ypsillon, assembly GCA_947568875.1. Classification (NCBI taxonomy): domain Eukaryota; kingdom Metazoa; phylum Arthropoda; class Insecta; order Lepidoptera; family Noctuidae; genus Fissipunctia; species Fissipunctia ypsillon. The sequence continues at coordinate 6,870,325 of OX387659.1, read as the reverse complement.
AAACAATGTGCGTAGCTATGCGTTGGGCCTTTCTTTGACATTTGATAAAAAATGTTGGGGTTGAGTTAAAAACATGCAATTTTTACCGTTAGGTTCCTAATACAATGAAGAATAACTTAAAGTTATAAAAAAAGAAGGTGATGGGGGCATGTTATTGAGAAATTTTACAATTTTTGTAAAAATTAATGAAAAAAAATCAGATTTTTGCCAAAAAAAAATGTTTATATTTGATTATGGCTATTTTTTTTCCATAATTTTTATTTTATGACGACACCTAATTACTTCCAAACATTATGGAGTTTGTTTCATCGTGATAAATCGTTTAGTTTAAAAGTTACACAGTTTTGTATACACTGGGGTCACAAAAGCAAACAATTTTTTTTAAAAATCCATAAAAAATATTAATAAATATTTAGATTTTTTTTAACATTTTTTCCGTCGATAAAATTAAGCATAGATTCCCTCATTTCGATATGTGCACATTATAAAGACTCACACTGTATATCTCTGCTTCCAACTGGTAGAATGCTACCTACTTGAAAGCAGAAATATATGTTAGTAGCAACCGTATTGAAACAACTTTTAAGGCTCGTGCAGACTGGCGCGACGCGACACCGGTAGAACTATTTCTATGAAAACTTCACGAGCCTTAACTAGAACTTTGACACCAAATTAAAGTGGAGTCGAGATAAAAAATAAAGAAATATTAAGTAAACGAAGATTACGAAAAAAACAAACCTCTGATACGGATTATTTAAACCCCAGATAGACGTTTAAAAAGATGGATGACTAGCATTCATTGTAAGATTCTTCAGCTACCACCCGACATGCAGTGATTAGATTCTCCGAACTGTAATCCTTGAAGATTGATGGCTCATCCATCCAACTTCTTATTGATCGAATTATTTGGTCGGGTGACGTCATTTAAAGATGGCGGATTTTACCTTTTGTAAGTATTAGATATAGCTTTATGTTTGATTGTATCAACTATTAGCGGTGTAGCATAGTGCGGGTGACAAGTGACAGAGAGGGTAAATTATATATTTAACTAGCGGACCCGGCAGACATTGTCCTGCCCGAACAGCGCCAGCTACCGGGTCCAATTGTGTTTACAAACCACCCAGGAACCCATTGAAATATACACCCAAAATTTTATCCAAATCGGTCCAGCCGTTTAGGAGGAGTTAGGTGACAAATACACGAACAGAAGATTTACTACAGCTATTACTGATTCCGTATTTTACGACTATGATAATATTCAGTCATGATTGTACAGACAAGCTACTACAAACTGTCAAATTTCTTTAATAGATTTTCAACTTTATCGCTAAAGCATTAGGTTCGAGGTTGATTGGGAATATTTGTCAGTTACGGGTAGCTTGATGTGCTGGAGTCTGTAAATCGCGGTAACATTCAAGAGTGAAAAAAGGAATGGTTCGTCTAATGTCACCCGCAACATGTTACACCGCAAATAGTATCATAGAATAATATCCAAAGGTTGTATTATATGGTGGTTGTATTTCTCAGCAGCAGCCCGGAGTCTGGATTTGTGCTCGGTTGATGGCAATAGGCTCGCCCCCTATTACATGGGACTTAAACAAAACTGGCAAAATGTGGGTGTACTATAGGTACACCTCTGCTAAGCTTTCGGGGAATACAGGCGTGATATTATGTTATATATTAGATGGATAATACATACTTCTATGGTGGCAATTTTAGCCAAAACTCAAAGCATTTATTTCAATTAAACCATTTACAGGCACTATTGAAGTGTCAAGGAGTCGATCAGTCAGAAATATGAAGCTAGTTGCCCGTTTCAAAGCGTAGTAGGTTCCTATGGAGAAGAACGGGAAAAAAACTCCACGGACACTCTTTTAAATTATATTGTTACAAAAATATTAGTTACATCATTGTGTTGAATTTAATTAAACTAGCTAGGCCCCGCAATATCGTTCGCGTGGAAGTTGTAAGATACATAATATACTAAAATAGCCACATTTTAATAAAACTCCTTCGTCGCCCGACCCGCCGCGTTGCATCGCCCTCCCGCGCTTTTACTTCGTTTTCGCTTAGCGTTCTTTCTGACTTTTCTAATTTTTGCTCGGCTCCTAAGGGTCGTAGCGTGATGTTAAATAGCCTATAACCATCCTCGAGAAGGCTACCAAATGCAAAAAGAATTTTTCAAATCCGACTGCTAGTTCCAGTTTTTTTTTTTGTTTTTTTTTGTTATTTTTGTTCACAATTTCATGGGTTTTAAGTTTTTGCGCGGAACCTTTTAAAATAAAAGTAGCCTAAGTTACTCTTTATAACATCAGCTATCTGCCAGTGAAAGTTCCGTCAAAATTGGTCAAGCTGTTTCGCAGATTAGCCGGAACAAATAGACAGACAAAAATTTTGAAAATTGTTTTTTTGCTTTCATATGTATTTAATAAAAAGACTCCTCCGTGCCTCGGAAAGCACGTTAAGCCGTTGGTCCCGGCTGTCATTCGTGGATCTTTGACAGTCGTTACGGGTCGTCAGAAGCCCGAAAGTCTGACAACCAGTCTTACCAAGGGGTATCGTGTTACCCAGTAACTGGGTTGTGGAGGTCAGATAGGCAGTCGCTCCATGTAAAATACTGGTATTCAGCTGCATCCGGTTAGACTGGAAGCCGACCCCAATATAGTTGGGAAAAGGCTAGGCAGATGATGATGTATTTAATAAAAAGCTGTTATTTTGACATTACACACAAACACTTCAATTTTCTTTCGCGGGGCACAGCTAGTCCGTAAATAAAAAAAAGCAGCTGTTTCCTACAAAAATGCAATACTTACCTACACGATCAAAATGTATGGAACAGCAATTTTTTTTTTTATAACCGACGAAAAATTTCAACGCCCCTGCCACCCTGTATAGAGGGAATTACAAAAGTTACTGGCACTCATGTTTGCCTATCGCCGCCAACCTTCAAGCGGCGCTGGCACTCAAGTGTGCTACCCGTTCCCGCGCTTTTTAAATCTCCATTTTTAATTATAATTCAAGGCTAATATCCTGTGCAGGCATTTTTAGTCTGTGGTCCGGTAGATATTCACGTCAACTAAATGCTTCAAAACTTATAAGATTCGGTTTGGAACGTAGAAAAAAAAATTAAAGTGACGTTTTGACAATGACATTTGGCGCGACTGATATCTCCGTGTGTTTTTTTATTGAAAATAAAGTGTTTTCGTATCTAATCGACGGTAAGTGGATAAATATTCATTTATAAGTAGTTATTACATCGTTTTAGATAACATTTGCACGAAATAACATCATGGATACCATTTTGTTTGAGCAAATAATGTTACGTAAACAAACGACATTTTTGGCCATACTCTGTTGTAATCATATTTTGTTTATAAATACATCTCTCGTAATACGAGTATAGTTTAGATTTTATAGTATGGTATGTTTATTCAAGAACCCAAAACAGTTTACAATAAGTGCCAAGAGCCAATTGAAACATCAGTGGACCATTTTTTGTAAGCAAGGTCATAAATATGTCGCGCCGCGGGAATTCCGCCCGACACTTGACAGATAAAGACATATCAAGTTTATAGACCTCAGCGGTTAATGACCTATTAATAAAAGTTTTGAACTCGATAATCGCGCCTTTGTGTATGTGCCCGGTAATTTATAATTTTCCTCGTGTATATTAAGTCAGGGAAATAAATTGCTAAGCAAATTTATTACAAACTTAAATTGTCCGTGTATTCAATATCACAACTGTCATTCTTCGGCAGTTGTATGAAATGGCTATAACACGCAAATTCACGTCGGGTAATGTGCTTAACATTTAATTACCCGGACTGTAATAGCGAGTCAACACACTAGACCTAGTTCATCATTAGGAACCGATAATGATATTTATTTTTCACATCATCATCTGCGTAGCCTTTTCCCAACTATGTTGGGGTCAGCTTCCAGTCTAACTGGATGCAGCTGACTACCAGTATTTTACATGGAGCGACTGCCTATCTGACCTCCACAACCCAGTTACTGGGTAATACGATACCTCTTGCTAAGACTGGTTGTCAGATTTTTGGGCTTATGACGGGGAACACCCAAATACTCCAAAATATTTTATTCCAAATTTCGATGTTCCGACTTTTAAAAGTCCGAATTTCATAATACCTAAGAATGTCTATTATTAAAAATCACGAAATTTATTTTACTAAAAGTCGTCAATGCGATTTGTTTATTTTCCGATTTTCATATGTTCGAAGAATCAAATGGTCGCGGTCTGAAAAACGACATTCCAATTTTCAATACTTCGAATAAACTTACATAAACTTAAATAAACAAACATTAGGATTCTTATTTTGATTCAATATGGGATATTAGTGACAGAAACGAATCGCTGCAAAACCGACTCCACGTGGTCTTGTTTGCCCTACTCCTAGAGTGTTATTTAAGCCCGCATAGACGCGGAAGAGCGAGGTGGGCCGCGAGCCGAGGAGCAGGTAGCTGTATCGCCCGTCGCCGCAGCTGAGGCTGGCCGGCTAAGCCAGCCAGTAAGTTGAAGCTGCGGTGGTGAGCGTCAAAACCATCTGCGACGTATGCTCGCGTGGAACCGCCACAGAGCCGTGACAGAAACCATGCCTGCTGCATGTTGCATGCTCGCTTACATGATGCATACTTGCTTGCATGCTGCATGCCTGCTGCATGCTGCATGTTACTTATAACAATCACTTAACTATGCAATTATGAGTAGGAAAACGCATCTGTCATTAGTTTTTTTAATTCTACCTCCTCATACTAAACATATTGTTATATCTCTCTCTGACGAGCAAATTGTGTTTATCTTGCTATTCAGTTTTACTAGGCGTTTTTTATTTCGGTATTCTAATTAATGAGGTACTTTAATAATCGGAATTATCGGGTACTTTAATAATTCAATATTTTGTGTTTCAAATTATCACTTAGTCGAAATTTTAGTTTATTTATTTATTTATTAAAGAACACCAACAGCAACATTGTTTTATAAAAGTACAAGTAAAAGTCGGAATTATAAAAATAGGATGAATGATAAATCGGAGTAATATTAGGAATTTTGAACTATTTGGATTGATGAAAATCGGTATTTTGAAATTCGTATTAGTGACTGACGGAATAAAGTTATTCGGATTTATGTAGTGTACCCCTTATGACGACCCGTAACGATTGTTAAAGATCCAAGAATGACAGCCGGGACCAACGGCATAACGTGCTTTCCGAAGCATGGGGGTCTCGGTATGACAAGATGGTCAACCATCCACAGACCGACCGCGGCAAACGTAGCTTAACCTGATCGATTGACCCGTGCGTTTGTTATTATGTAGAAACGAGCCTTTAATTCATTTTCCACAACACATGACCGTATAGACCGTACAGTGGCTAAAGCTCTGCTTTATAAGTTTACACTTAAAACGGGAATCGGACCGCAAGTCCAATATAAATTAAAATGGACAGAACTTGAGATCGCAAGTAGTTAACTGTGCTCGTATTGAACGGAGCTAATTCTAACGCCCCGGCGCACTTTACAGTTGTTATAAATAACTTTGGAACTTACAGATTTTCATTCGGACCACTCTTTAAAGTGTTGGGACTTTAAACCAGCGGTGTAACTTGCAATTGATGTAATTCTCCCGCAACGAAGATTCACGTTTTGGATAAAACGAAACGAACATAGGAACATTAAAACGCGAGGTTTATAACCAGCACTTAATTATACGAGGTGGATACGACAATACGACGGTAAATTAAACTGATTAAATATATTAATGACGTTCCCAGTCTGCGTACGGAAATTCAATCAAATATTATCCAATAGTTTAGTTACTATTCAAAGGTTAGCAAAATCCATAGTCAGCCCATCAACGGCATCAGCGGTAGTCGGTCTATTTAGTTTTTTTCAGAAAATTACTTTTGTAACTTTGATGTTAGGATTTATTTGATAGGTCTAAAATACTCTTATGCATTAGATTGTCAGTGTTTTCATTTATTGTTGTATTGTTGTCTCCACATCGTGTACCCTTTACTTTTTGGAACGAAGTTCTCTAACGCGGCTTGCGGTAGGAGTAAACTGATACAAATCGTCGCGTAACGAAAAATATTTATGCCCGAAAAAGTCAGTTTCAAGCGTAAAAAAAAAACAAAAACTTTTGACACTTGAAAATTTAGACCATACTAGATGGCTCTGTATTTATACATAATATACAGCGAAAGGAACTTCGTTCCAGCCGTGTGTCCCACGACACCTCCCGACTTTTTAATATTTATTTACTTAGTCGATACTTTGTCTTCATAGCAACTGCTCATAGCCATATTACTAGCACGTCCCGCGCGACTTCGTGTCTTAAATATAAATACTGAGTTTCAAGTTAATCTGATCTCGTGTTAAAATTCTTCCATACAAACTTTGACACCCCCCAATCCCCTTTTAGGGGGTAGTTTAGACCAAAAATTACTAACTTCATAATTTATTTAGATAAGTATTCGTGCCAAATTTCAGGTTTACTAAATCAAGGAATAAGATTTTTCATACAATCAAAATCCCCCTTTTTCACCCCCTTAAAGGTCGAGTTTCCAAATATCCTTTCTTACTGGATCCTTGCAACATGAAAGGCAACAACTGCCAAAATTTAAAGTTTGTAGCCCTAGCGGTTTAGGCTCTGCGTCGATGAATTAGTCGGGACAAGTATAGACAAGTGTAGTAGGGATATTGCATTATCTAACCTCATCACTGAAGTTTTTCAAACAAGTCTGGGACGTACCTACCTACTTAATAAGTTTGCAACCAGCGCGCCTGTATGACCATTTATTGAAACGGGGACGAAGCAAAAGGAATAAGGGTTCTAGAATAGGTGTAAAAAAATATAAATATTTAATTTCCACCCATGTAAAGCCCGTACTAGAACATATTTTACCATTTTACAATTTCCGCTAGTTCTAAAGCCTATTCGCCCCAAGGGGCTTGTGGAAATCACAGTAGGTACATGAGAAGGGTTTTAACCTCCAGTCCACCGACTTAATTAATTTTAGGGGCAAGCCGCATCACCTGCAAATTGTCGCGAACGCCCACTTAACCCTTGTTATAGCTCTCTTGGAGATCATCTATCGACGGATACTTGTTTGTTGACCTATTTGCGTTTTGATGTTCTTGCTTATAGTGGCAGTTAATTTTGATAATGTTAGGTTAGGTTAGCGTTGGCGTGATAAGGGATTTGATACTTTTGAAATCAGCTGTATTGTGGTCTTTTTTTTTTAACGCTCAAAAGTTATTTCTTTTTATTACAAGTCTCATCTAATATTTTTAAAACATAATATTTACATAATGTATAAGCTAACAGACTTAAAATAATAATTATAATATGTACAAATGTAAAAAAATATATATAAGTAATCATAGGGCATCAAAAAATTCGTCCGCATCGCTGTCAACAGGAAAAGTGCCCCAAAAGGCTGGCAGCATTGCCACGTTGTATGGCGATGCTGATTCTTTGACCAAAGAATAGGCCAGCCCTTTGGTCACGTGAAGAGTCGACCAACCGCTTGGCGATGTCTCGGAAAACCAAGTGGGCACTCGGACCCCATGGCCCTAGTGTTTCAACCCCAAACGGCTCGAACATATAACTCCCAAAAAGATCGGAATATTTTCGCCGTTTGAGGTTGTGGTCTTGCCAAATATCGTATCTGATTGAAGTTTTGTGAGTGATTTTTCGCGTACGCTCTATATTTTACCGGCGATGGATAGCATTTGTGCCAAAATTATATTTATTGGTTGACCTTTTCCTTTTTAACTCCCGACGGGAACAGAGGGGTGTTATAAGTTTAACGTGTGTATCTGTCTGCACCATCGTAGCTGCCAGACGGTTGAACCGATTTTGATTTTTTTTTTATTTCTTTAAAAGGTGGCTTGATCGAGAGTGTTCTTAGCTATAATTATAAAAAATTGGTTAAGGCGTTTAAAGATTACCAGCTCTTTTCTAGTCAATGAATGGATGTGAATCTTCCACAGGCCTGATCGATTCAAAAGTTGGTATTCTGTTACTTCAATTACATTAGAAGAACATAGTAACCTTGAACTGATGCTGCAGCATCACCTGGAATTTGCAGGATACCCAACTTCCTTACCAACTTACAGCACAGGTATTGTGTTTGGGCTCATTGGAATGGTCCCAATGAATAGGTTATAGATAGATGGTCAACAGGGTCTGATGATGGAGTAGGAAAGAGAAATGAGGATAAATTAGTAACTAGCTTCACTGTGGGAAAAATACGTACAGCTGCGCAGATTTCGGCGAGGCACGTGTCGATCGTAGCGTGTCTACTAAAAATTAAAATATTACCTACAACTTATAATAAACTTAAAGGGCCAATACATATTATTTTTTACGTTTTAGATGTTTTTGTTTTTTTTTTCATTCGTATTGCTGCCGTGTTTAAAATAATTGCAAACGAGTAAGTTCGCAGCGGGACTTGAGACTTGTTTCATGCATCTTTAATCATTTTTTTAACTATATGTCTATTTTAATGATCTAAAGATAATGACCAAATTAGTATGAAGACTGGTGCGTTTTGTTTTTTTGGCGGCAGTCGATCAAATATGAAAAAAACGGTGCAGAATAATATTATGAATGAATTATTGTATAGGATCTTATATCGAAAACTCAGTCTGGACTGAGTTATATCAGTTTAAAGACTAACTAATATTTTCATACATTATGGAATAATTCTTGTTACAAAGCATATTTTTGTCCTTCCCAAGCGACATTTACTATTTAGTTACTAGTCATGTCTTCAAATACATGTTTACATTTATTATGTATTGGTTAAAAACAATAAAACTGGTCTTAAGGAGAACTTTTTATTTTAAAAACAACATATTACATTTGGACGTCATCGTCGCTAGGTTCATCATTAGCCTCATTTTCGACGTCGTGTCTTACAATTAAACTGTCTAAAAATAGTGCTGTGGGACTAAGATTAGGTTGATGTCTGCCCCATCCTAAGTACCAGACAATAGCCATCGCGTGAGAACAGCAGCCGAGGGTTCTTTTTCCTACAATACAGCTACAGTAGTGGCCTATTATGGCTTCTCTTCCATGCGCATTTTCTTCATACAGTATATATACATAATATATCCGAGCCTGCCGATGTCTGGACTGAATTCTTCCCCTAAGTAACACAGGATTGGCAGATACTATTCCGTATTGTGTTATATTTTGCGTGTTAACTTCTCGGCATACTTCTATGTGATATTGACCATTATTCTTTATATGCTCGCCATAATAGCTTCGAGCTTGTTTTATCTGGTAAGTACCAAGAGCATATAAAATAAGGTCATCTGTGGTTAGTGTTGGAAAACTATTTAGTTCCGGGTTTTCTACGGTTATTGCACGGAATATAGCTCTGCGAGCATTTAGATTATTTGCAATTACATAACGGCTTAAATGGTTCTCCATATCGGATCTTTGGTGTATTTCACTCAATATATTAAGTCACTAACCTGTGATCAGTCAGAGGTTGACCAAAAGCATTGAGTATAGCACACGCAATCTTAATTTCATCAAAGAGGTGTGTCATTGCTCGGTTATTGTTCGTGTGCCTCAATTGCTTAAACTGGTTCTTCAGCCTGCCATTTATTGTTTCAACGACCCAGCCACACATCGTTACTTTCCGGGATTTGTTTGCTTCTCGGGTCGTTAGCTGTGAGTCAGTACTGCTTTTTGTAATGGGCATTTTAGAACAATATCCATATGATTGTAACGGTTCAATCGAATCTCTGAACCCTCGATCCAAAATCAAAACATCATTGGGTCTAAAAACCCAATGAAATGGATCTTCTCGGCTTTCTAATATTCTATTCAGTACAACTGAGTCAGACGTCGTTGCATCATAGGGCCCATATACATCCACTATGTGTCCATCAGGGCATACTATTAAATATGGCTTGTAAAGGTTACGCCACTTATGCAGGCTATATGACTTTCTCTGGAAATAGTAATTGGTACTTCTTTGGAGGTACATGTATGTCGCATCATGTATTGTAACAGCTCGTTCATAATTTTTTCCAAATAAAGCATTGGGTATCGCCAAACACCTTGAAATAATTTCATCGCGAGATATATGATCGTATCCAAGATGTCTTGGAATAAAATCTCGCTTCAAGCATTCTCTTACAATCGTCATCGTCCTCTCAAATGTAGAGCGGGACATTCTTAAAAGGCTGCACAATCTTTGGTTAGAATCACCAGTGTGCAGTTTCATCAGCACCGTTGCCTAGGCTGTAGCTGGCCTTCTTGTGTTATTTTCAGCAATTGAAGGTATGCTTTGCAGCATTTCTTGGAATTGAGTCTTTGAAAACCCAATATAATAGTGGAAAATACTGTCACTGATTGAAGATAGCCGTTCGAAGTTTAAATGTGAACAATGCGACTGCAATAGTCATTGACCATGTCCATTAATTGTCTTGGAGAAAACATATTGTACACGTGACGTGTACTCCGTCCGATGTCTTGCCAAGCACTGTCATTTCTATGTTCTTCACATACACGAGAGCCAAAAGGTATAAAGAATTTCTTCTCTTTAAGAATAGTAGCTCTTAAAGACCTGTCAATCCGTTGTAAGTGTCGATTTTCACACATTACAAAAATGCAAACTCTGGTATTCAAAGGTGCTCGATGATAACCGGGGAAATGAAAATGGCGTTGTCCTTGAACACCTCCAGCTGGCTGTTCTACAACGTTTGGTTGCGCTGCTGGTTCCAAGATGTGTGGATCCGCTGGACATTCCAGAACATTTGGTTCCGCTGGTTGTTGCAAAAAGTTTTGCTCCGCTGGTTGCTCCAATACGCTTGGTTCCGCTGACACGTAACGGTCAGCGCGTTGTAAGCATGGTCTGCAAATCCGGTCCCCGACACCAAACTAGAAACAAAATGAACTACCATTAGTGAAATGAAAATCGTAATTAAAACTAAGAAACCGTTTTTTATTCAGTTAGTATAAAGTCTGAACAATGCTAGAAATAAAAGAAAAATAGCAAATGCAAGGTGAGTTTAGTCTTAAATATTTAAAATATTCTTTCATAATAATAATCAGCTGTCTTAGGGCTCGTTCACAAAACTGCGTTGCGTCGTCGCATCCGCAAAAATCTGCGAGCTCACACGACGCATCGCAAGAACTTGCAAATTGATTCGCATTGCGCATTCCTGCGTCACCCTATTCGTGGAAGGGAGACACCTTGTCGCACGAATTCGCATCGCACCGATTCGCAGTTTTGTGTACAAGTCCTATAACACACGGGGCTCCACCCGCCGCGGCACCGCTAAAGCACACATGGTATCTAGAGTACCCAAAAGTTTTTTGCCTCAAGGTGCACATGGGATCTGCAGTCCCCAAAGCGGGACTGACGTTATATTATGCCTTAACTAGTGTGTATTTCTTTATGGTAACAGTACCGTGTAATTTCTTACTAAATAACAACATATATTTACAGGCTTTGTCATTAGCGCCCACACATGTGATGGCCATATACCCTGCTCATGCTTTTCTCTTCGTGAGGTAAACCATCTTAAGTATTTGGGCGTGGTTACTGATAGCGGACTCAACTGGTACTCACACTTGGATACTATTTCTACAAGAGTTAGAAGAATGATTTATGTATTCAAGTTACTTAGGTCTTCAGCTGACTTCAACACGATTAGAATGGTATATATTGCTATATGTCAGTCCGTCATCATCTATTGCATCACAGTGTGGGGAGGTGCTGCTCGAACAAGATTTCTTAAGTTGGAGCGAGCACAAAGAGCTGTCCTGAAGGTGATGTCAAAAAAGCACTTTATGTATCCTACCACACAATTATACAAAGATGCTAATGTACTTACTGTTAGGCAACTGTTTGTGCTACGATCCGTACTGAGAAAACACACCAAGGTCCCCCCACCAGATCCAACACGCCGTAAGAAAAAACCTCTTATTCTCACGGTAGCGCATAGGACCGCTTTCGCTAGACGTCAGCATTATGTTCTAAGCTCACACCTATATACAACAATTAATAAAAAAATAAACATAATTGAATTGGATACTTATAGGGTTAAAGTTAAAGAGGACTGGATTAAAGATCAAGACTACGAGGCAACTGAAAGTCTACTTGCCTGGATCTGCTGAATCACTTACACCTACCACATCACAACGAAGGGAGGTGCCCCCACTAATTCCAGCCACATTACACAAATGCACATTCACTCAACACACCCCACACACCCTCACAACTCACCACTCACCACCACACTACATCACACCACACCACACCACATCACATCACTCCACATACCCCTCTCCCTTACACATACCACTTCCATATGACACGACACAAATACAATTCACACATACACTCAATACAAACATAATAACTTATTAAAAATACTAATTAAACATATGTAATATATAGATATATTTCTTATCTTTTAGTCTATATCTTGTTTGTGACTATCCGAGTCTGCTAGTACGCTCATAATTTGCTCGTCCACTATTTATGCGAAGACACTGCCTCCTAAGATACAGGATCTTCCTAGTTTAGGAGTCAGGGCTCAAAAATTTTGTATTGACCGTACTTTACCCATCTCTTGCACACTATTTCTATTTGTTAATTTTTTTGTCCTCTAGTGAATACCATGTGTACTTAGTGTCAAACTTGTATTTTGCTATTAATAAAGATATATTATTATTATTATTATATTTATGACAAACCTACGAGCTCTCATTTCAAAAATGAAAAAAAAAATAGTTCTTTTCCGTCTGTGGTTCTTTGTTTTGGTTCTTCATTACTTGTAAATATGTAATGTAAATTGTACTGTGCAATGTGATTTTATTCACGTTTTACATTAAAAATAAACATTCCATGGATTTTAAACCTAAAAACATATAGGTTACCACTTGTATTTTTGTTTCATAAAATATTTTCTATTTTTATTTATTTTTTAACAATTTTATAAATGAAGTCAATCATACATTCAAAGGAAACCAACACATTTTGAAAGCCCTGCTCGTTGACAATATAAAAAATATGAGCCGGAAGCAAAATACCCAGAAACAAAGTCGTAAATAGGGTTTTTGTAGAACACCTGCGTGCCACACGATGCGCGCGGCCGGTGACTCATCGGTCGTGTGAGCTTAAGGTGTAAAATAGATAATAAATATGTGCGCTTCAGCGGCTTTAGGTTATCGCACTAGACTGGTCAGGGCCCTGTCGCACATTAAGATTGGCGACAGGTTTCAGCTCTAGGGCTCACAAGTAGGTACACACCTCCCTGTCTGCACCCGACAGGGAGGGCCACACATCCCCGGGCCCATCCACCCGGGGAGTAGGAGTAGGATCATTAGGTCCCCTTATTTTTCTATTTTTCCTTTTAAATTCCCTTTTGCTACGATGTCTGACGCAGACATCGTAGCTTTCGCAAGAGAGGTCCTCTTCAAGGACCCCGACTTCCTTTTGAAATACGGGAAGGCCTGGCGTAGTCGCCACCTTGACCCAAGCGAGGCTCTTGAGAGCCCGCTTTCCCCCCCTGTAGCAGACAGGGGCACCCCTCCTACGGCGATTTCGATGCCGTCCGTAGTCTCCCCCCAGCCCGAGGTGATGGACACCTGCACCCCTCCTTCGGACTCAGAGTCCGAAGACGCCATCTCGCTCACTTCCTCCTCCTCCTCCTCAGACGACTATCAAGTCGTCGGAAAGGGAGGGAAGAGGAAGAAGAGCGCCTCCTCAAAGGCCGGCAAGGCCAAAAAGCCTCTGGCGGCAGCCATCCCCGCCGCCCCAGCCTCCACCTCCTCCTCTGCCTCTGTCCCCACGGCACCCATCTCAGCCAGTCCTTCCCAGGCCGGTAAGCCTGAATCCTCTACCCCTGCCTCAGCGGCAAAAAATAGCGCCCTCACATCCTCCTCGCAGGATGCCCCCCCCCCGCCCTGACTCCTGCTTCTTCTGCCCCCAAGAAGCTGGCACCCCCCCCGCCTGTGTTCATTCAGGACAAGGCAAAGTGGACAGATGTGTCCCAATGGTGCACCGAGCATAAGATCGGCTTCACCAACGCCCGCTCTACCCAGCAGGGTATCAAAGTGAGCATCCCTACGTCCAAGGACTATAGGGAACTCACCAGGCTCCTTCGGGCGAGAGGTGTGTCCTTCCACACCTACACTCTTCCCGAAGAGCGCCAGACCCGAGTGGTAATTCGTAGGATTCCTAAGGAAATCCCTACTGACGCCATCAAGGCCGACTTAGAGGCCCAAAATATCCCAGTTTCGGAGGTCCACCGAATGCACCGTGCCAGAGGCGGTCATGCATTCGACATGGTCCTCGTCGTCTGTCCCCCAACTGAAGGGCATCACCCTATCTTTGGTGTAAAAACCATTTGCCATCTCATGGGCTTTGAGATCCAGAAGCCCAATAAATATGGCTTCATCGGTCAATGCCACCGATGCCAACTATACGGCCACGCGCAGAAGAACTGCCATGCCAAACCCAGGTGCGTCAAGTGCCTGGGCGAGCACGGCACTTCTGACTGCCCCCGTCCTAAGGACCGTACCCTCTGCACCGAGCCACCTAGCTGTGTGCTATGTGGTGAGTCAGGACACCCGGCAAATTACCGGGGCTGCCCTAAAGCCCCGAAATTATCCCCCAAACTGGCCAAGCGCGCAGTCGCCCGCCAGCAAAGGGAAGCCAGCAAATGCCAGAACGGCTAAGCCCTCAAAGGCCTAGCCCCTGGACGGCCCTTAACCATCAAAGGGCTTTCCCGGCCCTGGCCAAAACCAGCCCCCCACCCCCATCCATCCCAGCGCTGATGGACCCCCGCAACCGCGCCGCCGCGCCCGCCCCCACCCTCCCCCCGAGACCGGTGCAAGCGCCTAAAACCGCCCCTGCAGCCGGTAATGCACCCCCCCACTCGCCGACTACGGTTGGCCCCAACCCCCTCGACCCCTTCAACATTATTTCGGGCACCTTCACGGCCTTCCTCACCCCACGCGCCAGGAAAATGGCAAGCGAATTAGTTGCTGCCAGAAATGCCGGCAACCTTCTGCAGATTCTGGAGATATATAACTCATATCCCGAGATCACGCAAGCCTTATCCTCCTTCGCCAACCTTCCCAACCCCCACTATGGATAAAGAAGCCAAAGGGAGAACTAAGCCCCGATCCCTTAAATTAGGCTACTTCAATGCCAACGGCATTCGCGGACAACGCGATGAGATCGCCGAGTTCCTCCGTGATCATCAAATTGATATTCTCCTTATACAGGAATCCTTCCTCAAGCCCAACGTCCGTAACCCGTCAATTGCTAACTACTGCGTAGTTCGCAACGACAGGACTCGGTGTCACAAGGGTGGCACCCTCATATACTATAGAAAGATTCTTCACTGCATCCCTATGGACCCTCCCCCCCTATCCAAATTAGAAGTGTCTGTATGCCGGCTAGGCATGTCAGGCCACCAACCGATCACCCTAGTATCGGCCTATGTTCCCCCCCAAACCTCGTCAGAAAATCCCCAGTCGATTTCTGACGACCTCTCTGCCCTCTTCGGCCTGAGTGATTCCGTTATCATAGCGGGCGACCTCAACGCCAAACACCCTACCTGGAACAGCAACACCACCTCAGCCAGAGGTAGACAACTGTTCGGTCTCTGCCCCATACTAAACTTCGATGTCATCGCCCCGATGACTCCAACCCATTTTCCCCACGACCCCAACCATACCGCCGACGTCCTCGACATAGCGCTTCTGAAGAATATCAACCTACGGTTGGATTCTATAGAGGCGGTACAAGAGCTCTCCTCTGACCACCGACCAGTGGTCATGAAACTGGCCCCCCGTGTCGGTCTCCATGACCCCACTCAACCCCCTCTCACCAAAATAGTCACAGATTGGAGGAAAGTAAGCAAAAGCCTGAAATCCACTTCTTCCCATCACTTGGACTCCATCCCTGATCAGTTCGACTCTGTCGCGGACACGACGGCCGCGATGGACTCGCTCACTGAGCACGTACAATCAGTCCTGAACGACTGTTCAAAGGTAACTCCAGCGGACGATGACCGTCGCTGGAGATTGCCGGACGATGTGCGTGAACTGTTGCGCGAGAAGAACGCGGCTGTCCGTGCATACAGCAACTTCCCCTGCCTTGCGAACAAAGCCCATATGCGCCATTTACAGCGAGCTGTAAAGACACGCCTAGCGGAGCTGCGTACCGCTGACTGGGACAGGATGCTAAGCGACCTAGAGCCCACTCATCAGGCCTTCTGGGAACTTCAAAGGAAACTAAAGTCCAAAGAAGTAGTCTCCATGCCCCCCCCTACTCCGCCCTGACAAGACCATCGCCTTCGACGATGCAGACAAGGCTGAATGCCTAGCCAACAGCCTCGAGGCTCAATGCTCTCCCAGCTCTCAACCAGTAGACCAAGCTCACTTGTCAAAAGTCGACGCTGAAGTCGAACGTAGAGCCTCCCTTCCCCCCGTTGAAAACCCTGACTATCCTCTGCCTCCCGTCACTCCAGACGAAGTGCACGATATCATCAAGGGTTTAAAGCCCCGTAAAGCTCCCGGCTCAGACGGCATCACAAACAGGGTAATACAACTATTCCCTGCCCACCTCATAATGCTACTGACCACCATCTTCAATGGTGCCATGAGCAATAACATCTTCCCAGATGCATGGAAAAAGGCCACTGTCATCGGCATCCCCAAGCCTGGAAAACCCAAATCTGAGCCCTCGAGCTACCGCCCCATCAGTCTGCTCAATGTCCTCGGCAAAGTCTATGAGAAACTTATTTATAAGCGTCTCAGAGACTATGCCGAAACAAAAGGCCTCATCCCAAACGAACAGTTTGGTTTTCGAACCCAGCACTCTTGTGTGCATCAGGCCCACCGCATCATCGAACACATAAGCGCTGGCTTCCAGCGCGGCATGATGACGGGTGTTATATACTTCGACATAGCGAAAGCGTTCGACAGAGTCTGGCACAACGGCTTATTATATAAGCTCTACCAACTCGGTGTGCCGGACCGTCTCGTACTCATCTTACGAGACTTCTTGTCGAACCGCACCTTCCGCTATCGCATCGAAGGAGCACTATCCTCCCCCCACCCTATCCGCGCAGGCGTCCCCCAGGGCTCTGTGCTTGCCCCCCTCATCTTCACGCTGTTCACTAGCGACATACCCAGGAGCAAAAAGGCACAGTTGGCTCTGTTCGCAGACGACACGGCCATTTACTGCTCGGGCACCAAACAAGCCTCGATTTCTCTCACTCTCCAAAGAGCGGTCACCAAACTTGGCGACTGGTTCAGGAAGTGGAGAATTGAAGTGAATCCCGACAAAAGTCAAGCGGTTCTTTATTCAAAACCGCGCCATAGCCCCACCCCCCCCCCGACCAATCTCCATGTTCGGTAAGCCTATCCCTTGGGAGAAGCGAGCCAAATATCTAGGTGTGATTCTCGATGAGCACCTCACCTTCGCAGAGCACATAAAGAAGGTTCGTTCGCGCGCCGCTTTCGCTCTCGGTAGACTCCACTCGATAATGAATGCAAAAAGCAAGTTGTCACTAAAGTGCAAGTTGCGCATTTACACGGCGTGCATACGCCCTATTATGACGTACGCCTGTGCAGTCTTTGCTCACGCAAAACCCCACCACATCCATAGGATGCAGACCCTCCAGAACCGTGCCCTCCGAATGATCACGGGATCCCCTTTCTATGTCCGGAACGAGATCCTCCATCTCGATCTCAAAATCCCCACCATCCTCCAGTTCATGAAACGTAACTCCAAGCGTTTCTTTGAAACCGCCGCCAAACATCGCAACCCCCTAGTTGTCGAGGCCGCTAAATATACCCCCTCCAACATTAGTAAAGTCCGCCGTCCGAGGCACACACTATTAGACCCAGACGACCCTATTACTCTCCTCCAGGAAAGCAATAGGGCTACTAGTACAGTACAAAAACACAAAAAACCGACATTCCGACCCCGCCGCCGAGGTCCAGCGCGAAAACCCTGAGTTAATAATTCCCCCCGACCCTTGCTCGAAGAAGCGCCAGCCCGCGCCGAAGCTGAGCCTGTAGCTTTAAATTCCCCAGATAAATAATAATTATCCAAGTTTGATCCAGCCTGTCCCAACTTGCTGTCCCCCCAGTGACGCCCTAAGCCGAGGTTCGTACCCCACAGGGGGTGCCCTTAGCGCGCAGTCACTTAGTATTGTAAGTAACACGCCCCTGGCTGGAGGCTTTGAGTTAGCTTAAGGCAGCCACAGGATTGACCGGTTAAGTAGTCACGGCCACTCTTGGCCAACTACGAGATGCCATAGTTAGGAAAAAAAAAAAAAAAAAAAAAAAAGGCTTTAGGTTAGTTACATGAAGTATATATCACACTTCACATGGGAATAATATTTTATTTTGCCGTGATGTATAGTCTATTTTACTTTCTACTTCTCCTACTACCTAAACTATCCGTATAAATATATCGATCCGTTGCGGCGTAAAGGTACAACAACAAACAATAAGTTGAACGGAGACATTTTTACAGTTTTTCGTATTGCATTAATTATATTCTCGTAAACAACTTACCTCTGTTATATTTCTAATATTGATGAGATACTGCATCAAGGAAGGAATGT
Organism: Fissipunctia ypsillon; assembly: GCA_947568875.1. Lineage (NCBI taxonomy): Eukaryota > Metazoa > Arthropoda > Insecta > Lepidoptera > Noctuidae > Fissipunctia > Fissipunctia ypsillon. Next base: position 6,851,682 of record OX387659.1, on the reverse strand, counting down.
GCTTGCATTAATTCAGCAGTGGCATTGACGGTCTCCGGCGATTATTACTCCGATTTAAAGTGCGTTGGCACAACAAACAAAGTCCCAAGTCTGCCATATTGTCACAACAACAAAATCCAACACGTAAAACACAATCACAGTCCCGAGTATGTCAATCACAGGTTATCCAATTAAAGAAACTTTTTTCAAGTCCAGATTATTAAGCCAAGTCGTCTATAAAATCACCACGAGAAACTCTAAAAAAACACACGTAAGCCACGAAGGTAGAACAGTGAGTGCTTTGTTTGCCAATGTGTAATAAATATAAAATACCTTAAACAGGCTCGTCCGCAGGTAAAAAATTCTTTGACTGTGATTGGCTAGCGTTCTAGCCAATTAGCAGTGCCGCCCCGTGTTGGCATCAGTGAAAGCGCACGGGAAGGACAGCAGCGCATCATTTTGAAGTCAGAATTATGATCTGGCTATAAACACACAACGATAAAACAAACTTCAAGTGGTAATTGTTGAATTATTTACAATTGTATTATTTTTTCTTTAAACACCCATAACTCAGTTTGGACTGAGTTTATGATATAAGACCCCATACAATATTTCATTTGTTATATTATTCTGCATCACTTTTTTCATATCCGATCGACTGCCGCCAAAAAAATAAAAGGCACCAATTTTACGCATTGGCCTTTAACAACCCAATTAGTAGCATATAATCTCACCCTCATATTATTCTCACAATAACTTAACTTTCTCCCAGCAGGTTTATTAAGTTACCGAAACATCTTACACCGCTAATGTTCGTATGGGTTACCTCGAATATACCCCAAACAACACTTAGGGTAAACTTAATTTTCGGGAAAATTTTAGATAATCTAATATTCTAAGAATTTTCCGGAAATCATCTTTGTTTCTTTCAGTTTTAGAACAGGCGGTCTACTTATCCTGTAAAAATCTCACCGTGAAAACTTACGTGAATTGAGCTTGAAGTAAGCTGTCATTGCACTTGATGCTAGGGCTTGACACTATTGACAGCTCGCTTCACTTAAGTTTTCATGGTGAGATTTTTACAGAATTGATTGGCAGGTGCCAAAATGTTTAATGCTTCTGTAATGCGATTGGCAACTTCATTGACCATAATAATGCTTCTATAATGCGCTTGATTGATAGATGATTTGATTGATAGCTTCTTTGACCACAATAATGCTAATATAATGCGACTGTAATGCAATTAAACAACTACTGTGAACATATTTAGGATCCAAAGCCGTATAATTTGTGCCCAAATAAGCATTACAGTAGCCGTATAAACGTTTGTAATGCTACTACAGAACTAACTCAAAATGCGAAAACGATACAGAACTGCTGCAAGTCGGCCGTTATACTGCTTTAATGTGTTACTTGGACAGTACACAACATAAGTAGGTACCAATTTCCGTTTACAACTTCACAAAACCTTCAACCCTGAAAATGATCGAAAGTCAGACTGATCAGTCCGAGTGCATTAATCACGCAGGCACGTCGGCTCAAATGATTGATCACGCTAATGAGACAAAGGCTTGGCTACACTGGCCGGTAATCCGGTTAAGAGGCTGACAACAGCTAAAGCGCGGTCACTGTCGGACTGCATAGAAAAGAAAGAGAAGCGCGATGACACAACACTGGTAATGTTGGCGCATCACATATGCGCGTGATTGACCGCGGGGAAGGCGCGGGGTGTCGGAGTACCGAACCCGGTACGCGATGGCCGCTGCGCGCCCTCCACACCACTCAGCTCACAGACGCGCTTCACTACGGGCATTTCTTTGTACCATTTTCCGTTCATGTTAATTGTGGTATTACACCTATTTTAATACAGTCCACTTCTTTTATTGTAAACTCCGACTGAGCCCATTCAGGTAATTTAATGCAAAATATGAAGCAATTATAAGAAATCTGTTGATTGGTCTGAAAAATTAAAACACAATTACGTTAATACGTTACTTGTAGAATAATCTGACAAAAAATCAGAATGATTGCATATACAAGATGTAACATAAATAACGCACAACGTCTTAAGGGGTCATTGTACTTATCATTATGATCAACTTTTACTATGGGACCAAGCCTGAAATCACGAAAAAAATCAACTGTTCCCTACATTTTGACGAGTTATGCGAAGATACCTAAATGTCTACGGCTTTTTGTAATCATCGCATAAATAGGTACTGTAGAGGTTTTAACCGAGCGTGCCGTTAGCATGCAACCTTCGCAAGTTTAAACGTTTATGGGGAAGGTAGGGCAAAGCTAATTGTAGATGGCGTGATCATAGCTAGGTACCCACGGCCTACAATAAGTTTGACATTTCGTTCATTCATGAGTTTACTTTTATTTCGATATTTCGTTATTTTCGGTGATTTCAATATTTTAAATCAAGTAAATGATATGGAAAGTGTCAGAATTTAAAACCATAAATATATCCCAAAGTCACTTTCTGCAAAATGTTTCTTCTCTGTTTAATTTATAAAACATCTCTACGAATAGCTTTAAGCCACCATCTTTTAATTTTAGGGTCTCTCGGGAAATGGTGGACTCCAATTTCGGAGTATTTAGTAACACCACAACGCATCATTTTCGCAAAATTAAAATAAAACCACCTCACACCTTGTATTATTGGCTTGTGTTTGGAACTAGCTACGACAGTGCCATTTTGACAGTTGCCTTCCCCATTGGTTTATGAAGACAAACGTTGATTTTGAATGTTAGAATAGGGGAAAAAAAACAATGTAGTTGACAGTCGGCTGCCCGGCCCTGACTGATGTGCATTAAGATAGAAAATAGCCATGTCTTGTGAATGTGTTTTCTATAAGCTGAAGGAAATATAATAATATAATCCATATCGGACTTTAAAGTTATTGTAGATTCGTTGTCTCGCACACTTCACAAACGAGTCATCACATAACACACGTAGTAGTCTGCTCGCCCCCTAAAGATTAGGGATTACTACAGTACCTATTGCAGCATAACTCTGCATGTCAAAACTTTTTGGTTCTTTATAATCAACCTTTTTTTCCGTTTGTATTTGAGCCTGGTCGATTTTTATCTTTTTATTTCGTGATTCGAATTATTTTTCTTCTGACAGATGGATCCCCGTTTTTTTCTGAGTTGCAAAAGTTGAATCAATTGATACGGACCCTGTTTGTGGAAAATTAACGAGTTTTTTTCAAGTGAACCACTATTCCTGCCGTCCTATTAATACCTTATGGCAAAACTATATTGAGAATGGTATATTAAGTATTATTCTAAGCATTCATCTTTATTTTTTCTGGATTGAACAGCTTTGAACAGGCCGCCTTTCGGCCTCCAGGTTTTGGCCTAAAATTACGCTGGACGTCCTTGGCCAACGTCGAGAGTTGGGTCGCATTTTGACCGCTGAAGGTTTCACAAACAACGCCAGTTCCTGAACCTGCGACAACCTACAGTCTACGTCACCTCGCCGGACGCAATTACTTATGCCACGGTTTTTTTTATGAAATTTGACGTTCTTATTTAATAGTGTAGATAGTAATCCTCTGCAGATTTTTTTAATTCATTAACTATTTAATTTTATTTTCAAATATGTAAAATGCGAGATACCTTGGTTCTCTAATTTTTTTATAACGATATGTTTTGGTAGCGTTACTTAATAGTGATTGCAATCGACTAGATAGTACGTTTATTTTCTCGTTCGTTATTCGCGTACCTATCGGACCAAAGTTCTCTATTTTATTCCCTTCACACAAGTCAACCTGCCACTTTTTGATACAATAATATTAATTTTTTCTACCTTTTAATGTTATTTTCTATTTTTATTTTAAAAACAAAATTAAACGTGTCGTAGCAGAAAAGTGAATCTTCCGTCTTTTTATTTTTTTTTTTCGCTACAAAATGGCGCCCGAACTAAAGTAAGTAATTTTGATGGTTACATGACATAATATTTTTTTTTCTGTTATTTTGCGTGTGATGCTCTTCGATCAAATGTAATCCCTATTTTTTTACTTTTGTCCTTTTTCCAGTGTCATGGATGGGGCAGAATATGCATTACAATACAATGATACCATTGATGATCACCTTTTAATGTTGGATGCTGTGTGTGATTGTACTTTAATTCCATAATAATACTAAATTAATAACTTTTTCATTTCTTCCCAACAAATATATTTTAATCCCGAGTTTTATTTTAATGCCTGTATTTGTAGTTCCCTGTAGAGAATGCTTGGTGTGTGAATGTATAGGCGTCGTGTTTCAAAGGTAAGCTTTTTTATGCGGCTGTGTGCTTGGTTTCGTTTTTTTTTGGTATTCTATTAGCCCAATGCGTCCTATTTCACTTTTTTTTTTCTAATAGGTTCCTATCTTTCTTTGACTCCTAGCCTGACCGTTTAGCTTGCCGAATGCGTGTCTTTCTATTCATCCACCAGCCATATTACTCACTAAATAACTTTTTCCAACTACTGGTAAACATGCTCGTGGATTGTTTTATTCTGTTTTGGTTTTTTTTCATGATTTAATATAGCAGATGGAGGAATTCAATGTGTGTGACACTCTGATGTGGAAGTCTTTTTATTTGCAGGCCTCTACTTATTTCATTCAGGGTTACTCCGCATTTTATTTTGTTGAATTCTTCCTTTCCAATTTGTCCTAGTAACTTTATTATGTAATACTTTCTAATTATATGCCTTTGACACAAAAGCACAAAACATTTTTTCAACAAAAGCACAGACAACATGATCATACAGCCTAAAACATTTTTTCGCTTCTATTTTCATCTGGTTTCCCTCCTATTAGTATTAAATTATCCCTTTATCTTATTAAACAATAATATTTGACATATTTTCATACATTTTGGTTTTGTTAAACATTAACTCAAAAAATGTAGCTCTGAACATTTTTATTTCACTAATTCCCTTTTTGAGCTTTTATTTTTCATAGATGTTTATTCTTATATCCCTACAATTTTGATTAAACTATCCCGTTTTCATATTAAACTATTTGTCCTATATACAAACAACAACTTTCCTTCTATACACCCTGGTGTCACAAATCCTACCTTAAGATCAAGGAGATTTTTTATTGGCCAAACATGTTTCGTGATGTTTCTGAAACTTTGAGGCAATGTGAGGTTTGTACGGCTCATAAAATTGCAAACACTCAACCACGAGGCCAAATGATTTGTCCGAAAGATGTTTCATTGCCCTTACAGGTAATTTCTAACAATGTCATTGGACCTTTGCCTGTTGCTTACTATGGTTTTAAGTATATTCTGTCCATGGTAGACGTTTTTTCGAAATATGTCTGGTTATTTCCCCTTAAGAAGGTTGACGCTGGTTCTGTTATTAGAGCTCTGGAATCTGAATTATTTTTCAATTTTGGTGTACCACGTGCTATTCTCTGTGACAATGCTACTGTTTTTCGTAGTAATATATTTTTAAACTTCCTTAGTTCTTTTCACATCGATTCACCTACTTACACTCCTTACTATACTCCTCAAGCCAACACTGTTGAACGTTACAACCAGAGCGTGGTTACATGTTTTTAAGTATTTTAGTCGGAGAAAATCAAAGAAATTGGACGAAAATGCTTCCAAAAGTCAAACTCTATCTCAACTCTTGTATTAATTTAGCTACAGGTTTTACTCCAAATTTTCTCATGTTCGGCAGAGAGGTCTTTATGAATTCTTCTCGTGCGAATAGTCAGACTCGAAGCACGAATTTAGCCGAAAGTCGGGCTCAGCACGCGTCGAATCTTTCCTCTCTTGTTGAGGTTTATGCGAAAGTAGCTGATAATCTTTCTATGGCTTTCCTCCGTAATTCTCGGGCTTATAATACGAACCGCACGGCTGTTACTCTTAACGTTGGTGACACGGTATGGAGACGTAACTTTGCTAGATCCTCTGGAGCAGATTATTTTTCGGGAAAGCTTGCTCCTCGCTTTATTAAGTGTCGTGTGACTAGAGTTATTTCTAGAACCACCTATGTCCTTCAAGATTATGATTCTGCCCATTCCGGAACATATCATATAAAAGATATCCTTAAATAATTTCTCACAACTTCAAAACGCGTTGTCCGATTTACACGAATTCAATTGGAATATTAGTTTTACATAAATTTCTTTCCTTTGTAACCAAGAATTACAAAATATTTACGTAAACAAAAAACTCATTTTTAAATTTCGTAAATATTTCGACAAACTACCATTTCTAAAACCATCCACAGCGACATCTAGTTGTCACAAGTGGAACTTTTTGATTACGTCTTATTTACAGCTTACTTCTTGTGTGTAGTGATGTACCATTGTCGATAATTTTTTTCGATAAAACGCAAGTGGTTTAACAAAGTCTAGTCTCGATCATCCTGGGTTTTCAATGGAGCAATTAACCATAATATTGTTAACGTTTCTATTTTTGATTAATGCAGTTGGTAACTCCAATGATTTAGCAGGGAAGTCCTTATAGATTCAACCTGTGCTTATGGTCAGACTCGAAGCATCCATTTAGCTGAAAGTCGGGCTCGACAGGCATCGAATCTTTCTTCCTTTGCTGAGGTTAAGGCGGGATTGTCAGACTCAAAGCGTTAATTTAGCTGAAAGTCGGACTCAACTCGCGTCTTACCTTTCATTCATTGTTGAGTTTTTGTGTTAACATCGCTATTAATCCCTACTATTACTTTACCCCTTATTTACCCGAGCGTATGAGCTCGCTTATTTTTTTTGGCTGTGTTACTAGTAATATCACTAGGACCACTTAGTCCTACGGACTTTCTTCGACTTCTGTCGACATGTTTCGACTGAAGTCTCTTTCGACAGAAGTTTGTGTTGACTGACGTCGCCTTTTTTTGACTGATGTCGCCTTTTTTGACTAATGTCACCTTTTTTGACTGATGTCACCTTTTTTGATTGATGTCACCTTTTTTGACTGATGTCACCTTTTTTGACCTGATGTCACTTTTGTTGACTGATGTCACTTTTGTTGACTGATGTCACTTTTGTCCTTTTTTTGACTGATGTCACATCATCTCTGGCTGATGTCGTATCGTCTTTGACTGATGTTGTATCGTCTTTGGCTGAGGATATTTTCTTTCACCAAGGTTGTTTCATGTATATTATTTTTTTTCAGGGTTCCTTTCATATTTAGGTTAGTTAGGTACATATAGTTTTAATTAGTCTCTAAGGTTTTTAGTCTTTGTCCTTATGATTTTTAGTTTTTAATCTTTTGCTTTTAAGTCTCTAGGTTACTCAGATTTAGTGGACGCATCTGGAGATCGCGCTGATAACGTCTAAGTTGGAGGGCGCTTTTCGATTTTATTCTGTATCTGCTGCACTTCGATGTCGTCTAATATATGTATTTTAAGTATCTTCTAGGTTCTAGATTGCAATAGGTAGGTTAATTAATTTTCTCGTTCAATCGTTTATTTTATAGGGTTGTCACTTTGTTTTAGGGTTGCCACATTTCTGTTGTATGTATTTTTTTCTTTTTTTTGTTGGGGGGATGCAGCATAACTCTGCATGTCAAAACTTTTTGGTTCTTTATAATCAACCTTTTTTTCCGTTTGTATTTGAGCCTGGTCGATTTTTATCTTTTTATTTCGTGATTCGAATTATTTTTCTTCTGACAGATGGGTCCCCATTTTTTTCTGAGTTGCAAAAGTTGAATCAATTGATACGGACCCTGTTTGTGGAAAATTAACGAGTTTTTTTCAAGTGAACCACTATTCCTGCCGTCCTATTAATACCTTATGGCAAAACTATATTGAGAATGGTATATTAAGTATTATTCTAAGCATTCATCTTTATTTTTTCTGGATTGAACAGCTTTGAACAGGCCGCCTTTCGGCCTCCAGGTTTTGGCCTAAAATTACGCTGGACGTCCTTGGCCAACGTCGAGAGTTGGGTCGCATTTTGACCGTTGAAGTTTTCACAAACAACGCCAGTTCCTGAACCTGCGACAACCTACAGTCTACGTCACCTCGCCGGACGCAATTACTTATGCCACGGTTTTTTTTATGAAATTTGACGTTCTTATTTAATAGTGTAGATAGTAATCCTCTGCAGATTTTTTTAATTCATTAACTATTTAATTTTATTTTCAAATATGTAAAATGCGAGATACCTTGGTTCTCTAATTTTTTTATAACGATATGTTTTGGTAGCGTTACTTAATAGTGATTGCAATCGACTAGATAGTACGTTTATTTTCTCGTTCGTTATTCGCGTACCTATCGGACCAAAGTTCTCTATTTTATTCCCTTCACACAAGTCAACCTGCAACTTTTTGATACAATAATATTCATTTTTTCTACCTTTTAATGTTATTTTCTATTTTTATTTCAAAAACAAAATTAAACGTGTCGTAGCAGAAAAGTGAATCTTCCGTCTTTTTATATTTTTTTTCGCTACACTATGTAGTTCTATGAAAAGAGATAGTTTAACCTATAAAGCAATCCTCCAATTGGTATTTACCATTAAGGGGACTACGCAAACGCAAGTTTTATAATGCCTAAAAATATGATCCACTGCAGTAAACAAAGTCAGAAAAATATGATCCACTGCAGTAAACAAAGTCAGAAAAATATATGTTATTCTTCAGAATATATGCTAGTTATGCAAGAGACTTATTAAAAAAAAAACATCGTGCCGGTCTTCTCCAAAAGGCATACAGAGGTGGAAAATACACACACATTTCGCCAGAATAAGTCACATGTAATGAAACGAGACTATTGCCGAAAACTGGGTACAAATTCAGGGGGCCTACTCCGAGGCGTAAATCTGAAATATCGGCCGAATGTTCGGAAGTTTGCTACTACCCGTACACTTCATTCTATTTCGTTCGGTCGGTTCGGATTCGACGGAACTTCATTTTGACGTTTGGTCGGATCTGAACCGACCGAACTACAACGCTACTGCTGAGCATGAGGTCCTGGGTTCGATTCCCAGGTCGGGCAAAGTGTTATTGGATTTTTCTATCTGGAATTTCTCAGTAGCAGCCCGGAGTCTGGATTTGTGCCCGGTTGATGGCAATAGGCTTGCCCCCTATTACATGGGACTTAAACATAACTGGCGAAATGTGGGTATACTACATAGGTACACCTCTGCCTAACCCTTCGGGGAAACAAGGCGTGATGTTATGTTATGTTACGTGTGTGAACCGACCGAACGAAATAGAAAAAAAAGTGTAGTAGAAAACGCCCGAACATTCGGCCGATACTTCCGTTTTACACTTCGGAGTAGACTCCCAGACTCTGTACTGCAGGCTACTAAGAATTTTTACATGGAAAACCGACAAAAACACTTGGCCAGCCTAGCGGTCACACCCAAAGCTTAGCTTAGTTTAACTGCAAAACCATACCCAACATAGCTCACAATATAGGTTCTATGCTATCAAAACACGCCCGCTCGTCTACTGAACGACAACAATCGTTCAGTCATCGCTAGTATTGTAATAATACCCATTATTATGTAGTGTTAAGGGCGCGTTGGCCTCAATCAGCAGTGTTCGGATTAATTTGATGGTAATGCGGGGATTATTAATCCTTAATTCTATGGGTAGTTAATGGTTTTGCTGATACGGGAAAAGGTGGTTTAATTTTTTTCTCTGTTCAGGTTTAATCTTGTTGCATTGTTTTCTTAAGTCACATATTTCATAAATACGCCTCGGATTTAAATCCTATTACTTTTTGAAGTCGCTAAATTATACTGTTCATCATTGTGGTAGTGTTTTTAATCGACTTCTTAAAAACGGAGGAGGTTCTCAATTCGTCTGTGTATTTAAATGTATATATATCTATATATTTTTATATGTGTTCATCGAGATTTTCGTTAATTGTGGGCGGGCCGTTTTAGAAAATTTTTCATTTGCTAGAGAAAGCTTGCGCGGCGCGGTGGTGCCATATAATTTTATTAACTTTGCTTCGGTAGTTTTTGAGTTAGCTTCAATATTACGTATTTTTTCCACTTAGTGTGTGTTGATGATGTTATAATAACTTCCTGTCACTGATATTTACATAGCAAGTAGTGGTATACGAATTTGTGTGGGGTAGGTACCACAACAAAAAGTGAAAAATAAAAACTTTTTCCAAAAAAAAAAAACACCGACTTTGAAAAAAACATTAAAAACTACTAGTGAAAATAACTTTAATTTTGGAAGTTGGTGGCAAAAAACGACAATATAAAACCAAAGACACCGACTTCCAAAATTAAATTAATTTTTTTCTTTGTACTGTTTTTTTAAATACGAAACAAATAGGCTAATGTCTCATGTACTGTTTCGTAGGCTTTCTCGTAGCAGACTACGACAAGCTACGTTTGTCTACGACCTTCGTAGCATCTCTACACAATTTCAGCGTAGCACTCTTAGAGGATTTTCTTTAAAAAAAAAAACATAGGTAATCATGGGGACTGCCATCAGAAGTGAAAACTTAAAACTATGAAATAACAGTGCTTTTTTTTTAATTTTCAAATTCATTGTAGTATCAAAAATTAAAATTTCATTATAGTCTGGTGTTCACATCTATCGGCACTCCGAGCAACACTAAGCACAACACGTCGTACTCATAGCTACGAATAAAGAAATGAAGAAAAAAAAAACATACGATTATTGGAGTTACAACAAAAAAAAAAAAAACCTTAAAACTATAAAAACAGAAAACAAATATTCTAATGCCAAAAGGGCCCTCAGCTCAGCATAATGTCAGATGGTGTACCACCTGACGCTGATTTTTAGCAACAACCCACTACGCTAGAATATTAAATATTTAGGAAAGTGTGTCTCCGTTTTAGGACTGATTTAATCAACGTCAGATAACTTTTATCCGCGGAATAAAATTGACGTCTGACAATTTTCGTATATTATTCGCTGGATTAGACTTTTAATAGGTATAAAAGTTTGGCCGAATTTGCCATTTCAATTGATGCAAGTAATGCAGCTTTGGGTAACTTCCTACACCTAACTTTTAAATTAAGAGAATAAATAAAAGGCGATAAATATAAATAAGCCTACTGCATTGGCGCAGCTACAATTATCATTAGAGGGAAGCCGAAGAAAAAAATGTTCAGTTCTCATCAACTCAGACAAAAAACTGTAAGTTTTTAATCTTATGTTGTGATGTATTAAACTGGTATTAAATATAATTATGTAATGTGATGTGATACACAGTTACGCACACAGGTGAACCATATTATTTGGTAATAGTAGACACTAAGAAGAGTGGTTGTTCCGAAGGGAAGCCGATAAGAATCGGGTTGTATGAAGGTTACGCCCCTGATATACTGTTTGTTATTACCTTGACGTGAACCCATAAGATTATCCCCTGCCAAAAATTGCCCAACGCGCTCAACTCTCGATCGACCTCCTTGAGGTCGGTAACAATAGAAAAATTGTGTCTGCATGACAGTTGAAAAGTCTTCTCTTCAAAAAACCCAAATAACTTTGGATCCTCAACCAGTTGTTAATATTCATGACGAAAAACAGCATCGTTCTGTACAGTATTTTCGCTAAAACATAACAAAAACGTCTAAGTGTTCCTTTCAGCTGCGTCAATACGGAGAGAGGTACTCTCCTGTACCAACGAAGCGATGACGTCTCACACTTAGTGTAGGATTACTTTAAAAGGAATCCTTCGTTTAACACGATTTAGGCTGTGTAACCTATTTGAGCTTTTTTTTGTACCACATGGCACTACAGAAAACTGTTTTTTTTTCAAGTCAAAGTTTATCCTAAAGCTCGTACGGCAGGTGGGATGCACGTCCGTGGACACAAAACCATTATAAGCTGGCCTCTTAATCTATTGAAACTCCACACTACGCTAGAGCAGTGGTGGTGTGGGTAACGGCTGCGTCTTATTGTAGATCGCAGATTCGAACCCAGACAGGTACTTTACTTGGTGTAAATTATTTCATCACCATTGCTCTCAAAATGGTGAAGGAAAACATCGTGAGGGAACCGGCATGACTAAGAACAAAAAAAAACCGAAAATATGTGACATCTACCAACCCGCACTGGGCCTGCGTGGTGGATTACGGCCCAATCCCTCTAACAAAGAGGAGGCCTATGTCCCAGCAGTGTGCCGATAGATGTGAACACCAGACTATAATGAAATTTTAATTTTTGATACTACAATGAATTTGAAAATTTAAAAAAAAGCACTGTTATTTCATAGTTTTAAGTTTTCACTTCTGATGGCAGTCCCCATGATTACCTATGTTTTTTTTTTTTAAAGAAAATCCTCTAAGAGTGCTACGCTGAAATTGTGTAGAGATGCTACGAAGGTCGTAGACAAACGTAGCTTGTCGTAGTCTGCTACGAGAAAGCCTACGAAACAGTACATGAGACATTAGCCTATTTGTTTCGTATTAAAAAAAACAGTTCAAAGAAAAAAATTAATTTAATTTTGGAAGTCGGTGTCTTTGGTTTTATATTGTCGTTTTTTGCCACCAACTTCCAAAATTAAAGTTATTTTCACTAGTAGTTTTTAATGTTTTTTTCAAAGTCGGTGTTTTTTTTTTTTTGGAAAAAGTTTTTATTTTTCACTTTTTGTTGTGGTACCTACCCCACACAAATTCGTAAACCACTACTTGCTATGTAAATATCGGTGACAGGAAGTTATTATAACATCATCAACATACACTAAGTGGAAAAAATACGTATTATTGAATCTAACTCAAAAACTACCGAAGCAAAGTTAATAAAATTATATGGCACCACCGCGCCGCGCAAGCTTTCTCTAGCAAATGAAAAATTTTCTAAAACGGCCCGCCCACAATTAACGAAAATCTCGATGAACACATATAAAAATATATAGATATATATACATTTAAATACACAGACGAATTGAGAACCTCCTCCGTTTTTAAGAAGTCGATTAAAAACACTACCACAATGATGAACAGTATAATTTACCGACTTCAAAAAGTAATAGGATTTAAATCCGAGGCGTATTTATGAAATATGTGACTTAAGAAAACAATGCAACAAGATTAAACCTGAACAGAGAAAAAAATTAAACCACCTTTTCCCGTATCAGCAAAACCATTAACTACCCATAGAATTAAGGATTAATAATCCCCGCATTACCATCAAATTAATCCGAACACTGCTGATTGAGGCCAACGCGCCCTTAACACTACATAATAATGGGTATTATTACAATACTAGCGATGACTGAACGATTGTTGTCGTTCAGTAGACGAGCGGGCGTGTTTTGATAGCATAGAACCTATATTGTGAGCTATGTTGGGTATGGTTTTGCAGTTAAACTAAGCTAAGCTTTGGGTGTGACCGCTAGGCTGGCCAAGTGTTTTTGTCGGTTTTCCATGTAAAAATTCTTAGTAGCCTGCAGTACAGAGTCTGGGAGTCTACTCCGAAGTGTAAAACCGAAGTATCGGCCGAATGTTCGGGCGTTTTCTACTACACTTTTTTTCTATTTCGTTCGGTCGGTTCAACACGTAACATAACATAACATCACGCCTTGTTTCCCCGAAGGGTTAGGCAGAGGTGTACCTATATAGTATACCCACATTTCGCCAGTTATGTTTAAGTCCCATGTAATAGGGGGCAAGCCTATTGCCATCAACCGGGCACAAATCCAGACTCCGGGCTGCTACTGAGAAATTCCGGATAGAAAAATCCAATAACACTTTGCCCGACCTGGGAATCGAACCCAGGACCTCATGCTCAGCAGTAGCGTTGTAGTTCGGTCGGTTCAGATCCGACCAAACGTCAAAATGAAGTTCCGTCGAATCCGAACCGACCGAACGAAATAGAATGAAGTGTACGGGTAGTAGCAAACTTCCGAACATTCGGCCGATATTTCAGATTTACGCCTCGGAGTAGGCCCCCTGAATTTGTACCCAGTTTTCGGCAATAGTCTCGTTTCATTACATGTGACTTATTCTGGCGAAATGTGTGTGTATTTTCCACCTCTGTATGCCTTTTGGAGAAGACCGGCACGATGTTTTTTTTTTTAATAAGTCTCTTGCAACCTTAACGCTTATGCAAGCTATGCTAAGAACGCGTCGACGCACCGTTACCAAACATCAAATGGCCAATAAATATGAATTGGCCATTTCATGTTTGGTAATGGTGCAATAACGTCCAAATGCAAGTCGCAATCTCGAAATCTCATCTCAGCGGCAATCAATGTCAAAAACGTGTCAAAAATATAGGTATACAGTTTGACAACGTTCAAAAGTGTCATCGTCTATCTTCGGAAACACCGAAATACAGCGAATAAAATGTGACCACCAACTAATAGGTAGATACATATACCGGCCGAACCCAAGAACCTATCTATCACCAGTTTTGGCATACTGGAGATCGAAAAACCTATCTATCTATGGTTTTACCGTCCCAATAATCTCTTACTGGCTTGACATAAGAACAGATAGATTTATACTGTCAACCATCTATAGCGATCTGTCTTTTACTGAAAATAGGATAATGGGTTCAGCCGTTATATTCCGACCTAAATTATTATAGATTGACGCACTAATTCTGTCACTCCCTTAATGGACCAGTCACATTTTGATTCGGCAAATAAAAATTAAAGTTTGTAAATGAGAGTTTCTTTTACAAATTGAGATTGAGATTTGATTGCGAACGTGATAATTGAACGGAAATTGGCTTTCTGATAAGATAATGCTCAAACGCATGCCTACTTAGACGAATAATTAAATAAGATAATAATTAATAATATATAATATATAATTTGTAATCTCTGCAATCATTGTATCGATAATCGTTACGCTTAGCAGTACCAGGAATACTGCTTTCTGGACACGGCACGCATAGTGAGGAGGTTCCTCTCTCTAGAGCCCTGACCACCGGCACCTTGGACCGTGCTCCTGATGCCGATGGGATACTATTTCTTATTTTTTTTTTTTATAAAAATGTTTAGAAATGTAAATAATATGTATAGAAAATGAAATACCTAAAGAATACAAAAAGTAAATAAACAGATTTACCTACACATAATACATTCAGATAATAAATAAATGAGTGATAATATAATAAAAACTAATAATGTTGTAAAAAACAAATAGATAGGAAATAATTTAAATATGTAGTAAAGGAAAATCATTGAAGCGCTCTTCCTCTCACCTACTTTTAAAATGTTGCTGTGCCCGACAGGGTCCATAATTGTTTCTATAATTATTAAACTCACCACCTGCATGTGTACATTATGGATTGCAATCAAGAATAATTGAATTAAATAAAACCCTGTTTCTGCCGATTTCATCATCATCTGTCTAGCCTTTTCTCAACTATGTTGGGGTCGGCTTCCAGTCTAACCGGATGCGCAGCAGCTGAATAGCAGCATTTTATATGGAGCGACTGCCTATCTGACCTCTACAACCCAGTTACTGGGTAATACGGTAACCATTGGTAAGACTGGTAGTCAGACTTTCGGGCTTCTGACGACCCGTAACGACAGTCAAAGATCCAAGAATGACAGCAGGGACCAACGGCTTGACTTGCTTTCCGAGGTACGGAGGGATCTCGGTATGTAAAGATGTTCTCCCATCCACAGACCAACCGTAGCTTAACCTGATTGATCGACCCGTGCGGCTGTTATTACTTAGCCACGAGCCCCACTTCTGCCGATATATTCTGTAAAAATCCCGTCGTGAAAACTTAGGTAGAGTTAGCTTGAAGTGAGCTGTCAGCAGTGTCAAGCCAAGCAAGCTTACTTCAAGTTCACTTCAACTAATTTTCCCGATGAGATGTTTAAAGAATAGTCCGGCTGCAGACAAAATAGACCAACGTACAAATACATAGCATAACAATGAAACTGCTGCTGGTGACCGTGGGCAGGCTTTCCGAACGATTTATTGCCCGGCCGATAACCTTGTACTGTGGGTTTTATGTTACACAGAGTCATCCATTATTATCTACTAGCTTGCCCGCGGCTTCGCCCGCGTGGATGTCATTACTGGGAAGTATTGACCTCCACGCGAGCGAAGCCGCCAAATTTCATCCAAATCCGTTCAGCCGTTTCAACGTGAAAGCGTAACAAACAAACTCACTTTCGCATTTATAAATTAGTTAGGGCTAGCTGTTGCCTGTGGCTTCGCCCGCGTGGATGTCAATACCTCACGATTTGAATCGGATTTTGTTCACAATTTCATATGTTTTAACTTTTTTTGTGCGGAACCCTAATTCTTTTTCTAAATTAAAAGTAGTTTAAATTACTCCTTATAACATCAGCTATCTGCCAATGAAAGTCCCGTCAAAATCGGTCCAGCCGTTTCGAACATTAGCCAGAACAAACCGGCAGACAGAAAGACAAAAGTTTTAAAAATTGTTTTTTGTTATAAGTGCCGTATATACTTTCATATGCATTTATTTACTAAAAAGCTGTTATTTTGTCATTACAAACAGGCATTTCAATTTTATTTATTTGTATAAATTTTTTTATTTATTTTTTGTGTATAGATTATGAACTCCGTGTGTTGCTAGGTGGGAATTTTACCTTGTTTAGGGGTAAAGCCTTGTAAAAGTTTGTGAGTGAAGTAAGCTAGGCTATCTATTTATTATATAATTATGATGATTAGTGAAATATGGCAAAAGTTGTCAAAATATTTCAAAATCAAATATGATTTTAAATTCTCTAGCTTATTTTTAACAAACTGCCTCGTTGGTCTAGTGGTCGCAAGGGCTACTGCTGAGCATGTGGACCTGGGTTTGATTCCCGGGTCGGGCAAAGCGTTATTGGGTTTATCCATCTGGAGTTTCTCAGTAACAGCCCGGAGTCTGGATTTGTGCCCGGTTGATGGCAATAGGCTCGCCTCCTGTTACATGGGACTTAAGCATAACTGGCGAAATGTGGGTGTACTATAGGTACACCTCTGCCTAATCCTTTGGGGTATATAGGCGTGATGTTATATTATGTTACCTAATTGGCAGCTTTAATAATGAACAATCATCATTAGGTACTTTTGACGATGACTGATCAATAAATTGTAAGTACCTGCTTATTTTTGTCCACGAGATAAAAGAGCTGTCGACCCCGAGGATAAAGACACAAATGTCGTAAAGACTAATGAAAAAAAACAATGATATTGGGACTTTTTCTTGTACTAGCCATTAAGCAGGCATAATCTACTCATCACAATTTATGATACCTTACTTGTAATGTTTCATGTCAGCTATGTATGTTACATAAGGCTTGTTCCCACCGCAGATAATTATGGCAGTGCTTTATCTAGACGGCTCAAATGTGCCGTGTGCCCCCAGTCTAATCATCCCAGCCGTAATTTATATGTACCACAGAGTATATAGCAAGTGGAATGTTAACAGGTTCGCTGCCACCTAAAAATAGAAATACAACCGCAAGGCCAAATATGATTTTTTGTTTGTAGTGTAGCGGCATATCTACATCGCCACAATGGAACGCGTCACACTGACGTCGCGCAAAATCCTGCATCGCGCAGAGTTTACCGCGCGACTAGCATATACAACATCCCGACATCAA
Organism: Fissipunctia ypsillon; assembly: GCA_947568875.1. NCBI lineage: Eukaryota > Metazoa > Arthropoda > Insecta > Lepidoptera > Noctuidae > Fissipunctia > Fissipunctia ypsillon. Next base: position 6,834,211 of record OX387659.1, on the reverse strand, counting down.
CCGTCGGGCAGTAGCCCACCAGACACAACACCCGTCTGGTCGGAGGATCCTCCCTTTTCTATGGAGGATGAGTGAACTTTACATCCTGTTCCTCATGCCTCTATAGTAGATACGAAAGATACAAAAAAACCGCAAACACGTAACGAAAACTTGAAATTTCAAGCACAGCGCCGCTTTAAACACAAAGTCCCTGGCTCTATGCCAGCGCTGCACTAATTCTTTAAATTTTACTAGGCGAGAACTCGCACCGGTGGGTGGTCGGCCCTCCACTTGGGCAGCCCTCTCCGCACCGAACCTGTTAAAACACACCAATGACAATAACACCAACAGTCAGTCAACAAAAAACAGAAGGATATATACAGTGTTTACAGGAAATTGGATATTTAGTTCTTTAGTCGATAAGAGTCCCATATACCTTGTCTGACATCCCCATAAAGGAGAAACATATAAATATAACGATAACTTTATAATATAATGGTTCGGAACCGCACTAATTTAGAAAATTCAGTCAAGTCGAACCAAAAACTTAGATATGCTGGCATAATCACCATTATTGTAAACTAACAGTTAGGAAAATAGAGAGTGCCATGTGTGAATCTAGTATGACTTAAAGTAGACATCTATACATATATCATTCCAAGCACGCAATAAATTCAGTTACCAATAGTACTATAAAAATGCGTATGAGTAGTCCATTTGCTGACCACTCTGTGTCATCAACCCCACAAATGAAGATGAAGTTTCATCTTTTTTTACTTAAATTTTGATGTCGGTTTTATCTACAGGCAATTTATCTGTCAGATATCCGTTTTAATTAATGTATTTTATGTTAAAAAGTCATGATGAAGCCCTGCCTGGTAGTTGCTGTCCCTTCATTTGCAAATTAATTGGAAATTTTGAGATCCTTGTGAAATCATCAAGGGAAAAAGGGAACATAATAAGATATTTAGACCTGTCACCAAGTCCGATATTGCGAGCTTTCAATATCTTTGTCAATATTTTTTTTTACCTATCAGTACCAAAGGCCTTTTTTTTTCTTTTTTTTTTTTGTGTGGATGGGAAATCATCAAATGACTTCTCCCGCTCTGGGCGGAGCGGGAGGGCGTGTCAGACTTTTACTGACTAAAACCCACCCGTGTTCCTTCTGTTGCCTGTGCCGGGGCCACGGTAACTCTTTCGAACATCCCGCAACCGTAGCTGGCATCGGCCCTACGGACCCCATCAATAGTGCTGACATCTCTTTGAGGCGCGCGTGGAACACAACGCGCCGTCGACTCGGGCTTGGTCCTTACCGGACGGCGAGCTACCCATTGCTCGCCGTCCGCAAGCCCGCGCCTACGGTGGCCGGGAATCGGCTGCCAATTCCCGACGCCCAGGGCGTCTCCTGCGGCGACTAGGGGCGTGAGGGCGCAAAGCTTGCCTCTCCCTCACGCGTTCCGCCTCCTCCTTCGCGAGCATTACTGCTTCGCAGAAGGAGGTAATGGATTCCCATGTACTCTCGCTCTTTACCATGGCCTGGACCAGGGCCGGACGCGAGAGATCGCCGCCGCCGATCGCTACCACGAGGACCTCCACCGCATGCTCCACCGTGTCCTCCGGGCGATCCACACAGTGGTGACACCCGGGCGTTTCCTCCCGCCTTATCCGGAACAGGTACCTCTCGAAGCACCCGTGTCCGGTGAGGACCTGCGTCAGGCGGAAGGTGAGGACGCTGTGGCGCCTCTCCAGCCACTCCTTAAAGAGGGGACTTATCGCCGCAATTGTGGCGTGCCCAGCGCTGGGTTGCGACAATCGCACTCTCCATGCCGCCATGAGATCCTGCCGGAGCTCTGTCCGCCGTGCCGCGATTTCTCGCGGCAGCGGGGTTACGCCCCGGCGTTTTGCCTCCACGCGCCACTCCCACATGTGCGCGAGGACTTTTGCCTCCAGGAGCACCAGAAGCCTGAGGCGCACACAATGACTAGAGCCCCGTCCCAGCCTGTGATGCCTAATATGACATTCGTTATTATGATAGTTTTTTTTTACTATTGATCATAACTGGCAAAATTTGAGTGTCAAATAACACCTCTGCCTATCCCTTTGGCGAATTATTTTGATTGTATATCACTGATAAAATCAACAGCAAACCAACATTGTGTTGGTTTACACACTTCAATACCAGTGGTGTTTTGTAGTGTCCTGACAGGGTTCATGTACTAAAACCGGCAATTATCTATAGTAATATGGTGTGATTTGCATAACAGCAAATAAAAATAATTATTTTGGCGTCTTTTTATAAAATGTGTGTTTATAGATTTCTAAGATCAGCACTTTAGGGATACTTATGAAATCGCAGAACCGTAACGCAAAATATCTCAAGACCTTCTTTGAACATGGTTAGTCTAGCACTTTGATACTGTTACTAGGCCAATGAGACGTTAGGGGCTGGCTACGAGGAGTTATAGCCGTATTCATGACCCGACCAGCGCCCTCGCACTAAACACAGTACAGAACATTATTTATATATTACTGTAACGTTTCGAGGGTGGCTAGGAAGTCAGCGGACCAACTCTGAGCACTACAACGTTTTTAAAAAGTTTATAGGTATATTGTGAGCTTTGGTTTATTATGATAACGCTAATTATTGGTCGCTAAAGCTTATTAGAATTGGCATGATACATGGTTTACATTATTGAATAAGACAAAATTATTCAATCGTCAACTACTACGGATATATAAATAGTGGCGGCGTGTTGCGCCACCATAGCTCAACATATCACTGTTATGGCTCAACTTTTCGATACACACACTACTGCCGACAGGCACGACGTACTGCACTACTGTTAAGTCACTTTCGCTCAACAACCCGCTACTGTTAGAATAGAATAGAATAGAATATATTTTTATTGTAAAAACATGAGTATACATCATAACATGTGCAAGGTCTTATAATAATGGTTAGATCTGCATGTTTTGCCATTAATGGCGTACAAAAACAACATATTTGGTTTAAAATAACCACATAAGATCTGAGTCTAAACAACAAAACAATTTTTTTTTCCATCGTAATACTACTTAAAAAAGAAGAAAATGTACAGATTAGGTTTTATAGATTTGAGATTCAAATTGTAAAATATCGTAATTGCAGAAAATACAGTTAATTAATTGCGTTCATTTAAGAAATCCGATATGGTATAATAGCATTTATTTACAAGATATTTTTTTAAATGTATCCTCGATACACATACAGTATATCGCCGACAGGCGCCACACGCCTCCACTATCATACTGCACCACTTGACTATTGAGCTACTATCGCTCATCAACCCGCTACTGTTAGAGCTCAACTCCTCGATACACATACAGTATATCGCCGACAGGCGCCACACGCCTCCACTATCATACTGCACCACTTGACTATTGAGCCACTATCGCTCATCAACCCGCTACTGTTAGAGCTCAACTCCTCGATACACATACAGTATATCGCCGACAGGCGCCACATGCCTCCACTATCATACTGCACCACTATTGAGCCACTATCGCTCATCAACCCGCTACTGTTAGAGCTCAACTCCTCGATACACATACAGTATATCGCCGACAGGCGCCACACGCCTCCACTATCATACTGCACCACTATTGAGCCACTATCGCTCATCAACCCGCTACTGTTAGAGCTCAACTCCTCGATACACATACAGTATATCGCCGACAGGCGCCACACGCCTCCACTATCATACTGCACTGCTATTGAGCCACTATCGCTCAACAACCCGCTACTGTTAGAGCTCAACTCCTCGATACACATACAGTATATCGCCGACAGGCACCACATGCCTCCACTATCATACTGCACCACTATTGAGCCACTATCGCTCATCAACCCGCTACTGTTAGAGCTCAACTCCTCGATACACATACAGTATATCGCCGACAGGCGCCACACGCCTCCACTATCATACTGCACTGCTATTGAGCCACTATCGCTCAACAACCCGCTACTGTTAGAGCTCAACTCCTCGATACACATACAGTATATCGCCGACAGGCGCCACACGCCTCCACTATCATACTGCACCACTATTGAGCCACTATCGCTCAACAACCCGCTACTGTTAGAGCTCAACTCCTCGATACACATACAGTATATCGCCGACAGGCGCCACACGCCTTCACTATCCTGCTGTGTTTGATGCCAGCGAGTAGGGTTGCCACATAACATCACTCAATCTTAATTACTCTCATTGTTATTACAATCATAATGTTTATCTTTCTTATTTTGGGATGAAGCACGTTATTAACAATTATCATAACTTCTGAGTATTATAAGTGTATTTAGTTATATTATGAGTATCATTTTGATTGGTTACATAGAAGATCAGAACAGAAAGAGAGAGTACGTTTATAAAACTAACAATCATCCCGTTAGTTATTAAAAAATCTTCATAATTTTTAACTCCGAAAACACTAAAAGAATTTGTCAAATCGATGGTCTAGAAGACAGATATTATAAGTGCAGATTTGGTAATTTTTCAGGAGAGCAGTTTATAGAAAGTTGAAAGCTTAACACGTCATTACACAGAAATGTGCAGTGAAAGTGTGTTTATTATTTAACAATTATGTAGAGAAAAATTAATGTTTATTAGGTTTTCTGAGGAATATTCAAAAACATGAAAAAATAGCACAAATTAGGTACTATAATAACCCGCGCGGACGTTATGGTGCCGGGTGGATCGTTATGTGTATAGGGGATCTGTGTGTATGAAATAAAACACCGTAAAATATGAAACACCGTAATACTTTTTACTTCATTCTATTCATAAGAGAATCTATTATACCCAGAAATGGAATTCGAGATCAAAAATGTAAACAAAGAAATGTCATTGTCAAAGTGACAGCTTAGGGGTAGTCAACATTTCCCTAGTAATTCAAATTATTATATATATTTTTTTTTAATTTAGTGTTTTTGGAAGAACGCTAAAGCAGCGTGTCAAAATTAAAAATATGATAGCCTAAGGTAAGTCATAATATTATAGGTAAGGTAAACGAAATGAAAGTAAAAGATTTATATTCTTATGAATAAGTTGCTCATATTTATTTGAAATTAGGATTTTTATAATATTATTATTTATTCACTTTGTGATTCGGACTCTGATGAGCATGATGAAGAGTCCGAATCAGTTACACTAATTATGAACTGATCCGTCATCCTGTCTATAATGTGATCGATATCACACATTTTGTCCTCTTCTTTTATTACGTGTTTAACGCAAACACTCCACCGCTGCGGCGCGGCGGCACCTCTTTTTTTTTGTTCTGTTCATAATAATGTCAGGACAAGGTTTGTGTGTAAGACAATTATTATTTATTTAATTAGTAAAAAGCACCCATGCGAAGCCGAGGCGTTTCGCTAGTAGAAAACACTAAATGAAGTCCAAATGTTTAAGACTACTGTCTTATTGCCAGTAGCATAAAAATAATTTGCACGATTTTATTCCAAACAGTTATATTTTATTCTTAGATCGTAGTTTACGTCACATTAAAGTTGAAAACTGTGTGCAATATTATATTTTACCTGTTTAAGATATGCCTACAATTTTAGCACTATGTTATAGTACCTACTTTTCAGCAAATTGCACAACTGAGGTTATTATTTAAAATTGGCAACACTTTTGTTTACATTTTTGATCTTGAATTCGATTTCTGGGTACATACATATTATTTATATCAACACCCATCAGGGCCGGGTGGCCGACTGTCAACCTATATTGTTTTTTCACTCTTCCATCTTTGAAATCAATGCTTGTCTTCAGAAATCAATAAACGTTTAAACTTGCAAAGGTTGCATGCTAATGGCACGCTCGGTTAAAACCTCTACAGTACTACTTTTATGCATATTGTATTGGCATTCCAACTTTGAACGTTACTGTCTATCGCAAATAAGTTCGATTTATGGCAAATCATTATTAAGATTGGATATTGTATGACAATCACCATGCTTAGCGGATGGATTGGAGAATGGTGTTTTTTTTTTTACAGAGATTAAGATAAGATTTTTATTTGCTTAAACATGTGTGTGTATACCTATAGATATACATAGAAAGTGCATACAAGATGATAAAGTAAATTAAGTCCAACATGTTTGCCACTACGTGACGTGCAAAGTAATGGATTTATACAATTTAAAAATAAAAAGAGAATAAAAATTAGCCATATGAAAAGTTGTCATACTTAATTATTAATGGGTTATTAAAATTATAGAGTAAATCAACATTATTATCTAAGTAGCTCCAAATGAATCTAATTACTTATGTCAAGACAAATTATTTTTCATTAAGGAACTCAGTAACGCTACAATATGCTATGGCGGTCAAAAAAATACGAAGTTTATTTGTAAATATAGATTGAGGTAGTTCTCTACAACTTTTAGGTACGTTATTATTTATTTTTAAACCATATTCAACACTAATTATCAGACCGCCCATTGTGTCACCCTATGTGTAAAATTTCTACATTTATATCTGTAATTTTTGTAGTGTACAATAAAGAATATTCTATCTATCAGCCTTTCCTTAACACACCAAAAACCTTTGATAAAACTTTACACTATACCCTGACAAAATTGCATCAAATCATTTAACGATTAGCCTTGTAGTATTGGATAATATAACGGACATCCCTAATCAGCTTTCAACCGTGCTTTGATCAACGCGCGGAAGGCGTTCCGACAGCTATGTAACCGCTGGCAGAATGTCCAGTATGGCCTCCTAACACTAGCCCGTGTGTCTATATACTCAGAGCGTCATTAAGTGTCGGAAACTCCGTCAAACACCGATGAAAATGGGGACAGTAAACGAAAGGATTATTTTCTTCAAGCACTAATTAGATTAAAGCCAACCACAAAAACAAATGAAGACCTCCGAGCATAGCTATATATAGGTAACATGAATAAAGTCGAAAAATGAAAGTGCTTTTTCAAACATTTTAAAGGACTTCACTAATTGATAAAAAACCGACCAAGTGCGTGTCGGACCACGCACAATGAAGGGTTTGTATATAATAGCTGGGATGAATTTATCCCAAGAACAAACTCAACATTGTAGATGAAAAACATGTTCTCTCATACATTCTAACTGCAAATGTAAGTTGGCTGACTATTACTCGTTAACTTGTAAAGCCTACTTAGCTGTGATAGTTTTCCTTTTAACTTCGTGAATAAAATAGTTTCCCTTTGAACCGTGATTTTTTCACATATCCAAAACTGACCGTTTAGCTGGCAGGGGGAGGGGGGACACTTTAACAAAAATTTGCACTTTAAAGACTTTTTTTTATATTTGAGAAACGGATCCCTTAGTCGAATAATTGTTTGCACAAACCCGCAATATTTTTGAAATGCCTATCCAAAACTATAAAGGTTATTATCGACTCGAAGGTCCATAGCTGGTAAATTGTAATGCGATGAAGTCGGCAATTAAATTATGAACGGTATATTCTTTTACAAATAACAAAGACACACAGTTTCATCAATGAATAACATAACATCACGCCTTGTTTCCCCGAAGGGTTAGGCAGAGGTGTACTTCAATGAATAAAACAAGTGACTATTTCGACTTATGTTATTTTTACTTGTTAAAAATTTTATTTAGACCGTGATCACACACCAGGAATCAGAGAAATAAGGAACGAGTCATCGTGTCTTAAGATTCTAATACACTATCCAGCATTTTCTAAATTCTAATCTGGCAACCCCAACTGCAGGTAGCAGTGCAACTTTGATCATAAATGATCGAGCGTACAAACTAGCTTGTCAATAGTTTGGGACCCAGTTTATGTTCCGATACTTTGAAGATAATGTTACATAATATGATAATGTTTAATATCAGCTTAGAAGCAAGAGTTTGGCTAATATCATTTAATTCTGCAAATAGTTTTAGCAGACTGAAAAAGGCATAGAGGGACAGTTGAACGTGGTACTTCTTAGGCGCTGTCCTATTAGACATCGTTTTCTATTAGGAGACAGGGTTAGTGTTTAAGCTGAGAAGAAGTGGCGCATTAAACTCCTCAGCCACACAAAAAGATAAATGTTAATTTATTTGTAAAAAAATGAGTATACAGTACAATTTGGGATTTGTATTAAGTTATAAATACTTAATGGCCTACATGTTTTCCCATAGTTAATGGCGTACAAAGAATTATATTACTATGAAATAAAAAATATCTATCTTCTAAACAAAACAAACATGTGGTGGGCATTTACGGTCAGTCCATCGCGCCAAATGGCGTGATGTACATCCAAAATTTGATTGTGAACGTTAAAATCCGTTAGCGTGATGTAAAACTCTGAATGTCCAATCACTCCATTTGACTTTAGTCGTTTGGAGTCATGCCAAATGGCGGTATCGTGAATGCCCACCTTTAAAAAGAGTAGGTACCTAAATGACTAAGATAACAAATTAAAGATTTAACCAAACGAATTAACAAACTTAACAGAATAATTAAAACACGTCTCTGTCTATTTCGTTTTAAGAACTATTTTTAGTAAACAACAGAAATAAAATAGATAGACGCAGCGACTATCGCAAAACTAATTACATTCGGAACAAACTTGAAATGTTTGCATGTTATCGAACGGTCACCGAACATAGACGAAGTTGTCCGAATGCAAAACTTTCAACAACTTGTGACACTTGGGTTCCAGAGAAGGAGGACAAACTACGAGTATGAGAGGGTTCAATACTGAGTGCATTATTAGGTCCATGGTCCACGACGCTACACAAAAGTTACAAACTTAAATCTCCAATTTAAAGTACCTAGCTAGAATACCACCGCACCAGTAATTCAATGGTGGTTATACACGACGTGACTGACTAACGTGTACTAGTTTTTGATTTCATTAGTGATTGATGACTTTTAACTGACGGACATTTCTCGTACTTAAAAACGTTTAAATTCAAGTCGCGATCTCATCTCAGCGGCAATCAATGTCAAAAACTTTTCAAAAATGTAAGTAAATTAGAGCATTTTTTGACATATTGGGACTGAGATTAGAATGAGATCGTTGTTATAATAAGGGAATAGGGATGATGCCTGGGTAAAAAAAAAATTATACTGACTGTCAGTCAGATAATAAAAAAAATATTAGACACGTATTGTTTTGCTTTATCATATTACTAAAAAATGACTTAGATAAAACGCATTAAAGTTGGGGAGGCTCGTTACGTCACAACTCAGTATAAAATTTGCAAGGCGTGACGTCATGCCACATTTTAACTCAATGTATCGCCGTAATATTTTGATTACGTAAAAAAAGAAAAAATACGTGTCTAATGTTTTTTAATAATCTACCTGACGGACCAAAAATATTTTCTTGTCATCACTTAAAGCTTTGGTTTCGAAAGCGGTGAACAGTCACACAATAATAACAGCTGTTCAAATACAAAGCGTTTTTTTGACACCTTAATGTCAAATACTGGTGAAAATGACAGATTTTTATGATGGCCGTTATAATATGACGGAACCACTTTCCTATGAAACCAAAGCATCAGGTTACTTTTAAATAACGTCGTGGACGACGGTCCGTACTTGTTCAAGTTTCTAAATAGTAAATAAGGTTTCAACTTTACATTTCTCGTCTGTATCAAAGAATTTGAACTTTGACAGTTAAGGAACTAATATGGACACTTTAACTGGTGTCGAGATTATTTAATAATATTAACTGACTGACAGATGTCGTCAGTCCAAATTTAACAAAAAAAAAAAAACTATAGAAAAAGGATAGTATGAAATGATGAGTGTATGTGCAGGAGGAGAGTATTTAAGGATCGTAAAAGATGGCGTTCTGTGGTTTCTACCTATGGAAAGAAGGCGTGAATTTAAGTATGTATGTGTATAGAAAAAGAACGATCAGTTTTTTCCGAATTTGAAAATATTACGGGAAACCTTTCCAATTTTTCTTTCCATAAATACAAATAAAAATCTGCCTATAATGTTCCAACTGCTGGGACACAGGCCTCCTCTCTCCGAGAGGGAGAGGGCCACAATCCACCACGCGGGTCCAGAGTGGGTTGGTAGATTCCACATGTCTTCGAATTTTTGGTTCTAGGACACGCCGGTTTAAAAAACCTAATTCAGACTATTACGAACAATTTAAAACAAAAAATAACCAACTCGGTCCAGCCTTTGTCAAGCGAGGCCAACGAACAGCATTTCATTTTTATTTATATATACTAGCGTCCCGCCCCGGCTTTGCACGGGTAACCCTATCGCTACCAAATTACACATGATCACCCACTGGGCTAATCTGAACATTCCCTGAAAATTTCATCAAAATCGCTTCAGCCGTTTTGGAGGTAACATACATAAAAAAGAAAAGCAGTTTCACAAATTAAAAAAAATACAGATTACCTTTAATATAAAAAGTAAATAAAGGAATAATTCGAATATATAAAAGTTGCTAGTTGGTTTTTTAGTAATATGGTAACGAGAAAACTTAGGTATTTCTGGGTAAAATACACGAATTTCGTTAAGGTGAAAGCGCCAGGGTAGCCCGCGAAATTCAAATTTTCTTACGTTTTTTGCAATTTGCAGCTCTGTGTCTGGGTGTATGTTGATTAAAGTATGATACGCGACCGTAACAAATGTGTATTTACAGAATTATAATACAGACGTCTGACAGTTTTTGTATGGACTCTTCCATACAAAAACTGTCAGACGTCAATTTTATTCCGCGGATAAAAGATATTTGACTTTGGTTAAAAAAAAAAAATTTTAAAAAAATCAGCCCTTAGATGGCGAGCGATTGGTCACAGTTCTAACCCAACCTAACCTAACCCATTTGGTCGGGGTGACCTAGCTTAGTTACCTACTGCGACCAACTGAGAGAAAAGACCAGAAAATTAAAAAGAAGATCAATTATTTAAAAAAGTGTGCGTCATTAGTAAATCAACAAATTTTTAGAGGATCACTTAACTATTTCCATAATTATAATAAAGAATCTGGGAATGTGTGTGATACTATAGGTATACCTCTCTGCCTAACCCTTCGGAGATTACAGGCGTGATGTTATGCTATGTATGTGTGTAATCTAAACCAAAAAATACCGTAAAACCGTTAATAAATAGGTCAAATTAATAATGTATCAAGAATATTACCCGGAAGATAACAAATTAATCCTAATTATAAAACCTTATTACAACACAAATTGGAGAATCTTTAGCATCAAATAGCTACGTAATTACCTGTTCTAAATTTAAATTAACCTTTGCAATAAATTTTAGTCATGTGGGTAATGTGAAAGAAAATATTTTATTTGCAGTAAACATGACGCGAAGAAAGAACACAAACATGAAAAGGTCATGTTAGAAAATATGCGTCACATCCACACAAAACGGTCATTTTTCAGCATAATGCTGCGACCCCATGCGAGACAGAGCCTCAACCTATTATATAAAATTATTCTTTGGCCCAAGCACTGAGTTTCAGCGACAGCCGACGTTGACGTGATGACGTCATTTTATAACTAATAATATTATAAATGTGAAAGTAAGTTTGTTTGTTTGTTACGCTTTCACACTAAAACGGCTGAACGGATTTGGATGAAATGTGGCATAAAGATAGACCATGACCTAGGTAAAGACATAGGCTACTTTTCATCCTGGATCGCAGATGAAGTCGCAGGAATTTTTGCCAAAGTAATTTGTATGGAGATTTCGATCGTGGAAATTTAAAAAAAAAACGAAATTTCCCAAATGTTCTTTATGGAAAACAGAAAAAATATGTGGGTTCACTGTTCTGTGTACTTTTTATTTAAGTATAATATTAATTAGGTGACTTTTTATAATGCTAAAGTTATCAAAATACGCCAGTGCTTCCTCAAGTATTGCACGTTTTAAGTGGCATTCAATTTTTTTTTTTAACAATTAACTACAAGGCTTATCCTCAATCCGGGTCAGTGGGTCGTCTTAGGGGCGGATTTCAATCCCAATCCCCTCCTCAATCCGATTTTTTCACTGACTGGTGATACTCTTGAGCTAGCCAGACGTTTTTTCTTTCGTGGCTGCTACCTTTAAGTTTTGTATATAAACGTATTATCCAAAACCCATAACACGTTTTCCTGGTGCCGACCGGGACTCTGGCTCCATTGTACCTAATTTATAACCCGCGCGTCCGAAGCTTCACAATTTCATACGTGTAGATGTATTCATGTAGAACACTTTTGCAAAATGACAGAGCCAGCAAATGCATAATTTTCGAGAAAATAAATAGTAAAGTTTCAAAAACTTACACATAATTACGAAATAAAATTGAAATTTTTGACATTTTACCACAGACAATGAATGAATTTCACTCCTTGGTTGTTCCATATTACGTTCAGACAAAGTGACAGTGGATTTTTAATGGTTTTTAGTATAAATATTATAAGTTTTTAACTTTAATTATTTTTAAATAGCTGCTACCGTAATGAACTCCATAATAAAAATGAATTGAAAAAATAAAGTTTAAAATAATAAAATTTTATTTGTACTCTTTATATAATTGTTGGTAACGAAACGTAATCGAATCTAAAAGACGCCAACGTTTGACAGTTGTTACTCATGGTACGTACTCCCAGCCGAGAGCATTTATCGTACTCCTGTTTGCTAATCTTTGACATTCAAAAGTACCTTTTAAGTGCCTTTTTGAAATAAACGACTAGACTTTGACTATGAATAATAAAATGAATGTCATTAATTATTTTTGTGTTCTTTTTTATGTTAACCTATTACACTACACACCACACCAACATAATGTACAAAAATAACACATTTCGACTTAGTAAAAAAGCAATGAAAACTTAGGATGCAAGAGCGAGCGAAGCGAGCTGGGCACCCCGACTCGGACAGGTTAGGTTAGAAGGGCATGGCGGGGTCTGAAAGATGGTGGAGTCATTCCTCTTCGTGGTTATTTTTTTAAATCATTCAGAAAGAGAACCACGACCACACCTTACTTTGAGACGTCTATCATTGACCTTGAAAATGCTCTTGACCTCAAAGCTTGTCACAAGTTAATATTTTAAGATTTGAGCATATTTTGGTTTGTTGACGTTGACTTTTGGGGTGTTGACCTTGACCTTGAAAATTTCATTGGTCTTAGGTTTGGAAACCAATTTTGATCCGCTTCGTAATTTTTTTTTTAATTTTCTCGGCTCCTATGGATTTGCTGTTTATAAAATATTTTGTTGGTTTAGTACAGTGCTTCCCCGTCTCTTAAAAATGCAATGATATACATTGGATGAAACGAAACACTTTATGTGAATTAAGTTAGTGAGCAATATTAAGTAAATGAGAAGAGTCAGACGATGAGTTGAGTTAATCCTGATTATAAGAAATTAAAATTCGTATCTATTATTAGTTACAATGAAGGCACAATACATTTTTATTACTGAAATCTCGACTTTTCACCCATTTTGCAACAGCCGTGCTCACGTGTAGACTGACGATGAAGGTGGGTAACTTGGTAAAGCGTAGGCTTTTGCAACTACCCTCATCTTGTTTCTTCGGTTTTGTACATTTCTATTGTCTACATACTACGATAAAGAAATCTTCACTCATCATCTTCCTGCCCCTGCTTGTACCCTGTTACTACAAATCGGTGCAACACGTTTTCTTCTTCCATTCTCCCGTGTCAACCGTCACGCTATCATTCACTCCATATCATTCCTCACACAATCCATCCATCTTTTCTTTAGCCTTCCTCTCCCTCTCCATCCATAAACATTTATATTCATCACTCTTTTAGTCACATACGTTTCCTCCCTCCTCATGTCATACCAAGCCAAACGATTTCCTTTAAACTGTCACTGGCGCCACATTCAAACTGATAATAACTAACTAACTAAAATATATGAATACTCATTTCTTACTTAGAAATGTTCACTAGGGGTCTCTACCTTTACACGTGTTCATTGTTGGTATGATTTTCTATCCCATAGTACTATTTTGTATATCTGTTGCAGTAAGGTGGTTGAAGCGGTGATATAGTTATATCCCTAAGGATATAGCAATATACCGTAATATCGTTATATGAAAGCGGTTACTTACTGTCGAACTGCCCTAATAGTTATATTACATACTAGATCGTGCTCGTATCAAAGTTATATCCCTAAAGATATAGCAATATACCGTAATATCGTTATATGAAAGCGGTTACTTACTGTCGAACTGCCCTAATAGTTATATTACATACTAGATCGTGCTCGTATCAAAGTTATATCCCTAAGGATATAGCAATATACCGTAATATCGTTATATGAAAGCGGTTACTTACTGTCGAACTGCCCTAATAGTTATATTACATACTAGATCGTGCTCGTATCAAAGTTATATCCCTAAAGATATAGCAATATACCGTAATATCGTTATATGAAAGCGATAACTTACTGTCGAACTGCCCTAATAGTTATATTACATACTAGATCGTGCTCGTATCAAAGTTATATCCCTAAAGATATAGCAATATACCGTAATATCGTTATATGAAAGCGGTTACTTACTGTCGAACTGCCCTAATAGTTATATTACATACTAGATCCTGCTCGTATCAAAGTTATATTCCTAGTAAGATAGTTATGAACCGCTTACATATAACTATATTACGGTATATAGCTACATCCCTAGAAACAGTAAAAAAAATGTGTATAGTGCACTCATTGTTGAAGAGCCTTATAATAAATAAATATCCCTAGAGATATAAGTATATCACGGCTATAACCATCTTACTGCGACATATACCTACTTAAAAACTGTCACTACTGCATCAGCAGCGAAAACAGCTTTGACACTGACAGCACAGAATTAAGTTTGACAGGTAGATCTATTCTGTATAAATCTGACCGTGAAACCTTTGGTGAAGTGAGCGTGAAGTGAGCTGTCATTTGACCTTGTGATATAATAGGGATGACACTATTGACAGCTCACTTCACCTAGTTTTCACGGTGATATTTTTACAGAATAGCACTGAAGGTTTGTATCACTCCACCACAAAAAAACAATTGACTGTTGCCTGATGTGGCTGATGTCCCTATACATTCAGTAGGTACTGCCACAAAAGCCTTAACGCTTGGTGAAAGCGCAAATGTAGCCCGCGAAATACAAATTTTCTTACGTGTTTTACAATTTGCAGGTCAGTGTCAGGTTTGACGACAGGTTTCAAAACATCATGATTAAAATCATGACATTTAAGAATAATGAAATTAAGTTATAATATGTAAATATATATCTGTTATGGTCGCGAATCATATTTTGATCAACATACAACCTGACAATGACCTGCAAATTGTAAAAAAAACGTAAGAAACTTTGAATATGGCGTGCTACCATTGCGCCGCCTTAAACAAACTTTCCACCCTAATCCTTTGACACCTTCACTTAATTGTTTATCAAAATACTCCCATTCAATAATATTCAAGACAATAGAGCACTCTGGTGTCTTTTAATTCATCAATATCTTCCGACTCCGAGATATCATCTGCAACCCTTTCTTTGTTATAAAATGATTTATGTTGTTTACCGCAACTGAAAGGCATTATTTACCTTTGTGTTGTGAAAACCTAAATACTTATTACTAACAATTGGTGCAAAATAAAAACAACTGACTTCCAAAAAAAACACTACAAAGTGAAAAATAGCTTTAATTTCGGAAGTCGGTGTCTTTGGTTCTGTATTTTAGTTTTTTGCTACCGACTTCCGAAATTAAAGTTATTTTTCACGTTGTAGTGTTTTTTTTTTTTAGTTGGTCGTTTTCTATTTTTTGGAAAAAAAAATTCACTTTTTAATTATAATACCTACCCCACACCAATTCGTATACCATTACTTGCTATGTAAACAACAGTGACAGGAAGTATATATTACAACATCAAGATAAAGTGGATCCAGCCGGGGTCGCGGGATGTTCGAAAGAGTTACCGTGGCCCCGGCACAGGCAACAGAAGGAACACAGGTGGGTTTTAGTCAGTAAAAGTCTGACACTTCTCCCGCTCCGCCCAGAGCGGGAGAAGTCATTTGATGATTTCCCATCCAAAAAAAAAAAGATAAAGTGGATTAAATGCGTTTTATTGAAGCTAACTCAAAAACTACCTAAGCGAAAGTAATATAAAATTTAAGGGACCACTGCGCAAGAATTACCAAAATCGGTCCACAATTGACGGAAATATCGCCAAACATACATTTAAAAAAAATACATTCACGCGCGCTTTTAGCGACAAGACCGCCCATTGTGTCACCCCTTGTAAAATGTCTACATTTTTATCTGTAATTTTTATGGTGTACGTAACAAAGAGTATTCATCTATATAACTACAGACAGACGAACATAATAACGTAATCCTTTTTTGAAGTCGTTTAAAATTTTTTGCAAAAAAGGTGTACTTAAATTACTATTCGTAAATCACCAAAACTTAGCAAAACAACAACAACTACTACTACTACTACCATTCCTAGTTCTGCCGCAAAGTAGCATTTCAGTTTATAGAGAAATCATAGGTATGCCAGTGTAATTATAGGCAGACATCACACACTACTGCCCGCCCCCGAGGCTTAAATAGCGTTATTTAACGCTCGGGCACTTGAGAATGCATCAGAATCTTTGTAAAATACTCACCTTTTGACTGAATTTCAAGATTACCAAAATAGCAAGAAAGATTTTACTTTTCTCTTAAATATTCTGTATATTTACATTTCCAAGTAAACCATTACAAAACTCGTTGAAACAGAAATAGAGAGAGATAATAAAAATACCGATTTAAAACCAAATCGGTGGACGTGCCTCAAAGCACAACATTTTCTAGTTAGTAACGCTACGTAATAAACACGTTCCTGGTTTTATTTAATTCGTTTTATTTTATACGTAGTCTCACGCTGACCAGGATTTAAAAGAGTTACAGAGAGTATTTACGGCTTAACATAACATAAATAGGATAGCTACAAATACTACGCGGCGCATCAAGTAATAGGAAAAGCTAGCAGTAAGCGCTGTTACTGCTCTCACCAAAAAAAAAAACTACGTGGAAAATTTAACTTCTTCTTCCTTTAACATTTTTATTTAACAAACACAAAACGCCAAGAATAATTGAGTCCGATAATCAGAAATTTGTTATAATTGTTACAAAACAAAATAAATAAGTTTTCCTCTCCACTCTACCCCTGTTCTCTTTGTAACCTCCTCAGTGTAATGATAATATGATTTATTTGATGCGATGACTCGATATCTTTCCCTGTGCCCATAATTTTATTATTTGTGAAGGCGAATCTTTGATCTCGGGCAGCGGTGCTTTAACTGAGTGCCGCGGGGCCTATTACGACCTGTCAAGTTTTCTTTTACAGCCCGATACCAGCAATAAATAAATTGAACATAGCTTTTTAAAGTAAGGACGTGGGTGAAACTCTGTACCTACTTACATCCCATATTAATTATGACAGACTTACACAAAAAAAAATTCGGCAATCAGCAATTTTAATGCCATCACCATTTTCAGCAGATTTTATTGTTTCTGCAACATTTTTGAGTGCAATGAACCTAAAACACAGAATTCTCTAATGTTTTACTAAATATTCTCGGTCGTATTCTTAGGGCATTCATTGGGCCTTCATAAAAGATCGTTGCAAATCCACCAGCAGCGTAACAACAATATATTAAAAATTACAAAGGAGCTCACAGAAAGGTTTGGAATCACTGGTCTGCGTAACACATCAGTGATAAATATCAGTGTAGTGACCAATACCCTTTTATGCCTTATAGAGTAAACTGAATAGCCTACCTTTAAGTATTTTATCCCTTCATCCTTTTACTTTTAAACAGAATTCCAAGCATTTGCCTCACTATTTACCGAACCAGCGTTTCTGCTTCGTAATATCTTGATACTTTCTTTCTTGATGACTTATCTACTTTATATTTTCTGGGTTAAAGTATTTATTACCATCGTGTTTTTTCTAGGTATTTTTTTTTTCTTTGCTTTTATCTAAAAAACAGAATATTTTGTCGTCGTTTACTTTAATGTAGTAGACGTAGTTTTAAAAGCCATACTGTAAAGACAATGATCAACAATATTAAATATTCGCCGTTTTCCGTCCATATCAGTCGATCCATATTCAGTCTAACCAGCGAGAGTAGAATATCATTATTTTCCACGAAGCGTCTGCCTGGCTTCCGCATCCCCATTATTAGGCAATACTCCGTCTTTAACGACCGGTCGTCAAACTTTCGAGCTTCGGCGACTAGCCGTAACTACTGTTAGAGATAAGCATTATGACAGCCGGTAGCAACGGATTAACCATAATGTAACATCATATCATACCTGCGTTCCGAAGAGGTGTACAAACACCCACATTGCATCAGTCAGTTGTGTTTAATTAAAAATAAAATTTACCTAAGAATGGTCGGGTGATCTGTAACTCAGGACCCTCCTACCTCAGATACATAACATAATATAACATCACGCCTGTAATCCATGACGGGTTAGGTTAGGGGTAGGCAGAGGTGTACCTGTAATACACCGACATTTCGCCAGTTATGTTTAAGTCACATCATCACATGTAATAGGGGGCGAGCCTGTTGCTATCAACCGGGCACAAATCCAGACTCCGGGCTGCTACTGAGAAATTTCAGAAAAAAACCCAATATCACTTTACCCGACCTGGGAATCGAACCCAGGAACTCATGGTCAGCAGTAGCGCTTGCGACCACTAGACCAACGAGTCAGTCACCTCAGACACCTTTGTCTATATATTAAAAGGTTGTGCATTATATAATATATAATGCACAACCTAATATTATTAATAAGATGTCGAGATAAATATTGATTAAGGATTAATTTATGTTTTAATTTTTTCAAAAACAAGATGGCGTTGGTAAAAATGAAAAAGCTTTGTGTTGTGATTATAGAAAAAAACTCCTATTACATGAGTACGTTTCTTGTAAAAATGACAGACAACATTCAACAATCCATCACAAAATGAACTGGATTTGAGTGAACATACAAATGCTCTCAAAATTCATTGTAAGCCGACACATTTAATATGATATCTGATATCACACACACATGCAGCGGTAACCCAGTTCTGTATAAACTACCGGTACAGTTACATACATCAATGAATCTATTAGGTATAGAAAAAAAGTATATATTATATATATCTAGGTAAGGAGAAGTCTCGTCAAATCAAAGCATGAAATGGCTTCATTCGTTGAGTTTAGGCTCGCTAGGTTATGAACAATTTTAGTTGTTCATAACCTTAAATGGTAAACAAATGGGACTTTTAAAAAATGCGTTATAAAGAAAACTAAATTTAAACCACACTGATCATACTTTCAAAATGTGCGTAGTACCCAAGTGTAGTGTGTGTGTGTTGGGGGGTGCGTGTGTGTGACTCATTCGTGTATATCGCACAAGACGATAAGATTATTCACAAGCAGCTAGATACTGTTTCACTACTTATTGCTATTAAGATCCATTTGCATCAATAGTTTGTTTCTGACGTTGATTTGGTAAGGAAACTAATAAGTGTTATTCTAATATTAAGTCACTGAATAGTGACTTTAGAATCGCTGCAGGGCGCCAACCACCACCTCTTAAGCAGTATTATTTTAATGTTACTTCAGTGTGAGAAAGAGATGAAGCTACACAGGACGTCTAGCTCCATGTTTTTCCCACACTCAAGTGAGATTAAAATAATACTGCGTTAAGAGGTGGTGGTCTAGCTCCACCTCATTAATGCATATCAAGAACTCTACCCAGACAGGGTGCCTCACGCATTATTAAAAAATAATAATAATAATCTTCCTTCGTCGTACATTAGGAAGTTGTGCGCATGTAATCAGCATGTTGTATTAACGCCTATGCTAGGCATGAAGACACTATGCAACAATCAGCTAGTTTTCTTGATTCTTTCATAATTGATCACGATAATGTAACAGCGATGCATTTTTTGTGTGAAATATCTACCAACACTTTTTCACATGGTGTCTTTGTATATGCTACATACTGCTAAACAACTTTATTTACACGAAGAAAGCAAGAAAATCACCTACCTACCTATTATTAAAAATAAAACAATACCATTCATGGGGCTAATTTTTAAAGAAAGTAATTTCATATTTGCTATCTAAAATATGCCCTTTTACCCCACTTAAGTTTTTTTTCTATCGACTCTGGGTTTTTTGCCCATACTACAAAATAATAAATGAATTTATTTCTGTAATTAGACTTGTAAAATCACATTTACACGTCAATCATATTTTAAAAACTAGATGAGGTTGGCGTTTCCTATCTGACTACTCTGAGAAGAAAGGCCGAAACAAACTCAGAGGTCTACAACAGTCTCTTTTAAAGACCAGACGTAATCTTGGTCAGATCATGAGAGGACATGTAAATTTGTGCCTGAACTGGTCTTTTGAGGAAAGAACGACAAAGATTTTAGTGGACCAGCGGGGCAATTGCGTAACACACTTGCAGTAGGAATCGATTTCATTTTGACAGTTCAACCACATTCATTGCGTTATTTACGTTGTTGAGCAGAAAAAATTTTCGAACTTAGAGAACAATGAATTAGCGATTTGCTTCAAAATCATTCAGATTGTGAATGATAGTATGTTACGCAATTAGGGTGCTGTCCAATCAGTGCAAGCATTTGTAAATAATATTTTTTTTTTTTATTTTTTTTTAGCCTAAGTTGTCCCACTACAGGGCAAAGGCCTCCCTTTCTCCACACCACTAATCCTGTCTGTACGCGTCATTTGTAATAATACCGGTAGATAAAAAAATCCTCATAGCCCTTAATAAAAATTCATTCGAATATTAACACCATTCCCCTCGACGATACCCGTGCAAAATCATTTGGGAGCACTCTGATTTAATTACGTTCTGACTGTTAAGCTGTAGGCGTTCGTAAAATTGTTCAAGTTCTGTTGTTAGCTAGTAAAGTAATACATTAGCCAATTACAAGCTAGATCGTTAATTAGCTGACGATTTGATGAGGTTTTTAATGATAGTAAAAACGTGTTATCACCACATAAACACCTACCAATAAACTATGAACGAACAATGAGACTAGGAAGCCTGGTTTTAATTCCCAGGTCGGTAAAGCGTTATTGGGTTTTTCCATCAGGAATCTGTCAGGAGCAGCCTGGAGACTGGGTTTGTACCCGGTTGATGTATAACATCAACCTCGCTATCAGACTCGCCCACTATTTCATAGTGGCGAATGCGATGTACTTCATTCTTACCTACCCTTTCGAAGAATGAAGGTGACATGTTAAGTATATTATGTGAATATAAAATTATTTTTAAGTTTAAGATTAAATAGAAAACTTTGTGCAGGAGAGCTCGTCGAAAAGGTGCTTACTGCCAGTATACCGACACCACCTAATATAATGCAACATACCAAATTAAATAATTTCCAAAATACCATTACAGCTCATCATTTATTTCTCTATCAGGAAAGAACTCATGTCTCAGCTGGTCCCAGAACTCCATTCTCTTCTCTTCTGGCATTTTCATCATCTTCAGGGTGGATCCCATGTTTAGGCCTCTCATGCTCTTGTTGGGAGTCAGAGGCAGCCATTGTATGCCTTCTAGAACTTCGTCTGATGAATGTGGTGTTGGGTTCCTGAAATTGGAAGGAAAACAATGGTTTAATTTGTGATATTGGAATAACTGCCTACTCTAGAATAATCATTGGAAATGTTTAATTGAAATCTGCAATTTTATCTTCTGTACATAGTGTAAAATAAAGTCGATTTACGTGTCTGTATGTGTGAACCTCTTAGATCTTCTAAACTACACAATGGATTTTTATGCGGTTTTATGCCCGGTTGATGACTCGCCCCCTATTACATGGGACTTAAACGTAGCTGGCGAAATGTGCGTGCACGGTGCACCTCTGCCTAATCCTTCGGGGATTACAGACGTGATGTTATGCTATGATTACATTAATAAATAACTTAGATATAGTACAGAAATCTCGAAGTATTGGCATGTCGCCATTGTACCCGTGTGAAGCAGGGGCAGGTCGCTAGCTATTTATAAATAGGAAATTGAACGTAAATACAAACAGTTTAAAAGCAATAAAATAAAGTCGTTGAGAATGTAGACTGAATGATAACATACAAAAATACAAACTCTTTAACATTCAGGTATTGGATTATTCATTACCATAATTTATTCATCACTATAGGTAATAATTATTATTAATTACCAAAATATTGATAAACCACTATCATCATCAAACAGATTTTATAGATTAAAATACTGCCAGGAAACGAGTCTCAACGAATCTGCTCCTTTGTTAAGTTATTCGAAATACCAAATGAATAGACCGCACAAAGAACCTCAACGCCCAGATAACATTTAAGTTCACAATCTTTTAATGCCATCAAACAAACTCACCGTAAACTGACAAAACAATTAGAAAATAACTCCGCATTAAGTATTTAAACCTCAACCCCTTAAATTCAAATTCATTAACAAGAGAAAAGAGCAAATATTTAATCTGCATTAACCTTACCCGTATTTAGCAAAATTCGCCAATAACCTCGCAATCTTCTTAATGAAGAGCCTTTCATCTGAAGTCGCAGCTGTTTTGTAGGTTGTACTTAAAGATTTACATTTAAATTGGTAACAGATTTCATCGCCCGATGTAGCTCCACTCAGGTTTAGATTGCGGAGGAACGTGTTCCACATGATGTTGAAGGACCCTCGGAATGTAAAGCGGTACAGGTAAACATTATTACACGACACTTGGGAGTGCAGGCTCGCTTGACGAAGTATCGGATAAATCACTTGGTCCGACACATACTTCGCGTACCTCCTCAGGCTTCTCTCCCCAACCGTCCCATTAACGAAATAGAAATCCATTATTTTCCTCCTTATCTTCCTGTACAGCTTCGATCCGTATTCGTCTCTCCGCCCTTCAAATGGCAATAAATACTGAAAGTTATAATTTAAATACTTCAGAAGTTTCCTGTTTCTCACGAAACCGTCCAATTTGTGGAGGGAATCTAAGTTGCTGTAGCCTATCATAACTTCCACGGCATTATTTGTAATCTTTCGCTTGTATACTTCGAAGGGGAATTTGTTCATGAAAGCACCTTTTCCTGGTACTTCGACAGTGGGGGAAAATGAATTGATAAGCCTCTGACTATCCCTGACTTCGGTGCTGTCGTACAGATCATGGCTGGCCACTAATAATTTCCTTACGGCGCTTTTAGAAAGTAATTCATATAATCTTGTTCGATTGAACTTTTCGAACGGTCCATTTAGATTCCAGTATAATTTGTTAGTAATTTCAAAATTGTAGCTTCTGTAATCAGCAGGCGATAACGCACTGCCATCTTGTATTATTACTTTGCTGAACAAATCGTCACCAGCAGTAGACAATAACAAAGACGCGACTATGGGAGCAGTTGATCCAGACCCAAATACTGTCACCTTATTTAAATCACCATTGAAGTAGCTAATATTTTCTCTTATCCATCTGAGAGCAGTCAGAATATCTTTAGCTCCCATATTGCCTTCAGCAAATTTGTCCCCAGTATTGAGAAAACCAAAAATCGAAGTCCGAAAGGAGACAGTAACTACAATGATATCTTCATCTATCAGGAAATCTGGGCCATGCATATGAGCTTTATCGTGGATCCAGACAATAACGGAGAAGTAGGAAATGTGTTTGATAATAGGAGCATAAATGGACAGGTACAAACAATCTTCTGATAATCCGGTAGCACAACTCTCATTGTATGGAACGCTGTAATTGTGGACTGGTTTATTGAACCAACGAAGTGTTGGTGGCTGAAAATAATTTAATGCAAATCATTGAAAAGGTCTAGTTTTTTCGTTAAAATCAGACTACAGTACAAAGATTAGATTCTGATAGTTGTCAAATGTAAGCATGTTTCATCTAAAGTCACTAGTTAGGTATATCATTAGCAATAAATGTTATTCATTATTTCTAAGTACAAAGTACATCTAGAACTAATTAATAAATTATTTTCGGCTGATAAATAATTGCCTGCTTTGCGGCTACTGTATGTGGGTGTAATATAGATACACCTTTGCCTAACCCTTCGGGGAATTACAGTCGTGATGTTATGTTATGTTAAAATACTACCAAAAGAACACTAAATAATTACCTTGAATCTTAACTTCCCAATCGGTGGAACCGCATACGGAATTTTCCAAAACGCCGCATAAGGTTTATCTTCAAAAATCGTAAATAACTTTCTTCCAATAATCTTACTTCCATTTGTTTTGATAGCATACACATCATCACTGTTTGAACTACTAAAAACAATACAACAGGTAGTAGTCAATAAAACTGTATAAAGACTCATAATAATTTCGATAAAAATCAAATCAAATTCAGACTGAACGACCAAGTTAAACTAAATACTGTCACTGAACAAAATGTAAGTGAGTTTAAAGGACACGTCATTAAAAACATTAATAAAATCCGTGAAAATATTTTCATAATATTTGAAAATGTTATATACGACGGCGCTAAAGGTTTTCATTCAGTGCATTTAATAGTTTATCTGAAGGTTATGTTATACACAATTAAGTTTTCATTTATCATTTTCAGTCCTGTCCTTCCCTACCAAAATATATTAGATGTTCACATTTTAGTATTTAGAGGAATGCCTCAGGGTTGTCGACTCTTAACATAGACTTCTCCTAAATAACCCCTTAACAGTACTGTGTGATAGTTTGTAGGCCCATTGAACTATGAAATGGGCCCATACTTCCCATACCCATTGTTGACGGCAATTGTTTAAGACCAATGAGGTTTTAATTACTTGTCGTCAACTATGAGTAGTAACCGTTAGTACTCATACATTTCTTTTATAATTTCTGGGTCACAAAAATTATCTGATTTCCCCAGTTACTTTACAATTCTAACTTATTTTATAGACATAATAAAGATAAATACGTGGTCCGATAATCTGATATCGTTCACCAGGTGTAGTAGTTACAATCGATCATTTCATTAATATAGGTTGTTATGACTTAAAAAAATGGATTTTAATTTAAGTAATCATTTTATTTTTCTTGTTCTATGTGTAAATTTGATTGTGTGTAAAGAAAGCCCAGTAGTAGAAACGACACATGGTCCAATTGTTGGGAAAGTCTTGAAGACTCTTATAAAGAATGAAGAATATTTTGTGTTCATGGGAATACCATATGCTGCACCACCAGTCGGTGATCTAAGATTTATGGTAAGTGAATAATTAGTAAGTAAACAAATATTTTTAAATCTCTTTTTAGTCAACCTGAAGTCAGATTTAAAGTTTAGTTTAAACACATAATAAGCAATAAAATTTTAAAAAGCATTAAGCCCGTAAATAAGTCCTAGTAACTTTAATAAAACGAATCAAAAGTATCCATTCCCGAAATCATTCACACATATTGAAAAAGATTTAATGCGACCATAGAAATCAACACCGTATCATATATTTTCCAGCCACCTCAATCCGCCGACCCTTGGGACGAGCCGCTGCCAACGACTAAAGAAAAACCCGCTTGCATTCAATATAACAATGATGTGAAGAAAGGCAACCCTCACGGTGTGTACGGGGTCGAAGACTGCTTATACCTGGACGTATTCACACCAGCTTTAGACGTAAAAAAACGAGCAGTAATCGTGTTGATAGTCAACGATCATTTCCATAATTCCTATAACAAATCTAAGGACTATGCTCCCGATTTCTTTTTAGAAGAAGATGTTATAGTAGTAACTATAAGTCACAGATTGTCTGCGATTGGATTTTTATCACTAGAAGATGAACTTTTACCAGGAAATTCAGGCTTAAAGGATATAGTAGAAGGCTTGGAGTGGGTAAGAGATAATATAAAACAGTTTGGTGGTGATTCGAATAGAGTAACTCTAATGGGACTGCAAGGAGGTGCAGCTGGTATTGATTTACTCATGCACTCTAAAGCTAAAGACCTTTTTAGTGCAGCTATTCTACAAAGTGGTACATCTTGGTCTTCAGCATATTTGCAAGAGAATGTCAGAGAGAGGGCGTTTAAACTTGGAGAGCTTATGGATGTAACTTCAAGTAGTGATGTAAAACTCTTGAAGGAATTACAAGGAATTCCTGCTTCCGATTTGCTTTCTAGAGATTTGCATGCAAGTCCTGACGATTACTTTAAACAAACTCAGAAGAGTGTGATTGCTTTTGGCCCAATTGTAGAAAAACAACCAGATGGTCTGATTACGGATTACCCAGAGGATTCAACAGAGAAGATTAACATCCCCATCATGATGGGTTCAAATTCTAGAGAAGGCATGGACTCCATGATACAGTACCTAATAGAACCAAGGTATATAAGCTTTCTTAGAAAAGACTTTCCTCTATTACTGCCCAGACGTTTGAAATTCCAATTTGCTCCCATAAAAGATGTATACGATGAAGCTGCTAAAGAAATCACGAATTTTTATTTTAAGAATGGTGAAATTAATATAAAGACTGTGCCGGACCTAGTAACGTATATGGGAGATGCATTAACGAGTTACGTCGTAGATTATACAGCAAGAGTATATTCTGAAAGGTCATTGAAACCGGTTTATTACTATCATTTTGATTACGTCAGCGATCTGAATGAAAACAAGAAGAGTTTAATTAAACATTCAACGATACAAGAAGGGACATGGGGTACTGCGACTGGGGATGAAATGTGTTATCTATTCAAATGCCCTGCTTTGGTAGATATGTACTTGAAGCTAGAAAAGAATGTAGCAGAGGAGAAATTTGTACAGAAGAAGATGATCAAATTGTGGACGAATTTTGCTAAATATGGGTAAGATTCGTGAAAAAAGTCGCTTTAATGGAACACAATACAATTCAATTTAAGCCTCAGGTTTTATGCTATTTGTTGGTATTTGGTTAATTTTTCTAAAATCATCCGACGTGACAAGAGACGACTATTTTGCATCTCTATGAGAATAACAAGATCATGCTTTGTGAAAGTGACATCCTCGTCGACGTAGTAAAAATAAGTATACGAAATAAACATAAAATGTCACATTATAGTACATCACTGTGGCGGCCGACAATAGAGGCATTGATGGACGAACGTCACCTCGGCACACATACGTGAGCCCATCAATGCCTGGTTGCGGCCAAGGCTTATAAAGTACTTTTCTCAAATAATGCGCGGAAATTCAATCATTAATTATAAATTCCAGAATCAGTGACGAACAACAATAATTCACGCGCTAATATGTTCATTTGTTTCTTTTTTACTTTAAACAGCTCTATTTGCTAAGCCAGTTCGAGATTTAAATAAAATCTTTGATAAGTTACCTCCTTGGTTGTCATGTGTCGAAGAAAAAAGTTTGTTCCGTTTTTAAATTACACGACAGATATACATATGAGTTTTCATAATACGGCCGCAAACATGACGGATATGGATTTTCATAATAACATTGCTGGCCGCTGCTTGCATGTATATAACCAGTACAGCATTTTCGATTTATATTGAAGAAGGTTGTCACAATAATGCTTGAATTTCCAAGCATGTTTGAGAAAAAATAATTAGTGTCATAGTTTATAATTCAAGAGATTAGACAATGGTTACGTAGATAATATTATAGAATTTAAACAAGACGGAAATGAGTAAATAATCGTAATTAACTTTCAGGAACCCAACACCAGACAACGATGAAGACCTCGCTGACCTAAAATGGCCGTCATACACCATCGAAAACAAGGAATACCTCCACATCGACCAACATATGAAAATAAAGAAAGATTTATACAAACGCAGGTTCAATTTCTGGGACCAATTTATAGAGAAATGGGAACAAAGGGCCGTCGACGGCATTGTCACTGAAGCTGTTAATAAAAAGGATGAATTATGATGACAAGGTGTTGTTTTTATTTAACAAATATGTATTTACAGAATCATAATCATTAAAGTCATCAATACAAGTCTCTAAGAACAAGTAATCCTATTGAATGACTATTTCATGAAATCTAGACATCTATATACCTACTAATTTAAGGAGTTGTATTACTGATTCTAATAATTATAGTTCTATAAATACATATTTGTTACAGTTCCGAATAATACTTTAATCAACATACACCCAGACACTGAGCTGCAAATTGCAAAAATCGTAAGAAAATTTTAATTTCGTGGGCTACCTTAGCGCTTCCCCTTAAACTAAATACATAACAAAAATAGGAAGTTGTTTATTTTGTAAGACTATGCTTTGTATGACGTCCGCTTAGTATATCGTATTTGTCACATCCCTTCGATGTCATTAAAAGCGGATTCTACTGTATCTGACTCATTAGTCCTTAGGGTGGTCCCCTAAGGTTGAATTTTGATTTAAACGTATTCTAAGCTGTACCCCCACCGCACCCCAACCCACTACCGCATATCTTCGCTATCATTTCCAAAAGTCGTATGTTAAATTTTTGTTTTTAGTATTATAAGCATGCTAATTTTGGTCAAAATGCGTAAGGACTTTGAAACAACCGCATTTCTTATGAAACGAATTGAAATAATTGATTTTCAGGGCAAAAGCCTCCTTCTCTATGTCGGATCTAATATATCTGGAAATAAACGATTTCATTTCATTTTTAAGAAATGCGGTTCTTTCAAAGTCCTTACGCATTTTGACCAAAATTCATAGCATGCTTATATGTAGACGTCCAAGCAAAAAGGGTCCAGTAGTGGGGTATTGAGTTAAGACCAGATTCGGTATCTAGAATAGTCAATTGATAATAAGGATTAAAACAATATTCAAAAACGGGCACATTTTTTTTATCAGATATTTGAAGTTGAAACTGAAAAAACTTAATTTAAGAAAAAAGCAGTTTCAAAGTTTGACTTTTGGTACAACTTAGTACATTTTCTGATGTTTCTAAGTACATTTTCTGGTACATAAAAATATCATGTCAAGTCATTTACTATATGAACTTGTAGATAATGGAGCATTAATTAATAATCAATTAAAATCGAGAAATGCAATTTCTTCACCCAACTTTACAAAACTGCGTATATCTCGGAAACTAATGCCGAGAACTGGACTTTTTTACTTGGACGCTCACATATTAATTAAAACAAAAATTTAACACACGACTTTTTGAGATGACAGCGACGATATACCGTAGTGTTCGTATACCAATTTGAGTAGTGGGGCGCGCCATTTCAGCTTAGACGAGCTCTAAGGCAACGAGCTCAAAATCATACATGAAAAATTATAGTAGTCAAGTCTTTTTGGAATAATAAAGATTTATGTAAAACTCTAGATTTATTTTTAATAAGTACTTACTTAGTTATATCCGTTTTTATATTGCTTGCTCTCGATTTTTCCAATTCATTGAACTTACCAAAAGCTCGGTAAACTGGAAACGATTAAGGTTCTGGATCCGATCCCAGTGCATCCCAAAGCACACAAATAGAAATAAATATGCATACATTGTATACCTATTGCTACTTTGAGACCAATCTCTTTCCTCATCACTATGAAGACGCAAAAATTTAAATTTAAATTAAAATCCATATTTTAATTTTAAAATTTCTACAAACTCATCATTATGTACCTACATAGGCAAAATAAGACGTTAAATTACAGTCACCATGCACAAAAGGACCGCAATGGTTCCTACGACGTAGTTAATAATTATAACAGCGCTTTGCAGACGAATTGTCAATTGCAGCTTATTTTTATTAGTAGACTGGAAAATGCAGCTGCCTATAATATTCTCTAGGGAAATCCCTTAATCGCTTTGGCGTACTATTGCTGGAAAGGACATTTCCATTATATCAAAAATATTACGTAGGTATATAGCGTGACTGGTAATTAGTGACCGATACTTAAACACATGATTGTACTCATGATAACAAACAACTTTTACTATGGGACCAAACCTGAAATCGTGAAAAAAAAATCTGCTGCTCCCTACATTTATGCTCGCATAATTCGGCAAAATGCGCCCACCCAGACACCAGTCACCCTATATACAACATGTCGCGGAATTAAGGCATAACCTCTTAAGGGGTCATTGTACTCATCATTATGAACAACTTTTGCTATAGGATCAACCTTGAAATCGCGAAAAAAAAATGAAAATCATTCGCATAACTCGTCAAAATGATGGGACCAGCTGATTTTTTTTTCACGACTTCAGGTTTGGTCCCACAGTGAAAGTTGTTCATAATGATGAGTATAATGACCCCTTAAGAGGTTGTGCCTTAATTCCGCGACATGATGTATATATTAACATATTTGAAAGTAAACGAAACAAAAGGAGTATGTAAGGATCGTAGCAGGTGGCGTTCTGTAGTTTCTATCTACCCCATTTTAACCCATTTTTTGAATTGTCTGCTAAACAACAACAAACTGAATTCTGACTAATAGTTATTTCAGAACACACTCCCATATGAACCAGTTAACCAATCCCTGTACATACATATTTATGTAGAAAAGCAGTTTATCCAGCTAGTACTTGTGTTGTTTTACGATGCCTTAACCCGATAGTGCTGAACGTGACTCAATACCGTACCTGGAACTACTTGCTTTAAATAAGTCCGGTAAAAGCAATGTACATAGGTACTTTGGTTTTTATCACTTGTAGGTAACGCGGAGGAATCAATTACTTAAGGGGGAAGCGCTAAGGTAGCCCGCGAAATTCAAATTTTCTTACGTTTTTTGCAATTTGCTGGTCAGTGTTAAGTTGTACGTTGATTAAAATATGATTCGCGGCCGTAACAAATATCTATTTACAGAATTATAATCATTAAAGTCATCAACACAACTCTCTAAGACCAAGTAAACCCCAAGAATTACTATTTCATGAAATCTTGACATTTGGGGATTATACTAACTTAACAAGTTTTATTACTGATTGTAATGGTTATAATTCTGTAAATACATATTTGTTATGACCGCGAATCATATTTTAATCAACGTATAACTTAACACTGACCATCAAATTGGAAAAAACGTAAGAAAATTTGAATTTCGCGGGCTACCTTAGCGCTTCCCCCTTAAATAGGTTCTTTTTGCGTTTTGCATTTAGATGAGATGATTGAGATGTAGGTACACTAGAAAGAGATGGTAATAAGAATTGACCAGGAATTAAATGGGGCGAAAAAGGAATATCAAATATTATGGGGAACAAATCCATTAACCGTGTATTATTAACCACCTACCCCAACATTTTAGGCGATTCTGCATTGTTATTAAATATGTTTTATTTATTAATTTGTTGTTACTACAAGCTTCTGTTAATATAAACAGTTAGTATAAACAGTAATATAAACAGATTATGGTGGTGGTGGGTTTTTCTATCTGGAATTTCTCAGTAGCAGCCCGGAGTCTGGATTTGTGCCCGGTAGATGGCAATAGGCTCGCCACTATTACATGGGACTTAAACATAACTGGCGAAATGTGAGTGTACTATAGGTACACCTCTGCTTAAGCTTTCGGGGAATACAGACGTGATGTTATGTTATGTTATAAACAGATCCGAAGGCCAATTCCATAATTAAAAATGTTCAAAATCTAGTCTACTGTCGCAATCACATCTCAGCGACAGTCAATGTCAAAAATGTAATTTAGAGGTATTTTTGACAGATTGAGACTTAGATTAGAATGCTTACGTTCTTGAAAATACGGGAATTGCTCTTCTGTTGGCGTAATATACTGTCATTATTAAGGCGGTGTCCCGAGCAAAATGTTGCGATAGTTCGTTATTCAGAAATTTAAGAATATTAACGAACGATTAAGATATAACAAAGAAGCTATTAACTCATTATTTAGAGAAATAAAGTACATCTAAAAGCATATTATTAATATTTGATATCCTATCATCACATTGCCCGTTCTTATTTGTAAATCCCCTTGTAAAAAAATTACTAAAATTATTGATTGCATGCATCTTTTGCTAAAAGTGACGTTCTATTAATTTGAGGATTACACTAATAGATAGATAGTTTAAAAATCTAAATAATGCACTTTTCATTTTATTTCAAAAGATCGCTTTTCTTTTTTTATAAAAATAATTCCAAAAATTGTGTGAATTAATAAATGGGCGTGCAGAGGGAGCGGGACAGAGTGACGGGACAGAGAAGGACCAAACGCTCAAGGTCGTTCGGTCGGGGAAGCGTCTTAATACCCTTATTATTTGATCATACATACATACATAAACTCACGCCTTCTTCCCATGGGGGTAGGCAGAAACTACAGAATGCCACCTGCTACGATCCTTACATACTCCTTTTGCCTCATACATAGTTGCTGCTTTCCTCTTTTACCGACTTTATTTATGACATCGTCGCTACTTCAAGTGGGATCAATAAGTGGAGGGGCTCTTCCTTAGATATATCGGGTATCATCAATTGGAATGTCAATGTTTAAAAAGTTTTGATAAAACAACCATTTTTCTAGCCTCAAAAAAAAAAATTATTCGCATCGTCTGTCGCTTCAGAAATTCATTATATTCATAAATATTTCATTGGCTTTCAACCTAAAATCATGGTGATTCCGACCCCTTTGAGTATCCACCCGAAGACTTATTGGAGCGGAAATTAAGAGAACGAAGATCATCTCAGAAATATAATACTGTAGTGTGTGTGTATGGTGTGTGGAGACGAAACAACACTACTAGAGCTTAAACTCAAATATTGCTTAATATGTTTTATATTGGTTTTCTTTAGGAAGCGTACATCACATAACAACGCTATTTTCTGACTTTTCATCAAACAAAAGGTATATCATTCAAGTTCAAAAGTAATTCTACACCTGTCTGAACGATCGAATGTAACCATTTACCAGCCTGTACAACATACGGTCGCCTTCGGCATTAAACCTTTACAATACTACTACTACTACACTACCACACTATACTACACTACACTACTACCACTACTATTACTATACTACTTTATTTTTTTTTAGATCGGTATGAAAAAAGATATAAAAATACAACGATATTATAAAAATAAAAAACATAAAATTGACCATTTTCAGTTTTCCAGCGAACGGGAATTAATTTAAGGGGACTACAGGGTCTAAACGCAAGTTTTGTAATGTCTAAAAGTATATGATCCACTGCGGTAAACAAAATCAGAAAAATACGAGTATATGATATTCTTCAGGATATAATTATGCTAGTTAGGTAGTGTGTTGAAAACATAATACAACTAATTTCATAAGATCAAAAAAAAAATCACGAAGATGCCTCTAAAAATGTATTTTAACGATTAAAAACAATAATAATATTAGATAGATAGATTTTTTGTAAATAGTTTGCTTCAAATTTTGCAATAAATTACCAGCGTTGTGTCATCGCGCTTCTCTTTCTCTTGTATGCAGTACGACAGTGACCGCGCTTTAGGTCCCTTAATTTACCCTACCCTACCCTTTTTTTTATTTGTCTTTTGTTTAGGTGGCTCTGAAAGATGAACCTCATCGGTTACCTACTATTAATTTTACGACTCGATCAGGAAGTATCGTCTTGCCACGTAAATTCAGAAAATCGTTACTTGAGCTTGCAGTCACGGGTTCGAACTTTATTTAGCAAGTGCAATCGTGACCGTTTTAACACGTTCACCACCATGTCGGACAATGCTGGGCGACACTTAACTTTCCTTATAAGCCACACAAAAAACTGAAATTGACTAAAAATCTACTTTTCGTTTTATTAATATTTTTTTTTTAATAATAATGATAAATAATATTTATTAAAATGCATATTTATGCATTTTTAACTTACAAAACATTGAAATAACTGCGGAAATATTTATAAATATGAAGATAACTCATGTCGCCCAACATTGTCCGACATGGCCTGAATGGAAATTTATCATTTTATTCCGTGGCGTTGAACGTGTTAAGTAATTTACTTTTAAAATTATTTTCTTAGAATTACAAAAACCAAACGGTGAAGGAAAATATCGCGGGGAAACCTGCACCCTAATTGCGTAACACACTATCAATCACAATCTGAATGATTTTGAAGCAAATTGCTAATCCATTGCTTCATAATAAATAATATGTTCGAAAAATTTGTCTGCTCAACAACGTAAATAACGCAATGAATTTTGTTGAACTGTCAAAATGAAACCGATTCCTACTGCAAGTGTGTTACGCAATTGCCTCGCTGGACTTATCTACTTCTTCGTTTGAATGGTACGAATTATTTTGGACTAGAAAATCGCCAATGCGCATTGAGCAATTAATAGTGAATTTTATGTTTTTTGCAGGGAGACCCTGAAAAAACAATATATTTCCTCATTTCATTAATGAAATCTATCGCTATCTTTGTAACGAAAATTTACCAGTAGCAACAAAAATCTGATAACAGACAAAGTACTTAAGTCACCACAATATTATTTATCGTACACCAGATAATAAAATACTTAGTGTTAAACCTAAGATTAGTAACAAATTATCTGTAGGACACGTCAGGTCTACCGACATTTGTGATTGTGTACTTAAACAAACAATTATTAATAAAACATATCTAAGATGGAAGGAATAAAACCGTGTTCAGTCATTTTTGGACTATTTTTAATAAAAATAATAAATGCTGATGTCATAGTAGATACTAGTTTAGGAAAAGTGGCCGGTGTGGAAGTTAAATCTATATTAAAAGATGAGAAATATTACTCTTTTTTGGGCATTCCTTATGGGAAACCGCCGGTTGGTGAACTTCGGTTCTTGGTGAGTTTTCCTTTACTTCCTACCTTAATATTATAAACGTGAAAGTTTATGAAGATGGATGAATGGATGGATGTTTCTTACTCTTTCACGCAAAAACTACTGAACGGATTTGGATGAAATTTGGCACACACATAGTTTATAACCTGGATTATTATATAGAATACTTTTTATCTCGATATCCCTAAGGGATCGAGAGTTATTTGGGTGAAACCACGGGGCGCTGTTAGTACTTCATAAAATTTAGTTTATGAGCTGGGTAAGAGCAATGCTTGAAGGTTTTGTTTTCGAAAGGCCATTTACGTCACGAATATAATATCGTAAGTTGATAAACGGTGACTGAGATTTACCGAGGATCGGCCTCAGAGCCGAGAGATAACTAAATCCAGCAGTAGACTGTTCCTGAATTCTTATTCTTTTCTTTTAAATAAGCGACTCTTCATAAGTAAGTTTTGGTTCAATCAATCTTCGGCAAATTGAGCTTTATCTCAACTATGTTGGGGTCGGCTTCCAGTCTAACCAGATGCAGCTGAATACCAGTATTTTACATGGAGCGACTGCCTATATGACCTCCACAGCCCATTTACTGGGTAACACGATACCCCTTGGTAAGACTGGTTGTCTGACATTTAGGCTTCTGTCTGCGTAACGACAGTCAAAGATCTACGAATAATAGCCAGGACCAACGGCCTAACGGGCTTTCCGAGGCATGGAGTATTAAGGCGCACTTACATTAGGTCGGTTAGGCTGTTTTCGGCTGCAACCGTATTTGATCAACGACTAGTGTAAACAGGTAAAATTATAAGCAGTCGCTGCATTCGGTGAACCAACCTAAAGCAAACAACCCAATTCGGTTAACCGATCCGGTTCAACCGAAAACGGTCGCCGTATACGGTAGTCAACCTAATGGAAACGCGCCATTAATTTTAGTTAGTATTCATTTTTGTACAAATAACGTTACGATAATAACAGTTCCTGCATTTTGCCAGAAGTTGTAACATTAAATGAATCAAAGTATAATATTAACAACAAGATGCAGATACACTGCATCTATCCGACTATGCTCGTATACATTAAAAGTTGGATCCATATCTGAGAAGTTATAATAGTATTCACTGGCGTCGCTCCGCCGAGTAGTCTCTCACTATTTTATTTTCCAATATTGACATCAAAACTTAACTCATTCTCATAGTTTCCACAGGTTTCTAACGTAAAATAAGAATGCATTAAGTCAGTTCAAATTCTGAATTCACTCTTATTTTTAATGGCTCATAGTATTGTAGATTTGACAAAATTAATGATTTGGTATTTATTAACAAATTGGTTTGCATATTCTAGGCTCCACGACCACACGAAGGATGGACTGACGTTCTAGAAGCCAAAAAAGAAAGAAATCCATGCTCTCAAATGAATCTCCCGGTAAGGCCTATAAAAAAATATGGATTCAGTGGCCAAGATGATTGCTTAACCCTAAGCGTACACACTTCAAAACTACCAAGCAATGAAGATCTTAGCAAGCCAGTCATAGTGTTCCTATACAATGAACATTTTAAAGTAACACACAACGCATCCAGGGACTTTGGTCCAGACTTCATCGTAAAAGAAGATGTGGTCCTAGTTACAATCAATCACAGAGTCGGATCAATAGGCTTTTTAGCTTTCAACGATGAAAAGTTACCAGGAAATAATGGAATTAGAGATGTAATTTTAGCTCTAAAATGGCTGAAACAAAACGTTGAGAAGTTTGGTGGAGATCCCTATAGAGTTACATTAATGGGAGTCGATGGAGGAGCAGCACTTGTAGATCTTTTGCTAAATTCTCGCAAGGCTAAAGGACTATTCAGTAAAGCAATACTACAGAGTGGAACTGCGTGGAATCCCGTGTATATGCCAATAAATCCAAAAGATAAGGCGACAGCATTTGCCAAAGTACTCGAAAAAACAGCGGTTACCAGCTCTAATTTACTCGCTGAGTTATCATCCTTATCTTCAATAGAAATCGTTTCCCAAGATTCCGTTTCGGTAGATGCCGACGAAGGTAGAAGAACACAGATGGCGACTGTACCGTTTGGACCTGTAGTTGAGCCAGACCACCTTGATGCGATCGTCACTCGTCTACCTGACGAAGGCCCGATTGACATAGATATACCGATCATGATCGGTTACAATTCTAGAGAAGGTATCGAAATCAATGAACGTTTTCTTCGTAAGCCTCAATACCTTACATTCGCTGATAGAGATTTCCTCTTTGTGATTCCTATAAGAGCTGATTTTCATTTCGAGTTGAACTCGAATATCTACTTTCATGCTGTCGAAGAAGTGAAAGAATTCTATTTCGATGAAGGTTATGTGAAAGTAAGCAAACCTGGAGAATATCTGACTTATACTGCTGATGTGCTCAGTTTTTATCCTATAGATTATGCAGTGAGGAAGTATGTGAACGAGTCTAGTTCATCTGTTTATTACTACACATTTGATTATAGCGGAGAACTTAATATGAGGAAAAATCAGGTCGTAGAGAGTGCGTTGACGATGGAGGGGACATGGGGCGCCGCCACTGGAGATGAACTGTGCTATCTCTTCGTTTGCAAACCAATTAACAAGCTTTATAAAAAAGTTTTGCAAGATGAAGATTCTGAAGA
Organism: Fissipunctia ypsillon; assembly: GCA_947568875.1. Classification (NCBI taxonomy): domain Eukaryota; kingdom Metazoa; phylum Arthropoda; class Insecta; order Lepidoptera; family Noctuidae; genus Fissipunctia; species Fissipunctia ypsillon. The sequence goes on along the minus strand of OX387659.1, from coordinate 6,796,882 downwards.
ACTAAAAGTTATTAGAAACATGGTTAAGTTATGGACAAACTTCGCCAAATCTGGGTAAGTTTAAAAAGATTAACAAAAGATTGCACAAGTTGTTTTAAGTTTCGAAAAATAATAAAATAAAAATTTTGACAAAAATTATGTCCAAATTGGTCCAAACTCATACAACTTTTTTTTAGCACTTTAAATTATTATACACCCGCTAGTTCACTATGGAGTCTTGTTATTATTTATAAATAGATCAACAAAAAGTTGAAGTATATGCTCAATAAGTTTGGTCAAAAATGCTGAACGGATTTAGATGAAATTTAGCACACAAACAGTTTATAACCTGAATTAGCACCTAGGGTACTTTTAATCCCGGCAGTACGTTCCCGTGGGATATTTCCCGACATTCACGCAAGTGAAGCCGCGAGCAAAAGGTAGTATAAAATAAAATCAATCTTTACTCATATTTTTTTCTTTTCTTCTCAGCAATCCCACACCTGAAGGCAGTGACTTTACTTGGAAACCAGCTACCAAAGAGAACAAGGAGTGTCTGGTCATCAGCGATGAGCTGCAAATGAAGAACAACCTCCACGAGGACAGGGTCAAGTTCTGGGATGACTTCCTCGCAAAATACAAAGCAATGGCAGTCAATGGGGTTGTCAAGGATGTGAAAGATGAATTATAATACTTTATTAGTGAAATGGTTTTTATATTTATAGATAATGTTGGAAATAAATTATTGTAAGTGTAGTTTATCGTTTCATTGTGAAAACAGCATATAATAGCATCGTTTTAAGATAAAGCACCTACAATTTTCATCAGGATTTATATTTCGACCATTAACAAAAAGACAGAGTCCCCGAAACGATCAATTGCAATTTTAGTAATATTGTCAATCGATTCAATTGCATTTGGCAGACGATCAATTTGCGCATCAATGTGTATCAAACACGTAAAAATTAACAATTGCAATTGATCGTTTCGGGGACCCTAAATAATATGTAAGTACTTCCATATCTTTGGTTAGCAAGTTTTCCTAGCGATTTACTTTTCTATATCTTTGTAGTATATTATTTTGTTATCAGTAAATAGCATCCCAGTGATGCTGATTCCTAATAGACCAAACGCTATCTACACATGGCTGTTGGAATGGTATGGGTCAAACAGAAAACACGAATGCAGCCAGTAGGTATTAAATAATAGTATTAGTAATGGCATATATTATTTATTATATAATACAACGTGTTCCTTTTGATATCTCATAACTCTAGGGGGTCATTGTACTCATCATTATTCATAAGGTTTTTGATTCTAGGTTTAATTTGTAAAACACTCTAGAAATTAAAAAAAAAACTATTATTATTGTGTCGTTTATTAATTTTTTGTTCTTATCTAATTACATTTTTAAATATTTCTTAAAATAAAAATATATAAAAACACATTAAAAATATTAAAAATAGAGTTCCACCGGTGTCGAGAGCAGGGTCCAAGCTACCGGTGGTTAGGGCTGCAGAGACAGAAACCTCCTCACAGTACGAGCCGTACCAAGGAGTACTGCCTTCTGAATCAAGCCCTTGGTCCAACCGCCTAACGAGCGCCTTGAGAGATGTTGGTCGAGGCTTTCGGCCATCAAGCCATTGGCCGTTACGACAATCGGCACAATGACAGCCGAGCTCACATTCCACATATCAACAACCTCGTGTGCTAAGTCGAGATATTTTATTTGTTTCTCTTTTCTCTTTCTCAGCTTTCACGACGTAACATCGTTATTCATTACGCGGCGCGCTAATCGATCTATCACCACTAGGTATATCAGGCTTATTGGCGACAATAGTCCAGTCAGTAACGATAGACCGATCCCAGTACAACGTGACATGGTCATTTTCGAGAGCTGGGTCGGGCACATACTTGTAATATGGTACCTCAGAGTCCACAAGTTTGTATTTCAAAGCAAGTTGCTGGTGAATAATCCTGGCCACTTGGTTATGCCTGTGCAAGTACTCGCCGTTAGCCAGACGAGAACAACCAGAGATAATATGTCTGATGGACTCACCCGGACGGTGGCATGCCCGACACACGTCAACCGTCCCGTCCTTCATAATATGTCTCCGGTAGTTATTCGTCAAAATAACTTCGTCCATAATTGCACAAACAAAACCTTCAGTTTCCCCAAAGAGGTCACCGAAACGTAGCCAGGATACGGACGCTAAGAAATCTACACCGGGCTCGTGTAGAGCCCGATAGAAGCGTCCGTGAAGCTCCTTGCTTTGCCATACCGCCTTGCGGTCATCTGTAGTAAGTACTACAGGTTTGCGCCAGTTCTCTTTAGCCATGGAGAGCGGGGTGAACCTGTTGTCCACTGCGACCACATCACGGTGCATACCCACGTCGGCGTTTAGAAAATATTCCCTGAGGTTGCACACCTCGCGGTTGTGGAGGGTCTTCGCATTTAAAAAACCTCAACCCCCGCACTTCCGCGGGATGTACAGTCTCATCACCGATGATCGTGGGTGATGCATCCGGTTTGCGGTCAGTAGTGTACGGACCCTCCTATCCAGGGCGTCTAGTTTGGTCTGAGTCCATTTGAGTATACCGAAAGAGTACACCAAAACCGGCATGACCCAACCGTTGAAGGCGCGCACCTTGTTTCCGCCCGAAAGAAGACTAATTAATACCTTCTTCAGGCGACCAAAGAAGCGCTCCTTCAACGATTGCTTCATGTCAGCAGCATTAATGCCCAACGCTTCCGACATACCCAAATACTTATAGGTTTCGGTTGCGGAGAGGGCTCTAAGGTTTATGGAATCCGAGAGTTGAATCCCCTCGGATTCCATAATCTCCCCTCGCTTTATATGCATGACTGCACATTTGTCCACACCAAATTCCATCCTGATGGCGCTACTGAAAGTTTCAGTTACCTTCAGTAACTCCATCAGTTGTAATTTGTTAGGGGCGAAGAGTTTCAAGTCATCCATGCAGAGGAGGTGAGATATGACCTGACCACCTCTCTTCAACCGATAGCCTAGACCTGAATCCTCCAGCAATGTGCTTCGAGGATTTAGGGCTAAGCAGAACTAAAGTGGACTCAAACTGTCGCCCTGAAATATTCCCCGTTTAATCCATACAAGCTCATCATTCCCCTGGATCCGTCGACACCCTGGATAGCGAAGGACCGTCCTCCATTGCCCCATATACGACTCAAGGAAAGTACGTAGAGTTGCATCAATCTTGTACAACTCCAGCACCCTCATGAGCCCTGTATGTGGCACTGAGTCGTAGGCCTTCTTATAATATAGGTATATCCAGTATGTCGACAGATCCTAGCGGGATCGACGAACCTGTTGGCTAATGGCCATGTCGATGAAGAGTAGCTCCTGAGTACCGCGGGACCCGTTCCTACATCCATTTATATTATTATTATTAACAACTTTTACTATGGGACCAAATCCCAAAGATATTCCCTTCATTTTGACGCGTTATGCGAACATAAATGGAGGGAGCAGCAGATTTTTTTTCGCGATTTCGGGTTTGGTCTCATAGTAAAAGTTGTTCATAATGATGAGTTCAATGAGCCCCTATTGTTATGGTATATCAAAAGGAACACGTTGTTTATATAGTATTAGTAATGGCATGTATGTATATTATCAAACACCAACTAGTTTTCCAAACGTGGCGATTCAACTTATGCTAGTTACGTCACGATGGTTTATCGAAAATATACAGGCGGGTTTAAAACACAGGCGTCTACAACGTGTTTCTGGATGTTCGACATTAAATGAAAACGAGCACAGTACTACTCCATTGAAACATTTTAAAACACGAATATTAGTAGTTAATGGAAAATTTTAAAAATTGTAGTTTTCAAACAAAATAAATAGTAGAATCAACTGCATAAAAAGTAAACACGCTTTATCTTCGCAAAGTCACTGATCAACGGTGCGGTGCGGGGTGCGGGGCGTGGCGGCGGCAATGTTTACCTATTATTACGGACTCAGATCTACATCATGTTGAAAAATAAGCAAATGAAAAATAATTTCCTGTGGCTAAAGTATTCATTGTATTTGATTGATTTTTTGTATACGGGCAAAGAACGTGATTCTCTTTACGTGGTTTAAAGGAATGTCAATCCTCCTGTTACACGTGGTATAATCAAAAATACCTAGATGTCTAATAATTGGTTAAACCGAATATATGGAAAGTCCAGATAAATGTGTTTTGGATAATTAATTATCTACAAAAGATAATACAAAGAACACGTACTCCTTTTGTTATCTGTAGTCTTAGTAAACTAGTCGGTATCAAACACAATGTGTTAATTTAGTACTCACTGATTATAGTAAATCGATAAAAATATAAAATTCAATCAACAAAAATGAAAACGTTAACATTTTTACTTACAATTTTTGTAATTAAACAGTGTGTCTGTGATGAGACAATAGAAATAAGTTTGAAACAAGGTATTGTTGTGGGTAAAGTAGAACGAACTTTACTTAAAAAGCAAGATTTCTATACATTTAAAGGAATACCTTTTGCGGAAACACCCACAGGAGAATTAAGATTTAAGGTAAATTTGCAAAGTATTTGGGGTAACCGAACCTGTGAAAACAGTTAAATATTTGAACGACTCACTTAGATTTATAGTTAAAATTGAAAGGTAAAAATTAAAAGCTTCAGGGTTTATTCAAAGGATTTAATTGTTTTTTTTTTTCAGTGGTGGAAAAAGATTTTGTGAGTTGGTTTTAATTAATGGTAGCAAGGGTTCCTTTTATAGAGTAGTATATTTAGCCAATTTCATTGTTATTTTATCTTTTAAATGTTCATTAATAATATTTTAATGCAAATCAATTAAAACTTTACCTAGATACTTGTCTTGGCGTAGAAACTACAAAATATCTTAATGCCACTAATATGCAAACTCTGTTTTATTATTTCAGCCGCCAAAACCGCACAATGGTTGGATTGGTAACCTGGAAGCCTTTGAGAATAAACCAACATGCATGCAGTTCAGCTCCAGTATGCGAAACCAAGAGCCTTTTGGTATGTCTGGCTCCGAAGACTGCCTGTACGTGAGCGTCTTCACACCCGACGTCAAAGGAAATGCCCCTGTCATTGTTTTTGACTACAACGATCAATTCAGGACATGGTTCAATGGCACCGACACTTATTCTCCTCACTTTTTAGTTGAAGATGGTGTTATTGTCGTCACCATCAGTCATCGACTTGCCATTCTCGGATATTTGACCACTGAGGACGGTGTTATTAAAGGCAACAATGGTTTGAGAGACTTTATTTTAGGACTTGAATGGATTAAGGATAATATAGAACAGTTCGGTGGTGATCCCGCTAGAGTAACACTGATGGGAAGTCGTGGTGGAGCCGCACTGGCTGATATACTACTTTATTCAAAAAAAGCAAAGGGTCTATTCTCTGGTGCAATCCTTCAAAGTGGAACCTCTTTGGAAGCCATGTATTTCTCGCAAAATCTTAAGAAGAAGGCATTCCAACTCGGTGGCGCTTTGAATATTACGGCGGCTGATAGCAAGGAATTGTTAGAAGAGCTGCAGAAGTTAGATGCTGAAAAAATTCTACTCGCTGAAGTTGATACTATAGATACCGAATCAATCGACAAATATCAGATAAGTTCGTTTCCTTTCGCACCAACTATTGAAGATGATACTGAAAATGCAGTTCTTACAACATTGCCAGAAAACGGGAAAGTAGTCAATGACGTTCCCGTTATAATTGGTTTCAATTCTCGAGAGGGTCTAGATATAGTATCTCAATTAATATTTGAACCGAGCCTCGTGAATGATGCCATCGAAAAGAACATAGTAAAGCTTCCAACAAGGACCAACTTTAGATTCGAACGCGAAAGTTCTAAATACAAGGAAGCTGGGAAAGATATTGTAAACTTTTATATGGAAGACAAATCGCTTCATTACGCAAATATTCTGGAGTATGCTGTGTACATGGCTGATGTTTTACAGAATTATGCTGTAGATTTAGCTGCACATAAACTAGCGGAAGATCTGACGTCTGACGTTTTTTACTATGTCTTTGACTTCAGAGGACAGTGGAATGAAAACAGCCAGTTATTGATGACCAGGGCACGGGCAAGTATGGGACACCATGGAGCCACCGTCGGTGATGAGTTGTGTTACTTGCAAGTTTGCTCTCGTATCAAAAAGAGTTACGATCAGATTCTGGCCCTACCAAGTGAACAGAATGAGGTGAAAGTAATGAAGAAGATGGTTCGTATGTGGAGCAATTTCGCTAAAACAAGGTATGTTTAAAGGAGTTGCGTAGTTCTTTAAGAATTTTTTTTTAGGTATATTAAGTCTGTTTTTGTTACGTTACGTTGAAAGCAAATTCCTTTCGTATGCATGCAATGATCCTAGTCACTCAAACGTTCATATGTAAAAGAGCCCTTTATTTCTCAAAACTACAATAAATATACTCAAAATGTAACGTCTTACATAAAAATAAATTACCTGAACGATATCGCTACACGTCAATAACTACCTCCGTTTTGCTTAAAACACGCAAATATGTTTAGGATAATGAAATCATAAGTAAAACGTCTTACAAACACTACTTCAATAGGATAGTTACAAAACAGAGCCATCCCTCATTCCACTTTACCCCGTACCCACTATATTTAATAGTCGAACTCTAATTTCAGGAATCCCACACCATCAACAGATGACCAAGTTCTAAAAGGCATCACCTGGAAGCCGATAAGCAAAAACCCCGACACCGACTACCTCCACATTACGAAACAAATCCGAATGAAGACCAACCCTCTCGGAGAGAGGAAGCAGTTCTGGGAAGAATTCTTGGAGAAGTATTCCAAGATGGCCGTAGATGGTATTGTTAATGATGAAGCAAGGGAAGAACTATGATGACCTGTTACCTGTTTGGTTTAGTGAATAAGAATTAAAATTGAATGTTTTTTTGGTTGACTAGTGTCTGATTATTTTTCACAAAAACTTTAATCATTATTATTTTTTTTTTTTTACTTTTAACTTTATTACACAACACAATTAAAGTTCTCTTAAAATTGGGAGAATATAGAAAACTTGTCTATGGATTTATAGATGTACAGGAGTGATTCCTGCGGGGTAATTGCGTAACACACTTAACAGTAGCAATGGCTTTCATTTTGACAGTTCAACAACATTCATTGCGTTATTTACGTTGTTGAGCAGACAAATTTTTCGAACATATTTTTCGAACATATGAAGCAATGGATTAGCAGTATTCTTCAAAATCATTCAGATTGTGATTGAAAGTGTGTTACGCGATAAGGGTGCTGGCCTGTGCCAATGCCAAATCGTGAAAATCTGTTCGTTTAGGAAATTAACAAACTTATTTTTACCACCAAGAAGCTATCTTCTTTGGACCAACTAGGACCAACTACTTAGTTGCCGGTAGAATTATCATGTCATTGGTATGGTGGTATTTAATTTTATCATTATTTTAATTATTTTGATGTGAGGACTATGTGATTCATTTTCTTTTCTTTTTTTTAATATAATTTTTAACGATTGTCTGGCATTTTGAATACTAGCGGCCTACCCAAGTGTCCTTTCTTTGATATTGTTCGTCGAGTCGTTGAGCTCCTTAAGTTCTGAGTTGATCTACACGATTGCTGACAAATGCGTGCACTGACAGGACAGGTCCACTCAAATCTGTGTGGTTCTTTCCTCAAAAGACCATCTCAAACACTAATCTCATATAGCCTGACCAAGATTATGTCTGTACTTTTAAAGAACCTCTGACTTTGTTGGTTTCGGTCTTTCATCTTAGAGTAGTCGATTAGGAAAAACCGACCTCACATATTTTTAAAACTTTGATGTTGACGTTAAAAATGTTTTTTGAACCAATTTACAGAAATAAATATAATTTAGATAAATGATAATAATTGACCAAATAGTTTGTAACGCCCACCGTGAGTAAACTAAGCGGTGGTACCGTTGGCCAACGATCTCCTTACCAACTTATAAAACACTAGCTTTTGCCCGCGACTTTGCCCGCGCGGACTTCGGAAATTATCCCACGGGATCGTAACTACGGGAATAAAAAGTAGCCTATGACCTAACCCAGGCCATGATCTCACTGTGTGCCCATTGAATCCCGTTTGACCGTTAAGGCGTGAAAGTTAACAGACAGAGTTACTTTCGCATTCATAATATTAGTATGGATGGATATGGATTAAGTATATACAGCAAAATTTACTTCAATATAGCAATATAGCGGAATCTATCAACAATACCTGCTTCGCATATTTTTAAAGAAACTTATTATAATTAATACTTTGTTCACAGCCGCCATACACGGTCTTAACTTGAACACATTGTATTCAAAACATTCTTGAACAACAGCTAACGACTTGAAGTTTACCTGAACAGGCTTTAATAACACTTATTGGCTGATAATTAAGTTGTAAGAGAAAATATTATGTACGTAACATAGATACTTAAGGAAAAGTTTTAACAAACCGAAGTTTCCCTGTTAGATCGTAGAAAGTTTATATAATATAATTACGCAAACAATTCATTCGAGTATCTCATATTACAAACACAAAAATTATTTAGGGCGGATTCAACCAAACAGGAATAAATTTTATTCTCTGAATAAAATTGACGTCTTACAGTTTTTCTATGGAAAATCTGTCAAAAATTTAAAATGTATTCGCTGGATTAGACCTACACTAGGTATAAAACTTTGGTCGAACCCGCCCTTATTGACATAAAACAAATTGTACACAAAAGATAAAATTCTCTGACTCCAGCGCTAGTTATAACTGTGGTAGGTACCTATATTAGCAGTATATCGTCCCCGTAGAGCGAAAAGTCACTAAGTCTAAAAAGTTTTTCTTAAGTTATAGTTCTTATAATATAAACTGGTATTTTATTTCCTTTAAAATAAAGCTAAAAAATAAAGGTATATAATAGGAAGCCAAAATTATGACGATTTATATTTTCAAAAACTTTATTTACTCAAAACTGGGTTTTACGACTTAATGATTTTTCGCTCTACGGGGACGATATATTAGCCGTGTGGTTCCCAACAAAGAACTTTCAGAAAAGCCATCCTTTTTACATCCGAGGGAGTTCCTAACAGAAAACGACGGGATATCGTTAGAAGATACTGTGGCGATAAGGACGCAATTGATCAGCATTAAACATTTCTGCGGTAGAGAATTGCGGTGGAGAAACGGGTGCCTACTATTAAGGAACACATCTGCCTACCCTTTCGTTGGAATAGTACTTTACTTTCACAACGCACTTTGCTCAAGAATGAGAAACAATCGTTCAAATCTAACAACTAGCGCCATCTGATATGAATGATAGAGAACTGCATATACACAGTGTGCTTTCAATATCTTAAACATAGATGGCGCTAAAATACAAGTTCAGTGGAAAATTCAGTTTTCTTGTGTGATGTCCTTTTCCTTCGAAACTACACAAGCATGAACCAGAAGTAGCCTGAAGTAATTAGTAAGACAGGTATAATATGCTAATAACACTGAACCTTATCGGTTACCTATTTCTTATACAGTCAGTTTATTGTCAGTTTACATTTTACACATGAAGATACTGCAGCAATCCATTAGTAACTTTGAACTATGCAAAGGTAAATAAAAATAGCAATTACACAGGAGGCATGTAGGTAGTTTCAAGCCAACATAATTATTAAGTTGAATGTATAATTGCTTACCGCAATCAACCTCTTCAGTTATCAGTCCAAATTATTAACACCACTAAAGTCAATTATTCAACAATGACACAGTATATTAAAGTAGACAAAGATGTTAAAAAAAAATGGAAAGTAATATATATTATATCAAGAGTTATGTTTTTTCAAGGAATGTAGTTAATAAATCCAAGTGCATGGTTGCATTCAACTCGTTAAGACTTAATTAATGGTGATGTCACAGTGACAGAAGTTTTATCGCTTTGAACATTTTTTTTTTGTTTTTTATTCTGTATTGTGTCCCACTGCTGGGCAAAGGCCTCCCCTTTTTCCTGCCAAACGTTTCTATTTTCTTTGCTTTGTTTTCTTCTTTTTGCGATTTCTGGCCTTGTTGGCCCTGCAAACATGACCAGGTCGACAAAGCACCTTCGCCGCGGTCTGCCTTTACGACCATGTCCTCCCATCAGGCGTCCAGTGAGTGACGATCTTTGCCAGTCTCTCTTTCCAGGTGCATTCGAGCGACGCGGGCAGCCCACTCCGACTTCAGCCAGTCAGTTTTCTCCAACATCCGCTACTTGAGCTATGAAGAATATTTTTTAGTTTTAGGTCGTCCAAAATCGTCCAAAATTCAAAAACCTGTCACTACATGACAGGTAACTTTCACGATTTTCCAAGTTTATCTTAAGCTACAATTAGCACATCATGAACTGCGTGCCACCTTAACATGGGCCGTTAATGTAATGTAATCTGTTATATAATCTTGTAGGTTACACACCATACCGACCGGTTTGACCGGTCGTTAACATGTTACCATCAGTGACTCGTAAGTACAGACACCAGCACATCAAGCTGTCCGAAACTGTCAAATTTTCCCAATCAACCTTGAATCTAATGCTTTTGCGATAAAGTTGAAAATCTATTAAAGAAATTTGACAGGTCGTAGTAGCTTGATGTGCTGCCGTCCAAACCTAACTGCTTTAGTAAACTAACCTTTAAAGTTATTTTGAGGAATTGAGGAGTACACTAATGGCCGATTCCTATAATTTACGCACCGTCATTGGTTAAAATTAAGACTCTTGTATCTTTACCAATAATGAAGCAAAGACTTCATAGCTTTGCATAGTAGACCCTCCCTTATGGAAGTAGCTATTACAAGTAAAATTAGCTTACGAATCTATTTATGTATATGCCCAGTTTGGCTATAAAAATGCTACTATTTGATAAGCAAAACGATTCGTTTTTGTTTATAGAAACCAAGCATTACTAAAGTAATGATACTTATGACGATTACTGTGGTTAGTGTTATAGTTTTAAGATTTCATTATCTTGGTTTGTAATTAATTGGTTTGTATAATTTGTAGTAAACGGGGAATAATAGTTATTTGTTATACAAGGCTGCAAAGTTGTTTTTTGGCGCGAATACCTTGCTCAGGTTTCAATACAAGTATTCGCGCCAAAAAAGCAGTCTTACCGGATGCAGCTGGATATCAGTATTTTACATGGAGCGACTGCCTATCTGATCTCTCCACAACCCAGTTACTGGAAAATACGATATTTATTCATATACTAGCTGCGCCCCGCGACTTCGTTCGCGTGGATGTCGTAAGATACACAATATAATAAAATAACAGCCACATTTTAATAAAACTCCCTCGGCCCCCGACCTGTCGCCAACCGTTGCGTTGAATTGCCAGCCCGCACTATTACTTCGTTTTCGCTTAGTGTTCTTTGTGTCTTTTTCTTTCTGCTCGGCTCCTAAGGGTCGTAGCGTGATGTTAAATAGCCTATGACTATCTTCGAGAATTAGGCTACCAAATGCAAAAAGAATTTGTTCAAATCCGAATTTTTGTTCATAATTTCATGACTCTTCATTTTTCGCGCGGAACCCTCATTATTTTTCTAATATAAAAGTAGGTAGCCTAAGTTACCTGCCGTAACATCAGTTAACTGCCAGTGAAAGTCCCGTCAAAATCGATCCAGCCGTTTCGGGGATTAGCCGGAACAAATAGACAGACAGACACACAAAAATATTAAAAATTGCTTTTTTGTTACAAGAACCGTTCATAGGCATTTGTAAAAAGTTGTTATTTTGACATTACAAACAGACACTTCAGTTTTATTTGTTTGTATAGAGAGATACTTTATTGTACACCAGATTATATGATACATTACATAGAACCCCTTCCCCCCCGATTCCCCTTGGCAAGACTGGTTGTCATATCAGACTTTCAGGCTTCTGACTACTCGTAACGACTGTCAAAGATATGAATGACAGCCGGGAATTGTTTAACGTACTATCCGAGGCATGGATGGGTCTCGGTATGTTATGGATGATCACCCATCCACGGACTGACCTCGGCAAGCGTTGCTTAACCTACTGTAAAACTTTATTGTATTCAAATCTTACTTGCTTACCTACTTATTTCTCGAATATTTTTTTCATACTCTGATGTAATAGGTGTAGGTAATTCCATGCAGAATCGAACAAGGTTTTGCAAATGCCAATGATGCAATGATCGACTTGACAAAACGTCAAGATTTCTGTGCTATGTCTAAGTTAAATATTAATGTAATATACACATAAACCTTCTGGAACAAATTCTCTAAGTGATGGTGACACCCGTGTCAAAATCCGTTGCGTAGTTTAGAAGTACAACGCGGTGACACAGACATACCTACACGAAGCGACTTTAATTTTTATTATGTCTAATATGGCAAAAATTGCACCAATGGGTATGGAAATTGACTTGCAGCAGCCTTGATAATATAGTTGTAGAAATATCAGTATTTATTTTTATAGCTAAATTCGTTAAATTGATGATGTTTTTGAACCCAAAAATTGACTTTCTATTTAAATCGTAAGGCCGCTATCCCACTGGCGTTTTACGAGCGTTGGCGCTTCTCCAACGTCTGCGCAACGTTGGCGCTGCGCAGATATTGGAGAAGCGCCAACGCTCGTAAAACGCCAGTGGGATAGCGGCCTTAAACTTATTATTTCATCCTATAAATTAAAACATTGTATGCAATATAACACAACTAACTATTTAGACTAGGTCCTAAATTAAATGACTAACTAACTACACAAATATGTAAATACAAAAACAAAAGGCGTCGAAGCACTCGTCCACATCGCTGTCATCCGGAAACGTGTCCAGAAAACTGGCAACATTGCCACGTTGAATGGCATTGCTAATTGTGGAGCATTTTTTACAAAACGATACATCGTAAAATAATTTGTTATTCAATTTCATTTAACATACCCTATCTAAACCCTAATAAATAAATAAATTACAAATAAATTATTTTACGATGCATCGTTTTGTAAAAACACTCCTCAGTTTTATTCTAATCGTAAACGTTTTGGAAACGAGGTTTGCTCCGTGTGTCTCTTGGGAAGAATCTGAAAGGGTTTTCACGTGGGAACTCTTCCAAAAAAATGGCTACGTAATGTTTTAATTAACTAAAGTTAGCCATGTAAGAGGGGCAATACCATTCGGACGCACGTGTCCAGCAGAAGACTGATAGGTTATTATCTGCTAAATATTGGGCTGGCCATCTATGTCGAAGGACCGATGGCCGATGGAGCAGACGAGTCCTGAAGTGGAGCCCGCGTATAGGCAAGCGTAGTGTGGGACACCCCCAAGCTAAATGGACCAACGACCTTAAGAAGGTGACTGGGACAGACTGGATGCGGAAGGTGGAGGACAGGGTGTAGTGCAGCCTGGAAGAGGCCTATGTCCAGCAGTTGACTGCGATAGGCTGAGGTGATTGATTGATTGGGCAGTTCTATGACATCTCATTAACCTACGTCTCTACATACTACGTACTTAGATCATTTTAAACCATAAAGGTGCATCTAGCGTAGGTAGGTAAGTACTTTCGAAAAAAGAAACTTTCGAAATCTGACAAAGATCGTTTTGAAAATGAACAAATCAAATTACAAATGTGAAAGGTTGATAATGCATGAGCAGTCTTGATATTTGCGTCATCAATCGCACAACTGTGGCAAATTAATAGGCATGGATAAATCTTAAGCCTGAACAGCGCCATTATAATAACATAACAGCCTGTAATCCCCGAAAGGTTAGGTAGAGGTGTACCTATAGTACACCCACATTATAATGGCCGCAAATTTTCGTACAATTATGCCATAGATATCTCCTAAGCAGATTGGTACCTACACAAGTGTAGTACTGCAGCTCTTTTGTTAAATATTAATGCTTGAAAGGAATAGCTACATAGCTGCTGAATTATTGTTGAATTCAATTAAAGAAATATTCGACAAAAAGTATACTTAGAGGTATTTACTTCTTACATCGATAAAAACAGAAATTTGTATTTAAGCAAGAAAAAACTGATAATCCTTGAAGTGTTCTTAGATATATTTGCCAGTCATAAATAGTATAATGAGCAAGTATTTGCAGTAGTGATTAGGGGTTCTTACCAAACTCAAACTCAAAGCATTTATTTCAAATAAACTAATTACAGGCACTTTTGAATTGTCAAAGAGTCGGTCAGTTAGACAGAAAGTTGAAGCTAGTTGCCCATTCCAAAGCGTAGATCTCTATGGAGAAGAACGGGCAAGAAACTCCACGGACACTCTTTTAAATCAAAATATTGTTACAAAATATTGGTTATATCATTCATGTTGAAATTAAGTATGTGAGAACAATGTAGAAAGACGTGCACGTTAAAAGCGTCCGCAACAAAAAGATAAGAGTAAAAAACGATTCAAAAATTAAAATAAGCCGTGGCAGCTAAGAGATGACCAGTCCCTACTGACGGCGCCCGTTCACGAACATGTCGCATGGATCAGCACCATTCAGCTCAACCATTTTGAAGGGAACTTAATGATCCAACACATACTTACCTATAATTATTACTTATACACACAAATAGCCAGATGGGCTTATGGCCGATTCTTATCATTTACGGACTGTTATCGGTTAAGACTCTAGTATCTTTACCAATAATGAAGCAAAGACCTCATAGCTTTGCATAGTAGACCTTCCCATATGGAAGTAGCTATGACAGGTAAAATTAGCTTACGAATCTATTTATATGCCTTGTTTGGCTATAAAAAATGTTACCATTGGTAAGCAAAACGATTCGTTTTTGTTTATTGGAATCGAGCATTACAGTGTCACTCATCTATTAGGGGTCTGAGCTCTAAGTGAGTGCGGAGTGTGTAATAATAATTTATTATTATTTGATATTTCTCGGGACCCTAGGGTCCCGGACCTTTGGAAGACATATGAGGGGCCGAAGCCAACTCGCAGAGACCCGTTAGACGCTTTCAATGGAAATAAGGCACCAACCGACGATTATCCCTGTGCGTACTATGCAAGTACACCCAAGGACAACCCCCGGTTGGTGTAGGACTATTGCAGGATATGGAGACTAAAAAAAATTAAAAAAAAATATATTGGGCTATGGGTTTGGATGGCTAGAGTGGACTGGTTATCTAAAACTATGGAAGGACTATGGCCCCTGCCTGACCAATGTTTGATAAATACAATACACGGATAAAATGGCAGGGGGTGACTTGCACACTCAACAATGGGCCCCCGGAAACGGTCGCTAGCACATAGTGTCGTAGCGACAAAGGGGCAACATGTCTTGAGGTGCTTAAGAGGAGTGGAGAGGTATTCCACGGCTATCAGGACAATCCCGGAAGTACGGTCAAGATCCCTATCAGCATCTTACTGGACTACTTCCTTCCTCCGAGCACGTTTGCTCTTGCGAATCTCTACTCAAGCCAGCCAATAAAGGCAAGAATGAGGTGGAAGGTCAGTTCTCGTCGGTGTTCACTCCAGCCGGCTAATAAAGGCAAGCCAGAGATGAGGAACATGATTTCTCCCGGGAGATAGGGTACGTGGGGTCGCTACTGCCCAGCAGCTCTTATTATTATTTCCTTTATTTCATTAAATACATGTAAATTATATTTTTAAATATTAGAATATAAAAAGTATAAAAACATTTAAAAATATAAAAATAGTAGCCCACCGGTATCGGGAACAGGGTCCAAGCTACCGGCGGTCAGGGCTCCAGAGAGAGGAATCTCCTAACAATGCGAGCCGTGTCCAGAAGTACCGCTTTCTGAATCAAGCCCTTAATCCAGCTGCCCAACGAGAGCCTCCTTAGGTGTTGGTCGAGGCTCTTGGCAATTAAGCCATTGGCTGATACGACTATCGGCACAATGATCGCTGAGTCCACATCCCACATGTCGACAACCTCGCGGGCCAAGTCAAGATACTTGATTTGTTTATCTTTCTCGGCTTTCACGAGGTTCCCGTCATGCGGGACAGCTATGTCAATAATCATTGCGCGCCGCTCTATTCGATCCACCACCACTATATCAGGCTTATTAGCAACAATAGTCCTGTCAGTGATGATGGATCGATCCCAGTACAATGTGATATGTCCATTTTCGAGAACTGGGTCGGGCACATACCTGTAGTGCGGCACTTCCGATTCCACAAGACTGTATTTCAGAGCAAGTTGCTGATGGATAATCCTGGCTACAAGGTTGTGTCTATGCAAGTACTCTTCGTTAGCTAGACGAGAACACCCGGAGATGATGTGTCGGATTGATTCTCCCGGACGGTGGCATGCCCGACAGATGTCAACCGTGCCGTCCTTCACAATAAATCTCCGATAATTGTTCGTCATAATAACTTCGTCCATAATTGCACAGACAAAACCTTCGGTTTCCCCAAAGAGGTCACCAAAACGCAGCCAGGCTACGGACGCTAGGAAATCTACATCGGGTTCATGTAGGGCCCGGAAAAAGCGTCCGTGAAGCTCCTTTCTCTGCCTTATTATTATTATTATTCGTTTATTTATTTTCTTTCTTATCTATTTACATTTTTAAATATTTCTAATAAAAATATATACAAAAAAACATTTAAAAATATAAAAAAATTGAGATCCGCCGGTATCGGGAGCAGGGTCCAAGCTACCGGTGGTTAGGGCTGCAGAGACAGGAACCTCCTCACAATACGAGCCGTATCGAGGAGTACTGGCTTCTGGATCAGGCTCTTGATCCAACCGCCTAACGACAGCCTCGAGAGATGTTGGTCGAGGCTTTCGGCCATCAGGCCATTGACCGTTACAACAATCGGCACAATGACAGCCGAGGTCACATTCCACATGTCAACAACCTCGTGTGCTAAGTCGAGATATTTTATTTGTTTCTCTTTCTCAGCTTTCACGAGGTTCTCGTCATGTGGAATGGTAACATCGATAATCATTGCGCGGCGCGCTAATCGATCTATCACCACTATATCAGGCTTATTGGCGACAATAGTCCTGTCAGTGATGATAGACCGATCCCAGTACAACGTGACATGGTCATTTTCAAGAACTGGGTCGGGCACATACTTGTAATACGGTACCTCAGAGTCTACAAGTTTGTATTTCAAAGCAAGTTGCTGGTGAATAATCCTGGCCACTTGGTTATGCCTGTGCAAGTACTCGCCGTTAGCCAGACGAGAACAACCAGAGATAATATGTCTGATGGACTCACCCGGACGGTGGCATGCCCGACACACGTCAACCGTCCCGTCCCTCATAATATGTCTCCGGTAGTTATTCGTCAAAATAACTTCGTCCATAATTGCACAAACAAAACCTTCAGTTTCCCCAAAGAGGTCACCGAAACGTAGCCAGGATACGGACGCTAAGAAATCTACACCGGGCTCGTGTAGAGCCCGATAGAAGCGTCCGTGAAGCTCCTTGCTTTGCCATACCTGCCTGCGGTCATCTGTAGTAAATACTACAGGTTTGCGCCAGTTCTCTTTAGCCATGGAGAGCGGGGTGAGCCCGTTGTCCACTGCGACCACATCACGGTGCATACCCACGTCGGCGTTTAAAAAATATTCCCTGAGGTTGCACACCTCGCGGTTGTGGAGGGTCTTCGCATTTAAAAAACCTCGACCCCCGCACTTCCGCGGGATGTACAGTCTCATCACCGATGATCGTAGGTGATGCATCTGGTTTGCGGTCAGCAGTGTACGGACCCTCCTATCCAGGGCGTCTAGTTCGGTTTGAGTCCATTTGAGTATGCCGAAAGAGTACATCAAAACCGGCATGACCCAACCGTTGAAGGCGCGCACCTTGTTTCCGCCCGAAAGAAGACTAATTAATACCTTCTTCAGGCGACCGAAGAAGCGCTCCTTCAACGATTGCTTCATGTCAGCAACATTGATGCCTAACGCTTCCGACATACCCAAATACTTATAGCTTTTGGATGAGGAGAGGGATCTAAGGTGCATGGAATCCAAAAGTTGAATTCCCTCGGATTCCATAATCTCCCCTCGCTTTACATGCATGACTGCACATTTGTCCACACCAAATTCCATCCTGATGGCGTTACTGAAAGTTCCAGTTACCTTCAGTAGCTCCATCAATCGCAATTTGTTGGGGGCAAAGAGTTTCAAGTCATCCATGTAAAGGAGGTGAGATATGACCTGACCACCTCTCCTCAACCGATAGCCTAGACCTGAATCCTCCAGCAATGTGCTTAGAGGATTCAGGGCTAAGCAGAACCAAAGTGGACTCAAACTGTCGCCCTGAAATATTCCTCGTTTAATCCATACAGGTTCATCATTCCTCTGGATCTGTCCACACCCTGGGTAGCGAAGGACCGTCCTCCATTGCCCCATACACGACTCAAGGAAGGTGCGTAGAGTTGCATCAATCTTGTACAACTCCAGCACCCTCATGAGCCATGTATGTGGCACCGAGTCGTAGGCCTTCTTATAATCTATCCAGCATGTCGACAGATCCTTGCGGGATCGACGAACCTGTTGGCTAATGGCCATGTCGATGAGGAGTAGCTCCTTAGTACCGCGGGACCCGTTCCTGCATCCATTTTGAGAGGCAGACATAATCAGATTACTCTCAATGTGTATATTCATTTTCGCTCTCAAAATGGATGTAAGAAGTTTATAGACCGTCGACAAACACGTGATCGGTCTATAATTCTTGGGTTCCGCGGGACTACCTGACTTATGGAGCAGGTGGGTAACGCCTGTTGTTAGAAACTGCGGTAGCGACCCAGACTCTAAGGCTGACTGGAACTGAGATGCCAGGCAAGTGTGTGAACTAGTTAGCCATTTCAACCAAAAGTTGTGCAGTCCGTCCGGTCCTGGAGATTTCCAATTCGGTAACGAACGGACTGCTCTGGCTACGTCAAATGGCGTTATCTGCACTGCATCCATCTCTGGTATAGTTCCACACACTCGCTCGACGTCCTGCATCCAGCCAGCCTCAGCGTGACATTATTATTATTATTTATTCGATTATCAGATTACAAGATCCATTATGGTTAGTAACAATTTGAGCTTATTAACTATATTAGTAGGAAAAAATAATTTGAATAACAATGTCAATTGAATAAAATTACAAATACAAACATGATTTAACCGTCCCAACTACGATGCTTTCCCAGAGCGAGTGTATAGGACACTAAAATTTATCAGAAACTATCCTCAGAATGCTGTTGCTGCTGCCGCGTACTCTGCGCAACAACGACGACACACGCTTGCGTCTTATTGCGTAAAAGTCATCCGTACGCGCTTCGGCAAACATCGCGGACGCACTGCAGAACGGCGGCAACCGCAACAACATCCTGAAGACGTTATTATATTGTAGCGCTGTATGCCCTTTGAGTATGGCTAACCCACAGGCTGCTCGTGTAGAAAGATTGGCAATATGCTTTGAATAGCGCTAACTTCACTTCAGCTGAGCAACGAGCAAACCTACGAGCCAGCATATTACCCCGGACCGCCAGCGCTCTGCGTTCACGTTCAATGTCCTCGTTATCCCTCCCTCGTTTTAAGTTTTGAGGAGCTTAGCTCAAAGACTTTTCGAAAATACTTATTCTCTGTTTTTGTAGCTACTCGTAGGTAGACGGTGATATGAAATAATATTTTCAAGTTAAAATTATTAAAGCCGCGGAAAGCAGTGCAATGAACTAAAATGCAAAAACTCAGATTAAAACTGTTCTTTATGCTCTAGTACAAGTTACAAATACCTAAGCAGTAAGAGTAGGTAAAAAATAGTTATGCTACAAGTGCGGAAAATAGGTGATTTTCGGCGAGTGTATTAGTTGACACGAGTTGGAGATCATCGTACGCACGTGTATCATACAACGTTCTACTATGCATTGTGCGAGGAAATAAAAAAAATATTAAAATTTACACAGATCGAATCCGAACTAATCAAGAAATTAGTAAAATGGCGGGCTTATTTTAAATACATGAGCGCTCAGCATACATATCTACTATCGCGCATGTGCAAATTGCTGCCACATCGTATTGCAAAAAGGCACGAGCAAAATATACGTTTAGCCAAACGTATTTAATGAATATTTAAAATTAATTTATTAATCTAAATCTAGACTAATTAATAATGCGTTAAATAAAGTATTAGTAAGTTTTATTGTACCTTTTATATGAATGATAATCTGAACTTGACTAATTTGTAACTTTTTTTCAAATAATAAAAACTCTGCGTCGCGTCGGGCTGACGACGGAGTTAAAAATTTAAAAAGAATTGAAAAGTAAAAAGCACTAGTGTGAAAAAGTGGCACTTTCCGCACAGTTTGGCTGCTTGGAAAACGCTCTTTTCGAGCACATGCATTGTAAAATAATTGACCTACCTCTAAGGGTCCCCGAAACGATCAATTGCAATTGTAAATGTTTACGTGATTGATACACATTGATACGCAAATTGATCGTCTACCAATCGCAACTGAAGCGATTGTCAATATTACCACAATATAAATTGATAGCAATTGATTATTAGCAATTGATCGTTTCGGGGATCTCTTACCGCTTATTTGTAACTTACTTGAATTGTGCACGATTGTTTTGTTAAATTAATTTGGCAAATAAAGATGTCTTTTTTTCCCAACAGACCGGCGTACATATCTAGACAGATATAGAATGATTTGTTGGGTTTTTGCAACGACACCGAGACTGGAGTTTGTACCCCTTGTAATATGACATATTCACTAAGCAAAGATATTACCTATCTACCTATTATTAGTGGCGGCTTGTTCTTAACACTAGAACGAGCCTTGTGCAAAAACTATGCAGACTACCTGCAGTACTGTCTCTCCTTTCTCCGTTAATCCATCCAAAGGTTGTATTTAAAAGATCGCTCTTAGCAATAAGACCGCCATTGTGTCACCTCTTGTAAAATTTATATATTTATGGTCTACATAATAAAGAGTATTCTATTCTATCTATCTATCTACGCATAATAGTACCTAGTTTAAATTATTAGAGAATTGTGACCAACCCAAATATCGTGTCTTCATGCTTAGCAACTAACTTGGAGATCACAGAGCTAGCCTCGGCGATGTTCTTGCCCTTCACTGACCTGATATCTAGATAGATACCTACTTATATTTAACTATACCCAGCTAAATCTACTCTTTGAAATCAAGGTAAACCTACGTACATGTACGGAAACTTGTTTGTTACCAATGGCGAAATCGCCAGTGTAGCCCGCGACATTCAAATTTTCTTACGTTTTTTTGCAATTGGCAGGTCAGTACTTGGTTGTATATTGATTAAAATATGATTCGCGACCGTAATTAATATGTGATTACAGAATTATAATCATTAAAGTCATCAATACAACTAACTAAGACCAAGTAATCCTATTGAATGACTATTTCATAAAATCTTGACTTTTGAGGATTATACTAACTTAAGGAGTTGTATTACTGATTCTTATGATTATAATTAATACATATTTGTTACGGTCGCGAATCATACTTTAATCAACATACACCCAGACACTGAGTTGCAAATTGCAAAAATCCGAAGAAAATTTGAATTTAGCGGACTACCTTAGCGCTTCGCCGTTAAATGAATAATCAGGGTTCGTAATATGAAGTATTAAAGCCATCATTATTTCGTTGCGAAAAAGGGATGGTGCTATAGGTCAAATATAGCTCGGTCTCTCTCTGACACTGGAAAAATGATAGCGTTAATTCTTCATAACACGACGGCCCCTGACTGAGAACTATTAAAGAAAAACGTAGTTTATGAAACGATTTTCCTCATGAATAACAAATGGTTAGTACTATTGCACAATACATCGTTTAAGTCGTAAATGCCGTACCTACTCTATCTCTGTAGGTACCTACTATGGCAGTAAACCTAATATTTGATTTATTTGCCTGCTGATGCTCAGCAGCATTTTAACAAAGCGAAATATCTACCAAAAGTTAATTAATCTTTTTTGTCGGTTTTGTGTTCCTTATTAAGGGATCTATTCGTTCACAAAAACAGATTTTAACATAACGTACTATTTTTGCTTGTATTCTTACTCGAATATAAAGAATTTTTACAAAGTGAAATATCTACAAGTAAATAGTTTTCACAAAGTCTGCGCGGTTAATTAGCTGTTACTTTTTTATAGAATGGCAACTTGATCGAAACATCACAAAAAAAAAAAGAACTGAAAATGAACATGCCGTCTGCAAGGAAAAAAGATGTTAAAAAGTTGCTAGCTTTTAGTGATCTGGACGATGAGGCTCAGAAGTTTAATGACGAAATCATCATCTCCCTAGCCTTCTCCCAACTATGTTGGGGTTGGCTTCCAGTCTAACCGGACGCAGCTGAATACCAATCTTCTACATGGAGCGACTGCCTATCTGACCTCCACAACCCAGTAACTAGGTAATACGATACCCCTTGGTAAGACTGGTTGTCAGACTTTCGGGCTTCTGACGACCCGTAACGACTGTCAAAGATCCACGAATGACAGCCGGGACCAACGGCTTAACGTGCTTTCCGAGGCACGGAGGAGTTTCGGTATGTAAAGATGGTCACCCATCCACGAACCAACCCCGGCAAACGTAGCGTTTTATGACGAAATGCTTACCGCAAATTCAGTTCCTGTAAATGAAAGTGATGATGATATAAAACGTGAGTTTGACTAATTTGAAACACTGCTATAAAGTTATTGCATTAAAAAAAATACAAATTACGGGTAATAGATATTAAGAAAAAAAATGAAGATATTTCGTTTATGTGAAAATTCGTGATTTTGATTAGTGATTTTAATAAAGAACCTGGTATAAAAAAGACAGTGTATTTTATTTGATATACTGAATGATTTTTTTTACCGTCTCGAAATTTTTACAGGGTGTTCTACCCATGAATATGAACAACATTCACTACGGGACCAACTCTGAAATCACGAAAAAAAATCTACTGTTTAATAGAAAAGTTCAAACCTACTTGACCAAAATGTATGAAACAGCAGATTTTTTTTTCGTGAACTCATAGTTGGTCCCATAGTGAAAGTTGTTCATGTTCATGGGTAGAACACCCTGTAAAAATTTCGAGACGGTAAAAAAAATCATCCAGTATAGGTGCCTGTAGGTATTCTTAAATCATTTGGTAAATTAATTTTATGTACGTCCTACCTAAAAAAGAAATAAATGATAAAAACCGCGTACTGAAAAAAACATTTTTGAAAATATTTCACTTTGTGAAAACGCTCGTTAGAACAGTCGCGAGAAAAATACCTTACACTTCAATATCAATATACGAGTATCTAGCCTTTTCTCAACTATGTTGGGGTCGGCTTCCAGTCTAACCGGATGCAGCTGTATTTTACATAGATCGGCTGCCTATCTGACCTCCACAACCCAGTTACCGGGTATCACGATACCCCTTGGCGAGACTGGTTGTCGAGCTTCTGACTGTCCGTAACGACTGTCAAAGGTCTACGAATGACTGACAGCCGGAACCAACTGCTTAATGTGCTTTTCCGAGGCACGGAAGGGCATGCATCTGCGGATCGACCTCGGCAAGCGTTGCTTAACCTTGAAGATCGACCTATGCGCCTGTTATTATTTAGCCACAAGCCCCTACCTTATTTCACCAATGAAACTGAACGCGATCAGCATATAACTACGTTTAAGGGCTGTCAGTGTCATTATTTTCTTTGAAATAATGACACTGACAGTTCAAGAGCTGTCAGCAGCTGGCGTTCAAGAACGTAGTTTAGATGTGCTGATCGTGTTCAGTTTCATTGGTGAAATCCGCTCTTAGGTACGCCACATTCAAAGCGATTTTCTCCTAAAGTATCGACAGGCATGCGTTATACAATATTTTGGTAGATATGAAATAATTTTAAAATGCGATCTTTGAGAAATTAAACGTTTTCATTGCAAGCGAATCGAGTTCGAGCGTATGTTGTAACTGCTGAATTGTGCGATGAAGATGTTTTTTCAATTAAGATTTCTGATTGACGGAGTAACCACATCTCTGTTTGTGCGCTGTATTTTTGAAGAGGCTTATGGGCTCCCACACAAAACTGCGATGCGATGCGACGTCGCAGTTTTGTGTGGGCGCCCTTTGTACACGAAGGTTCGATGTTTTGACCTACGACTTATGATTAGAACGACTAACAGAAATATGTATAACTGTGGAGAAAGGTCCAATCAGGATTATCGTTGATCCACAGTTTCACCCAAAGGTCAGTCACGATCATGAATACCTTATAGTTACGCACAATTCGAAAGCGTTGTTTCGTGATTAATGTAAAAGGCAACTTTGAGAAAAGGCCTATTTCATATTATACTACCTTCGTAATATCATAATGTAGGTATCATCGTCTGAGTAATTTATTTAAATCAAATTCAAACATTACATAACAACTGACAATAAGATTCATTTCCATAAATACACATACAGCACGACAGCGAGTGCATAATATATTGTACATACCTACATATAAATCTAGAACCTTCAAGGTAATCCAGGTGTATCTATGAGGGGACGGCTTCATACAACCCCATTCCTACCAGCTTCCCTACGGAACAACGACTGTACTTGAGTTAATTATTACTAAATAATAAAGTACATACATAGTCATATTATTATAACTGGCGAAATGTGCGTGTACTATAGGTACCTACATCTCTGCCTAACCCTTTGGGGAAACAAGGAGTGATGTTATGTTATGTTATAGCCATATTACAGGTATTTAATACAATATCATAAAATAAAAAGCATTACAAAAACTCGTATCTATAGTTATATAGGCGTTAAATTAAGAGAAGTAAAGGAATGACTTAAATTTTTGAGGTAATATTTAAATATACAAATAAGTACATAAGTTTACTAACATAAATGTAAGTTATCCTTTTTTGTTTACTAACCCATATGGATGTTGCTTATCCGAAATAAAGATTATTTTATTTTATTTATTTTAAATTATTTTATATTGAGTGTATGAGACCAGAACAATTTTTCAAATGGAAGTTGTAGCTTCACTACTGGTATCATTGTACGTACTCAGTTCCTACACTGACACTCCGTCATTTGCCATAACAACATCCAATAAGTCATAATTACTTTTAATTTTATTCATGGGTAAATAGTAAATCAATCAATCTGAAAAACCTTTTCCCAACTATGTCCAACTATACAGGATAAGTTTAAAAGGAGTGCGGATATTTCAGGAGGTAATCAGGTGCATAAAACTGGACAACTTTCCCCAAGGAACGTAGGTCGAAATCTTAAAATTGAAAATCGACTTTTCATACAAAGTGACTGGTCACGTGACTCAAGATTGTTTAAAAAGCATTGTTTGTTTGTATTGATTGTTTAGAAAGCGCCAGGGTAGCCCGCGAAATTCAAATTTTGTAAAACCATATTGAGTAACTGTTTATTTTTTCAAATAAATAAAATAAAATTTAAAAAAATAGTCTAATGGGCAAAATTAATGCTACAGAAAAAATCTTGACATACTGTCTCATCCAAAGAAACGATGGCTGGACTGTGTAAAAGATGATTAGGCTAGAAAGGGGTGACTACCGAGATAACGACTAATAGAGAAATATGGAAGAAAAATACATGTTGCGCCGACCATAAATAAATTGGTATAATGGCTGGAGAATTATGATAAGAAATAGGTACCTTTGTGCTCTTTATTTGTATGCATTTTTCTCCATTAAGTGTTTTGTGTGTACATGTATAAATACTTAAATAAAAAAATGGCTGCGATCTCTTCTCGTTCACCTGACTTACAGTTGATTGATCGTTATAACTGCGGATAATTATAATTACTTATAGCTTCGCATCAAAGACACTGCTCGGTAAATTCCACTTAATTAAGTATGATAAAAGCGATTAACTCTGCATTTAAAATAATTATAACCTACGATTTGCTTCGCAATAAAACTCCGTAACGGAATCGGTATCTCTGGTGTAAAATACACCTTTACTGCTCAATGTGTGCATAACCAGGTACCGTCGAAAAAGCTATTATTTTGATAGCTATACCTGAAAAAAACAGCCAAGTGCGTGTCGGACCACACACAGGAAAGGGTTTCGAGCTGGGATGAATAAAATTTTTACGCATGCACAGTATTTATTTTACCGAAAGCAAAATATTGTTTTACACTCACCGGCAGTAAATGTGGCAGCACGAATTTGTGAACAAAATAAAACTTTTGGAATTTGTTAATGAGATTAGACGCTAAGTAGCTTTTATAGTTGGTTTTACTCAATTATTTCACATAAGGTTGACTATAAATGGGTTCCGTTTTTCCTTTTGAGGTATGGAACCCTAAAATTTAACAATGATACGTAATTACCGTGTGAAAATAATAAAATGACTAAGTATACAATAGGTTTTGCAGCCTTCCTGATACCAAAAAAGAGGATGTAAAATTATCGGCCCAGCGATTATAATAGAAAATCCTAAATCCGACCGAAAATAAGCTTAATATTATGTTTTGACTTTTAATTAACTCGTAACATTTAACCATTCTTAATGCTTGTTTTGACTCAATAAGAAAGTGACAATCTCACGGAATCATTAATTTATCACCCACTGTAAAAACGTTCTAAGATTTGATTTTGAATAAAAAATTCGAATCTGCGCCATTTTTTCATCGAGGAAAGGAAGATTCGAATTCTTCCTCCTGTTTAAAAAAAAACTAAATCAATTTAATTTCTAAAGCCGGATCCAGACATGTGTAATGAGTAATATCATGCGAATAGTGTGGACGGCATACAAACGAGCACTGTGTTCGCGTTAGAATCCGACAGCCGACGGATCAGCGCGAGCGCCACCCCGAGCGTTACTTGTAATGCTCGTAGTACCGTGTCCACACGCAGAATTCACGTTACATTACACGATACATTATATTACACAATACACACGTTTTTTTTTTTTGTGGATGGGAAATCATCAAATGACTTCTCCCGCTCTGGGCGGAGCGGGAGGGCGTGTCAGACGTTTACTGACTAAAACCCACCCGTGTTCCTTCTGTTGCCTGTGCCGGGGCCACGGTAACTCTTTCGAACATCCTGCAACCCCGGCTGACACAATACACACGTCTGGATCCGGCTTAACAAGCAACACTACACTAACAATTAGGAACACCCTCTTGTCCCTCCGTACTCCTTTTCCTACCTCAATACTTTCTTTACTTTGCGCAAATAGCTTTCCTGTATATAAGTGTATAGTGTCATTCATTACTTTAAATGCCTCGTTGGTCTAGTGGTCGCAAGCGCTACTGCTGAGCATGAGGTCCTGGGTTCGATTCCCAGGTCGGGCAGTGTTATTGGGTTTTTCTATCTGGAATTTCTCAGTAGTAGCCCGGAGTCTGGATTTGTGCCCGGTTGATGGCAATAGGCTTGCCCCCTATTACATGGGACTTAAACATAACTGGCGAAATGTGGATGTACTATATAGGTTCACCTCTGCCTAACCCTTCGGGGAAACAAGGCGTGATGTTATGTTATGTTATTGCTTTAAATAATATTAAACTGTAATTTTTCATCATTGTAATATGCTCATTGTTCATTATGGTATCATCTTTATAATATACTGATCATATATCCGTCCTATACTAAATCCCGTTTTAATTTACACTCCTACCAACTTATCTGTGAAATGGCGAAAATTGGAACTACGGCCGTCATGTTGAAATATCATTCGATAGTTAGTGTATACTACCTACATTCGGGTTCTCTGGTTGTTTTGTCGTGATATTGCTGAATTTATAAAGTTAAATATGCCGAAAGCTATTAAAAGTAATGCTCGAAACATTATTCTAAAGGTTAAAACCTTTTTTGAAGAAGAAGCTCGGGCGGGGTCTCCGATTATTCCATTTAATCAAATATACAAACGAATTTCGGCAGCGATAGGTTAGTTTTGTCAACTTTCTTGTTATAAATTACCCGATACTTAACTAATTATTTAAGTCCACGAAATATTCGTTTCTATTCTTGCTGCAGGTTAGCGTAACGGTAACGTACATCTAATAGGTAACCTACTAAGTGAGTGAGCAAACTAACCTGCCAGATTTCAAATTTCTACTAACATTTATTTTATTATCTTATATTTCAGGTGTGAGTCAAGGACTAATTTCAAAAATAGTTAAGGAAGGGCACGCAGCAGAAGAAACTGGTACAAAAATTCGGACACCAGGCAAGGAGAGAAAACGTAAAAGTGGATTTGTGCATGTTGATGATTTTGACATGGGAGTTATACGGAGGAAAGTACATGAATTTTATTCTGCTAAAAAAGAGGTCCCTACTGTTAAAAAGCTTCTAGAGGTCTTAAAGACAGAAATAAATTACATAGGACAGGGAGAGAGTCTGCGAAAGCTGCTTCACAAGGTGGGATTTCGTTTTAAAAAATCTCAATCCAATCGGAAGGTTCTTATGGAGCGTAATGAAATATCAGCTTGGAGAGCTAAGTACTTGCATGCAGTGGATAAAAATAATAAATCTCCCGAGCCCCGGCCCATAATTTATTTAGGTAAATGTTGGCAAGGAGAGGGTGAAGACGGAGTATTGGAGCCTGTATCGAAAGGGCAAAGATATATTATTGTTCATGCGGGAGGAGATACTGGATTTGTTACAAATGCACTACTTGTGTTTAAATCAAATACAAAAAGTGGTGATTATCATGACGAGATGAATAGTACCAACTTTAAAAAGTGGGTTATTGAAAAACTTGTGCCTAATTTACGAGAGCCATCCATAATAGTGTTGGATAATGCTCCTTATCACCGTATTTGTGTGAATAAAGTCCCAAATACGAATTCCTTAAAAAAAGACTTGCAACTATGTTTTTTTTTTAATTTTTATTTATTTAGAGGCTTTTGGTTATCATACATAACCATATCAGCCCCATCATAACTCATAACAAAATTATTTTTACGAACTAAGAGACAAGAGACGCTCTATTAGCTAAATAGCTGCAAACAAAACTATCAATTTTCTTAGCCTCCTCACTACAGGGTTTAGACAAAAAACATTGAACAGCACCTAAATCTAACTTACTAATTTTTAACTCTGCCAATAAGGCATCTCTTTCTCTGCGATTACGGACACATTCCACCAACAAGTGATGGACATCCTCCACATGGTTGACCCAAAATAAAATTGACTACGGAGAGAATTTGACTAAACCTCAGCTTTTAGAAATAATTAAGAGAAACAAGCCTGAACCTGTATATGAGATTGAAAAAATTTTAGAAGACAATAGACACAAATGCTTATATTTACCACCTTATCATTGTGATCTCAATCCCATTGAACTCATATGGAGTACAATGAAAAGAAAAGTTGCTGATGTAAATATTGAGCACAAAAATGCTGAAATTCCCCGCCTAGTTAGAGAAGCTTTAGACGCTATGACAGTTCATGAGTGGGCACAGCATTGTAAACACGTTCGCAGGTTAGAAGGAGAATACTTAAAACATGATTTGTATTTAGATAAACCTTTTATTAGATATAGAAGTGGTAAGTGACACTGAAACCGAAAGCGATAGTGATAATGATGATAGTGGTACGGAAATAAGCGGAGTATGGCCTCACAACCAGGATGAAGTTGTGTATGCAGGTTCATCTAAAGATCACAATTACTGTAAACCTGGTTTTCAATAAATCATTGTAAAGCAATTTGTTTTTTTTTTATTACACTACACTACCAATAGGTACCACTGCTAATTATAATTAGTCAAATCTGGTGTTAGGGGTTAGGTACCCCAAATAACGGTAGGAGGGGTTCTCATCGGTGTCGAGTCGACGATGAAGTACCTGGGACTCGTCCTCGACAGCCGGTGGAATTTCGTGGAGCATTTCCGACGTTTGGCTCCCAGACTGGAGCGGGCCGGGGCTGCCTTGGGGCGGCTCCTGCCCAATCTGGGGGGTCCAAACGCCTCCTGCCGGAGGCTCTACGCGGGGGTCGTGCGGTCCATGGCCCTTTACGGAGCTCCGGTGTGGGCGCGTTCCGTGAGGCGACGACCGGTACGTCGATTGAACGCGTCCCAGAGGGTCATGGCCATCCGGTTAGCCCGAGGATACCGCACGGTCTCCGGGGAGGCGGCGAACCTCCTTGCCGGATTACCGCCATGGGATCTGGAGGCAAAAGTCCTCGCGCACATGTGGGAGTGGCGCGAGGAGGCAGGACGCCGGGGCGTAACTCTGTTGCCGCGAGAAATCGTGGCACGGCGGACAGAGCTCCGGCAGGATCTCATGGCGGCATGGAGAGTGCGATTGTCGCAACCCAGCGCTGGGCACGCCACAATTGCGGCGATAAGTCCCCTCTTTGAGGAGTGGCTGGAGAGGCGCCACGGCGTCCTCACCTTCCGCCTGACGCAGGTCCTCACCGGACACGGGTGCTTCGGGAGGTACCTGTTCCGGATAAGGCGGGAGGAAACGCCCGGGTGTCACCACTGTGTGGATCGCCCGGAGGACACGGTGGAGCATACGGTGGAGGTCTGCCCGGCTTGGGCGGAGCACCGCCGTGTCCTCGCGGAAGCGATCGGCGGCGGCGATCTCTCGCGTCCGGCCCTGGTCCAGGCCATGGTACGGAGCGAGAGTGCATGGGAAGCCATTACCTCCTTCTGCGAAGCAGTAATGCTCGTGAAGGAGGAGGCGGGACGCGTGAGGGAGAGGCAAGCTTTGCACCCTCACGCCCCTAGTCGCCGCAGAAGACGCCCTGGGCGTCGGGAATTGGCAGCCGATTCCCGGCCACCGTAGGCGCGGGCTTGCGGACGGCGAGCAATGGGTAGCTCGCCGTCCGGTAAGGACCAGGCCCGAGTCGACGGCGCGTCGTGTTCCACGCGCGCCTCAAAGAGATGTCAGCACTATTGACGGGGTCCGCTAGGGCCGATGCCAGCTAGGGTTGCGGGATGTTCGAAAGAGTTACCGTGGCCCCGGCACAGGCAACAGAAGGAACACGGGTGGGTTTTAGTCAGTAAAAGTCTGACACGCCCTCCCGCTCCGCCCAGAGCGGGAGAAGTCATTTGATGATTTCCCATCCACAAAAAAAAAAAAAAAAAAAAAAAAGGGGTTAGGTACGGTCATAACTAAATGCTAGACATCCAGGTACCTCTTGCAAGGTAGGTGCGTACTTAACTTCGCATTAAATGAAAGTTGTATCCCCCCGTGGAACATTTTATCTGCTGAATTTCCACTTCATTAGATTACTTTTTAGATAAAGCCATTGTTTATTGCTGAGAGAGTAAACTGTTAGCGTACCTACGTAACTGTAAATTATCAAATTCTTTTTATTTATTTTATTATTTTTATATAGGTATCATTGTTTTTAATTTGTAAAAACTGTAATTCTTATTAAACGATTATGTCTAATGTGAAATTTCCTTCTTGAAAACTTACTCAATTTTGGGCACCTTATATTAATTAGCAACACTGAATCGACGGTGCCGTCCTCTTTCAGTTCACAGATAAGTTGGTAGGACTGTAATAATTATAATATTTTCGTTTCCCTACCTTTGCTTCTTTTAACTGTAATAACTAAACGTGACATTGGCTAAATGCACAAACCGTGCGAAGCCAGAAGAAAAAAAAAAACTAGGAACACAGTAACAGGATCCGAAGCCAGTAGTTCCGACTTCCGTACAATTCCTTTCAATTTCCACAATACTTGTAAAAATCAATAAATATAATCTTGTTGCCTGTTTTCCCGCGTAAAGTTTCTCCGCTTCTTTTGTTCTGCTTATCTTTTCTGCATTAGTTTCATGAGTAAACGTTTTGTTACGGAAAGATTGAATCGAGTTTATTCGACTTTGCACAATACCATAGATTAATAGGTTTTTTTTCTGGGATCATGAGTTCATAGTTTACTGCTTACTTCTTGTCCAAAGTTGTTTCATCACCACTGCACTCAAAACAGTGAAGGAAAACATCGTGAAGAAACCAGGAACCAGATGTCACATGTCTTCGAATTTTTGGTTCTAGCACATGTCTTAGAACCAAAAATTCGAAGATATGTGACATCCACCAACCCGCACTGGGGCCGCGTGGTGGATTATGGCCCACTCCCTCTCACAGAGAGGCCTGTGTTCCAGCAGTGGGAACATTTTAGGCTAATTATGCTTGTCCAAAGTAAGTATACCATTGTCGACCAGACCATCACTTAAAATAAGGTCGAATATTAGCCAAACGCGAACCAACATAAAATTACCTAAACTTTGCCTTGACCGTGACCTTAAACGACCTGTAATTTGTCTGAATGTCTGAAACACGAAAGAAAAATGGCGTCTGAACCAGCACGCTAGGGACCACCTACGCAGCCCTAGTGATTATTAAATCAATGTAATTGACCCAAGAGCACTCTTGATAGGATCGATTGAATAAGTATTATGAAATAATCCAGTACCTGGGTTATAATGTAGATAACCATAGGTACTACATAAGTAATATTACCATACTTTATTATTATAAATGCGAAAGTCACTCTGTCTGTCTGTATGTTACAAAAAACAAATATTAAAAAAAATACATTCAACAAAGTTTTGATTTTGAAAATAAAAATAAATAATTTAAAAAATTAAAAAGCACGACTGCCCTGCCAAAAATTAATTAAAAAGTAAAAAAATAAGTTGCATTAGTTAAATCTTTAATATACAAAGCGAAAGGTCACTCATTTACTCCCTGACTAAACAGATAAATAAAATTGTCATTGCAGTCGTGGGGTTTGATTTAAGAGGTCCCCCGACTACAAGGACAATTTTATTTATCTGTTTGTGGATAATGGCCCACTCCTTCTGAGAGGAGGCCTGTGTCCCAGCAGTGGGAACATTATAGGCTGATAATGTATTCAAAAGTTATGGTGGAATAAAGAAAATCACATACATACATGAACCCTGAAAACATTACACTCCTTTTTTTGGGATTAGAAGTAATTAGGAGATTCCTCATTTGGTAAAAATATGACGTCAACAAAATACTAATGATATGTTAATTAGGTGTTCAATAAAATTAAGTATCGTACGGTCATTGGTCTGATTTTATCGCATATCTTATGCTACTGCTACACTGTCGCGATAACGCGAACTACACTTCGCACACTCTCGCACACCGCTCGACGTCTCGCTGTACAACAGAGACCGCGCGAAGTGTAGGTCGCGTTATCGCAACAGTGTACCACGGCGCATGCCATTGTAGCGGTTATAACTTAAAGTTACCTAAAAGCTACCAGCAATTAAATACAAAGAATTAAATTATACAAGGTGGAACAGGAGGATTGACATTCCTTTTAAACCACGTAAAGAGAATCATGTTCTTTACCCGTATACAAAAAAACAATCAAATCCAATGAATACTTTAGCCACAGAAAATTATTTTTCATTTTCTTATTTTTCAACATGATGTAGATCTGAGTCCGTAATAATAATACGTAAACACTGTAATGTCAAGAAACTCTGCAAAACATATGATTCTATTATCTGCGCCTCAATATGCTTGAAAGACAGAGAAAGGTATTATACGATTCTACTCTAGCACGCCCCGCCCAGTCCCACAAAATCTTACAATTAGAAAGAAAAAGAAATATTACTTATGCAAATTATGCATTAGTGGTGCATAGACAATTGCGAGTGTGTGCGTGAGCGGAATTTTTTCAGCAAAAAGTGTCGGACTCGATATCAGCCAGTGCACCGGCGCCCTTTGAAGAGAGCACGCGCTATTTTTTTTTTTATCACGAGACGAGTCGCGCGCGCATTGTCGTGATTTTATGAAAAGTTTTTGTTGCTATTGATCTGACACCACTGGATTTCTTTTTGTGGGGGGCCGTAAAAAACGAGGTGTATGCACAAGAACTGAACACTGTGGACGATTTAAAAATTAAAATAATTAATGCCTTCGACAAACTAAAAATAATGGCAGATAGATAGGTAGGCTGGAGCGATTTGGCTATTTTTGGTTTTAAATGTTCGTAATAGTCAGATTTTTAGGTTTACTTATAAGTATAGAAAGAAAAATCGGAAGGTTTCCCGGAAAAACTTCAAATTCGGGAAAAACACAAAGTCCTTTTTTGTATGAATTATTGAAATTTGGTCAGGACAACGTCTGTCGGGCGGGCCAGCTAGTATGACCTACTTACCGACATTTATCGAACCTAAATCTAATAATGTTTATGGAGCGCGGACGTGGGAATGCATGCTACTATCGTATATGAATGACTTACCTATGGAAATCTGCAATGTAATAAATGAGAAGAACTGCTCAAAAGTTTTAAAAAGATACTTTCTAGATTGCAGTGCGATAGTGCGATCTAGATTTAAAAAAAAAAATCAATGTACCTACCTAATTTGTTTCAATAATTAATATGTAGTGGCACCGAGTTGCCGTGTCTGGCCATACCGCTGTTAAACCCGCGATGGTTTGTGCGGTATGTATAAGGGTTCAACACATGTTTATACTGTTTTATTGATTAATAAAAAAAAAATGTGGTAGAAATTAATGTTTTGTGGTTTTTTATTTTGCTTGCACGTAGTAAGTTGTGCACTTGTGCCCACTTTTTCATGACTCATCTTCTATTAATAAAAATCTTATGCTCACATTGTTGTCTTATCGCTATCATCAGATATGCAGAAATGAAACAATGGTTCCAAGAGCACTGACTTCTATGACACCCACGACCCGTACGAAATCAAAATGACACATAGGTAACTACCTATACCACAGAATATAATTATAATACATATATACATCTCCCTGTCCTTGTTCCACGTTACTTGGTGTTGGCTCTGTCACACTATCTGTCACTCTATCTTTTACTCCGTTTCCTATCATGCCTCACACAATCCCTCCACCTTTTTTTGGATTTCCTCTCCCTCTCCATCTATCAACATTTATATTCATCAGTATTTTAGTTACGTGCGTTTCATCCCTCTTCATCACATGCCCATACCATGACAAAGGTTTCTATCTCAACTTTTCTCTAACTGGGGCCACTTTTTAAACATTCTATATTACATAACATAACATCACGCCTGTATTCCCCGAAGGCTTAGGTAGAGGTGTACGTATAGTGCATCCACATTTCGCCAGTTATGTTTAAGTCCCATGTAACAGGGGGCGAGCCTATTGCCATCAATCGGGAACAAATCCAGACTCCGGGCTGCTACTGAGGAGTTCCAGATGGAAAAACCCAATAACACTTTGCCCGACCCGGGAACCGAACCCTGGACCTCATGTTCATCAAACTCAAACTTTCTCTCATATATTTACTAATTTCTTACTTTATCGAGTCCCGTTACCACCACAAACATCAATCTCAACGTTCTCACCTACGCTGCATCCAATCCTTTGTCGTCCGAAGCGTTCCATTCTATTCCATTTCCATCAGCTGGGTGGGGAATCTGTCGCTTGAAAAACCTGGTGAAATACACATGCTGTGTTGTACCTAGATAGCATAAATACGGGTAGCATAAATAGGGATGAAGACTAAAAAATATTTTTTTGTCCGTCAGGTAGATTATTAAAAAATATTGGACACGTATTTTTTCATTTTTTACGTAATCAAAAGATTACGGCGATACATTGAGTTAATATGTGGAATGACGTCACGCCTTGCTAGATTTTATACTGAGTTGTGACGTAGCGAGCCCGCACTCCCTAACTTTAATGTGTTTTATCTAAATCATTTTTTATTAATATGATAAAGCAAAAATAACGTGTCTAATATTTTTTTATTATCTGACTGACGGACTAAATAGAATTTCTTTTTTTTTTTAACCCAGGCATCATCCCTATTAGGTCTTAACAATAGACATAGTTTCGGCCATGGAGACCAATCTTCGAGGCACTGGAAGGTACCACCAACTTCCAAACTCCGGGCTGTTATTAAGAAATTCCTAATGGAAAAACTCAATAACACTGCCCCGTTGGTCTCGTAGTCGCAAGCGCGACTGCTGAGCGGGTTCCTGGGTTCGATTCCCAGGTTAGGCAAAGTGTTATTTCTTAATATGAAGAGAGCGTGAGCATTCTGCGAAATTTTTCTAAAACTATGGCTACCTACAATATAACTGATATGCTAGTATATGTGAGTGATCTGATTTTAATGCTTGCTTCGCGTTTTTATAAAAGTGTTATTTTAGCTTTTTTGTAAAAGTTACATTAAATTATTATAAATGGCTTTAGTTTTAGAGTTCCCGTAGAATTATTATGGTTAATGTAACAAAAAAACATTAAGCGTTGAATAGCCTTGAAAAGTTATTTTTGGAACCAAGTTCTTTTACTCGGCTTGCGGTAGAAGTAAACTGGCAGAAATCGTCATGCAAAAAACAACCGACTTCCAAAAAAAAAACATCACAAAGTGAAAAATAACCTTAATTTCGGAAGTCGGTGTCTTTGGATCTGTATTTTAGGTTTTTGCTACCGACTTTCGAAACTAAGTTATTTTACACTTTGTAGTGTTTTTTTTTTTGGAAGTTTTGTTTGGGTCGGTTTGTAATTTATCTAAGTTACAATAGCCGAATCACTTTTTACAAAACATTGCTTTTCCCGATGCAGGGACGTTCATTGTTGAGGAGTTCTCTCGGTAATTCACCACCAGCCCCACTTTACCATATACATTGTGATGAGCTGATATTGCTTAGCAATCATTTGAAAGTAATCGAATCGCAACCCGTGAAATACTTATTATTGAGTTGTTCCAGGGACCATCGCACCATCTGTGATCTTCGTCATCAGTTGCACTTCACCAGATGGTGCTTTCCGAGAGCAAATGCACAAGTTACTATAAAAAATACCCAAATCGCTATAGGTGTGCCTATAATATTTGAAGAGTGCCCTCGGTTTCTCCAGGATTTCATCATCAGATCCTGACCTGATGACACTGGGACCACCTGAAAAGTATACCCATTCAAAAAAAGAATTTTCCAAATCAGTCCAGCCGCCTTCGAGTAATCGGGGAACACACATGATTCCGACGAACTGAGTTCCTCCACCTTTTTTGCTATAAATGATTTTTAACCGACTTCAAAAAAGATGCACTCTAGTGCATCTCATGACAATTCCAATAAGCCCAAATACGACTAGGATACATTGTTATATTACGGAGTTCCAGTGCCTACCTTCCGGCTTCATTATCAGATTAGTTCGATGGTACCATTTTCATCAGAACCATTTATTTTTTGCTTCGTCATAGTCGCTTAACTATCTTAATTGAGATATCGCCACCCGTGAAATACTTATCATTGAGAAGTTCCCGTGGTCATCTGAGGTCATCTCCATCAGTTCCACTTCACCAAATGATACTTTCTGAAAGCAAATGCTTGACTTGTTGATGAAAATAATAAAATCGCTGTTTGCCTTTCAAATAAAAAAATAATTTTCCAAATCGGTTTATAAATGGCGGAGTACTGCAATAACAAACATTAAAAAAAAACATACAACCAAATTGATAACCTCCTCCTTTTTTTGAAGTCGTTTAAAAAGCGTTCATACTTGTATGCCCCCTCCATGCGACATTCTTTTTCGAATTCACACATTCTATCGAGAGAGAGAGAGAATGCATGAATTTGGTCAAAATGAAAATCCAAGATGGTGGCTGCGAAAATTTTAAAATTTTGTCGTCAAGTGTCATTTTTATAGTTTTCGAAGGTGCTAAAGCCGACAGTGACGTTAAAATGTAAATCTAAGATGGCGGCTGCGAAAATTTTAAAATTTTTCGTCATAGCTGTCGTTCTCATAGTTTTCAAGGGTGCCAAAGTCGATAGTGAGGTCAAAATGTAAATCCCAGATGGCGGCTGTCAACATTTTTTTTTGTTTTAAATCATACGTGAGAAAGAATTTCGTTCCGTCAGGAACAAAAAAAAACCCAAAAAGAGGAAAAAAAAATGTGCGGACGTGGGACCCCCGCCAGGGGGTCCCCCGACCGCACATTTTTTCTTGTGTTTAATGATTTTACACAAACAGTAATTTCGATGACATAAAATCATAATAAACAAAACTAAAAAATCAATGTTGAAAGTACATAGAAATACTTTAAGAAAGAAAGAAAATACTAACATTACATTACTGAAGGTTTCGGGACTCGGAACCTTTACGTATTTTAGTATCAACATAAATCATGTTACTCTGAAAAATATTGGTAGGTACCTAGCCACTAGACAGAAAGATCTTTTTGAGTAGCAAGGATCTAAACTATTTAGAAAAGTAACAAACATACCTCTTTCAGGGGGCCAAACACCACCTTTTAAAGCAGTATTATTTTAATGTTACTTCAGAGTGAGAAAAAGATGGAGCTATACAGGACGTCTAGCTCCATCTCTTTCCCACACTGAAGTAAGATTACAACAATACTGCTTTAAGAGGTGGTGGTCTAGCTCTTGAGCTTCGACGAAAACCCTTTCCTAAAATATGCCAGAAGGACATTGGAATTCCCGACGGTCTAACAACGAATACTAAATACAAATAGCAATAAATGATCTATAAAAGACATTAGCTTATCTGAACGACGTGTGCCATTTGAACCATTAGAAGTTTTGAACGAATGCCTCGTCAATTAAAAGTCGATCGTCGATATGCGACGTAGTCATTAATGTAGGCGGTAGGCGGCCCCATTACAACGTTTTGTTTCTGTTTAGAAATACATGAAACCTACACGAGTGTATTATTACATCAACTCAGCCTATTGTAGGTCACTGCTGGACATAGGCCTCTCCCAGGCTGCGCCACAACACCCTGTCCTCCGCCTTCCGCATCCAGCCTGTCCCAGCCACCTTCTTAAGGTCGCCGGTCAACTAGCTGGGGTCGTCCCACACTGCGCTTGCCGATACGTTGTGTCGCGGTATATTATTAGGTAGCAGTAGGTAATATAATATTAAAAGAGGTAAATGGCCAATTCCTATAATTTACCGACCGTTATCGGTTAAAATTAAAACTCTTGTATCTTTACCAATAATGAAGCAAAACACTCGTAGCCTTGCATAGTAGACCTTCCCATATGGAAGTAGGTATCACAGGTAAAATTAGCTTACAAATCTATTTATATGCCCGGTTTGGAAAAAAAAATGCTACCATTGGTAAGTAAAACGATTCGTTTTTGTTTACAGGAACCGAGCATAAAGGTGAGCATTCACGATAGCGCCATTCGGCGTGGCTCCAAACGACTAAAGTCAAATGGAGCGATTGGACATCCATAGTTTTACGTCACACAACGGATTTTAACATTAACGATCAAATTTTGCAGTGCATCACGCCATTTGGCGCGATAAACTGACCGTGACTGCCTTTAGTCTACGATCAGCAGTTGAGTATTATCTATCTACAATTTTTTTTTTTTATCTAATAAGTTGTCATATTATGTTGTTTAATGCGTCAAGTAACTTTTTTTACGAAAACGCCCTTGGTTTCAAAGCCTAAGGCATCTATCGCGAGAAAATCTCGCTGGTTCACGTATGTACCATGGGAGAAACGAACATCTATACACCGTAAGGACTATACCGAACGAAATAGAAAAAGTGTAGTAGGAATTGTCCGAACATTCAGCCGGGCTTTTAATAAAATGGTGTGTTTTTTTCACAGTGAGTGCCTGAAGCCGGGGTCATCACCGAGGCAGGCCTAAGAAACGCTGGCGTGACGATTTGGACTCGTTCCTGACCGATTGGCCGAAGAAGGCACAGCGTAAAAAAAATTGGCAAAGTATGGGGGAGACTTGCACAGCAGTGGGACAATATGTAAACTGAAAAGAAAGCAAAAATCCACTATGCTTATACGCAAACTTCGTAATACCGTGAAGAATTGGTAGAGGTTTTTAGTTAGGTATGTACTACTTAAAATCTCTGAATTATGGAGTCTTTATTACGGACATTGACCCTTATCGGCGCATCACTTATGCGCGTGATTGACCGCTGGGAAGGCGCGGGGTGTCGGGGTACCGTGCCCGGTACGCGACGGCCGCTGCGCGCTCTCCACACAACGCAGCTCAGACGAGCTTCACTACGGGCATTCCTTTCTACTGTTCTGTACAAACTCAAACTCAAAGCCTTTATTTCAATTAAACTAATTACAGCCACTTTTTAACTGTCAAAGAGTCGGAAAGTTGAAGCTAGTTGTCCGTTCCAAAACGTACATCTCTATGGAGAAGAACGGGCAAGAAACTTCAAAGACACTCTTTTAAATCAAAATTAATACAAAATCCTGGGTACATTATTCCTGTTGCTTCTATGTGTGAGAACAATGTAAAAAAAAATTTAAAACAATGAAAATATATTATTATAAATAAATAATTAAAAATAAGTTATGAAATGACCAGTCTCAACTGACGCCGGAACCGAATGCTCCAACACACGCGCCACCATCAGCAAGATATTTAAGTGAGCATGACATAGGTACTCTCAACTGCCATACTCTTTCAAGTCAACATACCTACATCATAACATAAAAAAACAGCTCCATGGTACTCACA
This sequence comes from Fissipunctia ypsillon, assembly GCA_947568875.1. Lineage (NCBI taxonomy): Eukaryota > Metazoa > Arthropoda > Insecta > Lepidoptera > Noctuidae > Fissipunctia > Fissipunctia ypsillon. The sequence goes on along the minus strand of OX387659.1, from coordinate 6,756,472 downwards.
TTTACAAAATTGAAAAATGCTTCTAAATTATACAAAACTATAGTTTGCAATGATTATATTTAAAATATTAATAAAATTTTAATGCCAAAAGGAAAGAAAATCCTACCTATTGAATTACCTGTTCAATATCTAAAACTTGATTAAATAAAAAAGGTCGCGTCGTAATGTCAGAAAAAAAGGGACGCATCGCACAATACGTTTTTCATGTAAATTATGGTATTACACCGATTTTAATACAGTCCAGAGTCCACTACTTTTAGTATAAAGTCCCAATTGAGTCCATTCAACCTTTACATAGAACAATAAAATTGTGTAGATGATTGATGATGATTGGTTGTTGTTGTTGATGATGTGATTGGTAGATGGCAATAGGCTCGCCCCTATTACATGGGACTTAAACATAACTGGCGAAATGTGTGTACTATACTATAGGTACACCTCTGCCTAACCCTTCGGGGAAACAAGGCGTGATGTTATGTTATGTAACAAAAAATAATTTTATTTACTAGTAAATGCTACAAGCAAGATATGTGGTACATGTTTGGTCTAGTGGCTGCAAGCGCTACTGCTGAGCATGAGGTCCTGGGTTCGATTCCCGGGTCGGGCAAAGTGTTATTGGGTTTTTCCATCTGGTATTTCTCAATGGCAGCTCGGAGTCTGGATTTATGCCCAGTAGATGGCAATAGGCTCGCCCCCTATTACATGGGACTTAAAGATAACTGGCAAAATGAGGGTGTACTATAGGAGCACTTCCGCCTAACCCTTTGGGAAGTACAAGCGTGATGTTATGTTAAGTTAAATGACCTTTTTGTTTTTCGGCCATTGTCATCACCATAATCGCCTATTGCTCGACATGGCAACAATATATCATATTATATCCAAATGAAAATGCAAGCCATTATTTCTCTTTTAAATAATCATTCATAATAATAGCGACGCACAGACACGCATAAGTCATTAAATGAATTTATTCAAATAATAAAATGGCGTTCCCGCAGTTTTCATTACCTACGCGATGTTGACGACTGTACCTCCCCATGACTTATGAACTTCACACACAACATTTATGCACTAGGTACTATCTAGGAAACATACATCTGATCAATTTGAAAACAAAATCCCGTGCTCACGATGACCACATCTGTCAACAAGCGTTACTATAGCGGCTGAGTGCTGCAAGCAAAAATAGTCCTTACGGTATACAGGGTGTAAGGGACAGCCCTCCGCAAACTAACAGGGTGCATTCAGCTTCTTATTTTGAATCATATTCCACAGGAAAAATTCTCAGGAATTTTTTTTATCGTTTTTTCAGTTACTATTCCTTTATTTCAATGTAAAATTACCTTCTCTGTAGGCAGCACTCCATTTATCTAAATAAAACAGCTAAAATAAAAAAATCAGCAATGGATGTCGAAATACTCGGCGGCCGAAGGCTCACTGCGCTGCCGTTCGCTACGCGAGTTTTGCCACGGTAACGATACATTGCGTGTGAGGTAATAAATCAAATCAGGTTTATTGGATTCCCATAACGTTCCTGAAATAATTTCATGTACCGGTCATCTTAGTATGATATGCTGAACTTACCCCATCAGTCTGCGGAGGGCTGTCCCTTACACCCTGTATAGATGTTTGGTTCTCCCATGGTACATAATAAAATAACATAACATCACGCTTGTATTTCCAAAAGGGTTAGGCGGAAGTGCCCCTGTAGTACACCCTCATTTCGCCAGTTATGTTTAAACCCCATGTAATAGGGGGCGAGCCTATTGCCATCAACCGGGCACAAATCTTGACTCCGGGCTGCTACTGAGGAATTCCATATAGAAAAACCCAATAACACTTTGTCCGACCTGGTAATCGAACCCAGGACCTCATGCTCAGCAGTAGCGCTTGCGACCACCAGACCAGCGAGGCAGTGGCTTTTAATGATAACTAAAGTACGAACAGAGTTTAAATTTAAATGACTAAAACAAGATTTGATAAATTAGTAGATCTTCAGGTTCGTTCATCCCTGCCCGACCCGGGTATCGAACCTAGGACCTCATGCTCAGTGGTAGCGCAATGCGACCACAGACCAACGAGGCAGTCAATAGTAGATAATTTTATGATGTATTCGTATACTCCGCAAGGCCAGCTTGTGAATTTGAAATTCTATCAAACTTTACGACTTGTGCGAAATTCGATGGGTAGAGACGAATAGACTAGTCAGTTGTGAATTTGAAGGCCCAGGATTATTATTATGAAGTAATAATGCAATCATGATTCCAATCCGATAAAGGGATGGTGCTATCGGTCATGTATAGCTCTGTCTCTCTCGCACTTGAATCATGATGGTATGAAAACGTCATAATACGGCACCTGGGGGCAATCGGTAGCCCTCTATTCGCGACGCCCCTTCTTCCATAAAATGATATTCCTTTATTTTTCTTCCTTAAAATATAGTTTTTCAAATGCCGTCGAACCCTAGTGCATTCTTCTTTCTAGATCTAGATACCATCGATCCGTATTACTATTGTTACTGCTCCTGATATAGTATCACAAGTCTGAGTAGCAGGGGCGAAGCCTTTATACAACCCGATTCCTATCGGCTTCCCTTCGGACCAACCACTCTTCTTAATGTCTACTATTGCCAAATAATATGGTACACCTGTGTGTGTAACTGTGTATCACATCACATTACATAATTATATTTAAATACCAGATTAATATATCATAAGATTAAAAACCTACAGGTTTTTGTCTGAGTTTATGAGAACTGAACAATTTTTTCTTCGGCTTCCCTCTGATGATAATTGTAGCTGCGCCACTTCTGAGTAGGTAGTTAGGTAGGCGAAATGTGGATGTACTATAGGTACACCTCTGCCTAACCCTTCGGGGAGAACTGTAACAGGCGTGATGTAATGGTGTGTGTGTCATTATCAGAGCCATTTATTTCAAGTTCTGGTTCAAAGGCACACTAAACTGTATACAGGGTGTAGCGTAAATAGTGGTCCAACGTTAAATGGTCGATACACCGTACATTCAGCTTTCACATACCATAATTTGAAACTTTTTTTTTCCATATATCTCAGAATAAAATATTTTTCTATTCTTTTTTGAAAAATGTACACCTTGCTTTACTAATGTGGCTGTAATTTCTATAAATTAAATTATTTTTTCATTATTTTTTCGGTTTATAACAGTGGAATACATGTGCTATCACATGCAAGTGATTTTTTAAATATAATTTTAAAGGTAATAAAGAAAAATGTGTTTATTTCAAAATGTAACGTAAATGTCTAGAAAATTGTGTGACTTGGGGTGCGAATGGTGTAAAATAAAAATGTACTACACTGTCGGTGCTCATTATTTTAAAAACTTGTTCAGTTAATGCAGATTCTAAAATAGTATAATAATAACTGATTCCTTAGTTTAAACAAAAGTTATAGCCATTTCTATTCAAATAGAGCTGAATTAAACAGCCCAATTAGTAAAGCAAGGTGTAAAACTTTAAAAAAAGAATAAAAATATTTTATTCTGAGATCTATGGAAAAAAGTTTCCAATTATGGTATGTGATAGCTGAATATACGGTATATCGACCGCTTAACGTTGGACCACCATTTACGCCACACCCTGTATGTTACTAATTTAAGCCTCCTTCGTAAGCAATATCAGTCAAATTAATCAGAGCACACTAATGCTCCGCTCTGTTACGAAACGCCACGTAACAAGTTACCGGTAACGCGGCGTAACGTGAATTTCCTCGTTCCTTATACAATTATCCGCTGTGATTATTCGCCATTTAGTGTTATAGGATATGGCTACGTAACCTAGGGTTGTTTGAAAATGCGTGAAAGTATTATGTAGCTTTTATTTACCAATAACAACAAAAACAATAGGAGCAAACGTTTTAAAAAAAAAGTTTTTACATTTTTTTTTAAACGTTTGCTCCTATTGTTTTGACCAATGTCGGGATGTTTCATTATAATTTATTTTAACACATAACATAAAATCACGCTTTGTTATTTATTTTTCTCAGAAGATAAAGCTAACTTTATAATTAATTATGTTTTTGGATACTACCGAATGAACGAATTTCATGTTTATTTGTCACTACTTATGTTTCTCTCCGACTGTACTTGTCAACTTCGTTTTTAGGGTTCCGTAATCAACAAGGAACCCTTTTAGTTAGCTATTTTCGTCTGCCTGTCTGTCTGTCCGAGGCTTAGCTTAGACTCTTAGTACTAGAAAGCTGTAATTTGGCACGGGTATACATATTAATCACGCCGACAAAGTGGTAAAATAAAAAAATAAATTTTAGGGTTCCCTACACGTAAAGTGAGGATGACTTTTTTCTCGTCTATCCCATGGTGTGGGGATAGGTTGGATAGGCTGTTTAAAAATATTGCGGGTGTGCAAAAACATTTTTCCATTCACGGATCCGTTTGCGAAATGTTAAGCTTTATAGTGCAAATTTTTGTTAGAGTCAAGTGCGTGTGTGTGTGTCCCGCCAGTAAAATGGTTGTTTTAGAATATGTGAAAAAATTCACGGCAGTAGTATATATAACGAATTTACACGGAAAACTATCACAGCTAAGTAGGCTTTACAAGTTAACGAGTAATAGTCAGCCAACTTACATTTGCAGTTGAAATGTATGAGAGACCATGTTTTTCAACTACAATGTTAAGTTTGTTCTTGAGATAAATTCATCCCAACTACAGAACCCTTCATTGTGCGTGGCCCGACACGCACTTGGCCGGTTTTTTTAGTATAAAAAATAACTCTCACAAATCATTCAGCATTTCTGACAAATAAAATAGCAAATTACCATAATACTTCTATTATACGAGTACTTTAAAAATATTTCCGGAAAAAAAAACATTTTTACACAGTGTAATTTCGACGTGGGACGAAAAAGCACGTGCATTTTTGTGAATTCGATATATTTCAGTTTTTAAAACGTGCTTTGTTTGGTGATTTTGTGTTTCACTAGTGGCTAAAATGAATAACAATTTTAAGGCTAAGTATACGGTCAGTGTACTGTCAAAAGCATCTCAAGTTTTTTTTTCACTAACGGCCGATTTTTCAATCGTCAGACAACTATGACAATTTGACAGCTTTTGTTTAGAAAAAATGTCAAACCTCCAATTTACTTTAAAAATAAAAGATAACTGACAATTGAAACATCAACCCTACATCAGTCTCAAAGTTATATAATATTTTGTATTTAACAAAACAAAAACTGTGTTTTTGACCATGAAAATCACAAAAAGCACCCATTTCAATGTATTTTGAATAAATTAGTTCGAAATAAGTGTCTAACGCCTTCGTGAAATGCCAAGGAGCAAAAATCATTGCCCCTTATAAATTTTTACGAGACTATTTTATTGCTGTTCTATTTTCAAAAGTCGTAGAACAAAATGTTTGCCCGAACGAGTGCAATCAACCTTCATTGTTTTAAGACTAATTTTTCAATAGTCAGATAAGTAACTTCTATCTGGAGTACATATGTATATGACAGTTTGACATATTATATATTATGTTACCGGCAAAACCCGATTTCAGGCCAAACTAGTTTGTCCTAGGCCAAATCGGTTTATCCTACGCGTGTCAGGTTATACTAGTTTAGCCCAGGACAATCTAGTTTGGCCTAAATACTTTAGTCGTAACTAGTTTCGCTTAGACTTAACTGATTGAATCGTAGGGCACCCCGACCAAATGGGTTACATTAGATTAGAACTGTGACCAACCACGCGCGAGCCGAGCGAGCGAATCTAGCAGTGCCGCGGTAGCGGCCGGCGAGCGTTACTTTCAAAGGCTGGGCTGGCTAGCTGCGACATAACCATTCATTTACTCAGTTTAGCCTGTATTTATTTTGTCACTTGCAACGGTGCAATCAGTTTAGCCTAGGCCAAACTAGTTAAACCTAAAGTATTTAGGCCAAACTAGATTGTCCTGGGCTAAACTATAGTATATCCTGACACGCGTAGGATAAACCGGTTTGGCCTGAAATCGGGTTTGGCCGATACATAATACATTTAGTACAAATGAAATTCCGTTCGTTGGTATTATCGCATCACTTCCGAACGGCTGGACCGATTTGGCATATTTTTATTTAAAAATGTTCGTAATCAGGCCCTTACGGAAAGAAAAAAAAGTTGCCGGGTGGAAGATTTGGGAAAAGTGAAAGTGCATTTTCTATGGGAACTTTATATGAATTATTGAAATTTGAACAGGACAACGTCTGTCGGGTCAGCTAGTTTTCAGTATTAAAGCTGTCTAACAGCAATATTTATTACTCAGATAAAAGTCATCTGACTTTTGAAAAATCAGCCTTAAAAATAATAAAAAGGGTGTGAAGGGAGTGTTGAATTTCTAAATCACAATTCTGACGTCAAACAGCGCCTAATGGCTAATATTACGCAAGCTTTAAAAATAGTATTTTCAGGCAGTCGTTTTTGATATTCTAGCCGCGCGGTCATTTGCTAGAGAGTCAAATAATAATGAGTTCTAACAAAGAAGTTGTACAGACGAAGTGATGTGGACAATAAAACAATTGGTATATAATACAATATTATTTAAAAAGAGTACGTTACTAATACAGTGTGAAAATTACGGCTACTGTAGTACAGTCATGGGCACTAACATACACTGAGCAACTTTTAAAAGTAATTTTCTCCTACTATATTTTATGTTGTTACGAATATAGTTTTTTTAAAACCCATGCTATTATGAAAGAGGTCTTATCTCAAAGTTACAATAGTAATTCCACGAAAAAATCGCTTTTGAATTGTGCTTAGTGTATACATATTAGTGTTCAACCAAAATTACGTATGCTCTGTTCGAAAAGTATCTGATGAAACTGTCAACAAACCCTGTTCAGGTTAAATTCTTAGGCCGGCCACAAACAGTCGGAATTCCGTTTCGAAATATCGATTCGAAATTTCGAAGGCAGCCAATCCATTCAAAATCTAGTTCTCAGTTCAAAATTTTCTCCGATTCGAAATTCCGCATGGTAGTCTGTGAGTGATTTTGTATGGATTTGCTGCCTTTGAAATTCCGAATCGATATTTTGGAACGAAATTCCGACTGTGTGTGGCCATTCTTACGCAATCGCTCACTAAAGGGAATTATTAGAGACAACACATTTATCTGTAAGTTTCAACTTTTATATCTCACCACTTTTTCTAACAACTACATATTGTTTGAATCACATTAAATTCAATTGAAAAATCGTCGACGAAAACTGAGATTATAAAATGAACCTCAATTGTAAATGAAAAGCATTTATGTGGGCGTCCAAGCAAAAAGGGTAGTGGGGTATTGAGTTAAGACCAGATTCGGTATCTAGAATAGTCAATTAATAATAAGGATTAAAAAAATATTCAAAAGCTGGCACATTTTTGTTATCAGACATTTGATGTTGAAACTCTGAAAAAACTTGATTTGAGAAAAAAACATTTTCAAAGTTTGATTTTTGGTACTTAGTACATTTTCTGATGTTTCTAAGTACATTTTCTGGTACTTAGGAACAGCATATAAAGTCATTTATTATATAAACTTGTAGATAATTGAGCATTAATTAATAATCAATTAAAATCGAGAAATGTAATTTTTTCACCCAACTTTACAAACTGCGTAGGTACTCGTGGGTTTTTTGTATATCAATGGTACCTACTCGTATATCTCGGAAACTTAAATGCCAAGAACTGGACCCTTTTTGCTTGGACATTTATCAAACCAAAGCACTCTGCAAGTGGCACTACAATCTGGCATCCACAGGTAGGTTTTCTCATCCATTTGTTTACATTTTCATCAAATAGTTTTGAACAGAGCATAGATAAGGTACCTATCGTAGGACTTAGCATCAACAGCCTATCGTAGTTCACTGCTGGACATAGTCATCTCACAAAATGTATACAACCGTCCTTAAGCGACTGCTACATGCTGGCCAGCCGCGTCCCGACAGAGGTGACCTTGGTAGTTTACAACCGTGTAGATGGTGGTTTACGACCAAACATTGAAACAGCTCTGCCGGTCGACAACCAAGGTCACGTCTGTCGGGAACGCGGTTGGCGACCGTGTAGAAGGCGTTTTAGTGTCCATGCTGAGCAAAGAAAACGGTCAGTAGTGAAAGTGCCAACCCTACTCAGTGTAAATAGTACGCGTTATTATTATACAATTATTATTGTACACTTTAATAGAAGTATCAAACAATCATTCCTTACCCGCACCCTAATTGCGTAACACATTATCAATCGGAATCTGAATCATTTTAAAGCAAATTGCTAATCCATTGCTTCATAAGCTCAAAAAATTTGCCTGCTCAACACACAAATAACGCAATGAATGTTGTTGAACTGTCAAACTGAAACCGATTCCTATTGATAATGTGTTACGCAATTGCCCCGCTGGTGCTTACCCGCGACAGTTTGACAATCTGCGTTTCAAACAGCAATAAGTTTACTTCGTTATTTGTAAATAATAATTATTTATAACATAATATTATTATTTGTTTACGTAAATGATAATAAAATATATAAACATTTCACATTCATTGATGTCGTACAGTGATAGGTATTTTATACACGTCAATTCAGCAAAAGTGAGTGATGATTGTTTTTTGTTTATGGATTTTATAAATGAAAACTTGCCTATACAGGGTGTAAGGGACAGCTTTCCGCAGACTGATGGGGTGAATTCAGTATATCATACTAAGATGATCGGTACATGAAATTATTTCAGGAACGTTATGGGAATCCAATAAACCTGATTTGTTTTATTACCTCACACGCAATGTATCGTTAGTTCGTTACCGTGGCAAAACGCGCGTAACGAACGGCAGCAGCGAGCCTTCGGCCGCCGAGTATTTTAACATACATTGCTGTTGTTTTTTTTTTGGCTGTTTTATTTACCTAAATGGAGTGCTGCGTATAGCGAATGTAATTTTGTATTGAAATAACGGAATAGTAACTGAAAAACGATAAAAAATTAAGATTTTCCTGAGAATATTTCCGGTGGAAAATAATTCAAAATAAGGAGCTGAATGCACTCTCTTAGTTTGCGAAGGGCTGTCCCTTAAACCCTGTATAGTCATCATTCTCTTGACCTCATCCCAATCAATTTGGCGTCGGCGCAGCATGTCATACTTCTCTATCAGTCGTCATCTCAGTAGTCACCCCGTCTCCAGCCATATCAGCTTTCACACAGCTGATCCATCGTTTCCTTGATCTTCCCCTACTCTTATAGCCATGCCTAAATAGTGAACATAGATTTAATAAGTATTGCAATATTTAGGATCGATATTTTAAATGCTAAAATGCTAAATGTCGTGATGACCCACGGCATTTAGCATTTTAGCATTAAAAATTGGTTAAGCCAGAACCTCACCTCCCATGCGAGGTTGTGGGTTCAAATCCGGGAAAAAACCAATGTAACTTTTTCTATTCATTATGTACTTTCTATTGGTTATTATGAACATCGGAGAAGGAAAAAACCGTGAGGAAACATGGAGTTTATAGTAAAAATAAGTCTGAAATCGCCAACCCGTCTTGAGCAAGTGAGGTGATCAATGCTAGTGCCTTCTTTGTATGAGAAGACTAGAGGCCTTTGCCCTGCAGTGGGGCAATAAAAGCCCAGTATTCTTTATTTTTAATGCTAAACGTATTACTAGGTACCTATGTGTCGTTCAGACTAAACCATGTGTTTCAAAAATAATACCAATGAAGACTTTACAGTTCTCCAGTTATTTCGATATTTCAACGATGTTGCGATCCACATCAAAATAAGGAATTACCTACATACCTATATTATAGGTACTGTTGAATCTCACATCAAGATCTGTACCTCTAATAAGGGTGGATCAATTCGGATTTGGCACCTAAAATGGCATTCTATAATACTGCAGATGAGATGATGTTCATACCTTCATTCTTATAGCTTTTGTCGGGAAACTGGTCCCAGCCCCCAAATTACAAATGAATGATTTAAGTATTTTAAACCTGTTCACATGGGTGTCATTGCACTCAAAATCACATGCCTACCTACTTCATTTTTTCTTGAGAAAACCTATACAAATTCGCGCCATTTTACCATGTAGTGAAGACTAAACGTTTTTTTCTTAGCCTCAAATCTTTGAGTCTGTACAGAGTCAAGCGTAGTTACCATAGATATATGTTTTTTTTTATGTTTAGAAACATAAAAAAAAACCAACAATTTTAACTACTTACCATAGGGTAAGTAGTTAAAATTTCACCAGAACCATCTTGAACCCGCTATTTCCTACTTACCACGAAATGCTGTGGTTCAATGGTCCAACTCTTTTTAACTGACTTCAAAAAAAGGAGGAGGTTATCAAATCGGTTGTTTTTTATTTTTTTTGTTTGTCACCTCAGTACTCCATCATTTATAAGTCGGAAGTCGGTGTCTTTGAATCTGTATTTTAGGTTTTTGCCAGCGACTTCCGAAATTAAAGTTATTTTTCACTTTGTAGTGTTTGTTTTGGAAGTCGGTTATTTTTATTGTTCGCATTTGGGTGGGTTTGTTTGTAATTTATCTGAGTTACAATAGCCTAATGACAACTGCTCATCACCTTTTACAAATATTGCTTTTCCCGAAGCACGGACGTTAATTGTTGAGGAGTTCTCCTGGTACTTCGCCATCAGCTCCATTTCACCATATGCATTGTGACGAGCTTATATTGCTTAGCAATCATTTTAAAGTAATCGAATCGCAACCCGAGAAATACTTATTATTGAATTGTTCCGGTGGCCATCTTACCATCTGTAGTCTTTGTCATCAGTTCCACTTCACCAAATGGTGCTTTCCGAGAGCAAATGCACAAGTAACTATAAAAAAATACCCAAATCGCTATAGATGTGCCTATAATATTTGAAGGGTTCCCTCGATTTCTATTCCTAATAGAACTACTTGGAATGTATACCCTTTCAAACAAAAAAAGAATTTTCCAAATTGGTCCAGCCGTCTTCGAGTAATCGGGGAACACACATTAAAAAAAAGATCCAGACGAACTGAAAACCTCTTCCTTTTTTGAAGTCGGTTAAAATCATTTATAGCCAGAGTGCATCTCATGACAATTCCAATAAGCCCAAACACGGCTAGGATACATTATTTTATTACGGAGTTCCGGCGCCTACCTTCCGGCTTCATCATCAGATCAGTTCGATGGTACAATTTTAATCAGAACCATTTATTTAAATTTGCTTCATCATAGTCGCTTAACTATCTTAACAACTTCCCTGTCCAATGAGTCATATATGACTCACCAGAGAAGTTTTCGCCCTACGTCCATGAGTCACAATGAGTCATAAAATAACCAAAATAGGATAAATCTACATGTAATTATGAAAATTATATTTTATGGTATATAAGAATGTTATATATAACTCATCAGAAGAAAAAACTGTGAAAAATGCGTTGTATGGGACAGGGAAGTTGTTAATCAAGATATCTTATCGCCACCCGTGAAATCCTTATCATTGAGGAGTGCCCGTGGTCTGTGGTCTTCTTCGTCAGTTCCACTTCACCAAATGATACTTTCTGAATGCAAATGCTTGACTTGTTGATGAAAATACCAAAATCGCTATATTTGCTTTTAATATTTGAGAGGTTCCCTCAATTCGTCATGGATCCTATCATCAGAACTGAATTTTGATAAAAATGGGACCAATCTGGAAGTATGTCCTTTCAAATCGGTTTATAAATGACAGAGTACTGACGTAACAAATATTTAAAAAAAAACACAACCGAATTGTTAACCTCCTCCTTTTTTTAAAGTTGGTTAAAAATAGAAGATCCCTAAGATGACCCACTGACCGTACAATCAAACACGTAGCGGATAATTCTCACAATCACCAAATATCTGTCATTTACGTATTGATCACTGATTAGACCCGATAACCAATATCATTATTTGCATAAATACACAGTAACGCAAGTTATAGGTACACAGACTCAATTCAGTCGTCACTGACTGCGCACCATTTACTAATATTATTTAACACTTATTTTCGTACTTAAATAAGGCTTTAATCGTAAAAAAAAACATTAAGGCGTAATAGTTGACAACACAATTTTTCGCGCTCAAATCAAACGTCAAAAAAATAAAACCGCGGATCGAAAAAAAACAATCAAATTACATACGAGTATATTATTATTCAGCCTTAACCGAAGCAAAGGTTCAGACATTCAGCCAGTAGTAAACACTCATTTGTTTGTAGCAGTTAGTTGAAATGCCGGCGCCGACGGAGCAAGACGCGAGTGCTAAAGACAGTGACGTGCACGTCATCGATATAGACGCGGATGTCGATCAAGTTGTTGCTCCTATCGATAAATCGGATATACCAGTGATACATATAGATAAGCCGAAGCAAGTTAACACCATGAACGGAAGCGGTAAGTTTTTGTTTTCTTTTGCACTTTTTTTTTTTGGAAATTATGTAGATACGTACCTACGTACACACGTTAATTAATTGTGCATTTTTTTTTTCAATTTCCATTTCAATTAATTGAATTAAAATGTAATTGCCTTTTAATTTTTAAATCCTAACAATAAACACATTCTTTAAAGTTCATCACAGGTTTAATAGCAAGGCCTTTTTGCCGGCTAAACATTGGTGCCGATTCTCTTGTATGGACGGCAGCACATCAAGCTACTACAATCTGTCAAATTTCTTTAATAGATTTTCAACTTTATCGCTAAAGCATTAGGTTCAAGATTGATTGGGAAAATTTGACAGTTTCGGGTAGCTTGACCTGCTGGCTTCTGTACACTAAACTAAACTAACTAAACTATCACTAAAATTCCTTACTTTTGGCTATGAGAATCTTAAAGCTATTCTGCAAAAAAATATGACTAAATTTAAAAATAATTTTGACTGAACTAAAATCGAATTTACCAATCGCGCGACTCCGCATGGTACATACTTGTTTGTCCTACCCCATGAATTTTTTTTAGAGCCGGTGGCGCGCAGGGGGGCAGCCTCGACGTGCTTTATATGGAATTTTTCACTTTTTGAATGGAAAATATAAAAAATATTACCTATATGTTTAGTGTTAGAAGTTTATGTGTTTTATATAGGGGTCGTAATTTTCATTATTTTTGCGATAGCACACACCGTTTTCGAGATATAAGCAAAAGAAAATAAAAACGTTACAGTACTGTTTTTGCACCTGAAGTCGAGGTATTGGTGTGAATTTTAGTTCATGCCAACTAATTTTATTCCACACCTTTTTAATCGCGATTAAAATAGTCAGATTTAGTTAGAAAATCTAAATTTTAGGTGAAAAACGTCAAACTCAGAATAGCAAACTTACCATTTTCACTAAACTGATAACTGTCAAACTAAAATATAGTTAAGTTGTGTCACTTTAGTCAATTTCAGGATCGAAAATCGTCGTTTGACAGGAATATACTCAATTTTGGTGATTTTTAGTGTAGTTTTGAGGCATTTGTGCAAAATAATAATAATCGGCACCATTGATCCAATCTATCTATCTTCTCTATGATATTAAACATGAAATGCTGTTCGTTGGTAAGCGCCTGGACCGATTTGGCTATTTTTTGTTTTAAAATGTTCGTACTAGTCGGAATTAGGTTTATAGGGGAAAAAAATGGAAACAATGCCCGGAAAATTGGAAAATTCGGAAAAACTGAAAGTGCTTTTTTCTATGGGAATTGAAATTTGTACAGGGCAACGTCTGTCAGGTCAGCTAGTAAATAAATATAAATAGTAAGACTGTTTACATAGTCACGTAGTTTATCAATACCTACATACAAATAATCAACGTCTAATTGTTAGAAAGATTAAAAAAAATGGAAAAAATACCATCATGCATGGAACAATTTGTCCGATAGTAATTACACCTCTACGTTATCGATAAAATCGTAATTAGAATGATATTAACAATAAATGAAGCAATTAAAAAATGTCGCCGCTTATAAACGGGTGTTCCTTCACAAGGTAATATCTCAATATTGTCACATTTGGTGCTGCTCAGTGGCCACATATCATCATGCCCCTGCACTTATCCCAATTTATTTGAGATTGGTGCTGCACGTCTTTTTCGTCCATACATTTCTATTAGCTGTCATCTCACAGTTCATTACCCTACCCATATCATTCACACAATACATTCATATATTTTCTTTGGTCTGCCTTTTTTGTCAAAGTCGTGTAACTTAAGGTGGGCACCTAAGGTAGGCATTCACGGTCAGTCCATCGCGCCAAACGGCGTGATGTACATACATCCAAAGGACATTGTTCGGCGTCCATACATCGTCCGCCTAACAAGCAACAGAGAAGCGAATTTACTTTCTATGATCTAAATAATGCTTATAATCGATTGAAACTAAATTACAATCACTGACACTTCTGAGCATTGTAAAAAATCCAAAACACTTTCGGATTTTAAGGTTATGACAATAGAAACACACTAACTTATCGTTTATTAGTGAACATATATTGGATTTTATCTCGAGGAGCTAATAACAGCCGCACGGGTCGATCCATCGGGTTAAGCTACGCTTGCCGGGGTTGGTTCGTGGATGGGTGACCATCTTTACATACCGAGACTCCTCCGTGCCTCGGAAAGCACGTTAAGCCGTTGGTCCCGGCTGTCATTCGTGGATCTTTGACAGTCGTTACGGGTCGTCAGAAGCCCGAAAGTCTGACAACCAGTCTTACCAAGGGGTATCGTATTACCCAGTTACTGGGTTGTGGAGGTCAGATAGGCAGTCGCTCCATGTAAAATACTGGTATTCAGCTGCATCCGGTTAGACTGGAAGCTGACCCCAACATAGTTGGGAAAAGGCTAGGCAGATGATGATGATATAGGATTTTATCTTTAAACGTTTCATTACATAATATTGGGTAGTCAGAACTATTCTTTCTTTATATTAATTTATTTGTAGTTATAATAGATTAGGGCTATGGACTGTTTCGTTTTTGTGTGACTTAGGAGTAAGTATTGCATTTTACTACGAATATAACATCTCGCTTGTTTACCCAAAGTCAAACTGTCATCTGTCAATGATGACAGTGACATGTCGATGTTGCTCGTTTCACGCAGCGCTGAGAGTGCTAAATTTTGTAATCACGGTGCACACTATAGGTACCGCTGCGTACAAAGACTTGGTTGTATGAGCTACAATGCCCTTTGCCTATTCAAACCGTCAAATTTAAACAAAATGGCTCCGGAGAATAAGACCGAAGTGAATTACTTTTTTAAATGTTTTCTAAATTCTGAAGTGTCCGTTCTATTGTAATAATTATAATATCAATTATTAAAAAAACTAGTAATTACTATAAAGGTTTCATACGTGTTGATTAATAGGCCATTTTTAACAATCTCCTTTGATCGTGGATGTTAAAATCCATTGACGTGATGTAAAACTCTGGATCTCCAATTGCTCCATTTGACTTTAGTCGTTTCGAGTCACCACAAATGGCGCTATCGTATGCCTACCTTAAGTGAACGTACGCACGGACGTAAAAATTGGATCTTCCACTCTCGGTGTTGAGCCGAGCATTGAGAATCCAACAGAGTGCATTCCAGCTCGTCGAAAAATCGCCGCCATATTTTTACGTCCGTGCGAACATCGGCTATTACTGCCCGTCAGTCCATCAATCAGTCATCAGTCTATTCGTGATCAAGATTACGGACTGAAACTGATGCCAAACTGGTCATGTAACCTCCGTCTATCGTGCAGTTATCAGAACACGCAGGACACGATATCAAGTGAACCTTGACAAGTAAGAAGAAGAAACAGAATAAAAAAGAGGCGAGTCGATGTTTCCCAGTCTAACCGAATGCAGCTGAATACCAGTATTTTACATGGAGCGACTGCCTATCTGACCTCCACAACCCATCAGTTACTAGGTAACACGACACGTATCCCTTGGTAAGACTGGTTGTCAGATTTTTGGGCTTCTGTCTACCCGTAACGATGACGTTCTTTTGTTATGTCTTTCTTAGATCGTTCTCACATTTAATTATAAATTTAACATAACGATGTAATTAATATTTTTGTAACAATATAATTTAAAACAGTATCCTAGGAGATTCGTGCCCGTTCTTCTCCCTAAGAACCTACTACGCTTTGGAATGGGCAACTAGCTTCATATCTATGACCGACTCCTGCACAGTTAAAAAGTGCCTGTAAATAATAAATGCTTTGAGTTTGACATTAAAAGATGATAAACCTCATTATTACGATACTGTCCATTCAGTTACTTGTGATGCAATGTCTTGCATAAGTAATATTAACAATAAAAGTAAACTTTAACAATGCTGCGTGAAAGTGCTTGATAAAAAAAAAACAAGTTTTACTTGCAACCGCGTCGTTGGTCTTATTTTAACCTGATCAAGTTGTTATCTTTGACTTCCATTTAAAAAAGGGAACAGATATAGAATTTACTAGCAGCGCCCCGCGGTTTCACCCGCAGAAGTCTCGATCCCGAAAAGTATCCTATGTATATGTTAATCCAGGTTATAACTATCTGTGTGCCAAATTTCATCCAAATCCGTTCAGTAGTCTTTGCGTGAAAGAGTAACAAACATCCATACATCCATCCTCACAAACTTTGACGTTTATAATAATAGAAGAAAGAAGGATTGTAAACACACCTTTCTTGTAAGAGGTCCATGAATTGCATTTTGCAGTCTCGTAGATAAACATCATCACCATCTGCCTAGCCTTTTCCCAACTATATTGGGGTCGGCTTCCAGTCTAACCGGATGCAGCTAAATACCAGTATTTTACATGGAGAGACCGCCTATCTGACCTCCACAACCCCGTTACTGGGTAATACGATACTCCTAGGTAAGACTGGTTGTTAGACTTTCGGGCTTATGACGACCCGTAACGACTGTCAAAGATCCACGAATGACAGCCGGGACCAACGTCTTAACGTGCTTTCCGAGGCACGGAGGGGTGTTGGTATCTAAAGACCCATCCACGGATCAAGTGCAGCAAGCGTAGCTTAACCTAATCGATCGACCCGTGCGACTGTTAGTAATTAGCCACAAGCCCCTTCGTAGATAAACCTTAAGAACAGTAAATAGAAAACAGTTACAGAATCTGATAATAGCATAAGTAACCAGCGGGACAATTGCGTAACATACTTACAGTAGGAATCAGTTTCATTTTGACAGTCCAACAACATTCATTGCATTAACAACGTAAATAACGTAATGAATGTTGTTGAACTGTCAAAATTAAATCGATTCCTACTGCAAGTGTGTTACGCATCTGCCCCGCTGATTGTGATTGATAGTGTGTTACGCAGTTAGGATGCTGAATAAATTTCTTTTGTTTGCATTGGTAAGGGTCAGAAAAATTTCGACAAAACGTTCACTCCCGAAGTAGAGATAAACATTATTTTATTTTATTTTTATTTTTTAGCCCGAATTGTCCCACTGCAGGGCAAAGACCTCCCTTTCTCCTTTCCACTCCTCTCCGTCTTGAGCTAGTGTGAACCAATCCTGTCTGTAGGCGTCAAGATCCTGGGTCTGACTCGATGTCGACGGACGTTTTTTGGGCCCCACATGGTGGTAGTTTAGCCCATGACTCGTTCGACATACGGCAAACGTCCGGCCCAGTCCCACTTAAACTTATCTGCTTTTTGGGTGACGTCAGCGATTTGTGTTTATAAGCGCAGATGCATAGCAAAATACAAGGATTCACTTCCATGTTGTTCAACGTGCAAAGAGAGGTCTTTAGTCCAAGTCATGGTGACCGCTGTAAGTGCATCTATATAGCCATACCTCCTCCATATGTCCTTTAACCTGCGCAGTAGCAACGGTCAAGTAGAATTTAAAACCTGAACTTGAGCCGTTGTTTGTAGAAGACACTTCATAGAATTGTTATATTAACATGAAGACGTAACAATTGTTTACATACGCCCGTCCTGTCCACACGATATGTGCATACGCCTTGAGTCTTGAGTTCTACAAATATTTTCACACGTAAGTAAGTGATCTGGCTTGATGATGTTTGAGTTAAGTTTTATGAGCTATGTTATGGACCATTGTTACTCTTGTTATACGTGCTTTAGATTTTACCTTAAAGTTCATATCAGCATATGCATAATAAAAATATTGTGTTCCCACTGCTGGGACACAGGCCTCCTCTCGGTAAGAGGGAGTGGGCCACGCGGGTCCAGTGCGGTTTGGTAGATATCACGTCTTCGAATTTTTGGTTTTAGGATACGACGGTTTCCTCACGAAAAAATAATAAATCAATCAATCTGCCTAGCCTTTTCCCAATTATGTTGGGGTCGGCTTCTAGTCTTACCGGATGCTGCTGAATACCAGTAATTTACATGGAGCGACTACCTATATTACGTCTACAACCCAGTAACTGGGTAATACGATACCCCTTGGTAAGACTGGTTGTCAGACTTTCGGACTGCTGACTACCCTTACAATAAAGCCCTTTATTCCGAAAAAAAACTAACTAACGTTCTCGCTTAAATTTACTCTGACTACCCTGAACGACTGTCAAAGGTCTACAATTAATGACAGTATTATAATAGTAAAATAATATAATAGTTACATTAAAAAATTCAAATGAAATGAAAATGAATAATGAATTCAAGTGAATTTCATCTTGACATGGTAAACTTGTATTGATTTAATTGAATGTGTTAATAATATATTTTGAATGAGTCTTTATTATAATAGCTTAAACTGTTTGCATGCCTTAGTTACGGTAGTTAGTATATGGATCATTTTTCATTTTAACATCTGTAACTTGTACCTACTTTCTGTGCAAATAAAGAACTATTCTATTCTAAAATAATAGTAATTAATTACTTATTTTAAAATAATTATTATACATAGTAATATCCTCCTACCTGTATACACCCGTGGTTAGCGCACGTGGCAGGCAGCGAGTTAACTTTGAATAATTTAGCCACATCTTTAAGACATCAACATTTTCCTCGTCTCAAAATTGTCTTATTTTCCTTAACAACCATCAAATAATAAAGAACAGCGCGATGGTTTGAAAAATAATATAAGAATTTTTGATAACATCAAAAATATATCTATACCTACCTAACTTCAAAAAAACCTCCTCCTTTTTGAACAAGTCGGTTAAAAATGTCTGAAATACATACATCATCATCTACCTCTACTATGTTGGGGTCAGCTTCCAGTCTAACAGTGCAGCTGAATGAATACCAGTATTTTAAATGGCGACTGCTTATATGACCACCACAACCCAAATGCTGGGTAACGCGATAGCCCCTTGGTAAGACTGGTTCTGACTTCCTGGCTTCTGACAATTCGTAACGACTTTGAAACAACCAACGTTTTGGTTGTGCAAAATAAACAATTTTTCTCTCTTCTTTTCTTTTCTTTCAACTACGAATGACAGCCGGTGAAATACATACTACCTATGTCTATTACAGCAAACCCATCTGACCCGGTGATGGTGGCGCTGTCAGTGTACTAAAAATGACAGAACTTGTCAGTTTTCATAGTAATTTCATTAGTTCTAATTAAAGCCACCGAGCCAGATAACTTTAGACTTTATTGAATATAGTGTTAGCTAGATATGTGGCTACGCACTACAATCAATTTCATTTCATTCATTCATTTCTATTTTATTTTCAATCTATTTTCTTCAACTAGACTAAACGGCTTGATGGATTTTTACATATGAGTTGTCGTTAGATCCGTCTTAATTGTGAGAGTGACATAGGCTATATAATATTTATATATTGCATCTGGAAATACAAAAAAGGAAGGGGAAGGGTTTTTTTAAATAAATTACCATATTGATATCTAATAAAAGCTAGTAATGAGTCACTTCGAAATATATATTAATAAAACTGAAAAGCTTGAAATAAATCAAATTATTCAAAAAAACAAAAGACCCGGGGGGCAATTGCGTAACATACTTACAGTAGGAATCGGTTTCAACAACATTCATTGCGCTATTTACATTGGTGAGCAGACAAATTTTTCGAACTTAAGAAGCAATGGATTAGCAACTTGCTTCAAAATGATTCAGATTCTGATTGATAGTGTTTTACGCAATCAGGGTTCAGACTGCAAAAACACATAACTGAAAAAGAGAAAAAACAAGCATTATAATCTATAGAAATTCGGTATGGCAGGCGGACCAACCAATAACCTCAATTATGTTGTAACTTATAAAATTATATAGATTGTAATGCTCGTTTTTCTCTTTTCAGTTGTGTTTTT
The DNA here is from genome assembly GCA_947568875.1 of Fissipunctia ypsillon. Lineage (NCBI taxonomy): Eukaryota > Metazoa > Arthropoda > Insecta > Lepidoptera > Noctuidae > Fissipunctia > Fissipunctia ypsillon. The sequence continues at coordinate 6,736,256 of OX387659.1, read as the reverse complement.
GCCATCGGGTTTTTTCTATTTTTAAAATCAATGTTTGACTTTTTAAAACTAAACATTTAAACCCGCGAAGGTTGCACGCTCGCTTCCTCCACAACGTGCTATCAACCAGTGCGATATTGACATTGTAATTACAACCTTACCTACCTTACTATTGAGGTCAATCAATACGGATGCGTCGTTACTAGATTTTAAAACTTTTAAAATGACTCTAATTTTCTAGCTTAATTTTAGCACTTGTATGGCATCACACAAATGCTAGAAAAATACAGTTTAGTAATATTGAGGCCTACCTACCTAACAGATACAATCCCATGTGGGATTTTTTTGGACTACTCGCAATAGGTCACACGAAACCAGCGGGGCAATTGCGTAATACATTATCAATCGGAATCGGTTTCATTTTGACAGTTCAACAACATTCATTGCGTTATCTACGTGTTGAGCAGACAAATTTTTCGAACTTATGAAGCAATGGATTAGCAATTTGCTTCAAAATGATTCAGATTCCGATTGATAGTGTGTTACGCAATTAGGGTGCTGTTCTTCGGCTAACCCTCTACCAGCTCCAACGGCTTATAACTTTTTTCGTGTAGGTACTTAGTGTTACGTGATATTGTAAGTCGTATACATTTCCCGCTAGAAATGTTTCTATACAATATAGTGCTTCCTTTGGCAGTGCCCTGACCAGTTTGAGTCATGAAAATTCTAGACGAAAGAAGGTGCACGTTACACTGTGAACGTATTTTATCGGCTTTTGTTTTGCTGGTAAAATTTTCTTTAGATGCCATTGGCCAGTGGCCATTGGTTTTAAATTGCCATCCATAAGAAAATCTAAGAAACTATTCTTAGTTATATTTTTTTTTTTTTTTTTTTATTTATCAACTTTATTTTTCTCACCACAATATACATAAATTATTTTACATTGATCAGTTTCGACAATGATACACAATTCAATTATATACTTATATATTGTGGGAGACTGGTGCCTAAGCTAGGCTCATGGCCTGTGTTTCAGGACACCAGGATCCCACCCCTTTACATTTTCATTTATAAATTATGTATTACGCGCGCTGACAGAATGTAGTAAGGAATCGTACATTTTATAGTTTTTTGTATTATGATTAAGATATATGTTAGTATGCGAGACAAATGTTAATAGATGTGTAGTAAGGGTGATTGTGCGGTTGTGTGATTGTGTGGGTGTGAGAGAGTGTGCGATTATGTGTTTAGGTCATTTTATGGATGTTTTCAGTATCATTATAGTTTAATTTTAGTAGCCAGTCAGTTAGCCTCTGTTTGCATTTATTCTTTGTGAGACTAAAGATATGTAACACCTTATTCATTTTATTGTATAAGTAGCCACCTAGATAGCAAAAGAAACGCCTTGCAAACATAGTTTTGTAACGTAGATGATGGCGCCCCACTGGGTCATATCTGTAAATAACGCAATGAATGTTGTTAAACTGTCAAAATTAAACCGATTCCTACTGTAAATGTGTTACGCAATTGCCCCGCAGGCCTATACACAGGAGTTCCTAATGATCTAACAGATATTTATTTTAAAAAAGTGGATTAAGGTTATTTGATATCAATAAGTTCTGGTGACGATCTTCCGGCTTCATCTTCAGACACGCGTAATCATGTGTAATGGAAAGTACTCAAGACAACAAACGAACCCAAACTCTACTATCTTAGCACTTTCCAAGAGAGAGTTCCAGTGACAAAGTTTTGGCTGCATCTCCAGACCCTCGTTCTCGTGTGTAATGGAGATTACTCATGATAACAAAATAACTAGCCCAAATTCAGCTATCCTACCATTTGCCATAGTACACAGTTCCTGTGGCCAGTTCAGTAAATCATGTCCAGACATGATCTACTAATAGAGAACTTATCAAGAGAAATCAAACGAGCCCAAACTGGATGAGGTTGCGTTGTTTTATTACAGAGTTCCTATGGCCAGCTTCCGGCTTCTTCATCAGACCCTAGACATCATTTACAATCAGAGTACTCGTCAAGACAATTCAAACAAGCCCAAACTCGATGTTATTGAATTGTTTTGGTTCTGAGTTCCTGTGGCCACCTTCCGGCTCCATGATCAGATCAGCTCGATGGTACCAAAATATTATATTGTCACCGACTTTACACACGTGTGCCAAATTTCAGCTCAATTGAACACCGGAAAGTAGGTCACAATTAAATTGAACATTTTGAAAAACACAACACATTGCAAGTTAAATAAAAGCTTGTAAAAATTAAAACATCTCGCAAATAAATACTTAGTTAAGTAAACTTATGCGGAATTTAAGCGATGCGAAAATAAAATCGAATATAATTTTTGCACTTTTTGGAGATTTTCTTGCATATTTTCAGCACTTAAGGTGCATATTAGCATGCATGTTTCGAAAATTTTAAGTAAACCCGGCTCTCTACTGATAACATATTACATACGTTATGGCTGTTTCTCCATAGAGTGCAATTTATTAGCTCGTTGATAGACGGTATAACAAAATGATGTGTCTAGAGTATAGATTATGATTTATCGTCTAGATCAAGTAATCAGGACAGATAATGTCACTCATTACATAATGTTACATACATCTTTCATCTACGAAGGATTAAGAGGGTGCATATCGAAAGTTCTTCTTCTTAGCCATGGGACTATCGCCAACGAAAATGTCAACCTATAAGTTTGACTTAAGATAACAGCTACACTTTTATAAAACTTCCTCGGCCCTCCGACCCAACGCATCGCATCGCCCGCCCACGTTATTATTTCGTTTTCGCTTAGCGTTCGTTCTGACTTTTTTCTTTTTTTTTTTTTTGCTCGGCTTCTAAAGGTCGTAGCGTGATGTTAAATAGCCTATAATCTTCCTCAAGAATTGGGCTATCAAATGCAAAAATTAGAATGCAAAAATTTTTCAAACCCGACTGTACAGTTCCAAAGATTAGCGTGTTCAAACAAACAAACTCTTCAGCTTTATTAAATTAGATAAGTATATCTGTCTTTGATTTAGTGTAAGTCGACTGTTTTGAATTAAAAACTTACATTTTAAACCTAAATTATAAGTCAATAACTGGATAAGTCGGACTCGCGTAGTAAGGGTTCGGTACCATCAAAACTAAAAACTAAAATTACCCAATTGTTATTTTTAGGCAGTGAAATCGACACCTAGCGTGGATGTACGTCAATCACGGAATTTGTAAACTTAGTTTCAATTCCAATAATTGAAAAAAGCATTTACTTAAAACTTTGCGTTTTTATTTCTATAAATATAGTCGTGGCCAGTGTTAAGAAATCACTCAAATCCGTTGTCCTGTTTTGAGTACAAACCTTAATGCAATACTTAATCGAAATACATCGCTGGATTCACTCGCGTCCAGCGGGTTAACTGGGTAACACACATAAAATGACAATTTCGATCGCAATGTCTTCCATTTTGACAGGTCAGCCATGTTCATTGCGCTAGTTACGTTTGCGTAGACGAATTTTTCAAACCTATGAAACAATGAATTAAGAATATATTTCGAAACCCTCAGATTGTGATTGAAAGCATGTTACGCAATTAGACTACAGGAGCTAAACCACCACCTCTTAACGCAGTATTATTGTAATCTTACTTGAGTGTGGGAAAGAGATGGAGCTAGGCGTCCTATATAGCTTCATCTCTTTCACACACTGAAGTAACATTAAAATAATACTGCTTTAAGAGGTGGTGGTTGGCCCCTAGGTCGTCTCCCCGCCTCTTTTTGGCCCAGCCTCGGTTCGAGGTGGCGCGGGGAAAGAGTTCCTGGAAGGACTTCGGGGAGGCCTTTGTCCAGCAGTGGCACGTAGAGAGTAATTTAAAAAAAACTCTCGACATATGCGTAACAGCTACATATGTCGCAAATAACACATCATTGAAAGGACCTGTGTGACCCAGAGCTAAACTGTAGACAAAAGAAGCAGAACTTTTCAAATATGCTAATAATCCATTATTGACTTTAGCCTCGTCCCAGAAATGTCAATAAGCGTGTTACCTTGCTCTGAAAACTTTGTAGAAATTGTAGAATCGGACCAAACAGTTCCTATAGGTACATATACAACTTATTCGTTTGCAAATGAATTAACGTTACTTAATATATAATGTCAAATTTAATTAACTAGCAAAACTTTATAACAAAGGTAACGGGTATCGACACGAAATATTTATTTACATTCCCAAGTAATACTTACCTTATTAAGAGTCCCTAACCGTGGAGTTTTTGCCGGCTCTTCTCCATAGGAAACGACCAATTAAAACCGCGGTCCTAGCCTCTGACGTTTCTTAAGTGCCCATGTACGTAGGTTTATGTAAAATAAAATATTTTGATTTTGATAAAACAAAAATATTTATTTCAAATAACTTCACTACCAGCAGCCATTGACCTTGTAATCAGTTGTTGTAGTTTCTTACGTACTTGAAAATATACGCGTTAAAAGAGGATTTCAAATGTTTGATAGGATTTTGAAGACTTACGGTAAATTAATCTATACAAATAAATAAAATTGAAGTGTCTCTTTGTAATGTCAAAATAACAACTTTTTACACAATGCATAAGAAAGTATATGTGTATACCTATGGTACTTAAAACAAAAAAGCTATTTTTAAAAATTTTGTCTGTCTGTCTGTTTGTTCCGGCTAATCTCCGAAGCGGCTGGACCGATTTTGACGCGACTTTCACTGGCAGATAGCTGATATTATGGCGGGTAACTTAGTCTACTTTTATTTTAGAAAAATAATTAGGGTTCCGCGCAAAATCATTAAAACCCATTAAATTATGAACAAAAAGTCGGATTTCAAAAATTCTTTTTGCATTTGGTAGCCCAATTCTCGAGGATAGTTATAGGCTATTTAACATCACGCTACGACGAACGAAGTCGCGAGGCACAGCTAGTGGGTAGTGATATTCCGAAAGCCCTCACCAGATCTCCTTAGCAACAATTCCATACTATATTACTTTACACTTACGTAACATCACTAATCTACATTCAGTGCTATGTTTAATTGATTACTCATTATAATTAGCAGATCCTCGTTGGTAAGTTAGGTACCTATATCACCTGATAATTACAAATATTGGAACAGTTAAGTGCAAACACATAACAAGCATGACAATAAGTTTTTTTGTGAATGGTCAAGTCGTAACTGATATACAAGATGTAACATAAATAACGCACAACCTCTTAAGGGATCATTGTAATCATCATTATGAACAACTGTTACTATGAGACCAAACCTGAAATCGCGAAAAAAAAATCAGCTGTTCCCTACATTTTGACGAGTTATGCGAACAAAAATGTAGGGAGCAGCAGATTTTTTTTTTGCGATTACAGGTTTGGTCCCATAGAAAAAGTTGTTCATAATTATGAGTACAATGACTCCTTAATAGGTTGTGCGTTAATTATGTTACACCTTCTATAAGGCTCTATTTACATTGCTGAGGAACGGAATGGAAGCGAATTTTTGTCACGAAATTGAGTCAAAGCATTAATGAACTTTATTTCAATTGTGTAACGTCCAAAAAAGATAATATGAACAAAAAAACAGGGCGCGCGTCTTCCGGAGAATTCTCGCGCATTCTAGGGAATTCCCGCAGCTAGCAGCTCGAATCTAATTGATATAAAGTTAATTATGCTTTACACAATTTCGTTCCAAAAATTCGCTTCCGTTTTGTTCCGTGGCAATGCAAATTGAGCCTAATAGTTTGTTATAATTAATGTAATCTTCGATCGATTCCGAGGCACGGAGGAGTCTCGGTATGTAAAGATGGTCACCCATCCACAGACAACCCCGGCAAGCGTAGCTTAACCTGATGGATCGACCCGTGCGGCTGTTATTACTTAGCCACGAGCTCCTAAGTAAGTCCATAGCTCCTACATAAGTCCCAATAAGATTGGAATATTAGTGTTAGCTTGTATATTAAGATTTGTCAAAATAAATTGATTTCTCATTAATAAATATATATCTCCAGAAATTGGTTTAATTTTTCGGTTGTTCATTAATTAGACCACCTAAGTAAATAGGTAGTTACAGCCTGTTTTTTCGTTTGCAAATCCTCATGGATTGAGAAAAAACGTGTGCTAAAAATAACAAGACCCTTAGCTAAAAATAACTGTTTTTAAAATGTTGACGTCAATTGGGGTCGACATACCATAAACGATTTTGGGTTTTGATGTTATCGTTTTTGCAATTCATCGGAGCGATAGGTAGAAATATCTCTTTTACCTACCTAGGTAATAAAGATATTTGTAAAATACACACTCATGAATTTTACCCAGTGTTACCTAAAGAGGTCTTTTGGTAACATTGGGTCACTTTCATGGAAGTATATTTTTCATTGAGGGACAAATGTAAACGTGTAATTCTTCAGACAAATTTTTAAACAAATTGATACCTTCTAGACCAGAAACAAACTAATATATCTATGAAATCTCCCTCCAAAATTTATTTAAAAGAGTGTCCGTGGAGTTTCTTGCCCGTTCTTCTCCATAGAGATCTACGCTTTGGAATGGGCAACTAGCTTCAACTTTCTGACTAACTGACCGACTCTTTGATAATTCAAAAGTGCCTGTAATTGGTTTATTTGAAATTAATGAGTTTGAGTTTGAATTGCTAGAAGTCAAGTAACGCCCATTACAGTCAGCCGTTGAGAGAATGCGCTCTTGACACCTGTCAGTTTCATACTAAAGAATATGTGTTTTGCGAATTTGATCCTTATTAGTTACTAGAAATTGTCCAACTGCCAGGTGTCAGGAACGCATTCTCTCGACGGCCGGACTTTAGGTAATAAGTAGGAGTTCAGCTTTACATAACTTAGGTAGGTATCTACACATCACACATACAATGCTTTTGATGGCTATCTTGAGCTGTCAAGTTCAAATCACAGATAAATCTTGAAATTTATTATTTGTATAGAATATTTGTTGAAGGTAAAATAAAATAAACAAACTTGACTTTGAACTTCCAAAGTCAACGGACTTTGATGAAATATTTAAACAAGCAGCTCAAGCAGTTTGCGGTCACTAACTTGCTAGTTTCGCAATCGCTTTCATTGTTTGACAGTAGGTCATTTTTTATCGACTCCGGCTAGGATCCGGTTAAATGACTCGTCTGAGTCTGTGTCTAGAGTTAATCTCATTTAAATTCAATTTAATTTATTTAATTTACTACATAAGACCCTTAGGGAAATATATTTTGTTATGATAAGAAATTTCTTAAATATTAAACGTACAAATAACGCGTATATGAAAGCATATGGCACATGTCATAAGTTCGCACAATATAAAAACAAAGATAGAAAAAACTTAATTGTATAAAAATATATTATCTGCTGCGCCAATAATTCAAGATTATCAACGTCAGAAAATACATAAAAAACAACCGCGTATTACATCATTCTATAAGTGACAAAAAGTTTAACTAATTAATACTACCAACACATAAACCGGAAAAATAACAACAACGTGATAAAATTTACAGGTAGGTATAAGGTGGTTTAAACTAACTAAAAACAAGTAAGTAATTATATAATTACTACTAAGGTCAGTTTTTAATTAGAATTAATTTGATAAATTAAAAATAGTAATGCAATGTACCTATGTGGGAAAATGTCTGGTTATTAGCATAACAATTAAAATCATGATAATTTCAATTCGTTTCAAACGTGCTAAGGTTTTGTTTAAATTGTTAAAATAGTTGTGGTAACGAGCAAAAACTTAGTTGTTAAGTAGGTACTCGTAAAAAAACGTGGGAATAATTATCACAGTCTAGGCCTGGCGTGTACTGCCGTGCGTTTTTTTACCGCATGATCTGTGAAGTGTGGAATGTCATAGAAGTGCGCGCATTGCGATGAAAAAAACGCATGCGGTTTATTCACAGTGGCCCACCCGCTGCGCGGCGCGTCACCGGCTCACCGCACGTATTTTTGTATCGCATAGAGATATATGAATCGCACTACCGTGAAAAAAACGCACCGACCAAGCAGTAAAGCCTAGCGCGCCCTGCCGTGCGTTTTTTTACCGCATGATCTGTGAAGTATGGAATGTCATACACGCACTGCGATGAAAAAAATGTATGTGATTAATTCAGAGTGGGCCTCCCGCTGCAAATTTTCGGTGTGTCCACCGCATGTATTTTGTATCGCAAAGAAATAAATAAAGTATCGCGCACTGCAGTGAAAAAAACGCACCGAGATACCGACCAAGCAGTACATAGATAATATCCTTTTGTGTTGATAATATGTTTTTTGGATACGCCTTACGGATGTATCTCTCTATCTTACGAAAAATTAGACCTTAGGCCCACATTCGCACAGACGCGAACACATCGCACGCGGAAAAATCTCGTGCCGCGCTAGAAATGGTACAAATAGATAGCGATACATCTGTTCACACGGCCGCGATTTTAAATCGCGCGGTATTCGATTTTCAACGCATGAATGAATTACGTTGAATGAATACGACATACAAAGTTCTGTACTTGTGTTCTCACGGACGAGAAAAAATCGCGCGTGTTTGTCAGTACGGCGCACCGACTTGTAGAGTGTAGACGTGCCGCAAGTGCGGGTGGACAAAATCGTATGTTGGTATCTTGGCGTGTTATTGCTGGCTCTATTAAATTTAATAAATCGTCAAATGTGCGCATCGACGTTCTAAAATAACTTAAATCATCATAGAGCGTCACAAATTGGCTTTTAAAATATCGATCAGTGTTTAAGGGATGCACCCAAATTTTTTTCTGCTTTGTTTGCCGTAGGTGTAGCCACGTTCCCAGGGACGCGTAAAAATCGCGACGTGGAAATATCGGCTGGTGCGATTTTTTCATACCTTCAGCAGACTGTTTGAACGAGTGTTAAAAAATCACTTCGAACTGGTTCGTCGCGCAGTGCGGACGTATCATGGACTCCGTAAAATTATTAGCGGTAGCTATTTGTGTGGCCAGGAGACCCCAAGATACCAACATACAACTTTTTCCGCCCGCACTTGCGGCATGTCTACAAATCGCGGCAGTGTGAACAGATGTACCGCTTTTTCTTTGTTCCATTCCTAGCGCGGCACGCGATTTTTTTGCGCGCGATGTTTCCGCGTCCGTGCGTACGTAGGCTAAGGCTGTCAAGAGATGCGTCAAAAAATGTTTGGGTGCGAAAAACGTGCCTTTTTTACCGCCAGTTTGATAAACCGTACGTTTCCTATACATTGAAAAGAAAGGCCGAAACAAATATATTCGGTCGGGCCTCTTTTAAAATCCAGACATAATCTTGGTCAGATCACGTGAGGATCATGTAGATTAGTGTCTGAAATGGTCTTTTGAGGAAAGAACCACACAGATTTGAGTGGACCTGTTCAGTCATTGGTTGATTATTATCAAGCGAGTGCAGCTGTGACCTAATGAGTTAGTGAATCTTATCTCCCTAAACTCTTCTTCTTCGTCGTATCGATGCCTTTATTAATTTTATATAAGCTTCGACCAGAATTCAGCTACTTCGACGGCGTTAGCATTGGCCTCGCAAAGGTCTTCCATAGTGAAGGTGTTTTTACATAGAGAGCACGACAAGAGGTGAGGCATCGTTTGTGACGTGGCTTCACAGTTGCACTGTGGCTTATCGGAGTACCCCCACCTGACTAAGTTATACCTGCAGCGACCCACCTGGCTTCTTAGACGGTTAAGAGATTTCCAGGTGGGCCATGGTAGTTGGTGGCCTGCTGGGAGCTTTTCTGCGGGCTCAACATACTCAGCTGGAGGAGGATGTTTAAGCAGCCACAGTTTTAATCGTGCCGCGCTAGAGCTGCCGTCATTTTATTGGGATGGTTGACTTGAGGAAATTGTACGGCTCTTCAGTCTGCCCCTCGGCTTCATTACGTCGTAGAGTAAATGACATTTGTCTTTCTCCTGCTTCAGCTCTTCAGAAGCACCGGCAATTTCCCTTCCAACCTCTGGAGGCGCTATTTCTGCAATAGGGTAAAGTGAGGACAGTGGTGTTTGTTTGAAACACCCTGTAATTATTCGACATGTTTCATTTAAGGCTACATCTACTTTCCAGCCGGGGTTGCGGGATGTTCGAAAGAGTTACCGTGGCCCCGGCACAGGCAACAGAAGGAACACGGGTGGGTTTTAGTCAGTAAAAGTCTGACACGCCCTCCCGCTCCGCCCAGAGCGGGAGAAGTCATCTGATGATTTCCCATCCACAAAAAAAAAAAAAGCTACATCTACTTTACGGGCATGGGCGGAACGATGCCACACAGGGCATGCAAATTCACCAGCCGTAAAGCATAGAGCCAGATATCCGGAGAACTTAAACTCTGCTTAGAGCATTTTGTGTCAAAGCAGAGTCAGTTACCTAGGTGATTGAGACTTTGGACATCTAGCAGACTTGCATTATTAAAAGGAGTTTTCAAATATAGTTTTCCCAAACAGTAGGTATTCGATGTACTTATTTTTTAAAAATACAATTTCTGACGCGCTTCCAAATACATGCGCATATTTTAGTAAATTATAGAAAATGACCTATATAGATCCGAACTGAGCGCTATAGTCTATCTATTGTGTGTTTTATCACCAGAGGTTGGAGTATATTTACCTAAACTTCGAGGAAGTAAGTAACTTATAGTAGATAATACCTCCTCTAAAATCCCGAAATCATAAACATGACTATTAAGTCCCGGGATTTAGGAAATTGCGAATTATTTTTTGGACTTTATTGTAGTTACAAATTATTGATTTGAAGAATCATCATTCCTGGATTTTTAAGGAAGCATTTATTATTCACTCTATGTTACTTACTTCCTCGAAGTTTAGGTAAATATACTCTGCCTATTCCGACCTATGTTTATCACTGATGGAAAAGTGTTTATCACAACTATTCCTTTTGGCTGAGAAGCTAGCTGGACACAAAATTTTCGGCTGATCAGGGCTAATTTTAGCGGGCGTTAAGGCCCTAGTCAGCAGACTTCAGGTGAAACTATATTTTACTATCGCTTTTCAAGAGGAATGTTGGTTTCAAAAGTGTGTGCACGAATAAACCCATATTCGCGATAGGCTTTTAATGATAATGCCTACGCAAGAAATCATGTAGCCACTATTTATTTGTTGAGCATAGACAAGCTGCTGAGGTAATTACATACAAAACGACTATTAGTTACATTAACGTTCCGCAGATCATTGTCAATGTCACGCGAGGTAGTTAAGTGCTTATGTAACACAAGTAACATACCTACAAGTTTGCTTGCCGTCAGTCGCAGGGTAAGGCCGTAGATCTTGCCACTTTTTTAAATAAAAAAATGTCCATATTTTTATTGCTGATAAAAAACGAATTACTTGGTAAATTGTAATGAAAGTATCTTAAATTAATTAATTAGATTATTTAATTCTCAAACTCTTAGAATGTATTCTTAAAGTAAATGTAATTCGTACAGTTTAAAAAATGCAATGAGTTAAATTCGTCCAGACCCTTTGTTTCCATATTTTCGCTTATATGTTAGATGTTACTATTTTGTATGTTACCCAAAGAATCATGTCCAATCATGACCTGAAAATTTTCTACCGCGTCTAGTGTGTAGTCTTATTTCGTATCGCTTAATTGAATTTTCAAATAAAACCAGGAAAATAAACAATGTTACTATGTTTATTTTTCTCAATAGACTTTTGAACACGGAACGTGTTTTACACACGTTCCGATTCACAGAATGCGAAAAACTTGTTCGCTCGTCATGTGGTTAATGAATGTTCAAAATAACCAATTGGTATTTTTTTTTTACTTTACTTATTAATTTATGACTAGTTATGATGTTTTTATGGTTTTATATTAAGGTGTGGACAGAAAAATAAGTGTACAGTTGACAGGTTACGCGTAAAACGAACTTCTTTAGCCGCAACGTAAAGGGGAAAGCGCCAGGTAGCCCGCGAAATTCACACTTTCTTATATTTCTTGCAATTTGCACAGGCAACTGAAGAAACACTGGTGGGTTTTAGTCAGTAAAAGTCATTTGATGATTTCCCATAAAAAAGGCTGTCTTTTGTTAGACGTTTTGCAGTCGTTCGTTTACTCTTGCTACGTATTGTACTGTACGATTTTTGATTTTCTGATACCCTACAACTTTTGCATTTTCCACGGACTTCGATACTTACTACTTACGGTTACTTTGGCCTGGTCTTATTATTTAGGTACTTGTCTGTCCATCAGACTCGTAGAGTTCGATGACTAAAAGCACCGTCTGTCAAGCCGACTCCTGGATTCTAGTCCGCTTCGACAACAGATTGTGACCAATACTTCAATGAACTATGCCAAAATTGCTCTAACTTGCACAAAGTGTAGTGTAGAAAACAAGGATGGCATAACATCGCACGTGAATCCTTAAAAACTCAGCATCGGTGGGATATTAGAGAATATAACTGCTGTTTGTGAACCGATTTGATTATGGTCTTACATTCAAGAGGGATTTATTTCTGAGTGATTATAACTCTCTCAGCGATTAAGAAACAATTTGATTTTAATTATCATATAGTTTTTGAGGTTACAACAGCTGTCAAACCTTATCTGACAGTTTTTATAACCTCAGAAACTTATTTACATAATAGTATTTTTCTCCGGCATCTAAATGAAAAGATGATAAGTTATTGTGTTAACAATGATTGTTTTTATACAACACCAGTTGTCAGTAGACGCGACCTGTAAAACGAATCAAGTGACAGGTCAATCAATGTATGGAAAGTGGGCATGATTTTTATGCTTCGAGGTACAATTTATGGTAGTATTTTGTAATGACACTAGCAGCACCAAGAGCTCAGGTAACACTATTACAAAAAAGAAGACGCCATTTTGTCGTCTCTAAAATCAGTCAAAGGTGCACGTGTGTTTTTCGGCGGTGGATTTTCTGAAATTTAGCGTTTGGAAAGAAACAACAGTTTTAATTACAAAAATCTTAATGCGCAAGTCATTAATAAGTGCGTGGTAATGTCTTGGTTTAAATGTCTGCTCGATTTTGTAATTTTAGAGTTTTATAAATAGTATAACCTTAAAAATCATGCATACAACCCCGATATCTTCAAAGTGAGAGTGAACAGGCTTCTTCTGGGTAAGCTCGCTCCATCGTCGACTTTGTCTCTGTCATCTCTGACCTAGACTAGAGTCAAGAGCAAACCTATCTCAAATAAAAAAAAAATAAAAAAATCTACGTTACTTATATGTAGCTTAAAAAATACTGGTCATCATCAGTAGCCTAAAGCTACGGTTTCCTAGAAAAGCGGTGGTCGCCACATAGCGTCCGTAATTTACCGGCGAATGGCGTCACTGAAACGCAGGGACCGAAACCGGTATGGAACATGTAGAGAGAGTATGCAGTAAGCTTGATAAGTTCGTATATGCTCTTCGCAAGTTAAGGCTAGTGTCCATTAAAAAAAACAGTCCTAAATGCTTATCATGGGTATCTTTCATCAGTATTGCGTTACGGCCTATGATATGGGGTAATTCAGTGTATGTGGAAAGAGCATTCTTAGCACAAAAAAAAAATGTATCAGAGCCATGAGCGGAGCAGAATATTTTGACCATTGCAAACCATTAGTTAAAGAATTAAAATTCTCCCACTCTGTCTATGTCTGTATATTTTTGAAGTTTGTCTATTTGTAAAAAAAATACCCTAATTATTTCTATTACCTAAATGAATAAGTCTCCGAAAGACTGAACAAAAAAAATGCCGGGAAATTACTAGTTACAGTAGAAATGCCAGTTGTATGACAATTAAAATTTATAATAAATTACCACCTGCCTTGAGAATGTTACCTATTAATAAGTTTAAACGTAAAATGTTTGCTTGGCACTTAGACGTCTGTTTTTATTGCGTCAATGAATTTTTAAAACATACTTTTTGATATTGTAATTAAGATTTAATAATGACATTAGTACTTTGACTTTATTATGAATTCTTGGACATTGTAATTTTTTTTTGACATTATGATTTATACAAGGTGTATCTATTCATACACGAAATCTCTTAAGGGGTCATTGTACTCATCAATATGAACAACTTTTACTATGGGACCAACCCTGAAATCTCGAAATAAAAATCTACTGGTCCTTACATTTTGACGAGTTATTCTCGTCGGCATTATAATAATAGGCGTCCCTATTATAATAGAGTTATAAAAGGGACCTGCTCCGTGGCAATCTCCTTTCATAATTACTTTATATAATATTCCCATAATGTACCTAGTTCTGATTTGCATGTACCTAGCTTATTATTTAATATTTTTTCACGGGTAGTATGTGTGAAACAATCTTTAATGTAAGATCCCAATGTACCATATACTGAGAAATAAATAAATACAATACAATATGATCAATACGAGTATTTTTTCGGTTACAACATTTTTAAAACAAACAGTATTAATACCGGTTACCGAAATAAAAATTACCTTTATCTTACTCGTGACCTCAGCGTTAGTCTCCGTGGCATTAGTCAAAGGGCGCATTTCGCCTGTGCGTGTGGCAACAGTGTGGCAAAGTCAATCTGTGTGGTCCCTTCCTCAAAAGACCATTTCAGATACCAATCTACATGGTCTTCACATGATCTGAACAAGATTATGTCTGGACTTTAAAAGAGACTGTGACCTCTGAATTTATTTCGGCCTTTCTTTTCAGAGTAGTCAGATAGGAAACCTCACCTATTTTTAAAAAAAATATGATTAACGTGTAAAGTCTTTGTACAGGATGGGGCAAAAGTAATGTCATAATGTGAATGTGGCATAATTTTTGCAAATGGCGTGATAATGTTATTGTGATTTGATATACATATGTTGTAGACAGATAGAGAATTAGTTGACAAAGAAACGATACACACAGTCACACAGCTCAGGCAACGATGGAAATTTTGAAACACCAACACACACAGTTTGACAGTACAGTTTCAGAGAGATACTTGTCCAGCGCAAAAACCAGTGGGGCTGAAGTTCGTTCCTTAAGAAAGGCCATGGTAGAGCGGACAGATTTGACCTTAAGCCTTGTCTCCCAGTGGGGTGATGATAATCTGGTCTCTTTTAACGCCACCAAAACACAGGCGTGTCTTTTTACCGCTAAAAGGAGTCGTTTCGATCAAACTCCTACTTTTCGGGGTACATCTGTTCCTATAACAGATCGGCTCGAGTACCTAGGCATGGAGTTGACATCATGTCTCAACTTCGGCGCCACCATCGAGTACAAAGCCCAAACTGCAGCCAAGAGACTGGGCATCCTAAATAGGGTGAAGTGATACTTTACGCCTGGACAGCTTTTAACTCTCTACAAAGCGCAAGTCCCATCCTGCATGGAGTATTGCAGCCACCTTTGGGATGGCTCAGCTAAATACCAACTTGCCGCGCTTGACTCGGTGGAATGCAGAGCTAAGAGGCTCATTGGTGACGTAAAACTGGTGGATGCCAAGCTTCACAGCTTGGCTCATCGCCGCAAGGTTGCCTGCTTGTCGGTCTTCTACAGATTGTACTTCGGTGAGTGTGCTCGAGAACTCCACGATCGCATTCCGCCTGCCCATTCTACCATCGGACATCTAGACGCACTGCAGGTTACCATCCCTACCTAGTTGCTATTCCACCAATTCGCACTAAGTGTTTCCAAATGTCTTTTGTGATGCGCACAGCAAAGGAGTGGAATTCTCTGCCTGCGTCTGTGTTTCCGAACGCATACAACCCCAATCTCTTCAAAGTGAGAGTGAACAGGCTTCTTCTGGGTAAGCTCGCTCTATCGTCGACTTTGTCTCGGTCATCTCTGACCTAGACTAGAGTCAAGAGCAAACCTATCTCAAATAAAAAGAAACCAATTTCTTGTCTTTGTAATCTCACGTTTTGGCGATTTGAACTGGCCGGCCAGATGGCCAGATATGACGGCGTCAGACTCTTTTTGAAATCTCGCGTTTACCACTACACAAACCACAAACCTTGCAAGTCTTGAAAGCCTTCATTGAGGAAAAACTCACCAATTTAGAGGTTGTTTTGCCAGCAAAAATTCAAAATGCCGTAAAACAAGCAGAAATGTACCTCAAATCAGGAAGTGGCCATTTGTCTGATACCATTTTTTCGACTTAATGTCATAAATTTTACACTTTTAAATAAACTTTCCGTGAAAACAGAGCCTAACTTTTTCATTTCCAACAAAATGGCAGCTAATTCACATTAACATTACTTTTGCCCCACCTGTATCTACTTACAGAAATAAAATCATGTATCATTTATGTATAACGAGTCGAGTCGAACCGCGCCGACGAACACCGACCAATCACGGCCCTAGCTGGCACGACAGGGCAACGCGTCTTTCAGTTTAGGTACATCAGAAAATATTATGTTTGTTTCTCGTAATCAAGGTAATTTTTAAGTAACCGGCATTAAAACGGTAACCTAAATAGAGGTAACATATTTATTCTTCTTGGTTACCCAGATAGCGGTAACCTTAGTCGTAGAAGCAACCGGAATTCTTCGATACCTTTATAAAGGTCTTCGGTCCCTGCTGAAACGTTATTAACCGACTTCAAACAAAGGAGGAGGTTCCCCTATTATTTATGAAAGTAAGTTTGTAACAAACAACACACACAAACACACAAACTTGACTTTTGGCTTGACTTTATAGTCAAACCCCCGTGCCATCACTTTTGTGACCGCCGTCATTGCGGCCGTTATATGGCGGCTACCGCTCTTCCAGGAAACCGTAGCTTAAGGGCCTATACTACCTCAAATGGCTTAGCATGATCCCCTGTTATATCGAAAATACTGCAGCTTTAATTTTGAAATAAATATATGGTAAAGTTGAGGATTAATGTTAAGTACTATGTTTGGCGAAAACACGATTCCATAAAATTTTCTCGATAGAAAAAAAATCCAAAGTTACCTCCAAACCGAACAATAAACCGCTGGTATTCAAAAAATACTTCAAATTGGATCATGAAACTTTGTATACTAACTGAACTAAGGGCTTGTCCAGAAAGCGCGAATCACGCGCGAGTCGAGGGTCTGGCGTTATGCACGTGATTTACGCGCGTATTTTGAATTCGCGCGATGCTTGTGGACGCGATGTATTCGTGCCTAGTATCTCAATAGCGCGCGAATGAATTCGCGCGAAACGTTTCGCGACGAATTCGCTTCTTCTGGACAAGGTCTTACTATAAAGCAGGTCTTATGTTTTTTATTTTTTTTAAATTACTTTTATTTTCACCGTAAAAAGTAATTACCTAAACTATCGGGCCTCCCTGCCGCCCAGCGCCGCACTCAGTCGCGCTCTCACTCAGTTCGCGCGCAGTATCGTGCGAGCGAGATAAAGAGTGAATTTTAGCTGAGGTAGTATAGGCTCTTAACAACCGAGACAATCATTCTTTTTAGGGTTCCGTACCCAAGGGTCCAAACATAGAGCAACACGTCTGCCGGTGGCCCGTGTTGCTCTATGGGCGTTGCTGGAGGGAAGAAATATTCCGAATATTCCCATCGTATTATTACCGAAGCATTCGGAATTATTCCAAAACCTCCGAATACTTATTTATTTTTATCTACATAGATAAGTATTTACGTAATAAGTTTTTGTATGCGGTTTAGGTGTGAAAGTGTTATTTTGCGAGCATACCTACTATGTACACAGAGAGGTAAATACATACGTAGGAACTAAGATGAGTTTATATTATAAATATTATTATGTACCGAGGTACCTACATATCTACTTAATAACGGGAACTATTATACTTTAATTGTTTTTTTTTTATGTACTTATTTGAACTATTGATTTCGGTTGAACACTACCTACTACAAATTTTTAGTAAAACGTCGTAAAAAAGTAGATAGGTACGTAGGTATCGTACCCTACGTAAAGTTTAGCTACCTAGAAAAAAGTAAATAAAGTACCATATTTATGATAACACCTTCGCAAATAACGCATTATTTTGTAACAAATTTGATTACCATTAAAAAAAAAAAGTTATAGTGAGCCAACCTAAAAAGATAGACATATCCTATCGCGGACTGTTTTTAGAACTTTTTAAGAGGAACAATTCCGTCATACATGATTTTTGCGTAATTTTAACCGTTTACGCAGCGCACCCAACGGAAGCTCTCAAAAGGAATATTTTTTCCACATTTTTGCAACATTTTTCATTGATGCTCCGCTCCTATTAGACGTAGCGTGATGTTATATAGCCTATAGCCTTCCTCGATAAATGGCTATCCAACACTAAAATGATTTTTCAGTTCGAACCAGTAGTTCCTGAGATTAGCACGTTCAACCGAACAAACAAACAAACTCTTCAGCTTTATAATATTAGTATAGATTTGGTACCGAACCCAAAATGTGCGAAGTCTTTTTTTTCCTACATGACATAAATACAATTAAAAAGTCCAACACCAAGAATCTAGGGCGGGCGAAGGGACAATCCTCAAAATGTAAATAAATAATACCAATCTGGTATTATTAAGTTCTTTTCTACGGAAAATGACTTGATCGTTGAATGATCAGTTTTTTCCATGAAACTGTTAATAGTAGGTATGTTCCGTCGTTTAATACCTCAGTTTTTTTCTTTTCAAACACCATGTCATTTAGCACCGTGTACCGAATAATTAGGTATTGCTGCTAAATGTAGGTCTTGTGTTAGATCGCTATGAAATTATAGCGGACGGGAAACGTGGTCTATTATTAAAATCACCGTGTAAATAAAAAGTAGAATTGTAATACACTATTGTAGTATTTTTTATCTCATTTTTTTTTGGTAACAGTGATAAATGCTTGTAAACAATCGTACTAATCATTACAGTTTATTTATTTTACTATTGACATAATTTAAAACCTAACAATCTTAAAATAATAATAATAATATGTACAAGTAAGTATATAAAAAAGGAGGGGAAATAATCAGAGGGCATCAAAAAATTCATCCGCATCGCTGTCAACAGGAAAAGTGCCCAGAAGGCTGGCAGCATTGCCACGTTGTATGGCAATGCTGATTCTTTGGCCAAAAATAGGCCAGCCCTCTGGTCACGTGTGGAGTCGACCAACCGCCTGGCGATGTCTCGAAAAACTAAGTGGGCACTCGGACCCCATGGCCCAAATATTTCAACCCCAAACGGCTCGAATATATAAGTCCCAATAAGATTGGAGTATTTGCGCCGTTTGAGGTTTTCCGCACCCGCAGCAGCCGCTCCAGCACAGCCTGCCGTGCTAGGAAGATGGGATGGCGCAAGGGTGTCGACACACGTTGCATCCCACACCAAAGGCCTACCTACCTTCCAAGGCATCATGGTCATTCCGTCTGGTCTCTTCACACTAATCGTTACATAGGTACCACAACCAAAAAGTGAAAAATAAAAACTTTTTTACAAAAAAAAAACAACCGACTTCCAAAAAACACTACAAAGTAAAAAATAACTTTAATTTCGGAAGTCGGTGGTAAAACCCGAAAATATAAAACCAGACAGCGACTTCCGAAATTAAAGTTATTTTTTATTTTGTAGTGTTTTTTTGGAAGGCAGTTTTTTTTTTTTGTAAAAAAAGTTTTTATTATCTCGCGGAAAGCTGCGGGCAATATAAATAATTACTTTTTGATATTACCAAAATGTTCAATACGTTATGACGTACTGTGACAAAAAAATGAATGCCATTGCGATCACGAGCATGTTAGGTAGGCCACCAACAAAAGTCCATTAAAACACTATCACTTTTACATTATTTTCATAAAATAAGTATGACACAAAATGATTGGATAAACTGCTTCTTAGCCTTGTCTGTAATAGCTAAGAGTTCATGTTCTTTAAATGTTACTATTGTTTTGAATTTTTAACATCGTTTCTAAATAATTCTACTTGGTAAGTAAAGAAAAGAAAGAAAGAAAACATGTTTTATTTTCACAGAAACACGTGGACATAAACACTTGTTTTCCTATAATTTTCACCCAATTATAGAACTTGCAAGTTTCCTTCATATTGCAATCTGTATTATTATGCGAAAGGACACGTGTTAGCTTTCACGTTGAGACCTAGCATTAGTATTTCAACATACATAAAAACCTAGGCCAGGTACTTAAATCGATACTTAGGTACTTTGAATTTCTGTAAGTTAGTCATCTACTCGCTTCTTTTATTAATTATTGAAAGAGGTTGACTTTTGACTGACGGCTTCAACTACTTTGTTTACATATTCCGTATTCTATTTCTACTAAATGCATTACTATTTTTCATTTGAAACCCTGAAACTTCGAAGTTTGATTCTACTTTAGAGTTACTCCGTAAACCGGCACAGTGACCTTCTTCAGGTTCTTTGTCTTAGTGTGTCGATGGCAATCTAAATAGACTCTAGAGCTTGGTGCCATCACTAGCGTGCATCAGTTCCTGTAACGTGCAGCTGACAGGACACGCAGGACATGATATTAAGTGTCCCATCGTTCTTCAGCTCATGCAGAAGAACTTATGAATCTCTAAGTTACGTTCGAAGTCTGGAATAATCTAAGACGTCCCCGAAACTTTTGCGAAGTCCAAATTACCGCATCATTTACAGCGTGTATCAGAAATGTATGGTGCGATTGCGATGTTGGTCCTATAGAGAAAGTTGTTCAGCTTGATGGTATATGCCACACCCTTAAATATTACCACCTCGCTGTATATGTCGCAGATGGATTGTCGAATCCGCTGTTTCACATAACCTCTAGTTGTTTTGTAAAACAGCTCCGTTATGTAAAACAGCAGAAAGACGTTTAGAAGTTTTCCATAATTACTGAACTTTGACACTCCGAATTGTATAGACGTTTTGCATTTATCAATGCAGCGGGTCAACAGTTTGAGGTTATGTAAAGCAGCGTGAAGTGAAACGTCAGATTGTAGATTTTAGTTGTAAATTTTGTCGCTCGTGGCTCTGTGTGTCATAACAACAATAATGGCGTCCGAAACTGAAATAAATAACGAGTAATTTGTGTGAAAATTACCCTAACTCAAATGAAAACAGTGATTTTAAGGCCAATTTTAATTTAAAGTTATCAAGTTTTATTAAACTCAGTTCTAAAAACACTAAATGGCCTAGTATCTGCAACCAACTTGGAAATAGCGCGATTGGTCACAGTTCTAATCTAACCTAAACCAATTGGTCTGTGTGCCCTAGCTATAGTTACTGCGACTGATTCGGTATTTGAAGCCACATCACATGCTTATTGTGACTGCAGATAAGCCATTCTGCATTACGTCTGTAGCAGTTTTGTTAAACGTAACGCGATGGCAATTATTGTTCAACTGTTTTAAATAACGGAGCTGTTTTGTAAAACAGCTAGCAGTTATGTAAAACAGCGGATTCGACAATCCATCTGCGACATATACACTAGGTGCTGTGGTCCTTCTAGAGTCGCTTGGACTATCCAAGCAGTAACTTTGTGACATCAAAATCTTTCTATTATCATATTGGTGACTAGTAATAGAGTCAATTTGGCTTAGCAAAAGATAACTGAACTACCTTCGTTGCCTGCGAACCTGGAGGTCATCGGCTTATTCTTCTCATGTCGATGATTCTTTTGTACGACCATACGTCTCTGTCGTTTGCCTCATTTAAATGGAGAGTGCAGATAGCTGCACGGTCTCGCTAATTTTACATTGCCTGTTGCATATCAAACCTTAACGTTATGCATTTAGTAAAAAGCTGTTATTTTGACATTACAAACAGACACTTCAATTTCATTTATTTGGTTTATAAATGGTTAATGGTTAACAGGGCGTTAGCATGAAAATAGTTAAGGCCATTTACTGCATTTTTTTTTTTTTCAAAATACGGTAGATGTTATTCGTACAAAAATATTTATTTCGGAAGTCGGGGTCTTGGGATCTGCCGATCTATTCTGTAAACATCACACCGTGAGCACTTAGGTGAAGTGAGTTTGAAGTGAGCTCAATCCCTAGTAGAGTAAGGTGGGATGATAGTTCACATCACGCTCACTTCACCTAAATTTTCACAGTGGGATCTTTACAGAATAGCACCACTGTATTTTAGTTTTTTGCTACCGACCTCCGAAATTAAAGTTATTTCATAAGTTTGAGTTAATTTCTTTTTGAAGTCGGTTTAATTTTTTTATATTACTTTTTTTTTCGTAATTTTTAGTTTTAATTAAAAACTGGAATATTTGTTTGTAATATGTAGTTAATAGTTTTGTTGTAAATATTACCTACGCTAGAATTTGACCAAGGTTTTGAGATGTTTTCCCTTTGACACCACATGACCACACCCGTAGTTCGTATCAATAAGCCATTTAGGGCGCGTTTATATGACACGGAATGTTACAGCGTGTCGGCCGCGCGGCGAAAGTACGGTGACCGCGCGGCGGCCGCGCGGTCAGGCCTGGTGGCCACGCCACTGCGAACCCGAACCATTTCCAGTTGATCTTGGTCTTTCTTAAAATTCACACGTGTTCGTTATGAGCTATTTGACTAAGAAGAATAAAATTATGATTGCATATTCGCGGGGCGTACATCGAGAATATTCGAGTGATTCGAGCGAGACGGCCGCGCGGCCGCCGTGTGATCGAGGAGCGAACGCCGCGCGGTCACCGCGCAGTTAGTTACTCAAAATTAATTTCAACTTTACGTCCTAGTTAATAAAACATAAATTTTCTATAACTGAACAGTTAGTACGCGGCGGCCGCAAGAATTTTTTCGCGTCGTCTAACTGCAGCCTTAGAAACACATATTACTCCATATCTTGAAAACTACTGAACCGACTTTGATTAAACTTACACTGTTCCCTAAGTTGAAGTAAATGTAAGCCAATAAAAAGGTCACAACCCGACTAAGAGTTTCGGAGAAATGCGTGTACGTACAAACATACATACCTACACTTATAACAATTTGTATATTTGTTTAGAAGCCCTAATAGATTATCATAATGTGATTATTGCAGTTCCAATAGTATTACACAGTAAGTACTTACATCGTGTCGGATTGAAAAGTAAATAAACTAAATGAGTTAACTTCATAATACGAGTATATCCGCTTCTACGCGGGACTTCCTAAGTGCTTAAGCTTATTAAATTTTTAATATTAAGACAGTTATTCGACTTCATTTTCATTTGGTAGAGGAAGCTTGCGCGATGGTGACATATTTTTATTAACTTTTGCTTGAGCGTTTGAGTTAGCTTCGATTATCTTGATGATGATATAATAATACTTCCTGTCACTGTTGTTCACATAGCAAGTACCTACCTGGTAGTATATGAATTGGTGTGGGGTAGGTACCATAACTAAAAAGTGAAAAATAAAAACTTTTTACAAAAAAAAAATCACCAACTTCCAAAAAAACACTACAAAGTGAAAAATAACGTGAACATCAGGGGCGAGGCCTTCATACAACCCGATTTATATCGGCTTCCCTTCGGAACAGCCACTCTTCTTAATGTCTACTATTGCCAAATAATATGGTACATCTGTGTGTGTAACTGTGTATCACATCACATTACACAAATTAATTATATTTAATACCAGTTTAATACATCATAAGGTTAAAAACCTACAGTTTTTTGTCTTGACTATGAGAACTGAACAATTTTTTCTTCGGCTTCCCTCTAATAATGATGGTATCTGCGCCACTGGTGAACAATGTCACAACCCTCCTCGGTCTCCCACCCGCGCCGTATCGTATTTCACGTTTATCTTCTTTCCTACAATAAAATTAGTCCCTCGAAATGGCCCCGGCTGCGTGTTTATTTATAAATCAAACTTTATAATTATGATATTATTTCCATCTAATAGTTGTAGGCCTTGTAGGTAAGTTCCTAATATCCGTGATCGACTGACCGATTAAATAACAACAAGCACACCGTAGCTAGGTACCTACTTTGTCGCAGGACGTTCGAAAGTTACCGTAGCCCCGGCACAGGCAACTGAAGGAACACGGGTGGGTTTTAGTCAGTAAAAGTCTGACACGCCCTCCCGCTCCGCCCAGAGCGGGAGAAGTCATTTGATGGTTCCCCACCAAAAAAAAAGTAGGTAAGTAAGTACCTACTTTAACCAGATACTTACCTACATGAAAGATGTATTTTACATTGTTCTCACATAAAGAAGCAATGACCCTACGGCTACACTGTCGCGATATCGCGAACTGCACTTCCACACACCTCTCGACGACCCGCTGTACAACAGAGAGCGCGCGAAGTGTAGTTCGCGTTATCACGACAGTATAGCCGTAGCATGAGAATAATGTACCCAGCAATTTGTAATATCTTGATTTAAAAGAGTTTCCTTGGAGTTTCTTGACCGTTTTTCTTCATAGAGATATACGTTTTGGAATGGGCATGTAGCTTCAACTTTCTAACTGACCGACTCTTTGACTACCGATATTCAAAAGTGCTTACAAACGGTTTATTTGAAATACCTACCTAAATGCTTGAGTTTGAGTTTTTGAGTTTTGATGGCGATGTCGGTATGTTACGAGACTTATACGATTTGAGAAGCGACCATCTAATAACACCTACCTTATCCTACTAATGGTATTTTTAACAATCCACGCATTGACGCATACCTACCTACTTAGTTATTATGCTATTTAAATGCACTCAACGTCGCGAACGCATTAGATCCGTGGTAGATCTATTTAATTAATTCATGTCAGGGCTCTGAGTCTGATAATGTTGTTTATTTCGACAGTAGGTATAAAAGGTAGGCCTCTTGGTTACATAAGTGACCTACTCCTTACACGGATAAATAAAAATAAAACGTGCACATTTTGTTTTGAGTTTCGAGCGCTATGGTTGTTCAATGTTTGTCTCAATGAACAATATTATTTTTATCGAAAAATAACTACTTATCTCTAATAATTAGCGCATTCCCAGGTCTGCAGATTACTTTGCTTCGTAGATATAGTACCTACCTACCTACCTACTAATCTCTATTTTGATGACTGGATTGGTTGGCAAGTTAATTAATTATAAGGCCAATGATGACAGCTGTTGATCAGTGATTATTAGAATTGGTGCCAATAATTGGCGCTAACAGTAATGTCTGTTCTATTATGGTGAAGCTCACGCATCTCGTCCTAAATTAAGTCCCTACCCCTGAGGCCCTGATTAGGTATCCCACTCCATTACTTTGTTTTCACCATGTTACTTGTTTTGTGGACCACCATCAAATATTTTCAAACAGATCTTGGTAAGTGCAAAGTTCTCCCGTTAATTTCCACTGTAATCTTGACCTTACTCAATTTTTCCATTTCGTTAGGTTGATAATTGAGTACGCTGCCATCTAGCGTAATGGTACAGTACTACAGAAACACTCAATGAACTGAATGACTAAATAGTATTAAGAATTTTAACTACAATGGCGCTAGTGACATAGGCTTCATTCAATGTATTTTCATTCATTCAACCGTTCATCGCCATTTATTTTTATTTTCACAAGCACATTCAACATTCACTCTGTGTTCACTTCGCTGTCAAACAGCTGATGGAAAGTTGGATTACTCAAATTGCTCAAAAGAAGCGATATTATTTTCTCAATTGCTGTGAATTGAGCTATTTATCTAAGATAATTATTTCGGATCATCTATATCGACTGCGTAGTCTAAAAAAATTAGTGGACTTTGTGCGCTGATAATAGATAGCGTATCGCGTAATTATTATAATCTTCTTTTTTGATTTACTTGTTAAATACCAGTGCAACTTTGAACTTGATCCACTATTGTGTTTGTGTAAATAAGTTAACAAAATGACGCTGGGTGAGTGTTGTAACTGATTATGTTATATATTAAAATGTCTTTGCTATGTACTGTGTTCGTGACTTCGTGTACTTTTAATTGTTTCGGAGCACATAAAACCGGTTCCTTGTTATAGACGAGTGGATTTCGATTCTCTGCGGAAGCGTCCTATTATTTAATATGCAAAGTATACTAATTTATTAAAGGTTTGCTCTTTTGATTGATACAGATAAGATTACATTAAGATTTGTACCTATGTGAAAACTTATTCTACTGAATCATCCAAGTGTCCCTGAGTACTGAATACTTTTTCAGTACTTTTTCTGTATTCAGTACTCAGGGACACTTGGTTTGAGGTTAAAACCTCATACAGTAGGACAGCTTTCTTAGCATTTGCCAATTTTATGGTCCATACTTTCCTACACTACTTAAATTACTTATTCCAATAATCTACAAATACATATATGGTAAAGTTGCTACTTATTTTAAACTAATTCAGTAAAGCAAAAAACTAAAATTAATGTAAATAGACCATGGTCTACTAGGTACAGACAAAACCAAAATATTATAGGCATCTTATTACCCACTAGCGACTCACCCTGGCTTCGTACGGGGTAGCTCTAATTATCTATAGCCGGATATAAGTATAGAAATACTATCTTGAATTCATCCAAGCATAGTACTTTTTGTTAGTTTACTGTTCAGAAAAAATATGACACAGAAAATTACTAAAAAGCCTAAAAAATAACTGTTGACCCAATCTCTACCAAACTTCATACAATCACCCGCTGGGCTAATTTGAAGATTTCCTGGAAATTTCATAAAAATCGGTCTAGCCATTTTGGAGTCTATAGGCAACATACATACACACGTACTAACATCCATTTTTATTTATACAGGGTTACAGGGAAAGTCGTACTGAATATTAAAGGAGGTTATTATTCAGGTCATTTCTGATGATTTTGATTCTGAAATAAAATGTCCGAAACTTAACCGTTATGGAGATATTAAATTTTAAAGATTATTTTTAAAAATCCTTTATTTTTTGGCTTTTAGTCGTTTTCTTTGGGATTAGAGCTCCTAGAGTCGGTTTTTTTGATGTATCTAGTTAGAAGACATGTCCATTAATAAAAATGATCAATAGAAACTGAACCTACTACTAACAGCTTAAAAAACTGCTCGACAACGGTTAGCATTATGAATTTTCTAATAGTGTTCTTAACTTTGATGGGCTTTAAAAAAAAAAATGTATGGAACTTATTCTGCGAATAACTTTACAAAGTTCTACGTCTCTTTAGCTATTCAAAAAGGTATATCATCTACTAGATTTGTTCATAAAATCTTAAAATAATGTTATTAGAATAGGCCCATCTGGTAGTACAACATAACAGAATTTCGATACAAAAGAATCCGGCTTACTACCTGGCACTTTTAAACAATGAAAAAAGGTTTGGGTAGACATTGTTTGTGCCCGGGAGACGTGCGGTGACAGGTATTTATGTCATTTTAAATGTCTGAATTGTCAAATCGTGGATCGTGGTGTTTGTTTAGTCTGCTCATGCGATTCTTCCATGGTAGATGTGTTATCCGTGCCCTCCGATTTTTTTTTGTAAAAATGCGACTTGGCTTGGATTTTTGGACTGTTTCATCTTCTAACTGTGTGACGTGGCTTGTAACTGGACTTTGATTTGTGTTGTGAACATGGCAACATTTACCAACGAGGAATATGCTGACATCCTAATGTGTTATGGATTTTGCGAAGGAGTGTCGTTGCGTGCACGCAATGAATACATGCTAAGGTATCCTACTCGCCGAGTACCTGATATTGGCGTATTTGACAGAGTTTATCGAAGACTACGAGAAACTGGTTCTGTGCTAGTACGTCGGACTGACATGGGACGACCTCGTGTTCTTGATGACGACGACGAAGATAATGAAATACGACGTCTCTTTGAAGCCGACCCAACCACGTCAACAAACGTTGTCGCTCGACGGCTTGGTATTTCCCAGTGGAAAGTCTGGTTCGTAATGCACAGTTCTGGGCAATACCCTTACCATTACACGCCAGTGCAAGTAATTGAAGAAGGGGATCCATTGAGACGACTAGACTTCTGCAGATTTATGCTCAATGCCGATAATGAAGATCCGGATTTTTTAAAGAAAATCATGTGGACAGATGAGTCGAAATTTGACAAAGACGGCATCACAAACTATCATAACACCCATTATTGGGCTCCCAAAGCGCAAGGTAACCCCAAGAAAAAAAGACCAAAAGGGTCACAAAGGAGATTCAGTCTTAATGTGTGGATGGGTATAATATCAAATAACTTGATAGGGCCATACTTCCTGCCCCATAACTTGAATGGCGAGACATATGAAAACTTTTTGAGGGAGGAGTTACCCTCTTTAATGCAAGGCTTGCCTATTGCATTGAGACGAGACGTTCTTTCAACATGATGGCTGCCCAGCGCACTACAGAAGAAGTGTTCGAGCATGGTTGGACGAGAATTACCCAAACCAATGGATTGGAAGAGGCGGACCCATAGCATGGCCGGCGAGGAGCCCCGATTTAATGCCGATGGATTTTTATGTGTGGGGTCATATGAAAAGCCTAGTATACGACCAAATGACACCGATCGCAAATGTCGATATTCTAAGACAAAAAATTATTGATGCGGCTGAGGAAATGAGGCGGAACCTACGAACTTCTGTCGTGAAAAGTAATTTAAGAAAAAGAATGAGACTTTCTGTAAGAAATAGCGACGGCCATGTAGAACATGAATTATAAAAATATTGCTAAAATTTTTGTCTTTTTTTTACGTATTTTAGCTACTTTTACCTCAAACTAAAAATGTACCCTCTCCTAACTTAACTGTTATTTGGGCAATGTTTTGCCTATTTAATAGCAAGTGTTATACCTTTTTGAATAGCTAAAGAGACGTAGAACTTTATAAAATTATTTGCAGAATAAGTTCCGTACAATATTTTTTATTAAAAGCCTGTTAAAGTTAAGAACACTATTAGAAAATTCATAATGCTAACCGTTGTCGAGCAGTTTTTTAAGCTGTTAGTAGTAGGTTCAGTTTCTGTTGATCATTTTTATTAATGGACATGTCCTCTAACTAGATACATCAAAAAAACCGACTCTAGGAGCTCTAATCCCAAAGAAAACGACTAAAAGCCAAAAAATAAAGGATTTTTAAAAATAATCTTTAAAATTTAATATCTCCATAACGGTTAAGTTTCGGACATTTTATTTCAGAATGAAATTCATCGGAAATGACCTGAATAATAACATCCTTTAATATTCAGTACGACTTTCCCTGTAACCCTGTATAGATTTATTAATGAATAGCGTGTTCAAACAGCTAAATTCATTAAATTATTAGTCAGTAACAGGGTTGTCTTGAACAAATTAGCACCAAATATGCAACAATTGTCACATAATCATGGTACTATGGATTAAATTGAAAATAATAGTTACATGGTCATTAGGACTTAAATAAACATACCTATTATTTTCATAGCTTTAGGATACTGCACATTTTTTCATAAAATACTAGAACAAAAATGGAGAAAAATAGTAAGGCCAAGACAAGTTAATCAATCCACTTGGTCACTGCTAAATATAAACCAGTTTGTTTTAAACCTGTTTTTTATAGGTACCTTGGAGTCAGCAAAAGGACCAGTTTTTTTTTTGTTCAAGTTAGGTCCATTGCATGTTCTATAACTCAAATGTTGTGGTACCTGCATAGTGCATACTTTTGTATAGAATCAAATTCTTCTAACTTAACAGACGGCTGTGCTGCTGGAGAGTTGTTGCACCACTTCTTCCCAGCTTAAGCACTCGAAAGTGGCAAAGGGTGATGCTCAGCCTAATTTGAATAAATGACTATTTATTTTGAATAATTACTTTTAAAAAAAAAGTCTGCTATTGACTCGAACCGTAGGAATCTCACTTCAATGTGCAAGAAAATATGGCATGACGTCAATCTTTTTCCTTTGGCATTGCCTTATCCAAATTTACTTAAACACCAGAAGTTTTCACCTTTCACACAATAGCTAACTTTTACAGACCAGACAATTATAATAATGTATTCAATTCTTTTGTTACAGGAATAACAAATTTGAAACCCAAATCGAGTAGCGTCGCCGAGGTGAGCCATTTTAATTTTTATTTACCTACATTATTAGTTATAGATTGAACTAACTAACCTTCATATCAACTAACTTTAGTAATACATTACCACGTCATATTTCCGTAATGAAATCTCATTTCCGTGTCTTTAAAAGTGGCGCTTGAAAAAAATAATGAATACATTTTTTTTTTTTAATTCGTGGTAGGTCGGTATAGGTAAGCTAGCGCGCTTATTCAAACAGGTTAAAAAAAAAAAATATAAACTACTGGCGGTTGCCCGCAACTTCGTCAGCGATCAGGATGAACAGCAGTGGCGTAGCCTTCATACAACCCGATTCCTATCGGCTTCCCTTCAGAACAACCACTCTTCTTAATGTGTACTATTGCCAAATAATATGGTACACCTGTGTGTGTAACTGTGTATCACATCACATTAAATAATTATAGTTAATACCAGTTAAATACATCATAAGATTAGAAATCTACAGTTTTTTGTCTGAGTTTATGAGAACTGAATATTTTTTTCTTCGGCTTCCCTCTAATGATAATTGTCGCTGCGCCACTGATGAACAGTAGCCTATGTCCTTCTCCAGGTTCCAAGCTACCCATCTTCCAAATTTCATAACAATTGGTTTAGTAATTTATGCACGAAAAGGTAGCCAACAGACAGAGATGTTTACGCATTTATAATATAAAATAATATTAGAATTATTTGGTGACGCATCGTCCCGTACAATTATGGATATAAATACTACTGGTCCTTATCTATATTATATATTACTTGTGTGCATTTCTGGTCGTTAGAGGTACTTACTTCTTATCATGTTAGTCGAAAGTGTTTATATCAACTTCCCTTTTCAAATAAAATATGGAGCAAGAGATAAGTTTCAAGGATATCCCTTCTTACATAACTTTATTTCCGTTACGGTGAAAACCAAAAAATCTTTCTACGTAAATCCCTTTGAATCAAATTAAATTATTAGTCAACAACATAAACAAAATAAAATGATAGTCAGGTATTTTTTTTTCCAAAGATCTAGCTCCTAAACTAAGAATAATCGTTAAAATTACCTACTTATGGATGTTTCGGAAAACCAAGGAGAGAGGCAACTTAAAAAAAAATGGACCACTGTAAATGGGTTACCTTGTATAAAAAACCTCTGCTATTTATTATAGTAATAAAAATTTATTTATTTAAACTTTTCACACAAAAATAGTACAAAGGCGGACTTACTGCCTTATGCATTCTCTACCAGTCAACCAAGGGTGGTGCAGAGATTAGATGGCAGGTGCTCTGTTTGCGAGGAACTATGTATAATAAAAAAAATATTAAAAATATATATTTAATGAATTGTAAATAAAGTAGGTACATAAGTATATAAATAGATTATAAACTTATAATACACATACATATATATTTTCTCTAATATATATAGGATGACTGGTAATTAGTGACCGTTACTTAAACACATGATTTTACACATGATAACAAGCAACTTTTACTATGGCACCAATCTTGAAATCGCGAAAAAAAAATCAGCTGGTCCCTACATTTTGACGAGTTATGCGAACACAAATGTAAGGAATAGCTGATTTTTTTTCGCGATTTCAGGATTGGTGCCATAGTAAAAGTTGCTTGTTATCATGTGTAAAATCATGTGTTTAAGTATCGGTCACTAATTACCAGTCACCCTATATATATAGAAAAACCCCCTTAACACTGCCCTACCTGGGAATTGAACCCAAGACCCCATGCTCAGCAGTAGCTCTTGGGACCACTAAGCCAACGAGGCAGTAAACATAAATAGTAAAGTAAACATTATTTCATTTTAAAATGTCTGTAAGCCAGTAAACAAGTAAATGTATTCACTAAGACGAGAATAAATTGTAAGTGAACTTGCTAGTTAAAATGCAATGAAAACAATGAGTATACAATATTGTTAAAGCTGCTTACGTTTTAAAATCTCTATAGAAAATATTTTATGTATGGACGGCAGCACATCAAGCTACTACAATCTGTCAAATTTCTTTAATAGATTTTCAACTTTATCACTAAAGCATTAGGTTCAAGGTTGATTGGGAAAATTTGACAGTTTCGGGTAGCTTGACCTGCTGGCGTCTGTACATGAACTCTGGCTTGACAATTGACTCTAACATAATACCTATTCAAAATTACAATCTTATTTTCAACTAGCTGTTGCCCGCGGCTTCGCCCGCGTGGATCTCAATACTTCCCTATTTGAATCGGATGTTGTTCACAATTTCATGGGTTTTAATTATTTTGTGCGGATCCCTAAATCTTTTTCTAAAATAAAAGTAGCCTTATAACGTCAGCTATCAGACAGTGAAAGTCCCGTCAAAATCGGTCCAGCCATTTCAGAGATTAGCCGGAACAAACAAACAGACAGGCAAAAAATTTTAAATTTGTTTTTTTGTAAAGTACCGTAGCTTTCATATGCATTTAGTACAAAGGTATTATTTTGGCATTATTAATTATTTGGATGTATGTATGTATATGTATTTTCAACGTAAACCGAACGCCATAATAATAATAATAATAGATACCAGCCTATCATTGTCCCACTTCAGGCCAAAGGCCCCTTCTCATACAGAGAAGGCACGAGCGTTGATCGCTTGCTCAAGACGGGTTGGCGATTTCAGACTTACATTAACTATGACTCCAGGTTTCCGCAAGCTGCTTTTCCTTGACCGATGTCCAAGATAAACTCAGACAGTACATATAAATATAAATAAAACATAAAGAAAGAAAAATAAAAAATATAATATAAAGAAAAAGTCACATTGATACTTGCTGGGATTTGAACCCACAACCCAAGTATGAGAGGCGAGGCCTTGACCACTGGGCCAAGCGACCTCTAAATTCCGGATTTGCTAGTAGTTTTTATATTTTTAAATCGCACATTTTTATTAAACAAATAAAGCCATATCCATTTTGATGATAAATTATTTTAAGCCGCTTAACGCTTTGACTGTAATGATTTAATATATCAACGTAATACCAACATTATTATAAGAAATAAT
This sequence comes from Fissipunctia ypsillon, assembly GCA_947568875.1. NCBI lineage: Eukaryota > Metazoa > Arthropoda > Insecta > Lepidoptera > Noctuidae > Fissipunctia > Fissipunctia ypsillon. The sequence goes on along the minus strand of OX387659.1, from coordinate 6,703,390 downwards.
GATTTTGACACATAACATAACATCACGCCTGTAATCCCCGAAGGGTTAGGCAGAGGTGTACCTATAGTACCTACACTACCTACACCCACATTTCGCCAGTTATGTTTAAGTCCCATGTAATAGGGAGCGAGTAATTTGCCATCAACCGGGCACAAATATGTATAGACTCCGGGCTGCTACTGAGAAATCCCTCAGTATTAATAGCAACCCTAAGTAATGAAAATGACCCGGATAATAATTTTTACTGAGATTTAATTTTTTTCCTACCCAACAATTCGCCAACTATTCTCTAACATCCTGTTAACAAGTGGAATAAATAAGCAGGGATTGTTCTTACAGTATTTTTCAATAAACATGTAAGTACAGACGCCAGCAGGTCAAGCTACCCGAAACTGTCAAATTTTCCCAATCAATCTTGAACCTAATGCTATAGCAATAAAGTTGAAAATCTATTAAAGAAATTTGACAGATTGTAGTAGCTTGATGTGTTGCTGTCCATACATATCAAAATAATTACTTACATCGACTTAGCACTTAGGGCGAATTTCACTAATATAAACTGCGTTCAAGGGCTGTCAGTGTCATCATTGTTGGGGTATCTTGACACTGACAGCTCTTGAACGCAGTTTATATTCGTGCTGACCGCGTTCAGTTTCATTGGTGAAATCGGCCCTATTGCTTAAAAATAAAAACTCGCAAAAATAATACTTGAAATGATATCAATTCAAATATCCTGGTAGTCTTCGAGAAATAGTTAATTATTTGTTCCTTAGTTTCTAACATACTAGTTCCTGCACTGTAATGTGAAATCGGTATCTACTAACAACAATGCATAATTATAATTATTTTTGTTTTATCGCAAACTAGCTTGAGCCCGCGACTTCGTTCGCGTGGAGATCGTAAGATACACAATATACTAAAATAACAGCCACATTTTTGTAAAACTCCCTTGGTCCCGACCAACTGCGTCGATCGCCCGCCCGCGCTGTTACTTCGTTTTCGCTTAGCGTTCTTTCTGATTTTTTTTCGTTTTGCTCGGCTCCTAAGGGTCGTAGCGTGATGTTATATAACCTTCCTCAAGATTTGGGCTATCAAATGCAAAAATAATTTTTCAAGTCCGACTGGTATTTCCAAGATAAGCGCGTTCGAACAAGAAAACAAACTATTCTGCTTTATTATTAATTAGTACAAATGTTCACATTTAACTACAAGGAAAATAACCAGTAATAAAAAAGCTATTTATAGACTATACTGAATCCGTTTTCAATGTCTTAATTATTTTATATAAAATCTAAAGGTAAACTTGAATACACAATACATAAACAAGGCAAGTTTCTAATGCATGTATGAGATCATAATTTGACGTGCGAAAATTCAGCTGTGAATTCTGTGCGATCCAGTCGCAAAGAACTCAATTCCCGATGCTAATGGATTCCGTCTTTTTCCGTGAATTCTTGACCTATGTGTAGAAAAACAATACAGCAATTAACACATTCAGTGCCCAGCACCCGACTCCCGGGTCCAACAATAATTCGTTTGTGTGCCCACAACCCGGCTCCTGAGTCGTAGGTACATATAGATAGCTATTGTTGACATGTAACCATGCCCAGCACCCGCCTACCGGGTGCAAATCAAAACACGCATGCACGCATTTATGGCATGCGAAGTAGCATGCAGTCTTCGACTTTGGCAGTGAAAGTTCCGCCAGCAAAGAATTTTGGGTGTTAGGTTTACGTCTTGAGGATCAATTAGGAACCACACAATAACATGATTAATGCGAATCAGAATAGTTTATTATAACTTAATTAAGATAACGTGCGTGTCATTATATCAGGCCATAGACAACTCTTGCCATAGACTGCCCAGGCCGGTAATGTTGCTATGTAACATTAGGGACGCACTGTATTAAGAAGAATGTATTATGTAGTGAAAATACAGACATTCTGGTCTTACCCCTAGAACGCCCTAAAACCCGACGACGTGGGTCCATAAGTAGGTATCCGTGCCATATCCGATTGTTCTTAAATTCCTTTACGTGCTTGTAGCAATATTGACATATACACTGTAACATTTTGATCGTTTTAATCCCGTGGAGGGTCAATCCGGTGCATGAAACACTATCGATTTGTTAAGATAAAATTTAAAAAATAAATTACTTTTTCTTTTAAACTCGAATCAATTCTCGTATTAGTGAAAAAACAATGCGAACCATTAGTAGGTACCATTCGAAACTCATTTCGTACCGTAGGATGTGTGTGTGTGGTAGGTAACATTATACGGAAATACGAACCATTTCACAAATGACGCGTAAGTGTAGGTAGTTAGGTACGCATCGACGACGACGCGACGTAGGTAATTACAGTATTCCCAAATTAATAATGCGCATGCAGATCTTCGCTAATTGTCGTATTCCCGGAAACACAGTTCACAAAACACATAATTCTACTAAATTATGCATGAAGAAAATGCACTTAACCACTCTATATACATATCGTCTTCCGACGCTCGGGGAATACGACCGTTGCCGAACAGTGACGAAAATTTCTATGCGCATTATCACTTTGGGAGACCTGTAGGTAACTAACTCGTGGCGGTACTACTGGTTTCATGCATTTTGCGAATATTGCGTTATCACTTCCTATTTTTTTTTATTTCTTAAAATAAAAAAAAATAGGAAGTTTGTATCTCTTAAGATACAATGCTGAGTAAATTGTTGATGAATAGTATTTTGTAAGTTAAACCACCCGTCCAAGGGATTAAAACGATCAAAATGTAACGGTGTATAGTGAATGTTCTCGCCAATAGCAGTTTATCACTATAAGGTCCAACATCCAACCGAAAAATAAATAATCTATTTCTTCCCACAGTCGGTCCAAAGGGCAAGAGACACTTTCAACCGCGGCGTCACCCGCCCCATAAAATGGCGTCTCCAACAGCTGAAGAACCTCCTTCGGATGTACGAGGAGAACCGCACCGCTATGATAGAAGCCCTCCGCAAGGATCTGAGGAGGAGCAAGATGGAGGCAGTGCTTCTAGAAGTGGACTACTTGGTCAACGATCTGAAGAATACTATTCATCATTTGGAGGACTGGGCTAAGCCTGAGAAGGTGAGCAATCTCGTTCAAGCTTTCAATTAACTCTGCCTATTATAGTAAACTGTTGGATAGAAGCTTTACCTAAGTTGTGCCACTACAGCGGGAGATCAGATTTGTTTGTGGGGTTAGTGTTCTTACACACGAGCGACACGCGCCCACAGAGCATGTGTAGAGGCACACTTCGACGGACGACCGCCGCCGACATGTCAGCGACAGCCGCCGACCTAAAGCGACGCTCACAGCTGTTGTAGCGACAGTCGTCGCGTCGACGCGTGCAATTGCCTCTGCCGTTCGCTCGTGTGTAAGAACACTTAGTCTAGGGTAATTGCGTAACACATTAAATGACAATCGATCTCAATGGGTTTCATTTTGATAGTTTAACCACGTTCATTGCGTTATTTAAGTTGTTGAGCAGACGAGTTTTTCAAACACATGAAGCAATGGATTAGCAATATCCTTCAAAACTCTCGGATTGTGATGAAAGTGTTTTAGACAATTAGGGTGCTGGTCTTTCGCCAGACCTCTAATACTGTTTGCTGCAGAAAACGTTTCTAACGCGTTTCTCCTCCACATTTATTATGCGCACAGCCAAAGTATAGAAGTCTCTGCCAGCGTCTGTGTTCCCTTCCGCATATGACCCGTCTACCTTCAAAGCAAGAGTGAACAGGCATCTTGGCACGCTCGTTCCATCATAGACCTCATCCATCGCTTTCCATCAGGCGTTATCAATTCAATTCGGTCAAGAGCAGGCCCATTCAGCGATAAAAAAGCAATCTATACATGTACCTTAGTAATAAGGTCAAAAAGTGGTTCACCACAAATGGCCGCGATGGTACATTGATTTAAAAACATACACAGTAATACAGGGTGTAAGGGACAGCCCTCCGCAAACTAACAGGGTGTATTCAGCTCTTTATTTTGAATCATATTCCACCGGAAATATTCTCACGAAATTTTTTATTTTTTTTCTCGTATTTTCAGTTACTATTCCTTTATTTCAATGTAAAATAACATTATCTGTACGCAACAGTCCATTTATGTAAATAAAACAGCTAAAATCAAAATCAGCAATGGATGTTGAAACACTCAGCGGCCGAAGGCTCGCTGCGCTGCCGTTCGCTTCGCGTGTTTTGCCACAGTAACGATACATTGCGTGCGAGGTAATAAAACAAATCAGGTTTATTGGATTCCTATAACGTTCCTGAAATTATTTTATGTACCGGTCATCTTAGTATGATATACTGAATTCACCCCATCAGTCTGCGGAGGGCTGTAGCTTACACCCTGTATAAGTCAATGCATAGGTACTATAAATTAAAGTCGATTTTAAACTGCACAACGGATTTTGATGCCGTTTTCACCATCATTTAGAGATTTTATTCCGTAAGGTTTATTTTTATAATACATTATTATTAAACTTACTTATAAGTAACAAAGAAATCTGGACGTTTTGTCAAGACATAAAAACCGTGTGAAGCTGTGCCGGGTCGCTAGTATTTTAATAACAATATCTTTGTCTATTGCACATTCTACCTACACCTATCGTGTTCATAATATAAGTGCAATAATTTTATATAATGCGTCCTCGGTTGTCTCTTTCCACGTTCATGGTAATGTAATTGTGAGTCTGCGTAAAGGACTAAAAAAACCTTTGCAATAACATAAAGTTCGTCTATAACTAGTGGATAGATAATTAAATAAGTACTTATTATGAAAACATAACACGTTCAGAACAAGGTGACAAAACTATGTACCTAGGTATCTAATGAAAAATAGTTCAGACACGGTTTATATAATGAAAAGTTACATACATATATAAACTTACGCCTTCTTCCCATGGAGGTAGGCTGAAACTACAGAACGCCACCTGCTACGATCCTTACGTACTCTTTGAATAAAAATCATTTGCAGAAAATATAGGTTCGTTTCCGTTCGTCGCTTCCTTTACGTTCACAACAAAAATATTTCCAAGTGGAATGAATTGATTGTTATCTTGTTTACATAATTATTTAGAAAAAACCATGTTCAAGTTCATTATTATAACTGACTAGCTGTACCCCGCGACTTCATTCGCGTGGAAATCGTGAGATACGCAATATACTAAAATAACAGCCATATTTTACCAACCCGAAGCGTTGCATCGCCCGCCGACGCTATTTGTTCACAATTTTATGGGTTTTATTTTTTTGCGCGGAACCCTAAGTATTTTTCTAAAATAAAAGTAGCCTAAGTTACTCCTTGTAAGACTTGTAGCTATCTGCCAGTGAAAGTCCCGTCAAAAATTGGTCAGCCGTTTCGGAGATTAGCCGAAACAAAAAAAAAATAAAAATGGTTTTTTGTTATAAGTACTGTAGCAATCTGCCAGGGATACTATGGGACCGAGCAAATCACTACGTGTATTGTATGTTTATGTAATACTGTGGTGTGTGCTTGGTAAACATAGCTACGATAAATCAGATAGTTTATAGGAAAAACATTACATGACACGCGCTATTTTACCACTCACTCAATATAAAACAAATTGCCTATCCTGTCAAATTTCAAAATATTCTATCTATCAAAATCAATGTTTGTCTTTTAAACCAATCAAACAACTCGCGAAGGATTCGTGCTAAAGGCAGGCACAATTAAAGCCTCTACAGTACCGTATATGCTTTCATTTATGCATTTATTTAAAAAAAAACTGTTATTTTGACATTACACTTAAATTTTATTTATTTGTACCTTTGGAAAACAAAAAATCAACAAGCTCATAATCAATTCAAAAATGCAAATACAACCTTGCAGATATATCTGCATACACATTGTCTTAAGTATTAAAGCAAAAGAATTTACTTCTGTTGTAATTTTGCTTCAGATACTTAACATGACTGCCTCGTTGGTCTAGTGGTCCCAAGCGCTACTGCTGAGCATAAGGTCCTGGGTTCGATTCCCAGGTCGGGCAAAGTGTTATTGGGTTTTCTGTCTGGAATTTCTCAGTAGCAGCCCGGAGTCTGGATTTGTGCCCGGTTGATGGCAATAGGCTCGCCCCCTATTACATGGGACTTAAACATAACTGGCGAAATGTGGGTGTACTATAAAGGTACACCTCGCGATGGCGATATTAATTTAACACACGGGTAGGGCTAATGCCCAGTAATCATAAAAATTATAATAAGATAAAATAATTCGTAAATTGAAAAATTAACTAAATAATAAAGCTCTCTCTTTCCTTCAATTCGCCTACTCTTTGCACGTTATTCGTTTTAATTTCATTGATGCGATGTTATGATCCGTGACCCCGGCAAACCTCTGCGCTACAGTTCTTTAAGTACAGGTTGCTCTAAGATGCTATTTTAGAAAATTGCAACTAAATGAATAAAATAACGTTTAATGAAATTAAAATATCTTCATAAAACGAAAACGCGAAACCGTATACGTGTGATAAATTAATGACGCCATTTAAGCGACAGTCTATACAGCGTCACCTTTCAACTGTCATCTTATAAGACACATTTAAATTTCTATTGTTACCGATCTCTAGGAGGTTGATCGACAGCGAAGAGGATTTATCAAGTATTATGAACTTATGATAGACTAGATAACTTATGATAGAGTGGAGCTCGTGGCTAAGTAATAACAGCCGAACGGGTCGATCCATCAGGTTAAGCTACGCTTGCCGGGGTTGTCCGTGGATGGGTGACCATCTTTACATACCGACACTCCTCCGTGCCTCGGAAAGCACGTTAAGCCGTTGGTCCCGGCTGTCATTCGTAGATCTTTGACAGTCGTTACGGGTCGTCAGAAGCCCGAAAGTCTGACAACCAGTCTTACCAAGGGGTATCGTATTACCCAGTTACTGGGTTGTGGAGGTCAGATAGGCAGTCGCTCCATGTAAAATACTGGTATTCAGCTGCATCCGGTTAGACTGGAAGCTGACCCCAACATAGTTGGGAAAAGGCTAGGCAGATTGATATTGATGAACTTATGATAGACACGATGCACATTAGCTGCCTAGACCAGAACTCTATTCAGTACCCTACCTAACAATTGTTAATGTTTTATATAAAAGAAGAAAATTTATCCAGTTACGCTAGCTTCTAGCTTGAGATCATTGTGAGTATTGCGACTCAACAATATGTAGGTACTTACCAACGATGATATTTCTTGTGGCTTTCGACTACTATTAAAAATACATTAAATCTATTCTTATCTAAACACACACACACACACACGTCACATTTTAAAATAATAATTTCAATTTCGTCACCCTCTTCGCCATCAAGGCCTCAATATTGACCGAGTCATCGACCGATTTTCTGACTATCATTCTCGTATGCATTCGATTAACTTTAGTACAAAGTTCACATTGAACTTAAATTATATTTAAATCGGACAACAATATTAAAACGGTGGGCTTTTGAGTCGAGTCGAGGCATTGCCCTTTCTCACGGGGTACAAAAAAATTTACAACATAACATTTGGTAATTTATTACAATAAATACTAATTTACATTGTGTTTTGTATTTCTGTCGCAGGAGTCAGGAGGCAAAACTATAATTTTGAACTTTTTGTAAAAAATGGCCTATGTTTGAAGTGCTGTATACAGGGTGTAAGGGACAGCCCTCCGAAAACTAACAGGGTGCATTCAGCTCTTTATTTTGAATCATATTCCACCGGAAATATTGTCAGGAAAATTTTCATTCTTTTAATCGTTTTTTCAGTTACTATTCCTTTATTTCAATGTAAAATTACATTCTCTGTACGCAGCACTCCATTTATGTAAATAAACCAGATAAAATAAAAAAAATCAGCAATGGATGTTGAAATACTCAGCGGACGAAGGCTCCTTGCGCTGCCGTTCGCTACGCGCGTTTTGCCACGGTAATGATGCATTGCGTGTGAGGTAATAAAACAAATCGGGTTAATTAGATTCCCATAACGTTCCTGAAATAATTTCACGTACCGGTCATCTTAGTATGATATACTGAATTCACCCCATCAGTCTGCGGAGGGCTGTCAGTCTCCTCCAAGCGGAAAAATCCTCGCGGATGCTCGAGCATTTTTTAAATTTCACTGAATAATTAACTGTATCAATATTGACTTTAAGTATAAAATTCGACGCAGACATCACACTTGATAAACACTTGATGCCTGCATCGAATTTTATATCGTGCATTTGCTCTCGATGATGATGAAGACCACAGATGGCCACAGAAACTACTCAATAATAAGTATTTCACAGATTGAGATTCGATTACTTTAATGTGGTTCCTAAACAGTTTATGCTCGTCACAATGCATATGGTGAAGTGGAGCTGATGGTGACTTCAACCATCAGCTCCAATTCTCCTGATTCTTGCTAGGAGAACTCCTCAACAATTAACGTCCCTGCATCGCGAAAAGCAATATTTTGTAAAAGGTGATGAGTAGTTGACATTAAGCTATTGTAACTTCGATAAATTATAAACTGACCCACTAAAAAGTGAAAAATAAAAAACTCATTTACACAAAAAAAAAACAACTGACTTCTAAAAAAAAAAACACTAGGTACAATGTGAAAAATAACTTTAATCTCGGATGTCGGTGGCAAAAAACTAAAATCCAGATCCAAAGACACCGACTTCCGAAATTATAGTTATTTTTCACTTTGTAGTGTTGTTTTTTGGAAGTCGGTTTTTTTTTTTTTGTAAAAAAGTTTTTATGTTGTAAGCACCCACTAAGGAAGGATTTTTGGACGAATTTTGTTTGCATGAAAAATTTTATTTCTTGAGTTACTAAACTTGAAACTTGGCACGAAGACTTATCTGAGTAAATTATGAAGTTTGTCATTTGGATTGGGGGATGTCACAGATTTTATGGAAGAATTTTGTCGCGCGGTCCGATTAACTGGAAACTCAGTATTTATACTTAAGACCGAAAATAAAGAATAACGTGCTAGTAGTTAATAAAAACTGCTAATGCCTAACAGTAACACTCATGCTCGATATAAATTCATATAAAACTAACATCATAGGTATGATTACCAGCATATACAATAAACTCTGCCTCATTACATTTAACCACATGCATTATTTTCTCCATTGTTCTACAAGTAATACAACCTTGAACTTCAAGTTAATGTTGGAATAAATTACGCATAGGTACAATTTATTATATTGTTTACTACCGACTATTATAAGCGCCTTTATATAATAGGTCATAAGTTAGGTGGCTAAACTTCATAGACGTGATGGGAATCTGTGAAGTTTCGCTAGTTCATTTAATTTTATCCTTTATAATGGGTGTAAAAAAATACGCTTAACGAAACCGAGAGTCATTGTAATCTTTTTTTTTGTACTGGACCACACTTCCGTAACCAGAATGGTTCCTACTTCTGGTTACGGAGATATTGAAGGTCAAAGTTCGTTTTGTTTTGTCGTTTTTTTTTCCGAAAATAAGTTATACTTTAAAAATTCCCTCGATCCCCGTAGCGTTGTATGCACTCATAAGCACAATGTGCGTGCACTACATTGCGCATTATTTTTAACCGACTTCAAAAAAGAAGGTTCTCAATTCGGTTGTATGTTTTTTTTTCTTTTAATGATTGTTACCTCAGAACTCCGTTACCCCGATTTGAAAAATTCTCCTTTTATTTGAAAGGATCTACTTCCAGATTGGTCCTATATTTTGGCCAAGTTCTGATGAGTGGTTTTTGAGTTAGCTTCAATAATACGTATTTTTTCCACTTAGTGTGTGTTGATGATGTTATAATAATTTCCTGTCACTGGGTATTTACATCGCAAGTAGTGGTATACGACTGTGTGGAGTAGGCACCACAACTGGAAAGTGAAAAATTGTTTTAATTTCGGAATTCGGTGGCCAAAAACGAAGATACAAAACCAAAGACACTGACTTCAGAAATTAAAGTTATTTTTCACTTTGTAGTTTTTCTTTGGAAGTCGGTTGTTTTTTTTTTTGCATAAAAGTTTTCACACCAAAAATATTATTTTTGCACGAAGTTACTTAGTACCGTCTTCGTTATGGGTCTTTTTATACCCTGTATTGTAGGTGTGCAATCTGTTTTGTAATGTTTTTATCTTTAGACCCAAGCCAGCTGGCCATTGTATCAATTATTAAAACCTGATTCTCTTTATTCCTATATTGCTTGTAGTTTTCCATTAAGGCTGGGAGCAGACAGGCGCGAAGCGACTCTAATCGAACAATGTCTATGAAAACTTCATGAAATTGTTCTACCAGAATCGCGTCGCGCCGTCGCGTCGCACTGGTCTGCGGGAGCCTTTACGCTAACTGCCCAGCGTTTATGTTTCCTACTAACTATAACCCAACAACAACCTTTAAAGCAAGTATGAGCAGGCATCTTCTGGGTACGCTCTTTCCACGCGGTAGTGTCCTCATCCATCGCTTTTCACCAGAACCGACCGAGGTCATGAACAATGAAAGAGTATCCTCGTCTGGTAGGAAAAGATTCTGTTCTCACAAGGGTTTGTTAATTGTTAGTGAAGCTAATGAGCTTCACTAACAATTAACAAACCCGGACACCGGTCTAACACGGATAATAATCCGTGTTAGACCATTATTTCTACATCATCTAAATTCTCATTAAATAATTCTCATCTGGTTAAAAACTCATATTGGTGAGTAAGTCTTTTTTTTACCTCGCACAACCTGTTTATGTCGACTTTAGACTGCTAAGTGGCTAACGGATTCTTCAATGTCTTTACTCAAACTTGTTTTTTACTTTATCTAAAATCTTTTTGCCTAATCATCGTTTTTAATAGGAACATCAGTTGGTTGTCTTACGGCCGAGCCCAATAACCTATCTATAACCATTTTTGTCATACTGGAGATTGAAAAACCTATCTATCTGTGATTTTAACGTCCCAATAATCTTTATGAGATTATGGAATCTCACTGGCCTGACATAAGGACAGATAGAATTATACTGTCTACCATCAATAGCGATCTGTATTTTACTGAAAATAGGTTAATGGGTTCGGCCGTTAGTATTACTTAACTGCGCATAAACTATCATAATCATAAAGTATTCATCCGTAATCATCAAAACACTGGCAAATAATCTGATAGATCAAAAACAATTTTCTATTTTTAAATTTCTGGCCGGCCGCTGTATTACATAATAATTATCGTTCAACTCTTGCTCAAATATTTGCTTGCTCGCCTTAGGTTACAAAACCGGCAAAAACCAGTTAAAAACCGATTAGACTTGTCATCAACATCCGAACGTGGACTGTGACTGTTGTTTTTTTAGCAAGTTCCAAGTGCCTTCTCTGTATGAGAAGTGGCCTTTGCCCCTGCAGTGGGGCAATAATAGGCTGGTATTGTTATAATGTTAACTAAACAAGTAAGCAGGTAGGTACTACTAGTCGGCTTCCGTAAGGCCTTCTGACCGGAAATACCTTGGTCTTTGGATCTGTATTTTAGTGTTTTGCCACTGACTTCCGAAATTATTATTTTTTTTCACTTTGTAGTATTTTTTTGGAAGTCGGTTGTTTTTTTTTTTTTGTAAAAGTTTTTTATTTTTCACTTTTTAGTGGGTCGGTTTGTAATTTATCTAAGTTACAATAGCCTAACGTGAACTGCTCATCACCTTTTACAAAATATTGCTTTTCCCGATGCAGGTACGTTAATTTTTGAGGAGTTCTCCTGGTACTTCACCATCAGCTCCACTTCACCATCTACATTGTGACGAGCATAAATTGCTTAGCAACCATATTAAAGTAATCGAATTGCAATTCGTGAAATAGTTATTATTGAGTAGTTCCGGTGGTCATCTGTGGTCTTCATTATCAGTTCTACTTCACCAAATGGTGCTTTCCGAGAGTAAATGCACGAGTTACTATAAAAAAATACCCAAATCGCTATAGATGTGCCTATAATATTTGAAGAGTGCCCTCGATTTCTCCAGGTCACGTGAAGAGTCGACCAACCGCATGGCGATGTCTCGGAAAACCAAGTGGGCACTCGGACCCCATGGCCCTAGTGTTTCAACCCCAAACGGCTCGAACATATATCTCCCAAAAAGATCGGAATATTTTCGCCGTTTGAGGTTTTCCGCACCTGCAGCAGCCGCCCCAGCACAGCCCGCCGTATTAGGAAGATGGGATGGCGCAAGGGTGTCGACACATGTTGCATCCCACACCAAAGGCCTGCCTAACTTCCAAGGCATTATGGTCATTCCGTCTAGTCTCTTGCCATCATCGCGTGCCAAGCTGTTGGGTTCTAAAACAGCTGGCACCCCGGCGGTGACAAGAGCACGACGGATAATGTCATTAATGCTGGCGTGCCGTGCTATCCGGCCTACGCTCTTACTACAAGACAGGCCATGATGTCCGAGGCAGTCGACGGCTTCACCGCACTGGCAGCGATGTGGAGCCCCGCAAGGAGCGCCTATAAATAAATCTAGAAACTTCACACTTCCGTTTCACGCGTAGTTTATAACAAGCCCGAGTAATTATAGGCACGCAAATATGGAAAACCCAATGCAATTAACTGTTTTCAACCATGATTAACAATGAACTATGCACTCGAATCAACATTGTAGGTGCAGACCTTGACTATAAACAGGAGAATGACGTCATTGCTTGCATTAGGTAGGTACTTTATAAGCAGCTGCTCAGCATATAAAATTACCTATATTTGAACCCTAGAATTCTTACTACGTAGCTTATGTAGGTTTGTATATTTTGTCGGAATCATATTACATAACGCAGGCGCACTATCCTCGATTCATAAGTTGTTATGAGGTGACAGAATCCTGCATTACAAACGTGCAAACGTTTATAACATAACCTCAACATTACATATGGGGCATGCCATATGGGGCCCGTGGTTTTAACCATACTACCAGCGGGCACCAGTCTTGAAAGACCTTCCTCTTTTTAATCGACCTCAAAAAAGAAGGAGCTTCTCAATTTGTCGTACTTAATTTTCTTTTATTTTAAGTATGTTCAGCGGTAATTCTTTACCACGTCGACCGATTTCGATGATACTTTTTTTATTGGAAAGGGGATACCTTAGGGGTTGTCCCGTATAAATTTGGCAAAAAATTAATCAAACATCACCTAAGCCACCGACTTCGGAAACCAAAGTTATTTTGCGCTTTGTAGTGTTTTTGTTTTTTTGAAGTCAGTTGTTTCTTTTTTTTTTTTTTTTGTAAAGAACTTTTTGTACTCAAAACCTTATCTCCTAGATTACTCCAAATCCTGACACAATACTAACATTACATTCCTCTTCTCCAGCCAGAAAAAGGCTTCGTAAACATGCTGGACGACGTGGTCATCTACAACGACCCCTACGGTGTGACCCTCGTCATCGGTGCATGGAACTACCCTCTGCAACTGCTGCTTCTGCCAGTATCTGGTGCCATCTCCGGGGGCAACACCGTGATTGTGAAGCCTAGTGAATTGGCAGCCGCGTGCGCTGCCTTCGTGGCTGAGACTCTGCCCAAGTATTTGGATAATGTGAGTATTGGTTTGTAATATTTTTTAGTAGTGCTACACCACACAAGTTTTTATCCGACTTAACACCTAAATGAACGCATAAATACTATTGCACGGTTGGATTTTTAACTCTATGTGCCGAATCGAGCGTTGAACTACAGTGCGCTTTTATTTAGGGCGGATTTCACAAATGAAACTGAACGCGATCAGCACATCTAAACCGCGCTCAAGAACTGTCAGTGTCATCGTTGTTGTGGATTAATGACACTGACAGCTCTTGAACGCGGCTTAGATGTGCTGATCGCGTTAAGTTTCATTGGTGAAATTGGCACTTAGGCATTCATTTAGGGCGGATTTCACCATTGAAATCTATCTAACATCTAAACTACGTTCACGAGCTGTCAGTGTCATTATTCCAAAGAAAATAATGACACTGACAGCCCTTAAACGTGGTTTATGTGCTGATCGTGTTCAGTTTCATTGGTGAAATCCGCCCATAGTTGTCACCTAGTGTAAAAACGGGCATAAGTTTCATTGAGATAAATAATACGTACTAATCCTTATGAGTAAAAGGCGTTGTTGGTCCAGCTAAACTGGTGGTCAGTCATCCAAAACTGATACAGATCTGCGGAGCTAAAGACCAAATGAATGTTTTAACTTGTTGAACATTGGGATACAATGAAGGTTAAACATTATTATAATTTAAATCGTAAACATAATAACTCCTTTCACTTGGTCAAAATTGGACTTTAATTTAGTACAATGTCAAACGCACCACAATTTGCTCCACTTTTAAGTTGTATTTTTGGACCACATTTCTTTAATTTTGTAATTAAGGATTTCCTTATATTGAATGTGACCTTATACTCATTTTAAAGTAAAAGTTTAACACATTCAGTGCCCAGCACCCGATTCCCGGGTCCAACAATAATTCGTTGTTTGTTCATTGGCGTGTTTTGATTTGCACCCGGTAGGCGGGTGCTGGGCATGGTCACATGTCAACAATAGCTATCTATATGTACGACTCGGGAGCCGGGTTGTGTGCACACTAACGAATTATTGTTGGACCCGGGAGTCGGGTGCTGGGCACTGAATGTGTTAAGGTCAAAAAGATGAACAGCCGTAACCTTCTGTATCCTAATAAAAAAAATCTAAATCTTTTTAGTAAAAGAGGTGAACAACACAATTATAGGACTAGAAATGGGGATCAATTAGTTCAACCAGGTTTCAGACTGGCTAAAGTAGACTCATCCTTCATGGGGTACTGTTTAAAGTGTTACAATAAAATACCGCCCCATATTCTCCAACTGGATGAAACTAAATTTATATCTTCTATAAAACGCACACTATGCAGCCAAGCATATTATAAGTTGGGGGATTACATCGCTGACAAAAATGCTTGGCTCAAAGCTGGTTCTGCTCCACAAGGGCGCAGAAACTAATTGATTAGCATTCGAAAATTTTGTTGGAGCTGCTGAAGATTGTAAAAGCTATCTTTGCATTATATAGATTCAATCTCTTAGTATTGTATAATTGCATAGCACATGTGTGAGCACTATGTGCTCACACATGGGAGGGGCTTGTGGCTAAGAAATAACAGCCGCACGGGTCGATCGGTCAGGTTAAGCTACGCTTGCCGCGGTTGGTCCGTGGATGGGTGACCATCTTTACATATCAAGACCCCTCCGTGCCTCGGAAAGCACGTTAAGCCGTTGGTCCCGGCTGTCATTCGTGTATCTTTGACAGTCGTTACGGGTCGTCAGAAGCCCGAAAGTCTGACAACCAGTCTTACCAAGGGGTATCGTATTACCCAGTAACTGGGTTGTGGAGGTCAGATAGGCAGTCGCTCCATGTAAAATACTGGTATTCAGCTGCATCCGGTTAGACTGGAAGCTGACCCCAACATAGTTGGGAAAAGGCTAGGCAGATGATGATGTGTGAGCACTATGTACCTACCTACTATAAAGCTACCATTAACTGGGTACGTCTTTCATTGACTTGAATTTGCCCTGGCGACTGAGAGTATGTCATGCTCACTCAAATGTCTCGCTGGTGATGGATCATTAAGTTCCCTTCAAAATGGTTGAGCTGAATGGTGCTGATCCATGCGTCAGGTTCGTGAACGGGCGCCGTCAGTAGCGACTGGTCATCTCTTAGCTGCCACGGCTTATTTTAATTTTTGAATCGTTTTTGGTATTTATCTTTTTGTTGCGGACGCTTGTAACGTGCACGTCTTTCTACATTGTTCTCACATCCTTAATTTCAACATGAATGTTGTAACCAATATTTTGTAACAATATTTTGATTTAAAAGGATGTCCATGGAGTTTCTTGTCCGTTCTTCTCCATAGAGATCTACGATTCTAGCTTCAACTTTCTGACTAACTGACCGACTTTTTGACAGTCCAAAAGTGCCTGTAATTGGTTTAATTGAAATAAAAGCTTTGAGTTTGAGTTTGAATAATAACAAACTGAGATCGCCAATCTGATTATACGTGTTCCTGTTGATATCCCATAACTCTAGGGGGTCATTGTACTCATCATTATGAACTACTTTTACTTTTACCAAAAAACAATCAGCTGTTCCCTACATTTATGTTCGCATAACTCGTCAAAATGTAGAGAACACCAGATTTTTTTTTTTTGCGTTTTCGGATTTGGTCCCATAGTAGAAGTTGTTCATAATGATGAGTACAATGACCCCAAGAGTTATGGGATATCAAAAAGAACACGTTGTAGAACACTCAATGATATCAGTTTGCACTATGGTGCAACCTATACAATAGATAATGCCCGATTTCTGTGGTTCTCTAATAAAGTGTGATTATAATCTATGTAAACATACTTACCTGAGGGTTCTGAATGCAATATGTCAAGATATATCGATAAGATAGACTCTGGTCAAGAATAGATAACTCAGAAACCATATTGGCCATGATAGAAATACTGATTCTAAAACCCTATAATATTTTAGGATGCCGTAATCGTAGTAGAAGGCGGTCCCCAAGAAACCACAGAACTACTGAAACAGAAGTTCGACTACATCTTCTTCACTGGAGGCACCAGCATCGGCAAGATCATCTACGAAGCAGCCGTCAAGAATCTCACGCCCGTCACATTGGAACTTGGAGGCAAAAGGTAACTAATGAAATATCAACTTTAAAATCATAAACAGAAAGTCGATTTTGTTTTGTCAAAAGTTATAGAAAATGTCAATAGCAACGTAAACGATATTTGAGTTATTAAATGAAGTTTTTTAATTCTAAAGCATGCCAATTTGAACCTTCTTAGTTTGCCCAAACAGTGACGTATTCGGAGCATATTTGCGTTCCAGTGTTAAATGAATTTTCCATATCTGAATTCAAAAGTTCCTAATCTGAAATATGACTTTTCTCAGCCTTGCAACGAACAGGTGATAATTATTGGATGTTTCACGTGATAGGGCACTTCATAAAAAATTGGACCACAGCAGAGTACCTAATCTTTTTGAATATTATCAAATAATATTCAACAAGAAACGGCAGCAGATAAAAGTCAAATAGTTCTGATATGGTGTCTGATATATAATCAGATAATTAGCTAAATCTCGTTGTATTACATAAGTCATTGACTTCCGACCGTTGTTACACAGCAGTGATAACAAATGTAGGCATACAAATACATTTTATTTCTAGCAGAGATTGTTGATTTAAACCCAAATATGCTGGGACTGAGTACTTACCTACCAGATTAAAATAAAAAAATAACAGAATTTGTATACAATTTTCTTCCAGAGGAGGAAGGTTATCATGTAATTGTCAAACAGTCTACAACATGTCCCGGAATTAACGCACAACCTCTTAAGGGGTCATTGTACTCATCATTATGAACAACTTTTACTATGGGACCAAACCTGAAATCGTGAAAAAAAAATGTGATGTTCCCTACCCTACATTTTGACGAGTTATGCGAACATAACATTTTGTCGCAATTTCAGGTTTGGTTCCATAGTAAAAGTTGTTCATAATGTTGAATATAATAAGAAGAAGAAGTTAAGAAGTTGTGTGTTAATAATTCCGGGACATATTGTATATTATTTTCACGACACACTTAACTGGAATTCAAGATTAGTTATTTTGCGAATTAATATGTTAAAAATATTAAGTGATTCAATGAGAGAAATCTTATTTCCTGTGTATAATCATGCGCAAATACATTTTAGACACCAGCAGTAGAACTGGTTCAAGGAAATCCATTTCCCTCCAGTGTACTAATAAATCGATTTATCATCGATCTTTACCTACTAACCGAATCGAATATAGGAACTACAGAAATCGTTCTAAACCTTAAAAATCTTCTCTTTCTTTTCATGCTTGTACTAAATAAAACCTCTACCAAGAGGAATTGTGTTCCCAGTAAATGGGTTATGGAAGTCAGATAGGCAGTTGTTCCATATAAAATATGGGTATTCAGCTGCATCCGGTTAGACTCGAAACCGACCCCACCATAGTTGAGAAAAGGCTAGATAGCAGTGGCGAGGCTTGACATTTCGTAGGAGGGAAGCCGAAGATGAAATGGTTCAGTTATAAAATATAGTCATACAAATACGATTATCACGTTGTGGCGCCGGCTTATTTAGAACAATTTGTGTTGTTGTTGGAATATATATTATTTGGCAGTCATATACATTACTGAATGTACTATTTTTCAATGGTGGTAGGTGAAGTTACTCTTTCGATCCTCCAAAGGGAAGCCGGTAGGAATGGAGTTGTTAGCGCGCTTCGCCTCTGCTAGACAGATGATGATGATGAGGCTAATTCCCAAAACCTCCTCCCACAGCCCAGTATATATCGACAATACAGTGGACATGATAGTGACAGCGAAACGAGTCCTCTGGGGCAAGTTCATCAACGCAGGGCAGACCTGCATCGCACCCGACTATATCCTGTGCACCAAGGAGGTCCAGGACAAGTTTGTAGCTGCTGCCAAGAAGATTCTGATGGAGTGGTACGGAGCTGAAGCACAGAAGTCACCGGATTTCGGCAGGATTATTAATGGAAGGCATTTTAGGTGAGTTTAAAAAGGGAAAATTTTGGAGATTTGGGCGCAATAAAGAAAATCTCGGTTTTCTGCGACGGCCTATAGATTACACCAATGACAATAACTATATTGATGACCGCTAAACCGCTTTATAGCCATGACTTATCACTTTATATCTTAGTCCTGCTCGTAACAGCACTATATTTAAATAAACCTACATGGGTACTTATGAAACGTCAGAAGCTAGGAGCACGGTTCCCATTGGTCGTTTCCCATGTAGAAGAGCCGGCAATAAACTCCACGGTCACTCTTTTAAAAATGATTGGCTTTTACAATGTTTTCAAATTACGTAAGTATGGAAGGACAGTGTAGGCCTCTCAACAAGCACCAGGTACTTAACAAAACAGTAAATGGTCTACAAATCTACAATATATTAAGCCTACAACGTTCTCCCATTCATAAAATATAAAAGCAACTATATAATAGATTTTTTTTTTTAATGTAAACCTATAAACCAAATGACATGATTGCCATTACAACTGTAACAAATCTGAATTAATGTCCTGTCCACAAAAGCCACTAATAAATAGTTGAAACTATAATTCTGCCGTGCTAAACGCAAAAGCGGTATCTCAGGGAAAGCTAGTTTCGAGAAAATTGAAGTTTTGTAAATATAATTTGCTTTTTACTCTTAGACAGGGAAAACTTTTTAATGGTTTTTTTATATGTTTTAAATTAGATGCCGCTATTTGGCTTAGTTCATTGGATGCGTATTTCTTTAAGTTATCCGATGCAATAAAAATCAACTTAACGATTTTTTTTTTAGATACCGCTTTTGAGCTTAGCACGGCAGAATTGTATGTATATAATGTCAAATACTTCTAAACAAAGCCAACGCTGTACCACTTTCACGTAAAATTCAACATTATGCAGTGATTCACTTCACCCAGGAATCTGTGTATAAAATTCGCCTGAAAAGAATTCGCTTTATCTAAGATAAAATGTATCCTAGAGTGTCGTCATATTAAAATTTAAGGAATTTGACTCAAGGTAGCTAGCAAACAAACTCTTTTAAAAATCTCAAAAATCATTAGTTTTTAAATAAACAAAGGAAACGAGGATTGAAGTGAAAAACGACAGTTTTGGGATTCGCCAATATAGCATATTCAGCAATTATAATGTTCCCACTGCTGGGACACGTGCCCCTTCTTCGAGAGGGAGTGGGCTGTAATCTACACATACATGTCTTCGAATTTTTGGTGTCGAGGACATGCCGGTTTCCTCACAATGTGCTTCTTCACTGTTTTGAGAACAGTAGTGATGAAATTATTTACACAACGTAAAGCGCCTGCCTGGGTTCGCACCCACGACCTACAACTCGTAAGTCGGGTCCGTTACCACTGGGCCACCACTGCTCCAATATACTCATTGAATATTTCCGGTTTTCAGCCGCCTCCAAGCAATAGTCGACGCAAGCAAAGACAAAATCGCTATTGGAGGTTCGTACGACGCAAACGACAAGTTCATTGAACCCACAGTGATCACAAACGTTCTGGCTTCAGACAAAATCATGCAAGATGAGATCTTTGGACCCATACTACCTATAGTACCCGTTGAAAATGCTTTTGAAGCAATACAATTCATCAATGAGCGGTAAGTCTGCTTTTTTTTTGACGTTTCGTGATTGTGATTTGATTTGAAAGTTTACGGGATTTAATGTTGGTTTTTGTTAGTTGCCTTCTCCGAAAAAACTAGTGCTTCAACATAGTGTGAAGTAATCTAATTTAAAATGTCGTGCCCTTCCACTGATTGCTTCGTCCACATTTCAAATGTTTACATGTATGAAATTTTTTGTGGAGGAGCGCGCAATTTTAAATTCTGTTGTTTTTGAAATTCGTTTTTAAACACCTGAGTTTTTGCTTATGAGCTGGCAACCCTGGCTATTGCTGTTTTGTTTTTGTCGCTTAAAGCGACGGCTAAAAAACGCGTCGTCTGGTCGCGTGACCTTGCGGCCAGTTTAACGCATTCGGGTCGCTTGGTCGCGGGCCAGAGCATTTTTTTTTAAATGTCTCAGTGCAAAGATTGTTTCAGTATTGTTTTAATTTATAACTTTTTACGATTTTTCTGTTCTATAGATATTAAAGTATCTGAGTACACTACGGCCGACGTATCTTGGCGAGCTGAACATAGACTCTGCGATGCCATTTGGTTCATAAAAAATGTTATCGCGCAGTCTACTGCGCGAAGTTCGGGCTCTCCAAGATACGATGGCCGTATAGTATTGATATCTAAATAATTTGATAATAAAATCTAATTATTATTTAAGTAACATTGAGCTTACTTCGAATTTGAATATATTAAAATGAATGACTTGTTAGTGCAATGTGACAGTAAAAAACTTAGGTTATTTACAACTTGTGTTAGCTTGTGAAAATGCATAATAATTATTAAGTAGGTATGTGTGTCCGTGTGTTTTTTGAGTGTTTTGTTACATATACTATAAACTGTGGGAATATCATTTATTGTTCTTTTGGGGTATTTTAAAATTAATAGCACATATTAATTGCATTTAAATTATTATCGTGGGAATTCCATAATTAAGTCGCAAAGTTATCTCACTTTACATCTTAATGATACTTGATGCGTTTAATGAATAAGCATACATTAATCACTTTAAAATATAAATCAATAAATTCCATCGAACATAAGTCATTTAAACCCCCATACAGTGCACAATTTACAGGGGACAGTCACGAAATATTTTATAATTAATATCTACATGTCAACTCATTACTACCAATATCGATATCGAATCGATTATTCATCAAAACTAGAACTAAATAGTCGATTTTATTTTATGTTAACGTCAGATCGACTATATTTTGATAGGTACTAAACGAAAGTTAATGAACCCAAATTATAGATTAGAAATTAAACTCGATATCAAGTTGTAATACGCGATGAAAACACGCTTTATGATAAGCATAATTTATTTCAGTTTTCAATTAATATTTATGATCATTGTATTAAGTAACTAATTAGTATAATTATTATATTTTAATTAAACGTCTTAAATAATAATCGATTCGTATTCGGAACGATAATCGTAACCGGGCTGTTGAGACTTGCCCATCATTACCAGTTACCATCATTCCATGGGAGGGAACCATGGAGTCCACAATGGCCCATCATTACCAGTCTATACCATTATCCATGGGAAGAACCATGGCGACCATATAGTGAAACCATAAACAATTTTCAGGGAACATCCGTTAGTGCTTTACGTGTTCAGCAATCAAAGCAACATACAAAAGTTGTTCACTGAACAAACCCGGTCGGGCAGTATCAGTATGAACGATACTATCATGTTTTACGGCGGTAAGGACAATACATTACCATTGGCTGTTTGTAAAAGTATACAAAACATTTATAAATGATCGATTTTTAAAATGAAAACTGTTAGAAGTATGTTCTAGAAAATATAGTTTGAAGAAAAACATTGTGGTAAACGTGAAAATATGTAATCTGTGGTCGATAAATCGACTAATAAAAATATCGAGTCGGCGACTAAACATATCGATGTATTGATTACAGAAGTTTAAACATTTTTGGAAGATAATTCAAAGCATAAAATAATATATTCGTGCAGACACATCACGACAGAAAACATAGATAAATAGGCTGTCTGCAAAAGTTACATAAGTTTAAATTTTAGACTGACAAGACCACCAAATATCGATGAGTCGACATGCTGCCTCGATAGTAATAATAATGGAATAATACCTCTTACTCCAGAATACGTTGCGTAAGTAACTTAAATATGCGCAAACGCACAGCACCATTTTATGAAGGAAACGGTACTGCACTTTGTCAAAGAGCTCCTATAAAGTTAAGCTTAGACTTTGTATAATAAAATTACACATAATATCACGCCTTATTGTCCTAAGGGTTAGGCAGAAGTAAATCCATATTACACCCACATTTCGCCAGTTATGTTTAAGTCCTATGTGATGTGGGGAGCGAGCCTAATAGAATTAGATGCACTTTTTTTTTTTTTTTTGGAAGCAGCTTATAAGTTGACAAACGTATAGTCCACAAAAACTTCTCTTCAATATAATTTTGCTAAAATCACTTATTGATTAATAAAATTCAAATGATTTACAAACGTTTTGTATGTTATTGCAAACAGTCGTCGGAATAAGGTGGTACATTGGGTTGGCTTTATCTCTTATAATTCCAAGGAGTGGATTGACAATACTGTTTAAAGGTGAATAATAATACTTTGCTGTACTAGACCATACAGTTAGACAATTCCTTCAAAAAAAAAAAAAATATTTTCCAATTTACATCTTACAGGGTAACATAATGCGATAGTGAACATATCTAAACTCTTATCCTAACTTATTATTATACTTAATTAAATTTTTTAACTTACTACAACCAATGCATCCTGTGAACTCACTCAGAGAACAACAGAATATGTTCGTCAAGGCACTGCGCATTGCAAATCGTATTCGGCAGCTCTGAATACCATTGTAACTTATGCAATCACTCCATGTATTTAGGTTCGCAATGCTGATTCAACGAATCTTTTGTAAGAAATATCAGAGCGTCTGACCGATAGCAACTTACGAGTATACTATAAACAGCGAAGCCAGTGTATGTATATTTGTATAAACTTGCAACTATAGAAAAGTCGGTAATTTCTCGCGGATGATTTCTTGCATGTAAAAATGCTGAATAAGTAACTATTTTTAATTTAATTGTTTCAAGTTTACCTGTTTTTATTAATTTAATGTAGGCAAGGTATTATATCTGAAAAAAATGTATTATTATGAGGCTCAAAATGGCCTAGTATGCAAAGTATTTATGACTCAAACATGTGGTTACATCTGTGGTATATTTCTGTTCACGGTGTTTTATGGTGGTTGGTAATGGTGAAGGGTGGTGGTGGAATTATTTGTTAAAATGTACAATTTCTAGAATGTAAATTGTCTGTTACTTAATAATAATTGTCTGTCGCAATTTGACTGAACAATGTTGTTTTAGTTTTCTGTCCAAGTTGTCGTTGCCAGACTTAAAAATTATACGATTTTTTGTTCCTTTTGTAATCTTTGTGTTTTTTATTATAACAAAACTTTGGCAGAAAACTACCTTTAAAAAAATCTAGAATATTCTTTACTCTTCTGTAGTACATAATAGCCTGTTTGGTGGAGGTCTGACGTATTCTGTTATATGTAGAGAGAAGCCGCTAGTGCTGTACGTGTTCAGTACGAGTAAGAAGGTTCTATCGAGTATTGTGGACAACACTAGTAGCGGAGGGATGTGCGTTAACGATACCATGATGCACATGGGAGGTTTGGATATTTTTCACTCTTATTTTAATAGTTTTTCTTTATAAGAGATTAAAATTAATAATGCACCCATTTCATCATAGGCCGCTGCGGCCTGGATGAAATGGGAGCGATGTGGGAAATTTAGAGAAAACATCATTCTTTGCTTTTCAAGCGGACAAACGTAGACTTGAAACTACAATGACTTGCAAATGTAATTTCTTCTGGTAATTAGAAGTAATTAGAAGAGATTTAAATTTTCAAGCCAAAAAGTCAAGCCGTTTGGGGTGACCAAAAATACATTAATTAAAATGAATATTGTTGAATGTTACAAAGAATCCAGATTTTTAAGTTACCCCAACATTGGAAAAAATAGGTAATGGTTGCAAGCCTGTTTTCATAGACTAACTTACTTACTTACTTTAAAACTATGTACACTTTCTTTCTGTCTGCCAGTATTTATTAATAGCATGAATAAGCATGATTTGAGAATGTTGAACCTTAGATCTATGTTTTGTACAAAAAAGTAACCTTTTTACTGCTGAGATTTTCAATTGTCCATTTGTTTTTATTTAATCGATCAACTCAAACTCGGAAAATATCTGACGCAAACACCTCTCACTCTCATTACAAAACCTGGTAGATACACAATCAGAATTTTAAGTGTCGTTTTTGTAATAAAGAAATAATTTCATTCATAATATTCAGAAAACTCGCACACATAGTACCTATTTACCGAAACTTTTACACAAGGTTGAATGCATAAACAAATGAAAATCTCAGCAGCACATAATCAATAACCAACCTTACCACCCTACTAATAAAGTGTCGTATAACAGTTGAGACCCTCCCGTTCGGCGGCGTCGGCGCAAGCGGCATAGGCGCCTACCACGGCAAGAAGACTTTCGACACGTTCACTCACAAGAAGAGCTGTCTCATCAAGAACTTCTCGCCTATCGGAGAGAAGTTGGCTTCGTAAGTGAATTTTGATATTTATTTTATTGTCCACAAGGGTGACTTTTGAACAATAATTATAAGTTGCAATAGATATTATTGGAATCATAGGACTAAATGTTTACAACAGTGCAATTTTGTAAAACTTTATTAAGGTGTACTGGGGTAATTCCGACGGGAATTTTTACGAGATGTCTAGAGGTCTACATTTCGGTTAGTTATGTAAAGTAGTTTCATATTTACTGCCATTAATAAGCGACTTCGGTTAACTTAATGAAAAGATTTAACCAATGGATATATTAGATTCATAAATATGTAGTTGGATTCACTAGATAGAGCATTTTGAATTTTTGAATTATAATTTTTTGGTTTACGGGAAATTACGAACTATCTTGGGGTTATTCCGAAATTATTTAAACGTCGACTTTATTGTACTTTGACCAAAGGTTTACATTTCTTTTTCAATCGTATTTACCCCTTACACAAAATATCATGAGTTTTGTATTTCGGAATTACCCCAAGAAGAGAATTTTATGGATTTTCGGAATATACCCTTTTTTGGAATTACCCCAGTGCACCTTACCGAATTAACTTTTGACCCGCAATGTCAGCTGTCAGTGACTAAACTCTGTTTTAACTGCAGTTAGGGCGAAAATACACATGCCTGTAGCTTGTACAAAACTATGCAAGTAGCTTGCATTCTATTGTGACATTCAGCAATCAGAAGCATTTGCATGCAACATTTGACATTGGCATGCAAGCTACTTGCATAGTTTTTTCAAGCTACAGGCATATGTATTTTCGCCCTTACAGTAGTAGTAGTATACAACACAATAGTAAGGACGATTTTAAGACAAAATAACCTAGATGAGCTCATGAAAGGTCCTGTTTGATAAGCGGCGTGTTCGGCACCAGAGGAATAATTATGCAGATTCTGCTGTATGTGCTGGTAATAAAAGTCACTAAGATTTCGACGACCTATCTCGCGAAATTAGTGTTATTCAAAGTGAAACCGCTGCCGAAATCATGTAACCCTAGTCTGCTATAATTTATTTAATAACAATATATTTCTCCCTTCCAGCGGCCGCTACCCGCCCTACTCGGACAGCAACATCAACTTCCTCAGCATGTTGATGCGCAAGCGCTTCGGTCCATCCCTCAAGTTCTTGCCCTACGTGCTCGCCTTCGCGCTCGGCGCAGGAGTCTCATACGGCATCTTCGCTTGGCAAAAGGTAAAGAAGTAATATCAATTGTGAGGTTTTAAGGTCTGGTCCAACGGAGGTGAACCCTGCGCGGTATGCGGGACGAAATGCGCTCGCGCCGATTGTGTTAACTAACTTTTATGAAGGTGTTCAAGCTGGCGCGAATAGTCGCGTGACTTCCTAATTAAATAAACAGTTGAAACGCGCAGTCGCGTCCCGCGCGGTTTCGTCTCAGTGTGGCCAGAGCTTTAATGGGTGTGTTGTAAAATTTTTGGTTTAGACCCGCGTATTGCTGTGTCCGATAGGCTCCACAATGGCCATGTCTTTGTAAAACCTACCACCCAAGTTTACATTGTGTAATGCAATAAATGTACTGAGTATTGAGTAATTTTACTAGCACTATAGAATGTTGCAGTGTTGCTGACAACATGCTAAAGCCCCGTATTCATGGTAAACATTTGTTTATAAACAAAGTTTAACCAACATGTTGCCGAGTTGCTGGTAACACTGTTCCAAATTCATCATAAACAAAAGAACATCTCGCAACATCAAATGTTGCCGGCTTCGATGTTGTGCAGTTGTTGCATAAGGTTGTTTCCATTGAAAACTGGGAATATGTTGACATTTGCTAGGGGTGGTCTTTTTAGAGCACAGCTTTTAAGATCCAATGGGTGTCTTCTCGCACTGAGCGTGAATATCCAGCGTAGAAGTTTGCACACGCTGCGGTTGCGTCTCGTAGGCGTGACTTACGACAATACGACGCGTTAACGCTACGTTAGCAGCGCGTCTGTGAATCATTTACGCTGCGTATACGTTCAACGAATGCCTACGATGGATCGACGCCAGATGCGAAGGCACCCTAAGTGCTGGAGCTAATGAAAAGTGACTTTAATCTGCCCTTTTGATTTTTATGCACCAAACATCAATAAGGACACGTAAATCCCTAGGTACATATCTCTTGTCAAAAAGGCTCTCAAAAATATTATAACACACCCGCCAAGTTAGGTAAAAACTATTTGTAAAACTATGCCTTATTACATTCTATCAAGGTTTAATTCCGTTAAAACAGTAATTCTTCCTTTATTTGTTTACAGGCGTAGGTATTATCAGTAATGTAATGGATATTAAAGTCGTAAATATAGTATTACCTATATAGTATTAAATTTAAGCCACCAATGCAAAAACACAAATTGTAAAAAGTATAATATTGAGCGAAACAACATGTAAATAATGTAATATTCCATAAAAAAAATTCTTCAAACTTAATAACTTGTTTTATTTCCCAAAAAAATCTCATAAAAACTGAATTAGTCATTGTGCGTCATTATACCCTTGAACTTCTAATGCTATCATTATTGCCATTTTCAAAAACTAAGCATGGACAATTTTACTTTATTTTTACTAAAAACACTCTTTCGCTAGCACAAAAAAAAAGCATTGGTTTACTGACAAAACCTGTAAAGATATGACGCCAAAAAAGTAACCTTGACAAGTTCTTGCAAAAGTATCCTAAAGTAATCTTTACTCTTAAGGTTACTGTCACATAAAAGAAAGATGGTATTGATGAACAATATCTCCCCGCAAACCCAGAAAAATGATATTAAAAATGCATTCTCTTCTCTCAATTTTTTTCCCATTGACAATTTGTCGTTAGTCGAGTAAAATAATCGACTATTCAACTGGACTACACAGACAAAAAAAAACAGATGAAAAGAAACTGCTACAATTTTACCTCGTTTATCATAAATTATCCATCTTTCAAGTTATTTACTCAAGTTGTCCGTATCACTTTGTCAGGTACAGTGTGCCCAGTATATCACAATTATACATAGCGGCACTGCTTGCAAATGCAAAGGTCATCCGATTTTCTATTGTAGAGCCAGAATATCAGAGATCCCTCAGTTAGGCAAGTGCCTCTCCCCTTGATTTTTTACTTACACGCTTTTCTACGATAACAAATCTAGCCTGCTATCGCCTTCTCCATTTGCCTCGACACGAATTTGCTGTATTAAAGCTTTAACGTGTGGTTAGTTTAGCGGCTTCAAAAGCAACGTCCTTTGGAGCGCTGCATACTGTACACCTACACAAAATAGAATAAAATTACTACACACAAAATATATAATAAAATAAAATGACGCGACGATCCGTGTCTCAGTTTGAAAGAATACTAAAGGCGAATATGTAGGACAAAAAAAAATACTTAAAAATAGTGGCATTGGCAAAATACGAGGAAGGAAATAAATAAATGAGACTCATCATTATAGAAAAAAAATGCACATAAATTATTTTCAATCTATGATGTGGAGGATGTGATCACACGATATAATTATGCATTTATTGCGGCGCAGCGTTGAGTTTGCTTGCAATGTTGTATCTATTTTTTTTTAATAACCTATACGTTCGCGCTCGCGAGCGAATGTATATTACGGCGTGAAAAACGTATGTACATAAAAAGAAAAGTCCTGACTGACTGACTGACTCATCAACGGCCAGCCCAAACCCTTAGAAAGCTGAATTTTTGCACAGAGGTTCCCTTTATAATTTAGACAAGGAATAAGAAAGGATTTTTTGAAATTCAACCCCTAAGAGAGTAAAATAGGGGATGAAAGTTTGTATGGAAAATCGTCATTTTTGTAGTTTAAAGCATGAAAATTGGTATTTAGCATTCTGGTTAAAAATTAAAAACCAAGTGTTTCAGCGTTTTTTGGAAAATCACCCCCTAAGGGGGGAAATAAGGGATGTGTTTGTAAGGAAGAAATTGGTATTAAGCTTTTTGTTTAGAAATTACGAATGACGTGTTTTGGCATTTTTGGAAAATCATCCCCTAGGGGTTAAAAATCCTTACTAACTCATCATCGGTCAGCCCGACTTTCGCCATCGCCAAAGACACTTTAGTAGGTAATTCAGAGAAAAGTAACTTTACTAAGTTCCGTACCTGTAATTATTTAAGTAACTATTTTTTTCGAAATTCCGACGGCTTAGGTATTAAAGAGGATTTATATTTTCACTTTAAAGTTGCCTCCAAATTTGGCATGCAAGTAGGTAATTTTCCTTCCGTTATATATTCCGTTACTATTGTTAGGTTCTAGGATTTTTTGGACGAAATTCTTTTACGCGGCTTGTGGTAGGAGTAAACTGCCAGAAATCGTCACAAACGAAAAAGCGTTCATAATTGTATGGTAATGATGGCGGCTGCGAATACATAAACACATAACATCACGACTTGTTTCCCCGAAGGGTTAGGCAGAGGTGTTCCTCTATAGTACACCCACATTTCGCCAGTTATGTTTAAGTCCCATGTAACAGGGGCGAGCCTATTGCCATCTACCGGGCGCAAATCCAGACTCTGGGCTGCTATTGAGAAATCCCAGATAGAAAAACCCAATAACACTTTGCCCGACCTGGGAATCGAACCCAGGACCTCATGCTCAGCAGTAGCGCTTGCGACCACTAGACCAACGAGGCAGTCTTGAGTCGGCGGCTGCGAATATTTTCAAATTTTTCCTCATGGGTGTCGTCATCATAGTTTTCGAGGGTGCTAAAGCCGATAGTGAGGTCATAATGAAAATCCAAGATGGCGGCTGCAAAAAATTTCAAATTATTCGTAATGAGTGTCGTTTTCATAGTTTTCGAGGGTGCTAAAGCCGATAGTGACGTCAAAAGGTAAATCCAAGATGGTGTCTGCGAAAACTTTTATATTTTTCGTCATGGGTGTCGTTTTCGTAGTTTTCGAGGGTGCTAAAGTTGATAGTGCGGTCAAAATGTAAATCCAAGATGGTGGCAGCTAATATTTTATTTTGTTTTAAATCTTATGTGAGAAGAAACTTCGTTCCTGACGTCCCCCGGCCGCACACGTTTTTTAACGTCCAGCAATCATATGTATACCAATGCGCGCGCCGTTCCTTGGATACCTATATAAGTAGTGCGAGAAGACATTGTTTACCTGGATTAACACATAGGGTACTTTTAATCCTGGTAGTACGTTCCCGTGGGATATTTTCAGACATTCACGTGGGCGAAGCCGTGGGCAAAAGCTATTCGACTATATTGAAGAATATCTACTGTTTAATTAATGTATTATCCTATAAACGTGAAAATTCGTGAGGATGGATGGATGTTGATTCTTTCACGCAAAAACTACTCAACGGATTTGAATGTTTACCACACAGATAGTTTATAACCTGGATTTACTTAACCTTTTAACCGCCCGACTTCATATCAGTTGTCGTGCCCCCAGCGCCGGGCAACTTGTATCATTACGATATTTGGTCGTAAATATACGACCCTGGCGAAATGGACACGAAAATATTTGTCGGATTAATCCGTGGTAGGCGGTTAAAGGGTTAACATACCTAACTTACGTATTGTTACGACAGTTAAGTTAGTCCTATGTTTATAACATAGGGCAACGTTAAAAACGAATTATAACGTTGTTAAATAGAAGAGTACACCTGTGACGTAGCATGACAATTGAAGTGACTAGAATTACGTTTAGTCGGTTAACCACGTCATGTTGTTTTTTTGTTTACTTTTATTTAATTACCTAAACCAATGGAGTATAGTTAAGTAGGTACTTCAAGAAAACCTCAAAATTATTTCACAGATGTTCATAACTTTTTTTTTGTATTTCAGATGTCTTCGGAAGAATAAAAACGCTGAGACTGAAGTGGCATCGACCAGGATTGCTGCGAACCTATTGTGATAATGTTTTAGAGTTAAAATCATACAAGCCTGGTTCTGTAAACGAAAGTCCTATATAAACACACATTTTAAAATATTTGAAACTGATAAATTGTCTTTTAGAAAGGCATCATTTTATGGAACACTGTTCACTAGGAGAAAATGTGCCTTCGATTTAGATGTAGATAATTGCAACACACTATCAACGTGATTTAATTACAAAGCAATATTAGTCTTATTTATTACACTACGTAAGGTATTTGCCATGACTTTTACGAATTCTCGTGCAATTATTGTCTTAGATTATTTAACAAGGAGATAAGCATTTATTTTTATACTTATTTTATCAGCCAAGATTTTTTCGTTTGACAAGCAATTTAGGGAATGTTAGCATCCAATATAAGATTCGAATCACTTGCCAAACATGCTTGGCTCCTTTTTTGCTGCATTCCGTTGGCTTGATTTATATTCCAAACTCTTTATTGCATTTATTAATCACTGAGAAATCTGTTTGTTTTATTTTAGGCTGGTAACCCTATTGAAAAACGTTATTCTGCGTATTTTATTTGTTTATTTTTGAAAAATTAAGGGCGGATTTCACCAATGAAACTGAACGCGATCAGCACATCTAAACTACGTTCAAGAGCTATCAGTGTCATTAATCCAAAGAAAATAATGACACTGACAGTCCTTAAACATGGTTTATCTGCTGATCGCGTTCAGTTTCATTCGTGAAATCAGCCCTTAATCTTATTAATAATATTGTTGGCATGAAATTTTATTTTTGCCATTTTATCAATTTAATTTTAAAAGCTAGTTACTGAATTTATACAAAATTGTTTGAAGCAATATGAAAATGCACGTGGCTTTATTAATGTAGTGAAAAATTCTGTAAAATCGTATGCTAAACAAAATGTTACTAGAAAATATAATTGGTAAACTATTTTAGTTGTTTTAAATTATGAATAAAACGTTACTCTCGTTGATAAGCATTAAAAATGTAAGGTTGTTGGATACTACGTATATTTGTATTTGTAAATAAACGGGAACAATGGATAATACGAGAAAAAGAAAAGGTTTTTATTTTTTACTCTCTCCTAACCTTCTCCTCTGTTTTAGGAACATCTAATATGATCTTGTAAACTCAAGAGAAAAACCCAAGACATTATAGTAAAAAAAAAAATGCAAAATGAACCAGGCTCCTATTTAGCACTTTTTTTTTTTTTTTTTTTGTGGATGGGAAATCATCAAATGACTTCTCCCGCTCTGGGCGGAGCGGGAGGGCGTGTCAGACTTTTACTGACTAAAACCCACCCGTGTTCCTTCTGTTGCCTGTGCCGGGGCCACGGTAACTCTTTCGAACATCCCGCAACCCTAGCTGGCATCGGCCCTAGCGGACCCCGTCAATAGTGCTGACATTTCTTTGAGGCGCGCGTGGAACACGACGCGCCGTCGACTCGGGCTTGGTCCTTACCGGACGGCGAGCTACCCATTGCTCGCCGTCCGCAAGCCCGCGCCTACGGTGGCCGGGAATCAGCTGCCAATTCCCGACGCCCAGGGCGTCTCCTGCGGCGACTAGGGGCGTGAGGGTGCAAAGCTTGCCTCTCCCTCACGCGTCCCGCCTCCTCCTTCACGAGCATTACTGCTTCGCAGAAGGAGGTAATGGCTTCCCATGCACTCTCGCTCCGTACCATGGCCTGGACCAGGGCCGGACGCGAGAGATCGCCGCCGCCGATCGCTTCCGCGAGGACACGGCGGTGCCCCGCCCAAGCCGGGCAGACCTCCACCGTGTCCTCCGGGCGATCCACACAGTGGTGACACCCGGGCGTTTCCTCCCGCCTTATCCGGAACAGGTACCTCCCGAAGCACCCGTGTCCGGTGAGGACCTGCGTCAGGCGGAAGGTGAGGACGCCGTGGCGCCTCTCCAGCCACTCCTCAAAGAGGGGACTTATCGCCGCAATTGTGGCGTGCCCAGCGCTGGGTTGCGACAATCGCACTCTCCATGCCGCCATGAGATCCTGCCGGAGCTCTGTCCGCCGTGCCGCGATTTCTCGCGGCAACGGAGTTACGCCCCGGCGTCCTGCCTCCTCGCGCCACTCCCAGATGTGCGCGAGGACTTTTGCCTCCAAAGCCTATTTAGCACTTGGGAACAATATACGGCTATAGCAGTAATAACAATAAAACTTATATTGTATCTCCTTTGCGTCTCGCAAAATTTTAAGAGTAGCAAATCCAATCCTGCACCTTTTTTGCGGGATCTAAAATGCGGGTTTACTCATGTGAGATCCCGCATGTTTGCGGGATTTAAAAAAAAAATATAAGTATATGAGCTCAGACGATATTCTGATTATTTTTAAGACCCAGCACAGCCTCATCAATAAGTGATTTAACAACTTTCCCATAGAACTCGTGCGTGATTTTTCTATAACATTTGTATGGTACTTTAGTTTTCAGTTTTTAACTTACAGCTAAAAAAAATTGAATTTTAATTTTATGTTACGTGAATCGTGTTTCGGAAAGGAACGTAATCAATGTCATTTCAAATCACGGAAATTCTATGACTAGGGATTCTCCGTAGACAGGGATTCTCCCACGGCACGGGTATTTACCTTCGCGCGTAGTTAATTGTTAAAGAAAGTTATTGCGTTGCGTCATTTGCCTCTTACTTGTGATGTGAAAAGTTATGATACAAGTACAACGATACAATTATTTTTTGTTATAAAAGTTTTAATTGCAGGTTATACGAGTGAAAAATTACTTATGTTCTTATTAAAAATGAGTGTCAATTTGGTTTATAAAGAGTTTAAAAGCTCGAATGCTTTTTGCGCCGCTGGCTATTTATGCAACAAGTTAAGATCAAATCTCAAAGATGAACCGTTAAATTCTTTATCATTTCTTCGAAAGTATTATCAGAAAAAATACTAAAACCAATAAATATGTTCAATTGTCAATACAAATCTAAAAGATGAAATGTTGAAAATTGTATTATATCGTTTCTTAAAAGAAGTTGATTATTTTTACCTCTAAAGCATCATTTAATTCAATTGTTGATTAATAATAAGTCATAACTCTACTTGATATTAATAATGATAATAAACATTTAAATTTACTTGTCTTAATTTCATTTTTTATATAAACCTCAATCCCGCAAATCCCTCGGGACTTGCGGAATTGATGACCTCAATCCAGCAGGCCTGCGGATTGGATTCCTTAGTTAAGACGAGACCGCGCGCGCAGTGGCGTCCTCATCGTTTGTTTGGTTATTTCTTTTATTTTAGAATGAAAATGCAGAAAATAAGCATGTTACGTCGTGTTCCACAAGACTATACGTTATTATTATTACAAACGGTAGTTTTACATTGTTAAGATTTATTAGCTGAAAATAGTGGCAACTACCTAAGCTCCGTTTTATGGATTATAATAAAACTTAACAATGGTGCCGATTCTCTTGTCACAAATGCGTCTACACTAGACTAAAAATCACCAAAATTTAGTTTATTCCTGTCAAACGACGATTTTCTATTCTGAAATTGAACAACACAACTTAACTATATTTTAGTTTGATAGCACTAATATGGAACCGAGTTATTAATTTAGTGAAAATGGTAATTTTGCTATTCTGAATTTGACGATTTTCACCTAAAATTTAGATTTTCTAACTAAATCTGACTATTTTTGAAAAAGGTGTGGATTAAAATTAGTTGGCATGAATTAAAATTCACACCAACACCTCGACTTCAGGTGCAAAAACAGTACTTACTGTATCTTTTTTTTCTATTCTTTTGCTTATATCTGGAAAACAGTGTGTCCTATCGCAAAAATAATGAAAATTTCGACCCCCTTTGTAATGCTCATAAACCCTTAAAACTGAACATGTAGGTAATAATTTTTCATATTTTCCATACAAAAAGTGAAAAATTCCATATAAAACACGTCGAGGCTGCCCCCCCCCCCTGCGCGCCTCTGGCTCAAAAAAAATCACGGGGTAGGGCAAACAAGTACCACGTGCAGCCGCGATTGTCAAATTCGATGTCGAAATATTTTTTTAATTTAGTGGTATTTTTTGCAGCATAGCTTTAAGATTCTCGTAGCCAAAAGTAATAAATTTTAGTGATAGTTTAGTTCGGTGTACAAGAGAATAGGCACCAATATAAAACTACGGCTTAACGGGGTAACTTTCCTGGGTCGGGTAGTGTTACTGCGTTTTTCTACCTGGAATTTCTGAGTAGCAGCTCGGAGTCTGAATCTGTGTCCGGTTGATGGCAATAGGCTCGCCCCCTATTACATGGGACTTAAATATAACTGGTGAAATGTGGGTGTACTATAGGTAGGTAGATACATCTCTGTCTAACCCTTCGGGGAAACAAGGCGTGATGTTATGTATGTAAAACTTCGGTGTCGTCTTAATAAAACCAACAGGTGACAGGCGACAATCTGATGTTCCGTACACCCCAGCGTTAGTGTACAGAAGACATGGCCTCGTGACAAGCTCATGACAAAAATCGCTGTTTGAGCTAGAACGGAACTAAAAATCTACCCTATTGAAACCATGTTACATATTAGTAACCTTACTGTTCTATAAAAAGAAAGGAGTGACCTCCACCGGGTTCCTACTGTAGTTGCGAAGTCCCTCTAGTTCTACCTACCTGGAATTTTGAGCATTATACGCTTTCCTATAACACCGAAAAGTTACAAATAATTCGAGTACCTTGGGAGAAACGAACATCTATACACCGTAAGGAGTTAAGGACTATTCTTGCTTGCAGCGCTCGGCCGCTACAGTAACCCTTGCTAACAGATGTGGTCATTGTGTGCACGGGATTTCGTTTTCAAATTGGTCAGATGTGAGATTCCTTGATAGTACCTATGTGAAGTCCGAATTCTCGAAGACTCGAAATACAAGGGGATTCTACCTAAATCCCAAGAGATAGCCGTCAAGTTTCTTTTCTGAATAGCCAGTAGGCATTTTTTTACAGCATTCGCGTTCCTCTACGTATGTTGTTCGTGTATCTACCTAAACACTTAGCG
The DNA here is from genome assembly GCA_947568875.1 of Fissipunctia ypsillon. NCBI lineage: Eukaryota > Metazoa > Arthropoda > Insecta > Lepidoptera > Noctuidae > Fissipunctia > Fissipunctia ypsillon. The sequence continues at coordinate 6,667,639 of OX387659.1, read as the reverse complement.
TACCTCCTGTGCGAAACAATGATATGTCTTTCCGTCTATAAAACCTTCTTCTGCCTTTCAGCCGAAAGACTTCCACTGATGGACATAGGCCTTCCTCATCCCCAAAGCTTCGCCACGTCGATCGATCCTGTGCTTCTCCAGCGGATTCCCGCGACCTTCACCAGGTCATCGGTCGACCTTGTGGAAGGCCTGTCAACCAGGGCCCGTATCTTCGTTGGAGTAGACCACTCCAACGAAGATACGGGCCCGTCCAAAAGTAGTTGTCCCATACAAACAATGAAATAATGATCAAATTCAATTTTTCCCACGGGATGAAAACATCGGGAGCAGGGACAACTGTCAAATCGTGTTGTCATTCATTCTTAGTTCAGGCCCCGAAGTAATCGAATGTCCGTAAGTGATACGGAGAGGATACGCTCGTTACATCGGCCGAAACTACGGACTTCGTGCTTATTGGAGTTGGCCCCCAGAACTTTTCGACCTCAATTGGCCATCTATTCTACGAGCATAGCGAACCCAACCCAACTAGGTACTTAAATTATTTCCAGCATCCGTATTTCTACTTAATCTGGTAGGTTTGTTGGTTTGTATGGGTACGTTACGGAACCAATAACCAAGGTGTTGGTAATTGCATAACACACTAAGTATGAATCACAATCGGAATGATTTTGAAGCAAATATGCTTCAAAAGCAACTTCAACTAAAAGCAACTTCATATGTTGCTTGTTGCCATGAAAAATTGTTTGCTCAATAACTTAAATAACGGTTATTGAACTGTCAAAATGAAACCGATTCCTACTTTAAGTGTGATACGCAACTGTCCCGCTGATTGCAATCTACTAGAACTCGATTATGACTAGGTACCTACTTACTACATGAGTCATTATCACCATCAACAGTACCTAGCTACAAAGAAATGCAATTTAGGATGACATTAATTATGACAACGATTTTTTAACACTCAAGTAATTAATTATTAGAAGGAAGGAAAGTATTAAACAAGCTTTTATTAGATATTAACAAAAGGAACTAAAGATTTAAAAATACTTTTATTCCGGTTGGAAATAATACACGAATAGTTTTCAAATAAAAGCGTGTTACACCCCCTTTTCACCCGACTGCGGCGAATCCAAAAAACAGAAGGGTTGTGTGTTTGACCTGTATGTATGTATGTCCATCCCTATGTTCCCTCGTAACTACTAAATGGCTGAACTGTATTATGTGAGTGTCACTGGGTATATTAAAATTATAAAAAATCAAAATGTCGAATTTTTGGCGCCAAAATTTATGCTTTAAAGAAAAAATCTCCCAAACCTATCGAGTGGGGTATCAAAACGAAGAGTTTTAAAATGTGATTACAAAAATATGTACAAATTATATGTTTAATGTAATTTGGAATAAGAAATGATAAAAAAACAATCCTGAACTTTTGAACTGAGTAAGATGCCGTTATCACCCGATTCTATGTGGATATTGTATTTACGAACGTTAGAGAAAAATAATAATAACTCCTAAAAAGTGTAAAATAAAAAAATAAATTTAAAAAATCAAAAACACGACTACGTAAAAACTGAACTTTGAAAAAGATGACCTATTTTGTTTCCAAACAATCTCATGCAGTCGGAGGCATCTTTTTAAATTTAACAATAAAGACCTATTGCCTCCGACAGCATGAGATTGTTTGGAGACAAAATAGGTCATCTTGTTTACATCTTTTTCAAAGTTCACTTTTTACGCAGTCGGGTTTTTGCGATTTTTTAATTTACTTTGTTTTCTCTTGCTGGATTAAAAAAGGGGGCTATGAGAATGACTACAAACGCAGAGACTTTAATCACTGGTGACTCGCTAGCGATGTGTCTATACGCAGGTTTTGATATCGCCGTGTAACAAGCTGTTATTTGAAAAGTATTCGTATTTCCAATCGGAATAAAATTATTTTTAACTTTTTAGTTCTTTTTTAGGGTTCCGTGTCTATCTCAAAAGGAAAAAACGGAACCCTTAGGCCGCTTGTACACGCTAAGAAAGTTCACCATGTCTGCTGCAGACGGGACCAATTCATCGTGTACAGGACAAGAATTTAGTTGGATCTAGGCACGAAAACTTTTCATGTCTGCTGCAGACAAGACAAATATTGTACACGATAAGGTTGTTTACGGGCAGTAGCACAGAACACATATGGCAGTAGTGCGTAGAGTATGGTAGACCTAGTCGCACTAGTCAAGCCTGTTATTATTATTAATTTTCGATTATTTGTGAGTGAAGAAAAGAATCATGTTAAACACGAAGCAAAAAAAAATTATAATAGCATATTATATGTCTAAAAGAATAAAAAATGAAACAAAATACAAGACACTTTACTGGGTTTATCCAATTCTACAACAAAAACATGAGTTTGGTGGGTTCATTACTCTTTATTACCTCACCTCAACGGCCCCTCCCTATACCGCAACAACACAGCGCATCGTGTCTAGCTCTGCGCAAGATTTTTCTTGTTCAGCACCGTGGCAGTGTACACAGTTCGTGTGTAGAAACGAACACGAATTCTTGCGTTGGCCCGGTGACTTTTCTTAGCGTGTACAAGCGGCCTTATAGGATCACTTGTGAGTCGTGTCTGTCTGTCCGTCTCGCACAGCCAATTTGTTCCGAATCTAATGGACCCATTAAGTTGAAAGGTACACATCAATTTCTGTGACCCAAACACGGATGTGTTACGTAAATAAATGAATTTTGAATATGTGGTCACTTTTGGGGGCAAATAATAAAATTAAATAAAAAGTTTTTCCAAACTGTACCGTGTGACATATTAAATTACTTACTGTGAGGCTTACTGTGAGCGTCTCAATTATATTTTCTTTTTATAATTTTAAAATAAAGAGTTTTAAAGTTATTCAAAAAAATAGATGAAAATTGACCATCCCCTTTTTATTCCGAAATTACTGAGCCAAAAATTTGAAAAAAAATACAGTAAATAGTTCTATACTTATAGATTTGGTACAGGAAAACCTATACGAAGTCTATGGTCTTGAAATAACATGGTAAATCTCCCAATATTGTGCGTACAAACTTACATTTGCAGTTGAACTGTATGGGAGAACATGTTTTTCAATTACAATGTTAATTTTGTTCTAAGATAAATTCATTCCAACTACGGAACCCTTCATTGTGCGTGGTGCGACATGGACTTGGCAGGTTTTTATTTACAACTAATACAAGCTTGTTTGAAAAAAGAACGTATAAGTATTTATTATTTACTTTTTAGTGCATAGACCGGATATCATCTAGGACCAGAGTCCTTGTCAAGACGAATCAAACGAGCCCAAACTCGATGGGGTTGCGTCATTTTATTACAGAGTTGCCATGGCCACCTTCCGGCTCCATCATCAGATCAGCTCGATGTCATAATAACATTGCATTGTCAACCAATTTATATATGCATACAAAATTTCAGCTCAATCGGAAACCGGGTCAAAGGATGGTGGGCAAAAATGTATGGGAGCTGGTCCCACTACTGCCACAGTTAAAACCACTGTAGTTTTGAAGACTTTACTTCTCCGATTACTCAGGCCAAGGTACATCAAAATCTGTCCCAGGGTTATTCAGTTCTGACAATGTTAGGTTAGTTCATGTAGGGTTTTACGGTTGTGACACGTATAAAACAGTTTAGTTTAGATTAGGTGTCAGTTTAAGTTAGGTTCGCAATTAGATATATTCAAGTACTAGCTGTGACCCGCGATGTCGTTCGTATGAAAGTCGTAAGATACACAATACACTAAAATAACAGCCACATTTTAATAAAACTCCCTCGTTCCCCGACCGGCCGCGTTGCATCACCCGTCCGCGCTATTACTTAGTTTTCGCTTGGTATTCTTTCTGACTTTTTTCCTTTTGCTCGGCTTCTAAGGGTTGTAGCATGATAATAAATAGCTTATAATCATCCTCGAAAATTGGGCTACCAAATGCAAAAAGAATTTTTCAAATCCGGTTTATTGTTCATAATTTCATGGGCTTAAATTTTTTTGCGCGGAACCCTAATTCTCATTCTAAAATAAAAGTAGCCTAAGTTACTCCTTGTAAAATCAGCTATCTGCCAGTGAAATTCCAGTCAAAATCGCTTCGATTATTCCCGATGTCCACCACTTGTTTGGCCACCACTGGGAGACAGCAAAATGACTTTTAAAAATTATTCTCGTTGTCCACCACTGGGGGACAAATTATTGTAACCTAATCTCAAAACATTTTAAAGTTGCTTCTGCATCGTCTCCGGCGCTGTGGGACGTGCAACCCCTTACGTAACAAAGGATAGGCACCCATGCTCACCTCCGCAGCTTTGGCTTGCTGGTCGCCAAGCCGCTAAGGCTTGCACGTTTGCCTATCCTTTGTTACAGCGGGCAGGGGTTGCTCTCCCTTCGCGCCTCCGGTTTTTTTTATACACTCTAGGGGTGGCAGCCAAAAGACTACGTGAAGTCGGGGGTGCCCCGATTCGGTTTTGTAACAGATTCGACCTATTCAAACCATGGAGGGTCCCCCAGTGGTGAACAACGAGAATAATTTTTAAAAGTTGTTTCGCTGTGCCCCAGTGGTGGCCAACCAAGTGGTGGACATCGAGAATAATCGAAATCGGTTTAGCTGTTTCGAACATTAGCTGGAACAGACAGACAGACAGACCACGAAAAATAAAAATTGTTTTTTTTTACATAAGTACCGTATATACTTTCATAAGCATTTAGTAAAGAACTGTTATTTTGACATTACAAACAGACACTTCAATTTTATTTATTTGTATATAAATAGATAAAACAAAAATGAATTAATGGATGAGAATATATTATTTCCCATGAGACAAAAAAATAACATATTGATTTATTCAAGCTGCGGGGTCGATCATTATGAAGTCCAAAAACAGTGCCGGTAGAAAAAAAAAAACAAAAAAGACTCAGCAACTTAACAGAAGCGAGCGCACAGTACTCTACACAACGAAATGAAGGATTGCGCCGAACCGACGATGAGCCAGACTAACGCCAGCGCATGTTGCGAGGGAGGGAAATATCGAAGCGCGCCAATCAACGCGCAGCTCGTGTCTATGTATTTTTCAATCTTTCATTTCGTAATGTTATCCTGTCTTTGTAGCTTTTTACTATTGTTAAATCTTTCTTTTAAAGAATGCACTCAAAACCGATCAAAATACTTTAGATACACACAGATCGGTTCCTCTCGGATATATTTTGATGGTGACATAATAAAAATAAAAAAAATGCAAAAAAAAAAAACAACCGACTTCCAAAAAAACACTACAGAGTGAAAAATAACAAATTTATTTCGGAAGTCGGTGTCTTTGAATCTGTATTTTAGGTTTTTGCCACCGACTTCCGAAATTAAAGTTATTTTTCACTGTAGTGTTTTTTAGGAAGTCGTTTTTTTTTTGCAAAAAAGTTTTTAACTTTTACTTTTTAGTGGGTCGTTTTGTAATTTATCTCAGTTACAATAGCCTAATGATAACTGCTCATCACCTAACAAAACATTACTTTTCCCGATGCAGGGAAGTTAATTGTTGAGGAGTTCTTCTGTTACTTAACCATCAGCTCTACTTCACCATATGCATTGTGACGAGCTTCTATTGCAATCATTTTAAAGTAATCGAATCGCAATCCGTGAAATACTTATTACTGAGTTGTTCCGGTGGCCATCTTACTGTCTGAGGTCTTCGTCATCAGTTACACTTTACCAAATGGTGCTTTCCGAGGGCAAATGCACTAGTTACTATAAAAATTCCCAAATTGCTATAGGTGTGCCTATAATATTTGAAGAGTTCCCTCGACTTCTCCAGGATTCCATCATCAGATCCTGACCTGATAACAATGGGACCACCTACAAAGTATACCCTTTCAAATAAAAAAAGAATTTTCTAAATCGGTCCAGCTGTCTTCGAGTAATCGGGGAACACACATACAAGAAAAGATTCCGACGAACTGAGAACCTCCTCCTTTTTTGAAATCGGTTAAAAATCATTTATAGCTAGGGTGCATCTCATGACAATTCCAATAAGCCCAAACACAGCTAGGATACATTGTTTTATTACGGAATTCCGGTGCCTCCCTTCCTGCTTCATCATCAGATCAGGTCGATGGTACCATTTTCATTAGAACCATTTATTTAAATTTGCTTCATCATCGTCGTTCAACTATCTTAATTGAGTTCCACTTAACCAAATGATACTTTCTGAATGCAAATTGCTATGCGTTTTCCTATATTATTTGAAGAGTTCCCTCAATTCCTCATGGATCCTATCATCAGAACTGAATTTTGATAAATATGGGACCAATCTGGAAGTATGTCCTTTATAACAAAAAAAGAGTTTTCCAAATCGGTTTATAAATGACGGAGTACTGATGAAACAAACTTTTAAAAAAATAAACACAACCGAATTGATAACCTCCTCCTTTTGAAGTCGGTTAAAATGATTCAGTATTGTTTGCTCTTTTACGTAATTCACACTTAATGGCTGGCGGTACTGGGACCATTATCGCCCACCGTCCTTTAATTTGCAAGATTTAATTACAGACAGATACCGGGACAGGTGAAACTAAATAAAAGCATGTAAAAATAATAATAAAAAATTAAAAAAACCTTGCAAAATAGCTTCCAGGTCTTTGGTAGCGACATAACGTACAACACAAAGTATAATAATAATATACGGACGTAAAAGCACTAACCAATACACTATTACTGTAGATACCTACCTATATTTTGTCTGAAAAGAACGTATCAAAGGTTATAAACACGGGAGTTGGTAAGAGTCAACATACTGAGTTGGTTTACTTAGATCATTAAGACATGAATGAGTAAATGACTCATTAGTTCACTACTACAAACACAACGTCCGCAATAGTCTAAATAATTCGGCTTCCGGCCAGTTTTCCGATAAGAAACGGGTCAATCAAGCGCAAATCAGCTGTTAATCAAATACGAAGTAACTCCGTAAATACTAGGAACAACTTTGTGGTTATTGCACGTTCGTAAGTCCGCTCATAAAAGTCATATATTCTCTGCATTCTAATTAGTTTATTAGGGGCAACGTAGACGACAGACTAGTACGACAAACTTAGTCTACCTGCGGTGCCAATTTGCCAAAAACAACTAGAAGTAGGTACCTAATGTAGGAGTTGGAGTTTATCATCAATGTAGTGTTGTTATGACGACAGTAAAATAGCGTTCTTCAACGTGTAGGTCTTTGATTATTTATATTATGTCAGGTATACAATCATTCATCATGTATAATATGTTTAGAAATTGACGACAAAATTATCATGGTCAAACATACGTGACGTCACGTCATAGAAATATTTTGAGTCAAGAGACACCGGTCTCAGTCTAGCTAGCATGACGTTTTTTTGACCTCATGAACACCGTTAACTATATGTGCCTACATATTATGTATGACCTCATAGTTCACTCTGACGGTGTCAACAGTTTATTTATATCCATGCAGTCATTTTCAAATAAACCAATGATTACATTTAAGCAGTAGGTACGCCTTTACTGAATATTACATCATTGCAAATAATTGCAATAACCCCTTCTATTAAGAAGACAGCCACTAAAACAACTAAGTCGTAGGGATTTAGCTTAGCTGTTTTAGCGGCTGTAAAACTACTGTAGGTAATACAAATGTTCATGCATTATTTTATTTGTAATGAAGAGAAGCGGTGTCCATAGAAAATCGTGTAGTATTTTCATCATACAAAACTTAACGGTTTTAGCTGGTTTAGCATAATACTTTTAAGATTTCCTAGGCTACGAAGAAAATCCACAAACAAAATGCTCGGAGATTGTGTTTGGCCCACCGTTCCTTTAATTATTATATATAGATAGCGGAATTTAGAATTTTTTAACTTGTTACCTATACTTTGAACTGAAGAACAGACGGTAACTGAAATCAGTACATTTGGACGAGGGTCTGCATTTTTTTTACTTTTACTCAATGTTTACTCATAATATTTTTACTCTATACACCCTACACTGGTTTTGGACGTGTATCCGAATTTTAACAAATGTCAAAACAACAGTATTTTAGCATGGCAAGTAATATTTTAGGTGTATTTGCAATTTTTACGTTTATTATACCATCATTCATCATTATAATATCATTACAATCTATAAAATAGGGGCCTAGATGTTACTACTTTTTTGTACGAGACAAATGTTTAATTTAACAAAAATCCTTTACGATTCAAACTGATGGTATATTTTCTAGCGTTGCAACATTAGTGACTTACGAACGAAAGTGCTTGTGATGAGCAAAGACGATTAAAAAGTGTCGATAAGCCAATATTCTGCAGAAATTAGCCACAATCTTCAGGTATCTACAAAATATAATAAATAACACCCTCGTATGTGAGGGTACTATGTGGTGGTGCTGTACTTCTTCCGCTAGTTCAGGTGCTTATTCACATTTGAGGGCTTGTCTGACTACTCCCTACCCATAATCCTATACGGCGGCCATATTTATAAGTCATGAAAGGCGTTGACGCTCGACACCATCATAATTATTTGCGTTGTATTGTTTCACAGGACCGATGGCTGCGATACGCAAAAAATTAGTGATCGTCGGTGACGGTGCGTGTGGTAAAACATGCCTGCTCATCGTATTTAGCAAAGATCAGTTTCCGGAAGTGTACGTGCCGACTGTGTTCGAAAACTACGTCGCCGACATCGAGGTGGATGGCAAGCAAGTTGAGCTCGCCTTGTGGGATACAGCTGGTCAGGAAGACTACGACAGGTTGCGGCCGCTGTCGTACCCCGACACTGATGTGATCCTCATGTGCTTCTCGGTGGACTCGCCCGACTCGCTCGAGAACATCCCGGAGAAGTGGACACCCGAGGTAAAGCACTTCTGCCCTAATGTGCCCATCATTCTAGTGGGAAACAAGAAGGACCTGCGCAATGACCCGGCCACGATTAACGAGCTCCGCAAGATGAAGCAGGAGCCGGTGAAGCCGCAGGAGGGACGAGCCATGGCGGAAAAGATTAACGCGTTCGCGTATCTGGAGTGCTCCGCCAAGAGCAAGGAGGGAGTGCGCGAGGTGTTCGAGACGGCGACCCGCGCCGCATTACAGGTCAAAAAGAAGAAGAAGACTAGGTGTTCCCTGCTGTAATTGTGCTGTTGTCGGGAGAACTCTGATTTAATGAATTGTACGCATACTGCCTGATAACTTAGTTTGAAACGACTCGGACTGTGCAGCAGTCGCGAGGTCGGCCACACAGTGCTTCCTTCCGATACTGACTGCTGACGCGAAGTCGCGGCCCGCGTCGCACGCACACTCACTCAGTATTTGTGTGGCTACTCTTTCACAATTGGTACTTTGTATATTTTATAGATTATCTATAAAGAGTAAGCGTAAATGCCTTAACAAAAGTAGTCGGGGGCATGTGGACCTCCCGTCTCCGGCAGGGCCACTGGAATTTTGCTATAATATCACGTTATATAATCGAGTAGCATTTCTTCTACATATAGATTATTCCTCGACCGGTGGCATCTCACCGAGACTTGTTTAGTTCGGTATTTTGTATTTTAATTTTTCAATAAAATAGTGGTGTATAAATTGTGTAGGATGTTTATTTGACACGGAGCGTGAGCCCCACTCATCTAAGTGCCTGTCAGCTAGACGCGTCTCTGAGACGTCCAACCTGATTCTGTAGGGCAGTTGTATTGTAATCTATTGTTTGTGTGAAATCATAACTTCCTAATATAATTTATTAGTAATAAAGGAACCCCATGTCAACAATTCTTAACTAGACTCTTTTTGACTTTTTATAAAATTTTAATGCAGCATTTATAAAGCAAAGGTGTTTAGAATGGGGGATATTTAAGTTAAATATGATCATTTATGTTATGTTTCATTAGTCTTGTAAGTACAAAATTATCGTCAAATATAATTAACAAAATAATTATTAGATTTCCTTTTATATAATTTAAGATTTATTATTTTGGATTTACTCCAATTACAAATTTATTAACCAATAATTGAAAGTTTCAATTTAGGCACTCCTTGACATTTTTAGTAGTTGTAGTGGGTTGAAGCGGCGTCTGGGCGACAGCATGAGTTGTTTCTGTCTGTAGTTAGTGGGGCTGCGGTAGGGGACCGCGGTGCCGTCGGGCAGTTGGCGCTCTGGGCCCCACAGCTCGGGCGTCCAGTCTGCGTACACCAGCGTGTCCACTGCACACAGCCTGTCCCCGCCTAGCGGGGTCACTATGTACACCACCCACTTCTCAAAGTCCACGCTGCGGACCAAACCTGTAACAATATAAATAACACCAGTAAACGCCTGAGTATGTCACGTTCTTAGTTATCATATTTAATCAGCACTTTATTACACTTATTGATAACACATTTTACGATATTAATTATATTTCTATGCATACCTCTTATGCTATTTGTTTGAAATTACATTATATACATTATGAGTAAACTGCATATTTTTTAACTGTTAAGAATTTGTTTGCTTGAAGAACATTTTTGCACCTATTTCAGTGATATTTTAGCCATTGGGACATGCATATTTAACAATCAATATAGTGTAATGTTGTCTTAGTCTACTTTTCAGAAACGAGTTTTTAATTTTAAATGTAGAGCACCTGCTTTTGTAGAAGTTTGAAAACATGAATACTTATTTTTTGGGATATCAACAATAATAAGTTTATTACGGCTGATCCCTTTATTATGTTAATTTGGCTACCAATATTCAACATAAAAACAGAATTTTTGCCATAAGTAAATCAATATTATAAAAAGAAACAAGTGGTTTGTTTCCGTCTTTCAATTCTGGTTTTTGTGGCCTAATAAAGTCCTTTTTCTAAAACAACTAAGTAGTTACCGTGTCCGTGGCATAGCAGTGCGTTATCTTGCAGGGTAAACACTTTCCCCTTATCTCCTATGGCCAGTTGACAGAGCGCTACTATTTTTCCGTTAATCACTTTCAGTACCACATCATTTGCTACTTTCACGTTCGTTAGCACGTTCACATCTGACAAGCTCACTCTAGAACAAAACAATACAATAATTTAGTAGATTCCAATGTCTAACTTGAAGCTAGGCCTATAAGTTTATGCAGTATACACCTATTAAAGAGAAGTTGGTAAGCCACCTGTTGCTCTTCAGTGGAAACATGAAAGCATACCGCAGATGTTTTTGAAAGTTAGCTAATCACAAGTTGTTAAAAACATGGCATATCTATATCATTGGGTATATTTTTCTGTAAACTTTAATGTCGCGTCCTAGGTGTTGCGGGGTTATCAAAGACTTAATGATGGCATTGTAAAACATTTTTGAAGCAGAGTGCATGTACTTCTCTGCACATGTACCTACTGATATTCTGACTTCGTTCTGAAGTTACAAGACTTTCATAAAACCTGAAATGATAACTGAGCCGCTGATTGATTAATGAGCCATTGTTAGCCTTCGCGTGAATCACGCTCAATTCCCGGACAAACATTATCTTATTACTCATATTGTAGCTCATAGTTATTGTGATAATCGGACATTCGAACATGTTATTCAAAACAATCCACCAATTGAAATAAAATAATCAAAATATAAGAACGGAAAACCCTATCTAATTTTCTATCCTGTTAATTTTTACTGGTATACAGTTACAAAGTATGACTGTATTTTATTACCGATTATGTCTGTTGGTTTAAATATCGTTAAAACAGCAAAGTAGCCTTGTTTTTTAGTTCTCTATGTATAGCTCGAACTATCTATCGTATATAGGGCATAACTCCAACAATGCATTTATATCTAAAATTCCACGAATGCATATATTTTCCGTAACTTGTAGGCCAAGGTGGACAATGAATCATGCGCGATAAAGCCACGGGAAGACTCGGCAGACAGTACCCGATTCCCGGAGATTCAACCAGCATCGAGTGTTGCCGGAAATAGCACCGGATCGTGAAATCGCCGAAACAGATGGAGGCATTTATCGAGTAGGCTAATGGGTAAATATTATGTTTCTCGCTCACTCCCACGCAGGTAATACAGTCGTGAAATATACACGTTCTCACATGGAACTTATGACCGCTCGCGTATGTTGTATGTACTTGGCAAATTGTGTCACTGTTAACTATTCAAGATCGCTACTGGATATTAGGTACGCTAGACATGCAACTTTTTTACCGTTTGCCTTCACTGGTATTTACCATAGCGAGGACAGAATCTGACAGCAATTTAGTCTTGCACGCGTATTAAAAAAGCTTTTTAATCATCATTCTCATGCCCTTGATGAAGAAAAGTGTTGCACCGACCCTATGTAACAAAGGCGGGAGAGGACGATTCTCTTGCCCTTTTATTTATTTACTAGCTGTGCCCCGCGACTTCGTTCGCGTGGATGTCGTAAGATACACAGTATACTGAAATAACAGCCACATTTTAATAGAGCTGCCTCGTCCCCCGACCCGTCGCTAACCGTCGTCGCGATGAACCGCCTACCCGCGCTATTACTTGGTTTTCGCTTAGTGTTCTTTCTGCTCGGCTCCTAAGGGTCGTAGCGTGATGTTAAATACCCTATAAATAGCTTCGAGAATTGGGCTACCAAATGCAAAAAGAATTTTTCAAATTCGACTTATTGTTCATAATTTCAGAGGTTTTAATTTTTTTCCGCGGAACCCTAATTATTTTTCTAAAATAAAAGTAGCCTAAGTTACCCGCCGTAACATTAGCTATCTGCCAGTGAAAGTCCCGTCAAAGTCGATCCTGTCGTTTTGAAGATTATCCGGAACAAACGGACAGACAAAAATGTTAAAAATTGTTTTTTGTTATCAGAACCGTTTATACTTTCATTTAGTAAAAAGTTGGTATTTTGACATTACAAACAGACACTTCAATTTTATTTATTTGTACAGATTAATTTAAACGTTTCACACTCAAAAAAGTGCAAAGGCGGACTTAATGCGTTTATTTGGGGTCGGCGCAACATGGCTAGAAAGGGGGACCGACATGACGAATAATAGAGAAGTATGGAAGAAAAAAGCTTATTTTTATTATAGCTACCTTCATTACTTTTCCTCTAATATATTCTTGGGTTAGGCTTGTAGTTTATATTGGTCAGCCATTTTAGATTTTCAGAGCCTTGCTGAGCTTGATATTGAGTTAGGTACTAACTTCAGTGGGGATGTTTAATTAACTGCTCTCTTTAAAAAAAAACTAATCACAGGAGATAGAAAAGCCCTATATCCCTATAAATTTAGGCAGGCCTATGTATTTCCAGCAGTGTACCTAAATAGGCGTTGTTTCTGGCTAATAAGGACTACAAAAAGCATTATACTGCGTTTTTTGCATACATTGAGCTCGACATAGCTGTAGGGCGTAGGTGCAACTCTAGTATCTAGTAATGCCGATTGCAGGAACTACTGCTTTCGACCAAAAATTTTAAACTTTTTCTACAACATAAATAAGCACTTACAATGTTTTTTATATTTTTTTTTTTTAGCAAGATGATACTCACTCATACGGCACAATCCCCAGTAACTGTGCTCCTTTGTGAAGGTTCATAAGTTCACCGAAGTACGCCAAATAGTTCAAATATCTCAGATCCTTAGGCGACAGTGCGGTATTATGTTTATCTGAACCTTCCGGATGATGCGTCAAAATGAACGTGTAATCTAAATTGGGAACCTCAACATTTCTGAAGAAGCGATCATACTTGAAGTTATGATACATATTACTAACTACATTAGGTTTAAAATGGCATTCGAAGCGTTTTTTCACGACTTTTGTATCTATTTGCATCAAGAAGGTTGGCCGTGCTTGTAGGATGGTGAGGAGGATTAACTTGAGCCCCATTTGCGTGCACATGCCCATGGTGTTGATAATCCAGGGCATGGAGCCGAATGCTTGGTTGGAGTGACAGCGGGCAAAGATTTCAGTTACTGCACCCACGTAACGGCTGGCGTTGTCCATTATGTTGATCATGCCAATGTTCAGCATTCTGGAAAGAAGGAGGTTCGTTAGATTTCAGAATACTGGATACTATGAATACGTAAAATTAATTTGAAGTTCTGAGGATATAGGTTCCCATAAATGACGTAAATGAAATTGATTTTGTTGTTGCCGCTCGACGCTGTCTTTTGTGGACTTTGGGCTAGTTCGCGACCACGCTCGTTATGAAATAATAGTGGTGACGTACAGAATGGCGAATTACACTGCTAACGACATGCCACTGGGATCAGTTGCTTGGGTCTTCAGGCGTTACTTGCTAAACGTACCATGCCGCCTAATACCAACAGTGTGCTCCTAACTCCTAGCTTATATTTTAGCAGAATCGTAAATATGGCACAGCTAGTTTTTAGGAAACGTTTGGCATTTTAGCTTCGTCCGTGGCACCCATACCTGTGTGCCACTTTTCTTCTAAATAATAATCAGCCTATATTATCCCACTGCAAGGCAAAGGCCTCCCTTTCCTTTCTCCACTCAACTCGATCCTGAGCCAAACTGGACCAGTCCCTTATAGAAGGGACTTGACGCTTATAGAAGCGTCAAGTTCGTCCCGCCATCTACGCCTGGATCTTCCGCGATGCCGTTGGACCTTTTCAGGAACCCGTGTTGTGGTGGTCTTAACACTAAAGGGTCTAAAGCTCGATGATATTAATTATGCCCGGATATATGGGTCGACTCGCCCGAATCGGGCGAATCGTCATTTTTAAATAATATTATTTTTTTGTTGGCGATTCGCACGAAGGTAATTTATTTTTGGGCGAATTGACAATTCCAGAAATAGGTATTAGGCAATTGGCACGTTTTGAATGTATGCAATAAGTTAAGAAAAAGACAGTACACTAGCGCACATAAGTGATAAGACTTGAGTAAAATATTTTGAAATATTAAGTACGAAAAATTAATTATAAATTATTCTTTAAATTAAAGGTGGGATAATATAGTGAAACATATGTTCTTTATTAATGCTTATTGCAAATCTGTTCTTTTTTTTATACAAGGCATCTTGCTGGTCAACCTAGGAGGTTGTCGGCTGCTTAACCGGACTTAAGGCCTCCAGCCAGGGCATAAAAACTTAAAAAGTAATCGACCACTCGCTAAGCGTACGAACCTCGGCTATTTTTACCCTTATCACTTCTGTGCGCTAGTGTACTTTTTTCTTAACTTTAAAATGCATAAATTCAAAACGTGCCAATTTCGTACCTATTTCTGGAATTGTCGATTCGCCCACAAATAAATTAACTTCGTACGAATCGCCACCGAAAAAATTATATTATTTAAAAATGACGATTCGCCCGATTCGGGCAAGTAAATTCGTGCGAGTCGACCAATAACCCGGATATACAACATGTCCCGGAATTAAATGCACACCCCTCTTAAGGGTCATTGTACTCATCATTATGAACAACTTTTACCTACATTTTGACGAACATAAATATAGGGAACAGCTGATTTTCTTTTCGCGATTTCAGGTTTGGTCCCATAGTAAAAGTTGTTCATTATGATGAGTACAATAACCCCTTATGAGGTTGTGCATTTAATTACGGGACATGTTGTATTAGAGGTCCTACACACTTGTTCCGGTCGGGACATTTTATTTGGAAGTATTTTTTTATTGCTTAATGGGCCTGCTCTTGACCTCGATGAATTTGTTGAAAAACAAAGCAATTACTACACATTCATATCATCTTTCTTTTCTGGTTTTCATTCGGCTCGTGCCGATCAGCAAACTCCGTTCGCCATCTACCATCGCTGAATCATGTTCGGTTTGGCTAGGCCGATAAGATGAGCGGCGTTTTCCCGAACTTATATTCGATTTTGATGCCCGGCTGTACCGAACTATGCTGACCTGAACATGTGTGTAGCACACCTTACTTGTCTAAATTAAGTTTATACGTACATATCCGGATTTTGTAAATGCGTATAGTTGGGGCCGAGTAGAGGCATAGAAACTACAGTGGCGGACACATTGCCTGCCACAGTGAACTCGGCCTGTCCTGGATCCAAGTCTATGACCAGCACTGGTCCATTAGCCAGCAGTCTGTTTACATAGTATCTAAGGAATGTCGACTTGCCCAGACCTTTGCCACCGCACACTATACCTCGGCTGTTTTTTTCTGAAATGAAAAAGATGATAGTGTTAATACCAGATTTTTTATAAAATAAGTTAGCAAGGATATAATCATGCTACAGATTTGGGGTCCTCAGATATAATTATGATGATGAATAGTGAGAGGTTTATACCCAAATCAAATACATTGAAAACATCTTGAAGTAATCACAAAAGTGTTTACTTACCAAGCCCACAGCTTACAGCATGATCCCAAGACTCATTCTCTTCGAAGTACCTCCAAGGCTTCTTCAAAACGAGGCTGCAACCAAGATCAGCAGAAGCCTTTCTAAGACTACCATGTGCCCTATTACACTTTGAGAACAGGTCCATAAAGACGTTGCTCTCAACAAAATCCATCCTTGCATCATTCAATTTTGACACACTTATTATACCGTCAAATGCCCCAATCCTGGTGACTATTTCTTCAGCTTCACACACTGACAATCCTTCCGCAGTCAATTTTCTAAACAATCCATAATCACTATTAGGGCTTTCAATAGTATGAAAGCATTGAGCAAAATTATTATTTGGGGCATACAAGTCAACAACATCCTTCAGTGTATGCCCAAAAACTTCTACTGTGCCTGCTATAGGTTTGACTCGTACTTTGCCATTCAGATACAGCTCTGTCGGATGTTTTAGTATGAAGATGTAGCAATTCTTCCCGTGATACACTTTTATCGGCTTCATTACTTCTTCCTCAGTTGATGGTTCTCTTTCTGAGTCTGACTGAATAGTATTGTCATAGTCTGTAGTAGTTTCTTCTTGAGGAATGTCTGTGCTTGTACCCACACCTTCATCTAGGGTTTCAATAATGTTATAATTTTCTAGTTCTTCAATAATACTATCATTATCTAGCTCCTCAATGTTATCATTATCTAGGTCCTCAATAGTGTTATCATCACCTAATTCTGGTACTAAACTGTCTACATCTTCAACTACCAAGTCTGTTTCTGAAGAGAACATGCCAGTATCATAACTAGTGTAGACTATATCTTGTAAATGTCTAACTGTTGGATGCCTGTACTCCTCTAAGATGTCACTGAGCCTCTGTTTCGGCATGTCTGTTACAGTGATTGATATAAACGGAGATGATTCATTGGTTGCTACAGAATTCTGCGTACTATTACTGTCAGACATACTTGCTTCATCATCATCATTATTAATTGTTAGGGCTTCCATTGTTTTAACATCATCATATTCATCAATACTTTGATTTATATTAGAATGCTCGTATTTTATTTCTTTCTTCTTAGATTTACTTTTCTTTGGCTCTTCATTTACTTTTCTTTTCTTACTCTTTATGCTTGGTTTGTTTTGATTTTTACCAAGTTCTTCAAGAATCTTAGATGCTAGAGCTCCATCAGGATCGAAGATTTCAGACTCACTGCCATCAGAACTTGTCTCTGATGATTTCCCCTCTATGTTGGAATATGTCATATCATCACTTGTTTCTAAATCTTCACTGGACTCAATATACTCTGAAACAGATTCGTTGTTTTGACTAGATTCAGATATAGATTCGTGACTGTCGTTGGATTCCAAATTAAGTTCATCTAAATTATCATCTGTGTCAGAGTTAATTTCAGATAAATGAGACAGATTAATATCATCAGTACTAGCTGTACTCTTTCCGATAGTTTTAGAAGTTGTTGCCCGACTAATGTCTCCTTCGCTTTCAGAATTTGTGAGTTCTAAATCTGAAAAACCGCTGACAGACGCCGAATCATCCAGGCGCTTGTGAGCCTCAACTATATCGGTACTGGAGTTTCCACTGTGCTTGATAAGCTCATTATCACTTCTCTTAAAACCCTGTAACATTTGCCTCAGTTGTTTCTTTACTATTTCTTCTGATTTGTTATCTTTTTTCGAAGGTTGCTTCTTCGAAACATGCGCTTTCTCAAAGAACTCCATTTATTACCACGAATTCTCAGGTCTAGAATAATGGATAGCTTAGTAATGGGTAATCAATTTATCAGTCACTTTATAATGGAAGATATAAAGAGGTTTTCGACCCACAACCTAGAAATTAGGAAAACCGGGAAGAGAGGAAACGAGAATGCAACAGCCCTGTGCGACATGCGTGAATTTCTGTCAAGTGTCAATGTCAAATTAAATTACTGTCAATGTGGGAAGATTGATTACAAAACGTTTAGAAATTATCCACAACTGATGACGAAACAAAATAAAAACTATACATATAACATTTTCTTCCCATTTCCACCAAATAACATGTTTCTGTTTTTTCTGTATTCTTGTAGTAAGATTGTGTGTAAAGGGTAAGTGAGACTGGGAATACACGTCAGATTTTTTCGTCAGATTGTCGGATCCGATCCGGCTACCGGAAGGCGTTGGAGCCATTAGTTTATATAAGTTTATCATTATTTAGTTTTTCAAAACTACCCGTCGAAAGGGATTTTAGGGGGTGCTAAAGTTTGTATGGAAGAATTTTAAGCGCTCCTAACGGTTACCTCGAATAACGGTATTCTGCTGACAAAAAATATAGACAAGTTTTTGGGTTTTTCGAAAATCGACCAGCAAAAGGGGTATTAAGTTTTTGGGGGAGGATCTCACTGTGTCTGGCTTACGTCAAAGTAACCTACAACACATGATTGAAGATTTTTCAAAAATCAACCCGTTTCGGGATGAACATAATGTAGTAAGTATATGAAGATTTTATTTTTCCTTTCATCAATAAATTAATAATAAGGAATGGGATCTGTAGTTCCTGCCTACCCCAATGGGAAGAAGGCGTGAGTTTATGTATGTAATAATAAGTTCATTCATTTTCCAAAACAACCGTATAAAAGGGGTAGAGGGGGTGTTAAATTTTATAGGAGAAAATACGAAATCCACGCGGACGAAGTCGCGGGCAGTGCTAGTATGCAATAAAAAAGTAAATTTAAAAAATCTAAAACCCCGACTGTAAAAAGTGAACTTTAAAAAAAAAATGGAAATAAGTTGACCTATTTTGTCTCCAAACAATCCCATGCAGTCGGAGGCATATATTATACTTAGGAATTATTGTTAAATTTAAGAAGATGCCCGTAATATACCTACCCAGTGACACTCGCGCAATAAACACGAATCTAACGACAGTGGCAAAAAACGAAAATACTAAAACAAAGGCACCGACTTTCGAAATTAAAGTTATTTTTCGCTTTGTAGTTTTTTTTTTTTGGAAGTACCTAGGTTGTTTTTTTTATTAATAAGTTTTTATAATAAAAGTTCCTCGTCCCCGACCCGTCGGATTGCATCGCCCGCCCGCGCTATTACATCGTTTTCGCTTAGTATTCTTTCTTTTTGCTCGGCTCCTAAGGGTCGTAGCAGGATGTTAAATAGCCTATAACTATCCTCGAGAATTGGGCTACCAAATGCAAAAGAATTTTTCAAATACAACTTTTTGTTCACAATTCCAAGGGTTTTAATTTTTTTGCACGGAACCCTAATTATTTTCCTAAAATAAAAGTAGGTAGCCTAAGTTACTCTCCGTAACATCAGCTATTTGCCAGTGAAAGTCCCGTCAAAATCGGTTCAGCCGTTTCGGAGATTAGCCGGAACAAACGGACAGACAGACAAAAATTGCTTTTTTCTTAAAAGTACCGTATACACTTTCTTACGCATTTAGTATTAGGGCGCCTTTAAATTAGCCGCAAAGTGCCGCGCTGCAACCGCTAGGTTCGAGCATCACAGTGTTGTACATTTAGTTTCACGATGGACTCTGACGACGAAACATTGCTGTTGGTGTTACTATTAAAACGAAAAAAGTTTTTGGAAAAAGAAACCTAAGAAAACGTTGCCGTTATTTTGTATAAGTCAACGAACTGAATTTCATAAAGAAAAAGGCTACTGTAAGGAAAAATGTCAGAATTACCAATTACCCATATCGCTGGACGACTCTCAACCTCATCGATAAATTCTTCAACCTGATTTTCGTTCATAACTAGTGCGCATCGTCACTAGTCGATCAATGAAACTGATGCGCCGCCGCAGCGTGAGTGTAGCGCTGCAGTTGCGCGTTTTTTATTTTTAAGGATCAACAAGCAGCGCTGCAGCCGCGCGGCACTGCGGCAAATTTGAAGGCGCCTTAGTAAAAACTTGTTATTTTGACATTACAAACAGGCACTTGCAATTTTATTTATTTGTACAGATAATGGGGGATAAAAAATAATAAAACGTTATACTAATTTTATGTACGATATTTAATAATATATAACCACTCCTGACGTTCGAGATAAATACATTCCATGATTGTATCAACATTCAATACAGTCCATACGAATGACAACTACTACTAGGCTGCTGATGGAAGCACCCCCAGGTTTTACGAAACAATAGCTGATAGGGATGCTTCCATGAGCGAGCTGTTAACATACAGTGGTGTTTGACATGAGACTGCCTACTAAGGCATTAGTTGACGTGTCCTAAATGCGACTCACAATCTCTTGTCAAAGCCTGTGTTCGTAAAAGCACTTTTAGTGCGCCCCCTGGGTGAAGGTAGCAATGAAGTCGGTGACGATCTTCTTGAGTGAGGCGTCAGACTCCGGGGTGATCTGACCGTCCTTGGCGATGGTGGCCAACAGGGCCGTGTGGCTGGTCTTGATGTGCTGGGTGAACTCCTTCTCGAAAGCCGTGATCTTTGCGGGGTCAAGTTTGTCGAGGTGACCACGGACACCACAGTAGATGATGGCGACCTGTCGATGGAAAGATACAAATTTTTGTTAATTTTCCGTGTTATGTAAGATGAAGTTTTTTTTACCCCATGGTTTTGTTAGGGATGTGTTATATTGGGAACTGGATAACAGACATAATTATTTTGTTCCACTCTCTAGTTTGTGCCTTGTTAAATGTTGCTTTCTAAATCTAACTAAAAAGTATGCATTACCTGTTCCTCAATGGCCATGGGCACGTACTGTCCCTGCTTCAACAGCTCGGTCAGACGCATACCACGGTTCAGCAGCTGCTGGGTGGCGGCGTCCAAGTCAGAGCCGAACTGCGCGAACGCGGCGACCTCACGGTACTGGGCCAACTCCAGCTTCATGGAACCGGCCACCTGGTACAAGCGAAATGATGATTAGAGATTGAATTTGAATTGATAGATGATTTATAAACTTGTAACTTTTTGTCTTGGTTTTGAAACATTGTTAACATGACTGAATGAAACATGATTTAATGCCAGTGACCCACGTCGCGAGTTCTCTAAAAATTTTCTTTAGATGCCGGCTACCTGTCTAGGAGTCCATAGAAAATGTAGGCGGCATCCGTGTGTTACATTCAAAATTTGTGGCAGTGGTGAATGTGTTAATTCAACTATATTGTGTCCAAAAATGAAACACTGACCATGACTTTAAATTCATGAGGGTAGTCTTGCATTGGTTGACGCTGCGCAAGCGTCGCTTTGATACGACTGTTTCTAAAGTCGCGTTTGCAAAGTGTATATCTTTTTAAAAAAGCTTTAGCTAATATAATAAAAAGCTTGAGAGGTCTTTTTTTATGAGCCTGTTGTATTTCACTGCAGAGCAAAGGCCTCCCTTCCGTATTTCATTTTTAACTCGTCGCACAATCTTCTTCTGGGTCTACGAGATAAACTTTTAGAGGTCATTGAAAAGTCACAAACCTGCTTCATAGCCTTAGTCTGGGCAGCAGATCCTACACGGGACACAGACAGACCGACGTTGATGGCGGGACGGATACCCTTGTAGAACAGCTCAGTCTCCAAGAAGATCTGGCCGTCAGTAATGGAAATCACGTTGGTGGGAATGTAGGCAGATACGTCACCAGCCTGGGTCTCAATGACGGGCAGAGCGGTCAGGGAACCACCGCCCATCTTGTCGGACCTGGGGGCGAGGCAGACATATTGGTATTTATTGTAGTTCGGTAGAGAAATTTGCAATTTGTGTGAAGCTGTTTGGTGTAGATTTGGTAGTGTTATAGTGTTAGGAAGATTTTTAGAGTGAAAACTTTGAAGATACTTGTTAACTTGCTTTTGGATAATTTACTTTTACTACATCTTAATAGTGACACTTCTTTTTCGTATCGATGATTCTCCTTTATTAATTTTATATAAGCTTCGTCCAGAATTCGGCTACAAAGTAGCTGAATATTGACACTGAATAACATGGTGTCTGGCTATTTTCACGCAATACAGTAACACTTGAAAACATTTGGAGTTCTGGTGACAAAAGAATACTGCTCGGTTTCAGTTTAATTTTACTTTATCTATGACCTCACAATGAGTGGTTACTTACATCTTAGCGGCACGCTCGAGCAGACGAGAGTGGAGGTAGAACACATCACCGGGGTAGGCCTCACGACCCGGGGGACGACGCAGCAGCAGAGACATCTGTAATCAGTATTCTAAATTATTTGACATGTCGTATATTTTTTAATGTTATTTTCAAGCAGTTTATGGAGATCTGCAATATCGAACATTGTAGGCTTTTGCTTTTGAGTTACATTCAAGTCACGTCGGTCACAAACGCGACGCATGTAGTATGTTCCAATTTTTTTACAAATCCGAGTTGAATATTATGGCAAGCCAACTTCTTGTATTATCTTTATCAGATTAAGAGATTACAGACCAGATACCAGTGGCATTTATTTATTTATAACTTTTTAAACGGTAACAGAGCTTTGCTGAGATACCTTTTTGATCTTGTGCAGTTTTATTTACTTTGGTGTTTTGATTTTTCCAAACTGAGTATTTTTTCTTGGTACCTATGCCCATAAAAATCAATTTAACTCATACCTGACGGTAGGCTACAGCCTGCTTGGACAGATCGTCGTAGATGATGAGGGCGTGCTTGCCGTTGTCACGGAAGAACTCTCCCATAGCGCAGCCCGAGTAGGGGGCGAGGTACTGCAGAGGGGCGGCGTCGGAGGCCGTGGCAGACACGATGATGGTGTAGTTGATGGCACCTGGGGGAGATTGTGGGTTAGTAAGATACTTGTAGCTGTGCAGGTCATGTAAGAACAGTAGCTTGTTGGGTTGTTAAGTTGAAGACTTGAATGATAATATACAGCAGTAGGTAGAGCTGAAGAGATTATGTAAGAACTTTGTAACAAAAAATAAATTGTAATGAAAGGGATTCATTTGACAGCTCTTATAATCCATTTTTGTACAATGTTTAGACACAAGCATACACTCTTCATGTAAAATTCTTACATAAGCTCACACCTTTTTCTCATGAGAGTAGGCCAACATAATGACAGTTGCTTTTGTAAAAATGAGGTACTGAAATCCAGCTTTAAAGAATATTGCATAATGCCATCCTTACCAGCATCAGTCAACCTCTTCACGATCTGAGCGACGGTGGACCTCTTCTGTCCGATGGCGACGTAGATACAGTACAGCTTCTTCTTCTCGTCATCTCCCTTGTTGAACCGCTGCTGGTTGATGATGGTGTCGATGGCCAGGGCAGTCTTGCCGGTCTGACGGTCTCCAATGATCAGTTCACGCTGTCCACGACCGATGGGTACTAGGGAATCGACAGCCTTGATACCTGTATAAAATAATGGAGTTTTTATTAATACCTGTTATTTTTTTTCTGCAATTTTGTGTGGTGTTGTTACATAATGTCGAAATGAAAGCGAATTTTAAGGTGGTTTATAACTTGTGACTAAGCTTCAAATAAGTCTACAAGTGTTGTTTTAATACTTTCCATGTAGTAGATGTAATCAAAATATTAAAAAGTCAGAGAGCTTTTTTGATGTTGGAGATACAAAAATGATTGTTTAAATGATCTCCAATTGTAACACACTTGCCAGTTTATCTCAGTTTGAAATCTTCAATTTTATCTTGAGCTTCCTAATAAAAAAAGAACAAAAACTCACCAGTCTGCATAGGCTCGCGCACAGACACACGGGGGATGATACCGGGGGCTTTGATACCCACTCGCATACGGGTCTTGGTGCCGAGGGGTCCCTTGCCGTCGATGGCGTTACCCAGAGCGTCGACTACGCGACCCAACAGCTGCTCGCCGACGGGCACGTCTACAATAGCGCCGGTACGCTTGACAATGTCACCTTCCTTGATCAGCTTGTCGTTACCGAATACTACCACACCCACGTTGTCAGGCTCCAAGTTGAGGGCCATACCCTATGGAAATGGAAATAATTGAGTACAGCAGATTTTTTTTGAGATGGGTAGGTAGTCGTCGATTTGGCGATCGATATTGCGAATATAAGTTATGTAGAGACTTCTTACTGAAGGAAGGGATTAGGTCATTGAAATAAAAACTCTTGTCATTGGAGATATTATGTACCATCGTGGATATTTGCGGTACCACTTGAGACATTGAACTGCATTAGGAGTTTTAAAATAATTATTTGAAATGAACTCATCATTCCAAAAGAAAAGAATGCTGAATAATATTATAAATGGTCACATTCTAGAAAAAAAAATCCTAAGGAACCCAGAAGTAAAGATGTTTTATGTAACATATTCATACAGCATAATTCTTTGTAAAACACTGATTTCCATTGCATGTGCTTAGTCTGAAAGCCAATTGCATTATTTTTGTTACAAGTGTGATAGGAGAATTTAACCATAATAATTATGATAAAAATAACACAAAGTATCTGTTTATATAGTAAATTCCTGTGATATTATATAAATGTAAAATTAAAACTAACAGTTATTTCAAAATCTTTTCAATAATTTGGATATAGATCTTAATTGTGATAGGCTACCTCATTTCAAAACCCATCTGTAACATTTGTTTGAACATAAATGAAATAGAATATTGATTTTAATCTATTTTCTCTCTCTCATGATCACTCATGATCAGCTTTGGGTGGGATCTGGTTTGGGATGTAAGACTCAAGATTGCAGCAGGAAATTTTCTTGAGTAAGTTTTTTAATCACACAAAATGTTGGGTCTACTCTAACCATTAAAATTATACAAACCTTAAGACCGGAGGAGAATTCCACCATCTCCTCAGCCTGGATGTTCTTGAGACCATAGACACGGGCGATACCATCACCAATGCTCAATACACGGCCAGTCTCTTCCAAGTCAGCCTATTTGGAAAACAATTTAAAAAATAAATAAAATTATTGTAAAATATTTAAATAAAGAAAAGAAAGTATTTACGGAGTCTGTTATTATGGAACAGGGGGGTTAGGTAATTTTTATTATAATCTTTGTAACTATCTTTTTGGTTATAATTAGGAAGGCATGATCTAACTGGAACTGCTACTTTGACCCCATTGAAGTTTGACATAATTATACTTTGTTAATCCAGAGTTAGATGCCCAGTTCCAGAAAAAAATTGTTTCATAATTAAAAATAGATTTCTATTTTGCCCAAAAGAATAAAAATTATTTTTCCAAATAAGGATTAGATAAATAAATAATTGCCAAATACAGCAGTTCCATCATTATAACATTGAAAATAAGGCTCTGCAGAATATGTACTAAGTGTGAATGAACTGAAATAGGTCACTGATCAATATCATCTTCACAGTGCAGCATATTATTGTCAGATAGCATAAATCAGTGCCGTCCGTCTCGTTACTCAAGTACGGATACTAATTGATAAGAGCAAGTTTATGTAACACTTGAAACTAACCTTGGGAGCGGCACCCAGGATCCTTTCCTCCAAGATAGTGGAGATTTCAGCGGCCTTCTGGGTGGGAGACACATGGAAGTTGCGTGCAGCAACAGCCACGGCGGGGGCCGCGACACCCGCGACCTTCGATACCTGCCGATCGACATAACCAACATCAACACATTTCACATTACATTTACACACTAAACTGACACAAACACACTCCTTTCCGCTTTTCACTTAACATTTTCTACTTTATTTCACTAATTTCATAATTCTGAAGACCTGAAAATCGAATCGCCCATTATTACATAACACCGATCATACACAACAGAATATTGTAATAAGCCGTATTTTTGAAAATATTATCTAGAATGGTCATATATGGAAACTTATAGTTACATAACTAACTAAAGATCAGTAATTATGAGCAAATCATCAATGATTCCTAACCCGTGGACATTCCGCGAGACGTGATAACCGGGTAGAATTTTCATGTTACAACTTTTTATACATTCCATGTTCTTGATCTAAATGATAGTTACCTGCGAAGCGGCATTGGGTAAACGCCTGGCTACTGAGCCGGCAATACGGGCTGAGATGAGAGACATTTTTCACTAATTCTTATAACTATGGCAGACGAATAAAGAGGCCCAAGGTAGTCGAAGTTCTCCGCTCACGACTCGTTGCGGTAGAACAGGAAGTGATTTATTCGATCGCTGTCTATGGTTATGTCCGCAGTAGAAGGTGCGTTTGGAAACTCGGCCATTTAAATAATCTGATCATAAAAATACAAAAATAACAATTCTGCGCAAAACAAAAATAAATTAATCTGAATTAAAAATTAAAGAAAATGTCTCAAGATTATAAAAATTAAGTCTTATTCTATTGTAAGAGCACAAACTCCATTCAGTTTGTTGAAATATAATTGAATATATCAGATTTCAGAACAAAACCTGAAACGGAAATAATCTATACAAAAGACAAATCATCATCTCCCGGAATTTATGATTACTGAAATTACAATCTATTGAAATAAACCTCAAACAAATCGTTTATAAAATGCTTTTTGTAGCCGTGCGTACTTTCAATCATTTTTAAATTACTAGCTCTTATTTTAGCTCTTATTTTATTCTTATTATCTATATTACTAGCTTATGATTTCCGTTCTCTGTAGCCACGTTTCAGCGTCAATGTTTTCTTAACGACATTGAACAGCTGATTGCAAAAAAAATGTTTTTAATTAGATAAAAAACAATCCTGTCATCTCTAGAAATCTTTTGAAGATTAAGGAGTATATTTTCATGTCAGGCTATGTTGATGAATATTTGAGAAGGAACTTGAAGAAATACTCTCTAAGCCAGAAATCCCAAACATTTAAGAGCTGGACCACGGCTGTCAAATTCAAATTGACAGTACTTCACTGTCAAAAATGGAATTTATTCCATAGCAAAAGTTTTTTGTTGTGTAGTTAATTAGCATTGTTGTGATTCTTGCTCATATATTTTAGTATGTGAAAAGAGTCACACTAATATCTGTAAAACTAGTGTTTTTGGAACGCACCTCACTAAATTGTATGATTGATACGGCTCCAGTTCTTTTTTTCATTATTTAGTGATAACATAAGTTTTAAGTTTACTGTTGTTTTTCTTGTTGTAATATCGATCAATGAATTGTAAATACCTGGTGCAATGGCTATATTCGAAAAAACATCGCATACCAAAGCCCTAATAGATGACACAGAAAAGCTTAGCTGCACAGTAGAAAATGCACAAAACATTAACAAACACACAGTAAGTGATATTTTTTGTTTCGAAATACCTTACGGTCTGGTGCAGAGACCTTTTACTTCTTCATCTTAAATGTAATTATATGAACATCTGGATTTATTTTGAAGAAATCGTAAACTTATTAAAGTGGTCTGTGTACCGTTTTGTCGCCTGATTGCCGATTTACACGAATACCAGCATAATGAGCGTAGTAAAAATATTCAGTGTTCTTCGTCATAGTATCAAGTTTCCCATTCATAAACTTTGATGTCTCTCAACCCATAACATACTCTAAAATAGTTAAATGTTCCAGGAATATATTTTGCGTGTGCAGCGAGGTCCCTCTAAGGATAACAAGTGGAATGTGTCGCGTCGGTACCGGGACTTCGCAGCCCTACACACATGGCTGCTGCAGGCCAACTTAGACCTGCCCATACCACCAAAGAAACTCATTGGAAACATGCAACCAGCCTTCATTGCTGAAAGACAAATAGCTTTGCAGGTTTGTAGTGTTATAATTGTATAAATATTAGGTAGATGATAATTGGCTTACCATACTAAGTACTAAAAACTACTAATAAATAGAACAACTATATATTTCTTTGAAAATAGTAGATAAGAATTGTTTTTCATATTCTGGATGTTACAAATATTTTTCTGCTGCTTTGAGATCATTATTTTTAATATATCCTGTTAAGAATAAATGTGATTGGAGTTAATATAGAAATCTTATAAGGGGTTTTAATTGTTTTAAATTAATAATCAGCTATGCTGATTTTTTCTTAGCCTTGTAACAGATATAATCAAGTATATTTCAATAATTAATCCATTTAAGTTCAAGTATCTTCACTGCATAACATTAACTTGAGCTAAAAGGAATTTGCTATACTAATCTGACTGTTTTAAGATTAGTTGTTGTCATTTAAAAATTATATTTTCGGCATTGGAATCATTCCCAGACCTCGCATAAATTACTAAAAAAAAATCGATGTACAGTTTTGACTTTGTTATGATCTATACATATGTATAATTACTTATCCTGATTGACTGTTTCATCAACGCAGAGCCTTAACCGCTGAGGATACAAACTTGAAATTTTGTACACAACTTCCTTTTATAATGTAGGGGAGCACTAAGAAGGGGTTTTTGGAAATTTGACCTTTAAGGGAGTGAAAAACGGGTGTTTTTGTTTGTATGAAAAACCAAACAGCACGGATACTTATCTAAGTAAATTACGAAGTTTGTAATTTTTTGTTTTTGTAAACTATTAGTATATAGTTAGTCTTCCATACAAACTTTGACATCTCAATCCCCCTTGAATGGGGGTGTTAAAGTTTGTATGGAAGAATTTTAACATGCGGTCTGATTAACTCGAAACTCAGAATTTATACCGAAGATAAAGAATAACGTGTTTATTGGATTTTTGGGAAAAATATTATATACTTTTTTTTTTGATTGAGTTTTAAAAAACTTAGGGGAAAGTACGAAATCCATGCGGACAAAGTCGCAGGGAAAGTGCTACTTTTATTATTTTGTACATAGATTTGGTCAAGACCTATGCATGATTGAACTGGTATAATAGTTTTTTTTTTCTTCATTTAAAGATGATCGGCCCTCTGTTCTCTCTCAGCCCATGTTCGCACGGGCGCTTTTGTAACGCGACGTTTTTTTTTTTATCGCGCACTGGATTTTCAGTGCTCGGCTTAGCGCCGAGAATCCAACAGTGCGCTTTTTAACGCGCTAGGGTTGTGCTCTGTTGGATTCTGGACGCTCGGCTAAACGCCGAGAGTTGAAAATCCAGTACATGATAAAACGTTGCCTTTAAATAGCGCCTCCCGTGCTTGCGTGGGCTGACTGTTTTCTTGCTTAGGGCTTGAATGGCGTTAATTAGAGAATGTTACAAGCGTTATTGAAACTTCTTTAAAAAACTGATTCATAGATATAGTTAGTAATCTATACTTAATATTATGAAGAGGTAAAAATGTGTAAGTTTGCATGTAGGGGGTTATCTCTGGAATTACTTGTCGGATTTGAAAAATTACTTTTGCATTTGATAACCCATATCTTGGGGAAGGTTATAGGCTATTTAACATCACGCTATGACCCTTAGGAGCCGAGCAAAATTTAAAAAAAGCCGCAGAGAACACTAAGCGAAAACGAAGTATTAGCGCGGGCGGGCGATGCGATGTGACGGGGTGGGTCGGGGAGACAAGAAATTTCACGTGGACGAAGTCGCGGGCACAAGCTAGTTACATATGCAGTACTAACGACCCACCCCTGCTTCGCACGGTTTTAATTACGACTTGACAAAACACCGAGATCTCTTTATTAATCTATACAAGTAAATATAGTTGAAATGTCTGTTTGTAATGTCAGAATACCAGCTTTTTACTAAATGTATATGAAATTTATACGTTACTTAAAACAATAAAACATTTTTTTTTAATTTTTGTTTGTCTATTTGAACAAACCGATTGTTCTGGCTAATCTTCGAAACGGCTGGAACGATTTTGACGCGATTTTCACTGGTAGATAGTTGATGTTATAAGGAGTAACTTAGGCTACTTTTATTTTAGAAAATGAATTAGAGTTGCGCGCCAAAAAATTAAAACCCATGAAATTGTGAACAAAATCCGATTAAAATAGGGAAGTATTGACGTCCACGCGGGCGAAGCCGCGGACAACAGCTAGTGTATTATACATATAAACCTTCCGGAATAAATTCTCTAAATTATAGTGAAAACCGCCTCAAAATCCGTAGCGTAGTTTAGAAGAACAACGTGGTCACAGAGACAGACGCGTAAAGCGACTTTAATTTATAATAATATGTTATTAACAAAATTATTTGTTTTCAGAACTACATCAATGAAGTGCTGTCTTATGAGGTGTTAGCTTTATCGTTACAAGTGAGGAGCTTCCTAGACCCTAGCAACTACCCACTGGATATAGCAGGTAAATATCAGTATATTTTGTAAAGAATCTACATCTATAATAATAATAATAAAGCTGAAAAGTTTGTTTGCTTTTTTGTTTGTTTGTTTGTACGCGCTAATCTCTGGAACTTCCAGTCGGATTAAAAAAAATCTTTTTGCATTTAATAGCCCAATTCTTGAGGATGGATATATGCTATTTAACATAACGCTAAGACTCTTAGGAGCCGAGCAACAAGAAAAGAAGTCTGAAAGAACGCTAAGCAAAAACGAAGTATTAGTTCGACCAGGCGATGCGATGCGACAGGGTGGGTCGGGTGAGCAAGAAATTTCACGCGGACGAAGTCGCGGGCAGAATCTAGTACGATATAAAACTATTCAACAGGACAGGACCAAGCTCCTAATCAACACATAACATCTGTTTCCCCGAAGGGTTGGGTAGAGGTGTACTTACCTAGTACTTCCCTATAATATATCCACATTTCGCCAGTTTTGTTTTAGTCCCATGTAATTGGGGGCGAACGAAAACCAAAATGCTTTAATATCTATCAAACTTATCAATTCTTATCAGTTTTATAGATTTCAGTGTGATATAGTTTAGCCGTAAAGATGTGCCAAACAGACAAAAAACATATAACACACACACAACATATATGCATATATAACAATTATATGCACTGCTTTTACGTATTTTCTCACATGATGTATTTGTAAACTTGTCATGCAATCTGAAGATGCAAGTTAATAGTTTAGTTATATTTGTTTTAATAGTTTGTACGTATGTGTATCTTTAGCAATACTGTATGAAATTAATTTTGTCATTGGTTTCATTTAATTAATTAATTCGCTTGGTCAACTCAAAATGTCGTTTTCTTCCATACATCTCTACAATCTAATTAACTAAGAAATAACAGCCGCACGGGTCAATCAATCAGGTTAAGCTACGCTTGCCGCGGTTGGTCCGTGGATGGGTGACCATCTTTACATATCAAGACCCCTCCGTGCCTCGGAAAGCACGTTAAGCCGTTGGACCCGGCTGTCATTCGTGTATCTTTGACAGTCGTTACGGGTCGTCAGAAGCCCGAAAGTCTGACAACCAGTCTTACCAAGGGGTATCGTATTACCCAGTAACTGGGTTGTGGAGGTCAGATAGGCAGTCGCTCCATGTAAAATACTGATATTCAGCTGCGTCTAGCTTCCGGTTTAGCTCTAGTTCCGGTTTGACTGGAAGCCGACCCCAATATAGTTGGGAAAAGGCTAGGCAGATGATGATTTCTACAATCTCTATCAGCCGTCATCTAAGTATTCATTCTTTTTCTAGCCATATTGTCTATCCGTTCTTTGTTTCTTCGGTCTTTCTGGCCATATTGTCTATCCGCCCATTGTTTCTTCGGTCTTTCTAGCCATATTGTCTATCCGCCCATTGTTTCTTCGGTCTTTCTAGCCATATTGTCTATCCGTTCTTTGTTTCTTCGGTCTTTCTAGCCATATTGTCTATCCGCCCATTGTTTCTTCGGTCTTTCTAGCCATATTGTCTATCCGCGCATTGTTTCTTCTGTCTTTCTAGCCATATTGTCTATCCGTTCATTGTTTCTTCGGTCTTTGTAGCCATATTGTCTATCCGCGCATTGTTTCTTCGGTCTTTCTAGCCATATTGTCTATCCGCCCATTGTTTCTTCGGTCTTTCTAGCCATTTATTGTCTATCCGCCCATTGTTTCTTCGGTCTTTCTAGCCATATTGTCTAGCCGCGCATTGTTTCTTCGGTCTTTCTAGCCATATTGTCTATCCGTCCATTGTTTCTTCGGTCTTTTTTATCCATATTATCTATCCGTCCATTTTTTCTTCGGTATTTCTAGCCATATTGTCTATCCGTCAATTGTTTTTTCGGTCTTTCTAGCCATATTGTCTATCCGTCCATTGTTTCTTCAGTCTTCGCCTATTCTTTTCACATTCAGACCCAAATTCAATACTTACTTTGATGAATGTTTAGCTATTTAAAGTTTCAAAGGATCTCACAAATATCAGTTGTTTACTAAGAACAAAGCATATTATCTTATTGCTAAAATGAGTAAGACTGATAAGAACTGTATTATCTAGGGATGAACCCAATTTCCAAGCTGGAGTACAAAAAAACATGTTTGCGTTAATAGAGGTGAACATATTTTAATTAATGAAAGAAAGAATAATGTTTATTTGGATACAGTTCGTGAAACACAAAATACAAATAACAAAATAAAAAAGTGAAAATAATGTTTTAACAACAATAATGTGTGCTCACGGCTGCGCCAGAAAGGTTCATTTCAGCATTAATGCCAGACAGATGCTGTAATGAAAAATTCTCAAGGAATTTACTAAAGCTATCCTTATAATTAATGTTAATTTATTTAGTGCATAAAATCATGCAAGTTTAAATGGGACGAGTACTTTTTAAGTAATGAAAACTGTTACAAATTTTGAAAAAAAAGACTAAAACTACCTTGACCAATTTTAAATGATTATTGTTCTTCTTAGCTTTCAGGGGTGATATAACTATGTTTAAAATTAAAACAATAGATGGACGAGAAATTTCCATATTAATTCATTTCCAATTGAGATGATTGATTGATTGTTTTGTTTTTATTGATTTCTTGTTGAGAATTCTATGTGAGATATAAATTAGCAACTCTGCTGAGTCGTTTTGTGCACACATAGATGTATCTTAATTACCGATGTCTATCATCATTAAATTTTAATAAGACGTAGAGTCTTAATATTTATTTAAGACGACGATAACCGACTTTTAATGATTTTAAACTGAAGATCACGTCTAAACGAAAAAAATATTTATTGATTGATTTTTTGAAGGTTTTTATGTGTTAATTATTTGGAAAAAATGTATGTTAAATTAGAGCATTTTCTTAATAACTTAATATGTGAATATTTTAAGTTACATAATCTATAAATATTAATATTACATAGTATAATTAATTTGTAAAGCTATGTCAAACGCGGATAAAAAACTGAGAATAACTCAAAAACTATCAAGCGTAAATAAAAGTAAAAATAAAGCGTTTCCACTGACGTGCAGCTGGGCGGAGTGGAGCGGAGCGGACTGTGATTTAACCAATCACAGTGCTCGAAATCTTCACTCGGACTTTCAGACTTTCAAATAAAATATATGAACATGCGGCCCCGAGCCGGACAGAACGGAGTCGAGCAGGGCGGTGGTGTCGAGCAGAGGGCAGCGAAACGGAGGCTAGCGGGGCGGTACGGCGCGGCGGCGGAGTGTAGTCTTGTTAGGACAGGACTCGCGCGCTGCATTTTAGTTTACGATATTATGTCATAAGCTTCGGCCAGCACTCCACGCGGAGGACACCGCAACGCACAGCGGAGCGCGCGCGCAGCGTGCAGCTCCACTCCGGTCCGCTTCAGTGGAAACACTTGCCACTTTTCACTGCTCTTCTCTGCTCCGCTCCGCCCAGCTCCGAGTCAGTGGAAACGCACCCTTAAAGTTGCTATCACTTTTGAGGTCGCAGAAAACTTTTAAAACTTGAAAAAACAGAGATTGGGATATTTAAAAATAAAAAAAACTAAAAGTGCCAGTCACCGCCTGAGGTATGTGAGCGGTGAGACGGACGATTTTTGTATGAACTCTACTGAAATTTGGACAGGCTAACGTCTGTCGGGTCAGCTAGTATATCATAATTTTTTGCTTATGTAAATAAAGTATTGCCTTTACCTTCAGTAACGTTATCGTGCTAATGTAAACTGACACATATTGGTCAAGGCTGAAAATGATCCGTTGCTATTTGAAGCCGCATTTGGTATTACTAGAGAATAGTTCAGTTGCTGCGGAATTCAATTGGGCAGATATCTAACGAGCTGATGCAATGAGTAGCATTTGTATTTTACAGCGAAATATTTTTATATACGAGGTTATGACCTCGTCTATGGTTGATCTATGGATCAACAAAATAATCGTGTGGAAACCGGCATGTCACTAATAATTCTGAAACATGTGACATCCACCAACCCGCACTGGGCCCGCGTGGTGGATTACGGCCCATTCCCTGTCACAGAGAAGAGGCCTGAGTTCTATCAGTCGTAACATTATATTCTGATGATTATTCATAACATCACGCCTTGTTTCCCCGAAGGGTTACGCAGAGGTATAGTATAGTACAACCACACTTCGCCAGTTTTGTTTACGTCCCATGTAATAGGGGGCGAGCCTATTGCCATCTACCGGGCACAAATCCAGACTCCGGACTGCTACTGAGAAATTCCAGATAGAAAAACCCAATAACACTGTGCCCAACTTGGGAATCGAACCCAGTACCTCATGCTCAGCAGTAGCGCTAGAGACCACTAGACCAACGAGGCAGATGATTATGCATTTTTACAAAAAAAATTCTTTATTGTTTGTTACAGAACAAGCTCTACAGACTGTATCGATCGCGTTGCGGGGCGACGGTAGATACGAACTGAAAGGTCCGCTGCCCGACATCGGCTGGCGGATACGGAAACATTATTTTTTAGTAAGTAACTAATTAGTAGCCGTAGTGACGCCCGCGACTTACGAGTCGAGTCGAGGTCGTAGGTTCGAATCCTGACAGGCGCTTTACTCTGTGTAAATTATTTCATCACCGCTGCTCTCAAAACCGTGAAGGTAAACATCGTGAGTAACCGGCGTCCTTGAACCAAAAATTCAAAGACATGTGACATCTACCAACCCGCACTGGGCCCGCGTGGTGGATTACGGCCCACTCCCTCTCACAGAGAGGTAGCCTGTGTCACAGCAGTGGGAACATTATAGGCTGATTATGCTAAGTAATTAATTTGTCACCTAATTTGGAAACGAGATGCCAAATAATGTAAAGCTATTTGGGTAATGGGTAGCGTTGAAAGACGCTCGAGCTTGCGTCCTATTTAAAAGCGAGCAAGTCGCAAAATCGCGTGCATAATATACACGCGGCTTTGCGACAAAAGTGACATAATATTATTATATCACTTTTTGTTCGGAAAACCGTAAAATGGCCTCTATCGGCGCGAACACGCGTTCTGGTTCACCGAACAGACGGCGATCGCGTAATCGCTTTTAAATAGGGCGCGGCCTGAAAGTATGGTGTTTTTTTTAAAAAAAACTAAGTACCTAAATTTTTTAAGTGAAAACTTCTTTAAGCGCGTTGAGCACTTTTTGGTAGGGGAAAACTTATGGTTTCGCGACATGCGACATGGAACATGCGACATGCTCCAACGAGTTTTTGTTTGTTTATTTGTTTGTAATGGATAAACTCAAAAAATACTTATCCGATTTAAAAAATTCTTTCACATATAGAAAGCTACATTATCAGCGAGTAACATGGGCTGTATTTTATTGTCAAGAAAATTAGAGATCTCTACGAAAATTACAATAAAGTATCCCAAGGTATAAACATTTGCCTATGAAAGTCATTATTTGACGTGCGCTGCGAAAACTATTGATGATACATAAAATAATGTATTTCATGTTTATAGTACAGTACACATCATTACCCACAAAAAAGTCCGCGAGACTATTATAGTTAAGTCACAATTACCGTTTTTGTTCAAATTAGTCAATCAAAACACGGGTAGAATCGAAAGATGAAGACATTCGAATCATGATATTAATCCTTATCCAAATAAATAGTTTCATAATCAAGGTTGATTATGTACTATCGCAGATATTTGCGGTGAACCACTTTTCGACCTTATTGCTAAGGTAATAAGGTTGAAAAGTGGTTAACACTGTCACTTTTACACGTGAAATCAATAGACCCTACATTATTAGTATACTACTTTTCAGTATTTTATGTAATAGCTAAGAGATTTTATCAAAGGAATTTTACAACTGTCTATTTTTTAAATTATTCTTTTGAACATAAATTGTGTTAAAAAAAACTGAAGTGTTAATCGACTTTTGTTGCTGACCGTACATGTAAATTCCTCTTTAAATTATTCGAATCGGACCTTTCGTTTAGCAGTTACGACGGGTATAAAAATGCTAAAAATAAGAGAAATACCTCGGTGTGAGCGAACGGCCCTACGCTTAGTCTATTAGTTACCTACACATTTATTTTTTTATTGAATATTTAAACGCGCTAATCTCTGGAACTACCAACCACCACACTGACCTGGACTGGTCCTCTGACATAAGGTAGTTTTAAGGCTACGGTCTCTTTAAAACGTTATTGCATCTTTTTTTAGTATATAATGAAGTGATTGAAAGTACAAATAATCTAAGTATGTTGAACTTAATAATGATAATGATGCTAACAATTAAAATAAAGTTCATTAACATCTGTATAAATACAAATACAAGATATAAACTAATTATTATTTCAAAAGTTGTACATATTTATATTTTGTACTGGGGTTGTGCAGCCCGTCATATATGAAAAGTACCTATATAATTAATAATTGCTTGGAGTGCCAATAGATCTGAAAACCAGACTAATAATAATTTCAATTTACAAATCATGAAATAATTGAATTGAACTGATAGTTACAGACACACATACATCCTGTATGTCATTATCGGTCAAGTGAAAAACACGTCCTTGTCAAGTCGTTACACACATTAATTATAATACTAATAATAATATTTTACTAATTTGGTGTATTAAATTGCATTTGTTGGACACGGAGCGCATATATAAATGTATGTTTTTTAAACGAGGGCAATGTACTAGCAAATAATCAGTCCAGAACGTGCATACATGACCTTACCTACTGACATAATTTTGTTTACGTATCATTAAGATTAACACCCTTCTGAGGTAGGCAATGATTAATTATTGTTTTTACTTGACATTTTTCGTATTTCTTTATTTATTTATTGGATCGCCAACAGAGGCTACACAATTACAAGCATGTTAACATAAACAGGGACAAATACAAGTGTGCGCTTCAATTAGAGGAGACCACATCATTCACTTATTATTATCTAGGTATGTACAACAAGTTTGACAAGGACCAAAACAATAAAATAAATCAAAATACAATACACGAAAATCATAGAAAGGAAAACAAAATGAAAAGCAAAACAGAAAGGGTACAAAATAATAAAAAATAATGCAAACTAATTTTAAACAAATTCGAATAAAATAATAATTAAAGAATAACCATATTTATATAAAAATTAAAAAAATACATCTCATTTGGCTTACACTGCATATCGAGGAGTCTCCATTTAAGCATAAAAAATGCCTGTAGTTTATATGTCAACAGAAAATAAAATATTATGGCTTAGTAGATACTATGACTTTTATGTCTTTTTAAACTTTGATAATTTGCATGCATTCTTTGAAATCTTGATGGGACAATAATGTTGGACATTGTTTAATTGATACAGTTTACTAACAGATTATTAACATAAAAATAGAATATCGAAAAATTCCTCCGCATCGCTGTCGACTGTAATGGTAGTGTAGCCAAGAGACTGGCGTCATTGCTACGTTGTATGACAATGCTTAGCCTCTAGTTAAGTTAAGGTAAAAGCCAGCCCTTGGGTCACGGGAATAGTGTTTAATTCAAAAACATCTGGTGCGTGCCGCTTTTAAAGTTGAATAGTAACTTGAATGTAATTTTTTTTATTTTAAAAAACGTGTCACCGTTTAAAGCATTATTGTAACCTCTGTTCCAGAAAGATTTAACTTGAAAACAATTTCGACAAGAATATTTCATTGTAGGTATTGTGATGAGCAGTGATAGTAATAGGTAATGCTAATTTGCCTAAACTTCGACATAGTATAAAGAGAGGAAGTAGGTTATCTCCGGCACAATCCGCGATATAATTGCCTACTGTCTCAGGGTTGTCACTTGTAGTTAAATTTTAATTCAGTGCCAATAAATTGGCAAGGGTCGGGAAGTTGTATTTTTTACTTGTATTGTCTGGGTACCTAAACGATGATGAAACCTTTCACGATGAAAGAAAGAGCGACGAGCCAGCAGACGGGCGGCGCGGGGCGGTGATGAGCACGAGTAAACGGTAGGTGATTCGAACTTTGCTCTATTTATCTGATTCACAATTAGTCAATTACTTATTTTTTAAGTACGATTTTATAACTGTAAGTAGGTACTTAGTTACTATACCTACAATAGGTACTGAGAAATCGGCATGACTAAACATAAACAAAGCAATAGCGGCAAATCAATTGACAGATCAAAAGTACCTAGTACATTCTAGTGGGAATGTAGGCCTACCTACTTCCTCTGTCTGATAGAAAACTAATACAACAAAAAATAAGTAAGTAGGTGTATCTCATCATCAAGTAAAAATGATATGCTAGAAAAAGTGACTTCTTTCCTGTTCAATAGGTAATTTGAACAGAGACAATTCTGGAATCGATGAATTATTAAGACACCCAAACACACAGCAATACGTTCTCCTGCGATTATCACACATTTTTCATTCATTTAGCGGTGCCGAAAAGCCGTGACGCGCGAACCTCGTGCGATGTTAGCCCCGACTGGCGCACTGCGAAACGGGCCGAGATTTGTTTAAGTGTGCGTGCGGCGACGCATAGATACTTTGGCGCACACATACAAGCCGCGCGCGGTGCGTTTGTATGAAGATAACGTACTTCCTCTCTTTTTACTATGACTTCGAGGAAGGAAATAACATGAGTAGATAATACCTCCTCTAAAATCCCGGAATAATTTTAATGACGTTTAAATCCCGGGATTTAAAAACCACGAATTATTTATTAGACTTTATTTATAGATAGATAGAATACTCTTTACTATGTACACCATAGAATTACATATATAAATGTGTGTGTGTGTGTGTAACCCTAAAAAATGTTATGATTTTTCAAATCAATAATTTGTAACTACAAATAAAGTCCGATAAAAAATTTGTGGTTTTTAAATCCCGGGATTTAAACGTAATTAAAATTATTCCGGCATTTTAGAGGAGGTATTATCCACTCTATGTTACTTCCTTCCTCGAAGTTTAGGCAAATTAGCACTACCTATTCCTATCACTGGTGATGAGAAATACCAACTGTCACCAAAACATTTAAAGAAAGTAAAAATATTCAAACCGTTGTCATAAGTATATTTTTTAAAGTGTGCTATCAACACACGTTCTTGTTATTCATAGGCAGAAAAAATATAAAAATCACGAGACTCATATTAAAATGTATTTTTTATTGAAACTTGATTGTCGCATGTCGTGGGAATCCATTGTTATGAATCATAATAACTCCACACTCGGCTTATCGGCCAAGTGATAAAAATAAACTAGACACACATGTTTTTACTTCGCAATTTAATAATTATGTAGAAGAGGTTCAAGCACCTAAATAGACATAGACAAAGGATTTATTATAGCTTTATCATTAAATCATCATTATCATTATCATTAATCATCTTAGCGGAAAGATGTCCCCTGCTGGACATAGGCCTCCTATAAGGATCAGCACAACGACCGGTCCTGCGCTTCCCGCTTCAGCGAATTCCAACGATCTCACGCTATTTACATAATAACATAAAAATTACGCCTATTTTTCATAGAGGGGTTCGCAAAATTCCGCTCATGGTGTTCTATAGTCTATACTAGGAGTCTCCAAATTACGGCCCGCGCCGTCGATATCTTACTCGCTAAACGAAAATTTGCGCGTAATTCAAAACTACAGTATGTTGATATGATGAGCTAACTAGGTCCTGGCCCTTGGGGGCTCTAGTATAGGAATTAGTCTGGCCCTTGGGCTAAAAAGTTTGGCGACCCATGGTCTATACTATGTATTTATTTATGATTTCAAACACAATGTGAATTGTTCCTGAATAAATTGAATTGAATTGAATTTGAAATTGAATACTAATAAATAAAATTTATGTGTCTGTAATGTCAAAATAACAGCTTTTTCCTAAATGCATATGAAAGTTTATACGGTAGATATAAAAAAAAAACTATTTACACTACAGTACTATTTACATTATTCTTTCATTCTTTTTCTTTAATTTAAAAAAAATTTGTCTGTCTGTGTTTGTTTGTTCTGGCTAATCTCCGAAATGGCTGGGCCTATTTTGACGGGTGTTTCGCTGGCAGATAGCTGATGTTATAAGGCGTAATTTAGGCTAGGGTTAGGGTTCCGCGCAAAAAAATTAAAACGCGGATTTTAATTGAAATTGTGAACAAAATCCGATTCAAACAGGGAAGTATTGACATCCACGCGGGCGGAGCCGCGGGCAATAGCTAGTTTTAAATATATGCAAATTACAAAATTGCATATCTGTAAAATGCATACCTACAATTGTTTTAACTTGTATTATCCAATGTCCTACTGATAGGGAAAGGTCT
Organism: Fissipunctia ypsillon; assembly: GCA_947568875.1. Classification (NCBI taxonomy): domain Eukaryota; kingdom Metazoa; phylum Arthropoda; class Insecta; order Lepidoptera; family Noctuidae; genus Fissipunctia; species Fissipunctia ypsillon. The sequence goes on along the minus strand of OX387659.1, from coordinate 6,626,981 downwards.
CCTCCATAGCTTTCCACTCGTCCCTGCATGTTTTCTACTCCGGCCGATCTCCTATAAACGTTTCTAATTCATCACGGTAGCGTTTTCTAGGCCTTCCTTTTTTGTAGACATAGATAGATAGATAGAATACTCTTTATTATGTACACCATAAATAGTACAGATATAAAAGTAGAAATTTGACATGGGCGGTCTTATCGCTAAGAGCGATCTGTTAAAGACAACCTAACCTAACCTATATTATATAGAAAAAAACATAGCAAAGTAGAAATCTATTTTTAGGTTTTTAAGTATACTATTTATCGCCTTATCTATTTTGAATCAATGGTAATGTTTATTATTGCAGGTAACGGACACGGAAAGTCGAACAAATTGCATGCTGTCATACCAGAGCTATGGTGCCGACAGGTATCTCAGCGACAAAGACTTACAAACGGCTTTCAAGAGCTTGCTAAGTCTTACTGTAAGTATGCAACTTACTGACAGACCAAGTTGAGTAAACGACTGGCAGTCTTGACGACTTCGGCAAATATTTCGGGGCTTGATACTTGATACGGTAAAAGGGGATGATGGCCGCATTCCACCCAGGGTTGGTAATGTGAAGTATTAATGCCATCATGATTCCGTTGCGAAAAAGGTGTGGTGCTATAGGTCAAGTATAGCTCCGTCTCTCTCTGACACTGGAAAAATTATAGCATTCATTCTTCATAATACGGCCCTGTATTCTATTATCTTGGTTGTCTTATTAGCAGGGTCCGAAACCGGTATGATCAATACGGGTATTTTTTCGGTTACAACCTTTTATTTTCTTACAGGTATTTTTAAATGTTACCTTAATTCTTAAATTGAATACAACTAGTATTAATACCGGTAACCGAAATAAACATTACCTCTATCGTGCCCATCTGCATTAGTTAAAGGACGCGCATTGCTGTGTGTAAAAGAGTCGAGTCGACCCGCGCGCCGGCGAACACCGAGCAACCACGGTCCTGGCTGGCTGGCGATATTCCGTTTCTTTCTCGTAATTTTAAGGTATTTTTAGGAAACGGTTACCTAAATAGAGGTAGCATGTTTCTTCTTGGTTACCAAGATAACGGTAACCTTAGGCGTAAATGTAACCAAAATTCTTCGATACCTGTACCGTAATTAATTAAGGTTTTCGGTTCCTGCTTATTAGTATCGTTACCCAGCACACCTGTGAAGTTTGTGACTGTGTTCATTTCAAATTATCAATATCTATGTTCGGGGTTGGGATAAGATAGAGATAAAGGATGAGATAAAAGATGCAAGTCAGTTTAAGGTTAATAAATTCACTGTATTGTCTGTTTCCACAAATACAAGATTAAGATTAATTTATACTATGGTGAACGATATGGGATTATGAGTCACGCTCACGGTATGCTGCCGAATTACGTACTGAACTATTGCTGTGTAAGTGCAATAATATAAATGATGGAAACACACTGAGCGGGTGACGCAATAATGATGACCCAGGTAAACGGACTGTACGGTGTGGTTGACCCGTACAATCTAAGACACTTGACATCAAAGGTGGTGTATAAATGGTTAAATGAACTTTCTCTCTATGTCTTAAGGTACATAATAATAAATTTTCTTTATTTTCAGCACCCCCACATAGACGCAGTATTAGCTATTCAAAATTTAGAAACGGGTGCTTTCGTAGTTAGAAAGATACATGAATTCGGAAGTCTAAGAGACATACTCTATGGTACGGAGTATAATAAGAATCATTTAGCGAAATATGGCAACCCTAGGATAAGGAAACCGTTTACATTAGGACAGCTTGCGCACTATGGATATCAGATATTGGTAGCGTTGAAGTTTTTACATGAAAAGGGCATACCTCATGGTAAGTTTCGTCATAAAATGCGATTTAAAAGAAACAACAAATAATTTTTGGTTTTTAAATATCTGGACTTTAGAATTATTGCTCTCGATCTAGGGATCATATAAGGGGGTTTTGTAGGCAAAACACCGTATGCCTGTAATTTGAAATTATACGTGAAAATCTTGTCAAATATTATTATTGAATTGATACAATAAAATATACTTACAAAATGCGATCCAATTCCTAATTTTGTGCTTAAATCCCAATTGCCTCATAAATATCTAATCAAAGTTTCTCCCGTTCCCCAGGTCACATCCACCCCGGAAACATAGCAATAGAAAATCAGCGGGCCCTCTTAATGGACATAGAGAACATTCTAGTAGGTGTCCCGTGTCTCTACCGACCACACCTCTTACAACTAAGGCGTGGGGTCACGGCGGAGGCCATCGATGTGTACTGCTTCGGACGGACACTGTATGAGATGGCTGTTGGGTGTCCGTTGACGGATTACTACTGTGATCATTATGAGGGTGAACCGCTACTGCAAAATGAGGATTTAGGTATGTGTTGTGGTTGTTAAGACGACACCGCGCGCGCAGTGGCGCCCTCATCGTTTGTTTGGTTATTAATTTTTTTTAGAATGAAAATGCAGAAAATAAGCATAATTATTACATTGTGCTCCACAAGACTATACATTATTATTATTACAAACGGTGGTTTTACATTGTTATGTTTTATTATAATCCTTAAAACGGAAAATAGTGGCCACTAAGCTCCAAGCACTAAGCGCACTAAGCGCTTTGCGCTCCATCTACCTTATTTTTTTTTGTATGACGTGTAACAAAAGTGATTCCGATACCTATTTACAGAATAAACAATTTCATTACATTTCATCGTGTTTGGGCTCATTGGAATGGTGTCAATAAATAGTTTATAGATATATGGTGATCATGGTCTGATGATGGAGTAGGAAAGAGAAACGAGGATAAATAACTAGCTTCACTGTGGGAAAAATACGTATAGCTGCGCAGATTTCGGCGAGGCACGTGTCCGTTCCTAGGCGCAGCTACAGGCTACAAGTTGGACTGTCGACTTAGCTGCTCAGTGGTGCTATTCTGTAAAGATCCCACCGAGAAAATTTAGGTGAAGTGAGCGTGATGTGAACTGTCATCCCACCTTACTCTACTAGGAATTGAGCTCACTTCACCTAAGTGCTCACGGTGTGATGTTTACAAAATAGATCGGCAGGACCGGTCAATGTGGCGATGTTTGGGGAGGCTTTTATCCAGAGTCGGAAAGCTTTCGACTGACATAATAAAGATCAATACATTAATCTTATAATCTTAATCTCTTTCAGAATCAGTCCTCCGAATGTGTTTATCAAAGATCTCGTGTAAGCACGGCGGCCCGTCGATAGACAACTTGCTACAACACCCGTTCTTCGTGCGTGCCCCTCTCAACGGACTCACAATGATCCCGAATTACGAACGCCTGCACCTCAAATTTCCAATCGCGTTGAAGGATGAGCTGAAGATGGCGGTGACGAATATTGAGGCTAGATTGAAGAGTGAACAGAAATTAGTATGTGTGCTTGTTTTTTTTTTTTTTTTAATTAATGTTGTAACATTAGTCATTTTACTAGTTGTATTTTTTCTATGTAAAAGGATGGCAACCATGACCGTTTTTTTAAATGCGTATAACAAAAACCTATTGACTGCCCCAGTCTGATTAATACGGCAAATGTCTTCGTGCCCGTGACGCCTCAGTCTTATTTATACGACTGAGAACCTAAAACATTCATACATAAACTTACGCCTTCTTGCCATGGGGGTAGGTAGAAACTGCAGAACGTCACCTGCATCCTTACATACTCCCTTTGCCTCGTTTACGTTCATACATCTAGTCATACACTCACGCCAGTTGCGAGTACTACGCACCTGACCTTTCTGAAGAACATCACCAATAAACCTATGTTCGTTTTGGTTTTTTAATTTAATTGCACGACCCGATATTATCATAAATCGACGATTCGTCGATTTTTGAGCTGGACGCTGGGGGCACGGGATTATATAAAGCCAAGCGGTCAATAGGTTAATGGAATTAAAAATTATCTAGGTATTATAGTGCTACAAGGTTATTTTGACGTGTGGCCAAAACTGGAACTAACATCGCCTTTCGCCATCTTTTTTGTCAGTACAATTCCTGTGACACAATTTCACGAATGTCTACCAACAACCCCGCGTCAATGTCATTCAGGCGCCAAAATATTCTTGTAGCTGTCTAAGTACCGAACTACCTCTTCCAAATTTTAATATCATCAGTTTGGTAGTTTAGTTTCAGACTCACTTTCTAAGACAAGATTGAAGATTTTTTGAATTTTTGCTTGTTTCAGGTACGTAGTGCAAAAAGAGAAGTCCGTATACAAGAGATACTTGGCTCCGAAGAAGAAATAAAAAAACAAAAGCGAAGAGCGGTAAGGTCACGCTTTATATTGGCTTATTTTCCTAAGCTAAAGCTACTTCCATAAACCTCGTGTCGACGCTTGGGAAATACTCAATTCTTCATCCTTAATATACTAATATTGTAAATGCGAAAGTAAAGCCGGATTCGTATTACTGTGTTGTGTCGTGTCGTCTTTCTGACGCAGTGATAGCCAATCAAAACTCAATTGTGATTTGACGTAGTCCTAAACAGAATCGTTTGATTGGTGTATCCCGCGTCAAGACACAACACGACACAGTAATGTCGGTGGTTTAACTCTGTCTGTCACCTTTTCACAGCTTGACGGCTGAACGGATTTTGATGAACCTTGGATTAGGACATAAATGTAGGGTAGTAGGTACGTCCCATGGGGTAATTCCCGACATCCACGCGGGCGAAGCTGAAAGCAAAAGCTAGTTTAATGTATTTTGTAAAACGAATGTCTAATTTATTTGCAGAAAAAACGCGACAGTCTATGGAAATCGACGTCATCATTAGCAGAAACGGTGCGGTCGCAGAGTGCAAGCACCGCCTCATCGCCGACGCCACCCGCTCTATGTAAGCATTTATTGTTATTTATTTATTAAAGCTATAAGCACAAGTAAAAAAATACTGTACAAAGGTGGACTTAATGCCGGTGCATTTACGCTAGTTTACAAAATGACCAAAATATGTTTTGGAGAAACAATATTGTTGAATGAACGCATCAGCTGTGGGTACAAAAGCAACAAGTCGTATTTTGTAGAACGGTCAAACGGCAAAAGTGTTGCTTTCAACATTTGCTTTCCACAAAAACCCTGGTTGTTGAACAGATGTAAATGCAACATGATGCAGAGATAAAACATGGCAGGTACAACAAAAGATCTATGCTATGGTTATTATTCATTTACCCGTCCCGGACCGCGTAATATAAGGCGAAACACCTTATATAATATGCCGGGTATAATCCTGACCAGTTCAATGAATCAAAAATTCCGAATACGTTTAAAATCGCTGGTAGGCTACAGTTTTGACGATCGCGTTCTTCTTCTTGTGTAGATCACATATATTTTGTTTGACCCGTACGTAGCAACATGGACAGCTCTGTTTTTGGCCTCAAGTCTTGGAGAGTGCAGTTTTTGCAAAACGGGCAAGAGAGAATCGCGCTGCTGGTTCAGGGCGTTTGGTACGCCTATGCGAAGTGTTCGTTTTCTATGGTAGTACTAATCGTAACTGTGAACATTGCCAGCAGCTCACGACACCGACAGTCGCGGTGGCGGCCCGTGCTCACGCGGTGGCGGCGCGTCTCCGTGCGACGCGCGCTCGTCGCTGCTGGCCGCCATCTGCGCCTTCGACAAGACGCGCCTCGCCAGCGTTGTGGACTCGCGGTGAGGAGCTAGGTAGGAAGGTGGGACTACGCATTTATGTTCGATACAGGCGTTTAGTAATGGCATTGACATGGCAGGCTTTGGCGTTACTATTAAATTACCTAATATTTTTTTTGACAATATTGTAAATGCCTTTATTTGAAAATGCAAAGGATCATTAAAAGATTATTTTAATTTCAGACTTAATAAGAGCTCATAAATTATTTGATTTTTCAAAAAAAAGAAATAGGTATTATAGAAAATAAATGAATGGGGGGTCAGTGCCTCATTGGCGAACATCAAATATTATGGTAAAGATAGAACTCAATTTCAGTTCTACTGATGAGTCAGTGGCGTAACAAAATATTTTGATAAACATAAAACTCAATTTGAGTTCTATTAATGAGTCAGTGGCGACACATCAAATATTTTGGTAAAAATAGAACCCAATTTGAGTTCTATTAATGAGCCATTGGCAAAACATCAAATATTTTGGTAAAAATAAAACTCAATTTGAGTTTTATTAATGAGTCAGTGGCGACACATCAAATATTTTGGTAAAAATAGAACCCAATTTGAGTTCTATTAATGAGTCAGTGGCGAAACCATCAATTTGGTGAAAGTAAAACTATTTGAGTTCTGTTTATTTTACTTACATACTTTAGTGTACAGCTAACAGCACGACGCTTTTTGGGAAAGGGTAGAATCAGATGCAATTATTATTTGATGGTTAAGTGCTAAAAGGTGTTTGGTCTCCGCAAAGGCCTTCGTTGTCACGAGTGCCATTGCTAAATAATTTACCTGTATATTACTGTATATGGACCTCTCTTTTTTAAATTGTTTGTGGGATATCATCAGTGGCGAGAAAACTCGCTTTAAAATCGTGTATATAAAACGTATGGGTGTGATCATGGTCTGTTCAGTAAAGTAGTATACAATTATTAAAGAATTGAGAAAACGTTACTATCTAAATTTTGGGTACTTTTGGTAAAAAAATAACTTTCAAAAACCTAACTAAAAATTTCTTGCGCCCTGCTAAAATAATGTGGTGTGAACATTTATATTTAATGTATAAAGTTATTATAATAATAATAATGAATTTTAAAAGCTCATTCCAAAGGCAGTATTGGAAATGGCGAAATTATAAGTTTAAAAATAAAATAAAGACAAAGATTTAATTCGAAGAATCGCTCTACCGCATCAAAAGTTGGTATAGTTTCTCGTTTTGCATCTCTGACATACACAATATCGCATATATATAATGTCGCAGAAGCGCGACTTGATTTTCATGGAAATTCCAATATTATTGTGTGAGCTCACTCTTCTCAGTACGGACACTTTCGTACGATGAGAGCAAATCTATCGGTTTAAATCTTTTGATAAAAGGTGCGAAATTTTTGTGTTGAAAGTTGTCCGCATTACACTTGTAACTAAACCATTCTTGATATCCTACCCTCAGCCGGTACGCAAGCTGATTCTGTTGGGTAACAATAAAAATTGAATTGTGTCTCATAACTGACAGTTGCAACTCATGTCGAACTCATGTCATGTCATTTTATGAAGTGTTTGTGTCAAAGCTAGGTGCCGAAACATTTGAACTGCGGCAGACCAGTAGTCAAACGAGACATATGATAACTTTCAGCTTTTTGCAGAATCCCATTTGACTGCTGACTTCTACGTCATTTCTACCAAAATATTGAACTACTAGTATACTGTAGTAGTATACTGTTAGTAAACGTAAGAGATTTCCTGTAAAATAGATTACTACCGGTATTTTATATTCGATATTATTGAAGTTATTATACCATTACTGTGTATTTTCGTTAAAATTAATTAAGAAAGTATATTTGATCGAAAAACATCGTGGGCTAAAGTGGTTTGAAATCTTAAAATATTTTTAGTTATCACTGGGTTTCTGATAATGTATACTAACAAAAACCCAGTGATAATATTTTCAACTTAATAAACATGGAGTTATTTTACTCGGTCCGAGTACACTTTTAGTTCCATATAATGCTACAAGCAGCAGATATTATTTGACAGATCTCTAAAATCTTGTTTTCGATATGTTCATTGGTGTTTTATGTAACTATAGATGTATAGCTTAAAATAGCCAAATGAAACTTGTTTGTTATTTTTGGTGGTAATTTTAATCCACGGCTATTTGTTTTGACAACAGCTCAAAGTTTCAGGAGGAAGCTAACTGCCCTAATGGGGAGCGCAAGCGCATAGAAAAATATCTGGACATTATGTTCAAATAATCTATTTCTACTAAGTATAGTAGAATCAGATTATTTGAACAATATTATTTGAAAATAGATATTATAGTAGAATCTGATTCTACTATCAATGCAGTGCAATCATTATATTTGGTGCTCGAAACATATTTATTTCAGAAAGTGGATTGAAGCTATCACCAACCATAAGTGTTAAAATTATTTAGTACAATATAAATGATGATTCATACAAATCCAATGCAATGTATTAGTGTAACATTAAGATATTTTGATTTTTATCGAACAAATAAAATATTAAACACTGAAAAACGTAATTATTGTAGTTCTAAGTTCATCCAAGATCTTATAATTATGATTATAGGAAGTTATTAATTTATATAATTGTAAGTTTCAACGTGATATGCGACTGGTCAGGCATTATGTTATTGGTTTATTATGAAATTATTTTTGGAATATATCTATGTAGAAGCTTTAATGTTCTAGTGTAAGGTACATAAAAAAATGTTTAATATATTTTGTTGTAAGTGTAAGAAAATATACAGTTGCGATAATTATTTGGCTTTTATTTTAATGAATCAATTGAACAGAAACACTATTATTTTGTTTCTATTTATTTGTAAGCTTACATCTAATTATACAAAACGTAACATTGCAATCCTTTTGCTGGAAGATAAAAATAAAATGTGATTATCACTAAACTAAATCGAGTTATATTAGACACGTGTCACATGTTTACAATTATGTATATAATTTTAATGCTCATTCTCCACAAATTGAAAACAAAACCTCAAAGTGACCAAGGCCTAAATTAACAATTTTAAATATGGACCCATATTTAAAATGGTTAATTTTTATTTCAAACGTGGAACATCATAGGACTCAGCACATACTTAAAATATACGAAAAAAAAAAGTCGGAAGGAACGAAGTTCGTTTCGCTGTATATAATGTAAACACAGAGCCATCTAGTATGGTCTCAAGTTTCAAGTCTCAACATGGGGGGTCAACGGGGCATTACGCTTTTTCGTTACGTGACGATTTCTATTAGTCAACTCCTACCGCAAGCCGCGTTAAAGAACTTCGTTCCAATAATAAATTCTTAATCAATATACAGATATTACAAATGAAATAAAACTGAACTTGAGATAGCTGAACTGAATAATATTCCAGTCGAGAAATAAATCTAAAATTGATAATTTTGAGTTAGCTAATCCTACACAATAATACTTACACTAACATCTAAGTTATGTATTACCATACTCTGCCATTTATTAGAAATACTAAATAATCAAATAGGACAAAAAATCAAACATTCATTTATCACAATTAGAACGTAGACACAACTGTACTTAACCACTTTTAAGTTGAAACTGAAAATCAAGTAGCACTCTAAGCCCCGTTTACACGATGCAGGTTTCTTGCCTGCGGCATACAATAAAATTGAAGTCACAAATTACTTGCACCGTCTAAACAGTGTTTAGACGGTGCAACTTTTATTGTTGTTTCATCTTATGGTATGCCACAGGCAAGAAACCAGCGGATTTAATAATCGCACCGTGTAAATCAGGCTTCATATTAGTGGGAAATCACAAAACTTTACGATTTTTATTATAGTTCCTAACTTTTACCTCTACACGACGCCACTGAGAAACCATGTTCAACTTAAAAATAACCAAGCTACAAACTCTTTTACATGAATGTCAAAATTCCAAAAAGTGTTCAAACTATTTCAGTTAAGTTCAACATGGTCCGATCCTTTGTAGACGTTCATGGCAGTCATAAGTTTCAAGCTTTGTATTCATGCTTCATATACGAAAGCTGTGCAAAATTGATGCATTAACATGTTATAGTTCTGCCACATAACATGGCACACACACTGTGGAGTGTTGCCAGCCAAAATGTATTCACAAAAACATGACCCTGCAACAACTGCGCAACTTTTGTTTACCACGAATATGGGGCTTTTTAGTGCCATTATTAAGAGACACATGTAATATTATTAGACGAGCGATTCTCAACCTACGGTTTGCGCGATTTCTCCTTAGTCCAACCTCATTCAAAGTCTATTAAGTTAATACATACATAAACTCACGCCGTCTCTCCAGGGAGGCAGGCAGAAACTACAGAACCCCACCTGCTAAGTTAATACTTGTCTATATGTTCTGTGAAAGAAATCACGTCAGAAAATTTGACCTTTACAGGGTTGGCTGTATAAAAATATATATTTGTTATAGTCAATAATAGCCGACGATGACATATGAACACAGGTATGGGTTCAGTATTGTGGCTAAAATGTTAAATATATCTATGAGAATAAACAGAGAACGACAACGATTCGCCTAAGGTTGAGTATCGCTGCTTTACATAATCAAGTAATAGTCTTTGAATCACGATTAATATATTGCTTGACGGTTAATATTCATAATCATTGAGATTTATTTAGCAATACCTACAGTGTAAACTTTTTGTAAAAAGCAACTTTTTATTTTCTGGAAACGGCGATATTTTCTATCTATACATGAAAATTATGCTCAGAGAGTACATGTAAAAAACAACCATGAAATACTAAATCTAGATAAGCAATGTCTATGTTACGCAGAAATTCCATTGTGAAAAGTTTACACTGTATATTTATAATAACGATGGTTTTACGACTGAATTCTTGTTGCCAGTCAGTTTAAGCATTGAGCTGACATGCTTTATGAAACTAGGCTGCCGTACAGAGCAGAGTCGAAAGTCGTCATTGTTCCAGGGCGAAAAAGAGATGGAGCTATACACGACATAGGGATAGCCCCATCCCGTTTTCGAACTGGAAAAATGATGACTTTGACAATTCCTTACGACTCCTGAACACTTAAATGGTTTCTTAGTTTATGGTACCTATTACGTCACAAATACGAGATAGATCGTAAGTCAAATCGAAATTTCAACACAATATTGAACTGGAACACAAGTATTTTTGATAAATTGTTCAATAATTTATTTAGTACGCTTGTGATTAATATAATGACATGCTTGCATACTTCCAAACCGGAATTAGTTACCTTAAATGTAATTCGAGGTTCAAAAAGGTTAAAATAGTCGTTTCGGCGCATGAGTCGAACTTGCATTGAGAAAAGGGCATTGACCCTTTGTTTGTCATGGTTTATGAAAATTCCCAATAGTAGCTGCTATTCCAGTTCAATGATATCGTCGATATCATCCAAATCGAAGTCTTTCAGGGTCATTGCTGTGAAAAAAAAAAAACATGTTATTGACAACTTGCATAGTTTGAAAAGGTTTATTTCTAGCACAGTAGTTATGTATAACTCGGTCAAAATATCTGTGCACCTCGCTGGAATGCAATGCCCCCGCGCTTCCCCCTTTACCTCACCACGCTCGCCCCGTCGCCATACGTACCGTACCAGAGCGCCGATATGACGTCATCGACACCAGGTGCACATATTTTGACCGGGTTGTAGGTATGTCGTTTGTGAAACTGAACAACTGTTTGCAACTAAGGCCCACTTGCACCACAAATCACTAACTGCGTTTAGCGCTAAACATATTTAAAACATCATTCTGCCTCACAGCAGCGTGGTATGAATTTTTGTAAGAGAAAAGCCGAAGCGAAGCTGGTTTTAGCTTACTTATAAATAAAGTAAAAATATTAACTTAAAAATAAAAGTCTTTATTTTACTGAATATAACAGCACCGTCAAATAGCAGAACCAAAAAGACGTTATCACTAATCAACCAAACTTTCAATATTTTAGAAAAAGAAACGCAACTAAATTAGGTACTATCATTCTAACATTATTATAAGAATCTATAGAATCGAATAAAATACAGTTGAACAGGTGAAAACTAAATAAAAGGTGAAATATTCCTCGTCTCGTCCTTGCTGACGCATTTTTCTATATCTATCTCAAAATAAAAAAAAATAAAATTACATTTATACCGACATGGGCACTTATGAAACGTCAGAAACTAGGTCCCAATTGGTTGTTTCCTATGGAGAAGAACCGGCAAGAAACTCCATGGTTACTTTTTAAAAAATAATTGGCTTATACAATGACATGTTTTCAAATTACAGAGTTAATAGTTATGGGAGTACAGTGTATGCCTGTAAACAAGTACCAGGTACTTAACAAAATAGAAAATGATCTACAAATCTATAATCTATTAAGCCGTTCTCACATTCACAAAATATAAAATAATCTATACAAGAAAGAAATAAAATAAAAAAATAAAAACTTATATGATTGCCAATACAACCGTAACAAATCTGAATTAATATACTGTTCACAAAAGCCACTAATAAAAAAAATGAAAAGATATGTATGTAAAAAAATAAAATTAAAATAAACATCGTAATTTGGGAGCAGTTAATACACATTTACATAGTTATGTTGTTAATGAGGTACCAGGGAAGCCACATGTGCAGAAGGAATTATCGCTAAACTTCCTTGTCTTCAACATAGTTTTTAATCTTATTATATGCTTTTAAGATAAGGACACGTTTGTTGTGGGTTTTGAACTTTCCATTGCCCACTATAACCGACTTTGGCAACTTGTTATAAAAGCGGATACTGTTTATAATAACTTGATAATGACTTGTTAATCTGGTATCACAATTTCATGTTTACTACCTGTATTTATTTTATGGAAATCGCTTCTTATTTTGAAATGTCCTAAGTTTTTGGGAACATACAAAATACTTTGTAAGATATAAAGAGAAGGTAGAGTTAGTATATCAATTTCTTTGAATTTGTTTCTAATGGACTCACGAGGACGAGGACCCATTATAGATCACGCGAATTGCCCTCTTTTATAAAATGAAAATTGAATCTACGTCAGCTGCTGATCGCCACATTAGAACACCATAAGACATAATACTGTGGAAATAAGCAAAGTATACTAACCCAGCTGTGGCTATGTCAAGCAACTGCCTTATTTTTCTTTCTGCATATGCAGCTGAACTTAATCTACCTGAAATAGCTCTAACGTGGGCGCCCCATTGCAATTTAGAATCTCGAGTAAATCCTAGAAATACCGTCTCTATCGTAACCTGTTGTACAGCGGCTTGCTCTCGTTCATTATCAAACGGTGCCACCCACGTGACCTAGTGACGTCATGACGGGATCGCTATTGTATAAATTAGTTCCCGATTATGATGGCGCCTGGTTATTTTAGAACATTTTTTTGTTGTTGTCAAAGCTAATAAAAAGTGTTTTTGTTGTTTGAATGTTATGGTTAATTAAATACCCGTAGTGTTTCTATATTTTTTTTGGCAACAGTAGACACTATTAACTGTGACATTTTTCAATAACGGTAGAGTTGCTGATGCGAACCTCCGAAGGGAAGCCGGTAGGAATCGAGTTATATGCTGTTTTCGCCACTACTGCCTCTATGATCTTCAAAAGATTGACAGAAATTCGTGTAGCGCTAAACGTGTTTAGTCATTGTGCGTGCATGCGGTCTTACATGTTGCCGACTGTTTACTTAATATTATGTCGAAGTACACCGAGAAGACGTGCACTATAGAACAATCGAATATAGAACTTATTGTGCAAATAATAAGATGTCATTTGAAAGTGCATCGTGATGCAAATAGGTGCTGCTTCTCTCTTATGATACTTAGGTATAAGCATAAATACTTACGTGCAGGCTTTTTCTTTTTAACCGGAGTGACCTCTGTAGAAGACGACTGCCTCTTCTTAGTTTCACTTTTAGTTTTTATAGTAGTTCCGGGTGGAAACATGTTACTGTAAATAATAAAACATGTGAGACGAAACTGTACTGAACCAAAAAGCATGCACTAATTCGCGAATAACGGGCTTATAGCTCATTGCTAAGTGGTTTTAAATTAATGAATGAAATTAATTTATTTGCCAGAATATAGGTACTTACATAATAACATGGTAAAATAATTTTAGTCTCACTATATTCGACTTACCAGTCGTCTAGTACATGCATAATAGCATACATTGTAAAAGGTCGGGTATTTAAAAGTTTTGGAAATTTTATGCTTTGGACCTTCACTTCCTACGCCACTTTGGGTTAAAGTCTTCTAAAATGAGTTTTTTGAAAGTCCCTTTTTAACGCGATGATGACTGGGCTATTATTACAAGTCTGTATTTTTTGTCTACCTATGTTCGGAAAATCTGACATGTTTAGTTTTGGATAATCATGTCCAGTCAACTAAGACTAAAATTAATACTTACGTAAGATCCACAGTTTCCGTGGCCTTCAAGACCGATTTGCCTTTCTTGTCGGTCGATTGACCAGGGCCGCTACTTTTCAATAAGTTGCTAGTATGAACACTACTCAAATTGTCAAAGCTTATCGTGTTCTTTCCACGATTTTTCGGTTCTTCTTGAGTCTTCGTTTGGTTTTTACTTAACAGAGGCGTAATTTTTTTCATTAGAGCTTCTTTTCTAATCTGTTTTTCTACTGCGTCATCTATATGTTTTGGTACTAGCTCCTTTGGTACCCTGGTTAACTTTAACAACCCTTTATTTGCATCTGTGGCTTTGTTTTTAGAGCCTGTTGACACGACGTGTTGCACAGAAATGTTTGAGGTTCTACTTTTTTCCGCTGTTAAGGTTACCGACTTTTCTGCGTAGTCTATAGCTCTTATGTGCACGACGTCCTTCAGGATTGACAGAGGATTCTCAGGACTCGTGGCCTGGGGGCTACTAATGCTGCACGAATTACTAATCTGCCGTGATTTCCGTGCGTCTTCTTTCTTCTCAGTTCTATTTTTTTCCATTCTATGTGACGTAGCCTTCTTTGGTAACGCAACCTCGTTTGTATCGGTTAGATCAAACGTCGCAGTAGCAGGTTTTGGAGCGATCGGTTTTTGTTTAGCAGCAACAGGTGACATGTTAGTTAAGTCAACAGTCGAGGACTTGAGAGTTTTCTGCCCAGTCGACTTTGATTTCGAAACCTCGGGAGTTGTATTGGTTAGGTCTAACGTCCCAGATGTACTGGGTTTTGGAAGAGTCTTTTTAACTTTAGTATTCGCAGGAGTTTTTCTATTTGGCTCTTCAGGTGGTTTCGGAGCAATCGGCCTTGGGTTCTGTATGATGACATTTTTTGTGTCCATAGGGTCAGAAGACGGTTTAGCCGGTTTTGTATGTAAATCAGCACGGGTTATAACTTCGATTGTTCCCGTTTTAGTTATTCTAAGTATATCGCCCGGTTTGCATGCCGTTCTATTGGCTGTGGGGCTAATTTCAGGTTTCTTAGCAGCGGAAATGGGCTCGCTCGGTGCGGTGTTGAACGAACTAACTGGAACTATTTTCGGTTGCGCGTGAGTTGTCTTTGGTGGTTCTGTGGTGGAGTTTAATGCTGGCAACGGAAGTTTATCAGACGGTATGAGAACATACTGAGGTTGTGCGCCGTTGGGCGACATGACTTGTCGTAGCACCAATTTCTGTGGTGTTGTTAATTGGGAATGGGTGGTTGGAGCGGAGTGGTGAAGAAGGTTCTGAATGGGCGGGAGAGGGAGTTTGACTCCCGGGTTTTGTGCGCTGGTGAGTGATACGGGGACTGGTGGCTGATGCGGGGCCATGGGGGCTGTGGGGGCCGCGGCGGTTATTGTCGTTAGAATGCTCGGCGGGAGGGGTTCCTCGTCGTCGCTGTCTAAACAGATGGTGTCGTCATTCGGCAGGATTCGTTCGGGCACGACCGGTGTCGGTGCGCTGGCTTGAACGATGGTCGGTGCAGCTGTAGCTGCAGTTATGTTTAGCTTTGGTATTTGTACTGGCGGGGGCACGTAAGGCCTTAGGATGATTTTAGGTGGAGTTACTAATTTAGGTGTCGATACAGGGGATTCGTTTCCGGTGCCGACGGTAACCCTAAAGCCTTGTGGTGTTTCTAAGCCGCGTGTGACTGGCTTGTAGAGCAAGTTGTTGAGGACGATGGGCTTGGTGGTAGGCGCGAGTGGCGCGGGGGGCGCGGGCGGGGAGGGTGCCGCGGGCGCGTCGCCGATGATGACGTCATCGTCGTCGGGCAGGATGCACTCGATGCGCGGCTCCACGCGCTCGCTCTTCAGCTGCGGGAGGCCGAACGCTGGTCTGCCTCCTATACACGCAGCTGTCTTGATACTAAACGAAAAATATCAGTGTTACTGGGTTTTACCATTGGAAATTTCTCAGTAGCAGCTCGAAGTCTGGATTTGTGCCAGGTTTCAGGTGGTTTGGGCAATAGGCTCGCCCCCGTCACATGGGACTTAAACATATCTGGCGAAATGTGTGTGTACTATAGGTACAAGTCTGGCTAACCCTTTGGGGAATACAGGCGTAATGTTGTGTTATTAGTTATAACATACATCACACCTATATTACTCAAAGGGGGTAGGCAACCTACGAGGCAATCATAAACTTATAAATAGTATAAAATAAAGTTATCTTTCATGTTGGTCTGTGTGAGCGCTTAGTTCTTCTAAACTCCATGATTAATTTTTAAGCGGTTTTCACCACAATTTGGAGAATTGATTAATAATAATGTGTAGCCCCATTCCGGAAGGTTAATTAGTATAATACATTGTATTAAACTTAAATTTGATTTGGTTGATTAAATACAATCTGTCGAAGTGGGGGATTACTAATCCATCCAACATCCAGAGTGAGTGTGGTGCTTCTGATCAGACCATGCCCCACTTGCTGGAGTGTCCTAGGTGTCCATTTATTTGCACTAAACACAAGACCTAATGAACGCCACTGATGCCGCAATCAGCGTGGCAACCTACTGGGCTCAAAAAATATAAAAAAAATTCCATCGACACGAAAAGTACTTAATTTTTACAAAGAAATCTCGATATTTGTCACATCGTAAAAACCTTGCGAAGCAGGGGCGGGTCGCTAGTCTATAACAATTTGAAGACTTGTATCTAAATATAAATACTTACAATCCAACAGGCACCACAGCGCTATTAACATTAGCTGCGGGCGGTGTGACCATGGCCTTGACCTCGGCAGCCTTTGCCTTAACCTCAGCAGCCTTTGCCTTAACCTCAGCAGCCTTTGCCTTATTCATAGCTAATTTCTGCTGAATCATATCTTCTCGGAGTTTAGCACTTTTGGCTTTGGAACTCTTTGCAGTTTCCTCGAAGGTCTTCTGCGTTTGAATCATCTGTTCCTTCATCTGTATGTTGGCAACAGCATCGTCGGCCGATGAGGCAGCAGCTTTAGGATTCGCGCTGTGCATTTTCTTTAGTATCTCTTTGCCTATTACCTGTTGGGAGTGAAGTGTTTTTATGAAGATATAAAGAGGAAAAATAACTATTTTCCTTTTAACTGTTTGGTGAAACTTATGCAGGGTGGCAGGGACATCGACGCGCAACCTGTTACCATGGAAATTTTTTGTCGTTTATTTAAAAAAAAAACGGTTTTTCACATAACTTTTAAGACGTTATCATTGGGTGAAATTTATTGTTTGCTGCATAAATTTAAACAAAAATGCTATTGGATTAGAAATATTTATTGTATTTTTGACTTGCTTTTGCCCGCGACTTCATCCGTGTGGATGTCGGAAAATATCCCACGGGACTAATTATATGTATAGGTATATTATATTAAAAAATCGTTCGAATTTACGTTAAGTTTACTTCGCGGGTTCGCGCTAGTGCTTCAGGTCTATCTGTGTTTGTAATCTATCTATACAAATAAATAAAATTGAAGTGTCTGTTTGTAATGTGAAAATAACAACTTTTTACTAAATGCATATGACAGTATATACGGTACTTACAACAACAAAGTATTTTTTTTTAAATTTGTCTGTGTTTTTTCCGGCTAATCTCCGAAAAGGTTGGACCGATTTTGACGGGACTTTCACTAGCAGATAGCTTTAAATTCTTTTTGCGTTTGGTAGCTCAATTCTCGAGGATAGTTATAGGCTATTTAATATCACGCTGCGACCCTTAGGAGCCGAGCAAAAAGAAAAAAGTCAAGGAACACTAAGCGAAAACGAAGTAATAGCGCGGGCAGGCGATGCGATGCGCCGGGATGGGTCGGGGGGACAAGAAATTTCACGTGGACGAAGTCGCGGTCAGAAGCTAGTATGATAGATAGTCTGAGTGTTGCAAAAAAAAAAAACAGTGAGCTTACCTTCACAGCTATATCATAGATAGGTCCGCTACACACATCCTTGCCAGTCTGTTCGGCCTCTTTAAACGCTTTCAACGTACTATACTGTGCAGCAAGCGTAGCCGCATCTTCATCTAGCATAGGATTACCAACCAAGTACGTATGCGCTACAATATTTATAAAATTCTGATTCTTTAACAAAGACGTCGGTAAGGGCACTATTTCCTCGTTCGAAGGGTTTGGTACAGGTTTTTCAGGTACCCTTTTAGGACTATCTACAAATTTCTCTGCAGTTGCGAGGTGTAATATTGGATCCTCATCATCACTTAGTAGAATGCTAGAGTAGTCTCTTACTGCGGGTTTACTGACACTCGCGGTTGGTTCATCCTGAATTGGTTTGCTAGGTATTTTAGGTAAATCCTTTTTTTCTGGTCTAGAGTAAGTTTTAATAATTCTATCTTTCGGTTTTCTAGGACCAGGTTTCTTAGGAATACTAGTGTATTTATCTTCATTCATAATACTTGGTTTCTCATTGGTCTTAAAGCTGTCAAAATCTGTCACTAATTTTGGTGATTCATCAGCACTCATAGTGCTTTCGTCTGTATCGACCACTTTTGAGGGCGAGTTTTTTGACTTTTTTTTTGGTTTGAAACTGGCAAAGTCTTCGTCCGGTACAAAATCGGTATCTCTTGCATCGAAATCGTCATCATCTAAATTGATGACTACTTCTTGTGCTAAAGAATCGATACTTTTTTCAGCTGCTATTGCTGCTTTTCTCTTTGTCCTTAGTTCGGGTTCGTCAGATTTCCTTTGATTTGTATAGAAAGTGCTGGGAGTGGGGTCACTCGTTATCAACTCTGGGTCAGCGTCGCTTGTCAATGCATTCGGTTCCGCGGAATTGTTGATAGACTCGCACATGATGTTAGTGACCATAGGAAGGGACATGTGCTGTGGGAGTAACACCCTCGCTATACTGGCAGTCAGATCATCTGACATATCTTCCTCACTGACATGTCCTCTCTTCATTATATTTCTGACTTTCTTGACTAGATTGGCTATGTCAGGCGTTCCCTTTTTATTTTGGAAGTCATATCTGATAAGTATGTCTGTGATTTTTTCCACCATGACTTCTTCTTGGCTGATGGCGTCAAAAGGTTGTCGGTCCACGGATGAAGTGGATGCCACGTAATTCATGTATTGTTTACTGGTTCCTGGTCTGATGATGGAAGGTTCTTTTCTTGGGCCGCTTATGGTTTCTGGTTTGTTGTTGTCTTGTATGGGTATGCAGCACTTGATGATGGAAGATTTCTTTCCCTTCTTAGTTTTAGGTTCGTTAGGGTTGTAGTCTTCGCTGGTGCCTTCTTCTTTGACGACGGTGGCTGATGCAGACGCTTGCGCGTTGTCGTGAATACGCTTTAACGCAACCGTTGGGATGTTCACGATTAGTTTGTTTTCCATTTCTGTGAAAAATTTAATTATGTTAAGTTTATGTTGTATGCCTCGTTGGTCTAGTGGTCGCAAGCGCTACTGCTGAGCATTTGGTCCTGGGTTCAATTCCCGGGTCGGGTGAAGTGTTATTGGGTTTTTCTATCTGGAATTTCTCAGTAGCAGCCCGGAGTCTAGATTTGTGCCCGTTTGATGGCAATAGGCTCGCCCCCTATTACATGGGACTAAACATAACTGGCAAAATGTGGGTGTACTGTAGATGCACCTCTGCGCGACCTTTCGAGGAATACAGGCGTGAAACTATGTTATGTTAAGGAATTTAAAAAAATATTAAAGTGAGTTTATTTTTGTTTGTCTGTTTTAAATTGAAATCGACAACAAAGCATACCTTGCTGTCTATTTTTTTTGTTAAGTCAATGTCTACGGAAACTATGTATTGTATTTATTTTTAGCTGACTTTTATTATGAGTTGGCTTAATTTTATTTATATTTACTTCTGGTAGGACCTCAAAAAAATAGTTGTGGAAATAGAAATACTTATTCATTGTGATATTCAAGTAGTATTAATACAAGTTATAGTTACGTTTATGCGCCTGCTCTTGCTGGAACTGCATCCAAGCTGCGTTCCGCTCATGCTCAGGCAGGCCCTGCTCGCTAGATCCTCGTAGCAGCGAGTCGTGCTCATGTACTGCATGTAGTAGCACGTCACGTGCTACGCGTAGCAGTGCTACGTCGTGCACGCCTACGGCTACGCCACCTGCTACGCATGAGCCGCCTTCGTCGAACCTGAACAGGAAAACTCTATTCAGTCACGTCAACGTTGCTGAAAACCAGTGGTCTCGAACGTCATAGAGCGAGATCGGTAGAGTTGCCAGCTAAAATTGGTATATTTGTACCCAAAATCGGTATTTGACAAAAAAATACAATATTTAATCAAATGACTAATTTATAACGAGAGCCCATATCGGTAGAAATACCGAAAAATCGGTAGGTTCGAGACCAGTGCTGAAAACCAGTGCCGTGGCTCTGTCTCGCATAGTGTCACAGCATTATGCTGAACGATGACCATTTTGCGTGGATGTGACGCATATTTTCCCCACAACTATGTATCAAAATGCAAAGGAGGACTAGGAATATTTAAGGTTGTTATTTACTTGTATAGCTCGGTGAGTTCGGCCATATTGTAATGGCGGTCGATCTGCTGTTCGTCGACCACGCGACAGGCGACGGCTTGCTTTGTAACTGAACGTTCGTAAATCTTCTGTTCCATTGTACCCTGAAAAATTAGAATTGTTAATAAGAGAGTTCTCTTATACTCTTAACATTTTTATAGCAATTTGTACACGAAAACAAAAAAGGGAGGATCTCGCAATGTCGGTGAAAAAGATTGGCCTCGACGCGTGCCCACTTTTATGCTATTAATCTTATAAGAAATTATTGATTCAGTTCTTAGGTTTAGCATCTTCCCACGGCGGATAGCGCGCGGAATTTAATTTTTATGACATGAATGGTCATTGATTTCAATGCTTGATAGGTGTCGCTGCCTTTGTTTTTATTAGGGTAAGCCGGGGTTTTTGGACTTGTATGACGTACCGTCACTGACTCGGAAGGTGCTCTATATGTGATGAGTGAGCTAGTAGATTGTGACTCACCATAGCGACCAGGCGGTATATGTAGCAGTCCTTCTTCTGTCCAAAGCGGTAGACTCGGAAGATGCTCTGTATGTCGTGCGCGGGGTTCCACGACGTGTCCATGATGATGACGCGGTTAGCGGCTGTCATGTTCAAGCCTAGACAACCAGCGCGGGTTGATACCAGGAACAATCTGGATTGGAAATGTGAGTTGTTTTATTGTCTTGATTAAATATGTGTGGAAAAAAGGTGGAGGTACACAGGGTGTAATAACACCGTCCATATTTCGCAATGTAACAATGACTTCCCTATACGGCCTGAGTCACCATCATCTTAAGCTAAATGTTGTTATCGTAAAATCATCATCCTGTTAGCAGACCAAAGTTTTTTTAAATTAATAAACCTTATAACCAGTGTCTTAAAATGCAAGTGATTCCACGCAGGAGACGAAGACCTGTGAATCAGTTCAATGTCTGCGTCGATGTTCGTATAACCACATCCAATTTTGCACTTTATGCCACTAACGCTAAAGTTTATTATTCTGTATCATCAAACATCGCAGAGCTATAGGGAATATTACAAGCGGTAATTGGGTACAAACTCACTTAGTCTTATAGTTGTTGTCAGCGTTGAACTCGCGGCACCATTTCTGCCGCACCTCGGCCGGAACCGACCCGTCTAGCCGAAAGTACTCGTGCCCTAACGACCACTTCCTAATCTTCTTCAGAAAATATTCTAGAGCATCCAGGCAGAAGAGTGACGTGGAGAATATTAGTCTGAAGACACGAAAGATTTATATTTGAATTTGTCATAATTCTAAAATTCAAATTAATTTATTTGCATAACACAGGTTTATGGGATGTTACAAAAGATTAGATTAGGTACAATTTAAAAGAGACTGACCCAGACCCAGTTGTTTCTTGAAACACCGAAACAAACTGAGGAGTTTGTTTCGGTGTTTCTTCTCAGAGTAGTCGGATAGGAAACACCGACCTCCTCTAGTTTTAGGGTTCCGTACTCGAAGGGCGCTAAACAAAACCCTAAGCCTCCGCTGTCCGTCCGTCTGTCTGTCAGCGGGCTGTATCTCATGAACCGAAAACACGAATAGGTAGACAGTTGAAATTTTCACAGATTGTGTAGATTTCTATTACCGCTATAAGAACAAATAATAAAAATAAAATAAAATTTAAAATGAAAGGGGGTCGGTCCACATACAATAAACTTGTGATTTTTAAATTTTTTTTTCTGATCCTAACCTGTAGGATGGCCAATAAAGTTGTTAGTTTTAGACCATTTTTGTTCGAGCTCTATCGCAATAACTAAACAAGTTAAGAATTTGAAACTTCTGTATATCATGTACCAAATATTGTATTTAATCAACAAATACTAAAAACGCTGATTCATAAGATATTTTGTTTAAATATGAACCTTTCGTGTGGGAGTACGACTTACACTTGGCCGGTTTTTTCAATACATTGACGTGTCTTTGAATACTACTTACAGAAATAAATATAATTTCGCCAGTTTCCCAATTTCATTTGACCCGGTATATGTGAACGAGCGCGGAGCGCGTATCATGCTCACAAGTGACTATACAATCCTGACTGTGAAAACTCACGCTCCGAACCAAATGTTTTGTGGCTTAAACTTTTCTTAAGCCACAAAACTTCGGTTCGGAGCGAGATTTACATTTCTATACATTCTTATTCTATGCTTAAACTATTATGTTACTTACACTTTATCTCCTAACGCGATGCACTCGTCCAGTATCCGGAACACTACAACGAACTTGTTGGAGCTATCAAGAGTCTCCAACATATTGCCGCCGTCCAAGTATTCCAGCCACCATAGATCTTCAGTCGCATTCGGCTTTATTTCTTCCAGGTCCTCGGTCGCTAAGTCATCTTCGAGTTTCTCCGCTGTGAAAATATTGATGCGGTTAGAGTGTATACAGACGAATGCAGAATTAAAGCCTGATTTACACGGTACGATTTAATTGCCTGTGGCATGCCATAAGTTGAAGCAATAATAAAAGTCGCACCATCTAAACAGTGTTTAGACGATGCAAGTCATTTGTTGCTTCAATTTTATTGTATGCCACAACCAAAAAACTGGCATCGTGTAAATGAGCCAATAGTTTGGCAAAGTATGAATGCACTACTGTTAGAGCTAAATAGTAAACGCATGCGTGAGAACTCTATGGTTACTCTTCAAAATTGGAAACGAAAAAGTCTTGGTCATACCAAATTGTATGACCAAGCTCAGTAATCAGTGGGAAACGAAGATGCGCAACAATGTTTTAGGAATATATTTTTGTAGCTGGCAACATGCAATGTTGTAGTGTTGATGGCAACACGCTAATGTTCAGTATTCAAAATAAGCAAACGTTGCAAGACATTATTAATAAATAATAATAAAAATCATTTTATTATTAGGCAACTGAGGCCCATAGACAAACAACATAACACAACACATTATTGCAAGCAACATAACTATGATGCAGCGCAACTGTTCCTCAACTTTGTTTCAAATAAATTGCGGCTTTAATGTATTACGTTAACCTGTGTGATGTTTGTTGTTATGGATATAATGTATTGTGGAGTGAAACAAACATGTGCGTACGAAGTTATTGGACGAGATACCTGTACTTTCCTCTTTCATTTCCATCGCTTGAAACAACAAATTAAAACAATTCATATTTTGACACATAGAGATTAAATCGCTGCTATAGAAAAAGGGTGTAGGCACACTGTGCCATAGACAGCATCAAATATCATTGAAGTCTGGCGACGCGACACTCACAAACCTATTCTTCGTCGTTAATACAATAGCGATGATGATTAAAAATTTTTTTGTCCGTCAGGAAGATTATTAAATAATAAACATGACATAACATCACGCCTTGTTTCCCCAAAGGGTTAGGCAGAGGTGTACCTATAGCACACCCGCAAAAAATATTAAAAAATGTAATTTTTCTTTTTTTACGTAATCAAAAGGTTACGGCGATACATTGAGTTAAAATGTGACGTCATGACGTCAAGCCATGCTAGATTTTATACTTATGTAGTTGTGACGTAGTGAGTCCCCACTCCCCAACTTGAATGCGTTTTATCTAAATATTTTTTTTATTAATAAGATAAAGCAAAAAATACGTGTTTAATATTTTTTTTGTTATCTGACTGACGGACTAAATAGAATTTCTTTTTTTTTACCCAGGCATTATCCTTATTCAATCGCAGTAGCTAACACAAATTTTATGCCCGCTTGAAACACATATGACCAAAAGCGTTTAGCGCTAAACGTATTTAAAACATCGTTCTGTTTCTGTCAATCGTTTGAAGATGACAGAGACAGAACGATGATTTAAATTCGTTTAGCGTTAAGGCGAAAGCGACAGGTATCCCGGGAAATACAAATTTTCTTACGTTTTTTGCAATTTGCAAGTCAGTATTAGGTTGTATGTTGATCAAAATATGATAAAATAATATCAAAATATGTCAAAAGTATGTATTTACAGAATTATAATAATTAAAGTCATCAATACAACTCATATTTGTTACGGTCGCGGACGATACTTTAATCACACAACTTTTGATTTGCAAATTGCAAAAAACATAAGAAAGTTTGAATTTCGCGGGCGACCTGACGCTTCCCCCTTAAATAGATTTAGGCGTCGGATGTGTTTAAAACTTTCAATGCTAACCAAAATACGCATAATCACTAGCGTACCCAAAAATAGCAACGTTTCATCTGTAAGATTCAGGAGGCGAGTTCTTGGCGTATGGATAACTTTGTAGAGAACCCGGGATCCGGGTCTTTGGCGTTGAAAGTGTTAATAATAATTTGTGGTGATCTAAAAAATAAACATACCTTTAATCCTGTTCTTCTCATCCCGATCTCTAGCCTTCGTCTGAAAATTATGCAACACCTGAGGATGCGACCATATCTTCTGTAGTATATGGAAGTCCTTCAATATGCTCTGTTTAGTCTTGTTCCCATAGTTATGCAAGTAATGCTTGTACAAGTCCCACTGGCATGGCGTGAGAGTAATAAAAACTGTATACTCATGCTTTTTAGGCAAGTATGGGTAGAGTACTGAAGCTTCTTGTCTTTGGAGGCAACCTTCTAGTACTTTGTGTAGGATGTGTGTACGAGCTTTCATTAATTTTATGTCTTCTTCTCTTGAGTCGCGGTGCTGACCGTTCATTATTGGATTTTCGAACCTATGGGAAGGAAATAGAAAAGAGCTGATAATCTTCAAACAAATGAATAGATTTTCTTGAAGCATAGCTAAGAACACTCTCGATCAAGTCACCTTTTATACAAAAAAAAATCGAAATCGGTTCAGTTGTTTGGGAGCTACGATGCCACAGACAGATACACACGTTAAACTTATAACACCCTTCTGTTTCCGTCGGGGGTTAACTATGATAAAACATACCGGATTGGCTAGAATAAGCAACAAAGTAAGAGATATTAAGAAATCATTAGAGTGAGACTTTTCCCAGAAGCGGGACATTAAAGGTTGAAAAACCTACTTCGCAGTGAACTTCAAATCTTCAACTTACCGATTAGAATACTCCGCATAAGTTCCCAGCAAATTAGGCTTGACAAAGTTCACCATACAATAATATTCTCTCAAATTATTCTGCATCGGCGTACCAGTCAGTATAATCCTTCTTTTCGTGACAACCCTGCTCATTGCTACCGCGAGAACAGAACAATCGTTTTTTAATAAATGGCCTTCATCACAGACTATTATATCTGGACCGGGGTCGAGTAGGGCTGTACGTATTTTGTTGACGATAGTAGGTCGAATATCGTCGAGAAACGGATCGAGAGTCGATAGACTTCGGAAGAGTTCGTATCCTATGATGAATATGCCGCCTCCGTTATACCAGTCTTCTAGCTGGTAGGCGCGCTCGTATGTTTTTTTGAGTTTTGATAGCTCGAATACCTGTTTGAATGAGATGTTGGAGATTTAGGAACAGTACTATTTATCGATAAAATTGTGTTAAGAGTTCTACCGACCAGGAGCGGACTGAGTGTTTTTGTTTGTTTTGATTGTTCGTTACCACAGCTTTATTTTGTATGATAAGTAGCACGATAATCTAAACAAAGGCATAACAACCGCACAGTCTTAGTGAGTGGAGCTCAAGAGCGGAGCCACACTGATAACGAAGTGAAACGAAGCTAAGTTCGTTTAGCTTCGCTCATGTAGCTACCGCGTCTTTTCATACTTCGGTTCATAGTTCGCAGTGTGAACCGAAGTATGAAAAGACGCGGTAGCTACATGAGCGAAGCTAAACAAACTTAGTTTCGTTTCGTTCTCAGTGTGGCCTGCGCTTAAGACAAGGGAAGATTATTAAGCTACGGACGCTTTGCGTCAATTTTTTTGTAATAACTAAATATGAATACCTGTAATTTCCTCTTTATTTTACGTTGCTTGAAAAAAGAAATGAAACAGGTTCGTCATATGGTACAAGATTATTTTATTTTTAAACTAGCTTCCGCCCGCGACTTCGTCCGCGTGAAATTTCTTGTTCCCCCGACCCACCCCGTAACATTGCATCGCCTGCCCGTGCTGTTACTTCGTTTTCGCTTAGCGCTCGTTCTTTTTTTTTTTTTTTTTGCTCGGCTTCTAAGGATCCTAGCGTAATGTTAAGCCTTCCTCAAGAATTAGGCTATAAAATGCAAAAAGATTTTTTCAAATCCGACTGACAGTGACAGAGATTAGCGCGTTCAAACAGTCAATAAAAAATAATATGTGTCGAATAGACTAGGCGCATTTTTCTTACTTTAAGCATTTTTATACCCGTCGGAATTTCTAAAAAAAAGGTCCGATTGGAATGATTTAAAAAAGAATTTACATGTACTTAATCAACCTTGATTATGAAACTATTTAATTGGATAAGGATTAATACCATGATTATGAAAACACCTTCGCAAATAATGCATTATTTTATAATAAATTTAATTACCATTAAAAAAGTTATAGTGAGCCAACCTTAAAAGATAGATATATGCTATCGTGGACTTTTTTTTAGAACTTTTTAAGAGGAACAATCCTGTCATACATGATTTTTGCGTAACTAACCGTTTACGCAGCGCACGCAACGGAAACTCGCAAAAGGAATAAATTTTCCCCGTTTTTGCAACATTTGTCATTGATGCTACGCTCCTATTGGTTGTAGCGTGATGTTATATAGCCTACAGCCTTCCTCGATAAATGGGCTATCCAACGCTAAAAGAATTTTTATATTCGAACCAGCAGTTCCTGAGATTAGCGCGTTCAACCAAACAAACAAACTCTTCAGCTTTATAGTATTAGTATAGATATTTTATAGACGGTGCCAACTTCCTGTCTGCCTTTTGCGCAGAGAGCAAGAGCTAAGTGGACAACTCTTTAGTTTACTGCTAAGTTCGAGTCAGGTCAAGAAGTTTAGCAGAGACTAAACTTTACTTTTTTAATACTACGCTTGTTGTTGTTACTGTGATCTACTTCTATTACTACTGCTTACCTTGATCTGATTCGTTACTGGTCCAATCCATTTGTGTATCTCATCAACCCAATTGAGTACCGTCGATAGAGGGCAGCACACGAGAACGCGTTGCATTTTCACGCCAGGATGAGTCAATACCTGGGAATAAATGACATAAATTACGTTTTTATACAGCGCAAAATTGACTACGAAGATTGATTGCACATGTGACTTGCACCGTCAATAGACGTAAGCGCCAGAGCGTAGTTATCCCCTACGTCACGTTAACACTAATGTAATACATCGCTACGCAAGCCTCAAGGATTGTAATTCAATACATAGCCGATCATTGTTGGACATAGGTCTGTTCCAGGTAGCGCCACAACCTACTTAAGTTGTGGCGTAAAGTATAGGACGGAGATTCCTTCGTTCTATACTTTTTCAGACTATCCCAGCAGTTCTTTTGTAGCAGACGGTCCATCTCGCTGGGTAGCGCCCCACGCTACGTTTGCCGGTTAGCAGTCTCCACTCACGGACTCGTTAGTTCCAACGGCTATCAGACACCTTCCTATAGCATCCTATGGTTGAAGGAAATAACCGTGCCGAACTTACCGTGTGTAACAAAGCCAGCACTTGCAGCGTTTTGCCAAGTCCCATGCAGTGGGCGAGGATGCAGCCTCCACCCGGTCGTCCCGCCGCGAGCTCTGCTAAGCTCTCGAAGCAAGCGTCCCACATAAACTTTACGCCTTCGTACTGTAGAAAAACAATTATGGATATAATATAATACAGATATCAATCGCCCCCTATTACATGGGACTTAAACATACTTGGCGAAATGTGGTTGTGCTATAGGTACACCTCTGCCCAACCCTTTGGGGAAACAAGGCGTGATGTTATGTTATATCAATCCAACGATCACATCATTAACACATAACTTACACATTTCTAATGTGCTAAATCTTATCATCGAAATGCAATAACACTCTCTCGTTAGTCAGCACGACTTTTACTAATGACATCGGAGAGGTGCAAAACCATCGAAATGAAGTTACACTCTCTAGTTAGTCAGCACGGCTTTTACTAATGACGTCGGAGAGGTGCAAAACCATCGAAATGAAGTTACACTCTCTCGTTAGTCAGCACGGCTTTTACTAATGACGTCAGAGAAGTGCAAAACCATCGAAATGAAGTTACACTCTCTCGTTAGTCAGCCCGGCTTTTACTAATGACGTCGGTGAGGTACAAAACCATCGAAATGAAGTTACACTCTCTCGTTAGTCAGCACGGCTTTTACTAATGACGTCGGAGAGGTGCAAAACCATCGAAATGAAGTTACACTCTCTCGTTAGTCAGCACGGCTTTTACTAATGACGTCAGAGAAGTGCAAAACCATCGAAATGAAGTTACACTCTCTCGTTAGTCAGCCCGGCTTTTACTAATGACGTCAGAGAAGTGCAAAACCATCGAAATGAAGTTACACTCTCTTGTTAGTCAGCCCGGCTTTTATTAATGACGTCAGAGAGGTGCAAAACCATCGAAATGAAGTTACACTCTCTCGTTAGTCAGCACGGCTTTTACTAATGACGTCAGAGAAGTGCAAAACCATCGAAATGAAGTTACACTCTCTCGTTAGTCAGCCCGGCTTTTACTAATGACGTCAGAGAAGTGCAAAACCATCGAAATGAAGTTACACTCTCTCGTTAGTCAGCACGGCTTTTATTAATGACGTCGGTGAGGTACAAAACCATCGAAATGAAGTTTCAATGTCTCGTTAGGCAGCCCGGCTTTTACTAATGACGTCGGTGAGGTGCAAAACCATCAAGCTGAAATAAATACGCGGTTAACAACTTATTTGTTTTTAATGATAGTAACTACGGGGTTTACCGACAAAAATTTACTAACACGCTGTCAAATCTTACTAAACTGTTAGTTGACCGAAACAACAGCAGCCAATCAAATCACTTGACGTAACATTTGACAACAGATTCATTTTAATTAATTTAAAGATGATTGTAATTGTTTATTTATTTTATATTTTTATTTATGTACTTCTGATTTTTTATTTAGCTATAATAATATTATGGTGGTATGGTTATCAGTCACCCTTTAGTAATTTCGATATAAACGTAAAATAAAATCCATTATTTTACGATAAATAAAACCATTTACATTTGAAAAAAACGTGTGCGGTCGGGGGACCCCGTCAGGAACGAAGTTCCATCTCACGTACAATTTAAAACAAAAACAAAATTTTCGCTGCCACCATTTTGAATTTACATTTTGACCTCACTATCGGCTTTAACACCCTCGAAAACTATGAAAACGACACCCATGACGAAAAATTTCAAAATTTTCGCAGCCGCCGTCTTGGACATTTATTTTGACTTTACTATCGGCTTTAGCGCCCTAGAAAACCATGAAAACGATACCCATGGCAAAATTTGAAAATTTTCGCGGCCGCCATCTTCGATTACATTTTGACCTCACTATCGGCTTTAGTGCCCTCGAAAACTATCAAAACGACACCCACGACGAAAAATTTTAAAATGTTCGCAACTTGGATTTACATTTTGACCAAATTTACACATTCTCTCTTTCTCTATCGAGAGACAGAGAGAAAATGTGGATTCGAAAGAAGAAAGTCGCATGGAGGGGCATAACGTGTATGCATGAAGTATGAACGCTTTGTCTCGTGACGATTTCTACCGCAAGTCGCGTTAAAGAACTTCGTTCCAAAAATAAATCGAAAGCGCAGTAATTTCAAAAATATTACGCAATACCTGTCGTTATTTTGCCGTTATTTTTGTAAATGGAGTATACTTTCTATCTAGATTACATACCTGATGAGCCTTCATAACTTTGGTGAAGAAGGGGTGCACGGTGACGACGGGGCGGTTCTCTTCGAAGTCGTACTCCAGACACACCTCGTCGTTAATGACTAGCACGTTCACGCCCTCTTCGCAGCCCAATAGCTCCCTCTGTACGAACGAGACGAAGTTTGATGGCAGTGCAAAATAAACCTTGTTCAGTAAAAATAGGGTATATTTCGTATTAGTCAAGAAACGCAAATAATTTGACAAGGGCCAGCTTTACAAGTGCAAGATGTTGGCATTTCACGAACGCGTGTCAATAATTCCAATTTACACCTTACCAGCTGTGCCCGCAACTTCGTTTGCGTGGACGTCGGCAAACAACTAATAAAATAATTAGAGTTCCGCGCAAAAAAATGAAAACCCTTGAAATTATGAACAAAAAGTCGAATTTTAATTTTTTTTTTGCATTTGGTAGCCCAATTCTCGAGGATAGTTATAGGCTATTTAACATCACGCTACGACCCTTAGGAGCTGAGCAAAAAGAAAAAAGTCAGAAAGAACACTAAGCGAAAGCGAAGTAATAGCGCAGACGGGCGATTCAACGCGACGGTTGGCGACAGGTCGGGGGACGAGGCAGTTTTATTAAAATGTGGCTGTTATTTTAGTATACTGTGTATCTTACGACATCCACGCGAACGAAGTCGCGGGGCACAGCTAGTCTAAAATAAAAGTAGCCTAAGTTACTTCTTATAACATCAGCTATCTGCCTGTGAAAGTCCCGTCAAAATCGGTCCAGCCGTTTCGGAGACTAGCCGGAACAAACAGACAGACAAAAATTTTAAAAATTGATTTTTCTTTATAAGTACCGTATTATATACTTTCATATGCATTTAGTACAAAGCTGTTATTTTGACATTACAAACAAACACTTCAATTTTGTTTATTTGTAGGTATGTGTAGAAGATTATCTATACTAATATTATAAAGCTGACGAGTTTGTTTGTTTGGTTGAACGCGCTAATCTCAGGAACTTCTGGTTCGAATTGAAAAATTATTTTAGTGTTGGATAGCCCATTTATCGAGGAAGGTTATAGGCGATATACCATCACGCTATGGCCAATAGGAGCGGAGCATCAATGAAAAATAATGCAAAAACGGGGAAAATTACTTCCTTTGAGAGCTTCTGTTGCGTGCGCTGCGTAAACGGTTAAAGTTATGCAAAAAACATGTATGACGGAATTGTTCCTCATAAAAAGTTCTAAAAAAAGTCCGCAATAGCAATATGTCTATCTTTTAAGGTTGGCACACTATAACTTTTTTAATGGTTATTAAATGTTATAAACTAATGCATTATTTGCGAAGGTGTTTTCATGAACATGGTATTAATCCTTACCCAAATAAATAGTTTCATAATCAAGGTCGATTAAGCACATGTAAATTCCTCTTTAAATTATTCGAATTGGACCTTATGTTTAGAAAGTACGACGGGTATAAAAATGCTTAAAGTAAGAATAATGCGCTTAGTCTATTAGTTACCTACACATTTAATTTTTTATTGACTGTTTGAACGCGCTAATCTCTGTCACTATCAGTCGGATTTGAAAAAATCTTTTTGCATTTTATAGCCCAATTCATGAGGAAGGCTATAGGGTATTTAACATTACGCTAAGACTCTTAACCCTAGGACCCTTAGAAGCCGAGCAAAAAGACAAAAAAGTAACATCAAGCGCTAAGCGAAAACGAAGTAACAGCGCGAGCAGGCGACGCGATGCGACGGGGTGGGTCGGGGGAACAAGAAATTTCACGCGGACGAAGTCGCGGCCGGAAGCTAGTAATGATATAAGAGTCACAAGACGCGCGCTCGTCAATTGCATTATAAAACAAGTATTCAACATTTCACACACGTTACAACATGAGCAATCTGATCGATAAAATAGAACAGAAAGATGTTTATTTTATAGAAAAAGAAAAACTGATTGAATGTGTTCTTCAAAGATACAGTAAATAATTATCATTATGTTACAGTAAAAACAAGATTAGTATGTTCAGTAATATTTGTTTTGTTTCGTCATGCTTACCAATTTGGCCTGCTTAGCATTCAGTCTTCTCTTTCTCTCGAACTCTTCCATATTTGCCACTACAGTACTGCGCGCTAGGGATTTCTTGTCAATAACCTGTGGAACAATATTTGTTGAATTTAATGTTCTTGTGTCGAACACGTATTTACATACTACTATCGAATGCCCAGTTTTTCCGCTTGTTTATTTTTTGGCTGGATGCTTTGGATCAAAAATTAACGTTATACATAATATAATAGACAAAATATGTCAGCATTGTTACAAGTTGACAACCAAAACAGTAAAACAATTTAGGAACAGTCGGAAATGGCATCTATCCTTAACTTTATGGACCAAAGTCAGATCATAGGACGTTCAATGGACGATCCACCCATAGAACTAGGGCTCGAATGTTACCGAAACAGAGCCCTGTTTAGCTAACATTCGGGCAACGGTGACTACCGTCCTTAACTCAATTTTACCTTCACTTTCTAGATACAACAAATTGATAAGCTGACTTACCTTCCTAATGTTACGACGTCCTCTAAACAAGCTAGCTTGAGACCTTTTGGACATATAAGCGTCTGGCGATTCTCCGAACAGCTCCCTTGAAAGTATTCTGAAAAATGGAATAAACATTTTTAACTTTCTTAACCCAGAAAAAAAATCATGATTTACCCGCGCCTCCTTGCCTTCCCCTGTCATCAAACACGACGAAACATGCCCCAAAACACAATCCCTTCCCGCCAGCAGACACTTCGCCCAGAGTATATCTAGGTACAATATTTGAATTTGAATCTTCTGTAGTAAGTATACGCAAAATAATTAGATGAAACGGCTCTATTCAATGTATCTAAGTATGATCGCTGTGTACAAGTAGGTACTGTAGAGGCATTAACCGGGCGTCCCTTTAGCACGAAACCTTCACAAGTTGATTGATTGATTTAAAAAGACAAACGTTGATTTTGAAACTTAGAATAGGTGAAGAAAAATGAATGGAGTTGACAGTCGGCCTCCCGGCTCTGACTGATGGTGTATAGAAATATGTAATGGGATTATTTTATGATTAGAAGCATATTGAAAAGTGTTACGGCGTATTATTTGTACACACTAGTCCCCCTTCAGTTAACGGTTCGGCTAAAGAACCGGGCGGGTCGTTACAGTACCTACATTATTCAATATTATTGTATGTCCGTGAATCTGTTACCGATGCTGGGTATTTTAAACGTTTTTATTTACCAGAACATAATTATGATCTTATATTCCGGTGTTTATTTGTCAGTAGGCATTGAATAAAAAAAACCATGCATGTACGAGTAGAACTCGCGCCCTGAGGATTCCACGTCAAAGTTTTCAGATTGAAGAACAAACTTAACTATGCAGTAAAACATTTTTTTTATTTTTTTGTTAAATTGGAGAGTATACCGAATTGAATGAAATAAAGACTAAATGTTACTTCAAGATACGACCTAAAAATTTTCGATTCCGAATTGAAGGACAAACTTAACTATGTAGTTGAGAAAATATTCTCCCATACATTAGGTAATGAACGATTTTCGGATATTTGCCTGAACCTATTAGTGCTGTAAGACCTTGCTTCTTGCCAAATTTCATGATTCTATGATTTTACGATTTCATGAATCGAAAGAATAGAGTTTATATGGCCCATAGGTGTTTTAATTTATTTGCGAGTGTCAAAATATGCGACGTCAATGGCAATTTAAACCGCATATTTAACCTTCGGCCCGTCGCGCATCTTTTAATAACGCGGTTCGTCACGTGGGGTCCCTCAAAACCTCAAGAATAAAACGCCTATAAAACGCCTTAAAACTTGTATCTTTCTAACTATTCTAGCAGTTTCTTATTTATTTGTTTAATAACAATAAAATTACAAAAAAAAATATCAAAAATATTCATTTATTTACTCTTTAAACTTGAAATCTAAAATTAGGAACATAAATTTGTCTCTTTGAGATCACATCGGAGAAATAATATTTTTATTCTAACTAAATCAATGAACTTTAATTTATATTATACCTATATGAGATCACATAAGAACAAACAACATTGTAACATAAAATTTGGCTCGCACCAACAAAAAAAAAAACACAACTTTTATCAAACTAAATCAGACTAATTTTCCGTTTGGACACAGTCAGTACATACCAGTTTAGTATGTGTAGGGCATATGTTACCCTTACAAAAGTAGCAGATTCATTTGAATTTTCTATCTGTTCGTCTTGGACAATATCATAGGAGCGATGTCGTTTCCATCAGGTTGAATATTCTGAAGCTGGGGTGTGAATCGCTTTATGATCTGTTTCAATTCTCTAGACAGAGTTGAAATAGTGGCCTGCGATTGCAATTGAGGACGGCACAATTCAAATGCCAGTGTTTTCAAGAAATACTTGCGTCCCATTTTGTTATTTTGACTTATCAATCAATTCAATTTTACTTACGGGGTTCGTCGCGTGGGGTCTTTTACGGCCCTCGCGCCCAAAACACGTCTGTATCTCACTGCGCTGGCGTGCGAACCGAAGTTAGCGGCCATGCGCGCTAACTATAATCTGATTTCGGAGGGTACCTGAAGTACTAAAACTCCTGGACAGTTTTAAATGTGTTAATTTCACATTTTTCTAACACCTAGGCTTTCAAAGACCCCATGCGACGGGCCGAAGGTTAAATCAAGCTTCAAAGTCAACGTCTTTCAATTACAAAATTTAAACGAAATATGATCATTGCCCCATTCCCTTTATTTTCAATGAAATTCTTCATTGTGTAAAAACATCTGTTTATTTTGCATATACATACACTAGGCCTTTTTTTTTTTTGTGGATGGGAAATCATCAAATGACTTCTCCCGCTCTGGGCGGACCGGGAGGGCGTGTCAGACTTTTACTGACTAAAACCCACCCGTGTTCCTTCTGTTGCCTGTGCCGGGGCCACGGTAACTCTTTCGAACATCCCGCAACCCCAGCTGGCATCGGCCCTAGCGGACCCCGTCAATAGTGCTGACATCTCTTTGAGGCGCGCGTGGAACACAACGCGCCGTCGACTCGGGCTTGGTCCTTACCGGACGGCGAGCTACCCATTGCTCGCCGTCCGCAAGCCCGCGCCTACGGTGGCCGGGAATCGGACATACACTAGGCCTGAATTGAGAATCTTAGATCATATTCATGTTTTGGAACTAAAAACTCAATGTTGATGTGACAAAGTTCAAATTCCAATGTAAACAAATTTTATTTAGGACCTTGTACAAGTGTAAAAGAATTGAGGTCTATGTAAATGTGCCAAGTAAGTCGAAAGTTTATTAGGTTCCTCGGTTGTAAATTTGTGCTTTGAAAACTTACTAAGTTACATTATAAACTTTAGACTTTCTTTCAACTCTATAGAACTTAGCACCCATTTAGATCTCAATTCTTTTATCGGCGAAGCCGACAATCCCAAACATTGTGATCCGTCACAACCTTCACTCATTCCCCAAAAAAGGGAGCTAGTCATGAGAACACTATCTGTATGAAAAATTTCAAGACTTCTCGCGCTCTGGGCGGCGCGTGAGGGCGTGTCAGACTTTTATTGACTAAAACCACCCGTGTTCCTTCAGTTGCCTGTGCCAGGGGCCACAGTAACTCTTTCGAACATCTCGCGAACCTAGCGGGGGCCCTGCCAGCTAAACGGTTAGTTTTGGATATGTGAAAAAATTCACAGCAGTAGTATATACAACGAAGTTAAAAGCAAAACTCACAGCTACATAAGTAGGCTTTACAAGTTTACGAGTGATAGTTAACCAACTTACATTCGCAGTTGGAATGTACGAGAGAACATGTTTTTCAACTACAATGTTAAGTTTGTTCTTGGGATAAATTCATCCTAACTACGGAACTCTTCATTGTGCGTGGTCAGACACACACTTGGCCGGTATTAATAATCGTTTCGAGTGTGGTTTTAGTGGTTTTTTTTCATGTTTTTCTATTTCACAGTTTCTTTCCTACAATGTAATAAATTACGAAAATATTATTTACGCAAATAAACTGTATCTCAGCGCAGCCGAAAATTTGAGCGCAGTCCTCTCGCTTCAACAGAGCGACTGATTTGTGAAATAAAAATATGCTTGAAAATAACTACTTCCACGAACTAAGAACGTCTAAACTAAAAGGAATTTCGAAAAATGCCTACACGATTTTTTTCGCCTTGTATTAAATACAAATAATCATCTAATTTCTATCCTATTGGTCATTAGCATATCAAGTACAAATCGAAAACACGTAAAAATTAGAGGTAACTTCGTGATGTCTATAAATTGAGAAAATTTTAATATTTTGTGTTTCTGTTACTCATATGTTTTTATTTTATACCTAAGTCTTATCAATTTCATGAAAAATCAAATTGAAGATAAGCAATTTCGCTTTATTCCACCCCTTAATCATATTTTTACTACTACTCCATCGATTTTATCCTTGAAATGGCGATGGTGATGACATTCTAAGGCTCAGCAGAAACCAAAGAGGAGCGCAGAACCAAGTATATTTTGATGATATTGAATAATAAACCTTATTATTCTGTGGCCAGAGAGCAAACGAGAGCGCGCCGCGTTCTTAAGGACCGTATAATTCCATGAATTCCCTTGGTAAAGTGGGTGTTTTAATGTCTGAAACAATTGCCTTTGTAAGCAAATATTTCACGTTCAGTTGCACGGCTATTTGACCATGTGCGCATAATTTTACCCCCTCTATGAAACTAGAAGTGAGTGCCAAAAGAAATCTACGCGAGTCTATTCTGAGGAGCATGTAGTACAACTGCGGAAAGCGGTGAATCACTTGACCACAAATGTCCGCGATGGTAGTACATATAAGCTCGTTTGAAGATTTTACTAGACCCGTGTAGTAAAGAATAAATCTTCAAACAAGTGTTAAAATCTTTGAAGCTACCTGTATCTGGCGTCGGCTCAGATAGACTATAAATAAATATAAATATGTAGTTTTTCATACCAGAGTTGTTTCTGCCTCTCCAGGAAACTCTTGCCGGAGCGACGCGTGCGAGTGCTGCGCGGTCATATAGTGAGTCGGAGAAGCCACCTCGCCTCTCTATGAAGTCGCTCACAGCTTATTTGTCTACATAGAGTATAGTTTATATATTCATACCCGAGTTGTTTCTGCCTCTCCAGGAACCTCTTGCCGGAGCGGCGCGTGCGAGAGCTGCGCGGTCGTATGTGTGAGTCGGGGAAGCCACCTCGCCTCTCTATGAACTCGCTCACAAGCTTGGCGCGTTTGGCGTCGTCCAAACTGCGTACATTCAAATAAATACTTTGTATAATTATTTAAAAATTAACGTATTAGGTGATACGTGATGTTTCTTAACATCTAACAGCTTATAAAGCTTGTGTGCTTGCCGTACTGACAAACACGATTTCTCAACTCTAATCCACAAGTCCCATTACATAACGGCCTTTAGATGTCTGATCCAATAAATTCATTTTACACTACATCTTCAAACTCGGTTTTGGAAATACAGTAGTTTGTCGGACTCTGTGTTTGGTATGTTTTAACGTCAACTACCAAACCGATTTAGTGATCTTTGACAAAGTAGTAGAATTAATATCCAGGATAAATTAAAACAAAGGACATAGTATTAATACAGTAGCGTTTATTATTCATTTCCTTAATTATAGACTAACATTAAATCACCTTATTATTTATTACTCAATCCTTATTATTATAAGACTTAAATCTAATCACCATATTCTACTTTGAGATAGATAGATACATTTCAATTTTATAAATGACAAATGTATGAAGATATGGTTGACAATACCTGGTTTGGTCCTTCTTGCCCATTCTTTTGAGAAGCTTCTCCTTGGTGCTAACCCATTGCTTCTCTTCCTCAGAAGAAGAATCTTCTTCATTTTTCGTTTGGCTGGTAGATGCCTGATTTTTCGTTGCGCTTTTCTACAGAATCATAAATATAATTAGCTGTTATTCGTTTGTTTCGGACACAACTTTGTTATAAGGAAAAGAAACGAGGTCCTACTTGAATATTGAGATAAAAGCTCGGTTTGTTCGGAAATAATTATTTTGTATAAAAAAGACCAGAGCGGCGATTCCGGTCATTTTAAGTATGTTCGCATTCTAATCTCAATCACAATCTGTTAAAAATTGTGTAGCGTTTACCTACATTTTTGACATTTGATTGTCGCTGAGATGAGATTGCGACTAGATTTTGAACGTTTTTAGTTACGGGAATGGGACTTCTGGTATTTACAATATCAAGATACTATTATTTAACAACATAACATAACATCATGCCTGTAATCCCCGAAGTGTAGTACACCCACATTTCGCCAGTTATGTTTAAGCCCCATGTAATAGGGGCGAGCCTATTGCCATCAATCGGGCACGAATGCTGACTATTTTTAAATAAATCAATAAAGAGCAATTTAAAAAAGGAACTTCCTGATTCGATTAAGAAATATAAATAGGTTTATATAATTTTTTATAAGCTGTCAGAAAGCGAACGTCTACGTATAAACTAACCGCACTGCTAATGTGTTGTAAATGCTTGTGTACAAACAATATAGCGTATTACCTGTTTATTCCTCGTAAGAGGTCCCTTAGAAGGCGTGTTCTGAACATCGTCAGTTACTACAACAGGTGCATACAACAACGTCAGTTCTTTGTTCATCATCTTATCAGCTGTCAGCATCAGGTCTGCGCCATCTTCTACCTCAACTTCTCCTTTCCTCTTAGACTTGCTGCTAGGTTTGGTCTTTTCAGTACCATCTGAGGGTTCTTTTTTCACCTTGATGCCTGAATCAGAATCACTGTCGTTGTCGTTCATGAGCAGGTTCTTTGCTAACGTGTTTTCGGTGTGCTTCAGTGGCTGTGGATGTAAGGATTTCTTTTGTTATTAATTTTGGAAAATAAACTATTTTTTTCTGTTATGCCTAATCTATACTAATATAACAAAGCTGAAGAGTATGTTTTTTTTTTTTTGTTTGAACGCGCTACTCTCTGAAACTACCAGTCGGATTAAAAAAAAAAATCTTATTGTATACTAGCTGTACCCCGGGACTTCGTTCGCGTGGAAGTAAGATCACAATATACTAAAATATCAGCCACATTTTAACTAAAACACCCTGGTCCTCTGACCAGCCGCGTTGCATTGCCCGCGCTATTACTTCGTTATCGCTTAGCATTCTTTCTGACCTTTTTTCTTTTTGCTCGGCTCCTAAGAATCGTAGCGTGATGTTAAATAGCCTATAACCATCCTTGAGAATGGGGCTACCAAATGAAAAAGAATTTTTCAAATCCGACTTCTTGTTCACAATTTCATGGGTTTAAATTTTTTTGCACGGAACCCTAATACTTTTTCTAAAATATAAGTAGCCTAAGTTACTCCTTATAACATCAGCTATCTGTAAGTGAAAGTCCCGTCAGAATCGGTCCAGCCGTTTCGGAGATTAGCCGGAACAGACAGACAGACCGATAGACCAACAAAAATTTAAAAAAATATATTTTGTTAATAAATACTGTACTTTCATAATTATGCATTTAGTAAAAAGTTGTTATTTTGACATTACAAACAGACACTTCAATTTTATTTATTTGTATGTATGTATAGAAAAGATGTATTGAAGATGGGGCTACCAAATGAAAAATTTTTTCAAATCCGACTTCTTGTTCACAATTTCATGGGTTTAAATTTTTTTGCACGGAACCCTAATACTTTTTCTAAAATATAAGTAGCCTAAGTTACTCCTTATAACATCAACTATCTGTAAGTGAAAGTCCCGTCAGAATCGGTCCAGCCGTTTCGGAGAGTAGCCGGAACAGACAGACAGACCGATAGACAGACAAAATTAAAAAAATAATGTTGTTAATAAGTACTGTACTTTCATATGCATTTAGTAAAAAGTTGTTATTTTGACCTTACAAACAGACACTTCAATTGATCTTGAATTGATTTCTTTAATTGAACTCTCGTTCAATTCTTGAGGAAGGAATAATAAAATGGAGGAATGTGGGTAGTAATTCAACATCACACTACGATCCTCAGGAACCGAGCAAAACGAAAAAAAAATCAAGCAGACGAAGTCGCGGGCAGAAGCTAGTGCCTGGTATGGGTAAGAACAGTTCTTTTTTTGTTACAAGATTATATTCACGTTTTACATAAAATTAAGTAATAATCATTTTTCTGGCAAGAAAATTTCTAAATATAAATATTTGAACCAGCGACCCGCCCCGACTTCGCACGGGACTAAATAAAAAAAAAAGAGGTGAAAAATGTGATGTTACTGCATAATCTACATTTAATGCCCAAGAATACTATCATATTTATTTGGATAAGGATTAATACTGAATGAGAGTAAGGGCTCCCACACAAAACTGCGAATTCGCATCGCATCGTATCGCAGTGTTGTGTGGGAATCCCATATAGCGTCGCAAGTAACGCAATTTTTAATTAAAGTTTTAGTGAAAGAAATGGTTACTATGAGGCAACCGTAACAGATAGAGATATGCCATGGCGGAGTTTTAATTAGGATTCTAGATGAACTACAATTCTCTAGTACATCATTATTATGTACCTCTTAAGGTTTAGCCTTTTTTTCTATTTACATAAAAACTTAATTATGTTTCATTATATATATATATATATATATATATATATATATATATATATATATATATATATATATATATATATATATGAAAAATTATCTAAGTGATGGTGAAAACCGCATGAAAATCCGTTCCGTGGTTTAGGAGTTAGCGGATATACAGACAGACAGACGCGTGAAGCGACTTTATGTAGAGATACTTACAACAGGCGGAGCAACTTCATCGTCAATATTGGCTCCTTCATCGTCCGAAGGCTCCAGCTCATCATAATGGTCAGAATACGTGGGACTTTCAGCTCGACTGCCCGCTTCAGACGTTTGGTCACCCTTAGCTTCTCGCTTAGACTTTAATTTACTTTTACTCAAGTTCAACTGAACTGTTCTATTCAATGAGTTTAGGTTTGTCAACCTGAAATTACAATAAACTTTAATTATATAAGCTAAAATAACTATAAAATTAAATAAATCACGCATATTTAAATTACTAGTAAATTCAATATAAAATGTTTTTAAAGCCATTAAAAAAAATGTTACTTTACCTGTCAATCTCATGGTCCTCAACATT
Organism: Fissipunctia ypsillon; assembly: GCA_947568875.1. Classification (NCBI taxonomy): domain Eukaryota; kingdom Metazoa; phylum Arthropoda; class Insecta; order Lepidoptera; family Noctuidae; genus Fissipunctia; species Fissipunctia ypsillon. The sequence goes on along the minus strand of OX387659.1, from coordinate 6,585,392 downwards.
TTTGCTTGTAATGCCTTGATACTCAAAATATGTCTGGACAAATGATTCAGGCAGTTTCTCCAAAGCTACACAAGAACTTTGGTATAGCTTTCCATCAGCTCCATTAACTGGATAGCAGTGCCAACCATGGCGTTCTACAAATGAAGGAGTTTCTCCTAAAACCTTGTCCTTTAAAACTTCTTCTTTCTTTACATATATTCCTTTCTTAGAAGTTTCTTCCTTCTTTGGTATTTCTTCTTTTTTTGATATTTCTTCCTTCTTTGTTATTTCCTCTTTCTTTGATATTTCCTCTTTCTTTGATATATCTACCTTCTTTGATATTTCCTCTTTCTTTGATATTTCCTCTTTCTTTGATATTTCTCTATTCTTTGATATTTCCTCTTTCTTTGATATTTCTTCCTTCTTAGATATTTCAACTTTTCCTTTGCTATTTCTGGTAGATCTCTTAGAGCTTACTGGATCATCAAAAATAGGCATTGTAGGTTCACACTCCAATAATTCTACAGGTTCATTAGAAATTAATGGTTGTTCTTCATGAATTTCTTTTACTTCAGCAACCTTATTATTTATTTGGACCTCATCTTCTTTTTTGTCTGGTATAATTTTGTCATACACATATTGCATGTATTTCTGATAGTTAGATATCTCGTTCTGATCAATAGCTGTAAAGCCAGTAAAATCGTCCACAACATCATCAATTTGATCAGTAGAATCAACATTGTTACATTGTATCTCGCTTTTTTTTGATTTACAGGCCTGCGCCGGTTTTAACTTTTCTTGTTCTTTCTTGCTTCTTAGGCGTAATGGTAAATTTTCACTTTCGGAATCTGTAGAATCGTCTTTTTTCTCCTCTTGTCTGATTCTGTCTCTCATTCTTTTGGTTAAATTAGCAAGTTCGTTATTCGTTGGCTTATCTTTAGTCGTCAGTGTAGGTGTTTCTTTGTTTATAGTCTTTGGCTCAGCTTTTTTCTGTTTACCTTTACGTTTATCAGGTTTCTTTTTCCCTGTAATCTTTTTATTTTTAGCACTATTATCATCAGAACTACTACTTTCCATTAACCTCCCTTTGGCAGTTTCAATAGTCAAAGGTTCGTATGTCTGTGGTACTAGGAGGCTCATGCTCATGTCATCTTCTTCGTAATCAGGTTCATGTTGTCTGCGTATCCTGTGCGAACTTTGGCTGAAGATGTCGTCGCCTTGTAATTCGTGCAAAATTTTGTTGGAAGCAGCAAATTGTTCGAATGCGTCGACATCGTAACTACTACAATTTTGTCTGTGGAGTTCTGGTGGTGCAGAACCCATGACATCTATAGCTTCTGGCTTGACATCTGGTATGATTGTCATTTCGTTAACTCCATGAATTGGTTCAGTTTTCACATGAGCCAGCGAATCTAGATTATCAGGCAAATCATCATCAGGTTCAAGTTTAATTTGAGTAACCACTGAAACTATTTCCTCTTCATTGACATCTGTATTAGTAGTGTTAAAGCATGACCTAAATTCCTGCATTTGCACTTGTGATACCCAATTGGTTTCGGTTTCAGTTGGGGTTTCCTCCTCATTTTCTTCAAAGTCTGGCTCATAATGGTCTTCATCATCAAAGTCATCTAAGTACTCAGGGCTATCTGGATTATCCGCATGCGAATGTTCTAGATTCAGGAATGCTTCCTCTGATAATGTATTTACACTATTTATTGTTAAGCCTTCAATCATAATTCCATCATTATAATCACTTAAATTGAACAGACTAGTTCCAAGTAAGGTGACATCCGTATCTCCATATATCAATTGTTTAATGCGCTCAAAAGCAGAGGTTTTTAATGATTTTGGTTTTAATATACTAGTGATATAACTTGATTCAATAACTTGTTTTCTTTGTATGAATTCGACACATAAGGACAAAAGTGACTTGATTTCATTTATCTTAATTAATGGTGATGAATTTTTTGAAGAACAGGTGGAAATCGAATAATTCGATTCTTCTGTACTACACCTTATTTCTGCCACTTCTTCTTGTTTTCGTTGTATGAATTCCACACATAAAGACAAGAGTGACTTGATTTCATTTATCTTAACTGATGGCGATGAATATTTTGAAGAACAGGTGGAAATCAAATAATTAAATTCTTCTGTACTACACCTTGTTTCTGCCACTTCTTCTTGTTCTTCTCTGGGATCCTTTTTACCTGAGTTGAATAGTAATGCCACCATTCTCCGGTGGCAGAGCATTTTAAGAGGTGGTACAGTTGATACATCCTTAGGATTTTTTGAGGGTGATCGGCGCCTTTCCATGGTTTTAACAGCTCTACTAGTCAGGACTCTCAGGCATTGTCGGAATAATGTCATTGGCTGGTATTTCCCATCTGTAAGTTCATTTTGTGTGTGTTGATGACAAACTTTTTTGACATAACTTTTATCATGTATTTGATTTTTCACAATCCGAAAACACAGTTTAAGAAGGGTCTCTGGGCATGTTAATATGGTTTTGTTAGGTATTTGCATTATAGCATGATTTGTCTCCGAGGTGCTTGTATTGTTTTCTGTACTGATTCCTCCATTGGCAGAATAATTTACATCATTGTTATTATTATATAGAATGGGCTTTACATCAAAATGGTTGCACACACATTCTTTACTCACATTAAGCCAATCTGTGGTTATGAAAGGGGCACAAAGTGAGATTGCTTTCTGACGGTAATAATTCTTAAAAAAATCACTTACCATTTCTGTAGTAATATTATTATCTGGAGGTTTTTTATTTCGGCTGTCCTGGGCTAAAAAAGACTGTGTAACTTTTTTTACCATCACTGTGTCATTAATCCATACAGTATGCCGCCCCTTAATATCGAGTTTTTTGTTGGTCTCAGATGGTTTCTTTGCAATCTTAATAGAAAGTTCTTTGTTGAGGAACACAGTTTTAGGATTAAATTTTGGTTTTTCCTTAGATTTATTCACAGAAGTTGTTTTATCTGGTTCTTCTACGATTTCACAATCACTGTCGCTACTTGCTTGTTTTGCAGAGGCCACTATTTGTTTTGGTAGTTCCCTACATTCTGTTAAATTATTAGTTTTTAGAAATTCATCATATTGTTTAGCGAGATCCTCTTCCATCTGCATTAGATTATGTTTAGCTAATTTGAATAATAAGAATGACTTTTTCACACAGTAATCCATCTTCATGGTGTCAGTGACATGAGTAGTGTTTATTTTTTTTTTGATAAAATCTTCCGATTTTTGTGTCATCAATGTGCCTAACTCAGAAGTTGTTTTCACAATACTATTTAGAAAATAACAAGCTTTTTCGGACTGTTCTGCTGTTAAACCAATATTCTCTTTCATGGGGATATCATAAGGGGTAGTGGTTTGCACACCAGTGGATACAGTATGAATCACATTTGTTTGGCTGCACATCTCATAGGTCTTCTTTGCTCCTGGGTCTAGCACAGGTATTTCAATAGTTTTGTTCTCAGTTGGTGCAGTTGCCGATACTTTTTTGATTTTTAAATTAGTACCTTGAATCTTTTTGGCAAGGAAGTTTTCAAACTCATTGCTACAACCCCAGAGTTTTGAATTTTGTGGTTTGGCATCATCAGTTGGTTTTACTACGGTAGAAGGTTGTAAGCATTCTTCTACATCATCACTTTCCACATTGTGAATTGACTGATCCAATTTTCCTTTTTTCTGTGGAGATTGATTGTCTGATTTTTTACGTAACTTTTTCCTCTTTGGATGTGTTTCATTAACCAGATCCTTCGCTGAAATTTCACTGTCTGTAGAATCTATATCCTTATTTCCTCTTCTGCCAGGTACATATTCATCATCAGAGTAATATTTTTTACCTTTCCTCCTTGGTTCATCATCATCAGATAATTCAACATTAGCAAAGGGATCCTCATCAGACTCTTCTTCATAATGTAATTTCACAACTTTTCTGCGAATAGATCTTTTAGAAGTGTCTTCGACAAGTAAGGCATTATTAGCATCTGCTTCATTTCCAGTGTCTTCCTTCTCTAAAACACTGTCAACATTGTATTCAAAGTCTGACATAACTGGCATTTTAATATTGCGTTTTGTTGGAGTTTTAATAACATCACTGTCGCTTTCAACAGTTTCAACCTTAGCATCAATATCTTCATCATTAGTAGTTGAGACTACAGTTGTGTTATTATTCTCAGTATTTGCTAAATCACTGTTTGTTTCTTTTAATTGACTCAAGCTCAAATTTTCATTGTCATCAGAATCTATTTGGGAGCTTTCTAAATTAGTTTCATTATTAGATACTGAACTCACTACCATAGAGTCAAATTTTTCAAAAGCTTCTATTTGATCTTTCTCAGCACTGTCTGCAGGTTTTTTAGACTTACCTTTTCCTTTTTTACGCAAGTTTCTTTTTTTACTTGGTGGGGGAGTAAATTCAGATCTGCTATTTGTTAAGTTTTCATCCTTGTCATTTTCAGTTACATTATTTTCATCAGCCAATTTAGATGTTTCAGGATGCTTTTTCAATTTACTTAAAGTAATATCATCAAGCTCATCATTATCTGAGTCACTAAATATTTTCTTATCCAAGTCTCTATTTTCTATTTTAGATATATCTAAATCTAACAACTCCTTGCTCCTTTCATGCATGTTTTTGAATTGTGTCCCATTTAAATCTTCTATACTTATGAGGTCATTTGATAGGATTTCAGTATTCTTTTTTATTTTATTCTGAAGATTTGCTTCAGATTGTATTTTTCTTGGCCTTCCTCTCTTGCGGGGAGGAGGCACTTCATCAATTCTGTTGCAGTCAGAACCACTCAGCTCGCTTGAGAAGTCTCTGTTAGATATATTTTGGTTGTTTGGAAGTGATTTTCGTGGCCGACCACGCTTTCTCTTAACACTGGCTACTATATTTGAAGTTTCTGGATCTGAACTAAGTCGAGAGCTAGAGATATTCAAATTATCTTGATTAATCCCTGGTAGAATAACGGATTCTGTAGGAACAGGTTTAGGCTTAGGTTTTCTACCCCTTCTACGAGGTACAGTGCTACTTATAAGTGAGGATTCTTGTTCAGAGTTTACCTGAATGTCACTGCTTTGTTTTGCACCGAGGATCGTAATGTTGTTGGAAACTATTTTAGTATCATTTTTAATCACATCTTTCTTTTTTCTGCCTCTTCTAGTAACATTCTGTGGTACATAGTCGTGGTCTAAATCGTTTATGCAGCCGTCGTCGATACTTGCACTTGCTTCAAAGTCAGAATTATTTTCAGAGGTTTTTTGTTCCATCTCGGACACCATCTCTTCCGTGTTGTCATTGACTGTGCTGTTTACTTCGTTTTCGTTTTCGGTAGATATAACTACCTCATTAACATAACTGAGATGACCTAACTCGCCGGGATCTGGTTCCTTAGGCTTCGGTGATACTATTGCTGGCAGAGTAATGTATTCCTCTTCTTGATACATTGAAACTGCTTGGAACTGATCAAATGCATCCTCAGTTAAACAGAGGTTGGCCGCCTGCGAATCCGTATTCTCAGACATGTTGTTGGAATAAGGTAGCTTCAACCACTTTAACAGTTACATATTATTTATTTACACGGCAAATGAAGAAATATCCCGTTACAATCACAATTATTTTCATATTAGCCAAGAAAAAGAAGATTTTTGTTGTTAGCATCGGGCATCGGATTGCTAAAAACTCAGTGTTGCCAAACTAAATCTAAACCTTTACAATCTTTAAATAGTGCATTGTCTATGGTCTAAACTTTAATCACCGGCCGCAACTAGAGATGGGTTTCTACCCGGAAAAAACCCGAACTTTGGGCAAATATGCATTAATACCCATCTTTACCTTTCCAATTTAATTTATACCAGGTAAAAATAAAAAAAATAAACAAATTACAAAATTGAACATTATAATTTTCACGTCTGTCTCCAGGGCTGCCATTTACAAAAATATTCTGGACTATCTCACAATATAAAAAACTTTATTACAAAAAAAAAAAAAAAAAAAAACAACCAACCTCCAATTAACACACTACAAAGTGAAAAATAACTTTAATTTCGGAAGTCGGTGTCTTTGGATCTGTATTTTAGGTTTTTGCCCATAATATTTGAGGAGTTCCCTCAATTCCTCATGGATCCTGTCATCAAAACTGGACTTTGATAAAAATGGGGCCAATCTGGAAGTATGTCCTTACAAATAAAATAAAAAAAAATCCAAATTGGTTCATAAATGACGGAGAACTGAGATAACAAACATTTAAAAAAAATAAAAAAAATAACCGAATTGATAAGCTCCTCCTTTTTTTGAAGTCGGTTAAAAATAAAGTTTTATCAAAAATATGTAAGTATATCTATATAAATAAAAAGAAAAGTCCTGACTGACTGAATGACTGACTGACTTATGAATGCTCAGCCCAAACCCTTAGACCTAGAAAGCTGAAATTTTGCACAGAGGTTGCCTTTATAATGTAGACAAGGAATAAGGAAGGATTTTTCGAAATTGAACACCTTTTTTTTTGTGGATGGGAAATCATCAAATGACTTCTCCCGCTCTGGGCGGAGTGGGAGGGCGTGTCAGACTTTTACTGACTAAAACCCAGTCGTGTTCCTTCTGTTGCGTGTGCTGGGGACAAGGGAACTCTTTCGAACATCCCGCAACCCTGGCTGGCATCGGCCCTAGCGGACCCCTTCAATGGTGCTGACATCGCTTTGAAGCACGCGTAGAACACAACGCGCCGTCGACTCGGGCCTTGTCCTTACCGGATGGCGAGCTACCCATTGCTCGCCGTCCGCAAGCCCGCGCCTACGGTGGCCGGGAATCGGCTGCCAATTCCCGACGCCCAGGCCAACTCCTGCGGTGACTAGGGGCGTGAGGGCGCAAAGCTTGCCTCTCCCTCACGCGTCCCGCCTCCTCCTTCGCGAGCATTACTGCTTCGCAGAAGGAGGTAATGGCTTTCCATGTACTCTCGCTCCATACCATGGCCTGGATCAGGGCCGGATACGAGAGATCGCCGCCACCTATCACTTCCGCGAGGACACGGCGGTGCTCCGCCCAAGCCGTGCAGACCACCACCGTATGTTCCACTGTGTCCTCCGGGCGATCCACATAGTGCTGACACCCGGGCGTTTCCTCCCGCCTTATCCGGAACAGGTACCTCCCGAAGCACCCGTGTCCGGTGAGTACCTGCATCAGGCGGAAGGTGAGGACGCCGTGGCGCCTCTCCAGCCACTCCTCAAAGAGGGGACTTATCACCGCAATTATATAAGCAGTACTCTCTTACACTGCTTATATAATATCCGAGGAGCAAACAATGGTGCCTATTCTCTTGTACATCGAACTAAACTAACTAAACTATCACTAAAATTCATTACTTTTGGCTAAGAGAATCTTAAAGCTATTCTGCAAAAAAATATCAATTAAAAACTATTTTGACACAACTAAATCGAATTTGACAATCGCGACTCAGCGTGGTAAATACTTGTTTGCCCCACCCCGTAATTTTTTTTGAGCCTGAGGCGCGCTGGGGGGGAGGGGCAGCCTCGACGTGTTTTATAAAGAATTTTTCACTTTTTGTATGGAAAATATGAAAAATTTGTACCTGCATGTTGGACTTATTAGCTTTATAAATTGGTCAAAATTTTCAATAAGACACACCGTTTTCGAGATATAACCAAAAGAAAAAAAAAGATACAGTACTGTTTTTGCACCTGAAGTCGAAGTGTTAGTGTGAATTTTAGTTCATGCCAACTAATTTTATTCCACACCTTTTTAATCGCGATTAAAAATAGTCAGATTTAGTTAAAAAATCTAAATTTTAGGTGAAAAACGTCAAATTCAGAATAGCAACATTACCATTTTCACTAAACTAATAACTCAGTGCCATCTTAATCATCTAAAATATACAGTTTGTCAATAAAGTCGTGACATGGATGTTTGAGGAACTAACATTTAATCATGCGTCTAGCAACACTAAACATAAGTACTAGTACTAACAAAACAACTTAACAACGTAAGCATAGTACATAAGTACTAGTAATAAACGTTTTTTCTTTCTTTCTTTCTTCTTCTTTACTACTAAACATAAGTGCTACAACATGTCAACCCGTGATGTCAACAGCGCCATCATTTAATGTCACGACTTTATGGACAAACTGTAGTTAAGTTGTGTCACTTTAGTCAATTTCAGAATGGGAAATTGTCGTTTGACGCGGATAAATGATTTTTAATCTAGTTTAGACTGGTTTGTGATAAGAGAATCGGCACCACTGTGTTATTTACAAATTAACGTAAGAAATATTTTAAAATCATTATGGTTTAATTTTATTTGACAAAAATAATATTAGTTTAGACAACATTTTTATTCCAAGTGTATACATTTTTAAATACCATAACACGGTATTTTTTTAACAACTGTCAATCAATATCTAAATTTGTACCCGGTATTTTTAAAATATACCCGGTAAAAATGCGTATTTTATAGTTTTTACATATTTTACCCTTTCCTTCCCATTTTACCTACCTATTTTTTACCCACCCACCCATCTCTAGTCGCAACCACCGGTGACTGTCGCCTCTTGGTGCGGTATTTAGTACTGCTGTAGCGGGTGGCCTTCGCCGGCCACTCGCGTTCGACGAATCCATACAAAACGTATGAAAAAGCATGTTGTCGCTACTCGCTGGGCTACCGTTGGCTCATTTATGCCTAGCCTTAAGCCCATTTACACGATGCAAGCTTATTGCCTGTGGCATACCATAAAACTGAAGCAGCAATTAACTGGCACCGTTTAGACAACACTTACAATTGCTGCTCGATACTGGCTAGTTAGTTGCCGTTAAAACTGGTATAGGTGTATACAGCACATACCATAAAATCGCACGTAGGTACGCTAATCGCATTCAATTCTGGCATGAATATTTTCTATGGGTCCCTGAAACGATCAATTGCTATCAATTTCTATTGTAGTAATTACATATTCACAATCATTTCAATTATACTTGGTAGACGGTCAATTTGCGCATCGATGTGTATCACAGACTATCAATCACGTAAAAATTGACAATAGCAATTTATCGTTTCGGGGACCCTTATCATTCAAATATGAGTGTGGTGAGTCAGAGGGTGTGTTAACAATTTAACATGCGAACGAAACTAGTAAAAAAAAATTCTTGAGAAGACGTTCAGTAAAATTTCATTTGGCAGTGCAAATACTTGCATACTTTAATCAATTTTACAAGGACGTGCAACTCTGTGTTTAGACCAGGCAAAACTTAGATGCAATAATCGCCTTGCAATTTTATTGCCTTGGTGTAAGTCGCATGCAATTTTATTGAATGGTAAAACTTGCATTCAATTTTTGTATGCCATTTTATGGAAATCGCACGCGTGTAAACACTTGCATGCAATTCTTGAATGGCAATAATTAAACGCGCTTAATAGCATGCGATTTTTGTTTTAGAACGTTCCAGAAACTTGCACCGTGTAAATGGGGCTTAAATTCAATAATGTCTAGTTGCATTTGGATGCATTTTTTGTACCTCATGCAGGTTACCATGAATTTCCCTTTCTTCAACTTAAATAATAGTGTCTTTATGGATTGAGGAGCCGTCTTATATATAAACGCGGGTACTACCTACTAATATTTAGTAATAAATTATCCTATTTTGTAAACCCGATCCTGGAATTTGTAGTAAAACGTTGAGTAAAACCTCAAAAAGTTATGTGGCTCCCCAATCCAGTCGTTCGGCACCTTAGAACTCTAGAACTAGCCGACGGATATTTTTGAAAATTTGGTAGAATTTAGTAGTTTTTATGCGTAGTCTGTACAAAAACTGGTTTTTGTACGGTTGGGTTTGTGATAGGCTACAATACTTTATTTTTCTTAAAAATCTTTATAGATTAAATTTATATCTCACCGCGCTGTTTCTCAGAAACTTATCAACCAATCAAAATACATTTTTAGGATCATTTAGTAGGTAGTAAATGTGTTCCAATTTGTAGTATAAAATTAAAATGGAAAACTATATAATTTCGGTTTTATGTGGCTCCTGATGGTCTAAAGACCATGATTCATTTACGTACCTACTAAAGTAGTTGATCAAATCGGATAGCAATAGCACAGATATTTAATAGACATTTCTACTAAATATTGGTGTCAACATCCTACACATTCAGTATCATAGAACATAATTATGTATACCCTCCTAAAGGGAAGAACGTCAACTTCATACTTTTAAAATGCTTACATAGAAGCACACTAGTTGACACTAGCGCTCCAGCGTATGCCATCAGAAACTCGTGAGGCACGGGAATTATGAACAGATACTATTTATGTTTAGTTTAATTTATATCTACAAAAAATTCTCATTTTGCAGATGTATTACTTATAAATAATAATAAATAAAACTTTAATTCAGACTACAGTCCATAATAGTTTTGTTAGTATTTTGGTGTTAGTAACAATGGTGCTTACGTAAGTAGGTTAGTATTGTTAGTTTATATAAATGAGTTATTTAATTATACCCATGACTGTCCCCACCCAGTGTCCCTGAAAGGGACAGTCCGGTCTGGCAGCTATCATTTTCAGGATGCTGCTGTCACTACCGTGCAAGCGCTGTAGTAAGGAGGCCGCTTTCTTTCGCATGATGGCATGGACACCATCTGTACGAGCCTTATAATACCAAAAACTGCAAAATGAAACAAAGTTTTTACTACATGTTCTAATATATTTATTTTTGGAAGGTCAAAGAAGAATCATCCCATGAGGTTAAGCCACATTTTGCGAATTTCACATTTCCCTTTCCTGCCATGGTGAAAAAACACATCACTAAAGCGCAAAGAATATACTACTCTCTGACGAGAGCTAAAGCGTCAAGAGCGCACAAATATGATGAGTCTCTATCTCGTAAGCACAGAAGCGTCAATTTCGTACTTGAGTCTCGATATTGTTGATTTCATAACACAAAGTGTCAATTTCGCACTGTAGAGTCTAGGGTCTATATCTCATAGCTCGTAGTGGATAATTCACAAACAATTTAGAATCGGCAGAAAATAAGATTTGGAAACAATCAGAATCAAACAAGTGTCAGTTTGTCGCAGTGCTGCCAACTTTATTTTTACGAACCCACCAAATGTGGTCTCTCAAACCACCAGAAAATCACTTAATCCAACTCGACCAATCTCGAGCTAAGTGCACGTTCAAACACATTTATATATTCTGGTAAATGTTGAACGTGTACTTGGCGTAACTTTTTTTTTTCTATAGAATACGTAGGTACTTAGGTATACAAAAACTTCATTTTTGTTATAGCGACCTTTTAACTAATTTCCCTACTGGTCTTGGCTGTATAAACTACTACCTTAAGCAGAATTGGTATTAAATTAGTTATGTACAGACGCGTAGACGCCAGCACATCAAGCTACTACAATCTGTCAAATTTCTTTATCGACTTTATTGCTAAAACATTAGGATCAAGGTTGATTGGGATTTGACAGTTTCGGGTAGCTTGGATGTGCTGGTGTCCATACAGACGTCAGCACATCAACCTACCCGAAACTGTCAAATTTTCCCAATCTACCTATATCTCTAAAAGAACGGGCGGCTGTAAAAAAAATTAAATGCCCAAAGACATCATAATATCTTTCAGCCTATATAGCTCAGAAGGCTGTTTAAATTTTCAATTATTTTAGTACCAAGCCCCATACATTTATTGAACGTCTCCTTTCGGAGTAAGAAAAAAACTTTACCGTAAAAATAAAATAAAACCACAGACCTCACGCCTTGTATTTATAACTTGTTTTGGGAGCTAGCTACGACATTGCCATTTTGCCAGTTGCTTTTCCGATTGTTACCACTTACCATTAGTTACTTAGCTACCGAACGAAAGGTCCAACTTCAATTTCAATGCTCTTTCTTTTCTTTCAATACTATGATTGTGTCATTTTGTGACAGTGGCGAATTGTGTTGACGTTTTATGGAAGCTCAAGCTATAATAAATTTTTATTATCAAATCATATCAGAACTTTTAATTTTACAAAATAAACTTGTAGCACAATTTAATCAAGGTGTCTAGTGCTTAACTATATTTCCCATAAAAGTGGCAAATGTTTTACAATCAAAATGTACTTTCCAATAGGATGGCCCAAAGTTCTGAAAAATCTGGGTGCAGATAATCAAATTATAAAGCAAATTGTTTCAAATAGAGACAAGATATTGTTTGCTTCATTGAGCGATGACTGCCTCGCAGTATGGTTTTGTAAGGTATGTTTATTTTTGTGTGAACATTGAGGTCATATTGACAAACTACATGTATTCCACCTTTGGTCACAGTTTGTACTGAAATTCACAATTATATGAACTGTATATAACTATTATTATATCAGTTTGTTGTTATTAGTAATTTAATAAGATTAGAAAATTAGAAATCACTGTAATATCTTTATCTGGTAATCATATCTTTTTACTATCAATTTAAAACATCTTTGTATGTTTAATATACTTGACTTTTGAATCAGCCATAAATCATAGTAATATGTTTGTTGTATAATTGTTATTGAATAATAAATAATGAACAATATTTGTGGTCATCTTGGTTTGCATCTATAAACTTGAAGGCAATTGCCTTTGACTTTGTATTGTATTTGTAACTACAAATACAATGCTTACAAAGTACCAATGTACTAGTGTTAGTCAACATTGGATTTTATGAACTTTTAAAGGGTTCATTCAATTTTTAAGTTGTACTTTATGGACCACTCAAGTTGTCTTAATTTCACATGCCTGTAATAATTAGAGATCAGATAATCGGATGCATATTTACCTAAAGTTAATTTTTGGCTAAGAAATTATGGAAGCGCCTTCTTATTTTTTTTCTTTCTTAATATAAATCCCGGGATTCTGGAAAATCTGGGAATGCAAAACTAATCGAATACATGGTATGGAAACGACTTCTTAAACATGTGGTATTATTTATTTAAAAAATACTGAGACACTGGGATCAAATATTCTTTTGCTGGTTTACTTGAAATTCATTTTTAACCCCCGATGCAAATATATGTGCATGTAGGGTGTAAGAGGAAGGGTAGTGCGGGTCGATTTTATAGTCAAAAAGTACTAAATTTATCAATTCCTGAATTGAGAAATTTTTACGATTGATACAAAAGTGCATTTCATATTAGCCAACACCTCAACTTTAGGTAAATATGCATCCAAATATCCGATCACTGGTAATAATCTAAATGTAAAATCCCTAATTATATTTAAAAAAAAAAATTAAATATCTCTGTTCTAGCCTACTGTTCCCATAGTGTACCATAAGAGGAGCACAGAATCTCTACAGAGACTCGGAGTCAATGTCGGAGTGGAGTGGAAACCGGACTCTTCTATGATATGCATTTCTGTAAGTAAATTATTGAATATCAGCAATATTGATTGTTTTGCATTATTATTGGTTCAGATTATGTAAGATAATGTATTTGATAAAGACCTGTTTGTTTGATATTAGTGTTAATTAAAAATGAAATATAGGTTACAAAGAAGAAAAGCATGCATTACATGCTGAACTCTGAACAATAAACTGTTACCACACACAGACACCTAAATAACATAATTTAAAATAAATAGTATAATCCAAAGTTAGTAATCCAAATGGGTATACCTAGGCTTGAGTTACAAGCCTAGGTATAAAAATATAAAAAGGTAGGTAGGCTATAAAAATTGGAACTATTTGGTTACCAAGCAATGTGGAACTATGGATTGTCACTTGTTTCATGAAAAAGAAAATCTCATGGTTGTTTAAAAGTTTTATTTTTGTAAATATTGTTCTTGTGTTAATTGTGAATATAATTGAATATATGTATTTCTTTTTGCATAAACTTCGTCTTCTGTTCCACTGTACTCTCCAATAGGTTATAGGCCTAGACTTTGGATTCTGGAAAGAAACCCCACTCCCAAGGAAGAATGGAAAAAACACCATAGGCTGTATGATGAGGGCAGGCTCTATGACTTATATTTGGATTTCTTCAAACTTAAAAGGGATCTATCACACAACATGTCGACTCATGTCTCGAAACTGAAGAATTTGTGGCATAGTCAAGGAAGAACTGCTCAAAGAGGAGAACGTTAAAATGCCTGAAGTTCTCCTGTTTTGCAAAAACCTGGATATGTTGCTGGAAACTTATTTTTCCTTCAAATCGAGTTGGCTATTGATGTCTAAGTAGGAAAGAACAGTAGACATCATTTCGGCCCAACTGTACGCACATGAAAAGCGCTGAATGCAACAATAGTTGATGCTAAATCGAGCGAAAGTGCGCTTTACGTAAAAACTAAAAGAAAGGTTGCTAAAGGAAATGACCAAAGAGACCAGATTATAAAAAGAGATACAAATGCTTTATTTGCAAAAAGAAGGATTGCCCGAAAAATGGCAAGAAATGAAAGACAAGGAAAATAAAGCTCACAGTTCCAACATGATGTTACTGATGGTGAATTCAACAGATTCTGGCACTAACCGCGATTGTGGTCATTGGTACATAGACAATGGAGCGACACATCACGTAACAAGTTGAGGAGTTCTATATCAAGATTTTAAACATTTTAGTGAATCTCACACAGTAACTATGGCTAACAGAAACATGATAAAAGCTGTTTGAAAAGGCACAGTCCTTGAAGAGGCCAATGTTAAAGGAATAAGTGACTTCCTTTTGTTAAGAGATGTTTGGTATGTTCCCCAGGTTAGCAAGAACTTGTTCTCTGTGCTTAGTACACAGGACAAGAACCCCTCAAGTATTTTTGAGTCGCAGGTTACAATATGTTCCTTCCATGAAGATCAATGGTAAGGTTGTCTTAACAGGAAAAAGGCAAAGGTATGGCGGTTTGTACAAGATAGACTGCAAAGCCATATGACGTGCTGTTTACTCAGTCAACTTAATTGAGCATGGAGATATGCTGCAATTATGGCACGAGTATATGGCACATCAAGAAAAGAGATGTATCAAAAGAGTGATAGAAAAGCAGTTAAGAGTAAAGACATTTCTAACAGTAGAGATTTATGTGAAGGATGTGTCTTTGGTAAAGCGCACAGGAAACCATTTGGTGTTCGCGAAAAGGCAACCAAACCTGGTAAGCGCATACACTCAGATGTCTGTGGACCCTTTCCTTGGAGTGTCTCTGGATATCGATACGTCGTTCTTCTCAAGGATGAGTTCACTCGTGTGAACTGTACCACTCTGTATCGTTACAGATATACATGTATACTTCCTTAAGAATAAATCAGAAGTTCCCGAAAAATTAAAACAGGTGTTGTCTAAGGCTAGAAATGCTGGAAATACTATTATCGAGTTTTACGCGATAATGAAGGCGAATATGATAACAGGAAAGTACGAGATCTACTTGGACAAGCAGGAATAAAGCAAAGACTCATTATGCCATACACTCCACAACAAAATGGGTGTAGTGAAAGAGATAATCGCACTATAGTCGAATCTGCTAGAGTAATGATGCATGCGCATGATGAGATTCTTCAGAATTTGTAGGCTGAGATGGTAACACTGCTGTTTACATATAAACAGGATAGGACGTACTTCAGTGGAACAAGAAGCGTCAGATAAAGCATCTGCGGATTGTTGGTTCACCTTGCTATGCGCATATATACCAAAGCAGAAGAGATATAAATTGCAAAAAAAGCTACACGGTACATTTTAATTGGATACGACAATGATGATGGGTACATACAGACTTTGGAATCGGGAAAAAAAATCATTAGTCCGATCTAGGGAAGCGACTTCTGAATTAAAATTATTTTATTTTATTTATATTTATTTGCCAGAAACATGGTGTGTGTTTACACAGGTGTTCAATATTGCATAGTGCTACTTGTCTCACCGTTTTACGGTATACAAAGTCAATTTATAATTACATGAATTTACGATTAACATTATTTACATTACATTAGTTTTCAATTGACATTGCTGCCTATTCTCTTGTACACCGAACTAAACTATCACTAAAATTCATTACTTTTGGCTACGAGAATCTTAAAGCTTTTCTGCACAAAAATATCTCCATATCTATACAAATAAATAAAACTGAAGTGTTTGTTTGTAATGTCAAAATAACGACTTTTTACTAAATCCATAAGAAAGTATAAACGGTACTTATAACAAAAAAATAAATTTTTAACATTTTCGTCTGTCTATCTGTCGGTTTGTTCCGGCTAATCTCCGAAACGGCTGGACCGAATTTACTAGCAGATAGCTGATATTATGGCGGGTAACTTAGGCTACTTTTATTTTAGAAAAATAATTAGGGTTCCGCGTAAAAAAAATTAAAACAAAACCCATGAAATTATGAACAAAAAGTCGGATTTGAAAAATTCTTTTTGCATATGGTAACCCAATTCTGGAGGATAGTTATAAGCTATTTAACATCACGCTAAGACCCTTAGGAGCCGAACAAAATGAAAAAGTCATAAAGAACACTAAGCGAAAACGAAGTAATAGCGCGGGCGATTCAACACGACGGTTGGCGACGGGTCGGGGGACGAGGGAGTTTTATTAAAATGTGGCTGTTATTTTAGTATATTGTGTATCTTACGACATCCACGCGAACGCAGTCGCGGGGCACAGCTAGTTTAAAAATAATTTTGACACAGATCGAATTGGACAATCGCGACTCCACATGGTACTTGTTTGCCCTACCCCGTGATTTTGTTTTGAGCTGGAGGCGCGCTGGCGGGGGGGGGGGGGGGGCAGCCTTGACGTGTTTTATATTGAATTTTTCACTTTTTGTATGGAAAATATGAAAAATTATTACCTATTTGGGTTTTAGGGGCTTATGAGTTCTATAGGGGGTCGAAATTTTCATTATTTTTGCGATAGGACACGCCGTTTTCGAGATATAAGCAAAAGAAAAGAAAAAAAGCTACATTACTGTTTTTGCACCTGAAGTCGTGATGTTAGTGTGAATTTTAGGTCATGCCAACTAATTTTATTCCACACTCTTTTAATCGCGATTAAAAATAATCAGATTTTAGTTAATCTAAATTTTTGGTGAAAAACATCAAATTCAGAATAGCAAAATTGCCATTTTCACTAAAGTAATAACTCAGTGCCATCTTAGTGCTGTCAAACTAAAATATAGTTAAGTTGTGTCACTTTAGTAAATTTCAGAATGGGAAATCGTCATTTGACAGGAATAAACTAAATTTTGTTGATTTTTAGTCTAGTTTAGTGGCATTTGTGACAAAAGAATCGGCACTATTGGTTACATTACATTACTTTCAATTCACATTAGTTACATTTATTTTTCAAAAGACAACCGGCGAAAAAAAAACACAACAAGGTGAAAAATAACTTTAATTTCGGAAGTCGGTCGGTGCCTGTGTATCACTACAAGGTGAAAAATAACTTTAATTTCGGAAGTCGGTGCCTGTGTATCTGTATTTTAGTTTTTTGCCGCCGACCTCCGAAATTAATTTCACTTTGTAGTGTTTTTTTTTTGAAGTCGGTTGTTTTTTTTTTTTGTAAAAATTTTTTTTTTCAATATACAACATGTAAGATTGAAAGTGTAACTACTAATTATTTAATTGATACTTAAGGCCGCTTGGTTATGTATGGTTTGCAGACCCACATTTTTAAATAAAGTTACCCTTCCCTCCTTTATTATTATATTTAAATGATTATGTTTTCGATTATTAATAAAATTATTGTAGAATAATTGTAAAAAAATACAAAAACGTTTGTTTAGGAATCTATACATAATGTAATGTACTTAGTAATGAGTTAGGTGACAGCAACCTACAACATTACCTTTTCTATTCCAGACATCAGAAGGCCACCTAATACTGTACAACGTAGAAGCGCACAGTGAACAGACAGCGTATCAACAATATGACCCCCCCACCGCTAGCCTGCGACGAGACTCCGCTGAGTTATTCGTGAAAGAAGTCATACCATCACTGAAAATCACTCTGGTAATATTTTTGTTGAGTTAATTTTACTTTTGTAAGGTTCCGCACGTCCGAATGAAAAAAAAACGTGTATGGTCGGCAGAACCCCGTCAGGTACGAAGTTCCTTCTCACGTATGATTAAAAAAAAAAAAACAAAATTTTCGCAGCCGCCATCTTGGATTTACATTTTGACCTCACTATCGGCTTTAACACCCTCGAAAACTATGAAAACGACACCTATGACTAAAAATTTTTAAATTTATCGCAGCCGCCATCTTAGTTTATAGAAAGTGTGAATTTGGTCAAAATCAAAATCCAAGAGAATTTTGATTTTGACCAAATTCGCACTTTCGCTTTCTCTGTCTCTTTCTATTATATCAGTGTTTATTAGAGAGTACCATAAATACTTGTATTAGAATAAAAGTTGAAAGTAGGTATTCATGGACGTAAGTATCGTCACTGAATTCATGACCAAAATTATTTATCGCACCAAGAAACGTTTCTTTCTTTCTCTTTCTTTTATATATTTTTTTTATTGAATGCCTCGTCTCTGAATTCTAAGGTCTGTGATTTTTACTTGTATTCGTAAGTTGTTTGCCAGATGGCGCTAGTAATGTTTTACGAAGTATTGTAGAGGTGGGGTGCGGCAAAGAGGGAACGAATGCTCAAGGATTTGGTCAGGGGAGCGCCTTAATTTGATGAATCCTACTAATCCTATCCTACTAATATTATAAATGCGAAAGTTTGTGAGGATGGATGGATGTTTGTTACTCTTTCACGCAAAAACTACTGAACGGAATTGGATATTTGTGCAAACAGATAGTTTATAACCTAGATTAACATATAGAATGTTTTTTACCCCGATATCCCTACGGGATCGAGATTTATGCGGGTAAAACCGCGGGGTGCTGCTAGTTATATTATGAATAATTATAGGCTGTAAACTTCGTTGGTGACAGTCCCATGGTCCTAGCGTCCGAAGGGAGACGCGTTGTTTCTATTCTATTATACTTTAAAATTACATCATTCATATGTCTCATCCAAGACATCATGGCAAAAATGTATTAAAAAATCAATAAATATGAAGTATTGACGTCATATGGTTAATATTGAAACCCATCTTAATCCATGGTAAATGACCTGGTACACTGATTTGTATTTTATTTGATAGTAAAGAAGTTATTAATTTAGTAATAAAAGCACTTTAATGTACCAGTAGCTTACGTTTAGGTATTGCAAAACAGACAAATGAGAGAGTTCTATTAAATATTCATAACCCATTAGAAAGAAAGTACTTTATATTTAAAATAAAGTGTGGCCTACTTACTCGACGATAAAAATACTAATTTCATTACTGTAATTATTCACGGTTTATGCATATTATGTTTTACTAGCTCTTCGCCAGCGACTTCGTCCGCGTGTGTTTCGTATTTTCCCCTACAAAATTCAACACTCGCTTCACCCCGTTTAAAAGGTAGTTTTAGAAATTTTTATTATATATTTAGAAAAGTATTTGGGTCAATTTTCAAGTTAAATGATCAAAGGAAAAATAATTTTCTCATAAACTGTATTACCCTTTTTTATCCCAACAGGGGTTGATTTAAAACAAATCTTTAATCGTGTGTTTCATCATTTAATTTTTAGATTATGTATACCAACATTTATTGTGTTATTCACGCAGTAAAAAAATCATCACCTAAAATCTTAATTACCAACCCCTAAAATCCAATTGAAAAATAAAAAAAATCATTTTAAAATACTAATGACAAACTTTATTAATAAATAAGAATATATTTGTGCCAAGTTTCAAGTTTGTTAACTCAAAGAATAAGATCTTTCATACCAACTAAATTCCCCATTACACCCCCTTAAAGGTCGAATTTTCAAAAACCCCTTCTTAGTGCTCGCCTACATTACAAAAGGAACCTTTGTGCAAAATTTAATGTCTCTAGTCCCAGTCGTTTAGGCTTTGCACTGATATGTCAGTCAGTCAGTCAGTGTTCCTTTTATATAGAGGGTGACTTGTAATTTATGTATGTATGTATCTATATATTTATTCTTGTATTTTATAGTTATTTCTGAGCTATCTATCCCGTATGTTGCACCTGTCATGTTTTGTTTCTGCATCACCCTATGGTTGTTTGGTAGAAAATGCATCAGGCATTAAGTCCGCCTTTGTACAGTATTTTTTTACTTTTTTTTTTTAATCTTTATTAATTTAGGAACTTTTTATCCTTTGGACATGTCAGTTCCATCGAACCCTTATCTACATGTTACATCTTTCACACTATTCACACATCTCTTTATTTTTTTACTTGTGCATGAAGTTTTAATAAATAAACAAATTATTTGACGCATTCCTTCCAGGACATGATAGTGTGACCCATTTACAACAATTAAGCACCCCATAAAGCCTAGGCGATAATTAATGGAATTGGAGAAAACCCTATTTTCATGTATTTTTGTAAATTTCCCAGAATTAGTCACTAAATATCACTCTTTCAAATTTAATGGCCTTCATTGCTATTCCATTGGATACCTAACAATTTAACAAACCTTTCAATGTAACTAAATTAAGTTAACAAGTTAAAGGAAGAATTTTATTAACCATTTTCAAATGTACTTGAATTTTGACACCCGTTATCTCAAAATTTTACTATGGCATTAAGCGTACAAATTACGGAGAAGACATCTTCATTTGAGCAGCTATCTAATGAGGTACAAACAAGTATAAAACATTTTTACAAAAAAAAAAAAAAACAACCGACTTCCAAAATAACACTACAAAGTGAAAAATAACTTTAATGTCGGAAGTCGGTATCTGTACATCTGTATTTTAGTTTTTGGCCATCGTCTTTTGAAATTAAAGTTAGTCAATCAGGTTTCCAATGAAATAGCAATGAAGGCCATTCAATTTTTAGTTGAGAGTTTAGAGAAAAGTGATAGTTAGTAACGAATTCTGGGAAACATAAAAAAAAAATACATCAAAATTGAATTTTCTCGAATTCCATGAATTTGCGCTAATTCTTTATAGGGTGCTTACCTAATAGTTGCAAATGGGTCACACTATGAAGTCCTGGAAGGAATACGTCAAATTACCAAGTCACCTGTATACAACATGTCCCGGAATTAACGCGCAACCTCTCAAGGGGCCATTGTACTCATCATTATGGATAACTTTTACTATGGGACCAAACCTGAAATCGCAAAAAAAAAATCAGCGGGTCCCTACATTTTGACAAGCTATGCGAACATAAATGTAGGGCACAACTGATTTTTTTTTCGCGATTTCAGGTTTAGTCTCATAGTAAAAGTTGATCATAATGATAAGTACAATGTACATACCATTAACTGTCCATGAATTCAATTTCACCTTATAGAAGCTAACGTTATATTATGGGTAGTAGACAGTTTTGCAACAATATAGGTAATTTATGAATCTTATACTATATACCTATATAAAAATCTCGTGTCACGATGTATGTCCTGAATGAACTTTGAAACTACTGAACCCATCTTGATGAAATTTGGTCACTATGTGTAATTTGGTCCAACTTAAAAAATAGGATAGTTTTCATATCGATTATTGACCTCAATAACTTATCGTCGACAATAATGTGTATTTATTGGTGAGTTCACCTCTTTTTTTTTTCTAAACTCCACCCGTGCGAAGCCGGGGCGGGTCGCTAGTAGTTTATATAATATAACGAGTTTCAGAAAAAGTTCTTCTTTGTAGTGCGTTGTCTCTGTCACATACCTGTGTAGTCTGCCATACAGGTATGTGACAGAGACAACGCTTCTAATACTGGATGTCTGTGTTGTGTGTACTGGAAATAACTTTTTTTTTTTTTCAAGAGATTTGGTAAATATTGTAGAATTTTTCACCTGAAAGTTCATGATCGATTTAAGTCAGTGGTATTTTTAAATCTTCCTTCCAGTTAAAAGAGGTGCTAGTATGGGATGGACAGATCACTCGAATGTGCTGTATATCAGGCACGGAGATACTCGTATGCACCACCAGAGCTCACCTGTTGCGGTACCGATGGGACGGTACACAGAACCGGGACTACTGTCTCGATTTAGGACGAATACCATTCTCCATTAACCAACAGGTTTCTAAAGGTAATGAAATGAAGCTGCTTCTAATCTACACTAGCCACATACAGGACAAAGTACTTCGGTAACCCAGGTACTCTGTGAGATCTTCGTGTGCATAGGCCGACCGACCTAGACATACCGTTACGCCTAGGCGTTGCTGGATTTTCTTGAGGAGCTGCGGTGGATCGAATGATTGATTTTTCCACCCGTACGCAAAATACGCGCTTTTTTGTGAAGTTGCGGACACCAGCCCGTTACTTCTATAATCTGTCTATGCTGCTGCTGAGATTCCTTTGCGATTTTTGGAGTGAAACTTCTTAGGCGGAGATTCGGTAATTGGACGAGAATTGAGAGTGCAATTTCAACAAAGCGTCACGTTTAGGCACACTTCGTTACATGAGAGAGAAGAAAGATATAACTCTCTCCGTCTCTCACACTAAATCTCTCTTATTGTTTATTTTTTAAGAAGTTTCACTTCTGTCACGTGTACGGTGCTACAAGCGTAATTTCTGTTTTTTGTTTACTGTAACCGTTTCTCAACTTAGAATAAGCTCTCAAGGCTAAGTAATTAGTGCCGACAGAAAATTACTTCGAAGAATAGATACATTACTGTATGGCCTTCATATAATACTAATACTCCAAGCGTGGGAGTTTGTGCACCTGTGATTTTATATCAAAGCAGTAGCGTTGGCATCCCTTTCTGCTTAAGTTTTGATATAAATATGACATGATCTGACCAAGATTATGTCTGGACTTTGAAAGAGACTGTGGCCTCTGAGTTTGTTCCGGTCTTTCTTCTCAGAGTAATCGGATAGGAAACACCGAGCTCTTCTAGTTTTGAAACATAATTTATTTTTGACCTGTAAAAGTGTTTGTACAAACTTACTTACAGAACTAAATCATTTATCATATAAGGGAGGCACAATGTGCTGTTAACTTTTCTAACAGAGTAGGTATAGTCCTTATAATTTTGTTAGTCAGTCAGTCTATAATATTATTCAAGGCCTTTTAATTAGGTGCTTTGTTTACTCTCATTGACTAATAGGGAATATGCATGCATTTTTTTTGGAGTTTACTCTTTAAGAATCGATTTTCGTATAAGGCCCCCGGTATGGAAATTTTATGAGGAGTGAAATTAATACAAGCGTTTACTCAAAAGCGTTACGTTTTTCTGCGCAACGCCTCGCTTACCTTTCACGGAGTAAACTCTATTCGTGCGTCGGAGCTGACACACACCCTTTTTTCATTTTTCAGTAATATAAACCCAAGAAAAGTATTAAAAGTTGAATTCAACTACTGCCTGTTGCTCAAAAAAATTATGAAACTCCAACAATTTTCTATTACAGTTCAAACATCCGTTTCTGTCGCGGTCATGACGTGACGTCATTTACCACAATACTGCTTTGTTTACATGTTTTTTAGATCCAAATCATATAAATAAAATTATTTTTTGTGTTTTATTCGAACAGAAATCGCTCTTACTTACTTTGGTGAGATTTCAAGCACTTTGCAAAGAATACATTTTTATTCACATAATTTTTTTTCGTCACTTCCGGCATTGTCGAAGACGACGCGTTTTGAGTTTGCGTTCCGATCCACAAAAAAAAAAAAAACGTTACATAAAATAATTAATTGTACCATTAGTACCGCATTAAAAAATGAAAAAAAAAAGGAATTTGTTTCTTGACTTCTACACAATGTACTCATAGTATGATGGCTCCAGCAATAGGACCTCCGTTTTAAGATATTTCCCAATTAAGTATTGATGAAATGAGTGATTAAAAAGCTGCCGCTACTATTAATTAGCATATTTTAAAGATTTCTATAACATAACATCACGCTTGTAATCCTCAAAGGGTAAGGCCGAGGTGTACCCTATTATACACCCGTATTTCGCCAGTTAGTTAATACTTTCTTCTATCTTTTAAGTATTTACCGATAATTTCAGCTGAACCGATATTAGAAGACAATACGCACGTGAACGATATAGAATACTCCCCGCTTGTGTGCGGTTTCGGAATAACGCTCAATGACGGACGGGCAGCGTATTTAACGGCGCCTAATCTCAAGTTTGATCCTAATGTAAGTATAAAAAAACTGGTTTTTCCTTAATTTTTATGGGCCTTTTAATAATAATGACGGATATTTGTCATGTTAAAATTTTCGTGAGTCATAATTAGGTCATGATTACGGTTTCCCCGAAACAGATTTCCCGACTAAATTTGACGGACGATCATGCCGCGGTATGTACTCATGAATAAGCTCTAAGTTTGAGTTCGAAACTAATCGGGAAATAATAGTTATTAACTTAATACTATAGTTATTTTTCTTGAGAATAAGTACTTGTTATCTATATAATAAAAATGCTGTTCGTTGGTATGCGCATAACTTGAGAACGGCCTGACCGATTTGGATATTTTTTGTTTGAAAATTTTTCAAATTCGGGAACAACTGGACGTTCTTTTTCTACGGAATTTTTGTATTTTTATATATAATGACATTTTGACAGGACAACGCTGTCGGGAGAGCTAAACTCCATTTAAAATAAGATTAGAAATTTAAATAAACCTTTTTTACTGTCCGTTCAACCGATTTTGACTTCTATTACGTAGGCATAAGGATGGAATGAAAAGCAAAAACGTGGTTACAATACCAACTGTTCACTGCAACTGCCATATTCATGCCACCAACGCAATAGAAGTCAAAATCGGTTGAACGGACTGTATAAAAGGTTTAGTTAAATTTCTAATCTTATTTCAAATGGAGTATAGTTACGAACAAAAATAAACTAAGTTTAGCTGGCTACTGAAATGTATGACTTTTTTCGAGAGTTCCTAGCTGAGCGAATTTCAACAACTAGTGTTTTTATCGTCGTATGAGTGATACGTGAATAATTCATTTTATAACGAGCAACAAAACAATTTGATATGTAATATTTATTAAAATATATTTGATAATCCCAGATATTATTGGACACAGATCTAATGGTAAGAAATTGTAAAGCGAGTGTTGTGATAATTGATTTTAGACCCTAAATCACGCTATTGACTCCCTTCAAAATTTTAAATTCGTGTGTTGTCCTTGTAGTTTTCCTTTATACATTTGAAGTAATTTCCTAGCCAGATCCTCTGTGTGATAGGCAGTGGCAATGGGATAACCTACGCCAATGTTTTAGCGTGCTCCATTCTTATGCTCCTCACAGCTAAGAAGTGTAGTCTTCATAGTCCATCACTTTCTTAACTATTTATATTCCTAAGAGGAAGTTGATCTGCTAGGATAACTCGCGTAATATGTTCAAATCTTTGTAAAATATATTTTCTTATTTGTAGGCTGTTCAAGGCATTTGGGCTCCTGGCATTGATGACGCGACTTGCGCAAGAGTCAACCATAAGTTTAGATTAATTGCTATTGGCAGGAAAAAGTGAGTGTTAACGATATTAAGTATACCGAATCCATCTAGTTTTAAAATATTGATCAAAAAATTTACTTGTAAAAGTGTATTAGAAGATCTACTTACAGAAATAAACATGATTTCATTGAATTACTTAAAAAATATATTAAAGACTGGTTTAAAAATCTGAGGCTTCTGTATTTAATACCTGTTGGTGACCATTATAATTATGGTAATTTATTTGTCAATATTTCAGTTCTCAAGTAGATGTATTCACGATAGACGAAGCTACGGGCGGCTTGGAACTGTCACACACAATGGTGCTTAGTTCCAAAGACTTCCCCGGCGATCCTGGACCTGTTAAATGTATGAGGTAATTCAAAATGTTATTCTATCAATAGATTTATATTCAAAGAATGGGTCGTTCTCGCGACCCATTTGTACTGCATTCATGTATTACCTATTTTACAAGAAAAAAAAAACCCGGCGAAGTGTGTGTCGGACCACGCACAATGAAGGGTTCCGTAGTTGGGATGAATTTATCCCAAGAACAAACTTAACATTGTAGTTGAAAAAAATGTTCCCCCATACATTCCAACTGCAAATGTAAGTTTGTACGCACAATATTTAGTGATTTACCATGTCATTTTAAGACCATAGAGTTCTTATAGGTTTTACTGTAATCTATAACTATGAACTACCTATGCTCGGTATTTTTTTTTTCAAAATTTTACGCTCGGCAGTTTCGAAGATAAGGGGGTCAATGGTCAGTTTAAATATGTTTTATTTAATAACTAAAACTATTTATTGTAAAATTATAAAAAAAAAAAATATATTTGGAATCCTCACAACAAGCCATTTCTTTTGATACTTCACACGGTAAAGTTAGCAAATCTTTTTTTTTTAATTTTTCCCCTAAAAGTGAACCTCATAATATTCAAAATTCATTTATTTACGTTACACGTACGTGTTTGGGTCACAAAAATTCGTATGTGTACCAAACAATTTAATCGGTCAAGTAGGTTCAGAGCAAATCGGCTGTGACAGATGGACAGACACACGAGTGATCCTATAAGGGATCCGTTTTTCAATAAAAAACAAATTTAACCAGTAGAGTAGCAGTTTACCAGTGAATATTTTGCAAAAATGATGATATTGTTAAATTGCCTCATACAGATCAGCCTCCAATCACCTTTCTGATTGGCTAATATTTTTACCTCGGCATAAACTATTCTTGTATTTCGAAAATGAAATAAAAACCATTTTCCAAGCATGGCTAGACCAAGCCCGAGTCGACGGCGCGTTGTGTTCCACGCGCGCCTACAACGCGCCTCAAAGAGATGTCAGCACTATTGACGGGGTCCGCTAGGGCTGATGCCAGCTAGGGTTGCGGGATGTTCGAAAGAGTTACCGTGGCCCCTGCACAGACAACAGAAGGAACACGGGTGGGTTTTAGTCAGTAAAAATCTGACACGCCCTCCCGCTCCGCCCAGAGCTGGAGAAGTCATTTGATGATTTCCCATCCACAAAAAAAAAAGCATGGCTAGGGGGCAAGCTACAGATTTTACCTTTGGAAAGTTCACTGCGAAAGTTTTAAAGAAAGCATGATATTGTAATGAAAATTTTTCAGATGGACAGCAGACGGTCGTGCTGTGGCAGTTAGTTGGGAGAGAGGGGGCGTGTCCATATGGAGTACGTTCGGAGCCCTACTCATGTGCTCGCTGGCGTGGGACTACGGCCTCAACCAGGACCTCAGCAAGTCCAACCCGCTGGTTGTGTCTAGTTTAGTAAGTATAACATTTTAAATATTATGTTGACTGTTAGAGCAAATATTGTTGTATAGAGCTATATCCGGCTTACTCGAACGATGAAGCCGGAGATCTGATGACGGTGCCAAGTGGGCCAATTTCGGTAAGCAGAACTGGCGCTGTGGGATGAACCAAACGTAGTGTTAACGATATCTTTTTTGCAACTGAACAGTGTGTACTGATGGCTATTGTTTGTTAATAGATGTTTTTCTAGAAAAGGCAATTTAAGAGACTAAACAATAAACATCTGAAGAAGATAAAGACATTCTTAAATTTTTCAACTTAGTTTAAATACTCGATGTGGATATGCGACTGATAAAACACTGTAAAGTTACCAATTGCTTCTATTTCATAGTTCATAACGATTTTCTTTTATAAAAATGTAAATTATTACGTTATCTAGGAATGGGCGACAGAAGGTTACCAGCTATGGATGGTGAAAGTGGAAGGCGATTCAAGTACTAACATAATTCAACTGGACTTTGTCAAAAGTCCACTCAGCGTCAACCCTTGCATGGTAAGTTATATAATCCAGATGATATTGAGTTATCTACCCATCTGAATACAAGGCAGTTTACATTTCGATATGTCTTGTGTGTCTGTAGTGTGTTGTGTGGTGCTAAATAAAATATTGTACTAAGATTTGAAGAAAGGAAATGTATATTGCCTTTTTTTATTACCTAGGCTAAGTTCACATTAATCTATCATGATCCAGTCTCATCAGTTAATTAGTACAAAAGCTTGATAGACCATCACCAATTATTAAATTTTTGCTGATCTATCTGGCTTTTGTGGTTATCCTTACACTCATTTTATCTTTCTATAGGTTTCAACTTAAACCTAAACCACCTAACATTACTATTATTTCCTTTTTTCCAGAGCAACCAAAGACACCTTTACCTACAAGCAGACGACAAACTCTACATCAACTTAGAAGACAACCTAACAAAACGAATGAAGATCTCCATCATAGACTCCTCATCGGAGATCTACCAGGCAGAGAACGGGCTACCAGACCAGCCAAACATGGAATATGAGAGCAGTACCAACTATAGGGAGTTTGTTGATGATAATGAGTGCAGGAAACAGTGGATTATTTTGCCGCTGCCGGCTACTTATATTGCTACGAATTGGCCGCTGAGGGTGAGTTTGTTTCTGTACTAATGTAATAGTTTCGAAGACAGAAATTGTTGTAGTAAATTAAATGGCGCGTGTTTGAAGAGGCCTGGTTCCAGTAGCAGACTGCTATAGGCTGATGACGATGCGGACCTAGGGTTTGTGGGTAACTTTAGCAGAAAAACTCGAAGGTGCCATTTCCTCCTTGTAGAAGAAATAGTACAAATGTCAAGTATCGCTTCCGTCATTCTCGAAAAAAGAATTTAAATTCGCATTCTAAACCAAACCAATTGTTACTAACATAGTTTATTAATGGCCGAACCCAATAACCTATCTATCACCAGTTTTGGCATACTGGAGATAGAAAAACCTATCTATCTATGGTTTTAACGTCCCAATAATCCATAAGAGATTATGGAATCTGACCTGCCTGACATAAGGACAGATAGAATTATACTGTCTACCATCAATAGCGATCTGTCTTTTACTGAAAATAGGCTATTGGGTTCGGCCGTAAGTAGTGTGTATTACTAATACTAACATCAAGAAAACATATGGATCAAGGTCTGAAGTAAAGTTTTTTATTTAATTTTTTTTAAATTTTAAACCGATACACGTCACTTTGCATAAATTAATATACGAATTTATTTCCTTTCACAGTACAGCGCAATAGATGAAACAGGCGTAAACGTATGCGTGGCCGGTCGCACAGGACTAGCTCACTACAACTGTTTGTCAAGACGATGGAAGTTGTTCGGCAATGAAGCGCAAGAGAAGGACTTTGTCGTCGCAGGCGGCATGCTGTGGTGGAGAGAGTACATCGTCATAGGTGAAGCATCATTGTTCCTGACTTTTTTTTTAACTTGCAATGTTTGTTTGTTTGGGTCGAATCTTGCAAGCTGAATTAAAACCAATTCCTCTTATCCTACGGAGTCGACATATTACATGTTTGTTTAGTTCAAAAGACAATGCATTTTTATGATAAGCATTCTACACCCAGGATATTGGCTCCAGACGAAGGAACTCGTCAACAGTACTGGGGATCTACTCCCTAAGCACGAAGTCCGTAGTTTCAGCCGAAGTTACGGTCGTTTCCTACTCCGTATCACTTACGGACATAAGATTAGTTCGGTTTCTTAACTATGAATAAATGACAACACGATTTTGCAGTTGTCCCTACGCCCGATGTGTTTTGCCCGTCCGAAAACTTAATTTTTATACTGGTTTTGACGGATTAACTACTTTCGGACTGGCCCGTATCTTCGTTGACGGACTTAGGGAGTAGACCCCCAGACACGAAATTTTGAATAAGCTTTAATTATGATAGTCCGTTCTAAAGTTCACTATGACAATGTTCTATGTTCACTTAAGTTTTATTTAGTACTTTTTTAGTTGTACTTGTTTAGTTTAGCTTGTCGTTTTAAAAGTTTTATAACTCTTTGGTCGGATAGCGATCCAAACCAATATTGATAAGTATATTGATTGGTGAAGAAAACTAGGGGCTTGTAGCTAAGTAATAACAGCCGCACGGATCGATCGATCAGGTTAAGCTACGTTTTCTGCGGTTGTTCCGTGGATGGGTGACCATCTTTACATACCAAGACCACTTCGTGCCTCGGAAAGCACCTTAAACCGTTGGTCCCGGCTGTCATTCGTGGATCTTTGACAGTCGTTACGGATCGTCAGAAGCCCGAAAGTCTGACAACCAGTCATACCAAGGGGTATTGTATTACCCAGTAACTGAGTTGTGGAGGTCAGATAGGCAGTCGCTCCATGTAAAATACTGGTATTCAGCTGTATCCGGTTAGACTGGAATCCGACTCCAACATAGTTGGGTCAAGGCTAGGCAGATGATGAGGCGAAGGAAACCATCATGGTCTTGTATCAAAAATTCGAGGACATACTATGAAGTCCATCAATCATCAATCCGCACCGGGCTCCCGTATTATATTACGACCCAAAATATTGTAATGCAGGTCTCCTCTCTGTAAGAGGTTTACAGAGAGGAGGCCTGATAACTACATTTTATATCTGGAGACTGCAGCAAGTTTTTAAAGTTTGACGCTGTTGTATCACAGGATCAAGTTGGTCCTTGGATACTATCTTCCAGTCTGCCCTCAGACTGGACCAACAAAATCGCTATCGCTTCATCGATTACCTATTCGTTAACATATGATCTACATTTTGACTTTTGAGCGATTGTAGAAATAGAATCGCTCCGAAGCGAATGCCATTTGTCTAGGCCCTCAGATCTCGAACGTTTACACATTGCTTAGTTTTGTGCAAGGTGACTTTAGATCCATTGTCATTGTAAAAGTTGATCAAATTCATGAGTACTGTCAAAGTCAAATCATTTCAAGTAGGCCATTAAAAGGCACTTTTTGAACGTCAATATTTACAAGAAAATAGAATTGCTTGTAGTCGCCCCTTCCAAAATATAGTTTCGTATGGAGATGAGTGGGGAAGAAACTCCACCATTACTATTTTAAAATGTTTTACAATATTTTGTATACATCCCAACTATAATATCAAAAAATGCGAAAGTGAGTTTGTTTGTTACGCTTTGAAAACGGCTGAACGGATTTGTATGAAAGGCACGTGAGTACACCATGCCCTGAGTTAGGACATAGGATACTTTTTATCCCGGTAGTACGTTTCCTTGGGATAATTTCCGACCCCCATGCGGGTGAAGCCGCGGGCAAAAGCTAGTTAATTATAATTTTATGTGAAGACGATGTACCTGGAATAAAATTACTATACTGCAATAGGTTTACTTTTAGCCACCTGAAGGATTTTCTAAGTCGTAGATAATATATGTATGTGAATTGATAATATTTGTATATATGTATATATAATATTGGTATATATTATAGTAAATATGTATGTATGTGTATTTTAAGTTTAAAATCTATTTATGTACTTGTGTACCTAATACATTATTATATATTTTTTTATAGTTTTTTTTTTGCATTGTTCCTCTCAAACAGAGCACCTGCCTTCTAATCTCTTCGCCACCCTTGGTTGACTGGTAGAGAATGCCTAAGGCATTAAGTCCGCCTTTGTACTTTTTTTAGTGTAAAAAGTTTAAATAAATAAATATATTAACTAATAATAATATCGCTAATCTCACTCCCCAGGCTGCTACAGCATCTTAGACGGTCACGATGAGATCCGCTTCTACCCCCGTGAAGCGAAACTGGACAACAAGTTCGCGAAAATCGTCCGCGTTCAGTCACAGGTGTTCGTACTGGACATACTGGACGATCAGCTCGTAGTTTTCGGAGCGGACGCGCTGGTCACCATATACGAGCTCAATTGTGTGGATAATGGTAAGCGTGTGAGAGAGAGATAGTTCAGTCGCAGTGTTCGTACGGGAGATACTGGACGGACAGCTCGTAGTGTTCCGAGCAGACGCGTTCGCCACCATAGACGAGCTCAACTGTGTGGATAATGGTAAGCGTGTGAGAGAGAGATAGTTCAGTCGCAGTGTTCGTACGGGAGATACTGGACATTATATACGAGCTCAACTATGTGGCTAATAAAAATACTTTACTTAAATGGTGAGTTGGTTATGAATAGTGCTCAATCTAGATTAAGAAGGCTTAAGCTAATCATTGCAGGGCAGCATCCGCTTGGTAGACGTGTTGCCTTGCCAGTGGCGGCGCTAGGCGTCGGCGACGTCGGCGACCGCCGACGGCCTCGCACCTGAGCGAGAAAAAGCCTCGCAAAAGTTTTACAATTTATTTAAAATTTCTTTATTTTTTCTTATTTATTTTCATACACTTTCGTGAGTGAAGTGTCATCTGGCAACACTATGAAAGTTAGACAATTTCGCGCGCGAGTCTCGGGACGGGGAATCCCCGTGTCGTATATTTGTATTTCATTTTTCTGTGAGCGTAACGTAAACAATCATTCCTTCTGTGAATATAAATATAATGTATTTCTCTATACAAACCGAAATAAAAAATAGATAGTTACCTCGTTTTAAACCTTACATTACATACATTAGTTTCACTATAATTCGGCTCATGTAATCTAACGTTTTCTTTTTGACTGGGAAATAAAAAAGGCCTCGCGTACCTAATTTCGCCGACGTCCAAGTGTGGTCTAGCGCCGCCGCCGCCACTGTGCCTTGCTATGCCAACTCACATAGACCACGCTGGATCGCGCCGTTTCTACAGTGGATAAAACACTACTTTTTATTTTTCAAGCTCTGGCGAGTGTACCTAATTTGTTCAGTGTCGTGACAAAACAAAAATATTAATCGTACTGTAAAATTATAGTGCCCGGTAATGGTGCTGTGAATATACCATGAGCTCTATGTGAATAAACGAGCCACGATGCTGTGAACACGACGACTACCTGCTGTTACAACTAATTGGGAACACTCGATAAGGGTTCTTTTCTAGCCTGTCCTGTTGATTATGCTAAAATATTTTTTTATTTTCAGCCGGAAACATAGACATGCGCTGTGTACAAGCAGTTGATGTATCAGCGCTGTCACACCCAGCCTGCGTGGTATCGGCGTCATTATGTCGACTACAGGACCCGCCACAACGCCACCGCTCATCCACAGTTTTCGTTCATGTGCAACGTCAACCTGATTCACTGGTAAGGAATTACGGATAAAGACAACCGTCAGTTGGGTAGACATGTCTTTTACAAACAGAACGCATTTCTTTATTCACCTCAACACAGCTATGTGTTGCGTAAAAGAAGCATGCGTAGCTCGTATTCATAATTGGTCTGCCCAAAAGCTTCTTTAGCACAACCCCGTACAAGTGTTGGCATGAAGAAGCATTTCGACGGCGCAGTGCCAATATCTCCTAACTGATATTTTTTTCGAGAAATTCACTTTATTATCGTTTTGAATTTAAAGGCGTTATTCGCATGTTTTAAAATTAAATTTCTCAATTCCTCGAAAACTGTCAGTCAGGAGGTTTTGGCACTTCGCCGTTGATTTGTAAACACGCGTCATTAATACCGCCCTGAGGCCGTATTATGAAGTGTTAAACCCAACATTGTTCTGTTGCGAAAAAGAGATCTCTCTCTCTCTCACTCTGGACTAATCATGGTTCTAAAACATATAACGAATTCTGGTCTTCCGTAGTGGAGATTAAATGTTGAACTAAGCCAGGCTGTTCGAACCGATTCAGCAGATGCATGTCTGGGTTTAAACAAACCAGATAGATGACACGGGGCCTTGCAACCGGTGTATGTCTTACGCTGTCTGTAGCCTATAGTACTGTAGGTAGTCAGAAACTAACGACAGTGATGCCTATTTCCAATTTAAGGCTGGATACAAAATGTGCTCTCTCATTTTTTTAATAACTATATTATCTTTTGCCCGCTGCTTCCCCCGCGATTTTATTGTTGTATCGCGAAATTATCCCACGGGAACGTACTACTGGGATAAAAGTATCTTATGTCCTTCTCCAGGTCATGGTCTACCCATGTGCATCCAAATCCGTTCAGCCGTTTTAGCGTGAAAGTGTAAGAAACAAACAAACTCACTTTCGCATTTATAATATTAGTTAGGACTATAGTATATAACAAAAGTCCTGTCCGATCCGAAAGAGGCACATAGGTACTGCAATAACATTACCACAAAGTAATAAAAAATCTTCAGTCTGGTACCAAAATTACCCCAAATTAATTAAAAGTTTGCTATTTATTAACAGAGGTCATAAGTTATGACTTGTATTGCTAGGTAAAATTACACATTTAAGAAAAATTGCGAGGTATATTCTTCTTTTTTACGAATAGACTCTAGCACGATACTTAACAGCACCCCCACGGATTGGACAGGGTACAATCCTGTTGGATCTAAGAATTTGTAACTTTATGTATTTCGAATATGGTTCATATTTCCAGGTGATCAACGCTAGCGGTAAACTGATGATGGTGCAAAGGGAAGAGTATGACGTTGATGAAGACAATAATCCGGTGAGTTGGAATTATCGATATTTTCTAGAGCAAAGGCGAATTTTACAGCACGATAACTAATCGAGCTCATTACCAACGAACTTCGCGGTTTGAAAATGGAATATGATTAATAGCCTAACATTCTTACATTTGTGTTCTAGAGCACTATGGCGCCAAAAAGTAAGACCAGAGTGTGCCTCTGTACCCAAATGTAAATAAGGGCGAAAATACACATGCGTAGCTGGTACGGAACTATGCAAGTAGCTGGCATGCCGTGTGCCATAACAATGTCAGCTACTTGCATAGTTTTCTACCAGCTACAGACATGTGTAGTTTCGCCCAAAGGGTTATGTTTCCACAACGACTTTTTTATATAACGATTAATCAGTGTGCGAAACCTAATACTTGAATAGATGTTTTTTTATCCGTATGTAAAACCAATTAACCAATATACGCAGTTATGTAATGAAAACGCATACATTACCAGTTAATGTGCGTGTCATTGAATGTTCGGCACGCATAACTAAATGAGCCCATTTTACGCTGCACTACCCACAAATAAGCTGAACAAAAAACAAGTTCGTTCGTAAAATATTTATTTATTATTCAGGTACACTTCGTTGCTTTGGATTATACCACTTAAACTTAACTTCTAATATGACCTATGTGTATTTTTGCATGTACGTCGTCAAATGCAAGAACACACTAGCGCCGCGAGTAACTAAATAGGTTACCTATACACGGAGAAGTTAGTTACGAGGAATTATTTACATTCGAAACTTAAATTAGCTTAGTGGTGTTTGGTTCTGATGGTGAGCGTCTTGCCATCTAGTGAGATAGGTCCGGCGGCCCAGCGGCGGACGATTTTGCCTTTCCCTCCGTACGAAGTACCCGACAGATGTACCCACGGACCTGCCGGAGGCAGCGGGTAGATCAGGGGGAGGTCGAAAGTCGGCACAGGCGCGATGATTGGTGGCGTGTCGATGACGGGGGTTATGATTGGCTGATGATGAACTTCGGCTACGGGCGCGATTTCAGCAATCGGGGCAATTGGGATTGGGCCGGGTGCAATGGGTCCGATAGGACCGTGTCCGATAAGGCCAAGTGGACCAATAGGACCGTGTCCGGTAAGGCCAAGTGAGCCAATGGGGCCGATGGGTCCGTGTCCAATGGGGCCGATGGGTCCGTGTCCAATGGGGCCGATGGGTCCGTGTCCAATGGGGCCAATAGGTCCAACATGTATCGGTCCGAAGTGTGGCCTGGTGATTACGGGCGTGATCGGCGCAAGAGTCTCAACGATGGGCTTGGCGACTATAGGTGCCGCTATCGGTAACGCCACAGAGTGTACGTTCGGCCCTGTTCGTTTGACGATGGCGTTAAACCCTGTCAAGGAGTCGGCAGTGTATTCCACCAGCCGGACATTGCCGTCAGGTTCTACCAAGGAGTATGCTCCTCGCACCACATCACCGTTGCGGGTCTCCCACTGCGCTTTGTTATCGCCTGTCGATGGATCGTTTACCGCGTAGTTAAATCCGTAGTTTGGGTTCGGCTGAAACAAATTTCATTTGTGAGATAAGAAATACATTTCTTCACGTTTAGTCTTTGAATTTACACTAATATTTCCAATTCATTATAAATGAGTCTCATAACAGTGATGTTTCACTTACGATTTTTTCAATGGTGGTAATGGGAACGTATGACAGCGTCGCGGGCGGATTCGCCGAAGCGGCCGCAACCAGAGCCAACAGGCAGGTGACCTGTAAAATACAAAAAAGATTAAAATGATTTAATTAAAAAAAAACAGCTTTATTCGCATCAAAAAGAAATCTAAGGGTTTTTGGTTAAAGACAAGAGTTAACCGTAAGAGACAATGCTACAAGGATTAGGTGATTTCAGTGATCTTTAACTTCTTGGCGTTCTCAATAAAAGGCTTCTAAAATTTTCAGATCTTTCTTGATAGACAAACAATAGTTTTATAAATTCCGGAAGCTATTACCGTGATATACATGTTCATGTTGCTGACAAGGTATTCCAGTGAGCAAACGAAGTGCACTGTATTTTGTCATTTGCGACATGCCTATTTATACTACACTAATTATTCGACCCGGCAGCGGCCCGGTTTCTGTCAAACATCTTGTTCTCAACCGGTCGGTTTCAGTGCTTTTTGCCTGATTTAGTATTCATAAATAGTTCATACATAACTGGTAGTTAGGCACGTATAATATGATTAATTAATGAGTTAATTGGGCTTGATATGTGTTAGAATGACGTATTGTTCTCTTGCTTGTTCGCCTTTGTGCGGTTGACGGCCGACGCCTAGATCGTGTATTCATTAGTATCCTTATTTAAAGTCATTATCAGAATCGTTGAGAATCGAGCACCCCTTCGAATGATCAAGTCGTTATAGGAATTGTCGGTAAGAACTCCGATATCGAATCGCTGATTAGAAATGGCCGAACAGACCTTATTTTTCTTTATAAGCCTGGAGAACAATTGATAGTATTTTTGCACCAACAACGAAAGCTTAAAAGTCGCCTCAAACTTTTAGGTCATTTGTATCTTAGATGACGTACGGTCAAAGATTGAAAATGTTAAGTA
Organism: Fissipunctia ypsillon; assembly: GCA_947568875.1. Lineage (NCBI taxonomy): Eukaryota > Metazoa > Arthropoda > Insecta > Lepidoptera > Noctuidae > Fissipunctia > Fissipunctia ypsillon. Next base: position 6,548,523 of record OX387659.1, on the reverse strand, counting down.
ATTTTCAAATGCGTTTCTTTCTCACATAGCGGTTGCATATTTTGAACTGTCATTTTATTCAAAATATTGGCAACACGAAGTCGGGAAAACAATAAAGTGCTAGTAAAAATTAATCTTAAGGTAACATTTTTATTCCTTGACCGTACCCCTATCTAGAAGCCTACATGAACTAAATCTGCTGTCATGATGACTGATGATAGCTCACACTCGCACAGCAGTTAACGTGAGATCAAACGGTCAATTTCCATCCACATGTAGCGCTGCTTAGGTAATTGTACGTCCAGTCCAGTGCAGTGTGCCCTGTTCGATTTCCGCACCCTAATTGCGTAACGTTCGAAAAATTTGTCTGCTCAACAACGTAAATAAGGCAATGAATGTTGTTGAACTGTCAAAAGGAAACCGATTCCTACTGTAAGTGTGTTACGCAATTAGGGTGCAGTTCAGACAAGAGACTTTTCAAATATGTTTGAATGCAGCATTACTTACAATCAATCAACTCTGCCTATTGCAGTCCACTGCTGGACATAGGCCTCTCCCAGGCTACGCCACAACACCCTGTCCTCCACCTTCCGCATCCAGTCTGTCCCAGCCACCTTCTTAAGGTCGTCGGTCCATCTAGCTGGGGGCGTCCCACACTACGCTTGTCGATACGTGGTCTCCACTCCAGGACTCGTCTGCTCCACCGGCCATCGGTCCTTCGACAAACATGGCCAGCCCATTGCCACTTCAGTTTGCTAACTCTGCAGGCTATGTCGGTTACTCCGGTTCTTTTCCATTGCTTACGTTTGAAAAAAAAAATTATTTATCCTTTGAGTAAAAATTGGTCACATCAATATTTAGAATACTTCCCCCTGCATCAACTTTGGACCCTGTAAACTAAAGAATGATATACTGTAGCCCAGAACAATATTATTACCTAGTCAGAACTTACGTCATTCAAATTGGATTCATCATCCTCCTGCCCTTATATCTCTATCAGTGTTGTCATCATTCACATATATAAATAAATTAAACTTTATTTCAGACTAAGTCCATAATTTTGTTAGCATTTTGGTGTTAGTTACAATAGTGCTTAGGTAAATAGGTTAGTATTGTTAGTTTTCATAAAATAATTATTTATTTAGACCTATGACTGTCCCCACCCAGTGTCCCTGAAAGGGACAGTCCGCTCTGGCAGCGATCATTTTCAGAAAGCTGTTGTCACTACCATGCAGGCGCTGTAGCAAGTAGGCCGCTTAACTTAAGCCACCCATGTATTCTTTGGTCTGCCACTTTTCTTGTAACATGCTGCTCAAGACTGCTAGTGTACAGAATCGATGTACAAACGTGCAAAAAGAATATGGTGGCGACACTTGGTAGTTCCAATCCAGCGATCTGTTATAAAACTATCTCAGTCAAAGGTAGCCCGATATATTATTTTAGAAATTTTGTGGTGTTACAGCACGAATCTGTTAAAAAAAATAAAATGTAGATCATGTAACCCTTTTTTTTTCATGGGGTAATTTGAATGGATACCCTCCGTCTGGGAAGAACGCAAGGTTATGTCGGACTCCTACCGACTAAAATCCCACTGTTCCTTCCAGTAACTTGAGTTGGGGCCCGGGAGATACATATACATTCACCGCACCCTTGCTTTTTTTTTAACAAGCTTTTATTAGCTTCACTTGTAACTAACTAACAATGTAAGAAAATCTTGGAAGTCAATTTTTCTTATTTATCTCAACGTTGACCGGATTTGGACCGCAAGTAAAGCAAGCTCGGGGTTGCGGGATGTTCGAAAGAGTTACCGTGGCCCCGGCACAGGCAACAGAAGAAACACGGGTACACGGGTGGGTTTTAGTCAGTAAAAGTCTGACACGCCCTCCCGCTCCGCCCAGAGCGGGAGAAGTCATTTGATGATTTCCCATCCACAAAAAAATTCTTGTTTCTTTTCCATTTAAATATCGACTCTGTGTACACAGTTTTTATTTAAATACTATATGGTTTAAGAGGGATGCGCTAAGGTAGCCCGCACAGTTCCAATTTCCCTACGTTTTTTGCAATTTGCAGGTCAGTATTAGTTTGTATGTTGATCAAAACTTGATTCGCGACTGTAACAATTGTGTATTTACAGAATTATAATCATTACAATTAAGAACTCTCTAAGTTATAATTGGCCTCAAATGCCATTATTTCATGAAATAACATGTTTAGTAACTTCTTCGCTCTATGAAAGAATAACTCCAGATCACGGTTTAAATGTCTTTATTTACATATTTACAGTAGTTTCGTCGCTGTACAATAGTATTTACAAAGCAATTGTAGACTAGTTAATTTCAGTCCTATTTCTGACTAAAATATTATCGGTAAGTTCAGTAACCCAAACGCGCTGAAGACATCGTAATACAAGTAATATGGCTACCTCAGTTCAATGAGTTACACCTCAGACAAGACCGTCGACCTTGACCAGTATGGTAAAATAATAAATATACCAAGGCTATATACAAAACCAACATCCTTCATAATACAACTTCAATGTTTCGTCTTCAAAACTAAAGTTCTACCATACAGCGAGATCGGTCCTGTCGACCACTTATGTACTTTACCGTCTACATATTTTTTACTGAATATTGTGACGTACGGCTTATCTAATAAGGGACCTGATAAAGGAACCCATCCTCCGTAGGAGTGGGTAAAGGGATCCCATGGTAGACTCCACTGTCCGAAGTTCGTTAGCTTCGGTAAGTTGGCAACAATGGGTGCTGTTCCGAAGCCATAGCTTACAGGACCAACTATTGACGTCAGAGGAGCGACAGTTTTCGCTATTGGTAACACTGGAGGGTGTACGTTCGGGCCAATCTTCTTGACGACTGCATTAAACCCAGTGACGTCATTGGCTGCGTAGTCCACGACGCGCAGTGTTCCGTCAGGCTCGACCAATGAGTAGGAGCCCTTGACGACGTCGCCGTCTCTTGTCTCCCATTGCGCTTTGTTGTCTTTTGTTATTGGATCGTTGACGGCGTAGTTGTATGCGTAGCGCGGATGATCCTGTAACGTTAAAGTCAACTTTAGTAATAAGAAATCATTTATGGTTTGTAAAGATTGCTTTTTATGCTTTCCTGGAGCTAATAGCATAAAGCACATTTTATTCAAAGCTGTTTATAACCTGTTCTAACAAAAATTGCATCAGCATTGGTCTGTTATCTCAAACACTTACGATTTTGTCAACGACTGGAATTACGTTAATGGCACCAGCGGAAGCAGTAGCAATAGCTACGGCGAGTGTGCACGCAATCTGCAATAAAATACACGTTTACAAGAGTAAAATATAGGTATTTTAATAGTTTTTACTTATTTAGGAAAAATAATACAGAAAAAAGAAATATATATACGCGACGACTTGAGAATCTCCTCCTTTTTTCGTCGGTTGAAAATACAACTAATGATCTCTAGATTTAATTTATTCATAAGCTATACTATATCTTCAAAAGCTTGAGAAAAAATAACTGCCTTTATCCACATTCCTGTTTTGGATTTCAAACTTTTTTTCTTTTGCTTTACTTATACTGCCCTCTGCTGGGCAGCGATCTCCCCATATTTTAAACTAAATAACAATCGTAACTAATACAAATCATATCCAATACAAATGATGATAGTTGATTTTATTTCTGTAACTAGGTTTGTACAAACACTTTTACACGTCAATCATATTTTAAAAACTAGACAAGGACGGCGTTTTTTATCTGAATAGTAATTGATCAAACTGTTTCGCACATCAACTTTCAGACAACAAATAATTACGAACCATTAAAAATCGATTCATATTGTCAGCGAGTGATACGTAGAATGTTCAGTTGTCAGTATAAACAGTCCTTTTATAAGTGTAACGATGGTAGAACTTGTGTGACCCGTTTCAACATACTGGTTTCATATGAAACATGACTCAATGTATGCAAAAAATGTAGTTAATGCTCAATGTTTTTTTGTTATGTACCTGGCGGCTTCTGTATTTAGCATAGAATTTAGGGTTACCTTTGAAAGTATCCGCCAGGCTCAAAGGTATCCATAAATTCACTATAGCCATATAAAACGGCATAAGCTATTTTTAATGACTGGATAGAAAATACAAATAAAAAAATTAAAAAACACGACTGCCAAAAAACGAACTTAAAAATAAAAAAACAAGTTGTATTAGTTAGTTTTTATATACAAAGCGAAAGGTAACTCATTTACTCCCTGACTAAACAGATAAATAAAATTCTCATAGCAGTCGGGGGGTTTAATCTAAGAGGTTCCCCGACTGCAATAACAATTTTATTTATATATTGTAATAATTGAAGAAAAAAAAAATTTTCACACTTAAAAATGGAGCCATACGGCTGCCATATTGAATTGTTAAACAAAAATATATAGCCAGTGTCACTCGGGAGGATGTAAGGATTCTAACGATACCCCACACATCCAAATCTGTTCAGGCATTTAAAAGTTACGGTGGAAAAAAGAAACTCACAAACATACATACATGAACCCTGAAAACATTACACTCTTTTTTTGGAGCAGTCGTGGTAAAAAATGGGGTGAAAGATGTTTTTTTTCTTCTGCGAATTTATAATTATTTTGTTGTTCCCATTTATAACAAACAATAATTTAGTTTCCCTTTGCCCAAATAGTAGAATTGATGAAAAATTATTCCAGCATATACACCCATCTTAGCTTCTTTATCCCATTTTTAACTATTTTAGAACAGACGTTAGATAGAACCCTTACTGAATTTCCTTTATAAATTTGGCCAAGAAGAATCAATCGCGTTTACTTTCATATACATAAATTATACAGTCAATCATGTGATTTAAGACCATCACTGTCAGTCTTGCATGTCTCCAATCTGTCATAATACAATCAGCATTGGTATAATACGGTTCTGTCCGAAATAGTAGTCATATTAATTATTTTCAAAAAAATCACTACATATTATAAATTATAAATCAAAATCCGTCCGCCGCGTCTGTCTGTCTGAACGCGATAAACTCACAAACTTCCGAACGGATTTTTTATACGGTTTTCACCAATGGATGGAATGGATTTATGTGTATAATTCATTAAGGTTTTGTGTAAATTTTCTGAAATAAGACGATGATTGTTGAATATGTCGGAAAAAATCATGCCGACCGGCTTTACTGGCGTACGCCGCGTAAACCAATTGAAAACAATGTATTACGGAATTAATACATTGTTCATCTGGATTAACACATAGGGTACTTTTAATTCCTGTGGTACGTTCCGCAGGCAAAAGCTAGTATATTATAAAACAAAGCAGCCTACCACATGTCCCCTCGTATAAATACAGCTATAATATATCATCGATTACTTCGGCATAGTCAGCCTATCTTGTTCCCACTGCTGAGACACAGGCCTCCTCTCGGTTGAGGGATCGATTACTTGCTTTTATTTAAAAAAATATAACTAGCAAGTGTCTAAAATATCAATCTCAATATTACACATCGAAATTGGTACACATATACATCATAAACTACCACCACCTTCTACGATCTTTCCATACTGCTTCGAAACCCTCCCCCTCTCTCCCCAACCCTCCCCTCCCTCCCCCACCCTCCCTCCTCATCGAAATTGGTTTTTCCTTTAATTAAATAATCAAAGGGAAATAAAGATCAGATGTGCATTCAAGCATTAAAACATAACGTTAAAATATTAGCATGATTATATTTGAAAAGCCTTGCTAATTATATAATTGTGCGGAAACTATCAATTCATCGCGGATAGTAGTTAGATTTAATGAAAGATATTCTGATTTCAGCTTATCTTTGTGGTAGGGCACTCTTTAGATAATTATTTCTGGAGTGTACTATTTTTTATTTTTTTTATTCTTTATTTATTTAGAGGCTTTTCCCTTACAAAGGTATGCCAGCCTCATCATACCCTAATCTAGTTAATTATTACACTTACTTAAACTATTACTAATTTGTACATTATTGCGTTAGAGAGGGAGATAGTGACGCAGCAACCATTTCATATATCAGTTTCGCTTCGCCCGCACTAGGTATTGATAAAATTCTAATGAAAGCCCCAACGTCATATTTATTAATGTTTAACTCCTGCATCACTAACTCTCTTTCTCTTCTGTTCTTTTCACATTCCATAAGTAAATGTTGGACATCATCGACCTTGTTACACACTTGGCAATTAGGGGAATCGACTTTTTTCATTAGATATCCAAATTTACTAGATGGAAAATGGCCAGAACGCAACTTATGTGCCATAACAACATACGACCTTTTCAACCGACTTTCAGCAAACCAAGTACTATTGGGTGGCGTGCGTGTATGACCAGATGTATGCACGTAAACTAAGAAAAAGGATTATGTATGGATCGTAACAGGTGGCGTCCTATAGTTTCTGCCTATGGGAGCCCTGTTTCTGTTTATGGGGTATCCATGGGAAGAAGGTGTGAGGTTATATATGTATGTGCTATTAAAATAAACAAAGCTGAACTTTGTTTTGTTCTAAATTAATGTTCTTGATTAATGATTTTAACTCTTATTTAATCTCAGGTCAATAAAACAACTCGATTCTACCACATGGTGGTATATGCTTTATTAGTGCTAGTCTGACTTATAATTAGCAACATAAATATTAAATATCTTATGTACAATAGTTTCTTGACTTATCCAACCTAAAAGCTCTCTTAAAGGGGACTCACATTTGAAGGCAAAGTATAGAAGTAACTAATGGACAGCGGCATTAAGACGTTTTTTTTCTAAGATAGCAGATTTGTAGTAAATCAATGTTTGCCGTAAGATCCGCCCGCAACCCACGGGTTGACTAAGCCGTGGCCTAGGTCAGCTAATGTTCCGTAGCCACCAATAGGGGCTTTGATGTAACCAGCGCCCAAACCAGGTCCGCTGTATCCAAGACCATCGCCTTTCAAACCTCTGTATCCGCCATATCCTACGAGAAGGCCATCACCTTTTAGCCCTGCGTATCCACCGTATCCGATTCCTCCCAGACCATCGCCTTTAATTCCTCCGTATCCTCCAATTCCTACTAGACCGTCGCCCTTTAGTCCGCCGTACCCGCCAAGCCCTGCCAGACCAATGCCATTCAATCCTCCAATTCCTGCAAGTCCTCCCACGTAACCTCCATACCCTCCGGCCAATATTGGTCCAGCTTTGATTATTGGAGCTGGCAGAGGAGCAGGGTATATTGGTCCAGATTTATACACAGGCAGAGGTGCTGAATATACTGGTCCAGCCTTGTAAATAGGACCTGGGAGTCCCGAGTATGACGGTAATAAGGGGGCTACAGGCGCATAGGGTTTAGAAATGGGTCCTATTGGTCCTATTGGCCCGTATGATGCAATCGGTGCGATTGGTACAATTGGAGTCTTAATGACTGGTGCGATTGGTGCTATCGATATTGGCTTCACAAGGTTGGCAGTAGATATAGCTCCACCAACGATTGGTCCTGATATAAGGGGAGCGCCTGCTAACCCTCCTAACTTAGCAACTGGTCCCACAGATATCGGGGCAATGGCCGATGCATGGCCCAATACTGGAATGGGTGCCTTGTAGATGGATGTTGGTATTGTGACTGGGTGTAGGTTTGGTCCTATGCGCTTCACTACAGCGTTGAACCCTGATTTGTCATCTGCCCAATATTCTACAATTCGTATACTGCCGTCGGGCTCCACTAGTGAGTAAGCCCCTGTAAACAAATACAAAAGAAATAGTTGTACTGTCAAAAAATTTATATCAAAAGCTTTTTCAGTTAAACTTAGTTAAAATTATGTTAGGTACCTTTTACTGTGTCTCCGTCTCTCTTCTCCCATTGCGCCTTGTTGTCTCCCGTGTGAGGGTCTTTTACTGCGTACTCAAAGGCGTATCTGGGATATGCCTACAAGAAATAAATATCTGATTAATAAAAGAAGGCATTATTTTAATAACGCATGGGATGTTGATAAAACTCACATAATAATCTACTGAAGCATGGCCTGGCGCATATACAAGTCCTCCTCCTAGTCCGTCAGCCGCTACGGACGCCGTCAAGGCGAGGAGGCACGAGATCTGCAAAATTCAAACACTACTTCACAAATATATCCTAAAACATGATCATTCAAAGCAAGAACTGATTTGCACGAACCGCTACGTAAATATTCATTATGCCGGAGACGCACTGACGTGATGTCAAAAACGCACTGCTTAGCAATCAGCACTTTGAAGGCATTTATAGGCGATTGGTTTAGACCTTCATGCCCTATGTTGCGGATGTCGAATGTTTGGTGCGCACTCGCTCTAGCTGTAACAACAATCACCCAGAGTTGCATCAGGCTTCCTCATTTTCATAGAACAGCCTTCGGGCAGTGAAAACGCGAGTTAATATGTAAAGAGGGCTCGATACCTCGGTATGCAGGACGCGTGGGGCAGCGCACGAAATTTTCAGTTAACTTAAGATCGGAAACTGATCAATTGCGGCGATGATTTATATGATTGCCATCCGTGATAACTTAATATTTGTAAATCTAAGGTTTCTACGCATCGTATTGTATTGCTGCAATACATTTAAACGCGTTAATGATACGACGTTTTGCTCCAGTTGCGTCTGTGCGTGCGGTCTGGGCGTCGTAAACGCCCGGTTGATTGCACGCTCCACTGACGGATGTCGGTCAGTGTGATCATTATCAGATATTACTTGTATAACATTGCGCATCAATCTTTTTGCACCTGTTTTATATGCTCGTGAACTTGTTAGTAATTATTGATTTCAAGGTAGGAACACTATGCTTGCATAATATGTGGAGTCTGACATCGTTAATTAAATCCACCGACATGAACAGACACAAACAAAACATTATGTTACAACATCTATATTTTAGCTCATACTAAATAACATAGCACATAACATAACATCACGCCTGTATTCCCCGAAAGGTTAGGCAGAGGTGTACCTATAGTACACCCACATTTCGCCAGTTATGTGCTCATATCTACCTACTAAATATGGAGTATAACTGGTTTTATGCTTAAAGTGTAAATTGCTTGTCCAAAACATGCAATTAAATGGCATAAAATCAATCTATTTACTATCGGCCAGTAATATAATAATACAGTTATTACTCCTCAATTCTTGTTTTATTTGGCTCGTAATAATCTAGATCGGATCCGCTTGGTTGCCCTACATTTGTATATTAATTACAAGATAACATGATAGCTGTCAAACAATGTTTTAGAATTTTAAGGACTTTATTGCACAGTAGCGCAGGGACACGAAAACATCGGAAGGCAGCAGCTCGTTGCGAATCAATTTCTTGAGAATAGGTAGAAGTAGTCGTATCGTTCTGTGATAACATCATTTTGCCATCATTGCATAAAACAACTCCTCCCACGGCTCCTATCACTAGTTGTTAAAATTTACCTGTTAAAATAATAAACCATTTTTCTTTTTTTTTATCATTAATAATTTGTTTGGCACCTAAACAGCGGTAATAAATTGAAACTTTAATTAAACCACCATCATCATATCAGCCGAAAAGACGTCCACTGCTATACATAGGCCTTACCCAAGAATCACCCCAAATATCGGTCCTGCATATATAGGACTAACTAGCTTTATTTAGCCCGCGGCTTCTCCCGCGTGTAGGTCGGATATTATCCCACGAGAACGTACTACCGGGATAAAAGTATCCTATGTCCAACCCCAGGTCATGCTCATCCCAAGTACCAAATTTAATCCAAATCCGCTCGGTCGTTAAGGCGTAAAAACGTAAAAGACAGACTGCCCGAGTTATTCCCATTTATACTATCGTATGGATGTTAAAAATTTCATCCCATTGTCCTCAGGCATACAGCTGTCTCCCAGCCACGGTCCTTGCATCCTGCGTCGAAAGCGTCTGGTCCTGTGGCAGTGTCGCCGGCTCACAAACCCAACTCTCCCGAGCTCTGTGGCTATGGTGTGGAGCCCTAGGGGCAAGGGTATGGCTCCCTCTGCTACCAAGAGATGCGACTAGACATCCTGATTCTGGAAGACATACGTTTATGGCTAAGAGGATCATGCTGCCGTTCCATCTTAATATTTATCCACTGAGTAAGTAGATATGGTCCTACATATTGAAATCAATATAAAATTCTTGTATGGTAGCGTGGTGTTTGACAGGGTAGAATGGAAGAAAAATATATTTTACCACAAGTAACATGGGACAAGAGCAAAAAGAACAAGATATTTATTCTTCTGTACTGCTTCTTCTTTTTAGGTAATCTAAATAGAGTCGGCCATGTACCGCTTTACGAGAATTTTCATACTTGACAAGTAATAAAATACTCGTAAAGCGGTACATGGCATTGTGTGATTGAAGTAATATGAAACTGTAGTAGCAAATTGTGTATACCTTACGCCAGATAAGGGTGGAATAAAAGTCATTAAACCCCCTTGTACTAAAAAGTCTCGAAACTTAAATGCAAACAAAAAAAAAACATGACTCGTGAACGCGTCCAGGACGCCTCGTACCGCGATACGTTTATTTTGATTGTGTTAGCGACACTGCCATAACATTTTTTCATATAGTTTTGAAATATTGGAATACATTGGTAGAAGGCATCAACGACTTTTATTCCACGGTTATCTGGCGGAAGGTATAGTCATTTAATTTTAAATACTTATTACCTCTTTATTTGATTTTATTTTGAAATATTGATTAATTGATAATCTTGTTGACAGCAATTTTGTTCGACGACGCTATCCTACTGGGAGCTGAGAACGACACAACCCTGTACGCTTCAGACTCAAATTCAGTCTTTTCGCTGCCGTTTTGTGTCGTCAATAGAACAGTAAGTTTAATTTCCATTAAAATATTTGATTTTATTAAAATATCATCTGTGTCATCGGTGTTGTGGGTGTACTATAGAGGTACACCTCTGCCTAACCCTTCGGGGAAACAAGGCGTGATGTTATGTTATCATCTGTGTTAAAATTCCTATAAAAATTATGATTAAATAAAGAAATTCGTGTACATCCCTATTAGTATTAGCAGAAGGAAAGGAACTTATTAAAAACCTATATATTTCAGTTGCATCCTGCTTCCTCCATTAAAAATTTAATTATAGCACTTAATCTAATGAACATTAATAACAAAGACTTTTCTAAGTAACTGGCAATTTTATGCCTTAATAACTAATGATATCCTAGTTATTTACCTGACAAAGTGTAAATTGATGCATCCACCAGATATCCTTATTGGTCAGGGCACTGAAACTCTATGGCTGAAATTCTATGGTACCAAGTGATGAAAAATTATGAAATATTGTACAACTTTTAAGTCAGCACAGACAAAATTGGAGCGCATACCTGTGTGATTTGTTACGTTACTATAATTTAAGCCGTATGCTGCATGAATGAAAGTCGAGTTCATTACCTGTTAGTAGATCTACAACCATTCTAATGGTCTTGCCTGCATTGACCCCATGAATAAACTCCTCAAACCTACTAATGCTAAGAGAATACATATTTAGTAAATGAGATACCACAAAAAGACCAATCATCGATCTTGTTCTGCTATTCTCCTTCTGAGCGGGTCGATAGCAATCTTAATTGTGTCCAACCCAGAATATTGCTAAGAGTTTGCATTATCAGAATTGGCGAAATGTGGGTGTACTATAGGTACACCTCTGCCCGTACGGCGAATACAGGCGTGATGCTATTATTTATTTATTTCATACTTTAAGCACACAAATGTACTGAGGCGGACTTAATGCCATACGCATTTTCTACCAGTCAACCTCTGGGTGATGCAGAGACATACAGTGGTAGGTGCAATAGTGAGAATTGAGGAATAATTATTTATTTAAATATAAATACATACATATTCCTATCAGAAACTATAAATATAATATATAAACCTAATTATGCATGTGTAAATATTAGCACAAATAAATACACATAAATATACTAAAACAAATAAGACAAACGATGGGAAAACCGTTACGTTGATACTGCCAGCTTCCTGAGAATGTGCTCGCAAACTTTAACTGATGTTATGTTATGTGTTACTCATAGATGGTGTTTTTCCCCCCTCCAGAGCCAAGTCTACCTCCACCAAATCCTCCGTCAGCTGCTCCGTCGTAACTTGGGCTACCACGCGTGGGAGATAGCGCGTTCTTGTTCACAACTGGCTTACTTCCCGCACTCCTTAGAACTGCTTCTACATGAGGTGTTGGAAGAAGAGGCTACTAGTAAGGAGCCCATACCTGATGCACAGCTGCCGTCTATTATTGAGTTTGTTCATGAATTTCCTGTGTATTTGCAGGTGAGTGGCTTTTGATATATTCTTAATCTTTGATATAGTATAGTCTATTCTATAAAAAATTACACCCTGAAAACACAGGAGAAGTGAGCTTGAGCTGAATGGTGCTGATCCATGCGTCATGTTCGTGAACGGGCGCCGTCAGTAGGGACTGGTCATCTCTTAGCTGCCACGGCTTATTTTAATTTTTGAATCGTTTTTGGTTTTCACCTTTTTGTTGCGGACGCTTTTAACGTGAACGTCTTTCTACATTGTTCTCACATACTTAATTTCAACATGAATGATATAACCAATATTTTGTCACAATACTTTGATTTAAAAGAGTGTCCGTGGAGTTTCTTGCCCGTTCTTCTCCATAGAGATCTACGCTTTGGAATGGGCAACTAGTTTCAACTTTCTGACTAACTGGCCGACTCTTTGACAATTCAAAAGTGCCTGTAATTGGTTTATTTGAAATAAATGCTTTGAGTTTGAGTTATCATTCCACCCAATGTTAGGGAATGACAGCTCACTTCAAGTTCACTTTACCTAAGCTTTCATGGTGAGATGTTTACAGAATAGATCGGCAGAAGTCAAATATTCGCTAAACGTCGCATACACAGTGTTAACGCTTTCATGGACACTAAACGGCCATAGACGTCATTACAATAAAACAGTTCATCGCCCTGGAAAGCGTTTAGAACCTTGAATTGGCTATTAGCTATAACATTTGTCTAAATTAGATCTATTATTTGCCAGAAACTAGACCTTCGGGGAAAATGGACGTGATATTATGTTATTCACTAAAATGTATTGTTAATGTGCTATAGAAATTTTTTTTCAAATTAAAAATGTTAGCATAATCAGATTTATTCGTATTTCGTATGTGTTTGCAATCTTTTCTGTTAACTGCTTTCCTAGTAAGTAGAACAAATGTTGAATATACTTCACACATTCACACCTACTAAACGTATGCAAATGGATTTATAAAAGATTGCGCGTTAAACAGACAAGTGAACAAATAGCCCATTATACATGCTGTTAGTCAAATGGGACGGATGGCATATAAATCATTGGTGGTACTGACAGGCCTTGCCATGCAAAAGCAAATCATTTTACATTCTAACATGAATATTATCACTAGAACTTCAATGGATCAAATCTGTAATTAATGTAATTGTAAAAATAAATAAATAAAACGTCTGTTTTGCATGCCCATTTTATTCATAATTTAAGTTAGTATTTAATCAAAATAAAAAGATTATGGACCATGAAGGTATAATAAAATAACCTGCTTAATTAAAAAGATCGCTATTGAATCCATTAAATTATAAAATACATATATATATATGATATGGCTAGAAGTCACCCTTCTAGCCATATCATAGGTACCGAGATGACGGCTTAGCCGACGTTCGCAAGGCCGTAATAATATTGCGGCGACTTTTTTTCGCGCACTGGATTTTCAACGTTCTGCTTAGCGCCGAGAGTTGAAAATCCAACAATGTGTTTTATCGACGCGTTGGAATGCACTCTGTTGGATTTTCAATACTCGGCTCAACACCGAGAGTTGAAAATCCAGTGCGCAATAAAATCCTGCCGCGATATTTTTACGTCCGTGCGAATGTCGGCTAATAGTAAGTATGGAAGAAAAAGACATGTTGCGTCGAGCATCGGCGCCGACCAGTGGCGCCGCTACAATTATCATTAAAGGGAAGCCGAAGAAAAAATTGTTCTATTCTCATAAACTCAAACAAAAAATTGTAGGTTTTTAATCATAAGAATAGTATTAAATTGGTATTAAATATAATTATGTAATGTGATGTGATATACAGTTACACACACAGGTGTACCATGTTATTTGGAAATAGTAGACATTAAGAAGAGTGGTTGTTTCGAAGGGAAGCCGATAGGAATCGAGTTGTATGAAGGCTACGCCCCTGGTGCCGACCCCAAATAAATTGGGATAAGGGCAAGAGAATGATGAATGATGATGTATATGTATCTTTATAACTCTGACGCTCGATCTAACAAATATAATTTCTTTTCAGACAGTGGTCCAGTGCGCAAGAAAGACAGAGATAGCACTATGGGCGTATTTATTCTCAGCAGCAGGCAAACCAAAGGAATTGTTCCAAGAATGTTTACAACGCAAGATGCTCGACACAGCCGCCTCATACTTAATCATACTACAGGTATATATGCAAAGTTTTCAGATAAATTATTTATAAAACGTTATGATTCTGAATTAATTATGTTTTCTTCTTGCAGCTGTTTAAGGTACATTAAAACAATACTGTTCGCTTCTTTACGCGAATTTCTACTAACCGTAGACTCAACCAAATGTACTTAGTGGAGAGTAGCGATACTTTTTCTTTACTTAGAAAGGTGTAAAACCTCTTTAAGCCTATAAGTAGCTTTAATGCTTTTGCCACATAGAACAGCGGACCGAAAGTGTGGCGTGGCATAAGCGAATTTTGAATGTGCTACGCTCCGCATTCGCTTTTCTGTTTGACGTGATGCATACAAGACCATTTATTCTAAATGTTTGCCTCGCTTTTGGTTCGCCATGCCTTCGCTGTGTGGCAAGAGCTTTAGATACTTTCTGTACGACCTGGGCACACGATATAGTGCCTTAACTCTTCTTTATTTCTTCAATGAATATAATATTATGTCATTGTTTAAAGCCGGGTACTCACTACAGAGCTGTAAGTGTACCAGTTACAGTAACGTTTTCGGTTATATTACAGCCATAAGTGAGTACCCGGCTTAAAGTATGTGTCGACTAACCAGTAAACATCTTTTCTCAAAAAATATTGACGTAATTGAATATTCATTGAAATGTAAATATCGTTTGCCTGAACATTGTTCAATGTTAAACATAAGTGTTTGTTGTTAGAACTTGGAAAGTTCGACGGTTAGCAGACAGCTAGCGACACAACTGCTCGACACTGCGCTGCAGCAGGAGAGGTGGGATCTCGCCAGGGATCTAGTCAGATTCTTGAGAGCTATAGGTAAACTATGTTTTGGAAAAATACGCTTTATTTGATTCAGGTTTAAAAATTTACTTTCAACCAGTAACGTTTTATGTTTACGGTTTTCAAAGCCGATTGAAAAGTTTGTGCAAATTCTGATTAGTCCCATTTTTACAGAAATAAGCCACTTGGAATGTAATGAAATCTAAGTAATTTAAAATAGAGCATGTTATCATTAAATTGTATGTGAGCCTAATACTCGCTGCTAGCCCAGTCATACAAACATACATACATAACAATGTTTTAGAAATTGGAATGAAATAGTTACAATTACCCCACGGTAAGGATAGTTGAAATAAACTGTGACACATATTTAATTTTATCGTACTAAAGCCGTTATCGCTTTGAAATTAAAAACCGAAGTATATTTATATTATAGTTCATACCAATGTATGCCTTATTATCACCTAATCTGATTCAGTTACGAAAAACATACTTTAAGCTCTTTGGAGGGGTAATTTCGACTTTTTACAAAGTCGGTAACTAACTTTGTCGATAAATCAGATCAACATCAACAATTAATAAACCTTTATTTAAAAATAAAACGTTATTTAAGACTAAATCAAATAGAATTGAAAATTGTTTGTTTTATCTCCGGTTTTTTTAAGTCATTTTGCAGAATGACCGGGTTTGGTTCGACCCGGATTTCCGTCAGAGTCCTTGCGAAGTTAGTTTTTGGAGTACAGCAATATGCAGCCTCTGTCATTGGATTATTCTTTCTTCCCAGTGATCTTTTAGCTGCACTTTTATGCATGCTGCATACTGTAACATGAATAATTGGAGCGACGAAGATGAAAGGCTCAATTGACAACAAGGTCGGGTCTGTTGTAAGGAAAGATTTTAACTTGCAGTAACGGTATTGGCATTTAATGCTAGAGCTTTTGAAAATCAGAACACAAAAGAAGTGGATCAGCCGTATAGTAGTAGAAAAGCGGACGAGAGACAAAAAAAAATTGATTTCATGTTTCACAACCATAGTAAAAAATTTGATCATCATTTTATAATTTACCAAGTGGTTCACTGTGCAGTTTATCGCAGCATGTGCCAATGTTTTTGTTATGCATACAGTGTAAATATGATGGGACATCACTAGTGTTTCATAATACGATACAAAAACTAAGCGGGGTAATTATGACTTTCGGTTAGTCGAAACTAGCCCACTTATTTTTTCTTGCTGCTATTTAAACTAACGCAAAATCACATCAAAATGTATCATTGCAAACAACTAATAAGCGCAAAACAACGGATAGTTTATATTTTCATTACTTCCTGTTTAATATTGTGAAAACAAGCGTTTTAAACACAACTTTTGACCAAAAATGTGACAAACGTCTTTTGTAAACACAATGCATAAAATGGCGTCTGACAAAAAAAGGTGTGGGTCAAACAGTTTGCGCTGTAGCAGCTTCATCTATGATTTTTTTTTAAATACACTGTTCACCTACCTGGGTATAAATGGCGTTGTTGTACAAATACAGTAGAATATCAGTTATTCTCATTAGTTAGAATTACCCCACAGTCGAAATAGTCCCCCCGACAAACAAATAAGTTTTTGTTAAATTTAAACGACAGAAGCTCTCAACGATAAATTATATCGTATAAAAAAGTGACTGACGTCACAAGATTTAGCACTTATCTTCGTTACCACTGGCTGTAAGATGGACGGGTAAGCCGAATATGCACCGAATTTCTCCTACTGCGAGGTTTTATCTAATATTCTGCTTAAATTATACTGTTATAGCAACTTTATTGTTTGCTCATAGATCCAAACGACGTCGACTCGCCGAGAAACTCGGTAAACGTTCAAGCGAAATACGGGCAAGTGGTGCAGTCACAAACAGTCAGCCCCAACGCAGAGGACTTGTCTGTGATACTGGGCAGTATGCAGGTAAGCAGCCGGGTAAAAATATCGCATGATTTTATTCTAATATGTAGATTTATTTGGATTGCTTTAAACTTGGAGTATTCTGCCAAAGTTAAACGAGACGTTTTTGTCACGGCCTTTTGAGAAAATTATTTTCAAAGCCAATTACATAGTTATTAAACATCATGTAATAATACTTCGTTCTTCTGATAATTAATTAGCTTATATCCTTCTTCCTTCACCAGCTGGCGGGCGGTCGCGGCCGCAGCTTCAGCACGACAGTGTCTCCCCGCGAGCCTTCGCCGCCCGCGCACGCACCGCCGCCGCCTGCGCCGCCGCCACACGCACCCCCCGCGAGAGCCACAGCCGCCGTCAAGAGGAAGAAGTCTGTTCCTGCCAGGGCTGATAGGTACGTAAATTAGAGAGAAAACTGCTAAGTTTCATCACCAGTAGCGCCGGAAACACAAAGAGTAAATAAACATTGTTTTCTCATAGTATGTCAAATGATAAATGATATATATTTCTGTAAATTAGTTTAAAAAAACACTATTACACGTCAAAAATAAGTTATGTTTTAAAATTAGGTAAGATCGGTGTTTCCTAAATAGATATTAATAAAATTGATATTTTATCTAATGTCGTAAATTTCGAATTATAAACGTCAAAACGAGTTTATATTGACATACTTTATAAACACAATACCGAAATTTATAAATAGAATCATATTAAAATACTTTTTCTCTAACAAAATAATGCTATAAAATATTTTTTTTGACCAATACAATACAGGGCAAATCCAAGGAGTTAATATCTCCAAGGAGTTTCCATCAATATTTTTTTTCTAATGGAACGCATATGCGGGGCGCGCCATTTTTATAGCATTACAAGATAGTTTTGATCCCAATTTTTACTTGTCTTTGGCAGCACCCGCTTTAGCGCATGCGCCGTGATGTGCTGGGTTTTGGCGCCATTCATACATTTTGTTAAACTGAATTTCGTGGAAAAAATTTTATTCTTGCTTAAAATGTCTGAGATCAATGAATGTGAAGAAAATTTGACTCCGCCCGATATTGAAGATGCGGCGGCGGAAATTACTCATAATCTGTTACCAGAAAAGTCAAGAAAATTATACATATGATAAATGCTATCACGATTTTATGGCATGGAAAATGTAAAAAAAGGCTGTGATATTTTATTTAATAGGTTCAATCCCAATGTATGAGAGTAGATAAAGTAGTGTATGAAACTGCACATAACTAGTTATTAAAACACTCGTAGGTACTATTAAAAAGTCGCCTACGGCTCGGTTAACACACACTCGTGTTTCAGACACGTGTTTTAATGACAAACCCATAATACCCCTCATTATGCAACAGTTTCATAAACTACTATTATAAATGAGTTGACCTAAACATTATTACATCAGTGCTGCATCTTCGGATGTTTTAATAAATGAGTTATTTCATCTTAAATTATCGTTTGAGTTGCCATCTTACAGAATGTTGAAATGGAAGGATGTTTATTATTCTCCTCAGTTGGTACTCAACCTTGGCTGCTACTAAAATTTTACCGACAGCGTCACGTTATACACTTACTGTTTTTTGTTACGATAGTTTTGATCTCGCCCGACGACACTCCGAATTACCGAAATTACGCGAGGCGCGATCCGGCTCGAAGGACCAAAATAGTACGGGGTACGTAGTGAGGTGGCGGTGTGTTTAATGTAAGACAAATGTTTTTGGAAGGGTATTTACCGTCCCTGTCACGCGCAACGGAGAATATAGCGGTGGTGTGAAGTAACTTAGCCGTGTCGTAACCGCTTATAAGTGCTGTCTCTCTCTAGCAAAAAGTTTTAACAGATAAAATTGCAGTATTTATTTCTCCTACCAGGGACTCCTACAGCGGTACAGCCGAAGAATTCTTCATAGACATGATGATCCAACGCCACGCGCGTCTCCTCCTATCCACGGCTCGTTTATACTCGTTAGGCAAGATGGCGGCTGCTTTAGACGTGCACTTAGTCGCGTGGCTAGCGGGAGAGAGGGAGAGAGCTGCTAGGGTCGATAGCGCAGTGCTGTGTGTGAAGAGACTGCACGAAGACTTCGCGTGGCCCTACCCTGTAGTTAACGATGCGGAGCAGTATCTACAGAGGAAGGGCAGCACTGTTACCAGTAAGTGGTGCCTACATATGTCCCGACGTCGCGTCGGTCCATAAGCATATAGGCTTTTTCCAATTATTCTTAAATTCGTTTACTTACTGTGATTGATTGAAGCAATATTGACATTATTAGTGGCAGTGTATCCATCAATGTAACGTTAATATTTGGCCGATTTCAAAGCAACCGACCAAAATAAACAAACGATAAACGGGCGTTCAATGAGATTTTTTGAAGCTAGAAAAAGATACATAATTGAATAATTGAAAGAAATCTAAAGTCGCTATAACATTATTCTGTGTTAACAAAGAACGAGCATTGATCAAGATCGCTCACTAGCGTGATAATTGCTTATAGGGCTTCTACGTTACTAGTCTACTTGACATTATTAATTTTTTCTACTAAACATATAAATATCGTAGGTTCCTACACACCGTCAGCCGAGTCGGACAGTCTATGCGGTGACAGCGGGTACATGAGCCTACCTCTACGCGCCGCGTTGCCTTTGATGACAGGCGCAGTGCCCGTGTCGCCAGGACCTGTTAGGTAAGAAAGAAAAAAAATACATTAAGTAAGCAACCTAATACGCGGTATCAGACAGAGCTGGTGCCATATGATGACGTTCTAATGCCATCATGATTCCAGTGCGCGAGAGAGACCTAGCTATACATGACCGATAACACTATCCCTTTTCGGACTGGAATCATGATGGCATTAATACTTCATAATACGGCGTCTGTGGAGCTATAGTACTTGGTTTACAGACCTTATTCGATTACCTCGCAAGTTGACTTGAGCAGTTTTTAAAATATTCCACCATGCAAATACTTACGGGCAGGTTTTAACTTTTTCCTTAAAAGAGTCTTGCTGTAAACTATATGTAAATGGGCGCGCCCTTTATGCCTAGAGGCTTTTAGGGCTCCCACACAAAACTGCGAAGTCACATCGCATCGTAGTTTTGTGTGGGAGCTCTTTATTTAGGTTCGGTTTATCGATGTTTTTTGTTGGTATATTGACGTGTGCTAGCTGACATTTATGGCAAATACTTTAATTAAATGTTTTTGTGTTGCGGAATGTAAATTATTGTGCATACTATTGTATAGTGTCAAGTTTTTCTAACTGAACAGACAGCTGTGCTGCTGGTGAGTTTGTTGCGCCACTTCTTCTTCCCAGCTAAGGTACTAGGAAGTGGGGAAGAACGGGCGTGCCGGGGGACTGTTTTATGTAATTTTGACATTCGAAAAGTGCCGATTCTCAGCCTAGTTTGAATAAATGACTTTTGATTTTGAAGCATTTCAATCTTCTTTATTCAAGTGGACTTTATGTTCACTACATAAAGTACAGTCACGAGCATTAATATTGTATTTGTATACATTTTGCGACTTTTGACAGTGATTTTCTCCTACTTTATTGATTCTAATTTTATGTTGTTACGAACATAGTAACTATTATGAAATAGGTCTTATCTCAAAATTGCTATAGTTATTTCACCAGAAAATCGCTTTTGAATTTTGTTAAGTGTAAGTAATATTACTGCCAGTAACGTTCGTTATTTTGAAAGGGCGCGAGAATTCCACCCTGACTTTCTTTGTTTAAGTACAGATCACCTTCGAGACGAGCTTAGGCAAAATCAACTTATTTTCTTATTTGATGATATATTCTTCAGTTCCGCGGGCGAAGGTAGTGTGGCTGAGGGTGGCGGGGTGGCGTGGGGCGGTGACGCGCTGGGCGCGGGCGAGGAGAGGCGCTACGCCGCGCTCATGGAGAGGCTGCACCACCACCAGGCCGAGCGAGGCTCGCACACCTCGCATGTGCAGCTCAGGTGTGTGCCATATTCTTTCTAATTTCATGAATGTGATAGATGATCGTAAGTAATGGGGCACGAAAATGGACCACTAACATAGTGCCTAGCTGTAGATACAACCATCTATACCGGGTCAAATTAAATTAGCTAGCGAAACTCTGCAGACGTGACGGGTATCAATATCTAAACACGATAAAATAAAAATAAAACTAATTTTATAAACTCATACTTCAAGTTACTACAATACCTGCGTTCATTTACACCCAAAAAAAAATCAAATCATTATTTTGTTTCATTTCACACAGCAAAGCGAAGAGTGATGCAGAATTTCTTGTGGGGAAAATCTCCAAAACTTGCTACTTTTTTGCGTCTTTATGCGTCCTAAGAATCCTTCGAATTATTCCAGATACTACTTACAACTAATGACGGAAGCAAGCTGCGTGGAATGGGCAGTAATTGTAGCGGTAGTGTTACGTGACGCGCTCGCAGTGCTACGGACTACGAACGCGGCGCGAGGCAATGACGTCACTCTGGACGCGGTGCGACGACTGCGCAGGACGCTGCAGGATATATGCGCGTGGACAGATGCCGAGTGGTACTTACGTCTTTATTTGAGCATTTCGTAACATCTCATAAGTTGTTCTTTACTTTGATCCAAAGCAGCTGGTCACAACAGTCCAGCTGCTTTGGATCAACATCATAACTTACACTGGGTATATTCAAGATAATATACCCAGTGTAAGTTATGATGAAAAATTTCCACATCATTATCAGCCCTTTGAAAACATACAAAACTTTCACATTTTACTTACTATTCCAGCCTCGGCTACAAACCATTCATGATGGCGATCAGCAACCAGATTCCCTTTCTAACCTCAATCATCAACACTCGAGAGCGTCGCCTATCAATGTCCAAATCCCGGGTCAGAACTCCTAGCACCAGTTCCTTAGGCCAGGAAACGAAGGTGAAACCACAGACGCAAGAAGCTAAGCTTCCTCCGCCGCAAAAGGCAGAAGTGTCGAAGCAGGCGGGAAGGAAGGAGTCAGGGGGAGCGGAGCCTACGCCCTCCGTAACGGTGTCTCCGCCCCGCCCACCTGCGCCCGCGCGAAATGATGTGTCGACCGGCTGTGTGGTTATGTAAACTTACTTTGGCAGTCTTTTTTTGTATGAAATTAGGAGTTCAGTTACACCGGTAAGGCCCATGTTCACCAAAATGTATTTATTTAACCGTTCATGCAGACACATAAACAGGCAAGAAGGAACAGAAAAAAACGTACAAAGGTGATATGATTATTTCTAAAAAAAAACAACAACCAACCAGGTTATCTAATCAACCGATTACAAATTTGAACAGTTCTTAAACAACGGTTAAATTGTTGATTACATGTTGGTGAACTCGGGCGCAACTTACATCAGTTTGACCTTAATTTTTCGAATTTGGTGTAACTTTACTCCGAGTGTATTAATAAGGTGGTTGTAGAATAAGTGAAAAGATTCGAGTCAGTATCAACTTTATTGGGACTCCTTAGGGCATGACGACCCGGAGCGGCAATCAAAGCGAAATATTTAATGTTAAGTTGTATAGTATTTTTTTCTCACGATGCGACGCGCTTTACTTCTGGTTACCAAGTGTACAAACACGCTGTGAATGTGTGCCTGAAGACGAGTAGCGTCAGCACATAATACACACACACACACACACACTTCCGACTTCGCCATTGTCTCGGGCGGTACTGAGAGCTCCTGCGCTTATACACACATTCACAGCGTGTTTGTACACTTGGTAACCGTAATATGTAAAGCGCGTGAGATAAAAATACTATACACAATATTGGTACTGGCAAGTCTGGCAATTCTTTTCCGTACGATAACTTTTTATCACGACTTTGTTTGTTGAACCTGAATTTTCTTCTACAAACGGTAGAATTAGCATAGTAGACGTCAGTCGAGATTTTAGGTAGTCGTTAAAATTAAGAATTAAATATTATTAATTTAATACATTTCGTACTTTCGTACTCTAGAAACTTTCTTGTATAATTAAAATTTTTCACCTTCGTCTCGAAGTGTTTCCTAATCGATGTTCTATCTTATTTTGTAAATAATTAGGTAAAATTAAATGAATCTTATAGTAAGTGACTTTTCAACCTTATGAAAATATGATGAATATTATGATCATTTTGGTGCTGATTAATGTATACATCTCAATATTTATTTGTGTAAATGGATTCATTATTTACTTCTCTAGTCTATGTGTAATGTTTAATAATTTATTTCTATCAATCAGTTGTTGAGGCCGGTGTCTAGAGTTGAGGATAAAATATTTTATTACAAGATGATACCTCGTTCCGTTTTGGCGGGGTAATATTTTTATACAGTTACTTTTATTGGTCAACGCTAGCTTTTCGTAACCTTATCAAAACCACCTCTATTGTTTGCTCCTCCTATATCCTATTTATTCACTAGGCCATGGACTCTAAATTAGAGTGATTTAACTATTATCTTTTCAAATATTCATTATTGTACTTATAAATAAGTATTAGTAGTAATTTAGTAGTTATTATTAAATTATCTCATATTTTATTTGGAAATTGAAGCAGATAGTGTGTTCGTAGATATTATATGTCTATGGATTAGACTTCCTGGACGATATTAGTATGAATTTATTGTTTAATATTATGTCATTGTTTGGTGTATAAGTAGCGAGTTATATGTAGTGAATTTTAGGTAGAATTGTGTTAGATCCGATGCCAACGGCAAGAAAACTTTCAATGGACTTGATTCTATCTTAGCGGGACACAATATTTAATCTGGTTAAAAACATTTAAAAGTAAAGTCTCGATAACGACATTAATTATAAAAAAATATCGGTCCCCCAGTAAAGTAACCAAAAAGGTCACACCACAGGAGTTTTCTTGTCTATGGCTGTGTCAAAACCATCACAAGGCAACTCTTTAGATCGCTCCACTGCCAAATAAACAGAATTTATTCGTTAAAATGTTATACAGGCTAATAGTAAAATAAGATTCGATGTGTTTCCTACTAACAATATTTCTGGTAGTGAAATTAAAATTAGTGTGTAAAATTAAAATTGTCTTGAATACAAGGATTAGGTTTTTCTCTGGGGCAGTCTTTAACGGTCTATGTCGTTACAATGAGATTTTGGCTTCGAGTGCAGTCAATGCCTACTTTTCTTGGGGTCAAGGCTACTTAAAACCAGTTTAATACCACTATAGAGTGTCTTTATTCCTATCTTATTAATATTGAATGTTATACTTACAAGACTTATTACACAGAAAAGTAGTTTCGGTAACATTTCAGCCGTGTCGATAGTACCGCCATCTATCGTATACTCGATGCCTCAATCTTACCCTTAGATCGAACTTTTAAATACTAACAGTACAAGTAGATGTAGAATTTAACAATATGTTTAATTATTTAATTTAAAATAAATTTATAATTCACATTTAAATCGTCCATGAGAACAGCAATAACATATTAGTTTAGTGTAGTAGCGTATTTTACTCATTTTAGTGATGCGTTTGTGTTGCTCAACTTATAATCTCAACGTTTTATTTTTGCTCACAACAATACTGCGACTTTGTAAAACTGATTTTACTAAGGTTCTCTTCACGTCTTGCTGTGATACATTATTTGAAAGAAATAACAGCCTTCTCAATAGTGAAGCATAATGCATGCATGCATTATGTTTGAAGCATGCGGTAATTGCAACTGTATCAAACGTGTTTAGCTATCTGAACAGCTATGATATAGTTACAATTATGTTGAAGAATGTTGAAGTTAAAAAGCAAAGGTATAAAAATAATCACTTCATTATGACGTGCAGCTAAGCATTTTATATGCTAGCAATACTACTTTTGTGCTAAGTCACAAAAATCAACCAATACGAAAAACAAAATGGCGCTACAAACAGTAGACGCTCAGCTTTAACAAATCGTTTCCCGCCATCTCGGTGCCAATTTTTCATAATAGTATCCCCCAAAATAAATTATTTTCATAACTTATTAATGTTTATAATGCCGATTAGTACAAAATATTGGATTTTGTTGTGACCATAATAAAAATTTACAAATTTTTATTTTATAAGCATAACATCTTCATAGTCATCTTTATTTTTAAGTTTAATTTTTTTTTTCTTCAAATGATATTATTTAGTTAGATAATGTATGTAGATGCAAACACATTGTAAACGCCAATATTTATTTATCACTTATATAAATCACTTCTAACGGGATTTTCTAAATTGTGTTCAGTGGTGGATTACCCCTGTGCCTGACTGGGAAAACCGACATTTTTTGCAGCAGCCTCTTGGATTCTTATCTCCATTAATTCGTTATTGTAATTTAAAAATCGATCCGTGTTTTTCTTGGCCTATTGGTAAATCCAGCACCGACCAAAATAATTTGGCATTCTCACTGTGTTTGACAACTTCAATAATTATTATGTTAATATTATGAAAATTCGAAGATAAATCTAGTTATGTCGACTTACTGCGAAATTAACGTAAGTAGATCATTCCAAAATTGTCTTTGTGAATTAAAAAAACATAGCAATAATATTTCTGCATTCCTTTTACAATAAGATTAGCATGATAATTAGGTCAATTATTAAATGAGTGTAAGCGAATTTACTGGGGAATCATCGTTATTTTTATGTCATCTGATATTCATACCGGTGCTAACATAGTTTAGAGAGCTAAATATGTTTTGGTTCGATATTAGTATGCAAAATACATTATTTTTCTTTACTTATGAGTGTTGGGTTTGAACGTAACAAAGATGTGGGTAGGAAACGTTAAATTCTTCAACACCATGTTGAGACTAGCCCCAATGTATCCCTCCACCAGCTTTCGGGGAGAGAATACTTAAGAACAGGACCTACTCGTTCTACCTACTTCTAGAGACTGTCGAGAATTCAAGACTTGATGCGCTTGCGCTTCGATTATTTACTAAAGAGGTGTTGAGACGTTCTTATTCTTCTTTGTTACGTTGAAACATTGTTTAATTCACAATTTGTTACAGGGTTATTATATCCCGTCATTATCAAAATATCATTAATTTAACACTAAATTACGGTACTAGCAAATTATTTTGATATAATTTATAAAATGTATTGTATTTGGAATATATAAAATAATATTTTTAATAATTTTTCTAAATTTTCAATACCATTATGGTGTTTCCACACTAAATAGCACTCAGAAAGCTGCGCAATCAGTGTGTAAACTCCATTTTGTTACATTATCCGGTTATCATCCCTCACTTTATTTGATTTGGATGTTTGTCGTTGTATTTTTTATAACAAAATTTGTAATTATTGTCAATTTGGTGTTTAAAAAATAAAAAGTAAATAACACTTTCTAGTCTTTGTTTAATTTTTTCTATAAAACCAATAGCCAAGCACCACTTACTCGGAAACGGAAGGCAGAGAACTTGTTACGTAAGGGTGCTTACATAAACAGGTTTCCGGTACACACAAACCCGTACGGGTCGGTACCGATCGGTGCAGGTATAATATACCCATGTTATCTTATGCGCTTACTTATAAAGAAACAGGTTTATACTTGTCGGTGCCGACTACCTGGACCGAGCCATACCGATCGGTACCGACCCACTCAGGCTCGCCTGTACCGGGAACCTGTTTATGTAAGCACCCTTACTTGGGAAGGACGAAACCTATGCACAACAGTGGACTGCGATAGGCTAGTTGATTAAATGGCCTGCCCGTAAGGCACTATCCACTATAGTCAACCTTTGGGTTAAAAAGAAACAAACTGAAATAGCATATTCTATGAATACCTATTTACCTCCAGTCTGAGCATTAGTGCACTAAAGTTCAAGGTAAATAGGCTGTTGACTCTTTCCGCTACAGTCGGTACCTAACAAAAACAGGTAATAATCAGGTAGGCAAAAATAATCAGTCAAGACAAGACCTTGTTGATGATTTTTTGTAGCTAGGCTGTAAGCTGAATGAGTGATTCTCTTTTTTTGATACTTTTTTGGCATTCAGATTCAATGCATTTGCCTCAGTTTGTTCTTATTTTTATCTATTTTCTCGTGTTGCCAGTAGTAAAAATATGAATCTTAACTTGGGAGTTCCAATTTGTTTAAATAATCGGTTACCAAAGAATAATCATGTCTAGCAATGCTATTAGTTGAGAAATATAATTCATCATCATCTCCAAATAACATGATAAAAATTAATTTATTATTTACAAATCAAAAATATATTTTTCTGTGGTAGTTTATTTACGTGACATCGGTTGGTGTCAGAGTCAAACATCGCATTGACAACACTGAAATGAGCTGTCAAGACGTTTTAGCTTTGAGAGAATGTAGAAACAATTGATTTTACACGTTTTATATAGTTGTTTTTCTGAGATTATTTACTTTGTTTATGAAGATTGAATATCTAGCCGTCTAACTGTCACACGATGGCAGCCGCGGCTCAAAGCGATTTATCGATCGCGGAGCTGAAGGCTGAGATCGAGAGGCTTGGCCGCGAGCTCGATCAAGCCAGCAGCGAGAAGATCCAGTCGGCGCAACTGGGCCTGGTGCTGCTGGAGGAGAAGAGCTCCCTGCAGCAAAGATGCGACGAGCTAGAGAGCCTGTACGAGAACACCAAACACGACCTGGAAATCACACAAGAGGTTAGTGGCCTACATTCTGCTCATTTCACTCTTCATGCATTAATGGGTACATTAAAACGTGCCGAAACGGGCATTTTAATCCGTCTTTAGACAATTCATATTATGCACTACTTTCAAAAGTCGCAAGTGAAAATTATGAGTATAACCTACATACACTGTAACAGTTAGCTGTTTTATCTTCTTGCATTAAGCATATATTGTACATTAGTGCAATTGCTACATTAATATCAGATTTGTTACTGCTACTTTCTTATTTACCATTCAGAAAAGTTAGACAAAACTTTGTTACCAAAGTTTAGGATAGTTTTTCTGAATGAGAAAGTTAGTTTTATGGCATTGTATGTATTACTTTATGAATTATGTTACTTTCATTTTTTTTTGCCTTTCTATGGAATTACTAAATAATTAACTAGTTATTATTTGATTTAAAAAAAGGATTGTAATATAATTTTTAAACTTCAAAGTTATGTTTATTGTAAAACTTGTGTCAAACTATACAACATTATACATGAGAAATAATATTCTTAAAACTTATTTTCCAAAAATATACTTGCACCTTATTAATATTTTTCCTGAAACATATATTTCTTTGGTTCATAAATAAATTCTTACAGTATTCTGCTTATCAGTGCATACCATACCAATTAATTTCATGTTGGACTACTATAATTGACACTGCTTTGCTTTCAGGAAAACTGTTTAAAACTGATTATGTATGGTGTAATTAGTTATCCATTATTTTACCTGCTGTATATGAGATGTACATAATTTGTAAAACTATGACTCATTTACTTACAAAAAAGTTTTAGTAAATTACAAATTCTAATTAGGATAATGACTAATTACCTATATACAGTATTGTAAGCAATAATACTCCACATTAACATAAAAATAAACCTTTCTAAAAATAAAATTAGAATCTAATCTAGCAACTATATTAAAATTAAAAGTCAACAATATTCAGTCTTCATATTTTTCAACATGGGCCTTTTGAAAGTACTTTTTTCCCTGCTGCTTTGTACTAAAAGATCAAAAAAAAAGTTTATAAGTTCGGAGGACAAACATTATTGAGTGTAGTTGAAGTTCACATTTAAAACTGTAATACAAAGTTAACAATCTAATGTTATATTCTCAAAGTTAGAGTCTCAATACTAAAATAATATAAAGACCATAACAAGATGTCTAAAATGAAGGCAGTCAATTACTAACTTAATTGTTACTTCCTTACTCATGAATTTTAAAAATGCTTGTAACAATGGTGTAACAAATTATTCTCAAAAGAAAAACATGTGACAGTATGTGAAGACTTGTTATTCCGTCACTCAATGAGCTGAAAAGATTTGGATGAAATCAAGCACACAGATAGTGTTTATCCGGGATTACCTAGCTCCTAAAAGGCTTTTGTCTAGGTATATGTGAAACTTCCTCTAGGATCTTAATCAACCTGTGGACCACAGCTTATCAATTTATTATAACTATTTGGCGAAATGTGGGTGTACTATAAGTACACCTCTGCCCAACCCTTCGGGGAAAGAAGGCGTGATGGTGTTGTGTATTTGTAATATTTTATATACTGACCAAAAAATCTAAATTCTGAATCACAAAATATATTTCTTTTTTATCATCAGGCTCTTATGAAACTAGACACAACCCAGAAGGTAACGACCCGGAGTGGAATAGAGCAAGAAAATGCTCTCCTCAACGAGTCCGCTGCTATGGAGAGCTCCCTCACTCTTCAGATCCTAGAGCTGGAGAGTGAATCCAAACAGGTATTATTTACTTTCATTTCCATAACGTATTACTTTTATTTTCATGAAAGACACACTTAAATTACGTAGGCTACTGCCGGAGGACTCAAAAAAAAACCGATTTTATTATAAACTAATTTATTAAAATAAAAATTACAATTATATTGAAAGCAAATTGACTCGATCGATGGTGGATACGAAGTGCGCGGGCGCGGTCACGTAGACGGTGTCTTCGGGCCTCGTGTTCTGTAGTCAGCAGTTTTCGCTCGTAGCAACTGGGGCGCACGCGGTGTGGCTCGTGCCTTTGTGTCAGCGCTTTACTTAGTAGTGATGCGCGTAACACTTACCTAAAGATGATACAGGAACCATGAAATTTTGATAACAATTGAAACTCAACTGTAGAATCTTTTGTATAAGGCTGAAAATTGAATAGCAGACCAAGAGATGGTCAATGTTATTTTTCCGCCACTTGGAAGATCTGAAAAATATTTGTTATTTTTTTTTCAATGGGCCTATGCACACGGTGTTTTTAATATGCGTATTCCATGTAACGCGTGTCGACGGCCCGTTTTCCGTCTTGGAAAAGCAGTACCAGTTGCGTTTGCAGCTATACTCGCGCAATGACAGTGGACAGACGTGTGTAGAAAAGGGAAAGGGAGACCTTTGCCCTTCATGCCTGCAGTGAGACATTACGAGCTAAATACATAGATAGATAGATTTCTAGATAGATACGCGCGTTGACGGCTCACATAATAAACGCCGTGTGCATTCATCATCATCCACAGCCCGTTTTCACCCACTGCTGATCATAAGCCTCTCTTTTCATGTGCCAATCCCCACGCTCCTGTGCCAACCTCATCCAGGTTCTACCCGCGATGGTAACAATGTCGTCTGTCCATCTCGCCGCCGTACGACCGACACTTCGTCTTCCAGTCCTTGGACGCCACTCGGTCACCGCCTTACTCCACCTGTCATCACTGCGCCTTGCCAAGTGTCCTGCCCGACTCCATTTGAGTTCCATAACTCGTTTTCCGATATCGAAAACTTTCATTCGTCTTCTGATCTCGACGTTTGGAACTTGGTCTATAAGTCTTATGCCGAGCATGGAACGCTCCATGGCTCTCTGTGCAACTCTCATCCTGTACGTAGCCTCTTCCGTGAGCGTCCATGTTTCACCACCGTGGGTGTGGCCCTTAGCTATAGTCGTGTTTTAGAATTATTGATTTTGATATTCTCGATCACGAAATATGACGTTCTTTGATCTAATTGTAAATTATATTTTGCGGCAAACATTGTTGTTTATTAAAAGAGAAGCTTTTCTTCTAGAATAGAATATCATTTATTTCTGAGTATAAGGTACATTAAGATCTTAATATTAAAAAAGCTTTACTTATACTACCAAAAAAGTAAACAAAACTAGTAAGTAAACAATCATAATTCTATACTACTAATATCCTGCTATCCTATCCTACTACCTACTAATATTATAAACGCGAAAGTTTGTGAGGATGGATGGATGGATGTTTATTACTCTTTCACGCAAAAACTACTGAATGGATGTGGATGAAATTTGGCACACGGATAGTTTATATCCTGGATTAACACATAGTATACTTTTTATCCCGATATCCCCACCGTATCGATACTTATGCAGATAAACCGCGGGGCGCTGCTAGTAATCATTATAAATCTGAATCATTGGCGATAATATGACGTCTTATCGGTTTTGTTCCGCAAACTTATTAACTGAGTCTAATTGAAGGTGAGTAAGTAAAGACTGATTAGATTTTTATGTATTTAACTAGCAGCGCCCCGCGGTGTCACCCGCATAAATCTCGATCCCGTAGGGAAATCGCGGAAAAAGTATCCTATATGTTAATCCAGGTTATAAACTATCTGTGTGCTAAATTTCATTCAATTCTGTTCAGCAGTTTTTGCGTGAAAGGGTAACAAACATCCATCCATCCTCACAAACTTTCGCGTTTATAATATTAAGTAGGAGTAGGATTAAATAAATATATGCTATATTTTACAAAGTAGATTTGTTTGTAGATTTTATCGCCAGATCTATGTATACGTAGTACGCATAATTATGACGATACGTACACCTACACTCTGCAAATTAATACCTATTACTGATAGTGAGAATAAATTTGCTGCAACTGATAAGGGAAAACTAAAATAACTTGAAGTACCGTTTGCAATTACTTATAGCTGGTGACAAACTGCTCACTCACAAACTACACATGGCGATGTCTTCCGCTGATGTAAAACAGTTTAATTTAAAGTTATGACGAGCTTCTCATTATCTCATTTAACAATTTTCCCGAGACACATCTGACAGCATGCCTACGCTCAGTTTAATGAAATGGGAGCAATTGATGTGAATCATCCGCGGACCCTCGGAACAGTGCGCGCGAGACGCCCCTACTCAACACACTACGACTGCAATCTGTATTGAAGTACACTTCTTACTAGCAAAAATATTATTTTCAACGCAGAAAATACTGCTAACCGTGGTTAATCACAAGTAATCGGCGTTGCAGCAGTCCTTATACCCGCGAACCAAATAGACCTCTCGTCCGTGATGTAATGCTCCGAATGGCGTAAGCGCAGCCGACGGGAATCCATAACACTGGTCCAGAAATACATTTTTATTTGCCCGGCCTTGATTCACATATTCACGCATTACTCAATGGTGTGTAGATTTTTAGCAATGCACACGAGTTCTGTGCATTAGTGTCTTTTAAATTATGCCGGATATTTAGTGCGTGTGCCAAGTGAATGTGTGTAAATATGTTTTAGTGTAGTGCACGCAGATTATCGGCGACACTGAAAAATGAATGAAGGAGGCGAGGTATTAATGTTATTATTTCGTGTTTATTCAACTGGCTATCCCAAGGGGGAGGTTGGGAGACATTACTCGTGTTTCACGTCAAGGAGTGTTTACAGTAATAATGGAATACTGTTGACACTTGTTTAGTTGCTGGCAGCTCGCCAAGCGAACATATAGGGCTAGATTTAATTTCCATTTACGGGTTTATCGACATAAAGTTGTCCCGTCCCGAACTTTATGTCTCCCACATGCATAATTTATGAATTCATTCAATAGGGTCCTTTTATGTCGTGACTATTTGTGAGACAAAGTCCCGATGGGGAATTGTTTTGAAAACTACTTATTATTCGGTTAGTTATTTTCAAGGAATTCTATTCTCTCTACTATTGCTTGGAAACTGAATACCATATCTGTTTGTCCATCTAACTACACAACTACTAAAATCGAACTTAACGGCCTTGTTCGCTAGCAATAGGCAAGGAGCACTCAGGAAGATTATTCTACAATCACTTCATCATCATCATCCACCGCCCGACTTCACCCACTGCTCTCAGCCCCCCCTAGGCCTCTCTTTTCTTGCGCCAATCCCCACGCTCCTGTACCAACCTCATCCAGGTTAAGCCAGCGACAGCAACAAAGTCGCCCGCCCATCTCGCCGCCGGACGACATTGACGATGACTTACAATCACATAATCGAACCTCTGTAAATTTATGACATAATTTATTCAACGTGTTAATTTCACCATGAAGTTCCTCCACTTGGTAATTAATCACGTATAGCTGGAATCACGGGCGGTGAGTAAGTGCGGGTGCCCGCGAGCTTGTAGGTCGATTCTCTTATCACTAGTAACAGATTTGTTTACATTGCCTGACTCAGAGTAGTCCAAACGCATTAAGGCTCCTGCAAACAGGTGCGATACGCGACGCAAATCGCACGCGACACAAAGGCACCGCGTGTCGCGCGACGAGCGGTGCTTTTGTGTCAGTGGTCTCGAACGTCATAGAGCGAGATCGGTAGAGTTGCCAGCTAAAATCGGTATATTTGTACCCAAAATCGGTATTTGACAAAAAAAAATACAATATTCAATCAAATTCGTTTATTTATTGAAGAAAAAAACTTACATTTATAACGAGAGCCAATATCGGTAGAAATACCGAAAAATCGTGAGGTTCGAGACCACTGTTTTCTGTCGCGCACGATTCGCGTCGCGTGCCGCGCCTGTTGCCTGTTTGCAGGAGCCTTTATGTCGTCCGGTGTCGTATCTGCTCGTGTGCTGGTGCACTTATTGTGTTCTGTTCTATATGATTGAGCTTTATGTTGGATTTTATTGGCGTAGAAGGAACAGGACGTGTGACAATTTTATAAATTTATTGCCATTGGCAATGAACAGTTCACTTCGCTTTTATTAACATCTTGTTCGTTGCGTATTTACAAATTATCCTTAAAAGCTTGTCTTACGACCAGACTTGATTGGACTTGACTTTTCTCAACTTCACGGTGTATCACGCATCCTGGTCGCTCAGATGTTACCGCCTTCTCTTTCCGCCTAGTCTTATCCCATTTCACAGGATCAGCTCTCATCATCATTCTTCGCGATGCAGACGTGTCTGTTCTGGGACGCCAGACTTGTATCTTAAATTATTACGGGTTTTCAAACAACCAGTAAACCATTTCGTAAGTCTCTAATTTGAGGCTAACTTTAACTCTAAACGTTCCCACAGCATGCCTGCCATGTGGGGAATGTCATCTAGACGGATGACGGAAGCTGCTTACACCAAACGGCTATGCGACAGGCTTATTAAGAATGGCAGTGACATAAATAAGTCTACGTTCTATGAGTCACACACCTGACTGTGGCTCGTAATTCAATCGGTTTCTATAAAAATCGATAGGGTAGCAACTGGCTGCGTCGTATTGATTGCCTTTCGTCGTGTTCTATTCATGAATTTTGAACGACCTGACTGGATTTAGTTATACATATAACAAGCGACCTTGTAAGATAATAATAGTAGATAGACATATAATCACAAACACAACAAAAGGATTCTTCATCGTAAAAGTTTAGGTAAGGGTGGGATCCGATACTTATTTTCGTCGCGATACTTTACTGCTCCTATCCTTCTTCACTTTTACGATCACCACCTCGGTAAAGCGAGTAAGGAAACAGTCTTGTCATTTTGATGTAAAAACTACATAAAATCTCATCGACATCTATTTATTTATTTATTTGGGACAAACAAACAGTAACACATTATATCTGCGCAAATAATATAAATAAAGATATTATATAAATGTGAAACTCACACCGTTATCCACAGCATATCTAGATGGAACCATGAAAAAAAAAACCGTATTCATCTCCAGAAACCAGTTCGTGATTTGTGATACCTCTTAAATGGAGCTTAGAACTTACTTCATTGTCCATCATTCTGTATTTTCCACAGTTTTGGCTTTGGTCGAAAAGTAAAAAACGCAATGTGTAATGAATCTAGTACTTCATGCTTACCCCTCTTTTTACATTACGATACCTAAGTAGTTGACCTAAGTGAGGCCTGACCGTGTTACATTTACGATCGGCCGCTCCCTGTCGCTGCCTATTTGCGAATTAGGTGGGGCTCATCATTAGAGTGCTAACAGACTGTACGTACATACTAGTATAAATCAATAGTATGTAAATAATGTTAGAAGTATGAAGTAAGGCGAAAGTAAGTAAGGTGGTGAACACAGCAACCATTACAGTACACTATATACTAACCTTCACAGAAATTAAGCCTCAGATCTTCACAGTACCTACTCTAGGTATGAGGTTTTCAGCCAGAGCCGCGGGATGTTCGAAAGAGTTACCCTGGCCCCTGGCACAGGCAACTGCAGGAACACGGGTGGGTTTAAGTCAGTAAAAGTTTGACACGCCCTCCCGCTCCGCCCAGAGCAGGAGGAGTCATTTAATGATTTCCCACCCAAAAAAAAAAAAAGTATGAGGTTCTGGCAGTTTCTACTTCTAAGCACCCTTCTAATCGTGCATAACCTGAACCACAGATCTCTATACTGGAACTGTGTTGGAAGAGTCCTAATTATAGCGCTCAGATGCGACGATTTAAATAACCTCAGCCAATCTCTTAGAACGGTCGATTTATTTGTGTATTGTCATGAAGTATCACAATTAATGCTTTCACATTCTGTGTAAAAGAATGTAGACCTTGATGGGTGTGCTAGCTAGCTAGCAGTCCATTAATTACACTTAAAAAGAGTGGCAGTAATTATAAAAAAAAATGATCGCGGCGTTTCGACGACGCTTTATGATATCAAGTCGTAAATCTACGTTAGCGCCCGTACAACCCCCAGAGCCCCCATATTCTGTTACATACAATGAAGACTTAATGGGAAGGAAATACAGTCGTAAAATAATACTACGTCCGGCGTTGTTGATGTTTTTACTGTCTCTCTTCTTTTGAGTTACTTTGCAAGTATAAAAAAGGCAGATTTGAGTGGAAACGCAGGGAGGGGACGCCCTGGAAAGACATACACTGATCTTAATGGTGAAGTTCTTCAGAAAGGCCAGGTGCGTCGCTTAGTACTACCAGATGCATGAACGTAAACGAAGCTAAAGGAGTACCGTCAAACGGGGTGAATAGGGATCGTGGGGTGAATAGGGAAAAATTCGGGATTTAAATTATCACGGTAATAACTCTGATCATTGATTAACCATAGCCTATAAAATGGCAAGAATTCAATATAGAATAGTTATTCTTTAAACTCGTAACTTTTATTTGACGTGAAGTTAGAAATAAATTGTCAAAACAGCATTCTGAAGTTTTGTGTTTGAACTACCTGCTATCGAAGTGTCTTTAATTTTAAAAAGTTTCATTGTTTTTGTGGTTAAATTAATATCATAACGACTATCTACGTACTTGGTGTTTATTCTGGAGCCTGTATAACTTATTGTAAGTACTATTGAAAAGCTTTTAAAATCGTATAATTATATTTTATTATGAGCAAGAATTTATTTACTTATTAAGAGGTATTTAGGTACGCGTTGGGGGTTTTTAGGTACGACTGGGGGGCCAATAGGGACGCCATATTTAATAAATAGGGACGATGCAGTGTGTCAAGAGACAGTAAAGGGACTATAGGAACAGGGTTGTCACTTGATTTGTGAAGTCATTTAAAAAAGCTTGAACTTGCGGTCGCGATGTAATTTAACATTTTTAATTTATATACCCGAAACAATAAAAATCATGTTAATATTTTGAAGAATATGCCTATTTATTTGTACATAATTCTGTGCTATTCTATCTGCCAAGTTTTGCAACACCATTTCGATGCGGTTTTAAGTACCATTTGCTGTTTAGAAGATCGCAAGCTTCAACTCATCTTGGCGCGCGGCGCAATGTGTGCCGCACACAAAACGCACGCACCAAAATGCGCTAAAGAATTTTGTACTTGCCTAAATAATTATATTAACAAAATTGTGACAGCCCTAACGGTTTTTCCCTATAATGCCAATAACCGTCCCTATTGACCCCATATTGTGTTTGAATAGGGACGACCTATAATTTTAAGAAATAATTAAAACTGGATGCTTTTCATGATTTATTGTAAATTTCTTAAGAATATTCAGAATGCGACTCAAGTTTTAATACCAAAATCAATACAATATTTTCAGGAATTAATGGTGATAAATGTGTTCAAAGTTCAATACTGTGCCTATTCACCCCGTTTGACGGTATGTAAGGATCGGAGCAGTTGGGGTTCTGGTAGTTACTGCGTACCCCCATGGGAAAGGCGTGAGTTTATATAATTATGTATGTATGAATGCAAGTATAGAAAGCTAATTTGAGAAAGTAGTTAACTTTCGTGACGAGCATCTTACGAAGGAGTGGTTAGGTTCTCATAGTAAAGCAATACGATTTACTACACAGCGGAACTAATGATGAAACAAAGCTAATTGAATTAAGCGATTGGAACTCGGGCGCTATCGTTCATTAACGATCGACAAATATCCGATTATAGTCATACATAATACAGTTATCTCTAAATCCGATACATAAATTCAATTTATAGTCCAGTAGTAATACACTTCTGGACACATCTATTGGCCCACCTTGTATTTTCAGTTTCGTTTGGTCCTAGCTAAAATTTTATATTAGGTCGAGCAAAAAGTTTTTATGCAGTTTTGAACCTGGCACATTCACAATTTCATTCAATAGTCTTTTTTTGAATTTCGAACACAGAATTTAAAGAAACAAAAGACAATTTGGAGCCTGTTTGTTGATATCAAACAATCGAATACTAAGAAAACTTGGTTTTATTGGTTTACTTGGATTTAATTCTTGAAAAAGTAATTGATATCTTTGGTTTTGCAACAAACATTACTTATTCTTAACATTAAGGTGAGGTTCTATCAATAATCTATGGATACTTCACCTGAAGTCGCCGCCCAAGCTGTGGCACTTATTCAGGCCGGACACAGCCAAAGAAATGTGAGTGCTCAACTTAATTTAAGTCGATCTGCGGTCCGAAATGTTTATCGGAGGTACCTAGAGACTGGCGGCTTTGTTCGTCGCCAAGGAAGGCCACGATCTCGGGTCACAACTGAAAGGCAGGATCGATTCATCGTGACGACCAGCTTGAGAAATCGTCACCTTACCTCCATTGAGATACAAAACCAACTTCGCGACTTCCACGGAGTATCTGTGAGCGCTCGAACTGTTCGGAGAAGGTTAAAAGAACGCGATATGGTACCACACAAGCCAGCTAATGGGCCCAAACTAACGCGAGCCCACCGAACAGCGCGCCTTCATTTCGCACGCAGTCATTTAAATTGGACACAGCAAGATTGGAGCCGTGTACTCTTTTCTGATGAGTCTAAAATTGTGTTACATGGCAATGATGGAAGGAAGAAGGTCTACCGACGTAAGGGAGAGCGTTTCGCACAATGCTGCTTTGAAGAGAGGGTTGCTTATGGCGGTGGCTCATGGACTGTCTGGGGCGGTATATCCGCGAGCGGCAAAACTCAACTTGAGGTTGTTACAGGACCACGGCTGCCAACATTAAATGCTGAAAGGTACATTCGTGAGTGCTTAGAACCTCACGTGATACCATACGCGGACTATGTGGGCCTAAATTTCCTTTTTATGCATGATAATGCAAGAGCCCATGCGGCCGGCATCGTCAGGGAATATCTTCGAGATGTGAACATCACAGTTATGGACTGGCCAGCCAGAAGCCCAGACATGAACCCCATTGAGCACATGTGGGACGAGCTAAAAAAACGTGTTAGGGTTCGTCAGCCAGTTGCCCAGACGATGCAGGAGTTGAAAACTGCCATAGAAGAGGAATGGGAGATGATCCCTCAAAATTTCATAGAGCGGTTGATAAACTCTATGCCTAATCGTATGAGAGCTGTGGTAGATGCCCATGGAGGCAACACGCGTTATTAAATTAAACCTTTATTTGATAAAACATGTTTTTTATTCAAAAATAAATTGCCTTTAACAAGGCGCATATCCGACTTGTTAGGCGTAGCTCCATGTCGTATGGTATTCTGAATTCAAATTTAAAACAATACGATCGAAAAAGATGGTAAAATGTATCAGGTTTAAAACTGCATCAACAGTTTTTGTTCAATCTAGCAATCATATTTCGGTAGGGGCCATCGAAACCTAAACTCTAAGGTGGGCCAATAGATGTGTCCAGAAGTGTAATTGAAACTCGCGTGTAGATAGTCTCGAGCGTAAATACCTTACACTTAAGATTCAGAAGCGATTTTTTCCTAAAGTATTGATAGAAATTAAATGTTGTTACGAACATATTATTTTCGAAACCATACTATTATGAATTAGGTCTTTTCTCAAAGTTGCAATTAATACATCATGAGAAAATCGCTTTTGAATAGTCTCGAGCGTAAATACCTTACACTTAAGATTCAGAAGCGATTTTTTCCTAAAGTATTGATAGAAATTAAATGTTTGTTACGAACATATTATTTTCGAAACCATACTATTATGAATTAGGTCTTTTCTCAAAGTTGCAATTAATACATCACGAGAAAATCGCTTTTGAATTTTGCGTTTAATGTAAGGTGTTGCTCGT
The DNA here is from genome assembly GCA_947568875.1 of Fissipunctia ypsillon. Classification (NCBI taxonomy): domain Eukaryota; kingdom Metazoa; phylum Arthropoda; class Insecta; order Lepidoptera; family Noctuidae; genus Fissipunctia; species Fissipunctia ypsillon. The sequence goes on along the minus strand of OX387659.1, from coordinate 6,509,051 downwards.
GCCTGTTAGCTTTATGTATAACACGACATAAATGAAAACTCCGTGACGATAAATCGTATAACGTTCCGTTTCCACCAATAACTTGTTATCACGTTTCGAACACCTTTTTATTGTTCAAATTGTATACAAGCTAGATTTATTAGTTGTTAATGTTTTTATATTCTACTATTTTTATATTATACTACTATTTGTGTCTTAGTAATATAGTAGTATTGTGCTGGGAGTGGGTACTCTAACAAACCACAACTACTTAGCTAATCTACGCAATCTATCTAGCGTCCTATTTAGTCGCGGTGAATGAGTCGTAAGTTAACTGCAGATGTTTACTTTATAATTAATTTATTTAGGTTTTTGTGGGTATAATCATAAAGTTTTACGAGTTAAGTGAACAAGACGAACATAACAAGGAACTATAGTCAATAGCGTGATTATTCGAGTAATTATATAAACATTAAAAAAACTTCTTTTCTGCCTGTTCTGTTTACAAGGGATGGAAAGATTGATGAAGATGTAGAAAGAAGAGTAAATGCGGGAAATAAAGTGAATAGTGCTATACATACATACACTGTACATGCGATTGTGACCAACCAGTTAATGTCCAAAAAGGCCCGATTGGCTGTTCACAATGTTGTGCTGGTGCCTACGCTTATGTATGGAATTGAATGTTGAGTGTGGCAAAAGAAGCATGAAAGTAGAATAAATTCTGTGGAAATGCGTTCCTTGCGAAGCATGTGTAGTGTGACTATGAAACGTGGTTGGGGAAAAATGTGATAAGGCAACGGTGCGGTTTAAAAAATGTAGTGACAAAAATTGAAAAGAGTATGCTTAGATGGTTTGGTCATGTTGAGAGCATGAACGAAAGTCGACTAACAAAACGTATCAGTTGGCACAAAAGTAATGAGACACTTCCGTTTTCATGTTTATTGTTTTCGATAATATCCTAGAATGTTGTAGAACATTCTAGTTACTTGTGATGTGGGGGTATATAAAGCCGCCCTCTCGATCGGTTTAGTCAGTTTGAAGAAAAATGAACGAGCGACAAGTTCGAACACTATACTTATATACGAGTACTTGTTAGGCCACAGTGCGCGGGCTGCGGCTGGCAATATCAATACTACATTGGGCGCTGGAAGTACAAGCCATGCGACGGTGTCCCGATGGTTTGACCGTTTTAAATCAAGAGACAGGAGCCTTGAAAGTCAGCCACGCTCAGGACGACCACCCGCAGTGAATGATGACGTTTTATGCCGCGAACTGCAGTCGAATCCGAATGTGCTACCACTCGTGAATTAGCGGAAGCACTTAACTGCAATCACCACGGCGTGGAATACCATCTGCATGAGCTTGGGTATCGAAAAGTTTTGGCTCGGTGGGTACCGCACATCCTTAAAGACGCCAGTCGTGCAGTCCGTATCGCTATCTGTCAATCACTTTTGCTGCGACCCCGACGTAAAGAGTTTTTGTCTGATCTGGTTACTGGAGATAAATCATGGATTCATTACGAGAATGATACAACTCGGGCTTTTTGACTGTTTCGTGAAGAAACGCCACTAACTCAACCGAAGCTGACTCAAAAGAACTGCTTAAAAGTTCTGCTTTGCTGTTTCTGGGACGCGCAAGGCATGCTATTTTATGAACTATTACACAATGAAACTATAAACGCTGACAAATATTCAACCCAGCTCACCAAACTATCTGCTGCTATCAAGAAAGAACGACGAAGACGAGTCAATGTAGTTTTACACGATAACGTTCGACCTCACGTCGCATCTGCCGTTCGCCAACAGTTGGAGAACTTGGGCTAGGAGACGATATACCACCCACCTTATTCCCCAGACCTCGCCCCATCAGACTATCATTTGTTCAGAGCCCTGAAACAACATTTTGCGGGGTAAACAATTTAACGATTTCTTGGATGTTAGAGGCGGAGTTGAACAACTTTTTCGAGGCACAGCCATCAGATTTCTGGGCGAAAGGTATCCAAACTTTGCCGGATCGTTGGCAAGAAGTCTTAGATGCTAATGGTGATTACATCATTGACTAAGCTTTTTCTATAGTAATAATAATAAAAATCCTCATCGTTTAAAATTGTCTAAGGGGCCTCTGCGAGTTGGCTTCGGCCCCTCGTACGCCTTCCAAAAGTCCGGGACCCCAGGGTCCCGAGAGATATATAAAAATAAAAAATATAAAATGTAAACCAAGTGTCTCATTACTTTTGTGCCAACCTGATATTTACACGGCAGATGTGAGCGGAACGCCGGGACCCCGACGCCCTAGGAAGACATATAGTGATCTTATTGGTGATATTCTTCAGAAAGGTCAGGTGCGTAGTACTCGCAACCGGCGTGCGTGTATGACCAGATGTATGAACGTAAATGACGCAAAAGGAGTATGTCAGGATCGTAGCAGGTGGCGTTCTGTAGTTTCTGTCTACCCCCATGGGAAGAAGGCGTGAGTTTATGTATGTGTGTATGTATGTAAAAAAAACTTTAACCGCCCGTGAGATTCGAACCCACAGCTCGCTACGCATTAACGCGCTTACCCAAATACGATAACCGCTAAGCTACCATGCCATATACACTGATGGTTGAATTGATGAAATACAATCAGTTGCAAACGAATGTGAGTGTGTGTGTGTGTGTAGTATAGAAATTACTTATTATAAGAAGGTCGTAAGTTAAACCGAAGCGTCAGTCTATTGGTTCGTGAGATTGCTACTCCACTTATGACCACTACTGTACACATGTAGTATTTCATGCTGGCAGATTTTTATGAATCTACTCTACTTTTACACCCTTACTAATAAACGTATTATATCAGGTGAATAGTTACCGATTTCTCTCTTTCAGTCGTCAGTAATTTGACTTTCGATAGAAGAAGAAAAAGCGTTGTGTAACTATACGGAGGCTATACAACGTTTATTAGTAAGGAGGATAATCTATGTATATCTATACAAATAAATAAAATTGAAGTGTCTGTTTGTAATGTCAAAATACCATCTTTTTACTAAATGCATATGGAAGTATATACGGTACTTATAATAATAAAACAATTTTTTCAATGTTTGTCTGTTTGTTCCGGCTAATCTCCGTAACGGCACAATTTCATGGGTTTTAGTTTTTTGCGCGGAACCCTAATTATTTTTCTAAGATAAAAGTAGCCCAAGTTACTCCCCGTAACATCAGGTACCTGGCAATGAAAGTCCCGTCAAAATCGGTCCAGCTGTTTCGGAGATTAGCCGGAACAAACAGACAGACAAACAAAAATTAAAAAAAAACTTTCTTATGCATTTAGTAAAAAGTTGTTATTTTGACATTACAAACAAACACTTCAATTTTATTTCTTTGTATAGATATTGTGTATCTTACGACTTCCACGCGAACGAAGTCTCGGAGCACAGCTAGTGTTATCTATAAAATAATGATTTTTTACTGCCGCGTAGGTCTTGTGGTCACGAGTGCCATTACTGAGCATAGGATCCTCACAATATATCTAGGTTCGATTCCCGGGTCGGGGAGTGTTAATGGAATTTTTTCATTAGCAGCCCGGAGTCTGGTTTTGTGCCCGGTAAATAGCAATAGGCTCGCTCCCGACGACATGAGCCTTAAAGATAACGTTCGAAATCGAAATGCAACTAAGTATAGGTAATTAGAAGAAATGTTATTGTACTTAAATTGTTTTTTTTTTTCTGTCACAGTTGCGTCACGAGCTAGACCGCGTGGTAAGCGAAAGAGATCGCTTGCTGGCCGAAAGTTCTGAGCTCGGCCACGACAAGCAGTCCCGTGAGTCGGAGCGTGTGGCTCTGAGGGCAGAGCTCCGGGAGGCACGGCAGAGGGAACAGAGGCTGCTGGTCGATATAGGGGACTTGGAGGACGAGAATATATCACTACAGAAGCAAGTGTCCGCGCTTAGATCGTCACAGGTTAGTAAACCAGCTTGTATTAATTACCCGACTGCGGTGGAGGCTCAAAGGAGAGTAGTGTTTTTTTTTTTTCAGAGAAAATTTAGTAAGTGCTTGTTTTACCTTTGGCCTCATCCATCACTTTACTGCGAGATTGAGGTTCATTACCTAATGAATAAAACAAAGAGAAATGGTTCTTTAAAATCAGATGTTACTATAGAGACATATCAGAATGTTATATGAGGCCTCTAGGGGTGCTAACATAAAAAAAAACAGGTTTCCGGTGCAGGTGAGCCTGTGCGGGTCGGTACCGATCGGTAGCTCCGGTACTGTAAGTACCAAAGCAACATGAGCAGCTTATGATACTGAATAAATTAAACAGAACAGAAGAAAACGCCGTGTTCATTTACTTTCCTATTTATTTTAAGCAGGCTACTTAGGCCCATAAAATTATAGTAACTTACAAACACTAGATAAGTTTTCTGTATAAAAATTGTCTGCTCGCCAAAGTTACTGCTACAGCCGTATAGTGTCCTTCAAAGCGTTAAAGGCATTCCCTCGATCGCAGTTTATTATTCAATATTCTCCGATCCAAACTATTCGCGTTCGCATCACAATCCCATAAACACTGTGTAGTACCTACCCTCTTGATATTTTACGCGCAACTTTGGAGCCGTGCCCACCGCTAGTCGCGAAACCTGCCGCCTAATTGATTGGCTCATATGTCTCCATGCAAATCGAATCTGGAACTTATGGATTAGTGAATTTTCCAAACTGTTTGAGAATTTTCTAGTTAATGGTGCAATAGTGCGTATTGGAGCAATGAATTTAGATAGCTTTGTATTGAAGTGCTTCTTTGTAAAGGTTTCTACTGATACTGTATCCTAATGGGTTTGATCCCCAGTAACTGCATGTTATTTTATTGGCTTTTTCTGACAGTACTTTTCACAAGTTTAAATTGCCTCGGACGTCTATTTTTTGAGAGTCTATTTCTGGTTTTTACGCGCTCCCTTATTATGATTGCTAGTTCAACGAGCAGTACTTTTTAAAATGCACTCCAGGAAAACCGCACTTAGGTATATCCTTTTATAATAGTCAGGATACTAGGTAGACTGCGGAATCTACGTAAACGAAATATAACAGCGAGATTATTCGCAATAACAGATTTAACCGATCCTTTACTAAAACTCCATCTCCTTGCAGGTCGAATTCGAAGGTCTAAAACATGAAGTCAGACAACTACGCGAAGAGGCTGAAAATGCGCGCGCTATGGCTGAAGAGACCGCAGCGCTGCGCCGCATCGCTGAGCGGCAGCTGGCGGAAGCGCTTGAAGCGCTGCAAGCCGAAAGAGAAGCCAAGTTCGCAGCTAAGAAGGAGCTGGATGCTCACCTCAGCAGGGAAGCCGCCTACAATATTACTAACTTGGCGTATAGTATACGAGGTAAGTTTATTAAATAATAATAATATCAGCCTGTACTGTCCCACTGCAGGGCCAAGGCCTCTTCTCATACAGAGAAGGCACGAGCATCCATCACCACCGATTATTCCCGATGGCTACCAGGGGGGGACAGCGAAACAACTTTTAAAAATTATTCTCGTTGTCCACCACTGGGGCACAAATTATTGTAAACTAACCTCAAAACACTTAAAGTTGCTTCTGCATCGTCTCCGGCGCTGCAGGAAGTGCAACCCCTTCGCCCTTGCGTAACAATGGATAGGCACCCGTGCGAGCCGTAGCGACTGAGGTGAGCAGCGGACGGGGGTTGCTCTCCCTTCGCGCCCTCGGTTTTTATATACACTCTAGGGGTGGCAGCCAAAAGACTACGTGAAGTCGGGGGTGCCCCGATTCGGTTTTGGAACAGATTCAACCTATTCAAACCATGAAGTGTCCCCCAGTGGTGGACAACGAAACGAGAATAATTTTTAAAAGTTGTTTCGCTGTCCCCCAGTGGTGGCCAAACAAGTGGTGGACATCGAGAATATACAATCACCACGCTTGCTCAAGGCGACTTGGCGATTTCAGTTTTATATTAATTACAAGGCCAGGTGTTCTCATGATATTTTCCTTCACCAATGCGAGTGATGTCTAAAGTGAACTTAGAAAGTATATATGAACTGAAAAGTCACATAGGTACTTGCTCGGTTTTTAACCCACAACGTGCATGAGAGGCGAGGCATTAACCACTGGGCCATCACGATTAAAATCATCATTTTTGTCTAAGCACACAATTTCTGTCCATCCTAAGGCTGTTTGTCCACCGGCAGCGACAAAGGGACGTTAACGAAAACGAGGTGACGGCGCCGATCTTGCGATACATACATTTACTATAGCCGCGTGTCCGCAGCACACCACCGGTGCCGGGACGTCTTGTTTGGTTCGAATAACCTCGTTTCTCGTTGACGTCCCATTGACGGTGGCGATGGACAAACAGTGTAAGAGCCGATTTTTTTAAAGTCAGATATTTTTTATCCGAGGAATACAATTGACGTCTGACAGTTTTTGTATGGAAAATCTGTCAAAAATTAACTTATACTAGGTATTATATAGAAGTTTGGTCGAATTCGCCCTTAGTCATTCTTGCAGAAATCGCCTTGAACTCACCCTTCGTTGGTTCGCTGTCGTCTCGTTTATGCAAGTTGCATACTATATAGCGTCGATTTACATCAGTTTTATACTATTCGATATTTTTTTGCGACTGCCTCGTTGGTCTAGTGGTCGCAAGCGCTACTGCTGAGCATGAGGTCTTGGGTTCGATTCCCAGGTCGGACACAGTGTTATTGGGTTTTTCTATCTGGAATTTCTCAGTAGCAGCCCGGAGTCTGGATTTGTGCCCGGTAGGTGGCAATAGGCTCGCCCCTATTACATGGGACTTAAACATAACTGGCGAAATGTGAGTTTACTATAGGTACACCTCTGCCTAACCCTTCGGGGAAACAAGGCGTGATGTTATGTTATCTTATATTTTTTTTCGCAATAAGTATTACGTTTTATTTTAATTTTAAAAATTTATCAATTTCTTCAGGCGATTCAAATTGGAATATTAAAACACAAGAAATATTTAAAAAGCCCCGTCGTCACGTCTTGTAATGTTGAATATGAATTCTTTACATCTTCGTATTTGAATTTGCCGCTCGTTGTTGTAGAAGTTTTACAACTACCTTCTCCGGACTAGCGTTAAAATACGAATTTCGGAAATACAAAATTGTCTCGTTAGTATTTATTAAAATTAATATAGTGCAGTGCTCCAGTAGTTAATTACTTTAGAAATATATGGAAAACAAGCCTGATGGCTGACACAAAAGGTAAATTGGGAGTGCATAAGGACCTTCGATGGATTTTGCGTTTATTAACAATCTTTACGCACTATCGAGACCATATTTTCATAGACTACTTCCATACAAGCTTAAGCTACTACAGAGCCTAGTTGAATACACAGAGATTCAAATGTGTGACGTGATTTACGTATTCAGAAAAACGGGATCGCCGCAATTTTATTTCCCGTAGCCATACCAAAACAATGTATTTTCGGTATTAGGTTTGCCAGACGACGCGACGGTACAGAAGACGAGGGTGTACCGCGCAGTTTGTCGTCAGCTTTTCTTGTCAACTTATCTTAAACCACCAAAAAATGACTTAGAAAAAACGGGATCCCCGCATTTTTATTGCCCATAATTGTCCAAAACAATGTTTTTTTCGGTATCAGGTATGCCAGAAGACGGTACAGAAGACGACGGTGAACCGGGCGGCTCATCATCTGCCGAACTTGCCAACGCGATGGGCGACCACCACGCCGACCTGTTCTCTGAAGTACACCTGCACGAAATATCACGACTTGAGAAGCAACTTGAACAGGCGCATAATGAAAATGTAAGTCATTGTTATGACTTGGTATTGTAACTTTCGTGTGTCATATTCATTTTAAGGTGGATCCGCAGTTGTAGCCCGCGAAGTTCAAATTTTCTTGCGTTTTTTGCAATTTGCAGGTCAGTGTCAGGTTGTATCTTGATCAGAAAATGATTCGTGACTACAACAACTATGTATTTATGTAATTATAACAATAAAAACCATCAATACATCTCTCTTAGTTAGATTTGTTCTCTTTTGATCTGAGGGGCAATTCTCGTAATTTTAAGAACAGTCACAGTCTGATATCAGTCTCGATATGTCAAAAATACCTATAATTTCCCTACATTTTTGACATTTGATTGTCGCTGAGATGAGATTGCGACTAAATTTTGAACGTTTTTAGTTACGGGAATTGGGCTTCTGATTTCGGAAATCATGCAATTTTAAATCAAAAGTTTAGTTTAGTTTACTAGGAACTAGTAAACTAAAAAGTCCATCGGAGTTTATTCTTAACGCGGCGAACTCGCGACTCGAACTGATAGAATAAGTGTTGGTTCTGAAATCATGTGCGTGCGAGTTTGATTGCGTCTGCATCGAACTTGCATTGTGTAAACATTCCCAGCAAGCCGACTTGCTGCGAGTTTTACCTGATGAAACAGTCAAGTTGGACTACAAAATAATATGATAGAACACATCTTGCATAACAAGATATCGAAATACATCGACAACTGACGAATTCGGTAGAGGCTTCGGTTAAAATTGTGTTCTACATAAGTCAACCTATCGTAGTCCACTGATGGACAACGGCCACTTCATTACATAACTATCCAGTTAAAATAAATACTAATCACTTATTCAACTTCAAATTACGACCAAGCAGCGTTGTTTCGCTGTTAAAATATTCAAGGTAACTCCACCTCACTCTGTATGCATATTTGAGTCTCGTTTAACGAAACTGACCTCATTCGTGAACTTCAACGTTGTAGCCGGGAATGTTTCATGAGATTTGGGAATTAATACTAATTAGATAAAGCGAGATAACTGTAGGTAGTCTGGATGTAATGTAGCAATTTAGCTGTCGGAGTTTTGAGTTTAAATGTGGCGTGAAACTGAGTGGATCATCTTTTAGGGTGAATTCATGTAGAACGCTGGTAACCGGCGCCGGTATGCCAGCGCTTCTGCTAAATCAGCGCCACCGGCGCCGACTAAGGGCTGATTTAACCAAAGTCAGATATATTTTATCCGCGGAATAAAAATGACGTCTTGACAGTTTTTGTATGGAAAATCTGTCAAAAAATAGACATTTATTCGCTGGATTAGACTTATACTATATGAAAGTTTGGTCGAATTCGCCCTAAATCAGATAGGAACTTGTCAACGCTTATCGGCGACGGTTCGCGCTGATTTGGCAAAAAGTATGAAAACTGCTTGCTCCGACCAGCGTTGACAACCAGCGCTTGTCGGCGCCGAAAAGCGCTGGCATATCGGCGCCGGTTACTAGCGATAGACGCAGAGCAGTAAATGTTATGCAGCATCGAGTTAACACAGGTTTTAGTGGATGAATGAAATACTAAATTATATATAACAATATACAAACACACAATAAACAATATGCTTTGTGTGATGAGCATATTGTTTGTTCTGTGTCTGGGTGTAATTTATCTATAATATGTATGTATTTATAAATTATATAAGTATGTATATCAGTTGTCTGGTTACCATAACACAAGCTCTGCTTAACTTGGGATCAGATGGCCGTGTGTGAGTTGTCCCAAGATATTTATTTATTTATTTATATACCTGTAAGGGTGCAGACCAAAATTAAACTTGAAAATACGGTTAACTTCTTTTAATTAAAATATAAATAAAAAATACACTTCTTAGCTCTTACTTCATCTTGCTCGTCTTATTTTCTGTCATCTCCATTCAAATTTTGAGCTCACTCTTGCTTTATGTTCTTTAAGAATAAAAAAACGTACTTGCAGAAAATAACAATAGATAAAGCTGCATTCAGACAACATGCTACTTTAATAAAATTCCCACATGTAAGTATTGTAATCCAATAAAAATATTGTGATGATGGCTGTCTAATTCGATGCTGGATTGTCAGAAAATTCAGCTGTTCAGCTATGATACAACTACGGGTGGTAGACTGAAGTTCTAAAAACTTCCAGTTAACTAACGATGGTGGTCACGCACAAGAAGGATTAAGTACAAGTTTATTTAGACATTGAAGACAAATGACCGTTCCGGAACCTTTCTTAACCTTGTCAATGCTGGGTTTTAACGGACCGTATAGTTTTCGGCATCTCTTCGACGTTGTAGTCTGTGCTCGTTGTCTCCTGTTTTTAAGTGGGAGAGTAACATGACATTCTTGGAAATAGTTTGTAAGTAGTTAATATTCTTGTCGTTTTCACAGAGTCAACTTCAAGCATCCATGCGCAGCGCACAGGTGACGGCAGAGAGCGAGGGCGCAGCGGCCGCTTTACTGCGCGCTGGTCTTACGCGCGCTGCTTCCCGAGTTACTGCACTACACGCCCTGCATTCCGACTGCGCGCCGTTGGTCAGTCCCATTGTTTTATGACCTTTAATATTACAGGGAGCCATGTGAGAGAAGGGAAGCAAGTCCGTGTGAGTAAAAATTGGTGAAAACTTGGTAAAAATCTAAGCAGAAAAAGAAGGATTGTTAATATTGGATTGGCTGGAAATAAAGGTATGCTGAGGTCAGTCGCGTACGAATGTAATTATGTTCGCGTTTTATTTGGACTAGCTTTTGCTGATCTTGCGCGTTACATTATGCACGTCCGTATGCCAAGAGCTTATTAGCCGAGTCCAGACTGACCACGTCACTTCGAATGGGCAACCGCTCTGTCAGTGAAGGCGTGCCTCGTAGCGTAACTTCCAGCTTTAGCAAAGTTTTTTTGCACAATTTTAACCGTATTCTAAAAATTCTGCACAGGATGACGAGAAGGTAGAGTCAGGCGGCGTATCAGCACGCGCAGCTAAATGGCTGACGTGGTGGCGCGTGTCGGGCGGCGAGCTGTCCGGCCTAGCCGCGCTGCTGGGCGAGCTGGCTGCCGGCGCACTGCCGGCCGACGGCACAGCGGCGTCGGCGGCAGCGTTGCAGCGCGCGGCGCTGGCGCAGCTGGCCGACAGGGTGGCGGAGGCCGAGGTGCGCTGTGCTGCCTTGGACGCTGATGCTGATTTATTGAGGACGTTGGCTGGAGGTAAGCGGCTAGTCGTTATGAGATAGTATCAATGTGTAGATAATTTCAGTAATAAGATTATATTACACCTGTCTTGTTCTTCTTTTTCGTCGTATAGATACAGTTATACGTATGTGTAACCCTATTGTGGAAAGATATAAGGGAACAAAGGGTACAGAAAAAAAGAGAGCTGTTAAAAAATAGGTTTAATTGGAAATATGATTTTTGCCTCTTATCAATAAGGAAATCATCAACAGATCCAAATGACAATCAGATTTCACCTTTAAGAGACAAGAAGTGAAAATTTTAGCTTTGACAGAAAAAGATAGAAATTACTTCATTGATGTGTTCAGCATTTAAATTATGTATGATCACGGTCACCATTTATTCTACAGCCAGAATACTTCCCTATTTTCTACAACTTACTACCACAATATCCTATCCCAGGAGCGGGCCGTGCGCTATCGACGGCTGGTCCTGCATTATTGTCTGCGGCGGAGACTCTCGCGCAGATCTACCATCATGTTTGCGCCGTCAACGGCACGCAGCCAGAGAGAGTTCTACTCGAACACGCCGGACAGAACGATGGTAAGAGCTGCAGTTGATTTTAGTTCTTAAATTGTCCTTGCAGAGAGTTTAGATTTCAGTTAAGGTATTTTTTTATAATCATCTCGAAGGGCAGGTAATTTGGTCACGTTCACTGCCAGACAATAGTCACAATAAAAAAATTATTGTACTCCGGTCACTGGTGACCGGAATGGCAGTGAATTGGCCTTCTATTTTCAAGTGTCTTATTTGGAATTAACAGTCATTATTCATCTCCATTTTCTTTTCCCTTAGTATCCGGCGCCGAAGGTCGTGGCGCGGAAGCTGAAGCTCTGGCTCTGGCGGCAGGAGAGTTAGAAGGCCTGCGCGCGGCCGGTGGAGTGGCGCGCTCGGCCGATACATTGTTAGACCAGCTCACACATCTGCGTAGAGCGCTTGATACCGCGCTCGACTCCAGGAACAGGCACCAACCTGGTATGTGGGACATTCTCTTATGTTTTTGCAGGTTTGATAATGGAAGCCACGCAAGAGCGAGGTCGAGAGCAGGTCCACTTGCAAAAAAAGGCCAATACATCGCGTATTCCGCCTTCAGTCTTGTCCAGTTTTACAAGTTCTATTCATCTTAAAGTTGTCAATAGAAGCCCTATCAACTTTTCGGCGATTGACACATAAACTGAAGAGCATAATGCACAGTATGCTCTTCAGTTTAACATCCGAAAATGCAGTTAGACATTATATTTTTTGGATGCTGCTGATTTTATGTATTCTTATCCTCTTTCGCTCTTATTCACATAACAAATGCGAAAAAATAAGTTGTATGTCGAATAAAAAGCACGCATCATCTTCATCCTAATACATAAAAAAACGTTTATGCTCCTTCAAACATCCATGCCTAAATATTAAAACTATTCTCCCCCCCGCTCAGGTGTCCAAATCGACCACTATACCAAATCCCGGACTACTACTTACTACACTTCTATAAAGAAACTGAAAGATCAAAACAATTGCAAGCTAAAGATAGCTGACACAAAGCGAAAGCTACACAACTTGATGTGTCAGTTACAATCCCCAGACATCGGAACTACCAAGAAAGATATACCTCAACAAAGAACTGTCAAAGAAATAACTAACTTCTTTGAAAACATGTCGAAGATTTCGCTAACTAACGACTCCAGTGTGAAAATACAAGATTCCTTAGATAATTGGAAGATTAACACCACTTATCAGAACAAAAATCCTTTAATACCATTCCCGAATACTACTCTTCCTTTTCATAACCCTGGAAACATAATTATGTCTAATAATAATAATGTAGGAAATACAATAAACTTGCATTCAGTTTGGAGGAATTCTGTGTTGAATGGTGGGAGTGTGTACTGTAAGAACATACCGTACCAAAGAAGCGATGCGACGTTAACGTCGGGAATTAAGACGTCTTTGAGAACCAGCCTGGTGACGTGTGTGATGATGCTGCAGTATATCATATGATGGATGCAGGAACAGGATGGTTCGAAAGGTCTTGTTGGCTTTATATGCTGATAGTTTAGAGTACTGACCGTAATGGCGATATTATAGTTGGAAGTTTACCCGCATTCGGATGCCTATGGAATGCGGGCAACGACCAAGTGTGCAATGAATAATTAAATGATCCATCAACTTTTTACCATTGATTAATTTAGTTATGTTATATTGTAATTGAGTAGAATTTAAGTAACTTGTTGTAGTTTTCATCTGGTTATTTTACTCTAATTGAGGCTGGCCGCAGGTTTTCGTATCAGATCCGATACGAGGGAGAGCACTCGTGATCTCCCTTTCTGCAGCTTCCTTCTGCGAGAAAACTGATTCGCAGAAGGATACCACTGCGTCATGTCTGTGGAGCCTAACAACCCTCAATCTATCCTCTTTGTGCGGGGCTTATCCGATCTGGGTCCCGAATTGGAGAATCGGATCAGGTACCTGACATGAGTGGCCAGCCTTATCTAGACTCGAAAAGAGGTTTCAACTACAACCTCTTTTCCCAAAATGCATTCCAATTACAAAAGTAACTTTTATTTATAAATCAAGTGCCATTACGGCCAGGCTTTTTTAGATTGTCCGAAAAGAGGTTACCATACATCCCTTTTTCCAAAAATGCATTCCAAATACAAATCTAACATTTTTTTTTAAACTTACAGTAATGGACTCCGAAGAACGCGGCGCCGAGGTAGTAGAACTTCAAGAACAGGTGATCAAGCTGAAGTCCCTGCTATCTACGAAGCGCGAACAGATCGCGACCCTACGTACCGTTCTCAAGTCCAACAAGAACACGGCAGAGGTCGCTCTGGCTAATCTCAAGTCCAAGTACGAGACGGAGAAGATCATCGTTACTGAGACTATGCTGAAGCTGAGGAACGAGTTGAGATTGTTGAAGGAAGATGCTGCTACTTTCTCCAGTGAGTACTGTTAATGATATTGACCTTTTTGATAAATTATTTGTAACTTTTTTCTTGCTTCTGTGAAATTTCGAGGTATGCACATCTTATATTTTGGATTTCATTGATCATTTAGCTATGGTGTACATAATAAAGAGTATTCTATTCTATTTCTTTACCTGGTATAACAGAGAAGACACTGCCTTTTTGATCTAATGTTTGTACACGTAAAATGTGTACACCATCATTTGGCATAGCAGGCCTCTTGTCTCACGATAAGACGGTTGCACGAAATGAAGGCAGATTAGTGCAAAAAAACGCTTGCATGAAAGGTTTTTTTTATCACACTGTTGCCCATCTGTTATGCATCACAAAACCAACAGATTTTCACTCGCCATAAATACAAGTCAATCAAATAATACTTCATGTTGTGCATAGGTCTCCGCGCGATGTTCGCGGCTCGTTGCGAGGAGTACGTGACCCAAGTAGACGAGCTGACCCAGGCGCTCGCCGGCGCAGAGGAAGAGAAGAAGACCCTCAACCAGCTGCTGCGACTGGCTGTGCAGCAGAAACTGGCGCTCACACAACGGCTGGAGGAGTTGGAGGTAATGTGACGGTTTATATGAGATATGCAAGGCTGATATAAATAAAGAAGCATAAAAAGGATAGTTGTCGATGTTATTAGCTTCTTCATTAAATATTTGTGTAATTAACATACTTTTTGCGCAAAGAATGTTGTAGAATTGTTATTTTTTAATTTTTGGTTTATACCTACCTACTTTTATTATCTTTTGAAAGTGGGAAGTTTCTTTTGATTTCTTATTTTTTTTTTATATTGTCATAAAACGACAAATTTGTGTCTTTAAATTACGGGAAGACACTGGCTCCTGCAACACAGTTTTAACTAGCGCAAGAGTCAGAGAATTCCATGATTTGATGTATATATTGTTTTACATCAATAAATAATTTGATTATTATTTGTGATCTCCACAGGTGGACCGCGAGATGCGCACCCGGCGCGTGCCGAAGGCGGGCGGGCCGGCGCGCGCACGCGGAAGAGACTTCTAGCGACTGGTCACCGCGCTCAAGGCCGCCGCCGCCGCCCTGCGCGCGCTGCTCGCGCCCTCTCCCTCGCACGCGCATCTGCGCAGTTAGGGAGAGAGAGATGAGTGACTCACTAGAGCCATCGTTACGATGGACTCTCTCGCCAGAAGCGCCTTGCGGACGTACCCGCGTCAGTGTGCGGGCGGCCGACGCGACCGATGGCGTCACGAATTTATAGTGTTAGTGTCGGGCGCCGCTCGCGGCCGGTCGCGTGTGTCGCGGGCGCAAGCAGCAGAGCCTCGCTCGCGACATTTTTTATAACTGTGAGCCCCCCTGGGACTAAATTCTTTATACGTTTTATAAAATTTTAATCTAATTAATCGTACGGGTGTGCGGCCGGGGGGCCTCGGCGACGCGCGGTCGAGCGGAGCGCCGCGCGGCCTCCGTAGCTCTGTGAACCGTCAAACTGTGCAGCCGCGCACGCGCGACGCTCGACCCGTTAGCATATAGGAACGAAAACATAGAATTAATTGAATAAAAACTAGCCCATCGCTGCGGCCCCCCTGTCAGTGAACGGTTGCTGTTGTAATATTAAAGTTGACTGATTTTTACCGTGAGGCAGGCCGCGCCGGGCCGGCTGGTTGTTGTTGTTGCCGCACTGTGTGGCTGTCGTAGCTTCACGTGTCGCGTCTCTTGTACTTCACCCGCGCACCACCGATCCAGATTTGATATCGAATTTCCTCAATATATCTATCTATCTATTGCACGTCGTCAAATTGATGTTTATCGAGTATTTTTGTAATAGGATCAGTGTATTTTATTACGCATATGAATTTATCACCGTTGTTACGATATCACAGATGACACGGCGGGCAGACGACGCACTAGGCAGCCAGGCGTGATAGCCTCGTGAAGTACCCGCGGTACATTTTCTCCGCCTAGTGCGTGGTCTGCGCCGTCGAAGGCACATTTTCTTATACGTGTGGGTTGAACGGAGGTTTCGATGAAACAGTGCGACGTTATTTTTTATGATATACATTATATTTGTCGTTCGAATCTTATTCATAGAATCCTCTACTCGATACGAATGTTTAGTACGTCCAAATGAAAATTTCTAAAAGGAAAAAAAAAAAGATATTCGTCGACGTCCATCCATTGTGTGCGCAAAAAGACTATGTAATCTGTTCTGTAGTGGATACGTTTGTTGTGTTGTTGTGGCCCTCTGCCGAATACTTTCGTCCATCTTGTTCTAGTTGTACTCGTAGTGATTCAGTATTTTTTGTTAGTGACGTTTAGACTGTTGTGGCTCGGAGTCGGACTACACCGGACTTAGTCGTTAACTGCGGACCGCTGCGAACGAGAGAAATGTTGCTTAGAGTTTGAATCTACCCGGGATTTGTTGATGAGCGTTGTAAACTTCATTAAAAGACATATAATGTGATGATATCTGACTGTTCGGTGTTCGCACGGCCGCGTGACTCCGCGCCACTGTTGTGTTACTCTGCCGTCCTGTGGCGTCGCCACACGCGTCCATTTCTTGTCCATGAGCTGGTCGCGCCCCGCTGATGTTACGCGCACTTCTAAACCGAACCACGAACTTACAAAACACCACTTTACTCGTAATGGTATAAAACAAATGAAACTAATCAGTTCTCGTCCTTGTTGCTCAAAACTTTGCTCACGGGCGTCGACCAGCGAATCTATTGATAAGACAAAATTTACAAAAAATGAAAAAAGATTTTATTAAGTGTTACGTATTTATTGTTTACGTTATCGGATGTGATATTGGCAGCTTCCCGCGGGGTCGCGTACGACCGCGCGGTGACATAGTCGTTAACCTTTCCTAGCGTCTCAGCGACCTTAGGCTAGTTGGACCGTTCCATGTAGCGTGGGCACTCGCCCTTGTAGGTATTTTTACTGGTTTAGGATAGAGCTAGATACATTAACCTGCAAGTATACTTAGTAGTAACCTAGCGAGGACAGTCTCCTCGTGTAGTGAAATTACTTTGCAATATTAACTGTCGTAGCGTAATTAGTTTGCATAGCTCAAAGGGCGCCGGAGCACGGCTGAGAGCCGCGCGCCGCGGGACCATCGCCTTGCATTTATTGTTTATAGATATAATAATATATTGACTAGCTTTCATTAGAGCATTCTTCATGTACTTAAACGATGGACTTACCAATTGTTAGCTTTACTATGTATTTTTCTTTTCTAGTATTATTTTGTTCGTACGTAGCTTAGCAGCAGACATCGTTTATGTATTCTTATGTCTAGTCAGGGATTACTCCGCGCGTCTAGTGCTTGTTTCATCGATATCATTTAAAGCATAATGAAACTCGTACTAGAGTCGGTTTGCATCGACATAATAATATTTTTATATGCTATTTGTTATAAGAGCAGTATGTTTTTCGATAAATGATATTCATTGCAAGATTAGAATTTTGTCTGTATTTTACGACACTGTTGAGTTTGCCTTATTCACTTGACGTGTTTTCGAAATCGTTTATTTGATTCAGATGTATTGTTGATTGTTAAATATGGCCGACTATATGTTTAGTGCGCTGAAACTATTTCGCCACTACGTATTATGAGTTAAAGTATTAGTGCAATTAAAAATTTGGTTGTTTCATAGATATGTTATATTTTTCAGTGTATTTATTACGCAGTATTTGTACTTGTGGGCATCGCTCGATGTCTGCTGCCACTTGCAAACTGCCGGTGGTGGTGATCACAGCGATTAACCAAAAATAATATTTTTTTCTTTATACATTATTACATAACATTTAGATAATTATTTTGCCTAGGCATAGATATTACGTTATATTATAGAATAACTATTGATTATGAGTTATATTATTTAAAGATGAACTTTTTGTTATACATTGCCCGCTACTTATTATTGTATTGCAACATGATTTAGGTGTTGGACAACTCGAGGCATGAATGTTCCCACTTCCCGTGGTCTCATTTTAATCTGTAGCTGAGTAAAACGTCAATTAACTGAAGCTGGGTGCGGCAGCGAGCTCTGCATTATAATTTATGCTAGTGTGAAATCGATGTTCTGATGTATTGTGACTTGTGAAACAAAGTGCTTGCCTCCGAACCCACGCTTTTCGAAAACATTGCACAGTTTGATGGTTCACTCTGAATGCAGAACATTATTTTTTCCTCACTATAATTTCAGATGGCTACTTATTTATTTGATAGTAATCGAACCAGATTACAAGTCTTTTAGAATCTCTTATCCCCAATGAGCTTGTTTCTTGTATGATGCGGTGTTGTGTAGATATTCACCGACAGATGTAATGAACCCGCGCGGGAACATATCATGGCAGAGCGGATTTATTTTCACTGTGTAAGGCACGCCGTGTTGTCACAATGACTGATTTGAATCATGTATGAGAATAATAAATTATATATTTAAAACATTTTGTGTGGTTTCTTTTTTGTAACACCCTGTATATTGCTTGCGATTTTCGGTAGCACAAGAATTGCCTCATTTCATGTGAGCAGTTGACTGGAACCTCAACTGGGCCAGTCAAGCATCGCAAGATACACGACTCTGCCCACTATCGACCTCCGGTCTCCGGAGGGGAGTGATGTGGCGGCTTAGCTACCTCGCCACATTGGAACGCATCACACTGACGTCACGCAAAACCCTGCATCGCGAAATCAGAGTTTACCGTGCGACTAGCATACATACAACATCCCGACATTAACCGTTGGGGAGTAGCCCACCAGACACAACACCCGTCGGGTCGGAAGATCCTCTCTTTTCCATGGAGGATGAGTGTACTTTGCACCCTGTTCCTCATTAAAATTTCCAGAACGGAAGCGATCAAACCAAAAACGCACCGTTTTTGGTTTGATCGCTTCCGTTCTGGAAATTTTAATCTCAACAATGAGCCCCTTGGCCGTCGGGAGGGGAAAGTCGACAACGATGAATTGAAAGCCATAGTGGTAGCAGATTCATCTCAAACCACGTCGGAACTTGCAGTAGCCTTCAACGTAAGTGATAAAATCGATACTGATTAATCTACGTCAAATTGGAAAGATAAAAAAGTTCGGAAAGTGGCTACCGTATCTACTCACTGAAAAACAACAACAAAATCACGTCGAAGCTTGTCTTTAGTTGTTGAATAGGCACACAAATGAGGAAATACTGGAAACTCCGTCAGCCACCATACTCACCAGACCTTGCTCCAACTGATTTTTTTGAAATTTGGATAACTTCTTTCAGGGGAAAAATTTACAATCCAACGAGGCGATGAAAAACGCCTTTAAAGAGTTCATCGATTCCCGTTCCCAGGATTTTTATAGCTGAGGCATCAACGAACTTCCAATGGCAAAAGTGCATCGACAATAATGGCTAATACTTCGATTAATTACATATATACTTTTCTTTAATAAAAATTGTTTGATTTTTTCTATGTAAAACGGCAATTTCATAGGTAAAACCTAATTTATTGTTTTGATTTTTAGAAGTCTTTTACCATCACTAAAGCTAAATATTCTGTCCATCCGGCTCAATGGACGGAATATATACACTGGTCCTAATCAATAAATCCAGAGAACTCCAATTGAAATTAGAAAAGTTTTGTCGGCACTAAATGTCCCATAATTACATAAGTTACAACTTTAGTAGTAACAAAGAGAGGAAAGCATGAGCATGGAATAAGGATTGAAGGGATCATAGTTAAATGAAACAACTTGATGAGTTTAACACGCATATTATGTACATACAGACTGAGAATGCTTCAAGTTACAAATTGAAAACAAATAATTTAAGTACTCTTAACAAATACAAATGCATATTTACAAAACGTCTCTTGTGTACGTACGTAATTTCTCTTAATTACGGATACAATACTATTATTTACAGATACACTCGAGTATTCCGGTCCTTATGTACAGTTAGCAACATAAATGTGTGCACACATGTTATGATGACTGTACCTACTAGTACATATCGGGAGTATTTTGGAGTAAAATGTTCTAAAATTCGCATTGAGCTTCTCTACAAATTATAAATTTACACATAAATAGATTAGTTCTAAGAAGTGCGGAAAGCATTTCAATGCTTTCTTTCATGTTTAGAATGAATGAATGACCTATTTACATTCCTGCACTTTTAGAACTAAATTACACGAAAGGTTAGAACACGTTATCAATGAAAACATGGAATCTATTCTGTATGATAAGTTTAGTCGTAATGTAAATACTGTGACTACTACAAAAGTAGGTGACCTTATTGATCCATTCTTAAATATAAGATTATTCATAAAATATAAGTGAATTTAACTCTACGTAGCTGTAAAACTTATGAGAGAAACAAAATGCTTTACACAGTCAACTGTTTTACTGTCATTGGATATCATAATGTATGACTGTACACTTACAATATTTTAAAACTACTCTTTGTAAAGTACGTGAATATATGTTAAATAAAATACACAATTTACCTTTGTGGTAGTTAGTAGGTATTAAAATTTGGCAACTTTCCCTAGCTTCAAAAACCCTTGTTTCTTGATTCCTTACGCCGATAATTACATCTTATTGATTACAGCAATTTTATCACAGTCTGTAAACATACGCGTTCCCTTTTTTCTAATTCTAAAAAGCTGACTTACTTATAAAAGATGCATTGTTTTGCGACAAACCTGTATTTACAGGTCATATAATCAAATAAATATTCAAATCAGAACTCGCAAAATTTTTGTTTTTAAAATGTCCAAAAGTCACATGCGTTACGCAAAATACGCGCATTGACGTGGAGTTGCGGGCACCAGCCCGTATTACCTATTACCTAAGAGCACAATCATAAGCATAAGAGAGAATTTTATTTATAATTCTCCAAAATATTTGGTTAGATATTTGAAGTGAAATGCAAAATGTCTTTTCTTTCTTATTTAAATATTGTCGAGAATGTATCGCGTACAACTTAGTATTCAATTCTGACTAGACTGTTAAGGGAACACGGCCGTACGCGCTTATCGATACATGCTTTGAAAGAACTAGAGTTAGATTATTTACAATTTTATGAAGGTAAGAAGCCTCTTTGCTGCAACTCGCTGCGTTTTAGCCATTCCTTACTTAACGTTAGCTTCTTGGCGTAATGCGAGTTATGTATACAAAGCTTGCAAGATTGACAAAATGATTTCATTTTATGCGTTTTTTACATTGAGATAAAATATGCGATAGAGTGAACTATTATGCTCAACTGAAAGCGACAGGATTTTTTGTTTGGAGCGAATAAAGCCTTAAATTCGGTTTACATGTTATAAATCGACTCCACTTTTAGGAACCCACCCGCCACCCTCCTTTTTCGTAGTCGATAGTCGAAACTAAAGAATTTATTATTCTATATAAACAAAAAATGTTTTGAGGAGATGAACATTTACGGTGACAATTGAGCGAAAAGTCATAGATAGATATGTATTATTTTAGGCCTCTTGGGCTAGAAGAGTGCACAAATGTCTCTTAATTTGCATCTAGATTAAACATAGGAACCTCGCTTAGAATTTTAGTCAAAAAGAACACCAAAACTAAAACAGTCATTATGTCAGTCTTGCAATAAATTGATAAATATTTTTTAACTTAAAACTGCTCATACAATGTCCATAATCAAAAAATATCAAAAAAGAAACTAAAATAAATTATACTTTAATATTTGTAATTACAAAATAAAATATTGTCACTTGTGAAATACGTTGAGTAGATTAAGGGTCCGTTCACACAGACCGGCTCGGAGAGGAGAGCAGATTCTTATCACGTTGAAAACAGAGTTTTTAGTATTTGTAGTAAGGTTTATTTTTGCATGTGCACTGCTTTTGTCATTAAGAATGCTTGAACGCGCTTGGTGTGAAATAATAAGAGGAGCTGACCGGCTCCGATCGCGTACTTTTTCTCGTTCGCGCAGCCGTTCGGCTCCGATTGCATGCTCTTTCTCGCTCGCGCAGCCGATCGGCTCCGATTGCGTGCTCTTTCTCGCTCGCGCAGCCGATCGGCTCCGATTGCGTGCTCTTTCTCGCTCGCCAGCCAATCGGTTTTGTTCTGCTTCAAAAAATCTTGCTAAGAAATATATTTCTTCATTGGAACTATCTAAATCCATGTTCCGAAAAGCACACGTTAACACCGAAAACAAAACTTGGACTGCGTGGAATACTGGTACTGCCTTTGTAGTGTATCCACCCGGCTCCGAGCGCATCTGACCGGCTGCGAGTGCATCCGACCGGCTCCGATCGCATCCGCTTTCAGATAGCTTCCAGCCGGTCTATGTGAAATAGTTGGCGTCTCCGCTCCGACCAACTCCAAGCGTATACGATCCGGTGTGTGTGAAAAGAAAAATGCGCGCCGATGCTCTCCAAGCCGAAATCACGAAAAAAAAATCTACTGTTCAATAGAAAAGTTCAAACCTACTTGACCAAAATGTATGAAACAGCAGATTTTTTTTCGTGATCTCATAGTTGGTCCCATAGTGAAAGTTGTTCATGTTCATGGGTAGAACACTCTGTAAAAATTTCGAGACCGTAAAAAAAAACATCCAGTATGTTAAGTTTCCAAACTGGCCACTCGGTCATGAGAACAAAGATGAGATTACCCTTTAGTTTCGAACTATCGAGTCAATCTGCCTAGCCTTTTCCCAACTATGTTCGGGTCGGCTTCCAGTCTAACCAGATGCAGCTGAATACCAGTATTTTACACGGAGCTACAGCCCATCTGACCTCCACAGCCCAGTAACTAGGTACTATGATACCCCTTAGTAAGACTGGCTGTCAGACTTAGTTTCGAACTACATATCCGATTTACTAAAATACATTGACGAGTTTATTAGATTTTGGTCCTTCGAGACAAATGGTGTTTGTACAGTGGATCAATTCGTATGAGTATGAGTGAAGTACTGGACTTCACTCATACTTAATAGAAGCAATACCAGCTCCTGCAATGGATATCAGTCAACATATCGTACTAAAAATCTTATTTTTACCTACAGCACAAAGTTGAACAGTATAAGAATATTATATACTTGCAAGAATACGAATACAAAAAGTTGACAAAAATACATAGGTAGTGAGTTTCTGTCAAATTCTACCGTCAAGTTATCCTTAGACGTTCGTTCGAGTGAAAATTAAAGGACAGGTTGTTATTTCTCGTAATATTTTAGAAAATAAAATGATGTATTTAGAAAATAAAAGTACAGGATGTTATTTGTTATTTTCAGCCTGAACCTTTGAGTCACCGTTGTTCTCATGGCCTTACAAGATCATCAATACAAATGTTACGTTAACCATATTATTATTAATAGTACACGGTAATAAATTACGAATCAGTGCAATAATAAAATTGTGATAGATGACTAAAATGTTTTGAACTTTATTTTTGAAGTGAAAACTTCTTTAGGGCGTTGAGGCGTTGCAGTTGTGCGCTTTTAGATAGGGGGAAATCTTACGGGTTCGCGACATGCGACATGCTCACGTCAGAACTCTAATGTGACATATTGCACCAGACTGGCGACGCGCAGCGGCCTGTGTACATGTTAATGTTTATTCACTTCTGTCAGCAGTCCCCGACTGCCTATTTCTTTTCTTATATTTTAGATGTCTAAGTATTTGGTGATACGTAGAACTAACGCATTTTTTTACGTGAAAAGAAACGCCGATGAATGAGTTTTTGAGCACTGATAGACACGTACCTATGTCTTTAATGTGTCCCTTAAAGTACGCTTATTTCGTAGTTTTCAACAGGAATAAAGTACAAGAAAAGATAGAAATAGATAGACCGGACTTAATCACAGTATACGATAACTCGTTTCCCGCGTTTAACCAGAGATATTACTTACGCGCCTGACGATCACACAATTTTGCTTGATGTTAATTTTAAAAGCTCGATGAAAAGGAAGGTTTCATCCGACAACCAAGCTGTTTCACATTAATACGTATGTTATAACTAAACAGATATTTTTCTTGCTTAATACACTTCGGTTACAGCCGATAGTTACAAAAATAAGCTAAATAACAATACGTCATAAAATTGCCGTCAATGAAAAAACTTGAGCTGCCTTACCAGAATAATTCACCATCCAACCGGCGCCCAATCACCACCACACTTACCACATTCCACCACCATTTTACAGCGTGACCAAGTCTGTGATATCACCCTTAGGTGGTACAGTCGACGGTCTGAAGAACTGGCACAGGTTGTCATACAGTACGATGCGCTGTGCGCGCGCGTTCCATTCGGGAGTGTCGTCACGTTCGCCGGTGAGTTCGTCGTCTTGTCCCACGTCCCAGGTATCGGGAGTTGGTTCTGATACCTCTTCAAAAGGTTGGATTGGCTCGGGGGCGCTGTCTTCGGCTCCTAGGACCTGGAGTGGGAAGATGGTCTATTAGGTTCAATATTCTGGTTGGAGAAAAATTACGTGATCTAAATTGCCAAAAAATAAACTAGTTTACTCCAGTACGCCAAGGGAAAAGTCATGGGAGTCAAGCCTTCATACAACATCTCAAATTCTCTTTTTGCTGGCGTCATATATTGTCCAACTATAATTGTGTAAAATTGTCTCTAATCTGTATTCGAGAGACAAATGCCATGAAAAAGGACCTATGATTAACAGGATCTCAGTAGGTTTTAACCTTCTCAAATAAACAGCATATTATGTTACCTGTGCCAGAGCATGCGCGAGATCAGCGGGAGCGGGCTGCGTGTGTCTCCTGCGAGCGAGCGCGCGCGTGCGGCGCGGGGATAGAGCGGCCGCTGCACCTGCGCAAGGGCCGGAGCCCGCGAATAGCACTGTGGCTAGCTTCTGGAAACGGGCCACCTGGAATACACGATTTGGTGTAAATTATGAAAGGTAATTGGAAAAAATAGGCTTTACTAAATGTTAGTGAATGGAAGTTATTAAAAAATAAACAACTCACCGAACGCATAACCTTCTCCTTTTTTTAAAGTCGGTTAAAAAGTAGCAATAGCTAGAAATAAGCACTATCATCACCGATGCAAATAAATTGAGGAAGTTAAATTTAAATAAAATCAAACTAAAAAGGTCCAAAATAATAGTAATTAATATTTTTCAAAAGATGGTACTTTTAGAACCGAGAAATGTAAATCTTATCTCGCGTTTATAAGATAAGCAATTCTCTAGGGTAACTTTTTGTGTGTAATCACAAAAAGTATCACCGTCTCAAATAGATCTTACCTGTTCCGGACAAGAATGATCCAAAGCCCCATAGAGGTCATTCTTAAGATAATGCAGAGAATCAGCAGCAGCGGTTGGATCGGGGTCCTGTGAGGCAGTGGCCGTCAGGGAGCGATAGCAGGCCTTCTGTCAAACGAATCTCACCTGTTCCGGACAAGAATGATCCAAGGCTTCGTAGAGATCATTCCTTAGATAGTGCAGAGCATCAGCAGCAGCGGCCGGGTTTGGGTCCTGTGCCGCGGCGGCCGCTAGCGAGCGATAGCAGGCCTCCCGCAGGGCCGCGCGCCCACACTGTGCGGCGCTCTGCAAGGAAGCGCGGCGAAGGCGAAGCGCCCACAGGTCGTCAAGGCGAACTCGAGGGCTGCTTTGGTTGCCGGGGTTGCCGCCGAAGAGGTAGTGGATCTGTAGTTTTGAAGATATATGTGACCTTATAAGTCTTGAAGCAACGACTGATGTCCAATTCCTAATATTACACTCATTTACTATCATTATTAATTAAAACAAGCATGCCTACGTGTCGCATCGAAACAACTTTTGGTTTTGTAAAAACTCAGTAGGTAAAAACTTAAACTTCAAATTATGAATAAAAAACCGGTCAAGAGCGTGTCGGACCACGTAGAATGAAGGGTTCTGTAGTTGGGATATATATCCCAAGAACAAACTTAACATTGTAGTTGTAACACATGTTCTCTCATACAATCCAACTGCAAATGTAAGTTGGTCGACTAATACCCATTAACTTGTAAAGCCTACTTAGCTGTGATAGTTCGGCGGCGGCGATCTCTCGCGTCCGGCCATGGTACGGAGCGAGAGTGCATGGGAAGCCATTACCTCCTTCTGCGAAGCAGTAATGCTCGTGAAGGAGGAGGCGGGACGCGTGAGGGAGAGGCAAGCTTTGCACCCTCACGCCCCTAGTCGCCGCAGGAGACGCCCTGGGCGTCGGGAATTGGCAGCTGATTCCCGGCCACCGTAGGCGCGGGCTTGCGGACGGCGAGCAATGGGTAGCTCGCCGTCCGGTAAGGACCAAGCCCGAGTCGACGGCGCGTCGTGTTCCACGCGCGCCTCAAAGAGATGTCAGCACTATTGACGGGGTCCGCTAGGGCCGATGCCAGCTAGGGTTGCGGGATGTTCGAAAGAGTTACCGTGGCCCCGGCACAGGCAACAGAAGG
Organism: Fissipunctia ypsillon; assembly: GCA_947568875.1. Taxonomy (NCBI): domain Eukaryota; kingdom Metazoa; phylum Arthropoda; class Insecta; order Lepidoptera; family Noctuidae; genus Fissipunctia; species Fissipunctia ypsillon. The sequence goes on along the minus strand of OX387659.1, from coordinate 6,482,731 downwards.
AACACGGGTGGGTTTTAGTCAGTAAAAGTCTGACACGCCCTCCCGCTCCGCCCAGAGCGGGAGAAGTCATTTGATGATTTCCCATCCACAAAAAAAAAAAAAAAGCTGTGATAGTTCTACGTACATGAACTTTGACACCAGTTATCACACAATTTTACTATGACATTAAGCGTACAAATTACTGGGAAGAATCTTCATTGAATCAGCTATCTAACGAGGTACAAAAGTTAAACAAATATTTAGAGTTGCCGATGAAACAGTCGATAATGCTGGCAAAGGTCGTATTTGCAAATTGTTGTAACACTTAAAGATTGTGTGATAATCGAATTAATTAACTGGTTTTTATGCCTTCGCACTACTTTCTAACCTCCCAGCAATCCATCACACGTTAGGCACCCAGCTCGTCATCGCGGAGCGGCATGACTCACGGTCTACTCGCTGGTCACGGTTCACTTGTCGCTTTGTTTGCGTGTATGTAAACATACAGCGTACGTATATACTCTAAAAGTCACCTGTATTCTACTGCCGTGAATTTTTTCACATATCCAAAAACAACCATTTAGCTGCAGGGGGAGGGGGACACTTGACTCTAACAAAAATTGGTACTTTAAAGACGTAGTAGAAGCCGAAAAAAGGTTTCACAGACCCGCAATATTTTTGAACCCCACACCATGGGATAGACGAGAAAAAAATATCATCCCCACTTTACGTGCAATGGAGGTACAGCCTGATGCAACCTTTATGGCGGCTCGGAACATGCGGCGAGTCGCTGCGCAGTAACAAATTCATGTGTGGGGTGAGGGGTGCGGTACTGCGCAGCGAGTAGCTCACTTCAGAGCCGCTATTAAGTTTGACGCGTACTGTACCTTACAACTTTTTTTTCATGATTTTATTTTACCACTTTGTCGGCGTGATTAATATACGCATGCCAAATTACAGCTATCTAGTACTAATAGTCTCTGAGCTAAGCCGCGGGCAGACAGACAGACAGACGGACATGGCGAAACTATAAGGGTTCCTTGTTGAACCTAAACCCGGCTAAGTAAGTGCGTGTCAAACGACATAAAGTGAAGGGTTTAGTAGTATTGATTGATGTTATCGACCGCAAATATTTTTTTTTATTTCATAGTGTTTCTCGAATGACCAATGAAAAACAAAATTTTTACTGCAGTTGTCTCCAAAACTATTGACGTAAGTAACTAAAATCACTTAGAAACATAATTTCTTTTTAACTATGGGATCTAACGATATCCCACACGCTTATGTGCATTGAATATTTTTTTTCATCCCTCGGTTAATTGTATGGGGAGAGGTGTAGTGAAATTACAAATTAAACATTATGTGTAGTGTGGCCCTAATTGAATTTTACATAATTTCACTACACATTGTTTAGTGGTGCACAGAGTACATCTTTCCAATTATCATCGATATAGTGCAAATAGTCTCCAAGTAAAATGGCCGAGTAACATCCGGACGGATGGACAGATTGACAGACGAAAAGAAATTATAAGGCTTTCGTATTTGCTATATTGCTACAGAACCCTAATAAAGGACTTTCTCATCGTTTACAACTTTTCCGACTAAAATGCCACTAAAAATATTTGAAAAGGACTATTTTGACAATTTGTAAAGGTTAGTAAGTCTGCAGGCACGAAACCAGCGCCGGCCGAGCGATGGCGACTGCGGAGCGGCGTGGGGCGGGGCGATCCGGCAGCGGGCTTGGGGTGGGCACGAAACTGGCGGTCGATCCAGTAGGAAGTAGCGGCCATCGAGCGGCGACATCAGACAAGTATGTTCCCGTCGCTTGCGCGTCGCCACCGCACCGCCACCACCCGTGCATGGATCCATCGCCCCGCGCCGCTCTCGCCCGTTCCGTGCGCGTCTCTTCAGAATGCTATACTTTTGTTTACGCCGCCGCCGCACCGCCCTGCAATCGCCATCGCTCCGCCGCCGCTAATTTCATACCGGCAGACTAATTGTTAAAAGGTGCGAACGATGAGCAGCGGGTATCAAAATAACTCATTGTGACACCAGAGCAAAACCACTTAACTTTTTATAAGTTAAAAGGACTAACTGCCATAACTTCTATAACTTTACTCACTTACCTTCTTAACAGGATCATAGACTAGCTGGTGAGCGAAGCGCGGGCGCGGCTCGTTGGGTCCGAGACTGTCGTTGCGGTACACGCACGTCCACGTCAGACGCCGGAGGGAGAACACCCATAGAGTGTTGTACACGCGCTTGTCTTTCTCTTTACTCATACCCTGTAGAAGAAACACAATGCTTGATGCGACGGAATTGAAGTAACGAGTCGATCTATTTAGGGTTCCGTACTTAAATAGTGCCAAAGGGGTTCTATTACTAACCCCTAAGATGTCTGTTTGTGTCTCAGGGCTGTATCTTTAGCTAGCCAATTAAGAATTAAAATTATAATAGATTTTATGGTCATCATCTACCTACCTTTACCCAACTGTATACTTGGGGTCGGCCTCCAGTTAAACCGGATGCAGCTGAATACCAGTATTTTATATGGAGCGACTGCCTATCTGACCTCCACAACCCCGTTACTGGGTAATACGATACCCCTTGGTAAGACTGGTTGTCACGACTTTCAGGCTTCTGACGGCCCGTAATGACTGTCAAAGATCCACGAATGACAGCCGGGACCAACGGCTTAACGTGCTTTCCGAGGCACGGAGAAGTCTTGATATGTAAAGATGGTGACCCATCCACGGACCAACCGCGGCAAGCGTAGCTTAACCTGATCGATCGACCCGTGCGGCTGATTTGATGTATATCATATATGTATATATATCCCCAATAACAATTTGATTGTACGGGGCCCTTATTGCGCTGTGGCATATTGCCTTATTTATATTATTTCACCGTAACATCTTATATCTAACTGCAACATTATATTGCATACTCGCAACTTATATGCTGACGCACGGAATTGAGTCCCAATATATTCGGTGTTATTACTGTACAATGGTTCTCAATAATGTAGAGTTTTAAATACACACTACTTCTGCCGTCATCCACCCCCGTGTTGCTGCCGTATCATTCACCGACCTCTTAATCTACCACATTACTACAGCGCGAGTCTTGAAATAATTTCTGAATTAAAAACAAAAACACAATCGTGGTATTGAAAAATGAAAAATGTTTTAGTTCAAGATAGAAATACTACAATGTTGTTATCGCTCGCATTCACAATACTCACGGACAGCACAAACATCTCATCAGTATCAGGGTCCAGCGTGGCCCTCTGCGTGAAACCGGCCTGCGGCGGCGGCGGCGCGGCAGCCCCGCGGCACAGCGCGCCGCACTCGGCGGAGCCCACGTCCCACCACCACAGGTCCACCAGGTGCTCCTTGTTGCGCTGGCCCGCGAACATGTACAGGCGGCGTTGGATCTGACGATGAAATGTACGTCATATTACGTCTAAACTGTATGACAGGTTAGCGTATCCGTTGTTACCATCCTCGAAACACTGATTCCTTGTAAAGTTTTCAAGACTAAATTAGGACCAAAATTATTTGCGTTTAGTTTCTGGTCCTCTCAAGCGTAAATGCTCATACTGACTTAAGGGATTGTTATAATTTATCCACAGACGATTTACCTCTCTTATTTCCCCTAAATACAGTATTGAGACTGCGGACAACAATCCGTTTGTCAAGGTTTCCTAATGGGTAAGAAAACTGTCAAATTAGTTCCGCATAGATGGCGCTAAGTGTTTGTTACTTTCATTCAAGGTACCTTGTTAAATTTGCCGCGAGATGGCGCTGAGTGTTTTTTCTTGTCACCGATTGGTCGCTTTGTCTTTAACATAGACTATTACATCTAGACCTAGCCATGATTACAATGTGAAGTGTGGAAGTGAGAAGCATATACGCGATATTAGTAGGAAAATTGAGACAAAGCATCGTATCTTCTGTCTCCTACGGCGTGCAATAGTTTTGCTTGGCGAACTTTCAAATGTTAGCCAAACAAATTGCTGTCATTGTCACAAAATTTATCTTGCGTCGAATAATTTACCTTTTTCAGACAGTTTTAGCAATTGTTGTGTTAGTTTTAGTGTTTTAATGAGAAATAGACTCCATAAGTTAAGTGTTTAATGTATATTGTTTGCTCTACAATGGGAGGATGTAGTATATTAGGCTGTAAAAGCCGCACAGAAAAGGCAAATAATGATGTCACTTTTCACTCGTAAGTAAATAATACTGTTAGTGTTATAGTATATTTATTGAATTTATACATTTGTGCGTATATGTTAACATGGGTTTCAGTCCAAAATATGTAAGATTTCTTGTGTTAAACTTCAATTCTCATACCACATAACCTAAAAATAGTTACTTGCTGTGTTGCTATACGTTTGACACCTTTTCCCCTAAATCTGGACCCAATATAAATAGATGTTCAAATCGAATCAAATCAAATAAATCGGTGGTGGCTAGAATACACATAGTTTACAGAATATGGTGTCAGAAACCAGTGAAACACTGTAGCTAGTACTGCACTGTAGCTGTATAACTATCGGTGCCGATTTTGTGTGCTCTCATCTAGTTGATGTCTAACTAAAGTTAATGTATTTGTGATAAATGATAATAAAAACTAGAAAAATAATATTATTACTTGAAATAATTGGAAACAATAACTTCAAACCTTTTGAAATGCCTTTGAGGTTTCTTTTGAACACATTTCATATCATACCAGTAGATATGAAAACTATGCCAAAATGTGATTGCAGGTTTCCTAAGGATATCGATATAAAAAACGTTTGGATTAATGCTACAAAAAAAATGGCCGACAATGGTGGAAAATGGGCCGACAGAATTGGCAGCCAAACAGATCATCCAAAATTTGTTCCATTCATTTTGATAATGATGAATTCAGCACTGTAAACAAATTCAGAAGAATAAAACCTGAAGCAATTCCAGTAAAACATATTCATGTAAGTTAATAAATGTTGGTAACTGTAGTTATTTTTACTTCTTCATAATGTAAAACATAGCTTATAGTAATACTGTATTACAAAAAAAAAAAACAGAAACATTCTCTCAAAAGCTCATTGTTTAATGCTAGTTAAAATTTTCAAGCTTGTAAAATGCGAGATACCTTCGTTCTCTGATCTATTTTCCCTTTACCGTTTATCTCGTGTGCGTTACCCACATAGCGATTGCAATCGACTTGATAGGACGTCTTTTTCTTTTCTTTATATATTCGCATACTTTACTTTCGGACCAAAGTTTTCTCTGTTATTTTTCTTCTTATTTTACATTAATCAACCCGCAACTTTTTTTTTATTAATTAAATATTCCTTTTTTTACTTTTTATATTAAATTGTAATGTTTTCCTTTTTATTTTTTAAAGAACAAAATTAAACGTAAAGTGGTGAAAAAGTGTTTTCCTTTTTTTCTTTTCGCTACATTACCTTAATTATAATGCCAGCCATATTATTGTCCCACTGCAGGGCAGCTGTACCTACATTTTAATGATAAATAAATCATGAAAAATATTTTTGTTTTCTTTTAAAATGTTCTAGTAGTAATTTTATCTATCTCGATCAAGTTAAGATTGAAAGTACTTATACTATCCTACGTGGGATCATATTTACTTACACATAGATACGTTTGCATTCATATTAACACGTAACCTGAATAACTTATATTTTTTAGTAGTACCTACTTCATTTGTAGTCCCACATATAGGGTATCATTTTGGTCGTATTTTGGGAAAATTTTACGTTATAGCAACACTGAAATTTTATAGTGTTGTCTCATGAGCGGCCATGCGGCGGATCGATCTAGAGGTAAATTATCTAGGGTCTTTAAGATAACTTTGACAAGTCACAAACACACAGCGCTCTCTAGAGGCGAAGCTTCAGGGAAACAACCCCATTAGGACGATATAAACCAATAATAGAAACGGTTAGAGGATATCTTAAAAATCAAATCAATTATTATTTGTTGTTAGGTAGATAATAAATACAGCCAATCTATACAAATAAATGGAAGTGTCTGTTTGTAATGTCAAAAGAACAGCATTTTACTAAATGCATATGAAAGTACATACGGTACTTATAACAAAAAAAACAATTTTTAAAAATGTTGTCTGTCTGTCTGTTTGTTCCGGCTAATCTCCATAACATCTGGACCGATTTTGACGGGACATCACTAGCAGATAGCTGATGTTATAAGGAGTAACTTTGGCTACTTTTATTTTAGAAAAATAATTAGGGTTCCGCGGAAAAAATGAAAACCTCTAAAATTATGAACAAAAAGTCGGAATTGAAAAATTCTTTTTTGCATTTGGTAGCCCAATTCTGGAGGATGGTTATAGGTTATATAACATCACGCTACGACCCTTAGGAGCCTATCAAAAAGAAAAAAGTCAGAAAGAATGCTAAGCGAAAACGAAGTAATAGCGCGGGCGGGCACTGCAACGCGCCGGGTCGGGAACGAGGGAGTTTTATTAAAATTTGGCTGTTCTTTTAGTATATTATCTTACGACTTCCACGCGAACGAAGTCACGGGGCACAGCTAGAATATAATATAAAAAAACATAACATCACGCCTTGTTTCCTCGAAGGGTTAGGCAGAGGTGTACCTATTATGGTACACCCACATTTCGCCTGTTATGTTTAAGTCCCATGTAACAGGGGGCGAGCCTATTGCCATCTACCGGGCACAATCCAGACTCCGGGCTGCTACTGAGAAATTAATATACGGGCTGTTACTGAACATAGCTGTTGACTATTTCTTACAAGGTACAGACCTTGAGTCATATGTTCAAGTAAAGGACATTTAAAATCGGATACTAGTGGTAGTTTAGTACTAAGTACTCACAGGGTGGAACAGCATAGAGTGTGAGACGCGCGCCTGAGGAGCGTTGAGTTCGTGTCGGTCGCTCAGTATCAGCTGCCACGTGTTAGTCGCGATGTAGTACGCGAACAGGCCCGAGTATTGAGGACTCACTACCTCCTCCCTGTGAAATATATATTTAACTTTTTAACTTGAAGGTAACAGGGTTATTTTAAATTGGCTAGCTAAATTCCGCAGACGCGTTGAGAAAAATAAAATGATTTGATGTTTTTTTTTTTTGGGAGGTCAACGACTGCTGTTAGTGTTATTACTTAAAGTATGAGTTGAGAAAAACGGTTTTCTCGTATTTAGATATCGATACCCATCACGCCTGAAGTTTACACAAAAAAAAAACAGATTTTTTAAACTGATATTTCAAGTGACTACAATAACTGCGGTCGATGACCACACTAAAAAAACCTAAAAGTAAATTTATTTTTTATTTTATCGTATTTAGACATCGATAGGTACCTATCGCGTCTGCGGAGTTAAGTTAGCCAATTTAAAATAACCCTCTAAAATAAATATATAAATGGGCGCTTATTATGTAAAAAGAATCAAATATAGCAAATTCAAAATACTTTTTTTACGTCGTTTTCGCGTAAATAAGCACTTCTCGCCACACGCTGTACAATTTTTTTTTAGAATAAGAATGGTTCTTATTTTTAATGAGGAAATAGAGTAAAATGATATCGTATTAGGTATGTCTACCATCTGTTGAAAAATACATTGTCATATACAGACTCATATTACATTCACAACAAATACCAATCGTACGATAATATTGACACATTAATGCGTAAAGTAGAAGTGCAATTCATAGATGAGGAATGAGGTTTTAATTCTTAATTCATAATCTCAGATAAATAAAAATCCATCACCAGTTATTCAACTATCTACTTTAGGGCTGATTTTTCAATCGTCAGATAAGTTTTATCTGGGGAATATGTTTGGCGTTTTGACAGCTTTTGTATATAAAATGTGTCAAACCGCCATATTTATTCCTCAGGTAAAAGTTACCTGACGATTGAAAAATCAGCCCTTAGGGTTATTTAGTTTAAAATTGATTTTTGTATTTATATCTATACCAAATATAAATTAAAGTCGCTTTTTGTGCACTAAACGACTAAAGGCCGACAGACACTACGCCGACAGACTGAACACCGACAAGACTTTACTTCGACGGGACTCTTCGGTGACCGGACACTTCGCCGACATCCTTACTTCTGATTATTCCGAACCTGACCTGAAAATCCTAACCCTAAACGGTCGACGTCAGGGGCACCTCGAGGTTCGGTTTGGTTAGGTTCCTTTTAACCCTGCAGACGGACGTCGCGCGTCGACCAGCTGTCAGTTTGTCGGCGAAGTGTCCTGTCAGCGAAGAGTCTCGTCAAAGTAAAGTCTTGTCGGTGTTCAGTCTGTCGGCGTAGTGTCTGTCGGCGTTTAGTAGTACACTCCTTTTTATGTGTGTGTGCGACCGCGTTGTTCTTCTTAACTGCACAACAGATTTTGATGCGGCTTTCACCATCATTTAGAGAATTTATTCCGGTAGGTTGGTGCATAATCTTCTCAGCGTGTCGATGTGTATAATACATTAATATTAAACATACACATAAAAAGAAATCTGGATGTTTTGTCAAGTTTATAATAAAAAGGTCCTAAAACAAAATGTATTGTGCAATGGAATTTGTTGTTCCAAAACTTGATAATTATCTCAGATTCTGAATTCAACTATGCATACAAACGGATAAAAACAAGAAGTACATACGTATTAGCAGGCAGCACCCTTCCTCCGAACACATAGATGGTCTGTGTGTCAGGATCGATGCACATCTGATGGTCGAACACAAGTCTTGGCCCGCCCGCAGCCGCTGTATCGCTGCAGATTTGTGACCACTCCCCCGATGATACATCGTACATGTATAGGTCACTCTGTGAGGTTAAAATAATAATAATACTAGATTGTTACTGTCCCACTGCAAGCCTCTTCTAATAAGAGAAGGCACAAGTATTAATCACCACGCTTGTTCAAGGCGAGTTGGCGATTTCAGACTTATATTAATTTTATGTTGGGTTATTTATTGTAAAATCCGAATCAATCAATCAAATAAATGTTTCAAAGTTTGCTACAAGACATAGACTGGTCCGAGGTTGACCCACATTTGGTCCTTTATTATGAAACATGGCTCTTTTTTAGGGTTCCGTACCTCAAGAGGAAAAAAGGAACCCTTACTCGTATGTCAGCTGTCTGTTCGTCTGTCACAGCCAATTTGCTCCGAATATTAGTAAGTAAGTAATGATTTATTTGCTTGGATTGTAGGTACAGTAGTGGACCGATTGAGTTGAAATTTGGTACACACATCAATTTCTGTGACCCAAACACGGACGTGTTACGTAAATAAATTAATTTTGAATACGGAGGTCACTTTTGGGGGCCAAATAAGAAAATTAAAAAAAAAGTTTTGCAAACTATACCGTGTGACACATCAAAATTAAATGAAAGGGCTTACTACATAAGCAAAATCAGCTTATAATGTTCCCACTGCTGGGACACAGGCCTCTTCTCTTCGAAAGGGCTGTAATTTACCACGCGGGCCCAGTGCGGGTTTGTAGATGTCACAGGTCTGGCGGTTTCCTCACGATGTATTCCTTCACCGTTTTGAGAGCAGTGGTGATGAAATGATTTACACAAAGTAAAGTGCCTGCCTGGGTTCGAACCCACGACCTATAACTCCCGTTACCACTGGACCACCACTGTTCTCAATAGTTAGAAGGGCTTTCTGTGGAAGTCCCGAATAGATTTTTTTTTATAATTTTAAAATAAATAATTTTAAAGTCATTTAAGAAAATAGACGGAAATTGACCATACCCCCCTTTATCTCTGAAACTACCGAGCCTAAAATTTTGAAAAAAAAAAAAAATACTGAAAATAGTTCTATACTTATAGATTACAGGAAAACCTATAAGAAGTCTATGGTCTTAAAATAACACAGTAAATCTCTCAATATTGTGCATACAAACTTGCGTACCTATGCGGTTGGAACGTATGGGAGAACATGTTTTTCAACTACAATGTTAAGTTTGTTCTTGGGATAATTCTGTATCTTCTTTCTTCATCGCAACTATAGCCCGCGCCAAACTTTGTGACCGCCCCGAAACTAGGCTCATTGCATTGCGCAGAACACAAAATCAGGGTATTAGCGGGACGCACAAGAGCTTGGGGGCAGGGCCACACCCCGCGCGCCCGCACCGCTCACCCGCGACGCGCGCTGGCACCCACGCCTTAGTGTGAGTGCTACGTCCGTACACGAATCACGCACTTGTTGAGCTCCGAGAGTACTGTCGCGTTCAGAATTCGTTCGATCGTTTCGTTAATTTGTTGTTATAGTTTTTATTTATTGTTAGTGGATTGAAAAGTTCGCGGCCTCAGCAAGAAAACAATATAAAATATAAGCAAAAGTAATTTTATTTTTCCACGTAATCTCCACTTAACTCTATGCACTTCTTCCATCTGGTTTCCAACGCCTGTATGCCGGTCATAAAAAAAGTTTCTTCAAGGCCTTCAAAAAAGTCACCCACCGCAGCTTCGACCTCCTCATTTGATGAAAATTTTTGACCTCCAAGGTGTTTTTTTAGGTTTGGGAATAAATGAAAGTCTGAAGGTGGCAAATCAGGGGAATAGGCGGGATGGGGCAGTAATTCAAAGCCACAATCAAGAATTTGAGCCATAGATTCAACAGACGTGTGAACGCGTGCATTATCCTGATGGAACAACACTTTCTTGCTGAGTAATCCTGGCCTTTTCTCTTTGATTGTTTCACGCAAGTGACGTAAGAGGGTGCAGTAATAAGCCGAGTTTATAGTTTCACATTTTGCAAGGTAGTCCACCATGATGACACCCTTAGCATCCCAAAAAACTGACGCCATCACCTTGCCAGCTGACAAAATTGTTTTGGCTTTTTTTGGAGTCGGTTCATCAGGTTTTTTCCACTGCTTGGATTGCTGTTTTGACTCTGGGGTGTAGTGGTGTACCCAAGTTTCATCCATTGTTACAAATCTGGCCAAAAAATCTTGTGGATCAGCCTCAAACATTTCCAAACAGTCGCGAGAAAGCGTGAGGCGTATTCGTTTTTGTTCGACTGAAAGCAATCTGGGTACCCACCGCGCAGAAACCTTAGAAAATCCAAGTTCATTGACTATGATGTTTTGTGTTCGTTCATACGAGATGCCAATAGTGTCTGCAATCTCCCTGATGGTCAATCTCCGATCTGTCAATATCAGATCACAGATTTTCCCGATGTTTTCTTCAGTCGTAGACGTCATAGGCCGGCCAGAGCGAGGGTCATCTTCAATACTCTCTCGTCCGCGTTTAAATTCAGCAACCCACTTTTTCACAGTCGTATACGACGGAGTAGATTCCCCCAATGTTGTTGACATATCTTCGTGAATCTCTTTTGGAGTTAGTTTTTTTTTAAACAGGTATTTGATGACCGCACGTTGCTCAATTTTCTCCATTCTTTAAAAACGCTGCACAAAGGCTCACAAAATTCAGTCTAATTTAAATACAGTTAATGCTATTGCGATAGAATTTTACAATTTGACAACCAGAGAGTAAACTAATCGAATGAGGTCAGTTACATTAAAATAGTTTAAGTATTTATGTGTTAGGCCGCGAACTTTTCAATCTACCTAGTACTTGTTGTTATTGTTACTCGTTGTTATTTGTTTATAAACATGCCTACTGGACGTTGTAATGTTTTACGACGCCAGGCTCGTAAAATGGTCTACGATGTTTATAAATTTATGAAGAAAGAAGCTGAAGAAGGCCTTAAATACGATTTGAAGGCAGTACATAAACGGACTGCAGCCGCTACAGGAGTATCAGAAAGAACTGTACGACGTATTATATCGGTTGCTAATGAACCAAGTTCCGATTTATTAGCAGTTTTTCGTACACCCGGAAAGAAGAGGCAAGGGGTAAAAAAGGTAACCGGAATCGACAATTTTGACCAAGGTGTCATCAAAAGATGTATCCACAATTTTCATGTAACACAGAAAGAATTGCCGACAATTGCTCAACTTTTAAAAAAATTAAAAGAAGATATAAATTTTGAAGGATCCGCAACGAGTTTGAGGAGAATTATAAATGAAATAGGATTTAAATGGAAAAAAACTGAAGACAATCGCAAATTATTAATTGAAAATACAAATATTCGCTGTAAGCGAATTGAATATTTGCGTGCAATAACGAAATATCGCGCAGAAGGAAGACCGATAGTTTACACTGACGAATCGTATGTCGATTCATCGCATACCACTTCGAAGGCATGGAGTGATAGTAGCACTAAAGGTTTAAAAAAAAAGATATCAAAAGGTCAACGTGTCGTCATTGTACATGCTGGATCCAAATCAGGATTTGTACCCAACGGCCTTTTAATGTTTAAGGCAGGTACGAAAACCGGAGATTACCATGATAATATGAATTATAATAATTATGAAAAATGGATACGCACACAACTTTTGCCGAATCTCCCACCGAGATCGGTTATGGTGATAGATAATGCACCCTATCATAACAAATTAGAGGATGCAGCGCCGACGTCAAATAGCAAAAAGGCAGAAATGGTGGCATGGCTTACGGCAAAAAATATCCCTTGCAGTTCTGACATGCTGAAACCAGAACTGTATAAATTAATTTCTATACACAAAGAAAAATTTTAAAAATTTAATATTGATAAAATTTTAGAAGAACACAATCACACAATATTACGGCTTCCACCTTACCATCCCGACTTGAACCCCATAGAAATGGCTTGGGCATCCATAAAAGGTTACGTGGCGAAAAAAAATGTCACAAATAATATAACTGATATTATGAAACTAGTGGAAGAAAAAGTAAATAGCATGGGTGAACAGGAGTGGACTGCACTATGCGACAAAGTTATAAATATTGAAGAAGAATATAAGAAAAGTGATGTCATCATAGATGACCTAACTGAAAAAATAATAATTCACGTGAGCGATAATGAATCAGATGAAGATGATTCGGATATTTTTTGTGAAGAGAGTGATTCGGATGCGGAACCATCCACTAGTAAGGGAGATGTTTTTATGGAAGGTGTGGCCCCATTGTGAATATAGTTTTTATTTATATTAATGTTTTTTATTTACATTTATCCTATTATTACCTAACCTATATGTTTTACAAATAACACATACATTATATATTAAATTAAATAAAATAACCTATGAAATAAACACGAACTTTATAATCACCAAATAAAAATAAATTGACATAATAAAATAAGTATTAAAAATGTTAGCAAAAGAAAATTGTTTGGTTGATTACGTATTGTCCACTCGACTGTACCATGCGCAAGTTCGGACTCGCGACTATATTCAAGGCGGTCACAAAGTTTGGCGAGGGCTGTACCAATCCTTCATTGTGCGTGGTCCGACACGCACTTGCCGATTTTTTTTGGCATGAAGTCTGTCTCTGTACATTTGTGTGCTCGAAGTGTTGCATAAATAAATAAATAAAACGTTTTGGTTATCTACTATCTATAACCCTACAGTTTAAAATAAGAAGACCTTGTAAAAAATTGTCGTATATACACATCACTTTTTCATGAAACTAGATCGAGGTCGAGAGCGAAGTTAGTCCCTAGTTTTAAACAGTAGAATTACTGTTTTGTTTAGCATACATTATCTCTTTATTGTAGTGTTGCATGTATCAGAAATAGATATCAGTGGGACAGGTAAAACAAAAGAAGAAAAAATGTACTTACGTTCATATTGCTGGGTATTCGCTGCGCGTTGTCTAGGTACCTGTCATTTAAAATTTATATTAGTCTTTTATTTTTGACCTGAAGCATTGTTGAGGGGTTCGTGGCTAAGCAATAACAGCCGCACGGGCCGATCATCAAGGTAAAGCAATTCTTGCCGAGGTCGGTCCGTGGTTAAGCCAATGGTTTCGGCTGTCATTCGTAGAATCACATACGTCATTCGTCAAGCACATCTTTGACGGTCGTTATGAGTAGTCAGAAGCCCGAAAGCCCGAACCAGTCTGTACAAGGGATAACGTGTTACACAGTAACTGAGTTGTGGAGGTCAGATAGGCAGTCGCTCCATTTAAAATATTCAGATGCATCCGGTTAGACAGGAAGCCGACCATAACATAGTTGGGAAAAGACTAGGCAGATGATGATGATAATGCATTTTTAAAACACAAACTGTTTTAATAATGCATCATAATCTGCCAGAAAAGTTTAAACTCATCTACCTGAAAATCTAAAGGACCACATATTCTTAAGGGGGAAAATACACATGCCTGTAGCTGATACAAAACTATGCAAGCAGCTGGCATGCCGTGTGCCATAACAACTTCTGATTGGGCAATGTCACAATGGCTTGCTAGCTACTTGCATAGTTTTGTACCAGCTACAAGCATGTGTATTTTCGGCAGTACTCTTAGAAACCGCCGCCACCACCACATCTACAAAACATACCTGCCAAGAGTAAACAGCCGTCGGTGCACAGGATCGAACACCATCTTATGGCAGGACCTGGGCGTGGGTCCCCCGACCAGCCCGCTGTGATGGCACAGCAGTGTCCAGCGCTCGTTCGTCGTATCGAAGGACCACAGGTCATCCAGGTCTTCCGACCCGTTCCAACCACCAAAGAGGTAGAGCGTACCTGAGTGATAGATTTTATGTGACAAGTTTATTACGAACTAGCTTTTGCCCGTGGATTCGCCCGGGTACTGTACTACCGGGATAAAAAGTATCCTATATACAGAATTATATTCGCATTTATAATATCAGTGTGGATTCACTGGGTTATGGCCAAATACTCAAACGCAACAGGAAGTCACAGTTTAGTCTTCCCCGCTCCTCCCTTGCTCGAGCCAGCCCGCGCCGCTGAGGCTGTAGCTTTAATTTGGTCCTCAAATAATATCAATCCGATCCTGCTTGTCTCTAGCTGTCCTCCCCCAGCGACGCCCTAAGTCGATGTCCGTACCCCACAGGTGGTGCCCTTAGCGAGTGGTCGCTTAGTTTTTAAGTTTTATGCCCTGGCTGGAGGCCTTAACTTATTGAGGCACCCACAGGAAAGACCGGTTAAGCAGCCGACCTCCTAGGTTGACCTGCAAGAAGCCATTTCACAAAAAAAAAAAAACAACCCATAAGGCTGCATCTGCCGACAGAAAGACATTTAAGAACATCTCAGAGTTAAGTGACTTTGTGTATTTTGGAGGTAAAGTTTTCAAGCTAGGTAATATTTATATTCCTTTTCTTCTTCTCTTAGCGAGTTGATGGCAATCTAGATTGTGAGAACTGAGCTACGAGTTTCGGCACTAATAGTATTCGTTGTACCAACCAGTGGTGGAGTCCACAACAAGCTGGTGTCCGCCGCGCGGGCCGGGCTTGTTGCAGCACGCGCTGGCGCCGCACGGCTCGCACAACTCGTTAGGATCCACGCCGTTTATGGGCGCCTCCTAAACAATGACGATGTAATTTTGATTAGATATTGCATAACTGGGAGTTGCAGCACAGAGTACGAAATTCAAACTGTAGGTTTTATATGGCGGTGGTAACTTGATGTTAAGTTTATTTAAATACTCTTTGCTGACTGTTATGATTATGATTATGTTTATAGTCACATGATTCAGTGGAGATAAAAATTTAATTTTAGTTCTGGGTAATACTGGGTGACTTGTAATTTGACGTATTCCTTCCAGAACCTGATAGTATGACCCATTTGCAAGAATTAAGCACTAACTAACTACTACGGGGAACAGATACATTTATGTCTTCCAGAAGTTTTGGAACATGGATCAGTCTATTGGCAATTTTAAAGAGCATAATTTGATCCAACATTTTTCTGCGGTTTTCGAGGGATGTAAGGTTGAAGTGACTCAACATTTCAGGGTTTAATTTCAGTTGTGGTAAGGCAGCTGTTCGATTTATATCGCAGATACGTAGTGACGCCTTTTTGGACGCGTTCAACTCGATCGATATGGATCTGATAGATAGGATTCAAACCTGCGATGTATAATCCAGTACACTTCTGACGAGGGTGAAGTAGAGAAGTTTGAGGGTGCAAACAGACTTAAAGTCGTGACAGATACGCTTCAGAAATCCTAACATTTTATTTGCTTTTTTGACAATATGATCTATGTGGCGAATGAAAGTGAGCTGACTGTCGAGGCAGACTCCCAGATCGTGAATTGTGTTAACCTTCTGCAGCGTTAGACTATTCAACGAATACGAGGATGGAAGGGTATTTCGTTTTTTAGTGAAGGTTATGTGAAGGTTATATGTTGACACTTTTCAGCGTTAAGAGTCATCCTGTTCTTTATACACCAGTTTTGCACCGAGTTTAGGTCCTTTTGCAGCAACGATATAGCACTGGATGAATTTATTTGCTTATAGAACTTGACATCGTCTGCGAAGAGTGAACATTGACTGTGCTTGATGTAGTTCACAATGTACGATGAATACAAAGAACTATATCGGACCCATATGATAGCCTTGTGGAACTCCGGAAGCGGAATGATAAAAGGAAGATTGATGCCCCTTTACTGCGACCCTTTGTTTTCTGTCAGTTAGATACGATTCGAACCATTGGAGAAGCTGGCCAAATATAGGATGGAAAGTTTCTATAGTAGGATCTGGTGGTCGACCTTGTCGAAGGCACTGCTAAAGTCTGTATAAATGGAGTCAACTTGTGTACGAAAGTCGATAAGTTTGCTGAGGTTATTAACATAAAGAGTTAGGGTCCTCCCTAACTTTTTATGTTAATAGGTGTGGGGAAGGAGTTAGGTAGGTTAGTCGTGGTGGATCTTTGTGTGCAGAATCTATGCTGCTGGGAAGCTAGCTCTATTTTGAAATGAGATGTTAGAATAGGACACATGAGGGATTCAAAGACCTTCGAAAACATAGATAAAATAGATATTGGCCGATAATTTGCTATGTTGTTTGCTTCACCTTTTTTGAATATGGACACTACATTGGCATTTTTCCATTCAGAAGGAAATTGTGCTGTTTCGATGGAGTGGTCCAAAATGATTTTTAGTGGTAGGGCCAAGCTACATGCACAGTTCTTAACAAATAGTGGTAGAACACCATCCCGTCCTGTACCCTTGCATACATTCAGTTTTTTAATACCCAAAACCCCGCCGTATCCGAAACGGATACGGTGGTCGCCGCCATTGTCGCCCTACTGTCAAGCCCCACTCTAACCGAATCGGTTACAATGCCTCACGCGGTTCAGACCTCTATTTTTACTCCTAAATAAAGGCTAATATCGTCTGTGTTTCAGTTTCACTCTATGGCCTGGAAGAAATATCTCGTCAACTAAATCATTCCAAACCAAAAATATCCCTAAATATCGTTAGGCATTTTTTGTGCGCAAAATCACAAACATGCCGCGCCGTCGGAATTCGCCAAAGGCGCGGGCGCGTTGTTGATGTCATCCGCGTCCCAGGTAGTCAACCGGTACTTAACTATATCTTTTTCGGAGAATATGACCTGACAAGCTATTTTGGGGATACTTGTGATCTTTCTGTAATGAAGCAGCTATTGTTTCATCTGATGAGGTGAACGTTAAAGAGAAATGGGCAGCAAAGAGCTTACAAACCTCATCCCGGAAGTGGCTATTTGATTATTTAGTTTCATCTCAGACGGTATATCATTAGACTTCGATTTTGTAACCTTTACAAATGACCAAAAACTTTAGGATCTTGTGATATGCCCTTCAAAAGTTACCAAAAAGAATAATACTTTGTCTTAGTGCTCCTATTGAAGTCACCGGTGTCGAGTATACAAGGCTTTTCATATGTTCCTAAACTTAAAAATCTAGCGGAGTAAGGTCAGGCGACTTATGTCAAACTATTAACTAAGCGACAAGTGAACCGTGACCAGCGAACAGACCGTTAGTGATGTTAAAAACTCAAAAGCTGCTCCGCGACTTGCGACCTGGTCATGAGGACCTGGGTGCCTAACGTGTGATGGATTGCTGGGAGGTTAGAAAGTAGTGGGATGGTATAAATCAGTTCAATAATTCGATATTTACACAATTTTTTAATATTTCAACAATTTGCAAATTCGACCCTTGCCATCATTATCGACTGTTGCCTCGGCATCTCTAAATATTTTTTAACCGATTTACCTCGTTAGATAGCTGACTAAATGTTGATGTCTTCCCCGTAGTGTGTACGCTTAATGCCATAGTAAAATTTTGAGATAACTGGTGTCAAAGTTCATGTAGGTAGATGATTTATGAAAATGTTTAAGAGGGCTGTCACATTTTGTCACCTCTCTCGCTCACACGGTATCAAATTTTTACGAATGTTAAATGAAAAGATGCTTTTTTGAAAAATGTAATCAATAGGCGACCTACTAAAAATATTAATTTAATAGGTAGTTATTAAAAACACATTTCTATTGTGTTGTCTAATAAACTTAGCGCAATAAGTATTATGATCTATTTATGAGATGATTTAAATAAATGCCACAATAAAAATGTGTTTTTAAAAATTACCTATTAAATTAAGAGGGTTGTCACATTTTGCACCTCTCTCGCTCACACGGGACCAAATTTTTAATAATGTTAAATGAAAAGATGCATTTTTGAAAAATGTAATCAATGGGCGGTCTACAAAATAATATTAATTTAATAGGTAATTATTAAAAACACATTTTTATTGTGGCATTTATTTACGTTATCTCAAAAACAGATCATAATACTTAATTACATAAGTTTATTAGATAACACAATAGAAATGTGTTTTTGATAACTACCTATTAAATTAATATTATTTTTGTAGACCGCCCATTGATTACATTTTTCAAAAAAGCATTTTTTCATTTAACATTCTTAAAAGTTTGGTCATGTGTGAGCGAGACAGATGCACAAGGTGACAACGATCTTAATATTATTTATTAGGTCGCCCATTGATTACATCTTTTAAAAAAAGCATCAAGTTTTCAAGTAAAGCATCTTTTCATTTAACATTCTTAAAAATTTGGCCCCGTGTGAGCGAGAGAGATGACAAAATGTGACAGCGCTCTTAAATTAATTAAACATTTCCCTTCAAACCCTTCCTCCGATCCTGCATGCACAATAATATGTATTTTTCCTGACGATATATTAGTAATGACACGACTTGTTGAAGGTCCTTGCCACGATTTTTTAACTTTGTAGTTCTGATGTACATAATTATGTCTCATCAAGGTAAACAATCTGTTTACCTTCTAGCCTCTTCTGATTTATTGTCCTCAAGAATCTGTGTCTCCATGCCGCAATATCATATTTTTCTGTAAGTAAAGCCCGTTCATTTTTATTGTTTTGAAACTCAAACCCGTTCTTGTGTAAAATTTTTCTAAGGATTTCACGGCATCCAGTAAATTGAATTGCTTCCTTCAGCTCATTGTGCAGGCTTCTCAGTGTTGGGACTTGTTTTTTCACTCCATAAAATTCGTTTATTTTGTTTCTTATAGCCGAAATATCAAAATTATCCAAATTGGAAACTGACAATTTTGACAGTCCTAAAATATTGCCATACTAAAACTTTTGAGAATAATTCGTGGTCTGCTCTCGTTGGCCAAACTCTAGTAAAGTTTTGAGATAACTGCAGTCAAAATTCATATGTACGTCAGATGATTTTTGAAAATGGTTAATAAACTTCTTCCTTTAACTTTTAACTGTTTGATGTTTTAGAACATTTGGTTACATCGAAAGGTTTGTTAAAGTATTAAGTATCTAATGGAATAGCAATGAAGGCCATTCAATATGAGAGTTTAAATAAAAGTGACGAATTCTGGAAAATTTTCAAAAATTCATAAAAATAGTGTTTTTTTTTTTCGAATCCCATGAATTTTCGCCTGGATATAATGGGGTGATTAATTGTTGCAAATGGATCAGACTATCACGTCCTGGAAGGAATACGTCAAATTACAATTCGCCCTGTATACAGCAAGATGTCATTTATACTAACTCTTCATAAAAATACTGAGTAATGACTAATGATACCATGTTTTATACAATGAAAGGACTTGATTCTACTTGTGATAAAACCATGTTATAATATTACAGGTGTAAAAATATGCTTAACGAAGCCGAGTCACTTGTGGTGTGTTCCCGTCATAGTGTTACTTGAAAATACCTGAGAATCTTGTGGTTACGGAGTATGAAGATCAAAATTACAACTTATTTTACTTTTTTCAACGAAAACAAGTTTTAAATGTTATAACTTAATTTTTAATACTTCCACAACTCCTGTACCGTAGCATGCATCCATACGCTTGTGCGTAAAACTTTGTAGTTTTGCGTGCTTTACCTACATTGTGCACTGCCGTAAACAGCGATTTTTCACACGCTTCCCAGCAATTTCTTTTAAGATTAGAAATTTATATAACCTTTTTTTACAGTCCGTTCAACCGATTTTGACTTCTATTCCGTATGCATAAGGATGGAATTAAAAGCAAAAACATGGTGACAATACCAACTGTCTACTGCAGCTGCCATTTGTAGTGCCACCAACGCAATAGAAGTCAAAATCGGTTGAACGGACTGTAAAAATGGTTTAAATGTCTAATCTTATTTCAAATGGAGTATAGAGTGATGTAAAAAATGCGTAGAAAACGGTCATGTGATGGGCCCCTGTATGATTAAAAATACTATTTGCAGGCTCTTCCTGAGCTACTCTACTCACAGCAGTATCAGGTCTCGGATCTCTGTCAGTGCACAGCAGGTCATGTTGCCGCGCTGGGGGAGGGGGTGGCGCCTCGCCACTCCACAACCGGTCCTCCACTTGTGACGAACAAGCCGACATCTGCCGCCATACGGGTGTGTAGGGCTGCCATGACATGTACCAGTCTAACTCACCATCTATTTGGGCAAATGTATTACGACATGAGACTTATGATTACAACATTCTACCGCCACACAAATCTAGATAACAATAGCTTGTTCATAGGCACCGTTTTTAACAAAGGCGTTTGGTCGACTGACTCACAAACTGCACTGGTCTTTCGTGTCGCTAGCCTTCATTTATTTTCAATAAAATTATCAAATGCCATTCCTTGTATAAGTACTCTTTCCAACCATTTATTTTACTTTTGACATAAGCACGCCTATGAAGTTCCTTATTTATGGACAGGCAACCATCGGCATAAAAATGCAATACTTCACGGACGCTAAAGTAAAATAAATGGTTGGAAAGATTAATCAGCCCCATAAAAATCTCCACGCTGCTAAAAAGAGTATTTCAAACCGTAGCTTACAGGTACAGGTACCCTTTAGCTCATACAGAGTTGTAAAAATTATCGGGATTATCATTCAGAGTGTATTGTGCCATTATGGAGCCGGTATTATTTCTTTTTCTCCTCTTCTATCTCTGCAATGGGCTTTCTTAGCCATATTCAGATCAATCAATCAACAATCAACTCAGCCTATCGCAGTCCACTGCTGGACATAGGCCTCTCCCAGTCTGCGCCACAACTCCGCCTTTCCATCTTCCGCCTTCCGCATCCAGTCTGTCCCAGCCACCTTCTTAAGGTCGTCGGTCTATTTAGCTGGGGGGCGTCCCACACTACGCTTGTCGATACGTGGTTTCCACTCCAGGACTCGTCTGCTCCACCGGCCATCGGTCCTTCGACAAACATGGCCAGCCCACTGCCACTTCAATTTGCTTACTCTGCAGGCTATGTCGGTTACTCCGGTTCTTTTCCGGATAACTTCATTTCTGATATTATCCATCAAAGAAACTCTAAGCATAGCCCGCTCCATAGCGCGCTAAGCGACATTGAATTTGATAATCATATTCAGATAATCTTGTGTAATTAAATAATTTTACTAGATGTACTCCATTGAATACTCTCTATTTACAAAAGAGTAGTTTCTAATTTCTATGATCTAGTTTTAATATTTGCCAGCGTTTCAGCCTTGTGATGTCTTCTTCATTGTTTAACAGCTCCCTAGCTAGTTCGTTCATGTGATTTGAAAGCCTGTCTTTATATTTTTTGCACTATTCCTCAACTTAGTCATTGACATTTGGCAGACGCGGTATTATAAAGTAAAATTAACACAATGTCTTACCAGCTACAGCCTCATCAAAGATCTCTTCAGCTAGCTTGTAGTCTCCGTTCTCAACGAGCGCGTTCCACAGTCTGGCTTGCAACGGTCCTTCGAGCCTCACTCCACTCTCCCGGGATAAAGCTTCGAACGCGTCCTTGTAACGACGCCGGCGCAAGTGCTTTAGTAGCATGCGTACTCCTTCTTCTTCTTTACGCTAAATTTGAAATAAATCTTATTTATTTGATGTTCAAAGGTTCATAGCCTAGTTAGAACTTTTGAACATCAAGCATTACAGTAATTTTCCATAAAAACCATGTCACTGTTTCCTGTGCTACAAAACATGCAAAAGTCCCCAATAATTTGAATTTCAAGTTTTAATTTTGTTTAATTTGTATTTATTCACTTGCTTTGCCCCGCGAGTTCGTCCGCGTGGAAGTCTTAAGATATAGAATATACTAAAATGACCACCACATTTTAATAAAACTCCCTCGTCCCCCGACCCGCCGCATTGTATCGCCCGCCCGCATTATTACTTCGTTTTAGCTTAGCGTTCTTTCAGACTTTTTTCTTTTTGCTCGGCTCCAAAGGTTTTATTATAGCAAAAAGAACTTTTCAAATCCGACTAGTAGTTCCAGAGATTAGCGTTATTTTTTTTTGCGCGAACCCTAATTCTTTTTCTAAAATAAAAGTACCTAGTTAAGTTACTTCTTGTAACATCAGCTATCTGCCAGCGAACACAGGGTGACTTGTAATTTGACGTATTCCTTCCAGGACGTGATAGTGTGACCCATTTGCAACAATTAAGCACCGCACAAAGCATAGGCGAAAATTCATGGGATTCGAGAAAACCCAACTTTTATGTAGGTATTTTTGAAAATTTCCCAGAATTCGATACTAAATATCACT
Organism: Fissipunctia ypsillon; assembly: GCA_947568875.1. Lineage (NCBI taxonomy): Eukaryota > Metazoa > Arthropoda > Insecta > Lepidoptera > Noctuidae > Fissipunctia > Fissipunctia ypsillon. Next base: position 6,459,884 of record OX387659.1, on the reverse strand, counting down.
TTTCTTTAAACTCTCAAATTGAATATCCTTCGTTGCTATTCCATTAAGTACCTAATACTTTAACAAACCTTTCGATGTATCAAAATGTTCTAAAACATCAAACAGTTAAAAGTTAAAGGAAGAAGTTTATTAACCATTGTCAAAAATGTTTTAAGTGCATGAACTTTGATACCAGTTATCTCAAAATTTTATTATGGCATTATGCGTACAAATTACGGGGAAGACAACTTCATTGAATCAGCTATCTAACGAGGTACAAAAATGAAAAAATATTTAGAGTTGCCGATGAAACAGTCGATAATGCTGGCATAGGTCGAATTTGCAAATTGTTGAAAAATTAAAAAATACACATATCACACAGATAATCGAATTAATTAACTGGTTTTTGTTATCCCTTTACCTTCTCACCACCCAGCATTCCTTCCTAAGTTATGTAGCCAGGTCGTTGCGACCAGGTCGCAAGTTGAGACGCTACTTTCGAGTGGTTAGTGTTACTCGCAGTAGATGAGCTAATCACTGATAGTAATCACTTGTCGCTTAGTTCGCATGTTCTTAACCGACTTCAAAGAAAGAAAGAAAGAGGTTATCAATTCGACACGTATGTATGTAATTTTAGTGGAACTGCAATATATTGACATATAATAATGTATTAGGGCTTCCAATCAAATATACATTTTATAGGTGTATGTATGTTTGTTTGTATGTATGTTTGTCCACGCATTTCTCCGAAACTATTAATCGACTGTATTTGTGTGTTTTTTTATTGGATTACATTTACTTCAACTTAGGGAACAGTGCAAGTTTCAATCAAAATCGGTTCAGTAGTTTTCAAGATATGGACTAATACGTGCAAGTGTGACCGCCTGGTTTATTGATACGAGCTACGAGTGTGGTGTTAAAGGGAAATCATCTCAAAATCTTGGTGAAATTCTAGTGCAGTATTTACAACAAAACGTTTGAATACTATTACAAACAATATTCCAGTTTTTACTTAAAACTACGAAATAAAAATTTATTTAAAAATTTAAATCGACTTCAAAAAGAAAGTAACTCAAAATTATGAAATAACTTTAATTTCGGCAGTCGGTGGCAAAAAACTCAAATGCAGATCCCAAGACACCGACTTCCGAAATTAAAGTTATTTCATAATTTTGAGATAATTTCTTTTTGAAGTCGATTTAATTTTTTTAAATTACTTTTTTCATCTACTGCACACGTATACAAACTCTTAATTTTTTAACATATTTCGGTTTTTTTAGGATTTTGACAAACAATCTATTATTTATGTTAGCTGCAATGTAGACTCTTCACATCATATTTTTGTTGTTTAAGAGAAAGATCTAGAAAAAGCATTGCCACAATCTATGACGACGGATTGGTACAATATTTCTCTATCCGATCATTCGTTTAGAATTTTCTTGCTGGAACAACGTTACTCCAGCAGGAATTGTTTATTCCGTTTTTTCCAAAACGACAAAGCGCACTAATTTTTTATGTGGCGCACATTTACAACAGATTACGCACTAATTATACGTTCTACTAATATCACTCTAGGAGCCACTTTCCTGCTGTAGTACTAGTAACGTACACCGACAAGTGATCAGTGATCAGCGCGTCGACTGCGAATAACTACTCAAAAGCGGTGTCTCAACTCGCAACCTGGACGCAACGACCTGGATACCTAACGCAGGAAGGATTGCAAGGTGATTAGAAAGTAATGGGATGACATAAACTAAATTTGATTATTTATTTAATTAATTAATTTGAAAATAACTCAATTGTTAAATATTTCAAAAATGTTCAAATTCTACCTTTGTCAGCATTATCGACTGCTTCATGGGCACCTCTAAATATTTTTTTAAATATTTGTACCTCGTTTGATAGCTGATTAAATGAAGATGTCGTTTCCGTAATTTGTACGCTTAATATTATAGTAAAGTTTTGAGATAACTACTGTCAAAATTCATGTACGTCAGATGATTTTTGAAAATGGTTAATAAACTCCTTCTTTTAACTTTTAACTGTTTGATGTTTTAGAAAATTTGGATAAATCGAAAGGCTTTTTAAAGTATTAGTTACCCAATGAAATAGCAATGAAGGCCATTCAATTTGAGAGTTTAGAGAAAATTTTTATTTAGTGATGAATTCTGGGAAATTTTCAAAAATAAATAGAAATTGGGTTTTCTCGAAACCCATGAATTTTCGCCTAAGCTTTATGGGGTGCTTAATTGTTGCAAATGGGTCACACTACCACGTCTTTAAAGGAATACGTCAAATTACAAGTCACCCTGTAGATATAGATTTGTCAAGTCAATTAAGTTTTATTTAAAAAAGACAAAAGAGCTGATATTGAAATGTCCTTGGTCTGTTTAATTAAATCTATCTATAGATATCTTCATTGACCTCAAATATCAGTATTTTATTTGCATTTGTCCTCAAGATGAACCGAAGTAATAGCTTGCTAAACTATGTCAACATTCTCAAAGTGTATTCATTATTTTATTGTTTGGTCTTTATTCCCATGCATAAAAAACTTTATTGTTTTTGCAGTGGAATAAAACATAAAACAGAACCACAAAGAAGATAAATTATGTGTTATGTTTCTCGTTTAGGATTTCATATTTACAGACCTTTTTAACAACTTTCTATAGGTTTATAATTATAATAATCATCTCAGTTTTAGAATTGAAAATTGTTACAGTGGCATAAAGGTTTGTATAAGAAATCACATTGTGAGCCTTGCTGGTCTTGAGGTCGCAAGTGCAGCTGTGCAGAGCCCGAGGTTCTGGTTTCAGTCTCAAGATAGAAAATTCTCAATTAATCTCAATTTCTGCAAATAGCTGCATAAAGCTATCAATATTGAAATGTGATTGAAATCAACAGGAAAAATATTTTTAAGACAAACTTACTAAACTGATGGTCTCCATGGCATTGCTGATGATTTGTTCCTGGTTCTTCCCATTCAGCTCCACATACCATATCGTGTAGTTGTAAGCTGGACCCCATGATTGCAAGGGAACTATCTTAACATACTGTATGGGGAGGTATAGGCCTTCTACAGTTCGGTAGCGAAGCCTGAACGTTTCAGAGGAGCTGTCCTTTTTGAGACCACTGCAAACATACTTCAACAATTTATTTATTGTCTTATACCATGCTGTAAAACCAATTATTAGAACCAAATGAGTGAAAACAATAAAATTACTGGATTTACCAGTAATTTTGATAAGCTTGTAACAAATAAATGAGGTAATACTTTTCTACAAAGGGGAATTCCGTTTTTAACAATGTCAAAGTGACACAATAATATAAAATAAAAAAGAACGAAAATAGGTATGTTTATTTGAAGTAAAACATGATACAAAGAAAAAAAACACAAGTACATAAAAGAACAAGATGGAGAGAAATATGCGTCACATCTACGCAAAACATCCATCACTCAGCATTATGCTGTGACCCTCTGTGAGACAGAGCCACAGGGCTGGTTTTCAGCGATAGCCAGAAAAATATTATATCTTAAGCTCTCAATATAAAGGGCTAATTAACGCTTTCGCAGGCGCTTGATGTCTGTAGACTTCATAACAATAAAACTTCTATTGCTTTTGCAGACCCTAAATGAGACCATTTAGGGTCTGCAAAAGCAATAACTTTGTGAAGTATTACTAAAAATAAATTAAAGTGACCTTAAATACCCAAAGTTAATGTAACTCCTAAGTTAATGTAACTCCTAAGATAGGAGTTTAGACATTCTTTGAAAGAGTTTCTATATTATTGTTATGACCCGTGGGTTGCGGCCATGATTAGAAACCAGTTTCAAGTACAGAAAACATATACAACAACTATAAATATTATTATTATTATTTTTATTTTTATATATCTCTCGGGACCCTGGGGTCCCGGACTTTTGGAAGGCGTACGAGGGGCCGAAGCCAACTCGCAGAGGCCCCTTAGACAATTTTAAACGATGAGGAGGCACCAACCGACGATTATCCCTGTATGCATTATGCAAATGCACCCAAGGACAACCCCCGGTTGGTGCAGGACTATTGTAGGACATGGAAACGAAACATATTGGGCTATGGGTTTGGGTGGCTATAGTGGATTGGTTACCAAGAACTATGGAAAAACTATGTCCCCTGCCTGATCAATGTTAGGTAATACACGGATAAAATGGCAGGGGGTGACTTGCACACTCAATAATGGGCCCCCGGAAACGGTTGCTAGCACATAGTGTCATAGTGACAAGAGGGCAACATGTCCTGAGGTGCTTATGAGGAGTGGAGAGGTATTCCACGACTATCAGGACAATCCCAGAGCCCGGAAGATGGTCAAGATCCCTACCAGCACTTACTGGATTACTTCCTTCCTCCGAGCACGTTTGCTCTAGCGAATCTCCACTCAAGCCGGCCAATAAAGGCAAGAATGAGGTGGGAACTCTGTTCCTCGTCAGTGTTCACTCCAGACGGCCAATAAAGGCAAGCCAGAGGTGAGGAACAAGACTTCTCCCGGGAGATAGGGTCCGTGGGGTCGCTACTGCCCAACAGCTCGCCACATGCTGCCCTGCGGGTTCATGTATCTCTCTTGGTCTGGCTCCTCACCCTAGATTCGTTTCGGCAAAGTAAACTCTATCTGCACAGATCTAGAGTTCAGGAGCGCGCAAGCCCCACCACGGCGTCAACGTAGAGATACGGCGGTGGGGTTATTATTATTATTATTATAGGTTTATATTGTTATGTACAAGTTTTAGAATTTGTAAGATTAATACTTTTACAAAGGTTTCTGAATTTTTAACTTGTTGTTTTAAATTGTTTGTCGATAAAAAACTGCATCTTCATAAATTCTATTCAATTTATAAAATATTAACGAAGCCTTACTGTTTATAAAATAAATACTTACGCAGTTAGTAATAAAGATAAGTTATGTTCATCAGTTCCACCATAAATTTGAAATTTCTTAAGGTCACTGACATGGGCCTTTATGTACTTCCCGAATTTTATGGATTCCACTATGGCTGGCGCTTTTAATCTTAACATGATGAACTGTTGCGGTGTATTGCTGTCTGTGAACCATCGGGATAGCTGGTCTGTGGGGTTATTTACCATGATATTCCTGAAAATGCAAGTGCATGTTTTATAACATAGCTATATTTAGGAACTGTCCTTCTACTAATTAATACTGACACAATCAAAAACAATAAAATAACACAATAAGCAGTCGAACTCTTAGCAAAAATTAAGAATAAATAGCGCACACCGGGATTTTTTCTAGATTAATAAGAATAAAAATTGCACAAAACACACTGAAATATACACATACTCGGGTACATAGTTAGCGGAATAACTTGAGTATTTGTTTATAGTATAAACAAGTTTAACAGTTTCATATTTATCATCCATTGTGATGTACTTATAAACGAAAATAGCTGCAATGGAATTTTTGTTATTATTTCAGAACTACGACCTACGACGGCTGATTGACTTTGACAGATGAATGAAGCAAATGTTGCCTTATTGAAAAATTCTTTTATTTTATTTCTTTTGTTTTCTCGCTCGACTCAAAGTGATCATTGATTCATTTCATTCTTTTTTTTTTGCATTTAATAATGGATTGCAAAACAATTATTCTAATTAGGAAATGTAATTATAAATCTTAAGATAGGTATATTTTTCTTTAACAAAATATTAAAAGCCCAGTCATTAAAATTTTTCACGATTTTATAATCTTGACCTTCACCTATTCTTCGTAGGATGTGAATCTGTGATGGACGTCGACGTAGGTGTTTGTATAAAAAAAAGTAAACTTGTTTGATAACGAAGATAAACTGCTGAGGAAGAAACAAACAAAGGCACGTTCTCGAGTGATCGTTGATTGATTTGCTTTTACAACATGAGACTATATATTTGTGTTATGGTTTACTTATCATTACTATTAGTGAAATGTGATGAAATTGAAGATATGTGTAATTTTATAGATAGTAAAGTTCAATCGAATACTTTTCGACTTCTTAGTAAATCAATTCTTCCCGATACAGTTAATAAAAGAAAGGGGGACGCGGGTAAGATAGGAGTCATTGGTGGCTCGGTAGAATATACAGGAGCACCGTATTTTTCAGCGATAACATCATTAAAGGCACGTATTTCAAGTAATTATATTTTTTAAATGTTTACTTTGATAGAATTATAAAACCTTTCCTTAATTAAAAAGATATTGCCACGCCGCAAAGAGGTAAGTTGGCGAAGGCAATTGTCAAAATGGCGCTGTCGTAGCTAGTTCCCAACACAAGTTAGTAATACAAGGTGTGAGGTGGTTTTATTTTATTTTTGCGAAAATGACACGTTGTTGTGTTACTAAATACTCCGAAATTGGAGTCCACCGTTTCCCGAGAGACCCTAAAATTAGAAGATGGTAGCTAGAAGCTATTAGTAGAGATTTTGAAAAAATTAAACAGAGGGTAGAAACATTTTGAAGAAAGTGATTAAGAGGAAATATTTAAGGTTTTAAATTCTGAAACTTTCTATGTCAAATACTTGATAAAAATATTGAAATCACCGAAATTATAGAAATAGTGAAATAAAACCAAACTCATGAATTAACAAGAAATGGAATGAATGAACGAAATGTCCAATTTATTGTAGACCTAGCTATGATCACGCCATCTACAATTAGCTTTGCCCGACCTTCCCTACAAGGTGTAACATAAATAACGCACAACCTCTTAAGGGGTCATTGTACTCATCATTATGAACAATTTTTACTATAGAACCAAACCTAAAATTGCGAAAAAATCAGGTGTTCCCTACATTTTGATGAGATAGGCGAACATGTGCGTTATTTATGTTACATCTTGTATATGTACTTATTTTATTTTGCATCAACTGGAAGCCGACACCGACATACAAAAAGCAGATTTTAAATCTTCTGTTCCCCAGTCCCCATCCTATAATCACCTACAAACGTTAAAGTACATGTATTACGTTAATAGTGGTCTCGAACCTACCGATTTTTTGGTATTTCTACCGATATGGGCTCTCGTTATAAATTAGTCTGTAAGTTGTTTTTTTTTTTCAATAAATAAACGAATTTGATTGAATATTGTATTTTTTTGTCAAATACCGATTTTGGGTACAAATATACCGATTTTCTACCAATCTCGCTCTATGACGTTCGAGACCACTGTACGTGAAACTCGTTTAAAATGTTAAAGTATAAAAGTAGGCATGATGAGGGTTGAGGGCCATTTTAATAAAAAAAAATTACTTTCAGGCTGGGGCAGACTTGGCATACGTAATAACTACGGATAGTGCTGCAAATGTCATTAAGACTTATAGTCCTGATCTTATCGTCTACCCATATTTGAACTCTAAATATGCGTCTAAAATAAGATTAATATTACCAAAAATGGATGTAATTGTCATTGGTCCTGGCTTAGGACGAGAGCCCGAAACATTACACTTGATATCTGATATTATTGAGGATTGCAAGAACTTGGGAAAACCTTTAGTTATAGACGCCGATGGACTGTACGCTATTTCTAAGAATACATCATTGATAAAAGGTTATCCTTGTCCTGGAGTGATCATGACACCAAATCTACGTGAAGCAAACAGGTTAATGGCTGCCGTTTCTAGAAATGATAGTAATTGGTACAGTTACTGGGGAGATTGCGTAGGTGTTTTGGTAAAGGGTGAAAAAGATCACTTCTATACAAATCTGACTACCTACAGTTGGATAGCAACAGGAGGAGGTTCAGGACGGCGAGTTGGAGGACAAGGAGACATATTATCTGGATTGCTAGGAACATTTTATCATTGGGCTTTAAAGGCGGAACTGTGCAAGAATGAAAGTCACACTCAACTCGCCCAAAGTGTCGCTGCATACGCAGCTGCAAAACTTACGAGATTAAGTAATTATAAGGCTAACGTTATCTACGGACAATCAATGTTGGCGTCAGATATGATTAATCAAATTCACTCAGCCTTTGAATCAACTTTTTCGTTGGTTAAGGAATGAGTACCGCTTTGGGATAAGTACTAGTAGGTATTACTATCGCCATCGGGAGGATTTGGGAGAATTCCAATAAAACTGTAGGTAACGCAAAAATTGTTTCATTTTCTCTACTTATGCTTTTGTAAAGACACCCATGTTTCATAGGATCTATTCTATGTTTACCTACCAACTTTATTTATTATAATACTAACTGTGCCCCGCGACTTCGTTCGCGTGGAAGTCTTATGATACGTAATATACTAAAATAACAGCCACATTTTAATAAAACTCCCTCGTCCCCCGAGCCGCCGCGTTGCATCGCCCTCCCGCGCTTTAACTTGGTTTTCGCTTATCATTCTTACTGACTTTTTCTTTTCGCTCGGCTCCTAAGGGTCATAGCGTGATGATAAATAGCCTATAACCATCCTCGAGAATTGGGCCACCAAATGCAAAAATAATTTTTTAAATCCGATTTTTTGTTCACAATTTCATGGTTTTTATATTTTTGCGCGGAACCCTAATTATTTTTCTAAAATAAATCCGCCCCACTGACCGAGTAGTCGGTTATGAAACGCCGACCTCATCAAGTTTTTATTTTTAAAATATGGTTGGCGTGTAAAAGTGTTTGTACCTACACGAAGAAATAAAATCATATCATTTAAGTGGGCATTATTATTAGTAGGCAAATTTTTATGTAATTAAAGAAACCTAAACAGAGAATCTTTATGATGTGAACTCTTCGTGCATGAACTTCTGTGCAAGAGGCTATTCAATCACACTATTAGCTATTATTTTCGACTATGTTATAATTTCACCCAGTCGAAAAGCTTTTTTTTAGTCGATTGCTTTTATCATAAAATTGCTATAATAAATTGTATTTGTTCAAAACATTTACATTACAAGTTCTACGTTTTAGATTAAAGCACGCAATATGCAACTTCATAATACCTACATTTATGTACCAAAATGTAATATTTATTTCTTCCATTCTACAAATCTGAAACTATTGTGCACATGTATTTTCCTATTTTCTGCTAAAGCAACTGCTGCTGAAAAACAACGTTACGTCTTGCAAAAAAGCTAGACAAAATTAAAAGTAGGCACTTACCTATGAAAAAAGTACCTTGTGTTGAACATCTTTTTGTGTTAAAAGTGTGTATGTGGATGTTTAAAAGTATAATTTAGACGATTTTAGAATATTAATTTTTCAATCAATCATTGCAATCAATTTATCAATCGATCGATTGCCGTTATTATTATTCATGGCAACTTTTATTCTAATGTCAAATCAGACAGCAAGGATGAAGGATGGACCTTCTTACGTTCAAAAACACGACCAGATATCTAATTTTTCTAAGACGATTTCAATAAACTGATAAATAATTACTGTTCTGTGAAAATAATATGTTTTTAAAATAATTTTTGAACTTATTGGTTTATAAGTAAATAAAAACTGTAATGAAGTTTCTTTACTTACATTATAATTGGTTTTGTATTTTTGTATGTAATACTTCAGTAATCCTGTTGTTTTATCATTGTTCTGAACGCACGCTAGTATTTGCTTGCTTTTACTTATCAAAAATATTTTGTGCAGTTTATCCATTTATCCAAGGACGTTATGAGTTCCTCACTATCAATGTAATTATTTAAAATAGTTATTTAAATGGTCAAGTACCATGGAAGACGATATTGAGGAATGCATTAGAAAAAAGACACAGTGGTCGCAATTACCTGCGCCTGTGAAGAAGGTAAACTATTATGTTATTGTTTTACGGTGTCAATGATTCAATGATAATGATGGTTATCTTCGATAATTAGAGTACGGAATAAGTGTGGTTAACATCACGAGCACTGTATTTCCCTATCACCTACTAGTCACCAGTAACATAATATAGTAAGTAGGTACAAACATTACATTACTTTGTTGTTTCAGCTGTTGGGTGATTCTCCCAAAGAATATGAGAGGTACATATTCGAATTCAGTATTAAAAATCAATTGAGGTACAGAGGAAGTCTTGGTAAGTTACTATTGACCTATTGATTAACATCAAACATGGGAAATAGTTTTTGCAATCTCCAATTAATTAGGTACTATAATCAAAATGCATTGACCTTCTTATTACTGAAGCGGTTTTGTAAATTGCTAAACATATCTTACTCATCTGCATTTTTGATACTGATGTTGTAAGTAGTGTAAGTACACATCTAAAAGTTATTTATTTGTCAACAGTCAGGACCATTCGGAAAGATGAAAAAAAATACTATGAGACACTTATACAGAGCAGCATACAAAGACTCATGCTCTACCCCTATCACCTAGCAGACATGATTGTTAAAGGTAAGTTATTTTATTGAGCCCCACAATTTATTTGCTTAGCCTATTCCCTTTCTTGGGGTCGGCTTCCAGTCCATTTGAATGCAGCTGAATACGACTTTTTTACATGGAGCGACTGCCTGTCTGACATCCACAACCCAGTTACTGGATAATATGATACCTATTTGTAAGACTGGTTGTCAGATTTGCAGGCTTCTGATTACATGTAAAGACTGCCAGAGATCTACAAATGTCAGCCGGAATCAATGGTTTAACATGCTGTCCAATGTATGGAGGTGGGCCCTACAATTAAGACAGATGTATGCTTGAGCGATGCATGGACTCTAGTTGTATGGATGGTGACCGTGGCGACTTGTGTCTAGTTGTATGGATGGTGACCGTGGCGACTTGTGTCTAGTTGTATGGATGGTGACCGTGGTAGTTGTATGGATGGTGACCGTGGCGACTTGTGTCTAGTTGTATGGATGGTGACCGTGGCGACTTGTGTCTAGTTGTATGGATGGTGACCGTGGCGACTTGTGTCCCATGCTAGGGAATGCTTAAATTGACATTATGTACATCTAAGGCAGTCAGCCCTGCTAGAACTTTGCTGCATAATCATAATCAGCGTAGTAAAGTGCCTGCTTGGGTTCAAACCCACAACACTGGACCACCGCTGCTCTGCACTGATCCTTGCTGACCAGCTATTATTTTGGCCACAAAATGAGTTATTCTTATATTGTTTGTGCCTAACCTCATATCATGTTGTCAAGTCTAATTAATGGTTATAACTAGACAAGTGGCAATAGTTCAAAGGCTACTGTTGAGGACTGGTGAGTGAAAGGTTGTGAGTTCAAACTCCACCAGCAGCACAATTGATGGAAACTTACACTTATATTACACAGAAGTACTATTGAAAAGTAAAATAATTATAAGTTTGAATTTTATTGTTTTCTTTTTAGGTTTAAGAATAACCCCATTCATTTACTATGTGGAGGTGGTGGCTCTCCTCATAGAGTTGGAGAAGAGCTATGATACTATGCCTAATTTCACTGCTGCCGACTGTGAGTATGACTTACTGTAATCAATTTTGTCCGTGTAAAATAATTATAACTTTAATATTAAAGACCTTATTGTTAAGACGACACCGCGCGCGCAGTGGCGCCCTCATCGTTTGTTCGGTTATTTCATTTATTTGAGAATGAAAATGCAGAAAATAAGCATGTTATGTTGTGCTCCACAAGACTATATGTTATTATTATTACTAACGGTAGTTTTAGATTGTTAAGTTTTATTATAATCCTTAAAACGGAAAATAGTGGCCACTAAGCTCCGTTTTAAACCAGTCTGAAATGTTAACAATGTTTCCCATAGGTCTGAGACTGCTGGGTATTGGTCGGAATGAGTACCTAGAATTGGTGGCAAAAGCTCGATCTTTGGGGCGGCGCGGGCGCTCCAAAGCGATCCGATCTTTACTCCCGCGGGTGCCTCTAAACATACCTATGCAACCGTGGTGGCGAGTTGAGCTGGGATATGTCCTAGAAGATGATGTTAAGGTAATATGAACAGTATTATTATGAGAAATAAGCTGAATTTCATTTGCTTTGTTTTGATTTTTTTGAGGTTTTGTTATCCTAAATTGGAGTGTGCTAAAGAGTTTTGTTTACATTAGTGTTAACAACATCTGTTGTGTGTAAAATTAACTAAAAAAAAAACGATTTATGAATGAAAATAATCTTTGCAGTATTTTTATGAGCTAAAATTGAAAAGGAAAAATAAAAATTCTTTAAAAATCATAGTATCTACCTACAAGTGTTGGGTAATATAATCAATTAGATGAATTTATGCTAGACCTTGCTGGTCTGAGGTTGCTTATTTTAAGCTTTTTTGAGACTTGACTTTGATAGTGTTAAATAGTTCATCTAACTAAAATAATTATTTGTATAAATATTATGCATTCTGGCCTTGGTTCAAACCTGGCATGGTCAAGCATAAATAATTCTTAAAAGTGGTTGAGAAATTGTTCATTCTCTTAATGTATTCCTAACTTTCACACTCTTACAGTGTTTTATACAGATTGCATTAACAAGTTACATCAACTGATTATTTATAAGAAACATCGTCCAGAAGAAAAATACGATTGCTTGCGATTGCAATCGCGATCTTCACTGCCAAGTAAATAATTATCATCATTGCGCTAATTGAAATAAAGTTGAAATTATATATAATCTTCCACTAGCCCGCAAGACTGAGCGATCAGAGGCATGCGGTTAAGTTTATTTAATTTTGACTTTATTTTAAGGAATGTAATGTTGAAATTTTGTTTGGTTGTAAAACTTAGGGCTGAGCCAGGCTCTTCTAATTCCTTGGCCACTTTTTCTCGCATTATTAATTGTGTGGTATGTTTTTGACCGACATAAAAGGATAGAGATACGGGAAAATGGATATCCGGGCGGTAAAGGGGGTAATGGGAGGAGTTCGTTGCGCCACTTCTTCACACTAAAACACTAGAAAGCGGCGAAGAGCGCGAATTTTGGGGGACTGTCTTATTCCAATTTGACGTTCAAAAAGTGCTGATTCTCAGTCTAGTTTTATTTTATGTTATTTATTCTGAAGTACAAACAATTAATTTAACAATTTACACAAATGGGCATCCAATAACGTTCTCCACAGATATACAAAAAGACAAAGACAATATTGATAAAGTAAAAGTCGGCCAGAATAGTGAAGTGGGTGAAATAAAATACACATAAATGACAGCAGCAAGGAACACTAGACAGATTTGATATCATTCACATAGTTCGTATAGTAGTTTGGATAATCGATTTTTGATTATTGTAATTTTTTCCGGCTGTGGTCTCTTTCTTCTGACCGATGTTTCTTGCTTATGACTTGTCATACTTACTGTTAACTGACATAACACATCGCTTGTTTCACGGCAGCCTCTAGGCGAGAGCGAGAGAGCGCTAATAGACTTGTTAATCGACCGCGGATCGCAGACCGCAGGAACTCTCGACTACTATGTCGTCAAGACTTTGTACAGGTATGATTATATTAACATGACAGAAAATATTATCAGTTAACTTAAAAGCGGGAAAACAAAGAAAACTGGAAGGATATGGGGGAGACCTTCGCCCAGAGCAGTGGGAAAACAGGTCAAGAGCGTTCAACGCGCGCGGGCTGACAACGTCGCTTTTCTAGAGATTTTTCGTGATTATTTTATGAAATTTAAATGAAAGGACAATGTCCTATGACAAATGATCGTTGGTATTTATAAGTATATATGTATGCTATTTTTTGACAGTTATTTTGGTATTTACTCTTAGGAAATGACATATTGTCAATTATTTTCTATTTTCTAAGAGTAAATACCAAAATAACTATCAAAAAATAGCATACATACTTATAAATACCAACGATCTAAGTATTTGTGAGAGGAAATTGTTTTAAAAACAATCACGAATAACCTCTAGAAATGCCACATTGCCAGCCCGCTTGCATTAAACGCTCTTAATTTAAGTAAAAAAACTTGAAATGTATGTGCTGATACAATGTTGGTCTCCAAAAACCAAAACATATTAATAACTATAAGACAGTTTTCATTCAGCACTGGACGACAAAATGCTATGAGTTGATTGAACAATGCCGTAATATGAAGCAATATCACTTCGATTGTTATATGATTGAATGAGTCAAGTATCTGTGCATCCCAAAATACATGACACACAGGCCGGGTCAACGAGATAACGAGATGGATTTTTTTTATTGATTTCGGTAACTACCCTGCTGCTGGGAAAATTTCTCCATTATTCCAATAAAGATTAAAAAATCTGTATACAATATCTTTAAAATTACTGCTAGCAATATTCATTAACTGATGGAGGCAAATATTTTCATATTCTCAGCATTCCCCCAAACACAAAAAGTCACATGACGCCTCCCAACATCCAAACCATTATTAACCTTCACACCATTACATAATGTCTATATTATCCTACGTACAGGCGCGGCCTAATCTACCTGGACGTGCCAATAACAGCAGCAGACAAGGTGTCAGTGCCTCCGCTCAAAGGGTTTGTGATGAACCGAATAGCTGGGGATTACTTCGAGACGCTGCTTTATAAGGTTTTCGTGTCTATTGATGAGCATACCAGTGTGGCTGATCTGGCTGCTGTGTTGCAGGTTAGTGGGCTGACACCTTTATTGTGTTATTAAGACGACACCGCGCGCGCAGTGGCGCCCTCATCGTTTGTTTGGTTATTTCTTTTATTTGATAATGAAAATGCAGAAAATAAGCATGTTACGTTGTGCTTCACAAGACTATACGTTATTATTATTACAAAAAGTAGTTATACATTGTTAAGTTTTATCATAATCCTTAAAACGGAGCTTAGTGGCCACTATTTTCTGTTGTAAGGATTAAATAAAACTATTATCAAATCATTTTCTTTTTGGTTTATCATGTTTTGATATCGATGCCCATCACGTCTGCGGAGTTTTGCTAACTAATTTAATTTGACTCTGTATGTATAGATACTCTTGAAATAGCTAGACTTCGTAGTAAAACCTTTACGCTGCTTTAACTAACGGGAAGGTTACATTTTTTTGTTCACACCTATTTGTATAATTAATGTAATAACGTTTAGTCGGATGTGTAAATGAGATAAAATAGAGTATTTTTCCTATTTTTATCTCACATAAACTCAAAGACTGCGGTTGCAAATTGAACTGTATGCTTTGTGATTAAAGTTCACTATGGCTTGTAAAAATAACTGGCTATTTTGGCGTAATGAGCTCCGTCATACGTTTTAATTTATATAATTATTGATATGATGCTGACACACTGCTAAAACAAGGTCGTAGGTGACATCAATAAGCAGAGAGCAATTTGCGGAACTGACAATATATTTACGCATAACAGCTGAAATATTTACCTATCGAAACTCCTTAAAACTCGTGAAAATATTCCTAAGATTCGATAAAATTAAATTAAGTAGGATTGTGTCCGAAACGTTACCCCCTTAATAATCGAGACTGTTTTCTACATCGATGCCACTAGGACAGAAAAACCTTTGTTATCGTATAGCTACTCCCTAACTCAGACTTTGATTTCTTTCACATTTCGTAATTACAGACACAATTAGTAAACAATTGACTTTGAACCTATGGGGTTCAAACGACACGGAAAGACTTAATATTTTGCCACATGTCCTGCTCTACGTACATTTTTATGAGTATGTAAACAAAACATCCTATAAACCTTTACCTGTTATCAATTTATAATTTAACTAGCAGTGCCCGTGACTTCGTTCGCGTGGAAGTCGTAAGATACACAATATACTAAAATAACAGCCACATTTTAATAAAACTCCCTCGTTTCCCGACCCGTCGCTTTGCATCGCCCGCCCGCTCTATTACTTCGTTTTAGCTTAGTGTTCTTTCTGACTTTTTTCTTTTTGCTCGGCTCTTAAGGTTCGTAGCCTGATGTTAAATAGCCTATAACTATCCTTAAGAATTGGGCTGCCAAATGCGAAAAGAATTTTTCAAATCCGACTTTATTCATAATTTCATGGGTTTTCATTTTTTTGCGCGGAACTCTTAGTTATTTTTCTAAAATAAAAGTAGCCTAAGTTACCCGCCGTAATATCATCTATCTGCCAGTGAAAGTCTCGTTAAAATCGTTTCGGAGATTAGCCGGAACAAACAGACAGACAAAAATGTTAAAAATTGCTTTTTTGTTATAAGTACCGTGTATACTTTCATATACATTTAGTACAAAGTTGTTATTTTGACATTAAAAACAGACGCTTCAATTTTATTTATTTGTATAGATTAATTATTGAACCGTTTCGGGTGGCGCAACAGATAACGGGATAAGCTGGAAACTAAAGCTCTTTCTTACTAAGCCACTCGTTGCAGGTGGAATGCGAGTCAGTAAAGCAAGCAGTGTCTCTGTACTGCCGGCTCGGCTTCGCTAACAACCTGCAGCCGCCGCCCGTGGCGCCGCAACACGCCACCTGGAGGGACGCTATCACCACGCACAGCCATCAGCCGTTAGTATTTACCATTCACGTTACAACAACGGCGTTTCTGTACTGCTTAAGAGTGTTTACGACGTACGGCATTTCATACAAACTTTCAAGTCCTTGTTTTTCGAAATGAGTGAACCGATTTTAATGAAACTTCATACGCTTATGCATGATCCATAAGTCTAAAAAGTTATTTATGAACATTTTCGAAAAATATTGTTACAGCTAAATTCGACCGATTTTAAATTTTCCATAGAAACAGAGATTCCAATTATCTTTTTATAAAGAAGACATTGCGAAAATGTTCGTAACTAACTTTTTAGACCTATGTATCCTGCTTATGCGTATGAAGTTTCATTAAAATCGGTTCATTCAGTTCGAAATCCAAGGGCTTGAAAGTTTGCATGAAATGCCGTATGTCGTAAACGCTCTTAACGTGTTAAAGGAGATGTTTCAAAATGGGCCCAGAATATGTACAATACCTCGAAAAATCGAGAAAAATCCGTGGAATTTGGGAAAAATACTGATAAATTGCATAAATGCATATTTCTCTTGTAATAATTTGATATTTATCAATTATTTTATCGACTTTCAATATGGCGTCTCGCCAATTATTTAGGTACTCTGTGGTTAAAAATCAATGGCAGTAAACCATAGATCAACCATTGATCATAGATCGTGAACTGTCTACTGTCACTTCAGTCGCTTTCGTTGTCGATCGTGTTCTGATGTTCTGTTCTCTCGAGTTATTTTTAACAACCCGGCTTTCGTTTTTTGGATTTTGTGATTTTGTTTTTGATAGTTGAATCAAAAGATCGCTACATTGTTTTTGTCTGAGTTAATATTTCGACTATTGAATGTTTGTATTCTGTACGTTTATGCTATAAGTAAAAATCTTGGCATATCGCAGGTCAACCTATGAGGTTGTCGTCTGCTTAACTGGACTATACTTTATGTACAGACGCCAGTACATCAAGCTACTACAATCTGTCAGATTTCTTATAGATTTTCGACTTTACAATTAGATCTAAAATAATATTGCAAAAGACTAAAAGTACGACAATGTTATGATTCTCTTTGACAATGTAATATGACAGAAGTAGACATGTCAAACGTCAATAATCAATCAACATGACAACTTACCGCCATGATGGGTTTTTGTTGTGTGTTGCAATTTCAATTGTACATTCTTGTACTTTACTACCGAACAAAGCCATTTAAAAGTAATTGGATAATTGGAAACTATTTTAATTGTGTTTCCCCATTTTTTAGTAGGGTGTACCAATACATGGCTGGGGCTCCATACATTTTGAAACATCTCCTTTGTAGCATAGTCGCAGCTAGATCACACACTATCCAGTACACTTGTGCGAATCCACTTTCACGAATGATTACTGGCGCGACAAGATACTTGTGCAAAAAATATTTGCGCGAAAGGCCATTTGTGTAAATGACAACATTACAAGATAATACATTTCACTGTAAAATTGTATGCATTGCATCATCCAAATAAAGTGTATATAAAATATAGGATAATAAAATCTGCTAACAGATACAGACAAATAGCTCCATTGACGTTCGACCCCAGCATGGACGATGACTCGATACAAATGGAACCGATCCTCATAAAGCAAACGCCATCCACTTCTAAACAGGTATAATTTTTTATTGAGTTTTATCCTCTTCATAGCTAAAATAGTCTGAAGCGCGAAGGGCTTTTTAAAGGATTTCATTTTTAACAATATAAGCCAATCGAAGTATCGAACATAACAGTTCATTTAATATAATTTGTTGGTTCTTCATTTGCAGAGTCCAGAAGAAGGGGTTGAACCTTCGAACAACAGTGGTCAAAGAGTTGCTGTTCTGTTCGATTCTACCTTAGCAGCTTACCTTATGATGGGGAATCTATCACCAGTATGTAAAACATATTTTTAATTAGTTTATTTTCTAGCTATGGCACAAATATATCTTACCTTTAAATTATTTTAGGATTTGAAAAGTCACGCGGTAACGTTGTTTGAAGTGGGCAAGCTACCTGATGAAAGTCTGGATAGCTTACTAATGGAGTTGGATAAGGTGAGTTGTATTTCTTGTTCTTTGCCATACATTGTAGCATTTGTTCGTATCTTTGAGACATCAGTGAGCTAAGTTTTAGGATGTACGTCCTGATATTTTTATGTTAGCCATTGATGTATGTGGTCCCATCAGCTGCTTTAACAATAAAAATACTGTAAAAACTATTTTTTTAATAGTTATTTTTCCTTTCAACTTGCTAGTTTCAGAATTTTTCCGTAACATACAAAAATGTTTCGTCATTCGCCAGGTGGTAGCAGACCCCGAGATAGAAGGCGAAGCGCGGCGTTACCTTGCAGCCGCTGCATGCCTACGGATAGCGCTGCGAACTCTCCGACCAAGGTTACGGCCGCTTGATCTGTTGCGCTGTGAAGCGCTACATGCGCTGGGGGCGGCTGCCAGGAGCAGGTTGCTGTCTACTAAGTACAAGTGAGTGTTATAAGAAATGTTTCAAGTATTGATCAATGATTCAGCTAAAATGTTGGTTTAATGGGGTTAAAAACTGAAAGCTCGTCATAGGTGGCAGCACTGTTGGCCGTCCACAAACCGCCACTGTTGTGTATGTGTTCACTGTTATATCTGACAAATTAAACGAAAAGTAGATAAAAATGTTAGCACAGTTAAAAAACGAGCTAAGGAAAAGGAAGGCCTCTACCACTGGTAAAAAAGCAGCTTTAGAGGAAATGTCAATAAATTATGAACGTTTTATAGTTTATATATTTTGTGTTTGTTGACTTTAAGTTTGGAGGCGTATGGCAGGAATAACTTGATCGGAGTTGAAAACCAACTCGAGGGTGATCTTCCTGACTGAAAAACTTCAGAGATGTTAATTCTAGCACTGATCTCATAAGAAACACACACACCTTTACTATAATTTACATAATATCACACCACAAGTGCCTGCGGGTAATGAAAACAGGCTTAGTTCTCTTGGGAGCATCATCTGTTTATAAATTTCTTCCATAAAAGTCTTCAGGTTTAAAAAGGATAGCACATTGTCTCGACGAATATCGAGTTTCTTTTCGAAGAGCTTTCTCCCGCAGTTTTCGCCTTGTAACATCTTTGACAAATACATGGGTCCCCGTATTTTTTCAGTCAACAGCTGCGCAACTGGGCATATTAATTAATTAGGCGTAAAAGAAGTCTTGTTTACAAAAAATGTATGGGTAGTGACAGGTAGCTGTCAAATTCTTAGACTAGTGATAGTAGCGACATCTGAAGTGAGCAAGTGGAAGTTTATGTCCCCACTATTACAGTACAGGGCACGGCAAATGACAAACACGCAATTAATCTTGAAATAAAATAATGGGGAAGGTCGGGCAAAGCTAATTGTAGATGGCGTAATCATAGCTAGGTCCCTACAATAAATTGGACATTTCGTTCATTCATTCCATTTCGTGTTCATTCATGAGTTTGGTTTTATTTCGTTATTTTCGGTGATTTCAATATTTTTATTCATGTATTTGACATAGAAAGTAAATTTTCCTCATAGTTACTTTCTTCAAAATGTTTCTGATTGTTGATTTCTGATGTTTAATTTTTTCAATATGTCTACGAATAGCTTCTAATTTTAGGGTCTCTCGGGAAATGGTAGACTTAATTTCGGAGTATTTAGGAACACAAGAACGCGTAATTTTCGCAAAAATAAAATAAAACCACCTCGCGCCTTGTATTATTAACGTGTGTTGAGAATTAGTTACGATAGCGCCATTTTGACAGTTGCCTTCCCCATTTGACATATTATTGTCGAATCTCTTTTTCAAACAAGCAAACAGTTTGTTCTGAAACGTCAGAACCGTTATGGTTACCTGTGTGTTGGGAGTTTCGGAATCATCGACTAAAAGAAGTAGGGTCTGTGTAGCTACCGATTTAGTTTCGCTTTATTTTTAATCAACATCATTGTTTTACAGACTAGCCATATCGACGGCACCGTTATGTCGAGAAGCCCGCGCGGGCGCAGCGGCGGGCTCACTGCCGCACGTTGGTCCCGCGCCACCTGAGGCTCACACTCCATGGATGAGGCTATATTTATATCATGTAGCAGGATATGGACCTCCAACGTTATTGCTTACTAAGGGTGAGTTCATGTTCGTAGTTATCATAGCTCATTTGTAGAAAATTCGATTAGAAATGTTTCAGACGTTAAAATTCTTGCAGTTACTTGTTTTTAAATGAAAAACACTTTCCTCGCTTTGTTGAATTATGAAGTTAAATGTGTCATAAATTCAAGATTATAGGTTTTAATAATTTACATTATATCAACCTCCCGGTTTTTATCAGTAAACCTAGTAGAAACATCTATTCATTGCAAACTCGATTATTATATTATAGTTATATAATATAATAATTTATAGTTACCACCTAAGTACACATCATGGTAAAGCAATAAAGATATTGAGATTTGAGATTTGAACTCATATGACTTCAGTAAATGCTTTTTTTTGCAAAATATTTTTAGTAATAACGGAGAATAATAATTTATTTGTTAAAAATATACAACAAATTAAATAATATAGTGATACACATGACACTTTATTCTATGATCAGATTATGAAGATCTGTGTCTGAATTAGATAATAGAATATCTGTATTTCAGACATCAGCGCTTTTCCCCTGTTGTAGGCACCACTTCCTCATGATTGTTGAAAACGTCCGCTTCCCCTCAACTAAGAGATATGTATTACTTATACCAGGCACTCAGCTTCGCGGCGTGCCTCGCCTGCTGCTGGGCTACTCGCGCCTCACCGTGTCGTGGTGGGGCGCGGAGGCGGCGCTGGAGGGCGCAGGCGCGGCCGCCGGCGCGCTGCCCGCGGCGCCCGCGCTTCTGGCTGCTAACACTGCACTGAGGAGGGGGCCTGTGTTGCTGCAGGCTTTGGGTGTGAGGCATCCAGCGCCGCTGAGGCATCTTATGTTCCCGCCTGAAGCCGATACTTGTGCAGGTAGTTTACTTCCTTCTGTTCATGTTTAGATCGATGTCGCCGTCTAAATTAGTTAGCGAAACCCCGCGTTTCGCTAACTAATTTAATTTGATCTTGTGTAATCAGATTAGTGAAATTGTCATTTGGAATGCTAAAACTAGAGATCCTAACATTTATTACGCGTCTTTGCATTAACTTGAAGCCCAATTTCCGTAATTAAAAACGTTTAAAATCTAGTCTTAATCTCATCTCAGCGACAATCAATGTCCAAAACTTGTCAAAAATGTAGGGGAATTAGAGGTATTATTGACATATTAAGACTGACATCAGACTGTGAACGTTCTTAAAATTACGAGAATTGCCGCTCTGCACCCTAATTGCGTAATACACTATCAATCAGAATCTGAATCATTGTGAAGCAAATCGCTAATCCATTGCTTCTTAAGTTCGAAAAATTTGTCTGCTCAACAACGTAAATAACGCAATGAATGTTGTTGAACTGTCAAAATGAAACCGATACCTGCTGCAAGTATGTTACGCAATTGCCCCGCAGGTTTTAAAACGCGTTCTGTGTCTACGGTGTATTTCTTTGCTAACCGAGTTTAAAAAAGGAGGAGGTTCTCAATTCGGTTGTATTTTTTTTAATGTTCCTTACCTAAGAAACATTAAAAAAAATACAACCGAATACAAAGTTCTAAGGTCAGAACTCCGTCATTTATAAAGCAATTTAGAAAATTCTTTTTTTATTTGAAAGGATTCCAGATTGACTTCCAGATTGGTCCCCTATAAATTTGGTCAAGTTCTGATGAATGGTTTTTGAGTTAGCTTCAATAATACGTAGGTATTTTGTCAACTTAGTGTATGTTGATGATGTTATTATAATAATAACTTCCTGTCACCGTTATTTACAATGCAAGTAGTACGGATACATACGAATTTGTGTGGCGTAGGTACCACAGCTAATAAGTGAAAAATAAAAACGTTTTTACAAAATTAAAAAAAACTGACTTCCAATAAAAAAACACTACAAAGTGAAAAAAAAAAATTCGGAAGTCGGTGGCAAAAAACGAAAATACAAAACTAAAGACACCGACTTCCGAAATTAAAGTTATATTTCACTTTGTTGTGTTTTTTTGGAAGTCGGTTTTTGTTTTTTGTAAAAAACATTATTTGTTATTCATGAAAATCAAAATTACGACAAAGTAAACCATGATGAAGTATGATATCTCTACAACGCTGATTTTCATAAGTATTAGCTAAACAAATTCTTCTTCTTTCCCATCACATTTTTTCGTAAATCACCGCCCAGTATCTTCTGTCACTTTCAGCCTAACCATAACATTTTTACCTCTTTCAGAGTCTCAAGCGATGTGGTCCCGTCACGCCGGGCTCCGTCGACTACTGAAGCGGCTGAGATTGACACGTTCAGTGGGCTACGTCACTTTAGCAGATATCGGTGTGCCAGACCTGGGCTGTGCTAGGCCGCCTGCTACTGTTCAACTAGGTAACAAGAACACATTTTGATAAATACTTTTTATCCCTTTTCTCTCGATTTGAAACTAGCTGCACAAAATTGCGCCGTAGTGAGAGCTAATGTATAAAGTTTGTAGAGGGATTGATTACGCATGGAAGTTTACTGGACGTTAAATCATAAATTATTTTATTTCTGTAAGTAGGTTTGTACAAACACTTTTGTACTATCTGACTACTCTGAGTAGAAATGCCGAAACAAACTTTGAGGTCACAGTCTCTTTTAAACTTGGTCAGATCATGTGAAGACCATGTAGATTGGTGTCTGAAATTCTCTTTTGAGGAAAGAACCACACAGATTGAGTGGACCTGTCCAGTCCGTGCACGCAAAGAAAGGGCATTTGGATAGGCCGCATAAATTACTCACACTGCCACACCATAATTAAAACAGAGAAAAAAAAACAAGGACCCACATAGTCTTCACATTCACAATAATGAAAAAAATATAATACTTTAGAAAGTAAATATTCATGTCATTGCTTATATAAAAATCATCAATGCTAGTGTGTATAGAAAAACGGAAAAAAAAGTTAGCAAAAAAAGAACAATAAAATGTTTGTAGGTATGTAAACGTTTAATCCTTCTGCAGGGAAAAGCGATTAGTCTGTGAATCTGGGAATTAGACAGACAAATTTTAAGTGCAATAGTTTTTAGGCCCGTATCTGAGGTTCCGTACCTGAAGGGTGCCAAATGCAATCCTATTATTAAGCCTCCACTGTCTGTGTCCGTCTGTCCATTAGCGGGCTGTATCTCATGAGCCGCAATAGGCAGACAGTTGAAATTTTGACAGATTGTGTCTTTCTATTGCCGCTATAACAACAATTAAATAAAGTTAAAAATTAAAGATCCTATACAAAAGCAACTGTTTTTATTTTTACTAAAGTAAAAAACATTACCCTTCCTTGGCAGTCGGGTAAAAAAGTAGTGTTCCCCTTCGTGTGCGAATCCGACTCGCACTTAGCCAAATTTTATTCATAATTGTTTTTTAGCGAAATCAGTGTAACATAACGCAATATCTATTACTAATTACTAGTTCAAAGATTACTATTTCGAAATTCGTAAATCTTTTCACAGTACAACAACGAAAGAAAAAAGAAATATGCGGCATCGCGAAACCAGTCAGCGAAATCTCGCTATCGTCAACAGACTCCACCGAAAAGTATACTGAAGAGTACTCCAAAACCCTGACGAGGCTACAATCCCCCATAGAGTCTCATTTCGCCGTCACTCCTACTACAGAGAGCAAGAATAGTTCACCAGCAAATGGCTTCACGAGTGTAGAGTGTGGCCAGTTACTATGCGATGAATTGGACAACCTAGCACTCGATGACGTTACCAAACACGCCCACAGCAAAGAGTCCATAGCTAATAGCGACGATCTAGTGCCTATACATTCATCTTCAGCCAGTATCGAAGACCTAGAAAAGAAACATTCCAAAGAAAACTCAACCAGCAAAGAATCGATCGCCTTATCCGATGACTTAGTCCCGATTCATTCGTCGTCGGTCAGTAGCGAGAATTTGAACAAGAAGTCGGCCAACCAGCTGGACGATTTGTTGAGCCCTGCTGAGGAGTCGATCTCGATGTTTACGCAGTTGACCGATAAGTTGACGGAGATGTCGGCCGCGGAGGGCGACAATGGTGTGGATACGGCGCACTATGTGTCTGATGACGAGGCTTGTAGACCTGAGGTATGTGGACTGTTTTGTATTAAAAATGATATGTTAGAAGGAGATGGCGGGGTGCACTAGTGCGCATTGTATGCAAAAATTGAACCATAACTTGTTTGTTTCAGAGGTGGACGATAGTAGATCTGCAATTCGGCATACCACTGTTTGACGAGACGTTATGTGAGAAAATATGCAAGTGTATAGTAGAGCGAATAGCTAAACCTGAACTGTAAGTATTTGTTAAATATGTATGTTATCATAAAATATATTAAAACAGTATGCCTGTTTTAATGTTTGTAAATGATTATATTTTCGTCGTTGCAGATTGGAGAAAGTGAAGGAAGACAATGAATTCATACGTTCAGATATATTGAAGTTTGTTTCACAGTGTCAGGTAAGATTTTTTTAAGACCAACATTAATTTAGACCCCTACCATACACAACATAAACAAACATAACAGCACGCCTTGTTTCCCCGAAGGGTTAGGCAGTGGTGTACGTATAGTACACCCACATTTCGCCAGTTGTAAGTCCCATGTAATATGGGGCGAGCCTATTGCCATCTACCGGGCACAAATCCAGACCCCTACCATCTTTTTACAAAACGAGATCTAACTTTAGCTCAGCCAGTTTTTGTATTTTGAACTTTAATAAGTTCTTAAATACAAAACTGACAACTTAGTGCCGGATTAAGCTGTCAGTTGTGTTTAAAGAACTGTGTCGATCACTGTTAGGCTCTTAATGTATTTTTAAATCACGAAGCGACGCGCGCTTGTCTTGTGGTTACCAACATCAAGTGTACAAACACGCTGTGAATGTGTGTGTAAGCGCAGGAGCTCTCGGTACCTTTCGAGACAATGGCGAAGTCGGAAGTGTGTGTGTGCTGACGCTACTCGTCTTCACGCACATTTACAGCGTGTTTGTACACTTGGTTACCACATGTGAAGCTTCGTGAGACAAAAATACTGTATTAAAAACTGTCTCGATGGTTTAAACCATGTCTAAAGAAAAACCTTGTTTTGTAATAAGAACGCTCAAGTTTTTCCCACAGATCGTAAAGCACTCTATTTTTTCTGAATCTTACTACGTGCTAATGAAACATGATGTGCCAGCCATTGGCATTGCATTGCATAAGTAACTCAACAAACCATATTTTTTGCAGGATTTGTTATTAAAATCCTTATATTTGGCAACCGGTAGTTTTATAATGAAATTATTTTCAGTACTACCCCGGCGAAGACATGGGAATCGTCAAGCGCGGTACTTTAGTTCCCCTGCCTAGAAAGAACCTGGCGTTTGAGAACGGCAGGATCAGCGAGTGGACCGGTAAATGACTGCCGGCTCGCTCGCACACGCCATATCTACCATTAGAGCGATAGAAATAGACGTATGTTTGTCGTTCCGGATTTGAGCTTTACTAGACGTTATGTAGAATGTTATTATTTTAAACTGTTGTATTGTCAGTGGATGGGGAAATTATTGTTAAAGGCCAGTTTCAGTGTCTGGATATACCAGATAAATTAAAACAGGACAGAACTAACATAACATTACACCTGTATTCCCCGAAGGGTTGGGGAGACGTGTCGCATACACCCACATTTCGCCAGATAAGTTACAATGTATTTATTACTTTTCCAAGAAGTCACAAATAAATCTTTTTAAATTGGATAGGATTGATTTTGGCGATTATCTTTAAAATAGACTATTCCTATAACCACTACAATACAACCTCATTACTGCGAGTAAACAGCTTCCTTAAATTAAAAAAAAAAACAGAAAGTAGTATTTACTTTAGCCATGTTCTAAATGTGAAATCTCTGTGTGTGACATATTAAAATATTTTGTGAAGAATAATATGGGTTACCGACTATCTAGTCGGAGCGCTGGGTACTCGGGTGATATCTACGTACGGTCAACCAGACGTCAGTAACCCTTGAACGATGAAAACAGCCCTTAGTGCTACGTAATAGAGGCGCTGTCAATGTCAAAGTTCATTGAAAGTGAAAGCATTGGGCGGCGCCGGCATTGGCTACCGGGCTGCCAAAGCGCGTTAAAAGAGGGAAAATTACAATTGGCGAGTTAGATTTGTCTTGGGATGCTATATCAATCAAATGTCTGATGTCTTTTTTTTTTTTTTGTGGATGGGAAATCATCAAATGACTTCTCCCGCTCTGGGCGGAGCGGGAGGGCGTGTCAGACTTTTACTGACTAAAACCCACCCGTGTTCCTTCTGTTGCCTGTGCCGGGGCCACGGTAACTCTTTCGAACATCCCGCAACCCTAGCTGGCATCGGCCCTAGCGGACCCCGTCAATAGTGCTGACATCTCTTTGAGGCGCGCGTGGAACACGACGCGCCGTCGACTCGGGCCTGGTCCTTACCGGACGGCGAGCTACCCATTGCTCGCCGTCCGCAAGCCCGCGCCTACGGTGGCCGGGAATCGGCTGCCGATTCCCGACGCCCAGGGCGTCTCCTGCGGCGACTAGGGGCGTGAGGGTGCAAAGCTTGCCTCTCCCTCACGCGTCCCGCCTCCTCCTTCACGAGCATTACTGCTTCGCAGAAGGAGGTAATGGCTTCCCATGCACTCTCGCTCCGTACCATGGCCTGGACCAGGGCCGGACGCGAGAGATCGCCGCCGCCGATCGCTTCCGCGAGGACACGGCGGTGCTCCGCCCAAGCCGGGCAGACCTCCACCGTATGCTCCACCGTGTCCTCCGGGCGATCCACACAGTGGTGACACCCGGGCGTTTCCTCCCGCCTTATCCGGAACAGGTACCTCCCGAAGCACCCGTGTCCGGTGAGGACCTGCGTCAGGCGGAAGGTGAGGACGCCGTGGCGCCTCTCCAGCCACTCCTCAAAGAGGGGACTTATCGCCGCAATTGTGGCGTGCCCAAAATGTCTGATGTCTGGTAATTATATTGAAGGTACACCTCGTGGTTGAGCCTTCTAGAATATTACTAAACTATGTGAGCAAAATTATAATTTTATTCCTTATAAATGTAATATAATTAAAAATATATTAATGTAAAAGAATAAAACATACGTCTTACGACATTGTTAAGAGATTCTAATTAATGTGCAACTTTAATTTTTGTTTTAAAATTGTTTTTTTCCAACGCTAATGTCAGTATTGTATTTGTTATTTCTTCATAATGGATCAGAGATTTATTTATTGTTATATTTGTACTTATAGATACGATTTTAATGATTCCTTGATTTTTTAAGATAAATGAAAGTATATTGTATGCCTGATTTACGTCTGAGTCAACGTCACTTTGTTCCTATAAGTTATAGTGAGATTATTTTCGCAGTAGACCGAGTCAAGACCTACTCTATAGTACCACTCTGAAACATCTTTTTGATACATAAAGGACACCCCTTATGTACTCACTTGTTCGGGTCGGCACAGCCAGGCGGCAAAATTAAATATAAAATATGTAGATTGTAGATATTATATGTTCGGGAAAAGCCGCTCAGCTTAGCTCGAATTGTGCCTAGCCGACCCGAACATGATTCAGCGAGGGCAGCCGAACAGAGTTTGTCAATCGGCACGACCCAAATGCAAGTCGAATATTGCTTCGGGTCGGCTGTAGATCAAACTCACAGAGCGATGCGACCTAAATCTTATTATTTCGGAGTAGTTGTTGACGCTAACGTAACATCAGAGTAACAGATATTGTATTAGTAACTGTGAGTGGAATTCTTAGATGGCGTTCAGAAAGCTGAATGAATTAAAGTGCAAAGCTCTTCCGATACTTCCTACCGTTCTGCCGCGAGATTGACCTGTGCTCATCGCAGATTCTACTCACCGTCACT
This sequence comes from Fissipunctia ypsillon, assembly GCA_947568875.1. Lineage (NCBI taxonomy): Eukaryota > Metazoa > Arthropoda > Insecta > Lepidoptera > Noctuidae > Fissipunctia > Fissipunctia ypsillon. The sequence goes on along the minus strand of OX387659.1, from coordinate 6,431,553 downwards.
ACTTAGAGCTGATTTAACCAGTCGGATATCTTTCCATCCGCGGAATAAAATTGACGTCTGACAGTTTTTGTATGGAACATCTGTCAAAAATTAAAAATTTATTCGCTGGATTAGACTTATAATAGGTATAAAAATTTGGTCGAATTCGCTCTAAAGTAGAATACACGTGTGGTAGTAGTATAATCTTTAACTTTTGTACCCTTAAGGGTAGACAGCCATAGCTATTATACAAGGTGGAACAGGACGATTGACATTCCTTTAGACCACGTAAAGAGAATCATGTTCTTTACCCGTATACAAAAAATAAATCAAATCCAATGAATACTTTAAAAAACAGGAAGTTATTTTTCAACATGATGTAGGTCTGAGTCCGTAATAATAGGTAAACATTGCCGCCGCCGCGCCCCGCACCCCGCACCGCACCGTTTGGTCCGTGACTTTTCGTAGATAAAGCGTGTTTACTTTTTATGCAGTTGATTCTGCTATTTATTTTGTTTGAAAATTGCAATTTTTTAATGTTCCATTAACTACTAATATTCGTGTTTTAAAATGTTTCGATGGACTAGTACTGTGCTCGTTTTAATTTAATGTCTTACGTCCAGATCCACTTTGTATACTTATACTAGTAAGTATCCGTCCCTTATGCCTCGACCACACTTTGAGATTGAATCCGTCAATTAGAAGAGAACAGAAGGAATGTTTTGTTTCTTTATTTTATTTATTGTAAAGAGTCAGCAAGTGTGGTGACGCCATAACACAAGCAGTCTTTTGCTTGTAATATAACACAAATTAATCAACTTTATGTTTTTATAGCTTACCTCCGTTTTTATTATAATAAGATAACAATAAAGTATTTGTAAATAATTCTGATTTTTTTTCCAAGTCAATTATCTTTTTGTATGTTTGGTATAAAAGTATGCTATGAAGAGGAAAGGGCCAAAGTTAACACCTTGGAGTATATTATTTTACACTACTTAGGCCGACGATGTTCTCTTTATTGTATAAGTAGTTATAATATACTAGCTGTGCCCCGCGACTTCGTTCGCGTGGAAGTCGTAAGATACACAGTATACTAAAATAACAGCCACATTTTAATAAAACTGCCTCGTCCCCCGACCCGCCGCGTTGCATCGCCCGCTCGCGCTCTTACCTCGTTTTCGCTAAATGTTCTTTCTTTTTTCTTTTTGCTCGGCTCTAAGGGTCGTAGCATGATGTTAAATAGCCTATAACTATCCTCGAGAATTGGGTTACCAAATGCAAAAAGAATTTTTCAAATCCGACTTTGTTCACAATTTCATGGGTTTTAATTTTTTTGCGCGGAACCCTAAATATTTTTCTAAAATAAGTTACTCCCTGTAACATCAACTATCTGCCAGTGAAAATCCCGTCAAAATCGGTTCAGCCGTTTCGGAGATTAGCCGTAACAAACAGACAGATAGACCGACAGACAGACAGACAAAAAATTTTAAAATTGCTTTTTTATTATAAGTATCGTATATACAGTGGATTTCATTTATTACGACCTTGGTTGTAGCGACCATTTACCTATAGCGACGTTAAATCTAAGTCCCTTGAATTTAAAGCATACTTTAGTACAAAATTCATGTGGCTATAGCGACTTTGGATGTAACGCCGAGTTCGGGTGTAGCGACTGTTTTTAATGAATCATTTGTAACAAATTCCTAGAAATCCCATGCAGATATTGCGACCGGAGTCGGCCGCCAAAGACACAAAGATTTTTTTCTTTCACAAACATTTCTTATCTTTTGTTTACATCCATTGCACACAGATGGTCAGCAAGTGTGGAGACCTTTACCTTTTGTTTATAGATATCAACTAAGTAGGTAGGGGAAGCGTGTACGTTTCGGAGCTTTTATGGTTCAGTTACAAAGTGATATTCTGAGTAGCAACTGGGTTTAGTAAACTTTTGAATAAGTATGGCTGCTAGACGCACATTCACTGTTAAAGAAAAGGCGGAAATCATTTCAAAATTGAAAAACGGTGAAAACAATGCTGATTTGTGCAAAGAGTACAAAGTTTCCCATTCAACAGTATCTACGATGTGGAAAAACCGTGATAAAATATTAGAATGCTTTGAATCCAAATCCTTAAAAATTAAGAAAAACCGCAAACCGACGCATCAAGATATCGAAAATGCCCTTCTAATGTGGTTCAAAGCCCAAAGAAGCCAAAACGTACCTTTGAGCGGTCGTCTGCTGCAAGAAAAGGCTAATCAATTTGGCAGACTGTTTGGAAAAATGGATTTTGAGTGTTCGGAAAGCTGGATATACCGATTTCGTCAACGACACGATATTGTAGTAGGCAAAGTTTGTGGAGAAGCCGCTAGTGTATCGCAAAGTGACTGTGACAACTGGCTAAAAACAGTTTTCCCAAAATTGACTGAAGGTTATACTGATAGCCAAATATGGAACGCTGACGAGACAGGTTTGTTTTTTAAGTTAACTCCTGACAAAACCTTGAAATTTAAAGGGGAAAAGTGCGTTGGTGGAAAATTATCAAAAGATAGAATCACCGTGCTTGTTGCATCAAGTATGGCAGGGGAAAAAAGAAAATTATTGGTCATAGGCAAGGCAAAAAAACCCAGATGTTTCAAAAATGTTAAATCTTTGCCAGTTGATTACGAAGCAAACAAAAAGGCCTGGATGACTTCAGAGATTTTCGAAAAAGTTCTACGCAAATGGGACTCCCAGTTAAGAAATAACAAAAAGAAGATCATTTTATTTATTGACAATTGCCCAGCTCATCCTAAAATAGAGAATTTGACCAACATAAAACTGGCATTTTTACCACCAAACACTACATCAATGATTCAACCGATTGATCAAGGGATAATTAAAACCCTCAAAAGTCATTATAGGAAGATTTTAGTACAGAAAATGATGAACGACATTGAAAACTCGGCAGGCCCGTTTTCCGTTAATATTTTAGATGCCATTGAAATGGTAACTACGGCATGGGCTCGGGTGACTCCAGATACGATCAAAAAGTGTTTTCTACACGCTGGGTTCCGTAAATCTTCGGCTATCACAACAATTGACGACGACTCCGATGATGAATTGGACATACCATTGGCACAACTGACTACAGTATCATCAAGCGGAACAAATGTTGCGGACTGGGCAACATATGTTGATATTGACAGTCAACTTATCACTACTAGCGATTTGTCCGATAGTGAAATTGTTGAAACTGTTGTTCCATCACATACGACGCAAGATGAGGAAAATGAGGAGGAAGAAGAAGATTGCAAGGAAGGTGAGATTCCTACAACTAAGGATGTGTTAGGTGTTGTAACAAAGCTTAAAAGATACTGTTTATTTGGTGATGGAAAGGATATTATAGATATTGAAGAAGTAATGAAAATAGAATACACCCTACAGCGTACACTAGCACAAAAAAATAAATTGAAGCAAACTAATATTACACATTTTTTTAAATGTACCGGTGAATAACTATGTGTGCAAATATTTTCAATAATAAATGAATATAAACTACACATGTGTACGTGTCTGTATCTCTTTACCTTTGCCTGTAACGACTTCCGGATATAACGACGAAAATAGAGTGGTCCCTTCATTGTCGTTATACCCGAAATCCACTGTACTTTCTTATGCCTTTGGTAAAAAGTTGTTATTTTGACATTACATACGAAATGCTAGATATGTTCCGAACGACCATATAAGGCCGGCCACATACAGTCAGAATTCCGTTTCGGAATCCCGTTTCGAAATATCGATTCGGAATTTCTGAAGGCAGCAAATTCAAAACCCCTTCCCTTCGCCTTGGCCTTCGGAAATTCCGTAACGATATTTCGAAACGGAATTCCGACTGTATGTGGCTGGCCTAATAAATGAATAGAGTCCAAAAATCATGGAATGCGCAAGGTGCATGTGTATTATTTCTTCATTATTTACTAGCTTTTTCGCGCGGCTTTGCTGGCGTAGAGGTCGGAAATTATCCCACGGGAACGTAATACCGGGATAAAAAGTATCCTATGTGTTAATCCAGGTTATAAACTATCTGTGTGTCGAACGTCCAAATCCGTTCAGCCGTTTTTGCGTGATTGAGTAACAAACATACAAACGTTTATATTTATAATATTATTAGTAGGATATTGACATTATAATTGGCATGATCATAATATTGTAGCGGTCATTGGGTTTGGTCTTAGAGGATGTTTACGGGTCGATTAGATCAATGTGATGGAACATAGTGAAATGCATGCGGCAAACCCACTGTGGGGCTTACATAAATACAAGTAACAATATATCTACAGCGTGGGGCTTTAATGGTGACATTAATTTAACACACGTATACGGTTTCGCGTTTTCGTTTTATTAAGATATTTTAATTTCACCAAACGTTATTATTTATTGATTTATTTACAATTTTCTAAAATAGCATTTTGGAGCAACCTGTACTTAAAGAACTGTAGGCGCAGAGGTCATTTGCCGGGGTAACATCGCATCAATGGAAAATTGCGAAAGGTAGGGGAATTACTGCGACTTGAAGGAAAGAGAGAGCGTGCGTCGGCGCAGGCGACGCGCGCCCCTTCCACCCGCCCCTTCTAAGAAACGAAGTTCTTTTGTTTTGTTTTTGTAGTTCTAGCTGGGCTCTTGTCCTTGACACACTAACACTCGTGCGTGCGCGTAAATATTACGTCGTGTATTGTTGTGTGTTCCCTAGTGCTTGTTTAAAAACCTGTGATCGTGATGTCAAATACACATCCAAACTATACGGCAGCGGAATATGCGAACATGGTCCTAATTTACGGAGAATGTCTTCAAATCCGCCGTTGCGATAAGAACGTATCGCGAGAGATATGGCAATTCGAGACAATGCCCTACTAATCCTCGAAGTATTGTCGGAGATCTTCAGCGCATCCGCAAAAACCAGCCTGTGGATACGCCTCTAGCCCTTTGTATCCGCCAACGCGGTGGTCACATTGAAAACTTTTAAGTTTAAAGTAGCGATTAATAGTAAAGTAGTGATTTCATAGTGGTAATAACTAATAAGAGAGGATGATAAGCGATTGATTACACTGATTACGCAACTCCGTAATTAGTGTAATTTGTCGTCAAAGGATCGGACGAATCGTATGGACGGCAGCACATCAAGCTACTGCAATCTTTCAAATTTCTTTAATAGATTTTCAACTTTATCGCTAAAGCATTAGGTTCAAGGTTGATTGGGAAAATTTGACAGTTTCGGGTAGCTTGACCTGCTGGCGTCTGTACAAAGCGCATTGCGTGGTTGCCAGCACGCGTAGCGAGGCGTTGCCGTTCTGAGTCGAACGTAAGTCAGCTGGTAAGTATCTTCATGAATGAATCTTTTGCACAGAGTGATCCCATTTTAGTTATTATTTTTTATTATTTAGTTTGTTTGAAAATTTCAATTTTTCAATTTATGAATTATTTTATCTTATTATAATGTATATGATTACTGACCACTAGCCCTACCCGTGTGTTAAATTAATGTCGCCATTGTAGCGGCACGTTAATTCAAACACTAGGTATGCATTGGGGATGATTGTACTTTCTGCCCGACTACCACAGAGGGAGGGTAATGTTTTACATGACTTAATTTCATGATTTCTTGATAAACTGCAAAATAAATTAACTGGCAAAGCTGACATCACTTTGTCGTCCATCCATCATCGTACCTACCTGTCTGTGCTATGCGTCATCAAACAAGTTGGCGAAAAGCCATCAAAATAATTAGGATGGTAAAGTGTATACAGGGTGTGGCGTAAATAGTGGTCCAACGTTAAGGGGTCGATACACCGTATATTCGGCTATCACATACCACAATTTTGAATAATTTTTTCCATAGGTCTCAGAATAAAATATTTTTTATTATTTTTTGAAAAATTGACACCTTGCTTTACTAATTTGGCTGTAAGTAATATCTATACTTAAATAACATTATTTTTTATTTTGTTTATATCTCTAGAATACATGTGCTAGCACATGCTAAAATCATTTTAAAGATACTAAAGAGAAAAATGTGTTTATTTCAAAATTCAACTCGAATTTCTAGAAAATTATGTGACTTGGGGTGCTAACCGGTGTAAAAGAGTTCTACATTGTCGGTGCCCATTACGTTTAAAACATGTCCAATTAATGCGGATTCTAAAATTGTATAATGGTGCCGATTCTCTTGTCACAAAATTCTGTAGACTAAAAATTACCAAAATTTAGTTTATTCCTGTCAAACGACGTTGCCTTAAATATTGACTTATGTGACACAGTTTCACAGCACTAAAGTCATTTAGAAAGGCAATTTTGCTATTCTGCTTTTGACGTTTTTCATCAAAAAATTTGATTGTCAAACTAAATCAGACTATTTTTAATCGCGTTAAAAGGTGTCAAATAAAAATAGCTGTCATGAACTATTTACAAAGCACATTTCTCTTCGAGTTCTTGAATGTATGGAAGCTTATGTGATTGCAGCTGTTGTCGATACGGCAGAAAGGAAAATAGGTAATTAAATTATTGTTATTAGAATACAATACGAAATGCATTCGTGAAAACATTATGGGATCTTTGTAGTGAACATCTAATGTAGGAACTACATCATGATTTGGAAAAGAAGTGGTTAATTATTTGATTTTGCTCAGCTTTTTCTGCACTTCACTTTCATTCACTCTTTATTTTAATTTTCGACAAATCTTGGTCTATGGTCTAGGTACTCAACTTAGCGATTGTTTAACTCGATTTTAGTTGTGTCAACATTGTTTATAGGTTTAGAGAATCTTGTTTGCAGATTAACTTTTAAAATTATCATAACCAAAAATAAGAAATTTTAGTGATAGTTTAGTTTAGTTTGGCGTACAAGAGTATTGGCACTAATATCTGAATCCATTATTTTAAAAAAGATAGCCATTTCTATTGAAAAGAAGCTGAATTTACATAACTATAAAAGTAAGAAAAAAAACTTCATATTCGGTCCAAAACAACCAATGCTTTGCATTTTGCGTACATGTAACGAATTTAAATAAAATTGTGTATTTTTTAAATACAGCCATTTTTTAACAGAAGTGGCTTTATTTTTGTTTTACTAATGGAATCAGTTATTCCATAATTAATTTCAAAAATTATATTTTTAAAATCTGCATTAACCAGAGAAGTTTTTAAAATAATGGGCACCAACAGTGTAGTACATTTTGTTTTACACCATTCGCGACCCAAGTCAGCTATGTAATTTTCTGGTACAATATGGTTTTGACCGTATAGATCATCGGGTGCTTCTTCGTAAGCTACTTTCCGTAGGAATTCACGGTGATCTATATCGGTGGTTTTCATCATACATACATAATCGAACGCAGGCTGTGGTTTTACGTGGATACACGTCTGGGCCCTAATTCACTATGACCACTTAGTGATTCCTTACTTCGAAATCACGTCAATTCCTTAGCTAATTACGACATCTGCTAATAACGTATTCTCTTTGACACAATGAACGAAACCGCGCGAAATGAACGCGATGTTGGCGTGGTTTGAACTGTCAAAATACCACGCTTGGGAACCGTACGGAATCGTCAGTTTACAGTTAAAAGTTTTAAAAATTTGAAGATTATGTTGTGTTCTGTGTTTGTGTCGGGTGTATTTCAGCATAATTTATATTGTAAAAAGTAAGAAATAATTGTTTTTCATATACAGGGTGTCCGGTAATTAATGGATAACCTTGCGATAGCATATAATAGACCCTATGGCCGTTCTAAAAAAAATACAAAAAAAATGTATATCCCAAGTAAGTAAGTAAGTACCTAAGATATAATTTTTTTAGAAAAAAATTCTGTGTAATTTCTAGTCACATTATTTATTGCCTCTCTGTCGGCGGCATAGTCAACGTACAATATTATAACAACAGATAACCGATGGAATTCATTCATTTGTGGTTGTGGTGATGAAAAATGTAAAAAAAGTTAGTATTCTTTTTCAAAAAAATCTTAGTTATTACTTGGGATATATTTTTTTTTTGTATTTTTTTTAGAACAGCCATAAGGTCTATTATATGCTATCGCAAGGTTATCCATTAATTACCGGACACCCTGTATATGAAAAACAATTATTTCTTACTTTTTACAATATAAATTATGCTGAAATACACCCGACACAAACACAGAACACAACATAATCTTCAAATTTTTAAAACTTTTAACTGTAAACTGACGATTCCGTACGGTTCCCAAGCGTGGTATTTTGACAGTTCAAACCACGCCAACATCGCGTTCATTTCGCGCGGTTTCGTTCATTGTGTCAAAGAGAATACGTTATGAGCAGATGTCGTAATTCAAGGTTATCCATTCTTTACCGGACACCCTGTATACATACACCAGGGACATTGAAATATCATGCTTTATAAGAACTTTATAAAATATTGTCGAAAATGCTTTCTATGTGACCACACTAATATTAAATACCTTGGTTTCATTCACTTTGCTAAACATTTTCCATATTTTATAGAAAAGATTCCAAAGTAACTAGTAAAAACTTGTATATAAATAGTGTAGGTGGCAAATGATAATACTTATGATTCTTCCCTTCAATCACGAAATGATCCAATCCAGTTATTGGTGGTCCAGTAATATATTATTTCGAAATCTACAAGAACCCTCAAAACAAATAAAATGTACATGTAAACAAAATCACTGACAACTCTATGAAAACATACGCAAGTAGCTACGTTCAAAAATTTTAACACTGCTGTCAAATATTATCATTGTATGTTTTTGTTAATTTTCCAATAGATTTAAAAACCTAAAATTACGTTTTTAATGTCATAAATAATATTAAAATATAATAAAAAACGATACTTTAGGCATTATTGATGTTCAAAATGGAATATTTCCAATTACTAGTTTTAGGATCAAATACTGCCGAACAAAATATCAAAACGCACGCGTGATTTCATAATGTGCCATAGACAATTTCTCTTGGACCATACAGAATATGACATTTCGATTCCTTGCCGTTACATGGTTTTCAACAAGACACGGTACTGACGTGGTTTGCACGTGGTAAGATATAAGCGGGGAATAATAATTACCGTACAGAATTGGGGCCCTGGATGGAAATCTGTCCCATCAGGAGTGCCCCAAGGCTCAATCTTGGGACCGCTATTATTTACAATATTTATTTTGGACATAAAAAATGCTTTAAAAACTCACATATTATACGCAGATGACATGAAGATCCTAAAGTCCATACGCACATTATCTGATACTGAGCTACTTCAGTCAGACCTTGACAGATTCGTACAATATTGCAAAACAAACAAACTACAACTAAATGTATCCAAATGTTTTCACGTGGTATTCACCCGCCAGAAATCTATTATTGGCCCAGGGTATACACTGGACGGTACCTACGTGAGTAGAGAAACCAGTGTCAGGGATCTTGGGTGTGGTACACGACAGCAAGCTGCTTTTTGATAACCATATAGAAACAGTTGTCAACAAGGCGTTCAAAGCCTTGGGCTTCATTATTAGAGCTTGTTCTAGTTTTCGCTCCCTAAAACCATTAAAAGTCCTTTATTGTTCTCTAGTGCGCAGCCACCTTGCGTACGTTTCTCAAGTATGGAACCCTCAATACGAGATTTACAAATCTCGTATTGAGTCCGTTCAGAGGTTTTTGCGGTACTTGGACTTCAAGGCTGGGCAATTCTCAGTCGACTATGAACACCGTTGTAAGCGATATCATGTTTTACCGTTGGAAGTAAGACGTAATATCAGTGACATCTGTTTTTTAGTGAACATCGCAAACGGCTCGGTTGATTGTCCCGAATTACTCAGCAAAATACTTCTTCGCACTAATATAGGCAACTTTTATCAGCACTGCTGTTAAATTTTTAGTTAAAATGAGGACAATGGTGTGGGTTACATGTTTGTTAATCTTAGTTTAAGTATTTCTTTATAATCTGTAGCGTGTAACTGTTTTTTGTCCCGAATAAATAAAATAAAAATAAAATAAAAACAAAACTTGAGAAAACGGCCTCTACTCCATGTACCATTCGCATCGACAAAGTACAGGCGCAACGCCTTTTGCATACGTAGTGTTATAGCTCTCAATAGTTTACCATCACATCTGGAAATTGATTTATTTTGCACCAGCGCACATAAAATTAGAAAGATTCTAAACAAGGAATATTTTGGTGACAGCCATAAATAGCTTTTAATTTTGATTTTGATGTTGCATGACTTGACATACCAAATATTTATTATCTCGACGTATATACCAATGTGTCTACATCGCAATCGGTTTACTTGCTCAAATCGCTGTTACTGGTCAACGCAAGTAACTTTTGCTATTTAGATATATACAGGGTGTGGCGTAAATAGTGGTCCAACGTTAAGCGGTCGATACACCGTATATTCAACTATCACATACCACAATATGAAACTTTTTTTCCATAGATCTCAAAATAAAATATTTCTCTATTCTTGCTTAAAAGTTTTACGCCTTGCTTTACTAATTGAGCTGTACAGTTCAGTTCTTTTTGAATAGAAATGGCTACAACTTTTTTTAAAATTATAGAATCAGTTATTATCATACTATTTTAGAATCTGCATTAACTAGACAAGTTTTTCAAATAATGGGCACCGACAGTGTAGTACATTTTTTTTACACCATTCACACCCTAAGTCACGCAATTTTTTAAACATTTGAGTTACATTTTGAAATAAACACATTTTTCTTTATTACCTTTATAATTACATTTACAAAATTACTTGCATGCACACGTATTCCACAACTATAAACCGAAAAAATAATGAAAAAATAATGTCATTTACAGAAATGACAGCCACATTAGTAAACCAAGGTGTACATTTTTAAAAAAAGAATAGAAAAATATTTTATTTTGAGATCTATGGAAAAAAAGTTTCAAATTGTGGTATGTGATAGTTGAATATACGGTGTATCGACCGCTTAACGTTGGACCACTATTTACGCCACACCCTGTATATATGTGGAAGCTTGTAATTAGCAAATGTTACTATTTATACATGATATTTATATTTGTTATTAGTTTGTAAGCTTTCTTTAAAATTAAATTAAATAAATTAAACATTAAAATAATAATAATAATATGTACAAGTATATAAAAAAGGGAGGGGGTAAATAATCAGAGGGCATCAAAAAATTCATCCGCATCGCTGTCAACAGGAAAAGTGCCCAGAAGGCTGGCAGCATTGCACAGTGTGATAAGATCTCGGATTTTGTGTCATCGTGTTTTTATTGAGTTAATCGATAGAGTCTACAATTCCGACGATTAGAGTAAAACTCCGGGTTCGCTAAGACTTGTACTTTTTTTTAAAAAAAATGTCAAAGTTTCGCAATATCCGACTTGAAAAACGAAAAAAAAATCATTATAATTTAATGGAAGTACTTATTCCAGAATTTATTTATTTTATCGAGAAAAGGTATAATAGCCGACCGTTGTACCAATTCCTGTTGCTTTAGTATGAATGGGTCGAGAGATATGATTTTTTTTCTCATTTTTCGTTTTCATTTTTTTATTCATCTAAACCGCAGTAGTAGGTGGCCATTCCTACATCAAAAAATTGCTGATACTTTCTTTTATGTGTAGTATTAATTCCAAAACCAAACTCATTGGGTTCCAGGAGTTATTGGAAATTCAAAATTTTCCTTAGGGTTGTCACTTTCATGTATCCGAAAAAAAACCAATACGAATATATTTTATTTGAAAAAAAAATGTGTTTTAATTTTTATCTAATAACTAATATGGAGTTGGCTATTCGAAAGGAAAATGTATATGAATTTTTAAAATATTATGTGGGCTAACCGAACTAAAATTCATCTTCATTGTTAGTTACAATTAATTCAACATGTGAATAATCATCGATGGCTAGATTTTGTTCATTAACAGGTCTCAACAAAGACAATGCGGCCGGTGGCAATGGGATTTTTTTAGCCTTTTTTTTTCTCTCTAAGAGGTTGTAATCAGAGATAATGGGATCCGATGAGACTAAAGCTCTGTGAAAAAGGTCAAACATAGTTGCTTCACGAGATTTTTTTCTGGTATGGTGCTCTCTGTCAAACCTCCAAAATTTGTTGCGTGACTCAGCCGCTTGTTCAGAGAGCATGCCAATAGGTAAATTTGATTTTTCTATAATTTTCGACCCATGTACTAAAATTTTGTGAAGCGTGATAGTCATAGGATGCCATCCATACTTCGCAACATATTTGTATGCCAACTCTTTGCAAAAAGTTGCGAATTTTTCAAAGTCAATTGGCAGGTTACTAGACAAAACTGTTAAAATAACATATAATCCATCTAATAGCCACTGTTCAATGTTCAGAATGTTTGCAAAAGTTCCTCGGTTTCTATCAGAAAGAGCAGTGCGTGCAGTGTTTCCGTCGTTAGTGGTCCCTGAAGTTGGACGGACAACATCTACCAAAAGTCCCATTTCTTCTCTGATTTTAGCCTGGATTATTTTTTTACGGTCCTCGACTAATCGGCTCTCTTCTGACCTTTGAGGGATCCTCCATTTTTTAACCTCTACTTTATATCCCAGGTTTAATAAAAATTCTAAGGCCCTTATCCAAGAATGAAGTGGACTTATGCCATGCACCAAACGTTCTTCTATTACTGGTTTGGAGAATGCTAACTCTAAATTGTTGAATTGCGATGAGGTCAAATCGCAATATGGGCAACGTAACTGAGATGGCGTACAAAGAATTGCATTCAGGACTTTCCCATCAATAGCTGCACAGTATAATTCATATTCAACAACTTTTATTGTATGCCCTCTCGAGGTTTCAGTTATAATGGGGGTAAGATTTTGTATTTGATCCTGAATAGACTGTTTCTCCCAAATAATTAATTCTTTCGTTTCTTTTTTATACTGCAAGTGTAACGGTCTACAGTAACGAAAAGATGACGGTGCAGGGTTTACCCAAATAACATCATTGCTGTCTTTAGTTACAACCTGCAATGGCGTAAATGTCGTCGCAAAAAGACTATTTTCGTCACCTTCTGCATCTGAGAATGATTGTTTATATAAAGATTGCCCAGTGCTTCCATCAAAGCCCCAGTTACCCCTTAAAATGCAATCTACTGCTTGAATGCTTTTTTTGGTACAATAGTTGATGAGGACTTCATCACATAATTTAATCACCTGAGTAAAAGTGTGGTTGACTAAACTTTGAAAAGGCACAGATGCTTCTCTTTCAGACACCTGCACCTGGTCAGGATAACATGTTTTTTTAGCCTCTTGAATTTTATTATACGGGGGGTATGCATCGAATCCACGTCTTTTAAGATCTAATCGAATTGCACTGTATGTTTCGACAGACATATTTCTATCAGTTATCATAGCCAGAGCTTCGACAGGTGTGCATGGTTCTGGAGATGTCTGAACTTTTTTAAGAATTTCTGTTGGAGCAGTCTCAGATTCTAGACAGAGACATAATAGTGTCTCTAAATCTTTAGCAGATGAATGTGGCAGATTTTGTCCTCCGATTTTAATAGATTGTACAAACGCTTGTATTTTCTGGACATTTGGTTCGTTGTCTAAGGCTTCCGAAAGTTTTCGCTTAGATCTATATTGTTGGCTTCTGCTTAAAGCCATAAACCTCTTGGATTTCGGAGAAAAGAGAGATTCGTTATTAGAAACCGTTGCTGATGAAGTTTCATCATTATCAAGAACTGATATCAAATGACCACTAACAAGAGTACCACTAAGCCAATCTCGTTTTGTTTTAATAAAATAGGACTCATTAAACTTACAACGCTTAAAGTAATCTTGACTCTTTGATAAAAACCGTGAGTGTTTGTTTCAACTCCTCGTCAGTTTGTGAAAGTTGATATTCAGAGCCAAAATAATTGACAACCATACTCAATCGTTCGGAAAGCGGCAGCTCCTTTGCTTTACCCTTAAACAGCTTAAAGGCTTCCATTCGAGTTAGTATTTTTGTACCAGAAGAATGTCCTTCACGGTGATCTGTCTGTTGATACGCATAGTTAGGGCTCTGTTGGTTAGTTAAAAACATCTCGTCGTCTGAATCGGTGTCAGTTGGCAATGCTATAGTCGTCTGTGTTGAAATTCCAGGTTTATTTGTTGGTTTTTGATTAGTTTCCATTGTTGTTCCCACAAGTAGGGTCGATAGAAGGTCCACCCCCGGGTGTGCGCCCCTGTAAAATATATATTGAAATCAAGGAGTAAGAAAGTTTTTAAGCCAAATGTGAATTTTGCTATCTGCTATTGAAAAAGAGGTTTGTCACTTTCTCTGATGGTTACTTTTTTTTCAGTTTTTATTTTATAACACCAATCAATCTGCCTAGCCTTTTCCCAACTATGTTGGGGTCGGCTTACAGTCTAACCGGATGCAGCTGAATACCAGTATTTTACATGGAGCGACTGCCTATCTGACCTCCACAACCCAGTAACTGGGTAGTACGACACCCCTTGGTAAGACTGGTTGTCAGACTTTTGGGCTGCTGATGGCCCGTAACGACTGTCAAAGATCTATGAATGCTTTCTGCGGCACGGAGGAGTGTCGGTATGTAAGGATGGTCTCCCATCCATGGACCAACCCCGGCAAGCGTAGCTTAACCTGATGGATCGACCCGTGCGGCTGTTACTACTTAGCCACGAGCTCGAGTTTTTGTTTTATAACGCCACAGCTGGACAAAAGCATTTATCATATGATTTCCAGAGCATTTAATATACCAGTCTTGTCCAGGAGACTAATTACTAACATAGACTTGCAAAAAGTAAATCGTCGGTCCAGATGATGTCATGTTGTCATACAACCACATTCATTATGACGATCACTGTATTTTTAAGTAAAAAATCGTGAATTTGAGTTGATACCCTGTTCATCCAAACGAACAAAATGTAGATGCCCTGTAACATTTTGCTAAACCATGAAATTTTGCTTGCCGTATTTTATTCTAGCTGAACATGTATGATTGTGCCATATAATATAAGCAATAAGACTATACTTAACCTTTTGAACGCCATTGTCATATATACGTGACAAGCAAGCACGTGCCCTGTAGGTACGCCAACGACACAAATATGTGACAAATAATGCGGTGCACTTTATCACGAAATAAACAATTAAATCATTACTTTTGTGTGTTTTTATTTGTATACCTTAAATATTTAAGCTCTTGTCCATATTTAATTGCTTGAAATGAATTAAATTATACCATGGATATAGAGAAATTTGATGACAAAAAAGAGAAATTAAACATTTAAAAAGTGTGGCTTGGCGTGGAGGGCATGCGCGTGCGTTTATGCTCTGGCGTTCAAAAGGTTAATATACAGTTATCCGAATACAGAAACTATGAGAAACTTACTTATGAGCAGTCCTGCCTTCGCACTTCGCAAACAACTCCTCATCGGTCATCTTAAACACATCTTTCTTATCACCATCATCCTCCGACTCATATTCCCGTACTCTCTCTACATTATTAGCTCCATTAGTTAGCACCGCAGTTCTGACAAAGTAATCTGCGTACTGTTGTTCATTTTCAGCATCATTTTGTTTCTTATTTAATTTCCAAGTACTGTTTGTGATAACAAATTCTATTTCGTCTTTTGTTTTGATTTTTTTTGTTTTACCGTTTTTCTCTTTGACCTGGAACATAACAGTTTAAAATTAGTACATGTTATAGATACAGTATAATGACCAAGAGAATTTTTGATACTGGATTGTGGACTTTAGAGGATTGTGATAAGCTTAATTTTTATTAGTTTATGAGTTCTTGAAATCCCCCAGTTCATTTACCAAACTGCATAAATAGCAATTTATGTGTGCAAATGATTAATAAATGTGTACTGTTCTGTTTACAACACAGATGATTGGTTGATAATGACGATTGAAATAAAATAAAAAATTAAGAAACATTATTTTAGAATGAACATCATTTTTTTATTTTTATTTTTTATTTTTTGTGGGTGTACTATAGGTACACCTCTGCCTAACCCTACGGGGAAACAAGGCGTGATGTTATGTTATGTTATTTTAGAATTATTGGTTATTATAGCCAACTTTGGACAACAAGAGATATCTAACACAGAATACGTAAAACATGATCACCAGTTAAATTATGTTAAACTAGCTGTGCCCCGTGACTTCGTTCACGTGGAAGTCGTAAGATACACAGTATACTAAAATAACAGCCACATTTTAATAAAACTCCCTCGTCCCCCGACCCGCCGCGTTGCATGGCCCGCCCGCGCTATTTGTTCAAAATTTCATGGTTTTAATTTTTTTGCTCGGAACCCTAATTCTTTTTCTAATAACAAAGTAGCCCAAGTTACTCCTTATAACATCTAAGAGACAATTCCCGTAATTTTATAAATGTTCAGTCTGATCTCAGTGTCAATATGTCAAAAATACCTATAATTTCCCTACATTTTTGACATTTGATTGTCGCTGAGATGAGATTGCAACTAGATTTTGAACATTTTTAGTTACGGGATTTGGGCTTCTGAAGCCCAATTCCCAATAAAATGCCCCTCAGATCTCAGTCTCAATGTGTCAAAAATACCTATATTTTCCCTACACTTTTGACAAGTTTTTGACATTTAATTGTCGTCGAGATGAGATTGCAACAAGATTTTGAACACTTTTAGCTACGGGAATTGGGCTTCAAAGTCCCGTCATAATCTGTCCAGCCGTTTCGGAGATTAGCCGGAACAAACCGACAGGCAAAGACCAAAATTTTTAAAATTGATTTTTGTTATAAGTAGGTATACCGTATAAACTTTCATAAATTTAGTAAAAAGCTGTTGTTTTGACCTTACAAACAGACACTTCAATTTTTTTTTATTTGTATAGAAGATGTATATTTATAGAAAAGGGTAGGTACATTCCTTGGCACCAGTAATCTATTTATTACACAGTACACACCTCTACATTAGCAGCAGCTTTATCATACAGGGTAGTCCACCAGTGCTCATTGAACTCGGCCGCAGCATCGTGACCCACTCCCGCCACGCTACGCTTCAATTTAGGCTTCAGAGCCTCTGATATGCCATTCTCATGTTTACCAAGTCCTTTGCCTGAAAAACAAAGCTTTTTAAATTATTTATGTCACGGAATAGGAAATACGTGGAATAAATGCAATCAGAGACTGGAGTTTACGAATCATAACTAAATTTTGGTATTTACCACAGAACAGAAAAATCTATTCTGTGGTTGTTTACATTGATTTGTGTACAGAAATACATTCAAGACTTTTGGTTAATTAGGTGATAAATTGAACTATGATAGATGAAAGCAAGAGGCAGTAACACTTATAAATTATCAAGTCTTTGTAACTTTAAAATAAATGCTATGTAAACGGGTGCTTGAAAATAAAATTCGTAACTTAAAAAATTAAAGTAATTACCATCGGTCCAGCCTTATTTCTCTAGCTGCTTACGTGCAAAATCCATTATCGGGTAACGTGAAGGGCTTTTATCCCATTTGTTACACTTACAGCTCTCAAAAAAATCAAAACAGAAACTAAATATAACCTATTTGCGAAACATGCTTTAGTATGTCTACGATTTTATGACAGTTCACAGATTACTAATATGTAGCAACAGCTGTCCAGCTGATAACATAGATAACATATCAACTTATGACACTGTCTTGATGACTTGACGGCCATACTATAGTGTGCCCACTGCCTGGTACTGCCCGGGCAGTAAGTCTAACATGTCTCCCATATTATTATTATAATCTTCGGCCTTTGCACAGTGTGATAAGATCCCGGATTTTGTGTCATCGTGTTTTTATTGAGTTAATCGATAGAGTCTACAATTCTGACGATTAGAGTAAAACTCCGGGTTCGCTAAGACTTGTACTTTTTTTAAAAAAAAATGTCAAAGTTTCGCAATATCCGACTCTTGAAAAACGAAAAAAAAATCGTTATAATTTAATGGAAGTATTTATTCCAGAATTTATTTATTTTATCGAGAAAAGGTATAATAGCCGACCGTTCTACCAATTCCTGTTGCTTTAGTATGAATGGGTCGAGAGATATGATTTTTTTTCTCATTTTTCGTTTTAATTTTTTTATTCATCTAAACCGCAGTAGTAGGTGGTCACTCCTACATCAAAAAATTGCTGATACTTTCTATTATGTGTAGTATTCATTCCAAAACCAAATTCGTTGGGTTCCAGGAGTTATTGGACATTTTAGTAATATCCGAAATATCCGCACTTACAAAAACAGTACTGTTTTTTTTTCTTCTTTTGATTATATCTTGAAAATGGTGTGTCCTATTGCAAAAATAATGAAAATTTCGACCCCCTTTATGAAACCCATAAACCCCTAAAACTCAACATGTAGGTAACCATTTTTCATATTTTCCATACAAAAAGTGAAAATTCCATATAAAACACGTTGAGGCTGCCCCCCCGCGCGACACGGGGTAGGGCAAACAATTACCACGTGGATTCACGATTGTCAAATACGATTTTAGTTGGGTCAAAATTATTTTTAATTTTAGTTTTTTTTTTCAGCTTAGCTTTAAGATTGTCATAGCCAAAAGTAAGGAATTCTAGTGATAGTTTTCATAGTTTAGTTCGGTGAAAGGGAATCGGCACCATTGTGGAAAAACAATTTAAATACTGTATAAAGGGACAAAAACAGGTGCGTTCGTCTAGCGGCGCAGCCCGCTATTGTATTCTTTTGTTTCCACTAGTCATGTTGCGGGTTACACCTGAGTGGCAACATCGCGCGTGTGCACATTGGAAATTAGCAACGCGTCGCTGACGTTAGTTTGACAACGTCGTGCGCTCACTGTCAGTACATAAGACAAGCTTTCTTTTGACCGTATTAACAAAAAAACAATTAATTTATCGAATTCCGGAGTTTCAGTTAGAATCCCGGGGAATGCCCATATTAACATCAACGTTTGCGGTCATTGAATCAAAACAGCTCTACCTACTCCGACCACTGCTTATGAGACATCGGAAAAGATTTTCTTCTATTTACTATTAGTTGAGTCTTTTGAGTTAGAATTTATAGGCGGTTTCCAAAAAAAGGTGTATCAGTCAACATGATACCAATTTCTCCATTTGTTTTTTAATTTCTTTTATAAAATTACTCAATCTTTGCCATCTAAGCCACAAAATAATGATATCTTGTTATGGTCGTGATAAGGAAGCTAAAACTTAATAAAACTTAATAAAAATTAACAAATTATGTTTTGGTTGAAGTGGCAGCCCTAAGTGCGGATATTTCGGATATTACTAAAATGTCCAATAACTCCTGGAACCCAACGAGTTCGGTTTTGGAATTAATACTACACATAATAGAAAGTATCAGCAATTTTTTGATGTAGGAGTGACCACCTACTACTGCGGTTTAGATGAATAAAAAAATTAAAACGAAAAATGAGAAAAAAAATCATATCTCTCGACCCATTCATACTAAAGCAACAGGAATTGGTAGAACGGTCGGCTATTATACCTTTTCTCGATAAAATAAATAAATTCTGGAATAAATACTTCCATTAAATTATAACGATTTTTTTTTCGTTTTTCAAGAGTCGGATATTGCGAAACTTTGACATTTAAAAAAAAAAAAAGTACAAGTCTTAGCGAACCCGGAGTTTTACTCTAATCGTCGGAATTGTAGACTCTATCGATTAACTCAATAAAAACATGATGACACAAAATCCGGGATCTTATCACACTGTGCAAAGGCCGAAGATTATAATAATAATATGGGAGACATGTTAGACTTACTGCCCGGGCAGTACCAGGCAGTGGGCACACTATAGTATGCCGTCAAGTCATCAAGACAGTGTCATAAGTTGATATGTTATCTATGCTATCAGCTGGACAGCTGATTCATTGGCCAAAAAATAGGCCAGCCCTCTGGTCACGTGTGGAGTCGACCAACCGCCTGGCGATGTCTCGAAAAACTAAGTAAAATATTAAATAAATAAATATTTCGAATTGAATTTTGAAATAAACACATTTTTTCTTTAGATCCTTTAGCATTTTAAAATTATCATTACTAAATCAAATATTTTATTGGAACAAAAACAGGTTTTTATTTAATATATTCTACTATTGACATAATTTAAAACCTTACAATCTTAAAATAATAATAATAATATTATGTACAAGTATATAAATTATCATTACTTATCAAATTATCTTTAAAAAAAATATATATTATTATATTATTATTTTAAATTATCATTTAGAAATGTCATTACATTTCATCATATTTTACATTACTTGCATGTGATAGCACATGTATTCCACAGTTATAAACAAAAACAAAATTATAAAATAATGTCATTTGTAGAAATTACAGCCAAATTAGTAAAGCAAGTGGTAAATTCTAACAAGAATAAAATAATATTTTATTATGAGAACTATGGAAAAAAAGGTTCAAATTGTGATGTGTGATAACTGAATATACGGTGTATCGACCCCCGTTGGATCACTATTTACGTCACAGCCTGTAGAATATTCAGTTTGGTTTTATTATCTTTATTCTTCACATTGGTTGACGGTGCGGTATTTTATCTGTTATACAAAAGTTAAAGAGATCTGTCTATGATTCATCCTTGTTATTGGATTTTGCAGAGGGCGGGGAACTCTACAGATGACAATTGTAGCTCTTATTGCTATAATGTAAAGTTCAAAGTCGGACTACGCTAAACAGTTACTTCTATTATTCAAATGTCATGTCAGTTCATGACAGTTGTTCTTTTTTTTCGGAAAGTTCAAGAGAATTTGATAAACGTCACTCAATTTGTTTTGGTTAGTTTGATTTTGACATCTTGGGTGAAAATTGTTGCTCCGGTTTATTTAATTATTGTACATTTGTGCGAAATCTCTGGGGTTTAATAGTAAAAAAACTGGCCGGATTGAGAGGCAACGATTACGACAGTATGGAAGTGGATCAGTTCGCAGTGGACACCGGTGAGAGTTCGCGGCTGCCTCTCATCGACGAAACGTCGGCGTTCGGGACACAGGCACCGAAAGACAGGTAGGTAACCTTCCACGAAAAGTGCAGGTAAAAGACCACATGCGAAGGTAGTGTGATGATTGCGAGGTGGCGGAACGCGTGGTCAGCCTCCATAAAAGGTCAACGCCAAGCGTTACGAGTTATAAAAAAAGTTTCTCTATGTTCTCACCCACGCAGCAGTTATGTTTCTATGGGTTATGATTAATTACATTACGATGTTTTCCGACAACGTTAGAGCTAGTCGGCCTTTTTTGTTAACTTTTAAGTGGTTACTTGTAAGGAAAGGATTATAAATGTAACTATATGTATGGTGGACATACTCACAATTTTAATAAGAATAATTAATTGATAATACAGATAAGAGTTACAATAATGTTGCTTCATACACTCACAGTGACTATGTTAAGCTGACATTATAAATATTCACTGTTCAAAGTTAAGAATTGAGTCAGTTTTACCATGACAAATGGAATGAAGAGTATATTCTTTTTGCTCATTGTAAGATTCATAATAATTATGTGCATAATAGTGTGTTGCATTTAACATACCTAAAACAGCATGCTAAAGTGAAGTAGATAATTAAATATTTACTCCACTTTAGCATCAAATCTGGTTAAACATGGAATTGTTTTTGATGCTTAATCTCAAAGCTGTTGAGAGCTAGTTAAAGTAAGTTTGCAATTGTTCTTTGGATGTTGCAGCAATTCCCAACAATGACTATATCTATAGACTATCTTCTGTATCTGTGCATCAGCAATACATCCAATCATAATGATGAATCAAACTATGTCTACAGATTGATAGCTATATTAGATCAAGTGGAGATGCGTGTGGAGCGACTGCGGCGTGACACGATCCGTATCGAAGAGGAGCGTGATTCCTTGTTGTCCACCCTTGACAGCATCAAACATTCAGAACTGCTTGGCGATGTGTCTGAATGTAAGTAGTTCTTGGCAATTTATTGAGAAGCTTAGAAGTGTTTTCTGAGTAGTTAAAAGTTTTTTAATTAATCCAAAATTAAATAAAAATCCTAGTAAGAATATGTAATGTTCAAGGGGTGGCTTTATTGCTTACGCCAAGCATACACTAGGGACAAATGTCCTGCGACACGTGTTGCCAGCGACGTCGGATGAAGTGGTGCAACGTTGCCAGACTTCGCTCGACATGTCCGGCAACATCTCGCCACTTCACTCGTTTATCAGCAAGCCAACAACACTACCTCGGCGGGGGTGTCATGATATCGACTGCCTTCTAAAACACAATTTCGTGATGTCGCGAGATATGTCAGGCGAAGTTTCGCGAAGTCGCACGACTTCGCCTGATGTCGCTACGGACATAAGTCGCGCGATGTTGCCAGGTATGTCATCCGATATCGCCCGGCTTCGCTTGTCATGTCGCCGAGACATATCGTGGGACATTTATCCCCTAGAGTATCCCTGGCTTTAAACTTAAAGCAATCTCTTTCAGGCAACCAATAATAGAGTAGCCAAAAATAATAAAAGAGTAGCCAATGATTGAGGTGTATGGTTTTTGGAAAAGCCAATATCCAGCAGTGAACTACCATAGTCTGATGATTATGATAATATTATGTGGTTCCAAAACATTTTTTCCAGTACTCTATAGCGTTATACCTGCAAATATCTGTTTTCAACGACCATGCTTTGTTCAGGTGACAAGGATGACATAACACGGTATGCGGAGCGTATCCTGGCGCGTGCTA
Organism: Fissipunctia ypsillon; assembly: GCA_947568875.1. Lineage (NCBI taxonomy): Eukaryota > Metazoa > Arthropoda > Insecta > Lepidoptera > Noctuidae > Fissipunctia > Fissipunctia ypsillon. The sequence continues at coordinate 6,408,848 of OX387659.1, read as the reverse complement.
TGACGGTGGAGGTAGCCGTGCGCACCGACAGAGATCCACAGCAGGAGGAGGCTTTGCACCAGGTAAATACACTAGTGGAATGGAACTCTTGAATATATTGCTAAGTTTCAGTGTTGAATAGACGCTATGTACCATGAATTCAAATAAGAACATATTCTTTCGAATGGAATAGCTTGCAGATTTAAAATAGATAATAAAACTGATGTTACCTACTACCATAATACCGTGTTTATCAGTTGTTTAGGCTGGGCAGCAACTCATACCTAGCTAAACATGATATTTACATATGGAGTTTGTTTCCTACTTTGGTACCAAGCATTTAGTTAGGTTTCATTGGACAGGAGCACTCTGAACAGAAAGACCAAAAATTAAATAGTAAATTATCTGCCTCCCGTCAAAAGTTTGTATATGGAAAACGTTGTCTATTATGAAATAAAATTGGCCCACTCTTTTAAAATAACACGCCTTTGATAACGTGATGCATTCTTTTAAATATGCGGGATTTAATCAGAAATACTGAGCAGATATATTTAAAAAGAAATACAGCCATGAGCGTTCTTTTTGGTTGTCTTAGCTGGAGAGTGTATCATGCTATGATTAGGTATGACAAATGATTAGAAATTCGTGGTAATAATTTAATTTATACATTTTTCCTCTTTAGATACAATGACGCATGTCATTACGTATGTTCACTAAATTAGGGTGTTAAGCATGAATAAAATGGAGTTTGTAGATTGATTTTCAGTTTTATTGGCCCCATGGCCCCTTTCGGGAAATACAGACATGATGTTGTTATGGCCTCTATAATCCGCTTAATCGTCTTTCACGACACCCACGCGAAGTAATTCGATTATTCGTAGACTAGCCATCACAGCTAAATTCTAATGTCTTCATTAGAAGTATACAACTTCTGCAGTCTGGTGTCGCTAAAAACTTGAGTGTACACTTTTAACTACATCTATTTGATGACGTCATAATTATTCGGTCGAGAGACATAAGATCCGGCAGCGATACTTATCAATAACGCGTGGGAACTGTCAGTCATTACTTAACTAAAACACAACCACTGAGTGCTACATTTTAACTACATATTAAACTGATTGCAGCTTAACAGAGGGTTTTCCTTTCAGTCACTGAGTCAGTCTCGTATTTTTTTATACATTTATTTAACACTTATTTTGACTGCCTCGTTGGTCTAGTGGTCGCAAGCGCTATTGCTGAGCTTGAGGTCCTTGGGTCGATTCACAGGTCGCGCAAAGTGATATTGGGTTTCCTATCTGGAATTTCTTAGTAGCAGCCCGGAGTCTGGATTTGTGCCCGGTTGATGGCAATAGGCTTGCCCCCTATTACATGGGACTTAAACATAACTGGCGAAATGTGGGTGTACTTGTAGCTACACCTCTGCCTAACCCTTTGGGGAAACAAAGCGTGATGTTATGTGTATTGTTTAGTTCACATATTATTTCAATCTACATATTTTCTAGTGATGACATAACATAACATCTCTCCTTGTTTCCCCGAAGGGTTGGGCAGAGGTGTACCTATAGTACACCCACATTTCGCCAGTTATGTTTTAAGTCCCATGTAATAGGGGGCGAGCCTATTGCCATCAATCGGGCACAGATCCAGACTCCGGGCTACTACTGAGAAATTCCAGATAGAAAAACCCAATAACATTTTGCTCGGCCCGGGAATCGAACCCAAGACCTCATGCTCAGCAGTAGCGCTTGCAACCACTAGACCAACGAGGCAGTCAGTAGTTATGAGTTTAACTATAATACATACTTATATTAAAAACTAAAGTCACAATAAAACAAACTAACTTAAAATCTAACATAACTAAATTTTAACGAAATTTAACATAGCAGCAATTCATCGTAGCAGGTGGTGTTCTGTAGTTTCTGCCTACCCCCATGGGAACAAGGCGTGAGTTTGTGTATGTATGTGAGTGTATGTATTTTTAACATAGCAATACTTTTTTATTAGTTGGATAAGTAATTAATAATACCAGCCTGACAGCCTGTTATTGTCCTACTGCAGTCCAAAGGCCTCTTCTCACACAGAGAAGGCACGAACTCGAGGATAAGTAGTCGGTAATCTATCAACTGAGAACTTACATCATCGTATCAGACTATATAATGGTAACTAGGTATATCCTGGATGCCCCAATGACCGCAACAATGAACGGTCAGAGGGCCCATTCAGTTCATGGATCATTATAAAATTATTTATTTCATAGCCACTGTTACGTTTTACGAATATGAATCATTCAATTTGAAAGTCGTTAGCTCTATTTTTTATCGATACCTACCATTGACTTATAAGGAAATACTCGACAAACAGATAAACTGACCAGGAAAATGTTACGAATTACGATTATGTTTTTTATTAAGGAATTAATTAAACAAATTGTGCAGTTTTATTTTTATAAAATTATTTCCTTGAAAAAAAAAAAATAATTACGGTTAGCGGGTTAAAATTACATGTAAAGCTGTGTTTTCACTTAGCGTTCTGAACAGCGTTTGTTCGCGCGGTAAATGAAAACACTTGAGCGAGCGAACATGTTTATTCAGTGATGATCGGTTGGACGCGGCGAACCAATGAAAGAATGAGCGAGCGAGTCGCTCATTCTTTTATTGAAAACGATGTCGCGGCGAGCATTTGTTTTCTTGTTGAACATCGGCAGAACAGCAAACATTTGCTCTGAACAAAATGTTCTATCGGCAGGATAGTGAAAACGCGGCTTAATGTAACTGCCGACCTTGACTTAGCCGGGTTAAAATGTCAATGTTAGTGCTACAGAAATAAATTGTAAGTACCTACTAACCTACCTATCGAGAGTATCGAGTGCTGTCGGTACCCAACTCTTTGTGTTAAGCTCAGTCATTCGTTTTTTGATACTAACCAAACCTTCGTAAATTACTGCAATAAAAACTGAAACTAAGAAGTAATTATAGTCGCCATATGCTAATATTCAGGGGGCTTGTGGCTAAGAAATAACAGCTGCACGGGTCGATCGATCAGGTTAAACTACGCTTGCCGCGGTTGGTCCGTGGATGGGTGACCATCTTTACACATCAAGATCTCTCATCATCTCCGTGCCTCGGAAAGCACGTTAAGCCGTTGGTCCCGGCTGTCATTCGTGTATCTTTGACAGTCGTTACGGGTCGTCAGAAGCCCGAAAGTCTGACAACCAGTCTTACCAAGGGGTATCGTATTACCCAGTAACTGGGTTGTGGAGGTCAGATAGGCAGTAGCTCCATGTAAAATACTGGTATTCAGCTGCATCCGGTTTGACTGGAAGCCGACCCCAATATAGTTGGGAAAAGGCTAGGCAAGATGATGATATGCTAATATTCAGGGTGGTATTCAGTATATATTTTTTTGGGTTTATATCAATTTATCTGCGCAATTCTTCTCCATAGAGATCCATGTTTTGTAATAGCTTCAACTGTTTGACTAACTGACCGACTCTTTTTTAAAACTGTCTGTAAATGGTTTAAGTGAAATAAATGCTTGAGTTTAAGTTTGCAATCTATTTAAAAGCGAAGTGATGAAATTTTTTCCACGCTACTGTATAAACCTAAAAAAAAGTAAAGACACTAGGTACTTATAGCTCAGGGTGTAGCTCAGCAATAGCTTGGAGTATCAATCTATGTATCGAATGTTCTAATTAAAATCGATACATGTTACAGCGTCGCCTATTACATGGGGCTTAAACATAACTGGCGAAATGTGGGTGTACTACAGGTACACCTCTGCCTAACCCTTTGGGGAATACAGGCGTGGTGTTATGTTTATAACTTAAATGTCACTTTATTATGAGCATAAGGATACATTCGAACCAATAAACGATGTTAATCAACACAGTTAACTAATCAATATGGACGACGTAACGTAACGACGTATAAAACAAACATTCCTTTAGAAACACTAATTAATCATGAAGTGTCTACATGAGAACACTAATTAATTACTACACATATAAACAGAAGTTTTTTGCCTCGATGGCTTAAGAGGGCTGTCACATTTTGTCACCTCTCTCGCTCACACACGGCACCAAAGTATATTAAAAGATACTTTCTTGAAAAATGTAATCAATGGACGACCTACTAAATAATATTAATTTAATAGGTAGTTATTACAAACACATTTCTATTGTGTTATCTAAGAAACTTGGCTCAGTAAGTATTATGATCTGTTTTTGAGATTATTTAAATAAATGCCACTCGCGGGCGCGGTGGCGGACGCGGTCACGAAATATCAAACACATTGCATTATATGCAAGTGTTCGTACGTACAAAACGCAGGTGCGGCGGAAGTAGCGGGAAGCTAGCGACTGGCGCGTGCGGCGCGCTCGCGGCTATATCAAACGTGTGACGTTGTTTGTGCGTGTTCACGTCGAACTAGCGGCGGAGCGCGCGATTCACTCGCGGCGTCAGGTAAGTTCAACTAGTTTGAACTTATCGCCGCAAACGATAGCACATTTTCATCATGTCGTTCGATACAGAAGAGTTTATCAGTGCTGTTCAGACTAGAACTCCAATTTGGCAAAGCAAACACCGTAATCATATGAACAGAAACGTTCTTAATAAGATATGGAAGAAAATTGCTGAATTGTTTCCCTATATGGAGGGTGAGTAAATAAAATTTTGTCATATTTTTAAGATATAAAGATCTTCGTCCATGTTTACAAGCTCTGACAACACGTTACACTCCAGCAAACGCCTGGCGGCCAACCGCGCCCGCCACCGCCCCCGCGCCCGCGTGTTCTACGTGAACAAGCACTTAGGATTTTTTTCGAAATCGCTCAAATTGCACGAACATACGTATATCTATTCTCTCGTGGACTTCGTTTTCTATAAGGATTGTTCGGGTGAGGGGGGTTTTCGCCAGTAAATTGGTCCTGGCTACCGGCACGGCTAGCAGCTGTGGGCGCCACCGTCTCCATACGTTTCGGTCCAGCACGCATAGCTTTAAGTGACGCAGCACTCCCGATTTATGTGCTACACCACGCCGCACACAAGGCCAGATTACCAATTTACGATGCCAAAAATAAAATGTAACTTTTTTACGATCTAACTTGGTAATTATGTTTTATAATAACTATTAGAAGGTATCATAGTTATTATAAAACTATATAGTTATAGGTAAGTATAGTTTTGAGATGATAATAATAATAAAAAAGTCAGTGCAAAATCTTTATTTTTTGTTCTTAATACAAATCAAATATCCCTAAATTATATTCTATGCTACATACTAATCTTGATCGTCCACATCATCATCGGAGTCTTCACTGTCTTTATCATCCATTTCTTCGCTACATAGATATGTAGGGGTTCGTAGCATTCCTACAACAATATCATTAAATTTTTCTCCTCGTTTTTTGGGTTTTGGCCTGTGAATAGTCACAACAGGATCCGAACATATAAGCATCCAGTGGAGAATGTCCGTATTAGTAAATATTCTGGACATTTTCCGGGAGTGATATTGTCGCATTTTTTTGTAATTTTTATGACTCGCTTCAATCACATCTTCTGACAATTGACCTACGGGCAAAGGCAGAGATTTAATTATGTCAGAACCATGAATTAAAAGTTTGTGTACACTTGCACTCATTTTGTACCATCCATATAAATCTATCGCCATTTCAGCTGTGGTGAAGCAATAAGTTTTAAATTTCTCTTCGTCTATGTAATGTCCGGAGGAAACAACACACAAAATGTTTGAAAATCTTTCGATCAATTCTTTGGACACACCTGTTATTTGAGAAACAATCTCTGGGTTTTAAAAAAATTTTCGGGCTGTGTTCCCGTCATTACTGTTGCCTCCTCCTTGTTTTGGTTGGTCAACAACAAGTCCCATTTCTTTATAAAAATCCTGGCAGATTTTATTTTTTCGCTCTTTCACTTTTTCCTGAGATTCTTTGCCTCTAGCCTGCCATTGTTTCAACTCTAATTTATAAGAAATATGTAATAAATATTCAAAGCAACGAAGATGAGCATGTAATACGGAAATCCCAAATTTATAAGTATCTTCGTTACATACTCTTTGTTTGATATTTTCTAAGTCGTTCATATGCGTTGGCGTGGCTTTACACACGTTACAAGCTTGTGTACTTTTAGTTTCTGTTAAGACATTAACCGTTTTGCCATCCAGCATTGTGCAAATGGGCATATGTTTAAAATGTATCATTCTGCCTCCTAGAATAATATTTGTAGGCTGTAACTGCCTTATTTGCTTCTCGATCTCATTGTACTCCTCTTTAGTGTTATGGTCGTTTTCTTTTTTTAATTTAAAAGAAATTGGTCGACAGAATCTGATGGAAGATGGAGTCATGTTTTTCCAATAAATTTTTTTTTTCATTTCTCTCATTTCCGATACTTCCAGAGGCACAATTGTACATAGTATTATATTGGAATCAGCATACATTGAATTGTTTGTAAAGTTTTGCTTGTATATACTGTGACCACCACTCCCATCTAGGCCCCACTTATAATAGACTTCCAAAGTGTCGATATTGTCGTCCATGTTTGATACAATTACTTCTGACTGTACTTGTGCTAGTCTCTGTATGGTGTGATCCAAAAGATCTTGTAACGGCACCACAGCTTCATTCTCAGTAACTCTCAAATTCAACGGATAACATTTTAGTTTTACGTCTGCAATCACATGGTAAGAGGGATATATATCAGCACCTCTTTTCATAGCACCTACACGCATCGTCTTATATTCCGCTTTGGTTAAATTTAGATCCACTATGAGACCTAATGCTTCTTCAGCAGTATACGGCACAATATTTACAGAACACGTGTGTGCCTTTTCCATTTTTTTTAAACGCTTTGGTGTTGAAGTTATTGCAAGTTTAAGAACTTGAGCTGCTTTTCTTTTACCTGCTCTTACCAGACTGGCTTCAGTCGCTAAACCTAGTTTTTCAGTCGTAAATCGTGAGACGAGAGGCTTAAGTTTTCTTTTTTTGCTGCGATCAGCGCAGTCTGCAAACAATTTTTTGGGCCTACCTCTCCTCTTCTCTGAAGAAGTAGATTGTGGTCTTGATTCCATCTTCGGGAGTTTGAACTCTTCACAGAGCCAACTGGCGTGGTTGTTGTTAAAACGGTCAAACATATATTTACATTCACGCCATTTGCCTAAAAGTTTTGTCACAAACACTTTTACGACATCTTTTAATTGTTTTATCAAAGTTTCAGACGGATCAACTATATTACACTTGTCCATTATGTATTGTAATAATCGTTCATTACACTTCAATGACGAAAAACCAAAAAAACGTTCATCTCTTAACAACATAAATAGTTCATTTCTATAGATCTTCCTCTGCTGTGAAACGGGCTCAACACGACTACCTGAAAACAAAGAGTCAGATTTAACAAAGGGACAAATAAGGGGACGGCATTTTTGCTTTTTTTACATCTTCATGGGTCATAGTTTATGAGAAATAACAAAATGTTATGGAACTATGCGGAACTTTTTTCAAATTAATGCAAACTCATGTGAATCTAAATATTTTTGAATAAAATTAGTGTTTGATGCAAAATTATATTACTGCTCAATACTTAAAGTAATTGACAATTAAACAATAAGAACTAAAGGAACATACCTGATGCTTCACTCTCCATTTTAAAACACAAAATTAATACGCACTGCAGCGCCACACAAGCGTGGTTACTTATCACGGTTTCGGACGCAACTGACTCACATTTGTACCGTTTGAAAAAAGGGATACAAAGGGCGCTCGCACAGCCTTTTGTGTTGCTTCCGTGGGCTTTATTGTTTTGTAAATCTATTGTTCGTTTATTGGAGAAGCTAAACCAACTATTTTTGTTAAGTTTGTGCACATTGTAAAATTATATTTTTGGCATCGTAAATAAGTAATCCGGCCTTGTGTGCGCCGTAGCGTTTACTGCTACGCGGAGAGAACAAATTCCCGGCCCACCCTGAGCTCATTATACCCCACCATACCCAGTACAAATTGTGTAGGGCACATCAATGGGTAAAACGGATATACCCCGTACAGTATAAAATACAAGTGTCTTGTAAATTTATTTTGGACCCGCTCCAACGTGACATTGTATTTCGCTTCATGTGGAGTCCAAATTATTGCACTATGTTCTAAATGACTCCTGACTAGAGCGTCATACAGTAGGTACCTTGAGTGTGGTAATATTGGTGAAATACTCGTAGCACATAGAGGTCCGCGCGCGAATGTACGTTATCACTGAGCATTTGGCTACATTCAGAATTTATTGTTATGGCTCCATTCAACCACTCTGCTAAAGTCCTCCTGCAGGCGTTCACAATCCGACTTATCCTCGTGCAGCAATTGAAGGTAATCAGCAAACAATAAACATAAACTATTTGTAACGACCTTCGGTAACCGGCAAGTCATTTATCATTATGATAGTGGAAAATTATTATCAATGAAACGAAGAGGAACAAAATACATTAGTGATTACACATTGGTAACTTCCCGCGGTCTCATTAGCGATAACATCGATGTTGCTCAGGAATGTGCAACTTCTAATATTCCAATTATAACTACAGAACCATTAAATTACTTGCCCTCGCTTGATATTGATTTATTAAGCGCGAATGTTTCAGTCTGCCCTGTGGAATTTAAATTTAAACATACAGGATGTCCGCCGGCAGATTTTATACTTAAAAAAACAAAATGAAATAAAAATATAAAGAAAAACAAAGTTATTTATTTATCATCTTACAAAATAATAATGCGGATTTTAGGTTTTAAAAATCACTCCACTCAAATGGCGTCCTTCTAGCCGCAAACATTCTTGCAATCTTTCTTTAATGTTGGCGAAAACTCGCTTGCAAAGTTCTAGACTGATAGCCGCAATCTCGCGTCGAATATTTTCTTACAGCGCCTTTATTGTTGATAGCGAATTACTGTAGACGCGAGATTTAAGGCATCCCCACAGGAAAAAGTCGCAAGGGGTCGGATCATGTGATCTAGGGGGCCAGGCTATGTTGCCAAAGTGACTTATTAATTTTCCGGGAAAAAGTTGTCTAACTTTAATCATTGAGTCCCTGGCGGTGTGTGCAGTATCCTCATCCTGCTGAAAGTGGGTTCTGTTATTGTAGCTAGCATGACGGTGCAGCTCCGGTATAAAAAAGTTGTCCAGCATTGCGCAGTATCGTTGTGCAATCTTTCGGACGGACTTACGCGGATTTGTTAAAATTTCCCTTTTCACAACTTCTGCGTTTTCAGGAGTAGTAACAGACGTTGAAGGTCCAGGCCGAGGCTCATTTCCGACTGATCCAGTTTCTTTAAACTTCTGTACCCACGTCAATATCAACTGGTTTGACGGACCATCCTTTAATCGTCGGATATTAAAGTGAGAACAAAACCGACGCCTCGCCACATTGATCGAATTATTGTTCTTTTTTATGTTTCGAACAAATACAATTTGGGCACACCCAGGTTTTCTTATACAGGGCATCCCACGGATATGCCACATGGAGGGAAAGTACCTTGAATATTGTAAATGGAACATTTTACTGAAAGAAGACATTATTTGAATTTATAAAAACAATTTAAACTGCATTCATAGATATTTAAATAATTACATGGTTGAACCGAAAATCGAACCCGTTACAAGAAAAAAATAATCATCCTGTGCTTTATCATACCGATCGAAAGGCTTCATCGTAAGGATTATTTTTTGCTAAATAACATAGTATCACAAATAAAAGGAAGACCATGAATTTTACGATTACAAAACAATTTTTCGATTAAGGGATCCGTTTCTAAAATATTAAGCTTTAAAGTGCTAATTTTTGTTTAAGTCAAGTGTCCCCCCCGCCAGCTAAACGGTTAGTTTTGGATATGTGAAAAAATTCACGGTAGTAGTATATACAACGAAGTTAAAAGAAAAGCTATCACAGCTAAGTAGGCTTTACAAGTTCACGAGTAATAGTCGACCAACTTACATTTGCATTTGGAATGTATTAGAGAACAGGTTTTTCAACTACACTGTTAAGTTTGTTCTTGGGATAAATTTATGCCAACAATGGAACCTTTCATTGTTCTTCCGACACGCACTTGGCCGGTTTTTTTTCATTCGGCATCTTTCACTTGAGTGAAATGTCTGAACACAAAATAAATGAAAAGTTAAAAATTTATTTATTAGTGAATCAATCAAATATTGGATTTCAGCATTCGGCATCTGTCACTCGCCTACTGAATGATCGAAAAATTAAATGAAATGGCCAGATGAACGTTTTTTATTCATTCATTAGTGAAGAAGTTTTGTTTTGTTTTCTTAATTTTATTTTTGTGTTTTTCCTTGGGAAATAATAATATTAATGAATGATTAGTAGTAATAAAGACTGATACGTTATTAAATTTTATTTTATTTCATTAGAATTTAAGAAGTTTTATGGTCAAGGATAAAAAATCCTAGTTTTACGTAAAAACAATTTTGTCGAGTTATTACTAAGACAAACTCCTTAATAATTTAACCCAAATGTCCGGCCAAACTGGCTGGTCTGTCCGGCTATTAGGTTAGACGACTTGGCAACCTTAGCTGCGCCCCGCAACTTCGTTCGCGTGGGAGTCGTAAGGCACAAGATATACTAAAATAACAGCCACATTTTAATAAAACTCCCTCGTCCCCCGACCCGCCACGTTGCATCGCCCGCCCGGGCTATTTGTTCACAATTTCATGGGTTTTAATTTTTTGCGCGGAAGCCTAATTATTTTTCTAAAATAAAAAGTACCAGTTACTCCTTATAACATCAGGTATGTGCCAGTAAAAGTCCCGTCAAAATCGGCCCACCCGCTTTGGATATTAGCCGGAATAAACAGACAGGCAGACAGACCGACAGACAGACGGACACACACATTTTAAAAATTGTTTATTTGTTATGAGTACCGTATGTATGTACTTTCTTATGCATTTAGTAAAAATTTTGTTATTTTGACATTACAAAGAGACACTTCCATTTTATTTATTTGTATAGATTAGAGCATTTTCTTAACTTAATATGTGAATATTTTAGATTATGTTTATATTACATAGTGTAATTAATTTGTAATGTTATATCTAACGCGGAAAAATAACTGAGAATCATGCAAAAAATATCAAGCTTGTTTTTATAAAACCTTCACCATTTTAAAGATAATTTATTTGTCTTTTATGATACGTGTTTTCATTAAAATACCTTTTGTTTTATGTATAACTAGCACTGCCCGCGACTTCGTCCGTGTGGATTTCAAAATCTCTTGTGATTATATCGATCTTAACACGATAAAACTGATTTTATGAACTCGCACTTCTAGTATCAACACTACCAACGGTCATTGACCCCAAATAATCATCAAATCGTTTTTATATATCGCTACCCATCACGTCTGCGGAGTTTCCCTAGCTAATTTAATTTGACCCTGTATAATGAAGGCTCTTTTAAATTATATCGTCTCGTTAGAAATTATAAAAGCTCACATTGGAGTCAGGTTATTTGACCGCTGCGTAAATAAACCTACAATAATATAAAAAAACGACATATTTGGTAGTTTCAAATGATAAGCGTAAAATATCATTGAAACCACAATATCAACTGTTTTTGTCGTGACTAGAAGCCACACAAAGCAACACAAGTAGGTACACACAATATTTTTGTTGACTGCCGCCTGCGGGCAACATATTTCCGTCAGTTGATTTATACTTGACAACAATGACCAACTTATACAATTTACTGTTCTTTCATTCCGATATTTTTATACAATAACCGCTTGTTTATGCGGGACAGAAATAACTTTTATAATTAGCTGCAACACGCAATATGAAGGCTCTGCATTTTTCCAAGTAGAGGTTAATTAAGTACAATGTTATAAAATATTTGCAAGGCCATGTTATTGCCGTTTTATTATTTACTAGCTTTTGCCTGCGGCTTCGCCCGCGTGGATGTCGGAAAATATCCCATGGGAACGTAGGTACTACCGGGATTAAAAGTACCCTATGTGTTAATCCAGGTTATAAACTATTTGTGTGCTGAATTTCATACAAATCTGTTCAGCCGTTTTTGTGCCAATCCGGAACATACACCCAGACAAACAGATAAAAATTCTAAAAACTATGTATATTTTCGGCATCAGACTCCTCCTACCCACACCTCGTTGAAATTACTTTTTTCAAAAATATTCAATGTACAGTTTTGATTTTGATACTATTTAATTGTATACAGGGTGTATCAGAAAGGTGTGGTCAAATTTAAGGGTACAGACCATCAAACTGAACAACTTTCTCCATGGGACCAACATCGTATTCGCGAAAAAATTTTCAGCCGTCCCATACATTTGGGTCGAGTAGGTATTGAAGTTCTGTACAGGATAGCTGACAATTTTTTGGCGACTTCTGATGATACATCGTGTAGATAAGATAGCTATGTCAGATGTCTAGCTATGTTGGTATATCTCTGATGAAATTACTTGGGATTCTTCTGCGAGGATTCTCCGCTCCATAGACACAGGTCACTATGGATAGAAATTGGTTTTTCTTAGGATTCCGTTAGCAAAGTTGTAATAGACATACCAGTATCCAGTCAGTCTTACAACAAATACATAAATCATTTTTTTTTTAAATAGACTAGCTGCATCAAAAGCCTTTTAAACAGAAAGACTGGATGGAAGTCTTTTCCAACCAGACAATATAACCCGATAAGAAAATAACATTAATGACTTGTGCAACTTCATTCCAAATTCCTAACCAACACTCTTCTAATTCCAGGTAAACATGTACATAACCCAACTGGTGATTTCGGTTCACGACGACGCAGTCAGCGCGTTCACGCGCTGTCAAACGTTCATGAACGCGTGCACGTCCCAGCCAGACCCTTCCACAGGTACCGACAAGAACTTCGAATCCGCCATCTTGGGCTGTACACTCGACGACCAGAAACGAGTCAAGAAACGCCTCCAAGGCCTCCTAGCTTACATTGCTAAATTAAATGTCACCACTTGCTCGTGAGTAAACGCTTGACAGTAAGCTTGTCATTCGCTAAGCGCCTATACTGCCAGATTCTCGTTTATTTGAACTGTGCCTGCGGGGTAATAAATTGCTTAACACACTTACAATGGCAATCCCTTTCATTTTGACAGTTCAACATCATTCTATACACCTTCAACTGTCATGATATGAGACACAATTAAATTTCTATTGTTGCCGATCACTAGCCGGTCGATCGACAGCTAAGATATACGTTATTTACGTTGTTGAGCAGACGAATATTTCAACCAATGGATTAGGAATTTCCATAAAAATCTTTCGGATTGTGATTGAATGTGTGTTACGCAATTGGGGTACTGGAGACGCGGTGTCTATTGTGCGTATGTTGTTACTGTAACTAAAGACTGTGAACGTTAAATTGTACGTCGTATGGTTCGTTTGTGATTTTAGGGTAGGTCTCTTTTTTGCTAGAACTTTGATTTACATCACGATGGCTGTGTGAGGAAAGTAACTTAAATCTTAGTAGAAAGTTCGTAATCGTATCAAAGTTACCTGTGATTGATTACAAGAACATAATTATCCGCTTCACTTCAAGTTCTTTCATCCGTAACCAGCAACGTTTTAGCGCTTAGGACGACAGTCTTATCACATTGCATCAGCGCGAAATAACTTACAAGTTCATGTATGAAAAGAAAAATCACATTAATTTTATCTAGTCTTGCATTTATGAAGAAAATATGATTTGTTTTTTAATTATACTTTTCCCCGTAAGTATTTATTTTTGTATCGAACCCTTTGATTCATATTCCTCCAGTCACCTATTAAATTGAACGCTTAAAACCCTTAATGGCCAAAAGTCCAAAAGCACGTGATGTTAATCAAAATCTCAAGTTCTTCTTATTTTCAGTAAGTACAATATTATATTTGTATCAATAAGCGTTGAGCTCTTATAAATGTATCTGTGAACCAAAACCTTAGTATATTTCTGTCTCATTTTATTGCAAACTGAATGACAAAGACAGGATATTAGATAATGTTAATATGTTCTTCAAAATAGGCACCTCACTCGTTTAGGCTCTGCAGTTTCAAAAAGCTTTGATAAATGTGATAATCTATGTGTATGTATAATTACTAGTACCTAAATTTTGTTTTTTATTAAATATAAATTCCATGGCTGGCCACCGTGGAGTTTATTTCGTTCTTCAATGGACCATTACTTTAGGAAATACTCTACGAAGTACTGTGAACAAAAGAGATACATATACAGGCAGTTACGAAAACTGCTTTTTAAGGGGAATGCACTGAGGTAGCCCGCGAAATTTACTTTACTATAACCTATTTACTTAAGTAATTTATTTTACATTTTTACGTTTTTTCAATTTGCAGGTCTATGCCCGGTCGTATGTTGATCATAATATGATTTATTTATTTATTTTATATATACTTTGTTATACACCACAAAAATACATAACAAAAAATAAATCAAACACTACAAATTATACAATGGGCGGCCTTATCGCTTTCTGCGAACTCTTCAGGCTATCTTAACAATGATGATTACAAGTACATGTAACAACTATGTATTTAGAGAATTGAAATCATAATTACAGTACGCGTTAAACTTTATGGCAGCTCTGAAGTGCGCTACTCGCTGCGCAGTACCGCACCCCTCACCCCCGCTGACACGTGAATTTGTTACTGCGCAGCGACTCGCCTCGTGTTCCGAGCCGCCATAAAGTTTGCATCGGGTTGTACTAAGTTCAAATTACCTTATTGACATTTCATTCATGACATTTGACACCAATTCAATTGATCAACCTATAACCTAATATTGACCTGCAAATTGCAAAAAATGTAAGAAAATTTGAATGTCGCGGGCTACTTCGCCTTAATACAGCTTAGCTACACAATCATTAACCAACACGCTGTCAAACGTCGTGTCAGGTGCTGTGGTTGACCGAAACAACTGACGGCCGATCACTTGACATGAGAATTGTAAAAAAATTGGGCAAATGTGTATTTCTGCCTGTAAACCAAATTCTTCTGTTGACTGCACAATGGTTACATAGTTTTATAAACACTACGTGTTACGCTTGATAGTGCCATGTTCCATCTGGCATTTGTAATAAGAGGCTCAATTACGTCATTTTGCTTTTTGAGAGTAGTGGAAAAATTATTGCAGAAATTAATTATTTTCGTGTTTGCTTGTTTATCGTAAGTCTTTTTATGAATACTTATAAATAATGTTGTTGACTGCCTCTTTGGTCTAGTGGTTGCAAGCGCTACTGCTGACCATGAGGTCCTGGGTTCGATTCCCAGGTCGGGCAAATTGTTATTGGGTTTTTCTATCTGGAATTTCTCAGTAGCAGCCAGAAGGCCAATTCTTGTACTTAAAAAACGTTCAAACTCAAGTCGCGATCTCATCTTAGCGACAATCAATGTCAAAAACTTGACAAAAATGTAGGGAAAATAAAGGTTTTTTTTTGACAGATTGCGACTGAGATTACATTGCGAACGTGCTTAAAAATATGGGAATTGCTCCCCTGGAGTCTGGATTTGTGCCCGGTAGATGGCAATAGGCTCGCCCCCTATTACATGAGACTTAAACAACTGGCGAAATGTACACCTTTGCTTTAACCCTTCGGATATTACAGGCGTGATGTTATGTTATGTTTTAAATAATGTAGTGAGTGTAAAATTTCACTGGTGATCTTAGATTTTTGTATAATTTCATGTCGACGTTACATTTACAATTTATTTATATCATGCCTCTTTGAATCGAGTGTCAAACCAAAATTTATATTTATTCATCATCAAAATAATATGCATCTCTTCCTTACTTACTATACATGTATTTTGATTTGTAAAATTAAACCCACAGATAAATTCAACTGTAATGTTCGATAACAGGAAATATTATTTTACTTTAAGGATAATAAATTGTACTTACTTCATCTAAAAAAAAACCTATGCTCAATTATGTATTTAAATTATTAGATTTTATATATAAATGTTAAAAACTCGCCTCATTATGAACAGTCAATATTGTTGTCTTTAACAAAAACTTTACTTTCTGTAAAACTGTCGTGCCCAATCTAGTGCGTGATACCATAATCTTCAGTCATCCCTGGCCCCATCCCTATTTATTAGAGAGCAAATTTAAAAGAACAAAGAATATTCCTATGTACCTATGTAAAATATATTGTCAATACACACATACACTACGGCCGATGTATCTTGGCGAGTCTGAAAATAGGCACTAAGAACTTTAGCGCATGTTGTGTCACTCACACTCGCCTCATGTCACGTCACCATTTGGCTCCTAAAAATGTTACTGCGCAGCCTTCTGCGCGAAGTTCGGACTCGTCAAGATAAATCGGCCGTACTGCATCATCCAGTAAGAATAATGGACATCGTAATTGCTATACCTCTTTTGATAAAAACTCCAGTAAATTGAGACTTCACGAAGTTGAAACTGTAACGTTGGTCTTAGACTCTTGTAATGCAAAAATAGATCTTGACGTTTTTTGACGTACAACCCGTGTGATGTGACGTCACAGCGCCAGAAGCTTATATTCCATTTGAAATAGACTAGAAATTTAAATAAACCTTTTTTACAGTTCGTTCAACCAATTTTGACTTCTGTTCCGTAGGTATAAGGCTGGCATTAAAAGCAAAAAAGTGGTAACAATGTCAACTGTTTATTGCAGCTGCAATTTGTCATAGAACCAACGCAATATAAGTCAAAATCAGTTGAACGGACGGTAAAAGAGGTAAATTAAAATTTCTAATCTTATTTCAAATGGAGTATAGTTAACTCGCACGGGTTGTACAAGTGATATTGAACGTTATGGTGGTAACGCAATTATGAGTACTACCTACATCGAATCACCATCGACACGTAGTCTTTCAAGATCTTTATAGTTAATTAGTATTGTACTTTATTACTTTTGAATTGGTTTTATATTTGTAAATCATCACATTATTTGGTAAGTTGTGAAGAAAATTTATATGTTGTATGTGTATGAGTGCTTGAGATCTCCAATTTCCAATGATCGTACTGTACCCGGCCGTAAATATGGCACATGGAGTTTTTGGTTTGGTTTTTGGCATAAAAGATCGTCGTCTCTGTCACTCTTAGAATAGAATATAATAGAATACTCTTTATTATGTACACCATAAAAATTGCGGATATAAATGTGGAACTTTTATACATAGGGTGACACAATGGGCGGTCTTATCGCTAAAAGCTATCTTTTACAGACAATCTTTGGATGGATCAAAAGGAAAAGGAGAGAATAATGTAGCCATTGTAGGTAGTCAGTGGTGTATAATTTACATATACAATAAATACATACATATATATATATATATATATATATATTTATATATATATATATATATATATATATATATATTTATATATACAATAATAAACATGAAACAAGAGCAAGGAACTATATGTAATGCTGGTGTCTCTTACCTGTATATCTGTCCCTTTCTAAAGCTCATTGTGTCATATTTACTGCCGAGTACACTGTAACGTATAGTACTATATTATGTAAGTACAACATGTATGTTTTATTTGGTTATGATTAGCTTGTTAAGTCAGCTTCAGGTGAGTGTACACTACTAATGTTATATCAATCGTGGCCAGTGGCCACAAATGCGCGGCTAGCACGTTCTATAGCCCATTGTAATAGACGTTTAGCCTTATTTTGAGGATCTCTCTACCATGTGAAGGCGCTCATACATTTTTTGAAAATAAACCGTGATTAATTGACTGCCTGATGTTTGTAAACGATATTTTAAATACAGGGTGAAGTATTATTATCGCATGTTTAAAATTTGTTTTGCTGCTTACATTGTTAATGTTATGGGACTTTTTTCGCTTGCTAGTATTGTCTAAAACACGGTTGTTAACAGTCAGTTTCACCCTGTATTCTATAAAATCTCGTAAGAAAGTTATTGTAACAGTATCATTGTATTTTTAATTGCATTTTTTGTGAATTAGCAATTTCTTGAACAGTTAGGTCTTTAAATTGTTCTTACGACGTCGTTTTAAATACATACCATAATGTATAATCTTATTTGTTGTGTTTAATTTAAAACCAACTCTGTCACGTTGTTATAAGAGTCAATTCACATTTGCTTAAGTTCCAAGTGCAAACTGACCCTGCGCTGCTTTTACATAAATTATGAAAACAAACAATAGTCTTTTTAGTGTATTATATTCGGTCAAAACATGGGGAGCAGTGTCAAGTATGTGCGCGCGCAGGTGGCTGAACTGACATCAAACTGGAGACCTGAAAAATATAAAGTGTTTTACTTATCGAACTTAAATGGTATGTTGTGTATTTTCAGACATATACGTATTAGAAATGCCTAGTTCTTAAGGCGGAAGCGCTAAGGTAGCCCGCGAAATTCAAATTTTCTTACGATTTTTGCGATTTGCAGCTCGGTGTCTGGGTGTTTGTTGATCAAAATATAATACGCGACCGTAACAAATATGTATTTACAGAATTATAATATTAGAATTAGTAATACAATTCTTAAAGTTAGTATAATCCCGAAATGTTAAGATTTCATGAAATAGTCATTCAATAGACTTACTTGGTCTTAGAGAGTTGTATTGATGACTTTAATAATTATAATTCTGTAAACTCATTTGTTACGGTCGCGAATCATATTTCAATGAACATACAACCTAATACTGATCTGCAAATTGCAAAAAACGTAAGAAAATTTGAATTTCGCGGGCTACCCTGGCGCTTTCACCTTAACCGGTTGGCATAGCGGGCTGGCAGCAGGCCCTACTGCGAGAATAATCTTGCCTCAGAGCGGTTCTGCACTGCATCCGATTCGAATCCGAATTCAAGATCCGAGACTAATCCGAATAGGGAATGTTCTAAATTCGGACGGATCGAGTTCGGATCTAGTGCGCAACCCCTCATACAAATAGTGATATGGCTACTTCGGACCGACATTCGGATTCAGATCGGATGCAGTGCAGAACCGCTCTTAGGAGGAATCGAGAATGGACCAACCCTACTCGGATTGAAAAGTACCAAGGAAGCGTTCGCCTCGGGATGTAGTTATATTGTTTAGAGGTACAGGCGATGCATTCTCTATAATGCATTAGTAAGTAAACTTTTACATACACTCTCACTTTAATTTATACTTTTCTATACACGTTAACCGAAATCTACTCACAAACACTCTAACATACAAACCTATCAACAAGCATATTATTCTCCACGGTTATCAAAATTGTTGCCGGCTGTGTACATCAATTGCATACAAATATGTTTCGAAGTTCACCCTCGGACCCGTCAGTCTTAAATTTAATTAATAGTTCGACTAACACTCAACTAAATTGCCAATTCAAATATCGCTCAGGCTTTTCACTGTAATTTGAAGACCTGTTAAAGGGTGTGGTACAGACCATCAAACTGAACAACTTTCTCCATGGGACCAACAACGTAATCGAGAAAAAATTATCAGCCGTCCCATACATTTGGGTCGAGTAGATATTGAAGCTTTGTACGGGACAGCTGCTAATTTTTTCTCGATTACGATGTTGGTCCCATGGAGAAAGTTGTTCAGTTTGATGGTCTGTACCACACCTTTCTGATACACCCTGTTTGAAGCAAACTAACGCATATAACACTACACTTTGAGAGGAAAAGTCGTCGCCAATTGAAGCAGCCAATCATGTTGATGATTATTTTGTAGGAATTGGGAAACAACTTGCAGAACATATCTTGCTCGATACTAGATCCGATGCTGCGACTTTCTTAGGGGCAGATTAACATTTATTTATCAATTAACATCACTTGTTCTCTTGGACACGGATATACGACGAAGTGCACTATGCACTGTGCACTCATGAATTTAAAATCAAGTAGTGCTCCTGGCTGGGACAACATCCCAACAATTTTTCTCAAATTACCTAAGCACGAAGTGCTGCCAATTATTTTTCACCTAGCTAACTTCTGCTTTAGTAAAGGTATCTTCCCTAAACTCTAAAAATCTACTATTACACCTGTGTACAAGAATGAACCCGGGGATGATGTTAGTAATTTCAGGCCTATATGAGTATTACCTGCTTTATCAAAAATATTGGAGAAATTTTTAAACAGACGATTAATAGACTTCCTTAATAAATATGGAATATTATGCATCTGAATGCATAGTATGGATTTAGACTGGCCAAACCGACTGAAGATGCAGTAGCAGCTGTAACATCTCTCTTATTGAAAACCTTGATCGTAGAATGAAACGCCTCTCAGTTTTCCTTGATTTAAAAAAGGCTTTTGACACAGTGTCTGTTCCCATTCTTGTACGCAAGTTAGAATACATACGAATAAGAGGCACACCTCTTGAATTATTCTTAAGTTATCTTTTACATTGAACGCAAATGGTTAGAATTGAACAGTATTCAAGCAGAGACTGAAATATTACATTCGGTGTACCACAGGGAAGCGATCTCGAGCCCACATTGTTTTTAATTTACATCAACGACGACCTATGTGAGTTGGAGGCAGGTGGTGCTGGAGTGTTCTCTTATGCCGACGATACTGCGCTGGTTTTTATCGGCGATAATTATGAAGGGATGAAGTATACATTATCTGAGATTACGAATTCAAGTACTAAATTAAATTATTTTTAAATTCTCTAGTTCTAGTTTTTTATTGTAAGTATCAACTTTGTTAAAATTATATTATTAACAGGCTTTGTATGTTGTATACGTAGATATGGAAGAGGGGTCTTCTGGTACGGGTATCGTATGTACGGGTATACTTAAAAAGAAGGCATCTACAACTTGTTTGTAGAAAACTTGTTTATTATGAAATAAACTTATTACACACTCGCGAGCAACCAAATCGAATCAAACCCATACAACCCGACACCTGTGCATATAATATTTTTTTTTCTGAAGTTATCCCATTTACGAAAGAAAAGAATTTAAGCCTGATGTTTCAGCTTTGGTACCATAAGTATTAAAATCGGTTTAGTCGTTTTCGAGTAATTTCTATTTGAGTCGAAATGCATGATTGGGAGTTGAGTCGATTTAGTTGCTCGCAAGTGTATATTACATTATTAAGTAGGTGCAACAATTTTGAATAATATAAGGACGCCTGCATTAACCTCAATAATGTCTCCAATGTTTCTAATAATCTCGTTTACTTTGGTCCCTAGAATTATAAGTGATCCATTATGTGCTCTGTCTGTACACTTACATCCATTAGAATGGTATGGTTGCACCAGGGAAGTCAGGGGTACCAGGAAAGTCAGGGGTGCCAGGTATTATAGTGTTTTGCGCTGCGTGTTCCAACGCATACGCCACGTAACAAACTGCGCAAACCTGTCGACAAAATACAACGTAAAACAACGCAAAATCTTCATATTTTTTTCTGCCGGCTTATTTATTTTGGCCATAAGTATAGGTTATATAGTTATACACCCTCGAGGTCGATACAGTGATGTTTTCGGGTGATTACTAATGGCAATCACCGGTATTCCGTATTACCTTATACATTTAACTCTCAATAGCCCTTTGCAAGTGGATTGAGGACATGTTACAGCGATTGAAACGGACTTATTCTGTTGTTCTCTGAGTGAATTCACAAGGAATGCATTGTTTTTAATTTGTTATGGACATAGACGTTAGTATTTAGTTATAAAATTAGGATAGGCGCCTTTATCGCATTGGGTTATCCTGTAATGGTAGATGTAAGAAGAAATAAATAAATAAATGTTAGCTTTAAACTAGTACGGAAATACGAGAGTTAGGCCGGTAATATAATTTTATTATAATCTAGTATAACTTACCAAAACAACGAATTGGTAGAACATGATTATTATGTTTAACGTTCAAGTCGTAAACTTCACACTCGCATTAAACGGTATCTCGTCCATTTTATAGGCGGTTAGCAGTAAGTAGCGAGCGCTTCATTATGCAAACAGGAGCAGTAAAGGCAAGGGCATACTGTTTAAATTTTAAAGGAAATATTTACTTCATGGAACTTCCTGAACTTTGTGAACATATACATAGGTCTTCAAGGGCTGTTTTCGCGATAAGTATTATTAGTTACTGCCTTGCTTTTAACCCTTTAACCGCCTACGACGGATTAATCCGACAAATATTTTCGTGTCCATTTCGCCAGGGTCGTATATTTACGACCAAATATCGTAATGATTCAAGTTGCCCGGCGCTGGGGGCACGACAACAGATATGAAGTCGGGCGGTTAAAAGGTTAAATCTCGGCTGTTACTAAACTCCATTTGTAATAAGAATTTAACTAAACCATTTTTACACTTCGTTCAACCGATTTTAACTTCTATTGCGTTGATGGCATGACAAATGGCACCTGCAGTAAATAGTTGGTAATGAAACCACGTTTTTGCTTTTAATGCCATCCTTAGGGCTACGGAATAGAATTCAAAACAGTTGAACGGACTGTAAAAAAGGTTTGTTTAAATTTCTAATCTTAATTCTAATGGAGTATAGGTACAATTCTGTGCAATGCATTGTTTTGTCTCGCCAAAATAACTTTGGCCATTTTTTGTGGGCTTAGAATCGTCACAAATGATTTATTTCAAGTAATTACCTAATTAAACACATTGTTGCATTTAATTGGCTTTTGCAAATATGTGGTGAACAAGTGTCTATGTGTTCAGATAGCTGTAGCAACGTTATCTCTTCATTTTCATAATATAATGCTGTTCTACTGATAAATATACGTGTAACATGATAAGGCAACAATATAATTTTGGTACAAAACTTGTATGGCAACGTCAGAAAGTCATTCTGTATACAGCAGGTTCATGTATCAGAAAAGTGTGCTCATGTTTAAGGATATGGTACAGACCAGTGGCGCAGCTACAATTATCATTAGAGGGAAGCCGAAGAAAAAATTGTTCAGTTCTCTCAGACAAAAACCTTTAGATTTTTAGTCTTATGATGTATTAAACAGGTATTTAAATATAATTATGTAATGTGATGTGATACATAGTTACACACACAGGTGTACCATATTATTTGGCAATAGTAAACATTAAGAAGAGTGGTTGTTCCGAAGGGAAGCCGATAGGAATCGGGTAGTATGAAGGCTTCGCCCCTGGTTCAGACCATCAAACTGAACAACTCTCTATCTCAACTCCATGGGGGACCATGGATGCGATTACGATGTTAGTCACATAATCGCGAAAAAATAATCAGCCGTCCCATACATTTGGGTCGGGGTCATTTGGGTCATTTTGGGGTTGGGTATTGAAGTTTTTTGTGGGATAGTTGATAATTTTTTCGCGACCACGACGTTGGTCCCATGGAGAAAGTAGTTCAACTAAACAGCTTTCTCAATGGTCTGATCACACCTTTCTGATACAAACTGTACTTATGTATCGATGATTCTGTCTATCCCTTAAGGTAGGGGTCTCCAAACTGCAGCCCTCGGGCCAGGTCCGGCCCGCGAGCACCAAAAATCCGGCCCGCGCCGTCGATATCTTACTCGCCGACTAGCCCCAAAACGAAAATTTGCACGTTTTTCAAAACTACAGTATGTTGCTCTGATGAGCTAGCTAGGTCCTGGCCCTTGGGGGCTTTGTGTAGGAATTAGTCTGGCCCTTGGGCTAAAAAGTTTGGCGACCCATGTAAGGTGTTACGGCTAGCTAGATTATTTACCTACCTATTTCAGTCCCCAGCTCTAGGGAAGGGTGACCTATTCTGTGATTTGTGATAATATTAAAACAAAACACGATCATCACTAATCATCATTCACCCATTCACGATAACGTTATTTGGCGTGGCTCCAAACGACTAAAGTCAAATGGAGCGATTGGATTTTAACATTCACGATCAAATGAATGTATGAACGGCAGCACACCAAGCTACTACAATCTGTCAAATTTCTTTAATAGATTTTCAACTTTATTGCTATATCATTAGGTTCAAGATTGATTGGGAAAATTTGACAGTTTCGGGTAGCTTGACCTGCTGGCGTCTGTACCTACATCACACCATTTGGCGCGATGGACTGACCGTGAATGCCCACCTTTATCCCAATTTATTTGAGGTTCGGCGCAACATGTCAAAACAAAACACGATATGTATTTGCAAATATTTTTTTTTTTTTATAAAAATGAATAGTTAGATAAGTACAAAATATTTACATAGCTTTGTTATTTTAATATCAACTAACTAAAAAAACATTAAAATATGACTAAACAGCTTTCTTAATCGACTAAGGTTAGGGTCGTTGTCATTGCATAATATAATCAATTTAGGGCAGGACTATTGCCTTGAAAGATGTACTTGAAATACCTAATATATTTGTTTTTTTTTCCACTTTTTCCCACTTATGGTACTATAAAAAACTGTGAGGCAGCCCATGCCTCAGTTTTTTTATCCTGTGTTTCAAGTAAAACAGAATTTAGGTATGTTGTGTGTCATTAAGCTTGAAGCCACTGGCTACCTACACTAATGTGTAATAGGACAATAGATTCTAAGGTACTTTCGAGCGTTGAATTAAGTTCGCAAGTCAATTCCATTTTTGTTCCTCTTGCTTAGACCGTGATGGTTGAAGAGTATTAAATTAAGTTAAAAGTTGAGCAGTTTCACAGGGTGGTGTTAACATCACAGTAGTCTGCAAGCGTTTCTTAGCACGTTCTTCTTTTTGCCGCCTGGCCGGTGCTTCGTCGGCCGCAGCAGGATAGTGCCATTGCTGTTGTGATTTGTAAATGTTCCTGGAAACAGTTTTGGTTTGATTAGTAAGGATTACTTATCACAAATTTCGGAGAATTGTTTTTCAGAAATAGGTATGACGCTCGTTTATCATCCTAAAATTGATTTAATTTAGAGTAAGTAAACTACTAAGTATATTTCGTTTGGTATCGTGATTGTTTCGGCAGTAATTACCTATATTTTTTTTGTATTAAATTGGTACATCCCATCGAATTGATGATAAATTATCTGCATCACAATAATTACGGCTCTTCGGTAAGGGATGAGAATTACTTGCTGTCAAGAGTCGGAAGGCTCGACTAAACCTTTACCTAGTCTCAATCATTTGAGCCTAAAAACGTCCACTGCTGGACATAGGCCTTCCCTAATCGTCGCCATAACGCCTAGTTGTCATCATCTGCCTAGTCTTTTCCCGACTATGTTGGGGGCGGCTTCTAGTCTAACCGGATGCAGCTGAATAGCAGTATTTTACATGGAGCGACTGCCTATCTGACCTCCACAACCCAGTTACTGGGTAATACGATATCACTTGGTAAGACTGGCCTAGCGTCGCTAGTACTGGGTAAAAATGTGTCAAACTAAAACCTCACCTATAACGGGTGCTTGACACGGCGGCGTTGCGTCTGCGTCGTCTCGCCGCATGTCAGACAGACATCGTGCTGCTAACGCCCTGAACACAGCCCCTACGTTGACGTCTTCCTTGACCGACGCCCGCATCAGTCGACAGCCTAGCGCACGCGCTACTAGCTCTGCTTCGTCTCTGGAAAGTAGGTTCATCATATTTTATTGGTAGGTTTACAGCCGTGGTTGAGTTCATGTTGAAGTATTTTGGGCGTTTATATGCCTATGTGTAAAGTGTTACGGTAGTCACTCAGCATTGAACGAAACAAGAAGTTAAAAGTCAATGGTTCACAGACACCTGAAAGATGTGGGGCAATTCATCGACTCTTTCAGGGGCTTCGATACATATGTACACTTATCCAAAGTTGTTAACTGTTTGAATCTTATAAAACAATGTTGAATGTATATGCTGTTGGTGTTCTTTAATAAATAAATAAATAAATTGTTATCGGACAATAACTCAAATTATCATTTATAATATCTTACTTTCCAAGTTACATCACAACTTTTATACGTGATAGACATCTTCAATTTGGTTAGTAAACAGTGTGTCCCAGAGCTTAATACTCAGTCCATTTCTATTCTATCCATGTATCAATGAAATATGTGGAGAATGCTACTGTTTAAACTTGAACCAACTTTGGAAATGGAGAGAAAGATAGCCAAGTCTTTCCAACAAACATAAAAAAATAAACAAATTGTAAAGAAAAAAACTTACGGTCCAACGACGCATTGGTCCATTAAATCAATTTTATTTTGAACTATGATTGTGGGGATTTCCCCGCACTCATTCTCCACCTGAAAATAAAATAAAAACGTATATAAGTACTTTCTGCACTTCGCAAGAATTTATTAAATGATAACATTAATTACCTATTCCTTGAAGATAACAACATGGATACATGAATAACAACTCGTTTTTAAGTTCACGGCATTTTAATAAGTAGATCTTTATTACAGCTAATACATAATAAAATGTTTGTACGATTATCTACTAAGACTACAGTCAGGACTGCCTTCTCGTCCACTCATTATCTCTATGCTGTCGACCACGGTTTTCACTTCCGAAGAGCTTGGCAGGAACTTGGAATACAATATTCCTCGACCACCAGCCGAACAATTGATCCCCAAAACAAAATTATCATTCACTTTCTTAAATATATACTTCGCTATATTCTTTTCGCAACCACGATACATGTCCTTCAGTTCTGCATCGCCGTAGTAAAGTAAATTGACTGTCTTCCCCGCATTATTGATGTATGTTGCTTTCATGACAGTCTCGTTCACCGGTAAACTAAGTTTGCTGCACTCATTGCTATTCGCTGCCACATCGTCTTGCGTCAACTTCTTGAAGCTGATGTTCTCGCAGCTGTCTCGCTGCCTCTGGTTCGGTGGCCAAAAGTACACTCCATACATTTGTGCCGGCAACTCGTTCAAATCATAGTTTTCCCCTGACGCGTAGTATCGTGTACATGTCAACTCTCTGCTAACATGTACGATAGAATTCACTCCACACAGTAAACAAGCGACGGTAAGGACGAACGCGTGAGACCCGTGCATCTTTGCTAATGATTACAAGATCTGAGATGAATGTACCCGGTCCAAATATAGGCGGAATGTAAACATTCGATATGCGTTACTTGATAACTGTGTGTATTAGATAGTGTAGCCGAGTCGGGACACGCGGGCATCTGTGTGAGCGAGTCACGACCTCACTTATCTTAAAATGTGCTGCTTCAATTAACAAAATACCTAGGAATGTGGAGCTGAATTTTAAGAGCTATGCATTAAAATGTATGTTTTGAAGATTTATGTTCCGATAGACCGCTTTTCAAGTAGATAAAATGCTGTGTTTCTATTAAACCACCAACGTTACAATGTGAACATTTTATGCTGCTCGTGACTTGGTCTCAATAAAAATGGCGCAAAAAGTGATCTCTATAATAACCAGAACGAGAAACATTAACATGAATGTATGTACAAGTTAGTTCAATCGTTAACAGGGTCAAATGCGGCCAATGACCAATGTGCGAGTATTAAGGAACAAGTAGTGAGAAGGTAGTATAAAATTATCTGCACTTGCCAAATACTCGCAGTAATACGGTCCTATTTGCATGTGTATTACTTGCAGAAGTAGTGAAATCAAATCTCTTCCAACTATGTAAGATGTTGCGAGTTGCGATTCGATTAGCATGAAGTTGCTGTCCAAAGCTCTTTTACTGCAGAACTTTATAGAGGGTCTTTGGTTTCATTTTGACTTGTAGAATGTTTTTCTAGCTACGAACCAGTTGGTTAATACCTACATGGTTAATTTTGCATTCATTTAATATATGTATACTTGGATGTCTACGAAAATAATTATGTCGTTTGATCTTTAGTAAATGCGCAATATATGCGATTAAATTTACAAATATCTAAGTTTGAATGAAATGTAATCATTAATGATAACGTTTCTCCGATCATGAAATTGCTAGAATTCAGAACTTAGTAAAATTAAATATTTTTTTACACTCGGCTAAGCAATTTGGTTTGAACATGGCGGCGAACTTAGGGTAGGACGCCCTCTGGTAACATTGAGTGACGCTCTTCGTAGGGTAGTTGGCATAGGTATGCTGTAGGTATACGTAGCTGGCAGAAAGATGAGTGGGGCCTAGATCGAGTTGAACGGCGGGTGATTAGAGAGGCACTAGTCCAGCTGTCGCCTGCTATGGGCTGAAAATTATGATTCGAAGTTTAAAAAGATAGTCACCTTAAGTTTCCACGAGTGTAGCGAGAGGAACGAGTCGCGGTCTGTGGTGCTGAAGGCGAGAACGCATGCGTGCGCGCCGCGGTAGTACGCCTTCGTGATGGCGTCGAACTCCTCCTGCCCTGCCGTGTCCCATAGCATCAGCCGGACTTCCTCGCCGTCGATCCTAAGGGCGGAGTTAAAAGACATTTGTTAGTAGATGTGGCGACATATCTACATATCCGGCATATCTACATCTACCTCATACCTCTATATAGAAATAGATAAATCAATTACTAAAAGCTCCCAAATTATTCCTATCTGTAGTTCTTCAACCCATATCTATCCAATGCTGAGTGTAGATGTAGACACTCCTGTAATTTATTGCTGTACTAACTGCAATGCACTTTAATGCAATATTGTATTTAATGGCTGAAAATTATGCATTCTAATGTGCCTAGTCTACATAAGTCCACAATTTCTTTTATGGTTCATGTCCTCGTCGATCGAAGTGGACGTGCCCTTCTACCACGCCAAAACTTCGCTTGTTTTCAGCTTTTATTTAACACCTATTCTGTTGAAGTAGCATCATTAAAATAACACTTGAACATTCTATCATTTAAGTAGTTAAACGCAAGATGGACGCAAAAGAAAAATGTTATTTACTGGTAGTTCCGTTAAATAGGGTATTATTGGTTTCCTAAGACATGCCCAGTTACTTGATTCAATTACCATCATTTCCTCTAGCCATTTGCCTTCATTCGAT
Source organism: Fissipunctia ypsillon (assembly GCA_947568875.1). NCBI lineage: Eukaryota > Metazoa > Arthropoda > Insecta > Lepidoptera > Noctuidae > Fissipunctia > Fissipunctia ypsillon. Next base: position 6,380,007 of record OX387659.1, on the reverse strand, counting down.
GACTTCTAAGGATGCTATCAATTCTACATCAGACCACACCTGCGGTGGCTGCTTGATTACCCTAATTAGAGCACATATTCTGCATCTAGAACACGACATCTCAGCATGTCTTCATTTAATTAAAGCCCATAATTATTATCCAGACTTTTTAATGACGTTCTTCACGGCGATCACACAATTTTTTTTAAATTTGCTTTGTTCGCTTTGGGTGGCTAATTCAAAGATTATGTTGGTCTTAATGATCTAGGTCTCCATTTTTGTTTTTTGTAATCTACAAAAGAGGTCTTCGGGGTTATCTAGGCTCGGTGTTTTGATTCTAAAATACTGTTTTTTTTTTATATGATGGATGACTCAACAGTGTTGATAATTATAATATACTTTGAACTTTTTTGGGGCCAAGAAAACAGTTACATCTATGAAATCTTTGAAGCACTCATGGGGAATAGACGGGAATAGAGTATGTTTTGACAAGTATTATGAAGGAGGAAGAACAAAAGAAGTTTCCAGAAAGCGATCGGAAATCTTTGTAGAAAGAGGAAACTATATCATTTCGTGGCTCATGTTCTTGTTCCATATTATTTGCAAATCAAACCTGGCTTGGCCTGATTTGCACTGAGAGACATACGAGTGTCCCCTGGCTACTTCGTAGGAACTTGTGGAGATACTTCCTCTGGCAGCCTTTTTAACCGACTTCAAAAAAGTAGGAGGTTGTCAGTTCGTCGGAATCTTTTTTTTTATGTATGTTCCCCGATTACTCGAAGACGGCCGGACCGATTTGAAAAATTCTTTTTTTGTTTGAAAGGACTTCATAGGTGTTTGGCTTCCTAGGTGGTCCCATATAAATTTTATTAATTTTGCTCGACTTGTTTTTGAGTAAGCTTCAATAATAATTATTTTTCCTACTTAGTATGTGGATGATGTTTTAATAACTTCCTGTCACTGTTTACATAGTAGTGGTATTCGAATTTGTGTGGGGTAGGTACCATAACTAAAAAGTGAAAAAAAAAATCTTTTTTTGCAAAAAAAAAACAATCGACTTCCAAAAAAAAACATACAAAGTGAAAAATAACTTTAATTTCGGAAGTCGGTGGCAAAAACGAAAATACAAAACCAAAGACACCGAATTCCGAAATTAAAGTTTTCACTTTGTAGTGTTTTTTTGGAAGTCAGTTGTTTTTTTTTTTTGTAAAAAAGTTTTAAATTAAAGACAGCAGCTTGCGGGCTTGATTGCCCTTCTTTATCAAGGAGCATATTCCAAATCACGGAATAAATAGATCCTACTTACCTACTCAATCTGCTAAAAAATCATATAGAATGCAGAAGAGCGAAATATCTTTAACCGAGTTCCCTATTTAGATGATTACTCGGTTAGCGTATTGAAGACTGCAGATTAGAACTGCTCTTGATTCAAGGGTTCCTCTTGTTTCTAGCTGCGCTTCGTTCAAGGGCCCTTGTTATTTCTTAACTCCATCTTCTAGTTATCCTTCGTTAGCTCAAAAGCAGTCGAGAGGTGTCGTGGGACGCCATGTTGGAACGAAGTTCCTTGCGTTTTTACACACTTGGTAACGAGTGTAATATTTTGACCGTCACGACACTTTTGGTTACCTACCGTCAAGGCGGGTTACTTTGACTCTAGGGCATAACTTTGGCCAAAATTGAGACAAATGTTTAGTGTCATTAAATCCACAAACCGGTTCCGCAAGTAGTACGCATCTATCTGCCAGGGTCGCGGGATGTTCGAAAGAGTTACCGTGGCCCCTGGCACAGGCAACTGAAGGAACACGGGTGGGTTTTAGTCAGTAAAAGTCTGACACGCCCTGCCGCTCCGCCACGAGCGGGAGAAGTCATTTGATGATTTCCCATGCAAAAAAAAAGTACGCGTCATTTAATAGTTACCAAAGGAATACGACGTTCGGTTGTGTGGTCGCGACACGGCGAGCAGTTCAAACATTTATGTTATTTGGGCCAAAGTTATGCCCTAGAGGCAAAGTAACCCGCCTTGCCGGTAAAGTGTCGTGACGGTCAAAATGTTACACTTGTTTCGTTCTAGCTCTCATACACCAAGTGTGCAGAGTATAACGTGCGTCAAGGAACGTCATTCCAAATGCTTACTTTACCATTGACCAAATAGGTCGTACTCACTCAATCTGTCGTTCTAAGAAGTCGACTCCTATGGTCTTCTTGTAGTCCCGGGTGAAGGTGCCGCGGCAGTAGCGCTGGATCATGCTGGACTTGCCCACGCCGCCGTCGCCCACGATCACCACCTTGAGTGCCACCTCCAGGTCCTCCTCGCGCATCGCGTCACAGCCGACCCAAACATTAGTGTTCAGTTCTTTAGTTCTGAAAGGAGAAAAGTTTGATTAGGAATACCTGCTTATTTACGCATAGACTATAGTATAGTAGAAGTTTGGAAATTAAAATTGAAGGATCCGCGACATGTGTGGGTGCGGTGCTCTTAGTTGTAGATTTTATATGAAATGAGAATGTGAAGCCCATAGCATAGTCAGCCTATAATGTTCCCACTGCTGGGACACAAATCTCATCTCAGTGAAAAGGAGTAAAGCCCATGACACCCTCAAATTAATAACGATCATGAGTAGTCCTGGGCTGCAAAGATCAGCGGGACAATTGCATTATCCATTTACAGTACGGATCCGTTTCATTTTGACAGTTCAACAACATTCATTGCGTTATTAACGTTGTTGAGCAGACAAATTTTTCTAAAATATGAAGCAATAGATAAGCAATTTGCAATCAATCGGATTGTGATTAATAGTGTGTTATGTAATTAGGGTGCTGGCTGAAGAGATCAAAAATTACATTAATAGGTATTTACTATGTCAATATCTCTTGGCGAGTTTTCGAGTTCCAGTGTAAAAAAATACACACGACAGTAGTATGTAATGTAATGCGCAGAAGATACATATATTGCTACAACAACTTTCAAAGGCGCTTAAATATAGCAGCAATATCTTGTATTCACAGTGTCTTATTCGACTAAAGTGATACTTAATTTATATTACTACACAAAAAGTATATTTTCAAGTTCAAAAACGATCACCCAACTGTTTAACCCACAAAGGAAAACTGTAAAACACCCTGCGCAAGTGCAATATTATGGAAGGAATGTCAGACCAGCCATTAATTTGTCACAAAGTATGCAAGTGACAGCGGTTTTGTATCAAACTTGTTTTACATACGAAAAATAAGGTGTAATTGGTTCGTGGCCATAAGCGCCGTATTCAATGACTCACAGGCGCCTTTAAAGTAATGGCCAACATAAAATGACCCCTGTAGCAGGGCATTAAGTTAGTAGTGTCAGGTCTCACCTAATTAGCAATTCTTTTAATGGAGGACGTTGTTATTTATGGCAGGTTATTTATAAGGGTAACACTTTGGTTCATTGTTTTTTTGGATCCAAGATACGAAATGAGATACGAGGCTTTTGAGGTCAGTCTCTGCAGATTAATATCGAAATAACGAAGGAGGTCATTTGCCCGGGAGTGCTGCGGCATGGTAGGCTCCTGCGTTTAGCATGTATGTATTACCTGACTAACCACATTTCGATTTGATGGACCTTCTATGCAATTGCAACGTTGTGCTTAGCTACTGGATCCATCAAATACCTTAAACAGAATTAAAAGAAGGTAAAATAAATATCACCTGCCTTATAGTCTACCAAAAATTCTGCTTAGCTAATTAACAAACAATCAATAAAGATGAAATCCATTACAATGACTATCACTAACAAAAACAGAACCGTCATTACTCATTAAGTCTAGATATGAAAGTGCCGAAATAGTTTCTTCAATCATCCAATCAGCACTAACACCGAAAATAGCAAACAGATCCGGTCTTCCAATACTTTGATCTCGTTCACTTATTCACTTGCTAAGCATGACGGACGATGCACAATTCGTTAAATCATTGTAATTTTACTTTCGACGCATTCCGCGTTTCTCCCGTCGGCGTCGGCGGCAGATTCCGCCGAGTCATGCGAGCAGATGAGGCACGCCGATTATGTCAACATTTGCAGAATGTTCGTTTTTCTCTGCAAGGCGAGTGACGCGGAAGAAGATTTACGATATGCGCAGATAGGTAGATCAATATTTTAACAGCGGTTTGAGTAAATAAATCACATTTGTTTGTTGGCTAGATTTTCCTTTAGTTTTGGCACATGCAAAAGTAAAATGACACTTTCGAAATGCTATTTCGTGATATCGTAAGATTGAATTGCTATTACGAACGTAATGGCTTGTCTTACTTGCATACGTCCAAGCAAGCTGTATCCTAGGCATTCGAGAGAAGTTTTACAATATACCAGGGCAAAAGACAGTCTGTTGATATATGCCTTACGAAGGGAATTTATGGTCTAATTTGCTGCAGTAGTTCAGCTACAGCTAGAGTTACCCAATTATATTGAGGACCAATAAAATGGAGCTTGTTCGGTAACAAGAACGATACTCGATTGTTCAAATAAACATGATGCTACAGCAACAATTGCTCGTAAAGAATTATCTAGTAGACTGTTCTTCATTGATATATTATATCAAACTGCCTTCAATAAAATCAGCAGTTTGATCCATTGCATGTAGGTTCTGCGGTTTCAGTAGTGATGGATGATCAGTAGTTATTTCCCACCAGCCGACAGGGGAAGGTCTTCCATTTTCATTGGCTTAAAATAAAGATGTTGTATTAAACTATTATAAAGAGACTCATTTGCTACTCAGACTTTAAAAGAGCAGCGGAAGTGTCTTCATTCTAGATGTCGTGGGGAGGCCAATTCTCAGCCTGACTGCTGCCCCCTTAAAGCGATTCGGGTAAATGTGCAGACTTTCTCACGAATTGTCAATTTGTAAATAAAAATACGTATACCTATACATAGTTTTTTACAAAGTTTTTTACGATTTCTGACTTTGGTAGCGGCCAGTCTATCCATCATAAAAAAAAAACTGGCCAAGTGCGTGTCGGACCACGCACAATGAAGAGTTCCGAAGTTGGGATGAATTTATCCCAAGAACAAACTTAACATTGTAGTTGAAAAACATGTTCTCTCATACATTGCAACTGCAAATGTTAGTTGGTCGATTATTACTCGTAAACTTGTAAAGCCTACCTAGCTGTGATAGTTTTCCTTTTAACTTCGTTGTACAACATATATGTATACTACTACGTACCGTGATTTTTTCCGCATATCAGAAACGGATCCCTTAACACATTGAGCGGAGCATCTGGATATTCAAATGTTTGCTGCGCGGCGCACTATTTTTTAATACAAAGTAAATGACGATTAGTGACGTTCTGTTTTTCATGCAAGCAAAGATAATATGAAATGTGACACAACCGTTACTAGTACTAGTCATCTGCAATCCACGTAAAATGGACGTCCAAAGACGTTCCGTCAAAATAAATATGACAATCTAGAGGACGTCGTATGACGTTGCGCCATTTCAAAATTATATCAACACGACGTTGTAAGACGTTGCTCACGCGAACGTGTTAATCGTAAAATTGTTTTCACAAACCCAAATATTTTTGTAACACCTATCCAACAACACCCCACACCATGCGGTAGACGCGAAAAAAAAAACATCCCCACTTTACGTGTAGGTACCCTAAAGAAATATTAAAAAAAAAATTCTCATGATTTTATTTTACCACTTTTTCGGCGTGATTAATATGTATATCCATGCCAAATTATAGCTTTCTAGTATTAAGTCTCTGAGCTAAGCTGCGGACGGACGGACGAACATGGCGAAACTATAAGGGTTCCTTGTTAACTACGGAACCCTAAAAAACTGGCCAAGTGCGTGTTGAACCACACACAGTGAAGGGTTCCGTGTGATAACGGATGAATATTTGCCCCAAGAACAAACTTAACGTTGTAGTTGCAAAAATGTTCTTCCATACATCGATTTTGTTCGTGACCCATACTGAAAGTTGTTCATAGTCAAGGGTAGAACACCCTTGTGAAAATTAGGGTAAAAAAATTGCCCCGTAAACATTATGCCGGAGTATTCATTAGATGTTTGATCATTATAATGTAAGCAGGGTGTCGTTGTACAGACGCCAGCAGGTCAAGCTACCCGAAACTGTCAAATTTTCCCAATCAATCTTGAACCTAATGCTACAGCAATAAAGTTGAAAATCTATTGAAGAAATTTGACAGATTGTAGTAGCTTGATGTGCTGCCGTCCATACATAGGTACCTACGTGACGCATCCTGTCTACACTCATCAATTCATCATAAATATTCATAGAAAATTTCTAGAACTTGAAGGTATGTAAAAGATTACATGTCCGTCTGTTTTATCTAATTTGATTGAGGAGGTCGCATACATTAAAGTTTTATTGCCAAAAGGCGGTAAATTGTCCAATTAGATTGCGAAACTAAGATGTTTACTGATTGAGACGTGGAAAGTTTTGCTAATGCTAATATTCTTTATTTCCTGGAGCTAGACAATAAATAATTCGTGGTTTTTAAATCCCAGGATTTAAACGTCATTAAAATTATTCCGGGATTTTAGAGGAGGTATTATCCACTCTATGTTACTTCCTTCCTAGAAGTTTATGCAAATTAGCACTACCTATTCCGATCACTGCTAATAATGCAGCGATGAAATAAAATAAAAAATTGGTATTGAATTTCCCATGCATCGTCTAAATTCATCAGAGCATGTAGGTAAGTAGGTTGATTGCATTATAATTATAATCACCGTTTGCACTTCTTATTGAAAAATTATTATGCGTTTTGCATGTTCTTTTTTTTTGTGGTTGTCTGGTCAGTTTGGTCTACTTCTTGCACCTTGAGATCTTATTGGTCTACACAGTGAAAGGATGCTAGCTCTAGTATCTAGCTAGGCAATCATTAGATTTAGATTTGTGTCACAAACGCAAGCACGATACGGGATCTTTATTTAATCCAACAATTTAAAAAAATAGAGTTACAATTTTTTAATAATGTTTTATAATATTAAATTAAGTACAAAAGTAGTTGGCAAGTCGTAAAAATAATGATCATCATCAACAAAATTTTATTATCTTAACAAAAATTATACTCATGACATTGTTTTACGAGAATTGAAGCTATTTCACAAACTTGTTTTAATCCGCCTTGTATTGTAAACTTGTTTGCGTTTTTATTAACTGCGCGGTAATTGAAAGAGGGCTTAGATATTCGGTAATGCAGTTTATTACTGGTTTTTGTAATCTAGATTATTAAACGTTTACAGGCTGTGGTATTCTCATTTTAGCCTAGGTATTTATAAACTGCTCTACAAAGCTCAGTGGAAACAGCCGGGACTTACGTGCTGTGTGGGCCAAGATTCGAACCCAGACAGGCCCTTTATTTTGTATAAATTATTTCATCACCACTGTGCTCTTAAAACGGTAAAAGAAAATATCGTGAGGAAACCAGCATGTCCTAGAACCAAAAATTCAAAGACATGTGACATCCACCAACCCGCACTGGGCCCGCGTGGTGGATTACAGCCCACTCCCTCTATCATAGAGGAGGCCTGTGTCCCAGCAGTGGGAACACTATAGGTTGATTATGCTTATGCTTATTTATAAACTGTGACAACGAAGTGAAACGGGAATGTTTCAGGAATTCAATAAAAAAGGACGACACTAACAGCAACAATTAAATAATATTGCACCTACAAACTGAGAAATTAGCGAGCGAGCACGGTATTGAGTTTCTACAGAATTACAACTACTTAAACTGGTATAGATCTGGCTAAGTACATCAGGATTCTTTGGCCATATAGCCTATTGTCATTGGACAAGTCGCGGGTAAATGCGGGTAAAATCTGCACCTCACTAAACATCAAAGCTTCTGAAGCCGTGCGTGTTGCTGAAAGTAGGAGCAGCTGAAGAATTATTACAAAGGAGATTGTGTTGAAATTTAAAACCATAGTGTGGTCACCGCCAGTGTTGAGGAAACAATGTGAGGAGGTAGGACTCACGTAGATATTACCAAGTCTGGTTATAATTGGACTTCAATAATGAGCAGGAAAGAGGATATGATGGAGAACAAATAAATCATTGGTTACGACGGCATCCGCAGTGCTTGCTTTCTGAGGAGTGCGGTAGCCCTCGGCTTGCCTATAATTTAGTTCAGATTTATGCACTATTATTATAACTTCAATTTGACATGTTATTACCAACTATAAAACGCAAACGAAAAAATGTATATATACGTATTTATAAGCTATAGGTACACCTCTGCCCAACTCTTCGGGGAAACGAGGCGTGATGTTATTTTTATGTGTTTATAAAAGCTTAAATTGGTTCAAATCATTTTGCTTACATAAATGGTCCTAACATAGGTCTTTAATAGTCTCCAGTCCTTAGTTATTTTTACGTGTGAATCCCAGGCGCCACATAAAGTTATAATTACGACTTACATCAAACCACTAACGACCAGTAAAATATAGGAATTAGCTGACAATTAAAACAGCCACGCATTGTCATCAAGTAGAGACATCTCGAAGATCAACGTATCTCATACGTTGAAAACACTGCCGTAATTAGTTTCCACGTCTCCCTATAGATAGTAAAGATACTATACGTTAATTGTCTATTATTACAAACGTAAAAGTATTGGAATAAGCGTCAAAGTGCGAGTAAAGTGAAGCTCTGGGAAAGTGCTCGACCTAGTTTGTGCGTCTCGAAGACAAGTGGTCTTGCACGCAAGTTACCTGCGTAAAAGTTGCTCACGTTTCACACAAGAGGAAATATCCGATCGTTGATAAATTGATAGTTTCGATGATACTGAATTATGTAAGCAGGCAGATAATGCTGTCGGCACATCTTTACGTGAGAGTGACTGTGATGTTGTGTGTGAAAGGAACAGTTAGGTAATGGAGAAATGAGATTATTAATTAAATGAGTATGGAAATAGAAAAAGATTATAGATTAGATAGATTAATGATAAGGGATTAGGTATTGTGAATGCAAGACAGAAAAGTAAAGAAATGCAATCAATCAAAAAGTGTTTATGGAAATAAAGAGATGACAGAACAGATAAATGAATGAGAAGAGATTAGTATTGTGAAAACAGAAACTATAGAGGCAAGGCAAGACAGTCGGCAGAGTATCTAAATAAGGAAAGATTTAAGCTCACTGAAATGCAATAGAAGAAAACAAGCCAGAGGCTTATTTATTAGACACTAGATGCTTGAAAGTGTAAGAAAATCAATTATTTGAACAGCACAAGAAATTACACAATAGCCCATCGTATCTCTAGCAACAAACTCCTTACAAACCTTTCCAAATAAGGTAATATTACAAAGGCAAGCAATCCTGAATGGAATATGCAAATTTAATTGGCGATAAATTGCGTCTGCGCTGATCCATCGACAGATTGCCAAACGTTTTATCTCTCTCATTTATCTATTGCAATTAGCTGCTTTTCACGGCTGTGCGGATTTATGATAGCCGTTGCGAATCGCTTTTTTACTTGAATTCAGAGTTAAATGCTGCTTTTTGTGTGTTAATTAATGCAGGCGTTTCGATGTTTGTTTTCGTTCATTTTTATAACAGACCTACAGCTATGATTGGTTTTGATATGGTATTGGTATTTCTTTATTATTTCTATCATCAATTTTAAATTCATTTATCACATCGATTGCAGTTTTTGTGGTCTATTCGGCTCCAGTACTTTAATTTACTAAATTATTGTTTAATGTATAAGTAGGTTCACCTGCTTTAACCATAAGTAACTATTTACCAAATAGAACTTGGCAGCTTTATGTTGGTCATTAGTTTTTTTACCGACAGACGCCCTAAGCGATACTTTCTTTGTTAATAAACTCATCATTCAAGGCTTTGCCTCTGGCTGTTTGCGAAGCCTGCCTTTGCTTTCCATCTCGCCAGAACATGTACTTATATTTACCATTTATGTAGAAAGTATGTCATAGACGAGAAAATGTCGTTTCAATGAGTTGTGGCCTCAGTAACCGTCATTTGCTTAGAAAACAATGATAGTTAATTACTTATTTTAACGCTTATTTCTTCAGTAAGCATTAGCTTAGCTGGAAATGGTAAGGGGATGAACATCTTCTTTACTTTACATTTATTGGCCAAGCGCGACTTGATTTTTCCCAATCAATCAACTTAGCCTTTTGCGGTGCTCTGTGGGTGTATGTCTTTCCCAAGTTGCGGCATCACCCAGTTCTTTGACTTCCGCGTCCAGTCTGACCCAGCCTTCTTTTTATTTATTTATTTATTTAATTAAGTACTGCCACATCACATACATTTAACATACTTGGTAAATAGTTAGGAGCATTTTCTCTGATGTATATTATATGACAATAACGGCGTACATAGCACTTGCAATTAATTGGCTACGCGATAAAAGAAAGAACAGTTAAAATGTATACATGCTCAAAATCATGACACTAGCAATTACAACATGACACAGTAGAAGACACAGAGACCAACAACAACAATATACAAGAAGCAGCGCTCAATGAAGACCGTTCTTTTAAAGTATTTAAAGGTTGTCGGTCCATCTAGCTGAGGGGTGGCCCACGCTGTGCTTGCCAATCACCATTCCTTTCCATTCCTGGTCATGTTTCAATGCAATGATGTAATTTTTTATTGGTTACTTATCAATTTCTTGTTGACTTGATGAACTTAATTTTCGGACAAACTATTCGATTGTGTGGAGTTTTATTTACGGCTTTCCGAGCTAGAGGCGTGGCGGATCTCTAGTAGAAAACAGCTTATCCAATGAAAGATTTCATATCGCATTACAATACTTGTGTGATTAACGAGGCGTACACAATAGGTGTAACGATTCCTTTCTTTTCAACACTACGTTCTTTGCATTCTAGATTTTTTCAAAGACTTTCAGTATTTTTTATTAAATGTTCTAGTTTTATGATCCACTTTCTACTTTCAGTCTTTTTTTTTGGTTAGATATTATCATGTGACCGATGACTCTTTAAGTTAAGCTTAAGCTATCGAAAGTATACAGACTGTGAAAATTAAGATCATGAATGATCTTAGTCATACACTTAATCTTAATTATTTTTACACTAATATTAAAGCTCTGGTGGCTGTAGTGGCTACTATGGCTATCTATAGGTAAAATATTGAGGATGTAGGCCATAGTCTCTCTACATCTTTCTCTAGATCTCTACAACTCTACATCTTTATTTCTTAATCTTTTAATTGGTCAATCGTTCAGTAATTTCCTGTTGCTTGTAATCGTAGGTCTTAGTTAGATATTATGCAAATGTTCTATATTATTTATCTAATTATTGTTTATAACTTATTTTATTGAATATACATTGTTCTCACATATAAAGCAACAGAGTGAATATCGTACTTCAGCCTAAATGTCGCACTACCGTAGTGTCGAACTACTGTCGCGCAATCGTTTGTCGCACTAGCGTGATGTCGATCTTCAGTGTGTCACACAAGCGTGCATTCGAACTATGGTGAGTCGCAGTACAGTTTTGTCGCATAAGCGTTAATCGCACATCCATTTGTCGAGCTCACGTAGTACACTCAAAGCAACAAGAATAATGTACCCAGTATTTTGTAATATCTTGATTTAAAAGAGTGTCCTTGGAGTTTCTTAATTGCCCGTTATTTTCCATAGAGATCAACGTATTAGAATAGGCAACTATGTAGCTTCAACTTTCAGACTAATTGACCGACTCCTTGACAAATTAAAATGTGAAAAAAAAAGATGCTAAATTGCTTGTAAATGGTTTAATTAAAATAAATGCTTTAAGTTTGTGTTTGAAGATTTTGATGCCCAATGATTTCTGTATGCTAAATGTCGATTTTGTCTAACTTCAGGCAGTTTTCTTTGAGAGTTTAGTTGGCAGCTTCTCTTCCTAGCATTACGTATTCAGATCAAAGAGACGTAGGTAGGTACTTGACGTTATAAGCTGTATAAGAAACTTAATAGCTGCGCGGCATCTAGAATAATGTTCTAGTATATCGGGTATCCCTTCCTCATTAGTAATTATTAGACAGGTAAGTACATAGACAAGGCGATGTGGAAAGGGAAACCATGATGGACAAGTTTTTTTGAAGTAAAAGTTAACAACCATTAGGTTTGTAGATGGTCCCCGTAGAGCGAATAGTCATTAAGTCGTAAAACCCTGTTTTGAGTTAATGACAGTTAAAGTTTTTGTAAATATAACTCGTCATAATTTTGGCTAGCCATTACATACCTTTATGTTTTAGCTTTATTTTAAAGGAAATAAAACAAAGTATACAAGGTGAAATTTTAAACAGTGTTAATCACTTAAGGGGTTCATTGTACTTATCATAATGAACAACTTTTACTATGGGACCAAACCCGAAATCGCGAAAAAAAAATCTGGTGTTCCATACATTTTGACGAGTTATGTGAACATAAATGTACGGAACAGCTGATATTTTTTGCCCGTTCCCGGTTTGGTCGCATAGTAAAAGTTGTTCATACTGATGAGTACGATGACCCCTTAAGAGATTAACACTGTTTAAAATTACAGCTTGTATATAATAAGAACTATAACTTGAGAAAAACTTCTAACTCTTCTGGACGAGATTTACGTTTAAGAACAATTTAATTTTCGGGTCTCAAATTCTCGTTTGTAGGTAGGTGCCTACTTTTTGCCAGTGCTACGTAATTTACTGAAAGATCTATTTACAATAATTTACTGAAAGATCTATTTACAATAATTTACTGAAAGATCTATTTACAATAATTTACTGAAAGATCTATTTACAATAATTTACTGAAAATCTATTTACAATAATTTACTGAAAGATCTATTTACAATAATTTACTGAAAGATCTATTTACAATAATTTACTGAAAGATCTATTTACAATAATTTACTGAAAGATCTATTTACAATAATTTACTGAAAGATCTATTTACAATCATTTACTGAAAGATCTATTTACAATAATTTACTGAAAGATCTATTTACAATAATTTACTGAAAGATCTATTTACAATAATTTACTGAAAGATCTATTTACAATAATTTACTGAAAGATCTATTTACAATAATTTACTGAAACATCTATTTACAATAATGTATTAAGTAGTTAGTTAGTTTGTTAGTAGTTAGTTATATGTGTATTTTATAATTATTTATTTCTACATGTATCATCTGTAAGTAATTTGTATGGTGTACATAATAAAGAGTCTATTCTATTATGTAAATCTCATCTTGTGACCGCGTCAAATTATGATAAAGTCTATTATTTTAAGTACTTATGTATTCAACATAATGTTTACCGATTCACTTATAGTGCGGCCAAGAATTCAGCCTGTGTGAGAACCCTATAACGCCTTATTAATTGAAATGACAATATTTACTTTCATCATAGGTAAGTAAATCTTTCGTCAAACAAGAATGAACTCAAAACTTCTTGAACGACCCAGTAATTTCAAATGTCAGTTTCAATTATAATATTTTGAAAGCGATGACTCGGTAAAACCTAATGTATAAAAAAAAATAAGAAGACTGAAACTGCACCTGAGTCTGCACCGTAGATATAGATACCTACTTGAGAGTATATTGCTGTACCTACTTGAAATAAACGTCATCTACCTACCTAATTAATAGTGCTCACCTTAATATTATTTTAGACGTGGTGTTCTTTACAGCCATTTTAATGCTGAAAGGCTTTCTATGCTTCTGATACAATTATCTCATCGTCAGAAGCAATCCCCAAACGTGACGCTTCCATCAGTCTTTTGCAAAACCCGCCTGCTTTCTACGCTGCAGTTGAGGTAATGCCGTCAGCAAGAATGGCCGCCTACTCTCGTCAGAGAGTAGTATATTCTTTGGCCGCCTACATTGATTGTATGCTCAGAGTGATCCATTTACCTAATTGGTTTTATTTTGTACATTTTATATCAATACATAGGTAAAACGGACCCTCAAAATGCATTACAATGATCCGTGTATTCATTAGAAAATGCATTGACAGACAGCAACAAAGAAAACAGAATGATAGATTCATTACTACCACGGTCGTCGCTACCGTGTTCCAACATCGGTGATATTTTATGTTCCGACTGTGGAGTCAAGTCAGTGCGGTGGCCGATTACCCATACCCGATCGATACAGTTACGTATTCAGTGTCGAATGTCTGGACGAGGCTTAGGTTTTGACGAATCGTGTGCACTGCGGTTACGACAACGGTATCCTCTTCCTCGGTGTGTACTTTTACAGTTTTATTGCAAAATATGTATGGATAATCTGCGGTTTTCCAGTGGCAATATTTCGGCTGGTAATCGTAGATACTACTCAAACGGTGATGATGATCTTGATTTTGACTTGAACTCTAGGCTAGCCAAAAGTAAGGCCAGGCAAAAGGTACAATTTTCATCATGAATAAGTAAGCTTGGTCTAAAAATCATGGAACCTACAAAACCATTCAGCTGCTCTATTTGCTTATCATTAAATGTAGTTTTTATGTTCATCAACTGACAATCATAAACGTTTTCCTCCTATGAGTCAGCAAGTTTAGCAAAGTTTCTCATAGTGCATCTTATCAAGATTCGTATCACGGGCTTGTATCACGTTTTAGGCTGAAGTCTAGGTATTGTATTTATTTCCGAGTAGGTATTTCAAATTCTCAAAGTGTTGAAGTATTTCGATAAGACTCTTTACAGGTTTATTTATTTTCGAGTTGTCAAAGACTCGGTCAATTAAAAGATAAGTTAGAACTTCCCCGATCCAAAGCATAGGAACATTCTTATGGAGAAAATGAGCGAGAAACTCCATAGTTACATGGCCATTCAAAACGGCTTTCTTCAAAGTAATCTATTCTTTATAGTCACTTTTCCTATTAACTACAATCATGACCTTGAGTGGGCACAATTTAATGCCCCATCTTCCAATGGAGCTACAAAACAATAAAATGGACAATAACTTGACACATAAAATTAAGCAACCATAATAAGGAACTTACTGTAATTTCCTTATTATGGTTGAAATGAAATTAAGTTTTCACCGTATACATCGATGCACTTATTTTACATGGGTTATTTAGTGTGTAGGATGTCTTTTGTATTCTTGAAATGCTAATTTGTACCTTCAGCTACGGCCCAAGTGACCTACCACAGACTATACATATTATTTTTATGCTGAAAATCATAAATGGTACTAAAAAAAAACCGTAAAGCCCCATTACACGACGCAAGCTCCTTGCCTGTGATCTATATCTATACAAATAATTATGTAAAATTGAAGTGTCTGTTTGTAATGTCAAAATAACAACTTTTTACTAAATGCATAAGAAAGTATATACGGTCATTATAACAAAAAAGCATTTTTTTTAATTTTTGTCTGTCTGTTTGTTCTTGCTTTACTCCGAAACGCCTGGACCGATTTTGACGGGACTTTCACTACCAGATAGCTGATGTTACGGCTGGTAACTTAGGTTACGTTTATTTTAGAAAAATAATTAGGATTCCGCGCAAAAAAATTAAAACCCATGAAAAAATTAACGAAAAGTCGGATTTGAAAAATTCTTTTTGCATTTAGTAGCCGAATTCTTGAGGGTAATTATAGGCTATTTAACGTCACGCTACGACTCTTAGGAGCCGAGCAAAAAGAAAAAGTCGGAAAGAACACTAAGCGAAAACGAAGCAATAGCGCGGGCGGGCGATTCAACGCGACGGGTCGGGGGACAAGGGAGTTTTATTAAAATGTGGCTGTTTTTTTAGTATATTGTGTATCTTACGACATCCACGCAGACGAAGTCGCGGGGCACAGCTAGTATACAATAATGACTTACGTCGTCTAAACACTGTTTAGATGGTGCTACTTTTATTATTGCTGCAATTTATGGTATGCCACAGGTAATTAATTCAAAATAAATAATAATTAATAATTTATTTATTTAATTTTAATTATTAATAAAATAACAAAATTATATCCTAACTTAACTAAAACTATTCACAAACTAAAATATGGCGTCGAAAAATTCTTCCGCATCGCTGTCGAGACTGGCGGCATTGCCACGTTATGGCAATGCTTAGCCTCTGGCCAAGGTAAAAGCCGGCCCTTGGGTCACGGGAAGTGTCAACTAGCCGTTTGGAGATTTCGTTAAACAAACCATGAGCGCTCCCGAGAGTTTCAACCCCAAACGGCTCGAAAATATAATTACCGATAAGGTTTATACTTTCGCCGCTTGAGGTTTTCCGCAGCTGCAGCAGCAGCGCCAGCACAGCACGCCGAGCCGGGAAGATGGGATGGCGCAAATCATTAATTGGTTTTAATGTAGTAATTACGAAGAATTATTCTTAGAGTGTAAGATGTTGCCAGTCCATCGAAAGGTGGTGTTGTAATTTTCTGTAGAACATTATTGCAATGACCCGTTAAAAACCAAGACGGTACACATAAGACTTAAGAGGAATAAATCCATAAGAAGATTTGTAGTACCCACTTTTAATAATTACTATGGACCAAGATGTAGAAAATGCTTGGTCCTAACAATTTTTAATGACATACCACTCGACTTGGAAAATAGCTGTACTATAAAAACGTTTTTATTTTTAAATAAAATGGGGAAGTCTCTCTTTAACGCTGTTTGTCAAAACCTCATAGATGGAAATGCTTATATTAAATTAATAGAAATACGTAGATTAAATTAATAGGTTAAATGTATGTAATAATAGGCCTTTGTTCCACTGTGGAGTATTAAGAGCCTATACTCACTACCTCAGCTAAAATTCACTCTTTATCTCGCTCGCACAATACTGCGCGCGGACTGAGTGAGAGCGAGACTGAGTGCGGTGCTGGGCGGCAGGAAGCGCCGATAGTTTAGGTCATTGCTTTTTACGGTGCCAATAATGGTAATTAAAAAAAAACAAGACCTGCTTTATAGTTAGTTCAGTTAGTATGCAAAGTTTCATGATCTAATTTGAAGTATTTTTTGAATACCAGCGGTTTATTGTTCGGTTTGGAGGTAACATTGGAATTTTTTTCTATCGAGAAAATTTTATGGAATCTTGTTTTCGGCAAACATAGTACTTAAGGGGGAAGCGCTAAGGTAGCCCGCGAAATTCAAATTTTCTTACGTTTTTTGCAATTTGCTGGTCAGTGTTAAGTTGTACGTTGATGAAAATATGATTCGCGGTCGTAACAAATATGTATTTACAGAATTATAATCATTACAATCAGTAATAAAACTTGTTAAGTTAGTATAATCCCCAAATGTCAAGATTTCATGAAATAGTAATTCTTGGGGTTTACTTGGTCTTTACTTGGTCTTAGAGAGTTGTGTTGATGACTTTAATGTTTATAATTCTGTACCTAAATACATATATTTGTTACGGCCGCGAATCATATTTTAATCAACGTATAACTTAATACTGACCAGCAAATTGCAAAAATCGTAAAAAAATTTGAATTTCGCGGGCTACCTTGGCGCTTCCCCCTTAACATTAATCCTCAACTTTACCATATATTTATTTCAAAATTAATGCTGCAGTATTTTCGACATAACGGAGAATCATGCCAACTTTACCATTTGAGGTAGTAAAGGCCCTTAATGTTTAGCGATAATTAATGTATAAGCTTGTACCTTGAAATGAAAAGTACCAACAAGTAGTTAAATAAAATAGTATATAAGGGAGCTGCATCTGCCAACAAACTGCTGTGCAGTTTGGCAGAAGTAACATTCGTTTGTATATAAACACAATTAAACGCTTTTTAATTTTTTTATTTTTTTCATACTGTGTAAATCAGGCTTTACAGAAGTATTTCTCGTTGCTATTAGTCTGTCAGAGTATTTTCGTTCTTTCTTTCTAAACGGAGTGACTATAAATTGAATACTGAAAAGAAAATTTTGGGAGACGTTGCCAAGTTGGTACATTTGTAACTGGGTGCATTGGGTCAGCTGGTTTGGTTTTTTTATGGGCAATCCTTCTCCATTCTTAAGCTTTTGTTTTCTTTCACATTTTCCAATTCTGACATAAACAATTCCATAAAACAACTATTGACTTTCTACTATAACTTCTGGACTTTAATTCTTATTTTCCGGTACTTAGCGTATGACTGCAAACTGAGTGGCTTTCTAAACCAGTTCGGTGGTGGGCATCGTTCTTAGTAATTGTGACTTCCCGAAGCAGTCGGCACGCCGCCGCGCCGCAAATACACCATGAAATGATGTTATAAATAATGTCCAATAAGGAGAACCACGTAGGTCGTGACAGGTACTTAATGATGCGACGAAAATATTCCGCTTGTCGTTGGAATGCTGGCAAGACGTGAAGTGGCAGAGTGTTGATTTTATGTGAAAGCATAATTTATTTATGGCTAGCTTGGCTGATGATTCCTTTATTGGCTAATGGCTTGTTATTGGCTTCGTTTAGGTATTCTGACAAATTTGATGGCAGATTTCTCCGAATCTTCATTTTCGTTTGCTCTTACTTTAATCGTCTCTTTTGTCCGAAGGATGAGACACTATACATACTGGTCAGTGAGATATGCTATCAACATTGTTGTCTGGCTTAAGCTAACCTTAAAGGTCTGTACTGTTCTGTGCAATGCTTGGACATCTTTAATTTTGTACCATGAGGGAAGATAGACTTCTTTTTGTTGTTACCAAATCTTGTGTAGACGTCTAATAGTCACTATGACGTTATTACAGAAATTTTTAAACACACACCGTCTGTAAGATACAAGATCCCAGTGACGAATCACAAAACAATCCGCAACAAACATTCACAAGAGTCAGCCATTCTCTCCTACAAATAACGGCTTGGTGACGCTTAGGCATCACAATAATTATATCGACACGATACCCCCGCGACTGCCATTGTCTCATACTTGGAACTAAGGCCATGGGAGTGCGGAGTTCATTACGATGCATCGAGCACCTTTGTAAATGATCTACGGAAGTGGGGTGCAATGTCAGTATGTGTTGTTTGTGTTGAAATGGAGTACCTACCTACCTATATAGATTCAAAACGTAGATATTATACTGGGTTACTGGTAACTCGACGTATTCCTTGCAGGACGTCATAGTAGGGTCAAAATACAACAAATTAAGCCACCAAATTTTAATGTTCTACCGAAATTCAGTAGTTTTTGAGTTAGATAGATTTTTAGTTTTTTTGTTTTTATGAAAAATCCAATTTAAAAATGATTTACGGCGCGAATATACATACTGGAATTTAAGTTATTATCATAGCTGATGCCGTAGCAGATATTTGTTAGTAATTACAAGTCAAAGTGCCTAAAACTTTGTCATAGATCTCTAATCATACATGTATTTTATTTTTCGTAATTTTTGTCATTACTTCATAAAAAAACTCAAAACTACTGAATTTCGGTAGAGCTTTTGGTGGCTTAATTTATTGCATTTTAACCCTACTATGACGTCCTGCGAGGAATACGTCGAGTTACCAGCAGGTAACTCTGTATATGTAGTGTGTTGACTATTAAAAGATTGGTCGTTGAGTCTCCTATTTTGCTTTCTGGACGATGCCACGTTGGTACAAAACTGTTTATTGACTTCACGTTAATCCCCGGTGTCTCCTCGAGGCGTCAGCAGAATTCGGCAGGTTAATGGTTCCCACACAAAACCGCGAATTCGCATTGCATCGCAGTTTCAAGCCCCGATGCGGCGCGAATTCGCAGTTTTGTGTAGGAGCCCTTGACCTGCTGAATCCACTGAAGCAAAAAGGTGTCCCTGGGTTAAACAGGTTAAAAGACTTTTATGAGCAAACAGCATTTGGTGAAATAACACTAAACGGATTCCGTCCCCAGTCGTAACTTGTAACTGGAGATTTTGAATGACGGCAATTTGACCTCCAAACGCATGCCCATTTTACTTGATACAAATCGAATTCCATCCGATAAAACAATGATGAGGAAGAAGGACGCTATCTGCTTACACACGTATTTATAAACACGCAAGTTTTGCCATACAAGGTGATCAGAACAGCAGGTAGTAAAGAAGATTGTCGGCGTTGTGTAAGGATGCCCGTAACAATAATGTGCTAGGTTTAACGAGCGCAATACTTCAGATCTAAATTGTGTGCTAAGCTAGCTGCGCCTACGCCCTAATAACTTGGTCCACAAAGCGAGCTTCTATGTATAATTTTGTTAGATGCGACACTTGATAATGTATGTATCTTTTTTTTTTTTTTTTTTGTGGATGGGAAATCGCGGTGTGTTTTCATCTTTGGACTCGTTTTTATGGTATGGTTAAAAAAATTCACGATTCGTGAAATTAGAATAGTAGCCTAACTAGGACTAACTAGGACTGCCTCGTTGCTCTAGTGGTCGTAAGCGCTACTGCTGAGCATGAAGTCCTGGGTTCGATTCCCAGATCGGGCAGTGTTATTGAGTTTTTTTATCTGGAATTTCTCAGTAGCAGCCCGGAGTCTAGATTTGTGCCCGGTTAATGGCAATACGCTTGCCCCCTATCACATGGGACTTAAACATAACTGGTGAAATGTGGGTGTACTATAGAGGTGCCTGCCTAACCCTTCGGGGAAACAAGGCGTTAGAATAGTAGCCCTATGAAGAAAAGTACTGGTGAAGATTATTAAACTATACACAGAAAACTGCTTACAGTTTATTCCTTTTAAGAATCTGTGAATTTCTTGACTCTAGCTAGTCAAAAATCATATTTGGTTAAAGATCTGAGAAGCTTAAAAGCTATTCTAAGTTTCTTTTAACATTGCTGGTCCTCAGGACTTTCCAAGTAGACGTGGTTACATTTATGTTAGCCACCCTTTATTATAAAGGAGACAGATCGTAAGCATACAAACATGAATGATTCAAAGAGGATCCATATTGAATTGTAAATTCGATAAACCAAGAGACCAAGGCATGATCACATAATGACTAAATTAATAACACGAACAATGGCTTGACCTCGCGAAGCTTTACGTTTTATTGTGAACCAATTTGAGCTGAATTTGATTGAGACATCTTCCATTGTTATTTTTTGTAAGACGAGATTTCAGATATTTTTGAAAAGCGTTTGTATAGTGTCAATTCCCGTTAGGTATGTACCTAATTGTGTGGAGATAAGACTGATTGGATCATGTGCAATGTAGCGTCCGATACGTGGTTAATCATTTATAGAATCGTGCAAAAGAGTTTATAAGCAAGTAATTAAATTATCGAAATATAATTAACAAGACTGGTAAAGTTATGCATGGCACCATTTATACACGGATGACGGAATCATTTAGTATTCTGTGCTACTAGTATCGAACTACATCATCAATCACTGGAACAACTGGTTCTAAATTTAAAAGTAAAAGTAAACAGGACCATAATCAAGGCAATAAAAAAACCGCGAGGAATTCAAACTACGTTCGAAAAATTAAAAAAAGATTACGTAAAACTGCCATCCTGCCTTGAAATCAAGATCGAGTTGTTATTATCTATCACATAAGCGTCGATAATCGTTACTTGGTAAGTAAGGATGTGATTACATGATGCGGTGGAGATGGCGAGGTGTCGGCACGCGGATGGTCATTCAACCTGTAACGGAATGCCAGCGATTGTTCCTAACACCTGATAGATCACACACGATATAATTGTCGTAATTTCATTATCAGTGCAGTTGGTGCAAAAGCATTGTTGGGTGGAAAATAATTAATCGTGACTTTGTGGTTGTTAAAGGTCTTTATGAATTTATTCCATTATTTTTATATTTATAAGTATATAGGTACGAGTACCTACCTAAGTGTTGCGAGTAGCTTGGAGAATTCCCTCCAAGCTACTCTCTAAAGAAGAAAGCATGCACTTTCTTCCCATTGGTGATCGTATTATAGACCATCATTCAACCGAAAGACGCCCTCTGCTCAACATAGGCTTCCTCTAGTCGTACCTATGGTTAGTTGGACGTCAAGTGGAAATCATTTGATTCATATACCAAAAGCGGGAAATTGGAAAGATAATAAAGAAACTAATATCTACCTAAATACATAGGTATAAACAGATAGGACAAGCGACACATCCTGCAATTAGCGATTGGAACGCTTCCAAAGGGAAAGTGCAGGATGAAAAGTGGCGGTAGCGTCCATAGACAGAAACTGCTAATAAGGACAATTCCTTTTACACCTAGTGGCTCGGGTGACACCACTGTATTGAGAAAATAATTTAACAGGTATAGATAAATAAAGACTTCTATAGCGCGGCACATCCAATTTGATTTTTTTAACCGACTTTAAAAAAATGAGGAGGTTATCAATTCGGTTGTGTTGTTTTTTTTTTTAATGTTTGTTACCTCAGTACTCCGTCATTTTTAAACCGATTTGGAAAATCCTTTTTTTATTTGAATAGACTTACTTCCAGACTGGTCCCATTTTCATCAAAATCCAGTTCTGATGACGGGATCCATGAGGAATTGAGGGAACTCCTCAAACATTATAGGCAAACACATAGTGATTTTGATATTTTCAACAACAAGTCAAGCATTTGCATTCAGAAAGTATCATTTGGTGAAGTAGAACTGATGGAGAAGACCACAGATGGCCACGGGAACTCCTCAATGATAAGTATTGCACGGGTGGCGATAAGATATCTCGATTAAGTTAGTTAAACGACAATGACGAAGCCAATTTAAATAAATAGTGCTGATCAAAATGGTACCATCGAACTGATCTGATGATGAAGCCGGAAGGTAGGCGCCGGAACTCCGTAATAAAACAATGTATCCTAGCCGTGTTTGGGCTTATTGGAATTGTCATGAGATGCACTCTGGCAATGAATTATTTTTAACCGACTTCGAAAAAGGAGGAGGTTCTCACTCAGTTCGACGGAATCTTTTTTTTTTAAGTGTGTTCCCCGATTACTCGAAAACGGCTGGACCGATTTGAAAAATTATTTTTTGTTTGAAAGGGTATACTTTCCAGGTGGCTCCATAGTCATCAGGTCAGGATCTGATGATGGGATCCTGGAGAAATCGAGGGAACTCTGCTGACTTAGAGTCAGGAGTATTTCCCGACGAATGGAAAAAGGCCCGTATCGTGCCTGTGCACAAAAAAGGCGACTTCAGTGACATAAAAAACTACAGGCCAATTTCCATCTTATCTTGTTTCTCCAAGCTCTTCGAATGTCTCGTCTGTCTCATCATTACCAATTACTTGGATACTAAACTTTCTGACTGCCAACACGGATTCCGAGTTGGACGATCCACAGAGACCAATCTAGTCAGATATTTATCTGATATATCTGAAACCCTCGATGGCAGACACGAAGTAGATGCAATATACACGGACTTCAGCAGCGCATTCGACAAGGTGAGCCATCCGCTCATGGTTGCAAAACTTGAGCTTAGTGGTGTCCACGGATCGCTGTTGAGATGGCTTGCATCCTATCTTATAAATCGCTCTCAGTTTGTTGCAGTCAATGGCTATGTCTCTTACCAATTTCACGTACGGTCTGGAGTCCCACAAGGCTCCCATCTTGGCCCAGTATTATTTTTGCTCTTTATAAATGACATCACAAGTCAAATTAAGCATTGCGAAGCTTTGTTGTTCGCTGATGACTTAAAGATTTATAGAAAAGTCACGGAGCCTGCAGATAGTACGCTTGTTCAAAGTGACTTAATAAACATTGAAAACTGGTGCATAGCTAACAATATGACGTTAAACGCACAAAAATGCTTCTTTATTCGTTTCTCGAAAAAAAAGTCATCCTTTCATACTACCTACACATTGTGCAACACCACGTTGTCAAAGGTACGTGAAATACGAGACCTAGGGGTACTGGTCGACGATGAACTAAGCTTTAAGCCACACATCAACGACATTGTTAAGAAGTCTGCACAGATGCTTGGTTTTGTAAAACGGAACACTAGGGGCTTCCAACTACCAAAAACCAGAATAGTCTTGTTTAATACCCTGGTGCGAAGTCGGTTGGAATACGCTAGTGTTGCCTGGAACCCGTTCTATGCAGTTCATTCACAAAGAGTTGAGAGAATACAAAGAGCATTCACTAAACATCTAGCCTTCATATCTAGAAATATTAGCCACCGCTGTCCGTATGAGCAGCGCCTACACTTCTTCAAAATAAAGACGCTGCGAGACCGTCGCCACTCGCGTGATCTAATTTTTCTGTACAAAGTTGCAAACGGGTTTATAAAATGTAGTGATCTAGTCGAACGTATCCAATATTCAGTCCCTTCAAAACCTCCCAGATATCCCATCACTAGACTGTTTCATATCCCTTTCCGCAAATCCAACCTTGGTCTCAACGCTCCTTTGCTACGAATTTGTAGAAATTACAACAGTCTTTGTAAATCACCAGAAACCGATTTACACGGTGTATCACTAAACAAGTTTAGAAGATCAGTCTCTGAGGTACGGGAGTGCATAAATTCACCAATAAATAAATAAATATATTTATATATTTTTGTAAATACAATTTCAATGTTAGTAACACTACAAATCCATGTTTATAAACCTTCGTTATCATTCACACTCGAAAATGCTAACATTGATAACACAGTTATTGTCATAATTATCATTGTATTAAGTTTATTGCACATAACTATCTACTTTATTTTGTATTCTAATTTTTTTTCTTTTTTTCCTGTATTTTTATATTATGTTTTCTTATACAATTACGTCGTTGTCTTTATTGTGAATGCTGCGTATACCTGTAATAGGCATACATACCAGCACTTTTACTTTGTCTTGTTTTATTATTAATTCATTGTATGTATTGCTGTTGGTGTACCAAATAAATAAATAAATAAATAATATTATAGGCACACCTATAGCGATTTGGGTATTTTTTATAGTAACTTGTGCATTTGCCCTCGGAAAGCACCATTTGATGAAGTGGAACTGATGACGAAGACCACAGATGGTAAGATGGCCACCGGAACAATTCAATAATAAGTAATTCACGGTTTGCGATTCGATTACTTTAAAATTATTGCTAAGCAATATAAGCTCGTCACAATTTATGTGGTGAAGTGGAGCTGATGGTGAAGTACCAGGAGAACTCCTTAACAATTAACGTCCCTGCAACGGGAAAAGCAATGTTTTGTAAAAGGTGATGAGCAGTTGTCATTAGGCTATTGTAACTTAGCTAAATTAAAAACCGACCCACTAAAAAGTAAAAAAAAAATTTTTTTTACAAAAAAAAAACAACCCACCTCAAAAAAAAACACTACAAAGTGAAAAATAACTTTAATTTCGAAGGTCGGTGGCAAACACCTAAAATACAGATCCAAAAACACTGACTTTCAAAATTAAAGTTATTTTTCACTTTGTAGTGCTGTTGTTTTTTTTTTTTTTTGTAAAAAAGTTTTTTTTTCACTATACATATATTACGTTTCTATCTTACTTTGTTTTTATATTTATCGTTTTTTAAAACTGCAAGGTTTCAAACCTTTGGAATACGGCACGTTTACTCCGATCCATATCTTTAACATTTTCAAGCTCTTGTATTTATATTATACAGGGTGTCTGGTTTCGGAATAGTAAAACTTAAAGGGGAGGTAAAGACCATCAAACTGAACAACTTTTTCCCGGGCACCAACATCGTAATCGTGAAAAAAAAATCAGTCATCCCATACAAAACTTCAATACCTACTCGAACAAATGTATGAGACGACTGATATTTTCTTTGCGATTACGATGTTGGTCCCCGGGAGAAAGTTGTTCAGTTTGATGGTCTGTACCTCACTCTTAATTTTCGTCACACTATGTACAGACACATTGTATAAGAGAGCTTGAAAAAGTTGAAGCTTGAAAAGTCGAAGTTGAAAATGATGTAGCTCTCGTGTCTTTTTAAATTATACCGTGACATTAGTCAAGTCATCCGAAAAAAGTTGCAATAATTCACACATACACACAAACATCAATACAGTCGAATTAAGTTTTGACTTCTATTATTTATTAGCAGACAGGAAGACATTAAATGTCATTAAATGGGCATAAATTTTTTGCCCATCATATTATGGTGTCAGTATTTGTTCTCTAAGAAGGACCTTTAAGGCCTAACTTGGTTAAACGTTTCTGAACGATCTCTGATAATACCTAAATCGATTTATCCTAAATCGATTTATATTTCTGACTATAATTAGAATATTGGCATGGCACTCGTAATATTATTTTTAAATATTATAACCAGTGATCGGAATAGGTAGTGCTAATTTGCCTAAACTTCCGAGGAAGGAAGTAACATAGAGTGGATAATACCTCCTCTAAAATCCCGGAATAATTTTAATGATGTTTAAATCCCGGGATTTAAAAACCACGAATTATTTATTGGACTTTATTTATAGATAGATAGAATACTCTTTACTATGTACACCATAAAAATTACAGATATAAATGTGTGTATGTGTGTGTAACCCTAAAAAATGGTATGATTTTTCAAATCAATGGTTTGTAACTACAAATAAAATCCAATAAATAATTCGTGGTTATTAAATCCCGGGATTTAAACCTCATTAAAATTATTCCGGGATTTTAGAGGAGGTATTATCCACTCTATGTTACTTCCTTCCTCGAAGTTTAGGCAAATTAGCACTACCTATTCCGATCACTGATTATAACAGAGCAAAACCAAGAACGTAAAAATCACACACATTCAACTCCATTTAAAAAAAAAGTCTTTAATTAAGTAATCAATATAACTTTTCCATGCTAAACATATGCTTTTGTGTCTCATAATATTTCGTAACGAAAGTGTTTAAATATGATAAAACCGTGAATATATATTTACATACTAATTGATATAACGCTATAAATCAAACGATATTATGTAAGTTAATGACAAATCGGATTATGTCAAACATATTATTATGTATTATTCGATAAATAAATGGCTTCATCAACAGTATGTTTAGTTCCTACTTATTTTCTTTATTTTTAACGCGAGTTTGCGAATCTTCTTTCTAAAGAGATAAATTACTGTAAAACTAACATAATGATGTTTTAAACTTTCATTCATAAGTTTTAGAGAAAGCTTAACGTGTAATTTTGTATGAGTAAGTATTCAATATTAGTATTTAAGGTTCTTAATTTGAAACATAAAGGACATAACAAATCTTGTGAAACAATCTTGTATACCTATACTTTTTTCTTTTGCTTGACGTGTGGCTCGGTTGTTGCTGCGTAACTTCCGGTAGGCACTTTTTCCATTAGGTGCCTTGGTTCGGCCTTTTCAAATGTTACATACATACCTAAATAGACTCACGAAACTACAGTACGATCCTTAGATAGTCTGCTTTTGCTTCGTTTACGTTCATACATGTAGATGTAATGTCTATACTTTACATCTATAGGTATGTACTACCTAACTTCTACAAGATAGGTACCCTAAGATAGGTAGATAGGTACCTATAGACATTATCAACGATGTACACAGTATAATTAATCTAATTAATAAGAAAATCTTGCTCATCTAAGCTCATAAAAATATAGTTTTAGCGTAAACTCGTACATTTCAGAACTCTCAACATCTGCAGATACACAGCGACGCGGGCGCAGCGTTTTGTCTTCCTCTAATGGCTAGCGGTTATTTGGTTTGGACCACTATTTGAACGGTACTTACATAGCACGGTGAAGCTGTAGAGTACAGACTGTCCAAATAAATGGGAGGTTTGCGCCCACGCAGCCATCAAATTCAGATTAGAGCACGAAACGCGACTGACTACGAATCTTCGTTGAAAATTTATACGATTTTTTTGTTAATTTTTGTTTAATACTCCATAAAGTAACTATAGTTTTAATAAATTAAATCTAAAAGATATGCATGATATGTTTGGTACGAGCAAAGTTAGATGTCTTCCCATAAATTGATCGTGATCGCTATTTACTGAAAGTCTATGAAATATTATGAATAAATATTGGTAATGAATGAAAACTTACAAGAGAATAAACGTTGCTTTGCAACCATTATATTGCATAAATATGTACTTATGTACAGAAGTGCCCAAAATAATAAAACTCAGTTCCCCTCCTTGACTTCGAGGTGCAAACACAACGGTAAACACACATTGACGTCTCAAGGATCAATTCCTCGAAAAAGACCGTGAACGCATTCGAAATTGAAGGCAAACACTTGCTCAAAATTGGAACCATCCGTTCTTCAGTCTGTCCGTCCGTATCGCCATCCGTAGTCCGTACAAAAGTTTTAATGACATTTCACATAACGCGTGGGGTTTTAAAGACGAGTATAAGTAAACTTGTTTGCAGTAATCCTGACCCAGTAAAACACAGTTATTTCGCTCCCCGGTGCGTCGTTACTGCATGCGCTGGATCCACACTTCGGTGGTGAAAACAGAACTGAAGTTTACTTGGCACGTGAATAAATATGGCAAACTACAGGATAGAAGATGCATTTGTTGATTTTCTAATGATTTTATTACTTTTTTCTGTTTGAGTGGTTTTATATTATCTAATCAATAGTCGGTCAGTCTCTTTTCCAACCCTGAAGGTAAAATTAACCGGCCAGCCGAACGATACAGCCGACCATCATAAATCATATTGAAACTCCAAAGTAGACTTTACTGAATTTAAAAAGAAAAGTTTTATAGGTAGATGAAAGAGGTAGGTACAGGCGTGCAGGCAGGAAGCTTGTATTCAACATTTCCATTAGTCACATATGACAATATTTAGTTATTCACATGACAATATTGTAAAGGCCTCATAAAATGTCTAGACTGGAAAATCTGTCTGAAATACAATCTATTATAGACAACCTAAAAAGAAAACGCAAACGGGACACAGCATAAATTAAACATTTTCATCGCAGACAACCAGAGACAAAACACGTGGAATGCAAACGGTTAATAAAATGGCCAATAACTTAAAGTGATTAATGTTTTAGAACGCGCACTGAAAGCAGTAACGGTGCAGCCAGTCTAATAGAATTACGGAGACTGGCCACACATAAACTTGGACTCTCCATTCACTGACGAAATGCTCTTTATTTTTGAGTAAAGAAACGATTTATCTGGAATATTACCAGGTTGCATTGCAATTCTATATTTTCCCATTTGATGTAGTTTCGCTAACACTTATTTCCAAAACGGATTTTATAAAACGACGCGACGTCATTGCAGAGACCGACAAAATTGGTGGCGGATCATGGCTCACTAGATGATTTTAGTTTGTTGATTGTCAACGCAATTATCAGTATTTGGCAATTAAATAGGAAACCTGTAAAGCTTCTAGTTGATACAAATATTAACCAGATCTATACTAATATTATAAAGAGGTAAAATTGGTTTGTAAGTTTGTATGTCCCGGTAATCTCTGGAACTACCAGTCGGATTTGGAAAATTCTTTTTGCATTTGATAACACAATTCTTGGGGAAGGTTATAGGCAACATCACGGTATGGCCCTCAGGAGCCGAGCAAAATGAAAAAAATCAGAAAGAACGCTAATCGAAAACGAAGTAAAAACGCGGAGGCGGGCGATTCGATGTGAAGGCTCCCACACAAAATTGCGATGCGAATTGAGCCCTGATGGGGTGAATCTGGGGACAAGAAATTTCACGTGGACAAAGTCACGGGCAGAAACTAGTACTTAATAATAGAGAGTTTACTCTTTGCAATGTTCATTATTGTTTATAAATTAATTTCTTTTCCACCTATATTAGCTTCTAGTACCCTGGGTCAGTAAGCTACATTGGGCATATTTCACTGCAAAATATATCAATAAACAACCCATAATATCCCCAGATCACTAACATTTCAACACAAGCGTAGGGCGTTTGGTGTCGAAACCAACTCGTTTATGAATGGCGCGCGTCCTTGCGCGCACGCAGGTGACTGCCCTTGCCGTAAACATGCGACTACCGACCCAATAACATGTGCATCTGTCATGCGCTCTCTTGCTTTTGTTTTAATAGCTGTTTGCAGCTGCTTGATCTTCAACTGTGGGAGCTGCTGCGGTTTTAAATTACAAGGATGTGTTTCATTAAGTCAGAGGAGTTGCAGCAAAAAGGCGGTAAATTGATCAGAAAATTTTGACCATTGATACCGGTCAGTTTGGTTATTTAGGTGGATGCAAAGTTAGTAAGCCACAGTTGTTTCCGTAAAGTGTTTGATGAATCTGTTGTCACAGTTAAATCTCATGATATGCCTACTTAATGTCGCCATTTGAAAACGCTTCAATCACCTCCTCTTTGAATCCTATCCTTCAAAGACCAGACGTTTGGCAGAGTCCACAAATATCAAGACCGAAATAGGCATGATATAAGTAAGGTAGAGGCAAATAAACTGCTTTGCAAAGCGGTTTATTTGCTAACGCCACAAACACACCAAGAACTGTAAATTTTCAGATTCACAAATACATTAAATTACTGCAAAAACATTATTTTCATATTTTCTTTAGTATGCACATCGCAAAGGTGATAGATAAGCATAATCATAATATTATCATAACGGACTGAGCATAGATCACGTGATCACTTCCCATGGTTGTTGTAAGGCGTGTCAAAGTACTTCAGAACAAAAGGCCCTCACTTTGTTTATAATTAAATATCGGTAGCGCGCGTTTGAACTACCATAGGTATTATAAGTAGTGCCTGCACGCTAATGATTCTTCGTAACGAAAAGATCCTCCATGCTGAAAGAACCGATCGATTATATTCATCCAACCCGGAAAACTTCTGTTCATCAATCGTCACTTAAGATATCAGTCTACTGCTGCGCTGCAGATAAGTTACTTACAAAAGGTCTTAGAAAGGAGGTCAAAAAGGTTTTTCTCAAACATGCTTGGAAATTCGAACAATATTTTGACAACCTTCTTCGAGATAAATCGAAAATGCTGTACTGGTCAAATACATGCGAGCAGCTGCCGGCAATGTTAGTATGTATGAAAACGCATATCTGTCGTGTAATTTAAAAATGGAACGAACTATTTATTTCGGCACATGGCAACCAAGGAGGTAACTTTATTAAAGATTTTATTTAAATCTCGAAATTTAAATGTACATATTGGCGCGTGAAAAATTATTGTTGTGCGTCATTGATTCTGGAATTTATAATACATTGTTTTTCCGCGCATTATTTGAGAAAAGTACTATACAAGCCTTGGCTGCAACCAGGCAATTGGTGAACTCACGTATAGGGTGCCTCGGCCCACATTTTGACGTTCACGTTCCATCAATGCCTTTGTTGTCGGCCGCTGCAGTAATGTTACTATATTTGTCACAGAAACCCGTGCATACAAAAAGATAAGAGTACCTACTTAATCAGAAAAGTAAAACAGATCTACTTATAATCACCGGCACAAAACAGAAATAGTCGGCAGCTGCATGTGACAAGAAGGCTTTCACTCAGTATGATGCAGGCGTATCTCATTTGGTTCTCCACCTTCCACATTCGACATAGCTACCAGATCCAGGGCTACATGCGAAAGTAGGGACTTCAGAACATTAGATAAATTTCGATTTCCCATTTTTTACTTAGTTTCTACCATGCTCGCAACTTGCTGTTGCCTTCGTAGTGGCATGTGTTATTATTTTATTAAATATCAACGCACTTGCGTTTTGTCCATGAACACCATTTAATTAAAAGTTTTGTAGCGGCATTTCCAAAGTCACATGCGAACTACGCAACAAAGACCTGGCGTCACACAAACCCTGCATCGCGCAAGCAGAGTTTACCGCGCGACTGGCATATACAACATCCCGACATCAACCGTCGGGCAGTAGCCCACCAGACACAACACTCGTCTGGTCGGAGGATGCTCTCCCTTTTCTATGAAGGATGAGTGAACTTTACACCCTGTTCCTCATACCTCTATAGTTAAGCGCATTTCGTGACTTACGTAGGTGTCCAAGCGCTGTTAATATTCTCTCAGTAGGTATTTTACCTTATCAATTAAATTATGTAGTTGGTATCGGCATTTACAATCTTCCGATTTAGCGATATATAACTTACCTATATATGTTTGGAGTGCGTAAATATGTGTCTCAAATAGAAGTGGCTAAAACCCACCTAGTTTCTAAACAGGAATCAAACTTCCCTGGTCGCGCGACAGGTGCGCGAGAGCATCTGCTGTTCCGCACAAGTTTTTATATCGAACACGTTTAATATAACCAGCAGTCGGGATTGCTGGCCTTTGTTCGAGCGATGGTATTCCATGGTCATTAAATATCTGCCCATGATGATGAGGTTAATTTTATTCATAGGAAGTTGCTGTAGTATTTCTTTCTATAATGTTTCTAAGATTACAAAGTAATTTAAACACAATACATAAGTACATACAACATCTTGAGCCTTATATTTTGAGAGTTCCTCTGGAATGATCTTAATTACTTAGATAGATAGATAAATAGAGTACTCTTTATTATGAATACCATAAAAATTACAGATATAAATGTATACAGGGTCAAATTAAATTAGCTAGCGAAACTCCGCAGATGTGGTGGGTATCCACATCTAAACATGATAAAACAAAAAAATAATAATTTGATGAGTTTTATTTTTGGGTTTATCGACCGCATGTAGTTTAAGACATTTGAAATAACAGTTAAAAAAAAACAGTTATTTTTGTGTAAAGTTCACAGACATGATGGGTGTCGATATTTAAACATGATAAAACAAAACAAAAATATTTCCTAACTCGTACTTCAAAAGCAACACCACCAGCGACCGTTGACAACAAAAAAAAATCATCAAATCTTTTTTATTTTTATTTTATTAGGTTTAGATATCGATACCCATCACGTTAGCGGAGTTTCGCTAGCTAATTTAATTTGACCCTGTATATATATATACATAAACTACTTAGGTCGATAAATGCTGTTAAATGTTTTAAATTCAGACGTTGTAAACGCTTTGATAACTCAGAAATGAGAGCAGTGTCACAATAAATAAAAAAACAAAATGATGTTTCTGTCATATCGAGTACACCCCGTGACTAACTGACGTGGGAGGCAGCTACCTGACAATCATACATGCGATAGACAAGCCAATTAAACGATGTATGCTTTCTACTACTGGATACTAATGAAGATAATTAGTAAACGTGTGTTAGACTTGTTATATTGGCGAGTTTGACAACAGTCTGCAGACGCAGGGCTCTTTGTACACACGTTTTTCTTGCCGTGAAAAACTACGCTTTATTCGCCGTGTGTAGGCACGGTCGTTATTGTTGTATGGATCACTATGGAAGCTTGTTGACAGACACGTTTTTTCTACGGCGCGGTTTATCAACCGCGCCGTAGAAAAAACACGGCATGGTTTCTTTACGGTACGCCGGATACGGCGTACCGTAAAGAAACCGTGCCGTATACAAGGGGCCAAAGGAAGTCATAATATTATGCCAATTTTATGATTTCGTTATTCACTTATTGATGAATAATCACCGAAGTGAAAAGCATCAAAATTATTTACTGGGTGCTATACTAGGTACACCTCTGCCTTATCCTTCAGGAAAAACAGGCGTAATGTTATCAGTATTTCTAAATATTTGCTTAAACCTACTTGGATCTAGATTGACACTGATTGATCTTAATGTACGAGTACCTACCATATACTCAGAAATAAATGTTATTCTATTCTTCAGGATGTATTAGAAAGGAAAAGTGTGGTACAGACCATCAAACTGAACAACTTTTTCCATGGGACCAACATCGTAATCGAGAAAAAAAATATTATCAGCGGTCCCGTATAAAGCTTCAATACCTACTCGACCCAAATGTATGGGACGGCTGATAATTTTTTCTCGATTACGATATACATCCCATGGAGAAAGTTGTTCAGTTTGATAGTCCGTACCACACAGTTAAATTTGACCACACCTTTCTGATACACCCTGTATTCTACTGAAATCAATCGGCTACACCTACTTTTTGAAAGCTACATCTACTACCCCTTAGTAATTGATGAATGCTATCAATTTTATAGTTTATTGTTAAGCCAGTCTTATCTTATCTCTGATACGATCCGTATACGCGTACCAAAGCACTGGATACAGTTTCAATAAAACATCCTACTCCAGTTAAACGACTTCCAACGGAAGCTACAGGTTGGCCCAACTATTCATAGAACAGTTATGTCTTATAACGATCGATTTGCCATCATGTTTTTTCATGGATACTTTCATTTTTTATTTTTTTATTTGAGATAGGTTTGCTCTTGACTCTAGTCTAGGTCAGAGAAGACAGAGACAAAGTCGACGATGGAGCGAGCTTACCCAGAAGAAGCCTGTTCACTCTCACTTTGAAGAGATCGGGGTTGTATGCGTTCGGAAACACAGACGCAGGCAGAGAGTCATACAAACTTTCAAGTAAATCTAAAAAAGGATTTCAAGCCATACAAATGTACTAGGTTAAATTCGCTCTGAGTGCAATAATCGTTTTATACACGTAGTGTTATTGGATTTTTCTATCTGGAATTTCTCAGTAGCAGCCCGGAGTCTTGATTTGTGCCCGGTAGTTGGCAATAGGCTCGCCCTCTGTTACATGGGACTTAAACATAACTGGCGAAATGTGGGTGTACTATAGTACACCTCTGCCCTAACCTTCGGGGAAACAAGGCGTCATGTTATGTTATATTACACATAAATGCAAACTGCTGATGTTATAGATATTTATCTCTTCAGATGTTGTTCTAATTAATAAACATCATCGTCTAACGCAGAATTTTGACAGCAACACTTGAGATTCCGCACCCAAGTGAGATGATGAAGAGCAGTTCATTAACAAGCCTAAGCCGTATATATTAAACCATCAATTAGATCAATCTTAATTGCAGCCCAATCAATCATAATGGCCAGAGCAAAATAACTATATTCCAAAGCGAATCGAAACTTTAATCTCATTAAATTAACAAGCTAACGGCCCTTACCGTCATAACTTATAAAACTTAATCATCGCAACCTACTTTTACTTTAACTAAACTCGTCCATCAACAACAGGCTACCATTAATAAGTAAATTGATGTCTATGGAAGCTTCCGTGCTCTGTTTCCGTATTTTACATAATATTACATAATTTTTATTATTTTTGTCAGTCAGATGTAATCGAGTGTACCCATTGTAAAATGATGTAACAGTTTTAACGTTTTTTGTAACGAAATGTCACATTAACTTTACGTTAGTAATGATGAAGTAAATGGCATGTGATCATGTTGGTAGATTACATGTTGCATGTCATGTGTCTTGTTTATGTCAGAGAGGGTGATAAAACTTGGACCTCGAGTTCATCATACAGTTGTCGACGACGTTATGTCATGTAATTATAAAAAAATGTCATCTCAACGTGTTTATGAACCGAGGGAATTGAAGCTATTATTTTGTTTATTTATATGCGTGTCAAGTTTCATTGCTAATAATATTATAATTAAAGAGAAAAAAGGCTACAGTATTTTAAATAATTTTAATTCACTACATAGCGCAGCGCGTTGATGTCTTTTGTTCTACACGTTGAATTTGGAACAAAAAATCCTTAATTCTCTCGGATTCGAGTAACAGTACTTTATAAACATAGGTAATGAATATGATATAGTTAGTTAAGGAGTCAGAGCCACGGAGCGTGAACCGTGACGGCTCTGGACGTCGACCCAGTAGCCACCGCCGAATTTATACCATTCTGTTATCTCGATTTACTTGAGTTTTGGGGGAATTTGATTCGGTTGCCTTAGGTTTTTTAGAAGAATGTTCTAGAAAAAGCTACTATACTCGTATGTAAAGGGAACTCACTGGTACAGTATTCTGTTTTCTGTGCAATTAGATTGAAGTAAATTACTAACGCATGTAATGTGGCGGCCTTAGGGGCGAGCAGGGCAACCGCCCGGGCCTCGCTCTTGCAGGGGCCTCGCGCAACAAGCGGTGAATAGATTATAGTGGTTTTATTGAAGATTTTAGATCCCCCGGTTCTGGGGGAGGCCCAAATCTCTAGAAGTACTTTTTAATGAAATACTAAACAAGGCTAAAATATGTGTGCAGCATGTAAAAGGGAGTTTGTAGTTGGAAGCCCCCTACGTGTGCAAAACATAAACGTTGGGAGCTAATATTTTCGAGCTCACTTCACTCGCTCTTGCATCCTTCAATCTCTTGTTTCTCAAACTTTTTATATAAGTTCTCAAAGATACTCCTATTTCTCTATAAATGGTCAAAAGAAGACCATCCGAGACGGGGTGCTAAAGTTTTCGAGCTCGCTTCGCTCACTCCTGCATCCTACATTCTCTTCATTTCCTGCATATTTGATCGACAAAGTAACTTTTATTTCTGTATAAATGCTGCAAAAGTGAATTTAACCTAACCGAGATGGGGTGCAACCATTTTCGATCCCGCTTCGCTCGCTCTTGCCAACGTATTTTATATTTCTGTATGAATGGTTAAAAAGAAATCCTAACCTTTCCAAAGCGGCGTGCTACAGATTTCGAAATCACCTCACTCGCTCCTGCATTCTGCATTCTCATTTTTTTTTGCATTATTTACAAATTGTATTTCTCACCAATCATCAGAAATACCTACTTTCAATTTTCATACAATACGCAAAGGACAAGGGCCTCGCAATGGTTAAGGCCACCACTGAATGTAAGCTGTTTGTACTATTATTACTGTAAAGTAGATCTTGTGTGTAGATAACACTCTCATGACGAACTGAAAAGATGTAGTAGGTACCTAAGTATTACACAAAGGTGACATGATCACGTCATAATGTGACCACGTGGAGTCGGTTATTTACTCTTGAAATCACACCGTGTATTATCATTTTCATGTCGTTCGACATTTCCCACCTAAACATCTTCTAGTATGAGTAATTTAGCATTATATTATAGCTATAACAATTAGATAATTCCATCAATTACTGTAATACAATCTATAATTATTAATAATAAGAAAACTCTCACGTTTCCACTTATCATATAGAAACGCTTAGTTTTTGTGAAACAAAACAACGTTGTGCGCGAGGAAAATTTGATTCAATCTATAATATAGTGTGTAATTAAAATAAAGATATCAAATCTATTAATTACCTAGACTTGTAATTAGAATTTCACAAAAGATCATGTTTGTTTGCATGCAGACATAAGATAGCAACTGTAATTTTCAGTCGTATATACAACTAGCTGTGCCCCGTGACTTCGTTCGCGTGGAAGTCGGAAGAATATACTAAAATAACAGCCACATTTTATTAAAACTCTCGTCCTTTGACCGCCGCGTTGCATCGCGCGCCCGCACTATTTTCGCTTAGCGTTTTTCTCACTTTTTTCTTTTTGCTCGGCTCGTAAGGATCGTAGCGTTATGTTAAATAGCCTATAACCATCCTCAAAAAAATGGGCTACCAAATGCAAAAAGAATTTTTCGAATCCATCTGGTAGTTCCAAAGTTATTATTTTTGTTCACAATTTCATGGGTTTAAATTTTTTGTGCGGGACTCTATGCGCGGAACCCTTATTCTCCGGTCTGCTACTGAGAATATTTTTTCTTTCCCTGACCTGTGAACCAAACCCAGGAACAACAGTAGCGCTTGCGATCACTCATCATCAACGAGGCAGTTTAGATAGCGCTATACAGATTATTCAACGATAAATGTTGGACCACTCGTGATAAGGCGAAATGGTATGGCCAAACGGAGCATATAGAATTTTAAATGCCTTTTTAAAATTCTATATGCTCTGTTACAATTAAATGAACCCATAATCTTTTATAGTGAACGTGTAGTCGACATTTTATTGAAATTGCTTTAATTACAATTGAATAAAACAGTTTTTTCTCATATAAAATGCAAATTTTAAGGAAACCTTGCGATTTTTTTGTACCACGCCAAATTGTGTCAATCGTGTTTTGGCGTTCACTTAAAATTTTTATTATCATGACAAAAAATAAGACGAAGTAGGATTTGAGGACAAAAAATGATTTTGCGTGCAGCCGAAATGCGTCAAAATATCTTTTTTGGGGCCCATTTCGCCAACACTTTTAAACGAGTTCTCTGCTAGCGACTAATTTGCTCGAACATAAGAAGTAACTTTGCATATTGCATAAATAAAACTGAATAACATCATGATTTACAAACATTATGAATTTATTATTTAATATTGGAATAAACTGGTATGTCTGGCATAGATTATGATCTTCATTCCACTGACACTACTATTATTTATATTACGTGATATTTTCCACACGTATTGTGATAAATCAAGCGTAGTCATAGGTCAGGAGAGAAAGTTCTGGCAACACTGTAATTAACTATAGATATATTACTGACATATTATATGGTGTCTTGTCAACCAAATAGGTACTTCGTATCTTTTTTAGGGTTCCGTAGTCAACAAGGTACACTTATAGTTTCGCCATGTCTGTCCGTCTGTCCGGCCGTCCGTCCGCAGCTTAGCTCAGACTCTTAGTACTAGAAAGCTATAATTAGGCATGGATATACATACATATTAATTACGCCGATAAAGTGGTCAAATAAAAACATGAAAAAAAAATTTTTGGGTACCTCCTATGCACGTAAAGTGGGGATGTTTTTTTCTCTCATCTACCCCATGGTGTGGGGTGTTGTTGGATAGGTGTTTTATAAATATTTCGGGTTTGTGAAAACAATTTTTCGATTAAGGGATCAGTTTCTGAAATATTAAGCTTTAAAGTGCAAATTTTTGTTAGAGTCAAGTGTCCTTCCCCCCCCCCCCCTCCCTCCTGCCAGGTAAACGGTTAGTTTTGGATATGTGAAAAATTCACGGTAGTAGTATATACAACGAAGTTACAAGGAAAACTAACACAGCTAAGCAGGCTTTACAAGTTTACGAGTAATAGTCGACCAACTTACATTTGCAGTTGGAATGTATGAGAGAACATGTTTTTCAACTACAATGTTAAGTTTGTTCTTGGGATAAATTCATCGCAACTACGGGACCCTTCATTGTGCGTGGTCCAACACGCGCTTGGCCGGATTTTTTTACTTACATATTCTGTACAATTTGGATTTACAGAATTGTTAATCAAGCCCGCCACATTTTTTCCAATCGTTGCAACTCCAGGCGACCTATTCTGTAACAATGTCACCGTGTGCGCTGGAAGGGAGCTGTCAATAGTGTCCATGCCTAGTAACAAGTGGAATGACAACTCACGTCACCTAAGTTTTCACCTAAGAAGTCTTTAAGCCACCACCAGCTAAACTAATTAAGAACTAAGCTAAGCTAAACTGGGAATAAGTTGTCCTTCCACCGAAAAATAAGCTAAAACTACATTAGTGATTATCAGTTTGTGCTGGAGTGTCGAGTTAACTTACCATCTTTTATTTCCGGGTTTTTCATTTCATCCACTATCTTCTT
The DNA here is from genome assembly GCA_947568875.1 of Fissipunctia ypsillon. NCBI lineage: Eukaryota > Metazoa > Arthropoda > Insecta > Lepidoptera > Noctuidae > Fissipunctia > Fissipunctia ypsillon. The sequence continues at coordinate 6,340,796 of OX387659.1, read as the reverse complement.
CCATATGCCGTCTTTTTATTTGTACCACGGTAGTTTTTTGCTTCCGGATTATACAATATAGGATATTGCTTGACGTATTCAATAAATACCTCCATGCTGCAAATACGTGTTTCTTTGCCTGCGCGATCACACACTACAAAACAACATTAGCGAAAGGCGCCAGAGGGGTAAAGTAAGGTGGTGAGAGGGGCTTAGCTTAGTTCGGATCGGCCTACACAACTAAGTTAGTTTGACTTAGTTGGGCTATTTTAGTTAGCTTAGCTGGCATAGTTTGCGGTGGACACACATGTATACAAAACTGGCTCAACTATGCGAGCTAAACTAAACTAACATAGTTTCGTTGGCGGTGGACGATCGGCATTACAGAATAGCACTTCTGTCAGCCAGACTCTACAGTGGCTACCAACCAAAACCGCGTGTCCCAGAGAAATGATACAATTGTCTTGGAACCCGCAACGGAATCAATTAGTGTAAAATAAAAGTGGACAGGTATGAAATACCATAATTTCATTCTACTCTATTAGATATAAGAATCTGTGAGCTCGCTAAATTAGCACATGACATCTTTGAAATAGAGGAATTACTGCTCACAACTAAGGCATAGTATTATCGTCGTCTTAAAACACTAGAGAAACCTGCTATTATCCACAAACTCTTCATATTTTATTGGTTTTCCCCGCTTTCATAATAATAGTGACACATAAACACACTCTTGGCGATATTTTACCGACCGCTCATTTACGTCGGCGCTTCGTAATTAATTAATACATATTTTACAGTTTACTGCTAAAGACTTCGTTTGTCAGATGATTTTCTAATTACTATCCGATGTGAATGCCGCGGTTTGTTTTATAACTGATTTAAACTTTTCTTATGAGTATTTTACATATAATGGGTAAAAAGGTAGGCAAAGTCCGCCCACATTTCGCCAGTTTTTCACCGTGGGCTCGAGGTGGCTCGGGCCCAGCTGTGCTACTTTTTCTTTTCCAATTAGGCAATACCTACTTAAGAATTTATGGTAAACATGTATCAGGAGCATCGAGCCCAGCTGTGTTTATTATAATAAATAAGTAATCCCATATTTCCAATTAATTAAGACTTGGTGCTGGTACTGTAAATTTCATAATGGAAAACCTCAATAACACAACCCAACGCAATAAAAACGAATAAAGGCTCCTGCAAAGAGAGGTAACACTCGTCGCACGACACGCGGTGCCTTTGTGTCGTATCGCATGTCGCATCTGTTTGCAGGGGCCTTAAAGCATAAAAATACGTATTAGTAAATTAGTACGTATGTACCTACACAAAAGATAATGAGTTTCTTTAATAACAATCAACCCTCTAATTAAAACTCAGCTATTATGTCAAGGAAAACAAAAACAGCTCGAGAAAGCCTGCGTGCATTGAGTGTAAGAACATCATAAAAACTATGATTAATAGTTTCACTGACTATTAAAATGTAATCAGAGCCGTGAGACATAAAAATTAGCGATCGGCAATAAAGACAGTTATAGTATAGTATGTAGTGGTATAGTTGACATTCTTTGTAACGATACTTTACTTACGAGAAGCGAAAGTAAAAAACAATTACCGTGCATGTTAAAACCATGGAATTAGTATCTACTACACATATAGTATTTAAAACAATATCAATATGACAAGAAAAGTTGAGTCTTTATATGTACCATGCAAAATACTCGTAGATGCCAGCTTAATTTAAACCAGCCTTTTTCTACCACGAGCTACTGTTTTTGTTTTATTGTAAATTATTCGTTGCAAGCAAACTTCTAATATTGCATAGTTGACCTTCTTTGTAACGATAACTTAGCTTCATGAGAAAGTAAAAGATATCCCCGTGTACTTTAGTTAAAACAATATCAAAAAGGTTAGTCTATAAATGTGCATTTAGAATAGCACCCTGGTAATAGCACACCTACATGGTGCTACATTTTGCGCACAAATTCAGATACGATGTAGATAGACTAAGTCGTTGGTCCAGTGGTCGCCAGCGCTACTGCTGAACATGAGGTCGTGGGTTCGATTCCCGGGTCGGGCAAAGGGTTTATTGGGTTTTTCCTTCTGGAATTTCTCAGTAGCAGCCCGGAGCCTGGATTTGTGCGCGGTTGATGGCAATAGGTATTACATGGGACTTAAACATAACTGGCGAGACGTGGGTGTACTATAGGTACGCCTCTGCCCAACCCTTTGGGGAATACAGGCGTGATGTAGTGTATGTTATGAACTTATGTTGATGTAGAGCTCTGTATTCAATACCTTATATCAGATTTTTCGTACATTTTATAGTACATCTTTATTACCATAAAGATGTACTATAAAATGTACAAAAAATCATACATACTTAAATTCTTTATTACTCAGTACCTCAATTATTAATTCTGTGCCAGATACAACAGATTTAGCAAACTTCTACTACCTTATTCATTCAAGATAATAAAATAAAATCGCTAGGTATCATAAATTTTGTTTGCAAAAACTGAAAATATACGGAAAAATACGCTCGATCTAAATATGTGCATTTTTATTTAAATCAGTTTAGATTCTAGATTATTATGTTATTCATAATGTCACGCGTGTTCCGGATATCTAACGTAACATTATAGCTATAGGAAGGAGGAAAGATGTAAATATTCGTAAAATTTTAGCTATTTTACATAATATGTAAAATAGCTAAAGATATATTATACATACATACATAAACTCACGCCTTCTTCCCATGTAGGTAGGCAGAAACTACAGAACGCCACCTGCTACGATCCTTACATACTCCTTTTGCCTCGTAAATATATTATATTATACATAATTATAATAAAATCGTAGCGAAATCAAAACTATAGGTAGTACATGGAATATTTAAAAAAAAAAAGTGATTGCCACGAGATCTGGGAATGATTCTAATGATGAAAATATAGTTTTTAGAATTTTTGTCTGTTTGCCTGAATGTAGGTATGTTCCAGCATCACGCAATACTTCTGTATAGATTCTGTTCAAATTTTGCTTTGATATTTCCTATACGTCTGATCAGTCTGTAGGCTAATTATCACGCATAAACTGTGGGGGATGAGCAATATTGCAATAAGTTCGTATTTCTTTTACAGTTTGACTGCAAATTGTAGAAACTTGAGCCAAACCTTAACTTATACCGCATACCGGTTAGACTGGAAACCGATGCCAACTTAGTTGGGTAAAGGCTAAGCAGATGATCATGAATATAACAGTCGAATTATTCGATTACTTCACTGGGCTGAATAGAGAACGATTAAAGCAGATAACATATTTAAAATTTTAAATGATTATCACAACGCTTTACCTTTATGGTAGTCAATCATGCATGACTTATATATAAAAGAACGGTTACTTTAGTCTACTTTCAACCAAGCAAGTAGCTAATCGGTTTTTTACGACTACTTTACAAATCCGTGGTTTTTAGTTCGATTCCCAACTACCTATTGATAATTCCTGTATTTTTTTTACATTTTGTTAAACTATTAGGTATTTAATGATACTTCGTAGAACGTATGCCTCTTCTGTAATCTATGGTTATAATAAGTATAAATAAATATATCTGTTAGGTAACTGTTAATAAGAAATCCCGTGTGGTAAGAACCGACTGTTACATGATTTTAGTGAGAGCTGTTCGTCACGAATAATCTGTAAGAATGTATCAGTCAGTGTGTCAATGTTGTGCCATTAGATACGAAACCTAAACTATCGCGGGAAAAAATCAGCTGAGATCGATTTCAGGTTTGGTCCCATAGTAAAAGTTGTTCATAATGACGAGTACAATGACCCCTTAAGAGGTTGTGGGCTATTTAAGTTACACCTTGTATAATTTACATGCAGTCACTGTTTGGGTCGCACTAAAAAAAAATTATTTGCATTTGATGTAGACGAAGCAGATATTATTATGTTTTTTTTTTTTTAATAAATAATACGCTAATTTTAAACTTAGACTTATTCCAACAGCCAGTAAACCAACAGTTAAAAGAATTCCACCAACAGTTAAAAGAATTACCCATTCAACAGAAAACAGATAATACCTATAATTGACTGAAATGACAAAAATTATATAATCCACCATTTTGGCTCAGGTTATTTCCCAATGACCACATTTCCTTTTTCCAATTGATAAACAAGATTTAATATTACCTTATATGTATTATGTAATTTCCCGCCGCAAATGATGATAAACTCTCCATATTAGTACCTACGGTAAATAAAATCCAGGTATTAATTGGCTATATATACTACAAGTAAGTTGCCAACGGTATTAAAGTCAAATAAATAAGTTCAAAGTAAGCGAGAAAGTACTGCCAGTATTGGACGTTCATTGCGCATAATTAGCGTTTAAAGTCGTTTTAAAACTAGTTAATTACTGAAACTGGTTGAAGAGGAAACAATTGACGGTCGACTAGTAGTGTGTCCTTCAAGACGAGCTTTTTTATTAACATTTGCAAGAGCATTAAAAAAAACAAGTGCGTGTCGGACCACGCACAATGAAGGGTTCCATTTCAACTGCCGACTGCTTATATACTGGATGTTTTTTTTACCGTCACGAAATTTTTACAGGATGTTCTACCCATGAATATGAACAACATTCACTATGGGACCAACTCTGAAATCACGAAAAAAAAAATCAGCTGTTTCATACATTTTGGTCGAGTAGGTATTGAACTTTTGTATGAATCAGCCGTGGTTTTTTTCACATATCCAAAAATAACTGTTTAGCTAATATTTCAGAAACGGATCCCTTAATCAAAAAACGTTTTCACAAACCCGCAATATTTTTGAAACATCTATCCAATAACACCTCATACCATGGGGTAGACGAGAAAAAAAAAACATCCTCACTTTACGCGTTCAGGAGGTACCCTAAAATTTTTTTTCACGGGTAATTCTCCAACTGATAATGTAAGTTTGTAAGTAATCACAAAAAATTGTTTTTTTTTTGTTTGATAAAACTACATATTATTGATTTCCGGACTTTTTCCTTTACTTGTACGGTGAGATTGCTTCTTGCCAAATTTCATGATTCTAGGTCAACGGGAAGAAAAGTTTTGTTTGATTTATTTGCAACTATCAAAATAGGTCGCATATATGGCCGTATTTTTTTATTGCGTTGACTTAGAAGCTTGATTTTTTTTAGAGCTCCAAGGGGCCGTAGACCTACGTATTTGATATTAATTTCAACTTGATACCACCACGCGTTCCTCAGACAAAAAGTCTTGACAGACTGACTGACAAACAGACAGATGGACAGCGAAGTCATCCTGTAAGGGTTCCGATTTTTCCTTTTTAGGTAAGGAACCCTAAAAACGTAGGCACATTTATAATAATGTCTGAGGTCTATTTTTCTTAATTCAACATTGTTTTCAGCTTCATTTTACAGCAACAGTTTAATAATAAAGAAGATTGTGTGACTTTAATCAGTCGTTAAAACTTTGCGCAAAATTTTCACAGATCATAGAGTAGGCACTTCGAAAAGCATAAAAGGGCTACTGTTACTCTTACATCAAGTGGGCGAATAGGAGCGTGTTCCTATCCGCTTTTAACGATATACCTACTAAGGTCACCATTCTGTTTCCCAGGCAGTTGATCATCATGAAAATTATTTCTGCAGAGTCGGTCATTTAAGAGGATGCAATCAGGATGATGGCAACGTCGCAAATAGCTGCCAAATACCTATTTCACAGTTTTCATGTTTTGATATTTTTTTCAATAAATATAGGTAGATATTACTACTGAATAACATATGAAAAACTTTCAGGTGTCTTCTATCAGAGAAAAAACCTTTCCAATCTCTCTCTGATATTAGAACCTAACTTTGACAAGGCTTGGATTTTATTTGAAACTTGTTTCTACACATAATTTGAAGAACGTTTTGCGCTTCCAGTTTTGCATAGTAACTATATACCTACTTGAGCGTCCTCATTTCATTCTTAGAATTTGCAAGCTGTTACCCGTTCTCATATTCTTGAGCGATGTTTGTTTCTCAAAAAAAAAAACCAAGGAGTTGCAGAGCGCGTTACAAAACTTGGATCTGAATCGGCGAAAAAACTTTGATTAAGTTTCCCACAGTATTAGAAGAACAACAATGTGTTTATCAAGCCCTCTTTTGTTTTAAAACCGCGTAACTTTAATCACTTGCTACAAAGAAGTCAGAACAAACCTTTAAACAATTAAATATCTTCTAAAAACGCAACAGTGAAAGTGCGTTATAGTGTTCTGTGTTACGAAAAACTACGGTTTGTGCGCTTAGCACGTAATTAATCATTCTTCGGCTTTTTATGGTCAAATATTTTCAACGCATTTCTTCTCGGCATTTCATTCATCAGCAATGATTTATTTACCAACAAACAGTGAGAATTAGTCCATTATTAAGAGATGTTGAGTCAAGTTTAGGTATCGTTCGCTTTTGATTGATGATTTTGTGATGTTGAAAACTCTGTAACATGTTTAGAGTAATCAAAATGTAATCTGGTGATGTTGATTTTGATTAATTTGATTTTGTATTCTATTTGGTGCACCTCATCATGCTTGAAACATAACAAGAGGGCGAAAATATAACATTAGGATACATACAGACTGTATGAGTGCAGTTCATGGCAGGTAATGGGGCCACTGTTCGAACCCAGTCAGGCCCTTAATCACTGCTCTCAGAACGGTGAAGGGAAACATCGTGAGGAAATCGGCATATCCATCATCTGCCTAGCCTTTTCCCAACTATGTTGGGGTCGGCTTCCAGTCTAACCGGATGCAGCTGAATACCAGTATTTTACATGGAGCGACTGCCTATCTGACCTCCACAACCCAGTTACTGGGTAATACGATACCCCTTGGTAAGACTGGTTGTCAGACTTTCGGGCTTCTGACGACCCGTAACGACTGTCAAAGATACACGAATGACAGCCGGGACCAACGGCTTAACGTGCTTTCCGAGGCACGAAGGGGTCTTGATATGTAAAGATGGTCACTCATCCACGGACCAACCGCGGCAAGCGTAGCTTAACCTGACCGATCGACCCGTGCGGCTGTTATTTCTTAGCCACAAGCCCCTCAAAAAAAAAATCGGCATATCCAAGAACCAAAAATTCGAAGACATGTGACATCACACCCGCACTGGGCCCGCGTGGTGGATGCCCACTCCCTCTCACCGGATGAACGGGGCCAAAAATACTTTAGAGCCTGAATTTGTTTTTACAAAATCTGTGTCCAACAACCTTCAAGTACTAGGAAAACATAACATAAGTACAGGGGAGCGTTGAGCACGACAAGAACAAGTAAGTAGTAAAGCGAAATGTTATCATTATGGCATCTGCGCCCGCGCGGACAGCGGCCGGCCTATTAGCGTCAGGTAAATGAAACGTAAAGTCCTGGGTACCGCATTATAAATTCCTCACGCCAGCGGAGGCAAAAACATCACAAGGAATCCGTTCGCGATTGCCCAAAGCTTTTTTGTATTCTAAGCAGAGCTCATGCTAATATGAAGGTAAACTTGAGCTGGGTTCTAGTTTGTTTGGATTGGACAAAACGGCTTTGTGTTATGCTAATACTCGTCCGAATATTTTTGGGCGTTGTTGAGTTGTTTGGGGACATTCAAATCTTTGTAGTTTCAATGATGGATTCAATAATTCATCATTTATGTAGATATTGGTTTGTTTTTTTTTTTCATCGTGTCTTGCTTTTCGTATCTTGTAGGGAACCAGTTATTGGGGCATTTTGGGATAGGTAGTGCCTCATAATATTTTGGGATTTCCGGTTTTGGGTATTTTATTAGTTTTGATTTTTATACTTTTATTTCTTTTCCTTTTCTTAGGCTTTGTTAATGAAGTTGTAAAAGGGCGCCTATAGGTAGATAGATACCTACGTCTATGTGAAGGGTACTAAAATTTTGCGCTTAAATTAACGTTTTCCATAAGATAACTAGTTCATACCATGTTTTGAATGGTCTCCAGTACCATCAAATGTCTATAAGCGGTTAACACCCACTTCCTTACACCCGTAGAGCCACCGGCAATAAACTTATTGCCCTTTAATCTAACCACAGAAGCTTGCAAACTTACAATAGGCTTCGGCAGTCGATGTTCCTTCACAAGTCCGATTACCATCCCGCATTCAGATTTTATTGCATTAAATATTAATATCCACTGTCAATAATCACTTTACGATCACTTCACATATATAGCACTAGTACAAGTGAGAGCATTAACTGAAGTCGTGTGAAAATCGCGGAATCACGACTAGATAGTGTAGCAACGTCCAACACGCAAAGAATATGTACATAGACTGGCGTGCGCATGTCGCGCCTGGAGGCGTTTGCGCCGCAGCCTTCGCCGGTGGAAAGTTCATCGAACGAATGGCTCCCCCGTGAAGTGAGACGTGCGATCACATGAGAAAAAGCCTTCGAGAAAATTTTGCTCACCGGTCTATACAATCAAATGGGCTTTTATAGGTTTGTGTGCTGCATGCGTGAATGCGATGAATGTGGACTAGGTTGCATAAAAATACTATAACGTATTGTGCGTGGTGGAAAGTCATTGAAACTCGCTAGATAAGATAGCCCGTACGACTGTTGAAAGACTCGATGTATTTTTCGTAGAAAAAAAAGAACCAACGAGCATTTCAGGGTTTAAATTCACATAAGTTCAATTTGTTATTTATCGAAAATGTGTAGAGTTCTTCTTGGACCTTTCAACTTATTTATCCGTTAATTACGATCAGAATATTTCGATTATTGTCTAAAAGCAATAGGTTAGGTTAAATGGTCTAACTAAGCAATAGGTAAGTGGAAAAAGGACAAAAACTTTATGATGAAGTGATGAATAAACAAACGTATAACAGCGTGGAACACAACGTTTCCATTTTTTTATCTATGAATGCATGTAGCTGTCATTCTCATTCCATCTGTCAATTTTGTCATCAGTTCGGACGCGGATCGTGACTTTCAATTTCTTGCAAGTTTATGTGAATAACTATTTGTTTTCTACACCTCAGTGTTTCGTGGACATAATCCATAATGCCTAAGGTTTCAGGTAATTACTAAAGTTGAATACTTGTTACTTTCAGAAAATGCTACATCATTATTTTTGTGTTTAGGTTACATAGCTTTTACAACTGTCATTTTACTTTTGATATTTTTACATTACTTTGAAAATTCAAATAATTTGTGTAAAATTCTTGTTTTTATAATCTAATCGACAATAAGATACGGCGAGGCTTTGGTACTAAAAGTGCATCGTCATGACGCGGCCCCCATTTGTCCGTAAAACATACCCGGCATTTGAAATGTTTTCTGGCTTAGAAAACCTTATTTTACTCTCAGCAGCTTAAAACGTTCGTATAATTAATTTTTAACTGCACACAATACATATAATAACCTCATTAAAATCAGTCGATATTCCTTATTTGTTCTCTAATTGTACAGTTGCAAGGCCAAAATCACTAAATAAGGATAAAAAATAGGTGATAAGAATGCCAAACACTGCCATTTAAGTCCAAAAACATGTCTGCCAATGTCAATGTAGTAATTAATCATCATAGCCATTACAGTGAAGGTAAAATGGGGCAAGGAGCTGTACCCAGGTGTGGAGGTGAATATGGATGATGATCCCGTGGTGTTCAAGGCACAGATCTTTGCTCTCACTGGTGTGCAGCCCGAGAGGCAGAAGGTGGTCTGCAAGGGAGTCACGCTGAGGGACGACTCTTGGGCCAACTTTAAGTTAACTAATGTAAGTTGTCTGACAATGTAATAAACATGGCCACCTATTGGGCCCAAACAGTATAATATACTTGTAGGTACCGCTGAATTGAAAAGAAGATTTAAGTTGTACTGCCCTAAAGTTTTTTTTTTAAATCAACTGATAATGTTTATGTGAGTACCTACACCTAAAATTTTCATGTTAACCTCTATCTGGCAAAAGAGACAGGTAGGTACTGAAATCCTAACTATAATCATATACCTAACTAATATTATTATAAATGTAAAAGTGTGTTTGTTTGTTAAGCTTTCACTCTAAAACGGCTGAATGGATTTGGATGAAATTTGGCACATGGGTAGACCATGACCTGGAGAAGGACATAGGCTATGTTTCATCCTGGATCGCAGACGAAGTCAAGGGCAACAGCTAGTTTATTATATTATTCTAACTAATATAATAAATGCGAAAATGAGTTTGGTTTGTTACGTTTTCACACTAAAACGGCTGAACGAATTTGGCACATGGGTAGACCATGACCCGGGTTAGGACATAGGCTACTTTTCATCCTCGATTGCTGACAAAATCATGGACAACAGCTTGAATTAGATAAATAAATAGTAAACAAATTCAAGTGTTTCTGAATATTTATTTGCAAATGTGATTAAACAAAACATATAATTCATGCTTGTTCAAAAATCATGTATGCAAAATAAATAAATTTTGAAGTAAAAAACAAACATTTCTGCATTCCAACTAATTAAATAGTAATTAATAATAGTAGTAGTTATTAATAGTATTTAATTGTTTTAGTAATTGTATTAGTAGCAGGTTAGTAATTTGTTTATATTGCTAGATTTTACCTAGTATTCTTTAAATTTATATTATACTAGCTGACCCAATAGACAGTCGTGTCCAAAATCGTGTGTTATGGTCTTGAGTTCATACAAAAATCAAATAGAAAAAAATATGTGTTTCCCAAAGAACAATGATGGCAAATTTTTTGACCAAAAAATTTGCCATCATTGTATAAAATTACTAAACATAGTATAGAAAATATTTGTTTTTTAAACTCCGTGGTTAATAAATGTTAATATGAATTTTAAAACAACTATTAAGGGTAATCACAACAATGCTGCTGACTAATGCTTTTCGCGCCAGATCTAGCATTTTTTTTGCTGTGCAGCGCAGTTTTATGCTGGTGTGTTAAATAAATAAATTGACTTATACAACATACGTATTTATTTTTAACACTGTCATTTGAAAGATGGGACATTTTTTTTTGTTTTATTTGTCCGAATGAATGATAAAACTATCGACTCAGACTTTGCGTTGTTAGCAACACTGACAGTGACAGATACTCTCGAGCCGCTATTGTTGTTGTCATTGTGGGTTTCGTGTGTTATGTTTAGATTGGTTTATATTTTTCGAATTTTATTTGACCCGGACTGTTTTATGGACTCTCGATCGATTCTTCCTCTGTGTGACCCGTGCGTGCTTTTGGACTGTGATTATCTTCCTTGCGTGGCGACATTGTACTCTTCTTAACTGGACTCGATTTTGCTTCACACACAACTTGGTTCTGTCTGACTGGTGTTTGATCGTTACTTCACCATCACAATGGGAGACATCGAGAGACCTTTGTCGTCCGCGGATTCTATGCATTAACTGCAACATCTTGAGTTAATTAACGTTTCAAATTCAAAATTCCCGCCAAAAAGACGTAAACTCTCAATATTTATTAACAACAGTTTTTTGTTGAAAATCTTTTTAATATAAGTTTAAGAACAACATTTTACGATTGTTTTCATTAATGTATCAAGCTTTTTTACTTCAAATAAAATGATGTATGGACGCCTGCCATTGTTCTTTGAAAATTTCCCTTAAAAATGTTTTTAAAAAATTGCCAAATCGGTCCAGTTCCTTCTCAAATGAAGGAACATCATGTCCGCGTGGATTTCGTACTTTGCCTTATTTTTTTTAAACCCAATCCAAATAAAAACACAAATTTAAATTTTTCAAAAAACTGACACACGTTATTCATTATTTTCGGTTATAAGTGTAAAATACAGAGTTTCGAGTTAATCAGACCGCGCGTTAAAATTCCTCTGTACAAACTTCACACACACGCAACACCCCCTAATCCCCATTTATAAAGCCTTAGAAAAGGGATAGTTCAGAAAAACAAAAAATTACATAAAGGTGTCTCAGTAAGAGTGCACTTTTTCATTTTAAAATAAAAACAAGTATTTTATGACAGAGTTGTGATATTTTTATTGTACCTATTGTAAAGAAGACATGTTCCGATTAAGTATGGAATGAAATATCCGGCAAATGACCCCCACGGCTCCGATGACAGGCCATTACTCTTTTCATGAAATTTTCCATGAATTTTGCACAGAGATGTGGCTGTATCTCACCGATGACGCGTTGGATTTCCGATTTGAGCTCAGGAATTGTTTCGGGTTTATTCGCATAAACCCGAGATTTCACAACACCCCAAAGAAAAAAATCGCACGGCGTTAAATCGCACGGCGTTAAATCGCACGATCTTGGTGGCCAGTTGACATCAGAATTTCGTGAGATAATGTGTTCTGGAAATCGTTGCTGCAATATGTCGATTGTTTCATGCGCGGTGTGGCAGGTTGCGCCGTCCTGCTGAAACCACATGTTGTCCAGATTCATGCCGTCCAGTTGAGGCCACAAGAAGTCCGTTATCATATTCCTGTAACGAATGCCGTTCACCGTTGTAATGAGTTTTCACAATTATAACGCGTTGTTCTTTCGAAAAACGCCCCATTTTTAATAATTGGAATAAACAGAGGTGACAGCTGTCAAATTTCAGTTGCCATTTGCATGAAAAAAAAAAATTCCAATTTTAAAAAGTGCACTCTTATTGAGACACCCTTTACTTCATAATTTAATTTACTTAGATAAGTATTTGAGCCAAGTTTCAAGTTTATTAACTCAAGAAATGATTTTTCATACAAACGAAATCCCCCTTTTCACTCTCTTAAAGGGCGAATATCCAAAAATCCCTTCTTAGTGCTCCCCTACATTATAAAAGGTAGCCGTGTGCAAAATCAAGTTTATAGCCCCAGCGGCATAGGCTCTGCGTTGATGAATCAGTCGAGTCAGGACAACATAACATCACATCACGCCTGTATTCCCCGAGGGGTTAGACAGAGGTGCACCTATAGTACCTACACCCACATTTCGCCAGTTATGTTTAAATCCTATGTAACGGGAGCGAGCCTATTGCCATCAACCAGGCACAAATCCAGACTCTGGGCTGCCACTGAGAAATTCCAGATTTAAAAACCCAATAACACTTTGCCGGACCCGGGTTTGGAATCCAGGACCTTATGCTCAGCAGTAGCGCTTGCGAACACTAGACGAAAATGACAGTAGGACAAGTAATTATATAATGATACAAGGATAGATTGTGCCTACATAACAAAATCATCACTACTGAAAGTTGATGACCTGTGTAACCTTGATATGTAATGTAAACATGTAACAAAAGTCTCATTTAGTTATTTTAATATATGTATATCAATTTTATATAAACAATAACTTAATACTTTAGTTATTGTTTTGTTTTAAGTAATAACTTAAAACAAAAAAGTTTCTATTTTTTATGTTTGTAGTGGTTATCTCAACCTATGCAACCTGCAATATCAAATCATTTGCTAATATGCTGCAAATCTGTGATATCTAAAAATAATAATGATATTGTTTTAGCAATAACTAATAATAATTATTGTTAATAAAATTATAAATGTTGCTTGTTGTACCCATAGGAATCCAGAACAGTAACCTGTTATTGAGACTTCTGTAGTTGGAAATCTCTGAATGACCGTACAACGTGACTCTTGGCAGCTGCGTTTGCCACCTTCAAACACTATTGAAATGACCTACGTGGTTACAAGATCATTTGAACAAACATGCTTACATTAAAACCATTACCAAAATGTTGCCACAGGCATACATTAGTTTATTACTATGTAATTATTATTTACTAATTATCTTGTTATAATCAAACTTTAAATTATTATAACTAAAATTCAGGATTGCGCGCGGTAAAGTCCTGCACGCTGTTTCCATTCCCCTTCATCAACTTTAAACGCGCGCTCTTTCACGCACGATTATGGTTGCACGCGCGATTGAGCAAGTGTGTAAAGCGAGCTTAAATCACGGTCCCACGGCCCGTTAACTGCCAGGCCGAGTATTCCGACGACAGGCCACCGCAGGCCTCATCGGATGCGACCATATATATAATAAACAAGGAGATATGCCCGGTAGACGAAAATTTATCGGAAACCTGTGTGTCTTTAGTTGGTAACCACCACATGGCAACTACTACACATGCAGTTCAGTAAAGGCAATAGATACGCAGTCGAGTCGCGCACACACCCGCATTTCTTAAATCAGAACGTACTACATAATCAATTATAAACCTTATGCCACCAAACACACCGTGTATTTACCATGCACCGTACAACTTAGCCACACAAAAGCATCGGTCGCTATTGTTGTGTTGTGCAAAAGCAATTTTTTTTTTATTGTATAGTTGCAGCATATTTTAAGTAGTTACTGGTTCTTTTGTTTTGTTATGTAACTATTTATGTATTGATCACTGAACCTGACCTGATTTCCGTACGTCTTTTTCGGGTAACCACTGAACATCAGCGCTGTGCTGTGGGTCCCTCATAGCACAGCATCATGCTGAGTGGAAGCCTTCTTGTCACAGTCATGACGTGCAGCTTCCGACTATTTCTGTTTTGAGCTCGTGATTATAATGTGGTTCTATTTTTTTTTATTTTTCTGATTATTCTTATCGTTTTGTATGCACGTGTTTCTGTGACAAATAAACCTATTTTTCTTTCTTTCTTTCTTTACTCACTGACCTGTAACCGGTTGACAAATTGAAAAATAAACTAAAATAGCAATATTTCATTCGTCAATCGGTATTGTTGTCGATAGCCTACGTTAGTGGATCTGCACAAGAACATCACTAACTCGTCGCAAGAAGCAGCCGCCGTACTACGCGATACATCCGCATAATAAAGTATCGTTTTGTGATTTTTACATTGCTTGTCCAGTCACTTAAGCGACAAACTTAGGTAGTGGTTAAGGAGCAATGTATTTATTACAAAAATAGTACAGTCGGTGCGATGCGATATTTGAAAACAAAAATAACATAGTAAAAGCAAGAAATATTTTACGATTTGTTATTTTTCATGATTTTAAAGACAAATATATGTACTAACATATGGTAAGTGATCCCATGAATTTCTATGGATACGGCGCTTCCCACGGCCTGTCGGTCTGGCCTGGCGCGATCTGGCCTGTGAGAAAGCGGGCCGTGGGACCGCAGCATAATGTTTCTCGCTTCATTGACAACAGAATGGCAAAGGTATTGGGTATTTATGGAAATTATATTTAGCTATGATAATATTATTTATTGTTTAGATAAGAACAATATTTACAGAATTTAAAAACTAACAGTCTTAAAATAATAATTTGTACAAGTATATAAAAAGGAGGGGAAATAATCAGAGGGCAACAAAAAAATCATCCGCATCGCTGTCAACAGGAAAAGTGGCCAAAAGGCTGGCAGCATTGCCACGTTGTATGGCAATGGCAATGATATACGTATTGTGGATTTTTGAGACGCGGCAAAGTTTTTTACGATTTCTGACTTTTGTAGCGGCCAGGCTATCCATCATTAAAAAAAAAAACTGCTGATTTATTGGCCAAAAAATAGGCCAGCCCTCTGGTCACGTGTAGAGTCGACCAACCGCCTGGCAATGTCTCGAAAAACTAAATGGGCACTCGGACCCCATGGCCCTAGTGTTTCAACCCCAAACGGCTCGAATATATAAGTCCCAATAAGATTGGAGTATTTGCGCCGTTTGAGGTTTTCCGCACCCGCAGCAGCCGCCCCAGCACAGCCCGCCGTGCTAGGAAGATGGGATGGCGCAAGGGGGTCGACACACGTTGCATCCCACACCAAAGGCCTACCTACCTTCCAAGGCATTATGGTCATTCCGTCTGGTCTCTTCCCATCGTCGCGTGCCAAGCCATTGGGTTCTAAAACAGCTGGCACCCCGGCGGTGACAAGAGCACGACGGATGATGTCATTGATGCTGGCATGCCGTGCTATCCGGCATGCGCTCTTACTGCAGGATAGGCCATAGTGTCCGAGGCAGTCGACACCGTCACCGCATTGGCAGCGATGCGGAGCCACGCAAAGAGTGCCCAGACGCAGACAGGTAGCGAGCCGGAAGGTGGTGTCATCCAGCATAGTGCCTATGTTGAGAGGCCCGACTCCCACTCACCCAGAGCCACCAGGCGGGCACGCTCAGCAGTATTGGTGGTCGTATTAATTAGATTATTCCGTATCAACCTGTAGAGCTGTTCATCCCACTGCCTCTGGGAAGATGGGTTCAAGGGCCGATCTGTATCCGAGCAAGCCACTTTCCAGGCGTTAATTGCGTCAGTCAAGCATGGTACTTCTGAGTCAACCAAAGAGGGGGCTAAAATTTTCTCGGTCAACTTTTCCGTGCTGTGGACAGAGGACAAGAACGCGCCGGTAAGCTAATACTGGTAATTTTGCGGACGCCAAGGCCACCAAAACGGATGGGTAGTGTGGCTTGCAGCCACGCTCGGTTGTCCACATTTAAAATGGATGTTAGTGTGCTGCGAATAATTTGGTCAATTTTGCCCAACAGGTGTGGCTGCTTTTCCATAAAGGGGAAGAATGTAGAAAGTATATAAAATTTGGGCCAAAACAACAGTATCTAATCAAGGTGAATGCCGAATGTAAATTAATTTTGGAGAGTCTGTCCGAAATGTCGTTGAAGTTTTCGATTTTTTCGTCGATAAAAGGAGAAAAGCTGTCTTCTAAAATTGGGTAACCTAGGAGGTGCATTGAACTTTTTTCTAAAATTTTGATTTGTGGGGCTATTGCATTACCTAAATTTTTCTAGGGTCAATTGTCTGTTGGTAATGTCAGAAAGGTAAATTTCACACTGATGGGTTAAGGTTGGTGGGCCAATAGATTTAAATTCCTGTTTGAGGAGCTGTAGGTTTTTAAAAACGGTGTCTACATCACCCAGCGTTCCAATCTAAATACCACACGTTAAATTTTGAATTTAGTTTCTGGATAACTGGATGAATAGACAAGCTGAAAATAACTGGCCCGAGAGGGTCACCTTGTTGGCATCCTGCTGCAGATTCCAAAATATTGTCCTTGTATAATAATTTAGAAGGGCACCTGTAACATTGCCACATAAAACCATAAATTTCGGGTATTTCCTTTTTGACTTCAGCCAACAAAGTGTCCCTGTTGACAAAGTTAAAGGCGTTCTTAAGGTCGACTTTATGATCTGCAATTGATTGAAATAAATTATTTGAATTGAATTAAGGTCGACCTTGAGGACGACCTCACCTTTGCTGGAGTTTAAAAAGGTGGAAAGGTCATGCACGGCAGCCTCACAGCCCCCCTTTTGAGCCAACACCAAGCTGCAGGGGCTGAAACTTAGCTGTAAGCGATTCGCTATACAGCTTACAGCATATTTTGGCTGCCGTACGCCTGAGTGCACTCAACGGCGATGGGACGAATGCCGCCGTCCTTCTTGCGCAGGACATAGGTTGGCCCCGTATAAGACACCGATGACGGCCTCGTTCACACCGCCGGCGAGCATGAGGTTTATCAGGGCCGCAAGCTCCTTCAATAGCGACTCACGAGCTTCCCCGGCGCCTGAACTCAATAGATCCTTTAGATGTTGTGGAGTCAGGCCGTCGAGGCATTTAGGTATTAACGGAAATTATCCCACGGGAACGTCCTACCGGGATAAAAATCCTATATCCTAACCCAGGTCATGGTCTACCTGTGTGCCAAAATTCATCGAAACCTGTTCAGTATGTTTTTTATTAAAATATTTGGACCAATCCCATCGGTCCATTTAAAAAAGTAAATAATATATGTATTGAAAATTAAATAAATGAGTTGTCATAAATTAAATACAACACTATTTCTCCATAAATAACAAAGTTGTACTATTGTAGAATGCTCTGGTGCTGGTTATGGGCAGTAAGGAGGAGGACGTGCCGGCCGCTCCCGTGGAACAGACGCGCTTCGTTGAAGACATGAACGAGGCGGAGCTTGCTACTGCTGTGAGTAAAATGCTTTATTGTATATAAAAAAAAAATGTAGCATTCGGTTGAGCGATGCAACACAAAAGAAGCGAGCCATGGATCAAAGTATGTGACTCTGCCCTGTAGTAAAAATGTGGCGTGGGTCTTTAACATAGAATAACTAATATTGTCTAGTTTTTTTTTTTTGAGAGGCTGTATGACACCTGAGGAAACATAGTTACATTTCTACATCTTCAAGTTTGCACTACAAGTATTTTAGCTATTTATTCTAGTTAAACGTATTTGTAAATTGAGCATAGTAAATATATCTCGAGATTTTTTATGATGTGCTTACACCCAACACTACACATATGTATGTGGGAGTCCTTTCAGCAGATGATTGCAAGTTTGCTATAATTGTTTCAGATGGACTTGCCCGAGGGTCTGATCAACCTGGGCAACACATGCTACATGAACGCTACAGTACAGTGCCTGAAGACAGTACCTGAACTTAAAAATGCCTTACTTAGTTATGACAAGAGTAAGTATGTTACCCGTAAGACAGCGATGAGGAGGGTTGGCGATTCACACCGCAGTGTACAGCGATTTGAAGTGGAGGCAATAACTAAATTCCCAGTTGCCACCGGGTAGAGACTGGGAATTTTATTCCCGATTGCCACCTGGTGGCAATCTATACGGAGGCGACTGGGAATATATCTCTTACTGTTTGACCACCACAAAAACGAAGTGGAGACAACAAAATGATACCAATAGGAACCGACTTTAATCACGTCATCTGAATGGACATCCACTTCAGCCAACAACACTGGTGTTTATTTACGGCAGATGGGTATATATGAAGAGAAGGGGGTTGAAACTTGCGTGCAAAAATTCCAGTCCATAATGTAATTGCCATGTTTACAAAGGATAGCCAAAAATTACGATTAAGAGATTATGCTCCTATTAGAAAGTTTTGAGGATTTTTTGGTCCTAATTTCCTGTTGCTATTTTGTTTTCCATCAGCGTCAGGTGGCGGCACAGCGGGAGAATTGACATCAGCCCTCAGCGACACCATGTCAGCGCTCGACGGAGGCGGCGCGGGAGCCTGCGCAGGGGCCGCGGCCAAGCTGCTCCGCGCGCTGCACTCCACGGCCCCGCGGTTCGCGGAGCGCGGCCCTGGCGGGGGCCTGGCGCAACAGGACGCGTCGGAATGCTGGTCTGAGATCATTAGAGCTTTGCAAGCGAGGCTGCCGTCTGCGCCTAATACTCCTCCTGAAAGGTATGTTATAGTTTGTAAAGTGTAACTAGTCTTATTTTAAGCTGGAGGGGAGGGGGCCTAGCACAACAGGATGCTTCTGAATGCTGGACTGAGATTATAAGACTAACAATACTAAGTCACACTTATTATCACCAGGTCATCAGTGATCGAGCAGTACTTCGGAGGTACTCTAGACGTGGAGCTGGTCTGCTCGGAGGCCGACGAGACTCCCTCTCGCACCAAGGAGACTTTCCTACAGCTGTCCTGCTTTATCTCGCAGGATGTCAAGTACCTGCAGTCGGGGCTCAGATCTGTGAGTTGTATTTATATTCTACTAGCGACCCGTCCATGCTTCGCACGGTTTTTACAAATTCATCATTCAGAGATTTCTTTATTTTATATAAGTTTATTATTAATGTAATATACGCATAAACCTTCGGGAATAAATTCTCTAAATGATGGGATAAACTGCATCAAAATCCGTTGCGGAGTTTAGAAGAATAACGCGGTCACACAGACACACATGAAATGGCGACTTTAATTTATAATAATAGATTTATGCCGCTTTATCTAGAAACAAAAATCACGTAAATCCAAAGGAAAAAGAGGTAGATACGTTACCTACCCATCATTCAATCTTCAAAAACGGCACAATTATATGAAACGTGGAAGTAGTAGGAATCTACTACTTCCACGTTTCATATAATAGTGTGACATTGTGCCGTTTTTGAAGATTGCATTGTGCCGTTTTTGACATGCATTCGCATGTCGTAATTACTGGGAGCGACACAAGACGAAGAAAACTTAGCTGACTAGCCAAGTTTTAACGTGCCACACGCGGAGCGCGTGTATCCTGTCCACCTCTTTTTAATTATAATTGCATAAATCGGATAAAGAGTTCTCGACTACCAAATAAGCGCACTAACGCGTACATGCTTATTTACAGAAAATGGCAGAGCAAATCACAAAAATGTCACAGACTCTCGGAAGGGATGCGATCTACACAAAAACCGTAAGTCACGAATACTAACAAAGAGCTCGATAACTTACTGTTCTGTCCCAAACTCATTATCCTGTATCATACTCCTCCTGTATCAAACTCATTATCCTGTATCATACTCATTATCCTGTATCATACTCCTCCTGTATCAAACTCATTATCCTGTATCATACTCATTATCCTTTATCATACTAACTATCCTGTATCATACTCCTTCTCCTGTATCAAACTCATTATCCTGTATCATACTCATTATTCTGTATCATACTCATTGTTCTGTATCATACTCATTATCCTGTATCATACTCATTATTCTGTATCATACTCATTGTCCTGTATCATACTCATTATCCTGTATCATACTCATTATCCTTTATCATACTAACTATCCTGTATCATACTCCTCCTGTATCAAACTCATTATCCTGTATCTAACTCATTATCCTGTAGCATACTTATTATCCTGCATCATACTCATTATCCTGTATCATACTCATTATCCTGTATCATACTCATTATCCTGTATCATACTTATTATCCTGCATCATACTCATTATCCTGTATCATACTCATTATCCTGTATCATACTTATTATCCTGTTTCATACTCATTATCCTGTATCATAGACATTTACGTATGGTCTGTTCCAAAAGTATCTGAAGAAAGTATAAATAATTCCTGTTCAGTTTAAATTCTTACGCAATCTCGCACTAAAGGGAATTAATAATACATTTATCTGTATTTAGAAGGTTTGAATTTTATATCTTACCACTTTCTCCAACAATTATTGTTTGAATAACATATTAAATTATAATTGAAAAATCATCGACACAAATTGTGGTTATAAAAATTATTTTAGGTGATTTTAGAGTTCCGGGTTTCTGTATTTAAATAATTAAATCAAAGCACTCAACTTGTAAGTGGCCACTACAAATTGGCATTCACAGGTACGTTTTTTGGAACAGACTTTAATTGTTTAGTCTCACACTAATTTTTTGTATGCAACATTTAATTTCAAAATTTTTGGCAGAGTAAAATCAGCCGTCTGCCAGCGTACTTAACGGTGCAATTCGTGCGCTTCTACTACAAGGAGAAGGAGTCCATTAACGCCAAGATTCTGAAGGACGTGAAGTTCCCCCTAGATCTGGACGTGTACGAGCTGTGCTCGCCCGAGCTGCAGGAGAGACTCATGCCCATGAGGAACAAGTTCAAGGTAAATAGATTTAACAACTGATTTTCTAAAGCTGCTCATTTAAATGTAACAAGCGGACATCCGCGACAGAGGCAGGGCGTGCGCGGCTTCCTACAAACTTCGATGGCTAGCCCCCCGTTTGTTGTATTGAGTCAGTTTTCACCAGTTAATTTAAAAAGGCCTGTAGTACTGACCTAGACTAGAGTCAAGAGCAAACCTATCTCAAATAAAAAAAAAGTATAAATATAAATTAATTATCATAGATTTTGATTTGGTTTACTCCACCACCATAGAGGCAACTTTCAAAGAGTAATGAAATAGTAATCATTTTAATCGCCTCCGCAAACGCTCATTTTTAATTTCCGATGTAATTTGATGTTTTTAAGATTTCAAATGTATAACGAAATGAAATTAATTATTTCTTGTTATTTCTTTGCTGTTAATAGGAATTCGAAGACGCCAACGTGGAGTCATCGCTCAGTACGAAGAACCACGGCGACAGTTCAAAGGAAATCAAGAAAAAGGACCCGACGAGGGCTGTACCTTACTGGTTCCCTAATGGTATGGTACTTTTTCACAATTTGTTCGTCTTATTCAGCAAGTTATCTTTGGAAGGTGGCTGGTAGGAACTGGATGAGGGTGGCCTAAAATTGATCTAAATGTTGTGCGATGGTGGAGTCTTTGTCCAAAATTGGACCACTATAGGCTATATTTCTTATAACATTTTTGTTTGTGTATTTTCCTGTCAAAATTCCTGAAATAGTAAGAAACTAAATTCACGTTTTATGATTATTTTACGTTTTTGTTTCACCACTGCTGTCAAAACGGTGAAGGAAAATCTTGAGGAAATCGGCATGTCCATGCCAACAATTCGAAGACATCAGAGAGGCAATTCCCATATTTTTAAGAATATTCCCATTCTAATCCAAATATCAATCTGTTATTTGACAGATTGAGACAGACTGACCTCTCATTTTCCTACATTTTTGCCAAGTTTTTGATATTGAGTGTCGTTGAAATAAGATTAGGACTTGAATTTGAACGTTTTTTAAAAAACGTTCAAATTCAAGTACTTAAGTACGAAAGTTGGCTTCTGTAATTTACCATCCCGCACTAGTCCCACGCGGTGAATTACTCACTCCCTCGGTAAAGGGCTTGGGTCCATTCTGTGACATTACAGGCTGTTTATGCTTATGTGTATTTTAGACGTAGGCAGCAACAACAGCGGCTACTACCGGCTGCAGGCGGTCCTGACGCACCGCGGGCGCTCGTCGTCGTCCGGGCACTACGTGGCGTGGGTGGCGCGCGGCGACACCTGGCTGCGCTGCGACGACGACGCCGTCACGCCCGTGCAGGAGGAGGAGGTGCTGAAGCTCAGCGGAGGCGGTGAGTTAACACCTTACATAGTTAGTTCTACCATCAGATCTGTCTCATCTCACCGAAATCAGCTTCTATGTGACGACGTCATAAGCGTTCAAAACGGCTTCAAGATGTTCGCGCCGACGACGGCAGGCGCGTTCAGAAAAGTTTTGTGTTTGTGCACACATCTGGTCAGATCGAACTGGTCAGGTTCGTCTGTCCAAATAAGTCTCTCCATGCAAGGTAAGCCTGCATGAAGTTGGTACCTATGAACAACTACTTAAATGTTTTTCAATCCCATATTTTTCATCAATCTCATAGTTACCGAATACAACCCCCACTCGTGCTTAGGAGATGTCTATACATTGCCAGAAACCACTTTGCAATGTCTGAAATCCTCTGGAATAACGAGGAGCCAAATCTGTCTAGAAACAATAACAGTTTTTACAGTATTTATGATTGCGCCATTCAACCAGTGATCTCAATTGAATCTTCACTTAATGTTACAGGTGACTGGCACTGCGCATACCTCCTTCTCTATGGGCCGAAAATCCTCGAGGTGCCCGAAGTAGTCGACAAGCCGGAGCCGATGATAACCGAACGTGATGACGAAGACCCGCCGATCGCGCTCGCGTAACACCCTCCACGTGGCTACCTAGCTTCCATTTGTTCCAACCCGCTCGACTTGACTGCGACCCGCACAACTTTCTATATCCTTCTATTGTGACAAGACATGTCGGTGATTTTGAGACATTTGTCGCGAGTTTGTGACATTTTGTGACGCGGGGTCGTGACATGTCTTGTCACAGTAGTGTTAGGCCGCCTGATGTATAGACAGACAGATTGGGTTCACTTTGTACTATGCTACAATATTTTATTAGAACTTGATAGTCTTGCTGAAGGTATTAGCAGAGTTCGCTTAGAATCCTAGATTAAAGGATATAAAATCCCTAGCAGACAAACTATTTACTACTGTTAATTCTTTGGTGTAGATAAATGAGTGTCAAAGACCCAAACAATATAATAAATACAAGTGTGTCATCTCATCCAAATTATGTATTTTTATCTTGGGATTTCGCAAACTCAATTATGACCATGGCGTGTCTCTTGTTCCTTTCTTTCTTGGCGATCGATCTCTGTAACTTAAGGAAGATGTTAGGACGTATATATATATGCATTAAAAGCTAGATTGTAGGCTACTAATACAGTACCTAGCCATAAATATGGCACACCCACGTTATAGAACATAGACAAGGATTTTATAGAGCGTTGTCTCTGTCACTCATACCTGTGCTACGTACGTGCTAGAGTCTCATTCCAAAGCCCGATGAGTCACATTAAGGTCCGGATTTTGTACGTCGCAATGCACAGTTGCTCCTGCCTTCGGCATTTTGTAGCTCATATAATATCGATAGTGTGAACTGTGGGTAATGTTTGTGCATCTATAACCACGGCCGCACCCTAATTTACGCAATTACAGGAATCTGTTTCATTTTGACAGCTCAGCAACATTCATTGCGTTATTTACGTTGTTGAGCAGACAAATTTTTATAACATATGAAGCAATGGATGAGCGATATGTATCAATAATAGTGTGTTACGCAATTAGGGTCTAGCTACCTAACTTCTCATGTTGGTTATTTTCTGTTAACTGTATGTATAAGATAGCAAGTTTGTCTTGATTGATATTGAAAAGCAATAAACTATGTTAATGTTAAAACCAGAAGTGAGCCCTTATATTTTTATTATGTACGAAATAGCATATATATTTATACACTAATATTTATGTAATAGAACAGCAGCTTTATAGATGAAATAGCTAAATTGTGTTGAAGTTGAGACGTAAGTCGCGGGTTCAGTGATTCGTTAATTTATTGTAAATTGGCATTTTGAATACTGCTGTTGATTGCTTGAGGCATTTTTGTTTAACTCATCTCAGTAAATATCTAGGTTCTCTATACAAGACGTATTGTATTGAATTTTATAAGGCAAGACTAAACAATGATCGAAAATAAAATTTGATTATACATTTAGTTGTTTTCTTTTTACTGATTCAAACAGTTGCCCTATTTCACTAGGACACCCGTGGCGGCGCAACCATGGTCCACTGGCAAAAATTTTTTGGTAGGTTGCGCAACGATTGGACGCCTAGTAAGATACCCACCATAAATAAAGCTGTGATACATTGCTGGCAGCGTAGTGTCCTAGTGAGCTAAGAGCCATAAACAGAACCAAAATAACCCAGTAGCTGACCGTTACAGTTATTTTACGTGTGATTATGCATCACTGTCAATTATTTATTTATTGTCGTCGCCATAATGGCAGCAAGCCATTATGGCGACGATAACCGACTTTTAATGATTCTAAACTGAAGATCATGTCTAAACGAGGAGTGTTAATGATTTTGAAAAAATATATGTTAAAATACATATAGCATTTTCTTTAATAACTTAACCCATACTAATATTATAAATTCGAAAGTAACTGTGTCTCTCCTGAGGCCTGAGTGAAAGAGAGGCCCATGCTCAGCAGTGGGTGAAAACGGGCTGTGGATGATGATGATGATGACTCCTGAGGTGGCCGCTTAGGTATATGTATAAATTTGGCCAGATTCTGATGAGTGACTTGGAGTTATCTTCAATAAATATTGTAGTACGTATTTTTTCCATTTAGTGTTATGTTGATGATGTTATAATAACTTCCTGTCACGGTTATTTACTTAGCAAGTAGTGGTAGGTATACGAATTTGGGTGGGGTATAAACATAATCTAAAATATTCACACACATAGCTTTTGGCCGCGGCTTCGCCCGCGTGGATGTCGAAAAATATTACCCTATGTTCCGCAATACTCTAATGGTTTACGCGGCGCACGCCAGAAAGCTCCCAGTCGGCATGTTTTTTTCCGACATCTTCAACAATCATCATGTTTCAACCAACTTATACAAACACTTAATGAATTATACACCTAAACCTTCCTCATGAATCATTCCGGCCATTGGTGAAAACCGGATGAAAATCCGTTCGGTAGTTTTAAGTTTATCGCGTTCAGACAGACGGACGTTTGTTTAGTTAAAATTATGCCGGTCGCGATTTATTATCAAATAAGAAATAACTTTTGACCGAGTGGACAGATTTTAATTTAAAAAAATATTTATAAAAAAAAAAACAACCGACTTCCAAAAAAAACACTACAAAGTGAAAAATAACTTTAATTTCGGAAGTCGGTGTCTGGTTTAGTATTTTCGTTTTTTGCCACCGACTTCCGAAAGTTATTTTACACTTTGTAGTGTTTTTCTTGGAAGTCGGTTGTTTTTTTTATAAATAAGTTTTTATTTTCCACTTTTTAGTTGTGGTACCTACCCCACCCAAATTCGTAGGTATACCTATCACTACTTGCTAAGTAAATAACCGTGACAGGAAGTTATTATAACATCATCAACATACCTACACTAAATGGAAAAAATACGTACTATCTAATGAAGCTAACTCAAAAATCGCTCATCAGAATTTGACCAAATTTATATAAGCGACCACCTCAGAAGTACATCCTTTCAAATAAAAACTTTGCAAAAAGGCAAATATATGTCGCGCTAAGTCATGTCAGAAGTTTGGAAGGCGTAGTTTTATCAGGTTTGGACGCCGTCGCCAACAAATAATTAAATCAACCACAGGACGACAAATCGTTGACGAAATCTATCTTCTGACAATCAAGGCCACACATAACATACGACTCAAGTAGCGCAATTTGAAGTATATTACCATTAAAATCATTTATAGCCAGAGTGCATCTCATGACAATTCATTGTCATAAATTCTGCTAGTTTAGCGACGTTCCAGCCTACAGATTTTTGAGCTACTAGGTTTTTTAAAGCAATAGACTTTGGTATATGAGTAGCTAAAACGTGGGAACTTAATTTGGTAGATTCGTCCGGGTTACCTGGCGTTTAGACCACAGATTTATGTAATAAAATAGTTTTGTAAGCTAAAACCTCTATAAGACTCAAATCTGCAAGAAAATGAGCCAGAACTTGACCTGGTGGTTGATAGCCGCCAAGAGGACTCTAAGAGCTTGTAACTGAGCTTCATTCCATTCAACTAAGGTCTAGGACCACCACCACATTTCCATACTTCTAACGTCATCTCCCGGACTCTTGGGGGTGGGAGGCCTATCACCGTATCTATCAGCTGTGAATGCAGTTTCCGGCTTGTGAATGGAGGTGCTAACGCACGGGCTTTTAGGTCTGCTCTCGAAAAGACTCTCTCGCACCTCGGGACTACCATTAGAAAGACACCCGACGCAGAGTTGAGGTGAGCTAGTACCTTGGGCACTAAGTAAGGTGGAGGAAACGCCCAAGCTAGTGGGTAAGTCCAGTTTTGGGAGAAAGCATCGTGGTACATTGCTCGAATGTCGTTCTGATCCAGTGATACATAATTCATCACAACTTTTGCCCGTTCTGACGCAAATAGATCTATCACTGGAACTCCGAATTTTTTGAATATTTTCTCCGTACACTAGGGTAAGAGATACCACTCCGGAGGAAGCCAATGACGAGATAGATGGTCTGCGTGACAGTTGTACGTAGGGTGTTCTGAAAGTCTTGAGATACTTAATAATACTAAGGTAAATGGCCGACGCGAGCACGTAGTTTGATTATTTATGTTATGATATACGTTAGTGTCAGTTGTCATTTGATTGCATTCAGTATTGCCGCAGATCGTGTTCGAACAAGTTCACTACAGTGGCTTCGTGAACGACTAGGTATCGAATATCGCGCAATTTTGCGTTATAACTTGTTACGTGGATTAAGTCCAGAAAACTGTTTAGCAGAAATGAAGCCTATTCTTGGTGATGACTGTCTCTCTCGTGCAACCGTCTACAGATGGTACAAACAGTTTGAACGTGGCCAACGTGGCTGTTTTAACCTAGAAGACGAGCCGCGTTCAGGACGACCGGCGGAAGCAGTTACTCCAGAAAATATTTCTGCAGTTAAAAATTTAATTGAAACTGACTGGCGAATAACCTACCGGCAAATAGAGTCCTTACTGCAGATTGGCTCAGCAGCGTTACATTCAATTATTCACCATCATATAAGTTATAGAAAAGTTATTATTCCTCCCGCCTTATCCGGAACAGGTATCTCCCAAAGCACCCGTGTCCGGTGAGGACCTGCGTCAGGCGGAAGGTGAGGACGCCGTGGCGCCTCTCCAGCCACTCCTCAAAGAGGGGACTTATCGCCATAATTGTGGCGTGCCCAGCGCTAGGTTGCGATAATAGCACTCTCCATGCTGCCATGAGATCCCGCCGGAGCTCTGTCCGCCGTGCCGTGATTTCTCGCGGCAGCGGAGTTACGCCCCGGCGGCGTTTTGCCTCCTCGCGCCATTCCCACATGTGCGCGAGGACTTTTGCCTCCAGATCCCATGGCGGGTATGTCACCTGTAGAATTATTTTTAAGATAAAAAGTAGCCTATGTCCTTCCCCCAGGATGCCATCTATCTCCTTGCCAAATTTTATCGAAATCCGTTTAGTGGTTTTAAAGGTAACAGACAGACAGACAGACGGACAGAGTTACTTTCGAATTTATAATATTAGTATGGATTACTTACATAGTGTAATTAATTTGTAAAGTTATGTCTAACGCGGATAAAAAACTAAGAATCGCGCAAAAACTATCAAGCGTATTTTTATGAAACCTTCACCATTTAAAGATAAATTAATTATTTATCTTATACCTACCTTGAGCTCAGCACGGAACACGCAAGCTATGTACTGAAGGCCGTTGGCAATATCTGCGTCTTAACAAGTCTGTCAAAATCACAGTGATCTTTTTTTTCGTTACGATAAGGTTGATTTGCTGTTGTCAGAGGTAAAAATAACGAATGGACTGTGCAGTTATTTTCGAGATGAAGCTTCAAATATAAGCAAATGTAGAGTCTGAAAATGAAGTAATAAAACCTCAAAAGAAAAACAAACTTCTTATCAGCAACCACAGATAACATAATCGTTATGTCAATATCGTTGATACGGTTGATACGTCATTTCACAACAATAATATTTATTTACCAAACTTTTATAGATGTGCTTGTGTATCTACTATTTACGTAAATTTCTAGTGAAATGCTTGTGTGTGTTCTGTCCGCCCGTATACAGGCTGTTCTTTTCAGATTGTAATCAAAGTAGCAACTTGAGATGTACGAGTTTCTTTGCGGGATTCTTTCTAGGACAAGCTTATTATTATTATTTGTTGAAGAGGATACCCTTCCCTAATAATTTAGGCTCTCATTTGTCTCTAGTTTTAAGTATATTGCTTGGTAAGTAAGGAAATAGGGCCGGCGCCCACTGGGGGCATGGCACGGCATGGGATTTTTACGCGACGATTAGAAATATAACTTATATGTATGACAGTAAGAATGAAATTTCAATGATGATGCCGAAGGACGTCGCGGCATGCCTAAGGATCGTTGCTGTTGAAATTTCAAATTTATTGTCATACGGGTAAGTTATATTTCTATTCGTCACATAAAAGTCCCTTGCCGTGCCGTGCCGCCAGTGGGCGCCGGCACATATACTTGCTTCTGATAGTGAAACTACTGCAAAATAAAATCTCCTACTTTGATGACTGAATTGTAGCAGTGGTTGCGCGATTTATTATGCGCGCTACGGGTTGCGGGTTCGATTCCTGCATTTAACTGATATTTTTGTGTCAACAAAAATTCTCAGTTACCTATGTATTTTTTTTGTGTAAAACAAAGAATTATGAACCATTAACAGGCTACAAAGACCATTAAATACCAGAAACCATAAGCTGCCTACACCAATGTTGACACAGGCCTACGCCTTATACCTAAGACTAGCTTTTGTTCTTGGCTTCGCCCGCGTGGAGCTCGGAACTTATACCACGGGAACTTACTACTGGGATAAAAAGTATCTTATATCCTAACCCAGCACCCTAATTGCGTACCAATCACAATTTGAATAATTTTGAAGCATATTGCTAATCCATTGCTTCATATTATGTTCTAAAAATTTGTCTGCTCAACAATGTAAATAACGCAATGAATGTTGTTGAACTGTCAAACCGAAACTGATTCCTACTGTAATGATACGGCTACATTGTCGCGATAAGGCGAACTACACTCACGCGCTCTCTCTCGCACAACGCTCGTCGTCTCTGTACAACAGAGAGCGCGCGAAGTGTAGTTTGAGTTATCGCTACAATGTAGCCGTTGCATTAGTGAGTTACTCAATTGCCCCGACGGTCACGGTCTACCCGCGTGCCAGTCGAGCCGGTGTGAAAGGTAACGAGCAGACAGACAGAGTTAATTTTACATTTGTAATATTAGTATGAATTCATTTAATTACAGGTATAGGAAACGCTATATCAATACAAGTAAGATGTATATGCCTTCTAATATTCCCGATGTATTGTGGCAAGTCTGGGCGGGGAGTGGTCAAGGCAGTTATCTTGACTTATGTAGTAGCTGGTAGGAAAACACTTTTATTTATTTTACCTCTAGGACATCGTAAAATTTTGTCAAAACCAGCTACAGATTTAATATGGCCCGTCTTATTTTTTACCAAGATAGGTCCTTTCACTAAATAGCAATTAGACTTTCACCACAGATTACCAGATAAATCACTTCATGTAAGTACTTACGCGCGTTAACTACCGCCGCGACCCATTGCTCATTGGGTTGCCGACAGCCGCGAGGCGCGTACATACGCATATATTTCGGTCGACCTGACGTCTTACAATTAGATTCAAATTCTTATGATATGGCTGGTTCTGGTGTGTTATGTGCAGTTGATGGATGTAGATCCAGCAAGAGAAGAGATAAAAACTTATCCCTTTTCAGTTTACCTGCTGATACACATTTACTATCGTTTTTTAAATAGGTAAATTGTTTAAACTTGCATGTTTCGTGTCATTTTATTGGTAAGTACGTAATTACTTCTACTAATGCGTCTGAGATAAGAATAGAAAGGCCAATGGCCTCCATTTGTCAACCGTCATTTGAAAATTACGTTTAGCAAAAATATACCTACTTAGTGCAAATTAATATTCAATAATATTTATTATCGTTATTATCTTGTTAATGTTATTTTCATATGATTAATGTTTATATACAACAAGCGTGCAAGTGTTAGAAAAGCGTGCATGACGTCACAAAATGGCGCCAGCGCAGGTTTGTTCATAGTGTAGAAGCATAGTAGTCACCTTTTACGCTAATTGTGTAAATGAACGAACAAATCAATTAATCGTGTTTTCAGTTTCCTCCATTTCGTATTTCATTTGTATTCGTGGCCATGCGGAGTGGTTACGTCACTGATTATTAAATTAGTAACCTAGCATAAAAATATTCCTCGGTCTTTCATTAGTATTTTTAACAATTAAACATGCTAAAACATTAAAAAGCTTTTTATTTTATTTCATAAAGTGTACTACAAATACTTACTGACATCTTTAACGAAAAAGTCAGCCCTGGCAATTCACAATAACTACGCACCTGTGACCCAGCGGCGCCGGCGCACGGCTACAAAGCAAAACTCATTTTACGCTTGTAAGGTTAGGTACATTTTCGTTCGCAGCGTCTAGCGACTCGTAGGTGTAGGCTATTATTGCAGTAGGTATTGAAAATTTTGTATGGAGTGATTTATGTGGTAATCTGTGCTCTCACTAAGCACTGCAATAGCGCTACGGTTGTATTGCGAACTAACTAATGCTGTGGATAACGGTGTGAGTTTCACATTTATATAATATCTTTGTTTATATTGTTTGCGCAGATATAATGTGTTACTGTTTGTTTGTCCCAAATAAATAAATAAATAACGAGCGAGTGATCGTAAGTTCGATCCCCACTCGTTGCACTATTGATTTGAACTCAATTTTGAAATGCAGTGCATTTGCATGGTGTCAACACGAATACAAAGTAATGTGCAGCCCAATTGTTTATAATTTACTAATTTAAAAAAACTGTTTAATTTTTGCAATTGAGTCGTTTGTCACCTATTCTGCCAGCGTCAGGTTGAAAAAAACTGTTTTAACTCTCTTCTGATTCTGACGCTACATCTATAACATAATGGCGACCAGAAGCCAATCGATAGTTGAAAGGTAATAGGGCATTTAATAAGCGACATTTTGGTCGAAAATGAGTTATGAATGCCATCCTAAAAAGCAGAAAA
Source organism: Fissipunctia ypsillon (assembly GCA_947568875.1). Lineage (NCBI taxonomy): Eukaryota > Metazoa > Arthropoda > Insecta > Lepidoptera > Noctuidae > Fissipunctia > Fissipunctia ypsillon. The sequence continues at coordinate 6,308,947 of OX387659.1, read as the reverse complement.
TTTTAAGTAGGATGGCATTCATTACTCATTTGCGACCAAAATTTCGCTATTACCTTACTATTATATTTTAACCGTCTTACCCTATTACCTTTTAACCGTCGATATAAAGCCACACAAAAACTGTTTAGTTGTACATTTAGGTCCAATCACGAATATGGGATTAAACGCAAGGGAAGTAGTGCGTGTGTTTGCCTGCAGCACTCAACTGTCATTCAATCTGTCCAAGGAGAGATACGACGTAATGGTACAGCCCTTCAAGAGGACGGCGCTGAGTTTGAAAAGTGAAATGGAGCAAATGAAGGATACACTGAGGTTTGGCATTACCATCATACATTTCTATATAAGTACCTATGCTTTCGTTTTCTTTTTTTTTTGGCTGGGAAATCATCAAATGACGTCTCCCGATCTGGGCGGAGCGGGAGGGCGTGTCAGACTTTTGCTGACTAAAACCCACCCGTGTTCCTTCTGCTGCCTGTGCCGGGGCCACGGTAACTCTTTGGCCTCTGCCTCGAATTTTGCGGGCAGCGGCGCGGCGGCGGTGGCGGCGCGGGAGCGGCAGGATTTTATGCGTAAAATTAAATGGACCGGACCTCGAAAACAGCGGCGCGGCAGCGGGGCGGGAGCGGGCGACGAGCGGTGCACTCCAGTCAAGCGGTGACCACCGCGCGTCTGCATTGATAGTGCTGCGCAATTTATTTTTGTGACGTATCGAAATGTCCTCGGACGTACAGGAACAAATTATTTCAGCTATTTTTGATAGGACACCGATATGGAACAGCAAAGATGTGAACCACAAAAATAGGAGGCTAATTAATCAGTTATGGGAAGAAATTAAAAACGACATAAATACTGAAGGCAAATATAAAAATGTTTTATTATGTTAATAAAATACCTAGTAATTAATGGGATTATCTACAAAATATTCTTGTTGTTCAGACATTTCGTTCGCGAACAAAAACAAATATCTCGACGACACAACACTATGCCGCTATAGTGCCGCGCGATCTGCGCTGGTTTCGAGAACGGGTCTGCGTTGCCCGCGCCGCTCCCGCGCCGCTCCCGCGCCGCCGCCGCCGCGCCGCTGCCCGCAAAATTCGAGGCAGAGGCCTTTCGAACATCCCGCAACCCCGGCTGATAAGTACCTATGCTAAGGAAGGAACCGTGTTTTTTTTTTGTTCTTGGGGAATCCGACATAAGCTACGTCATCTTTCCCGGAGGTAGGTTCCATACATACGATAAAAAATGATTAAATCTGTTATTCATACCATAAACGGAGCGGTACAGTTTGCCACGGCACTATTGCAACCAAAAAACAAACAAGAGCGTTGTTAGGGAGATATAACAATGGTGCCGATCCTCTTGTCACAAATGCGTCTAAACTAGCCTAAAAATCACCAAAATTTAGTTTATTCCTGTCAAATGACGATTTCCCATTCTGAAATTAACTGAAGTGACACAACTACATTTTAGTTTGACAGCACTAAGATGGTACTGAGTTATTAGTTCAGTGAAAATAGTAAGTAATTTTGCTATTCTGAATTGACGTTTTTCACGTAAAATTTAGATTTTCTAACTAAATCTGACTATGTTTAATCGCGTGTGGAATAAAATTAGTTGGAATGATCTAAAATTCACACCAAGCAACACCTCGACTTCAGATGCAAAAACAGTAGGTACTGTAGCTCAGTGGCGCAGCTACAATTATCATTAGAGGGAAGCCGAAGAAAAAATTGTTCAGTTCTCATAAACTCAGACACAGGACTGTAGGTTTTTAATCTTATGATGTATTAAACTCGTATTAAATATAATTATGTAATGTGATGTGATACACAGCTACACACACCAAGGTGTACCATATTATTCGGCAATAGTAGACATTAAGAAGAATGGTTGTTCCGAAGGGAAGCCGATAGGAATCGGTTGTATGAAGGCTACGCCCCTGCTGTAGCTTTCTTTTCTTTTGCTTATATCTCGAAAACGGTGTCCTATCGCAAAAATGATAAAAATTTCGATCTCTTTTATATCACCCATAAACCCCTAAAACTCAACATATATGTAGGTTTTTTCATATTTTTCATACAAAAAGTGAAAAATTCCATATAAAACACGTCGAGGCTGCCCCTCCCCCCTGCGCGTCTCTGGCTCTAAAAAAATTCACGGGGTAGGGCAAACAAGTACCACGTGGAGTCGCGCGATTTTCAAATTCGATTTTAATTTAATATTAGTTATTTTAGCTTAGTTTTTTTCATTAAAAAAAATTAATTAATTAAAAATAATTTAGTTTTAAGATTCTCATAACCAAAAGTAAGGAATTTTAGTGATAGTTTAGTTCGGTGTACAAGAGAATTGGCACCAATGTCTGTTTTCACTAACACTAAGCGACACCTAAATAAAAGCGCGCTGTGGATTTTCAACTTTCGGCGGTGAACCGAGCCTTGAAAATCCAACAGCACGCTTTTATTTAAGCATTCATTTAGGTATCGTCAAGTGTTAGTGAAAACGGGCATTAGTTTCCCTGAGCATGAGGTCCTGCCTTTTTTTTTGGATGGGAAATCATCAAATGACCTCTCCCGCTCTGGGCGGAGCGGGAGGGCATGTCAGACTTTTACTGACTAAACCCGGGCCCCCCTGTTTCCTTCAGTTACCTGTGCCGAGGCCACGGTAACTCTTTCGAACATCCCGCGACCCTAGCTGTCAAATTCAAAAACGGATGTAGGATGTCGCTGATATTGTTATTGGCAATAGCTGCACAATCAATCAATTCAGCCTATCGCAGTCCACTGCTGGACCTGCTGGCCTCTCCCAGACTGCGTCACGACACCCTGTCCTCCACCTTTCGCATCCAGTCTGTCCCAGCCATCTTAAGGTCCATCTAGCTGGGGGGCGTCCCCCACTACGCTTGCCGATACGCGGTCTCCACTCCAGGACTCGTCTGCTCCACCAGACATCGGTCCTGCGATAAATATAGCCAGCTCACTGCCACTTCTGTTTGCAAGCTATCTCGGTAACTTCGGTTCTTTTCCGGATAATTTCATTCCTGATTTTATCCATCAAAGAAACTCCAAGCATAGCCCGCTGCACAGCGCGCTGAGCGACCTTGAATTTGTGGGCCAGCCCGATTGTCAGCCGACGTTCGATTCGGGTTCGATTCCCAGGTCGGGCAATGTGTTATTGGGTTTTTCTATCTAGAATTTCTCAGTAGCAGCCCGGAGTCTGGATATGTGCCCGGTAGATGGCAATAGGCTCGCCCCCTATTACATGGGACTTAAACATAACTGGCGAAATGTGAGTGTACTATAGGTACACCTCTGCCTAACCCTTCGGGGAAACAAGGCGTGATGTTGTGTTATGTGTTAAAAATGATAAGTAACGTTATCAAACATTTTTAACTGCTGTGGGGAAGCACCTTTAGTCTTCAAGCACAGCGGAAACAGTCGCTCGCCCTCTGTTATAGGTATTCTTTTCCGGGAAACGCTGCAGGTAAATCGACTTTCAGAATATTTTTAATTTTCTTAAAAGTTTTGCTAGTTTTTAACCGACGAAAAAAAAGAAGGAGATTCGCAAGTCGACGCGTGTATATATATATTTTTTTATGTAGGTATGACCACGCATAACTTTTTACAGAGTAATCCAATTCTGACGACTTTTTTTTTATTTGAAAGGGCATACCTCGAAGTTGGTCCCATTTGAAATTGAAATACAAAATCCACCCCTAAGGGTAGAAAAAAAGGGGTTGTTGGTTTTTCACCTACTGAATTTTCACTTGTTGACCGATTCTGTTGAAACTTGCCACACACACACACACACCGAGTGACTTGTAATTTGACGTATTCCTTTATGCACTCCATAAAGCCTAGGCGAAAATTCATGAGATTTGAGAAAACCCAATTTTTATGTATTTTTAAAAATGTCCCAGAATTCATCACTAAATATCCGTTTTCTTTAGATTCTCCAATTGAATGGCCTTCGTTACTATTCCATTGGGTACCTAATGCTTTAACAAACCTTTCGATGTAACCAAGTTTTCTAAAGCACCAAACACTCAAAAGTTAAAGGAAGAAGTTTATTAACCATTTTCAAACATCATCTACTTATGTACATGAACTTTGACACCAGTTATCTCAAAATTTTACTATGGCGTTAAGCGTACAAATTACGGAGAAGACGTCATTTAATCATCCACAAATTACGGAGAAGACATTGTCATTTATGATCATCTATCTAATGAGCTACAAATATTTAAAAAAATATTTAGAGGTGCCGATGAAACAGTCGATGATGCTGACAAATCGTTAGATAGCTAATTAAATGAAGTTGACCTTCCCGTAATTTGTATGCTTAATACCATAATAACATTTTGAGATAACTGGTGTCAAAGTTCATGCACTTACATGATTTTTGAAAATGGTTAATAAACTTCTTCCTTTAACTTTTGAGTGTTTGGTGCTTTAGAAAACTTGGTTACATCGAAAGGTTTGTTAAAGTATTAGGTACCCAATGGAATAGTAACGAAGGCCATTCAATTTGAGAATTTAAAGAAAACTGATATTTAGTGATGAATTCTGGGACATTTTCAAAAATACATAAAAATTGGGTTTTCTCAAATCCCATGAATTTTCGCCTAGGCTTTAGGTAATACGGGCTGGTGTCGCAACTCCACGTATCTTGCATACGGGTGGGAAAATCGATTATTCGATTCACCCCAGCTTCTCAATGAAGGCCAGCAACGCCTTAGTGTTACTGACCATCTCACGGAGGGTACCTGGGTTACCGAAGTACTTTGCCCTGCATGTGGCGACCGCCGGGCAGTTTAGCCACATATGAGCCAATGTCTCGTCGTCCTCCATGCAGGCCCTGCCCGGCGGACTGTCTATGACTCCAGTGACAAAGATGTGTTTATTAAATGACCCGTGGCCAGTTATAGCTGCTGTAACTAAGTGTACGCAGCTGTTGTTTAGTTAGTCGAAGAACTTGTTTCGTGAGGCGGCCATCAATTGTAGAAAGTGCTTCCTTAGCCTGCCTGCACTCACCTTGGCCCGACCATAGTTTGTGATGTTGGTTCCTGGTGCGTTTATTACCAGGGTGCGTAGGTACCCGAAAGGCAGTGGCGCGATGGGTTCAGGTCCCACTGGTGCCATGCTCGACCCCCTTCTGGCAAGTTCATCGGCTGCATCGTTGCCTAGCGAACCGCTGTGTCCTTTGATCCATTGAATGGTTATGCTATTGGCTACCCACGTCACGCCTCGGGTTTATGGGGTGCTTAGGTAATTGTTGCACATGGGTCACACTATCACGTCCTTGTTGGAATACCTCAATTACAAGTCACACTGTATGTACATAGTTCTGATGATACTTCAACAAAATAAATAAGTTCTTATTTGAAAAAGAAACTGCAAAGCAAAAAATAAACCTTTCAGTCTTACTAAGCTACTAAATTAATGTAAATTACTAATTTTGAGTCGGCGCCCAACAAACAAAGGCGCCAAGTAAATGTCAGCTTGATTGATCTTCGTTAATTGATCTGCGTCGATTCTTTGTTTGGCGCCGATTCAAAATTAGTAATTTACATTAATTTGGGAGTTTAGTAAGACTGAAAGGTTTATTTTTTGCTTTGCAGTTTCTTTTTTCGTCGGTTTAATTTTTTTTGTTGTTAAAAGGTTTTTTCACAGCAAATATCCAATAGCTAAACAGTCTACCTAGCTAGGTTATAGGCTAGCCTTCGACTACCTACGTCACAGCACGCATATGACCACCCGTGCGTGTGATGCTCCCTTCAATAGAGCTGTAGTTGACAGCTACGGGTAGTGGTGAGTGGTTACATTAAAGCTCTCGTGGCTTATTTTTTTAATGTTAGCCATAAAGTAGTGTTTTTTTCAATAAATCTGGAATACTTAGTCCTCTATCTAAAAAACTTGCTCGAATAGATTTTTTCAGCTGAAAAATTTTACCTCGCACCTTGGGTAGTAGCAAAATTATTGGACTTGTAAAATTCTTATTTTTTAATTCTAGGTACAATCCTAATTTCTTTTTGATTTCTACAGTCTGTAAAAAATCCCCGATCTGGTACAATAATTCCTTTATTCCACCCAGATCGGGTTTATTTACATACTAGGTACTTTATAACAGAACATCACGCCTGTATTCCCCGAAGGGTTAGGCAGAGGTACACCCGCATTTCTTCAGTTACGTTTAAGTCCCATGTAATAGGGGGCGAGCCCATTGCCATCAACAGGGCACATATCCAGACTCCAGGCAGCTACTGAGAAATTCCAGATGGAAAACCCAATGACACTGCCCGATCAGGGAATCGAACTCAGGACCTCTACACACACACTACAATAGGTACTTTATATATGAAAAAAAAAACTGATAAGTACTTAGGTATGCACCTACTGACTTGATAATGCTTTGAAAACATTAGTCTATTCTCATAACATTGACAACGTGGGAAATCCTCGTCAGATGTCGAAAACAAAAATATGTAAAAGGTAAGGAAAAGCCGACTTCTGATATTTTTTCGTTTATTAGTCATACAAATGTACCTCATCTAGCTATTTGGTAATTTTATTGAAAATAATTTTGTACATGGTATGTAACATAAATAACGCACAACCTCTTCGAGGGATTATTGTACTCTTCATTATGAACAACTTTTACTATGGGACCAAACCAGAAATCGCAAAAAAAAAATCAGCTGTTCTCTACATTGATGTTCGCATAACTCGTCAAAATGTAGGGAACAGCTGATTTTTTTTCGCGATTTCTGGTTTGGACCCATAGTGAAAGTTGTTCATAATGATAAGTACAATGATCCCTTAAGAGGTTGTGTGTTACTCAAGTTACACCTTGTATATTATATTGTATAGGTTTTCTTATCGAAGGAAACATTTTGCTTCGCCAAAATTCAGATAAGACCTTAAGTTTCAGCGTGTCACTAGGCGATAATGGAGTTCCGATGATGATTGCCTTCTAGATCAATTCGTGACGTAGCAGCTCCCATAAAACAGGAAATAGAAGACACGGAAGAGGTAAACATTAAACGACATCAAAGTGACATCTTGGATGCCTTGCTGAAGCTGCGCTCGCGTTCTCAAGATATTGAGGCCAAGTATCAGTTAGTATTACCTATCATGTCTTACTTCATTATTTAAAAATGTAGTCTGTTGCAAGATTTGAACCGTGGAACACTTACAGACACAAATTTTAAACGACGCACACGCAGTCAAACTCACAACTTATATAACGACAAATATACGACGGCAAACATTTTTGTTCCTGTGGAGTTAAATTAATTAATCCATTATATTGTTGTTGTGGAATTAACTTGCGAACCTCACTTAGTTTTACTTATTTTGCTACAGTCTTAGGCTGGCCACACACAGTCGGAATTCCGATTCGGAATCCCGTTCCGAACGCAGCAAGTCAAAAAAAAAACAAAATTACTACTGGATTTTACATACACATAAATAAACTTACGCCTTCATCCCATGGGGGTAGACAGAAACTACAGAATGCAACCAGACTAGGCTGCTATACTAGATTATGAATGGATTTGCTGCTTTCGAAACGGAATTCCGAATGTACCTATGTAGCCGGCCTTAGACACCGAAGCACTCAATGGAGACGTCACGTCAATACCGCGTTCTAAAACAGATTTAATAGTTGATGTGGTTAAGTATTAGGTAACTAATAATAATAACGAATAGGTACTTACCATAATTCTTCTAATGTACTGTAGACACACACCATGCAAAAACAAAGAAGACCATTACCTAAAGATATATGAAAGGAAGTTGGAGTACAGATGTCAATACCAGCTGACCCAGGCAGCGGCTGTGTGCTTAGAAACCTTTACCACAGCGTACGAAAACTGTATTCACAATATGCCTCAGACCACGGCTTGGATGCTGTGCTCGCCTCTGAAGCTCACTCATATCTGCAACTTTATGCAGACCTTCCAGAAGAATGATACGTGTGATATCAGGAAACAGGTAAGACCTCAAGTAGGTAAACTTCACCCTCCTGGGGGCCAACCACCACATCTTAGAGCCACACCGCACCGGCACGCCATGGCGGCGCAGACTGGTCGCGTCGCCAACAAAATGTATGGTTGGCTGCGTAACCAAGCGAACTCCAGGTGGTAAAAAATCTTCGTTCCACCAACAATCGTCTTCTACGATGTCCTTCTCACCGCTCTGGTTTCATTCACTCTTATTTCATTGTCCAGGCGGTCTTTCTTTGGAATCACCTCTGAACATCAGGACGGCAACCAATCAGTTATCATTTAAAGTGAGGGCACGTGAGAATATACGTAAGAAGTTGGCAGAAACATCCCAGCGCTGATTTACTGGATTCGTTTTCTCCTCTACCGATCGTTATTTCTGTTGACGAAGTTTATTCCGTTTATAAGTATGTATCTATGTATTTATAGTTATTCTCGTGTTATCTATCCCTTATGTTGCACCTGTCATGTGTTCTCTCTGCATCACCCTAAGGTTGACAGGTAGAAAATGCCTCAGGCATTAAGTCCGCCTTTGTACGGTATTCTTTTTTACTTGTGCATAAAGTTTTAATAAATAAATATATAGCTAAATACATTTAGTTGGCAGCGCGACCTGGCGACCTCGCCATGGCGTCCCGGTGAGGTATGGCCCTGCAGTATTATTTTAATCTTACTTCAGTGTGAGAAAGAAATTGAGATACTTCATAGAGAGAAAGAGATGGACGCCATCATCGTCCATCTCTTTCTCACTATGAAGTATGATTAAAATAATGGTGGTGGTGGTGGGAAAACAGAACCCTTATAGGATCTCTCAGTCTGTCCCTTTTTGTCAGGAACGCGTGGAGATAATATATCAAGTTGTAATTAATATCAGATACGTAAGTCTACGGTCCCTTGGAGCTATAAAAATCAAGCTTCCAAGATAAAAAATACACCCACTTATGCGACATATTTTGATACTCGCAAATAAATCAAAACCGGTTACTTCCCGTTGACCTAAAATCATGTAATATGGCAAGAATCAGGGTCTTGCAGCACAAGTAAAGGAAAAAGTCCGAATATCAATAATTTGTAGTTTTATCAATTAAAAAAACTATTTTTTGCGATTACAAACTTACATTTGCAGTTGGAAAATTGACCGTGACGTTTATCGATGTATGGGAGAACATGTTTTTCAAGTACAATGTTGTTTGTTTTGGGATAAATTTCATCCCAACTACGGAACCCTTCATTGTGCGTGGTCCAGCACGCACTGGGCCGGTTTTTTTTTAATCAGACAAACCGTTTATCTGATTATAAAAATCATTATTTATCATAAACGGTTGCCAATGATCTTGATCAATAGTTACGGACGATAGCCTTTGGACCTGTACACAGACTAACTAATAGTGTACTATAAATAGCTCCAAAACAAGCAATGGACGTAAACTGTTGGTTTTAATTCTGTATCTGATAAACCTAGAGTAAAAGAGAGTAAATTATGCGGCCTACCCAAATGTCCTTTCTTTTGTATTGTTCGTCGAATCGTTGAGCTCCTTAACTTTTATGTTGAGCTGTATTACTGACAGATGCTTGCACTGACTGGACAGGTCCACTCAATCTGTGTGGTTCTTTCCTCAAACGACCATTTTAGACCTACATGGTCTTCACATGATCTGACCAAGATTATGTCTGGACTTTAAAAGAGACTGTGAACCTCTGAGTTTTTTTCGGCCTTTCTTCTCAGAGTAGTCAGATAGGAAACGCCGGCCTCATCTAGTTAAAAACAAAAAAATGTTTGACGTGTAAAAGTGTTTGTATAAACCTACTTACAGAAATAAAATCATTTATCATTTATTAATTTAGAACCCTTAATATGAAGATGCAGATAGATAGGTACCAGTGGTTTGAGTTGACGACATCCGGTTGTATATAATTAATACTAATGTAAGTACAATACCTTTTATTTATATGGTGTACATAATATAGAGTATTCTATTCTAACATTTACAGATTGACCGCGGTTTCGGCGAAGGGTACATCGGTCTAAAGAAGGTTAAACGAGAACTAGGCGGCGGTTTAAATCGTGTCAACCTGAAATACAAAGTTTCATTTGAGCGCAACTTGTATGATATCCAGGTAATTAAATGTCGAATCGTCGTCATCATCATCATTTCAGCCAAAAACGTCCACTGCTCATGCATAGGCAAGTGTCACCACATCGACCAGTTCTGCGCTTCTAGCATCTAACAGGTTCCCGCATATTGCCGGATCATGATGTATAAATCGGAGTCTATTATTCACCATGAAAAATTTTCATCCACGGTATACCGTGGATGAAAATTTTTTAGAGCAAGCCGTACTCTCTAAAACTGACCATAAATCATAATCCAGCGGATTAAGATCGGGACTAGACGACGGCCAGTCTTCAGCTCTGATGAAGTCCGAAACGTTCGTTTCCAACCAAGACTGCGTAAACCGAGCTTTATGACCTGGCGCCGAGTCTTGCTAGAAGGACCATGCTTGGTTATTGAACATGGTGTTGTTAAGGGGCTTCACTACCTTCTCAAGAATGGTATCTTGATACACTTGTGCCGATGTTTTGATACCTTTTTCACATAAGTATGGCTCAGTCACTCCTTCATAGCTAATACGCCACCAAACCATCACTGAAGTCGGATAGTGCCCACGTTGCACTCTGTCGACTAATTGGGAAGCTTCCTTAGAGCTTTGAGCTTATATAAATACCGTCATTTTGTTTGTCAAAATGTTGCTCAATTGTAAAAAATTTCTCATCCGTAAACAAAATTTTTCTGTGATCTCTCTTTGCGTACCGCTTCAGTAGTGGTTTCGATTTTATCACCCTATTCTTTGTTAAATTATCAGTTAAGAAATGACCAGTAGGTCTCTTATAGGCTGCAAGTCCTAAGTAGCCTTTTAAAATACGCGACATGGTTCTAGGTGCTATCTTCATCTCCCGAGATAAAATCTTTTGCTTTCGGACAGGATTTCTTCGAATTCTTTCCCTTACTGCTTTGACCACCTTTTTCGTACGAACACTACGTGGACGGCCAGATCTTTTTCTGTCACAAACAGAGGAGGTCTCATTGTACCTATTAATAGCCCGGTACACAAACATTTTACTAATACCAAGCGTATAGAGAGTTTTAAAAATTGCATTTGGCTCCATACCTACTTTGTGTAATGCAATCACAGCGATTCGGTTCTCTTTATTTACCCCACTCCATTTTAATATCGCAAAATATTGTACAATGTATTGGCGCCAAAATGAGAAAACTCAATGAACAATCATATAAAAATGACAGATTCCAAATTCAAATGTAATATTTTGTTTATTTTTAATTGTAACAGTATTTATGGCCAGACTAAGTAATTAAGTACTTCGTAGTATAGTAAGTAATTAAGGTAATTTTAGTGATACGGCACTCAGATTAACTGGGAGAGAGAGTGCGTAAGAGTGAGAGAGAGACGGAGCACCGTCCCTTTTTCGCAACGGAATCATGTTGGCACTAATACCTCATAATACGGCCCCAGGACGCAAAAGAAACAGGCGAGCGTGTTTTACACTCCTTTGAAGAGAAGCACATAATAATGGGAGTGGTCTTCGTCGCTCTCAATGTCTGCATGGCACTGCTGTTCCTACGCATCGTCTTGGCTGCCGTGACCTATCATGAAATGTACCTCACCAGCATTAACTTCGACAACGTGTATATTACGGGGTACTTCAAGAAGTTGGACGAGAAGAGAAAGAAGAAGGATGAGGTCACGCTGTTGCCACTGAAGAAGGTAATGTGAAGGTGGTATTTAATTACGTTAAAACGCATCACTATAGATCTCTACCTACCCTTTTTCCAACTATATTGAGCTTGGCTTTCAGTCCTTTAAAACCGACCTACCGACCGACCTTAAATTCGACTTCAAAGATTACTTGCCGTCGTAAAAATTGATGCTGTCGAATATTGGTGTCGAATCATGTTAACTCCCGAACTACGACTTACACATAAACATCACGCCTGTATTCCCCGAAGGGTTTGGCAGAGGTGTACCTATAGTACACCCACATTTCGCCAGTTATGTTTAAATCCCATGTTACAGGGGGCGAGCCTATTGCCATCAACCGGGCACAAATCCAAACTCCGGGCTGCTGCTGAGAAATTCCAAATGGAAAATCCAATTACAATTTGCCCGACCTGGGAATCAAACCCAAGACCTCGAATCATGCTCAGCAGTAGCGCTTGCGACCGCTAGACCAACGAGGCAGTAATTATGACTTGTTATGGAAAAAAACCCTTTTACGATAAATACGTTTGAAATTTAGAATCTTTTGATTTTTTTTTTTATGCAAAACCCATAGGTATACGACATCCACCCCAAATTAGCGGTGAACGATTTTGCTTTTTAGATGGAGCGATACAAATACGTAGACATACATTCAATGTGGTACTCAACATCGCCGCACAGCAAACTTGTGACGCAAATCTTAAAGGTGATGCTAGAAGTGGTGACGGCCACTACCTTCGTGATGTTGGACCGCCTATTCTACGAGGCTCTGGATGTAGTACGGCAGCATGCCCAGGTTGAGGTCGTGCAACAGGGCACGCAGGATTTGATAATTGAGGTGATAGTTTGACGTTATCGACAAAAAACTGTTTGACTTTGCTACGCCTCACCACATCATCACTCTTCCCTATTCCATTGCCAGATATAGGCCCCTCTTATTTGCAGATCGCACTTCTACTTCTGCCAGCTGTCTGGTGTTTTTATTAATAACTTGCCAATAACAAATTCCACTCAAATTCTTTATTCTACTCGTTCCCCTTCTCTTGTTGTGTGCTTCAATCTTAGGCGCAATTTAAATAATACAGACAATTTTCTTTGTCTTTACCCTCTTCATTCACAGGTGGAAGGCACAGGTCTGCTAGCCACCCTCCTCCGCAAGCTGGTCTCCAACCTCTCGTCAACCCAGGGGGTACGTCGCGAGGTCACCAACAAGCTATGTGTACCGCAACCGCGCGCCATGCCTCCTATTTATTTCGTCAAAATCTATGGAGGATACATGTGGATACTGTTGCTGCTGTATGTGAACCCGTATACGATGAGGATCCGAAGGTAAAGCAGAACAAAGGAACTGACTTATTACTTACTTGTTCGTCAAATCGTTGAGCTCCTTAACTTTTATGTTGAGCTGTACGCTTACTGACAGATGCTTGCACTGACTGGACAGGTCCACTCAATCTGTGTGGTTCTTTCCTCAAAAGACCATTTCAGACACCAACCTACATGGTCTTCACATGATCTGACCAAGATTATGTCTAGACTTTAAAAGAGACTGTGACCTCTGAGTTTGTTTTGGCCTTTCTTCTCAGAGTAGTCAGATAGGAAACGCCGGCCTCATCTAGTTTAACAAAAAAAATGTTTGACGTGTAAAAGTGTTTGTATAAACCTACTTACAGAAATAAAATCATTTATCATTTACTTTTTTTCTGGTCCCGGTTTTTCCTTTACTGCAGAGAACTTGAGCAACAAGCAGTCCGATCTATTCTGTAACATCACACCGTGAGCACTTAGGTGAAGTGAGTTTGAAGTGTGCTCAATCCCTAGTAGAGTAAGGTGGGATGACAGTTCACATCACGCTCACTTCACCTAAATTTTCACGGTGGGAGCTTTTCAGAATAGACCGGCTGGTGCTGATTTCGCCATATTTGTCTAAGCCTCTTGCAGTTTAGGACCTCGCCCATAATTATTAGAAAAATCCTGCTTACGGTAATTGGTGCAACTATAACTCATTCCAGACAAATCTGCAGTTACTTTTATCCTCATCGTGAGAAGCAGCGCGTATTGCATCTTTACAACGACATCCTTAAGAAACGGATGAAAATGGATAAAACGTTGCGCAGGTACAGTTAGCACAAGTGCAAAGTAAGGACTACTAATGGAAGGCGGGGTACGTCTTCCATTTTCAGGATGAAGAATAAAATTTGAAAACTTAATGCTAATTATTTTTCGTTGAAGATGGTAAGAAATAGGAACTACCTCTGGGTAGAGAAAATACTTCAATGTTGAGATGCAACCTCTTACAAAACCTTTTTTTTTTCTGTCTTAATTTGTCATCAAAATTGGTAATTGTTTCGATCTACATTCAGGAAAGCGGTCCAAGCCATGCGCGCTCACTACCTCTCTGGCGAGAACCTCCTCAGTTTGAGGATGAAGTTCCCTTACCTGCTGGGCTGGTTGAATGCCCTGCCCGCAGCCAGGATGACCTGCCTCATTTGTGGCGAGACGGAGCCTAGGAACGTTGAAGGTGAGAAGAAAGTAGTTTGTGTGTCGATTAGGTATCGAAGCTTGGGGAATGAACACTGACACCTAGGAAATAAAATTAATTGTAATCTGAAATGCAGTGTCACCGTAGATCTTGATGCCCTCTCAATATTTGATATGTCGTGTCGTGGTTATAGCCGGTAGAAATTCGAAATACGCTATTCTACACAGATTGGATTTTAGCAAATTTTGTTTTCTTGTATTAAATTCTTTAACTAAAATTTGACCTCTTTTTTTAAACCGAAGCAGTGAAGAATGTCTATAACATTTTCAGGACAGCAATCATCAAGTCGGTGGCACTGTTGCTGCGTACCGAAGTGTCCCTTCGTGTACTGTGCAGAGTGCTGGAAGGAAGCTGGCGCGCAGTGCCTCGCGTGTGACCCCAGCCTTAATGAACTGAGCGATGCGGACTCGCTCAGCGATGATGATCAGCTCCGATATTGATGATTAAACCCCGTCTAACCTGTCGGAACGTGGACTTATAAAACGAAAAGCCCTTTTGTATTTATATTGTACATCGTTCGTCCATAGCACTGGTTTACCTACATTGTATGTACTATAGATTTTACGGCTATTGTTTTAAGATTAAAATTATTATTTTTAACCTACTTCAAAAAAGGAGGAGGTTCTCAATTCGGTTGTATTTTTTTCTTTTTTAAATGTGTGTTACCACAGTACTCCGTCAATTTATAAACCGATTTGGAAAATTCTTTTTTTATTTGAAAGGATATATTTTTATCTAAATCTAGTTCTGATGATAGGATCCATGAGGAATTGAGGGAAGTCCTCAAATATTATAGGTATACGTGTAGCGATTTTAATATTTTCATCAATAAGTCAAGCATTTGCCTTCAGAAAGTATCATTTGGTGAAGTGGAACTGATGATACAGACCACAGATGGCCACCGGAACTACTCAATAATATAATATTAGTATTTCACGGGTTGCGATTCGATTACTTTAATATGGTTGCTAAGGAATTTATGCTCGTCACAATAAAATAAAATAATAAATAAATAGTGTTTTATTACAGGCGAAACAAAAACCCATATACAAAAAATTAAATTGAATTAAAACATGGAGGTATGTAAAGGTACCGATACTCTTCAAAACAATAAGTCTATCGTCAATTTTTTGTCGTCATTTTTTGTTCTCACTTAGGTGAACAGAAATCCAGTGCACAAATAAAGGGCTTGCTAGGTTACACGAGACAACCCTCAAAATGCTGTTACTGGAGCGTCTCAAACTCTGCCAAAAAGACGCGACCCTCGACCTCATGATGGCGTAAAAATACGGGACCCTCGCTTCAGCAAACATGCTCGAGGCACTGCAGTACCTTGGCAGTTTCATAAGGGTTCGGTACATCATTGTACTGAATCCTTAATGAATTGTACATCTTTTTTGTGAAGTTGCACCAAAGTTGGCAGGTGTACATTGACAAACAATAAGCTCTGAACAGAGTGTTCTTTACGTCTTTGGTGCACTTCACAAATTTGCGCGCGAGCATGTTACTCCTCACGGAGAGGGCCCTACGCTCCCTTTCTATGTCGCAGTCGTCCTGAAGTCTGTCCGTCAAAATGTGCCCTAAGTATTTAAACTGCTTCACGACCTTTATGGTCGCACCATTCAAATACAGACTGGGTATGTTCATCGGATCAGCTCCAGACCTGAATACCATAGCTTCGGTTTTGAGAACATTATATTTCAGTCCGTGAGCATCAGCATAATGCTCACAGACAGACAACAGTTTCCTCAAACCTTTGATTGAGGGACTCAAAAGAACCATATCATCAGCATAGCTCAAGCTGTTCACGCAAACATTGCCGAGATGACAGCCAACCTTTGTTCTTCTGAGTTCCGCAATCAGATCGTTGACATACAGGTTAAACAAGTCCGGAGAAGTCAACCCTCCTTGGCGAACACCACAATCTAACCTGTAACTACTAGATAGTGTCACCCCATCTCACTTGATTGGTTTGGCCTCCGTACCAGAATCCCAACAGATCTACAATTTGGTGAGGCACTTGTAACTGTTTTAGCTTGTCCCAGAGGATTTCATAATTCACCAGGTCAAAAGCTTTACTCAGGTCTAAGAAGCAAGCATACACTGAGGTTCTCTGGTGGGTGTAATAGGCTATCGTACTCTTGAGGCTAATAATCGCAGAGTCTGTTGAGAGTCCGGGCCGGAAACCAAACTGCGCATCGTCAATCTTTATATTCTTCTGCAGTTCAGGCTGTATGAGGCGCTCCAGTACCTTACCTATAACCGTACCGAGTGAAATTGGCCGGTAGTTACTAGATGCACTCAAATCACCTGTTCTATTTTTGACGACTGGAACTACCACAGTTCTCATTAAAAGTTTCGGTAAGTAGGCGTGTTTGACACATAAGTTAAAAAAAGCACATATATGTGAAAATAAGTTGGCGCTTCCCCAGACAAGGTGCTCCACACTGAGACCATCGTGTCCTGGTGACTTACCACGCTTCATATTCGTCACTGCAGAGATTACATTTTCTAGCGTAAATGGTGGCAGTGACTCAGTCACGACGGTATCATTGCTGAGCTTACCATTTACATGCAGGGGTTCAACTTTAAATTTACTGGCAAACAAATCAGCTATTTTACATTTTTCCTGCAATCCATCCACAGAGACAGGAAGGCTCTGTTTAAAATTAAACTTTTTAGTCGCGTTCCAAAACTTACCAAAATTATTTTCTTTTCTGTGTAAGGCCAAAATATTCATTTTTATACGATCTTCATTTTTTTGACACCACTTGATTTTATTTTTAAACGCAGAACGACTACTACGCATATTTTCAAAAATCAATCCTTGTAAAGGCCTACCAGCCCCCACCCAAACCTTGAAATGGCACCTAGCAATTTGATGATAGTCCCGCACGTGGTAGTTCCATCCAGTCACCTTCTTGCATCGCTTCTGTTCACCTAACCGAGAACTCAGTACAGCAGCAGTCTGCAATGTATCAACAATATAATTATAATACAAATTTATTGATTCACAATATTTGTCATAATGTTCGCAATTTATATTGTTTTCACAACCACACCTAAAAATATTAAAATCGTCACTTAATTTATGAGAACAATGTTTTTGGTATGCATTAATTTGTTCTTTGGTGCGCGTGCCCCATTTGATTCCATTTTGGCGGTTACTGGAATCGGCGAAGGCCGTCTCAACAGTCATACAAGTTATATTGCAAACAATACGCAAGGGATAGTGATCAGACCACATGACATCATATATGACAATGCATATGGTGAAGTGGAACTGCTGGTTAAGTACCAGGAGAACTCCTCAACCATCAACGTCCTTGTATCGGGAAAAGCAATATTTTGTAAAAGGTGATGAGCAGTAGACATTAGGCTATTGTAACTTAGATAAATTACAAACTGACCCACTAAAAAGTGAAAAATAAAAAACTTTTTTGCAAAGAAAAGATTTCCAAAAAAACACTACAAAGTGAAAAATAACTTTAATTTCGGAAGTCGGTGGCAAAAAACAAATACAAAACCGTATCAACAAATACAAAGTCGGTGTCTTTCACTCTGTCTCTCTCTCTCACTTTGATGATGATGATTTTTTTTTACCGTCTCGAAATTTTTACAGGGTGTTCTACCCATGAACATGAACAACTTTCACTATGGGACCAACTATGAGATCACGAAAAAAAATCTGCTGTTTCATACATTTTGGTCAAGTAGGTTTGAACTTTTCTATTAAACAGTAGATTTTCTTTTCGTGACCTTGTAAAAATTTCGAGACGGTAAAAAAAAAGTCATCCAGTATAAACTGTTTGAATTTCGCATCCAGATGCTGGACGACTTCTCTTATGGTTTTTAAGAAGACTGTTGCCGCTGCACGCTCGTCCGGATACCACGCAGCCCCACTGTTATTTTGTTATTTTGACTCACAGCTCAATATCCGAACACAAACCAATAGCCAAACATTATTAAAGTAACTTCCAAATAAAAATACTGTTGTCTTCGTCATGAAGGGGCGTGGTGTCCCGTGCAGGCTTGACCGGTTGTATTAGAGGGGTATAAAGGGAAGGGTGTGATCTAAGGGATCAGAGAAAACGCGGGGTACGCTTGTGGCAACGAGGGCCTTGCCCTTGGTAACGCGTCCTTCACTGCCATGCTTAATCATAGGCCGACAAACTATTGATCCGTCTTCTAAATGACAGTCGCAGGACTTGTGTTGTAAAATTCGAAGGGATTTTGGGAAAAGACGCGCGGTTGCGAACACTTTTCATTTATTTCAGCGTTCCCATATGCTGCCTCCACACTGGTAACCAAGGCGACTCAATGCGACGGCGATACACGAAACAAAGCAGATATCCCATTCAGGCGTCAAACATTTTGTAGATACCATAAATTAAAGCCAGTCTTTGATATACAAAAAACCCAAGCTCCAGGATTTCTCGAACAAAAGTAACACTCAAAACTGTCATCAATAATATAAGTAGTTATAGTTGTGATATGAACTTTTTTTTTTTTGCAAATTCAACCTTACGCACGTAATTTAAAGTTGTTTTTACAAAGCAATATACAAAAAGCAATAAAATTTTACGACCGAAATTTGCCGATAGGACAAGGCATGAAGTGGAGTCGAATATTTTTTTTTATACATTATTGACTTAGTATTTTATATAAATAATAGCAGCGCCCCACGGTTTCACCCGCATAAGTCTCGTTCCCGTAGGGATATCGGGATAAAAAGTATCCTATATGTTAATCCAGGTTATACACTATCTGTGTGCCAATTTTCATCCAAATCCGTTCAGTAGTTTTTGTGTGAAAGAGTAACAAACATCCATCCATCCTCAGTAGAACATTTATTTAACAATGAAACAAATTTTAACCGTTAAAACCATTTATTTATATGTTTGTATCAGAAAATGTAAGGTATTTGTAGAACAATAATACCTA
Source organism: Fissipunctia ypsillon (assembly GCA_947568875.1). Lineage (NCBI taxonomy): Eukaryota > Metazoa > Arthropoda > Insecta > Lepidoptera > Noctuidae > Fissipunctia > Fissipunctia ypsillon. The sequence continues at coordinate 6,289,679 of OX387659.1, read as the reverse complement.
TATCGAAACTAAATAACTACTTAGGTTAAAACTTAAAAATTATAATAATAGTTAGGTTAACAGAACAACATTATTTGTTAACAAAGATTTGCTATCGTTCTAAGAAGAGTTCCGTTATGTATCTCCAAACTTCTTCATCAGATCATGATTATGTTCATATAGAGGCACAACCGGAGGATTCTTACAAAGAAAATAACATATAGGATGACTGGTAATTAGTGATCGATACTTAAACACATGATTTTACACATGATAAAAAGCAACTTTTACTATGGCACCAATCTTGAAATCGCGAAAAAAAAATCAGCTCTTCCTTACATTTATGTTCGCATTATCTCGTCAAAATGTAGGGACCAGCTGATTTTTTTTCGCGATTTCAGGATTGGTGCCATAGTAAAAGTTGCTTGTTATCATGTGTAAAATCATGTGTTTAAGTATCGATCACTAATTACCAGTCACCCTATATAGCCAGTTAATAAAAATACTTTTTCGATTTTTTCCATAACTAAAGTTCTTTTGCTGATCGATCGCTTTAAATATGATGCGGCCGCGGCTGTCGTAGTTTAGTTGAGTTTGTTTAAGAAATCGCCGTCGTCGCATCATAATTACCAATGCGGCCGCGGCTTTATACCTAAGCTCATACTTCCTATTGCGACGACTACAAGAAATTCCTTTACATATACACTTAACAAACATAAACATAAGATAACATCACGCCTGTAACCCCCGAAGGGTTAGGCAGAGGTGTACCTATATTACACCCCCATTTCGCCAGTTATGTTTAAATCCCATGTTACAGGGGGCGAGCCTATTGCCATCAACCGGGCACAAATCCAAACTCCGGGCTGCTGCTGAGAAATTCCAAATGGAAAATCCAATTACAATTTGCCCGACCTGGGAATCAAACCCAAGACCTCATGCTCAGCAGTAGCGCTTGCGACCACTAGACCAACGAGGCAGTCCATATACACTTCTACGTAATAAAAGACCATTTAAAACATAACTAATTATATTTAAAACAGTCCATACTCAAGCTGTTCGCCGACCGTGAGGTTGCTCACAAACTGTATGTTCTCTGCGACGTCATTGCACAGGGCTGCCAGTCCGACGACACGGCCCTCCTCTCCGGGGTTGAAGTTATACACCAACTGGAAACATGGTGGAGAAACCTTATGATAAAACATTTTTTTTTTTTTTACAAAATATGGTTGACTTTGAAAACCTATCTTCGACAACTTGAAAATGATGCCAGCCCAAGTAAGAAATAGAATATATAATAGAAAGAAAATAGAAATAGATATAGAATAGAAGCAGCAATAGGTATTTGTTCAGCGTAGAAAACTAGACGTAACGTAAATACTGCGTCAACGTTTCGCGGCGTAGAAGTTTCGTAGGACATCCTTGCGTAGCGGCATATTCATTCCGTAGGTGCCGCCGTAGCGGCGTAGTCGGTTCGTAGACGCTGTCGTAGCAGTGTAGACGTCGTTGCGTAGCGTCGTAAATGAATCATGGCGGCGGCGGCGTAGACGTTGTAGTAGCGGCGTAGGCGTTGTCGTAGCGGCGTAGAAGTTGTCGTAGCGGCGAAGGCGTTGTCGTAGCGGCGAAGGCGTTGTCGTAGCGGCGTAGAAGTTGTCGTAGCGGCGTAGCCTTCGTTGCATAGCATTGTAGACGCGTCGTAGCAGCGTAGTCGTTTTGTAGACGCTGTCGTAGCAGTGTAGACGTCGTTGTGTAGTTTCGTTGTCGTTTCGTGGACGTCGCCGCCGTCCAGTGTAGACGTCGTTGCGCAGCATCGTAGAAGTTTCGTAGACGTCGTCGTAGTGGCGTAGCCGTCGTTGCGTAGCGTCGTAGACGTCAACGTAGCGGCGTAGGCGTCCTCGTAGCAGCGTACACGTTTTGTAGACGTACAGTAGCGTTCGCTGTGAGACGTTACGTTGACGCCATAAACGATATAGGTACTATACCGTTCAATTGATAAAATCATGTACAGCAAAATTAGTTCGAACGAGGAAATTACTTTTTGCTAAACTCAATACGAACGAATTAAAAGGTTAAGGGTGAGGTAGTCACGTTTTGCCCGATTGTGTCGTCATAGGACGTTTTTAGTAAAAGTCGTCCTATGACGACGCAATCGGACTAAAAGAAAAGAAAAAAAAGAAAAGGAAAAAGAAGAAAAAAAAAAGGAAATGTCAGTCAGTAGACTGACTTTTCATTTGCTCGTCATTCGCATTGCACATAAGTACGTTCGCTGGGGCCCAACCACCACCTTTTAAAGCAGTATTATTTTAATGTTACTTCAGTGTGAGAAAGAGATGATGCTATATAAGACGTCTAGCTCCATCTCTTTCCCACGCTCAAGTAAGATTACAATAACTGGACTGCCCCTTCATCCGGCACTGTTCCAGCAGACATGTTGCTGTATCAGTGCCGGAGAGGTTTTAATAATGATTTTATTCGATTATTTATTTATTTTGACTTAATTTAATTTGATTTATTATGATTTTATTTATTTTGATTTCATTGTATTTAATTTGATTTAATTTAATTTGGTCTTATTTTTATTTTTATTTGATTGATAATGTTTTGGCAATGGGTGTTCCTTACCTGAAATAAATGAATTTATTTATTTAATAATACTGCTTTAAGAGGTGGTGGTCTAGCTCCTGAACTTCTAAAATATTAAGTAGGTATACTCTCAGACTAAATATCCTGTAGTCTAGGGTATACTAGATCAGCGCTCACAATACGAAGGTGGTTTGTTCATTCGCTTACCGATAGAAACTCGTCGTAAGTGATCCAGCCATCGTTGTCCGTGTCTGCTGCATTGAATTTCTCCTTGCGAACTTCCATGCCGCTCTCATCGCCCAGACTCTCCAGCACTGCCCCGCTAAATGGGAATGATGGAAATCAAAACATTACAATCATAATGAAGCCGAAAATGGGTATATTCTTAAAACAACGTCATGCCAATTAAATTGTATCTCTCGTTTTCGGATACTCGGATAGATAGGTAATGTCTTGTCCTACGCTGAACATAGGCTGTTCCCAGTAGGGAATGTGCTTGTCGAATCTTCTCGCCTAAAACATCAGCGGTAGTGCAGCACAGGCGATTTTGTAGGACCGTACCTTTTGTTATCAACAATCATAAAATGCTTATTTTGTATAAATTATCTGTACATACATAATTTGATTTGATTGCAAAACAAATCATAGATAATCGCTGTCATGCGTAAACACTGGTCCTTAGGACCTTTAATATTAGTAAGTAAATATACAAAGTGTTTTTTGTACGTGTTTATATATATCTTAACTCTAGGGTTATATTTTTTAAGTAATAATAGGTAATACAAAAAGTCCTAGAATATGTGGTCCAAAAATTCATAGTTTCGAAGATATCATCAAGACTCTCGATGTGTGTAGGTACCTTTCTAAGTTTCATTGATAAATACGAGTAATTCATTTTCATTCATACCAATCATTCATAATTTAAGCTAAGAAAAAGCGACGTTGTCATATTTCACGTAAGGGTGTTTTACATTGATAATCGTGACTTTGTCGAATTATTTTGTATGAAAAATAAATTTAAAAAAAAATGATAATCGAAAAATAATTCATAGGCAAATTGATTCTCTGATAAGGTCTCATTCATACCCTAGAGTTATGACATACATATATATAAAACGTGAGACTAACAAATCATCAAATCCGAGCATGCCGTTGGACTGGTTGTCAAAGAGTAAGAACAGGCTATGCAGGTTGGCGATGGTCACCTCGTTCCAGCCAGGGAAGCGCTCCACCACCTTCTGCATACTCCATCGTCGATCTTTCTCCTTCATCTCCTACCATATACTATTACCATAAGACGGGTTAAAGCAGGCGTTTTGGGAGATGTCTTGCTAATTTTTGACTCTCAAAAACTTATTTTAGGTAGGTAGGTACTGGTGCTAAATAGGCAAGGAACTGAGATTTGTCATGCTGTGCCGTGTTGCAAAAAGGTGGATAGCAGTCTAAACCAAAGAGATTTAAGTAATATATTACATCAAGCTACTACAATCTGTCAAATTTCTTTAATAGATTTTCAACTTTCTTGCTAAAGCATTAGGTTCAAGGTTGATTGGGAAAATTTGACAGTTTCGGGTAGCTTGATGCGCTGACGTCCATACCTAATTACTTAATTAGTCTAATAAACAAATGTATGAACTGCAAGAAAGCAAAACAACTGAAAACACACCAACTGTGTTTTCCAGCAGCCTTCGAGTGAACCACGTGTAGCAACTCGCAGTGACCTAGCGGCGTGTTTACAATTGACGCTTATTCATGCCAACACTTGTACGGGGTGGTGCTTAAAAAGTTTGTAAACACGCGTACGGCCGTCACACGAGAGGCGTGTGCGTGCGTCACAACAAAACTTGCAGAAGTCGACTTCCTCAAGCAATTCTTACTTAGAATACTTCCGAAAGTGAGCTTGTCATGTTTATACAACAATCGATTTTCCAATCTTGGTGATTATTGCAAAATTTCAGAACTAAAACGATTTGAACTTCTTCTCTAATATCATCGGCACTAAATACCTACCTACCTATAACAGTATGAGAGTAACTCATGAGTCATGACGTGGCAAACATATTGCCAGTCCTGCAAGTAGGTAGCGAGGCTGACACCTACTCAGAGTGCGCCAGATAAGTTTTGCCACTCGTCATGAGGATCCAATGAGATTTTAAAGTATAGGTATTTTCTTATCCACCAAATAAAGTTCGTAAAACATCTTACATGATTATACTGGCGTTGCTCCGCTAGTCTCGTGTAGAACAAATCGACTAATTTGTCGTAGTCAGTCTGGATATTCCTCTGCTGATCTGCTACTTTTCTGTGAGCTTCACCTATTGTTGACAGAATTCTTTGTATTATGATTTGCCCTACAGATTAGTGTTTGTAAAACTGAGATGACCTAGTAATCCTTGACAAGGCCCGGACTCCACCAAAGCGGAGATGTCGAGATGAGAAGAGATGTTTTTCAGCTAGGATGTATCCACCGAAGCTGTGGGGAGATGCGTACCGGCTAGACTGGAGCGCAGATGTGCGCTCTGGCTAGAGCGGCTGGTGGCGGGTTATACGACGCGGGGGGATTTAGCGGCGCCGCTTACATCTCATCTCGTCTCTGCTGCGCGCCCTCGCCATCTTGTGAGGCACAGCTCACACTTCCGCTCAGTGGTTCCATTACTGAAGCTGAGTGAAGACGAGATGTGTGAATAACTAAATTCTATGTATGCGTTTCGATGGAGCGGCTACGGTTTTTTTTTATAAAAAAACCATGCCGTGATTTTATAAAAAATGTAAAAGTTGATTTCCAAAACTGTCTCCAAAAAATTCTCAAAGCTATGGTTAAAAAGTGACAAGGGCTGTGGCCGCGCGGTTCTCCGCATTTCGATGGTGCGGCCACGTTCAAACCCTTGTAACTTTTTAACCGTAGCTTTGACAAATTTATGGTTTTGGAAATCAAATTTTAATTTTTTTTACATAAACTTGGCATCGTTTTTTTTAAAAAAAACGCCGTGGCCGCGCCATCGAAACGCATACAATTCTATTGGTTGTTTAAAACACATCTCTACTCTCCTCTCCGCTTTCGGGCCTTACACTATATAGGTAACGCACGAGTTTACTGTTTTATAGATACTTATAGCACATAACATCACACCCGTATTATATAGGTACAGATACACCTCTAAATGTAGGTGTAGAGACCTACATTTTGCAAGATGCTTGAATAGTGGGCAAGCATATTGCCACCAACCGGACACAAATCCTGAATCCGAGCTGCTATTGAATAATTCTAGACAGTAAAATCCAACACGCTCCCCGCCCTAGGAATCGAACCCAGGCTCAAGCTGTCGCGCTTGCGACCACTCGACCAGGGGCAGATTAGCACATTGTTTACAGAGCCGATTGTATAATTACCTGTTGCACTAAAGTCCTCCTGTCTGTAGAAACAGATCGGTTTCCGCTTCACCGGGTACTCGAAGAATCTGCCCAAACTGGAGAACATTACACTGACTTGATGACCCATCGCCGAAGATTTGATTATTTATTTATTTAGTCTGCTCAACTTTACTAGGCAAATAATTACTTTTCCTTAGACGCCATCCAATACGTCACGCAATTTGGCAATTGACATGACAGACAGAGATACCAACTAGAATTTTTAAAATCAGTTTGGTTATGGTTTATCGATGGAACAACGGTGGCCGGTGGCCCAGTAGTAACAACATACGTGTCGCGGGTTCGAAACCTGGCAAAAGGGTTAAGGAAAACATTGTGAGGAAACCGGCATGTCTTAGAACCAAAAATTCGAAGATATGCGACATCCACTAACTCCCCATCAGGCCCACTGTTGATCGTTTGTGGTTCCGTAGTTAACAAAGAACTCTTATAAGTTTCGTCATGTCCGTCTGTCTGTCCGACTGTCCGCAGCTTAGCTCAGACTGTTAGTACTAGAAAGCTGTAATTTGGCACGGGCACACCGACAGGTGGTAAAATAAAGTCTTGATAAAACATTTTTTTAGGGTGCCTCCCCTACACGTAAAGTGGGGATGACTTTTTTCTCTCGTCTATCTCATGGTGTGGGGTGTCATGTCCTTGGATAGGCGGTTCAAAAATATTGCGGGTGTGAAAAACATTTTTCGATTCAAGAATCCATTTGCGAAATATTAAGCTTTAAAGTACAAATTGTTCGATTCAAGTGTCCAGCAGATATGTGAAAAAATTCACGGGCGTAGTACATCGAAGTTACAAGGAAAATGACCACAGCTAAGTAGGCTTTACAAGTTAACGAGTAATAGTCGGCGAACTTACATTTCCATTTAGAATGTATGTGAGAACATGTTTTTCAACTACAATGTTAAGTTTGTTCTTGGGATAAATTAATCTAACTGCGGAACCCTTCATTAGCGTGGTCCGACACGCACTTGGTCGGTTTTTTTTTAATATACAGGACGTCCCATACCGGCTGGTCCAAAGGGAAATGGGGTAAAGCGGAGGTAGCCACCTGTCATTTAAAAAGTTGGTATATTATCTTTTTTTTTAAACTTAGGCTAGAAAGTTTCTCTACTTTAACACATATAATGCCTCGTCAGCCACATATGGCTGACATTTTCCAAACCAATTGAGCCGTGTCAGCCATATATGGCAGCCACCATTATTTATTTATTTATTTCACTATTATATTATGTAAAATGTAACGAAAATAGTGAATTAAGACATTCCTCACATTCCATGGACGTATTTTACAAAAAAAAAAAAATACAGTTAGTTCATTTGTTAGTACGGCATTATATGTGTTAATAAAAAGTTAGAAAAGACAAGTAAAAATAAAATCTGAGGCGTTGCAGAGCCACAGTGAACGTAAATAGGAGCATAATCTTGTACCTACACTATCAAGGCATCTTCCTGCCAGATTTGAACTTGAACTCATTACGTCGATTTCTTGAAAGCGAAATTTTCTGAACTGTTGAGAATATCAACTTAATTTTTTTTTAATGATAGATGGCCACCTCCGCTTTACTCCATGCCGAATCCTTTGGACCACTCGGTCTATGACATCCTGTACACGGTAATAAGGGACATCGACCCACAAAAGACTTATTAAATGGGTATAGAATATTGTAAAACATTTTAAGAGCTAATATGGAATTTCAAGGGGCAACTAGAATCAATTTTATTTTCATGTAAATTTTGACAGTCAAAAGTGCCTTTTGTGTGCCTAATTGTAATTAATCCTTTGACTTTGACCCCAAATCGTAGAAATTTTTCGTCAGGTTATTAAAATTTCAATTCATGGAGCACTTTACGCGTCGATGTCCCTTACAACATGTATATTAAATACCTACTTACTGGTTATAAAGTATTTTGAATTTTGTATCAGTGAAATGTTTATCAAAGGAGTAATTCTCGCAATTTTAAGAACATCCACAATCTGATCTCAGTCTCAATATGTCAAAAATACCTATAATTTCCCTACATTTTTGTGTCCCCGAGATGAGATTGCGACTAGATTTTGAACGTTTTTAGTTACGAGAACTGGGCTTCAGATTAAAAAATGTGTATACCTAGCTTTTAAGAATATTATTTTAGTATGGAGAACAGACGAGGGCGTCTTTCTTTTACAAGAGGGCTACAGCAGGGCAAGTGTGTGGAGAAAAATAAAAAACCATTTTCTATTAATCACTTGATTAATTTCTCATACAAAATTCATTTAAAAAATTTCAAAAATTTGACATTATATAGCGTCGTACATAAATTGATAGGATTATAAGGATGAATGTAATGTAATGTAATGATGCATGAATATGTACCGAAGGTAAAAAATAAAGTTAATGAAATACGGTAGGCAGTAAAATAGTCTAAATTAAAATATAGGAACACTAATAAAAAAAAAATTCAGTCTCATTACACACATTAGAGATGATTACAATAATTACGTAAGCTAAGGTAGATAATATAATATAATCTAGCAGAAATATCTGTGAGCTTTACCCACCCCCAGTTACGCTTTCTGTCATCCACGCTCGCCCACTAATAGCCGTTGGTTGGGCGGCGCGGGTGACAGCCATTCCCGCCAGGTGCTTATAATATAACAAGACTGTTGTCCACTCGCTATGACAATTGTAAGCAGGACTACACTACATGAATATATGTATATGCAATTGCTCAAGTCAAACGAAACGTGATAGTGTTATGGACGCTTCTACGATTATATTCTAGAGAAAACTAAAAATTAAATAAAATAGTAGACAACAGGCTTCTAAAGCGGTGATCAAACCACCATTCCACCATTCATGGTTACTTAATTCCGTCAGTCTTAAAAACTTTACAAAAAAGAGGTAGTTTATGGTTGATCTTTGAACACCACTAAGCGCCTCGCGGGGAGTTAGGACCAAAAGGAGCTGGTCCTGGCGCCCAGCGAGTCGCGTGTACAAAAATACTACTTACTGTTACACATTGATATTGACAATATCATTCATCCACCCTTTGCTGACGATGTACTGGTCCTCTGCTTGTCCTCCCGTGGTTAGTGTTAAAAGAAGCAAAGCGAGCATCGCTTCAAACAATCAAATGCACGATGCCCACAGACAACATTTGCGCTCGACCTCAGCAAGTTGACTTTGTGACGGTTTAGTTGTTAAAACTCTCAGCAACTCGACTTGCAGTGAATGTTTCCATAAAGCAAGTCAGCTGCGGACCTAGTTATGCAATAAAACCTGCTAGTAGACATTGTGCATTAGGTGTGTCGACAGCGAATAGAAAAGTCAGGCTAGTGTAAGTCAGCGTACTATCATAGCTGGAACACGTGAAATTTCAACAGCTGTCAACTGTAATGTCTCATACATTTTGCTGGCTTTTCTAGGCGCTAACTTTTGTAAGAAGCGACCTCGTCTGCTGGGACACTCGCGAAGGGGAGATGGATGCACACAATTCCTACACTAAGACTAACACAACACAAGCTCCTAGTTAAAGTTACAAAAATAGCACGAAAATGGCTTATTACATTCGCTAAAATCTCATAATTGTATCATTATTATTATGCAGTTTTAGTGTTGCGTCTCACTTCGCTCCCCACCCTTACCATAACCATTGTGACGTGCCTCAAGTAACTGCTGAATGTTCCGAATGCTTTTACAATCGTCGTGATAGACATCAAAAACTTGTACAAAAATTATCATTAAGTTCCAATATTAGTTAGTTCTCAATTTTATTGTATTTATCACAAAACCACAATTATACTGCTAGCAGCTAGCAGATCTCACAAAGTACACATCGCTTCACGACAAAATATGCCTTTTGATCTTGTGATCATCACCGGAGTATGTTTACTAAGGTCGACATTTGACTAATAATATTATACCCACATTCAGCACAATTCTAAATTAAACGCGACACTTGTTTCACTTTATTTTCACTTTCAATCTGAAAACAAGTAAACACACTGCGAATCCACAGAACCATTTGAGTAACAAAATAATTTTAAATAAAACATAACCAAATTATATCATAATTAAATGCAGTCATAAAATTAAATAATGCTTCAGCAGCTTTCAGCTCAGTTGTACAATACCGACTTCGGGTCTAGTTGTTGCTAATACTCGACTTGTCTGATGAAATGATAAAATTTACAATTTTAAACAAAGGTAACTAGTAGTTATATGGTAGTCAAAGATCAGCGCGTAATATACCCTTCATCAGACGTCACCTGCCATTCCGTCCTGCAAGGGGCTCTGAGACAGCACTCACACGGATGATATAAAACTTCGTTCGCGACACGCCGGCGGCACTCTACGAATGCACCGGACGCAAGATGGAGGGAGTTGTTTTGCAAATCCGTTACCTAAGTTTCAAACGACAATAGAATCAGTATTTACTATAATTATGAGATTCGTTGTCGGCTAAAAAAACATATTACTGTGATCGAAATTAAAAAAAATATTGAAAGTATAATAATGATAAAAAAATGCATTTCATGCAACACATTATTTTAAAAATAACGTAATACTTTAATAATGGCACTGAACAAAAAGTAAACGTTAATTCCATAACTTACAGGAAAAGATAAATATTTAATTATTAATTCACATGCGGAATTCGTCAACACCGTTGTTAAGACGCAAGACACTGCACTTATTTAACCTAATTATAACGCGTTGCTCGGCACGGCCTTCGCTTCAACTAACTTGGTGTTACAATATCGGTACCTGATTATCTTATTATATTAAGGTAAACAATTCACACTATTTTATTTACATTCCTGTATAAGAAAATAAAGTATGTCTATTTATGTACATTTCAAATGCGTCAACTGCAACAAGTTATGGGGGATACATGCTTCTGCAACATGTAATGTAATCAGCGCTGCACTGTAACAAGTTTCATGGACGTTCAACGAACAAAGGACAAACAAAGAAACTTATTCTATGGCAGTGATCAGATAATCGTTGTTTGGAAATCGAGCATTCCATTACAAAATTGTGACTGATAGTCTATCAGTAATGGAATGCGCGGGTCCACGATACTTCGTTACGTTAGTCTATTACATTGCATGATACAAAAGACTGTACTTAGCCTAAGAGAAGCTTTGCTTCAAAACTACGAAATGCTGAATAAGAATAAATTCACTTTAAGTGGGATAAACGTGATTACAATTATTAGCCGAAAAGTTATTACACAGTTGTACCTACTATATAACCAGAAATATTCACTTTGTAATGTTTCTGGGCTCTTGTAAAGTTCCTAAGAACAGCAAGTAATAAAAAGCCTGTCCGATCAATAAAGGTGGCTATTGGGCCCTATACAACGTATTTATGGTATGCATAAACAAATTGAAGATCAAAATATAATGTTTGGATATTTTTGCAGGCAAAAAAAACGTATGATAGATTTTCATGGTCACACTGATCGAGTTGCCCCGAACAACAAGCGCGCGACAATTAGGAAAATGTGCTGAGTTTAGGCCACTTTAGGCAAAAATTGCACATTGCTTATTGATGCATTCATTCAGTGTAGGAACATTGAGTGAATTCCAAAATAAGGGATAATGTAAAAGTTTTAATAAATGCAACAAGATTTTGCACACGAGCAACATTTATACATTTAGACGCCATGTTGATTGGTTCCCGCGCTTCTTCTCTACTTGACATAAGTGACTTTAGAGCAGCCTTTAATCATAATTTTCTTTATTGTATTTTTAGAAGTTTTAATACGCCCCTCTCAGGCCGGACAGGGTTTTCATTACAAAATTGTACTGTAGATATGGCTTAAAGCGCTGACGACACACATAGTGCACCGTATAACGAGAATAGTATGTAATATATTTGTTTACTTATCCTAATAAGGGAAAGATTGCTAATAAATGCGAAAACCGTACCTACGCGAGCGTTCTTAGACCACGAATAAATAAAACGCACCCAACATTACACATCTACCGACGTCTTGTGACACATAGTTAGACTTCAAACAATAATTTTCCCATCTTAAGTAATTAATTTCAGACTCATATTCCAGTCAACGTTATCTATAATTATCAGTACCTTAATTTATGTCTACTGTCCACACCGTTACTAGAAAATTTTTGTTTGAAGCATCAAATTTTTAGGAATACCACATATTATTTTAAGAAGACTTACGCTAGAATAATCCTAAGTACAAACGTGAAAATGTATCTCTAACCGTATAGTAACTTACAGTAATTTTATTATGCTTTAGTTTATTGGGAGAAAGTTCTAGCGTTGATTACGCAATATACATGAGCTAATTACCGCGAAGGGACAACAAGAGCTATTGGACAAACTACCACGCAGGAATTACTCAGTAAAAATTAGGAGTATGATAATTATTCTCTGTCCATATCGAAAGCAATAATGGTAGTACAGGTCTCAGTAGCAACACTAGCAATACAATCGAAACTTTTGCGAGCTGGTGGTGACTCCCGAGAACTGCTTTATACAATTAGTTACAATTAGGAGGGTACATTGAAGCAGTAACTACTTGCAAGTATAGTTTGTCCACGTAAGCCTTCTCAATTGATTGAAGCTAAGTTTATTTCAATTCACTATAAATTTGATTTACTTACATATATTTTGGGGTATAACACGCTGTAACAGTATTATATTATAATATAATACGCAAATCAAAAGCTTAATGGAGGAAAAGATTCTGCAAAAAAAAAAAACGGAGGACTAGGAAAAAGAAAACGTCAAGACTATGTTTGCTACAAATGTCCTCCTTGCTCATTTGGAGGCCTGCTCGGGAAAGTAAACAGCCTCAAACGTAAGCTTGCCTCAAGGCAAGGCGCGAGGCATAGCGCGAAATTAAAGCTTTTGCCTACCTCAATCAAAGCCACAGGCATAAATGTACAACATTATATTGAGAACAAAAGCTTTTCCTCCCACTCAGCTCTCGATATAGACATTAGATATTATACCATATAAGATTAAATCCCGTATAATATACATGGTTTTCATACAATCTGTCTTAACTGAACAATTCACTAACTACGTTTCATTAAAAACTGCGCAAATTGTTTGCAAACGATAAATTGTAGGATAACTTAGATCAGACATTGTTTTTGAGACTCGACGTTAGAAAAAATAAAATGAGTATGATAATATTATATATAACAGATTCATGCTATGGTAGTAAGTGTGTCAAATTATTGAAAACCATGACGGGAGAAACAGTGCACACTATCTAATACAACGATACTCGAGTGTTGACTTGACCAACTCGCATGCAACAGAACTTAAGATTTAAATTATTTATCTAACAATTAATTATATTAAGTGAACACATACTGACTGAACACATAGGGATTTATCTCGAAGTCACCTAACATACGTTTTGAAAAATATCATATCGATTTAATAGTTTTTTTTTTATTATTCAAAAGAATTTCACTATAATATTTGAACTAAAACGAAACATTTTGTATACGACCACACGAATAAAAACTAATTGAAATTATTATTAATTTAGATTAGATTAGAATATCTATAAATTAGCTAGTACGACTGATGCGTGGAACTAGCTTGAACGCACACACAACATCTGATTATATGTTGTGCGCGGGGTGGCCGTACTTACGTTGACTTTACGCCGTCAACAGGCATCATACTAATTACCAAAATAAATAAATCAGTTTAATAGAACGCCATGCCATCCTCACTCAGCTCTATATCATTTCTAACATTACGTTTAATAAACCCGATCAAGCCGGCAGTCAAAGTTTTGCGACATATGGAAAATTACAAAATAAAATAAAAAAAACTTTCACATTTTACGTATGAAAATAAAAATATCACGTCTCATAAGCAAATACGACGATAAGATCATCAGCTTAGATTCCAAACGAGGTACGTTTGTATATTTGCCAAGTGTTTCAATAATACTTAGAATTTTGGTTTAATCGCGCGACACCGCCAGCCGCGACTGCCGCCGCCCGCCGGTCAACACCGGCGCCGGCGCAACTCAACTTCTTTAAGACAGTCTTCTAAAGTCAGTCTTAAAGTTTTATTGCATTGATTCTTTTGCTCATCCATACATCTTCACATCCCATCGTATCGAGCCGCGAAAAAAACAGAAGAAGCCTTCGAGCGATAAGAAGTAACTAATACGAACATAATGCTAGCCCAACGCGAGCGCCGCCGCAGCGCGTGTCTAACTACAATAAACATATTATATGCACCTAAATCATTATGCAAAATAACTTATCATAAAAATACATATCAACGTCTGCATTAATTAATTAACCAAGTTAAAAAACGCAAAAATGTAACATTGTGGAAAAATACTTTTCAAGTTATCCTTTAATTTATCTCACATAAAAACATCTTTTACATCACATTGTGATTCTCTATAATAGTTTACGATTTCTCTATTCGATTATAACAGCGATACATCGCAGGGATCGGACCGGAGAGTACATTTATAAGTATTCGACATTAAACATTTAGTGCACCGACTATGAGTTTGGTGTGTTCTACAGTAATACAGATTAATGACAGCTATTTATAATTGCGGCATCTAAATTACACTGCAAACATTGTTTGGTCCTTAGAGACTAGTCAAATACGGAAACGAAAATCAAAGTACTGGTAACGAAAAATACATCAGGACTCATGGAGAACATGGTTCGCACATCCACGTTGGGTCGATGGGCAAACTAAAATTCTCCGCGCAAGCTATGCTCGATTGAATTTTTCCAAACGTTAATAATAAAATTGGCACATTGTCAAATAAATCACAAATAAAACGAAACAAAATTAAATACGGCAGACCTTAGGTCCACGAACTTAGTTGGCCTTAACATTAGGTACAGTAATATAATATTAATATACTTTGATGTATTGCTTGCCGTGGGAGGAGATGTCGCGCGCGGTGTCGGGCAGCGTCTCGAACAGCACAACGAGGAAGCCCTCGGGTGTGAGCGCCACGTCGCTCGGCCGGTCCTTGTCGTCCAGGCCGGGACTCTTCAGGTCCACGGCCCACAAAATACGCAGTTCTGACGTAAACACTAACACACGGTGGTTCTTAGAATCGGCGACTATGATGCGTCCGTCATCGTCAGTCACTATCCCTGATGGGCGATTGAGTTCACCGATTCCAGAACCTTCGCGACCCACACAGTGCAGCACTTTAGACAAAGTCGGGTCCACCATTAATAGCCGATGATTCTCAAAGTCCGACACTATAATGTTGCCCGATGTCGTAAAACACACGCCTCTAGGAGTCGTAGGCCCTTTCAGCATCTTGGCCGGGTTGGCACCTTCAAACACGAACTTTGTTATATAAGTTCCGTCACTGGTAAACAGTTGAATACGATGATTACGCGTATCAGTCACAACAATATTTCCTAAGGTATTTACAGCGACATCCCACGGATATTGGAACTGTCCACATTCCTTGCCAAAGGAACCGAACTTGAGAATAAAGTTACCAGAAGATGTGAATATTTGCACTCTATGATTGTCCTTATCAATCACAATGATGCGTCCGTAAGTATCCGTGGTGATGCCCGCCGGGAGGTCAAACTCTCCAGGCCCAGTGCCTTTAGATCCGAACATTGTCTTGAATTCTCCTCTACTGCTAAATATTTGAATACGGTTGTTTCTTCTATCGGCAACAATAATATTTCCTTCTCTATCTACACAAAGACCCCAAGGTCTGGAAACTTGCCCTTCATCCTGCCCTTCACGAGCAAACGAGAACATTGGAACACCAGGAACAGGGCTTCGTGTAGGTCTCACTGACACAGACATCCAATATCCTGGTATCGATTGACCAATTCCGCGGCCGGGGTTCGAATCCAAGGCTAGACTTGATGAAATGCTGTGCTCATAATAATTAGTTGATCTCGTGTGTGGTCCAGCATAGTCTGGTAATGATCTCAAGCTGCTAGATCCGGAAGTATTATAATTTAGATGCTGAAAGCTCTGAGCCGACTGTAATGACTGTAAAGACAGCAAGGACTGGCGGGACTGTAGCGATGATGTAGCGCTGAGAGAGTGCAATGAACTAGACGGCGCGGACTGCACGTCACACTGTCTTTTCAACTGGTCCACTAAGTCATAATTAGGAGGGATGAACACGATTCGTTCCTCTGTTACGTACATGTTCTTAAACATACAAGAAAAATAGTCAACTTGAGCTCTTCCTTTTTCTTTCGCCATAAACAAATCGATCCCTTCAGAGTCCATGCTACGCACTAGAGTTTCATTTGTATGAGCTAATCCAGCTAATATACCCCTAAGTGTATTCATGTGATCGGTTAATTCATTCATTTTAGCTTGACGCATCTTTTCTACTTTATCCAATAAATATTTTTCACGATCTTCGATAGCCTGAGCATAACATCGCATCGCTTTCCTTATTTTCATATTAGCCTCTGCGGTTTCTTTCTCATAAGATTTCGACATAGCAACAGCGCGATCTATGGCAGTTTTTATAGCTTTAGTTCCCGTCTTCGTGTCTTCAATCGCTCTAAAAACACCGATACGACACATGTCAAGGGCACCTTTAATGGGTGTATAATTGTGATCTTTATGCACCCACAGCGTGCACTCCTGACATATAAAGACGATGCAAGGTTCACAGTAATATCTAACCTGATCGCCGTGTATGTCGCAGAACATGAGTTCTTTCTCGTTATTCACCGAGTTAGGCCTAGCCCCTATGGGCGATATTTGGTGTATAGGCAGCAGCGTGTGCTCTCTCAGCTGGCAATCAGATGTAACTTTGTGACAACATTCGTGACAAAATAAATCGTTGCACTCGAGGCAGCGAGTCGTCGGTGTGCGCTCCTCGCAACGGAAACAGGTGATGGACACCGACGACGAGGTGCCGGGCGAGCCGCTTGAGTTGTCTTCTTTGGATTGATGCTGGTGGTGGTTGTTATTGGAGGTAATGTTATACTCACGACTTATGGGTCCAAGTGGGTTCTGCAGGGAGCTACACGCCGGCAGTGCCCAAATGTCGTATGGCATGCTGGACGATGCCGAGGTGGATGCTGCGGCCTGCAGGCTCGATGGTTTATTCATATTCTCGAGCAGGTTGCATATGATGTGCGTCATGGCGAGCGGGTCTTCCTGGTCGTTGGAACTGTGACCGGAGCCGCTGGCTGTCGACGTCGATGGCAGGCTCGATGCTAGCGACTGCGTCAAGTTAGCGAACGACGTCATTCTTCGCGTCTTTCGTTACGTCATCAGAACTGTAACAAAACAAACGCGGTGTTATTTTCGTGAAACACTGGGAGGTATTAATAATCATGACGGTTTGAGATTGAGAAGCGCTACAGCATTTTTTGTACGTAAAATAGGTAGGTACCACATGGTTTTTCTATGAAGAAAAGTTTATAATCTAATTAGGTTTGTGATCCCTACCGACTGAAATTCCATAAAAATAAGATAGATCATCATGAGATGGATCTTTCCACGTCGTCATAGTTGCATGTGTATTTATTATTTTAAATTACATTATAAGTATAAATATTTATTTTAGAAGTATGTAGGTACTTGTATATTCTCATAATGTATGTTTAAACAGTGCGGCCATGTTCTGTTACAAATGAAAATGCATTTTTTTTTTTATGAAGTAATGTAATCTTAATAAAACCATAAAAGTATTTATTGAAGTCTCAGCAAAAAATTAAAAAAAAAATCAATTATAATCGAAATGGCCACCTTTGGCTTTGATACAGGCCTTTAATCTGGCCACGAATCTATGGATTTACGCACTGTTTTTATGGGAAATTTAGCCACTGCTTGTTCCAGAGATTTCTTAAGAGACACAATGTTGGCGTGTCGTTTAGAGCAGGCCATGTCCTCTAAAACTGACCATAATTGGTCTAAGGGGTTCTTACGTCTCTTTCAATGTCACTTTATAAGTGCTGAAGACTGGTTCTCGTCTAGCCCAGATCTGAACCCCTTAAGACTACAAATTATGGTCAGTTTTAGAAGTTAGCTCGTAAGACTTAAATTAATAATTTCCACCTCCACGTACTAACGCATCAGTTTTAATTTAGTAATAAATAATAGTACTCACAGTTACAAAAATAACACTAGAAACATAATGTAAATGTTGTTTGAAATACAATACAGCAAATTGCTGCCACTATCACTAATACACAACAACTGATAATATTTTACCTAAAAACAAATGAATTAACCAATAACAAAATGGACGCAGAAGCGCACCCTATCGATGCTTCTGCGATGAACTGATGGTTGCACTGAATCTTTTCATATGGTGCAGTTTGCGAAAAAAAAATCCATTCCAAAATCTTTTGTGCGCGCCCTACCACTACCCCTTGTGATATCGTAGGTAGAGAGAGAGTAAGATAGCAACACTTAATAGACGGGGGTGCGATAGAGAAGCAGTGTCGCATTCCAAAATTTTCCATAATTTAGATAAGGAGGTTTGCTATGATTAGGGTTGGCAAAGGACGGGACTATGAACGCGGTAGTCAAAGAGAATTACGCAAGTTAGTGTTGGGAATTTGTTTCAATGGTCTCTGTTGCCTAACCATGTGGAATCTTAGCACGAAGTTAATATATTATTTTTAACATTGCCTCGTTGTTCGTGGGTGTTGTATTCGCGGGAGATTGCCCACCTCCGAGGGATAAATAAAATTCATCAAAAACAGAATCCAACTTCAAAACTTACTAGAACAACCGAAATCCACACTAGGAATATCTATCACTATGGAATAGTACAAATCAACGAGCGGATGTGGAACAGAGACCAACGTAGTTGTCATAGAAAAGAAAGGGACAGAAACTATTTCCTATTATCAAGATTTTATGTATTTTGGGAGGCGCAGCGGTGGCACCACATGCACCGTGACCTTGTGAGGCGAATGCGCGTGAGGCAGGTCTGGGTCCGTACCGCGGCCATCTTGACGCCCCCGCGCTCCCCGAACTTTGTAGAAGTGCGTAGGGTGCCGAAAATCGATGCCTTCCCTAGCTGCCCTTACTTTCTGTGAAGGGCGAAACCGCGGATAAAAATGCTATAATAATATTCACGATAGAAAGACTCCTTTGAGAGCGCACCGATTGTAGGGCAAAGCTAGAGAAATAGTTTGCTCCAATTCTGAAATAATTGCACGATAGAGTTCAATTTCTGCAACACATTCAACTAGAATCAAATAGCAAGCTGTGCCTGAAATAACTATTCACGGCATGTTTGCGGTTAATTAAAGCAAAATCGATCATAGTATAGGTAGTATTTAAAACCTTAATGAAAGCAATGAACTACTTGCACTAGCCTAAACCAAACATCCAACGCTTGAAAGCGCTGACGGGAGAAATTCAGATACCTACAGCGAAAGGATTTGCATTTCATCCCTATAGGGCTGAAAAGGGTAAGATATTATCACGAACAATAATGCAAGGAAGGATAAAGACGTACCTAATAAAACAACAAGCAGCTTCACTTGAAAAGATTCTTGAACGACTTTGGATCGAAATAAATAACACTGATTAGGTGCAGTGACAATTTAAAGATGCCACTGTTATTTCGCTTTTGCAAATAGTTTAGCCACTGATACTGATTTTTATCTTTGTTACGAAAATCTAAGTGGTTGACAAAGTTTAAAAAATTTTAGGAAAATAGACAATACAAGCTATGTAAAAAAATATTATAAATATATTAATAAGTTCTTGGGTATTAGGTATCTAAAATGGTGCACAGATAGTGAGAGTCGCTTGAAGGAGACTGTTCGGAATAGAAACCGTAGACTATGGACTACTGACGCCATTTTACGCATAAGATAACACTCACAGCGAGTGCGTGCTCTACGCACATACATATCTAACTATAGACCCGTAGAATGAGCATGACGGAAATCACTCCTGGACATCATAACCAATAGAACAGTGATAACAATACCAAACAATGAAAACTTACCTGCGATACCTATCTATAAAACAGAACATACGTAATAGTACGAATAGGTTACTTACGACGCTCGACGCACACTAATAAAATAAATACAGGTGGAAGAAATGCATTAAAATTGTAAATATGTAAACAATATACCTTTTATTACGCACATACACCGTATTCTAACTGCAGGTAACATTCTTTGTACTTACATACTTAAATTTGTAGTAAAAAAAATGAAAGCTGGCGTTTTTTCTGTGGGTATGGAGTTGGAATGAAACAATAGGTTTGCGCAGATCGTGCATGTTACGACGGTGCTCCACGGCTCTGCGCCCACCGCCCTTCCTAATAGTGCAGTGGTAGCTAACATTGCTAAATGATTTTGTTTGTAGCAGGCAAATAAAATAATTTAGATTTGGAAACGAGAAGCACCAGCGGGGTAATTGCGTAACATACTTACAGTAGGAATCGGTTTCATTTTGACAGATCAAGAACATTCATTGCGTTATTTACTTTGTTGAGCAGACAAGTTTTTCGAAGATATGAAGCAATGGATTAGCATTATGCTTCAAAATCATTCAGATTCCGGTTGATAGTGTGTTACGCAATTATAGTGCAGGAACTTGAAATATCACTGTAAGTTAGTCCAAAGATCGACTAGATTTTACTGTTTCCATGTTGACTTTTTAGTTTACCTACTCATTAAACAACACACAATATTTGTTAGAGAACAAAGTCATGAAGTTACCGTAACCAAAATCGATCGAAGCCGAAATAGGAACCATTGTAATATTCCTAAGGTAACCAACAAGAGGGGGTGAAATAAATCCTTGTTTTACAAAACTACAACTTTGGAGCAGAACAATAATTATGGTTTCAGGTAAATTAAAGGTCAGCAAATCTAAAATATTGAGCATCGCTGGACAGAGCCGGAAAAATCTACCTGAATGAACGACCAGTTGTGGGCACACTCACTGCCAACAAAACTCAAATTATAAAACATCTGAGCAACCAAGTTTCATTTAACATTACAACAAAATGAGCATTATTTATAACTTAGAACAGCTTTGTTTTAAATTCATTAAATTATTTTTCAAGTTCGTAAATGTAGCAAAAATACTACAGCTGAATATACGGAAATATTACAGCATCTATCAGTCCTAAACTAAGATAATCAAGAAGCGACGTTTTTAAAGTTACACACGTTTTTTGCAGTCGTAATATATTCTAGATATTATATGAATCATATCAATGAGGTGATCGATCTCAAGACTAAACGTAACATCATACTTGTAGCTTCGTTTGCTACGCTTTCTAAAGATGTGACTAACGAAGGCGTTAGTGGATAGGTCGCAAAATTAAAAACCGGCCAAGTGCGAGTCGGAATCACACACGAAGGTTTAACTTGTTTCTTTAATTATTTGTAGTTATAGCGGCAATAGTAATACACAATCAACTGTCTACCCATTAGGCCTCGGTCTCGAAGTCAGCGATTGCGGGGCGAGGGCGGCAGCGGCGCGGCAACGCAGACCCGGCCTCGAAGCCAGCGGGCAGATCGCGCGGCGCTAGAGCGGCGTAGTGTTGTGTTATGACTATGAGAAATTAGTGTCTTTGTTCGCGAACGAAATGTCTAAGCAGCGACGTCAACATCTTTTTGATACAAATTTCTTCGTAACGTTAGATTTATTGTGGGCAACCACAACCGGACAAGGAAACAAAAAGGAGGCAAAAAGTTTCATCGGAATTATGAAGAACAGAGTCAATGTTCCGATAAATTCTATGACTATACCAGAATGAGTATAGAAACGTTAATTACCCTCCTATTCTTATGGTTTACATCTTTGCTGTTCCATGTCGGTGTCCTATCAAAAATCATTGAAATAATTTACTCCACCACGTCGGCCGACATTTTGAAATGTCGATGTCGGTCGTTAAAAACCAAAAATAAAATGCACAACACTAGTGTAGACTAGTGCGCATCGCTCGTACGCCGCTCCCGCTCCTCGAGGCCAGTTCCATATAAATCTATGCATTGAAACGCGCCGCTCCCCGCGTCCGCTGATTTCGTGTCCGTAGCCTTACGGTTCATGAGATACAGCCCGCTGACAGACGCACGGACAGCGGCGGCTTAGTAACAGAGTTCCGTTTGGCACCTTTCGGGTACGGAACTCTAAAAAGTGTTGACAGCAACTGGGTAATGGAACTTGACCTAAGACACTGGAGATTTATTTCATTTTATTTTTTACATTTTAGGAAAGCTTACAGACTAATGACATCATAATAACAAAATATAAACTTAAATTGCTAATAATAAGCCTCCACAGATAGTGGAATTAGCAGAAGTGGTCATTAGTCTGATTAGATTACAGGTCAAGTTGAATTTATTTGTGGAAAGTTGCAATTTTAAGACAAAGGTCTTCAAGATTCAACAACTTTAGAGATTTCTTTTATGTATTTTATTCTGGACTGAAGTTACTGTCGAACAATGTTTCCAGACTTTAAATCTTTCTTCCTTCTTTTTAAAACTTCAATCGCGTCAACTATCAAAAACGTAAATAAATAAACTAGCCGTGTGGTCCCGGCTCCGAAAACCGTCCCATCACGTCCTACGGGTGTCGTAAAAGGCGACCGGCCAATCATCTGTGTACTAATATCAAATTGGGATGTCTAGTTTGACACTCATAATATTATTTGATTATTATACTAATATCCTCTCAAAAACACAAGATTTTGAGGATAAAGAGATTACTTACTATAGATTCAAATCCCTAGATTTGTGTTATAATAAGTATTCCGGAATTGCGGATTTTAGGACCTGAGGGCTTAGCCCGGAATTTTCGGAATGCGGTGAGCATTTGCTGGAAATTGTTTGATTTGACGGGACAGAAAACGGCTGTTATCCCAACGGGATAAGTGTTCTCTTTGAGATACCTTGTTTTAAGGTGAAAGCTCCAGGGTAGCCCGCGAAATTCAAATTTTCTTACGTTTTTTGCAATTTGCAGGGCAGTATTAGGTTGTATGTTGATTAAAATATTATTCGCGACCATAACAAATATGTATTTACAGATTTATAATCATTAACGTCATCAATACAACTCTCTAAGACCAAGTAATTCTATTGAATGACTATTTCATGAAATATAACACATTTCAGGATTATACAACTTAAGGAATTGTATTACTGATTCTAATGATTATAATTCTGTAAATACATATTTGTTATGCTCGCGAATCATACGTTAATTAACATACACCCAGACACTTGAGCCGCAAATTGCAAAAATCGTAAGAAAATTTGAATTTCCCGGGCTACCTTGGCGCTTGCCCCTTAAGGTGAAAGCGCTAGGGTAGCCCGCGAAATTCAAATTTTCTTACGTTATTTGCAGGTCCGTATTAGGTTGTATGTTGATTAAAATATGATTCGCGACCGTAACAAATATGTATTTATAGAATTATAACTCAAACTCAAAGCATTTATTTCAATTACAGGCACTTTTGAATTGTTAAAGAGTCAGTCAATTAGTCAGAAAATTGAAGCTAGTCGCCCATTCCAAAACGTAGATCTCTATGGAGAAGAATGGGCAAGAAACTCCATGGACACTCTTTTAAATCAAAATTGTTACAAAATCCTGGGTACATTGTTCTTGTTGCTTCTATATGTGAGAACAATGTAAAAAATAGATAATTAAAAACAATTCAAAATATAAGATTAAAAATAAGCCCTGGCAGCTAAGAGATGACCAGTCTCCACTGACGGCGCCCGTTCACGAACATGACGCGTGGATCAGCACCATCCAGCTCAACCATTTTGTAGGGAACCGAATGATCCAACACACGCGCCTCCATCAGCGAGACATTTAAGTGAGCATGACATTTGAGTGACATTTGAGTGATCAACTGCCATACTCTTTCAAGTCAACATACCTACATCATAACATAAACCGCTCCATGGTACTCACATTTACAAAATTGAAAAAATGCTTCTAATGTATACAAAACTATAGTTTGCAATGATTGTATTAAAAGATTAGTAAACAATAAGGTCATAATGTCAGAAAAAAAGGGACGCATTTCTTCCAAACAAAAAAAAACAAAAATTTAACAAAGCCCAAGTGGCTGTGGAGCAGGACCAGCATTTAGCCAAGCATTTTTATCTATGATATAATCATTCAACCTATAATATGCTTGTCTACATAGTGTGCGTTTAATGCATGTTTTAAATTGCTTCTCATTTAGTTGAAGAATATCGAGAGGTATAACATTTTACACAGTACCCCATAAAAGAAGTGTGTACCTTAGACAATCTGAAACGTGGTTGATTTGTTTCTATTTCTAGTGTTAAAATTATGCCGATCACTTATCTTACTAAAAAGATGTGATTTTTTCTAACATACATAATATTTTCATATATATATTGGCAAGGTACCGTCATGATGTTAATTTTTTTAAACAGTTCCCTTAGAGATTCGCGACTGCGGAGGTTGTAGATGGCTCTGACAGCCCTCTTTTGCAGAATAAAGATAGAATCAATATCTGCAGCCCGTCCCCATAACAAAATACCGTAAGACATGACGCTATGAAAGTAACTAAAAGAGACCATACCATTAACCAGACCATTATAATCATTAAAGTCATTAATACAACTCTCTAAGACCAAGTAACTCTATTGAATGACTATTTCGTGAAATTTTAACATTTCAGGATTATACTAACTTAAGGATTGTATTACTGATTATAATGATTATAAATCTGTAAATACACATTTGTTACGGTCACGAATTATACTTTAGTCAACATTCACCTAGACAATGAGCTGCAAATTGCAAAAATCATAAAAAAAAATTGAATTTCGCGGGCTACCTTAGCGCTTCCCCCTTAAGGGAGATGATTTTCTGTAAATTGGCGGATTTCCACTGAGAGAGAATCTTAGTTTCTCTACTTTACGCTACGCTCACGCTTTTAGCCTAGCGTTTAACTTAGATTTAGGTTAAGAATCAGTCATTAAGTTAACCAAGTGTAAGATTGATTATAAATATAAATAATAATGTTTTTTTTTTGTGTGGTTTGTGACTAACCTGCGCGTTAATTGTGTAACACACTATCAATCACAATCTGAATGATTGTGAAGCATATTGCTAATCCATTGCATCATTATGTTCGAAAAATTTGTCTGCTCAACAACGTAAATTACGCAATGAATGTTGTTGAACTGTCAAAATGAAACAGATTTCCTACTCGTAAGTGTGTTACGCAATTGCCCCGCTGGTGTTAGAATTTTAATGCCGCCCATGTGCCTCTGACTTGGCTTCACATGCCATCGAGAAATATCTCTCAGGTATGCCGGTTTCCTCACGATGTTTTCCTTCACCGTTTTTAACTCAAAAAGCAAGCAATAACTTGCTTAAAAAAGCAAGTTATAATCTTAAAATACGCATATGAATCCGAAAAGTCAGAGGTGCGTGCGTTGGGTTCGAACTCGGGACCTATGACTTGGCAGTCTGACGGTCACACCACTAGGCTATCACTGCTGTAATAATAATGATAAGAAATGCCAACGAAGGAAGATCATAGGCTTAAATTATCTTATAAGTGCCTAATTCTGCGTATTAGAAAGGTAAGGTAAAGTATGTAATATAATTCCGTGGACGTAAAAATATCGCGGCGGGATTTTATCGCACAATGGATTTTCAACTCACGGTGTTGAGCCGAGCATTGATAATCCAACAGATGCATACCAGTACGTCGAAAAACACTGTTGGATTATCAACTCTCGGCGCTAAGCAGAGTGTTGAAAATCTAGTGCGCGAAAAAAATCGCCGCGATATTTTTACGTCCGTGCGAACGTCGTATTCGTATCGTTATGGAAATCAAGCAATGACTCAGCTTAATAACATATTCGATTATCAAAACCACTGATATCATCGGTATTTTCGTAGTTATCAAACAATTCCTTTATTTATTAACTAGCTGTGCCCCGCGACTTCATTCGCGTAGAAGTTGTAATATTCACAATATCTAACATAACAGCCACATTTTAATAAAACTCCCTCGTCCCGCCGCGCCGCGTGGCGTCGCCTGCCCCGCGCTATTACTTCGTTTTCGCTTAGCGTTCTTTCGGACTTTTTTTTCTTTTTGCTCGGTTCCTATGAGTCGTAGCGTGATTTTAAATAGCATATAACCATCCTCGAGAAGTGGGCAGATTTGAAAAATTCTTTTTGGATTTTGGTAAAATGCAAAAAGAATTTTTACAACCCGACTTTTTGTTCACAATTTCATAGGTTTTATTTTTTTGTGCGGAACCCTAATTATTTTTTTAAAATAAAAGAAGCCTAAGTTACTCCCCGTAATATCAGCTATCTGCCAGTGAAGGTCCCGTCAAAATCGGTCCAGCCGTTTCAGAGATTAACCGGAACAAACAGACTGACAGACAGAGACAAAAATTTTAAAAATTGCTTTTTTGTTATAATAACCGTATATATATACTTTCTTATGCATTGAGTAAAAAGTTGTTATTTTGACATTACAAACAGACACTTCAATATTATTTATTTGTTTAGTAGTATTTGAGACGGTAAGTACGTACGTTTAATTTTTAATTTTTTTTATTTTCTTTTATTTAATGTTTATACAAAAGAATACAGGATTATTCATATTAAATAGCAACCAAAAACCAACGTTTAAACTTGTACTATCATGAGTCTATCTCAATATCGAACTATACAATGATGCATTTTATAGGTTTGCGTTATTGTCGATACAATTAATAACATCTTTAGGTCTTTATATAGTTACAATCATTCTTACATAATACTTAAGTAATATTGCTTACGTTTACATTTGATATTTTTATGTGTAATAACATAACATAACGCCTTGTTTCCCCGAAAGGTTAGGCAGAGGTGTACCTATAGTACACCCACATTTCGCCAGTTATGTTTAAGTCCCATGTAATAGGGGTCGAGCCTATTGCCATCTACCGGGCACAAATTCAGACTCCGGGCTGCTACTGAGAAATTCCAGATAGAAAAACCCAATAACACTTTGCCCGACCTGGGAAATGAACCCAGGACCTCATGCTCAGCAGTAGCGCTTGCGACCACTAGACCAACGAGGCAGTCTTCGAGCTTTTATGTGTAATACATTTGTTTATTTCTGAGGGTAGACTAATTAATAAGTCTCGGTCTAATATAACCGGTAGTTCGTTCGCCATACGTATTGTTGGCGAGCTGTGTACGAAGCCTATTCTCAGAAACTTGATGAAGAGTTAACGGGAGTAATCCCAGTGGTAGTCGCTAAACTGCGAAATATTCAAGTTACTAATGGCACAGAATAGATGGATCATTGCTGACCCCCATTCTGTAAACCTACCAAATGTTTTATCAATTGATTTCATAATGAGAAACTGGAGTTAGTATCAGATCAATTAGGCTAGACATTTTAAATCTTCCCCTTCTTAGGCAGAGCTTTGCTAAAAGAGTAGCTGCGTGCCTTAGCCCTAGACATTTTAAATCTTCCCCTTCTTAGGCAGAGCTTTGCTAAAAGAGTAGCTACGTGCCTTAGCCCTAGACATTTTAAATCTTCCCCTTCTTAGGCAGAGCTTTGCTAAAAGAGTAGCTGCGTGCCTTTAGCTGCTTTAGCTCTTAAACCAAAGCAGCCAGACTGCTCTTAGAAAATTGGAATAAAGTGAGTAATCAAATGTTCAGCTATTGGCTAGTTTATAGTTATATTGGACAGTACTTATTTTTGCTCGCAAATGAATGAAGAACAAACACAACTACTCAACCTTCAGAACTTTTGCAGGTTCAAACCACTTAACCTTTTGTCCACTTTTAAACTTTGCTTCACAAATTATTACTTATTTAGGTAAACTAAGGTTTCTCGATCGCACTACGGTTTCATACATTATTTTGTCCGTTTTGTGCGTCAAACTATTCAGTGTATACTCACACACCCGTTTGAGTTAATTGGTAGGGTCAACAGCAACATTAGTGATGCATCATGCGTTGCCAGAATCGTTACAAAAAATACTGCGCCCTCCATGGTATTGATTTGTACTCGTTCGTTGTAAATGATCGGGGCATGTAACAAAAATTTATACGTCTTTATATTTTGACTGATCTAGAAAACTACTAAATCGAATTTGGTTCTTCAGTACAAAGTTTTATTAAAATCATTCAGGGACTTTGTTGTTGTATAAAATTAGCGGAAGAAACCCCAGGCTTCTAGTTAATTCATAAATAATGTAATGTGCAACTCTACGACTAGATAAAATTAGAAGGGTACAATAGCGTTAGTAAGCGTATCTTAGTTACGCTTTTCGTTTATAGATTTTTCGAGAAGCGTGGGGTAAAACAGCTGATACGTCCTATAATAGATAATTATTTAACTCTAAAATTGCGATACGCGACTCTAAAATCGAGTTAAGAGACTATAAAACTAAAAGGCAAAACATCGCCAAATAGAATCTGTACGAAACGTTTCAAGTATTGTAGATATCGTAGATGCGTAGTACGGTAATATAGGTATATACATATAATTGCGGAGTCCGCATGAGGGGTGAACAGCGCTTGGCGCATGCGATCTCGCATCCCGAAGGGTAGGCAGGATTACCTTGCTTGAGATTACGAGAAATATGCCCCCTTACAGAGCTACAGAAATCAATAGTTTTCCTTAATCAACACTTGGCCTGAAGCTTCCTTTTATTTTAAATGGATTTCATAGGGGAGAATTTTGACAAGTATTTTCACCTTGAAATAAATTGTGGCAAATTACAAAGATTTTTTAAATTGAATGATTAAATCAGGAACATTTTTATAGATAGCGTTAATTTAGTTTGTATGGTCAAGAAATGCTCTAAACATAACTAATAGGTATTGTTATTAACAGTTTAAATGCAATCAATCTTTCCAAATTTAAACATTACACTTGAGAAAGCAGCTATATTAAATACATGTCATATAGTCTGGAAATTCCTACAGTTAGATTCAGACAATAATTTCAATGCAGTACAAAGTACCTAATCTATGTACTCAAACCTAAAATCTCACTTTGGTGTACCCCCATGAGATTAAAAAAAAAACAACTCAACCTCTCTAGCAACCTGAAAAAAATATTTAAAAACAAAATAATAATACCAGCCGGCCCCACCATTGTCCCACTGCAGGGCAAAGGCCTCTTCTTATAAAGAGATGGTACAATAACAGTGAAATATACACTATAACATGTTATACATCAATAGGATCAGAACATCTAAAATTGAATAAAATCTTCATTATATTACTAAATTGCCTGACTCACATGCCAATGCAAGTCTTCAAAGACCTTGCACTGACCTACTGAGGTCATTGATTCTCTTGTGTAGCAATTTATGATCGTACAAATCCAACTTAATATTTAAGTCTAAATATTGCAGCTAGAATGCTACCTTGAAGTCTTCAACTATAAATACTTCTGAAAAGGGGGTATAACATTCAGAAATCTATAATTTATTAGTCATCATTTGGACACGGGTAATTGTGTAATTGTGAATAAAGATTCCTCAAGTTAATGAGGTCGAGTTTAACTTAGATACAGATTTTAAAACAGAACTTTCTTACATGCATTACCTGATCTCCACCACAAAAAAAAACATTCAAAAGTTAAAACTAATTAAAATTTGAAGAATCTAAACACACTAGAGATTGTATTAACATAATTATTCAAATCTCATCATGTGTCAGTTATTAATTTTGTACATTGCCTTGCAACAAAGGTCACTGACCTCTCACCTCAATGGATCAGCATACAAATATAAATGAGTAAAATTATTTTTATTTAAAATTGGAATAGATGATTATAAGCCAATAAAAACCTAGAATTTTAAAACATGATTGGAAACACCTATCCATTTATAAGGTTTAGTTAGATAGGTATTGAAACTCAGGTAAAAATAACAAAATAATAAATCATAGATTTAAAAATAGAACTGTGGTTCTAAAAATAAAAAAGTTAGACTGTTTTTTTTTATTATGAAATAAAATCTCAAGACTCCAAGATCAATATTGTAACTCTACCTTGAACTTTGAAGAGGGAAAGTGAAAAGTCCATGTTGTTATTGATTCTATGTAAAACCAAAACTTTACTAGTTAATTAAAAATAAATATAAATTATAATCTATAAATGTAAATTATAATCTCTTTACAAAATAGTTTTATGATGAAACAGTGTTTTTTTCCTGTTTCAGTCTTAAACAATAACAGTTATTTTATTTTTGACCTTAAAACTTCACCTGTTCTATAATCCCTGGCTCCTTAACCACACTAATAGCTGCTCTTGTAAGGATCATGAGCTGGGATTTCTTCAATTCTAGACTTCTACCATAATATTATTATTTTTATTAGACAAAAGAGGTACCCCTTAATTTGCATTTAATGCATTATATTCATACATGGTGATAATTGTGTATCATGTTCGGAGTTCCATCTAGTTAAATATTAATCTCGAGCACCGTATCCAGGACCTTTACAATGGAAATGCATGCAGAGATAAAATGAATCATCGCGGTGCCTAACGATACTTACCAAAATATGTTGTCCTTGTGGGAGAACCGCTGAATCACAAGTAAACATACGTACTACGCAATAATGCGTAGACACTTTACATTGTCCATTAAAAACGTATCTTATTTGTCCCGTCAAAGATAATTATTCACAAAAATATTTTCTACGATGCAGGTAGATTGCACAAAGATAGCTTTTAGAACGCCAATCAATATTTTAGGATAGAACATTGATTCTGATAATTTTATTGCACTAATTTTAAATACTGCTGAGCATCACAATCGCCTTTATTTCGCAATTATCGTTTTATATTTATTTATTATCATAAAATAACACCGTAAAAACATCAGCGGTGAATGAACGATCAATTGATTTAAAAAAGATATTTGTCTTGTTTATGGAAAGTTGACAACAATAGAGTTGTCACTCAATCACAGACAATTTTGTTTAGTCGATTAGTTCTTCTGTCTTCTTCTGGAACTTATTTTCCCAAAGCTGGGTTTATAAAGTCTGACCAACGAAAGCTGTCCAAAAAAAGGCGAGAATTTTTAAAAATCAAGAGCTGCCAACTCTGGTTATACACTGCTTAAACGGAGTTGATACTATTTATAATTCAAGGCATATTATGCGATATTTAGATCAGTGTTTCATATTTACATACTTAGACCATAATAGCCTTATTACCCTTGATATTTACTTGGAACTATTAAACCACCATTATATATTACAATGGTGGATAAGCAAGTTAGCGTTACAATATTTCGCCGTGAGGATGATCATTATCAGTACCAAAGTGACAAAACTAGCTTGACATTTTTTAACTTCTGCACATTGAAGTACACAGCTCAACTTTCCTGGCACAACCTTATCCAGAAAAGGTTGAATTAAACAAAAAGTTATTACATTTATTTAATAGAATGGAGACCACTGATGTGATGAGGATAACACAATAAAATCAAAACAAAACATAGGGGTTATGAGTCATAGTCGAAATCGGATTCCAAAAACTCTACACCTGATAATATTGAATCAGCTTCATTGTTTTCTTCGCTGCTACTGCTACTGTCCCCAACATGTATTATGAATCGTTCAAGTTCGTTTTCAACAATACGGTCCCTTAATTTGTATTGATGTTCAACATTTACTACATGATCAGTGTACTTCTTCCAGTCATCAGCAGTTATGGATAACAAACATTCTTTTATTAAATTTTGCATTTCAGACCCTGCTATTTCTATATTTTTGCTTGCTACTTTCCTCTTCGCCTGACTCCATACAAGCTCAATTGCATTGAAGTCGAAATGATACGGTGGCAGCAACAACAAAATTTCGTGATTGTGGGTATGACTGTGTTTTTTTAGAAGTACTTCTGCTTCGTAAAGAACTGCAGGTTTATTATCTATCACCAAACACATTAATTCAGCTTTGGTATGATATTCTTCAAAATGAATACTACACTACCCTCTCTACTTACTCTTACTCTTACTCTTACTCTTTACTCTTGAAGCCATATTCAGAGATTAGCTTTAAAATCAGCCATAGTAGGTGGTTTGTTTACTTGTTTCACATGGTAACTTGCATTGTCCATCACAAGTAAATTAGGTTTAGTGAGATTTGGTATTAACATTTATTTTCCTCAAACCATTTCATAAAGTTGGTAGCATTCATATCATCATGGTAGTTAGCTGATTTGGATTTTGTGCTGAATACCAATAATGCACCTGGCACAAACCCTTCCTCCGATCCTGCATACACAATAATATGTCTTTTTCCTGACGATATTAGTAGTGACACCACTTGTTGAAGGTCCTTGCCACGATTTTTTAACTTTATAGTTCTGATGTATATATGTCTCATCAAGGTAAACAATCTGTTTACCTTCTAGCCTCTTCTGATTTATTGTCCTCAAGAATCTGTGTATGCCGCAATATCATATTTTTCTGTAAGTAAAGCCCGTTCATTTTTATTGCTTTGAAATTCAAACCAGTTCTTGTGTAAAAATTTTTTAACGGTTTTACGGCATCCCGTAAATTCAATTGCTTCCTTCAGCTCATTGTGCAGGCTTCTCAGTGTTGGGACTTGTTTTTTCAATCCATAAAATTCGTTTATTTTGTTTCTTATAGCCGAAATATCAAAATTATTCGAATTGGAAACTAACAATTTTGACAGTAAGTACTAAAATATTGCTATACTAAAACTTTTGAAAATAATTCGTGTTCAGCTTTCCTTAACCAAACTATCTCTTTATTAGTTGATTTGGCTGACAAAAATGATGTCATAAAAATAAATCAAATTCCGGGAAAAAACCGGCCAGGTGCGTGTCGGGCTACGCACAGTGAAGCCTTCCGTAATTATTGGAATAAATATTTACGCATGCACAGCTTTGTTTTTATCGACCATAATAATAAAGTACCTATTTCAAAGTATTTTTCGAAAAAACGGCGAAAAGAAAAATTATTTCTGCGGTTGTTATCAAAAATATGTCAGAAATCGCTTAATCTTTTATGGCATCCAACAATACCCGACACGCTTATATGCCGCTCGATCCTCTTTACCTACCCCACAAAGGAAGGCGTAAAGTTATAGCAGTAAAACATTCGTTAACTTGTCGAACCTACTTAGGCTTACTTAGCCTTGATAGTTTTCCTTTTAACTTCGTTATACTACTTTTGTGCATAGTTTTCACACACCCTAAAACATCATCGTTGTTTCACGTCACTTACCACTAAACATAGGTAATAATATCTCGCAAACAGATCGAGAATCGAAAAATGTTCATATCGATAAAAGACCTATCCAACGGCTCGGACCACACGATGGAAAAGTCGATTAAAAATAAATCACCCTGCTGCTGCTTATCTGAGGGAGGTACCCAATAAAAATGATTATGTTTAATTTTATTGTTTATCCATGCCATTACCACTTTTTTGTACGAAGTCTCCGAGTTAAACCGCGGACAGACAGAGGGACTTGGCGAAACTGTAAAGGTTTCTTGTTTTTTACACAATACAAATTATTGAGATTTGTTAGTTATTTAGAAGCGGATACTCGTTTTGAAACTATTGGTGTTTTGTGGGAAACTGACAGTTGCTGTCAAGTGTCAATATTTCGCGCCAAATGAAAAGTAACCTAATGTGCGTCTGCCGCGTTTGTTTATCATATTTCTGAAAACAACGTAATATTTAGTTCTGTGGTTAGTGTGAAAGGAAAAATGTCTACTCCATCAAAGCGCCCGGCATCACAAGCGTCGTCGGATGCTGCAACGCCGTCGCGGAGGACCCGTTCGTCGCAACAACTTGTTGTTCCTGAAACACCACAGCGTTCCTCCGGCACTCCTTCACAAAGTATGTTTCACATCATAATGTAACGTAATATTTCTGTTATATTTGTATTTAAGAGGATAATTACCACTCATTCAATAGAAATTACTTGTTGTCGTTGTTGTAAACATAACATAACATCACGCCTTGTTTCCCCGAAGGGTTGGGCAGTGGTGTAACTATAGTAAACCCACATTTGTCGTTGTTGTAATAACCTGTAAAAGCTTTCAGTACCATTTGTAAAAAGCAGTTGAGACAGTTGAAGAACCAAGAGTATTTTTATTTTGAAGTTCCTCTGACGTTGTTATACTACTGTTGAAATCAAGGAAAATATACATAACTTTCAGATGGAACCCCTGGTACTCCGCGAAGGACTCCACAAACTCCTGGCACTCCTAGGAGAACGCCGCGCACTCCTGGTGAAGCACCCGGCACATCACCAGCTCGTGCCATAGGTTCCAGTCCACTTGGTAAGTTACTAGGTACAGTAGGCGCTCTGTAATCCGGCGCTCAATAATCCGACACGTCCCAATAGTCCGGCGTTTTCTAACTTAGCTCTTCTACTCTAAATCCTTTTTTTTGGGTGGGAAACCATCAAATGACTTCTCCCACTCTGGGCGGAGCGGGAGGGCGTGTCAGACTTTTACTGACTAAACCCACCCGTCTTCTATCAGTTGCCTGCCAGGGGCTACGGTAACTCTTTCGAACATCCCGCGGCCCTGACTGGCATCGGCCCTAGCAGACCCCGTCAGTTAGTGCTGAATCTCTTTGAGGTGCGCGTGAAACCAACGCGCCGTCGACCCGGGCCTGGTCCTTACCAGACGGCGAGCTACCCATTGCTCGCCGTCCACAAGCCCGCGCCTATGGTGGCCGGGAATTGGCTATCAATTCCCGACGCCCAGGGCGTCTCCTGCGGCGACTAGGGGCGCGAAGGCGCAAAGATTGCCTCTCACTCACGCGTTCCGCCTCCTCCTTTGCGAGCATTACGGCTTTGCTGACGGTGGTGATGGCTTCCCACATACTCTCGCTCTTTACCATGGCTTGGACCAGGGCCGGACGCGAGAGATCGCCGCAGCTGATCAATTCAACGACGACACGGTGGTGCTGCGCCCAAGCCGGGCTGACCTCCACCGTGTCTTTCGGGCGATCAATACAATGGTGACAACTGGGCGGTTCCTCCCGCCTTATCCGGAAAAAGTACCTCCCGAAGCACCTGTGTCCGGTGTAGACCTGCGTCAGGCGGAAGGTGAGGACGCCGTGCGCCTCTCCAGCTACTTCTCAAAGCAACACGCCGCAATTGTGGCGTGCCCATACACCGTAATTATTGTAATATAAAAGTGATAACAGTACGCGCGCAATTTTGACTATTATTATTTTTAATTTTGCATAATATTATTTCTGAATAGCTAGCTGCCATTTCCTAAAGAAATCCAATAATCCTGCGTTTCCGATAGTAAAAAAATTTGCTGTTCCATACATTTTGATTGTTATTTTTAATAACCAATGATAAATTTCAATGGCTCCTGCATTGAAAGTCCAGAATCATGTACTAAATAATACTATGGTAACAAGATGTGCGTCAACGTCCGTGCCACCCTGTATGTTCAACATTGGCTTATAATAGTATTTCAAAAACGTGTACAGGGCGTTCCACGGATATGCCACATGGAGGGAAAGTACCTTGAATATTGTAGATGGAACATTATTTGAATTAAAAAAACAATTCAAACTGCATTCACAGATATTTAAATAATTACATGGTTGAACCGGGAATCAAACCCGTTACATGAGAAAAATAATCACCCTGTAGCTTTATCATACCGATCGAAAGGCTTCATCATAAGGATTATTTTTTGCTAAATAACATAGTATCACAAATAATAGGAAGACCATGAATTTTAACATTTGATGTGAAATTTTGGGAGCGAAATAATCAAAAGAGTGCGACGTTGTATTCGACAGGAAGGGACAAATTTTGAGCATTTGATAAATTGATTAATTTTGTATTAAAAATGTTAAAATTCATGGTCTTCCTTTTATTTTTGACACTGTTATTTAACAAAAAATTATCCTTATGATGAAGCCTTTTGATCGGTATGATAAAGCTACAGGGCTGATTATTTTTCTTGTGTAACGGGTTCAATTTCCGGTTCAACCATGTAATTATTTAAATAACTATGAATGCAGTTTAATTTGTTTTTTAAATTCAAATAATGTCTTCTTTCAGTAAAATGTTCCATCTACAATATTCAAGGTACTTTCCCTCCATGTGGCATATCCGTGGGACGCCCTGTATATTATACTAGCTTGGCTAAGTCTAAATGGATCTTCATTGTTTTGTTACTTAAGTTGAAAATTACTACTCAATTTTTAACTTTTATAAAAACGTAGCTTTATTACTTTCAAAATAAATATTATTGATTTGAAATATTGTTGAACGTGAATTTCCATAAATTACGCTTAAGTAGTGTTAGCACTTCTACATTTTATGCTTGTGTAGAAATGCCCCAGTTACTTTAAATTGTTTACTTTTACAAATCTTATTTAGTCATTACCTTTGTGTGTATCTGCTGACAGTCTTAATTAACACTATAAATTAATAAGTAAAAATCTAAAAAAAATACGTAATATTTGATTATACTTGACATTATTGTGTAAGATCTAATTGAATGTGCATGTTGTGTAAGTTCTCGTGTATTGTTTTAAAGTATTTTTTTTTTGTGAATAGGGATGCAGGGGTGAATCGGAACGAAACTTTAAAATGAATTTTAATGATGAAATAATATAGTTTGTTGTCAAAAAGAACTCTAATGTGTTTACTGTATTATAATTAACGATTAAGTGTCCTTGTTAGCAACAAACTATATTATTTCAATGTTAAAATCCATTTTAATGTTTCGTCCTGATTCACCACTGCATGCCTATTCACCCCGTTGGCATGGCAATCCTTAAATAAATAAAGAATTTCCAAGAACACCCAAATATCACTACAGAGTAAGTAGATTC
Source organism: Fissipunctia ypsillon (assembly GCA_947568875.1). Taxonomy (NCBI): domain Eukaryota; kingdom Metazoa; phylum Arthropoda; class Insecta; order Lepidoptera; family Noctuidae; genus Fissipunctia; species Fissipunctia ypsillon. The sequence goes on along the minus strand of OX387659.1, from coordinate 6,252,898 downwards.
GTCTGATAAGCAACTTGAAAATATTGTATTTAATTACCAGGTACAGACATAGACATGAGCTCCCCTCTCAACTACGGAACACCCAGTTCCTTGAGCACCCCTCGCTCCAACTTACGCGGTGTCATGACCCCTGCGAGACAGAGAGCTGACCTCAAGAGCAATCAGCATGGCCGCAATGTGCCTGCTCCTAGTGCTCCTACACCTACTAGAAGGGTAAGTGTTGCATACAAAGAGTTGGAATTTACTATCACAAACCTAAATTCTGATTATTCATAAATGGCTTATTGTGAAAGCGACTGGCCCTTTTGATTATGACATAATAAATTTATCACCCATTATGTACACTAAAATGGAATCAAACAGCATCTAAAAAACATTGAGCCACATTATCTGCAAAAGTTGCCCTATTGCCATGGAATCACCCAAATACCTTTGTACGGGGCATACCTTCAGAGCTCTTTTTCCATATTATTTTACCTTTTATTGAGGTGCATATAACATAAAAATAAATGAGTGGGTATTACAGGTTGAATTTTGTACAAAGAGTATAATTTGCACATGATTTAGTAGAGTATTAAATGCAGTGCAGGCTAAAGAGAAATAAAAATGTATCAGGTTCATGGAAACCCTTACCCTACTCAAAGGAGCTAAGTGAAAACAAAAATTAATGTTGTTACATTTCGTCTTTATTATAAATATTAAATTAACTATTACACAATACTACAGCTGAACGTGTGTGCACAATTTCAATTTGTTAGATGGTTACGTATGTTGCTGAATAGATCTACGAGTGGTATCTTGAGCCATTTCACTAACCAGTACAAAGCGGGTAAAAGGACACTGATCTTGAAGCAAAGTAGCATTGCTTTATTGACGTCTGATCCGTTCATGTTGGTCATTTCTGTGAAGGTTTTTCTGAAGTCTTCGGTTGATGCGCGTTTTTCCCTCTGTTGAAAAATATTTTAATTATAATATGTTCAACAGAATCTGCATATTCTCAGTTATAATGCAGGTGCCAAAGACAGTTTCATCTTTAGAAATAGTATTTCCTTACTCTGAAGGGCGCAGTCTTCAGATTATTTATATTAACAAACAAAAATATGGCGTCGAAAAATTCCTCCACATCGCTGTCAACTGGTAATGTAGCCAAGAGACTGGCGGCATTGCCACGTTGTATGACAATGCTTAGCCTCTGGCTAAGGTAAAAGGCAGCCGTTGGGTCACGGCAAGTGTCAACCAACCGTTTGGAGATTTCGTTGAACGAAGCATGAGCACTCGGACCCCACGGCCCAAGGGTTTTAACCCCAAACGGCTCGAAAATATAATTACCGGTAAGGTTATTATTATACTTTCGCCGCTTGAGGTTTTCTGCAACCGAAGCAACAGCGCCAGCACTGCCAGCCTTGTACATCAACTAACTTCAAGTATCTACTACTTGAACTCTACAACTGTACTCAGCCTATCATAGTCCATTCCTAGACATTGGCTCACATACTTTTGCAAAATCCACGTTGAATGCGCAAGCGCGGCACAGCGGACACACGATGTAATTCGGCTTCTCCCGTATCCGCCAGTACTTCGTCAGGCACTTCTCGCAAAACCTGTGACCGCATGTCAAGGCAGCTGGGTCCAAGATCGAAGACAGGCAGATCCTGCAGCTGCTGATAATAGACGAAGCCTTTTCCTCCAAACTCGTAGCAGACTCGAATTCGCTTCTAGGATATGAAGGTTTTATCTGCAAGTCACATCCGGAATCGCGCATTTTTTTAATCTTGTGTTTTTCTTTGTCTCTTACATATTTGTGTATTTTTCCATGGTTTTACTGAATGAGTCATGTCAGTTGATGATTTGGTTTTTGTGTGTTGTCAAAAGTTCTGTTGAGGTTTTATTAGATAAAGTAGAAAATAGGTTGAATGCCATCAAGGACTTCAGAACCAGTTTGCCAGATTTTTTCAACAAGTATTGTGGTATCAGTGGCGAAGCTTTCTTACAACCCGATTCCTATCGGCTTCCCTTCGGAACCAACACTCTTCTTACCCCTGTGTGTGTAACTGTGTATCACATTACATTATATATATTTAATTCCAATTTAATGCATCATAAGTTTAAAAACATTACAAAAAGTGCCTAAGATTTTTTTGTCTGAGTTTATGAGAAATGAACAATTTTTTCTTCGGCTTCCCTCTAATGATAATTGTAGCTGTGCCACTGTGTGGTATACCAACTCTTTAGTGATTTGATCATATCATACGGCATCTTTGTACTGTAATGTCACTCATGTCATAACTTATTTTATCAAATTGCGTATCGTCTATTTTGTTGATTAAAACCGTTATTCTAAAAGTTTATCTTATTACAATTTAATCAACAAAATATTTTAAAAGTTAGGTATGCCACACCATGGAAAAATACTTAAAACCTGAACGTCTGGATATTGATCCTGTTAATAGTTCCGCGTCAAAGAAATGGGAACATTGGAAGAAAACATGTGAAAGCTTTCTTAAGGCTTCGGCAGGCGTCTTGACAGGAGAGAAGGTACAAGCCTTACCAACTTCCTGGAAAATAGATCTTCTTATAAACCACGCTTCGTCAAACGTTTTCATGTATATCAGCGAGAGTGTACCTACTACTTTTCCATCCGCAATCTTTTCTTTTTTCCCCAAACTTTGGGAAAATTATTCACAAAGCTTAAAAATATCATTTATGCCCGGCATGCACTCGCATCTAGGAAACAACTGGGCGACGAAACAATAGACATGTACATACAAGCATTAAAACAGTTGGCCAAAGACTGCGACTTCAAAACTGTAGATGCGGAAATTATTAAAAACGACAATATACGCGACGCATTTGTCTCTGGAATAAAATCTAGTACGATAAGACAAAGGTTACTAGAAAATCTGACGTTAACACTAGAAGAAACACAATCAAGCACTGTCACTAGAAATGGCTGAAGTTAATGCAACAAACAATAACTCTTTAACCTTTTAACCGCCTACGTCGGATTAATCCGACAAATATTTTCGGGCCCATTTCGCCAGAGTCGTATATGTACGACCAAAATATCACTGCTCTCTTAATCAGCTTTTTTTATTTAATTACGCTGTATTCTATCAAAAATATGTTTATATTAGGTAAATAGTTAACTAAGTAATCATTTACAGTTTAATACACTTTAGTCTCTTAATTAGAAGTCCTAAAAAAAAGGTCCAAAGTTAGATGACTTACTAACATTATTTTTAGAAAATTGTATTGATGAGCAACGCCCATGACGACAAAATCCGACATGAGGGACGGGACATATGCCAAGATTTACCGATACAAAAATAAACATAAATCAAAATATTTCTCGTTATACTGACTAATTATTAACTTTAAAACAAATACAGCAATTGTTAATAAAACATTTTTTTACAAATATTTGTGAGTATTTCATTTAATTTCTTTAAAATTAAGTAAATTTACTTGTGAAATGTCAGCGACTGAATTGATGGTCATCCCATCCCTAGCCTACATGTTCCGAAACTTACTTTGTTAGTACGCCCTGCGCCACGGTCGTATAAATACGACCGCTTCTTACGTCATAAACGAGTGCCGACTTCTGGAATTTTCCATTAGTGTTGTGCTTGTGCATGTAGTTTTACGTTCGTATGTCGATAAATGTACATGTCAGAAATTTATCATGACGACTACTGAAGAGTTAATTAATACGAATTCTAGAAGGCGATGAAAATGAAGAATTTTTATCAGACGAAGAGTTTGACATTGATGTAGAGGTAATTATTTTTTTTATTACACACCTAGTTATATTTTAATTTATTGTGTAGTATGGTGGTGATGTTTGAATGAAAATTTTAAACTTAATTAGAGTGAGTGAGATGGCGAGAGCGCACCGTGCGATAACTTAAATAATAATAATAATAGTTTTTCTTCTCTGGACTGATTTTATTGTGAATAGCCTAAGTACTAATTAATAAATCGTTCAAATTTTTAAACACTTTTTGATTTTACTGGATTACGAAAAATGCCGAATAATTTCGTAAGATAAGTAGTATTCAAGTAGGTACCTATATCTCCACCAAGCTAAGTTTGCACCTCGCTGGAATGCGGCGTGTACCCGTGTACCTATGTATAATATAATGTTAAAAACAATAAATGCAAAGTAAAATCTAACAAACATTTGTTTACTTTTTTAAAGTCATAGCGAATCCTTTTTTGCAGCCTGTACCTAAGCGTCAGTGTGACGTAATCGACGCGAGGTGCAAACTTAGCTTGGTCGAGTTGTAGTTGTTAGTTAACCACGCTTGCAAATGCAAATGTCGTTATTAAAACGAAATATCGACATCGAAAAGTTAAGTACTGCACATCCCTCTTTGTTGTAGGTATATATTTTTCTATTCACTGTGCCGGGCGAAGGGGGCACGCCAACTGATATGAAGTCAGGCGGTTAAAAGGTTAAATGCAAATACTGCTGCTGCCGTCGCCACCACTTCCAAACAAAAGGAATCTGAAAAATCTGTTGTACTTAAACAATCACAGGAACCTAATAGTACCATAGCAGTGACGTCAGCTTACCAGAGACGCAAATGCTTCTTTTGTGGTGGGTATGTCCATCCTCGTAAAAACTGTCCCGCTGTAGACTGTCTGTCAATTTTGTAACAAGAAGGGTCACTATGCTGTTGTATGTTGAAGCAAGAGCCATATCAATGCCGCTATTCTCGAAGGAGATGCCTTTGTGGTTGTATTGTAGCTGCATCGCCAACTTCCTTGAAGAAAGCTACACTTCCAGCTTACATAAAAGGGATAAAAGCTGAAGCCTTAATCGATACTGGCAGCTCTATAAGCTTCATCAATGAGCATTTTTTTTAAATTATGTCAATTAAAGAAAAGACTACTAGCAAACTAACAAACTAACAAGCAAACTATATCAATGGCTTCAACCAGTCGTACATCACAATTCGAAGGTCAAACGTGTGTCAGCTCGTATCGGAGACCAAGATTATAGAAACGTGAATTTACTAATTGTGAAAACTTTCTGTGCTGACTTGATAAATCGGTCACGACATATTAGACGAGCATTCCCTTCTTGAATTTTCATTCGGTGGACCTAAAGAACCACTAAATGTATGTAGTGTCGCAGAAGCGTCTGTCCCTGCTGTTCCACTTTTTACGAATATCAGTCCAAATTGCAAGCCTATTGCGATTAAATCTCGCCGCCACAGTGAAGACGATAAAAAGTTTATTGAAGGAGAGATTACAAAACTCTTAGCTAATGGCATTATCGAAGAAAGCACGTCCCCTTGGCGAGCTCAAGTACTAATTACAAAGAACGCTAATCACAAGAAGCGCTTTGTAATTGATTATTCACCTACGATAAACAGGTTCACACAGCTCGACGCTTATCCACTTCCCAATGTGGACGACCAAGTTTCAAATATTTCGAAGTATTCCGTCTTCAGCGCGATCGATTTACAGAGTGCTTACCATCAAGTACTGATCATACAAGAAGAAAAACCATATACTGCTTTTGAAGCTACTGGAAATCTGTACCAGTTTCGTCGCATATCATTTGGCGTAACAAACGGAGTGTCAAGTTTTCAAAGAACCAATGACTGGGTTATTCGAAAAGAAAAGTTAGAAGGTACTTTCGCATATTTCGATGGCATAACCGTTTGCGGGCGATCTTAATCTGAACACGACGCATATTTGCAGAAATTTTTAACAGCCGCACAAAAATATGGTCTTACTCTCAATAAAGAGAAAAAGCAAATTCTCGCAGAATAGCATCAATATCTTAAGCTATACCATCAAATGCCATGTCATAAAGCCAAATGCTGAACGGCAGCGCCCACTTCTCAATCTTCCACCGCCAAATGACACACAGTCATTACGAAGAGTGGTACGAATGTTTGCATATTATAGCAAATGGATTCCAAACTTCTCGGAAAGAATCCACGCTTTACCAAGTACAAGAATATTCCCACTAAATAAACAACTTTGTCGAAAATTTCAAAGCATTGAAAGCGGGTATAATAAAATCTTCTGTTCACGCTATCGATAATGACATACCTTTTCTCGTTAAAACGGATGCATCTGAACATTCAATCGCTGCAACAAGTATGCGTCAAACTTTATGGCGGCTGTGAAGTACCGCACCCCTCACCCCGCTGACACATCATGTATTTTTTACTGCGCATCGACTCGCCTCATGTTCCGAGCCGCCATAACGTTTACATCGGGCTGTACCTAAGTGTTCGCGCGTATCTCTTGCCCGTTAGATTCAGTTAATTTTAAGCTCGCGTCTCGGCTGTATCTCCCCGGTGGTAACTAATGAAGTTTTTTTTTTATTTGAGATAGGTTTGCTCTTGACTCTAGTCTAGGTCAGAGATGACAGATCGACGATGGAGCGAGCTTACCCAGAAGAAGCCTGGTCACTCTCACTTTGAAGAGATCGGGGTTGTATGCGTTCGGGGTTCGGGGTAGTAATGATTCTATATAAATAAAGAAAATGCGTTAATTCGATGGTTGTATTGGCATACTTACCAAGACGCAGCCTATTCACTAAGGACTAAAAAAGACACGAAAAACATCCTGGTAAAGATCCCTTACCCCTAGAAATAAATAAAAAAAATACCACCATAAAAGTAATTTAACAACTGCACATAATTTTGAACAAACCTTGTAACACTTTCCGTTCAGATCGACGACGCCAGCGCAGAGGTGGCAGCAAGCGAGCCGCAACTAGTCGTGTGGGGCACAGACGTGGCCATCGCCGAGTGTCGTGACAAGTTCATCAAGTTCCTACAGAGGTTTGTGGAGCCCACCGCTCTGACCAACGAGCCGTTATATGAACAGAAGTTGGATGAGGTGAGATATATACTTAGTTTTTTAGATAAAAGTTTTTCTAGCTGCATTGCGCTCTTCACCCAGGCGGGGATGGCGAGACGAACTTGATACTTAGGTATCATGTTCGTGCAGCCAGGATTGATAGACCGTTATCCCTTTTTTCCAACAGTTATTGCTAAAAATAACAGAGGACTAAAGGTCTTTGCCCTGCTGAGGAAAAACCAGGCATATGCCTACCAATATTACTGACACTAAATGAACTTGAAACAGCATATCTTCCTTGATAGTGCATAAAACAGACAATATTTTCTCTTTTTCAGATAAATACATTAGAAGAGCCATTCCTGGATGTGGACTGTGAACATATCAAAGCATTTGATTCCAAATTGCATCGTCAACTTGTGTGCTACCCTCAAGAGGTAAGTTTAATAAGAGACAAGTAACATACCTTCATCTATTCAATTTTCAAGGCGGAAAACGGGAATTTCTGGATTAAAAAAAAAAAACACTATTTATTCTAAAGATATGCCGCAACTAACGCACCAGCGAAGCAATTCTTAATATCCATTCGAAATTCATATTTGTGCCATCATAATGACAATAGACTCGCCCCCTTTTACAGCCCGATTCAAACTTTATGGCGGCTCGAAACATGAGGCGAGTCGCTGCGCAGTAACAAATTCACGTGTCAGCGGGGGTGAGGGGTGCGGTACTGCGCAGCGAGTAGCGCACTTCACAGCAGCCATAAAGTTTGACGCGTACTATATATACATTACGGATTCAAAACACAACTGGTAAAATGTCGCAGTGTATACCTCTGCACACAATTTGGAAAATAAAAGCTATGTTAAAATATCGTTTATGTATAGGTGGTCCCGGCGTTTGACGCGGCAGTGAACGAGTTGTTCTTTGAGCGCTACCCGGTGGCGGTGCTGGAGCATCAGATACAGGTGCGGCCCTTCAACGCGCCGCAGCGACACATGAGGGACCTGAACCCCGAAGGTTTGTTACTCACAGCAATGACTGAGGTAACTTGAGTGAACAAGTAAGACTAGTCTGTGACTAGTATAAATCATGACCGGTGACATGGTATTTACGAAACTTGGTGCCCAAAAAGGAAGATCAATAAAAACTAAGAATGTTTTAAGTTTTAGTAAAAGTGTTAACTTGCTGCCTTCAGTAAGAAAAACATCATTCCAGGTTGCACCCCTCAAACTAATTTTAATACAAAATGAATAAGCTAATTATGAGGGCGGACATCCGATATCATTGGATTATTATATTACACTTGAATTAAATCCACAAATCACTAAATGCATTTAGAACATCATTCTATTTCTGTCAATTGTTTGAAAATGATAGAGACAGAATGATGTTTTAAAATATGTTTAGCAATAAATGCATTTAGTGTTATGTGGTGCAAATGGGCCTACATTTTTAATTTTATTTTGTTCGAAATTGTATTCGTGACCTTCATTGATTATTCTAAAAATATCGGCCTGAATTAAAACCAAAACTACGAATTTAACTACTCATTTTTTTTTCACTCACAGACATCGACCAACTTGTAACTCTCTCCGGAATGGTGATCCGCACGTCCACCATCGTGCCGGAGATGCGCGAGGCCTACTTCCGCTGCGCGGTGTGCGGTGCCGCGGCCACGGCCGAGCTGGAGCGCGGCCGTGTGCCCGAGCCCACGCACTGCTCGCACTGCAACACTGGGCATTCCTACACCCTGATACATAACAGGTCTCATTTCAGTGATAAGCAACTTGTGAAGTTGCAGGAGTCGCCTGGTGAGTTCGTAGTAGAATACAGATATTAATTTATTTAGAAACGGGTCTTTCCGGATACAGCGGTTACTCTAAGCTCAAGTAATTGAGCAAGCAATTTTTTGAAGATCTTTGCTATTTAAAGTAAGCTATGCAAATTTGTAACTTTTTTTTCGCAATTAATTTGCCAGATTGGTCAACTGACATAGCGCATTACATTTGATAAGTAGTCTACATGTTATGGGAAATCATCAAATGACTTCTCCCGCTCTGGGCGGAGCGGGAGGGCGTGTCAGACTTTTACTGATTAAAACCCACCCGTGTTCCTTCTGTTGCCTGTGCCGGGGCCACGGTAACTCTTTCGAACATCCCGCAACCCCGGCTGGAGTCTGCATGTTTAAGATTAAAAACTTTTTGCAAAACATAACAACCAACTTCCAAAAAAAACACTATGAAGTGAAAAATAACTTTAATTTTGAAAGTCAGTGTTTTTGGATCTGTATTTTAGGTTTTTGTCACCAACTTCCGAAATTAAAGTTATTTTTCACTTTGTAGTGTTTTTTTTTGGAAGTCGGTTGTTTTTTTTGCAAAAGTTTTTTATTTTCCACCTTTTAGTGGATCGGTTTGTAATTTACCTAAGTTACAATAGCCTAATGACAATGGCTCATCACCTTTTACAAAATGTTGCTTTTCCCAATGCAGGGACGTTAATTGTTGAGGAGTTCTCCTGGTACTTCACCATCAGCTCCACTTCACCATATGCATTGTGACGAGCTTATATTGCTTAGCATCATAAATCAATTAATCATTTTAACCTTTCAAACAACAAAAATAATTTTCCAAATCGGTCCAGTCGTCTTCAAGTAATCGGGGAACACACATAAAAAAAAAGATTCTGACGAATTGAGAACGTCCTCCTTTTTTTGAAGTCAGTTAAAAAAAAAGACTGAGATGGCGAAATCAGATAGGTGATGTCCTATTTTTTTTCTCTGCTGCCGTTAGTTTTGACCGCATCAATTAGCTTCTTACTCTCTGCAGAAAATAAATCCTCCCGACCGAATTTCGGCCACAGTGGCCAATTTCAACAGAGATTAGACAAGTACCCAGGAGATATTCACAAGTGTGTGCACAAAGACGATGCACTCTCTACTCTCATAGTCTCATAATTTAGTTTTTATCTTTTTTTCTACGGACGCTTTTAACGTGCACGTCTTTCTACATTGTTCTCACATACATATAAAATTTCAACATGAATGATGTAAGTAACCAATATTTTATAACAATATTTTGATTTAAAAGAGTGTCCATGGAGTTTCTTGCCCTTTCTTCTCCACAGGAACCTACTACACATTGAAATGGGCAACTAGCTTCATCTTTCTGACAGACTGACCCCTTAACAATTCAAAAGTGCCTGTAATTGGTTTATTTGAAATAAATGCTTTGAGTTTGAGTTTGATGGGACGGCAATCCGATACTCGCGGGGCTCCATCAGACGCAGGAGCAGGCGCCGCGTGCGCGCGGGTGTACAACCACCAACTTCCAAACTTCGGGATGTTACTGAGAAATTCCTAATGAAAAAACCCAATAACACTTAGCCCGACCTGGGAATTAAACCCTGGACCCCACGCCCAGCAGATGCACTTGCGAACAAGAGACCAACGGGGCAGTTACCACTTAACGCTGAATACTGCATTCAGCAATTTATAAAAACTCAACTTCTCAATGTTCATTATTCCCCAGACGACATGCCAGCGGGCCGCACGCCGGCCACAGTGAGCGTGCTGGCGCACGGCGCGCTCGTGGAAGCCGTCGCGGCCGGCGAGCGCGTCAGCGTGACGGGCGTGTTCCGCGCCGCGCCCGCCAGCGTGCACCCGCGCAAGGCCACGCTCAAGGCGCTGCACAGGACGCACATCGACGCGCTGCACTACGGGAAGGTGCACAGCGAGAGGCTGTACGAGACGGAGGAGGGGTACGTACATATATCTAGACTAGGTTCTACTCGCCCTCTGTGGGATAGAGGCCAGCCTCTATCCCACAGCCGTCGCGGCCGGTGAGCGCGTCAGCGTGACGGGCGTGTTCCGCGCCGCGCCCGCCAATGTGCACCCGCGCAAGGCCACGCCCAAGGCGCTATACAGGATGCATATCGACGCGCTGCACTACAGTAAGGTGCATAGCTTTTATTTCAGAAGCTTTTATTTTTTTAATGATCCAATCTTGCATCTAAAGTCTTATGTTTAAACTAAACCCAATATTCAAGATAAGAAAAAACATTGCTCAATATTAGAAAACACATTCCCAGACCTGGTAATGTTCAACCAAACGAGTACATATAACAATATATTTTGAATCCTCTTACTAAAACATCTACCTATTTCTTCTCCACAGCAAAGAACACCGCTTCCCTCCGGAACGCATCGAGATATTCAAAGAGTTAGCAGCTCAAGCAGACAGCTACGAACGACTAGCGCGCGCCATCGCGCCCTCCATCTATGAGAACTTGGACATTAAGAAGGGAGTTCTGCTACAACTGTTGGGAGGAACCAAGAAAACCTTTAATGCCGCTGGACGGACACATTTTAGGTAGGTCTTAATTTTAGGATAGGTAACAGTAAAGGATCAGTTCACACAGAGTCGTCGTGTCTTGTTTTGAACTGAGCAAGTGTATTAAACACGAACACATGCTTCAGACGTGCCAGCTTCTCTCTTTATCAACACATATCCAGTTCAATTTAACTCTCACTGAAACGTGTACCTTTATGTGTAGCAAATAAATTCCATACTGAATCACTATCATAAAAAGGCGCACCTCGTTATGTGTTACTTTGCGTCTCGATGTGACTGTAATTAACTTCCCAATACATGGTTATAACAGTTAACATTTCCCCTCTCATCGTTAATACGTTTTAATATGATATCTTGCTCTTCAAATATTATAGATCTGAAATCAACATCCTCCTCTGCGGCGACCCGGGCACTTCTAAATCCCAGTTGCTCCGCTGGGTCCACGCTCTAGTCCCGCGCGCGCAATACACGTCCGGCCGAGGCAGCACAGCAGTGGGACTCACTGCGTACGTCACTAAGGACCCGGACACGCGCCAGCTGGTGTTGCAGACGTGAGTAACGGTATATTAGAACCCTGTGCAGGATTGAAAGTCTTAATGCATGCATGGTAGACCGAAAAGTCCATTGATCTACTAAATAACCAGAGAGATAGGTCTCAATATGGGATCCTCCCAGGGCTACCAGGTCTATACAATAAAAATGTATGTTCACTGTTTTACTCGGTTCATGTTTCGGGATTTCCCCGACTAGTTTCAGAGTTAACCCGAAACCCATAGTTACGATTCTTAAACAAAACTTGTCAAGTAAATAACGGGTGTAAAAGGGTATCACGAAACCGAGTGATTTGTATCAGTACAAAAAAAAAAATATCACAATGACGGGAAGAACCGCCATTGTGATAGTTTTTTTTTTTTGTACTGGGCCATACCTGGAAATCTCAAAAAGTTACTTTGTTTGATGTACAGAATGCGTAGACGACCTCCACGTGATGGGTCTTTTATACTCTGTATATTTCCACATTTTAATAGATTTTATTTGTATTTTTCAGTGGAGCATTAGTATTGGCAGACAACGGCATTTGCTGCATCGATGAATTCGACAAGATGAATGACTCCACGCGCAGTGTTTTGCATGAAGTAACTTATATATTTTTTAATATAATTTAGTAACTATGACTGACACAAGACAATTTGCTTATAAATGACAAAGAAGTTATAAATGTGGGATCCAAATGTTCTATCGTTCATCTTCGGAAGAGCCGACACTTACTTTAAACTTAGTGAAAGTATAGCAGGAAAAATACTCATAATTACGATTATCTTCTAGGTCATGGAACAACAGACCCTGTCAATCGCGAAGGCGGGTATCATCTGCCAGCTGAACGCTCGCACGTCGATACTCGCAGCCGCCAACCCGGCGGAGTCGCAGTGGAACAAAAACAAGACTATTGTGGAGAATGTGCAGTTACCACACACGCTTATGTCCAGGTTTGTATTTTAATATCGCAAAATTATTGTTACCACTTATGGATACCTGCAACACAAAGAGAAATACCATTACTTTGACAACCTTGAAAGAGTTGAGTGAAATTAGGGTTTTCTATTGATATGAGTATCCCTGCCTACCTAGCCTGTTCCTAATTACATGTAAGGGTCGGTTTCCAGTCTTAACCGGATGAAGCTGAATACCAGTATTTTACATGGAGCGACTGCCTATCCGACCTCCACAACCCAGTCACTGGATAGTATGGTACTCCCTGGTAAGACTGGTTGTCAAACTATCGGGCTTCTGACGACCCGTAACGACTGGCGAAGAGCCAATAATGAGCCGGGACCAACGGCTTAACGTGCTTTCCGAGGCACGGGTGAGTCGCGGTATGTAAAGATGGTCACCCATTCACGGACCGACCGCGGCAAGCGTAGCTTAACCTGATCGATCGACCCGTGCGGCTGTCGTTACTTAGCCACGAGTTTTAATTACAAGCCATAAATGAATCTCTCTATTCAACACAATATTCATAAATGAGGACATAACAGACTAGTGTTCTACCAGTTTCTTTTAAATTTCGCTTGAAAACTTTCCACATTCAGTTTCGCCCTCTGGTTTCAACCAACTCCCTAATTCAGACATGAAGTTTATTAGTTGTATAAAAAAAGAATAGAATAGAATACTCTTTATTGTACACCATAAAAATTACAGATATAAATGTAGAAATTTTACACATAGGGTGACACAATGGGCGGTCTTATCGCTAAAAGCGATCTTTTACAGACAATCTTTCATTTTTGTCCACAGAGTAACAACAAAAACTTTGTACTTTTGCTGTGTTCTTGTTTCACCATCACCATAAAATTTTGTATATTTTAGGTTCGACCTAATATTCTTGGTGCTGGACCCACAAGACGAGGTGTTCGACCGGCGCCTCGCTTCGCATCTCGTGTCTCTGTACTACAAAGACTTCACCAACTCGCAGGAAGACGCAGATATTGTTGTAAGTGTTCAAAACTACCGGCGGCAGCTGGCGCTGTAATAGGGATGATGTCTGGGTAAAAAAAAAAAAATTCTATTTAGTCCGTCAGTCAGATAACAAAAAAATATTAGACACGTATTTTTTGCTTTATCTATACAAATAAATAAAATCTAAATCTATCTTAGTCTGTTTGTAATGTCAAAATAACAACTTTTTCCTAAATGCATAAGAAAGTACATACGGTACTTATAACAAACTGGACTGATTTTGACGGGACCTTCACTGGCAGACAGCTGATGTTACGACGGGTAACTTAGGCTACTTTTATTTTAGAAAAATAATGAGGGTTCCGCGCAAAAAAATTAAAACCCATGAAATTATGAACAAAACGTCGGATTTAAAAAAAATCTTTTTGCATTTGGTAGCCCATTATTCTCGAGGATAGTTATAGCCTATTTAACATCACCCTACGACAAAAGTCAGAAAGAACACTTAGCGAAAACGAAGTAATAGCGCGGGCGGGCAATGCAACGCGACGGGTCAGTGGACGAGGGTGTTTTATTAAAATGTGGCTGTCATTTTAGTATATTATGTACCTTACGACTTCAACGCAAACGATGTCGCAGGGCACAGCTAGTCATCATCATATTAATAAAAAAATACTTTGCATTAAAGTTGTGCTCGCTATGTCACAACTCAGAATAAAATCAAGCCAGGCGTAACGTCATGCCACATTTTAACTCAATGTATCACCGTAATCTTTTGATTACGAAAAAGAATCGTGTCCAATATTTTTTAGTAATCTACCTACCTGATGGACAAACAAAATATTTAGTCATCATACCTATTGATAAAAGTCGACTTGCTGTGAGTATTTATACTGTGAATATTAGTTGTGAACGGCAAAAATATAGGACATAGTCTTTTAAAAACTTCTATCTGCTACTTCAGCATCACTACTCCAAATCACTGAATAGCAGTACTAGCAGTATACAACTACTAAATCCTATTGATTGTTTCTCATTATTTCAGGATATGGCACTAATGCGTGACTACATAGCTTTCGCAAAGGAGCACGTTCAACCCACACTTAGCGAGACCGCGCAGCAGAGGCTCATCGACTCTTACGTCGATATGAGGTAAAAATTTACACTTTTTGTAATCATTCAAAGACTTAATCTAATATTGAAAAGATCCTCTTCATTTAACTACTTGTACTGTCTCCGTGATACGTCGATAAACGCATTTTCACCTTCAATATCTACTTATTCTTTCCAGGCGTGTGGGCAGCGGTCGCGGTCAGATCTCTGCGTACCCGCGACAGTTGGAGTCTCTCATCAGACTCGCGGAGGCGCACGCCAGGCTGCGACTCTCTCCCGTCGTCGAAATATCTGATGTTGATGAAGCGTCCAGGTAATTTAATACTGATATTATATAGTACAGGAAAGCACTAGTTCTTAGTTCCTTTACATAGTTATATGCTCAAGACAATGACCAAACAGCCCATAGACACCTAATGCGCACCAAACCAATTGTGTCAACTGGCTGAGGTACGAGGAAGCGGGGTACTACGTTCTGATTGGCCCTACCAAGGTCAATACGTCACACTAGGGATGGGATAGGTTTAAATAAAACACGAAAGTATCGATATTTTTTCTGTATTTGTTTATTCATATTAGTTCTCTACGTAGTCGCTGACGCATAACGCGTGTCGCTTGAGCGATCGGGTCGTGGGCCTTGGCCAAGGGATTAAACGGAATACTCTCCACTCAAAAGAGGCAAATACATTGTTGGTACTGCCGAACTTAGTAGCCGATGACGGTTTTTCATAGCCATAAAACAATCATAGATTACCGTCTCAGCTTCCAACAACACATTGAAACCCTAGTTAAAAGAATCCGAAAATTAATTTACATAATATTTAAAAATCTAAGACATTTATCTAATACATCAGTTATTAAAACAGTTTACTATGCATTATGCCAGTCTTTGCTAGTTTATTGCATTACCACTTGGGGCGGTACCTCTAAAACTTATATGATAAATTTAGAGAGAGCCCAAAGAGCCATATTAAAAGTTAGTTGCTTTTTGCCAATCCTCTATCCAACCTTCGAACTTTACCAACACTGCCAAGTGCTAACAGTCCGGCAGTTGTTCATTCTCATGACAGTACTAAAAAAACACACTGAACTTCCCTTAGAACTCAATTTACCAACACAAAATAGACGATCAACAAATGTTTTTTCAATCATCCGTTATAACACTAGTTTCTCCCAAAAGTTTTTCTGTTTTCTTGGCACTTTTCTTTATAATTCAATTAATAACAAAATACCTATTTACACTCATACAAAAGCTATTTGTAAAAGAAAATTACGCATTTGGCTATTAAATCTGGACTACGTTGCCACTGAAAGCTTATTAAAACCAGTGTCTTAATAATACCCACACATTTACAATCACACACCGAGACTTACATACATTCATACACACAACATTCTTCATTTCCCCATTTCCATTCTTCATTTTTTGTTATGCTCATTATTATTTTATTTTGTTAGTTAGATACCTAAGTATGTATCAAAGAATAATAATATACATAATTTGTATATTTCTTTGAACTTTATGTTGACTTGCTTTTCTTTGATTTTGTTTTTAATTATTATTTTTTGTTTACATTCTGCACTCAATTGCATTATCAGACTTTATAATACCTATTAAGTATATCTTAACTTTAACTGTTTTGTAAATTAACATGTCCTTTAAAAGAGAGCCGGGTGATCTGTAACTCAGGACCCTCCTACCTCAGACACCTTTCTCTATTTAAGATTGTGCATTTTATTAACTAGTGCCTGTAATATGATGTTGAGATAAATAAAGATTTATGATTATGATTATTATGATTATAATCCATCAGTAAAATGTCGTGAACATAAATTACACTATGTGTTGATGGGAACCAGTTCTCTCGCTTGGTTGCAATAATCCATTTATTTTTAAAAATCAGGATCTCGTCAGTCAATTATCGTTTCACAGTTCATTTAATGTCTCTATTGTAATTAGTGATTAAAAAGATCTTCAACCTATAAATAGTAGGTTTTCTCTTTATCGATAACAGATTTGGTCATAGGATTTGGTGCAACATTAGATACGTTTACCAGGAGGAAAAGAGATAGCGAAAAATTACTTTCAAGGAAAGGGACACAAACATGAAAGACATTAACGAGAGTCCCTTGCACCTCTGGTTCACCTACAATTGTGACCAATGTAAGATGAACTCCGATAAATAATATAATAAAATAAATCCAATTATGATTATATAACTATTAACTTACCCATGAAATCTTTCCGGAAACTAAGTCTGGCTGTTGTTTCCACACCAAAGTATTGTGCAAGGGGCCATTATAATATTAATTTTCACCAATTTTTATTGACTAACGCGGAAGTGTTTACGGTTCGTAGGAGTGGTTGAAACTGAATCGAAATTGTTGAGTGTCGCCCTATATCAGATCTATAAGTCTGATGTGTTGACAGACATCAGTCGCCTGTTATTAGGCTTGTATGGCCTGTATGGTCGTTGGCTCAAGGTTAAAATGTGTTGAAATGGTGTACCATACCTATATTTACTTTTGCATCGGGTAGTGCGAGCAGATTTGTTTCTCGCCATTTGCTGGTTATTGATTTACTTATTAAGTATATTAGATAAGATACTTGATTAGTTACAAATACATACGATTCTACATGCCACGTACAATTTCACACGACGATCGCGACACGGTAACGATCTTATTTTGTGTGAATGTAATAAAATGCTGCCTCCATCGGCTTAAACAACAGCGTTGGATGATGCATATTAAATGAATCCTTTGCCTTTCAGACTACATCGTGAAGCGCTGAAGCAATCCGCCACAGACCCGGCCTCCGGTCGCATCGACGTGGGCATCCTCACGACGGGGCTGGGCGCGGCAGCTCGCAGGCGTCGCGCGGACCTGGTGACGGCGCTCAAGGCTCTCATACAGCCTTACTCCAAGCCACATACCATCACACATTCCAAGCTGCTGCAGGAGATTAATACTAATTCGCAAATTGTAAGTAAATACTATATCGTTTCTTTACTCTGGGTATAAGAAATCGTCAATCGCCATCGTCTGCAATTGATCCTTAGCAGCGCAAGTTGTATCATGCTGATAACCGATAACTCTGTGGCGGAATTAAAACCAATTTCAATTACATGCGAACGCAGAAATGCACAGCGGTGTTACTTGTTCAACCTGACTTACTCTCAGGTCAACAACATTAATTATGGAAAGCATGATGCTTACTATTAAACAGGCACTTTATTTTTTACTGGCTTAGTACAGTGCGCGTCAAACTTTATGGCGGCTCTGAAGTGCGCTACTCGCTGCGCAGTACCGCACCCCACACCCCCGCTGACACATGAATTTGTTACTGCGCAGCGACTCGCCTCATGTTCCGAGCCGCCATAAAGTTTGGCTCTGAAGTGCGCTACTCGCTGCGCAGTACCGCACCCCCCACCCCCGCTGACATGAATTTGTTACTGCGCAGCGACTCGCCTCATGTTCCGAGCCGCCATAAAGTTTGGCTCTGAAGTGCGCTACTCGCTGCGCAGTACCGCACCCCACACCCCCGCTGACACATGAATTTTTTACTGCGCAGCGACTCGCCTCGTGTTCCGAGCCGCCATGAAGTTTGGCTCTGAAGTGCGCTACTCGCTGCGCAGTACCGCACCCCCCACCCCCGCTGACACATGAATTTGTTACTGCGCAGCGACTCGCCTCATGTTCCGAGCCGCCATAAAGTTTGGCTCTGAAGTGCGCTACTCGCTGCGCAGTACCGCACCCCACACCCCCGCTGACACATGAATTTGTTACTGCGCAGCGACTCGCCTCGTGTTCCGAGCCGCCATAAAGTTTGGCTGTGAAGTGAGCTACTCGCTGCGTAGTACCGCACCTCTCACCCCCGCTGACACATGAATTTGTTACTGCGCAGCGACTCGCCTCATGTTCCGAGCCGCCATAAAGTTTGGCTCTGAAGTGCGCTACTCGCTGCGCAGTACCGCACCCCTCAGCCCCGCTGACACATGAATTTGTTACTGCGCAGCGACTCGCCTCGTGTTCCGAGCCGCCATGAAGTTTGCATCGGGCTGTGATAATTACTAAACCTTTTTGTATTGTCGTTCAGACTGTATCCCGAGAGCAACTAGACGAGGCACTGCGCGACCTGCAAGACGAAGGCAAAGTGACGATCGTCAGCCACACCCACCTGAGGCTATGTTGATCTATGTACCACCGTGTTGATTTAATTGTAATGTTCGTTTTTGTAATCTGATTAATTTAGGCCATATTTTTTTGTAAGCTTTGTTTTATTCTGAAAACACCTCAATCTCCCAAAGAACATTAAAAAGAATCAGCAAACCATTGCTGCGACTGCTGGTTCTGATGTGGGCCAGCTAGTTGGGCTATTGGTGTCTATATAAGTTCATAATTCTTTGGTGTAATCTATGATTGATTGGCATCTTTTCCTCACAGAAAAATACTTAAGTATGTATGCTAGTTTGACAACTTTAAACCGTTATGTACTATCTTTTTCCTGCTGTGTATGTTAGTGAGAGATAGCAACACTAGTTTTGGTTAACAAAAATCAACAGTATTATCTTATCTTTGGTATGAGGCGTAGCAAAATACCTCTTGCAAATGCGACTTTGTCAAATAGAAAAGTCATGTGGATAATCCTAACGAGTATTATAAATACAGTGCGTTTGTTTGTTACGCTTTCGCGTCTTGATTACTCAACCGATCATCACAAAATTTAGCATACACGTTGTCAGGGGTGCATAAAAGGACATAGGGTACCTTTCATCCAGAAAAAAATTACTGCTCCCGAGGGATATTTTAAAGAGGTAAAGTTTGTATGTAGCGGATTAACTCGTCAAACGTCCACCTTCTAGAAGCCGTTTGCATGTAAGCGCTCAACGGTTTTCACGATATTTATTGTCGTTTTTAGAGTATTTTGCTTATGTACCTATGGGTGTTCATACGACGTTTGAGAGATTAATCTTTGAGACAACCTGTCGGATTTGAAAAATTATTTTTATCTTTGATAGCCCAATTCTTGAGGAGGGTTATAGGCTATTTAACATCACACTATGACCTTAAGGAGCCGAGCAAAATGAAAAAAAAGTCGGAAAGAAAGCGAAAATGAAGTAATAGCGCGGGCGGGCGATGTGATGTGACGGGGGCATAAGAAATCTCACGCGAGCAGAAGCTAGTAAAAAAATAAAACACAAAGTATTCAATAAATAATGTTTATTTACACAATATTTCATTCCGTGTATCAAAAAGCCTGTGGCTAAACAACAATACTCAACGAGCTCGCATTACTCTACACATAGTCTAACAACACTGTTGTGCTTGTTAAGACGAAAGTAACCCCTTACAAAATGCTTTGTGTTCGTCTCCGTAAACGCAAGCGCATTACTGCCGCATCGGCCGCAGCGCATCGCATTCCAATGCAATGCGGTGCGGTGCCCGTAATGTGCGATGGTTGATACAAGAAGAACGAAAGTGACGTATTACAGGATTTTTGCGTTGCGGTGCGGCCCGACGTGCGTCAGCCCATTATGTAACAATATGCCAAGTTCTTGGCTGCACTGAACTTGGGCAGTTCAATAATAGAAGAAGGTAAATCTAATTACTAGCCGTTAAAATTAATAAAACAAAATGCAAGTCATCTGCAAATATTATGGTTACAGATACTAAAGAACTAGGGACCTGGGGGTCAACTCCCTAAGCACGAAGTCCGTAGTTTCGGGCGAAGTTACGGGCGTTTCCTACTCCGTATCACTTACGCACATAAGATTAGTTCGGTTTCCGAACTAAGAATGAATGACAACACGATTTTACAGTTGTTCCTACGCCCGATGTGTTTTTGCCCGTACGAAAATTTTAATTTTACACTTGTTTTGACGGTTTAACTACTTTCGGACGGGTCCGTATCGTTGACGGACTTAGGGAGTGGACCCCCTGAGACGGTGAGAGGGCCCGCTTCATACCCATTTGTTTTATCATTTTGGTCAGCTAACTTTCACCTAACCATAGCCATTTCGCACTTATTGGTAAATGAAAATTGATATGACTGGCACACAAGACATTTTGGTTGTATACTTTCATCATCTTAACAAATAAAAAAAAAGTTGGATAGAAATAGTCTCATTTTTTTGTGATCCTATCCCTATATGTTCAAGCCAGGTACTCGGTAGCTCTACAAGCCAAGTATAAAAACCTTACAATTTAGAAGAGGCGACGCCAAAAAAAAACAGACCTTTAAAAACATTTTTCTAAAGAGTTTTAGAGGAAAAAGTCTATATTTGCCAATAAATAACAAATTATGCTTCTAATTGAAGAGAGGATTATTATTTAATACTAAGACCTAGTTTCACCAAACTGTTCATAATCAGACATTAATATATCAGCCATTAAAATAAACATCGATGCTAATGGTATTTACGTTCGACCAGAAAAAAATAACACCACATCAATAAACCTTGTGTTAGAATGTATGATTCACTCTTATGTCGGTCAATTGTCAAAGCAACCAAAATAAAAAGTCGCAATGTCACAATCATGTCAATGTTCACTGGCAATGCAACATTTTAGCTAACCGTATAGTATAGATTCGCGTTTTTCATTTTGATGGTTTAGACAACTGACTAAATGTCGGTTAGTAAGGTAACGGACCTCTAGGGCAGCAATTAAATGTAACGCCTGATTAAGACAGATTAGCGCATGGTGAAACACTCGCTACACTTAATGTCCCGTTAACATTTTAACAGAAGATTAAACTAACTAACACTGGTGAAACTAAGTCTAATTAGAAATTTAATTTAATTGCTGCCCTAGAGGTCTGTGAACTTACTAACCGACATTTTGGTGAAACTTGGTCTAAAGGCACTGATATTTAGAATTAAAAATACCAGAATATGGAAGTTTACATACTTAATATTATACTGTAGGATATTGGTCGTGTTCTAAAACTTTGTTTACTAATAATAATAAAAACAGTTTTAAAAAAAAACACAATTAAAACCTTTCATAGTCAAACTTTAACAAAATCGTAGTTTTTACCCGTAACCTGTAGTTTTATAATATACATACAACAAATTCTTTGAAGATATTAAAATTTAAACAAATAATTTCTATGTAACCCTTTTGTTTATGCTATAAATAGGATTTTTAACTATAAACAATTATACTAAGATGAAATAAAATACTTTTCAAATAAGTAGGTTAAATTGAAAAGGTTTAAAACTAATTCATTTTCTGTTTAACTGGTCTGTATGAAGCATATAAATAGTTTTGGATAGGGCTTTTAAGATTCAATTACTTTAATACTTCGTACTAACTAATCCATCTACCTCTTGCGGCAAACGAGCCACTTTAGGCCTATCTTAGTGTTGCCACATAATTATGTGACAAAGTTTTGGACATTTTAGTCGATTACACAAAATCGACTAAATCAAACACACATTCATAGATCTTTTAAAAAAGAACAATAACTATAATTCTTGTGTTAGTAAGTAGTAGTCAATGGAGGATTAGCGTGAAAGTATAGTCTCGGGACTAACTTCTGCACGTGTAGAACATTTTGGTACTTGTACTTGGTACGTTAATATGACAATATCAAGCTTTGGAAAGAGAACGTCCCTCATGAGTGACAAAGACGATCGACGCTCCTTAAAATCCGATGTTTTCCTAAAACACGAAATACCATTTTTACGTCAAGTAACTGTAACTAGTCGTGACCAATCGAAAAGTAATGTTTTCAATTCGATTGCCCAATGAAAGGCGTTATTTTCATACACATGACAAACTGTGTAAAACCTTATCCTCCATTGACTACCCGACCATGAACACACGCTCAACTCAACAAACGAGTCATAGCTATACATAACCGAATGTGCGTAACAATTGTAATAATATTAACTAACGTACTTTTACTATCAAGAGTTTTGCGCGGTTTCCGAGGACTTCGCCTTCCCGCCGACCTCGGGGGCGGCTTGTCTCGTGGGGGTGGCCTGTATCGCAGGTGTAGAGCCCAGCGCGGAGCGCGGGTCGTGTGAGTCTGCGCGTGCGCAGGCTTCCAGGACGAACTTGTTGAAGAGGGCCGGCTTGTCTAGGTAAACGTGATGGCCTGCGCCGTTGATCACCTGTGGATAAATTGATATTTTTGGTTATTCAGGTTTTTTGTAGCTCTGGTTATAAGACGATTGTTAGGCCCGTATTAATTAATCAACTTTTTTTCAGAGCTCTCTTAGAACTTTTTTTTTCTGATATTTTATTGTTAAAGATTCTAATAAAAAAAAACTTATTGATGTAATTAATATTAAAATGTTGACAGTTTCTAGAAAGTGAGCTCTTTAGCAAGTCAAGATTATTAATTTAAGGCAAAAGCGCCAGGGTAGCCCGCGAAATACAAATTTTCTTATGTTTTGTGCAATTTGTAGGTCAGTATTGGGTTGTATGTTGATTAAACTATGATTCACGACCGTAACAAATATCTATTTACAGAATTATAATTATTAAAGTCATCAATACAACTCTCTAAGACCAAGTAATTCTAAGAATGCTTATTTCATGAAATCTTGACCTTTTAGGATTATACGGAGACAGCAAAGACACTAATAATTATAGACCCGTATCGGTTTTGCCGGTTTTCAGTAAGGTGTTTGAAAAAGTAATGCTAAATCAAATGCTCAATCATTTTAATCGTAATAACATCCTACACGATCAACAGTATTCAACAGTATGGTTTCACCAAAGGACGTTGTACAGCTGACGCCGGTGTCACCTTATTAAAACACATCTTTAACGCTTGGGAAGAGGCACATGATGCAATACCAAAAGACCATTTCAGACACCAACCTACATGGTCTTCACATGATCTGACCAAAATTATGTCTGGACTTTAAAAGAGACTGTGACCTCTGAGTTTGTTTCGGCCTTTCTTCTCAGAGTAGTCAGATAGGAAACGCCGGCCTCATCTAGTTTAAAAAAAAATGTTTGACGTGTAAAAGTGTTTGTATAAACCTACTTACAGAAATAAAATCATTTATCAATAGGCGTCTTTTGCGACCTATCCAAGGCGAATTGCGGGGATTGCGTGAATCACGAAACACTGCTCTTGAAACTTGAGCATTACGGACTGGGTAAATTGCACTTAGCTTAGTAAAATCATATTTGAATAATAGACTGCAGCAATTTCAAATAAACGGTGTGAATTCATTGAGATTAAAAGTCAAAATGGGTGTACCGCAGGGCTCTATATTAGGTCCGTTCCTCTTTTTAGTATATAGGTATAAATGATTTACCTCATTTATTGAAAAACCGCGGGCTACCTTAGCGCTAATACAGGGCAAGTTTGCCAAACGTCAACTTTTCTTGCAAACTGTCCATCCTGCCCATTTATACATTTTTTGTTTAAGTTGTATTGATGACTAGCTGTTGCCCGCGGGTTCGCCCGCGCGTGGATGTCAATGTAGGAAGCATAATTTGAATCGGGTTTTCTTTAAAATTTCATGGTTTTAAATTTTTTTTTTGCACGTTTCCCTAATTCTTTTTCTAAAGAAGAACAAATCCTTATAAAATCAGCTATCGGCCAGTGAAAGTCCCGTCAAAATCGGTGCAACCGTTTCGGAGATCAGCCGGTACAAACAGACAGACAGACAAAAAATTTTAAAAATTGTTTTTTTTGTTTAAATACCGTATATACTTTCATATGCATTTAGTAAAAAGCTGTTATTTTGACATTACAAACGGACACTTTAATTTTAATTACATTTGTTATAGTCGCAAATCATATTTGACGAAAATATGATTTGCAATTTATTTCAATTTGCAGGACAGTATCAGGAAACGTAAGAAAATTAGAATTTGGCAGGCTACCCTGGCGTTTTCGCCTTAAATGACTACAAAAAAATGCTTATTTACCTGAACATAAGTATTAGCAGGACCCCGATGTTCAACCAGCACCTGTCCAGTGCTGTTGTCCACCCAGGACCTAGAGCCGTACAGCACGGTGATAGGGAGCGCCGGGTCGATCTCGTTCACACGACGCACCATCGGGTTTTTGGCCCAGCCGAAACCGGTCATTAGGGTGTGGAAGGCACTTTCACCGCTATGGAAGATGAGTTTTATAAAGTAGTCAATTTAAGGCTTTATTTGGATGATATATCCCTGATTGTCTTGTTAGAAAGGCTGTAATCCGAATACTAAGAAGGTACTTGATTTCAGAGTTTCCAAAGTTTCATTGTGAGATATGCATTCGAGTCCAGTTTTAAAAATCCATGAATCAGCTTTTATGAGCTATGAAAATTGTAGTTTTTGCATTGTTAAATGATGTTTTGAAACAGCTCTGCAGACTGATGTAAGGGTTGTTAATTCTTGCAAAAATGTCATGATTATCTATTTTCGCGGTCAAAATCTGTGGAACATCTGAAGTTATGTGCTCAAAGTACTTTCGGCGCCAGGAATTTTATTAATACTGCTGTTTAGAAGCTGCGGCCAATGCGTGCTCAGTGATGGTTTATATTTACGAGTACTATAACCCCTTAAAATATTTTATTTCCACTATTGTTATCAGACATTATAATTATTTTAAACTCACCTAGGCGTCTGCGAGTTACACTGATAAATATACTCAGGTATAATCCTTTCTGCGTCAGGCACAAAGTTGAGGTACTTCCTCGAGATATCGGGGCGGGTCTTACTGACCAGCCATTTGCCGGCTGGCCCGGCAGCGCGGACGGCCCACAGTGGGTTGAGAGGTTGGACGGCAGTGGCGATGGCCCGTACCCACAACGGAAGCTGGGCCTTCTCGTAGGCGTTTGGTGGACGTTCCGAAAAGCCCCATGGATCGGCTAGGACTAGGTGGCGGACTCTGGAAGGGAATAGTTTAAGAGTGAGTTATGGAAGTAGCGGTTGGTCTACCTGATGCTAAAAAGTTATGTAATGATGTGTTCATTTTTGTACAGGGAGTCATATTCTTCAAGGTCAAAAACAACAATAGTAGTAGTTCCCTGAATTTCACTAGATACCAGTTAGTGTTATAAAACATGACTTATGGGAATATTACACTATCATATCTAGAATCATAGATCATAGATACATAACAATGTAATATAGATGCATTTGTAAGCTTCAGTTTTGTTTAATAATATATATTTCTAATATTTCGTATACGATTAGATATGATAGTGTAATATCCCCCTTATAGCTTTACAAAGGACAAAATCGGAACTAAAGCCCCCATATTGTTTTTTTTAATACATTTCACAAATGTTTCCAAACAGCGCCTCCTGGACAACGGCAATCAAATCAATCGCCAAAATATCCTTGAAGCACTGTCCTATGATATCTAAGAAGTGAGCACAATTATACAACAAAATATCCTCATGTATAAAAAAAATTACACTCATACAGATCATTCAAAATTCAAATAGCTGAATCACAAAATAAATAACACCCTTCCTAAAAGCTGAATGCACTGGATGGGTGTAAATTATTTTTTTATACATGAGGCTACCGTGACGTCTGTGACGAACTTTATAATTTTAAACATTGTTCTCATGTAAGTGACTGTGTCTTTTTGACAATAAATATCTTTAAACCTCACCTATAAGTGGCCGGTCCAGAAAATTTGACATCCTAAAGTGACTTTTAGCTGTCGATGTATTTACCTCTCAGGGTACTTGATAGCATATGCCGTAGCAATATACCCGCCGAGACTGTGGCCTAGCAGGATGAACTGCGCAATGTTGACTTCGCGCCGCCATTCCTCGACAGACTCCACCCACTGTGCCTCCGCCTTCTGCGCGTCTGACGCGAACTTAGGACGGGAGCTGCGGCCGAAACCTGAGGAAATTGTTCATACACATACTTAAACTCACATCTTTTACCCATGGGGGTAGGCAGAGACTACAGAACACTACTGAACTGTAGTGTTCTATTCTGCTACTTCGTTTACGTTCATACATCTGGTCATACACGCAAGCCGGTTGCGAGTATTACGGACCGTACGCGGTACGCACCCGACCTTTCTGAAGAACATCACTAATTAAGTGGTACATTATATGTTCTTCTAGGGCACCCCTTCCCGCCAATCCTTATCCGCCGCAATCATTTATTAATTACATCTAGATATCCACATGGTCCTCACATGATCTGACCAAGACAATGTCAGGACTTTAAAAGAGACTGTGATTTCTGAGTTGCCTTCTCAGAGTAGTCTGTTAGGAAACACAAACCTCATCAAGTATTTAAAATATTATTGACGTGTAACCTCCTTACTAATAAACGTATTATATCAAATGAATGCACACCGATTTCTCTCTTTCAGTCGTCAGTAATTTGACTTTCGAAAGAAGAAGACAAAGCGTTGTGTAACTATACAGACGCTATACAACGTTTATTAGTAAGGTGTTTGTATAAACAAGGTATAAACCTACTTACAGAAACAAATATCATTTAATCAATTGGTTGATTCTGAATTGTTTCTTTGGCCGATTGTCCAAAAGAAGTGCACAAAAATGAATGCGAAGACATAGTCACCGCTTGTGGTGAATACAAATACATATCATCACAATACACACTTTAATTTAGTTATGAACGTGCACGTTTAGGAGAATTACATCAAAAATGTTGAATCAAAAAAATTGTCAGGCCGTCCATGCTCCCGTCAGAAACGGGAAACAAACTTGTATCGTCCGGGTTTTTAGTGTTTCGGAGCCAGTGACATAAGTGGTTACTGAGCCCAGACAGTCCGGAGCCCGGAAAGGCCCGCCCCGACACTTTCTTTGTCCCAGTGTCGTCTGTTGAGATCTTACTTGGATAAGTGGCACTTGGCTCAACTCCAATTCTCTTCCGCATTACAGATTTACACGAGGACACTATTAATAACGACCTTTCTTTGTTGAAAACATAACATAACGTGTTTTCGAAGGGGTACGCAGAGCTGTACCTATATTACAGCCACTTTTCGCCAATTATGTTAAGTCCCATGTAATACGGAGCTAATCTATTGCCATCAAACGATCACAAATCCAAACTGCTGACTGCTACTGAGAATTTTCTGAAGGAAAAAAAAAGGAATTTAAAAAAATTAAATCGACTTCAAAAATAAATTTACTCAAAATTATAACTTTAATTTCGGAAGTCGGTGTTTTGGGATCTGTATTTTAATTTGAGTCCGATTAATAGTTTCGGAGAAATGCGTGGACAAACATAATACATACATACAAACATACTAATAGATTATCATACATATGTACACTACCGACTAAAAGTTTGGAAGCAGCAAGGTAAAATAAATAAAACAAAACAACGTCATTTCAATTTCAATGTATTGATAAAAAATTAAAATATAAACAAAAACTAATTTAAGCATAATAAAAATTTTACATACAATATAAAATTAAATTAAATTTTAGCTTCATCAGTGTCCTCCTTTTTCCTTTTTCGCATATTCTAGGCATTCTATTAATTAATTAATTAAAATAATCTTCATCTAATTTGTTCCATTCGCTCTCATTAGAGAGCGAATGACGAGCTCAGAACATTTTTGGAAGCTATTAAGCTTCCAAAAATGTTCTGAGCTCGTAGGAGAACGATTTTTCACCCTTCTATCGAGTTCATCCCAAACAAGCTCAATGGGAGAAAGATCAGGTGATTGATATGGCCACTGCATGATGTTTCAAGAGTTTTTCATCTTTTTTCTTGTTCAAAAAGGCCTGGCACAGTTTAGAAGAATGCTTAGGATCATTATCCTGTTGGAAAATGAATCCAGGACCAATTAGATTTAGTCCACTGGGTTACGGCGGACTTTTGGAGAATTTACAAGAACTTTCCTTGTTTAGTTTTTCGGTTATCCTCACCTACACTCGGATTTCCGGGTTTATTGTTGCCAAAACATCCCCAAACTACACAAACGACATTACCTCCACCATGTTTGATAGTAGGCACAGTACATGCCTCTGAAGCCCTCTCTTCTTTTGACCGGCGTACAAACACGTCTAATTGGATCCCAAAATCTGAAACTTTGATTCGTCACTCCAGATGACATTTTCCCATTGCTTTATTGTCCAGTTTTGGTGCGCTTTTGCCCATTCTAGTCTATTTTTCTTATGCAGTTTTGGTTTTTTAGCTGCAACACATCCTCTTAGTCCCGCAGATAATAAACGTCTTTTAACAGTTGTTTTTGAAACGGGTGTTTCTCGCGTTTCATTCAGAGCTGCGGTGATTTGTAGTGCAGTTAAGCGTCGATGCCGTTTAGAGAGAATCCTGATGAAGTTGTCTTCTTGCCTTGTTGTGGATTTGGGCCTAACAGATCTCTTTCTATCTTCATTTTTCCCAGTTTCTCGTTTTCTAACAAGGGTATAGTGGACACCTTTACGAGAGATTCCGAGCCTTGCTGCCATTTGACGTTCACTGTATCCTTCCTCATGTAGATTACAAATAGCGCTTCTCTGTTCGAGTGTGATTTGCTTGCGTTTTGCCATTTTCAGAAGAAAAACTAAGGTCAAAGAAATCGTCGATATCTTTCGAATACGGACAATGTTAATATCGCAACTTTCACGTGCCAATGCTTCAGTTGGACTAAACAGGGTCTTAAAAAGTTAAAACCACCAAATATTATCAATATAACCACACAATTGCAACAATAAAGTACCCGACGGATTAAGTCATAAAACACGTGTTTCGTCAAAACTAAGGAGTTAGTTAAAACTTCATGAATGTGGAATAACAATCCTTTTATTTTTATGTAAACAATCGGAAAAGCTTATAAAACGATAGTTTATTGCTCATTTTTGCCGCCTATAGTCGGTATTCATTTCTTTTGTTTAAAGATAGGTGTGCTTCCAAACTTTTGGACGGTAGTGTACATTCTTTCAAGAAAGTACCGGAAATCAATCTTTTAAAAAACCCACTCAAAGGGATTGTCGAAATTCTTTTTGTCGCTAAGTTGAAACAACTGTCCTCTATACTCACACAGAGTTTGAGCGTCACTTGTCATTTAGTTTGTTTACCGTGCGCCATTTTGTCAGTTCATCTCAAGTGAGTTTTGCGATTTTTAGAACGGATATAAAAATCTAACAAAGAATCTGTCTTAAATTTTGCATTGACAATGGAATTACTTGTGCCGAAGCCCTGAAAATATTACATAAAGCTAACGGTGAATCAACTTTATCAAAAATACGTGGGTATAAGTGATACAGTGCATTTAAAAGTGGTCGAGATGTGGTGGAAGATTTGCCTCGCTCTGGTCGGCCATCAACGTCTTTAACTACACATCGCTAAAGGGTAAAAAAATGGCGACTGAAAATCGTCGTTTAAGTCTGAGAGAGATAGTGTGTCTCACGAATCAATTCGTGCCATTTTAAACGATTGTTTGGGCATGAAACGCGTTGCCGGTCGACTAGTGCCGAAAGACCTGAGTTTTCTGCAAAAACTCAATCACGTAAAGGTCGCTGAAGGAAGACATGATAGAACGAGTCAATTCTGACCCCACAATCACAAAACGCATTGTAACTGGTGATGAGACATGTGTTTACGAGTTTGACATGCAAGCCACTCAACAAGCTTCGGAATGGCGCCTTCCAACTGAGCCGAAACCGAAAAAGCGAGAATTCACGGCGAGTTCTGAAGTTGATTCCAAAAAATGCGTTTAAAAATGTTTTGATGATTGGATTATTCGTTGGCGTAAGTTTGCGTTTCTGAAGGAGCATACTTTGAAGGTGATAAAATAAATTTGGATGAATAATTAACATTTTGTGTATTATTGATTTTTTCCCAGTACTTTCTTGACAGAGTAGTACCTATAGATATAATGCAGTTCCAATAATATTATATACATACGTGTCGAATTGATAACCTCCTTTTTTTAATTCTGTTAAAAATCCAATAATACTTTCCTATATAGACCTGGAGAACAATAGTCGCACTTGCAATCACTAGAGTAACAAGACAGAAAAATAAACCAAAAATATATTAACCTAGCAAATCAATAGCATAAACAGGCCTGGTCGCTGCCAACGAGTCTAGATTAGGGCACCAGAGCGCTAGGCCTGCGCCCATGCCGTGTAGGAGCACCAACGGAGTCTTCGGCGATTCGTCATTCATTGAAATCGTCCATATCTTGTCGCTTTGCCCCACCACGCTGCCTATGTCCACGTAGAAACGTTTGTATGCGGTTTTCAAGCCTGAAATAGAAGTCAGATTAACATATAATTCTCTAAGAAAATTTTGACACCTTGTATAGGAAAAGCTGACTCGTGTCTTTGGCAATATCAAAAGGAGAGACTTCGAAGCTTACCAAAGGGGTCTCCTTATTTATCGATTTACAATTTAGAAATGTATCAAAGGACCAATTGTATATTTGTGGTCCTGACTTGTGACATGTAAATAAAACGATGTATTTAAATATGGGAACCGAATTGTATACTAAAGCAGAGTTTATTGTACCTTAACATCACATGTATATGCCAAAATAGAACGCTATCTAAGTATTTCACCCAAAACGTAATGTCATGACATATTTAAACTTCCGCATCAATACCATTAGTACGTCCCCATCGAGCGTGCGCGACGTCTTCAACCCGCAGTCCCTATCTCTAACCACATAAGCTCGATATCGCATCTTTTAATACCCGCATTTTTTCTGCCGAGTCACTATTTGTTACCGGGCAAAAATCTTACTAAAATTCATTTTTTTAATACCAGATAGTAATTTGAGAGGTGCAAATGTCAAACTATGAAATGAAAAAATGATACATGCAACATTTGCAATGTCAAATTACTATCTGGGATTAAAAAAATGAACTGTACTATCTATACATAAATAATTACTTGTCCTAACTGACTGATTCATCAACGCAGAGCCTATACTGCTGGGGCTACAAACTTGAAAGTTTGGCAGTTGACGGCTGTTATGTTGTGAGCATTCACACTAAGGAAGGATTTTTGAATTCGACTTTTAAGGGGGGATTTTGTTTGTAAGAAACATCTTATTTCTTGAGTTAATAACTTTAAACTTGGCACGAATACTTATCTAAATAATTATGAAGGTTATCATTTTTTGTTTTTAATAATTATCACAATAAAAATGTGTTTTTAATAATTATCTATAAAATTAATATTATTTATTAGTTCGCCAATTGATTACATTTTTCAAAAAAGCATATTTTGGTTTAAACATTCTTAAAAATTTGATCTCGTGTGAGCGAAAGAGGTGGCAGAATGCGACAGCCCTCTTAAGACTGAAAATAAAGAATAACATGTATCAGGTTTTTTTGAAAATCTACCCGTAACGGGGTACTAAAGTACGAAATCCACGCGGACGAAGTCGCGCGGGAAGTGCTAAGATTAAATAATCTTGTTTGATACCGACGAGAAGTAATTTTCAAGTGGTCTTGCGCCTGTTTTTTTTTTTTAACTGTTTAGGTATTTAATAATGGGCGTGGACCTTGTTCTCGCCTGGTGGCAAGCAACGGTTGAAGTCTACGATGGAACAAGCATACCCAGAAGATGCGTGTTCAATCTTGTTGTTGTTGCCCACAAATAGTTTCATCAAAAATATATTGTATAATAATTAAAACCAATTAAACATGTACCATCGCGGACATTTGTGATGAACCACTTTTTAACCTTATTGCTAAGGTAATACGGTTCAAAAGTTGCGCGAAGGATATTTCCGCGAAAGCCACTTGCGCGAACCCACTAAGTCCGAACAGACATTTCCGCGAACGGACTTTAGCTCGAACGGACTTTTGCGCGAAGGGTCATTTGCGCGAAAGACACTTGCGTGAGAAGACATTTCCGCGACCGGACTTTTGCGCGAAAGATTTCTTCATAACATCACGCCTGTGATGTTATGAAGAAATCTCATTTCCGCAAGTTTTTCGGGCAACTGTCCTTTCGCGCAAGTGGATTCACGCAAGTGTCCTGCTACCAATCAGAACTATTAATCATATTGAACTTCTAAATTACAACATGGAAATAAAATACCCAGAACACGGTTTGCATTTACACACAAACCATACAATTTTTTAATGGCAACCCTGATTGATATGTCCAAACTCCGTCATTTTGTTTAATCAGTTTAAAGTGCGCGTGCGCTGGCTCTAGTCTTAATTGATAATAATACAACTTAGATAAGTATTAGGTTATATTAGTAAGTAATGATTAATTATTTTTTGTTTTGATATACTGCTGTTAACTGTAATCTAATCAGAAATGTATGTGACTGAAAACACTGAGAAATTTAGACTGATTCAGAAATTAAAGTAATAAATATTTATAAATCAATATGGCTTTTAATTTTATTTGACAAAAATAATATTAGTATATACAACATTTTTATTGCAATTGTATAATAAATTTTTAATACATACCGCACAGTATTTTTTTAACTATCAAATCATTCCAAACAACTGTCAATCAATGTCTAAATTTTTACCCGGTACTTTTAAAATATACCCGGTAAAAATGGGTATTTTATCATTTGACCTATTTTACCCTTTCCTTCCCATTTGTACCTACTCATTTTTTACCCACCCGCCCATCTCTAGGCTCGACCGATTGTGATGAAACTTTGGTAAGTTGTTGTGTGCGCGCCGGAGGTTCCTAACAAAAAAATAAATGAAAAAGGCATCGCAACGCATTAGCTAGTTGAAAATAACCTAGATAAAGGACGTTACTAGGGTGGATAAAACAAGGAACTTTAAGGACCATCATAATTATACCAAAGGAGACAGGACAGTAGACATGCCCGTCAACAACCAATATGATTTCATTATTTGGACAACTCTTCGCTGTTGAAAAAGATAACTAATTCCTATTGGTTGATTACGGCTTTTTGTTTCTTAATTCATCGAATGACAGTCGTAATACTTTACTAGACAATTTTGCCAGTCTTTGCGGGAGATCCAATAAATTTTTATTAATAAGTACTACGTGAATAATTTTCTATAATATTTTCCTGTCAAGGTTGAGTAAAATATCATCGAAAAAACCCAGTAATATTTAGACGTTATTGAACTAAGTCAACACCCTAAGCACGGAGTCCGTAGTTTCCGAAAAGCCGAAGTTACGGGTGTTTCCTACTCCGTATCACTTACGGACATAAAATTAGTTCGGTTTCCGAACTAAGAATGAATGACAACACGATTTTACAGTTGTTCCTGAGCCCGATGTGTTTTTGCCCATCCGAATTTTTTTATTTTACACTTGTTTTGACGGATTAACTACTTTCGGACGGGCCCGTATCTTCGTTGACGGACTTAGGGAGTAGACCCCCAGCTGTGTTTTGAAACTAGTTAACAGGCAGAACAATTATGGTCATCGCATGGGTCGTTGGCAAATGCCTTAATTGCAGTTGATTTTTGGGTAAGTAGATGCAAGATATCCATCCGTGCAGCTGCTATAGCCAATACAGGGATTAGTATTCAATTTAATAACAGTTAGTATCTGCTCAAAAGCAACTCTCAAAAGAGCGAGCGAAACCGAATAGGTATCCGCAGTCAGTTCTTTCTCCGATGCTTAATACCGGTCTGGGAGTTTAGGCTGGTATATCGAATACATGCCTTTTGGGCCTTAAGAAATTAATTAGATATTATGGGTCCTTAGTTCCTTTCCAACAAGGACAAAATTTCGCACAAATCCTGCTCCAAAGTCCAAGTGCGCCAGTATCGTGTTGATAACACGTCACGCTCCTGATTATTATCAGCACGTAGGTTTGTGTGCATCGCGTATAAATAATGTTTTATCGCGAGGACTACATCCCGGAAAATAATTAAAATGATAACACTGTGAATGGAGCATAGACAGTATGTTTTTAGGAATGGTTGTTCTCTTCTTTGACTTTTGCAAGCCTATTACGGAATTAGGCACGGTATTTACATTTATAGCACTGTTATAAGTACCTACTAGACAAAATTATATTTTTATACGTTTTTTATGGCTAAAATGACATAAGAATATAGTTCTAAGTGCAAGGATCCGATACATCACTATGTTGCCGTTATCCCAATTTATTTGGGGACGGCGCAACATGTCTTCTTTTATCATACTTCTCTCCGATAACGGGAGCTAAAGCAGAACTAGTTGAAGATAATAAAGCTACCTACATTAAAAATTGTGTGACGTACTGTCACACAATTTACAGTCTCCCCCACAATTATTGAGACATTACCGCTCAGTAATGGGAATGTTCCGGTAAAACGTGACGTAAGGAGAGGGGTGTTAAAAATATTGAATTTTGCTAAGGTTTATTTTAAAAGTTGTAAGTAAAGTCACTTTTCGACTGTTAACGAGGTGACCTCTCACGATAAAGATTTTTGGATCGAATTTCTGATTTAAAGAAATTTAGATTTTACGAATCTCACCCAAGGGCCGATACGGTAAGGGGCCCTGGGCCCCCAGACGGTCGTCTAAATGGACTATCCATCAAGACATTACTTCAGATGAACGCTGAAGAAGTACTCGATATTTTATGCAGGAAACATACAAACTTTTATTACAAGTATTTTTTATAGTTATTGTATGTCATTGAATAATTAATCCCAAAGAAATAGTGCAAAACTAGGGGGGGGGACTCCTACTTGTCAGGCCCTTGGATCCCGGGAATAAATCCTGGACCCGCCCTTGATCTCACCGATTGTTAGCCTGGTGATTTTTTTTTTAAATGGTTAACTCTGCATAGTACGGCATTAACTCCACTGAGCTTGCCCTGCGTGTTTTACATTGCTCCGGTCACGGTCACAAAGCACTCAATATTAGAACGTTTAATTTTCCCACCACACATAACCTTTTAAATCGGAGCACAGTAATGCTGCTTGGTGGTAAAAATAGGTAATGGTAATCAATGGTTTTCCCTCCAAAATTTAACGACCCGTTCGGTGCAGTGGCTGTTGTTTTACATGTAATTGTGAATGCGGGATCGATTCCCACACGGAACAATATTAGATTCTTGTGTTTGTCAAAGCAACCTCGAATCGACGATCCCAAAAAAAATGAGGGGGCAGGTAGTATTTCTTCTTGTCTGTTTATATGTGTGTATGTGTGTGTACATCGATGGTTAAATAAATAAATAAGTAAAGAATGCTCTTACATGATAATATTTTTTTCTCGACATTACGTAGCATCTCATCTGACTGACGGGTCCAGCTGAACCAACCACCGGTCCAACTAGAAGAAGAAAAATAAAAAGAATTAAAACGAGTTATGGTTGAAGGACTTTTTAGAATAAATGGAAGGTTATTGTTTATTGAGCCACATTAAACAAATATATGTATAATGGCTTATGTATGCCCATTGCCCGATTACTATCTTACCGAGGAAAGGAAGGGAATTATCAACCAAATAGGACCCTTATGAATTGGTTAGAGCTTGAAGCTCGATGTTAAAATCATCGATGAAAGATAAAGACTTGGTAACACAGGAACCAGACAATAATCTAACAATGAGTTCAAGTTTTTTTATAAAAACAATGGTTTGTAATTAGTATCAATAAGATCACTGATAGTTGGCTGAATAAACAATTTGATTAAAGGTCAACACACACAGTTAAATATAATAAAACAACTAAACATAAAAACAATTGAAAATGCAAATAAAAACAATGTTAACCACTCGACTGCGGGAAACGCAGATCTACGCGAGACACAAATTGGCTTTTTAATTAAGTATATAGTACCTATATAGGGTTAGTGATTCCTAGACGAAGTTGTTAGTATTATAACAAATAAATTAGTCATAGACTCATAGCTGTTTAACTACATAAAAAAACATTGCAAAAGGATCTCTAAGCATTGGTCAGTACGGCGTTTTTGCAAGAAATAAACAAGACCTACCGACCTAGTTAGTCGTTAATTTAACATGTACCTAGATGTTAAAGTAAAAAGTAGCCTAGAGGGTGTTTACATTTTTTAAATTTCATTTCACTTTAGCAAACTTAAAATAATTCCATACATAGCATCTCGCCTTGTTTCCCCGAAGGGTTGGGCAGAGGTGTAGGTACCTATAGTACACCTACATTACGCCAGTTGTATTTAAGTCCCATGTAATAGGGGGCGAGCCTATTGCCATCAACCGGGCACAAATCCAGTCTAAAATAATTCCAGTACCTAATAAAGTATTATTTGAAATGTTTTGTTACAATAATCAATATGTTCCTTTGTTCATTACCACTTGACCAAGCGAAGGTCAAGTCTAGGCGCAGTCCAAGGTCACAGCTGGCAGTCATTATATGTAAGTAGTGACTCACAGAGCAAAGTTTGATATATATGCACAATCATGTTCTAGAACTAGGTAGGTATAGGTACTACAAAAAATAGACCTCGTCTGTGTTTAAATGGACATTCGCTTTTTAGGATTTTTATTAACTTAACAGACAAGTTGTGCTCCTGGGGCGTTTGTTGCGCCACTTCGTCATCCCAGCGAAAGCACTAGGAATTTGTTGAAGGGCGGACGGTTTGTGTATTCGGCTCGCATAAACCGTTTTGACGTCAAAAAGAGCTTATTTTCCACCTAATTTGAATGACTTGATTTTGATTAACATATTCATGGATACCCTCCACCTGAGGAGCACGAAGCGTTAGCGTTATGTCAGTCAGAATCCTACCGATTAAAACCCCACGTTGTTTCTCCTGCTACTTTCGGGATTCGCTCCCGTATGCTCCGCGACCCCAACAGTAGTGATTGGTCTAACATGGACTAACTACGAAGGCAAAAAAAAAAAATATTTGAACTATTTTTCAGAAATATAAAATTACCTAATTAATGTTATTTTTAGTTCGTTCTGACGTCAACTGTTAACTTATGCTTTATCCAATATCCAAAGCAAGGCTATTTTTTATGAGGAGCTTAGAAACAGTTCACAATTTTAGAGATAAACTGTCGAAATGACTTGTTGAAAGGTAAGGGTTATTTTTTGAGGATCTAGTTTTTATACTTGGTTTTTTGACAATTTTCTTTTTTTTAAACTTATTTTTTAAATTGGCAAACTGTTAAAATGTATTATATGTACGCTTGTAGGTACAGTAGACATTTGTTTCACATCCGATTTTTGTTTTTCTTGTACATTCACCTAACAGAAAAACCCCACAATTAGTATTAGTAATTGATTAACATAAATAACTATGAATTACTTAGCCCAAAATAAATAAAAGAAAGCATTGACAACTAAAATGGTGACATCAATTGGAAATATATCTTACTTCCATATAATGGATAAAACAGTTCCAATCCATGTCCTGCTAACTGTACTGAAATTTAAAAAGAAAAAACCATAGATATTGAATTAAAAAGATATAAATATGAACATTTGGCTGGGCTATAGGCAGTAACAACAACACACATATTCAAATTTTTTAAGATAGCAAAATCATGCCTACCAAATATTTATAGAAAAAAAAAACAGAATAATGGATAATTTCAAGTTTGACATTTTTTTTTTTGGAACACTTGCTATAAAATAATGAGAGGGCAATTATTAAGTTTAGTATCGTGTTATATCCAATAGACTATTTGCGGTTTAGCATAGTGCGGGTGACAGGTGACACAGAGAGTAAATTTATTTAATTTACAACAGTTACTAATAATTCTGTATTTTACGACTATGATATTTAGGGTGCAGCTAAAATATTCAGTCATGATTGTAAATCGCGGTAACGTTCAAGAGTGAAAAAAATAATGGTTTGTCTAATGTCACCCACACCATGCTACAGTAAAATAATGTTTTCAATATTATAGATTACATCAGAAACTTATCAGTTCCGGTAGGTAGGACCTATTAAACACTGATGAATCATTGTAGTTGGCAACATTAAATGTGGGTCATCTAGACAGTCATGCTAACTCACTGTCTGGCAACACTGCACATGCATGTACACAAATATTGACTCCTATACACAGTGGCATTATATTCTATATTGCTGCAGTAAAAAGGTACCTCAAATAGATTGAAAACCTCCAAAAAAAATGGGTAGCCCCCTTTTTTTAGTTCAAGATTCCTCCTGTTTTTAATGCTTTTGAATTAACTGAACTGACTTGAAAGAAACTTGATTGCAATTTCATCATAGTGAATGACAGTGCACAATTCTTATTGATATGATCTATGGTAGGGTATGGTGGTCTGTTTGGGTTGGCAACCATTTTATATTAACGCAATGATGGATAATAAATGCCCATAAGCATAATAACAATTAAAATTCTGTTGTGTCTCATTCATGTCCTTCCACCAATAAAAAAAAACACAAAATTATTTTATGATAATAAATAAATATTATGAATTCACAGACACTATTGACTGTGTACAATTTATCTATAATTTTTCATATTTTACATGAACAACAGAAGTTTTTTTTTAAAGAGAGAGATATTTTATTAAATGTGGATGTACTTTTCATGTAATATCAACCAATATGTTTAGGAGTCATACAAACAACAGACTTTACAGATAATAAAAGGTATCACACAAAATGAACACAACACTTAAGCTACGAGTAAATAACTTGCTTATTGTCGAACACCATTGGTTCTTCCAGAGTTATATTATTATCTGAAAGAATATCAACATAATGTTATTATATTGATATTTATCTTTGTACATAAACAAAGTACAAACTGTGAACAATTTTTATGAATAATACACAGAGTGGGTTTTTACTATTTCATTAATTAAAAATAAATCTTTTTTTTTTTTATACAGCCTGTATACAAAGTAAGTGTTTGTTTTATTTTATAAATGTTTTAATGTTTCTTTTGTACAATGTTTAAATAAAAAAGTTATATAATAAATTGAAATGAAGACAACTATAATTATTAGCTTTCATTTAAATCTAGCTCCTTCATAATATATTTTATTTCTTGCCAATAAGATAGAAACTATTACAAGCATGAATAAGGCATTTTCTTCTCAGTAATCTTTTATATAGAGAAATAATATGAATTTGATTGTTTGATGCAATACTTTGAAATTGTCATTTTGTTTCGACAATGTAGAAGATAACAAATTGTATGATTTTATTATGTCCTATATACATTTCTTAACAATTACAATACTTTATCCATTTTGTAATCTAAAGGAAAAAATAACCAGGTTGGTATGTTTTTCAAAAATTAGATACTTACTAGTAAATCAAACCCAGATCAAGAAAGTCAGGAATGGGATTTTAAACCCACAACAACCACAACCTACATTTTATTCATATATAGAATTACTACAGAATCAAAAAAAGAAGATGGATTCTTAGCAACTAACCTAAACCACACTACAAAGCTTTCTGAGACAATATTTTTCCAAATAAAGAAAAATGTACAATTCTTATAGACAGTGGATTAAGATTTGTTTGGAAAATAATGTTTTAATGCTCCTAAACGCATGAGAGAAGAGTCATCAAATTAAGCTGCAGTGCAATTTCATAGACATGAAAGTGAAGGAATAAATAATGATATGACTATGACAATTACCTTAGGAAGCCAATAATGACATAATAAATGAACGGCATGAGATATTGAGTCCAAAACATGGAATGTGAATCCTTGGCATAACAGACATCAAGTGCGGACAGATGAATACCTACGAAAATATGAATTCCTAAAACATTAAATTAAAAACATCAGAAGCAGAGGCAAAAGCGGCTCGATGCGAAAATTATGAAGCAATTGCGCAATAATGATAGGCCGAAATAACTTGCGATATCGAGATTCAGATCTAAATTATATTGAAAAATACCTGGTTTCCGTAGACTCAAGATTTAATTCACTACCCATTTGGTCACTTGTACTAATTCAATAAACACATAACACTTCCGCGTTACTAATAATATTAACGTTATCGGCACGATTTCAAGTGAGCATGCTATTTTCTCTAAATGCGTAAAACAAAATGCCAAAAAAAATTGACTGATTACGACTGAATTTGACAATCTAGCCCAGTCAGTGTCAA
The DNA here is from genome assembly GCA_947568875.1 of Fissipunctia ypsillon. Classification (NCBI taxonomy): domain Eukaryota; kingdom Metazoa; phylum Arthropoda; class Insecta; order Lepidoptera; family Noctuidae; genus Fissipunctia; species Fissipunctia ypsillon. Next base: position 6,212,233 of record OX387659.1, on the reverse strand, counting down.
CTTGACGTTTACCTTTTCTTTGCGTTCAAACCGTGCAATTTTTTCCGTACCCTTAAGTTGATTTATTAATTATTGTTTTTTATTAATTTTCAAATGATTAAATAGCATAAACGAATACCTACTTATTAAATAGGTTAAGGTAATACTCAACAGCTCTTCCACGTAATACATTTGCTCTGTTTTAAAACAGTACGTTTTTGAACGCACCATGAAAACTTCGAATCAACGCAGAACGACTGAAATGGTTTTTAAAAATAAATACAAAGCAATAAAACTGCAAACAATAATTTCAAGATTGGTATTGGAATAATCGGAAGAAATGCAATCCATTTATTCTCTATTTCGTTATGGTACGTACCAGTACGTACCACACGGCACGTTACCATGGCAACTAAATAGGAAAACAGTAAAAAAAAACACCTAAATAAATAAATATCTGGATCCAAACAAAACACAGTTGTTAACAAAATGCAACTATCGACAGTTCAGCCTGTGTTCAAGTTGGAGTTGAATCATAAAGTTACGCCTGATGTGGTGACCATTGCGAAATATGACGGAACGCACCCCTGTCTCACCGCATCTGCTGGATACGATAAAGTTAATACTTCAGTATGAATAAATACAGGCTTTCCAGCCACTACTTGGACATGGAAAAGAATATCTAATCTTAGACGTGGTAGCAAGGGTCTCATTAGGAAAAATGAAGCAGGAGCAGAATGATGTTGTTCTTGAAGGCAACATGTTTCAGGCCCCCTAACTGACACATCCTCATTGGCCTCCTAGGCCTTGACCCTCGAGTTTGTGACTGACTCATACTGAGCAACCATTGTCACCCAAGACCACTCTTGACGCGGTTTCAATATATTGTATAATTAAAAATGATTATATTGCAAGAAACCTAAAACAAATTGAAGAGTTCGGTAGAATTTATAAGATTATGATTCCTTTTTTTTTGCATGGGAAATCATCAAATGACTTCTCCCGCTCTGGGCGGAGCGGGAGGGCGTGTCAGACTTTTACTGACTAAAACCCACCCGTGTTCCTTCAGTTGCCTGTGCCAGGGGCCACGGTAACTCTTTCGAACACCCCGCGACTCTGCCTGAGGATTATGATTCCTATAATATTCTTAAACTCACAGATAATAATCCACCACCCCCACGGTGGAGTGGTCAGCGGTCGAGCGCAACGATCGCAGGCACATGGTGAGGTCTCAGAACTGAACCTCAGCCAGGCCATCATAGCACTCGCGGCTGGACCACTGCGGCCTGACACTAGCAGAGATATGCTGCTTATTGGATCACCTACTCAAATACTAGGTGAGGCTGATTTTGGTTATCTACTGTTCTATTTTTCTGACCTTTCTATCAATATCAACTACCTACATAAATCTTCAATCCTGTTTGGTACGAACAGCATTTAAATGCTGTTCGCATTTATTTTTATTAAAAAAAAAATGAAATGCGTTGGTAAGCGCATCACTTCAGCTGGACCGATTTGGCAAATTTTTGTTTTAAAATGTTCTTAGTCCGGTTCCTATGGAAAGAAAAATTTGAAAAATTGGCGGGAGAATTGGAAAATTCGGGAAAACTGAAAGTGCATTTTCTATGGGAATTTTATTGAATGATTAGTCTGTCGGGTCAGCTAGTTTATTATAAAAATCTTTTGTTGCTTTTGCATCAAATCCATTCAGTGATATGCTATTTTTTTTTTCTTTCGACCAGTGCAGTTCATTCCTAAAGCTAAAGTAAAGAGGTGACTTGCCACAGCATCAGATTCAAGATTTGTCCCACATATCAATCCTGAGACCACTTTACCGAAACACTTAGCAAAATCCCAGTTTATTTCAACCATTTCAGCATACGATGTCCACGACAATACAGACCTCTTCTTCAAAGAGGCTCCTGACGGTGTCAACGTGATCATAACTGGCTTCTTCGGAAAATATACGGAAACTCTGGCCATCATCGGTGGCAACAGTTCTGTGCAGGCTATCGACTGGGAAGGGAACGAGGTGTTCTGGAATGTCGTCAGCGGTAAAGTTTGTGCTATGATCACTTTTGACTTTGATAAGGATGGGGAGAATGAGGTAAGAGAAAGGACAACGTTGTCGATGTTTTATCCTGATTGAGTTAAAAAAAAACATAAGGTAGGTACCGAGTCATAACTAGTATAGTACGCTTCAAACTTTATGGCGGCTGTGAAGTTCGCTACTTGCTGCGCAGTACCGCACTCCACACCCCCGCTGACACTTGAATTTGTTACTGCCGGTTACTGCGCAGCGACTCGCCTCGTGTTCCGAGCCGCCATAAAGTTTGCATCGGGCTGTAACGAGGGTTATTTTTTAATTCGCATTATTAATTTATCATGAATCTTGCAATAGGTATATAGTAGCTAGGCTATTTAATTCCTTATTTAGCCTTTAGATGCCTATATCATAGATACCGACTGCGTGAGACCCTCCGTGGTGAGACCTATCTAGATAGGAGGTCAAACCTACCTAGACTAGGTCTCTTTTGGAACTTTGACCTTTGACAGAGTCGCTTTGAAGGGCGGCGAATTCCCTAACTTTTTTTTATTTCTGGCCTTGCAATCTTCCAGCTTCTCATTGGGTGTGACGACTCATTTATCAGAGTTCTGAAGAACAATCAGTTCATAGCCGAAATCGCTGAGACTGGCCCGATTTTATGTCTCTCTCCAGTCAACGAAGTAAGGTTTGCGTATGGGCTTGCTAATGGGACCATTGGAATCTATGAGGAGGGGATTCGATTATGGCGAGTGAAGGTATGTAAGTAGTCTAGAGAGGGTAGCAAAGAGGCTACCGAAACAAACATTAAATTGAATTGAGATTTTCTCGGGCAGTCAAAACAAAACGCGCTGGCCCTCCAATGGTCAGGCGAGACTCTGGCGTGTTGTTGGTCAAACGGTCGCGTAGATTGGCGCGAAGGCACTACTGGCCAGGTGTTACGACGGGTGCAGATGCGCTCCAGTGCAGCAGCCATGTTGCTAGCAGACTACCGGTCCGTTGGAGTCCCTGATCTTGTCTGCGTGTCTGATAGGGGCGAGGGTGAGTAAACATGTTGCATTTTATAAAGCGTACCGTCTGCGATCCTTGGCTATGAACTAAATAAGTTTTAAGCTAAGTTTTAACAGGCGGATGCTGCAGATAAGGATTCCGGGTACCGTACGATTTTTAAGCCGGTGATTGTTGTGACCTTCGGGTAGTTCCTTTGATTCTAGAAGCCCTAGTAGTCATTTGGAGGTGTTCCATTTTTTTTTTCATAAGATTCTGTTTTGTGTTGTCTAAAAAATTTAACATCTTAACAGTATTAGGATATCCGCCCTATCAAGAGAACACTGGGTTCAACACAGCCTCCAAGAACATGCCTTTAGAGGAAGACCGTCAGGCAATCACGGAGCTATTCAACCAGAAGCAGGCGCTGATGGTGGAACTGCAGCACTATGAGGCTAACGCTGTCAGTGGCAGTGCGAGCATGGAGAGTTTGGAGCGCCCAGCCTCGGCTATGCCTACTAACACCAGGCTGCAGGTGGCTGTTCTGCATACTGCTGATGAGGTACGTCCTTGTTTTGGAATTCGTTCATGGTATAAAGGTCAAGAGAGGTCATCGCCAGTTTGGTTCATGAAATAAGGACGAATAGTCAGGTCTGGTTTTTTCTTTTTTCGTATCGACGGTACGGGTCACAGAGTACTTTTATATGGGTGGAAGTCGACGTTGTAAGGTGGAGTCTTTTCATCGGCGAATTTGCATCTGTCGATAAGTGTGCCTCAAACAACAATCCCTAAGCCATACTATTATTGTCTTTAGAGTTCAGAGGTTCTTTATATAATTACACTTTACTTTTAGGGAAGCATACAACTATCTGTATCCACAAACAATGAGACAATAGTCCGTGCAGCACTGGTACTGGCGGAGGGTATCTTCGAGAGCGGGGAAACCTTCGTGCGCCATCCTCAGCCCAGTCAACTGAAGTCTCTGCTACATGTTCCGTTGAAACCACCGCGCGATGTGCCGGTAGATGTTCATATCAAGGTAGGTCACTATTCTTCTAATTGTAAGACTAGCAGCCAGCAGTGGCAGCAGTGGCGCATCTCATTCGATACACCACAGAGTACTTTATACTATACTGATACACCACTGCAATACAATATACAAGCAACGTTTGCGACGACGACGCTATTCAAATCTTTTGACTTTTATTATTTATTCAAATTTTTCAACCTACCACACTGGCGAGCACTGGCGAGGCCGTAAAAGTAGTACCTACGGGTCGCGCACAGTCACGCAAATAATTAAATTTTTAAACTATTTTGTTACAGGCTCTCATTGGCTACCCAGACAGCGAGCAGTTCCACATATTCGAGCTGACAAAACAACTCCCAAGGTTCGCGATGTACGAGATGATGAACAAAGAAATTCGCAATAAAGGGAACAGCTTCGTGACATTTCGAATCACAGAAAGGATACAAAGAATCTGCATCTGGATAAACCAAAACTTTCTGCTAGATGAAGAGTTTGATCTTGAGACAGAAGAAACTAAGGAGCTTCATATAAATCTTCTGTGTTTGAGAGACCATTCTTTTTTGTGCATGGATTTTGGGACTGATGGTCAAGTAAAGATTAGCACCCATGATATTAGGCTGGCTGGGGATCTGATACAGAGTTTGGCTGTTTATTTAAATTTGAGTGATTTGCAGGTATGGTTACTGATGACTTAAGTAGGTACATAATTATTTGCCATGTGTCAGCTAGCACACGCCAATATACCAATAAAAAGAAATATAAAAAAACATCGAAACTATAGGTAGGCAGGTGGTCTACTCGAGCAGAAATAAAAATTAAAAACTAAAGAGTAAAAGAACTCTATACCTAAATAAAAGCCTTCAGGCATAAAGGGCGTGCCCGCTTACTAATAGCTATAAATGGCTGTAACTCAAAGTCACAAATGATTTTAAACTAGGACCATCGAAGTGAAATAAATAAGCAGTTAATAACTAATAACAATAAAAAAAACCAGGGTCAGCAAGACGACCAGTCACCACAAACAGCACCCGTTCACGAGCATAACGCAAAGATCGGTCATTACCCCCCTCGCCATATTTGAGGGAAGGAGGAAGGAGGCAACCCGACCCCCGACGCTACCGCAAGCAGGGGCATGACGAACTTGCTGCCGGTTGCTCGGGCAAGATTAATATGATCAATTGTCGAGGTCGCTAGCTAACCACATATTGCAATACAACCCATATAAAAAAAAACATTGTAATGAGTACATCAAGTCAATAATAAATTGACCTAAACAGTCACATAAAATAAACAATTATTAAATGAACTCATATAACCTGTCAGTAGGTAAGCTAATTCTGGAGAAAGAACATAAACTGTCTTGAGTTAATCACAGCAACCAACTATTCTTATTGTTTAAGTAGTCCTTGATAGAATAGTATGCCTGTGAATAAAGGTTGGATTTTACGTTAGCTTTAAATGCAGTAAAGGGAAAATCTAGCAAGGAAGAGGGTAGCTTGTTATAAAAGGTTATACCAAGCCCAACAAATGAGTTATGAACCTTATGAAGCCGGTGAACAGGTGCATGTAATTTGTCCTTATTTCTGGTGTTAATATTGTAAATATCACTGTTTTTAGTGTATAAATGTATATTTTGCCTAATATTTATGATTTTGGCGAAGATGAATTGTGATGCCAGCATGAGAATATCAATATCTTTAAAAAAATCTCTCAGAGAAACTCTGGCACCTAGCTGATAAATTGCTTGAACAGCTTGTTTTTGAAAAACAAATATATTTTGAATGTCAGCAGCTTTGCCCCACAGCAGAATACCATAGGACATAATGGTATGAATATAATTTCTTTACCTCTACGTCGAAGCCATGGGCAAAAGCTAGTACTTAAATAAAACCATTGAGGTGTACTTAAATAATTTATTAAACTTAAATCGACATTGCTTACATTCTACACTGAATAATGAGTTTCACTGACCATACAGTTCAACAAAACCTACGCATTTGACGGGGTTGAAGAAGAACATGTTATTATGTGGCGGTTCTCTCTGGCTCACTGCCTTTACAACTTCCTGGCCAATTACACCACCAATAACAGCCGCAGCACCAGAGACTGTGCCAAATACATCTAGAAGTAAAGCGTCAATAATAAAGCCAGCAGGCAAAGACAGCTCCTTAACAAGCTCATCTCTCATACGTAACAGAATTTTGGTATCCTCTTTCCTTTTAGCTGGATCTGGGTTCCTATTGTACTCATCTTTAAAACGTAGTAGAATCTTCATCACAAAGTACGAAGGGTCTCCGCGACGTAGTCTTGAACGCATCTCTGGCTTCATCCAGTCCACAGACAGGGCGTTCTGTAGAGGGACATATATTGCTCTGCGTTTTACATTAATACTGACAGTTTCTCGAGCATTTTTCTCCGCATCGTCTGATCCGCGTTTGACGGCTTTGTGTTGTACAATTTCTTCGGAGTACTCGTGGTCAACGAGGTCGGCGAACATGTAACCGTACATGCCCCAAACATCGCCACATAAGAATTTCTTGTTGCTGTCTCGGCAAGCGTTATTGATGCGCTCTAGTTGCTCTTGCTTCAGGCCTGTTGCACAAACAATATCATATTGTTGGAAGAACTTATCCGGGAGGTTATCAACAGACTTTGTCTCCGATGTAATCTCTACCATTGGGTTCAAAGCCCTCGCTCTCGTCAGAGAAGCTTCTGCTCTATTCTCCCCGATTTTCTCAGGTGGGGCCAAAAACTGCGAATACAGATCTATTTCCTTTAGCTTCTCATTGTCTAACAAACATACACTTTTGACTCCGGATAAAATAACATTCTTGGCAATTTCAGCGCCGAGGCCCGCTATTCCGATGATCAAAACTTTCGATGCACGTAACCTTTTCTGAGATTCCAAGCCCCACAGACGAATCTGACGGTCATACTGTTCTGCCTCTGCTTCAGACAATTCAACATCATTGTTTTCAACCATTTTCGTATACTATTTTAGAAAAAGACTTCTAAATCCAGATTCTAACGATTTCCAAGAATTTGACAACTCCCCACGCCGGCAAAAACTGACGCGGCGCCATTTTATCGTAGAGATGTCAGATGTAAAATCGACTATGTTCAGTAAAATAGAGTAGTGAAGTTTTATTGCTTTCCATACTACCATAGGCAATTTAATTTTGGCGGGATTTTTAAAACTTTCAGTCTGTGGCCCAGTTTCCCGAAGCTGAAAAGAAACTTCGTGAGGAAATGGAGCACGTATCACAAATAGGAGAGATGAGATCTCGATTAGCTGCAGAGACTGCGGAGAGAGCACAACTTATAACTGCATTACTACCAGCGGCTCAAGATGCAGCAGCTTATGATTTGTAAGACTTTCAAAAACTTTGTTAATATTAAATATTAGTTTAAAAATCTGTTGTTTTTGTGTACACTTCACAGACGTGATGGGTTTCGAATTATCGTTAGCTTAAGTTCTAAATACGATAAAACATAACAGTTTTTCTCAACTTTCTTTTTCTTCAAGTAACTGCGATAGTTGGGTAGTTGACATCCCTAAAAAACATAAATCTTTTTATTTCATCGTGTTTAGATACCGATACCCATCGCGTCTGCGGAGTTTAGCTAGCCAATTTAAAACAACCCTGTAAATATTTTTTTGTATTATGTGAGCAAATTTTAATTCAGCCACATTTTCTAGGAAGGAGATGCTAAACCGTTACAAAGAAGTGGTCATGCTGAATGAGGAACTTCTCACAGGATGCTATATCAGACGCTCTACTCAGGAACAAGCAGTTACTGCTCTCAAAAGTTTACACACAATTTTGCAGCAGGCTGTTAGACTCAGAGGTACCTTCTTTTTTTTCAAAACTTCGGAAGCCCATGTTTTAACTCTCTAAAAATAAAAATCCTTGATTTCTGTTACAGTTGGTAAATACGGCAAGGCAGTGGTAGCAGCAAGTAGAAAGGCTGTGCAAGACAACAATATCGATGCGCTTATCAAGATCATACAAGTTGGGGATTCCTCAATGACATAACAAAATAAAAATATTGTAATAATTTACCTATTTTATCATTAAAAAAATTAAACTATCAGTCATTAACAGATCACTGTGTCAATAGAAAACATTAAAAAATCATTAAAAATGTGTACTTTACAAATCTCATAATTATTTAATACATTTGAAGTAGGTATGGACAGGAGATGAATAAAAGCCGTGGGTTCACTTGCCTTGTTACTTTTAAGTCCACACACGTACAATGTTCGAAGAACAGAAGGAGAAACTCAACACAATAATTAGTTCAGATAGGTCACGAAAGCACAAGTAGAAGGATTAAGTAAGCAGAGTTCATAAGCTTAGGTTAACAAGCGCGCGAGGAGCATACGGTACTTAAGCATCTCGTTAGAGGGCATCTAGAGGACTACCGATTGGTGAAGTGAGAGGAAGCGGGAGGGGTCCCGCTCGCTGCGCGGACGCCGCCGGTCGTCGCAACCGATCAGTGACTCACGCACTTGTTTGTTACATTTAAGGAAATCAGTTTGTCCGTTGGTTTACATATCATATAAGTGCTAATAATTGATTTATATAAAACAAAGTATTTATTTAAGATACTTACTTAAAATACTAACACGGTTTTTATATATACCTACCTACATTTATATTTGTATATAATATATTTATATGTAAGTACATATTTACTTTTTACATGTAGTACATTTACAAGTGACGCTACACCACCCCCTCTTGAGACCGTCAAGGGCGATAGTAGTCAGGGAAACGCACTCTACGGCCTGACCGTGTCCTTTTGATGTTGTCATCCTCGGTTGCCGGTGTCGGATTTGTGACTGGTGTATTCTGTGAAGTCTGTTTTTGCTCATGTTCGTTATAGGCGTATGTGTTGTTGTGTGTTATTGTGGTATGTGAGTCTTGAAGTACGTAGGCCGGTTTCAGTCGGTCTACCGATACTGTGACTGTTTTACCGTTAAAAAGGAGTTTGAATATTTTGTCACCCCTTTCTAGTACTTCATGTGGTCCTGTGTATGCAGGCTTGAGCTTAGTTTACGTGAAAAAAATGCTAGAGGTTGCCATTCCTCATCCTTTAACTGCTGCAGGACTGCTCCCATGGCGGTGTCGGAGGCATCTGTCACCAAAGCTGCGTTATGCTCCAGTGCGTCGGATGTGGTACAGCGCCGGGTTGAGGCTGACTGCTGGCGTCGACCAGGAGAGGTTTGAAGGGCTCTGCTTGTTGACCGGCCGAGAGTGCAGTGTGCTGTGCCAAGGTTGCTGATGAGGCTGAGGGTGATGACCAGGTATGCGCGGTCGCTGCATGCTGGTGGTCAGGATACCCGTTGAAGCCGTGGGTGCTGGCTGGCTGGGTGACTCGCTGCTCGAAAGCTCGAGGAAGTGATGCTGATGACGTCACGCTGTAGTAGTTGCACGAAGGCTGCGCTGACATTCATGTTTGGGGTCACCAGTATAGAGGCATGAGGAACAGGGAGTAAAGTTCACTCATCCTCTATGAAAAGGGAGGATCCTCCGACCAGACGGGTATTGTGTCTGGTGGGCCACTGCCCGACGGTTGATGTCGGGATGTTGTATATATGCTAGTCGCGCGGTAAACTCTGATTGCGCGATGTAGTATTTTTGCGTGACGTCAGTGTGACGCGTTCCACTGTGGCGATGCCGCCACACATTTAATACCTTTTACATTATGGTCCATTAGAATCTTATCAATAAAACATGAGGCAGACAATTTTCAACATTGTACATAGTATACAAATACATAAAATATTATGATTATGTAGGAAATTATTTATCAGCAAAAATACTGCATTTCAATCAAACAAAAATTTGCTTTGTAGCATAATGCACATCATCAGCACTAATATTCAACAGCAGTCTAGGTTCAGCCGGCTTAGGTTCTAACAGCAACAGTCTTAGCGCGGCCAGTCGGGTGCATATAGCCTGTGCTTGCGAAGGTGTGGGCGCGCGGATACATGGGGCCGTTTTGTATGGGCGGCCATCGAGGGATACTATGGCGGCAGCTGTTTGTAGTGCGCGGGAGAGCGTTGTCTCGTCAGAGCCTGTTCTTTCCACCTGGATTAAAATGCCGGAGTTATTGTTTAGTATCAGGAAAAATAAATGGGTTTTATTTATGAAAGATCTTATGTTTGAAGAAGCAATTTTTTTTAAATCATATTTTTAGATTGGGTCAGAACTACTTATTTCGCACATATTACAATCATATAGTGTCATTGATTGTCAGAATCTTGGCGGTGGATTTAACCAATTATTTTTGTCTGAAAATAAAGTTACATATAAAATAACATTTATAAAACTTACCTCGGCAGCTACAGCCCTCAACATAAGCCTCTCAGCAGGCGAACAGTTCTTTATAGCCCGGACAGCCGCACTCGAGGCGGCTTCACCTAACGCTTGTTGCACCTCTTTCAGACCAGCGCCTTCAGGCCCCGCCAGTTCTAATGCGCGGGAGCACAGGGCGAGCGCGCGCCGAGCGTCGCCTGATACTGCTGCTACTTTTCTGGCAGAAAAAGTTCAAAATCATTAGTATTGATTTAACATGTATTAGACGTGACTACGGATTTCCTAACTTTTATAACTGTAGCAGACTGCAACTTCAGATTGTTTGAAGGCTATTTTAAAATTATTAAAAAAAAAATCGTGGGAAGAAGGCATGAGTTTATGTATGTATGTAAAAACAAGAAACGGATATTGATTTTGGTGTTCTCATTGGTTTAACATTCACAAGGCCTTTATAAAATTTAATTCATAATCACGTACCATTATTATTATTATAAGCCTGTGTTGTTCCACTGTATGACAAAATCCTCCCTTCCCTCTTTCCATTTTTCCCGGTCCACTGCGATTGCGGGTCAATTCTTTACTTTTTTTTCGAACTTGCTATTCTACATTTGAGGCCTTTCAATTATTTTTGTTATAGAGCTAACAACTTCTTGATTTTTATATCATTCTTAAATTACAAAGCATACCTAGCAATAAGCTGCACGGCATCAGCAGTAACATTAGCTCCCGCGAGCCTCGTAGCAACAATATTCTGTAGCTGCGTATGAGTGTACGGCGGGAAGGTAAGCCTGGTCAGACCAAGTCGAGAGGCCACTCTGGCCGCCAGTGCTCGTTCGGGCAAATCCATAGTGTTGGCAACTGCGAGGACAGTGAGTAGAGCAGTGTTGTGGGCAGCCCATTCCATTATACTGTAGAGGACGTCTTGACGACGGGTGCAGAGCGCGTCTAACTGAAAGTTACAAGACAATATGTTACAGATTAGATAATCATTTTCAGCACGTAAATGGTGTACATAATAAAGAGTATTATATCTATCAATTATTTTGTTGGAGATAGTCTTTATTTAAATATGTATGGACTATAAATTGGTGGTGTATTTAGATTTTTGAATTATTCACTTTTCTTATTGAAAATAAAGTAATTTTGCACCAACAATAGAGTAAAATAGAGCTTTTATGTTGAAAATCATGTTTTCTAAAGAAACAACAAGGCGGAACTTCAGATCCTTACTATGAAAACAGTTTCAGATCCAAGCAGGGAAGTAAAAAATTACCTCATCCACAAGTAACACTGTCGGTGTCCTCCTAGGTCCAGGATTTGTGAACCTTTTTTCTAATAGAGCACAGGCTTGCTCCCATACCACTGATTTACCTGTAAAATTAAAACAAAATAAAGGATAGTGGGCAAAAATGTATGGGAGATGGTCCCACACTACCACCACAGTTAAAACCACTGCAGTTTTGAAGACATTTCTTCTTCCCTTACTCAGGCCAAGACGCATCAAAATCTGTTCCAGGGTTATTCAGTTCTGACATTGTTAAGTTAGTTCATGTAGGGTTTTACGGTTGTGACACATATGAACCAGTTTAGCTTAGATTAGGTGTCAGTTTAAGCTAGGTTAGCAATTAGATATATTCACGTATAGATAGATAAAATAAAAATGAATCTTAATACATTTAATATAAATAAGGATTATTCATGTTCTAAATGCTATTATTTAATTTTAATGTTTAATTTAATTATTTATCCTTGTTACTTAAATATGCTGCTGTGCCTTTACAGGGTCTATAACTGTATCTTAGCTTTAAGCCTATTTGTAACACATTTATTCACATTATGGTATGCAAATAAATGAAAATTAATACTTTATTTTCCATGAGACATAAAACCAACATTTTGATTTATTCAAGCTTCTGGGTCGATAATTATGGAGTCCAAAAACAGTGCCCATCGAAAAAAAAAAACAACGTTGTTTTTTTTTTTTAGTGTAGCCACAACAAAGTGAAAGACTGCGCTGACGACGAGCCAGACCAACGCCAGCGCATGTTGCGAGGTAGGGGGATATCGAGGCACGCCAATCAACGCGCAGCTCGTGTCCATGTGTTTTTCAATCTTTTATTTCGTAATGTTACACTGTCTTGGTAGCTTTTTATTATTGGTAAATCTTTCTTTTAAAGAATGCAATCAAAACTGATCAATACTATCTATATATCCTCTCGGATATATTTTGATAGTGACATAATAAAAAATATTCAGTATCATTTGCTCTTTTCAGTAATTCACACTTAGTGACTGGCAGTAATGGGATCATTATCGCCCACCATCCTTTGAACCTTATATACATAATGGTATTCAGCTGCATCCGGTTAGACTGGAATCCGACCTCAACATAGTTAAAAGAAATAAAAGTTACAAATTATTCAAGTATGACATTATTTGATTGATTTTACAGAATGTTCCATTTAATGCGACTTGCGGTAAGAGTTGAGTGGTAGACACGTAAGGAAAAAGCGTTATGCCCACTCCATGCGAGTTTCTCTCTCTCGCTCTCTGTCTCTTTCTATTATACATATACGAGTGTGTGCGTGCGAGTATCGCGTAAGGAACTTAGTTCCTGTCGGGGTTCCCCCGACCGCATACGTTTTTTATTTTTTATCGTGCACTGGATTTTCGATTCTCGGTGTTGAGCCGCGCATTGAGAGTCCAACAGAGTGCATAACAGCACGTCAGAAAAATACACTGTTGGAATTTCACCTCTCGGCGCTAAGCAGTGCGTTGAAAATCCAGTGAGGGATAGAAATCGCTCATGAGTATGAAGGATTAAAGTGTAACTCACTAGTAAGTTGTTTGTATATTTGTACATAAGCCTGTCTGGGTTCAGCTATCCTCATGCCATTGACCTCGACCAGCTGGAAGTCGGGCAAGTCCACTTCTTCCTTCAAGTACTTGAGAGCTGAGCTAACTGTGGCAGTTTTTCCTGTACCCGGTACTCCTGATATGTACATGCATCTGGAAGAAATGAGAGGCTATTAACATTACAGGCCTTTTTCAAGCAATGCCAAACCAACTCGTTTTTCGTGTTCTGCATTTTACATTTGGAGATAAACTCAAATTAAATTGCAGTTGACTGTAGCCAATGTTTAAGTGTAATTCAGTGTGAAAATACACTGGAAGTACGTGAAACTTACCCACTGGTACCATCCAAAAGTTTTGATCTAACAAATGATAGAATTTCTTCCATTTGACCTTCTCTGCCAGGTAAGGATTTGTTGTCTTTGAGAAACTCTGAAAATGCAACATATATAAGTTTACACTTTATTCAGATAATATTCAATTCAATTATTGAAAAGACAGTCTCTAAGTTTGCAACTCTTACCATCAATATTATCAATGGAGTGAGCTCTATTATGTAAAGTTGGGGTCAGCTGACTTGTCAAAATTCTTTTAGTCACACTATGTTTAGGTGTTTGTGCTGGTGTCCTAGTCCTGGGTGTTTTTGGTGTCTTCGGCGTTTTCGGTGTTGGAGGAGCTGGCTTAAAATCATCATCACTCTCTGACATTTTATGTGCTGCCTTTCTAGGAGTCCTCTTTACAGGTGAAACTTCAGGTTCCTGATAATTAATAGCAACCTTTGCTCTGCCTCGTCTAGTAATGGGAGTACTCTTTTCTTCATCCTCAAATACTAAAACCTTTTTAGGAGTCTCCTCATGAGTTATTTTAGATATTGACTGCTTTCTCTTTGGAGTGGTGGGTACATGCTGCCTTATGATTAATGTTGGGAGCTCATCATCAGAATTTTCTTTCAGTTCCATAGACAAAACATCTTCTATATTATTCCTAGATAAGTTCTTAGAGCTCTTTGGTGTTTCTGTGACTTTTTTAAATGTTAATTTTGGAATAACTTTTTTTGGTGAATCTTTTTCATTTTTATCAGCTAATATTGCTCTTTTGAGCAGTAGTTTTGTTCCATCATTTTTGCTGACACTCCAGTTCTTTTCTGAAATGGATACTCTACTCATTCTTTTGACCAAACTACTTGGTGTTTTTGGAGTTGCTGTCTTTGATGGTGTCTTATTGGGTGTTTTTGGAGTTGCTGTCTTTGACTGTGTCTTATTGGGTATATTTAACAAAACTATTGCTTTTCGTTCCTGTTCAAGCACAGGTTCAATCTGTACTTTGCGCCTGCTCATGGCCATGAGCCGGTATCTACATATGTAATGGTATGGCTCATTAATAATATCATCCATATCTTTTGTTATGGTGAGAGTGATGGAGCATTTCTTGAAGAATGTTTCTATTGATACATCTTGGTTGAAGGGACGGTGGTCTTCTATTACCTAGAAATTGTTAAAATGATTAATTAATTAATTTTATTTATTTATAAAGAATGTCTTACATTCAATGTAAGTAAATTGTAATGATGAAAAGTAAATAAATCCAGTTTTCTTTGTAATTAAATTATTATAAGTGTTCTTATTGGCTTTAAGGTCTATACATCTTTAGACTTTCACGATTTGTCATTCCAATATCCCAAAAGTTATGTTGTTTCATGAAGAGTTTGTAAGTATATATAACAACTTTTTAACTCACCTCTTTTTCATAGAAATTAATAGGTTCCATATTACTAAAACACCAGTTGGGCAAATCGCTGGGCCTCGAGTACCACTGAACCTTCGCTCTGAAGGGATCACTGGCGTTGGTGCTATCTTCATACAATGAGATAATGCGAGCCGCATCACAACCTGCCTCCGTATCCGGTTCTGCCGCATCAGCGTTCGAAATAAGAACACAATCTCTAATTCCAGCTATAATATTCCCGAACTGAAACTTCCTGGAAAAAGAAACTGTTAAAGGCCGGAAAAGTAAAAAGAAAACAAAGTTGTTTTGAATTTGCAGGTTAACTTACTCGTAATGATGAAACGATGAGGTTAAATTCTGTGGTTCATGTATTTCCTCACTTAACCATGTTACAGTTTTCGGCATTACTCTTCTTCTAGGCATTTTGTTAGTTAAATTTGTGGAATATATAGGTACGTGTTTATTAGCCGAATTGCCGATTGGAAGTTCGATGTTGCCGCTTTCCTTGTCAAAAGCTAAAAGCTAAATGTCAATTTTCGCGCCAATATAACGAATGAATGATACTCAAAGGTAGGGTATTGGATATGTCTATTAGTAATTTACTATCACTTTACTATTGATGGATTAGGCTTTTATCAGTTAGTATTCCATATTATATAATAAAATGTAGAATTTTTTGATCACAGTAGGACATAAAGTGTACTGATTAAAAAGAAACTGAAAAGTCTGAAATGGAACAACATTCATCTGTGCACACACACATTTAAAAAAAATTATTCTATACCAAATTTTGTGCTAATTTCTTTTGGCCCAGCGGGCCATAGTGTTATCACTAAAATATGTTAGTGTCTAGAGAATAATAGCTTATTAAAATGATTGTATTTATTATTTTTAAGGATAATGTAGCATGCTTCGTACACCTCGGTAGAGAAAAGTCAAAATTGCTTATTGATTGACATTTGACAATTAATTCGTAAATGTCATAAACACGTGAAGTTATTTTTGTGGTTAAAATTACAAAATAACTCCAAAATGAAATTAAAACAGAAGAAAACACCACAAAAGCTACTATCTGACAAAATAGCAGATGCTTTAACGGTAAAGCCTCGTGCTGATATAGAAGATGATCAAGTTTTTGGCACAAAACCGAAAACTGTAACGCGTGATGATTTGGGTTCTTCAGACAGCGAAGTTGAGGCGGCTATTAGTGATTTCCGTAAACGAAACGTGGGTTTATTGAGCGAGGTTAGTAAAAAGTATGAGGGACAAGTCGTTTCTCGGAAAGATCTCGAAGAATCTGATGAAGAAGGCAGCAGTTCAAATGACGATTTGCTGCACCAAAAACAACCTCAAAAGAGCAAACAGGACTTTTCGATCGACTCAGACGGGTCTGACTCGGAGAACGAACTGTCTAAAACAAAGACTAGTGAAGAGAAATCATCGGATATAGAAGACTCTGATTCAGATGCCGAAAGTGAAGATTATAGCATCACTCAGTTCCAAAAGCAATTGAATGCTGATTCGGATGACGACGAAGACGGTAGTGGCGATGAGGAAGGCAGTGATGAAGATGATAATGAGGGAGAAGGATATGATATCAGTCAAATGGAAGAACCTATGAAAGAAAACTTTGAACATGTCAAAAAACAGAACTTATCAGAAGATGCTAAGAAAGGTATTTGTGTAAGGAACCAGTTGTTGCTGTGGGAGAGTTTGCTGGAGATGAGGATCCATCTTCAAAGATGTGTAAATACTGCTAATCAGATGCCAATGCCTGAAGCATACAGTGAATTGAAAGAGAATGAGGAATATGTAGAAGAGACTAATGCAACTAAGGCTAATGTCACCAATGTTTTGGATAAGTAAGTTTAATTCCTAATAAACCTTCAACTGTCATGATGAGACGTAATTAAATTTCTAGATGATCAATAGCTGGTAGATTGACAGTTGAGGGGTTAACCTCTCAAATGTTGTTTGAACCCCATAGGTTCATAAGCAAAATACTCTCGAAACAACAATAAATATAATCATGAAAACCATTGAGCTCTCACATGACTCTCACTCGAACATTTGACAGGTTAACAGCTTCACACATGGTAAATGAGACACAATAGAAGTTTTATTGTTATGACTGCTATAGCCGTATGGTGCCCTTGAAAATGTTAATCTGTGTCATTTCCTCTTTTCAGGTTACTGTCCCTTCAGAATTTGCTTCTAAGTAAATATGCAGAAACAAAAACCCTGTGCAATAAGAAATTAAACAAACAACAGGCTGATGTAAAACAAACTGCAAAAGAAGACAGTGGTGAGGAAATCCCAAGCGATACGGACAATGAGGAGATACCATCAGACACGGATGCTGAAGACGAGACAGCTAAAGAAGTTCCATCACCTAAAATTAAAAATAAAACTGCACCAGCCAAGAAACGTAAACTTGAAGAGTATGAAACTGATATCTCAACTTCCCACAAAGCTTTCAAATCATTCAGAGATACCTCAATTCAAAAATGGAATGACAAAACACGTCTGGCAACAGCCACTAACATTAAAAATGCACCCACAAACACAGTTTTGCAACAAATCTTATATATTCTGTCTGATAGAGAGAAGTTGGTGAGACGTACACAGCTGAAGAGGTCAGAATATGAAATAATTGGGTACAAAAAGGATATCCACAAAGACGAAGAAAGTAAAGACATTGATGTGGCTGAAGTTAACCCAGTAACAAGAGACCGTAAAGACAATGACGAATATATCCCAGAAATATTTGATGACAGTGACTTCTACCACCAGTTGCTTAGAGAACTAATTGAATGCAAGTCTGCAGATATTTCAGACCCAGTACAATTGAGTCGTCAATGGATAGCTTTACAGCAAATGAGAAGCAAGATGAAGAGAAAAGTGGATACGAAAGCCACTAAAGGAAGGAAGATTAAGTATGTAGTTCACAATCAGTTGGTGAATTTTATGGCTCCTGAGAAGTCAGTCTCCTGGACTGATGAGAGCAAAAATGAGTTGTACAGTTCTCTATTTGGTAAATTGTTTGAGCAAAATAATATAGGTTTAAATGCCAATGTAAATGGTTTTAAGTTAAAAGATTAAATAAATATTATTTTATTAGAGACTTGTAGCTCTTGAATATACACCAATGAAATTGTTTGCAGTCTGCAAAATAAAATGAAAATTGTTACGAAACTTGCTAATGAGCAAGTGTTTATTAGAACTTGAATCTTATTAATTTTAGAGATATCCAAAGAAATTATCTCAGAAATCTTTGTTTTATGCTTAAAAAATCTGAGTTTATTTAAAAATTTCAAAGTACTCGTAAGTATTTCAAAGTCTATCAGCCAGCACGACTAGCTGTCGAAGAAGCCCGCGAAATTCGATTTTTCTTACGTTTTTTGCAATTTGCAGGTCAGTATTCGGTTGTATGTTGATTCATATTTTATATGATTCGCGACCGTAACTATAAATCAATCATCAATACAACTCTCTAAGACCAAGTAATTCTACTGAATGACTATTTCATGAAATCTTAACATTTCAGGATTATACTAACTTAAGGAATTGTATTACTGATTCTAATGATTATAATTCTGTTAATACATATTTGTTACGGTCGCAAATTATACTTTAATCATCATACACCCAGACATTGAGCTGCAAATTGCAAATATCGTAAGAAAATTTGAATTTCGCGGGCTACCTTAGCGCTTCCCCCTTAACCTTTTAAACCAACAAAAAAAGAGGAGGAGGTCGTGCATTCAACAAGTTTTTTTTGTTTATATGGTTATCATATTGCTATTACCCAATACTTTCACATTGTAGGCAAGCTGAAGTGTGTTAAAGGTAGGTACTGTTGCACAGTTCTACTAATATCATTTTGTTTGATTCGGTCTACATTCAAGACGTGCGCCATTCTGCCTGAGATGGCCCATGCTTATCCACAAAGTAGCGCTGCGTGGCGCGCAGGGTCGGCGCAGACCTGACAAAGCACAGTAAAGTGCGATTTTACCTGCCAAACAAATATCAACACTGCTTATCATAAAATAAAGTCGAAAATAAATAACTTTGTAACTTGTAATTCTTTTTGCGCTGGTGGTCTCTCGGACTAATTTAAGTTTATATTCGACTTTATTTCAACGGGTACCTACCTACAAGGTTGATATTTGTTTGCCAGTGATAAATGATAAATGATTTTATTTCTGTAAGTAGGTTTATACAAACACTTTTACACGTCAAACATTTTTTTTTAAACTAGATGAGGCCGGCGTTTCCTATCTGACTACTCTGAGAAGAAAGGCCCAAACAAACTCAGAGGTCACAGTCTCTTTTAAAGTCCAGACATAATCTTGGTCAGATCATGTGAAGACCATGTAGGTTGGTGTCTGAAATGGTCTTTTGAGGAAAGAACCACACAGATTGAGTGGACCTGTCCAGTCAGTGCAAGCATCTGTCAGTAATCGTACAGCTCAATATAAAAGTTAAGGAGCTCAACGATTCGACGAACAATACCAAAGAAAGGACATTTGGGTGGGCCGCATAATTTACTCAAACTGGCAAACTATGATTAAAGCTGAGAGAAAAAAAAAACAAGGACCCACATAGTCTTCACATTCACAGTAATTAAAATAATATAACATTTTACAAAGTAAATATTCATGTCATTGTATCTATATATAAAATTCATCAATGACAATGTCTACCTATATAAGAAAAAAAAAATTGCAAAAAGAAAAGAACAAAAAAAAATCAGTATGTATATAAAAAAAAAAAAAAAACTTATTGGAGCAGCTCAATCCCACGCCTTTTTGTCATCAATGTAATCTTTAACGGTATAAAAGGCTTTCTGGCACAACTTACGTTTAATAAATGATTTGAATTTATTAAGGCTCAGAGTGAAATCCGCTCTGCACTGCGCCTCGCCAGATGTACGCCGCTGGACCTAAATTACCTACGAGTATATCAGGCTGCTCATTGCACTTACCTTGGTCATCCACATAGGTCTAAGCGCGTGTTTGAAATTCTTGGTACATTGAAGTCCCACCCAAGGTGCATATTGCAACACCGATTTTAAACTCATGTACCTTGAAAATGTATCAATAAACCTACTTAATAAATAAATCCATAACCCGAGTGCCTCCGGGAGCATTGCGTAAGGGGCTCGGTGTGATCGTCAGCTGTTTGTAAGCGTGACGGGCACGTGCGCCCGCGCCGGTGTTCATGCCGCGGTCGTATGCCGCGCCGCGGTACTGCCCATATGTCTGGGCACTTGATATTTGACGGACTGTGGACTGGACTTATTGAGTCATCGTGACTTGTACTAGTTGTAATAGATGGATTCCCGGCTTTAATCATTCCTCTTGCATTGTGTCAAGAAGGTGACGCAGATAAGGATACAAGTTTTGGGCAGGTATGGGCCACGCCAGTAAGATTGCCACCTACCTGTGTCATACAGGACAGATGTCCTTGTGTAGGTCACCTGCATGGTCTGTGTTAAAACTATCAGGTAATGAAGAGGTTATTATTGTCTAATGAAACTTGGGGCTGAAATATCCATCAGATATATGCTTTATATCGAAGTGCATACCTAATCCCTGCAACAGCTGGGTACTAATATGCTTTATTTTCAATATGCATTGTACTATCCATTTTCCTTCTATCAAGTTTTTAGACATCACTTCAATCGTCCAGTTTACCGCGCGCCCTCAACGCGCTATCAGCTTCAATAGCCGTGGTCGAGAAGGTTATCTCACCACCACACAAACAACACATTATTATTATGTATGTGTCTATCTGCAAATAATAAACCACTTAATTTTTGAGATCTTTGATTCTTAATAAGCTGCGTTGGTTAATTAACGAAATTAAGAAGTTGCACACGTTGAACTCGACCTGCCGTGCATGATGAATTCGGGTACTTTTAGTTAGGTAAAACGTATCTTTTTATTTCTTTACTTAGGTAATTGAGTAGGTAATTGTCTTATTTGGTAAACAACTAAGGACATTTAAAAGCAGTTGTGTTTCAGATAAAAGCCCGAAATTCTGACGACCAGTCTTACCAAAGGGTATTGTGTTACTGAGTAACTGGGTTGTGGAGGTCAGATAGGCAGTCGCTCCATGTAAAATACTGGTATTCAGCTGCATCCGGTTGGACTGGAAGCCGACCCCTATATAGTTGTAAAAATGCTAGGCGGATGATGCAGATGAGGATGAGTTGTGTTTCATACATGTCAGGAAAAAATACTTGCACATAAACTTCCTTCGCACTAAGTTAACTGAGATTAAAATGTTCTCTAATAGCTTCCAGGAATCGCTCGCCGTGTCAGTTGACAAGGCGATCTCGGGTCATCTTATCACACAGTATTTTGTAGGTTTGTAAATTGTGATTATAGTAATTTAATATTCTGTTTGTATACAATTTCTTTTTTTTAATATTTAATATTTTTTAATCGACTTCGTTAATACATATTTATTTATTTCAAATATATTTTTTATAAATAAAATTACAAAAATAAATCCTAACTTAACTAAAACTATTCACAAACTAAAATATGGCGTCGAAAAATTCCTCCACATCGCTGTCGACTGGTAATGTACCCAAGAGACTGGCGGCATTGCCACGTTGTATGGCAATGCTTAGCCTCTGGCCAAGGTAAAAGTCGGCCCTTGGGTCACGGGAAGTGTCAACTAGCCGTTTGGAGATTTCGTTAAACAAACCATGAGCGCTCGGACCCCACGGCCCGAGGGTTTGAACCCCAAACGGCTCGAAGATATAATTACTGATAAGGTTATTATACTTTTGCCGCTTGAGGTTTTCCGCAGCCGCAGCAGCAGCGCCAGCACAGCACGCCGAGCCAGGAAGATGGGATGGCGCAAGGGTATCGACACAAGTTGCGTCCCACACTAAAGGCCTACCCACCTTCCATGGAAATAAAGATATGCCGTCCGGTCTCTTGCCATCGTCTCGTGCCAAGCCATTGGGTTCTAATATAGCTGGAACGCCGACGGTGACAAGAGCTCGTCGGATAATGTCATTAATGCCACGCTATGTGACCCGCACTTCGGCTGCAAGACAGGCCGTGGTGTCCGAGGCTATTAACAACTTCGCCACAGTGACAGCGATGAGGAGAACAACAGAGGGCTCCTAGTCGCAAGGAAGCAGCGAGGCGGAAAGTAGTGTCGTCGAACAAAGTGCCTATGTTCGACATTACAATTTCATAGGTTTTTAATTTTTTTGCGCAGAACCCTAATTATTTTTCTAAAATAAAAATAGCTTAAGTTACTCCCCGTAACATCAGCTATCTGACAGTGAAAGTCCCATCAAAATCGGTCCAGCAGTTTTGGAGATTAGCCGGAACAAACAGACAGACAGCCGGTCAAAATTTTTAAAATTAGTATTTTTGTTTTCTAAGTACCTTAATTATACCTGGTAATAATAAAATAATAATTATTCACCAGCAACTTGCTCTGAAATACAAACTTGTGGACTCTGAGGTACCGTATTACAAGTACCTATGTGCCCGACCCAGTTCTCGAAAATGACCATGTCACGTTGTACTGGGATCGGTCTATCATTACTGATACGACTATTGTCGCAAATAAGCCTGATATAGTAGTGATAGATCGATTAGCGCGCCGCGCAATGATAATTAATCGATATTACCATTCCACATGACGAGAACCTCGTGAAAGCTGAGACAGAGAATCAAATAAAATATCTCGATTTATCACACGAGGTTGTTGACATGTGGAATGTGAACTCGGCTGTCACTGTGCCGATTGTCGTAACGGCCAATGGCCTGATAGCCGAAAGCCTCGACCAACATCTCTCGAGACTCTCGTTAGGCGGTTGGATCAAGAGCCTGATTCAGAAGGCAGTACTCCTTGACACGGCTCGTATTGTGAGGAGGTTCCTGTCTCTGCAGCCCTAACCACCGGTAGCTTGGACCCTGCTCTTCACACCGGTGGAACTCTATTTTTTATATTTTAGAATGTTTTTTATATTAAGAAATATTTAAAAATGTAACTATATAAGAAAGAAAATTAATAAACGAAATAATAAAATAAATGTAAAAATAAAAATAATGTATAAGTAGGTATCTACTTTCATATAAGCATTTTGTAAAAAGTTGTTATTGTTATTTGACATTATAAAAGTTGTTATTGTTATTTGACATTATAAACAGACACTTCAATTTTATTTATTTGTATACATGTAGGTATAGATTAGTTTTGTAGGTTTAGTGGTCGCAAGCGTGACTACCTGACTTACTGAGCGTGAATGAGTAGTGTTATTGGGTTTGCCCTGTGGTTTGCCTGAAGTAAATTTTGCTTCTTAAATGTCTTTGGGTTTCCCTTTAGACAATTCTCAATTTCTCAGTAGGTACAAGCATGGACTTAAAATTTGCGCTCTGTGAATGGGAAAGAATAATAAAACGTATAATATGGTTGTCGCTATTGCATGGGACTTAATAACGTAGGTAATAGGCGCAAATGATTTACCCCCTACCGTCCCCTCCGCGGAATATAGGCTTGATTTGACTTGTTGAACAGCCAACTGAAGGAACACATCATCGCGGACATTTGCGGTGAACCAATTTTCGACGAGTGATTCACCGCAAATATCCGCGATGGTACATGTAAAGCTGCTTTGTAGGACACTCAGTAGGTCAGGGGGCAGCTAGATCTGTCAAGGTGGAATATTTTAGTATCAAAAAAATTTCTAGAAACTTTCACATTTTTGGCTTAAACCCAAGCTAACGTCGCTCGAGAATTCAGAGCTCTTGAAAGGCAATATGAAGAGGGTAATCTTCCGACAAAGCAGGTCGTCCCCCAATAATGCAGAACCCGTCTATTGAGACACCTACCTACTTACAGTTTATTGCATCGCAAAGTTGCGCAACGAGGACGCATTTAAATAGTTATTAGATAATATATATGGGCTGATATTAATCTTTCTATACATACTTCATACAAATAAATAAAATTGAAGTGTCTATTTGTAATGTCAAAATAACAGCTTTTTATTAAATGTATTTGAAAGTATATACGATACTTATAATAAAAAACAATTTTTTACATTTTTGCCTCGTCTGGCTAATCTCCGAAACGGCTGGACCGATTTTGACGGAACTTTCACTTGCAGATAGTTAATGTTATAAGGAGAAACGTAGCCTACTTTTATTTTAGAAAAATAAATTTAGGGTTCCGCGCAAAAAAAAAAAAATGAAAACCCATGAATTGTGAACAATATATCTGGAACTAAAAATTCTTATTGCATTTGGTTTCCCAATTCTCGAGGATAGTTATAGGCTATTTAACATCACGCTACGATCCATAGGTGCCGAGCAAAAAGAAAAAAAAATCGGAAAGAACGCTAAATGAAAACGAAGTAATCGCGTGGGCGGGCGTCGTTGCAACGCGGCGCGGCGGGTCGAGGGACGAGGGAGTTTTATTAAAATGTGGCTGTTATTTCAGTATATTGTGTGTCTTATGACGTCCACGGGAAGTCGCGAAGTCCCGGGGCACAGCTAGTTAATAATTAACTGATAAAATTAAATCTGTATGCTCATTCAGTAATGTTTAATAAGTTGGAAGTTGTAATAAAATACTGTAGGAGAGCTTATTGATAAAGCTTACTTAAAAGTTAATAATAAATTCATTGGAATAATCGTGCTTTTTGGTACCTACTTTATATAAATATTCATCCTGAATTGGGCACAGGGTGAAATAGCAGGGATACAGAGATTTTTCTGGCCATTACAGCAGTGGCGCAGATACAATCATCATTAGAGGGAAGCCGAAGAAAAAATTGTTCAGTTCTCATAAACTCAGACGAAAAACTGTAGGTTTTTAATCTTATGATGTATTAAACTGGTGTTAAATATAATTATGTAATGTGATGTGATACACAGTTACACACACAGGTGGACCATAGTATTTGGCAATAGTACCTATACATTAAGAAGAGTGGTTGTTCCGAAGGGAAGCCGATAGGAATCGGGTTGTATGAAGGCTTCGCCCCTGGTATACAACGGATGTTTTGTAGCTTAGTTCGGAAGTGATTTGGAAAAACATGGATTTGACGCTGTGGCTGGTGTGTGTTCTACTAAAATTACTAGAGCATCGAATAAATAAACGACACTCTAGGAACTAGTAGTAGTAGTGTAGGTATGAGTGAGTTATGCCCGACTCGTCACTGTTCTGATTGCGCACTATTACTCCTTATAAGAAGTCCCAACTATTTTAGTTATCATTAAAAACAAATGAATGTTTATTTAGTGTTGATATTTCCGCTTCGTAATCATTATAAAATTGCTTGTTGCTAGGTACCATCGCAGATACTGGCGGTGAACCATTTTTCAACCTTATATCTATGGTGCAGTGGCACAGCTACAATTATCATTAGAGAGAAGCCGAAGAAAAAGTTGTTCAGTTCTCATAAACTCAAACAAAAAACTGTTGGTTTTTAATCTTATGATGTATTATTTATTTATATATATTTCATTGTACACCAGATTATACATTACATATAGATACATTTATTTCATTCATTTTATTTTTATTAATTTTTTTTTTTTGTATTAAACTGGTATTAAATATAATTATGTAATGTGATGTGATACATAGTTACACACACAAGTGTACCTAATTATTTGGCAATAGTAGACATTAAGAAGAGTGGTTGTTCCGAAGGGAAGCCGATAGGAATCGGGTTGTATGAAGGCTTCGCCCCTGCTAAGGTGATAAGGTTGAAAAGTGGTTCACCTCTTGTGTCCGTGATGGTACAGTGGTTGTGAAAATAACATCTTGCGCTCGTCAATCCGTCAGTCAAGCTTGGTGATTATAGCAATGTTCGACATGACCATATGGGAGGTCATACTTATTATGTAGTCGTTTAAAAGGCTAATATTAAATATCAAGAGCAGTGATGGCCCAGTAGTATTGGCCCCAGCTTACGAGTTATAAGTTGTGGGTCCGAACCCAAGCAGGCGCTTTATTTTGTGTAATTTATTTCATCACCACTTCTCTAAAAACGGTGAAGGAAACATCTTGAGGAAACCTAGAACCGAAAATTCGAAGACATGTGATATCCACCAATCCGCACTGGGCCCAAGTGGTGGATTACGGCCCACTCCCTCTCACAGAGGGGAGGTCTGTGTCCCAGCAGTGGGAACATTATAGATTTTTACTAATACTAAGTTATGTCAAAAGCAAACCTAGCCTAGTCTTAAGCAATGTCAAAGGTTTTTGTATCAATAAAGATTTATTTATTTATTTATTCAAGATCCCGCCAGTGTAACTATCTGTGTCATATCGACCGTTATAAAAGTATACTGTATCATAGAATGACAAATATAATTGATGACTAATATCGAAAGATTTCTTTCGTTCTAATTATTTTGTTCCTTTCTCGTAAACAAAATCTCTCATCATACGATTTAGCATCCCAAATACACTCCTTTGCAAAAAAAAACGGGCGCTTTTGAGTTTTCTACATTATTGGTAATAATTTATTTCTAAAGAGGTTTTAATAGCCAAACTATATTACTGGCATTTAATAAAGAATCTGGGTATGAAAAAAAGTTAATTCTAAATTCGAAACTTTCGCTTTTAAAAATAAGAATCACTTTTTCAGTTTGTGAATTTTTACTTACTTTTCGTGGGTTTGTTGTTAAAAGGTTATCAGGCAACTGAAACTAACTAACTCGTTATTTTTAATAGAATAATTTATATTTGTCGCATATTCCTGCCTTATTTTAGTGACTCAGGCGCTGAGGAACCGCAAATGCAGTTACATAGACCTCAAAAGAAACCTTGAAGAGGTACGAGCAGCACAAGTTAGCCTATAGACTGTGAGGAGGAGGCTTTTAGCGGCTGATATACGCAGTCGACGACCAGCGTGGGCCCCCAAGTTACTCATATATAATCAAATAATCATTCTTCATTTTTTGTATGAAAATTAAACAATTAAGTAATTTAAGATAATTAAAATGATTTTTCAAAATTTTCGAAGTATGTAGTTCGTTAAAAGCATAAAGTATCTAATGTGTCGTCCGACAGACGGCTTCTAATTTTCCAGGCTACATAACCAGCTGCAGAAAATAATCAGCCTCCACACTAGTAGGGACTACAGAGCGCAAACAAATGTCTGCAAACTGTAAGAGTTCTCCCTTAAACGCCCTGAAAAACACATCCTCCGCTTCGAAAAACACATGTATTCAGGCTTCTGTGCAATCTCGTTAAACTCACGAGATCTCGTTCGATTTTCGGCCGTGATTAATCTCGGTTAATATAGCCGAGATCTCGCAAGAACGAGATTGCATTCCCTAGACCAGATTCGATTACTCGAACGAACCCAAAGATTCACACTAGCCCCTGTAGCCTCATGCTTCAGATACCATTGCATATCAAGGAGTAGACCGGTGGGCGCGATAATGGTAGGGAAGATGTGCCCTTAGAATATGGAATAGAATTGTGGAGAGACAGCATAGGTGACATTTGTCTATGGATGGGCACCTTTTACCGACGTCGCCGCCAGGTTGGTTCATGTCCAGCTTCACCGGTGAATCTTTTAGCGGGGTGAAACAGCTTTCTCGACCCTTTTCTTCTTGGTCCAGAGTATCAGAGTGTCCAGGGCACGGTCAGCCCGTTACTCGTTGTTATGTCCAGCTCAGCCGCGGTACAAGTTCGACCTGTAGCTCGCCACTGTTCACCTGAGGTTGACGCGATTGCAGATCACGTCGGGGTCACCACTCAGGGGATATAGTGAAAGGCACTCAACCTTAAATAAAAAATAATCTAAAATAACTTAAATACGTATGTTGTTTACTCACCTTTCTTACTCCCTATTCTGTATACAAATTTAAATCATACCCTTGAATCACCTTAGCAAATTGTTCTAGTGGTTTGCGTAAAAACAAACACTTAAGGGTAGGTATAAAACTGCAGACACCTTTGCAGCTCTCATCATTAAAACGGACGTGTTTACGAAGTGCTTAACGAGTGAAACAATTGACGGCAACGGGGTGTCCTGTGGGATGGCTTGGTGTACAACATAAGCGGTAGCGGGGAGAGAGTGTTAGGTACTTACATGTTATTCCATAATACCCCATACTCAATACATAATAATATGTATATTGCATTCCAAAATGTGAACTTAGATGACCTACCGGTTTTCCAAAGACAGCACAGCAAAGAGCTGGTCTAGGCGCCAAAAGAAAATTCACAAAAATTCCCTGTTTACTAACAGGCAGATCGAATTTGGTGATCTGTCTCATTTAGGTACTGTATTAATCCATAGTGTCGTGAATGGACCATGTAGCGGCACTGATTCCAGGGATTAATATTTTGCTTAAAACAGTTTTTAGCGGTGATTATGATTATACCCGAAAAACGTTTTTTTTCCTTATACGATGTGATATTATAATTGAAGAGTTCGACCCCAACTCCGATGAGGAACAATAAAGAACATTACACAAAACATTTAATTTTTTATGTCACGATGCAACTACGGTGCTACCGTGACGTAGTACCGTATCCGCGACAGTAATATTGCAGCAACACGATCTAATCAAATCTGCTCGAGTTTAATTTATAAAATTTTATGCCTACTGCGTTTATTAGTTAACGACTGCGTTATTAACCAATTATAATATGGATTTAATAAAGTTTCTTGATTTTAATGCAGGTTATTTAGATCATCCAATTCCTACGAATATACAACACTACATTTAAAATAATAAACACACAATAACAAAACAATTAAATCCCCGCTCGCGCTCACTGCTCACCTCGCGCCTGATAGTACTTCTGAGATAACATCTGGGCGGGCCGCCCGCCCGACAACGCAACCAGTAGCAAGTCCGCGCGCGTACGAAACAAACGTACACACAATCATCTCTTATCATTATCACTAAATAATCGACTAAATAAATCGTCACTAGGAAATTATCGACTATTCAGAAAAAAAGTGATGTGATTCTAAAATTGAAATTAAAAGTGAAGTGAAGTGCTGGTTGTTGAGAAAAAAGTTTGGATGTGAAAACTTTTTGTAAGTAGTTTCTTTTTCTGTTGTTTTACATTGGAATGCTTGACCAGGAATTTTGTGAGTAATTAGACTAGAATTTTTTTATATTTATTCAGGATTTCGTTAAAGTAAGAATTTATTTTTTACTTTAAATGCGTGTTTTTAGTTACTTTACGGTAAAATATATTTATTTTCTCAAAAGAATTACAATTCACTTATAGAGACTTTGACAAAAGTATCAAAGCAAGTTACTACCGAGAAGTTTGCTGAGAAGTAGATGCCTATGAGATTGGTAAAAATAAAAATAAAAAGAGTTTTTTTTATTTAAAATAAGGTTGCAAAAAGAAAAACAGAATGTGTTTCTGCAGATATTTGGTTATTTTATAACGATAATAACAAGTATCGACTGATTGAGATGTTTTGAAGATGACTCCAATTATATTGGAGTGACATTTAATTTAAATACTAATTGCCAGGCGAGAGATATTCATACTCTTCTATAAACAAACGATAATAAGTCAATTGTCATACAACTTGGCACCGACTGCGTTCTTTGCAAATTCGTTCATCACAACTGTTAAAATATTTATTGAGCGCTTGTATTTAATCAAAAATATATAATTACATTTTAACAGTAAAATAGTACACGAACCCGAAAATCTGGGATTTACAAAGCCCAATTACTGAAACAATAGGTAGGTACTCGAACAGTTTTGGAGCTAAATCGAAAGCAGTTTCAGAAAGAATTCGTAATTTTTTCAAATCGAACTTTCAAGCTGCTTTGCAGTTGATTACCAGAAACTCATTTCTGTGTATGGTATACCTGTGGCTTAGGTAGTGTTTATTTTATTTAAAACAAAGTGAACAGTAATTTAACAAACATAATATGTTACGTAGGTACTGTACCGTATGTTTGTTAAATTATTTATATATTTTGTTTAGGTAGGTACCTAAACATACTTATACAATGTATCGTCAGGGAAATTAATTGTTTAGCCAATTGACTACCAACTTAAACTGCCCCTGTATTCAAATCACAACTGGCATTATTTGACAGTTGTATGAAACGTCTACAACACGGCAATTGACGTTGTGTATCAATTTGACCAAGTTTTCCCGGACTGTAGCTAAGTGTTACTTATGTAGGTTAAAGACACCCCAAAACAGAACTTTCATTTAGACCAATTTATCCTTTTGTTATATCCTTCAGTTACAATAAAGCTATCTTTATTATTTCGTCCACAAAGTTATTACGTATATTTCGGAGACGCTGCCTCTACCGAATCATATCATAACTCATCCTTAACAAGACTGTCATCATTGTTCTAATGTGCAGAATTGAAATACGGATGACATTTACGTTAGCTGAAATACTTATTGCGCAGTGTATCCTAAATTGATTTCTGTTAGTGTTATCATCATAGTAATTTCAACTAACTGGTCCAATTTTACGAACATTTCAGAATTGGCTTCTATTTTCAGCGTCTTGTGTTAGTCATACAATTAAATACTGATTTCGGCTTACTATTGTTGCGGAAATTTAACTGGCATATTACCAACTAGAAAGATAAAATACTCTTTATTATGTACACCATAAAAATTACAGATATAAATGTAGAAATTTTACACAGAGTGACACAATGGGCGGTCTTATCGCTGAAAGCGATCTTGTACAGGCAACCTTTGGATGGATTAAAGGGAGAAGGAGAGACAATACTGTAGGTAGTCAGTGGTGTACGAGTTACATATATTTACAATAAGTAATAATAAACATGAAGCAAGAGCAAGGAACTTTATGTAATGATGATGTTTAAGGAGAGAGGAAGTGTTTTGTCATTTTACTGCTTAAGTTTAATATATAATTTTCGTCTTTGTTTATTAACGTGTTGATGTGAACCGCCTAAATCGATATTGTTGGACATTGAGCTTGGATCAACTTTGGCGATTGTGTATTAAGTGTTAGGTTACCTACACGTAAATATTGTCCGTCAGCATTATAGTATTATCCTGTTGATAACTACCTACTTATACTGGGGTAGGTCTGCGAAGAGCTTAGGCTAGTGCGAGGTCAGAGAAGATCGCATAGCAGATGATTTTATGATGACAACTTACAAATTTAATAAATAAAATTGAAGTGTCTGTTTGTAATGTCAGACCAACAACTTTTTACGTAATGCATATGAAAGTATATTATTATACGGTACTTATAACAAAAAACCAATTATAAAAATTTTTGTCTGCCGTTTTGGAGATTAGCTGGAACAAACAGACAGATCTGTTTGTTCCAGCTAATCTCCAAAACGGCTGGACCGATTTTGATGGGAATTTCACTGGCAAATAGCTGATGTTACGGGGAGTAACTTAAGTTTTTATTTTAGAAAAATAATTAGGGTTCCGCGCAAAAAATATAAAATCCATGAAATTGAGAACGAAAAGTCGGATTTGAAAAAATCTTTTAGCATTTAGTAGCCCAATTCTCGAGGATAGTTATAGGCTATTAAAAATCACGCTACTACTCTTAGGAGCCGAGCAAAAATAAAAAAGTCAGAAAGAACACTAAGCGAAAATGAAGTAATAGCGCGGGCGGGTAATGCAACGCGACGGGTCGGGGGACGAGGGAGTTTTATTAAAATGTGGCTGTTATTTTAGTATACTGTGTATCTTACGACTTCCACGCGAACGAAGTCGCGGGGCATAGCTAGTTGAATAATAAACTTTATTTTTAACCCTTTATAGGGCAGAAACGAAATTTATGATTGTATTACACACGTACATAACATAACATAACATCACGCCTTGTTGCCCCGAAGGGTTA
This sequence comes from Fissipunctia ypsillon, assembly GCA_947568875.1. NCBI lineage: Eukaryota > Metazoa > Arthropoda > Insecta > Lepidoptera > Noctuidae > Fissipunctia > Fissipunctia ypsillon. Next base: position 6,180,442 of record OX387659.1, on the reverse strand, counting down.
GGCAGAGGTGTACCTATAGTAGGTACACCCACATTTCGCCAGTTATGTTTAAGTCCCATGTAATAGGGGGTGAGCCTATTGCCATCAACCGGGCACAAATCTAGACTCCGGGCTGCTACTGAGAAATTCCAGATAGAAAAACCCAATAACACTTTGCCCGACCTGGGAATCGCACCCAGGACCTCACGCTCAGCAGTAGCGCTTGCAACCACTAGACCAACGAGGCAATCTCAGATTATATTAATAATACATAAATTAAATAAATAGAATTAAAGATAATTTGTTTTATAGATGTATGAACGTAAACGAGGCAAAAGGAGCATGTAAGGATCGTAGCATGTGGCGTTCTGTAGTTTCTGCCTACCCCCATGGGAAGAAGGCGTGAGTTTATGTATGTATGTATGTAAACTTAGTTGACTAATCTAACTTTAAGGTCTATTTTATCAATAAAAAATCGACCTTAAAGTTAGACTAATCGGGTGGTTACAGGCGCTGTGCGTTTCTCCTGTAAAGGGTGTACAAACGAGCCCGCGCGAGCACACTCGCAAGCGCTTGAGGAGTCGTTTGATGGCTGCGTCGATGTTCGGAGAAGTTTGCACTATATTGCACTGAAACAACGTCGACTATGGAATATTAATAGAAAATTCTATGCTATGCGCTCTTTTCGGTCTTCAGCGAGTCTTACTTTAGAACTTTTGACGCGTAAGAAAATTGAATAATATCTATCACCTTCACCACCAACCTGTTATATTATATCACGGTCAGAACATGTACCACGCGTGTGTGTGTGTGTGTGTGTGTGTGTGTGTGTGTGTGTGTGTGTGTGTGTGTGTGTGTGTGTGTGTGTGGCCTGATCATATCACGAAAACCGCAGAGAAATTATTTTGTAGACATGAAAGGAAAACTCCACCATTTTATATTTTACTGAGTTTTCTTTTAATAAAATCCTAAATTATTTTCGACCAAGTTGTTATAACCACCATACCAGCCGGTCCGACTGTATTGTTGTTATCATTCATATAAATTATTTGATATTTATTTTGTTAATGAAAAATATTTTCAACTGAGCGTGCGGAAAATGGAAATGTAGGTACTAAGACGCTCCAATCCTGGATTACGGTAAGCCTCTTTGGGCGAACCTTGGAAATTAATATCCAGGTTAAAATATAGAAAAAATCGTTATACCTACCACGCGATTTACTGAATTATCATTTGTGATTTTTCCACCGAAGCAGAAAGAAATTGAATTATTTATTTTCTTGGAAACTTTATAGTGCCTTGAAAAGTTTTTCACACAATGAAGGTCTAGATATTTTCTAAGTCGCGGCTATTTACCTGATGGGATGTCAGAGTAGTTGCAAGTAGCGATCAGTGTGGTCAATACCCTCTCATACAAAATGATTTGTAGTAGGTAGGTACAGTATAACTGTTTTCACTTACCCAATATGGTTCAAGAAATTTATTTCTCCATAAGAAATTACAAGGATTTCACTTACTTGGGAACATTTTTTAGAACTTAAAATATAATATTATAAAAAAGTCATCATCATCATCTGCCTAGCCTTTTTTTCTCAACTATGTTGGGGTCGGCTTCCAGTCTAACCGGATGCAGCTGAATACCAGTATTTTACATGGAGAGACTGCCTATCTGACCTCCACAACCCAGTTACTGAGTAATACGATACCCCTTAGTAAGACTGGTTGTCAGACAGATAGTATTATAAAAAAGTAATTTAGAAAAATTAAATCGACTTCAATAAATAAATTAACTCAAAATTATAAAATAACTTTAATTTCGGGAGTCGGTGTCTTGAGATCTTCAATTTAGTTTTTTGCCACCGACTTCCCAAATTAAAGTTGTTTCATAATTTTGAGTAAATTTATTTTTGAAGTCGATTTATTTTTTTTAAATTACTTCTTTATTTCGTAATTTTTAGTTTTAAGGAAAAACTGGAATATATGTTTGTAGTCGTTAATAGTTTTGTTGTAAATATTGCAATAGAATGTGACCAAGGTTTTGAGATGTTTTCCCTTTTACACCACATACCCGTAGCTCGTATCAATAAGCCAGGCCGTCACATTGGCCCCTAGTCGCCGCAGGAGACGCCCTGGGCGTCAGGAATTGACAGCCGATTCCCGGCCACCGTAGGCACGGGCTTGCGAACGGCGAGCAATGGGTAGCTCGCCGTCCGGTAAGGACCAAGCCCGAGTCGACGGCGCGTTGTGTTCCACGCGCGCCTCAAAGAGATGTCAGCACTATTGACGGGGTCCGCTAGGGCCGATGCCAGCTAGGGTTGCGGGATGTTCGAAAGAGTTACCGTGGCCCCGGCACAGGCAACAGAAGGAACACGGGTGGGTTTTAGTCAGTAAAAGTCTGACACGCCCTCCCGCTCCGCCCAGAGCGGGAGAAGTCATTTGATGATTTCCCATCCACAAAAAAAAAAAAAAGCCGTCACATTTAGTTACACGTATTAGTTCATATCTTGAAAACTACTAAGCCGATTTGGATGAAACTTACACTGTTCCGTAAGTTGAAGTAAATGTAAGCCAATAAAAAAAAATTGTCACAATTCGATTAATAGTTTCGGAGAAATGCGTGCACAAACATACATACATATAAAAAATTGTATATTTGTTTGAAATCCCTTAGGAGATTATCATATTATGTGTATATATTGCAGTTCCAATACATACAGGTAGGTAGCAGCAGGGCTGTAGGTATTGCAGTTACATACATACGTGTCGAATTCATAACCTCCTTTTTTTTTGAAGTCGGTTAAAAACTTTGAAATATGAACTAAGCAGGTATTGTTTTTTTTAACACATCATTGACTAAATACCATTTAACTGATGCGTAGTACGTACACGCAATCGGTGTGCGTGTATGACCAGATGTATGAGTATGAACGTAAACGAAGCAAGAGGAGAATGTCAGGATCGTAGCAGGTGGGGTTCTGTAGTTTCTGCCTACCCCCATGGGAAGAAGGCGTGAGTTTATGTATGTGTGTATTTAACAGATGACACTGAATGATAATATGTGTATCTGTGTGTTAATTATAATATTTTATGTATAAAGCTAAATATAAGTTGAATATAATATTTAATTGTGGAAGTTTATACTGTGATACTCACTACATGTAGTATTATTAGTTTTAAGTTGTCTTGCTGCGCCCTAACAGGGTCATGTACCGACTCACTAGTTTAAGCCTAGCGTGTAACTATGGTTGTGTACATTGTGCATTAAATAAATAAATAAATAAACCCAGTTATCCACGAACTCCCGCGATAACGAATAACCAAATACGAGTAATAAGTGGCCCATATCCCTTACACCTTACACGCCTACCTACATTTTAGGAACGTAAATTAAATAACCTTCAAATTACGTTTCGATATAGCCACTTTGATCTTTAATTTTATACATAGGTATGTTCATGTGGGTATTGAAGGGCGTCTCCGCGCGGGCTAACGATCTATGTGATAACTGAAAATTATGCGGAACAAAAATTTTGAATTTCAGTGAAAAAACGAGTTTTTGGAAACACTGTCATTTTTAACAGACTTCTCAAAAAAAGGAGGTTATCAAAATTATACGTATGATACTCACATATTATTATGATAATCTATTAGGGCTTCCCAACAAATATACCTACCATTTTTTATCTCCGAAGCTGTTAATCGGATTGTGACCATTTTTTTATTGGTTTACATTTACTTCAACTTAGGGAACAGTGCAGTTTTCAGCAAAATCAGTTCAGTAGTTTTCAAGATACTAATACAGACTAATACGTTTAAGTGTGACGGCCTGGCTTATTGATACGAGCTACGGGTGTGGGTGTCAAAGGGAACATCTCAAAACCTTGGTCAAATTCTAGTGCAGTATTTACTACAAAACTATTAACTACTTATTACAAACAAGTATTCCAGTAAAATTACAAAATAAAAAAGAAATTAAAAAAAAATTAAATCGACTTCAAAAAGAAACTAACTCAAAATTATGAAATTACTTTAATTTCGGAAGTCGGTGGCACAAACTAAAATACAGATCCCAAGACAACGACTCGCGAAATTAAAGTTTTTTCATAATTTTGAGTTAATTAATTTTTAAGCCGACGTAACTTTTTTAATTAAGTACTTATCTTATTTAAATAATGAACTTTTCAATGATTAATGAATACTAAAAATATATCTGTAGCAATTTGAAAATATTTTGAATTTTTCCTCAGACACCTTTAACCGCCGAACCCAATAACCCATCTATCACCAGTTAAAACCTACTTAGCTATGATTTTAACGTCCCAATAATCTATAAGAGTATAATACAGTATAATTCTATCTGTCCTTATGGACAGATAGAATTATACTGTCTATCATCAATAGCGATCTGTCTTTTACTGAAAATAGGTTATTGGGTTCGGCCGTTAATCGTATTGACACCTAATTGAAGCTTAAAGGCGAAAAAAAAAAAAAACATATATATATACGTGACGAATTAAGAACCTCCTCCTTTTTTTGAAGTCGGTTAAAAATGGCACCGTGTTTAGCGCTACAAGGTTCTTTTGGCGCGTGGCAAAAGTCAGAACCAACGCCGCCATCTTCTTTTTTCAATACATTTTTCAATACATTTCACAAAAGAATTGCGCAAATGTTTCACCAACAGCGCCCCTTGTCAACATCATTCGAGCGCCAACAGATCCAAGTAGCACTGTATACAGGGCATTTTTTTTAATCATTATCCAAATTTTTGCAGGGTGAAAAAATCAGCTGATTCATACAAAAGTTCCAAAATCGACCAAAATGTATGAAACAGCTGATTTTTTTTCGTGATTTCAGAGTTGGTCCTATAGTGAAAGTTGTTCGTATTCATGGGTAGAACAGCCTGCGAAAATTTGGATAGTGATTAAAAAATGCCCTGTATAAGGAAGGGCATTCAAAGGGCGTTCAGTAGTTTCTGTTTTTGAGTCAGTGCGGTGTAATAGGGCTGTCATGCTTGTGTATATCTCTCAATCTGTACTGATGCAGCCATGTACTGCTAATAAAATAAATAAATAAATAAAAAAAAAAACAAAAAAACATTACTATGTCTTTTTGTTTTATTGGTCAACGCTTAGAGGGGCGGTAAACCGATGTCATCGTGTGCACGGGATTTTGTTTTCGCGGTGGTCAGATGTACGGTTCCGTAACAGTTGTATGTACTACAAGGGTGGTAAGCTCCGGCAATTGGGACTCGAGGTGGCCTTGCACAAGTCCGAGTCCATGTGTTTTCATGGTCCTCGGAACGCGCCACCATCGGGTTCCCAAATAACGGTAGGAGGGGTTCTCATCGGTGTCGAGTCGACGATGAAGTACCTGGGACTCGTCCTCGACAGCCGGTGGAATTTCGTGGAGCATTTCCGACGTTTGGCTCCCAGACTGGAGCGGGCCGGGGCTGCCTTGGGGCGGCTCCTGCCCAATCTGGGGGGTCCAAACGCCTCCTGCCGGAGGCTCTACGCGGGGGTCGTGCGGTCCATGGCCCTTTACGGAGCTCCGGTGTGGGCGCGTTCCGTGAGGCGACGACCGGTACGTCGATTGAACGCGTCCCAGAGGGTCATGGCCATCCGGTTAGCCCGGGGATACCGCACGGTCTCCGGGGAGGCGGCGAACCTCCTTGCCGGATTACCGCCATGGGATCTGGAGGCAAAAGTCCTCGCGCACATGTGGGAGTGGCGCGAGGAGGCAGGACGCCGGGGCGTAACTCTGTTGCCGCGAGAAATCGTGGCACGGCGGACAGAGCTCCGGCAGGATCTCATGGCGGCATGGAGAGTGCGATTGTCGCAACCCAGCGCTGGGCACGCCACAATTGCGGCGATAAGTCCCCTCTTTGAGGAGTGGCTGGAGAGGCGCCACGGCGTCCTCACCTTCCGCCTGACGCAGGTCCTCACCGGACACGGGTGCTTCGGGAGGTACCTGTTCCGGATAAGGCGGGAGGAAACGCCCGGGTGTCACCACTGTGTGGATCGCCCGGAGGACACGGTGGAGCATACGGTGGAGGTCTGCCCGGCTTGGGCGGAGCACCGCCGTGTCCTCGCGGAAGCGATCGGCGGCGGCGATCTCTCGCGTCCGGCCCTGGTCCAGGCCATGGTACGGAGCGAGAGTGCATGGGAAGCCATTACCTCCTTCTGCGAAGCAGTAATGCTCGTGAAGGAGGAGGCGGGACGCGTGAGGGAGAGGCAAGCTTTGCACCCTCACGCCCCTAGTCGCCGCAGGAGACGCCCTGGGCGTCGGGAATTGGCAGCCGATTCCCGGCCACCGTAGGCGCGGGCTTGCGGACGGCGAGCAATGGGTAGCTCGCCGTCTGGTAAGGACCAGGCCCGAGTCGATGGCGCGTCGTGTTCCACGCGCGCCTCAAAGAGATGTCAGCACTATTGACGGGGTCCGCTAGGGCCGATGCCAGCTAGGGTTGCGGGATGTTCGAAAGAGTTACCGTGGCCCCGGCACAGGCAACAGAAGGAACACGGGTGGGTTTTAGTCAGTAAAAGTCTGACACGCCCTCCCGCCCCGCCCAGAGCGGGAGAAGTCATTTGATGATTTCCCATCCACAAAAAAAAAAAAAAAAAAAAAAAGGGTGGTAAGCTCGGTGGATCAAGTTGCCAGAAAGTTATACGTTTATTGGCTTTTATCATTATGGGCTGTGTTTTCTTGTTGTACCTATTAGCTGTGGAAGACCGATTTGTTACCAAATATGAGCCACTAAATTAGTTGCAGTGAGTGTAACTTGCGTATTCTGAGTCAGTTCATTTTAAAGCTTTTTGTTTTTAACTAGAATATACATACAAGGTGTAACTTAAATAACGCACAACTTCTTAAGAGGTTCATCACGATGAACAACTTTTGCTATGGGACCAAACGTGAAATCGTTAAAAAAAATCACATCGACGGCGAAGTGCCAATACCTCCTAACTGACTCCTAACAAACATGTGAATAACGCCTTTAAATTCAAAACGATAAGGCGTTATTCGCATGTTTGTTAGGAGTCAAAAGGTTATTGACACTTCAACGTCGATATGTTCCCTACATTTAGGCGAGTCACGTGAACATAAATGTAGGGAACAGCTGTTTTTTTTCGAAATTTCAGGTTTGATCCCATAGTAAAAGTTGTTCATAATGATGAGTACAATGATCCCTTAAGAGGTGGTGCGTTATTTATGCTACACCTTGTATACTATACTATACAGGGTGGCAGGGACATCGACGCGCAACCTGTTACCATGGGTTCAGTACGTGATTCTGGACTCCACTGCGTTGAAATCTTTCGTCTGTTATTAAAAAACAAAATTAGCTGTTCCATACATTTTGACCGCGTAGGTATTCTATGAAACAGCAGTTTTTTTTTTGATAACCGACGAAACATTTCTACACTAGGGGGTCTAGAATCATGTGCTGTATTCATGGTTACAATTTGCGCGTCGAAGTCCCTGTTTTATAGGTACTTAAGTATTTACTGTGATGTTTTGTCTTGTGTTATACTGGATGATTTTTTTTACCGTCTCGAAATTTTTACAGGCTGTTCTACCCATGAACATGAACAACTTTCACTATGGGACCAACTATGAGATCACGAAAAAAAAATCAGCTGTTTCATACATTTTGGTCAAGTAGGTTTGAACCTTTTTATTAAACAGTAGATTTTTTTTTCGTGATTTCAGAGTTGGTCCCATAGTGAAAGTTGTTCATATTCATGGGTAGAACACCCTGTAAAAATTTCGAGACGGTAAAAAAAATCATTCAGTATAAAGATCGTTCATTCGGCAGCCCTCGAAAACATTTGTCTTATTAGTAGTGTGTAGTGTAGTGTTATGTGTAATTCTCATACATACAGAGCAGTGGCGCAGCTACAATTATCATTAGAGGGAAGCCGAAGAAAAAAATGTTCAGTTCTCATAAACTCAGACAAAAAATTGTTGGTATTTTTATATTTATGATGACTGCGTTAAACTGGTATTAAATATATATAATGTGATGTGATACACACATACAGTTATTTGGCAATAGTAGACTTTAAAAAGAGTGTTTGTTCCGAAGGGAAGCCGATAGGAATCGGGTTGTATGAAGGCTGCGCCCCTGATACAGAGCTATTCTGTAAAAAAAATCACCGTGAAAACTTAGGTGAAGTGAGTTTGAAGTGAGCTGTCAATCTATAGCATTAGGTGGGATGATACTTGACAGCTCACTGTTTTCACGGTGACATTTTTACAGAATAGACCGGCTGTTATATGGTTATAGTTATTGGTCACACATCGGCAAACGTTAGTTCAAAAATGAAACAGTAGACTATCAATCAATCGGTACAAGTGTCACAATAATCCGTCTCCCTCTCTCGACCTTGCACCGACAGAGATAACGAACTGATACACTCCATGTTTTATATTACCGGGTCATCTACAACATAATTATCTCTACTGATTTATTTATGATCTACTATATACTTACTGTTTAACTAGATGCTTCTGTTTTATTTATTGAATTCAAAAGGTATTGTGTATTTAGTTTTAAAAGAAACTGTTTTTTGCCTGTCTGTTAGTGCGTTTTTAACTCGAGAACAAAACTATCAGAATAACTTGTAAAAAAAAATTGGCAAAGTTTTATAATAGATATTTATTATAACTAGTTTTACTTTGTAATAAATACCTTTCTATATCCGTACTACAAATAGGCCAACATAATCAAATGTTGTGTTATTATTTTCATTAAAAATGGCCGACCATTTATCTAAAAGGTTTCGACCTACTGAGTCGTGTCATCCGTATTCAACACTATTTCACCCGCGCGCTCAAAACAATAAACAATTTGTGCTCACATCAATATTTTTGTATTCCGCTCGCATCATTGAAGCTGTCAGTGTTACGTAGGAGTAGATATGCTGCCTTATTTCTTTGAGAAAACGGAATCAGATTTTCTGAATATTTACGTGAAGAAAATTCAATGGAATTTTTGGATCGTTTGATGATATCCTTGAACCTTGATAATGGGTAGAAAATTGTGTAATCTGAGTAAATACAGGAATAATCCCCCAATATAGCGCAGGTTTTATATAATATTTCACAAGCTGTTTTAAAAAAAATATATTAAGAAAAATAAAGTTGCTGGATCCTTTGTAAGATTTTTGTCAAGATGTTCTTTGAATATTGTTAGCTCGGGAAATTCGTTGAAGGGTTTAGTCTGTTCAGTTGCGTCTTACCATCGATAGATCCTACCACGGCACCAGTACAATTATGAAAGTAGTCGAATGATTTAAACACTAAAAGGTGTTTCTTATCTTACTCGCCCATTAAAATTATTTTCGGTAAACTCGGTAAGAACTCGTAGGTATTGATAATAACACTGTAGATGATTTGAGCCAAATTATTATGTCCGGGTCAAGCGTTCCAATATTAACCCAAAACGTTGGATACCAAAACATCAGCTCGTTTATCTATACTAATATTATAAAGAGGTAAAATTTGTTTGTTAATTTTTATGTAGGGGGTAATCTGTGGAACTGCCAGTCGGGTTTGAAAAAATCTTTTTGCATTTGATAGCCCAATTCTTGAGAAAAGTTATAAGCTATTTAACATCACGCTATGACCATTAGGAGCCGAGCAAAATGAAAAAAAGTCTAAAAGAACCCTAAGTGAAAACGAAGTAATAGCGCGGGTGGACTATGCGATGCGGGGTGGGTCGGGGGGTCAAGAAATTTCACGCGGACGAAATCACAGGCAGAAGCTAGTAATGTATAATTTAAACATAATTAATTTACTGTTAACAACAGTAAGGGCAAGCCAATCCAATGATACGATTGGATAGAATTGGATTGGCTTGCCCCCCATTAAAAATAGCCTTTATTCCCTCTGATTTTCTTAACACGACTAAACTTACCAACATCCCGCTTAAAAATACATTCAACAGGCCCTCTGAGAATATATAATAAGTATGAAAATATATAATACCCGAATCAATAAGAAAAGAAACAAACTTAATCTATTCACGACTAAATTAAAAAAATAACGATTAATAAGTAACTGTTATTACAGTGTAAGCGAATATTTAAAACTTTAAATGATAAATCCCTAAAACTCATGTAAAATACACATTGTTTTTTTTTTAGAATAAGTTAGATTATAAGATAAACAATAGGTCCTCATCTCCCCCTACTATCTTTCTGTTGCTGCGCTCGACAGGGTCCACGCTTGTTTTTTGGCTAATGTTTACCACCTAAGCATATATACATTGTAGAATGCAATAAAATATTGAGTATTAATACATACATAAGTTAGTCTTCTGGTTATTAACCCTGCGTTATCAACTATCAGCTGGTCAGGCTGTCTTGCGACATAGGCCTCCTCTATTACTCTCCACTTATTCCTGTCTAAAGCTGTTCTTCGCCAACCTTTCGGCAGATCATCTTCCCACCTTTCGCCTGCCTCGCCCCTGATTACATAAGTATTAAACATAACTGGCGAAATGTACACCTACGCCTTTGCCTACCCCTTTGAATATAAGCGTGGCGTTATTTTACACGCTAATGATGCAAATAAAAATAAAATTTGACTGCATGACTTTTCTTTTCCCCATTTTTATCATGTTTGCAGTCACAATCCGGGGAGATACCCGATTGCGGGATCCCCCATTACGGGATTGGCATGTAATATCGATGGAGGGAAAGGGAATACGTTATTGGTTACTTGTAGATCACATACATATGTTAGTTTCCCATTGATATTGTATATGTTTTGCAGCTCACTAAATGTTCTTATTGATCATATTATTAAATAGGTAGTAATCTGTGTTAAGTGTCAAATGTATTTAAAATTGTCATATTTTGAATTTTTTAGTTCCGTCAGCCTCGATAGATGTCGTTGTATATTTTTCATTTTGTAGAGAATCGCGGTGTTAAGGACATACCAGAGGAATATTATAAATGAAAGAATTGTAAAAGGAGAAAGAATGAGAGAATACTGTTGAAGGTTAATCTTACCTTACTGTTTTTCTCAATTGAAGATTGAATGAACTTGTGAAATAGCTACGGTAACTTAAGTAATTACACACAAATTATTAACGTAAAAACAACAATAACTTTGCTACCGAGGAGAATTAATTACATTTAAAACTGAATTTTCATTAGTCACAAAAACTCGCTTCAAAAATTTTCATAGATCATCAAAACCCAATAGCCGTTAATTTCCTGTGATGTCACGATAAGTATGACGTAAAGGTGTGACGTCTACATGGGAAGGCAATAACATTCAGTTTGTTGATTGAAACTTGATCTAGAATTCTAGACGATAAAGTCAAAAATAGCTTAATACTCGTATATGATTGAGAGCAAAGTTCATGGTCGGAGCCCTAAGTAGAAGACCTGCGGGGTGATTGCGTAACACACTTACAATGGCACGGCCATTCATTTTGACAGCTTAACAACATTCATTGCGTTATTTACGTTGTTGAACAGATGAAGTTTTCAAACATATGAAGCAATGAATTGAGAATTTCCTTCAAAATCCTGCGGAATGTGAATGAATGTGAGTTACGCAATAAGGTTACGACGTGTTACGGCACCCTTATTGCTTAACAAACTCGTGATGAGAAATAGCTTTCACTTTGACTGTACAAAAGTAACCATACTTATTAGGAAAATTCGCCTCCTGAATAAATAAAAGCAATTATTTTAAAGATAAGATAAAATATATTCCTATATTTTTTAAGCCTTATTATTTTCCAAGATATTCATATTGTAACATTAAAAAGAAACTATAATGTGTTAACAAGATTCTAAGATAATTAAAATCATATTCCCAGAAACATCCAAGAAAAACATTACTCAAAGTTATAGGAAAATCGTAGCAAGCTATTAAATTCGTAGCAATGCTACGAGAAGTCGTAGCAAATTCGTAGCCACATTTCCTTTACTAAATATTGCTTGTTTTTTTCATGCTTATAGTGTTTGTTTGTTACAACAATACATTTTATTTATTTTAACAGCAGTAAAGCTTTACTACATAATAAGTTTTAGTTATAGTTAATGAAATTAAAGGAAATTGTTTATTCTGTAAATAGGATATCAGAATCACTTTTACACGTCATATTAAAAAAAAATAATAAGCTAGATAGAGTCGACATTTTGTATCTGACTACCCCAAGGAAGAAATGGCAAAACAAACTCAGAGTTCAGTCTCTTTTAAAGTCCAGCCATAATATTGGTCTGAACATGTGAGGACCATGTAGATTAGTGTCTAAAATGGTATTTTAAGGAAAGAACCATACATATTTGGGTTGACTATACAATTTCCAGTATATGCTAATCTCGCATTGTATAGGATTTCCGTACAATGGGAGGTCAGCTTATACTGGAAATGTATAGCTTGATATGTACTTTTCCCTTGTAAAAATCAAGTCGAGCTATTCTCGCATTCGAGCATTTCTCGCAGGAAAGCCACGCGACATGCCATAGTTTACGTGCGACTTGCAAAGAATAGTCGGCAACGACGAATGTGACATGTTCGAGTATAAACGCGAGAATTGGCCTCCAGGACGTTATAGATGGTGTGATCGATAGCGGTGTCAAATGTTTCACGGTTATGTTGCTTTTGCGATGAAATGCTTCTTAGACGTCACAGAGTGAATAGTAGATATATTAATATTCTGCGGAGTGAAATGACCTTAGAACAGCTACGTTGTATTATCGAAGGGATGAACTTACATATATGTAGGGTCGCAAACTTTGATGAATTACTTTTTTAACTTTACCAGAAAGTTATGAATCAGATATGTATCTATGTATATCTATACATATTATTAATTAAAGTCGCTTTTCGTGTCTGCCCGCGTTGTTCCTTTAAACTACGCAACGGATTTTGATGCGGCCTTTACCATAATTTAGAGAATTTATTCCGGATGGTTTTATATTTAGAATACATTTATATTAAGGGGGAAGGGCCAGGTAGCCCGCGAAATTCAAACTTTCTTATGTTTTTTGCAATTTGCAAGTCAGTATTATGATGTAAGTATTTTCATTAAAGTATCATTCGCGACCGTAACAAATATGCATTTACAGAATTATAACCATCAAAATTAGTAATACAACTCTATAAGTTTGTATAATCTTAATTGTCAAGATTTCATGAAAAAGTCATTCAATAGAATTACCTAGTGTTATAGAGTTGTATTGATGGCTTTCATTATAACAATTCTGTACATACATACTTTTTACGGTCGTGAATCATATTTTGATCAACATACAACCTAATACTGACTTGCAAATTGCAAAAAACGTAAGAAAATTTGAATTTCTCGGGCTACTTGGCGCTTTCGCTTAAACTAACATTATAATAAAGAAATCTCGATGAGTTGTCAAGTCGTAAAAACCGCTCGAAGCAGAAGCGGGTCGCTAGTATTTACACACAACATAAACATAACAACACGCTCAACAAAAACCTAAATTCAAACCTGGACATATTTCATAACTCCTTGACTGGCATTCGAAAAAAAATACGTAACTATTATCATTTAGTCACATAATTTCTGTTATACTGTAGAATAATGTATTTGAATTACGTGTTATGTTCACGTCCTTCATTAATTTGTATTCTCTTGTATTTTATTTTATTGTCGTTAAATAACTTTGTTTAATTTTAATTTTTAGTTTATAAGCAGCTTCTGTTCAATGTCTTATTTCTTTAAATGTTATGTACACCTATAATTTGTGTATACATTAGCAGTAATACTTTCCTAAATACTCTTATAAAACAATGTTGAATGTATATGCTGTTGGTGTTCTTTAATAAATAAATAAATAAACACGCCTTGTAGCCTTGGGCCGCTAGTATTTAACTAAATAAAAAGTACTCTAAATACCTGACTTTAGTCTTTTAAGTGTACCATCGCGGACATTTGCGGTGAACCACTTTTCGACCTTATTACTAAGGAAATAAGGTTGAAAAGTGCCGCAATGGTACCTACACAAACACTTTAAAAAAATAAGAAATTTATTTATTTTTATTGGTTCACACTGGTTTTATGTTAAGCATATCATGCAATAAATTATTATACATCAGTGCAACAATCACTTAAAGGTAAACACCGCATGCATAAGAAAGTTGTACAAAAAAACATATTAATTTACCTACATAAACTAATCTAGTTCTTAGTTAAATATCAAGACATTTAAATTTAAAGAAAGAATGTCTCATAACAAAATATTCCATCAACACATTTCCCTCCACGCGAATTAATGAAAGGTCATGAAGGGAGATTTTTATGAAAATTGGCTTTCAATTTACCCAAACTGTCAAAGTGGATATCAATTTCATCACTATAGCTATTAATGACCTTGCAGAACCTCGCGAATGGAGAATTTGCGCCTAGAACAGCGAGGCAATTGCGTAACACATCATCAATCTGAATAGGTTTCATTTTGACAGTTCTACAACATTTATTGTGTTATTTACGTGTTGAGCACGCAAATTTTTCGAACTTTTGAAGCAATGGATTAGCAATTTGCTTCAAAATGATTCAGATTCCGATTGATAATGTGTTATTGTGTTACGAAATTAGGGTGCAGTTCTTCTCTGCCGTGGGCAGAGTGGTATTATTTGACTGCAAAGAATTCTTGGGAGGGCACGGAAATTAAAAGCTTGCAATATTTGTGGACAGTCAATTTTATGGGCCATTACCCTGCATACAAACATTGCGTCAATAATGCATCGGCGTTTGTCCAGCGAATCCATTCTAAAGTAATTCAGTCGGCTACTGTACGAACGTACTGTTTTGGAAATTCCATTATTTAACGCCAGCAGCCAAAGAAAACGCTTTTGAACGCGTTCAAGACGCAGCGCGTGAGCAGAATAATGTGGCCACTAGATTACGCTACAATATTCCAAAATACTTCGACCCAAACTATTGTAAAGCATCAGTTTAGTTTTACAACTCCTGAACTGTTTACAATTTCTCATAACAAAACCCAGGATTCTAGAAGACTTATTAATAGTATTATTTATGTAAGGAATAAAAGTTAACTTCTGATCAAATACTACTCCCAGGTCCTTTATTGTGTCCAGCTCCGTAACCTTAACTTGATTGATGTAATAATCTTGCTCTACTGGATAATGCTTTCGTGTGAATCTCAAATGGTAACATTTATCAGGATTAAGTTCCATCTGGTTATTTTGACATCATTGCACAAGTCTGTCTAGATAACTCTGTAAATCAGAGGCATCATCAGCATTTTACGACTTTGACAAACTTTAAGTCGTCAGCATACATAAATACATTACAATAAAGAAAGCAATAGGGAATATCATTAATAAAGAAATTATACAAAACAGGCCCTAAATGAGATCCTTGTGGCACGCCAGACGAGATGTAACGTATGGTTGATTGAAAATTGTTGATGACTACGTAGAAAGATCTATCCTTGAGATATGAGCTCAACCAACGATCCGGAACCGATCCGGTGACGATCCGGTGATACCATACGCTCTTATTTTGGCAATACGCATACCATGTGAGACTTTATCGAAAGCCTTAGTAAAATCTGTGTATATGACATTGGCTTAGTAACCTGAGTTAATTACGTTTGTTAACAATTCCATGAATAGTGTCAGGTTAGTTAGTACTTGTGGATCTTGACTCCACGAAGCCATATTGCTCTTCACTTAGGTACAGTTTTAGGTGATTCTGAATGTGGGGACATATATGCAAGACTCAAATATTTTAGCAAGGGTTGAAAGAATAAATATGGGCCTGTAGTTAGAGACTATGTCATCATTGTTTGACTTATGGATGGGAACAACCTTCGGTACCTTCCATTGTGAAGGAAATATTCCAGTGGCTAAAGACTTATTGAAGATAAGTAATAATGGTGAGATCAACTCAGCCGCACACTCGTGAAAAAATATTGGTGGTGTTCCATCAGGTCCAGCACCTTTATTGCAATCAAGGTTTTTAAATTTCTTATATAAGGCCTCCTCACTAATAACTGGATTATATAAACATAAACTATTGTTGTGATAGTTATGCAAGTTTGAATTTTTATTAGTGTCGCAACCATCCTGAGCAGGGCTATAGACAGAAGAAAAATAAGATGCAAAAAACTAACATATTTCGGTTCCGTCAGAGGATGTAGTATTACCATCAGTCATAGACAAGGGATACGGACTTGACCCTCCACGTTTGGTTTTTACATAAGTCCAAAACAATTTCGGGTTATTTGTTATTTCCTCTTCTACATTATTTATGTAACTGTTGTAGCAAAGAGTTTCAAGGTCGTTACAGCGTTTATTAATTAATCTTAACTCAATTTTATCCAACGGGTTTTTGTTAATATTGTAACCCTTTCTGATCCTATTTTTTAATTTAACATTTTAATAAGAGTCCGGTTAAACCACGGTGGAAATTTGCTCTTTGCTTGGCTGATTTAGTAGAAATAAATCTTTGTATTGCTGTGTTAATGATGTCGGAAAATACCTGCACCATCTCATTGACGTCATGCTGTCCCTCAAATAATCCCTCCCAGTTGAGTTCTTTTAAGTATTTACGAAAGGGTATGTAATTTATTTACGGAAATTAGCGCTCATAATATTATATGGAAGTCTGGGCTTCGTATTTAAAGAAATGTTAATATCTAAAGGTGGATGATGCTGATCAATGCTACATATCGAACCAACACTTTGGTTTACATTACACAAAGGATAATTACACCATACAAGATAAAGTATGCGACCAGAGGTGTTACTTACGTTGTTAAATTGATTAAACTTATTAACATGCGCAAAATCTAATAATGCTTCGCAAGAATTAGGTAACTTGAGACTATTACTAGAATTACTGACGTTTTTCCAGTTGATATTACCTAAATTGAAATCGCCAATGGTATAAACACATGAATCGTTAAGGTTTTTCTTTAAGGTTATCGTTAAATTTTCCAATAAGGGCATGCACAGGTGGTGGCAGGTATACTGTACAGAGAGCCATTCGTCGAAAAGACTTAGCTACAGGTAGATCCAAAGTAACCCAAAGGTCCTCATAATTACTTTCGAGATGCATAGCGCGTTTAGAATAATTTATTTTATTTTTTACAGATATCAATACACCCCCGCCCTCTTTGTTAATATTGACAAGTGCTTTCTCTATCTCTTTTGTAAACCACGTATTTATCGTCGAATAGCTCACTACTCAGAATGGATCTGTTAAGCCAAGTCTCTGTAAGAATAATTACATCGTAGTCATTACAACATACATTGCGATAAGCGATATGTGTTTTTGTTCGCAAATCTCTATCTACAGTTTTTGTATAATATTATATTTTCAAACTTTCGAATTTAAAACAAATAGTAGTTATAACAACGTGTAGGGATCGTCTAGTTTAAAACTGCACGCCCCTCCACTGCTTTGTGCATACACATTTCAAATGTTTGTACTGAAATTTTAGTGGAGGGGCGTGCAGTTTTAAAATAGTTGATCTCTACCTTTAGTTTATAAGAAAAAAAAAACAGTAAGAAATCTAAAATATACCTTTCCAAACAGTCGCCTACATGTTAAAAAGATACTTTCGGAGCTTCAACAAAAGTTTTAAGATATTCTTATTGAGTTTTAACTTAAGTTTTAAGTCTTATAATTTCTTGAATCTGGATTGTAAATTGGCCGGCTAGGGAGGACTGAGAGTTTCGCGATGTTTAAATAATTGTATTTATTGTTTTTTAGAGTTCAGTACTTCAAAAGGAAAAACGGAACCCTTATAGGATCACTTCTTTGTCCGTCTGTCTGTCTGACTGTCCGTCTGTCTGTCTGACTGTCCGTCTGTCTGTCTGCCAGTCTGTCAAGAGCCTTTTCCTCAGGCACGCGTGGAGGTACCAAATTGAAATTAATATCAAATACGGTCCCTTGGTCCGGTCTACGGTCCCTTGGAGCTCTAAAAACATCTAGCTTCTAACAACGCAATTAAAAAATACGGCCATTTATGCGACATATTATGATACTCACAAATAAATCAAAACTACTTCCCGTTGATCTAGATTTATGAAATTGGCAAGAAGCAAGGTCTCACAGCACAAGTAAAGGAAAAAGTCCGAAAATCGTTAATTTGCAGTTTTATGACATATTTTTTTTTGCGATTACAATCTTTTTGCAGTTGGAGAACTGACCGTGACGTATATCAATGTATGGGAGAATATGTTTTTCAACTACAATGTTAAGTTTGTTTTTGGGATAAATTGTTTTAAACTACGGAACCGTTCATTGTGCGTGGTTCGACACGCACTTGGCTGGTTTTTTTTTTTACTTAGATTGTGGCAAATGTAAGTAATCATTCAGCCTGACGTACGACACCCATATCCACTGGTCGTATTACCGCGGGGAGGTCATGGCGTGATATGAGGAGAGTCGGTTATGTATGTACGAGTGTGCAATCAAATGGCTTTAGAAACTTGATATAATCGTGAAAGAACTCGTTTTTTCTGAAATATTATGTAAAGGGATAGGAGTAGTTTGTTTGAAGTTTTTAGGGTTCCGTAGTCAACAAGGAACCCTTATAGTTTCGCCATGTCCGTCCGTCCACAGCTTAGCTCAGTGACTCCTAGAAACAGAGTACTAGAAAGCTGTAATTTGGCATGGATATACATATTAATCACGCCGACAAAGTGGTAAAATAAAATCATGAAAAAAACATTTAGGGTACCTCCTGTACCTACACGTAAAATAGGGATGTTTTTTTTCTCGTCTATCACATAGTGTAGGATGTTGTTGGATAAAGTGGGTTTGTGAAAACAATTTTTCGATTAAGGGATCCGTTTCTGAAATATTAAGTTTTAAAGTGCTAATTTTTGTTAGAGTCCCCCCCTCCCCCAGCCGCTAGTTAAAACGGTTATTTATGGATATGGGAAATGATTCACGGTAGTTAAAAGGAAAACTATCACAACTACTTGGCTTTACAAGTTAACGAGTAATAGTCGACCAACTTATATTTATAGTTGGAATGTATGAGAGAAGATGTTTTTCAACTACAACGTTAAGTTCGTTCTGGGGATAAACTCATCCCAACTACGGAACCCTACATTGTGCGTGATCCGACACGCACTTGGCCAGTTTTTTGTTTTTGTTTTTGGTTCTACAACTTTCGATTAAATGTTGTATTAATTGGTTTTTTACTGTTACAAAGCATAGTTTAGTTAGATAATCAAGAAAAAGTTGTACGTATTGTACAATACTCACAATATGAAAGTCTATGAAAAAATTGGTTCTCTAATAAAATATTTCTCCTCTAATTTTAATTTCCGATTGGTTTCATAGTGCCAAGTGCCAACACTTCAAATCGACTATCTGCGTCAGAAAAAGTCACGTTTACCTACTAAGAGTATTAATTTTCCGACAAAATTGCATACTTAATCTGTTAAGCAAATATTGCAGATATTTAATAAACACAATAGGTAGGATACCGTCACAAAATATTGTGTTTTAGTGGGTTTTTCATATCACTCGGTGACATTTTAATATTATCGGCATGTCACGTGCGATGGCAATTTTGTCTGATAACAATAGAGCATGGCTATGTCTTTATTCTACACTAGCACATTGCCCGCGACTTCTTCACAACACAAAATTGAACACCCCTCCACCCCTTTTAATCGGTAGTTTTGAAAAATTAATAATTAACATCCTTTTACTTATTATTACATACAAACATAAACTCTCGCCTTCCTCCCTTTTCACCCCGAAAGGGTTTGATTTTTGAAAAAATCTCTGTCATGTGTTCGTCATTTGATGTTTAGATTACTTTAGACTTAATCCAGACACGTAATGAAATCCTCCCCCAAAAACTTAATTACCCCTTTTGCTGGTCGATTCTCGAAACAGAATTAATACCGTTATTCGAGGTAACCGTTAGGAGCGCGTTAACTTCTACCATACAAAGTTTAGCACCCCGTTTGACGGATAGGTAGTTTTGAAAAACTAAATAATAACAAGCTTAATTATTCATTTAAGAATGTATTCATGCTAAGTTTCAAGTTTATTAACTTAAGAAATAAGATTTTATATACAATGGAAATCCCCCCTTTTCACCCCCTTTGCAGGTCGAATTTCCAAAAACCCCTTCTTAGAGCTCGCCTACATAATAAAAGGAACCCTTGAACCTGAAATGTCAGTCTTCAGCACTTCTCCCGCGATTTTGTTCGCGTGGATTTCGTATGAATGTTTTAGCGGCATTTTGCGTTTTTAGTAATTTTATATTATCTCCGAAACTATATGACCAATTATTGACATACTGTAAAGGGAAAATCTTATCTCTATGATGTCCTTGTGATCATAGAATAATTTATTTTGATTAGGATTAATATTTTGTTGTTTAAATAATCATCCAAACGTAAGTATGTTGAGAAAATACTTTGTTATAATAAAGGAAATTTATATAATAGATAGAAATATGGTGTCGCGGACTTTTTTGTAGAATGATTTAAGGCGGACCAGGTTGCCATACATTGTTTTCAATTATATACAACTGTTTAGGCAGCGCATGGAAATAATTCTGTTTTAAGAGGTATTTCTTGCCTACTTACTAGACAACAATTATGATAGCTCGGCTAATAAGCGTGATATAAATATAATTTATAGCCTATAGCACTCAGGAATAATGTAGTGAAAAAATTTTTAGAATTGGATCATTAGTATACAAACTTACAAACAAATTTTACCTCTATATAATATTAGATAGTATAGATAAGTTGTACATAGATAGAGGATCCGTTGCTAAGAGAATTTTAAACGATTCCTCTGTAGCCATAAAACTATTTTTGTCCTTGATATAAAAAAAGTCAGCCATTCTATATAACGGAGTAATTTATTTGAGCGTTCGAGTTTGCCCACGTTTAACAATAAATAACTCAAGTACAAAAAGACTAGCTACAGATAAATACTTTTTTAAATCGTTTAATGCGCATAGTTTTCTTTTGGTGTACTTATGTGTGAAAGCAAATAAAACACATAAACTCCCGCCTTCTTCCCATGGGAAACTACAGAACGCCACCTACTACGACCCTTGTATCCCTTTTGCTTCGTTTACGTTCATACATCTGATCATACACGCACGCCGGATGCGAATACTGCGCACCTGACCTTTCTGAAGACCACCACCACTGTATGTCCTTCTAAGGCGTACCCTCCCGGCGTTTCCACTGACATCTGCCTTGTATATTACCAAATAACTATTTACTAATAAAATAGCTAGTTTATAACCCTTTATTTGCTTTCACTGGGATTCACCCGAAGTAATAACATTTCGTATCTACGTTTCAGGCGAAACCCTCGATTTAATCTAAATGGCTGCCATGACAACGCCTTTTCCAGACGGGGTATCCAAAGGTTTTTAAGTTAGGAAAACTTGTTTTAAGATGATCCAAACTCAAACTCAAAACACTTATTTCAATTAAACCAGTTACAGGCACTTTTGAATTGTCAAGGAGTCGGTCAGTCAGAAAGAAGAAAGCTAGTTGCCCATTCCAAAGCGAAGTAGGACACTCTTTTTAATAATAATATGACATGTAGGATGTGGATTCAGCGATCATTGTGCCGATAGTCGTATCAGCCAACGACTTAATTGCCAAGAGCCTCGACCAACTCCTAAGGAGGCTCTCGTTGGGCAGCTGGATTAAGGACTTGATTCAGAAAGCGGTACTTCTGGACACGGCTCGCATTGTTAGGAGGTTCCTCTCTCTGGAGCCCTGACCGCCGGTAGCTCGGACCCTGTTCCCGATACCGGTGGGCTACTATTTTTAAAATTTTTAAATGTTTTATAATTTTTATATTCTAATATTTAAAAATATAATTTATATGTAAACATTTAATGTAATAAAGGGAATAATAATAACCTCACCCACGTATCTCTACGTTGACGTCGTGGTGGAGTTTGCGCGTTCTGATCTCTAGGTCTGTGCCGGTAGAGTCAACTTTGCTGAAGCAGGTGAGGACTAGGGTGAGGGGATATACCAAGAAAGATACAGAAACCCGCAGGGCAGCATCTGGCGAGCTGTTGGGCAGACCCCACACGAATTCTCGTTCCTAACCTCTGAGCTTGGCTCGTCAGTGTTCACTCCAGTCGGCCAACAGGCCGACAGGAGTGAACACTACGAGGAACAGAGCTCCCATCTCTATCTTGCTTTTAGTGGCCGGCTTGAGTGGAGATTCGCAAGAGCAAACGTGCTCGGAGGAAGAAAGTATTCCAATAAGATGCTGGTAGGGATCTTGACCGTACTTCCGGGAATGTTCTGATAGCCGTGGAATACCTCTCCACTCCTCAAGCAGCCCAGGAAGTGTTGCCCTTTTGTCGCTAAGTATGTGCTATCAACAGTTTCCGGGGGCCCATTATTGAGTGCGCAAATCACCCCCTGCCATTTTATTCGTGTATATATGTTACAGCTAAAACCTGAAGTGCGGCTACTCCTAGTTATAGCCGGTTACAACTTGGTGTGGCTGGTAGCAGTTAGTTAAGCTTAGGTGTAGGTTGAAAGGTAGGTTAGGTTAGAACTGTGACTACACAACGCACGAGCCGAGCGAGCGAAGCGAGCGGTGCCACGGCAGCAAACTCAAACTCAAAGCATTTATTTCAATTAAACCATTTACAGAAACTTTTAAATTGTCAAGGAGTCGATCAGTCAGAAATATGAAGCTAGTTGCCCATTCCGATGCGTAGTAGGTACCTTTTTTTTTGGATGGGAAACCATCAAATGACTTCTCCCGCTCAGGGCGGAGTGGGAGGGCATGGCTTTTACTGACTAAAACCCACCCGTGTTCCTTCAGTTGCCTGTGCCGGGGCCACGGTAACTCTTTCGAATACCCCGCGACCCTTTTTTTTGTTTCGATGGGAAATCATCAAAATGACTTCTCCCACTCTGGGCGAAGCGGGAGGGAGTGTCAGACTTGTACTGACTAAAACCCACCTGTGTTCCTTCAGTTGCCTGTACCGGGGCCACGGTAACTCTTTCGAACATACCGCGACCCTAGCTGGAATCGGCTCTAGCGGGACCCCGTCAATAGTGCTGACATCTCTTTGAGGGGCGCGTAGAATACAACGCGCCGTCGACTCGGGCCTGGTCGTTACCGAACGGCGAGCTATCCATTGCTCGCCGTCCGCAAGCCCGCGCCTACGGTGGCCGGGAATCGGTTCTCAATTCCCGATGCTCAGGGCGTCTGCGGCGACTAGGGCGCACAGCTTGCCTCTCCCTCAGGCGTTTCGCTTCCTCCTTCGCGAGCATTACTGCTTCGCAGAAGGAGGTGATGGCATCTCATGTACTCTCCCTCCGTACCATGGCCTGGATCAGGGCTGGACGCGAGAGAGCGTAATAGGTTACTATGGAGATGAACGGACAAGAAACTCCATGGACACTCTTTTAAATTATATTGGTAGAATATCATTAGTTACATAATTATGTTGAATTTATAATTAAATGTGAGAACGATTTAAAAAAACGTACACGTTAAAAGCGTCCAGAGTAGCAAACAGAAACAAAAAAAAAAAAAATCAAAATTATAACAATTAAAATAAGCCGTGGCAGCTAAGAGATGACCAGTCCCAACTGACGGCGCGCGTTCACGAACATGACATGGACTGAGCACCGATCAGCACCATTTAACTCAACCATTTTGAAGGGGGACACACCAGCGGCGAGGTGTGAATTTTTGTAAGAGAGAAGCTGAAGCGAAGCCAGTTTTAACTTACTTACTTTTCATCAATAAACTAAATTACGTAATATTATTCTAAAATTATTAAAAGGAATATAAAGAATCGAATACAATACAGTTGAACAGGTGAAAACTAAATAAAATGACGTCATGACGGGATCGCTATTGTATGAATTTTTAGTTCCTGATTTTTGATCGTTTTTGGCCGGGTTATTTTAGAATTTTTTTATGTTGTTTTTGTAATTCAAAGCTAATAAGTGGCGTTTTTATTGTGTAGTGCGTGTAACTGTATTTTTAGGCAATAGTAGCTACTATTGAGTGTGCAATTTTTTAATAGCGGTAGAGTTGTTGATGCGAACCTCCAAAGGAAGCCGGTAGGAATCGTGTTATATGCTGCTACACACACACGTTAAGTTGGATAAAGTAGGTTTAGCAGCATCATGGCTGTTGGCATAGTCTGGAGCTACGATTCCTAGAAAATATTTAAAAGTGTTACAACACCAATAAAACAAATAAAATGTAGTTTGATTAGGTTTGATCTTTTTGTAATGTAAATAAAGTCTATTTTGCTTGAACATAACAATACAACATCACGCTTGTAATCCCCGAAGGGTTTAACCTGCTTACTGCTTGTGTTGGCATACACTTATTTAATTAATGTAACCACAATATTCCTAAATAGACGTAAACTTGCGCATATTATGTTAGCTAAACACGGTTGTGCAACCACAATTTGAAAACTCTTACTACACTGTACACGCGGCTACATATCAAGCTATACATTTCCAGTATAAGCTGACCTCTCATCGTACGGAAATCCTATACAATGCGAGATCAGCTTATACTGGATTTTATTTATAGCTTGATTTGTACCCGTGTATAATCTTGATTGTGTTCAGTTGTGCGTACTGTGCGTAGTGCGCAGTGACGCTATTTTGTTTACAATGTAAATCGATTCAATTTAAACTTTTATTTACATAAACAATTGTATCACTCTTTTTGTATTTCTCTTTAACGGTGCGCAATAAAAAATACCTATTCTATCTAACCACAATTTTCCATCCCTAATCTTCCTGCGCTCGTCGCACGTTACTTGAGGTCTGCGCGACATGTTTTTTTCCCAGTAATTATTATTATTTAAGAACTATGAATAGGTAATTCACTTAAAAATATACTCGTGACTATTGTATTGGAAAACTGGGACGATCGTTGGTCCGGGACCCTGGGGTCCCGAGATATATCAAAGACAATACTTTCAGTAATATTGTCAGAAAAATCGATCGTTACAAAAATAATTTCCACAAAAACTGCTTTTCGGAGAAAACTGGATTGTTGATCTCAAAAAGAAAGGTTAGATAGGCATTTGGAAAAATTTGTTTTCGTTAACGTTTGGGATCGAATGTGCTTGTTAAAAATACACTATTAGGTACTTCAGCGAATCCGTAAATCTTATAAAGAAAAATAAACAGAATTTTTCACTAATTTATTATGAAACTGGCGAAAACGCAGAATTTAAAAATCTGCGAAGAAGTAAATATGTAGGTAATCGTTAACTGATTTTTTTTACATTTCAAAAGAAGATAAATTAATTATTTCTCTTGTTTATTCTGCAACTTTAATCAAAGTGATTTTTGAAAGGTCTACAAAAATTCCACAGTGTTCAGTTAAAACGACGAACAACCCAAGGCGGCTTTCACGGCGGACAGAGCTCCGGCAGGATCTCATGGCTGCATGGAGAGTGCGATTGTCGCAACCCAGCGCTGAGCACGCCACAATTGCGGCGATAAGTCCCCTCTTTGAGGAGTGGCTGGAGAGGCGCCACGGCGTCCTCACCTTCTGCCTGACGCAGGTCCTCACTGGACACGGGTGCTTCGGGAGGTACCTGTTCCGGATAAGGCGGGAGGAAACGCCCGTGTGTCACCACTGTGTGGATCGCCCGGAGGACACGGTGGAACATACGGTGCAGGTCTGCCCGGCTTGGGCGGAGCACCGCCGTGTCCTCGCGGAAGCGATCGGCGGCGGCGATCTCTCGCGTCCGGCCCTGGTCCAGGCCATGGTACAGAGCGAGAGTACATGGGAAGCCATTACCTCCTTCTGCGAAGCAGTAATGCTCGTGAAGGAGGAGGCGGGACGCGTGAGGGAGAGGCAAGCTTTGCGCCCTCACGCCCCTAGTCGCCGCAGGAGACGCCCTGGGCGTCGGGAATTGGCAGCCGATTCCCGGCCACCGTAGGCGCGGGCTTGCGGACGGCGAGCGATGGGTGGCTCGCCGACCGGTAAGGACCAAGCCCGAGTCGACGGCGCGTCGTGTTCCACGCGCGCCTCAAAGAGATGTCAGCACTATTGACGGGGTCCGCTAGGGCCGATGCCAGCTAGGGTTGCGGGATGTTCGAAAGAGTTACCGTGGCCCCGGCACAGGCAACAGAAGGAACACTGGTGGGTTTTAGTCAGTAAAAGTCTGACACGCCCTCCCGCTCCGCCCAGAGCGGGAGAAGTCATTTGATGATTTCCCATCCACAAAAAAAAAAAAAAAAAAAGGCGGCTTTAGAGCGGAGAGGAGCGGAAAAGTGCAGAGTAAGGAAATCAATGGATTATTCACTAACTTCACATCGCGATCATTCCCGCTGCGGTGGACAAGGACACTGCTGTAACTAGGCCGCTTAAGGGGGAAGCGCTAAGGTAGCCCGAGAAATTAAAATTTTCTTACGATTTTTGCAATTTGCAGCTCAGTATTGTTGTTTGTTGATTAAAATATGATTCGATAACCGTAACAAATATGTATTTACAGAATTATAATCATTAGAATCAGTAATACAATTCCTTAAGTTAGTATAATCCTGACATGTTAATATTTCATGAAATAGTAATTCAATAGAATTACTTGGTTTGAGCGAGTTGTACTGATAACTTTAATGATTCGGTAGATACATATTTGTTACGGTCGCGAATCATATTTTAATCAACATACAACTTAACACTGACCTGCAAAATGCAAAAAACGTAAGAAAATTTTAATTTCGTGGGTTACTCTGGCGCTTTTGCCTTAAGCACTAATGTCTGCTCAAAATGTATCAGATGAAAGTGTTAAAAAACCCTGCATTATCACTCACTACAGTGATTTATTAACACATTCATCTGTATTTAGAAGGTTTCAACTTGTTATCTTACCTCTATTTCCAACGTTTATTGTTTGAATATACTTAAGTATTTTTATGGTAAGAGTTTACATACGATTTTTTTAGTTGAGGTTCCAAATTCAAATGGCACTATGCACCAGCGGGTCATAGTGAAATCCAGCACAATATTAATGGTCTTTAATCATTAGCTTTAGGTTAAGTTTGCATGACATATAATAATTTGACATATAATGATATGACATTAGCGAGCAGGTGGTGTGAAAATTAAATGGAATTCGACAAGCAATTTCATGGTAACTGTCTGTCTGTTTTGATACAGTGTTTAAATGAACAAAAAATTAGAAAGGACCTCGTACATACGAATTAGCTACAGGTTTCTATTTAAGGAGCACAACAAATTACTCGCATTCGTATTTATTTGTTTGTTTACCTTTATCCACTAGTAATCTATGTCCAATAGAAACTGCGACATCACATTATTAAGGCTTGTATTTTTATCGCATTGTTTTACAACTTTATTGGTTCGCACTCGTTTAAAAAGCTTTGCTTATCGTACCTGAAAATGAATAAACAGCACGTAGGTTTATTTTGCACCTCGTTTTATTACTCGTGCAATAAAATTCCCGATAGCCCGATAAGTACGTCAATTTCTGAAATAAGTGATTGTATTCGAGGCGCTGTACACACAGTAGATTCTTCGAAAGCGTGAAGGCATTTGCTGTGTAAAGTAGGTAGCGTTGTTACTGAAAATTATATAATCGAATTTCTTCTCAATTAATCGTTCATTCTCTTGTCCTACATTAAGGAAGTTTCTAATGACATTAAAACAAATGAAACTTAAAAATATATATCGGGTGTAAAAAGACACTTAACGAAGCCGAAAGTTACATGTACTTCCCATCATTGCACCATACCTGGGAACCTTCTGGTTACGGAAATATTGAAGGTCAAAGTTCCAACTTTTTATTACTTACGTTTTTTTATGAAAGCTGTTTTAAATGAACTGTACTTTAAATACCGGCACGACCCCTATATTGTTGTATGCAACCGTAAGCACTACGTTTTGCGCGTGTTACATTGCGTGTTACCATAAAAAGTGATTTTTCACACCAAAAAAGAAAGTCGTTTCCCAGCAATAATTTTTACCCTATGATACTTAGTTCGATGGGCAGTATGCGTAGTTAACGGTTCTGTGATGTGTATTTTTACACCCTGTATATTAATCATGGTGAAGGAATTATTTCAATATCTTGAAAAATGACGAGGTTATTTAATT
Source organism: Fissipunctia ypsillon (assembly GCA_947568875.1). NCBI lineage: Eukaryota > Metazoa > Arthropoda > Insecta > Lepidoptera > Noctuidae > Fissipunctia > Fissipunctia ypsillon. The sequence goes on along the minus strand of OX387659.1, from coordinate 6,152,349 downwards.
TTTTACTGTTTCGCGTACAAATTAAATAATCCGCGCGGGGGTTTTACGCTGTGACGTCACAAGTCTCGGAGTTACGCGGTGTAGGTGCGACGGGAGAACCTGGCCAACAGGACGATAGTGTTTGCGGTAGATGCGGTGTGTTTGTGTAGTTTGGATCATCATATTTATTTTAAGCATGCATATTCATGTTATCTATACATCTAATCTATCTATACATCTATACAAATAAATAAAATTGAAATGTCTGTTTGTAATGTCAAAATAACAACTTTGTACTAAATGCATAAGAAAGTATATACGGTACCTACTTATAACAAAAACGCAATTTTTAAAATTTTTGTCTGTCTGTCTGTTTGTTTCGGCTAATCTCCGAAACGGCTGGACCGATTTTGACGGGACTTTCACTGGCAGATATTTTTATTTTAGAAAAATAATTAGGGGGTTAACTAGGAGGGGTTTTGGGGGTTCCGCGCAAAAAATTAAAATCCATGAAATTGTGAATATAAGTTGAATTTGGAAAATTCTTTTTGCATTTGGTAGCTTAATTCTCGAGGATAGTTATAGGCTATTTAACATCACGTTACGACCCTTAGGAGCCGAGCAAAAAGAAAAAGAAAGAATACTAAGCGAAAACGAAGTAATAGCGCGGGCGGGCGATGCAACGCGACGGGTCGGGAACTCGGGAGACGAGGAAGTTTTACTAAAACGCGGCTGTTATTTTAGTATATTGTGTATCTTGCGACTTCCATGCGAACGAAGTCGCGGGGCACAGCTCGTAAATAACAAAAGAATAGATTTAGCTATTTTTTATTATATTCACTAGATGAAAGTACATGAATAACAGAGCCTTCATAATGAAAAATATTTTTTAATTTTTTTTATTTGAGATAGGTTTGCGCTTGACTCTAGTCTAGGTCAGAGATGACAGAGACAAAGTCGACGATGGAGCGAGCTTACCCAGAAGAAGCCTGTTAACTCTCACTTTGAAGAGATTTCACCATTTACAGATGAGTCTTACCTAGATTTATTTATTTAAACTTTTCACACTCAAAAAAAAGTGCAAAGACGGATTACATAGATTTTTCGCACACGATAAACACACTTTAAAGTAATGGTAAATTGGTAAAGGCTATTGTCGAAATTGTGATTAGAAACAATAAAATAAAAATAGCCTTTACCAATTTACCATTACTGTTCCTGACACCTCTCAGTTGGACAATTTCTGGTTGTCATAAGGATCAAATTCGCAAAACACATATTCGTTAGTATGAAACTGTTAGGTGTCATGAAAGCATTCTCTCGACGGCCGGACTGTAACTAGGCTCACCAGAGGGGCAATTGCGTAACACACTTACAGTAGGAATCGTTTTCATTTTGACAGTTCAACAACATTCATTGCGTTATTTACGTTGTAGAGCAGACAAATTTTTCGAACATACGAAGCAATGGATTAGCAATTAGCTTCAAAATCATTCGAACTGTGATTGATAGTGTGTTACACAATTAGGGCGTAGGACTACGATTCATCAACTCAAAAAAAATACAAATTCTAAGCACTACTGTATATGCCCTCCTAAGTACTAGCCGAGTCTCTCTCAATAGTTCAATAGCATAGTAATATAACAATGTTAAATGAATCACGCCGTGTATATATGCCACCAGTGCCTTAAAAGGGTATATCGTGGACGTTTTAAGCCCCATTACTGTTCAATTTGGACAATTTCAGATGAGCCGACCCGGTTACATGTTATGTGTGGGTAGGTAGGTAAAAAGGGCATGTAGTGATGTATAAAGCAGCGTTTTCACTATCGTGCTGAACAGTTCCGAGCGAGCAAGCGTTTGTTGGCGCGACAAATGAAAACACTTGAGCGAGCGATCGGTTGGACTCCGTGAACGAATGCTCGCTCGCTCATTCTTTCGTTCAGTGAAAACGACGTCACGGCGAGTGAGCATTCGTTTTCTCGTTCTAATGAAAACAGATATTTTCTGCTTTGAGCGAACATCGGCAGAACAGCAAACATTTGCTCTGAACAAATATCGTTTTATCCTCTTTTTGTCCTATCGCAGTATGCTGGAAGAGATTTCTTTAGAAATAAGCATCACCTTTGTACATATTCTTCTGTTCTTTTCTCCTGGTCTGTTTATTTATGTGTAAGTACATAAATGGTTAAATAAATAAATAAAATGTTCACTCGGCAGGGTACTTAGTGAAAACGTGACTTTATTTTCGCATACGTATTACTAGTAAAAAATACTTAGATGAATTTAAATAAATTATGTATTTTAGTGCATATAAGTTGGTGTAGTTAAATCAGTAAAAGCTACCAATATTTCCTGAGAAATCAGATGACAGTTCTATAGGAAGAAGTAAATAGAAATTATTTTATACTTACAAAAATATAATTTATTACAAACCTTATTAGCCTAACCCTTCGGGTATTACAGGCGTGATATTATGTTTATGTTAAAAATATTACATATCGTTTCATAATTTTACACACATAATCCAATAACATTTTAATTCCGTTTCGCCCAATATTATAAACGCAATGGACGTAACGTAATCTATGAAATATGCGTAGTAAATATATTACCTATAAAATATATTAAAAATAATAATCACTACACGTGCGTCTGATAGAAATTTTTATGACTTCCCTTGTTGATAAAACTAGGAAGTCTGTTCAGTTTAAGCTAATGTAGTTGGTAGATCTTTTCCCAGTAGAATAAATCGTCTAGAGGTATTTAGGGAAACGCACTTAAATCAATTGATCAAAGGAAATTAAACATAGAAAGAAAAGAAAAGAAAGAAAATACCTTTCTTTGGAAATACGCAAAGAAAAAGCACAAACGCAAAAGAGAAAAAAATGGGAAAAATATGCGTCCCACAACGCAAAACGGCCATCGCTCAGCATAATGCTGTGAGCCTATGCGAGACAGAGCCACAGCGCTACTTTTCAGCGACAGCCGGCGTTGACGTGATGACGTTAAACAGTGCAGCATAAAATGAGATACAAAATAAGAAATAAAAATAAATACACAATATAAGCTCTAAATCTTTACATAAATATAATATTTAAATGGCAACATTCCGTTCAGTCGGCAACGACGTTTACATAATTATTAATAACGACAAGAGATATATCTACCTACAGAAAAAGTAGTAGTAGAGTCAAATTGGATAGAACGGGAGATAATATAAAATAAGAAGAGGAGTGAGGCAGGCAGACCTGCTAAGTATCTCCTAAACCAGGGGTGGCGAACCAATGGCACGCGTACCATTGGTGGCACGCCACAAAGTATTTTGGGTACGCCACCGATCGAAACAATTTGCATTTTAGTTCAAACTGTTCAAAGTAACAAAGCTCGCTATTGCTGCGGCCACATGGTCGTGATAAGGTGAACTACACTTCGCGCGCTCTCTCTCGTACACCGCTCGGCATTTCGCTGTGCAATGTTTCGGCTACATTGTCGCGATAACGCGTACTATACATCGCGTGCTCTCTGTTGTACAGCGAGACGTCGAGCGGTATGCGAGAGAGAGCGCGCGAAGTGTAGTTCGCGTTATTGCGACAATGTAGTCGTAGCAATGAAGTATTACGAATGAACGCGAGTGAGCCTACGGTACGGAGCACAAGAATAATATAATAATATATTTGTGTTATATTTTTAACTGTTATTTAACATAGCTAGTTCAGAAAAAAAAAAAACAAAAAGTGAAAGATATTAAGTGTAAGTTGTCTTAATCTGCAACCACACACTAATGTTAATTTAATTAGAAATACACGTATAACTGAAACATTAATTACTATAATATAGTCTGAAATGTATTTTTGGGTAGTAAATGAAGAGTTTTGAGTTGATAATACCTATTTAGTTTTAATTTTTTCCCAATAATCACTAAGACAAAATTATTTGACGGCACGTCATCATCTCGGCCTCATTAAAAACTTCTTTAGAAAAAATGGCACGTTGATCCATAAAGGTTCGCCCCCCCTGTCCTAAACTAAACCACACGCGCAGGCCACACTGGGAAAGAAGCTAAGTTAGTGTGACTGTCTGCCACTTATCCCAATTTATTAACAGAGTAAGTATTACATTTATTTTAAAAACTGCACATGGGAATGGCCCACTTGCAAACACATAAATTCTCTATTTTATGGGAAACATTCCGTCTGCTAGGGACAATGCGACCGACCGTCACTTAAGATGCGATATTTTGTACAAATTCTAACGAATTAGTAAAATATCCGATTTCAAATACAATGTTAGGGCCACATCTGGTTACCGTAAATTGTGCCCAGGCAATTCAAATGGACCCTTAAAAGCTATTAAGAAATTACTAAAAACTGTTTGGGTTGATGTGACAAAAACAGTGATAAATTTGTCCTACGGAAGTGTTGAGGGGACTCGCTGACTGAGCATGGGGATTTTATGAGATGCGAAATGAAAGGGACAGTTGGCTTAGAACAGCTTTAGGGTACAGTCGTGATATTCCTGACGAGTAAACAGGGATAGTTGGTTTTAGACCGCTATAGGAGATAGACGTCCGACTCTAGGCTAGTTAAGCTAGGATACTTGGTGAATACCAAGAGGCCATGTCCGAATGGGCTGTCGCAAACAGCGAGTACCTATAGTTATTAAGTTAAATATAGTTGGGTTAACGCCCAGACTAGAATAATTTAGTACTTAATGTAGTGTGTGTGTGTGTCTGTTGGAGCGACTGGGTGAGTCTTTTATTATAATAATTATCCTGGGCTGATAAAGTTATTAAAGTCCTTATGACTAACTAGACAGAGACGTGTTGCTGGTGAGTTTGTTGCACCATTTCTTCTCACCAGCTCAAACACTAGGAAGTGGTGAAGGGTGGGCGCTTTGGGGCTGTCTATAGACCTTCAATTCTATTAATTAATTATTCTTGAAATGTACTCTTTGCCTCAGACCAATTAGTAGGCTTATAAGAGAGTTATATCCACAACTATATCAAATAATGATTCCTGAGTTTCAATTCTCAACTCTATTATCAAGTAATTCTTGAATGTTGTATTCTTTATCTCAGACCAATAATTCGGTCAGACTGACATGAACACGTGTCTTTGCAGATATGCTTGTTGTGCAAAGGGTGAGCTTCCAGGGGTTTGGGTGAACACATATATCTCATATCCAGTCCAAGGACTGATAGGGACCATGTCTCATTAGGAGCATGATGCCAACGCTAAGCCGCTGGAACTAGCCGCACCGTTGTTAGACAAGGACGGTCACACGGTAGCCGCAGGGAAAGCCGCTTCGTCACGTTTATCAGTTCGAGAGAACTGCTAGGGACCATGTCTCCATAAGAGCATGATGCCGACGTAATGCCGCTGATAAGCCGCATGCGTCACTTATGGAAGTGTAGCTCTGAGTACTCCGAGTGTAGATGTGAGGTATCGTGTGAGTAAAGACTGATCAATTACCCGTTACGATAAAGTAAGGGTTACTCACAGTTTATATAATAATATACTAGCATCCCTCTAATATTTATTAACTTTCTAAAACCACATCTAAGTTATTTTCATATATATGAATTCCTAAGTCTCAATTATGATTTCTATCAAATCAATCCTTTCCTTGCCTTATTATTGGGACAAGGCTTTTCATTTCGTTTAGGAATTCATTTCTTATAGTCGGTGGAAGAGTGACCAGTTCGGAGACGAGCTCTACAGGGTCGCACGGGGCGGGGTGCGGCCTTTTCCCAATAGGGGAAAGCGACTCAAACACTAAAATTATCATAATTAGGAAAAAACAAAAATTTTATCAGCCTAGGGTGATTTAGGGACTGTCACATTAGTTAAGCTTCGTTCATAGTAACTACCGCGTCTTCATGCTTCGGTTCGCGGTGTGAACGGAAGTATGCAAACACGGGGCAGTAGCTACAAGACTGAAGCTAAAGGAACCTAGCTTCGTTCCCAGTGTAGACCGCGCTTTAATTGAGTAACTTGAATATTTGTACACCAAGATTGTAACAGAGCCTTTATGAGCTCATTTTGGTAAATAGAAGCCTAGTCCATTGCAGCTGTGCCTGTTAGTCCAAAAATACGTAGTTGGTATCTTCTTATTTCGTCACAAAAACAGCTATTTAAAATGATTAATTGATGAAAAATTCAAAATTTATTGGACACTCGAAGTTACAATAATACTTATGTATTATAAATATTATCGATCTACTTACTAAATAAAGCGTTTCAACTATAACAAATCGGGGACTCTTAATAATTTATTACGGGCTCCTAATAAATTATTCCACCGGTCTACCTATTTAACTAAATAGGTAAACTTCAGCATGATTTATTCATCTAATAATTAAGGTTTAAAATTAAACAAGCTTGATAAATTATTATTAAGCGTGCTGATAAAAATACTCAGAAATTCAGAATCTCATTTACAGACTGTATTTTCTCTGTGTACAAAATTATGAATAGTAGGTACCTAATTAACTTTTTATTATTTCAAATTGGACCTTTTTGTTTTCAAATTATTACTAACTGAAATGGGTAATTTAGTTTTACAACTTCCACGAAATGCTTCCAAAAAAGCATTTTATTATGTTGGTTACAAATTTAGCAGTTGTAACATTCTGGCGGTGTTGCGAGTTGACGTTTAAAGGGTTTGGTCAAAGGTATGATTGTATAAAAATAATAAACCTACATGCTTGTTTGCGATTGGTATAAGGTGTACATACACTTTAGGTCTAAAAATATTTCATAATGTTAAGGGCTAGTTGGAATGTCGGCCATGTTTTTCACTCATCAGGACTTGACAACAATAGCGATGATGCCTTCGTAAAAAAAAGAAATTCTGTTCAGTCCGTCAGTCAGATAATAAAAAAAATATTAGACACGTATTTCTTGCTTTAGCATATTAATAAAAAATGACAGATAAAACGCATTAAAGTTGGAGAGTGGGGACTCGCTACGTCACAACTATGTACGTATAAAATCTAGCAAGGCGTGACGTCATACCACATTTTAACTCAATGTAACGCCGTAGTCTTTTCATATAGTAAAAAAAATAAAAAATACGTGTCCAATATTTTTTAATAATCTACATGACGGACAAAAAAATTTTCTTCCCTATTGAACGGATACCCCATTCAATTATTTCAAGTACCTTGATTTCTAAGGCCTGGACTTGGAAGTTTCTTTGAGGACTTTTTACAGAGGTTTTATAGTGCTGATAGAAATCTGGGAAGCGGAAAAACAATATAAGAATATATATGAAATAAGTAGGTATTACCTAATTAAAAACCAATTCTTCTTTCTAGAGTTTTGTTTTTGGTTTATGTGCCTACTGATATTTTAATTAATTGGTACTGTAATGATCTGCCGGGATACCACGGCTAGTCTGCCGTGGTATCCCGGCAGATCATCTACGTATGTACGTACAACACACATAATGTGTGTGCTGTCTCGTTAAGAGGTCTGTTGTGAACGTATAAATCAGACACAGGAGCACCGTATTATTATTTTATTGCTTATAGGAAGGCCGTTACATTATCAACGTAATACTAGGAATGACTCGATATAAAACAATTTTACTATATTATGTCATTATTCAAAGCTATTTTAATCGAAACCTCACTACCTGTCTTAACAGCCAGCCATAATTCCGGTGAAGGTTTCATGCTGAAGGCAGGTTCGATTAAAGCCTCTACAGTACCACGAAATAAATATACCTACAGGTTGGTGTAGTGCTACAAGAATCTTTTTGGTACTTGAATGACAGTGACAGGAGTTGTTAGCTCCGAGAGTTGAAAATCCAACAGTATGTTTTTTCGACACGCTGGAATGCACTCTGTTGGATTTTCAATGCTCGGCTCAACACCGAGAGTTGAAGATCCAATGCGCGATAAAATCCCACCGCGAAATTTTTACGATTTTGCGAACGCCGACTTAGTTCCGATTTTGGCCCCGCGCCTATATAACCTAACCCTGTAGCGTTGTACTGTACAAACCATACACGTGGATTCTTCGAAGTTCTCTCTCTCTTCTCCCTAATCGCTTTCTTATTGCTAAGAATCGTGACTCCATTTAAATTTTTCTGACCGTTTAGGATTCTTTGAAGTTAGGTATTTATACAAACTACGATTTACCGGATGTTATCAAAACTATTACCTATGTCTAATTATTTGACGTACCGTGACATCATGGCCGGTTACTTTGACTCTAGGGTAGGGATCACCAATTAGTTTCAATGGGGGTCCGTTTTTTCAAATAATATGACTCGCGGTCCGTTTGGTAGACGATATTTTTTTAATACATTTTAGTTATTTTTACTGTTTACTTAAGGTTCGCACAAAAAAGGTCGGCGGTCCGGATCCGGACCGCGGTCCGTCATTTGGTGACTCGTGCTCTAGGGCATAACTTTGGCCCAAATCGAGACAAATGTTTGAAGTGCCCGCTGCCCGTGTCGCGACCACAAACCGAACGTCGTATTCCTTCGGTAACTAATAGATGGCGATACAGACGCGTACTTGCGAAACTTTTTTTTTTCTGGATGGGAAATCATCAAATGACTCTCCATCTCTGGGCGGAGCGGGAGAGCGTGTCAGACTTTTACTGAATAAAACCCACCCGTGTTCCTTCAGTTGCCTGTGCCAGGGGCCGCGGTAACTCTTTTGAACTTCCCGCAACCCTAGCTGGATACTTGCGGAACTGTTGTGTGCATTTAATGACTAAACATTTGTCTCGATTTAGGACAAAGTTATGCCTTACAGTCAAAGTTACCCGCCATGAGGGTACCAATCTACTTTCGGATGTGACTTTCTCTTACAGTTTATCTTATCTAATCGTACTAACAAGCTATGTATGAATTGATAATACCTATGTATTTTGAGAGTATTTGTTGTTACGTCTACGGGCCTGCACCAACGTCGCAGCGGAATGCGCAGTTCGTGAATCTTCTTTCTAATATAGGTCATAGCTACACGATAGGAGAGGTATTTTTTAATACTCTTGCCAGGGTTTATCCCTTGTCGATGTTAATACAATAAACTTTGTTTCTATCAACCAAATATTATCATCATCATCATTCTCCTGTCCCTATCCTAATTTATTTAAGGTCGGCGCAACATGTAATTTTACTTCCACACTCTCACTTTCTCTATTAGTCGTCACCTCCTTCCTAGCCACATGTTAATAAAATAAACGTTGTTTCTACCAACCAAATAATACGTTTAAAATACAAGTAAACTAGTAAATATACTTAATTACATAACGTTTGCTTTATTTGGATTTTCTCATACTCGTAAGTCGCAGCAAACTTAAGTTAGTTATTCTGTTATCCCGAGCTGAGTCGCTGTTACGTCCCTAATTATATTAAATGGTGCCATCGTGAGGCACGAACTGAATATAATGTGCTACTATTGTACGTGATAGTGAATAATTGAAGAAACACATTTCTGAATTAGATTCTAGATATCTTTCTTCTATTTTATGTATCTATGTAAGTGGGAAAAATACGATTCCCTATGGAAAAGTAAATACTTCATCATCTGCCTAGCCTTTTCCCAACTATGTTAGGGTCGGTTTCCAGTCTAACCGGATGCAGCTGAATACCAATATTTTACATGGAGCGACTACCTATCTGACTTTCACAACCCAATTACTGGGTAATACGATAACGACTAACGACTTTCGGGCTTCCGACGACCTGTAACGACTGTCAAAGATCTACGAATGACAGCCGGGTTGTAACGGCTTAACGTGCTTTCCGAGGCACGGAGAGGTCTTAGTATGTAAAGATGGTCACCCATCCACGGACCAACCGCGGCAAGTATAGCTTAACCTGACTGATCGATCGACTCGTGCGGCTGTTATTACTTAGCCACAAGCTCCTCTAAATACTTAATACCTTAGCTAAATAATTTGATTGGCTTTCCCGATGCAGCATGGTCGAACGAATCAATTAATTATCAATGGTAACGAGTCTTTTTTACACTTCTACTTTTATCTTCTGTTTTCCAAGGTTAAATAGGTTTCTAAGAACTCCTAGAAGTTATGTACCTATCAGAAATATGAACAATTTCAATAGCTCGTGTACTGTAAGAAGGTCTTACAATGTCAACGTACTTATTATTACACACTTTTTTTTTTTTTTTTTTTTTTGTGGATGGGAAATCATCAAATGACTTCTCCCGCTCTGGGCGGAGCGGGAGGGCGTGTCAGTTTACTGACTAAAACCCATCCGTGTTCCTTCTGTTGCCTGTGCCGGGGCCACGGTAACTCTTTCGAACATCCCGCAACCCTAGCTGGCATCGGCCCTAGCGGACCCCGTCAATAGTGCTGCCATCTCTTTGAGGCGCGCGTGGAACACGACGCGCCGTCGACTCGGATTATTACACACTTAGGTTGACATCACTTAAATGAGGGCTGACATCCGGCTTATTGACATTAGATTCCATACGATATACTTAACTCAAATTAAATTTCAAAAGTATTAAATCGAAATGTTTATCGATAACGAAACTTAAGTGCATAATAATAGGTCTTAAGAAATTGCCGATATTTGATACTCGCTAGTGTGAAGATCGATATCTTTCATTCTATTTAAAATTCCAAATTAAAATTAATTTTATATTAAGTATAGCATGACTTTTTTTTTTCAAATCTGTTGTTAATTTTTTTTTTCGCCGTTCGATTTTTCATTGATATTGCTGTTTCTGTAACCATGGAAAAATCGAAATTGCGCGCTATTTTCGAATACAAGTTCCTTCGTGGCACGAACGCAGCACACAGCACGCAATATTAACGACGTGTATGGACTAGGTACCGCAAGTGAACGCACGCTGCGTTGTTGGTTTGATCGCTTCCGTTCTGGAAATTTTGATCTCAACAATGAGCCCTTTGGCCGACGGGAGGCGAAAGTCGATAACGATGAATTGAACGCCATAGTTGAAGCAGATTCATCTCAAACCACGTCGAAACTTGCAGTAGCTTTCAACGTAAGTGATAAATCGATACTGATTAATCTACGTCTAATTGGAAAGATAAAAAAGTTCGGAAAGTGGCTACCGTATCTACTCACTGAACAACAACAACAAAATTGCATCGAAGCTTGTCTTTAGTTGTTGAATAGGCACACAAATACTGGAAACTCTCCGTCACCCACCATGCTCACCAGACCTAGCTCAAACTGATTTCCACTTTTTACGTAAATTGGATATCTTTATCAACGAACTTTAATTAAAATGGCAAAAGTGCATCGACAATAATGGCCAATACTTCGATTAATTAAATATATACTTTTCTTAAAAAAAAATTGTTTGATCTTTTCTATGTAAAACGGCAATTTCATAGGTAAAACCTAATATTACAGAGTGACATTAATCGTTCACACTAACTGCGCAAAAGATTATTCGCATGTGATTCATAATGTTATCTAAGTTTATGAAACCCTAGCACTATCCGCGCGACTTCATCCGAATGGATTTCGTACTTTAGTACCCCTTTACGGGTAGATTTTCAAAAATACCTGATACAAGTTATTCTTTGTTTTTGGTCTTAAGTATAAATAAAGAGTTTCGAGTTAATCGGACAAAATTAAAATTCTTCCATACAAACTTAGACACCCCCCATCCCCTTTAGGGGGTAGTTTAGAAAAACAAAAAAATGACAAACTTCATAATTTACTTATGTAAGTATTCGTGTTAAGTTTCAAGTTTATTAACTCGAGAAATAAGGAGATTTTGCTTGAAACTCCCCCTTAAAAGTCCAATTTCCAAACATCCTTTCTTAGTTGATGAATACAACATAAAAAGCCCCAACTGCCAAAATTTCAAGTTTGTACCGCCAGCGGTTTAGCCTTTGCGTTGATGAAATAGTCGGGACAAGTAATTATATTATAAATGTATAGATATGTACTAATTTGAGTAAATATTTGACGGCGCAGCATGGGCGCCGCGCCGTCGAGTTTGTTACAAAGTTACTGGAATCACCGAAAAGGTCGGATAAGAGTGACACTGGCTGGTGACAGTCACTCTAGCAGATTCAAATTATAATTCAAAATATTTTATTTCACATAAGCCTACATGGCCGCTTATGAAACGTCAGAAGCTAGGTGTACGGTTCCAATTGGTCGCTTCCTATGGAGAAGAACCGGCAAGAAACTCCACTCCTCCAGACGTGGCGGCTGTCTTCGGATGACAGAATAAAAGATGTCAGAGCCGCTTTCGTACCACTACAGAATACATATACTCCTAATGGAGCGTACCACGTCTACCTCGATCAATAATAGCACTATACTGTATATTCGATTAATAATAGTGCTATTACTGATCGAAGCACGTCCACGACGAACTGCTTTAATCCGGCACAATCCTGAAGATATTGAAGCTGCTGAACCACTAACACGATAACCACTTCTGGTAAAGGCTATCCTGCGCCGTTGTATTTATTATAAAACGATATTTTAAATGAAATTGAAATTGAGAATAAAAAACCGGCCAGGTCCGTGACGGACCACGCACAATGAAGGGTTCCGTAGTTGGGATGAATTTATCCCAAGAACAAACTTAACATTGTTGTTGATAAACATGTTCCCCCATACATTCCAACTGCAAATGTAAGTTTGTACGCCCAATATTGAGTGATTTACGATTTTATTTTAAGACCATAGACTTCTTATCAATTTTCCTGTAATCATTAAGTATAGAACTATTGGTATTTTTTTTTTTCAAAATCTTACGCTCAGCAGCTTCGGAGGGAATGGTCAATTTTCGTCTATTTTCTTTACTAACTTTAAAAATAATTATTTAAATAAATATTATAATATATATTTTATATTTTTATTATTTTATTTATTTTATATTATATTATTTTTTATATTATATATATTTGTAATCCTCATAATAAGCCCTTTCAGTTGATATGTCACAAAAACTCTTTTTTTCTTATTTCAAATTTTTACCTCAAAAGTGAACCTCATATTCAAAATTAATTTATTTACGTTACACGTTCGTGTTTGGGTCACAGAAATTCATATGTGTAACAAATTTCAACTTAATCGGTTCAGTAGATTCGGAGCAAATCGGCTGTGAGAGACAGACAGACAGACAGACACACGAGTGATCCTATAAGGGTTTCGTTATTCCATTCGGACGTACGGAACCCTAAAAATGAATTTTTGAAGGAAAAGGATACTTAGAATAACATTTTTAATTAAAAAACCTGTAAATACGATCGAATTAAAACCATTTTTACTTTTCCTCATAATTTAAAATAAAAGCATTTTTTTTTAAAAAGTTCGTACTCCCGTTGAATCAATTTGGGTCAGTCTGCGTAAAGTGGCCTCCATAAAAATGCCATAAAGCGTAATAGGATTAATTGAAAAACTTAGCGGTTTATTTTGCAGCCGTTGTTATATTAAGCTAATTGTTGTCTATAATATTTCAAAAGATTAATCATATTGGAAAAACGAATGAACATGTTATTCCGACGCTTTGAATCTATAATTTTGTCTCTACGGCTATTTGATAGGTTTCAAGTTTTAGATCAAATCAAATTACCTACCTATGTATTTTACATCAAGATAGGTTTTTTCAATCGTAATAATAAACCTAATTTGCATCGAGATGTGGTCGCAGTGGACAAGGGCCTCACCCCGCTCTCCTTGGCTAAAGAGAACTGGCGCAAGTCTGTAGTGCTTGACACTAACGATCGCATGGGGGTATGGCCGAGTAAGGAGCTTCACGGACGCTTTTTCCGGGCCCTACATGATCCCGATGTAGATTTTCTAGCGTCCGTAGCCTGGCTGCGTTTTGGTTTTGGTTTTCTTTGGGGAAACCAAAGGTTTTGTCTGTGCAATTATGGACGAAGTTATCATGACGAACAATTACCGGAGATTTATTGTGAAGGACGGCCAGTTGACATCTGTCGGGCATGCCACCGTCCGGGAGAATCAATCCGACACATTATCTCCGAGTGTTCTCGTCTAGCTAACGAAGAGTACTTGCAAAGACGCAGCCTTGTAGCCATGATTATGCATCAGCAACTTGCTCTGAAATACAGTCTTGTGGAATCGGAAGTGCCATACTCAGGTATGTGCCCGACCCAGTACTCGTTAATGGAAATATCACATTGTACTGGGATCGATCCATCATCACTGACAGGACTATTGTTGCCAATAGGTAAGCCAGATATAGTGGTGGTGGATCGAATAGAGCGGCGCGCAAAAATTGACATTTGACATAACGGTCCCGCATGACGGGAACCTCGTGAAAGCCGAAAAAGATAAACGAATTAAGTATCTTGGCTCGCAAGTTTGTCGACATGTGGGATGTGGACTCAGCCGACTCAGCGATCATTGTGCTGATAATCGTATCAGCCAATGGCTTAATTGTCAAGAGCCTCGACCAACTCCTAAGGAGGCTCTCGTTGGGCAACTGGATTAAGGGCTTGATTCAGAAAGCGATACTTCTGGACACGGTTCGCATTGTTAGGCGGTTCCTCTGTCTGGAGCCCTGACCGCCGGTAGCTAGGACCCTGTTCCCGATACCGGTGGGCTACTATTTTTTATATTTTTGTAATGTTTTTATACTTTTCATATTCTAATATTTATTTTTTCCGGTAGATGGCAATAGGCTCGCCATCTATTACATGGGACTTAAACATAACTGGCGAAATGTGGGTGTACTATAGGTACACCTCTGCCTAACCCTTCGGGGAAACAAGGCGTGATGTTATGTTATGTTATGTCTAATATTTAAAAATATAATTTATATGTATTTACTGAAATAAAGAAAACCTAATTTTACGTATGTAAACCTAATTTAGTCTAACCTATTTACAATTCTCGTAATTTTAAGAACGTTCACAGTCTGATCTCAGTCTCAATATTATGTCAAAAATACCTATAGTAATTTCCCAACATTTTTGACAAGTTTTTGACATTTGATTGTCGCTGAGATGAGATTGCGACTAGATTTTGAATGTTTTTAGTTACGGTAATTGGGCTTCGGTTTAAAATATTCACTCTGGCTATTAAAGGTTAAAAAATATTGAATGCCATTAAGTTTTACTTTTTTTTTACTTTTTCTTAGTATGTGGCTTTTACAAGATTTTTCGGGCTTTTTCTGGCCTGCTAAACCCACCTATTATTGTAATCTAACATATTTATCAACATAAAATATTCGAGTAGAATAAATTAGTTTCACCTAGACACAAAACGTACGGGTAGGTCCATTTAATACACACTTAGCGCTTTTCTTTTAAAATTACAGTGGCTTTTCAATAAAAAGTAATCGTCCATGGAATTAGTAAGTACTAAATATGTAATCGAATTATTTATTAATTTACTAGTGGCCATTTGCGATAGTTTGACCAGCGAGTCTTGTCACAAGTAATTTATTCAAATTCTTCATAATACATCACTTTTATCTGTCAAAAGAACGTTCCGGCAACGGAGAACATGTTGATACTTATTAATTTTTCTTAGTCAGTTAGAGGGACTTTTCAATACCTACATACATAAAATGTGTTTTTATTTCACTTTACATAATAGACGATAATTTCATCGTCTAGACATCGTAAATACGTACCTCTAAATTTTATTTTTAAGTACGTAATAATATCTTCCAAAAAGACTATACTTACATACCTATCTACTTAGTTAGTTGAATTATTGTTATTCTGTTTTAGATTACGCTTACTGGTTTCTAGATGGCTCGGATGACGAAAATATTAAATGTACAATTAAAAAAGTTATTAAAAATTATATGATATCAACTCAGAATCTGAATATTTGGCGAAACTTTTTACTATAACAGGTTTACAATATAAATTGAAATAAAAAGTGTAAAGAAATTGATTGTGACTTTGATTTAATCTTACATTCCTACTCATATCAACAAGCTAAATAACATAAAAATACAAAAGTATCAACTCGTTTTTTTCAGACTATATTGATGTTGCCACCTAAAGATTTTTTTAAATTTGCCGCCATTTCCTTGTGCCACAACTCGCTAGCCAAACTCTGTAAAAAAAAAACTGAATGCTATTAAGTTTTACTTTTAATTTCTTTTTGTTTGTAATAGGTACTTTACTTTTCCCAGTTTCTTTTTTGGCTCATTCGGCCAGTAATTGATTATTTTTATTCAACCTCCTTACAAATACCATAAATTATTCGTTGTAGGACTTGTAGATAAGCACCTTGTTGGAAAATAAGATTTCTATGAGATTTTTGTATAAGTTATTGGAATTTGGACAGAAGCATAGTTCCCGTAACTAAAAACGTTCAAAATCTGTTATAGTCGCAATCTCATCTGAGCGACAATCAAATGTCAAAAACTTGTCAAAAATGTAGAGAAATTATAGGTATTTTTGACATATTGAGACTGAGATCAGACTGTGAACGTTCTTAAAATTACGAGAATTGCCCCTCAGGACAACGTCAGTCCAAACTTACGTCACACTCACTGACGTCACATTACTTTTATCGAAATAATATTTTACTATCAAATTAATCAACAAAATGTAAATCACAATACAACTGAGTGTCTTTTAATTATATTTTATGCGCAGACACGTTCTTCAAAATGTGTGTCTGCATATATTATAAAGTAGGTAGGTAATAGGTGGCAGTGACATCTCCAAGGTGTTTTAAATGACAATACTATAAAGTCAAACTCTCTTCAAAGCCAAAGTCACTTTCGTGTCTGTCTCTGTGACCGCGTTGTTCTTCAAAACTGCGCAACGGATTTTGATGCTGTTTTCACCATCATTAAGACAATTTTATCCGGATGGTTTTATATTCATAGTACATTTATATTAAACTGACATTATAATAAAGAAATCTCGATGTTTTGTCAACTCGTAAAAACCGTGCGAAGCAGGGGCGGGTCTCTAGTATGACAATAAATGGTTAAAGCTTTTTCATCAGTATGAACTTTAGTAATGTCACAACAATTTTAGATGCCATGGTATTTTATAGATTTAAAATTTTTGTGTCAACCGTAACTGAAACTACCTATCTAGGTACTTAGTACTGGATGTGATCCAGGACTTTATTTATAGATAGATAGAATACTCTTTACTATGTACACCATACAAATTACAGATATAAATGTGTGTATGTGTGTGTGTAACCCTAAAAAATGTTATGATTTTTCAAATCAGTAATTTGTAGCTACAAATAAAGTCCAATAAATAATTCGTGGTTTTTAAATCCCGGGATTTAAACGTCATTAAAATTATTCCGGGATTTTAGAGGAGGTATTATCCACTCTATGTTACTTCCTTCCTCGAAGTTTAGGCAAATTAGCTCTACCTATTCCGATCACTGATTATTACCTAGGTACTCGTTGCTTTGCAAAACGTACAGTATTTCACGGGTTGCGATTCGATTACTTTAATATAATTGCTAAGCAATTTATACTCGTCACAATACGTATGGTGAAGTGGAGCTGATGGTGAAGTACCAGGAGAACTCCTCAACCATTAACGTACCTGTATCGGGAAAAGCAATATTTTGTAAAAGGTGATGAGCAGTTGACGTTAGGCAATTGTAACTTAGCTAAAATTACAAACTGACCCACTATAAAAACTTTTTTACAAAAACAAACAACCGACTCCCAAAAAAAAAACACTACAAGGTGAAAAATAACTTTATTTTTGGAAGTCGGTGGCAAAAAACTAAAATACAGATTCAAAGACACGAGAGATTATTATTGTATATAATTATATATTTTTAAATAGATAAGTCAATGTTTCATGTAGGTATGTATTTATTGTATATAATTATGTAAATAGTACCTACACCACAGACTACCTGCAGTACTTTCTCTCTTTTCTTCTTTTTCTTCCAAAGGTTGACTTCAAAAGATCGCTCGTATGTCGAAACTTATTTCGACGGAGTTAAGTTCTTATTACAAAAATGACAACTAAGAGGGGGCTAGTTCTGTATACACGAAACCAGAGTTATAGTTGCCGGCACGAGTCGTGAGCACAAACTGCACTTTCCAACCTTACGAATCTTATTTCCTATTACGGCAATTCGAACACGGGTAGGGGTAATGAGGTTACTACAAGATCAAGCTTATTTATGATGTACAGATAGAAAACAGAATACAAAAGCCCGCTGACGACGGCAACAACAGTTTATGTGGAATTTGTGCTCACGATTCGTGCCGGCAACTATACCAACACTGGCTTGATTAACTAGCCTCGTGTATCTTGTGCCGTTTATCTACTAAAAATATTCACAACTAGCACTTCGCCAGCGACGTCGTCCTCCATGAATTCCCTTTCCCGTGCGAATTAAAAAAAATCCTTATTCCTTGTCTACATCTTATAGGAAAACCGCTATGCAGTTTCAGCTTTATAGCTCCAAGGGTTTGGGCTGGGCGTTGATGAGTCAGTCATTGAGCGAGACAGGACTTTTCTTTTTATATGATCACATTTATTATTCAAATCAGATTAAGTAAACTCTCGCCTGAAGAGAGATTTGGCTAAGGGCTATTGTTGGTACAGATCGAGTATGAAGACATGACCTTCCTTTCATACGATCAAATAGGGTTCTATTATAAGTATTAGGTATGGGGTATCTTTGCAGGGATCATAACTATTGTATACGAACGAGTTTTTGTTAGTAAATAAAGGTAGACAGATCTATACGTTCGCATGTTATATATTTTATTACAACCATATAAAAAAAAAATACTGAAATAAAATTATACAGATATATTTTTTTCAAAGAATGTTTATCAAAAGATTTTTGGGAGTTATCTATTAAAAATATAAATATGTATACTGCATTTGAAATAAGATTAGAAATTTAACAAAACCTTTTTTACATTCCATTCAACCGATTTTTACTTCTATTCCGTAGGAAGGATGGCATTAAAAGCTAAAACCTGGTTACATTACATTATATTAGCTGTTTACTGCAGATGCCATTTGTCATGCCACCAACGCAATAGAAGTCAAAATCGGTTGAACGGACTGTAAAAAAGGTTTAGTTAAATTTCTAATCTTATTTCAAGATACGACTGCAAGGACTGCACTCCAACGTGTATCGTGTGTGTAGGAGCTTATACCTATTATTATCTAACTAGCTTCAGCCCGCGACTTCGTTCCCGTGGTAGTCGTAAGATACACAGTAGGTACACAAAAATAACAGCCACATTTAAAAAAATTCCCTCGGCGCCGACCTACTGCGTTGCATCACATCGCCCGCCCGCGCTATTACTTCGTTCTAGCTTAGCGTTCTTTCTGACTTTTTTGTTTTTGCTCGGCAAATGAGGGTCTTAACTTAGGGTAAAGCAATGACTAACAAATGCAAAAGTGTCAAAGTTCCAGAGATTAGCGCGTTCAGACATACAAGCAAAAAAAAAAACAAACTCCTTAGCTTTATTATTAGTTACAAGTATAGATATAATAGTAGTTTATGAAATTGTTGCTTATTGGAGGGGTATTAAAACACGAGTGTGTGTTTAAAAATCGAGCCGTGTAGGCGGTTTTTATTAGTAGGTATCACACGAGTATTTTCACCTAAACTCCATTTGTAATAAGATTAGAAATTTAACTAAACCTTTTATACAGTCCGTTCAACCGATTTTAACTTCTGTTGCGTTGGTGGCATGACAAATGGCAGCTGCAGTAAATAGTTGGTAATGCAACCACGTTTTTGCTTTTAATGCCATCCTTAGGGCTAGGGAATAGAATTCAAAACGGTTGAACGGACTGTAAAAAAGGTTTGTTTAAATTTCTAATCTTGATTCAAATGGAGTATAGTTGTGTGCGGTTTCATACACTATTTTATCTACTCACATACATTGGGATTGAACCTATTAAATAAAAGATCATAGCCTTTTTTTTGCATTTGTCAAAAAGCCGTGATATTATTTATTATAAGTATAATTTTCTCGTGTTTGCTGGTACTAGATTATGAGACATTTCCGTCGCCGCATCTAAAGTATCGGGCGGTGTCAAATTTTCTTCACATTCACTGATATCAGACATTTTTAACCAAGAATAAAAAAAAAAATCCCACGAATTTCAGTACAACAAAACTTATATGGCGCTAAAACCCAACATATCGCCGCGCATGCGCTAAAGCGGCGCTGCGGCAGACAAGTAAAAATTGGAATCAAAACTTTTTGTAATGCTATAAAAATAATGCACCCTGCATATGCGATCCATTAGAAAAAAATAATTGATGGAAACTCCTTAGTGATATTAACTTCTTGGATTTGCCCTGTATCGTAATGGTCATTTTTTACATTATTTTGTTAGAGAAAAAGTGTTATTTATGATTCTATTTTTAAATTTCGATATTGTGTTTATAAAGTATGTCAATATAAACTCGTTTTGAAGTTTATAATTCGAATTCTACGTTAGAAGAGTAGATAAAAGTCTTTTATAATTCAGCAATAGGCTCGCCCCCTATTACATGGGAATTAAACATAACTGGCGAAATGTGGGTGTACTATAGGTACACTTCTGCCTAACCCTTCGGGGAAACAAGGCGTGATGTTATGTTTATGTAATTCAGCAAAGTTACTTACCTAAGAGCAATATCAGACGAGCCCTGTAGTGGAGACCGCGTATCGGCAAGCGTAGTGTGGGACGCCCTCCAGCTAGATGGACCGACGACCTTAAGAAGGTGGCTGGGAGAGACTGGATGCGGGAGGCGGAGGACAGGGTGTTGTGGCGCAGACTGGGAGAGGCCCATGTCCAGCAACGAACTGCGACAGGCTGAGTTGATTGAAGGACAATATTGCTTCAAAACAAAACACTATCAGCAAGCTTCTGTTTTTCAAAGCTCTAAGATATCCTAACGATGCATGTATCGAATTCACCAGACAACCACAAGCACCCTGGCAAGCACTTGACAAGTTATAATTGCTTCATTAACTTTGTAAATTGCAAACAGAAAGCTACTTGGTTTCATTATTTACCTACAAACAAACGAACAGAATTTAATGGTTTAGACTCGTTTGTTCAGGAATGCGATTCGGAATTATTCCAATTTTGGGGACTTCAAGAAGTAGGACAGCGGAAAATTGGAACTTTTGCTGTCAGGAAAGTATCTAATATAACCAAAGATTTGTGTGTTCGATATAGTCTTTGTATTTTGTTATTGGAGTTTTCGTTTAATTAAAACGTGTGGCGTGTGTGTGTAACGTGTTTCGTTGGTTGTTTTCGTGGTATTAAGGCTCGTGCAACAGAACAATTGTAGAACAATTTATATAACGGTTTAAACTTCATGGATATTGTTATACCGGTGTCGCGTCGCGCCAGTCTGCACGAGCCTTTATAGGTGGAACAGGTCACTATTTCGGAGAGGCAATAAATTGACTTTTGGGTTGAGTAGTACAATTTCAATTGGTTTCACTCATTGTGTTAAAGACACGTTGAAGAATATAAAAAAAAAACAGCGAGCCTTACAGTATTCGCGTAACTGTGATGTGTTTTGACATCTCACCTTGGTAATAAGGAACAATCCTAAAAAATGATTTCATAACGAATAATAATTATTTTGAATGAAAATTGTTTTTTATTTAAATACCACTAGGAGTAATGCAATTTTTTATTGAAGACAGTTTATATGGGTTGAATTAGAGTAAAATATTTGTTCTACCTAAGTTTTTACGAAAGATTTTGTAGTCTGTGTCAATAAAACCTATTACCCTTTACCCTTTTTTTATAATTAAACTAAACTATATAAGCTTTTTTTTGATGCCCATATGTCCTTACTTGGTATGATCTGTTCCCCAATCATTTTGATGCCGCCTGCGATAGGTACCTAAATTACGGCAAGATAGAAAGTATTCATTATTTTACTATAGGTAATCTTAACTATTTTCGTTGTATTTTATTGTCTAAGTGTGTTTAAATACTTATAATGACCTATTATCCACATTACGATCGATTCTAGTGTTCATATAAAAGTGCTAGCAATTCTTAATTCTGTGGTAATCATAAGTACCTAATAACGCAAAAGCAGAACTCACAAATTAAAAGTGCGCGCGCATGCAAAATTATGAATTTGAAAATAGACGCATCTTAACGTACTTTTATAATTCTACATCAAATAGTAGACCTATTTCTGTGTCACGTTCACGTACATACAACGAATCTATCAATATATCATATACATCTATACAAATAAAATAAAACACAAAAAATACAAATAAAATTGATGTGTCTGTGTGTAATGTCAAAATAACAACTTTTTATTAAATGTATAATAAAGTATATACTGAATTTATAAGAAAAAAACAATTTAAAAAATTTTTGTCTGTCTGTTTGTTCTGGCTAATCTCCTAAACAGCTGGACAGGTTTTAACGGGACTTTCACTGTGGCAGATAGCTGATGTTACGCGGAGTAACTAAGGCTACTTTTATTTTAGAAAAATAATTAGGGTTCCGCTCAAAAAAATTAAAACTCATGTCGGATTTGAAAAATTATTTTTGCATTTGATAGTAAAATCCTCGAGGATAGTTATAGGCTATTTACCATCACGCTACGACCCATAGGAGCCGAGCAAAAATAAAAAAAGTTAGAAAGAACACTAAGCGAAAACGAAGTAATAGCGCCGGCGGGATACGCAACGCGACGGGTCGGGGGACGAGGGAGTTTTATTAAAATGTGGCTGTTATTTTAGTATATTGTGTATCTTACGACTTCCACGCGAACGAAGTCGCGGGGCACAGCTAGTCAACTCATAGAGATAATGCTTTACATGGAAAGAATGAGGTTGAGTTCGCGCCTCGCAATCTGCAAGCTCTTTTTTTTAGATTTAAATTATGAAATTGTCGGAGTTGTAACAAAATTCAACAAATAAATAAAATAAAATCTACATCTGACAGTAGCAACCTCTCCGAAAATGGGTTGGTATCATCTGACGGCCAACTCTAGCACCGCGCGCACTCATTGGTCAAATCAAATAGCGCGTGCTTCCCCGGCTTCCTGTTACACACTTCCGTCCCTTTTCACGAAACCGCTTCCACAGATTGCATTAAAGCGAAAGGAAAGATGTTACACATCAAAAATAAAGAAATCAACCAGCGATCATTGCTCGTGCCTTCTCTGTATGAGAAGAGGCATTTACCCTGCACTATGCGGGCATTATTTAATTAAAGAAACGCTTTTCACGTCGCATTCACATAAGTACAAACGAGCTCGTTTGAATCGGACGATTTTGAGTCAAAACCTACGAACGTACCAACTCATAATTTAACTAAAACATTTACCTATTTCATTATTTTGTTAGTACTTATTATGTACATATTTTCAGCGTAAAAATGCATTAGTTCATTGAATAATCAAAAGCGATAGAATTCAGTAAACATCCTTTGAAAGCCTTAAGGAGATTCATCCAGTGTGATATCAATCTGCCAAGTTTCTGAGAAAATAAAGGAAATGTTTTCGGTTGATGTGACATCAAATAGATATAACGTTAAGCCAATATGTGTTAGTGGTGGAGCATGATCTTTTGATAAATTGTGTAGTCTGTAAAATGCTATCTGAGGCGCTGCTCACATCGGGGGTCTACTAAAACGTGTATTAAATTTTTCTTGGAAGGCGCTAGTGTCTGTGAAACAATTTTTTCATTTGTACAGGCACCAATGATAAACTTTTGTCTGTAATGTTCATTACTACTTGGAAAATAGTCAAAAACTCAAACTCAAAGCATTTATTTCAAATAAACCAATTACAGGCACTTTTGAATTGTCAGAGTCGATCAGTTAGCCAGAAAGTTGAAACTAGTTGCCCATTTTAAAGCCTAGATCTCTATGGAGAAGAACGGGCAAGAAACTCCACGGACACTCTTTTAAATCAAAATATTGGTTACATCATTCATGTTTAAATTAAGGATGTGAGAACAATGTAGAAAGACGTGCACGTTAAAAGCGTCCGCAACATAAAGGTAAACACCAAAAACGATTCAAAAATTAAAATAAGCCGTGGCAGCTAAGAGGTGACCAGTCCCTACTGACGGCGCCCGTTCACGAACATGACACATGGATTAGCACCATTCAGCTCAACCATTTTGAAGGGAACTTAATGATCCAACACACACGCCACCATCAGCGAGACATTTGAGTGAGCATGACATACTCTCAGTCGCCAGGGCAAATTCAAGTCAATGACCCCCAATTAATGGTAGCTTTATAGTAGGTAGGTACATTGTGCTCACACATGTGCTAGTTTTTGTTTTTTCTGAAATAAAATTTATTTATTATTTATTTAGTATCAACTTGGGCTCAATTATAATAATTACCGATACTATGACGTACTCAAGCGTATTCGGTGTACCCATAACACGCCTTTCTTCAAATGGAGCTCCAAAATGGTTTTCTGATGAGACCCTTACAGTACAAAGGAAGTTTTTGACAAGCTAATGACGGTAACGGGACATAATAGAAAAGAAAATTAGACGAGGGCTTCCGAGGGCAAGGCGAGGGTCTCCGGAAGCTGCAGCCGTTCTTGAATAAACGATGTTTTAAAATTATTGTGTTTTAATAGCCATAGCACTGATTTACATGGTAAAACTATGATGTAGTTACTGTAAAGGTTGTCTGCAATAGGCAACCTTACATCATGCTGGCTGGTAGAAAAATGAATGCATTCGATCTCTTAAACGAATTTACAATTAGTTTCAAAATTGAATGTGCGGCGATTGTTTTTCAAGAAACAACAGCGGGGCAATTGCGTAACACAGAATATGATTTGATTTCATTTTGACAGTTCAACAACATTCGTTGCGTTATTTACGTTGTTGAGCAGACAAATTTTTCTAACATATGAAGCAATGGATTAGCAATTTGCTTCAAAATCATTCAGATTGTGATTGATAGTGTGTTACGTAATTAGGGTGCAGTTATGTGATTTCGTTTCAGTGCAGTTAGTAGAAGTGCTCAGGTGCGGTTCGGACAAGTGCTGTTGAATGTTCTGAGTGGCAGTGGCACAGCTATAATTATCATTAGAGGGAAGCCGAAGAAAAAATGATTCAGTTCTCATAAACTCAGACAAAAAACTGTAGGTTATAAATCTTATGATGACTATTAAACTTGTATTAAATATAATCATGTAATGTGATGTAATGCACAGTTACACACACAGGTAGGCCACGCCTCTGCTGAGTGGGATAGTTTCGTAAAAGTGAACACGCCCTCTTGAAGTAAATAGCAAAAATTCAATATTGCTTCATATTTTCGTATGTAGCGCCTGGATCTAGACCACCACGTCTTAAAGCAGTATTATTTTAATGTTACTTGAGTGTGGGAAAGAGATGGAGCTAGACGTCCTGTATAGCTGCATCTCTTTCCCACACTCAAGTAACATTAAAATAATACTGCTTTAAGAGGTGGTGGTTGGCCCCCTGCCCCATAGATTCTGGTACGGTTAGCGCGCCCATAATTCTTACCCTAACGCGCTTTTTGAGTCGCTCTACCAATACTGCAAAACATGAGATCTCTTTACCCAACGTGAGATGTCATAATCATATGATTGAAGAAACAAACTCATAAAATATTAGTTATAAATAAATTGATTTATGGCTACTAAAAATTTTAGGTTGGTAAATAAGATAAACCACGATCACAACACGCCGTCAGTCAAACTTCCAGTTTGTTTTCAATTACGTCAATATTATTTTATACACATGTTCTAAAATACAGGCTAAGCAGTGTTTGTAAAACAAACTAAATTGAGTAGTAGGATGTTTAGTCAACGCTATGAAAGTAGATCGTAGGAAATTGTGTAGTACGTGCGGATATTTTAAAAGCTTACCCGGATAAAATTACTCTTGGGTCGTGAGGAAAAGAAAAGTCTAATTATAATCGCAAAAATACAGTTATTTTAGGTTAGTGTGATAACCTTGTAAGTTCCCGAATTTCATTCGTAAACTACATTTGTGAATATCGTACGCAGTATTTAGTACTTTGCAGGTATTAATAGGTACCGTCAGCCACAAAAGTCACACTTCGGTTAATACAATCTTAATTATTGAGCTAAATATTTAATTATAATCGGATCAGAATTAAAATTTACAAAATTAGAATTAAAATACCACATATACATATTGCCTCGTTGGTCGCAAGCGCTACTGCTGAGCATGATGTTCGATTGGATTCCCAGGTCGGGCAAAATGTTATTGGGTTTTTCCATCTGGAATTTCTAAATAACAGCCCGGGGTCTAAATTTGTGCCCGGTTGATGACAATAGGCTCGCCCCCTATTATACGGGATTTAGACATAACTGGCGAAATGTGGGTGTACTATACAGGGTGTAAGGGACAGCCCTCCGCAAACTTACAGGGTGCATTCAGCTCCTTATTTTGAATCATATTCCACCGGAAATATTCTCAGGAAAATTTTCATTTTTTTAATCGTATTTTCAGTTACTCTATTCCTTTATTTCAATGTAAAATTACATTTTCTGTACCCAGCACTACATTTATGTAAATAAAACAGCTAAAGTAAAAAAATCAGCAATGGATGTTGAAATACTCGGCGGCCGAAGGCTCGCTGAGCTGATTTGGCTACGCGCGTTTTGCCACGGTAACGATACATTGCGTGTGAGGTAATAAAACAAATCAGGTTTATTGGATTCCCTTAACGTTCCTGAAATAATTTCATGTACCGGTCATCTTAGTATTATATACTGAATTCACCCCATCAGTCTGCGGAGGGCTGTCCCTTACACCCTGTATGTACACCTCTGTCTAACCTTTCGGGGAATATGTTATGTTTTGTGTAGAATTAAAATAAGAGAGAGAGATATGATAGAGACATAGTTAAGATAAGAGACTATTAACTATTAAATAACTCCTATATTAAGTGCAGAAATACATTGTATCGAATATTTTTATGTAAATTTAGATGATGTGTAAAAGTAGCAGTGTTAATCGACTTGTCGTTGACCGTACCTAGCGGAAGAAACACGCAAGCTAAAATACACATGATGCCATAAAAGTTTAGCAAACATTTATTTGAAGGTGAATGTGATGGCCTGCTCTGATAAGAAGATCGAGGTCTTATATTAAACGGATCCTCGTTTACCTGTACCTACCAGTAGCGCAGCTACAATTATCATTAAAGGGAAGCCGAAGAAAAAATGTTAATTTCTCATAAAGTCAGACAAAAAATTATAGGCTTTTTTGTAATGTTTTTAATCTTATGATGACTGTATTAAACTGGTATTAAATATATATAATGTGATGTAATACACAGTTACACACACAGGTGTACCGTATTATTTGGCATTAAGAAGGGTGGTGGTTCCGAAGGGAAGCCAATAGGAATCGGGTTATATGAAGGCTTCACCACTGGTACCTACACACAATAAGATTTAGGAAACGACAGCTTGTTGTGAGAGAGCTTATTGCTGTCAGGACAGTTTTCTGCCTTCCGCACTCGGTCTGTAATATTACCACCTTTTTTATTCTAAATTATCTTTTGATAAAATTTATCCACCAGACAGGATAATAATGCGTGGAGCTCCACTTCAATAAGGAAAAAATCTATTGAAACGTTACATAAGACATAACAACATCTCATCATTGTCGGTCAGTGTGTCAATGTACCACCACAGTCGTCCATCACAATAATTGCGTCAATGAGTGTGCACGCGAATTTGATTGCCATAACTCATCGCGAAGGTTGGCGACCACTGGCGTCAGTGTACAGTTCAGACAACGCTGCTATACTCTGTTCTAAAACTATCTGTTGAAAATGTAAACAAATTGATCAAAAAATGTACCTGTGGATGCCAATTGAATCGCTCCATGTTAAAAGGGCAATAGTCTAGACACCCTAACTTTCAGAAAAGATGAAAAAACTTTGCCCTCAAAAATAAGTCAAAGAAGCTATTCTTTTTTTATACTTTGTTTTATAGGTAAGCTTTACCCTCATGATTTGGCATTTTTTTAAACTTAAATTTAGAATAGTTTTTATGATATTCCTGTTTAAAGTTTGAGGACTGATGCCCTTTTAGCATCTAATAAAGACATTTATTAAAAATATAGCAATTTTTAAGAATACTATTTATTTATATGAACTATAATGTTATTATTTGACAATAAAACATAATAAAAGACAAATTTTAGTTTAATTGTCCGCAAAATCATCGTCATTATCATGACTGCACTCTACAGATTTCTTGTAAAAAGAGCGACAGTCAGTGGACTGACGCCGTTTTTACATGGAATTTGAATTCGAGTCCTAATTTTTTGTTCGTATTTGAATGGACTGATATTCTTTTGATGCCAAACCATGTCGGAAAGGTGTATTGGAGTGTTTTCTAATAGATGGCGCCAGTAACTCATTTCTTCAAAAATGGTGACTCATGCCCTTTTAACATGGAGCGATTAAATTTATAGTGCCACTTACAAACTGAGTGCTTTGATTTGTT
Organism: Fissipunctia ypsillon; assembly: GCA_947568875.1. Lineage (NCBI taxonomy): Eukaryota > Metazoa > Arthropoda > Insecta > Lepidoptera > Noctuidae > Fissipunctia > Fissipunctia ypsillon. The sequence goes on along the minus strand of OX387659.1, from coordinate 6,123,957 downwards.
TATTTGAATATTTAAACCTAAAATTTTCGCCTTACAGATGTTTTTTTGCTCACATTTTTTTTAAATTAAAAATTTTTTTTGGATGGGAAATCATCAAATGACCTCCCGCTCTGGGCGGAGCGGCAGGGCGTCTCAAACTTTTACTGACTAAATCCCACCCGTGTTCCTTCAGTTGCCTGTGCCGGGGCCACGGTAACTCTTTCGAACATCCCGCGACCCTACCTGGCATTGGCCCTAGCGGACTCCTTCAATAGTGCTGACATCTCTTTGAGGCGCGCGTGGAACACAACGCGCCCTCGCGCCGGGTCATTTCACAATTGAGGCTAATTTTATAAGCTCAATTTTCCGTCTATGATTTTTCAATTACAATATTGAAACAATAATTGCTGGAAAAAGTGAAGAGACAATTATGACGTTCAATCAATCCTTTTCCCAACTATGTTGGGGTTGGCTTCCAGTATTTCAGATGCAGCTGAATACCAGTATTTTACATAGAGCAACTGCCTATTTGACTTCCACAACCCTTAATGGGTAACACGATACGGCTTTTATACTGGTTGTTTGACTTATGGGCTTCTGACTACCCGTAACTTCTAAATATGAAGTTGAAATCTTCGAAATACAGATAAATGTTTTGCTAATTCCTTTGAGTGATGGTGTTTGTTTACACTTTCATCAGTTTATTTTACAACAGACCATACGTAAAATGCGTGTGTGTTCATACGCAGTTGGCTGTATAACGTAGTTTGTCTTATGTCAATACAAAGGTTGTCAGTCTATGTTTGTTTTGTGGCCAAAGGGTTATTCAGAACGGGGGATAAATACGATACAACGAGCCTTAGAAAGAGACAGCACACAGGTATGATTATGAGTGACAAAGACAACGTTCTACGAAGACGAATTACTAATACTCGATGTGCCATTTTTATGGTCGGGTATGGTAGTTTGATGAGGAGACCTGTACCCCAATTGCGTAACACACATTCTTTCATAAGTCCAAGGAATTTGAAGGAAATTCCTAAGCCATTGCTTCATAAGTTTGAAAAATTCGTCTGTTGGACAACGTAAAACACGCAATGAATGTTGTTGAATTTTATTGGCCATGTGAAAGGCATTGCAATTGTTAGTGTGTTACGCCATTACCCCGCCGTTGTTTGCTAATTTTCGGGTTTCGGATTTTGGTCATGTTTGTTTTGAGAAGTTTTGAACGATGTCCGAATCATAACATAAGTGCGTTCTTAATTAGTCTTTTTTATTATTTATTAATTGTTTAAATGTATTTTTTATTCATTAAATAGTCTTATTGTATTCAAAATATTAAAATCAAAACTTACTAAACAATAGAGGTGTTTTACTAAACTTAATGTTCTTTTTAGCGTTCCGTAGACAACAAGGAACCCTTATAGTTTCACCATGTCCGTCTGTCTGTACGTCTATCTGTCTGTCTGAGGCTTAACTCAGAGACTCTTAGTACTAGAAGGCTGTAATTTGGCACGGGGGATATTAATCACGCCGATAAAATAGTAAAATAAAATCATGAAAAAAAACTTTGTTTTCTCATCTATCACATTGTGTGTCGTTGGATAGCGATTTTTTTTAGAGTCAAGTCCCCTGTCAGCTAAATGATTGTTTGTGGATATGTGAAAAAATTCACGGCAGCAGTATATACAACGAAGTTACAAGGACAACTATCACAGCTAAGTAGGCTTTACAAGTTAACGAGTAATAGTCGGCCAACTTACATTTGCAGTTGGAATGTATGAGAGAACATGTTTTTCGACTACAATGTTAGATTTGTTCTTGGGATAAATTCATCCCAACTACGGAACTTTTCAATGTGCGTGGTCCGACTCGCACTTGGCCGGTTTTTTGTTATCATAAAACTCATTAAAACGGAAGTTATTTGAAACAAAACAAATAATAAATGTTTCGCAATTGTTTGTAAACTCGAAAAGAAAGCAAATATAACATCGCTGAATAAATATTCTTCTTAAAGACAGAAAGATTATTAAAAAAAAAAATCCTCGTGACTGATGTTCCTTCGTACGATGGCTTATCAAAAATGTATGTGTGATTGACGACTGAGTGATTCGAAATTAATTTAACCTTCAGGGTTTATATTTAGCCGCACTCCAGAATTCAATACCCATATTATCAATGGAAGAGAGTATTTTAATGTAGGATTTATTACCTTGCATAACGTTACAGAGTTTCTTTAATATAATATCTGGCAAATTGCAAAACAATTTGTTAGCTGTTTCAATATTCTTCATGGGTACCTATGAATACTTTTACATCATTAGAGTGACGTAAGTTTAGTGACGAGTGTCACCAGGTGCCTTATCATGACGTTTTAATGCCATTATGATTCCAGTGAGCGAGAGAGACCTAGCTGTATGTACATGACCGATAACACCATCCCTTTCTCGGACTGGAATCATGATGCCATTAATACTACATGATAAGGCCCTTGTGCTGTGTGCTCACTGGTTCTGATGAGGTTCATGAAGGCAACACATCGACTTAACGTCAGCATCTAAGTATTCTTGAAATTAGGGCTTGCTGTTGTTAATTATGTTCAGGTGCCACTGTTAAAGGCATGCTTCCTTGTCCTTCCGCACTCATAAACAGACCTTATGAACAGTTGGTTTAATGAGAGGTACGAAGCATTTTCTTGATCATCATACTGGTGATTAACAAATTGTTGCTTACGTATACCATGTCTAAAAGGCTATAGTCAGATTATTTTTAGTCATTAAATTCTTAGTAGCAGCCCGGAGTCTGGCTTTGTGCCCGGTTGATGGCAATAGGCTCGCCTCCTATTACATGAGACATAAACATAACTGGCGAAATGTGGGTGTCCTATAGGTACCACGGGAGAAATGAAGATCTATACACCGTAAGAACTATTCTTGCTTGCAGTACTCGGCCGATATAGTTACGCTTGCTAACAGAGTGTACACGGGATTTTATTTTCAAATCGATCAGATGTAAGTTTTCTCGATAGTACACCTCTACCTAACCCTTCGGGGAATACAGGCGTGATGTTATTTGTGATTAATCAATATGCGTGGGCAAAGTACATATTGAAACCGATAGAATGAACCCAGTTTCGAAAGTATAAGCAAATTCCTAATTAGTAAAGAATTCTTTGTTCGATCCTTCTCATCGGGCTTCGTAATACGAATTATTTCTTACATCGCCGAACTTCAAGCACTTTTTATGTTTCAGCGGTCCTGAAATGCCTTGAATTTCTTGTAAATTCATAAATACAATGCCTAAATACTACATTTATGTACAGGATAGGTAATGTTGCTTTGATTGAGAACGAAAGGACCAGCCGAATCCTATATGTATCTAACGAAATGGTTGATTAAACCTTCAACTGTCATTGTATGAGACATAATTAAATTTCTATTGTTACCGACCACTAGCCGGTTGATCGACAGCTGAGGGGTTCAAAGATTAAAAATTACACGCACAAAATAATGAATTAACCGTACTCACCCTGCTCACCGTGTTCACGTAAACAGGATTGAACGTATCCAAAGAAGCTTCATCAAATATCTCCGTCTTAGAAGCCCTGGCTGTCCATGGGATTCTTCTTATGGCCAAAGGCTTAATCATTTTAAAATGTGTTCACTTGAGCACCGAAGAGCCATGACAGACCAGGTGCTTCTTTACAAAATCTTTAACGGCTTGCTAAATGCTCCCGACCTTCTGACGGAAGTAAGTATAGCTGTACCGCGACATAAAGCTCTAAGATCTGTTCGCGAGACCGTTACCTTCGCCACAACTGCAAGTCGTACTAACCATGGTAGCAACGCACCCATGAATCGACTAATGGGAAACTATAATAAAATTGCTACACGCACCAACAGCATTGACATCTTCTCTAACTCTTTCTGTCAATTCCGTACGAGGCTTTTATCCAGCTCGGAGTCTCAAGACCTCTATGCGATACGAGCCGTTAATTAATACAAATTGTATGCACTTCGATTTTCTACCTTCTCAGCCTTTTTTGTTATATACTACCCATTGTATTTGTGAACATAGCGCATTTTCGTTTTTTTTTTTTCATTATTATTGTAATCTATTTAAGTAACTAAACTAATGGTACCTACCACGTCCCTTAATCATCAAGATTTTTGCTAGTGCTGTGCACTTCTGTAAGTGACGTACTCACATTATCTGCAACTGTTTGTGATTTTTGTTTGTGTATGTTCTAGTGAGTAAGTTGTTGAAGTGTCATATCAATAAATAAATAAATAAATTAGGGATCTGTCATCGAATAATTGCAAACACCGTCAGTTTATTATAAGTCACCCCAATATTTTTATTATGGTAAGCGTTGAATGAAGTCCGTAACTTCAGGACTCGTGATTTATATATTTTCATATACTTAAGCGTTAAAAACTTGCTTCTACTACCTGCTGAAAACCTTCGTCCTTATCCCTAGCCTATTTGTACAATTTGATTGCATCCATATCAGGCAGGCGGCATAATAAAATGCTATTAATTAGGGAGCCGTAAACAGCGGATAATTAAGTGTTAAATCATAAATCAATTCTGGAGACCGATAGCGGAGTCAAACGGGTCATATATGCGGATCTGTCACACGTCGGAGCGCATGCTGGTCTCGTCTGAGGATGATTCATTCTGAGCCAATGCTTTATTTAGGGCCGTATTTTTATTTTTCTTCTTTTCTTGTGTCAGTGACAAATAGGTACTTTGTCCGACCACTTTGTACTTAACTAGCGACCTGGACAGCTCTGCCGTTTGGCTCATTTAAGTCCTGGAGGGTGCAGGTAGTTGTACGCGACGGGCAGAAGAGAAGGTACGGCATATTCTGTGTCGGGGATCTACACTCACACTGAGCTTGGGATGGGTCGATCATACCCCGTCTGGCTAGATTTGATCTGTAGCGGCCAACTTGAGCCTACATGGTTCACAGATTTCCATATCGGCCAAAGTTTTCTGGGTCTTTATTTTAACTTCAACTTATGCCAAAATAAAGGACTGTTAAAAATGATTAGCAGGCCACATAACTTCACTGCATTAAAGCCTACCTCAACTGACGTCACGAACTTGCGATATGGGATCCCCCATAGATCTATTTTATAATACATAGATCGGCAGAATGAGTGACATGGAGGATTAGATTGACGTGTATTGGAGCGAGATTCGTCAACAGGACTGATCTGAATTAGGTGTATCTGAACGTTTTAAGTTGCTATTCCACCAATTCGCACTAAGCGTTTCCAAATGTCTTTTGTGATTCGCACAGCACAGCGTATGTGTTTCAGAACGCATACAACCCAGATCTCTTCAAAGTGAGAGTGAACAGGCTTCTTCTGGGTAAGCTCGCTCCATCGTTGACTTTGTCTCTGTCATCTCTGACCTAGACTAGAGTCAAGAGCAAACCTATCTCAAATAAAAAAAAAAAGTTCGAACTATTTTCATATGCCCTGTATTTTGCCATGTGTCTGTCATTATAGTCAGTAGACCTTTTGGCTAATTGACGGTCTTCCACTCCAGAATTCATGTTAGCTTCAAAATTCTCAAGTTTTCCGACAAAAAATATGTAGCGGAGGTATTTTAGCAGTTTCAGAAATGGTGACTCCTAAAATCTTTTCGAAAGTGCTGGACCACCCTGTAAAAGGCTCCAATGTTTACAAAATGATCACTTTGTGTGGTTCAAGATAAGACGGAACATTGTACTATGTCGTCATAACATGTATTCAACATTGATCGTAGAGACTCACCAACAATGACTCATCAATGTTGTTGTTAAAATCTTTCAATCTTGTTTGGATACTTTTCCTTGTATTCGTCTAGTGAATTAACAATAATAGGTATTGTGCAACATGTTTTCCTGATTTAAAATGCTGGATGGAATTTCTCAGTAGAAGCCCGGAGTCTGAATTTGTGCCCGGTTGATGGCAATAGGCTCGCCTCCTATTACATGGGACTCAAACATAACTGGCGAAATGTGGGTGTATACTATAGACCAGGTACACCTCTGCCTAACCCTTAGGAGAATATAGGCGTGATATTATGTATGTACGTATACATAAAAGTAAATGCTGAAGAGGCAAGTAATCAGAAAACTTAACCGAAATCAAGTGTTGTAAGCCAGCTGCTTAGCTCAGGCAGGTCATTTAATAACATTAATAATCAAAAAAGTAATTAAAAAAAATTTAATTCGACTTCAAAAAGAAATTAACTCAAAACTATGAAATTAATTTCGGAAGTCGTTGTCTCACGATCTGTATTCTGTATTTTTTTTTTAATTTTTAACCGACTTCAAAAAAAGAAGGACGTTATTTTAAATTACTTTTTTATTTCGTAATTTTTAGTCTTAAGTAAAAACTGGAATATTTGTTTGTAATAAGTATTGCACTAGAATTTGACCAAGCTTTTCACATGTTCGCTCGTATCAATAAGCCAGGCCGTCACACTTACACGTCCATATCTTGAAAAATACTGAACCGATTTTGAAGAAACTTACATTGTTCCCTAAGTTAAAGTAAATGTAAGCCAATAAAAAAGAATGGTTACAATTCGACTAATAGTTTCGGAGAAATGTGTGGACAAACATACATACATCTTTAAAATTTTGTATATCTGATTGGAAACCCTAATAGATTATCATAATATGCCAATATATTGCAATTCCAATAATATTACACATACATACGTGTCGAATTGATAACCTCCTTCTTTTTTTGAAGTCGGTTAAAATACCAATGAAAATAGCTTTCAAATGTTTGTTTAGTTAATCCAAAACCGTGCCTGTCCCGTCTCTGTGTTGTTAGGTGCTAATTAGATGACGGTAATCAGTGCGGCGGGTGTAAACGGGTGTAAACAATACGTGCCGGCTCCGGCTGGTAGATGCGTAAATATTGCTAATTATGAGTGTAGGTAGAACTCTGAGCAACAGTAGGTTCCATGGGAGAAACGAACATCTGTACACCATAAGGACTATTCTTGCTTGCAGCGCTCGGCCGCTATAGTAACGCTTGCTAACAGATGTGGTCATCATGTGCACGGGATTTTGTTTTCTTTGTCAGATGTAAGTTTCCTCGATAGTACATTTCTACCTTCACCTTTATACCTACTAACCCGTAAGATGTTATAAGTAGGTGCCTACCCGAATTTCAGCCCCCGAATTTTGCATTCTTGATCAGCACCGTCAGGCACACTGAGTTGGTAAAGCTTATAAATTAAGCCATTGTGCCAGACTATGTCGAACGCTTTCGCTATGTCGAAAAACAACATGCCCGTCGTTGCCTTGCGCTGGAAGCCAGCGCTTAGGTGCTCGACGATGCTCTGAACTTGCTGGATGCTAGAGTGATGAGTCCTGAAACCAGACTGTTCATTAGGGATAAGGCTCTTTGCTTCGAGCCCTCCTTGATTATAGAAAAGCAGACTATATCTGTATAATGCAATAACGCATGTACCAATGTCTAAATTAGACGATATTTCTAATAAAAAACAGCTTGTGAAGTTTACGATAACTAGGTATCTATAAGAAAGCTTATGGCGCGATATAAAGAAGCCTCTAAAACAGGACTTTTTGTCTAATCTTCAAATTCAAATTCATTTATTGTTTGTCACAGGTATAAAATTCAGTTCTTAAAATTATATTTAACAAGTATCACTGTAACATACCCTTTGGGTGTACAATATTAAATATTACAATTTAATGTCAAAAAGAAATTTTGTTATACAAAATAACCGAAACAACATTACGTTAATTATCACTAGGAAAATAATTTAATTATACATACATACATCTTCTCTATTCTGAGTAGAAAACAAAGGTAAACAAACCCCAAAATTCCTGGTTTTGCATAATACCCTTTCGCTTTAACACAAAAAATATAAAAATCAAATAAAAAGTCATTTATTCAAACTAGGCTGAGAATCAGCACTTTTCGAAGGTCAAAAATGACATAAGACAGTCCCCTAAAACGCCCGCCCTTCACCTGCACTTCCTAGTGCTTTAGCTGGGAAGAAGAAGTGGCGCAACAAACTTCCCAGCGGCTTAGCAACTTAGCTAAAATAGCATAGCTTAGCTTCTGCTTTCAGTATGCCGCAGTGTTAAATAACCGCTGAAAAATTTCAACGCAGGGCGGTTCGGACTCCAGAATCATACCTCCATCTCTTTCTCACATTGAAGTAAGATTAAAATAATACTGCTGAAGAGGAATCTGTGGTAACAAGTTGCGCGTCGATGTCCCTAATCGAAAACCCATGAAATTGTGAACAAAAAGTCGGAGTTGATTTCTTTTTGCATTTGGTAGCTCAATTCTCTAGGATGGTTATTGGTTATGGCTATTTAATATCGCGCTACGACCCTTAGACGCCGAGCAAACAGAAAATAGTCAGTAAGAACGCTAAGCGAAAACGAAGTTATAGCGCCAATGACGTTGTATAGCGCGGGCGGGCGATGCAACGCGGCGGGTCGGGGGACGAGGGAGTTTTATTAAAATGTGGCTGTTATTTTAGTATAATGTGATCTTACAACTTCCACGGGAACAAAGTCTTATTCCATCGACCCACCGCGTCGCATCGCATCGCCCGCTCGCGCTATTACTACGTTTTCGATTAGCGTTCTTTCTGACTTCTTTTCTTACCTTATGGTCGTAACGTGATGTTAAATAGCCTTCCTCAAGAATTAGGCTATCAAATGCAAAAATAATTTTTCGAATCCGACTGGTAGTAACAAACAAGTACACAAACTAAAACCAAACAAACTCTTCAGCTTTGTTATTGGTAAGTATAGATAGATAGATCCGGCTGGCATACATTCTCCGGTTCGATCCCCAAATATTCGTTTAATGTACCAAAAGTACGGCATTTGTCCTTGTCGTATCCAATTTATGTAGCGTCACTTTCTCCGTAAGCCGTAATTTTATCCGTCCGTTTTTTTTTTCGTTTTATTTTCCGTAATTGTGTTTTTATGGATAATGTGGTCTGCAATAAAGATTTTTATTTATTTATACATCTACAGGGTGTAAGGGACAGCCCTCCGCAAACTAACAGAGTGCATTCAGCTTCTTATTTTGAATCATGTTCCACCGGAAAATTTCTCAGCAAAATTTTCATTTTTTCTAGTCATTTTTCTGATTTACTATTCCTTTAATTTAAAGTAAAATTACATTCTTTGTAAGATTTGATTTCGATGTTGAAATACTCGGCGGCCGAAGGCTCGCTGCGCTGCCGATTGCTACACGCATTTTGCCACGGTAATGATACATTGCGTGTGAGCTATTAAAATAAATCAGGTTTATTGGATTCCCATAACGTTCCTGAAATAATTTCATGTACCGGTCATCTTAGTATGATATACTGAATTAACCCCATCAGTTGCGGATGCCTGTTCCTTACACCCTCGCGACTTCTTCCACAACTTCCCGCGCGACTTCCTCCGCATGGATGTCGTGTGATACTTTAGCACCCTGTCAGGGGTAGATTTTCAAAAAACCCTGATACACGTTATTCGATATACTGGGTTTCGAGTTAATCAGACTTTCGTACAAACTTTGACACCCCCAATCCCCCTTTGGGGGTAGTTTAGAAAAACAAAAAAATACAAACTTCATAATTTACATATGATAAGTATTCGTGCCAAGTTTCAAGATTAATAACTCAAGAAATCAGATTTATCATAGAAAAAAATTTTTTCAACCCCTTAAAGGTCCTTCCTTAGTGGATGCTTACGACATAAAAGGCAACAACTGCAATATTTAAAGATTGTAGCCGCAGCGGGTTCGGCTCTGCGTTGATGAATCAGTCAGTCAGGACAAGTAATTATATAAATTATAGAAGATTTAATTTAATTATTAATTTTTTCAATAAGTAGCTCTCGGCATCACAATTTTTCTCTTTACTTTTTATTTTATTTGGATATACATTTTTTCAGATCTAATTAAATTCAGTCATTTATTATTTTAATCTGCTTAAATAACCTGGGGCTATTTCATTATTACTTTCTTATTAGTTTCAAATGTCTTGTTACAGCTGTCTATTTGAATATCTTTATCTTAGGAGTATTTACTGTCGCTTCTACGCATCTACGCTACCGTAGCGCTTTACGTGTGGTTACCGAGTGTACAAACACGCTGTGAATGTGTGTGTAAGCGCAGGAGCTCTCGGTACCGTCCGACACTATGGCGAAGTCGGAAGTGTGTGTGCGTGTGTGTGTTATGTGCTGACGCTACTCGTCTTCACGCACACATTCACAGTGTGTACACTTGGTTACCATGTGTAAAGGCTCCTGTAACCAGGCGCGACACGCAACGCGACACAAAGGCACCTGTGTCGCGCAACGAGAGTGGTGCCTTTGTGTTGCGTCGTGTGTCGCGCATGTATGCAGGAGCCTTAAAGCGCGCGTCGCTTCGTGAGATGAAAATACTGTAGAAGCCTTTACGCGTCATAAAAATGCGTTGTGTGAAGCTACTCTTCCGTAGACCGTAGATAGACTTTACTTGCACAGTTATGTACCAAGTCCATAAAACCTAAGCCTAGGATTAAAGAGAGAAACAAAGGATACTAAGCCTTATTTTATTCTCATTTAGTAATGTTTTTCGCGCCACAATGGTTTTCCAGACAAAGAAAGACGCAATAGAAATTCTAGTGTAATATGATGAACGAACGAAAATGATAAAAGAAGAAACTTTTCAACAGGGATCTAGCGGAGCTTTTTAAAGCTCCCTAAGGGCACGTCCGTCATCTAAAGTGGTTTTAACTATAAAGCTTTCTCAACCTCTCAGTGTGTTTTTCATACATATGATACAAGATGTCCCAGAAGGAGTGGTCCAAAGGCAAAAAGGGTAATGCGGAGGTGGACCAGTCATTTAAAAATTTTAATTTTTAGTTGGGATATTCTCAACAGTTCAGAAAATTTCGCTAATTTAATCATTTTCAAGAAATCGACGTACCCAGTGAGTTCAAATCTGGCAGGAAGATGCCTTGATAGTGTAGGTACAAGATTATGCTCCTATTTACGTTCAGTATGGCTCTGCAACGCTTCAGATTTTATTTTTACTTGTCTTTTCTAACTTTTTATTAAACTTAAGCGAAACTTTCTAGATCAGATAAAAAAAAAAAAATTATAATATCCTAACTTTAAAATATTTAAATGGTGGCCACCTCTGCTTTACCCCCTTTCCCTTTGGACCAGTCGGTCTGGGACACCCTGTGTAGGCACTACACCCTATGTCCCTTACAATATCTGAACATTTTGAAATACTATAGATAGACTTATGTGAATGCTAACAAAAAGGGATGTCCATTAAAAGCAATGGAGCCTTATTTATAACATAACATCACGCCTTGTTTCCCGAAGGGTTAGGCAGAGGTATACATATAGTACACCCAAATTTCGCCAGTTATGTTTAAGTCCCATGTAATAGGGGGCGAGTCTATTGCCAATGCCATCTACCGGGCACAAATCCAGACTCCGGGCTGCTACTGAGAAATTCCAGATAGAAAAACCCAATAACACTTTGTCCGACCCGGGAATCGAACCCAGGACCAGCTCAGCAGTAGCGCTTGCGACCACTAGACCAACGAGGCAGTCCTTATTATGTTTAATAATTAATTTATGTTTGGACGAGCCGTAAGTTCCACAACATACGAGACAAAGGCATACGTCACGAAGTTAAAAACTTAAAATTTAATGGACATTTTTTACCGACTTCAATAAAGGAGGAGGTTCTCAGTTCGTCGGAATCTTTTTATTTTTAACCGCCTTCAAAAAAAAGAGGAGGTTCGCAGTTCGTCGTAATTTTTTTTTTTGGGATTTAAGATTCTTTATTTATTCTAAAAGAACATACACTGTTCACTTAGCGAATAAATACATACGAGTAACTAATGATAGTGTAGTCTAGTAGCTAATACATAGTTTTGTTTTCTTATTTTAATGTGGGTAGGTACAATGTCGATATTGATATTGTGTATATGACATATCGTTAACTTAGAAGTTTTGAGTTGTTAGTGACGTACTGCTTGAGTTTTTTCTGTGTGTTTCCCGATTACTCGAAGACGGCTGGACCGAATTGGAAAATTCTTTTTTGTTTATTATTTTTTTTAATTTTTTTGTATGTATGTTCCCCGATTACTCGAAGACGGCAGAACTGATTTAGAAAATTCTTTTTTCGTTTGAAAGGGTAAACTTCCCAGGTAGTCTCATTGCCATCAGGTCTGATGATGGGATCTTGGAGAAACCGAGGGAAATCTTCAAATATTATAGGCACACCTATAGCGATTTGGGTATTTTTTATAGTAACTTGTGCATTTGCTCTCGGAAAGCACCATTTAGTGAAGTGGAACTGATGACGAAGACCACAGATGGCCACCGGAACTACTCAATAATAAATATTTCACGGGTTGCGATTCGATTACTTTAATATGGTTGCTAAGCAATTTGTGCTCGTCACAATGCATATGGTGAAGTGGAGCTGATGGTGAAGTACCAGGAGAACTCCTCAACCATTAACGTCCCTGCATCGGGAAAAGCAATATTTTGTAAAAGGTGATGAGCAGAAAAATAATTACAAACCGACCCACTAAAAAGTGAAAAATAAAAACACTGTTGTGTTTTTTTAGAAGTCGGTTGTTTTTTTTTTTTTTTTGTAAAATAGTTTTTTATTTTACTTATTAAACAACCTTACTTTTTGTAACCTGAACCTCTTACGCCGCGTCCCAAAAAGAGACAGTCGCGCGAGTACGCGTTCGTCGCGCTCTTTTATATGAAAATGACTAATGCTGAGTTCCTATAACCAAAAACGAATCGTTTTGCTCACCAATGGTAGCATTTTTATTGCTAAACTGGGCATATAAATAGATTCGTAAGCTAATTTTACCCGTGATAGCTACTGAATTAAATTTCATATTGACACTTGGCTGTACGCGAGTTTACCTGTGCCTGTGTTTAAAAAAAAGTTAGTTCCTACTTCCGACATTTGATGTCGTCGTCTTCACCTTCACATGTTTTTTACTTACTGTATCGTGTACCTACGTTTGCTATGAGAAAATAAATTATATTTAGTTCAAACACATAGAAATCTTGTTTATTATTTTATCTCGAAGTATAGCTACTGTCATATGGGAGGGTCTACTGTACAAAGCTATGAAGTCTTTGTTTCATTATTGGTAAATATACAAGAGTCTTATTTTAACCAATAACGGTCCGTAAATTATAGGAATTGGCCAATAGTCGCGCGATAAATCAAGTCACGATCATGTATTCGGGCGACGATCGCTTTTGGTTAGGATGCTGGGTTCGGGGGTCATTGTACTCATCACTATGAACGACTTTTACTAGAATGATAATATGATACTCATAATGATGAAAACAATGACCCTTTAAGAGGTTTAAGGGGAAATCAAAACTAAGGTTGTATAAAACATATAAGAATTTCTAAGAAGGTTTCTGTCAGTTTACAAATGACCACTAGACAAGTCCAAAAATAAACTGCTCAAATCTGTACGATTGTTGTTAAATTTTATTTATTAAGGCATATTCTTGGAAGGATCACAAATGTTCACGTTAACATTTTTTTTTTTTAAATAACGAAGCATGAATTGTTTATATGTTAAAATTCGCCATAGAAAATCCTATGTTGGTACCTACCGTTAATTTGTGCAACATACAGGGTGTAAAAAGACCAATCACATCGCAGTTAACTACGCATTCTGTACATCAAACTGAGGAAAATTATTGCTGTACACAATTTTTATTTTTGGTGTGAAAAATCGCTGCTTACGGCAGTACACAATGTAATATACGCAAAACATGCAAAGGGTAGGTACAGGAGTTGTAAAGGTATTTAAATTTAAGTTTACAACATTTAAAACTACGCTTCGGTGTAAAAAAATAAAAAAAAACGTTGGAACTTTGACCTTCAATATAAACCAGAGGATTCCAAGATATGATCCAGTACAAAAAAATTATCACAATGACGGGAACTACAAGTGACTCTCGGCTGCGTTAAGGCGAAAGCGCCAGGGTAGCCCGCGAAATTCAAATGTTCTTACGTTTCTTGCAATTTGTATAATAATGCTGACCAGTATCAGGTTGTACATATGTTGATTAAAATATGATTCGCGACCGTAACACATATGTATTTACAGAATTATTATCATTGACGTCATTAAAGACTATTTAAAAGAAAGAGAGAAAAAGAAAGAAAATAAATTTATTTGACACAGGTTAAGGCGCACAATATTTATACAAAAACAAAAAATTGAAAATAAAAAATATACTTAAAGTAGTAATTCATGAAATCTTGAAATTTGAGGATAACTAACTTACTTAAGGAGTTGCTTTACTGATTCTAATGATTAGAATTCTGTAAATACATATTTGTTACGGTCGAGAATCATACTTTAATCAACATACAACCCAATACTGACCTGCAAGTTGCAAAAAAACGTAAGAAAAATTGAACTTCGCGGGCTACCCTGGCGCTTTCGCCTTAAGAGGGTTGTCACATTTTGCACCTCTCTCGCTCACATGGGACCAAATTTTTAATAATGTTAAATGAAAAGATGCATTTTTGAAAAATGTAATCAATGGGCGGTCTACAAAATAATATTAATTTAATAAGTAATTATTAAAAACACATTTTTACTGTGGCATTTATTTACGTTATACGTACGTATAGAAATGTGTTTTTGATAACTACCTATTAAATTAATATTATTTTGTAGACCGCCCATTGATTACATTTTTCAAAAAAACATTTTTTCATTTAACATTCTTAAAAATTTGATCCTGTGTGAGCGAGAGAGATGCAAAAGGTGACAACGCTCTTAACCTCCGGTGGTTTGTTTTCTAACAAAAAAGAAAAGGTTATGAAACAGGAATGTCTACAAAAGTTCTGTAGTCTCAAGTCTGACTGTTTTTTTTTTACGTAAAAATGAACAGAATATAGTTCGTTGTCAGTCATGATCCAGAACTTTTAGAATTGTATTACGTCGGCAAATTGGGCAGCTTTTGAACGTCGTGATCTCATACGTGATACATTATTCATCAAAGAATATTTTATTCTCTATGGGAATCTTACGGTAAAAGACACTGAATAGATTACTTATAGGTTACATACCTACACAGGTTTGTGTGTAGTTGTGAATTAGCTGTTTTGTACCGATATTTTTTTACCGATCTTTTTTGTCTCATCATTTTAGGGTCGTAGAAGATAGGATGAAGTACGTATTTTATTATTCTATTTCTACATGATTACTTTTAAAACCATTTTTCTATAGATACGTACCTAACTGCCATTTCATTCACTGTGCATAGGTACTGTGGGAGAGGTACACCGTACACCAATAAAATACTTCTTTGTAATGAATAATACAGAGGGTCAGTTTCCACCAAACGCAGAGATCAAGCGTTTATCAAGCGTGATGTCTGCGACGAATTTTATACTTAAAGTCAATATTGATATAGTTACTTATTCAGTGAAATTTAAAAAGTGCTCGAGCATCTGCCAGGATTTGTCCGTTTGGTGGAGACTGAGCCTACTACGTTTTTTACAACAAAATCTACGATTTTCTTCTTTGACACCTAATTCTTTTTTCTTTCTTAATTCATATTAGCGTTTATCTCATAATTGTATGCCATTATCCTATAATTACTAGAAAAGGTTGCATGCCACAACCACAAACCACTCAGGTCATAATCTCTACAGTACCCTCATGTCTCGGTATTTGAATCCGGTCCCATTATTTTGTAGCGGTCGGATCTGGAAAAAAAGTTCTTCAAATAATGCTTTTGTATAACATTCTACATCCTCTTTAAATTCAAGAGTATCAGCAACATCAGCCCATCATTATGGTTTTTAGCAAAATAAGAATATTTAGCTAAAAATGATGGGCTGCCTCGTTGGGATAGTGATCACACGAGTGCTAAGAGTACTGGATTTAATTCCCAGGTCGGGTAAATTGTTATTGGTTTTGTTTTTGTGTCCGAGCGCAAGAATTATTCTCTATTACATGAAAATTAATATGAGGCGAAATGTGAGTGTGCCAAGCATCTCTGCCTATCCTTTCGGGAAATGCAGGTGCGATGTTATGGTGTGTAGTTCGAATGGTGGAGGTATCATCTCTTTGTTAATCTCGATGTAGGTATATGACAAACAATTTAAGCCTGTTTGCTAATTAAGAGAGTTCACGACAGTTTGATGAACCCGGCTGGATATAATATAAACTAGATAGGTAATTAAACTTTTCTTTTTATAATCTGGGTTCAAAAATGTTCGTTTCCAGGGTATTTCGGTTCCAGGGTAGGTCACTGTCGTGATTACGCGTTAATTACTACTTAATTACAGCTGTATCAGAAATGTATGGCCATGTTTAAGGGCCGTTGCATGTGTAAGGGGTGTTTAAACTGAACCTCTTTCTCCAACATCGTAATTTAATTATATATATTATATTATTATTATTTTATATTATATATATTATTTATTTTTTATTATAATTTTTATTTTATTTTATTATTTTTATTTTATATTAGTATTGAAGTTATGTATAGGGCAGCCGATAATTCTTTCGCGATTACGATATTGGTCTTATAGAGAAAGTTGTTCAGTTTGATGGTCTGTCTATACATAATTACATGCTGTATATTCCAGCAATTGAACGTTCCGGAAAGAGACCATCATTTCTCTTTTAGTGGGTGTCGTGATTTTGGAAACCCATATTGATAGTCTCCTATTTGATTTAGGTAATTGAATAACATAAACATAACATAACATCACGCCTTGTTTCCCCGAAGGGTTAGGCAGAGGTGTATCTACGTATAGTAAACCCACATTTCGCCAGCAGCAGCAGGTAGCTGAATGTCAATTGAATTCCTAGTAGCACAAAATGGCAGAACAAGCAAATATGTCCCAAAAAGTAAAAGGCCTTTTCTCGAGGTTTCTGTATCGTAACATTTCATTCGCATTTTAAAAGTTTCGTCGTTATCTTTAAATTTGTATGCCTTAGAAAAAATTGCGAAACGAGCTTCATAATTACAGTTTTAATTTCTTTTTGTTGACTGTATAACTTGTTTGATGGCAGACGAATTCCTCAATTTTTGTTATTACATCCGAACGTCGTCGTCATTCAATGCGCTTCAATTCGCAAAGGTTGTTCGATTTTTTGAAACTTTAACGCGTGACTGACGCGCCCGGTTACAAGATTTGCATGACTGACGATTACGATCGTCAGTCATACAAATTTATTAAAATTAATATACTGCTCCCAAATAAATTTTCAGGGTTTAGAAAGTATTTTTTTTTTTTACTTTAGAAAGTGCTTGCAATTTTTTGTAGCTCGCCTCTCGGACTAATATAATACGACGATCATCACGACCATCCTTCCTTTTGCTTCTTCTTCTCCACCATGTTTGATAGTAGGCACAGTACTCTGAAGCCCTCTATTCTTTTGAACGGCGTACAAACACACGTCTATTGGATCCGAAAATCTGAAACTTTGATTCGTCACTCCAAAGAACATTTTCCCATAGCTTTATTGTCCAGTTTTGATGCGCTATTGCCCATTCTAGTCTATTTTTCTTATATCAAATTGTTAGTTTTGGTCTTTTAGCTGCAATACACCCTCTTAGTCCCGCAGACAACAAACGTCTTTTGTTGTTTTTGAAACAGGTGTTTCTCGTGTTACATTCAGAGCTGCGGTGATTTGTAGTGCAGTTAAGCATAGATTCCGTTTAGAGAGAATCCTGATGAAGTTGTATTTTTGCCTTGTTGTGGATTTGGGCCTACCAGATCTCTTTCTATCTTCATTTTTCCCAGTTTCTCGTTTTCTAACAAGGGTATAGTGGACAACTTTACGAGAGATTCCGAGCCTTTCTGCGATTTGAAGTTCACTGTATCCTTCCTCACGTAGAGTACAAATAGCGCTTCTCTGTTCGAGTGTGATTTGCTTGCGTTTTGCCATTTTCAGAAGAAAAATAAGGTCAAAGGATTCGTCGATATCTTTCGAATACGGACAATGTTAATATTAAAACTTTCACGTGCCAATGCTCCAGTTGGACTAAACAGAGTCTTAAAAAGTTAAAACCACCAAATATTATCAATAAAACCACACCATTGCAACAATAAAGTACCCGACGGATTAAGTCATAAACCCGTGTTTCGTCAAAACTAAGGAGTTAGTTAAAACTTCATGAATGTGGAATAACAATCCTTTTATTTTTATGTAAACAATATTAAAAGCTTGTAAAACGATAGTTTATTATTACGAATTTTTGCCGCCTATAGTCGGTATTCATTTGTTTTGTTTGAGGACAGGTGTGCTTCCATACTTTTGGACGGTAGTGTACGTATAAGCAACATAATTACATGTCACTGAATGCCGCGTCACACATCTGTTTATCTCATATTATATTTAGGCATAAGTAAAACGCTATAATGCATAGAAAGAGAATAATCTTTTCAACAACATAAAATTACTACGTCTTAGCACCGTTTATCCTGTATCCTTTTCCTAATCATGTTGGGTTCGGCCTCCATTCTAACCAGATGCAACTAAATACCACTGTTTTTCCATTGAGCGACTATCTATCTGACCTCCACAACTCAGTTACTGGGTAACACGACCCCCCTTGGTAAGACTGGTTGTCAGACTTCAGACTTCAGGTTTCTGACTACCCGTAACGATTGTCAAAGATCTACTTAGTTTTAGCTTCATTATCTTCATCATAGTGAATGTACCGATTGAATGTATTAATTCAATCGGTACATTATAGGTAGGTATTATTATTAGTGAATAGTTTTTTGATTTTATGTATTTTTATTTTCTCTTCTACTCTTAAACACGTTGTCTACATGTCTGTATCTACTTTCCTATCGCAGGTATGCTGGAAGAGATTTCTTTAGAAAAAAGCATTTGCACGTATTTTCGGTTCCTTTCTTCTTGTCTGTATACAACGTGTTTCTGGACGTACGACATTAAATGAAAACGAGCACAGTACATTAGTACTGTGCATTAGTCTTCGTGTTTTAAAATATTTCGATGGATTACCATCGAAATATTTTAAAACACGAAGATTAGTAGTTAATGGAAAATTTGAAAATTGCAGTTTTCAAACAAAATAAATAGCAGAATCAACTGCATAAAAAGTAAACACGCTTTACCTACGCAAAGTCACTGACCAAACGGTGCGGTGTGGGGTGCGGGGCTCGGCGGCGCGGCAATGTTTACCTATTATTACGGACTCAGATCAGATCTACATCATGTTGAAAAATAAGAAAATGAAAAATAATTTCCTGTGGCTAAAGTATTTATTGGATTTGATTGATTTTTTTTGTATACGGGCAAAGAACACGATTCTCTTTACGTGGATTAAAGTAATGTCAATCCTCCTGTTACACGTGGTATACACACATAACTTGTTAAATAAATAATTTGAACATGCTGTAAGAAACGAACTCACAGCTCGTTTGGATTAAGTCCTAGGGCTTTACAGAATACATATACTCTCTTGATGAGTTCGTCACAGTTAGAAAGCAATTATCTAATATAATTTGGTCGTCAAGACGCGCCAAATTGAAGAGGAACGATAAAGCCGCGACAGACGCCACGAGATTAAATTGATCGCGGTATCCTTAAAACTACTTAGAGCGTACCCATCAGTACCTTTATAGGAATTGAAAGATAGATTGGTGTAACTTACGCCTATAAGGGCTGATTTAACCAAAGTCAGATGACTTACATCCGCGGAATAAAATTGTCATCTAAAAGTTTTTGTATGGAAAATTTGTCAAAAATGAAAAAAAATATTCGCTGGATTAGACATAAACTAGGTATAAAAGTTTGGTCGAATTTACCCTATTTATATATCAGCGTACCTATACAGTGTTGTGTTGACCGAATTTGTTATTTGTTGGAACTGTTACGTACTTATACTAATATGAGTAATATAACGCATTGTTTACTAAAAGATAAACAATTGATTTCATCAGTATCAACTCGTTTACGTCACAATTTCCGTTGTATTAAAATCTATTATGTTATGTGTTCCTAGAAAGTAGACGGAAATAAAACTGCGCGCAAGCTTTACCTGTGAATTGACGGTGGTATGAAATTATGAGTATCGTGTAAACAAACTACTGTCTAGAAGCTAAAGGGTCTCCGAAACGATCAATTGCAATTGTCAATTTTTACGTGATTGATATACATTGATGCGCAAATTGACCGTCTACCAAGTGCAATTGAAGCAATTGTCAATATTACTACAATATAAATTTATGGGAATTGATCGTTTCGGGGACCCCAAACAATTGCGCAGATATAATGACTATGCGCACGAGTATACCGCACAGCGGTCAGCTACAGAAGTAGATTAACACACTGTTACTTTCACATGTTGTAAATAGACCCGAAATATAGATAGGTTATTTTTCATAATTTCAAGTAATAGCTCAGTTTTTATTGTCTGAATTTAATTTCTAAAACAATTTCTTATTCAAATTTTGCTCAATAATTTTATTATGATTTAAAAAACTGAACTATTAATTACCGTTTGTTGCACATTATACACCATAGTACAAGAAACTTGAGCTACAAGTTTTGTTTTAGGGTCGAAACATGATAGCTAGTGTTTATCATTTTCTGCGAGAAGAATATGAATTTACAAAATCATTCACGGAACCCAACTGTGATTTGTATCATTTACGAGACATTACACGGCGTACAGCTGAAGCTACGGGTGTTAGCCAAAAAACAGTTCAAAGAATATTAAAAGAAGATAAGGAATTGCCATCCACTTCATCAAAATTCACTTCACCTATGAAGAAAAGGAGAAAGCGAGATAATAAAGTGGATATAGATAATTTTACAGCCGATGTGGTTCGCAGTACTGTACAAGATTTCCATATTGCCCATAAAGAAATTCCAACATTATCTAAGTTAAGAACCGCATTGAATGAAAAAATCGGATTCGAAGGTTGTTTAGAAACTGTTCGCAAGTTACTATTGAAATTAGGTTACAAGTGGCGCAAAACAGAAAACAACCGTAAAGTCTTGACGGAGCGTCATGATATACAAATGTGGCGTTTAAAAATTTAAAAAAGATAACAGAGTACCGCTCTCAAAGTCGGCCCATTGTCTACACCGATGAGAGCTACGTTCTTTCGACACACGTGCGAAACAACACCTGGGCAAAACCAAAAGGAAAGCAATCCGTTTTTAAAAAAAATTAGCACAGACACTCGCTTTATTAGTGCACGCGGGAACCAAGGATGGTTTTATTGAAAATGCTTCTTTGGTTTATAAGGCCAACTCAACCCCTCACGACGGGGGATGCTGTGGCCCGGGGTGGGGTCGTCTTGGCGGTGTCTCTAGACATCGCCAATGCCTTCAACACCCTGCCCTGGAGTTGCATCAGGGAGGCACTCCGGTATCACCGAGTGCCGACCTACCTCTGTCGCGTGGTCGAGGCCTATCTGACGGACAGGGCCGTCATCTACCCCGGTCACCGGGGAGAGTGGAACTGGCGAGAGATGTCGTGCGGTGTCCCGCAGGGATCGGTTCTGGGACCGCATCTGTGGGACACGGGTACGACTGGGTGCTGCGCGCCGACCTCCCTGGTGGCGTCAGCGTAGTTTGCTACGCTGACGACACGCTGGTCCTGGCGCAGGGGAGGTCGCACCAGGCGGCGGCCGAATTAGCGGCACGCGGGGTTGCGACAATCGTAGAGAGGATCCGGCAATTGGGACTCGAGGTGGCCTTGCACAAGTCCGAGGCCATGTGTTTTCATGGTCCTCGGAACGCGCCATCATCGGGTTCCCAAATAACGGTAGGAGGGGTTCTCATCGGTGTCGAGTCGACGATGAAGTACCTGGGACTCGTCCTCGACAGCCGGTGGAATTTCGTGGAGCATTTCCGACGTTTGGCTCCCAGACTGGAGCGGGCCGGGGCTGCCTTGGGGCGGCTCCTGCCTGATCTGGGGGGTCCAAACGCCTCCTGCCGGAGGCTCTACGCGGGGGTCGTGCGGTCCATGGCTCTTTACGGAGCTCCGGTGTGGGCGCGTTCCGTGAGGCGGCGACCGGTCCGTCGGTTGAACGCGTCCCAGAGGGTCATGGCCATTCGGTTAGCCCGGGGATACCGCACGGTCTCCGGGGAGGCGGCGAACCGCCTTGCCGGATTACCGCCATGGGATCTGGAGGCAAAAGTCCTCGCGCACATGTGGGAGTGGCGCGAGGAGGCAGGACGCCGGGGCGTAACTCCGTTGCCGCGAGAAATCGCGGCACGGCGGACAGAGCTCCGGCAGGATCTCATGGCGGCATGGAGAGTGCGATTGTCGCAACCCAGCGCTGGGCACGCCACAATTGCGGCGATAAGTCCCCTCTTTGAGGAGTGGCTGGAGAGGCGCCACGGCGTCCTCACCTTCCGCCTGACGCAGGTCCTCTCCGGACACGGGTGCTTCGGGAGGTACCTGTTCCGGATAAGGCGGGAGGAAACGCCCGGGTGTCACCACTGTGTGGATCGCCCGGAGGACACGGTGGAGCATACGGTGGAGGTCTGCCCGGCTTGGGCGGAGCACCGCCGTGTCCTCGCGGAAGCGATCGGCGGCGGCGATCTCTCGCGTCCGGCCCTGGTTCAGGCCATGGTACGGAGCGAGAGTACATGGGAAGCCATTACCTCCTTCTGCGAAGCAGTAATGCTCGTGAAGGGGGAGGTGGGACGCGTGAGGGAGAGGCAAGCTTTGCACCCTCACGCCCCTAGTCGCCGCAGGAGACGCCCTGGGCGTCGGGATGTTCGAAAGAGTTACCGTGGCCCCGGCACAGGCAACAGAAGGAACACGGGTGGGTTTTAGTCAGTAAAAGTCTGACACGCCCTCCCGCTCCGCCCAGAGCGGGAGAAGTCATTTGATGATTTCCCATCCACAAAAAAAAAAAAAAAAGAAAGGCCAACTCAACAGCTGGTGATTATCATTCAAATATGAGCTATGATAACTATGTAAAGTGGCTAAATGAAAAATTGCTACCCAATTTACCTCTGCGCTCTGTCATTGTCTTAGACAATGCATCTTATCACAACACACGGGCTGAACGACTACCGACGCAATCTACAAAGAAAGCCGATATGCAGCAATGGCTCAGGGATACGGGTATAGCATTTGATGAATCTCTTCTTAAATTGGAATTGTACGATATAATAAAGAACTACAAAGCCCAACACGTAATCTACACAAGATTGACGAATTTATAAAGAGCAAGGGTTTTGATGTCTTACGCCTTCCCCCCTATCACCCAGAATTAAATGCGATTGAAAATATTTGGGGGATCGTTAAAAATTACGTCGCATCTAAAAATATCGAGCAAAACATGACGAATACGGAAAGACTGATCAATGAAAGTTTGGGCCAAGTTAGCAGTGAAACGTGGCAGAAAACTAGTTACCATGTTGAAAAAATTGAAAAAGACTACTTGAAATATTTTGATCTCGATTTTGAATTTTTAATCAATGTACAAGATGATTCTGACGACAGCAAAACGGAATCGGAAATCGAAAATTTATCTGATAGTGATTGAAAATACTGAATAGTCCTACTTGTTTCGTTTCCATTCTGTAATAACAATGCTTAATTAAATGCCTACATCTTCTTAATATTTTTGTATTTATTGCAACCTAATCTAATTTATTTACAAAATGTATATACTTTTAAAACCAAAATTTTATTTCGATTATTAAATCTCGACTTGAATATATATCAGATTTCTTTGCTAACGTTACCCACTTTTACACACACAAGCGCGCTTGTCGGGATACGTCACTACTACAATCAAAGCCGAACGGACTTCGTGAAATAGAATATCTGTAACAGGTTCAAGTTCCTTGCACTGTGCTTGTACGGTGAACTCGCACACTTTGTAAGAAGCTACACCAGCGTTTGCATGCGCGCGATCATTTAGTGAACTGGCTAAGTAAAAATAAATCAGTCATTTACCACACTCACCACGGGCGGGCGGTTTAATTCTTCATCCCCGGGTTTCCATCATCACAAGTGTACAGAACCATCATCGTAGGTACGCTTGAACAAAGTGTATAGACTATCGTCGTACAATGCTGTACACTGCCGGTTAAGGCGAAATGGGTCCCAAAAAAGATATTTTGACGCATTTCGGCTGCACGCCAAATATTTTTTTTTTCTCTGTATAAGTAAGACAACTAATAATCATTTATTTATTTATTACCTATACTTTATTCTACACCAGAAAATAAATAGAAAAAAAAAAAAATTTAACACTACAATGGGCGGCCTTGTCGCTTTCAGCGATCTCTTCCAGGCAACCTTGGAATGGACTGTGATTGCGTGGAGAATAAATGGGGTTGTCACTATACTTTATTCTACACCAGAAAATAAATAAATTTAACACTACAATGGGCGGCCTTGTCGCTTTCAGCGATCTCTTCCAGGCAACCTTGGAAACAGTGATTGCGTGGACAAAAAATAGGGTTGTCATTGGTGCAAAATAATAAGTATTATTATCATATTTATCTTTTTGTTGTTTAATTTTTTTATTATTTAATGAAAAATTTCACATCTGTATATGAAAAAATGGTACATTTCGACCTGTCTTAGCGGGGGCTCTGTAAATAAGACAATTGTCACTTTAAACCTGAATATTTGGGAAACTGGGTAAATGAAAAGCGCTTTTTAAGCGATAAATAATCCTAGGTCCCTTGAGATCCCACTTATCCAGGTTACACTGTAGTTAGGATCTTTTTGCAGATGTTGATCCAACTTATATGTATATTATATCACTGTAAGATTGTAAGAACCGTTAGTTTATAATCTATCGATGTTATTTCCGTTAGATTATAAACTGTCGAAAAATTGTGAACTGGGTGAAACGAGTTAGGCTAGAAATGTGACCAACAGCGCGCGAGCCGAGCGAGCGAAGCGAGCGGTGCCACGGCAAGGGCCGAGCGCTACTTCCAAGTTGCTCGCAGCTAGGCAGGCTATTTAGTGTTAGGGCAAGGTGCGTTACGTCGCAAGCACGTTTTCACAATTTGTCGGTTTCCCATGGATAGATTATAAACTATCGAAAAATAATGCGTTAAATTGTAAATGATTTGTTGCAGTTCATAATTTTTCGACAGTTTATAATCTAACGGAAAGAATACCAATAGATTATGAGTTAGCGTAGTTCAGAATTTTATTATACGGTGACATATAGGTACCTACATAGATGTTGGACACCGTAGTAGTTAGATTATTGCTGAATTAAGCCGTTCTATTCTGTAAACATCACACCGTGAGCACTTAGGTGAAGTGAGTTTGAAGTGAGCTCAATCCCTAGTAGAGTAAGGTGGGATTACAGTTCACATCACGCTCACTTCACCTAAATTTTCACAGAGGGATCTTTACAGAATAGCACCACAGATCTGTTTTGAATATTTTCAGCCCTATAACTTCACCATTCATTGTGTCACCTTTCAATGTGTGTAATAAATAATAATTATGGTGCGTTGAAGCTGTCTGCACCGCTAGTGGCGCCAACATCCCGAAAATATGCAGGAGAATGACACGAGCAATGATGATAATACTGTGGGCACTGTGGTCACTCATAAGTTGAGGTAAATATAAGATAACAAAGCGGTGTGCCCTATGGAATTTCCCATCGACAAAAACGACGAACTTCCATCCAAACTTGCACCCCCTATTTAACGCCCATAGGGGAGAATTTCCCATTTTCTTTCATGAGTACTCATTTTTGTTTTATGGAAGTCTTGTGCAAAATTTAATCCCGTGTTTTTGCTTCTTGACCTGGATTAGGCTGTGCATTGTCTGTCAATGAATGAATGAATTTAAGATTTTTATCTACTTAGATAGTTCTAGTACTTAGATTCCGAGACTGAAAGGCACAACTTAGCTTGAAGTCATTAGGATAGAAAAACGGGCCATGAGTAGGCCAGATCTGTCAAAGGCTATATTTTACCGTTCTCACTGCTTATTATAAAGGGTAAAAAAATAAAGAGAGAGAGTAATCAAGAGTATTCTGTTCTATTATTCATTTAATAGCCCAAACAATTTTGTGGTCCGAAATAGCTTAACTTCACGCACGGGTAACTCCATAGATATAAGAAAGAATTTCTATGGCTAGTTCTATTGTATGCGTATCTAAGAATTTTTTTTTTAAGTACTAATTAGAATTCATTTCGAAAACTTCAAGCTTATTATTTTGTGAAAAGACGGCTGTTACTGAAAACTTCGTGTTTAATTTCAAAACTTTTAAGAATAACTTTAACATTTTGTAAGGAATTAATGTTTTTCATGAACTATTTAACTATTTATAAATTTTTAAAATTTATAAATTAAAAAAAAGTGTAACGATGGGGTAAAAAGAGCGTTGAAGTTTCTTTATGTTAATAAAGTGCTAATAAATATTGCTATTAAGGTGTATCCGCAATGGTAGCCCGTGATACACAAATTTTCTTACGTTTTTTGCAATTTGCAGGTCACTGTTAGTTTGTATGTTGCTCAAAATATGATTCGCGACTGTAACAACTATGTATTTACATAATTATAACCACAGTAATCATCAATACATCTCTCAAGTCAAATTTGTTCCAAAATTCGGAAAATTCGGAAATCATGACATTTTGCAACAAATTCTTTGACATTTGTATGAAATGGCTAATTGATGTAGTGTGTCAATTTGATAAACAATTAATTGCCCTGACTGCACTATGGGTGTGGATATTATAAAGTAGGTGACCTTAGAGCAGACTAGCCCATCATAAATGTTTAGAAGGATATTCCTGTATAGCCTCTGGTATAGCACTTACTTTGACTGTCATATCGCCACAAATAAACCGACAGATGTCAAACAATAGAAGGCCAATTCCCGTAATTAAAACGTTCAAATGTCGAAAATGTAGGTAAACGCTTGTGACTGAGATTAAAATGCGAACATTCTTAAAATTACCGGAATTGCCGCTCTGGCCTTCTGTCGACATTTATAGGATTAGGAAGAAACCGGGAAACTCTTTACTTTTCCTGCGAAGCTCTTCCTTTTAATTTTTTTAACTATGGCGGTTATATTTACTGTTGGGCACGTCATTAGTTTTGATATTATCCCCGGGTGATCCCCGGTCCCATTGTCCACTTTATGATCGTACTAGCTGTGCCCGCGACTTCGTTCGCGTGGATGTCGGAAAACAACTTGCCTATTTGAATAAGATTTTGTTTACAATTTCATGGGTTCTAATTTTTTTGCGCGGAATTCTTTTTCTAGAATAGAAGTAGCCTAAGTTTCTCCTTATAACATCAGCTATCTGCCAGTCCCGTCAAAATCAGTCCAGCTGTTTTAAGGATTATTCGGAACAAACAGACAGACAGACACAGACACAAATTTAAAAAATAGTTTTTTTGTTATAAGTGCTGTATAAACTTTCTTATTGCATCTAGTAAAAAGCTGTTATTTTGACATTACAAACTTCAATTTTATTTATGTGTATAGAATAAAAAAAGGCTTTTTTCTAAAATAAGATTCATCATTTTGTTTTAATGAGTTATAGACCGATCATATTTATTTTACCTCTGACAGTTCTGACAGCAGTAACCCAATGGCAACTTTATTGCAACAAAAATCTAGATCACTGTGATTTTGACAGACTTGTCAATGGTAGCAACCCAAAAGCAACCTTATAGCATCGACAATAAAGATCCCTGTGAACGGTCTATAGTCCCCCTATATCGTTTCTCGTTATGTCAACTTTTGACTTTGACAGTACGTACGTAGGCGAGGATAATATAAAAAAAAATAAGTACCTATATTTTCAATTTAGATACCATCATCTTCTGCCCGCGACTTCTCCCGCGTCGTAATCAACTATAAAACATACTCTATGGCACTCGGCAATAGTGTAGCTTTCTGCCAGTCAAATAATTTCGAAATCGGATGTGTGCTTCCAGAGGTTTACCTCACATCCGAACTTACAAACTTTACCTCTATAGGTAATATTAGTGTAGAAGTGTAAGTAACAGTTTTTTAAAACAACGAACCGCTTGTGTTACATCTTTCGATAGTCTAGTCAGTGACAAAAACTCCACATTAGCAAATAAAGATTAAAGTACATAGTTTAGGTACATTTTATCACAAACTTTTCTAGAACACTAGCAGTTGTTGCAAATCCTTATGACTCAGATCAACAAAAAAAGGAAGATGGCGCGCTGCGAACAACAAAAGTGAAGCCACAAAACCGTGCTCCTGCAAGTAAAATACACGCTCACGCACACATATACAACTAAAACCATGCTCACCGCTCTTAGAACGTGACGAGTCGTCGTCTAGTTAACATAGTTTAAAAAAATAGAATTATGCCTTTCTGTGTAGTGAAAAGTTGTAAAAACAATAGTAAATCACATAAAAAGTCTCACGGAATCACTTTTCACTTGTAAGTACTTGAAATAACATGTTTTTTTTTTATTAAATAAACTATAGGTTTTACGTTACTTTGAACAAAAAAAGCCAGTGAACGAACGCAGTGACATCAAGTGCGAGGGTTGCCATAATATGATTTTTTTTCCCCATTCGAAATGTGATTTCTTACGTCGCGTTTTATTCCTATTTTCTTATTTTTATGTATCTAACATTTTAGCTTTCCTATTAATACTGAAACAAAAAGTAAATGGATAGTAGCTATAAGAAATAGTCGAAATGATCCCGAATGGCTGCCATCGAAAACCAGCGTGGTTTGTTCCGATCATTTTGAGAATAACGACCTTTATACAACTAATAATAATGGACTTCACCGTGTGACCAAAAGTGGATATCTTAAAAATTTATGTACAATTAAAAAAAGGATAATAAATCAATACAATAATTAAACACAGGCTGTATTTTTCTGATTTGATTTAGTTTCGCAGCTTAGACTAACTAATTAAAATACTACTGTCCCAAAATTTATTTTTATATTTTAGATGTCACTTCCATCGTCCGTGATTGCTGAAAACTCAAAAAAAATTTGTTTATTTTTCCGGAATAGAAGTCCTTCTAAACAATTGAGGTACAATACCATACTAAGCAATATGTTACAATATTATCTTACCCATACATTATTACTCCCCAAATTATAGGGAAAAAATTTAACAAATGGCAACCCTTCGATACACACATAGATAGAAAGGTGGCTTCACTTTTGATGTTCGTGGCGCTCCATCTTCCTTTTTTTGTTGATCTGAGCCTTATGAAGACAGTAGTATCTGAAACAGTTTGCTCACTGTTCCACAGAGTAAGAATCTACTACAGAAGGATCACTTGTCTTTGTAATTGAATGATTATTTATATACTATTATCTATATACTATAGTTCAATAATGCACACAAAAAAGAACGTTCAGTTTTTCCTAAATTTTCCAATTTTCTCGGCTACCTTTCACATTTTTTTTTCGTAAGAACCTGCCGATCTATTCTGTAAACATCTCACCGTGAGCACGTAGGTGAAGTGAGTTTGAAGTGAGCTCAATCCCTAGTAGAGTAAGGTGGGATGACAGTTCACATCACGCTCACTTCACCTAAATTTTCACGGTGGGATCTTTACAGAATAGCACCACTGATTACAAACATTTTAAAACAAGAATTTGCCAAATCGGTCCAGCCGCTCTGAAGTTATGCGCTTACCAACGAACAGCATTTCATTTTTAGATATATAAATAGATATATATACATAGATATAGATATATAAATAGAAGATAGCAGATTATGGTGTCACACGGCTGGACAAAGGCCTCCCTTCTATTACTTCCAACTTCTCACGCCTGTTTCCTTTTGTGGTCAGATAGTTTTTAGATTTCACTAATTAGAATCAGAGAAAGAGATATGAGGGAAAATACTCAACCAACTCTAATCTTCTAGGTATTGTTCTAATCTATTTACTTAGCTTACTTACCGACGACCGTCGACAGAAGGCTTTATCGAATATTCACCAATCTCTGGTGACCTCGTTAGGGGTACGTATAATAGTGTGGGCATCCTATTTGAAACTCTATTTTTTTAAAAGAATTATTTAGCTTTGAAAATAACCACTATTACCCTAGTTACTTAATACTTAAATGAACTACCGGTTTGGTAGTTAATTTTAACGCCTTAGGCCGCAAATTCGGAGGAGCGTTTCATGCAGCGTGCAGCGGGGCGTTACATGGGCAATTCCAGTAAACGCCCCGCTGCACGCTGCAAGAAACGCTGCTTCCAATTAGCGGCCTTAAGTGCGGTTTTCACCAATGGAACTGAACGCAATCACCATTTCTACACCGCGTTCAAGAGCTGTCAGTGTCAAAATTCTTATGGAATACTGATGATTGATGATTGATTGATGATTTGATGTTCTGATCGCGTTCAGTTTCATTGGTGAAATTCGCACTTAATCACCTAAAGTGTACCTTCTACTTTAAATTTTTTTTATTTGAGATAGGTTTGCTCTTGACTCTAGTCTAGGTCAGAGGTGACAGAGACAAACTCGATGATGAAGCGAGTGCGAACCCAGAAGAAGCCTGTTCACTCTCACTTTGAAGAGATCGGGGTTGTATGCGTTCGGAAACACGGACGCAGGTAGTTCCAGTCCTTTGCTGTGCGCATCACAAAAGACATTTGGAAACGCTTAGTGCGAA
Source organism: Fissipunctia ypsillon (assembly GCA_947568875.1). Lineage (NCBI taxonomy): Eukaryota > Metazoa > Arthropoda > Insecta > Lepidoptera > Noctuidae > Fissipunctia > Fissipunctia ypsillon. Next base: position 6,093,315 of record OX387659.1, on the reverse strand, counting down.
TTGGTGGAATAGCAACTAGGTGGGGATGGTAACCTGCAGTGCGTCTAGATGTCCGATGGTAGAAGGGGGCCGGTGGAATGAGGTCTTGGAGTTCTTGAGCACACTCACCAAAGTACAATTTGTAGAAGACCGACAAGCAGGCAACCTTGCGGCGATGAGCCAAGCTGTGAAGCCAGCATCCACCAGTTTTACGTCGCCAATGAGCCTCTTAGCTCTGCGTTCCACCGAGTCAAGCGCGGAAAGTTGGTATTTAGCTGAGCCATCCCAAAGATGGCTGAAATATTCAATGTAGGATCGGACTTGCGCTTTGTAGACAGTTAAAAGCTGTCCAGGCGTAAAGTATCGCTTCACCTTATTTAGGATGCCCAGTTTCTTGGCCGCAGTTTGGCCTTTGTACTCGATGGTGGCACCGAAGTTGAGGTATGATGTCAACTCCATGCTTAGGAGCTTGAGCCGATCAGTTAGAGGAACAGATGTACCCCGAAATGTAGAAGTTTGGTTAAACGACTCCTTTTAGCGGTAAAAAGACGCGTCTGTGTTTTGGTAGCGTTAAAAGAGACCACTTATTTCTTTTGTTCTGTGTCCACCTGTTAGCGTCGCGTGACTTCCTAATGAGAAACGCGTGAGAGATTGTTATTTTTCTCGATGTTTCTCTACTTACGCAAATTGTTTTTGTTCGCCTGATGGATGTACCTGAATGTCTAGTAAAGTCTTGTTGATGTAGTTCATGGTCGTGGCTATGGCTTATTCTAGACGGCTGCAGGAAATGTGGATGAATATACGTCTACTTATAGGCATCGAGTTTCGAAAGCGTTTATTTCAATCAATCAAAAATAATAAGTTAGTAGGTAAGTAAATAGTCGTTTACAAAATTACCAGAATGTTTAAACCTACTACACTACGATGATTTCTTCTATTTTTTGGACCAAGAACAAAACTTCTACAGCTGTACAAGGATCTTTTGGCACTTTGCCAAAACCGGAATATTTTCAATTTTTTTTTTTTTTTGTTTTCATAGTTTTCGAGGGTGCTAAAGTCGATAGTGACGTCAAAATGTAACTCAAAAATGGCGGCTGCGAAAATTTAGTTTTTTTTTATATCATACGTGAGAAGGAACTTTGTTCCTGATGGGGGTTCCCCGACCGCACACGTTTTTTTTTTCAATACATTCCACAGAACAATTTTACAAATGTTTACCTACAGCGCGTCCCTGTCAACGTCATTTGAGCGCGATCCTTTTTAACATTGTATTTCTGGATGTTACACGTGACATAAAATAAATTGCCTCCCAATCAAAACGTCTACAAATAGTGTCAATCAAACGGGTCAGATCCGGAGCTGCTGACGCTGTGACACGCCCCCGCACTGTGACGTTAATCAGTCAATTGGACCGAGCCTACCGTCGGGCTCGTCTGGCAGTAAATATTCAAACCATATTTCTTGCCAGACTAAATACTAAGACAATATTAGAGGCCTTAGTTCTGTAGTTGGTGTAAACCGCAAACTTAATTTTGGTAGAAATGTAATGTTATTCAGAGTCCAAACCTTCAAACTACAATTTACGAGTATGTACAGTCCGTGAGGCCTAAGCTGAGCTTTGCTTAGTGTGAGTGCCGATTGTATAAACCGGTTTAAACCAAGCAAAGGACGCGTCGCGCTCTAGGCCGACGTCACACCTACACTATCAATGTGCACTCACACAAATGCAAAGCTCAGCTTAGGCCTCGCAGACTGGAACTCTAGGCTGGAACACTGGCAGCGCAACGAAGAATAATCTTGCCTCGGCATTCATTGAAGGCTCTCCGTTCGGCTATACTATCACTCGGGTTTACATGACCGTGTTCGGTCATGTATTGTTATGTTCCATCGTAAGCTATTGTTTGTTGATCCATATAGTGATCTTGCCCGTTACAAGTAACGGGGTCGCAATTGATTACATTTCTGAATAATTTATGTAGAATTTGTGCATCACGCATTGCAGGGACCAAATGTTATTCTCCACTGGAACAGGATCATTTTTTTAAAAGGAGTCCAGGTCATCCTGCGATCTTTGTCTAGGCGGCGTGGGTTTAGGATTTCAGGTTACATTAACCTACTGGCAGCTACAATAAGAAAAAAAAACCGCAATGATTACAAATAGGTAGCTTAACCAATGTAAAAGTCTGCCAAATAAGTTTCCAATGATATACTCTACTAATTTCTATGGCCAACTTTCCGAGAGATAACTCCTAACACACAGTTGCTGACGAGTGCACATAAAACCACCAAAACTTGTGATTGAATTACTTTAAGGAAAAGCTCAGCAAAACCAAGCTTTTTGACCCTGTCACAGATAAACGGCACGTGGGTAATCGTGTCCAAGTGATCTATAAAATACAAGACTATATATTTCTGCAAAAGACCCTCGTTAGGGACAAAAAGGACACACGGATAGAAAGATATAAAATAATCTTCATTTTTCATAAAAGTAGCTTTTGTCATTTATATTATACTTTTGCTATTCTCGTGGCTTAGTAATAACAGCCGCACGGTTCGATCCATCAGGTTAAGCTACGCTTGCCGGGGTTGGTCCGTGGATGGGTGACCATCTTTACATACAGAGACTCATCCATGCCTCGGAAAGCACGTTAAGCCGTTGGTCCCGGCTGTCATTCGTGGATCTTTGGTAGTCGTTACGGGTCGTCAGAAGCCCGAAAGTCTGACAGCCAGTTTTACCAAGGGATATCGTATTACCCAGTTACTGGGTTGTGGATGTCAGATAGGCAGTCGTTCCATATAAAATACTGGTATTCAGCTGCATCCAGTTAGACTGGAAGCCGACCCTAACATGGTTGGGAAAAGGCTAGGCAGATTGATACCATTTTGCTATTAACTTTCCTCGTTGCTCTGAAGGGTTAGGCAGAGGTGTACCCATAGTAGGTACACCCACTTTCGCCAGGAGGGGGCGAGCCTATTGCCATCAACCGGGCACAAATCCAGATTCAGGGATGCCACTGAGAAATTCCTAATGGAAAAACCCAATAACACTTTGCTTTATCTTTTTTTTTAGATGGGAAATTATAAGATGACTTCTCCCGCTCTGGGGGCCAACCACCACCTCTTAAAGCAGTACTTCAGTGTGAGAAAGAGATGGAGCTATATAGGGCGTCTCTTTCCCACACTGAAGTAAGATTACAATAATAATGCTAGGGTAGCCCGGGAAATTAAAATTTTCTTACAATTTTTGCAATTTGCAAGTCAGTATTAAGTTATATGTTGATCAAAATATGATTCGCGACCGTAAAAACTATGTATTCATAGAATTATAATAATTAAAGTCATTAATACAACTCTTTGAGACTAGGTAACTCTATTGAATGACTATTTCATGAAATCTTGACAATTAGGATTATACAAACTTATGGAGTTGTATTACTGATTTTGATGATTATACTCGTAATTCCGTAAGTTCGTATTTTTTACGGTCGCGAATGATACTTTAATTAACATACAACTTAATACTGACTTGCAAATTGTAAAAAACATAAGAAAGTTTGAATTTCGCGGGCTACTTGGAGCTTCCCCCTAAAGAGGTGGTGGTCTAGCTCCAGGGCGGAGCGGGAGGGCGTGTCAGACTGTTTTAAAACTCACCCGTGTTCCATCAGTTGCCTGTGGCAGGGGCCACGGTAAATCTTTCGAACATCCGAGACCTTGGCAGACTTTGCCCGGCCTGGCTCAGCAGTGGCGCTTGCGACCGCAAGACCAATGAGGCAGTTTTATTTTGTTACTAATTCCCTCAATTTACTTTAACAATATGTAAGTGTGTTATTTATTATTCATTTTCATGTTATTTATTTTATTAAATTTAGTGAACTATAAAGGCAACCAGTCAACCGAGGGTGGTGAAAAGATAGTAAATCTCTTGGTTCTCAATCTTGCTATCAAATAAACATCGCAATATTACATCTAATAAACAGAAAGAAATCGTACCAACAATATGATCTAATTTCCGTACATTGTACCTTTATTTGCAGACGTGACTCTGGCGAATTTTTCCTGCCAAGAGTTACTACATAAATGTCGTGATCACAAAGTTTTAAAAGCTTGTTTCTTGTTGGACTTTGAATTTGCCAATTCCTGACCAAAGATCAAAGTATTTCGCAAGATTAAGCGATTTGAGAGAGTGGTTTTAAATAATGTAAGTACTTATTAGGAGTGGCAGTTGTCATATACATTTATTAGATTAAGGTCTCCCTTTCACTACCGGACTACCAACCGCACTGCAGGGTACCATCCGCTTGCGGGATGTTCGAAAGAGTTACCGTGGCCCCGGCACAGGCAACAGAAGGAACACGGGTGGGTTTTAGTCAATAAAAGTCTGACACGCCCTCCCGCTCCGCCCAGAGCGGGAGAAGTCATTTGATGAATTCCCATAAAAAAAGGGTACCATCCGCACATGGTCGATGTACCGACTAGTCGTACTCAGCGCTTCTCCTCTATATATAATATGGGCACGGCCAAAATGTGGAACTCTCTGCCAGCATGTGTTCCCTTCCACGTTCAAGTATAACCTGTCTGCATTCAACGCAAGAGTGAACAGGCCTCTTTTGGGCGCGCTCGTTCCATCATAGACCTCATCCATCACTTTCCACCAAGCGAGATCAAGGTAAAGAGCTGGCCCATTTCGCAATAAAAAAAAAATAGAAAAAGTCAAAGCTTGAATTTCTATTTTATAATCGTCTCAATTAATACGATGTCAATTCGATTTTTCAATTACTTTCCAAATATCGATGAGTTCATCATCTTTTTAATCCAGTATAGGCCAAGCCTTATTATGGTAATTTGATAGGATAAAGTTGCAGTCTGAGAGACGATCGGTTCATGACCTTGTTAAAACCTCTTGATGTAATGTCATCTATGTCAAATAGGTATTTCTAGAAAGAGATGAATGGTCTGTTTCTTACCGCATTACTTACATCACGTTACTTTTTTCTGACAATTAATGAAGGCTGACATGTATCATGCTTTGTATGGTGTTTTAATGTCTATCCTATTCCTTTCATCTCTGGTTTCCTTGCTTCTTTGAATTAATGGAGGATTTAGTAATGGTTTGATCTTTCTATTAATGTAATTTTTTATACACTTTGAAACCCAGCCTTCCCTAAACAAAAATTGATATAATGTCACAGTAAAATCATTTTGTGGTGCCCTAAACATGTCGCTGGCAATACGGAGTGTTGAAAGGTTGGTTTTAAGGGGAAAGCGCTAAGGTAGCTCGCGAAATTCAAATTTTCTTACGATTTTTGCAGTTTGCAGCTCAGTGTCTGGGTGTATGTTGATTAAGATTCACGACCGTAACAAATATTTGTATTTACATAATTATAATCATTAGAATCAGTAATACAACTCCATAAGTTAGTATAATCAAATGTCAAGATTTCATGAAATAGTCATTCTTAGGATTACTTGGTCTTGAGAGAGTAGTACTGAATTATAATTCTGTAAATACATATTTGTTACGGTCGCGAATCATATTTTAATCAACATACAAGCTAATACTGACCTGCAAATTGCCAAAATCATAAGAAAATTTGAATATCGCGGGCTACCCTGGCGCCTTTATCTTAAAATAATGTGTTGCAACTTTTATGCAACATTTTTCGCCTCCATTTTTATTTATAACTAGTTGCTCGTGGCTTCGCTCGCTTGTGAAATTTCCAAAAACCCTTCCTTAGTGGATGCTTACAATTTATATAAAAGGCAGCAACTGCCAAAACTTCAAGTTTGTAGCCCCAGCGGTTTAGGCTCTGCGTTGATGAATCAGTCAGTCAGGACAAGTAATTATTTATGTACATACAACGTGTATCTGGACGTACGACATTAAATGAAAACGAGCACAGTACTAGTCCATCGAAAAATTTTAAAACACGAAGATTAGTAGATAATGGAGCATTAAAAAATTGCAGTTTTCAAACAAAATAAATAGCAGAAACAACTGCATAAAAAGTAAACACGCTTTATCTACGAAAAGTCACTGACCAACGGTGTGGTGCGGGGTGCGGGGCGCGCGGCGGCGGCAATGTTTACCTATTATTACGGACTCAGATCTACATCATGTTGAAAACATTCCTGTGGCTAAAGTATTCATTGGATTTGATTAATTTTTTATATACGGGTAAAGAACATGACTCTCTTTACGTAGTTTAAAGGAATGGCAATCGTCCTGTTACACCTTCTATAAAGGAAAAGGCTTTAAGGACACAAAACACACAGCAAGAGTGAAGGTAGGTTCGCATAGCTATTTAAAATGCGCAAGATGAACTTATCGCCTTCAAAATTGGCGAATTCCACTGTTTACAAGATCTGTTCCACCCTTTAAGCCTTGAAATTGGAGGACATACATACGATTACGTAAAAGCAGGGTCATGGTATCCTTGACAGATAAATGGATTACCTACCCAGAGACAATTAGTGCCAAATCACCGCGTACCTACTGGCACATGGCAACGAGATTTAATCAATGGTGTACGTGCCAATGACTGAAGTACTCTGTGGTTATCGTTCTCCGAATGTGCTCATATTGTTACAGTCCTAACGTGTCCGTTTGTAATTTCAAAACAACGGCTTTTTACTAACCTCCTTAATAATAAACGTATTATATCAGGTGAATAGTTACACACCGATTTCTCTCTTTCAGTCGTCACTAATTTGACTTTCGAAAGAAGAAGACAAAGCGTTGTGTAACTATACAGACGCTATACAACGTTTATTAGTAAGGAGGATAACATATGAAAGTTTAAACGGTACTTATAACAAAAAAAACAATTTTAAAATTTTTGTCTGTCTGTCTGTTTGTTCCGGCTAATCTCCGAAACGGCTGGACCGATTTTCACGAGACTTACAAATAGCTGATGTTATATATAAGGAGTAATTTAGGCTTATTGTAGAAAAAGATTTAGAGTTATGCGTAAAAAAATTAAAACCCATTAAATTGTGAACAAATAGCGCGCGCGGGCAATGCAGTGCGACGTGTCAGGGAAAGAGGGTGGCAGTTATTTTAGTATATTTTGTATCTTACGACTTCCACGCGAACAAAATCGCGAGGCACAGCTAGTGTAGAATAATAAAAAAAAACAACCGACTTCAAAAAAAACACTACAAAGTGAAAACTAACTTTAATATCGGAAGTCGATGCCTTTAGTTTAGTATTTTCGTTTTATGTCACCGACTTCCGAAATTGAAGTTATTTTTCACATTGTATGGTTTTTTTTTGGAAATCGGTTATTTTTTTTATATAATAAAGTTTCTATTTTCCACTTTTTAGTTACGGTACCAACCCTACCCAAATTCGTAAACCACTACTTGCAACGGCCGAACCCAATAACCTATTTTCAGTAAAAGACAAGACAGATCACTAGACAGTATAATTCTATCTGTCCTTATGTCAGGCCGCCGGTAAGATTCCATAATCTCAGATTATTGGGACGTTAAAACCATAGATAGATATGTTTTTCTATCTCCAGTATGCCAAAACTGGTGATAGATAGGTTATTGAGTTCGGCCGTTAGTAAATATCTGTGACAGCAAGTTATCATCAACATCATCAACATATATTATATGGAAAAATAACTTATTATTGAAGCTAGCTCAAAAACCACTCATCAGAATTTGACCAAATTTATAATATCCAACCACAGGAGTATACCCTTTCAATTAAAAACATTGCAAAAAGGCAAATAAATGTCGCGTTAAGTCGTGTCAGAAGTTTGGAAGGCGTAGTTTTATCTTCTTTTGGACGCCATCCCCAATAAATTATTAAATCAACCACACGACGACAGATCGTTGACGAAATCTGTCTGCTGACAATCAAGGCCTCACATAACATACGACTCAAGTAGCGCAATTTGAAGCATATTACCATTAAACTCATTTAAGTAGAGCCAGAGTGCATCTCATAACAGTTCCAATAAGCCCAAACACGGCTAGGATACATTGTTTTATTACGGAGTTCCGGTGCCTACCTTCCGGCTTCATCATCAGATCAGTTCTATAGTACCATTTTCATCAGAACCATTTATTTAAAATTTCTTCGTCATAGTCGCTTTACTATTTTAATCGAGATATTTTATCGCCACCCGTGAAATACTTATCATCGAGGAGTTCCCGTGGCCATCTGTGGTCTTCTTCGTCAGTTCCACTTCACCAAATCATACTTTCTGAATGCAAATGCTTGACTTATTGATGAAAATACCAAAATCGCTGTGTTTGCCTATAATATTTGAGGAGTTCCCTCAATTCCTCATGGATTCTATCATCAGAACTGGATTTTGATAAAAATGGGACCGATTTGAAAGTATGTCCTTTCAAATAAAAAAAGATTTTTCCAAATCGGTTTATAAATGACGGAGTACTGAGGTAACAAACATTTAAAAAAAACAACCGGATTGATAACCTCCTCCTTTTTTTTTAAGTCCGTTAAAAATGGCCAAATTGGGCATTCTTTGAAAATTATGTAGTACTTATGTAAGGGTAATTTAAATTGATAATGTATTTCAAAAGTATGAAAAGATATAAGGGGGATTGGTTTTAATTCAACACGCTTTTCAAGTAGGTCTAAATCAAAGCTATTGACTGTTAAACAAGTTTTGCTGTTGTCTATGTTGCTTAATCAATTTATCACAAACATTGTTCGGGGATCAAAAGTACCGTATTATAAGTTCATTTACCCTCTACTATTTAATTGTTAAGAAATTCGATATGAGAACCAATTGACTATAAAATAAATGGGAACGTTTTCACGGTCGGAAAGATTATTTTAAAGGCTCCCGTGATTCCTGTTACTAATTGGTTAGAAGCTGTTCGCTTTTCAACTAAAAGTTTATTGTATTAACTAGGCAATTATTGGGGAAGGGACCCGAATATCGCATACTTTTTGAAAATTAGTTAAAAAATATATTAAACATAATCGTAGTTAAATAAAATTTTGTGTATGTAATCTTATTCCCAATGTGAACTTTAAGAATTACTCAAGAGCAGTGTTAAATTATATACAATATCTTATACTTCAATTTAATAAGAAATTCAGGCTCTAACCAGGTAGGCTCCTAACATCAAATACCTAATAATACCTCAATATTTATTTATTTATTAAAGAACACCAACAGCATATACATTCAACATTGTTTTATAAGAGTATTTAGGAAAGTATTACTGCTAATGTATACACAAATTATAGGAGTAGGTACATAACATTTAAAAAATAAGACATTGAACAGAAGCTGCTTATAAACTAAAAGTAAAAGTAAAAGGATACCTAATCTCGGATATCCGATATTAGGTATCCTTTATAGTTAACAAAAAAAAAACTGTAAAAAGTTTTATTACTAAAGTCTCTTCAAAATTAATACAAAACATGATTTATGTATTTAAGGAACTTTGAAAATCAACAAATATGTAATATAAATGTAATATTAATCAACTGAGGTAATTAACATTTAAGGTGACTCCTAAAATCGGATATCAGATATTGAGCAACACCATTGTATCCGATATTGGGAATTCACACATGTAAATAAACAAATATTTATTTTATTTTTACTGTCTTAGTTTTCCTACAAAACTTGATTTTTAACACACTTTTATTAGCTTCACTTGTAACTAACAATGTAAAAAAATCTTGGAAGTCTAATTTTAACCTACTTAAAATTGTCGTATCGAAATTAATCTTTGTATGTATAGTTCGGATGACATTACTATAATTTAGTATCTATGAGCTGATCTGATGATGGAGCCAGGAGGTGGATAGTGGAACTCTTCAGTTGCTACTAGTAAACCCCTTGCGTTTGGGCTCATATGATTCGTTTTGACGAGTTCAGTAGCGCCTGGCTAGGTAATGAGCGTCTGATGATGGAGTCAGGAGGTAGATAGAGGAATTTTTCAGTGGCTACTAGTAAACCCCTCGAGTTTGGTCTCATACGATTCGTTTTGACGACTTCAATAAATTGCACTTAGTGTCGAGAGTCTGATGATGGAGCCAAGAGGTGGATAGTGGAACTCTTCAGTGGCTATAAGTAAGCCCTTCGAGCTTCAGGTCATATTATTCGTTTTGATGAGTCTGATAAATATGTAGTTGAAAAAAAAACACGCTTTTAACACGCACTAAAAATGATAAAATAATTAAATTGACTTGTATTAATTAAGATATAATTATACTTGTATTGGGCTTTTCTATCTGGTATTTTTCAGTATAGCAGTCCGAAGTCTGGATTTGTGTCCGGTTGATGGAAATAGGTTCGCCACCGGACAATAGGTACAACTCGGCCTAACCCTTCGGGGAAACAAATTGTAATGTTTATGTTAGATGTTTTCCTAAACACATTTGTGGGCCATAATGTACCTACCAGCTATTTTCAATATCTAAAACTAAAATCTGTATTCTTTCAGAAGTGTACCAATGAAACAATTAATACTCAATATCAAATCAAATATTTATTCGTTCTTAAAAGACACTGTTATCAACTGATTTCACAAACTGATGTTATGAATACTTGCCAAAATTTTCTTAACTTCTAAATCTCTTCACTTTTACATCGGTCGGTATCACTTCACGAAAACGAGCACGCTTCAATATGGCCGACCGCAGTAAAGTAAGCTTCTTGGAAGTCAAAACACAGACTGTTATTCCACAAATAAGTGTTATTATATTATTTTTATAAAACACTTAATTTAGATCTTGCTAATTAAATTATTTTAAGTATCTATTTTCAGACGAAATAAATAACAAAAGCTTACACTAGAAACAACATACTAAAGTAGGGTTTCATCCAACAAGAGATGACGTAATTCCCTGCCCTCTACCGTCAAGACAACACTGACCTGCACTAACATGAAATACATTACGAAGAAAAACACGATGCTACCATTATGTCGTCACAAGACAGGTGCTATTAGCAGGACTGGCGTGGCGCCTGTTTAACCTTGCTCTTGATTGGAGGTACTTACTCTTCAGATAACTTCATGACCTACCCACGTGTATAGGTGATACGGAAATGGACACTCCTACTGTCCTTCCTACTAACATAATAAACGCGAAAGTTTGTGAGGATGGATATGGATAGATGGATGTTTGTTACTCTTTTACATAAAAACTACTGAACAGATTTGGATGAAATTTGGCACACAGATAGTTTATAACCTGGATTAACATATCAGTTACTTTAATCCCGATATCCCTATGGGATCGAGACATATGCGGGTGAGACCGCGGGGCACTGCTAGTCCTACTTATCTTGTATGTTTGGATGTTTGTTACTCAATCACGCAAAAACGGCTAAACGGATTCTGATGAAATTTGGCACACAGGTAGTTTATAACCTGGATTAACATACAGGATACTTTTATCCCGATAGCACGTTCCCGTGGGATAATTTCCGACCACCACGTGGGCAAAGCCGCAGGCAAAAGCTAGTATGATGACAAAAATGCTGATAATAATCCACGTTTATGGTTTATAGCGATGGAAAAAGTTACTCAATACCTACTTAATACTTAATCATTTATTGCATTCCACAATGCATACTTAGGTGGTAACTTAAAATATAATAAGATTGAAATGTTGGGGGTTCGAAGGTCTTTTTGAATCAGTTTGTCTGATGAGAATGAAATTTTTTGATGAAAATGAGATTTTTTTTTTTTTTTTTAAAGTACTAACCAACTCTAATAATAACAGTACATTATAATTGTCCACTCAAAAAAAAAAACTATACTAAAACTATTACATATTACTTACAACATTGCAATGTATGTAATTATTATTATTATACTATTATATGTTTTCACTTTATCCTTATATCTTAACTTCTAAATACCTAAGTTAACAATAGTCTTAACTTTTTGATCTTTATACCTTAACAATTCTACATATTTTTTATTGGAAATACGGTCTTGTCCTATTCTTATGAACTGTATCTATCTTATTATTTTTAATTATTCTAACATTACAACCTAAATCTTCTTTTACTCTAAAGGGTCCTTCGAAAATAGCATTTAGTTTACGACCCGTTTCATTTTTTAACAATATTAAATCATTTTCCTTATATATTATAGGATTTACTGATTTATCGTACAATTCCTTGCGTTTGTATTTATTTGACAATAAATTCTTTTTTGCCTCGGCATGGGCTAACTGTAAGCGATATTTCAACTGCAATGGATAATTTTCACTATTGTACAATGGTTCTACAGACTCAGAAATTCTACTAGGTATTTTACTTAGTTTACCAAAAACAAGTTCGTAGGGCGTATAATTTGTTTCTGAATGAACTGTATTGTTGAAGCTGAAACACCAATATGGTAACCAATGGCTCCAAGTATCTGTGTGGTTTTCACATTGGATCCTTAAAAATGCACCCAAAGCTTTGTGTGTATTTTCAAGAGCTCCTATTGTTTGGTGATGGTAAGCAGTTGAGGATAATTTTTCAATTTCAAGAAGTTTACATACCTGTTCCATCGTTGCGGAGATAAACTCTGTTCCTCGATCTGTAGCTATAGTTTCGGGAATTCCAAATATTAAAATAAAATGTCTTACAAATGCATTAGCAATGGTCTCGGTTTCCTTATTTTTTATGGGTATGGCTTGTACATATTTAGATAATTCGCACTGAATGGTCAATATATAACAGTTCCCATCTATGTCTCTATCTAAAGGTCCCACTACATCTAAATAAATTTTTTGAAAAGCCGATGATGCTGTAGTAGTAATTACCATCGGTTCTTTTATGTAGCGGATATACTTTGATTTCTGACATTTCGTACACTTTTTTACAAATGTTTGTACATCTTTTTCTATACTCGGCCAATAAAATCTCTTCTTAATAGTGTTTACCATTCTGCGCACCCCAGCGTGACCACTGGATGGCAGTATATGGAAGTCATTCATAATTATAATTTTTTCTTTGTCATCACTTATTCTTGTCACTCCTCGTAAAATACATATTCGCGGTCCGGACCAATTTTCTAACTTTGATATCTCATCACATACGTTTTTAATAAAATCTATATTTTCTTTATTTTTTATTATACACACTTCTTCAATATTTAACTTTTTACAAAACAAATTTAATTTCTGCACAAATTCGGCTCGCGTAAAATGTGCCTTGAAATCAAGATTGATGTAAATAATTTTTCTATTAGCAATAAAAACGAAACAATCACAAACATCAGTTATCATGTCGTCGTCTCTCAATCTATTTAATTCGCAACCTTCAATTAAACTCATTTCGACCGAGTCGCACGGTTTTCTTAATATATCCACAACCCTTGGTTGGCCAGACCAATAGTCAGGAGATTTATTAAGATCCGCCTGCTCAACGTCATCCTTATTCTTACTTAATTCATCATCAATCTTTCGCTTTTGAGCCCTAGTTATCACAGAAACCACTTGCGCTTGGATATTCTTAAGTTCATCCGATGTTACACATATTCTAGACAATGCATCTGCTACAACATTTTCTTTTCCTCGTACATAAATAATTTTAAATTTATATTCTTCTAATGTCAAACGGAATTTAAGAAGTCTACTTGAGGGATCTCTCATGCCAAAAAGATAAACTAAAGGTTTGTGATCGGTCATTATTGTGAATTCTCTACCATATAAATACGGTCTAAAATATTTTACAGACCACACTATTGCTAGAAGCTCTTTCTGTATTGTAGGGTAATTCTTTTCTGCTTTATTCAAAGGTCTACTTGCATACGCTATAGGTCTGAGATCTTTATTGCACAGCACGGCACCAACAGCAGTGTCTGAAGCATCTGTTTGTAATATGAATTCATTATTTTTTGTAAAATCAGGATATTGTAGTATAGGTGAAGATATTAATGCATTTTTAAGATATTCAAAGGCATGTTTACAATCATCAGTCCAAATAAAAGGTTCATGTTTCCTACATAATTTATTTAATGGCAAAGCTATGTCTGAAAAACCTTTTATAAATTTACGGTAATAGTTACAAAAGGCTACGAAACGCTTAACTTCATCAGCTGTTTTAGGTATAGGGTAATTTTTCAGTACGTTTGTTTTTTCGGGATCTGGTAAAACACCTTTGTCTGAAACAATGTGACCTAAATAAAGAATTTCTTTCCTTAGAAATTCGCATTTCTGTGGATTTAATTTCAGATTGACTTTGCTTAACCTTTCCATTATATTTATTAAATTTTGATTATGACTTTGTAAATTTCTTCCGAATACAATGAGATCATCCTGATATACTAAGAATTTATCGTAAGTCAAACCAGACATTGCTACTGACATCATACGACTAAATGCGCTCGGACTTATTTTGAGACCCATAGGTAAACGTTTCATTTGATACTGACCTGTATTAGTAGTAAAAGCAGTTAATTTACGACTATTTGGCTCTAGGGTCACTTGATAATAACCTTGCTGAAGGTCAAGGTGAGTGAAATATACAGCTCCAGAAAGAGAATCTAAAATTTCATTTATGTTTGGTAAGGGAAACTTATCATCACAAACCGTCTCATTTAATTTTCTGTAGTCTACAACTAATCGCCATTTCTTTTCAATTCCTTCTTTACTCTTTTTCGGTACTAATAATATTGGACTTGACCATTCACTATTGGTTTCTTCTATTATATCATCTTCTATCATTTTATTAATCTGCTTTGCTATCTCTGGTTTTAACGCTTGCGGTAATCTATAAGGCTTAACATATACAGGAGTTGAATTTTGTTTTACGATAATGGATTGCTCATAAATATTTGTAGTAGTTAATTTATCTCCTTCTATGTAAAAAACATCAGAATATTTTGCGCAAATCGCTTCAACAGACCTTCATTCTTCTTCATTTAAATAATCTAATTTGAGCTGAGATAACAGGTTTTGAACTCTAGTTACGTCGATATTATTATTACTAAATTGACAAACGTTATAATCGCTCAAAGATTGCATACTAGGAATAAAACTTGGCAAGTTTATTTCATTCTCACTAATGTTAAGAATCTTTATAGGGATCTTGTTATTTTTTACCGTGGCTATCGTATTTGCCAGATACACATCCTTTGCTAACTCACGTCCACAGACAATAACATTTTCGTTCACATTTTTATCTACGTATATGAAATGAATCGACTCAGAACGAGCTGGTACAACCAGATTATTACTTCTTCTAATACGCTCATCTACGAAATTTAAATAATATTCTTTCCCATGATAATACAATGTTAAAGTATTAGTACTTAAATTAATATTTGCTTGATACTTATTCAGAAAATCTAACCCTATAATTCCGTCTGCTTTTAATGGTAACGACTCAAAAATTAGAAACGAATGCTGAAATATTTCACTGTTATATTCTAAACCCACTTCTAAATCCACTAAACCTCGAGAACGCTTTTGTCCTCCGATTCCATTTATCAATGTTTCATCTTTTCTAACGATGACGTTTCTTGGTAACGCTTCACTTTTAATGATTGACAAAGAAGCGCCCGTATCAACGAGCCATAAGTATTTAATGTTATTAACGTAAAAAACTACATATTTTGCATTGCCTAAATTTGATAAAACGCAATGTTTAAGATCGAAAAAACTGGTTTTCCGATTCCTTTTTATCTTTATTGTCACTCATGCATGGCTTATTATCTTCGTTCTGATCCGCTAAACATACATTTCGGTTACTATTTCTAAAATATCTTGAACCCCTAGAAGTTCTTTGACCCCTGTTATTATTTGATGTTACACGATAGTTATTCCTATTTCCGTTGTTATACCTATTTCCGTTACTTCCTCTGTAATTTCCACGCCATGTATATCTTTGATTGTTGTAATTACCATATTGACCACGACTGTAACTATTATTATATTGACCACGATTTGTATTGATTTGATGATGACCTTGTCGCCTTGAATTATTAAAACCTCGTCCATATCTAAATGCATGTAAGACATTACCTTGCGATGACTGGCCTGCTGTATCTTCATCTTTGGCTCCCTGGATTGCATCCTTCAGGCTGCTGTAGTTCCTAGCGGAGATGATCGTGCCCAATTTTGAACTGCGTAGTCCGTCTGAAAACCGTTTTATGGCAAGTTTTTCATTCAAAGGTTTTAAAACTTCAAATGCGTTAGAGTTACCATTTGACTGAGATATAGTTAGTTCAGTAAACAGCTTTTCAACCTCTGTGCCATACTTCTCGATACTAACTGAACCTTGTTGTATATTTTGCAAACGTGCCTGTATGGCCGTAAAGGATTTTTGGGTTAATAAATGGCATCTCATATCTTTAATTAGATCTTGAATGGTCTTATATTTCCCTGTAATGCGTAACTTGGCATTTTCGGACAATTTACTTTTAAGGACAAATGTAATAAGCAGTGTCTTACCTTTCTCGTCCAGCATATCTCCATACATCTCGATTGAATCTATCAAGCGTTTAGTTGTCCCCTCACTACCGTCCATTGCTGGAAGTAAACTACACGCCACTTTAAGGTCAAATTCCATTTTGATAGAAATTATTTCTGGGAAAGTACACAATCTATTTATTTCCTCAAAAGTTATCTTAATCTTTTGAAAAATATCCAATGCCGATGCAATTATTTTCGCATCCTTACCTGTTTCTAAAACTAATATTATTTTTTCACATTCACCAATAATATTTTTTGTCTCACCTAACTTCGTCTCAATAACTTGACCTTTATACCTGCTCTGTCCCTTCTTAATTAAGTATTTTCTAATATCTACCAGGTTATCATATTTTTCTAACAGAATATCAATCATTCTAAAATATTACTTAATATAAGGCCATATTTCTAATGGAAAATAACAAAAGAATCATGTTAACATAATTATTGCGAAACGGCACTCAAGAATTTCACACGTTGCGGTTTTAGCCGCGAGGTATCATATTCACCGAGTCTTCGTGCACTATTTTACGTCGTTTAAGGTTTTGCGTTATAAAACAAGTAGGTATGAGTCGGAATGTAAATCACTGATTTATTTATAGAATTCACTTGATGACTTTGATGCTTAATTCATCAGTTAGCAGGCGTACCTTCCACTCTTCCACGTAGGGATGACCTTATGTGCTGGATTGCGTTAAGTCCGATTTCTTCTCGTATCCATTGACGATGGCAGCCTCGGTAGTACTTCAGGAAAAAGTATACTACCAGGAGAAATATGACGGCAAGAATGACGATAGTGATCGTGCTCAGCCGCTCCATGTGTCCTCCGATGTCCTTTAGTAGGGCGTCATTGTTTCCACCAGCCGCATTTTGACTAACGAATACCTCGTCCTTTTCTACCTTGGAGTTACACATTTTGAAACTCGTCACGCAACTAAAACTTTGCTTAACCTGCCCCTTGGCAGACCTTATGGCAGGGTCGCCATGAAATGTTGGGGGTTCGAAGGTCTTTTTGAATCAGACAAACAGCTTGATTGAACGTACTTTAATTAATGAATATAGGGAAAATATATTACAATGCGCATTGGAGTAAACTACTTACTTAGCTTAAAATGATACTTATATTCTAAAGGAGTGTACTTACTACGTTATGCACTATTAGGGAGCATACATACACTTCAAGATCATCATCGACCCTGTCGCGCAACAGGAAAGTAGCATGTGAGAGGAACGTTTAAAACTTAACTTAGTCTTTATCATGCCTATTTATTGTCACTAGAAGTTAACTTTCTATGGGCGGATTCGACCAAACCCGAATTTATACACGGGTAACTATACCAGGAATAATCTATTCCACGATTTTGTTCTCGAGTAAATCAACAACCGTTTGTCCATGCAATCTGACGTATAGGATTAGGCTAAAAGAATTAGGATTAGGTTAAAAGAAAGCGGAATAGGAAAACTTCTTTTAAAAGTTTTGTAAGTGAGACATCTTTCTTTTCAGCAAAGTTATGGGGCAAGAGATAATTCTCGGGAAAAAAGCTTTCACTGTCAGCTATTATTCGTCCACCTGTTTTCTTTTCTTTCTTTTTTATTGTAGGTAATTGATGTCTTCAACATTAGTAACAACATGGTTAGTGACTTCATGAACCACGTCGTCAGTTAACCTGCCCGAACGAAAGCCAAATTGCACAGGTGAGAGGAGGGCGTTTGTGTCAAGGAAGTTCATCAGGCGTTTGTTGATCAGTCATTCTAAAACTTTAGACAACGTGGGAAGGATCAAAATTGGTCTGTAGTTCTAATGTTTATCTACGACTGCTGGGGCCATGGCCATAGTGGGTCATAAACTCATAAACCACCACGTGAGCCCAATGTGGGTTAGTAAAACCATAAGAAGTCAATCAATCTGCCTAGCTTTTTACCATGTTGGGGTCGGCTCTCAGTCTAACCGGATGCAGCTGACTAACAGTATTTAACATGGAGCGACTGCCTATCTGGCGTCCACGACCCAGCTACTGGGTAAAACGATATCCATTGGTAAGACTGGTTGTCAGACTTTTGGGATTCTGACTGCCCGTAACGACTGTCAAAGATCTACGAATCACAGCCAGGACCAGCGGCTTAGTGTGCTTTTCAAGGTACAGAGGGGTGTCGATTTGTAATAGATGGCCACCCATCCACGCACTGATCGCGGCAAGCTTAATAGATTTAAGTGTCAGAGTATAATTAGTCCAGTTTCTATTAGATGTTATTCCAATTAAATTTATCTTTACAACTTTGTTGTGATCGTTCGTTCAAAATTAAGTTACCTACGAGTGAAATTTATCGCGGTGCCCGGGAGGGAATGCAATCAGTTGACAAACAATATTACGGATATATTCGAGTATATTGCGATATTTTCACTGTGGTATGTAAAAAAAGATAATATGATAGTTAAAACTCGGGATATTTCGATAACTGGTTTTAGTGTTAGGCTATCGGGAGTTTCCTAGTAGGTACCTAGTACCTAATAGTAATTGGTTTGGATACAGATGGCCGCCGCTGGATGTATCTGCTGCAGCTAAGCATGTAAGCCGAATCTAACATAGAAGGGGAGGTATAAGAGATTTGATAAGTTTCGTTTATCTACTAGTGTAATAAAATGTGATGGTACCTAATATAGCATATTGCTCCCCTCGCTTTTTGTCCTTAAAAAAAAAAATTGAACCGGACCAGCCCATACAACCATACCTGGAGCAGCTTCTGCGGATTCGTGAGGAAATGGGATCAATAAAGATCATAATGGGAGGCGACGCAAATGCGAAGAACACCTGGTGGGGTAGTTTGGTTGTGGATTGCAGGGGTGAGGAATTGTCCGGGACTCTGTATGAGATGTGTTTGCAGGTGCTTAATGTCGGAAACACGCCAACTTTCGACACCATCTGGGGTGGAAGGGCTTACGCCAGCTTTGTTGACGTAACAGCGTGCTCAACTGATATGCTGGACCTGGTGGATGACTAGAGAGTTGAGGAAGGCATCACGAGCTCGGACCACAACGGTATTGTATTCAAAATTAACCTTCAAAAAGCAAAAGGACTCAACATTAAAAGAACAACAAGAATTTATAACACAAGAAAAGCAAATTGGAGCCAATTTCATGAGAAATTGGCCCAATTAAAAGCAGATTTAAACTTAAACCAAACAGAAATTAGTAAAATTAATAATAAAATAGATTTAGAAAATAGTATAAATAATTATATAAAAGTCAGTACCGAAACTTGTGAAGAAACATTGGCTAAAATTAAAAATAACGACATGCTTACAATACCGTGGTGGTCCAATGAGCTTGCTGATATGCTGAAAGAGGTCAAGACTAGGAGACGCCGCATTCGATGCGCTGCACCAGTCCGGAGAGCGAGAGTCGTCGAGGAGTACCTGCGAGCAAAAGAAAATTATGAATCCCAAGCCAAAAAGGCGCAGACTGTTAGTTGGAAGGAGTTTTGTGAAAAACAGAACAAGGAAGGAGTGTGGAAGGTATTTACAGGATTATAGGACGGACCGCTAAAAGACACGAGGATTTGCCGTTGGTGAAGGATGGGGTGCCACTCGATGGCAAGGATTCGGCTTCACTGCTGGCGGAGACCTTCTACCCCGAGGACCTAGAAGAGGATGATAACGATGACCACCGTCGGACGCGTGAAGCGGCCAGTTGCGTAAACGACTGGGTGCATGATGAATACCATGACCCGCCGTTTACGCATCAGGAGCTAAAAACCACGGTGGAAAGTTTCAACCCTAAGAAAGCACCCGGGGCGGATGGTCTCACAGCCGATATCTGTGCCCAAGTCATATCTCGGGATCCGGGAACGTTTCTTGCACTGGCGAATAAGTGCCTTGAGCGGGGCCACATCCCCGGAGCCTGGAAAGTGGCCACAGTGGTGATTCTCCGGAAGCCGGGAAAAGACTGTTACACAACCCCTAAATCTTACAGACCGATCGGCCTCCTACCAGTCCTGGGCAAAATGCTCGAAAAAATGTTGGTGGCAAGGTTGAAGTGGCATCTGATCCCGCGGTTGAGTACTCGTCAGTTTGGCTTCATGCCCCAGAAGAGCACCGAGGACTCCCTCTACACCATGATACAACATATCAAAACAAAGCTGAACCAAAAGAAGCTGATCACTGTTGTGTCACTTGATATAGAGGGAGCCTTTGACAGCGCATGGTGGCCGGCAATAAGGACCAGACTGGCTGAGGAAAAGTGCCCAGTGAATCTCAGACGGATGCTGGACAGCTACCTGGCTGGTAGGAGTGTTAGAGTGAGGTATGCCGGAGCTGAGTGCCAAAAGACCACAAGTAAGGGGTGCGTACAGGGGTCGATAGGTGGTCCGATCCTATGGAACCTACTGCTGGATCCTTTGCTGAAGGGGCTGGAGGAGCGGGGAGATCACTGCCAGGCTTTCGCCGACGATGTGGTCATGATCTTCGACGGTGACACAGCATTGGAGGTTCAAAGACAGGCCAATGCCGCCCTTGAATATGTTCGGAGGTGGGGCATCCGCAACAAGCTGAAGTTTGCACCACATAAAACCTGTGCAATGGTAGTAACCAGGAAGCTGAAGTACGATGTCCCACTTCTGAGCATGGGCGGGGTCGACATTGGCATGTCTAAAGAAATAAAAATACTGGGACTCACAATCGACCATCAGCTCACTTTCAACACCCACGTTGCTAAGGTGTGTAGAAAGGCTGCGAATATTTACAAGCAGCTAACTAGAGCGGCCAAAGTGAGCTGGGGTCTGCACCCGGAGGTTATACGGAGCATTTACACAGCAGCGGTGGAGCCAGTGATACTGTACGCGGCGAGCGCCTGGGCGCCGGCCGCTAAAAAGATCGGAGTGCAGAAAAGCTTCAACGCGGTCCAACGAGGATTTGCCCAGAAGCTGTGCAGAGCCTACCGCACAGTCTCCCTAAACTCGGCACTGGTTCTGGCTGGGATACTCCCGCTCGACCTCCGAATTCGGGAAGCGGCTGCGCTTTACGAAGCCAAGAGGGGAGTGCCCCAGCCTGCACTAGGAGACAGGGAGGTGGAACGGATGGCCCCAGCGATAGAGGCCCCGCACCCCGCGGAGCAAATAAGTCTGGAGTTTGGAAGCCTGACAGACGAGGAACAATATAATAACCACGGCGATTACGCCGTGAGGATCTTCACCGACGGCAGCAAGATTGAGGGCAGGGTCGGAGCGGCGCTATCCTTGTGGAATAGCGCCACCGAAATAAAGGCCCTCAAACTCGCCTTGCCGTCCTACTGTACCGTCTATCAGGCTGAACTCCTGGCCATAAAAAGAGCGGCAGAGGAGGTGCTCAAGCGCAGCGAAGCTACGTTCGGCATCTTCAGCGACTCTATGGCGGCTCTTCAGTCAGTGACCAATGTTGGTTCCTCCCACCCTCTGGCCGTGGAAACTAGAGACACCATACGACGCTGCAAACTCCAGAACAAGAGTGTCTCCTTGTTCTGGATCAAGGCCCACGCCGGGTTGGAGGGAAACGAGAGAGCTGACCAACTCGCGAAGGAAGCCGCCCTAGGGTTGAGGAAGAGGCCGGATTACGATCTGTGTCCCGTATCATTCGTCAAGCGAAGAATCCGGTCGGAAACGCTTGACGAATGGAACGGGAGATATAAGTCGGGTGACACGGCTTCGGGCACAAAGCTGTTCTTTCCGGACGCGGTGGTGGCGTACGGTGTGGTACGCAAGATGGCTCCAACGAGCATAACCACGCAAATACTGACGGGGCACGGTGGGTTCTCTGCATACCTGAAACGCTTCAGATGTAAAGAGAATCCATCGTGCGCCTGTGAGCCTGGTGTGGAGGAGACCGTGCTGCACATACTGCTGGAGTGCCCGATCATGGCAAGGATGCGGTACGATACGGAGCAGCGACTCGCCGTTGCATTGGATGCCCAAAATCTGCCAACACTTTTGGAAGGGAAACACAAAAAAGAGTTCCTCAAATATTGTACGGAAATAGCATCGCTTGTAATTAATAGAAATAAGTAAGTTTAAGAAAAATATGATACTAAATATATAATAAGTATATAGATTATGTATCATAATAATAAGTAAGAAATACAGAAAATTGAGTTTTAAAATTAGAAGCTAAAATTCATAGGATAGGGAATAAATTTAAACAATTAGGATAAGAAATGATATGTATATGATATATTGATATATATTATGATAGCCATATTATAAATATAGTATAGAAATAAATATAATATTTTATAGGTATTAGCATTGGTAGACTAGAAAAACATAAAAGGAAAAATACAAAAACAAACATATAGAAATAAGTTGTTAGATAAGCGTAAAATATAAGCATGTTAGAAAACTCGTAGGAAAATAAAATACATTAGATATTAGGTTTAAAATATTAGATGAAGTAAGGCAATTGCTTCTTCCAGGAACTCCTTAATTCCTACAACAGGACTGATGACAAAATAACAATAAAAAGAGAGACTTTAATTAGAGCACTGCCAAACAAGGTCTCTGATCATGTCAGAGGGACACTGAGCAAGGGCAGGAGTGTGGTTTTAGCCGGTAAGAGTCCGGCACTGCCCAGACTGTCTCATAAGTGAGGCAGTCTGGGCGTCCATGAGGATTTCCCACTCCTGCCAAAACAAAAAAAAAAATATATATATATAGCATATTGATCACACGTATCTAGCATTAATGGGTGCATAATACGATTGTAGGCAACGGTGCGGTTAAAAAGGTGTAAGTAGTGAAAAAATTTAAAAGAGTATGCTTAGTAGATGAAATGAAGAGATGGTTTGGTCATATTGAGAGGATAAATACCAAAAGGTATTTAAAACGCAGATAAGCGTGGAAACGCCTGGAGAGGATGCCCTGGAAGGACAATACATAGTGATCTTATTGGTGTTGTTCTTCAGAACGGTCAGGTGCGTAGTACTAGCAACTGGCTTGCGTGTATGACCAGATGTATGAATGTAAACGAAGCAAAAGGAGTATGTAGGAATCGTAGCAGGTGGCGTTCTGTCGTTTCCGCCTACCGAAGAAGGGGTGAGTTCATGTATGAGTAATCGGATTGTCTAAATATTTAAACGTAGTTTTAGCACTGTTGATTTCTTTGATCAGCATTATTATCTGTTTGTGCGCAGTTCCCGAAAACACAAGCTTATCTTTAAAAAGTTATAATATTTGTTTAGGTACATGTCTGATGGCCCAATTCACAACGGGCTAACAATGTTCGGTACATGTACAACCTTTTGCCTGCGGACGTACGCGTTTTGTTTTTGTTATATTTATTCATTGTTCGTGAAATCATTTTGTGAATAATTTGGAAAAATATTGTTACTATATAGGCCGACCGCATAACTGAGACGTTGCCTGAGGTAGCAGCGCGGTGAAGGAGGGGTGTGGTGACGTGATGCGAGAGCTCAGTGATTCGTCAACTTGTGACAACTATCACCCCTCCCTCACCGCGCTGCTACCTCAGGCAACGTCTCAGTTATGCGGTCAGCCTATAACAGATGAATATTTCGCACCTTCAGAATAGTAGTGACTTAACTCAAAAATCTAAGAAATCGAGTTACGATCTTTTTTTGCTCATATGTCACAAAAGATAAACTTAACTCAATACAGAAATCAAATAATTGATAGGTTTTCATACAAAATTAATTAATTAAATCAGTTCAAAGTTTAAATCATCATCAGTTTGCAGTTTCAAAACTTTGTTTTCGTTTTCCCAAAAAAAATATTTTTTGAGATACGTCACTACTGTTCTGAAGGTGCGATTTATTGATAATTTTAAATATTTGTAAGAAACTCTCATTAGAGTTCTCATTTTTAAAGTAATTCTAATTAGATAGATCCGATCCGATGGTTCTGATTAGATTTGGTACTTAAATTGTGTTCATTAGTAGATATTCTATACTTATTATTGCGCAACGTTAGGTAGGTACCTACCTGTTACGTAGATAATTACGTTATTCGAGTAACATGTAGGTAAGTTTTAAGAAATAGTGCTTAGCTATGTAAGTATCATTAGAAACACAGGATTTATGTTTTAAATATGAATTCACTAATTTACAATTTAGATTTGTGAAGATCATTACGTTGCCAAATTAATAATTTCACGAACAATTTTCACGCCACGTATTTTTTTTCTTTTTCGCATTTTGAATCTCTTTTTATAGACTCCAAACTCTAATCACGCACCAAAATATGTTACTATAGGTACACCACTGAAGTAATTCAAAGTTCTGATTAATGCAAAATATTCGCTATAAAGTTTGAAATCTATACTAATACTAGCTTCCACCCGCGGCTTCGTCCGCGTGAATTTTTTTTCCCCCAACCCACCCCGTCGCATCGCCTGCCCGTGCAGTTACTTAGTTTTCGCTTAGCGCTCGTTCTTACTTTTTTCCTTTTGCTCGACTCTTAAGGGCCCTAGTGTTATGTTACATACCCTATAGTCTTTCTCAAGAATTGGACTTTATAATGCAAAAAGAATTTTTCAAATCCGACTGGCGGTGACAGAGATTAGCGCGTTCTAACAGTCAATAAAAAACAAAATGTGTCGGTAACTAATAGGCTAAGTGCATTTTTCTTACTTTAAGCATTTTTATACCCGTCGTAATTTCTAAACGAAAAGTCCGAATTGAATAATTCAAAAAGGAATTTACATGTACTTAATCAACCTTGATGATGAAACTATTTATTTGTATAAGGATTAATACCATGTTTATGAAAACACCTTCGAAAGTAATGCATTATTTTATAACAAATTTGATTACCATTAAAAATGTTATAGTGAGCCAACCTTAAAAGATAGACATATGCTATAGCGAACTTTTTTTTAGTTAACCGTTTACGCAGTGCACGCAACGGAAGCTCGCAAAAGGAATAAATTTTCCCCGTTTTCGCAACATTTTTAATTGATGCTCCACTCCTTTTGGTTGTAGCGTGATGTTATATAGCCTCTAGCCTTCCTCAATAAATGGACTATCCGACATTAAAGGATTTTTCAATTCGAACCAGAAGTTCCTGAGATTAGCGCGTTCAACTAAACAAACAAACAAACTCTTTCTCTTTATAATATTAGTATAGATAATAAAGCTGAAGAGTTTGTTTGTTTGTTTAAATTTAGGAAACCTTTTAACGTTTAACTGACCCCTTACTGTTGGTGAAACAGAAACCACCCTCTAATAGCCCCCTAACCGTTCTTATGGGATCCCTTAAACTAAGGGGATGTCGGTGAAAACGGGCATAAGTACGGTAAGGGCAAATATAGAGCGGGGTTTGACTTTACGGTGCCAAAAACGCACTATAGGAAAACGCACTGTAGGAAAACACACTGTAGGAAACGCACTGTAGGAAAACACACTGTAGGAAAACACTGTAGGAAACGCACTGTAGGAAAACACACTGTAGGAAAACGCACTGTAGGAAAACACACCAATTTAGTTTCATAAATAACTTTTCAGTGACGTCATTCGTCGGTAAATTGTAGACGCTATGTATGTGGCTCCCATCGTTCTTCTAGGAACCGTAGCTTAAAGCGTCTGCTACACAGTCGCCAACCGCGTCCCGACAGGGGTGACCTTAGTGGTTGACAACCAAACATTGAAACAGGTCCAAGGTCATCGACAGAGGTGACCTTTAGCAGCAGGCGTTCAGCAGGCGTGTAACTGATCACATATAAACTGGAAATAGGTTGGTTTTCTGGAAATAGGTGGTTTTAAACAGTTTGTATTTACTCCCAGTGTGTTTGATTTACTGACTTATTAACAGTGATAGGAATAGGTAGTGCTAATTTACCTAAGCTTCGAGGAAGGAAGTAACGTAGAGTGGATAATACCTCCCCTAAAATCCCGGAATAATTTTAATGACATTTAAATCCCGGGATTTAAAAACCACGAATTATTTATTGGACTTTATTTGTAATTACAAATTATTGATTTTTTTATTTATTTAAGATAGGTTTGCTCTTGACTCTAGTCTAGGTCAGAGATGACAGAGACAAAGTTATGATTTGAAAAATCATAACATTTTTTAGGGTTACACACACACACACACACATTTATATCTGTAATTTTTATGGTGTACATAGTAAAGAGTATTCAATCTATCTATAAATAAAGTCCAATAAATAATTCGTGGTTTTTATATCCCGGGATTTAAACGTCATTAAAATTATTCCGGGATTTTAGGGGAGGTATTATCCACTCTATGTTACTTCCTTCCTCGAAGTTTAGGTAAATTAGCACTACCTATTCCTATCACTGCTTATTAATTACAAAATGTTAACTAAACTAACATAACAGATATTTATTTGATTCGGTGTAGAACTGTTTTACTTACTTGTTTTCTGCCAATTAAAGTTATCAAAGTTTAGAGATTGTGCGTTTGGTAAATCAATTTGCTACGTGTATTGGAGTTGAAAGTAGTGTGGGTGGTGTTATTTCAGGCCGGAATTCAGGTAGTTCGAAAATAAATTGAAGATGTCTCGGTTACTGCTGGGAAACGAATACTGACGTTATATATTATTCTGGTCTTACGTACCTGCTCTCGCTCGTGTACATGGGTTTCCCAATGACAGCTACTTATGATCTGTCAAAAAGTAATTGACATGTCCTTCGTTGGACAGTCAGGTTAGTGGACTCAGTTTGTGTTTTTTTTTCTTTTGGCTTCAGTCTGTGGCTATTAACGGAATCTGCTGAGAACCACAAACGAAGTCCAATCCTCTTGGCTCCCTTTGATGATTTGGCAGCACATAAAGTTTTGATGTCGTTAGTAGTCAGTTAGTTACTGTATATACTTGTATAAACACATAATAAAATAAAATAAAAATTAAATAATTAATTTGTGTGTAGCAATGGGTGTTATTTACCTTACCTAAGAATAAATGAATTTATTTATTTATTTAGTAATATTTCCGTATTTCTTTTGTTTCAGAATCACGGAAAACTGTGCTTGCTGCTACTGATTTAGTTGAGACTTGTATTGGTGAGTTAAAATTTTTGAAGTACCTACTTAATTAACTATTGTTACAAAAGCAGAAGTTAAGCTTAAAAAATATTATTGCAATACGTTACTGAAGAAAGTAGACCTATATCGACTTTGGAAAGCGAAATACCAACCAGCAATAGTTTGGGTTTTACCGAATTATTATGACTCT
This sequence comes from Fissipunctia ypsillon, assembly GCA_947568875.1. NCBI lineage: Eukaryota > Metazoa > Arthropoda > Insecta > Lepidoptera > Noctuidae > Fissipunctia > Fissipunctia ypsillon. The sequence goes on along the minus strand of OX387659.1, from coordinate 6,065,744 downwards.
TATCTATCCTAATAAGAGTGTAGTCTTACGGCCGAACCCAATAACCTATCTATCACCAATTTTGGCATACTGGAGATAGAATAATCTATCTACCTATGGTTTTAACGTTCCAATAATCTTTATAAGATTATGGAATCTGATCGGCCTGACATAAGGACAGATAGAATTATACTGTCTATCAATAGCGATCTGTCTTTTACTGAAAATAGGTTATTGGGTTCGGCCGTTAATTAACTACGATTACCTATCATAGATAATGGTTGCAGTTAAAACTAAAACAGACCTTTTTAGGGTTCCGTAAAAAAAGGGTGCCAACGGGGGGTTATTACTAAGGCTACGCTGTCCGTCCGTCCGTCTGTCACATGGCTATATTTTTTAAACCGTAATAGTTAGACACTTGAAATTTTCACAGAGTGTGTACTACTATGGTCGCTATAACAGCAAATAATAAAAATAAAACAAAAGGTAAAAATTAAAAATTAAAGTAGTCCCCATACTTACAAGAAATATTTAAAAAAATCTAGTGTTAAATATTGTTCGGAACCCTTCGTGTGTGTCTGACTCGCAGTTCGCCGCTTTTTATATGTGTGTGTATAGTTTCCGGCATGAGTCGTAAGCACAAACTTCAGTATTAAACCTAAAAAATCTTATTTCCTATCACTGCAGGGTATTTTGTACCACACGGGTGGGAGCAATGTAATCAATTTATGATCAAGCATATTTATATACAAATAGAAAATAGAATAAAAGAGCACGCTGACGAGGGAAGTTAAAGTTAAGATGGAATTTGTGCTCACGACTCGTGCCGGCAATAATACCTACAGTTTTTATATGTGTGTGTACCTCCAGTTTTCTGTCTTATCTAACACCAAGGACTTTATAATTTCTTTCTTTCCGAAGACGAAATTTCAATGTTTCTATAAAAAACCTCTTAGGAAAAGAAAATTGCGGAAAATGTTAAATCCTCGCGAGTGACGCCACTGGCAAAAGATTTTATGTAAACTTTAATCGAAAACGTTAAGAGGTATTTATGGTAAAAAAAGTATTTACAAGCGTGAGAAAAGATTTGGATTACAGGGTTATATTTCTATCTACTAGAAAGTGCTTCTAAATTTTTTATTTGTCTTTTAATGCATCTTTATTGGACTAATTATACAAAAATAATGAGGAGCTCATGGCTAAGTAATAACAGCCGCATGGGTCGATCCATCAGGTTAAGCTACGTTTGCCGGGGTTGGTCCGTGGATGGGTGACCATCTTTACATACCGAGACTCCTCCGTGCCTCGGAAAGCACGTTAAGCCGTTGGTCCCGGCTGTCATTCGTGGATCTTTGACAGTCGTGATTGGTCGTCAGAAGCCCGAAAGTCTGACAACCAGTTTTACCAAGAGGTATCGTATTACCCAGTAACTGGGTTGTGGAGGTCAGATAGGCAGTCGCTCCATGTAAAATACTGGTATTCAGCTGCATCCGGTTAGACTGGAAGCCGACCCCAATATAGTTGGGAAAAGGCTAGGCAGATGATGATGATACAGAAATAATGAAACTATGATGTGATACAAGACAAGTAGCTTCTGGCCGCGAATTCATTCGCGTGAAAGTTGTATGATACACAGTATATTAAAATAACAGCCACATTTTTATAAAGCTCCCTCGGCCCTCGACCATCGCCCACCCGCGCTATTACCTAGTGGTCGCTAAGCGTTCATTCTAACTATTTTTCTTTTTGATTCGTTAAAACCTATAATCTTCCTCAAGAAATGGGCTATCAAATTAAAACAAGAAATTTTCAAATCCGACTGGTAGTTCCAGAGATTAGCGCGTTCAAACAAACAAACTCTTCAGCTTTGATATTAACACATTCGCTGCGGCAGCGCTAGAAGCCAACTTACTACGTTACGGGTCAAATACTTCCCGTATCAAGAATTCCAGCTATGTGTTGCAACTTCTAATTTCGCGTATCTGGTCCTGAATTCAAAGGTCCTTAGAGACATGGAAACTCATCGGAATTCAGAAAATTTTTCAACATTTTTGAGTATACACAGCTGCGGTAGCACGGGGTTCTGTTGGATATACCAAGAGTTATAGGCATTTTTCAATAACGGTCATTTTACCTGAAATTGTTTCCTTTGCCGCATGGAACAAATATAATATAATATGATGTTAGGAATGGGGGATATGCTCGTGAAATAAGTAATATCATTTTAAATTTCAATCATTTATCTAAATCGAACATAATCAACAAAAACAGTAGTTTAAAAAAGGTTAAATGTTATGAAACTGCATATTTATGTTCTCTTCCAATATTTAATTTATTTAACAAAAAAAAATCCTTAAGTACAAATAGAAATAATTACAAAAAGCATCAGTAAAAAAAGAAATAAATTTCCTTATAACAAAATATAATAGTTAGTTCAAAAATTTAATTTTTTTTTCTCCTTATTAACCATTTATCTTTTTTTATTTATTTATCTCTACAATCGACAAAAAAAAAATGAAATGAGAAATGCTTTTTTATCAATTTTTGAAATAAATTGTAAAACGTGTGCACTTGGTACGTATGGCACTATGGCTAACTAAAGCGCCGCGCACGCGCACGTTCGGTGCGGTACGGGGTTGTGATTCTGGCCAAATAGTGTAACGCACTAGACATAAAATATCGTTTCTGTGCGTTTCGCAAATATACTTCCCGTACATTTTTCTTCTAAAGAATACACTTGAAGTAAGAATGTCAGCAATAAATCATCTCTGCATCTCTTTTTTTCGTTAACGGGAACTTAGTAATATCACTTCCGTACACAGTGAAAGTTAATTACAGGTAAATAGTTCCCGTAACGCAGAGAATGTGTTAATAAGTATAGATTTCAAAAAAAATGCTTTTTACTTTCTAATTGTTTTAATTTCATGATCAGCTTTTCTGTTGGATCTTTCTAGTTATGTCAACAATAGGTAGACTCTAATTTTCAACTGACTTTAATTCAATTGCTATTGGTAAGTTTCGTTGATTAATTGTAATGTAATACAAATTTATTAATTGTCACTGAGTTAACCACTTCATAGAATTTAAGCTTTCGGTTTGAATATTAATCCCGTCATTTCTATTCTACTTTCGATTTCAGAAATCATCTATAGGTAGACATATTATGAATTAAATTCGCTTTTCATGTCTGTTATGTGTAACCGCGCTATTCTTCTAAACTACGTAACGGTTTTTGATGCGGTTTTCACCATAATTTAGAGAATTTATTCCGAAAGCATTGTATATAATACGTTATTGTAAAACTTCCTTATATTATAGATCTCGATGTTTTGTCAAGTCGTCAAAACTGCGCCTTAGCAACTGCGCCTTGGCGCGAGGAGGCAGGACGCCAGGGCGTAACTCTGTTGCCGCTAGAAATCGTGGCACGGCGGACAGAGCTCCGGCAGGATCTCATGGCGGCATGGAGAGTGCGATTGTCGCAACCCAGCGCTGGGCACGCCACAATTGCGGCGATAAGTCCTCTCTTTGAGGAGTGGCTGGAGAGGCGCCACGGTGTCCTCACCTGCCGCCTGACGCAGGTCCTCACCGGACACGGGTGCTTCGGGAGGTACCTGTTCCGGATAAGGCGGGAGGAAACGCCCGGGTGTCACCACTGTGTGGATCGCCCGGAGGACACGGTGGAGCATACGGTGGAGGTCTGCCCGGCTTGGGCGGAGCACCGCCGTGTCCTCGCGGAAGCGATCGGCGGCGGCGATCTCTCGCGTCCGGCCCTGGTCCAGGCCATGGTACGGAGCGAGAGTGCATGGGAAGTCATTACCTCCTTCTGCGAAGCAGTAATGCTCCTGAAGGAGGAGGCGGGACGCGTGAGGGAGAGGCAAGCTTTGCACCCTCACGCCCCTAGTCGCCGCAGGAGACGCCCTGGGCGTCGGGAATCGGCAGCCGATTCCCGGCCACCGTAGGCGCGGGCTTGCGGACGGCGAGCAATGGGTAGCTCGCCGTCCGGTAAGGACCAAGCCCGAGTCGACGGCGCGTCGTGTTCCACGCGCGCCTCAAAGAGATGTCAGCACTATTGACGGGGTCCGCTAGGGCCGATGCCAGCTAGGGTTGCGGGATGTTCGAAAGAGTTACCGTGGCCCCGGCACAGGCAACAGAAGGAACACGGGTGGGTTTTAGTCAGTAAAAGTCTGACACGCCCTCCCGCTCCACCCAGAGCGGGAGAAGTCATTTGATGATTTCTCATCCAAAAAAAAAAAAAAAAGCATGACTATAAATACAGATAGATAGATACGGTGTAGATTGGGCATTGTTACAGACAGCCTTGAGAAGTGTGATACGTCTCTAATCTAACAATTTGTCTGAAAGCATTCATGCCTTTGTTTACAGAACTTTTTACTTTGCTATATGAATATGCTAATATAATACTTTCCAGATTTTACTAAACAAGAATCTGTTCGAAGTTATTCTTTGTAACTTAAATAAGCTGTTGCAAATTCATTCTCGTGGGGACTTTAAAATATAAGTGGCATTTTTTTTCGATTAGGACGCATTAATTCCGTTTAGATCATCAAGATCACCCATGCGAATATCACCCAAAGTACTACCACTACAACCGTGGCTGTGCAATGCATTCCACATTGCGCAGCCACGGTTGTAGTGGTAGTTAGAGAGAGGAATTAATTATTAAAAATAATCGATGGAAATTTAAAACATAATTACAAAACCAAAGACACTACTTTCGCTTTATAGTGTTTTTTTTTTGGGAGTCGGTTGTTTTACATGACTGTACCAAAAAAGGAGTGTAATGTTTTCACTGTTCATGTATGTATGTGTGTGTGTATGTATGTGAGTTTCTATATTCCACCATAACTTTTAAATGCCTGAACAGATTTGGATGTATGGGGTATCGTTAGAATCCTTACATCATCCCGAGTGGCCCTGGTTATATTAAAAAAAGAACAATATGACGGCTGTAAGGCCCCATTTTCTAATGTGAAAAAAAAACTTCAATTATTACAATATGTGTATCAAATGTGGCCTTGATGAGCACATAAAAAAAATGATCCTTGTCACTAATTTTAGTGCAGGGCAGTCGTGTTTTTTAATTATCCACTTTTCCGGTTTTTTGTTGGATGCAAACAGGAAAACTTCATTATCCATTTTATCAGCCCTTAAACAAAACCTTTTGTAAATCATAAGCATTTGTCGACCGATGACTTACTGAAGGCCGCAGGAATCCGCTGGATACACATAACCGGTCGAAGTGGCGTTTTTTTCTTTTTTTTTTGATGGGAAATCATGAAATGACTTCTTCCGCTCTGGGCGGACCGGGAGGGCGTGTCAGACTTTTACGGACTGAAACCCACCCGTGTTTCTTCAGTTGCCTGTGCCAGGGGCCACGGTAACTCTTTTGAACATCCCGCAAGTGGCGATGTTTGGGGGAGGCCTGTGTCAGCAGCGGACGGCTTTCGCGTGAAATGATGATGATGATACCTAATCCATCAAACTCCACCATTACGTCGGTCTCCAGGCTAGGAAAGACTTGTATTAGATTTTTATTGGCAAAAATAACAACGCTGCATTACTCATTACGTCGCAGGGATGGCATACAACAAATCAGAATTTGCTGTAACAAAACGATGTTACCAACTGAAAGAAAAAGTACGTTAATAGCTAAACTGCTTGCTAGAATAATACAGGAATGATGCAACTTATTTTCTTAGTAATTACCGCTATCATAAACTATTAATTACTTGCCACTAACTGGCAACCAATAGGTCACACCCCGCGGGACTCGCAAAGGGCAATTCATGGTGTCGATAATGTGCAAAGTGGGATCACGACTGTTCATTACTAGTAGCCTGTAAGATTATTAATACGCGATGGTGAATGATTAGCTGAAGTGGTACTCTTGGCAAATTACCTCGGAAAGCTTATTTATTTATTTATTTCACACACCAATAAGTACCACATCTTACAGTATTCCAAGACGATGTTATACCCTCTTTATCTTATAAAATATACCCAAACATAAAATTCACAATAAAAATAAAACGAAAATAATAAAAATCACAATATTTTCAAATTTGTATGCCTCCTTCAATGCACCTTTGTGCTCCTGACACAAATTTCGGCATACTATTTATGATACGCGCGGCCCTTGACAAAGGGGCAAACTTGAGTAAATTCGTTCTAGCCCTTGGCACCTCTAACAAAGCGGGGCGACGGCGCGCCCCCACATACTCATCCGGGACTCGCAACCGCAGCGCCTCCAGCACATCTGGGTAGTGCACCAGCCCGCGCAGCACCCTCGCTACGTACTTTACTAACGCGACGTCCCTCCTAACCGCCAGCCTAGTGTACCCGACCATGCCCAACACAAACAGACTCGGATACATCAACGGGTAGAATGGGTAAGCCCCATATTGCTTTAGATGTAAATACCTCGTGAGTTTGTTTGCTTGTATGAATTAGCGCAATAGATGTGCGAAAGTTTCGTACGAACCAAATATTTATTACGTTTCGTCGCACATAATCTAATATTGAAGATTACGGTAATAAAGCTGAAGAGTTTATTTGTTTGTTTGAACGCACTAATCTCTAGAACTACCAGTCGCATTTGCCAATAGCCCAATTCTTGAGGAAGGCTATTTAACATCACGCTACGACTCTTAGGAGCCGAGCAAAAAGAAAAAAATCAGAAAGTATGCTAAGCGAAAACGAAGTAATAGCGCGGGCGGGCGATGCGATGCGATGTGGTAGGTCGGGGGCCAAAATTTCACGCTGATGAAGTCACGGGCAGAAGCTAGTATAATATATAATGACATTAGCCAGTCTCCGTAGACAAACTTTCTATGCGTGCTTTTCACAACTCGGTGGTAAACTCCTTAACACATTCATCTCAACATTCTCATCTCCGCTGCATGCAATCTCTTTTCGTCCGTCTTCTTCACGGCCCAGCATTCCGATCTATTCCGAGCTCGGTACGGGGCCCGTACCGAACTGCTCATGGGCACAGGACTGGAGAAACCGCCAAAATCACAAAACAAATATTCTGTTTTGGTCCGACTTAATCTCAGGCCAGCGGTCTCCAGTTTTGCCCACCACACCTCCAATCTGCTCTGGATCTCTAAGCCACTCTCAGCAACCAGCACAATGTCATCAGCGAACAGCATACACCAGGGCGCCTCTTCGTGGATATCCGACGTAAGAGCGTCCATTATCATCACGAAGAGGTAAGGGCTGAGTGCTGACCCTTGGTGCAAGCCGACAGCCACATGGAAGCTGCCGGTAGTGCCCACTGTAGACCGGACTTGGGTACTGCATCGACTGTACATCGCTCGAATCAACTGCACATACTTCCCTGGCACACATTTATCCTTAAGGGCCCACGACAAAACTTCACGAGGCACTCGGTCGTATGCCTTTTCGAGGTCAATGAATACCATGTGCAGGTTTTTATGCGCACCTCTGTATTTCTCGCACAGCTGGCGGATAGCAAAGATGGCATCTGTTTTTCCCCGACCAGGCATAAAACCGAATTGGTTTTGCGAAATTTCACTCTCTTCTCTCAGTCACCTTTCAATAACTTTTTCCCAAATCTTCATACTATGTGATATTAGTTTTATTCCTGTATAGTTGTTGCACTCCATCACATCACCTTTGTTTTTAAAGATGGGCACCAGTGAACTGTTACACCATTCGTCAGGTATGGCTTCTTCCAGCAACAATTAATTGAAGAATAAAGCTAACCACGTCCATCCATCTACCCGTAATAACTTCTATACTTCAACTGGTATTCTATCCGGACCTACTGCTTTACCATTTTTTATTTCATTTACTGCTATTCTCACTTCATCCATACCAATCATTCTCACTAACCCCTCATTTACTTGTTTATTCTCAAGCACACCACTCCAGTCATTCTCCTCATTCATCAGTCTTTCAAAATATCTCTTCCACCTATCCTTAATTTTCTGATCATCCGAAAGCACTACTCCAATTTCATTCCTTATACATTTTATCTGACAAACATCCCCTTGCTGTATAGGTGTAAAAATGCCTATATGATAATAAGTAGAAATTGTGTCTGTAAATAATGGAAGTTTCATGGACATAATCAGACAAGTTTATAATTTAATTTATGTACTTATGTGTAGCCAGTAGCCACACATTTTGTCAAGTTCATCCTTCAAATACCTTATTCGTCTAATAATTTACGGCCAAACCCAGTAACCTATCTATAACCAGTTTTGGCATACTGGAGATAGAAAAACCTATCTATCTATGGTTTTAACGTCGTAAGAGATTATGAAATCTTACCGGCCTGACATAAGGACAGATAGAATTATACTGTCTACCATCAATAGCGACCTGTCTTATACTGAAAGTAGGTTATTGGGTTCGGTCGTTAATAACATAGAATGTCTACCTAATAATGTAGAAAAATACTCAAAAAAAGCAATGATTTTGCTCTTGAAATTAGTCTAAATTATTGTGTCTAAGTATCTAAGGAAAACTTAGTGATAAAACAGTTCTCCCGATCGCGACTAAAGAAGAATTACATTAAAAGACTCTTGAGTGTCATAAAATGTGGAGTGATGATCGTTGACAAACACTCACTCTGTAATTAGTAATTACACTCGCTGTTTAATTAAATATGAAGAAAGATGTCGAGTTTTTAGAATTAATCTTAAATCTATCTTAATTTAGCTCAAGGTTCTCACCGACTACCGAGAGCGAAGTTGTGAGTTTTATCCCCACAAATTGAAAAATAATGCTGAAAAGAATGCGGCGAGTTCTAAATACATGATATAGGTTAATTATAATATCGGAATGCGTATGAGTATGATGGCCCAGCTTTGCATCTCGTGGACGAGGTTGTGGCAAGCGCCAATGTGACTTTTTGAATTCATATACTTTCTGATTTTATCATGGACATTAATGACATCGGTAAAGGAAAAATATTGCGAGGTAACTATACCTTCCGCCAGATAACCAATAAAAGTCGTTGACGCCTTCTACCAATGTATTCCAATTTTTCAAAACGATAGGAAAATATGTGAAGGCAGTGTCGCTAACACGATCAAAACAAACGTATCGTGGTACGAGGCGCCCTTAATGCGTGCACGTGGCATGTTTTTTTTGTTTGCATTTAAGTTAGTACAAGTGAGGTTAATGACTTTTATTCCACCCTTATCTGGCTTATGGTATAGCACCCTAATTGCGTAACACACTTACAATCTGAATGATTTTGAAGCAACTTGCTAATACATTGCTTCATACGTTCGAAAAATTTGTCTGCTCAACAACGTTAATTATAACGCAATGAATGTTGTTGAACTGTCAAAATGAAAGCCTTTGCTACGGTGTGTTACGCAATTACCCCGCTGGACTTATAGTTATTAACTAGCTTTGCCCGCGACTTCGTTCGCGTGGTTGTCGGAAAACAACTTCCCTATCTGAATCGGATTTTGTTCACAATTTCGTGGGTTTTCATTTTTTTTTTGCGCGAAACCCTAATTCTTTTTCTAAATTACTCCTTATATTATCAGCTATCTGCCAGTGAGAGTCCCGTCAAAATCAGTTCAGCCGTTTCGGAGATTAGCCGGAACAAACAGACAGATAGACCGACAAAAATTTAAAAAACAGTATTTTTTTTTGTTTTACCGTTTATACCTCAAACATACACTTTAATTTTATTTCTTTGTGTAGATAGCGAGTCTATTTCTCGCTCACTATACTTGAGACTCAGCCCACGATCGCACGGAAGTAAAAAAATCGCGGTGGGATTTTTTCGCGCACTGGATATTCAACTCACGGTGTTGAGCCGGGCGTTGAGAATCCAGCAGAGTACATCCCAGCGCGTCGAAAAGACACACTGTTGGATTTTCAACTCTTAGCGCTAACCAGTACGTTGAAAATCCAGTGTGCGAAAATCGCCGTGGGAAAAATCACCCGTGCGAGCCTGGGCTTAAACATAGCTGGTAAAATTAAGCTGCACTAGATGTATACCTCTGCCTACCGATTCTAAAAATACAGTCGTGATGTTATGTAATGTTTATATTTCCGTGGGGCTTTGATTTTAGAGAACACATAAGCCAAAATACAAGGTACCGTACCAACATTGAACACAAATATTTACCTCAATGTGGTGACTAATTATCTATCAACTATCTCTACTGCAAACAGGATGGTAGGACTTATATGTGTATTGACATGATCGTTAAGTTTTGCACATAACAATAATAATATCAGATTGTAACGGTGTCTTACAATCATCATCTGTCTAGCCTTTTCCCAACTATGTTGGGGTCAGCTATTTTACATGGAGCGACTGCCTATCTGAGCCCCACAACCCGGTTACTGGGTAATACGATACCCCTTGGTAAGACTGGTTGTCAGACTTTCGGGCTTCTGACGACCCGTAACGACTGTCAAAGATACACGAATGACAGCCGGGGCCAACGGCTTAACGTGCTTTCCGAGGCACGGAGGGGTCTTGATATATAAAGATGGTCACCCATTCATGGACCAACAGCGGCAATCGTAGCTTAACCTGAGCGATCGACCCGTGCGGCTGATATTTCTTAGCCACAAGCCCCTCCTCGTAACGGTGTCTTACAATAAATAAATAAATAAATACATTAAATCAACAACACACCATATACCCTGATAAGAGACAGAGGTACGTATAAATTGTTCTACGACGTTTCCCCAGTCCCGTGTAAGGGGATGAACCTATTACTTACCATTAACCGGATACAAATCCAGACTATGGGCTGCAAGTTTGGGAAAATACTCAAAAACACTTACCCTAACCCGAGGATCGTGCAACAAAGGCGACTTTAGAAACTTTAGAGAGCAAGTTTCCTTACGATATTTTCCATTTTCCTTCATCGTAAATCAATATTAGTGATACAAATCTTTTTACCGTACACTGTGAGTCGTAGTAAGCAGAACAGACAGACGTATGTTTTGTCTGCATGTCAAGATGTGCCGATAGGACTAACGAGGTGACACCTGCCACGAGTGACCTTTGGGGTCATCGTGACCCCGTACGAGTTGCAGAACAACAACTGGCGAAGATTCTAGCTAGACGTTATCGTCGATACGAGACTGATAAGGATTGAACATCTTGAAGCAGGTGGTGTAAACGTGTGGAAGGCGACATTTCCAAAGCTATGAAAGGTTTTGCTGTATGAAACGTTTGCTTTCCAAATCCTTATCAACCCGTTTTAAATTCTTACCCGTATCAATGGAGATACCATTATATTGCTTACCTGTAAGCGTTAAAATAAATATAACAAATATAAATGTATTTACTTTATTTATGGGTCGCCAAACTTTGTAGCCCAAGGGCCAGACTAACTCCTATACTAGAGCCCCCAAGGGCCAGGACCTAGCTAGCTCATCATAGAAACATACTGTAGTTTTGAATAACGCGCAAATTTTCGTTTTGGGACTAGTCGGCGAGTAAGATATCGACGGCGCGGGCCGGATTGTTGGTGCTCGCGGGCCGGACCTGGCCCGAGGGCTGCAGTTTCGAGAAGATTCTAAACAATCATTTGTATGTCACTTTCTGTGGCAGGACACAGAGATACCCACATTAATAATTTCATTTGATTGTAGTCTCGAGGGCTCGTGTAACCCTCAAATTCAACTGTTATTTCTAATGAAACTTAATTAACGCACACCGACAATAAAACTGTCAAAAGGAACATTTTATATGCAATATCCCAAAAAAAAAATACTCCCTCGTTGGTCTAGTGGTCGCAAGCGCTACTGCTAAGTATGAGGTCTTGGGTTCGATTCCCGGGTCAGGCATAGTATTATTGGGTTTTTCCTTTAGTAATTTCTCAGCAGCAGCCCGGAGTCTGGATTTGTGCCCGGGAGATGGCAATAGGCTCGCCTCCTATTACATGAGACTTAAATATAACTGGTGAAATGTTGGTGTACTACAGGTACACTTCTGCATAACCTTTCGGGAATTACTGGCGTGATGATATGTTATGTGCCAAAAAAAACAGATTACTTCATACCTAGATACCTACATGCTAGTAATTATATTGTTATCCAATAACCCAGCAAAATACCTAGTGAATTAATTAATTTGTAATATGTCATTAGCATTAAGGGGAACCGCTGAGGCAGCCCGCAAAATTCAAATTTTCTTAATATTTCTGCAATTTGCAGCTCAGTGTCTGGGTGCATGTTGATTAAAGTATCACTCGCATAAAACCTTAAACTTTCGCATACAGTATTAACCTTAAACCATATATATATACTAGCTATGCCCCGCGACTTCGTTCGCGTGGTAGTCGTAAGATACACAATATACTAAAATAACAGCCACATTTTAATAAAACTCCCTCTTCCCCCTACCCGTCGCGTTGCATCACCCGCTCGCGCTATTACATCCTTTTCGTTTAGTGTTCTTTCTGACTTTTTTCTGTCTTTTTTTTTGCTTCTAAGGGCCGTAGCGTGGTGTTAAATAGCCTATAACTATCTTCGAGAATTGGGCTACCAAATGCAAAAATAATTTTCCAAATCCTACTAGTAGTTCCAGAGATTAGTGTTTTATTTTTTTGTGCGGATCCCTAATTATTTTTCAAAAATAAAAGTAGCTTAAGTTACTCCTCGTAACATCAGCTATTTGCCAGTCAAAGTCCCGTCAAAATCGGTTAAGGCGTTTCGGAGATTAGCCGGAACTAACAGACAGACAGAGACAACATTTTTAAAATTGCTTTTTTGTTATAAGTACCGTATATAATTATAATATATATTATAAAATGTATATATAAGTATTCATTAAGAATCAAAGGCAATTAGACTTTTAAAAGGCGCTTATAATGCCACTCTTTTATTAATGTTATATAACGTTTTCTTATTTACGTCTATAAGGATATGTACAAGTATAAATGCTCTTAAAGCATAGATAGACTTACAAAATAGCACTATTAGGGTTTCTGGCTTAATCAGAACACGTATAAACTTTTTATGAAACCATAGTTCTTACAAGCCTTTGTTTGTAAGGGTATTTTGCTAGCTGGGGTTTTATAGGCTTGGTGTTTAAGTGTAGGTATAATAATCTATGTAGGTGCTTATTTCGTTTCGGGAATATGACATCGTGAGTAGGTACGACGTGTCGACAAAGAATGTAGACCAGTGTGTAGTGATCATCGCCAGTGTAGTGATGTAGTTTTGCAGTGAGCTGTAGTCTGTGGTGGAGTGTAGATAAAGACCTAGTGATGGCAAGTAAGTGACACAAAGGCACCGCGTGTCGCGCGACGAGCGGTGCCTTTGTGTCGCGCCTGTTTGCAGTAGCTTTTACTCTTAACTGGTCTTTTTTTATCAATAAGTAGTTACCAACCAATATCTTGTGTAATTCGACACTGACTTTGATCGAGTAATGGTGAATTTGGTAGCTAAACTTTCTCGTGTTGCTAAGTCAGCGCCAAGAATTTAGAATCGAAAACCTTTTTTGGGATATTGCCTTCAGGGCTGGTTAAACAAGGTGAAATGAAGTGTTAAGGGTGATAACAATGCTTGAAATTAACACAAGAGTAAACCGTAATTAATCTAGATTAAAATTCCTATAGTTATTTGGAGTTATAATTGACCAGTTTAAGCTGCTAATGTTAATTTAGAAATTGAGTAGAATGGGCTGGCCTGAGGGGGCGCGGAAAAACAGTTCCTGAACGGACTTGGGTTGGGAGAGGCCTTTGACCAACAGTGGGACAGTACAAGGTAAGTAAAAAAATAGCTCTAATTTATCGTCTAGGTACAAGTAAAAATACTTATGGGTAGGTACCTACCTATTATTTAGGTTTGGTTTGGTTTGCTGTAACATTTCAAAGATGCCGGTGGACTAAGCGATTCGTATGTTTAACTATCAAATCATATTCACACCTAGTTGTTTATAAACAAACATTACTATACGATTGCATCAAAGGACACCTTCCATTCGAATCTCAAGAAACTTGTTATTGTAATGGACTTATGTAGCGCAATTCTGCTTGCATACCTAATTTTGTTATTGGCTATAATATGATAATACAGACGCATTTACTGTGTATTTAATTATCAAAAGCTTTGTTGCTTGAGCCTTCATAAGTTGACTGTATAAAATAATCGACAAAACGGACACTCTACAGCTTAAAGTTGCTTTTTGTATACACTGATTCTTTGAAGAAACCCTGCCCCTATGGTCCTATGTTTTACTCTGTCATATAAGTACATTGCAGCAAAATTGGAAAGGCCTGGCGTTTGTCGATAGTACCTACACATAATGTGTACGCAACGTCAATTTAAATTGTTTTGTTCCACAATCCTCGCTTCATCAATGTCACAGATTTGTGGTCCCGATTGAATTAGTATTGGACCTCGGATTATTCGAGAGACATTGACACAAAGACTGAAAAGAGCAATATTAAGGCGAAAGCTCCAGGTAGCCCGAGTAATTCAAAATTTCTTAAGTTTTTTGCTATTTGCAAGTCAGTATTAGGTTGTATGTTGATCAAAATATGATTCGCGACCGTAAAAAGTATGTATTCACATAATTATAATAATTAAAGTCATCAATACAACTCTTTAAACTAGATAATTCCATTGAATTACTATTTCATGAAATCTTGACAGTTAGGATTATACAATCTCCTGGAGTTGTATTACTAATTTTGATGATTATAATTCTGTAAATGCATATTTGTTACGGTCGCGAACAATACTATAATCAACATATAAATTAATACTGACTTGCAAATTGCAAAAAACTTAAGAAAGTTTGATTTTCGCGGGCTACCTGACACTTCCCTTAAAGAAAATCAGTTCCTACAAAAATAATAAATGAAAAATTTTGGAAAAATTATGTTGTAAGGTGAAAACAGCACTATTTATAAGATCCCTATATGTTGAACAGTCGCTTACTAACCCAAACTTTAGATCCGGGGCTTTTAATAAAGATTTGAAGATAAATAATAAGAATTTTTGTCCAAAATAACAGAAACAACATAATCACGCTTGTTTGCTCCGAAGGGTTAGGCAGGGGTGTACATGTATAAATACATAGTACTTACACCCATAATTCTCATCATTTTTTTTCTGTCCGAAATAGTAGACAAATACGCGGTATTTCATACTAAATTGGCTTATGTTTGACCTGCCCACAAATAATCCTATTAAAATCTTTCAGGAATTCCAAGGGTCTACGAAGTAGATATAAGGTACATTGTTATCTTGGTATTTTTATATTGTTAGTTTATCAAATGGTTAAGGAAGGAATTTCCTTCTTTTATCAAACGAGACCAAGGCCATTATTTTCGGATTTTAATCTGTGTTTGTTTTGCTAATTGACGAAGCGAACGACTAATAGAAAACGATTTCCCTAAACTTTTCTTTCTTTGTGATACGATTCAAACTGATGTAAAAGAAATTAGTAATAATTTTCACTTTCCTTGATTTTCGTTTTAAAAGAAATTGTACCTTTACGATAAATATTAATTTGTATTTGATTGAGTCTTGTCAGATAATGTAAACAATTTCTTATTACATACATACATGGTCGCGTTGACATCTCGCTTATTAATTTTATTGTTGTCAGATAATTTTAATAAATGAGACCCAAGCGAACACACCCACATGAATTTCATCTAAAGCATAACAATTTGATGCTAATAACACACTTATGTCTTACAATATTAGTGTCTATAACCGTGTGGACAGTTACTGATATAGTGTAATGTAGTTGATAGTTGTACTTAATCGTGCAATTAATGCAGATGAGGTCGTAAGGTCCGCTTGTTTACAACTTGATGTTTTGCACAAACTAACATCGCGACTCATTCTCGACACGATGTTTAATTATCACTTGATTTTACTAAAACTTCCATTTCAAACCGTTTTTATACTTTAGCATAAACTCCTCTGTGGGAGGGAGTGGGCTGTAATTCACCACGCGGGCCCAGTACGGGTTGGTAGATGTCACATGTTATCGAAAATTTTGGTTCTAGGTCATGCCTGTTTCCTCACGATGTTTTCCTTCACCGTTTTGAGAGCAGTGATGACGTTTTTTTTACACAAACTAGACTTTGTGTAAAAAAAATTATACAGACGCTTTCGTCTGCCTGGGTTCGAACCCACGACCAACAACTCTTAGACCGGGGCATTTACCACTGGGCCAGCACTGCTCACCTTTTATTTAATACTGTTTTATTCCAAAACACGGACCTGACACGTGAACCTACTCGTTGCTGTCTCAATTAAAAAAATTGTTGCTAGAGGTATCTAAGCCATAGTTGGCTGGTTCCTTAATCAGACAGGACGTCAACCTGTAAAGTAACTAGGTGCAAAAATTAGATCCTTGAGTTTGTAAGTAGGTAAAGGTCATGAGACTCTGATTTTATTACGTCAAACTCGATTTTTAACTGAGAAAAAAAAGAAGGTTCTCAAGTCGACGCATATTATTTTTTTATGTATAAGTTCTTTTTACAGAGTAGTCCGTTTTCAATGATTCTTGTTTTATTCGGGAGGGTATACCTCGAAGTTGGTCCCATGTAAAATTTATTATCTTTGCTTGGGTAGTTTTTGAGTTAGCTTCAATAATACGGATTTTTTTCCACTTAGTCTACATAGTAGTAATATTTATTTTAATTTGTGTGGGGTAGGTACCACGACTAGAAAGTGAAAAATCATAACTTTTTACGTAAAAAGAAAACAACCGACTTACAAAAAAATAAAACACTACAAAGGGAAAAATAACTGTAATTTCGGAAATCGGTGCCAAAAACCAAAATACAAAACCAAAGACACCGACTTCCGAAATTAAACTTATTTTTCACTTTGTAGTGTTTTTTTTTTGGAAGTCGGTTGTTTTTTTTTGTACATAAAAGAGTTCTTATAACAACTGACGATGTACCGAGCCGATATCTTAAAACAAATTGCCATCGTTACCGGTATTTTTAATATCAAATAACTCAAATTATCGAGAATTTTTCAAAGCCTTCTCAAGAATCCTTAATTAATCTCGTTTAAAATTCCCAATTAAGTAGGTGTTAATTTAAATGATTAAATGCCTCGGTTATTCTTTACCAATACACTTTTAAATGTCTTCTTCTTGTATATTTAGGTACGTCTACTTTTGCTTTAATGTACCTGTGCTTACTATAAAAGAGTATTAAGTAGGCATCTACCTACCCCATTTCTCCACCAATTAGTGATTCTGACGAAATGCCATAAGCCAAGAAAACATTATTATTATGTCTAGAAGATTCATTAGTGGTTAGCTGTATTTAGTAAGTGTACATCCACAGAACAGATAAAATACCTTTTTATATCACTGTTCTGTGTGTACAGCCCACATAACTTATAGAACAGAAGAACAGAAAGAGAGGACCTCAACCGAATGTACTTATAGTGACTGTACGTTTCTCAAGAACGATCATATTTCAGACGGTCTCGGACGGCCTCGTTGGTCTAGTGGTCAGAAACACTACTGTTGAGTATGAGGTCCTGGGTTCGATTCTCGGGTCGGACAGTGTTATTGGGTTTTTCCTTCTGGAATTTGTCAGTAGCAGCCGTGGCGTCTGGATTTGTGCCCGGTAGATGGCAATAGGCTCGTCCCCTATTACATGACACTTACACATAACTGGCGAAATATGGGTGTAGGTACTATACGTAGGTACACATCTGCCTAGCCCTTCGGGTATTCCAGGCGTGAAGTTATGTGATCCTATTTGCCGTAAAGAATGTGCTCCAACGGGTGTAAAAGGTCGATAAAAAGATCTGCCTAAATCCGGTCTTGATCGTTCAGAATTTGTTTAGAAAAGTGAAAATGCTTTAGAAAAGCGTCTAAATTAAGTTTTAAAAAATGTTCAAGGGTTGGCGTCATCGCAATGACAGTCTATTATTCTGTGTAATTACGTGGATTGATCCTTTATTATTCTTTCATACTGACAAAGGCGTGCACTGACAGGACAGGAGCTAGACCACCACCTCTTAAAGCAGTATTATTGTAATCTTACTTCAGTGTGGGAAAGAGATGGAGCTAGACGTCCTGTAAAGCTACATCTCTTTCTCACACTGAAGTAACATTAAAATAATACTGCTTTAAGAGGTGGTGGTTGGCCCCCTGGTCCACTCAAATCTGAGTGTTTCTTTCCTCAGAATCTAATCTCCATGGTCCTCACATGATCTGACCAAGATTATGTCTGGACTTTAAAAGAGACTGTGCCCTCCGAGTTTATTTCGGCCTTTCTTTTCAGAGTAGTTGGAGAAAACACCGAACTCATCTAGTTTTGTTTGTACAAACATGCTTACAGAAATTAAATCATTTATAATTTATCATCGTTGTTTCAATATTATGAGGTGTGTACTAATTAGAAGCCGATATTGATTGCTGTAGGATCAGATTACAAAACAATAGGCATAAATATTAGTGTGTAGGAATTAAGGCCGTCCAAGTTGATATTATGGAATGACAAGGCTTTTCTATTTCTGCATAGCTATCTCGTTATAACTGACAAACAGAATATCCGGTAATTTACTTTCTCGGTGAAATACTCGTAACCTTAATTATGATAGACACAATGTTTATTAGAGAGATTTTGGCACATTTTTTCCGAAAATAAACTTGTAATAAATTCGGCCCAATATCTGAAAGTATTGAATTAAGCTGATTAAACCGGAATTAATGACACATTTCGTAAAGATCAAGAGATCTCGTTTGGTTACCAATTATGAGCAAATACCAATTAAAGATCATAATTACAAGGCGTTGATTCGAATATGTCTGATTATAGATCTCCTGGTGATATAGTTGCCAGCCACGCTAACATAATCAAAAAGCTAAGACAGGCTGAAATTAGGGAGACGCTCAATTCCGGAAAGTTATCCTTTACGTCCAAAATATGTATTTTCTTGGAAAATAACATAACTGGTGACATGTGGGTGTACTATAAGTACTCCTCTGCCCAACCCTTTGGGGAAAACTGGCGTGATGTTATGTTATTCCAAGTATTAAACAAGATAAAATATTATTGATTGAATATGGCACTTGACGACAATACCTGGCAACATAAATAAATGGCAACATAACTGTCTCACAAATATTCATTCATTGTTCCAATGTTTTTTTGAAGGACATCGCAAGAAGTTTGAGAAATTCTAAATTGAAATTAATACCATGTTCCATGAGAACGTGGAACATGGTATTAATTATTCATCATTCCATTTACTAGTTAGTATTTAAACATAGTTTACAAACTTACCAAGTTTTCGCTGTTATCATAAGCTATATCTGTTTTCGTTACTAAGAATACTTAGTTACTAAGAATGTTACTTAGAATACTAGTTACTAAGAATACTTAGTTACTAAGAATACTAAGTTACTTAGTTCTAACGTATCGCAGAAACTTGAGTTATTTCGTTATAGTATTACAATTTGAAAAACTACGAGTTAACTTTGAGAGCCGGAGTAACGGACTGTAGTTGTAGAAACTACATACGTAGTTATGGGAAAACTAATAATCTAATACATACATCTATACAAATAAATAAAATTGAAGTGTCTGTTTGCAATGTCAAAATAACAGCTTTTTACTAAATGCACATGAAAGTATATTCTTGTCCTTATAACGAAAAAGCAATTTTCGGTCTGTCTGTTTGTTCGGACTAATCTCCGAAACGGCTGGACCGATTTTGACGAGACTTTCACCGGAATATACCGGAATATGTTACAAGGAGTAACTTACGTTACTTTTATTTTAGAAAAAGAATAAGAGTTCCGCGTGAAAAAAAACACTAATCTCTGGAACTACTAGTCGGATTTGAAAAATTCTTTTTGCATTTGGTAGCCCAATTCTCGAGTATGGTTATAGGCTTAAGTATTTAACATCACGCTACGACCCTTAGGAACTGAGCAAAAATAAAAAAGGTCGTAAAGAACGCTAAGCAAAAGCGAAGTAATAGTGCAGGCGGGCGTTGCAACGCGGCGGGTCGGGGGACGAGGGAGTATCTATACTAATATTATGAAGCTGAAGAATTTGTTTGTTTGTTTGTTTGGTTGAACGCGCTAATCTCAGGAACTTCTGGTTCGAATTAAAAAAATATTTTAGTGTTGGATAGCTTATTTATCGAGGAAGGCTATAGGCTATATAACATCACGCTACGACCAACAGGAGCGGAGCATCGATGAAAAATGTTCCAAAAACGGGGATTTTTTTTCTTTTGCGAGCTTCCGTTGCGTGCGCTGCGTAAACGGTTAAAGTTACGCAAAAATCATGTATAACGGGATTGTTCCTTTTAAAAATTGCTAAAAAAATCTGCGATAGCATATGTCATCTTTTAAGGTTAGCTCACTATAACATTTTTAATGATTATCAAATTTGATATAAAATAATGCATTACTTGCGAAGGTGTTTTCATAAACATGTTATTAATCCTTATCCAAATAAATAGTTTCATCATCAAAGTTGATTAAGTATATGTAAATTCCTTTTTGAATTATTCAATTCGGACCTTTCATTTAGAAATTACGACGGGTATAAAAATGCTTAAAGTACATATGAAAAATGCACTTAGCCTATTAGTTACCTACACATTTTATTTTTATTGGCTGTTTGAACGCGCTAATCTCTGTCACCGCCAGTCGGATTTGAAAAATTCTTTTTGCATTATAAAGTCCAATTCTTGAGGAAGACTATAGGGTATGTAACATTACGCTAGGACCCTTAGAAGCTGAGCAAAAACAAAAAAAAAACAAAAACGAGCGCTAAGCGAAAACGAAGTAACAGCGCAGGCATGCGATGCGATGCGACGGGGTGGGTCAGGGGATTAAGAACAGGGGCGGAAGCTAGTTATTAATATGTGCTGTTATTTTAGACCTTTAGGTGTGTCTTACGACTTCCACGCGAACGAAGTGGTGGGGCACAACTACTTTTAACTAATAAGGCACTAGTAGTATACTGTACTTATATACTTTTTATTTGCACCAAGAACAACCCCATTTAATGTCCATAAAATCACTGTCCATTCCAAGGTTGCCTGGAAGAGATCGCAGTATGCGATAAGGCCGCCAATTGTATATTTTGTAGTTTAAGATGTATCTTTATGTAATGTGTAATCTGGTGTACAATAAAGTATATATAAATAAATAAGGTATATTTGTACAAGCTTAAGTTATTCTTATTATTTTATATTTTCTCTTGTGTAAATTTATTTGAGGCTAATTTTACGCGGGATTTATTATTATTATTATTTATTTATGAAAGAAAAGTTTACAAAAATCTTAATTTAAGAACTATGCCCCACAAAACCGTTTTCACGGTTTGTCTGTGGGAACGGTACATATAACTTTATATAACTACATGTTTAAATCTTGTGTGTGACGTTTATAGGCTAAGCTTGTTTCACAGTTTCGTTTCCTTTTTGACAGTAACACTCTTACTTCCATCTATTTCATCTTTGTGGATAATCGCCAACGTCAACCTCTTTATTACTTGTCAATTAAGTACCTGTTTGTTTGGTATTCCTTAAAATATAATATTCTTGTTAGATCGAAAGAATACGGATCTAAAACGATCCATACCAAACAACTTGAGAGCATATATTTTGTTAAAAAGTTAACGCTTTCGCGAGACGTCTTAATGCTCCTTGGCTAGGGTGTTGCGCCTGTTTGAAGGAGCCTTTAGCCGTCATCGTAACAAAATAAAACTTCATTTGTGTCTCAATTAGCGTCCGCGAAAACATTAACAAGGCTCGTGGCTCGTGGTTATATAATAACAGCTGCACGGGTCGATCGAAGGTTAAGCTACGCTAGCGCGGTCATTTCGTGGATGGGTGACCATCCATTACATATCGAGACGCCTCCGTGCCTCGGAAAGCAAATTCAAGCTTTTCAAAACATTCTTTTCGCATGGACACCACTTTGCGTCGTAGCAGTGTGAGCTACGCCGTAGAGCGTAGCGTAGCATAGGGGTATACACACGCTACGCGGCATTCAACCTTTCGTGATCTGCAGAAGATTGTAAAAACTATCTTTGCATTGTATATGTAGGTAAATTCAACCACTTAGTATTGTATAATTGCATAGCACAACATAAAGCTACCATTTACTGGGTGCGTCTTTTATTGACTTGAATGTGCCCTGGCGGCTTATTTTTCTCGTTAATAAGACCTATTGTACGATTATGTATGAGAACTTTATCACATTTTGATTGTTAGTTTTGAAAATTTAAGTGAGAATGGTGGCTAACCAATTTTAAATCGTTGTAGATCCTAAATTAAATCATTATAGAAATCTAAAAATGATTTCCGAAGACCTTTTCAATGATACCCCACTTGACATAGTTCGTCGACTTTCTCTTTTTATTTTTCACAATATGGCGTCTGGTTGTCGCCATTTGGAATTTTGACTATTGTCATATCTTTAAAAGACAATCAAAAGATTAAGACAAGTCCATTGACGTAAGAATCACCAAAATCGGCCCACGCGTTTGGTGTCTAGAGCGTCACAAATGAACAAACATTTATAAATATTGACAGATAAACACATTGCCCTCCTTTGCGTCGCGCAGTCAGGTAGAAAAGACATTCGATACAAAGTTAATATATAAGAAAGATACCTAAACAGGTTAAAGTAACTTATAAGTACGTAAAAAAATATATTTTCCTTATTTTTTAAGGAAAATGAAGGCAAGTGTTACGTTCCGCGAAAGATACATTATTTTCGATTTATTTAAGGTATTCAATGGCAACACTTAGGTTATTTATTATATTAGGGTATTTTAAATGAAGAAATATCACACATGTTTGTATAAGGGACTTAGCTACCCCAACGTTGTAGTACAGACCTACATGGCCAAAGATGCTTTAGATGTAAATGAAGTAATTTAAACACAGATTATAACTTTATTTATTTAATCACTTTTAACTAAAGGAAGATTAGAATCTTACCTATACCTACTTTTTTCTATCTTCTATACAAATAAATAAAATTGAAGTGTCTGTTTGTAATGTCAAAATAACTAAATACATATAAAACGGTAACAAAAAAAAAAATAACAAAAAACAATAATTAAAATTTTTGTCTGTATGTCCGTCTGTTTGTTCCAGCTAGTCTCCGAAATGGCTGGACCGCTTTTGACGGCACTTTCACTGGCAGATAGCTGATGTTTTAAGAAGTAACTTAGGCTACTTTTGTTTTAGAAAAAGAATTAAAGTTCGGCGAAAAAAATTAAAACCCATTAAATTGTGAACGTAGAGAAGTATTGACATCCACGCGGGTGAAGTCGTGGGCAACAGCTAGTTACAAGACACAGTTGATTAATCTGTTTGGTTTTTTTTCATCACTTTACTGAGTCACTCACTGCCCAGTCGAAATTTCTAACAGATCTGCAGACTTGCGGCTTACATAAAGCCGACCTACTTGAAACAATTTATTTTAAGTAGATCTAGAATCTTACGAGAACAAACTATTCATAAAATGATTGTGTTCAACCGAACGATACTGTGTCATAGTTCACTGCACAAATTTTGCGACATACTTGAATTTTAATATTGAAATAAAAGGGGGCTAATATTGTGATTTTTTTGTACACAACGCACCTCTACAAATTGCGGAAAAAATCTGCTGCTCCGTCCTTTTTATGTTCGCATAACTCGTCAAAATTAATGGAAGGGCAGCTGATATTTTATTCGCCATTTCAGGTTTGGTCCCGTAGTAAAAGTGGTTCGTAATGATGAGTACAATGACCCCTTAAGAGGTTGTGCGTTAATTCCGGGACATGTTGTATATTGGTGAAATTGTTGAGAGTATTGCTTGTGTAAATATCGGAATTAAGCCTTTATTATTCTTCCTTTATTTATCCTTTATAAAGAGCTAAGAGTAAGAGGGGCTTGTGGCTAAGAAATAACAGCCGCACGGGTCGATCGATTAGGTTAAGCTACGCTTGGCGCGGTTGGTCCGTGGATGGGTGACCATCTTTACATATCAAGACACCTCCGTGCCTCGGAAAGTACGTTAAGCCGTTGGTCCCGGCTGTCAGTCGTGTATCTTTGACAGTCGTTACGGGTCGTCAGAAGCCCGAAAGTCTGACAACCAGTCTTACCAAGGGGTATCATATTACCCAGTAACTGGGTTGTGGAGGACACATAGGCAGTCACTCCATGTAAAATACTGGTACTCAGCTGCATCTGGTTAGACTGGAAGCCGACCCCAATATAGTTGGGAAAAGACTGGGCGGATGATGATTATGAGAGCTGGGAGTAGATATTATTATTTTATTGCATACTTGTCAAGCAAATAGGATTAATAATAAATAAGATTTGTAACATAAATAAGGTTATTTATGTTTTAAATCTTAATATTATTAATCAGTTTTGGTTTTGTCAAGAAAAGTCGCAAATTTAGCAAAGAAGAGATTAATTTATCTATCAAGTCGATAATGTCGTGGGTTCAATTTCCGAAATGACAACAAAGGGCTCACAAATTGCGTATTACAATGCTTCCACCTAATCCCGGATCAACTTATAAAATATATATTTTAATATTGTCTACCAATATCTTTAGGGCAGTGATATTTTTCTTCATAACTTTAACCTTTATTTAATAAATCAAAAGAATTTATCTGATTATGCTTCAGATATTATCATCCACGAGTTTTACGTAAATAAATTACTGGAGGCGTTACGTCGATGGAAAGAATATATCTATAGGTTGTTTTTGAATAAATAATTAGCTTTTTAAGACCTTTTTTAACATAACACAACGTAACATCACGCCTGTATTCCCCGAACGGTTAAGCAGAGGTGTACATATAGTACACCCACATTTCACCAGTTACGTTTAAGTCCCATGTAACAGGGGGCGAGCCTATTGCCATCAACCGGGCACAAATCCAGTCTACGGGCTGCTACTGAGAAATTCCTGATGGAAAAACCCAATAACACTTTTGCCTGATCTGGGATACGAACCAAGGACCTCATGCTCAGCAGTAATGCTTGCGAACACTTGACTTTTTTCTTGTTAGCCTATAATATTCCAACTGCTTTAAGCCTTTGCTCTAGGCCTCTTGTCTATAAGATGGGCCTACGTAACGTTCATTTTGAACTGAGTTTAAACTAATATCATATCCGGGACTGAGGCGGGCTCTGCCCTACATATTTGGGATTAGCGAGGATCGTCTACATTTACTTAATGTTAGCCTCATTTTGAAGATAATGTGACCTTGTGGTCTTATGTACAATACTTTAGAGAATTGTGACCTGAATAGTTTGTGACTGTGCGGTTTCTTAACACTCCTGCCTGAATAGCTTCAGTTCAATGATCGCAATCAAGCCGAGGTGACTAACCCATATTATAAGAATTGATTTCTAAATTACTATATCTTTTTGTGTCTTACTGTATTACTTACAGTAAGACCAATGGTATGGAATTTTTATACACAACACATCATAACAGGACATATTGCCTGTCATCCCCGAAGGGCTAGGCAGAGGTGTGTCTGTAGAACACCCACATTTTCACCAATGTAATAAGGGGCGAGATTATTGTCATCAACCGGGCACAAATCCAGACTCCGGGCTACTACTGAGAAATTCCTGATAGACAAACCCAATAACGAAACTCAAACCCAGCCCAAAACCAATTTTTTTTTTTGTAGTAAACAAACAAACAAGTTACTTGATCGAAAGTATTCACTACCGCCTCCAAACACCTGCAACAATATTATTTCATTCCTTATGACGACTTCTCAAATAAGGAAGTAATAAGGAAAGTAATATTTCAGCTCCATAAATGTAATAATATGTATCCATGATACATGTAACATTGCTTTGTCCTTGTCAACGATGGAGTGCGATGGACAGACACCGTTCTTACGCTGTGCGTCATAAAACACAGACAGACATGTCTAATGTTCGTCTAAATTATATGTTTCATGTGTTGCTTGTATGAAAAACCTCCAAATCCGCCTACTTTGTGAACCAAACGATGATTTATAGTTAAATCCGATAGTTAGGTACGCCAAAACTTCATACAGCTCAATCTCTAAGTGAACCAGAGCGATAAGATAATTTTCAGGCATACTTCATAATGTACGTGTCAGTTTTTGTAACAATATTTTGATTTAAACAAGTGTCCGTGGAGTTTCTTGCCCGTCCTTCTCCATAGGAACCTACTACGCTTTGGAACGGGCAACTAGCTTCATCTTTCTGACTGGCCGACTCCTTGACAATTCAAAAGTGCCTGTAAATGGTTCATCTACATTATGTACATATTGTATACATACACTTGTCCTGACTGATTCATCAACGCAGAGCCTAAACCGCTGGGTTGATGCCTTTTTTGTTTTAAGCAAGGATTTTTGGAAATTCGACCATTAAGGCTGTAAAAAGGGGGATTTTGTTTGTATGAAAGATCTTATTTCTTGAGTCAATAAACTTGAAACATGACACGAATACATAAATAAATAATGAGTTTTCTCAATTTCTGTTTTTCTAAACATAACATAACATTACGCCTTGTTTCCCCGAAGGGGGCAGAGGTGTACCTATAAGTACACCCACTTTTCGCCAGTTATATTTAAGTCCCATGTAATAGGGGGCGAGTCTATTGCCATCTACCGGGCACAAATCCAGACTCCGGGCTGCTACTGAGAAATTCTAGATGGAAAACCCAATAACACTTTACCCGACCTGGGAATCGAACCCAGGACCTCATGCTCAGCAGTAGCGCTTGGGACCACTAGACCAACGAGGCAGTCTAGAGCGTTTTTCTAAACTACCACCTAAAGGGGGATTGCAGGGTGTCAAAGTTTGTATGGAAGAATTTTAACGCGCGGTCCGATTAACTCGAAACTCAGTATTTATACTTAAGGACGAAAATAAAGAATAACGTGAATCAGGGTTTTCTTCCCCAAACGGGGTACTAAAGTACGAAATCCACGCGGACGAAGTCGCGCGGGAAGTACTAGTTTGAAATAAATGCTTTGAGTTAGAGTTTGATAGTGATAACTTTATCTGTTTTCATACTCATAGATTTTGCTTTTTCAGTATAAATACTAAGGCTAAAAAAACTAATTTAAAAAAAATTAAATCGACTTCAAAACGAAACTAACTCGAAATTATGAAATATAATTTTGGAGTATTCCCGTTTGAGCACCTGAGCACCTATTTTTTGGGCACCAATGCATTGAGCACCGAAGGTATTAAATGGATTGGTGCTCAGATAGGTGCTCAAACGGGAATACTTCATAATTTTGAGTTAATTTCTTCAATCAATATAATACATAATACATGTTAAAAAGGTGTTACAGGTATAAAAGGTACATTGTATTATAACCTAATGAGGTGTGCAAATAATATATAAGGTACTAATAGCAACATTAACACCATTTTTTTTTTTTTAAATAAATGGGTAATTATTTAAAACACATTATTAACATAAACACACAATATCCCAACCAACTAAAGCTATTAAAAAACTAGTATATAATTTTAAATTGAGTTACATTAAAAAAATAGAATTCTTTTTGAAGTCGATTTAATTTTTTTTAATTACTTTTTATTTCGTAATTTTTAGTTTTAAGTAAAATCTGGAATATTTGTTTGTAATAAGTATTGCACTAGAATTTGACTAAGGTTTTGAGATGTTTTCCCTTTAACACCACACCCGTAGCTCGTATCATAAGCCAGGCCGTCACACTTACACGTATTAGTCCGTATTTTAAAAATTACTGAACCGATTTTGATGAAACTTGCACTGTTTCTTAAGCTGAAAAAAATGTAAGTCAATAAAAATAGTTTCATAACTGATTAATAGTTTCGGAGAAATGCGTGGACAAACATACATATAAACATACACAAATAAAACATACAAACATACATACACCTGTAAAATTTTGTATATTTGATTGAAAGCCCTAATATACGTACATTATCATATGTTAATATATTGCAGTTCCAATAACATTACATACATACGTGTCGAATTGATAACCTCCTTCTTTTTTGAAGTCGGTTAAAAAGACAAATACGGCCTTATTACCCGACTGCGGTGAAACCAAAAAAGGAGCGTTATGTGTTTGACTTGTGTGTTTGTATGTTTGTCCGTCCCTATGTTCCCTCGTATCGTAACTATTAAACAGCTGAACCGATTTTATTGATGCACCTTTTATTGTTGCTTCAGCTTACGGCATGCCACAGGCAGTTATATGGCTAAAACGCGTGGGCCGTTGTCCTGTTTGCCAATCTTTTAAGTAGGTACCTACGCATACTGCAACATGACTACCTCATTAGTCTAGTGGTCGCAAGCGCTACTGCTGAGCATGAGGTCCTGGGTTCGATCCCAGGTTGGGCAAAGTATTATTGCGTTTTTCTATCTGGAATTTCTCAGTAGCAGCCCGGTGTCTGTATTTGTGTCCGGTTGATGGCAATAGGCTCGCCCCCTATTACATGGAACTTAAACATAACTGGAGAAATGTGGGTGTACTGTAGGTACACCTCTGCCCAACCCTTCGGGGATAGAAGGCGTGATGTTATGTTATGATAAGAACATTCACGTGCACGTAGTGGTACAGTCAAGGAGTTTAATTTTTTATCAAATTGACACACTACGTCTACTTACCGTGTTGTAACCGTGCCTTTTCATGAGAATGACAGTTGCGGTTTGAATATACCGACAACGACTTGATAAACAATTAATTTCCCTGTCTGAGCGGCACGGGATAGGCATAGTGGCAGAGGCTTCCGTTTTACCAATTGCTTGTTTAATATAAATTGTATGATCAAGGTTCCCGTGACGTTATAACTCGTGAGAAAGTTGTTTGCTACTGGGAACTCGTTTTGATGTGAAACTGATAAGGTCCTAAAAAGTAATATTAAACTTTTTCTTTGTTTCCACAGCTCCTGAACGCAGGCCACTGTTCATATTTGTTTAGGAGATGTTGTTAACTTCAGTTTAAGGACATTTTTCTTAGAAGGTTCGACTAGAATTTGATTACGGAAAAAGGGAATTGTATATTCTTCTTCAAACTTAAATAGCAGGTATATATCCCTACTTAAACCAATATAAGTTACGAACCGTAGACCGTCCGACCGTTTATTTAGAGCACGAACGAAAGTTCTTATTTCAACATAGATACACTACTGGCTGAAACTGTCAATTTCCAGTATTTTTTATTTATTTATTTGGGATGTCTAATATACAAGATGTAACATAAATAACGCACAACCTCTTAAGGGACCATTGTACTCATCATTATGAACAACTTTTACTATGGAACCAAACCTGTAATCGCGAAAAAAAAATCTGCTGTTCCCTACATTTTGAAGAGTTATGCGAACATAAATGCAATCTTCTTTTTGCTCGGCTTCTTTATCCTCGAGAACTGGGCTACTAAATGCAAAAAGAACTTTTCAAATCCGACTTTTTGTTCACAATTTCATGGTTTTTCATTTCTTTGCGCAGAAACCTAATTATTATTCTAAA
This sequence comes from Fissipunctia ypsillon, assembly GCA_947568875.1. Taxonomy (NCBI): domain Eukaryota; kingdom Metazoa; phylum Arthropoda; class Insecta; order Lepidoptera; family Noctuidae; genus Fissipunctia; species Fissipunctia ypsillon. The sequence goes on along the minus strand of OX387659.1, from coordinate 6,036,283 downwards.
ATAAAAGTAGCCAAAGTACTCCCCGTAACATCAGCTATATGCCAGTGAAAGTCCCGTCAAAATCGGTGCAGCCGTTTCGGAGATTAGCTGGAACAAACAGACAGACAAACTGACATACAGACAAAATTTTAAAAATTGCTTTTCTGTTATAAGTATCGTATATACTTTCTTATGCTTTTAGTAAAAAGTTGTTATTTGGACATTACAAACAGACACTTCAATTTTGTTTATTTTTATATACATAAATATAATATACCTATATATGTAGATATGTATAGATAAACCACAATAATAAAAAAGGTTATTTTACGTGTGCTTCTTCAATGGGGAAGGCAACTGTCAAAATGGCGCTGTCGTAGCTAGTTCCCAACACAAGCCAATAATACAAGGCGTGAGGTGGTTTTATTTTATTTTTGCGAAAATGATGCGTTGTTGTGTTACTAAATACTCCGAAATTGGAGTCCACCATTTCCCGAGAGACCCTAAAATTAAAAGATGGTGGCTTAAAGCTATTCGTAGAGATGTTTTATAAATAAAAAAAACAGAGTAGAAACATTTTTAAGAGACTTTGACGATATATTTATGGTTTTTCTGACACTTTCCATGTCATTTACTTGATTTAAAATATAGAAATCACCGAAAATAACGAAATAGCGAAATAAAAGTAAACTCGTGAATGAACGAAATGTCAAACTTATTGTAGGCCGTGGGGACTTAGCTATGATCACGCCATTTACAATTAACTTTGCCCGACCTTCCCCATTAAAGGAGACCACAGCATGCACATATATATAACTGTAAACAGGTGTAAACTGGATAAAAATAAAAATAGAGAAAATAAATGATGAAATTTGAGGAAAAAAAATAACACGTCAAGATTGAGCTTTCCTATTACAATAATTTAGTACAATAAAAATTATTTCACATTTGTTGACTATTGGAGGGAAGAAACATAGTTACATACTTAGTTATTTTACGGTGGTTAAATTATTTTCGTATTTTGAAATGGGGAGGGCTATGTCCAGGTTACAACGCTTTGACAATTCATTGTGTTTGCCTACAGAGTCTTAAGAATTATAAGTAGGTACAGTTAACGCGCGTTAACTGTACCGAAACCTATGTGGTGCAGGTGCCCCATACGGTAATGGGAAGCAATATTGCACTTTCGCTATTTCTAAAGGACGTGCTCATCATAATGTCTGTCTGTCTTGAAAACAATCGCCGCATGTCCAATATTGAAAACTAATCCTGAATTCGCGTAAGAGATCGAATGCAGCCAGAGTTATTTATCTACCGGCCTAAATGATGTACTAACACATTCAACAAAGTGGGTAAACATGGGTGACATCAGCAACTCTAGAACTAGCCTAGCTATTGCGCAAATAGCTGCTAGCCCAATCCTACAGTGAATCCGAATCTCTCTTATCCTACGGCTACATTGTCGCGTTTATGGCGAACTACACCTTCGCGTTGTCTCTGTTGTACAGCGAGACGTCGACAGATGTGCGAGTGAGAGCGCACTTTCTCACACACACACACACACACATAGTATACATTGCGCTCAACATATTCTTCTATCCGTCTTTATTCTTTTAATTAAAACCGTTCTGAGTCTAGACGATGTTTTAATTGTTATAAAATAAAAACACTTTTTCATGTGCTTCTCGATTGTAGCAATAACAGTCCATTAAACAAATCAATCAATCTAAATTTTCCTCCTGCCCGTATCCCAATTTATTTATTATGTATTATGTATTACAGTATTTATGGTCAGCGCAGGGTTTTCATCTCACACACATCTCTACATCTCTAACAGCCGTTTTCTTAGTATCCACACTGTTGCTAATCATCACATTACTGACATAACATCACGCCTATTTTGCCCAAAGGGCAGAGTTTTGCCTGTAGTCCACTCACGTTTTCACGCTTTTCCGGTCATCATCTTTCACTTAATTGCTGTGTAAAACCCGCATTATTTCTATCCGAAGCATAAGCAAGTACAGGATCACTTGGACGTCCGTCCTCCGAAACCCGTGAACTGCTCAATTAAACCAACACCGGTTCCTGGAACCGAAACCTTTAATCACTCCAATCAGTTTAGGAACACCCAACAAGTCCGGTCTCGGTATTAAATAACGGATTTTGACGACCTTCAACTTTAGATTGAACGATGTCTTTTGGGAAAGATATTATGTTACCTTCTGGGTATCTTGATAATTGAGAATTAAATTATTAGGTAAAACTTAATTACCCTTCATTAAGATTTTGGCTTGGATATGCTGGTCGCTATGTCCAGGACCTAAATTTTCTAACGGTGCTTACATTAAGAAACAGGTTTCCGGTACAGACAAACCAGTGCGGGTCGGTACCGATCGGTGCAGGGTTAATAAGGTAGTCAGCACCGACAAGTTTAAACCTGTTTATAAGTGAGCGCATAAGATAACGTGGGAATATTATACCTGCACCGATCGGTATCGACCCGCACAGACTCCCCTGTACCGGCAACCTGTTTCTTTATGCAAGCACCCTAAAGTGGTACACATGTTTTATTATTGTATAGTGTTTTAAAACACAAAATGAAAGAAGTAGGCAGATAAGGCAAAGCCTTCTATGTCCTCCAAACGTAAGAAATCTCCTCTCACTAATACTTCTTGTATTTTTCAAGTTTTTCTTTCTTAGAAAATACCAGAAAACGCACCCGCAAACAGTTTAAACTTTTCTGTACCTAAAAGCATGAAACTCGTTAAAAACAACTTATGTCATTAAGATAAGTTATGATCATTTATTTGTCCAAAACATGAATACACACACAAATGGCATACAATATGTTAAATTAAGTTCTACCACAGTCATGTTTTGCCTCAACGGCGTACAAATAACCGAACCGCCAGTTATTTCGGCGAGCGCGGGAGGTCGGCCAACGTCTTGGTTGGCAATTTGTGTGGACGAAGCATGGCCGTATTCTTGCGCGACGTAAGCCCGGTGACAAGGCGAAGCTCATACGCTGTGAGATGGATCTACTGGAAGTCTTTGGGCCAGTTGCTGATAAGCTCCCTCAGAACTAGTCATGTTATTATTAAGTTCAAATTTGTCTTTATGTTAAGTTTTGTTATTTTGATAAAGTTTTCAAGTCAGTTTGTCATTATTTTAAAAGGTATATTGTTTGGCACTAAGTGTCTTTGCTGTGGGAGGAACAGGTGTGCATATGTTGTTAGTTTATTGTACGGATATTATCAGTATAATTTTATTATATCCTTTTTCATGTCTTTAGTATCAATTCACTATTGTGTTGCGTCACTATACCCCCTTTTCACTCTATTGTTTAGTAATGTAAAGTACTATTATTGCTCACTTGTTCCATTAGTACGTGTCATTGTTTTGTCTCGCTCAACCGTTCTGACTGTCCCTAAACATATTTCATGCACAAATGCCGCGCAATAAACATATTAAGTTTGGACTTCTGAACGCGGGCTCACTCTCAACAAATCATGATGAGTTTATTATTGCTATGAACCATCATTCCGTCGATGTCATGGCAATAAATGAGACGTGGCTGAGGGAGGGGGAGGAGGGCCGGGCGCCGGTGGTTTCTGGGTATCAATTGCGTCATAGACCACGCCCGAAGACAATCCGTGGGGGGCGCGGGGGAGGGGTCGCTTTTTATATTAAAGCCGGAATTAGCGCTCGAATTAGATCACACCCGCATCATCCACAAGTGGAGCAAATGTGGCTGAACATAACCGCAAAGAATAAGAAATTGCTTATAGGAACAGCATACCGGCCCCCTTGGTTAGACCTAGACATATACCTAGACGCGATCACGGACAGCATCTGTGCACTGGCTCCGTACGACAATATTATTTTATTGGGCGATCTCAATGTTAATATGCTCGACATAAACAATTCTAAAGCAAGAAGGTTCACGGATTTTCTTAAATATTGCAACATGGATCAGATTGTACTCACTCCTACGCACTTCGTAGGAGACAGCGCTACTCTGATCGATGTGATATGTACGGATGCACGATATCGGGATGTTGTTGTGGACCATATAGCGGAACTCGGCCATCACTCGTTCGTGTCATGCGAAATCGTTTTTAAAAAAGAAAAACCGGTTCGTAAAAAGGTAACATATCGCCCGTTTAGAGATATATCAGCTGATGATTTCCGGAGAGATTTGGAGGCGATCCCGTGGGACTCAATCTGCGAACTACAGGATGTAAATGACATGGTGCATTCCTTTAATTCTCATGTTGTCAGGCTTTTCGATGCTCACGCACCTTTAAAAACTAGAGTTTTCAGAACGCAACCTACACCCTGGATAACAGACATTATACAATTAATGTTTAAATTGCGAAACGATGCCCGCTATCGATATCGTCAAACCAAACTGGAAGCACACAAGCAATACTACTTAGACCTCAAGCACCAAGCAACAGTTGGTTTATTAAATGAAAAAAAAGCGTTCTTTACAAAGTACATAAATGATAATATTTGCGACTCAAAATCATTATGGCACAATCTAAAAAAGCATGTGCTTCCAGTGAGTAAGGTTGATGATGTACTCTTAGAGCAATTTAACGACCCAGACAGGATAAATTCAGCTTTCCTAGATGTCCCGGGCGACCCTAATGTGAACACTTTCCAACAAACCTTCTTTGAATCAAACCGGTACGGGGCCGCAAATTTTACAATGACGCCAACGGATCCAAAGACAGTTTTAAATATTTTAAAGGCTATAACAACAAATGCGCAAGGAATTGACGGTATTTCATTGGAAATGATAAGACTTACACTCCCGCAATCATTAATTGCAATAACGGAGATAGTAAATAGATCCATTACTTCTAATGTATTTCCTGATCTGTGGCGTAATGCAATTGTGCGGCCAATTCCAAAAAATAATAACCCACAAAGCTATAAAGATCTCCGCCCCATAAGCATATTGCCATGCTTGTCCAAGGTGTTGGAAAGAGTGGTGTATCTGCAGGTTTCCGATTTTCTCGAGGCACATGGCATGTTGCCCGAGCTGCAGTCGGGTTTCAGAAAGGGCCGCGGAACCACAACTGCCTTGGCAGACGTCTTGGGTAATATCCTTGAAGCACGGGACCATGGTGAGGGATCTATACTGGTACTACTCGACTATTCGCGGGCTTTCGATTCAATTAATATTTCTTTATTGTTGTCCAAACTCGCGTATTATGGTTTTGATAGCCGGACTATAGGCTGGTTTGAGAGTTACCTAACGGGCAGAACGCAGCGGGTGGAGATACGCATGAAGGACGGTTCCACGGTATCTTCTTCCCCACAATTAATAACAAGAGGAGTTCCTCAGGGATCGCTGCTTGGCCCGCTTCTCTATATACTGTACAGTGCTGACATAACTACGTGCATTAAGAACTGCAAATATCATGTGTACGCGGATGACACTCAGTTATATGTCTCGTTTAACGCCAGTAACATAGTAGCCGCGGTACGTGCCCTAAATGAGGAACTTGATAGAATTGCTTCGTGGTCTATGGGCAACTCATTAGTACTGAACCCTCTAAAATCTAAGTTTATGGTCATGGGGAGCAGGAATCAAATAAAATAAATTCTATCTGCGAAACCAGACGTTAAAATTATGGAAGAAAGCATTCAAAGGGTAGAAGTCGCACGTAACCTGGGTCTAATCACCGACCCAGAGCTTCGTTTTGAAGAGCACATTAATGAAGTAGTGAAAAACTGCTTTTATAGATTAAAGGTTCTGTACAGGGTGCGAGACTTCCTTAGTATCGCCATGAGGAAGAGATTGGTGGATAGCTTAGTGCTGTCTAAACTTAATTATTGTGACGCTGTATACGGGCCGTGCCTCCTTTCCCGAACAGAACGTCTAATACAGCGTGTACAGAATGCGTGTGCTCGGTACTGCTTTGGCATACCCCGGAGGCATCATATCACACCGTATTTAAATGAACACAATTTATTAAAAATGGCTGCACGACGGAAACTACATTTAGCAGTTTTAATGTTCGGTATCATAAAAACACACAAACCGGAATACCTGTTTAAAAAAATTAACTGGAGGCACGAGCACTACGGCTACTCTGCTCGATCCACGTCTAACCCGATCTCGATGCCTCGACACAGGACCGCAGCCTTTAGAGGATGTTTCAAGTGTGCCGCTTCTCGCTGCTGGAATGATTTACCACCTCCAATAAGATCCCTGAAAACAAAGCAAAATTTTAAGTTACATCTGAAAAAAATCCTATTAGAAAAACAAAAGTATGAGCAGCAGATATTTTATAAATAATACTCACATAAGGTTTGTCATCTATGTGTAAGGTATATCAATATCCAGACGGCTTGAGGCGGCATAACGATGCGTCGAACGCGTCTCGTATATGTGGGTACTTGGGTGGTATTCCCTAAAATCCTCACTTTTGTTCAAACGACAACTGAGACGCAAGCGCAAGCCGGTTCCCCACCGTCGCAGTGGTGTTTGGCGGGTGAAACTCACTGCCTATAATCACGCGTGACGCGCCACTTGACCTCACAGGACTCGTGCGCCGCGTGCGCCCCGCACCGCAGCCCAGCTCACACACGTCATCACGCTCATGGGCGCGGTGGGGAAGTGCCGCTGCTGTGTGTCTCTGTCTACCTTGTTATTGTATTTATAATGTTGTGAGGTGTGAGCGTGAGCGCGGGAGACGCGAGGATGAGGGTGGGAGCGAGACGAAACACTTGACGTTCTATTATTGTAACAATAATTTATGTTTCAGGTAGGTACATTATTTATGCACGCACCTGCGATGCCTACGGAGTCTTTTTTGGGTTATTTCATAATATTTATTCATACCTGTATTTGGTTGTATAGTTGCAGTATATTTTAAGTTGTTACTGGTTCTTTTGTTTTGTTATGTAACTATTTATGTATTGATCACTGAACCTGACCTGATTTCCGTACGTCTTTTTTTCGGGTAACCACTGAAAATCAGCGCTGTGCTGTGGGTCCCTCATAGCACAGCATCATGCTGAGTGGAAGCCTTCTTGTCGCAGTCATGACGTGCAGCTTCCGACTATTTCTGTTTTGAGCTCGTGATTATAATGTGGTTCTATTTTGTTTTATTTTTTCTGTTTATTCTTATCGTTTTGTATGCACGTGTTTCTGTGACAAATAAACCTATTTTTCTTTCTTCTTTCTAAATATAAATAAGTAAACATCAAATAATCTAATATACAAAGCAATTAACAATACGAATTAGAAATTAAATGTACTACAACAAAGTGTAATTAACTCGTCATAGAAGTGTACCTATAAGTAAAATTAGTCAATTCAATGTCAAAGTAATTAAGAATAAAATCTACTAGATGTCACACAAGTCAGATTAATTATCAGTCAGAAATTCGTCAGTGCCGTAATAGACTTTCTCTAACAGAAGTCGTTTTAACCTACTTCTTAATTTTTCTGTTGTATATTTACTCCAATACTTAGGCAACGTATTATAAAGAATTGGTGCCATACAAAATATATTTTACCGAAATAGTGCTGTCCTTTTTTTTTTTTTTTTTTGTGGATGGGAAATCATCAAATGACTTCTCCCGCTCTGGGCGGAGCGGGAGGGCGTGTCAGACTTTTACTGACTAAAACCCACCCGTGTTCCTTCTGTTGCCTGTGCCGGGGCCACGGTAACTCTTTCGAACATCCCGCAACCCTAGCTGGCATCGGCCCTAGCGGACCCCGTCAATAGTGCTGACATCTCTTTGAGGCGCGCGTGGAACACGACGAGCCGTCGACTCGGGCTTGGTCCTTACCGGACGGCGAGCTACGCATTGCTCGCCGTCCGCAAGCCCGCGCCTACGGTGGCCGGGAATCGGCTGCCAATTCCCGACGCCCAGGACGTCTCCTGCGGCGACTAGGGGCGTGAGGGCGCAAAGCTTGCCTCTCCCTCACGCGTCCCACCTCCTCCTTCACGAGCATTACTGCTTCGCAGAAGGAGGTAATGGCTTCCCATGCACTCTCGCTCCGTACCATGGCCTGGACCAGGGCCGGACGCGAGAGATCGCCGCCGCCGATCGCTTCCGCGAGGACACGGCGGTGCTCCGCCCAAGCCGGGCAGACCTCCACCGTATGCTCCACCGTGTCCTCCGGGCGATCCACACAGTGGTGACACCCGGGCGTTTCCTCCCGCCTTATCCGGAACAGGTACCTCCCGAAGCACCCGTGTCCGGTGAGGACCTGCGTCAGGCGGAAGGTGAGGACGCCGTGGCGCCTCTCTAGCCACTCCTCAAAGAGGGGACTTATCGCCGCAATTGTGGCGTGCCCAGCGCTGGGTTGCGACAATCGCACTCTCCATGCCGCCATGAGATCCTGCCGGAGCTCTGTCCGCCGTGCCGCGATTTCTCGCGGCAACGGAGTTACTCCCCGGCGTCCTGCCTCCTCGCGCCACTCCCACATGTGCGCGAGGACTTTTGCCTCCAGATCCCATGGCGATGGTGGACGCACTTACAGTAGGTATCGGGACTATATAGACAACTTATGTCATATACAAGAATAGAGTATTCCCAGTTAAAACGTTATTTCACAGCTCCAAGAATTGCAAGATTTTAAAAGATAAAATGGTGGACGCACTTACATTACCGGGCCACATTGAGTTTTACAAAAAGTTAGACGCCACAAATCACATGAAACACAACTTTACTCAGTTGTAATCACAAGGCAATTGCGTAACACACTTACAGTAGGCATCGGTTTCATTTTGACAATTCATCAACATTCATTGGGTTATTTACGTTACTGAGCAGACAAATTTTACGAACATATGAAACAGTGAATTAGCAATATGCTTCAAAATCATTCAGATTATGATTGATAGTGTGTTACGCAATTAGGGTGCCGATAGTCAACACAAGCCCTTTCTAAGCAAACGTATGAAGAAATATTTAATTGATCCTTTAAAAAATTATTAAACGTATAATGATGTAGGTACGCTTTTTTGACTTTTTGAGCCCCTAAAATCTTTTTGGGCTTCTAATGATGCACGCTTTTTTAAAATAAATGAGCCTCTTGTTAACTTTCTGGCCTTTTCTCACAGTTGGTCGCAGTTACCACAGAACAGATAAAAAAGCACGTCTTACGTGTTGTGGCAGTAACTATGCTAGGGTACCCCGACCAAATAGAATAGGTTAGATTAGAACTGCGCCAACCACGCGCGAGCTGAGCGAGCGCTACACCCAAGTTGGTCGCCGTTACTTGGCTACTTTGTATTTTTAGGACACCAAAGTAGGAATTATTTGACGTTCACAAAAGAGGCACATTTATATATATATATATAAACTGTACAGTCTGTTAGGTTAAACGAGGGACTTATTGAGGGAGCCCATTCAGTATTCGATTCTCGTCCCAAATATGTAAAAAGCCTATAACCTTAATTTGTGACGTAATTGTCCAATAAAATACATTATTCATGAACACTGAGCGCGCAAGAAGTGAAGTTATATTAGAGTGTTCATTACTATTTTTAGGAAAGTAAAATGGTAATTATTTGAGGTTCGATTAAACATACCAAACATATGTACAACTGAACCTGCAAATGGGAAATCATCCAATTCATTTCAGAATCATCGTTTTCTTACCTTCATCCCAATTTATTTGGGGTCGGCGCAACATCTTCCATATTTCTCTGTTAGTCGTCATCTCAGTCGTCATCCCCTTCATCTTTCACATACTCCATCCATCGTTTCTTTGGTCTTCCTCTACTCTAGCCCTCCACAATCATACCCAAAACTTTCCTCACGACATTCAGAATGAAGTCACAAATTATTACATAATAGGTATATAGTTGAAATATCTGTCGGACACTGAAAGCGCCAGGGTAGCCCGCGAAATTCAAATTTCTTTCCTTTTGCAATTTGCAGATCAGTATTAGGTTGTATGTTTATTAAAATATGATTTGCGACCGTAACAAATATGTATTTACCGAATTATAATCATTAAAGTCATCAATACAACTCTAAGACAAAGTAATCCTATTGAATGACTATTTCATGAAATCTTGACATTTGAGGATTATACTAACCTAAGGAGTTGTATTACTGATCCTAATGATTGTAATTATGTAAAAATTTATTTGTCACGGTCGTGAATCATACTTTAATCAACATACACCCAGACACTGAGCTGCAAATTGCAAAAATCGTAAGAAAATTTGAATTTCGCAGAGCAGCACTGCGAAATTCAAGTTTTCTTACGCTTCCCCTTAACCTACGGGCTGGTTCATAAAGTGACGTACATATAACGTAATGTAATGTCATCACCGAAGCCTTAGTTATCCTTTTCAGAGAATTTTAAACTAAAATAACACTACCTATGCTCTTTATGCCAAAGACAAACTAGTAAGTATTCTTTTGCGAGAGTTTTTATGTTTCCCGAACTTTTAAAGCATAAACTTGATTATCATCAACCGGGCACAATTCCAGACTCCGGGCTGCTACTAAGAAATTCCTTATGGAAAAACCCAATAACACTTCGCCGGACCTGGGAGTCGAACCCAAGACCTCATGCTCAGCAGTAGCGCTTGTGACAACTAGACCAATGAGGCAGTCCTTAAAAATAAATCCTCCGTTTTTTTTTTATAGAACTTCTTGTTGGATTATTAACAAGAGATTTGAGCGCAGACTTGCTGATTTAAGATTTGAACTAAAGGCTTACTACAAGTACCTTAGGTATAAATCATAACAAACTATCTGTGCCAGAAATTCTCTGTTTAATTGTAGTTATTTTTGGTAATGGAACAGACCTATTCATGGCTTTATTATAATTACATTGTAACACCACAAACGTAGACGTTAGTCACTAAAACAATTCGATGCCTACAGCCAAAAAGGGATAAGCGACATAAAATCGGCTTTCTGGCTGTAAGGGATAAGCGACATAAAATCGGCTTTCTGGCTGTAAGGGATAAGCGACATAAAATCGGCTTTCTGGCTGTAAGGGATAAGCGACATAAAATCGGCTTTCTGGCTGTAAGGGATAAGCGACATAAAATCGGCTTTCTGGCTGTAAGGGATAAGCGACATTTTTTGCGAAATCGACTTATGTCGATTTCGCAAAAAAAATGTCACTTATCCCTTGTTGGCTAATAGGCATCGAATTGTGTTAAGAGCGGAATAAATATAGACTGTTGTCAGAATTAAAAATAAGATTTAAAAAAAAAAAAGACTATTAGGCCTGCATAACAAAACAATATTGCCTTACTGAACCGTTTATTTATTAAAACATGGAAAAGCACTTAAACTTTCAAACCACGTTACTATGAACCGGCTTTAGACATCAACCTTGGTTTAATTCCTCCTAGTAATTGTTGACTTGCAATCATTCGTCCCTTGTCCGACCCATTTACTCATTATCTCGATAACAGACTGGTCAGGGGGTGGATTAAGTTGACGCCTCCAAGGACAAGGAATGATTGGGCTGGCTTGGAGTTAGACTACTTAAGCATTGATTAATCTTAATTAATATTGGTATGATTGATGTAGGGCCGATTTACAATCATTAGTTAAACTTTATCTGAATAAATAATATTGCGATTTAACATATTTTTCTACTAGCTTTTGCCCGCGGCTTCGCCCGCGTGGATGTCGGAAAATGTTCCACGGGAACGTACTACCGGGATTAAAAGTACCCTATGTGTTAAACCAGGTTATAAACTATCTAACTATCTGTGTGCCAAAGTTTACGCCGTTTTTGCGCCAATTCGGAACATACATCCAGACAAACAGACAAACGGACAAAAATTCTTCGTTTCTAAAAATCTGCCTAGCCTTTTCCCAACTATGTTGGGGTCGGCTTCCAGTCTAACCGGATGCAGCTGACTACCCGTATTTTACAAGGAGTGACTGCCTATCTGACCTCTACAGCTCAGTTACTGGGTAACACGATACCCCTTGGTAAGACTGATTGTTAGACTTTTGAGCTTCTGACCACCCGTAACGACTGTCAAAGATTTACGAATGACAGCCGGGACCAACGGCTTAACGTGCTTTCCGAGGCACAGAGGGGTCTCGATATGTAATGGACGGTCACCCATCCACGAACCGACCGCGGCAAGTGTAGCTTAACCTTCAACCGTCCCGTGCGGCTGTTATTTTTTATCTACGAGCGTGTCTAAATTCTTCGTTATTATTAAATTATATGCATAGATAGATTGAAAAGCTGTTAACCGAATATTCCTCATTAAAAGTTATCTGAAGATTAAAATCAAATTGATTAAAAAATAAAAGCAAACGGTTCTATGCTGATTGCAGGGCACTCACAGTTAGGCAACTTTCTGTGCTCCTGTTGACGCTACGCAAACATTAAGGAACCGACTGGTAGACTTGCACCGAGTTGCCGTGTCTGGCCATACCGCTGTTAAACCCGCGATGGTTTGTGTGGTATGTTTAAGGGCTTAACAAATGTTTATAAACTGTTTTATTGATTAATAAAAATAAAAATAAACTTAGGCGAAAGCGCCAGGGTAGCCCGCGAAATTCAAATTTTCTTCCATTTTTTGCAATTTGCAGGTCAGTATTAGGTTGTATGTTGATTAAAATATGATTCGAGACTGTAACAAATATGTATTTACAGAATTATAATCATAAAAGTCATCAATACAACTCTCTAAGACCAAGTAATCCTATTGAATGACTATTTTATGAAATCTTGACATTTGAGGATTATACTAACTTAAGAAGTTGTGTTACTGATTCTAATGATTGTAATTATACTAACTTAAGAAGTTGTGTTACTGATTCTAATGATTATAATTATACTAACTTAAGAAGTTGTGTTACTGATTCTAATGATTATAATTATACTAACTTAAGAAGTTGTGTTACTGATTCTAATGATTGTAATTATACTAACTTAAGAAGTTGTGTTACTGATTCTAATGATTATAATTATACTAACTTAAGAAGTTGTGTTACTGATTCTAATGATTATAATTATACTAACTTAAGAAGTTGTGTTACTGATTCTAATGATTATAATTATACTAACTTAAGAAGTTGTGTTACTGATTCTAATGATTATAATTATACTAACTTAAGAAGTTGTGTTACTGATTCTAATGATTATAATTCTGTAAATATATATAGGTATGTGTTACGGTCGCGAATCATATTTTAATCAACGTACACCCAGACTCTGGGCTGCAAATTGCAAAAATCATAGGAAAATTTAAATTTCGCGGGTTAACTTAGCGCTTCCGCCTCAGTCATAATATTTTTCCTCTAGAACGCCATATTATTTTTAAACGACAATTTTATGTTTCTAGCATAAAAATGTATAACTTCCTAAATAAAAAGTTAAAAATGTATTCTTACTAAAAATTTCATTGTAAAGACCGTCATGATATAGTACTGAGGATCTTCTGCTGAATAACTTACAGTGATATATATTTTTTTTTATTTGAAATAGATAGATATTTAGTATCTGTACATACACACTCACACACACACTCCTATACTTACACACTACACACACACTCCATCATACGCATAAACATTTTTCATTTTTGTTTGTGTACCTATCTCTATAGAAATTATATCATAATTCTGTTTTCTACCATTAATTGTTAAAAAAATCCAAATTACTCAAATGTGGCTTTGTTGCTACCGAGAATCACTAAGTCTTACGTCACAGGACACCTAGTTTAGGATTTCAGAGTATTTAAATATTGACCTTTGTATTAAGCCTTTTATGTTTTAGTCATATAGGGGCTTTTGGTAAAATAAAGTTTATTTTTTATTTGTTCGTTTGAATGATATTTGGTTAATTTTAAATTGTTTACTGTCTATTGTTGTTTTTTTCCTATTAGATATCTTAATCTCTTGGTAATCTTAAGTTTTATTTACTAGAGTAGGTACAACATTATTCATTAGATGTACCTGTGTCGAGTTAAAAATACAATTTCGAAAAAAAAATTAAGCTACTAGTCAAGTTATACACCAATTTACATTATTCAATGCAGGCGATTTCACGGAAAATGTCGTGAGGAAAGTTTTGAGTGTAGCGACTGCTACACAAAGGTGACCTTGGTGGTTTACAACCGTGTAGATGGTGGTTTACAACCAAACATTGAAACAGCGTTCCGGTTTTGTTGTCGGTCGCCAACCGCGTCCCCGACAGAGGTGACCTTGGCGCGTGTAGCAAGCGCTTTAATGTGGATGACTATACAAGGTGGAACAGGACGATTGGCATTCCTTTAAACCACGTAAAGAGAATTATGTTCTTTACCCGTATACAATCAAATCCAATAAATTCTTTAGCCACAGGAAATTATTTTTCATTTTCTTATTTTTCAACATAATGTAGATCTGAGTCCGTAATAATAATAGGTAAACAATGTAAGGTCAAGAACCTGTGCAAAACATATGATTCTATTCTCTGCGTCTCAATATGCTTGAAAGACAAAGAAGGGTGTCATACGATTCCAATCTAACGCGCCCCGCTCAGTCCCAAAAAATCCCACAATTAAAAAAGAAAAGAAATATTACTTATACAAATTATGCATTAGTACACACACACTCGCATAGACAATTGCGAGTGTGTGTGTGAGCGGAATTTTTTTGCCAAAAAGTCTCAGACTCGATAATAAAATTAGGTCAGTCAGCGGCGCCCATTGAGGAGAGCACGTGCTATTTTTTTTATCACGAGACGAGCCGCGCATGAATTGTCGTGATTTTATGGTTGCTATTGACCTGACACCACTGGATTTATTTTTGTGGGGGGCCGTAAAAAACGAGGTGTATGCACGAGAAGTGAACACTGTGGACGATTTAAAAATTAAATTTATTATTGCCTTCGACAAACTAAAAATAATGGCAGATATTGTGGGACTTGTTATATTATGACGAGTCCGTGCAAATTTGAATAAGACGATGTCGCTTGTGCATACAACAACGGACACTTTGAAAATTTAAAAATTTGACTATGTAAATTCTGATTGTGATTTGATATTATGTGATTAATCATTCAATCAGTGTTCTTTTAATTAACAACGCGCAACTTTGAGTTTGTATTGTTCTCCGACTAAAGTGCCTGCGCCTACCTATCTGCGCCTCGCACTGCCAGTCTCTTGGGTACATTACCAGTCGACAGCGATGCGGAGGAATTTTTCGACGCCATATTTTAGTTTGTTAATAGTTGTAGTTAGGTTAGGTTATTATATTTTTTTTAAATAGTTGGTTAGTTAATTTAGTGCCTGTATAAACAATAAAATATTTTTAACCGACTTCAAAAAAGGAGGAGGTTCTCAGTTCGTCGGAATCTTTTTTTTTATGTGTGTTCCCTGATTATTCAAAGACGGCTGTACTGATTTGGAAAATTCTTTTTTTGTTTTAAAGGGTATACTTTCCAGGTGGTCCCATTGTCCTCAGATCAGAATCTGATGGTGGGATACTGGAGAAATCGACGGACCTCTTCAATTATTATAGGCACACCTATAGTGATTTGGGTATTTTTTATAGTAACTTGTTCATTTGCTCTTAGAAAGCATCATTTGGTGAAGTGGAACTGATGATGAAGACCACAAATGACCACCGAAAGTACTCAATAATAAGTATTTCACGGGTTGCGATTCGATTACTTTAAAATGATTGCTAAGCAAATTATGCTTGTAACAATGCATATGGTGAAGTGGAGAACTGCTCAACAATTAACGTCCCTGCATCGGAAAAAGCAATATTTTGTTAGAGGTGATGAGCAGTTGTCATTAGGCTATTGTAACTTGGATAAATTACGAACTGATCCACTAAAAAGTGAAAAATAAAAAACTTTTTGTAAAAAAAAAACAACCGGCTTCCAACAAATAAAACACTACAAAGTGAAAAATAACTTTAGTTTGGAAAGTCGATGGCTAAAACTTAAAATACAGATCCAAAGACACCGATTTCCGAAATTAAAGTTATTTTTCACTTTGTAGTGTTTTTTTGGAAGTCGGTTGTTTTATTTGGAAAAAAGTTTTTTCTAGAGAATAGTCGAATATAGAGTATTACTATCACTATGTTTACCAGCTATTTTAAGTTCTATTAGAGAACAAAGGACGAATTTTATCAGTCTAGACACAAAAAAACTTTTCCATTTTCCGTAAAATATAAAGCTCATCGTGTAGAATAAAAATAAAAGCATTTTTGTAATGAGTCATTAGTCTATTCGGAATTTCAGTAGATTTAACAGTCACACAACTTTCTTCTTTTGAGAAGACAAAGAAACGATCTTCTGTGAGTTTAGCGAAGCTTACAATAGCCAAGCAGTCTTTTATTAAACCAGGGTTGAAGATTTTCCTTAATGCGCCATTTAAGTACTCATTTATGTTATTCAAACAAACCACACTAATAAAAATATGTATCCAAAGAAAAACATACAACGACCATTAAAATAATGTCTACGTAGCTGCGTAGCGGGGTTAAGGCTACGCCAGCTACGCCGTAGTGCCGTAGCCGCGTTGTAGACAGAAATGCTTAATGGCGCCCACCAGCAATTCGATGACGCAATAGCCCATTACTTTAATTGACTTTTTTAGAAAGGCCTTCACATTATGTATTTATATCGATCTAACATTTTCTAAACTGGATAAGTGCCTTTTTTGGAAGAGTCACCAGAATTTTGCCCATTAGTCACAATGAAATGACCAGTGAATCGAAGAAATTGGATCAGTCTACCTTGATGACTTACTTGCCGTACCTGCTTCGGAAAAACCTATTGCACAATTATTTAATTAGAATAGAATAGAATAGGTATTTATTTGCTTAGAACGTAGGTACATAAAGATAAGTTGTTAAATTATAAAATAGCATCCATGTACATTCTGCCTTAATATAGCATGCAAATGTAATACTTTGTATTACATGTACATTTTATAAGTAAAGAGGTTATTAAAGATATTATAAAAAAAAAATATAATTTAAGAAATCCTGCACACATTTATCTACAAGTAATTCTGTGAAACGTTTTTTAAATTTTTGCAACGGTAAGTTTTTAATTGGGTCAGGTATAGATATTATAAAAAAATATAATTTAAGAAATCCTGCACACATTTATCTACAAGTCATTCTGTGAAACGTTTTTTAAATTTTTGCAACGGTAAGTTTTTAATTGGGTCAGGTATTTTATTAAAGATTACATACAGGAGCCGTACAAATCACATTTCTTTTTAATGAGCTAGTTTTAAATACGCCCGTGCATATAGATTCTGGTATTGAGATCCATAGCTGTACTTCGTTTTCTGGTTTCTATTAAAGTTGCAAATAGACATCAATTTGTTATTACAAATATTGCTAATTCAAGAATATAAAGGCATGAGAAGGTTAATAATTTATGAAACTTAAATTTATGTACGCAACTGTCCGTCACTTTAAGACCAAATATAGGTACGCAACTGTCCGTCACTCTAAGACCAAATATAGGTACCCAACTGTCCGTCACTCTAAGACCAAATATAGGTACGCAACTGTCCGTCACTCTAAGACCAAATATAGGTACGCAACTATCCGTCACTCTAAGACCAAATATAGGTACGCAACTGTCCGTCACTCTAAGACCAAATATAGGTACGCAACTATCCGTCACTCTAAGACCAAATATAGGTACGCAACTATCCGTCACTCTAAGACCAAATATAGGTACCCAACTGTCCGTCACTCTAAGACCAAATATAGGTACGCAACTGTCCGTCACTCTAAGACCAAATATAGGTACGCAACTATCCGTCACTCTAAGACCAAATATAGGTACGCAACTGTCCGTCACTCTAAGACCAAATATAGGTACGCAACTGTCCGTCACTCTAAGACCAAATATAGGTACGCAACTATCCGTCACTCTAAGACCAAATATAGGTACGCAACTGTCCGTCACTCTAAGACCAAATATAGGTACGCAACTGTCCGTCACTCTAAGACTAAATATAGGTACGCAACTGTCCGTCACTCTAAGACCAAATATAGGTACGCAACTGTCCGTCACTCTAAGACCAAATATAGGTACGCAACTATCCGTCACTCTAAGACCAAATATAGGTACGCAACTGTCCGTCACTCTAAGACCAAATATAGGTACGCAACTGTCCGTCACTCTGAGACCAAATATAGGTACGCAACTGTCCGTCACTCTGAGACCAAATATAGGTACGCAACTATCCGTCACTCTAAGACCAAATATAGGTACGCAACTGTCCGTCACTCTAAGACCAAATATAGGTACGCAACTATCCGTCACTCTAAGACCAAATATAGGTACGCAACTGTCCGTCACTCTAAGACCAAATATAGGTACGCAACTATCCGTCACTCTAAGACCAAATATAGGTACGCAACTATCCGTCACTCTAAGACCAAATATAGGTACCCAACTGTCCGTCACTCTAAGACCAAATATAGGTACGCAACTGTCCGTCACTCTAAGACCAAATATAGGTACGCAACTATCCGTCACTCTAAGACCAAATATAGGTACGCAACTGTCCGTCACTCTAAGACCAAATATAGGTACGCAACTGTCCGTCACTCTAAGACCAAATATAGGTACGCAACTGTCCGTCACTCTAAGACCAAATATAGGTACGCAACTGTCCGTCATTCTAAGACCAAATATAAGTACGCAACTGTCCGTCACTCTAAGACCAAATATAGGTACGCAACTGTCCGTCACTTTAAGACCAAATATAGGTACGCAACTGTCCGTCACTCTAAGACCAAATATAGGTACGCAAATATCCGTGTGTGCACTCTAAGACCAAATATAGGTACGCAACTGTCCGTCACTTTAAGACCAAATGTAGCTCTCTGGCAGCGCTTTTGAGTTCTGAAAATGCTTTCTCGTTCACTACAGTGACTCCAAAATATTATACCAAATGTTAAGACGGAAATTACTAGACCATAGTAAGCCACTAATATTGTCGGTAAATTTACTTTTTTTGATAGATTATAGAACATAAATGCGGCTGTGCTTAAACGTTTACATATCTATATCTTCTGCTTGCGGCTTCCAAGTTAACTGGCTGTCAATAAAAATGATAATAATCATTCCTAAAATTGTTGTATTGTTTACTTTTTCTATAGTTTGACCATTGTAGTTTATACCCATATCTCCCGTAGATAGTAAAAGTGCATCATTTTAGTTTTTTGGAGATTAATAACTAAATTATTATTGTCAAGCCACTTTATTAAACTACTAATTGTATTGTTAATGTCGTTTACATATGATTCTTTATTGATACATGAAACAATTGATGGACTATCAGCTGCAAATGATACCATAGGATGAAGTATATGACGTAGCACGTCATTTATATATAATAAAAATAACAAATCCTCTCTTGTTACAGACAACAACTAATGCCAACACAAAAATCGAAAATGTCACCGTCCACCTGGCTCCACACCAAATAATTTCAACACCAACCATGGATATAGACGAAAAGGTATCGGGGCCCGGAGGGGCCTCGCAGAAGAACTGGTCGCATCTGAACACCAGTGATGAACTGCCTCTGGACATGAGGTTCAACCATGGCCACATGGTGTCCATGACAGTGTATAGTGTGCTGATGGTGGTGTCTGCCACCGGGAACTTGACGGTGCTGTCGCAGCTGATGAAGAGGAAGCGGGCGGGGAGGGCGAGTCGGCTCGATGTGCTGCTGATGCATTTAGCCGTGGCTGATCTTATGGTAAGCGGTTATTGATTGGTATTGGTACCGGATACCGGGAGCTACTTCGAGAATCACAGCTATTCGCCAAAGTTTTCCTTGTTACGTTTATAAGAGTTCCGATAGATTGAGTTTGTACTCAAACAAACTGACTGACTGTTTGTGTGTGTTTGTTTGTTGTGTTTCTACTTGTGTTTTTGTGTTTGTTGTGTTTGTTAGCAGATATTTCTATCGATTTCCATCATACTTTTAATATCTGAATAAAGCTGAGCTTACGTTGAGTTAGCTAAGCTGAGCTTAGCTTGAGTTAGTCACGCTTGATGCCAAACGTGACCAACTGAAAGCCCGACCACCCACGGCAATTAACTATTACTACATAGATGGTGTGCTCACGTGCCCGCAATGTGCGAGGATTTTCACAAAAAAGATTGGTTACATAAGCCATATGCGAGCTCACGAACTCAACTACTGAGGAGTTGAAGCAATCGCATTGGCCGAAATCGGTCGGATCGTATCATTAAAGCTTAGCAGACGATTGGCGTATGATATTTTAAATGTGTAAACTCGTCTGACCCAGTTCATAGACGTCACAACACTAGACGACTAGGTGATCCCACTATACTCAATACTCAATTCTTTATTGCATTCCATAATGTGTACACATGGTGGTTGGTATTTTATAACATCGAATCAATTATGGACCCTGTCGGGCACAGCAAGGTTAATTTTTAATAGGAGAGAGGATGAAGGCGCTTTTTGTAATAGAAAAAATAATTTAATATGAAATTAAAATAGTATCATTAAATAGTATCGTTTGCTTTTATGGTATTTATATTTTATTTAAGTAAGTACCTATTTCGTTTTAAGTTTTATTTATATATTGCACGATTTACATTATTATCCCTATAATTATAATAAACTAAATATTTATAATTTTATTGAGTCTTGTAGAATGTTATTGTTATTAATTGTGCACTATTATAAATGTTTAAATTAAAAGTATTTTAAAATAAATTTATATTCAAAGTAGTGTTGCCCAAATTCAGTCTTGGTCTTGCAGTCTTGGTCTTGTTCTTGCGTTTTTGCAAGACCAAGACCAAGAACAAGACCGCGTATTTTTAGCAAGACCAAGACCAAGACTGACCGTGCAAGACTTGAGCAAGAACAAGACATAGCCTGCAAGACTCTTGCGTCTTGCAGCTAGGACTTAGCGCTATTTCACTGAGTAGTTAGGTGTAACAGTTCGGTGTATAGGTAGGTACGCTTAGGAATTCTATGAGACGCAAAAAACTGTATCAAAGAATATGAAAAACTGGACCTATGCGCATTACGACTAATACCATAAACATAGCGAATAAAAAAATATCTATTAAAATCAAACTGAGTGCATGCATAGTTATGTTTTAACCATCGGCACTTTGATAATGCGGCATCAAAGGTTTTGTACTTACTTCTCAAAGAAATTTGCCGCTTTTCGGAAGTACATGGTTATGATACACGCGCCGGCGGCTTCTTTTGAAATCTAAAACAATCGTTGCCGCCACGCCGAAATCATAACATTTGTGACACTATTTGATTGCCGCCATAGGGCGTAGGTATACTCATGCAAAATAATTTCGAATTTTTTTAAGAGTACCTACAGGTGTTCCAAAGAATAAATAAGTTTCAGAGTGCTTAGAATGAAAATGAATACATTATACTGATCACGCAAGTAGTATTATGATTAGGATAAAATGGTAAGGATAGGTAGTAGATGTCATATTAATTCATTCTAGTAAGTATATATTATAATATTGATTACTTATATGGTTTTAAACTAATTACTTAGGTACTATTATTGTACATTTAGTCATTATATTTCTTAAGTTTTTACAAGAAAAAATAGCAAAAAAGTGTTCAAATATCACCCGTTTAATAAATATTGTAGCCACTTTTAAATATACTTGAAACGTGTAAAAAAATTCTACAAAACTAATAAAATAATATAAAAAGCGTAGGTACTTACCTACTAATAAAATAAAAAGCCTGCGATAAGAGTTTTGTATTACTTACCAGCCCGAATATCTCTGAGAGAGATGATGAGAGTAAGTATTTACTAGCTGTGCCCGCGACTTCGTCCACGAGGAATAGTAACTTTGGAGGTATAGTGACGTTCAGGACTTATTTATTTATTTTAAAACTTCTGTCATCAAACATACAAACGAACTCTTCAGCTTTATAATATTAGTATAGATGTACGCCAAAACATTCACTTATATGTAAAGAATAGTGATTGGCACTAATTCTATTTTATTCACGCGTCGCGTCTGTACAAGTAGGTAATATTTAGTGTGTGTTTGTACGCCGCACGCGGCATTGTTTGATTTGCAGCGGCATCCTTTTCATAGAGCCGGCACGTGGCGAGGCGGCGCGGTAGAAAGCAAGGAAACGTACTATAAATAAAGGAATTATTTTAATTCCAGTCATTTCCAATTGAGCTGTGCTTCGAGTCTAACTTAATAATTGTTTTTACTAATTCTCGTTGTTTTCTAAAAACGTATCACGTGTACAATTTAATATGAGTGACGAAGATTCAAATTATTCTAGTCCGAGTAACGAGAGTTTGAGTCACAGATCTAAAAGACCCAACAGCAAATTTGAGGAGTTTTTCGAAATAATTCATGCATCCCAAACTGCCTTCTGTAAATTGTGCCAACATAAAAAGATTGAAATAAAAATGAAAAACAGAAACACTTCAGGCTTAAGGAAACATCTAATATCTTTCCACAAAAAGGAATCAGAAATATTTCTTCCTGTTAAACCAAAATTAAGTGGAGATATCACAAGCTTTTTAGTAACCGCTGGAAGAAGTGGACAGGTAAGAATATTTTTTTAACAGTTAAAAGAATTTTAACTCCGCGTAGCTATTCATGCGATACTTTCAAAAACGCCATTAACTTACGTAAGTATTTTTGAGTTAGTGGTGTTTTCATCTAGGGGTGCGACATATTAAGTATGTAATTATCGTCTTAAATATTTTTTATAAACACCCATATTTTCATTTAATCGGCCAGTAACAACTAAGTACTTTATTTTGGTAAATTACAGTACAGTGCAACCTTAATATAACAAATATCAATTTAACGATTTTCTCGATTTAACAACAACAAACCTCCTCCTCTTATACGCTCAAACCTAGTATGTTTTAAATAATAACACAAGATTTATTGTTTTGTTTCAGTCGGAAAACAGTAGTGACAACATCACGACAGCTACAGTTGATTGGGTGGTGAAAAAATATCTTCCCTTCTCATTTTTCGATGACGAAGCTACACAAGTATATTTTCGACGTATTTGCCCTAATATGGTGTTTCCTAAAAGGTCTACACTTAGAAGGAAAGTCAAAGAGCGATTTGAAGAGCTCCAATTGAATCTCAAGGAACGACTTCAACAATTATCATCTAAAATGTCTTTTACCATTGATGGGTGGACGTCAATTGCTGGTAGGAGTTACTACGGGGTTACTATTCATTATATAGACAACGAATGGAAGTATCAATCTGTAGTTCTTGATTTTATACCATCACGCGGTCGACATACTGGGGAAGATATTGCAACGATTTTCCATGAATGTTTATTGGAATATGGCATAATTGATAAAATACAAGGTATCACGGTCGACAACGCAACTGCAAATACCAAATTTATGTATGAACTGGGCAAACAGCTGCCGCCACACTTTGATTCAGACAATCAACATTTCCGGTGCTTTGCTCACATTTTAAACCTTGGTGTACAAGATTTATTAAAGACCTTAGCATTACACTGTGAGTCTGACACTAACGCGCAAGATCAGCAGTACGAAGACTATGTAGACGAAACTGAGGATGAGGAAGATGAAGAATCTGCACCAAATATTGCTGACTTGCGTACATCTGTAACAAAGTTACGCAGTATTTCCAGTAAAATAAAAAGAAGTGAGATAGTGAAGAAGAAGTTTCAGTCTGCTTGTGAAGCAGCTGGCGTGCCATCAAATCTAAATGCCATTCTTGACTGTCCAACGAGATGGAATTCCACACATGATATGATTGGATTTGGTTTAAAAGTGAGAGCGGGCATTGACATATTGTGCAGTTCTGTCACCGAATTAAATGATTTTCAAATCACAGCTAATGAATGGCAGGTACTCGAAAAATTACATAAATTTCTAATAAACTTTAAACTTTTAAGTACAAAACTTGGTGGAGACAAATATGTTACATTACCGCTAGTCATTGTATCATTCAATCTCTTGCTAGATAAAATTGAATCCATGGTAAAACAGTTAGATGAGAAACCTAATCGATCTGAAGTGGATGAAAGGCTCATTCTATCTTTCCAAGCAGCTCGAGACAAAATGCTTAAACATTACAAGAAGAGCAACTGGATTTATTGTACTTCTTTAATTTTAGACCCAAGGCATAAGGCTCAGCAACTTAAAACAGAAAGTCTGCGCAGGTTCAATGAACTTTATGAAGAATATAAAAGTCTACACTCACTGAACAAATCTCTGGAATTACCAGAAAAAGAAAATAAAGTACCTATGTGATGAAGATGAAGACGTAATAGACTTTGATAAACTCTATGAATGTCCCTCGACGTCATCTGGATCTTGTCTTCAAGGCTTAGTGATAGACGAGTTGGAGGAGTACCTGAGAAAACCAAGAACTGCCAGCTCGGAAGACATTTTAGATTGGTGGAGGACGCATGAGACAGAGTATCCGATTTTATCGAAAATGGCCCGTGATTTTCTCTCAATACCTGCAACTTCAGTACCTGCTGAGAGGTTATTTTCTAAAGCATCATTAGTAATTAGAAAACATAGAAATAGGTTAAGTGATGAGTCAGCCAGATGGTTACTTTGTATTAATTCTTGGTCAAAAAAATTGATATAAAGTATCATAACCTAATGATAAAGCTGTTGATTTGTGTTGTATTTTATTTTTTATTCAAATAAATGATAAATCGTAAAACTCTTTTATTAAATTTCTTATAAGTTGAGGGTTCAATCTCTTTCTAGACAGATAAGTATTGTTCTTTAAAATACAGTCAAGTTATTGTAATTAATTTGTTTTTTTACATGTTTTAGCAAATGTAAGCTTATAAATCATAAATGTTTATTAAGAAACAGTTACTTCCATGGAAAACGACATATAGGTCAGTTGATTTTTCGAATTTCTTATCAAATCTTCAGTTATTTATTAATCTGCTTGATCTTTACTATGGCTATGTTAATTCAAGCTCACAATGTTCCAATTCTAATACGTTTTTCTAAGATTTAAAGTAAACTTTAATAAATAGTAATAGACTAATAGGTAATTGCAAGACTTGCAAGACTCTTGCTGCAAGACCAAGACCAAGACCAAGACTGGGAGCGCAAGACCAAGACCAAGACCAAGACCAGGTGTATTGGCGCAAGACCAAGACCAAGACTGGCTAAGTCTCGTCTTGTTCTTGCATTTGGGCAACACTAATTCAAAGTGAAATTTAAAATGAAAATGTCGGTTTTATGAAAAAAATAGTTTTTATTGTTGTTAAAATTTATCGCTAAAATATTCGTCAATCGTGTAGTAGCTTTTGATTATCAGAAATTGTTTTAATTTATTGATAAAGATATTATTTTTATTTTTATTTTTTATGTATTCCGGTAGCTTATTATATATTTTAATGGACATAACAAATGCACTAGAAGAGTGCATTTTTAATCGTGAAGTGGGTATGTTCAATCTGTTTTTATGTCTAAGTGCAATTTGTGTTTGGATATCTCCTCTTTTGGTATAGAATTGCGGATATTTTCGTACAAATTTACAAATTTCAAGTATGTAAAGGCAGGGCAGGGTTAATATCTACTATTACTATTATGACTATCTACTATTATGACTCAAAGGTTAGTAATGAGTGCGTCAGCAGTTGTTTAATAACGTAGAGAGGGCGTTATGATAAGTGATTGAAGCAAATCTTCTACGTGCAATAATACAGGGTGGCCAACTCGAATGTGTACAATAATACAGGGTGGCCAACTCGAATGTATGCAACTTTTTTGGCCACAAGTTTTATTTGGCGCTAAATTTTACTTGTCTGATATGCACTACACATAACATAACATCACGCCTGCAATCCCTAAAGGGTTAGGCGGAGGTGTACCTATAAGAAGTACACCCACATTTCGCCAGTTATGTTTAAGTCCCATGTAATAGCGGGCGAGCCTATTGCCATCTACCGGACACAGATCCAGACTTCAGGCTGCTACTGAGAAATTCTAGATGGAAAAACCCAATAAAAGTTTACCCGACCTGGGAATCGAACCCAAATCATGCTCAGCAATAGCGCTTGCGATCACTATACCAACGAGGCAGTGATAAGCACTATTTAGTTAAAATGTGGCAAATTCGTTATGTACCATTTATAATACCATGACTACCGCATTAACCTCAGTAATTTTATCCTAAGGTTCCGGAACAAACGATTTGTAAATAAACAACATTTTCACTATTGTGGAGAAGGGCAATTCTCTTTGTCGGGCTGGTTAATAGCTAATTTGACCAAACTGTTCATAATCGGACATTACTAAATCAGCCATTAAAATAAACATCGATGTTAATGGTATTTATGTTCCACAAGAAAAAAATAACAAACCTGGCGTTAGGATGTATCATTCACTCTTATATCGGTCAGTTGTCAAAGCAACCAAAATAAAAAGTCGCAATGTCACATGTCAATGTTCACTGACATTGCATCATTTTAGCTAGCCATATAGAAGTATAGACTCGCTGTTTCGGACGGTAGGGGTACGTCCAGTACCCGATATTGACCTGGGACAATCTCCCGCGTTTTTGACGTGCATTCTATTCTACCTGAGTCGAGTGACTCTGCTGGCGACACACGTCACCACGCACCCCTGAAGGCGTATGTATGGGTACAAACCACAAGGACCTCGATGAGAGACGGGTAGCGAAGAGGTGGTCAAATAAACTTTTCTTCTTGATTTACACTGTAGATTTATTACTTATCACTTATCGCTAGTAAGCTGCGAACTGAACTGACCAACTATCGCTAAAACTCGCTCGTTTTATATACAATTTGTATGGTTTTTCCCCAGCGCTAACATGTTGTTTACTGTATGAAAATTGCAGCCGGGTAAAACCCTGGTATATTTTGATATTATACAAATCTATGTTTCATGTCGTCGCCAACACTCGCGTTTTTTATTTAGATGGTTTTGAAAACTGACTAAATGTCGGTTAGTAAGTTAACGGACCTCTACGGCAGCAATTAAATTTAACGCTTGATTAAGACAGATTAGCGCATGGTGAAACACTCGCTACTCTTAATGTCCCGTTAACATTTTAACAGAAGATTAAACTAACTAACATGGTATAGTGAAACTAGAGCTTACTGACTTAATTACACCATTTTTCCTTAAAGAGGCATGGACATGTGCTGCTGTTACTGCTACAGACAGTAAACAACGCTAAGATATTTAAAAAAAAAATCTAATCAAGCAGTTAGGTCTAGAAAAGACGTGGTTTCAATAAGGCGGAGCCAGAAACCATGCAGCACGAAACATAATCGAAACTTTGAGAGGAATGATTCCGAAACGATAAGCAAGAAATGTTGACATTAATTGACCCCAAATTCATCAGATCAGACAGGTCCTGACTTTTTTCTGTAAGGATTATATAAAGGAACGTGTCGTGGTCAATTGTGAACACTGAAAGCAGAACATTTGTCTCTTATAGAGGAATACCTAATAAAGTATGCGAAAACTTGGTGGAAAACACGATGAAAAGCGATCTCAATTTCAACCAGAAAAAGTTGGAGATTTGGCGGATAATGTTACAACAAAAAACAAAATGGCCAAGCATGTATTATTAAATATTTTTATATATTATATTCATATTATTAAATAATTATGGGAAAATATCCAATAATTTTCGTTTGTAATAAAATATAATCTTAATTTAAAGTTGTATACTTCCGAACAGGCCACCCGATTAATAAGTCAGTTCGTCTTAATAACCTCTTCTATAGAAGCCAGCTAAAATGCAACTAGGTCGAAGTTCATTACAGTTAGGAAAGTTAAATAGAAGTTTCTTCCAATAATAAGATTAAAATATTGAAAAGATAACTACTGCTATTTAAAATAAGGGGAAGTATTTGCCGAGGGAGCTATTTTTACAAAATTAAACACGTTAAATGAAGAAACTGCTAAACGTTGTACCGTCATATCTACGTTGACGTCGTCGCGGGACTTGCGCGCTCCGAACTCTAGGTCTGTGCCGGTAGAGTTTACTTTTCCGAAACGGGTCTAGGATGAAGACCCAGACCAAGAGAGATACCCGCAGGGCAGCATGTGGCGAGCTGTTGGGCAGTAGCCACCCCACGGATCCTATCTCTCGGGATAAGTATTATTCCTCATCTCTGGCTTGCTTTTATTGACCGGCCAGAGGGAACACTGACGAAGAACAGAGCCCCCACCTCGTTCTTGCCTTTATTGGCCGGCTTGAGAGGAGATTCGCAAGAGCAAACGTGCTCGGAGGAAGGAAGTATTCCAGTGAGATGCTGGTAGGGGTCTTGACCGTACTTCCGGGATTGTCCTCATAGCCGTGGAATACCTCTCCACTCCTCATAAGCACCTCAGAACATGTTGCCCCCTTGTCACTACGACACTATGTGCTAGCGACCATTTTCGGATGCCCATTATTGAGTGTGTAAGTCACCCCCTGCCATTTTATCCTTGTATTTATAAAACATTGATCAAGCAGGGGCCATAGTCCTTCCATAGTTCTAGGTAATCAGTCCACTTTAGCCACTCAAACCCATAGTCTAATATCTTGGTTTTCATATTCTGCAATAGTCCTACACTAACCAGAGGTTGTCCTTGGATGCACCTGCATAGTGCATACAGGGATAATCGTCGGTTGGTACCTCATAATATAATTTAAAACGTCTGACGGGCCTCTGCGAGTTGGTTTCGGCCCCTCGTACGCCTTCCAAAGGTCCGGGACCCCAGGGTCCCGAAATATGTAAAGAATTATAATATTAATAATAACCATTTATTTCGAGCAACAAGACTCATAGTGTTAGTAACAATATACGTACAAACTACGTTAGTAATACACTTACAAAGACAAAAACAAAACCAAAAACAGAAACAGATTGTGATAATCACTGCCGCAAGGTGACAGGCCCAGCCGAAACCTTGCAGCAGTGGTTCACAAACGCACAATCAAGCCTGCTTGCATCATACACAGGATGCTGTTGGTGATACCTCGCACCCCACGCACCAAGGAAGCACACCGCTTTCACATCATCGTGTAGAAACAGCCCACATGAGCTTCAGCGAACATCCCTGATGCGCTGCAGTATTGGGGTAACACCATCAGCACCCTGAATGCGTTATTGTAATGAACGCGAAGGATGCTGTATGATTATTGAGTATAATGAATCCACAGATAGCAAGTGTAAAAATACGTGCAGTAAGCACTAAATATAGTGCGCTTGACCTCTTTAGAGGCGCCCCTGAATCTGCGGGCAATCACACACAGCGCCCTCCGCTCCCTGTCAATATCCTCATCGTCTTTGAGGCCAGTGGTCAATAAGTGACCCAGATATTTAAATCAGTCTACCCTCATAAGAGGTATACCGTTCAGCCTCTGCTTCTGGGTATTTATTTACCCCTGGCCCCAAAGACTATGACCACACTCTTCTTAATGTTATATGCAAGACCATGTAGTCTGGGATATTGCTCGCAAGTGCTACGAGTGTCCTAAGCCCGCAGATTGACGCGCTCAGCAGCACCATGTCGTCGGCGTAGGTAATGTTACTACAACACACGCCATCAATATGACATCCGACACGCATGCTGCTAAGTGCGCCAATCAGATCATTCACGTATATATTGAATAGCGTAGTCGAGCATAACCCACCCTGCCTCAACCCGCACTCCAACCCATACGGCCTAGACAGGGCACCAGCCCACCTCACACTATTGACTTGGTTTCCATACCAGTATTTTAGAATATTTGTCACCTGTGGCAAATTGACCTCTTCCATCTTTCTCCATAAAATGTCGTAGGAAACCAAGTCAAAAGCCTTGCTCAAATCAAGGAAACATGCGTAAACTGGAGTGTGGCGATCCAAGTACTTCACAGTGTGCTTCACACGCAATATAGCGCTGTCAGTAGATAATCCAGATCTCAAACCGTATTTGCTATCGTGAACACGTATATGACTGCTAAGTTGAGCGTTAAGCATACTGTCGAACACTTTCGACATGATTGTGGCAAGAGATATTGGCCTGTAATTGTTCTTATCGCCTATGTCACCAGTCTTATTTTTTACCATAGGCACCACTGTTGTTTCATGTCACTCGGCATATAAGCATGACCCAGACAAAACGTTAAAAACATAGTCAACACTCTTGGCAAATGCGGACCAGCAAATCGGAGATGCTCAATGCTGAGACGGTCATGACCAGGAGATTTTCCTCGACGCATCGCGTTAATTCTGTTCAAGAGAATTTTAGCAGTAATTTTAACTCCTAAGTCTTTCCGTGGCTCAATATTGAGCGTCAACCTAGATGGACCTAATGGTAACTGCGCACTAAAGTGGTCTACAAAAAGGTCAGCTACTTGTCTAGCATCACTCACGCCGTCGACGCAAACAGGGAGGCCAGGCTTGCCCTTTACTCTATTTGTATGCTTCCAAAAAGATCGAAAATCGTCCTTTGAATGCTGTGAAGCTATAATATCCATTTTAATTTGAGTCTTCAACCGATACTTAAATATCCTTCTAGCTTCACGCATTTCATCAAAAATATGTCCTGATGTCGGCATACCGTTATCTATCCAGCATAAAAATGTACGCCTAGTGTCCCTATGCGCGCCGCTCACATGCATGTTCCAGCCCACGACTGTTCCTCGCTTTCTAGGACTTCCCCCATATGTTATTGTCTCGGTAGCCGACTCGCACAACGCACTAACAATTTTACCATACATCGCAAATGCCATTGAAAGTGGCCAGGGTCATTACAAGTCAGACCACTACATTCTCTAAAGTTATCCGGGAAGTCAATAAGTCGCAATATTTCATGACATTTTATGCTATACGCATGAATCCATTGACTTATATGTTACTTTTTTTTAATTAATGCATGAATCTAATATCTAATAACTCCAAGTCCTAAATTTAAATGCACCCATAACCAAACCACAAACAAATTAACAACTGATTACCCAATGTTCAACAAAGTCCGTGTCTGTTTAACAAATTTTAATTATCTACTCACCGACCGAGGCATTTAATGCCGATCGTAAGATAATTTACTCAGCATTAGAATATCAAGTTTTGCGAGTAAATAGCGACGATCCATAACAACCTCATCTTTTATGTATTTTTTTTGAACTGCTCTCCAGTGTTTGATGAAAGCACGGTTTCGTTTGAAAAAATATTTGCTTATTTTGAACCTTGAACGTTGTCGAGATAAGCAGTGTATCGATTAAAGTGCATTTTAAAAAGCCCACAATTATTTTTATTTCGCTTTCTTTATGGGACCTAAATGTTACTTTCTTTCATTATTTGATCCATTTCTTTTGTTGATTATTCGACATTCATATTATTTCGCATCCCTCAAAGTTTCTCTTACAATTCCCATCATGTTTACCGCAAATAAACGCATTTTCTTTCTCTCTGTGTGGTTTTATGTATCTTGCTAATTCCGCGTGATGTGAATAACAATTTCCATCACGTACTGTACGTAACTAAGGTGTCAGTCACTGCTTGTTCACTGGCTAAAGAACCCGATTCTTTGAAGCGGAAATATCGTCGCCTTGGAAGGTAATGGAGCTATTCCACAAAACTACACTTCAGAGTTATGGACGTTTAAAAAATAAATGATGCGCGTAAGAACAGTTATTTTAACATAAATCAGCGTCATATAGTATAAGTCATGATATCAGTCTGTTAGATTTATTGACTAATATAAACAATGGTTCTTTCTCAACACGTTAATGCACTTAACTCCATTTCGCAAAAATTGTGGCTTAGCTCCATTGCCCTCCAAGGCGACGATATGTATGTTACACATTAAAAGCGTTTACGAAGTACGGCATTTCATACAAACTTTCAAGTCCTTGTTTTTCGAAATGAATGAACCGATTTTAATGAAACTTCATACGCATAAGCAGGATACATAGGTCTAAAAAGTTAGCTAAGAACATTTTCGAAATGTCTTATTTAAAAAAAGATAATTGGAAATCTCTGTTTCCATGGAAAATTCTATGTGTAGTGTATGGTAAATAAATAAATAATTATTTTATTAAAAAATGTGGGTACAACTCATCTATCTTAAACAAAAACACAATGTACAAAGTTTTGAGTATTTTAAAGATAGAGTAAATGACAATGTCTATGCTAGTATTAACTGTGTGACAGACCCCGGCGCCTTCCTCCTGTAACAAGGTATATCGTGACATAAGTTTTGTTGTAGTAATATGATAATGATACAAATAGTTTTGGTACAATTTAAGTTACTCTCATGTAAGTTTAGTGAACAGAATAAACATTGAATTTAATTGAACATAATTGAAAATAATAAGTTTTTTTTTTATTTAAGATAGGTTTGCTCTTGACTCTAGTCTAGGTCAGAGATGACAGAGACAAAGTCGACGATGGAGCGAGCTTACCCAGAAGAAGCCTGTCAACTCTCACTTTGAAGAGATCAGGGTTGTATACGTTCGGAAACACAGACGCAGGCAGAGAGTTCCACTTCTTTGTTGTGCGCATCACAAAAGACATTTGGAAACGCTTAGTGCGTATTTTTATGATAACGTAGCGCCGCGCGATTTTGCTACGCGACGCTTCATTACGCTACGGCGTAGCTGGTTCTTTTTCATCACATGGTTTCGTAGGCTTCGGAATGTTTTATGATTTCTGTGTGACTGCCTCGTTGGTCTAGTGGTCTCAATCGTTACTGCTGAGCATGACTTCGATCCTGGGGTCGATTCCCAGGTCGGGCAGTGTTATTCGGATTTCCCATTAGAAATTTCTCAGTGGCGGCCCGGTGTCTGGATTTGTGCCCGGCATTAGGCTCGCCCCTATTACATGGGACTTAAACATGACTGCCAAAATGTGGGTGTACTATAGATACACCTCTGCCTAACTCTTCGGGTATTACAGGCGTGTTATGTTATATTAAAACCAATCAATTTAATGCTTACTGAAATATTGTTCAAGTAATGTTATGGGTCCAGTTCAATCACCCTAAATGTAGTTTAAGCATCTTTCTCTCGTTTATTTAAAATCTAAATTCAATTATAGTTAAGCCTTATGTCCATAAGATTGGTTAATGTTATTTTTGTCAAGAAATCGTCAACAAGAGAACTTTAGACCGACACCGCGCGGCGCGCGCGCGCAGCGGCGCCCTCATCGTTTGTTTGGTTATTGCTTTTGTTTTAGAATGAAAATGCAGAAAATAAGCATGTTACGTTGTGCTCCACAAGATTATACGTTATTATTATTATAAACAGTAGTTTCACATTGTTAAGTTTTATCATAATCCTTAAAACGGAGCTTAGTGGCCACTATTTTCCATTTTAAGGAAGATGAGGGCGCAGCTGCGCGCGCTGTGTCGTGTTAACTTCGATCAGTTTATTGATCGAAGCGTTTTAATGCAACTGCAATTTAAAGACATCCTTTGTGACGAAACGAGCGTTTGAGTAACATCAAACCCCCGTTTCACTAGACCAACATAACCCCCATTTCAAGCAGCAAACAATGCCTGCTGACAGTAATGCTGAAATGGACCTTTTTAGCGCAGCCGTGAGGCACACTATTGTTGTTAAAACATTTCACTTTTTTTAACTTGTATTTTGTGTTTGACGAACTATTGCCAAATAAATGTTATTCTTTCTTCTTTCTTTCAAATGAAACGGTAAGCAGTGTTGTTGCAGGTAACGTTCCTGATGATGCCGCTGGAGATCGCGTGGGCGGGCACGGTCCAGTGGCTGGCAGGGGACCTCATGTGTCGCGTCATGATGTTCACAAGGACCTTCGGGCTGTACCTGTCCAGTTTCGTGCTAATTTGTATCGCTGTTGATAGGTGAGTAATGTTTCTTTTATAAATTGTAATTTCATTATTTTACTAACTGTTTTGTGCTTGTAAATAAGGAATGGGTAGGTACAGGCTTAAGATTTTTTTTTTGTGGATGGGAAATCATCAAATGACTTCTCCCGCTCTGGGCGGAGCGGGAGGGCGTGTCAGACTTTTACTGACTAAAACCCACCCGTGTTCCTTCTGTTGCCTGTGCCCGCCACGGTAACTCTTTCGAACATCCCGTAACCCTGGCTGGCTTAAGATAAGATTTTAATTTGGTCCTTTGGTATCAGTTTTTTTTTCCTAGGAATTAGAAACAGTATGGAGACGGTCAAGGCGTGGATGATCATCGTTAATTTAATTTAACCTCTCAAATGTCGTGTGAACTCCTTATGTTCTTAAGCAAAATACTTTCGAAACTACAATAAATATAATCGTGAAGACCATTGAGCGCTCACATACAAACGGCTCCTAGTAGGCGAATATTTGACGAATAAATCATAAGTAAGAATAAATGACCCAAAAAAGGTAAATTAAATGTTAAATGTTGATAAACGAAAACATTTTAAAAAATCATTTTACCATTCATCGAAAGATCAATAGGTAGTAAAATCAGAGATACTTATGACGTCATCACGAAAACATTATTCAAAATTACGATAAGAAATTAAATTAAATTTATTTATTTATTCTGTATTCAGATACCTACGTCATGTTTTTTAAATAAATAAATAAGTATACCCTCCTACCTACTCGTCTCAAATATTATAAATAGCTGGTTGAAACATGTGTTCCAGGCTTTATATTCATGCTAAGAGCACCTACTTGTTCCGTAAAACAAGAACATTTGACTTTTTCCGAAGAACCCTCTACAGAGTCATAAAGTTATAAAACTGCTTTGAACTTTCAAAGCCCATTCGCTTTGGATTTTTTTGATATCCGGTCCTAAGTGACTCGGCCTAAGATTTCTAAAGTACTACACCACACACTTGTAGTTTCAAGCAACCTGTTAGATGTGCACACAGGGCCAATTTTTAAATCGTCAGATAACTTTCATCTGAAATAAACATCGTGGATAGACGATAAAATAAATATAGTGGTTGGATGATAAAATAAATATAGTGGTTGGACGATAAAATAAATATAGTGGTTGGACGATAAAATAAATATAGTGGTTGGATGATAAAATAAATATAGTGGTTGGACGATAAAATAAATATAGTGGTTGGATGATAAAAATAAATATAGTGGTTGGGCGATAAAATAAATAATATAGTGGTTAGATGATAAAATAAATATAGTGGTTGGGCGATAAAATGACATGACATAATGATGAACATGATATTTATTCAGATTTGTTAGTGTAGTCGTAATGGCAATCATGTCATTTGGTTTAAACAGCGTTTTAATTTTAATAATTTTGTTTATCTTTTGGGCTCAAACAATAATTATAAAAAGATGATAGCGGTTAGACCATAGATATGAGAATTATATTTCTGTGGGTTAGACAATATCCACACAAAAGCAGTCACATCACAATTTTCATTCCTCAAATAACACTTATATGAAGATTGAAAAAGCGGTCATATTTAAAAATTACAAAACTGGAAGAATTTTAGTAATTTTATTAAGTTCACTTAAGAAAATTATTAAAATTCTACCAGTTTCTTCACACTCTCAACAGGCGGAGTAGTAGCAGGAAGTAGATACCGCTTAAGAATAACCTCCTGGTAACTCGATACAGCTGCCTTCAAATCCAAGGCCTTGCTTTGACTACTTCAAAGACATTACTTAAATGTCTCATGTCAAAGAGTTTTCCTGTTTACCTATATTATTACTAACAGTTTTGTTTGTTGTAAAACAGCGTGGCAAGTACGTAAACTAATAACAGAGTGGAGGTCTTTTGAGTATCCAAAATTGACGACTAATTCTCCAAATAACTTAAGGCAAGGCAAGCTTTTAGAATAATTATCTCGTTTTAATTATCTCGGTGACTACTTTTGTAATTTTAAGTAAAAGCTTCATATAGGAGAGTTTCTACTAAGTGAAACTAATTGGAACACTGTATTTTTTTATTATTATTTATTTAAGATAGGTTTGCTCTTGACTCTAGTCTAGGTCAGAGATGACAGAAACAAAGTCGACGATGGAGCGAGCTTACCCAGAAGAAGCCTGTTAACTCTCACTTTGAAGAGATCAGGGTTGTATGCGTTCGGAAACACAGACGCAGACAATTATAGGCAATTATAGTAAACTAGGTACTAAGTTTTTGTAGCAAAACAGAAGAAGAATATTGCCAAGCTTATTTCCGTCCTATCCTCTCCGTTGTCGACCGACCTCCTAGAGGTCGGTAACAATAGAAATTTAATTGTGTCGCATAATGTGATACGTGAAGGTCTATAGGAACCAACATAAGCATAAATCAAGAACGTACGCTCCTAACCTAACACAAAGTGTACCCACGTAACATCTTCCCCGCACAAATAATGACGCCTAAACATGAGTGCCGTCGAGACAGGTCGTCGAACGAGATCTATCAATCAGCTGTCCGGATTACAAGTGCCAAGGTTGGTTCTACTTGAATATATTATATTATTATGCATTACATTCGTGTTAAAATGACCAAAATGTAGGACTGAAGGGTTTATAAAAGTTCTTGTGGAAGTACAGGCACATGATACATTTCAACTTTGCGTTGACGATTGGCAATGCATTGAAAAACCTCTTTGTTATATAACTAGATCAATCAATCTGCCTAGCCAATCAATCTGCCTAGATCAATCAAGCTGCTTAGCTAGTTATATATTCTATTAGGCATGCTGTGGTCTACTATAATTGAAGGAGTACACGTACGCGATACTTTTGTCTTCGATCATTTATTCCACGTGTTTGTGTATATCCTTTGTTGGAGATCCTAAATAAATAAATAAAATAAATAAATAGCCTTTTCCAAACTATCTTGGGGTCGGCTTCCAATCTAACCGGATGCAGCTGAATACCAGTATTTTAGAAAGAAAGGATAACGTTTATTTGGACACAGTTCCTGCAAGACAAAACACAAATAACAAAAAAAAATGTGAAAATAATGTTGTAACAACAATTTTACATGAAGCGACTACCTAGGCAACTAGGTGCCCAATAGATATCAGGTTGCATTCAATCGCGCTGCTATTGGTTCTGACTCTTTCCTTAATTGAGTATCCCTCAAGCTCAAATACTTTAGAACATAAGGTACAGATGAAAGATTCAGTTAGCGAATGAAAAAACTAGAATATACCTACTCGCATAGATAACGCACAGAACTAATGGGTAAACCTTTGTTTCTGTTGAAGTTATCCAGACAAGTAGAAATAATAATAAAAATATTGATTCAGAATTAAAATTGGTAAAGTATTAACATTAAAATCTTAGAAATAATTTACGAAGGTAGATGCCTGTACTAGGATAAACCTAAATCACAGGTTTGTAATTATAAGTCCGTTATGGTAATTGTAGAACAATACAATTCTTAACAACATTTAACATTAGAAGTCTTGAAATAGTGATTAAATTAGATTTATTAATTATTGTATACCTAGTTTACTTAAACACTAGTTACCTTAAAGATAATAGTAATTAAAAAAAAGTCTTATAATAAGTAATTAAAATATGTAATTTTTTATTTAGTTTACGTAAAATAGTTTCTTGCACTTTATAACCTATTTACAGTTATTAAACATAACTGGCGAAATGTGGGTGTACTATATAGGTACACCTCTGCCTAACCCTTCGGGGAAACAAGGCGTGATGTTATGTTATGTTATGTTATGTTATGTTATGTTATGTTATGTTATGTTATGTTATGTTATGTTATGTTATGTTATGTTATGTTATGTTATGTTATGTTATGTTATGTTATGTTATGTTATGTTATGTTATGTTATGTTATGTTATGTTATGTTATGTTATGTTATGTTATGTTATGTTATGTTATGTTATGTTATGTTATGTTATGTTATGTTATGTTATGTTATGTTATGTTATGTTATGTTATGTTACACACATATTTATTTTTATGATTTTGCGTCAGCAGAATTGAAAAGTTGGTTAAAGTCAATGTTGCACGAAATTAAATCAAGTTCGAGGCTCTGTGTATATTCGATTTTTGCAGCGAACGACTAATATGCTCAGACATCAACAAAATCGAGGGTTTGTGGGTCAGTGCAGTGTAATGTTGAGTCATCGTCTGGCCTTGAGTATGACGCTTTATGCGCCCTCGTAGTCGATAGAGTTGATGCCATCGCGGGAAATGTCCGCGATGGTACCTGTATTCCGCTACTTTCCTAGCAGGGCACTCAGCATCTAACGTTTTGTAGTTATTGGGCTTTTTAAAGCGGGAGCAAGTTGCACATTTCAGTAGGTCAGCTTTCTTTTCGCACTCTGACATGGAGTGTCCTTCTTCACCGCAGTGATCACATGTAGATTTCAGTTCTCTGCATATTTTTGCTGCATGGGGCATATTGTTGGAATTTATAGCATCTGGTAACCAGAGGGAATTCCTGACAGGGCAGGGTGTCCAGTTTATAAAAAGTCATGATTGGGATAGTATATGTATATGGCTTTACGTATATAGGCTGGAATTACAATAACGTAGTTACAGGTTGACGCACCTTTTTCTTTTTTTCCCAGATTTGTGGCTTAATGTAACCAAGGTCAAAAAGGACTCCATAGGCATTGCTGGAAACTTTCTGGCTACGTTTTGTTCGTTAATTCAGCTGAAAACTTCAGTTTCAGCCAAAATAGTCGGCTTTCCTAACCACGATCCAAAGTTTGCGCGTGTCGGGTTCGTCGGAGGTAAGTCCAGATGTAGAGAGCTGGACTGCGTGCTTGAGTTTATCAGCGTCATGTTTCGTCTCTGTACTAATAATAACACCTCCATTTTTGGTCTTGCGGATACCAGGTACACCCAGCTCCATTAGATCAGGGCATATGATTTTAAGCACGAGTTATTTTGTTTCATCTATCGTTGGGACAAATAGCTACAGAGTTTAAATTCTTCTTCTTCACCATAATTATCAGCAAACAAAACATTTCCCGCAGAACCAGAGTCCTTAATCGTCTGCTTGAGCTCCGAGATGTGTTCCGTCAGATCGCGATTTTCTTGA
This sequence comes from Fissipunctia ypsillon, assembly GCA_947568875.1. Classification (NCBI taxonomy): domain Eukaryota; kingdom Metazoa; phylum Arthropoda; class Insecta; order Lepidoptera; family Noctuidae; genus Fissipunctia; species Fissipunctia ypsillon. Next base: position 5,997,359 of record OX387659.1, on the reverse strand, counting down.
AGGGCATCATCACATACGATTGAATGGTTTTCTGCTTCAGCAACTGTTATAGGACTGCCATTTGTGAGGTGCCGGAACTTACTTTACAGAAATTTTTATTTTCTGCTCCGATTTCACCATCCACGGCAATAGAGCAAAGTGCTCACGTGCTGTAGTTTCTATAAACAGCGCTAAACACTTTCCATGAGGTGGGCGTCTGTTTATTGACCAAGCTCAAACCTAATCTACTTATTAAATAATTTATTTATGGTATTCTAATTTAAAGTTAGTCTATTGTTGAATATACTAACTTTCAATTACCATTAGAGTATCTACCCTTTGTTGTTGTTAAGCAATTAACGGCCTGCCAAAGCCAAACGCAAGCAGCTGCTACAAGAGTGCGTGTGAGGACAGAAAATAAAGTTTCCTACCTATTGAGTAGTTATTAGAGAATTGGTTTTAAAACATTGTAAAGAATCGTAACGAATCGAACCTTACTAGCGACCTACAATGCTATTCTCTAAGGATACAGCCTTGTGTTGCAGCGCTGCCGCAGCGGTGAAACTCAGTTTATTTTATTTTTTTTATTTATTTATTTATACAATCTTACACTATCTTACATTATCGAGAGTCACCCTCACGGATTCCGCCAATGTACAGTTAAAAATGTCAAGCCTATGTGAGGCACTGTATTGTGTTTAGTATTCACTAAGCTGCGTAAAGCTACACTAGCGCTCAAGGCTCTGACGGCCGTGAGTTAAAACTACCCAACAGCGGACAAATTGACAGTAATGACAGTTCTTCTTACATTTTGGTATTCCTTTAGAAAAAACAGCGACGAAGGCGCTTACGACCTCGCCTACAGCCTCGCTTCTTACTGTCAAATCCAAAAGCTACAATATTCGGGCGTACGCTTGACAAAAATAATAAACTGTACTGAAATATTTCGATTCTTTTTAATACTTATTTGAAAAAATGGCAGCTTGGTTAATTATAAGGCTACATTTATTAGATGAAGCTTGAAAAAGAGATGATTTGAAGAAAGCTCGACAGGAGAAACAAATAAGTAAATTTAAAACAATATCCCGTGATAAAGAGTTTATCCATATTCACAGGCTTTCTGAGGATTTAATTAATATATTAGAAGATGACTTAACTTCATACACACGTCCGCGAGTTCGTTCCAGTGGTTTAATCAAGAGGAAAATAACATAATAATAAATACTCACATTTCACTACGGTATTTTATCCTCATCACAGAACTTACATGCAGCAATCGCATTCATAAATACATATTTGTTACGGTCGCGAATCATATTTTAATCAACATACACCCAGACACTGAGCTGCAAATTGCAAAAATCGTAAGAAAATTTGAATTTCGCGCCCTACCCTAGCGCTTCCCCCTTAACGCAGTATTATTGTAATCTTACTTCAGTATGGGAAAGAGATGGATCTAGACGTCCTGTATCGTCATGTGTCGTCGTCGTCGTGTGTCGTCCTGTGTCTGTGTATGTTTTTTCACACTGAAGTAACATTAAAATAAGACTGCTGTAAGAGGTGGTGGTTAGCCCCCTACCCCAGCTTCGTACGGTTTCTACAACTTGAGAAAATATCAAAATTTCTGTATTATATGTAAGTTTATTATGAACGTATTAAACACATGAATCTTCCGAAATAACACGGTCACACAGACAGACACAAAAAGGAACTTAAATCCTTTATTTGTTACTAATAATAAAGCTGAAGAGTTTGTTTGTTTGAACGCGCTAATATCTGGAACTGCCAGACGGATTTAAAAAATCTTTTTGCAGTTAATAGCCCAAGTCTTGAGAAAGGCTATAAGCTAATTAACACCACGCTAAAGCCCTTAGAACCCGAGCAAAAAGAAAAACAATCAGAAAGAACGCTAAGTGAAAACGACGTATTAGCGCGGTCAGGCGATGCGATGCGACGCGCGACGGGTGGAACGGGGGAACAAGGAATTTCACGCGGACGACGTCGCGGGCAGATTCTGCTCAAAACTACACTATGGCAAACATAAAATACCGTAAAATACACAATTAATACCATTGTATAAATTGCCATTCCAGATACTACGCTATCCTGAAGCCTTTGAACGTGACGTGGGAGGCGCGCGTGCGCAGGGCACTAATCACGGCGTGGGTGTGCGCCGGGCTCGCCAGTCTGCCGCAGAGCTTCATCTTTCACGTGGAGGAGCATCCCGACGTTAAGGGGTAAGAGATATATCCCCTTAATTATGATGGCATACATACTCTCATTCGGTCCATTGCGCGTGTAAGTATGATAAAGGTGAACGTCCACTGGTCCGCACCCGCCGCAAGGTACGCACGGCACGCACAGCTTTGCATGAATTCATATAGCACTGCGTCTACTATCGGTACCACCCACACCGAGCGCTCGGTTACTTTTTTCATACAAAGCAAAATAAAATCCGATGCGTGCCGTGCGTGCGCTGTGGCCGATTCGGACCAGTGGACGTTCACCTTGAGAATAATTTCAACAGAAAAATGACCACTAGATCGCGCACCGAAAGGATCTGACCCATCTTCTATCTTGTTCATAATTTTTAGGGTTCAACTTCGAGCGCAAAAGCAAATTAAAGAGTATATATTGGGGAAAATTGGTTCGAGTTGCTTCGCAACAGGGCGTAGGTAAGGCCGTACCGAGTAGTAAAAAAAAGTGTCTGTTTTAAATCAAAATTCATGCCAGACCTTAGAATCTGAGCCACAATCGACTTGTTCTATCTACAAATAACAAGTGTGATAATTTGTTGAATAAAGTCTGGTCGAACAGCTTAATCCTTCAAACGTAAAATAAATCGAAAAATAAAGTAAAGAGTCATTTTTTTCTTTAAATAGGTAAATAAGTACCAACTATTATTACCGAATACAAAGCGTTTTTAAACCGAAAATATTTTTTTATTACGAACTTTTTCTTTAACTTCTGCGAATTAAGCGCAGAAATAACAACCTCGGCGATTACTCAATCGTTTAACGAACTTATAGGTACCAATATTGTCGCCAAAGTATGTAGGTACTCTTAAACGTAAAGGCTCCTGCAAACAGGCGCGACACGCGACGCGACACAAAGGCACCGGGTGTCTGGCGACGAGCGGTGCCTTAGAGTCGCGCGCGATTCGCATCGCGTGTCGCGCCTGTTTGCAGGAGCCTTAACCCGTTCTAATAATGTTTCCACACCACACTTATTTCTTCTACTCAAAACCTATTCTGGCTATAAGATCAAAGCAGAAAACTAATTCTATTAAAACTTTTCGATTCGGCAGAAAAGTGCGTTGACACCAGATTAATATTCATTGACAATTTATTATGTATTACTGACTGACGAAACCTACTTATCAAAAACCAACCTACTTTATAAACATGTTTGAAACATGTATGAATACTACATATATGTATTAAATTAGAATTGGGTTAGGGTCAATGTATCCGCCTTGGGACTTTGGTGTCGCATTCGATGGTCAAAGTGTCGCATTCGATCAGGTCAACGTGTCGCATTCGATCAGGTCAACGTGTCGCATTCGATCAGGTCAACCTGTCGCATTCGATCAGGTCAACCTGTCGCATTCGATCAGGTCAACGTGTCGCATTCGATCAGGTCAACGTGTCGCATTCGATCAGGTCAAAGTGTCGCATTCGATCAAGTCAACGTGTCGCATTCGATCAGGTCAAAGTGTCGCATTCGATCAAGTCAACGTGTCGCATTCGATCAGGTCAACGTGTCGCATTCGATCAGGTCAACCTGTCGCATTCGATCAGGTCAACGTGTCGCATTCGATCAGGTCAACCTGTCGCATTCGATCAGGTCAACGTGTCGCATTCGATCAGGTCAACGTGTCGCATTCGATCAGGTCAACGAATTGTGACTACTACTTAAGTTTCATGGATGAAAGTCAACGTGTTGCAATAGATCTTGGAAGTAAATTCTTCCTCCTTTTGGTTCCTCAGAGAATACCTTCATTTAGCCTTTTCTTCACTAAGTGCCAATTTCACCAATGAAACTAAACGGGATCAGCACATCTAAGCTGCGTTCAAGAGCTCAATATTCTACAACAATGATGACACTGACAGCTCTTGAACGCGGTTTAGATGTGATGATCGCGTTCAGTTTCATTGGTGAAATCCGCCCTAAGTAGTTCTCTCGTAGACGTAAAGTCAGGGATATTAATTGTTAAGCAAATTGACTACCAACTTAAATTGTCCGTATAATCAAATGTCAGTACAACGCATGAAATGGCTATAACACGGCAAATGGACGTACGGTGTCAATTTGCTTAACAATAAATTTTCTTGACTGAACCTAGTGCCAATCATTTTGTAAGGCGACATTTTAGAGCTCGTCAGCTTTTAAGATTCCGTACGTCTGTTGTCCGATACACACTTGGCCGGTTTTCTCATGAGTCGTGCTGGGCCGTTATTAAAGATTATTAAAAGTTATTCTTTCCAAAGTTATTCTTTAAACCTCTCCACACTTTTTAATTAAAGATTTTGGTTCATTGTTATGATTTATTCCAATTTTTACGAAAATATACATAAAATATGATAAGGTTAATAAACGTACTTGAATACATGAATGGGAGAAAATATGCTAGTAGGTAATGTATGTATATATTGTTGTGTTACATATGTATGTGTGAGTGTGGTATATTCTGCTATAAGTACGTCTTTCATGTTTGAAAGACGTACTTACAGCAAAATCTTAATCTCTCTAATGACCTCTCTAATGAGATCGTAGTCTCGGGAAATATGAGGAAGGGGGGAGGGTTGTAGCTCAGTAATAACAGCCGCACGGGTCGATCGATCAGGTTAAGCTTCGCTTGCCACGGTCGGTCTGTGGTTGGGTAACCACGAGACGCCTCCATGCCTCGGAAAGCCTGCTAAGCAGTTGGTCCCGGCTGTCATTCGTGGATCTTTAACGGTCCTCACGGGTCATCAGTGGCCCCAAAGTCTGACAACCAGTCTTATCAAGGGGTATCGTATTACTCAGTTACTGGGTTGTGGAGGTGAACCAGCTGCATCTGATTAGACTGGATGCTGGCCCCAATATAGTTGGGAAAAGGCTAGGCAAATGATGAGTCTCATCTATATATATAAAAGAAGAAACTGATTGACTGACTGACATATCAACGCACAGCCGAAACTACTGAGACTAGGAACTTGAAATTTTGCACACGGCTTCCTTTTATAATGTAGGGGAGCACTAAGAACGAGTTTTTTGAAATTCGACCTTATAGGTCGAAGGTGGTGAAAAGGGGGATTTCATTTGTAGGGAAAATCTTATTCCTTGAATTAATAAACTTGAAACTTGGCACAAATATTTATAGGAAATAATGAACTCGGTAATTTTTTATTTTTCTAAAATACCCCCCCGAGGGGAATTGGGGGGGGTCAAAGTTTGTATGGAAGAATTTTAACGCGCAGTCCGATTAACTCGAAGCTCAATATTTATACTCAAGATCACAAATAAAGAATAATCTGTATCGGGGTTTTTCAAAAATCAACCCCTGACGGGGTGAAAAAGGGGTAGTCAATTTTACAGGGGAGGATTTTACTGATAACGTGGCTTGATTAATTCAAAAATTGGTATAAAAATCTTTGATTTAATTTATGGAATTATCCGAATCTGTTTTTCAAAATTATATGAAATACAATGTATATGAAAAATTTTATTTATTTGGTTAATACACTTGAAACTTGGCAATATTTGCCACAGAAAATAATAAAGATTGTTGCTTTTAGTTTTTTAAAACAACCCCTCACGTTAATAAACCCTCCGTTTAGGGGGTGTCAAAGTTAGTAAGGAAAAATACTTGAAACCAAAAAAATAAAAAGTAAATGTTTCAGGGTTCTTCAAAAATTAACTCCTAACGGGATGGAAAAGGGTAATAAAGAGTAAGGGATGGATTTTACTGCTTGCTTCAATTAACTCGAAAATGAATATGTCATACAATGGACCGGTACCAAACGCTTTTTAAAAAAAAACAAGCCCTAGGTGTCGTGATGAAAAAGGAGGACACAGTTTATTTGAAAAATATTATTCCTTTGATCTATAAACTTAAAAATTGGCCCGAATACTTTATCATGTTGTTTATTAACTTTTGTTTCTTATGTAATTACATTTTTAAATATTTCTTAAAATAAGAAATATAAAAAACATTTAAAAATATAAAAAAATGTTATTATGTTTGTTGTTATTTATCCAAATAAATTATAAAGATCGTAAACATTACTTTTCGGAAAAAAACCTTTCAAAGGGGTGGAGGTGGCAACACATTTTTTAGAGGAAAGTACGAAATCCACGCGGACGAAGTCGCGGGCAAAGTGCTAGTTAAACATAATTTAACAGATGAGTACACAAGTACGCATTAACGATAAAGATTAACTCTCAGTGAGGATATACCTGACAATATATTGTAATTATATGGTAAAAAATATATATTTTCAGTACACTTGACGACGTAATCGTACACCTGCGTAGTTCACAATAACATCCGATGCTGCGATGAGGTTATCACGTTAATACAGCGATTAATACTAGTTGATATTATTATATCTGTTAAAATAATAAAAAATATTAAATTCTACAAAAAAGGTACAACAAAAACAAAACAAAACGCATTTTCAAACAGAAAAGAAGAAGAAAAAATAATAATAAAATAGAAAATAAAAGAAAATAATAATAATAAAAAATAAAAATAAAAAAAATAATAGAAAATTATGATGAGAGTAATAGAAAATTTCACGCAGTACACCATCCTTGATAATAATTACTGTACTGTGTTGAGTTGCCGTTGTTATCAGTTAAAACTATCTATCGTAAGTTTTAAAAAGCGATTCGCAAAATGACTGACCTGTACGGCAACGGCGCGCACGCGGCATTGACAAAAGTTCATTGACAGGCAAACATTTGATACTAACTTTATGGTATTGCTTTATCCAAAGAATCACTAAAGTGTCGACATAACTGTTCAATGAATGAATTAATTAAATTAACATTTCAAACTTTGGTAGAGTTCAATTTCGCACGAACCGTCACACCACATTTAATGAGCTTGTCCAGATGACGCGATTTATGCGCGAGTCGAGTCGATTTGAAAAATTCTTTTTTTATTTGAAAGGAAATCCCAGATTGGTAGTTTTTGAGTTGACTTCAATAATATGTACACACTTTTTTCACTTAGTGTGTGTTGATGATGTTATATAATTTCCTGACACTGTAATTTACATTGCAAGTAGTGGTATACGACTTTGTGAGGTAGGTACCACAACTAAAAAGTGAAAAATAAAAACTTTTTTGCAATAAAAAAAACAACCGACTTTCAAAAACAAAACACTACAAAGTGAAAAACAACTTTAATTTTGGAAGTCGGTGGCAAAAAAACGAAAATACAAAACCAAAGAAACTGACTTCCGAAATTAAAGTTATTTTTCACTTTGTAGGTGCTGTTTTTTTTTTGGAAGTCAGTTGTTTTTTTTTTTTTTTGCAAAAAAAGTTTTTTCTTGTGTATGTTCAAAGAACGTCGTCGTCTAGAATACGGTTTCATTTAATGCGATATCCTCATCGCCACTTTATTCAAGACTATCGAATTCGACCAGTATTTTTTTTCAGTTGACAATAGTGTCACTACCATAAATTCGTTTGGACATTTATATAAAAAAAGAGGACGTACCAACTAAAAACTGAGCCGATGAGCTTTGCGCTTAAGACGCAGAGAAATGCCAGCGGCCTTGAGTAGTTGAGTGCATATATTGCGTGTTCTGTGCTAAGCTTATTCGTCGTACGCCACCCCGTAATAGGACTCGTCCATCAAGGCGCGCTGTCCCAAATTAGACGCATTATATACATAAAACAAAAGGTATTTTAATAAAACATGTATAGTAAAAGATAAATAATTAAATTATCTTTAAAAAGGTGAAGGTTTCATAAAAATACGCTTGATAGTTTTTGCGTGATTTTCAGCTTTTATCAGTATTAGACATAAATTTACTAATTAATTACACTATGTAATATCAACATATCCTATTCACATAGTAAGTTATTAATAAAATGCTCTAATTTAACTTTTTTTTTTCCTTATCATTAACACTACTCGTTTATACGTGATATTCAGTTTAAAATCATTAAAAGTCGGTTATCGTATTAATCCGACGATAACCAACGACCGACCGATGTCATATGACAAATACTAATTAATGAACGACCAGAATGATCACAATAAACACACACACACAACATTTCATACATTTCGATCTATTAATCTGTGCTTCCCAGAACCTCACAGTAATTATAATAAATCCTCTGAGCCTAGAACCAGCGATAAATGTCACAGTAATCTAACAGTATTCCCTAATGGTTCCAAATATTACTTACTTAGTTTTGTTCGATTATTCGTTCCGATTTTGCATCAAATCTAGTTTCGAATATACTCTGCGTATATTTAACAGCACCCGCATTGCACTAAATTCTACTACACATAATATGATTGCAAAGCGATGATTGTTAGAAGATATTTATATCAATAATGTACTCAATATCATTTGATCTGATGTTACATAAACATAATGCTAACGGGAAGGAATCCTGGTGTAATATTAGCACTGATTCAGACAGATTGTGCTACATTTGCGCCTAAAGTTCAGCCTGTAATCTAGATTATAGTATACATGTTTATGATGCTGATCTAAATGGCGATGATAGAACATGTCTGAGCTGTCAGTATGGAGCTCGTGAATCGGATGTGTGTGATTCAGAGGATAATATGAACAATTGTATAGGCTCTATAGCAAAAGTTTACCCGTATGACCTAACTAATTTACTAAAAAACCGGCCTCGTGTGTATCGGACCACGCACAATGAAGGTTCCGTAGTTGGGATGAGTTTATCCCAAGAACAAACTTAACTTTGTAGTTGAAAAACATGTTCTCTAATACATTCCAACTGCAAATTTAAGTTGGTCAACTATTACTCGTTAACTTGTAAAGCCTTCTTAGCTGTGATAGTTTTCCTTTTAACTTTGTTGTATATACTAACTACCGTGATGATTTTCCGTTTGACTGGCAGTTGGGGAGGGACACTTGACTCTAAGAAAAATTAGCACTTTAAAGCTTAATATGTCAGAAACGGATCCTTTAATCGAAAAATTGTTTGTGTTTGTCACAAACCCGCAATATTTTTGAAAGACCTTTCCAACAACACTCCACACCATGGGGTAGATGAGAAAAAAAACATCCCCACTTTAAAAACGTTTTTTCGTGATTTTATTAGACCACTTCGTCGGCGTGATTAATATGTTTATCCATGCCAAATTATACCTTTCTAGTACTAATAGTCTCTGAGCTAAGCTGCGGACGGACGGACGGACAGACATGGCGAAACTATAATAGTTCCTTGTTGACTACGGAACCCTTAAAACGTGCTGTAGAGTGAACAAAATGCTTACTCACATCGTCATGGCATAACATTTGGAATAACATTTAGACATTGAAATGCCGCGATACCAATAGTTTTTATAAATGTGATCCTGAGATTTAATTTAATCCTCACACAATCACGAAAAAGTCTCCGATGGGTCTGATGAATTAAATGTACGTTTCATTCAAAGTTAAGAAATTTTAACATATTTTATAATAATCAACTCAAGTCTACTTTGAGGGTTCAGATTATCTTTTTATCTACGTCCAGCATGTATAATCCATCCAGCAAGCCGATACTCTGTAAATGTCCATCATCAGCACCAACAAATAACACCGTAATAAAATGTGCATATACGATATCAATAAGCATATCCATACATTTCATGGCCTTCCTTAAGTAAAAGAAACGTTCCCGGCCAGCCGACAGACGCCGATCGTAAAACTGGATTGATGGAATAGGGTTTTGAGCTTGCAACTAACAGACTAATAACATAGAGTACATTTATTTACATAAACATGGCTAGGAACTCTATTTGTATTGAGGGAATTTCCGTTTTAGATATATAAATAAATAGTTTGTGGTACTGAAATAGTTACTTCGTTAGTATGGTATGTGGTCAGGATTTTTATTTCGCTGTTTACGCATTTGGTTTGCAGTATCGCCTATCTATACAAGGTTATTTTAAATTGATAGCTAAACTCGGCAGAAGCTATGAGTATCGATATCTAAACATGATAAAAAAAAAATTATTGGATGATTTTTTTTTGTGGGGTCATCGACCGCAGTTATTGTGGTCACTTGAAATATCAGTTCAAAAAATCGTTTTTTTTTTTGTGTAAACCTCACAGACGTGATGGGTATCGATACCTAAACTCGATAAAACATATTTAAAAAAAACAGTTTTTCTCAACACATATGAACACCACCTGCGGTCGTCGACCTCTCAAAAAAAACATCAAATCATTTTATTTTTTATTTCATCGTGTATCGATATCCATCGCATCTGCGGAGTTTAGGTAGCCAATTTAAAATAACCCTGTATATCTATTTATAATATATATTTATATGTATAATAGGTACTGCAGCCTTGTTTCACTCACAAGGCCAATGATGATGATCATGATGATGATGAAGGCGATGATGATGGTGATGATGAAGGCGATGATGATGGTGATGGTGATGATGAAGGCGATTGTGGTGGTGATGGTGATGATGAAGGCGATGATGATGGTGATGGTGATGATGAAGGCGATGATGGTGGTGATGGTGATGATGAAGGCGATGATGGTGGTGATGGTGATGATGAAGGCGATTGTGGTGGTGATGGTGATGATGAAGGCGATGATGATGGTGATGGTGATGATGAAGGCGATTGTGGTGGTGATGGTGATGATGAAGGCGATGATGATGATGGTGATGGTGATGATGAAGGTGATATGGTGGTGATGGTGATGATGAAGGCGATGATGATGGTGATGGTGATGAATAAGGCGATGATGATGGTGATGGTGATGATGAAGGCGATTGTGGTGGTGATGGTGATGATGAAGGCGATGATGGTGGTGATGGTGATGATGAAGGCGATGATGGTGGTGATGGTGATGATGAAGGCGATTGTGATGGTGATGGTGATGATGAAGGCGATGATGGTGGTGATGGTGATGATGAAGGCGATTGTGGTGGTGATGGTGATGACGAAGGTGATGATGATGGTGATGGTGATGATGAAGGCGATGATGGTGGTGATGGTGATGATGAAGGCGATTGTGGTGGTGATGGTGATGACGAAGGTGATGATGATGGTGATGGTGATGATGATGATGATGGTGATGATGATTACCTGTCTTCCGAAATAGTAGACGAAATAGTATCCTGACATAATTTTGGTATATTCTAACTATTCAACATTGCGACAACCCTGAGAGAGAAAAAAATCGTCACCCGCCAAATAGTCCACAAAAAATGGAGTCATTTTTTTTTCACAACTTTTTCCTACAGAAATGGAATGAAAAATTAAAATACAGCCCACCACTAAATGTAATAAATACAATTTCAATCTTTCTTAACACGCTAAAATTACTAAAGAGCAATTTTATTCATTCAAACTTATTCAGAATTCATTTGAAAGCAATCAAAGATAAATCGATTGCATACATTAATATTCGTATACTTCGCTATTTATATATAATGGCTCTAGATTTATAGATAATGTATATAACACATTACTTGTTCAAAATAGCTTATGTAATGATCATCGTAGTAGTATAGTAAATCTCTCTCAATTAATATCATGGTAATGGTACAATGTCGTGATCGCCCAGTGGTTACAGATAGACGCCGCGTGAACCGAAGAAGCTAAACGAACCTTCGTTTCGCTTCTTCCCAGTGTAGCTGCCCTGGCTTGCACGAGGTCGTGGGTTCAAATCCGGGCAAGCACCAATCTGACATTTTCAATTCATATACAGGGTGTAAGGGACAGCCCTCCGCATACTGATGGGGTGAATTCAGTATATCATACTATGATGACTGGTACATGAAATTATTTCAGGAACGTTATAGGAATACAATAAACCTGATTTGTTTTATTACCTCACTCGCAATGTATCGTTACCGTGGCAAAACGCGCGTAGCGAACGGTAGCGCAGCGAGCCTTCAGCCGCTGAGCATTTCAACATCCATTGCTGATTTTTTATTTAAGCTGTTTTATTTACATAAATGGAGTGCTGCGTACAGAGAATGTAATTTTACATTGAAATAAAGGAATAGTAACTGAAAATACGATTTAAAAAAATTAAAATTTTTCCTGTGAATATTTTCGGTGGAATATGATTCAAAATAAGGAGCTGAATGCACCCTGTTAGTTTGAGGAGGGCTGTCCCTTACACCCTGTATACTTTCTGGGTTTATCTTGGACATTACTGACATCGGTAAAACATCGTGAGGAACCCATCTATTAACATAATAAAAATTACGACTTCCCTAAGTGCCCTAATGTGGTTCGGTACTAAACAGTCGAAAGGTTTGTTGATTGATCGAATATCAATACGATTACAAGTGCGTGTGTTTTTATTGGTTACGTCAATCATTAGGGCTTGAAGTGAGAAAAATGAAAATAAAGGATTTGTGTGTCTCAGGGTCGGCTCTTTATTGTATTACTTGCTCATACTTACACTTAAATAGATCATAGGAAATATAGAAACAATATATACACAAATATTATTATTATACAAGGTGGAGACAACAATACGACAATAAATTGAACTTCGTATATCTAATGACGTTCCCAGTCTGCATACAAAAATTCAACCAAATATATCCAATAGTTTAGTCACTATAGCTAGTCAAATATTGACAAAACCCATAGTCGGGCCATCACTACTATTTAGTTTGTTTGAGAAAATAACATTTTCAATTTCGATGTTAGGATTTATTGATATTTTCAAAATACTCCTATGTATTAGTATTGTCAGTGTTTTAATTTATTGTCGTATTGTCGTCACCATATTGTGTACCTGTAGACTGATGCATTATCAACTCTTCAAAACAGATGATTTTTGTTAAGTAAGACCACCATATTCTGACTTATACAAGATGTAACATAAATAACGCACAACTACTTAAGGGGTCATTGTACGCATCATTGTGAACAACTTTTACTGTGGGACCAAACCTGAAATCGCGAAAAAAAATCTGATGTTCCTTACATTTGGACGAGTTATGCGAACATAAATTCAAACTCAAAACTCAAAGCATTTATTTCAATTAAACCAATTACAGGCACTTTTGAATTGTTAAAGAGTCAGTCAGTTAGTCAGAAAATTGAAGCTAGTCGCCCATTCCAAAACGTAGATATCTATGGAGAAGAATGGGCAAGAAACTCCATGGACACTCTTTTAAATCAAAATTGTTACAAAATCCTGGGTACATTGTTCTTATTGCTTCTATATGTGAGAACAATGTAAAAAATAGATAGTTAAAAACAATTCAAAATATAAGATTAAAAATAAGCCCTGGCAGCTAAGAGATGACCAGTCTCCACTGACGGCGCCCGTTCACGAACATGACGCGTGGATCAGCACCATCCAGCTCAACAATTTTATAGGGAACCGAATGATCCAACATACGCGCCACCATCAGCGAGACATTTAAGTGAGCATGACATACTCTCAACTGCCATACTCTTTCAAGTCAATATACCTACATCATAACATAAAACCGCTCCATGGTACTCACATTTACAAAATTGAAAAGATGCTTCTAATTTATACAAAACTATAGTTTGCAATGATTGTATTAAAAGATTAGTAAACAATAAGGTCATAATGTCAGAAAAAAAAGGGACGCATTTCTTGCAAAAAAAAAAAAAAAATTAACAAAGTCCAAGTGGCTGTGGAGCAGGACCAGCATTTAGCCAAGCATTTTTATAAATGTAGGGAGAACCTGATGTTTTTTTTCGCGATTTCAGATTTGGTCCCATAGTAAAAGTTGTTCATAATGATGAGTACAATGACCCCTTAAATAAATTAAATTAAATTAAATTAAATTAAATTAAATTAAATTAAATTAAATTAAATTAAATTAAATTAAATTAAATTAAATTAAATTAAATTAAATTAAATTAAATTAAATTAAATTAAATTAAATTAAATTAAATTAAATTAAATTAAATTAAATTAAATTAAATTAAATTAAATTAAATTAAATTAAATTAAATTAAATTAAATTAAATTAAATTAAATTAAATTAAATTAAATTAAATTAAATTAAATTAAATTAAATTAAATTAAATTAAATTAAATTAAATTAAATTAAATTAAATTAAATTATTTCGGACAACAGTGATCCATGTTGTGTTATAGCCATAGTCCACGCAGAGATCGATCTGACAAGAAAACATGTTTCCTACCTGAGCAACCTCCGCATAAAATGCCTAATATTAGGGGAGTATAGCTCTCCGCCACAGCTCTCAGGATCTACCTCGCACTCTGCCAGCAGCGACGCGGTATATTTGCGTATTAAGAGGTTGTGCGTTAATTATATTACACCTGTATACAGGACTAGTCATTCACTCTCTGTAATTATAAAAAGGAAGCTGTGATTACTACTAAAAGACACTGATCGGGACGAAAAGGAATGGGTTGGCGATATCCAAGTCCAACTACTAATTTTCTTACTTTTTTACTTCCAGATACTACCAGTGTGTGTCTTACGGCTCGTTGCCGACGGAGTGCCACGAGTTCGCGTACTTTCTGGTGAACATGATCTTGATGTACGTCATCCCGCTGCTGTCCACGCTGTACTGCTCGTCCGCTGCGCTGCTCGAGATCATCCGGAGAGCTAATACTTCTAATGGTAAGCGAAGTTGTTTGCTGAGGATTTTCTATCACTGTGAAAATCTGCTGAACAAGACACCAGTGTCATAAGGGTACAAAAATCTGAAATGCTATCGTATCATGAGGCATACACAATATCTTATGCGTTGATAATAAAAGGACCAAACAATATCCATGTTTGTACCCAAAAACGATGCTGGTTGAAATAATGGTGCGTAAAATTGCAAGCAATAAGTATGCCAATTAATAACAAACAAGAACAAATGTTCATCAATTCACTTATTGCAGTTACTAACAGCCAGAAGGTATACCTGAAGAGTTTCTCCTCGTATTTCACAATAATTATGTACTGCATCTTCGTTAAGGCGAAAGCGCCAGGGTAGCCCGCGAAATTCAAATTTTCTTACGTTTTTTTACAATTTTCAGGTTAGTATTGAGTGGTTAAATACTTATTTGTTGAACATATGTTTGGATCCTTTTGAGTATATGGTACATGCTTATGACGGTAATTTAATAAACACAAATTATAAAAAACTTAAAACATATTTTTCCACTAACTAACTATACAAATAAATATACAAAACAAAAGGAAACTTAGGCGTCGAAGTACTCGTCCGCATTGCTGTCATCCGGAAACGTGCCCAGAAGACTGGCAGCCATTGCCATTCACCAAAGAACGAGCCAGCCCTCTGGTCACGTGAAGTGTCGACCAGTCGGCGAGAAATTTCCGAGGAGGTGACGCGCACTCGGGCCCCATGACCCGAGCGTTTCGACCCCAAACGGCTCAAGTATTGAGTTATATTATTATGTTGATTAAAATATGATTCGCGATCGTAACAAATATATATTTATAGAATTATTATCATTAAAGTCATTAATACTAAGACGAAGTGATCCTATTGAATGAATATTTCATGAAATCTTGATGTTTGAGGATTATACTAACTTACTGATTCTAATGAATATAATTTTATAAATACATATTTGTTACGGTCGCGAATTATACTTTAATCAACATACACATACACTAAGCTGTAAATTGCAAAAATCATAAGACAATTTGAATTTCGCGGGCTATCTTAGCGCTTCCCCTTAAACTTTTTCTTGCGTGATCAATGTAGACGTAATCCATGCTAATATTATAAATGCGAAAGTAACTCTGTATGTTTTTTTGTTTCCTTTTCACACCTAAACGGCTGAACGGATTTCTATGTTTGGCACCTGGTTAGGACATGGGATACTTTTAATCTCGGTAATACGTTCCCGTGGGATAACTTCCGACCTCCACACGGGCGAAGCCGCGGGCAATAGCTGATTTCACAATAATTATGTTCTATATTTTCATAACAGTTTTTCTTGCGTGGTCAATGTAATACGTAATAAGATCAAATATTTCTATGATGACTGTAGATAAGATGCGTCGAAGCGGCGTGGGCATCCTGGGGCGAGCGCGCGCCCGGACACTGAAGATGACCGTCACCATAGTTCTAGTCTTTTTCACTTGTTGGTCTCCTTACTACTGTTATTGTTTGTGGTAAGTAAATAAATTATTAATAAAAGATGTTATTTTTATACCTTAAGGGTCGGTACCAGGTGTTATGGGTTTTGGATAAGTTTATATAGAAAACTTAAAGTAGTAGCCACGAAAAAAAAATGTTTGGCTAGCTCAAGAGTTTCACCGGTCAGTGAAAAATTCAGATTGCGCAAAAATCTTGTGATGATTGTTAAAAAAAATGGAATATCACTAAAAACGTGTAAAAAGCACAGCCGTATAACTTTGGCGTAAATAAAAAGTTACCTAAAAATAGATGGTTAGAAAAAATTGGTGGAAAAAGCAGGAAATTAGGTGACTTCTTATTTACGCCAAAGTTATCAAAACAAGGCAGTGCTTTTTGCACGTTTTAGTGATATATTTTTTTTAACAATCATCTACAAGATTTATCCTTAATCCGATTTTTCACTGACTGGTGAAACTCTTGAGCTAGCCAGACATTTTTTTCGTGGCCACTACTTTAATTTCTACCATAACACGATTTCCTGGTAACTACCCTTTAAATGAACGAATGAATGACTGTTTTAAATTCCTTACAGCTGCTTCCGGTTAGACAAGAAGCCGACCCCAAAATTGTAGGGAAAAGGCTAGACAGATGATTCGATTACAAAACTCTTACTTCGTGAAGATGATACTAACGGAAATTCATTTTGAGAACTCTACTTGATATTCTATCTAAGCCCCTTCTTTTCGATTTTATAAAAGTTCGGTTTTATAAAAGTTGAGCCCTTATGCTACGGCTACACTGTCGCGATAACGCGAACTCCACTTCGCGCGCTTTCTGTTGTACAGCGAGACGTTGAGTGGTGTGCGAAAGAGAGCGCGCGAAGTGTAGTTCGCGTTATCGCGACAGTGTAGCGGTAGCATTAGAAACCTCCTAGACGAAACTGAAGTTTTGGCTGTCCTAAACTACATCAGCTCCTTACCGGTTCTGTGAAGTTTATTTCTCAGTTACGAAGGTTGTACGGTTTAGGCTTGGTGCAATGGTAACCATCATCAACCGATGAATTCATGTAAATGAATCAACCGATCACTATTGAAAGAAAAAAAAACATATATAAAATGCCCACTATTCTACCCAGGTACTGGATCGACAAAGAATCTCTGAAGAGCCTGGACCCGGCCATCCAGAAGGCGATGTGGCTGTTCTCGTGCACCAACTCGTGTGCCAACCCCATCGTGTACGGCGTGTTCAATCGCAACCGGTGGACGTGGCGCGCCGGACGGGTGAGTTACTTTGCAAGTCTCACACCATCTATCTATTTGTCTATACAGGGTGTAAGGGACAGCCCTCCGCAGACTGATGAGGTGAATTCAGTATATCATACTAAGATGACCGGTACATGAAATTATTTCAGGAACGTTATGGGAATCCAATAAACCTGATTTGTTTTATTACCTCACACGCAATGTATCGTTACCGTTGCAAGTAGCGAATGGCAGCGCAGCGAGCCTTTGGCCGCCGAGTATTTCAACATACTTACATTGCTGATTTTTTTATTTTAGCTGTTTTATTTACATAAATAGAGTGATGCGTACAGATAATGTAAATTTACATTAAATTAAAGGAAAAGTAACTGAAACTACGATTAAAAAATTAAAATTTTCCTGAGAATATTTCCGGTGGAATATGATTCAAAATAAGGAGCTGAATGCAGCCTGTTAGTTTGCGGAGGGCTGTCCCTTACACCCTGTATACGTATTTTAAGGGAGTATTTAAGCTGATATCAGACGCTTCACTTTTCGTTCATTTTTTCCTTTCATTCATGATCTTTCACTCGAAGTGAAACATCTGAAAACATAATTAACCAAAAGTGAAATGAATTCTATTAGTGAACCGGTTTAACGATGGTGGATTTCGGCACTCAGCATCTTTCACTCGCCTACAGAGTAATTGAAAAATGAAATGAAAGGAGCGGATGAACTGTTTATTTCTATATAATTTTGTCGATGTCGTGTGAACGTGGAATGAAACAAAAATTAACCTTCAATCGCTCGAACCATTCACTCGAGTGAAGCATCGAATATCGGCAGTCAGTAGAAATCGTGTTAAGGCTCCTGCAAACAGGCGCGACACGCGACGCGACACAAAGGCACCGCGAGTAGCGGTGTCTTTGTATCGCGTCGCGTGTTGCGCCTGTTTGTTTGTTTAAAAAAAAATATAACAAGAAACATCCAAAAACCACTGCTGTATTTTGATAACTTTGGCGTAAATAATAAGTCACCTATTTTCCTGTTTTTTCCACCACTTACTTTTCTAACCACCTTTTTTCTGTTTTCCATAACATTGCTTCAGTTTTGCGTAAAAAATTCGGAAGTTTCTGAATTTTCGCCATAGTAATTTGTATGAAGATTTCGGGCGTGAAAATCCAGAAAATAATCGAATTTTTTTAACAATCATCTACAAGGTTTATCCTCAATCCGCTTTTTTTCCTGACCGGAAACTCTTGAGCTAGCCAGACGTTTTTATTCGTGGCTACTACTTTAAGTTTTCTATATAAACTTGTCCATAAGAAGGTGCCCGGTCGTTGAACATCAAATAGGTACCGACTTTCCTCGTAGATAGTGTTGTCATCAAATCATCCTATCTATGTTGTAAAAATCTCATCGTCAAAATTTAGGTGATGATAGCTTGAAATGAGCTGTCAATAGTGTCAATCTCTAGTACAAGGTGGAATAACAGCTCACTTCAAGCTCACTTCACCCTCTTTTCACGGTGACATTTTTACAGAAGAGACCGGCTGGACCAATTATCCTCAATGGCAGCTTGTGACATTACGGCTTTAGAGTTCAAAATATATTAAAACGAAAATATACTTACTCATCACGCTTGTATACCTAGCTGGAGACGGTTGAGCTTACTCATTCTTAATTCGAACTGAAAAATATTCCTAAGAACTCCAAAGCTATGATATTTTGATTTCCAGAACGTCCGATGTCGAAGCGGCAGCATGAGGCGTGGTTCAAGACTCCCTTACGGTGAATCTATGGAGATATCAGCAGCAACCCTGGCTAGAGCAAGAAATTCCTTGGGAAGCGAGCGGAACGGCCGCGGAGACTCCCCATACAACAACACACAGAACGGATCCCAGAAACATTGGAAAACCATCAACAACAACCATGATAGCAACGGCATGGTTCTTGCCTTATAATTATGTTAAGAAAACCTTTTTGGGAAAGTCACAACTAAAAAATCATTTGAAGTGCTTGGAAAAATCGTAATTCGAAGTTTGAAGGACACGTTTTAAGGTTTTTAGTTTGCCGATAATATGGTGGACGATGCACTTGGATACCACCTTAGATCTGTTTTTGCTGTTTTGTGTTGTTATGTTAAATCAAAGACATTTTTTTAAATTACAATGTTCGTCGATTATTTGATCAAGACTATTCAGTCATTGTTTATGCTCTTGACCAATCAGTGATGACCATAAAATAACGGTTAATAACGTATAACACAAAACGTTATAACGATTTATTTTTATTTTCTGAGCGCGATAACTTTTTGAAATGAGGTTGAATATCGTTATTGAATTCCTATGTGTGTAAAGAAAGCTTTAAGGTGGAGTCTTGAAAACATATCTAGGTCGCGATAAGTTACACAAAGACTTCGGTTCGTGCGGTTTGTGCCATGCCTTGTGAGTAGGTTAAAGTAAATGTAATCGTTGAGTGTTACGCACTGATATGTAACATTCCTATATAAGTGACTTAGCTATAAATATAGTCCTTAATTATTAGCTGATAGCTAGTTTAATGAGGCTTCTTCGATTGATATTGTTACTCGTTATGATGACAATTGACATCGGTTCTCTAGTTCCTCGACACAACTAGGATACTCATGGCTTTCCAGCATGTAAATTTGATACATTCCAATGAGAACACGCTTAAGTTATTACGTATATATTTATTCAATAAGACTGACTGACAGACGATAAGTCCTTAGTAGGTATTTTGATACCAAACACTAATTTTGTTATTTCTTTGAAGGTTGTTTTTGTTTAAACTATAGTTTTAATGTAAAGATTCTTTTATTTTTTTTAGTAGTGTAAATGTGTACCTTGGCTGTGAGGTGATAGGGATTCAGCTCTATACATACAAAGAGATATGAAATTTTTGTACCAAATCTTAATCCTAAGTTTACGCAAGAGCTAATTTTTTAAATAAAAAATTAAATTAAATCGTTCTGTTATTTATGATCCTTAGTAAAAAAAAAACTATTTTCACACAAATATTTATTTAAAATAACATCCATTTAAAATAAAAACAGGGAATCATGAGCCGACATCAATAAATAATTTGTACTTATGCTAGAAAATAAGACACAAACATCAGACATAAGCAGTACATTTGTACTCAATACTTACACGTCATATCTGTATCTATTTTACTGTGTGTACATAAATAATAAAATAAATAAATAAATATTTGGTATGACTACTCAGTATTATAAGACATAGTGCGACAATACATACATACACATAATAACTATAATACATAATCATAACAAAATAAGTTATTCCTTACTAAGTAAAAGATATTCGTGTTTGTAAAGATCCATTAAGTGTTGATAAACTTCCGTTAAAAATAATAATATCTTCATGCCGTGAATTTAATTTAATTTTTAACATCAATTAAAAAACGGACTAATAATAATTAAAGTGCGGACTAGAGACTATTATGAACATTACTTCTACGTACATAAATGTGGTTATATAATATTTTAATGGTAAAATATCTTAGTATAATCCTTATAGCTTACAGCTAATATTTGGCCACAATTAAATGACTTTCCCTCTGCTGTGGTCGAAAACATAAATTATTTTGATATAATTTATTATGTCGTAACTTATTCGAAAACTAGTTTCCTAAATTAAATTGCTTTCGAGAATCACTTAGTAACTCATACACTACTAGGGTCTGTTTCACCAATTCTGAGCAGGAAAAACTTACATCATTGCTTCAATGGGGGCCGAGATTTTCCCTCGAAAATTTTAATCAATAATAGCTTATACAGCTATAGCTCATACAGGTATATATTTCAAAAAGGGATAAAAATTAACATAAAAAATTGTGTCTAATCAGAAAATGGTGGAACAGCAGACAAAATAAATAAATTTTGAAACTACTAACGGAAAATTTTATATCGTTTGTAACGATAAAACAATCAATAACAAATGTATATAAATAGAAGCACAACACTAAGTGTCATGTATTCGTTTGAAACAACTGGAATGCAGGCTGTCTTTAACATTACAACTCTGAAAATTCACTAACAATACAATTTTGGTTTTACCAACAGTTCAATGTTAATATAAATCAACAAATACAGATGGAACTAAGCAATGTAATGAATCAATATTATTATTAAGTGCTTTTTCGCAATAACGAAACTTGTCGAAAAGTACAAAAGATTCAATTGAAATACCATAAACATTGAATAAAACGTAGGACAATAACAAATTAACATCATTGTTGATAAAACCAACTTTTAGCGTATATAATTACAGTACCTACTTACAATACAAACACAGTCTAGATACATTACATACACATTCGACTCGATTCATGTACATTCATACAAAAATAGATGGAAAGTTTCAGCTACAGATTTTTTTAAATGTCTCCAAAGGTAAATGTTCTTTGTGTTACTTTTGCGTGTCGCATCACTATACAGGACCTATCCTATATAAATTTTTAAAGTTCTTTTTAAATTTTGTCTCAAAAAAATCCTTAGAACAAGACAGAAAAAATTTTGTAGTAGCAAAATAGCTAAAAATATGTAGTTAAAAACTTCACAGAGTATATTGAAAGTACAGCTCTTACTTAATCTCTAAATGAGAATATAATTATCTTTAGCGACATGTACACATATACACGAGTCTTGATTTAACGTAGACACGAATATTATAGAGTCGAAAATTCTAGACATAATCACGACAGCTACTTTAAAGATACATAAAATGGCACATATAGAACACACTGACACATTTTATAAGCTCCTTCTAACATTTACATCAATATTATAACCCTAGATAATGGATAATTGCATACATTATTTCGGTAACCAACGTTTGGTACAATATGATAAAGTTTAAACATTGTAACTTGAATAATACGGTGCATAGAGAGCCTTATCACTGTCCAAAAAAACACATTAAAAATATTGTGCGTAAATTAAAACTTGATCTTTGTAGATAAAATTTGATTTATAAATTAAGACAGTATTTATAAAGGTTTGCAATAAAATAAAAAGTATTATAATTCAAACAACAATATTTTACATACAAAAAATAAATCATACATCCCATCACATAATAACAGTTTAAGCTGCAACGTTATTGTTCTAAAAATAACGGTAACTATAACTTCATTTGAACACAGAACAGTTTTCGCAACGCACGGAATAACCAGTTATTTTATGTTATTTTTATTAGGTATTTGAATTTGATTTTGCGAACACATACCTAGACAATTAAAATTAGCTTTTTTTACATTGAAGCAATTTCGCTAATATTTTAAATACGATATGATTTGAATTTAAAGCTTCTGTCTTGTACTCGTTTATTGATTTTTATCAGTATTATTTTCAACCATGACGTTATTCCGTATTCTGTCCACAATAGTCAGCGGAGGACGTATATTTGTAGTATTTTCAGCTCAATGATCGCCTTTCTCTAGTTCAGTGAGCTCGTGGGAAGGCGCCCCTTCCTTATCGTTGTTGATAGCGCGGGTCCTCTCTATGTCTCCTTGGGATAGTGACGTCACTATAATGGCGCCCAAAGCGTCACAAACCACGTTGATCGTTGTACGGAAGCGGTCGCTGGAATGACATTTTAAATTATGTAGATTATATAATATTCGGTATAGTTTAAATGAATGATATTTTTCACAGTACCAAAAGAAACTATGTTGTTATATAGCCACAATAGTAAATCATAGCAAGAACGAAAGATTCCAATGAAAAGTGTGCCAGTAGGTAAGTACCTATAGGTAACATTGCGTAACAGTAACAGTGTATATTGTGACAATAATTAATTAACCAAAGGGCTTGTTGACACAATTCATCAAGCTGCCAGTGAACCAGCTGGTATCAATTACTTGTAATTTCATCCTTATTCACATGTACATAAGTATCTATAATGTCCTACTCGCAGTAGGTAGGTACACGACCCATTTGTTAATATATCACCTAACTAATTAGTTAGGGCAGTACCAAAGACCGTGCATAGACTCATTTGTAGGAATGAAAAAACATTCAGGACTAATCTATTAATGAGACCCATCTTCACAAAAGTCACAATATCTTCTTCAATATTATAAGGAAGAGGTCACTCTCGCAGGAATAAAATGTAACGTTACGAAGATTGGTCGGGCATTTGGGGCCGCACATGTCGTGTTAAAGTAGCCATCATTGTTCCGCTTTAAAAAGGGATAGTATTATACGTTCTGTATAGCTCCATCTTTCTCTCACACTAGACATTGCTCTGATTGGAATAGTAACTTAAGACTTACAGCAGCCAATCAACAGCCAGGATGATGGAGACGTCCTCGGCGGGCAGGTTGACGGTGTCCAGCACCATCACCATGGTGACCAGGCCGGCCTGCGGGATGCCCGCCGCGCCTATACTCGCTGCCGTGGCGGTCACACTGGGGACATTGAACAATATATTACTTCCAAACAATACATAATAGCTAACAATATTAAAATAATAATTAAATGTACCTACTTAAAAAAAAATATATATTGTTCTATAAAAAAACCCATGTCGCTCCATGTAAAATACTGGTATTCAGCTGCATCCGGTTAGACTGGAAGCTAACCCCAACATAGTTGTGAAAATGCTAGGCAGACTGATTGATTTTGATTGTTCTATATAAAAAAGGAGGATTAGGAATCATATCTATCTTCAAAAAATTCGTCCGCATAAACGAATCTAATTCTTCAGCTAAGATTTGGGTAAATACATTATAGGTAGATATAAGTACCTAGTCCCAGGGGCGAAGACTTCATACAACCCGATTCCTATCGGCTTCCCTTCGGAACAACCACTCTTCTTTGTCTGGGTTTATGAGAACTAAACAATTTTTTCTTCGGCTTCCCTCTAATGATTATTGTAGCTGCACCACAAGGTTTAGATCGTACTGTAAGCCGTATGCAATATGATTTGCATAAATTGAAACAGTATTATAAACAATCCAAGTTCCAAAAATTGTTATCTTGCCAACGCCAAAGGCATGCTGATAACATCGATCAATAGTTAGTTAGTTTATTTTTTAAATTAATAAAATGCCTTCAATCACTAACTAAAAAACGTTCTTTATTAGTGTCTAGCGCACCCGGCAGACGGTGTCTGTCCAAATTTCAATACAAAAAACCCATAGAAAACGGACGTTCAGTTTCCCCCAAATTTGAACATTTTCCGGGAAACTATTCAAATTTTTCTTTCCACGAAAACCTTATTCGGACTATTACGAACGTTTTCAAACAAGAAAGAGCCAAATCGGTTGAGCCGTTCTGAAGTGACACACAGCACGAACAACGAACAGCATTTCATTTTTAATATAGAAGATAGTGCGTTGGTCTTGATACTTGGCCTTTTTTTACAAGATAAAAATGTTTTTGAAGTACCTTATACGCGTTTACCCGGTGCGCGTTTTTAGACTAATGGAGATAAGATCATTATTGGTAGGGGAGAGAAGAGTTCAGTCTCACCTGACAGCAATAATCTTTCCAAACGACATCTCGACCTTCCTGAGCTGCGCGATAAAGATGGCGGCGACGGCCTCGTACAGCGCCGTGCCATCCATGTTGATGGTAGCGCCGATGGGGATCACGAACCGCGTGATGCGCGGGTCCAGCCCCATGTCGTCGCAGCAGCCGATCGTAATTGGCATTGTCGCTGAGCTGGAAAATGATGTTAAGACATTTTAGTTAGCGAAGAGGTTAGAGACGAAATAAAATGGCGATATACTTACATAATAGCTCATGATTTTGGTAAGTTAGCAATGTAATCGCTGAAGCTTTACGTCAGAGATATAAATCTATAGTTTACATAGCAAATAGGGCTCTGATACTACTTTCTTAAACATACAGCTTACGAAATTACGTTGTAAAAGCATTCGCGAATACCATGAATTTATAGTGATAAGAAATACAGACCGCCAAACATGTCTGTCTATCTTGAATCAATTGGTGGCTAGAACGATACAGACAATGATGATGATGTATTTTACAAAATAATAATCTGATAATTAATTATATTTCTTTCTGTAAATTCACTTTTATGCGTCAGTAATTAATCATTGATAATAATTAAGCATTATCAATGATCAATTATTGCCTGGAGGAATCTTACCTGGAAGCAGTACCAAAAGCAGTAGCCATGACCTGTCCCATCTTCGCAATGTATCGACAGGGGAGTTTCTTAGTGGCCAGGATAAACAGGATACTCAGGGTTCCGAACCCGTGCAAGAACAGCCCCAGGAGTACCGTCATGAAGTACAGGCCCAACCGACCCACCAGCTCCGCAAATGAATCTATTTCCATGATCTTCGCTGTCACCAGGAAGAACACACCAAGAGGTGACAACCTGGAAGATTTACAAGTTAGATATTTAGGTGCGTGTATGACCAGATGTATGAACGTGAACGAGGCAAAGGGAGTATGTAAGGATCGTAGCAGGTGGCGTTCTGTGGTTTCTACCTACCCCCACGGGAAGAAGGTGTGAGTTTATCTATGGTATATTTAGATAGGCAAAGATTTGGTCACTTTCTTATGTGATCATTCCATTGGCCATTGTCAATAGCCGTTCACACGTTGATCTAATAAAGAAAGTATAAATAGGGCCAAGACTAAGTTTGACTTAATATAAAATATTAATCATAATTCTAGAAGGTCCCAAACTACTACATAAATTGGTACACAATAAGATTCGCTATTCGCTCCCTGTTACATGGGACTTTAATCCTATCTGACGAAAAGTGAGTGTATAAGTACTTTAGGTACACCTCTGCCAAACCTTTTGGGGAAAACAGGCGTGATGTTGTGTAATGTTATGTGAACTCTTGAGCCATATTTACAGTAAGATCCTACGCTCGTAATATTCACACTTCGATGAACTAGCTTTTTCCAGCGGCTGCGCCCGCGTGGATTTCGGAAATTATCCCATAGGAACGTAGGTACTACTGTGATAAAAAGTACCCTGTGTTAATCCAGGTTATAAACTATCTGTGTGCCAAGTTTCATCCGTTCAGCCGTTTTTGCATGATTGAGTAACAAACATAGAAACTTTCACATTTATAATATTATTTACCAGCGACCCGCCCCTGCCTCGCACGGAGCGCCATCTATCGGATCTAAAACTATCCTATTTTTCATGCTGGAACCAACCGTAAACATTCACAAAATTACATTGAAATTGGTTGAGTGGTTTCGGCCATTAGCGTGTACGAACATAGTGGCACGTGATTTGTATATTTGCGGTTGGTCCGTGGATGGGTGACCATCTTTACATACCAATACCCCTCCGTGCCTCGAAAAGCACGTTAAGCCGTTGATCCCGGCTGTTATTCGTGGATCCTTGACAGTCGTTACAGGTCGTCAGAAGCCTGAAAGTCTGTCAACCAGTCTTACCAAGGGGTATCGTGTTACCCAGTAACTGGATTGTGGAGGTCAGATAGGCAGTCGCTCCATGCAAAATACTACGCATAGAGAGAGGCTACGCAAATGATGAATATAGTAGGATATGATGAACTCACCAAATAACCCATCCAGTGATGATCATCATGGCTTCCGATAACGTGTGGAAGAACTCCTGAAGCGGTCGACTCTTATCACCCATCTTGCCCAGAGTGATGCCCAGGACGATGCTGAAGCAGACCAGCCCCAACACATTGCTGCCGCTCTGGTACTCGCCCGTGATCTGATACGTCTCCAATTCACCTGGAAAATGCAGAAATAAAGAAGGATTAAACTATACTCATTTTCGCTTTCACTTTAGTTTTACATTGCCGCTAATATCAAATAGTTAGTAGCTAAAGAGTCTAGTTTTATTAATATACTAGCTTCTGCCCGCGACTTCGTTCGCGTCAAATTTCTTGTTACCCCGACCCACCCCGTCGCATCGCATCGCCCGTCCTCGCTATTAGTTCGTTTCCGCTTAGCGTTATTTCTTATTTTTTTTCTTTTTGCTCGGCACCAGCGTGATGTTAAATAGCCTATAACCACTCTCAAGAATTAGGCTATCAAATGCAAAAAGAATTTTTCAAATCTGACTTGTAGTTCCAGAGATTAGCGCGTTCAAACAAACAAACTCATCAGCTTTATTATTATTAATTAATATACTAGCTTCTGCCCGCGACTTCGCCCTCGTGAAAATTCTTGTTTCAACATAAAATATATTCTATGATACTCGGCAATATTGCAGCTTCCCATTAGTGAAAGAATTTTCGGAATTGGATCAGTAGTTCCGAAGATTACCCCCTACATACAAAGAAATTTAACTTCTTATAGATTAGTATAGATATCAGAAACCCATGTGCTACAATGCCGCTTGGAAGCTGCCCTGTGATGGTCAGGACCTATTGAAATTGTGGCAATAATTGTAAGAGGAAGTGTCCGCACGATATTTGTAGTTGTATTCCATTGGAAAGTTTTCCATATTGCGAATATTGGAAATGCTACAATATCTCAACTAACTACACATAAATATACATGTATATGTATTTGTTAGCATAGCAATAATCTATTCAATTCCTCCTCAGTGACTTAAGACTTGAATTGCTGACTGTTTTATTTGCGAACAAAGACTAGAATCTTTTGTTCACATAAAGAAGAGTCATTCATCATCATTTTACAATAACAGTCATTGTTCTGTTAGCTGTTCATACATTGTGTGCACACGCGGTCGTTTAGTGATCCCACTGATTTAGTTTTTTCTTAAATCAGTGTTTGGTTACTCATGTGAGGTGAGTGAGTTGGTTCTATTCTCTGTGAAACATTACCAATAAGCCTTT
Source organism: Fissipunctia ypsillon (assembly GCA_947568875.1). Lineage (NCBI taxonomy): Eukaryota > Metazoa > Arthropoda > Insecta > Lepidoptera > Noctuidae > Fissipunctia > Fissipunctia ypsillon. The sequence continues at coordinate 5,969,027 of OX387659.1, read as the reverse complement.
CGTAAACATTGTGGATGTAACACACAAGCTGTTAAAGAACTGCAGATTTGTACCTCGTTATATGTTTCTTTCAGGTAGCTAATCTACTCATTTGTTACAGCATATTATATACCCGCATATATGTTTTATAACCTATGGATTTTTTCCTGACGAGGTTCCCCCAACGATCGTGTACCGTACCTAGCTATTGCCGTAGCGAAAATAACATTAAGAACACGTATCATGCTGCGTGTATAATATCTATTTCAATGGTTGTTAAAGAGTAGCAAGTATAACACTTTAAACTAAGATTTATCGGGAGTTAAATAATCGGGAGAGAGGAATAAATCTACCTAGTCGACTTTTAGTGTCGTTCTTGTCGAACACGAGCTTCGTGCGGTAGGACGCGATCGTCGCCTGCGCCAGATTCTCCGGGAACACGTTTCTGAAACAAACAAATCGCAATATGATATAACTAACCAAGAAAATACACAAAAATGTAGTGTTGAACACATTAATATCGTGGAAAATCGCAAGGGTTCTACTAAATTTTCTTATTGCAAAAGAATATAATCCTGTATCAAAATGAATAATGATGTCTACCGCTAAAAAAGTTTGTTCCTTAATCGACCAAGTAGTAGGTAACTAAGTATATCTTTTGACCACTTATTCTCATTCGTTGTTTATAATTATTTCCATTTTCACGCTGTAGATATACCCATAAGAAAGTACCTGTCTACAATGTTAAATGTGAGCAAATATCATTGTAATGTTTGATACAGTTGCCAAATCTATACATACTTACATACATACAATACATAATACATACAAATAAATAAAACTGAAGTGTCTGTTTGTAATCTCTAAAATATCAACTTTTTACTAAATGCATATGACACTATATACGGTACTTATAAAAAAATCACTTTTTATTTTTTTTTGTCTGTGTGTCTGTCTGTTTGTTCCGGCTAATCTTCGAGACGGCTGGACCGATTTTGACGGGATTTTGACTGACAGAAAGCTGATATTTTAAGGAAAAATGTAGGCTACTTTTATTTTAGAAAAATTATTAGGGTTCCGTGCAAAAAATTATAACCCATGAAATTGTGAACAAAAAGTCGGATTTGAAAAATCATTTTTGCATTTGGTAGCCCAATTATCGAGGATGATTATAGGCTATTTTGCATCACGCTAAGACCGTAAGGAGCCGAGCAAAAAGAAAAAAGTCAATAAGAACGCTAAGCGAAAATGAAGTACCTACATAATAGCGCGAGCCGGCGATGCAACGCGGCGTGACGGGAGACGAGGGAGTTATATTATAATGTGTCTGTTATTTTAGTATATTGTGTATCTTACGACTTCCACGCGAACGAAGTCGCGGGGCACAGATAGTTTAAAATAAAAATAGAACGAAGGACGAATCTTTTAAACTTATTAAAAGGTGGTCAGATGTGTCGTGAATGCCACTTCCGCTGTTATTGTTGTGTTTATTCATCTAAACTGTTCAGGTGCATCGGAAGTACTCATAGGCAAACGGTATCTCTATGGCTCTCATCATATGGCTCTCTCTCTTGATGTTGCGGATTACCTAAGCAAAAATAACATATTTTTGATACGGTTTAAAAGTGAAGGTCCTCTTGGCAATATTAATGAGTTTCCTTTTTTCACAAAGAAACGAAAGCTCGGAGCAATCACCAAGTGCATTATTTATACTTTATTTGAGCAATTTGCGGTGGAGCTCGTGGCTAAGTAATAACAGCCGCACGGATCGATCCATCAGGTTAAGCTACGCTTGCTGGGATTGTCCGTGGATGGGTGACCATCTTTACATACCGAGACTCCTCCGTGCCTCGGAAAGCACGTTAAGTCGTTGGTCCCGGCTGTCATTCGTAAATCTTTGACAGTCGTTACGGGTCGTCAGAAGCCCGAAAGTCTGACAACCAGTCTTACCAAGGGGTATCGTATTACCCAGTAACTGGGTTTTGCAGGTCAGATAGGCAGTCGCTCCATGTAAAATACTGGTATTCAGCTGCATCCGGTTAGACTGGAAGCCGACCCCAACATAGTTGGGAAAATGCTAGGCAGATTGATTTGATTTGAGCAATTTGCTCCAATAAAAAAAAACTTATTATTCGTAACGGTTTTTTTACATTAATGGGTACTAACGTCAAGTGAATGGTTATTTTGCCATGTTAACAGTCCAAAGTTTCCACGATAATCATCTCGCAAACCAAGCAACAGCATAAGTCAGTAAAGAATAGAAAGAAGGATGACCAAATCGTAGCTGAAGACGAGGCGGTAGCCACCCGATGTGCCATACACAACATGTCCCGAAGGATGACCAAATCGTAGCTGAAGACGAGGCGGTAGCCACCCGATGTGCCATACACAACATGTCCCGAAGGATGACCAAATCGTAGCTGAAGACGAGGCGGTAGCCACCCGATGTGCCATACACAACATGTCCCGAAGGATGACCAAATCGTAGCTGAAGACGAGGCGGTAGCCACCCGATGTGCCATACACAACATGTCCCGAAGGATGACCAAATCGTAGCTGAAGACGAGGCGCTAGCCACCCGATATGCCATACACAACATGTCCCAGAATTAACGCACAACCTCTTAAGGGGTCATTGTACTCATGATTCTGAACAACTTTTACTATGGGACAAAACCTGAAATCGCGAAAAAAAACAGCGGTTCCCTACATTTTTATCATCATCTGCCTAGCCTTTTCTCAACTATATTGAGGTCGGCTTCCAGTCAAACCGGATGCAGCTGAATACCAGTATTTTACATGGATCGACTGCCTATCTGACCTCCACAACCCAGTTACCTACTAATAATACGATACCCCTTGGTAAGACTGGTTGTCAGACTTTCGTGCTTCTGACGACCCGTAACGACTGTCAAAGATATACGAATGACAGAAGGGACCAACGGCTTAACGTGCTTTCCGAGGCATGGAGAGGTCTTGGTGTATAAAGATGGTCACCCATCCACGGACCAGACGCGGCGAGCGTAGCTTAACCAGATCGATCGACCTGTGCGGCTGTTATTTCTTAGCCACAAGCCCCTCACATTTTGGCGAGTTATGCAAACATAAATGAACAGTTGATTTTTCTTTCGCTATTTCAGTTTCGGTCCCATTGTAAAAGTTGTTCATAATGACCTTTTTGTGAGGTTGTGCATTAATTCTGGGACAAAAACCATAATTTTGAAGGTATTATAAAACTTAAGAAATATCTCAATAAGAAGCCAGAAAAAAAGATCTACATTTTTATTTTTTATGTAATTTCTTTGGAAATTGTTTTGCATAACAAGTTCAGAGCCTAGACCACCACCTCTTAAAGCAGTATTACTTTAATCTTACTTGAGTGTGAGAAAGAGATGGAGCTAGAAGTCCTGTATAGCTTCATCTCTTTCTCACACTGAAGTAACATTAAAATAATACTGCTTTAAGAGGTGGTGGTTGGCCCCCAGAACGCACCTATTGACGATTTATTCCGCATATGAAATGATTTAATACTCAAAGATTATATGCACGTTTTTCTGAATAGTTATTACATACATACATATATAAACTCACGCCTTCTTCCCATCCGGGTAGGCAGAAACTACAGAACGCCACCTGCTACGATCCTTACATACGGTAAAGGTATTTACACGGCAGATGTGAGTGGAAACGCCAGGAGGGGACGCCCTAGGAAGACATATAGTGATCTTATTGGTCATGTTCTTCAGAAAGGTCAGGTGCGTAGTACTCGCAACCGGCGTGCGTGTATGACCAGATGTATGAATGTAAACGAGGCAAAAGGAATAGTTATTAAAAGTAATTAAATTCTATAAATACTTCGGGTCAAATCATCTACCTAGTGCAGTTTTCATGATTGGATTTTTCTCATAACAAAATCTTTCAACACTATACAAGTTCACAGCGTGCACGTGTATTAGTTGACTGCCCTCGAACCGGCCACAATAACCCTGTCCAGATTGCAAAAGTGCATAAGTGGACAATAGTCACTGGCTCACTGGCCCTCTGCCAGCGAGACCACGAATCATGATTAACCTATTTTCTTACGACGAGCGTGTCTTCAAAAGTCAACGAGAGATTTTTTACAAAAATTGTGACTGTAAGAAACAGTGGATATAGAAGGTAATGTATTTTAACGTAGTATTAGAAGGAAAAGCTAAAACAAAACCACAATGGGTAACTTTTGAGGCTAAGGTAGCCCACGAAATTCAAATTTTCTTACGATTTTTGCAATTTGCAACTCAGTGTCTGGGTGATGTTGATAACCGTAACAAATATGTATTTACAGAATTATAATCATTAGAATCAGTAATACAGCTCCTTAAGTTAGTATAATCCTCAAATGTCAAGATTTCATGAAATAGTCATTCAATATTATATTGATAACTTTGATGGTTATAAATCTGTAAATACATATTAGTTACGATCGTAAATCATATTTTAATCAACATACATCCTAATAATAACCTGCAAATTGCAAAAAACTTAAGAAAATTTGAATTTCGCGGGTTCACCCTTCTTTTTTTTTTTTTTTTTTGTGGATGGGAAATCATCAAATGACTTCTCCCGCTCTGGGCGGAGCGGGAGGGCGTGTCAGACTTTTACTGACTAAAACCCACCCGTGTTCCTTCTGTTGCCTGTGCCGGGGCCACGGTAACTCTTTCGAACATCCCGCAACCCTAGCTGGCATCGGCCCTAGCGGACCCCGTCAATAGTGCTGACATCTCTTTGAGGCGCGCGTGGAACACAACGCGCCGTCGACTCGGGCTTGGTCCTTACCGGACGGCGAGCTACCCATTGCTCGCCGTCCGCAAGCCCACGCCTACGGTGGCCGGGAATCGGCTGCCAATTCCCGACGCCCAGGGCGTCTCCTGCGGCGACTAGGGGCGTGAGGGTGCAAAGCTTGCCTCTCCCTCACGCGTCCCGCCTCCTCCTTCACGAGCATTACTGCTTCGCAGAAGGAGGTAATGGCTTCCCATGCACTCTCGCTCCGTACCATGGCCTGGACCAGGGCCGGACGCGAGAGATCGCCGCCGCCGATCGCTTCCGCGAGGACACGGCGGTGCTCCGCCCAAGCCGGGCAGACCTCCACCGTATGCTCCACCGTGTCCTCCGGGCGATCCACACAGTGGTGACACCCGGGCGTTTCCTCCCGCCTTATCCGGAACAGGTACCTCCCGAAGCACCCGTGTCCGGTTAGGACCTGCGTCAGGCGGAAGGGCGGGTTCACCCTGGCGCTTTCGTCTTAACTGTTTATAGCAAGCACCTAACTGGAGCTAGACCACCATCTCCTAAAGCAGTATTATTGTAATCTTACTTCAGTGTGGGAAAGAGATGGAGCTAGACGTCCTGTATAGCTCCATCTCTTTCTCACACTGAAGTAACATTAAAATAATACTTCTTTGAGAGGTGGTGGTTGGCCCCCTGTTATCAATAATAGTTAGGTGCCTATAATAAATGATAGACACATAATGGATGTTTTCCAATACACACCGAGGCCCTTTCGTGCCTCGGTTCGGCTGTCTCTTCGACAGTCGTTTGACCACAACCAGTCTTATCAAGTAACTGGGTTGTGGAGGTCAGATAGGCGGCAGTCGCTCCATGAAAAATACTGGTATTCAGTTGCATCCAATTAGACTGAATGTGATGTTATATAGCCTATAGCCTTCCTCGATAAATGGGCTATCCAACACTAAAAGATTTTTTTTTAATCAAACTAGCGGTTCCTGAGATTAGCTCGTTCAACCAAACAAACAAACTCTTCAGCTTTATAATATTAGTGTAGATGAGTAATAAAATAATAAATGATTGATGCAAATAATTATTCTTTCCTATTGTTGACATTGACATTTTTGATAATCATTTAAATTAATTAACGTATGTATTTTCCCATTAGGTACATACATATTTACCTATTCACATAATCTGACTATAAGCCTGAAATCTTATTTAAGAATTCAGCTTTTTAAAGATTAACACAATTGTCAACATCCTAGTAGACATGCAATTTAAAAGGAAATAAATCCGTCCATAAATTATGAGGGCTAACAGAATTTCCTACAAATCGAATCATTCCATTAAAAGCCGAAAGTGAAGTGGCAGCCGCCTGGGGGCGACCCCGGGTAAATATGGTTATGGGGTACATAGACTAATATATGTATATGATAGGGTGGAAGCATTTGGGACTTGACAGTGGGCAGACGCGTTTGAATTTAAAATTTCTCTCTATGTATGTATAAACTACTAGTGACCCGCCCCAGCTTCGCACGGGTAGCACTAATTATCTATAGCCAGATGACTTGTGGTGGATGTTCGAAATACTATCTTGAATTCATGCAAGCCTAGTACTTTTTGCTAGGTGTTCAGAAGAAGTATGACACAAAATTACTAAAAAGCCAGAAAAAAAAAATCTGTTGATCCGATCGCTACCAAACTTCACAGGAGCACCCTGGGCTAATCTGAGTCTATAGGGAATATACTTACATACATACACACATCGATTTTTATAGATATAGAAGATTATAATACTGCAATTATTGACACTCTTGCTCATTGGTTTTCTTTTGATGTTATGGGGGCAATCAAGTAGACATCTGATAGTATGTGTTCACCATCACCTATGGACACCTGCAATACCAGAGGTAGCAGCTCTGTTGTCATCCTAGAGACAAAGTTGAAATGAATCAAGTGCTGTAGAACCTAGCGACGCTTTTTGGCAGCAAAAAAGACTATGGTGTCACTACAACTTTACTACTACCGTATGTGTTTTTTGAAACGAAGGTCTTTAACTCGGCTTGTGGTAGGAGTAAACTGGCAGAAATTGTGACGTGACGAAAAAGCGTAAAGCCGTCAGTTTCAAGTGTCAAAAGTTTTAGTTTTAAAAATTGACACATGAAACTTGAGATCATACTAGATGGCTCTGTATTAATATATACATACATACCTACTGCATATACAAATAAATAAAATTGAAGTGTCTGTTTGTAATGTCAAAATAACAACTTTTTACTAAATCCATAAGAAAGTATAAACGGTACTTATAACAAAAAAACAATTTTTAACATTTTTGTCTGTCTGTTTGTTCCGGCTAATCTCTGAAACGGCCGGACCGATTTTGACGGGACTTTCACTGGCAGATAGCTGATGTTACGGCGGGTAACTTAGGTTACTTTTATTTTAGAAAAATAATTAGGGTTCCGCGCAAAAAATTAAAACCCATGAAATTATGAACAAAAAGTCGGATTTGAAAAATTCTTTTTGCATTTGGTAGCCCAATTCTCGAGAATAGTTATAGGCTGTTTAACATCACGCTACGACCTTTGGGAGCCGAGCAAAAACAAAAAAACTCAGAAAGAACACTAAGCGAAGTAATAGCGCGGGCGGGCGATTCAACACGACGGTTGGCGACGGGTTGGGGGACGAGGGAGTTTTATTAAAATGTGGCTGTTATTTTAGTACCTATATTTTGTATCTTACGATATCCACGCGAACGAAGTCGCGGGGTACAGCTAGTATATAATATGCAGCGAAAGGAACTTCGTTTTAACCGGGTGCCCCACGACATCTCCCAACATTTTATTGTATTAGTGGTGCCGTCTGCCATAATCATGCGTATGTTTCCACGCTCAACCTTTAGTGGGTCTATCAGTGATCTGGATCTAGTGACGTCACATGTCTACCGTCAGTTGCCTGAGCATCATTGTCTTATTTTGATTGATGGGGTATTTAGGGCTGTCTACAGCGCCTTGTCTGAACTCATAAGTACTGTACGAAAACTTTACGGAACTAGTAAGGTAGGTAGTTAATAGGACAATTCTGACATAAGTTCTACAACTGTCGTCAGAAAATTGTGGATAAAAGATCTAGGAAATAAGAGTAGGGCCAGCGCTGTAGGAGCCATATACGGTATGAAAACGATTGATTTATAAATTACACAATGTCCCGAGAAGCTGGCAAGAAGAGAAGTGCTTCGTAAATATTTTAGTTTTTTAAATAAATATTTTAGAAAGCAAACTAGGAATCCAATTAAAATTCAGATTTTATTAAAAAGGAACTAGGACCAGAGGACATACTAAAAGATTTATTTGTTTTTGTTTTACAACAGCACTTTCATCAGCATCGTCTCGCTCATTGAACTTAATAAATGAATTACCTTAACATTTGTGTAATTGTGTGCAAAGCATTAGGTAGGTACGTAAGCGACTGAGCTACGTAACGTTTTTACATTATAAACGAAACTTGCCAAAGGTGTGTCTTCCCGTGGGAAGTACAATAAAGTAATAGCGACAAAACGAATGTCTTTACACCTTAAAGTTGCTTTTTGTATACATTAGTCAGTATAGTAGTAGTATTAGTTAGTACGTTATTGGTATTTTAGTATTCATTGAAGAAACCCTGCCCTTGTGGTCCTTTGTTTTACTCTGTCATAAGTACAATCGCAGCTTGCAAGCATACTTTATTGTTTCAAAATTGGAAAGGCCTGGCGTTTGTCGATTGTACCTTTCGTTAACAGCCAAGTCTCCTGGGCGTTAATCTGTTAACTAATTAAGTTACTAGCTATTGGGAAGGGATAGAAATCTTGTTATTTTGGAATCGAGTTAGTTGGAGTGTGAAAGCACTCACGAATCTATCCTAACCTTGATGTAGGGCAAATATGATATATTCTGGGTCCCAGAAAGCAACCTTAATATGTCGAGAAAGAGACTGCTAAAGAGAAGATGGAATACAAGAATTATTCTGTCGACAGTCCTAATAAGAAGCATACGTAAAAGTATCATCTGTACCTATCATAATGAAGAAGTCTATAGAGACCTAAGTATCATCTGTACCTATCATAATGAAGAAGTCTATAGAGACCTAAGTATCATCTGTACCTATCATAATGAAGAAGTCTATAGAGACCTAAGTATCATCTGTACCTATCATAATGAAGAAGTCTATAGAGACCTAAGTATCATCTGTACCTATCATAATGAAGAAGTCTATAGAGACCTAAGTATCATCTGTACCTATCATAATGAAGAAGTCTATAGAGACCTAAGTATCATCTGTACCTATCATAATTCCCATTCGCCTGGGTGGTCTCGGCGTCCGCAAAATTTCAAGTATAAGTTTACCGGCCTTCCTCTCTTCGGTCCACGGTACCGACAAATTAACCAGGAAAATTTTATCTTCCTCACTGGTCGATTTTGAGGTACCGTGTTTGACCGATGCGTTGAACGCGTGGAAGATGGCTTGTCCCAATACGGATTTACCTGACAACCCAGCCTCCCAGAAACGGTGGGACGTGCCGCTCTGCAGTATTATACGGAATACCCTAGTAAATACGTCATTTAATACTGCTGAGCGTGCCCGTCTGCTGGCTGTGGGAGAATGGGAGTCAGGCTTGTGGCTTCAAGCGCTTCCGTCATCCACCATAGGCACTATGATGGATGACTCTTCGTTTCGGCTTGCTACGTGTCTCCGCTTAGGCGCACCTTGTGTTGCTCCGCATCGGTGTCACTGCGGTGAAGCTGTCGACAACCTCGGACACCATGGCCTGTCCTGCTGCAGGAGTGCAGGCCGCATAGCACGACACGCCAGCATTAACGATATTATTCGTCGAGCTCTTGTCACCGCCGGCGTACCAGCGATATTAGAACCAAGCGGCTTGGTACGTGACGATGGGAAGAGACCAGACGGCATGACGTTGTTGCCTTGGAAGGTGGGTAGACCTCTGGTGTGGGACGCAACCTGTGTCGACACCCTTGCGCCATCTCATGTTCCAAGCACGGCGAGCTGTGCTGGCGCCGCTGCTGCGGCTGCTGAGACCCTTAAGCGGCGCAAATACTGTAACCTTATCGGTAACTACAGTTTTGAGCCGTTTGGGGTCGAAACGCTCGGGTCATGGGGCCCGAGTGCGCGTCTCCTTTTTAAGGAAATTTCTCGCCGACTGGTCGACACTTCACGTGACCAGAGGGCTGGCTCGTTCTTTGGCCAAAGAATTAGCATTGCCATTCAACGTGGCAATGCTGCCAGTCTTCTGGGCACGTTTCCGGATGACAGCGATGCGGACGAGTACTTCGACGCCTAAGTTTCCTTTTGTTTTGTATATTTATTTGTATAGTTAGTTAGTTCGTTAGTTAGTAGAAAAAGATATTTTAAGTTTTTTTTAACATATAATTATTAACTCTTGGATATACATTAAAGTAAGTATCATCTGTACCTATCATAATGAAGAAGTCTATAGAGACCTAAGAAACGTCTAATAGAAATCAAAAGACGTAAGAAGTGAACGATGAAACAGTGAATGCCGAATTCCAGGATTATTCTGCGTTGCTGAGGAAGTAAAACAGCTCACAGCTGATCTAAAAAGTCCTAATTTAATTATAATACTATAATAATAATACTATACTCACATCTAACAAGTCCTGGGTTTAAATATATTTTGATTGCGATTAAAAACGCATTCACAAAGTAGGATCTTTCCTGTCCTGGGGGCCTGTGCCGATTTTTAAGCGGTGGTGCGTTGAACTGCGATTAGTCTCGATATGTGTATGAACCGACAGCCCTACGCGCGTATGTAGGGCTCAGCATAATTAAAGTATAAGTGAAGCGACCAGCGTGAATTGTGGCACGCACGGCTCCTCTCACACCGGCTGCAATTGACAAATTAGGTACCAATGTCGCCATGCGTGCTTAGGACACGCGTAGCATGTCATAAATTGTCACGCATAGGACACGCTTAGCGTGTCAACTACGTCAAAGTGGTATGAATTTCTTTGATGAATCATGATGTTTTAGAGCTTGCTTCGAATGCAAACCTACCTGTTTATTTGTCTACCCAGGCTTTTCCCAACTATGTTGAGGTCGGCTTCCAGTCTAACCGGATGCAGCTAATAATCCCTGATTTTAAAATCAACGATAAATTAACGCTTCAGCAGCTGTGGATTTAGTAGATACTGAAATAGCTAGTTATTTAAATATTGTGATAATATCATATCAATATGCATAAAACTTGTTATGACTCACTGGAGTAAGGCATCGTAAGGGTAACACTCAATACCTTCGTAGCTTGAATTTTGAGCTTTCTTCTTATTACAGCAGGGTTCTCTTTACCAACATGCATGTTTTACACGGGCTAAGTGTGAGTTATCCAGATCCCTTTCAGCAGTAGAAAACCTATCAAAGCAGCCAATTATGGCACCTACTGAATTTTTAAACATTTACAGTAGTCAGCACTCAATTATCTACGCCAACATGAGGATGAAAGGTGTTAAACAATTGTCACGTTATTACAGCGTCGAGGAGCGAGCAATAAAGCAATAAATCAGGTGATGGGCAATTATGGGCAATAACGTGACAGCTGTGACCTCCGATCTTCGCTGTCCGGGAGCAGTGCTAACAATTGGACCAGTTAATGGTTTTAGTTTTTATTTGGTTTAGGTCAGCGTGACGTTCTATTTCTGAATGATTAATGCCTTTCAGGATTTATTCAAGAAGATGTTTCACAAAATCACACCTTTAAGGGGGAAGCGCCAAGGTAGCCCGCGAAATTCAAATTTTCTTACGATTTTTGCAATTTGCAGCTCAGCGTCTGGGTGTATGTTAATTAAAGTATGATTCGCGAGCATAACAAATATGTATTTACAGAATTATAATCATTAAAATCAGTAATACAATTCGTTAAGTTGTATAATCCTGAAATGTTAATATTTCATGAAATAGTCATTCAATAGAATTATTTGGTCTTAGAGAGTTGTATTGATGACTTTAATGATTATAATTCTGTAAATACAAATTTAGTATTGTCGCGAATAATATTTTAATCAATTACAACCTAATACTGACCTGCAAATTGCAAAAAACGTAAGAAAATTTGAATTTCGCGGGCTACCCTGGAGCTTTCATCTTAACCAAATTAGTTCTAGGGTAATATTTAGAAGTCAGTGGACCGTGGACGAAAGGTCGCCCCTTCCAAAGATAGCAATCAATTTCTACTATAACAAATACCTCCATATATTTTACACAACAGCTTTTAGCTAACCACAATAAGTTTCAGGTTTCTACATAAAAGAATTTGTACATAAGTACATAAAACCTCAGTTGCCTATTTAGTTGTGCTAAAAGATTTTAGGTTAACCTCACATATTTAAGTCTTACATACACATAAACGCCTTTTCCGAATTTACAATTAACGACCGAACCCAATAACCTATTTTCATTAAAAGACAGGTCGCTATTGATGGTAGACAGTATAATTCTATCTGTCCTTATGTCAGGCCGGTAAGGTTCTATAATCTGTTATAGATTATTGGGACGTTAAAACCATAATAGATAGGTTTTTCTATCTCCAGTATGCCAAAACAATGAAATAATTAAATAGCTAAATAATTAAATAATACAGTCATACTTAAATAATTGAATAGTCAATAATTAAATAACTAAATACCTAGTACAGACATACGTGAATTAACAACTAAATAATACAGACACACATAGCCTCGCTTACAGACATTATACACAACCACACAATTAGAGTTAATTAATTATAAGAATGTGCATGCGTTAAAATTTAATTTGTTTATTTATTATTTATGACTAAAATGTTAAGACTTAAATTATTAGATTGATTATTCCTACATATAAATTATTAGATTGATTATTCCTACATATAAATTATTAGATTGATTATTCCTACATATAAATTATTAGATTGATTAATCCTACGTTAAAATGTTTGCTAGTTAGCCCTCAAGTTTGCGATGCTATGTTGTAAGTACCTACATTTGTAAACAACACCAAAATGTACACTTAGTATGCAAATAAATCTTTGACTTTGACTTTGAAAAAAAAACTAGTGATAGATATGTTATTGGGTTCGGCCGTAAAAGGGTAATTGACAATATCGCCATTCACAGCGGGAACCGGAAACTTCAACACTGTTACCTCTAAACACGTAATATTCAAATCATGCATATCATTCATCAACCTAATTTGTCCCGGGTCACCCGGATGGCGAAATTATCCGCTATGTAGCACCTATTAAGAGTGTTAAGCCAATCATCCTGCATCACATAATATTAATGGTTTGATACGAACTTGTTAATATGGCAGTCATATGTTCTAGAAATGTCGGGCGATTTTAATAATAAATTAAAAAGCCTTTTACTGTCCCACTACAGGGCAAATGCCTCTTCTCATACAGAGAAGGCACGAGCATTGATCACCACGCTTGCTCAAGACGGGTTGGCGATTTCAAACTGATATTAACTGTAAGTCCAGGTTTCCTCACGATGTTTTCCTTCAGCGGTGCCAATAATGTTCAAGATAAACTTAGAAAGTACATAAGTCACACTGGTACTTGCCCGGATTTGAACACACACCCTCGTGCATGAGAGGCGAAGCCTTAACCACTGAGCCATCGCGACAATGCGATTTTATTCCTGTTTAAATGTTGTAGCACTTAGGATAGTGAGAGAATGAGGTTAAGGTGAAAGCGCCAGGGTAGCCCAGGAATTTAAAATTTTCTTACGATTTTTGCAATTTGCAAGTCAGTATTTTAAGTTAGGTAGGTATATGTTGATCAAAATATAATTCGCAAAAATATGTATTCACAGAAATATAATAATTAAAGTCATCAATACAACTCTAACTCTATTGAATGACTATTTCATGAAATCTTGATAATTAGGATTATACAAACTTATGGAGCTGTATTACTGTTTTTTATATTTGTTACGGTCGCGAATGATACTCTAATCAACATACAACTTAATACTGGCTTGCAAATTGCAAAAAAAACAAAAGAAAGTTTGAATTTCGCGGGCTACTTGCAGCTTCCTCCTTAAATAGAGAGAATCGACTTAAGGCGTCGTCCTAATACAACGCGACTACGCGATCATCGCAAGTTCGCGCGAATTTTAGTCGTATGAATCCACGATCAAACATATTGATGTCGAGTAGGTGTGCTAATTGGCATTCGCGCGATGCGACCGCATCTAAAATTCGCGCGAACTTGCGATTATCGCGTAACGCGTTGTATTAGGACGACGCCTTAGACTCCTTAAAAAAGGCGCGATTCGCGTTGCGTGTCGCGTCCGTTTGCAGGAGCCTTTACTCAGTCCTGTCATGCATGGTTGTATCATTTAACCACGCTACTGAATAATATTAGCAATAACAGTTCCTATTGTTTCATCTTTTATTTATTAAAAAACTGTAATCTTTTTCGGTTCTTCAAAATTATTTTTGTATCCAACATTTTGTCACCAAAATAGAAAGGATATATATACAATTAATTAATTGCTACGTTACCCCCGGGGGCATGTACCTATATGGACAGTTATAGATAAACGTATGTTTTTCCTAAATCGTACATAATTATGTAAGTCTTATGTGCACTGACTAACCAATCTATTTTCAGTAAAAGACAGATCGCTATTGCTGGTAGACAGTATAATTCTATCTGTCCTTATGTCAGGCCGGTAAGATTCCAAAATCTCTTATAGATTATTGGGACGTTAAAACCATAGATAGATAGGTTTTCTATCTCCAGTATGCCAAAACTGGTGATAGATCGTTTATTGGGTTCGGCCGTGAGATAATGTGACATCTAGGTACCTATTTTACAATTATAACCCATATTTGTAAAGTAAATAAATGACTTGATTTGATTTTCATTTGAAATTCGTATACCTACAATCTGGTTTTGTGATTTTGATGAATGAAGGAAACAATCAATTTTATTACATAAAAATCAAGGAAAGAGAAACAATATCCTTCTAGATTATAAACAGCACTTGTGTTAATTTAGGGATTATTATAAAAAGCTTGCCACGAAATTGCTTCAGATAATCCTGCGCCATTTTGTATTCCAACGTCCCTCTGAGGTCCCAATGTAAGGAGGCTTTGCCTTTCCATTTCTACAGTTATACAGAAATATACCTTACATATTATGTTTCCTTTTCTCGGGAATAATATGAGGAAAATATTAGCGGGCAGCCTTGCTACCCACGGATATTGATTCTCCATGGTAACTTCATATACGGTCTTAGAAACCTTTGTAAATTGTGGGTCGTTTAATTTCCCCAGACACGTGTAAGTACCTAATTATATTTTTATCGCTATTTTGTTAGAAGGGACTCAATAATTTTCCTTCTAAGTGGCTTTTTTTTTTTTACAGAATTGATAACAGTACTGACGTAAAGATACTCGTACTGTTGGGAAATGAAGCATTTTTTCTGCGGTTGCGGCCGATAAACCCTAACTTAGGAAACCCATATTAAGACAAGATTTACTTCAACATCTAAAACCCTATTTTAAGCCATAGACTCAGCATTGCCATCCATCGTGGCAATACTACCAGCCCTTTGGGTACTTTTCCCGTTGAAAGCAATGTGGACGAATTTTTTGATGCAATAGCGTCAAAAAATTCATCCGCATCGCTCCTAATCAGGCATCATGAAAAAAAGGGGAAGAGCTCATTAGAGCTCCTTTTTTAATTGTACATAATGTGATATATTTCAATGTTAGCTTGTTTACTGTATTTCATGTCAATGCATGGTTAGTTGTTAATAAAATCAATATAAAAAAGACACTTCTTCATTATAAACACTGACCTGATCAAATCCAGCAGTGTATCTGACGTCAGAGTATCCTTGATGTTGAGCTTGGTGGCGTTAGGCTGAGTGTAGGCCTCCGGATCTTTTCCCGGTTTGATAGTGGTGACCAGGGCTATGCCCAGCATCACAGCACATATTGTCGTGGTCATGTAGTAGATGATCGCACGGAGACCAACCCTGGAAAGAATGAGTAGTTAGTTGCAGCATGAGAATGGTTTGTTGCACAAACCCATATTGTCGACCAAAGCACTCCAGTCCCTTCCATATGAAGTAGACAGCAAAGTGCTAAAGACTTATGCACTGTGATGAATCGTTATAACCGAAGCCTTGAAACTCGTATCTACCACTTTGCTCCCCCATCTAACTAACTTATTCAATACGATTTTACAAATAGGAAAACCTCCAATTCAGAAGTGTCACTCAAACATTATTCTTCTCCGTAAAAACGGGGACAAATACAGAATAAACAACTACAGGCCTATAAGTTTAGTCTCGCATATCTATAGGGCTTTCTTAAAAGTTATTCACAAACGTATCGACACAATATTAGAAGCAGACCAACCACCAGAACTGGCTGGATTTCGCCCAAGCTTTTTCACCACAGACCACCTTCAAACCCTGCAGATAACAGAAAACTGTTCAGAATTTGGTGCTCATACGTGGTCTTTGACCGAGGCTCAGAAGTCCAAACTCAAGGTTTGCGAAAGAGCGGTGGAGCGTAGCCCTTTAAAAATTAAACACGCAACTAAATTCGTAACACCATATAATGCGCTCCAAGACAGGCATCGCCGATGTTGGCGTTAAGTCTGCGAGGCTGAAATACTCATACTTATAGCATGCATCAAGACAGATGGGCCAGCGGCGTAATTGCGTAACACACTTACTTAGTAGGAATGGCTTTCAGTTTGACAGTTCAACAACATTCATTGCGTTATTTACGTTGTAGAGCAGACAAATTTTTCGAACATATGAAGCATTGGATTAGCAATATGCTTCAAATTGATTCAGATTGTGATTGATCGTGTGTTACGCAATTAGGGTGCAGGATCGTCACACTATGGGTGCCTGAAAACGGGCGACGTCATCGAGGCAGGACTAAGAAACGCTGGCGTGACGATTTGGACTCGTTTCTGACCGGTTGGCCGGAGAAGGCACAACATAAAGAAAATTGATTACAGGGAAGTTTGGCGCTAATTCCTTCTGCACATGTGGCTTCCCTGGTACCTCATTTGTAACAGCATAACTGTTTATGTTTTATTAGTAGACTGCTCTCAAATTACTTTAATTCTTTTTTTTACATACTTCCATGATATAATCTTTTCATTATTTTACATTAGATAGTCTTGTCTTTTAAATAGATTCTTTTATATTTTGTGAATGTGAGAACGTTGTAGGCTTTATAGACTGTAGATTTGTAGATCATTCTCTATTTTGCTATGTACCTGCTACTTGTTGACAGGCCTACACTGTCCTCCCATACTTAATAACACTGTAATTTGAAAACATTGTAAAAGCCAATTATTTTTTAAAAGAGTGGAGTTTCTTGCCGGCTCTTCTCCATAGGAAACGACCAATTGGAACCGTACACCTAGCTTCTTACGTTTCATAAGTGCCCATGTAGGTTTATGTGAAATAAAATATCTTGATTTTGATTTGGAAATATATGAGGAGACGTGGAACAATATAGGATAACTAAAAAAAAACACTGGTCACAATCTAGGGACGTAAGTCTTTGCAAAAATGTACATTTCACACTTTTGTTGTTTGACGAAAGAGTACAGTTGACCAGAACCTGGCCAAGTTAATACGCATACAAGTCTCAACGTAGCTCTCTACGTGTAACTAGCTAATATTATGTCTATAGCTGGACAGATTCAAAAAGAAACCACAGACAACAACATAATTACTTAACAAATAAAAACCAACTCACTTGCCAGATAAACTCAAATCCAGGGACCCAATGGCGGAAACGATACTGGACACCAGCAGCGGCACTATAAGGGACTTCAACATCCTAAGGAACAGCTCTCCAGGGTATTGGAAGTACATGACGTCACGGCGTGACCACTCCTGGCCCGAGGCCCGGAGGCCGCAGCCCAGGATGGTGCCCGAGACCACGCCGATGACGGTCAGCAGCGTCAGGAGGTTGTCGCGCACGAACGACGCGCAACGGTTTCTTCGAATTTGGAGCGGCATGTTGTTAGTTCTTGTTTCTGGGGATAGAAGAAAATATATACGTCAGTGGTTTATGTATTGACATTGCTGTGATAATATATTCTTCTCTTATTTCGTCAAATTGGTTGACTGACATTGATTAATGTATGTTCAGTGGCACAATACTATGCTAAGGCAAAAGCGCCAGGGTCGCTCGCGAAATTCAAATTTTCTAAAGATTTTTGCAATTTGCAGGACAGTATTAGGTTATGTCTTCATTTGCTGTATGATTTGCGACCGTAACAGGTACATATTTACAGAATTATAATCATTAAATACACCAATACAACTCTTTAAGTTAGAAATGGCCTCAAATGTCATGATTTCATGAAATAGTCATTCAATAGGGTATATAACAACATCACGTTACCTCACTTAAAATAACCGAAAGCTAGATTTTTATCCAAAATATTAACCTACTGGATAAGCCAGATGCAACTGCATCAATTTGGTTGTTTAGCTGCCACTTTATCTTACATTCAACATACACGCAAAACAGTTGACTCCATTACCATACCAGTTATGTAGCTTAAAACACTAATTAATTCTTAAACTTGGTCTTGACTAGACTATCAGAGATTCCTGGGAATGTCCGGCGAGAAGATAGACCATAAATCATAATAATTATACGCTGATAAAGAGACGAGACAATGCCTATCGCTCTCGATGAAATCGGGTCGGGTCAGGGGACTACGTTTTAGGTTCGTGTGGGACATTTCATATTAATGACGACTAGCTTCTGCCCGCGACTTCGTCCGCGTGAAATTTCTTGTTCCCCCGACCCACCCCATCACATATCGCATCGCCTGCCTGCGCTGTTACTTCGTTTTCGCTTAGCGCTCTTTTTTCTATTTGCTCGGCGTCTAAGGGTCCTAGCGTAATGTTAATTACTTTATAGCCTTCCTTAAGGAATTGGGCTGTAAAATGCAAAAAGAATTTTTCGAATCCGACTGGTAGTGTCAGAGATTAGCGCGTTCAAACAATCAATACAAAGTAAAATGTGTCGGTAACTACTATGCTAAGCGCATTTTTCTTACTTTAATCATTTTTATACTCATCGTAAAGTATTTCTAAACGAAAGGTCCGATTCGAATAATTTAAAAAGGAATTTACATGTACCTAACCAACCTTGATTATGAAACTATTTACTTGAATAAGGATTAATACCATGTTTATGAAAACACCTTCGCAAATAGTGCATTATTTTATAACAAATTTGATTACCATTAAAAAAGTTATAGTGAGCCAACCTGAAAAGATAGACATATGCTATCGTGGACTTTTCTTAGAAATTTTTTAAGAAGAACAATTCCGTGATACATGATTGTTGCATAACTTTAGCCGTTTACGCAGCGCACGCAACGGAAGCTCTCAAAAGGAATCAATTTTCTCCGTTTTTGCAACATTTTTCATTGCTCCTATTGGTCGTAGCGTGATGTTATATAGCCTATAGCCTTCCTCGATAAATGGACTATTCAACACTAAAAAAAATTTCAATTCGAACCAAAAGTTCCAGAGATTAGCGCGTTCAACCAAACAAACAAACTCTTCAGCTTTATAATATTAAGTGTTGAAGTGTAGGTAAATTTTGCGGAACAGACCGTCTCCCTTGACTGGTTTACAATTGAATTATTTAGACATTTTTGTCGCTTAATCAAACTTAATTTTAATTAAAACTAAACACTGGTGTCGTTAGTACGGCTTGACCTCTACAAAGTACCCACCAACTGGTCGTTGGTAC
Source organism: Fissipunctia ypsillon (assembly GCA_947568875.1). NCBI lineage: Eukaryota > Metazoa > Arthropoda > Insecta > Lepidoptera > Noctuidae > Fissipunctia > Fissipunctia ypsillon. Next base: position 5,949,459 of record OX387659.1, on the reverse strand, counting down.
CCACCCTTACTGGGTCATATTGATGTTGGTCAGTAGAAATCTAATGTTGACAATTCTGGAAATACTCATTTGATTAACATGTCTTTACTTAGCAAACGAAACAATGAAAATTGTGGAGTCTCCAAATCAAAGCTTTGGTGGCATTTGTGACGACATTTATCAATAAGCGCATGGTATACGAATGGAGCAACTAAAACACTGGAAAGTAGTGAAGAGGGAACGTTTTACGGGACTGGCTTAAGTAATATTTAAGTTCAAACTCTCAGCCTAATTCGAATAGAATAGAATAGAATATTCTTTATTGTACACCACAAAAATTACAGATATAAATGTAGAAATTTGAGTAACTATTTTTGATTTTTTGTCGTATCTCAAAAAGAAAAAAAACGGATCCCTTATAGGATCACTCGTGTGTCTGTCTATTTGTCTGTCACAGCCAATTCGCTCCGAATCTAATGGACCGTTTAAGTTGAAATTTGGTACACATATGAATTTCTGTGACCCAAACAAGGACGTGTAACGTAAATAAATAAATTTTGAATATGGGGGTCACTTTTGGGGGGTAAAAAAAGAAAATAAAAAATAAAAAATGGAACCTATACCGTGTGACATATCAAATGAAAGGGTTTACTGTCATGCGGGGGTCTCGTATAGATTTTTTTTTTATAATTTTAAAATAAATAGTTTCAAAGTTATTTAAGAAACCCGAAACTACCGAGCCAAAAATTTTGAAAAAAAAAAAAAAAAACAGAAAGTAGTTCTATAAACTTATAGATTACATGAAAACCTATAAGATGTATATGGTCTTAAAATAACACGACAAATCTCTCAATATTCTGCGTAAAAACTTACGTTTGCAGTTGGGATGTATGTATCCGAACATGTTTTTCAACTAAATATAACGTTAAGTTTATTCCTCAGTTAATTCTGACCCTTCTTTCTTCATCCGAACTGCGGAACCCCTTATTGTGCGGTTTTTCTACATTGATACTTTCATCTTTCTTTCTTTTTTTTTTTCTTTTCTGTACATACGTAAATAATCAAAATTAGAACATGTCCTGATGACACAGTATCTCTGGTGTCCCTACCGTGACCGCGCTGCGTTCCTCAGTTAATAATAGGAGTAGCTCTTGGCAGAGCACATCGAACTATTGTAGTCGTAGCCGACCACGTGCACTAATAACGCTAAACAAATTGATGCACAAGTGCCCATACGGTGAGCAATCAAAAACTCATGTAACAGACCTTAACGTCTGTATTCCCCAAAGGTTAGGCAGAGTTGTACAGTATCTAAACTCACATTGAAAATGGAATGGACAAACACAAGAATACTTTTCCCGACCTGGTTATCGAACCTAAGACCACTCTCAGAGGCAGAAAATAAAGAGGCAGTCCTCATTCTTAGCGAGAGTAAAAGAAATAAGTTGGACGTAACTGCCTCATTTGCATGCACTCTGGTTAGACTGGAGGTCAAACTTAGGGTTAGGAAAGGTTAACCAGATGTTTTTTCTAAGATTGTACTTTTATTTTGCGCTTTGAATCTAACACTCCGTTATTCAGAGTTTAGTTTTTATAACAGAAATTCTGCAGTTTATGGTAGAACATACAGAATTCAGCCCTGAAGCATCAATATTTTGATGTCGAAACTTTCATCCAATAACAGCATCCATTTTCGCGTTGCGATGCGCAGGCGCACGTGGGAGCATGCGGGACCCCCCGCACGGATGTCGTCGCGGAAATCTTTATTTAGCGGCATCGCTATCAATCCGCGTCCCCCTTCGCTCACACGCACCGCGTAACTGCCTGTCCTGATCTACCTACCTGATACTACGAGCTATGTCAACTGACTGAGGTAGTTTTCATTTGGATTAACGTAACTGGACTCTGTTCTATCGTGTCTTCGTTGAAGGACAGTCGCGAGACACGCGAGCAGACTGGAGTAACGAGCGCTGCTGAGCTATTCCACCTCGCAAAGGACAAGGAGAAATGTTTGGAATTGATGGCCACCCTTCTTTACTTGAAGAGACATCAGAAGATGTTGGCATGACCTTAACAACAATACGACTTATAAATGCCCAATTTCCGAGGTATTTTTAACCGATGTTTATCTTTTCGATAATGCTGTTGATTTGATACTTTGACACATTCTTTTTCTGAACACTTAGTATTGGAAGTACTCTGCGTACACTTCATCTGAAGACCTCAGAAACAAGTTAGGTTAAAACTATGGTTAAAACAGTTACGAAGAAAGTCAATGCTAAGTTGTGCAAAGATTAGGCAGTCAATAAGGTTAAGTATTAGCGAAACTGACCACCTAGGGTGAACCGTATGTACACAAGAATTGTCACCTGTGGAGCCCCTCTAAGGAACCTAAATGATAAATTATATTTATGTTTGTAAATTGGTCCAAAAAACACTTAAGGGTCAAAAATAAAATTATTTTAAACTAGATGACTTCGGTGTTTCCTACCCGACTACTCTAAGAAGAAAGACCGAAACCAACTCAGAGGTCACAGTCTCCTTTAAAGTCTACAAGGTGTAACTTAAATAACGATCAAACTCTTAGAGGTCATTGTACTCATCATTATGAACAACTTTTACTATGGAACCAAACCTGAAATCGCGAAAAAGATATCAGCTGATCTGATCCCTTTATTTTTATGAGTTATGCGAACATATATAAATGTAGGGAACAGCTGTTTTTTTTTTCGAGATTTCAGGTTTGATCCCATAGTAACAGTTGTTCATAATGACCCCTTAAGAAGTTGTGCGTTATTTAAGTTACCTTGTATATTTAAGTTATCTTGGTCAGGTCATGTGACGACCATGCAGATTAGCGTCGGAGATGGTGTTTTGAGGAAGAACCATACAGATTTGAGTGGACCTGTCCAGTCAGTGCACGCATTTGTCTGTGTAGCTCAACTAAGAACTTACCTACCTAGACTACCTACCAACATCCGGAAAACTATTAGTATCACTTTGGCTCTTTTTACAAATTCAAGCTAGTTGGGTAGTCCGGTACGAAGCATCGATTAAATATGAGTAAACCCAATGAAATATTTATGTAAAAACCGCACGTTTGTAAAAACCAATTGATTACTAAGAATCAAAAAATAACAAACCTTAAAAATGCATGTTGAATAATGCATAGTCGCCACCTACTAGTCATAATACTTAACAGAGAACTAAATGTTATAATAATTTAAATAACAGATAAATATATGCGCAAGTAATGTGGTCATCGCATAAATATTATATACAATTATGACGTCATTTTTTGTGGCATTTGCAGGAATATAACCTTAATTATATAACCCATATTTATATGTGTCGTAAAATACGTACCTACTTACTTGGATAGTAATTATGTAAACCCAGTGGTCAAAATAATTTGAAAGTAATTAGCGAAGTAATATTCTAGGCAAAGTTGAAGATTAAATTACGAGACAAACATTGATTTGAAAAAAGGGAATAGGAAAACCAGTAGGGGTCAGTTTAACTGACAAGCGGTGATTTTTAGGCCCATTCCCGTAATCAAAAACGTTCAAAATCTAGTCACAATCTCATCGCAGCGACAATTAATATCAAAAATTCCATACATTTTTTGACAGATTGAGACTGAGATTAGAATGTAACCGTTTTTAAAAATACGGGAATTGCCGCCTTGTTGTAAAAAAACGTATGAATGAATCCTATGACCAATATTTATCCAAGTATTAATGCAAAGACGCCTTTCAATTGTCCTAGTACTGTAATAACGGAGACTTATTATTATATATTGTGGTGGACGAGCTGACGGGTATTTAGCGTTTTCGAGGTAAAACGCAAGAAAACCATAGGCATGCACAAAGCATTTACATTTTGCGAAGAAGGACGACAACACAAAGTTAAGTGGTTTTTTTTTTATTAATGTTTTTGTAAAAAGAGCGAGATGGATCAGCAGATGTAGTTTTTTTCGGGCATCAACAGCGTATGCCTAGAAAGGTTCTTAATAAAGTTCAGACTTATAGCCACCTACAACGGATGGCGAGAATGCGATCGGGTGCTGATATTGGGCGCGTTTCTTGAGGGTCCTGCCTGGTCTACTTTTAATTATACATACCATGAGGCTATAAATCTTAATACGGTATGAGACGTGTTGAGAACGGAGCTCCCGTGCAAATGCTACAAGTAAAAGAAGCGTATACAGTAAAAGAAGCGAAAATTCAGCAAGTTCTGTCTGAGGAGTGCGAACAGCAAAGTGTTGCATATGTAGAGAGTAATGCTGATTTATTTTCTAGCGGAAGACAGGATGACCTGCCAAATAATGAGCTAAGCTGCCAGGAAAGCAGTTATAACGATGACAATGCTGATGACGTTTATGAACGCAGCTGCCTAGAGAGCAGCCCTATCAATGATGAGAAGGAGACAAATTAAGTGTTCGAGATAGAATATGAGGCAGTAGTTGTGAATTTGGGTCAGTCCAGTCCTGTTATTATTTCTAGCTATGTTTTAGAGCATTAGGATGAGCATTATGATCATGATAAAAATAATGTCGCTTATGAGCAAAATAATGAAGATAATTTTGGTATACAATTTGCTGAAACAAAGGAGATTAGCCATCTCTCGTTGACGACTGAAACAAAGGAGGATTAGCAGATATCATTGAATCAATGAATTGAACACCAAATGAAGTTAATGAATTGAAGGTTGATTTTGAGTTAGGTGAAGGTAACAACGAGTTAGTTGAGGATAACGTGGAGTCATGCGCAGTCGAAGCTGTAGTTGGTAACATGCAAGTTAATATTAAATATAGCGAAAGAAGATGTATCAGGTTTCTTAATGTCTCATTACGACACCAATGTGCTATAATCATTTTAAGGAATGCACTGGTAAAGGAAAAGGATTTACATGTTAGAAAAACTAAAAGTAAAAACTTCCAATTATTAATTCTTATATCGTATATACTTTTTGAACGGTAATAAACATTTTATAAATAAAGAAGTTTTCTATTTTAAAGTATAAGTTTTTTGAATTGATTAAAAGAGGTTTAGAGACATTTGTATTAACAGTAATAGATGGAAACTTATTCTTTTAAATAGTTTCTTTTAAAGAATTGTATAACTGTCACAGTCATTGTTTTCATTTTATCATGTCAGTGCATTACTTTTGTGAGAATAGCAGGGCATGAAGTATTAACCCCTTCCGGGCAGATGTGAATTGTTATGTCATTTTGTTTGCTCTTAAGAGGATGTGTTGGATCTTTTTCACTAGTTTTGGTCTGACGAGGCTTAAGCATGATGACATTATTGTGTAGGTGCACATTAGCACACATTAATGTTTAACTTGACTGACACTTGTCGTGGCGTCAGGTCTTCGCGATTCGTTCATCCTGACTTAAGCTTTCCCTTTCAAGGGTCGTACCTCACATTGTTAATTTTATTTCTAGTATAAGGTAATTGTTCTTAGAAGTATAGGTAGGATAATTCAATGTTTGTCTTCAATGGATAAAATTGGACACTACGGTAGCCGTATTTTATACAGTAGGGGCGTAGCTGATGTAGAGGCTTTAACCTGACGTGCTTTTAGCATGTAACCTTAGCAAGTTTAAATTGAAGATTAGATTACGAGACAAACAGTTATTCGAAAAAAGAGAATAGGAAAAAACTGTACTGTGTCAGTTTAGCTGACCAGCGGTGATCTTGTTGTAAAAAAATGTATGAATCCTATGACCAATATGTAATCCAAGTATTAATGCAAAAACGCCTTTCAATTACCCCGGTACTATAAGCATCCCCCGATGTTTACAGTACTTACGATTTATGCTTGGTTGAGGTATTTTGTACGGTTTATGGTTGTGTGAATGTTTACAACTGTTATTTAAACATTACAATATAAAAATTCTCCGCTTTTCTACAAAACATGTTTTGATGACAACTCTATTCTAAAAACGATTGTAATAAATTGCCTATAGAATCAGCATAAAAATTAAGTGCGTGTCTGTATTCCCATCTTACGCATTAAGTTTTCCGGCGTGAACAAGAATAATCTACTACTAATCACCATTTATTCATGGGCACGACTACACGATGACGGCTTATGATACTGATGGCTTATTAACATGTACCAACAACAAGATTTAGTGAGCTTTGGGTACCTACTTATTTATATTACTGACGCACCCAATGCCCAGTGCGAGTGCGATGCTTCTGATCAGACCATGCACTTGCTGGAGTGTCCTCAGTGCCCGTTCACATGCACCTCGGATGACCTAAAGAATGCCTCTGATGCCGCAATCAACGTGACTACCTTCTGGGCTCAAACAATGTAAAAACATCGAAGAAGAGTACTGTCGACACGAAAAGAAGATCACACTCACCAGGTTTTTTTTTCTTTTACAATATTATGTGTGAACGCTCGCATAGATAGATCGATCGAGATCTACTCATCTCGATGGCAAAACGGTTACTAGTATCACATTATAATAAAATTATTACTGCGCTAGTAGCAACCAATTACTATTTTAAGTGATCAGAAGCCTAATAATTAAGTAATGTTTACTTCTATTATGTTTATTTTTATATCGTTCTTTCTAACAACTAGTAGATCTTTTTAGTAATATGTGGATAACGTGGTGAGTAGTGTATTTGTTACCTCTATTATTGAGTTCTAAGCTATGTTTACTTATTACTACACTGCTGTTTGTTGTCCCTAAATAAATAAATAAACCGTTTCACCCTCAACTTGCGACGGTGTCATAACCTGTGGTCATAACATGCAAAGGTGACATATCGATTAGAACTTGGACCTCAACCAAGACCCCTACGAGTATTGTATAGTCAACCTCATAATTGCTTTCCACTTTGAACAACAATTCCAATTCCCTGGTAGCTCATTAACGCCATAATTAATTAAGTGTCTATTTAACTGCTCCCAAACTACGATGTTTTTTTTATTAAGTATTTTTTTACATTCTTCCTTGACATAACCTTAATCATTTCATTATTTGACATTTTAAACTTACAATTCTAATTTCAACTCTTTGAAATGACAACATGATATTTATTTCAGATTTGTTACTGTAGTTACAGGCGAGTTTGTGCGGGTTGGTACCGATCGGTGCAGATATAATATTCCCATGTTATCAATGCTCACTTATAAAGAAACAGATTTAAACTCGTCGGTGCCGACTACCGTAATAACCCTGTACCGATCGGTACCGACCCGCACGGGTTTGTCTGTACCGAAAACCTGTTTCTTTATTTAAGCACCCATAGACAACAAGACCTTTTTGTTTTATGACGTGCATATGATGTGAGTGATGAAGCATATTACGAAGTCGAGAGTCTCATTCCTTGTTGGAACGAAGTTCTTTAACGCGGCTTGCGATAGGAGTAAACTGATAGAAATCGTCACGTAACGAAAAAGCGTTATGCCCGAAAAAGTCAGTTTCAAGGTCTCAAGTTTCAAGTGTTAAAAGTTTTTGTTTTTATTTGATGGTTCTGTATTAATAATATTTATAGGTGCATTCACGATAGCGCCATTTGGCGTGGCTCCAAAAGAATAAAGTAAAATGGAGCAATTGGACATCCAAAGTTTTACATCACGCCAACGGATTTTAACATTCACGGTTAAATTTTGGATGTACATATGTTGGACTCACTGTGAATGCCTGCTTTAATATACAGCGAAAGGAAGTTCTTTTCAATCGGTTGTCTCACGACACCTCCCGAATTTTTTCTTAAGGATTGGTCATAGCAGAGCTCTCAAAATTAGGATTGAATCATGAATGCCTGTGACTCCCAACTCAGAAATTCACATTATCCTACATTAATATAACATAATAATCTGACCCTATAAAAAAATCTGAACTTTAAAAGTAACCTTGTCATTTGACTTTGTTCCGATAAAGATATAGGTATTTTCATTATAATGTTATGTTGTGTACATAGCTACCTCAGTTATATTATGTGTGCTGTGGACGGAAATGATCATTATAAAATCAATGAATCAATGAAAGTTAATGACAAATTCTTAGAGGACGCTGTTGAATTCTCATAGTTGGAACTCGAATCTAATATTTGTCAGCATATATTTGTGTGCTCCACATATTTGTCCCTTGAATCGATTACGTGACCCTTAGCACAATAGGTAGATCTACCGCCTCCGTTCACGCTCATGTATCTGTCCCAATCTCGTTAAAATTGGGTTCCGTTCCTCAAAGGGAACGCAAGATCGTCGGTCCAATTGCTTAGGCCGATTTTATGTGGATTCATCCTTTGCAGCGATGTTATAACTAGAATAAAATAGTAAAATATATCATTATTATGGACTTAAAAGACGGAAATTAAGGTATAATTTCCGTTTATAAAAACACCTATCAACTCAACCTAGTTTAATTTTAAATACTATATTATAATGGCGTTCTTCTTCTTAGAGAGTCAATGGTAAAAACAACTGATAAAATATCAGTCCAGGACTCTAGGAATGTGTGGCATATTATACTGGTGAAGAATGATTGTGCGAAAAAATTTAAAGAGTGAGTGGTGGATAAAATGATAAATATGGGAGACATGATCATTCATCTCCTCCATATCTATCCCACAGTGGCGAGGCTTGATATTTCGTAGGAGGGAAGCCGAAGAAGAAATTGTTTAGTCATAAATAGTCATACAGTGGCGCCGGCTTTTTTGGAACAATTTGTGTTGTTGTTGGAATATACACTTCTGGACACATCTATTGGCCCACCTTGTATTTTCAGTTTCGTTTGGTCCTAGCTAAAATTTTATATTAGGTCGAGCAAAAAGTTTTTATGCAGTTTTGAACCTGGCACATTCACAATTTCATTCAATAGTCTTTTTTTGAATTTCGAACACGGAATTTAAAGAAACAAAAGACAATTTGGAGCCTGTTTGTTGATATCAAACAATCGAATACTAAGAAAACTTGGTTTTATTGGTTTACTTCGATTTAATTCTTGAAAAAGTGATTGATATCTTTGGTTTTGCAACAAACATTACTTATTCTTAACATTAAGGTGAGGTTCTATCAATAATCTATGGATACTTCACCTGAAGTCGCCGCCCAAGCTGTGGCACTTATTCAGGTCGGACACAGCCAAAGAAACGTGAGTGCTCAACTTAATTTAAGTCGATCTGCGGTCCGAAATGTTTATCGGAGGTACCTAGAGACTGGCGGCTTTGTTCGTCGCCAAGGAAGGCCACGATCTCGGGTCACAATTGAAAGGCAGGATGGATTCATTCAGCTTGAGAAATCGTCACCTTACCACCATTGAGATACAAAACCAACTTCGCGACTTCCACGGAGTATCTGTGAGCGCTCGAACTGTTCGGAGAAGGATAAAAGAACGCGATACGATATGGTACCACACTAGCCAGCTAATGGGCCCAAACTAACGCGAGCCCACCGAACAGCGCGCCTTCATTTCGCACGCAGTCATTTAAATTGGACACAGCAAGATTGGAGCCGTGTACTCTTTTCTGATGAGTCTAAAATTGTGTTACATGGCAATGATGGAAGGAAGAAGGTCTACCGACGTAAGGGAGAGCGTTTCGCACAATGCTGCTTTGAAGAGAGGGTTGCTTATGGCGGTGGCTCATGGACTGTCTGGGGCGGTATATCCGCGAGCGGCAAAACTCAACTTGAGGTTGTTACAGGACCACGGCTGCCAACATTAAATGCTGAAAGGTACATTCGTGAGTGCTTAGAACCTCACGTGATACCATACGCGGACTATGTGGGCCCAAATTTCCTTTTTATGCATGATAATGCAAGAGCCCATGCGGCCGGCATCGTCAGGGAATATCTTCGGGATGTGAACATCACAGTTATGGACTGGCCAGCCAGAAGCCCAGACATGAACCCTATTGAGCACATGTGGGACGAGCTAAAAAGACGTGTTAGGGCTCGTCAGCCAGTTGCCCAGACGATGCAGGAGTTGAAAACTGACATAGAAGAGGAATGGGAGATGATCCCTCAAAATTTCATAGAGCGGTTGATAAACTCTATGCCTAATCGTATGAGAGCTGTGGTAGATGCCCATGGAGGCAACACGCGTTATTAAATTAAACCTTTATTTGATAAAACATGTTTTTTATTCAAAAATCAATTGCCTTTAACAAGGCGCATATCCGACTTGTTAGGCGTAGCTCCATGTCGTATGGTATTCTGAATTCAAATTTAAAACAATACGATCGAAAAAGATGGTAAAATGTATCAGGTTTAAAACTGCATCAACAGTTTTTGTTCAATCTAGCAATCATATTTCGGTAGGGGCCATCGAAACCTAAACTCTAAGGTGGGCCAATAGATGTGTCCAGAAGTGTATAATACTTGGCAATCGTAGACATTACTAAATGTGCTATTTTTCAATAGTGGTCGGTGAAGTTACTCTTCCGATCCTCCAAAGGGAAAACCGGTAGGAATGGAGTTGTTAGCGCGCTTCGCCTCTGTTATCCCAACAATATCTCATCCCAACATTCATTTACACTTCAATCATTCGAAGTGTAAATGAATGTTGGGATTAGATTGCGGACATTAGGAGTGCAGCGAAAGGTATTTTGGGAGACACAAAAGGAAAGGTTACGATAGATAGATAGGTGGTCGATGAAATACAGAATGTTTTAAAGAATAAGAAGAGAAAATTCAAGGAATCGCAGAGTGTTGAAGATGAAAATGTTAGTTTGACAGCAGAAAAAAGAGTGAGTATGACGCTCTAAAGAAAAAAGCCAAGAAAGCTGTGGCCATAGCGAAAGCAAAAGCCCAGAACCAGCTTTATAACTAACTGGATAGGTCAGCGGGACAAAAAAAAATCTTTACTGGCTTGCTAGAGCTAGAAAGAGAATGACGAGGGACGTTTGTCGGATAAAATGTATACGGGATGAAACTGAAATAGTTCTTGCGGATGATGAGTAAATTAATGGTAGGTGTAGGGGCTATTTTGAAAAACTAATGAATGAGGAGAATTACTGGAGTGGTGCGCTTGAGAAGAAACTAGTAAATGAGGGGTTAGTTAGAATGATTAGTATGGATGAAGTGAGAATGGCAGTAAATGGAATGTAGAATAGTAAAGCAATTGGTCCGAACGGAGTACCAGTGGACTTCCACTGGTACTCCTGGTACTGGTACTTCCATACTTATGGAAGTTATTACGGATAGATGGATGGACGTAATTAGCTTTATTCTTCAATAAGTTGTTGCTGGAAGAAGCCATACCTGACGAATGGTGTAACAGTTTGCTGGTGACCATCTTTAAAAATAAAGCTGATGTGCTGGAGTGCAACAATTATAGAGGAATAAAGCTAATGTAAGTATGAAAGCTTGGGAGAAAGTTATTGAAAGGCGACTGAGAGAAGAGAGTGTTATGCAAAACCAATTCGGTTATATTCCTGGTCGGAGAACAACGGATGCCATCTTTGCTATCCGCCAGTTGTGCCATAAATACAGAGGTGCGCATAAACTTGCACATGGTATTCATTGACCTCGAAAAGACATAAGACCGAGTTCCTCGTGAAGTTTTGTGGTGGGCCCTTATGGAGAAGTGTGTGCCAGGGAAGTATGTGCAATTGATTCAAGCGATGTACAGTCGATACAGTACCCAAGTCCGGCCTACACTGGGCACTACTGGCAGCTTTAATGTGGCTGTCGGCTTGCACCAAGGGTCCGGCACTAAACCCTTACCTCTTCCTGGTAATAATGGACGCTCTTACATCAAACATCGAGGTAGAGGCTCCCCGGTGTATGCTGTTCGCTGATGATATTGTGCTGGTTGCCGAGAGCGGCCTAGCAGTCCAGAGTAGATTGGAGGTATGGTGGCAAAGGCTGGAGACTGTTGTCCTTAGATTAAGTCGGACCAAAACAGAGTAAGTACTCTGTTTTGTGATTTTGGCGGTCTCTCCAGTCCTGTGCCCATATCTCTCGCCGGAACTCCCTTACCGATCTGCTCCAACTTTGGTAACTCGGGTCGCTTGTCCAAGGGAATGGCAAAGTAGGCCGAGCTGTAACGCGCCGGATTAACTCAAGATGGATGAAATGGTGACAGGTCACAGGAATAACTTGCAACCCACGGATGTCCCTAGGGGGAAATCTACAAGTCCGTGAGCCTGTCATACTGTATGGATCGGAATGCTGGACCGTGAAGAAGACGGATGAAAAAAGATTGCATGCAGCAGAGATAACAATATTGAGATGGATGTGTGGAGTGACGAAAATGGAGAAAGCAAGAAATGAGTATATAAGGGGAAGTCTGAAAGTGACGCCAGTGGCAAAAAAGTTGAAAGGAAATCGTTTAGCTTGTGATGAAGAGGGAGGGAACGTATGTGATTAAAGAGTGATGAATATAAATGTTAATTGATGGAGAGTGAGAGGAAGGCCAAAGAAAAAATGGATGGATTGTGTGAGGAATGATATGAAAGAGAAGGGAGAGTATTACTCGGTCAGCGTGACAGTTAACAGGGGAGAATGGAACGAGAAAACGTGTTGCGCCGACCCCACGTAACATGGGTCAAGGGCAGGAAGATGATGATGACTCCAGGAAGGTGAGACTTGCTTAAAATGGCGTTAAAAATTTTTAATACTTTGTTTAATCAAACAATCTCATTCAACATAACATCATAGTTCATAATAACGTAATTCTAACTGACAATACATAAAATATGGTATACCGAACTACGAAAAAGTGACTCCAGTGCTGTATTTCAGCTTCAGTAAAGCTTAATCCTCACTTGTCCCGTTTCCACATCTCTCCACAAGAAGCTGATGTCGACCTGTATTTTGAGCGGGATTTGCAGCTAATAACTCCGTCTTATGTTAAGGTACCTCTACATTCGCCTTTTAAAAGGGAATGGTGATATTCATATGAACAGTGCATAATATAATATATTATAATACAAGATTTTATAGAGTGTTAAAGAGCTAATGCACGTGACGGTACTTAATTACATCTCCCGTTTATCAACCGCACAAAGGAGACTGAAACGATTATATACAATCTTGGGCCTAAATGTAACGAGTTGAAATTGGTGTGAATTAATAGACTTAAACCAGACCCTCGCTGAAAATTCTGTAAGGTTTGACAATCTGAGAGCCGAGTTAGTAGAGGTTTAGTAAAAGTAAGGCTATGTCACAACCTTTAACTAACAACTGATTCCTGAAGTCCAAAAGATGTTCTTTAAACACTAATGTTTATTATATTTCGCCTAGTGTATTGCAGTGACTAGTTACTATCCTTCAATTCACACAGCGATCCATAGTTTCAACAATATCCAATCCACAAGGCGGAGGTAAAATCCAAAATAACAACTCCAAGTCAAACGTGTGAGCGATCTTCGATGTCCAGTGTGAAAGCAAGGGTCGTACAAGGTAGGCAGGGTCAGAATCCGTGAAAAACAACACCCACTGCATTGTTTTTCTTTAAAAATAAATAATCTGGAAAGCATTTAAAACGCATCGGAAAACACGAAACGAGTGAACAAGCGAGAGCAGTCGGCAACTGTCTACTGTCAATGTTGATCTGACTCACAGCTGTCATGCCAGTGACATAAACTAAAAATATAAGACTGATTTTAATCGATATGAAATCGATATTCATTATATTGGTTTTTTAGTAATTAATTGATATTTAATTTATTAATATGGCATATAATTAAATGCACTTTATTGTTTATAAGTATATTTAGTGCATTTAATTACTCGAGTTAATTACCTAGTGCGAAGGTTTTCTTTTTGTAATTTTGTAATCGATTACTACTATTATATTTCTCTTAATTCTCCGCTTCCAGATTGAGAATTGAGCTAATTTTTGATATTCTAAGATAAAAAAATATGACAAATTTTTTAGATCATATCTCAACTTATTACATTTGGGCCCACCATTTTCCATCTCCTTTGCTGACTACCTAATATTTTCAAGTTTGTCTATCTACCCCTATGACCAGCTAAGGCTGATAGGTACGACCGATATTTGTTTACAATCTAGTTTCATAGAGGGCGCACCTTGTACAATATCTCACATTAGACGAAAACAACCCAGATACTAAAAAAATCTGCCTAGCCTTTTCCCAACTATGTTGGGGTCAGCTTCCAGTCTAACCGGATGCAGCCGAATACAAGTATTTTACATGGAACGACTGCCTATCTGACCTCCACAACCCATTTACTGAGTAACACTATACCTCTTGGTAAGACTGGTGGTCAGACTTTTGGGCTTCTGACTACCCCGTAACGACTGTCAAACATCTAAGAATGACAGCCGTGACAAACGGCTTAGCGTGCTTTCCGAGGCACGGAGGGATCTCGATACGTAATGGATAATCACTCATCCACGAACCGACCGCGACCAGCGTAGTAACCTTCGATCGACCCATGCGGCTGTTATTACTTAGCCACGAGCCCCTTACAATCCTGATACCAATCGGGCAGTAATGATCAAAATCGAAAGCCTCCTAATATGGCCCAAACGGTAGAACAGTATGTATTCTTACCTAAACGAAGTCCTAACAAGGTACTCACTTTACAACGCTCTCGTGTTTCGTCACTTTCGTCAAATAAATTGGCACCTCCTAACAAAGCAATCACATGTGGAGTAAAAATTGTTTGTTTAAACTTACTAAAGCTTGAGAAGTCGAGACAAAAGTAATCAAACATTGGGAGGTATTCACTGGAGTATGGTTGAAATGAAATATTATTTAAATTTTAACAATTTCAACTATTAGGACCCAGAACAAATCATGATTTAGGTACAATTGCTCTTTTTCGTTCATATATTTAAACTAAAGATGTATGTACTAACAAGTTTTAGTTTCAACAAGATGAACCAATGTTGTAGAAGATATTACGAATAAACTATGACGTCACGTTACCATTAATAATGGCAATATAATACACAGCCACGAGAGCGAAGCCGCGGGCACAGCTAGTGAGATATATTTTAACTCGGCACAATCTCAAATACCCGATCGGATCCTAGCAACAGGCCGGGACATCATTAAAGAAGACTTTATTTACACACACACAACAAAGGCAACTCAGGTGGTTTGAAGGACACTTGTTGATTCCGCCCGCCCCCAGAGGCCACCCCATCCCCCCCCCCCACCCGGCCGCCCTGCGGAGGCTGCGTGGGAAATACCCTCTCAGGACCACTACGACGGATAAAGTACCTTATTAAGGCGCTTTGTTCCCAGCCGGGACTGTGAACCTTTAACTCTAAGTGTATAGAAGGATTGGTCATAGCTAAGGTTGCATAATTGGACCGATCTTAGCAAAAATGATCCAACCCACATTGTCGGGGTTATGGGTTGGCTCATTTTTGCTTAAATTGGACCGATTTAAGGCCAACCTCCGACCTGAAAGATGTACCATTAACGATATTAGGCAACTATCGTAAGTATTAAAAACTTTACATTGGCTTATTTAAAAATCGAATACGAACGGCAAATATTCTCTGATGAAAGTAGAGAAGGTAATTGAGGTTTGAGATCATTTATCCTCATAAGAATTACATTATTCACCTAAATGAGAATATTAAAAACTAGACATATCAGAAAAAAGAACAAAATGTTGGACGTATTACAAAAAATAGGCATCGATTACAAATATTTTGAGGGTAGGTTAAAAATTAATATAGACAAGTGTTAGCTCCATACACGCAAAAAGTTTCTGTATAACACAGCTCAGCGCAAGCGGTAGCCGGATGTGGCTTGACACTATTGTAGGGAAAGTGATTTTTTTTTTAATATAAAGTATTTAAGTTGCTTTTTAAAAGAGGTTTTGGATTTAGATTCTTTGAGGTTTCTCGGTAATTTATTAAATATTTTAGATACTTCGTACATAATAGTTTTTCTTCCGTAGTTTGTGCGGGTTGGGTGTACTTGTAAAAGTCTTGTTCACGTCTCAGTTTCATTTTGTGTTTTTTTTTTTATATTTTTTGTGAAGGTTATGTTTGTGTGTATATTTTTATTTAGTATTTTTCGAATCAGTATCATTAGTAGAATTAGTATGCATGTATTATATATGTATGTTTGTGTTATATTCATTCCTTTAACTTTTTTGTGAAGAGTTTCTGTTGGAGTTAGATAGTCATAATTAACACATATAATGCCGTACTAACAAATGAACTAACTGTATTTTTTTTTTTTTGTAAAATACGTCCATGGAATGTGAGGAATGTCTTAATTCACTATTTTCGTTACATTTTACATAATATAATAGTGAAATAAATAAATAAATAATGGTGGCTGCCATATATGGCTGACACGGCTCAATTGGTTTGGAAAATGTCAGCCATATGTGGCTGACGAGGCATTATATGTGTTAAATAACGTTTTTAGTAGTTTATTATGAGCAGTTTAATTCAAATCTGAATATGACAAATAAAATGATGGACTTGAACTTGCCCCTCCTTATAATATTATTAGACTCGACTCAAGTAAATCAATAGCCCTGGACGATAATTGTCTAATCAAGCAGTGTAACAAGAGACAATAAAACAGTTACTAACAATAGGACGGCAAATGACAGACGAGAAATGTACAGACGCCAGCACATCAAGCTACCCGAAACTGTCAAATTTTCCCAAGCAATCTTGAACCTAATGCTTTAGCAATAAAGTCGAAAATCTATTAAAGAAATTTGACAGATTGTAGTAGCTTGATGTGCAGCTGGCGTCCATACTTTCACTAACGAAACAGGATCCCAGTCCCTTGGGCTTACTCGAATCTCGGATTATCTCGGACATCAAACAAAAGGCCTTGTTTTGAGATGGCCTGAGACGGCTTGTTTAATTAAGTCCTACAATATTTTATTTATTTATTATCGACCCTACCCTGCTTCGTATTGTTTTTATAACTTGACAAAACATCGAGATTTCGTTATCCTATCCTACTAATATTATAAACGCGAAAGTTTGTGAGCATGGAGGGATGGATGGATGTTTTTTACTCTTTCACGCAAAAACTACTTAACGGATCTGGATAAAATTTGGCACACATATAGTTTATAACCTCGATTAACATATAGAATACTTTTTATCCCGACATCCTTACGATATCGAGACTGCGCGGGTGAAACCGCGGGGCGCTGCTAGTTAATAATAATATGTAAGTTTATCCACACGCACTGCGCCTGCGTGGTGGATTACGGCCCGCTCCCTCTCGCAGAGAGGAGGCCTGTGTCCCAGCAGTGGGAACATTATAGGCTGATTACGCATATAAGTTTAATATATGTAATTTATTATACACATAAACCTTCCGGAATAAATTGTCTAAATAATGGTGAAACCGAATCAAAATCCGTTGCGTAGTTTAGGATAACAACGCGGACACACAGACAGACACGAAAAGTGACTTTAATTTAGAAGAATACTAGCCACCCGACCCTGCTTCGCACGGTTTCTGCGGTTTTGCGAATAAATTCTCTAAGGCCGGCCACATACAGTCGGAATTCCGTTTCGAAAGCAGCAAATGCATTCATGTTCTACTACCATTACAACTAAATTACTACTAGACTTTACTAGATTATGGGTGGATTTGATGCTTTCGAAACGGAATTCCCTATCTGAATTCCCGACAGTATGTGGCCGGCCTTAATGAAGCTGAAAATCGCATCAAAATGCGTTGCGCAATTTAGAAGAACAACGCGATCACACAGACAGACAGGAAAGCGACTTTAATTCACATAATACATATAGATTACGAGCACTGAACATGAAAGCAAACCATTTTGAGAAAACTCGTCAATGCTCCGAACTCCTGCAACTGACCCACCAGGGCAAAGGTCCTATGTCTACAGTGGTAAATTACAGACGGACAACTTCCGGAATCAAGATCCCTTATCCACAGTAGATGTATTAGTATTAAGATAAGTTTGGTTGACAACCCTTTTTTTTGGTGGGAAACCATCAAATGACTTCTCCCGCTCTGGGCGGAGCGGGAGGCCGACTTTTACTGACTAAAACCCACCCGTGTTCCTTCAGTTGCCTGTGCCGGGGCCACGGTAACTCTTTCAACATCTCTTTGAGGCACGTGATGAATGATGAGTACAATACCCCTTAAGAGGTTGTGCGTTAACCTTTTAACCGCCCGACTTCATATCAGTTGTCATGCCCTCAGCGCCTGGCACAGTGAATTATTACGGTATTTGGTCATAAATATACGAACCTGGCTAAATGGACACGAAAATATTTGTCGGATTAATCCGTCGGAAGCGGTTATAGGGATAATTCTGGGTCATGTTGTAGCATACTGTGTCATAACCCTCGTACCAAAATTTCACTTACTCACTTTCTTTCACTTTTTACTCTTCTTTCTAATTTCACTTACTTACTCACAAAGTCAAAAACCTAACTGCAAGAAGTTGCAAACCCGGAAATAAAAGCTCTTCGTCACACCGTATTTACAAGCGTCAAGCGGTAATCCTAACGAAGTATGGCGAATGTAATTTGCGCCAACGAGCGTTTCCGCTCAGTGCCAAGGCGAAGCTTCAACATGGACGCCTGCATGCCGTGCAATTTATTTATTCACTTATCTAGATCATAAAATGTAAGGGTGATTGATACAATGACTGTGCCAGACTAGAGCAAGATAGTAAGATTTAGATGTGCTGAAATCTTGAGAACTTGTGTGAGACAATAGACGCTGATTTTGGAGACGTAGGATTTTTTAAATTGACGTGATGAGGATGAAAAAAAAAATCCAATGTGGATTGTTTTTCGCTATTGAACTGAAACGAACATTTTTAAAAAACGATGTTCACAATAAGGCATATTTTAGTTTAAATTAACTAAATCAACTGGCATTGTAGAGGATATCACTAATATACAAGGTGTAACTGAAATAACGCACAACCTCTTAAGGGGTCATTGTACTCATCACCATGAACAACTTTTACTATGGGACGAAACGTGAAATCGTGAAAAAAATCAGATGTTACCTACATTTTGGCGAGTTATGCGAACATAAATGTAGGGAACAGCAGATTTTTTTTTCGCGATTTCAGGTTTGGTCCCATACTAAAAGTTGTTCATAATGATGCGTACAATTACCCCTTAAGAGGTTGTGCGTTATTTATGTTACATCTTGTACCTATTATGCCTTCACGTTCGTATGAACTTATTCCTTTAAATATAACAAGCCTATAGAATACACAGTTGCATAAGAGAAGCCGCGGGCACAACTAGTCCACATTAAGACACAGTATGGCGGCATGATGTAACAAACAAAACCTTCAACTCCAAAAAAACTAATACTACTTTCGCTATATCACCTACGTCGCCTGGAAGACACATTTCCAATGTTTTAGGGTTCCGTACCTCAAAAGGAAAAAATTATAGAATCACTTCGTTATCTGTCTGCCTGTCCGTCTGTCTATCTGTCTGCCTGTCAGTCAGTCAAGTATTATTTTAATTACTGTGAATGTGAAGACTATGTGGGTCCTTGTTTTTTTTTTTCTCTCTCAGCTTTAATCATAGTCTGCCAGTTTGAGTAAATTATGCGGCCTACCCAAATGTCCTTTCTTTGATATTGTTCGTCGAATTGTTGAGCTCCTTAACTTTTAAGTTGAGCTGTACGATTACTGACAGATGCTTGCACTGACTGGACAGGTCCACTCAATCTGTGTGGTTCTTTCCTCAAAAGACCATTTCAGACACCAACCTACATGGTCTTCACATGATCTGACCAAGATTATGTCTGGACTTTAAAAGAGACTGTGACCTCTGAGTTTGTTTCGGCCTTTTTCTCAGAGTAGTCAGATAGGAAACGCCGGCCTCATCTAATTTCAAAAAAAATGTTTGACGTGTAAAAGTGTTTGTATAAACCTACTTACAGAAATAAAATCATTTATCAAGGCCCTTCTTCTCAGCAACGCGTGGAGGTATCAAGTTGAAATTAATATCAAATACGTAGGTCTACGGTCCCTTGGAGCTCTAAAAAAAATCAAGCTTCTAAGTCAACGCAATAAATAAAATACGCCATTTATGCGACACATTTTGATATTCGCAAATAAATCAAAACCTATAGAGTACGTCCCGTTGATCTAGATTCATGAAAGGCAAAAAGCAGTCTCACAGCAAAGGTAAAGGAAAAAATCCGAAAATCAATCATTTGTAGTTTTTTTTTGCGATTACAAACTAACATTTGCAGTTGGGGAATTGACCGTGACGTATATCGACTGGGAGAACATGTCTTTCAACTACAATGTTAAGTTTGTTTTTGGGATAAATCCATCCCAATTGCGGAACGCTTCATTGTGCGTGGTCCAACACGCAATTGGCCGGATATTTTTATATCGTCAGACCCAAAACGCGACCACTCGATCAGTCCGTCTCCTTAATATGTTCATATCTACCTTTCAACTGAAGGTTCCTTTTCCGCTTGAATTGCGTCGCCTCCCCGGTCAGACTGCGGACTCTAATATCGCTTTTCACAACATCCAGACAACCGCAGCATCCACTAGCAGTGACCCATTTTTATTCAATTGACACTCAACAATTTGCGGAGGGATTCATGACACTCTTAAATCAGCTTCCTTAGGATTTTAAATAGAATATAATTATATTTGTCGTCGCTGGATTTGAACCTTATTGTTAAGACGCAGAGACTAAAAAGAAATCATTTAGATTTTTGTGTTAAAAGGATCTACGCCTGCCGTATTTTCCGTTGAAGAGCTGCAATTCATGATGTACAATTTACCATAACTTTTGGATTTGAACAATTGTTTATCCAACGTGTACATATATGACTTAAGGTAATATCATATAAATATGCAAAAGTAACTCTGTCTCTCTGTTACCTTTTCACGCATAAGCTACTGAACTAATCGTTATGAAAGACACATATATAGTATTTTTTATTCTGGATATTTGTAAAAAAAAAATAATGAAATACAAAATACTAGACGAAGTAGACGAAGGCGACAGCTAGTATCGAATATGATAAATTCAAACAAGAGATTCGATCATGTATTTAATTAACTTATATCTATAATACATGATAACACTAATATATATATATTATATACAAGTATACAATAAAAAAATAAAAAGGGAGAAGAGCTCATTGGGCATCAAAAAATTCATCCGCATCGCTGTCAATCGGAAAAGTGTCCAAAAGGCTGGCAGCATTGCCACGCTGAATGGCAATGCTGATTCTTTGGGCTAAGAATAGGCCAGCCTTCTGGTCCCGTAGAGAGTCGACCAACCGCTTAGCGATGTCCCGAAATACTCGATGAGCACTCGGACCCCACGGCCCAAGTGTTTCAACACCAAACGGCTCAAACATATAGCTCCCAATGAGGTTGTTATATTTGCGCCGTTTGAGGTTTTCTGCACCTGCAGCAGCCGCCCCAACACAGCCCGCCGTGCTAGGAAGATGGGATGGCGCGAGGGTGTCGACACAGGTTGCATCCCACACCAAAGGCCTACCCAACTTCCAAAGCATTATGGTCATTCCGTCCGGCCTCTTCCCATCGTCACGTGCCAAGCCGTTGGGTTCTAAAACAGCTGGCACCCCGGCGGTGACAAGAGCCCGACGGATGATGTCGTTAATGCTAGCGTGCCGTGTCATACGACCAGCGCTCTTGCTGCAGGATAGGCCATGGTGTCCGAGGCAGTCGACTCCTTCACCGCATTGACAGCGATGTGGAGCTCCGCAAGGAGCGCCCAGACGCAAACAAGTAGCGAGCCGGAATGTGGTATCACCCAGCATAGTGCCTATGTTGGATGATGGTAGCGCCTGAAGCCAGAGGCCCGACTCCCATTCACCCACAGCCAGCAGGCGGGCACGCTCAGCAGTGTTGGTGGACGTATTAATGAGTTTATTCCGTACCAACCTGCAGAGCGGCTCATCCCACTTCGATAATTATTATTGAAGACATAGTTTATTAAATGGGTCTTCTAACAAAAGTCGTGAAGAGATCGGTTTGGGACCCCCAGATCCTCTTCCTAATTTTCCCCTTTAGAAATGCCTATTTCTTTGTCTGACGGACTTTGGAACAACACAAGGAACACGAACTAAAATATATCACTTTGAAAAATGCTCAAAATATAAACTTTTCCTCATTAATCAGTCGGACGGTCCGCAGATCCTTGGAATACTGTGAATTCCTGCGATTATCTGTTACGTCTCTCGGGATGATCGGTGGGAAAATAGTTTAGAGAAAGTTTTCGTTAGTTAAACTTGGCAAATGAAATGCGCGGACGTACGAATTACGACCTTCCCTTTTTTAATTTGCCTGAGTGAGAAGAATTTTGCCTTTACTTAGCAGTAGGATGATAGACTACTTAGAAGAGGTCCTCCCATTGACCCGAAAACAAGTATTATGATGGGTAGGAATTTAAATGCCTACCAATAAATACAATTTCAGCGTATTAGATTGTTATATTGTTAAAAAAAGCAATTGCATCTTTTAACCGACTTCAAAAAAGGAGGAGGTTTCCAATTCGTCGCGAATATCGGATCTATATACATATATTATGTGTGTACACCGAGATTTCTCTGTTCATTATTGTGGACCGATTTTGAAAATTATTTTTTTGTATTTATAGCTCAGTTCACCACCTCCGCATGATAAGTCCCGATTATTTAACACACTGTGTGATACGTTAAAAATATAATACATAACATAACATCACGCCTGTATTCCCCGAAGAGTTAGGCAGAGGTGTGCCAATAATAAACCCACATTTCGCAAATTTTGTTTAAGTCCCATGTATTGAGGGCGAGCCTCGGAGCCTATTGCCATCAACCGGGAACAAATCCAGACTACGGGCTGCTGCTGAGAAATTCCAGATGGAAAAACCCTTAGCCTGACCCAGGACCTCATGCTCAGCAGTAGCGCTTACGATAACTAGACCAACGAGTCAGAGGATGTAATACATAGTATGTATTTATTCCGTTTTTCATGAATCTGGTAAATAGTGCCAATCCTGGGAAACAAGTCCAAAGAGAGCATTGACATATGTCAAAACTTTACCGCGCGAAATAGGCGGACATGAAATATTTAAGTACAGTTGCGGTCCCTCGCAAACTAGCTGCCTGCTGCCTGGCGATTGATAAAAATAGACCAATAGGGGGGATTGAATTTGTCATTCTATCCGGCAGTGAAACCACTTGTTTTATTTATTGATATACGCAGCTGAAGTGGCCTATTCCGTGGAAGCACTGAGCTCTTCCTGCACAAATAATTCGAACAATTCCGATCTAGATTATTTTAATAGAAGCAGCAGTTTAATTTGAACAGTACTCCAAATGTCAACACAGTTTCCACACACAACAGTTTCCAAATGTCTTTTGTGATGCGCACAGCAAAGGAGTGGAACTCTCTGCCTGCGTCTGTGTTTCCGAACGTATACAACCCCGATCTCTTCAAAGTGAGAGTTAACAGGCTTCTTCTGGGTAAGCTCGCTCCATCGTCGACTTTATCTCTGTCATCTCTAACCTAGACCAGAGTCAAGAGAAAACCTATCTCAAATAAAAAAATTAAAAAAAAACTTACATTAAATGGAGTAATGGACATTTCAGAATAGGTAGCCAAAGTAATTAATTTCATCCGTTGAATTCAATTACGCTTTCAACTAAGATACAGCTCCCGTTACATAAAAAGAACGCTAGCCGTTTACCTGTGCACTGAGCGATTTATCCATTCCAGCCTATTCTAAAGGCCTAAGTAGCTAATAAAGTACCTATTATGATTTTACAATAAAACAATTACACTTATGTTTATAAAACAATAGCCTAGTATTTCAGGACGCGACTGTACCCGTGCGCAGACACAACTCCTCCACTGTCGCTCAGCGTTCTTTTTACGTGACAACAACTATGAGGCGGTAGATAGACTACACAGAAAATGATTATGTTGTTGAAGACGTGCCAATTTTGAAAATAGGTGAATCACCTGTTAAACTTTGCAATAATTTAAAGAGAGAAGGAGTTTTTAGGAGATCGATGAGCCGGCTGACAACATCGACCAATCATATACCTTGATCACCTAGAACCATTCAGTCATTTAGAAGTCACTGTGAACACTAAAACTAACCCTTGGAGTTGGTGTTAGTATCTCAATGCTCTGTGAAGGCTCCATACAGAGCTCTACGTTAATATTTCAAGATGAACGATTGTCACCCATCTGAAATGAACTCTACAAAGGATTTCCTCAAGGCAGTATACTTGGACCGAAAGTAACCAGAACGTTCTTTAAATTGATTTAAAATCGTATTTACTCGTAAGTTACAAATCATATAATAATTATATTTGATAATAAAATAATCAACGATGAGTTTTGTTTTATTTATCAATGTTTTTTACGGTGCATAAAACGAAGGTGAATCCAATCAATTAACTCATACAATACACTCAAATATGTAGTTTTATGTATATATATGAATTTGTACAAAAAATATAAATACTCCTTACATCTAACTAAGTATATATCGCTTAATAAAATAATGATTTAACTTACACATAGCAAGTCATTAGGGTAAATAATGTAAACAAAGATAATGGAACTGGAAGCGAAACAATGACAGAGCATCTCAACAGTTGGCGATTTTCCCGCGCAACTTGATCCTGCCAAAAACGGGATATTTAATGTTGATTTTAAAGGCTTTCCCTTAAAATCAATCTGCCCTATTTATAAGTCAACTATTAAATTGGTTTAAGTAATAATAAATAAATGACAAAAATATTAAACATTAATTAGGTAAAGTTTTTACCTGCAGTGTTACCTTATTGCGCAGGAAAAATATTTACTGTTTTTTTTCTAACGACGATAATTAACTAATAATCAATGGCTTACAACTTTTATAAGTACGGTAAACTACTAACCATTCAAATAACTTGAATGAACTGTAACTAACAATAATTGGGCGTCGCATTTTAATTGATAAAGAACCCAATTTTCATTTCATAATACCGCGTCATTTTCCGAAAAGTTTACAGTTAAAAAAAGAAAAAGTTCCTATGTAATGACAAATTGTTAAAATTAAGTTTTTTTTCAGTACTTACCGTTCACAATAAAAACAGCTGAATTCAGTATACAGTTATCACAAATCACTAGTAAGTTTTAATTGTACACCGCATCACTTTCGTTTTCGAGCGGTCGACGGTGCGTGCGACATGCGTCGCGGTCGGCAGTCGGGACCTCACTGACAAGCCACTCTGTCTGGAATTCTGGATATCCTCCAGGTTAGGGATCACGATGGGGGGAGGGGGGAGGGCGTGACGATTGATCTGTACTTCCATGTCCTGAATGGAATGGAAAGCTGCCCTATTGACAGTCGCGGTCGTCCTACTGCTGGCGTAACGCGTTTGGGAAGATTTATGACAACGATGTCAGCAAAGAATTTATTGCTTGCGTTGGATTTTCAGATGGTTGCATCTTATAGATAGATTTCTCACCAACCCATTCGATTCTTACCTTATTGGCATCGTATTTTGTTTGTCAGGGAGACTCAATTAAATGATTTTACGCTATAAAAACTGTCTAAGCTACTTGAGTCTGTCTCTATAATAAATTTATATCAAACAAAAGAACTAGATACTTTATTCATAAAGCGATTATAAAACCCGACTAAGCGGTAACTTTTAACGATGTCTTCCAAAACCCTCATTGGTGCTGATGACTAAAGTTAAACATCTAATAAAGTTCGCAGACCGTACCAGAAGAATTTACCGTTTGTTTTACAGCTTTATAATAATTAACCTCATTATAATAAGGACTCTCACAAACTTCGGACAACAACTATTATCTCCTCTTCATATTTTCCAAATTCAGTATTGTTGGCTACATCGCTACTGAATGTTGAAACCGTTATTTACTTTACATATATTATTTTAACATTTATTCATGCATTGCAAAGTTAATAAATTAGAAATTTGACGTTCTTTATATAAATTACCGTAATTGTTTTCTTTAAAGTATAAAAAAAAAATACTAACACGAAGTAAGATTATGAACCCAAAAAATAGTGTCATATTAACACATATAGGTAATATACTTTATTCAAGTGTATAAAAAAAACCTTCAATAAACGAAGAAAGCAAAAATATCGTAGCAAACCAGTTAAGACTTATTACGCCTACGCCGCCGCCGTGCTACGAAATCTCATTGACGTAGACAGGTAATTATTCCGTAGGCGGAAACTACGAGTATGCTACGCTCAATGATCGTCGTAGCCAATTAGAAAAGCTGGCTACGGTAATAAAATTTCTTAAAGAGAAGCAATGTGGGTTGTTAATTACTGGTTTTTTTTATTATTATTTGTGAGGGACGTGGCTCAAGGTGCACACCTGAATAGAAGCAGAATAAGTTCAAAGTGGCTCGATATTATTGCATATAAGCGGCATACTTTAACATAATATAGGTACAAATATTATTTTCTCATGCATATAATATTACATTTCCTCAATATTCAGGCTGAGTTATTGGGACAAGTGTCACATCACGTTATTACTGGTTCTACACTCGAGTGGGTGAGTTTACACAAGGGATAATAATCGTAAGGGAGGCAGACGTACTCCTAAGTTTACATATCCACCAATACGGATTAAATCAAAAACTGGTAGGCTTAATATATTCATTGTCTTAAATGTTATTAAATATCGTTTTATGTCATAGTAAACATTAATAAATAAATATTAACAGAGATAACGTTGAGGGAGGATATTCTGCATTCATATTACAGTAAACTATGCAACATAACATCGCGACTGAATTCCCCTAAGAGGTTAGCAGAGGTGTATAGTACCATCTCATTTCGTCAGTTATGTTGTAATCAGAGGTTGGAATTAGGTAGAGTTATTTATGTACTTAAACTGATTTCATACAGCGAAAGAATAAAGTGGATACTTCAAATCTTAGTGGTACTTTGAATGAATCGGACAAGGAAAATGATTCTGATGGGTCGTTTGAATAAACCCTCACGAGTCTAGGCTAGAAGCAAAAGTATTTTCTTATTTATAAAAAAAGGCAAGGTATAAGTATGAGAATTTGCTTAAGACTATTAATAATTTGTATTGTAAATACTAATAAAAATTGTACCTATGTTAATTATCTTTGTTTTATTTGTCTGTCTATTTCTGAGGTTTTTATTATTATTTATTTGTAATATCGTTGGCCACACGGGATTGTCCATTAGAAATCCCGGGAAGATCCATATTAATATCAACATTTCGATGCAAGTACATAAATAACTTTGCCTAATTCCGACCTCTGGTTATAATCCGATGTTATTATTCTACCACTGAGAATTTCCTAATGAATTAACATAACCCACCCGTGAGATCTAACCCAGCACCGGAAGTTCGGCAGTCGCTCTTGCGACCACCACACACACGAGACAATCCGATAAAATCTCGTTTTATATACAACTTGACCACACATTCCTTACTAAAATATTGTTCTATCAACTATTGCCCGCGACTTCATCTGAGTGTATTTTAAATTTCACATAATACAACATAACATCACGCCTAGTTTCCCCGAAGGGTCGGGCAGAGGTCTACCTATAGTACACCCACATTTCGCCAGTTATATTTAAGTCCCATGTAATGGGGGCGAGCCTATTGCCATCAAGCGGGCACACAGACTCCGGGCTGCTACTGAGAAATTCCAGATAGAAAAACCCAATAACAATAACACTGCCCGACCTGGGAATCGAAACCAGGACCTCATGCTCAGCAGTAGCGCTTGCGATCACTAGACCAACGAGGCAGTCGAGCTATTTCGTATTTCATCATTTTTTATACAAATCTCCGGAATGTAAAGTAGCATATGTCCTTTAGACCTTCTCTAGGTTCCAAGCTACCATCTGTGAAACATAACGATCGGTTCAGTGGTTTAGGCGTGAAAAGGTGACAGACAGACAGACAGAGTTACTTTCGCATTTATAATATTAAGTGTTTGTCTAGATTCCGCAACCGTTCTCCTAAGACCGATTCGCCATTGGATTGTTCGTCGACAGGATGATTCATTTATTTCCGTTTCCCCAGCAGAGTCTATCACCTACAGACATTTCGCCGACAGAACCTTTCGTCTACGTCACTTTCGACGACTGGCCTTTCCAGCTACAGAATGTTTCACCGACACGACGATCAACCTTTTAACTACAGACCTTGTCTAATATAAATGAGGTGCCTACTTATCTTAATATTATACAGGATAAGTTTAAAAGGAGTGCGGATATTTTAGCAGGTAATCAGGTGCATAAAACTGAACAACTTTCCCCAAGGAACATAGGTCGTAATATAAAAAATAAAATTCAACTTCTCATACAAACATAAGTCACGTGACCAGTCACTTTGTATGAAAAGTCGATTTTCAATTTTAAGATTTCGACCTATGTTCCTTGGGGAAAGTTGTCCAGTTTTATGCACCTAATTACCTCCTGAAATATTCGCACTCCTTTTAAAATTATCCTGTATAACAATCACGTGTCACTATGTTCGTACACGACTACACGCTAATCTCCGTAACCACCAAACTGATTTCAATGAAATTTTGTAAACGTGTATGGTTGGTTCCAGCTTGAAAGATACGACAGTTTTGGGCCCGATAAGTGCCGCTCCGTGCGAAGCAGGGGCAAGCCGTTAGTAGGTATTGTAACAGCCTCGCTCCAAATGCCTATTTACCCAACACTGTCGCCAGTCTATTAACAATAATTAACGCTAATTAGACGACCTTAACCGCCATAATTAGTACATCCGACTTATTTTAATTATATTCAATGTCGGATCTAATTCATGAAACTATTCGCTTGTTTCCTGAAACGCTGAATTTTTGACGACTTATAATTAATATGTTTGTATGATATTATTTTTTTACGTGAATCAAAATAATAATCTAAAGAACTTTAGTTACATAGATAAAACATTTATTCAGTGCACACAAAAGACATAGCACAACACACAAAAGCACAATCAATTCAACTTTATCCATGTCCAAATCATGTGTGTGTGTGTGTGTGTGTGTGTCATGTGGAAATGTGATGGTAATTTGGACATGTTAATGTAAGAATTGTTATGATTTCACGAGTATTTTTAGAATATAAAATATTAAAACTGAAGTTGGCAGAAACATCGCAGCGCTGATTTGCTGGATTCGTTTTCTCCTCTTTTGATCGTTATCTCTCCTCTACCGTTCGTTATTTCTCCTGACGAAGTTTATTCCGTTTATAAGTATGTATGTATATATCTATGTATTTATTCTAGTATTTTATAGTTATTTTCGTGTTATCTATCCCTTATGTTGCACCTGTCATGTGTTCTCTCTGCATCACCTTAAGATTGACTGGTAGAAAATGCCTCAGGCTAAGTCCGCCTTTGTACGGTATTCTTTTTTACTTGTGCATAAAGTTTTAATAAATAAATAAATAAAACTGTATTTCAAGCGTATTTAATAATAACTACACTGTAATGAACGTGATATTTAATAATCGATTAAGGTATCAATTTCATTTTTAAATCAAAAGATTAGTGCAATTTTAAAAGTATGTAATGGCAACACTTTCTTTATTATCCAAAATCATTGCCATTTGCCATTGAGTCATTTATGCTTTGCACAGAGATAAATCTAACATCTACGGCATTAAAAGATTATGCAACGCAATATTTTATTTAACTTTTTTTGGAGTCTCTTACGAGTAACACAGGCTTATCTGCTTAAAAGGAGGCTCCAATCACTAGTTATTATAATTTACTTGTTAAAAAATAAACCATTTTTTTTTTCATTTCAACTGTCTTCTATACGAAATATCCTGTGTTAGAAAGAGTACGCTTTATATAAACTTTTGTTTTTTGTTGACGTAGGGTGCTTACATAAAGAAACAGGTTTCCGGTACAGGCGAGTCTGTGCGGGTCGGTACCGATCGGTGCAGGTATAATATTCCCATGTTATCTTATGTGCTTACTTATAAAGAAACAGGTTTAAACTTGTCGGTGTCGACTACCATCATAACCCTGTACCGATCGGTACCGACCCGCACGGGTTTGTCTGTACCGGAAACCTGTTTCTTTATGTAAGCACACTTGACACTAGACGATTCAAAAAATAGGACTATACAAGATGTAATTTTAATCAATGTTAATCTCTTAAGAGGTCATCGTATGAACAACTTTTACTATGGGACCAAACCTGAAATCGCGAAAAAAAATCGGCTTTTCCCTACATTTATGTTCGCATAACTCGTTTAAAAGTAGGGAACACCTGATTTTTTTTTTCGCGATTTCGGGTTTGGTCCCATAGTAAAAGTTGCTCATAATGATGAGTACAATGACCCCTTAAGAGATTAACACTGATAACAATTACACCTTGTATATTTTGGAATCGTGTCCCTAGCCCTATAATTTGACGTACCAAAAACTTTTTTATGGATTACATACAGTTCCGCAATATGTTGATTTTTTGTTGTGACCTTTCACATATTGAATAAGGAATTTCCTTCAAAATCCCTCGGGTTGCGATTGAAAGGAAAGTGTGTTTACGCTGGCCGGTCACTACAAACCTAACGACATGTCAGTCATCCAGAGGGCCTACTCCGAAGCGTAAATGCGAAGTATCAGCCGAATGTTCGGAAGTTTTCTACTACTTACACTTTTTTCTATTTCGTTCGGTCGGTTCGGATCCGACCAAACGTAAAATGAAGTTCGTTGAACAAACGTCAGAATGAAGTTCGGTCGGATCCGAACAAACCGAACGAAATTCTTTTTGCATTTGATAGCCCAATTATCGAGGATAGTTATGGGCTATTTAACATCACGCTACGACCCTTAGGAGCCGAACAAAAAGAAAAAAGTCAGAAAGAACAGTAAGTAAAAACGAAGAAAAAGCGACCTTAAGCCTCGTCTCCCAGTGGGGTGATGATAATCTGGTCTCTTTTAATGCCACCAAAACACAGGCGTGTCTTTTTACCGCTAAAAGGAGTCGTTTCGATCAAACTCCTACTTTTCGGGGCACATATGTTCCTGTAACTGATCGGCTCGAGCTCCTAGGTACATGGAGTTGACACCATGTCTCAACTTCGGTGCCACTATCGAGTACAAAGCCCAAACTGCGGCCAAGAAACTGGGCATCCTAAATAGGGTGAAGCGATACTTTACGCCTGGACAGCTTTTAATTCTCTACAAAGCGTAAGTCCGATCCTGCATGGAGTATTGCAGCCACCTGTGGGATGGCTCAGCCAAATACCAACTTGCCGCGCTTGACTCGGTGGAACGCAGAGCTAAGAGGCTCATTGGCGACGTAAGACTGGTGGATGCCAAGCTTCATAGCTTGGCTCATCGCCGCAAGGTTGCCAGCTTGTCGGTCTTCTACAGATTATACTTCAGGGAGTGTGCTCAAGAATTCCACGACCTCATTCCGCCGCGCCGGCCCCCTTCTATCATCGGACATCTAGACGCACAGCAGGTTACTATCCTTATCTAGTTGCTATCCCACCAATTCGCACTAAGCGTTTCCAAATGTCTTTTGTGATGCGCACAGCAAAGGAGTGGAACTCTCTGCCTGCGTCTGTGTTTCCGAACTAGACTAGACTAGAGTCAAGAGAAAACCTATCTAAAATAAAAAAATAAAAAACCTCAATCGTAAGACAGGTAAATCACACATCGTACGCAACCTGTAGTACCTAACTATTTAATAATCAGTGACGTAATCACTCCGCATGGCCACTAATACGAATGAAATACGAAATGGAGGAAACTGAAAATACGATTAATTTATTTATTCGTTCATTTACACAATTAGCGTAATAGGTAACTACTATGCTTCCACACTATGAACAAACCTTCGCTGGAGCCATATTGAAACGTCATGCACGCTTTTAAATAAACAATCATCATATGAAAATAACATTAACAAGGTAATAACGATAATAAATATTTTTCAAAATTAATTTGCACAAAGTAGATTGTTGCTAAACTTAAATTCTCAAATGACAGTTGACAAATGGAGGTTATTGACCTTTCTATTCTTATGTCAAACGCATCAATAAAATACAAAACATGAAACATTACCTATTTAAAAAACGATTGTAAAACTGTATCAGCAGGTAAACTGAAAAAGAAAAGTTTATCTCTTCTCTTGCTGGATCTACATCCATCAACTGCACATAATACACCAGAACCAGCCTTATCATAAGAATTTGAAACTAAATACGTCAGGTTGACCGAAATATATGCGTACGTACGCGCCTCGCGGTTGTCGGCAACCCATTGAGAAATGGGTTGCGTGCGACCCGGCAGCTAGTAGGTAGTTAGTGCGCGTAAGTACATGGAGTGATTTATCTGGTAATCTGTGGTAATAGCGCGGGCGGGCGATGTAACGAGACGGGTCGGGGGACGAGGGAGTCGTCGTGGTGGGGCTTGCGAGCTCCTGAACTCTGGGTATGTGCCGGTAATTTACTTTACCGAAACAGGCCTAAGGTGAGGAGCCAGACCAAGAGATATATGAACCCGCAGGGCAGCATGTGGCGAGCTGTTGGGCAGTAGCGACCCCACGAACCCTATCTCCCGGGAGAAGTCTTGTTCCTCACCTCTGACTTGCCTTTATTGGCCGGTTGGAGTGAACACTGACGAGCAATAGAGCTCCCACTTCTTTCTTGCCTTTACTGGCCGACTTGAGTGGATATTCGAAAGAGCAAACGTGCTCGGAGGAAGAAAGTATTCCAGTAAGATGCTGGTAGGGGTCTTGACCGTACTTCCGGGATTGTCCTGATAGCTGTGGGGGTATCCCACAGCTATCAGGACTCTCCACTCCTCATAGGCACCTCAGGACATGCTGCCCCCTTGTCGCTACGACACTATGTGCTAGCGACCGGTTTCGGGGGTCCGTTATTGAATGTGCAAGGCCATTTTATCTGTGTATTGTATATAAAACATTGGTCAGGCAGGGACCAGTCCACAGCCACCCAAACCCATAGCTCAATATGTTTTGTTTCCATATTCTGCAATAGTCCTGCACCAACCGGGGGTTATCCTTGGGTGCTCTTGCATTAGTGCATACAGGGATAATCGTCGATTGGTGCCTCTTCATCATTTAAAATTATCTAATAATTGCCTGTCTCTGCGAGTTGGCTTCGGCCTCTCGTACGCCTTTCAAAGGTCCGGGACCCCAGGGTCCCGGAATACTGAATACTACCAACCAACAACGTCATACCATTCTAACTACAGTCATAAAATTGATTTTGTTTCAAATCTACCCTCAAATATGTGACTAGTTTTAAATATTCGCTGTCTTTTTCTCATTAGCATAATCAGAAAAAGACTGCGTGCCGCGATAGGCCTATAATGATGACCATATACCGCGCTTTTTCTGTTTGGTTTGTGATGAAAGAGTGCAATATACGGGTGTGTATGTGTGTGTGAAATGCCTAAATAGAAGAAGGTCTCAAGTGCGACGAGTAACGATGCGATAGTTTTGTAATGCTGGCGTTGGAGTTCTGACCGCTACTGTACACTGTGAAAGAGACAAAACTCTTCTATTTTTTTCGTGCAAATTTGAATTTTGTACTGCATGTTTTTACGGTACAGTAATCGGAAAAAGTTGCGTTATTCCGGAAGTACTTTTAGTCCTGCTGGCAGGACTCTTAACAGTCGGGTAATAAGCTTTTTCGATTTCTATTGGGTTGTTGCATAATCTGGGATTCGCGACGAATGTTGTTTTGGGAGTTAATGGACAGCAATCAGACTATCAATGCCGAAGTCTACGTGAATCAACTGCAGAAAGTGGCGAACACTGTTAGAGAAAAACGGCCAAAACGTCTTAAAGTAGGTACCTAATAGATAACTTACGGCCGACCGGCCGCTGGCCGATGGATGGATATTAAGATGGTAATAAAAACAGTAAGACTTAACGTTTATAAAAATGTATTTAAAAAAATCACAATAAATGCGCAAATTGCTTCACTTGTTATACATAGTCGGCATCTTCTTAAGAATAAGCTTTTGAGTTTTATCTCACTGTCATTTTGGATAGACGTAATTCGAATCATAGTACCTACGACCGTTCTACGGTTCGAATTCAAAGTCACATTACTTGCATTTTCAACAAAATCAGCTTCTCTGGAACTAGAATAGCATTTTTTTCGTATTTTTTAATGAAAATGCACTAGTATCTACTATTATTCCAAAATCACCATTAAACAAGGTATTTCATAAGTTTGTTGTACAAAACTGTCGCATACATTTTTTTTCACCACTGTGGGTTTAACCACCAAAGTTAAGCGATAAGAAAATCGTTCACTGAAAAATATTTTAAAAAATTGTATTCCTTGAACACATTAATGTTTTTGATAGCAAAAGACATCAATGAGTAGAGTAACTATTCACGAATAATTTGATGTAAAAAATACTAGAAAAAGATTTTTTTTTTCGTTACAAGATGCTTAAAAATCTGATTCAAGATAGAGATTTTTCGACATTTTGGCAAATTTTGTATAACTGTAAATCCGTAACATTTTGCGGAACATACATACATATATTGTGTGTGTGTGTGTGTGTATTGACCCAAGCTATCACACCCCGCACTATGTCATACTATTTACTGGACACCCTGTATTTTACGGATGTTTATAATATGATGTGTTGTTAGTCTCTCGAGGTTTTTAAGTTCAAAATCACATAAGTAATTATATTCGAATCCGTAAGTGGCAATACATAGGGACCTACATGTAGCATAGTTAAAATCTCCAACTGACCTTTTCTCAGCGAGATTGTGTGTGATTGGTATTCAGTTTCCAGTCCCTCCAGATGCTGCTGAACATTAGTATTTTCCACTTAGCAACTGTTATTCTTTGACCTTTACAACTAAATTATAGAATTGAGCATTATATAGCAGTCGGTATGCAGCCTATGCAATATTTTTTTTTTTTATCAAGCTTGTTAAGAGAAATTGTGTCCAAAAGTAAAAGTAATTAATTAAAATGCGGATATATTATGCTAATCATACTTATATATGTATTTCAAAAGAGAGATCATATTATATTGATACTGCCGGACGGCCTTGTAGCGTATTTAGCCGTTAGTTAAAATACCTACCTAAGTATTAATAATAGTTTCACTAAAATTATTAATAGGTATTAACTAACGTCTCAATAACTAATAGAACAACAGACGACACAACAATAAATGACTGACTGCAAATGCAAACTTTTTTCGTCATGGATATCTGCTGCACCCTAATTGCGTAACACACTATCAATCAAAATCTGAATCGTTTTAAAGCAAATTGCTAATCCACTGCTTCTTAAGTTCGAAAAATTTGTCTGCTAAACAATGTAAATAGCGCAATGAATGTCGTTAAACTGTAAAAGTTAAACCGATTCCTACTGTAAGTATGTTACGCAGTTGCCCCGCTGGGGCAGGAGTAGACTGACTGAAACGGCACACGTGTCCTTTAGACTGGGAATACACGTCAGATTTTTTCATCAGATTGTCGGATCCGATAGTCTGATCTGGCTACCGGAAGGCGTTGGAGCCATTAGTTTGATGAATATTCAATATACGTCCGATCTGATAGTCGGGTCGGATGTCCGAGTCGGAAAATGGCGCGCGGCGTTTTCGATGTTATTGTCGGTCCGACTGTCTGAAGGCGCGGTCTGCATACTTCTGGACACAGACAAATAGATGTCCGATTCCTCCCTCCGACTTGCCAGTTGATGCTAGTGTTGACACTGAACGGACGCATCATTATGGTTCGAACAATGGGCGAAAATTATTCTTAAATTAATAATAAAGTTTGACATTATGGGGTGCTAAAGTTTGTATGGAAGAATTTTAAAGCGCTCCTAACGGTTACCTCGAATAACGGTATTAATACTTTTAACAAAAAATATAGACAAGTTTTTGGGTTTTTCACAAATCAACCAGCAAAAGGGGTAGGATTTCACTGCGTGTCTGGATTAAGTCAAAGTAATCTAAACATTAAATGATGAAACACATGACAGAAGATTTTTCAAAAGTCAAGCCCTTTCGGGGTAAAAAGGGAGGAGCAGTTTATGTGAAATTTTTATTTTTCCTTTCATCAATAAATAAAGGTGGCGTTCTGTAGTTTTTGCCTACCCTCATGGGAAGAAGGCGTAAGTTTATGTATGTGTTTGTTTATGTGTGTATAAGTAAAAGGATTTAATCATTAATTTTCCAAAACTACCGGTTAAAAGGGGTGGAGGGGGTGTTAAATTTTATAGGAGAAAATACGAAATCCACGCGGACAAAGTCGCGGGCAGAATGCTAGTATCCAATAAAAAGTAAATTTAAAAAATCTAAAAACCCGACTGCGTAAAAAGTGAATTTTAAAAAAATGGAAACAAGATGACCTATTTTGTCTCCAAACAATTTCATGCATAGGTCTTCATTGTTTTTATGAAGATGCCTTTAATATACCCAGTGACACTTGCGCAATAAAGACGAATCTAACGACACATCATTAATCAAAATCGGTTCAGCCGTTTAGTAGTTACGAGGGAACATAGGGACGGACATACATACATACATACATACATATGTAGATACTACATACAGGTCAAACACATAACCCTGCTTTTTTTGCTTCGCCGCAGTCGGGTAATAATCTTTTCTTTTTGCTCCGTACGCAAGCACTCGGGAACGACCGAGTTCAGAAAAAGCCTGACGTAAAAATCGGACGTGTATCGAGTAAATACGATCCGATAGTCTAATCAGACAATCGGAAACAAAATCTGACGTGTATTCCCAATTTCCCAGTCTTAAACTACGTTTGGCCCCGGCAGGATACGCTCGCGCGTTCAGCCGCAACATTTATTTCCATTGCACCTTTATCCGGGGGGGTAATGTGCTCTACCACATCTCGCCAGCCACTCCATCATGATGGGCCTTACAGCCGCTTTTACGGCGGGCGTGTCCAAATGCAACGTCTAAAACTCTAAATACGGTATTATGTATGGACATCAGCACATCAAGCTACTACAATCTGTCAAATTTCTTTAATAGATTTTCAACTTTATCGTTAAAGCATTAGGTTCAAGGTTGATTGGGAAAATTTGACAGTTTCGGGTAGCTTGACCTGCTGGCATCTGTACAATCCTAATTTCTTAGGAATCGACTACTACAAAGGTGCTGTCTTAATTTTAAAGGTTAGAGGCGTAACTGGTGCTCATTTATGAGCAACCGGAGAACCTATATCAGAATCATAACAGCTTAGCTAGGTATTCACAACCATTCGATACGCTTCCGCCGAATCAAAAATCAATCAGTGTTATCGAAGAAGGCCTATACTTAAATGTTGTTCTCAAATCCGAAACCCGAAAATTTAGACAATCTAAACGAAATCGCCATTCTTCCGACAACTATTTACTGTCAAATGGCTGTGAATAGCTTTGCTGTTGGCATTTTCTAGTTCTTGTCTACCTGCCGCCATCGGAAAAAGGGCCGATTATCATCACCATTATTATTTTAGTCGAAAGACGTCCACTGCTAGACATGTCTTCCCTAATCGTCACCACATTGATCAGTCCAGTCCTTAGGGTAGACCATTAATTAACTCTAAGGTCCAGTCCTGTGTCCCAGGTGATTCTCGCATTTGAAAGTACCAATGTTCGGACTATTTCCCATTTTATAAAACATGTATGTCAAAAAAAGAGTTCCATTTCATTTTCAGTCATTTTATTTGACTGAAGTAGTGTACTTTAGCATCACTTGGGTTGTTGGGCACTGAACTCAAACTATAATGCAAAGCGATGAGAGAGACAGATGAATGTTATGTGCTAAAAATGACTATTTGACATTGACTGGATCTGGATCATCTCAAAATTGACAGACAGGAGATTGACATTGACATTTGACAATTTAGTTACCATTTTGTTCATTGTTGTTCTTGTTAATCCTGCGAAAATGAACACAAGAAAGCTCTGGGGTGAAATGGAAGACGAAAGAACGGACGAGACATTACTGCAGAACGTAAATTTTAACCCTATCATAGAGTTGGGTATGCAAAACATTCCTGAAATATCTATCACAGTGAAATCTTCGCCTATCGAACTCCCGAAGCCGAATTTAATAACTCACACGATACAGCTTCATTCTCATGCGAGACAACTGTCAGGTATACTGGAACAAGCTGAAGCGGCCGTCTATGAAGGTGCTCGTCTGGGTCCCGTGAGCTTACCAATAGAGCCGCCAGAACCAGATTTAAAACTAGAACACGAGACAGTCCCTCCAATCAATTTCCTCGAAAAAGAGTATTGTGACTTTTCATTAGGCAAAGGTCCCATGATTCTGCCTTTTACACCCGAAAGTCACAAAAGAGCATTGCGTCAATGTGCGGCCATAGCTCTTGGACATGTTGGAGTTTCTACAACAACAAATGTTGTTTTAACTGCTCTAGCTGATACTCTAGACCTGCATTTAACTAATATGTGCAAATTACTCAGGACAGTCGTTGATAAGGAAGCAAGCGGCTTAAAATCAGGATACCCAGATGCAATTACAAAAGTATTTTCAGAACTTAATGTTGGCAATCTTCATGAATTTTACAATGACAGAGTTGTGAGGTATCATGCAAAGACTAAAAAGAGATGTGAGCACTTAAGATCTCAGGTGGAAGCACTAGCTATAAGGGATATAGCACCACAGTTGAAATTAGAAGAAGTGCCGGAATTGCACTTCCCAGCTGCCCTAGATGGTGCATTTACACCCTCATTGGAACCTGGCTTCCAAATGCTGCACAGTTTAGAACAAGAACAACTACAGGGGTTGGAACTCTTGGATGCTGTGTCAACAGATGATATAAAAATGGAACCTATGGAGTTTTCACAACCAGAGACAACTGCTAAACTACCCACATTATCACCCAGTGCTAAGAAGAAAAGAAAATAGTTTATTTAGTCCTTGTATCTATCTTAATTTATATTTAGGCTCTAACAGCTATATTTTTAGTACATTCATAAAATAAAGCACTCTCTAAATCAAATGGAAACAATGTTCTTATTCTGTAAATCTCATATTCCTATTGGGGCCACCAATAAGAATATGGGATTTACAGATACAAACTTTCGTAACATAACATCACACCTGCATTCCTGAAGGGTTAGGCAGGCCTTAATAGTGTAAGTTCCATGTAAGCCAAGACTATTGCTATCAAACAGGTACAAAAGCTAGACTATACTATATTAGGTACTGAGAATTTGAGAGATGTGAGAACCCCTTACTATCAAACTCGACGATTGAACCTAGGACCCCATCCTCAGGTTGTGAATGGGCAGCAGTACAGCTAGTAAACCCCTGCCTGACAATATGTTTTACTTGTTTTGACAATTTCAGACTACAGATGCTACAGAGTTCCATAAGCAGTTGATAATATCATGAATAACAATCTCCATTCGAGTCCGAAACTAATTGGGCAGTTCCAAAAAGATAACAAATTCAGTACTAAATGGGCCAATTTTTGAAGTCCAATCATTAATTTCAAATAGGCACTTTTGAATGTCAAAATTTACAAATTTGATTCTAGTCGCCCCTTCCAAAAGGCACTTTTGTATGGAGAAGAATGGGCAAGAAACTCCATTTGCCTTTTTAAAATGTTTTACAATATTTTGTATAAGTACAATTATATATGTGAAGACGATGCACCTAGAATTAAATTACTATAGCACAATTATAACTTTTAACCGAAGAAAAAAATATTGCAGTTCGACTGCTATTGTATAGAAAATAAGTCAATCTACAAATTATTTACTCTTTTAAATCTAATACATATCACTCTCACCGCCACGCATATATACAGTTTTCCAAAGCAGCAGGCCATGTGGGCGGCGCGCCGCTCATTCCATTTCTTTAACAACTCGCCACAAGAAATCAATAATAGCTTGCTGCACTAGAATTTACGTGGGCGGCCGGCATACCACATGGCGGTGAGAGTGATATTATAAATTGAAGTCGCTTTTCGTTTCTGTCTGTGTGACCGCATTGTTCTTCTAAATTACTCAAGGGATTTTGATACAGTTTCCAACATAATTTAGAGAATTTATTCTGATAGGCTTATGCAAATAATACATTAATATTAAAAATCGACGTTTTGTCAATTCGTAAAATCCGTGCGAAGCAGGGGCGGGCCACTAGTCAAATATAAAAAATAGGCTTATTTAAGTATCCTCCCTGCATATTCCACTGTACCTATGGTTAAACTGAAAGCCTTCTATAGTCAAAAAATAAAATGCATAAAATAAAACACCTTTATAACATAGCACCAAATAATTTATTCCATTACTGTGTTAGATAACAATAAGTGCTGCCAAAACGCCAATAATTACATCACTGTATATACAACATGCAATAATTATGATTGTCTCGGATTATACACAAACAATTACTTGGGAGTCAAACAAGTCAACATTACAGACCTGATTTCAATGCCATATTTTACATTCTCAAGTCAACACATTTATCACAATATTCTAATAAGTTCTATACTAAGGCACTATGTGAAAATCCCTAAAAATATATTACTCATGAATTCAAAAATTATTATTAAATGATTTTCCTGAATTGTATGTATTGCTAGGACACAAACCTTTTATTTTGTTATTTACACCCTACCAGATAATGCATATTGTTAAAACATCAAGAAATTATTATCAAAACAGAATAGGGATGAATGCCTAGTACAAAATTGATAAAAAGGGGTACAGCACATAACTGGTAAAATACAATTAAGTCATGACGAGAACAGTTATGATTTTCTTAAACATTTAATGACTAATTTAAGAAATAAAAGTAAGCATTGATCTAGAACATATTTAAGAAAACAAAAGATCTATCTTTGTACTTATTCCAATTTGAATTATATGATTAAAATTCTAATACAACAGCTTTAGACCCATGCTCCTATTAACAAAAACTTAATAATTATGGAATGAAGATCAGTAAAGCCCACAAAATAATATAGTAGGTATACTGTACTGTTAGTTATTAGTGCCAGACCACAAGTAACAATTTATTTTCATTAGATATGAATCTGCCGTTACTATTGACCAAAAAAATATTATATTATGAAATTTAAAAGTTTTGAGATTTACACTAAAATGTTAAATACATCTTGTTGTTTGGGCTTTGAAGGTCATGAGAATCATTCAAGCTCAATGTATGTTCAAAAATTCTATATTGATTGAAAGGATGATTGAAATCTGTTGGGAGTGTCTCCAATGGGAGTTAATTAATCTATTAATGTCATTGATTCTCATCCATCCGACTTTTTAAGAAGCTGTTGCAAAATTAACAATTCACATACCTATTAATAAAAACTATTCTCATTTCATATTTTTCTTTTGATCATTAGTAATTATTATTATGGAAGCAAGAGATTCATCATTGATTGAGATGGGCAACATTATTAAAGCTAGCATTAATCCTAATATCAGTTAAGAGCTATACATTTACACCTTGCACCACTGGCTTTGCTTGTTCTCAGTTCTTTTCTTTCTTTCGCCTAAATAGTAGGATATGTGGCTCTGGAAGGGAAAAAAGCATTTTTAAGAAAAAGAATCAATCTTGCATAGAATCATTTGGAAGTAATTTTAGCAAAAGTTCATATAAATTCACTTTTCCCTGGTAAAGTGACAGACATACTTAGAAATATTCAGTGAACAGAATTCCAATACATTTTTTTTTTTCTATGAAAGTGGCAGATGGCCAAACTAATGCAAGAGGCTTTTTTATATTATATTAAAATCCTGTGACTCCTGCTGCTTCATTTAAATATCCAGTTACAACAAGTTTGGCTTGCACAGATGTAATGTACTGACCAGGTTGATGCGTCATGTAGTGCACCCACCCCTGGCTCTGCTGCACACCAATACCACGCCACTCCTGCTCAGTCATTAAGTGGTTCTTTGGAACCAGTTTCACCATCTCTTTCGGCAGAACCACATGCCTAGAAATACCAATATTTTTGTGAGTTACCTAGTATTTAAGTACAATGAATTAAAAATAATTATTACTTAGTTTAATGATTTGAAGTACCTATAGACAAATATTATTGTTAATATTTAAAATGACAATAACATACTTATTTTGAAATGTTTTTAAGTATGAAGTAAATAATTACAGGCCCAATTGTTAGCAAATTGATGTTTCATGTGATTCAGAACTCTGACTGACACAATAATAACTCCACAAACAGATTATGGAAAACAATGTAAACAAACAGTTCTCCAGTATGCTTACAAGTTCACAAAAACAAGACTTGGGGTATTGATTCTCGATGATTCTGTATTGATAATCTTCGAACCTCATCATAGCCCTGAAACCTTTTAATGAATTTTAAAGTTAGGTCATAAAGTTTTAAGAATTTCATAGATCTTCATACTTCCAAGGAAAGTTTACCACCAAAACTTTGCATTACTGGTACCGGTATTTTTAACTAAACAACCCAGAAATAAGAATTTAACCCCCATGAACCTATTGAAAATTTTCAAATCTTAGATAGGTTATAACTTGAATGTTGATGTATTATGACTTTAAATAGTATTAGTTAGTAAATCCATTACCTGTATTCGTGTTCTTCATCGTAATATTTCTCAGAGTAATAAATTTCTCTCGCCGACATGGTGATGACAGTCACAATATTCCAAACTGCCGAAACAGAAACAATTCGCTTTTTTATTAGAAACCCAATACTTCTTAGAAAGCTCTTTTGATGGAGATAAAACAGCAATGTTTACAAAACAATTACTTCGTCCAGTTTTCTAGAAAATCACAAAGAAAACTCTTGCACTTGTAACAAACACGACAGGGAAGCGTTAACGATTTTAAAATTCGAAAACGAGAATGTTACCAGAATAAAAAAAATTGAAAACCGGAAAGTTCCGCAAAATTGAGGATGATATTCTCGGT
The DNA here is from genome assembly GCA_947568875.1 of Fissipunctia ypsillon. Taxonomy (NCBI): domain Eukaryota; kingdom Metazoa; phylum Arthropoda; class Insecta; order Lepidoptera; family Noctuidae; genus Fissipunctia; species Fissipunctia ypsillon. The sequence continues at coordinate 5,906,614 of OX387659.1, read as the reverse complement.
ACACCGAATTGTTAATAATTCAGTCTAAAACGTTAGTAGCGAATTATACAAGGTCAATTTACTAATTAAAAATACATAAACTCACGCTTTTCCCCATTGTGATAGGCAGAACGCCATCTGCTACGATCAAGTGTTACAAAACTAGAAACGTTTTTTGTTCATTTATATTCTATCAAATTAGCCTAACAGTTTTACACCCCTACATCCCACGTATGTGGGTGTCGTAGAAAACGAGTAAGGGGATGGAATGTATAGATACATCATGTCTTGAACATAGCTTGCTACATATTAGTAATCTGTGCTTGAACAATAGGAGGCTTGTGAAGTCAACACAATGGCAACTCTTGGGAGTAGGTGTAGACTAATTTTGAATAAAACCACACCACCATTTTAATTAATCTTTTTAATTCCATTTCATCTAAACGTGACATTAGCTAAATGCACAAACCGTGCGAAGCCAAAAAAAAAAACCACACCAATAGTTTACTACCAAGGTCTAAGACACATATATTAGTTGCCGATTTATGTCACAGGAAATAAGAAAAGGAATGAAATAAGTAACCATAAATATTATTTTTAATATCTGGGCGTACAGTGCTTGTGCCCGCAACATTATTCACTATTCAACATTATTCATTTATTTCACCTGCGTCGTGATAGCAAATAGCCATATTCATGTATTCTTGGGATTAATACCGATACGGCATTTCGAAAATTTTCGCGCAAACGACATGCACAATTCAGTGAAATGATTTTGGCGAACTGACAAGTACGTTAACCCCGCGACACGGGGTGTTGAATTTGACTTTTTAAACAAAATGGTTTTCGGTGTTTTTTTTTTTTGGAAAGTAGCGTATAGAAATTTATGATTTTTTTCAAGAAATGTTTATCTTGAATCTATCCTTAAGGTAAAAGCGCCAGGGTAGCCCGCAAAATTCAAATTTTCTTACGTTTTTTGCAATTTGCAAATCAGTATTAGGTTGTGTTTATTGAAATATGATTCGCGACCGTAACAAATATGAGTTTACAGAATTATAATAATTAAAGTCATCAATACAACTCAAGACCAAGTAAGTCTATTGAATGACTATTTAATGAAATCTTAACATTTCAGGATTATACTAACTTAAGGAATTGTATTACTAATTCTAACATTATAATTCTGTAAATACATATTTGTTACGGTCGCGTATCATACTTTGATCAACATACACCTAGACACCGAGCTGCAAATCGCAAAAATCGTAAGAAAATTTGAATTTCGCGGGCTACCTTAGTGCTTACCCCTAAAATTAATATTGCACTTACTAAAAGTTGAACTTATATACACTTCTGGACACATCTATTGGCCCACCTTGTATTTTCAGTTTCGTTTGGTCCTAGCTAAAATTTTATATTAGGTCGAGCAAAAAGTTTTTATGCAGTTTTGAACCTGGCACATTCACAATTTCATTCAATAGTCTTTTTTTGAATTTCGAACACAGAATTTAAAGAAACAAAAGACAATTTGGAGCCTGTTTGTTGATATCAAACAATCGAATACTAAGAAAACTTGGTTTTATTGGTTTACTTGGATTTAATTCTTGAAAAAGTGATTGATATCTTTGGTTTTGCAACAAACATTACTTATTCTTAACATTAAGGTGAGGTTCTATCAATAATCTATGGATACTTTACCTGAAGTCGCCGCCCAAGCTGTGGCACTTATTCAGGCCGGACACAGCCAAAGAAACGTGAGTGCTCAACTTAATTTAAGTCGATCTGCGGTCCGAAATGTTTATCGGAGGTACCTAGAGACTGGCGGCTTTGTTCGTCGCCAAGGAAGGCCACGATCTCGGGTCACAACTGAAAGGCAGGATCGATTCATCGTGACGACCAGCTTGAGAAATCGTCACCTTACTCTCGAACTGTTCGGAGAAGGTTAAAAGAACGCGATATGGTACCACACAAGCCAGCTAATGGGCCCAAACTAACGCAAGCCCACCGAACAGCGCGCTTTCATTTCGCACGCAGTCATTTAAATTGGACACAGCAAGATTGGAGCCGTGTACTCTTTTCTGATGAGTCTAAAATTGTGTTACATGGCAATGATGGAAGGAAGAAGGTCTACCGACGTAAGGGAGAGCGTTTCGCACAATGCTGCTTTGAAGAGAGGGTTGCTTATGGCGGTGGCTCATGGACTGTCTGGGGCGGTATATCCGCGAGCGGCAAAACTCAACTTGAGGTTGTTACAGGACCACGGCTGCCAACATTAAATGCTGAAAGGTACATTCGTGAGTGCTTAGAACCTCACGTGATACCATACGCGGACTATGTGGGCCCAAATTTCCTTTTTATGCATGATAATGCAAGAGCCCATGCGGCCGGCATCGTCAGGGAATATCTTCGGGATGTGAACATCACAGTTATGGACTGGCCAGCCAGAAGCCCAGACATGAACCCCATTGAGCACATGTGGGACGAGCTAAAAAGACGTGTTATGGCTCGTCAGCCAGTTGCCCAGACGATGCAGGAGTTGAAAACTGCCATAGAAGAGGAATGGGAGATGATCCCTCAAAATTTCATAGAGCGGTTGATAAACTCTATGCCTAATCGTATGAGAGCTGTGGTAGATGCCCATGGAGGCAACACGCGTTATTAAATTAAACCTTTATTTGATAAAACATGTTTTTTATTCAAAAATCAATTGCCTTTAACAAGGCGCATATCCGACTTGTTAGGCGTAGCTCCATGTCGTATGGTATTCTGAATTCAAATTTAAAACAATACGATCGAAAAAGATGGTAAAATGTATCAGGTTTAAAACTGCATCAACAGTTTTTGTTCAATCTAGCAATCATATTTCGGTAGGGGCCATCGAAACCTAAACTCTAAGGTGGGCCAATAGATGTGTCCAGAAGTGTATAAGTGAGCGTCCAAGCAAAGAGTCCAGTTCTCAGCATTTAGTTTCCGAGATATACGCAGTTTTGTAAAGTTGGGTGAAAAAGTTTAATTTCTCGATTTTAATTGATTATTAATTAATGCTCAATTATCTATATGTTCATATAGTACATGACTTTATATGTTTTAAGTATGTGAAAATGTACTAAGTACCAAAAATCAAACTTTGAAAATGCTTTTTCTCAAATAAAGTTTTTTCAGTTTCAACTTCAAGGGTCTGATAAAAAAAAATGTGCCAGTTTTTGAATATTTTTTAATCCTTATTGACTATTCATACCGAATCTGGTCTCAATACCCCACTACTGGACCCTTTTTGCTTGGACGCCCACATATAATGGTTTAGTACACTATACTAACAAAACTACTTTAACTAGGTACTTAAATTATTGCTTCTTTCAGTCTATTATTTATCTACAGGTTACTTTATAAATAACTTACAGACTACAAACTACAAACGTTTCCATATCATATGATAGCTATATTTAACCGATTCGTTGCGGTTCCCGTTTTCGAAAACTTCTTGCAGTGGCGGCGAACAAATATTTCGGGGCACGCCTGTCGTGTCAAGCGCCATAGAAATTAATGACACGCCTATTGTGCCATCAGCCATGTGTAAAAGAAAATGTCCTTTTTATGCTTTTTTGACTTGATTAGACTTAAAGAAGATACTACTCTGACTTAATTAAGTTTAATTGAAATCAAACATCAGTTGTAAACGGAAGAATATGTTGTTTTAAGTTGCTAACTACGTGTTTTTTTACGTGACTTTTTTATGCAAGTGTAACCTTTTGTACTATGTTTTGTTTGTTTTTTTTTTTAATTTATTTAAATATGCACAGCTACATCACCCTGAAAAACTTTCGTTTTTATTAAATTAAATTTTCACCGAATAATAATGTTTGTAAATATCCAAGAATCAAGAACCTTAACTTAGAAAAATAAGGTTTATGATTAATTGATATTTACAAATAATATTATTCGGGGAGAATGACTATTCTACGATACCTAAGTTACCGTGGAAACTTCTCAATATGGTTTAGCTATACTGAGTATTCTATGGGAAAAATACCAGTGTGAAATTATTATTATTATTATATCGGGTGTAAAAAGACACTTAACTTAATCATTGCGATTTTTTTTTTGTTCTGGACCATACCTGGGAACCTACTGGTTACGGAAATATTTAAGGTCAGAGTTCCAACTTTTTATCACTTACTTTTTTATGAAAGCCGTTTTAAATGTTATAACTGTACTTTAAATACCGGCACGACCCTTATACTGTTGTATGCAACCGTAAGCACTACGTTTTGCGCGTGCTACCATAAAAAGGGATTTTTCACATCAAAAAAGAAAGTCGTTTCCCAGCAATAATTTTTGCCCTATGTTACTTAGTTTGATGGGCAGTATGCGTAGTTAGCGGGTATGTGATGTGTCTTTTTACACCCCGTATGTAACGTAGAAATGATTTTCCATTTTTTTTTTAGAATCAAAATGAATTAGTTAGTGAGCGATCGCGATGAATGCTATTATTTACATATTTGTTATTTATTAGAAAGTATTTTTCGACAACATGATTTAAAACCCATACAGTAAAAAAGAATGCCATCCAAAAGTTAAAAAAGGTTGTCAACCCCTAAAAAAATCAAATTCACAAAATATGTAGAAACCAAGGTTGTAAGATAAATCTTCCAAAATGCAATTTGAGCGAGTTATAACAATTTAAAAAATGACACGACCCGCGTGTCATACGCTACCCAGAAAAAAAAATCGATGGCACGCCTGGCATGCCATCCGTAACGAATCGGTTATAACATAGCTATCAAATTCAAAGCAGGGATACATCGACACGCATCTTGGCCGATACGATACCGATATTTATGAATACGTATCGGTATCGGTAATTTGGTTTTTTTAATAGGCAGTCAATCGTTAAAGACTGATTATTATAAAAAAACTTACAATCAATAAAAGGCGAAAGGCGATTTCGCAAGTCCGTTCGCATTCTCGGTTGTGACAGAACTCATTTGGAAAATAAAGAACATACGTTTGCACCAATCTTTTACAGCCTTTTATAAAAAAATCTCGCTAATCACTGATTAGTCACTGTTTAGCTTACCAATTACAGCCCTATTTATTAAAATCTCGCTTATCACTGATTAACTTTTCATTATTTGTGGGCGTCCAACTTCGATCCATAATAGCACTAGATAAAGGATCAGGAACAAAAATAAGTCGCTCAAGTGGCCACGTTTACACACACATTAAAACATTTATATTTCGTACTACGAAATAAAGAAAAAAGTTTAAAAACATTGACAACTTCAGATTATTATAAACCTTATCACTCCAAACATAAAGTTTAATTACGATTGCAAAATACTTTTGTTCGGTCCTTCTGTCATCGGAAAAAGGTTAAAAGCAATAAAAAAATGTCGCTTGAAAATTAAAAAGTCATTTTTATAATAAGTAAAAAATATTTATTCTAAAATGAAACTTAACATAGTTAACTTAATAAAGTTGTCAAAACCACGATTTTTGTGTCCGTCACTGACACACAAAGGACTAAAATTTCATCGGAAAATTTGAATTTGATTATGTTTATTTCATTGTGTTTGCAATGGTAGCAATGAAAATAATAAGCTCCAATAATTGGAGTAAACAGGGAGAGATATCTGTGAATTTATATCTACTTACATATGTAAATGCCTGCATGATCAACTAGGCAGAAGCCGATAATAGCTGTGTATTTTCATGTCCTATGCTTTTTATCACGAATATACTCTTTTAGAAATGTATGTCTGTTTTATATTACTTCATAATGCTTTTGCGCCAGGGTTTCAGTGTCTTTCAATAACAATTATTACCTATACTTCTTTATAAGTACAAGTTTGACTGCTGCTATGAAAGCTACCAAATACTGTTCAACCTCGCAAAGATGGCGAGGGAGGAGACCATGCTACATGAAAAAGATGATTAATGAGTGTTTGAGAAAAGAATGGCACCCATGGAAGAATATTGGAATTCAAAAATAATGAATTTATAACAAAAATGTAGCTTCATTATGTATCAAAATAAAATTGTTTTCTATAAAATGTCTCTTGTTACAAAAATTTGTATGTGACTGCCACAGCGTGGCTTTTCTTTAGTAGCTGGTGCCATAAGATGAGGGGCACATGGGGTAATCACTATCTCCAATGAGCTTCCTTGTGAAATCGTTCTCTTCAAAACTCGAGCATCTACTGAGCCTCCTCCCGATTGAGCTTTCCCTGTAAATCCTTTCATCGTGTACTTTGAATGATGAATCAATACAAATAAATGTGAAGTGTCTGTTTGTAATGTCAAAACCGCTGGCTGGCCATCATCTAAAGAACTTCTCTATATTAGGAACGTTACGTAAGCAACAAGCGTAGGTAATGAATGAGCTAGGTGTGTAAAGGGCGTCATGCACAGCGAAGATAATATATATTAGAGGACATAAAGATATATTATCTTAACCGACCACACATAGCTAAGATCCCGTTAGGGTAATTGTGGCTAAGATACGATAATTTATCGCGAGTGTCATTCTACCGGACGCCATCTTAAGAATCCCTCGTTTTGTGCCTTGTACAGGCTATCAGTTTCTGCAATGAAGCGCATACAAAACGTACCATTGCCAGCTACAACAACCTACTTGACAGCTCATCTGACGATGATTGGGACGGTGGATTCGATATTCATGTTGCATCTAGAAATAATAATCGTAAAATCTGGGAAGAAGACCACATATGAACAAGAAAACAGCACGATGAATTTAACCTTTACCAAGAACTCTCCGAAAATAAATTGATCACTTATTGCAGAAACCCAAGGACTAGATTTGATGAACTTCACAATTTAATTAGACAAGACATAAGGAAAACAAACACACACATGCGAGACAGCAGCTCTCAGCAATCTTAGGTGTTTTTTTACCAACTCATTACTATAAGAAGTGTTAGTAGGTAGCAATATTTTGTATTTAACTAACCAAGTACCTACTGATAAATAAAGTACTTTAACGCTTTTTTTATATATCGGTAAAATCAAAATATCTCTTATATGTCGGTATCGGATGCACCCCTATATCAAATTCATAAAAATTCTAATCGTCATGAGTTTTAATATGCTTTTCTAACTCGCTTTTTTTTATAAATTCCTTTGGACAATGATCACAGGAGTACACAGTTTTTTCGTGTGTAAGGTGCATGTGTCTTTTAAGATGTGAAGCGCGGGTAAGTCGCAGTCCGCAGATGCAGCAGACATGGGGTCGGGCTCCAGTGTGCGTCAGTAAGTGCTGTTTTAAATCGCTGCGTGTGATAAAGGCTCGACCGCACGTGTCACATTCGAAGTTTTTTTCGCCTGTGTGTCGCCTGAAATAGATAAGCATAATATATCATTTTAGCGTTTAACCTTTTCACCACCAAGCACTTGAATAGAAGTTCCAGATTTTCGTGCCACCAGCGCCACAACTTCATATGAAGTTCTTCATTTTAACTATCTTATAAAAATACATTTAATTTATTTTCTTTTTTGGCTTTGTTTTCTTTTATTATTTAATATAGCACCGCTTTTTTTATTTTTTTCCACGCAAAATAAACCGTTTGTCTTAAAACCGGCAGAAACCAAAATTCCGAACATTTTTAATGTCCCCAGAACGCCAGGGACATCATATCAAGTCGGCCAGTGATGTGACGCGAAAGTTATCACTGTTTGATTTCGTCCGTTGAAATATTTATAAATACTACTATCGAAAACAATTTGAGGTCAGTAAAATATGAACATAGTTGACTACATTATAATAAAACAAAGGTAAAATAGATGAATTTCGACCTTTAGATGGGTGCCGATCCGGAAATAATCGTTGTTGTTATTGTTTAGCAATCCTTGTCGATAATTATATTCCCATCTCTACAAAACAGTTGGTTGTCAGTGCTCCGAGCGCCGCGTACTTCAATAGAAGTCGTTCTGTGATGTCATTCGCGTACGACTGTCAAGGTCACTTTGGCATAGTCACAGACTAGATAGAGCATAGTGCAGGACTAAACGGGTGAGCGCGCACGCCTCTTTCTTTCCATTTCGCTTGTGATACAATAAGTAACGCTATTCAGTTTTACTAATAAGAATAACTAAGTATAAAGAGTGCAAAATGAATAAAGATCAATAATGGACTCGGATGAGCTGTTAAAAATTTTACAAGGTGTGGAACCGGACTCTAAATTTTTTGTGGGGGACATTGACACAGAAGAAGATGGTCATGAATAAACATAATTATTATTATTACGTTTATTCATCAAAAAGTAAGAATTCAATAAGTGACATAATTATATGTTCGGTGGCTCAGGAGTGCGAATTTAACAAAGTTAAGTAAGTTTGAGGATGTTAGATTATCATAAACACGAGATAAGAGTTCTGACACTTAGATACGATAAAAAACGTTGACTGAAGTATTTAGGTTAAAAAAAACGAAATAGACATAAATAGAAGGAAGAAAGACCATAGACGATATCCCTAATCATAATTGAATTTACCGTGCTCTGAGCGCCAAGGACATGAAATAAAGTCGACGGATGATGTCATGAAACAAATAGACATGTACCATATACATATATTATAGCTGTAATTGAGTTAAGCATTTGTTTCCTAGATACATATAATTTATACTGGTTTATCTTACTAACGATATTGTGATATAAAACAAATATGGAAATATTAAAACAGTTTTAATTTATATTCGTAAATTTATAAATAAAAACTTAACCTAACACGTATAAATCTCATTTATCGATAGGACGATACCCTAATCCACAGAACAGAAAAAACAGTAGAAGTCGCAAGTAGGCGGGGCCCGCGTACCCCGAACTTTGCGAAGTCCCGCAGTCTACTCCGCGCACACAATTACGCACATCAGTCTTGTTACAACCGTCACGGTAACGAAAACTTGAAAAAATATATAAAAAATCCCTATTATGCTGTTTTAGAATGTAAACACGATATCAGAACCAAAAATGTATCAAATGGGAGTACCTATATCATACCATCGGTAAGACCTAATTTATTTTATTTCGATTAAAATTTAAAAAACAATATTTTATCAAACAAGACAAGTAAAAGTTGACTTTATGATGTACAATTTAAAGTCTCTTTCTTTTTAACATATTATTCGCGAAGATTCCAACTATGCACATGTTACAGTCAGCTACTCAATTAGATTACCCTTATCGATAATGAGTTATCGATAGATATTTTAAACTTACAATGTTCTATGATATATCAGGAAAATGTAACACTGAGTGCGTTTTTTTCTTTGGTGACTCAGTATTACATAGTAATAGAACATTTCCATGAAATGTTGAAATCTTTTTTTTCTAATTCTATCTTATCCAAGTTTGAAATAAGTAAATCATGAATCTAGGTGTAGGAGAAAAGATTCAGGAAATTGTACTGCGTTGGAACAATTATCAATCCTAAACTGTTCATCCGCAGTAGATAGCATAAATAAAACATCTACTGATTCAGGTTTAACACAGGACGATTGTACAGAAGACAACACAGAAGAGCAAGAAATCGGCGAACTTTTAAATAACATTTCTCAATTTAGTTCTCAAGCAGTAGCACATATTGCAGGTCACGTTACCCGAATCTTAATAAAGAAAATTAATTGCGACGTCTGTGTTGACTTCTTTACATAAGTTTATAGTAGCCAAAGATAAAGGTGGGTTTGTATATCCATCAAGCGACATGAAAAAAAATTGTAAAGTGGCTGAAGTTATCACTCGAACTATGGATGGAAAACTTTTTAAAAAAGAAGAAATAATAGCCAAAATATTAAGAAAGTTTATTGGAGAAAAATTGTTCAAAAATATTAATTTTCATCAAATTGGAGAATTCCCCACATAACCATGTAACTGACTTGATAAAAGCCATTACAGAACGCTACATTAATGTACGGATATATACCATCTACTTAAAATTAATATAAAACAAACAGAAAGGCAACTTCTTAACAAGTATGTTTTATTTCAAGGCCAATAATCTGTGTATTTTTGTCTTTAGCTGTTTTTACTTATTACCCAAAACATTTTTTTATTTTAATTTGTATTAAATAATTCTCACTTTTATAAGCTTTGATCGTATTTCAATATCAAAAGGTCTAAGTTCCAAAATAGTTTTACGAATGACTAGCCGCGATTTCACACATGAAGTATCGTAATAAAAAAGACAACCGCCTTCAAAACCAACAAAGTGAAAAATAACTTTAATTTCGACCAAGTGAAAAATACATACTATCTGTATGTAACATAGAACCTCCATCTTTTTCGAAGTCGGTTAAAAAGTGGCTTATATGTTGAGTCTGACATTTAAGATCTATCTATATACCAAATTGCATCAAAGTCCGTTACGGAGTTAATCAAACTACACATAACACGAGTAATTTTCAAAATCAGATCTGTAGTTTAACACAACTCTTAATTATACTTTCTATAAATCGTAAGTATTATATTAAAATTTAAACACTTTATTTCAAACATCAAATATTTATCGACTCTAGCGGTTGACTGTATTTTGTTTGAAAATAAAACGGAATATCGATAAATAAGGCAACGACAGTGGTCATCCCTAAAGTAGGACGAACAGTAGTATCTCATTATGGAAATATCAATCTTATTTCTAACGGAATACAGCTTTAAATTGAATGCATTATAGTGACATCTAGCGGCGGGTAGCGTAACTTGCTCATCAAACTATTCCGTATGTCCTTTAAATGGAAAAGGTAATAAATACTTAACAACAGAAGATAATAAACAACTCTATCTTCATATCTTTAAGGTTTATTTTCAAACAAGCGTCAATTGACATATTTCCTACTTTCATTAAATAATAAATTACCAATCACACCAAAGAAAGATTTCTTAGTGTTAAGAAATACAATTAACCTGTCTGTGTGAGTTTGGATACGCTGGTTCCGATACTAATAAAACGCTATGCGATTTCTACTGTTTTTTCTGTGATGTGCCCTAATCACTACTTTTTACTATATATTATATTTCGTTATATATTTATAGCTTGGCGCTGGGCGAGGCATCGTGTCCTGTGTACGTTGGCGGTGAAAAGGTTAATGTTATCCTTCTTTTGGGATATTTTTCAGCAAACAATGAGAAAAACTTTGCATGTCGAAAATGTGGATATAAGGCAGCATTTAAGATACAGACATGAACTTCCGTCATTACATGGGCAGGTAATTCTGGAGATCATGTCAATTTTATTTTAACTCAAAGAGCTTAAAATACCGACAGAACTGAAAAAGCAATATTATGACTAAAAATAAATTTGCAATATATTTTATTATAAGTAATAGATTTGTAAGATTATTTATTAAACGAATGCCTACCGTGTGTGGTACTGCAAGTGGCCTATAGTTCGGAAAGAGCGCGGACATAGCTTACAGTCATACGGCAGTACACCTGAGTGCTTGCGTTTGTGCGCAGCTAAACCTGCTGACTGAGCAAAAGCATCTCCACATATTGGACATCGCAGGGGTTTCTCTCCCTAAAAATTAAAATGTTGCAATTAATTTATAAAATAAGTATGGTATGGTCTTAAACTTTCATAAATATTAAAATGTTACTAGACTAATTATAGAAGTCTATTGGTCCTCTATAAGAGTGTTACAAAAACCGGTCAAGTGCGAGTCTGACTCGCACACAAAAGGTTCCATACCATCACACTACATGCTTAAAAAATATTTCAGTTAAAAAAAAAACATGTTTCTTGTATGGTTTGTTGTTATAGCGTCAATAGACATACACGATCTGTTAAAATTTCAACTATTGACCTATTACGGTTCATGAGATACCGCCCGCTGACAGACAGACGGACGCGACGGGCAGACAGCAGAGGCTTAGTAATAGGGTTCCGTTTGACACCTTCGGGTACGGCTAGCCACACTGGGGCGAATCCCGGGATGCGGAACGTAACTGCGCGCGTCGATTGTTTTAAAGATTAGAAAATCACGCGACTATTCGCGCCAGCTTGAACACCTCCATTCAAGTTTGTTGAAACAATCGCATTTCGTCCCGCAACCCTCCCGGTATTGTCCAGCACCCTAATTGCGTAGCACACTATCAATCACACTCTGAATTATTTTGAAGCATATTGCTAATCCATTGCTTCATATGCTCGAAAAATTTGTCTGCTCAACAACGTAAATAACGCATTAAATGTTGTTGAACTGTCAAAATAAAACCGATTCCTACTATAAGTGTGTTACGCAATTTCCCCGCAGAGCTTTATTAGATTAGGACGAAATTGTCACCCAAACTCAAGTCCTTTAACTGAAAGCTTAATGTGACAAAATTTGCTACTTACTGTATGTATTCTCAGATGCACTTTCAGGTTCTGTGCTAAAGAGAAGTTCTTACTGCAATGTGGACAGGAAAATGGCCGCTCTCCAGTGTGAGTCCGCATGTGCGTCTTAAGGCGAAATCTGAAAAAGCGAATGCCGAATGTTAGACGAGAAAAGGGATAAAAGTTATTTTTTGTTAGAACCTGAAATGAATTTATGTGTTTCAAATTGATAAATTGAAAGACTATTGTATCTCAGTCTTTATTTTGCCAAGTGTAATACTAAAGTCACCCACATTCATGAAATTTGTTATTATAACTAAAATAAAAAGAAACAAAGGAAATACTTAGGTTTATTTGCGGTAAAATATGACGCAAAAAAATACTAACACAAAAAAAGAACAAGTTGGGGGGAAAATATGCGTCACATCCACGCAAAACGGCCATCGCTCAGCATAATGCTATGACCCTATGCAAGATGGAGTCATAACTAGTTAGTTATTCTGCCTTTTATCAAAACTCTTCCAGTAGTTCAATTATAAAACAAACCTACAAAGGAGATCACTCCTGGGATATTTTTTTTTTGCAACCATCAATATAATGCAATCAAATAATTAAATATGTTTAAGGTACAAATAGAATGCATTATTTATTACATATGCATCAAGTCGAGAACAATTTGGGTTCAGAGATATAATTATATCAGGTAAGAATTAGAACGTCGTCGGCGTGGGAAAGGTACTGTGGCCAGAAATTATAAATTCATTACTGCATTGTCATTGTCGCCATACAAAGAATATTTATTATTATTTACTTGCCTTGATGACATAACTTTTCCACAAGTGAAGCATTGTTGTTTCCGAGTCTTCTTATTTATTAATTTTGAATTAATTTCTTTTTTTGTATCCATAATTGTTTCATTTTCCAACAGATCATCAGTTAAAGTTGTATGGTTTATAATACTATGATCTATACTTTCATCAATAAACAACACTTGTTCTGCCTCACTTTTAGGTGATAATGAAGTTTCATTGTCTGATAAGAAGTTATCATTTTCTATGCTATTTTCCATGATCAATTTGTTCTCCATACAGTTATTTTCTAATAAGGCCCTCAGTTTTACATCAGATGTTTCACATAGCTCAATAAATTCTATACAGTTGTCTAGTCTTTGAACACATTTTGAACAAATTGCGTCTGGAAGGCCATCTTCTGGTGCTATCTAAAATAAAAAAGCTTTATTTTTAATGATGATTTGCGAAATTCATTTATGTCACAAAAACGCGAAAATGCATACAACTGTATGGCCAGCTGTATTATTAGGTATTATTCGTGGGCGTCCAAACAAAAACAGTCCAGTAGTGGGGTATTGAGTTAAGACCAGATTCGGTATCTAGAATAGTCAATTGATAATAAGGATTAAAAAAATATCCAAAAACTGGCACATTTTTTTTTGACCTTTGAAGTTGAAACTGAAAAACTTGATTTGAAAAAAAGCATTTTTAAAGTTTGATTTTTGGTACAACTTAGTACATTTTCTGATTTTTCTAAGTACATTTTCTGGTACTTAGAACCATCATAGTCATATTTACTATATGAACTTGTAGATAATTGAGCATTAATTCATAATCAATTAAAATCGAGAAATGCAATTTTTTTTACAAAACTGCATATATCTCAGAAACTAAATGCTGAGAATACATACATACATAAACTCACGCCTTCTTCCCATGGGGGTAGGCAGAAACTACAGAACGCCACCTGCTACGATCCTTACATACTCCTTTTGCCTCGTTTACATTCATACATCTGGTCATACACGCACGCCGGTTGCGAGTACTACGTACCTGACCTTTCTGAAGAACATCACCAATAAGGTCACTATATGTCTTCCTAGGGCGTCCCCTTCCGGCGTTTCCACTCACATCTGCCGTGTAAATACCTTTTGTTAGTCGACTTTCATTCATCCTCTCAACATGACCAAACCATCTAAGCATACTCTTTTCAATTTTTGTCACTACATCTTCTTTTAAACCGCACCGTTGCCTTATCACATCATTTCTCAGTCTATCATTTATAGTCACACCACACATGCTTCGCAAGGAACGCATTTCCACAGCATTTATTCTACTTTCATGCTTCTTTTGCCATACCCAACATTCACTTCCATACATAAGCGTAGGCACCAGCACACCATTGTGAACAGCCAGTCGGACCTTTTTGGACATTAACTGGTTGGTCACAACTGCATGTATAGCACCATTCACTTTATTTCCCGCATTTACTCTCCTTTCCACATCTTCATCTATCTTTCCATCCCTTGTAAACAGACTCCCCAAATATACAAACTCACTTACTTGCTCCACACTTTTATCATTTATTTTCACATCACACATCGATACATCCTCTTCTTTTTCAAACACCATGACCTTCGTCTTATTCACATTTATATTCATCCCTTTCATCTTGTATGCTTCATCCATGACAGTCACCATGTCTTGCAACTGTTCTGCTGACGATGCAAGTAGAACTTGATCATCTGCGTAGAGAAGGCATTTGAGAAGCAAATCATTCATCCTCAATCTGCACTCACCCTCTTTCAAATTTGTCAGACAACTATCCATGTACAAGTTGAACAGCCATGGTGACGCTACACAACCCTGTCTAACACCCCTCGAGATGCAGAACCAGTCCGTGTATGCCACATTTATCCTAACACAAGCACTGGAATCCTTGTATAAAGATTTCAGTGCCCGTACCAAGCGCCAGTCCACACCGTACACCAACAGTGTCGACCACAGTTCCTCCCTCCACACACTGTCATAGGCCTTCTCCAAGTCAACGAAAGCACAGTAGACTTTCTTGTGCTTTGCCAGATGTTTTTCGGCAATGCACCTTAGGGAGAAGATCTGATCCGTACAGCCCATTCCCTCTCTAAATCCTGCCTGCACATCCCATATTTTCTCCTCTGTCACTTTTATCACTCTATTTATTAAGACCTTTGCATACAGTTTGCCAACAACACTCAAAAGACTAATGCCGCGGTAGTTTTTACACTCCTGCTGAGAGCCTTTTCCCTTATATAGTGGTACGATTACAGCCTTGCACCAATCATCCGGCACACGGCCATATCTCCAACACATATTAAAGATCCGGCACAACAGACTTGCTACCACCCCGTCACCGCCCTTCAGCATTTCAACAGACACTCTGTCGTACCCCGCAGCTTTCCCAACTTTCATCCCTTTCAGCGCTCTTACAATCTCATCTATTTCTATTTCATTCTCTTCATTACATCTGAGCTTGGGTCTTCAAAACTGGCGTCTGCCCAATTACCCACTCCTTGCACACTATCATGACAGCTAAATAAACTTTCAAAGTATCCCTTCCATCGTTCCAAGACCTTACATTCTTCGCTTAGTAAACATCCATCTTCTGCTCTTATAACATTCATACTCGATGTTCTTGTCACTCCGCGAGCCAATCTTACCTGTTTCCAGAACAGCTTAACATTGGTCCTGAAGTTTTCAGAGAACTTCCTGTTGTACTTTTCTTCCTGTTCATCCTTCTTCATTTTTACACTGTACCCTTTTTGCATGGACGCTCACATTTGGTTCCCAAGTTATAGAGCCCAATATGCACAGTGCAGTAAAACAGTTTCTGATACAATCGGTCTATTCAACACCTGGGCCATATAACTTTTATTCAATTCAAATTAAAAAAAACCATAATATTATCATACTCACATGTACTTTTGCAATAGACATTAATTTTGTAGATATCATAAGAAATCCTGGCTTTTTAAATATATCTACTAAAAATTCTTGATTTAAACAGACTCTGCAAATATTCGCCGTCATCTTAGTTTTATAAATATAATTTTATGTTTTTTTTTTTCTTGGCAATTGAGGTGTGACTATTTTGCCAGTGTCACGTTGAGACGACAGCGCAGAGAGCCGGGCCGTCGGACTTCACTTTCCGGTAGTTAAATTAGTAGCTGCAAGGACGAACACAAGGGTTAGTAAAAACATGTATTCTAATTTACAAACTTATAGAAAATAGGCATACAAGACAAAAATATATACAATAGAATAGATATTTATTAGATATAGTTAATTTAACATTTAATTTACGCAGCAGTTAAAATTTTAAATTATTTTCACGAAGAAATGAGGCTAAAATTTGTATGATTTTAGGAGAGAAGTGGAGTTAAAGGGAATGGAAGTTAGTTGGGAGAGGAATGTTATATTTGGAGATTTCTCGATAGAGGTCGAAGGAATTGGTGTTCAAAGAGCAGGAGAAAAATATATGATCCAAAGTACCCTCCGCAAGACCACACTCGCAGAATGACTTGTCCCGAACATGGATCTTGTTCAGGAACACTGGGCTTCAACAATTTCAGAGTGTCAGTCTGCAGAGTGATGAAACAGTTCTTTTGGACAATTTTGGACATATGAAAAACCAAGCTTAGGTGCCCTTGGTTTCCGAGGTCTTCCACCATAAAAATATGCACGAATTTTCGTGTTTTATCAAAATATAAACATTGGCAATTTGACATGAGATGTTAGTAAGCAGAGCTAAGCTTTGACAATGACATGACAGGAACTCTTCTGTCTGACATATGAAAACTTGTTTTTCGAAGATAGAGTAGGACCAATGGTATGTACATAACGGTACAAAGTGTTAAAAAACACTAAGTACGGTTTTATTGGAAAGCTTGTTTACAGGTTTTGAAAGAAAGTTTCTTTCAAGTGTGTATCACGTTCAAACATCGTTTGGACGACGATCGAAGAGTTAGGTTACCGTAAAAATATCCAGTAAAACTGTAAATCGTCCGTAACATAATTAAGGCCAGCCATATACAGTCAGAGTTCCGAAATGGAATTCCGTTCCGAAATATCGATTCGGAATTTCGAAGGCAGCAAATCCAGACAAAATCAACAGACTACCAAGCGGAATTTCGAATCGGAGAAAATTCCGAACGGAGAACTAGATTATGAATGGGTTGGCTGCAAAATAACGATTCTTAATATCGATTCGAGATTCCGTAAGGTACATCACACACATACATTTATTTCCGTTCGAAACAACAAGTCTCAGTTGAGAGACGCTAGGCACAGTCCAGATGATCTGGCAGTGAATATATAGACTTTGACGACAGTTGCATTGCATTGTTGCTCTATCTTGCTAAAAAAAAATAACTCGCTAATACTGGGTGCATCCCATAAGCACCCAAAGATTGCAAGATTTTATATAAGAAGGAGAACTACTATAAGTATGTACGTGTTGATTTTGATCCTTGATTTTGTATGAATTTGCTGCCTTCGGAAATTCCGAATCGGTATTTCGAAACGGAATTCCGTTTCGAAAACCGCACATCCATTCGTAATCTACTATTACTATTAAAGTACTCCGCGACTTTACCGGATTCATTCATAATCTAGTAAAGTCTAGTAGTATTATTTTAGATTATGAATGGATTTTCTGCTTTTGAAACGGAATTACGACTGTGTGTGGCCGGCCTGGTTAAACTAGTTTCCAGGTTTCGTTCGGTACCTGCCTGCTGCAGTTCATTGGCCTTGTTTTTTCTTGATTGTCAGTCTGTCTCTCACTTGAAGTTAACAACTTTCAAACTTTTGTATTTTAAAATTTGCATTTTCTCTCAATTATTTAAAATGTCTGTGAAACTTTATCATTTTCCTATCAGTGGCCCTTCGCGCGGAGCTTTACTTGCAGCTAGAGCAGTAGAAGTGCCGATAGATGTAGAAATTGTAAATTTATTCCAAAAGGAACAAATGAAAGAAAGTTTTTTGAAAATAAATCCTCAGCACTGCCTACCAACACTGGACGATGATGGTTTCATATTATGGGAGAGCCGAGCAATAGCGTGTTACTTGGCCGACAAATATGGGAAGGATGATCAGTACTATCCGAAAGATTTGAAACAGCGCGCATTAGTTAATCAGAGATTGTACTTCGATAGTTCCTCTTTGTATGTGAAGATTAGGGCTATTTGTGTAAGTCATTAGTCGCTTAAACTTCTTTATTTACATAAGTAACATTTTTATTGATTTCTGTATCTCTATGCTTCTAAACTTTCGACATAAAAAGTAACAACTCTTGTTAGAGTTACCTACCTGCCTAGGTGGAGCAAGATGTGACTATTACATTTAAAAACAGTTATCAATCAATTTCTTTTCCAGTTCCCAATATTATTCCTTGGAGAGAAGGAAATAAAGAAGCCACTGAAAGATGACCTGAACACCACTCTTAACTTCCTGAACCAGTTCCTCAATGACAGCAAATGGGTAGCTGGTAATCATCCTACTGTTGCAGACACATCAATTTATGCATCACTGAGCAGCATTCTGGTAAGAAGAGTGTTATGTAAACTTTGTTTACATCATTTTTACCTGCCTGTGGTACCAGACTAAAAATCTAGGGCTGCAATTTAGCATAGATCCTAATAGCTCAATAAGTGTAAATGGGTGATTGCTTTCAAAACCAAAATTAGTTTATTGGTTGAAAGCACTTCTCATCAAATCATTTTAACATAAGTAACACAACATTATTCCCGTTTAACCCAAAGGGATAAGCAGAGGAATAGCCACCCACATTTTTGTAATGTGGTCTATTTTTAATTAGAGGTAAACTATGCGCAATTTACTTGCTATTGCACTTTTGGTAGTTCCTGCACAAACTACCTCCACATGCTGTATGGGATTACTAGAAGTTTTTATTATATTTTTGTTCGATTGTATTTCAGGCTGTGGGCTGGGACATCTCAAGCTTCCCAAACATTGAAAGATGGGTGAATATATGCTCTTCTTTGCCAGGAGCTGCAGAAAACGATGTAGGAGCTAAGGCTTTTGGGGAAGCTGTCAAAAAGAATCTTGCTTGAAATAATGATACAGGAAAAACAGAACCCTTAGTTTTCATACAAAATATATTTTTGCTACAGATTATAACTTGTTTTTAAACTTATAATATACAACAAAATATCTGCAATATATAAAGACTATTGTTTAATTTGACCTCTAGCTGTAAATAATAACACTGAAGCAAATACAAAATAATAATGTTTTATAAACCTGTCTTATCTATATTGCAAATTAGGAATATCAACTTTATTTAAAAAACTTTAAAACTAATTGTTGCTCATTTCGGACTTGCCTCTTTATGACAGTTTCTGATTTGTATCCGAAACTAGACATAATTTGAACAACTTCATCAGGAATGTTTTCCTCAATGAGCAGAAGATAGAAAACTCCATTATTGGCTAGTTTCTTTGGTATCATGTTGAGTAGCCTGTCCGTAGTCTCTCGGCCTTTAGCCCCACCAGCCCAACTAGCCGTAATGTCACTTCCGCCACATTCCTCACTGTCAGTCACCACATAAGGCGGATTAAAGACGATAACATCAAAAACATTATCAGTAAAGAAACTAGCCAAGTCCATATTGCACGAATCAAAATTAACTTTATTATGTGCAGCAGTTTGCTTAGACATTAAACAAGCTTTGAAATTAATATCTGTGCTCATACAGAATGTTTGTGGGAATGCCATACCAAAAGCTGTAACAACTACCCCACTGCCAGAGCCAACTTCTAAACAGAATGTAGGGTTTTTGTTCTTCAGATATTCTAGGTCTTTTTCTAAGGCATCAATGAGTAGGAAGCTGTCCTCTGCAGGTTCATACACATGGTCATAGTCAGACTTTTTGATATGGTTCTGGTATGGAGTCTCCATGCTGTCAGTTGATGCTTCCTCTGTCTGTGACCACTCCACTGGTGCTCTGTTCAGGCTCTTGCAGTGTTGGTTCAGGTAGTACAGCTATGCGTACACTCTTCTCTTTGCTTACCATCCGTCTTATTTCATTGAGCCTATCCTGAAATGGTAACAAGGATTTGATTTAGAAATCCAAGTTTTTGCCAATATAATGCTTCTTATTTAACAGACTTTAAAAAAGGAGGAGGTTATATGTTCATCTATATGTATACATATATTTATTTATTATACATTTTTTTTATGTATGTTCATTGATATTTTAGTCAAATGTGGTCAGTATTAATTCCAATGGGATAAAAAGATTGATCTCTATTAATTTATATTATATTTTATCAACAGGAAATAAAAAATTCAGGAAAAAAGCAAAGCATCAATTATTTTAACATTTTAATGAAGTTACAACAAACCTGTGACGCTTGCAACACATTCAGTACTACAGTGACCTTGTGTTTGCAAGATATCAGCTTCTTCACATAGGGATCCAAGTCAGGATGATTGTTCAAAGACTCTCGTACATTCTGCAGCTCTTCATTCAATGAATCTATCTGTTGTTTCAGTTCTAACTGGGATATCCTGTAAATTGATAAGGTACCACCTACAAGTTGAAACGCTTGCTTGTTGATGTATGAACATATTGTTATAGGCAGATACAATGAGATATTATGTTTCAGTAGGGATGGGGTCATCAACTCCTAAGGTAATTGTGACCGGATTGTTGTGGCTCTGTAGCCTACATGTATGCTCAAGTATATTTTGTTTGAAAACCAACTGGACCTCGCTTTATAATTTATCATGTCTTGATAAAGTAACGAAGAGAAGAAGATGAGGTTATAGCGCAGTTATGTCTAATTTGTCGTCAAATGTCACGTAATACGAAAATTGGATCTTGAAGCTGCCTCTCAGTATACATATGTATTAACAAAATGCCTCCCACAATATTGTTGGCTATTTAGATGAAATAATGTCATTATTTACCTTGTAGCTCTGACCCTGTCGTCTAATTGGTCCACAGTGGGTTTTAGAAGCCCGAGCAAGCCCTCTGCTAAAGTATCCCTAGTCGGGTTGTCGCACAAATTGCCGGTGTTCTCATCAGCAGATGTTGTAGTGCTCTCAGTGTCGTCCATTTCGTATTTACTTACAATCACTGCTTCATTTTACAGTGAATATCGCATGGGACTAATGATAATACAAATATTCAGGCTTTATTTTTTATATTTTAAAGTGACAAATTTTTTACAAGTGTCATGTGTCAAGTCAAGTGATTGTCCTATCAGTCAGCCAGCATGTTTTCGTTTGATGGAGGCATTCAGTGCTGCCAACATTTAAAGCTCTCCAACAGATACAACTTCTAAAACCATCAGAAAACCGCTAACAAAAAATGGCCCTACTCTAATAATAGCTATTTCCACTAAACAAATTTTTAGTTTTTACGAGAGAAAACAGTAAGTATATTAGTAATTAATTTACTTTATTATTACGTCATAAAATATTAACAATGAGTAAATCAACAAGTCAAGATCAGGAACATAAAAATTATTCAGTAAGAACTGCTATATTAAATTAAATAGTCTTCTGAAGAAGACCTCTGAGATCTGAAGATGAATAATTTTTTGTCTGCATCATCATCGTTGGTTTCAGATTTGTTTTTTTGGAATGTCATATTTATCGTAGCATTTTCCTTCCAATCTCAAACCACAGCGTATTCTTAATATAGCAGTCAAAATATTTAACTTCATTCTGTTCCTCTGCTTGCTTTTAGGGTTCCGTACATCAAAAGGAAAAACGGAACCCATATTGGATCACTTCGTTGTTCTTATGGCTTTCAATCTGTCAAGACGTTTTTTCTCAGGAACGCCAGTTCGATCCTGATACCTCCGTAGGTATCAAGTTGAAATTAATATCAATTACGTAAGTCTACAGTCCCTTGGAGCTCTATAAAAATCGAACTTCTAAGTCAAAGCAATAAAAAAAATACGGCCATTAATGCTACATAATATTTTAATACTCGCAAATAAATTAATACCTGTAGGGTAGTTTGTAATCGCAAAAAAAAAACAAATTAGGAACATTTGCAGTTATCGTAAACATGTTTTCCCATACATACGTATATCTATGTATGTATGGGAAAACATGTTTTTCAACTACAATGTTAAGTTTGTTTTGGGATAAATTTATTCTACATAAATAAGGAATCCTTCAATTATCATGATGAAGATACCAGGTGCAGAGTTGTGACTTTGGACGAAGCTTCTTGAATTCCTGAATAAGTTGAGGAAGGCAGACAGTGGTGTACCAAGCAACGTTTACAGTCTTCTGCTCACGGAGAACTACTTGTCTTGTTCAATAATTCCCCGAATACCGAAAAAAACCACGATCATTTTCTTTTTTATTGACTTAGATTTTTTTACTTCAGTCGGAGTTTCTTCGCCTTTTATCACCCATATTTTATTTTGCTGTTCTGTGGGCACGCGCACGTTGTAATAATAAAGTCACGTTTCATCGCCCGTGACGATTGAAATGATGTCTTTAGATTTTCCGTTTTCAAACTTTGCGATAATTTTTTTACACCATTTAACTCGCTGTTCCTTTTGTTCATCGGTAAGTTTATGTGGAATCCAAAGAGTACAAACTTTTCTATAACCTAAATGATGGTGAATAATTGAATGTAACGCTGCTGAGCCAATCTGCAGTAAGGACTCTATTTGCCGGTAGGTTATTCGCCGGTCAGTTTCAATTATATTTTTAACTGCAGAAATATTTTCTGGAGTGCTGCTTCCGCCGGTCGTCCTGAACGTGGGTCGTCTTCTAGGTTAAAACAGCCACGCTCAAACTGTTTTCATCTGTAGACGGTTGCACGCGAGGTACAGTCATCACCAAGTATATAGGCTTCATTTCTTCGAAACAGTTTTCTGGACTTAATCCACGTAAAAAGTTATAACGCAAAATTGCGCGATATTCGATAGTCGTCCTCGAAGCCATTATAGTGAACTTGTTCGAACACGATCAGCGGCAAAACTGAATGCAATCAAATGACAGCTGACACTAACGTATATCATAACAATCAAACTACCTGCTCGCGTCGGCCATTCGCCTTAGGGCCGATTTTTCAGGGTGTAAAGTTCACTCATCCTCTATGAAAAGGGAGGATCCTCCGACCAGACGGGTGTTGTGTCTGGTGGGCTACTGCCCGACGGTTGATGTCGGGATGTTGTATATATGCTAGTCGCGCGGTAAACTTTGTTTGCGCGATGCAGGATTTTGCGTGACGTCAGTGTGACGCGTTCCATTGTGGCGATGCCGCCACATCACTCCCCTCCGGAGACCGGAGGTCGATAGTGGGCAGAGTCGTGTATCTTGCGACGCTTGCCAGGGCCAGTTGAGGTTCCAGTGAGTCGGAACCGGGTGCCGCATAGTTCGCGGTGAGTCGGAACTGTCTGCGGAGATGCCCCCAGTGAGTCGGGGTGGCGCTGCGTTATGCTTCAGTGCGTCGGATGTGGTACAGCACCGGGTTGAGGCTGACTGCTAGCGTCGACCAGGAGAGGTTTGAAGGGCTCTGCTTGTTTGACCGGCCGAGAGTGCAGTGTGCTGTGCCAAGGTTGCTGATGAGGCTGAGGGTGATGACCAGGTATGCGCGGTCGCTGCATGCTGGTGGTCAGGATACCCGTTGAAGCCGTGGGTGCTGGCTGGCTGTGTGACTCGCCGCTCGAAAGCTCGAGGAAGTGATGCTGACGACGTCACGCTGTAGTAGTTGCACGAAGGCTGCGCTGACGTTCATGTTCGGGGTCACCAGTATAGAGGCATGAGGAACAGGGTGTAAAGTTCACTCATCCTCCATAGAAAAAGGAGGATCCTCCGACCAGACGAGTGTTGTGTCTGGTGGGCTACTGCCCAACGGTTGATGTCGGGATGTTGTATATATGCTAGTCGCGCGGTAAACTTTGTTTGCGCGATGCAGGATTTTGCGTGACGTCAGTGTGACGCGTTCCATTGTGGCGATGCCGCCACAAATCCTCAGATAACTTTTATCTGAAGAGTACATATGGCGGTTTGACATATTTTGTATAGAAAAGCTGTCAAGACGTCAAACATATTCCCCATATCTGACGATTGAAAAATCGGCCCTTAGTATTATTAAGTATCTCAAGACCAGACTTTCAGAACACCCTACGTACATACATCATACAGGCTCTCGAAAGCTTATGGCGAAAGCGCCAGGGTAGCCCACAAAATTCAAATTTCGTTACGTTTTTTGCAATTTGCTATGTTGATTAAAATATGATTCGCGACCGTAACAAGTATTTACAGAATTATAATAAATAAATTAAATCATCAATTCAACTCTCTAAGACCAAGTAACCTATTGAATGACGTATGTAATACGTACATGTACATGTCATGAAATCTTATCATTTATTGATTCTAAACATTGTTAGTGTTTTACAAATTCCTTCGTAATGTTGCCGAAGTCGTTTTTCTTCTACGCCGAGCAGTCGAAACGGACACTACTTTAAGTATTTAGATGTTATTGTTTGTTGCCCACATCATCCCACTGCTAGACAAAATCCTCTCCCCGCGACTTCCCTTTTTTTGTAGATGAAATATAAATTAATTTAAAAAATACAACAAAGATCTATAAATTGTTTATTATTAAAATGCATATACAAGGTGGAACAGGACGACTGACATTCCTTTAAACCACGCAAAGAGAATCATGTCTATACCCGTATACAAGAAATCCATCAAATCCAATGAATACTTTAGCCACAGAAAGTTATTTTTCAACATGATGTAGATCTGAGTCCGTAATAATAGGTAAACATTGCCGCCGCCGTGCCCCGCACCCTGCACCGCACCGGTAGTCAGTGACTTTTCGTAGATAAAGCTTGTTTACTTTTTATGCAGTTGATTTTGCTATTTATTTTGTTTGAAAACTGCAATTTTTAAATTTTCCTATAACTACTAATCTTCGTGTTTTAAAATGTTTCGATGGACTAAAACTGTGACTAAAACTTATAGTACTGTGCTCGTTTTCATTTAATGTCATACATCCAGATACACGTTGTATAGGGTGTCTCAGTAAGAGTGCACTTTTTAAAATTGGAATATTTTTTTTTCATGCAAGTGGCAACTCTGAAATTTGACAGCTGTCACCTCTGTTTATTCCGATTATTAAAAATGGAGCGCTTTTCGAAAGAACAACGCGTTATAATTGTGAAAACTCATTACAACGGTGAACGGCATTCGTTATAGGAATATGATAACGGACTTCTTGTAGCCTCAACTGGACGGCATGAATCTGGAAAACATGTGGTTTCAGCAGGACGGCGCAACCTGCCACACAGCGCATGAAACAATTGACTTATTGCAGCAACGATTTCCAGAACACATTATGTCACGAAATTCTGATGTCAACTGGCCACCAAGATCGTGCGATTTAACGCCGTGCGATTTTTTTCTCTGGGGTTTTGTGAAATCTCGGGTTTATGCGAATAAACCCGAAACAATTCCTGAGCTCAAATCGGAAATCCAACGCGTCATCGGTGAGATACAGCCACATCTCTGTGCAAAAGTCATGGAAAATTTCATGAAAAGAGTAATGGCCTGTCATCGGAGCCGTGGGGGTCATTTGCCGGATATTTTATTCCATACTTAATTGGAACATGTCTTCTTTACAATACAATAAAAATATCACAACTCTGTCATAAAATACTGGTTTTTATTTTAAAATGAAAAAGTGCACTCATACTGAGACACCCTTTATATAGGTACATACAAATAAATAAAATTGAAGTGGCTGTTTGTAATGTAAGAGTAACAACTTTTTACTAAATTCATAAGAAAGCATAAACGATACTTATAACAAAAAAGCAATTTTTAACATTTTTGTCGGTCTGTCTGTCCGTCTGTTTGTTCCAGCTAATCTCCGAAACGGCTGGATCGATTTTGACGGGACTTTGGTTGACACTGACAGATAGCTGATGTTACGGCGGGTAACTTAGGCTACTTTTATTTTAGACAAATAATTACCTAGGGTTCCGCGCAAAAAAAAAATAAAACCCATGAAAATATGAACAAAAACTTGGATTTGAAAAATTATTTTTGCATTTGGTAGCCCAATTCTCGAGAATAGTGATAGGCTATTTAGCATCACGCTACGACCCTTAGGAGCCGAGCAAAAAGAAAAAAGTCAGAAAGAACATTAAGCGAAAACGAAGTAATAGAGCTGGCGGGCGATTCAACGCGACGGTTGGCGACGGGCCGGGGGACGAGGGAGTGTTATTAAAATGTGGCTGTTTGAGTATATTGTGTACCTATCTTACGACATCCACGCGAACGAAGTCGCGGGGCACAGCTAGTTAAAATTAAAGAGGCACTTGCAGGGCAGTTCATCATCTAGTATTAATTATTGTTTTTCTATGACTACGTAACTTATTATTAAAATACGATTAAACTAGTCCACCACTACATATGGTTCTAACATCTGAGGTACTACAAAACATTAAACATGCTATTAATTGATCAGTTTGATTCCCTACCTAGATTGAGCAAATTACAATACTGTTCAGTCGAAAAAGTTACTGGGTTTTGTTTCGATTTCTACACTAAATCTATTAGTAAAGAAAGCTTATAAAAATAACATTTGGGTAGGTATTTGGTTTACAAGATAAATCATTTTCGTGGTATTAAAATAAGTTAATTAACTATCTAGCCCGTGACAATTTGACTAAATGTGAATTCTTTTTGTTGATGCTGTAATTATTTGTTATACCTAATAATCTAAATTTTGGCGGCGCGATATTTGACACTAATTCTAGTCTAAATAAAGCTACATATTTTTTTTATTCTAGTTCATGTGTCCATAAGCATTTTCATTTGTTCCTTCACATGTGTTTCCATGTCTGCAAAGTCTCTCAGAATGTCTTCAATCATTTCGACTAATATTGTCGGCCATTGTACTTCGAGTGCTCTCAGTCTTTGTGCTGCCCCACAGGCTAAATCAATTGCGTGAGATAGTTGACCGCGGCCACGAACACGCCAGCTCATGTCTTCCTGTGGATATAATGTTGATATAGTGCCTACTCTGGTACAGAGTAATAAATTATTATTGATCTGATTACTTTACCTGCGACACATTTCCTTTCTTATATTGTAAGGCTTCTTTTGCAATGACGTCCCTTAAAGCTGGATCAGCAGCTCTTAACCAGGCTTTAGCACTAGCAGCACTATTACCACTTCTTCCCAGTCTCGACAAAAGAGGTTGTAATGGAGCGTCTGGGATAGCACGAAGTACAATATCACTAAGTCCCCCATAAGTTCTATTTGCCAACTTTATTTCTTCATCCGTCACCTGTTAGTAGGATACTCAATTTCTTAACTGTCCAATATTCCACCATTTACTACGCATTTAAAATTACTTACCGGCTCATCATTGATCTCTTTTAGTCCCCAATGAGCGAGCCTGTACACAGCATATTCTCTCCAGATTTTCGCATAAATGGGGTTACCCTCCGGTAGTACTGTTAGACCGGTAACGCCTCGCAATTCAGCTAGAGCATGCAATTGCCCAAGCCATTGCAGACCCGTCGCACGAACTGATATGTGGCTGACATTTGGAAACCTGATGAAGTAAATTATTAGTTCGAATTTCACTCAAAATAAATATTGTATTATGAATGTTTTTTTTTTACTTACTTGGACTTTAGCTCGGGCAGTGATTGGGCGACTGCATTATAATGTATGTAGTGGTAGGCAGCGCGAGTGACCGTGCGCGCGCGCTCCCAGTCCCAATCACGAGCAAGACGTCGCACAGCACCAGCTCCCCATGCGCTCACCACTCCGTCACAGACTTCCACTAGATAGTCAACTCCTGTAGAAAAAGGAGGTTATTATGTAGTTAACGTGTAGTAAGTTATTTCATTTTGTTACAAACCAAACTACCTTGTTCTCTATCTTTAGACGCAGGGAATGTCTTCGGCACAGGCTCTGAAGATTTGAAGTTAGCTAAATTCAAATTTTTTACCGACTTTGCTCTAGCAGTAGATGCTCTATTGGCCGAAGATGCCCTTTCATTTCTCCGCGATATTGTTGCACTCCTTATGTTTCTACTCGTTCTGTTATTTAAGGAGCTTTCTCGTCGCAGAACCTTACTGTTATAATCACTTCCTGAAGTCGAGGAATTGGCAACAGAACCAACATTTGTACTACTTGATATATTGCTTGCGTTTTCACTAATATCTGAATTCTTGGATTTAGATCTTCGACTTTCTGGATCACAGACTGACTTTGACCGCATTGTACTAAAGTTCTCTCGACGCCTCAAAGCTGTTGGCATTCGTCGAACAGGCCTATTCTTCGATTCCTCTTCACTGTCACTACTGGAAGATGGCAGTGAGCTGAACGAAGAATCAACTACTGGTTCGACACTTGAAATACTTTCCCAGCGTTTCAGTATCGGCTCTGAGCTATCTACCAGTTTAACGTTTTCCAAAGAAGAAATTATCGGTAATAATATAGGTGGTAGTCTCAAATCACTACTAGTGGATGTGGAATGAGATGCATCTGTGTCTTGGGAGGCACTTCTGTCAGAAAAGTTAACTCTTCTTTCCGTTGGTTTTCTGGCTGTTGAACTTCTTTGCAATTTTTTCATTGGCGACGCTTTTGGCACATGGTCGGTGCTCGTTTTTGCATTTGCAATATTTGCATCCCTATTAATTTTACAATCGGAGTCTTCAGTTTCTGCTTGTTGCATAGACACAACGACATCTGGAAGTGCCGCTGCTTCTATTGTTTGAGTTCCACCACTTTGTGTGATCACTGTTGTCGCTTCTATGGAGAATTCTTTGTCAGTGTCCAAATTTTTAGTTAGACTATTTGCAGGGATGAAACATTTATTTTCCGATCTAAAAACAAGATGTAAAGGTTCAAAAGTTTTGTAACTTATAAATTTTATAAGATATAATTTTATACAAAATGAAATAAGAACCTGAGCAATTCCCAGTTAGTACGAGCATTGTTAATTATTTGATCACGCCTAGCATCTTGTTGCGCAGCTCCGCCTAACGCACAGTAAGCTGCGTGTGCAGCTTCTTTGTTATTTCGCCAAGCCATTGCAGCCTTACGCACCTGTAGTAATCGTAAATGTAATAATTTTTTTAAATGTATTTCTGACTGATAATAACGTAAAGTATGCTATTAAATTCAGATAATTAATTTTTTGCTTTTTTAGATTTTAAAATAAAAATGGAGATGCTTGCCCGTTGGTGATGCTTTTTGTCATGTTTATTGATATTTTCTTACCTGTTCAGTAACATGCATGCTGCTCAAAGTAAGTAAATTAGGCAGATATGAGACAAGAAACGGCACGCAATCCCCACCCAAAGCCACAGGATTTCCGTCTAGAGACACATCAACCAGAGATTCCGCTTCAGCAAGAGACGACATATCCTCTACACTGGAAATTAGAAATATAAACTGCAAACCAATATGATCTTAAATAGTGGACACGAAATATACATTCATGGATGTAATACCTTTGTAAATCGTTATTACCAAGATACAGTTTTTGTAATTTTGGCGTGTTTTGAAATCCAAGCAGCTTCCTCAAACGGTTTCGTTTCAAATTCAGTTCTCTTAGAGATACAAGACCCTGAAGATCCGTTTGTCCGACACATTTGATCTGATTACCAGCTAAATTGAGCACTTTCAGTTCACTTAAGTTAGATAAACCGCAAACTTTTCCTATCCTATTTCCATGTAAATCTAGAACTTCTAACTTTATTAAGTTTGTGAGACCTTCGATTCTTTTTATCCTGTAAGATTATAATGTACTAATTAGAATTCTCTATTTAGGTATTCAATTATTATACAATAATTCGTCATATTGATTGCTGGTTACCTGTTTTTCCCCATTAAAAGCACTCGCAAGCCAAACAGTCTTTCCAAAGAAGTAATTTTGTCAATTTGGTTGTCATACACATCCAGAAATACAAGTTTACCTAAGTCTAAAGGAGATAATCCCGACAAACTGTTAATTAGATTGTGCTGTAAGGACAAAAGTCGTAAGCCAGGCTCGCCAACTATATGGGGTATTGACGAGAGGCCTCTCCTGAAACCAATTTTTATTAAATAGAGTGATATGTGACGACATAATCAGATAACATAATACTGAAGAAATTTTAACTTTATAAACTAAATATAAAAGTAGGTACTTGACTTATAAAAAGCGTGCAGAATTGATTTAAAGAATAAAAGGTGAAGGCGAAGGGCGACGCAATATCAGACAAGCGACCGCGTTACAAGTGTTACTTAGTTAATGAATAATCTAAGTATCTTTAACTACCTATCCAGGCTGATCCTGTCGGGTAGTCGATCTTTTTCTTGTGGTGTTCTAGAAAGTTGAACTGTTCCTTCACCCACAGCTTGCAAATTGATTGTTTCATCTTTGCTATCTTCTTTGAGCACGAAATCATTGCTGTAAATTGACAAAATTTCATTATTAGAATTAGGACTTTCCATTATATAAAGTACGATTTTATTTTAGGTATAGAATAGAAATAGGTCTTACGAGTTTTTACGATCTTTGGTTAATAATTATAAAAATAATCTTTTTCGAGTGATTAATAGTGAGTTAGAAAGAAAGAAGAACGAGGGTAATTATAAATAATTTATCTGATTGTGTGATTGGCACTTACCTTGATAGCGTTGTGTGAGATCGTTGAGCTAGTGCCGCTCTTGGATCTGGTAGCGCTGGTCTTATTTGCAAAAATAAGCGGCCGTCACCACCAGGACCATGGTCAACTCGTGGCCCACCCGCATCAAGAGACTGAGCTGACCTGCCCCTTGTGCGGAAAGCAATCTTCCTTACCTTTATAACCGTTTCGGGTGGCGCAACAAATGAAGGGATAAAAATAAAATGAATACACAACGATCGATAGCAAAAAAAATACTAATTTCCACATTTATGTAATTTTAAATTCGTGGTCCTAGTTACTTACATTTCCCCGGTTATACGTGATAGGCATTATTCTATTTTAATATTATATAACAACAACAACGGTAAAAAAAGACTTAAGAAACAGTTGGCCCCATTCGATACAGTTTTATTTTATTAAAATAAAATAAACTCGTCCAAAAGACAGTTTTGGTCCATTATAATCTATCACCCAGAAAAACAGGTTGCTAAGTAACGCAAAACGCCACGTCCACAAGGATCATGAACGCAACTGTCTGTATAATTTTTGTTTCCTGCTGCTGGCTGTTGACAGCTGTTTAGTCTGTGTTCGGTTGGCAATTTTGTAATGATGTCAATGATATGTCAAGATTTTTCAAAAACAAAACATAATCGCATCTTGCTTAGCGAAAGAGAGGTTTGCTAGAAAAATTATTTCTATTTCTAATATATTTTATTTTCTTACAAAGGTATTTCAGTAAAAGTTGCATTGATGCGTAGAAGCTTCGAAAAGATTTCTTCAACTGTACTTCGTACATTTAAGAGCTTGCTGACACTAGATTTGCTGTCCCCAATTACGTTCGAAGAGAAAATGGTACGATTCTTTCTGAACACATATGATGATTACAAGCCAGGAG
Source organism: Fissipunctia ypsillon (assembly GCA_947568875.1). Lineage (NCBI taxonomy): Eukaryota > Metazoa > Arthropoda > Insecta > Lepidoptera > Noctuidae > Fissipunctia > Fissipunctia ypsillon. The sequence continues at coordinate 5,874,938 of OX387659.1, read as the reverse complement.
AATCTGTAACGATTGACAGAGATGAGGTGACTGCTCAATTACATGAGTACACCAATAGTATTTCTAAACGCCTGCATCCTTCACGGAAGAACGTCGATGGAGGTCTGTATGTCGGAGTCACCGGCGTATCTTTCATGTATTATTATCTTTCTAAAAACCAATTTTTGTCTGATAATAGATCTGTGTACTTAGAAAAAAGCATCGAATACTTAAAGCCAGCCTTGGATACGTCGGCTGGAGATAAGACTTCGTTTTTATTGGGTGACGCCGGTACTTACGCTTTGGCCACTGTTCTGTTCCAAGAAACGGGCGATGAGAAATCTGCTGACATGTTGAATACATACAAGTCTTTGTACACGCAATATCTTAATCCTAAGTTCCTCAAGTGCGGTGGAGATGAGTTTTTTGTTGGGCGTGCTGGCTACCTTGCTGGGGCGTTGTGGATGAGCCGAGAACTTAAAAAACAAGTATTTACAAATGAAGAGTTATACAAGATTTGTGATGTGATAGTGGACTCTGGAAGGGAATACTCCATGAAACACCAAAGTCCTTGCCCCTTGATGTTTCATTATTATAGCACAGAGTACCTTGGAGCCGCACATGGAATGAGCTTCATCTTACAGATGCTCCTCTCTGTTCCTGGATATTTAAGATATAACAAGACAGCTGCTGCTGAAATTAAAGAAACAATAGAATACCTTGCTTCATTGCAAACTGTGGATGGAAACTGGCCTTGTTGTATGGAGGAAATTGGACTGAGCGACCACAAGCTGGTGCATTGGTGTCATGGTGCTCCTGGCACCATCTATGTTATGGCTAAAGCATACTTAATTTACAAAGATAAGAGATTTTATGAAGCTATGATTAAGGCTGGTGATCTGGTGTGGCAGAAGGGGTTGTTACGTAAGGGCCCTGGCATTTGCCATGGAGTAGGTGGCAATGGTTATGTATTCCTACTTCTGTATAGAATAACAGGTGAAGAAAAATACCTACATAGAGCAAAAATGTTTGCTGATTTCATGATCACAGATGAATTTATTAGAGATGCAAGGCTACCAGATAATCCGGAGAGTCTGTATGAAGGCACTGCTGGTACTGTCTGTTTCCTGGCGGATCTCCTTGTCCCTGATAAGGCAGAGTTTCCGTTCCAAGATGTTTTCTCTACTTACACTTTATAAATGTGACTGACTCTGCTTGTCCTATTTAGAATAGTTATTTAGTATTTATTAAAATGTTTCTTGGCAAAAACCCGTTTATTTGCGAAGTATACAGTATCAGTAAACAACAATGCTGCTAAATAAACTGTGGGAAGTTTTGCTTTATATAGCTAGCAAATATAGGTACTATTGCATGGTCTATTAGAATTTGTCAAAGCTAAGCTATACTATAATAAAATTATTTCCATTAAAACTCATGATGGGTAGTTATTCTCGTCAAAGTCGACATGATATTGACGTTAATAGGGGTTCTATTAACGTCAACAGAAGCTTCCCTCATTTTATATTCATAATTCCAGTTGACTTGCTGACAGTAAAGGCGCCACCTCATTGCGGCGCAGCATTATTCCATACTTGCTATTATTATAAATGAAAACTGGCCAAGTGCGTGTCGAACCACGCACAATGAAGGGTTCCGTAGTTGGGATGAGTTTATCCCAAGAAAAATCTTAAAATTGTAGTTGAAAAACATGTTCTCTCATACATTCCAACTGCAAATGTAAGTTGGTCGACTATTACTCGTAAACTTGTAAAGCCACTTAGTTGTGATAGTTTTCCTTTTAACTTCGTTGTATATACTACTACCGTGAATTTTTTCACATATCCAAAACTAACAGTTTAGCTGGCAGGGTTGACTCTACAAAAATTAGCACTTTAAAGCTTATTATTTCAGAAACGGATCCCTTAATCGAAAAATTGTTTTCACAAACCCGCAATATTTTTGAAAGACCTTTCCAGCAACACCTAACACCTGGGGCAGACGAAAAAAAAATCCCCACTACGTGTACAGGGGGTACCGTAAAAAAAAAATCATGATTTTATTTTACCACTGTCGGCTTGATTAATACACTTGGGAGCAAATAAATCGAGCCACTTCCTTTTTTCACGTATAATGGTTATTATTTTTGGACATTATGGAACGTATCAATTCGAAACACATATCGCCTAAAAGGTTATTTATTAACTTTTATAATGAGGGTAGTTTGTCGTCAACTTTTCACTTTAAATTAAAGTTTAAAGGGTAGAATAAAATTATCGCATTTAATTTGCTTATGACATTTTGATTGTACTCTATTAAGAAAAGGTTAAATTGGGGTTTTTTTGTTAACTGTACCCACCATTGACGTATTATTGTTGTCTTTATCTGTGTCTGTGTAATCAATTCGTCATGTTCATGAACGGGCGCTGTCCGGGCGCTCCGCTAGGAGTATTAGTGTTCTGTGGTAGGGACTGGTCATCTCTTAGCTGCCACGGCTTATTTTAATTTTTGAATCGTTTTTGACACGTTATCTTTTTGTTGCGGACGCTTTTAACGTGCACGTCTTTCTACATTGTTCTCACATACTTCATTTCAACATGAACTCAAATGATGATATAACCAATATTTTGTAACAATATTTTGATTTAAAGGAATGTCCGTGGAGTTTCTTGCCCGTTCTTCTCCATAGAGATCTACGCTTTGGAATGGGCAACTAGCTTCAACTTTCTGACTAACTGACCGACTCTTTGACAGTTCAAAAGTGCCTGTAATTGGTTTATTTGAAATAAATGCTTTGAGTTTGAATTATCCTGATAAAATGGCTACTACAACGACGGAAGCTGCCCAAGTTGTAGCTTTACTTGAGGCTGGACACTGACAACGTGAAGTGGCTCGCAGACTTCATTTGCATCGTTCAAAGGTACAGCAGGTATACCACAGGTATCTGGAGACTGGTGCTTTTGTTCGGCGATCTGGAACCGGCAGATCACGGGCAACTACAGAACGTGACGACCGCTTTATTGCAACCAGTTCGTTGCGCGAACGTGGATTTAATGCTGTTGAGCTACAGTAAGTGTTACGTGACGTCCGATGTGTCGAAATCAGCAGGTGGACAGTGAGACGAAGACTAACTGTAGCTCACCGCCGATCTCGCCTGGAGTTTGCTCGAGAACACATTAACTGGTCTCTAGAAGACTGAAGGTCAGTTTTGTTTTCTAACGAGTCGAGAATCGTGTCTTTTTAGCAATGACGGGAGATAGCGAGTGTATAACAGACGACCTGGTGAAAGATTTGCCCAATGTTGCATTCGAGAAACTAAGTTTTGGCGGTAGTTCTTGTATGGTGTGGGGGGAATTTCCCTAGACGCAAAATCGGAACTCGTCTTCGTCGACCTCGTCCACGATGCAAGTGGTAGACGTGGATTAACAGCTGATGCTGGTTTTATCGGAGAAAATTTCATGTTTATGCATGACAATGCGAGACCTCATACCGCACGGATCGTTACGGAGTATTAGTCGGCGGTCGGGATTCAACAAATGGTGTGGCCAGCACGAAGCCCGGATTTGAATCCGATCAAACACGACGACGAGCTAAAACGGAGAGTCCGCGACAGGGTTCCCGCTGTTTCGTCTATTCCCGAGCTCAGTCACTGTGCTTGAAGAGAGGGAGAACATACCACAATATGTCATCGTAACGCTGATCAGATCGATGAATAACTGACTACATGAATGCTTCAGGACACGGGGCAGTAATGCCAGATATTAAGAATAAGTTTTTACAATAATTTTGTTTTAATTGTTTTTTTGTGGACTGTTTTAAACAATTTTCTATAAAAATTACCGTTTTTCTTTCATAGCCAATAATATTAATCATTCAGTAAGGTTATCATTCAATAATTTACCCTCATTGTAAAGGTTATTAAATAACCTGTTAGGCAATATATGTTTCGAATAGATATGTTCCATAATACTTACCAAAAATAATATCCGCTAAACGTGAAAAAAGGAAGAGGCTCGATTTATTTGCTCCCAGGTGTAGTGTGTATATTCCTATGTATATCCATGCTAAATTATAGCTTTCTAGTACTAAGAGTCTGAGCTAAGCTGCGGACGGACGGACAGACGGCCGAACGGACGGACATGGCGAAACTATAAGGGTTCTTTGTTGACTACGGAACCCTAAAAAGTAACTCTGTCGGTATGTTACCTTTTTAAACCTTAAAGCTACGGACAGATACTCATTAGTAGCATGAAAGCATGTGCCATTATCGAGCAATTGCTACTTAGTAGTATGTGTGTCAAAACATTGCTAGTAATTAATCAATCAATCAATCAATCAAAACTTCTTTAGTAATGAGCATCCATATTTCGAGTATGCTCAAAAATCAACAGTCGTTTGTTTTTCGACCAGTGGTGCTATTCTGTAAAGATCCCACCGTGAAAATTTAGGTGAAGTGAGCGTGATGTGAACTGTCATCCCACCTTACTCTACTAGGGATTGACAGCTCACTTCACCTAAGTGTTCACGGTGTGATGTTTACAGAATAGATCGGCTGGAGCTAGACCGCTAGGGGGCGGTTGGCCCCCTGAGGCGCAGGTGGAAAGGGGAGGGGGCGTGCTCCTCGCGTGTCTGAACAGGTTTGCTTATGAGCATGCTAGTATCGATTTGATCCAGTCCGCAACAGCACCCTAATTGCGTAACACACTATCAATCACAATCTGAATGATTTTGAAGCAAATTGCTAATCCATTGCTTCATTTGTTCGAAAAATGTGTCTCCGCAACAACGTAAATAACGCAATGAATGTTGTTGAACTGTCCAAATGAAATCAATTCCTACTGTGTGTTACGCAGTCATTGCCCGCCCCGCAGGTGTGTGACGCGTTTTCTAAAAAAAAAAAAACAAATAGTCGCGTTGGAGAGAAGAAAACAATATCTTTCTAAGTTTAGAGAACCACTGTTTTGATTTGTATTTTCTTGAGCCAGTGCTTAAATAGCATGTGTCCAATTGTTTGCTTTGAGCACGCTTATTTAGGAAATTAGGAGTAGGTAGGTACCTACTCCTCAGATAAAAAATATCCTCCAGGTCATGGACTACCTATATGCCAAAATTTCATCGCACACACGTGCTTATAAAAAACATGCTCTGCAGCTGTCCACATTTGCTAGTTTTAAGCATAAGTAGGTACTTATGCTTGCTTGAGGATATTTTTTATCTCGGTATTAGGTTCTCATGGGATAATACCCGATCTCCATGCGGGCAAAAGCTAGTTTTATTATAAAACTTCTTAGGCACTTACTTAAGATCAACGCCATCATAAAAATTGTTCAGCAGTTTCTAAATATTGTTTTCGTCAACCTTTCTGACATTGCAACACTCCGGTTGCCTGCGACGCGCCGACGTTTTTCCAGCTTGCTTTACATGTTGCAGCTTTACATGTTCCGCGTCTTCTTTTCACCTACCATGAATACGATACTTCATAATTCTACCATCTACTCATAGCAATTACGGGCGTATGTGCCATGGCCCGGCCCAGAACCACCTTTATATTTTGTAACGGCAGCACATCAAGCTACTACAATCTGTCAAATTTCTTTAATAGATTTTCAACTTTATCGCCAACGCATTAGGTTCAAGGTTGATTGGGAAAATTTGACAGTTTCGGATAGCTTGACCTGCTGGCGTCTGTGCATACACTGTGCAAATGCAGCTTGTAATTAATAACCTGTAGTCCACACTGCACATCGTGCTCATGCCAAATTGCCACCACATCCGAGCGAGGGTGATTTAAACTTGTTCGTGCGCCGCAATGGCATGGTGTCCTAATAGGAGTTATTTTATAGTCGCGCCCATTTTATTGTCAGTTGCCATTCAAAGTTTAATCGAATGTGATTATGACCACATGATTGAAGCTTATGTGTATTTACAAATAACTGATAGGTATCAGTACTTCGAGTTGTTTAAACAGTCCGCTAGAGTGAATAAAAAAATGACCATGGTTTTGTAATTTAAATCGGCTTTACTTCAACATGAATTTAATTTTGTTCTGCAACGTATTACTAACTCTTTCGGTAACAGGCGTTCCTTTAATAATCGACATTCTTATGTATAAAAATATAAAAAACGGAGTAATATTTCATTGTTACGATAACTACTTCGTGAATGGTATGCAAAAAATATTCAACGATCACGATATCTTGATCGCGAGTGCTAAAATTGATTATAATGTTACATATAATGTCACGAAGTCTTATCCTCGAGTTGGATTAGTGATAGACACTGCCTGCGAAGGATGGACCTCAGTATTGGACTCTAGCACCACATCGTTTCAGGGGTATTCCTATATAATAATCACGGAACATCTGTCGGTAACTACGGAAACTTTATCTCGGTACCCAGCAGAAGTCGACTCTGATGTTATCGTCGCATATAAGACGAATGAAATATTCAATCTGTATGAAGTCTACAACACTGGATCTAATTTCAAGGGGAAATATAATGTTAGAATGGTAGGACGTTGGGATTCTTCATTATTTATCAAACAATCGAAACGTTGGAATTTACAAGGCGCGTTCGTCAAGACAGCCGTAATTATACTTTCGTCGCCCAGGTTGGCCAACCAGACTATAGAGCAGTACATGGAGAAGCCTATTAAATCACAGATTGATGTAGATACGGTGCATCGAATGAAATATTTCACAATGTTGAAGTTTATGCGTGATATGTACAATATCAGGTAAGTTTTAATGCTGACTCGTCGTTGTTAGACAGTTTCGTCAGGGAGGCTGCTGCGCATTTGTGCTGGGCTCAACTTTCGCGGGCATTATTTTTGTTTGAAGTTAATCAGTTGCACCACAGATCTGAAACTTTACCTGGGGAAAGGCGTCAGTCTGCCCAAATCATAGCCGGCGACTGGTGAACGTCAGGATGGCCGGTCACCACTCATATTTCACTTTCAAACAGGGTTGAGATGATCTAAATCACCTGATTTTAATCAGTGATTTACTTAGATCTTTCGATTTTTTTAATCACTTGATTTCGGGATTCAACTGAATAGTGAATCAAGTGATTTAAAAAAAGTCGTTGATTTAAATCAATACCTTTTTTAATAAGTCCTTTTTTAAGTGCACAAATACGTGCAATGCTATGTTTATCTACACAGTTCGGGTATTCCCCGAAATGTAAACAAATGACTTGATGTGTTTTCGCTCGGTCATTCGTGATTCATTAGTGAAGGCGTGAATACAACAAAACGAATGGAAGAAAAAAAGATGCTGTATGGGTTTTAATAAATAAATAAATTTACTTTTGGCAAAAGCCTCCCATAAATGTATAAAAGGTGGAACAGGACTATTGACATTCCTTTAAACCACGTAAAGAGAATCATGTTCTATACCCGTATACAAAAAATCAATCAAATCCAAAGAATACTTTAGCCACAGGAAATTATTTATCATTTTCTTATTTTTCAACATGATGTAGATCTGAGTCTGTAATAATAATAGGTAAACATTGTAAGGTCAAGAACCTGTGCATAACATATGATTCTATTCTCTGCGTCTCAATATACTTGAAAGACAGAGAAAGGTGTCACACGATTCCACTCTAACGCGCCCCGCCCAGTTGCACAAAATCCTACAATTAGAAAGAAAAAGAAATATTACTTATGCAAATTATGCATTAGTTGTGTATAGACAATTGCGAGTGTGTGTGTGAGCAAGATTTTTTCGGCAAAAAGTCTCGGACTCCATAAGAAAATTAGGTCAGTCAGTGCACCGGCGCCCTTTGAGGAGAGCACGTGCTATTTTTTTTTATCACGAGACGAGCCGCGCACGCATTTTCGTAATTTTATGAAAAGTTTTTCTTGCTACTGACCTGACACCACTGGATTTCTTTTTGTGGGGGGCCGTAAAAACCGATGTGTATGCACGAGAAGTGAACACTGTGGACGATTTAAAAATTAAAATAATTAATGCCTTCGACAAACTAAAGATAATGGCAGATGTGGGACTTGTTACGTCACGACGAGTCCGTGAAAATTTAATATGACGATGTCGCTTGTGCATGATTAACAACAAGCACTTTGAAAGTTTAAAAATTTGACTCTATTGATGATGTAAATTCTGATTGTGATTTGATATTATGTGATTAATCATTCAATCAGTGATCTTTTAATTAACAAGGCGCAACTTTGAGTTTGTATTGTTCTCCGACTAAAGTGCCTGCGCCTACCTACCTGCGCCCCGCACCGCCGCACTATAGGACGAACCTGTGCGTTTCATCTCAAAAATCCGTAACTTTTTAGTTTCTTGACATTTTGTATTGAAATTTTGTGTACGTATGCCTGAATAGTTATGCTATTAGATGAATAAAACACTGCTACTTTAAAAAGTAGATTTATTAAGGAAAAAAAAATCTAATATAAACTTTTGAAATTTTTCATACAAAAATTAAATTAAATTCTTTTATGAATCATTTGCTTACGTTACATTAAAATAAAATTGTTAAGAAGTTAATAAAAAGATTATGACATAATTTTAAACTAAAAAAGAAATCCTATCCGTGACAATAAAAACATTAATCTACTAATCACTTGTCAATATTAACCCATTCCATTCCAGTAAACGCACACGGTGCGTTTGATTGTGTTTTATCTGTACCTACGGTGGCATCGAATGGATTAAAGCTCCTTAGCTTCGTTAAGTAGTTCTTTTGGTATCATAGTACTGGTTCTATTTAAGCTAGATATATAGGGATCAGAAGTATACAACAGTATGTGCAGAACGTCTTCCATCGTGGCTGACCTGGAACACTTGCTAGCGTGATTTAACCGATATTTCTTATAGTCTTTATTACGAGCTTCTTGAGCATCTTCCGATAATTGGCCTATTGGCAAAACTGCAAAATGCTCTATTATTTTGGCATCATGTATAAAAATTTTGTGGACTGAAGATGACATATAGTACCAGTTATATTTACTCACGTAAAACTGTGCAGTCCCCAGCGCATAGTCACCAAACTTAACTGCGTTTACAGAAAATCCCGATGACATGGTTTGCAGAATGATATATAATCTCTTGATCAACTCTTCATCGATACCTGTAATTTCTGCAGAACATTGATAGTTTTGGAAAAATCTCCTTGCCGTATTTCCGTCATTACTATTTCCAGAACCTTGAGAAAATATTTTTCGGTCGACATTTCGGCTTCTAGCTCGAAATGGCGCAGTAATGACGCAGGTTTTTTTTATTTCCCTGTAACACTGAATAAGTAAGGTATCTTAAAATGTCATTAACTCGACATCAGGAGCCATCGGTAACAACAAAAACTCCACTTGAAAATTAGAAAGACGTAAAATTTCCTTATAACGTTTAAAAATTAAATAAAAAAACAAAAAAATATATGTCATAAAAACATAACATAGTCGTAAACTAGAGATCTTGAGCAATTCAAAAATGTATAATACTAATATATTCCCTTGAAAGACATAGAAAGTATCTTAAGTTGAAATTCTACAGGGAAAGTCGTACTGAATATTAAAGGATGCTAGTATTCAGGTCATTTCCGATGAATTTCATTCTGAAATAAAATGTCCGAAACTTAACCGTTATGGAGATATTAAATTTTAAAGATTATTTTTAAAAATCCTTTATTTTTTGGCTTTTAGTCGTTTTCTTTGGGATTAGAGCTCCTAGAGTCGGTTTTTTTGATGTATCTAGTTAGAAGACATGTCCATTAATAAAAATGATCAATAGAAACTGAACCTACTACTAACAGCTTAAAAAACTGCTCGACAACGGTTAGCATTATGAATTTTCTAATAGAGTGTTCTTAACTTTGATGGGCTTTAAAAAAAAAAAAATGTATGGAACTTATTCTGCGAATAACTTTACAAAGTTCTACGTCTCTTTAGCTATTCAAAAAGGTATACATATTATCTACTAGGTTTGTTCATAAAATCTTAAAATAATGTTATTAGAATAGGCCCATCTGGTAGTACAACATAACAGAATTTCGATACAAAAGAATCCGGCTTACTACCTGGCACTTTTAAACAATGAAAAAAGGTTTGGGTAGACATTGTTTGTGCCCGGGAGACGTGCGGTGACAGGTATTTATGTCATTTTAAATGTCTGAATTGTCAAATCGTGGATCGTGGTGTTTGTTTAGTCTGCTCATGCGATTCTTCCATGGTAGATGTGTTATCCGTGCCCTCCGATTTTTTTTTGTAAAAACGCGACTTGGCTTGGATTTTTGGACTGTTTCATCTTCTAACTGTGTGACGTGGCTTGTAACTGGACTTTGATTTATGTTGTGAACATGGCAACATTTACCAACGAGGAATATGCTGACATCCTAATGTGTTATGGATTTTGCGAAGGAGTGTCGTTGCGTGCACGCAATGAATACATGCTAAGGTATCCTACTCGCCGAGTACCTGATATTGGCGTATTTGACAGAGTTTATCGAAGACTACGAGAAACTGGTTCTGTGCTAGTACGTCGGACTGACATGGGACGACCTCGTGTTCTTGATGACGACGACGAAGATAATGAAATACGACGTCTCTTTGAAGCCGACCCAACCACGTCAACAAACGTTGTCGCTCGACGGCTTGGTATTTCCCAGTGGAAAGTCTGGTTCGTAATGCACAGTTCTGGGCAATACCCTTACCATTACAGGCCAGTGCAAGTAATTGAAGAAGGGGATCCATTGAGACGACTAGACTTCTGCAGATTTATGCTCAATGCCGATAATGAAGATCCGGATTTTTTAAAGAAAATCATGTGGACAGATGAGTCGAAATTTGACAAAGACGGCATCACAAACTATCATAACACCCATTATTGGGCTCCCAAAGCGCAAGGTAACCCCAAGAAAAAAAGACCAAAAGGGTCACAAAGGAGATTCAGTCTTAATGTGTGGATGGGTATAATATCAAATAACTTGATAGGGCCATACTTCCTGCCCGATAACTTGGCGAGAATGGCGAGACATATGAAAACTTTTTGAGGGAGGAGTTACCCTCTTTAATGCAAGACTTGCCTATTGCATTGAGACGAGACATGTTCTTTCAACATGATGGCTGCCCAGCGCACTACAGAAGAAGTGTTCGAGCATGGTTGGACGAGAATTACCCAAACCAATGGATTGGAAGAGGCGGACCCATAACATGGCCGGCGAGGAGCCCCGATTTAACGCCGATGGATTTTTATGTGTGGGGTCATATGAAAAGCCTAGTATACGACCAAATGACACCGATCGCAAATGTCGATATTCTAAGACAAAAAATTATTGATGCGGCTGAGGAAATGAGGCGGAACCTACGAACTTCTGTCGTGAAAAGTAATTTAAGAAAAAGAATGAGACTTTGTGTAAGAAATAGCGACGGCCATGTAGAACATGAATTATAAAAATATTGCTAAAATTTTTGTCTTTTTTTTACGTATTTTAGCTACTTTTACCTCAAACTAAAAATGTACCCTCTCCTAACTTAACTGTTATTTGGGCAATGTTTTGCCTATTTAATAGCAAGTGTTATACCTTTTTGAATAGCTAAAGAGACGTAGAACTTTATAAAATTATTTGCAGAATAAGTTCCATACAATATTTTTTATTAAAAGCCTGTTAAAGTTAAGAACACTCTATTAGAAAATTCATAATGCTAACCGTTGTCGAGCAGTTTTTTAAGCTGTTAGTAGTAGGTTCAGTTTCTGTTGATCATTTTTATTAATGGACATGTCCTCTAACTAGATACATCAAAAAAACCGACTCTAGGAGCTCTAATCCCAAAGAAAACGACTAAAAGCCAAAAAATAAAGGATTTTTAAAAATAATCTTTAAAATTTAATATCTCCATAACGGTTAAGTTTCGGACATTTTATTTCAGAATGAAATTCATCGGAAATGACCTGAATAATAACATCCTTTAATATTCAGTACGACTTTCCCTGTAACCCTGTATAACGAGTAGTCTAGTTAATATGAAATTTTCAAAGTATAAAGTTTGAATGTAATTTTATGCAAGTAAAACATTTTATTATTATTTTTTTACTTTCGTTTCGGATAGTTCTATTATCTATGAATGTAAAACAATCAAAACGGTTTCAGTAACACGACTTTTGTCTCAACCATTTTTGAGACGGAAAATACTGTTTGGTCCCATAGTGCGCCGCCGCTACGCCCTGCACCGCACCTTTGGTCTTTTCGTAGATAAAGCGTGTTTACTTTTTAAGCAGTTGATTCAGCTATTTATTTTGTATGAAAACTGCAATTTTTAAATTTTCCATTAACTATTAATCGTCGTGTTTTAAAATGTTTCTATGGATTAGTACTGTGCTCGTTTTCATTTAATGTCGTACATTCAGATCCACGTTGTATTTGTACGCCAGTTGGCAAAACACAGAGAAACTATAATATAACAATTGTAACATCTTGCACACCGTAGGAACCTATGTATACAAAACAAACAAACAAAAACAAAAATAAAACCAAAATAAGTTTATTGACACAATACACCTTTGTATACAATACCGATACATTTCAAATAGGACATTGGATTTTTGTGAAAAAGCTGCACGAATAATGGAAAACCCTGCCACCTAAACTAGGGGAACCCTGTGACCTAGGTGTTCTACCGTAACTTCGTGTACAAAAGAAGCCTTATTTTATTTATTTATGTGTGTTAATAAACCCATAGTGACCTGATTTAACTATGAACATGAAGGGCAGTAGGCTGTGTGAGTGGGATGGGGTGTGGTGTGGAGTACGAGAGGGGAGGGGGTGTTATGTGTACAATACAAATAAAGACTATTGATTGATTGATTGAATAAGTTTATTTTGATGGCAAAAATACTGTTTGCGGGAAGTTTATCAAAGCGGTATGTAAATCTTGATTTTTTGTTTGAATGCGACTAATATTGATAATTTTAGAGAACTGCAATGTTGATTATTTTAATTTTAGGTGTAAATAATTAAAATAAACAAAGAGATTTAAAAAAAATAACTGATTTCGTAATTAAAATAGATTGGAATAGGTATGTAAATAAATCAAATAAATCCGATTAATTAGTTTTTTTTTTTTAAATCATGATTTTTATCAACCCTGCTTTGAAATAGTTCTTAAAAATTGCTACCTAATTGCTACTATTTGCTACCTCAATCAATCAATCAACTCGGCCTATCACAGTTCACTGCTGGGCATAGGCCTCTCCCAGGCTGCGCCACAACATCTTGTCCTCCGCCTTACGCATCCAGTCTGTCCCAGCCACCTTCTAAAGGTTGTCGGTCCATCTAGCTGGAGGCCGTCCCACATTACGCTTGGCGATACGCGGTCTCCACTCCAGGACTCGCCTGCTCCACCGGCCATCGGTCCTTCGACAAACATGGCCAGCCCACTGCCACTTCAGTTTGCTTACTCTGCAAGCTATGTCGGTTACTCCGTTTCTTGTCCGGATAACTTCATTCCTGATTTTATCCTTCAAAGAAACTTCAAGCATAGCCCGCTCCATAGCACGATGAGCGACCTTGAATTTGTGGACCAGCCCAACTATAAGTGTCCACGTTTCAGCACCGTATGTCATAACGGACAGGACGCACTGATTGAAGACTAAGTCTTCAAATATTGCGGGATAGGTGACGAGCAGACTTGACGAAGTTTTCCAAACGCTGCCCAACTCAACTGGATCCTTCTATTGACTTCTTTCTCAAAGTTGTGTCTGCCGAACTGGATGACTTGCCCTAGGTAGACATACTCCTTCACAACTTCGGGAAGCGACCATTCGATGTGGATTGGTATCGGCCAACCAGGACAACCCGCCGAAAGGCTTCATTTAGGCTGTGCAGCATCTGGTCTAATTGTTCCAGCGTCTCTGCCATTATGACGATGTCATCGGCAAAGCGAAGGTGTGAGATGTACTCGCCGTTCATGTTGATACCCTGTCCAGTCCAGTCCAGTATCTTGAAGACATCCTCCAACGCATTGGTGAACAATTTTGGGGATATCACATCCCCCTATCGAGCAGGTGGATGGGGCTGGTTTTCTGATCCTGGATCTGGACAGTCATCGTGGCAGCGTCATACAGACATCTTAATACTTCGATGTAGCGTCAGTCAATTCGACATCGTTGCAGAGAGGCCAGAACTGCCCATATTTTGAGTCGGAGGCTTTCTCGTAGTCCACAAATACCATATATATCGGCTGATTGTACACCTCGTCCTTTTGTGCAATTTGCCGAACAGTATGCATGTGGTCTACGGTACTGCAGCCTTTTCAAAAACCGGCTTGTTCTATTGGCTGGAACTCGTCAAGTCTCCTGGCGAGACGGTTGGTGACGATTTGCTACCTATCGTTAAATAATTGCTACCTGTGTATTAAAAAAAAAAATAGGCAGTCATGGGGACTGCCGACAGAAGTGAAAATTTAAAACTAACAGTTGCATGCGAATATGATATTATGGCAAATATATTAGCGTGTTATAGACTATAGATTTAGTGTTTACTAATCTTTTAATACAATCATTGCAAACTATAGTTTTGTATAAATTAGAAGCATCTTTTCAATTTTGTAAATGTGAGTACCATGGAGCGGTTTTATGTTATGATGTAGGTATGTTGACTTGAAAGAGTATGGCAGTTGAGAGTATGTCATGCTCACTTAAATGTCTCGCTGATGGTGGCGCGTGTGTTGGATCATTCGGTTCCCTACAAAATGGTTGAGCTGGATGGTGCTGATCCACGCGTCATGTTCGTGAACGGGCGCCGTCAGTGGAGACTGGTCATCTCTTAGCTGCCAGGGCTTATTTTTAATCTTATATTTTAAATTGTTTTAATTACTTATTTTTTACATTGTTCTCACATATAGAAGCAACAAGAACAATAACAATGTACCTACCCAGGATTTTGTAACAATTTTGATTTAAAAGAGTGTCCATGGAGTTTCTTGCCCATTCTTCTCCATAGAGATCTACGTTTTGGAATGGGCGACTAGCTTCAATTTTCTGACTAACTGACTGACTCTTTAACAATTCAAAAGTGCCTGTAATTGGTTTAATTGAAATAAATGCTTTGAGTTTGAGTTTGAGAGTTAAATAGAGTAATTTGGTTACAGCGAGGGCGCTGTAACAAAATTACTCTATTTAACACGCTAACACGAGTTCAACGACTCGACACTAGCCGCGTTGAGTCGTTGAACTCGTTGGAGCATGTCGCAAATCGCGAACCCGTCAGATTTTCCCCTACCAAAAAGTGCCAACGCGCCTAAAGAAGTTTTCACTTATGTAAAAAATAAACCACTTTTTAAGGTGACCAGCCATCCTAACGTCAGGATAGCTGGTCACCTCAAAAACGTGTCCATCCCACTATAATCCTCACTTTTGAAAACTTAATGAAAATCAGTTTTGAGAATAGTCAAGAAATAGTCATAAATAGTCACCAAGGTAAAAAAAAATAGTCGTGTATAACTCTGAAGTTACAGGTAGGTGAGGTTTACAGCGAAATGGTTTCGCCATAATCCTCACCTCTTGTGCGGGCAAACGGCGTGGAATATCGACTTCCAAAAACTGGTCATGAAATAGTTGTGACCCCATGCCGAACCTCGAAAATAGTCTTCAATGATTCCAGAATTATAAGGTACCTTGGTGAGGAATATGGCGGTACGCTTTTCCGCCATAATATGCAATTACAATTTACCTACAGGTCGGTATTGGGTTGTAATGATTCGCGACCGTAATAAATATCTATTTACATTTACAGAATTATAATCATTAAAGTCATCAATACAACTCTCTATGACCAAGTAATTCGAAGAATGACTATTTCATGAAATCTTGACATTTGGGGATTAAGTATACTAACTGATTATACGAGTTGTAGGTATTACTGATTCTAGATAATGATTATAATTAAGTAAAAACATATTTGTTACGGTCGCGAATCATACCTTAATCAACATACACCCAGACACTGAGTTGCAAATTGCAAAAATCGTAAGAAAATTTGAATTTCGCGGGCTACCTTAGCGCTTCCCCTTAACTTATTTAGTTTGCAGTCAAGATATTCCTGAAAAATCTCTCGCTGACAAATACGCTATTGTTTTTAATTTTTGTTAGCTACGACATGCACCGAGTGAGTACGTGGGGGTACAAACAAAACGGCAGTTTCGACGGGATGGTGAATGCGCTGTACAGTGGTATGGCGGAGATAGGCGGAGCCCCCATCTTCTACCGCATCGATAGAGGGCAGCATGTACAGTACATCTCCGAGGTCTGGATGTCCAGGTAAAACATGTTGCTGTGGCTGGCTGGACGGTTGGTAAAAGTGCTAACATTCATTGTTGATAAGGCCATTTTTGTAACATTAACCCACGAGGATGGAACATTGCCAAAATGGAGCCTACTGATATTATGTTCATATTATTTCAGCAGCGGAGAATTGTGCTGTATATCTTATTGAAATAGGCATCCACGAATAACGAGACGTGCGTTTGCTGACCGTACATTCGGTCATCCACAAAAGTCTAAACACTTTGACATAACATCTAACGGTCGGTCGCTTACGTCTTTGCTGGCTTAGCTCGTATGGATACGTTACTCTCCCTCAAGTGAAAGCAGGCAGTGTCAGAAATGTTTGTGACTTCACATTTTTTCTTCCTCACATAGGCACAGTTTCATCTTTCGCCACCCAAAGTACCCGGGTGGTTTCTACACAATCTACACACGGCCCTTGAGCGTCGTTGTGTGGTACTGCGTTATCACCATGCTGGTGGTGACGGCCGTCACACTGTGGGCCATGCTGGTGGTTCAGAAAATTAGGGGAAACAATGAAGAGTCTTCGTTAAGTTTGGCTGGGCTGGTGATCTGGGGGGCGATTTGTCAGCAAGGTAAGACTAATGTATACCTCATGCTTTACCTTTTTATGCATTAGATTACTGTGTTGCATAAATGTATCAATTGTTCGCTAATAATTAGCTAACGTCAAAATATAATTATTATATGTTGACGTTAGCTTGCCAATTTATTCGGGATCAGCACAGTAGGTACCTGCCTACGTCTTTTTCTTCCATATGTACATCTTCCTTGCTTTACTTGCTCCTGTAATAATTTTTCTTTAGGCACTAATAACCCATTTTATGGGAGATATTACTACTGTGGCTAAATATATACTTTTTGTAAACGTTTTTAAATAAAAATGATTATTATTATATTAGTTTATACCAGCACATCAACCGCCATAATTATGTCTTTATTTCCAACCTTCATTTATCATCTCTCACACATTCCATCTTTTTTTTAGCTTTCTCCTTCTTGCTGTCCATCATTACCTATCTATCAAATAACTGCTTATCTTCTAGGCATCTCTATAAACCGTGAGTCGACCTCCACGAAACTGGTGATCTTCACCACGTTCGTGTATGCTGTGACTCTATACCAGTATTACAACGCCACCATAGTATCCTCGTTGCTGCTGGAACCGCCCAGGAACATCAGGACACTGAAGGACTTATTGGACAGCGATTTGAAAGCCGGCTCTCATGATATTGTGTATGATAAAGATTATTTTAAGGTAAGAACTTTGATAACTTGAGAATGCAGGGAATGAGGATGTGGTAGGTACAATACGGCCGATGAATCATGGCCGGTCTGAACTTAGCGCAGAAGGTTGCGCAATA
Source organism: Fissipunctia ypsillon (assembly GCA_947568875.1). NCBI lineage: Eukaryota > Metazoa > Arthropoda > Insecta > Lepidoptera > Noctuidae > Fissipunctia > Fissipunctia ypsillon. The sequence goes on along the minus strand of OX387659.1, from coordinate 5,857,294 downwards.
ACATTTTTCAGGAACCAAATGGTGAGTGTGTGTGAGTGTACTTGCGCGAAGGTGCGGAGAGCCTGTGTTTAGACCGGCCATGCATGATTCATCGGCTGCATTGTAAGTAGCTGCTAGTTAGCTACATTTTTTATTTTTTTCTTATAATAGAAAGGTTTGGCAAACCAGTTGCGATATCGTAACCATAACTTAATTGATTAACAGCATTTTATATAGAGGCTCATTTTCCAGCGCACAACAGACCCAGTAGCCATAGAGCTTTACCACAAAAAGGTGGCGACCGCAACCCACTACAATTTCTTTACCCCTGAGGAAGGCATAGCTCTAGTGAAGAAGGGAGGCTTTGCATTCCACGTAGAGACTACCTTCGCCTTTCCCATAATTAAGGCGACATTTACCGAGAGGGAGATATGTGAGACAAACTTGGTGCAGTTGTATCCGCTGCAGCGAATGGGAGTAGTTGTTAGGAAGAACTCACCGTATAAAGAACATATTGCTTATGCGTAAGTTTTGTATAAATAAAAAATACGCGTTCGATACATAACCTCCCCCATTTTTGAAGTCGGTTAGGCCCTGCGCAGACGGCACACTTTTTGTGCGATCGAGTCTGCGGCGCACAAAAAGTCTGCATGGCGCGCAAAAAGTCGGTCGCGGATTTTTCACAGACTCAACGCACACGACGCACATCTTCGATCATTTTGTCGGCAGAGCTGTAGGGACGTAGACGCTATGGAAATCGTGCAGAGATCGCGAAGTATTATTTTGTACATGAAGTACAGAAAAAGAAGAAGAAATAGAGAATTTTGGGTACATCCTATACTTTCGGAAAGATTACTGAAGGGACAGTTCCATACTAAACATTCAATTCTGAAACAACATCCGGCAAATTTTTTCAAATTTTATAAAATGTCTGTTACTACATTTGATGAGTTGCTATTTATTTTGAGACCTGCTTTGACTCATTCAGAACAACAATGAGGAGGTGCATTGGTCCAGAAGAAAGGCTGTCTGTGACACTCAGGTAAGTAAATAAAATATATATATTTATATAATCATAATTATATTATTTATTATTTCTCTCAGCAACAAACTAAGTTTTTTATTATTCAAATGACAAATAGGTTTCTGAGGTACTTATTATTTAAACCAAAACATTATGAACAAAGATTTTCTTTTATTAATTAGGGAAAATAACAAAACATAAAAATTTATAAGAATTACGTGGATTTTCATGGCAGCAAATTTTTAAGTATGTTGTACTTTTAAACAATAATGTAGGTACACAATAATATCGATCTATTACAAGTGAATTGTCACTTATATTGTAAATAAAATTAGGGGCTTAACTACTAAATCACAATTATTATGGCAGATTATTATTATTAATCATACATTTTGGAAAAACAAGTGAATTGTCACTTTTAAATAAAATTTGGGGTTTAATTACTAAATCACAATTGGGAGCTTAATTACTAAATCACAATTAATATTGCTGATGTTATTACTATACCTTGGGAAATTAAGTCTTTTGATTGGTGGTGTATCTAGTCAAGAAAATAATTAGCTTAACAATTAGGTACTTAACTAATTTTCTAAAATCACAATCAGCCTTTTATTGAATTTTTTTGTTTATATTTTCATAATATACCTACTTTACACCTCGCCAACGTCGTCGTCGTCGCCAAGAGAAAAAAGTGATTCATTTTCGGGAGAAATTATTGATGCGTAATCTCTATGAACGGGTGAGGGTGTATATGACGAGCCGCTTGGCCTGCTTGAGTTTTGTAAAGAGATTGGCCTGGGAACGTATTCCGAATCTTCTGCAATGTCACTGTAGTTAGGGGGCTCAGTACTCGGTCTCTCAGCAGTGTCATATTGGTTAGACATATTTGAGTTCATCGATGGATCGGTTACAATTACTATTCGTTCATTAGGTATATCCAATACTTGCTGTGTTTGGTTGTGAATAGACGCTGAACTGCTTAAGGACTGTTTAAAATTTAAAACTGTTTGTAGTAATTGTATTCTTAATTGCAACTTTTGGTCTGATGAAAATTGTTTGACATAAGGCAGAAGCGACCGCAGAAATGATTCATCTTCATCCATAACCCCTAAGATTGTTTTGCTTTCTGAATGACGTAAGTTGTTGTTTTTCATCAGTTGATTGCCTTCTCTTAGTATTTCTAAATACTCCTCATCGTAACGATTAGTCTTGCTCTTCGGTTGCGTCTTTGGTCGTTTAGAATCAGTTGTTCCAGTATCTGAACTCTGCACTGTGACGTTTAATGTTTCGGCACTTTGTTCGATTTCGATAGAAGATTCATTATTCTCTACCACTGTAAATGGCAACAAAAATAGCAGTGAATCAAAGTAAATATATTTTCTCTTCTTTTTTCTTCCGCTTCCAGAAGGAATATTCTTTTGAGCACTGAGTTCCCTTCGGAAGCAACTTCTCAAAGAGTTCCACTTCGTCTGTATATCTTTTCCTATAAAAAAAGAAATAATTATATGTAGGTTACTAAAAGTTAGGTATTCATTATAGTTTTTGAACTATTTTTTTTTTGCAGGTATTTAGGACGAGGGTCATCGTTCGTCGAACTCGAAGAAGATTATCTGATTGGCGTATCTACTATTCGTTCTATAATTAACGAAACCTGTACATCAATATGGGAACTATGTAAAAGTCAATGCTTTCCTGCTTTTACGGTGCAGAGATGGCTAGAGATTGCGAAACAATTCCACGATCGAACTCAATTTCCTAATTGTTTAGGAGCGGTAGATGGGAAGCACATACGTCTTAAGATGCCGCCAAATTCGGGTTCTAATTACTATAACTACAAGTCATATTTTTCTACTGTATTGATGGCAGTATTGATGCCGATTACTGTTTTACATTTATTGATGTTGGCGCCTACGGAAAATTCAGTGATTCAAACATTTTTAAAAACTCCACACTTGAGAAAGGAATTCTGGATGGTAAAATAATTCTTCCGGATAAACAAAAACTTCCCGGTGATCTGAATGGACAACCAATGCCGTTTGTTTTTGTGGGAGATGAAGTCTTTGCAGTTTCATCACACATAATGAGACCTTTTCCTGACCGCCATTTAAGTGTCCAACAGCGCATTTTTAATTACCGGTTGTCTAGAGCACGAAGAATGGTAGAATGTGCCTTTGGAATTTTGTGTAGCAAATAGAGAATATTTCAAAGAGGTTTAGACGTGAATATGCCACTAGCCATAAAAATTATAAAAGCAGGGTGCATTCTGCACAATTTTGTAAGAAAAAGAGACGGTATTTGTTTTGAAGACACGTTGTTTAACTGCCCTTTCGAAGATATATCTAATATTGGTGTGAGAGGGACAGATAATGGAATAGAAACGAGAAAGTATTTTACTAACTACTTCACCACTTCTCTGGGAAGTGTACCCTGGCAGTATAGTAAAGTCACATGAGAAAAGAAATTAATTATTAATTATGTATCAATTAATTAATTATTTTGTTCAAAATACCAAGGTATAGGTGTTATACATAATAATCAAAGCGATTTTGATATATTGAATCTTGTTGTATCGATTCATCAATCGATAACTGTCATTCGTTCATTATCATTCAATGTCGATACCCATCCCTAATTTTTGCATAAGAAAAAATAAACAAATAACCTCTATGTTTTTCATCTAATCGTTTTTTTATAGTTTTGCAAGTTTTATCTCCAATTACTACTAAAAAGTCTAATAAAAAGTTAAACTTACCGTATTTTGTTTTTTCTTTAGACGTCATACATGTCCAAACAGGAGCGGAATAAACATTACAGCACACTTCTTCCCACATTTTTCTTTTTAAATGTCTATCATGATATTCTGCCTTAGAAGTATCATAAATTGCTGGTCTGTTTTGTATTTCTTGAATTAACATAGTTACATCGACCTCTGGCGCCATGATAATAGATCGCGTGCGTTACGTCCACCCCTAACAAATGCAGATTGCCGACTAAAGTGTGCGCCGTCTGCGTTAGCGTGCGTTGAAGCAAACGTTCAATTTTTTTCACACACTTTTTGTGCGGAGCGGCGCGCCGCGGCGCGGTGCGGTCTGCCCGAATTACACGGATTTTTTGTGCGCCGGACTTTTTGCGCGTCGTGTGCGTTACTGCATATAATTGCATAGGTTCTATTTTCACAGACTAAAAAGTGCGTCACGGATAGTCTGTCGTCTGCGCAGGGTCTTAGGCTTACCTTTCCATGCACATGCTATGCTGCAGTGGAATTGCACCTTTATTTTCCTTAGACTTATGTGGAATACAATTGGCCGGTATGAGCCGTCCTTAGCATTGCACGTCGAGTTATAGTTTACTTACCATATTTAGCTCAGGAAAATAAGTTAAATTAAAAAAGAAAAATGTGCTAATGTAATAAAAATAAACTGGACGTAAAACGACACGACGACGATTTTACGAGATTTGCAATAAGCTGATTTTTGCGAGACCTTTGACAGCAATTTTTTTTTTCTTACGTTTTCTCTCAATGGACTTTTCCACAGTTTTTCTAATGCCTAAGTAAAGATGATCCCGGTGAGAATTCTTCACTACAGAAAATATCTTATATTTCTGGGCTATTTTCAGTATTCGCAAGATGTACGAGGTAGGTCTGCCTCCCCGCATCCAATCAGAGATCGACGAGCCGATGCCCGAATGCGCGCACACGCCGGATTCCAGCGTGTTCTGTGTCGGCATTAGAGAGTTCTCTACGCCGCTGTTGGCGCTCTCACTTGGCATGATCACGTCTGTAGTGGTCCTTATGTGCGAGCTCGTAGTCGATAGGTTTGTTATGAGTAGTGTGAGACAGTTTAGGAATTGATTTAGTATTTTTGCTTTTATATGAGTAGGTTCAGAGTACATTTCTTTTTGTTATCCTTGTAGCAAAAAGGCTACCCGGAAAGCAACAACCCAATAGTAACCTTATTGTAACGAGAATAAAGATCACTATAATTTTGACAGTGATACAAAATCATAGGTAAATAACTGTGAAAGTACTGTACAGTGCTGTAGACTGAGTAGAGTTAGAACAGTCACCCGCGCGTCAATGATGACTGTTTGACATTGACAGCGTCGTTATTTATGAAGCAATAAGGGTAGTTTTCGTCATTCAAGTGCGGACGATAGACGTGCGGACGGTTTTCGATAGTTAGCCGCTATGTTCCAAGAACATTGTTTTGTTATGTTGTATCAATATGTAAGTCGATGTTTATGTAATTTATGCTATCTAGTAATAAATCTTAGGTTGCAAGTGTTGTAGTATATAACATATAACAATAATAAAATAAACGAATAATCTTCCATCTGTTTATTATTTTGGGTACATAACTTCCTCGCGTTACACAGTTACACTCCAGAGTGGATTCGTGAAAAAATTACAAACATCATCCAAAACTGTACGGATATCCACGTTCATAATAATTTATACTATTATCATGTATGTATATAATACACGGCACTGTGGCTGCCTAAACTTGGAAACTTTCAGTCGGCCACAGAACTAGAATGAAGTTTACATAAGATCAGCACATGGCTGATTACGAGACCGGGAATTTAAACACATTGTTCACAGATGTTGCAACATATAACATTGTTTAAACGCAGCTCTTTGGCTATTTAAAATATTGTGGTTTTTATTTCGTTTCTTGTTTACTAATATGACGTCACTACACTGTATTTAAATCCCCGCCCCTTGAACTCAGTCGATCAATCAATGTCGAATATTAAGCTAACGATCATTTATTGGTATAAATGAAGATTTTTAACATTGCACTGAATACAAACAAGTACATTTGAGAGTATTGTTCGCTAGAAAGCTCACAAACACAAGGAGCTCCGTTATCCGCGATGGGTGCGCAACGCAACATAAACACTAATAATGTACAATAAGATTCACATTCGAATGGTAGAATAACAGTTAATGTTAAAACTCAATCTCAATTAAATAATTAAATTGGTGATAGTTTGGGTAAATTAAATTGGTGATACCACGTATAAAAATAAGTTACGTGTGTTCCATGTAGGAGCTTCCTTCGAGGCTGGCTCGTCTACAACCGTGTACACGAGGTGTTGACGAGGCATATTACGATGGCCATGATTTCGATGACGATGCTGATTATGATGCAGCTACTGCACAGTAGCTGCATCATAATCATAGAGAAGCTTTCTCTTTCTTTTAATTAATATTAAAAAGAGGCAGCCTTGAAGGAAGTTATAACAATTAAAAGGTATCTATTCTCGCCCCATATTACATAGGACTTAAACATAACTGGCGAAATATGGGTGTACTATAGGCACACCTCTGCCTAACCCTACGGGGAATACAGGCGTGATGTTATGTTATTTATCTATTCACCAGTCCTAATACATATTACACCCTTGAATTAACATAGTTTTTGAAATGCGGGACTAACGTATGTCGTCAGAAGATTTGCAGATGTTGCAGAATGGACATAGGAGTTAAAAAAGAATGTTCACTGATGACCGGTGATCGGAATAGGTAGTGCTAATTTGCCTAAACTTCGAGGAAGGAAGTAACATAGAGTGGATAATACCTCCTCTAAAATCCCGGAATAATTTTAATGACGTTTAAAACCCGGGATTTAAAAACCACGAATTATTTATTGGACTTTATTTGTAGTTACAAATTATTGATTTGAAAAATCATAACATTTTTTAGGGTTACACACACACATTTATATCTGTAATTTTTATAGTGTATATAGTAAAGAGTATATTATATCTATCTATAAATAAAGTCCAATAAATAATTCGTGGTTTTTAAATCCCGGGATTTTAACGTCATTAAAATTATTCCGGGATTTTAGAGGAGGTGTTATCCACTCTATGTTACTTCCTTCCTCGAAGTTTAGGCAAATTAACACTACCTATTCCGATCACTGCTGATGACAAAAGTTGAATTAGTCGCTTCGCCTACCTTGAACTTTCCTGTAAACTCCTATTTATGATTCTACCATACTGATTCAGAACAGATTACAAGTACTTAATTATTATGGTAAAATATAAAATCATATTTAAAAAGCCTACAAGGGAAGTTGATGCGACGATTGTAAATTGATGATATACAAAATAATAACATAAAAAAGTTAGGTTTTCTTTCTTTACTTTTACCTTCCGAGACCCGGCGACTCCCAAGAGTTGTTTTTAAGAAAATTTAACTACACACTTCTGCCCATCCCTTCGGGGAATACAGGCGTGATGTTTATGATGTGAACGAGAACCTGAATCAGGTAGTTTCTACGTTCCAAACGACATACGTAATAAAATTATCTGACGTTAGTTACTGGAATGCAGTTGTCTAGTAGTGTTGCGCGGGAGTGTGGAGTGTGTTGCGTGCGGCGGAGCGAACGGCGTGGCTCACCGCTCCTCCAGCATCACAGTTTCTTGTGGATACAGCTTTAGAGCCTTCAGTGTGCTGAGCGGGGATTCCTGTGTAAGCTGTAACAAGTAAAAGAGATAAGTATCAAGATTTTTCATCATTACTGTTCAGATGAAAGACGTCCACTCTTAGACATAGCCAGCCTTTTGGCTCGCCAAGTATTGCTGCGACGATCGGTCTTGCGAATTCCCGCCAACTTACAGCCTTTTAGATATCTACTTACAAGATGACTCGTTAAAACTTATTTAAATAATTATTTTGCAAAAATCGACTATTTTATACAATTTGTGGGAAAAAAAGGAAGTGAATATCTTGGAACTTAGTACTTACATCTCTCCTGGGCCAGCTGGAGATGACCTTGAAGCGTTCTTGGGGATATCCTTTAGACGCGAGGAAGTCTAGTAATGCCTGAAATTATTACAAAATAAGTTAACATGTTTAAACGACACAATATATTTTGGAACAATCATGGGTAAAAACAAAAAAAAAAGTTTTTGGGCTAGTTATGATTAAAAAAAAAAAACTAAATTTTGTTTTAGGATTGAACATAATTACATCAAACTAATTGTGGTTTAGTTCAACTGACAAAACACAAAGGACACTTCAAAAGTGTGATTATTATGCATAAATACTTTTAATAAATAAGTTATCTTTTGTAAGCACTGCCATTGAGTAAGGAAGTTTATATTTTACCATCATCATCATCATCATCATCTGCCTAGCCTTTTCCCAACTATGTTGGGGTCGGCTTCCAGTCTAACTGGATGCAGCTGAATACCAGTATTTTACATGGAGCGACTGCCTATCTGACCTCCACAACCCAGTTACTGGGTAATACGATACCCCTTGGTAAGACTGGTTGTCAGACTTTCGGGCTTCTGACGACCCGTAACGACTGTCAAAGATACACGAATGACAGCCGGGACCAACGGCTTAACGTGCTTTCCGAGGCACGGAGGGGTCTTGATATGTAAAGATGGTCACCCATCCACGGACCAACCGCGGCAAGCGTACCTTAACCTGACCGATCGACCCATGCGGCTGTTATTTCTTAGCCACAAGCCCCAAGTTTATATTTTACCATCGATCGTAAAATATAAACTTCCGTGACGCGACGCTCAGGCCTCGCCTCTCATGCACGAGGTTGTGGGTTCAAATCCGGGCAAGCACCAATGTGACTTTCAACTTATATGCACTTTCTAAGTTTATCTTGAACATCACTGACTTGAGCAAGCGTGGTGCTCGATGCTCGCGCCTCCTTTGTATACTCGAGGCCTTTGCCTTGCAGCGGGACAGTAACAGGCTGGTATTACTATATAATATACGTACAGCGAGAGTGTCGTGCGCGTTGAACCGTCTCTCGAGCGCATGGTCGTGCGGCGGCGGCAGACGCACGCGGATGCGCGCCACGTCGCCGGCCGCCGCGCTGCAGGCCGGCTCGGGCGGCACGCGCCGCGCCGCCAGCGAACACTCCGCCTGCCAGACACACACAGTTAGGATACATAACATAACATCACGCTTGTATTCCCCGAAAGGGTTAGGCAGAGATGTTACTATAGCACATCTACATTTCGCCTACTATCTTTGTTTTAAAGAAAAAGGCTGTTCGAGCCATTTACAACCTGCATAATATGTCCAAGGAATTCCCTTCGAGAGAAATTTAAAGAAATAAACATTCTAACTGTAGCCTGACAATATACAGCGCCATTTTGAAACTTAACAATTTTTGTAAACTGGTAAAAATCGTGACTATCGAAAAAGTGCGTTCACAATATAGTGGGATCTCGATAACGTTCACATATGCCCCCCTCCATGCGACTTTCTTCTTTCGAATTTTGTAAATTTGTTCAAAATGAAAATTTTTTCATCATGAGTGTCGTTTTCATGGTTTTCGAGGGTGTTAAAGCCGATAGTGCCGATAGTGACGTTAAAATGTAAATCCAAGAAAGCGGCTGCGATAATTTTCAAATTATTCGTCATCGGTGTCGTTTTTATAGTTTTCGAAGATGCTGAAGACAATAGTCAGGTCAAAATGTAATTCCAAGATGGCGGCTGCGAAAGTTTTGTTTTTGTTTTAAATCATACACGAGAAGAACCTCGTTCCTGAACGGGGGTCCCCCGTCTGTACACGTTTTTTTTCTCTGAACCAGAATCGATAACAGAACCCATCGGTGAAAAAATAAACTGTGAAGACGAGTAGCGTCAGCAGATCACACACACACACGCTTTCCACTGCGCCATTGTCTCGGACGGTACCGAGAGCTCCTGCGTTTACACACACATTCACAGCGTGTTTGTACACTTGGCAACCACAAGTATAACGCGCGTCGCTTTGTTAGAAAACATACTGTAATAAGTTCCATATTATGAAAATTGGATACTACAGCAAACCTTACGTTCATGCTAGCCCGAATGATCACAGTGTAGGTTTCTTATGCGCATTCGCTCATACACACCAGCACACAGGAGGGGAAGACAGGGGAGCGAGGACATGTGATTTTTTCTTCCCGATAGAAATAATTAATATTAAGAAAAAATACATAAATGACTAAGGGCAACACTTATCGCACGACAAAGTGTATTTGCTACGATCCGCGCTCTAGTGTCAAAGTTTAAAATTAGGAGAGAGGTTTTATCGACTATTGCCGTCGTTAATAGCCGACGATGAAGTCATTAAAACGCAGCAAATGAATGGAATTAGGCTGGACGCATCAAACAATAAACGAACTTACCTCTTTCTTAGCTTCCTCCATTTGTCTTTCGGACTCCGCTCGCTCTATTTCTTGATTTCTTTCTAGTTCTATTTTTTTCTTTACTTCTTCCTTAGCCCTGTAAAATGGATAGCGCATCATTAACTCATTTTATATTAAATAATAATCACGTAGTAAATATTCTCTCTCTGGGGAAAGCAAAAAGGTAATGTGAGAGAGCTACTGACCAAAACCAGGCGCCATATTATGACGTTCTAAAGCCATAATGATTCCAGTGCGCGAGAGAGACCTAGCTATATATGAGCGATAGCACCATCTCGTTTTCGGACTGGAATCATGATGGCATTAAACTTCATAATACAGCCCCAGTAGGTTGTTTTCAGTTTAGAAGAACAGCACCGGTGTCTCCAATGACTCACGAAATGTTAAGTCTCTCGCACATCGCAGGGAAACCTAAAATGTTTCTTATTGGCTTATTTATGTCGGCGACGTTAGGCTCGCTGTGTTAGCCAGGACCCACCACGCACAACGGACTGATCGAGAGTCTAAATTCGGATAATAGTCCACTTACTACTAGCTTAACGTTATGCAAAAATATTTAGTGTTAATTCCACAAAACTTAGATCTAGGTTTGGATGCAGAATGCAGCATCACCCCCCTCCCGCCCGCAAAAATATGCACATTCAGAAGGTGCAATAATTAAAATCAACCCAAACCTATACTTATGTGTAGTATCAGTCGTACCTGTCAACTTCTAAACTGCGTTGGTATGCTTCGTCCTGCTCCCTCTTGACGCGTTGTCTTGCGTCTCGCTCTCTCTCCATCTTGGCCTCGTCTTCTCGCGCCGAGCTGAACCGTTCTAATGCTTCTACTAGACCACCTAGTAACTCTGATACGCCGACGTTACCTGTACGCATGTGGAATAGGCAATTAAAGTTTAACTTGACCTGCCGACTCCCACGAATAACAGAATTAATTGTGTCTCATTTCAGGCGTGATAGGTTAAGAGGGCTGTCGCATTCTGTCACCTCTCGCTCACACGGAACCAAATTTTGAGGAATGTTAAATGCAAAGATGCTTTTTTGAAAAATATAATCAATTGGCGAACTAATAAATAATATTAATCGAATTGGTAATTATTAAAAACGCGAGGAGGCGAGGAGCTCGTGGCTAAGTAATAACAGCCGCACGGGTCGATCCATCAGGTTAAGCTACGCTTACCGAGGTTGGTTCGTGGATGAGTGACCATCTTTACATACCGAGACTCCTCCGTGAATCGGAAAGCACGTTAAGCTGTTGCTCCCGGCTGTCATTCGTAGATCTTTGACAGTCGTTACGGGTCGTCAGAAGCTTGAAAGTCTGACAACCAGTCTTACGTATCGTATTACTCAGTTACTGGGTTGTGGAGGTTAGACAAGCAGTCGCTCCATGTAAAATACTGGTATTCAGCTGCATCCGGTTAGACTGGAAGCCGACCCCAACATAGTTGGGAAAAGGCAGGCAGATTGATTGGTAATTATTAAAAACACATTTGTATTATGGCATTTATTTAAGTCATCTCAAAAGCAGATCATAATACTTATTGAGCTGAGTTTATTAGATAACACAATAGAAATGTGTTTTTAATAATTACCTATTAAATTAATATTATTTATTAGTTCGTCAATTGATTACATTTTTCAAAAAAGCATCTTTTCATTTAACTTTCTTAAAAAATTGGTCCCGTGTGAGCGAGAGGAGACAAAATGGGACAGAGAAGGTGGACTGTCTCGTTGGTCTAGTGGTCGTAAGGCCCCGTACACACGGCGATGATCAAAACATTTTCCGGTAATAAGTTTAACCGTAAAATGTACTGATCATCGCCGTGTTACGGGGCCTAAGCGTGACTACTGAGGATGGAATCTTGGGGCCTATTCTAAATCGGGCAGTGTTATTGGGTTTTTCTACAAGAAAATTCTCACAAGCGGCTAGGTCTAGCAAGATAATGCTCGGGTCATGACTACAGTCTCGCCCCCTATTACATGGGACTTAAAACATAACTGGCAAAATGTAGGTGAACTACACACTTCGTGTACACCTTTTGGGAATACAGTACTAATGATGATAACACTGTTATCTTATCACTCACCGTTGATAACGGAGTATATCTCGGTGTTGGACCGCACTCGCATGATGATGACGAGTGCGGGCATGCGGTCCACCGGGATGTTGCGTATCGTCATGCTCGCTACCGGCCCTAACGCGTTCGCAACTGATGATAATAACCTGGAAACATATAATACAATTTATTTTTGTATTATGGTTTGAGCATCCTTTTCAATGTTAATTGCTGCCAGATATGATATGCTGCCCAATGATAAAATCGTAAAAAATCTGGAAGAAATAGTTGCCATCTTCCAAATTGGATGAGAACTTTGTTGTTGTGTCTTTGCGGCGAAAGCGCCATGGTGGTCCGCGTAATTCAAATTTTCTTACGTTCTTACGTCTGTATCAAGTTTATGTTGATCAAAGCATGATTCGCGACCGTAACAAATATATATAATTTGAGCCACTAAGGTCGAATATTGCTTGTATCTTACATGTTATTGTTGTCGGGGTGTGAGAGGTCCCAGCCATACACTATGAAGTTGGCAGTGAGGGTCTGAAGTACTGCCTCGCAGTTGATTATAGCCTACAAGTTGTAGCTGCTAAGGTCGAGTATTGCTCGTATCTTACATGTTATTGTTGTCGGGGTGTGAAAGGTCCCAGCCATACACTATGAAGTTAGCAGCGAGGGTCTGAAGTACTGCCTCGCAGTTGATTATAGCCTACAAGTTCTAGCTGCTAAGGTCGAGTATTGCTCGTATCTTACATGTTATTGTTGTCGGGGTGTGAGAGGTCCCAGCCATACACTATGAAGTTGGCAGCGAGGGTCTGAAGTACTGCCTCGCAGTTGATTATAGCCTACAAGTTGTAGCTGCTAAGGTCGAGTATTGCTCGTATCTTACATGTTATTGTTGTCGGGGTGTGAAAGGTCCCAGCCATACACTATGAAGTTGGCAGCGAGGGTCTGAAGTACTGCCTCGCAGTTGATTATAGCCTACAAGTTGTAGCTGCTAAGGTCGAGTATTGCTCGTATCTTACATGTTATTGTTGTCGGGGTGTGAAAGGTCCCAGCCATACACTATGAAGTTGGCGGCGAGGGTCTGAAGTACTGCCTCGCAGTTGATTATAGCCTACAAGTTGTAGCTGCTAAGGTCGAGTATTGCTCGTATCTTACATGTTATTGTTGTCGGGGTGTGAAAGGTCCCAGCCATACACTATGAAGTTAGCAGCGAGGGTCTGAAGTACTGCCTCGCAGTTGATTATAGCCTACAAGTTGTAGCTGCTAAGGTCGAGTATTGCTCGTATCTTACATGTTATTGTTGTCGGGGTGTGAAAGGTCCCAGACATACACTATGAAGTTGGCGGCGAGGGACTGAAGTACTGCCTCGCAGTTGATTATAGCCTACAAGTTGTAGCTGCTAAGGTCGAGTATTGCTCGTATCTTACATGTTATTGTTGTCGGGGTGTGAAAGGTCCCAGCCATACACTATGAAGTTGGCGGCGAGGGTCTGAAGTACTGCCTCGCAACCCAGCAGCTGTGCGCAGAACACGTTGGATAGCACCGACTGTTCGTGGTGCAAGTATACGCCTAGGAGTTTTCGCTGCAAATAATAATAATATTTATTAGTAACTGACGCGACAAATGACATTATTGACCCGAAATGCCTAAATAAGTAATCAAAACTGAGCCTCTGTGCTTGTCTGGTTTGTGCCTGCTTATTAGAAATAGGCTCGCATCCTACATCAAGGAACAAATAACTTTTTTTTTTCAAACAGAGAAACTTTTTTCATTGTATTTATATTGGGATTGTTAGGCCAATCTTTATTTAAATAATTCTTCTGTACGTGTGTATGTCACTGAACTCCCCCTAAACGGCTGGAGTCAGGTCCGCTAGTTTAATATAAAATATTGGTAGCAAGTTTAATTTCCACAAATAGTAAAATATACAGATATTGCTCTCTGTTTATCGGCTAGCTAGAAAGCATGAAGATGAGTTACATTAAATTGAAAATCAATCATTAAAAACGAATTAAGTTTTGTAGATTTAGAGGTTGTTTCTATGCTAAAAGGACTCACCTCTTTGGCAGGTTTGAGACAGGACTCCTTGATGGCGTCCTGCAGAGTGCCCTCAAAGAAATGCGGCGTGTTGGGACCGTATCGCGTCCGGAACCGCTGCGAGAACTCGATGCAGCCTAGAGCTTCGTCTTCTACGCTATCTGACACTACAACATAAATAATAAGTAGGGATATAGTGAGCGAAGACGAAATCGATGTATTGCGATTTTAGGAACTTTCTTATTTTAGTTTGCACCACACAATTCAGGAGAGACGATAGTTAAATGTACACTCAGGCAACTCGATTGTTGCGCAGATTATCGCAAAATAAATGTGACAAATTGTCAAGCGCACTGCTGCGATTGGCTGTTGATTTTGCGATAATTTTCGTTTGAGAAACTGGCCCTAAGTGTATTACCCGAGTCACAGTCATTTTATACGACTCACGAAGATTGACAGTTGTAATTTGAATTTACGGCGATTTTTAGTTGATAGTCAATATAATTAGACTGGTGTCACAGAATACGTAATAGTACAAGTACAGAAGATTCACCCCTCAAAATCATTTAAATAAATAGCGACTCTTGCTACGACAAAATAAAGTGCAATTCAGGTCGCACAGCGCTAATTATCTACAGTTATATTCACCTAAAAGTTACCTCTCGTAACTCTTTTATCTTCCGACTACATTTGTTGTATTCTTTTAATTTTACAATTACTGCATAGGTACTTTAACTTAAGAATATAGACATACGGCATACGTTAGTGTGTGTGTACCTTGTCTATGAACCTAAATATCTCTTTCAGATATTTAGGTAGGTAGGTAGGTACATGCGTATCAAATCTGGAATGACATACGACGCGAACTAGATAGTATCACCTAACGTACGACCCGGCCGGCGCGCGGCAGCCCACTGAATTGGCCCGACAAGTCGAGCCCGCCGCGTACTTGTAGCTTCACCAACCAGGTGATAATAATGATGATGAGCCAATTTGCTTATCAACCGAACTGTTTTCACTATTCATGTAAGCATGTACTCACTGAGCGGCTGCAGCCTCTCAGACTGCACGAGGTCGACGAACATGTCATCCTCGCCGGTGTACCCTTCAGCTGTGTCCTCTACCTCCTCGACCGAACTGTTTTCACTGTCTGAACTCTCCACTATTATCTGGAATTATTACATTTTTTGTTATAGAAAGAGTTTTAGAGACTGCATGAATGATCTCGACAGTAGTAAAGAAAATATCATAATATTTATTTATTATGGCACTCGAAAAACTAGTTCACAAAAACATTTACAAAGACCTTAGTCTTATTAATACAGAAGAGTCGGTTTTGGCTAAAAAAAAATGCTAGAAAGTAGTGTGTTAGTTAAAACTATATAGTCGCGGAATGAAACGGTTAAGCAATTTTCAAATACATTCGTTTCCCATCCCCCCTTTTTAAACTATAACTTTCAATCAATACATAATACGTAGTGTGAAAAATAAAGTCATAAGCAAGTAAAAATTGGCCTAAAGCTTCTCAAATTTTTCTTCTGCGACTGTATAACATACACTGCTCCAAGGATCTTTCGGCGATCGAATGACGTCAGGGTGGCGCTGTTGATGAACATTTGTGCATTAAGGATGGTGACTATTTGACTAATATTAGAAATGTTCGAAAAAATAATATAATTTCAATGAAGGTATAGTAAAATGATATAATCGAAAAAAATCTGTAAAATCGATGGAAATATGGAGAAGCTACATGCTTTAAGAGCGTTGTCACATTTTATCACCCCTCTCGCTCACACAGGATCAATTTTTTAAGAATGTTAAATGAAAAGATGATTTTTTGAAAAATGTGATCAATGGGCTCCCTACTAAATAATATTAATTTAATAGGTAATTATTAAAAACACATTTCTATTGTGTTATCTAATAAACTTAGCTCAATAAGTATTATGATCTGTTTTTGAGATGATTTAAATAAATGCCACAATAAAAATGTGTTTTTAATAATTACCTATTAAATTAATATTATTTAGTAGGGAGCCCATTGATCACATTTTTCAAAAAAGTATATTTTCATTTAACATTCTTAAAAATTTGGTCCCGTGTGAGCGAGAGAGGTGACAAAATGTGATAGCCCTCTTAATAGTTTTTGGAAGGGTTTATTCCCGTCCTTGTCGCGCGGTGAGGATAATTTATGACGTTAGTATGAAGTTACAGATTCGTGACGTCACTTCTGTGATAGTGCCGTTTTTGTTTAGCAGTTATTTTAAAACGTAACTTGGCAATTTCAATTTTATGTTCGAGATCGCTTTGAAGAGTGCCAGAGCCGCGGAGGACGACATTTGAATAATGTTATTTTCAAAAAGAAATTTTCCCATGTCTTCATGTCCAGTTTCTGATTTTGTATTTTAACGTGTATATATATACTAGCTGTGCCCCGCGACTTCGTTCGCGTGGAAGTCGTAAGATACACAATATAGTAAAATAACACACAATTTAGTTCAATCATGATTCGAAAGACACGGCATCATCTATTACCATAAGAACGTAATTGTTTGTTTTCCTCAGGAACAGTACTTTTTTTCGGGATGAAAGGTAAAATTAAAATATAAATTTCTGGATGTCCAAAAAATCAAAATAAATGTTGGTATAAAATTTTTTGTCGGGATGAAAGGTACCCTATGTCCGCTTCTGTACACCTGACAACGTATACGCAAAATTTCAGGATGATCGGTTCAGTGGTTAAGGCGTGAAAATGTAACAAACAAACTTACTTTCGCATTTATAATATTAGTTAGGAAGGATATTTGTTAATTTTTTATGCATCTACAAAAGATAGTTTTTTCTGAGATACCCTGTACTATTGTTTAGATTGCAGGCACGAGTCGTGAGCACAATTTCCATCTTAACTTTAACTGCCCTCGTCAGCGTGCTCTTGTATTCTGTTTTCTATCTGTATATAAATATGCTTGATCATATATTGATTAAATTGCTCCCACCCATGTGCTACCTGCTGTGATAGGAAATAAGATTCGTTAGGTTTAAGAGTGAAATTTGTGCTCACGACTCGTGCCGGCAACTATAACGAATATTTTTTTGAGATTAAAAAAATTGTTTTGAAAAAAAAAACAAGATGGCGATTAGTTCCAACTTTGGCCGCGCGCTAAATGAACCTCGCAGCGCTATAGATAGGTTAGTAAAAGGGTCCAGTACCGTACTATTTACCCTCTTATACTCCTTCTGCTTGCCGGGCGCGCGTCGCACGCTGAGCTCATGCTGAGGAAGATCTAGACCAGCCATCGCTAAAACTGTTTCATCCAGCCCTGTTACTGAGGGCCAGCCTGTCCATTGCTGAGGAAGACAGAAAGAAAGAACTTAGATATACGACCCGAAAATGACAGTCTTTTTGTACGGGGATAGGTATGGGGAAATCTGAACCCATAGCAGGCCAGGCGCACTCCGCATTTTAGGTATGAAGCTACAAGTACACGGCGGGCTCGTCCTGACGGGTCAATTCAGTGGGGCTGCCGCGCGCCGCCGCTGGCTGTTAGTTAGTTCGATACTCAATCACGCGCCGCGTCGCGTCGTCCATTCGTCGCTTAAGATAAATTAAAATGAAGGCAAAAGCATATTGCATCGGACTCAGCTGCTTAAATAATAACAAGGATCCGAACCTCACGTTTTTCACACTTCCAAAGGACATCGGAAGTTAAAGAAATGCACATCTACATAAAGGGAATTAGTAATTAGGTTACTGTTATTCTTATTTATGTCACCCGTATTTACGTAGTTAACATTGGTGAGGCTTGACATTTCGTAGGAGGGAAGCCGAAGAAAAAATTGTTTAGTTATAAATAGTCATACAAATACGATTATCACGTTGTGGCGCCGGCTTATTTAGAACAATTTGTGTTGTTGTTGGAATATATACTACTTGGCAATCGTAGACATTACTGAATGTGCTATTTTTCAATAGTGGTAGGTGAAGTTACTCTTCCGATCCTCCAAAGGGAAGCCGGTAGGAATGGAGTTGTTAGCGCGCTTCGCCTCTGGTGGATAGAATATTAATTATTATTAAAGTATAGTTAGGTAGGTATTTACAAGTTCTGTTTGCAAGGTCAGGTTTAGCTTTCATAAGTATAGGGAGGAATGTAACTATTTAAATTGTATTTTAGAATTTTTGTTTTGGCGGGTGGACCATGGACTAACTACAACTACTCGTAAATATTATGTAGTAAGATTTTGATTACGCAGATAAGAGAGTGCTCGTACATACTTTTTTATTTGCCCAATTACGTATGTAGGTACTTATTAATAAATAATGGAGACTAAGCAAATTAAAATATTAAAAATCTAAAAGAGATATTTAGTTTCATAGACAAGGTACACACACACTAACGTATGCCGTATGCCTATATTCTTAGGTTAAAGTACCTATGCAGTAATTGTAAAATAAAATCGTTTTCTGATGTATATCATACACAAGAAACATTGTAAATGAGGTTTGTTCACAAAAGTAGATTAATAGGCACAAATGTAACTGGTAATTAAATATTCAGATTAATTATTCTTTAAAAGGAGACAACCCTAACATAGTCTGAAGTTATGGAGTTACGCTATAGAAAGAGAGGCAACTTGTAGGTGAATATAACTGTAGGTAATTAGCGCTGTGCGACCTGAATTGCACTTTATTGTGTTGTATCAAGAGTCGCTATTTATTTAAATGATTTTGCGGAGTGAATCCTCTGTCCTACTCTGTGTCCATAGGAGACTCGGGGAAATGTCTGAAGAACCGTTAGGTCTTTTTTCAAGAAAACAAGTTTTTTGTCTAAACGCCAGTTGTTCATAAAAATGAGTACAATTGACCAATTTTTTTAACACGTTGCGACGCTTTTTCATATATGGATCATAGACCGGAAAAAAAAATCTGGACAGCAGAAGTTAGTCTTTAGTAAAATATTTTTTCATACAATTTGTACTGGAGTAAAAATTAACAATTTTTTGTATTTAACAGACTTTAAAAAAGGAGGAGGTTCTCAATCCAGTTGTATTTTTTTAAAATGTTTATTTCCTCAGAACTCCCGTCATTTATAAACCGATTAAATTTATTTTTTACTTTAAGGATATACTTCCAGATTGGACCCATATAAATTTGGTCAAGTTCTGATGAGTGGTGTTTGAGTTAGCTTTAGTAATATAATACGTATTTCTTCCACTTAGTGTATGGTAGTTGTAATGTTGTATACGACTTTGTATATAGATATATCACAACTAAAAAGTGAAAAATAAAAACTTTTTTGTAAAAAGAAGCAACCGACTTCCAAAAAAAAAAAACACTACAGAGTGAAAAATAACTTTAATTTCTTAAGTCGGAGGCAAAAAACTAAAATAAAAAACCAAAGACACTGATATTAAAGATATTTTTCACTTTGTAGTGTATTTTTTTTTGGAAGTTGGTTGCTTTTTTTGCAAAAAAGTTTTTATTTTATTAACAACCGACAAAAGAGCACAGATAATATAATACAAGGGGTATCGTGTTACCCAGTAACTGAGATGTGGAGGTCAGATAAGCAGTCCAAGGGAAATACTGGTATTCAGCTGCAGCCGGTTAGACGTGAAGCTGATGCTAACATAGTTGGGAAAAGGCTAGGCAGATTGAAAAAGTTCCACACTTAAGTTGTTGCGACATAACGGTCAACGGGATATACTGACCTGATGTCTAACGGGTATATCTGTGAGCGAGTATATGTCGCTCTTGACCTCCTGCACGGTCTTGGTGCCCGGGTACTTGAGCGTGTACTCCTTGTCGTCCGCTTTCACGTGCAAGACGTATGTTGTTGTCAGCCTCTCTGCGACCCTGGTGGATACAATAACATTTTTGAGTTGTAGTTTCAAAATAAACTACTAATAAAGTACTAAATTGGAAGGATTATTGGGAGGATAACAGAGAAAGGTATTCCAAATATTATTTCAAGGTGTTCTTTCATTTGATTGTTTGAACCCTTGAAAAAAAAATAAGCCACAGTAAAAAAAAATGTGTAAATATATAACAACAAATGGCGAAGTTGTATGCGTTTTAAAGTCTATGCTAGACAGGCGTAGCGCTACTAGCAGCTGATGTCACAACACAGGAGCGTCATATTAACTTGGTGTCATTCAGAACAATGATCGTGTTGCGTGACAAGGAGAGAAGAATAATTTCAAAAGCGTCTCCATTTTTCCACCGAATTTTTTTTTTTGTAATGTTTTTTAGCAACATCTTCTATACACATTTTTGATAGTTGAGTCAAATACCCTATTGCTTTATGGCACAGAAATGGTTATGGTCGAGATTGAAGGATTCACTTTTAAGGGGGAAGCACTAAGGTAGCCAGCAAAATTCAAATTTTCTTAAAATTTTTGCAATTCGCAGCTGTCTGGGTTGTATTTTGATTAAAATATGATTTTCGACCGTAACAAATATGTATTTACATAATTATAATCCTTAGAATCAGTAATACGGTAATAGGTTTATTAGTAGTGGTAACATGCTAGTGGGCCTAAAAATATTTTATTTTTATTTTTTTATTGTCTGGTTCTGGCAGTGCTATGATTTTTTCACTATGAAACTGTACTCACTCATCATCCGCCATAAGAGCTTCAGCAGCTTTGAGCCGCAGTACAGCATTCTGCGGCAGGTTGAGCGTTTGTAGCGTCGCGTTGTTGGTGGCCCGCGAGCCGCCCAGTCCCGACAGCTGCTGTCGGCATACTGGCACGCCACATTTGGTCTCCAACTCCTTTTTTAAATCACCTGAGGATTAAAGAGGTTGCATGTAATGTTGCCAGTTAAAATATCTTAGATTGTTGTAATTATGATCTGAGTTATTGGCTCTGACTCTTTTGAACTGGTGTAAGGAATAATACGCAACTCAACATATTTTTTTTTCTCAAATAACGTTTACTCGTAAGTCAAATTTTATTGACTTCAGTTATAGTATGAATGGTATGTGCCTAAGTAAAGTAGATGTAATCGGACACTTTGGGTCCTTCTCGACCGCAAGCTAACATTTATTCCCCACATGGACCATATAGTTAAAAAAGCTTCAAAGACACTCGGGTTTGTGATGTGTATGTGTGTGTATGAGTGCGTGCCTGCACCATTATGTTGTGTCGACCAGTATTAAACTAGCATCCAATCGCAACGGTGGTTTTATTTGGTAGCTGACAGATCAGTTTGTCATGCGGAATGCAAAATGTTTTTGCAAGCCTATCTAATCTAATCTAACTAGCCTGTATTGTCCCACTGCTGGGCAAAGGCCTTCCTCTCCCTTTTCCACATAATTCTGTCTTTTGCTAGTGTCAAGTTAAGCTCGTCCCGCCATCTTCGTCTCGGCCTGCCGCAATGTCGTCGTGCGTTTAGTGGGACCCAATCGGTAGTTCTCTTAGCCCATTTGTCGTCTGACATGCGGCAGATATGTCCGGCCCGGTCCCACTTAAGCTTAGCGGCTTTCTGGGTAACGTCCGCGCTCTTAATTTTGGCGCGCAGTGTTGTGTTCCTTATACCTACGGTCCGAAATTCAAACCCCCAAGATACTGCGCTTCATGGCTCGCTGGCAAGCCTCGAGCTTGGAACTCTGCTAAGTGTCAAAGACCAGGTTTGAGCACCATATGTGAGAATGGGGAGAATACACATGTCCATAATTCTCCGTTTGAGACATAGATAAGCTTAAAACGAAAATTTACTAATTTGATTGCCTCGTTCGTACCGTATTGGAGTACTGCACAGTTGTATGGCGTCCCCACTATGCATCACATTCGGTTATAGCGCAGTCAAAAGAGATTTTTAAACCATCTTGCCCACTGTGCCAGAATAGCTAAAAAAGTTCCGAGCTACGCAAAACGTCTTCAAAAATTTGGCATGATCTGACTCGAAAAACGTAGGGACAATAGTGATTTCGTCTTTCTGTTTAAAATTCTTCACAATAAAATAGACTGCCCGTTGTTTAATTAAAGTTTAATTTTAACCTACCCCATAAATATCCGCGTCACCCAACACCCTACACCCTAGGGTCTAAGTTCCCCAATCATAACTTTGCAGACTTCTAAATAATCGTGATGAAGGGATTGATATTTGTTGCAATTCAAAAATTCAAGCACCAAGTCCACCAAAATATGTAACATGTAAACTACTATGTAACGCATTTACTCCAAATATTGTAAATTACTGTCTTGTTTCTGCACTTGGCTTGTTTTAATTGGTTGAACAGTGTAACAATTGTAGATAGACCAATAAATATATAAATATGATTGCTGCACTCAGGAATCAGTTTTTTCATGGTGGGAAGCAACGTGATACAAGGCACGAATTTCACTGTATTATGTTCCGTCTGTGTTATATATGGTTTTCAAACCGATTTTCATGTAATTTGACGTACATGACTTGGGATTTCTTGGGAGCAGTGGCAGCCCAGTGGCAACGACCGCGACTTACGAGTTGTAGGTCGAAGGTGCGAACCTTATCAGACGCTTTACTTTGTGTGAATTATTTCATCACCACTGCTCTCAAGACGGCGAAGAAAAATATCGTGAGGAAACCGGCATGTTCTAGAACCAAAAATTCGAAGAGATGTGACATCTACCAACCCGCACTGGGCCCGCGTGGTGGATTACAGCCCACTCTCTCTCAGAGAGAGGCCTGAGTTTCAGCAGTGGGAATATTAAAGGCTGTATGGGAGTTATGGACTTGGGATTTTATAGACTTTATTTTATTTAATAAAAGTGTTCACTATCCTTTAATGATAATGTATATTTAATTGTTCTTACAATGACCATGCAAATAAGGCGGATATTGTGATGTATGTGAATTACGTATAAAGGTACTCACTGACTGTCGCATTCGCAGATATTTTAACTTCATGTATCTTATTATTACAATGAACTTGTAGTTCTACAAAAGGAGTGGGGGTATAATTTAAAGGCGTCGAGGTTGATGCTTGATTACGGTCTTCCCGGTCTGCGGAATAAACATTCACATGTTAAGTAAAGTTAATAAAAAGGATAGTTTTAATGCTTGCAAAAACATTATCTTTGAAAGTTCCTTACAAGCAAATTATGGTTTAAGCAAACAGCAGGGCCTAGGAAAATATCAAGTAATATCTTAGCAGTTCACGCCAGTTCTGACTGCTGTAAAGGTGCACTTGCAAAGAACTGCAATCACAACGGACACACAGTACTTGCAACTGTAGAAACTAAGTACTCTTTACATGCCTTGGTTAAGGAAGTATGCATTGCTCGTATCACAAACGAATAATATTAGTTCATACCTGGTGGGTGAGTTTTTGGAGTTATCACAGATATATCATCGTCTATCATCTCAACATCATGTGTGTCGTTATCATGTACTGACGAGCTGGTCGCATCCTGTGGCATCACTCGGTTGATGGCTGCCTGTAACCATCATACAGTGAGAGTGAGGAAAACGGCATAATATTATGAAACATGACAGTTGAAGACGTCAATCCATTTTGTGTCGCGCAAACAATAATAAGGCACCCAAGATATTTTTGGTTGTAGAATCGGAAAAGATCCTTCACTCTGACTTTTGAACATGACTGGTGCAATTTACGACTTATCGCTCGCCTGTCTGATAGGTTTTTAAGAGATATACACAACGGGCGCCATGGGACGAGGAGCGGCGAAGCGTGGTGAGGTCAGTGTGCTGTGTTTAATACAAAATCGAAGGTTCGGTCATTCAAAATAAAAAACAATAGAACACAGACCGCGCTGCGTCGCACCACTTCGCTCCCGGTGTGCTACAAACAGCGTAGAGTTGACGCAACACGGACAAGTACCATCGTGGGCATTTGCGGTAAACCACTTTTTGACCTTATTACTAAGGTAATAATGTTGAAAAGTGGACAGCAAATGTCCGCGATGGTACATACAGCGTATTGGCTATTGGCTTCAGTTTATTGTTTACCGCGACCTTTTAACTGTTTTTCCCTTGTATTATAAACTGTAAATACAGTGTGATAATGTTTATTTCAAATTACCACCCTGTATACATTACATTTGTACATTTACAGTACGGTAATAACGTATCACCATAATCAATTCCATAAGTACATGAAATGCAAGGAAATCATAGTTCTAACATTCTACAAGATTTTATTGAATGTTATTGATTGAGCGAAACAAGTATTTGTTACATAAGCAAAGTAATTGAATCTAGAAAACTGTTGATTTTAATGTTCAAATACTTTTATAAATATATTTGTTTGTTACCATTCCTTACAGGAAATGTTTCCGAAGTTGTAATACTAGTTACAAAACAAAGAAATAATTCTATTATTTCTGAAAGGTTCTATTTCAATAATGATGAAAAGTTGAAGAAATGAAGAAAACTAGCAAAGGAAAAACAAAGGAATGTTTTATTTATATCTGAGAGTTGGGTTCCCCTAGCTATTTGTTGAGGCTATTGTAAATAGGTCAACTTGATTTAATGACTAAAAATAGTCAACAATAGAAATGTAGGTAGGAACAGGTCTTCATTATTACGTTTCAATACTATAAGTGGTTCGAATAAGCTGATAATTTTAATTGATTGGCTTCACTCATTATGACTTAAGCATAAAGAAGGTACAGTCACCAACAAAAATTCATAATCATTTCGGAGATTTCAATGTTTAATATCATAGAACCTAACTTTTCTATAGAGAAGTTTCTATTCTACAATAATTTGATTTGTATTTTTGTTTTATCGGCTAGAGCCCTGTGTGTTTCATTTTAAGGAATATTGTTATGTGCAGGTAAATTTAGCTATTTGTCATTCATGATTCTTCATATGGAACTGGATTCTCTTTACCTACTTTTTTGTAGGTGACTACAGCCAGTAGACTAATTAATGTCCACCTAGCAATGCTCACTTCTTGGTTGGGTGGCACGCTGCATGCGTAGCATGACCACCATAGAAACAGGTTTTGTCGACGGAAATGACAGATCGTAGAAAGATTACTAACGTCTAAGCATCTCATTTTGTCAATTCTTCCATCGAAAGAACCCGTTTCTTTGGTGGTCATGCTACGCATGCTGAGAATTAGGTACACAAAACATGAGTTGATACCAGTCCATTATACCAATAGGTCTGATGGACATTCACAATATCAGTCAGTCACATTGGTATCTATTATTTTCAAGCATTGGTACGTAATTCCACTGTTGGTACTAAGTGGGAGCATGTGAGCTTTTAATCAATCAATTTTATACTTGAACTAGTATGCATACTTGAAATTGTAAGATCCAAGTGCAGTGTGAATAATGTTGAGTTGACAGAGTTTAATGTTTACTGTTCACTGCTTTTTATAAAATACATGTAATGTTGGAATTTGATAATGCTGTTGCTGGTCAAATTCTTGAGTGTTACAATTTATTGCTGAACATTCAGTTTTTTTTTCCAGTAAATTTTGGGAAAACATTATTTTATTTTTATTCTAATTGGGAAACTTACACTTGCTACGCTTATACAAGGTGGAACAGGACGATTGACATTCCTTTAAACCACGTAAAGAGAATCATGTTTTTTACCCGTATACAAAAAATCAATCAAATCCAATGAATACTTTAGCCACAGGAAATTATTTTTCATTTTCTTATTTTTCAACGTGATGTAGATCTGAGTCCGTAATAATAGGTAAACATTGCCGCCGCTGCGCCCCGCACCCCACACCGCACTGTTGGTCAGTGACTTTTCGTAGATAAAGCGTGTTTACTTTTTATCCAGTTGTTTCTGCTATTTATTTTGTTTGAAAACTGCAATTTTCAAATTTTCCACTAACTACTGATCTTCGTGTTTTAAAATGTTTTGATGGATTAGTACTGTGCTCGTTTTCATTTAATGTCGTACATCCAGAACCACGTTGTATAGTGTTCTTAAACAATATGAAATTGAAAAAAAAAGAAAAAAGTTTGGTACAAAATACGTATAATACAAACTAGGAAACTAATAGTACATGATCGACTTATACAAACTAAAAATAATTTAGATGCAAAGAATTACTTTTCCGTAAAGAAACCCTTCACCAACAAATGCAGAAGCCGAGAAACACTGGTATTGAATATATCCAAATAATGTTCACCAGACAGTTTATTAAAACTTCTGCTCGCACTGATTAAAACGAAAAAATTTGGAGGATATAATGGAATATACTACTTGAAAACCAATCTTAAGATAGAAGGATGTTTCTACTGATAAGCTAAAGTAAAGAAAGAAATTGCTGCAGCCATAAGGTTACATTCTTTATTTTATAACCAAGGTATTAAACCATTATTAATATAAGAACATTAACATCATAGAGAAGACCTATAATAATAATGATACAGAGGCTGTGACATGAGATGACATGCAGATTTTTAGAAGGTCAAACAACCATATTTTCTGCAACAAAATGTAAATAATTCATAATTTCAAATTGGAAGCATTAGAATTATTAGAATTTGTATTAACATCATAACATAACATCACGCCTGTAAACCCCGGAGGGTTAGGCAAAGGTGTACCTGAAGTACAACCACATTTTGCCAGTTATGAATCTATAATTTATAATATAAAACAAAATGATTACTTATTGGGGATTAGATATATTGATATGTGATTAGCAAAATATTTTGATCAGTGACACATGTGACATCTGAAACACCTAAAAATATAAACAAACCCTTTTATGGACATGACATAAAGAAAGTTAGAATACCTTTGTATAGAACTAATATTTTGCAGTATGATAAATTGCTTAGAAACTGTCATCCTATATTGTTTTATAGTTTCTACAGTTTAAATTAAGAATGAAAAAGTAGTGTACTTACGAGTAAGTCCCAATTTGCTTCTTCTAGGTGGTATATAGCTTCTGCAACATCTTCTATGGCTGTTATACCCTAGAATTATTTGTTTCATTATTACAAACGAAGTATAACGTTGACATAATTACATATACTACGCAATCGAAGAACGCAGTAAACACCAACCACAAGGTTTACCTTGTAGCTTCAAGGAAGTGAACAACGACTATGCACAAAGAAACAATAAAGGCATAATTTATAACGTATAACACGTGTCCAAAGTATGATTCACGATCGAAAAACCTATGCAGTTATACGAAAAGGACAAAGAAATTTTGAAAAAATCTTTGATTACTTCGATAAGACCAAAGCACAAAGAGAAAAACGAGAATTAAGAGTCACTGTTGTTATACACTACATAACCTTTTTGAATTACTAAAGAGTGGTTTCGGGAAATTTAGGATTTTGCTAACATATAAAGGCACTCTTACCTGAAAATTTGCTAGAATTTCCTCTCTATTTTCTGCCATCCTGATATTATTGAGCTCAAAAAATACTATGACATTTGCGATTGCGACAAATCACTCAAACATTGACCATCGACAAACGGCAGCAGAACCAATTTATTGCCACAATAAAAAAAGAAAATTGAATTTTACCACAGGTTATAAATAGTGTGAATCGACGACGTCTGCGATTGTTATAATAAAACACCATAGAGTTAATTTAGAAAAAGTTAAACTTGAGAATATGGGTTGAATTTGAGTAAAATATTTGCTAAACCTAAGTTTTTACGAAACATTTTGTAGTTTGTGTCAATAAAACCTATTTTATAATTAAACTAGGCTGTATGTATAAGCTATTTTTTGATGCCCATATGTCCTTACTTGGTATTTTCTGAGCAGCACAATAAATTAAAACAAACAAACCGTCAACCCCCCTGCGCCCGCGCATTTTGCAAAAAATTTGCGTACCATTTCCAATTGGATTATTATTATCTAGTAAATTACTAATAAAATTCCAATAGTAAAAAATCGTGTGTACAGCTGGAACTATACAGGATCAACTTATCTGAAACCTGAATTACAGCAAGTAGTCTTAAGTAATTAAAAAAGTTAAACTTGAGAATATGGGTTGAATTGGAGTAAACTTTTTGCTATAGAATTTGTTTTTAGTTTGTGTGAATAAAACCTATTTTACAATTAAATTAGACTATATAATCAATTTTGTGATGCCCATATGTAAGGATAAGGAGGTTGGTATGTTCTGAGTAGCACAATAAATTAAAACAAACAACCCGTTCCCCATCAATTTACGTTAAACGTACCAGGCTACCCAGGTTGCGCGTAATTAATAAAGTATAATGCTATTTTCGTTATATTTTAATGTTCTGTGTGTTTAAATACTAATAATGACCTATTTTCCATATTACGAGCAATATTTCAATAGATTATTTAACAGAAATTATTAAACAAAATAAAAATATTGCGCAATATGACGTCATGGCCGTGTTTTTTCATATCGATTTTATTGGCTTAAAACTACCTCGAAACTATGATAGATGTTGATATTCGTAAAGCTTGAATCGTGAGGATTTTTTCGATATTAATACATTAATACATTGTGTTATTAAATAAATTGTACTTACATTGTAAACACGACACACGTAACCACTTGACATAAATTTACACTGACATTTTTTTCAATATTTCGCTATGCTCAAATACTACTACTGCCTAGGCTACTATTAACTAGGCTCGTAATGCATGGAATTAGTACTTAATCAAATAATATTTTTTTTAGAAGCTTTAATAAAAATTTCACCTTAAAAGAGAACGTATTAAAGGGAATAATTCGGCCAGGCCAACAAAGGAGCCTCGGACGTTTGTCTGGAAAAATATTGGGTAGCTGGTGGTAGTCCGGGCGTTTGTGACGTATCTTTTTGGCGGCGCCGGCGGAAGGCGGGACATTAAATAACTGATTCTCATGCTACGGCTACATTATTGTCGCGAAAATGCGAACTACACTTCGCGAGCTCGCTCTCGCACACCGCTCGACGTCTCGCTGTACAACACAGAGCGTGCGAAGTGTAGTTCGCGTTATCGCGACAATGTATCCGTAGCAAAAAGATCATGAAAACCCAAGATCTTCATACAAAATAAACAACGGTTGATTACAAAACAAGACAAAACATGATTTTTCTTGTCTAGGCTTGTATTCTGTCTGACCTCTATTTACGTTACAACCAGTAAGTATAGAAAATAATCTATAATTTTTAATGTATTTTCACGATTTGCTGCATTCATAGATGTGTAAATCCGCCACTCCTTCAATTAAATAAAAATACCAAGGATACGGTGAACGAATACCTCCTTACTAATAAACGTTATATAGCGTCTGTATAGTTACACAACGCTTTGTCTTCTTCTTTCGAAAGTCAAATTACTGACGACTGAAAGAGAGATAGTAAGGAGGTAACACTATAATTTACTGCTTCATTCTCGCTTTCGTTCACCGTATCCTTGGTATTTTTATTTAATTCAAGGAGTGGCGGATTTACACATTTTCCAAGTAAGTATAGGCTGTAAAAGTTTTGCCGCCCTTACCTCTACAATTGTCAGTTCCTAGATTTTTACAATCCAACAATTCGGTTAAAATTAAAAAAAAGATTTTCCGTATATTTTTGAGCTAATCAAAGCTCAATCATGTATGACTATTATGGCGGGGGTAATGTAAAGCGGCAAAACAAAATGAGGCCGCCCCCGGTTTTTTCCCGTATAAGAGTAGGCATTTCTAGTAACATTTTGCAGAAATTGAATATTGACAAAAAAAAAAAATGCTATTCACGGACATTTTCATCGAAAAGTAAGAATGTGGGATGCAAGAGACAGTGTGTCTAGCTCGAAATTTTTTTACAGCCCGTCTCGTAAAATCAGGTTTCTTTTGAACATTCATTCAGAAATAGAAATTGCTTTGTTGACTTATGCAGAAAAGTTGCGAGAATTAGAACGAAAATCCCCGTGGATAGGTCTCGGAAAGGTTGTTTTCTTTTGAACATTTCTAAGTACTGGAGTTGCTTTATCTACTTATAAAGATACCATGAGAATGAAGTGAACAAAGAATGGACCAGCTTGTGTAGGTTAGGTAGGTTTTCATTTGACTATTTATACAGAACCAGGAATTACTTGTTGACGTAGCCGCGTAGTTATGCAGAACAACCTGACACTTATGAGAATGTTGCCAAGAGCGAGCGTAGCGAGTTCGAAAATTTTAACACCGTGCATTTAAATTTTGCATATGTAAGGGGCCTCCAATTGCTTCTTACTGAACATATTTTGGCCTTGTTTGGGATTTGATTAGAAAAGTACTTTTCAAGATTTGGGGGTTCCCTAGGGTCGCGGGCCCGAGGCGGACCACTAACGCCTCCCCCAGTCCATCAGTGGTATGCTACATACACAATAGTGTACTTTGGTAAACCGTAATTAAATACATTTTATTGCATTTACAGTAGACATTTTTAGTCGGTTATTTAAAAAAAAAATCTGCTGTTCCATACATTTAGATCGTGTAGGTATTGCCATTTTGTATGCAGCAGCAATTTTTTTTTAATAACCGATGAATAATTTCTACTCTGGGGTGTCTAGAACCATGGTAACAGTTTGCCCATTGATGTCACCTGCACCCTGTATATTTTCCGCAATTTCGCTTTCTTATCACTCATACAAAGTGTGGGCAGAGGCCGATTACTAGTTGGGGGCCAGGAACTGGATGTTTTACCATAGAATATAGAAACTTGCGGTACCGTTGAATGTACAATGAAAGATAAGATGGAAAAGTCAACGGTAAGGTATCTTGTAGACTTCTTTCTGCAAGACGGACGTCAGAAAACCGTGAGTTATTTTTTTGCAAAAAAAAAAAAGAAAAATCAGTCACCAATTTTGCCGCCCCTAAAATCTGCCACCCTAGGCTCAAGCCTGCTCAGTCTACTAGTATATCCGTCATTGAATTCAAGTACTTAGTCAGTTACCTATGATGCTATATATCTGTAAAAAAACATGATAACTCATTCAATATGAAATTGTAATACGTGCGTTTGACCCGAGATTGTCCGAGATCACGGCAGTTGAAAAGCGCGTAAGCGGCTCGCGCACGCGCACTTGTCCACCCGAGCTTGCGCAGAATCGAAACTTTACGCGGGAAAATAGTGTTCCAATAAAACTTATAAAATCGCGGTAAATAAAAATTGGAAATTATATTTTCACACATTATAATATGTACTTAGTAGAATATTACCTAGTTTTTTTTTTCTAATTAAACGTGTGAAACGCTATCGCCTATCAGTAATTTATTTGCTAAAAGAATTAAAATAAAAAAAAATTCTATGGCTGATTATTTTTTATAATAAAACACAAAAAAAAATGTGATGCATTATTTTTACTACATTATTTAATTTATGATTTAACATTTTGTTTCAAAGATAGTGGTTTACATTTTAAAATGATCTACAAAAAAGTATGGTGTTTCAGCAGACATGGCTCCTTCAGCCATGTGCGCGCGAGCCCTGGCGCTGCTTGCTGTGGTGGTGGTCACACAATCACTCACCATGGATGAAGGTAAGTCCAATACATTATGGGTCCCTGAAGCGATCAATTGTAATTGTCAATATTTACGTGATTGATGCACATTGATGCGCAAATTGTCCGTCTACCAAGTGCAATTGAAGCGATTGTCAATATTACTTCACTGCAATAAAAATTGATGGCAATTGATCAACCGCAATTGATCGTGTCGGGGACCCCAAATACCTAATTATTTAAGTACGTAAGCACCTTTTATCATGGTCGAAAACTTGTGATGTTTTCCATCACCAAGCTATCATCGGAGTCATAGATCAACAATTATTTTTATTTATCTCTATTGTACTCAATATGAACGACATAAACAACGAGTTATTGACCAAAATAAATGGCAGTAGGTAATGGCAGCAGTGGCAGTAGTGGCAGTAGCTCAGTAGCAAAAACTAATATTTTGAAAGATATCAAAATCAAAATCAAATTATTTTATTTCACATAAGCCTACATGGGCACTTATGAAACGTCAGAAGCTAGGTGCACGGTCCAATTGGTCGCTTCCTATGGAGAAGAACCGGCAAGAAACTCCATGGTTACTCTTTTAAAAATAATTGGCTTTTACAATGTTTTCAAATTACAATGTAATTAAGTATGGGAGGACAGTGTAGGCCTGTCAATAAGTACCAGGTACTTTACAAAATAGAAAATGGTCTACAAATCTACAGTCTATAAAGCCTACAGCGTTCTCACATTCACAAAACATAAAAGAATCTATTTAAAAGACAAGACTATCTAATGTAAAATAATGAAAAGATTATATCATGGAAGTATGTAAAAAAAATTGAATTAATTAAGTTATGCTGTTAATGAGGTACCACTCAAGCCGCATTTAGAACAAGCAGAAGGAATTAGCGCCAAACTTCCCTGTCTTCAACGTACCTGTCTTATAATATATATTTTTTAATAAACACGTTTGATGTGGGTTTTGAACTTTCTTTTTTGATTTCGTAATGAAAGTGATCCTACCTATCCCTACTTAACCTAACTGACTTCGAAAAAAGAAGGAGGTTGTGCATTTGGCGGGTTTTTTTTATTTTGCACAATATCACTACAAGTAAGTAAGTAATGAAATTAACAAAAACAATTAACAACGTTAATTTGACATTCAGCTGTACGAAGCTGCACTTACGAAATATCTATACCTACCTACTTACATAATAAAAAGTCGGGAGGTGTCGTGGGACACCCGGTTGGAACGAAGTTCCTTTTGCTGTATATTATGTATTAATTCAGAGCCATCTAGTATGGTCTCAAGTTTCAAGTGTCAACATGAGGGTCAACAGGGCATAACGCTTTTTCGTTACGTGACGATTTCTACCAGTCAACTCCTACCGCAAGCCGCGTATAGAACGTCTTTCCAATAAAATAGTAACGATGATTTTTTGTACGTTTTTCTGTTTGTCTGGATGTACAGATAGTTTGTAAAACCTGGATACACATAGGGTACCTACTGTTAATCCCGGGCGGTCGTACCTAAGTTTCCGTGGGATGTATTCAGACATCTACGCGGCCGGAGCCGTGGGCAAAGCTAGACTTAATTATAATGAGTTAATTCAAGTCGATTTGGTTGGAATTTTGCTCAATCTGAAAGGGTAGAGGTCGTTAAGATTGAAAATGTACTAAAAATAAACAATGCGAGTCCGCATCTTATCACTACTTCACTAGGTGTTAGGCGTAGGAGTCAGTTGAAGGAATCCGACGACTACTAGGTACTAGTAGCTAGGTATTATACCGCACTCGAAGACAGTAAGCGGTGGCCTAGCTAGTTTTTATTGGTTTGCATGCAATTACTTATTTAATTTGTACAATGTTTTTATATCATAGATGTTAAAACTTTAACATGGGTAGGTAACAATGAACGAGAAAATTAATCTTTTATGTACCTGCCTATATAAATAAATATTTTGTTACCTATCCCATATCAGTAGGTAGTGATTAAAAGCAGCTACGATTCTGTGATTGTTTGAAATCGTTGTTAGCACAAGAATTAAAAAAAAAAATTGTTTTTAGCCATGTTGTCCCCCACTGCAGGTCGAAGGCCTCCCCTTTCTCCTTCCCACTCCTGAGCTAGCGTAGCACAAGGATAGATTTTGAAAATATACATAGTGTAAGGGACAGTCCTCCGTAAACTAACAGGATGCATTCAGCTTCTTATTCTGAATCATATTCCACCGGAAATATTCTCAGGAAAATGTACATTTTTTTTGTCGGTTTTTTTTTTGGTTACTATTCCTTTATTTCAATTTAAAATTACATTCTCTGTACGCAGCACTCCATTTATGTAAATAAAACGGTTAAAATAAAAAAAATCAGTAACGGATGTTGAAATACTCGGCGGACGAAGGCTCGCTGCGCTGCCGTTCGCTACGCGCGTTTTGCCACGGTAACGATACATTGCGTGTGAGGTAATATAATAAATCAGGTTTATT
Organism: Fissipunctia ypsillon; assembly: GCA_947568875.1. Lineage (NCBI taxonomy): Eukaryota > Metazoa > Arthropoda > Insecta > Lepidoptera > Noctuidae > Fissipunctia > Fissipunctia ypsillon. The sequence goes on along the minus strand of OX387659.1, from coordinate 5,823,139 downwards.
GGATTCCCATAACGTTCCTCAAATAATTTCATGTACCGATCATCTTAGTATGATATACTGAATTCACCCCATCGGTCTGCGGAGGGCTGTCCCTTACACCCTGTATAGCATTTTCAACCTTTTGATTCACTAGATTCTCATTTTTGACTTGAATCAGCATCTCAACTCTCAACATTTTCCACAGCCATCCACAAACTTTTTACGCTACAAAAATGTTCACCCCTGGGCACAGAAATACATCAGTCAAAGTAAAAAGTAAACATAAATTCCCATTAGAACAGCCGCGATACTATTCTTGGAGTCATTAGTAGCCGAAGAGAAATAGAACGAATGCACACATAGAATGGCATAATTAGATGGAACGGAAGTCCAGGCGTTTTCTGAGGATGTGAGCTGGAAGTTCAACGACTGACCTTACGTATTACAACAGCTTCAGTTTTACTGGCAAACAGTTTATTTTCATTCAGTTGGTTGTTGTGTAGAACAGCACCCTAATTGCGTAACACATTATCAATCACAATCTGAATGATTTTTAAGCTTATTGCTAATCCATTGCTACATATGTTCGAAAAATTTGTCTCCTCAACAACGTAAATAACGCAATGAATGTTGTCGAACTGACAAAATGAAACCGATTCCTACTGTAAGTGTGTTACGTAATTGCCCCGCAGTTAGTTCTTCCAAATCTATGCATATTATAAATTAAAATCGCTTTTCTTGTCTGTCTGTGTGAACGCGTTTTTATTATTACACCATAGATTTTTGATGTGGTTTTTCCAGTTTATGTGTATACCTAATTTAAAGAAATCTCGATGTAATGAAAAGTCGTAAAAACTGTGCGAAGCAGGAGCGCATCTCTAGTATTCCTATGTAATTTAAGTGTATACTACCTACTTGGTAGGTAGGTTTGGAAATTATATCTGCTGGGACCTATGTTGAACATTGTTTTCTGTTATTGACGAAAATGCTCATTATATCACTGTTCTGCACTTCCTCACGTGTCAGACATTAGTTTTAAATGTACCTACCTAGGTAGAATTTTGGCATCGTAATTTATTTTTATCGCGGTTAATTTTGTGCCCAACCCAACATCACACATATGAGATATATCCTGTGAAGAATGATAAAACCTCTAAGCATGTAGCCTATGTAGTAACGAATCTTCCTCTATCAGTATGATTAGGTAATAGAAGGACCCCTAGTCCTTTTAAAGCGCCAGCGACACGTTATTATGATAGAAAAAGTCACCGAATTTACCCGGTGAGGTAAACACACCGTCTCGTACTTAATCTATTTGTCACGCTTAGTCAGGGCTGCGTCGGGTGACCTCAGGATTTGACATTTTGGTGGTGTTTCTCCTTTATCGGCCTAATGTTCGACCATGTTATTATAAATGATATTAGTCCGTTGTAGGACAAACACCATCAAAATGTCCCTAGGTATGGTTAGTAGAGCTAATTTTGTGTGATCATGGTGAATCTGAATACCTACCTATTAACGGTACATGTGGGTTGGCTTGGTTCTTTGCATTTGGTAGGTACTCGATATTATATTGATCAGCATCCTCTTGCCCTTGTCCAAGCTTATTGGGGTCGGCGGATCAAGTATGTCTTTTCGCCTTATCACGCGTGTCTTCCATACATCTCTACACGTCGCCGTCTCGTTTAAACTTTCTTCCTTGGTCCATCAGTCTTGCTCTTTTCTTAAATTACTCAATACATGAAATATATTTTGCTTACACGTAATATTGATATATTAATTCTTCCGCATCACATGTCTGCATCCCAAAGGTACTTATAGCAAAGAATTGTTCTTATATTGTACTAACCGTAGATATACAAAATTGTTCCGTTACTTTCATACAAGCTTCATGTTTGTCACTGCCCTTTAATGTCACCAGCATCCATATGCAAAGTAATACAAAATTAAAATTATATTTAAAGTCCGTATAAAGCAGAAACATCACAATAATCAGGTCAAGGGACATATGGCAGCCCATATAGGGAGCATAATACTGGCTTCATACAATGCTCAAGCGTATCATAATGTTTACAATCTTGTGGGTTACTATATTGTTGTAGGTGTCGTAATTCAGTGAGTCAAAATTACTGGAATTTGTTTACTGTTAAGGAAAAAGAACTTAGTGACCTTTACTTATAGGTACATATTTGGATGTTACAACACAGATACCTATAATATATAACTCATTGGACTGTGTCTCATCAAGTCATCATACGTCATAATATCGAGTCTTTTCAGGAAAAACATTGTAAGCGCCAAAAATCACAAAACTATTTTTTCTTCGTAACCTCTTAATTAGACAGTTTTACATCTTGTCGCGATTACTCTTAAATTTTATTTGTTTACACGACTTTATTGTTGTATGAAATTATCATCGTAAATGACAACATCGTTAATTAGGAAAGAAAAAACCCTTTCCTGTATAAAGTGCAAATTGTCAATTACGATGTTTTTCCTGAAAAGAGTCGATATTGTGAAAGGCTCTTTTTTAGGCTCTAGGTATACTTAGGTACTTATATTCTCAGAAAATATGAAAATACTTGCAATTTCCTGCCTAGTTCTCTAATAAGTGAAGAATTGGAATTGATATTAGGAACTAATGAGATCCAAGAGACTGAAAATGGATTTCTTCATACGTAGCCAATCATTATATTAGGTGTACCTACCTTGATCCCTGGAAGTATCCATGCAGTCATCAATGAACACTTGCATTTTGTGACTCTACTAATGGAGACTGATTGTTCTGTTCTCTAGTGGAAATTGCTTGTTACCATACACACCGAAGCTATTTTTGTATTTAGTGTTGCATTTATGTGTATTTAGTTTATTTGTGTGTATTTAGTCCGAAACTCTGAATATATTATTTTAGAGCATTCATCGCATAAAAGTTCTAAATAATTCTCAAAGAATGAAGAGTGGAGATAGTGCAAATGCTTTTTCTTGTCTTTTTAACTGCTATATACAGTGTGAGTCTTTATAATCTGCACATATCGAAATGAGGGAATCTATGCTTAATTTTATCGACGGAAAAAATGTTAAAAAAAATCTAAATATTTATTAATATTTTTTATGGATTTTTAAAAAAAATTGTTTGCTTTTGTGACCCCAGTGTATACAAAACTGTGTAACTTTTAAACTAAACGATTTATCACGATGAAACAAACTCCATAATGTTTGGAAGTAATTAGGTGTCGTCATAAAATAAAAATTATGGAAAAAAAATAGCCATAATCAAATATAAACATTTTTTTTTGGCAAAAATCTGATTTTTTTTCATTAATTTTTACAAAAATTGTAAAATTTCTCAATAACATGCCCCCATCACCTTCTTTTTTTATAACTTTAAGTTATTCTTCATTGTATTAGGAACCTAACGGTAAAAATTGCATGTTTTTAACTCAACCCCAACATTTTTTATCAAATGTCAAAGAAAGGCCCAACGCATAGCTACGCACATTGTTTAGCAGGTAGATAAACTTTTTTTTGTTAACTTTGTTGTGAATGCGCGCGGGTCGTTTCAAAGATGGCACTCCGAACGCGGAATCGTATTGTTCTCATAAGGGTGGTTTGTTTGGGATGATAATTAATGCAAAAGAGTTCAATTGAAACCCATTTATTATTAAATACAAAATTTAATGCATCAGGTTCTCAAAATGTCCACCTCGTTGTTGTAAACACAAAGCCGCGCGAATTAGAATTTGGTGTGTCGCTCTCCTTATCATTTCGGGATCATTGCGAATATCATTCGCACAGTTTATTATGCGGTCACGCAAATCGGCCTCACTGTTGATGGGGGTACTGTAGACGCGTTGCTTCATGGTCCCCCATAGGAAATAATCAAGGGGCGTCAAATCGGGTGAACGCGCAGGCCACCCTACAGGTCCTTGCCGGCCGATCCATTTGTCATGATAATTTTCGTTTAAAAATCTTCTTACATTTGTAGCGTAATGAGCAGGACATCCGTCCATCTGAAGAAACATCCTTTGACGCACAGCCAGTGGGACATCTTCCAATAACTGAGGCATATCATCTCTCAATAGACTTAAAAATCTTTCACCAGTCAACGTTCTCGGCAATATGACTGGTCCAATCAACATGTTATCGATAAGACCAGCCCAAACATTTATCGAAAATCTTACTTGGAAAGTAGATGACCGTTTCAGTTTCGGGTTTTCACCTGCGCGGCACCATCTGTGTAAATTTCGACAGTTAGTAATACCGTCTCTAGTGAATGTCGCTTCGTCCATCCATAGTATTTTTCTTGGAAAGTTTGGGTTTGCTCTGGTTTTTCTTTGAATCCATGTGGACATCACACACCTTGGACGCCAGTCTACGTCTTCATGTAGATGTTGCACCCTTTGATAGTGATAAGGATGCAATCCTTCTTTCTTTAAAATACGCCACACTGATTTTTGGGATATTCCGTGACGAAGAGCCAGTCGTCTAGTACTTATGGATGGATCAGCAAACAAATCACTTAATACTGCTTGTTCAGTAGCCGCATCAATAATTACTTGAGGTGGCTCGCGACGATCTCTACTTGATCCAAGTCCAGTGATCGACAACCTTCTGTGAACTTCCTGGAAGTTTCGGGCAGATGGCACTGGTTGCCTGTTAGGATACGCAGCTATGTAAGCCGCGCGCGCAGCTCTGGCACTTCCTTGTCCCACTCCATAATAAAAATGTATGTCGGCGATGTGTGCCGGGGAAAATTCACTTAAACGCGGCATCATGTAGCAGCGAACGAAAGTTATGAAAGTCCAGCGAACGAAAGTACCGAAACACATGTAGCAGCGGCGAATAATTCGGAGCGACTGCCAGTCTGACATCTGTCATAATTCAAGTTCCTTTGGCTGGCCCTACCTCCCCGACCTGCGCACATTCAAAAGAAAGTTTATCTACCTGCTAAACAATAGCTATGCGTTGGGCCTTTCTTTGACAGTTGATAAAAAATGTTGGGGTTGAGTTAAAAACATGCAATTTTTACCGTTAGGTTCCTAATACAATGAAGAATAACTTAAAGTTATAAAAAAAGAAGGTGATGGGGGCATGTTATTGAGAAATTTTACAATTTTTGTAAAAATTAATGAAAAAAAATCAGATTTTTGCCAAACAAAAATGTTTATTTTTAAATGTGGCTATTTTTTTTCCATAATTTTTATTTTATGACGACACCTAATTACTTCCAAACATTATAGAGTTTGTTTCATCGTGATAAATCGTTTAGTTTAAAAGTTACACAGTTTTGTATACACTGGGGTCACAAAAGCAAACAATTTTTTTTAAAAATCCATAAAAAATATAAATAAATATTTAGATTTTTTTTAACATTTTTTCCGTCGATAAAATTAAGCATAGATTCCCTCATTTCGATATGTGCACATTATAAAGACTCACACTGTATAACTGTATTTTTAATAGCTACGTATATACGTTAAAAGGTGGGTGCTATGTGCTCACTTCATACCATAATTAAATTACATCTTACCAAACGAAACGACGACGAGTGTGGCTGTCTGGTCAATCAATTGTCAACAGAATTCATTTGAAGACTTATTTAAAATACGGAAGTTCTTATCTCTTTAAGTGGAGAGTTACTTGTAGAAAGTGTACAAAATTAGCCAAGTTTAAAGAGGTGGTGGCTAAGTGACAGATGGACTGACGGAAATCATGATGAATTTCTAAGGATTCTTATTGACTACGGCCACTTTAAAAGCTTCCAACTTCAAAGGGATATTGCGAACTTGATACTTACCTTAATTAACGTCCTTAAGAGCGTTTACGACGTACGGCATTTCATACAAACTCTCAAGTCGTTGTTTTTCGAAATGAATGAACCGATTTTAATGAAACTTCATACGCATAAGGAATATGCATAGGTCTAAAAAGTTAGGTTAGAACATTTTCGAAATGTCTTGTTTAAAAAAAAAAGATATTGGAAATCTCTGTTTCTATGGATAATTTAAAATCGGTCGAATTTAGCAGTAATATTTTTCGTAACTGTTCTTAACTAACTTTTTAGACCTAAAGTATGTATCTATATCTATACATCTATACAATTAAATAAAATTGAAGTGTCTGTTTGTAATGTCAAAATAACAACTTTTTACAAAATGCATATGAAAGTATATACGGTACTTATAACAAAAAAGCTATTTTTAAAATTTTTGTCTGTCTGTGTGTCGGTCTGTCTGTTTGTTCCGGCTAATCTCCGAAACGGCTGGACCGATTTTGACGGGACTTTTACTAGCAGGTAGCTGATGTTACACGGAGTAACTTAGGCTACTTTTACTTTAGAAAAATAATTAAGGTTCTGCGCAAAAAATTAAAACCCATGAAATTGTGAATAAAAAGTCGGATTTGAAAAATTATTTTTGCATTTGGTAGCCCAATTCTCAAGGATAGTTACAGGCTATTTAACATCACGCTACGACCCTTAAGGGCCGAGCAAAAAGAAAAAAAGTCAGAAAAAAACGAAGTAATAGCGCGCGATGCAACGCGACAGGTCGGGGGACGAGGGAGTTCTATTAACATGTGGCTGTTATTTTAGCATATTGTGTATCTTACGACTTCCACGCGAACGAAGTCGCGGGGCACAGCTAGTCCTGCTTATGCGTATGAAGTTTCATTAAAATCGGTTCATTCATTTCGAAAAACAAGGACTTGAAAGTTTGTATGAAATGCCGTACGTCGTAGACGCTCTTAAGTCATTACCTAGATCATGAGTACCTGTATGTCCTCCTACATTCTTTAAGTCGTTACTTACATCATGAGTAGGTACCTGTATGTCCTCCTTCATTTTTTAAGTCGTTACTTACATCGTGAGTACCTGTATGTCCTCCTACATTCTTTAAGTCGTTACTTACATCATGAGTACCTGTATGTCCTCCTACATTCTTTAAGTCGTTACTTACATCATGAGTACCTGTATGTCCTCCTACATTCTTTAAGTCGTTACTTACATCATGAGTACCTCTATGTCCTCCTACATTCTTTAAGTCGTTACTTACATCATGAGTACCTGTATGTCCTCCTACATTCTTTAAGTCGTTACTTACATCATGAGTACCTATATGTCCTCCTACATTCTTTAAGTCGTTACTTACATCATGAGTACCTATATGTCCTCCTACATTCTTTAAGTCGTTACTTACATCATGAGTACCTGTATGTCCTCCTACATTCTTTAAGTCGTTACTTACATCATGAGTACCTGTATGTCCTCCTACATTCTTTAAGTCGTTACTTACATCATGAGTACCTGTATGTCCTCCTACATTCTTTAAGTCTTTACTTACATCATCAGTACCTGTATGTCCTCCTACATTCTTTAAGTCTTTACTTACATCATCAGTACCTGAATGTCCTCCTACATTCTTTAAGTCGTTACTTACATCATGAGTACCTGTATGTCCTCCTACATTCTTTAAGTCGTTACTTACATCATGAGTACCTGAATGTCCTCCTAGATTCTTTATAGGTATATTTCTGTTTTTACCTTTTGACGTACGGTGATCAAATTGTTTCCTAAATACATTCAAAATTAGGTACGAAGTTTATTTATTTCTTCAAAGTACCCCACTTGATGCTCGTTTACATCGTAAATTAATATTAATAAGCGTGGTTGAATAAGGAATTTTCTAGATATTATCTTCCGACGTCTTCGCAAAAATAATATAATATTCTGGGACGGCGCGAGAGTTATTACCGTCCATAGCTCATCAAACCTTCCTTCCTTTATGTCTGAAATACCTATATCAAGTTTGGGGGGGTTTAGGGGGGGGGGGGTTGAGTTTCTTGTAAATAATTAAATTATGTACGTAATTCCGGCGCCGAGATGATGATACAGCATACCTACGATTGTTTATTAGATTATTGGTTATGAAGTTAAGTTAGCAATAATTAAGTACCTAGTTTAAATTGCTAAAATAAAAATAAGTACTTCTCAAGTTTTTGTGTTTATTTTCATGTTCGGTAGGTATCGTACTTTATAAGTTATGCGCCATAGTTACCATTTTCTTAGAATTGTATGAATGGAGGTCAACAAAATATCGACGAGAGACTTGAGAGCCACCTACACTTCAGTCTAGGTCCTGATAATTCGGTTACGTATTTAATTCCCCAAGTCAGTTAACCCAAATTCAACTACAAAACGCTTCAGATGGCTAGCAACACATCTGGTGGGTACATTATACATAATTTATTAGGCTCCATATTTGTTTACCAAGCCACATGAATTAGAACTCACGAACTGTTAACAGTATGGCGTTTTATGTGAACTAGCATTTGATTAGGTTCACAGATGTGTGACATAATGGTTTTATCAATTTTATATAAGAGCTTGCAGATTTAATTAAAATAAAATCTGTTGTTAAGACGAAAGTTGATTCTGTTTTTTATCCGCGTTAGACATAAATTTACAAATTAATTACATTAGATAATATAAACATAATCTTAAGTATTTATATATTAAGTTATTAAGAAAATGCTCTAATTTAACATATTTTTTTTCTAAATCATTAACTCTACTCGTTTAGACGTGATCTTCAGTTTAAAATCATTAAAAGTCGGTTGCCCAGATAAACTTCGTAAATGGTGACCGTCGAGAAGACATTGCATTGTGCGCTTTTATAATTTCTAACGTGACGATATTTTCGTGGATGTCCACGGCATCACGAAAATACAGGGAAGTAAAATGAATCTAAGGAAATATGTGAAGACGCTTTTAAAAATGCGTCCACGATAACGTTATATCGTGGAACCCTCAGTAATACCGTCACGTTAGAAATGATACAAACGCACATTAGGTAATTACCTAGATAAATAGTAGTCTGCCTCGTTGGTCTAGTGGTCGCAAGCGCTACTGCTGAGCATGAGGTCCTGGGTTCGATTCCCAGGTCGGGCAAAGTGTTATTATTGGGTTTTTCTATCTGGAATTTCTTAGTAGTAGCCCGGAGTCTGGATTTGTGCCCGGTAGATGGCAATAGGCTCGCCACCTATTACATGAGACTTAAACATAATTGGCGAAATATGGGTGTTACTATAAGTACACCTCTGCTTAACCCTTCGGGGAAATAAGGCGTGATGTTATGTTATGTTAAATAGTATAGTTACACAAAATCTTTTGATCCCAATATTATTTTTAAAATAAATCAGCTTGTTAACGACTACCTACTTCTTTTTGCAAGATAAGCAATATCGTATTCGTAGCGAGACTTATCGTGGGCGTACCAAGTCTGCCGAACACCATTTACTTAATCACACATATCTATTTAAAAATATTCGCATACAAACTTTTCCTTTGTTGAAGTCAAAAGAGTACATCAAGACATTGTTCTAGTCTTGGTCCACAGACAGAACTTCACATTTACGAAAGCAGACATGTAAAGTAGACACTAAACTTTATGCTTAGTGCGAGTTTTTTTAACTTCACCATCGCGTTAGGTTAGAGTATACTCAGATTTGTATGGCGCTCAGTTACCGCCACCTGGTGCCATACGCGAGAACTAAAAATTGTGAGTGTAAGTCTTTTAGTTTACTTCGTAGATGGTGACGATCGATTCCCACTCGAAAGTGAGCTCGTAAATTAGCGTGAATATTTTTATAAAAGCTCGAATATTTGAGACATTGAACAGCCGACTGTTCCTACGATTTTAATATCTGTGAAAATTCGTTGCCTAAAATATTGAGGTTTCTCCTGAAGGGACCAAATTATGCAACATGCTGCTTACAAATTTGTAAGGAGCATTTTGCATAATTTGGTCTTTTTTACAAGAAAAAGATTTGTTAAGTGGGTTACGTAAACACTGTGTTCAAAACACGAGACTTATTTGAGCGGTTGAGGACAACTCGACCCCGACAACTCAACCCCAACAACTCGACCCCGACAACTCAACCCCAACAACTCGACCCCGACAACTCAACCCCAACAACTCGACCCCGACAACTCAACATATAAACTTCAATTAGTAGGTAATCCTCGATCTTGACTAGCTAGCCTTTCAGAAACCAAGTGTTAGGCTAGGAATCTAGGAAACTTGAGTCAACACTGGACAATGACCTAATATTATTGGTAATTACTAATGTGATGATCTAATATTCTAATAAATCTGTCAGTATTCTAGTTATGTCTAACCGACCGTCACCCGCTTACTAAGAAATTAATTATTGCTGCTACCTCAATTCCTTTATGTCTCATTTCCTTAAACTTGTTAAAAGGAAGACGCTCTCGAAACCAACCCAAAACCAAAATGACTGTTTATTCACTTACCTAAGTTAATTTTATTTACGATGGTAAAACAACATAATTATCTTTTAACCAAATACTTATTTAGGCTCGCAAATAAAATGCAGCAGTGAGCAGGTTGCAGCAATGACCTCATCGGCGCGGTTAGTTACGAGCTTGCGCCTACGCATCTCGTCTGGAATTGGGTCCTACAAGTTTAATTATGTAGCCTAAGAGTTATTATTCCTTCAATTATTAATAAGGTGTACAATTTGTTTCTATTTATGGTTTGTATTTAATCATTTCTATAGAAGGGTTTTATTCCGTCAGATAGACAGACACCATGTTTTTACAGACTTTTAAATGATGAGTACCTACCTATTTGATTACCCATAAGCGGTAAGCACAAGCGTTTATCTATAACATGGTAGGAAGTCGTGCAGACGTTGATTGTACAAGTACACCGCTTGCAAGTGGCGTAGCCAGCCATTTCCTCAGTTAACTTCACAATGTCAATGTGACAGTAATCAACCGATACCCCCGTTTACTTAGGTACATCGGAATCTGAACTCCAGGAGCATCGCATGTGAGACTATACCATTTGCAAGTATTTGACTAAAGTATAAGTTGTGTGCAAGGTAGAAGGGAAAATACCTCGCGGCCGGTCATCTAACCGCTGGTCAGACCAAGTAACCGCCATCACTGAACTCTCTGTTACTGCCGCCTTGAGAGAAGCGGAGAACCAAACGAAAGGAAAGAACATCTTATATAAAGGTAAAAAGGCCTTTCAGGTACACGACCTTCAGTACTGAAGTATGCGACAAGCACCCTAATTACGTAACCCACTATCAATCACAATCTGAATGATTTTGAAGCATATTGCTAATCCATTGCTTCATATGTTAGAAAAAATTGTCTGCTCAACAACGTAAATAACTAATAAATAAGAAGAGATAAATTGTGTAGGTTAATATTGTAGGCTTTACCTATTTATTCACCATCTTAAAAATTATAACAAATAAAATCGGCTTTGATCAAATGCCATGGATGACTTTCAAGGAAATCATTTTATTTTCAAGATACGGAAATCCAAATACCAAATTGAGACTAAATGAAGTTGTAATACTTGTTAAGAATGACATCATAATTGAATTAGCTATTTTAGCACTTAATTAATGTATCATGCATACAATGAACTGTTATGAAATTGGTTTATGAAATCATCTATGTAGATATGTGGGCAGCGAATAATGATTGGTATGTTAGTAGGTACTTGACTAGGTACTATATGTATACCTACTTGTTACTAGACATGTTGCGCCGACCCTAAATAAATTGGGATAAGGACAAGAGATTGATGTTGATGTTAGTACGTATGTACAGAGATCTTTAATGTTCGGAGGTTCTTAAATAATGATTGAATTATTTGTAGACATACTGGATGATTTTTTTTACCGTCTCGAAATTTTTACAGGGTGTTCTACCCATGAACATGAACAACTTTCACTATGGGACCAACTATAAGATCACGAAAAAAAAATCAGCTGTTTCATACATTTTGGTCAAGTAGGTTTGAACTTTTCTATTAAACAGTAGATTTTTTTTTGGTGATTTCAGAGTTGGTCCCGTAGTGAAAGTTGTTCATATTCATAGGTAGAACATCCTGTAAAAATTTCGAGACTGTAAAAAAAATCACCAGTATATGAAAGAAGCTGGCTTGAATGACCAACAACTTGTGAATGAATGAATTAAAGAGTTTAGGAATAACAAACAGGCTTTTGAGAAAAATCTGAAACTGGAGGTCCAGCAAAATTTTCACGGGAAATTCTCTATTTTACCCGACTGCAGTGAAGCCAAAAAGGAGGGTTATGTGTTTGACCTGTATGTATGTCCGTCCCTATGTTCCCTCGTATCTACTAAACTGCTAAACCGATTTTGATGAATGATATGTCGTTAGATTTGTCTTTATTGCGCGAGTGTCACTGGGTATATTACAATTATAAAAAAAATCAAATTTTCGGATTTTTTGCGCCAAAATGTATGTTTAAAAAAAGTCTCCTGAACCTATCGAGTGGGGTATCAAAATGAAGGGTTTTAAAAGATGATAACAAACATATATACAAATTATATGTATAAATGTAATTTGGAATTAGAAATAATAAAAATAATCCTAACAAAAAAGTGTAAAATAAAAAAAAGGAAGTAAATAAAAAAAATAAAAAACCCGACTGCGTAAAAAATTAACTTTAAAAATATGGTAACGAGATGAGCTATTTTGTCTCCAAACAATCTCATACAGTCGGAGGCATCTTCTTTTAACAATAAAGACCTATTAATTGCCTCCGACTGCATGAGATTGTTCGGAGACAAAATAGGTCATCTTGTTTCCATATTTTTTGAAGTCCTTTTTTCAATAATTTTAATAAAAAAATATGCTTGAGTTAATTCAATTCTCCAATTGTTTTGCAAGAGTTGGTACCTGTTAATCAAATTGAATGAAGAGTTTAAAATATGCGATGTAGAAAACAGTCAAGATAAAAATTAACTCCATTGTAATAACTTACGTATTCTCTTCATTTTAATACTCTCTGATAATTTCCATAATCTTTGTATTAAAAAAATACATTTTTACTTCGGAACAGCCGATATAATCTGTTATTGTAATTTCTTCGGAACTTCATAATGCCATGGAAGGCCTCCGAAGATATTAAAAAAAAATAATGTTAGTAAGAAATTTTAATCTTGGGGATCGTTTGCTAAAATCCTCGTGTCCACCTTGAATTGTGTTTGTTAGAAATTCGAGCAGTCTTTTAATTTGAATTCCATTGCATCATCTACGTACTGGCCGTTCTTTTGAACATTGTAGCCCGTAGGGTACTAATTTGAATTCTGCTAACAAAACTAGAGGTATTAGAGCAGTTTAGCATCTAAGCAACATGCCTATACTTAACATCTAAGCAACATGGCTAATTTGTATACTTGGTAAATTACCTGTTTAGGACTTATCTTTAAATGCTCACTCAGATTGAAAAAAAAAAACTTATTTTTTAATTTTAAATTACGTTTTCTACTGACACTTAGATGCTCAAGACACTTCGGCCGAAGTCGCGAAGTGTTACCCTTAGGATGTTTGCGGCAACCACCAGGTGACTAACAAACATATTGTATGACACTGACAAAGTCCTTTTATGTGTGTAAATGCTCGCTCCAGGTCACTGATCACCTGACTGACCACTTTCATAAACAATTCTTTTGAAGACTCCGTTTTTACCAACTCTTTATCTATCTACATAATTATAAATTGAAGTCGCTTTTCGTGGCTGTCTGAGTGGCCGCGTTGTTCTTCTAAACTACGCAACGGATTTTGATGCGGTTTTCACTAACATTTAGAGAATTTACTCTGAAATGTTTATAAGTATATAATATTAATATTAAACTTACATATCTTACAGAAATCTCGATGTTTTGTCAAGTCCTAAAACCGTGTGAAGCATGGGCGGGCCGCTAGTAGGTATCTCATAAAAGTCAGCCTAAATGTCCCAACAACCGGTCGGAACAGCTGATTATGCATCCGCCAAGCTTCGTTACTGTATTAGGCAAGGCGGACCCTAACACTGCCCACGCGACGCTTTGATAGCCTAATTTGTATCGCCTTCACTGCCCCTGAGCCTTGTGACAAATATACGAGTAATACCACAATACCTTTGTATGATATATGATGTGGGCATGTATACAGATTTCCTGTTAGAAAAAACAAGTGCTCATGGAAATGATATCATTAATTAAATGCAGCCAGACTAGACTAGCAATTAAATATGACCCAGATAGAAAATGGTCAGAATTTTAACAAAATGTTGCACCTAGATTGTTTTAACGTTTTTGGGTGTGAAGGCATCTCATTTGCTAATTATTTGGGCCGTTGTGTTAGCTAATGTGATTTGAGTCTATGGCTCATTCACAGTGACTGATTACCAAGTCATGCATACATACCGGGTGGCAGGGGACATCGACGTGAAGCCGGTTACCATGGATTCAGTACATGATTCCGGACTCCCAAGCGTTGAAAATTTTTATCGGTTATTAAAAAAAATATCTGCTGTTTCCTACAAAAGTGCAATACCTTCACGGTCAAAATGTATGGAACAGCAAATTTTTTTAAATAACCCACGTAAAATTTCAACGCGGCGGGGTTCAGAATCAGCCAGGGTCGCAGGATGTTTGAAAGAGTTACCGTGGCCTCTGGCACAGGCAACTGAAGGAACACGGGTGGGTTTTAGTCAGTAGAAGTCTGACACGCTCTCCCGCTCTGCCCGGAGCGGGAGAAGTCGTTCGATGATTCCCACCCAAAAAAAGGGGGGTCCAGAATCATGTACTGAATCCATAGTAACCGGATTCGCGTCAATGTCCCTGCCACCCTGTATATGGAGTAGCTACCACGTCTTCCAATTTCTCGAATTATAGGACACGTATGAGGATTTATATTCTACATCGATAAGTATACACTGGCTAGTAAGAAGTAATGTCGTAACAGGTAGATATTTATAGTATAACCTGTCGGTAGACTTTGTTGCTATCGGATGGACTGACAGACACTAGCGACGACGGTGATTGACGACACTTGACGATCAATTAAGTTTCCTTATGTATTAGAATCCTTGTACCTACTTACAATGACTGTTCATGGTTCGTTGGTGTAGATTTAGATTAGTAAATAAATCTTGCATACTGTTTCAAAATTCTATACTATTGAGTTACTGCAATGACTGTTGCAGTTGACAGTACAAGAACTGGCAACGGACATGGTGTACCTAGATGTAAAAAACACTCTAGCTGTCCACAACACAATATTAGCCATTCCGTAACCAAGTCTTTCAAGGAAAAAAGCATAACGCTATGGAATCGCATCGGGGTCAGGATCGCGGATCGCGCGACGCGCTCAGCAGGAAGGCCCTACAAGGCGATACGAGATTACTTTTTATCTCGTACCGTTACGCCATCGGCTCCTCAGTGACATCACTATGTCGCCACAATTACTAACTGTGCGAGGCTTTGAGATCAGCGGACAGCTGTAATAATGTAACGGGAACTTCTTGGGTTGCAGAGGAGGAGATTTCAAATTCATGTTCGTTCTACATTGTTCAATCTTTTACCATGAAATGGTGTCACTTCAGGGCCCTATTTAAACGCACGCGCAATGCTATGACAACGCGAAATATTTGACGAAAAATTACAAAATTGACACCTATTCACGACAGGTGCTGTTCAATTTACTTCATACAATGAGTTGATATCATATCTCAACTTCGGTGCCACCATCGAGTACAAAGCCCAAACTGCGGCCAAGAAACTGGGCATCCTAAATAGGGTGAAGCGATACTTTACGCCTGGACAGCTTTTAACTCTTTACAAAGCGCAAGTCTGATCCTGCATGGAGTATTGTAGCCACCTTTGAGATGGCTCAGCTAAATACCAACTTGCCGCGCTTGACTCGGTGGAATGCCGAGCTAAGAGGCTCAATGGCGACGTAAGACTGGTCTGGACTGGAAGAGTTACCGTGGCCCCGGCACAGGCAACTGAAGGATCACGGATGGGTTTTAGTCAGTAAAAGTCTGACACGCCCTCCCGCTACGCCCAGAGCGGGAGAAGTTATTTGATAATTTCCCATCCAAAAAAAAAGAAAAAAATAGGGATATCAGGATAAAAAGTGCCAAATTTCATCCAAATCCGTTCAGTAGTTTTTGCGTGAAAGAGTAACACACATCCATCCATCCTTTCATCCTTACAAACTTTCGCATTTATAATGTTAGTGAAAGTAGGATATGCGTGTTATATATGTACCTGTTGCTATTTTTGAGCTTAAAGATTCAAGGAAACCATAAGTTTACGTATGAAACAATAAATTCCTTGTTCGAACGTTTAAAATAGCACATTCTCAGTTTTATTACCAAGTAAACAATAAAACGATCCGAGTGTTTAAATAATATTGAGAACGGTTTCTGTGTTACTTGTCCATCAATTTGTCAAAATGTATGTAGACTATGATGGATCGTTTGTAATATTAAAAAGTTACCTTGCCTCACTCAACATCTTGTGTTGTTTCCAAGATATGAGACACTATTATGAAGATACTAGCTGTTGCCCGCGACTTCGTCTGCGATCCAGGATGAAAAGTAGCCTATGTCCTTCTCCAGGTTATGGTCTATCCATGTGATAAATTTCATCCAAATTCGTGCAACCGTTTTAGCGTAACAAACAAACAAACACTCATTTTCGCATTTATAATAATTATTAGTAGTATGTTCTCTTTTTACAACCAAATTGTGTTCACTGGTTTTTACTTTATCTTTGCTAATGAGGTGCGATTAGGATCTTTCATACAGTACCTATTACCAGTATTTACATTTCTACATTGTGGTAAGAAGTCTTCTTAAGGAATTGCATAGTTAAAGACTTTAAATAAGGTAATGGAGTACACGATAGTTATACAAGGTGTAACATAAATAACGCACAACCTCTTAAGGGGTCATTGTACTCATCATTGTGAACAACTTTTACTATGGGACCAAACCTGAAATCCCGAAAAAAAAAAATCAGCTGTTCAGTACATTTATGTTCGCATAACTCGTCAAAATGTAGGGAACAGCTGATTTTTTTTCGCGATTTCAGGTTTGGTCCCATAGTAAAAGTTGTTCATAATGATGAGTACCTACAATGACCCCTTAAGAGGTTGTGGGTTATTTATGTTACACCTTGTATAAATAAGTAAGAAACAAGTAAAAACAGTGATCCATCTCGTGTGAGTCAACGGTTGTGTCATACGGTTCAGAATAACTTTCCTGGGAGCGACCGACAACGACAGGCGTTTTATCTTGCTCCTTTTGCTTTTAAAATACATATGTTTTAATGTTCTGTAGATCTCTGCCACTGACGAGCGAGCGACTAACTAACATCCAGTTACAATGCATACAAAACTAATATTTAAAGTTTTATCCCCGAATCTGGTAGGGCAAAACTTGGGTAATCGGTGATAGTTTTGTTTTTTACTTATAAAATTCGATTCATTGATCAGATTATTTTTTAAATTTACTGCAATATAGTAGACAAAAGAAGCTTTGCTAACTTATATCTAAAAATGTGGCAAATACTATAATGATTGAAAAATATACATTTATCAAGTCAGTAGTAACTTGGTAATATAACACATATTATCTATCACCGAATAGCTGCATATCACCAATTAGCCAAGTTTTGCCCTACGGAGTGAAAACTACTTTGTATTTATAAGTAGGCACCTCAAGGGTCTTGGATTAAGATTTAGTTTTAAAACAGATTCTGATTCAATGGGGAAGGCAACTGTCAAAATGGCGCTGTCGTAGCTAGTTCCCAACACAAGCTAAAAATACAAGGCGTGAGGTAGTTTTATTGTATTTTTGCGAAAATGATGCGTTGTTGTGTTCCTAAATACCCCGAAATTGGAGTCCACCATTTTTCGAGAGACTGTAAAATTAGAAGATGGTGGCTTAAAGCTATTCG
Organism: Fissipunctia ypsillon; assembly: GCA_947568875.1. Classification (NCBI taxonomy): domain Eukaryota; kingdom Metazoa; phylum Arthropoda; class Insecta; order Lepidoptera; family Noctuidae; genus Fissipunctia; species Fissipunctia ypsillon. Next base: position 5,805,360 of record OX387659.1, on the reverse strand, counting down.
TAGCGATTTTGAAAAAATTAAACAGCGGGTCAGTAACATTTTGAAGAAAGTGATTAGGAGGAAATATTTAAGGTTTTAAATTCTGACACTGTCTATATCAAATACTTGATTAAAAATATTGAAATCGCCGAAAATAAAGAAATAGTAAAATAAAACCAAACTCATGAATGAACACGAAATGGAATGAATGAACGAAATGTCAAATTTATTGTAGGCCGTTGGGACCTAGCTATGATTACGCCATCTACAATTGGCTTTGCCCGACCTGCCCCATTGAAATCTCGGTAATATAATCAAAGTTTTTCAGTACCTAACGAATTATTCGAGGGTAGGTAACCACGGTAACCACAACAGCTAAGATGATTTATTGATAATATTTCATCACAGTAAATGCTTAGAACCAGGTGTTTGTATTAATATCTCACTGTTAATCCAGACCTAGGTGACAGGTGGTACCTACTGATTTGCGTTTTCAGCACTTAGGTAACATAATACTTATTATTATACTCACACACTAAATTAAAATGTTTCAGTCCGTAATAGTACATACGTTTAGTAAGTAGTTTTTACGATTTGATAAAACATACAGGGGGCCAACCACCACCTCTTAAAGCAGTATTATTTTAATGTTACTTCAGTGTGAGAAAGAGATGGAGCTATACAGGACGTCTAGCTCCATCTCTCTCCCACACTGAAATAAGATTACAATAATACTGCTTTAAGAGGTGGTGGTCTAGCTCCAGGGTGGCAGGGATATCGACGCAAAACCGGTTACCATGAATTCAGTACATGAATCTGGACCCTCTGCGTTGAAATTTTTCGTCGGTTATTTAAAAAAAAAATTGCTGTTCCATACATTTTGGCCGCGTAGGTATTGCACTTTAGAAACAGCAGATTTTTTTCTAATAACCGACGAAAAATTTCAACGCAGGGGATCCAGAATCACGTACGGAATCCATGGTAACCGGTTTCGCGTCGATGTCCCTACCACCCTGTATAAAACTTCCGGAATAAATTCTCTCAATGATAAAACCGCGTCAAAATCCGTTGCGTAGTTTAGAAGAACAACGTGATCACACAAACATACACGAAAATTTACTTTGATTTTTAATATGTGTGTAAAGATATAGTAATAACTTCTAAGTTCATTGATATCGGGTCTCAATGCTAAATTAAGAAATATCATTTTATACTCACTATTCGATTTAGCAACAATATCCGCCTATCTCTCGGTTCAATGGGTTGGCGAGCTTGTTATCATTCGTAACAACGAATCCAATACAATCTATACAATAGGTAGGAACTCTTATCTACTGAACTTGTGATCTTTGTGACAATTTCAATGAATTTCTACTTGGATCATTTCGTGGGCTTCTTTTGTCGAAAAAGTCTATTATTCTGCCAATCTTGCTCGCTCGGCTTAAGTAACATTTCAGATTTGTTATCTTGCTTCTACAGAAAATTTTGCTCTCTTTTACGAATTACCTACTTATAACTAATAAGATATTTCTTATTCCGAATAAAGTTCTGCGAATTTATGTGAATCACGAATTTTGCTGAATAATTCGAAAGTATATTTTCAAAGTTATCGCAAGACTGAAAGTTCTTTACCATTATTTTACATTAATAATATTAAATGTCGTCTAGCACTGGAAGGTACAAAAGTTCTTTGTTATCAACCCGAGGGAAAGCATTAAGTAATTTATTTTCAACTTTTCGCTTTTTAAGCTAAGCTAAGCTCCTATGGTTTCAAAAACAGTTTAGTAGCGTTTGGAGTCGTTACTTGTTTGTTGGTAAGCAACGTCGTTACTGAAAGGCACCAACGACAATTCCTTTAGTTCACATACGTAAACTCACGCCTACTTCCCATGGGGGTAGGCAGAAACTACAGAACGCCACTTGCTACGATCCTTACATACCCCTTTTTCCTCGTTTACGTTGATACATCTGGTCATACACGCACGCCGGTTGCGAGTACTACTGAACTTTCTGAAGAACATCACCAATAAGGTCACTATACAGGGTGTAAGGGACAGCCCTTCGGAGACTGATGGGGTGAATTCAGTATATCATACTAAAAAAATGACCGGTAGGTACATGAAATTATTTCAGAAACGTATGGGAATGTAATAAACCTGATTTGTTTTATTACCTCACACGCAATGTATGTATCGTTACCGTGGCAAAACGCGCGTGGCGAACGGCAGCGCCGCGAGCGTTCGGCCGCCGAGTATTTCAACATCCATTACTGATTTTTTTATTTTAGCTGTTTTATTTATACATTGAAATAAAGGAATAGTAACTGAAAACACGATAAAAAAAATTCCTGAGAATAATTCCGGTGGAATATTATTCAAAATTAGGAGCTGAATGCACCTTGTTAGTTTGCCGAGGGCTGTCCCTTACACCCTGTATGTCTTCCTAGGGCGTCCCGTCCCGGCGTTTCCACTCACATCTGCCGCGCAAATACCTTATGTAGTCGCGTTTCATTCATCCTCTCAACGTGAGCAAACCATCAAAGCATAGCTGTACTCTTTTCAATTTTTGTCACTACATATTCTCTCTTCGCATCTTCCTTTACTTCAGTTAGGAGATAACACTAAATTACACGCTGAAATAGAAACAATAACAGAAATCATTAATTAAATATTGAGTGAGGTGAATTAATCCTCCAATAATAATCCAATTACGCACAGTCACTGATTCGTGGCATGAAAGCCCATTAGGAGCGAATCTGCTGACTTAAGTAAATTATTCGAACGTTTTCTTGAGAGGTTTTCAATAAGAACAATAAGTACGAATGCCATTATTTTTAAGAAATGGGTAGGTACACCTGAAGCTTCATTTTAGAGCTTTTGAGTTCGCTGATCTCTGAAACTCACTTTGACCTTGCGTCAATAAATGTTAAGTTTAGTAAATACGAATTTAAAAGTTATTTTGACTTAGTAACAGCTGGTAGTAATCTTATTATCGAGTAGGTAAAGTCAACGAAATTAATTGTTAAGCAATTTAACTACCAACTTAAATTGTCCGTATATTCAAATTGCAAGTGTATAACACGGCAAATTGACGTAGGGTGTCACACTGCTTAACCATTATTTTCCCGAAGCGTATATTAGAATTGATACAGCGAGGAAAATGTAACATATTTAAACGGCTATCGTCAATCATGTTTATTAATATGTAGTATTGCATTTTATAGCCATGACTAATTATCATCGATTTAGTAGTTAGGTTAACTATTATAGGTTAACTGTTAGGTTAAATGAATGCATTGTATGGGTAACTATTAAATTGTAATACTGATGACGAACATTATTGTAATCTATATTTTTAGTATTGTTCTCAAGTAAGTGACTTATGTCTTTATTGGGAATAAAGTTTCTTTAAACCGAACTATTATTTATTTTCGGTAATTACAGGAGATTCGGCTACACTTTGCTGGCACTGTCGAGCGTTGTTAAGGCTCAGTGGTGCTATTCTGTAAAGATCCCACCGTGAAAATTTGGGTGAAGTGAGCGTGATGTGAACTGTCATCCCACCTTACTCCACTAGGAATTGAGCTCACTTCAAACTCACTTCACCTAAGTGCTCACGGTGTGATGTTTACAGAATAGATCGGCTGCTTTAATGGGTTTCGACTTAAGGAGTTTTAATAGTACCTTACATACGAGCGGAGAATAGAAAAGTACCTAATTGGACATTTCCGTCATTCCTTTTCTCGGGCTACTACAGAGTTACACAGTAACTTATATATTTTCAAGACTTGGGCCCTTTTTTGTTCTTTCAATACCAAAGAATAATAACATTACGATCAATTTCTATGTAAACTACACTGCTTCTACTACTGAGCATGAGACCCTGGGTTCGATTCTCGGGTCGGGCAGTGTTATTGGGTTTTTCCATCTGGAATTTCTCAGTAGCAGCACGTAGTCTTTAGCCCGATGTGTGCCCGGTTGATGGCAATAGGCTCGCCCCCCCTTACTTATGGCTTGTACACAAAACTGCGATGCGATACGAATTCGCAAGTTTTGTGTGCGAGCCCTTACATGGGACTTAAACATAACTGGCGAAATGTGGGTGTACTACAGGCACATCTCTGCCTAACCCTTCGGGAAATACAGGCGTAATGTTATGTATGTATGTGTTCCATGTAAAGTAAATTCCTCCAAACTTATTTCCAGATGCAACAAGCAGCGTAATAGCAGCAGCTGCGAACGCCCGCGACGGTGGAGAGCTGGCCATCCTGGTGCGAGGTCTTCACGGCAGCAGTGCCAGGCGGGAGGAGTTGCTTCATGCGAAGGGAGCTGAGGATGTTGCCATCTCGCTTTATTACAATGGGAAGAGCAATAAGGGTGAGTACGATAGTGCGGCGATACACGGTTTCAATCTATAGATATGGCCATCCATCCGCATGATATAAACTGTAGAGAAGGTATTGGAAAAAGGTCTACATTTGAAAGAAAGAAAAGAAAGAAAGAAAATGAATTTATTTGGTCACAATGCAAGGCACACAAACAATAGATATATTGTAAATATGAAACCAAACAAAAGAGAAGCAAAATAAAATAAAAAAATACAATAAAATTAAAAATACAATTGTGCGCCTCACGGCTGCATTTCTTCTTTTTCTTTCTATGATATTAGAGGAGTCAGGAGAGCCAAGTTGATCATGATATAAACACGAACAGAAGCTAATATCAAAGTAGCAATATTGAGAGAAAGCGTGAGAATGAATTGCTATCTAAAATGTTAATAAACACGGAGGAAATGGCAACTTAACCACTTCCTCGAAACGGTATGAATTTGCTTTTACGCAGTGGAAACAGGACACATTTTACCTCTGAATGAACACGTAAGCCATTTCTAATTTATATTACAACTAGCAGTGCCCCGCGACTTCGTTCACGTGGAAGTCGTAAGATACACAATATACTAAAATAGCAGCTACATTTTAATAAAACTCCCTCGTCCCCCGACCCGTCGCGTTGCATCGCCCGCCCGCGCTGTTACTTTGTTTTCGCTTAGTGTTTTTTTTGACTTTTTTCTTTTTGCTCGGCTCCCAAGAGTCGTAGCGTGATGTTAAATAGACTTTAACTATCCTCGAGAATTGGGCTACCAAATGCAAAAAGAATTTTTCAAATCCGACTTTTTGTTTACATTTTCATGGGGTTTTTTGCGCGGAACCCTAATTATTTTTCTGAAATAAAAGTAGCCTAAGTTACTCTCCGTAACATCAGCTATCTGCCAGTGAAAGTCTCGTCAAAATCAGTCCAGCCGTTTTTTTTAGTAAAAAGTTATTATTTTGACATTACAAACAGATACTTCAGTTTTATTTATGATATTTGTATACTATAGATATATGTAGATGGATTTTTCGTTCTACGGTTTCCTACGTTCGTAATAATAATTTTTCGTAAACCACTAACTAAAACTAAAACATTAAAAATACATCTTAAACAAAAATATAGTCCATTTCAGCCTAATCTACCCGATTGGGTGAGAAAGAAAAAGTGTACAATTTATGTAGTAGTAACGCCTGAAGGCATTACTGTTAGAGCGGCCACATAATGTGCTAAACGGCCACATTTTGTGCTAAAACGACCACAACATATGTGCCGTAACGAATAAAACCACTCAGTTGTATTACCTACAGCTACTTGTATACTTGTTCATTGGGCAAACGGAGAAGCTTTAAGCGGGAATTTAAATATTCAGATAGAATTTATGATCCATCGCAGTTTGTCGTCTTGAAAAAATGTCATTGATATCTTTGAATTCGTAGACATGAAAAGCGAAATGCATTTATGCCATCGCTATAAGGAACAAGTTATGTCGTAAATATGATTGAAGATATGCATTCAGTTATAAATAACATCTCGGTTAAACAAGCTTGTCATTTAACTAATTAAATTTACTTCAGCTAAAGTGAGTTAAACTCACAGTTAACAAGAGGTAAATGATGATCGCTTTGTAGGAGTAGGAATCTTTCAAAAGGTACTTACGCTTTTATTAAGTTTATAGCTGAATCTATATACTTACTCTCCCTTTGACTCATGGCCTTTTCATCACCTTCCTGGCAGATAATTTCTTCCGTAATTCTGTATTTAATTCTGTAATGTTTCTATTTATTATGATATCTGTTTGTAGATACTACCTCAGTAGTGCCTTCTCAGAAAGTGCCAAATAGACCTTTAAGTATAAAAAAAAAATATTCACTCCTTGTTTTGACTATGTATGTTAACCTAACTTCTAAATATTTTCGATTGTCCCAGTGTCCTTGGAGAGCCTCCATGGTGGTCACTTAAAGTCCGTATCCTGGGGATTGGGCGAGCATCCCCGAGGCACCCTGGCTCTGGTCATCACTCCCAGCAGAGTGAAGCTGGTTGCGGGCTGCAAACCCCTTCACTGGCACACCATGTCCGGCAGACACGATATGCTGGCGATGTTGTCTAGTCAGAAAATGAAACTGGTAAGTAACAGCTCTTTGGATTTTTGTCGTACCTAATAACACGATTATTCGAGAAGTCCAGGCAGCGGTATCAACTAAGTTCGAAACAAGTAACATTTTCGTTAGTTGGGATTTCAATTTTACTTGAGTAGCTAGTTTTTATTTTCAAGCACCCTTGAGCAAAGCCCAATCTCACGATATTGAAGAGTGTGCTTGAAAATTTCTAGGACTTTATTTAAAAACTTATTAACCCTTTTAATAAATGGAAAACCATGAAAGTGGAAATCTTATTTTAACATATTCATATTTATAAAAAAAAGATTGTTCTAAATGGTTTAGAAGCTACCTACTAAAATTGCTTCTGTAATTTATGAAAGTCTGTCAATATTCTTACAGTACCACGAAGAAAATGCACCAATAGAAGTATACAATAGTGAAAGAGCAGTTCTAGACTCTCTTAACTGTGACCACCACGAAGATACTATGAGGCCGCCAGCTCTTACGACCGTAGAAGAAACTGATTTCGAAGAAGTTAGAGACTTCATGGCGAAAGATGCGAGGAGGAAGCGAGAGGAACAGATGCAAGGAGACGATTACAGAGGAAACTATATTGATCCTAACATTAATCTGCCGCAGCCGGCTCCAAACAGAGGAGATATACCTTCGAACGCTATTGAATCTTGTGATGGTAAGAGTTATTCTAAATGTTTTGTCTATTTTATTATTATTATTTAATTAACAGGCAGGTAATGCAACGCACACAATAGTAAATTATTGTTCAACTAACTATATATACTAGGTACAGTTACGAGCATAAATATATTACTACGAACAGCTCGGCAATAATATCTGATTTCATGATTCATCGATGGGTGACGGCAAACATCATTTGTGGAAGGCATATAAAAGTGGCACATTTCTTTTTTCTTTGTACTACCATTATTTAAAAAGATAGAGACCTATAAACAAAAATATGCAGGGTGGCTCGATTCAGGTGTCCGGTGTGTGTAGTAATAATATATTTATGCTCGTGATTGTACTAAAATATATACAAAAACAAAAAGATTCTAAGGCGTCAAAGTACTTTTGATCTATCTACTTTTGTTTATTTGGAATCAATAATAAGTTTCCAATGATCTATGCTCAAAACGAAAGAAACTACAGTCGGCTTTTTACTGCTGAGCTTCCTTCCCCAAGCATTGTCACAATTATTTCTATTAATAGAATCTCAAACACTCCTCTTATTATTGTGTTTCATCTTGCAGACGAAGTAATCCGTCAGCTGACTCTCCTTCGCCAAACGATCGAGCTCCTTCGGCGCGAGGTCGGTGAACAGAAGGGTATCATCGACAACCTGCGCACTCAACTGCGTCAGTGCTGCAACCGCGTGCCCACTCCGCCACCTGTTGACAGATGCACTGGATCTTCATGCTATCCTGGTTATTAAATATTACTTTGAAAAACCATATATTCAATAAATAATAGTCTTGCCAGTTTTAGAGCACGGCGAGTAGGTTATTGAAAATATTCAAGAGCTTTCAGTTTTGCATTTGTCGAAATTCTAGGTTTTGGCGTATTGTCAAAGTAGTATAGAAAAAAAAAGGTTTTGTTTTTGTGTAAAGTTTATTTTATAACAGTAAGTACAGAGTAGTTAGTAGTATCTTTAGAAATGATTTGTAGGATCTTCCATAGTTTTGTCTTGAATTTCGTATTTATTACACAATTTAACAGTAATATTGTATGAATCTCATGAATCGTCTTTCTTAACATTAATATTTTGTACTTTAGAATTAAGTAACACGTATCCTATATTAACATTCTCATTACAATTATTAATAATGTTAGCTTCATTAACTTTAGTAACATTATCTAGTTCTTGCCATATCACATCCTTATCTAATTTAAGGTGTATCAAGCAACTTATATATTCAAAGTGTGGGTTATTATTAAAAGTATTCTTTTAAAATCGCGTTTTATTTCATATAGTTCGCACGACCATATATTGAGCTATACATTTCCAGTATGAGCTGACCTTTCATTGTACGGGATGCCTATACAATGCGAGGTTAGCTAATTCTGGAAATATATAGCTTGATACATCGACGTGTGTACTAGTCCATATGTGTCAGAACATTGTCTGCCTACAGAGTCGCGTGTCTCGCCCACCGAATATCAAGTTGCTTGATTAACCTTATTCATATTTGTGAATGAATAACTAGATATGTCAATTATAACGATGTCGGGATGATTGGTGGCTCTGTAGGCGAAAGTGTAATGATTTTCCTTGTACACCGTAATTTAGGTAAATTAAGACAGTCAACGTTGGGTTTGTTTGAGTTATTTTTAAATAATTTTTTGTTTGATATTAGAAATTAATTGAGGTCTTGATCTCAATTTTCTGGGTTGAGTTCAAAACTTACCGTAGCTATTATTTAGAAGTTTGAAAAGAAAGATAGTTATTAATTTGATAAAGACATTATCGTTCCAACGCAGCATTAAATCAGTAGTTTAGTGACGTCATAATAGATACATTATTAGTTAGCTTAGAACATATTGAAAATGTAGTAATTTTTTACAATTAGATGAAAAACTCGGCTAATAAGAAACCATCCTTATATAAGAAATTGACAACAGTGAATAATACACACAGAGATACACACATTTTCAACTTTGGTTATCCTAATAAGGCAATAGAAAAAAACTGTGGGTAGGTAAATACTACAGAACGCCACGTACCCCTATCATCATGGTGACAAACCTTTTCGAACCATGTTATCGATACAATCGTATGATACAGGCGTGGAATGCCGGAACACAGCCACTGGGTACGACTGCGGCTCCTGTCCGCAAGGCATGGAGGGCGACGGCAAGAGATGTAGACCCATCACCTGCAACAGACGACCCTGTTCACAAGGTAAGTGACACTTACATTGAGCTAAACGGTGCTGATCCATGCGTCATGTTCGTGAACGGCCGTCAGTTGGGACTGGTCATCTCTTAGCTGCCAATTTTTATAATTATTATTTTTTTGTTTTTTTTTTTTTGTTTCTGCTCTGGACGCTTTTCACGTGTTCGTCTTTTATACATTGTTCTCACATTTAATTATAAATTCAACATAATGGTAACTAATATTTTTGTAACAATATAATTAAAAAGAGGGTCCATGGAGTTTCTTGCCCGTTCTTCTCCATAAGAACAACCTACTACGCTTTGGAATGGGCAACTAGCTTCATGTCTCTGACCGACTCCTTGAAAATTCAACAGTGCCTGTAAATAGATTAACTGAAGTAAATGCTTTCAGTTTGATACTAGACTTTGTCGTTAATAACAATTATTGGCAGATGAAAGGGGAGACCTAAATCCAGCGGTGGGTGATCCGGGCTGAAATGATGATCATGATGATGGAGATACGAACAAGTGAATGTTAACGATAAAGAAAACGTTTTAATAAATCTTTTGCCTGATTGGAATGATGATGCTTATAAGAAAGAGTCTTTTACTCAAACGAAGTAGGCCGTCTTAATAGTATAAGCGATCGTCGAGATTAATTGTTTGGAAAACCGGAAAGCAGACGCCTTCTGTGGGCGCGTCGACGCGTTCGAATCCGCCAAACAAAATTAACTATTGAAATAATCAGATTAGTGCAATGTAAATCTTTATGATCCTGCTAGGATCACAAAAAGCATGGTCTTATATAGGTATACCTACTTATATATTTATCGTCACTGAGTTTTGGCAAAACTCCAAGTCCAGATGCTAACTGGCTGTTAACAAAGCTACTCGCAGTTGTAACATTAGGTTCAAAGAACCATTAACTGCTATTGTTATTAGATACCCGATATCGTCTAATGCGCAGGAGCAGCTTATCACTTTATCAACAAAATGACGCGCGTACTCTACCTATCTATGTACACCTGTGGTGCTATTCTGTAAAGATCCCACCGTGAAAATTTAGGTGAAGTGAGCGTGTGTCATCCCACCTTACTCTACTAGGAATTGAGCTCACTTCAAACTCACTTAACCTAAGTGCTCATGATGTGATGTTTACAGAATTGACATGCTGGTTATAAGTGCAGAGAAAGTTTACGAAAAAAAAAGATCTCTTTTGGCATAGTCAAGGCAGGTTGTGACAATATATTTTATGAAGAGCAGCTTGGAGCAATGGTGGCCCAGTGGTAAAGGCCGCGATTCACGAGTTGTGGGTCGTGGGTTCGAACCCAAGCAGGCGCACTTTGTGTAAATTATTTCATCACCACTGCTCTCAAAACTGTGAAGGAAAACATCGTGAGGAAACCGGCATGTCCTGGAACCAAACATTCGAAGACATGCGACATCTACCAACCCGCACTGGGCCCAGTTGGGGGATAAGGCCCACTCCCTCTCAAAGAAAGAGAAGGCCTATGTTCCAGCAGAGGGAACATTATCGACTGATTATGATTATGCTCTGTCTTATGAATAGTGCTGGTAGTAGGCCTAAGAGTCGGTCGTAGGTTACGGAGATGATAAGCAGCAGTTATGTTTTGTCATGATTAAACATTGTACTCGTGCCAAAGTTGATGAGTTTTATCTGTTCCAGTGGAGCGCTGCGTGGACACGGAGCAAGGTTACCGATGTGAGAGATGTCCGGGACGATTGACCAGCGATGGGCAAACATGTCGCACCGCCTGCAGTGCCAACCCTTGCTTTGGTGGACGTGAGTACTAAGTATAACAAAAAATACGGTTTGATAAAAATATGTAAAGAATATAATTATCTGCCTACCCCCATGGGAAGAAGGCGTGAGTTTATGTATGTATGTAAAGAGTTGAACTGTTTTTTCTTTTGAAAGGTGTCCAATGTCAGGACTTGCCGGATGGTACCTACCGGTGTGCCTCTTGTCCAGAGGGTTACCATGGAAACGGAGAGAAATGCTACAGAGTGTCGTGTCGCCAGAATTCTTGCTACCAAGGTAAGTAGTTAATATGAAGTACTTTACTCCTGTAATAATTTCTAGAGCTTTTTTGCATACAGTTGCGGTAAGCTCAGTATTTTTGATACATTGGTTCTGAAATCATAGCTAACAATTTCCATTCCTAATCTCCAGGAGTAGAATGCACGGAGACAGCATCAGGTCCCCGTTGCGGAACTTGTCCTGCTGGCTTCAACGGCAACGGACAACAGTGTCAACACATCTGTGACTCCCACAGACCCTGTGGGACTAGACGGTGCAGTCCCAAGTCCAGCAGTCCATACTACGAATGTGAAGGATGTCCTAAAGGATTTGATTGGAATGGTAAGTGATAATAAGGACTAACATGATATTCTGCTAAGCTGTCTGTAAAAGGCATCACCTGGCAACAATGTTAGGTACAGATGATAGTGATCATGGTGAGCCTAAAAGCAAAAGCAGTTGTTGCTGCATAAACTCGAGACAATGTGCACCAATTTCCAGTTGCTTTAATTGCTCTGGATTGTGAATTGGATGCTGTAAACGTTGAAAGAGACTATTACTCTTTCACAACCACCATAATTTGAAAAATATTCTTTTTTCTTCCAGGATTTTCTTGCGTTGACATAGACGAATGCGACCTCATACGTCCTTGTGACGAGGTCGTGTCCTGTCGGAACGAAGAAGGCGGCTTCACTTGCGGAGCCTGTCCCGCCGGGTACGAGGGTAGCTCCGGATGGAGAGGATCCGGCAGTGAGCGGCGAAGGGAACAGTGTGTTGACGTAGACGAGTGTACTGACGGACGAGCCAATTGTCCGAGAGGCAGGCTGTGTGTTAACACTCCGGTAAGATTCTTAAGAGTCAGCAATCTACTTGGCGGCAGTGCCAGCCAGAGAAAGTTCACGTTCTAATCTTAGTCTCAATCTGTCAAATATACCTCAATTTTTTTTTTATCGCGACTAGATTTCGAACGTTTTTAATTACGAGAACTAGCTTTCAGAGACTTGCGACCATTCTGAATGGTAAGCTTTACAGAACATTTAAAATATGAACGATTATAGGTATAGTTTAGCTTCCACTGCCTTTAAGCATTACTTTGTTAGTTAGATACCTAAGTACGTATCCATGAATACATAAATTGTATATTTCTTTGACCTTTATGTTCACTTGCTTTTCTTTGATTTTGTTTTAATTTTTTTTTTACGTTCTGCACTCAATTGCAATTTCAGACTTTATAATATCCATTATATCTTAACATTAACTGTTTTGTAAATTAACATGTCCTTTAAAATAGAGCCGGGTGATCAGTAACTCAGGACCCTCCTACCTCAGACACCTTTCTCTATTTAAGATTGTGCATTTTATTAACCAGTGCCTGTAACATGATGTTGAGATAAATAAAGGTTATGATTATGAATGGTTACTTGATGCGATCGTTATTTTGAAGATAATATATTCACTTTTCACTCATTTTCTCTAGGCTTAAAATGAATTCCTTTCAGGGTTCCTACACGTGCGTGCCATGTGGAGGTAACTACTACGTGAACACGACGCGGCCGTGCTTCGGTCCGGGCGAGCTCGTGCAGCGCTGCGACCCCGCGCGCTGTCGCCGGTTCAACGCCGTGTGCGGCTACGGGTACAAGTGTGCCTGCGCGGTACGTATATTGTGGGTAGCTACTACGTGAGCACGAAGCGACCGTGCTTCGGTCCGGGCGAGCTCGTGCAGCGCTGTGACCCCGCGCTCTGTCGCCGGTACTAGAAATCAATCAATCAATACTGACCTGTCAAGACTACGCAACGATCCGGTTCTTTCGACCAGTTCAGTCGATTGATTGGGTCACACTTTCACTCCCACAAACTTCGTTCACGAAGTAGTCTAGTTCATACGATACTCTTTGTACATACGGTCGCACCGATCGCAGGTCATCGGGTCACTGATTGATTGAACTGAAATTGTTTACTTTGGTTCAATGCGTCACATGACATAAACAAACAAATCTTCGCAGTAAACTTTAGTTCTTATGTTATAAAGAGCATATTGGTATCGTTAGTTTCGTATCTACTTAGGTCTTGTTGTCTCAGTCACACAATGCAGCGGCCAGCGAAGTGACGTGCCACGTGGCCGCCCGGCTCTTCCTGCTCACTCGACTCCTCGATTGAACGATCGAATAATTTCCGTCGTAGTGACCCAATCATTCACGCGGATCTTGAGAACCGTTTCATTAGATATGTTCAATCGCAAAAGACACATTTCTAGCCAGTACAACGCTGTGTGCGGCTACGGGTACAAGTGTGTCTGCGCGGTACGTATACTGTGGGTAGCTACTACGTGAACAGTACTATGGTCTATTCCAAAGGTATCTGTTGAATTGGATGCCAATTTTGTAGTGCCACTTACAAACTGAGTGCTTTGATTTGATTATTTGAATATTTAAACCCATAATTCTAATTTTATATCACCTTAAATATGTGTTTATTTGATAATAATTGAGGTTGATTTTATAACCTCAATTTTCATCGATGATTTTTCAATAATAATTTAATAATGTTATTTAAACAATAATTGTTAAAACCTTGTAAGTAGAGACGAGTGTGCTACATAATCTATTTAGTGAGTGATTGCGTAATAATTCAAACTTGAACAGGGTTTGTTTACACGTTCAAGATATACTTTTGGACCAGACTATACACTTAGGCTGAGGCCTCATTAGTGCGTTGCGTTGCGTCGTCGCAACGGATCAACGCATTGTATGCCGACGTCGCAACGCAAGAGGGCGACGCTCGCCATCACAGCGCAGCGTCTCAGTGTGGAGTTTGCCCCTCTAGCAGTGGGACACTGTTTGTCGTCACAGCGCATCACCCTCCTCCGCTTCACCTCTCGTCCGTCGATCCGTTGAAACATCGCATGCGACGGCGCATCACATAATGTGGCATGTCACAAAAAAATGTATGTAAAATGACGCAGCGTTGACGCTGCGACGACGCAAAGTAACGCAACGCACTAATGAGGCCTCAGCCTAATTGGTGAAACTTCACAGACTTTAATATACCTAACTATACTGCTCGTCGGCAGAAAAATGTAGTAAGTACTTCCCCGGACAAGTACCTTTACATAAAGCTACTACTCATCGTCAAGCCGTGTAATATTCACTAGGCAAGTATTTACGGGCGAAACGTGACGCTCGACATGTTGGCAACGTTTCATAACAGCGGGCGACGTTGTCGGGGGGAGCTTAACATGACGACCCTTTGTTTATAAGGCAGACAACGATGATAAAGAAAAGTCCCGCCCCTTCCTTGCTCGAGCCAGCCCGCGCCGCTGAACCTGTATCTTCAAATTCGTCCTCAAATAATCTAAATCCGATCCAGCCTGCCCCTTGCTGTCCTCCCCCAGCGACACCCAGCCGAGGTCCGTACCGCACAGCGGGTGCCCTTAGCGAGTAGTCGCTTAGTTTTATGCCCTGGCTGGAGGCCTTACTTTATTGAGGCACCCACAGCCAATCCCGGTTAAGCAGCCGACAACCTCCTAGGTTGTCCTGCGAGATGCCAATAAAAAAAAGAAAACTTGTTTCTATTTGACGCTTGGCGCATATCCAATATCTGTTGCCTAACTTTGGGCGTAAAATATCCAACTTTACCAAATTATCGTTCATCTGGACAAAAACGTCTTTTCCAGTGAAATAAGGTGGGTTGAGAAGTAATAAAAGTGTCATACTAACTAAACTGGTTTGCCTAACAGCAGCCTAAACTCCATTTGTAATAAGATTAGAAATTTAACGCAACCTTTTCTACAGTCCGTTCAACCGATTTTAACTTCTATTGCGTTGGAGGCATGACAAATGGCATCTGCAGTAAATAGTTGGTAATGACACCACGTTTTTGCTTTTAATGCCATCCTTAGGTCTACGGAATAGAAGTCAAAACAGTTGAACGGACTGTAAAAAAGGTTGCGTTTTTCTAATTTTAATTCAAATGGAATATATTTGCCTCAGTGGTCCTAAGAATGCGCGCATCTATTTTCTCGGGCTAAAGTAATTCCATCTCAATGAGAAAAACTCCATTTCATCCGAAATATTTCACTGGATACTTTTATTCCAGACCGGCTGGGCAGGCAACGGTACAGTCTGTGGTCCCGACAAGGACCTGGACGGTTACCCAGATCACCAGCTAGGCTGTTCCGAACCTCGCTGCAAGGCTGACAACTGTCCTGACGTCTCCAACTCTGGACAAGAAGACGCTGACGGCGACGGCGTTGGAGACTCTTGTGACCCTGATGCTGATGGTGATGGTATTGCTAATTTGCCGGTGAGTGGCTTAGATTTCATGGTATTATTAGCTCAGAGTAAGAAATATAGAGATAGTATAGGAGACTACTCGCTGCGAGGCTGACAATTGTCCTGACGTCTCCAACTCTGGACAAGACGCTGAAGGCGATGGCGTTGGAGACTCTTGTGGTCCAAATGCTGATAGCGATGGCAATGTTAATATAGATTTAAGAAGTTGGTAAACTTAAGTTCGAAAGTTTGATGGTGACAGTTTAAAAGAACGGTGGAATGTAGGTTTCGTAAAATTGCCGGTGGCCAATGATTGAAGCAGTGTTGACTATATTTAAATCATTTGTGTATTAATTAATTTATTTTATTTATATAATCGCTTACAATTACTATTATTACAATTATTATTTCCTTTATTACAATAAATACATATAAATTATATTTTTAAATATTAGAATATAAATATTATAAAAAAACATTTAAAAATATAAAAAATAGTAGCCCACCGGTATCGGGAACAGGGTCCAAGCTACCGGCGGTCAGGGCTCCAGAGAGAGGAACCTCCTAACAATGCGAGCCGTGTCCAGAAGTACCGCTTTCTGAATCAAGCCCTTAATCCAGCTGCCCAACGAGAGCCTCCTTAGGTGTTGGTCGAGGCTCTTGGCAATTAAGCCATTGGCTGATACGACTATCGGCACAATGATCGCTGAGTCCACATCCCACATGTCGACAACCTCGCGGGCCAAGTCAAGATACTTGATTTGTTTATCTTTCTCGGCTTTCACGAGGTTCACGTCATGCGGGACAGTTACGTCAATTATCATTGCGCGCCGCTCTATTCGATCCACCACCACTATATCAGGCTTATTGGCAACAATAGTCCTGTCAGTGATGATGGATCGATCCCAGTACAATGTGATATGTCCATTTTCGAGAACTGGGTCGGGCACATACCTGTAGTACGGCACATCCGATTCCACGAGACTGTATTTCAGAACAAGTTGCTGATGGATAATCCTGGCTACAAGGTTGTGTCTATGCAAGTACTCTTCGTTAGCTAGACGAGAACACCCGGAGATGATGTGTCGGATTGATTCTCCCGGACGGTGGCATGCCCGACAGATGTCAACCGTGCCGTCCTTCACAATAAATCTCCGGTAATTGTTCGTCATGATAACTTCGTCCATAATTGCACAGACAAAACCTTCGGTTTCCCCAAAGAGGTCACCAAAACGCAGCCAGGCTACGGACGCTGGGAAATCTACATCGGGTTCATGTAGGACCCGGAAAAAGCGTCCGTGAAGCTCCTTACTCTGCCATACCTCCAGGCGATCGTTCGTGTCAAGCACTACAGGCTTGCGCCAGTTCTCTTTAGCCAAGGAGAGCGGGGTGAGGCCCTTGTCCACTGCGACCACATCTCGATGCATCCCCACGTCGGCTTCAAGGAAATATTCCCTGAGACTGCATATCTCGCGATTGTGGAGGGTCTTGACATTTAAAAAGCCTCGACCTCCACACTTTCGCGGGATATACAGTCTCATTACCGATGATTGTGGGTGATGCATTCGATATGCAGTCAGCAGCGTACGGACCCTCCTATCCACGGCATCTAGTTCGGTCTGAGTCCATTTGAGTATGCAGAAAGAGTACATCAAAACCGGCATGACCCAACCGTTGGAAGGCGCGCACCTTGTTTCCGCCTGATAGAAGACTATTAAATACTTTCTTAAGGCGGCCAAAGAAGCGCTCCTTCAACTATTGCTTCATGTCAGCAGCATTAATGCCCAACGCTTCCGACATACCCAAATACTTATATGTTTCGGTTGCGGAGAGGGCTCTAAGGTTTATGGAATCCGAGAGTTGGGTTCCCTCGGATTCCACAATTTCCCCTCGCTTTACATGCATGACCGCACATTTGTCCACACCAAATTCCATCCTGATGGCGCTACTGAAAGTTTCAGTTACTTTCAGTAGCTCCATCAGTTGCAAATTGTTGGGGGCAAAGGGTTTTAGGTCATCCATGTAGAGGAGGTGAGATATAACCTGACCACCTCTCCTCAGCCGATAGCCTAGACCAGAACCCTCCAGCAGTGTGCTTAGGGGATTCAAGGCTAAGCAGAACCAAAGCGGACTCAAACTATCACCCTGAAATATGCCTCGCTCAATCCTTATCGGCTCGCTATTCTTCTGGATATTTCGACATCCTGGATAGCGAAGGACCGTCCTCCATTGCCCCATACACGACATCAGGAAGATGCGCAGAGTTGCATCTACTTTATACAGCTCTAGCACCCTCATGAGCCATGTATGTGGCACCGAGTCATAGGCCTTCTTATAATCTATCCAACATATCGACAGATCCTTTCGGGAGCGACGAACCTGTTGGCTAATGGCCATATCAATGAGGAGTAGCTCCTTAGTACCGCGGGACCCATTCCTACATCCATTTTGAGAGGCAGACATGATGAAGTTTGTGTCTATATGTTTGTTGATTTTAGCTCTCAAAATGGATGTAAGAACTTTATAGACCGTCGGTAAACACGTGATCGGCCTATAATTTTTGGGTTCCGCGGTGCTACCTGATTTATGGAGCAGGTGGGTAATTCCTGTTGTTAGGAACTGGGGTAGCGAACCAGACTCCAAAGCAGCCTCGTACGGAGCTGCCAAGCGAGCGTGCGATCTTGTAAACCATTTGATCCAGAAGTTGTGCAGCCCGTCCGGCCCTGGAGACTTCCAGTTAGGTAACGGACGGACTGCACGAGCTACATCTTGGGGGCAGATGGTAATAGCCCCCATTTCTGGTATTGGATCGCAGGCTCGCTCGACTTCCCGAGCCCAGTCACCTTCGGTGTGGCTGACAGGCACCGACCAGATACTGCGCCAGAAAGAGCACATAGTATCATCATCCGGCAGGCGCGTGTCAGTCACACCTTGGTCCGGCCGCTCCCAAGTCCTATAAACCCACCTTTCATCACTCTGAAAGGTGCGGTTCTGGGTGTATCGCTCTACTCGCCTCTTATACCTACGAATACGGTTCGCCCATGCATACACTTTCTGCTTCAGGAAGTCGATGCGCTCTGTGACACGGGACATATAGTCCTGAGGGCTAATATTGGTCCCTGAGAACGCCCGCCTCACAAAACGCACCACTCTAGGGCGAGTATTGCCCTCCCTGAAGCAAATTAGTTTGCCGATGAGCGATCTGGCCTCACCAATACGGCGCTCAATTCTGCACTGCCAAGCTGGTACGGCTGGTGTCGGTCGTGTGGCTCTAGAGTCATTACCAAATTTGACGTGAGCTACACGACATGCCGCTACAGCCGCGCTGTACAGAATTGAATGAGTATCAGTGAGGTCTTCGCAGTCATCAAAATAGTTTGACAACTGTATTATTATTTATTATTAATACAATTTTGTTTTACTTGAATTAGCAAAAACCTATTGCAAATGATTGTTTTGTGGATCTGAAAATATAGACTGCGTGAGGTGTCATATAAATCATGTTAATTAGGTATAAAGCTGTAACTTTTTCAAAAATAATCAAGTTTAAAATATGTGTAAATCTGTGTATCTGTGTGAATGTCAACGAGGCAAAAGGAGTATGTAAGGATCGTAGCAGGTGGCGTTCTGTAGTTTCTGCCTACTTCCGAGGCGTGAGTTTATGTATGTATGTATGTAAAATCTATGTACGCACAATAAGTAAGCCTTTGGCTTTTTTAACCATTTAATTTCGAAGATGTACTTTGCTTTAAAATAAAAATTCCTGACGTAGCTTAAAATGTTGTTTAAATGTTAGATTTGATTGGCTAAGCTGCCAAGTCAGCCGTAATCCCTAACACAATGAAGGCACAGTTTTCTTCTACAAAATATTGTTTAGTTCTAGAAACGCACGATAGGTATATTTTCTCAAAAATATTCGTGAGAATTTCGTCTTTTATTTATTTGTTAGTAGCAGATGGCTTAGACGACTCGACGCCTTTGTTCTTGTTTTTTAGAGTTCTCATGCAAATAAGATTGTTCTCTACATCTTAATAATTGAGACCATTGTCTCAAAGACCTTACTGTGCTCTAATAAAATCCCGGGCTTACAATATATTAGAATATTACAGTACCTACTAAATTATGCACATTTTCACAAAGCTCGGAGATAAAAGAATTGTAGAAGTCGAAGGACTTAATGACGGAGAGACAATAACCGCTGTCTTATTCATAACGAGAACATTTAATTAATACTTATTGTTTGTAGCAGGCATGTAGGGAGGATTCCGTCGAATACAAAGAACGAAAAAAAATTGTTAAGAAAATGGACTTGGAGAAAATTTACAGACTTTTAAAACTACGAAAGTGTTTAGAAAACAGCAAATAATGCATTTTTGCATAGTTCAGCTTTAAATGTACTCGCTCTTTATGCTGAAAGGTATTTTATCTACTCTCTTATCGTAAAATTCGAATTATAAACTTCGTAACGAGTTTATATTGACATACTTTGTAAACACAATATCGAAATTTATAAATATAATCATTATTAGAACACCTTTTCTCTAACAAAATAATGATATAAAATATTTTTTTACCAATACTTAATTATTTTTTTCTAATGGAACGCATATGCGGCACGCGCCATTTTTATAGCATTACAAAAAAGTTTTGATTCCAATTTTTACTTGTCTGTGGTAGCGCCCTCTTTAGTGCATGCGCGGTAATGTTTCGTGGGTACATTTTTATTCTTGCAAATGTCTAAATCAGTGAATGTGAAGAAAATTTGACTCCACCCGATATTTTAGATGCGGCGATGGAAATGACTCATAATCTGTTACCAGCAAAGTCGAGAAAATTATACACACGATAAATGCTATCACGACGTTATGGCATGGAAAATGCAAAAAAAGGCTACGATCTTTTATTTAATAGGTTCAATCCCAATGTATGACAGTAGATAAAGTAGTGTATGAAACTGCATATAACTAGGTATTAAAACACTCGTGTGATACTATTAAAAACTTCTCCTACGGCTCGGTTTTTAAACACTGACTCGTGTCATACCTCTCATTATGCAACAGTTTCATAATCTACTATTAGAGTTGAATTGTGTGTGTTGGTCAATTTCGTAAGCGTTATTTTTGTACTTTGCAGACATCAAAATTTATATTAGCACTAATTTACGTACATAATATACTTTTCCAAGCCTCACAAACATGGTGTAATCGAATTTAAGGCAAAAGTATTTCTTAGGACAACTGCCCCTTGACTCCTAACCCTGACCAACTGGACCGCGATGAAGACCGCAGCGACAAGCGAGGTGATGCGTGTGACAACTGTCCTCGAAGGTACAACCCTGGACAAGAGGATACTGATGGAGATGGGCACGGAGACGTCTGCGATCCTGACATGGACAATGATGGTAAGGAGAAACAGTTTTTTTAATATCTAACTAGCGACCCGCCCTTGCTTCGCACGGGTTTCACAATTTGACAAAACACGACTTCTGGAATATTTTTTTTAAATGATGATGAAAATCGCATCAAAATCCGTTGCGTAGGTAGTTTAGAAGAACAACGCGGTCACATAGACAGACACGAAAAGTGACTTTAATTTACAATATCCATAGATGAATAGAATACGAATATAAGTAAGTTTGCGTTTGGTCACCTTTTCAGCTGGTGGTAAACGATGATGCGGTGGTCGATGGAGTACTATTTAGTAGAAGTCACCAATTCACTCAAGATTCCTTGCCTTATTTTTTAGTACTTACACATACCCCTATTTGAAGGCATAATTTAGGTGACATTAAAATCGAATTTATGAATCGTTTTACTTACAAATTGGTTTTCAGGCCCTGAAGCTCGTAAGCGAATTTGTCTGTTAACGCTATTCCTAAACGAATTGAAACGTTGGCTATATAAAGCAGAGAATATAATATGGATAATATTCATAAATCATTCATCAATAAAGTATAAAATAAAACTGATTTTCATTCTCACCCTACCTCACAAGAGCTTAAGGTCACAAAAATGTTGGCTTTAATTCAGCATTAAATTCCCTTCAACATATTCAATATTTATTCATTAACAATGTCCTTTGTCCAGGTATACCAAACGAGATGGACAACTGTCCACGTCGCTACAACCCGGCTCAAGAAGATTTAGACAACGACGGCGTAGGCGACGCTTGTGACAACTGTCCTCGTATACGGAATTCTGCGCAGGAAGATGCTGATAGAGACGGCGTGGGTGACAGCTGTGATAGCGATGTTGATAGAGATCAGTAAGTACCTACATTCAGTCTTGAAGGTAGTCAAGTTAAGCAACAACAAAACCCTGAAGACATACGCCCGAAGCCAGCTCTTGCAACAATTTTGCGGCAGGTAAAATTTGATGCGATTTTGACTTGAATATAATTATGTGGTTTAGGCTGCGTTGGCTATATGAGAAGACTACGCAATTACAAGCACATATAGTTTATTTCTTTGACATGGTTTGTACTATAGGTAGTGATAGAAATTAAAAATTTCGTATCAATTTCCAAATTACGGAAAAGTAAGATAAATAAATGAATATTTATTAACAAATTATTGAACGACCCTTTTATTACAACAGAGAAAGAGGCTTTCACATACTTATACGATTGATGTTTGGCCAGGAATAGAAGTAGAAAGAAATATTGTTCATTCTTGTGCCAAATAGCGTGTTAACCTAACAATCCATGAACTGAGAATACCCAAATACTCCGAAATATTTTATTCCCAATTTCGATGTTCCGATTTTCAAAAGTCCGAATTTCATAATACCTAAGAATTATAATGTCTATTAATAAAAATCACGAAATTTATTTTACCGTAAGTCGTAAATGCGATTTGTTTGTTTTCCGATTTTCATATGTTCGAAGAATCGAATGCTCGATGGGTTTTCGGTCCGAAAAACGACATTCCGATTTTCAATACTTCGAATAAACTGCTAAAATTAAGATTCTGATTTTGATTCAATTAGTATAATACCTATGGGATATTAGTGACAGAAACGAATCGTTGCAAAACCGATTCCACGTGGTCTTGTATACCTACCCCTAGAGTGTAATTTAAGCCCGCGTAGGCACGGAGGGGCGAGGCGGGCCGCGAGCTGAGGAGCAGGTGGTTTTATCGCCCGCCGCCGCGGCCGAAGCTGCGGTGGTGAGCGTTAAAACCATCTGCGACGATAAGCTCGCGTAGGACCGCGACCGCCGGAACCGTGACAGAAACCATGCCTGCTGCATGTTGCATACTGCATGCTTGCTGCATGCATGGCTGTGCAATCAGTGTTTTTGATTAGGATTCTGATTTTTTTACTATAAAAAAGGAAGATTTTGTGAAAGCGGCCGCCGAGCGCCAGATCCCCTCTATCGTTGGTGAATCATTTGGTTTAGGTTAGGTTAGAACTGTGACCAGCGAAAGAAAATATTTTTAATCAAAAGTAAACAATCATAGTTTTAAATGAGAACCAATACACTGCAAAAAATGTACTTCATCATATAGTTTTTTCTTTAAAATTATTTTATTTATCTTTTCTTCTTTTGCTATATATACCTACTTTCTTCGTTTCGGTTTTGTTGGCTCACCGTTCACATTTTTTTCGATTTCAGTTAAATTTATTTTACTTTCTTTATTTAATTCGTTGACAATATTATAAAACCCTGAGTTAGTTTTTCCGATAATTATATTTATATGATGATGCCAAGATTCGGCGTGATCACTTCTCTCTAACGAGCAAATGTTGTTTATTTGTCTTGCTATTCAGTTTTACAAGGTGTTTTTATTTCGGAATTCTAATTAATCGGTATTTTAATAATCAGAATTCGTATTTTTGATGTTTCGAAACATCGTTAAGTCGGAGTTTTAGTTATTCGATCTATTGGGACTCGGTATTTTGAAATTCGTATTTGTGACTGATGGAATAAAGTTATTCGTATTTATGTACTGTAACCCCATGAACTATGTGTCTCGTTTGACACCACGCTAATTCATAAAAGATAGCAGAGTTTACATCGTAAAGATATCTAATCGAAGTTTACACAATTTGATTAACTAAAAAAGTGCTAACCTTAAAATATTTTCTAGGGACGGTATCCAAGACAGCATAGACAACTGTCCAACAGTTCCCAACAGTGACCAGCTGGACGTGGACGAGGACGGCATCGGGGACGCTTGCGATGATGACGACGACGGGGATGGCGTGCCCGACGCGGAAGACAACTGTCCTTATATGAAGAATAGGGATCAAAAGGATTCTAATAGTTAGTGCGCTTGAGTTTATGTATGTAGTAAGCGAAGAATTGAGAACTTTTGTAGAGAATGGTCAAAAGTTTGCGTTTTCTTAAGAGTTTAACAACTTTGCGGATACTTGGTTTTATTGTTATGACAGCTATAAGCCGTTTAGTGTTCGGGAAGGCAAATGCCCGGTAAAAGGCTATCATTTTTATTTGATTGTTCGAAACGTTTTCCGATATATAACAGAAATAATATTCATTTTTAAATTCAAATTCTTCTCTTTAGCTAAGTTCTTACGAACAAGTAGTATGGTATGAAATTCTCACAAACAGAAGACTTAGACAGATATACGGTTTTATATACTTACTGCATCATATTCTTTTCTGAAAACTAGATGACGGCGTCGGCGATGCCTGTGACAATGACTACGATGGTGACAATGTGGTGAACGAGCTCGACAACTGTCCGAACAACTCCAAGATTTTTCGCACTGACTTCAGGTAAGGTTTTGTGTTGTAATGTGTGAACTTTCTACACTGCATTTTTCGACGCGCTGGAATGCACTCTGTTGGATTCTCAATGCTCGGCTCATCGCCGAAAGTTGAAAATCCAGTGCGCGATAAAATACCGTCGCGGCGGTATTTTGTCCGTGCAAACGGTGGCTTACACTGCTACAAGTATCTGTCAGCGCTCGAATGACGTTGAGGGTCCGCGCTGTTCGTAAACATTTATTTGTGAAATGTCACTTGAAATGTATTCAAAATACAAGATGGCGGCGTTTGTTCCGATTATGGCCGTGCGCCTAAAATAACCTCGTAGCGCTATATGTGTGAAATTCTTTGTCCTATCGTAATTTAGTTATCTCCGCAAAATGCAATATAATTTTGTTATCAGACCATGAAAACATCATTTGGAAGCCCTAACTGGAGGCCTTAATATATTAAGGTATCCATAGCATAGCCCAGTTGAGCAGACGACCGACGGTATACTCTAAAGAAAAATCACTATAAAAAATAAATTTTGATTGTTTCAAAACTATAGAACAAAATAATGGAAATGTAACATGTAAGTGGTCGAAATACAGACTGTTGCGATGAGATGGTTTTATTGTCCATCTACTGAATAAAAATCTTAAATGCACTGACAGACAACGCACTGCCTAAACCGCTGGGTTTGGAAGCTTGAAATATTGCACAAGAGCTCCTTATATAACGAAGGAACCAAGAAAGGTTTTTGAAAATTCATCCCCTGAAGGGGTTGAATAGGGAACCACAATTTGTATGGAAGTTCGTCATATTTGCCGAAGGGAAATCACATCGGGCGCACGGCCTGCATGTTATATTTTACTAAGTGTGAGGAAGTTAATCTAGGATAAATAAAGGTTGCAGATCAGTGGAAAATGTTTTTGTGTTGCAAAACACTTTCACACTAACACCTTTCTGACGCATCTAATGCACTTCACTGGAAATTTTGCGCTCGAGGAAAGGATTAAAGTTTAATTAGCGCGCGAGCGTGAAAACAAGATAGGGAACGTCTGAACGGGATTTGCTCATTCTATTACAATAGCATGGGAACTGCTCGCTATTTGTACCGAATAAAATTCATTGCTAGTAGTTGTTTATTATTCAATAATCATCAGAATGAGAGTCACTTGTCGCACTCAATGGAGAATCCAAAGTAACAGCATGACAAAGTTGTAAAAAAAAACAAAAAAAAGTCATTTCATACCACTCCAAAACCATGGACGATTTTTGGGATCTTCTTTATCCCAATAAAAATAGTCAGCTGCATATAAGTGAGGGGAATATTTTTATTATGTCAGTCGCGTAAATAAACATGATTTTGCGATAGCACATCAGGCTTAAATTCGAAACTATGGGGAGTAGGGCTACGTAGTCAAAGGAACGATGACTTCAATTTTGAAGAAAAATAAAACTGCATATTTTGTTTATTGAAAAATCTTCTACCTTAGCCAGGAATCAAACCCGATCCCTTTTGTAAAAAAGCGTGCTGTGTTGTTTACCTAGCGATAGTGTTGCTGATAAGGATCAAATACTTCAAACTACTACTAATACTTTGTGATTTTCAACCGGTATAAAAATACTTATTCAAACTAACGCTACCGCCCGTACTACAACTGTGTTAGGGCGTGCAAAACCCGTTCAGGGATTTGTGGTTAAAGTTACTTGAATTTAGTCGTGTACTATTTAATTATAAATACACACTTCTGAAGACAAAGGTATTTTAGGCAACACGTATTTTATGACAACATGTATCTAAATATTTAAATCTAGACTGAAGTTTTGTCAAAACCATCAAGATCAGCTCATAAGCCATTTGTTAGACTCACACGTTACGGTTAAAAACTTTCGAGCTTTCTGGAAGGGTACTAAGAGGATGAACGGTAGGGTTAGTTTGCCAGTGACTGTAGGTGGGTGTAGTGAGCCTAGAGATATAGCTAACCTTTTTATAAATAATTTTAAAGTCGAGTCACCGCTTGTTGACAGTTTTCATGTTGCGGATGTTGAGGCCGTCAGTGTCTGTGAGAACCCGATTGGGTTTACTGCCAAAGATGTGAAAAATGTTATTGATAACATGAATCGTGGTAAACCGGCAGTGACGGACTCAGCATTGAGCACCTGCAGCAAGCGGGTAAACATTTATTTAGTGTACTGGCTATGTTGTTTAATTTTTGCATACGTCACTCGTAGTTTACCGCCTAAGATGACGGAAACTATTGTTGTGCCTATAGCAAAGAATGTCAGTGGTGTTGTAACCGACATGAATAATTATAGGTCTATCTCCCTGGCTACTGTGATGGCGAAGGTCTTCGATGGTCTTCTGGATGTTTAGCTCAGCAAGTATATTAACCTTCACGATGCCCAGTTTGGATTTCGCGAGACTCTGTCAACGGAAAGTGCTATTTTAACACCTAAAGCCTAAAGTACACTGTCGCTTACTGTGTTGACAGGAAAACACCCATATACGCTTGTTTTCTTGACCTATCGAAGGCCTAGGACCTAGTCGATTATAATAAGCTCTGAATTAAGCAAGGGGAGGTTGGGGCTCCCGCCGAAAACTCATTAATATATTTTCTTTCTGGTATAACCACCAGTAAAACTTTGTCAAGTGGGGTAACGCATATTTTTCAGAATATTCACTTGATTGTGGAGTAAGGCAAGGGGGACTGACATCTCCAAGACTATTTAATCTGTACGTCAATCACTTGATAGGTGAGCTCAGCAACAGCCATCTCGGATCTCATATAGATAAATAACGTTTGCGTCAATAACATCAGTTACACGGACAACATGGTGTTGCTGATTCTTTCTGTAGGAGAGCTAAGGAAGCTGTTTAGTATTTGTAAGGCCTACGCTGAGGGTCACGGCTTTAAGTATAACGATAGAAAGAGTGAGCATATGCTTATCAGAGGTAAAAATAAGCAACCTCAGCATATACCACCTGTATATCTCAACGGGGTATTTTTGAGTCGGGTCTCTCAGTTTAGGTACCTAGGGCATGTGGTGACCGAAACCCTACATCATGACGCAGATGTAGAGAGAGAGCGGAGAGCATTGTCGGTGCGGGCTAACATGTTGGTACAAAAGTTTCCGAAGTATACAGCACAAGTAAAGGTAACTTTGTTCAGAGCCTACTGCCAATGTTTTTACACCAGCGCCCTATGGACCAACTACACGCAGCGGGCCTACAATGCCCTCAGAGTACAGTACAACAACGCCTTTAGGATTCTGGTGTGACTTCCTCAATTTTGTAGTGCCTCGGGTATGTTTGCCGACGCGAGGGTGGATGACTTTTACGCTATAATGCGCAAAAAGTCAGCCTTACTAATTCGCCGAATTCGAGGGAGTGGCAACGGAATCCTAAGAATGATTGCAGACAGACCAGTATCGGCAGCTGTGGGAAGGATCATCAGGCTGTATGTTGCCTGATGAATTTTTGTATTTTAATTTCATTAATTTATTTTGATTTAATTTTTTAGTTCAATTTAATTTTAATTAATTTTCTATTACCGTTTTTTTTTTTTTATGAATGCATTAATTGATCACGTCATGACTAACATAGTTTTAAGATAATATTAATGAAATACTAACAAATTATGGACAGTATTTTGATTGAATTAAATGAATTTATTTTTCATTTGTTTATTTTTATAAGATTGTAAATGTCAGCATTTAGATAAAGTTTTATAAAATCTTTCTTGATCACGAGTCAAAATAATTATGTGTAAATATCAGTTACACGACGACAATGATGATATTTTTAGCTTGTCACTCGTAATTCGACGTGACTATCTTTTTAACGTGACTATTTTTTAACCTTTCAAATCTTTTCTAGAAACTACATGACGGTCCGCTTAGACCCCGAAGGCGAGTCTCAACAGGACCCAAACTGGGAGATTGCGAACCAAGGCGCGGAGATACTCCAGACCCTGAACTCGGACCCCGGGTTAGCTGTGGGCTTCGAAAGCTTCAGTGGAGTCGACTTCGAAGGGACGCTGTTTGTGGACACACAGATCGATGACGATTATGTTGGATTTATATTTGGGTAAGACTTTTTGTTAAGGATCTACTAAGCTAATTAATTTTGAAAAAAAAAACCTTTTTTTTTTGAAGATTCATGATGATCTTACCTCTTGGACAAAAAAAATCAATAGGGGTCTTGTACTATGTACTATCGAGGAAACTTACATCTGACCAATTTGAAAACAAAATCCCGTGCACACGATGATCACATCTGTTAGCAAGCGTTACTATAGCGACCAAGCGTTGCAAGCAAGAATAGTCCTTACGATGTATTGATGTTCGTTTTTCCTATGGTACCTATTGAAAATATGTACGTGTACCTCTGTCTTTCAGATAGCAACATTTTTGTTAAGGTTTTGAGAAACTTGTACAAAATCCCGATTTTAATAAAAAGAATCATGCAGAACTGAAATTTTTGAAAACTAAAATGTAATAGAATTTAATCAGCTTGACATGGTAAAAGGTTTCTACCAAATAAAACTAGACGAGGGTCTGTGCTTAAACTGCATAAACCATTTCAAACTATCAAAAAGTTTCAGAGTTTCAATAAAAATGAATACCATACGTGATGCGTAAAGTTATTTTAATCCCACTTGA
This sequence comes from Fissipunctia ypsillon, assembly GCA_947568875.1. NCBI lineage: Eukaryota > Metazoa > Arthropoda > Insecta > Lepidoptera > Noctuidae > Fissipunctia > Fissipunctia ypsillon. The sequence continues at coordinate 5,776,328 of OX387659.1, read as the reverse complement.
ATTTTAATTCAGCAAATTTTGCCTGTTGCTTTTAGTTTTATTTATTTAGATGATATTGTTGTTTCATTATCCCATAAAAATGTAGAATGGACGCAAAAGCGCGATATCTTTTTATAAATGCTGGCAGAATTTATATTAGTTGATTAAATTCGAGTACTACATCACAAAAAGGATTATTTATTTACACCCTCTAGATATTCATCTAGATGTTGTAGCTTTTAAGACTGCTAGCACCGGACCGTAAATTAATCTTGTTATTCGCAGCCTAGTCTGTTTGTCTAGATGTGCCAATCAAAAAGAGGTGCCCAACTCCGTGTCCTAAGAGCCTAATCAATTTTAGTCTCTAATTTGCAAGAAAATCTCAAAACACAAACATCAAATCAACTTAATAAACATAATTTTGAAATCAGATGTATCGTGTGACTTTGAACTCACTGGCGCCGTTCCAGAGGGCAAACGTTATCGTGAATATAAACAACTTTTATCATTAGATCAATATTCTGCTGCTTTACACAAAAATGTAATATAATTAACAAGATGTATGAAACAGATGTAGGTACTTTTACAGCTTCAAATTCAATTTCAACCTGTATTTGAAAGGATGTTTTTAAACCCGTAGGTTTTTATATTACAATTTCTTTTGTCTAGCTACCAAAACAACAAGCGTTTCTATGTAGTGATGTGGAAGAAGAACACACAAACATACTGGCAGACGACGCCGTTCAGAGCGGTCGCCGAGCCCGGCATACAACTGAAGCTGGTCAACTCTAAGACTGGGCCTGGCAAGACATTGAGGAATGCGCTCTGGAATACTGATACTACTCCTGATCAGGTGAGTGATGCATAGCAGCTCTTGATAAAAAAAAATAACGTGACTTTGTTAGTTTTTGCCATAAACAGCAATTTCCAAGATAGTTAATGCCTGAGAAAAAAAATACAGTGCTGAATATAGATGGCTCATTCATAAGCGATATTGTGTCAATTAATTATTATAAGAAAGACAAAATCTAAGCTTAGGTAATATTATCAGAACGACGAAACAAGTAGTTTTACAACTTTGACACAAATGGCAACACATAAATAGGTTAAATTACAATACAATTAAAAGTTTAACTTTTAATGAATGAATTAAATGTACCGACCCCAGCGTGGTTTGACCAGACTAGAATAAATAAACCCAAAGATTTGCACTAGAGAAACTAATATTCTTTATATTGTCGGTCTTTAGTAGAGTTCTGAGAAGCAAATTTCATGAACAAACTTTGTTATAAAGAGAAACCAAAGTTTTATCCAAGGTTGGTTTATTAAATACGAAATCTCATCTCGACTGTAATCTATTTGGTATGAGTTACTTGTTAGCAGAATAAAATGAAGTTTGAACATATCTATTACCTAAGTTTTTTTCTAAGGTCAACTTCTGTAGTTGAAAACTTAATTATTATCAAAAGTAAAGCGTTAACATGGGTCGCTTGAAGAATCTAAGTTTGCATTTTATTTTTGGAGTACTTCTGACAGAGTTATCCTTTTGTGTCAAACCAGAAATTAATGTTCTTCCTTACATAGCCAGGTGCCATCTATTCCCATGCACTAATTAAACGAAATTACTAACACGATGCGACGGCAGCATACGTAACTTGCGGAAGGAGACTGCAAATTGAATACAGTGTAAATTGCATTGTCTATGGCCGAGAGTCCGTGAGTCGTGAGGAGCTTATATTTGATTGCTTGCTGTTCGTCATGCGGCAAGAGCAGTGTTGCCAGATACACTGTAATTACAGTAAATTTACTGTATTTTCATGTTGTTTACTGTAATAAATTTTGTACAATTTCATACAAAGACTGTAATTTTGACTTCAGAGCTTTCAAACACTGTATTTTTTGGAAATTTTTAGTAATTTTGTATGATGACATCATAATTTTCAAGCTATGCTACTGTATTTTAAGTTTTTGCATCTGGTAACATTGGGCAAGAGTGAATCTAGCTCTAAAGGATTATCAACGTTTCACATGTAATTGAGTTTAAAATAGTATAAACTTGAAAGCTTGATTTGGTGAGTCTTATTTATGATTCAGTAGCGACCCGCCCCTGCTTCGCAGTTTTTACGACTTGACAAAACTTGAAGATTTCTATAGTTTATCTAAGTTAAATATTAATGTACTCGTATACACATAAACTTTTCGCAATAAATGACTTTGAAAACCACATCAAAACCCGTTGCGTAGTTTAGAAGAATTAAGCAGTCACACAGACAGACACGAAAGGTGACTTTGATTTAAAATATGTATAGATATAGTTGGGATACGAGGGATGCAATGTTTGAATATTTTAGAACATACAAAATTTTTAAACTATTTTTTTTTAAGGAATCCATTCATCTATCAACTCGTATTAGTCTTATAATCGTATATTTGTGTCCAATATAACTGAAGTGTGCACTGCGACTAAGATCTTTTAGCGCTTGAGTGACTTTTACAGGGTTCTTTGTAAACATTTTGTGAAATTGTTTTACGGAATTCGGTATGTAATGTAAAAATGTCCTGCGATGATTCCAAAACCATTTAGAGCTTTTAGGTTTCTTAATCTTATGTTTCTATTTTTAGCGCTTAAAATTATAAGATGATGTTTATTTTAACATAAACACATGAAACCACTTGACTTTCATTTGACCTCCAAATGACGTCAAAAAGTAGCCAATTTGGGATAAAAAAATCAAGTCATACAATGTCAAATTTAGGGATGACCATAATTATAATGCAGTCATGCGTAACATTCGGTTTTTGCATCGATTCAAATCAAACGTTGAAAATCAATTTACACAAAAAATCTAAATCCCGAAGCCTGAATGATATATTATGATCGTTAATCAATATAACTATAGGTAGCTTAAACGCTCCTGCAAACAGGCGCGACACGTGACGCGACACAAAGACACCGCGTGTCGGGCGACGAGCGGTGCCTTTGTGTCACGCGCGATTCGTGTCTCGAGTCGCACGTGTTTGAAGGAGCCTTGAAGAAAATCCATTCTGTATAAAAAATAAAATAATCAGTGTAAAATCATTCGAACTATTTTGTAACTACTAATGGTGTTTGAAACTTGCAAATATACGCGTAAATGCTACTTATTGTTTGGTTTGCTATTAGTTTAGGAATAATTCATTTACAGTCGTGCACCACATGGTAGATAGTAGAAACCTAGATACTTTCCGTCTTCACTCGACAAGACAACTAAACTCGCATTTTTAACGACTAGTGAGGACAGATTAGTAATCCAAAATTAGTAACTATAATCGATTAACTGTATTCGAGTTACTAATTTAATTGATTATCAGTTTAAAGTAAATGTTTGATTAAGTCGATCATTCCCACCTCTAATTTCATTTGTCTAACTGTCGTGTTTGAAGTATCTGGTGTCAAGCAAAAACGTCAAATTTTGGATTTTTATTATTATTTTATATGTGGCAAAGATATCGATCCCTTCAGCCTACTTTTCGAAGTATAATTTTAGATTAAAACTTCTTAACCAAAACCAAAGTTGTGAAATTATTTACTTATAATAACTCTATAAATTAAAAATATAAAAAAAAAATACCTGAAAAAATTGTACATACCGAATTGTATTGAAAAAACAAGATGGCGGCGTTAGCCGACGTTCGTACGGACGTGAATATATCGCACACTACATTTTCAACGCACTGCTTAGCGCCGAGAGTTGAAAATCCAACAGTGTTTTTTCGACGCACTGGAATGCACTCTGTTGGATTCTCAATGCTCGGCTCAACATCGAGAGTTGAAAATCTAGTGCGCGATAAAATCCCGTCGCGATACTTTTACGTCCGCGCGTACCTCGGCTTAATAAAATTTAAATTTTGGTCACGCGCCAAAAGATCCTAAGATCCTTGTTGTACAACTATAGGGAACTACTCAGCCTTTCATCCCTCACAATATATTGTCCAAGTAAATTAGTCTGCTCTGTACCGTTCATGTGTACTGATTGGTTTGGAACATTTACCTCAATCCTTTCATTTCCCCCAGGTAACCCTCCTCTGGAAAGACCCTCGCAATGTAGGCTGGCGCGAGAAGACGGCCTACCGCTGGCGTCTGCTGCACCGACCGAAGCTCGGCCTCATCAGATTGAAGGTAAATTATACCCTTTTTAATTAACTGGCGAAACTTCGCAGACATTACGGGTATCATCCGCATCCAATAGCAACATCTATCTATAATATGAAGTATATTATACTTCATCGTCATTTGCTTCCTGCCCTTGACCCTTGTTAGGGTCGGCGCAACACGTTTTCTTCTTCTATTCTCCGCTGTCAACCGTCACGCTATCATTTACTCCCTTTTCTTTCATATTCTTCCTCATTAAATCCAACCATTTTTTCTTTGGCCTTCCTCTCATCTTCCATTCATCATCAACATTTATATTCATCGCTCCTTTAGTCGTATGCGTTTCAACGCTCCTCATCACATGTATACGTACATACCAAGACAAACGATACCCATTCAACTTTTCTGCCACTGGCGTCACTTTATAACTTTCAAGATTATATTACTATTATACTATTTAGATTATACTATTTAGTATAATGATGCACAAACCCTCACATTCACAATATTTTTTTTATTTTTTTTTATTCATAGTTTGAATGTCAAATTACTCAATAGGTGTACGAGAACAACCGCCTGGTGGCCGACTCTGGCAACGTGTATGACTTCACGCTCAAGGGAGGCAAGCTTGGAGTGTTCTGCTTCTCGCAGGAGATGATCATCTGGTCCAACTTGGTGTATAGGTGTAACGGTAAGTTGATTTGGTGTTATGATTATTTTTGCAAGTGTGTTTCTAATTTTTACTACCGATTATATTATTATTTCCTTTATTCCATTTTTATACATATGTCTTACATTTTTAAATATTTTTATAAAAATATAAAAAAAAACATTTAAAAATATAAAAAAAATTGTAGCCCACCGGTATCGGGAATAGGATCCAAGCTACCCTACCGATTATATTTTTTTTTTTTATATTTCTCGGGACCCTAGGGTCCCGGACCTTTGAAAGGCATATGAGGGGCCGAAGCCAACTCGCAGAGGCCCGTTAGACGCTTTCAATGGCAATGAGGCACCAACCGACGATTATCCTTGTGCGTACTATGCAAGTGCACCCAAGGACAACTCCCAACTCCATTATTATTATTTTTTATATTATTATTTTTCGTTTATTTACTTTCTTCCTTATCTATTTACATTTTTAAATATTTCTAATAAAAATATATATAAAAAAATATATTTAAAATATAAAAAATAGAGGTCCGCCGCTATCGGGAGCACGGTCCAAGCTACCGGTGGTAACGACAGCCTCGAGAGATGTTGGTCGAGGCTATCGGCCATCAGGCCATTATTATTTTATTATTTTTTATTTTTTTTTGTACTTAATTGGTGGTTATATGGTATCGTACGAATGTTTTTTTTTGAACTATTGATGTTTACGGTCACATATAGTTATAAAATGTTCTTGTAGGCATAACGTCCTTCGGATGTAATAAAGTTAATTTTACATATTTTATTTTCACCCAGAAAAAAATACCATAAGTATTCTCTTTGTCCTTTGTTCGTTTGTTAGTTTGTAAGAACTGTCTAATGTTAATCCCTGAAATCCAATTACACTGAATAAACTTTCTAAGAACACCAATCCCACTAATTAAGGCTATCAAGTAGTGAATTTAATTTACACACCTTCTCATGGGGGAAGACAGAAACTACAGAACGCCACCTCCAATCCTTACATACTCCTTTTGCTTCGTTTACGTTCATACATCTGGTCAAACACGCACGCCGGTTGCGAGTATTACGCATCTGACCTTTCTGAAGAACATCACAAATAAGCTCACTATTATGTCCTAGGTCGTCCTCACCCGGCGTTTCCACTCACATCTGCACATCTGTCTTGTTGATACCTTTTATTAGTTGAGTGCTTCTTTTATTCAGAAAACCATTTTGTATTCACAGATAAAATCCCTTCAAACATCGCAACAGAGCTGTCAACGAGGAACAACTTCGAAATAGACCACGATTTCGTCTACGTTTAACCAATAACACAATAATAATCCTGTAGGATTTCCAGTAAATGTAAATAAAAATACTTTTCCAAAACAAGCACAACATTGTGTAGAATAAATAAAACGGTTGTATTTACATTGGGTAGCATTTTTGTACTAATCAAAGAGACCTTTCAATAAAATTGTCGAATGAATGTTTCGTCAAAAGTTTTGATGTAGCGAATCTGTTTGTTGTTCTAAATAATTGAATTGTTTTGAGCTTCTGTGTACAATTTGGATTGTATTTCAATTGTGTCAATTGTTGTAAGTTTCATTTTAGATTTAAGATATAACAGTAATGTAATAAAGTTGACACTTATAAGTTTATGTGTTTGTTTGTTTGTTTATATGTTCATCCTTATTCCTTGCAAGTCGTAGATAGTCTCAATGAAAATATTTTAATTTTTATTATTGATTATACAAGTGCTGTGTGACAAATTCACCACAAAGCTGGTTGATATAGAATATACTTAATGTAATGATTTAGTGAATAAGTCGTTGGTGTGTCAATAAATAAATAAATAAAAATAAATCGTCGATGCGGTTGGTGTCTTTTGTAGTGTCAATTGCAATGGTCAATTGAGTGTTTTTAATTGTTACATGAACTTTCTTATGCGGAGCCTGATGTTCCAAGTTCTGCATAAAAGCTCTAGTAGCTGAGGGTATATGAGGACAGTACAATTTTGTAGATTGACGATTTATTATTAAAGCAATGCTAAATTCTTGCGAGTTGGAAATGGTGAGGACGTTTGCAATGAGGTTTGCACTTAGCAGTTTCTGTGAACTAGCTTCGTATACATACATAACTCATTTTCATTAATTCATAAAAAAAATTAAAACTGAAAAAGTCCTAGTCAAAAAGCCACATAATAAACTAGCACTTTGCCCGCGACTTCGTCCGCATGGATTTCGTAATTTCCTCTAAACAATTTAACGCCCCCTCCAATCCCTTTGAAAGGTTTTTTTTCAAAAAGCAATGTTTACGATTTTTTTATTTACTTAAATAAGTATTCGGGCCAATTTTTAAGTTTATTTAGATAGATATTTCAAATAAACTGTGTCCTCCTTTTTCATCACGACACCCCTAGGGTTTGTTTTTTTAAAAAGCGTTTGGTCCAGGAGTATTAGTGTTCTGTGGTTTGGTACCGTTCCATTGTATGACTTTATCATTATTTATACCCATTTTCGAGTTTATTGAAGCAAGCAGTTAAATCCATCCCTTATACTTTATTTCCCTTTTCCACCCCGTTAGGAGTTAATTTTTGAAGAACCCTGAAACATATGCTTTTTTAATTTTGGTTGTATGTATTAGTACCGAGTTTCGAGTTAATCTGACGGCGCGTTAAAATTTTTCCTTACTAACTTTGACACCCCCTAAACTTTCCATGAGAGGTAGTTTTAAAAAACTAAAAACGACAATCTTAAACAACAACAACAACTGCACAACTCAACTCAACTGTACCTCAACTGTTAAATAAATAAATAAATCTTTATTATTTTCTGAAGCAAACATTGCCAAGTTTCAAGTGTAATAACCAAAGGAATACGATTTTTCATATAAACTGTATTCCCCCTTTTCACCCCCCCAGGGGTGGAATTTTAAAATTTCGCATTTTTCCATAACTTGAATCAAATATTTTTTACGCCAATTTTTGAGTTAATCAAGCCACGCAGTAAAATCCTCCCCTTGAAAATCTAATTACCCGCTTTCACTCCGTCAGGGGTCGAACAAAAAAAAACCCAAAACTTATTATTATTTCTGTTCTGTCAAAAGTATTAATACTGAGTTTCAAGTTAATCGGATCGCACGTTAAAATTCTTCTATACAATTTTTAACACCCCTACACCCCCCTTTGAGGGGTAGTTTTGAAAAACGAATAATGAGAAACTTTATTGCTTACTTAGGCAATTATTCGTGCTAACTTTTAAGTTTATTAACCAAATGAATAAGATTTTTCATATAAAACGTATTTTAGCTTTTTACTCCCATAGGGGTATTTAAAAAATCGTTTAGGATATTTTCAAAACTTGATTTAAAGATTATTTATACCAATTTCCGAGTTAATAAAGCCACGCAGTAAAATCCTCCCCTGTAAAATTGACTACCCTTTTGAACCCGTCAGGGGTAGATTTTTGAAAAACCGTGATACAGGTTTTTTTTATTTTTGGTCTTAAGTATAAATTTCGAATTTCGAATTAATCGGCGTAAAAATTCTTCCATACAAACACTCCCAATCCGAGGGGGATTAGGGGGTGTCAAAATTGGTATTTGGGGTACTTTAGAAAAACAAAAAAATTCAAAGTTAATTATTTGCTCAGATAAGTATTCGTGCCAAGTTTCAAGTTTATAACTCAAGGAATAAGATTTTTCCTATAAACGAAATCCCCCATCCCCCTTTTCACCCCCTTAAAGGTCGAATGACCAAAAACCCCTTCTTAGTGCTCCCCTACATTATAAAATGAAGCCATGTGCAAAATTTCAAGATCCTACTCCCAGTTTCGGCTGTGCGTTGATATGTCAGTCAGTCAATCAGTTTCTCCTTTTATACAAATAGATTAGAAAAACCTTTTCTCTCTTCCAGATTTTTATGCTGAAACTAATTTGTAAAACTGTACTATGATTTTACTGATTTTTGTAAGTTTTATATTGATTATCTTTTTTCAAGATACGTGTTACAGAAACCAGACGACATAATTAATGAAGTACCTTCTGAGAAAACTAAAATGACACAGCCTCCTACAGGAGACATGGCCACAGACAAATCTACTGAACCAATGAGGTTATTAACATCATTTTACTGAACAGATGGCGCACTACGGGGACGATGTAATGGTTCCAATACAAGCATATCTTTTATATACTCCATCGGCGACCTAAAGCAAGTCTAAATATAATCAAAATCATCATAACATCACGCCTTGTTTCCCCGAAGGGTTAGGCAGAGGTGTACCTATAGTACACCCACATTTCGCCAGTTATTTTTAAGTCCCATGTAATAGGGGGCGAGCCTATTGCCATCTACCGGGCACAAATCCAGACTCCAGGCTGCTACTGAGAAATTCCAGATAGAAAAACCCAATAACACTTCGCCCGACCTGGGAATCGAACCAAGGACCTCATGCTCAGCAGTAGCGCTTGCGACCACTAGACCAACGAGGCAGTCCAGATATAACCCAGTCTAAATATAACAATGCGAGTAATGACTTGAAGAAGAAGGAGATACAAGAGTTCTTCAGGGTTATTCGCCCCCACCTGCCGAGGAAGTCGAAAAGCAAGGCTTATGAAATGCTGCAGAACATCGCTAAGGGGGCCGTGGCTAAGAATTCATTTCAGCGTAGAATCAGGAAAAAGAAACCGAGAAAGCGACCAGTACGTAAGCAGAAAACTTGAAAGTTGAAGACAACATCTCTAAGTATTGTGCGCAGAAACGACCGCAGTCTGTACGGGTCGTCTGCTTACTGTCGGTCAAACACGTCACGTCCTCACTGCAGTTACAGGAGTAACTGCAGTGAGGACGTGACGTGTGAGCAGGAGCTCCAGAATGACTTATTTATTTATTTATAGTTAATTAAAACGGTATAAAACCAATTAAATTAATTAACATAGAAACATAACAATACGATTAACAATTTGTTATTTATACATAATTTAATTAAACCTAACATGGAACAGTGGACTCCCTTGCATATTTTCTCTTACAAAACACCAGACATATACGCATAATTCGCAAACACATCACATTCAGGGTTGGCAGTGAGAAGGGCGTTGAGCATCTTCAAAGTACGACACACCAGGGATTCAGCTCTGGCGACAGTTTTGGATTTTGGTTGTGCAAACAGATTGTGCCGGCGACTCGGACGGTGTCCGATGTATTTGTCGGGCACAAAAAGTCGACAGAAAAGGCCATGGAGCTCTGGACAGTCAATACGTCCCCGTTAGGTTTTACAGGCTACCGTGAGCTGATCAAAGCCTTTTTTTTTTTTTTTTTTTTTGTTTCGGGGTGGAAAATCCTCATGGATGTCCTCCGCCCTGGGGCGGGCGGAGGGGTCTGTCAGACTCTTACTGACTAAAAACCACCCCGGTGTTCCATCTCACACCTACGCCGAGGGTCGCGGGAACTTACGATCCTTCCGCAACCCCCGGCTGGTGCCGGCCCGCCACGGCAGGCCTCTCCTCGTGTCGAGGGGGGGAGTGAGGTGTTTGACTCCCCCCGCGACGTCTAAGAGGGGCGCGCGTGGAACACTACGCGCCGCCACCTCGGGTCCGATGTATGGGGGGCGACGGACGTCCCCGAGTCCATCGCCCCTGGACCCATTTAGGGGGGCTGGAAGAGGGCGTTGTCCGCCCTCCGCCGACGCCCAGTGCGCCTACTGCGGGCTGGGTGAGAGGATGTGATCTCCCTCTCCCTTTCCGCAGCCTCCTTCTGCGAGATGACTGTCTCGCAGAAGGAAACCACCGCGTCCCAGGACTCCTCGCTGCCGACCATCGAATTAACGACAGCCGGCAGCGACAGGTCACTGCCTACTCTAGAGATGAGGGCACGGCGCGGCTCCTCCCAAGCGGCACACTCTGCCAGCGTATGCCGCGCCGTGTCCTCCCGACAGTCGACGCAGTGGTGACACCGGGCGTCTGGCTCCCTGGTTATGCGACACAGGTACTTCCCGAAGCAACCATGCCCCGAGAGCACCTGCGTCACCCGAAACGACAAGGAGCCGTGCCTCCTCCCGAGCCAAAGGTCGAGCACCGGCCGGACCGCCTCGATGGTGCCGAGGCCGGCGGTAGGGCGTGAGAGCCTGTCCCGCCATTCCGCCACCAGGACCTCGCGAAGCAGCAACCGACGCTGCTCCATTAGTCGCTGCATCGGTCGCTCACCTCGCGCCTGCATTTCCTCGCGCCACCGATACAATGACGCGAGTAATTTCGCCTCCAGGTCCCAGGGCGGGGATCCGGCCAGTGCACAAGCCGCCTCGTAGGAGATCGTGCGATACCCCCTGATGACTCTGACGGCCATCGCTCTCTGCGGCCTCCGCAGAACAGCAATGCTACCGGCCGTCAGGTCAGCCGCCTAGATCGGGGCCCCGTACAGGGCCATCGATCGCACGATCCCCACGTAGAGTCGCCTACAGGCGGCGCTCGGGCCCCCCAGATTGGGAAGCAGCGTTGACAGCGCCCCAGCCGCGCCCATCAACTTGGGCACCAGCCGCCGGAAGTGGGGTCCGAAGTCCCACCGGCTGTCGAGCACCAATCCCAGGTACTTCATGGTAGACTCGACAGCGATCCGGACCCCCCCGACCACTATGTGTGATCTGGGCGGCGGCGCCCGCCGGGGACCATGGAACACCATGGCCTCCGACTTGTTGAGGGCCACCTCCAGGCCGAGGCGCCGTATGCGGCCCACCACCTGTGAGATCGCAGCCGTCGCCAGCAACGCTGCCTCCCTGTGCGAACTCCCCCGGGCCGTGACCAGCGTGTCGTCCGCATAGCACGTCAGGTCCACGCCCGGCTGGAGTTCACCCCTCAGCACCCAGTCGTACCCGATGTTCCACAGGAGGGGGCCTACGACCGAGCCCTGTGGAACACCGCACGACATGAGGCGCTGGTTTGTGCCATCACATCCCACGTAGGTGACACACCTCTCCGACAGATAAGCCCCAATGAGGCGGCGGAGGTAGAGAGGCACCCGGTGATACCGCAGTGCCTGTCGGATACAACTCCAGGGCAGGGTGTTGAAGGCGTTGGAGATGTCCAACGACACCGCCATCATCACTCCGCCCCGGGACACCGTTTCCTCCGCCAGGACTCTCACCCGTGACACAGCGTGTATGGTGGAGCGCCCGTACCGAAACCCGAACTGACACTCGTCCAGGTCCGGCCCCTCTCCGCACAAGTGGCCGACGAGGCGGGCTGCGATAATCCGCTCAAACAGCTTACCCACCTCGTCGAGCAACACTATGGGCCGATACGCTGACGGCGAATCGGCAGGGCGCCTTCCTGAGCAGGACCAGACGACCAGCTTTCCACAGAGTGGGAAACTGGCCCCGCTCAAGGCACGCTGTGTAGAGACCTCAGCTGATCAAAGCCTCTTCTTACCTCCAACGAGTTAAAGCCCAACATCCCTAAAAGATAGTTGGAAGGGTTGGAAGGGTTGGGGGACTAAATATTGAATTTTGAAATACTGCTATTTTCGCAGTTGCGCCCGGATTGAAGATACAAACCTCCTAGATTCAATTTCGAGTAAAAATATCATGTGTGTTTTTATGAAATTATTATGATCTCCTTTATTTCATTAATTATGATACCCTTATTAAAATAAATACATATAAATTATATTTTTAAATATTAGAATATAAAGATTATAAAAAAACATTTAAAAATATAAAAAATAGTAGCCCACCGGTATCGGGAACAGGGTCCAAGCTGTCAGGGCTCTAGAGAGAGGAACCTAATTATGATTATTATTTAGTAATGTAATTATTTATAATACATTTAATTTAATTTAATTTATTAAGGGATAATAAACAACTACAACATATTTATCACATAAGGTTAACAAAACTTAAAGTAGTAATGTTGCAGTCCTTCAGAAATGTCAGTTGCCTAGTACTCACTAGGCAACTGACATTTCTGAAGAACAGCACCAATAAGATCACTATGTCCTCCTGCTATCGCGTCCCCCTCCTAGCGTTTCCACTCACATCTGCCTTGTAAAGGTTTTTTGTTAGTCGCCTTTCATTCATCCTCTCAACATGACCAAACCATCTTATAATTATAAATATTTAATGTGTCATTTACCTTACTAGTAACATTACTTCTAAGCGAGACTTCTAGGTTCCAATTGTAACAACACATTCATAATTCACCATTTACGACTTTACTTCCTAACGTTTACTTCCTAACTAAGATCTTTTAGTATACCTACATCCATTTCCACAAACACATCCCACAAAAATGCAAGAAGTACCATTTGAACCGATCGCCTGACCTCAGCCAATCACAGCAAAGAGCCACTTTTAGCTGCACAAGTACGTAACACACAGATATCTTGCATTTCATGAAAGACTATTTCAAAGCTAATCGATACTCCAAACATTGCCATCGCTTAACGAAGCTAAGTTCGTTTAGAGCTTTCTTCTGCGTCTTTTCATCCTTCGGTTCACACCGCGTACTAAGCGAAACGAAAACGGAAGTATGAAAAGACGCGGAAAAAAGCTAAACGAACTTAGCTTCGTTGCGCTCCGTTCCCAGTGTGGCCTGCGCTTAATGCTTGGTTCTGTAGTTCTAAACCAAAAAGTACATACACAACATATGCTATGCGATGGATAAATAGACTTTACAAGGGATAGGTATAAATAAATTGAAGTTACCCTTATATATTCCAAGACTAGTTGTACCCCGCGACTCCGTTCGCGTGGAAGTCGGAAGATACACAATGTACTCCACAGCACAGCAGCTGTAACAGCCACATTGTTTTCTAAAATAAAAGTAGCCTCAGTTACTCCCCGTAACATCAGCTATTTGCCAGTAAAATCGGTCCAGTCGTTTCGGAGATTAGCCGGAACCACCAGACAGACAGACAGACAAAAAATTTTAAAATTGTTTTTTTTTTTGTTATAAGTACCGTAAATACTTTCATATGCATTTAATAAAAAGATGTTATTTTGATATTACAGACACTCCAATTTTATTTATTTGTATAGATGAGAACAGTTTGGACATCTCGGAGACACCTAAAAGCAGAAGTTACACACATTACTTAGTAATTTAAGATTAAGTCCCATGTAAAAGAGAGCAAGACTATAAAACCATTTACCGAGCACGAACCCACCCTCTACTGCTGAGAAATTCTTGATGAAAAATCCTAGTAAGACTACCTATGCTCGACCTAGGAATCGATCCCAGGACACCCATTCAGCAGTCGCGCTTGCGACTACTAGGTCAAAGACACAATCTAAGGCACGCTGCACACTAAGCGGCCATCACTACAGCGACCAGTTCTGTATGCACGAGAAGCTGGCCGCATAATGTATGCACTTGAATTATTCATGGGAGAAGTAACGGGCTAACAAAAAAAACCGGAGTCGGACCACACATTTGATGGGATGAATGTTTAGGCATGCACAGTATTGTATAAACCTATATATGTACAGAAACAAATCATTTAGCAAACATCATAATCTTTTTATTTAAGGGTTCCAACAGTATCAAGACGGGCAGGCAAACATAACGAAATAAAAAGGGTTATATTTTATTGCTTTGAATAGTTAGTAGGTACTTACATATCATATCGTGGCAGGATCACCTCTGCTCGATAAGTCCCCCCCCCCCACCGTCCCTCTTTGAGGAGTGGCTGGAGAGGCACCACGGCGTCCTCACCTTCCGCTTGACGCAGGTCCTCACCGGAGACGGGTGCTTCGGGAGGTACTTGTTCCGGATAAGGCGGGGAAACGCCCGGGTGTCACCGTTGTGTGGATCGCGCGGAGGACACGGTGAAACACACGGTGGAGGTCTGCCGGCTTGGGTGGAGCACCGCTACGCCGCCGATCGCGAAGGCGATCGGCGACGGTGATATCTCGCGTCCGGCCCTGGTCCAGGCCTTGGTATGGAGCAAGAATGCATGGGAAGCCGTCACCTCCTTCTGCAAAGCAGTAATGCTCGCGAAGAGGAGGCTGAAAGTGTGAGGGAGAGGCAATCTTTGCGCCCTCACGCCCCTAGTAACCGCAAGAGACGCCCTGGGCGTTGGGAGTCGAGAGCCGATTCCCGGCCACTGTAGGCGCAGGCTTGCGGACGGCGAAAAATGGGTAGCTCAGCGTCCGGTAGGGACCAGTCCCGGGTCAATGGCGCGTTGTATATGTCAGCACAAACTGATGGGGTCCGCTAAGGCCGATTCCTGCCAGGATCGCGGGATATTCGAAAATGTTACCGTGGCCCCTAGTACAGGCAACTGAATGAACAGGGGTGGGTTTTAGTCAGTGTTATTTTTAGCATCTTAACCTGCAAACAGGCGTGCGAAAAACTTTATCCCCGGATTTTTATTCAACTTTTTAGCCCCCACAATATTCTTATTGGGCATTCTTCTGTTTCTGTGTCTTCTGCACGCGTGTCTTCTCCTTGTATACTCATATTTGACGACAAATCGCTTCACTCCAACTCATGGAGTTTTAATAAAAAAAAAGTATTTAAAATAAAAAGGTTTATTTGAAATCATTCAAAAATCCACTTCACATTTCAAAACACAAATTTTTCTACCTTCTGCGGCAGCAACGGTGTCCACAATGAACGCAGCCAGAAGTTTTGGCGCCGCTCCGAGAAGATAGCCTGGTGAATATTGTTGAAATTGAATGCTGCTCGCGGATTCTTCTCTCATCTGCTCTGGGTTGACGTACTACTTGCTTTTTCCGCACGGGGGCTCTTCTTAATTGACGTCGATTCATCGACCGTCGTCTCTTTTCTACTCTTCCCCTTGTTTTACCTCTCTTTTTCCTCTCGGGAGCCTTGGCTTCACTTTTACCGAGAGTGGGTTTGGGAGGTTCTGGTCGGGCGTCCACCATGTTCACTCGACTCCTCACGGAGTACGCGGCAGACACCGATGTTTCACTGTTCGACGCACCCTCATCGCGTCCTCTTTCATCGTCATTTCCAGAATTCGTCCTTTGACCATCTTTGTTACTTGCAGAAGGTTGGTTCTCTTCCTGCGTAGTATCATCTTCCATTGCCAATAGCTTCCAGAAATAACTGGTAATTTTGATTTTTTTTTAATAAAAACCTCACAAAAAAAATGTTAAAAAGTTTGCCTGTCAAAAAGTCACAGCTGAATCTTCACTTGTTTTATATTTATTCTTTCAGTTGTGTCCGAATGACACAACATTGGTGTGGTTTCATGACTGAAAGGAGTTTGAATGACAAACATTTTTGAGGTCAAGATAAAAACACATGACATGCAACTCATGTAGACATTGTCGTTTACATGCCTATGCGTGGTGTTAGCGTTACTGTTACTCACCTTAGCCATTTCAATGTAGTAGGTACAAGCGTTGTGGTTTCATTCAACGATACCAGTTCATATTCAGTGTAACCGCTTCACACCGCATTGCACTGCCATGTTTTGTAATGCCACTCAGACAGCGCCACCGAACCGCCAACGTCGCATTTTTCCATCCACCATCACCAGTACGCCGCATTTTTCGAAACGGTCTTTGATTCTAATATTTAAAAATATAATTTATATGTATTTACTGAATTAAAGAAAATAATTATAATAATTATTTATTTATTTTCTCATCACAAATGTTTTTCTGGACAGGAAGTGCTAAATCTAATAAACAGGCTTAACATTTGTGAGAGACTGGTGCCCCAAAAGGCATAAAATACCGGTGTTACTCGTCAACAGACACGTGTAAAGACTTATTCAGATTAATTATTGCAGGCTTGAATAATGTGTGATTAATGTGTAGGAAATAGATTATATTTAATTGAATTTAGTAAAGAATGTCCAAAATCCACCATATTATAATGTATTGTAGTTCAAGAAATTAACAAGCCATTTCTTTTACAGATGCTGGTGCGGGCTTAGCAAGACAGCTCATGGCAAACACTCAAACACTCAAACTACCAATCCTGGGGAAGCATGGGTTCCAGTACGGCATACGCAGTCAGCTCCGACCGACGACGCCTACGGAACCATCGAGTTCCAGGGTGGACCGCATCCAAGTGAAGCTCAGCGGGGTTAACATGACAAGCGCAAAAATGCTCTCTTTCGCGGTTTGTCGGAATTTGTCTACGATATGACATCATCCTAATGCCTAACATGACCATTAGGCTCGAGTAAACTCAAAAAAGGCACTTTGACACTTCTTTATCTCGCGACAAGACACTGATGTAGCAAGTTATTAAAAACAAATAATTTTTATCGTGACAACATTGGCGATTTTACGCATGGAATTAGTATGTACTATAATTATTTACGTCCATCCCTTTTAATTTATGTTTAGTTTTTGTGCAACCGCCTTTTTTCTTAAAATTCACTGATTGGTACCACCCGCACAGACTCGCCTGTACCGGAAACCTGTTTCTTTATGTAAGCACCCTAAGAACTGAAAATATTCCAAAAGTGCCAAACATTGTGTCCCTAGCCTTACATCTACTATTTTTTTTCCCAGTATGTCCGTCTCTCCCACGACACACGACCCGAACCGATAGTCCAGCTTCTGACAAGAGAATGGGCCCTCGACCAACCGAAGCTCCTCATCACCATACAGGGTGGCAAGGCTAACTTCGACCTGCAGCTGATACTCAAGAAGGCGCTAAAAAAAAGACAGCTAAAAGCCGCGAAGACCACTGGAGCGTGGATATATACTGGAGGCACTAACACAGGTAACTATAGTCCGCTCGCGTTGAGAAAATAGTGAGTCATCAGTGCAAGTGCAGGGTAAAGGTGTTTTCACAATGGAGTAAAAATTCAAACAATGGGGAAGGTCGGGCAAAGCTAATTGTAGATGGCGTGATCGTAGCTAGGTCCCCACGGCCTACAATAAGTTTGACATTTCGTTCAGTCATGAGTTTACTTTTATTTCGCTATTTCGTTATTTTCGGTAATTTCAATATATTAAATCAAGTATTTGACATGGAAAGTGTCAGAATTTAAAACCATAAATATATCCTCAAAGTCACTTTCTTCAAAATGTTTCTACTCTGTTTAATTTATAAAACATCTCTACGAATAGCTTTAAGCCACCATCTTTTAATTTTAGGGTCTCTCAGGAAATGGTGGACTCCAATTTTGGAGTATTTAGTAACACAACAACGCATCATTTTCGCATAAATAAAATAAAACCACCTCACGCCTTGTATTATTGGCTTGTGTTGGGAACTAGCTACGACAGCGCCATTTTGACAGTTGCCTTCCCCATTTATATTTAAAAAGATTAAGTTTAATGGATATTTATCAAATTAATTGTCTTAAATTAAAACTAAAGTCATTAGTAATATTTTTTAATCAGTGTCACTAGAATCTTCATTTGTATTTATTATGAAAGAATTTTGTTCTGTGTTCTCCATGACGTCATCCAAATTCCACATAAGATTGTCTTCTTGTATCACGTGGTCGCAGCATTTCTTCCATCGATTACCATTTATTAAAGTTATTGCGTCATAAAATAATTTTTTACATCACTCATCTTGAATGTTGGGTGATTAGCACCAACATAACTTTTTATTTGGACCCACACCAATTCAATAGGATTGAATTTGCGATGGTACGGTGGCAGTCGGAGAATTTCAATACCATTACTTTTAGCAGTTTCATCTATTAAATATTTATTATATTGGGGGATTACGGCCACTTTCAGTAGTAATTCCTTTTATAAATAACTTATGTCCAAGGATATCCCTTTGCTTAGCAGCCAGTCTAGTATTTGCTGTTTATTACAACTGGCTGTCGGTATTTTCTCAAGTTTGACGGAATGATAGGAAGCGTTAACCATGATAACAACACTTCCTGGTTCTAGTTTAGGAATAATGCGTTTGGACCACTCAAGAAACTTTTTGCCACCCATCTCCTCATAATAATCTTTAGCTGATTTAGATTCAAAAAGTAAAAGACCATCTTCCACAAATCCTTTGTCGCTACCAATATGCAAAACGATCAGCCTTTTACCTTTTCCTGTAGGAGCATTTGGACTGGTAGATAAACTTTCTAGAAAAGCATGTCTCTTATTTTTTATAGTTGTATCCAACCATGCTTTTGATTTAACATGTGCAGCGTTTACCCACGTTTCGTCAAGAAAGTATATGGTTTTATATGCTTGTCTGTATTATTTCATTTGTCTGAGATATTTACGCCGCCATAAAACAATGTCGTCTCTCTCTACTAACAAAGATCCCGTTGATTAAAGTCGAATCCAATCTCATGTAGAATTTTATGAAGTGTAGTACGTTTGAAATTTGGAATATCTTCAATAGCTTCACAAAGTGCCATAATTTTATCTAATGTCGGGTAGTCGTTATTTAAATATATTGAATGAACTTTTCTTCTTATTGCACATTTGTCAAATTCATTTAATTTATAAACCATGGATAGCCGAGCTCTTTCTTTCTGTGGCGATTTTAATGTGTTGTTTTTTTTTGTTCCCGAATAATTTTATAAACTGTACTTTAAGAGACACCGCATGCACTTGCTGTTTTTATTACACATACTCTATAGTCACATTTAAATAACACATTTTAAAGTACTCAAAAAACATTGTAAATTACTCTTCTTTCTCCACTATGAATTACCGATCCACTTGTATTCTTATGAACAGGCGAGATATTCATTTTTATTATTTTATGTAGGTAACGCACAAAAGACAACCGTTTCGCCAAAAGATCTGCCGTCAACTGGTCACTGTGAACTTAGCTTTCTAATTTGTTTCGACCTAATTGGTCGAGGGGCGGGGCTAGGCCGGTGGACAATGATGACTCACTATTTTCTTAACGCGAACGGTCTATAATCATCCAGTGAAAAATATAACATCACGCCTGTATTCCCCAAAAGGTAAGGCAGAGGTGTATATTGCCTCTCTCTCACGCGTTCCGCCTCCTCCTTCGCGAGCATTACTGCTTCGCAGAAGGAGGTGGTGGCTTCCCATGTACTCTCGCTCCGTACCATGGTCTGGACCAGGACCGGACGCGAGAGATCGCCGCCGCCGATCGCTTCCGCGAGGACACCGTGGTGCTCTGCCCAAGCCGGGCATATCTCCACCGTATGTTCCACCGTGTCATCCGGGCGATCCACACAATGGTGACACCCGGGCGTTTCTTCCCGCCTTATCCAGAACAGGTACCTCCCGAAGCACCCGTGTCCGGTGAGGACCTGCGTCAGGCGGAAGGTGAGGACACAACTGACGACACAACCAAAAACTCAAACAACTGCTACCCAGAGAGTTATAATTTTTGCCGATCAATTAGGATACGATGTCCGGAACATTCTGCAGGGCTATCTTGGAAATAGGTTTGCCGTGACAGCATTTGTAAAACCGAGTGCAACTACTAAGGAAGTACTGAAAACCTGCTCAAGTATGTGTAAAGACTTTAACAAATCTGATTTTGTGATAATTCTAACAGGCTCAAATGATGTAAACCCTTTGGATATTCAAACGTATTTATATCACACTCTATGTCAATTAGATTTCACCAATGTGTTAGTAGGACAGGTTTACAAACATAATTATCTAAATGAAAAAAAAGTTAATAATTTATTAAAATTTGTATGCCATAATTGTAAAAATTCATGTTTCGTACCATTACATAGCGATTTTAAAATGTTAACAAATTACATAAACAAACTGCATGCCTGTAGATTAATTCACAGACAAATTCTGCATGTAAATTACAAAAATAACTATCATTATTATACTGAGAAATTAACTACTAAGCTAGGGCAACAATGTACAACGAGGGATGTAAGTGTACAAACTGATAGTTTGGAGGATGTGGGTGTACAGACGGATAATATTGATACAGCGGCTCAAGAGAGCGAGGATTTTTTTCGTGAATAATCATGAATCAACCTTAACACTTTTACATCAAAATATAGCCGGGGTATTAACCAAGCGTGACGCAATTTCGTTTGCCATGTTAGAGTTACTGAATAATGATCTAAGCGTAGATGTACTGTGTCTTACCGAAACGTTCTTGCTAGAAGGGACTGAAAAAAACTTTCGGCTTAAAGGCTTCACGACAGCAGTATATTATTCGAGGAAGACATCCAAAAGAGGGGGTGTCACTATTCTTATTAAAAACGACATTGAATTTAAAATTGTACAGGAAACACAAAAATTAAGTGAAACATGTGTGTTCGAGTGCTGTGGTTTGGAACTAATTAAATATGGTATAATATTAATCTGCCTATATAGAACACCTTCCTCGAATGTAGCAATTTTTCTTAATAAACTAGACACACTTTTCGGAACGCTTTGTCGTAATACAAGGAAGAAAATTATTGTGTGTGGAGATTCAAATATAGATATTTTAAAGCAATCTAAGGAAAGTAGAGATTATAATTATTTGTTAAATACGTACAACATAAAACATGTTATATTAACGCCAACTCGAGTAACAGAAAAGACGCAAACTTGTATTGATCACATCGCAACCACTATCGAGAAAGGTAATGCAGTAGTACATGATTTGGGTTTATCGGATCACTCAGCCCAGTCCTATACCTGGCCGATTTCAAAGAGGAAGCAACCAGTTCTGAAATGGTGGTATGAACTCAAACGAGATTTTAGTGATGAAAATAAGAAGAAGTTTTTAAAATCAATGTCCTGCTTGTCTTTTAACGATGTATTTGAGGAAACCTCAACGAACGATGCATTTGGTAAATTTTTCGACACGTTCTTACTATTTTATAAGCTATGTTTTCCTACTGTCCGCGTAAAAGTTACTAATAAAGCACTAAGTAAATTAAATTGGCTTACTAAAGGAATAAAAGTAAGTTGTAAAAACAAAAGTAAATTCCACTATAAACTAAAACACAAAAATAATGTACCCCACAAAAAACAGTACAAAAACTATTGTAATATATTGAAAGCATGCATTTTGACGTCACGGAAATATAATAACACAAAATACATGAATAAAGCTGAAAATAAGTGTAAAGCAGCGTGGAATCTGATAAAAAGACATACTGACACAGATGTAAAGAACACATGTATCTCAAAGATTACAGTTAGCAACAACGATTATGTGAGTCCGGACGATATTGCAAATAATTTTAATAATTTTTTTATTAACTCGGTTACTAGGAGTACCCCAGACAGTGCACATCATTCTAGCTTAAGTGATATGGAAACCATTGAATCAATCGGCAATTCTATATTTCTTTACCCATTGGAGAGTAACGATTTAAAAAAAATTGTAATGTCTTTAAATGATTCGAAAGCAAGTGGTTATGATGAAATTCGCACTGACATTATAAAGTTATCAGTAACTACGATTCTGGAACCTCTTTTATATGTTATTAACCTTTCACTAGAACAGGGAATATTTCCTGAGATGTTAAAAAGATCAGTAGTGAAACCATTGTATAAAAAGGGAGATAAAACACAAATGGACAATTACAGGCCCGTTGCATTAATACCTATATTTGCAAAAATTTTTGAGAAAGTATTTTGTAATAAATTATTAAACTTCATTGAAAAACACCACATTTTAAAGGAAGAACAAAATGGTTTTCGCAGGAATAGAAGTACATCTTTAGCAGCCTTCCAATTAATAAAATCAATTACGGAGTCTATTGATAATAAAATTCCTGTTTCAGTACTTTTTATGGACATGAGTAAGGCGTTCGATCATGTCAGTCATGAACGGTTATTAGAAAAAGTTTCCAGATACGGAGTAAGAGGAAAAGCATACGACTGGCTGAAGTCTTATCTAACTAATCGAGTACAGGCAGTAGAAGTATCAAGTTATAATGATCAATCCAAAACACGAGAGGTATTTCAGTCTTCGCTTTTATTAAATAGTTACGGCGTGCCTCAAGGCAGCATTTTAGGTCCGCCCCTATTCTTGCTCTACATTAATGATTTGGTAAATATCTTGAGTCATAAATGTGTCCTATTCGCGGACGATATCACTATTATATTAAAAGGCACCGATAAAAGTGCCTATGAGCAAGAAATAAACACGGCTCTCCAAACGTCCATAGAATGGCTAGAAGCTAACAATTTAAAGGTCAACATTAGCAAAACAAAATTTATGCAGTTTGATACTTACCGAGCAAAACCGTTGAACCTAAATATAATATACAAAGGGGACGCCCTGACGGAAACTGATACAGTTAAATTTCTTGGAATGTCCTTAGATAAATTTTGTTCTTGGAAAAGCCATGTCAATGATGTTTGTGGTAAAATGAATAGATTTGTCTACCCTCTGAGACGTATTAGCTGCGAGATATCATTAAACGCTGCAATTACCGCATATCACGGCTATATATCCTCCATTTTGCGATATGGTATCATTCTTTGGGGGCGCTGTGTGGAAATTGATCATGCATTTGTAATGCAAAAAAAATGTTTAAGGGCTATATTTGGGTTGAAACAAATAGATTCTTGTCGCCCGTTCTTTAGAAAATATAAGATTCTTAGTTTACCGTGTATTTATATCTTGGAATGTTGTATTTTCGTTTTCAAGCATAGGAGTCTTTTTCAGAAGGCGACAAGCTACTATGCCCCTCGTTCTCATAATGCCAACAAGTTATATAAACCCAAGACAAATCTCACAGTCACATCGAACAACAGTTTTATCATGTGCATTAAATTGTACAATATAATTCCAAATACAATTACGTCACTCCCGTTTTTTAAATTTAAGCGTATCTTGACAAAAATATTGATTGATAAATGCTTTTATAGTGTACTTGAGTTCCTAGATTATAAGGTGTAAGTCCTGCATTGTAATATCAGGTACTATTATAAATAATTAATTGTTACCAAATAAGACTCGATCTAATACAATATTTACTAACTGCATGCCTTATTCAAACCTATAATAATTCTTAATAATTTCTTTTATTTCTTAATTAATATGATATATAATGCTTTGATATTAAATAATTATGTAAAATTTGCACGCCGACATTAATGGCAGAATAAGAGATTCATATACCTTATCTTTAAGATCTCTCTGTACCTACCTTATTTACGCAAATAAATGATTTTGATTTTGATTTGATTTGATTTGATTTGATTTGATTTGATTTGAGGACACCGTGGCATCTCTCCAGCCACTCCTCAAAGAGAGGACTTATCGCCGCAAATATGGCGTGCCCAGCAGTGGATTGTGACAGTCGCGCTCTCCATGTCGCCATGAGATCTCGCCGAAGCTCTGTCCGCTGTGCCGCGATTTCTCGTGGCAGCGGAGTTTTGCCTCGGCGTTTTGCCTCCTCACCTTTACCAGCCTGGGGATCAAATGCCAGGACCAGCATCCCAAGACTCCACACTACGTGCACTGTGTATACACCTCTGCCTATCCGTTTCGGGAATACAGGCGTGATGTTATATTATTTTTCACTGGATAATTAGTTACCTGTGTTAGTGCCTCCAGTATATGTCTACGCTCCAGTAGTCTTCGCGGGTTTCAGCAGTCCTTTTCGTAGCGCCTTCTTGAGTTTCGGCTGCAGGTCGAAGTTGGCCTTGCCACCCTGTATGGTGATGAGGAGCTTCGGTTGGTCGAGGGCTCATTCTCTTGTCAGCAGCTGGACTATCAGTTCGGGTCATGTGTCGTGGGAGAGACAGATATACTGGGAAAAGAAATAGTAGATGTAAGGCTAGGGACACAATGTTTGACACTTTTGGAATATTTTCAGTTCTTAGGGTGCTTACATAAAGAAACAGGTTTCCGGTACAGGCGAGTCTGTGCGGGTCGGTAAGTTGCGGGGCACAGCTAGTCGATATCTAAAATAGCATACTTTAGCTTCAATAGCGCTAGGATTCACTTTCTGACTCTATGGTGTATGTGTAACAGTATTAAACGAGTGTTTTAATACCTAGTTATATGCAGTTTCATAGTCTACTTGATCTAAACTCATGCAATTTCACTAGAAAAACATTAAATAATATCGTAAATATGGCGCCCAAATCCAACAGTCCACCGCGGGGGGAAGTGCCATAACAGCAAAAACAATATCTACCCATATCTCTGTGATTGATCCTCACCTGAGCTTTAGTTGGATGCGGTCCACCTTGGAACTCGATGGTTCCGTAGGCGTCGCTCGGAGCTAACTGCGTATGCCGTACTGGAACCCATGCTTCCCCAGGATTGGTAGTTTGAGAGTTTGAGCCATGAGCTGTCTTGCTAAGCCCGCACCAGCATCTGTAAAAGAAATGGCTTGTTAATTTCTTGAACTACAATACATTATAATATGGTGGATTTTGGACATTCTTTACTAAATTCAATTAAATATAATCTATTTCCTACACATTAATCACACATGTATTCAAGCCTACAATAATGAATCTGAATAAAAGTCTACACCTGTCTTGGGGGCCTATTGACGCATAACACAGGTATTTTATACCTTTTCGGGCACCAGTCTCTCACAAATGTTAAGCCTGTAATTAGATTTAGCACTTCCTGTCCACAAAAACATTTGTGATGAGAAAATAAATAAATAATTATTATAATTATTTTCTTTATTTCAGTAAATACATATAAATTATATTTTTAAATATTAGAATATGAAAAGTATAAAAACATTTAAAAATAGTAGCCCACCGGTATCGGGAACAGGGTCCAAGCTACCGGCGGTGGTCAGGGCCCCAGAGAGAGGAGCCTCCTAGCAATGCGAGCCGTGTCCAGAAGTACCGCTTTCTGAATCAAGCCCTTAATCCCAGCTGCCCAACGAGAGCCTCCTTAGGTGCTGGTCGAGGCTCTTGATAATTAAGCCATTGACTGATACGACTATCGGTACAATGATCGCTGAGTCCACATCCCACATGTCAACAGCCTCGCGAGCCAAGTCAAGATACTTGATTTGTTTATCTTTTTCGGCTTTCACGAGTTTCCTGTCATGCGGGACCGTTATGTCAATAATTATTGTGCGCCGCTCTATTCGATCCACCACCACTATATCAGGCTTATTGGCAACAATAGTCCTGTCAGTGATGATGGATCGATCCCAGTACAATGTGATATTTCCATTTTCGAGAACTGGGTCGGGCACATACCTGTAGTACGGCACTTACGATTTCACAAGACTATATTTCAGAGCAAGTTGCTGATGGATAATCCTGGCTACAAGGTTGTGTTTATGCAAGTCAAGTGCTCTTCGTTAGCTGGACGAAAACACCCGGAGATAATGTGTCGGATTGATTCTCCCGGGGGGAGGGTCTGGATTTATGCTTTTGCGGTTGCACAACGACATGCTTTGCTTTGCTTGGTAGTATAGATGCAGGCCACCCCCTGAGGGGATGTTGAGGGGGGAGGGGGGCAGGAGGGGGGGGGGGTCTTGAGGGAGAGCGCTACAGTCGTGTAGATCCTCAAGGCAAGTCTGGCGGATGCACCTTCTCGAGGTTGCCACCCCGTTCTTGGTCTAATTCCATAAGTAATAGACGTAACAAAAACTGCCAGGCGTCATCACTTCCCTTCTCCAGCTCCCGTAACCTCATTCTTTCCCGTCTTATGCCTCTTGTCCCATTCACACAGTCCCTCACCCCATTCCATCCTTACCCACATCCTCACTCCTTCCATCTCCACTTTTCCAATTTCCACTCCTAACCGCGACCCCTTGTGATTGGGTGGTGGCGGGCTCGTCTATCACTAAAATAAGCTGATGGCGAGTAGGAGTAAACAATCACCTGCGCTAGGACCTGCGCAGTTGAGCGCCGTGAGCGGGGATGAAGGAGTCCTGGGGGGTTGAGCCGAGCGGCTCTGGCTGTAATGTGCCCGTAAGGCAACACGCCCCCTTCGGTCTGGATTTCAAGCGAAACGGTGGCCCTACCCAATAGCCAGGGGTAGGGAAATGGTCACAGTGTCCCGTCAGAGGGCCACAGGCGAGGTGCGTGAGGTCCGCTGAGGTCGTTCTCGGACGGCCGAAGCGGTAGGTAAAGGTCATGCTGACGATGTAAGTGAGGGTTGATCAGTTCGTTGGGGGTGGGCTTTTTCGACCCCCTACGCCAACCCGATCGAGCACCCGATGTCGCACTGTAAACCAGCCTTGCGCCCCTATATCTCTCTGGTAGTCCTAACGTTCGAGCTTTTTAATAGTGAGACATTCCGAGGTGCGGGCTCCATGGAGGGTGGGAGCCAGAGAGATGAATTTTATTTTTAACTTTAACATGGATAATTTAAGGCCAGTCAAAAACCTAAACACCGGAGTGGAGGCGAAAGCCAATGAGACTCCCAAGGGAGGTGCTTGCACTTCTCTCGCCCCTGGTGACTTTGCGGCTCACGCCGCGGGTACCAGCGCGGGTGCAGGTCCGGCTGTGGCGAGAACCACAGCTAAGACCAAAACTACAAAGTCCCTTTCCAAACAAAGGAAGTCGGTGCTGCTTGGGACCAGTACCGACCCTTTTCATACTCGGGCGAGGACTACGGCGACGATTAATACCACTGTCGGTCCGACCCCTTCCTCACAGACGCTAGTGCCGGGTAACACCGGTACCGGGCGCCAGACTGCCACCCTTCTCCTCCTCCTCCTCCTGAGGCTCCTCTAGCCTCCCCCCATCAGACGGCCGTCTCTGCTCAAACGGAGACAACCAGCTGCACCGAGGACGCGTTCTCACGCGCCTGGCAAGTGCAGATACGCAAGGGCAAGGGTAAACGCACTCAACAAGCCCGTTGCTCTTGCTCTGGCCCTTCAGGTCCACCAGTTGCCTCAGAACAAGGCAAGATGAGGGATAGACTGACGAGGAAGGAGCGGCGCCAGGCACGCAGGTGGGCAGGTAAAGGCTCCCATAAAAAACAGTCCGTCGCCGCTAGTTCGGTCAAACCGAAAAGCGGCCAGTTCAACTTCTCCGCCGGAAAGCGGTCGCAGGCTGAGGCCGGCACTAGCCGACCAGAGCCCAGTCAACCGCCAACCAGTGTTCCAGAGAGACCGGCTGAGGAACCTAGTAAGACACAGCGACCCAATTGGAAGGATCAGGCCGCGGCTAAGCGAGCTCTCAACGAGTCATTGACACCTCAGGGGGAGCACAAGCGGCCGCGTCTTGATCAATCCAAACGGGTCCCACAACGAAGCTACGCCCAAGCTGCCAGCGCTACCCTCGACGTCGCGATCACCTGCGACCGCACGGGGATCCTCAGCAAGGACGTATCGGACCAGGTACTCGCTGCTATCCAGAAGCAGATTATTCTCGAGGCCTGCTCCCCCAAGCAAGACACTCCAGGGCCGACCTTCAACGCCAAGCCGAGGGTGTCCTGAAACTGTGGTGTGGTAACGACCACACCTTAGCCTGGCTAAGGAAAACAGTCTCCGACTTATCGCTCCCAACTAGCACCTCGTTAGTCGTCAAGAGCCAGTCGAAGATCCTTAAGCGGGCACGATGTGACATCGTGATCCCAGATGAGCAGGGGGTCTTCAGTGAGCCGACCAATATTGGTCGTGCTCTCAGTTATCAGAACCCTTGGGTCGACATAAAGAGGTGGGTACTTCCGCATGGCCGACAAACAAGCCGCAGCATGGTTCGTGGTGGTTGGTGTGCCTGTGGACCAAATCCCGGCCCTGATGAAGTCCAGGCGCCGTCTCTCAATAGGTTTGGGGGCGGTGTACGTAAAGTTTCAGGGCCGGAACGGCAGGTTCACCGATGTCCCCCAGGGCTGGGACCTCGCCACCGGAACCATCTGCGAGGCGCTAGAGGAGCTGCCGCAGACACCAGCAGGGGAGTCCACTCCTCCACCAAACAACCCGGAAGCATCCGCGGCTGAACCTGCTGCAGCAGAGTCGGCCGCTCCTGCCGCCGTCACCGTGGGTGCCTTCCCTTCATCGGGTGGGGAGCTGGACGACATGATCTTGTCCCCGGCTTCGGGCCCGGGAAGGGACGGCTTCGACGAGGGTGACCTGTTTGCCGGGCTCAGACTGGAGGGAGACGAGGAGGGTTCGACCAGCGATGGCGTCTCCTTCGTAAACTTGTAAAATCCTCCAAGCAAACCTCCACCATAGTCAGACCGCGACGGTTCAACTTCGCAAGTGGATGGAAGTTCAACACACGGCCATTGCTTTGATCCAAGAGCCGTGGATTGGGGGCGGCCGCATACAAAAACTCTCCAATCTTGGCGGTAAGCTCCTGGTCACTACAGATCAAGATCATCCCAGAGCGTGCATCTATATCACAGGTAACCTCAAAACACAGCTCTTAACTGACTTCTGTTGCAGATATGTCTCTGCAGCAAAGCTGCTGATACAGCGTGAAGACGCCACGGAACTGGTGATCGTTTTCGCCTCGGCTTACATGCCTGAGGCGGAGGCGCCGCCTCTGCATGACCTTGCCCGTCTCGTGAGCCATTGCGAGATGTGCGGGTTTTAGGTCGTCGTTGGGGCCGACGCCAATGCTATAGGGAGCTTAGGGACGGCGCTCTGAAAACCATACCGCTACACGGTAACCAACACGCATACAGCTCGGGTAAGTCGACCGAATCTGCTCTTCATTTAGTGGTCAGCCAGATTGAGGAAGCGATTTATCAGCAAGGCTCCTGCCTGAGCACTTTTATAGACATCGAAGGAGCCTTCGACAAAACCAACTTCTCCAGCATCAGCAGTGTCCTCTCCAGACATGGAGTAGGACAGGTACTAACGGACTGGATTACAAACATGTTAAGCAAACGAGTGGTTCGCCTTGAGGGTGAGCAGCAGTTGGCCATGTTAGCCAGAAGCTGTCCCCAGGGAGGGGTGCTCTCCCCCCTTCTATGGAATTTGGTTATTAATGACCTCATCACCAGACTCAACGCCAAACGCTATTATACAGTAGGGTATTGAGACGACCTCGCAATCCTTTACCGGGGAAGGTGAGAGGAACTATCTGCAACCTCAGTCAGCAAGCGCTACGTATCGTAGAAAGATGGTGCAGGGAATTTGACCTATCAGTGAACCCCACTAAAACTGAACTAGTCATGTTTACCCACAAGCGAGCATTAGGCCCTTTCCTCCTACCAAAACTGTTCAATACAGAACTACAACTGGTCAACGAAGTCAAGTACCTCGGGGTTACTTTAGACAGTAAGTTAAACTGGAGTAGTCATTTAGACAACAAACTAAACAGGGCCTGCATCACCTTCTGGCAGTGCAGGAGAATGATAGGTAAGAAGTGGGGCCTATCCCCCAAAATTATACTATGGCTGTACACCACTGTGATCCGCCCCATGATCACCTACGGGGCCGTGGTCTGGTGGCCCCGAACCAAGTTAGTTACAGCCTCCAACAAACTGCAACGCATGCAAAGACTAGCCTGCATGGCGACTACGGGCTGCATGAGGACTACTCCGACTGCAGCAATCGAAGCCATGTTGGGTTTACCACTGCTCCACCTGTTCATACAGCAGGAAGCGACGATGGCGGCGGTACGTCTTAATACACTGAATCTCTGGGGTAAGACAGACACACCACACACCGTGCTGCTTGAGGGACTCAACAAGGAGTTGCCCATTACGAAAGCCATAAATGACCGGGTACCCAAACAATATATCTTTGATAAAAAATACAGGATCCAACTCCACGAGGATCACCGATGTGAGGGTTTGTGCCCCGCGGAGCTGCGCATCTTTACGGATGGATCCAAAACAGGTACTGGTACAGGTGCTGGAATCTTCTCGGAGGACTTCAACATGCACATAGCCACACCATTGGGTGTCCATAACACAGTGTTCCAAGCCGAATGCATGGGTGTTTCTTTGGCGGCTGCAGCCATCATGGCCAGGGAAGTTAGGACCACTCGATCCGCATGCTCCCAGACAGCATGGCTGTCCTGCAAGCGCTAAACAGTCACACAGTTGATTCTGGGCTAATATACGAGTGCCACCAGCGCCTTAACCAGGTGGATAGCCATAATAACATAACCATTCAATGGATCAAGGGACACAGCGGCTCGTTAGGAAACGACGCAGCCGACGAACTTGCCAGGAGGGGGTCGAGCATGGCACCAGTGGGACCTGAACCCGTCGTGCCACTCCCCTTCGGGTACATACGCACTCTGGTAAGGAAACGCACCAGCGAGCAACACCACAAGCAATGGTTAGAGCAGGGTGAGTGTAGGGAGGCCAAGGAAGCAGTCCCTGCAATTGATGGCCGCCTCACGAAGCGGCGTCTCCGGCTAAATAAACAGCAGCTGCGTATAGTTACAGCAGCCATAACTGGCCACGGGTCATTTAATAAACACCTCTTTGTCATAGGAGTCACAGACAGTCCGCTGTGCAGGGCCTGCATGGAGGACGACGAGACAGCAGCTCATGTGCTACTAAACAGTGCTCGCCACATACAGGGCAAAGTACTTCGGTAACCCAGGTACCCTATGTGAGATTGTCAGTAACACCAAGGCGTTGCTGGCCTTCCTTGAGGAGCTGGGGTGGATCGAATAATCGATTTTCCTACCCATTACGCAAAATACGCGCATTGAAGTGGAGTTGCGGACACCAGCCCGTATTATCTATTACCTATTGATTCTCCCGGACGGTGGCATGCCCGACAGATGTCAACCGTGCCTTCATTCACAATTAATCTCCGGTTATTGTTCGTCATGATAACTTCGTCCATAATTGCACAGACAAAACCCAGGCCACGGACGGTTGGGCACGCCACAATTGCGGCGATAAGTCCCCTCTTTGAGGAGTGGCTGGAGAGGCGCCACGGCGTCCTCACCTTCCGCCTGACGCAGGTCCTCACCGGACACGGGTGCTTCGGGAGGTACCTGTTCCGGATAAGGCGAGAGGAAACGCCCGGGTGTCACCACTGTGTGGATCGCCCGGAGGACACGGTGGAGCATACGGTGGAGGTCTGCCCGGCTTGGGCGGAGCACCGCCGTGTCCTCGCGGAAGCGATCGGCGGCGGCGATCTCTCGCGTCCGGCCCTGGTCCAGGCCATGGTACGGGGCGAGAGTACATGGGAAGCCATTACCTCCTTCTGCGAAGCAATAATGCTCGCGAAGGAGGAGGCGGAACGCGTGAGGGAGAGGCAAGCTTTGCGCCCTCACGCCCCTAGTCGCCGCAGGAGACGCCCTGGGCGTCGGGAATTGACAGCCGATTCCCGGCCACCGTAGGCGCGGGCTTGCGGACGGCGAGCAATGGGTAGCTCGCCGTCCGGTAAGGACCAAGCCCGAGTCGACGGCGCGTTGTGTTCCACGCGCGCCTCAAAGAGATGTCAGCACTATTGACGGGGTCCGCTAGGGCCGATGCCAGCTAGGGTTGCGGGATGTTCGAAAGAGTTACCGTGGCTCCGGCACAGGCAACAGAAGGAACACGGTTGGGTTTTAGTCAGTAAAAGTCTGACACGCCCTCCCGCTCCGCCCAGAGCGGGAGAAGTCATTTGATGATGTCCCATCCACAAAAAAAAAAAAAAAAAGGCCACGGACGGTAGAAAATTTATATCAGGTCCATGTAAGGCCCGGAAAAAGCGTCCGTGAAGCTCCTTACTCTGTTTTACTTCCATGCGATCGTTAGTGTCAAGCACTACAGGCTTGCGCCAGTTCTCTTTAGCCAAGGAGAGCGGAATGAGGCCCTTGTCCACTGCGACCACATCTCGATGAATCGCCACGTCGGCTTCAAGGAAATATTCCATGAGACTGCATATCTCGCGATTGTGGAGGGTCTTAACGTTTAAAAAGCCTCGACCTCCACACTTTATTATAATTATTAATATATAGAGGTATGAGGAACGGTGTAAAGTTCACTCATCCTCTATAGAAAAGGGAGGATCCTCCGACCAGACGGGTGTTGTGTCTGGCGGGCTACTGCCCGACGGTTGATGTCGGGATGTTGTATATATGCTAGTCGCGCGGTAAACTCTGTTTGCGCGATGCAGGATTTTGCGTGACGTCAGTGTGACGCGTTCCATTGTGGCGATGCCGCCACATCACTCCCCTCCGGAGACCGGAGGTCGATAGTGGGCAGAGTCGTGTATCTTACGATGCTTGCCAGGGCCAGTTGGTTGAGGTTCCAGGGAGTCGGAACCGGGTGCCGCATAGTTCGCGGTGAGTCGGAACTGTCTGCGGAGATGCCCCCAGTGTGTCGGGGTGGCGCTGCGTTATGCTCCAGTGCGTCGGATGTGGTACAGCGCCGGGTTGAGGCTGACTGCTGGCGTCGACCAGGAGAGGTTTGAAGGGCTCTGCTTGTTTGACCGGCCGAGAGTGCAGTGTGCTGTGCCAAGGTTGCTGATGGGGCTGAGGGTGATGACCAGGTATGCGCAGTCGCTGCATGCTGGTGGTCAGGATACCCGTTGAAGCCGTGGGTGCTGGCTGGCTGTGTGACTCGCTGCTCGAAAGCTCGAAGAAGTGATGCTGATGACGTCACGCTGTAGTAGTTGCACGAAGGCTGCGCTGACGTTCATGTTCGGGGTCACCAGTATAGAGGTATGAGGAACGGTGTAAAGTTCACTCATCCTCTATAGAAAAGGGAGGATCCTCCGACCAGACGGGTGTTGTGTCTGGCGGGCTACTGCCCGACGGTTGATGTCGGGATGTTGTATATATGCTAGTCGCGCGGTAAACTCTGTTTGCGCGATGCAGGATTTTGCGTGACGTCAGTGTGACGCGTTCCATTGTGGCGATGCCGCCACAAATTTTATTCCTGCGTGGTTCTGAAGTATGCATAGGCCTTTTTGCCAATGGGTTTCATAGTTAAAGTGACATTAGTTCGTCTTCAGTATTACTACTATTGTTGCCATAGTTAGAGAATGTGTTTTTTGCTAGCTAACTTCACAATTTATCAACA
The DNA here is from genome assembly GCA_947568875.1 of Fissipunctia ypsillon. NCBI lineage: Eukaryota > Metazoa > Arthropoda > Insecta > Lepidoptera > Noctuidae > Fissipunctia > Fissipunctia ypsillon. The sequence continues at coordinate 5,742,838 of OX387659.1, read as the reverse complement.
AATGCCGCCGCATCAAAGACCATTTCGAAAAATGCGACGTTGGCGGTTCGGTGGCGCTGTCTGAGTGGCATTACAAAACATGGCAGTGCAATGCGGTGTGACGCGGTTACATTGAATATGAATGAAACCACAACTAACTAAACAAAAAAATGAGTAACAATAACGCTAACACCACGCATACGCATATAAACGACAATGTCTATATGAGTTGCATGTCATGTGTTCTTATCCTGACCTCAAAAATAATATCAAAAATGTTTGTCATTCAAACTCCTTTCTGTCACGAAACCATTCTTCATTCAGACACAACTGAAAGAATAAATTTATTAAAAAACAAGTGAGAATTCGGCTGTGACTTTTTGACAGGCAAACTTTTTAACATTTTTTTAGTGAGGTTTTTATTACAAACATTCAAAATTACCAGTTATTTCTGGAAGCTATTGGCAATGGAAGATGATACTACGCAGGAAGAGAACCAACCTTCCACAAGTGAGAAAGATGGTCAGAGGACGACTTCTGGAAATGACGATGAAAAGGGACGCGATGAGGGTGTGTCGAACAGTGAAACATCGGTGTCTGCCGCGTACTCCGTGAGGAGTCGAGTGAATATGGTGGACGCCCGATCAGAACCTCCTAAACCCGCTCTCGATAATAGAGAAGCCAAGCCTCCCGAGAGGAAAAAAAGAGGCAGAAGAAGGGGAAGAGTAGAAAAGAGACGACAATCGACGAATCGATATCAATTAAGACGAGCCCCCATGCGGAGGAAGCAAGTTGTACGTCACCCCAGAGCGACCGAGAGAAGAATCCGCGAGCAGCATTCAATTACAACAATATTCACCAGGCTGTCTTCTCGGAGCGGCACCAGAACTCCTGGCTGCGTTCATTATGGACACCGTTACTGCCGCAGAAGATAGAAAAAATTGCGTTTTGAAATGTAAAGTGGATTTTTGAACGATTTGAAATAAATCTTTTTATTTTTAAATACTTTTTTTTATTTAAGCTCCCTGAATTAGGGCGATGCGCTTTGTCATCAAATATGAGTATATAACGTACGTGCAGAAGACACAGAAACAAGAATGCCCAAAAAGAAGATTATGGGGGCTAAAAAGTTGAATACAAAGCCTGGGATAAAGTTTTTCGCATGCTCGTTTGCAGGTTAAGATGCTAAAAATAATAAATAATTACGAACGGCCTACAAAGGTGCAAAAATATAGAAAGGGCCTAAATGAAGCTCGCTGCATACCAAATCTTTGACCGCCTGTCAAAACATTGTTTTTGAGCCTGTTCACAGAGTACTTTTATATTATATGGAGCCTGTTTGAGCTAGTGCCCATTAGCGTCGTGTTTGATGGTCCTTTGTTCTCAGTGTTTATAGTGTTTATAAATAAAATAAAATTCATTTAATTCAGACAAAATACTGTCCATAATTTGTTAGTCTTACATTAATTATCTTAAAAACTATGTTAGTAATGACGTGATCAATTAAATGCCTTCATAACAAAATATAAATAAATAATAAATAGCAAATAAATTAAAATGAGATTGAAATAAGTTGGTCATTAACAATAAATTAAACTTAAAATTTAAATAAATAATTGAAAATTAATTAAAATTAAACTGAACTAAGTAATAAGAGAAATAACAAAAATAAATCTAAATAAATAAATAAAATTAAAATACAAAAATTCATCAGGCAACATGCAGCCTGATGAGCCTTCCCACAGCTGCCGATACTGGTCTGTCTGCAATCATTCTTAGGATTCCGTTGCCACTCCCTCGAATTTGGCGAATTAGTGAGGCTGACCTTTTGCGCATTATAGCGTAAAAGTCATCCACCCTCGCGTCGGCAAACATACCCGAGGCACTACAAAATCGAGGAAGTCGCACCAGAATCCTGAAAGCATTGTTGTACTGTACTCTGAGAGCATTGTAGGCCCGCTGCGTGTAGTTGGTCCATAGGGCGCTGGTGTAAAAACATTGGCAGTAGGCTCTGAACAAAGTTACCTTTACTTGTGCTGTACACTTTGCAAACCTATGTAGCAACATGTTAGCCCGCACCGACAATGCTCTCCGCTCTCTCTCTATGTCTGCGTCATCATGTAGGGTTTTGGTCACTACATGCCCTAGATACCTAAACTGAGAGACCCGACTAAAAGATACCACGTTGAGATATACTGGTGGTATATGCTCAGGTTGCTTATTTTTACCTCTGAAGAGCATATACTCACCCTTTCTATCGTTGTACTTTAAGCCGTGACCCTCAGCGCAGGCCTCACAGATACTCAACAGCTTCCTTAGCCCTCCTACAGATGGACTCAGCAACACCATGTCGTCGGCGTAACTGATATTATTGACGCAAACGTTATCTATATGACATCCGACATGGCTGTTGCTGAGCTCACCTATCAGCTGATTGACGTACAGATTAAATAGTCTTGGAGAAGTCAGTCCCCCTTGCCTCACTCCACACTCAAGTGAATATTCTTCAGAATATGCGTTACCACCCTTGACAAAGTTTTTCTGGTGGTTATACCAGAAAGAAAATATATTAATGAGTTCGGCGGGAGTCCCGACTTCCCCAAGCTTAGTCCAGAGCTTATTACACTTCTGGACACATCTATTGGCCCACCTTAGAGTTTAGGTTTCGATGGCCCCTACCGAAATATGATTGCTAGATTGAACAAAAACTGTTGATGCAGTTTTAAACCTGATACATTTTACCATCTTTTTCGATCGTATTGTTTTAAATTTGAATTCAGAATACCATACGACATGGAGCTACGCCTAACAAGTCGGATATGCGCCTTGTTAAAGGCAATTGATTTTTGAATAAAAAACATGTTTTATCAAATAAAGGTTTAATTTAATAACGCGTGTTGCCTCCATGGGCATCTACCACAGCTCTTATACGATTAGGCATAGAGTTTATCAACTGCTCTATGAAATTTTGAGGGATCATCTCCCATTCCTCTTCTATGGCAGTTTTCAACTCCTGCATCGTCTGGGCAACTGGCTGACGAGCCCTAACACGTCTTTTTAGCTCGTCCCACATGTGCTCAATGGGGTTCATGTCTGGGCTTCTGGCTGGCCAGTCCATAACTGTGATGTTCATATCCCGAAGATATTCCCTGACGATGCCGGCCGCATGGGCTCTTGCATTATCATGCATAAAAAGGAAATTTGGGCCCACATAGTCCGCGTATGGTATCACGTGAGGTTCTAAGCACTCACGAATGTACCTTTCAGCATTTAATGTTGGCAGCCGTGGTCCTGTAACAACCTCAAGTTGAGTTTTGCCGCTCGCGGATATACCGCCCCAGACAGTCCATGAGCCACCGCCATAAGCAACCCTCTCTTCAAAGCAGCATTGTGCGAAACGCTCTCCCTTACGTCGGTAGACCTTCTTCCTTCCATCATTGCCATGTAACACAATTTTAGACTCATCAGAAAAGAGTACACGGCTCCAATCTTGCTGTGTCCAATTTAAATGACTGCGTGCGAAATGAAGGCGCGCTGTTCGGTGGGCTCGCGTTAGTTTGGGCCCATTAGCTGGCTTGTGTGGTATCATATCGCGTTCTTTTAACCTTCTCCGAACAGTTCGAGCGCTCACAGATACTCCGTGGAAGTCGCGAAGTTGGTTTTGTATCTCAATGGAGGTAAGGTGACGATTTTTCAAGCTGGTCGTCACGATGAATCGATCCTGCCTTTCAGTTGTGACCCGAGATCGTGGCCTTCCTTGGCGACGAACAAAGCCGCCAGTCTCTAGGTACCTCCGATAAACATTTCGGACCGCAGATCGACTTAAATTAAGTTGAGCACTCACGTTTCTTTGGCTGTGTCCGGCCTGAATAAGTGCCACAGCTTGGGCGGCGACTTCAGGTGAAGTATCCATAGATTATTGATAGAACCTCACCTTAATGTTAAGAATAAGTAATGTTTGTTGCAAAACCAAAGATATCAATCACTTTTTCAAGAATTAAATCCAAGTAAACCAATAAAACCAAGTTTTCTTAGTATTCGATTGTTTGATATCAACAAACAGGCTCCAAATTGTCTTTTGTTTCTTTAAATTCTGTGTTCGAAATTCAAAAAAAAGACTATTGAATGAAATTGTGAATGTGCCAGGTTCAAAACTGCATAAAAACTTTTTGCTCGACCTAATATAAAATTTTAGCTAGGACCAAACGAAACTGAAAATACAAGGTGGGCCAATAGATGTGTCCAGAAGTGTATAATCGACTAGGTCGAAGGCCTTCGATAGGTCTAGAAAGCAAGCGTATATGGGTGTTTTCCTATCCACATAGTAAGCGACAGTGTGCTTTAGTGTTAAAATAGCACTTTCCGTGGACAGAGTCTCGCGAAATCCAAACTGGGCATCGTGAAGGTTAATATACTTGCTGAGCTGATCATCCAGAAGACCATCGAAGACCTTCGCTAGCACAGTAGCCAGGGAGATAGGCCTATAATTATTATTGTCGGTTACATCTCCAGTGACATTCTTTGCTATAGGCACAACAATAGTTTCCGTCATCTTAAGCGGTAAGTACGAGTGACGTATGCAAAAACTAAACAACATAGCCAGTACTCTAAATAGATGTTTACCCGCCTGCTGCAGGTGCTCAATGCTGAGTCCGTCTCTGCCCGGCGATTTACCACGTTTCATATTATCAATAATATTTTTCACATCCTTAGCAGTAAACCCAATCGGGTTCTCACAGACACTGACGGCCTCAACATGCGCAACACGAGAACTGCCAACAAGCGGTGACTCGACTTTAAAATGACTTTTAAAAAGGTTAGCTATATCTCTAGGCTCACTACACCCACCTACAGTCACTGGCAAACTAACCCTACCCTTCATCCTCTTAGTACCCTTCCAGAAAGCTCGAAAGTTTTTAACCGTAACGTTTGCGGCTAACAAATCCATTTTGAGCTGATCTTGATGGTTTTGGCAGAACTTCAGTCTAGATTTAAATATTTTCCGCGTAAGATACATGTTGTCATGAACAGGCCCACTTTCAGGTTTACCATGCCCTACATACGTTTGATATGCCTGCCTAGCGTGACTATGGGCTTCTCTCACATGTTTGTTCCACCCCACTACCGTTTTACCCTTTTTTATCTTTCTCACCTTCGTGCTTTACACAGCTCCCTCACATAAAATGTTAACAATGTCATTGTATAAATTATCAATAATATATCTATGTTCAAAATTATTACACATACTGTCAGCACAAACACAAAATTCATTGGGGAAGTGAACGTCTTTAAGTTTACTATTACAAATGTCAGAATATCTTTCTATTTCGTCATTTTCTCTATCACCCCACAAAATGTCATTAGAAATCCAATCGTCAGAAACACACTTAGTTTTAATCATGTCAAGATTACATTTAACAATCAAAGGCAAGTGATCCGACCAATACACTCCGTAGTCAACATTAATGCTAGTTATTGTTTGCCAGGCTGATTCCGTGACTAAGCAGTGATCAAACCAGCGCTTACAACGGTGTGCATCACTATAGAATGTATGTGTGTCCGACGACCTACCAAGCTTAGTTATGTCAGCGCAAATCCATTTATTATCGACACAAAAATCAAATAACTCGTCACAAAAAGGAGCTGACGGGTGAGCATTGAAATCACCTAGAATAAATACAGATTCCACATTATTTTGTTGTACAATAGCACTAATCTCCCCTAGACAATTCGTAAAAATTGGTAGGTTATCGGACTGATCGGTAGGCATGTACACACATATAACTATAACTCCACGATTATTACCTGTGTTCGCTCTAATTGCCGCAATACGATCATGTTTACAATTAATAACTGTCACTTTCGTAAACGAACTTTTACGCCACAGAATCGCGACCCCACCGAACGGTCTCCCTCGCCTCACTCCGGACGATAAGTCAATCGCCGATTTTCCGGTATAACTAAAGTTATCGTCAATGCTACCGAGGAAAGGCAGGTCCTGCGGCACCAGCCACGTTTCCTGAAGTGCTACCAAGTTCGCACTCTTGCACAGTGATCGCACACATTCCACACTACTAACTAGTATGTTGTTTTGGTTGTGTTCCAATAAAATGTTGCTCATCTGGCCCCGTTCTCATACTCACAAAGCGGCGGAACTTTAGTCCGTCCGGCCATAGATTGTCATCCAGATACAAATGCATTCTACATTTAGATACATACAACTTAAATGCGTTGTACCCTCTATCGTATTTCATTTTAATTCTGGTAAGGGTCACTCTGTCCTGCGTTTTTTTATAAATATATTCAATTATGTCATCTTCCACAGTGTCTTTATGTACATTGGAAACAAACAGAGGCACATTAGTGTCCGCCGCCTTAAAATTACTCAGAGGTTCCGTGGTTGTCTTACCTAACTGACTTACAAAGCGATTTCGTAGACGATTTCTTTGTACGACAGTCCAACCAGGATCGGGTTTATTTGTCTTGAAATCTCCGTTTTTTTTTTAACGATTTCTGCCATAGTTAATGGATTCTCAGACACTTTAATAGGCGTAGTCATGGTACAAACCGGTACAGTTGCACGTACCCTCTCAGCTGTTTGTGATAACATTTTACCCGGTATTGACACACGTTGATTTCCACCTGGCACGACACTGTGCCTATTTGTGTCCTACTCGGTAGCACCGGCCTCGGTTACTGAGTTATCCTCCGCGCGCTGACATGACGGAGATAGCACTTGTGGTGAGCTCTCATTGCCGTGTTGTCTCTTGTCGGCTCCTTGATTCTGTTAATCACAGGCGATATACCTATCGGCCCGCTATCTATACAAAACGCGCCTCGCCTACGTATGTTTACGTTCGCGTTGTAGTCATCTATTCCTACAATTGACCCACATTTGCAATTATCTAGTTCACTTTTTATTTTTTGTAGCTGCTCAACCGTTGCGTAGTTACTCTTTACAAGCTTTAATTCGTTTTTAAGTAGCAATAAATCCTTCAGCAACCCCGTAACGTCAACATGGTCAAAGGTTACGGGAGGTAGTTTGCTCAGTTCTTTGGCCACAAAAATAGGAATTAGCTCGGGATCTGTATTCTTGAAAAGAGTTATAATGTCTTCCAGGTCTTTATGTTGCTTGTCCTTACGTCTGGATATTTACCCGTCGCACAAATATTAATGAGGCTCTCATTGTCCATAACATCCAGCTTATTTTGCACAAATGCCAACAACTCGTTAATCACGATATTACAGGTTTTACACTTTACGATTTTTGAGCTCGCCATTTTCTTTTTACCTACCGCACGGTTCGGCGCGTACGCACTGAATTGTTTATACTCTGGTGCAAAAAGTTATCAGTTTGTGAAAATGGAAGCTCAAATAAACTGAATGAAGTAGATCTCGAGAGGCTGAGAAAAGCCATAATGTGTGTCTTACTTGCTCATTGTGCATCAAAAGGATTGATGGGGTGTTGAGCTGTGTGATAATTACAGATATCACGTAAAACAAAAGGTTAAGTCCCCACAAATTTGTTTCGGTGAGAGGTAGTCTAGAGCAACATCTTACAATTCATAATGAGGATTTTGTGAAGAAATATTGTAATCATGGCAGATTTAGCCCTTTATGAAAATTTCCTGGAGGACGCGCGTGTTATGGAGACCAGTTTACATCGCCGACGAAGTGTAGCTTTTCAGAAAATGGTAATAGCCTTTGAAATGCCAGACCTCGAGTTTGTTGGTTTATACTACGTGTAACAGGAGGATTGACATTCCTTTAAACCACGTAAAGAGAATCATGTTCTTTGCCCGTAAACAAAAAATCAATCAAATCCAATGAATACTTTAGCCACAGGAAATTATTTTTCATTTTCTTATTTTTCAACATGATGTAGATCTGAGTCTGTAATAATAATAGGTAAACACCAGTAGCGAAGCTATAACTTCCATTAGAGGGAAGCCGAAGAAAACATTGTTCAGTTCTCGTAATCTCAATATAACATAATTTTAATATTACCTCAAAAATTTAAGTTGTTTCTCTACTTTTCTTAATTAAGCGCCTATATAACTATAGGTACGCGTTTTTGTAATGCTTTTTATCTTATGATATTGTATTAAATACGTGTAATATGACTATCTATGTACTATATTATTTAGTAATAGTAAACTCAAGTACAGTCGTTCCGAAGGAAAGCAGGTAGGAATGGGGCTGTATGAAGTCGTCGCCACTGGTAAACACGGTAATGTGCAACCACCTGTGCAAAACATATGATTCTATTATCTGCGTCTCAATATGCTTGAAAAATAGAGAAAGGTATACTACTCTGGCACTCCCCCGCCCATTCCCACAAAATCTTACAAAGAAATATTACTTATGCAAATATTATGCATTAGTGGTGCATAGACAATTGGGAATATGTGTGTGAAGTGTCGGACTCGTAATTAAGTCAGTCAGTGCACCGGTGCCTTTGACGAGGTATGCGTTATTTCTTTTTTATCATGAGACGAGCCGCGCGCGCATTGTCGTGATTTTATGGAAAGTTTTTGTTGCTATTGATCTGATACCACTAGATTTATTTTGTGGGGGGCCGTAAAAAACGAGGTGTATGCACGAGAATTAAACTCTGTGGACGATAAAAATTAAAATAATTAATGCCTTCGACAAACTAAAAATACAGTCCTACCAACTTATCAGTGAACTGAAAGAGGACGGCACCGTCGATTCAGTGTTGCTAATTAATATAAGGTGCCCAAAATTGAGTACGTTTTCAAGAAGGAAATTTCACATTAGACATAATCGTTTGATAAGAATTACAGTTTTTACAAATTAAAAACAATGATACCTATATAAAAATAATAAAATAAATAAAAAGAATTTATAATTTACAGTTACGCTAACAGTTTAGTCTCTCAGCAATAAACAATGGCTTTATCTAAAAAGTAATCCAATGAAGTGGAAATTCAGCAGATAAAATGTTCCACGGGGGGGATACAACTTTCATTTAATGCGAAGTAGGTACCTACCTTGCAAGAGGTACCTGGATGTCTAGCATTTAGTTATGACCGTACCTAACCCCTAACACCAGATTTGACTAATTATAATTAGCAGTGGTACCAGTGGTAATGTAGTGTAATAAAAAAAAAAACAAATTGCTTTACAATGATTTATTGAAAACCAGGTTTACAGTAATTGTGATCTTCACAACTTCATCCTGGTTGTGAGGCCATACTCCGCTTATTTCCGTACCACTATCATCATTATCACTATCGCTTTCGGTTTCAGTGCCGCTTACCACGTCTATAATAAAAGGTTTATCTAAATACAAATCATGTTTTAAGTATTCTCCTTCTAACCTGCGAACGTGTTTACAATACTGTGCCCACTCATGAACTGTAATAGCGTCAAAAGCTTCTCTAACTAGGCGGAGAATTTCAGCATTTTTGTGCTCAATATTTACATCAGCAACTTTTCTTTTCATTGTGCTCCATATGAGTTCAATGGGATTGAGATCACAGTGATAAGGTGGTAAATATAAGCATTTGTGTCTATTGTCTTCTAAATTTTTTTCAATCTCATATACAGGTTCAGGCTTGTTTCTCTTAATTATTTCTAAAAGCTGAGGTTTAGTCAAATTCTCTCTGTAGTCAATTTTATTTTGGGTCAACCCTAATTGCATATCTTTTTTTAAGGAATTCGTATTTGGGACTTTATTCACACAAATACGGTGATAAGGACCATTATCCATCACTATTATGGATGGCTCTCGTAAATTAGGCACAAGTTTTTCAATAACCCACTTTTTAAAGTTGGTACTATTCATCTCGTCATGATAATCACCACTTTTTGAGTATCTCCTCCCGCATGAACAATAATATATCTTTGCCCTTTCGATACAGGCTCCAATACTCCGTCTTCACCCTCTCCTTGCCAACATTTACCCGATGTATGCGAAAAGTGAATATAGTTCTCATCTAAATAAATTATGGGCCGGGGCTGGGGAGATTTATTATTTTTATCCACTGCATGCAAGTACTTAGCTCTCCAAGCTGATATTTCATTACGCTCCATAAGAACTGTATTGAGTATTGAGAACCTTCCGATTGGATTGAGATTTTTTAAAACGAAATCCCACCTTGTGAAGCAGCTTTCGCAGACTCTCTCGCTGTCCTGTGTAATTTATTTCTGTCTTTAAGACCTCTAGAAGCTTTTTAACAGTAGGGACCTCTTTTTTAGCAGAATAAAATTCATGTACTTTCCTCCGTATAACTCCCATGTCAAAATCATCAACATGCACAAATCCACTTTTACATTTTCTCTCCTTGCCTGGTGTCCGAATTTTTGTACCAGTTTCTTCTGCTGCGTGCCCTTCCTTAACTATTTTTGAAATTAGTCCTTGACTCACACCTGAAATATAAGATAGTAAAATAAATGTTAGTAGAAATTTGAAATCTGGCAGGTTAGTTTGCTCACTCTCTTAGCAGGTTACCTATTAGATGCACGTTACCGTTACGCTAACTTGCAGCAAGAATAGAAACGAATATTTCGTGGACTTAAATAATTAGTTAAGTATACCGAGTAATGTATAACAAGAAAGTTGACAACCCTAACCTGTCGCTGCCGAAATTCTTTTGTATATTTGAGTAAATGGAATAATCGGAGACCCCGCCCGAGCTTCTTCTTCAAAAAAAGGTTTTAACCTTTAGAATAATGTTTCGAGCATCACTTTTAATAGCTTTCGGCATATTTAACTTTATAAATTCAGCAATATCACGACAAAACAACCAGAGAACCCGAATGTAGTATACACTGACAATCGAATGACATTTCAACATGACGGCCGTACATTTCGTTCGCGTTAAGAATGCAGTGAGTCATCATTGTCCGTCGGCCTAGCCCCGTCCCCTAACCAATCAAATCTTTTCAAATTACAAAGTCAAGTTCACAATGACAGTTGAAGGCATTGCTTCGAACGCAACGGTTGTGTCCTGTCATTCGTGTTAACTGATTTAAATTTTAAAAAATGAATACATCTACAATTCGTAAAAATAAAAGTGGTTCGATAATTCATAATGGGGAAAGAAATGTAATTTACAACGTTGTTCATTAAACTTAATTTAAAATATAATTTATTTGAATTTAACACCACTGTGAATACACCTTTAACTTGCAGTTGCACTGATGACTCAAACGCGAACGAACTGTAGTTCCAATTTTCGCCATTTCACAGATAAGTTGGTAGGAGTGTATACTATGCATATGACGCTTGCAATGACATTGACGGGGGCGCTGTTGGTCAACATTTGTGAAATTGTTTTGTGAAATGTATTGAAACAAAAACAAGATGGCGGCGTTAGTTCCGACTTTGGCAACGCGCCAAAAGATCCTTGTATAGTTAAACTATTTCACAAAGTCCTGTCTTGAAGCCTTTATGACGTCAATCATAAGGTTTAAATTGCAATAATTACTTCGTGAAATAGTTGAATTATACAGCTATAGTAGTATCAGCAGCTGAGCCACGTATGGCATTGTAGCTTTTATTAGGCTAAGGACCAAACCTTTTGGCTTTTTTGGAATATTTTTTATCTTGTTACGACGATGGAGTGGCATTACGCGAGAAAAATTATAATTTTGTTTAAATTCACGAGTACCAGCACAGCCCTTAAAACTTTCCACACTATCATTTTAATAATATCATCTACCATACATTTTTGGTCATCTATTCTATACATTCTATAAAAATAAATAAAATTGAAGTGTCTATTTCTAATGTCAAAATAACAGCGTTTTACTAAATGCTTATGAAAATACACGGTACTTATAAAAAAAAACTATTAAAAAATTTTGTCTGTCCGTCTGTCGGTCGGTCTGTCTGTCTGTCTGTTTGTTCCGGCTAATCTCCGAAATGGCTGGACCGATATTGACGGGACTTTCATTGGCAGATAGCTGATGTTATAAGGAGTAACACAAGCTACTTTTATTTTAGAAAAAATAATTAGCTAATCTCTGGAACTAGTCGGCTATTTTGTAAAATTCTAGCCCAATTCACGAGTTTACATCCCTCTTTATTTTTCTAAAAAGTCAAAAAGAACGCTAAGTGAAAACGAAGTACCAGCGCGGGCGGGCGATGCAACGCGGCGGATCGGGGGACGAGGGAGTTTTATTAAAATATGGCTGTTATTTTGGTATGCTGTGTATCTTACAACTTCCACGTGAACGAAGTCACGGGGCACAGCTAGTCGATATCTAAAATAGCATACGTTAGCTCAATAGCACTGGGCTTCACTTTCTGACCCTATGCTGTAAGTGTGTAACAGTATTAAACGAGTATTTTAATACCTAGTTATATGCAGTTTCAGTCTACTTGATCTAAACTCATGCAATTTTACTAAAAAGATATAAATAATATCGTAAATATAGCGCCCAAATCCAACTGTAGGCAACTCACTCGCTTCACGTAAAATTGTACGTTTGTATAAAATTGCACGTCAGCTGATCAAAGATGTTTCCATGATACACTACGCTGGTGGATTCTCTATCAGGGGGTGGGTGACCAATTCACCCGAACTTCGAAAAGAATTCCCAGCTATCGTGCCCGGTACTGTAAATTTTGATAATTCTCCATATAATGATGAACGAATTTTAGGTATGATATGGATGCCGAAGTCAGACGAGTTAGCGTTCGACTTATCGTTTAACCTCTCGAATGTCTTATGTTACACAGTGCGACATAAGAAAAAATGCTCCAAGTGTCTTAAGTCGGACAGTTACACTTAAGGGCTTGGTCAGGATTGGTCGCTAATTTATACTTTGTTATTATCGATTTAACGGTATAATCTTCGTTTTTCTGAAGGCCTACCTAACGTTATTACCATAATCGTAAAAGCGTTGACATTGACGTCTTGTGTGTGTACGGAGGTCGACAAAAAAGTGATACCTTTTTGCCAACCACCACCTTTTAAAGCAGTATTATTTTAACCCTCTCGTCAGAGAGTAGTATATTCTTTGTTTTAACCCCTCGGCGACGTCAAAACACGTGCGTCTGTCACGTCGACTCATTGAGTCAGCGTTATTCGGGTCGGACTTAATGCGAAATATTGCATTCTAGAGTATACCTTTCCTTTTCTAATTTACACAGAGTGTAGGAAAAAGAATAGGAATGACATATAACATCACATGTCAAACATGACAATAATTTTTTACGGAATGTTGCACTCAATAAAGTCTAGTCTAGACAAGCGCGGCACCGATACGGGGACGGAGGGTAATGCGAAATATTGCATTTTAAAGTATACCTTCCCTGTTCTAATTTACACGGAGCGTAGGAAAAAGAATAGGAAAGGCATCAAACATCTAACAACAATTTGTTACGGAATGTTGCACTCAATAAAGTCAGAAAGTCAGTCTAGACAAGCGCAGCGACGATTCGGGGACGGTGGATAATGCGAAATACTGCATTCTAGAGTATACCTTTCCTGCTCTAACTTACAGAGAGTATAAGAAAGGCATATAACATCACATGTCAAACTTCTAACAACAACTTGTTACGGAATGTTGCTCATCCGCGGGTGGCTCCGATTCGGGGACGGTGGGGCTCATACGGTTAATTCAGTGTGAGAAAGAGATGGAGCTATACAGGACGTCTAGCTCCATCTCTTTTCCACACTCAAGTAAGATTAAAATAATACTGCTTTAAGAGGTGGCGGTCTAGCTCCTGACGTAGTTGACGGCAGAGTTATTCCTACTAAACGGCAGTTTCTGAAATTTATTATGAGTATATTTGACCCTCTTTTTTTTTTTTTTTTTGTGGATGGGAAATCATCAAATGACTTCTCCCGCTCTGGGCGGAGCGGGAGGGTGTGTCAGACTTTTACTGACTAAAACCCACCCGTGTTCCTTCTGTTGCCTGTGCCGGGGCCACGGTAACTCTTTCGAACATCCCGCAACCCAACGACGATATAACCACTTGACTGCGCATACAGTGCCCCGACGCTCGAAAACTATTAGCGATTTTTCGCCTATGTATAGGCTACGATAGGAGTAACCATTTTAGTGGTAACCAAGTGTTAGACCTGTGTGCACGCTAAATAAATACAAATTTTAAAACCTTTTAATCCAATTATAACGCATCAAAATGCCTTCATGCGCGGTGAAGTGGTGTGGGAAACATTCCAAGACATCTAGTTACAAAAAGGATGGCATAACTTTTCATCGGTAAGTATACAGAACGAAAATTAATTTTGATTTATTCAGATCATGAGTCACCGCAGAGGTCTAGCTAAAATGGTTCCTGGGTAAAAGAGCACAAATTTGTTTTCCGCGTTGATGTCTTTTGGAAAAGTCCCTTTCTTTCATTAGACAATTCTAATGCTTTTATCCCTTTCTTTTCCTTTGTATTTTTATCGTGATAATTAGTGGTGTCCACTTTAATAGCAGTAATAGCTGAAATTTGATATCGACAGTAATAAAATTAAAATTAATATATTTTTTATTAAATTCACATACTCTTTATGTAAGTTCCGGATTTTTTTGTTTCTCTCTGGCGCCGACCGATCTGTCCAGGATTTACACCAATTTATTATGAAGCCATAGATAACAAAAAAATAGTACAAATTTCACTTGGATTTACAACAATTTGGCGGTGGTCTTTGATGTAAAAAAGATTTGTTCCTCTTTGTGTTTGAGATACATGTTTTCATTTTAGATTTCCGAAGATTCCGGAACTAAAAGAAAAGTGGATAAATAAAGTTAATAGGGAAAATTGGTTTCCAACAAAATATAGCGCTGTTTGTTCAAGGCACTTTACCCCCGATTGTTTTGAATATTTAAAACAACGCCGCCGTCTATTTAGTTCAGCGATACCAACGATGTTTTTGCCTATTTTGGTAAGTTTTGTTTTTATTGATATAATGTTGGGAAACGTGAAATCGTAAATATAAGTAACATTCATTCTTTACAGGCTTCAACAAATAGTATGACTGACTCTAATACTAATGTACCTGGGCCTTCACATCACAATGTCGCCCTCGTAAGTTAATTTGTTTCGATGAAGGACCAGGGTTTAATTTTATGTCACTGCGTTTATTGATATCAGATATGCTTAATTACAGAGTTCATTATCAAATAAACAAGTGCATGCTGAGGCTAATACATCAACTGCAGACCAGGCTCCTTTGCAGAGTTTTCCACGTGATGATAATAAAATTTTAAAGCCTTCCCATGATTATGAGATTCCCGTAAGTATATTTATTACCTCTTTCTTTTCTAATTTATTTTTTTCTTATGCTATATCTATATATATATATATGCTATATTTCTTATGCTTTTTCAGAGTTCAACATTAGGTAACAATAAAATAGAAGACCCTGTAATAGACCTGACTCCACGTAAACGCAAAATGAAACGACACATAGACCATCTTAAATATTCCCTTAATAAAAAAAAGAAAGAGGTGAAGAGGCTTCAAGATAAAAATAGATCATTGGTAAAAAAAATGCGAATCTAAAAGAAATTTTGAATACTTTGACAAATACATCTTATATTACTCAGGAAAATGAAGACATTTTAAGTCGCATAGGTGTACAAAACCAAGAAATTGTTAAACGTCAAATATTGAAATCAAAAAAAGGACATATACCTAAAATAAAATACTCACCGGAGTTACGAGCATTCTCCTTAACGTTGCATTTTTATTCCCCGAAAGCGTATAATTTCGTTAGAAAAACTTTCAGCACATGCTTACCTGCTACAAGTACTCTAAGAAGTTGGTATCAATCCATTGACGGTAAACCAGGATTTACAAAGGAGGCAATAGATAGTATCAAAATGAAAGCTAGAGAATCGAAGAACAAAATTTACGCCACTATTATATTCGACGAAATGGCAATCAGAAGCGGTGTTGAATATCATCCCCAAGGCAGAAGGTACTATGGCCACGTGAGTTTTGGTGCCAGTTTACAAACGGATTGTCAAGACGAAGCTAAAGAAGCCCTTGTTTTCATGTTGGTGCCAATAAATGCATCTTGGAAAATTCCAATAGGACATTTTTTAATAAATGGCATCAATGCAGATCAAAAAGCCGCTCTTCTAACGGAGGCAATCCATTTGGTAGAAGAGGCTGGTGTAAACGTCAAAGCTATTACATTTGACGGCTGCCCAGCAAATATTACAATGGCTAAGAAATTAGGCTGTTCATTTGAAGTTGATCAAATCAACTCCACCTTTAAAAATCCCTGCAATACTTCAAGAATAGCAGTCTTTTTAGATCCGGCACACATGATCAAGTTAGTGCGAAATGCATTTGAGTTTTATAGGAATTTGAAGGACGGACGGGGCAATATTATATCGTGGGAACATCTTGTAAACTTACATAATTTACAAACAGCGGAAAATTTTCATCTAGCTAATCGACTAAGGGCTTCTCATATATTTTTTAAAACTAAAATTATGAAAGTCAGCTTAGCAACCCAAATTTTCAGTAAGAGTGTATCAGATGCACTCACATGTTGCAAAAAAAAACCTTAATTTACGTAAGTTTCAAGATGTTACACCCACAACACAGTTTCTGGAAATGATAAATGATCTTTTTGATATTCTGGACTCGCACACTCATGGATATGATTTGAAACGAGCAGTCAATGCAGAAAATGCTGCGAATGTTATATTTAAATTAAAGATGGCAAGAGATGCTCTACTAAATATGTCCGCAGACATAATTGTAAGAAAAGTAAAACAAGAAGTTCTACTTGTTAAATCACCACGATATACCGGATTCATGGGATTTTGTGTGTGTATCGAAAGCGCCATTGCTCTCATACATGACTTAGTCCTGAACTCAGAGTGCGCCATAAAATATCTTCCTCTTCATAAAATAAGCCAGGACCACTTGGAACATCTGTTTGGAAGTATAAGATGCCACGGTGGATCAAACAACAATCCTAGTGCTAGGGTTTTTGAAAGCATCTACAAGAAGCTCCTAACCTATGCGCAAATTAAAAATAGTGGTAGCGGCAATTGCAGTGCTCTTGGACAAATTTCAATTTTGCAATGCACTTCTGCAGTTAACCGTATCAATATTACGACAAGATACAAAGACCAAAACATAGATCTTGAGACTGAGAGCTTGGATTTTTCAGGCCTTGAAAGCCTGTTACCCTGTTCTGAATTCGATGAAAAAGTAGTTGAATATATGGCCGGCTACATTGTCCATGCTCTGATAAAGCAAATAAAATGCCAAACTTGCATTGGGGCGCTTATTGGTTTACCTAATCAAAACACCTTACAATTTCAAAAGGACACTAAAAACAAGTTATTGTACGGATCTACCACAGTTATAGAAATTTGTCGTCGTTGTGAAATTTATATTAAGAGGGCGATCAATGAGAGTGGTTCGAAAGTGCTGTCTTCGAAATATAATACGGATTATTTTATTAGATCGGTTTTAAAATCCCTGATTGGGTATAATTTATTCTCGGATATTAATTTTCATCAATTTGTAATAGAGTCCACAAATCATTTAATTGAATTAACAAGATGCATAATTCAGAAATATGTGGACGCTCGTTTATCTTTTTTTACAAAGAACAACCAGGACCCTAAAAGTTTAATTCGAAAAACATATACCAAATTAATTCATTTTAAAAATCAATAATAACAGGATAAGTGCATATGTTTTTGTGTAATTTATTGATTTTGATTAAATATTATTTCTTTCATTTTAATTGTGTATTTTTTATAACGTTAAAATCCATTTTATCGATATCGACTATTTTCCCTTATTGAAGTAGTGCACCCCTAACGATAGCCTTACCTACGCATCTTGACCTTGAACTGACCAATTGCAGCCGCGCATGCTTCCTCGTCCCCCGGCCCGCAGTAGTGAGTCGTGCACTTAGAAGAAATCGGCCCATACGCTCTCTAGTGGTTATATTCTCTTTGCCGCAACCCTAGCTGAATATTTGACCCTCTAGGCTTACTTTATCCTTACACGATAAGGTCTAAAATCTTGTTACAGAAAATATGGAAATCTGGTATAGGATGGGACGATTAGCTGAAGGAAAACGAGTTCAAGGAATGGGAAAGCTGGCTTCAGGATATAAAACAGCTAGGTAACATGCGAGTGCCGCGTTGGTACAGGCTTGATCCTTCAACTGTCGAATTACACGTTTTTGGTAATGCAAGCGAATCTGCTTATGCTGCAGTAGCATATTTAGTTGGTAGGGACGAATTTGGCCAACCAACCGTCTCACTTGTTATTGGCAAAGCTTGTGTCATCCCGCTGAAGGTAATATCCGTGCCCCGCTTTGAACTGCAGGCAGCTGTGCTGGCGTGTAGGTTAGCTAGCATCATTGTTAGAGAGCAAGGTTTGACAATAACATACAACTACTTGTGGTCCAATTCGAAAACGGTTTTAAAATGGATACATTCGGATCCTCGTGATTATTAGAAGTTTGTTTCTCATCGGTTGGCAGAAACTGACCGGACGTCCAACTCAAGTGAGTGGCGTTTGGGTACCGTCTTCAGAAAACCCTGCTGATGAAGCCACGAAACTATACTGGCCTACAAATTGTAAGTTGTGGTTTATAGGTAGGTCAGGTAGGTCTTTCTTGTATCGGGGCAAAGACCAGTGGTCGGTCAATGAATTCGATGATGCATTCGATACGGAATTGGAGCGTCTTGAGCAGGTTCATCTAATAAAACAGTGTGAGCCTCTATCTAATGTTATCAACATTAAATAGAGGTTCATACAGTTCTCTAGTTGGACACGCGCTGTTAGATTTGTGGGTCGAGTTCTTGCCTTTTTAGGTGTGTGTCGCAAGAACCTGGTTGAGAAGTTTACAGCTGGCAACGTCCGTGATGCTGAGATTCTTTTGTTGAAACAATGTCAAGTAGAGACTTTCCCCAAGGAGTAATCACTACTGAAAATAAAAAGTACATTACCTGCTGATAGTAAAATTCGCGATTTAGATCCTTTTTGTACAAAGATGATGGTTTGCTTCGAGTCAGAGGACGCCTGAGTGTCGCACCAGAATTAATGTTTGATGAGAACTGTGTTTGGGATGCTTCTGGGATGCAATAAGACGCGCGGTATACCGCGCGTCTTATTGTACTCGAATATCATAAGCGCGCTCACCACGCCAATACTGAAACTATCATAAATAGTATTAGGGAAAAATATTGGATAACTCAGTTGCGACGTACAGTCTAATCAGCCGTATCCAAATGCCAGCTCTGTCTTGTCCGTCATGCTCACCCTTTGTTACCCAAGATGGGAGATCTACCGGCCGCTAGACTTGTAAATACAAGAAGAGCTTTCGTACATTGCAGGGGTAGATTAATTTGGTCAGATGGAAGTTTCGATAGGAAGGCGTCGTGAAAAAAGATGGGGCGTTATTTTTACTTGCTTGGTCACTCGCGGTGTTCATATCGAGCTCGCGTCTTCACTATCAGCTGACTCAGCCATAATGGCAATCCGACGCTTGATAGCTCGCCAAGGACAACCCTCTATCATGTTCAGTAATAGAAGCACGAACTTTGTAGGTGCTGATGCAAAGCTGATAGCTGCCATTCAGGCAATGAAGAGCGTCAAAACTCTTGATTTCGTCGTTACCAAGGGCATTTCTTGGCAATTTATCCCTCCTGCAGCCGTGCACATGGGTGGGTGCTGGGAACGGCTCGTCCACTCAGTAAAAACCGCATTTAGAGTTACTTTGTCGGCGTGGGCGCCTGAAGAGGAGTTGCTTGTGACATTGATGGCTGAGGTAGAGATGACCCTAAACAGTAGGCAATTAACTTTTGTGCCCAGCCTCTCACAAACACCCTAGCACTTCCTGTTCACAACGACATTTGTGATGAGAATATAAATAAATAATTATAATTATTAATAATATTTGTGGAATTCGTTACCAGTTCTAATAAAGCCCGCGCAATAACTGCCTGTGTTTAAACGTTTCGTGAAGGAACATTACTTGTTGTTGTGATTTTGTTCTCGTTGCTGGCTGATAGTTGTCTTTAGTTTTCGTTGCTTACATATTTAGTATGTATATAGTATAGTAGTATGTATCTATGTATATAGTATATGTATGTATCTAGTATATAGCATATGTATGTATCTGTGTATCTATTGTAGTATAATTGTACATACATATATACTTTTTATTTGCACCAAGAACTACCCCATTTAACGTCCAGAAAATCACTGTCCATTCCAAGGTTGCCTGGAAGAGATCGCAGTATGCGTTAAGGCCGCCAATCGTATGTTTTATCTATAAGTCATGTATAATCTGGTGTACAATAAAGTATATATAAATAAATAAATTATTAATAATATGCCTGCGTGGTTCCTAACAATGAATAGGCCTTTTTGCCCATAGAGTTCATAAAATGTAACATTAGTTCGTTGAAAAAGTTTCCATAGGTATTGACGTCTTCAGTATACATTTGCGATCGCTAGAGGAAGTGTTTTTGCTAGCTTTTTCTATACTTTTTTGAGGATAAAAACTGCCACTTGCTCACTTCAGATGTCGCCACCATTGTCCGTCTTAAAATTTGACAGCTAACTGTCAATATCCATAGATTGTTTGTAAACAATCAAATTCTTTTACTCATAAAAAATTAATAAGCCCCGTTGCGCAGCTGTTGACCACAAAAATCCGGGGACCCATGTATTCCCCAAATACCTATGTTAAAAGAAGAACACTGTGGGAGAGAGCTCTCCGAAGAAAACATTGGAAAATTGAAAACGTCAATCAAAGACCATTTCCAAAAATGCGGCGTACTGGCGATTCGGTAGCGCTGTCTGAGTGGCATTACCACAGATATAATCTAAAGGGTTTTCCAATAGGGACGGGTCGATGTTGACAGTCTGTGGCAGCCATACTATTTTGGTGGGATCTGTAAAATCTGTTGTATATTATGCAGTCAGTGATGCCAAATCACCATGGCAAGTTACACGGTTGAGCAGCATGTGCAAATGATAAAACTTTATTATCAAAATGAGTGTTCGTTAGTGCAAACGTTGCGCGCATTGCGCCCATTTTACGGCAGACGCAGTGGCCCTTCAAAGTCCACTCTCCAACGATTGGTGACTAAATTTGAGACGACCGGTTCGGTAAACAACCAACCAACACCTTTACGTCAAAGGAACGCCAGATTGGCCGAGAACATCGCCGCTGTACGTGAGAGTGTTCAGGAGACTCCGAGGCAGTCGATTTCTCGCCGTGCTCAAGAACTCGGCCTTTCGCAGACCTCAACTTGGAGAATTTTGCGTCGGGACTTGGGTCTGCATCCGTACAAGATTCAACTGACCCAAGAGCTCAAAGTTAATGACCATAGACAACGCCGTGTGTTCGCTGAATGGGCATCGGAACGCTTGGAAGAGGACCCCGATTTTGGCCGAAAAATAATCTTTAGCGACGAGGCACATTTTTGGATGAATGATTTTGTTAATAAGCAAAATTGCCGTATATGGGATGACCACAACCCACATGAGGTTCACCAGGTGGTAATTCATCCACAAAAAGTTACTGTTTGGTGCGGATTTTGGTGTGGCGGCGTCATTGGTCCGTACTTCTTCGAAAACGACGTTGGCGAGGCCATCACCGTCAACGGCGAGCGCTACAGATCAATGATAAACAATTTCTTTTGGCTTGAATTGAACAATATGGACGTGAACGACATGTGGTTCCAGCAAGATGGCGCTACTTGCCACACAGCGAACAACACAATCGACATTCTGCATGAACGGTTTGAGGGTAGAGTTATCTCTCGCAGAGGTGACGTGAATTGGCCACCAAGATCGTGTGATTTGACTCCGCTAGACTTTTTCTTGTGGGGTTTTCTGAAGTCGCAGGTCTATGCCAATAAACCACATTCGACCGTTGCCCTGAAAGCCAACATAACGCAGGCCATCGCTCGGATTCAGCCGGATCTATGCAGCAGAGTCATTAAAAATTGGACCTCTCGGATTCGTGCCACCATACGAAGCCGCGGCGGACATTTAAACGATGTCATATTCCGTCCATAATGGCATAAATGGGTCTTTTAAATAAAAAATAAATTTTGTTAATATCTCACACACATCTTGTTTTATTCAATTTTAACATCGATCCGTCCTTGTTGAAAGACCCTTTATATCTGTGGGCGTTACAAAACATGGCAGTGCAATGCGGTGTGACGCGGTTACACTGAATATGAACTGGTATCGTTGAATGAAACCGCAACTCTTGTACCTACTACAATGAAATGGCTAAGTGAGTAACAATAACGCTAAAACCACTCATACGCATGTAAACGACAATGTCTACATGAGTTGCATGTGTGTTGAGTGTTCTTACCCTAAATTGATTTGCTTGACCTCAAAAATGTTTGTCATTAAAACTCCTTTCTGTCATGAAACCATTCTTCATTCGGATACAACTGAAAGAATGAATATAAAACAAGTGAGGATTTGGCTGTGACTTTTTGACAGGTAAACTTTTTAACATTTTTCTATGTGAGGTTTTTATTAAAAAATACAAAATTACCAGTTATTTCTGGAAGCTATTGGCAATGGAAAATGAAACTACGAAGGAAGAGAACCAGCCTTCCACAAGTAAGAAAGATCCTCAGAGGACGAATTCTGGAAATTACTTATATGATGAGAGGGAACGCGATGAGGTTGTGTCAAACAGTGAAACATCGGTGTCTGCCACGTACTCCGTGAGGAGTCGAGTGGACATGGTGGACGCCCGACCAGAACCTCCCAAACCCGCTATCGGTAAAAGGGAAGCCAAGGCTCCCGAGAGGAAAAAGAAAGGTAGAGGAAGGGGAAGAGTAGAAAAGAGACGACGATCGCCAAATCGACGTCAATTAAGAAGAGCCCCCATGCGGAGGAAGCACGTAGTACGTCACCCCAGAGCGGACGAGAGAAGAATCCGTGAGCAGCATTCAAGTTCAACAATATTCACCAGGCTGTCTTCTCGGAGCGGCTCCAGAACTGCTGGCTGCGTTCATTGTAGACACCGCTGCTACAGCAGAAGGCAGAAAAAATTTTGTTTTGGAATGTAAGGTAGATTTTTGAATGATTTGAAATAAACCTTTTTATTTTTAAACCTGTCTTTATTTAAACTCCCTGAGCATGGGCGCCGGCAGAGGGGTGCCAGGGGGTGCACTTGCACCCCTTGGGAATCTCGGGATCAACAGGAATTTTTGAAATAAAAAGCCGTCTGTTGGAAATATTTTTTTTATTCACAATAATTAGTAGGCATTATTACACAATTCTCATTTAAAAAGCGATTAATTTCGATCGTGTCGTGGACAAATAGGTGTGAGCCGTGACGACTGGGTACCTATATAATAAATTCATAATGAATAGTCAGAAATTTGTAAATGTCTCGAACATTCAGACTAAAATTTCATCTTTTTATTAACAATCATATACGGCAAAGATTGTAAGAAAACTAAAATCTGCACCACCTGGAAATTATTTCTGCCGGCGCCCATGTCCCTGAGTAAAAGAGAAGCGATTTATCATCAATTATGAGTATACAAGAAGACACGCGTGCAGAAGACACAAACAGAAGAATGCCCAAAAAGAAGATTGAGGGGGCTAAAAGTTGAAGAAAAAGCCGGGGATAACGTTTTTCGCACGCCTGTTTACAGGTTAGGATAAATGATTTGCTTCTGTAAATAGGTTTATTACCACACCGTGCATGCGTAAACATTCGTCCCACCAAATGTGTGGTCCGACTCCGGTTTTTTTTTGTTAGCCCGTTACTTCTCCCATGAATAATTCAAGTGCATACATTATGCGGCCAGCTTCTCGTGCATACAGAACTGGTCGCTGTAGTGATGGCCGCTTAGTGTGTAGCGTGCCTTAGACTGCGTCTTTGACCTCGTAGTCGCAAGCGCGACTGCTGAATGGGTGTACTGGGTTCGATTCCCAGGTCGAGCATACGTAGTCTTATTAGGATTTCCCATCAGGAAATCAAGAACCGAAGAGGAGATCGTGGAATTTCTCAGCAGTAGAGGGTGGATTTGCGCCCACTTAATGGTTATAGTCTTGTCCCTTTTACATGGGACTTGGTCTTGAATTATTAAGTAATGTGTGTAACTTCTGCTTTTCTTCTACTCATCTTCAAACTTCTGTTCTCATCTTGGAATATATAACTTCAATTTATTTATACCTGTCCCATGTAAAGTCTATTAATCCATCGCATATTAATTTATGTTGTGTATGTGCTATTTGGTTCAGAACTACAGAATCAAGCATTAAGCGCAGGCCACACTGGGAACGGAGTGAAACGAAGCTAAGTTCGTTTAGCGTTCCTCCACGTCTTTTCATATTTCCGTATAGTACACGGTATGAAAACACGCGGAAGAAAGCTAAACGAACTAAGCTTCGTTTCACTTCGTTCCCAGTGTAGGCTTTGCTTTAAATGGTTCATCAGGTTTTTGAAAGACAGAGAATGTCACACAGGTAAGTATCATTGGCAGAGATGACGATCTACAATGCCAAACCTTTTTATAAAAGTTGAAGTACCATGTTTAGAGCCAGGTACGGTACTACATTATTTGACGGAACCAAGGGTGCTATTTTTTTCTGAACTCCACCCAGGGTACCAAGGTTTTAAGTTTGGCCTTTAATTTCTCAATTATATTATAATCGAGCTACCTTCTTCTGTACCTACTGGTTTTTGTAGTTATGTCTAGAATGTTGATTGAAATACCTTCCAAAGCCACAATGTACTTAACTGATCAACGTCACACAACACGCATGCAACTTAGGCAGAAAGAACAATTAAGAGAGCCGTCGCATTTTGTCACCTCTCTCGCTCACACGGGACCAATTTTTTTAAGAATGTTAAATGAAAAGATGCTTTTTTGAAAAATGTTATCAATTGGCGAACTTATAAATAATATTAATTTAATAGGTGGTTATTAAAAACAGGAGGTTCCCAGCAGCTTCGTACGTTTGAAACGCACACAAAAAAAAACTTAAAGAAAAGAATCATAGCACCATCGCCGTATCTCTACGTTGACGTCGTGATGGGGCTTGCGCGCTCCGAACTCTAGGTCTGTGCCGGTGGAGGTTTCTTTGCCGGAACAGGTCTAGGATGAGGAGCCAGACCAAGAGAGATACAGAAACCCGCAGGGCAGCATGTGGCGAGCTGCTGGGCAGTAGCGACCCCACGTACCCTATCTCCCGGGAGAAGTCATGTTCCTCATCTCTGGCTTGCCTTTATTGGCCGGCTGGAGTGAACACTGACGAGAACTGACCTCCCACCTCATTCTTGCCTTTATTGGCTGGCTTGAGTAGAGATTCGCAAGAGCAAACGTGCTCGGAGGAAGGAAGTAGTCCAGTAAGATGCTGGTAGGGATCTTGACCGTACTTCCGGGATTGTCCTGATAGCCGTGGAATACCTCTCCACTCCTCTTAAGCACCTCAAGACATGTTGCCCCCTTGTCGCTACGACACTATGTGCTAGCGACCGTTTCCGGGGGCCCATTGTTGAGTGTGCAAGTCACCCCCTGCCATTTTATCCGTGTATTGTATTTATCAAACATTGGTCAGGCAGGGGCCATAGTCCTTCCATAGTTTTAGATAACCAGTCCACTTTAGCCATCCAAACCCATAGCCCAATATTTTTTTTTCTCCATATCCTGCAATAGTCCTACACCAACCGGGAGTTGTCCTTGGGTGCACTTGCATAGTACGCACAAGGATAATCGTCGGTTGGTGCCTCATTTCCATTGAAAGCGTCTAACGGGCCTCTGCGAGTTGGCTTCGGCCCCTCATATGCCTTTCAAAGGTCCGGGACCCTAGGGTCCCGGGAAATATATAAAAAAAAAAAAATATTAATTTAATAGGTGGTTATTAAAAACAGGAGGTTCCCAGCAGCTTCGTACGTTTGAAACGCACACAAAAAAAAACTTAAAGAAAAGAATCATAGCAAGATCCAAAATACAGCAACCATTCAATATTGGTACATTGTGGTTTAAGTCAGTGACACATTCTGCTAAGATCGGCTTTGGTCGACTTTTAAAGGGCACTGTTTCTCCTACCCACGTTCCACGTCAATCTAATACAAATACAAAATGTTTATTTCTGTATCAACTAGTTTACATTAGTTTGTGATTGGAGCCTCCTTTTAAGGATGATGACGCCTGTACCTAATGTACTGAATCTAATAATCAATGTATACCTATATCGTTATCAACAGACAGCACTAACCCACAAAACATGTACGAGTATTTTCACTCTTATTAAAACTCTGTGACTCTGTACATCACAGTATTTTGACGGTTTATTACACGAAATATCTATTCTATGGTTTATTATCTACCTACGTATTGAATTATAGGCCCTTTAAAAGGAAAAGGGAAGTTAACTAGTGTGACAATGTTGGTGATATTTATCTAAACGCAACTACATCGAGTGGCACAATGAGGTTATAAATACTAGAGGAGCAGTGTCCTACTAATAATTTTAAAAAAAACGTAGCTACTTACGAGCTTAAAGACGTAGCTTTGAAACGGATACATAAATTATGTCAATCTGTCAAAATAATGTTTGTCTCATTTCTTCTAACGTCAAACTAACGACATAAGCCTCTCCTAGTCTGCGCCACAACACCCTGTCCTCCGCCTTCCGCATCCTGTCTGTCCCAGCCACCTTCTTAAGGTCGTCGGTCCATCTAGTTGGGGGGCGTCCCACAATACGCTTGTCGATACGTGGTCTCCACTCCAGGACTCGTCTGCTCCACCGGCCATCGGTCCTTCGACAAACATGGCCAGCCCACTGCAGCTTTAGTTTGCTTACTCTGCAGGCTATGTCGGTTACTCCGATTCTTTTCCGGATAACTTCATTCCTATTTTATCCATCAAAGATACTCCAAGCATAGCCCGCTCCATAGCGTGCTGAGGCACGAGGCTGTCGACATGTGGGACGTGGACTTTGTAATCATTGTACCGATAATCGTTACGGTTAGTGGTTTTATAGAAGATAGCCTCAACCAACACCTCAGGAGGCTCTCATTGCGCGGCTGGGTCAAGGGCTTGATCCAGAAAGCAGTACTCCTGGACACGGCACGCATAGCGAGGAGGTTCCTCTCTCTAGAGCCCTGACCAACGTACCTTGGACCCTGTTCCTGATGCCGATGTGCTACTAGTTTTTATATTTTTAAATGTTTTTTTTTAATGTATTTATAAAAATACTTAGAAATGTAAATGATATGTAGATAATGAAATAAAGGAATTATTAATAATACTCCTGCGTGGTTCCTAATTATGAATAGGCCTTTTTGCCCATAGGTTTCATGGTTTCATATAAAGTGACATTAGTTTGTTGAAAAAGTTTCCATCGATATTGACGTGGGTATTCAGTATTGCTACTAACAATTTGTTGCGATAGAGGTGATTTTTTATATATTTTTTAAAACATTAGACTCCGTAAATACACTAATTAAAATTCAGCACATGCTGGCTTTTTAATGTTTGCACAATTGGAGGTCAACTTCACAATTTATCAACAAACGTCAAACAAAGACCATTTCGAAAATTGCGGCGTACTGGTGATGGCGGTTCAGTGGCGCTGTCTGAGTGGCATTACAAAACATGGCAGTGCAATGCGGTGTGACGCGGTTACACTGAATATGAATTGGTATCGTTGAATGAAACCACAACGCTTGTACCTACTACATTGAAATGGCTAAGGTGAGTAACAGTAACGCTAATACCACTCATACGCATGTAAACGACAATGTCTACATGAGTTGCATGTCATGTGTTCTTACCCTAAATTGATTTGCTTGACCTCAAAAATGTTATCAAAAATGCTTGTCATTCAAACTCCTTTCTGTCATGAAACCATTGTCCATGCCATAGAATAAAGTAATATATGGTCCATTCTGATACAACTGAAAGAATAAATATAAAACAAGTGAGGATTCGGCTGTGACTTTTTGACACGTAAACTTTTTAACATTTTTCTATGAGGTTTTTATTATAAAAATACAAAATTACCAGTTATTTCTGGAAGCTATTGGCAATGGAAAATGAAACTACGAAGGAAGAGAACGAAAGATGGTCAGAGGACGAATTCTGGTAATGACTTATATAATGAAAGAGGACGCAATGAGGGTGCATCGAACAGTGAAACATCGGTGTCTGCCGCGTACTCCGTGAGGAGTCGAGTGGACATGGTGGACGCCCAATCAGAGCCTCCCGAACCCGCTCTTGGTAAAAGGGAAGCCAAGGCTCCCGAGAGGAAAAAGAGAGGTAGAGGAAGGGGAAGAATAGAAAAGAGACGACGATGGACGAATCGACGTCAGTTAAGAAGACTCTCCATACGGAGGAAGCAAGTAGTTATCCCAGAGCGGACGAGAGAAGAATCCGCGAGCAGCATTCAAGTTCAACAATATTCACCAGGCTGTCTTCTCAGAGCGGCTCCAGAACTCTTGGCTGCTTTCATTGTGGACACCGCTGCTGCCGCAGAAGGTAGAAAAATTTATGTTTTGAAATTTTCAAAACATAAATTTTTCTACCTTCTGCGGCAGCAGCGGTGTCCACAATGAACGTAGATGTAACATGGATTTTTGAATGATTTGAAATAAACTTGTTTATTTTTAAAACTTTTTTATTTAAACTCTGAGTTAGAGCGAAGTGATTTGTCATCAGTTATCGAGTATACAACATAGAGAATAGTAGTATAGATTGGTATACAAGGAGACGCACGTGCAGAAGACACAGAAACAGAAGAACGCCCAAAAAGTAGATTGTGGGGGCTAAAAAGTTGAAAAAAAAGTCGGGGATAAAGTTTTTCGCACGCCCGTTTGCAGTGGTACTGGTTCTGGTGGTGGTAGTGGTAGTGGTTGTGGTTCTGTAAATATCCCACCGTGAAAATTTAAGTGAAGTGAGCGTGATGTGAACTGTCATCCCACCTTACTCTACTGGGAATTGAGCTCACTTCACACTCACTTCACCTAAGTGCTCACGGTGTGATGTTTACAGAATAGATCGGCAGGTTTTTAAAAGAGCCAGAGAATGTCACACAGTTAAGTATCATTGGCAGAGATGACGATCTACAATGCCGAACTTTTTTATAAAAGTTGAAGTACCATGTTTACAGCCGAGTATGGTACTACATTATTTGACGGAACCAAGAGTGCTATTTGTTTTTGAACTCCACCCAAGCTTCCTTCTTCTGCGTCATGTACCGAATGGTTTTTACCCGACTGCCCCAGAAGGAGTGTTATGTTTTTCAAGAGTATGTATGTATGTCTACTTGTTTGGCACGCTCTATAGCCTAAACGGCTTGATGGATGTTAACGTATGAAGTGTCGTTAAATTCGTCTTAACTGTGGAAGTGACATAGACTGTATAATCTATATATAAAAGGAGAAACTGACTGAGTGAGTGACTGTCATGTCAACGCACAGCCGAAACTACTGGGGCTAGGAACGTGAAATTTTGCACACGGCTTCCTGTTATAATGTAGGAGAGCACGAAGAAGGGGTTTTTGGAAATTCGACCTTTAAGGGGGTAAAAAGGTGGTTTCGTTTGTATGAAAAATCCTTGAGTTAATAAAATGGTAATTTTTTGTTTTTCTAAAACCAAGAGGGGAATTGGGGTGTGTCAAAGTTTGTATGGAAGAATTTTAACGTGCAGTCCGATTAACTCGAAACTTAAGACCAAAAGTTAAGAATAACCTGTATCAGGGTTTTACGAAAATCTACCCCTGAATGGGTGAAAAGGTTAGTCAATTTGACAGGGGAGGATTTTACTGCCGGGTTTGATTATCTCGAAAATTGCTATAAATAATCGTTTAGACAAGTTTTGGAAACATCCTTAACAATTTTTAAAATTCCTCCCCTGTGTGGGCGAAAAGCGGGATATCTACAGTTTATATGAAAAGTTTAATACATTTGGTAAATGAACTTGAAACTTGGCACGATTATTTGCCTAAGTGAGCAAAATCAAAATCAAAAGTCATTTATTCAAACTAGACTGAGCATCAGCACTTTTCGAATGTAAAAGAAAAAAAGCAATAAAGTTTCTGACTATTAGTTGTTCAAAACTACTTCTCAAAGGGGTGTTTAGGGGTGTTACAGTTTTTATGGAAGAATTTTAACGCGCGGTTCGATTAACTCGAAACTCAATATTAATACTTTATTAATAAGTTTTGGGTTTATTTTTAAATTGACAATTACGGGGCGAAAAACAGGTAATTAGATTTTAAAGGGAGTATTTTACTGTGGGGCTTGATTTACTCAAAAATTGGTATAAAAATCTTTGATTCAAGTTATGGAAAAATCGGAAAAGATTTTTCAAAATTCCACCCCTGCGGGGATGAAAAGACTAAAAATACAGTTTATATGAAAAACCTTATTCCTTTGGTCAAATACACTTGAAGCTTGGCAATATTTGCCTCAGTAAGTAATGAAGATTGCCGCTTTTAGTTATTTAAAACAAGAATCACGGAGAATTTAGAGGGTGTCTAAAGTTAGTAAGAAAAATTTTTAACTTGCCGTTAGATGCTAGATATATCTGTGGTACTTGTGCAGCTAAAAGTGGCTCTTTGCTGCGATTGGCTGAGGTCAGGCGATCGGTTCAAATGCTACTTCTTGTATTTTTGTGGGATGTGTTTGTAGAAATAGATGTAGATATACCATAGAAATATAAAAAATATTATATCTATGAGGTATACTAAAATATCTTAGTTAGGGAGTCCAACAAAGTCGTAAATGGTGAATTGTTGTTACAATTCGGTAGGTATGTAAAGTTTTTTTTTTTTAAGAATTTATTAAAATATTTATAATTTGTAGATTTAGTTATTTGAAGCAACTAATTTCAATATTTTTGTTTTCCAAGCAGTCATTATTTTAAAAATTTTCTAAATTCTACTACGAAAAGTAGGCTGAAGAGTAGTTCATACCTTTGCCACGTTTAACACAATAATAAAAAAATACTTAAAAGTGACGTTTTTTGCTTGACATCAGTAACTTCAAGCTTGACACTTGACAGTTGGTTGATGGAACCATGAAATTAGAGGTGGGATTGATCGATTAAACTGATAAATCAATTATGAAATTAGTAACTCGTTTACAGTTAACCGATTATTTTGTACCGACTAATTTTGTATTACTAATCTGTCATTACTAGTTGTTAAAAATGCGAATTTAGTTGTCTTATCGAGTGAAGATGAATAGTATCTAGGTATCTACTATCTACCACGTGGTACAAGACGAATGATTTCTTTCTACACTATTATCAAACCAATCAATAAGTAGCAATTATATTTGCAAGTTTCCAACACCATTAGTAGTTACAAAATTGTTCGAATGATTTTATAGAGAATGTATTTTCTTTAAGCTATCGTGATACTGATTAACAATCATTTAGGCTTCGGAACTCAATCTTTTTGTGTTTAATGATTTTCAACGTTTAATTTTAATCGATTCAATGACGGAATTTTTCTCATGACTGCATTATGACTATGATCATCTCTAAAGTTGACATTATATGACTGGATT
Organism: Fissipunctia ypsillon; assembly: GCA_947568875.1. Classification (NCBI taxonomy): domain Eukaryota; kingdom Metazoa; phylum Arthropoda; class Insecta; order Lepidoptera; family Noctuidae; genus Fissipunctia; species Fissipunctia ypsillon. The sequence continues at coordinate 5,711,360 of OX387659.1, read as the reverse complement.
TGTTATCATAGGAGACACCGAAAGTATTCTCAATCTGCCTACTTTTTACGTCATTTGGAGATCAAATGAAAGTTAAGTGGGTTCATGTGTTTTTGTTAAGGCGAAAGCGCCAGGGTAGCGCGCGAAATTTAAATTTTCTTACGTTTTTTTTTGCAATATGCAGGTCAGTATTAGGTTGTATGTTGATAAAAATATGATTCGCGATCGTAACAAATATGAGTTTACAGAATTGTAATAATTAAAGTCATCATTACAACTCTCTAAGACCAAGTAATGGGGAAGGCAACTGTTAAAATGGCGCTGTCGTAGCTAGTTCCCAACACAAGTCAATAATACAAGGCGTGAGGCGGTTTTATTTTATTTTTGCGAAAATGATGCGTTGTTGTGTTACCAAATACTCCGAAATTGGAGTCCACCATAAAATTAAAAGATGGTGGCTTAAAAAGCTATTCGTAGAGATGTTTTATAAATTAAACAGAGTAGAAACATTCTGAAGAAAGTAAGTTTGGGGATATATTTATGGTTTTAAATTCTGACACTTTCCATATCATTTACTTGATTTAAAATATTGAAATCACCGAAAATAACGAAATAGCGAAATAAAAGTAAACTCATGAATTAACGAAATGTCAAACTTACTATAGGCCGTGGGGACCTAGCTATGATCACGCCATCTACAATTAACTTTGCCCGACCTTCCCCATTCTATTGAATGACTGTTACATCAAATCTTGACAACTCCTTAGGTTAGTATAATTCTCAAATTTGAGGATTATACTAACCTAAGGAGTTGTATTACTGATTATAATTCTATAAATACATATTTGTTACTAACTACTGTTTAATCAACGTATACCCCAGACACTGAGCTGCAAATTGCAAAAATCGTAAGAAAATTTGAATTTAACGCTTCCCCCTTAAAATAAACTCTATCTCATAATTATTTTAAGCGCTAAAAATAGAAAAATAAGGTTACGAAATCTCGAAAGGGCTTTGTAATCAGCGTAGGACATTTTTATTTTACACTAGCTGTGCCCCGCGACTTTGTTCGCGTAGAAGTCGTAAGATACACAATATACTATAAAAACTTATTTATAAACTTTTGTTTTCCAACAACAACCGACTTCCAAAAAAAAAAACACTACAAAGTGAAAAATTACTTTAATTTCGGAAGTCGATGTCTTTGGTTTAATATTTTTGTTTTTTTGCCACAGACTTCCGAAATTAAAGTTATTTTTCACTTTATAATGTTTTTTTGTTTATAAATAAGCTTTTATTTTCCACACTATATTAATCATACAAAATTAATCAAATAAAAATAAGACCAAGTTAAATAAAATCAAATCAAAATAAATCAAATTAGAAAGAAGAAAGAAAGAAAGAATATACGTTTATTTGCGGTAAACATGACGCAAAAAAAAAAGAACACAAACACAAAAAGAAACAAGTTGGGGGAAAATATGCGTCACATCCACGCAAAACGTAATTAAATTAAGTCTTATTAAATAAATTATCTAATAAAGTAATTATTAATACCTTCTCTCCGGCACTGGTACAGCAACATGTCTGCTGAAACAGTGCCGAATGAAAGGGCAGTCCAGGCTTCCCGCTATCATCGCCAGTACAATGTTGGGGCTAACCCTTACCCTGCGCACCAAGGACGCGGCGCGCTTGCGCATGGTTGCGTGAAAGCAATCGGTGCACGCCTCTGCGAACATACATGAGGCGCTGCAGTATCTGGGCAGCCCCATCACCGCCCTGAACGCGTTATTGTACTGGACGTGGATGGCGCTGTAACTTCTATTAGAGTAAACAGACCACAGACTGCATGAGTACAGCGACGTACAGTACGCTCTAAAGAGCGTAGCCATAACCTCCTTAGAGCACCGCGCAAATCTGCGGGCGATCATGTTCGCTCTTACAGACAACGCCCTCCTCTCCCGTTCTACGTCTGCGTGATCTTTGAGGCCGACAGTCAAAACATGCCCCAAGTATGTGAATCTGGTCAACCCTTTTTCATAGGAATCCCATTCAGTCTGACCGGAGGTATCCTTCCCGGACATTTTGCACTGACGGTCTCGAAGATGGCTGGCTCTTCTTTACATTATACAATAAACCGAGACCACAAGCATATTCCTCGCATATCCGTTACAGCTTCCTCAAGCCGCAGACCGAAGCGCTCATCAGCACCATGTCGTCAGCATAACTTAGATTATTGACACATGTACCATCAATGAGACAGCCGACATGCTGACTGCTGAGCGCCACGATCAACCCGTTAATATACAGATTAAACAGGGTAGGAGATGTTAAGCCACCCTGCCTGACTCCGCATACGAGCTGCTACGCGTCCGACATTGCCCCAGTCCACCTAACCCTATTAGACTGGTGCGCATACCAGTACTGGAACACGCTGATGAGTTCCGGCGGCAAATCTATGCTCCTCAACTTGTTTCACAGCAGGTCATACACTACAAGGTCGAAAACCCTGAACAAATCAAGGAAGGACGCATACACGGGTGTTTTACAGTCTGTGTAGTATTTGACGGTATGCTTAACCGAGTCATGGCCAATGACGCCCCAGGCGCGTCATAAGCAAATATGAAAAAATTATGGTGGCAATGAATCGGTTAAGACACAGTATAGCACTTTCAATGGATAGCTGGGGATGAAACCCGAACTGGTTATCGTGCAGTTTTACCGATCTACTTGACTGTGCGTTAAGGAAACCGTCAAACACTTTAGCAGTTACAGTGGCAAAAGAAATCCTGTAGTTACTCTTATCAGTAAGGTCACCAGTTTTATTCTTCACTACAGGCACTACCACTGTTTTCATGAAGTCGGCTGGCAGGTAGGGATGGCTCACGCACAGCGAGTAAAACATAGCCAAGACCCTAGCAATGTGTGGTCCGGCGTGCTGTAGGTGCTCAATGCTGAGCCCATCATGACCCGGGGACTTACCTCTCGAGATAAGCCATAAGGCTTTAGTTACGTCCTTCGCCCGGAAGGTAATCCCCACCTCCCTACTGTTCAAGCCAGCATTAAGCACCTCCGTCGCCGTACCCAATGGAGACTTCACGGAAAAATGGTTAAAAAGATTCGCAATCTGCTTTGGATCATTTACACCACCGATGCTCACAGGAAGGCCAGGGCGTAAGTTTTCTTTCTTGGTGCCCTTCCAGAAACCGCGGAAATCTCCATTGCAATGTTTCATAGCTAGAGCGTCCAATCTTATTTGGTCCTGATGATTTTGGCACCATTCTAATCGAGAGTTGAACACACTTCTGCTATCGCACATTTCTTTGTGTAAAAATCCTGTCTTAGGCCTGCAACTCACCCGGATCCGCATTAAAGTCGCCTAAAATAAAAATAAACAGATTTGATTCCATATTCGTGGACTAAAGTGGACCTTAAGAGGTTGTGTGTTATTTATGTTACACCTTGTGTTTTATTTAAACATTTTAACTAACACAAAAACTTAATTTAAAGGCAAAAAAGGTATCAGACTCTGTGTCATCAGTGTTGATCTTAGGGGATAACCCGAGTCACTTGAAACATATTTTATTTTTACTGTTACTGTTAGCCTGCATCATGATTTCCAGCTCTTTCGATCAGTGGACCATTTTTAATGTTATCAATTTAATTTAAAAGTTATGTTAATTATTGACTGATGATTTGACTTTTTGTTTTCAGCCTGGTAGAATTGTTCCAAGTGGATGGTGATCCCATACAAATGAGTCATGGTTTGCCCCACCTCGAGTCGCAAACCAAAAAAAGATTGATTAATAATTATTATGTTTCTGTTAGATTCATTATTTGATTATTGCTAGATTTTCTAAATAATAAGAGATGAGAATTATTAATTAAGTAAAATATTGTTCCCATCAATATTGTTTTATTTTAGTAATTGGTACAATGTACACGTACATCATAACATAATATCACGCATGTATTGCCCGAAAGGTTAGGCAGAGATGTACCTATAGTACACCGACATTTCGCCAGTTATGTTTGTCCCATGTAATAGGGGGCGAACCTATTGCCATCAACCGGGCACAAATGCAGACTCCGGGCAGGCGGGATAGGTACAATATACTATCGAGGAAACTTACATCTGACCAATTTGAAAACAAAATCCCGTGCACACGATGACCACATCTGTTAGCAAGCGTTACTATAGCAGCCGAGCGCTGCAAGCAAGAATAGTCCTTAAAGTGTACAGATGATCGTTTCTCTCATGGTATGTTCTCTTTCATAGGTACCTACTAGCTAATAAAATTGAAGTACTACAAGTAAAGTAAGATAATAAGATCATAATATCACACCTATGTATCCCCGAAGGGTGAGGCAGAAATGTACTTTTAGAGTATAGATAGTGCAATCCACGAAGACGCGCCCCACTATTCCTCCTAACCGTTTATAGTATATGTGTGCAAGCTTCCGTCAATGTTTGAGTGTTGTCGGTACACACTAATTACCTATGAGTGTACACGCACACTACAATGAATAGACTAATCAGGACAGAGCGTCATGGTCAAAGTGAAAGATGCTCTACTTCAATTTTATATTTTTTACCCGACCGCAAGGAAAGGGTTATGTTTATTTTATTTTTAGGTGTGGATATTTTATGTGTTTATTAGTTAATATCGATAATATTACTATTTTTATAATGGGAGGTAATTATAGATATTAATGAAATACGGAAATAGTTTTATTGAACTTTATTGAGAAATGAAAATCGTCAATCACTCGTTTCAGAAATATCTGATTCAGAGTCTGATGTATCACCGACATTTACAATAAAACTAAAATCAAGATCACAATGTCTCATGTATTCGTCTTCTATTTTTTCCACGTGCTGACAAGTATTGAACCAGACATCTTTATTTACTCGATCAAATGCTTCATTTAAAATGGGCATAATCGAAGTGTAATTTTGATTGATATTGCGACTAGCAACATCGTTTTTTACAATACCCCAAATGTTTTCGATTGGGTTTAAATCTGGATGATAAGGTGGCAGCCGAAGCACTGTGAATCCATGTTCTTTCAGTAATTCGTCAACTTTGTACTTGCGGAAGTTTTCTTTGTTTTTTAATATAAGGTCATAAAGTTCAGGTTTTTTGTAGCTTGGTTCAAAATAGATATTTTTTGCATTCAGCCAAGTCTGCATGTCTAATTTGTTGGAGTTGGATGTTGGTATTTTTTCCGAACTAGTATTGTGATAGGCTGCATTATCCAAGACTATCACGGCATCATTTGGGAGATTTGGTATAAGTTTCTCCTTTAGCCACTTTAAGTAATTTTCTGTGTTCATGTTATCGTGGTAGTCTCCGGATTTGATCTCTGCTCTGTATGTCAACAACGCATTTGGTACGAAACCCTCTGCACTTCCGCCATGTACTATAATTATGCGCACTCCTTTTGTTAAGTTTTGTTTTATTGCTGTTTTACAACTTTTTTCGGCCCAAGACTTTTTTTGCACGTGGTTGGTATGAATATATGATTCATCTGTGTAGACTATAGGTCTACCTGCATTGCGAAAAGACGTTACCTGTTTTAAATATTTCAATCTTAGCATTTGAATATCATGTTTTTCGGTTAGCACCTTCCTGTTATTCTCAGTTTTTCTCCATTTATAACCAAGTTTAAGTAACAATGTTCTTAGGGTTGTTATACATCCATCAAATTGTATACGTTCTTTCAAAACAATATTAAGTCGTGATAATGTTGGAAATTGACGATGTTCTATATGATAGTTTTGGATAGTTCTTCGGACTACACCAATATCAAATTCGTCTAAATTAATTTTTCGTGGTCTTACCCTTCTCTTCTTCATAGGTGATGTAAAAATAGAAGCACTTCTGTATACTAAATTCGAATGCGACGTACTCGCTTCATTTTCAGACTCAATATCCGCTTCCGTAGTCGGCTCTGTTGTACTCTCCGCACTTGGGGCTATAGGAACTATCGCATCCGTCTCCATAGTTATATTCGATTCCATAGCAGGTACTGTAGTTTGCTTCATTATATTAGTATATTCCTTTCTTTCGCGTAGAATTCTAGTCACTGTGCTTTCAGATACTCCAACAGCCTGTGCGGTTCTCCATCGCGCATCAGTGAGTATAATTTTTACTTGCTTCTTTTTTCATAAAATCGTAAACTTTAGAAATAATTTCTCTTGCCTAAAATTAAAAAAAAAAACATTACATAGTTTTACTTATTTTTAAAGATGAAATGAAATCCACTATTACTAAAATTTGCTATTTATTAAAATTAAATTACTTTCGTTAGCTAATTTCATGTATTTTAGTAACTACAAACTTCTTTACATACCTGGCTTTTAAGAACAACACGCTGAGATTTTTTCGACGTTTTAAAAATATATAAAGTAGAGCAACTTTCGTGACGAGTCTGGATTTTCGCAGCATAGTGTAGTATTCGTGTGCATCGAACCGCTGACGGTTCGCGACTGCCGCTCGGAGCAAACTCCCCGCACCCCGCGATCTCCTCAACCAAAAATTGGTGGGGCGCGTCTTCGTGAATTGCACTATCTGTACACCCACATTTCGCCAGTTATGTTGTAAGGCCCCATGTCCCATGTAGGAAGTAAGATAAGATTAAATGTATATTAATGTCTGCAAAAACAGTTAGTAACAATACGAGGTATGTACTCGCAATTTGAGAATTTATAGAGTGATATCATTATCGGTTAAAAACCTATTCTCATATTCTGCAGGCCTAACATCAATGTGAGTGCCATCAATACAGCCCAAAACACCAGGCACGACCGTATTCTAAACTTCTGTCTTCTGTCAAAACCTGAAAACATAAAATAGTTAATGGTAGGTTCCCTTTGTTAACTTTCTTCCGCGTCTTTTTATACTTCGGTTCACACAGCGTACTAAGCGCAACGATTACGGAAGTATTAAAAGACGCGGAGGGAAGCTAAACGAACTTGGCTTCGTTTCGCTTCGTTCCTAGTGTGGCCTGCTTGGTTCTGTAGTTCTGAACAAAAAGCACAAACACAACATAAATGCGATGGACTTTACATTTCAGACTTTACATAAAACAGCTGTATAAATATTATAAATTGAAGTTACCCTTATATATTCCAAGATGAGAACTGTCTGGACATCTCCAGAGACTCATAAAAGCACAAGTTACAAACATTACTTAATAATTCAAGATTAAGTCTTGGCACACCGGCTGTGTTTGTGCCGGCTTCTTAACTGGGCACAAATCCAGCCTCACTGCTGAGAAATTCCGGATGGAAAATCCTAGCAAGACTACCTATGCTCGACCTGGGAATCGAACCCATGACACCTATTCAGCAGTCGCGCTTGCGACTACGAGGTCAAAGACGCAATCTAAGGCACGTTCGCAATAAGCGGCCATCACTACAGCGACCAGTTCTGTATGCACGAGAAGCTGGCCGCATAATGTATGCACTTGAATTATTCATGGGAGAAGTAACGGGCTAACAAAAAAACCGGAGTCGGACCACACATTTGGTGGGATGAATGTTTACGCATGCACGGTATGGTATAAACCTATTTACAGAAACAAATCATTTATCCTAACCTGCAAACGGGCGTGCGAAAAACTTTAACCCCGACTTTGTTTTAACTTTTTAGCCCCCACAATCTTCTTTTTGGGCGTTCTTCTATTTCTGTGTCTTCTGCACGTGCGTCTCCTTGTATACCAAACTATATTACTATTCTCTATGTTGTATAGTCGATAACTGATGACAAATCACTTTGCTCTAACTCAGAGAGTTTAAATAAAAAAGTTTTAAAAATAAACAAGTTTATTTCAAATCATTTAAAATGTCCATGTTACATCTGCGTTCATTGTGGACACCGCTGCTGCCGCAGAAAGTAGAAAAAATTGTGTTTTGAAATTTTCAAAACATAAATTTTCCTACCTTCTGCGGCAGCAGCGGTGTCCACAATGAACGCAGCAAAGAGTTCTGGAGCCGCTCCGAGAAGACAGCCTGGTGAATATTGTTGAACTTGAATGCTGCTCGCGGATTCTTCTCTCGTCCGCTCTGAGTTGACGTACTATTTCCTTCCTCCGCATGGGGGCTCTTCTGAATTGACGTCGATTCGTCGATTGTCGTCTCTTTTCTATTCTTCCCCTTCTTCTACCTCTCTTTTTTCTCTCGGGAGCCTTGGCTTCCGTATTATCGAGAGCGGGTTTGGAAGGTTCTGGTCGGGCGTCCACCATGTCCACTCGACTCCTCACGGAGTACACGGCAGACACCGATGTTTCACTGTTCGATGCACCCTCATTGCGTCCTCTTTCATTATACAGGGTTACAGGGAAAGTCGTACTGAATATTAAAGGAGGTTATTATTCAGGTCATTTCTGATTATTTTGATTCTGAAATAAAATGTCCGAAACTTAACCGTTATGGAGATATTAAATTTTAAAGATTATTTTTAAAAATCCTTTATTTTTTGGCTTTTAGTCGTTTTCTTTGGGATTAGAGCTCCTAGAGTCGGTTTTTTTGATGTATCTAGTTAGAAGACATGTCCATTAATAAAAATGATCAATAGAAACTGAACCTACTACTAACAGCTTAAAAAACTGCTCGACAACGGTTAGCATTATGAATTTTCTAATAGAGTGTTCTTAACTTTGATGGGCTTTAAAAAAAAAAAATGTATGGAACCTATTCTGCGAATAACTTTACAAAGTTCTACGTCTCTTTAGCTATTCAAAAAGGTATATCATCTACTAGGTTTGTTCATAAAATCTTAAAATAATGTTATTATAATAGGCCCATCTGGTAGTACAACATAACAGAATTTCGATACAAAAGAATCCGGCTTACTACCTGGCACTTTTAAACAATGAAAAAAGGTTTGGGTAGACATTGTTTGTGCCCGGGAGACGTGCGGTGACAGGTATTTATGTCATTTTAAATGTCTGAATTGTCAAATCGTGGATCGTGGTGTTTGTTTAGTCTGCTCATGCGATTCTTCCATGGTAGATGTGTTATCCGTGCCCTCCGATTTTTTTTTGTAAAAACGCGACTTGGCTTGGATTTTTGGACTGTTTCATCTTCTAACTGTGTGACGTGGCTTGTAACTGGACTTTGATTTGTGTTGTGAACATGGCAACATTTACCAACGAGGAATATGCTGACATCCTAATGTGTTATGGATTTTGCGAAGGAGTGTCGTTGCGTGCACGCAATGAATACATGCTAAGGTATCCTACTCGCCGAGTACCTGATATTGGCGTATTTGACAGAGTTTATCGAAGACTACGAGAAACTGGTTCTGTGCTAGTACGTCGGACTGACATGGGACGACCTCGTGTTCTTGATGACGACGACGAAGATAATGAAATACGACGTCTCTTTGAAGCCGACCCAACCACGTCAACAAACGTTGTCGCTCGACGGCTTGGTATTTCCCAGTGGAAAGTCTGGTTCGTAATGCACAGTTCTGGGCAATACCCTTACCATTACACGCCAGTGCAAGTAATTGAAGAAGGGGATCCATTGAGACGACTAGACTTCTGCAGATTTATGCTCAATGCCGATAATGAAGATCCGGATTTTTTAAAGAAAATCATGTGGACAGATGAGTCGAAATTTGACAAAGACGGCATCACAAACTATCATAACACCCATTATTGGGCTCCCAAAGCGCAAGGTAACCCCAAGAAAAAAAGACCAAAAGGGTCACAAAGGAGATTCAGTCTTAATGTGTGGATGGGTATAATATCAAATAACTTGATAGGGCCATACTTCCTGCCCGATAACTTGGCGAGAATGGCGAGACATATGAAAACTTTTTGAGGGAGGAGTTACCCTCTTTAATGCAAGACTTGCCTATTGCATTGAGACGAGACATGTTCTTTCAACATGATGGCTGCCCAGCGCACTACAGAAGAAGTGTTCGAGCATGGTTGGACGAGAATTACCCAAACCAATGGATTGGAAGAGGCGGACCCATAGCATGGCCAGCGAGGAGCCCCGATTTAACGCCGATGGATTTTTATGTGTGGGGTCATATGAAAAGCCTAGTATACGACCAAATGACACCGATCGCAAATGTCGATATTCTAAGACAAAAAATTATTGATGCGGCTGAGGAAATGAGGCGGAACCTACGAACTTCTGTCGTGAAAAGTAATTTAAGAAAAAGAATGAGACTTTGTGTAAGAAATAGCGACGGCCATGTAGAACATGAATTATAAAAATATTGCTAAAATTTTTGTCTTTTTTTTACGTATTTTAGCTACTTTTACCTCAAACTAAAAATGTACCCTCTCCTAACTTAACTGTTATTTGGGCAATGTTTTGTCTATTTAATAACAAGTGTTATACCTTTTTGAATAGCTAAAGAGACGTAGAACTTTATAAAATTATTTGCAGAATAAGTTCCATACAATATTTTTTATTAAAAGCCTGTTAAAGTTAAGAACACTCTATTAGAAAATTCATAATGCTAACCGTTGTCGAGCAGTTTTTTAAGCTGTTAGTAGTAGGTTCAGTTTCTGTTGATCATTTTTATTAATGGACATGTCCTCTAACTAGATACATCAAAAAAACCGACTCTAGGAGCTCTAATCCCAAAGAAAACGACTAAAAGCCAAAAAATAAAGGATTTTTAAAAATAATCTTTAAAATTTAATATCTCCATAACGGTTAAGTTTCGGACATTTTATTTCAGAATGAAATTCATCGGAAATGACCTGAATAATAACATCCTTTAATATTCAGTACGACTTTCCCTGTAACCCTGTATAAGTCATTACCAGAATTCGTCCTCTGACCATCTTTCTTACTTGTGGACGGCTGGTTCTCTTCCGTCGTAGTTTCATTTTCCATTGCCCATAGCTTCCAGAAATAACTGGTAATTTTGTATTTTTTTAATAAAAATCTCACAGAAAAATGTAAAAAAGTTTGTCTGTCAAAAAGTCACAGCCGAATCCTCACTTGCTTTATTTATTCTTTCAGTTGTGTCCACAGAGTACTATTTTATAATGTTGTGTCAGAATGAAGAATTTCAGAAAGAAGTCAGAAAGGAGTTTGAATTACAAACATTTTTTGTAACATTTTTGAGGTCAAGGGTCTAGCAAATCAAATTGGGGTAAGAACACATGAGATGCAACTCATGTAGACATTGTTGTTTACGTAACGTTACGTTTCACTTTAGCTTTTGATTTTGATATTTCGGCTACAAGAAACAAAATAAGCGAATTTTATGGAATGAAAAAACAAGTCCCAACACTAAGAAGCCTGCACAATGAGCTGAAGGAAGCAATTGAATTTACTGGATGCCATGAAACAATTAGAAAAATTTTACACAAGAACGGGTTTGAGTTTTATAACAATAAAAATGAACGGGCTTTACTTACAGAAAAATATGATATTGCGGCATGGAGACACAGAGTATTGAGTACAATAAATCAGAAGAGGCTAGAAGGTAAACAGATTGTTTACTGACTGGAAGAAGTACACTGATCGTGTACTAAATGTTGAACATCGGTACAAATTAAGGCAAAGAGCAGGCAGATTTCGACTATGACTCATAACCGCTATGTTTTGTTTTAATTTTATTGTGTCATCCTCATCACATCAGTGGTCTCTATTCCATCAAATAAATGTATAGTAATAACTTTTTGTTTAATTCAAACTTTTCTGTATAAGGCTGTGCCAGGAAAGTTAAGCTGTGAAATTCAATGTGCAGAAGTTAAAAAATGCCATGCTAGTTTCGTAGTAGTGCTTAACTTTGGTAGTCCCAACGGACTTATTTTTTCACTCCATAAAATTAGTTTATTTTGTTTCTTATAGCCGAAATATCAAAATTATCCAAATTGGAAACTGACAATTTTGACAGTCCTAAATTAATAATGCCCTACTAAAACTTTTGAAAATAATTCGTGGTCAGCTTTCGTTGGCCAAACTCTACTATGAGGCAATTCAGTTGAAGTTTTTATGGCATTTCGGGTACAAAAAAAGTGTTTCAGGGCAATATATGAAGCCCAATTCCCGTAACTAAAAACTTTCAAAATCTAGTCGCAATCTCATCTATCATATGTCAAAGATGTAGGGAAATTATAGGTATTTTTGACATAATTATTGAGACTGAGATCAGACTGTGAATGTTCTTAAATTTACGAGAATTGTCCCTCTGGTATCTGGTTTTTGGACAGCTGTAAACCTTTATTTAAAAAAACTTCACTTTTACCTTTACCCAGCATGTATATGAAAGAATTATATATGCTAGTAAAACAATATCCGCATTATTTCCGCATGCAATCAGAAGTGAGCCATAAAAAGGCTTCAGCTAGTGTAAGTATAAATACGAACCAAATGTACCTCAATGTAGATGACAATTAATTAGGAAGAATGTATATGTTAATGCCATTTAGGTGTATAAAAAATTACCTAACTCATGTTAAGAAACTTCCCATCCCGATGTTCAAGAAAAAGCTGAAAAATTAGTTATTGGATAATTGCTGTTATGACATAGGCGAATATATGGAGTATTGTAAAAATCCAAGATGACCTGCGGGGCAATTGCGTAACTCAGTTACAGTAGGAATCGGTATCATTTTGACAGTTCAACAACATTCATTACCTTATTTACGTTGTTGAGAAGACAAATTTTTCGAACTTATGAAGCAATGTATTAGCAATATGCTTCAAAATCATTCAAATTGTGACTGTATGTTACGCAATTAGGGTGCTGGGGGCCAACCACCCCCAGCACCCTAATTGCAACAAGACGACAACATGTCTAGCTCCATCTATATCATGTCATATCTATCTTCATGTGTAGCATGTATACAAGATGTCTAGCTCCATCTCTTTCCCACACTCAAATAACATTAAAATAATACTGCTTTAAGAGGTGGTGGTCTAGGCTCTGTACTTAATATTGACATTGTTAAGAAAGTAACGATTACTAAATTTAATAATTGTAATGCCTGCCAAAGTTGTCGCCACTGTAGTGACAGCTCGCCAGCCAAACCGCCATCGCCATGACGTCACATCCTACCACGAGGCCTAAGTGGAAGGGTGTGACAGTTGCCACCAAGCCAGCCAGCCAGCCATTATAAAAACGTGTTGCGAATTTGCATGAGTCTCTGATATAATTTGTAAAATCAAGGAAATATAAGTGATTGCGTTTATACCGTTTAAATTATTTCCACGCCTGCCCGAGTATTATAATTCAGAAGTGGGATCCACGCAAAATGAAAAGACGAATCTATTGTGAAGAAGATGAAAGTGATTCCGATGGTGATGATGATGGCCTTTACGCAACACCGAAGACAACTCACCGACTGCAAGAAAATTTTCGAAGACTCTTCATACTCGTGAAGGAGAAAAAGCATTTCAAGACTTGCAAAATGAAGTCCCTACCCTAATGCCATCGAAACATCAGCGCGCGGCAGCCTTGATTCCGAAGTTTGACCCTGATAGTGAGGAAAACACGATAACAGCATGGTTGAAGAAGATAGAACAACTGGGAGAAATCTACGGATGGGATGAAAAAACAAAATCTTTCCATTTACAAGAGAAACTGCGGGGCCAGGCAAGAAAATAGTATAACCGTCTTGAAGAGTATCATTTTTCATGGGAACAGTGGAAACAAATGCTGCTACGCGCCTTTTCAAAGCACCGGGATTATGCAGGTATTTTAGAAGAATTGCTCAATCGAAGAAAGCATTCTGAAAGCATGACTAAGTACTACCAGGAAAAGGTTGCGATGTGCTTCAGATGCAAGCTTTCGGACAGTGCAACCATCTCCTGTATAATTCGCGGTTTGCCTGCTGGACTACCGTCGAATGCAAGAGCCTTTCAGTGCGAACGCCCAGATGAACTCTACGAAGGATTTCTCTGCGTTCTCGACGACTACCGACCGCACTCTTATGATCAACGTGCAACACAAAAGGATATGGGGCAACCAGCTGAGAAGAAGTCAGGACCTGTCAACTCACACATTGTCCCGTGTCCTCGCTGTAAGAAAACGAAAAACTTAGTACGTGAACTTAAAACGAGAAACTTAGTACGTGATTGTGCCCATCCAGACCAGCGCAGCTGTTTCAAGTGCGGTGTATAAGGACATATCGCCATGAGGTGTCCTTCCAATTCCAAAACTAGTGAAGTTAGTGCTATCAAAGATATTAAACTGCTGCTGAACTATAGTGACATTTATAAAAAAACTGCAAAAGGGAATGGTGCTTTCGTGAAGTCTTACATTGAACCGGCAGCCAGGTGGTGAGTGTACTTAATATTCAAGTTGCCAAACTGCTGGAGTTAGAGATCACATCAACAACCATCGCGCTCAAAGGTTTCTCAGGTGCACTGGTTAGCAACCGTGGAGAAGTGAACTTCCGCCTTGAAATCGACGGGTTGGACGTATGCTACAAAGCTCACTTGACTGATATTGACATGAAAGACATAAACCTCCTCATTGGTCAGCCAGTGATAAATAGTGACGGTGTCTCTCTAGTTGTACAAAATGGAACAGCTGTGTTACAAAAAGCCTCTGGTTTCCCATGTGAAGTGGACGTGTCAGAAGAATCAGTCGTTTCGCAATCAAGACTATTTCAGATGAATGTTTTCCTCCGGGAATATCGATCATCAAGGTTAGCATAACTGAAAACACTGAAGGAAACAAAACGTCTCTTAATCAATCCCTGCATCTGTGCTTAGCGGAAGCACTGGCTACTTGAAGATCATCAACAGTGGAGAAAAGGATGTTAACTGCAAAGAAGGGACCATTTTGCTGCGTGCTGAAAGCTGCAGGAATATTCAGGTCAGTGCCACTGCCAGTAATTGCCTATTGCTTGACAAAAATTGCCTTTTACCTGCCAAAAATATACACTGTGCCAGTATAGCCTCTAGTTGTTATCGTGCCATAGGGGGGACAAATGTAGATAAAATTAACGTAGGGCCCCTATATAGGAACAGTAGAACACAAAAAATAATAGAACTTTTATCACAATTCAGCGACTGTTTCGCAGCTAGCACTCAAGAGTTAGGATGTACCAATCTTGTAAATATGCCTATTAAGATTACAACCGATCAGCCTGTATTTCGTCGTCCCTATATACTTTCTCTGGCTCCACTGTACCTTAACACCCGCGCGTCCGAAGCTTCACAATTGTTCCGGGACTAGCTAGGTGGAAAATATTACAAAAGCACCACGACGACATGTAGGTCTAAAGCGATGTACTGAGCTATTAAGAATATTTTCTGGTTTTCCAAAATGTCGCGCTTCATAAAAAGTATGTGTCATCATGTATGCATTGTGCTTACGGAAAAGGTGAATATGGCAAGAGGGAAGGCAAACTCCACCCCATGCCAAAGCCTAATGAGCCAATGCGAATGGTCCATATTGACCACCTAGGACCGTTCACTCGTACTAAAAAGGGGTATCAATACATGTTTGTGATGACTGACGTCTTCTCTAAATTTGTGGTAGCTGAACCAGCTCGTACTGTTAACTCTGTGGAAACCATTCGACTTCTGAACAATATATTTAGTTTATTTGGGTACCCTGAACGAATGGTTTCTGACCATGGCAAAGCCTTCACGAGCAGGTATTTTAAAAGATTTGCCACTGACAAACAATTTAGGCATATATTAAACGCTATAGCATATCCCAGAGCAAATGGTCAGGTCGAACGCACCAACCCCACCATATTGGATGCTTTACGGACCACTGAACCCAGTGATGCTTCTCACAATTGGGATAACAGCTTACCTAACATCATTTGGGGTATAAATAATACAGTTAATGCAACTACAGGATATAAACCGTACGATCTAATGTTTGTTCAAACTGATAGGCCCGCATGTGATGTTTCCATACCAAATCAGGTATCAGAATCTGTTCAGTTTAGGCGTTCTAAAGCTCGTAAACGTATTTAGGTGGCTAGTACAAAAATGAAGCGAAATTACGATGAGAAACGTAAAAAGAGCACGATTTATAAAAGAGGTGACTACGAATTATGGCGACAAGCACCAACTAACAGCGTTGGTAAAGTGAACTCTAAGTTGAAGGACGTATATTCTGGCCCTTATGTAGTGATGAAAGTTTTAGGTAACGATCGGTATAGGATTAGAAGTATTAAGGGACTCAGATGATATAATCAGTTTATCGGTCTAGTATCGGCCGACGTTATTCGCCCATATAAGAGTGTAGCACCCATGTCCGGTAGTGCAAGTAGTACTGACGAGCAGCTAGAAAGAGAAGATCTAATAGATCTGCTTGAGAGTTGATCTGACCCCAGGGGTTCTTTCGTCCCATGCTATTTATTTATTTAGGGACAACAAACAGCAGTGTAGTAATAAGTAAACATAGCTTAGAACTCAATAATAGAGGTAACAAATACACTACTCACCACGTTATCCACATATTACTAAAAAGATCTACTAGTTGTTAGAAAGAACGATATAAAAATAAACATAATAAAAGTAAACATTACTTAATTATTAGGCTTCTGATGCTATGTTGATTTTATGACTAACCGTGCCTTGTGTTCCCATTGTGGGAGCAATGCTTACAGGATGGCCGAATATAACGCCTGCCAAAGATGTCGCCACTGTAGTGACAGCCAGCCAGCCAAACCGCCATCGCCATGACGTCACATCCTATCACGAGGCGTAAGCGGGAGGGTGTGACAGTTGCCACCAAGCTGCCCGTAGTATAAGTGTTCTGTGATATATAGTGTATATTATCTATGCACCAAGCCAGCCAGCCAGCCATTATAAAAACGTGTTGCGCATTTGCACGAGTCTCTGATATAATTTGTAAAATCAAGGAAATATAAGTGATTGCGTTTATATCGTTTAAATTATTTCCACGCCTACCCGAGTGTTACATAATATTATTTCACATTGGACTTATTATAAATCACAAATCTTAAACTTAATTGTACTTAGTTATATTTGTACACTATTATGTGGTGGTAGAATGTATAGAAATTAAAAAATATTAACACCATACTATTTAAAACTGGTTACTACTACATTCTGACAAAACAATTCTAATTCTAATCATAACCTGCAAACGGGCGAGCGAAAACTTTATCCCCGGCTTTTTATTCAACTTTTAGCCCCCACAATCTTCTTTTTGGGCATTCTTCTGTTTATGTGTCTTCTGCACATGCATCTCCTCCTTGTATACTCATAACTGATGACAAATCGCTTCGTTCTAACTCGGGGAGTTTAAATAAAAAAAAAAGTTTTAAAAATAAAAAGATTTATTTGAAATCATTTAAAAATCCACTTTACATTCCAAACCCCAAGTGTTTCTGCCTTCTGCGGCAGCAGCGGTGTCCACAATGAACGCAGCCAAGAGTTCTGGAGCCGCTCCGAGAAGACAGCCTGGTGAATATTGTTGAACTTGAATGCTGCTCACGGATTCTTCTCTCGTCCGCTCTGGGGTGACGTACTACTTGCTTCCTCCGCATGGGGGCTCTTCTTAATTGACGTCGATTCGTCGATCGTCGTCTCTTTTCTATTCTTCCCCTTCCTCTACCTTTCTTTTTCCTCTCGGGAGCCTTGGCTTCCCTTTTACCGATAGCGGGTTTGGGAGGTTCTGGTCGGGCGTCTACCATGTCCACTCGACTCCTCACGGAGTACGTGGCAGACACCGATGTTTCACTGTTTGACACAACCTCATCGCGTTCCCTCTCATCATATAAGTAATTTCCAGAATTCGTCCTCTGAGGATCTTTCTTACTTGTGGAAGGCTGGTTCTCTTCCTTCGTAGTTTCATCTTCCATTGCCAAAAGCTTCCAGAAATAACTGGTAATTTTGTATTTTTATAATAAAAACCTCACATAGAAAAATGTAAAAAAATTTGCCTGTCAAAAAGTCACAGCCGAATCCTCACTTGTTTTATATCTATTCTTTCAGTTGTGTCAAAATAAAGAATGGTTTCATGACAGAAAAGAGTTTGAATGACAAACATTTTTTATAACATTTTTGAGGTCAAGCAAATAAATTTAGGGTATGAACATATGTAATGTTCCTCCACGAGTCGTTTAAACACAGGCAGTGATTGCGCGGGCTTTATTGGAACTGGTAATGCATTCCACAAATATTATTTATTATGTCGTTTATTCATTTTTCATTCTTATCTATTTACATTTTTAAATATATCTAATAAAAATATATACAAAAAAACATTTAAAATATAAAAAAAATAGAGGTCCGCCGGTATCTGGAGCAGGGTCCAAGCTACCGGTGGTTAGGGCTGCAGAGACAGGAACCTCCTCACAATACGAGCCGTATCGAGGAGTACTGCCTTCTGAATCAGGCTCTTGATCCAACCGACTAACGCCAACCTCGAGAGATGTTGGTCGAGGCTTTCGGCCATCAGGCCATTGGCCGTTACGACAATCGGCACAATGACAACCCAGGTCACATTCCACATGTCAACAACCTCGTGTGCTAAGTCGAGATATTTTATTTGGTACTCCATTTCTTCTCCTAAAATTGTTTGTCCGAAAATCATTATCCTTAACACGTTTGTAACTTCAGTAACCATAATGTTCAAAATCCCGAAATTTTGTTTAACATAATTATCTTTAGTTCTAAAAGTATTCTGTCATAATATCGAGTACTATAATAATTGAATCCCCTAATTTTACATGACCTAAAGTCATATGTCCTAAGTATTGTGTTAAATAATGTGTATTATTCCGAATGTTCATTTATAATATTTTGTTTAGTCCTAAAACATTAGCTAAAAATTAGGTTCGCAGAAACGAATCGCTGTAAATCCGACTCCACGCAGTCTTGTCTGCTCTACCCCTAGAGTGTAATTTAAAATCGCGGAGGCGCGGAGGGGCGAGGCGGCCCGCGAGTTGAGGAGCAGGTGGTTGTAACACTCGCCGCCGCGGCTGAGGATGGCCGGCGAAGCCGGCCAGCAAGCCGAAGCTGCGGTGGTGAGCGTTAAACCCATCTGCGACGATAAACTCGCGTGGGACCGCCGGAGCCCCGCAGCGCCGGAGCGGGGACAGAAACCATGCCTGCTGCATGTTGCATGCTTGCTTGCATGCTTGCTTGCATGCTTGCTTGCATGCTTGAATTTAGGACTTATAACTTTTATTGGAAACGATTTTATGTCTTTTGTATATTATTGATTGTAATATTTATGACAAACTGATTTAGGACATGTTATATTTAGGGATTTCAATTTTATGGCATGTGATATTATGTGATATTAAGTTCGGGTAAGTTATCATTTGGACAAATGATGATTAGGACAAAAAAAGTTATGGCACTTTAAATTATGGATAAAAAAGTTAGGTGACACAATAGAGAACCATTTTATTTGTTTCTCTTTCTCAGCTTTCACGAGGTTCTCGTCATGTTATTAATTATTATTATTATTTATTTATTTTCTCATCACAAATGTTGTTGTGAACAGGAAGTGCTAAATCTAATAAACAAGCTTAGCATTTGTGAGAAGCTGGTGCCCGAAAAGGCATCAAATACCTGTGTTACGCGTCAACAGGCTCCCAAGACACATGTATGTTTATACAGACTAATTTAGTTTAATTATTCTAGGCTGGAATACATGTATGATTAATGTGTACGAAATAGTTTATATTTAATCGATTCTAGTAAAGAATGTCCAAAATCCACCTCATTATAATGCAGTTCAAGAAATTAACAATCCATTTCTTTTACAGATGCTGGTGCTGGCTTAGCAAGACAGCTCATGGCTCAAACCACAGAACACTAATACTCCTAGCGGAGGCTCAAACACTCAGACATCTGAGCGAGTGTGGTATGGAAGTGACTCGTACAAACCTAATCTGACAAATTGTTGTCGGTCCCGCAAAATAATCCGTAAGAAGCCGTAGAAGCGCTGGAGCAACATCTATCGCACTGAGCTTTGACAGCAAGACGACATTGTTGACTCTGTCGAACGCCTTTTGAAAATCAAAGTAAAGAACGTCTACGTGGCGTCTGCGATCAAGACTAGTAGAGATATTGTTAACTAGTGTAAGTTAGTATTGACGGATCTTTTTTCGCGAAAGCCATGCTGCTCATTGCACAGGTACTGTTTCAAATGCTTATAAATTTCCAGATGTAGGATATTCTCGAAAACTTTCGCGGAAGAAGATAGTATCGCTACTGGACGATATCCGTCGACTGAAGAATTATTTGAATATTTCGGTATGGGAGTCACACGTGATATCTTCCATTGTGGTGGATAGATTCCAGATTTTTGTGCTAGATTAAAAATGTGGCTAAGAGGCCGAATGAGAAATTCCTTTCCCTCTTTTAAGAACCACGGAGGAATATTATCAGGACCAATAGAACTGTTGAGTTTTATTTTATTTATTCTGGTGCTTATGTCACTTTCAGCGAAGTTTAGTATATTAATATAATTACTAATATTACAGTTGCTTGGATTGGCTATATTCTCGACGTCTAACTTTAGTACTTCAGTTTGGAAGACACTAGCAAAATATCCTGCGAACGCTTCAGCAGCTGCTACACCACTGTGAATTTTACCATTTGAGCATTTGATTTTTACCATTTTTTTTTCGTAATGCTCCCTTCGATGTGCCTAATATAAGCATCATAAGCAGTGGATATACGAGACTTTAAGCTAGTCTATAGTCAGAGAATTGCTTATATATTAGTTCACATTTACTCTTTTCCCAGGCGGAATGTAATTTAACTTTCTTCTGGATATCCAGAATAATATCCGACGTAAACCAGGTAGGATATCTTCTATTTATCTTTCTGCTTCGGCGTTTTTTAGGGATACAAGTGTCAAATAAGCTGTAATTAATATCATAGAAAACCTGAGTGCTAGTGCGAACGCCATTAGAAGATATAACTGCATCCCAAGATACCTCAGAAAGAAGTTCGTAAAGCAGATTGCGATTACATTTTTTGTAATTCCAGTCCCTACTACGGTCAACATTACTGGGTTCAAGTCTTTCACTTTCATCAGATGACTGTCACTTTACCTGGATGTTCAACGGCGGATGGTACAAATCAGGGGTACCAATCCTTCAACTGCTGTGAGAGGAACGTTATGTAGTTTGCGCTTTCCTGAACTAAAACAAAATCCAACCTTCCCCACCATGCATGTTCTCAACAATATTTCTTTCACACATATTAGAAAATGATAGAAAATAACAATAATAATTGCGAACATTTAAGGAAGCACTGTTTAAGTTTATATCACCTAAAATGATAACTGATCCTTTTAAGTTATTTATAAAACTTTCCACTTTTGTAACCATAATCAATTAGAAAAACCTTTTTGCTTCCAAATTGTCATGTTGTTGTACAACAATTTTTTTTGTTCATTCGAGTTGTGTTCGAGTTCATGTTATAGTACTACTTGGTCTGTGCATGTTATTTTGACAGCTTATTTTGTAAAACTGAGTAGAACTGTACTATTGGTTTTACTGATTTTTGTAAGTTTTATATTGATCATCGTTTTGCAAGAATACATATTACAGAAATTATACGAAATAATTATATAATGCCTTCTGCGAAAACTCAAACGTCACAGTAGGACTGTGACGTTTGAGACTAATATATATGTCTATATATACAGAACAGAACTACGGGGACGGTGTAGCAGTTCCAAATTATAAAATATAGAGTATATAAATACTCTATCGGCGACCTCAAGCAAGTCTAAATATAACAATGCGAGCAATGACTTGAAGAAGAAGAAGGAGATACAAAAGCTTTTCAGGGTTATTCGCCCCCACCTGCCGAGGAAGTCGAAAAGCAAGGCTTATGAAATGTTGCAGAACATCGCTAAGGGGACCGTGGCTAAGAGTTCATTTCAGCGTAGAATCAGGAAAAAGAAACCAAAAAAGCGACCAGTACGTAAGCAGAAAACTTGAAAGTTGAAGACGTATTGAGCGCAGAAACGACCGCAGTCTGTACGGTTCGTCTGCTTACTGTCGGTCAAACACGTCGTGTCCTCACTGCGGTTACTGCTCCAGATTAGTCAAATATTGAATTTTGAAATACTGCTTGATTGGCACAGTTGCGCCTGGATAGAAGATACAAACCTTTAAAGACTCAATTTCGAGTAAAAATATAATGTATGGCTTTATGAAATTATTGTGTTTTTTGCAATACAAACGACGTGTAAATGGGTCTACACTCAACGTATGCGCCACAACTTATTCGGTAACATTTATCCCGCAAAAAACGTGCAGTACAATGTCGTGTGAACCAACGTAGGGCAAAACTTGGCTAATTCGTGATATGCAGCTATTCGGTGATAGATAATTGTGTTTTATTACCAAGTTACTACTGACTTGATAAATGTACATTTTTCAATCATTATAGTATTTGCCACATTTTTAGATATAAGTTAGCAAAACTTATTTTGTCTACTATATCACAGTAAATTTAAAAAATAGTCTGATCAATGAATCGAATTTTACAAGTAAAAAACAAAACTATCACCGATTACCCAAGTTTTGCCCTACATAGCTAAATACCCACCGGACTTGTCAAGCAAGCCAAATGAACTTTTAATGTATTCAGTCTGTGTGTGGCTGTGGATATAAGGTATCACTACGGCTATTTAATGCAGGTACCTTTTTCAGTAAAAGACTTATAAAATGGAAAATAATAATGTATGAAAGCCGTAAAGAGAGTAGGTAGAATAGATTAGAAAAACAACTTGACGGTTTTATTTGACACACACCACTGACACAATGTACTTTTTTATGTCACTGCAGCTGTAGCATACCAAAGAGGGCTTTAACACTTTCCCTCAGCTGCTAGTCGACCACAGAACACTAATACTCCTAGCGGAGTAGTCGACCTTCTAACCCTTCAAACCTAAGTTCTGGCAAAGTTCCTGTAATATCAGCCTGGGCAGGGCTTTAGTCAGCAGATCTGCCTGCTGTGTAACAGAGCTAGTCCTTTCGACCACAATATCGTTTTGAAGCACAAGTTCTCTTATGAAAAAGTGTCTTACACGAACATGTTTGGTTCTTCGATGAAACTCGGGATTATGCGCTAGTTTTACCGCAGCTTTGTTATCCACAAATAAAACAGGAATTTCTTTTTGACCATTCAAGTCTTTAAATAATCTTTTTAGCCAAAATAGTTCTCTTGTAGCCTCACTTGCTGCCATGAGCTCGGCTTCTGTGGTGCTAATGGCAACTGAAGCTTATCGTTGACTAAACCAGGAGATTGCACCTCTTGAAAATAAACACAATACTCCTATCGTAGAGCAACCTGTTTTCAAAAATCCAGCATGATCAGCATCACTATAGGCGTTGATTTGGTTGGGAAAATCCGCATCATGCACATACTTTATTTCTCGTGATAATGTTCCTTTTAAATATCGCATTACACGCTTTACCGTACACCAATCACTTGAGGTCGGCTTTTCTAAGCTCCTCGAAGGCACTCCTACAGCATAAGCCAAATCAGGGCGACTGCCCACCGTCAAGTAGGCGAGCGAGCCTACAGCTTCTCTGTAAGGAAATGACTGTGACTCATTCTCAGCTTTCCCTTTTTCAATAATTCCTTCTTTTTATTTATTTATTTATTTCTGAGTATATGGATATGAGTATATATTTCTGTAAAGAAGTCGACACTTGATTGCAGTCTCTCATATTGAATCTCTCCAAGACCTTTCTTGCGTAAGCTTCTTGCTTTATTAAAATCGCGCCATCTTCAATTTGCTCTATTTCTAACCCGAGATAATATGAAGCTGGTTTGGTTGTGATCAGCATAATCATTTTCAAGTCATTGATGAACTCATTTGCAAGGTTTATATCACTCGCCGCAACTAAACCATCATCGACGTAGTGTTATTATGATTTTCTTATCACCTATGGTTTTCATATATAGGCATGGATCAGCGTCACTGGTATTAAAACCTAAAGATTTAAGAGTTTCTGAAAAACAATAATTCCAGTAGCGCGGTGCCTACTTTAATCCATAGAGGCTCTTTTTTAGGTGACATACTCTTGATGTACCATCCACAAAGCCTTCTGGCTGCATCATATATATGTCTTCATTCAAAACACTGTTGAGAGAGACTTGTAAACACTTTCACGATCTAATCGGGCTTTATATTTCTCGACTGTACCGTCAGGGTTGGATTTAACTTTATAAACCCATTTACATGGCAGGGCTTCTCGATCTCTTGATAGATTTTGCAAGTCCCACACTTTAAACTTCTGTATAGAATCGATTTCATTCTTCATGGCTTCTAACCATCTATCTTTACTTGTACTACTTGATACTGCTTCTTTATACGTTGAAGGTTCTCTTTCTATAATCGAATCGACCAAGAATAATTTAGTCATCCAATTTTTGTGGAGGTCTTAGAGTAATTCTGTCTCTAAGATTATACCTTGGAACGTCCGGTAAAGAAACATCGTCCTCTGAATTCATCGGCATCTCAACATCAGGAGGAATAGCATCTACGAACTCTTCAGTTTCACAATCTGAAAATACGTCTTCATTTTCGATTATCTCACTTTCTGGTTCTCCCTTTAATTGGACTAACTGTCTTACAGAAGAAGCTAAATGTTGCGGAAAATCATCTTTCGGAAGGATCACTCTCTCTGTCTCCTGTCCTATCAAATCAGAATCTCCCTCTATCTCACCGCTCACTGGTAAATTGACATATTCTTGAGGAGCAGGTTCCAAGGCCGTTGGGATTCTCAATTCCATGGTTGGACAAAAGGTCACATCTCTAGATCTTTCGGTCTGTTTTCCATTCCAGATGCGATATCCATCGTCGTTATCGTATCCGATAAGTCTGCTTTTGGTAGCGTTTTTATTAAGCTTCTTCCTTTTTTGTTTAGGAATGTGAAAGAAACATTCACTCCCAATCACACGCAAGTGTGAGATCTTAGGATTCTTTTTATGCCACAGCTCATATGGTATTTTCCATTCTTCTCTTGTGGATTCCCGTGCGATTGAGGACGTATGCAGCTGTATTGATAAGCTCTGCTCACAGGGCTTGTGGATATTTGTCTCCTACGTGCATGTATAATCGAGCTGTTTCCACAAGAGTCCTGTTCTCTCTTTCTGCACACCTATTTTGTTCGAGGGTACACGCCCAAACAAAATTCTACTCATAATGCCATACATGGCATTGTGAGTGGATTATTCCCTGCCTGTTAAGTACTGCCCGAACCGCTTTATTATCAAATTCCCCGCCATTGTCACTCAATAACGTTTTGACTGTATGTACAGCATTTTTGGCTTCTTTAAGAAATTGAAAAATCTTGTCTTTTACTTCACTTTTGTTTCGAATGAAATAAACATGACGAAACGCGGAGAAGTCGTCCTTTAAAAGAACAAAGTTGTGACATTTCTGTTGTGTATTGAATATTAATATAAGTGGGTAGAAGAATATGTGCGCGTGCCGCGCTTGTTAATTTCATATCAGAGCCAGTCTAATATATGCTTGAGTTGAATACACGTCTTTTATTTATCAATTTCGAGTAACTTTCAGGGAATGGTCCACATAAATCGGCCTAAACCAGCTCTCCGGGCATACTAGCTCTTTCTCTTTTGCCAAATTTAAGACGCTGTGCCTTCCCATAAATACATCCTTCGCACTGTAAATCATCTTTATCATTTAGATTAATCCCAAGACAACAACAACACAACAAGACAAGATCTTTAATGTATTTCTTGTTCTGGTGACCAAATCTTTCGTGATATAGCTGGAGTAAGCTCGATGGGTTAACAGCATTCATCTCTACAGGTTTGTTTGGTAGAACTATTTTCATTTGTAATTTATACAGTCCTCCACTCTGCTTCCTGTTTCCAACTGCTAAAATCTGACCGTTTAATTCCAGCTTGCACTCTTTCGTGGTGGAAATAAATGTACTATTTTGCAATTTATCTTGTGCAGCTAAAATGGATAGCAAATTCTTTGTAAGCTTTGGTACATATCAGACTTCGTTAACTTTGGTTTAAACTGCCACAAACCTTTTCCCTTTTTGCAGGAATTACAATCCCATCTGCCGTTGTAATGGTGTGGTTCGATCCAAAGTCCTCAAAATATGTAAATATGTCTCCCCTATTGGTGACGTGAGTCGTGGCATCATTATCTACATACTAATTTTCTGTATTGCTTTCTTCAGAGCAAGTGAAGCAAACCATCAACGTCTGCTTTGATGAAGACTGTGTAGGTTTCTTCGGTCTGCCGTCATTAATCCACTGCTTGTAATTCTTAATGCAGTGGCCTATTTTTGAGCAGTGCCTGCACCTTATGTTCTCGTGTCTTAATTGCGATTTGTGCTGCACCTTTATGGTAGAGGCGAGCACTTCCTGAGACTCTTCAATATGACCACCTAGCACCTTTTCATACCCGCACAGTTGAGCTGTCAGTGATTCAATTGTCCTCTCTTGTTTGTATAACAGCATCCGACTTGTTTTGAAACTGAAAAATTTTGAATTCTAAAATTTTACAGATCAAGAACATTTCCGGCAACTTCATGTTAGGATCAGTCTTCAAAATGTCAGCATTCAAATTGTTCAAAATGTTTATATCTAAATCCTTAAGCTTATTTTTGAAACTAAAGAATTGCATGCACAATGTGATCGGATGTGTGAGGTGTGTGTTGTGGTGTGTGTGTCTCTGTCTTCTGATTGACCGTTAAACAAACGGTGAAGTTCTTGCCATACTTCGTTTGCTGTTTCAGGATGTTTCAGATGTCAATCTGTTTGCTGCTTCGGTCATGGTGCTTGTTATGATTAGAAGAGCGTTGCTGTCTGCCTTCCTTTATTTCAACAATTCTGCATTATAGGCCATCAGTGCACCATCGCCAAAACTGGTTTTCGAAGTTTTCCTTCTGCCGCCTCCATGGCACCTTCTGTGCCCCGCAGCATGATGGATACCTTATACTTCCGTATAGCCTAATTCTGGCTACCTATGAGCTGACCGATCTGAATCTTGGTGGTGGTAAAATTTTCCATTTTGACAGCACCGAAAAATGTATTGTTTTTTTATGCTTTTAATACGTCCTGGGTCTTATCCTGGGTAACCTGGGTATGCTGGGCCCATAACCTAATGCAGGCACCTATTTCAGTGCAAGACTTATAAAATGGAAAATAATATGTATGAAAGTCGCAAAGAGAGAAAAACAACTTGACGGTTTTACTTGACACCTTAGAGCATTTAAAGCTTGACACACATTACTGACACAATGTTCTTTTTTATGTCACTGCAGCTGTAGCATGGCAAAAAGGCTTTAACAGTTTTAACACGGAGAAAAATGTATCGTCTGAACAGACCGCTTAATACGGTTTAAATCAAATATTGTAAAAAACCAGCCTTAGAACACCATACATCTCTGCCTTACTCTTCGGGGCAAACAGACGTGATGATAAGTTTTATATACGTGTAAGTATGGGCCCGATCACACTTAACCACAGCCACACCACATCGCAGCGGCAAAATGTGGGCAAGCAGTAGTATGTAACCACTGTGAATAGTGTCGCTGCAGCTGAAGGATAAGATCAGGAATGAAGTTATCCGGAAAAGAACCGGAGTTACCGATATAGCCTGCAGAGTAAACAAGCTGAAGTGGCAGTGGGCTGGCCATGTTTGTCGCAGGACCGATGGCCGGTGGAGCAGACGAGTCCTGGAGTGGAGATCGCGTATCGGCAAGCGTAGTGTGGGACGCCCTCCAGGTAGATGGACTGACGACCTTATGACGGTGGCTGGGAGAGACTGGATGCGGATGGCGGAGGACAGGGTATTGTGGCGCAGCCTGGGAGAGGCCTATGTCCAGCAGTGGACTGCGATAGGCTGAGTTGATTGATTGATGTTTTTTTTTTATAATTCGATATTTTTTGTGTGTTTAATGCGTACAATATGAATCATGGAAGCTATATAGCTTCAGATGTTGACAGAGAGATCCAATTAATACAATATTGCCTGCTGCTTATTAACCAATGAAATCGAGCGGCTATTAAGAGAAGCAATAAACTGCTGATAAATACCGATACAATAGTTTATAGACGATCAGCAAATATTACGATATTATCCTTTTATCGTACTATTTATTGGATCACAAAAATTGAGGTAATGTACCGAGAGACAGTAAAGAGATAACTACAAAATGGGAAACAATAAAACAAACGGGTTGTAATATCACAAATATAATATTTATTTTACCATTGTACAATAAACTTTATATAACTCAGATGAAGTAGTTTTTATCACTGAAAAATATTGAATGAATCGAGTCTAGAATAAAATATCCCAATAAGGACAAGTCGTTTCTTTTGAATAATCAAAACGTTGTGCTAAAGATAAAGATGATTCAAAGATTTAAAAATTATGATTAAAAGATTGTGCTGATGAAGCATCAGGATGTTGGTAGCGCTCCGCTTGCTCTCTTACATTTCATTTTGGTAAAAAATAACAACTTTAACATTTACACATTATGTACAATTACATTATTCGCTATGCTCTGTAAAATATTTCTTATTATTAAACTATATGGAATATAATTGGACTATTCGGACCAATAACTTGACGTCTCAATTCCTCGGTTGTACGAATCTTGATACATTTATTGCTGTTGTAGGTATTAAGTAACAAAAACATGTTCCCCAGTAAAATGTAATGGAAACAATAAATATTGCTTTGAGATTGTCTAAAATAGCTGGAGTATGACTTTTAAGGTTTCTAACATTAAACTTTGAATCAATTAAATCATTTTATACAGCAGCAAAGAAGCCAATCAATATTTATTTCATGCACATTTTGTTTCCATCGCACTCGTTGGTTTCACGCAATCTCTGAACTAACGTTCAATACGAACAACATTGATAACTCACTGCTTAGCATTCAAGACTTTTTGCGGTGTGTGGAACATTATTGGTTTCATAGTACAATGGTGTGAGTTAAAAACAGCTTTGCGGTTGCCCCTTGTGGAAAGTAAGAAGTGCACAGAGATATCTGTAGGTAATAAGAGATATAGTGTGAGAATTGTGGCCGTTTACTGTTATTTTATTTCTCAAACTACGCATTATGTCTTCCACAAAGTTTCCCCGACGCACTGAATGAGAAATATTTCGTTGGATACCGTAAGCTAACTTACTCTCACTCTCAAAGAGTCGTCCAGGTAATCGACTGTATAAATTCATGCTTCATTGGACTGAAAATCTAATACATATTACTAAATTATTGTGACTTTTTCTGCACTTCCAAAGCCATAGGAATATACATAGAAATAAATGTTGTACGTACAAAAATTATTGCTTCATTATTACCGCCCGACCAAACGCGATTGTAGGATATGATAAAATCCCTATTCATTGTCCACTAAAAAGTAAAATAATTTATTGCATCTGTTCACCTTAACAATACATCGATGCTTAGTTATATTATAATAATCAGTATATTAAAACCTCCTATTAATTAATATACAATAATCACCTCCATATTTCATGTTTCTACAATTATATACAAAGATGCATTTTATTTCATTGTACGGCAAATATATGTAGAAAAAAAAAGGTAAAATTTGCACAAAATATTTGGTATAATTGAACACATTGTGATGACTGTTATTTGCCAAGGCATTCAAAATAATTAAAATACGGACTATCGATAGCTTTATTAATTCTTGTTCGTCAAAGTCGTCATCCATTTGTCAGAATTATTCAAACTATATTTTACGAACAGTACAGTATTTCAAGTGTATAAAATTATTAAAATACGTTGTAAATTCATATAGGTAAAAAATTTGGAAAATAAAATGAAGGTATTCAAAACGAAATACGCAAATATAAATTTTAACCTTCTACGTAATGTTACGTTTCAGAACATAAAATCCTTATTTTAGTAATTGTGTCTGATATGTTCAAAATGGTAGAAAGTGGTACTTAAAACAATTGAGATGCGCTTGTTAGTGCTCACTGATTCGTTAAGCTTGGAAGAAGCGTAAACTCTTAAGGTTTAACATATGTTCATATTATAAGGTTCCGAATGTTATAACTACTATGTCCTAATTTATAAACCTCAGTACCTTTTATTAAATCCTTTAACTCTGACAACAGTATTTACAACGTGAGCACTAGTATTGTCGTTTGTCTTTCCCCTAGTTCTTATTTCTGAACCGTTTATATTCTGTACATTTTTATAAACTTATGTATAAATCTTGAGAGTAGGACAACTTGTATGGAAGTACTTTATCCCCTCGGCACTTTTACATTATGCTAAATGTTCAATACGTTCCTTAGTTCAAGTAAGAAAGTATGTAGGTAAGTATAAAATTATCCTACTCCTTAGATTCGATCTAAGTGAAACGAGTACGAAATGACATGCATTGGACCATGTATCTACAGACGATATATTAAATAGCAATACTTGGCGTATTTACAGCTAAATATAAATTCCCTCTAATGGAGAGGAAAGATAGAACTCTTGAAAAGATTTAGAACCTTACATATTAAGCACAAGGCCCATTTTTGTACAATTTAAAATAAATAGACGTAATTCACAGTCTTCGTCATTGAAGCGTCGCGATAAATATTTTTAATAAAGATCTGAATGATAATCTTTTCAAAAATGTCCTAAAATATTTTGCGAACAATATTCATTTTTAAGTATTTTTTGAGCAACTTATTCATAAGTTACGCCACTATAAAGAATATTGCTCATGGATATAAAATAAAAACATAAGTATCATGACCGACTAACGTGCTTCTCTATGTTGAAATTTTATGAACGGATTCGTATTTACTTCGTCACAAAATAAAACTAACTTTACAAAATTTGAAGTAATTGAAAAGGTCAGATATGATTAGTTTTAGAATTGTGTTCAATTCAGTCTGTTAGCATCACGTAGAAGACGAGAGTATCAAGTATCAACTAGGTAACATTAAAAAGGGTCCCAAAAGGCCTACAAAGGGCTCTACAAGTCGTCGAAACTCTAACGTTAAGTATTTGGTGTTAACAATTATTATGGCTAATACTTCACTAGGTCAGTCCTACACTGCTGTTCTGTAATTTACTCATTTATTTGGTTGTTACCATGAAGAGCTGGATTTCTTTGGAGGAGTAACTGTGTTGTTAATTACCTGCAAGAGAATTCATGTATTAGAACTTGCTGTTGTGTTTAGGGGAAAAGGGAAAGGAGGTGTTTGTCCTACAATGGGACAAACTTGGTTGAAGAAAAATGCTGTCAAGGGTTTTCAGAAGATGCACTTTTTCACAACTATGTGCGTATGTATTCCCATCTTATATTTCTATTTTTACTTAGAATAGTTCTTGTACATAGTTTAATTTTCGGTTTATCCATCTAACAATATTCTTTTATACTATACCTGCTCGGAAAGTATCTTATCACTTTTTAAAATGTGACTATTGTACAAATGTGCGGGTCGAAAAAGTGTATGAAAATCCATTGGAGATCGGATGTGCCGAAGTGGTCACACCCATTCCCTTACCATCAAGGCCCACTGTAACCAACCTCTATTAACACTTCTAATATTCTGGAAGCAGTTTCAATCTATGGTCCGGTAGATATTCTCGTCAACTAAATAATTCCTTGTTGTTCTCCTCATCGCTATCACTGGGGCAAAGTTGTCAACAGCCTCGGACACCACGGCCTGTCTTGCAGCCGAAGTGCGGGTCGCATAGCGCGGTACGCGAACATTAATGACATCATCCTCTCTCTCTTGGGTACAATACCAGTCGACAGCGATGTGGAGGAATTTTTCGATGACATATTTTTGTTTGGGAAAAGTTTTAAGTTTATGATTATTAAAATAAATATTTTATTACTAAAATTTCGTTTGGAAACTTGAAAAAAAAATTTAAAAAGGACGTTTCGACAATGACATTTGGTGCGATTCATTTCTACGTTTGTTTTTTTATTGAAAATAAAGTGTTTTCGTGTTTATTCGACGGTAAGTGGATGAATATTCATTAATAAGTAGTTATTACACCGTTTTAGATAATATTTGCACGAAATAACATCATAGATACATTTTCTTTTTTAAGAATAAGAATAAGAAACATTTATTTGCAGAAAATACAGGTGTTACCAGTTGTAAAAAAATGGTGGTTTAAAATGTACAGTCCATATTATGCCTGTTTAGGGCATGCAAATCCTAATTTTACATTAATACCTAAGTAAGTTCTTATTTTAAATAATATATACAGAATATCCAAAAAAATACCTATATTCTAATATAATTTTAAAAATTAAGGTACATTTTAAGTTAACTACAATAAACTATATACAGTACACACAACAAAAGTTAAGTAATAACATTTTTTCTTTATGTACCTACCCAACAAAAATTCTTTAAAGTTAAGATAAAAATAGATACGCCATAAAACATTAGGAAGCTTAAAATAAAAAAAATTAAATAAAATTTATTTATGTTGTAGAAATTCTTGTAAACTATAAAAACAATTTTCTATTAGCCATTGACGCAGTTTAATTTTAAAATATTTAAATGGGAGCTCCCTTATGATCTTATGTAATGTATTAAAAATTGTTATGCACATATGATAAACATTCTTTTTAATTAGATTTGTATTACAAAAAGGAACTAAAATTTTTGTTGCATCTCTTGGTCTCTGTTTAGTGTAATTTTCACCTTTGAATCTAAAGAATTCATTATGTTTTCTCACAAAAACCGATACTTCAAACAAGTACATGCCGGTCAAAGTCAATAGTTTTAGTTTTTTGAATAAAGGCCTACAAGATTCAAGTGGACCGACACTGCATATAGCTCGTACACATTTCTTCTGTACAATAAATGTCTTATCATTGTCTGTTGAATTGCCCCATATTATTAGACCGTATCTTAATATTAATTCAACATACTCACTATATGCTATGCGGGCTGTTTTTTCGTCTGACACAATACGAAGCTTTCTTAATGCATACACAAATCTATAGGGCAAATAGTGTTACGTAAACAAACGACACTTTTGGCCATGCTTTGTTGGCATCATAATTTAATTATAAATACATCTCTCGTAACACGAGTATTGTTTACATTTTATAATATGTTTTGTTTATTCAAGAACACAAAAAAATTACGTTAAGTGAGTGCAGTTGATAAAAATATTAGTAAACAATTTTTTGTGATTGGGGTCATAAGTTTATGGCACGCGTTTTCGGCGCTCGGCCTTGGCACACTGGTTACGTCAAAATTTTCTCGTGCTCTCGACCAGCTGTTTTTTTTTTAATTTAGGGCAATTCAGTAGCTAAAATGAAATAAAAAATAATGAGCAAGTGAAAATCGGAATGGCTACAAGGTTTTTTTGGTGCGCGGTCAAAATGGGAACTAACGCCGCCATCTTGTATTTTTAATACATTTCTAGTGAGAATTTCACAAATGTTTACCAACAGCGCCCTCCTGTCAACTTCTTTCGGAGCAGTATAGCATTATACTTCACTTAAAAAAAATGTCTTTTATCTTCCTCGTAGGAATAGTATAAAGGCCTATGTATCACTCTGAAAAAAATTGCGATTTCCAACTCGTGTGTATTAAGGCCCTCGGCCTCGGGCCTCAAACTACACCCTCGTTAGTAATCGGTCACTTTCTCCCCCCGGTGAGTAATTTACTATTTATTTATTTCCTTATTATTGTACATATTGTAGATACTTTTTTTGGGACGAAGTCGAAGGACGAATGCGGCTTGCGGTAGCAGTAATTTGGTAAAATAACGTGACGAAAAAGCGTTATGCACTTCCATGCGATTTTCTCTCTGTGTGAATTTAGTCAAAATGAAAATCCAAGATGGAGGCTACCCAACCGGGGTTGCGGGATGTTCGAAAGAGTTACCGTGGCCCCGGCACAGGCAAAAGAAGCAACACGGGTTAGTCAGTAAAAGTCTGACACGCCCTCCCGCTCTGCCCAGAGCGGGAGAAGTCATTTGATGATTTCCCATCCACTAAAAAAAAAAAGATGGAGGCTACGAAAATTTAAAATTTTTCATCATGGATGTCGTTTTCATGGTTTTCGAGGGTGATATAGCAGATAGTGAGATAAAATGAAAATACAATATGGCGACTGCGAAAATTTTGTTTTTGTTTTAAATCATATATGAGAAGAAAGTTCGTCCCGGACGGGGGTCCCCCGACCACACAAGTTTTTTATTTTGACCAACTTTAACCACCAGCAGCAACAATAAATAATATTCTGCAATATTCACAAACAGAGAAGGTAGCAGCAGTTACATGATTGGCTGATAATGTAATGTAACGAAGTGTTGTAATGTTGGCATTACCAGGTTCTAACACATGGTCTCAGGTCGGGCGGGAGCGGGCGGCTGCGTGGGCGGCTGGTCGGCGGAGCGCTGGCGCGGCAGCTGCGACGAGTCCAGCACGATGGAGGGCCGCGGGGGGAGGTTCTCACTCACCATGTGCGAGAGGGATAGCTCGCTTGAGGCATTCGTGTCACCTGCACAATGGAATGGTATAAAGCTAAAAAGAACAGAATCTAGATGCAAATCTTAATATAAAAATGATACAAAACTGCTTTTGAAGCCACGAACTGAACGGTAAGAAATACATTCTGGATTAAGATTAATCCCAAGAACACCGTGTTTGTAGAAATTGATTCAGTTCGTACATACGCACGGCGACATACCAAGCTCAACATTTCAAGAGCTAAGCTGATCTTTAGTTGTACGAAAAGCCTATAATAATGCGAGAGTTCACATTGCATAAGCTAAGCAGCTTATACTGGAAATGTATAGCTTAACATGTCGTCGTGTGTACGAGATGAAATGCTTTCTAGCAAGTTTGTGTAAGCCAAACCATTGTTATTCGAGAAAATACAAATACATTTTCTTCTATTTCAGAGAACAAACTATAGGTTTATAATTGACTAGCTGTGCCCCGCCACTTCGTTCGCGTGGATGTCGCGAGATACACAATATAAGTACTAAAATAACAGCCACATTTTAATAAAACGCCCTCATCCCTCGACCCGTCGCCAACCGTCGCGTTGAATCGCCCGCCCGCGCTATTACTTCGTTTTTGCTTAGTGTTCTTTCTGACTTTTTTCTTTTTGCTCGGCTTCTAAGGGTCGTAGCGTGATTTTAAAAAGCCTCTATCTATCCTCGAGAATTGGGCTACCAAATGCAAAAAGAACTTTTCAAATCCGACTTTTGTTCATAATTTTATGGGTTTTATTTTTTTTTGCGCGGAACCCTAATTATTTTTCTAATCTGCCAGTGAAAGTCCTGTCGAAATCGGTCCAGCCGTTTCGGAGATTTGCCGGAACAAACAGACAGACAGACAGACAAAAATGTTAAAAATTGTTTTTTTGTTATAAGTACCGTAACATACTTTCTTATGCATTTAGTAAAAAGTTGTAATTTTGACATTACAAACAGACACTTCAATTTTATCTATTTGTATAGATGTACAGATGGTAAAGACCACTTACCAGAAGGTTGCCTCGGTACGGGCAGCAGCACTTCTCCGCATGCATCATCGTCTAACAACGGCTGTAGCGGCGACGGCAGCTCACGACTGTCGATAGCTGACGACCTTCTTAGCGAGTGTCTATAGTAGCGGGAAAGAAACATTATATTCGAGGATCAAATACTAAAGGAAGTGGCTAGTATAAAATTAAACTGTTTAGAAAGAATTGAAGAAAAGAATGAAGATATTCAAGACCTCTATCTCCATTGAAAAGGAATATCAAAATTACGTTAGTAGGTTCAAAGAAAGTATTATTGTCTACAGAGAGAATTTACCAGAAATATAGGATAGAATAGATAAACATTAATTTGGATACACTTACAATCATTAACCCTGAAAACCGGTTAATTTATAAAAACTCGTTAAAGACACAAGAGTCCACAAATTGCATACCTCTGATGTGGCAGGCGCCTATCCCCTACAGTGAGGTGTGAGCTAGCCTGCGGCGGCACGGCGAGCTCGCCCGCGCCGCTGCTGTTGACGCACACGCTGATGTTGATGCTGCTGACGCCGACCTCGGCCCTGGCAGCCCCCTCGGCCGTGTCAGTCCCCTCGGCCTTGTCAGCCCCCTCGCCCTCCTCCTCCTCGTATCTGCCAAGCCCACCCATTTCTAGGCTACAGTACAAACGGCTGGTGAGTAAGGATCGAGTTCAGGACGCTCACAAAAGCTATAAGCCGAAGCAAGCTCAGCTCTTCTTGCCACGCTTTGCTGGTGCAGTTCCGTTGTTTGGTTTTGGGGTACCGCAGTCGTATGAGTCCGAGTTTTGTCATGTTTGTTCGACTGTGTCCTCAACTTTGTTGGGAAGAGAAAGACAGACATGGTGCACACATGTCTTTGATTGGTCTACTTAGGCAGGTTTTAAGATTTTTGTTTACTTCAATGAAACGAAACTTTGTCCTGTATTGCGCAATCTTTGTTTTAAAATTCGAAACCATTATAATATTTTATTTAGGTTTTTTTATAGATATAAAAGTATAGTAATAGTTTCACCTCGATATAATTATACCTAATGGAGCAAGCATAAACGGTTTTGGGTGTACTATGCCAAATTGAATGACAAATAATCGAATATCAATTGATCGACCACTACAAATCGAACATATAAATACTCGAACGTTCTTAATATCGAATGGTTAGTAAATCGAACATTCAATATATCGTACACTCAATACACCGAGTGTTCAAAATATCGAATGTTTTTGTTTTATCGAGCGTTCAACGCATCGCATAATCATTCTATCGAAATATCAATATAGGTACTGAATACTTTTCAAATAGAATACAAGAAAAACCCAAAACTAATAAATCACATTTTAGTCTTTAAATATTACCTTTTATAGGCACATTTTAAAATTTTGTGTGAATTGCAATTGCACAGAGAAACTCTAATAAATCCATATTGTTTTTATTAGATTTTAAATACCTTTTTTTAAATTATTACTTCTTGTTTTGAAACCTCTTATTATTAAAGATTGTGATTTATTAGTAAATTTTTTGTTTTTCTTGTATTCTATATAAAAATTATTCAGTACTTATATTGATATTTCGATAGAATGAATATGCGATGCGTTGAACGCTCGATCAAACAAACATTCGATATTTCGAATACTCGATGTATTGAGTGTTCGATATATTGAATGTTCGATTTATTTAACCATTCGATATTAAGAACGTTCGAGTATTTAAATGTCCGATTTGTAGTGGTCGATCAATTGATATTCGATTATTTGGCATTCTATTTGGCATAGTACACCCAACGGTTTCGGGTATCATTGAAAAAGTCATATTTATTATTTATTTATTTATTTAAACTTTTCACACTTAAAAAAGTACAAAGGCGGACTTAATGCCTTAGGCATTCTCTACCAGTCAACCAAGGGTGGTGAAGAGATTAGATGGCAGGTGCTCTGTTAGAAATGGAACAATTTGTACATAAATAAGTCATAAACTTATAATACACATACATACATATTTCCTTTTGTGTATACCGTCAGACCGTAGTCTTCCTCTTCAAAAACCTCAGCGAGTTTCATCAATGAGATTTAATATTACCAACCAACGTGGCGCAAAATTTTGGAAAGCTTGTAATTTGTGGGGTCGTCATTATTGAAATCAATATTTCGCCTAACATCTGAAGTTTCTCGGGGCGATAACAGAATATGTTATAATTATTTGAGTCTTGAAATCGAGGCAACTAAATTTGTAGATGTATAAGAGAATATTTTTATTTTGTTTGGCATGATTTCTTGTGAGGCTTGTGAGGTAAAAACTTAGTACAAGTATTAGGATTTTATGGATAGTTTTGGTTTTGCGTCTTCGTGACTCGTTTCTTCAATCCTCTTCCACGTCGTTGTTGCTTTTTACTGATTTCACTTAACTTTTCACGTAGATCACGTTGAGTTCTAATAATTTTATTATATGTCATTAAAATCATTCAATTTAAGGCTGTGTTCTAGTTGAGCAGTACGAGTATAATACGAAAACAATATAAAACTAGAAAACTTTCGTTTTTCGCAACCGACTCATCTTTTCTAAACTGCGCAACAACGCACTGCTCAACTAGTTCACCATGATACATTAACAGCAAAACAAGAATGCGCAAATACCCTCCACCATGGTTTCATGATCAGTGTAACCTCTTCGCAAGCAACGCACAATGTCGCTCCGTTCCTAAAGGATCACTCACCGCCTCTGAATAAGATTCTCCATGATGATGTAGTCATCTTCTTCGGCCCCTCGAAGGTGTTCCTTCTCCATGTACAGCGCGAACTCAGGATTGGACATCTCGCTGGCGTGACGACGACGGACTGAAGGAGAGGCGGCTCGAGCCGGTGATAGGAGACGAGAGGTTATTGGTGTTCTGTGGACAAAATATACTTTTGAGATTTGCGGAAGTTAAAAATGCATGTGCAAGATTGAGTTTAATTATGAAATGGGCGAGGCTAGGACTAAAACGCTTTCGTACGCCTTAACCACGTTGGGCTATTGTCACTTTAAATTAGAAAGGACTTTTACCCCACTGCTTCAGGAGGGTAATATTTTTTATATGCAAAACGGAATAATCAAAACATTTCCTAGATCATATCCTTATGATGTGTAATATTTTACAGATCAACATAAATATACTACTACTAGTTTCCTTACCTCGGCGTATGTGGAGGAGAAAAGAGTCCATACGCGGTCTCCAGTTCATCAGTGATGCTGGTATACTCGTGCATGGCCAGCAGTAAGGATCGTGGCGCACCACCCACTCGCCTCTGGCCTGATGGGATTCCGGTAGCACCGCCTGTTGCTTCCCAACCGGACTGACGACCTATCACAAGGTAATGGTGGACTAAAATGATACTTCTGGCGAAGAATCAACTATCCCTCATACAGTAGGAATCGCAAAAGCGACAGAATATTGAGGGAGAATAGGAGCATTTTGTTTTGAACGTTCACCAACAGATGGCCATCATCAGTATAGGCTATCACATTTAAAGGACACGATGCTCTACTATGCCGAAATATTTCTAAAGCTCATGTGCCATAGTAGCGGCAGGGTACTGTATTAAATGCGGCATTAAAGAAACTATTCGAAAATGGTGGCCAAACAAAAGACTTTATCATGCCTTTCTCTTCGCACATTATTAGTAAGCGAGAGAAAGGGCATGGTTATCGCTGACATTTTTAATTCGTTTTTTTTAATGGTATAGGTTAAACAACGAACATCTATTTATACAATTTACAATCAACGGTCTTAGGTGGACTGCCAACGGAATGATCATTTTGCACGTTAGATCTGCGCCTATCTCTGTGTGTGTGATGTTTTAATGTAGATAATAACGCGCACACAGCATAACTAAGAAAGCGCGTTGTTGGTTGGTCTGATGCGTGTGTGGTCAACACTAAATAAAGATACCTACAACTACCTACGTACATACTTGTTTTTTTTTTTTTTAAATAAATTTTCGACCACAGCGACTATTTAAAAGCAATACCAACATTCGAAGTGAAAATTATAAGCAGCGATGGCAGGTTCGCACGAGTGGGTGGCTGTTATTGTGTGTGCGTGAAGTGGAGAAGGTTCGAACCTCAGTGCGCGCTTTCGACTCTTTTTGTTTTTCCGTTTTCGTCTCAGAGTTCAATTATTTATTGAGTTTCGTTAATACAATGACAATAGGGTATAGAGGGTAAAATAAAGCACAATAGGCAATTTAATTTAAAAAAAAACACAATTTTTCATAGGAACATTTATTGATGTTATTAACTACCTTTAAAACATAAACATATTCCAAACTTTGAAATAAATAAAATACCTAATTTGTTCGTAAATCATTTTTGGTTGCTACTAAAATGGGATGTTTTTGGTTTATTGAGGTTATAGCTTAAATTATTCATTTTATCAAGGAAAAGAAGATTTACAATTTTACGATATTATATTCTTTTTATTAATATTTAGTGTGACCTCCGTTATTATCAATGCGGTCAAGAAGACGTCGACACATGGAGGCCACAATATTACAATATTTGTGGCAAATATTTATGCCACGTAAGCTATCCCACAACTTCGTGCAATGGGTCTT
The DNA here is from genome assembly GCA_947568875.1 of Fissipunctia ypsillon. Classification (NCBI taxonomy): domain Eukaryota; kingdom Metazoa; phylum Arthropoda; class Insecta; order Lepidoptera; family Noctuidae; genus Fissipunctia; species Fissipunctia ypsillon. The sequence goes on along the minus strand of OX387659.1, from coordinate 5,671,352 downwards.
CAGCTGTTCGAGACATCTTTCGTCTCGCGCTTCCCATCTTTGCACCATTAAATCCCATACATTTTCTATATGGTTTAAATCAGGGAATCGCGCTGGGCTCGGAATAACTTTAATATCCGAATGTTCACTAAACCACTCACAAACAACACTGGCACGATGTATCGGACAATTATCTTGAACCAAATAAAATTCACCGAGTTCATCCACTGGATAAACATTGCGAACAGTAGGTAGCATTATATCGCTCAAAACCTCGATGTAATTGGAGCTGTTAGCCCGCGTCGGTATAAATGCCAACTCACCCTGCCCTTGAGCATTAATCCACCCCCACATATTCATACTAATTCTTCCTGGACTCTGTATCATTTATAAGATTACTATCAGACCAACGTGTATTGTCTTTGCGCCACAAATGAAGTCTTCCATTTTGACACGATTTGAAAGTCTTCTCGCCAGTAAATACAGTAGTCTCCCAATCAAAGTCTAAATATTCTCGTGCAAAACGCAACCGTTCCTCCTTCTGCCTTTGCGTTAAATCCGGTTTCCGTTTCGGTCAGTTCGGTTTTCGCTGGTGTTTGATGATGGAGGCCATCGTCATGAAGCGCACGACGAACAATGCACAATGACGATCAGATTCTTCGATAAATCGTCTTGTAGGTATGAAACCATTCGTTTCATATTCGGTTAATAAGTGGCGGCCTACCACTTCTTACACGGCTCTTAAGACTCCTCTATTCCTCAAATTTCCTCACCCAACGTCTCACTGTATCTCTCTACAAAAAAGAAATCCTTATTTTGAACGTCACTTATGAGAACAAATAAAATCAAACACAACAAAATAACTTACACAAAATCCGGTTTCATTAGATATTTCAGATATATTACACCCATTGTTATGCAAGGCTACAATGTTCGCCCTGGCTTCAATATTTATATTTGCTTGCATTTTCAATAAAAATCTTCAAACTCAACACCTCTAACATCAATAACACAAATGCTCGTAACTAAGTTCACTAAAGTCGAAAAATTGATTTTGTTTCAAATCTACCCTCAACTTTTATACCTTTTTTTATGACTAGTATATTCGCTGTCTTTTTCTCATTAGCATAATCAGAAAAAGACAGCATGCCGCGATAGGCCTACGATGATGACCGTATACCGCGCATTTTCTGTTTGGTTTGTGATGAAAGACTGCAATATACGGGTATGTATGTGTGTGTGAAATGCCTAAATCGAAGAAGATCTCAAGTGCGACGAGTAACGATGCGATAGTTTTGTAATGCTGGCGTTGGAGTTCTGACCACTACTGTACGTACTTGTCCCAGTGACGGAGTTGTGAACGGATCCGGCGTCGACGCCGGAGTTGTCAGGCTCGGAGTGCGTCTGACTGTGTTGACGGCGCGGCGCCAGATGCTGTGCCGAGTAGTGGCCGCCCATACCGCAGTCGTTACCACCCTCCGAACGCCTGGTAATATCAGCTCGTTTTATACCTTCGACTATTTGGTATTGAGTGTCTGAGGTTGGAAGATGTGCTGATTTAGACCAAAGGTTTTACGTTAGACTTTTAAAGTGTGTCCCAAATTCTAATTATTTTAATGGGATTTGGATTTTGTTCTGTCTGTATTCTTTTGACTTTTGATGTTATGTTACAAAATCATAATTTTGTAAGATTGTTTTGAAAAGACGAAGTCAGCGCATCTTCACAGAAAAGTAAAATAATAATGTTCCCACAAGAAAGTGGCAGAAGTATGTGTGCAGTAGTAGTTTAGTAGAAGTTTGTGGAAGTCCTTGTTGAAAAATAATCAAAGTGGTTATAATCTTGAGATTAGTAAGTAATGTGAAGACAAGACAATCGAAAATACAACAAAGAACAACAGTGACGTTAGAAGATTAAATAATTTTAATACTGTAAAATTTGTAAATGAAGAAATTTCGAATTCAGACGAAGCTTACCTCATAGCAATCATTGTATTTAATCAGAAAAGAAAAATGTTGAAGATGATAGCCAAAATATTGCAGTAAATACTTTCCAAGTTGGCATATATGGCATTTTATGGAAACATAACAGTTGATCACATAAATGGGTATAAATCAATAGCCAAATAGAAATATCAAATGTTGATATGGCTGAAGTAATATTTGATTTGTGTAGAGATGTACAGAAACACAGACAGATGCTCAAATAAAATTGCGTCACATTAAAACTGTGTTGTGTGTTACTGTCGAAAGTAGTGCTTGTTAATGCTAAACATATTGATATCGAGCGTGTACACAAGCAAGTGAATGTTTATTATACAGTAAGGCAACTACGTCTAACTACATTCGCTAAGAAGCTAAGCCAATCGCCAATGACTCTATTTGACTTACTGTTTCCACAACCGTCTCCTAACAGATGCAAGAAGGTAACAAAAAATAAAATTAAAAACAATTATGGCGATGATAATTTTGGTTTTATACAAATAAACACAGAATTTGCCGATTTTGTGAATGAAGTATATAGAAATGAGTGAGGTTTGGTGGCTGTGGAAAATGCAAATGATGATTGCATTCACGATAATCGACAACTTTACTATTAAGATTCTCTAGATTTTTGTAGAAAACCAGTCGTTCTGTTTTTTCTTTATTTTATACAACCAATTTTAATAAAATTTATTACTTAGAAGTTCTTTAACAAAATTAGTTGATCCCAAATATTTTCGGAGATAATCAAAAACTTTCTCTCCAGAGCGGCCAAAACTCCATCAAATATTAGTTTTTCCAAAACAAATGAAGTAATGGTTAATGAGAATGGCAATCAAGAATAAAAGGTAACGCGGTCATGCTTGACGTTACGATATGGGACCATCTGGTTTAGATGGCACTTCCATTTGTAAGCTGTACCTATGTATTGGGAAACTCTTTTAATGTCTCGGTCGTAATTTGGTTTTTCCGTGATAATGAATGCACATGCTCTTTTTGAATTCTTTGCGTGAATTTAATGATTCTATTATTTTCTTGCTTACCTTTAGTGACATGGAATTGGTGCCCAGACTATACTGAGTAAACATGTTTAGTGATATTTAGTTGATGTTATTCTTTCGAATGGGCTTATTTACATATCATTACACAGACCTACAAAATAACTTATACTGTAAGTTAAAAGTTAATTCAAAGTACGGCCTGAACATTACTGAAACTAGGATTAAACTCACATCGGTTTCAGAAGGTTTTATATAATTATCTTCTTTGAACTATAATGAACGCTTTGTAAGTTGTGTAACTCAGTATATTGTTTTACCTAAATCTTCAAAATATGAAATACGTGATAATTCAAAGTTGGATGTTTACGTAACTTACCGTCTGGTGTTGGCAGTGCGTCGGGTTCCAGCGGAAGTGGTGCGTGGGCGCAGGCTTTGAAGATCTGTTGGTACCTCGCGCACTTCCGGCAAGAAAGCATCATCATTCGACGACGCTATCAGGCGAGGATGTGGGTAGATATCTAAAAAAATATAAGAGTAAGACTTTGGCAATGAGGAGAAAAAAATATGTATTTATCCATTTGGAGTATTTTACATGGAAACATAAATGTATTTTAGAATCCTGTTTCCTCTAATACACCCAAGTGAAGTTAAAAAGGCCTTACAGAAGATGTCAAATAAGAAAGCCATAGGCCCTGATGGTATCCGAGTAGAAGCTTGGAAATGCTTACGCGAACAAGGAATAGTATTGCTCACCAATCTCTTCAACTGTGTGTTGTTCTCTTCTAAAATGCCAGAGGCATGGAGACTGAGCACCATAGTTCTATTATACAAGGTGTAACATAATTAACGCACAACCTCTTAAGGGGCCATTGTACTCATCTTTATGAACAACTTTTACTATGGGACCAAACCTGAAATCGCGAAAAAAAATCTACTGTTCCCTACATTTTGACGAGTTATGCGAACATAACATAAGCAGCTGATTTTTTTTTTGTGTTTCAGGTTTGGTCCCATAGTAAAATTTGTTCATAGTGATGAGTACAATGACCCCATTAAGAGGTTGTGCGTTAATTATGTTACACCTTGTATAAGGGAAAAGGTAGCAAACACGAGTGTAACAACTACAGCGGAATTAAACTTCTAAGCCACACTATGAAGTTCTACGAGAGAGTGGTTGACAGTTGTCTAAGATCCAAGTGCTCACTGTCAAAAAATCACTGTTGCTTTGTACGTGGCCTATCGACCACCGATACGATGTTTGCTCTGAACACGATTGCTGAAGAATATCGCGCCAAAAACCGACCATTGTATGTCGCATTCTTGGACATGGAAAAGGCATTTGATAGGGTCCCTGGATACACGATTTGGTGGAGCCTTCGCAAGAAAAATATCCCCGAAGAATATATCAACATCGTTATCGACATGTACAAGGGTGCAAAATTCTGGTTCGGACCGTAGTGGGTGAGACAAAACAAATCGCGGTCACAAAAGAAGTACATCAAGGCTCTGTACTGAGTCCCTTCCTGTTTTGCTGCGTTTTGAATTCACTCACTGAGTTGGCGTAGAAATCGGCAGCGTGGGTTTTTATATACGATGACGATGAGCCACAGAGAGCCATGCTGAGTTACAACAGGCACTTTTATCGTGGAAACACCAGTTACAGGCCTAGTGCTGAGTGTAGCAAAGATACAAGTTAGGTGCTTTAACGAACCAGATCCAAGCGACAATAGTTCGATTCCCATCGATGGACAATTGGTCACCTTGTGCGATCAATATAGGTATCTGGGGAGTATGATGCACAATTCCGGGAACGTGGAATGCACCATTTAGCACCGAATAGCTGCAGCGTGGCTAAAACGGCCAGAAGTAACGTTGTTACATGTGAAGAAGAAGAAACAGATACCTGTTAAACTAAAGAGCATGGTATATTAGATCACCACAAGGCCAATCCTTATGTATGGCAGCGAAACGTGGGCCATAGCCCAAAGGAACATGCATACCATTCAAGTTGCTGAAATTAAAAAATGTTGAGGTGGATGCGTGGCGTTACAGGCTTGATGAAATCCGTGACGAGTACGTGCAAGGAAGCCTGGGCGTACACGATAACGCAGACAAGATGCAAGAAAGTAGGCTGCGATGTTATGGTCACGTGAAAAGGAGGGCGCCTGAATATGTAGGGAAATTGGCGCTACAAATTTCCATTCGCAGTTCAAAACCCAAAGGCAGACCCAAAACAAGGTGGAAAGCTGTAGTGCTAAAGGGCATGGAAGAGTGTCAGGTATCCGAAGACGATGTCAAGAATAGAGCGAAGGGGAAGAGAAAGACCAGAAAGGCTGACCTCATCACCGTGTAGCATACATAGCCAGGAAGCGAGAGAGAGAGAGAATCCCGTTTCAAGACTTTTGATAACATACCTTTCTTCTCGTCACTAGGCTCTGTCCTGTTGCTATCAGAGGATCTTTGCCTGGCCGGCGTGACGGGCGGCTGTGTTTTCACCACCGTTATGTTAAGACCTGCGTGGCCTTCTCCAGACGACGTAGATATCGAGTCCGCGTCTGGTTCCTTCTCCACATGAGCCTCCGTCCCAGATTGAGGCATTTCATCCTGTTAATGAGCGATGTAGATGTAGCAGGAAGCATAATGACAGTTGGTAAGCATAGAAAGAATGTGGAGACAATAATACCTTGAGTTTCATCGGGCTAGTTCATAATTTCAGATTAGAAGAGAAACATTTGAAGTATCATATTTTTTCACAACCTGATCAAGACAAAGGGTATAACTTCAAGGTTTTATTGCTAATCGAAGTTTCAATTATATTCTTAGGTGGAAATGAAGAAGCTAAGTGAGACTGCGCCGATAAGCCAAATTAGAAAGCCAAAAGTGCGTACATTGTTAACGCGTGATTCAACAATTTTGAAAAGCTTTAGTGCTATGCAGTAATTAAAACTAATTTGCATAATACGCATAGTACAATTGTGAGTAATAAGCGTAATTTACTTAGAACTCACGTTAAAATAAAATAGAATAACTACAAGATTATGAATCTGCAGAGCTAAATATAATAATAAGAAATTTGTATTTTAAACAAAATCAACAAGAATAAAAATAAAAACGGTTCACGGTGCTGTCCCACACGACACAAAAGCATTTTATTTCCTTGCAATTAGCTTTTAATTTCTTATAACGAATAACTAATTTTAATAGCCAATTAAGATACCCACTATAGCCTACTAGTTCGCTGGCTGCCCAAACAAACGTGCGACACACTAGTGCCGAGGAAATTGGACAACAATATTTAAATTGTAGCAAATGCTAAGTGTACAGAGGCTATTTTAGTTCTGATAATTAAAAAGTTTTCATATAAAGTTACATTTGTGCACGAAGGAGATAATCCTGTTCAAGTTGCAGGTGAAACTTTAGTAGATAGAAGCTCCACCTAAGTGCTCTAAAATGTGTCAACCAAATGGTTTGAACTTGCCTGATGTACAACCGATATTTCGCCGACGTCCTATGGTCGAAACAAGTAATTTGCATCATCAGAATTTATAAAAGCAAGTAATAAAATTAAATGAGATAACAAGACAGCGTTTTATAAATTTTTGCTCAGTTTAGAAGTGTGATAGATATTCTGAATATTTTAAAGAAATTTTATAAAGATAAAGACAGTTCCACCAAACAGTCCTATAGTCTCTTCAGACGTGGATGTTATGACAGGTTAATGTTCATTCATATAGCTTACACTTTCATCTACAGTAATCATTGGTTCTTTGTCATGGCCTATGAAACCCGTGCAGCTTGTTCGGGCAGCTACGCGGCAGAGAGGGCCAAGAGAGGTGCTTACATCGGAGGGTCTCGACCGCTCATCCTCCTCCTGCACCGGTCGCACGGTGAACCGCGCCACGCCTGTGTCGCTGTCCGACAGCACCTGTCGTGACGTCACACATAGCTACCTAACTAGCACTGGGTACACCGTCATCCGGAGATTTTGTTTCACCATAATCTTCTTTAGTCTAATCGCCTGTTTTATCACTGAATAAGTTCCAGTAATGTATCAGATAACTTCATACAAATTCTGATCATTTTAAAAGTTTGATAGATAGTGCCTAATCGGATACTATAGAAAAGGCCATGAATATCATCTAAACGAATCTTGCTAGCTATGAACGGCAATGAAAGCAATGGGATTGACTTTGTTACATGTGTAATTATGTATAAAGCGTTTACAAATCATAAGATTTCTGTGCAATGTAATGAACATTGCACAGTTTCAGACAAATAATTCCTGGCGACGGGAATTATTTGCATTATATTATGGCTTTGTTTTAGAAGGACAAATACCTAGTACAGTTCGAGCGCTGAAACTAAGCTAAAACTTGGTTTGGATTACTAATTGAGCCCGAGAGGAATAATTGTGAACTCGTCGTTCGATCATGTATAGAAGACGTATATTGTATTAGTCTTTTTTGGTTTAGGCTGTATAGTAGGGTATGTATAAATGTAATTACAAATTATAATGTAGCTTTAAAGCCAAAAAATATAGGAAATGGCAAGACTCTTCGGATATGAAAGATCCATCATAACATGTAGGTAATAAGTAAAAGACGACAGGAAAAGACAAATAACGTTTCAAATTTCTAAATACACATCGAACAAAAAACCGTGGAAAAGGCGAACTATAAAATTACAGAAACTAATTTCAGTTTCCGTTTCAAAATTACAACCACAATTCTCAAGGTAGGCAAACTAGAAGTTGTAAAGTAACACCGGCATAAAATACAATATCACACAATTTGTAGAAGTAAGCCACAGTTTTGTTGAACTTAAAGTTGTTAGTGCAAGAGGGAACTGAGAGAGTTTATTGATCCAAGTTGAGCTGTATGACCATAACTTGATGTTGCTTATTGCATATTAATGTTGAATTTAACAACTACATTGCATTTTGATAAGATGTAAATCTCCGAATGACGCTGAACCAAATACATTAAAGCGATTGCAAATTGACAGATATTTTTTGATATTTCAACTCCTGTAATTTATGGGTCCTTGTCCATGGAAACAAGAAGATGTTATACTAAATTACGAGATTTTTCTTGATATAAAGATGTACAGAGCTTCAAAGAACTCAAAAAAGTCTGACAATCTGCAGGTTAGATGGGGGTCACAAACATTGAATGTATTATAAGACAAAAGTTAAAATTAGCATTAACGAAAACATCGACTATCATGCTAATGATTAACATAAAACGCTGCAATTCGTGTTCTCAAGCATTCTTGTTGAGGTCGACATCAAACACATAATGAAATTAATAAATACATCGAAAACAAAGATTGATGAAGATATTATTTTAGATTTAGGCTGAATGTTTCATCAAATGCCAATTTTGACGATCTTGTTAAGTTTTTTTTAGGTTAAACTATAAAATCTTTGTTGGAATCGAACCAACATAATAAAGAAATAAATATCAAAACAATATTGAAGTTATGCAACAAGTATTACATAATTTATTTTTTTTCAGTTAATTCAGGATCGGATATTCTACCACCAAGTAATTCTAACAACTCTTTTCATGATACTATCTATACAAATCTTAACAGTACTTACCTCAGAGCGATCACTGGCAGTTCTTAGCCTGGCGGCTCCTGCCTGGAAGGTTGGTGGTGGAGGTCCTAGGGTGTCAGTAGACCCTCGATTCACGAGTGACGGGTGCGTCGCCATGAACCGGTGGATTACCGCTAAGTGGTTCATCGTCTGCTCTGCCACGTCTTCTAACTTTCTTAACCTAAATTCTACACTCTGGAAAGGTTTTATTGTTTTGTTTAATAAAGTTACTCTTTTAACGGAATTTCAATTAAAGCATTAACTTGAATAAACTGTGAATTTAATTTATGTCGGTGCACATCTACCCAACCCTTCGTGAAAACAAGACGTGATGTTATGTTATGTGTTTAAGAACATATTGATTTGAAAAGTTTCAAACATTCTTAAAAGCTTTTAGTAATTTACCTGAACCGATTGTATTTGACAATTAGCTTTTTGATTCAAGTCTTCCATTTTGGTCGTGATATGTTCTACCCTATCAGTTGTGTTTCTCACTCTCTCTTCTATAGAATTAGACAATTTAACTTCCTGAAAGAATCAATTATATGCATTAATGGGAGTACTATTTTGAATAGATTAATTATTGATACTTCTCTGTTTAATTAATTACTTACTTGTTCCCTAAAATACCCTTCAACACATTCCTCCTCAAAATCATAAAGTCTTTCCATATCCTCCTTCTCTAAAAACAGTTTGAGCCCATTGTCATACTGGAACCGTTTGTGTGATACGTTCCTCGTCACCCATTTGCCTATTGCGTATATGTGACATAAAGTTATTAACGGAGGTGGTAACACCGGCTTTTGTTCGTACTCCATCACCACTGTGAATCTTTGGAACATCCATACCTGAAAGGTTGGTTGGCTGATTTAGGATGAGGAAAAGCAGTAATCGGTAAAATTTATTTCAATATTATTAAATATGAAAAATGATTACATTTTCATAATTATCTAAATAATAATTTTGTCAAGGGTCAATATGAAAGAATGTTTAAAAGTGGAATCATAAAAAAACTGATATTAAAAACGGTGTTACAAAAATTAAGTAACAACATCAAAGACAACTAATGCAGACGTATTTGATTACAAAATAACTAGTCTACTAAAAGTATATCTGGAGGTAAACAAATTTCTTTAAGTATTCAAAAACGTCTACCATGCAAGTTTGTTAGAATCACTTATAACTGTGGAAAGGGACAATGATTCTAACAAAATACAATAAAAAGCAAAATGCAAATCATTCTGCGAAATTAGTTTTCCGTACCATCAGTTATTTTAACACCTTAAACTCAAATCCGTTTTCTTTTAGTTAGATAACACTACGGAACACCATTGATTAATGTTGGTATGTACGGTAAAACTATCGGAAATTGTTTCTGAAATTCCGTTTTTCATCTATTAGGAACATCTTCTGTAACTTTAAAAGGGAAATATCAAAGAATCGCCATATAAGTAAGTAACGTAAAACGAAAGTTTTTCAACTCTGGTACGGACAACTAAAAAAGCAAATAAAGAAAAAATAAAATAAAAAACCTGATGCGAGACTTCATTGACTTCATTAAATATATTGTTGAAGACGGCAATAAGTAGGTTTATGAGTAAAATATTCGCGATGAGTAAGTATATGGTCATGACGACGGGCGTGATCCACCTGCCGGTCACACACTTAGGCTGTCCGGGGTTTTTCCCACACTCAGGGTCGATCTCAGGAGCGAACACCTCGCCATACAACATGAAGTACGGTTGGAAGAATACCTACGGACAACGGGAGCTCAAACTAAAATGGCGATCAAAATAAAATGGGCAATGATAAAAAGGAAAAAGTTAAAATAAAAATTGAATGTAAAATAATATTCAATCTAACTCAATATACCGGGAAACTAAATACGAATCAACTTAATAAACTACAACTACCCAGGTGCTAGTCTACTCAGGATGATAGACGATACCACTACAGTCGACCATTTCACTTTGTACTACAAAAGCATTTCTTTTACATTTACTAGTCTTTGTTTCTATAAACCCAACTAACTCTAGTATAACTAAATTAAATTTATTGTTGGAATTTGAAATAGTTACTCATTAAATCTCCAAATATAAAAGCAACCTTTCTAAAATACAGAGTGAAAATCTACCGTCTACTAAATAAGGCCTCGAACCCCAACCGTAACGTAATCAAATCTCGCAACAGGTACTATAACAACATCGAAGCTACGACAGTTATCGAGTTTGCCGCAAACCTGATGCGACACACCGTTGACTTCAATGAAGATGTTATTGAAGACGGCTATGAGAAGGTTGACTAGTAAAATGTTGGCGATGAGCAAGTACACGCTCATGACCACAGGGGGGACCCAGTGGCCCACGCGGCACTCTTCGAGCCCGGGCAGGCCGCAAGGGGGGGCCATTTGCTCAGCGAACACTTCTCCGTATAGCATGAAGTAGGGTTGGAAGAATACCTGCAAATGTTAGTAGATTTGGATGGTATATTTGATTATGGTTTGTGAGCTTATTAGTGTTTAAGTGCTAGTATACTGTTTTTATGAAGTAATGGAATAAAAAGATATGTTATGAATAAATATGATTTTACAACTCTTGACTTTAAATAACTGATCCTGACGTTTCCTTACTCAATGTTTCCTGATAACAACATATTGCCATCACTACTAATTCATGCTTATATAAAGCTATAGCCACTGTGCCTTTAAACAAAACGGTTTCTAGTATCGGTCCTGCAAATGCAGACAAGTTTTCACTAATATCTTTATAATTTTTGGTATATTTCACGTTTCTCATAACAAATAAATCTTTATTATCTTTTTTATAATTTTCAATGTCACAAAATACATCAATATAGACAGGTAAATTGTCATAAACAAAAGTTCTGACTTACTTCTCTGATGAGATGCCAGCTTGCTTCCTCGTCTGGATACAATATGGCTTGCCGCGCCACGCCGAAAGACATTAGCACCACCAGTAATAGCACCACGAAGTATATCATATTTTTTACCATCTTACCCATCATTGTGACTAGAGGACCTGTTGGGGAATACGGAATATGGAGAAGACTAGATTTGGATAAATATGAAAACGAAGTGGTTGACATAGCGTCTGTGAGCTGTTACGATGGCGAATTTCAGTATTTATTTACGTATTCTTCATAAACGTTTTATAGACGAGAAAGAGTCTATAAAACAAATTAAATTTTTGTAACAATATAAATAGGAAGTTAGACAGAGAAAGAGCTAAAGTAATACAAGGGGCAATTCTTACCTAAGTACTTATTAACACCCAATATATTCAATATCCTTAAGTACCAATAAATAATATCGACGCAGTAGATGACCCTGCCCACATCCATGGATACGGACCGCAGCCTCAGGGTCAGGCCCACCAAAAAGAATATGATGAAACCCGCGTCATACGTGTTCCATAGATTCCACGCCCATACGCTGAACTTATGTCTGGAAGAAATAATAATATAGCTGGTAGTTGTAGAATGTACCCAATTAATTTAATTTTAATAACAGATGTTTCTGTGACTTTTGTTATTCATTATCGCTTGTTTTTGTGGTTTATATTAAAAAAAATACATGAAAAGAAGGTGAATTAATGGAATGTGAATCCATTTCAGTTTGACTGTGAGACTAGTGTCCGGTCTAAACAAATATGAGTCAATGACTGGTCTGTTCAAAGTTACGATTTACATTGAAAAGATTACGTAAATTTAAATTATCTATTCGATCTAAAACCATACTGGAAGAGCTGCTCATAAGTTATTTTAGGTAGATAGATTCGTATTCGTCCTATACAGATTGACACGTGTGGCGAGTGTTGATGCGGCACTATGTGCATACCATGGCTGTCTCATCAATTTTGCGTTATGGCATTATAATATGGGGTAATTCTGTAGAACTTAACAGTTTTTCGAGCTCAAAAGAAAAGCATTCGCTCAATATGTGGGGCGCACCCACGGGACAGATGTGTTCCATTGTTTAAAAAATTAAAAATATTACCACAAATTTCAAAAATATGTAGTGGGCTATATATTTCTGAAATTTGTATTTTTGTGTACCAAATACTACATATAAACTTTACACGTACGACATTAGAGGAAATGCCTTAAATCTAATAAAGTACCTTACTAATCAAAAGCAATATACAGAAATATCAAGGATATGTGTGAAAACTAAACAAGAACATAAATATCTATCCGGCCACAGAGAAGTCAAATTTTGTGTACCGCAAGATAGTGTACTTGGCCCTTTATTGTTTCTTTTATATATTAACGACTTGTCTTGCCAAATTCAACAACCTATGGTATTATTTGCAAACGACCAGTACGGCAATAGTAAATTGCAGCAATAAAAATAATCTAAATATAAATATTCAAAAAACAAAAGTTATGCATTTTCATTAGCGTCTAGGAGCTGAAAATTATGATGTTGAATTTAATGGACAAAAAGTAGACTCGACAAATGTTACAAAATTTCTTGGTATTCTAATTGATAACAAACTGACCTAGAAACCGCATTCAGAGGATATATAAGAGGTTAAGCAATTCAGCGTACGTACTTTATAAACCTGGCAAAAAAAGTAAGCATTCGCACCGTGCTGGAAGCTTATCATGGTCTAGTTGCGTCAGTTTTGAAATTCAGAGTTATATTCTGAGAGGGAGAGGATATTCAAATCCCAAAAACGTTGCATAACATCAATGACTAGTCTTAAAAATACCGACAGTTGTGCATTTGTTTTCAAGTCTCTAAAATTACTCACCTTTCCGTCTTTGTGTATACTTGAAGTTGCAATATTTGTTTGAACAAACATGACACCTTTTTACCCTAATGGACGATATTAGAACAAGTCCGATCTGTTAGATCGCAATACAAAAATCTAATGTTTACAGGTAGGCACAAACAGCTTTATTAAGAAAAAGCTTACTAGCAATGGGGCCCGTCATCTATAATAATATATGCCTATAAAGAAGAATCGTTAAGTATATTTAAAAAGAGGCTTGTTAGCCTCTTTTAAAAAAGTACAGAATGTGGATCTACAGACTTCCTACATAAACTAAACACTAAAACAACCATCTTAATTCTATATTTTACAAATGATAAATAAATTGATCATATTACTTACATTAACAAAAAATTAATTAATTAATAAACAAGGTATACATATAATGAAATTGGAAATAAATGAATATAATATTATAAACTCTTATCATTTAAAAAATCTAGTAACTTTTATCAATTAGTAAGGATTTACTTTTGCATGCCGTAGGGTATAGTGTGTTGGAACTGCTATTACAATGTTAACATCTTATTTTGTACCCACATTCATTACAAAATAAATGATTTCCGATTTCAAAATATGCATGAATTTCAACTGCATAATGATCCAGATCCAGACCTAGCCGCAAAGTTCACATGCTTCGTGTACATATACGAAATAATAAACTATTTTCTAATAATGTATTTCGTATGGCGACCAAACTTTATAATAAACTATCAGGTTATTTTAAAACACTTAACTTTAGGACATTTAAATGTAAATTATTCAATTTTCTCTTAAGTAAATGCTACTACTCGACTAATGATTATATGAATGAAAAGTTCACATAAATCTTAGGAAATAATTAAGTATATTCTCTTCTTAATACCTCTGACTTAATTTAATCTTTTTGACATTTCCATTACTAATATGTATTTGAGTAATTTGCAATTTGAATGTTATCCTATTTTATTTAATTCAATTCAATGTTATATCTGAACATGCATTTATACACCGGAATTGGCAGAATATTATGAACTTTTAAGAATGTAACAACTCTGTAACAATATTCTGACAAATAAAAGGACTATTACTGTTACTATACTATTACTGCGGTGAGCTTAAATTCAGAAATCGTCCTCTAATAATATCGAAGTTCATATTGTTATTGATAGTCTCGCCAACGATCCTCAAATTAATAGAATCATTAATGGACCTATCATCTTAATTGAGATGAAGGGAAACTTGAATACAAACTAAGGAAAGGGATCGAAGTTACGAGATGGGGATCATGGAAGTTTTTGATTTGATTCTGATTTAACAGCTTATACAAAGTGTAATTTTAGTCACGGTTAACCTCTTAAGAGTTCATTGTGCTCATTATTATGAAAAAAATTACTATGAGACCAAACCCGAAATCGCAAAAAAAATCTGTTGTTCCCAACATTATGACGAGTTATGCGAACATAAATGTAGGGAAAAGCTGGTTTTCGGGATTTCAGGTTTGTTCCCATAGTAAAAGTTGTTCATAATGACGAGTACAATGACTCCTTAAGAGATTAACACTGTTTAAAATTACACCTTGTATATATAGCTTAATGTACAGGTGAGTTTAATATTGAGACAGCTTAGCTAAATATTGAGATAGCTAAGCTCAAATAATAATTGACGACACTACAATAAAATTACCAGGAATATTAATAACATTGTCAAATCTCCAAAACAGAAACTTCATGGTGGAAAAATAAAGCTGGCTATAATTGAATTGAAGGATATTCATTAGATTTCGCACATTAACCATCTGCTTGATAAAAACTTTGGGTTCCATACCCTTACTAATAGAGATGAAGAAGCAACAACTTACCTAATAGCAACAGGTTCGGACGTAATGATTTCCCTTATCTTCTCACATAAGAAAGTTAATATATAACATATGGAATATATCTCGGGCCAAGATGGCGTCGGGTCCATCTTGACTAATACTGTATATGTAAACATCAATAGGAACAATATGTAGGCTATCTGGAAACAAGAATACATAAATTAATCACCTTCTATATTTAACACGAAAATAGGGAAAAGATTATGGATGCTTTTGCTGTGAGCATCAAATCGTTTTTGAGTATTAAATTCAAAGGATGTCTTCTTCTAACTCCTTATCCATATAGTCTTAGAATTGATTGAGATCCAATATTAAATTTAAATGATATACATATAAGTCCTTTACTTATAGACCTCTTATATATTAATTGGTGGCTTCCCGGAAATATCATAAAGTAGGTATTCACACATATAAGCATTGACTTGAAATCTTTACCGTCGAACAAAGGACCACGGAGTGAATTTTTAAAGCCAACAGAATGAAATATAGCCCATTATTGCATTAAAAGTGACGCAGAAGGGAATTGTAAAACAATCAAAATGGTTGGATATTGATTTTTCATTATCGTGCACTGCGACAAAGTATCCATGAATGTTCGTACATATTGTGTTGATTTGTAACCACTAGAATTTTAAATTGATTGAGAAAATGTTAGTGATAGTAGGTAGTGTTTCAAACATAATGATTTAGGACGTATTACACACTCCCCGGAGGCACTTTACACCAGATGAATAGAAAAAATGGAACCGAATTTCCATGAAACTATCTGCTAGAGAAGTCAGGTTGGATAAAAACTTATTTGGAAACTTTATGGGAAAACGGTCCAAAGTCAGCTAAACTTAACATGTAAATTGTGAATACTTGCAGTTGTAGCGTCGTTAACGGAAAATGGAATGTATTTTAATGTGCCTTTTGAGTTAACTGCAGATGCTAAGTTAAAACTGTCGCAATTACGAATTCGCTTCATGTACGAAAAGGAGTTTTTCAACTGAATTCGAGTTGCTTACGAACAAAATTACTACATTCAGCAAAATTTGCGCAAATCGTAAAGTAAGTGAAATACTCTGGTTTAAAAACGTTCACAAATAAACTACTGCTAATTCTGAATTACTTTAACAATAATAAAATAAAAACGGTAACGACTAAATGAAAAAAAAATAACAAAGAAGTGATTTCCTTAAGTAATGGTGAAATGCCATGGGCAGCAAAATAATAACAAAAGAAATAAAAGTGTAATTAGAGAAAATGGAGAAAATAAAAATAATGAAGACAAAATTATGCTAATCTTACAAAATTATAAGGCAACGGTCGGCAATTCTCTGACAGTAATTACTGTTGGGTATGGAGGAATATGGGATTCCTCTATTCTTTCTGTAGTATACTTTATAATATAATGCACCAATAGCATGAAAAAGTTCTGACAGGCGAAACTTGAGGAGACTTTATACAGGATGAAAAAAATCAATGGGCCCTGAAAGGAAACCACTTTAAATCCTTAAGATAGATTATTTTACTTAAAGGGGACATTCCTTTATTTTTAAAAAGAAACAACTGTATTTACAGATTTCTCAACCAACTTACCTAAACCGGGAATCGAACCAGCTAAAAATTAAAAAAATAAACACTCGCTATTTTATTATATTAATTAATAGGATTTCAGGATAAAATCTCTCTAATAAACATTTGGTCCTAGAAATAAAAAAGATCATGAAATCTAACATTAATTTTATTTTATCATCAAAACACGAAAGAAAATTATTACATAACAAGACATTGATACTTGAACTATTTAAAATTTCAATTTTGTTACACTTTAATAATTTAACTGATAAGTTATTCGAAATGAGACCCCTTGTTACGGATTAGTCTTTTTTAAATTAACTTCGTATAGCCTTCTGCAAAGTGTTGTCACCACAACACTGCACTATGCTCCTAATGACATTTTCTACCTCAACCCTTCGCTCTTCTACAGTCTCATAAGACTTTTTGTAAATATCATTTTTTACATGACCCTATAAAAAAATAGTCCAGAGGCGTCAGGTCTGGACTTCTTGCAGGCCATCTAATCGGAAACAAAGTTAAACGTTCTATTTTTAAACTTTTCGTCATGACGTCTCGTCTAACAAGGAAATGTGCATAGAATTATAATTAGTAATTAAACATTTTTCTTATCTAAGGGCCGATTTTTTAATCCCCAGATAAAATTTATCTGAAGATTGAAAAATCGGCCCTTAGTCTTCAACAAGATACTAGTTACAGACAAATTATAACGTGTATTTTACTTGTTGAAAGTAAACAGTTCTAGTCTGGGTAATGTTGATTCCCCACCGAGGGTGTCTCCACGTTGTCGTCGTGGTGGGGTTTGCGTGTCTCAATGATCTTGGAGCTTTGCCGGTAACGTCAATCATGCCGGAAAGGTCCAAGTGAGAGACTAGACTAAGAGAGATATGTGGTAGGGTCCTTAACATCGGACTTCTGCGAGGGGCGCACCGTTTGGGGATTTGAATAGTGTTCATGTTGCTCGACGATGCGCGATTCTTCTCCGATTTTTTAGAGAGTGTATAGGAGGGTTTGCGTCGTACATCGTCCGATGATACACGGAGCGGGTCTGTCGGACGGCGTGTGATGTACGACTCACTCGTCGAATTCTTCGCGAAGTGGGTCTGGGGTTGAGGTATTTGTCGTGTGCCGTGCAATGACCCAAGGAGCGGATCATTGGTCGATACGTGATTTGTGATTCGTTCCTTTAATTTTTGAAGGAGCGAATCTGGGATGGATTTTTGTCGTGGGCCATGCGATGGCTCTCGGAGCGGGCTTATCGGACGGTACGTGATTTGTGATTCGCTCCTCAAAAATTTCGAGAAGCGAATCTGGGGTGGGGTTATTTATTTGTCAACTGCTGAGGATCAGGGCCCATATCAGATCAGCACCATATAGTCGGCGTAACTTATATGGTTAAGAAAAACTCCATCAATCGAGCAACCTACCTGGGTGCTGCTGTGCTCCTGGACCAGCCGATCCACGTACAGGTTAAAGAGCTTGGGCGAAGTCAGACCACCTTGTCTTACGCCACACTCCAACCTATACGTATTCGTTAGTGAGCCCACTCACCTGACGTTTGTTGTTACGCTGATTGCCATACCAATATTTAAGAAGCAATGTGAATTCGTCAGGAAGTTCAGTCTCACTCGACAGCTTCTGCCAAGGCTTGTCATACACAACCAGGTCGAACGCCTGCGAAAGGTCTAAATAACAGGCGTAAACCAGTGTATTCCTGCTGGTGAAATAGTGTGCTTGAGACTCAATATAGCTGTTTCAGTAAACAGCCCAGTTCGAAATCCGAACTGAGCGTCATGTAATTCAAGATGTTTATCTAGATATTTCTCAATAACACTATCCAGTATCTTAGCAATCACAGTTGCGAGTGATGTAGGCCTGTAATTACTCAAACTAGACGCGTCGTGTCTTGTTCTTAATAATAGGAACAACTACGGTTCTCATAAATGCATCAGGTAGGTATGAGTGCCCTACGCAGAAGGTGAAAAGTATGGCCAGCACCCTTGCCTTCAATGCTCAATGCGTCATGGCCAGGGGATTTTCCTCGTTTCATGTTTTTCACCGCCCGCGCGACATCCCTACTTGTAATCCGTACGATCATGCCCTCGGTATGTACCTCATGTGACTCAGTTCCTTTATTCCCGGTAGCCAAAGGCGAGCAGACCTTAAAGTGCGCTTTAAACCGGCTGGCAATCTGGTCGGTCTCACTACTACCCCCGACGCTCACTGGAACGCCCCGACCCTGGACTCAGTTTATCGGTCTCCTTCCAAAATTGATTGAAATTCTTAGCTGTGTGTTGTGTTACTAAAATATCAATTTTTAATTGAGTTTGGTTGTTGTGACACCATTTAAGCTTTGATTTAAACGTAGCATGCGATTTACGCATATTTGCAAAGAGAGGACCAGATGTTGGTTTTCCATTAGCAACCCACTCCAGAAATTAAAGTAGAGCGTCGCCATGAGCCGTTTTCTCATATTTGTTCCACCCAGTAACATAAGGCTTTTTCTTTTGAAAACTATTTAATTATTTTCTTACAGCAATTTGATGCTGCATTTTGTAAAACATTAACTATACATCTTGTCCTTTATCTTCTAAATTGCTACAAAATACATCTGCACATTCTCTAAGCTCCGGGGGAAAATCTACGTCACGTAGTTTGAGTGCACATTCTTGATTGTATTGTCTTAATTGCGACAAATCCCTCAAACCACACTGTTCTGGACGTACATGTTTAACCTTTAGTTTTAGAGTACTAATGTCACAAATTAGTTCAATAGGAAAATGATCAGACCACGAGATATTATATTTAATCTTAACATTTAAAATTGACCGCGTCGCAGCTTCGGTCACAAAATGTGATCTAACCATGACCTAGTACCATGAACGTCACTAATGTATGTGTATGAGTCCGATAGTAACCCCAACAAGTCAATATCCGCATACACCCAGCACTGTTCAACACAAAAATTCATAAGATGCTCACCGAACGATGCATTCGGATGAGCATTAAAATTCCCTAGTATGAAGACCGTATCCACGCCACTACTGTCTATTACTGCACTAATCTCACTCAAACAGTCCGTAAAATCGGCATTTTATCCGTAGCATCTGTCGGCATATAAACGGACCATGGACCCAGATCTACTGGAGAGAGTCGTAAACACGCTCTTTTCAGTAGTTAGGGACAATCCTTCGCCACTCTTGTCTTCTTCAGACTGGTCTGACGAGTTGGGGGTGACTGAAAGCGAGCTAGATCGAGCCGTGAAACGTTTGGGGGCTTGTAACACCGCACCAGGTCCGGATGGTATCCCTGGTTGGGCATGGGTTCTGGCTTTGGCTGCTCTGAGGGACCGCCTAAGACGGTTGTTGCCTCCGAGCTGTCTCCGTGAGGGCATGTTCCCCTCTGGCTGGAAGGATGCCGGGACTCAGAGCCTCCTTCTGCGTACCGTCCCATTTGCCTGCTAGACGAGGTTTCTAAACTATTCGAAAGAATAGTTATAAAGGCTCGTCGGACATCTATCAAGTATTGGTCCCGACCTCAACGATTGCCAGTATGGCTCCCGGCAGCAGCGTTCTACTGTGGAGGCGATCCTACGCGTCCGCTCGCTGTCGGAACAGGTGGTGTCCCAGAGTGTGGTAGTTCTGGCGGTAAGTTTGCATATAGTCAACGCCTTTAACTCTCTGCCTTGGAATGGGATTAGGGCGGCGCTTGTACATCGCAAAGTGCCTCCTTACCTACAGTGTATCGTCGGAGCCTACCTTCGCGACCGGCATATTCGTTATGTGGGTCGGGACGGTAGCGTTCATCGCAGGGAAATTACGTGTCGGGTTTCGCAGAGGTCAGTTTTAGGTCCTTTCTTGTGGAATCTCGCTTACGATGTGGTCCTGCGTGTTGACCTCCCCATTGGAATCAATGTATGACACCCTGGTGTTGGCCGGCGGGGACACCTTCGAAGAGACCATCCAGCTTGCCGAGCTCGGAGTGGCAAAAGTTGTGGCGCCAATCTGCAGGCAGGGTTTAGAGATAGCGCCTCATAAAACTGAAGCACTTTGGTTCCACAAACTACCGAGAAGCAGAGAGCCACCCAGCTCGTTGGTCAGAGTTGGAAATGCGCAAGCCCAAGCAGGTCAATACATCAAGTATCTCGGCTTATCCTTGGACGGTCGGTGGGACTTAGAAGAGCACTTCGAGCGTCTGGTTCCCCGCATCAGGAAGGCAGTGGGTGCTTTGCACAAACTGTTGCCCAATCTCGGTAGACTTCGAGAAGAAGTTCGCCGCCTCTACGCGGGTGTCATACGATCGATGGTCCTTTATGGGGCATCTGTTCGGTCAAATAGGCTGTCAGGCGTCCGACGCTGCAGGATTAAGATCAGTGGCGTGCCTAAGGGTGAAAATTAGGGCAAGCCAACGATTAAAAAAAAAAAATGAAAAAAAAAAAAAAAAACGGATTTTCTTACGTTGTTCATACTAAAACCATTATTAAAATGTCGGTTACATAACCTTTACAATACGAAGAGTACTACGTATATTTCAAGCATCAGAGGGCACTTATGTTAATTGGTACATAATTAACATAAGCGCCATCTATATTATTGGATACGCATAACTACATTGCTTACCCGCACCTTTTCACCTTAATTCACAATTCGCTTGTCACATGCAAAATGTTTCAATCAAATGCCACTAGATGGCCTCCAAATTATCGATTTGTTGTTCTATTTCCGTATGCATTGAAAATGTTCCCCTAAAACATTTATACTTAATTTCAAAACACCTATGAAGAACCTCTTCGATACGAAAATTAATGTGTTTTGTCTCGATAAGAATTTAGTTTTTCAGTGGTATACAAAAACTACAAATGCCATATAAACACCATTCATGTCATTTCATGTGCAACATATTCATGCCTTGTAAACAATCGAATGAATAGATATGTACCTATTTTAATCTGTTCTTCGAGTAACAAAAATACTTGTTTTTATTTCGGAGAAATACATTCAGTAATTAGAGGTTGGTTACGGTGAAGTAAAGAGTTACTTTTATCAGAAAACCTAATGTATTTACATACCTTTTCGACGACAGTTTCCGGATTCACATTTTGATAAAAATACTAAATATATAATCACAAAATCACAGCACCGCACTAACTATCACATCATTTTAAATAATAAAACTAATTCATAACCTCAGCACCTGAAAAATATTCGTAAAATACCTATCAAAACAAATAACAAACAGTATATCAAACTGTCTTCGCGTGGAATCCCTCTCGTTACTCACATTACGCGGGTCAACGCGGATAGTGCATTTGCGCGAACTTAATGCCTCTCAAGCTGGCTTTTGATTTCATAGAAATCTGCGTATAAGTACTTACATGGTACTTACCAATATGTCAACAAATGTAAACGTTTCTATAGCAATTTGTAGGCGAAAACTGCGAGACAAAGACAGGTATAAAAAGCCCGATGCCAAGCCGAGACGAGTGTGAGCGAGAAGGCGCATTTGAACGCGTAGTTCGGCAACAGAGTTATGATTTACCTATGAATGATCGAGTTCCAATGAGTGCTAGTGCGCGCGGCAAATTACGTGGAATTCGAAATTTTATTATTAAGACATGAATGTTTGAGTTCAAATTCATTGACTTGGTGTTTTTTGGAATATTTTTTTTTTTATTGATAGGCTTACGTTTGTTGTTGTAATTTATGATTTTATTAGGGCAAGCCCGGCTTTTTGGCTTCTATGAAGGTACTGCCACTGATTAAGATCAACAGCCTGCAGCGGAAAATGGCTATTCGTATCACACGATGATACCGAACGGTATCCTTTAAGGCGGCAACGAATCGCTGTTGTAGGCTGAGGCAACAGGAACGGCATGCACTTGAGCAGTGGCGTGAGCGGCTGCAACAGCCGCAATATTCACGTAAGCGCGTTGTGCGTTGTGTTGTTGTTGTTTGTGGAAGCCGTTCTACCGCACTTCGAAGCCTGACTGAAAAGAGGGGTGCGCATCTCTTATAGGCTCACTCAGGTGCTGACCGGGCACGGTTGCCTCGGCAAGTACCTGAAGAAGATTGGGCGAGAGGCCACGGCAAATTGCCACCATTGCGGAGGCGGCTTAGATTCTGCATAGCACTCGCTCGAGGAGTGCCCTGCGTGGGCTTTTGCAAGACGGGTCCTGGTCGCCAGGATCGGGCAAGATTTGTCTCTACCAGCAGTGGTTGGGTCTATGCTGGCGGTGTCGGAGAACTGGAGGGAAATGACTTCGTTCTGTGAGACCGTGGTGGTTCAGAAGGAGGGTGCCGAGCGCGATCGTGAGAGGGCTGGTCCGGAAGGGCGGGTCGGCGAGGCAACCGCCTCGACGCCTAACACGCTGAAACCCCGCCTGCATCCTGTAAGGCAGGCGGGAATTTGGGGTCACGGGCGCTCAGAGTGGGGACTCTGTCCGCCTATTGAGTGACCTCAGTGAAGACGGCGCACAGTGGTCACGTGCTGCCTTGCACATTTGCACAGTTAAATTTCGGGGAGACCCCTTTACAGTCTTCCCAGAGATGTGCCCTAACAGGCGCTGCCGGTCTTATCCCCATAGCCCGGGCGCCTTTTGCAGGTTTCCCCCCGGTAACAAAAAAAAAAATGGTGATGTTGATTAGCCCTTATTTACTACATATTAGATTTCATGAATATCTTGTACGACAGACGAGTGTAAGACCTAATGTTTCTTGGAGAAATTTTATGTTTAACATTAACTGTATCGACTAGTGAAATAAAATAGCGAGTGTTTAATTTTTGAATTGTCAGCTGGTTCGATTCCCGGTTTAGGTAAGCTTGTAGAGAAATCTGTGAATACAGTTTTGTTTCTTTTTAAAAATAAAGAAATGTTTCTTTTAAGTAAAGTAATTTACCTTAAGGATTAAACCTAAGGAGGCCTATGTCCAGCAGTGGACTGCGACAGGCTGAGTTGATTGATTGAAGGATTAAACGTGGTTTCCCTTCAGGGCCCATTGATTTTTTCCACCCTGTATATCCATTGTATTCAAATTATGCTCTAAATTTTCCGGTAATGATGTGATATTAATGATTTGGTCTATTAGAATCATTCTATAGCATTTGCGCCTGTTAACAACAGTGACGTTATTTTTTATAAGATTTTTCTACGTAAATCATATCGAAGTATATCGTATCTGACTAAGGGCTGATTTTTCAATCGTCAGATAAGTTTTACCTGAGGAATAAATATGGCGATTTGACACATTTTCTATACAAAAGATGTCAAAACGTCAAATATATTCCCCAGATAAAAGTTATCTGACGATTGAAATATTAGCCCTTAGGGCCGATTTTTCAACCGTCAGATAACTTTTATCTGGGGAATAAGTTTGACGTTTTGACAGCTTTTGTATAGAAAATATGTCAAACCGCCATATTTATTCCTCAGATAAAAGTTATCTGAGAATTGAAAAATCAGCCCTTAGTAGAATTAGCACTTAAATAATAATATAGTGCTCTGGTGTGCGTGTATCTTTGTAGCATCGATCTCCTAGTACACACAAAAGAGATATAGATATGTATAAAGCTACATTCCACATCACACGCGTAGTGATCTGTCTGGCCCCCATAGTATCACGGGCAGATCATTACAAGGAACCAATAATTAAATTATTTATACACCTATTCGTACGATTTTGACAGTTTTTAGAGTGAAAGTTCCAAAAAGTAATGTGTTACTCACCGAATCGGCCCAGAACTTAGTGATAGGCGCTGTAAAGAACTCATAAATCTTCTTCTTGAGCCTCAGCGGCCTCATCATCTTGTCTTCAGGCGAGTGGGGCTCCGGTAGCTCTCTGTACAAGGGCTCCCACCCTATTTTACCAACTTTCCCGTTCTGATCGACACGAGTTTCGCATTCGGCCCCTGAGCCAATCAACGCCTGCTTGAGTCCAGACAAAATCGTATTTAAAAGTTACAACAGTATGTTCACACCGTAATAAAATACAACAAGACTTGGTATAGAAAACATTCAGAGTAAGCTTGAATTTAACAGTAAATAGTGACTAGATTTGAATAGTTGCGGCATCATTCTCCTCAAGACCAGGCCAAGATGACAACGAGTCTGATGACAGTACGTTAGTACAAGATTCAAGACGCAAGCATGACAATAAGAAGCAAAATTATTAACAACGCATAAAATATCCAAATATAAGCTTACGACACCACATCAAGTGTAAGAGTCGACGTTTAACAAGCTGAATCTTAATCAAGTCATCCATATTTTTGAGAATAAAAATAGTCATAAAATAATTGTAAACGTAAAAGCCTCGAACGATACGCTAGCAAATATAGAAAATATCTTTGAAATATTGAGACGACAGCTTGAGATAAGGATTGAAAATAATAACAAAATCTAACTACGGTCCACTTCGACTTGAATTGAAATTTTGTATAAGTATATATTACGTACAGAGAATTTTATTGTCACCGTTAAAGCTTCACCTCGGATTTATTTTAATTAAAAACCATTTTAATTAGTATCGTCATTATATTTTACGACAGCAGTAAACCGCTGCGAATGTTCAGAATTTTCAAAAGCAACGAGTATCTTAAGAAAATGTCTCCTTACAATTTTAATATCGATATCTCTGGGTAAATTAGAAAGACGTCGTAAATTGAGCTTCTTTAGAGGGTCGTCTTATACGAAAATATTCTTGGAGTGCTTAAAATTCAAGGTGAGCTATAAACGACTGACGTGGCTCATAAAGACGGGCATAAAGACAGAAAGAGGGTGAACTGAGAGGCTGGAATGGAAGTATACGGAGCGCCACGGAAGCCTACTATCACGCAAAGCCATCGACGTACCACGCAACAAAGATGTTGTTTTGTGTATGCACTTTAATGTAATACGAACACAAGAAGGTATATCGTGTGAAGTTTAAAGAGATCATGAAGAAGACACATACGAATATAACTGTGCCAATTATGATGTCACACATAAAACTGATATTCTTTCATTTAAACACTTATAGAATCGTGCAGACCTAAAGAGATTGTGTTCAGTGGAATGTTAAACTATTGAATGTATAGTAACTACGTTTCTACTAATGTGTAGTTTATTAGTGCGATTTGTGTTCGTATCACAGTAGACCACTCAGGTCTCAAAGACTCGTCTACCTTCGTTACTTTACACGGCTGTCCAGGCGGAATTATCTTCTTGATAGATAGCGTACGCCTTTTCGCAACTCCAACCTACATACGCAACAATCACATAGTTTATTCTAACATTAGATCTAAGCTCTGAAATTGAAATTTACATATACATAATATTATCTGCTTCTGTATAAGTGAACATGGAATATGTGTGAACACAAATAATTCCATCACCGATCATTATATGGACTAGTCTCTTTACCCAAAGTTAAGAAATGGAATTTCATTAAGTTGTTACAGTTTAGTTTTAATAAGCTTTTCGCTACAGAAAGTTTCGTTAATGACATTTCAAATAAAAGTCACTTTTTGTAGAGGTACAATTAATTCAAAACACAGCAAAGAGACTATAAATAATCCCTGTTGAGAAATGTGTATTATGTTTGCAATAAAGGTGATTAGATAAATAAATGGCCAGTGACGTCATACTTCTCATGTGAATGTAAAACTAAGATGGTGAGCAACAGAACAATAAGTCTTACCTCAGCGTCAGTAGGGTCCTTGGTACTTCTGTCATCTTCGATGCTCTCGTTCTCGAGGTGTTCCTCCTCCGTCTGCGGCATCAGCTGTAGTTCTTCCTTCGACTTGAACTCCAGTTGGAGAATGTAGAGCGGACACAGCAGGCTCAGAATTACCTTTATACATTTAGCCGATGTGGCAAAGGAAATGCTCGTCGATGCTAACTCACTTTGACTTAAGCGGTACATGCTATGTTTCTAATTGAAACGGGGTTTCGACGCCGATTATGTGCAAGTGAGATAGCAATACTTTTTTATATTAAAATCTTGTGTGCATGTCTATGAGTCGAATTAAAGATTTTAATCTGCCATTAATTTGACACACATTCTTCAATACAATAATGAATTTCTGAAAAATCAAATTGGACTTGCATAAATCGGCGTCATAAACAAAATGCATGCGAATTTCCAAATGATTATAATATATAAAGCGACTCATTGACACACAGACATCAAATTATATATCTTTACAATGAAATTTCTCTGTTATTGTCTAAGTTATAGTCTAACATCGAAATCTACTGATCGTGCCCTTTACTACTAACAAGGGAGACGTGTTATATTATATTTATGTCAAACCCACATATCACCCTCTTATAGAGTGAAGCTCTCTAATTGGACGTATTTGTGATATACGCGGAAAACTATTGCTGACTACGTAACTCTCCCTCTATTCCCCATATTACCAAAACACGTCTCCTTTATTTTCGCATTCTGAAATGTGCGAATGACAAGTCTGTGCGTTAATAAGATGAATGACTATAAGAAAAGAGATAAAAAATAGAAATAATGTTGCAATTACCTTAAGGTTTGTGTTTTTTCTTGTTCTGAGTCCTCCCATCCATAGATCAGCTAGTATAATTTGTGAGCATGGGTGTGCGAGTAACGCGCGATGATTGGCTGCGACGGCTAAGCTAAGACAGGTTTGACCAGACCAGTTCTGAAGTTCACAAGTCAGCAGCTGCTGCGCTTGATCATCATCTTGACGGTAGCAATAGTCTAGAAGCTCCAAGGCTAGATAAAGACGATGAAATTTAAAATGAGTCTTGTAGAAAAGTCGTTAATTAAAGTTTACGGTCTAACATATTAAGTGTCTAGCCCTGTCTCTAGTTTTATGATGCTGTTAAGTTTATAATAGCTTGCAATATTAATGGTAAAAAGTTTAATGTTAGCGTGAACTTTTAGCATGCCATTATTTAGACGTGGTTCTTAAAGAAAGAGAGCTTACATCTACGTGTTAAACTTTTAATTTATACAAATATTTCTTCATGAAATTGCGAATCACAAATATTTTTTTAGTCAACTTTGTGATTATTTACACGCGTAAGCTTTTACTGGTGAATGCAATTAAATGAGATCGTCCTGTTCAAGTAATCTACGATTTACGAAGTTTTAATACAAATTGGTCATAAAATAAAATGTGATCAAACAACACAAAATGTATTTAATTCTTCAGCTTAGCGAGGTGACTTTGATATGATTTATTTGACTTTAACTTTGAGGTAGCTATTAAATCTTTACACTAATATAACATTTTTATATGGGTTCAAGGGAGAGCCGACAATACTAGAGAAATTATAAAAGTTTAATTATGAAAAGTATACTATAGAGGTGTTTAGTTTATCAAATCAGAGTATGAGTAAAAGGATTTACTAAAACAGAACAAGTGTACACTGACAAGGTAGTGGCTAAAGTCGTTGAAACACATCAAAATCCTCACCTTTGTTTTCAAACTCCTTGCCATAGTGCCGGAGCTCTTCATAGACCTCAGTCTCCATGTCGTCTTCAGCAGCTTCGTGTGCCATCGCCTTGTACAGCTTGCAGGCCACCAGTGACTTAGCTAACGCTTCCTCACCGTGCGTCCACATTAGTAACGCCATCTGATGGCGTTTTGTTAATACTGCCCACATCTGGTGGTAAAACGAACTCATTTAGAGTATGAAGTATTTTATCGTATTAGCCCAAAAACAACCCCTAAAAAACTATTTTACTCTTTACCAGTCCAGAGACCTACATAAGTGCATGGCGATTACGATTGCTTAACAACTTTACTGCACGAACTTTATAAAATTTGTCAGAAACTAACTAACTCAAGCTTCAATGAATCTAACAAGAGACTTTAGGAATGAAGTACAAATATTATTTGGGATGACCTTCGCAAAAGCCGTACTATGACAGTCAGGTTGAAATAGAAAACAAAAAGCACTGAAATTAAATGTTCCCTTACAAGAAGTTCATTAAAAGGGTAGTCGAAGAGCGCCATCTCGGTAGTTACAGGCATAAAGCCAGTGATGAGGGATAGGCCGCCAGCGTTGTGTCTGGTGAAGGAGGCACTGTTCCGATGGACGTTAACACTCTTGTTCATCACCTTCGCGTAGATCGGACGGAACTTGCGCCTTGTGTAATAGCACCTGGTGGCAGGGAAAGAAAATGTATACAAGAACCTTGAAAACATAACATTCTTTTTTTGCGGCAGCCGTGTAATTAAATAGGAGCTTAAAGTGCATGAATTTCCAAAAAAAAAAAAAATATTTTGAAGGTTGTGGCTAGTATGAAGATTTTTCTAAGTTCAAGAACCTTTCTGAAGGCGCGAAAACATTTTATTTTACCTTTGTAATGTAAATATTCAAAACAGTTTTAGTATAAATCTTACAGGTAATAAAAGTATGAAAATTATTCAAGTTTTCTGAGAATTTACATTGCCACTGTCAAAGAATTTTAGCAAGTACTGATAGCAACGCTTCAGACTTATAATAATGCGCTTAGAGCTTTTATTCTTTATTGCACTTAAAGCTATATTAGAATTGACTTTAAAATTACTTGAAATAAAGTTATACGTTCAAACAAAAAGAAAAATGAAATATTAAAAGGTTTAGTTTATGTCGATGACATTATTTTGTCTTTTAAACGTGCGATTTTTTTTTCTTTTAGAAAAATTGCCGTGCCTTAGAAAGCACGTTAAGCCGTTGGCCCCAGCTGTCATAATCATAATCATAATCATAATCATTTATTTGTCAGAATATGGTACATTATTTATGGTCTTAAAATTAGTCAGTGGTATCATCACATTCTGCCAAGTGTGGCGTGCAAATGACGTCATTCGTGTATCTTCGTTACGGATCATCAGAAGCCCGAAAGTCTGACAACCAGTGTTACCAAGGGCAATCGTACTACCTAGCTACTGGGTTGTGAAGGTTACATAGGCAGTCGCTCCATGTAAAATACTGGTATTCAGCTGCATCCAGCTAGACTGAAAGCCGACCCCAACATAGTTGAGAAAAAGCTAGGCAGATGATGATGAACTAAAAGAAAAAAATGTGCGCACTATTAAATTTTATAACTTACCTATAAGCACCGCCCATTAGCTTATTGATGACCAGCCCAATATCGTGTAGGGTATACACATATCCCCTCGGCAAGTGCGGTCTGACGTCTCTCAGAATATACCTCAAGGTGTTACTGGGCCCACTCTTGGTGTTATACAGCTCTTCCAGCCTAGGTATTGTTAAGAATTTGCGCATGGAGACACCATTTTCTAGAAGAAGTTTGACGAAGTCTATACGATCATGTTCTAACGCCTGCATCATAGCCTCGTCGAGAGCACCTGGAACAAAGAAAATGAAGAAATAAGAAGAAAGTATTTTTAGTTGGTTGTGGTATCCCTCTTGGGTACGAATTTTTCTTATATCAAAAGTTTTCGTGGAAAAATCACATATCCTAAAATATTTATATAGAGGCATGATGAACAGAGTGTAAAGTTCACTCATCCTCTATGAAAAGGGAGGATCCTCCGACCAGACGGGTGTTGTGTCTGGTGGGCTACTGCCCGACGGTTGATGTCAGGATGTTGTATACAGGGTTAGTTTTCAATAACCGGCCAAATTTTCACAGGGTGTTCTACCCATGAATATTAACAACTTTCACTGTGGGGCCAACTCTAAAATCACGAAAAAAAAAATCTGCTGTTTCATACAAAAGTTCAATACCTACTCGGCCAAAATGTATGAAACAGCTGATTTTTTCTCGCGATTTCAGAGTTGGTCCTATAGTGTAAGTTGTTCATATTCATGGGTAGATCACCCTGTGAAAATTTGGCTAGTGATTAAAAAATTGCCCTGTATATGCTAGTCGTGCGGTAAACTCTGATTGCGCGATGCAGGATTCTTGCGTGACGTCAGTGTGACGCGTACCAATGTGGCGATGTAGATATGCATTTATTTCCAAGAAGTGTGTTCAATACATGGAAAGTATTTTGCATGCATACGTTATTTTTATTTATACCGTATATAATTATCTTTTACGAACGGTAATTGAACTAACAACGGGCCACCGATTACGGTATAATCTTCCAATGGTTATGTGCTGGAATAATCGTCCTTATTATACCTTACATTCCTAACTAAGGATGCAGAAGAGATAGGATACCTACGATTAAATATATCGTTGTCTTATTATAGTTATTAAAGACTAACTAGTTGAAGATGCACCTGGTTAGCTGGGCTAAAGTAAATTGCACATACAAGTAATCACATATTTCAATTTGAGTTATATTGTGAGAAGTAAATTAGTGAAAAAGTACCTAATGTAGATTTTGTACTTAGGTACAAAAAGGTGCGTTTAGACGCAATGTCTTGTCTATGATACATAGTTGCATGTAAAAACTTATACGTTATTTCATAATTGGTATCAAACGAATATTTTATTTACATCACGTTTTATTTTAGATATACATATTCAAGTTCATTTTTATCTTCATGCAAAAGAAACATAAAAATATAGTTTGAATAACGTGAATATTTAAAAAACCGGCCAAGAGCGTGTCGGACCACGCACAATGAACGGTTCCGTATTTGGGATGAAAAAAGAAAAGACAAAATTATCCCGAGAGCAAACTTAACATTGTAGTTGAAAAACATGTTCTCCCATACATTCCAACTGCAAATGTAATTTTGTACGCACAATATTGAGAGATTTACCGTGTTATATTAAGACCATAGACGTCTTATAGGTTTTCCTGTAATCTATAAGTGTAGAACAATTTTCTGTATTTTTTTCAAAATTTTTGGCTCAATAGTATCGGAAATAAAGGGTGGGTATGGTTAATTTTAGTATATTTTTAAATAACATTAAAACTATTTATTTTAAAATCATTTAAAAAAATCTATTCGAGACCCTCACAGTAAGCAAAATAAAAAGTCTTGCAAACGATACCGTTTGACATATCAAATGAAAGGTCATTTGATATATCACACGGTATAGTCTGCAAAGCTTTTTTTTTTTATTTTCTTACTTGCCCCCCAAAAGTGACCCCCACATTTAAAATTCATTTATTTACGTAATACGTCCGTGTTTGGGTCACAGATATTGATATGTGTACCTTTCAACTTAATCGGTCCATTAGATTCGGAGCAAATTGGCTGCGACAGACGGACAGACAGATTCACGAGATATCCTATAAGAGTTCCGTTTTTTTCTTTGGAATCCTAAAAACGTGAAATTTTCATAGTTTTAATTTCATAGTAGTAAGAAAATGTGTACTAAGCTACATATATTTAGGTAGAATGATATATTTCTTCGACTTTGCACAGCAATAAAATTGTGGCTGAACGTAAATTAAATAGCGATGGTCAAGAAATACTTAGCTTGGAGCCATGCAATTAACTGAGGTACAACTTCGCAGGAATGAAAGGCAATGGAAATTATTAGTACAGTCAAGTATGTTTTTTACAACTCTAGTTTAATTAGATTTTTGTAGAATGAAATATTGCTTTATATGATTTTTTTAAATTTTATAAAAGGTAAAGATTCATGAAGATACACGCTACTAAATTAAAGACGTATGAAATGATCACTGATAACTTGCCGTACAAATTTATAAACAACTAAGTCAATCGCACTTTATAACCACATCGCAAGCGCTACTGCTGGGGCACGCCACAATTGCGGCGATAAGTCCCCTCTTTGAGGAGTGGCTGGAGAGGCGCCACGGCGTCCTCACCTTCCGCCTGACGCAGGTCCTCACCGGGCACGGGTGCTTCGGGAGGTACCTGTTCCGGATAAGGCGGGAGGAAACGTCCGGGTGTCACCACTGTGTGGATCGCCCGGAGGACACGGTGGAGCATACGGTGGAGGTCTGCCCGGCTTGGGCGGAGCACCGCCGTGTCCTCGCGGAAGCGATCGGCGGCGGGGATCTCTCGCGTCCGGCCCTGGTCCAGGCCATGGTACGGAGCGAGAGTACATGGGAAGCCATTACCTCCTTCTGCGAAGCAGTAATGCTCGTGAAGGAGGAGGCGGGACGCGTGAGGGAGAGGCAAGCTTTGCGCCCTCACGCCCCTAGTCGCCGCAGGAGACGCCCTGGGCGTCGGGAATTGGCAGCCGATTCCCGGCCACCGTAGGCGCGGGCTTGCGGACGGCGAGCAATGGGTAGCTCGCCGACCGGTAAGGACCAAGCCCGAGTCGACGGCGCGTCGTGTTCCACGCGCGCCTCAAAGAGATGTCAGCGCTATTGACGGGGTCCGCTAGGGCCGATGCCGGCTAGGGTTGCGGGATGTTCGAAAGAGTTACCGTGGCCCCGGCACAGGCAACAGAAGGAACACGGGTGGGTTTTAGTCAGTAAAAGTCTGACACGCCCTCCCGTTCCGCCCAGAGCGGGAGAAGTCATTTGATGATTTCCCATCTACAAAAAAAAAAAGCGCTACTGCTGAACATAAGGTCCTGGGTTCGATTCCCAGGTCGGGTAAAGTGTTATTGAGTTTTTCCATCAGGAATTTCTCAGTAACAGCCCGGAGTCATCTAGATTTGTGCCCAGTTGGTGGCAATATGCTCGCCCCCTATTACATGGACAACAAAACAGGCAAAATGTGGGTGTACTACAGGTCCACCTTTGCCCAAACATTCGGGAAAACAAGGCGTGATGATGTATGACCATATTAAAGGGCTTAGGATGATTCTCACTGTCTTTAGTAGACCATTTATTATCGTTGCTAACGATAGCACAAATAAAATTGATACAACCTATAATTTTAGACCTTGCGCGCTGGTGAAAGTCTTTTGCCAATTTAAAATGGCTTTAGAAGTCGAAGCAGTACAACAAACTATCAAAGCAGGAATGCTTCGCAGTGCAATTCAACGTAATCCTAAAGTTGCAGACAATCTCATCAATCGTAACAATTGCAACTTTGCAATCCGGATCGGATCCATTTATCTATCGGTACTACGATTCTACGGCAAAGATTCTGATATAAATTGATTTAGATATTCGCGAGATTTCGAGATTTATAACGTTACCCCATTTTATGCTGCATATATTTGTTTATTTATATATGGTTTAGAGAGTTTGCTATGAATGCGGAAAGTACTGTTTTAGATGCGCTAATTTTTATGATAGTAAGTATGCAAATTGTAGCGCAACACCAGTCGTTGTGGCGATGTTTTGCGGGACCCTAATGCAAATTTCAAGAGTAGATAACTTAATAAAATAGAATGATATTACGGAAGCTCCTCTATATTCGCGTGCCTACATATTTGTTGAAAACATTGCAGTTTCATTAAATAAATCATCACTATCGATATTCATTTAAAGTGCCTAGCCTTTCCACAACAATGTTAGAGTCGTTTCCAGTTTAACCTGATGCAGCTGAATACCAGTATTCTACATGGAGCGACTGCCTAACTGACCCCCACAACCCAGTCACTGGGTCATACGATAACCTTTGGTAAGTCTGGTTATTAGATTAATAGGATTTTGACTAGCCGTAACGACAGACAAAGATCTACGAATGGCAGCCGGGACCACTGGCTTAGCGTGCTTTCCGAGGCACGGAGCGGCCTCGATATGTAATGGATGGTCACCCATCTACGAACCGACCGCGGCAAGCGCAGCTTAACCTTCGATTGATGATTCCATGCGGCTGTTATTATTTACCCACGCCACGAGCACTATCGATATTCATTAACCTAGTTTATATTGTGACAACAGCTGTTAATTTCCCTTCTAAACAATTGATATTTATTTTGAAAGCAAAGTAGGTAACAATGTGGTCGCCTGTCCGACGATACTACATATTTTAGTAGCATCGATTGCAACTACACTGAACTGTACACGACTGCAACAACAATGAAAGCTGCAATTTAAACTAGGTGTAATATATATACCGGTACGAAGTTACAACAGGTACTTTAAATGTTGTACGACTATCGGTTTTTGTTGATGTAGTGTTCATTGTTTGGAAAAGCGTTGTTGCTAATTTTAGTGTCAAATATTTTGTTATTTTTTTTTTGAGATGGGTTTGCTCTTGACTCTAGTCTAGGTCAGAGGTGACAGAGACAAAGTCGACGATGGAGCGAGCTTACCCAGAAGAAGTCTGTTCACTCTCACTTTAAAGAGATCGGGGTTGTATGCGTTCGGAAACACAGACGCAGGTAGAGAGTTCCACTCCTGTGCTGTGCGCATCACAAAAGACATTTGGAAACGCTTAGTGCGAATTAGTAGAATAGCAACTAGGCAGGGATGGTAACTTGCAGTACGTCTATATATCCGATGGTAGAAGGGGGCCGGTGGAATAAGGTCGTAGAGTTCTTGAGCACACTCACTGAAGTACAATCTGTTGAAGACCGACAAGCAGGCAACCTCGTTTTTTTATTTGAAAACATAGAAAATAAGGAAGTAATCATGGAAGTGATTATAACATTATGTCATACAATCAAGATTACAAGCTGTTTCGGTCCGGAACCACATGTGTTACTATAACTAAATATCTACCTTTTCGATCAGAAGGAAGATCAGAAGGAAGATCAGAAGGAAGAACTCGCTTGGCCCACCGACCCCGCTGCCTACTAGTTTGACTACTTTGCTCGTTTATTGGACTGTGTTTTACATTCAGATTTGAACTTTGTTTACTTGGCAGTTTAAGATATGAGTTACACGTTAAGTGAATATGCAGAAATGCATTATTTTATGGACTTGCACGAGGAAACGGCCGTGTAGCAGTGAGACTGTATCGCGAACAACTACAACGTCGTGATGGGCCGCAACCAGAGCGATATCCCGACCACCGTGTTTTTATTAACACGCACTACACCTTAATTGTAGGCCGCATTCCTGGTCGACGCGGCAGTCATGAAGAAACCTCTAGAGCTGACCCGGATCGCAGAGAAACGGTGCTAGAAAAAGTTCAGCAAAATCTGTCTACGAGAACGAGAAGTATGGCTCGTGCTCTGAACATGCCAAGGACTTCTATCCAAGACATACTTCACTATACCACGGCCATATCCTTCATTCAGTCATTCAGTCCAAGCTTTACTGCCGACAGATCACCAATTGCGCATTGATTTTTGCCAAACCATGTTACGAAAAGAGCAAGTGGATCCTGGGTTTTTCAATAAAGTTTTATGGTCAGATGAGTCACGATTTGAGCGATCTGGAATATTCAATATTCATACTCACCACACGTGGGCGATTGAAAACCCACACAAAGTGAGAGCATCAACGTTTCAACATCATTTTAGCGTTAAATTGTGGTCTGGTATCCTCAACGGCGAACTAATTGGTCCGTTTGAACTACCGTCCAGACTTAATGGAGAAACCTACAGAAACTTCTTGGAAAATGAACTTCCTATTGGAAGTTCTTTTGGAGTGATTTTGCTGAGAGATGTGAGTTACGAACAAACAAACCATGGTGTTATAAAATGACGGCGCTGCGTGTCACTAAAGTCCTAAATTACTTAAATGAAACATACCCCAACAGATGGATTGGACACAGCGGACCAATTAGGTGGCCTCCACGCTCACCTAATCTCAACCCCATAGATTTCTTCATTTGGGGCTGTTACAAGGAAATAGCAAACGCCCGAGACTGTTCAAGTGAACAAGAGCTGAGGCAGAAGATTACAGAAGCCGAACGTGTTGTGAGAGAGAACAGAGAAGCTTTTAGACGATGGACAGACAATTTCTTACGTAGGTGTAGAATGTGTATTGCTGCTGAAGGTGCCCACTGTGAAAACCATTTGTAAATGTTAAAAATAATGTTTTGTTACATTATCACATTATCATCTGTGATTTATTAAAAAAACCATTTCTTACTTTTAACTACAGGAACTTTTCTTACCCAACCTCAAAAGCTATTTGTTGGTTAGTTTCCAGTAATCTTATCACTAACTAACTTTAGGAATCTTAGGAACTTTAGGGTTTTCCACCTCACTGTCTTTGAAGGCCAATTTTAGCCAAAGTAACCAATTAAGTACTACTTTTTTAACGATTATGACAGCTGTGAGTCTGGCGCATTCTTGAGGTCTACTTAGGAACCACGAAGTCACAGGTTTAATTTAAATTTGAAAATTTATGTCATAATTCACCGAACGTAAATTTTTCACGTTAGTTAGACCAACATTTTCAAACTTTAATCAGAGTTACGAAGCTGATTATTTTATATAAAAGTACTACTTATGACTCAGTTGCAAAAAAAAAATCTCGACAGTCTTCTACTTCTACTCTCGCGGGGGTGATTCGGATACCCCAAGATACGAGGGACTTTATTTTTTTTTGGACGTCAATATTCCGGTCACCCTGTATATTTCAGACAAAACCCATTTATGGTTCACAAAAACAATTTTCATGTATATTTCAGACAAAACCCATTTATGGTTCACAAAAACAATTTTCAAAGTAAAAATAGAACATTCCAGAAAGAAGTGTATTGTTGGTGTCTGAACTAGTGAAAAAATCATTGTATCACAAAGACCAGCGCCTTCCAAACTAGGTTACATTAAAACATTTTTTTTCAAACGTGCTATACATAGTGAACTTTAAAAAAACATAACAGAAGAATTAATTTTAAATTAATAAAAACAAATCCACAATAATTAAGCTACTTACAAACACGCACGCACACACAAACATTAAATTTAAATAAATGAAATGTTTGTTTGTGCGTGCAGGAGAGTGCAGGGGAATTATGTAAGTTTTAGCTATATGAGTATAAATAACGGTTAATGTTACTGTCAGTCTGTCAGCTTGTATTAACCCACTGCTGGGCATACTATAACTTAAAATCTTGCACGACTACCTCTTTAGTTCTCCGTATTCCTTTTCTCAGGTACGCCATTCCACAAAAAGCGTCCATTCTCCAAGGAGCTTCAACAGTGCAGCAGTGTAGTGAATACATACTGCAGGCTTACCCGTTTGCAATACAGTGCAATAGTGAAACCCACTTCTTTCAAGCATTAAGAGAAGAACCGGCAACCACATTGGTTACTTTAGAGAGAAAAACATTGCCTTTATCTACGTTGGATTTGTTCCGCAAAATATACTGGGGTTTCAGACTGTAATGGTGGTACTAGATAATACTTAATACGCTCCATTTCTTTTACAGAAGTGGTACATTTGTTTTAATCTTATTGCTGTGGCAAAACGAAAGGCTCATTTGGATATAAGTTCTAAACCGTGTGAGAACGGTACCCATGTGAGGGAGTTGTTATTAAATTACTAGCTGTGTGCCCCGCGACTTCGTTCGCGTGGAAGTCGTAATAAGATCTATACAAATAAATAAAATTGAAGTGTCTGTTTGTAATGTCAAAATAACAACTTTTTAGTAAATGTATAAGAAAGTACGGTACATAAAACAAAAAATCAATTTTAAATTTTTTTGTCTGTCTGTCTGTTTGTTCCGGCTAATCTCCGAAATAGCTGGATTGATTTTGACGGGATTTTAACGGGCAGATAGCAGATATTACGGCGAGTAACTTTGGCTACTTCTATTTTAGAAAAATAATTAGGGTTCCGTGCATAAAAATGAAAACCCCTGAAATTGAGAACAAAAAGTCGGATTTGAAAAATTCTTTTAGCATTTGGTAGCCCAACTCTCGAGGATAGTTATAGGCTATTTAACATCACACTACGACCCTTAGGAGCCGAGCAAAAAGAAAAAAGTCAGAAAGAACACTAAGCGAAAAAATAATAGCGCGGGCGGGCGATGCAACGCGACGGGTTGGGGTACGAGGAGTTTTTAACCGACTTCAAAAAAGAGGAGGTTTGTTACCTCACCGTACTCCATCCATTTATAAACCGATTTGGAAACTTCTTTTTTTATATGAAAGGACATACTTTCAGATTTGTCCCATTTTTTCAAAATCCAATTTTGATGATGGGATCCATGAGGAAATGTGGGAACTCTTCAAATAATAGGCATACACATAGCGATTTTGGTATTTTCATCAACAAGTCAAGCATTTGCATTCAGAAAGTATCATTTGGTGAAGTGGAACTGACGGAGAAGACCACAGAAGGCCACGGGAACTACACATTGATAAGTATTTCACGGGTGGCGATAAGATATCTCGATTAAGATAGTTAAGCGACTATGACGAAGCAAATTTAAATAAATGGTTCTGATGAAAATGGTACCATCGAACTGATCTGACGATGAAGCTGGAAGGCCTACTACTTTCCGGCTTCATCATCAGATCACCGGTACTCCGTAATAAAACAATGTATCCTAGCCGTGTTTGGGCTTAATGGCTGTCATGAGATGCACTCTGGCTACAAATGATTTTAATGGTAATATGCCGCTTCAAATTGCGCTACTTAAGTTATATTTTATGTGTGGCTTTGATAGTCAGAAGACAAATTTCGTCAACGATCTGTGTGTGCATGGTACTCGTAGATTTAATAATTTGTTGGCGACGGCGTCCAAATTTGATAAAACTACGCCTTACAAAGTTCTGACACAACTTAACGCGACATATATTTGCTTTTTTTAAGTTTTTATTTGAAAGAGTATACTCCTGTGGTTGCATATAAATTTGGTTAAATTCTGATGAGTGATTTTTGAGTTTGCTTAAATAATACGTTTTTTTTTCTCTCTCCCTTTTAATGTATTTTGATGATGTTATAATATCTTCGTGACACTGTTATTTACGTAGCAAGTAGTGGTATACGAATTTAGGTGGGGTAGGTACCACAACTAAAAAGTGGAAAATAAAAACTTCTTTATAAAAAAAAAACAACCGACTTCCAAGAAAAACCTACAAATTGAAAAATAACTTTAATTTCGGAAGTCGGTGGCAAAAAACGAAAATACTAAACCAAAGAGACCAACTTCCGAAATTAAGGTTTTTGCCAAAAAAAAAGCAAATAAGCAGTACCTTTGTACTCAATACTTATGTTGTATCTGTATGTGTTATATTGTGTGTACATAATAATAAAACCCCACCGCCGTGTCTCTATGTTGATGTCGTGGTGGGGCTTATGCGCTCCAAACTCTAGGTCTGTGCCGGTAGTTTACTTTGCCGGAACAGGTCTAGGATGAGGAGCCAGACCAAGAGAGATACAGAAACCCGCAGGGCAGCATGTGGCGTACTGTTGGACAGTAGCGACCCCACGGACCCTATCTCCCGGGAGAAGTCATGTTCCTCACTCTGGCTTGCCTTTATTGACCGGCTGGAGTGAACACTGACGAGGAACTAACCTCCCACCTCATTCTTGCCTTTATTGGCCGGCTTGAGTAGAGATCCGCAAGAGCAAACGTGCTCGGAAGAAGGAAGTATTCCAATAAGATGATGGTAGGAGTCTAGACCATACTTCCGGGATTGTCCTGATAGCCGTGGAATACCTCTCCACTCCTCTTAAGCACCCCAGGACGTTGCCTCCTTGTCGCTACGACACTATGTACTAGCGACCGTTTCCGGGGGCCCATTATTGAGTGTGCAAGTCAGCCCCTGCCATTTTATCCGTGTATCGTATTTATAAAACATTGGTCAGGCAGGGGCTATAGTTTTAGATAACCAGTCTACTTTAGTCACCCAAACCCATAGCCCAATAATTATTTTTGTTTCCATATCCTGCAATAGTCCTACACCAACCGGGGGTTGTCCTTGGGTGCACTTGCATAGTGCGTGCAGGGATAATCCTCGGTTGTTGCCTCATTTTCATTGAAAGCGTCTAACGGGCCTCTGCGAGTTGGCTTCGGTCCCTCGTACGCCTTCCAAAGGTCCGGGACCCCAGGGTCCCGAGAAATGTCAAAGACATAAAATAAATAAAAATAATTTTCCAAAACGATCCAGCCGTCTTCGAGTAATCGGGGAACACACATATAAAATAATTTAAAAAAGATTCCGATGAACTGAGAACCTCCTCTCTTTTTGAAGTCGGTTAAAAGCTGTTATTTTGACATTACAAACAGACAATACAGTTTTATTTATTTGTATATATAGATTAATTTTCCGTCACATAAATTATGTCAGGACCCATGTTTTATATTGGTATTCTATAATATTAATAAGATAATAACTAAACTCTTTATTTGCGTTTTTGTTTCGTTATGTATAACAATATCCAGAAACGTACAGTTATATACACAGCATCATATTTTAAACTGAAAACCTACATCTAATAGAACAAACAACAATTACGTTCTAGAATAATACATTTGTGCAGTAATTAACATCACAGTTGGCTCCAACAATAATTTTCACGCTCCGACATTTATATCAGTAACAACTAAAATGTTAAAGAGAAGACAAACTAACCATTTTAATTTTATTGACCTAAAACTACACAGTAATTAAACTACCGCTCATTTTCCTAAGAACTACCAAAAAAATGTGTGGTTGGTCGAGAAAGCGAAGTATTCCCGTTTGAGCACCAATTTTTTGGTGCCCAAAAAATTGGTGCTCAAACGGGAATACTTCTTAGACGCTCGGTGAGCTACCTACCATAAAGGTATAGGTAGAATTTGTTGGGCCGCGACCATGGTTACGCCACCATGGAGTCCCAGTGTAATTTTTTCTGTTGGTCTGTTAAATTTTCACGCCCTAACGGCTGAACGTATTTGGATGAAATTTGGCATTAAGGTTGGACCGGTTTACACGCGGGCGAAGCCAAGGGCAAAATCTAGTATTGAGTATAGCTATAATTGTAATAGACATAATGAAGAGAACGACGTTGAAGTTCTTTTCCAAGAAAAAAGTGGAATCTGAAGGCAATTTAAAAGTTTGTGTCGCCATCTGATGCTTTCACTACTTCGTTGCAAGTTTGTGGACAAAGTACATAGGTATGTTAACGTAAAGTATGACTTGAGTTGAGTTGAAAACTTAATTATATGTTGCTAAGACGACACTACATTGTAATAAAGATGGTCTAACTGAACAAGTATCGCGAACATTATTAGGGGCAACAATTGCAGAAAAAAAAATTTGGCGCAGAAAAATTAGATTTTTTCTAAGTTGGTTTGATGTGATATGATCCACTTCGTGTTACAGACTTTACGCTAACATGCACTTAACTAACGCTGTCTTTCTTCAAGAATCTAATTCAATATTCGCCGTTAAACTATTGGATACACCGGATATCTATGGGATACACAGATAAATTCCAGTTCGTTCATCCGCCCACAGTGGATTCCATTGAGAGTTTCATCCATTATGCGAGAGAGAAAACGTTAGTTTGTGTTTTGAAGCAACATCCTTATTCCCTAGACGTGACTTGTATCTATGTCACTCTATACAAAGACACAGAAGGCCAGTCCAGACTCTGATATTGACGTTCATGTTTAAAAACTGAGAAAAGTTAAGCATGGCAGGTTAAGACACAAAGTCTAATTGGATGCCACCAGTCGAAGCTGAAAACCATGTACCTGACTGAAAACTGGGACAGTTTGACAAGACGTGGTTGCATTTGGATTCTCCATAAATAGAGCTCTTTAGGGAAGATCTAAATACGAGCACCAATACCTTTTACCTCATAGCATAATCAGCCTATAACGTTCCCACTGCTGGGACACAGGCCTCCTCTCTGTGAGAGGGAGTGGGCCGTAATCCACCACGCGGGCTCAGTGCGGGTTGGTGGATGTCACATGTCTTCGAATTTTTGGTTCTAGGACATGCATGATGATGTTTTCCTTCACAGTTTTGAGAGCAGCGGTGATAATATTTTTTTAGAATAAGTTAGATTATAAGATAAACAATAAGTCCTCATTTCTCCCTACTATCTTTCTATTGCTGCGCTCGACAGGGTTCACGATTGTTCTTTGGCTAATGTTTACCACCTAAGCATATACATTGTGAAATGCAATAAAGTATTGAGTATTGAAATAACACAAAGTAATGCACCTGTCTGGGTGCGACCACCCACCCACGACCTACAAACTCCTAAATCGGAGCCGTTACTACTGGGCCACCACTGCTATTTTTGCTTCATACAGAAGAACAATTCAAAAACTTTTTTCTTTTATAAAACTGAGTCTTTTGCAGTATTTATTTCATTGGCCTCAGTACGCAGGGTAGCGGCTTCTTAGAATATGTTTACAGGACACCTGATGCCTATGTACGCATCTCTCGCCATATACGGCCCGATATTGTATTTATGAACGTCGTAAAATATAGACGTAATAAAATGTAATAGAATCGTGCTGAGAATGGAGTCGTTTTGGCGGTATCTCTGACACTTTTGTGAAACTACCCACATACTTAAATATGGATTTAGTGGTTGAATAGTAAATAAGATATTTGGTATTCATATTTTCTACGAGGTAATATATAAGATGGTGTTGCCGAAAAACACTGTCTATAGTTGTAGTAAAAAAGGGTTATCCTCTAAGCGGTGTGTCAATCGTGCTCCCGTGATCCAGATGAATTGATGGATTGATGGAAAAATTCAATCCTTCAGGTTATAGTGGACTTAAAAACTTTAACAATTGGAGGACAGACGTAACAGAAGATCTTCATTATGAATACCTACTTGGATGTCGATCTAATCGGCTTTTTTCCTAAATCATAACTTTAATTCTAAAAGTACGCAGCGAAAACACAAAAGGCATTATCGTGTGTTTCTAATCTCTTTTTAATGACAAGGCAATCATACCGTGATCAGCACTTAACCTAAAAGTTAACGAGCAGTAACCAAAGTTTGTAAAGTGAAAAGTTTTACACCGACACTTGGTTTTGTAACAAAGTAGTTTTTGTACTTGTTCTGCAACATTGAGTTAAGTTATTACGTGTAGAAGATAAAACAAAAGTTTAATGCAACTTGAGGGAGATGTTGCTGGTTGAATGGGGAACAACTTAACAGATAATAATAAAGAAGATTCTTTGTGTTGTACGCTGTGTTTAGCAGGAAATGCATTATTATATCAAAATCTGCAGTGATGCCAATAAGAACTATCAGGGGCGTAGTCTTCATA
Organism: Fissipunctia ypsillon; assembly: GCA_947568875.1. Classification (NCBI taxonomy): domain Eukaryota; kingdom Metazoa; phylum Arthropoda; class Insecta; order Lepidoptera; family Noctuidae; genus Fissipunctia; species Fissipunctia ypsillon. The sequence continues at coordinate 5,627,695 of OX387659.1, read as the reverse complement.
CAACCCGATTACTATCGGTTTCCCTACGAAACTACCACTCTTCTTAGTATCTACTATTGCCAAATAATATGGACACCTGTGTGTGTAATTATGTATCACATCATATCACATCACATTACATAATTATATTTAATGGTCTCAGTTTAATACATCATAAGATTAAAAACCTACAGACTGTTGTCCGAGTTTATGAGAACTGAATTTTTTTTTCTTCGGCTTCCCTCTAATGATAATTGTACTGCGCCACTGGGAACTATTTAGTTCTATCTAGTCCCGTTAAGTTACGAAACTATGTATTAATATAACGTACGAGTAGTATGTAGGTCCCAGGAAACTCAATAAACAGTACATTCATGCCAAATGTGAGAGATTTGGCATCATTAGCAAACTTTTTGGATTCACAAGCGGAAAATTTTGAAACCTACAAACATCACGTTGACACTTCATTCAACACACTTGGCAGAGAGATTGTTGTTGTTAGGCGAAATTCTACCTATCCTGTATATCAGCGGCGAGGTGTGAATTTTTGTAGAGAGAAGTCGAAGCGAAGCCGGTTTTAACTGACTTAATAATTAATACAGTAAAAATTAATTTATTAACTTAAAAAGTGGCGTTTTTGTTGTTGGAATGTTATGGTGAATTAAATACCCATAGTGTTACTATATTTTTTGGTAATAATAGACACTATTGACTGTACCATTTTTCAATAACGGTAGAGTTACTGGTGCGAGCCTCTGAAGGGAAGCCGGTAGGAATCGTGTTATATGGTGCTTTCGCCACTGCTGTAGGTATATCCATTTTATTTCTTGACAAATAATAAGATTTGGTTTTACACATATGGACGGAAAAGGGTTGGCCTTTCCTTCATCGAGAACAACATAACTGTTAAACGTATTTATCAACGAGTTACAAAAAAAATAAAAGCTTCTGAATTTTCCACGACCTTGGGCTGCAAAAACACAACAAAACAATTGAACCCTTTTATTTTTTGCGATCCGATTGTTCGTATTCCAATATTTATACAAAGTTATGCGTTCAAACTTTCGTCTTTTGTATGGTATAAAATAGAGGAATCCAAAGGTCCCCTAGTTGTTTTAGTCCCCATTCCCCATACAAATTCCGTTAGTCAGGGAAGTCTGGGAGGCGATAACGAATCTCTGTCTGCAGGATGCTAAGCTTCAACTGCCTCGCTTTTACATTATTTGCCATTGTTATTTTCGGGTGAATGGAAACGGTTCTAAAAGGTTTTCCGTTTTTGGGTGTTTTGGAAATGGTTTAATACAAAGGATAGGTCTACTAGTAGTTTGTGAACGTTGGCGCTGTTTGAGTATCCGTTTAGTAAGTTATCAATATTCAATCATCTCGGGAGGCCGGGAATTGAGGATGGTAAATTATAATAGCCGAATAAACAACTATCACCGCTTAATCAAACTCCACAACTCGTTATTTAGTTTCCAAAGAAAAAAAATATTTAAAAACAGAAAAGTTTCCATACCGGAAAATAGAAGGTAACTCTAGGGAATCCACAACAAAAGCTATTTCGTTTTCCGACTTGCGCGCCGCCACGTGTCTAATAGTTATTTGATATCTTATACCACAAGGGTAATAAGCCAATAGTCGGCGAAAATGGAAATATTATTTTTAACTAGCTTTTGCCCGCAGCTTCGCCCGCGTGGATGTCGGAAAATATCCCACGGCAACGTACCACTGGGATTAAAAGTACCCCATGTGTTAATCCAGGTTAAAAACTATCTGTGTGCCAAATTTCATCTAAATCCGTTCATCCGTTCATACGTTTTAGATCCAATCCGGAACATTCATCCAGGCAAACAGAGAAACGGACAAAAATTAAAAATTACTATTTTATTATATATATAAATATTGACAGAAACTAAATACTTACTAATAAATAGATGTGTTTCTTTTTTTATTCATATTAACATGGGACTGATAATATCATGTCACTATTTAGACAGTAACAAAAGTGCTAACAACTGTTTAGGGGTGAATTGTTTTTAGCACCAAAAACATACTGAGCACGAAGTCCTAGGAGATACTTCCCAGAGGCGAAGCGTGCTAACAACTCCATTCCTACCGGCTTCCCTTTTGAGGATCGGAAGAGTAACTTCACCTACCACCATTGAAAAATAGCACATTGAGTAATGTCTACGATTGACAAGTAATATATATTCCAACAACAACACAAAATGTTCCAAATAAGCCGGCGCCACAACGTGGTAATCATATTTATATGACTTTTTGTAACTGAACATTTTCTTCTTCGGCTTCCCCCTACGAAATGTCAAGCCTCGCCCCTGCTACTTCATCATTATCATCATTGATCACCATCCACAGCCACTGCTGGACATAGGCCTCTCTTATCTTAAAGAAAAATAAACCATAACTACTGTGTCGTAAATCACACAATGTCAATCCTACCATGTTATTTTTCATTCTGACGTGGTGAGGACAGGACTGATTTATTAATGTTTGTGAAAATTTTTCCGGTTCCGTGCCTTTATTTTTGAGTTTGTTATTTTTGGTAAATGTTTTGAATACCATGTTCTGACTTCTTGTGTTCTGATGTCGAATACTATGTCGTAGGTTGATCAATAGTCTTATGTAAGGTTAAGCGGAGTTTTATAACGAAGTAGCAATGGCAGGTGGAACAGATGTTAAACGGCAATAACATCGGGACGTACCTAATTTTCCGCCATAGTGGGTGGGGCATATTCATGGGAGTTTTAAGTAGGTACCTATAGTAGTTTCATGAACCTATGCATTGAAATGAGCATAGCAACTTTTATCTTATTCATCGAAACATGTACCTCTATCTGCCTATTGAACTACAATAGATCCCGATAGGTGAACTTTTTAATTTTTTTTTATTTGAGATAGGTTTGCTCTTGACTCTAGTCTAGGTCAGTGATGACAGAGACAAAGTCGACGATGGAGCGAGCTTACCCAGAAGCCTGTTAACTCTCACTTCGTAGAGATCGGGGTTGTATGCGCTCGGAAACACAGACGCATGCAGAGAGTTCCACTCCTTTGCTGTGTGCATCACAAAGGACATTTAGAAACGCTTAGTGTGAATTGGTGGAATAGCAACTAGGCAGGGACGGTAACCTGCAGTGCGTCTAGATGTCCGATGGTAGAAGGGGGCAGGCAGAATGAGGTCGTGGAGTTCTCGAGCACACTCACCGAAGTACAATCTGTAGAAGACCGACAAGCAGGCAACCTTGCGGCGATGAGCCAAGCTGTGAAGCTTGGCATCCACCAGTCTTACGAACTTCTATCGAACAATTAAAAGTCACAAAAAAATACCATAGTACAAGGTTGTACACACATTATCAGATAACCCACATCCACATAAAGAAGACAACAAATAAAATATTTGTGCGAATTTGCCTACGTCTAATTCAAATGGCAATATGGCTGTAAATCATTTTGTACACACGACTACATATCAAGCTATACATTTCCAGTATAAGTTGATCTCGCATTGTATAGGATTTCCGTACAATGAGAAGTCTGCTTATACTGGAAATGTATAGCTTGATATCTAGCCGTGTGTGCACCCAAAATGCAAGTGCGGGGGAGCGCCAACAGCATGCTGGCCGCGCTCGCGGAAAGGCTTGATTCTTCCACCGTGGAATGATAAAATAATGTAATTTTAATTTAGGATGCCTTTTATTCTAATTTTATTTTTAAACTAGCAGTGCCCCGCGACTTCGTTCGCTTGGAAGTCGTAAGATACAAAATATACTAAAATAACAGCCACATTTTAACCTTTAAGTTCTGACGTGGTTTAGTCATATCATAAATGGTGACGTGACGTATGTCAGACGACTTAGTAAATAATAGAAATGGATTATTTTTATTAACTGATTTGCATAATTTTTACTTATATTATGATCTGATCGACTGAATGATCGACGTGTTCAATCCCGAAGCTACAGGGAAGAGCGCGGGTGTATCTTTAAAGGCTTTGAAATACGGCTTATATTTGTGAAGTCACCGTCTATGAGACACCCACGTCAGTAGTTAAAGGTTAATAAAACTCCCCCCCCCCCCCCCCCGACCCGCCGCGTTGCACCGCCCGCTCGCGCTACTACTTCATTTTCGCTTAGTGTTCTTTCTGACTTTTTCTTTTTGCTCGGCTCCTAAGGGTCATAGCGTAATGTTAAATAGCCTATAACTATCCTCGAGAATTGGACTACCAAACGAAAAATAATTTTTCAAATCAGACTTTTTCAATTTTTTTGCGCGGAATCCTAATTATTTTTCTAAAATGAAAGTAGCCTAAGTTACTCCACATAACATCAGCTATCTGCCAGTGAAAGTCCCATCAAAATCGTTCCAGTCGTTTCTGAGATTAGCCGGAACAAACAGACAGATAGACAGACAGATTTTTTTTTAAACTGCTTTTTTATCGTATAGGTATACTTTCTTATGCATTTAGTAAAAGTTGTTATTTTGACATTACAAACAGACACTTCAATTTTATTTATTTGTATAGATTGTATGTAATTTTAATTAATGTGACTGTGTGTGTTCTATTATGAGTCTTTGTTACTGGGATTAAATTATTTGAATTTGAAAACCCAATAAGGGTCCAGAATCCATGAATTTATTCCATAAGGTCCAAATGTAATTTATTTGTGAACGCTGCGAGTTGCGAGGGTCTGATAATGAATGTGCCCTTTAAAGTTTGATTCCACTGTTTAATCTGTGGACTAATTTAAGTTTATTAGATTGGCATGTATTAATTTTGTGACGGGTCTCTCTATTTACAGTATTTAGGTAGTATGTGTGTGTTGTGTTTGTTGTACTTTCATAAATGTGTTTATTTACGAAGTTTCTTATGAGAATTCTACAGAATTTTTGTGTGGGAGAGATGATTTTGAGATTCACTTTATTCCGTGCACGTAACTTGGTTAACTAGTTAACTGCTACACTAAAAGAGCATCTAGCAGCGGCGAGGTGTTAATTTTTGTAAGAGAGAAGCCGAAGCGACTACTACTATTGACTGTACCATTTTCCAATAGCGGTACAGTTGCTGATGCGAACCTCCGAAGGGAAGCCGGTAGGAATCGTGTTATATGGTGGTTTCGCCAATGTAGTCTAGTATTAATTTTTACAAAAGTCATTATCTGCCTTTTCCCAACTAAGTTGGGGTCGGCTTCCAGTCTAACCGGATGCAGCTGAATATTTTACATGGCGCTACGGCTATCTGATCTCCACAACCTAGTAAATAAATAAATAAGTCTTCACGAATCAACATTGTGGTGTGTTTGTTTCTCGCTATATCTAGATTGGCAGAGATCTTCTCAATAGCCCCTTATTTTTAGTTTAGTTTATTAAACAACTCAATCTGAGCATGTTATGAACGTTTCTATATCGGTAAGTGCGTGGAAGGCATACCTATGTCACTTAGCTAAAACAACCACCAGGAATACCCTTTCAAGATTATCATTTACCTGTAGCATAATCCTATATAAGTTGAGCTGTACGATTACTGACAGATGCTTGCACTGACTGGACAGGTCCACTCAATCTGTGTGGTTCTTTCCTCAAAAGACCATTTCAGACACCAACCTACATGGTTTTCACATGATCTGACCAAGATTATGTCTGGACTTTAAAAGAGACTGTGACCTCTGAGTTTGTTTCGGCCTTTCTTCTCAAAGTAGTCAGATAGGAAACGCCGGCCTCATCTAGTTTAAAAAAAAATGTTTGACGTGTAAAAGTGTTTGTATAAACCTACTTACAGAAATAAAATCATTTATTATTTATAATGTAGTAAAACTATCGAACGATTCTCTCAACAGTATCTTGGAATAAGTCACCTGGTTCTCTGCTTTACCTTTTAATTTTCTGCTTAACAAAGCATAGCACAATCTGCCTATAATGTCCCACTGCTGGGACACAGGCCTCCTCTCTGTGAGAGGGAGTGGACCGTAATACACCACGCCGGCCCAGTGCGGGTTGGTAGATGTCACATGTCTTCGAATTTTTGGCTCTCGGACATGCCGGTTTCCTCATGATGTTTTTCTTCACCATTTTGAGAGCAGCGGTGATGAAATCATTTACATAAAGTAAGGCGCCTGGGTTCAAATCCACGAGCTACAACTCGAAAGTCGGGGCCGTTAAGTTCGCGTTATTATGATGTAACTAGTTTGTTATCTAAATGGTTTGGAGTATTAAGTAGTTCGCTAAACGGTTTCGGTAACTCTCTTGTTGACACGTTATTACAAAATTAATTATGAAACTTAACAGACGTTCTTGTTGCAATTTACAAGTTTATGTATTAAAAACAGTTTTAGTATAAAACCTGAAAATACTGGTATTCAGCTGCATCCGGTTAGATTGGAAGCTGATACCAACAAAGATGAGAAGAGGCTAAGCAGATGATGTTGAAGTAGAATAGTTTTAGCTGTTCTGTTTCATGAAGGTAAGGATATGAAAATAAGTCATCAGTCAAAATCAGTTAGAAACACACTTAATTATTTACCACGTGTTTGTCTCCTGTAGGTATTGATTAAACTTAAAATTAATCCGTTGTATGATTTATCGTAAGGGCGGGTCCACACCAGCACACGCGCACGAACCGTGCACGCTAGGCGCCTCGAATGGTTACGGACGCGTCACATTCTATGCGCGCGCGCATGTTGCGAACGGTTCACGAGCAAGGATCGACACCTGCGCAATTGAAGTTCACGCGCACGAACCGTGCTCACTACGTGCCTCAAACGGTTAGTCAGTACATGTACACGGCATGCACGCGTTGTGTTTTGAGTGTTTCTTGCACACGAACTACTCGCTAACCGCTCGCAAACATATCCAAAGGTGTCCATACTATGTTCCTAAGATGCACGCGAACCGCACTGTTCGTGCGCATTCGCAGATGTGGACCCGCCTTAAACAACAAAAGAATCAGCTTGTATGTTTTGTGGAGCAACACCTCAATACTAGACGACGCTTATCTTCTGCTGTGAAAAGCTAACAGACAGACAGAGTTACTTTCGCATGTATAATATTAGTTTAGATAACTCTAATTTTCACATACCTGGAGGCCATTCTTGCCCATAAACGAAGATCTCGGACCTGGCGATATCCACCCGGTTCCATGTAAGCGCCAATGAAAGCTGTTCGCTTGGAGACAGATGCTGTGCTCTGAACAATGCTGTCAAGATGACCTGGTCCAACTCTTGGACCTCGCCACCTTCCGCACGCTCCTGGATTCGGAACACCGTGATCTGGGGAAGAAGATTATTATTATTAGATAGGTATGGTAAGTTAAGCAGAAAATGCCAACCCACAATGGCCCCGTGGTGGATTATACGGTATTTTGTTATGGGGACGGGCTGCAGATATTGATTCTATCTTTATTCTGCAAAAGAGGGCTGTCAGAGCCATCTATAACCTCCGCAGTCGCGAATCTCTAAGGGAACTGTTTAAATAAATTAACATCATGACGGTGCCTTGTCAATATATATATGAAAATATATGTATGTTAGAAAAAATCTACATCTTTTTAGTAAGATAAGTGATCGGCATAATTTTAACACTAGAAATAGGAACAAATTAGATCAACCACGTTTCAGATTATCTAAGGTACACACTTCTTTTATGGGGTACTGTGTAAAATGTTATAATAAATTGCCTCTCGATATTCTTCAACTAAATGAGAAGCAATTTAAAACATGCATTAAACGCACACTATGTAGACAAGCATATTATAGGTTGAATGATTATATCGTAGATAAAAATGCTTGGCTAAATGCTGGTCCTGCTCCACAGCCACTTGGGCTTTGTTAATTTTTTTTTTTTTTTTTTTGTTTGGAAGAAATGCGTCCCCTTTTTTTCTGACATTATGTTATTACTATAGACTTATTGACTATATATAGACTATAGATTTAGTGTTTACTAATCTTTTAATTACAATCATTGCAAACTATAGTTTTGTATAAATTAGAAGCATCTTTTCAATTTTGTAAATGTGAGTACCATGGAGCGGTTTTATGTTATGATGTAGGTATGTTGACTTGAAAAAGTATGGCAGTTGAGAGTATGTCATGCTCACTAATATATGTATGTATGTATATGTATGTATGTATGTATGTCTCGCTGATGGTGGCGCGTGTGTTGGATCATTCGGTTCCCTACAAAATGGTTGAGCTGGATGGTGCTGATCCACGCGTCATGTTCGTGAACGGGCGCCGTCAGTGGAGACTGGTCATCTCTTAGCTGCCAGGGCTTATTTTTAATCTTATATTTTAAATTGTTTTAGTTATCTATTTTTTACATTGTTCTCACATATAGAAGCAACAAGAACAATAACAATGTACCTACCCAGGATTTTGTAACAATTTTGATTTAAAAGAGTGTCCATGGAGTTTCTTGCCCATTCTTCTCCATAGAGATCTACGTTTTGGAATGGGCGACTAGCTTCAATTTTCTGACTAACTGACCGACTCTTTGACAATTCAAAAGTGCCTGTAATTGGTTTAATTGAAATAAATGCTTTGAGTTTGAGTTTGAGTTTGAGTATGTTTGGATAATTGTTACTCAATCACGCAAAAACGGCTGAACAGATTTGAATGACATTTGGCATACAGATAGTTTATAATGCAGTCGGAGGCAATAGGTCTTTATTGCTAAATTTAAGAAGATGCCTCCGACTGCATGATATTGTTTGGAGACAAAATAAGATAGATAAGATAATAATTTATTTGTAAAACATAGGTAAAGACATACATATATCTTAAAAATTAGGTAGTGCGCTATGCTTTGCCAATATTGACATACAAATGATGAATATGATTAAAAACGATTAAATGATTGGGCACTAATAAATCTAAAGAGATCTACGTTTTGGAATAGGCGACTAGCTTCAATTTTCTGACTAACTGACCGACTCTTTGACAATTCAAAAGTGCCTGTAATTGGTTTAATTGAAATAAATGCTTTGAGTTTGAGTTTGAGTTTGAGTATAGCCCGCTCCTCTCACAGAGAGGAGGCCTATGTCCCAGCAGTGGGAACGTTATAGGCAGATTGTGCTATGCTTTTGATAAGCAGAAAATTAAAAGGTAAAACAGAACCAGGTGACTTATTGAGAAAATCGTTCGATATGTTTTAGCAAACTAAAGTGGCAGTGGGCTGGCCATGTTTGTCGAAGGACCGATGGCCGGTGGAGCAGGTGAGTCCTGGAATGGAGACCGCGTATCGCCAAGCGTAGTGTGGTACCCCCCAGCTAGATGGACCGACGACCTTAAGAAGATGGCTGGGTCAGACTGCATGCGGAAGGCAGAGGACAGGCCTATGTCCAGCAGTGGACTGCGATAGGCTGAGTTGATGTTTTAGCCTAGGTTGGCACAGGCGATTTTTTCGTAAAAACATACAAAAATCATCCGTCCGAACCTGAGCTAACATGAGTAAGGAGCATTGTGAGTACTGAGAACACCTCACACTCCCAACTCATGGTAGTTGAAGAAGCTGAGGAGCTTTAATCGGTAGGAGCACGAGATAGCCCTCTTTTCTCCCAAACAGACGGCACTTACATAAGGATTTCCGCACGGAAAAAATATAATTCCGACGTTCTATAGGAGCGTTAGACTAAATGTTATCTTTCGTGGAACCTCTTATCTTATTTTCACCGTATTTCATTAAATCGGTACGCACCTATAAAAGGCTTTTGAAAGGAATTTGGCTTTTTAGGATTAAAATTATTCAGTTTGAATGAAAAAGGCTTTTCATTTCATTAAACGCCTGAAAGGAATCAGGGGCGGCCATTCATGTTAATTAGATATTATTTCAATACCTATTTTGTTATACTCCTGCTTTTCATTTAACGTACAAATAAAAGCGAAAGGGTCAACAACCTAACCTCAATAAAATTAAACTCTGTAATCACCTCGGAATTTTAATGGTTTATTCTAATAAACCCGTGAAACGCAAAGAATTTGACGGAGGGCTTGCTTAGGTCGGCTACTGACCTTGAGAACCTGCCTACTTAGAAGTCGGACGATGTCCTTAAGAAATTGATACAAATTGGACTGACCCTTGGTTTTATTATTCTAATAGATTTTTATTGATGGGATCCAGTCGTGGAATTGGCTCGCATAAACAAAAAGGTCGAAGGTTACATCACGAAGATAGTAAGGACACGAAAGGTGACCCATATGTTCGTCTTTTGTCTTTAATTTATTAGGTACACTAGTGACCCGCCCTTGCTTCGTACGGGTGGTAAACTACTGAAGTGGCGACATGTTGTCAAAACATCGAGATTTAAGTTAAATATTAATAACCTATACAAATAAACCTTCCGGAATAAATTTTCTTAATCATAGTGAGACCCTTTGTTGTACAGTTTAGAAGAACCAAGCGGTCACACAGACAGATATGAAAAGTGACGTTATTTTAAACATATAATTTATTATGTATTACAATAAACATGCAATGCTGTTCGTTGGTAAGCGCATCAATTGTTCGTAATACTGTGAATCAGGTTCTTACAGAAAGGAAAAGTTGTCGGGAAAACTTAAAGTGCATTTTCTATGGGAATTTTGTATGAAATTTCTATAGGACAATATCTGTCTGACCAGCTAGTATGTTAACCGGTGAAAAGCTCCCTAACATAACAGATCGCTGAAGTCTTTTGGTGACTGCTGGTGGTGCTATGACTAATATCTATATATAGAAAGAAAGAAAGAAAAATAGGTTTATTTGTCACAGAAACACGTGCATACAAAACGATAAGAATAAACAGAAAAAATAAAACAAAATAGAACCACATTATAATCACGAGCTCAAAACAGAAATAGTCGGAGGCTGCACGTCATGACTGTGACAAGAAGGCTTCCACTCAGCATGATGCTGTGCTATGAGGGACCCACAGCACAGCGCTGATTTTCAGTGGTTACCCGAAAAAAGACGTACGGAAATCAGGTAGGTCGGTCAGGATATATGTTGATATAGGTACCGACTCACATTGCTCTGTCATTATTAGTGGCCACTGGCTATCGGGCCTTGAGTGCATAGCTTGCGTGTTCTGTGCTGAGCTCACGCAAAGCGTCGTTCGTCCACTCAGTAATAGGACTCGCCCATCAAGGAGCGCTGTCCCAAATTAGACGCATTATTAATTTATTATACATACAACAAAAGGTATTATATTTGCATGATTCTCAGTTTTTTATCCGCGTTAGACATAACTTTACAAATTAATTACTCTATGTAGTATAAACATTATCTGAAATATTCACATATTAAGTAGTTATTAGAAAATGCTCTAATTTAACATATATTTTTTTCCAAATCATCAACACTACTCGTTTAGACGTGATCTTCAGTTTAAAATTATTAAAAGTCGGTTATCGTCGCCTACGTATGTCGATTTTGTATCAAACTTTTTGTTTTCCCGAAAAATCCTTTAAATAACTTTATTCAACAAAATTTTAACGTTTAGATAAATCCCAAATAATAATCTTAATTTAGACTACCACAACATTTAACTGCTGCACAAAAACAAAACACACAGCGAGTAGTAAACAGTCACATAATGTCAGGCCACCAATTATAGGTAATGTCAGCCATCCATCATAACCACAACCACAAATTATTACGGCTCATAGACCGAACAAACAGTTGTTTACGAAAATCCCGACACGAAAAACTAATCACGTTGGTGAAACAAGAAGAAAAGTAACAAACAAAAAGTATTTTTAATGCAGGTCGGACAACTTACAAATAATTTAGAAAATGGTGGACTATTTTTTTACGGATAAGAGATACTTTCTACGCTCAATGTCATGTAGGTAGGTTAGTTAGCTATAACGATTTTCCGGACGCAAACGAGACACAATAGAAGTTTTAATGTTATTACTGCTATAGCCGTGTAGTGTCCTAAGTTAAGCCGAAATTACATTACGAAATTAGTTACATAAAATTATAGGGCGACTTTTTCGTACAATTAGTGTGCGGGCGGCGGGAGCGCCTGGCAGGAGCGTCAGTCGCTCCCCCGCGTGAACCATGGGACTGTCACCAACGAAAAATTCGCCCAATAGATTTATGTCATTTCATGTCATTAATTTCGTAATGTAATTTTGGTTTTAGAGTATGAGTAGGTAAATTTAGAAATTACGTTGAAAGTGACAACATTTCCGAACGCAGAAAAAATGTTTACGTATTTTTGTTGTAAATGAAAATCAATTAAGTACCAGTATGAAAGAAATCTCATACCTTTTTGTGTATTATTAGATTACACCTACATATTGACGGATCTTGCAGAAAACTATTATAATAAAAACATTTAATAATATGTCGAAATATTTAAAACAGCAATTTTTAACTAAATTAAAAATCTATCTTCCTTCTATTTTTAAATCTGCGTCTGGCGCCATAGACAATTTCATGCGTTCGCTCTATGAATCTTCATATCTATTTTTGGCGTTATTTGTATGTTTATTCTTCATTGCCAGCATTTCGTTAATTCAATTTCATTATTATGTCGAAAATCGACAATACATCGACTATTCAGTCTCACCTAATAACAATTTAATTCACTGTATTGATTGACCCTCAACTATAACAAAATTGCTATTTCAAATTGGAAACTTTAAATGAAAGCCATCACTAAATGGTTCCGAACATCAAACCTATTTGCGGCCAAGTAATACGCGAATTGGAAAATTAGTTTTTAATGAATTTCTGTGGCAAGGGCTACGGAAATGTTTCAGACAGCCACAACTAAGTAATTATGAAAATACTAAAATAGTATGCTTTCCATTTTATTATAATCTATTTTAATATTATTAGTTTTAAAAAGAGCGTTCTTTATTTTGATAAGTAGGTACGGCCAATGAGGCCGACACAAATCATTTATTTGCAATCGCAACACACGGCATACACATTTTAAATAATAATATACTTTTTAAATGACCAAAGAGTGATTTATTAAATTTCAATTGGTTTCTTAAAAAGCTGAAACAAAAATCGAAGTTTAAAGAAGTAGGTAAATTAATTCAATTAAACCGTTCTTTAAAAAAATGCTTGTGTTAATTAAGTTAGCGGAGCTTCCGCCAAACTTTTGTGGGTAAATTACTTCGTCTACTTTATCAAGTTCAAAGTTTGCAAAAGTTATTTGTGCCATGAAGTAGCGACGTATTTTTTTATTGTCCTACATTTCTTCCTTCTTTCATTAATACTGGATACGAATGGATAGGATAGTGTCATGATTTCCAAATATTAAATAAGATTTGTAGTGATTTTAAATACTAAATATAAAATTGAAGAAAGTCTGTGATTCGTCTCAAAATGATTTTTGTATCAGTGTAGTCATGAAGTTTATTAAAAGTAAGTCATTTGACAGTTACCGTAAACGTAATGGTTAAAACGGAACGGAATGGAAACATGATGTTTGGAGCGTCGCGTCGCGTCGCCTAGGTTTTAACCGATTTCAAAAATGGAGGTTCTCAATTCGTCGCGTTTATATTATATACTGGATGATTTTTTTACCGTTTCGAAATGTTTACAGGGTGTTTTACCCATGAATATGAACAACTTTCACTACGGGACCAACTCTGAAATCACGAAAAAAAAATCTGCTGATTCATACAAAAGTTCAATACCTATTCGACCAAAATGTATGAATCAGCTGATTTTTTTTTCGTGATTTCAGAGTTGGCCTCATAGTGAAAGTTGTTCATATTCATGGGTAGAACACCATGTAAAAATTTCGAGACGGTAAAAAAAATCATCCAGTATTTTTTTTTTAAGTTAGTTCTCATCGAGCCTTAGAACCGAAAGATTGTCTCCAAGAAATCTATTTTATATTGAGTAATTAAACAGTTTGTTAAATATTGCTAAATAAAAGTTTGTATGTGTGAAAGAATAGAAATAGAGACACGTTGGAAAAGGCGTTTTCATTTCAATAAGATGAAAGTTCTTTCTGCAAGCACCACATTGAAAACTCGCAGGACTTACGCCCGATTTCTGGAACGAAAACTAACGACGAGTCAAAATTAGACGCAAATCAAGCGATGCGATTGGTTGTTGACAATTCAGTCAACCAATGACGGTAGTTGACGCGTGCTAACAATTTGTCAGCAAATTTTTTGGCGTTAGTTACCTATTTGCAATATTTCAAGTTTGTTTTGGTCTATGAATTTATTTTATTAGTCTAAATTGAATGTTTACTGGGGTTGTTTTCAATACTTACAACTAAGTATTGCACTTGCATCAATCAATTGTCATGGCCCAAAATTGTCCTTTGAATTTCAATCATGTGTGTAATTGGTTGTCAATCATCCAATATTAATTAACAACGTACCTACGCCGTGTCGAGGTGAGGAACAATGACAGGTGATAAGTAGGTACATGAGTTCTCTTTAGATTATTTTGCAATGTCAGTGCAGGTTTTTGCTTTAATATTGTAAGTGTCTTTAAGTACATATTTCTCCCATTTCTTCTCTTATACATTAATTCAATCATTAATTAAATGTTTATTTGTTTATACCTATATATATATATATATTCGCCATCGTAACAAATAATTATGTAGGTACTTACAAAATTATAATAGGTTATTAGAATCAGTAATACAACTAAGTTAGAATTGGCCTCAAATGTCAAGATTTCATGAAATAGTCATTCAATAGGGCAATTTGAACTTTGATTTTGAATTTAAAATCGTCAGCATAGTTTCTTATACACGCATTTTGATCCCAAATCCTTTGATCCAAAGAAAACTTTTTCATCCTTTTTTTTACCTTTGAGAACTGAAACCAGCTCTCAAAGGTTGAACTATAGATACTTTTGCCCAATTTTGTGGATGCTACTGCCATCGTCGGCGTCTAGACATTATTTAATTTTGAAAAGAGCGCCAGTATGAAGGGTTTAAACTTAGGCATCGTCCTTTTGATGTCACCCTGAAAAGGTTTTTGGGAGCTCAGATTTGTTGGCGGTGGGGGTTTAAACGGATAATTTTGTAAGGTAACTAACTAAGGGTACGAGTTAATTTCACCAAACTGTTCATAATCGGACATTAGTAAACCAGCCATTAAAATAAACATCGATGTTAAATATACGTTCCACCAGAAAAAAATAAACACCACATTAAGACTTAGTTTCACCATACCATGTTAGTTAGTTTAATCTTCTGTTAAAATGTTAACCGGACATTAAGAGTAGCGAGTGTTTCACCATGCGCATGTAATATAGAGAAGTTATTCTAGAACAAAGACGTTTTACAGCAAGATAAGATTTATATTCCACAAGCACAGTGGCAAGCGTAAGCTAGCTTTACTAAATACAGGTAAGCGCTAAGTATTTATTGCAGAAACGTGTTCGGAACGCGGTGAAAACTTTGTTTCACTTACCCTGCAGTTTTCTTGGCTATATATTATTACACCTGGTTAAATAATAAAAACTTTATTAGTACTAACCTTATTTATCTTGTAGTCTATATAAAATGCAATTATACTCAATGTGCAATTAGCCATCAGCAGGTGTCTCTACTGCTATTTGGTTTCCTAACCCTCTCCCACTGCTGTTTTCTTTCCTAACCCTCTAGCCTACTGCTATTTTGTTTCCTAACCCTCTAGCCTACGGCTATTTTGTTTCCTAACCCTCTAGCCTACTGCTATTTTTCTTCCTAACCCTCTAACCTACTGCTATTTTGGTTTCCTAACCCACTTCCACTGCTGTTTTGTTTCCTAACCCTCGAACCTACTACTGTTTTGTTTCCTAACCCTCTTCTACTGCTATTTTGTTTTGTAACCCTCTTCTACTGCTATTTTGTTTCCTAACCCTCTAACCTACTGCTATTTTGTTTCCTAACCTGAATAGAGCCGTTAGTAACGATACCTCAAATTGTTGTTTATGTATTTAAATCTAAACTAATGGTGCATTGGTTAAGGGTCTGTGGATTTGTAGCAGCTTCAATCATTCGCAACGCAAAAGGTTTTAGGTATTCATTAAATTAAAAGAAGTAGCTTCTTAAAAGAAATGAAGAGATTATTTTTCCGAAACAAGCTAATGAATGGAAGAATAAATTAAAACATGGCAACTAAAAATAAATGTTCTGATAAAGCTCATCCAGTATCGTTGTGAAGGTAATATACAATAAAATGCAGTAGTTAATGCGTCCATAAACCCTTTCAGTAAACAGTCATTTCTGAAATTATTTAGCAGTAAAATGATACCGTAAAACTCGACACTACAGCGCATAAATTGCTTTTAACAAAGGCTTTTTAATTTGTGTAGAATTATTATGTAGAATTAAAATTATTTGTGTAGTTATTAAAAACGACGCCATGTTTGATATTACTGAATACATTTTCCGAACGGTGTATCCACTTAATATACTCTCTAAGCCACAAAGGTGTTAATTTGATACGGGTGTCCCTATCCTTATAATTCGGGCACAGTTCCAATTTCGGACTGTAATTGGGAAAATAATAGAAAACCGCTACTATTGTTACCCGGCTTAGTAATCAAATCAACGTAGCTAGAAGGGTAAGCAAAACTTATTGACTTTTAGGTGTAGGTAATAGGTAGGTACACGAAATATGTTTGTTAAACAAATTATATTTAAAATTAGCTTTTGTAAATATGAAGATAACCAGTTTAGCAGATAATTTGATGTACGAAATGAATCCGCAATATATGCAGAATTTTAAACTAGAAAAAGTGTAATTTAAACGGTAAGTTTCAACTTAACACAAAGCGAAATGTAACAAGAGTGACAATAAAAAGTGCAGGGCCCAGAATGTCTCCCTGCGAAACGCCTTCGTTTGCCGCCGCCCCGGGTCGTCCATTAAACTTGCTAACGAGACAAGCCCATCAATTGGACCTTTCCATTATGCTGCAAACTATCTTACAAGGAGACGATGATATTTTTAAACTGAATACTTCATTACTGCTATGATTAACATTCTCTGACGTTGTTAAAAAAACTAAAAATTTGAATGCTGGTTGCGAGTCGTTTTAATTTTAGTTCTGCTCCTGGTTTTATAATGGTATGTCCGTTGTTTGTTCGCGCTTGGCTTGAAATTGTAATTACTAAGGTGGAGGTCTCTTCATTTCGTGGTGACACTCGTTTAAATTATGAGAGAAGATTTTTAAAAAATGAGATTGTTTAGACGACATTGTTTGTTTTATTGGTATGCAATAATCTGTAATAATAAATTTCATTTTCCGGCAAACGTTATCGAAACAGAATTAAAACGACATCAAAATGTTAATTTTGTCGTAATTATTTATTTATTAATTGTCAACGAAAACGAGTGTGTGTATAATGTTTCATTTTATATTAATTTGAAACAATATTTTTGTTTTAATAATTAATTAAAAAATAAATTATGAATTTCGCATCAAGCTGGCTACATTATTATTATTATTAAATAATTAATAACGAAGGCTCAACTATAGATTTTTCTTTTGGATATTTATATTTCTTTATTTAATTAGCCTAATCGGAGAAATTACGTTTTGTTCGGTAGATTTTTCTACCAATAATTTACCAACACCACAATCCTTAAAATCAAGTTTTATTTTTATCTTGCATTCATAGGTTATGAGCAGTGGTGGCCCAGTAGTAACGGCCGCGGCCGCGACTTACGAGTTGTAGGTCATTGGTTCGAACCCAGTTAGGCGCTTTACTTTGTGTAAATTATTTCTTCACCACTGCTCTCAAAACGGTGAAGGAAAACATCGTGAGGGAACCGGCATGTCCTAGAACCAAAAATTCGATGACCCGCACTGGGCCCGCGTAATGGGTTACAGCCACACAGGAACATTATAGGCTGATTTATCATCTTGCTTATTTTTTTTATATGACGGTTAAAAGTTATTCCGATATTATTTACGGAATAAACAATTTCATTTCATTTCGTTTCATTTCATGTTTCTAGAGAAACAATAGTAAAGCCGTGCAGACTCAGAGCAGGATCTGGGTCAAAATAAATTGAAACGTCAGGCCTTGAAAGAGGTTTAACTTATGAAGGAGCAAGGTGGCAACCTACCATTATATATTATCTGTGGGCCAGATGAATTTGTCTCTCATAATGCGGTAGTTTTTCTCGACATTTTTCTTGGACACTTTTTAGGACTTAAAAATTGTTTTCAAACATAAAATTGATAAACAATTACAATGTTTCTGTGATGTATAAACAAATTACATTACGCAGTAAAAGCAGTAAAGCTTTCTACTAAGTGTGGGCACATTTAGTAGGAACCTTCACTGTTTATGTATGATATGCGAGTGGTGGTACAGGGTGGCAGGGACATCAATGCGCAACCTGTTACCACGGATTCAGTACATGATTCTGAACCCCCTTTTTTTGGATGGGAAACCGTTAAATGACTTCTCCCGCTCTGGACGGAGCGGGAGGGCGTGTCAGACTTTTACTGACTAAAACCCACCCGTTTTCCTTTAGTTGCCTGTTCCGGGGCCACGGTAACTCTTTCGAACATCCCGCATTCTGGACGCCCTGCGTTGAAATTTTTCGATAGTTATTTTAAAAAAGATACTATTCCATACATTTTCACCGCGTAGGTATTGCACTTTTAAAGGAAGAAGCAGATTAAAAAATAATAATAACCGGCGAAAGATTTCAAAGCAGAGGGGTCCAGAATCATGTGAGTACTGAATCCATGGTAACAGGTTTTGCGTTGAGGCTGCCATCCTGTATTTATGATGGTGCTTTACTATTGAGGTATTTAAAGGCGCTCTTCGTAGTTATCGCCCTATCTGCAAAACTTTACCTGACTGACATTGATTGGGATATTTCCGTCTACAGCATTCATAGGTCCATTCAATTCATCGATTCATCTCAAGTGTTAAGATTACGGTCAGACATATCCTTCTGTAGAATAATATAACCTAACTAGCCGCATCCTGGTCATGTTCGATACCGAAACTAACATACTAAATAACATACAATTACGATGAATGGACCAGGCTTGTATTCAACGTGGCCCATTATAGACACCCTTTTATCACCGCCTAATTACTCGCCGTACATGGATAGATACGGACGTAATTATTTGTGTCCACCCTATGATTTCACCATAATAGACAATGACGACGATGTCCACAGTAATAATATTGTTGAGACAAAAATGACAGGTACCTACCAACATACATATACAGGGTTACAGGGAAAGTCGTACTGAATATTAAAGGAGGTTATTATTCAGGTCATTTCTGATGATTTTGATTCTGAAATAAAATGTCCGAAACTTAACCGTTATGGAGATATTAAATTTTAAAGATTATTTTTAAAAATCCTTTATTTTTTGGCTTTTAGTCGTTTTCTTTGGGATTAGAGCTCCTAGAGTCGGTTTTTTTGATGTATCTAGTTAGAAGACATGTCCATTAATAAAAATGATCAATAGAAACTGAACCTACTACTAACAGCTTAAAAAACTGCTCGACAACGGTTAGCATTATGAATTTTCTAATGTGTGTGTGTTGTATATATGTAAAATTATTAGTAAATGTACAGGGAAAAAATCCATACTAAAAAAGCAAAACACACACAGAACACAGAAGGTTGGCTTCATACAACGAGCGAAAACGCACGCACACCTAGACACGCTTCACGTACAGCGAGTGCAAGCGGACTCGCGACTGGCATTTATATGAGACAGTTTAAGATCTCCATAGAAACATGACTATGTCTGTGTGCATGCGCCTGTTTTCGCTCGTTTATTTATTGTATTTATTTACATATTTAACCATTTAAGCTCACACATATAAACAAACAAGAAGAAAAGGACCGAAGAATACGTACAAAGGTAATGCTTATTTCTAGAGAAATCTCTTCCAGCATATCTGCGATAGGAAAGTAGATAGAGATGTAGACAACGTGTGTAAGAGCGCGTGTGCTCGTTGTATTGAGCTGACCTTCTGTAACTTTCTATTTTGTAGTAAAAGCTTTTCGTGATATATAAAAATGGTGGATGTTAAGCATTGAATGCGGGCAGGTGGAAATGACCGTTGAATTATGAAACTTATGGGTAAATAGTGATTAAAATATATGAATAATTTTACGTAACTACATGCATTAGAGGGTGGTATTGCTTATGATAAGGATGTTACGATGTTATTACAGTCACGAACATTTACAGTTAAATCAAGTTTGTTATTGTTCATACAGTCATCGAAACGTATAGTAAACTAAAAATAAGTAAAGTAAAGAGACAGTTTAGAATTTCATAGGTATAAGTGCCAAGTCAGGACGCGGAAGGCGGAGGACAGGGTGTTGTGGCGCAGCCTGGGAGAGGCCTAAGTATGTCCAGGACGCGGAAGGCGGAGGACAGGGTGTTGTGGCGCAGCCTGGGAGAGGCCTAAGTATGTCCAGGACGCGGAAGGCGGAGGACAGGGTGTTGTGGCGCAGCCTGGGAGAGGCCTAAGTATGTCCAGGATGCAAAAGGCGGAGGACAGGGTGTTGTGGCGCAGCCTGGGAGAGGCCTAAATATGTCCAGGACGCGGAAGGCGGAGGACAGGGTGTTGTGGCGCAGCCTGGGAGAGGCCTAAGTATGTCCAGGACGCGGAAGGCGGAGGACAGGGTGTTGTGGCGCAGCCTGGGAGAGGCCTAAGTATGTCCAGGACGCGGAAGGCGGAGGACAGGGTGTTGTGGCGCAGCCTGGGAGAGGCCTAAGTATGTCCAGGACGCGGAAGGCGGAGGACAGGGTGTTGTGGCGCAGCCTGGGAGAGGCCTAAGTATGTCCAGGACGCGGAAGGCGGAGGACAGGGTGTTGTGGCGCAGCCTGGGAGAGGCCTAAGTATGTCCAGGACGCGGAAGGCGGAGGACAGGGTGTTGTGGCGCAGCCTGGGAGAGGCCTAAGTATGTCCAGGACGCGGAAGGCGGAGGACAGGGTGTTGTGGCGCAGCCTGGGAGAGGCCTAAGTATGTCCAGGACGCGGAAGGCGGAGGACAGGGTGTTGTGGCGCAGCCTGGGAGAGGCCTAAGTATGTCCAGGACGCGGAAGGCGGAGGACAGGGTGTTGTGGCGCAGCCTGGGAGAGGCCTAAGTATGTCCAGGACGCGGAAGGCAGAGGACAGGGTGTTGTGGCGCAGCCTGGGAGAGGCCTAAGTATGTCCAGGACGCGGAAGGCAGAGGACAGGGTGTTGTGGCGCAGCCTGGGAGAGGCCTATGTCCAGCAGTGGACTGCGATAGGCTGAGTTGATTGATGGAAATGCCGAGTGCAATTCGGAAGAAAACATCTAGCAATAAGAAGCCTCATGCCTCCTGTTAATGCAACTTTAATCGTGAAACAAAACAGTTCCTTGTTTCAATCGTCAAAATAATCACTCAATGGAAATAGTTAGAAAAAGTTGCAATCAAAGAGAGATGATCTCGTTGTCCTCGTTAAGTTGGATTTTTTTATACTTAAGAATAAGTTTCCGGTGCTTAAACTTGTCTCCATTTATATTGTTTCTTATTCTCCGTTTCATTTGGGTACAAAACCTTTGAACAACCACTCATTATGTTGTTAAACATGTAAATATTCTGTAAAAGAAGATCAGCCTTTTCTAGATACACACAACAATTCTTATTTATTTATTTATTAAAACTTTATGCACAAGTAAAAAAGAATACCGTACAAAGGCGGACTTAATGCCTGAGGCATTTTCTACCAGTCAACCTTAGGGTGATGCAGAGAGAACACATGGCAGGTGCAACATAAGGGATAGATAACACAAAAATAACTATAAAATACAAGAATAAATACATAGATTATATATGTATGTCTGTAATACATATAATCATAATAAACTTTGTAAGGAGAAATAACGATCGGTAGAGGAAAACGAATTCAGCAAATCAGCGCTGGGATGTTTCTGCCAACTTTTTACGCTCACTTTAAAAAACTTTTTGCTATAAAAACACCGACTTCCAAAAAAAAAAACTACAAAATGAAAAATAACTTTAATTTCGGAAGTCAGTGTCTGGTTTTGTATTTTAATTTTTTTCCACCGACTTCCGAATTTAAAGTTATTTTTCACTTTGTAGGTTTTTTTTAAGAAGTCGTTGGTTTTTTTTTTCAAAAAAGTTTTTATTTTCACTGTTTAGTTGTGGTATCTACCACACACAAAGACGTATATCACTACTTGTAATGTAAATAATAGTGACAGGAAATTATTACAACATCATCAACATACACGAAGCGGAAAAATACGTATTATTGAAGCTGACTCAAAAACCACTTATAAAAACTTGACTGAATTTATATAAGACCAGTGTGAAAGTATATACCTAATATATCCTTTCAAATAAAAAAAAAAGAATTTTTCAAATCGGTTTATAAATGACGGACTTCTGAGTTAACAATAAAAAAATACAACCGAATTGAGAACCTCCTCCTTTTTTGAAGTCGGTTAAAAAGACAACCGATTGGTTGCCGTGACAAAAAAAAAAGAGAAAGAAAGAAAAGTGTATAAAAACCAGAGCGGAAAGCGGTTAAGTTCCAGAAGTAAAAGCGCTGCAGTAAGCGCTGCAGTAGTTAGTAGTACATATTTTTATTGTGAAAAGTTAAATCCTACATTCCGAAGTATTAAAGGTCTTCCTAAATTACTATAATATAATCACACATTATTCAGCTGCATCCGGTTAGACTGGAAGCCGACCCCAACATAGTTGGGAAAAGGCTAGGCAGATGATGATGATAATCACACATTATTGTAAAAGAGGGATGGCTATATTAACATTTCCCACTGAAGAAATTATCGATGTTTTCCATAAATACGTATATACCTACATCTCGACCAATACAATTTTCATCTTCTTTATAATGTTTGTTGTAATATATATGTACGTACCTACACGAAACGGGTTGCCTATTCTTAACCGGGATCAAACTGAAATTAATATTTATTATTCAATTCCATCATAATTGGCAAGACCTTTTCTCATCTCAAACGAAAGGCCGCGTATTTATAAGGTAAGTACACCGAAAATTCTTTTTTCTCTTTGTTACTTGGTTTTGTTATTTTATATACGTACATCTGTGCGCTCTAATTATTAATTTTAGTTTTAGATATTGTTTCTCAGTAAGTGAATTATGTATGCAATTCTTATGAGAAATAAAGTTGTTCTTAAACCAAAAAAAAAATTCTTGTTTTCTTGGGTCCTTTGATGGTAGCAATTTTTTCCGTGTCGCTCGCGAGCTCGGAACCAGAAAACGCGAAAGTAAGGCCAGGTAAACACGGGCGATTTTTTTTTCGCGCACTGGAGTGATGCGCTGGGGTGCTCTATTGGATTTTCAATGCTCAGCTCAATACCGATAATTGAAAATCCAGTGCGCTATAAAAAAAATATTAAAAATCGCCCATGCGAACCTGTGCTAAATGGCTCTAAATGGCTCGGTAATAGCCGTAAATAATGAATTAAGCCTAATACATGGAGAGGCCAAGCTGAATAGGTAAACCTGGGTCAGATCGACCTGACTGGATACACACATGAAACTGTAAAACTTGCTTCAAATATGCGCGGTCCGTAGACTACGAGGCCGAAAGCTTGGGTTTCCTAGGAGTGCGGTTCTGTCATATCATAACGGCCGTTACGAAAATCTGTCATTTTCACCAGTAACTATTTGACATTGTGTCAAAAAACGCTCTGTATTTAGACAGCCGTTATTGTGTGACCGTTCACCGCTTTCTTAGGAAACCAAAACTTTACATCTACATTCGACACAAAGGGTCAGTCTCCACCAAGCGCTAAAATCCTCGCGGATGCTCGAGCACTTTATAAATTTCACTGAATAAGTAAGGTTAGGAGCACATGATGCGTTGCGGCACCACACCGCAAAGATTTCGCCGTATCGGCGGGCACACGAGCGGTGCGGCGCCGCAACGTTGTTATGTCGCAGCGGCGCCGCCTGTGCCCCAGCAGTGTTGGACAGTCTGTTAATAAAAATGGATCGTAAACAACTGAGCGGTGCCGCTCCGACGTTGCAACGCATTCACCCCTCCCCGCCTCGTCTCGGCGGTTGCAAGTCCGGTGCGGCGCCGCAACGCATCGTGTGACATGCCACAGATATTTCTATGTAAGACGACGCAGGGACACCGCTCCGGCGCCGCGCACGCATCGTGTGCTTCCTCCCGCTCTAACTGTATCAACATTGACTTTAAGTATAACATTCGACGCAGAGATCAAGCGTTTATCAAACGTAATGTCTGCGTCGAATTAAATACTTAAAGTCAATATTGATACAGTTACTTATTCAATGAAATTTAAAAAGTGCTCGAACATCCGCGAGGATTTTTCCGCTTGGTGGAGACTGACTCAAATGATGCGGATTTTACAAATGTGAGCCGTGCCGGAAGGATGACGTGGTGATCAAGTCTACAAGATCAAATTAAATTAGCTAGTGGAACTCGGCAGACGTGAACATCATAAAATGAAAAAAAATATATTTGCAGGGGTCAATGACCGCGGGTGCAGTTACTTGAAATATCAGTTTAAAAATCATCTTTTTTTGTGTAAACTTCACAGACGTGATTGGTATCGACTATCGTTATCTAAATGCAGATTTTATAAACTACTTTTTTGTTTCATCATGTTTAGATACATGTACCCATCACATCTGCGGAGTTTCGCTAGCTAATTTAATTTGACCTAGTATAAAGACCTGACATTCGATTTTTGAAACACCACTCGCTGAAAGTACTGTATAGTTAATTCTCCTTATTTATCCAGCTTTTTGATAGCAAAAATAAACGAAACCGCTTCATATTTACGAGTATAATAGACCCATAAACTCATAATATATTATGTACATGACATACACCTAATAGCGAAGGAAAAAACGTAATCATAATATACGTAAGTACCATATATTATTATGCGAGAGTTCCCATGTTTTTCCAAAGCTAAAATGTATAAGCAGTCCGTAATGTAGGAAGATTTGTTTGCAATAAGAAGATAAACGTTGGTAAAACAATTTGGGAATTTGTTTGTCTTTGATATTCACTCATGTATGAGCCAAGCTCAAGGCGACACCGGACGCGCAGTGGCGCCCTCATCGTTTCTATCTATGTTACGGGATTTGGTTTCCGTACTTAATCCTTCAGGTGGACCATTGTGCGTGGGCCATGGCGGCCGTCGGTGGTTATTCCAACCAGCCCACCTCCCTCCAGAAGTTGATTATGTCTCTTGGTCTGTTTAGAACGTCTTTAAAAGATCTGGGCAACCCGAGGGTTTCTGTTCTGATCTGGGTAGCCCTCATGGTTGTTTGGTTATTTATTTTATTTTAGAATGAAAATTCAGGAAATAAGCATGTTACGTTGTGCTCCACAAGACTATAAGTTGTTATTATTATTATAAACAGTAGTTTACATTGTAAAGTTTTATTATGATCCTTAAAACGGAAAATAGTGGCCACTAAGCTCCGTTTTAAGGATCATAATAAAACTTAACAAAGTAAAACTACTATTTGTAATAATAATAACTTATAGTCTTGTGGAGCACAACGTAAAATGCTTATTATCTGCATTTTCGTTCTAAAATAAAAGAAATAGCTTAAGAAACGAAGCGGGCGCCACTGCGCACCTGGTGTCGTCTTAAGAAAATTAAAGGGTTTTACGTACAAGTTATGCTTAAATCTTGAGCTCGAGAATAGCATATTTCATGAAGATTATACAGGGTGGCAGGGACATCGACGCGCAACCTGTTAACATGGATTCAGTTCAGTATGATTCTGAACCTCATTGCGGTAAAATTTTTCGACGGTCATTAAAAAAAAAATTGATGATCCATACATTTTGACCGAGTAGGTCAAATACACACAGTACACTTTTCTATGAAACAGCTGATTTTTTTAGGTAACCGGCGAAACATTTCTACACTAGGGGTCTAGAATCATGTACTGAATTCATGGTTACAATTTGCGCGTCAATGCCACCCTGTATAAGTTGCAAATTACTGAAAGTGAATAAAATCGATCGCTGGTAAAGTGGGAGTTTAAAAAGTGCTAAGAACTTTCTTCCTTCTTTCGATTTTTTTTTCGTGTTTTTTTGTTGACTAGTTTTTTAAATATGTAGGAAGTTAAAAACTCTGAAAGCTGGCTACAATATACAAGCTAACACTAAAATATACATATTATGTACAACCATATAAAAAAGAGCTTACTGGGCACATAAAAAAAATTCGTCCGCATCGCTGTCAATGGGAAAAGTGCCCGAAAGGCTGGCAGCATTGCCACGAGTTACCAATTGCAGTGCTGATTTTTTGCCCTAAAAATGGGCCAGCACTCTAATAACGTCTAACTGGGTTGATTAAGAAAGAGTTTTACATAATAGCACCTTAATATCATAAGGAGAAATAAAAAGATCTGTAGGTGACTTTCCGAAATAGATTTCCTTGTACCTTTATATTT
The DNA here is from genome assembly GCA_947568875.1 of Fissipunctia ypsillon. Taxonomy (NCBI): domain Eukaryota; kingdom Metazoa; phylum Arthropoda; class Insecta; order Lepidoptera; family Noctuidae; genus Fissipunctia; species Fissipunctia ypsillon. The sequence continues at coordinate 5,601,311 of OX387659.1, read as the reverse complement.
TTTAATCTACTTGCTGGATGTTTTTTAATGTCTAAATACAATTTTTTTCACCTCACAAGCTAGGAAAGATTCTGTTTATCATTCGAAATCTGAGTGCAAAAGTGCATTATCCGCTAGCGTGGAAAGATGTTTATTTTTTTAAATTCGAACCTTTCTATTCAATAATTTTCTATACCGACAGTCCACCGAAAATGCATTAATACTTATTTCATGTTAGTGCGCCAACCTCATTTTTAGAATAATCGCACTGGCGAGCACGACGACTGCATGAAATTAACTTTCAATATTACCAATTTGTAGTAATTTTACTTTTAATTTTTAAAATAAATAAACACTAATTGAATATATTAAGCTGTTTTTCTTGCATGTAGCATTTACCTCGCTGTAGTGAGGTGAACAGTTGTGTGTTTCACTCGGCAGCAAAGTTATTTTGCGTCTCTTACCTTTGAAACCCTCGCTACGCTCACGATTCTATATTTGAACCACTCGCTACGCTACGCCAATCCTAGAATCCTTCGCTTGGTCAGGTTTCAATACAAATACTCGCGCCAAAAAATATCTTTGCAGCCTTGTATGACAAATAACTAATTCATGTTTGATTGAACTTTAGAAAGTGTTGTGTAAACGGAATTAAATTAAAGGCCTTTAGATTTATCATAGTTTCACTTAATTTATTATCTTCAGCTTCATAGAAAAGGACCAAGTAAACACTATGACGTTTTATGCAACTTCTTGGGAGATGACTTTTCCAAAAAATAAGGTACTGCTGTTATTAGCCACCAAGAGCTAGATGATTGTTTTTAAACACACATAAAACATAACATCACGCCTTGTTTCCGCGAAGGGTTAGGCAGAGGTGTACCTATAGAACACCCACATTTCGCCAGTTATGTTTAAGTCCCATGTAATAGGGGGCGAGCCTATTGTCTTTAAAGTTGCTCAAATTGTCTAAAGGCAACAGTAACTGCTTGCCACCAGGTAGGCCTGCGTGCCCCAACCATTCTTATGAAAATCATCGTCAATCTTCAGGTACTTACCAGGTTCTTCTTCCTGGTACACTGCAGCAGTTCGCCGTACAACAGCTCTGCCTGCTGCAATCCAACCTCGAAGGTCTTCTGAATGGTGCTGATCAGATAGTCCCGCATGGATTCCAGGACCGTCTGCTCGCCTGTCTCTGATGCATACCTGTGATGATGGAGAGTTTTGAGTTAATAAATTAAACAGAGACTGATTCTGACAGAAACTGGAATTGACGCTGCTGCACAGTACCCCACGGCTAAGTTACGCATGTGTACCTTGCTCGCTTTGTAGAATGCCGGGTACAGATTAGTGAAACGTAATATGAAATGTAACACACATAACGTAAAAAAAAAAAAAAAATCGGCCTATAATGTTCCGACTGCTGGGACACAGGCCTCCTCTCTGTGAGAGTGGGCTGTAATCTACCACGCGGGCCCAGTGTGGGTTGGTGCATGTTCATGTCTTCGAATTGTTGGTTCTAGCTAGAACATGCCGGTTTCCTCACGATGTTTTCTTTCACCGTTTTGAGAGCAGTGGTGATGAAATAATTTACACAAATAATGTAACTCATGCTGAAACAAATTCGCTTGGTTGTAGTGTTACATTGCATAAATTAGGAAGGCTAATTTGTGTTACCGAGAGCAGTGGTGGCCCAGTGGTAATGGCCCCGACTTACGAGTTGTATATCATGGGTTCGAACCCAGCCAGGCGCTTTACTTTGTACTTTGTAGTTAATTTGCATCAGTACCACGTACCATCTGTGTGCATCTTTTGGCTTCGGAGTTTATGATTTTTCCTAATACAGATAAAATAACTCGACATCAAAGATTGGGTGACCTCTCAGATAAGTATAGGTAAATAGCATAATAAGAGCTGTAGCTATTGCTATGATAAGTTATTTATATTATTAATTCATTTACAAAAAAAAAAAAAAAAACAAAAAAGTCTAAGTTATAATCTACTTAATTTAAAACATTTACCTTACTAATAACTTGCAAATATTCACAGTACGATCTCACTCGAGGGGTAAGTAAATTTCAACAAGTTCCTAACTACAATGGTAGGTGCACTCAAAGCGAAGCAGTTCTTGACATTTATTTTGCGAGCATCTAAGGATCCCTACCCTATCCCTGCGCAGCTAGGAAACAAAATATATCTCTCCAAATATACCAACGTTACGTTTCGTGTTGATAAAATGAAATAATCATAATAGGATCGATGGGAAAATGGCAAATAACATTTTGTCATCAAAAGTTTTTACTTCTACTTAAAAATCAAATAGATATGGAATTATAGTATTATTAACAGGCGAACCTACCCGAAACTGTCAAATTTTCCCAATCAACCTTGAACCTAACGCTTTAGCAATAAAGTCGAAAATCTATTTACGAAATTTGACAGATTGTAGTAGCTTGATGTGCTGGCGTCCATACAAGAGAAAAATGGTGAAGATCTCAATGGGCATCAAAAAATTCGTCCGCATCGATGTCAATAGGAAAAGTGCCCAAAAGGCTGGCCCGCATTGCCACGTTGTATGGCGATGCTGATTCTTTGGCCTAAAAATAGACTACTTACAATAATGTTTGAAAGCTTTTAACAATTCTTATACGATTTCTTACATTTCTGGGAACCTTTCGACAAGCTAAAATTTAGTTTCTGCTATTTTCACGATACACAAAATCTTTGCACAACATGATTGACATGGAAGCAGGTTCTCGATACGATCCGAATTCAATTTCTGAAAACTAGATTTTAATCTTTTTGAAGCAACAACTCGTCCGAAACGAAACTTTGCATCCTGAAATAAATGTAAATCCCAATGTTTGCTTCTGAAACTGTCAGACCATTTTATTTGTTTATTTTTTAGACCACAAGTAAATACCTACCTAAATGATTTCTGCTCTTCTTGTAAAAAAAGGTAAACGAAAAAAAATCTATGAAATTCACAAACTATTGCAGGTTTTCACTAACGCTAGGCCACACCTAAATGAATGCCTAAATAAAAGCTAGGTGTTAGTTTTTCAACTTTGAGCTCTGAGCTCGAGCGTTGAAAATCCAACAGCGCGGTTTTATTTAGACATCCATTAAGAGGCCTATCACAAAATGGCGTTCTGATAGATTAGGTGTATTGAAGCACGCCGACGCATCGCATTATGTAGCAATTTGGCAGTTGTAATTACGTTTATTTAAAGTCTTATAATTTTTTTTTGTTTAAAGATGAAATTTTATTTCCTTATCAGCAACCGTTTATTCTGGTATAAATTTTACGTAATAATATTAATGTAGTAAGGAGAAATTTACAGTTAATTCGGAGTGTTTTTAGTAGTTTTATGGTTTTGAATAGGATTTTTTATAAATATTTCAAAATTACGAAGCCGCTGTGAACTAAACCATTACTTAGATATTATTATATATTTTAAATTTCATTTGCTTATGTAAGTAGTTCAATCCACGAGCTCGAAACAATGCCGTCGCGCATTTCATGAAAAACTTGTTTCGGAATTTTGGCTTTATACAGGGTTAGTTTTCAATAACCGGCCAAATTTTCACAGGGTGTTCTACCCATGAATATTAACAACTTTCACTGTGGGGCCAACTCTGAAATCACGAAAAAAAATCTGCTGTTTCATACAAAAGATCAATACCTACTCGGCCAAAATGTATGAAACAGCTGATTTTTTTCTCGCGATTTCAGATTTGGTCGTATAATGTAAGTTGTTCATATTCATGGGTAGATCACCCTGTGAAAATTTGGCTAGTGATTAAAAAATTGCCCTGTATAAATAGATAAGAAAAATTGCGAAAAGCGAGGCCGCTATAAGCTATACTAATTACTATTTTCCAACACTCAGTAAACACTTACTGAGTGTTGGAAAATAGTAATTAGGTTGTCGAAGTCTTGCAGTTTCTCAAAATAAGAATGCCAATGTTGGCCATTTAACGTAAAAATCACGGTTGAAAATTATAATAGGCCTCTTAAGGTGTCGCCTGGGCATTAGTGTATCTTTCTCCAATTTAAGGCTGAATTACATTAATCTAGTATGCCATTGACCAATTAGCGGCTACTTTATTGAAATCCAGCGCTGGATAAAGACTTCTGGAGATGACTGAAAAGCGTTACATCGATACCAGGTACCAATTTTCATGTACTGGATCAATGAAAATCCGCCCTTACAGTAGCACCACGTAAACACAAAATCCTTTAGCAAACATATTTCCGATAGAAATAAACAACTTAGCCCGTCAAAGTTATTCAGCAGGAACTCGTGAACTAATCTAGACGCCTATGAAATACTTCCAATATCAAAGAGTTCAAGGAGTTCCTTTGACAAATAACTCGAACTCGAACTGGTAATACATCTCGATATGTGGGTAGTTGAGGATTTTGCATGGCTTTGTAATGGTGGAAAAATGATTTGTATAGGAATTCTAATAGCACGGAGTCTGGTGGTAACAAATGTTCGGCGATATTACAGCCAAATTTGTGTTCTATGAGTTGGAATTCTTCTCCTTGTAAGAATTAGAATTGTTGTGATCTAAAGAGCGTATGAGTTACGAAAGGAATTATTCCCCAAATTAATTATTAATTATCATCCCCTTCAAGAATATTTAAGCTAAGAATGTACATTGCAACACACTAATCGGTTAAAGAGTGAGACTGGGCGAAATGACTTGGCCTTTCTAGATGTTAATATAAAATTAACTAGCCCTTTATAAGTTTGAGTACCTAAGTAGTATGAACACTTCCCTTTGTATTTGCATTGTTCAGGGTTTAGCTGTGTTTTGTAAGGTGACTGGGGCAAGGGCATGTCATTGCGAATTCATTGTATTTTTGATTCAAAGTATAGAAAAAAAAAACATAGAGGTGTTGAAGGTTTTTTTTTAAAGGAATGAATGGATTAGGTGGCGTAATTAGCTAATCTATCCCTCCGTCCTGTTCGCCAACGTTCGCAGACGTAAAAATATCGCGGCGGGATTTTATCACGCACTGGATTTTCAACTCTCGGTGTTGAGCCGAGCTTTCAGAATCCCACAGAGTGAATTCCAACGCGTCCAAAAACACACTGTTGGATTTTCAACTCTCGGCGCTAAGCAGAGCGTTGAAAATCCAGTGCGCGAAAAAAAGTCGCCGCGATATTTTTACGTCCGTACTTACGTCGGCTTAGGCTTCATTAGGTGTTACAACTTGCTGATAAACGGTAAATAAATAAAAGTATAACTTACTTATGAACAAAAGCGATGAGATCCGCTGCTCGGCCGCTACCATCGCAGACGACGACGGGCACTGGTGGCGTGTCGGTGACGTATTCCAGCACGGCCCGCACGGTATTGGTGCCGCCTTCTATCACCAGGCAGACCACAGGGGTGGAGGAGTGTGTGTCTGTAACAATGACACGGTGTTTCAATTCAATGCAAATTGTACGGTTAACGCTCCATCGATGGAAAATAATAATAATAAAGTTCGTCTCTCTGGAGCTCCGATTGTGGCTTGGACCCTGTTCCCGATACCGATGGGCTCTAGTTTTAAGTATTTTTAAATGTAATCGGTACCTACATTTAAAGTGTAGTAAATGAAATAATCAAAAAATATAATAATTAACCCCCGTATTCATAAACGTTGTTTTAAGTTAAGAGATGTTTAAACGTCAAAAAATGTATGGTTAACTAGATGTTAATCATTACACAACTTTAATCAACTTTTGTGAAAAAGGAGGTAAATGTTTATTTTCGGCTCGGAGTATTTTCTCAAAATAACAGCCGCACGGGTCAATCGATCAGGTTAAGCTACGCTTGCCGCGGTTGGTTCGTGGATGGATGACCATCTTTCCTCCGTCAAGACTCCTCCGTGCCTCGGAAAGCACGTTAATCCGTTGGTCCCGGCTGTCATTCGTGTATCTTTGACAGTCGTTACGGGTCATCAGAAGCCCGAAAGTCTGACAACCAGTCTTACCAAGGGGTATCGTATTACCCAGTAACTGGGTTGTGGAGGTCAGATAGGCAGTCGCTCCATGTAAAATAATGGTATTCAGCTGCATCCGGTTATACTGGAAGCCGACCCCAATATAGTTGGGAAAAGGCTAGACAGATGATGAGTACTTTATCAAATATTTAAAAAGTTTCCATCGACCATATTTAATATTTTTTTCAATATTAAATACCCAACCGTCTCGTTTACTTAATTAAAGTTAAATTAAGATTTCAATCAACGATTTCGAGATATAGATACCTGTGAAGTTAATTAGCAGGTTTCCAAAGTTTCTCCCAAGTTACTGCTTGCTAACTGTTAGTAGATTTACTTTCAGTTATTATGACAGCTTGTTAATTATTTGAAAAGTTTAAAAGATTTGAATATACATATATTTATCTTGATAATTTAAAGCTGTAATTATAGTTTGAACTTCTTTAATACCATCTTTGTAGTACTTATAAAGTTTTTAATTGCTTAAGGTTTTTTTCACCTTAATCTGTAGAACTTCGCAAAGCTAAATGCAAATATATCGGGACTGTTTATAAAAAAAAAATTATATCTTATTTGTTTACCTACATTACAGGCAAATAAATGATTTCTATTTTTATTTAATGTGTATTAAATACACTTAAAATGTCGTTCAAATTTAAATCTAAATCCATGAAAATAGTAGACAGACTTAAAAGTCACGCCTACAGTGCCCACTACAGTGTCTATAAACACAAGTTTTGCCCTTGTTATTAAGTCCCATGTAATAGGTGGCGAGCATACTATTGCCATTTTAGTAGGAGTGTACGACTAAACGCCGACAGACACTACGCCGACAGACTGAACACCGACAAGACTTTACTTCGACGGGACTCTTTGCCGACAGACTGACAGCAGGTCGACGGAGCCCCGTTATGCGGGGCTCCTATTTCTGTCTGCAGGGTTAAAAGGAACCTAACCGAACCAAACCTCGAGGTGCCCCTGACGTCGACCGTCTAGGGTTACGATTTTCGGATCAGGTAATAGGTAATACGGGCTGGTGTCCGCAACTCCACACGTCAGTGCGCGTATTTTGCGTAATGGGTAGGAAAATCGATTATTCGATCCACCCCAGCTCCTCAAGGAAAGCCAGCACGCCTTGGTGTTCTGACAATCTCACGTAGGGTACTTGGATTACCGGAGTACTTTGCCCTGTATGTGACGAGCACTGGGCAGTTTAGTAGCACACGAGCTGCTGTCTCGTCGTCCTCCATGCAGGCCCTGCACAGCGGACTGTCTATGACTCCTATGACAAAGAGGTGTTTATTAAATGACCCGTGGCCAGTTATAGCTGCTGTAACTCTGCGCAGCTGCTGTTTAGTTAGTCGGAGAAGCCGCTTCGTGAGGCGGCCATCAATTGCAGGGACTGTTTCCTTGGCCTGCCTACACTCACCCTGCTCCAACCATTGCTTGTGGTGTTGTTCACTTGTGCATTTTCGGGTCAGGTTCGGAATAATCAGAAGTAAGGATGCCCTGTCGGCGAAGAGTCCCGTCGAAGTAAAGTCTTGTCGGTGTTCAGTCTGTTGGCGTAGTGTCTGTCGGCGTTTAGTCGTATAGTGAGAATAGTTACGTTTATTACCGACAAACCGTAATGTCGCGATAACGCGAACTACCCTTCGCGCGCTCTCTGTTGCACAGCAAGACGTCGAGCGGTGTGCGAGAGAGAGTGCGTGAAGTATATTTCGCATTATCGCGACAATGTAGCCGTAGCATTACAATTCGTTTGATTTGTACCTAAGGTGCAAAAAAAGTGCTATAAAAAGAATATCGAGAAAAACGCAGTACCTATACATACACAGGGTACTCGTAACGGTCAGGCAAAGGAGAACGCCCATTCAGCCACAAAGGAAGGTACAAAGCAAATAATGTGCCTGCAAATAATGTGCCTGCAAGCGATATGTGTTTCAATGATCCTATAAGTGTTAATACTACCTTTGAACAATGCTTTGTTTGAGTAAGTTTAGTTGGATCTAAAATGTCACAATATTATGTAGGTAAGGAGACAAGGGCAGCTACATTATCCCATGGGACTTAAATTTGACGATGATCCTATGGGACTTGACGACACAGATATACCTACACTCATGCCTACCCCATCGAGGAATACAGGCTACATTAACTTTTTTTTAAAGCCTTAAAGTAAAATCAATACTCCCCACACCCACATTACGATCTAAACTAGATTTTGCCCGCGGCTTCGCACGCGTCTATGTCGAAAAATATCCCACAGGAACATACTACCGGGATTAAAAGCACCCTGTGTGTTAACTAGGTTATTTAAAACTATCTGTGTGCCAAATTTCATCCAAATCCGTTCAGCCGTTGTTGCGCCAATCCGGCACAGACATGCAGACAAACGGACAAACATTCTAAAAACTATATTTTCGGCGTCGCAGACTCGTTCGCACACCTCGTAGTAATTACTTTATTTTTTTAAATATTCAATAAACCGTTTTGACTTCAATACTATTTTATTATATGTATAGATATATACTGGGTGTAAGGGACAGCCCTCCACAAACTAACAGGGTGCATTCAGCTCCTAATTCTGAATCATATTCTACCGGAAATATTCTCAGGAAAATTTTCACAGTTATTATTCCTTTATTTCAATATAAAATTACATTCTCTGTACGCTGCACTCCATTTATGTAAATAAAACAGCTAAAATAAAAAAATCAGCAATGGATGTTGAAATACTCGGCGGCCGCTGCGCTGCCGTTCGCTATACGCGTTTTGCAACGGTAACGATACATTGCGTGTGAGGTAATAAAACAAATCAGGATTATTGGATTCCCATAACGTTCCTGAAATAATTTCATGTACCGGTCATCATAGTATGATATACTGAATTCACCCCATTAGTCAGCGGAGGGCCATCCCTTACACCCTGTATAGATAAAGGTAAGACAAATCCTTTTATTATCAAATATGAAATAGATTAAGGTGCCTTTCAAGACGTATCAAGTTTCCGAACCCGTTGTCAATATCTAGGATCATAGAGGTATAAACTGCTTACGGTAATCTAATAAAAGTTTCAGCGACAACACCTGGTCTGTACTAGGTTTTATGTCAAAAATTACCTTTTATTTGAAGTCGTAAAGCCTTTTTATATGTCATTTTTACGGCTTTCGGATGAATAGGTATTTTATTAAAGTGTTTTTGTAAGGTGATATGTCCCTGGACATGTCATTGTGAATTTATTGTATTTTTCAATCAAAGTATAGAAAAAAGTAAAACATAATCCATAGCAAAGGCAGCATCTTTTATACAACACCTCTTTACCCGACTGGGTAAAAAGGTGTTGAATTTTTTTATAGGAGACGTACATAAACCAATCAGGTTTATGTACGGTAATTAGCTAATCTATCCCTGGCTTTATAAGGAGTTACATACGTAATAAATTTTCTGCGACAAAAAACTGTGGCAAGATTTGTGTACCATCACGGACACTTTGAACCTTAAGAACTTCCAATGGTCCCCTTCAGAAGGGCTTTTCGCAGGTGGTTAATTGAGAATTCCTTCTATACTGTAAAAGGATTCATTCAGTTTAAAGGTAAATGATTTAATTGTAACTAAAAATTTGCATGCCATTATGTTATGATTAAGTATGTTAAGCTACTACCATTGTAAGAACTATTGTAACCAATTATCTGCAAATAAATCTTTGACTTTGACTTTGAGTGAGACTTGAGTGTTGTTTCTTCTGATAGAAAATTAAAATTACATTGCAACTACGCTATACAACACCACTGTAGCTAATACTGCATTAAGGAACTTGAATCATGTCTAAAACTTGACTTCAGTATGTTTTCGATTAACCAAGAATTAATTCAATCTCAATCCAACCTCAGCTTACAATCATAATAACGTTACCATAACTTTACGAATGGTGAGGCAGAGCCGTACCTTTAGTACTTTAGTACATTTCACCAGTTATGTTTAAGTCCCATGTAATAGGGGGCGAGTCTATTGCTATCGACCGGGCACATATCCAGACACCAAGCTGCTACTGAGAAATTCTAGATGGAAGATCCCAATAACACTTTGCCTGACCCGGGAATCGAACCCGACCTCATGCTCAGGAGTAGCTCTTGCGACCACTAGACCAATGAGGCAGTCAAATGACAATCATTGATAAAGGGCGTAATTTGTGCATGTGTGTCGCGGTAGACCGCGGGCGTCCGATAACATGTTATGGACATGTCTAATCTGTTACGATGTAGCATCATAGTTTAAAGAGTAGAACAGAATTTGCATGAAATTATTCGCATCCAAAACTCCAAACGTATTCGGAGGTAGTGCAGGAGGCGAAGTTTGTGCTGATTTTATGTATACAGGGTTATTGGTAATATGTCGGCAATCCATTAAGGGGATGTAGGATAGGTAATTTGCGACCAAATGACCTCTTATGACCCATATGCAAATGTCAACCATTTTCGAGTAAATTAACATTTTATATTTTTTTGATGATATCGGCGGTACAACCACTTTGAAAATTTATAAAAAAAAAACCAATGCATGAAATATGTTTTTAAAATTGTTATCTGCTTGCTAACACTTCAATACATATTAGTCAACCATAAAATAACAATTATCTTTAACAATGTTTAAACCGGATTTACAAATCGTTACAATTTTCATAATTTTGAGCAGGCTTTTTCGACTAAAGTGGTCGATTTCTGCAAGAAAATAGTTGACATTTCTATAGGAGTCATAACCATTTGGTTGGTCATAGCCATTTGGTTGCAAATTATCTCTTAAATGATAAATTATTTTATTTCTGTAAGTAGGTTTGGACAAACAGTTTTACACGTCAGTCATATTTTTTTTTAAACTAGACGAGGCCGGCGATTCCTATCTAACTACTCTGAGAAGAAAGGCCGAAACAAACTCAGAGGTCACAGTCTCTTTTAAAGTCCAGACATAATCCTGGTCAGATCTTCTACGTCCTCTTAATGGATTGCCGACATATTACCAGTAACCCTGTATATTATTAACAGAAATAGCACAGTTATTTGTTATTCTGTAAATTGTGGGATGTCCAAAACTAGACTTCATTTGCTCATTTTCAATCCGCGGCTGTGCAAAGGCATCTACTAAGTTGCGTTAAAACGACCGGACTGTGATATGCTAATTTGATTAATAAATCATAATTGAACAAGCATTCAACTAATTCGATTGTAAGCACGATCAATTTAATGATATTACCATATTATTCCCAGTCAGTAATACAGGGCGGGGTAATTTGTGCATGCGTGTTGCGGTAAACCGCGGGCGTCCGGGGACACGTCGTGGGCATGTCTGTCTATAGCTGTTAGGTGGTAGGACGTAACGCCGGAGAGAGGAAACCCGGATTAGCACGGTACATTTCGAAGCGTAAAATCGGTTTGATGTTACTAATCGTCTTGGACTTGGTAATGCAAAAAATATTGTGGATCAATAATGTCAAACTGCGGTTATTGCGTTAATTATACTTAGTATTTTGTCTATGCAATGAGGTATATCAATTTATATATTCATTCAAGTGATTTTGATTAGTTTACACGACAGAACCAAGAATCGATATCAAACAAAGAAAGTTTAAACTTTCGACGCGTGAGACTACGCGATCGTAGCACAAGCGAGCTACGCCGTAGCTCAACGCGTAGCGACACAGATAATCTATAACAACAACATGTTGTTCGTAAGCTTACTTCTATAACGGTTACAAATAATAACATAACACATAACATCACGCCTTGCTTCCCCGAAAGAAAGAAAGAAAAATAAGTTTATTTTTCATAGAGACACGTGCATACAAAACTATAAGAACAATCAGAAAAATAAAATAGATCCAGATTATAATCACGAGCTCAAAACAGAAATAGTCGGCAGCTGCACGTCATGACTGTGACAAGAAGGCTCCCACTCAGCATGATGCTGTGCTGTGAGTCACCCGAAAAAGACGTACGGAAATCAAGGGTTGGGCAGAGGTGTACCTATAGTACACCCACATTTCACAATCCTTCAAATAATCTTGGCTTTTAAACTACTTTTCCAAACAGTGAAAGTGCCATAAATAAGCATAAGCCCTATTTAAATAGATATAACCTATAATAGTAGAAGAAACCTTAGGTATGTATATTCATTTTGGAGATATTTTGAGTACAACAAGTTAAGATTACACCTAAAAATATTACTCTAAATGCCTGTACATAGATATTTCGTCACCAGGGATTCTAAAGTTAGATTTACTCGTGAACTCGATAATGTGTTAGGTATCCCTGTAATAGAAATACAGTGTGTTCCAGACCGAGTGGTCCAAGGGGAATTGGGGTAAAGTGGAGGTAGCCATCTATTACCTATTTAATTTTTTTTAAAGTTGGGATATTCTCAACAGTTTTAATCATTTTCAAGAAATCGACGTAGTGAGTTCAAATCTGGCTGGAAGATGCCTTGATAGTGTTGGTACGAGATTATGTTCCTATTTTCGTTCAGTCAGATTTTCGTTCAGATTTCATTTAAAAAATCAGCGGTTCCCTACATTTATGTTCGCATAACTCGTCAAATTGTAGGGAACAGCTGATTTTTTTCGCGATTTCAGGTTTAATCCAATAGTTATGCATAATATGTACAATGACCCCTTAAGTGGTTGTGCGTTATTTAAGTGTTACACACTGTATAAATTTTTCCCAACAAACTTAGTCACATATTGCCTTAAATACTAATAAACAGCTTTATCCAGTAAATTCTGTCATCAAAAAAGGTTTTATCAAAGCCAACCACACGTTCAATCCTGATCGGTATTTTATCAATTTCGGCACACAAAGAAATTCACCTTAAATCTTTCTTTATGGCCGTTATGCCGGATTAAGGGTAGCGCCACCTAACGCTCTGCCGAATATAGGCACCGGTCCCACTGTCGACGAGCAAGCGACTAGCTGTCAGCGATTTTCTCGCTCAAACTTACAAAAGATCGTAGGTACGTCCCGTGTAAGCAAAAGAGATAAATATATTAATCTCTTGGGCCATGAAAGATCTAATGAATGGTCACCTTCCTTTGTCCCTTAAGAGAAGACTCATTGACGTGTGCATGCTTCCCATCCTCATTATGGTTCTCAAACATGGTCTTTGACAAATCAGCAGAGGTCCATGCTCGGAGTTTGCCAGAGGGCTATGGAACGGAATATTCTGGGTATCCAACTAACAGACCGGGTTTAGGGATACGACCATCCATTCCATCACAAAGATAACCGATGTCACTTGGAAAGCTGCCACGCTAAAATGGAATTGGGCTGGACACATCTGCCGTATTTCCCTCTTAATATGGGTCCCTCTAAATGGCAAGCGACATGCCAGGCCCAGACGGAGATGGCGGGATGAGCTGGACTCCTTCAACAAGAACTGGTCCTTAGCAGCTTTAAACATAGAGTAGGGAGGCCTTTGCCCTGCAGTGGGACATCACAGGCTTTTAATTAATTAAATACTAAATTAATTATTTTTTTTTAAATTAATTAGTAGATAGCTGAATGTTCACACGCCACGTTTACGTGAGTACACATTTGTTTGTTGCAGAGTCAAGAGCTATCAAAGAGAGTACTCGCTCAATGACGCTCGCTTGGCGAGCAGAACATTTGCTGAGAGACTCCCGCTTGGTAAATACGCATACCAGCGAGTAATCGCCCGTCACGCAGTCGTTGCTCTCTGCTCGCCAACTCGTTTCTAGTTGCTAGCCTGCTCTTCTCGCTTCTCGTTAATCGCCAGCGGTGAGACAGGTGCTTAGAACGCTCTGCCGAATACAGGGGGATATTTGTTAGCACAAAACATTCGCGATTTCAAGCTTCTAGTGCCGAATATTGTGTTATTTATTGCTGATTTTTTCATTTTTATGGAGGCAAACTTGAGCTGTGTGTTCTTTGAACCGAAGTTGTTTGGAGGCTTTGAATCGGACGACTTTTCTTATTCTTTATATCCTTTTACAAGTAAGTGTAAGAAAATCCGTCCAGTCATTCTAGAGATAATCTTAAAAGTTATTACATAAACTTGCTTAGAAATTTCTTACTATTTTACAAAGTTTTAGTACATGAAAAGTCAACCACAAATCAGTGGTCCACTACATAAATCACCCTTACTGCGACGACATAAAGCTCATAAAGGTCAATGTCAAATTGTTACCAGTGATGCCCAAAAACTTCGTGATTTAATAAAATTCTTGAAGAGTTACTCGAGAATTTTGAACCGAGTTGGGTCAGAGTCAGACACACTATAATAGTTTATTAGAGAGTTAAAAACTGTTTAATGTGCTTTTTCATATTATCTGAAATTGAATCTTAAAAATCATGAGCCTATGAAATTGGTATGAAGCGGTAAAGGCTCGTCTACATTGTTGTGTCTGCGATTTTTATTATTTTTTATCTTATTGTTGAAAGGGTAACTGAATTTCTGTTAACCATTATTATTCTTTGATGTACGAGTAGGTTAAAATATTTAAATGGAAGTACGGTTGCCCAAGCAATAAAATAAAGCAACTGAAAATCTTCTGCACTCTATCATAATGATATTAATATGCCTTGAATTTCTTTCAAGATTTGAATGACAGGAACGACTAAAAATGACCCAAGACAAAACTGCTTTCATAAATGAATGCCACCAGGCAATGCCAGGTACCATCTATACCATATCATCATCATCATCACCGGCAGCCTTGTTCCACCCACTGCTGAGCATAAGCCTCCTCCCTCTTGTACCATGCTGCCCTGGTCTATGCGAGTCACATCCAGGTCTTCCCCGCGATTTTCTGTAGGTCATCCACCCACCTGGCCATTGGTCTGCCAACGCTCCTTTTACCATTTCTCAGCAAGCATTCCGTCAGGACTAGGGCTTTCAATACCGGTATTCCGGGATCCCGTAATACCGTGATCACGGATTTTATTTTGGCCTTTTTCAATACCGGTATTGACGCCCCAATACCGTGATTACGGTATTAAAACATTAGTAGATGTGAATGATGTGATCTTATCTCACATTTGTTTTCACCAGCGCAAGCGTACCGCTGTTATCTTTACCTCACCCTCCCGCGCCCGCCTGAGACAATGCCCCACATCGAGCCATACTTATGTCGATTTTGTTATTATTAGTCATTTCGTAAAGGCGACGTAAGTTTAAGTTTTGATTACGTTCCTAATTCCTACCTTAATTAATAACCAACCAACACAAAGTTGTTATTTATGAAAGCTTTGTATAAAAGATATTTATTCAATAAATAAGAACAATAAAGACTGATTTGAAAATAAAAGTACGTATTTAATGGTTTTATTAATGCCCTAATTGAACTTGCGTTCAATACCGGATTACCGGTATTGATACCGTGATCACGGTATTGGCTTTTCCAATACCGGTATTGATACCGGTATTGAACAAATCCGGTATTTGAAAGCCCTAGTCAGGACTCTGCTCCTTCTGCCATCACCACATCTAGCCAAGTGTCCTGCCCATTTCAGAGCCGCTACCCGTAGTCCTACGTCTTGAACCTTATGCCGTATGATAGACATAATAATGAACGACCAGTTACTGACCATAACTTCACGCCTGAATCCCAAAAGCCCGGCTAGGTAAGTAGGCAGAGGTGTACCTATAGTACACCCACATTTCGCCAGTTATGTTTAAGTCCCATGTAATAGAGGTGAGTTTATTGCCATCAACCGGGCACAAAGCCAGACTCCGGGCTGTAACTGATAAATTCAAGATGGAAAAATCCCAAAACACTTTGCCCAACCCGGGAAGCGAACTCAGGATCTCATGGTCAGTAGTAGCGCTTGAGACCACTAGACAACGAGGCAGCATAAAATAATTTCTCTATGAGAAACTATGTCCGCGCATTTCATTCACTATTAAATAGTGTGGACCAGCCCTAACCCACAGCTTCAGAGTCTTTTTTGCACTGGAATTAGAAAATGACAGAACTAAATTAAATTTTAATCTCTTTGAATAACTGTTTTTCATAGGACTTACCGCTTCGCCGAGTTCATAAAAGCTGTTCAGATTGCTACTCTTAAAACTAACGGATGATTAAATTTGGATTAAAATATCGTTTTACACTTTTTTCTATGTTATAAAGACTTTGAAAGTTTTTGTTCTGGGTATATTTTTCCAAAAGGGTGAGAATATACGGTGTAGCATAATCAAGAAATAACGTTCCCACTGCTGGGACACAGGCCTCCTCTCAGTGGAAGGGAGTTAGCCATAATCCACCACACGGGCCCAGTGCGGGTTGGTGGATGTCACAGTGTCTTCGATTTTTTGGTATTAGGACATGCCGATTTCCTCACAATGTTTTCCTTAACCGTTTTGAGAGCAGTGGTGATGAAATAAATTACACAGTGCCTGCCTGGGTTCAAACCCACAGCCTACGGCACGTACCTACGTTGGCATATGTAAAGATGGGGCGATGTAGTCTTGCAAAACATGTGTCATCTTTTCGTTCATAGCAGTAGTATTTTCTCAGCCCATTGATGGAAGGTTGCGAAGCCATAAGCTTAATGGAACGTGCTTTTTAATAAGCACAAGCATGACAACATCTTGGTTTTTTTTTTTTGGGAGACCATGCATGCATGCAGTAATTTTATACGGCCTAATGTTATCTTAAATTCCACATGGCGTCAGCAAATCGCATAAAAGTTTTTATCATCGGTAAGTTGACTATTGCAGCCTGAAATCTTTCAAAAATGAACTGAAAATCTTTTCTTAAAGCAGAAGTGCTATCCTGAATTAATTCTAAAGTCTTTTATGGCATAAAATTGCAATTACAGTTTTACTACACACTTCTCACAGTATCCGGGAACCCGTAGGTTAATAAAAGCTCGTATCATATAATATAAAAGTATGAGGGACTCATTCCCATGGATTTTGTGCTGTATATGAATGCCGCGCGTGTGATGGAACATGGGAAGCAATAATGTGGTAACTTTTGTTTTCTTTCGTTTTTTTGTTTTCGAATATTACAAGATACGGTTTGTTTTTCTTAGTAAAGAAAATCTTAGATCTTTCTGCTATTTCAATCATAAAATTGTGATGATGGTCTCTTTCGGTAAAATGATCACGTAAGGCTTTTAGGCTTTTAGTTAAGGTGGTCAAGGAATGCTTGGTAGGGAATCTTTATGTCGTTCGCTACATTACTCCAAATTTTTGTTATTTTCTCTGGTTAAGCCTTTACTGATTCCGTCAATATAACTTAGAAAATGCTGAGAGACCAATGAAAAATAACTTAAAATTCCCCTCATCCATAGTTTATGAGGTCAGCCTCATCTAAAACCTCTATACACACTGCTATTTTAGTGGCTAAGGAACTGCCATGATAGTGTTGTATTCATCATTATTAACAAATTTTACTGTGGAACCAAACCTGATATCGCGAAAAAAAAAATTTGCTGTGCCCTACATTTATGTTCGCATAACTCGTTAAAATGTAGGGAACAGCAGATTTTATTTTTCGCGATTTCAGGTTTGGTCCCATAGTATAAGTTGTTAGTTGTTCATAATGATTATTTAACTCTGTCGTGGCAGCTCCCAAGCTAATAAAAAAGCAGCAAGTATACAAGGTGTCTAAAAAGTTGTGACCAAAATTAAGGATGTGGTACAAACCATCAAACTGAACAACTTTCTCCCTGGAACCAACAACGTAATCGTGAAAAAAAAATCAGTCGTCCCATACAAAACTTCAATGCCAAATGTATGGGACGACTGAACATTTTTTCGCGATTACGATGTTGGTCCCCAGGAGAAAGTAGTTCAGTTTAATGGTCTGTACCCCACCCTTAATTTTGGCCACACCTTTCTCAGACACCCTGTATATCTTCTATCCTTCTTTTTCCTATTCCTATAGGTATTAACTAGTTTCTTTTACCTTTGTTTACAAATTCTTTTCTGAATACGGTCGCTACCATGACATGCATTTTGGGTTTTCATCCTCATTTACCTACCGCTACGAGGATTATAATCGCATAATCCATCAGGAGAGACAATGTAAAATAAGCCTTTGTATATTATGTATATCATAAGGACGTGGCTGCATAAGTAACGCATGTCACACATGACATATAGTAGCTTTAGTGTTTTGTTTTGAGGCATTGTTGGCATTACCTAGGGTAATGAACTAATGGCAACAACGCCGTGTGCCAGACCCTTTTCAGTGGTAGTGTTAGTGGGTGTCATAGTTGATTTAACACACATAACATATTATCACTCCTATATGCTCCAAAGGGTACGGCAGAAGGTTTGGGGATAGTTGTATTATAGAAAACGTTTTCCATGTTTCTGAAGGTAACCCGTTGGACTCGTGGGTGTCGTAATAGGCGATTTAGGGTTTGCGACAAAGGGCACGCCACAATTATGGCGATAAGTCCCTTTTTTGAAGAGTGGCTGGAGAGGCGCCACGACGTTGTCACCTTCCGCCTGACGCAGGTCCTCACCGGACACGGGTGCTTCGAGAGGTACCTGTTCCGGATAAGGCGGGAGAAAACGCCCAGGTGTCACCACTGTGTGGATAGCCCGGAAGACACGGTGGAGGTCTGCCCGGCTTGGGCGGAGCACCGCCGTGTCCTCGTGGAAGCGATCGGCGGCGGCGATCCCTCGCGTCCGGCCCTGGTCAAGGCCATGGTACGGAGCGAGAGTATATGGGAAGCCATCACCTCTTTCTGCGAGGCAGTAATGCTCGCGAAGGAGGAGGCGAAACGCGTGAGGGAGAGGCAAGTTTTGGGCCCTCACGCCCTGGGCGTCAGGAATTGGCAGCCGATTCCCGGCCACCGTAGGCGCGGGCTTGCGGACGACGAGAAATGGGTAGCTCGCCGTTCGGTAAGGACTAGGCCCAAGTCGACGGCGCGTTGTGTTCCACGTGCGCCTCAAAGAGATGACAGCACCATTGAAGGGGTCCGCTAGGGCCGATACCAGCTAGGGTCGCGAGATGTTCGAAAGAGTTACCGTGGCCCCGGCACAGGCAACTGAAGGAACACGGGTGGGTTTTAGTCAATAAAAGTCTGAAACGCCCTCCCGCTCTGCCCAGAGCGGGAGAAGTCATTTGATGATTTCCCATCCAAAAAAAGGGCCTCATGGTCTGCAGTAGCGTTTGCGACAACAAGACCAACGAGGCAGTATACACATAGTACTTACACAATTTTTTTACGAAAAAAATGTAAGGAGCAGGTATGAAAAATCAGGATATCTCTGGAACTTTAAAATGTCCCGTTATATCCTTACAGAGGTTTATATGTAGTACTAATTATTTATGATTTCTTAATATACTTCATATTACGTGAAATACTGCTTTTTTTTTAAACGTCGACTATAAAGTATTTTTTTTCTTATGTTTAACAATAGTTTTAAAATGAAAGACAACAGAACACCGTTTTTGTTAATAAATGGTTACTCTAAACGCGATTTTCGATCTAGTTTGCGCGCGGAGCCATTTTTTATTATACTAGGTAATTATAATGCCAGCGTCCGACAAAATTAAATGTCGGGAGCAAAGGATCCCTCGTTAAAATGCTTGCAAATTGCATGCTTTGTACCCATTGCAAGGACAGAGAAATATTTTTCCGACCTTCTTGCCTAATTTTATTCTTTTATGTCAGGGGTTGTGAACTTGAGAGAGTAATGAATTTTCATTATTTTGTAATTAAATTAAAGCTGTAGTGATACGATTGTGTTTATAAAATGTAGGTAATTAGTTCGGTATAATTAGGGACAGGTTTATTTTCATTTAGTCTCAGAGCAAACCACCGATATAAATGCCGAGATATAAAACAATACCTAAGTTTTTATCTTCTACGAATTCCTGCAAAACACAAGTTCGCTTCCGCAAATATTCTCGGCTAGCCAGAGAGCCGAGCACGCGTATCGACCGTGCATACAAACATGTTGGCGCACAAAATGTACTGTGTATAGCCAGCCAGTCAGACCACAGCGGGGTGACGCGGCGCATGCGGGGTGCGGGAGGCAAACCTGCGCAGTACCCCACCCAACACGCTCAGTGACCTGCGCGCCGCGCCGCTCGCCGAACGCGTCAAGCGCCAACAAAATGGCCGATGCAGTAAACGTTGTCTTTCCGCGCAAATTAGTCAAGGAATTCATCACCCTTTATCAGAATCTACCATGCCTGTGGGACAAACACTGCATTTCATACAAAATGAAACACAAACGACATGAAGCAATCACGAAATTGACGCAGCTTGTTCAAGAATACGATCCTAGTGCTACAAGAGTGCATGTTTTGAGGAAAATAGAGAGTCTGAGGGCTTGTGTGAGGAGGGAACATAAGAGAGTGCAACATAGTAAGAAGATTGCGGAGAATGAGGCAGATATCTACACTCCACATCTGTGGTATTACGACTTGTTCTCGTTTATGTTCCAGACTGATGAGATGAATCAGGATTATGATAAAATGAAACCACATACTTCTTCGCCTCAGCCAGCTGCAGAGGTAAGTAACCTCGTACACGGTCGGCCGATTAATCTACCGGTATGCTACAACCACGAACGCGTATGTGCGGTAACAATTTGTATCAGTTAAGAGGCACTGCAACGTTCCTTTTATTTGTAGTATATCAGATGTATTCCAAAATCGACTAGCGTATTTGCTCTTTGTCAGTTATATTTTTGTCGGAATTTTTGCGTCCTAGTTTTAACACCCGTCAAAAGGAAATCCTCACATGAAGTGTAGCTATAGTTATATACGTATATAGATGTCTGATCTACAGGTCACGCTGACTAGCATCCGTTAATGAATTCTTTTGTTTATTTACCTTTATTGATAAAAGATTGAATGAAAAGATGTACCTATCAGAAAACTTAATCGAAACCTATGATAGGTGCATACCATACAATAGTACAGACCATTTGAATTAACGGTACAGTTATAATCTTTTTCTTTATAAGCGGTATCAAGATGGTAGGTCAGCATATTAACAATGTTCTACAAATGGAAACTTCTTGAGATGAATCCGTATCATTATCATTGTCTTGCCCTTATCGTAATTTATTAGTGGTCGGCGCAACGTATGTTTTTCTTAGATATTTCTCTATTAGCCGTCATCCGTATGAATCCGTATAAAATACTTAATACTTAATAAAAGTTCTAGAAATAAAAACTTATTGAAAAGAATCCTTAAAATAATTGAAAACTTGGAAAGTACAGATGACATCGTAAATCCAGTCGAAAGCCTACAAAACTAGGTCATGAGTACAAGACCTAAAACTTTCGTACTGAAGTTGTTTCAGAAGAAATAGAAAATAGTAAAGCCCAGTTGCATAAGAAAAGAAAACCGGCCAAGCGCGTGTCAGACCACGCATAATGAAGGGTTCCGTAGTTGGGATGAATAAAGAAGAGACAGAATTATCCCAAGAACCAACTTAACATTGTAGTTGAAAAACATGTTCCCATATATTCCAATTGCAAATGTAAGTTTTTACGCACAACATTGAGAAATTTATCATGCTAAGACTTCTTAGAGCTTTTCCTGCGTGTAATCTTTATGTAAAGGACCATCCTTTGTATTATTTTCAAAATTTTAGGCTCAGTAGTTTCAGAGATAAGGGGAGGGCAATGGTAAATTTTCATCTATTTTCTTAAATAACTTTAAAATTATAAAAAATAAATTGAGGCCCGCGCAACAAGCCCTTTCATTTGATATGTCATACGGCAATACAATACTTTTTTTGCAATACTTTTTGTTTCTTATTTGCTCCCAAAAGTGACCCTCATATTCAAAATTCTTTTATTTACGGTACACGTCCGTGTTCGGGTCACAGAAAATCATATGTGTACCAAATTTCAACTTAATCGGTCCATTAGATTCGGAGAAAATTGGCTGTGACAGACGGACAGACACACGAGTAATAATATAAAAGTTCCATTTTTTCCTTTTGAAGTACGGAACCCTAAAAGGCAACAACAGATAAGAAGGAAAATGATAAAAAATTAACAATGACAAATTCACAGAGTATAGCGAATATTGATAGATATAATGTCTGTATAACATCAGTTAATTAACAGCTTAATAATAATGCTGTGTTTCGAAGCACTAGGTTTATCTTGGACATTATTGACATCGGTGCAGGAAAAACATCGTGAGGAAACCTGAACTTAAAGTTAATATACTCGTAAGTCTGAAATTGCCAGCCCGTCTTGAGCAAGCGTGGTGATCAGTGCTCGTTTCTTCTCTGTATGAGAAGAGGCCTTTGACCTGCAGTAGGACAATAACGGGCTGGTATTAGAAATTCCAGGACTGTCTCCTGAAGTAAATTTGACCTAAACGGAGCTGATAATAAATAAGGGCGTTATGCAGAGCAATAACTTTAAATTCTGAATAATGATTCGCTGCCTTCATCTTGCTTTAAGTTAAAAGCACCAAGGCAGGAAATAAGTCGCGATAAATTACTTAGCCAACTTACGTAGAGGAAACTTAACTTCATAGTAAAGTTACCTACAAGTATTCCAGCTAATATATTACAGTCAGATGAATCTTAGGAAGGCCCCGTGCCTGTGTGTTTGAAGAAGTCTTGATTTGATAATAGATTCAGTTATTGGAGATTAGTTTTTGGGTTTAAACGCCCATCTCAATGTTTATTATAATAATGATCGTTCAAGTGACACGTCGAAAAATAAAGATTCCCTTTCTTTTGGTAGATTGTCGAATACCTACCAACTTTAGATTTATGTCATCCCAAAACTCTGTTATACAACAAGTCCTGGAATTAACGCACAACCTCTTAAGGGGTCATAGTACTCATCATTATGAACAACTTTTACTAAGGGACCAAATCTGAAATCGCGGAAAAAATCAGCTGTTCAATACATCGCACCTTTAAAGACAAACCGTTACTAAACGAAAATATAAAATTTTACACAGGAGCTTATATAAAAAATATGCACGGCTTTGTAGGTTTAAAGAATTTTATTCTCATAAGAACTTAAATAACAGTTCACTTAAAATGAGATACAAATAGTGCTTACATCTAAAAATATATATTTGCCTCTAGGGTGTTGGCAACGTTACAGGGTACACAATATGTTTTTTAAGCCTTGCTTTAAATATGTTTATATTATTACACTTCTTTAAATCTTCTGGTAAATCATTAAATAGTTTTGCTCCCTCAGACAATATGGTTTTCTTGCCGTAGTTAGTTCGTGCACGTGTGGTCATTAGTTGAAACTTGTTTTTACTTCTTGTGTTGTATGTAGGTGTCTTTTTATGTAGTTTGATGTTTGATTGTACAGAATTCGTGGTGATTTTTTTTATTAGAATGCAGGTGTAATATGTGTACAGTTGTGTGAGATTTAGTAGATTAGTTTTTTCGTATAATTTTTTTGTTGGATATAGGTAGTGATAATGAAATAGTACTTTTTCGCAATAGAATTTAAGATCATGGTGCTTTGAGTCATCTTTTGAGGTCATAATGATGGATATTTTACGTAATTTTATTTTATTCATCGTATAGTTTACGTGATTTAGAAAGATGGCATTAGTAACTCAATTCTTGAGAAATTTCGTTTAGTAACGGTTTGTCTTTAAAGGTGCGACATTTTGACGAGTTATGCGAATATAAATGTAAGGAACAACTGACTTTTTTCCGCGATTTCAGGTTTGGTCCCCTAGTGAAACTTGTTGATAATGATGAATACAATGACCCCTTAAGAGGTTGTGCTTTATATTCCGGGACACGCTGTATAAATAACTATTTAGCATGTTTCATGCAACCCTTTCTTGAAAGCTGTCGTGCCCTTATGACAATATTTTAGGGCTGGCGTAGCATGTCATTTTCTTCATACATCTCTGTCTGCCGTCATATCAACATTTACTATCTTTCACAAAATCCTTTCATCGTTTCTTTCCTTTTCTAAACAAATTATGCTTATCTGTAATTTAAAACCCCAAATGATGTGTAGGCCACTAGTTTGGTTACAGGGGTTAGCAAGCAGTACAGGTAATCAGTACTTCACAGGGTCTGGTATTCCAGAGTAAAACACTGATTGCCCGCATCCCGCATCTTAGTAGACTGAAAAACGACACTAGAGCACTTCATTTGAGAAAGGTTGGGACGATTTGCAGCACAGTGTGTTTTTGGGTAGTACCTACGTACGACCCTTTTTTAGAGATGCGACACAGGTGTTAGTAGTAGGGGTAGTATTTATTCTGCATTGATTCTATATTGTGTATCTAGCAATATGGAAATCGTCACCACTGTGTGGATAGCCCGGAAGACACGGTGGAGGTCTGCCCGGCTTGGGAGGAGCACCGCCGTGTCCTCGTGGAAGCGATCGGCGGCGGCGATCCCTCGCGTCCGGCCCTGGTCAAGGCCATGGTACGGAGCGAGAGTATATGGGAAGCCATCACCTCTTTCTGCGAGGCAGTAATGCTCGCGAAGGAGGAGGCGAAACGCGTGAGGGAGAGGCAAGTTTTGGGCCCTCACGCCCTGGGCGTCAGGAATTGGCAGCCGATTCCCGGCCACCGTAGGCGCGGGCTTGCGGACGACGAGAAATGGGTAGCTCGCCGTTCGGTAAGGACTAGGCCCAAGTCGACGGCGCGTTGTGTTCCACGTGCGCCTCAAAGAGATGACAGCACCATTGAAGGGGTCCGCTAGGGCCGATACCAGCTAGGGTTGCGGGATGTTCGAAAGAGTTACCGTGGCCCCGGCACAGGCAACAGAAGGAACACGGGTGGGTTTTAGTCAGTAAAAGTCTGACACGCCCTCCCGCTCCGCCCAGAGCGGGAGAAGTCATTTGATGATATCCCATCCACAAAAAAAAAAAAAAAAAAAAAGGGGTAGTATTTATTCTGCATTGATTCTATATTGTGTATCTAGCAATATGGAAATCGTAGTTAATTTTCAAGTAAAGTTGAAACTATTATGTACCTAAGAATTTTAACAATTTAATGCTACTATGAACATTTAACTTGATCGTTTTATAATATATAAGTTGTAAGTGTTGTAACCCAATAGCGTTACAAGAAATTACACTAAGAAAAAGTAGAAAAATATTGAAGGACCATCGTAATCCCAAAGCTCGACATAAAATTAGGAGACCTCATTAAAACAATTTTCCTTGATTTGACTTAATTTTTCTTTTACGACAAACATTATGTCTAAATTCACTTCAATAAACATAATCCCTAAAGTTTTCGTAGACCAAACAAGCTTGTGGGTTTACAGCCAGGTGTGCAGGCATTAATTTTGAAAGGTCCTGCCCAACTTTGTGGTTAAACAAAGTTGAAATTCATTTAGACGGTCAAGATGTAAATTGGAAACTGCTTCAACGTGAAAAGGACAAAGTTTTTGATAAAGAGTTGGTCGTCTTTATTTTTGGACATTTATTTTTAGCTGCGGGAGAAAAGTCGGTTCAACTTTGAAAGTTTTTTTAGGGTACCGTATGTAAGAATGAAAAAAAAACGGAACCCTTATAGAGTCACTAGTGTGTGTGTCTGTCTGTCTGTCTGTCTGTCTATCTATCTGTCTGTCCGTCTGTCACAGCCAATTTGCTCCGAATCTAATGGACCGATTAAGTTGAAATGTGGTACACATATCAATTTTTGTAGCCCAAACACGGATATGTTACTTAAATAAACGAATTTTAAATATGAGGGTCACTTCAAAAAAATTTATAATAAAAGTTTTGCAAACGATACCGTGTGATGTATCAAATGAAAGGGGCTTACTATGAGGGCTCGATTAGTTTTTTTTTATAATTGTAAAATGAATAGTTCTAAAGTTATTAAAGAAAATAGTTGGAAAATTTTCCAATCCCCCCCCCCCCTCTATCTCCGAAACTACTGAGCCTAAAACACAGAAAAATTCAGAAAATAATTTTATACGTATATATTACTGGAAAAGCTAGACGTCTATGATCTTACTATAACACAGTAAATCTTCCAATATTGAGCGTACAAACTTACATTTGTAGTTGGAATATATGGGAGAACATGTTTTTCTACTTCGTTCTTAAGGTAAATTCATCCAAACTACAGAACCCTTCATTGTGCTTGGTCCAACATGCACTTGGCCGGTTTTTTATGAGTATATTTTGCCGCTGATTTGTAATGCCCCCGACCTAGTTTTAAACTGTTTAAGCGGGGCGTATCAGCAGCGACGTTCATCGGGTATTGGGTGAAAACTTTGTATGTACGAGTAGTTTGATCAATGTTGTGTTGCACATAATATTCAATTTGGAGTTGCATTAGAAGTTAAAGGCTAAACAAGCCAGTTTACGTTTGATATAGCTGGAAAAACAGTCTCCATTTTTAAAGAAAGAAAATAAGAGGCTATGTTTATTTAGCACATGTTAGAACTTCATAACTAAGTATTGTAAGCCTCACTGCTGCGTCAAATAGGAGGGCAGTTGAGCAAAATGCCAGACAACTAGTGCCTGACGCTGGTTTTACTTTTTCAGGAATTCTAACATTTGCAAAAACAAAAAATAACGGGCATTTTGACAAGTCTAGGCGCTCCATTTCACACCACTAAACGAGGTTATGCCCTCAGGCCATCCGGCAACAAACGATACCAAAAAATCACCCGATATCCATTGCCGCTCACATACACATGGATGTACCAACAACGCGTGTTTTAACAAGTTTAGGTGCTCCGTTTCACAATAAAAAACCAAATTATTTTAAGTTGTCTATCTCATAGTAAAAACAAAAAATCAATCTGCCTAGCCTCTTCTCAACTGTGTTGGGTTCGGCTTCCAGTCTAATCGGATGCAGCTGAATACCAGTATTTTACTTGGAGCGACTGCTTATCTGACCTCCACCACTCAGTCACTGGGTGGTGGAGGTGCGACTGGTTATCAGACTTATAGGCTTCTAGTACTGGACTTTTGGGCATCCGGCAAAAATGACGACCTGAAAAAATCGTTTGCTATCCATAGCCGCTTACATACAACAGTACTCACAAGGATGTAGTTTCTGCGCCGCGATGTATTTCTCGAGCTTTCGCCTCAGCACGATCTCCGCACCATATCGGCCAAATGACCCGTTGTCAACGAGAAGGAAGTAAGCGTGCCTGTTGTTTAGAACTGCTAGTTTTGATCTGTAAAAAATAAACAAAATTACATGAGTTGCTATGTACTCACTTAGCTGAGACTCAGGCCAAGATCTATAAACATTACTCAGCGCGTACTTAAGCTACGCGGTATTCCTGTCACTGTCAAACTACAAGTGCAAGAAACAAAGGCAGAACTGGACCTACTAAAAATGTGTCAGACAGAACAGGAGGCCAAAACTTGTCTGAGAATGAACTATTCACGAAGATTTCGTAGCTAATTCACATTACATGGACTATATTCCTGTCCTTAAAAAGATATGTCTACAAAATTGGAAAGACTAGTTTGATCTTCGTTCCAGGGAAAAAGGCATTTGGTATAGAAGAATCCATTCACAACCTTCATATTCACCTTGGATTGATAAGTGTTTTGTTACCAGGGAGGACTTAACCATATTATTAAGACTCCGTTCAGGACATATGCCGCTCAATAAATTCGGTTTTATGATGAAAAAGTTAGCATCAGCTGTTTGCAGTACGTGTAACGAAGATGAGGACACGTATCATATTTTGATGAGATGTGTCCGGAATCAATCGTTTAGAACACAAATTGGCGCGCATAACATAAACCTATCAAACCGGATATCGGATAATATAATTCCTATAATAAATATGGTTAAGTTCGCCTTGAAGAACAGACCCAGAACCTAGCTGTAAAATGCCCTAATGCAAATTAATGTTAACCTTTTGTATACCTATAGAGTGTCATGTTCGCATTTAGCGAAAAAGCTCTTTAAAGAAAGATTTAAAAAAAGAGATGATATAGAACATATATACGAGTATATAGGATAGCCATAATGATACCATAAATCCAACCGTTTCTCCTTGCAAAAGTTTTGGAATCCGTTCTGAAACTCCCTAAGTTCCGCGATTAGCCCGAACATATAGGCAGATAAGTTTCCGTAGATCTAAAACCACATACTTGGGAAGTTTGTCTTAACATGGAACAATTAGGGAAATTTTATATCAAACGATTTTCGTGGAGACAGAAAAACGGCTCGTATACTGTGCAATTTTTTTATCATTACCCAAATTTTTACAGGGTGTTCTATCCATAAATATAAACAACTTTCACTATTGGACCAACTCTGAAATCACGAAAAAGAATCTGCTGTTTTATACAACAGTTCAATATACCTACTCGACCAAAATGTATGGGTAAAGACCCTGTGAAAATTTGGGTAGTAATAAAAAAATTGCCCTGTATAATTAAAAGTATTTAGGGTTTTTAAAATATGCATCCATATATGAGCCGACGCAGAACTAACGCAGCGAAGCTCTGTGCAGCTGTCACTGCCAAAATATACACTTTGTACTCGTTAAAATAACTTCCAAAATGAATATAAATAAAATTATGCGTCTTCCGGACGTACAATAAAAAAAAAACATTTATTTCAGTAATTAATCAACGTTTTTTTTTCCTATAAGTAAGTACGTGGTTAATTTTATTTGTTTTTGACACGACCTGTCAGGCTAGTGTGAATCCAACTTAATTTCCCTTGGTTTGTACAAGTCCTTAGATTAGCTTAGTAACAATTACAAAGGGCAAGTCAGTTCTCAGTATTACCAGATTTATTACAATAAACGACTCTCGGAGGCTGTATCTAATAAATTAAACTGTGGGTACAATGGTGAAAGCACAAACTGCGTTTTAAAAGACTGGTACTGGGAAATTGCAATTTCATTAAATTATGACTAGTTTGTAAACATAAACGGTACTTCTGTTAATAATACCTTCTAATTAGATTTCAGATAAATAAGCGAGGTTTTGGTTGAAAGAAAAGAATAAGATCCTACTTCATTTTTGTTAGCAATGTCCAGTAACCGTGCAGCTCAACTCAGAACTGCTAAGCATAAGCAGCGGTGTCTTGACATAATAATATACAGAATGATACGGGAGGGAGAACACTTACATAAACACACAAAAGAAATCCCAAAACATAAACGTACGAAAAACATGTTGGTACGCACTAAATCCAAGTCACTTGCAATTATGGCCGAATACATACAGTCGGAATTCTGTTTCGAAATATCGATTCGGAATTTCGAAGGCAGCAAATCATCATCTGTCTAGCCTTTTTCCAACTATATTGTGGTCGGCTTCCAGTCTAACCGGATGCAGCTGAATACGAGTATTTTACATGGAACGACTACCTATCTGACCTCCACAACCCAGTTACTGGGTAATACGATACCCCTTGGTAAGACTGGTTGTCAGATTTTCGGGCTTCTGACGATTCGTAACGACTGTCAAAGATTTACGAATGACTACTACTATCTCACCTACAAAATATTTTTTAAGCCATTGGTCCCGGCTGTTTAGTCGGGACCAACGGCTTAACGTGCTGTCCGAGGCACGGAGGGGCCTTAATATGTAAAGATGGCCACCCATCTACGGTTCAACCGCGGCAAGCGTAGCTTAACCCGATCGATCGACCCGTGAGGCTGTTATTACTTAGCCACAAGCCCCTCAAGGCAACAAATAATCCATACAAAATTCGAAGGCAGAAAATTTCGAACGGAGAACTACTGTCCTTGATTTTGTATGGATTTGCTGTCTTCGAAAATTCCGAATCGATCTTTAGAAACGGAATTCAGACTGTATGCGGCCGGCCTAAATCAAGAAAGACAAAAACTCTGAAGTACGTGACTTAACTAAATGTTACCTCGTAGGTATGCCTACGCAACATTCAAAATCGATTTTCTTCTGAAATAACTCACGCCTTCTTTCCATGGGGGTAGGCAGAAACTACAGTACGCCACCTGCTACAATCCTTACATACTCCTATTGCCTCGTTTACGTTCATGAATCTGGTCATACACGCACTTCGGTTGCGAGTACTACGCTCCTGACCTTTCTGAAGAACATCACCAATAATGTCACTATATATCTTCCTTGGGCGTCTCCTCCCGGCGTTTCCACTCACCTTTTGTTAGTCGTTGAGGGAAAACCTATTTCATAATCTTTTGGTTTCGAGTAAAGTCTGTTCGTAACCACCATACAATTGCTGTCAATACTTTAGGAGAAAATCTCTTTTGAACCTTACGTTTGTGTAAGTTGTTTATGCTCGTGACTTTAAGTACATAAGTAACCTCTGTAGAAAGGTACCTCTCGTAATAAGGGTCACTCGTGTAGGATCTGTTAAATCTACTAAATTGTTTCGCTTTTTTATTGTGCTCAGGTTTACATATCATTAAAAGCTTTTCACAATTAAAATGTCCTTTTTATCTTGCTAGGGATAAAGAAATATTTGACGAGTGGATTATATTTTTGCTTGAAAATAAATGGTCACTTTGTTTTACGGGACATAAAAAATACACACTTTCTTAAGCACGTTTTGTATCAGTTATGCACAGAAAAACAAGTACGTAATCCTTTAACGAATATTTGGACACCATTGTCATTATACACTTGCGAACAACCAAATCGACTAACTCCTAATCATGCATTTCGACTCAAATAGCAATTACTCAAAAACAACTAACTAATCCGATTGTAATACTTATGGTACCATCTTAAAGATGAAACGTCAGGTTTTAATAAAAACTTTTTGAAAAAAAAAAAAATAGAACTACCTACTTTGTATGAACGGGTTGTATGGGGTTGAGTCGATGTTGAGGGATTACATAAAAACGTATTGAACTATTTATTTACAATAAAATCGATAAAAACAAGACGCGATCCCTAGTACGAGCGAACATGTCCCAGTCCCACAGTGGACCAATCAGCTAAACGAATTGCCATCTACTGCACAAACACGCTGTAGATTTTTACAAATAAAACGAGAATTGCACTCTGGGTCGTTTTAAAATAAGTGCTCTTTTCGATGGAATAAATGCTGTGTAATCTGGGTCTAATAGATAGGATTGAATCGAGCAATATCTTTGCCAAAATATAGCGACGTTTACTTTGTGATTGGGAATTCCCAACTGAACTACAGAACGTTCAAGTGAGAAAAAACACCGCACATTCAGCTTAACAGCAAGTATGCCACATAAAAATTTAAATCTTCCTTTTGCTATTTTTGGCCGTTACAGGGATTCTTTTATATACAAGGTGTAACATAATTAACGCACAACCTCTTAAGGGGTCATTGTACTCATCATTATGAACAACTTTTAATATGGGACCAAACCTGAAATCGCGAAGAAAAAAATCAGCTGCTCCCTACATTTATGTTCGCATAACTCATCGAAATGTGAGGAGGATTTCTTTTTCGCGCTGTGCGTTTTATATGTTACATCTTGTATACTTCAACATTTTCTTCAATCTATTAGATTATTTTTCCTACTAAGTACTTACTACAATAATTCTCAAATGAAAATGTAAGTGCAAAACACGAGTGTGTGTTCACTTTTGAATAAAAATACCTCCGGAAGTGTAGCTCACGTGACGTTAGTAAATGTTTCTCTTTGAATGTACAAGAGAACAATCACGGGATGAAAAACGGTTTCTTCTGTGTAATCTTTTCATCTGCTTTTATCTGTCTGTCGGTTTTCTAGTATAAAATATCAACGGCGGGCACAGCTCGATTGTTTGTTGTAATATCTAGTGGAAAACCTATGACCAAAAAAATGTTTAGAGGCTGATATAATGATTTTCTATAAAAGCTGTATATAAGAATTTTTCTATATCCCAGTGAACTCTAAAAGGCGGTATCTGCCGCATACAAATGTGTCTCGTTGAATGCAGCGAGCAATCTCGTTCTAAATGACATGTTTGACTTGCGCACCGCGATTCGCGACACACTTTACTGAGCCCGTGATATTTGTGACGTGTCACAACTTATTAGTAGCTTTAATATTCTGGAAGAGATTTATGTGAGTAGAAGATGAATTAGATTTATGTTAGAGCACTAATGAAGCTCTGGAAGTGTTAACCGAATAAATGCCGCTAAAACCTTCGGTGTCCGTGTCCTAAATATATGTAGGTAGGTGTAGGATAAAAGACTGTAAATGCAAAAACCTGGCTTTTTAAGACCACAATAAGACTTGATATAAGATATGGAGGGGCTCGTGGCTAAGTAATAACAGCCGCACGGGTCGATCGATCGAACAGGTTAAGCTACGCTTGCCGCGGTTGTTCCGTGGATGGGTGACCATCTTTGCATACCGAGATCTCTCCGTACCTCAGAAAGCACGGTAATCCGTTGGTCCCGGATCTTTGACAGTTGTTACGGGTCGTCAGGAGCCCGAAAGTCTAACAACCATTCTTACCAAGGGGTCTTCAGTAACTGGGTTGTGGGGGTCAGATAGGCAGTCGTACCAGTAAAATACTGGTATTCAGCTGCATCCAGACCCTGGAAGCCGACCCCAATATAGTTGTGAAAAGGCTAGGCAGATGAATGAGACTTCATATTTTGAGACAAAACTTCAAGATTCGGAACAAACAATCTCCGATTCCCATTCGACATAAATGCCAGACATATGCCAGATGCCAAATTCGACCCAGATTAGCGTAATGTGGGTAGGCTAGTAGCTGAGGGCAGCTAGATGGACAGACTGGATGCGGAAGGCGGAGGAGAGCGTATTGTGGCGCAGCATGGGAGAGGCCTATGTCCAGCAGTGGACTGCGATAGGCTGAGTTGACTGAAGCCAAGATTGTAATTCAATCGAATCAAGCATAGAATTGGGCATTGAGCAAATATTTGAACGTATGGAGCAAGACTCAAAGACAATTATAGAACTAACATCCTATCAAGAATCACAACAGGTAGCTTGAAAGCATGTCGGTTCATAGTCATGTACTGTGATGTGCCCTCCAGCGATACAAACGCAGCTGGTAGCTGTTATTCCAATATCAGTAAAAACAGCTGAAATTGAACGCAAATGTAAACAATATTAGTATTGTGACGGTATTAACGGTCTGTTAGATTTGTGCGTTTAATTAATGTATCGTTTGTTGCATCTGTTATTTGGTTTGGTTTTCATTAATATTATGTTAGTTATTAATAAGCCGTGCCCGGTGGGATTTTCTTTCGGTAAAAATAACGAAACTTTCATCCCCTATTTAACCCCAATAAGTAATGAATTTTCAAAAACTATCGTTACATCAGGAATCGTTTGCACAAATTCATGCTTCTATACCCAGCGGTTTAGGCTGTGCATTTTATATCAGTTAATGCATGAACTTAAGATTTTTAATGGGAGCCTGGTCCATGTTTGGAGCAACAAGTCTGGGAGAGGCCTATGTTCAACAGTGGACTGCAATAGGCTGAGATGATTGTGTTTAGAAAGAATAGAAGACACCGCCGCCTATCTTTATGACGTAATCCTTGGCCATGTACGTCATTCATCTATATTGATGATGGTCTCCAGAAGATTCTGGAAACCAAAAAGACGATTAATAACAACACAGTTGTTTTCCCACGAGGGGTAGGCTGAGTTTGCATCCACATTTTGCCAGCTATACTTCAGTCCCAAGCCATAGCGGGTGAGCTTTTTGCTCTTTTTTCTGCTACTGCAATTCTAATTCAAAATGTTTATTTGGAGCAAATACTCATATAGGATTAGTAGCATTGTCCTTAAAACTAATATAAGTGTTAGTAAACAACACGACACGACGGTACATGTAACGGACAGTAGTGATTTATATACGGACAGTCCACTCTATCAGCAATCATTTTCAGAATCCTGTTGGGGCTGGTCATGACTCGAGCTACCATCAATACCTACCGAGCTACCAGCAATACCTAGTAACAAAAACTTCTCTTACTCTCAGGAATCAGATCCCGACGATCCGGAAGAAGAAAACCTGCCGGATGACGATGATGCATCATTCGAGGCTTCCATAGACGACAACTATTCATCAGCCGCGTTCAGTATCGCCAGCAACATAGTCGAGGTACCCGAAAGTACCTGCGGTCCTGCTCAAACCTCCTCCAAGAGATTCTTGGATGAGGATAAGAATAAACGGCATTGTACTGAAGTTGATGATGAATATGATGCTATCGGTACGTATTTGGGATATGTTTTTCTCAAATAAATCTAATCAGGACTATCCTTTTAATTTTGAGGCCTAGATTTGGAGTTGGTTCATCTTTACATATCTGAAGAGATGTAAATTACAATGGTCAAATAGAAGACAATAGGAATGGCAGTGTACAAAATTAAGTCAAATCTAGGTAATTTAGAAGTCTTAGCGTTTTGTTGCTAATAAAGAGGATGATAATGACATGTTATATCCAGTAAGGGATAAATATCTATCTTCTGGGCAATACAAAGCCACCTAAACTGATGTTAGGCATGAATCAGGTCTCACACAAATTAACCTACATTATTCACATCACCTGATACAGTAGTTAATTGGACCGAGACGACTCACTTCAATGAACTTCAAGACAGAATGGACCTGTCCCCAGGCCTAAAATAACAGTAACCCAGAAACATAATAATAAACTGAACATATACATGTACACAGAAACTAGTTCCATATGAAATAGCATGTGTATTTCCTCGACGGAAATCCCGAAGGAAATACAGTTATGTTTCTTGATCCTTTAGTTTCGGACATTATGAGGTTTACAGCAGAAATATACCTAACTGAAAAGCATCCCTAACACCTCTAAACAATAAAATTAGAATAAAGGCTCCCACAGACAGGCGCGACACAACAACGCAACGCAACTCTAGCAGGTCTACTTGAATCGCGTCGCGTTGTCGCGCGCTTGACTGCGGGAGCTTTAATGGCATATTTTACACGAAGAGACTTTCTCACCTGTTTTGTGGCGAGAATGTAACGTAACAAAATAGGCGATAACCGTCAGGTTATTAATGCACTCATGGGCTTTCCACAGGATGAGAGCCAAACCAAGCATTCATAAGTACTGTTTCTCATTGCTGTGTGAATATTTCAGACAAGATAGAGCTTACCAAAGAAGAAACCCAAACGGGTTTCCTAACAATATTTTCTTAAAAAGCCACTTCTTGCCACTAAAATCATGATGACCATGTGATTTTTTTTTCTTCCAGGTGTAAACGTAGCCGCAAAACTGCGCAACCTTCCCGGAAATATGCGGATTCTGGCAGAGAAGCTGATCAATGATGTGCTGTATCAAGCTCAAACAAACGGGTTGACAAATGCTACTTTCATCACTACACCCGATCCCTTTAAATAGATTCTTCGAAGAAAACTCATATACAAAGAGTATAAAAATATAAAGAATATATAAAAAAGAGTGTAAAAAGAAAACACATAAAAAGAGTATAAATAAAAGAAGAAAAGAAAGAGTCAAGACATACTCGTGTTAGCACAGTCAAACCTAATCGCTAGGTCAATTAATATTCATTATGAGAAATTAATTTAAGCCACGCGATAGCAGGTGATGAAGAATCTGAAGCCATGCTTACGGTTTTTCCCAAAAACGGAGTGAGATATTTATGTCCGTCCGACTACGCTGATGCGCTTAGGTCCCCATGGGCGCTGTTCCAAAGTTATCTATTCCTTTTAAACAGCCCAAATGAACGTTGTAAGGTATCTTTCAAGCCCAATACTTAAATAATATTTTGAAATATTTGTGTAGTTTTTTAATAGTTGTATACTATCTAATAAAAAAGTTGGAGGAATTAGCTCTTTCTATTTCTTTTCAGACAGCATCGCTCTGCTAGTTTCGTAACTTCCCTCCTCAAACAAAGAAATAACGAAACTATTTACATTCCACACCTCTCACATACTAACATATAAACACCGACCGCCATCCTTAATATGAACACAGTGAGAAATAAAGAGGAAACGTGGACAACATTGGTCCATCTCAGCTCCTTAGCTATAGTGTGGGTAAATTCTTTTGCAGAAATTGCTAACGTGCTACGAATCTCGAATGTTCAAGGATTTTTGCGGATATTCGCTGGTAATGGATCTTGTAGTGCATGCCTTTTTGTCAATGGGTTCGATCTATCATAAATAAGGATTTTTATTGAGCTGTCTGGACCAGGCAAATAACACCTAGTAAGGATACTCTGGTTTTAAGTAATATGAGGAAAAGATAACTGAGTTACTAGGGACTTTGCAAATAGTCTTAGCTTTGTACTGATAATATTGACCTATTCTGCACTAGTGCAAGCACAGTAAGGAGACTCTTAACGAAGCCATTTTTTGTACAGGAGGCACCTTCTTAAATTAAGTTTAAAATAATGAACCAATTTTTCTTCTTTCTTTTTAAATAGTCAATAATTCGACAATACTATACTGTTAGATTTTTGTTTAGTATTAGTTTGTGATTTACATAATTTAAGAAGTAACTTTGATTTAAAGAACTAATAATTTATTTTCGTATTTATCTGTGGAGGCTTATTATTAGCAATTTAAGTTTATATTTTGTTATTATGATGTCATTAGTCTGTAAGCTTTCCTAAAATATAAAAAAAAAAAAAAAAAAATATAAAGTTTTGAACATTATTTTCCGCAAGATAAAATCTAAGCGAAATGTGTCCCAAAGAAGATATTTTGACGCATTTCGGCTGCATGCAAAATCAATTTTGTCCTCAAAAACTACAAATTTGCCTTATTTTCTTAATGATTATAAAAATTGAAGATTTTCTTTAGTGAATTAAGAAGGCCAAAACACGATTGACACAATTTGGTTGGATACAAAAAAACCGCAGTTTCCTCAAAATTATCATTTTTTACGAGAACAAACTTGTATATTAATGGAAAAAAAATGTTTTATTCGATTGTATTTAAAGGAATTTCAATAAAATTTCGTCTACACGTTCACCATTAAATACAAGGGGATAATTATTTTAATATAACAGAGCATAACTATAGAATTTAAAAAATAAATATTTTAAAAATTCTATATGTTGCCCGCCCAGAGTCTGGTTTTGTGTCCGGTTGATGGCAATAGGCTCGCCTCTATTACATGGGACTTAAACATAACTGGCGAAATGTGGGTGTCCTATAGGTAGACCTCTGCCCTACCCTCCGAGAAAACGCGTTACGATATCATTACGCCGAATATTTACCTCAATTGCCAATGCATTCTTTTGAGACTGCAACTTTGCACATACAATGACTCATACAACTAAAACAAACATTATGCACCACCGTGCAAAATCTTGGAACAAACCAAATATAAAAGAGGAGTACTAGTAAATACAGAGCAAACATTTAGTACCTAGCGCCCTGGTAACAATATAAAGCCCTATGTAAACATCGTATGGTGGAGCGTGCACCGACCGTGCGGTTGGGGCAGGCCAAATGTTTGTAATACCTCTAGCTCTGTTTACTTCTAGATGTCTGTGTTAGGTTTTGTTGCTACGTTCAACAAAGCTCCTGGGGTTTTACTGAGGCTAACAATACTTAAACTCGTTCAGGCACGAACATACACTTTTATTTTTCTCATCCTGTTTGTATACGCTGACAGGTCCCACTCAATTTATAATGGTCCAGTTTTCTATGCTAATCTTTACATATCCCATCCTCACAAAGAGACTTGTGACACTCACATTGAATCGGTCCATCTTTTTGAGAGCTACGATGCCACAGACGGAGTCCGGCTTAAAACTTTATAAGGTACTACCCAGTTTTTGCGTTGAGTGAAAGAGGATGCTGGATTTTAGGGATAACCTTTCCAAATTAGAATTAGGGTGAAAGAGCTATAGCGCTCTAACAAGCTTTGAAGAAAAAGGTTCCACGTAATACGTAATTATGTTCGGTTTAGACCAAACGAGCGATTGTACATTCTATCCCCTCTCTATCTAATTCTTTTGCGTAAACAGGGACAGAGCATTCTTTCGCTGGTCTATCTAGTATCCATACTAAAATATCAAGAATATCAATGTTCGTTTCATCATCATTATTATCCGCATCTCTACTTCACCCCGGCGGGGCATAGGCCTCTCTTTTCTTATGACTATCCCTACGTTCCTGTGCCAGCCTCATCCAGGTTCTACTTCCGATGGTAACAATCTCGTCCGCCCATCTCGCTATTTGTTCAGTCTAAACTAAACCCACATCTATACATCAAGTCATTCTTACCTTGGTGAAGCTATCGCATGATACGGAACATCTCTCCCTCTGCCTATAAGCTCGTTGGCACCTTCGACGATGCCCCAGGGTGCTATACCGATGCTGACCACTCTGCCTGCTCGCTGTGACCGTTCTAGTTGTAATGCGTCTCCTACTTGACGGGTGACACCTGTAGGAGAAGAATGGGTTAGTTTTAATGTACAGTCGCACTTTCAATAACAATCCAAAAGATATGGAAGAAATACATTACTTCATGTTATGGAAAATCCGTTTGCTTAACTACGTAAATAACGCAATGAAAGTTGCTGAACAGTCAAAATGAAAAAAATAAATAAAATGATGTGTTCATTCACAGAAATAAAGGCATTGCCTTGTACGTACATTGTAAGTGTTCCAGACAATTACCTCGCTGGTATATATTTGGGAAACAGTGATGAGTCAAGGGACAGCAATGAAATCTTCTTAGTACAGTCAACCGTACGTTGGTGGTAACAATTTGAAATTGGCAGCGCTTTCCCGCGTAGCAATAGAGGTGGTTTTCGTAGCCGACGTTTTGTGGAACGTACAGTTATATAGCATAATCAGCCTATAACGTTCCCACTGCTGGGACACAGGCCTTCTCTCTGCGAGAGGGTGTGGGCCGTAATCTAGCACGCGGGCCCAGTGCGGGTTGGTAGATGTCACAAGTCATTGAATTTTTGGTTCTAGCTAGAACATGCCGATTTCCTCACTATGTTTTCCTTCACCGTTTTGAGAACAGCGGTGTTGAAATAAATTACAAAAA
Source organism: Fissipunctia ypsillon (assembly GCA_947568875.1). Classification (NCBI taxonomy): domain Eukaryota; kingdom Metazoa; phylum Arthropoda; class Insecta; order Lepidoptera; family Noctuidae; genus Fissipunctia; species Fissipunctia ypsillon. Next base: position 5,562,470 of record OX387659.1, on the reverse strand, counting down.
ATAAAGCACCTGCCTGGGTTCGAACCCACGACCTACAACTCGTAAGACGGGGCCGTTATCACTGGGCCACCACTGCTCTCACAGTTTTGTCACTCTGTACAGAATTATGAGTTGGAATACGAGTACAGCGTGCCGCTTTAATGGCGACATTAATTTACGATAATTTCATTTCATTAAGGGCTGATTTTTCAATCGTCAGATAACTTTTATCTGAGGAATAAATATGGCGGTTTGACATATTTTCTATACAAATGCTGTCAAAACCTCAAACATATTCCCCAGATTAAAGTTATCTGACGATTGAAATAACGGCCCTTATTATAATTTTTATAATTACCGGCTACTAGCCCTAGCCGTGTGTTCAATTAATGTCGCCATTGTAACGCCGCGTAATATACGGAATAACTATCTACCATTATTGGTTATTTCGGCAATTTCTGCTTTAACGTTTCAATTCAACGTGCGCTTTTATAATTTCTAACGTGACGATATTATTGTGGACGTCCGCGCCCACGTCATGGCATCACGATAACACAGAAAAGTAGAATGTATGGAAATATAATTATGAAGACGCTTTTAAATTTCCGTCCACGATAACGTTATAAGGTGCACAATCGCCCCATACCTATTTCCTTACATTTTATGGACGTGGACACGATAATATCGTCATGTTATAAATTATAAAAGCGCATGTTGGGATGACGAATAAGTATCGACCAGTCTTAGTTAGGTACCTATTATGACAATTTCCACTTTATCATTTAAATCCATCGTCATGTTCAACTTGAAAGGCAGCCCAAAAAAAGAACAAAAATAACGGATTAAAAGCAATAACTACGCCCAAAAAGTCAACAAAAACTGACATTGTTTTGAAAACGTTTAGCAAGGAAAAGTTCTAGAGAAATTATAAAATAGTTTCATTTCATCTCTTGACTGTAAGAAATGAAATGCGCCGAGCTTCGACTCAGTTTTATTTAGCTTGAATGCTTATAATATTAAAGAGAACTTTTGAACAAAACATCATTGTTACCTTTGATAAATTACTTATTTCTAACGTATTCATTTAATTCTGCCACGGTTTATGAGATGTCATTAAGAGTGCTTCCACGTGTCGATTCTTAATGGCGTCTCCAATACCCGCCGTGTTACTCAGCCCCGTTGCCAATTTTGCTGATTGGCTAGGTTAAAGGCACTTCTTACACCGAGAAGCCGACAAAAGAAAACCTCACTGAGCTTACCTAGCTTTTAAGTTAAATGTTACCACTACTTGCTGCGCCCTAACAGGGTCATGTACTCTAATTTTTAGCCTCATAGCCTGTAAGCCCAGGTTGTTTTCGCACAGGATTTTCAACGCTCTGCTTAGCGCCGAGAGTTGAAAATCCAACAGTATGTTTCTTCGACGCTCTGGGATGCACTCTGTTAGATTCTCAGTGCTCGCTCAACACAGAGTTGAAAATCCAGTGCCCGATAAAATCCCGCCGCGATATGTTTACGTCCGTGCGAACGTGTGAGCTAACTGTGTGCACATTGTGTGATAAATAAATAAATCAAATTCCTCTTTGCTAGCAAACACCATAATCTTTCTTGCAACTTGATCTTGTTACACTAATCTTAGACGATAGACCTCCACAGTGGTTAGAGGTTCTTCCTCAAGCATCGCCACAATGGAAAATACAAAGACCCGTGATAATATAGTCATTAATGGTCACAAGGATTGGCCCAGTGACAATTTGGCCCTACCAAATTGACACTGGACTAATCCTTGCAACAAAGGAGAAAGGAAGGCTTTTGCCCGGCAGAGGGACAACTCAGGCTAAAAAATAAAAAATAAATAAATACAATCAACACTCCCAAAGCTCCAGTCAATGCCACGTATTTCGCCATAGTCCATATCTTGTAAAGATAATAGAGTTATTAGTAGGTAAACTCGGGAAAAATATTTGTTAAGCAAATTGCCTACCAGCTTAAACTGTCCGTATATTCAAATCATAACCGTCATTATTTGACAGTTGTACGAAATGGCTCTAACACGAGAAAAAAAATTACGTGGGATGTCAGCTTGCTTAACAATTAATTTCTCTGACTGTTCATACAAGGTAGGCTGTATTTCAATTTCATCAGCACACATGATGCGTGACCAAGAAACCGTGTCTATATGAACGATGGACATGTTGACTTAAATACAGAACCGATAACTGGATAGTCTTGCATTAATGTTTGTATGCTTGGAAGGTAAGACCGTTATGAAATATGGAAGGTATTCGAAATTGTGGTGGTTTTATAAATTAGTACTAACGTCCTACGTTACCACGTACTATAAGAGTTATGTACCCTAAGGGTCAGTCTCCACCAAGCGGAAAAATTCTCACGGATGCTCGAACACTTTTTAAATTTCGCCAAGCAGACATCAAGCGTTTATCAAACGTGATGTCTGCATCGAATATTATACTTAAAGTCAATATTGATACAGTTACTCACATAATCAGCCTATATTGTTCCCACTGCTGGCACGCAGGCCTCCTCTCGGTGACAGGGAGTGGGCCGTAATCCACCACGCGGGCCCAGTGCGGATTGGTAGACACGTCTTCGAATTTTTGTTCTAGGACATGCCGGTTTCCTCACGATGTTTTCCTTCGCCGTTTTAAGAGCAGTGGTTACTTATTCAATGAAGTTTAAAAAGTGCTCGAGCATCCGCGAGGATTTTTCCGCTTGGTGGAGACTGACCCTAAAACTACGGTTTCTTAGAAGAGCGGTCCCGTCATATTATAACGGCTGTTATGAAAATCTGTCATTTTCACCAGTATTTGACATTAAGGTGTCAAAAAACGCACTGCACTTGGACAGCCGTTACTGTGTGACCCCGTGGTGTGACCGTTCACCGGTTTCTTAGGAAACAAAGCATTACTAGCAAAACTAATAATTTTTGCACCATTTACTTTATGCTAATCATTCTTGATACAGAGAGATGTCAAAGGCTTGAATACTCAATATCGGCATAAGATTGTTCAAAAGTACTTAGTTGCGAGTAAAGTGCCTTTAAACTAATCTCGCGTTTGTTTTTCCATTATTAAGTATCAACCAAGATATAGAAAAGATCTATACATGGTGGAGACGATAACCATCATCTGCCTAGCCTTTTCCCGACTATGTTAGGTCAGCTTCCAGTCAAACCGGATGCAGCTGAATATCAGTATTTTATATGGAGTGACTGCCTCTCTGACACAATTGCTACCCCTTGATCATCATCAGGTTATCAGACTTTCAGGCTTCTGACGGCCCGTAACGATTGTCAAAGATCCACGAGTGACATCCGGGACCAACGGCTTAACGTGCTTTCCGAGGCACGGAGGGGTCTTTGTACGTAAAGATGGTCACCCAAACACGGACCAACCGCGACAAGTGTAGCTTAACCTGATCGATCGACCCGTGCGGTTGTTATTACTTAGCCACAAGCCAAGGACGAGACGACAATATACAACAATAAATTAAACTGCGTATATGCTATGCCGTTCCCAGCCGGCACACGAAAATGCAATCAAATATATGCAATAGCTCACAGAATAAGCAAGCTGAAGTGTATGACCTTTGGGGTAGACGTGTTCTTGAGCGGAGACCGCGAATCGGCAAACGTAAGGTAGGACGCCCTCAAACTAGGTGGAGCGACGATCTTCGCAGGGTGGCTGGTAGCCGCTGGATGAGAGTTGCTGAGAATTGAGCTGAATGGCTTGCAATTGGAGAAGCCTGTGTCCAGCAGTGCACTGCTGTAGGCTGATGATGATGATGATATCCAATAGTGTAGTCACTATAGTTAGTCAAAGATTGGCAAAACTCATCGTCGGGCCATCAGTACTATTTAGTTTGTTTGAGAAAATCACTTTTCAAGTTTCGAAAGATTTATTTGATAGATCCAAAGTACTCATACTCATAAGCATTAGTGTTGCCAGTGTTTTCATTTATTGTCGTATTGTTGTCTCCACGTTGTATAAAAGGCCATAGACACAAAGGCACTTTAACAACTGGGACCAGCCCAACACGGATAAATCACCACCATAACTACAATACATTGCAGGTAACTAAACCCATTATAACCGCGAAAGCCCCACCGGCGCCTTTTCGGCGCCGCTTGTCGACTTACCGTCAAGCCCCACCGGCGCCGGTGACTCGCGCGTTTCACGCACGGATAAAATTACTATAATTCAACAAAAACAGTCTTATATCGGCTGTGGGTAGTTTTACTCTATGGTATGGAAGATATTCTCGTCAAATAAATAATTCTAAACCAAAAATAATCATATGGCAATTTTTGTGAGCGCAGTCACAAACGTACCGTGCCATCGGAATTCTCCCGGGGCTTGAGCGTCGTTGACGTCATCGCGTATTAGGCTTAGCCGGATAAAATTATCCTTTGGCTAGAATTGATAAGCTAACTACACACGAACTGCTTTACTTTACGCTTCACACGCTGTAGGTGCCAAAGTGCACGTCTATGTAGGCATAGACTAATTAATACTGGATGTAGGCAGCTAATGTTGTTACAGTGCTTCTACAGCTAATTTAACGATGGCGCTTTGTTCCCAACCCTGCACTAAGAGGATTGGACCTTTTGGGGATGAGCGACACTAACGTCGGCCACATACAGTTGGAATTCCGTTTCGATATGTCGATTCGGAATTTCCGAAGGCAGCAAATTCATATAAAATCAAGGATCACACACGTTTAATATTTTTCCGTTCGGAATTTTTGAAACGGAAGTCCGTTTCGGGGTTTCGTTTCGGAATCTAGTATTGTCTAGTAGTAGTAGATTTTGAATGGATTTGCTGCTTTTGAAATGGAATTCCGAGTGTATAATTATTACTTAGTCGCCGTCATTATGAACGTAGACCTCCTATCTGTAACTTTACGTTATTCTTTTTAACCGACTTCAAAAAAGGAGGGGCTTATATGTTCGTCTGTATGTATTTTTTTTTTGTAGAGGAAACATGCGCGGTGATCCCATATACATTTTATTAACTTTGCTTCTGTAGTTTTTGAGTTCGCTTCGATAATACGTACCTATTTAATCCACTTTGTGTATCTTGATGATGTTAAAATACTTCCTGTCAATGTTGTTTATTTAATAGCAACTAGTGGCATACGAATTGATCTAAGGTAGGTAACAAAAGTAAAAAATAAAAAACCTTTTGCCAACGACTTCACTTTGTAATGTTTTTTTTTTTTTGGAAATAGGTTGTTTTTTTTTTTGTAAAAAAAGTTTTTAATAATGAAATTATGAACAAAATGTGTTTCTACTTGATCCTCATCCGTCTAGCCTTTTCGCAACTATGCTGGGGTTGGCTTCCAGTCTTAAGTGGATTCAGCTGAATACCAGTATTTACTTGATGTATGTAGGTGTGTACTTCCTTCAAAACTATTTGCTTTTTTAAACCTATTTATAACCTACATGCCTCCCACCGAGAGGAGGCCACACATACATAAACTCACGCCTTCTTCCCATGGGGATAGGCAGAAACTACAGAACGCCACCTGCTACGATCAGCATGCTCTTTTGTCTTGTTTACGTTCTTACATCTGGTCATACACGCACGCCGTTTGCGAGTACTACGCACCTAAACTTTCTGAAGAACATCACCAATAAGGTCACTATATGTCCTCCTAGGGCGTCTCCTCCCGGTGTTTCCACTTACATCTGCCTTGTAAATATCTTTTGTTAATCGTATTTCATTCATCCTCTCAACTTGACCAAACCATCTAAGCTTACTCTTTTCTATTTTTGTAACTATATCTTCTTTTAAACCGCACCGTTGCCTTATCACATCATTGCTCAGCCTATCATTCGTGGTCACACCACACATGCTTCGCAAGGAACGTATGTTCACAGCTTTTTTTCTTCTGTGTTATGTGTGTGTGTGTGTGTGTGTGTGTGTGTGTGTGTGTGTGTGTTGTGTGTTTAATTGGTCTTGTGCCGTTTTAATTAACTATAAATAAATAAATAAATGTGCCTACATAAATGACAAACAATACCAGGAGTAGGAGGTACTTATCTACCATATTTATCTACACTACTCGTAATATTATAAAGCTGAAAAGTTTGTTTGTTTGTTTGGTTGATTGAACGCGCTAGTCTCAGGAACTACTGGTTCGAATTGAAAAATTCTTTTTGTGTTGGATAGCTCATTTATCGAGTACGGTTATAGGCTATATAACATCACGGTACGACTAATAGGAGTGGAGCATCAATAAAAATGTTACAAAAACGGGGAAAATTTATTCCTTTTGCGAGCTTCCGTTGCGTGCGCTGCATAAACGGTTAAAGTTACGCAACAATTATGTATGACGGAATTGTTCCTCTTAAATATTTCTAAAGAAAAGTCCGAGCATATTTCTATCTTTTAAGATTGGCGCACTGTAACTTTTTTAATGGTAATCAAAGTTTTTAAAAAAGAATGTATTATTTGCGAAGGTGTTTTCATAAACATGGTATTAATCGTTATCCAAATAAATAGTTCCATGATCAAGGTTGATTAAGCACATGTAAATTGCTTTTTAAATTATTCGAATCGGACCTTCCGTTTAGAAATTACGATGGGTATAAAATGCTTAAAGTAAGAAAAATGCGCTTATTGTTAATTAGTTACCAACACTGTACGGTGCAAGTACAATGATTTGGTTGCTGACAATGCGACCTCAATTTATATATAATAATATTCGCTGAACATAACAGTTAGTTGACATATTGCAATCATTGTGATTGGCACGGATTGGCATCCAACTTATACCTATTTTGTAACTTTAAGAAATAAACTATTTCTTGTGATCAACCGTGGTTTACCGTCAACTCACCAACACTCTAACTAACTCTGAGCCATACATACACATTTTATTTTTTCTTGTTTGAACACGCTAATCTTTGACACTGCCAGTCGAATCTGAAATATTCTTTTTGCATTTTATAACTCAATTCTTGATGAAGGATATTTAACATTACGCTAGGACCCTTAGAAGCCGAGCAAAAAGAAAAAAAAGTGCTAAGCGAAAACGAAGTAACAGCGCGGGCAGGCGATACGATGCGACGGGGTGGGTCGGGGGAGCAAGAAATTTCACGCGGACGAAGTCGCGGGCGGAAGCTAGTACTTTATGGTAGGACAGCAGATAATAACTTACACTAATAGCACTTCCGAGCCCCTAAAACGTCATAATGGTCGCCAGAAAGTCGTTATAGCGTATTAATTTAACTTTCAGCATAAAAATTTGTAAGTATTCCAGCAAACATTGAATGAAAGTTATTAATTAAAACATAATTTCATGTCTGTATTTCCCAAAAGAAATGGCGGAGGTATGTAACACAGCCAGTTATGTTTAAGTTCCATGTAAAAAGATGGAAGCCTAGAAGTGCCACTATAGGGAACAAATCAAGACTTGGGGCTGCTACTGAGAACTAATGGAACAACTGGGAAAAGCTCATTAGCACCTTTCCCAGCCTATTTCTTTTTTTTTTTTGAATGGGAAATCACCAAATGTCTGAGAAAAGATGATCGAATGTCTGAGAAGTCAGGCGTGTCAGACTTTTACTCATAAACCCCACCAGTGTTTCTTCAGTTGCCTGTGCCGGGGCCACGGTAACTCTTTCGATTATCCCGCAACCCTAGCTGGCATCGGCCCTAGTGGACCCCGTCAATAGTGCTGATATATCTTTGAGGCGCGCATGGAACACAACGCGCCGTCGACTCGGGCCTGGTCCTTACCGGACGGCGAGCTACCCATTGCTCGCCGTCCGCAAGCCCGCGCCTACGGTGGCCGGGAATCGATTGCCAATTCCCAACGCCCAGGGCGTCTCCTGCGGCGACTAGGGGCGTGAGGGCGCAAAACTTGCCTCTCCCTCACGCGTTCCGCCTCCTCTTTCGCGACGATTACTGCCTCACAGAAGGAGGTGATGGCTTTCCATTTACTCTCGCTCCGTACCATGGCCTGGACCAGGGCCGCACGCGAGAGATCGCCGCCGCCGATCGCTTCCGAGAGGACACGGATCCAAGCCGGGCAGACCTCCACCGTATGCTCCACTGTGTCCTCCGGGCGATCCACACAGTGGTGACATCCGGGCGTTTCCTCCCGCCTTATCCGGAACAGATACCTCCCGAAGCACCTATGTCCGGACCTTTCCCAGCCTGGGGATTAAATCCCAGGACCCACATCCCAAGACCCTACACTACGTGTACGTTAGGGGAATACAGGCCTGATGTTATATTTTTTACTGTATAATTAGTTACCTGTGTTAGTGCCTCCAGTAAATATCCATGCTCCAGTAGTCTTCGCGGCTTTCAGCAGTCCTTTTCTTAGCACCTTCTTGAGTTTCGGCTGCAGGTCAAAGTTGGCCTTGCCACCCTGTATGGTGATGAGAAGCTTCGGTCGGTCGAGGGCCCATTCTCTTGTCAGCAGCTGGACTATCAGTTCGGGTCGTGTGTCGTGGGAGAGACGGACATACTGGGAAAAGAAATAGTAGATATAAGGCTAGGGACACAATGTTTAGCACTTTTGCAATATGTTTTGTTGTTATTCATGAGTACAACGAAGTACACAAAACACCATTACTCCTAAGCGGAGGGACCAAGTACTACCATGCCATCACAGAGTACTTTTTATATATATTGCCATAAGCCTTAAATCATTTGACACTATTGTGCTCTAGGGATCTTGTGACGCTTGAATGACATTGACAGGGAGCGCTATTGGTAAACATTTGTGAAATAAGGCAGGATAAACAAAAATTCTTAAATATTTTAACACAAAGAACGTTTTCGATGTAGATTTCGTACAGAAGTTGTTTTGTTAGAATGTTTCTTACCTCGAATAGCCTTCTTACCTATTACATGTTAGTAATTGTAGCAATCTAAACGTAAAATTTCGTTTGGAAATTTGAAAAACATTAAGTTAAAAAGATGTTTTGACAATGACATTTGGCGCGAGTGATATCTCCGTGTGTTTTCTTATTGCAAATAAAGTGTCTTCGTGCTAAAATTCCTAGGAAATACGATAAACATTTGGTTTAATTGCTTAGTTGTGCAAAGCAATCGAGATTATAAAGCCGAGCGCCGGATACAAAGGGAAAAAAATTTGTTTGCCCCTTTTTTGTGTGAGTGTTAAAAGCGTTTACGTTGTACAACATTTCATACAAACTTTCGGGTCTTTGTTTTTCGAAATGAGTGAAGCGATTTTAATGAGACTTCATGCGCATGGTCGGGATGCATAGATCTGAAGGGTTAGTTAAGAACATTTTCGAAATGTCTTATTTAAAAAAAGATAATTGGAAATCTTTGTTTCTATGGAAAATTTAAAATCGGTCAAATTTAGCTGTAAAGCCCGAGGTCCACTCCTTGATATGCAATGGCCTATGTAGCCCCATGAAACATGAGGCTACAGGGGCTAGTGTAAATCTTTGGGTTCTTTCGAGTAATCGAATCTAGTCAAACCACGCTGGGGTCAGTGCAATTCATTCATAATGTATAGTATATTAGTCCTTTTTGCCCACAGCTCTAGGACTCCAGACCATGTTTCAAGGATTGAGCCCGGCTAGCTTCAGGGTAAGACTTGCGATGAATCGGTCTAAAACCCAACTAATGACCAACAGCAATAAGCGCAGGGTCGAGGTAGATGGGCAGGATATACATTATGTCGATGATTATATCTACGTGGGCCAGTTAGTTTCTTTCGAAAACAGGCAGGAAAGGTAAATAGACTGCGGAATCCAAAACGCCTGGAAAAGCTACTGGTCCATGAAGACGCTAATGAAGGGTGATCTGCCGATTTCCCTGAAGTACAAACGTATCGACATTTGTGTCCTAACTTATGGTGCTCAGACCTGGTCGCTCACCGAGTCGCAAAAGTTCCGCCTTGGAGTCTGCAAGAGAGCGATGGAACGCAGATCCTAGGCGTAAAAGACAGCACAGAATTCGGAACACCACACTGCGTTCCAAAACGGGTATAATGGACGTAGGCAAGAAGGCTGCCAGGCTAAAATGGGATGGGGCGGGTCACGTCAGCCGCATGCACGATGACCGTTGGGTAAAAGTCTCCACACAATGGGTACCTCAAGAAGGACGGCCCAGAAAGTGGTGGCGGGATGACCAGGACGCGTACCATGAAATCAGAGTTCCTGAAAGGACTTGGGGGAGGCCTAGCAGTGGGACAGTATAGGCTAAGAAAAAAAAAGTATATTTGTACTTATGTAAGTAATCCACGTGCAGCCGATCGTCTGTCATATGACAAGGACATTGCGAGTTCAGCCAATAGGATCGCGTAACTCACATTCCGATCCGCCCATTTAGCTCGGCACGAGTTTTTAAAAATTCACATTTTGTGCGAACAACGTAGGGTCATTTTATGAGGATGCGGATGAGGGTGCGGAGCTTTTAAAATCAAAAGTTGAGGTAGTGGATGTTTTGCGGATATCAAAATATATACGGATGCTCCGCAGGATGCGGATACGGATAGCCGTTACATGCCTGGACCACGCTTTTTGGCCTTTTTGGAATATTTTTATCTTGCTACGACGATGGAGTGTTACTACGCGAGAAAAATTATAGATATTTGTTTAAATTCATGAGTACTATCAGTCTTTAAAACTTTCCACATTCATCATTTTAATAATCGATATCTGAATAGCATACTTAAGCTTCCATAGCGCTGGGATTCACTTTCTGACCCTACGGTGTAAGTGTATAATAGTGTTAAACGAATTATAACTAAACTCATGCAATTTCACTAAAAGCACATTAAATAATATCGTAAATATGGCGCCCAAATCCAACCGTCCACCGCGGGGGGAAGCGCCATAACAGCAAAAACAATACCCATTTCTGTGATTGATCCTCACCTGAGCTTTAGTTGGATGTGGTCCACCCTGGAACTCGATGGTTCCGTAGGCGTCGCTTGGAGCTGACTGCGTATGCCGTGCTGGAACCCATGCTTCCCCAGGATTGGCAGTCTGAGTGTTTGAGCCATGAGCTGTCTTGCTAAGCCCGCACCAGCATCTGTAAAAGAAACGGATTGTTAATTTCTTGAATGCATTATGTAATGAGGTGGATTTTGGACGTCTTTACTAGATTCAATTAAATATAAACTATTTCCTACACATTAATCACACATGTATTCCAGACTAGAATCATTTTATTTTTGCTTGATATTATTCTGTAAGTACCCAAAAAATTTAAGAAAACTTCATCACACATCAAGTTGTTCATTCATCTGAATTAGTCTGTAAGTATACATGTGTCTTGGGGCCCTGTTGATGCGTAAGTATCTGTGTCTACGAGACGGTTTCTAGCCGGTTCGGCGCCGGGCCGGTGCCAGTTATGTATAGAGCTCCATACAGGTCTGACTCGGAGCCGTGCACGGCGATTGCCGTGTCTAAGCCTAGCGCGCAGTCTTGTATGACAGTCTATGAGTGTTTGTTACGAGGTCGTTTGTGTGCACGGCGCAACTGAATGAGGCCGGCCTAAAGCCGGCTTCGAACCGGGTTAAAACCGTGTACGTGGATAAGCTTAGACGGCGTCGGGCCGGCGCCATGCCGGGTAGAAACCGTGCTCGTCGACACAGGCTCTAACACAGGTATTTTATGCTTTTTCGGGCACCAGGCTCTCACAAATGTTAAGCCTGTTTATTAGATTAAGCGCTTCCTGTTCACAACAACATTTTGTGATGAGAAAATAAACAAATAATAATAATTATTATTATTATTCCTGCGTGGTTCTTAACTAGATGTTTTTGCCCATGGGTTTCATAATAATAAAGTGACACAAGTTCGTTAAAAAAGTTTCCATAGGTATTGACGTCCTCAGTATTGCTACTACACTACCAATTCATTGCGATAGCTAGAGGATGTTTTGCTAGGTTTTTTTATATATTTTTTTAAAACATTAGACTCCGTAAAAAATAACACACTAATTAAAATTGCTCATGCTGGCTTTTTATTGTTTCATTTGCACAATTGGAGGTCAACTTAACAATTTATCAACAAACGTCAAACAAAGACCGTTTCGAAAAATGCGGCGTACTGGTGATGGCGGTTCGGTAGCGCTGTCTGAGTGGCATTACAAAACATGGCAGTGCAATGCGGTGTGACGCGCTTACACCGAATACGAATTGCTATCGTTGAATGAAACCGCTACTCTTGTACCTACTACAATGAAATAGCTAAGGTGAGTAACAATAACGCTAACACCACGCATACGCATGTAAACGACAATGTCTACATGAGTTGCACGTCATGTGTTCTTACCCTAAAATTTGCTTGACCTCAAAAATCTTATCAAAAATGTCTGTTATCCAAACTCCTTTCTGTCATGAAACCATTCTTTATTCTGACACAACTGAAAGAATAAATAAAAAACGGCTGTGACTTTTTGACGGGCAAACATTTTATCATTTTTCTATGTGAAGTTATTATTATAAAATTACAAAATTACCAGTTATTTCTGGAAGCTATTGACAATGGAAGATGAAACTACGAAGGTAGAGAACCAGCCTTCGACAAGTAAGAAAGATGGTCAGAGGACGAATTCTGGAAATGACATAAATGATGTCCCTTTCATCATCAATGTCGTTTCCAGAATTCGTCCTCTCCTCACGCGATGAGGGTACGTCGAACAGTGTAACATCGGTGTCTGCCACGCACTCCGTAAGGAGTCGAGTGGACATGGTGGACGCCCGACCAGAACCTCCCAAACTTACTCTTGGTAAAAGGGAAGCCAAGGCTCCCGAGAGGAAAAAGAGAGGTAGAAGGAGGAGAAGAGTACAAAAGAGACCGTACAATCGATATCAATTAAGAAGAATCCGCGAGCAGCATTCAAGTTCAACAATATTCACCAGGCTGTCTTCTCGGAGCGGCTCCAGAACTCCTGGCTGCGTTCATTGTGGACACCGCTGCTGCCGCAGAAGGTAGAAAAATTTATGTTTAAAAATTTAAAGTTGATTTTGAATGATTCCTTTTCATTTTTAAATACTTTTTTTAACTTAAACTTCCTGAGTTAGAACGAAGCGATTTGTCATCAGATACGAATGTGAAGTCATCAGATATATAAGGAGGAGATGCACGTGCAGAAGACACAGAAACAGAAGAATGCCCAAAAAGAAGATTCTGGGGGCTAAAAAGTTAAAGAAAAAGCCGGGGATAAAGTTTTTCGCACGCCCGTTTGCAGGTTAGGGTGCTAAAAATAACATTATTAGGCTACCTGTCCACTTGAGCGGAGAAGAGAAAAGAGGAGCGGAGCTGCGCCAATAGAGTCCAAGCTCTGGAGCGGAGTTTAGGATTCCATTGGTTAATATTGACATAGCTCCGCTCCTCTCCTCTCTTCTCTGTTCCAGTGGACAGGTAGCCTTATGAGTGGCTTACAAATGTGCAAACATACAGAAAGGGCCTTTAACAAGCCCGCTACAGACCAAATCTTTGACCGCCTGTCAAAACATTGTGTTTGAGCCTGTTTGAGCTAGTGCCCATTAGCATCGTGTTTGATGGTCCTTTGTTCTCAGTGTTTATACTCTGGCGCCAAAAGGTATCGGTTTGTGAAAATGGAAGCTCAAATAAACTGAATGATGTAGATCTCGTGTTATGGCTGAGAAAAGCCATAATGTGTGGCTTAGTGGCTCATTGTGCATCAGAAGAATTGAACTGTGTGATAGTAACAGATATCATGTAAAACAAAGGGTTAGTCCCCATAAATATTGTTTCGGTGAGAGGAATAATATTTCGGTTCCTTCAAAGTAAGAACAATGGATGTGACTTGCAAGCTAGTTAAACCTTTGGACCCATAGAATGAAGGTCATATTAAAACTATTTTGATAATATTTACAGCTTTTTCGAAGCAGATTCAGACCGGTTCTCGCAGTCACATGCTGTCGCCTCTGTTCATAAACACGAACTCAACTCCGGAAGCAGAGGTGATCCTGCCATCGCAAACGCATTGTGAGGTAAGTACCTACTACCTACGTACTATTTCAAGCAATAAATGATAACCCTTTTTAACAGACTTCAAAAAAAGGAGGTTATCAATTCAAATTGGAACTGGAATATATTAACATATGATAATCTATTAGGGCTAATTAGGGCTTCCAACAAATATACAAAATTTTATAGGTGTATGTATGTAAGTATGGTTGTATGTATGTTTTGTCCACGCATTTCTCCGAAACTATTAATCGTATTGTGATTTTATTGGCTTACATTTACTTCAACTTAGGGAACAGTGCAAGCTTCATCAAAATCGGTTCAGTAATTTTCAAGATATGGACTAATTAATACGTGTAAGTGTGACGGCCTGGCTTATTGATGTCAGCTACGGGTGTGGTGAGAATCAATGGGAAACCATATCAAAATCTTGGTCAAATTCTAGTGCAATATTTACAACAAAACTATTAACTACTTAATACAAACAATATTCCAGTTTTTACTTAAAACCAAAAATTACGAACTAAAAAGTAATTTAAAAAAAATAAATAGACTTCAAAAAGAAATTAATTCAAAATTATGAAATAACTTTAATTTCGGAAGTCGGTAGCAAAAAACATAATATAGATCTCAAGACACCGACTTTCGAAATAAAAATTATTTCATAATTTTGAGTAAATTTCTTTTTGAAGTCGATTTTTTTTTCAATTACTTTTTTAATTTCGTCATGTCTGTCTGTCCGTCTGGTTTTGTTGGAACCCTTAATTAAAAAGATTATGATGTTTGATAAATGATTTATTTCTTTAAATAGGTTTATACAATACTGTGCATGCGTAAATATTCATCCCACCAAATGTGTGGTCCGACGCTTAGCTAGTTTTTTTTTTTTTTGTTAGCCCGTGTTTACTTCTTCCACGATTAATTCCAGTGCACATATTATGCGGCCAGCTTCTCTTGCATACAATACTGGGGGCGTATTATAAAGTATTAATGCCATCATGATACCAGTCCGAAAAAGGGATGGTGTTATCGGTCATGTATAGCTACGTCTCTCTCGCGCGCTGGAACCATGATGGCATTAGAACGTCATAATATGGCACCTGGTCGCTGTAGCCACCTAGTGCGCAGCGGGCCTTGACCTAGTAGTCACAAGCGCGTCTGCTGAACGTGGGGTCCTGGGTTCGATTCTCAGGTCCAGCATAGTTTTATTAGGATTTTCCTTCAGGAATTTCTCAGCAGCATAGTATGGATACGTGTACGAGGAGCTCGTGGCTAATTAATAACAGTCACACGTTTCGATCCATCAGGTTAAGCTACGCTTGCCGGTGTTGTCCGTAGATGGGTGACCATCTTTACATACCGAGACTCCTCCGTGCCTCGGAAAGCACGTTAAGCCGTTGGTCCCGGCTGTCATTCGTAGATCTTTGACAGTCGTTACAGGTCGTCAGAAGCCCGAAAGTCTGACTACCACTGTTACCAAGGGGTATCGTATTACCCAATTACTGGGTTGTGGAGGTCAGATAGGCAGTCGCTCCATGTAAAATACTGGTTTTCAGCTGCATTTTTTTTATTTTTTTTATTTAAGATAGGTTTGCTTTTGACTCTAGTCTAGGTCAGAGATGACAGAGACAAAGTCGACGATGGAGCGAGCTTACCCAGAAGAAGCCTGTTAACTCTCACTTTGAAGAGATCGGGGTTGTATACGTTCGGAAACACAGACGCAGGCAGAGAGTTCCACTCCTTTGCTGGGCGCATCACAAAAGACATTTGGAAACGCTTAGTGCGAATTGGTGGAATAAGCTTCAGTGGGGCCCACATATAGATAAATTGTCAAAAAAACTAAGCTCTGCAGCATACGCTGTTAGAAAAATTCGTAATTTAACTGACATAGAGACAGCCCGTTTAGTGTACTTTAGCTATTTTCATAGTGTAATGTCATACGGTATTCTGTTGTGGGGAAATGCCGCCGACATTCAGACTATCTTTGTTTTGCAGAAAAGAGCTGTTCGATCAATTTACAAGTTAAGTCCAAGACACTCTCTCAGAGAGAAATTTAATGAGATTAATATAATGACTGTGCCTTCTCAGTTGTTTAAAACACAGTGATATCCATAATATGAACACTAGGAACAAACACAAATTTGTTGTACCTACAACAAGGCTAGGAAAATAGGTGGCTCGGTCAGATCTCAATATATACGTTTTTATAATAAACTTCCAAGCCCCGTTCAAGATCTGAGTCTTAATAAATTCACATCATTTATTAAACGTAAGTTGTGCCAGAAAGCCTTTTATACCGTTAAAGATTACATTGATGACAAAAAGGCTGAGCTGCTCCAATATTTTTTTTTTCTTTTTTAATATACATACTGATTTTTTTGTTCTTTTCTTTTTGCTATTTTTTTTTTTCTTATATACACATTGTCATTGATGAATTTTATATATACAATGACATGAATATTTACTTTGTAAAATGTTATATTATTTTAATTACTGTGAATGTGAAGACTATGTGGGTCCTTGTTTTTTTTTTCTTTTCTCTCAGCTTTAATCATAGTCTGCCAGTTTGAGTAAATTATGCGGTCTATTATGTCCTTTCTTTGGTATTGTTCGTCGATTCGTTGAGCTCCTTAACTTTTATGTTGAGCTGTACGATTACTGACAGATGCTTGCACTGACTGGACAGGTCCACTCAATCTGTGTGGTTCTTTCCTCAAAAGACCATTTCAGACACCAACCTACATGGTCTTCACATGATCTGACCAAGATTATGTCTGGACTTTAAAAGAGACTGTGACCTCTGAGTTTGTTTCGGCCTTTCTTCTCAGAGTAATCAGATAGGAAACGCCGGCCTCATCTAGTTAAAAAAATAAAATGTTTGACGTGTAAAAGTGTTTGTATGAACCTACTTACAGAAATAAAATCATTTATCATTTAATAGCAACTAGGTAGGGATGGTAACCTGCAGTGCGTCTAGATGTCCGATGGTAGAATGGCATCCGGTTAGACTGGACTATCAATCAATCTGCCTAGCCTTTTCCCAACATAGATGGGAAAAGGCTAGGCAGATTGATTGAGATAGTACGGATACGTGTGCAGATGGCAATAGGCTCACTCCCTTTTACATGGGACTTAAACTGTAACTATTAAGTAATGTGTGTAACTTCTGCTTTTAGGTGTCTCCGGAGATGATCTTCGAATCCTTGTGTGTCCTCAACTTATGGAAGCAAGAGGTCCAGACTGCTCTCATCTTGGAGTATTTAAGGGTAAGTTTATTTTATGTATACAGCTATCCTATGTAAAGTCTATTTATCAATCGCATATTTATGTTGTGTATGTACTTTTTAGTTCAGATCTACAGAACCAAGCATTAAGCGCAGGCCACACTGGGAACGAAGCAAAACGAAGCTCAGTTCGTTTAGCTTCCCTCCGCGTCTTTTAATACTTCCGTTTTCGTTGCGCTTAGTACGCGGTGTGAATCGAAGTATGAAAAGACGCGGAAGAAAGCTAAACGAACTTAGCTTCGTTTTGCTTCGTTCCCAGTGTGGCCTGCGCTTTAAATGGTTCATTAGGTTTTTAAAAGAGAGAGAATGTCACAGGTGAGTATCATTGGCAGAGATGACGATCTACAATGCCGAACTTTCTTTTATAAAATTGAAGTACCATGTTTACAGCGTGTATTCCCGTTCGTCCCACTGCCATCGTCCTATTAACACTAAATAATTTGAGTTTGGTTGTTCAATGGTAAAAAAAAAACACTTATATATCCTAACTAATCCTACTAATATTATAATTTAATGTTTAAGTTTGTATGTTTGGATAATTGTTACTCAATCACGCAAAAACGACTGAACAGATTTGAATGACATTTGGCACACAGATAGTTTATAATGCAGTCGGAGGCAATAGGTCTTTATTGCTAAATTTAAGAAGATGCATCCGACTGCATGAGATTATTTGGAGACAAAATAAATAGCTGATCTTGTTTCCATCATTTAAAGTTCCCTTTTACGCAGTCGGGTTTTTAGATTTATTAAATTAACTTTTTTATTTTACACTTATTTTTCTCTCAATAAGTCTGTATTAAGTAACGCTTTAGGTAACAGTCGTAAATACAATACCCAACTTATATTCGAGTGATAACGGCCTCTTACTCACTCACTCCAAAAGTTCGGGATTGTTTTATTATCATTTCTCATTCCAAATTACATTTAAACATATAATTTGTATATATTTTTGTAATCACCTTATAAAACCCTTCCCCCACCCCCCCACCCCCCACCCGGGGACTCGATAGGTTTGGGAGATTTTTTTTGAAAACATAGATTTTGGCGCCAAAAATCCGCCATTTTGATTTTTTATAATTTTAATATAACCAGTGACACTCGCGCAATAAAGACGAATGTAACGACATATCATTCATCAAAATCGGTTCAGCTGTTTAGTAGTTACGAGGGAACATAGGGACATATGTACATACAATACAGGTCAAACACATAACTCTCCTTTTTTGGCTTCGCTGCAGTCCGATAAAAATCTCAATCATTGTATCTAGTTAATATTGCCTTATAACAATAAACTGTTAATAACGTTATCATAGTATCAAACAAAGTCATAAACTCTGTTGGATACTCGTAGACGTTTCAAATTAAGCGTATTCCGTCAGAAGTAAAGTAAACTCCATCTTTTGACGCTGCACTCCCATTTGCACGCTAATTGTCTGGGGACCTAACAGAGCTAACAAATGAAACAACACTAGAAACAAAACGAACTCCTCAAAGAAAACTGCACTGTGTATAAAAGTTTAGAGAGTTGAAATTTAAATGGCGATGTTTGGAATATCAATTAGGTTTTAGTCTTTCGTGCAATGCAAGATATCTGTATGATAAGCACTTGTGCAGCTTAAAGTGGCTCTTTGCTGTGATTGCCTGAGGTCAGGCGATCGGTTCAAATGGTACTTCTTGTATTTTTGTGGGATGTGTTTGTGGAAATGGATGTAGGTATACTAAAAGATCTTAGTTAGGAAGTAAACAAAGTCGTAAATGGTGAATTATGAATGTGTTGTTACAATTGGAACCTAGAAGTCTCGCTTAGAAGTAATGTTACTAGTAAGGTAAGTGACACATTAAATATTTATAGCTGGTTTATAACCTAAGTATTTTTTTTTGGAAGGAGTTTGCTGAGATGGTTTGGTCATGTTGAGAGGATGAATGAAAGGCGACTAACAAAAAACCTTTACAAGGCAGATGTGAGTGGAAACGCTGGGAGGGGGACTCCATAGCAGGAGGACATAGTGATCTTATTGGTGATGTTTTTCAGAAAGGTCAGGTAGATAGATAAAATACTCTTTATTATGTACACTATAAACATTACAGATATAAATGTAGATATTTTACATAGGGTGACACAATGGGCGGTCTTATCGCTAAAAGCGATCTTTTACAGACAACCTTTGGATGGATTAAAGGGAGAAGGAGAGACAATACTGTAGGTAGTCAGTGGTGTACCAGTTACATATACAATAAATACATACATACCATTCGTATATACAAGATGTAACATAAATAACGCACAACCTCTTAGGGATCATTGTACTCATCATTATGAACAACTTTTACTATGGGACCAAACCTGAAAAAATCGCGAAAAAAAAATCAGCTGTCCCCTACATTTTGACGAGTTATGCGAACATAAATGTAGGGAGCAGCTGATTTTTTTTTTTCGCGATTTCAGAGCGGGAGAAGTCATTTGATGATTTTTAGGGTCGGGCAGTGTTATTGTGTTTTTCCATCAGGAATTTCTCAGAAGCAGCCTGAAGTCTGGAGTTATGCCCGATTCATAGCAGCCCCATATTACGTGGGACTTAAACATAACTGGCGAAATGTAGGTGTACTATAGGTAGACCTCTGCCTAACCCTTCGGATATTACAGGCGTGATGTTATGTAATTCTAGTATTTATATTAATGACACCAAAGTCACACACCCTTATAATAAATATCCAGGGGGATATATCTATGACGTGTTAAAGCCATCATTGTTCCAGTGTGAGAGAGAGACGGAGCTATGTATACACGACCGATAGCACCATTTCGTTTTTGCAAAGAAATCATGATGGCATTAACACGTCATAGTACTGACCCAGTACAAGCCTACTTATTTAACTTATTTTACATTTGGCTCATGAAATAACGCTTATTAATCCTACAAACGAAAGAGCAAGCCGATTACAAATCAAACCAACATTGAACAGTTGTTACTGAATTTAAACGATTTAATAATAAAACGTCCTAACTGTTTGATATTCGAGGAATACTTCTGAAATGCCAATTAATAATCCACGCGATTCAGAGAAGTTTCGCCGTTCGTTAATTAGAGGCAATACTATTCAGATTAATAAGGTCTTTAGGGGGGGATCAGAATTTTGGGAGTCGGAAAGCCGCGTGAATAAGATTTGTTTTTTTTTATTACTTTTGAAATAGAATGCAGTTGTGTTGGTAGATTGGTTGAACTTAAAAATAGAAGGAATAAAACGAATTACTTAAGGCGAAAGCGCCAGGTAGCCCGGGTAATTAAAATTTTCTGATGTTTATTGCAATTTGCAAGTCAGTATTAGATTGTATGTTGAACAAAATATGATTCGCGACTGTAAAAAGCATGTATTTATAGAATTATAATAATTAAAGTCATTAATACAACTCTTTAAGACCAGGTAATTCTATTGAATGACTATTTCATGAAATTTTGAGAATTAGGATTATTCAAATTTATCAAGTTGTATTACTGATTTTAATGATTATAATCCTGTAAATGTATATTTGTTATTGTCGCGAATGATACTTTAATCAACATACATCTTAATACTGACTTTCAAATTGCAAATAACATAAGAAAGTTTGAATTTCGCGGGCTACCTGGCGCTTCCCGCATAACAGTGTATTGGTAACTTTTTTAACGGAGGTACACTGATTCCCCCAAATCACAAGTATTATAAATAATCTTAGTTTGGGAGTCAAGTATAAAAGACTTTTCTGTATGATGTAAAATGTGATATTTTTGTAATAATGTTGTTATTATTTAAAGTTCCGTACCCGAAGGTGTCAAACGGAACCCTATTACTAAGCCTCCGCTGTCCGTCCGTCTGTCTGTCAGTGGGCTGTATCTCATGAACCTTATTATTAATAGGTAGACAGTTGAAATTTTCACAGATTTTGTATTTCTATTGACGCTTCATCAAAAAATAAAAGAAAGTTAAAAATTAAAGGGGGTCCACACAAGAAACGTGTTTTTTTATTTATTTAGAAGTATTTTTTTTTAATATTTAATGTTATGTATGTATTGTACGTCGGTACGCAAACCTTCGTGTGCGAGTTCGACTCGCACTTAGCCGGTTTTTTGAAATAGAAAAGAAATTATTATTATCTTATTATTGGTAGTAAGTACCCAGGATGGCATGTGTCGCATTAGTGGAGGTTTTTGGAATGAATGATGGATGATCGATTCGATGATATTTTTAATCTGAACTGGATTTTGTATCCAAAGCCTAAGCCCACGTCGCACGGACGTACAAATATCACGGCGGGATTTTATCGCGCACTGGATTTTCAACTCTCGGTGTTGAGCCGAGCATTGAGAATCCAACAGAGTGCATTCCAACGTGTCGAAAAAATACACTGTTGGATTCTCAACGCTCGGCTCAACACCGAGAGTTAAAAATCCAGCGCGCGATAAAATCCCACCGCGATATTTTTACGCCCGTGCGTTCCGTTCGTGGAATTAGTTTGAATTAGTCTAGAAGTCTTTATTTGAGCATGGATACAACAACATCGTACCCATACTTCACGTTTAGCAAATGCAACGCAGAGTACTAAACAGTTTGAATTAACGAATTCAGTTGCAATTAATTCGTTTGCTTGTTGTTAAGTAAATTATATTGTATGTTAGACAAGTCTTCATCTTAATACTTCTGCCGTCTTCACAGACGTGAATGAAGCAGAATTTATAATAATCTGTAGCTCGTTTTCAGCAGAGAAAATACCTCTGAGAATTCATAACTATACAGGACTAGCAGCGCCCCGCGGTTTCACTCGCATGAGTCTCGATCTCGTAGGGATATCGGGATTAAAAGTATCCTATATGTCAATGCAGGTCATAAGTGTGCCAAATTTCATCCAAATCCGTTCAGTAGTTTTTGGGTGAAAGAGTAACAAGCATCCATCCATCCATCCTCACAAACTCTCGCTATTATAATAAATACTAGCTGTGCCCCGCGACTTCGTTTGCGTGGAAGTCGTGAGATACAAAATATACTAAAATAACAAATAGCCACATTTTAATGAAACTCCCCCCCCCCCCCCCCCCGACCCGTCGCGTTGCATCGCCCGCCCGCGCTATTACTTCGTTTTCGCTTAGTGTTCTTTTTGATTTTTTCTTTTTGCTCGGCTCCTAAGGGTCGTAGCGTCATGTTAAATAGCTAACCTCGAGAATTGAGCTACCAAATGCAAAAATAATTTTTCAAATCCGACTTTTTGTTCACAATTTCATGGGTTTTAATTTTTTTTGCGCGGAACCGTAATTATATTTCTAAAATAAAAGTCGCCTGAGTTACTCCCCGTAACATCAGCTATCTGTTAGTGAAAGTCCCGTCAAAATGGGTCCAGCCGTTTCAGAGATTAGCCGGAACAAATAGACAGACAGACAAAAATGTTAAAAATTGCTTTTTTGTTTTAAGTACCTACCGTATTATATTTAATAAAAAGTTGTTATTTTGACATCACAAACAAACACTTAAATTTTATTTACTTGTATAGATTAGTATGATAGTAGGATAGCAGGATTAGTAGGATATTACGATGATTCATTGATATCTTCACGATTCATTCATCTGAAACTATTAGGGGTAGAGTTTGTTGTAAAAACAATGACTTGATTGTGATTGCTTTAAAAGTTAGGAAAAACTGCATTCAATGACATTAGTCTGGAATCAAAGAGGAGCATTTTCCTTGAAAAAAAAAAGTATAGTGTTGTATTACAAAACAAGTTCTTAATTTGATCCAAGCCAGGCAGTTTTTGTATTTCAACCCTTATTCCGTCTGAGGTAAAGCTATTAATAATATATAAAATTGAAAACTGGGGATTAAAAATAGTTTTTGTAGGTATTTAAAAGTTTACAATAGTCGAATTAAAGTTCCAACTTCAAAAATGCTTCGATGGTTTAAACCTGAATCTAAAATTAAGTCTTGTTTTGTAATAAGGCCGATAGTGTTCTCAATTTTTAGTTTCCGGCCTTTTCATATTGACCTACCTCAATGAATCACCCTGTACATAATAGCTTTCAAAAGCGAGATCGATCTGAAAGGTAACATGCTCTGTGTAGGCATGATTGCAGGTTTTAATATCAACATGTTAGTGCAAAGCTATGTGCGTTCGAATGGAGCATGCATTGCCATGATACGTAGCGCTGAGTGCAATATGTAGCCTTGTTAAAGTGAAGCAAATGTGAAGTATGAGGTAGTATAAGGCGTAGTTTGCAACACTGAACTTTACAAATTGTATTTGATATAAAGTAATTTCCGATATTGATATAAAATAAGCCGTTGGTCCCGGCTGCCATTCGTGGACCTTTGACACTGACAGTCGTTACGGGTCGTCAGAAGAACGAAAGTCTGACAACCAGTCTTACCAAGGGGTGTCTTATTACCCAGTTACTGGGTTGTGGAGGTCAGATAGGCAGTCGCTCCATGTAAAATACTGGTAATCAGCTGTATCCGGTTAGACTGGAAGCCGACCCCAACATAGTTGGGAAAAGGCTACGCAGATTGATATACAGGGTGTCCGGTAAAGAATGGATAACCTTGAAATAGCATATAATAGACCTTATGGCTGTTCTAAAAAAATATTTAAAAAAAAGATATCCCAACTAAGATTTTTTAGAAAAAAATACTAACTTTTTTGAATTAAATGAATTCCATCGGTTATCTGTTGTTATAATATTGTACGTTGACTATGCCGCCGACAGAGAGGCAATAAATAATGTCACTAGAAATTACACAGATTTTTTTTAAATTATATCTTAAATACTTACTACTTGGGATATACATTTTTTTTTTGTATTTTTATTATTGTAAACAGTAGTTTTACGAAGCTTAGTGGCCACTAATTTCCGTTTTAAGGATTTTAGGAAAACTTAACGATGTAAAACTACCGTTTGTAATAATAATAACGTATACGTTACACAACACACAAGACTTATAGCCTTGTGTAACATAACGTAACATGCTTATTTTCTGCAATTTTATTCTAAAATAAAAGACATAAACAAACACTGCGCGCGCGGTGTCGTCTTAAAAGCAGCAAAAGATGGCAAACACAAATTTCAAAACGTACTTGTTCGCAAATATTTGACCCATCTGCAAATAACAGTTCGAAGTTAAAAACTTCTGCATCTGTCTTCCTTTAATAATGCAAAGTTTTCTAACCTATCTGCAATTTCTGTCTTCCCCTGCTAATAAGGAAGAGCACAGAAAGCTTCTAACAAGAAATAATAAATCAACGAACAAAAATCTACTTTTGTTCGTTGCAGGGGCGTAACCACATAAAATTTGAAAGTTCGCCGACTTTTGCCAAGACTTGGACGCAGAATAGAAAGTTAGGCACAGAAGGTCAGCTCCATTCAACGAGCGAAAACAGGCGCACGGCGGTGGCGATTTCAAACGAAAGCCAGGCGCGAGTGCGCTTGCACTCGCTGTACGTGAAAAGTGTCTATATGTGCGTGCGTTTTCGCTGGTTGTATGGAGCCGTTCTTCTGTACCTATCTATTCTGCGTCTAGAAGGAGTTGAAGTAACAGAGCGAGGTGGGTATAGTATACACGGAGATGGCACAAAGAGCCACTCGAGTGCCAAGCTCGTATTTTCAGAGCGTTCGCGCGCTGAAAACAGAAAAGTTCGGCCATTTTAAGTGTATTTGCATTCGCTGTTGGAACGTTTCCTCTTGGTTGTTTGATGGGATAAGGTTTGATAAATAGATCTATTAATTTTTGTTCTATTTATCAAAACATAACATCTCATCCTGAGCAATCGGAAAATAAAGCTTACTTATGTTTGTTTTAAATACTCCGTTGTTAGATAATTCACACCTTAGCAGAATAATTTTGAATCACGAAATCATCTTGAAAACTATTTTATCTACTCGTAAAATCCGAAATAGAAACTTAAAATGATTTTATATTGACATACTTTGTAAACACAATGCCGAAATTTAAAAATAGAATCATATTATAACACTTTTTCTCTAAAAAATAATGTATTTTTTTTTGCCAATACGATACAGGGCAAATATCACATTATATTAATATCACCTAGGACCATCAATATTTTTTTTCTAATGGAATGCATATGCGGGGCGCGCCATTTTTATAGCATTACAAAAAGTTTTGATTCCAATTTTTACTTGTGCAGCGCCTGCTGTAGCGCATGCTCGGTGATATGCTCGGTGGTGTGCTCGGTTTTAGCACCATTCATACGTTTTGTTGTACTGAATTTCGTGGGAATGTTTTTATTCTTGCTTAAAAATGTCTGATATCAGTGAATGCGAAGAAAATATGATTCCGCCCGATATTTTAGATGCGGCGACGGAAACGTCTCATAATCAGCAAAGTCGAGAAAATTATAAATATTGACGGTTGAAAGGTAACAAGCGACATTTGCGGTCGAAAATGAGTTATGAGAGCTATCTTAAAAAGCAGAAAATTTTAAGTAGGATGGCATTCATAACTCATTTTCGACCAAAATGTCGCTTATGCGCCCCATTACCTTCTAACAGTCAATATGATAAATGCTATCACGACTTTATGGCATGGAAGATGCAAAAAAGGCTATGATCTTTTATTTAATAGGTTCAAACCCAATGTATGAGAGTAGATAAAGTAGTGTATGAAACTACACATAACTGGGTATTAAAACACTCGTGTGATAGTGTACTGTGTTTAATACCCGTCATTATGCAACAGTTTCATAAACTACTATTCTAGGACTTTTTTAAGCTAAAAGTGCTCAAAGATCCAATACAATATTTTTTTTACAAATCTACCAATTTAAATTAAGTTAACCAAAGTTTTTCGTTTTTTCAGCGAAACTACCCAGTGAATAATGTGGAGAATGAGCTGGCCGTCGAATTAAGGGACAAATTAAGAATAGCATCTCTTGTTGGTAATATTTGTAATTTCGAACACTTTTCAAAAACCCAGAATTGGTCATAAGTTTTTCATAAAGGGTCTTTAGAAACAGGAATAATAGTCACCATAAATTATCTTTTTTTTTTATTTGATATAGGTTTGCTCTTGACTCTAGTCTAGGTCAGAGATGACAGAGACAAAGTCGACGATGGAGCGAGCTTACCCAGAAGAAGCCTGTTCACTCTCACTTTGAAGAGATCGGGGTTGTATGCGTTCGGAAACACAGACGCAGGCAGAGAGTTCCACTCCTTTGCTGTGCGCATCACAAAAGACATTTGGAAACGCTTAGTGCGAATTGGTGGGATAGCAACTAGGTAAGCAGCAGTGCGTCTAGATGTCCGCTGATAGAAGGGGGCCGGCGGAATGAGGTCGTGGAGTTCTTGAGCACACTCCCCGAAGTATAATCTGTAGAAGACCGTCAAGCAGGCAACCTTGCGGCGATGAGCCAAGCTGTGAAGATATCTACCCCGAAACACAGCTGGGATCCCCTTTGAAGACCGATGGGTGCCGACTGGACCCAACATGACCCTTTCCCAGTGCTGTGACCCATAATTACGTTAGCGCACACCGGTTCCCTAATTATTGTGACTGTTAGAACAATTAAGTTGGCCTGCAGTGTTGTATTTATACGTGTATGAGGGGTTAGGTCTCTCTTAGGTGTTCAGAACTAAATTCGGTCTAGCGAGCCATCTCACCGGGCACACGTATGGAAGTGATTTCGAAGGATCGCCGTTATCGAAATCAATAAGGAGGATTACAATGTATATTGTGACTGTTACGGCATACCGAAAGTGACATAGATGACATTAGTGATAAAATACAATTTTTCTGTTCAGTTATAAGAGTTAACATGACTTCACTTTGGTATTGTCTCTTCCGAAATATTGGAGTTGTTCTTGTTACCAAGAAACCAATTTGGGGTCCGGGGTGGAATTTATACAACTTTTCAGATTAAGTTGTCTCCATAACAACCAAGGAGGGGGAGATTTAACCCCCCTAATTCCCTAACCTGTTGATATCGGGACCTTTTTTGGTTAATTTATCTTTGTAATACACCTACTTATCGGGGAACTGTGTGCGTCTACGCTTCCCCCTAACAATTTGAGAAAAACAGGCTGTTTTATCTTTTCTACAAATTACTGTTTCTTTTTAATTAAAATTGTAACGAATCTCCTTACCCTCCCACTAACATTTAAGCTTAAGATATAAAAAGATTAATCAAAATAAGAAGGTTTTGTAGCTTCCAAGGTGTCTGAGGGTGAATTCGACCAAACTTTTATTCCTAGTATAAGCCTTAAGCTTTGTATAAATTTTGAATTTTTGACAGTTACTCCATTCAAAAACTGTCAGATGTCAATTTTATTTCACGGATAAAAGATATCAAAATTTGGTAAAATCAGCCCTTAAGTGTTTATTTAGCCCACTACCCCAGATGCGTGGGTAATGTTTCCCGTTTGTTTCTGCAAAAGAAGATTTTCGTGAAGCATTTTTATGCATTCAACTCAATAAAATTTCAACTGTACCATTCTCTCTTTACATGAAAACAAATCTCTTTATACTAACCTAAAAAAAATCCATTTGCAACCGAAAATAACTCGACACAGATTCAACCAAAATCGGGTGTTCAATATTCCGTCAACGTGATAAGCAAATAAACTAGATTGACCACGTGACCAGTGAGGTGGTATCAAAAATGATTGCATTCGGTCAAACGTGGTCGTATTCCGCAGTTCCGCGCTACGAACTTTTGGGGTTAGGTTATTGGATTTTTAGGTTGTTTGGCTTTGAATATGTATAATAAAATGAAAGATGTATCTATACAAATAAAAAAAAATTAAGTGTCTGTTTGTTAACTGCTTTTAACTAAATTCATATTAAAGTATAGACGCTACTTATAAAAACAAATTTTCAAATTTTTGTCTGTCTGTCTGTCTGTCTGTTTATTACGGCTAATCTCCGGAAAACGGCTGGACAGATTTTAACGACGCTTTCGCTGGCAGATAGCTAATGTTATAAGGAGTAACTAAGCCTACTTTTATTTTAGAAAAAGAATTAGGGTTCCGCGCAAAAAAAATAAAACCCATGAAATTGTGAACAAAATCCGATTCAAATAGGTAAGTATTGACATCCACGCGGGCGAAGTGGCGGGCAACAGCTAGTTTAGTCATAAAATGACTACTGATGTTGGGAAAACGGTGTGTCAATTTTAAACTTACTTAATTGTTTCTGTCCTACAGTGCGTCCTAAAACACTATTTTTCCACGTCAGGGTCATTTTGTCTGGATTCAGAAGGCGGAGGAGAGGGTGTTATGGCGCAGCCTGGGAAAGGCCTATGTCCAGCAATTAACTCCGATAGGCTGATTGATTGAGTATTGTATTGTGAATATGTGTATGATTGCATTGTTCTCATACAATGTGATGAAATGTATTATTTTTACTAGGTAATCAAATGTGCAGATTTTATTTTATTATGTAGGTAGGTACCAAGTTAAAGTTTTTGCTAACTAATGTAATGATTTAATAACTTAAACGATTAATAATTGTTTATCTTTTATTAATAATGTTATGCATGCCTGAATGTGATGTATTTACACAGGATTGAAGATTCGTGATTACCTATTGTTGCTATCCTTGTAAATATGTCGTTGGTGTGCCAAGGCACACCATGGGTTATCAATAATTACCAGCCTATTATTGTCTCAATACAGGGCAAAGGCGTCTTCTCATACAGAGAAGGCACGAGCATTGATCACCAATTCACCACGCTTGCTCAAGACGTGTTAGCGATTTCAGACTTCTAATAACTATAAGTCCAAGGTTTCCTCACGATCGATGTTTTCCTTAACCGATGTCAGTAATATTCAAGATACTTGCCCGGATTTGAACCCCCATCCTCGTGCATGAGAGGCGAGACCTTAACCACTGGGCTATCACGATGATAAATAATTTTCTTTTGTTGCCAAGGCATCGTGACTCAGACGAACGAGGACTACTGGTGCCTGGCCGGAGAGCTGGAACAACGCAAGCTGACCACCAACCACGTGACGCTCTTCTGGAAAGTTTACGCCGACACACTCCGCTCTATACACAAGAGGAAACCGGTAAGGTGATCAGCTGAGGGAAGAGTGGAAGGTCATGGGGAAATCTTTGCCCAGCTTTGGGACAGTTAACGTTTGACCAGCTGGTCTGTTTGGTTAAAATCTCACGGTAAAATCTTAGATGAAGTCAGCTTGAAGTGAGCCGTCATTCCGCTTGATGCTGGGGATTGACAGCTCACCTACCTCAGTTTTCACGGTGAGATGTTTTACAGAACAGGCTGGCTGGTCAGTCTCTCTGATAGATCTCCTTCCACTTTAACTTGTGTTGCCTTTTCTGAACAATTCGTTGTACGCTTTAAAGACGCCAAGCCCCTAGGCCTCCCTCACTCGGCGACGACAACCGTCTTCCGGCAGGTTAAAAAAGAAGGCTTTTAAAAAGCACATTAATAACCAAGGGGTAAAATATTAAGTTGGCTTACAATAAACGTATGAATAAATAGTTATGCAATGTTTTCTTTTCAGAATCTTCAAGAAGAGAGTTCGGAATTACCGTCGAACAAAAGAAAAGGGTCCGATTTCGGGGGTTTATTTTTTCAGTAAATAATTATTATTGCTACTTATCTTTTTCATAAGGTTTCTTAAGTTTTCTTTGTTCGTTCAGTTCATTACACCTATTGACATTCAAATAAATGTTTACTATTTCGGAAGAGTTGCGTATAGTTGTCAATTATTATTTCTGAAACAGTTTTTCCGGAGCACGTTTGATATCGTAGAGACTTGATATCCTTGTAGTATCAGAAGAACCTACGTAAAATTGTATTTTATATTTATTTTCGTCCCTAATATTGCACCTGCCATGTTTTGCCTCTGTATCACCCTAAGGTTGACTGGTAGAAATGCCTCAGGCATTAAGTCCGCCTCTGTACGGTTTTCTTTTTATTCGTGCATAAAATTTTAATAAATAAATATTGTTTAATACCTTAATACTTTTGCAATCTTAAATTAACGGCAGGCGAGAGAGAAGAGAGGGTTGAAAAGCTATATAATTATTTCCCCTGTTTCGATGCCTGTTAAAAGAATTTACGATTTATAATTAGCTCATACAAATTGCGGTCCAAGGCCAAAATTGTAGAAAGGTTTTAAATGGTATATAGACCTCAAAATCAAAAGTCATTTATTAAAACGAGGCTGAGAATCAGCACTTTTGAACGTCAAAATTACATAAGACACAGACAGTCCCCCAAAACGCCCGCCCTTCACCACTTCCTAGTGCTTCAGCTGGGAAGAAGAAGTGCCGCAACAAACTCCCCAGTAGCACAGTCACTACCCTTTATCGCTTTAAATTGGCTTGAAATTTAATTACTTCGCAAATTCAGTTAAAACGTTAAAAACTACGCAAAAATTCCAATGCGGCATCATTTTCATTTCACACTTGGTAATAAATTATTGTTTCACGTTCGGCACCCCTGTCTCCAGGGGTTTGGCATTTTTTTTTGACACGGATAGCTGATATTCTGAGCTAATGGAAAATACTGTCAGTATGCAATATCAGGGAAGTTTTACTCTTCTTTTTACCCCTTATTAGTAAAATTACATCTGGGAAATGTATGCAGTATGGTAACATCAATTTGTGACTTTAATTTTAAAAGTAACATTAGTTTGGCTGAAACTGAACCTGTTTCATGACGAAGATAAGCTGGGTTAAATATAAGTTGATTTTGTTTTTTACAATCTTAGCAAGGAGAAGGAGATGGGCAAAATCTTTTTTTGATGCCAATAGACTGATTCTTTACAAGCAGAGATCGGAATAGGTAGAATATATTTTACTTTAACTTCGAGGGAGTAAGTAACATAGAGTGGATA
Source organism: Fissipunctia ypsillon (assembly GCA_947568875.1). NCBI lineage: Eukaryota > Metazoa > Arthropoda > Insecta > Lepidoptera > Noctuidae > Fissipunctia > Fissipunctia ypsillon. Next base: position 5,531,402 of record OX387659.1, on the reverse strand, counting down.
ATACCCTCTAAAATCAAGTAATAATGATAACAACGAAAAAATAAGCACATAAACCAGCCAACTTACTTTTATTTTACCTTCTTAAAACAAAACATTTGAATTTGACACAATTTTAGTACGGAACCCTAAAAAATGTAATATGATCCTTCAAATCAATCATTTTTAACTATACAAAAAGCCCAATAAATAATTCGTGATTTTTAAATTCCGGGTTTTTAGGGGAGGTATTATCTACTCTGTTACTTACTCCTTGGAAGTTAAGTTGAATATATCCTACCTATTCCGATCTCTGCTTATAAGCATCAAAAAACTCTATTAGACCAACTGAGGTTTGATTACTAGAAAAGTCAGAAATCGCATTTTTTTTAATATTATTATTTTATGGTGTCTAAGGCGCAGACCACACTGTGAACGAAGCGAAACGAAGTTCGTTTAGCTTTCCTCCGCGTCTTTTCGCGTTTCGCTTAGTACGCGGTGTGAACCGAAGTATGGAAAGACGCGGAAGAAAGGTACAACGAACTTAGAATCGTTTCGTTTCATTCCCAGTGTGGCCTGCGCTTTACGACTTCCTCGCGAACAAAGTCGCGGACAGAAGCTAGTACGTACCAAATAAATTTTAATATTTACAACATATTGCAGGAGCGTTGTTGTACGAAAAAAAAAACATTAAATATAAATGGGTCCCTAAATCTATCATGCAACAAGTTTCATAGAATTGATTCTCGGTTTATCTATTTGACGGAGAATCCCTCCGAGGGATTCAAAGCCAATACCTCACGATCCCCGAGGAATTCTAAAACTCCAAGAGTAATGCGGCCTCGCTGGCAGAAATTGATAGTCTATTTAATGCTTCACTTGGAGAACTGTATATTAAGCCATTCACCGTCTTATTTTTCCTGTATTTATTTATATATTACTATTGTAGCTTTTTCCAGCGGCTTGGCTTGCGTGGATGTCGGAAACGGACTACCGCGCCGGGATAAAAAGTATCCTATGTGTTAATCCAGATTATAAACTGTCTGTATGCCACATTTCATCCAAATGACTAAATACTAATAATAATATTGAAGGTGAATTCATCTAAGCCCATGTAACCACTTTTTGTTAGGTTAACTTGTCAGAAGTTGTGCACTAATGATTGAGATTTGCACTGTCTTGAATTCATGCTAGCCTAGTACTTTTTCTTCGGTTACTGCTCAGAATTGTGCACTAACGTGTCGTGAATAACGTACAACCGCGATTAAAAGTAGGTATCCTATGTGTTAATCCGGGTTATAAACTACATATCTGTGTGCCAAATTTCATCTAAATCTGTTCAGTCGTTTTTGCGTGATTGAGTAACTAACATCCAAATACTAACTTTCACATTTATAATATTAGTAGGATTTTATTTCTTGTTTACTAAGAACATTATCATTCCCCTGCACTTACTTATCCTAAATTATTTAGGTCGGCAATCTTTGCGTTTTCTCCTACAGAATCTCTATCAGCCGTAATTTTTGTGTTCACTTCCTACCTAGTCATAAAAAATGCCTATCTATACAAATAATTTAAAAAAAAATGTTTGTCTGTTTGTTCCGGTTAATCTCCAAACGCCTGGACCGATTTTGATGGGACTTTCACTGACAGATAGCTGATATTATAAGGAGTAACTTAGACTACTTTTATTTTAAAGATAAAGATCATTTATTTGTCAAACATGCGTTTACAAAAACTGACTAATCAGGCGCAAGGTATTCAATTAACAGATGTTGTGTGCATCCATGTTTTGCCAATAAAGGCGTACAAATTTTGTAGGTATTAAAAAAAAAATACTTTTAATTGCATTTTACATTACAGTCATTCTAAATTTCAATACAAAACACAAAACAAATAAATAATAATTGATGCCAAGATGTTATAGTCCAAATAAATTAAAATTATGTCAAGAATATACATTATTAAGCAGTCAAACGCCAATTGATTTAAGATTCACATTATTAAATTGTTATTCTTAACTATGTATATTAGAAGTCGGAATAGAAAAGTCCTTTTCATTTAAAAAATCTATAACATTGTAATACACTTTTACTAACTAAAAAAATTTTCAGCTTATTTTTGAAAAGTTCTCTCCCAACTTTTAGGTAATTTATTAAATATGCTAGGAGCCATACAGAAGACACTTTTGCGCATGAGGGCTGTGTGTGTGTGTGTGAGGCAAATCGTGAACTTTTACAATGCTTGTGTATATGTGAGCACCGTGTATCTAACACATATTTAGTTTATCTGTCATTGCTTCATTTTTAATTGTTTTACCTATTGTGGTATATTAATTTCATTCTAGGTGCATCGTCTTCACATATAATTATATAATAAATGTACTTAGAAAAAATATTGTAAAACATTTTTAAAAGAGTATAACGGTGCAGTTTCTGGGGCGACTAGAATAAATTTTGTCGTTCAAAAGTGCCTTTTAAGTGCCTATTTGAAATAAATGATTTAAGTTTGACAAATAACAAAATAAAAAAGTGAAAATAATGTTTTAACAATAAATAATTATGTGTGCCTCACGACTTCGCCAAAAAGGTTCATTTCAGCATTAATGCCAGACAGATGCTGTCTGACGCTGGTTTTCTAATTACCTTTCTGCTCAGATATATGAGAGCATTATGCTACAATTCATTCATGGAACGTGACTTTAATTTTCTGGCGCCAAAAGTTCGTTATGTAGGTTCATTACGTTCTCATGGGAATTTTGAATTCCCGAGTTACGTATACGACTTCGATTATGTAACTCAGGAATTCAACTCAGGAATGCATATTTTGCGTATTCAATATAGATTCATATACTAGATAATTTTTTTTTACCGTCTCGAAATTTTGACAGGGTGTTCTACCGATGAACATGAACAACTTTTACTATGGGACCAACTATGAGATCACGAAAAATAAATCAGCTGTTTCATACATTTTGGTCAAGTAGGTTTGAACTTTTCTATTACATACATACATACATAACCTCAAGCCTTCTTCCCATGGGGGTAGGCAGAAACTACTACTACTTTTCTATTAAACAGTAGATTTTTTTTTCGTGATTTCAGAGTTGGTCATGTAGTGAAAGTTGTTCATATTCATGGGTAGAACACCCTGTAAAAATTTCGAGACGGTAAAAAAAATCATCCAGTATAACGGAAGCACTTTCACTTTTGAAATAAGTTTCCTTAAGGAAACTTATTTCAAAGTACCCAGTACCTTAGTTTCTTATTTGGACTACATTTAAAACATTTTTTGTATGTATGGATTAGCTGGGTCACCCTGCAGTTTGCTAGTATGTAGGATACGATTATAATCTTTCCTACTTCTTTACAGTATTACATAACATAACGTCACGCCTTGTTTCCCCGAAGGGTTAGGCAGAGATGTACCTATAGTACACCCACTTTCGCCACTTTACAGTATTATTCGAACAGTAACTTAGTATCATTCATCATTCACTTGGCCTTACCCAATTTATTTAGGGGCGACACAAAATGTCCTTTACTTCCATTCTTCTCTATTAGTCGTCATCTCCTTTATAAGAGAAACTTCAATTATAAGTTTCATTAAAAAACAGACTTTATTTCCTCTACCATAACACATAGAATAGCATAGACAGTCACTAATTTACTATACTCGTATAAAAACAAAAAGTATATAAACGAGTGAAGAGACAAACACCCCGTTTCGCCTGACCTGGCGGTTTGTAGCAAATAAACTCTAAATACAGGAGGTTTATGTTCTCATTTGGAGTCGGCCTTACGTCAACATTCTGAGTAAGGGTACATTTACACCATGTTATCTATAATATAAAAATGGATCGAGTTTTATTTCTAACTAGCTGAGCCGACAGACGTTGTCCTGTCCAATTTTCAATAATTCATACAAAAATTCCATAGAAAAAATCTTTTTTACAAAAAATAAAACCGACTTCCAAAGAACACACTAACATAGTGCAAAAAGTTGATTTCAGAACTCTGCATTTGGTTTTAACGATTTTTTTTTGCGAATTCAAAGCTGGTCCTATAGTAAAAATTGTTCATATTGATGGGAAAGACGACCCCCTTAAATTTTGTCGCATGTTTTCAATGTCAGCCTGTATTATAGACATACAAACATTTCGTAGATCTCGCAATACCCGAAGGTACACTATTTTATCTCACGAAGCGACACGCGCTTTACATGTAGTTACCAAGTGTACAAACACGCTGTATGTGCGCAGGAGCTCTCGGTATCGCCCGAGACCATGGCGAAGTCGGAAGCGTGTGTATGCGTGTGCATGTGTGTGTTATGCGCTGACGCTACTCGTCTTCACACGCACACATTCACAGCGTGTTTGTACACTTGGTTAACACAAGTAAAGCGCCTGACGTTTCGTGAGATAAAAATCTTATATCACCTATTAGTAGCGGTTAGGTTAGGGTTTATTTCATGCAGATGGAAAGCAGCATAGGCATGAAGCGAAACTGGCGCTCCGAAAACATTCAAAATCGTTACCAGTGGGGCAGCTACAATTATCATTAGAGGGAAGCCGAAGAAAAAATTGTTCAGTTCTCATAAACTCAGACAAGAAACTGTAGGTTTTTGATCATGATGTATTAAACTGGTATTAAATATAATTATGTAATATAATGTGATACACAATAACACACACAAGTGTACTATATTATTTGGCAATAGTAGTCATTAGGAAGAGTGGTTGTTCCGAAGGGAAGGCGATAAGAATCGGGTTGTATGAAGGCTACGCCCCTGATCGTTACAAATTACTGCTTTTTCAGAACGTATGATAAGCCCATATATCGCCTACTACGAAGAAGAAATAATACTTCATATCTATGTTGTTGAAGTTCCTATTATTTATTCTTCGTAGGATAGTAAAGGTATCTGTTTCGTAGTACATAGGAACACAACAAACTGCGATTTCATTTGCTGAGTGCGTAGATCATAGAAAAAACCCCCTGTGGCGTTTTTTGATCTTTAGACATATAAAAGCTGCAATGGTGGCGATAAACTGCTTCAAATCTCACGAAGCTGACCATTATAGCTCTTTTAATTTTATATTCAAAGTTAAGAACTCTAAAATCATCACTCTCCTGCCCTCTACCGAATTTATTTGGGGTCCCGGTCGGCGTAACATGTTTTTCACCATATTTTTCTTTTAGTCATCATCTCAGTAGTCATGCTCTTTCTAGCCATTTTATCTTTCACACAGTCCACCCATCGAAGAATTCTAAAGTAGATATATTAAGTTTAAACCAGCCTTTAAACGGGCTGGTTTATAAACAGCCTTAGACAAGGAACTTCGTGAATATTCGTCCATCTTCGTATAACTTCGTTGATGGCACATCGTAAAGACAACGAGCCATTTCGGAAGTTATCACTGATGAGATAACAAGCGCGTCTCAAGAAGCCTTACCAAAAGAAGAATGTTTCTTAGGAAAATATTTTGTTGTTCCTAGTGTTATTTTTGCTCTAAAAGTGTTATGTAGAAAGGTTAATGAACTTGAAAGGCTCTAGAGAACTGTCACGCAGCCTATTAAAGAGATAACAAAAAAGAAAATGGTTTCTTTTGAATTCTGGTTAGCAGTGTGGCTGCTGTTTTTCCGACTAAAAAAAAGTTAAGTGAGTCGCTCAGCGGAAGAGTGGCCTAATCCACAAATTTGAAGAAACAGAGTTAAGTAGATATTTACATACTAGATGTCAGCGGCGAAGCCTTCATACAACCCGATTCCTATCGGCTTCCCTTCTGAACCACCACTCTTCTTAATATCTACTATTGCCAAATAATAATGTACACCTGTGTGTGTAACTGTACATCACATCACATTGTATATATTCAATACCAGTTTAATACAGTAATCATAAGATTAAATACATTACAAAAATGCCTATAATTATTTTGTCAGAGTTTATGGGAAATGAACAATTTTTTCTTCGGCTTCTCTCTAATGAGAATTGTAGCTGCGCCACTGCTAGATGTATCGATGTTTGAAACCATAGTGGCCTAAAATTTAGTTTACGTTATTTTGAGTAGATGGCGTTGATCAATATTCATATTCCATTATAATAATAGTATGTATATATCTACTTTACTCTGTTTCTATAAATTTGTGAATTAGGCCACTCTTCCGCTGAGCGACTCAAGTATGAATCTGTTATTTTTGCAAATGCTGCTTAGGCGCAGAATATTGAATAATATCCTTCCGATCTATTTCACTCTCGGTGGCCAATTTTAACAGACATTATCTAGGTTCGCGATAGATACTATAGTGCACAAGTGTGCGCGCAAACAGGTGCACTCTCTGCTCCTTTACTCACTTAGTCCGATGGGACGGCAATCCGGCATGATCGGGGAGAAATCAGGCGCAGGACCAACGGCTTTACGTGCTTTCCAGCGCACGGGGGTATCACCCCATCAACTTCCAGACTCCAGGCTGCTCTGAGAAATTACTAATAGAAAACCCAATAGCACTTTGCCCGACCTGGGAATCGAACCCTGAACCCCAGGTTCAGTAGTCGCGCTTTCGACAACGAGAACAACGAGGTATTTCAAGAAGAATATTGAATATGATTACAGTGGTAAGCATCTAGGTACTTCTCCAGACTACCTTATTTTTACAAATGCTCTGCTAACATATCAAAATATCACGAAACCTAAAAAGTATGTAGGTCCTGAAATTGCAAAGCTACATTTTAAATGGCTCCAATTAACCCATTACCACTTCAAGTTACATAACTATTAAATATTTCTTAAGAGGGCTGTCGCATTTTGTCACCTCTCTCGCTCACACGGGGCCAAATTTTTAATAATATTAAAAGAAAAGATGTTTTTTTGAAAAATGTAATCAATTGGCGAACTAATAAGTCATATTTTTAAAAGCTTTTATTTAACTTCAGATGTTAATAGGTAATAATTTAAAACACATATTTATTGTGGCATATATTTAACTCATCTTCTAAATAGATCATAATACTTATTGAGCTGAGTTTATAAGATAGGACAATAGAAATGTGTTTTTAATAATTACCTATTAAATTAATATTATTTATTAGTTCGGCAATTGCTTACATTTTTCAAAAAAGCATCTTTTCATTTAACATTCTTAAAAATTTAGTCCCGTGTGAGCGACAAAATGCGACAGCCCTCTTAAGTGCACTTTTCTTTGTCTATTATTCTATTCCTATAGCTTGACAACTAAGTTAAACAGCTGCTTACGTTCCCACAAGCTGCTACGACACCTGAGGGGAATACATTAGTCAAAAGACTTGAAAACTAGCAACTGCCTAAGGCATTAAGTCCGCCTTTGTACTTTTTTAAGTGTGTAAAGTTTAAATAAATAAATAAACTGCAGAAATGGATACTATTTTCACCAGTCACCAGTAGAAGGCTTATAAAGAGTGAATTATAAAACCAAATTTGTAGTTTGGCGCCTTAAGCATAGGTAGGCATGCATTTAATCGAACCTCTAATAATTCCCACTTTGCGCTCCTTCGCACTTCGTTTTCGCTTAGAGTTCTTTCTGACTTTTTTCTTTTTGCTCGGCTCCTATGGGTCGTAGCGTAATGTTAAATAGCCTATAACCATCATTGAGAATTGGGCTACCAAATGGTTTTATTGCTTTTGCGTGGAACCCTAATTATTTTTCTAAAATAATAGTAGCCTTAGCTACTCCTTATAATATCAGCAATCCCGTTAAAATCGTTCTAACCGTTTCGAAGATTAGCCGGAACAAACAGACAGACAGACAAAAATTTTAAAAAATGTTTTTTTTTTGTGTAGTACCGTATAAACTTTTACATGCATTTAGTAACAAGCTGTTATTTTGACATTTCAAACAGACACTTCAATTTTATTTATTTGTATAGGTGTAGAGATAAAGAATGAATTATAAAGCCTAGATTGTAGTTTGGTGCCTTTGGCATAGCGGCGATGGTATGTGACGATGTGTGAAGGTGAAGGTGAGGTGATGGTGATTATGTGTGTGTGTGTATGGTAGCGATGGTATTCAATAATATAATATCACGCTTGCCTTCCTTGAAAGGGTAAGCACATCTTTATTTACAATACTTGAAGTACAGTCACGAGCACTAATTTGTATACACTTAGCTACTTTTAAAACTGATTTTCTTCTACTGTATTGATTGTAATTTTATATTATTATGAATATAGTGTTTTGGAATCTCTTGAGTTGCTATCATGATTCCACGAGAAAATCACTTTTGTATTTCCCTAAGTGTATACATATTAGTGTTCGTGACTGTACACCCAAATTTCGACAGTAATGTTGTAAGTCCCGTGTAATAAGGGGCGAGCCTATTTCCAATAACCAGGCATATGCTCAGCAGCAGTGCTTGCGAGCACTAGACCAACGAAGCAATAACTGACCAACAAATTGCCTCACTGTGACAGTCTTGAAGATTTTAACCATAATGGGCCCGGTTCGAGGCTAAGTAATAACAGCCGCACGGGTCCATCGATCAGGTTAAACTACGCTTGCCACGGTCGGTTTATGGATGGATGACCATCTTTACACACCGAGACCCCTCCGTGCCTCGGAAAGCACGTTAAGCTGTTGGTCACGGCTGTCATTCGCGGATCTTTGACAGTCGTTACTGGTCATCAGAAGCCCGAAAGTTTGACAACCAGTCTTACCAAGGAGTATCGTATTACCCAGTAACTGAGTTGTAGAGGACAGATAGGTAGTCGCTCCATGTAAGTTAGACTGGAAGCCGGCCCCAACATAGTTGGGAAAAGGCGGGCACCAGGCCAGATTGATATTGGGCCCCGGTTTCTATCAAAAATGTTTTTTTTTTAACAAGGTAACCTGTCTGCTGAGCAGATATGACCGGGTTATTTTATTCATCTGCTATTGCTGGGTACGTCTCTGTCATGTCTTTGAAAATTTAATGGAACCTCAAAGGATTGCGGACTTATTTTGCTCAACAGAAGCATTCCTAATCCCGCTACAAAAGTGCGGTCAGATCCTTCACATCAATCACTCGTTTATTTTCACAATGTTTGTTCCAGAATTATATGATGAAAGTATAAAAACAAACCCTGTTCAGGTAAAATTTTAACGCAATTTTTCACTAAAGAGAATTAACTACTCTATTTTAAGATTGTTCACCAATTTTTTTTTTTTAAGATAGGTTTGCTCTTGACTCTAGTCTAGGTCTGAGATGACAGAGACAAAGTCGACGATGGAGCGAGCTTACCCAGAAGAAGCCTGTTAACTCTAACTTTGAAGAGATCGGGGTTGTATACGTTCGGAAACACAGACGCAGGCAGAGAGTTCCACTCGTTTGCTGTGCGCATCACAAAAGACATTTGGAAACGCTTAGTGCGAATTGGCGGAATAGCAACTAGGTAGGGATGGTAAGCTGCAGTGCGTCTAGATGTCCGATGGTAGAAGGGGGCCGGCGGAATGAGGTCGTGGAGTTCTCGAGCACACTCACCGAAGTACAATCTGTAGAAGACCGACAAGCAGGCAACCTTGCAGCGATGAGCCAACCTAGTATGTAATAATAAGAAAATTCTGTAATTACCTATAATTGTTAGTTACGCTTAGTTCTTTATTTTCTGTTGCTTTCTGTAATTTCTGTAGTGTATACGAACGTTGGTAAATATAAATAAATAAAATAAATAAAGGGAATAAGTGACACATTTATCTGCATTTAGAAGGTATCAGATCAACTTTATGTATATTTATGTACATTTTTCAACAATTATTGTTTGAATATATCATTATTAAATATAATTGAAAAACCATCGGCGAATATTTAGGTTATGAAATAAACCTCAATAGGGAAACTTACTGACAATTTATGCCGCTAGAGGGCGCACCAGCAACACTTGGTAAACAGAACAACATGGAGTCCGACTGTGGTAAGACTAGCTACCAAAACGGTTATAGTAAAAAGGTTAAAGTTCTTAATCATTTTAAATTGTAAATAATTTTAATAATAAATTCATTTCATGAGACCGTACTATCGTATTAGGTATTGCAAACTGCAATGATAGTTATAAGGGGAATAAATAACGTCAACAGAAAACATGTAATGGAGGCCTAAACTTCATGTTTAGGCCTCCTTTTTCATCTATGGTAATAAAAAAATGTATATGGTTAGATTACTGTTAATGAGAAATCCGGTGTGTTTACAATGTACTGATATATTATTTTAGTGATATCTGTTCGTCAGGAATATTTTATAATAGATAGTAATAATGCATCAGCCAGTGAATCAGTGTTGTCCTATTAGGTAGTATATACAGGAACGAGGGTGTTCATTAATTCACTAAAAACGGATAATTTCGCAAGCAGTGGTAAATTGCTACGTTGCAAGCATTTTACAGTCACAAAACATTAAAGGTTGTGTTCTGATCATTTTAGAGCTGAAGACTATAAGAATGAAGGATATTTTATAGGTCAGAGTATTAACCTAATGTAAAAAACGCAATATTTTTAGTGCTATTTACTTGAATGTAACGTTAAAAGTTTATTGTGAAGTAGTTCAATATTACAAAAACAAATATGTTTGAAATTCTTATAAGCATGTTTTTAACCTTTTGGAATTATTTTAACCTACAATTATAGTAACAAGGATAAAATAAAGCTGAAATAATATTGAAAAACGCCGAAAAATACTGCCGCTCGCCTTTGACAGTTTGCTTTGTTTACTTCGTGTCAATCTGGCACCATCTGCCGTCTCAGCTTTGCGTAATATTCCCTATTGTTAAACGAAAAACATCTTTACGGTTATTTAAAATTAGAATTTACTCTATATATTTACTAATTACTCTATCAAATCAAAGTATTCAATTTGTCAGTGGCACTACAAATTGGTAGCCACAGGTACGTTTTCTGATCAATGGGTAAGGTTTGGCAAAGCTAATTGTAGATGGCGTGATCATAGCTAGGTCTAAAGAATATACTACTCTCTAACGAGAAGCTAGGTCCCTACGGCCTACAATAAATTCGACATTTCGTTCATTCATTTTATTGCGCGTTTATTCAAGAGTTTGGTTTTATTTCACTATTTCGTTATTTTCGGTAATTTCAATATTTTTAAATCAATTATTTGACATGGAAAGTGGCAGAATCTAAAACCTTATAAATTCCTAGTAATCACTTTCCTCAAAATGTTTCTGACTTTACCTCGAACTCTGTTTATTTTTTTTTTAAATCTCTACGAATAGCTTTAAGCCACCATCTTCTAATTTCAGGGTCCCACGGGAAATGGTGGACTCCAATTTCGGAGTATTTAGGAACACAACAATGCGTCATTTTCACAAAAATAAAATAAAACCACTCCACGCCTTGTATTAAATAATAGCTTGTGTTGGGAACTAGCTACAACAGCGCCATTTTGACAGTTGTCTTCCCCATTTATTTAAATACTAGCTTCCGCCCGCGACTTCGTCCGCGTGAAATTTCTGGTACCCCCGACCCACGCCGTCGCATCGCATCGCCTGCCCACGCTATTACTTCGTTTTCACTCAGCGCTCGTTCTTACTTTTTTTTCTTTTTGCTCGGCTTCTAAGAGTCCTAGCGTAATGTTATATACCCTATAGCCTTCCACAAGAATTTGACTTTATAATGCAAAAATAATTTTTCAAATCCGACTGGTAGTAACAGAGATTCGAGTGATTTTTATACCCGTCGTAATTTCTAAACGATGGTCCGAATTGAATAATTTAAAAAGGAATTTACATGTACTTAATCAACCTTGATGAAGAAACTATTTATTTGGATAAGGATTAATACCATGTTTATGAAAACACCTTCGGAAATAATGCATTATTTTATAACAAATTTGATTACCATTAGTGAGCCAACCAAGCCAACAAAGATAGACATATGCTATCGCGGACTTTTTTTTAGAACTTTTTAAGAGGAACAATCCCGTCATACATGATTTTTGCGTAACTTTAACCGTTTATGCAGCGCACGCAACGGAAGCTCGCAAAAGGAATACATTTTCCCCGTTTTTGCAACATTTTTCATGGATGCTCCGCTCTTATTGGTTGTAGCGTGATGTTATATAGCCTATAGCCTTCCTCGATAAATGAGCTATCTAACACAAACATTTTTCAATTCGAACCAGTAGTTCCTGAGATTAGCGCGTTCAACCAAACAAACAACCAAACAAACTCTTCAGCTTTATAATATTAGTATAGATTCATCAGATAGGTATTTTTGAAACAGACCATACAAACGTGCTTTGTAAAGTTGACTCCTAATTAAATTAATAACTCCTTCGTAAATAGTTTAAAACTAGACGAAAGCGGTGGCATATAAACTTGTTAGTTACCGTTAACGCTGCAACGATATTGAGCATAACTCAGTAACTAGTTGCCGACAAACTCGCTCAGCCATAAATGCTAAACTAGTTACTAGTTTGGAAATTATAGTCTTGTGAAATTCTGGAGTAATAGTTTCCTGTTGGAATTAATTCTTGCAGAGGAAGAGAGAGAGAGGATACCTATATGTTTTTGTATAATAAACACATCGAATCTATTAGGCCTGATTTAAATCGGTTTTTAAGATAGATACGGTTAGTGGGAGGAAGACAAAAGTTTTTGCTTGAAAATCCAAATTGATTTTTTCCTTTTTTTCGGTTTCTACAAAGAAACTGAAACACTTCTCAAAGATTTTGCTTTTTTATATCGTAATAGGACTCGAGAGCAGTGGTGGCTCAGTGGTAACGGCCTCGACTTACGAGTTGTAGGTCGTGGGTTCGAACCCAGGAAGGCGCTATACTTAAATAATTTCATCACCACTGCTCTCAAAACGATGAAGGAAAACATCGTGAGGAAACAGGCAAGTCCTAGAACCAAAAATTCGAAGACCTGTGACATCAACCTACCCGCACTGGGCCCGCGTGGTTGATCACAGCCTATTTCCTCTCGAAGACAAGAGGCCTGTATCCCAGCAGTGGGAAGATTAGGCTGATTATGCAAATGATTCATATCTACTTTTGTACTAATTGACTTCTACGAGTACATATATTATTATCCCATGCTGGGCAAACGCATCTCAGTCCCTAGGACTAAAAGTTAAAAGATGGGGCGCGTTAGAAAATGCAGCAGTGGGAAAAATTCATGTATATTTAACTATACAAGGTGTAACAGGACGATTGGCATTCCTTTAAACCACGTAAAGAGAATCATGTTCTTTACCCGTACACAAAAAATCAATCAAATCCAATGAATACTTTAGTCAATGGAAATTTATTTTACATTTTCTTATTTTTCAACATGATTTACATCTGAGTTCGAAATAATTTACAAAAAAGAACAAAAAAAAAATACAAAATTAAGAAAATCCCCCCAGTGGTAAATTTTCACATATTTTCTTTAATAACTTTAAAACTAATTTATTTTAAAATTATTTAAAAAAAATTGAAATCCTCATAACAGGCCATTTGATATGTCACACGGTACAGGTTCAATCAACTCAGCCTATCGCAGTCCACTGCTGGACATAGGCCTCTCCCAGGCTGCGCCACAACACCCTGTCCTCCCTCTTCCGCATCCAGTCTATCCCAGCCACCTTCTTAAGGTCGTCGGTCCATCTAGCTGGGGGGCGTCCCAAACTACACTTGCCGATACGCGGCCTCCACTCTAGGACTCGTCTGCTCGTGCAGTCCATGGCCCTTTACGGGGCTCCGGTGTGGGCGCATTCCGTGAGGCGGTGACCGGATTCGGTTGAATCCGTCCCAGAGGGTCATGGCCATCCGGCTAGCCCGGGGATACCGAACGGTCTCCGGTGAGGCGGCGAACCTCCTAGCCGGATCTGGAGGCAAAAGTCCTCGCGCACATGCGCACATGTGGAAGTGGCGCGAGGAGGCTGCCGCGAGAAATCGCGACACGGCGGTCAGAGCTCCGGCGGGGCTCATGGCGTCAAGGAGAGTGCGATTGTCGCAACCCAGCGCTGGGCACGCCACAATTGCGGCGATAAGTCCCCTCTTTGAGGAGTGGCTGGAGAGGCGCCACGGTATCCTCACCTTCCGTCTGACGCAGGTTCTCACCAGACACAGGTGCTTCGGGAGGTACTTGTTCCGGATAAGGCGGGAGGAAACGCCCGGGTGTCACCACTGTGTGAATCGCCCGGAGGACACGTTGGAGCATATGGTGGAGGTTTGCCCGGCTTGGGCGGAGCACCGCAGTGTCCTCGCGGAAGCGATCGGAGGCGGCGATCTCTGGTGTCCAGCCCTTGTCCAGGCCATGGTACGGAGCGAGAGTACATGGGAAGCCATCACCTCCTTCTGCGAAGCAGTAATGCTCGCGAAGGAGGTGGCGGAACGCGTGAAGGAGAGGCAAGCTTTGCGCCCTCACGCCCTTAGTCGCCGCAGGAGACGCCCTGGGCGTCGGGAATTGGCATCCGATGCCCGGCTACCGTAGGCGCGGGCTTGCGGACGGCAATAAATGGGTAGCTCACCGTCCGGTAAGAACCAGACCCGAGTCGACGGCGCGTTGTGTTCCACGCGCGCCTCAAAGAGATGTCAGCACCATTGACGGAGTCCGCTTGGGCCGATGCCAGCCAGGGTTGTGGGATGTTCGAAAGAGTTACCGTGGCGCAAGCACAGGCAACTGAAGGAACACGGGTGGGTTTTAGTCAGTAAAAGTCTGACACGCCCTCCCGCTCCGCCCAGAGCGGGAGAAGTCTTTTGATGATTTTCCATCCACAAAAAAAAAAAGGATCGTCTGCTCCACCGGCCATCGGTCCTGCGACAAACATGGCCAGCCCACTGCCACTTCAGCTTGCTTACTCTGCAGGCTATATCAGTAACTCCAGTTCTTTTCCGGATAACTTCATTCCTTATCTTATCCTTCCCTTCAAAGAAGCTCCGAGCATTGTCCGCTCCATAGCGCGCACAGATTAGTATAGGCGTATAGGTTGCAAAACAATTATTTTTTATATTTTCAAACCCCATATTCAAAATTTATTTATTTACGTTACACGTTCGTGTTTGGGTCACGGAAATTCATATGTATACCAAATTTCACCTTAATCGGTCCAGTAGATTCGGAGCAGTCAAATGTGACAGACGGACAAACTGACAGACAGACACACGAGTGATCCTATAAGGGATCCGTTTTCTCATTCGGACGTACGGAACCCTAAAAATGGCGTGAAATTTTAATGAAAACGGGAGTAATGGCGAAAATTTCTCATACAGTTCATACCGTCACATGCAAGAGAAGAATTTCAAATACCTAAACGATTATAATGCTATCGTTATTCACTCCAATAATATCATAATCCCATATTAGTTCGTATACATTAATAGTGTAACAACAGGGAATTAGCTAAACTTTCGCTTAAATATTCATGACCCAATTATTATTCTTATTGCTACATTCAATTATTCCTGTATCCATATTTGCGTGTGCATTATGATAATTAATATCTAGCGGTCAGATGGTATCATTGTTGTTTGAATACGGAATAGAATGGCACTGAGTTGTAATTAATATTATACATATAGCTTCTACATTCATTAGTCGTGTTCCTTCCACAGATAGTCATAGCGAAGGTTTTCCTATAAAACAAATATTTTATGAAGGCAGACTAATAACGTTATATCCATAATATAATACTCGTGTAATAAAGCAGATGTGTTTGTTTTTTTTTTATTTGAACGCGCTAATCTCTGGAACTACCAATCGAATTTGAAAAATTCTTTTTGCGTCTGATAGCCCAATTTTTGAGGAAGGTAATAGGTTATTTAAAATTCATGCTACGACCCTTAGGAGCCGAGCAAAACGACAAAGTCAGGAAAAAAGCTAAGCGAAAACGAAGTAATTGCGCGGGCGGGAGATGCGTTGCGACGCAGTGGATCGGGGGTGGAAAAAGTTTTATAAAAATGTGGCTGTTATTTTTTGAAGTCGCGGGCAGACGCTAGTTAACAGTAATATAATAAGATGCTAATTACAACCCTTTCACAGATAAACGCAACATCGATTAAGCGATACATCCATAGACAAAGTTACTCTAGCTAGGTTGTTTGCCTTTCAGTCTGCCTGTCAGCCTGTTACCTTTCAAGTCTTAACGGCTGAACGGTTTTCAATGAAATTTGGCACACAGGTAGACCTGGGTTAACAGTAGGCTATTTTTATCCCGGTAGTACTTTCCTCTGGGATAAATTCTGCCACGCCAACGAAGCCGGCAAAAGCTTAAACAATCATAAAATATCTTTGCTCGAGTTATAAGCGCACAACGAATAACCAGACCGACAATTTTACAATGTAATAAGTTTAACTTAAATTTCAATAAATGCTCACAGAACATATTTAACATTTGGCAGCATCCGCGTTCACGTTTCATGAGTATTTCATGCCAAGCCGCCAGGTGGCGCTCACTGCCAGTGTACTACATATAGAGATTTATTACACTGTGCTGAAAACTGTTCAGACCAGACACGGCATTATTTACTTTGGGGTTACAATTTGGCTCACTTTAGCAACGTGGTGAAAAGCTAGGGTTTCTTAGAAGAGTGGTGGCCGCCCCATAACGGCCGCAGTGATGTCATGAAAATGATGGCAGCCGGGTTTGACTTTACGGTGTCAAAGAACGCTCGCCAGGAAAACACACCAACTTCTTTCATAAATAACGTTTCAGTAACGTCATTCGCCGGTACTTTACGGACGCTAACATGGCGGCCACCGCTCTTCTAGGAAACCGTAGCTTGAGGCTTTCATAGACAATGTTAGATTTGTGCAAAGAATAATTCAAAAAGCTTCGAATGTGTTGTGACAACGCTATCGTAGCTTAATTCATGCTACCTATTTATTTAATTTATTTATGTATTTATTTCAGACAACATGATCCATTTATCACCCTCAGGATGTTGTTGCCACACACACGCATTCTGAGAAGCACTGATGCCTCTTTCTTGCGTAAAATTGCCCCTAAACCATCTGTGTGTGCCTCCATAAACATGGCGGACGCGCTGCAAAACGGAGGGAGCCTCAACAGCATTCTGAATGCGTTATTGTACTCTACCCGCAGAGCATTGACAGTTTGACAGCCCTTTGCGTATATACCATAGGCTCTGGCTGGGTCTAGCTATGCTGTAGCTCAGCTTACAATCTACGCTTTTTTTTTTTTTTTTTTTGTGGATGGGAAATCATCAAATGACTTCTCCCGCTCTGGGCGGAGCGGGAGGGCGTGTCAGACTTTTACTGACTAAAACCCACCCGTGTTCCTTCTGTTGCCTGTGCCGGGGCCACGGTAACTCTTTCGAACATCCCGCAACCCTAGCTGGCATCGGCCCTAGCGGACCCCGTCAATAGTGCTGACATCTCTTTGAGGCGCGCGTGGAACACGACGCGCCGTCGACTCGGGCCTGGTCCTTACCGGACGGCGAGCTACCCATTGCTCGCCGTCCGCAAGCCCGCGCCTACGGTGGCCGGGAATCGGCTGCCGATTCCCGACGCCCAGGGCGTCTCCTGCGGCGACTAGGGGCGTGAGGGTGCAAAGCTTGCCTCTCCCTCACGCGTCCCGCCTCCTCCTTCACGAGCATTACTGCTTCGCAGAAGGAGGTAATGGCTTCCCATGCACTCTCGCTCCGTACCATGGCCTGGACCAGGGCCGGACGCGAGAGATCGCCGCCGCCGATCGCTTCCGCGAGGACACGGCGGTGCTCCGCCCAAGCCGGGCAGACCTCCACCGTATGCTCCACCGTGTCCTCCGGGCGATCCACACAGTGGTGACACCCGGGCGTTTCCTCCCGCCTTATCCGGAACAGGTACCTCCCGAAGCACCCGTGTCCGGTGAGGACCTGCGTCAGGCGGAAGGTGAGGACGCCGTGGCGCCTCTCCAGCCACTCCTCAAAGAGGGGACTTATCGCCGCAATTGTGGCGTGCCCAGCGCTGGGTTGCGACAATCGCACTCTCCATGCCGCCATGAGATCCTGCCGGAGCTCTGTCCGCCGTGCCGCGATTTCTCGCGGCAACGGAGTTACGCCCCGGCGTCCTGCCTCCTCGCGCCACTCCCAGATGTGCGCGAGGACTTTTGCCTCCAGATCCCATGGCGGTAATCCGGCAAGGAGGTTCGCCGCCTCCCCGGAGACCGTGCGGTATCCCCGGGCTAACCGGATGGCCATGACCCTCTGGGACGCGTTCAACCGACGGACCGGTCGCCGCCTCACGGAACGCGCCCACACCGGAGCTCCGTAAAGGGCCATGGACCGCACGACCCCCGCGTAGAGCCTCCGGCAGGAGGCGTTTGGACCCCCCAGATTGGGCAGGAGCCGCCCCAAGGCAGCCCCGGCCCGCTCCAGTCTGGGAGCCAAACGTCGGAAATGCTCCACGAAATTCCACCGGCTGTCGAGGACGAGTCCCAGGTACTTCATCGTCGACTCGACACCGATGAGAACCCCTCCTACCGTTATTTGGGAACCCGATGGTGGCGCGTTCCGAGGACCATGAAAACACATGGCCTCGGACTTGTGCAAGGCCACCTCGAGTCCCAATTGCCGGATCCTCTCTACGATTGTCGCAACCCCGCGTGCCGCTAATTCGGCCGCCGCCTGGTGCGACCTCCCCTGCGCCAGGACCAGCGTGTCGTCAGCGTAGCAAACTACGCTGACGCCACCAGGGAGGTCGGTGCGCAGCACCCAGTCGTACCCGATGTCCCACAGATGCGGTCCCAGAACCGATCCCTGCGGGACACCGCACGACATCTCTCGCCGGTTCCACTCTCCCCGGTGACCGGGGTAGATGACGGCCCTGTCCGTCAAATAGGCCTCGACCACGCGACAGAGGTAGGTCGGCACTCGGTGATACCGGAGTGCCTCCCTGATGCAACTCCAGGGCAGGGTGTTGAAGGCATTGGCGATGTCTAGAGACACCGCCAAGACGACCCCACCCCGGGCCACAGCATCCCCCGTCGTGAGGGCTCGTACGCGCATGATGGCGTCCACCGTAGAGCGCCCCTTGCGGAAACCAAACTGGCTCTCCGCCAAATCCGGCCCCACCCTCACCAGCCGCCCGACAAGGCGGTCTGCAATGACTCTTTCAAAGAGCTTGCCCACCTCGTCGAGCAGCACGATGGGCCGGTAAGCGGACGGCGAGTCCGCAGGGCGCCCCGGTTTCTTAATGAGGACCAGTTTCCCTGTCCTCCATTGAAGCGGGAACTGGCCCCTCTCCAAGCATGCGCTTAGGAGCCCCCTTAGTCGAGGCCCGAGAGCCTCCAAGGCCAGGACCCAGGCTTTTCCAGGTAAGCCGTCGGGTCCTGGGGCGGTATTCTTGGCATTCAGCCTGCGCACCGCCACTCTCAGCTCTACCTCGGTCACCTCCGGAGCATCGTCGTCATCGTCGGCTGCGTGGTCCGCATCCGACACCGCAGGAGGCGGAGCCATGGGCGGGGGAGTATGTTCCCCTCGCGAAGGGAACAGAGCGCTCACCACGTCCTCCACGAGCTGGGGCCGGAGACTCTGCGTCAGCGGGGGAGCCCATGGGCGGAGCTTGTTCCGCACCATTTTATAGGGGCGTCCCCACGGATCCCTGTTCAGAGTCTCCAGCGACTCCTCACGGGCCAGTCCCTTGGCCCGCAGGATCTCCGCTCGGAGGGCGGTCTTCGCCGCTCTGTACCCCTCGTACAGCTCCGCCTGATACAATCTACGCTGTACCTTGGCCGCGTTCCGTAGTGAGAACGTGATTACCGTAAGCATTAGCGTTTAAAGTACTTTATCAATTTGCGTTTATTGTGTTATATTTTTCTTCTTCTTCTGTATTTACTAAGCTTGAAATTAATCTGTTCACAGCTTGTTATCCTAAAATCTGAGAGCGGCTTTTACAATATATCTAATTTGGGCACATTGTTTTTTTTTTTTTTAATTTAAAATGAACGCTCATACAACTTTACACAAATCCTCGCTTCGTTTGTGTTTTAATTAAACTCTTCATTTAATTCCTAAGATAATTCCGTCTTTGTCTCACATAATTGTTTGTTCCAAAGTTTGTAGCGTTGTTGGCTACGACGTCTCTGAATGTGGGGAATTAATATTTACGACGAGTCGTTTAGAAGGTAATTAATATTCATTGAAGCTTGATTAATGGTTTATGGGGTTGGGTCCTATAGGTTGGGTTCCAGTTTCATTCTTTAAGAGAGATCTGAATAATTATTAAAATAACATCTTTATCTATGTACAGTAGATTAATGGATAAAATTAATTTGGCAGTATTGCAAATTACCTTGATTTGAGCAGATAAAAAACCGAGGTCGTTTGTTTTTTTTTTTTAGCTGCGAATAAAAAGGTGTCGACTAGGCACCGTCGTGGATGATCGGTAAGACTATCTCGCATATAAATCATAAGAAATGAACACAGCTCAGTGTTCAGCCATAGAAAGAAAAGAAAGAATGAAAATTAATTTAATTGAGCCAGGTTCACCAGGTATTCACGTGTGTCACGACTGCGGCTGCGCCAAATAACCAAAAATGTAGAGAATAGAGAATATTACGATTAGCGAATACCAACTACAATGGTTGCACTGTATCATGGCTTATGACGTTTGCAGGTATTTACGAATTTTCCTCAATACTGACTGCTGTATGCAAGGGAACAGGTGCCATAATACATCAGCTAGCATTGCGGGATGTTCGAAAGAGTTACCGTGGCCCCGGCACAGGCAACTGAAGGAACACGGGTGGGTTTTAGTCAGTAAAAGTCTGACACGCCCTCCCGCTCCGCCCAGAGCGGGTGAAGTCAATTGATGATTTCCCATCCAAAAACAAAAGGTGCCATAATAGATTATTGTACGGGCCGCAATAAATCTTACCGCTGGAACTGTAATATGTATCGAATATAATAATTAAGTAATTATATAATTACTTGTCCTGACTGACTGATTCATCAACGCAGAGCCTAAACCGCTGGGGCTACAAACTTGAAATTTTGAGCGTTAGGAAGGGGTTTTTGAAAATTCGACCTTTATGAGGTGAAAGGGGGGTTTTGTTTTTATGAAAAATCTTATTTCTCGAGTTAATAAACTGGAAACTTGGCACGAACTTGGCACGTTATCTAAGTAAATTATAAAGGTAGTCATTTGTTGTGTTTCTAAACTACCCCCAGGAGGGGGATTGGGGGAAGTCAAAGTTTGTATGGTAGAATTGTAACGCGCGGTCCGATTAACTCGAAACTCAGTGTTTATACTTAAGACCGAAAATAAAGATTGTGTATCTCGGTTTTTTGAAAATCTACCCCTAACAGGGTACTAAAGTACGAAATCCACACAGACGAAGTCGCGCGAGATGTGCTAGTCTTCTATATAATTATTTAAATAAAAATGAATGTTTGTATGTTTGTCCTGTATGCGTTGCGATACCGTTAATACGATTGCGATAAAACTGTGTCAACTTAGAACTTGCGCGAAGGTTTATAGGCATAAAAATACACGCGGACAAAGTCGCGGGCAGAAGACAGTAAGCTATATTTTTACAATTAGTAAGCTGTCACAGGCGCCATCAGACAGTCAGTTACAGCTTACTTGCATTATGAGGAACCCTTCCATAATTTATCAAAGTCATTTCATTCTTCATATGTATTGGCACGCTTCCCCCTTCTCAATCAAGTGCAGCTTCTCTTCATCGATGCCAACTCTGTCTCGAACGCCACGTCGTTTAAAATACATTAGGGATCGAATTAAATTCCCTCTTGCGACAAGAATGTATAAGAAAAATACCATTGTTTTTGGTTAAAATAAGATGTGCTTATTTAGTCCCTTTTGTATTGAATTGTGTGCAGTGTGCACCCAGGTCTCCAGAGAATAGTCCTATGTTCGACTGTATTGGTTGACTAGCTTTTGCCCGCGCCTTCGCCCGCGTGGATGTCGGAAAATATCCCACAGGAACGTACTACCTACCGGGATTAAATTGTTTACCTGGATTAACACATAGGGCATAACTCCCTATGTGTTAATTTTTTCAACCTTTTACTAAGGTAATAAGGTTGAAAAGTGGATCACCGCAAATATCCGCGATGGTACCTATAACCTTTTGTCTTGTAATTTGTAGTACACGATAAGGCGCCGCTCCACAGAAGCCCACGGCTAAGCTACGCACGTGTGCTTAGCTTTGCTTTGTGTGACAATATCGGCGGCATCGACCACTACGACCCACGGCCACGCTTCGCACAAATGTGTGGCTGGCAAACAAATGAACCGTGCAGCTAACGTGGGAAACCTCTCCATGCAAATAGCAGTGGACGACCGACTTTATACTTTCCTACTCATGTTTAGCACGTGCCAGGACGAAAAAAGAAGCTGAGAACAAGTTAACTAAAATTTTATTCGAGAACGCCCGAGCCAATCACAATACAGGGTGACTGGATCTGGACCCGCCATAGCAAATTCGCATATAGAGGAGGTCATTTAGTAATTATTGAACCTTACTTTCCCTTGCTAAAGTTTTATAGTTTGGGAGATTGTCAAGTTTTATTTTTATTTTTTGGGCGTAATATCTAATTTTTTAACCCCATTTTGCGGGAAGTTCCGACGTATTTTAATGTTTATGACTACCAACAAATAATAAAAAAAATACTAAAATAATGAAAAAAAACTGAAGTTATGAATGCTGTAATGTCAAAAAAAATCTGAAAAATCTCAATAAAATGTAAAAATTGACGTATCTCCTAAACTAAAAACCTTAGCTAGGTATAGTAAGGTCTAATAATTAGAAAATGACTTCCTCTATATGCGAGTTTGCTATGGCGGGTCCAGATCCAGTCACCCTGTATAGTCCTATTAAAACAAAGGCAAAATCTAAACTTTCATCTAAACCTTCATCTAAACCTTCATCTAAACCTCCCTCAAATTAACGGTACTCACACATGCTCATCCTTAGCGCTGGGCACGAAGTATTTGCACTCTCGCTTCTGGAACGTGCTCTCAATCCAGCTGCGTGTTGTTTTCTGGAACAAACAAACGTGATGGTTTAGTTTGAGTGGTTTTGGTTTCAGTAAATGCTGGCTGGATTGGCGATCAAGTGGCAAGAGGTGTTGGGAAGTGTGAGAGTTTTGTGGTCAATTAGAATTTTGTATCATATGGTTGAATCGAACCTGAAAAGAATGACAGTTAACGCTTTCAAGGACTCTGAAAGAGACACAATAAAACGACGAGATATGACGTCTGTGGCCTTTTAGTGTTCTTGAAAGGGTTAAGAGGCATTTTTTACGCCAAAGAGGGGCAAACAAGCCGGGGCGACAGCCCGACAGCCCACCCAATGGTGTAAGTAGTTTCCCTACCCTAGGCCGTTGTCCTCATTATCACAGAGGGGAGGCCTGAGACCCAGAAGTAGGAACTTTATAAGCTAGATTATGTATGGCATAGGCCGCTTAGACAGATCCATAGCGCATTCTTATGCAGTATTACTTCAGATATTTATAATTTTAATTATACAGTGAAAAGAGTCTCTATTTCTACAGAAAGAAATAATATACACGTTCTAATTTGTAATTTTCGGTCACCGAAACTTAATGTCTCCACTAAATTCCTCCCGGGGGAGCTTTGTGAAACTAAAACCGTCATTCTGCGCCCGTTGAAGTGTAAATAGTTTTACTACTAGCTTTCGACCGCCATTCTACCCGACAAAACTTATCTCGAGGGATGCCAGAAGACCTAAATTATGAAAGCTGGAAGTTAACTGATTATAGCTCGGTTAAGTTTTATCTGGGACAATGGAAAATATGGAAGTACTAGCTGCAGTCCGCGCCCGCGAATTCGCCTGCAGTTCTGGATGAGCCCATGTCCTTCTCCAAGTTACCTATCTCCCGTATTCCAAAACGATCGATTCAGTGGTTGAGGCGTGAAAGGTAACAGACAGGTTACTTTTGATATTATAAAATTACTACCAGTGTGGAAGTATGGATACTAAACAAAAATATACGTGCCCAACCTCAACCTTTTCATAATGCTCCACGCAACTTAGTGATTGAAAATTAATAAATCGCCAATTGGCGAAGGCCACAGGCAGGCAAGAGGTCAAGCAAGCAATATAAAATTGAAAATATATGATTTGCCTCAAATGATTTTTATTTCAGTGTAGTCATGAAGTTTAAAAGTATCTCATATGACAGTAATTACCGTAAGAGTACTGGTTTTTTTAATGCAACAAAATTCGTACTGAAAGGTATATTATTTCACAAGTATTTATTTGTACGTTGGTAAATCCCTGCTTGTGTAACTAAACTATTCACAGTTAGAGGGGCTTATAAGCTTATCCATTTCATACATAAAGCGACACTAATTCCCATGGGTACGCTGTAACTACAGAACGCAATGTGCTACTATTTTAAGTTCCATCACCAAAAGCTGAGCATTCAGCTACAGTTACATTTCGGTTGGAGTAGTACTAGTGTATTTTATCTCATTAATTAACAACAGGAGATAATATTCCAAGTAGGTACCGGTTAGTTTCAAAAACGTGCAATAATCGTAAACCCTGTTAATGCCATGTTTGGAAAGAGAAGCCGAAGGGAATCGTGTTATATTGACCTTTCTACACAGTTATGTGAGTACATGATGTTGTTCCTTTTCCAAGGTTAGTTAACCTACCTGTCGGGAAGAAAACAACATCATTAGTTGAAGGTTAAAGGTCATAAAGTTTGCCCTACGTCACGTTACTTCCTTACTACGGTCATTTAAACCCTTCCGTCAAGCTGAGGTCAATTTTCTAACACGCTGACATTTCTAACGTCATCTATGTGATGTACTGTTCCAGATGCTAGGTTTAAAGACTTGATGTATTACATGATATTATATAAAAGCTGATGAAAAACTATGCTTTGTTTTGAACAGTCACAGAAAATACAGAAACTCATGGTCCTTCGAGCCGGATGATAAAACGTGTCTAAGAAAAACTGCTCCGTCGCAAGTCGCAAGCATTTAGTACCGAAGTAATCAGTACATAGAAATAACTTTAACGTACCCAGTCTTTATCACCGACACAACCCATCCACACCCTTTCACACAAAAAGCGAGAATATATTCTCGACAATAAAAAGCACAATACGTTGCCAGTCTATAAAACAGACCCTATTTTACGGATTCAATATGAAAGACAATGAATACTTTACATCGCGCAATATTGTAGCAAATGTAGCAATGGCTCCAGCACACGGTGCAGAATATTTGGGACATAAATATTGTAGATTTAAATTAAGATAATAGTACGCGTGGACAGTTACAGATTGAATATTAAACATTTCAATTGATTTATTTATTTGTATTTCAAACTATTTGCATAATATGTATTCTGAATAAAAATAATAATCCATAATGCATAGGAGTTATGCATAATGGAGTATTTTTTTTAGAAAGGGATTATTGAATGAAAGCAGTCATAATTTACGTGTGAAAGTTAAGAAAACTTACCTACGCGGACCAAAGACATAAAAACATTCTATAGCGTCGAAAATGTGCTACAGAATGGTTGGGATATTGTTTGGTTATGATCGTTTTCCACTACTGAAAATCTCCTCATTTAAAGTCCTGAATAAAATATTCATATCCGAAAAAAAGCCCAAGAAAAAAAAATATTTTAGCAATCTTGTCGTGTGGTAATCAACAGCGCAGGCACGAAAGGAAAAAAGATTGCGAAAGTAATCTCATAAATTACCCAATACCGGGAGTTTTTCCGACAAACTGTTAATAGCCTATTATGTTCCCCATTAAAATCGAATTGAGATTCGTTATTTCATTAAAAAAAGTTGGAAGCAAGTTCATTCTGCTACAAGGAAAAAGGGGTCCATTACTTTTGAAAGTTTTAAATTTTACCCAAGATGGACTATTTTGGGATCGACTTTGATTCATACTTAGAAATATCATATAAAGTCATTTACTATATGAACTTGTAGATAATTGAGCATTAATTAATAATTAATTAAAATCGAGAAATGCCATTTTTTCACCCAACTTTACAAAACTGCGTATATCTCGGAAACTAAATGCCGAGAACTGGACCCTTTTTGCTTGGACGCTCACATTTGGTCTGCTAACGGCCGAACCCAGTCTATCTATTTTGGCATACTGGAGATAGAAAAACCTATCTATTTATGGTTTTAACGTCCCAATAATCTATAACAGATTATGGAATCTTACCGGCCCGACATAAGGACACATAGAAATATACTGTCTACCATCAATAGCGATGCGTCTTTTACTGAAAACAGGTCATCCGATTCGACCGTAAAAGGTCATTGGTACCATCGCGGACATTTGCGGTGAACCACTTTTCGACCTTATTGTTAAGATAATAAGTTTGAAAAGTGATTCACCGCAAATGTCCGCGATGGTACATTACAAAAGCATGATTTTGAAAAAAATACTTAGTCATTAGAATTTATTAATCTAAAAATTATAACGGCTAAATATTTTTTTATGAAAAAGGTTAGGTACTGATCGGTATCAGTACCTAACCTTTTTCCCTTCGTTTAACACTGTTTATGAATGATTGGCGCACGATGAATCACGCCGAGCTCGTAATTTGCGCTCCCTGACAAATGACGACCTGTATCAGCTCGTTCCCTTTCGTACCTTTAATATAATCACTCGCTGAAGCTATATTGATGAAGTGATTGATGGATTAATAACAAGTCAACATGATTTGTTTGATTTGAATCAGAATCAGAATTTTATTTATTTCTCTAGTTTTAATATAAGTACATGTTTCATTGCGTGTTTAATTTTGTCCGTAGAGTAAGAGCGTTTGAAACCTATCCTGATCGTTTCCTCTATTACTAGTGCGTATATAATTTAACATGAGGATAACGATAAAGCAATGGAGATTAGCCCCAGCGGCAAGCCGCTTGTTACTTTATTGAATGACTCTACAGACAGAGCCTACGCTGTCGGAAGGGGGCCAGTCGTTTGAAGAGCGGCTTGTCCCTATATTGTTATTAATATACTCAATTTTACCTACTCTAGTTGCGAAAACAAACGGATTGTGTTTTCCGTAGCGCGTGTACGCCGCGCCTTGTTCTTGTAGTCCCTCGATCGGCAGAGATTTGAGACGTTCTATCATGTCGCCGTGGAGATCATGCGCATGAATGTGCCATGGGTCTTGTTGCAAGATTTCCCAGAGTAGATCGGTGTCAGTGCGTCTGGGTAACTGTGCGGCGCTCTTCAATGCCATTTTATACGACCTCTCAAGCTTGAGCAGGTTTGTTTTGCTGTACCTCGGTAACAGTTGTATTATTTCGTAGTCTATCACTGGCAGTAAGCATGCTTGAATGACAAGTAGCTTGACGTCGATGCTTAACTTAGAGCGGTAGCCGATAATTGGATACAGCGCTCCTCTGACTTTCTTGACTTCTCAATATTTTCCTTGACATGCATCAATAAGCATGCCGAAAACTTTTGTCCAGCCAGACTCCGAGGTATTTTATTTCTGGTTTGAATGCAATGGCTTCGCCACGTATTTAAACATAATTGCGATACCCTGTGTTCAAATTTTTGAGACTTGGTCTCTTGTGCGAGAACAATATGCATTCTGTTTTATCGACATTGTTTTTGAGGCCCCATTTTTGTAGTAGTCAATTATGGCTATGACGGCCCACTCTGCTCGGCGCGTAGCGTGCCCCAGCCTTTCAACTACGTTGAGTATACATAGTTCGTTGACGTACTGTGACAGCATCTGGCCTGCTATTCTTTCGTTTAATAAGTCAGCTACATAGAGGTTGAAGATCGCCGGACCGAGTATCAATCCCTGGGGCACCCCGTCTGGCACACACTGCTCCGTTCCCAAAGTAGTTCTGAAGCTACCTCTTATTGTCCTGTTGCTCAGATAGTTCTCGATCATCTTTACGATGTTGTTTGATTTTGATTGTTGTTAAAACATTATTTTCACTTTTTTATTTTGTTATTTGTATTGTTTCACGAACTGTGTCCAAATAAACGTTATTCTTTCTTTCATTTGGTAAGCAAGAAATGAATGTAAATTAATGAGATTCCTTGCAAAATATTTTAGCCTACATAATTTTTAATCGCTTTGAAAGTAAAGATTCAGGAGAGGACGCAGGGTTAAATCGTTCAGCACTACCGCGTCAAAAGATAGCCGCATTTCTGATTTGTTTTGACACCTTCTGGACACACTATGACGCAGTGACTTGATTGTCATAGAAACACTATTTAATAAGGTGTGAGCTCACTCTTCTCCGCCTGGACACTTTTTCGCGTGAATAAGTACGGTGAAGGCAAATATAGCGATTTAAATCTTAGTTTGGAAGGGCTTGTCCGAAGAAGTTCTACCCAATATTCTTACCGTCAAAACGAGAATTAATAAGGTTCTTGAATTACCTTCTATTTACAAAAGGCAAACTAAAACAGAACATTTTATTAAGTAAAATTAATATCTTCTTCAGAGTGTTGACAGCCTTATTAGACATTCTTCGTGCAGAACATTAGCGAATACATATAGTAAAGAATGATAAACACAAACTTTTTACGACACTCCTGAGATTTAGTCAACAAGATATACTGGTGTATGAAATTACCCGTCTGTCTGTCTGACGCTTTATCTTGAGAGAGTTTTGTTTATAGCTCCTACAATTGTTTCTTTATTTGATGTTTGTACCAAGCGACAATGTCCGCTTTTATAATTTCTAACTTGACGATATTATCGTGGATGTCCACGTCCATAAAATGTATGAAAATACGTGCATGTTATAACGTTATTATAGCCGGAAATTTAAAAAACTTCTTCATACATTTCCATACATTTTCCTTTTTTTTTTGTAGTCCTGTATGCCGTCATGCCGTGACGTCAGCCATAATATCGACAAGTTAGTAAATATAAAAGCGCACAATGTGATGAAGAATATAATTTTAACGTTATGAAGCTTTTAAAACTCAAAAGAATGATTAGTACAATAATCATAGCTAGCGTGAATGAAATAAAAATACATTTACAAAGAATTTTGCATAAACTACGATGATTTTTCCATGGGAGTCAGTAATCATATGGCTACATTGTCGCGATAACGCGAACTACACTTCGCGTGTTCTCTCGCGTACACCGCTCGACGTCTCGATGTACAACAGAGAGCGCGCGAAATGTACTTCGCGGTATCACAACAATGTAGCCGTAGCATAATTACAAAATGTGCTACGATCCGATTCTTAACTTACTACTTTTGCTTCGCCCACCATCATCTTGTAAAACATACCTATTTCAATATTGATGAGCGTTTATAACACTCTAGCGACCTGCCACTGCGACTTGATAAAACATCGAGTTTTCAAGAAGTCACGTTGTAATTACAGACGTAGATCATCATAGCTTTAGTTGAAGGATAGTTCACTTCGTTAACTTTCAAAATATTCGTCTCTCTGAGGGTTACGCCACGTGTCACGGCTATGACAGTTGATACGGGTACTATATAACATATTCGACAGTCGGTCTAATTGTATTATAAGTTGTATGATAGTGATCCATGTCAAATGCTGATACCAGCAACTAGTTTACACTGCTAGACATGTTTCATACAGACTATGACTTGAGTGCAGAATTGAAACATAACACAACTTCTGTAGTCCCCGAAGAGTTAGGCAGAGGTGTACCTTGGAACGCCCACATTTCGCCGGTTATGTTTAAGTCCGATATAGTACCCCAGGCGAGCCTATATTGCTATCAACCAGACACAATTCTAAACTCCGGGTTGCTACTGCGAAATTCTTGATGAAAAACCCAACAACACTACACGACCTGGGAATCGAACCCAGGACTTCATGCTCAGCAGAAGCGTTTGCGACCGCTAGACCAATGCGGCAGTTGAGTAGAATTATATCTTGCAATATACTTTTATCTAACCTCTCAAGCAGGATCCAAGTATAATAAGGTACAAAGACAATTTATTTGCTGGCAATGTCCGCACCATTACTTTACAACTTGGCAACTTGCCATCTGGCTGTTTTGCCTTTGACGACTTCCAATAGTAACTCGATTTTAAATATTGCTCCTACAATACGCTCTCGGGAAGCAATTTGAAATCCTTTGAGCTTTAGGATTGATTCGGAGATTGTCGCTCCGAGTAAGGGGGACCGAGTTCGGGACCAGGCACGTATCCAGACTTTTGGTTCGGGGGGGGGACAAACATTGAAACCACCATGTGAACTGTGTGAAAATCGCTGTAATCACTGTACTATACTATAATTAAAGAACACGCAAGCGAATAAATAAATAGATGGCTTAAAACGTTTTTTTTTTCAGTCAGTTTTCGGGGGGGGATAAATCCCAACTATCCCCCCCTCTGTATACGTGCCTGTTCGGGACGCTGAGCGATATAAAGTGTGGGAAAAGCGACGCTACACATCGTCGCTTTCTATATTAATATAGGAGCACAGTTTAGCTTTTACAAGGTTTGTGTGCAATGAACAGCGATCTAAAGCGAAAGGCGTAGTTTTTTTGATTTATCACATAACTGTTTAAAGAACAATGGCAGCTTCCCATACTTTGTTCTATTTGAAATTAAATTACTACGTCTTTAGATGAAAAATATCTATTTAACTCGGCGTCATTTTCTGAGCTAGTTTGTTAAAGATTTTTTGTTAGAGAAGGCGGAGATTAATCAATATTCAGTGTTGAACTTTTGAACAACACAGGATAGCGCAAGCTTCTGGTCAAGACCTAATTAAACTCTTTGCCTTATCTCTCTCTATTTGCTCTTTGGGTCAAGAGTTGTAAACTGTCAACAACCAAGCTATATTTTTTAAGACTGAATACCAGTCTTTTTAGTTCAGTATTGCCATAACATTTGATATATTTCCTACTTTGCTGCAATATTCTTATCTAAAGAAGAACACAGAATAAACTTAGATATACAACAAAATAAATGTGTTATTTATTCATTTACTCCATGTACATATAATAACAAACTAATAATTATAACAACACCACGACAATAAATATAAAATGGCAATACTAAACCAATCTAACCAACAATTTCCTTATCTTTTCAAAACGAAGTAGTCAAATAACTTTTCATTAAACATAATTTTTTTACTCGGACTTACATCTAGATAATATGATAAGCTTAAAAAAACGGCCAAGTGCGTGTCCGACCACTGTTATTTTAAGACTACAGACTGCTTACAGGTTTTCCTATAAAATGCAGGGTGTAAGGGACAGCCCTCCGCAAATTAACAGGGTACATTCAGCTCCTTATTTTGAATCATATTCCACCGGAAAATTTCTCAGGAAAATTTTAATTTTCTTGATCTATTTTTCAGTTACTATTCCTTCAATTCAATGTAAAATTGTATTCTTTGTACGCATCACTCCATTTATGTAAATAAAACAGCTAAAATCAAAAAATCAGCAATGGATGTTGAAATACTCGGCGGCCGAAGGCTCGCTGCGCTGCCGTTCGCTACGCGCATTTTGCCACGGTAACGATACATTGCGTGTGAGGTAATAAAACAAATTAGTTTTATTGGATTCACATAATGTTCCTGAAATAATTTCATGTACCGGTCATCTTAGTATGATGTACTGAATTCACTCCATCAGTCTTCGGAGGGCTGTCCCTTACACCCTGTATGTATAGGTATAGAACTATTTCCTGTAATTAAAAAAAAATTGGCTTATAGCTCAGTAGAATCGCTTGCGACCACGAAACCAACGAGACAGCTACGAGTACTTGTCTCAAAAAGAACTCTCGGCGTTGATGATAACCTGCTAAATGTTAGCAGAAAGGGGCACAAACCACGCCGGCTTTCATTCCATAGATTGGCTTTCTCTGTAAAGGATAAACAACACAAAGCGGAAATCTACTTCCTTCCTCTCAGTTGTATTCAATAGATCGGCAAACACGACTTTGAAACTCGAATTTTGTCCATAGTATCTCAGATTTGGTAATTAAATTGACATTATGAAACCAATATACCTAGATTACATCTATACAAATAAATAAAATTGAAATACCAGCTTTTTACTAAATGCATATGAAAGTATTATATACTTATAACAAAAAAAAATATTTTTTAAATTTTTGTCTGTCTGTTTGTTCCAGCTAATCTCCGAAACGGCTGGACAGATTACCGGTAACCCAAATAAAAATAACCTCTACACGTGCCCGTCCGCATTAGTCAAAGGGCGCGCATCGCTGTGTGTATGTCAGAGTCATGTCGAACCACGCGCCGGCCAACGCCGACCAACCACGGCCCTGGCTGGCTGACGATATTCCGTTTCTTTCTCGTAATTAAATTCATTTTTAGGTAACAGGTATTAAAACGGTAACCTAAATAGAGGTAACATGTTTTTTCTACTTTGTTACCCAGATACCGGTAACCTTAGTCGTACAGGTAACTAAAATTCTTTGATGCCTGCACTGTAATTTTATAAAGATTTTCGGTCCCTGGTCATACCACCGTATCCAATCTGCTTAGCCGTTCCGTAGATTTTGTCTGCATATCTTTACTGTTACAGTGATGTACTAGGTATACAGGCTATATGTGGTGGCATTTAGCTTAAAAATATAACTTGAAGCTTGGTTTTCACATTCCAAAATGTAGGGAATAGATATCGAGAAATGAAATTCAGGAAGAGCAGCGCTTATCGCAAACGTTTCTTCATTTACATATTCCGGAGTTTCACTAAAGTTTGGTTAGAGATTTGGGATTCAAGCTCAATGTATTTATGTAAAACAGTTTAGCTACGAAAAGAGTATAAAAGGAGATATATAGAGCTTCATATAGAGAATTTTGAGCTGTTTATATACATGCCTTAGACGAAGTAGGGCTTTTATTTTTAACTGATATTTTAAGTTTTTTTTTTTTTTAAATAATCCGATTTCTGACAGTTAATTGGCAACAGTGGCCCAGTTAAAGTTGGAATGTTCTTTTTTCTTTTCTTTTTTGTGGTTTGTCTAATGTGTACCTAATACAGTAAACCAAGTTCCAAACCTCTGTTTTAGAAAAAAAAAAATCTAGAAAAAACAAGTTTGTAGTCAAAAATAAAAACACATACTTTGTCTATGATATGTATGGCTCAAATGCTCTAAATGGTGTCAACTGTCACCCCATAAGGCTTTGCACTCTGCTTCCAAACACCCTGTATAGTCTTCCTTTTTCGTCGTAAACATTTTTTATTTATATTATTTTATTTATTTATTAGTAGTATATATAACATAACTAGTAGATACAAACATCATAATCATCAGTTCATTATGATATATTTTTAGTAGTTTTTTTTTTAATAATTTTTCCTCTCAAACAGAGCACCTGCCATCTAATCTCTTCACCACCCTTGGTTGACTGATAGAGAATGCCTAAGGCATTAAGTGCGCCTTTGTACTTTTTTGAGGTTGAAAAGTTCAAATAAATAAATCAGTCAAAAGACGTCAACTGGAGCTAGACCACCACCTCTTAACGCAGTATTATTGTAATCTTACTTGAGTGTGGGAAAAAGATGGAGCTAGATGTTCTGTATAACACCCACTAACTGCGGTTCCGCTGTTATGGTTTCGCAGCGAAGGTGTGCTATGGGCGTTAGCAGTTTTGCATCATTATTTTCGAGTCGGAGATGCTAGAGTTCGATATCATGTTCTCAAATTCAAATTCTTAATTTATGAACTGGGTGTTAAAGAAGGTTGTTTATCAATATAATCTCTTCTCATCTTCTTAGCGTGTCGATGGCAATCTAAATAGACTCGGCCCAAAATTCGGCTACGAGTTTGGCGCCATCACTAGCGTCCATCAGTTCCTGTGACGTGCAGCTGACAGGACACGCAGGACATGATATTAAGTGTCCCATCGTTTGTGGAACAGCACCACATTTACACTCCAAGGCGGAGTAAATCAAGATAATCTCTTTTACCACTTGAAGTATTCGCTTTGTGAAAGAAATAGTGAACGACATGTGTACGGAAGCCACAAAGGAGTTTCCATTGTCGACATTATTCCTTTTCCTATATCTACAGGTGTCAGTATGCATAGTGGCTTTGTGCGTTCATCTTATATGTACTCAATAGAACTCCAATAGGGATTTAGAAAGGAATTTTATTCTGTTAAGAATCAGCATTTGCAATTTTATATTTTCTCCCTACAATAAGGCATTATCAGACCAGTTAGATATTAAATGTTCTTATTTGGTAAATGAACAATACTTTTTGCCTTTTCAACGAGAAGTTACGCAAATACTAATACTTTTGCTTTTAGGAATCCTACAAAAAAATCCAAGGTCTTCTTTAGTCATTTAGGTGTTTCCTGAGAGCTAAAAGAACATCCACTGACAGTAAATTATTGTTCCAAGTAATACCAGTCTAAGATATAAATATGTCTAGATAGACAGTCAAAGCTGTGAACTCGTCGAAAAAAATAGCTTCTAACTGTTGGGAGCAATTTGCACGCACACTAGAAAAGCAGAATGACAGGAGCCAGTGTAAGACGTAAGCTGTCACGCACACCAGCGTAACAAAGTTGGCTTGTCTGTTTTAGTTTTTTTGCAGCGCGACACTAAAAGACCAGGTCCCACTACAAGGCAAAGGCCTCTTCTCATACAGAGAAGACAACGCTTGCTCACGGCGATTTAGACTAACGAGTATATTAACTCTAAGTCCAGGTTTCCTCACGATGTTTTATGTCAGCATTGCATAGCATTATTCCAAATAAAAACAGTAAAGTTTCTTGCGAATACAAATTTTTAGTCATATTTTACAGTTACTTAAATCATAAGAGTTATTATCAAGGCAAGAATCCAACTGGATTTAAGCAACCAGATAATTAACACCAGTGTTTAAACTTTTCATTGCATTAAACACTGCAGGAGATTAATTAACTTCATCAAACATCCCAGTGTCAACTAATCCTTAATTCTCAATCAACTCGGTAAATATCCAACTTAAACACACAAACGTCCTTTATTTCATTGTTACCCGACTTCGCAAAGTACGCTGAAGCTTTTCAATCAAATGTAAACTTTGTAGCAGTTGGCACAAGTTCCTTATTTGCTTGAATTTATCTACGATGTTGGTTCAGCCATTGTTAGCGAAAAGTGCTTATGTGAGATGAATCTGTTTGTTTTGAGTGAGAGCTTGTTTTATGACGGAATTCAGTTTTCAGTTTCAGTTACAGTGGTTTTAAAAGTGGATTTGCAGTTTCCAAGTTGAGATTTAACTGAATTGTCAGGCTTTTCACTGATATGCTCACTTACAGTTACGTCGTCGGTAGAAATGGCGTAAAAACATGTTTATGAATTAGCTTGAAAATATAGGAGAAAATTAAGTAATGGTACATTTAAAAGATTTATTTTCTAAAATAAATATCGATATAGGTGTAATTACAACCTTTGTAACAATTGTTAATGACAGTTCTAAGGCTCAAGTTACATTGCCGCGGAACGGAAGCGATTTTTTTTGTTCAAAGCATAATGAACTTTATGTCAACAGTGTAATGCACAAACTACTCGCAGTTACGAGTCAAATAACAGGTCTCGCGTCTTCTGGAGAATTCTCGCGCATTCTCGGAAATACCTGCAGTAACAAGCTCGTATCTACTTTGTACGTTAGACAATCAATTGACACAAAGTTCATTTTGCTATGTACAATATCTTTACAAAACCTCGCTTCCGCTCCGTTCCGCGGCAATGTGAATTGAGCCTTTCTTTGGCTTTGTCTTATGGCTTATCAAACAACATTTCCCTTATCAAAAGTAATCGAAACGATTGACAAACTATTTGTTGGTCACATCCATCATCTGCGTAGCCTTTTCCTATGTTGGGGTCGGCTTCCAGTCTAACCGAATGCAGCTGAATACCAGTATTTTACATGGAGCGACTGTCTATCTGACCTCCACAACCCAGCTACCGGGTAATACGATACCCCTTGGTAAGACTAGTGGTCAGACTTTCGGGCTTCTGACGACCCGTAACGACTGTCAAAGGTTGATGGTCACATCCAACTTGACATAACATTTTCCATAAACTAACATTGCAAAAATATCTTCACATAATTCCCTGTTTAAAGAAAACAAAAATAAGCCTTACAAGGGATCAAACATGAGTGATAAATACCTGTCGAAAGACATACAGGCTGTAAAATATTATAACATCGGTACGATCCTGGCGGATGCGAATAGGTCTCTTTATATTTCATTGATGGATAAACAGAAAATTGGGGAAATAAGGTTTTATGCTGAAACGGAATGAAGTAATTCTATTGGTGGAAATTTTATCTTTTTTTCGTGTTGATAATTTTGATATGGAACTGGGAAAAAATATAACGTACAATATTCATCGTCTTTTTTGTGGTAACAAGTAGCACTGCGATTCAACGTGGCAATGATACCAGTCTTCTGCGCACGATGTAAAAATATCGCGGCGGGATTGTATCGCGCACTGGATTTCCAACTCTCGGTGTTGAGCCGAGCATTGAGAATCCAACAGAGTGCATTCCAGCGCCTCGAAAAACCACACTGTTGGATTTTCAACTCACAGCTCTAAGCATAGCGTTGAAAATCCGGTGCGCGAAAAAAAATCGCCGCGATATATTTACGTCCGGGCGAACGACGGCTTTTATTCTTCCTTCCTCCTTCCTCTCCTCCTCTTTCTGTCCTTTTTTTATCGTAAGTTTTTGTATTTATTTGTATACAAAATTAGTTAGACTTAAACATAACTGGCGAAATGTGGGTGTACTATAGGTACCTACACCTCTGCTTAACCCTTTGGGTACCTAAACAAGGCGTGATGTTATGTTATGTTATGTAAAATTAGTAAGGCTTTTAACTTGGTACCTAGCGTAAATAGTTAGTTGTGTTACATATTGTACATAAGAATTTGAATGTACCTAACATCAATTATAATTATTAGGACGTATTTCTTACTAATTTAAAAATAATATTTGTAATTTAGTTCCTTCGTGGCCGGTATACAACATTTTTTTTAGGTAGCTTACTTATTAGCTCGCGAACAACTATGTATTCAGCCACTTACGGCCGAACCCAATAACCTATCTATCATCAGTTTGGGCATACTGGAGATAGAAAATCTATCTATCTATGGTTTTAACGTCCCAATAATCTATAAGGGATTATACAATCTTACCGGCCTGACATAAGGACAGATAGAATTGTACTGTCTACCATCAATAGCGATCTGTCTTTTACTGAAAATAGGTTATTGGGTTCGGCCGTTAGTAATCATAGTCACGGTACGAGAAGAAGTGAAGATTTCTGAAAGTATAAACCTTGTGAACATTTTTTTTTTTGATAGGTTTTGTCTACTTTTGATCTATGAATAACACTTATTCAGCATAAATAATAATCACAGTGGACCGACAACATCAATTCAGTATACTCGGATTGCGTTAATTAATACCAATGCTTCTCTCCTCCAATATCACCAAACTAGCCACTTCGAAATTCTGTCATCATTAAGATAATATTAGAGAGGTGCAATCCCAGACGTGCTGAATTCAGGAAACGTTCGTCCCTGTCCGGATAAGTGTCCGGAAACTATTGTGTGCACCGCAATGGTTGCATAGGTACTAACGTTTTAGTGAGGCTTTGAAAACTGGAGGAATTCAGATAGTGAGAACTGAGAGTTGTGTAGATAAAAGAGTGGAGAATGTGTTTGATAACGCACACTGAACATTTATTTATAGATACGTTGAATAACTACGTATGTATACTTTTTTTTTTTTTTTGTGGATGGGAAATCATCAAATGACTTCTCCCGCTCTGGGCGGAGCGGGAGGGCGTGTCAGACTTTTACTGACTAAAACCCACCCGTGTTCCTTCTGTTGCCTGTGCCGGGGCCACGGTAACTCTTTCGAACATCCCGCAACCCTAGCTGGCATCGGCCCTAGCGGACCCCGTCAATAGTGCTGACATCTCTTTGAGGCGCGCGTGGAACACGACGCGCCGTCGACTCGGGCCTGGTCCTTACCGGACGGCGAGCTACCCATTGCTCGCCGTCCGCAAGCCCGCGCCTACGGTGGCCGGGAATCAGCTGCCAATTCCCGACGCCCAGGGCACGTATGTTTACTTAAGGCGACGATAACCGATTTCTAATGATTTTAAGCTGAAGATCACGTCTATACGAGTAGGTAGTGTTAATGATTTGAAAAATAAAATGTTAACTTAGAGGATTTCCTTAATAACTAAGTATGAAAATATTTTAGATTATGTTTAAATTACATAGTGTAATTAATTTGTAAAGTTATGTCTAACGCCGATAAAATACTGAGAATCACGCAAAAACTATCAAGCTTATTTTTATGAAACCTTCGCCATTTTAAAGATAATTATTTTTTTATCTTTTATTATTCGTGTTATATTATAATAATATATTTGGTTTTATGTATGTATAACTAGCTGTGCCCCGCGACTTCGTTCGCGTGGAAGTCGTAAGATACACAATATATTAAAATAACAGGCACATGTTAATAAAACTCCCTCGTCCCCCGACCCGTCGCGTGACATCGCCCGCCCGCGCTATTACTTAGTTTTCGCTTAGCGTTCAATCTGACTTTTTTCTTTTTGCTCGGTTCCTAAGGGTCGTAGCGTGATGTTAAATACGCTATAACCATCCTCGAGAATTGGGCTACTTACCAAATGTAAAAATAAATTTTCAAATCCGACTTTTTTTCACAACTTCATGGGTTTTAATTGTTTTGCGCGCAACCCTAATTATTTGTCTAAAATTAAAGTATCCTAAGTTACTCCACGTAACATCAGCAATCTGCCAGTGTAAGTCCGGTCAAAATCGGTCCAGCCGTTTCGGAGATTAGCCGGAACAAACAGACAGGCAGACAGACTGTCAAAAATGTTAAAAATTGTTTTTTTGTTATAAGTACCGTATAAAGGTTAATATGCATTTAGTAAAAAAATGTTACTTTGACATTATAAACATACACTTCAATTTTATTTATTTGTCTAAATGTCTAAATAAATTAATAGTGCATCTAATTTGGGACAGCGCTCCTTGACGGGCGAGTCCTATTACTGGGTGGACGTGAGACGCGTTGCGTGAGCTCAGCACAGAACACGCAAGCCGTTGCAAAGCCGTTGGCATATATCTGCGGCTTAATAAAAATCTTAAATTCATCCAATCACTGACAGACAAACGCACAGCCTAAACCACTGAGCCTACTAGAGGCATGAAATTTTGCGCAAGAGTTCCTGATGTAACGAAGGTGTGCACTAAGGGATTAAATAGGAGATGAAAGTTTGAATGGAAGTACCTGTCATTTTGCCGATGGGACCCATCGGGCATACGGCTTGTATACATCTATACAAATAAATAAAGTTGAAGTGTCTGTTTGTAATGTCGAAATAACAGCTGTTTACTAAATCATATGAAAATTAATCACTAATCATATGTACGTTACTCATGACAAAATAAAAATATGTAAGTAGTTTAATAAAAGCTAAAAAAACACGTTTTTATCACGCACAAAAAAATTATAAAATAATTAACTTGACTTGTATTAATTATGACATAAGTACGTATGCAGGTTGTCACTTTTTTATATCCAATGATTAATTCAAAAAGCGTGGAGTGCTTTTTAGTTGTGTGTACTTTTAATTTATTTAAACTAAGCTTCAAGCAAAGTTAAATAAAGCTTGAAACAAAGTTCAAGGGCATAGAGGCATGAAGGCCTGTTAGGCCTATAATACACATGCCTGTAGCTTGTACAGAATTATGCAAGTAGCTTGCATGCCAATGTACCATGGGAGAAACGAACATCCACCGTAATACTCGTTATAGTAACGCTTGCTAACGGATGTGGTCACCGTGTGCACGGGATTTGGTTTTCAAATTGGCCAGATGTAAGTTTCCTCGATAGTACCATAACAGCTTCTGATTGGTGAATGTCACAATGGCATGCAAGGTACTTGCATAGTATTGTACAAGCTACAGGCATGTGTAATACGGGCCTTATTCTGCGGCTGGTTCTAAAAAGCTGGTCCCAATTACGCATGATGTGTGTGGAGTACCCTCAAAGCTTTTGTATCTCGTTTTTCGTTAAAATTGACATGTTTTTACATACTCCTGTTGATCCCGTATTCACGAACAAGCTTGTTCCAATTGTTCAGCAACTGATTAGATTAGATTCAGCGAATTATGTTTTTGATTGGCATGTGTCGGAACGCGGAACGGGATTGAGGGAAAATGACGTGCAAGGATATTTTTCTAATTTAGTGAAAGGTATGAAACAAAGTGGTATTTTTAGGGGACCGTACCTCGAAAGGAAAAACGGAACTCTTGTATGTATCACTCGTGTGTCTGTCTGTCTGTTCTTCTGTCACAGCCAATTTGCTCCAAATCTAATGGACCGATTATGTTTAAACTTGGTACATACACATTTAAATTTCTGTGACCCAAACACGGGCCGTGTTACGTAAATAAATGAATTTTGAATATCAAACTGTACCCTGTGACATATCAAATGAAGGGCTTGTTGTGAGGGTCTTAGTTTTTTTTCTTATTTTAAAATAAATAGTTTAAAATTATTCAAGAAAATAGACGAAAATTGACGATCACCATCCTTATCTTTTGAAAAAAATACAGAAAATAGTTCTATACTTATATATTACAGGAAAACCTATAAAAAGTCTATGGTCTTCAATGAACATTTGCAGTTA
Organism: Fissipunctia ypsillon; assembly: GCA_947568875.1. Taxonomy (NCBI): domain Eukaryota; kingdom Metazoa; phylum Arthropoda; class Insecta; order Lepidoptera; family Noctuidae; genus Fissipunctia; species Fissipunctia ypsillon. Next base: position 5,490,802 of record OX387659.1, on the reverse strand, counting down.
GAATGTATGGGAGAACATGTTTTTCAACGACAATGTTAAGTTTGATCTTGGGATCTTTCTCTCCTTTCTTCATCTCAACTACGGAACCCTTCATTGTAAGTGGTCCAACACGCACTTGTCCGGCTTTTGTAACCTAGGTGCAATACCGTAAAATAATATTTTCTCTTCGCTTGAAAACTCAAATAACTTTATGATTCTCGAAAATATTTGAAGTCCAATGGTTTACTTCACCATTTTGGTTACAAACAAACGCAGGCTTTCTGAAACTTTTTTTTTCAAGCTGCGGTTAAAAGGCAATAGCTATACACATACACAGAAAATGTATATTCTATATTCACTAGTGACATCGCTAGAGGCCATATAAAAGCCACTGGCACGAAGCTGTGATGTCCCTTGATATCAACAATGAAGCTGGCAATAGCACCCCCCGGCCTGCATGGAGGTCGTAAATTCATATTATAGGCCTTGTTTCTCAAAGTGTTATGACTTCTGGGGTCGCGGTTATAGTTGTTCAGATCTTTGAGGTAATGATACAGACAGAAATAGTACTACTGGGGTACGATAGTGTGTGTGTGGGGGTGAGTGTGTAGTGTGTGTGTGTACTGTGTGGTGTGCTAGGCTTGTTGTGTGGCGAGATAACACAACAAGCGTAGCAGTACCATTGCCAAGCCTAGCAGTACCGTGTAGTAGATATAAACTTATAAACGTAACACTATTTACTCAGACTATTACTGCCGATCTACATACACACATACATAAAATCACGCCCATAGGGAATATAGTAATAAAAAAGCAGATAGATAGATAGAATACTCTTTATTGTGTACACCATAAATATTACAGACTAGCTGTTCACAATTTCATGGGTTTTAATTTTTTTGTGCGGAACCCTAATTATTGTTCTAAAATAAAAGTATCTTAAGTTACTCCTTATAACATCAACTCTCTGCCAATGAAAGTCCCGTCAAAATCGGTCCAGCCATTTCGAATTTCATGGCTTTTATTTTTTTTGCGCGGACCCCCAATTCTTTTTCTAAAATAAAAGTACCCTTAGTTACTCCTTATAACATCAGCTATCAGCCAGTGAAAGCCCCGTCAAAATCAGTCCGGCCGTTTCGGAGATTATCCAGAACAAATAGACAGAAAGACAAACAAAATTTATAAAAATTGCTTTTTCATTATAGGTATCGTATATACTGTCATATGCATTTAGTAAAAATCCGTTATTTTGACATTACAAACAGACACTTCAATTTTATTTATATATGTATAGATTATAAATAGATACAAAAGCAGAAACTACAGAACACCACCTGCTACGTACGTACGATCCTTACATACTCCTTTTGCCTCGTTTACGTTCATACATCTGGTCATACACGCACGCCGGTTGCGAGTAATGCGCACCTGACCTTTCTGAAGAACATCACCAATAAGGTCACTATATGTCTTCCTAGGGCCTCCCGGCGTTTCCACTCACTGCCGATCTATTCTGTGAAAATCACGTTATAGACAGCTCACTCCACCTAAGTCTTCACGCTGTGAATGGACCAGCTGTACTCCAACCATATTTTTGTGGCTCCAAAACATAAAGTTTGAAGTGGGGAGACTCAAATTGACTCTTAATAACTTTTTATCATTTCAGTCGAAGAAAAGTTTAGGTAAAGGCGTTTAGTTGAATTAGCTCCAGTTCCAAAAGATTTACGAAGTTTGTAGAGAAGCGGTTAGAAAACTTGTAGTGCCTGTGGGCTAGAAGTTACAACTTTGGGAACCGCTAAGAACAGCGGTTACTGATAGACAATGGAAATTCTCAACAAGTTAGGAAATGTATTGCGTACGAAAGTAATATAGAGATAAATGGCGCTATTGAAAGAAAAACACAAAATATTTTCTATGGTCATGATCGCTACTTTAATTTTATTAACTTGTAAATTGAGTATGTTCCAGCAAATAACAAATCAAGCGGTACAGAGCATACTTTGAGCAGAATGCACAAGATAATACCAGTAAGTACTAGCAAGCAAGGTTGCATGTTTAGACCATCTTTGATACTTTGGCCGTGAGCTTGTGGGCAAACTATCTAGGTAGTTCTGGTTATAGGAACTTAAACTATTTTGAATATTTGTTACGACAGCCTAAATACCGTATTTTATCTCACGAAGCGACTCGCGCTTTACTTGTGGTAACCAAGTGCACAAACACGCTGTGAATGTGTGCGTGAAGACAAGTAACGTCAGCACATAATGAACCGAACACACACACACTTCCGACTTCGCCCGTATCTCGGACGGTACCGAGAGCACCTGCGCTTACAAAGTACCTACCCAAACAAAATTTTCCAAGAGAACGCAAAAACAGCTTACTGTGTTTTTTAATGGTTAATATTCTTGTTTATGTGCATTAAATTAACAAGACAATTATTTATTTTTTATTAGCCATTATTCTCCAAACTCTCTTTCCACCTCTCTCTGTCCAGAGTTGCCAATGACCAAACTGTCAAAGACAATAAATAACCCATTAAAAACCTGGTTAGTTCCAAACACTTGCTTGGTTTTGAAATGGTCAAAATGACTTACTATCTTTTGGGTCCTTTTACCAATTCAATGGGTCTAACTATGAAAGTAAAAATGATGTTAAAAAACATTTTCTTTTTAAGCTGCCTCTTACTGGGTTTTGATAAGGGGTAGCCGAATATTTTGAGTTGTTAATCTGTTTTAAAACTATGTGTAGCAGTGGCGCAGCTACAATTATCATTAGAGGGAAGCCGAAGAAAAAACTGTTCAGTTCTCATAAATTCAGATAAAAAATTGTAGGCATTAAGAAGAGTGGTGGTTCCGAAGAGAAGCCGATAGGAATCGAGTTGTATGAAGGCTGCACCCCTGATGTGTAGTCATGGGCGGGCGTTCGTGGAGGTTATTTTAATACACCAATACTTATTTTGTATTGTGCCTACCCGCTTCCTTCCTCACAGGTACTGTACTTCCTCAATACCAATCTCGGGAGCAGTAGGTCGAATAGCTTGGATTATAAAAAGTCTTGGGTAAATATTTAAAATTGATGAAATTTGTGTTCGACGAAAAAATCTGCTGATTCATACAAAAGTTCAATACCTACTCGACCAAAATGTATGAAACAGCTGATTTTTTTTTTCGTGATTTCAGAGTTGGTCCTATAGTGAAAGTTGTTCGTATTCATGGGTAGATCACCCTGCGAAAATTTGGATAGTGATTAAAAAAATGCCCTGTATGTGTCATAGGCCGTTAAGTATTTGTCTATGGGCACGTTCGAACACCAGCAAGTGTCGAACATATTTGAATAGGATAGGATAAGCCAATTGTTTTGTATTGAGTCATATAGAAAAATAGCCGTATTGTGTGTTTCCTATAAGTAAAGTGTGAATATAATACTCGCTGGAGTCTGCGATTTCGTAATTTAGCTGTCCTTACACTCCACAATCCAGACACCAACACAACACACGTAGTGATCTGCCTGGCCCCCATAAGTAGCCTTGCAGATTGATATAGTACTACTCTATCAAAGTAACACTAGATTTTTTTATTTATTATTTAAAATTATAATTCAACCATTACAGAATTCATAACAACCTTATCACAAACCTCTATTAAGTCCGCCATCATAACTGTCACAAACTGTCTCTCCCTACTCTATAAACTTGCCATTTATATTGTGTACCGTAGTTTAAGGGTCACTTTGTGCCCAAATACAGCTCTATCGACTCTAAAGGCTCGAAACTGACCCCCATATACAGGATGTAAAAAGACACATCACATACTCATTAACTACGCATACTGCCCACCGAACTAAGTAACATAGGGCAAAAATTATTGCTGAGAAATTTTGGTGCATTTAAATAAATTACTTAGTGAAAATACAATAACCACTTTCACATCAAAAATAAATTGTTACACGTGAAAATTAAATCAAACCTTTTTCGTTGCTACCCTGAACAATGTTGTATCTGAAGAAACAGCAGCTTATAAATTATGTATCTGGATTAGTGCTGATCCGGGATAAGGGGTTTCCAACAAAAGGGTGCAAAAAAGGTTTCCCTCCCCTGGATATGTTTTACGAGTATATTGGAACCGATAGTATCTGACAGGTCTTATCTGCTAGTGTTAAAGTAACTTATTTTATGGGCAAACGTTGGTTACTTTTTTAAGTGCGAAATTCTGTTTATTTTCAGCGCGAGTTTTTATGTATTTTCCTGTAACGCGAATAGATAAAAATAAAACTGTCGAGTGGATACTCATTAGTTGTCATTTAATTTGTATGTCAGTTTATTTATTTAAAAAAGGTTGAAACATTTGGTTTTTAATTCATTACGTTCACGTTAACGAGAATAGGATGCTAAAAATAATAATAGAGTAACGCATTCAAAACACAATACCAATGGAAACACTACACTGTTTTAAACTTTCACTGTTTAATCTTTTCAACTACATAATTATTACAATGGTCTTGCAGTTCCAGCGAATTCAACGGAAAACATACAAAAATAACATAACATAACATAACATCAGGTCAGTAATCTCTGAAGAGTTAGGTAGAGGTGTACCTATTTATAGTACACCTACATTTCACAGCCTATTATAGTTCACTATACGACTAAACGCCGACAGACACTACGCCGACAGGCTGAACACCGACAAGACTTTACTTCGACGGGACTCTTCGCCGACAGGGCATCCTTACTTCTGATTATTCCAAACCTGACCCGAAAATCCTAACCCTAGACGGTCGACGTCAGGTTCGAGGTTCCTCGAGGTTCGGTTTGGTTACGTTCCTTTTACCCCTGCAGATAGAAATAAGAGCCCCGCGTAGCGGGGTTCCGTCGACCTGCTGTCACTCTGTCGGCGAAGCGTCCCGTCGAAGTCTTGTCGGTGTTCAATCTGTCGGCGTAGTGTCTGTCGGCGTTTAGTCGTACACTCATTATAGTTGCTGGCACGAGTCATGAGCGCAGACTCTACTCTTAAACCTAACGAATCTTATTTCCTATCACGGCTGGTTGCAAACGGGCGGGAGCAATAAAATCAATATATGATCAAGCATATTTATATACAGATAAAAAACAGAATACAAGAGCACACTGACGGGAGCAGTTAAAGTTAAGATGGAAATTGTGCTCACGACTCGTTCCGACAATTATACAAAATTATTACAAAATATATTAATTTCAACAGTAGGTTCCCAAAAATAACTCCACACATATTTCCCCATTAATAATTTCCCAAACTAATTTACCGCACAATATTCCGCGTCGTCACACAACTCTGCCTACCCTCGAACTAAGTTCGAAAATTAACCGCTCCGTCACGGAAACGCAGGAAATGAGGAAACGGATCCGGAAGCCCGCTGAGACGTAAATCCTCTACCACGCAGTCCGCTGACACGTTTGTTGAACAAAAATGTGTACTTGCGTACGCAAAAGTGAGGGTATTAAACTGAAAAAATGAGGTTATTAAACTGAGGCTGGGGCCTTATACTGTAGGTACCATCGCGGACATTTGCGGTGAACCACTTTTCAACCTTATTACCTTAGTAATAAGGTCGAAAAGTCCGCGATGGTACATACCTATACTAGGTTTTTTATACACCGCGAAAACAGATTACTTAGGTGGTTAGTAATTTATTGTTTTATTTTATTTATTTAAAATACGCCAACAGCATACATTGTACATTAAATAATAAAAGTTAACGGACCTATACCTGTTTATATTTATATATGTATATATTTCTTATTATATACCAATGGTAGATAAAGCAATTATTTATATATAAACTTTCTTTCACTTTATAAATTGCACTTAGTTTTGAAAAAAGAACCACTTATTTTGTTTCGCCGCACCATCAGCTCCAAATTACTAATACCTACATTTATTACACAAACATTAAAAATAACAAGCAGATGCGATTATATTCAAGCTCGTTTCTTATACAAACTCAAACTCTTAAGAAGGGGTGAAAGTGGTGAAATTAAAATTATTTATTATCGGAAATATCTTGAACTCAAAGCACCAAAGTCACACAACATAGATATTCCTATTAATAGGGACTTCCTACTTACCAACCATACCTTTGAAAATGACAACCAGCTCAAATACTAATTAATACGCAGCCAAACCAATACGGCATTAATTATCTACAAAGCTACCGTCATCTTATCTTTCAAAGGAGATCAACCACTAGTATTACTGCACAGAACATAATCCCGGCCGTATTCCACTTTTTTGTGGCATTATCCTACTGTTTATTCAGTTAAAACAATCATAAACCTCTTAAATTGTTACGTAGGTGGGGTTTGTTGAAAGTTTAATCTTTCATCTCATAGATGGCGTTGTCCGAGTATGAGCCTGAATCGCGCAAGTTATGTTTGCATGATAAAAATATGGAGTTTGGAAAACAGCGCTGAGCATAAACCGAATTTTTTATCCAGAACTTTCTTAAAACACTTAAAATAACCTTTAATTTGAATACATTCAAAAGCTGCTAAAAATATTTCTTACATGAAAAAGTAATTGAAAAAGTTTAAAAAAAAAACAAACGATTCAAGCGAAGTTCGGAATATTTTATTTGTGTTTTAATTACTTCGCTAACCAAAAAAATCGTTTACTGAATTGCCAATTTGACAGCGAAGTGACAGGGCTACTTTTGCGCGCCATTCACATCGTTTCCCGCCATTCGACTAAAAAGGTTAAATACAAACAATTCAGCCCAAAAATTGAAGCGAGCCATTGTATGCTAGCTGAATGGTATTAATTCCTTAATTATCTGTCGGGCGTTGCTGTACGAAATTCGCGCGCTTTTCAATTTTATCTGTAAACGTATCCCCTATTCAGCTAGTGTCCCAATGGGTTTATGCCATGGCAGATTGTCCCTTTTAATTTATGATATTCAATTTATTTCGCAATGTACAAATTTAATTGTGTTGAGGAGGAAATTAGTATTTTTACGGATTAATTTTGCCAAACTAGTCATTTGCTTTTTTAAAGGCTGAAACAGCAAGTGGTTTTGCCTCTTGCATTGTTGAGCATGCAGTCTTACACGTTGATTCAAATACGGCGGGTCTTACAAGTTTACGGCCGAATGGGTTCGGCCTATTCTTAGTAACCTACTTTCAGTAAACGACAGATCGCTATTGATGGTAGACAGTATAATCCTATCTGTCCTTATGTCAGGCCGGTAAGATTCCATAGTCTCTTATAGATTATTGGGACGTTAAAACCATAGATAGATAGGTTTTTCTATCTCCAGTATGCCAAAACTGGTGATAGATAGGTTATTGGGTTCGGCCGATAGAGAAGATTGAAATAGAATCACAAAATGCTACTATACTACTCAATCTCACATAGCCAGCATGATGAGTAGGTATAAATTTATAACATAACAAAAAAAAATATTGCTTTATTCATAAACAAGAATATTTCGATCGTCAGTAAATCTAAAACAAGTTTGTCAGCTACAAAAGCGCCCTTCCCTTTATTTCAGAGGGTTTATCTGGTATCCACGGCAATCAGTCACCCTTTGCCAGCAGTCACTATCCCTCCCGCTCAAATCTCACAGGATGTCTCATTCGGGTCAAGGTGTGAATTATTACCAGGAAATCGTGTTATAGGTTTTGGATAAGTTTTTTTTTAAGAAAACTTAAAATAGTAGCCTGAAAAAAAAAATGTCTGGCTAGCTCAATAGTTTCACCGGTCAGTGAAAATCGGATTGAGGATGAACCTTGCAGATGATTGTTAAAAAAAAAATATGACTCAAATCGTGCAAAAAGCGCTGCCGTATTTTGATAACTTTGGCGTAGATAAGAAGTCACCTAATTATTATTATACTTAAATAAAAACAACAATGAACAGTGAACGCACTGTTTTTTTTCTGTTTTCCATATCATTGCTTCAGTTTTGCGTAAAAAGTTCGACCATTTTCTGAATTTTCACGCCTGAAATCTCCATACAAATTACCATGGTGAAAATTCAGAAACTTTCCGATTTTTTTTCATTAACAGAAGTAATGTTACGGAAAACAGAAAAAATAGGTGGTTAGAAAAGGTAGGTGGTGGAAAAAACAGGAAATTAGGTGACTTATCCAAAACCCATAACCCGATTTCGTGGTACCGACCCTTAAAATGAATGCCTACTGAATGTGTTTAGCTGCATAATCAGCGGCCCTTTATAATTTGTGTATGTACAAGCTTATTTTTGGGCTATGTGTTGTTTATGTAAATTATTTTGGGTTCATTCATTCGAAGCACAGAAATAAAGACTAGTTTGTCGTATAGACCTTACACAGTAAAGCCGTAATGAGAGAGTCTGTTGCGAAGCTAAATTGAAAAAGTCGGGAGGTGTCGTAGGGCACCCGCTTGGAACGAAGTTCCTTTCGCTGTATATTATGTATTAACATTCTTAATTCGTTGGTATTAACACAGAACCATCTATGTAGTATGGTCTCAAGTTTCAAGTGTCAAAATTTTTGTTTTTTAATACAGAGCCATCAGGTATAGTTTTTAGCATACTAAATAAAACTGTATTAGATGGCTCTGTATTAAAAAAAAACAAAAGTTTTGACACTTGAAACTGACGGCATAACGCTTTTTAGTTATAAGCCGACCGCATAACTGAGACGTTGCCCGAGGTAGCAGCGCGATGAGGGAGGGGTATGGTGACGTGATGCGAAAGCTCAGTGATTCGTCAACTTGTGACAACTATCACCCCTCCCTCACCGCGCTGCTACCTCAGGCAACGTCTCAGTTATGCGGTCGGCCTATACGTCAAAATTTCTGCCAATTTACTCCTACCACAAGCCGTGTTATAGAACTTCGTTCCAAAAACACCATGTCATTAGGTCTGCCTTGTGTAACTTATATTTGTGTGTTAAAGTTTTAAATAATTAATGAACGATGTTTACAGTATAGAAATATAGTCCAAAATAATAAGGCTTTTTGTACTGAAAACAACATAATATTTTGTATACGCAGTGTAATTCAATCACAGTTATATTCTTTAGGATATAACTTGATTAAACAACATTTTACAGAGAAAAAACGATTTGTAAATAAACAGAAATAAATTCGTTTTATAGCATTTTATTGACAGATTTTGGAATTTATTGGAATCATAAATCTGTGTCGCAATCCACGACCGAAATTTTGATGAACATTCCCGAGTTTGGAACTGTCTATGCGAATGTAAACCACACACACAACAGCACAATACACGTGCGTGTGTGTGTGTCTGTGTGTACATTCACAGTTTCAACTTGTTTTACTCAGTCTTGTTTATCAGAACAAACAAACCATGATTTATTGGAGATTCAGACTCAGTTGAGCTGCAACAATAAGAACCAAGTCTTGAGGACAAACGATAAAATTAAATAGTATAAAACAAAGTCGCTTTTCGTGTCTGCCTGTGTGACCGCTTAGTTCTTCTAAACTGTACAATGGATTCCACATCATTTCAAGTTTATTCCGGAATAAAAAAAAATCGATACAATAATATATGCTTTAAAGGATACTACACGACTATTAGCAGTAATAATTACAATAAAACTTCGATTGTGTCTCGTTGGTGCCCCGCAAAGCAAAAATAACAAAATCGCGATGTTTTGTCAAGTCATAAAAATCGTGCGAAACAGGGGCGGACAACATCATTTAGAGAATTTATTCCGGAAGGTTAATGTGTAAAGTGCAATAATATTAATCAAAATAATAATAAAAACGCAGGGCAGCATGTGGCGAGCTGCTGGGCAGTAGCGACCCCACGTACCCTATCTCCCGGGAGAAGTCATGTTCCTCATCTCTGGCTTGCCTTTATTGGCCGGCTGGAGTGAACACTGACGAGAACTGACCTCCCACCTCATTCTTGCCTTTATTGGCTGGCTTGAGTAGAGATTCGCAAGAGCAAACGTGCTCGGAGGAAGGAAGTAGTCCAGTAAGATGCTGGTAGGGATCTTGACCGTACTTCCGGGATTGTCCTGATAGCCGTGGAATACCTCTCCACTCCTCTTAAGCACCTCAAGACATGTTGCCCCCTTGTCGCTACGACACTATGTGCTAGCGACCGTTTCTGGGGGCCCATTGTTGAGTGTGCAAGTCACCCCCTGCCATTTTATCCGTGTATTGTATTTATCAAACATTGGTCAGGCAGGGGCCATAGTCCTTCCATAGTTTTAGATAACCAGTCCACTTTAGCCATCCAAACCCATAGCCCAATATTTTTTTTGTCTCCATATCCTGCAATAGTCCTACACCAACTGGGAGTTGTCCTTGGGTGCACTTGCATAGTACGCACAAGGATAATCGTCGGTTGGTGCCTCATTTCCATTGAAAGCGTCTAACGGGCCTCTGCGAGTTGGCTTCGGCCCCTCATATGCCTTTCAAAAGTCCGGGACCCTAGGGTCCCGAGAAATATCAAAGAATAAAAATATCACGATAAACGAAGCATGGGTAGGTATCTAGTATAATAATGGTTCTGTTGATTAGATGATGGAACCCTGCGTGCCACAAAACCTGTACTTTGGTGGAGCCTTTTTTTTGCATGGGAAATCATCAAATGACTTCTCCCGCTCTGGGCGGAGCGGATGGGCGTGTCAGACTTTTACTGACTAAAACCCACCCGTGTTCCTTCAGTTGTCTTTGCCGGGGTCACGGTAACTATTTCGAGCATCCCGCGACCCTATCTGGCATAGTCCCTAGCGAACCCCGTCAATTAGTGCTGACATCTCTGAGGCGCGCGAGGAACACAACGCGCCGTCGACCCGGGCCTGATCCTTACTGGACGGCGAGCTACGCATTGCTTGCCGTCCGCAAGCCCGCGCCTACGGTGGCCGGGAATCGGCTATCAATTCCCGACGCCCAGGGCGTCTCCTGCGGCAACTAGGGGCGTGAGGGCGTAAAGCTTGCCTCTCCCTCACGCGTTCCGTCTCCTCCTTCGCGAGCATTACTGCTTCACAGAAGGAGGACTTTGGTGGAGCCTAAGGGCACTATTGACAACGCAATACTCGTAGCTCGAGTCGAGCGACGCGGCTCGGGTTCGAGCTGACACAACACAGATCGCAATCAACACATCAATGAAGTTAGGAAAATAAGAATGCGGTGTAAATTTTATTTTCAGATAATGTCTTTCAAAGTTTAAATGCTTCTGACTTACCCCCAAGATAACACAAGCTAAGTATGACTTGTGCTAACACCGCAAGATAATTTCTTAAATAACCTCAAAGCTTCACTCTTTTAATTTCAACTCTGAGAAACAATTTCAACACTGAGTGACAGGTTAAAAATTTTGCTAACTGAAAATCCAATTAAACTTTTGCTAAATCTGATCCCGAAAGGCGAAAGGCAAGCTAGCTGCCGTTAAACCAATCAGAAACGTTAACTACAAAATTCAATGTTTTTTTAAGGTTCAAGTTAAAAGTAATTTAAATTCGTGACTGCGCGAATACTCAAACGCACTCAATTTTACGTCACCATTAAGACTCATGGACCCTCTATGCCACGGTATAGAGTTTATGCTGTATAAAGTTGTGTTGTTATTGGAGAATTCGGGGGTAAAAGGTTTAATGACCTTAACCAAGCCATAATCAAGCCGAACACAAAAACTCACCTCCATTTTCTTTTCAATCTCGACTCCAAAACGCACATATCTTTTGACCCGTATACAAAGAAAATATGTAAAGTACTTACAGCAGACTTTCGTATGGTAATTTGTACAGGGTTGAGTAAGGAGGTGAACCCACCCCCGACGGGGGCAGGGGCGACTTAGCGCAACAGTTTGGAGGTGTAGAAGGGTTTCAGCCGGAACCGGGTGACGTGATGTATCGGCTTTCGGCGAATTTTGACTTGTTTGGGGACGAGTTAGGCGGCTTTATACAGGAGGATGCTGAAATTTGTATAAATAGTTCCTGTTTTAGCATAGTTTCAGCAAAATTGGTGTATTCGTAACACAGTCAGAAGGATCCGAGATTAAAATAAAGCTATTTGTGCAAAAAACATTCAACAGGATTTATTTGAATTTTAAATGCTTTTTGGAACGTGTGAAATAAAAGGAAGCAACAAAAAAAAAACTGTTTCGTTTAGCGTCAAAGTTAGGTCTATTACGTACAGTAGCGGTCAGAACTCCAACGCTCTCGTCAGAGAGTAGTATATTCTTTGCTCCAACGCCAGCATTACAAAACTATCGCAGCGTTACTCGTCGCACTTGAGACCTTCTTCTATTTAGGCATTTCACACACACATACACACCCCTATATTGCACTCTTTCATCACGATCCAAACAGAAAAAGCTCGGTATATGATGATCATCATAGACCTATTGCGGCACGCTGTCTTTTTTCTGATTATGCTAATGAGAAAAAGACAGCGAATATACTAGTCATATTAAAGTTGAAGGTAGATTTGAAACAAAATAAATTTTCCGACTTTAGTGAACTTAGTTACGAGCGTTTGATATTAGAGGTGTTGAGTTTGAAGATTTTTATTGAAAATGCAAGCAAATATAAATATTGAAGCCAGGGCGAACATTATACCCTTGCATAACAATGGGTGTAATATACCTGAAATATCCAATGAAACCGGATTTTGTGTAAGTTATTTTGTTGTTTTTGATTTTATTTGTTCTCCTAAGTGACGCTTCAAAATGTGTAATAAGGATTTCTTTATTTTTAGAGAGATACAGTGAGACGTTGGGTGAGGAGATGTGAGGAAGAGGGGAGTCTTAAGAGCCGTGTAAGAAGTGGTAGGCCGCCACTTATTAATCAGTCTCAGCGACGCTTTATGGTTGGTGAATATGAAACGAATGGTTTCATACCTACAAGACGATTTGCTGAAGAATTTGATACGTCATTGCGCACTGTTCGCCGTGCACTCCATGCCGAAGGCCTCCATCAACAGCAGCGAAAATACCGTTTTTAACGTAAAGGAGGAGGAGGAACGGTTGCGTTTTGCTCTTGAATATTTAGACTTTGATTTGGAGACTACTGTATTTACTGACGAGAAGACTTTCAAATCGTGTCAAAAAGGAAGACTTCATTTGTGGCGCAGAGACATTACACGTTGGTCTGACAATAATATTATAAATAATACGGAGTCAGGAAGAATTTGTGTGAATATGTGAGGGTGGATTAGTGCTCAAGGGCCGGGTGAGTTGGCATTTATACCGACGCGGGCTAACAGCTCCAATTACGTCGAGGTTTTGAGCGATATAATGCTACCTACTGTTCGCAATGTTTATCCAGTGGATGAACTTGGTGAATTGTATTTGGTTCAAGATAATTGTCGGATACATCGTGCCAGCATTGTTCGTGAGTGGTTTAGTGAACATTCGGATGTTAAAGTTATTCTGTGGCCAGCGCAATCCCTTGATTTAAACCCTATAGAAAATGTATGGGGTTTAATGGTGCAAAGATGGGAAGTGCAAGACGAAAGATGTCTCGAACAGCTAAAGTCCCATTACATGGAGTTTTGGTATAGTTTACGTGGCACAAATATTTGCAGTAATATTGTGGCCTCCATGCGTCGACGTCTTCTTGACTGCATTGAAAATAACGGAGGTTACACTAAATATTATAAAAATATAATATTAAATGTTATCAGGGGAATTCAGGGGATACACTGGCCATAATAGTAATAAGTTAGGGATCGTAAGATTGTAGGATTGAAGTTTAGTTTCAATCTTCTTTTCCTTGAGAAAATGAATAATTTAAGCTATAACCTCAATAAACCAAAAACATCCCATTTTAGTAGCAACCAAAAATGATTAACGAATAAATTAGGTATTTTATTTATTTCAAAGTTTGGAATATGTTTATGTTTTAAAGGTAACATCAATAAATTTTCCAATGAAAAATAGTGTTTTTTAATTAATGAAAATGCCTGTTATACTTTATTTTTACCCTCTATATCCTATTGTCATTGTATTAACGAAACTCAATAAATAATTGAACTCTGACACGAAAACGAAAAAACAAGAGTCGAAAGCGCGCACTGAGGTTCGAACCTTCTCTACTTCACGCACACACAATAACAGCTCAGATAATTTATTAAGAAAAAAACAAGCACATAAGTAGGCAGTTGTAGGTATCTTTATTTAGTGTTGACCGCACATACATCTGACCAACCAACAACGCGCTTTCGTGGTTATACTGTGTGCGCGTTACTGTCTGCATTAAAACATGACACACACATAGGTAGGTGTAGATCTGACGTGCAGACCAAAATAATCATTCGATTGTACCTACACCTGAAAATGGACTAAAAGTAATCGTTACAATACGAGGAAATCTACGACAGCTTTTAAATTCTCATAAATGGGTTTGAATGTATTATGTGCTAGAGTAAAACTTAGCCAAAGTCAGCAACAAGTGACGACGGAAATATATTATTTTGCTAACAGGCTAACCCATTATACAAAGACACTAACAAGTGACGACGGAAACATATGGCTAGCAGGCTAACCCATTATAAAAAGGCACCCACAAGTGACGATGGAAACATTTGGCTAACAGGCTAACCCATTATAAAAAGACACCAACAAATGACGACGGAAACATTTGGCTAGCAGGCTAACCCATTATAAAAAGGCACCCACAAGTGACGATGGAAACATTTGGCTAACAGGCTAACCCATTATAAAAAGACACCAACAAATGACGACGGAAACATTTGGCTAACAGGCTAACCCATTATAAAAAGACACCAACAAGTGACGACGGAAACATTTGGCTAACAGGCTAACCCATTATAAAAAGACACCAACAAGTGACGACGAAAACATTTGGCTAAGAGGCTAACCCATTATAAAAAGACACCAACAAGTGACGACGGAAACATTTGGCTAACAGGCTAACCCATTATAAAAAGACACCAACAAGTGACAATGGGAACATTTGGCTAACCCATTATAAAAATACACCCACAAATGACTACGGAAACTTTTGGCTAACAGGCTAACTCATTATAAAAAGACACCAACAAGTGACGACGGAAACATATGGCCAACAGGCTAACCCATTATAAAAAGGCACCCAAAAGTGACGATGGAAACATTTGGCTAACAGGCTAACCCATTATAAAAAGACACCAACAAGTGACGACGGAAACATTTGGCTAACAGGCTAACCCATTATAAAAAGACACCAACAAGTGACGACGAAAACATTTGGCTAAGAGGCTAACCCATTATAAAAAGACACCAACAAATGACGACGGAAACATTTGGCTAACAGGCTAACCCATTATAAAAAGACACCAACAAGTGACGACGGAAACATTTGGCTAACAGGCTAACCCATTATAAAAAGACACCAACAAGTGACAATGGGAACATTTGGCTAACCCATTATAAAAATACACCCACAAATGACTACGGAAACTTTTGGCTAACAGGCTAACTCATTATAAAAAGACACCAACAAGTGACGACGGAAACATATGGCCAACAGGCTAACCCATTATAAAAAGGCACCCAAAAGTGACGATGGAAACATTTGGCTAACAGGCTAACCCATTATAAAAAGACACCAACAAGTGACGACGGAAACATTTGGCTAACAGGCTAACCCATTATAAAAAGACACCAACAAGTGACGACGAAAACATTTGGCTAACAGGCTAACCCATTATAAAAAGACACCAACAAGTGACGACGGAAACATTTGGCTAACAGGCTAACCCATTATAAAAAGACACCAACAAGTGACGACGAAAACATTTGGCTAACAGGCTAACCCATTATAAAAAGACACCAACAAGTGACGACGGAAACATTTGGCTAACAGGCTAACCCATTATAAAAAGACACCAACAAGTGACGACGGAAACATTTGGCTAACAGGCTAACCCATTATAAAAAGACACCAACAAGTGACGACGGAAACATTTGGCTAACAGGCTAACCCATTATAAAAAGACACCAACAAGTGACGACGGAAACATTTGGCTAACAGGCTAACCCATTATAAAAAGACACCAACAAGTGACGACGAAAACATTTGGCTAACAGGCTAACCCATTATAAAAAGACACCAACAAGTGACGACGGAAACATTTGGCTAACAGGCTAACCCATTATAAAAAGACACCAACAAGTGACGACGAAAACATTTGGCTAACAGGCTAACCCATTATAAAAAGACACCAACAAGTGACGACGAAAACATTTGGCTAACAGGCTAACCCATTATAAAAAGACACCAACAAGTGACGACGGAAACATTTGGCTAACAGGCTAACCCATTATAAAAAGACACCAACAAGTGACGACGGAAACATTTGGCTAACAGGCTAACCCATTATAAAAAGACACCAACAAGTGACGACGGAAACATTTGGCTAACAGGCTAACCCATTATAAAAAGACACCAACAAGTGACGACGGAAACATTTGGCTAACAGGCTAACCCATTATAAAAAGACACCAACAAGTGACGACGAAAACATTTGGCTAACAGGCTAACCCATTATAAAAAGACACCAACAAGTGACGACGGAAACATTTGGCTAACAGGCTAACCCATTATAAAAAGACACCAACAAGTGACGACGAAAACATTTGGCTAACAGGCTAACCCATTATAAAAAGACACCAACAAGTGACGACGGAAACATTTGGCTAACAGGCTAACTCATTATAAAAAGACACCAACAAGTGACAACGGAAACATTTGGCTAACAGGCTAACCCATTATAAAAAGACACCAACAAGTGACGACGCAAACATTTGGCTAAGAGGCTAACCCATTATAAAAAGACACCAACAAGTGACGACGGAAACATTTGGCTAAGAGGCTAACCCATTATAAAAAGACACCAACAAGTGACGACGGAAACATTTGGCTAAGAGGCTAACCCATTATAAAAAGACACCAACAAGTGACGACGGAAACATTTGGCTAAGAGGCTAACCCATTATAAAAAGACACCAACAAGTGACGACGGAAACATTTGGCTAACAGGCTAACCCATTATAAAAAGACACCAACAAGTGACGACGGAAACATTTGGCTAACAGGCTAACCCATTATAAAAAGACACCAACAAGTGACGACGGAAACATTTGGCTAACAGGCTAACCCATTATAAAAAGACACCAACAAGTGACGACGAAAACATTTGGCTAACAGGCTAACCCATTATAAAAAGACACCAACAAGTGACGACGGAAACATTTGGCTAACAGGCTAACCCATTATAAAAAGACACCAACAAGTGACGACGGAAACATTTGGCTAACAGGCTAACACATTATAAAAAGACACCAACAATTTTATTTAAGTAAATAGAATCCTGATTTATTTTTGTTGTTCTTAAGTAAATTCAATTAAATTCAGTTGTTGGAAGAAATTTCTTAAAAAATAAGCAGTACCTTTGTATTCAATAGTTATTATATCGTATCTGTTTATAATTTACTGTGTGTACTTACATAAATAATAAAATAAAATAAATAAACAATCGAAATCGTACACAAACAAAGACTATGCCTTAGTTCACAATTGCACTAACTACAGAATTGTCTATTTTGAGGAGAGAGAGAGAGTTTTAAGTTTTTTAAAGTTTCAGGTAAAGATCACGCCATTCCAGGCCGACAGGCCATGGGAACCGTCGATCCGATGAGGCCTTTGGTGGGAATGCTCGGCACGAACCGCGACAGGCCTCGACAGGCCGTGGGACCGCGGCATAAGGATAAGTAGGTGAAAATTGAACACTGTCCCTACTCGATCGTCAATTCCTCCACTTAGGTAATCTTCTTTTACCTTTTATATTTCCTATTTTTCGTAGTTTTATCGACAAAAATGATTGTCTAATATAATATACCCTTTTAAACAGACAGATCCTTACTTTTATCGGCTTTCAAAAAAATATTAGGTATTGCATTTCAATATTTTTGAACTGATTGGTATTCCAAGTGCTTTTCTATTTGATTCTAATTGATTCAATCTGTTTGAAACCTATCAAACATCTAAATCTTTTATGTAGTAGAGTGGAAATTACATTAGATTTATGAATATTTTGATCATAGATAATTAATATTATAAATAATTAAATAAATAATATTCATTTCATTCAGGAGTTTAGTCTGAAAGTATCATTATTAAAATTGAGAATGTACGAATTTTGAGACTCGAAAACAAACAGATGTTTGCTTACCTACCCAAAATTGATGCCTAATTATTTCATTAAAGTATGGTCCTACCCTCATTAACAAACACAAAACGAAGAAAACAACAATTACCATGTACACAATCTTAACAAAATTAAAACACAAACTAGAAACATTTTGTATTCTAATGTAATTGTTTTACTCTGTGTACAGCATCCAAAATTATTAAGAATTCGTAGAACGCTTCTGAAACGTTAATAAATTAATTTCGTTCCAAGATTACCATGTTTATTAAACCAGCAGAGTCTGGTACAGCGAATCTCAAAATTTTCGGACTGAAGATAAAAAGAATTTACTTAAATTCCCATCATACCTTTATTTTTCCTTATTTACAAAATTTTTGTTGTGTAGTAGTGATTTTTTTGTTGAGGGGCTTGTGGCTAAGTAATATCAGCCGTACGGGTCGATCGATCAGGTTAAGCTACGCTTGCCGCGGTCGGTCCGTGGATGGGTGACCATCTTTACAGAACAAGACCCTTCCGTGCCTCGGTTGGGCCCGGCTGTTATTCGTGAATCTTCGACAGTCGTTTCGGGTCGTCCGAAGCCCAAAAGTCTGACAACCAGTCTTGCCAAGGGGTATCGTATTACCCATAACTGGGTTGTGGAGGCCAGATAGGCAGTCGCTCCTTGTAAAATACTGGTATTCAGCTGCATCCCGCTAGGCAGATGATGATTTACAAAATTTGTTGATTTATTTTTATCAGATTGTTATATGTATTAATACTTTAAATCGTGCAGTTCATTGCACACTAACTAAATAAAAATTTAACCTTTGTAGACAAATCATAAAAAAGGATTTTGCTTTCTGTTGAAAATAAATTATAACTTGCGCAAAACATTTTTTCCTGACAGGCGCGATGCGACAGCGCAACTCGACTCTAGTACAACAATTTCTGTGAAAACTTCATGGAAGTTTTTCTACTAGAGTTGTGTTGCGCTGTCGCATCGCGCCTGTCTGCAGGTGTCTGCGGGAGCCTTTAAATGTCATATTCACTCCTACATAGTTGGCTGGCTAATAGAGGCTAATATATACGTATATTAGCTATAATGCACGTAATGTACGTATTTTCTTTTAATTTTTCCACGTCTGGAGCTATTTCTTGTATAGCATAATCACCCTATAACGTTCCCACTGCTGAGACACAGGCCTCCTCTCTGTGAGAGGGAGTTGGCTGTAATCCACCACGCGGGCCCAGTGTGGGTTGGTAGATGTCACATGTCTTCGAATTTTTGGTTCTAGGACACGCCGGTTTCCTCACGATGTTTTCCTTCACCGTTTTGAGAGCAGTGATGATGAAATAAAATACACAAAGTAAAGCGCCTGCCTTTGTTCGAGCTCACTATCTGCAAGTTGTAAGTCGTGGCTGATACCACTGAGCCTCGCCTGTTGTCTTCTGACTAATAGTGGCTAATATTTTACCAAAGCTAGGAGCTGCTTCTTGTATGGTTCGTGCCAATTCGAGAGAAGAGGAAGACATACACACATGCATCCATCAAAGGTAATGCATTCGGCAAAGAGCAATTTGGCTTGGAGTATTTGGATTTGCAAGTCGGATGGTAGAATGATATCAGTCGTTAGGCCAGCATCAATCAGCGTCAGATGCACCGAGACATATAACAGTTGAGATGGACACACGGGGAAGCTGCATATTTTGCGTTATCTATACAAACAAATAAAATTGAAGTGGCTGTTTGTAATGTAAAAAAACAAAAACTTTTTACTAAATGCTTATGTAAGCATAAACGGTACTTATAACAAAAAAGCAATTTAAATTTTTTTTGTCTGTCTGTCTGTTTGTTCCGGCTAATCTCCGAAACGACTGGACCGATTTTGACGGGACTTTCACTAGCAAATAGCTGATGTTACTGGGCGTAACTTAGGCTACTTTTATTTTAGTAAAATAATTAGGGTTCCGCGCAAAAAAAAATAAAACCCATGAAATTGTGAACAAAAAGTCGGATTTGAAAAATTCTTTTTGCATTTGGTAACCCAATTCTCGAGGATAGTTACAGGCATCACGCTTCGACCCTAGGAGCCGAGCAAAAATAAAAAAAGTCCGAAAGAACACTAAGCGAAAACGAAGTAAAAGCGCTGGCGGGCGATGAAACGCGGCGGGTCGGGGGCTAGGGAGTTTTATTTAAATGTGTCTGTTATTATATTTTATTGTGTATCTTACGACTTCCACGCGAATGAAGTCGCGGGGCACAGCTAGTAGTTGGAATATATTCCTTTTCTATGAAAATGTGCAATGTACATAGGTACATTATAACTGTTTTCTTCTTGAAGTAGTGAAGTGCTTTGAGTGTTGTACAACCTTATTAGTAAGGGGTCATATTACACTCCATTCGAGACCAGTTGAGATAATAGCGAGCGGTAAAGCCTTTGCAGAAATAAACTGATATAGTATGTTGATGATGATTGACAAAAGGGAGGACGCTTATATCATTCATCGTAACTAACGCCTTGGCACTTTGATATTAACCTAATTTATTTTGAGCCAATATTCTTAGCTATCCTATCGATCCCTTTCGTTACCGGGCTTCCTACATTTCCGTTGTATGACAAGCATAGGTATGTTAATGTTTTCCATCATGAATACGTGATGTGTATCTAATATCTTTCTACAATATTATTAATTAATTAAGGTATCCATTAGACACCATGCCATGATATAATTAACCTGTTAAGTAATTAATCATGTAGGTAGAAAGAATATACATTTTCTTAGAAAATGATATGTATCGTCAATATTATTATATAAAGAGCGTTATTATCCTACCTTCTTTACCTTCCTTACCTCATTCTACGTTAATTAATAAGTTAATTTATATCATGGAAAGTTGAAAATGGTTTATGAACGCAACTTACGTGTTTTTTTTTTAGATGTTCTATATTATGAACTAGCGACGCACCCCTGCTTCACACGGTTTTTACGACTTGACAAAATATAGATTTCTATATTATATGTAAGTTTAATATGAATGCAATATACACATAAACCTTCCGGAATAAATTCTTTATGAACACCACATCAAAATCCATTGCGTAGTTTAGAAGAATAACGCGGTCACACAGGCAGACACGAAAAGCGACTTTAATTTATAATATGTATAGAATTTAGGGACTATGTTTCAAGTCATAGCATTTGTTTCAGTAAGTTTGACTATTTGCTTAGTAATTTTGATTCATAGATTCAAAACTAGCTGTTGCCCGCGGCTTCGCCCGCGTGGATGTCAACACTTCCCTATTTGAATTTTCTATTTGGGTTTGAATTTTTTTTCGCGGAAACCTAATTCTTTTTCTAAAAAGAAGTACCCTAAGTTACTCCTTATAACAACAGCTATCCGACAGTGCAAATCCCGTCAAAATCGGTTCAGCCGTTTTGGAGATTAGCTGGAACAAACAGACAGACAAAAAATTTAAAAATTGCTTTTTCGTTATAATTATCGTATGTATGTACTGTCAAATGAATTTAGTAAAAAACTGTTACAAACAGACACTACAATTTTATTTATATGTATATGTATGATGCTATGCAAACAGTCGCAGTTAATTAAAGCAAAGACATGTAAAACAACAAAGTTTTAAACTGAACAACAAACTATTAAAGGTGAATGTTCTAGACTATCTTCTAAATCCACAATTAGGAGCGTCTGGTGCAGTGCCGGTGCTAAATCAAAGACTTAGCAAAATGTTCGCAAATGGCTACATTCATTAAGGGTCGGTACCAGGAAAACGTGTTATGGGTTTTGGATAAGTTTATACAGGGCATTTTTTTAATCACTATCCAAATTTTCGCAGGGTGTTCTACCCATGAATACGAACAACTTTCACTATGGGACGAACAAATTTATTATTTACCTTTTAGTATAAGTGTTTTAATATAATACCTTTTTTATGTATAATAAATTAATAATGCGTATAATTTGGGACAGCGCTCCTTGATGGGCGAGTCCTATTACTGTGTGGACGTGAGACGCGTTGCGTGAGCTCAGCACAGAACGCGCAAGCTATTCACTCAAGGCCGTTGGCTTGTATCTGCGTCTTAAGCGTTCTTGCTGCGCAGTTCATTTGTTTGCTAGCATTTGTTTCGTGCGTATCGTAGCCATCTTCATACAAAGCGAGTCTCAAGTACTCGTGCGTAGCTTAGCCATGAGCTGCCGTGGAGTGGCGCCTTTAAGTACACACGAGCGGATTGGGACAAAATATGATATACACCGGTTTTAAACGGCAGTAGGTGTTTCAGTCCCCGAAAAAAAGCTATGAAAAATTCCGTATTTACTCTGCAGGTTCCGTCAAAAACTTTTACGTGTGCGGACAAGAGTGGATTGAATATTTGATCAACAGTTTTTGGAAGGTCGCGGCCCCTGTGGCCTGGGGTTAAAGGTTCACGCGTACTAGAACGTAACTTTCAACATGCTGAGGGTTGCCGTGCTATGGGGAGAATGTGTGGAAAAGCATTTAAATGATCAGTTTTGTTTGTATTTGAAAACGTAGAATTAACATTTTGAGTTTTTAGTTTAGGTGAGCTTATTTTATTGACTTTGACAACTGACGTTGAGGTCATCTACAGTTTATCTACATTAAAATTAGCAGTTGCTATAACATAACATAACATCACGCCTTGTTTCCCCGAAGGGTTAGGCAGAGATGTACCTATAGTACACCCACATTTCGCCAGTTATGTTTAAGTCCCATGGAATAGGGGGCGAGCCTATTGCCATCTACCGGACACAAATTCAGACACCGGACTGCTACTGAGAAATTCCAGATAGAAAAACCCAATAACACTTTGCCCGACCTGGGAATCGAACCCAGGACCTCATGCTCAGCAGTAGCGCTTGCGACCACTAGACCAACGAGGCAGGTACAACGAGCAGTTGCTATGATGTCACGGAATTGTAATTTTACCAGCCTCTTCTCCATGTTCAGAACAAACTGTCAGATTAACACTTAGTAAATGATAATAAAGACAAAGCAAATGTAGTCGAGTTATTTGTGTACAAGAATTTCATTTCATTTTCATTCTAGTAACCGAGGAATAACTGCCATATAGACGAAGTTTCAAGAACTTCTGTGTTCCAATCTAACTATAGCAATTAAAGCCAGGCTATCTAGAGCGTGGCCTTAGTATTTCACAATAAAACGTGACCTCAGCATTCCACGCGTTACGAATGTTACGAGTCAGTGGACTGGGAGCTTTATGGTCCCATTCCACGACTCCATTCATCACTTCAATTCATTGCTTCGCGACCCGATAAGCTTTTGTCCAACTCCACCTTTCATTTGTATGAAACCTTTTTTTTAATGATGAAAATATAATTAAATCGTTGTTTTTTTCCTTTCTTCTTTGTTTTTTATTGTAATTTCCCTTTTTTTTTAATTCTATGAAAATTTAAATATTTTTAATTGTATTAAAATTGTGTTGTTAATAAACGTTTTTATGCAAACTCCCTTTGCTGTTATTTTCTTTATTCTAAAATCTAGGTGGTTTAGTCTTTACAATTGTACCGAGCCAAATTGTGAGCGGAATTTTTTCGGCAAAAAGTGTCGGACTCGATAATTAGGTCAGTCAGTGCACCGGCGCCCTTTGAAGAGAGCACGCGCTATTTTTTTTTATCACGAAACGAGCCGCGCGCGCATTGTCGTGATTTTATGAAAAGGTTTTGTTGCTATTGACCTGAAACCACTGGATTTCTTTTTATGGGGGGCCTTAAAAAACGAGGTGTATGCACGAGAATTAACACTGTGGACGATTTAAGAATTAAAATAATGAATGCCTTGGACAAACTAAAAATAATGGCCGATGGGGGGGGGGGACTTGTTAAGTTACGAGTCCGTCAAAATTTAATAAGACGATGTGACTTGTGCATAATTAACAAAGGACACTGAAAATTTTAAAATTTGACTCTATTGAAGATGTAAATTCTGATTGTGATTTGATATTATGTGATTGTGTTTTTTTGTGTGTCTGTGTGTGTGTTTTATTTGATTTTGTGTTATTGTGTTGTTTTATTCAATCAGTGATCTTTTAATTAACAACGCGCAACTTTGAGTTTGTATTGTTCTCCGACTAAAGTGCCTGTAGGTAGGCACCTACCTGCGCCCCGCACCGCCGCCGGCGCCGCCACGCCCCGCACCGCACCGTTGGTCAGTGACTTTGCGTAGATAGTGTGTTTACTTTTTATGCAGTTAAGAAAAAAAATTCTACATTCATGTTCGCTTAAAGGCTCCCGCAGACAGGCGCGACGCGACGGAGCGATGCGTTTCTGGTAGAACAATTTCCATGAAGTTTTCATAGAAATTGCTCTACTAGAATCGCGTCGCGCCTGTCTACGGGAGCCTTAACTCGTCAAAATGTAGGGAACAGCTGATTTTTTTCGTGATTTCAGGTTTGGTCCCATAGTAAAAGTTGTCCATAATGATGAGTACAATGACCGCTTAAGAGGTTGTGCGTTATTTAAATTGCACCGTGTATTTAAACGTAGTTAACTATTCAAAAGTACGTCCAAAAGTTTGTATGTTTGTGCGTTATACAGCGGTTTACACAAGACCTAATGACGAAACCTGCTTGAATTAACAATGAGCGATGGTAAGCAGGCCTGTTTGATGTTAACATTAAATATTCACGCGCACAAAATGCTTTTACGTGAGGCCACAACCGTGGCCGATGCGTTTACGCTGCGTGGTACGCTTTGAAGTGTGGGAAATGGAGGTGAAGGCATTTATAGGAAGCGTTCTTGTTCAGCTTATGAATCTGATTAATACTGCTACTATTAGATTAATAAAGGTACCACTTTTCAACCTTATTACTAAGGTCATAAGGGCGAAAATTGGTTCGGCGCAAATGTCTGCGTGTACCTACGTGATCAAATTTCTTTCGTGTCGCACGTTTTTATATGTTAAATAAAAAAAATAGATTTTTTTGTCTTGTAGCTAAAAATGGCATAGAAACTAAAGTTTATCAGCAATAAAGAAAACAACTCTATTTACTGACTTTCTGCTACCAGTCTCATTCAGAAGTTTTCTTTATTCCAATGCCATTTCATGTTTACTTAATTTTTAATTTCCGACTAGTTTAGATCATAACATCACGCCTTGTTTCCCCGAAGAGTTAGGCAGAGGTGTACCTATAGTAGTACACCCACATTTCGCCAGTTTATTTATTTATTTAAACACACATACAACTATCATCACAGGCTTAACAATAGTATAGTTACAATTATGAGTTTAGGACTAGCTATAATATTATTCTAAACATGAAGCTACAACACAAAATGCGGCCCGTGTGAACTCACTCAAAGAACAATTAAAACAGTCAATCCGTTGTGACACCATATTGAGCGCACGCAGCGCCCGCGTCAGCGGCGCGTGCTGCAGCAGGTTGGTGCGAGCGGGCGGCTCCCACAGCAGCGGCGGCCGCCTCCGCCGTCCCACGTACCCATCTGGTACACACAGCCTCAACGTGTTTAAAACGCCCGGGTTGTGTATTTTACCACGCAAAATTTTAAATAAATAAGTGGCTACAGCTACTTCCCTTCTTGCTTCCAGTTTATTATATCCTACCATGCCCAGCACAAATAGTGTAGGATACAGAAGTGGATACCCTGGATACACACCATACTGCTTTAGGTACAAGAATCTCATGAACTTGTTCTGGATACGTTCTAGCATTAGCTTGTACTTGGTTTCATGTGGTGACCAAACGACAGCATTACATTCCAAGTGACTTTTTACAAGCGCTTCGTACAACGATCTCAGAGTCCTGATGTTCGAGAACTGATGTCCTAGCCGTAAGACCAACCCTTATTGCGGTATGCTTTTTTAAAAACGTCGGGTATGCTTACGGAAATTTAAATCAGCTGTAAAGCGTACTCCTAAATCCCTTACCTCTGGGACACGTTGCAGTTATGTTTAAGTCCCATGTAATGGGGGGCGAGCCTATTGCCGTCTACCTTAGTTAGTCTTATTAGTTTAGATTGTTGTTTTTTTTTTATTCTAGCCTAGGCTGTCCCACTCCTGGGCAAAAGTCTCCCTCCACTCCTTCCATCTGTCCCGCGCGTCCTCCTTCCAGTCTCAGGTAACCAGTTCTCTGCTATTTGGGCCTACAGTTTGTCCGTCACGCGGCAGTTATATCCTGCCTACTCCCATTTAAGATGGGCAGCCTTTTGAGCCTCGTCAGCTATCTTTGCTTTGGAGCGCAGTATTATTTCGAACCCTAGTATACTGCGCTCTATTGCTCGATGGCAGACCTTGAGTTTGGACTTCTGCATGTTAGTCAAAAACCAAGTCTGCGCACCATATGTTAAAAGACGGGAAAAATACACATATCCATGAGCCTGCATTTTAGTACCGTAGGCAACTCACCCTTGAATAGTTCCTTCATGGACCAGTAGCTCTTCCAGGAATTTCGTTTGTCTTATGATTTCTTTATCTAGCCTCGCCTGGAAAGAGACTACTTGGCCGAAGTAAAGGTATTCCTGGACATGTTGCGAGGTGTCTCCCCGTATACTTTTATGCTTCCAGGTATTTCTTTGCACATAACTTTGGTTTACTTCTAAATATTAAAATTTTAAGTATTTCATCCAAAACAAAAAGTCAGTAGAGATAGGTACCTACCTATTCGTAGATAACATGAAAAAAGCAACATCCAAAAATAACGCAATTTTATATATAAAAGCCCTTATAAACCATAACCCTTCTCTCCTTTCACAAAATCCAAAACAAAACAGAATAAAAAAACACATGAATTCCAACAGGTTGATTTGTCTCACAATGCGGGGATCATTAATTTTGTCCGGATGCGTCGGTTGTGCCACGAATCTTTACAGAGAAATATTTTATTATTTTCGGTATCATAAAACCTAGTGAGGAGACAATAAAAACTTTATGGATTCTAGGTTCTGGTGGAATCTATTCAGTCGTGACATTTCTTTCAATACTGAAGTTCAATGAAAGCGTTTGTCTGTTTGGTTACGATTGGTTGCCTAAGAAAGCGGTGAACGGTCACACATTATCAGGTGTCAGGTATTCAGGTGTGACTATGTTTTAGAACTACCTTCAATATTTTTCTTTGTGTTTACCTGCATTGAGTATTATGAGACAATAAATAGTATATTTAAAAACTAAAGATACATTTTATATTAGCTAGATATTTTTGTGCTATTCTAATTAAAAAAAAAAACACCTTTATTAATGTTACAACGATTAAAATTTGTACTAGTTATTTCTTTAATTTTTTTGGCTTGTTAAAATAAACTTTAACGTAAGAAATTTTGCACGATTAGAAGGTAGTAAATAGGTATTAAATATTTATCCTTCGACGATCGAAAATAAACCGCCCATTTACCTGTTGCACTAAAGAATTGAATCGTCAATTTGGAGGGACCAACTTATATAATCGATATATTTAAAACGATATATCTTTCGGGCAGCCCACATCAATAATATTAAGGTAGAATACATTCCAGGGAGTAGTCTATCAGTTTGGTCTCTCCATTTTGATATCATGATGGAAGGACCAAGCATTTTGTTAAAATATTATGTATATGATGAGGTAGTTAAAATTATAGCAAGGGTAGGAAATAGTAGATTAATGGTATTATTTTTTTATATATGTATGACAGACATTGGAGATTTGGTCCCTTCATTTTGACGCTCACAAATAAAGAGCGTTGTTTGACACCTTAAAGTCAAATACTGATTTAAAAAAAAAACATACATACAAACATACCTACCAACACACAAACAAACATACACCTACAAAATTTTGTATATTTTATTGGAATCCCTAAAAGGTTAGCATAATGTCAATATATTGCAGTTCCAATAATATTACATACGTAGTCGGTCCCATAATGAACTGGCCTGATATAGTTCTACGCGACATGTCGCTACATGTTGTGTTGCATTAAATAGTACGTTTATCGTGCACTTAATATAAGAAACACGCATCGACATGAAATGCTTAGTCTTAGTTTAATAGGCATTTGAATGACGAGAGTCGCGTATTTTTTCAAAATGTCGAAAACTGAGTATCGAAGTGTCATAAAGTTTCTGTTTAAAGAAGGTTTATCCCCTGCCCAAATAAAAGAACGATTGGATGGCGTGTATAAGGAGTCTGCCCCCTCCTATAGCACAGTGAAAAATTGGGTGAAAGAGTTTCGCCTCGGGAGAGAAACCGTCGAAGACATTGGCCACGACGGTCGATCTGTGGAAGTGCTCACTCCCGAAACGATTGCTCTTATCGAAGAGGAGGTTCTGAGTGACCGCCGTTTGAAGATTAAAGAAATTGCAGCTAGGCTTGGGCGCTCTAAAAGTACCGTTCATCGCGCGACCCATGAACATCTTCACATGAAAAAAGTGAGTGCAAGATGGGTACCGAAACTTCTTTCAGCGGTACAGAGACAGGAAAGAGTGCGCTGCGCTTCGGAGTTTTTGGATCTTTGTGGCGAAAATCCAAAGACTGTGATCGAGCGGCTAGTGACTGGTGATGAAACTATGATCTTGTATTATGATCCACAAAGCAAGCGCGAGTTAATGGAATGGCGTTATAAGGGTGAAAAGCCCCCTAGAAAGGCAAAGGTGCAACAATCGACTAAAAAACTGATGTGCACAATCTTTTGGGATTTTCAAGGCAATTTGATGGTGGATTTTAAAGAACGTATTACAGTCGTGAACGGCGAATATTATGCTTCTTTAATATATAAATTACGAAACAAGATAAAGGAAAAACGAAGAGGCAAGCTGTCTAAAGGTGTCCTGTTGCTCCGTGACAACGCCCGTGTTTATACCGCTGGTGTTTCGAAGGATGCAGTTCGTCAATGCGGGTTCACAGAAGTTGAACATCCACCTTACAGTCCAGATATGGCCCCGTCCGACTATTATTTATTTCCAAATTTAAAGCGGGACTTAAGAGGAAGAAAGTTTTCAAGCGATGAAGAGTTACAGGCGGCCGTCTACAGTCATTTTGAGGATAAAAATTGTAATTATTTTTATAAAGGTTTAGAGATGTTGATTCACAGATGTCAGAAATGTGTTAGTATTCATGGTGATTATATAGAAAAATAAAATTGGTTTCGTTTAATTTCCTTCATTGGTTCATAGTTAGGCCAGTTCATTATGGGACCGCCTACGTACATTCGTGTCGAATTGATAACCTCCTTCTTTTTGAAGTCGGTTAATGACAGATTTTCACGACGGCCGTTATAATAAGACTGAGCCGTTTTTCTAGGAAACCGTAGGTTTATTTGGACATCAGTCTAGTCGGGATTTTTTCCTGTAATAAACTTTACACGTCAATTCTAGACTCGGAAGCCATAAGCACTTAAGTCAAATTTTATTGCTTGCAAAACTTAAGTGGTTTATGTCTCCGCTTGATTTGTTGATACGACTTAGTGATATGGTACAGTCGACTATTGCGACTGATTGAAGTGACGGTGACTTTCGTGCTTATTCCAGTCGACGGATAATACAAAAACATGGGTGCTCTGATTTTTTACAATTTTGAGCAAATATTGACTTAAGTACTTTCGGCCGCCGCGTCTAGAATTAATCTTGTGGTTACGCTATCGTGAATGACCTGCTTAAGCTTATGCACCACGAAAAAGAAGAACCAGGAAGTTCCTATCAAAGCTCTTTCACATTTGATTACAGATTTAAGAAAGCTGGACATTTCCTTTTATAAACAGTAATTATTACAGTAGTTTTAGTTTTAAGGATTTGAGTACTTTCTGCGGCCTATCCAAATGTCTTTTCTTTGGTATTGTTCGTCGAGTCGTTGAGATCCTTAGAGCTACACGATTACTGACAAATGCTTGCACTAAGTGGACAGATCAAATCTGTGTGGTTCTTTCCTCAAAAGACCATTTCAGACACTAATCTACGTGGTCCTTTCGTAAGACTATGACTCCTGAGTTTGTTTCGCCGTTTATTTTCATAGATTGGAAATGCTGACTCCATCTAGCTTATTTTTAATATGACTTAAAAGTGATTCTGATTCTATTTGCAGAATAAACAATGTCATTTCATTTATGTTAAGAATGATTTAGTCAAAACCAACTGTTAAACGACCAGCTGTTGCAATAGATTATGTAGAATTTGTCCCGTATCCTGTAATTCAGGTATTCAGGACAGAGTTTTATCACGAAAAATAAATTATGGAGCTCTTTCCGCGTAGCAAGTCTCATATTAATTTATGTTTCACTTCCATTCCCAGGTCCCTCATTCATATTTATTCTGTTCATGATCTAATTAAAATTTATTATTTTGATTTAGATACTCAAACTAAGTCCTGAAATCTTTTTTCGTCTAAAGTGATGTAAGTCATACGCCAGAACGTTCTATAAAGAAAAAAAATGTTGTTTTACGGCCGAACCCAATAACCTATCTATAACCAGTTTTGGCAAACTGGAGATAGTAAAACCTGTATATCTATGGTTTTAACGTCCCGATATTTTTTGAGACATAAGGACTGATAGAATTATACTGTCTACCATCAATAGCGATCTATCTTTTACTGAGAATTGGTTATTAGGTTTGGCCGTTACTCAGCTGTTCCTGTAGAAATAACGAAATAAAGAAAATAACTTTTTTAAGTAAATGCCTATGTACCTAGTGTTTGTCAAAAATTCTCTAATTTAGTTTCTCTTTTTGTAGTTTAAGTAAAGAGGTAAATTAAACAGGCGCGACATGCGACGCAAGTCGCATGCGACACAAAGGTACCGCGTGTCGCGCCTGTTTGCAGGAGCCTTTAGACGTAAGAATTAGTTCAGCAACTAATAAACATGAGATTTCAAACGAAAATTACTATTTAACTAAACACAAACAAATATCTATTATCATAGTCAAAAATGACTGTATAATCCGAAACTCATTTTGGAACACGACACCTACAGAAAATATATTTAAACAAAAAGGCCTCCTTTTAGTTCGAAAAGGAAAATGGCGTCTGCAGTACGTGCTTGAACGATACGAGTATTAAGTAAGGAGCTCAGTGGCCACTAGTCGTTTAGCTCAATTGGTCCAACTTCACATGAAGGCTCTAAAACTGAATTATTTTTAATATGGAACCTTTGAAAGCAAAATATGCGAGGCACGAACGCGGATGGATGCACTATATTGTATGCTGGACAAATTGGAAAAGAATTGGGGGGTCAACCATCACCTATTAAAGCAGTGTTATTTTAATGTTACTTCAGTGTGAGAATGAGATGGAGCTATATAGAACGTCTAGCTCCATCTCTTTCCCACACTCAAGTAAAATTTAAATAGTACTGATATACAGTGGATTTCGGGTATAACGACAATGAAGGGACCACTCTATTTTCGTCGTTATATCCGGAAGTCGTTACAAGCAAAGGTAAAGAGATACAGACACGTACACATGTGTAGTTTATATTCATTTATTATTGAAAATATTTGCACACATAGTTATTCACCGGTACATTTAAAAAAATGTGTAATATTAGTTTGCTTCAATTTATTTTTTTGTGCTAGTGTACGCTGTAGGGTGTATTCTATTTTCATTACTTCTTCAATATCTATAATATCCTTTCCATCACCAAATAAACAGTATCTTTTAAGCTTTGTTACAACACCTAACACATCCTTAGTTGTAGGAATCTCACTTTCCTTGCAATCTTCTTCTTCCTCCTCATTTTCCTCATCTTGCGTCGTATGTGATGGAACAACAGTTTCAACAATTTCACTATCGGACAAATCGCTAGTAGTGATAAGTTGACTGTCAATATCAACATATGTTGCCCAGTCCGCAACATTTGTTCCGCTTGATGATACTGTAGTCAGTTGTGCCAATGGTATGTCCAATTCATCATCGGAGTCGTCGTCAATTGTTGTGATAGCCGAAGATTTACGGAACCCAGCGTGTAGAAAACACTTTTTGATCGTATCTGGAGTCACCCGAGCCCATGCCGTAGTTACCATTTCAATGGCATCTAAAATATTAACGGAAAACGGGCCTGCCGAGTTTTCAATGTCGTTCATCATTTTCTGTACTAAAATCTTCCTATAATGACTTTTGAGGGTTTTAATTATCCCTTGATCAATCGGTTGAATCACTGATGTAGTGTTTGGTGGTAAAAATGCCAGTTTTATGTTGGTCAAATTCTCTATTTTAGGATGAGCTGGGCAATTGTCAATAAATAAAATGATCTTCTTTTTGTTATTTCTTAACTGGGAGTCCCATTTGCGTAGAACTTTTTCGAAAATCTCTGAAGTCATCCAGGCCTTTTTGTTTGCTTCGTAATCAACTGGCAAAGATTTAACATTTTTGAAACATCTGGGTTTTTTTGCCTTGCCTATGACCAATAATTTTCTTTTTTCCCCTGCCATACTTGATGCAACAAGCACGGTGATTCTATCTTTTGATAATTTTCCACCAACGCACTTTTCCCCTTTAAATTTCAAGGTTTTGTCAGGAGTTAACTTAAAAAACAAACCTGTCTCGTCAGCGTTCCATATTTGGCTATCAGTATAACCTTCAGTCAATTTTGGGAAAACTGTTTTTAGCCAGTTGTCACAGTCACTTTGCGATACACTAGCGGCTTCTCCACAAACTTTGCCTACTACAATATCGTGTCGTTGACGAAATCGGTATATCCAGCTTTCCGAACACTCAAAATCCATTTTTCCAAACAGTCTGCCAAATTGATTAGCCTTTTCTTGCAGCAGACGACCGCTCAAAGGTACGTTTTGGCTTCTTTGGGCTTTGAACCACATTAGAAGGGCATTTTCGATATCTTGATGCGTCGGTTTGCGGTTTTTCTTAATTTTTAAGGATTTGGATTCAAAGCATTCTAATATTTTATCACGGTTTTTCCACATCGTAGATACTGTTGAATGGGAAACTTTGTACTCTTTGCACAAATCAGCATTGTTTTCACCGTTTTTCAATTTTGAAATGATTTCCGCCTTTTCTTTAACAGTGAATGTGCGTCTAGCAGCCATACTTATTCAAAAGTTTACTAAACCCAGTTGCTACTCAGAATATCACTTTGTAACTGAACCATAAAAGCTCCGAAACGTACACGCTTCCCCTACCTACTTAGTTGATATCTATAAACAAAAGGTAAAGGTCTCCACACTTGCTGACCATCTGTGTGCAATGGATGTAAACAAAAGATAAGAAATGTTTGTGAAAGAAAAAAATCTTTGTGTCTTTGGCGGCCGACTCCGGTCGCAATATCTGCATGGGATTTCTAGGAATTTGTTACAAATGATTCATTAAAAACAGTCGCTACACCCGAACTCGGCGTTACATCCAAAGTCGCTATAGCCACATGAATTTTGTACTAAAGTATGCTTTAAATTCAAGGGACTTAGATTTAACGTCGCTATAGGTAAATGGTCGCTACAACCAAGGTCGTAATAAATGAAATCCACTGTACTCGTAAGAGCTGGTGGTCTACTCTTAGCCTGAAATACCTAAGTATAATCCTACTATATCCTCATCACTACCTTACTAATATTATAAATGCGAAAGTGAGTTTGTTTGTTACTGCTTTAACACTAAAACGGCTGAACGGATTTGGATGAAATTTGGCACATTCGGTAGACCATCATAGGATACTTTTTATCTCGGTAGTAAGTGCGTTCCCGTGGGATAATTTCTGACCTCCACGCGGACAGAAGCTAGTAACATTATAAATACATGTGAATGTTTCTATGTTTGTTACTCAATCACGCAAAAACGGCTGAACGGATTTGATAAAATTTGGCATACAATATAAGTTATATAACCTGGATTAACACATAGGATACTTTTTATCCCGGTAGTACGTTCCCGTGAGGTAATTTCCGACCTCGGTAAAAGCTAGTTTTGAAATAACATACACATACATAAACTCACGCCTTCTTCCCATGGGGGTACGCAGAAACTACAGAACGCCACCTGCTACGATCCTTACATACTCCTTTTGCCTTTTTTCTCTCTTTCTGAAGAACATCACCAATAAGATTACTATATGTCTTCCTAGGGCGTCCCCTCCCGGCGTTTCCACTCACATCTGCCGTGTAAATACCTTTTGTTAGTCGACTTTCATTCATCCTCTCAACATGTTCAAACCATCTAAGCATACTCTTTTCAATTTGGAATAAATCATTTCGAAAATGGTGTATTATTATTTACACATAGGTTCGTGAAGCTATACTTAGAACTTTTAAAATACCTTAAAATCCCCAGAAAATTTTAATTTAAGCATCATCACTCTCTCTTTTTGAAGAACGTCTGAAAATGACATTCCATACATTTTTTTATTCGGGGGTAAGTCTACACGGCACCAAATAATGCTGACTCGTCTACTTCGTCTTTCTTCCATCTACCAGTGTCATGGCAGCTAACGCGTGGCCAGCCATTAATATTTTATTAAGGGGGAAGCGCCAAGGTAGTTAGTATAATCCTGAAATGTCAAGATTTCATGCAATAGTCATTCAATAGAATTACTTGGTCTTAGAGAGTTGTATTGATGACTTTAATTAATATAATTATGTAAATACATATTTGTTACGGTCGCGAATCATATTTTAATCAACATGCAACCTAATACTGACCTGCAAATTGGAAAAAACGCAAGAAAATTTGAATTTCGCGGGCCACCCTGGAGCTTTCTCCTTAAGTCGCTTCATCCCGGTACAACCGCTTGCATTAGCATGACAAATGAGCCGCTCTGGCCGCGTGAAGTAGGTCAGTGTTGTAGATCTAGCAGCTTCTAGATGAGGTACAGCTTCGGCTTTAGCGTGTGGGCTAGACTTAGTGTCTTTTGCCTGCCATTTATGTTTCGTTATTACGAGTTATAGATCCGTGTGGAATAGATTTAACACAGTTTATAGATCGTTCTGTTGTCTTATGCAACTACTGGAACATATCTGGGCTGCTGAGGATTCTGGATTTTGAGGTTCTGACAAATAATTTTTGTTTCATTCATTTGCTACTGCTTAAAAACAGATTCATTGTAGACAATGAATCTGTTTCCTTGCCTTGCCTGTTGTGTTCCTTGCCCTAGTTATCCCATTGCCCTTGTTATTTCTAACATAACTCTTCGTAGAATTATTCATTCATTTGGAAAAATTACGTAACACGTGTGACCACGGCCTTTTTATTTTTGTAGGGATCACAGTTCTGAAGAAGATGATGAAGATGTATCATGGGAGAAGCGAACTAAGATACGCCGTAAGGACTATTCTTGCATGCAGCGCTCGACCGCTATAGTAACGCTTGCTAACAGATGTGGTCTTCGTGTGCACGGGATTTTGTTTTCAAACTGGTCAGTTGTAAGTTTCCTCGATATTACCTAGTTATCTACAAAAAACACCCACACTGTAGGTAGGTATACCTTTAGCATCTTCAGAACTTATTACGTTTTTGCCTTATATAATTCAATAACAGCTGCCCCTTTTTGAAGAGTTTAATCACTAAGCCTTACATACTTAAGTAATCCCGCTACCATTTTCTATCCTCCTACCACTCCTACCACATCTAGTACCGCTAACTCAACAAAAGCATGCAGATGCGGTATCGCAGGCATTGCTGGTATTGTACGTACCGTAAAACAGCCATGTATACCGCATTACAGCCATGTATACCGCTTTCTGTTCTGTCTAATTACTGGCGCCTACTTTGTTACACTTTTATGAATACAGGGCCAGTTAATTAGATCTAGAATGTTCTACCTAATATGAGGAATTTAAGATACATTCGCAAATTGTATTATTTTGAAAGGATCTGAAAGTCCATGTCGACAGAATTTTTCTCATGATCACATCAAATTACTGAAATATGTTCAAAGAATTTGTACGTATCCTGTATTTTAAAATATTAATATGTGTGCCATTATCTATGGTTTTATGAGAAGCTCCATGCTTTGCCCCATGCATCACACATACCTACTTATTTGCAAAGAAGAATATGAGGGTCACCTCTTTAAGTTTCCTTCAGCGCTAAACGAATGTGAACAACGTCTTACAAGACTGTATTATCTAGGTACCAAATCACTTCTATGTCAAGGATCTACAATAGTTGATTGAATGATACGTCTGAAAAGATTGATTATATTCTGTTGTTAAATATAACGTAAAATGAAATGAAATAAAATTATTTATTCTGTAAATAGGACATCGGAATTACTTTTACACGTCATATTAAAAATAATAAGCTAGATGGAGTCGATATT
Organism: Fissipunctia ypsillon; assembly: GCA_947568875.1. Taxonomy (NCBI): domain Eukaryota; kingdom Metazoa; phylum Arthropoda; class Insecta; order Lepidoptera; family Noctuidae; genus Fissipunctia; species Fissipunctia ypsillon. The sequence goes on along the minus strand of OX387659.1, from coordinate 5,454,446 downwards.
TCCTATCTGACTACCCCTGAGCAAAAATGGCGAAACAAACTCAGGATTCAGTCTCTTTTAAAGTCCAGACATAATCTTGGTCAAATCTTATGAGGACCATGTAGATCCGTGTCTGAAATGGTCTAAGGTTGGTAATGGTCTACGATTTTCGAGCAAGTACACATAATATTAAGACGTTTCAACCTTCTCTGTGAAATAAGTACGTGAAAGGCACGTCGGAAGGGTCGTGACCTACCTACATAGCATTGAAGTTGTAGGTAATAAGCAAAGGTCATGGGCAACAAAAGTGACCTCTTGTGACATTGCGTGGGTACTTCTTAACGTCATACATACAAAAAGTACATTAAATAAAATAAGGTCTGAAAAGTCTTTGAGTTTGAAGAAGTAACCAGCCATTTAAACAGTTGTTTTAGTCCAGTATTACAAAGCTCAAGAAGAAAAATATGTTCTGAAGAAATGTTATCAGTTTTCTACAGACACTGATGATACCAAAAACTATACGATATTACGAGAAACTTTGGAGACACGGCAGTATGACACAACATTTTGCTATCAAAAACTACTTAAGGAACTTCAGTCTAGAAAAACGGCTAAAGATAGTAGAGAATGAGGATAAACCAAGTGGAAAATAGTCGTTGTAGTCGTTGTTAAACGTATGTTACACACACACATAACATCACGCCTGTATTCCCCAACAGGTTAGGCAGGTTAAGTTGGTTGGGGTTCTGGCGAAATGTGGGTGTTCTATAAGGTCTATAGGTACTGTAGAGATTTTAATCGGGCCTGCCTTCAGCATGAAACCTCCGCGAATTGTTTGATTGGCTGATAAGACAAACACTGGTCTATTGTAAAATAGAATAGTTTAAATTATGACATATAGTAAAATTGTTTTATATTGATTCACTCCTAGTTTTATGATATAAATGTAACGTGCTACCTATAGCCATTAAAATAATATTCTGGGATTCCGGTGTGTGATTTGGTAGTTAATCGCCCTGTACACACCACACGCGTAGCGATCTGCCGTGGTATCCCGGCAGACTGCCACAATACCTACGTATGTAACAACACGATCAGAAACAACCTAATCTGTTAACTTTGGGCTTTGGGGCCTGCCCCAACCTGCTGGTAAAATACCTGTATTTTACGAGATTAGACTCTGGAAAAATGAATGATACAAAAATTGTGCAAAGAGTTAGGCTGAAAAATTTTGAAAACTGCACGATAACATAAGTAGTCCGCCACAACTGGACTGAATAACGACGTCTGGGGTTCAAACCCAGACAGGCATGCACTTTACATTGTGCTATTTATTTCGAAACATAACATAAAATTATGCCTGTTTTCCCCGAAGAGTTAGGCAGACGCGGGTAGTGAACATCTGTGAAGTTTTTCCAACAAATTTAATTTGATCCTGTATGCTGTCGTATATTTTGGACTTTATGACTTACTGTTTTTGGATTGTTTAATTTTTCCATCCCATGTAATAGGGGGCGAGCCTATTGCCATTAATTCGGCACAAATTCAAACACCGGGTTGCTACTGAGAAATTCTTAATTTGTTGGAAAAACTTCACAGATTTTCACTACCCGCGTTTGTTGACCCCGTAATCAGTAGTTAGGTACCCGAAAGTATGAATTTAGGAAACAATTTTTTTTGGATTTATTTTGTTTGGATATCGAAACCCATCACGTCTTTGAAGTTTCGCCAGCTAATTTAATTTGACCCAGTAGTCTACAGCTAAACTCATACCCTGACTTCATCATCATCATCATCATCCACAGCCCGTTTTCACCCACTGCTGGGCATAAGCCTCTCTTTTCGTATGCCAACCCCCACGCTCCTGCGCCAGCCTCATCCAGATTCTACCCGCGATGTTAACAATGTCGTCTGCCCATCTCGCCGCCGGACGACCGACGCTTCGACTTTCAGTCCTTGGACGCCACTCAGTCACTGCCGTACTCCACCTGTCATCACTGCGCCTTGCCAGATATCCTGCCCAACTCCATTTGAGTTCCATAACTCGTTTTCCGATATCGAAAACTTTCGTTCGTCTTCGGATCTCGACGTTTGGAGCTCGGTCTATCAATCTTATGCCGAGCATGGATCGCTCCATGGCTCTCTGTGCAACTCTCACCCTGTACACAGCCTCTTGCGTAAGCGTCCACGTCTCAGCACCGTACGTCATGGTGGACAGAACACACTGGCAGTCCAATTATAGATAATAAAATTGTGGAGAAACCTAGAAACATAATTCCGGAGAGATTTGCCAGTGGGCCTGCATGGAAACAAAGACTATGTTTACATTCTTACAACTTCATTCGTTCACGTAAGTACAGCGAAGTAGCCAGAGACATTGTACTTCTAATTTCCTAAAGTTTTTGAGCCTACAAAGTTCTAACTAAGTAGGTAGGTACAGCGAACACAATATTCGCGAAGTTCCTAAGAGCTGTTGAAACAAGGAAACATAGAACTAACTTAACTACTACCTGTTAGCTACATTAGGTATTCATTAAAGTTCTTCTCATGTGTTCGTTACTTAAATTATCTTTGGAATAATTCATTATTATCTCTCCGTATGAATTGGATATGAACTAATGTTCATGGTGGTGTGACGTAGGTGGGAGGTGTTAAGTACACAACATAATATAACACATAACATCACGCCTTGTTTCCCCGAAGGGTTAGGCAGAGGTGTACCTATAGTATACACCCACATTTCACCAGTTATGTTTAAGTCCCATGTAATAGGGGGCGAGCCTATTGCCATCAACCGGGCATAAATCCAGACTCCGGGCTGCTACTGAGAAATTCCAGATGGAAAAACCCAATAACACTTTTTCCGGTCTGGGAATCGAATCCAGGACAGGTGTGAAGTAATACTTTAATTAAGTTTTTGGACTATATTAAAATAGCCAGCAAGGGGTGACGATATTAATTCTATTTTCTTGTAAATTTTCATGTTGAAAACTGCCTTTTACTGGCCTACTTGAAATAAATGAGTTAACTTTTACTTTCTTTAATAAAATTACAAAATTATATCCTAACCTAACTAAAACTATTCACAAACTAAAATATGGCGTCGAAAAATTCCTCCGCATCGCTGTCGACTGGTAATGTACCCAAGAGGCTGTCGACTTTTACTTTGATATTGATATTAAAATGTACGTCCGATGTACTTACCTACTCTGGACATTTAGCCTTGCCATAAAATAATAGAAAAACCCTGGGAATTTTTTGAGGCTTTTAGCCACGTGTCTTGCAAGTTTAATTACTGACCTTAAAAGAAACAAAACAGTAGACTTTTTATTCCTCTGATTCCCAAAATACGAATAAAAGAAACCTCAAAGCCAATTCATCTTCTTAACAAAAGTAGGGTAAAAGACGCGATTTATGTCCTTCGCAGACTTTATATTCATAGATTCAAGGTTTATGGCTCACCCACAAGAAATACAGTCAGACTTGGTTGAGTACAATTATTGTCTTTTTTTTCCTGTCAATGAATAAATTGTATCTCAGGATTCTCAGGCGATAATTTACTGTTATATTCTATAACAAGGATAGGAATAAAATCATGTTATACAACGTGTATCTGGATGTACGACATTAAATGAAAACGAGCACAGTACTAATCCATCGAAACATTTTAAAACACGAAGATTAGTAGTTAATGGAAAATTTAAAAATTGCAGTTTTCAAACAAAATAAATAGCAGAATCAACTGCATAAAAAGTAAACACGCTTTATTATCTACGAAAAGTCACCGACCAACGGGGCGTGGCGGCGGCGGCGGTGCGGGGCGCAGGTAGGTAGGCGCAGGCACTTTAGTCGGAGAACAATACAAACGCAGATAAATAGAATCATATGTTTTACACAGGTTCTTGACCTTACAATGTTTACCTATTATTTATTATTACGGACTCAGATCAACATCGTGTTGAAAAATAAGAACATTAAAAAAAATCCTGTGGCTAAAGTACCTATTCGTTGGATTTGATTGATTTTTTGTATACGGGTAAAGAACATGATTATCTTTACATAGTTTAAAGGAATGTCAATCGTCCTGTTCCTCCTTGTATAAGTTTGTTACATGATTTTGTTACATAATAAATAACCATTCACTTTTGTCAATGTAGAAAAAACAGACATACGAAAAAACTAAATAATATTTTTTTCAGTCTCTGTGAATGGAAACTCAAACTATTTATTGCTGCTGTGCAACAAAATTTAGCTCTTTAACAAAAATAACTAAATTACAATTTCTTGTCGAGTTTCAGTCTTTCAGCAAGTGGCTGTCACTCCAACTTACAACGTTGAGCCATAATCTCGACGCTCCCAACGTAAACAGGTGGCGCCTTCGTTCACCCTTCGAAAATAAAACAGTTTCTGAATCTATCTTTCATGTAAATAAACACTTAGGTATAATCCGCCATCTGTCTAAGACATTCAAGTCAAAAATTAATTTTATGGTTTTTAATAAAAATAAAATTGCTCTTACGATAAAATATCAATGGCGCCTTCTTATTTTGGCCCCTGGAGAAGTGGCCAACCTTTTTTAAACCCCAAATAAATCGGTTACACAAAATAGCCATAACAAAACGAAATTATTTCCAAGATGGCGCCAAGAAAAGCCAAAATGCCACGAAACTACAACACGTCACTTTAACAAACGAAAATTTAGTTTACCGTCTAAACACTCATACCGTCCACAAAGATACACATTCTCAATTTTGTTTAATTACACTTTAATGAATATTGAACCAAACGAGCACCCATGTTGAACATGCTCGTTAATTGTGTGTGACATCTACCTTACGTGTAAACAACGACTTCCCGCACACTTACGAAACCATTGCTTGTTTTATTCGAAACATTTTTGTTTTGTTCTATAGTAAGCCAGCAATGGATGGTACACTAAGGGATGTTGTTTCTGCGTATTTCGTTTTGTTCTAAAGGGCTGTTCTCCAAGGTTGAAATATTAATCGAGGTGTGTCCAAGCTCTCGTTGTACTTTGATGAGGTCCAAAATTAGATACCCGAGCTTGTTTATGGTTGTTGTACATTTTGTGGCCCCTACATCGCCGTGGGGGCTATTTATATTGGCCCTTAGAAAATGTTAATAAAAATACGTAGGTATTTTCTTATCTTTACTAACTCTAATTTTATTATAAAGAGTGGGTTTTTTTGTTGTGTTATATATAGAATTTGTTTTTTTTTATTAAATGACAGCCTTCTTACGTTTTGGCCGTGAAAATAATATAAAAAGAAAACTCAATTTTATTATCTGACAAAGCTTGAGGGGGAAGCGCTAAGCTAGCCCACGAAATTAAAATTTTCTTACAGTTTTTGCAATTTGCATCTGTGTCAGGGTGTATGTCGATTAAAGTATAATTCGAGACGTATTGATGACTTTAATGATTACAATTCTGTAAATACATATTTGTTATGGTCGCAAATCATATTTTAATCAACATAAAACCTAATACTGACCTGCAAATAGCAAAAAAACGTAAAAAAAAAAAATTCGCGGGCTACCCTGGCACCCTGGTACCCTGGCGCTTTCGCTTTAAGGGAAAATTTACTTTTATGTACTGCCTTATTATTAAAATATGTACAAAGTCCCCTGGACCTATAAATTGTCTGACTCACACACAAATCTACTACTTACGAAAAATTGTTTTTCCCCACATAAAGCACACAAATCACTTCAATTTTTGCTGAAAACTCCGTCGACGAGAAAAATCTTCGTGAGTGGGCAACAAATGGAGTGTACTGTGAAAATCCATTGTATGTGAAGACATACAACCCTAGCGAAGAAATAGGGTTTATACAGGGTGGGCAAAAATTGGGCCAATAGAGAGAAAGTACCTACCTTAAATTATTGAACATAGCTAATGTAAGTGTCGTGATGGTCCAGTGGTTAAGGCCTCGTCTCTCATGGAGGTTGTGGGTTCAAATCCGAGCAAGTAGCAAAGTGACTGTTTCAATTCATATTACCTAGTTAATATTTATTTATTTATACAGGTTTACTAATTAGTCTTGGACTTGCACAGTTGCTAATTATAGGTTGACCATCATTCTCAAACATAAGTGAACACAGAAAAATAATAAGAATATAAAACTAGTGGCATTAAGTTATGACATAAAGCAATATGAAATTATAAAACAAAACTATACAGACAATATTGCAATTTTGGCCAATTTCTTATATCTAATAACTAAGATATAAACAACATAAAGTCTGTCTAAGTCCCGTATTACAGAATGTAACTCAATACTCAAGCATTACTTAAAACTAGTTTCAACCAATCAAATGGCTTGAATCTCTTTTCTGTAATACAGGCCTAAGTCTGAAATCGCCAACCCGTCTTGAGCAAGCGTGGTGATCAATGCTCATGCCTTCTCTGTATCAGAAGAGGCGTTTGCCCTGCAGTGAGACAGAAATAGCTGGTATTATTATAGCTTATTTTAATCAAAGGTAACATTTTTTTAAGTACAATTTCTTTCTAATATTATTAAAAGACGCTGCTTATTGCGTGAAAATAATCCTGAATTTTTAACGCCAATCAATGGGATTAATCAGGAGCCAATCTCTCTATAATAAACATTGTTTCTTAGTTAAAATGGCGGCACTGTGTGATGGCTTGTGACGTTGGCAAGTTTTTATGAATTTCCGTTGATATTGATTGGTATGTGAGGAAGCAGATAGGTACCATACTACATTGTTGTATGCAATAATTATACAACATACGTATCCCGGAATTAAATGCTCAACCTCTTAAGGGGTCATTGTTCTCATCATTATAAACAACTTTTACTGTGGGATCAAACCTGAAATCGCAAAAAAAAATCTGCTGTGCCATACATTTATGTTCGCTTAGCTCGTCAAAATGTAGGGAACGCCTGATTTTTTTTTGTACAATGACCCCTTAAGAGGTTATGTATTTAATTCCGGGAGATGTTGTATACCGCTGGCACTAAAATTTTATGGAATGGATAATCTATCTTTATACATAATTATACATTAGAGTCACTTTTCGTGTCTGTCTGTTTGACCGCGTTGTTCTTCTCATTTACGCTTCGGATTTTGATGCGGTTTTCACCATCATTTAGAAAATTTATTCTGGAAGGTTTATGTGTATAATACGTTAATATTAAACACATGTGTAATAAAGAAATCTCGATGTTTTCTCAAGTCGTAAAAACCATGCGAAGCAGGGCGGGTCATCATACATACAATACCGTATAGTTTGGTAGTGTCCTACTCTGACGTTCTTTTTTTTCCACCCTGTATATTAAGATCGCTTCGGATAACGGTCGCCGCCATCTTGGATAGAAAACATTCTTTTGTTTTGAATGCATCTCAGCCTCAGCTGTTGTAAGGTATCAAAGGAAAACAAGAGTCGAATTATCCACTCATATCGGCAAACTTATTTAATGTTATAAAACGAACTCGGCGATGGGTTAAAAGGTAATCCGCCAAGAATACTTATTTGTAGCCGCGAGTAGCAACCGACAACTATTTATAACTGGAAACCAACCCCATCATTTTTGGGAAAACGCTGGACTGAAAAATTTACTAAACTTTAGGCTTATTTTTTAACTCTAGGTAGTAAAAATACCTACCTTTTTTTTTGGATGGGAAATCATCAAATGACTTCTCCCGCTCTGGGCGGAGCAGGAGGGCATGTCAGACTTTTACTGACTAAAACCCACCCATGTTCCTTCAGTTGCCTGTGCCAGGGGCCGCGGTAACTCTTTCGAACATACCTACCTACCAATTAACTGGTCCATATTTACATATTCTAGCTTCTAGTTTAAAAATAATGTTTCTGCGTCCTTTGATATATAAGTAAAACCAGTCAAATAACAAGTTAGGATCCTAAAAGAGATTCCAACGATAATTTATACAGGCACTGAATTAACTAACCAACTATTGAAAAAAATATATAATAACCTAACCTAACTAAAACTAATAAGAAAATAAAATATGGCGTCGAAAAACTCCTCCGCATCGCTGTCGACTGGTAATGTACCCAAGAGACTGGCGGCATTGCCACGTTGTATGGCAATGCTTCGCCTCTGGCCAAGGTAAAAGCCGGCCCTTGGGTCACGGGAAGTGTCAACCAGCCGTTTCGAGATTTCCTTAAAGAGACCATTAGCACTCGGACCCCACGGCCCGAGGGTTTCAACCCCAAACGGCTCGAAAATATAATTACCTGTAAGGTTATTATACTTTCGCCGCTTGACGTTTTCTGCAGCCGAAGCAGCAGCGCCAGCACAGCATGCCGAGCCAAGAAGATGGGATGGCGCAAGAGTATCGACACACGTTGCGTCCCACACTAAAGTCCTACCCACCTTTCATGGAAAACGATAATTAGATTATGTGTATCGTAGTCCGATCGTAGAAATGGCCATTTCACGATACGCCGCCATTTCATGATTTGACCATCTAACATCCGCCCTAACGTTCAACGCTCAGCGTTCGACCCATTCGCTCAGCGATCCTTAGCCGTATCGACCCAGATACACGTAAAAAACCAAACCTTGTCTTTGCTGCCTCGCAGTCGGATAATAATTCATACTCGACCCATTCCTACTCGAATATTTCCTATTTTAGGGTCCTAAAATACTAAATGGCCATGTAACTGCGACCAACTTGGATGAAGCGCTCGCCGGCCGCCGCCTGCTGAGGCGCGGCACCGCACGCTTCGCTCGCTCGACTCGCGTGCTGCGCGGTTGGTCACAGTTCTATCCTAATCTAACCTATTTGGTCCGGATGCCACTACCGGCGTGAAATGCAACTACTTTGCGATATGCCCAGAGGTCAGCTGGGAATATCGATAAATAGGTTGCTTTCGTCGATCCACCCGACTCTCGATTAGGCGCTTCGTGATAATAACCGGCCAAATCATGAAATGGCGACGTATCGTGAAATGGCCAGGCAAGTCACGATATGGCTATTTCTACGATCGGACTACGAAATATAACATCAAATAAAATTCTAAGGTTTGTAGGTATTGTGAGCATTGATTCACATATTTGTATACTTGGTTTATTATTACTATATTGTATTTGGTTTATTAATCCTGAAATTAATCTATTGTTAGAGATTAATGACTAGGTAGGTACTTTAGAAATCTTGTTGTTATTCTGAGAAGTTCTAGTCAGGTAGGATAGGTTACCTTGCAGTAAGGATGACAGAAAGATCCAACAAAAAATCGGGTTGAAACGCCATAAGACAAAATCTCGTTTCTAGAAGCAAACCTTCATAATTTTTGATTAAAACGACAGAATTAAAAGCTTCCAATGATAAAGAACTAATTAAAAATGAAACCCCATGAAATACTTTCCATAAAATGATTATGTATTCTGATCGAAAAGGACCATTTTAATAAGTTTAAAACTCAGCGCAAAGTTCCACTGCAAGAGGAAGGAAATTGAAAAGCGTTTTCAATAAAATTAAAGTTGGTGTTGATACTGAGCTAGATATTTATTGCGCTGGCGACGGCAAACGAAGGTTCACTTAGAAAACATAAACATGGCTATTTTATTAAACGAAGATTTTAAAAGTGTCAAAGGAGTTTGAGTTTTGTTTTAAAGCCTAAGTAAGTAGGTAAAACCTCGCGAAATTATATTTGTCAACATTAGAATATTTGCAAATTGTTGTGTACTTACTTGATTTAAACTCTGCCTATCTCAAATGCCATTGAAATAACGATGAATTTTTTTTTTTTAAACATCATATCCGTGAGTATTCTTATTCAAATAATTTTATGTGATTCCCAGTACATTGACTTACATAATTCTTATTTGCCTTTTAAGACCATTTAATTTCATCCGTAATCATCCGTAACCTTTCTTGTCTTTTCATTAAACACCGAAAACACCAAAACTTTTTCAAAAACTCAAAAAAAAAAACAATTATCTCAATGTGTTTGAACTTCGATCGTTTCAAAACTTCAACAAAAGATTTTGTAAAAAGAAAGATCTGAGATGCAACGATATCAGAAAAGTTTGGGGAGCAATTTGCAGAATGTTTTGCTTTATAAGTCTAGATAGACAATTGAAATTGATATTGGATATAGACAGAACTCTGAAAAGCTAAAAACAAATTGGATCGTTAAAAGTTTTTCAATTTTCTTATTGCTGTCATAAGGGTTATATACAACTGTTAGATACTGTCTTATTAATTTTAAAATTCACTGATGATACATTATTTTACTAGCGAGGAAAATAACAACCGATCTGATATTACTGTCAACAATAATGATGATGATTGTGGGGACTGTGCTTTATTAAAAAGTATCTTTCAATTCACCAAGAAAGAAAATCCGATCAAAAGCAATTTAATGAATCGTCAAAGTATAAAGAATATCAGGAACAAGACGCGACTTCATCCATGTGCATGATCTCAATGATATTATCCTTTGTAGAATGCATGACGAAAAAATAAGAACAATAGAATACCTTACGACGCATATTTTATTTTTGTCAGGTCCATGTTTGTCAATAATTATAGGTGTATCTTACGGATATAAATGTCTTACCAATTAAATATTCAGCCATGATTTAAACCATCAAATCACCGTTAGACATTGACATTTCTAAAGTAGCTTTTCAACATCAATTTCTTCACTTTTTACCACGTTAATTTTTCTACATATTTTTACCGACCAACGCCACGACAGTAGCTTTGTGCTGTAACACTTCGTCAACGCGTCTGGTCTGGACAAACACAAAAACACCACCCTTTTCATTTACCCTTCATACAACAACAAACACTTGCATATACTCAAGATGCCTCAAATTGAATCAGCCCTCATAGTTCGTCGACCGGCGAAACAACATTACCACTAAATTGAATCACTCGGGCAGTTTCGTGCTGCCAACAAAAACATAATACTACAGAGTAATAAAGTTAATCAGAAATGTTTGCAACAAGCTGTCGTTGCCACTACAAGATGTATTCTATTACTCTGGAAGGGAACTTCTACTTTTTATTGAATTAGAATGCTGGGTAGTGCCAGGTTCAAAGAGAATATTCTTCAACCTACAACATGGTAAGTGACGAATTAATTAGGTATGTTAATAAATTCCAAATTTCAATTTCAAATTTATTTATTAATAATCAGATTGTACAAGAACAGATCGGACAATGATCTCCAAACTAGGCCTTTGCCTGTATCTTGGGGGTCGGGTGAAAGGAAATCCATAGTAAAATTAAACATTGAATAGACAGACCAACTGCTTTGATTTGCTAAGGACCAAAAGAAGACCAATTATCCGGATAAGAAAATGCAAATAAATATTTATCACACGCCTGTATCGCCTCAAACAAATAAGGATTTCTACCTGACATACAGATAAAGCCTTATTTTGGCGATAACAATAAACAAAATAGAAGAACAAGGCTCTTTTTGGATGAACATCCACTAGCTAAACCAGATATTGACCTTTCAAAGCCCTTAGACATAAAGCCTTTGAGATCATGTTCAGCAAAACATTAAAAAAGGCAAAGCCTTTATTTAACTGAAGTGGCTATATAAAGACAGATCAATTAACGAAGTAGGTATAGGTACCTCAGACGGTTGACCTTTTCAAAAAGTTTAATTAACTTTTGAAATAGGATATGGCTGAGTAGATGCTCAGACTTGATGGTATCGTAGGTAGTAGGATTAGGCTTCATTAGGCAAAAGGTTCTAGAGACTGTTTGTAAACTAGAAAGCTAATTGAAATCCCTGGTTCTATTATTTTTAATTGCGTTCTTGGTGATGATTTAGATTTGATCTTTTAAATTTTTTTTTTCTTTCTTTTAGCTATTTTGATTCTGTAAGAAGTCTTTATTTCGTTAAATATTATATTACCCGTCTCTCCACTATTCCACTGCTTACTGTAGGGTGCATACCCGGTACGGCGCTAATAATCCATCCATATCCTAAAGGCACGTCTTCCCTACCATTTTCGCGCTCTCCGGTCTACTCCTTGATATGCATGGTAGCCCCATTAAACTTGAGGCTACAGGGGCTAGTGTGAATCTTTGGGTTCATTCCAGTAATCAAGTCTGGTCAAACCACGCTGGGGCCAGTGCATTGTGCAGTGCAGTGTCATTCATTCATTGATAAGTTTCGCTCTTGTATTTTAAGGCCCATATTCACCGACTCAATTCAATCAGAAGACTAACTTAAACAGTTCCATATTTGAATTTTCCTAAGGCTTGAAATAAGCAATTGTTTAAATAGGTAGGTACAGTATTCCCAAATTAATAATGCACATACAGATCTTCGCTAATTGTCGTATTCCCGGAAACACAGTTTACAAAACACATAATTCTACTAAATTATGCATGCAGAAAATGCACTTAACCACTCTATATACATATCGTCTTCCGACGCTCGGGGAATACGACCGTTGCCGAACAGTGACGAAGATTTCTATGCGCATTATCACTTTGGGAGACCTGTAATCGGTTGATTACAATGTTTGCAATTACTCTTGCATAATATGTTTCGTCTTTGAACTTCCCATCTGTTGCTCGCCTACGCCGATAATTCGGCGAATTCCAGCAGTAGTACCCTCGACAATATTAATCAACGTCTGGAAACACTTTGTTTGGGTTTTGCAGACATCTGGCGTTGCAGCCGGAATGCGAAAACCCGCAATCTCACTCCATATTGACTTTTCCAAACATAGTTCACTTTTGTTCGTGAATGTTCGTATTGAGAGAATTGCTTTTAGGTTACAGCTCTAAATAATGGCCAAATGTTGTTAAAGTGAACAATGACCAAATATCGGTTTTCTTATTGGTCTTCATTTTGAATACGATCGGAGAATCAAGCAAGGAATCAGGCAAGGATCTCCCACGGAACGCACCAACAAACTATTTGCGAAATGTATACTTTGAGAATAAAGCAGTAGGTACTTTAGAGGTCTTGTCCCCGTTACAGTACCCACTGGAAGTTAAATCGCAGACCACTTCAAGAAAAAAACTCAAAAAAGGTATTTTCAGGCAAAATATTTTCCAAAGTTACAACATCCTCGAAATATAGCGCAGCAAATCCAATTTATGTGACGTCATTCGAAGCAGAACCTAAAATACATCTAGGACATAAAATACAGAATAAATGTTAGGCCAACGTCAGATTGTTTGCACGAACTTTGTGGACACTGTTGGTCGGCCAACTCCACAACTATTTGCCGTACACTTTTATTGCTGCCATTTTTATTGTAAATGTTTGTCATTGATGTTGGTAATAGCTTTGTTTTGAGCGGGATGTGTCTGGATTTGTTCAGTTTGTGGTATCGGAAAGCTTCGTTTCATTTCAAGGGTTTGCTTTCGTTCATTTTTTTCATTATCAAGATGAGAAGAGAGCCGCGACGTTATTGTCTTTGTGGGGAACAACTTGAGTTGGCTTTGTTTTGACAACGAGTGTTCTATTGTCCTAATCTTTGTGAATAACAACATGAGTTGTTTTTACAACCGATTTTTTTATTCATATTCCAACAATTTTTCTTAAGTGAGACGGACAACTTCATAAAAAAAGAGACGAAAGTCTTATTCTTGTATCTGTACATGCGACGCATCACAGCTGCAATATAAATCAAATATGATTTTTAATGTATTTTTTTAATACGCATCAAATGATATTATAGCTAGATAGCTATAGGCGTGCTTCGCATTGGTGGACAAATACCTACATTTCATTCTAAAACAAGCAATTTTCTCACGAAAACAAAAACCACTTCATATTCTAAGTAAATAAGCCAGAAAACTACATAATGAGCCAACAACGGGACCGCATTTTGTCAGAAAACCTGCGGTAATTGCTCTGCGGTTTTCTAAATTAAGCGCAGACTGTTTACAGCCGAGTTAAAGGGTTGTTTTCGTAATTATGTTGTACCAAGTTACAATAATAAGGATTGTCTATAACACGCGTCAAGCTGTACGTGAACGCTTTTTAAAACCACATCAATCATAAGTTTTCCTTTACGAGTTTACGTGGCAGCCCTGATAACTTAATTGTTTTGTTAATTTCTGCTTCGAGATTTTGATTTTTAATTTTTCGAATTTCGAGTTCGAATCAAGTGTTATTGGGTTTTTCCATCAGAAATTTCTCGGTAGCAGCCCGGAGTCCGGATTTGTGGCCGGTTGATGACATAGGCTCGCCCCCTATTACGTGGCACTTAAACATAACTGCCTAACCCTTTGGGGATTACAGGCGCGATGTTATGTTATGTAATCAATCATAAGTTTTACTTGACAAGTTTACAGGCACACCGTTACGTGGCGGCCCAGGGTGGAAACTTAACTTTAAATGACCGTGTACTCCTGGAATGCCCAGAAATAAATGCAGCTCAAATGAATAGTTCTATGAAAACTAAAGACTGCGTCCGTACATTGCAGAAATTACTACAATAATTATATTGTATCTTCAAGTCAGAGTTATTAATACTTAACTTTACTTAAGTAGGTACAGTTCATTCCTTGTCGCAAATTGCTCTCACAATCTGCCACAGGGCATAATGTCGAACTCTATTAAACAAACAATTCCTATGTTAGCGTATTTTATTATAGTGGCTGTTACTTTTTTACTAAATTGATTAACTTTAACATCGATCTGTAAAAGGAAATAGAGCACCTACGCCTACAGTTTCTCGCCTCTTACGATAGTCGTAAAATAGTACCGAGGATAACATCCCCATATATTTTTAGGTTTTATTAGACTCAAATACCATCTGGAATTTCTCAGTAGCAGCCCGAAGTCTGGATTTGTGCCCGGTTGATGGCAATAGGCTCGCCCCTATTACGTGGGACTAAAAAATAACTGGCCAAATGTAGGTGTACTATACAGGGTGTAAGGGACAGCCCGCCACAGACTGATGGGGTGAATTCAGTATATCATACTAAGATGACCGGTACATGAAATTATTTCAGGAACGTTATGGGAATCCAATAAACCTGATTTGTTTTATTACCTCACACGCAATGTATCGTTACCGTTGCAAAACGCGCGTAGGAACGGCAGCGCAGCGAGCCGTCGGCCGCCGAGTATTTCAACATCCATTGCTGATTTTTTATTTTAGATGTTTTATTTACATAAATGGAGTGCTGCGTACAGATAATGTAATTTAACATTGAAATAAGAAAATACGAAAAAAAAAAATCCTGAGAATATTTCCGGTGGAATATGATTCAGAATTAGGGGCTGAATGCACCCTGTTAGTTTATGGAGGGGTGTCCCTTACACTCTGTGCATGCACCTCTGCCTAACCCGTCGTGGAATACAGGCGTGAAGTTGAAGTTATGTCAAATACCATCGCCAAATATGGCTTAAATTTTCCAGTATTCATTATCAAGTCAAGACATATTAAGGCAGAAAATTCAACGACGATACATAAGTAAATTCTTCACCAAAAATTTTAACAGAATTTTAAACAACCTCCTTCAGCTGAAACAAGTGACACATCGCAGCGGGGGTGGCACACTCCGAATATAAATTATTAAAATATAGTTCGGAATTCATTCGGGGAAGCTCGTGGATGTTCGCCAACCCGGGGTGAGCAGTCACCCCCCTGCCTATAACTTATAAAATAGAGGGAATAAATAAAGACGTTTGTTTGTACTTCGAGTTGCAGTGAGGATTAAATATTTTCTTGGCTGTTGATTTATTTATAGAAACATATGGGAGTCGTTACCATCGGAATGAAACATCATCCCGTTGTTCATGTGAGGAAAAGTGTAGAAAAAAGGGGGAATTAATGAAGATGTATCTTTGAAATAAAGGTCGTGGGCAGCGCGAGTATTTTACGGAAGTTTTAGATGTAGACGATTTCGGAGCTTGCGTGGGATAAAAACAAGAAATGTTAACCTTTGGAAAAGAGAGAGAGACTTAGTTTTTCCTACGAAAATGGCGACATTTAATTAATTAATTTAACTCGGTTGTTTGTAACAGACATATTTAATATAGTAAAAATGTTTGCAGACTTTATCAAAAACGCGTTCATAAAAAAAAACATGTTTAAAAGGCAGAAATTGGATTATTGGCAAAGATTTAAAATATGCGAAATAAATCCCAAATACAATTCTTATTTCGAAATTACTTAGCAAACAGACTCAAGCACGCAACTGACTAAACGCTACAACCTTGATAGCTGTTATTCATGAATTTAAATACTACAACTGGCTGAAAATAATCAGTGATAAATGCCATGAATTAAATAAATGCATTATTACAACAATAATATTGCGACACAACAAAGACAATAGAACTTAGTCATAAGAACCATAAATGGTAAATCACGGTAAAATGGTAATTCACCATTGTAGTGGTAATTTTACTGCAGGGTCAAATGAAGGTTACATGCAACTAGGGTAGAAGGTAATTAATAAATCGGTGATAATTGATTTAGGTCTCTTTTTGTGGTAGAATGCAATAAGCGGGAAAAAGGCCAATTCTTTTTTTTTATTACTTTTTAGAATTTTTCTCCAAATGTTGTTGCTTTGAGCCGAATCAGGACTAGTGAGAGTAGTTCTGCACCGCATCCGATCCGAATCCGAGAAAGGTAGGTCCGAAGTAGCCATAGTACTATTTGTATGAGGGGTCGCGCACTATATCCGAATTTAGAAAATTCCCATTTCGGATCTTGAATTCGGATCGGATGCAGTGCAGAACCGCTCTGACTGTGCACTCATAGTCACCGAGTTGAGTTTTTTCTGTTTTTTGTGTGTGTGCCGTAACCTGGGTCAAGTAAATTTATTTTCTTCCTTTCTTTTTAATTCATATTCAACTCGAAAGGACGAACATTTTAAATCTGGTCCTAATTTAGTCAACAGCTGGTTAAATCATAAATTCCGTGTTTTGTTAATGTGCCTTTATACAAAATAACTTGTTGGGATAACAACACATTTTTTCAGAGGCAGCATAGAGAGGAAAGATAGAATGTTCGACGGTTACAATAATGGCCCAGTTCAAAGGGATTATATCAAACAATGACACAACTTACCAGCTGATAATTAGCAAGCAATTAATGTGATTGCGTTCATCATGAATACTTCACAAGGAGATGGTTTAAGGATAAAGTTTCAGTATAAAATGATATTGGACAATCTATGCAGCACAGTACAGCTTCTACTTTTGGATTGAAGTGTTATCAGTGAATATTGTGGAAGATCCTATAGGACAAGTAAGTAGAAAACAAAAATTTAAAAAAGCAGATTAATTTATAGTTCAGAATACCTCAGTATTAATTCCCGATAGCGGGAAAACGAACAGTAGAGTTATTCTCTAAACATCAATTTGATACTCGAACAGTGCTGGGGTGTAAATCTGCGATGATATAATTTTAAAACAAGTGTGTTCGCTTTTGAATTGAGAACAGGAGTTAGATCACCACCTCTTAACGCAGCAGTATTATTTTAATCTTACTTGAGTGTGGGAAAAAGATGGAGCTAGACGTCTTGTATAGCACCATCTCTTTCTCACACTGAAGTAACATTAAAATAATACTGCTTTGCCTTAGTGGTTGGCTCCCAGTCACTTCAATGAGGTTCGAAGTGAACTTTAAATATAGAATATTACTGTTAGTTGAAATCCGATTCAAAATCAAAAGACAGACAGATTCAAATTAGGCTGAGAGTCAGCAGTTTTTGAACGTCAAATTACATAAGACAGGCCCACAAAATGCCCGCCCTTCACCACTTCTTAGTGTTTTAGCTGGGAAGAAGTACGTAACAAACTCCCCAGTAGTGCAACAAATACAGCAGATTGGTTTCACAGTTATCTTATTATGTTTAAATATGTAGCTTCAGGCTACAGAAAAGGGTTTTCTTCGAAAAGCTCTCCGAACCCCTTCGCTATGATAACTTCATCTCAATATTGATAACGAAATGACTTACAACCTTTACATAACAAAGATAATGGAATTTTACTATCTGTTTTATTTATTTAATCTAAGTAAATTGTTTTTTTTTACAATTTTGAAATTAATTTTTGAAAATTGAAAGATGCTATTGAATTAAAAATGTTTGAAAAAATATGGAACGAAATGAAAATTATTCTGACATATAATACGTACAGAGAATGACTATTAAAACATTTCATTTTGTTTTATGAAATGAAAAAGTTAGGAATTATATTTCATATCGCAACATGCACCAGCTGGGAGACATAAAACATTTACCTCAGTTAAAATCATAAAGTTAAATGTTTTTTCATGTTTAATACTTACCGTCGGGTGCTAAAAATTTTTAGTTTTTTCCAGAGTCGGAATCACTTAAAATATTATGAGGATGTTTTAACTCAGTTTTTTGCTAAATAAACTTTTGAAATTCACTTACCTACGTACCTACCAAAACATCTTTTTTTATATCACCATCATCTTTTTAATTTTCGCGTAAAACATACCTGAAAAGAACAAAATAAACACTTGATTAAACAACATTTTCTCTTACAGTAATAAATAACTTAGACAATGTCTCTGAAAAAGATACCTTTTCTTTTATGAAAGTTATCAAGAACAGCTGTTTTGTTTTTATACGTATCATCTGCTAGACTAGACAAACCCATAATTTGCAGAAAAATCTCAAACTGAATTTGTTCAACTCAACATATAGTTTGTCAAATGTTACCAGACGGCGGTTATGGAACATCAGTTTTTGGGGATCACACTAAAACTTTCACAGTAATTTTACTTTATTTAAAAAAAAAACCTTTATTATAATTGGTATTACAATACATTGCACACAAAATAATAGAACAGCTAAGTTACAGTTATCATATCGCTAAAGGCGATTTCTATCAGCAAACTTTAGAAGTTGAAAGATTAATAAACAGTATAGATTTTCCAAAATCAAAATATTATACAAAAATCGGTGTTTAAGGTACAGTATGTAAAACCCGTTGTAATACCATATTAATTTCCGTATCACATACATTTCATCGGTCCAGAATTGTTATTCCAGCGGGGTAATTGCACTTACAGGAGCAATGGCTTTCATTTTGACAGTTCAACAACATTCATTGCGTTATTTACGTTGTTGAGCAGACAAATTTTTTGAACATATGAAGCAATGGATTAGCAATATACTTCAAAATCATTCAGATTGTGTTTGAAAGTGTGTTACGCAGGTGAAAAATCTGGCATGCTAGTTATATTGATGACCCAACAATCTAAAATGCCACATTGCTAATTTTTCTCTGATGTATTCCAGGATGAAACTCATCCTAGTAACCGTCGCCATCGTCCTCGCGTGTGTGCAGGCCGAGGAGTACTCCCGCAAGTATGACAATATGAACTTGGATGAGGTTCTGGGCAACAAGAGGATGCTGAATGGGTACATGAAGTGCACCCTCAACCAAGGACCCTGCACTCCTGAGGGCAAGGAGCTTAAATGTAAGTAGACTAACGCAGTTTTTATTGAGCCCACGTCTGTGTCACAAGCCGTGCGCCTGATGGTCACCATACGCAAAAATCAGGAACTTCCATAGAAACTTTCATGCCCTACTTATCTCCTTTATATGATGATTTTTGGAACGAAGTTCTTTTACGCGGCTTGCGGTAGAAGTAAACTGGCTGAAATCGTCACTAACGAAAAAGCGTTCATACTTGTATTTCCGCTCCATGCGACTGTCTTCTTTCGAATTTACACTTTCTCTCTCTCTTGATAGAGAGAGATAGAAAGTGTGAATTTGGTCAAAAAGAATATCCGATGGCAGCTACGAAAATTTTCAATTTTTTCGTCATGGGTGTCGTTTTCGTAGTTTTCGAGGGTGTTTCTAAAGCCGATAGTGAAGTCAAAATGTAAATCCAAGATGTCTGACAATGAATGAATGAATTTCAGATTTTTTTTAGTAGAAGATCTTACATAAAAATCGTTATGACCTGAGACGTGGCTACTCTAACGCGTTATTGGATAACTATACCACTGGACTGTATAAGATCTACAGATTTTCCATTTCTACAGCATGATGATCTACTTGCCTAATTTCATGAACATAAAGCAAACTTATTAGAGCATTTATCTTCCCGTTCGAAGCAATGTGATCACTTAGCCAAGGCTCTGGAGTACCAAAGTCTACGTAGATTAATCTGGCGAGTTCCCTAGCCTTAGGTTTGATCCTAATGGATACGTTTTAGAATAACTTAGATAAAATTAAAATAAAACTACTTCAGCTGCATGTAGGTTAATTTGGTTTAATTTGGTTTTGGGTTAATTTGGTTTGGTGAGAAATATTCTTATTCAACCGTAAGTTCTGCGAATATTTACGACATCACCTCTTTTTTACCCACAATTACAACAGGATTTATAATAAAATATCATTTTCATTACCACAGATTACATTTCCGACGGTCTCAAGACTGGGTGCTCCAAATGCTCTAACCGTCAACGCAAGGGAATCAAGAAGGTGATGAAGCATCTGATCAAGTATGAACCTGAATACTGGAAGCAGGCAGTAGATAAGTACGACCCCCAGAAGGTATATACCAAGAAGTACGAGAAGGAAGTGTACTCCTGGGAGTAAATATTTTGAATATGGAACAAGATGGCGGCAATTGCGACGGTTGTCAATAGAGAATGGTATAGAATTTATTTATTTATGCGAGGATAGTGGACAAAGGTATTCATAGAGTAATATTGCTAATGGATAGTAGTAGATTTTATGACGTTAGTATCATAAATTACTATTGAAAAATATGGATCTCAGCCGCAGGTATGGTTTCCAGCACAATACAGAACGTTCTTTGACTAATTATTATATGTGGTACCCATTTATTATTTAGTTATATATCAAAACAATAAATATAAAAGTTACTAATGTAAGATTTATCAAGAAAAGCATGAAAGAACTTTTGAAATTTCGTTAATTCGATAGTCACTTACTTTATGCTACGGAGGGAAACGATTGAAAGTGAATAAGTGTCGCAATTAACCCAAGTTTATGACCATCCCGATTCAAGCAATTCGCATTTAGGATAATAATTATGATCTTCCGGCGTTTCCTTAATTAATAGTTGTTTCACTGTTATTGCCTCTTTTAGGTAGTTATATTTATTTTCCGCTCTCTGCTTTTAAAAGTCTCATTTGATGTTTATTGAAAGTTAATTTCTGTAATTTCTGCTTTTTCTTTTCTATCGCTAAAAGAAATTATATACCTACTTAATTTTTTACTATTCGAATCTACATATTATTCGTTTATTTATGTAAACTAAGAAAACTGCTCTTCTTGTGATATTGTAAATTAATATTTCATTTATTGTGCCTTTGTTGTTACTTAGAAGTGTACTTATGTAACCACTGTTCTGTATTTATTATTAATTTATTAACAATAAAAAGCATTGTAAAAATATTGAAAATTTTCATTCACAGCCTTTAAAAATATTCGTAAAAGAAAACATTAAATTTCACACTGCAAGATTTTAATATTTTTCAATCTTTCACGAAAGAGGCACAAGACAAGAAACTCTGAAATTATTCGAAATTCCAAACGAACATTTTAGAATTCCAATACTCCAGCATTCCGAATTTTTTAAAACAACGCAGTTTATAACCAGCCAGTGAAATAATATTTTATGAATCCATTAATTATTACAATTTCCCGCTAAACACCAAAAAAATTTTAATGCCCAATCAGTTTTAACAAATACAGCCTTATGAAATAATTTCACGCCAGTTTCAATAGGCTTCCGTTACCAAAAAGTTTGTTAGACAAACAATCTTTGAACTTTGACATTTCAAAGGCAATTTAAAAATGTTCTTGAATTTCTTACTGGAGCCTATCGCAAAGGAATAAAGACTTAATTGTTAAAGGGAACAGAATTTATAATCGCTTAGCAGAACAATGTTAAACTTAAATAACGGCAGAATTTAGTGTTTACGAGACTAGTCACTTCCAGGGCTTTATGCGCTCCCACACAAAGCTGCGATGCGATGCGAATTCGCAGTTTTGTGTGGGAGCCCTACAATTTTCTGTTTTCTTCATTAGGTAAGAACGTTCATAAGTTTTGCTTCGTCAAATTTATATCGGAAAACACTGTTTTGATCCATTTTTTTATTATAACGTAAACGATTATAATGCGTGCGGAAAGCGATAGAGGTCGTTTATGACCTATTACATTTTCAGGTTGTTTCGTAGTAAAGTCCCAAAGTCCCGCTAGTTACTTACATGAGTACTTAAAATTTACTCATAATTTGAAAAAAAAATCCATAAAAATGTGACAAACATGAGCACTCTTATCAAAATGCCCCATTTCCTACTAATTAAATAAACAAAACTACGCCCGAATTTCATGTAAGATATACTTGAATTTCACGTCAAATCGCGTGTTCCATTAATATTATTTGACCAAGCTGTGCTACTAACATGTGTTTTCCATTATTATAATTAGGACGGAAAATAGGCAATCACTAAATCTATCTTCGGAGAGAACAAGCTACACCTTGTTTTTGTATAGATAGGTGCCAAGGTCAAGCTAACTTATAATAGTGTGATAAGAAATGAGAATGAATTCTTATTATAGAATTAGAATTGAGCATGAGAAATGTCGTGGTGGCTCAGTGGTTAAGGACCTCTCCTCTCATGCCCTTGGTTGTTGGTTCAAATCCGGGCAAGTACCAATGTGACTTTTTCAATTCATAATTATGTACTTTCTGCGTTTATCTTGGACATTATTACTGATATCGGTGAAGGAAAACATCGTGAGGAAACCTGACCTTATAGTTAATAAAGTTTGAAATCACCAACACGACTTGAGCAAACGTGGTGATCAATGCTCGTGTGCCTTCTCTGTATGAGAAGAGGCCTTTGCTTTGCAGTGGGCCAATAATAGGCTGGTATTATTATTATGACAAATCTAATCCCGGGTACACATTGGTGAAACGTAACATGAAATGTAACATAAATAAGCCGTCCAAAGTGCAATGCATTTGTACTATCGAGGAAACTCACATCTGACCAATTTGAAAACGAAATCCCGTGCACACGATGACCATACCTATTAGCAAGAGGCACTATAGCAGCCGAGCGCTGCAAGCAAGAATAGTCCTTCCGGGGTTTAGATGTTCGTTTCTCCCGTGGTACCTGGCATAATAACAATGCGCTGGTGACAGAGAAGTTGTGAAGTAATTGGTAGTTATTTATCACCCGCAAAGGGCCCGCGTGATGGATTACGGCCCAACCACTCTCACAGAGGTGGCCTGTGTCCCAGCAGTGGTACATTATAGCTTGTGTTGATTAAGATAATTTATACTGTCCGCCTGATTGGTACATTTCAGGTTTAACTACCAAACAAGGCAGAGCATTTGAATAAAACAATGGTAAAAAAAAAAACAAAAGAAAAAACACTCATTGTCTCTGAAATTGAACATTCAGAACTTTTTAAATTTCCGCAGTCGGGTTATATTACAGCCATAATAAATTTAAACGGAAACAGAAGCAAAAAACACCCGCTTTATATTTGTTAAAATATAAAGCGTATGAAAAATCTACGTTTTTTAACTACATAATGTATTTACCCGGGGGTTTGTAAGCTACGACTCGTTTTACAAAGCCATTGTGGATCTTGCACACAAGTTTATTGTGTACCTGGTGAAATGTAGGAACAATTTTATTTAAACAACATAGTAACGGATTTCGTTTGTTCATTTCTGTACGTGGTGTATTCAGGTGTTTGATTCTAGTTACCGTATCGTATCTTTGGCATTATTGAAGCGTATATTCTGATGAGCTTCATGGTTTGGAATTCTTATCTTTCATCTTATTCTCATTCACTTTTAATTCTTCTACAAACTAGACATAATAACATTAGCTAACGGCCGAACCCAATAACCTATTTTCAGTAAAAGACAGATCGCTATTGATGGTAGACAGTATAATTCTATCTGTCCTTATGTCAGGCCGGTGAGATTCCATAATCTCTTATAGATTATTGGGACATTAAAACCATAGATAGATAGGTTTTTCTATCTCCAGTATGCCAAAACTAGTGATAGATAGGTTATTGGGTTCGGCCGTATATTGCTAATCGTGGGTGGGCGCTGATACCTATAACTACAAGATATTAAGTTATCTTAGCTTAACAACTTCCCTGTCCCATACAACGCATTTTTCACAGTTTTTTCTTCTGATGAGTTATATATAACATTCTTATATACCATAAAATATAATTTTCATAATTACATGTAGATTTATCCTATTTTGGTTATTTTATGACTCATTGTGATTCATGGACGTAGGGCGAAAACTTCTCTCGTGAGTCATATATGACTCATTGGACAGGGAAGTTGTTAAGTATTAGCTGCAACTCTAACATGCAATTGTACTAACCTTGAAGCCTATTTATATTGTAAACCATATCTTTTATTTGAAGGTGCACATAAACTATTTTTTTTTCTTCCGTGAACTACTTTTATAATAAAGAAATCATCATCGATAGCAGTTCACTGTTAGATAAATAAAAACTGGTTCTGACTTCCTTGTAAGTTTTTTCTTCTCTTCTCAAATGTCAGGTCAAGTATCAGTTACAAAGATTTGTCCTTAGAAATTAACCTTCCCAGTTTTTTTTTTTTTTTTAGAAAAGGATACACTTCACAGATGACACACAATATTACTTTCACGTCCTAAATAGGACGTAATGTACAGGAATAACGTAACGTTATAGGAATTCAATGGCAGACCACTAATCCTATCGCCTTCCATCATCACGGCCTCTTCCGATATTACCGGTCTAACCTTTCGAACGCAACTTGACGAAAAAACGTATATTTTTTACCCACGTCGACTATCCTTTCCGTTATCGATCGACCTCCTAAAGGTCTGTAACAATAGAAATTTAATTGTGTGTCATAACATGACAATTGAAGGTAACAGCCCAACCCCGGAGTGTTAAGGAAACTCATTTTTTGTAGAAATATATACGTAATATCCTTTTAAGCTGAATGAAAAAGACTTACGTAACCCTGTTTTGTTTTTGTGCGTTTTAAATTGATACAATAATCTTAACATTTAGTAGAGGCGTTTTCCTTCAGAATATACAGGGCAATTTTTTAATCACTAGCCAAATTTTCACAGGGTGATCTACCCATGTATATGAACAACTTACACTATGGGATCAACTCTGAAATCGCGACAAAAAAATCAGCTGTTTCATACATTATGGCCGAGTAGGTATTGAACTTTTGCATGAAACAGCAGATTTTTTTTTCGTGATTTTAGATTTGGCCCCACAGTGAAAGTTGTTAATATTCATGGGTAGAACACCCTCTGAAAAAGTTAGCCGGTTATTGAAAACTAACCCTGTATAAATCCTATTAAAACACTTCGGGCTTCAGGTGTAATTTTCGATAATTCACATTCACCTACAATAAAGGCCTATTTAGTTTATAAATACCCTAAATAATTTAGCTAACAGCAATTTTATCGGGCACCGCGGATATCACGCAGCGTTTTAGGGTTAAATAGTATTTCGCGTGCCTATCCCAAATAGTGGGATCACGAACGTGACATAAATAGCGACCAGTTACCCTAAGATTTTACCTTGTAATAGGTACGGTCAGTAACAGAAGAAGATTAACACTGTTACTTTTGCATGTGAAATCAATAGACTCTAAATTATTAGTACACTACTTTTCAGTATTTCATGTAATAGCGCTCTAAGTTTTTATCATCGGAATTTGACAACTGTCCACCATATTTTTTTTAACATAAATTGTGTTAAAAAAACTGAGGTGTTAATCGACTTTTGTTGCTGACCGTACCACGTTATAGGGTGAATAGCCTGAAATTATTGCCTCGATTATAAATATAAAGTTTGTAAGAAAGTAGAATTATGTGCGACTACATAAATTATGTATTGAAAGCAAATGAAATTTTTTTCCGTATGAAGTAATAAATTTAATGATTGAACTAAAACTACAGTACAACTATTATTGATTTCTGGCTTAACATTAAAGTATAATAATATAATAAGTATATTAATATTTACGATACGGCAGTGACGCGTCCTTCCGCGAAGCTGTCTCGAGCCAAAGAGATCTGACGATTGTGTCGAACACTGAACGATGACCGATTGTTGGATCTGTCAGTTGATTTTGATAATTCGACTAGCTTCACTCAGTTGACGTTTCCTGATAGTACATTATTATATCAAATGTCAAATTGTAGGTACATTACATGAAAGGTGGGTATACCTACTATAGGTACACTGCTGCCTTACCCTTCTGGATAACAAGGCGTGATGTTATGTTATTACATGATACGTATTTTTTGGACGTACACTAGATCGAATTTCGTTACCACTGCCTGTAGCAAGTCTAGGGACTAAGAGGAAAAAAATATGGAAAATCTGATGATGAGATACTTTTACCCGATATTTTACACTTCACGAGTTGAGGGAAAAGAGCGAAAAAATGAATAATAGAATGTTCCGTTTTTCTTGCTGTCGATTCACTTGTTTCTTTTTGTGTTTGTGTTCTTATTTTTTGCGTCATGTTTACCGCAAATAAACTTAGTGTATTTCTTTTCTTTTTTCGGTGGGATCTTAGAGCGAGATCAAAAAAAATACATCGAAAAGTGAAGTGCTTTTGACCTCTGGCCCAAACGTCAAACACTAAAGAGATAGAACTGATAAACTGGTACATAATCCTAAAACCCGCAAGCAGTTTGACTTAGGTCTAATTTAAGATCAATAATAACTAAAACTGAATCATCATCATCTGCCTGCCTTTTCCCAACTGTGTTGGGGTCGGCTTCCAGTCTAACCGGATGCAGCTGAATATCAGTATTTTACATGGAGCGACTACCTATCTGACCTCCACAACCCAGTTACTGGGTAATACGATAGCCCTTGGTAAGACTAGTTGTCAGACTTTCGGGCTTCTGACGACCCGTAACGTTTGTCAAATATCTACGAATGACAGCCGGAACCAACGGCTTAACGTGCTTACCGAGGCACGGAGGGGTCTTGGTATGTAAAGATGATCACCCATCCACGGAGCAACCGCGGCAAGCGTAGCTTAACCTGATCGATCGACCCGTGTGACTATTATTACATAGCCACAAGCCCCTCCAATAATTAAATCTAAATGTAGTTCCTAAAAACCGTTTATGTACCCAAGACATGGAAACGTTAAGTCGAAGTTTTTGACGACTAGCTAAAACGTCAAACTCTAAAGTTTAAATTAATACAGAACTAAGGCAAATAGTTCTAAAACCCGCAGGCCGTTCGACCTAGGATCTAAATTAAGACCAATTAAAGCTAATAGTTAAACCGTTTACCTCTAGAATTAAGTTGAAGACTACTCAGTTAATTGGCAGTAAGTCTTGGGTACTTCAAATGCTGCACAAGTCAAAGACTTGACTCTTGAGGTTAAGTACTTTTTCGCACGCTCTGCTTAGGACACGGTTTTTAGTCGCGTGAGTATTTTCAACTGTAGGTACAAACAGTTGTGTCTGTGAAAATAAGGATCCCGATATTAAAATACTATTTTTTTTAACATTAGGATTGCTGTTATACATTTAGATTTAAATATTATGTATTTATTTAATTTCTTTTTAAATTTCATTGCATGCTGCACCGGCTGACGTCATCACGTCAACGCCGGCTGTCGCTGAAAACCAGCCCTGGGGCTCTGTCTCGCATAGGGTCGCAGCATTATGCTGAGCGATGACCGTTTTGTGTGGATGTGACGCATATTTTCCCCCAATTTGTTTCTTTCTAATATATATACAACATCCCGACATCGACCGTCGGGCAGTAGCCCACCAGGTCTCTCCTGGTGGTGACGATGTCCTTGGAGTCTCCTTCAGCTGACTGATGGTGAATGATAAAACAGCACATTGACAATTATTTTTCAAAGCGGTTAGAGATTGTATTTAGCGAAATAGCCATTACGCGGCTCGCATGCGAGATAGGTTATTCATCCGTTTTTTGAAGAATTTGCAGTAAGTGATAAAAATGGCAGCGAGACGCGCGCATGCGGTGCAAAGACTACTTGAACCTCGTTCGATTTTCTGGTGCGTTCGTTCGCACGTGAACTGACTTAACAGCGAGTGAATGATCTAAAAATAATCGCTGATTGGGCGAATAATCGGCGCAAACATCTGGCATAGGTAACTGTTGGGCCGACAATTATTTACGTTTCCCTGTGTCAAATAAGGACCAAATTAACTTGACTACCTATGAATATTCCAGCACGTGACCACTCTACATACCTCCACATTTTTTTTTCCTCTAAAACCATAAAACTGCCGTCAGTAAACTGTCAATACGGGTTAAATTGCCGTGAGACAGACCGGAACGATTGACGCGCATGGCCGATTCCGATGCGAATCAACCCAATCACCCGAGTGGAAGGACCAGGATTGATTCCCTACTAATTCTAAGATATTATAAAGGAATCATTTGATTATCTTGTCTTGAAGATTCAATATTGGTTTTTAAATTGAAATTGCAAGGGTCTCAATGGAAAATATAGGTTTTATGGTGATCTTTATTATTCTTTTATCAAATCGTGTCTCGATTTGATTTTTTTTTATTAAATAAGGATTTTTTAGTACCTGAATCTGATATAATTTATTTGCATTGAATGAGGCACAAGCATTACAAAATGTTCACGATACATAGACATGTTAAGACATGCAAAAATACTTAAATTCAAATTAAAGACATTTAAATAATTTATTATCTATACAAATAAATAAAATTTAAGTGTCTATTTGTAATTTCAAAACAACAGCTTTTTACTAAATGCATATGATAGTATATACGACAGTTATAACGAAAAGGCAAAAAGCAATTTTGAAAATTTTGTCTGTCTGTTTATTCCGGATAATCTCTGCAACGTCTGGACCGATTTTGACGGAACTTTCACTGGCAGATAGCTTATGTTATGAGGAGTAACTAAGTGTTATTTTATTTTAGAAAAATAATTAGGGTTCCGCGCAAATAAATTAAAACCCACGAAATCGGAAACGGCTGGACCGATTTTGACGGGACTTTCATTGGCAGATAGCTGATGTTATCAGGGCTAACTTAGGGTACTTTCATTTCAGAAAAATAATAAGGGTTCCGCGCATAAAAAATAAAACCCATGTTATTGTGAACATAATCTGATTCAAATCCCTAAGTATTGACATCCACGCGGGAAAGCCGCGGGCTTGCTAGTTGTAAATAAGTAAACTTATATAACAGTTATTCTGTAACTTGAAACCCCCTCAAGGTGAAGGCCTCTTCCAAAGCTGCTGAAAAACAAAGCTGATGGTGGCGCGTGTGTTGGATCATTCGGTTCCCGACAAAATGGTTGAGCTGGATGGTGCTGATCCACGCGTCATGTTCGTGAACGGGCGCCGTCAGTGGAGACTGGTCATCTCTTAGCTGCCAGGGCTTATTTTTAATCTTATATTTTGAATTGTTTTTAATTATCTATTTTTTACATTGTTCTCACATATAGAAGCAACAAGAACAATGTACCCAGGATTTTGTAACAATTTTGATTTAAAAGAGTGTCCATGGAGTTTCTTGCCCATTCTTCTCCATAGAGATCTACGTTTTGGAATGGGCGACTAGCTTCAATTTTCTGACTAACTGACTGACTCTTTAACAATTCAAAAGTGCCTGTAATTGGTTTAATTGAAATAAATGCTTTGAGTTTGAGTTTGAAAGAATGTCATTTTTCTCGTTCTTAAGCTATTTTGGTCCAGCATTTTTTTTTTTGCCTTTGTAGCGTATGCCCTGTGAGAGAGTACAGTTACTCTACTCTAAATATTTACAGTACGCTACTACCCAACATGCAATCTTGCTTAATACACTTTCCAATTATACCAACAAACAAGCCTTGCCAAATTAAATCCCTACATCTATGAACATGAACACAACATTCTACAGGTATGTTGTAATAAATTACTAACGACAGCCCGCGGCAATGCTGACGTAGAATTAGAAAGTAAATATTTAGCCTTATCCCCCCCCCCCCCCGTCTATTGGGAAGAGCATACCACTCGACATTTCCCTTGGGAAATGAGTTTCCGCAATGAAGGAAATTGTCACACAGTTGGAATTAAAAGTTCAAAGTACAAGACGGATAGATAGATAAAATACTCTTTATTATGTACACCATAAAAATAAAAGGCATTTGATGGCAACACTCAGTATTAATTTGCAAGAATTTTCTTAAATTCCTGAATGTTAACAGATTTTGTTTTGGAAATTCAGACATTTAGAGAAATGAAAGATAGTTTTCTGTACCATTTATAACATAAAATCACATAAAATAAAATCGTGTTTTATATTTTATAACACACAAAAATGCTTATTAAAACGAGCAACTGTGCGAGCTACGCCGTAGCACCGCTCGTAGCAAAGCGTAGCCGGGACGGTTAGCGATCGTAGCCTTTTGTGAACTAATAATTGGACATGCGAGTTTAGTTACTAAACTAAGCCGAGTGTATTTATATAAAGTTTTTTTACATGCTATATTTAATCATACCTACAGAAGAGTCAGTACGAGGTACAAAAATCTTTTTCGTTACTAAAACCAATAAATGGGTTAGCTAGAATCACCTGTATTGGTTAAATGATATTCGAAGAAGTTCCCTAAAGCTGGTTGTAAACAAGCTTGGGTACCTGACTGACCTACAAAAAGAAAATCCCGAACACAAACACGCGTGTAGCTTTTCCCATTACCAAATGACAAATATTGACGGAAATTGGTTCCAATACTGCAGTGATTTATTAAACCATACATAAGCTTTCACTTCATAAATTATGTTTACCTACGAATATTAACTATACGTAAAGAATGGTCAATAGCGGTTCACTTAGCTTTATTCAATAGTCAAGTCATAGGCCGATATCTATAAACGTTAGAGACTGAGTTCGTTCTATTCGTCGCTCGTTTCTATCTCTGTCGCACAACTGTCAAATAACAAGTGCAAGATAGAGACACGAACATGTCTAAGTTAAAATACGAGCGCACGTTGGCACGGACGTAAATTTTCGCGGCGGGATTTTATCGCGCACTGGATTTTCAGCTCTCGGTATTGAGCCGAGCGTTGAAAATCCAACTTAGTGCATCCCAACGCGTCGAAAAAATACACTGTTGGATCTTCAACTCTCGGCGTTAAGCAGAGCGTTGAAAATACAGTGCGCGATAAAAAATCGCCCGTGCAAACCTGGGTTAATAGATCTCAGCCATAGTACACGGATAGCTACCAAATTCCTGGCTGGTTTGCATGAAGCAACTCACAATGGAATGTATCAAAATTCAGACTTCTCAAGGACAATTTCTGAACATAATCCATAATAACATGTAGTGTTCTTTTTTATAACAATATCTACAGATAACATTAAAAGTTACCCCCTTATTCATAAACGTTGATTAAAGTTAAATGATGATTAAACGTCAAAAAATCTATGGAAAACCAGTCGTTAAACATTACTTAACTTTAAGCAGCGTTTATGAATAAGGGGGATAGTGTGTAAATAAATAAATTACCCAGGACAGCTTTAGATAAAGAAATACACATAAATCTTGAATTTTAGTTGAAAACTAAGCACTAACAAATAACTATAGTCCGTTCGCGTTAAGAAAATAGTGAGTCATCGTTGTCCGCCGGCCTAGCCCCGACCCTCGACCAATTAGGTTGCAAAAAATTAGAAAGATAAGTTCACAGTGACCAGTTGACGGCAGATCTTTTGACGAAACGGTTGTGTCTATTGTGCGTTACCTACATACAATAATAAAAATTAATATCTCGCCTGTTCGTAAGAATACAAGTGGATCGGTAATTCATAGTGGAGAAAGAAGGTGATTTACAATGTTTTAAAGTACTTTAAAATGTGTGATTTAAATGTGACTATGGAGAGCACAGTAATAAAAACAACTGATTAAAAATATTACTAATGACTTTAGTTTTAATTTAAGACAATTAATTTGATTTTTATCCATTAAACTTAATGTTTTGAAACATAAATTGTTTAAATTTTTACTCCATTGTGAAAAAACACCTTAACACTGCAGTTGCACTGATGACTCACTATTTTCTTAATGCGAATGGACTATAATACGAATCGTTGAAAAAATACGCTGTTGGCAGTAGACTTCTCCCACTATAATTTATTGTCAAAAATACAAGGTTATTTTAAATAAGCTAGCTAAACTCCGTAGACGCGATGGGTGGATGGGATATCCAGACACGATAAAATAAAACGATTTGACGTTTTTTTTTTTTTTGGAAGGCCACCGACAGCTGTTAGAGTTGGTTCTTGAAGTATGAGTTGAGAAAAAACTGTGTTCTTATGTGTTATCGTGTTTAGATATCGATACCCATCACGTTTGTAAAGTTTACATACAAAAACAGATTTTTTAAACTGATATTTCAATTGACTACAATAACTCGATGACCCCACAAAAAAAATCATCTAATCAATTTATTGATTGTTTTGTCATGTTTAGATATCGATACCCATCGCGTCTGCGGAGTTTAGCTAGCCAATTTAAAATAACCCTGTATAATACTTTAACAAAAATGGCGAAATGTGAGTACAAAGGGGTACTGTAGGTATAACCTCTGCGTTACCGTTCGGGGAAACAAGGCGAGATGTTACGACACTTAAGTAACTAAGAAACTTTATAAGACAATTAAGTAGCTAAGAAACTTCCAAATGGAAGTTTCCAAAGGAGAGGATATCCTCTCATCCTTCGACAGTTGTATTTGACAAGCCCATTGGCTCATGAGCAACCACCCTGCGTGGCAGCACACTCAACCTAAATTAATCGCCCCTCTGTGACCCGCCTTACATCTACGTCACTACCATAGTGTTGTAGCTACTACGACTAAGAAATATCCCGCGGGGTTCCGGGAATAATACTTTATGAACTGCATTCTTGGAATTTTATTTTTATGCTTATTTTCCTTCGTATTATGTTTACTGCTTCAGTACGAGGGAAATATTCAAAGAATTTTGAATATAAATTCTACAGGACTAGGTTTTTCAAGTAAAATTCTTATGCAAAATATTTTGTATCTGTTTTGTTTTAAAACTAGCTATGCTTTATTTTGCACGTTCTTGAAAACCAAGCCTTTAATTCAAGGCAAAAATTCAGGTACCTAAGTCCTTGATGAAAGGCATATGCATCTAAATTTCGAGTAACATTTTCGTAGGTGATATTAATAGTGTTATTTGGCTCCGAGATCTCTTAAGACGTTTCGATTGCTGGACCTTTAAGCCCACGTTTCAAATGACCCTAATTTATTGCAATCTCAAAGGATCTTGGGCGATGGAAACGAAACTATGTACTAGAGCTTCCTTAAATATTACTTTAGTATATTTAGGCATTTTGTGGAAAGGATGGCCAAGTGAGAAACTTGTACCTTACTTGGTCATCTTCTGTGCAAAGTGCTTCAAACTTAAATAATAATAATAATTCAAATAAATCACTTACTAACACTAGCTATAAGGTATTACTAACATTATGGATCTCTGTTGTCTTAATAAAGAAATTTCTTGATTTGATTTAGTAGACCTTTAAGCAGATTTCTTTCCTCAATCCGCATAAAGGACGAAATGGATTTGGGTGAAAGACCCACAAACGGATCATGACCTCATCATGATCACATCTGTACATCAGGGTACATGAAGAAATTATCTTAGTTAGAGCAATAGCTACGCATAAATATTATATGTACCAATACGTCGCTCAAAATAAATTTCCCTACATTAGCACACATATTAAGCAAGCACGATTTCCGCACCACACAAACCACACATCCCGTGAGTTCCCAACACTACCTCTCTCTAGAGATGCTATCGGCTCACCATTACGTACGTAAACATAATTGAACACTACTTGATGGATCACACAAGTTACAGCGCTATAACACGGATGGTTCGGGATACGTTCATAATTAATTCATGTATGTCAGTGTATATTATGTTAGGTTAAGATAAACGAATAAACTCTACGGCCCTATTTCACCTACGATTAGCAACTACTCACTGGATAAATTCAAAAATGGAATAGAATTTGTATCTGCCAAGTAAGTTAATAGGAACTTAATCGTAGGTGGTGAAACATTCCCTAAAACTCACAGAATACATACCAGTAGATTACGTGTATATCTTACCCGAAAGAGTACAGGTGTATATGTCTGCCACATTTCGCCAGTTATGTTTAAATCCCATGTAATAGGGGGCGAGCTTATTGCCATCAATTGGGCAAAAATCCAGGCTGCTGCTGAGAAATTCCAAATGGAAAACCCAATAACACTTTGCCCAACCCGGGAATCGAACCCAGGACCTCATGCTCAGCAGCAACGCTTGCGACCACTAGACCAACGAAGCAGTCAAATTCAAGTCCCAAATAAAAAGAAAATAATTTATGATTTCTACAAAAAGAAGTTCTAAGAAAAAATGCCAAGTCTTAGTACGTTAGGAGTTCTAAATCCGTTGAACGCAATTTTTACTTCAAATATCAACAGATTCTAAACTAGGGTCCTTTGAATTTACAGCTGAAAACGTGCATAAAGGACGTTATAGGATTAGCTTCATTCCGATACCAAGGTTGGTATGTAAACAGCTTTTACATAAGTACGTAAATAATTCGTAGCTTTTACAAGTTAACTGGTAGATATTTACTTAGAACCAACATGAGACTGAATTTTGATAGAAATTCAATTAATTCCAATATTCTGACATGAAATGGCATGGAATGGCATTGACTTATTTATAAATATTATAAAATAAGGTTGTTTTTCGTGTCTATCCGTGTGACCGCGTTGTTCTTCTAAACTATGCAACGGATTTTGATGCAGTTTTCACTGTCATTTGGACAATTTCTTCCGGGAGGTTAATGTGTTTAATACATTAATAATAAACTTGCATTTTATATAGAAATCTTGATGTTTTGTGAAGTCGCTAGTGCTGTATAAGCAGCTTTTTTACTGAACCTACTTCTCTTTACACTAATCTCGACTAACACTCCATTGCTCAGTGAACCAAACGAAATAGCTCTTCAAACCTTTACTTCAGAATAGACAAAAACCAGTAGGTACTCGTCCGAAATCATCCAAGTGAAACTCCAGTGTCTTATCCAGACTGCAAAATAATTCAAGCAAGAACATAGCTTAGTAAAACAAGCTGTAAGCTGTACGTACTTGGAATATTTTAGCTAAAAACGAGCGCCATGAAAACTTTAGCGAAAATCCAGACGCAGAGGAATGCGGTTTGAAAGTTTAAATAAAGAATAAACCAGCCGCTTTTTATGAAGAAACTTTTTTAAGGTTTAAAATTGGAAGGAGTTCTATCAGACATCATTCTATGGTTTTTAGAAGGAAAATCATGCTGCTAATAGCATACTCTGATCTTTCGAAATGGCAAAATCAGTACCTACCTACTTAAGTTATAAAAAAAAATAAAAGACTTACAAAATCGTAAATTATAATTCGCTATGTGCTTGCCAAAAAATCAGTCCTATAAACAAAGAGAATCCTGATAATAATAGGTAGGGGAAAAAGTTTCTTCGCATTTTTTAAGAAAATTCAAAACATTTTTTAATATAGTTTATTCACATTTAACTAAAGTATGTAGGTACCATTTTGTTCGATAACTTTTTGCCATCTTGTAGGTAGGGACATGATCCCATTGCTATAGAAATTTTGGGACTTCTGATCAAAATACCGCGACAAGTGGTTTTGGCAGTCCTCTCGTGATGTTAACCTGACACTGCCTAAAGAATTCTGAAGAGACCGAAACAGGTGGAAATCTAAAGGTGCAAGGTTAGGACTATACGGCGGATGCATTAACACCTCCCAGCCAAACTCTCTTAATTTTTGCTGAGTGGCTAAAGATGTGTGAGGTCTAGCGTTATCATGATGAAAAACCACACCCCTTCTGTTGATTAATTCCGGCCGCTTTCTCTCAACTTCTTGCTTTAATCTCATCAGTTGTTCGCAGTAGAGTTCAGAATCGATGGTCCTGCCTGGTGGTAACAGCTCATAATGAATAATGCCCTTCCAATCCCACCACACACACAGCATCACCTTGTTGCGAGTTAACCCGGGTTTCGTCACAGTCTGTGAAGCCTGACCGGCCTTTGACCACGACCTTTTTCGCACGTTCTTGTCTTACGTGATCCACTTTTCATCACCAGTTATCAGCTTCTTTAAAAATGGTTCGGTTTCATTACGTCGTAATAAAGAATCACAATTAGTTCATTAGGTTTCTTTCAGTGAGCTCGTGAGGTACCCAAATATCGAGCTTTTTTGTGTACCCAGTTTTTTTCAAATGCGCCGAAACTGTTTTGTGGTCAATTCCCAGTTCTTCAGCTACGTCGTAACTACTGATATACCGATCTTGCTCCACTTTTTCAAAAATGGCATCCATTTTATTCGTAATAGGGCGACCAGAGCGACGTGCATCTTTACATCAAAATTTCCGGATTGAAAACGCTTAAACCAAATTTTTTGCTACTCTCACAGACACTGCACCAGGTCCATAAACATCGCAAATTTTTTTCGCGGCTTGCGTTG
Organism: Fissipunctia ypsillon; assembly: GCA_947568875.1. Lineage (NCBI taxonomy): Eukaryota > Metazoa > Arthropoda > Insecta > Lepidoptera > Noctuidae > Fissipunctia > Fissipunctia ypsillon. The sequence continues at coordinate 5,417,923 of OX387659.1, read as the reverse complement.
CATTTTTACCTTTTTTGTAGTAAAATTTTAAAATGTATCGAATTTCTTCATTAGATTCACTCATCTTGACAGTACGAAAAACAAATGAAAATCACACATTTTCCTAATTTGAATTTGGAAGTATGTTCTTTAAAATTTAAACTTTCAATGATACCAAAACCAGCCAGATACAAATAGTATAGCCAAAGAGATTTTATTACAAGTTCATACATACTATAATGCGAAAAGACTTTTTCCCCAACCTAATATAATTAAAATATATTAAGCCATTTTGCAAAGAGGAAATGAAAACATCGTAATATCCATTTGCAATTTAACTTATTTACTTTAATTAATATCCGCACAAAACGTGCATATCCGTGATTAAAATGTGAATTCATTAATTTCATTTATTTTGGCTCAACGATTCACATTTTTGGAAATCCTTCAGTGACGATGACGTCATGGAATTTAAAGACCAATAAGGTTCAGTATTGAATGGTCTCAGCATTGAGAAAATGGCGAAACCCATTTCGGGTTGGGTAAATCGCCAATTTAGACCTTCTTGGCGAATACCCCTAAAGGCAATTGACTGCCACGAGGAAATAAAAATAAAAGATTTTTGGGGCCCGTTAAAATTGCTTGAATAAGCATTTATTTTACTACCAGCACGTTTCTAAACAGTTTTTGAAAAAAAAACAGCATTTTTCCTGCACATTTGCAAAAAAAATATGATATTCAGACGAATTTCAGCCCCAGATTTTTTTTTCACGTTTTATAAAACTGAACAAGGAGTTTAGAATACAATCCGCGAGAAAATTCAAACCTCCATCGTCGAAAGCTGCAAGTTCCAATTTCGAAAAAGAAAAATCTAACAAAATTCGAATATAGAACGACCGAGTTCTGATAACTTTTTAACGCTTGCATCGACTAGTGATGTGGTCCGGTCTTGAAACTTTATGAAGTACGAAAACTAGTATGAAAACTTGGAAAATGTTCCAAGTTTTTATTGTACAAAAATACTTTACATGAACTCAACCTCAACTTAGAAAGAAAGCTGTAGAAGTTTCTTTAGCAAAATACTTTTTAAATGTAAATTCTGTAGGCTATCTTTTGAATTTTAAATTAATAGCCGTCATTCACTAACGAATAGGGGCTCGTGGCTAAATAATAACAGCCGCACGGGTTAATCGAAGGTTAAGCTACGCTTGCAGAGGTCAGTCCACGGACGGGTGACCATCCATTACATATCGAGACCCCTACATGCCTCAGAAAGCACGTTAAACCGTTGGTCCCGGCTGTAATTTGTAGATCTTTGACAATCGTTACGGGTAGTCAAAGTCTGACAACCTGTCTTACTAAGAGGTATCGTATTACCCAGTACGAAACTAGGTTGTGGAGGTCAGATAAGCAGTCGCTTTATGTAAAATACTGGTAATCAGCTGCATCCGGTTAAACAGGAAGCCAACCTCAACATATGTAGTTGGGTAAAGGCTAGGCAGAGGATGATTCACTAACGAATTTACTACGAGTAAAGAAATCTTAATAGCCTTTGTTGTCAACATTATTAAAGTAGAAATGTCTTAAAATACTTTGAATCGGCTGAAAACTGCGCTACTGCAATCTACTAAGTAATTTCTTCGTCGGAACGTTTTCTACTGAATCTCATTTCTTATTCCAGCTGCCTTATATCCTGTTTCACAATAATTTATTTATTGAACTCAACATAAGCGTCAGACACTTCGCAAAATTGAATTTTGTTTTGCGATGCAATTTTGCATAAAGGCGACGCAATTCTGGCACAAAAATTCCCATGAAGTTTTCATAGAAATTGTTATACTAGAGTTGCGTCGCGCCTGTCTGTGTCGTTTAAATGGCGAATGACGTGTTCGAAATTCAATTTTAAAATTTAAATTTAATAAAAGCGATGCTTTAGTGTTCAATTATCGTTCATCGAATTAAAATGATCGAATGGAGATTGGGAATACTATAGAAACGATGACAAAATATTTAAATCATTGTATTATTGAAAAAAGACAATTTATACGTGATGACTGTCAATCTTATGTCAGTGGAGACGTACTAAGTTTAAAAGAGTAAACTGAACTACATAGTACCGTAATTAACAAGACCCCCAATAGCGTAACACACTTTCTTTCACAGTCCGAAGGATTTAGAAGGAAGTTCCTAATCCATTGCTTCTAGTGTTGCCCAAATTCAGTCTTGGTCTTGCAGTCTTGGTCTTGTTCTTGCGTTTTTGCAAGACCAAGACCAAGAACAAGACCGCGTATTTTTAGCAAGACCAAGACCAAGACTGACCGTGCAAGACTTGAGCAAGAACAAGACATAGCCTGCAAGACTCTTGCGTCTTGCAGCTAGGACTTAGCGCTATTTCACTGAGTAGTTAGGTGTAACAGTTCGGTGTATAGGTAGGTACGCTTAGGAATTCTATGAGACGCAAAAAACTGTATCAAAGAATATGAAAAACTGGACCTATGCGCATTACGACTAATACCATAAACATAGCGAATAAAAAAATATCTATTAAAATCAAACTGAGTGCATGCATAGTTATGTTTTAACCATCGGCACTTTGATAATGCGGCATCAAAGGTTTTGTACTTACTTCTCAAAGAAATTTGCCGCTTTTCGGAAGTACATGGTTATGATACACGCGCCGGCGGCTTCTTTTGAAATCTAAAACAATCGTTGCCGCCACGCCGAAATCATAACATTTGTGACACTATTTGATTGCCGCCATAGGGCGTAGGTATACTCATGCAAAATAATTTCGAATTTTTTTAAGAGTACCTACAGGTGTTCCAAAGAATAAATAAGTTTCAGAGTGCTTAGAATGAAAATGAATACATTATACTGATCACGCAAGTAGTATTATGATTAGGATAAAATGGTAAGGATAGGTAGTAGATGTCATATTAATTCATTCTAGTAAGTATATATTATAATATTGATTACTTATATGGTTTTAAACTAATTACTTAGGTACTATTATTGTACATTTAGTCATTATATTTCTTAAGTTTTTACAAGAAAAAATAGCAAAAAAGTGTTCAAATATCACCCGTTTAATAAATATTGTAGCCACTTTTAAATATACTTGAAACGTGTAAAAAAATTCTACAAAACTAATAAAATAATATAAAAAGCGTAGGTACTTACCTACTAATAAAATAAAAAGCCTGCGATAAGAGTTTTGTATTACTTACCAGCCCGAATATCTCTGAGAGAGATGATGAGAGTAAGTATTTACTAGCTGTGCCCGCGACTTCGTCCACGAGGAATAGTAACTTTGGAGGTATAGTGACGTTCAGGACTTATTTATTTATTTTAAAACTTCTGTCATCAAACATACAAACGAACTCTTCAGCTTTATAATATTAGTATAGATGTACGCCAAAACATTCACTTATATGTAAAGAATAGTGATTGGCACTAATTCTATTTTATTCACGCGTCGCGTCTGTACAAGTAGGTAATATTTAGTGTGTGTTTGTACGCCGCACGCGGCATTGTTTGATTTGCGGCGGCATCCTTTTCATAGAGCCGGCACGTGGCGAGGCAGCGCGGTAGAAAGCAAGGAAACGTACTATAAATAAAGGAATTATTTTAATTCCAGTCATTTCCAATTGAGCTGTGCTTCGAGTCTAACTTAATAATTGTTTTTACTAATTCTCGTTGTTTTCTAAAAACGTATCACGTGTACAATTTAATATGAGTGACGAAGATTCAAATTATTCTAGTCCGAGTAACGAGAGTTTGAGTCACAGATCTAAAAGACCCAAAAGCAAATTTGAGGAGTTTTTCGAAATAATTCATGCATCCCAAACTGCCTTCTGTAAATTGTGCCAACATAAAAAGATTGAAATAAAAATGAAAAACAGAAACACTTCAGGCTTAAGGAAACATCTAATATCTTTCCACAAAAAGGAATCACACAAGGGTGTACAAGATTTATTAAAGACCTTAGCATTACACTGTGAGTCTGACACTAACGCGCAAGATCAGCAGTACGAAGACTATGCAGACGAAACTGAGGATGAGGAAGTTGAAGAATCTGCACCAAATATTGCTGACTCGCGTACATCTGTAACAAAGTTACGCAGTATTTCCAGTAAAATAAAAAGAAGTGAGATAGTGAAGAAGAAGTTTCAGTCTGCTTGTGAAGCAGCTGGCGTGCCATCAAATCTAAATGCCATTCTTGACTGTCCAACGAGATGGAATTCCACACATGATATGATTGGATTTGGTTTAAAAGTGAGAGCGGGCATTGACATATTGTGCAGTTCTGTCACCGAATTAAATGATTTTCAAATCACAGCTAATGAATGGCAGGTACTCGAAAAATTACATAAATTTCTAATAAACTTTAAACTTTTAAGTACAAAACTTGGTGGAGACAAATATGTTACATTACCGCTAGTCATTGTATCATTCAATCTCTTGCTAGATAAAATTGAATCCATGGTAAAACAGTTAGATGAGAAACCTAATCGATCTGAAGTGGATGAAAGGCTCATTCTAGCTTTCGATAAGAGCAGCTGGATTTATTGTACTTCTTTAATTTTAGACCCAAGGCATAAGGCTCAGACTTTTGACCTGACAATGTGGGGGAAGCAACTTAAAACAGAAAGTCTGCGCAAGTTCAATGAACTTTATGAAGAATATAAAAGTCTACACTCACTGAACAAATCTCTGGAATTACCAGAAAAAGAAAATAAAGTATGTGATGAAGATGAAGACGTAATAGACTTTGATTAAACTCTATGAATGTCCCTCGACGTCATCTGGATCTTGTCTTCAAGGCTTAGTGATAGACGAGTTGGAGGAGTACCTGAGAAAACCAAGAACTGCCAGCTCGGAAGACATTTTAGATTGGTGGAGGACGCATGAGACAGAGTATCCGATTTTATCGAAAATGGCCCGTGATTTTCTCTCAATACCTGCAACTTCAGTACCTGCTGAGAGGTTATTTTCTAAAGCATCATTAGTAATTAGAAAACATAGAAATAGGTTAAGTGATGAGTCAGCCAGATGGTTACTTTGTATTAATTCTTGGTCAAAAAAATTGATATAAAGTATCATAACCTAATGATAAAGCTGTTGATTTGTGTTGTATTTTATTTTTTATTCAAATAAATGATAAATCGTAAAACTCTTTTATTAAATTTCTTATAAGTTGAGGGTTCAATCTCTTTCTAGACAGATAAGTATTGTTCTTTAAAATACAGTCAAGTTATTGTAATTAATTTGTTTTTTTACATGTTTTAGCAAATGTAAGCTTATAAATCATAAATGTTTATTAAGAAACAGTTACTTCCATGGAAAACGACATATAGGTCAGTTGATTTTTCGAATTTCTTATCAAATCTTCAGTTATTTATTAATCTGCTTGATCTTTACTATGGCTATGTTAATTCAAGCTCACAATGTTCCAATTCTAATACGTTTTTCTAAGATTTAAAGTAAACTTTAATAAATAGTAATAGACTAATAGGTGATTGCAAGACTTGCAAGACTCTTGCTGCAAGACCAAGACCAAGACCAAGACTGGGAGCGCAAGACCAAGACCAGGTGTATTGGCGCAAGACCAAGATCAAGACTGGCTAAGTCTCGTCTTGTTTTTGCATTTGGGCAACACTAATTGCTTCATATGTTTGAAAAAATCGTCTGATGGACGATAAAAATCACGCATTCATCGTCGTTCAATCGTTGTTTGTTGGTCAATCGTTGCGTTTAATTACGCAATAAATGATGTCATTGCAATTGTTAGTGTGTTACGCAATTACCCCGCTGTCATATATTTAGATTGAAAAATAACTTTTCAAATAAACGTGAAACATCTTGCCCAAAACAGGCCCAAAAATTTTCTTCGCATTACCATATTAATATTTAAGCATAGGCACTCTGAAACCTAATCAAAAACTTGGGTGTACCTACGACAGTCCACAAGTATAATCACTGTTGGAACAAGAACTTGTCCCAACATTAATGAGTATTTCGAACATGATTAATACTTTGAGTCGACTTCGGATGTCCCTGGACTATGACTATTTTGACTACGTCATCATTTCAAAAATTTGAATAAAAAGGAATTGCTGGTAAGATTCGAATGAAATGTTTGTATAATTGTGTCTATTATGATAAATGCGAAAGTAACTATATCTGTCTGTTAACTTTTCATGAATTAACGGTTGAACACATATGGATAAAATTTGCCACACAGATAGACCATGCCCTGGGTTTTTATCCCGGTAGTACGTTCCCGTGTGTTAAATTCCGACATCCACGTGGGCGAAGTCGCTAGCAAAAACTAATGTTTGTATAAAAAGTCTTCAAATAATAGGTAAGGTCACAAGCATGTCCGTGGTGACATGAGATTTTCAGCAAAAAAAAAAGACGCGTGAATGCACCGTGAGTGTCGGAATAGGCCCACTTTGTTACGAAGGCACTGAACGCCTACATTTAAACATCGTCACTTCCAATTCATTTATTTTTCAATTTTATCCTGTTGCTGTGCTTACAGATTCCATTATTTTTGTACCTAGCTTTAATTAAGCCTTTTGTAACATCTTTTTTACATTATGGAATATAATAAATGAATGTGAATAATGAAACCGTCAAATTAAAAACCTAGCACTATGTCAAACCCTTTTCACACCTCGATCACAAAAACCCGCAAATATAAAACACATCAAACTCACAATTTGTCCTCACAAAATATTAGGGACGGCTGAAATCCCACGTAAAATTCAAATTGTACCTTTTATAAACCATTGGACCACGTAATCGTATAATCCTGACCGTCCTCCGATGGAAGATAACCTAACCTTAAATTTATTTCGTGTAAAATTGTGAGAGCTACGTAATGTGACATACCTAATGGAACTTTGCCACGGTTACAGTCAACAAAACAGTCAATCAATTTGCCTAGCCTTTTCCCAAATATATTAATATTTTACATGGAGCGACTGCCTATCTGACCTCCATAAGCCCTAGGTAATATAATATGATATCCCTTGGTAAGACTGCTTGTCAGACTTTCGGGCTTCTGACGACCCGTAACAACTGTCAAAGATCCACGAATGACAGCCGGGACCAACGGCTTAAGGTGCTTTCCGAGGCACGGAGGTGTTATATGTAAGGAATGGTTACCCATTCACGAACCGACCGTCGCCGTCGATCGACCCGAGCGTGTGTTATACACAATTCAGCCACGAGGTCATCAGTCAGCAAAACAGTATGCAAGCAAAATAAAAATAATATTAATTACGTACAATCGTGGAATGAAAAGGTTGGACAATTTTTTTTTTTCGAATACGTTCTAAGTTTAAGTAGGTAGTATTTTTATCAAACGAAACGACACGCGCTTTATTTGTGTTAACCAAGTATACAAAAACGCTGTGAATGTGTGCGTGAAGACGAGTAGCGTCAGCACATAACACACACACGCACACATACACTTCCAACAATTTCGCCATTGTCTCGAACGGTACCGAGAGCTCCTTCGCTTACACACACACATTCACAGCGTGTTTGTACACTTGGTAACCACATGTAAAGCTCGTGTAGTCTCGCGACATAAAAATACTGTACCAAAATTATTATTATGAAAGAAAGTGATAGTTTGATAAGGTGGCATGTGCCCGCTATGCTGGAAAGGATTGTATTTGAGAATTGCTTTTATCAACTAACTGTTTCACCACTCTATCACTAACAGTCGTTGAAAAGATTAGTATCAGCTGAAGTTACTGTTTGTAGACCTGCATTATTGCCTCTTTTGTTGACTGTACATGAAAAAACATCTACATGGTAAATTTAATGGGGTTTAAAATTATCGTAAATTAACGGGTTTGTGGTTTCCTTAATGGCAGTGGCTGTTTTTATCTGTTAATTCGGTTTTTCTGTCACTTTGTCTGTTTGTTGGAGTGTGAGGGACGCAAACCCTTTTGCTTCCTTAACTTTGTTAAGTTGTTATGTTGAGCAAATGTTGTTTCTTAACATTTAGTTGGCACGAAAGAAAAGAAAGAATAAAATTTATTTGGACTCAGTTCGTGAAAAACAAAATAAGAATAAAAAACACGACAGGTAGAGATATACACACCACGGCTACAAATAAAGGATTTTCAGAAAAGAGTTAATACAGTTACGGGATTTCGCACAGCGCCAATAATTTGTATTTTAGTCTAAGCAAAAGTAAAAGTAAAAATTAGGTAGCCAAGCACTGTCCTAATATTTTTTTCTTGCCCAAACCGCCTTTTTACTGAACGCCTTTTAAATAAATAAACAGCAATTCGTATGAAGCATGTCACTCCGCTTAATTCTTATAAAAGTTTGAAAGCACCACAGGTGGGATTTAAAGTCGGCTGGCCATTCGTAAACTCTTGCAATTCTGAACGCCAATCCATTTGAAACTTGGTTCAAAAAACTCATCCAGTCAAGTTCATCTCATTTTATATGCAAAAATATTGCATGCTGTACAAACGAACGAAGATTTTTATTTTATTTTTTAAAACGAAAATCCGGCGCTGTCATGCATCAAAATTAATAATGGAGGTGTCATTTCGACAGAGCCGACGATAGCCGACAAATACTGAGGACATAAATGGATCTCGTCCATTTTTGCAAATTCGTAACTAATTGGTATGGTTAAATGACGTGTTGCGCGTCTCTGACAGATATTACTTCAGTTTTGTATGATAAAGTGCATACATAGAATGGAATGGCGTTCATGACAGTATGTCATCGGCGAATGATTGCACATACCCCATTTTAAATGTTGATGGTAGGGGATGTGTTTAACGTTCCGGGCAATTATGTCAACAGAAGGGTGGTACACGACAACGCGGTTCTGTTTCATTGGGATTACTTTATAGTGTACAAGTCAAGGCTCCTGCAAACAGGCGCGACACGCGACGCGACACATAGGCACCGCGTGTCCCGCGACGAGCGGTGCCTTTGCGCGTTTTCGTTTTTGAAACAGCAGTCTTTTTTAACCGACTTCAAAAAGGAGGAGCAAAGGAGGAGGTTCTCAGATCGTCGGATTTTTTTTTAATGTAAGTATGTATGTTCCCCGATTACTCGAAAACAGCTGGACCGATTTGGAAAATTCTTTTTTGTTTCAAAGGGTATACTTCCCAGGTGGTCAGATCAGGATCTGATGATGTGATCCTGGAGAAATCGAGGGAACTCTTCAAATATTATATGTAGACACACCTATAGCGATTTGGGTGTTTTATATAGTAACTCATGCATTTGCTCTCGGAAAGCACCATTTGGTGAAGTGGAACTGATGATGAAGACCACAAATGACCAGCGGAACTACTCAATAATAAGTATTTTACGGGTTGCGATTCGATTACTTAAAATGTTGCTAAGCAATTTATGCTCGTCACAATGCATATGGTGAAGTGGAGTTGATGGTGAAGTACCAGGAGAACTCCTCAAAAATTAACGTTCGTGCATCGGGAAAAGCAATATTTTGTAAATGGTGATGAGCAGTTGATATTAGGCTATTATAACTTAGATAAATTACAAACCGACCAACTAAAAACAGAAAAATAAAAAACTTTTTTACAAAAAAAAAAAAAACAACCGACTTCCAAAAAAAAAACACTACAAAGTGAAAAAAAACTTTAATTTCAGATGCCGGTAGCAAAAAACTAAAATACAGATCCAAAGACACCGACTATCGAAATTAAAGTTATTTTTCACTTTGTAGTGTTTTTTTTCTTCGAAGTCGGTTGCTTTTTTTTTTGTGAAAAAGTTTTTTCGTAGACCAATCATAATCTCTTTCATTTTCACAGTTCATCAATATTCATTGCGTTAGTTCGCTGATTTTCAGCAAATTAACCCACTACGTAAGTACAATTGCCGTGTAATGGCTATAGCATATCACAGTTGTAATAAAATTTTAATATACGGATGATTTTGATTGATAGCAAATTTGCTAAACAATCTATTTCCTTGACTGTACATTGATTTCCCAGCTACAGGCATCGCAAACACTTGGTCACTGTAGACCAAGTTGCGTCGGGCGGGCTCAACAAGTTATTATTTGGATTCCAGAGGGTTCAAGTGATCGTAGGCGATAACCATTCATTATCTGTGGAGAATGGACAACGGACCTCTGTTGTTTGGGCCCTTTGTTTCTACGAATTCTTTGTTAGTATTTTTGTGTAAGGGAAAATAATCATTGAAATTAGGGATGCATCCGATACCGATACCGATACCGATATATCGGCGATACTTCGGGTTAGCCGATATATCGGTATCGACGATATTTTTATGACCGATTCAACGATACTTTTTAATTTAAAAATGTAGTGTAAACGAGCGTGTTGTCTCGTCTATTTCGTTGCAAACGAGGCATGAACTATGCTCGGGGAAACCCCGCGCTTCTGAGTGTCTTGTGTCTATTGACGTTATGACGTATATGACGTTTTATACCCAAATTTGAAAAAAATTGCGCAGAAGTACTTTAGTTTCCAAATGAGTTCTGTCGCATCTGAGAGACTATTTTCCAACGCAGGTCTTATTCAAACAGACTTGCGAAATCGCCTTTCTCTGCAAAACTTAAGATTACTTTGTTTTTTAAACAAAAATCTTATCAATGTTAATTTTAATGTTAATTTTAATTACTAAAATTTTTAATTATCTAATATTAACCTATGTCTCTACTTTTTATATTAATAAAAAAAAACTGACTTGTGATTTATTTATTATACCTTCATTTTTGGTGAGAGTGAAAATGGCGGGTGTACCATAGCGAATTAAATTATACCAATTACCAAAAAAATGTACCTAAATAGTACTATTTAGTACCTAGCTCTAAAAAATTTGTACCACCTTCAGGACAAAATTATTTCGAAATTAAGGTACACCCGCCATATTGACGTTAACATGGCGGGTGTACTGTAATATTTTATTATTTAACCATTACTCATAACATATAATTACACCAAAAAATTGTACCTAAAAAGTACCTCAAGTAAAAAGAAACACACACTTGATCAGTGGGATAGTTCCTGAGAAATAAAACAACCGTGTCTTGTGTATAAGTAAACACGATAACTATCATGATATATTGATATACAATACATTTATATTTACGGATATTTTTAATTACGATTTATAAGCACACGAATAATAATTATTATATTAATATTTAAAATAATAATAATATGTATAATAATTCATAATAATAATAAACATAAACGAGACACGGTTGTTTTATTTCTCAGGAACTATCCCAATGATCAAGTGTGTGTTTCTTTTTACTCGAGGTACTTTTTAGGTACAATTTTTTGGTGTAATTATATTTTATGAGTAATGGTTAAATAATAAAATATTACAGTACACCCGCCATGTTAACGTCATTATGGCGGGTGTACCTTAATTTCGAAATAATTTTGTCCTGAAGGTGGTACAAATTTTTTAGAGCTAGGTACTAAATAGTACTATTTAGGTACATTTTTTTGGTAATTGGTATAATTTAATTCGCTATGGTACACCCGCCATTTTCACTCTCACCATTTTTGAATTCACAATAAGCGTATCGGTATCGGTATCGGTATCGCCGATATTTTTATAAGAGTATCGGTATCGGTATCGTATCGGCGAAAAGGCGTATCGATGCATCCCTAATTGAAATCGAACCACTATTGGGGTGTAGTGGTATGATTATAATAAGATTTGACAATGCAAATCATTGTCACCAGAAAAAAAAATATGGGGGTTCATAAATTCAATATTTTTTTTTTTCAATTTCTTGAATTGATTTTCTGAGTAATGATAAATAACACATCAGATAAGTACATGTCGAGCTTGTAAGATACTAATACTCTTTAGAACTACATAACATAATATGATAATACACAGAATCAAGCAGTATCCCAAGAGGATCATTTTCTAATCGGATTATCAGATATGCCTATGATTTCCATTACACGTCTCATCTATTTTTGTTCAGGAATGTTTAGATCATTGACATATTCTGTATAATAAAACCAGCCAACTGCGTGACGGACCATGCACAATGTAGGGTTCCGTAGATGGGATGAAGAAAGAAGAGACAGAATTATCCCAAGAACAAACTTAACATTGTAGTTGAAAAACTGGTCTCCCATACATTCCAACTGCAAATTTAAGTTTGTACGCAAAATATTGAGAGATTTTGGGTGTTATTTTAAGACGATAGACTTCTTATAGGTTTTCCTATAATCTATGAGTATAGAACTATTATCTGTATAACTTTAAAACTATTTTAAAATAATAAAAAAAATAATATTCAAAACCTCCACAATAAGAGCCCTTTCATATGCTATGTCAGACGTTATAGTATGCAAAACTTTTTTTATTTTCTTATTTGGCCCCCAAAGTGACCTCCCATATTCAAAATTCATTTATACACGTCCGTGTTTGGGTCACAGAAATTGATGTGTGTACTAAATTTGAACTTAATTGCCATTAGATTCGGAGTAAATTGGCTGTGACAGACGAATAGACAGACAGACAAATACACGGGTGATCCTATAAGAGTTCCGTTTTTTTCCTTTTGAGGTAAGCATCCCTAAAAAGTATGAAATGTAACATCACTAGAGCTCCCAGTACACTGTACACGTTGGCGAGCCCGCTGGCCGAGCGCGCTCGACAAATCTTAATGACGCGTGTTCACACGTTGGCGTGTTTCATTCCATGTTGCGTTGGCAAGTAAGATGGACGAAGAGGCAATCACGGCCGCTGCAGTTAACTTGTACAGCGCTTTTCATATTTATTTACATCTGTATCAAAGACGAGTGATTAAAAAAGATGGCGCAAAAGTCAAAATCACTTATTTCAAATTTTGTTGTACTCGCAAGGATACTTACTACTGTCTACTCCGAAGCGTTTATGTGAACTGAACGTTCGGCAATCGCATGACCGCTGTTTGCGGCTTGCGCCAAATTCCCTTTGATTCGTGCACGAAAAACCGACAACCGACGACGGATCGGCAAGCGTTGGTCGCAAACAGTAAGTAGCTCGCAAAAAGGCCGTTTGCGGAGCGGGCTCAGCCAACGGGCTCGCCCAACGTGAACTAGGAGCTTAACTGATTTTTTTGACAAATTTCTTTTATTCAAATCAAGTTGTCGTCGTGCTACGTCAAACGTTACAAAAGAATCCCCTTAAAACTGGCGAGGAAGTGATGCAACGTAAAAAAAGGTTTTTCGTTATTATTTCCTCTGTGGCACAGGCAACAGACTGCAGCTATCCAAACAAAGAGTGTACGGGAGTAAAAGTCAAAACAAAACGGTTAAAAGGTATTTTCTGGAGAACGGAATTTGTTTTTTCATTTTCTCAGCTTATCCTGCCATGGCGCAATACGTGACGGTTTTGAATCCATCAACAAAAAAAACACTGAATTTACAAAAACAACATGACCATTTTAGAAAAGTATATTTTTTAGTTTTTCTATACATACATACACCTACTACATACAAATAAATAAATCTGAAGTGTATATTTGTAATGTCAAAATAACAGCTTTTTACTAAATGCATACAAAAAATCAATTTTTATTTTTTGTCTGTCTGTTTGTTCTGGCTAATCTCCGAAACGGCTGGACCGATTTTGACGGAACTTTCACTGGCAGATAGCTGATGTTATAAAGAGTAACTTAGTCTACTTTGTTTTTAGAAAAGAATTAGGGATCCACGCACAAAATTAAAACCCATGAAATTGTAACCAAAATCCGATTCAAATAGGGAAGTATTGATATCCACGCGGGCGAAGCCGCGGGCAACAGCTAGTTTGAGAATACGAATACGAAAATAGCTCATAAATCGTGTTGATGAAAGTCAAGTATTGGCTTACTTAACCCTTACATTCTGTGACTGTACATAATTTAAATGCAAGATGGCGTCGTTGATTACTGTGAATGTACGAGCCAAGTGTTTACGACTCCGTCATGTTTATGTTACATCTAGCAGACGCGAAGATTTTATGTGGCGCTCGCGCTTCAGCATATACGCGGTGTAAACGTGGTTACGGATTATACCAAAGTGGACGGAATAAACAGGGGAATATCGTAGCGTAGCAGAATAAACTCTGAGGGAAGAAAATTTGATTCAAAAATATCTTACCAAACAGAAGGCTTAGTCGCAATACTGTCGGACCAGAGTAGATGTGTGGTTGCACGTAACACTAGACACTAATTTTGACATAAGTGGTTGTACAACCAATGGCACCTGAATGGTGGTGCCAGACTGCCTTAGAGATACTTTTCCTATGGCAATTTTGGGAAAACTGGGATGTACTACTTTGTCAACTGTCTATCTGTGACTATTTCTTTTTTGAGAATAAATATTTCGTGTGAGAACAGCTTGCGACCACCAATAGCTCGAATAGAGTAATCTAAACGATTACATTACTCTCACTGCACTGTACGCTTATTGAGTCATGTTTGTTACTAGGTAAGGTATGCAGCAGCTTTGCTTCGGAAGGTACCTGTTCCGGATAAGGCGGGAGGAAACGCCCGGGTGTCACCATTGTATGGATCGCCCGGAGGACACGGTGGACCATACAGTGGAGGTCGGCTCTGGTTCAGGCCATGGTACGGAGCGAGAGTACATGGGATGCCATCACCTTCTGCGAAGCAGTAATTTTCGCGAAGGAGGAGGCGAAATGCGTGAGGGAGGCATTGTGTTCCACGCGCGCCTCAAAGAGATGTCAGCACCATTGACGGGGTCCGCTAGGGCCGATGCCAGCCAGGGTCGCTGGATGTTCGTAAGAGTTACCGTGGCCCCGGCACAGGCAACTGAAGGAACACGGGTGGGTTTTAGTCAGTAAAAGTCTGACACGCCCTCCCGCTCCGCTCAGAGCGGGAGAAGTCATATTTTGATTAATTCCCATCCAAAAAAAAAAAGATATGCAGCAGCTTCACTATACAACATGTCCCGGAGTTAACGCACAACCCCTTAAGGGGTCATTGTACTCACCATTATGAACAACTTTTACTATGGGATCAATCCCATAGTCACGATTTCAGGTTTGGTCCCATAGTAAAAGTTGTTTATAATGATGAGAACAATGACCCCTTAATAGGTTGTGCCTTAATTGCGGGACATGTTCTATACAGCGTGTACCAGAAAGATGTGGTCAAATTTAAGGGTGTGGTACAGACCATCAAACTGAAACAGACCATCAAACTGAACAACTTTCTTCATGGGACCAACATCTTTACAAAGTTCATATTCCTACAGTTGACAAGAATAGTAATTAACCATTAAAAGTTTCAACGATAAAGTAGCTTCTTGCTTCTAGTAAGAGAATACAATAGAAAAGCGGCCAAGTACGAGTCGGACTCGGACTCGAAGGGTTCCGTACCACCGCACAATATTGTATTTAGAATTTTTTTATATGTTATTATAGTGGCCAGTAGTACACACCCTGTGAAAGTTTCAAGTGTCTACATATTCTATTAGTCTGCGGGCACGAAACCAGCGGCGGCCGAGCGATGGCGGCAGCGAAGCAGCGCGGGGCGATCCGGCAGCGGGCTTTGGGGTGGGCACGAAACTGGCGGTTGATCCAGTAGGAAGTAGCGGCCGTCCAACGGCGAAATCTAAGGGCGAAAATACACTTGCCTGTAGCTGGTACAAAACTATGCAAGTAGCTGGCATGCCATTGTGACATTGACCAATCAGAAGTTCTTATGGCACACGGCATGCCAGCTACTTGCATAGTTTTGTACCAGCTACAGGCACGTGTATTTTCGCCCTAACAAGTTTGTTCCCGTCGCTTGCGCGTCGCCACCACGCCACCGTGCATCGCTCAATCGCCCCGCGCTGCTCTCGCTCGTTTTGTGCGCGTCTCTTCAGAATGCTATACTTTTATTTACGCCGCCGCCGCGCCGCCTCGCAATCGCCATCGCTCGGCCGTCGCTAATTTCGTACCCGCAGACTAACGGTTCAAAATATACAGCCCTGTGACATACGGAGGGACGGACAGCGGAGCCTAATATAGACCTTTGGATACGGAACCCTAAAAATTTCTCAATTTTGCTACAAAGCTGCTAACAATGACAGTCTCACCAATTAGTAACCATTTCTTGCAAACACTATTGTTACTAGAAAAACTTACTTCAAACGTAGCAAAATTTTCTTTCAATGTCTTTCGACTTCGTTCAGATCTTTCGCGACCCCATTAAAAGTTCTTAACAAGATAAATACATTACTTTTACCTGACCTTTAAGTTAATAAAGTGCACGAATGCGAAGGTTTTAAAAGTTTTTACTTTTCCGGAGTCAGAGGAATCTTTTATATATAGGTACTAGCTGTGCCCCGTGACTTCGTTCTTGTGGAAGTCGTAAGATACACAATATACTAAAATAACAGGCACATGTTAATAAAACTCCCTCGTCCCCCGACCCGTCGCGTTGCACCGCTCGCCCGCGCTATGACTTCGTTTTGGTTTAGTGTACTTTCTGACTTTCTTATTTTTGCTCGGCTCCTAAGGGTCGTAGCGTGATGTTAAATAGCCTATAACTATCCTCGAGAATTGGGCTACCAAATGCGAAAAGAATTTTTCAAATCCGACTTTTTGTTCACATTTTATGAGTTTTATTTTTTTGCGCGGAACACTAATTATTTTTTTAAAATAAATGTAGCCTTAGTTACTCCCCGTAACATCAGCTATCTGCCAGTGAAAGTACCGTCAAAATCGGTCTAGCCGTTTCGGAGATTAGCGGAACAAAGAGACAGACAGACAAAAATTTTAAAAATTGTTTTTTTTGTTATAAGTACCGTATACTCGTATATGTACTTTCTTATGCATTTAGTAAAAAGTTGTTATTTTGACATTACAAACAGTGCAGATACTTATAGAATAAATGTACAGATAAGGTCTATCTATTTATACACGAAATCTCTTAAGGGGTCATTGTACTCATCATTATGAATAACTTTTATTATGGGACCAATCCTGAATCGCTAAAATAATCAGCTGTGCCCAACATTTTGACGCGATTTTTTTTTCGCGGAGTCATTGACTGCTTTACATGTTATATTTTAGATGCATTTTTAAATACATAAAATAATTTTCTTGACCATACTACAGTCAGGGAAATTATTATTTAACTTTGATAACTTAATAATTGTTCATCAAACTGACACACTACGACAATTTGCACTTTTATTATACACCTATCAACTAATGTGTGATTTGAATATGCAGACAATTTAAGTTGGAAGTCAATTTGCTTAACAATTACCCCGACTGCACATGATACTCATCGTTATTTTTTCCTAGTAACAGGGGTCACAAACACTTTGGTGCCCTAGCTTGACATCCAAACTGCACTAGGTATCCACTCAAAAAATGTATACCTACTTACAAAGACAGAAATAAATTTTCTAAAGATCATCAAAATTTCAGCTGGTTGTAATTATTATTAATTAAAAATTAAAAGAAAAAGATCAAAAATAACATTGCCCTTTTTTTCTCATGTTTTCTAATTATGACCCCTCGTAAGCACATTGCAGGGAAAAATACCTATACCAACGTTGGTGGCTCGCTAAGCCAGCGAGCCTATCTATGGGACACAAATAGACTTTTACTGTGGTCTCATATCTTAGTGTTACATCTTCTGGGAGCCCATATTATTTATAGCTTGGAGTCATTTGTTTTTTGAAAGGAAGTTCTTTAACACGTCTTGCATCATCCGTCACTAACGAAAAAACGTTCATACTTCAGTATAATCTCGATAACTCGAACCTCGCCTTTCTAAGTCGAAATGACATTGTTAAAAATGGCCTATGAATCAACACGTACTGAAACCTTTACAATAATTACTATTTTTTTTTAATTTACATTACAATTATTAAAATAGAACGGACAGTTCAGAATTTCGAAAACATTTTAAAAAGTAATTCATTTCGGTCTTATTCCCCGGCGCCATTATATTTTGTTTCAATTTGATGTTTTGAATAAGCAAAGGGTATTTGTAGCTCATACAGCCAAGTCTTGTACACCGTAATTACAAAACTCGGCATTCTCAGCGCTGTGTGAAACGAGCAACATCGACAAGTCAGTGTTGTCAATTAATTCAAAATCAAAATACATATTTTATTTCACATAAATCTACATGGGCACTGAAACGTCCGAAGCTATGAGCACGGTTCGACTTAGTCGTTTCCTATGAAGAAGAGCCGACAAGAAACTCCACGGTTATTCTTTAAAAAATAATTGAAAGATGACAGTTTGACATTAATTACAGCATACCTCTGGTGCTCTGCCTAACTCTGGGTAAACAAGCGAGATTTTATTTATGTAGTATTCGTAGTAAAATGCAATACTTACTCCTAAGTCACACAAAAACGAAACAGTACATAGCCCTAGTCATAACTAAAAATAAATTAGTACTATGACAAAACAGGTGACGTTCAAAAGTGTCTTTTATGTGCCTATTGAAGAAAAATGATTTCACTTTGGACTTTGGTGACTGGTAAAAGGGCAGCATGCGCTCAATTAGACTTTGACATGGCTTGCCTTAGTAGTTAACCCTGGTAAATATACATAGGTACACGAGCATTAGATTAGGTTAGAAACCTCTTTTTGAAGTTAGGCCATCTTCCATTGTAATAAAAGTAGCAGTAACAATAATATCCTACTCTTAATAACAAAGATGATGAGACGATTACTACGACTAATTTTATATTCGATCTGCACAATGTTAATAACTATTATTAAATAATTATGGACGATAATATAAAAAAACTCTGACCTCTAAATACCTGATGACTACCTGATTAGCACGCATTGTGTCCAAAAACTCTTATAAAAACGTAACAGACTGAAACACACACTTTTTAAACCACTTCACTGTTTCAGCATAGATTTAACACTTCATTACACATAAACATAAACACACAATTATTTTGCACTGTAATAAAATTGATCTTCTCAATTATTTTTTTATATCAATATTCTATATAACTTTTAAAAATATTTTTTTTTAATTTATTTATAAAGACTGTTGATGCAACCGGCGCGCATGCATGCCTCTCTAATGCGAATAACTAGGAACAAGAACATATACCCATCCCTTTCATCACCCCACAATTGCTACTATTGTCCCTTTCTCACAACTGCCCAATCTATTTAGAACCATCCTGGTTTACTTAATGTTAGCATTTGATACTACAAAGTCAATAATACAAGGGGTCTTAAATGATTGGTTTGTTGTATTTGTATGCTAAAGATTGTAAGGAGTTTGTAACGAATGGATCAAGGCTAGGGGGCTCTTTGAAATAAAAGGTGAGTTGAACAAAGGACGACGAAGGGTATCGTAACTAACATTGTAACAATGGAGAACCCGTGCGAGTTAGCTATTTTACAGGCACCTGGCGCTATGACGTCACCCATACAGTACTGGGCCCTAATTCACTATGACCACTTAGGGCCATGTGCACCGAAACAAACTTAAACATTGATTCTGTAACCGGGTTGTTAATATTTAATCAATTGTTAAACAAGGAGCGGTTTTTTCCTGTTTACCATCATCTATCGGCGTTCGGTTGCATAACCGAGACATAACCGAGCGTTTTTGAATGCAATGCAACACTACCAAATATAATGTAAAGTTACAGCACGAAATCTCATACACGCTTACAACTTTTAAATATGGCCGGATAATAGCTTATGCCATAAAATGTGAAAGTTGCTGTTCATTGTTTCTTTCGCTTTACGAGAAACATGTTGCGTTGGAAGGTTTATTAGCGCGCTCTTTCTGGTCTGTCAGTGTCATTCATTTTGATTCTCTCGTGAAGTTTCGTAGTATTATATTTATGTTATAATTGTAAACAAAAGTAATAAAACCTCAATGTTAACAGTAACTGGTTTATGGGAGATAGTGAATTATTCCTGAAAACTTAAAAAAAAGAAAAGAAGTAAAGAAATTAATTTACCTTTCTGGTATCTGAATAATAAAAAAGAGTCAGCGAGTAGTATTATAGGTATTTACTTATCGGTGTTAAATTCTAATTTATCTTCAATTAATCCCAGAATATAAAGAGCACTGCGCTTGGATAAACGAAACCTGGTCTTGAATGAAATTTCGTCGTATTCTTCATAAAAGTTATGACGATTTTGAAAGATCCTAGGTCTTCTCGTCAACGTTTCTAACTCATCCAAATAATCTAACATATTGAGATTGTATTCACCATCCATTATAAAATTAAAAGCCATTATTTTTCACAAATATATAAGTACTTCGTTAGGAAATCGAACAATATAACCTACAAAAGTTCTGTAAAACTATTGTAACCAACGTTTAAACAATGTCGTGATGCTCGGTTAAGATAATCATCCGGTTAACGTCAATAACCGATGTTTAGGTTGTGGTGAACAGGAAATATTGCTTAAACAACTGTTTTAATATTTAAACAGACGGTTTAGTGTTGGTGAACACCAGCCTTAGTGATTCCTTACTTCGAAATCACGTCAATTCCTTAGCTAATTACGACATCTGCTAATAACGTATTCTCTTTGACACAATGAACGAAACCGCGCGAAATGAACGCGATGTTGGCGTGGTTTGAACTGTCAAAATACCACGCTTGGGAACCGTACGGAATCGTCAGTTTACAGTTAAAAGTTTTAAAAATTTGAAGATTATGTTGTGTTCTGTGTTTGTGTCGGGTGTATTTCAGCATAATTTATATTGTAGACAGTAAGAAATAATTGTTTTTCATAAATACATACACCAGGGACATTGAAATATCATGCTTTATAAGAACTTTATATAATATTGTCGAAAATGCTTTCTACGTGACCACACTAATATTAAATACCTTGGTTTCATTCACTTTGCTAAACATTTTCCATATTTTATAGAAAAGATTCCAAAGTAACTAGTAAAAACTTGTATAAAAATAGTGTAGGTGGCAAATGATAATACTTATGATTCTTCCCTTCAATCATGAAATGATCCAATCCAGTTATTGGTGGTCCAGTAATATATTATTTCGAAATCTACAAGAACCCTCAAAACAAATAAAATTTACATTTAAACAAAATCACTCTGACAACTCTAGAAAACATACGCAAGTAGCTACGTTCAAAAATTTTAACACTGCTGTCAAATATTATCATTGTATGTTTTTGTTAATTTTCCAATAGATTTAAAAACATATAATTACGTTTTTAATGTCATAAATAATATTAAAATATAATAAAAAACGATACTTTAGGCATTATTGATGTTCAAAATGGAATATTTGCAATTACTAGTTTTAGGATCAAATACTGCTGAACAAAATATCAAAACGCACGCGTGATTTCATAATGTGCTATAGACAATTTGTCTTGGACCATACAGAATATGATATTTCGATTCCTTGCCGTTACATGGTTTTCAACAAGACACGGCACTGACGTGGTTTGCACGTGGTAAGATATAAGCGGGGAATAATAATTACCATACAGAATTGGGGCCCTGGCCATTACTAGCTGTGCCCCGCGACTTCGTTCGCGTGGATCATGTCGTAAGATATACAATATACAAAATAACAGCTACACATTTTAATAAAACTCCCTCGTCCGTCCAACTAAACCCATCGCGCTAAACCGCCCGCCCGCGCTGTTACTTCGTTTTTGCGTAGTGTTCTTTCTGACTTTTTTCTTTTGCTCGGCTCCTAAGGGTCGTAGCGTGATGTTAAATAGCCTATAACTATCCTCGAGAATTGGGCTAACAAATGCAAAAAGAATTTTTCAAGTCCGACTTTTCGTTCATAATTTCATGGGTTTTAATTTTTTTGCGCAGAACCCTAATTATTTTCCTAAAATAAAAGTAGCCTAAGTTACCCGCCGTAACATCAGCTATCTGCCAGTGAAAGTCCCGTCAAAATCGGTCCAGCCGTTTCGGAGATTAGCCGGAACAAACAGACAGATAGACAGACAAAAATTTTAAAATTGCTTTTTTGTTGTAAGTACCGTATATACTTTCATATGCATTTAGTAAAAAGTTGTTATTTTGACATTACAAACAGACACTTTAATTTTATTTATTTGTATTGTATAGATGTATAGATAAAAGAAAGTGTACAATGTGCGTGCCGCTAAAACTCAGAAATGAGTCCCGGTACGATCAAGGGAGATCAAGTTATATGTTGTGGTAGCCCTCTATCTCTCATCCATGAAGAAGGTTCCCATTTTTACCTGAAGGGCGTGCTTTTGAAGATATAAGGGCTGGAAGTTTCGGCCACTGGGAATTTCTAGAACAATCCAGAACATTCGAGAGTATTCGAGAGCATTCCACAACATTCTGGAATGTTCGGGAACATCCCAGATCATTATGAAATATTCCAGAACACTCCTGAATGTTGTGGAGGAGGTAGGAGCTCGTGGCTAAGTAATAACAGCCGCATGGGTCGATCCATCAGGTTAAGCTACGCTTGCCGGGGTTGGTCCGTGGATGGGTGACCATCTTTACACACCGAGACTCCTCCGTGCCTCGGAAAGCACGTTAAGCCGTTGGTCCCGGCTGTCATTCGTGGATCTTTGACAGTCGTTACGGGTCGTCAGAACCCCGAAAGTCTGACAACCAGTCTTAGCAAGGGGTATCGTATTACCCAGTAACTGGGTTGTGGAGGTCAGATAGGCAGTCGCTCCATGTAAAATACTGGTATTCAGCTGCATCCGGTTAGACTGGAAGCCGACCCCAATATAGTTGGGAAAAGGCTAGGCAGATGATGACTCCTGAATGTTGTGGAATATTCTGGAATAACTCCCTGACCGAAGCCGGGTACTCCATCTAGTTGTAAATAAATTGGGTGCTAGGTGTGCAAACGCAGGCACTTGTTCATGTTACAGATCCAAGGGTATTTTGAAGTATTAATGCCATCATGATTCCAGTCCGAAAAAGGGATGGTGTTATCGGTCATGTACAGCTACGTCTCCCTCGCGCACTGGAATCGTGATGGCATTAGAACGTCATAATATGGCACTTGTACGGGGTCGCAATCCAGCTACATGCAAAATGCTATCGTAACGGGGTTTGGAGCATTGGTGTGGTCAAACGGAGCATATAGAATTTAAAAATTATTTCTTTTTAAAATTCTATATGCTCTGTTACATTATAGTAACCCATAATCCCATTATGTCTTTAATGGTGAAAGTGTAGACGAAATTTTATTGAAGTTGCTTTAAGTCTGCGTTTCGTATGAACCCCATAGGTTCAAAGTCAGTTACTAATTGTGTCTGTAATTACGATATGCGAACTGTTAATTCCAATAGAATAAAACGGTTTTTTTCTCATAAAAAAACGCAAATTTTGAGGAAACTGGGATTTTTTTGTATGGAGCGAAATTGTTTCACTCGTGTTTTGGCCCTCATAATTTTCAATACTAAAGAAAATCTTAGCTTTTTATAATCATGAAAAAGAATAAAGCAAATTTGTAGTTAAAAATATTAGACACGTATTTTTTGCTTTATCTTAATAAAAGTGACTTAGATGTAACGCATTTTAAAGTTTGGGAGTGGTGGCTCGCTACGTCACAACTCAGTATAAAATCTAGCAAGGCCAAGCTACCGTGTCACGCACATCTCTGTTATCTTAAGATAATAGAGTTTCGCCTAACCACTGCACAATGATTTTATTCCTAACCTGAACTTCTTCTTTTCTTCTTCTTTTAAAAATTTATTCAACAGTAATAAATTACTTTATACAATTAACACAAGGAATACATTCATTTGTTTATTTCAAAGACGACATACTCAACACGCTGTTTTCAAGATGAAGAGTTGTGCGTGACACGGCAGCTAGGCTTTAACTCAACGTATCGCCGATATCTTTTGATTACGTAAAAAAAGAAAAAAATACATGTCCGTTTTTAATAATCAATCTAACGGCCAAAAAAACTTTTACTGTTTTTTAGTCGTCTTTCCTATTAAATAAACATAATATTTTAAACGTCATTTGTAGTTCTATAAGAGGGCTGCCGCATTCTGTCACCTCTCTCGCTCATACAGAACCAAATTTTTAAGAATTTTAAATGAAAAGATGCCGTTTTGAAAAATGTAATCAATTAGCGAACTAATAAATAATATTAATTTAATAGGTAATTGTTAAAAATACATTTTTAATGTGGCATTTATTTAACTCATCTCAAAAACAGATCATCATACTTATTGACTGAGTTTATTAGATAACACAATATAAATGTGTTTTTAATAATTACCTATTAAATTAATATTATTTATTAGTTCGACAATTGATCACATTTTTTCAAAAAAACATCTTTTCATTTAACATTCTTAAAAAAGTTTTTAAGAATGTGAAGACGAGACCAAGTGGTCTCGTCTGAGCGAGAGAGGTAACAAAATGCGACTGCCCTCTTAATCGAAGGTCATTTGGTTTCTTGAATATTTTCGTAACTGTTTCAATGTCTTTTAAGCACCTACTTCAGGCTACAAACGCGTTTCACGCCCCACAATATTTGTAAAGAATATTATCAATATTAACTTGCGGTGCAGTGCATTGCATGCACATTAAAATGGCCCCAAAGGAGCGTAACCATTTCATTCATCGACTGTAAATAAAACAAATAAATAAATAAATAAAATTATAATCACTATCCTCCTTCCTGCCTTTATCCTCATTTACCGGGGATCAGCTCAGCATGGCTTCTTTCCCGCCGTCATCTCAATCAGTAGTTGTTGTTAAAGCGACGATAATCAACTTTTAATTATTTTAAACTGAAGATCACGTCTAAACGAGTAGTGTTAATAATTTGGAAAAAAATATGTTAAATTTGATAATTTTCTTAATATTTTAGATTAAGTCTATATTACATAATGTAATTATTTTGTAAAGTTATAAACGCGGGTAAACAACTGAGAATCACGAAAAACTATCAAGCGTATTTTTATGATGCTACACCATTTTAAAGATAATTTAATTATTAATCTTTTATTATACGTGTTTTAATATAATACCTTTTGTTTTATGTATATTAAATTAATAATACGTCTAATTTGGAACAGCGCTCCTTGATGGGCGAGTCCTATTAGGTACTGGGTGGAAGTTGCGTGAGCTTAGCACAAAACACGCAAGCTGTGCACTCCAGGCCGTTGGCTTATATCTGCGTCTTAAGCAATGTATCAATCTGATTCCCTCGCTCGACTCCGCTGTGGACGGTCGTGCCGCTGACGCATTCGCTCGCTGCACCGCTGACTCACCGCTGACTCACCGCCATCGACGCTCGCTCGTGACGCCACGTCACGCACCGACTCCCGTAGTCTCTGACTGCACTCGTTATCAATTATTGCCTTTTTCAAGGCGATCGTTGACAAATTATTTCTTTAACGTCGTCCGTCAAACAAACGTTCGGCGTGTCTCCTTGACCCCCTCAGGGTAAAAACCACAGTTTCGTGGTCCTTGACGGATACCTCACGGTGACAACCAAGTCAAGGGGGTGTTGACCCAACACACCCGCTGAGCCCCTTCAGGGTAAGGCAGTCAATTGGACGGGTCCCAGAGTTAACCGGCCTTGGGGGGTCTCCTAGTCGGCTCTGGTGACAGTTTTGCTTCCACAGCCACACACCTAGTGTCTTTAGGGTGTGTCTACACCCTTCGCGCTAGACCGGTCAGGGCCCTGTCGCACATTAAGATTGGCGACAGGTTTCAGCTCTAGGGCTCACCAATAGGTACACACCTCCCTGTCTGCACCCGACAGGGAGGGCCACACATCCCCGGGCCCATCCACCCGGGGAGTAGGAGTAGGATCATTAGGTCCCCTTATTTTTTTTTTTCCTAATTTTCTTTTTAAATTCCCTTTTGCTACGATGTCTGACGCAGACATCGTAGCTTTTGCAAGAGAGGTCCTTTTTAAGGACCCCGATTTCTTGCTGAAATACGGGAAGGCTTGGCGTAGTCGCCACGTCGACCCAAGCGAGGCTCTCGAGAGCCCGCTTTCCCCCCCTGTAGCAGACAGGGGCACCCCTCCTACGGCGGTTTCGATGCCGTCCGTAGTCTCCCCCCAGCCCGAGGTGATGGACACCTCCACCCCTCCTTCGGACTCAGAGTCCGAAGACGCCATCTCTCTCACTTCCTCCTCCTCCTCCTCAGACGACTATCAAGTCGTCGGAAAGGGAGGGAAGAGGAAGAAGAGCGCCTCCTCAAAGGCCGGTAAGGCCAAAAAGCCTCTGGCGGCAGCCATCCCCGCCGCCTCTGCCCCCACCTCCTCCTCTGCCTCTGTCCCCACGGCACCCATCCCAGCCAGTCCGTCCCAAGCCGGTAAGCCTGTATCTGCTACCCCTGCCTCCGCGGCAAATAGTGCCCCCTCATCCTCCTCCCAGGATGCCCCCCCCGCCCTGACTCCAGCTTCTTCTGCCCCCAAGAAGCTGGCACCCCCCCCGCCTGTGTTCATTCAGGACAAGGCAAAGTGGACAGATGTGTCCCAATGGTGCACCGAGCAAAAGATCGGTTTCACCAACGCCCGCTCTACCCAGCAGGGTATCAAAGTGAGCATCCCTACGTCCAAGGACTATAGGGAGCTCACCAGGCTCCTTCGGGCGAGAGGTGTGTCCTTCCACACCTACACTCTTCCCGAAGAGCGCCAGACCCGAGTGGTAATTCGTAGGATTCCTAAGGAAATCCCTACTGACGCCATCAAGGCCGACTTAGAGGCCCAAAATATCCCTGTTTCGGAGGTCCACCGAATGCACCGCGCCAGAGGTGGTCAAGCATTCGACATGGTCCTTGTCGTCTGTCCCCCAACTGAAGGGCACCACCCGATCTTTGGTGTAAAAACCATATGCCACCTCGTGGGCTTTGAGATCCAGAAGCCCAATAAATATGGCTTCATCGGTCAGTGCCACCGATGCCAGCTATACGGCCACGCGCAGAAGAACTGCCACGCCAAACCCAGGTGCGTCAAGTGCCTGGGCGAGCACGGCACTTCTGACTGCCCCCGCCCTAAAGACCGTACCCTCTGCACCGAGCCACCCAGCTGTGTGCTATGTGGTGAGTCAGGTCACCCGGCAAATTACCGGGGCTGCCCTAAAGCCCCGAAATTATCCCCCAAACTGGCCAAGCGCGCAGTCGCCCGCCAGCAAAGGGAAGCCCCCGCCCCTTCGACCCAAATGCCAGAACGGCTAAGCCCTCAAAGGCCTAGCCCCTGGACGGCCCTTAACCATCAAAGGGCTTTCCCGGCCCTGGCCAAAACCAGCCCCCCACCTCCATCCATCCCAGCGCTGATGGACCCCCTCAACCGCGCCGCTGCGCCCGCCCCCGCCCTCCCCCCGAGACCGGTGCAAGCGCCTAAAACCGCCCCTGCAGCCAGAACTGCACCCCCCCACTCACCGACTACGGTTGGCCCTAACCCCCTTGACCCCTTTAACATCATTTCGGGCACCTTCACGGCCTTCCTCACCCCACGCGCCAGGAAAATGGCAAGCGAATTAGTCGCTGCCAGAAATGCCGGCAACCTTCTCCAGATTCTGGAGATATATAACTCTTATCCCGAAATCACCCAAGCCTTATCCTCCTTCGCCAACCTTCCCAACCCCCACTATGGATAAAGAAGCCAAAGGGAGAACTAAGCCCCGATCCCTTAAATTAGGCTACTTCAATGCCAATGGCATTCGCGATCAACGCGATGAGATCGCCGAGTTCCTCCGTGATCATCAAATTGATATTCTCCTTATACAGGAATCCTTCCTCAAGCCCAACGTCCGTAACCCGTCAATCGCTAACTACTGCGTAGTTCGCAACGACAGGTCTCGGTGTCACAAGGGTGGCACCCTCATATACTATAGAAAGGTTCTTCACTGCATCCCTATGGACCCTCCCCCCCTATCCAAATTAGAAGTGTCTGTATGCCGGTTAGGCATGTCAGGACACCAACCGATCACCCTAGTATCGGCCTATGTTCCCCCCCAAACCTCGTCAGAAAATCCCCAGTCGATTTCTGACGACCTCTCTGCCCTCTTCGGCCTGAGCGATTCCGTTATCATAGCGGGCGACCTCAACGCCAAACACCCTGCCTGGAACAGCAACACCACCTCAGCCAGAGGGAGACAGCTGTTCGGTCTCTGCCCCATACTAAATTTCGATGTCATCGCCCCGATGACTCCAACCCACTTTCCCCACGACCCCAACCATACTGCCGACGTCCTCGACATAGCGCTTCTGAAGAATATCAACCTACGGTTGGATTCTATAGAGGCGGTACAAGAGCTCTCCTCTGACCACCGGCCAGTGGTCATGAAACTGGCCCCCCGTGTCGGTCTCCATGACCCCACTCAACCCCCTCTCACCAAAATAGTCACAGATTGGAGGAAAGTAAGCAATAGCCTGAAATCCACTTCTTCCCAACACCTGGACTCCATCCCTGATCAGTTCGACTCTGTCGCAGACACGACGGCCGCGATCGACTCGCTCACTGAGCACGTACAATCAGTCCTGAACGACTGTTCAAAGGTAACTCCAGCGGACGATGACCGTCGCTGGAGATTGCCGGACGATGTGCGTGAACTGTTGCGCGAGAAGAACGCGGCTGTCCGTGCATACAGCAACTTCCCCTGCCTTGCGAACAAAGCCCATATGCGCCATTTACAGCGAGCTGTAAAGACACGCCTAGCGGAGCTGCGTACCGCTGGCTGGGACAGGATGCTAAGCGACCTAGAGCCCACTCATCAGGCCTTCTGGGAACTTCAAAGGAAACTAAAGTCCAATGAAGTAGTCTCCATGCCCCCCCTACTCCGCCCTGACAAGACCATCGCCTTCGACGATGCTGACAAGGCTGAATGCCTAGCCAACAGCCTCGAGGCTCAATGCTCTCCCAGCTCTCAACCAGTAGACCAAGCTCACTTGTCAAAAGTCGACGCTGAAGTCGAACGTAGAGCCTCCCTTCCCCCCGTCGAAAACCCTGACTATCCTCTGCCTCCCGTCACTCCAGACGAAGTGCATGATATCATCAAGGGTTTAAAGCCCCGTAAAGCTCCCGGCTCAGACGGCATCACAAACAGGGTAATACAACTATTCCCTGCCCACCTCATAATGCTACTGACCACCATCTTCAATGGTGCCATGAGCAATAACATCTTCCCAGATGCATGGAAAAAGGCCACTGTCATCGGCATCCCCAAGCCTGGAAAGCCCAAATCTGAGCCCTCGAGCTACCGCCCCATCAGTCTGCTCAATGTCCTCGGCAAAGTCTATGAGAAACTTATTTATAAGCGTCTCAGAGACTATGCCGAAACAAAAGGCCTCATCCCAAACGAACAGTTTGGTTTTCGAACCCAGCACTCTTGTGTGCATCAGGCCCACCGCATCATCGAACACATAAGCGCTGGCTTCCAGCGTGGCATGATGACGGGTGTTATATACTTCGACATAGCGAAAGCGTTCGACAGAGTCTGGCACAACGGCTTATTATATAAGCTCTACCAACTCGGTGTGCCGGACCGTCTCGTACTCATCTTACGAGACTTCTTGTCGAACCGCACCTTCCGCTATCGCATCGAAGGAGCACTATCCTCCCCCCACCCAATCCGCGCAGGCGTCCCCCAGGGCTCTGTGCTTGCCCCCCTCATCTTCACGCTGTTCACCAGCGACATACCCAGGAGCAAAAAGGCACAGTTGGCTCTGTTCGCAGACGACACGGCCATTTATTGCTCAGGCACCAAACAAGCCTCGATTTCTCTCACTCTCCAAAGAGCGGTCACCAAACTTGGCGACTGGTTCAGGAAGTGGAGAATTGAAGTGAATCCCGACAAAAGTCAAGCGGTTCTTTATTCAAAGCCGCGCCATAGGCCCACCCCCCCCCGACCAATCTCCATGTTCGGTAAGCCTATCCCTTGGGAGAAGCGAGCCAAATATCTAGGTGTGATTCTCGATGAGCACCTCACCTTCGCAGAGCACATAAAGAAGGTTCGTTCGCGCGCCGCTTTCGCTCTCGGTAGACTCCACTCGATAATGAATGCAAAAAGCAAGTTGTCACTAAAGTGCAAGTTGCGCATTTACACGGCGTGCATACGTCCTATTATGACGTACGCCTGTGCAGTCTTTGCTCACGCGAAACCCCACCACATCCATAGGATGCAGACCCTACAGAACCGTGCCCTCCGAATGATCACGGGATCCCCCTTTTATGTCCGGAACGAGATCCTCCATCTCGATCTCAAAATCCCCACCATCCTCCAGTTCATGAAACGCAACTCCAAGCGTTTCTTTGATACCGCCGCCAAACATCGCAACCCCCTAGTTGTCGCGGCCGCTAAATATACCCCCTCCAATATTAGTAAAGTCCGCCGTCCGAGGCACACACTATTAGACCCAGACGACCCTATTACTCTCCTCCAGGAAAGCAATAGGGCTACTAGTACAGTACACAAACATAAAAAACCGACATTCCGACCCCGCCGCCGAGGTCCATCGCGAAAACCCCGAGTTAATAAATCCCCCCGACCCTTGCTCGAAGAAGCGCCAGCCCGCGCCGAAGCTGAGCCTGTAGTTTTAAATTCCCCAGTTAATAATAATTATCCAAGTTTTGATCCAGCCTGTCCCAACTTGCTGTCCCCCCAGTGACGCCCTAAGCCGAGGTTCGTACCCCACAGGGGGTGCCCTTAGCGCGCAGTCACTTAGTATTGTAAGTAACACGCCCCTGGCTGGAGGCTTTGAGTTAGCTTAAGGCAGCCACAGGATTGACCGGTTAAGTAGTCACGGCCACTCTTGGCCAACTACGAGATGCCATAGTTAGGAAAAAAAAAAAAAAAAAAAAAAAAAACAATGTATCAATTGTTAAAAATAATAAACCATTTTTAATTTATTTATCTCAGTAGTCACCCCCTTTCTAGCCATTTCATCAGTCACACAATCCATCCATAGTTTCTGAGATTTATATGCACTTTTTAAGCCCACAGGCAGAACTTAAAGCCACTTAACTAGAACCTCGGTGTATAAATAGTTACTTAACCGTGGGATGGGAGTCGTTGAGGCAAATGGTCGGTAATCTGTATGCTTTGTTTAAAATACGTTCGTCTTCAGGAGTTTAATCTACTGAAATGTCTTGTAATTACTTGTGAGGACCGCTTAGATGATTAGCCATGAGGAGCGTGGTTGGAATATGTGGGAAGCCGTCCTAGAAATGACTTAGAGCGTCAAGATATAAGAAGTAAAGAACTTAGATTTCTTGGAAGTATTTTTTTTAAAGTAAGTATAATTCAATCAAACCAAATTCACTCTTATATCCAGTCCTGCAAAAGGCTCCTGCAAACAGACGCGACACAAAGGCACCGCCTGTCGCGCGACGAGCGGTGCCTTTGTATTGCGTCGCATGTCGCGCTTGTTAGCAGGAGTCTTTAACCAGTCTTGTAGATCTCCAAAACTCAGAAGTCAAACTCAACAAAATAATATTATTTGAGGAATGGATGTTCTTGAATGATGTGAAGCACAAACGATCATACAAACGTTCATTTCTGAGTGAACTGAACGTGTTTGTTGACTGCTCCTGTATTTAGATCAAAGGCTGTTCTTTACCTGAGCAAACAGGGCTGGTACGTCTGATAAGGGGTAATAATGATATAATATGTGAAACGTTACGTTTGAAAGGAAGCCTATACGTTTAACCGGATGGCAGCTGAATACCAGTATTTTACATGGCACGCCTATGTGCCCTCTACAACCCAGTTACTGGGTAACACGATAACCCTAGGTAAGACTGGTTGTCAGACTTTTCGGGCTTCTGACTATCGGACTTTTCAAAGGTTGTCAAAGATCTACGAAAGACAGCTAGGACCAACGGCTCCGAGACACGGAGGGGTCTCGATATGTAATGGGCGGACGTCCACAAACCCGTGCGGCTGTTATTATTTAGCCACGAGCCCCTCTGATAATCCTACTTGAGATAATATATTTTATTTGGATGGCCACAAGTTCTTCTGTAATCCATTCCAAGGGTATCCATTAATTACCGGACATCCTGTATAAACAGCCATAAAAAAAAGTCGAGCAACACCCTGTTGTACCAGTGTCTTACACTTTTGCACACTTGGTGAATGAGAGCTAAACCGAAAAAAGTGTAACATTTTGACCGTCACGACACTTGTTTCGTAGTGTCGTGACGGTCAAAATGTTACGCTTTTTTCGATATAACTCTCATTCGCCAACTGTATCTATGTGCAGAGTACAACGTGCGATAAGGGACTTCGTTCCAATAATTTACGGATTACTCGCTTGTAGATAAATGGCGATTTTATATCAATACACAAGCATCAAAGGTTGCAACAAACAAAGCAATCCATTAACAATCAACTTAACGAACTTTACTCATTATATCAATATCGCAATTCCAATTATCGGCATCATTCACTGTAGAATTTAAAGTGCGGTCAGTTCCATTGTGACCACCAACATCATCATCTGCCCAGCCTTTTCCCAACTATGTTGGGGTCGGCTTCCAGTCTAACCGGATGCAGCTGAATACCAGTATTTTACATGGAGCGACTGCCTATCTGACCTCCACAACCCAGTTACTGGGTAATACGATACCCCTTGGTAAGACTGGTTGTCAGACTTTCGGGCTTCTGACGACTCGTAACGACTGTCAAAGATCCACGAATGACAGCCGGGACCAACGGCTTAACGTGCTTTCCGAGGCACGGAGGAGTCTCGGTATGTAAAGATGGTCACCCATCCACGGACCAACCCCGGCAAGCGTAGCTTAACCTGATGGATCGACCCATGCGGCTGTTATTACTTAGCCACGAACTCCTCTGTGACCATCAACATCATAACACAAAATAATGAATGTATAGTTATGTACATAACCTATTTAATGACCTATACTTGTAGATATTATTGGTAGGTACACTCTATATATCGATACCAAAAGTAACAATTAATGTAAGGGACAAACCACGGTTTTTCAGGAGAGCCAAAAAACGATTTTATTTTTTTAAATCTGTCTATAACTTTTTACTGTCTGCTCCAATTTTAATTGTGTCTAGAGCAAAGTTTCTAAGAGTTTCCTCTTCTTTCATGCTATAAACGAAAGATTTAGGAATGCCCAGTGGTTTAAAATATAGCATGTTCCTTACATTAAAAAAAGATGTTTAGTTGTGCCTTACGTTACTAATATTTTATGTGTAAACCGTCGAGCGCAGTGTTAGCCGCAAGACAAATAGAAAATTATACGTAATTCTATTATAAAGGACTTTTACAGTGTTGCAATTTGATGTTACTATAGATTATCTACTGAAACTGATGGTATTTTATCACCATGGAAATAAGTATGTCAAATCTATACGTTAGTTTCAGGTTTTACAGCTTAACTATCACAGATTTTTAAATTGACTGATTTCAGGTTTAAGGTAAGGGTGTAAATTATTTAATAAGATGACTTACTTTATTTTTCTGAGAAGAATAAAATGTTAATGATTGTTAAATATTTTTTTTAAATCATAAATCGTGTTACGCAGTCCAAAAATTTGTGCTGTAAGGGACATTTTTTTAACGATAGAGAAATTTTAATAACGCCAATCGATAGAGCAGGACATTCTGAATCGAATGATATACATAACTCATTTTCGCCAAAATGTCCCTTACCTTAGTTGATACTTCTGGTATCGATATAACCCCGCGTTTACACCCATAAACAAGTAGTAATTCTTGTGTAAAACAATTCTCGTAAGACTTGTCAAACACATGCCGTGTATAAAACGTGAAAATAAACGTCTATTAGACATGTATTGAGGTTGTTTCATACGTATATATTATCTTCATAACGGTTTTGTTCACATTTTTAAAATTTTGACAAGTGTTCTACAAGTTTTGTTTACCATTAATCTTAACAACACGTTTATGGTGTAAACGATAAACGAAAACATAAACACAACTTGTAGAATAAAATGTTTTATACCTTGGTGTAAACGCGGGGTAATACCTCTTACTCCATTGAACTGTTTGCCTTTAGCTTTATAAAACAGGCCAAAGAGTTTTCCAAAAAGATGTTTTTGTTTTTGTTTTTGGTGAATGGCATCTCACAGGGCAACTTAGGAGGTTATTGGCTGCTTAACCGAACTTTCCTGTGGGTGCCTCAATGAATTAGCGACGATACGTAATTTTATCTTAGTTATTTCATATTTTCATTATATATACATATAATTAAATGACATAGAAAATCCTAGGTAAACATTGTTCTGTGGCAAAATCAAGATTACTAAGAGGAATGGTTTTACATTCTTAGCACTTGGCGGCGCCACCTGTACCAAAACGATACGATAGCTTAACAACCGAGAAACTTTACCTTAAAGGGAACCGGTTTGGATTTTTGTTATTTTTAAGGCCTAAACTAAGTTTTTTTGATACAGTTTTTTGTATATAGCTAAAATAAGTCCATTTTTATATTTAGAAATTAAGATAAACATTGTAAGGGATGTTTTATCACGGAAAATAGCCAAAGTTAGTTTCCCATACAAAGTCACATTGGTGCCGTGTGCACCATTGAAGCGCTCTGATTGGTCGAGGGAAAAATGGTTAGTGCCGTGTGCAAAATTAAAGTGTTCCGATTGGTCAGCGCTTTCTATAAAAATGGGGCTAGTTTCCGTGGTCAGGCCCGACAGGGAGGGCCACACATCCCCGGGCCCATCCACCCGGGGAGTAGGAGTAGGATCATTAGGTCCCCTTACTGTCTTATTTTCTTTTTTCCCTTTTGCTACGATGTCTGACGCAGACATCGTAGCTTTTGCAAGAGAGGTCCTTTTTAAGGACCCCGATTTCTTGCTGAAATACGGGAAGGCTTGGCGTAGTCGCCACGTCGACCCAAGCGAGGCTCTCGAGAGCCCGCTTTCCCCCCCTGTAGCAGACAGGGGCACCCCTCCTACGGCGGTTTCGTTGCCGTCCGTAGTCTCCCCCCAGCCCGAGGTGATGGACACCTCCACCCCTCCTTCGGACTCAGAGTCCGAAGACGCCATCTCTCTCACTTCCTCCTCCTCCTCCTCAGACGACTATCAAGTCGTCGGAAAGGGAGGGAAGAGGAAGAAGAGCGCCTCCTCAAAGGCCGGTAAGGCCAAAAAACCTCTGGCGGCAGCCATCCCCGCCGCCCCTGCCCCCACCTCCTCCTCTGCCTCTGTCCCCACGGCACCCATCCCAGCCAGTCCGTCCCAAGCCGGTAAGCCTGTATCTGCTACCCCTGCCTCCGCGGCAAATAGCGCCCCCTCATCCTCCTCCCAGGATGCCCCCCCCGCCCTGACTCCAGCTTCTTCTGCCCCCAAGAAGCTGGCACCCCCCCCGCCTGTGTTCATTCAGGACAAGGCAAAGTGGACAGATGTGTCCCAATGGTGCACCGAGCAAAAGATCGGTTTCACCAACGCCCGCTCTACCCAGCAGGGTATCAAAGTGAGCATCCCTACGTCCAAGGACTATAGGGAGCTCACCAGGCTCCTTCGGGCGAGAGGTGTGTCCTTCCACACCTACACTCTTCCCGAGGAGCGCCAGACCCGAGTGGTAATTCGTAGGATTCCTAAAGAAATCCCTACTGACGCCATCAAGGCCGATCTAGAGGCCCAACATATTCCGGTTGCAGAGGTCCACCGTATGCACCGCGCCAGAGGCGGCCATGCATTCGACATGGTCCTCGTTGTCTGTCCCCCAACTGAAGGGCATCACCCCATCTTTGGTGTAAAAACCATCTGTCATCTCGTGGGCTTTGAAATCCAGAAGCCCAACAAATATGGCTTCATCGGCCAATGTCACCGATGCCAGCTATACGGCCACGCGCAGAAGAACTGCCACGCCAAACCCAGGTGCGTCAAGTGCCTGGGCGAGCACGGCACTTCTGACTGCCCCCGCCCTAAAGACCGTACCCTCTGCACCGAGCCACCTAGCTGTGTGCTTTGTGGTGAGTCAGGTCACCCGGCAAATTACCGGGGCTGCCCCAAAGCCCCGAAATTATCCCCCAAACTGGCCAAGCGCGCAGTCGCCCGCCAGCAAAGGGAAGCCCCCGCCCCTTCGACCCAAATGCCAGAACGGCTAAGCCCTCAAAGGCCTAGCCCCTGGACGGCCCTGAACCATCAAAGGGCTTTCCCGGCCCTGGCCAAAACCAGCCCCCCTCCCCCATCCATCCCAGCGCTGATGGACCCCCGCAACCGCGCC
Source organism: Fissipunctia ypsillon (assembly GCA_947568875.1). Taxonomy (NCBI): domain Eukaryota; kingdom Metazoa; phylum Arthropoda; class Insecta; order Lepidoptera; family Noctuidae; genus Fissipunctia; species Fissipunctia ypsillon. The sequence goes on along the minus strand of OX387659.1, from coordinate 5,381,796 downwards.
GCCGCGCCCGCCCCCACCCTCCCCCCGAGACCGGTGCAAGCGCCTAAAACCGCCCCTGCAGCCGGTAATGCACCCCCCCACTCGCCGACTACGGTTGGCCCTAACCCCCTTGACCCCTTTAACATCATTTCGGGCACCTTCACGGCCTTCCTCACCCCACGCGCCAGGAAAATGGCAAGCGAATTAGTCGCTGCCAGAAATGCCGGCAACCTTCTGCAGATTCTGGAGATATATAACTCATATCCCGAGATCACGCAAGCCTTATCCTCCTTCGCCAACCTTCCCAACCCCCACTATGGATAAAGAAGCCAAAGGGAGAACTAAGCCCCGATCCCTTAAATTAGGCTACTTCAATGCCAATGGCATTCGCGATCAACGCGATGAGATCGCCGAGTTCCTCCGTGATCATCAAATTGATATTCTCCTTATACAGGAATCCTTCCTCAAGCCCAACGTCCGTAACCCGTCAATCGCTAACTACTGCGTAGTTCGTAACGACAGGTCTCGGTGTCACAAGGGTGGCACCCTCATATACTATAGAAAGGTTCTTCACTGCATCCCTATGGACCCTCCCCCCCTATCCAAATTAGAAGTGTCTGTATGCCGGTTAGGCATGTCAGGACACCAACCGATCACCCTAGTATCGGCCTATGTTCCCCCCCAAACCTCGTCAGAAAATCCCCAGTCGATTTCTGACGACCTCTCTGCCCTCTTCGGCCTGAGCGATTCCGTTATCATAGCGGGCGACCTCAACGCCAAACACCCTGCCTGGAACAGCAACACCACCTCAGCCAGAGGGAGACAGCTGTTCGGTCTCTGCCCCATACTAAATTTCGATGTCATCGCCCCGATGACTCCAACCCACTTTCCCCACGACCCCAACCATACCGCCGACGTCCTCGACATAGCGCTTCTGAAGAATATCAACCTACGGTTGGATTCTATAGAGGCGGTACAAGAGCTCTCCTCTGACCACCGACCAGTGGTCATGAAACTGGCCCCCCGTGTCGGTCTCCATGACCCCACTCAACCCCCTCTCACCAAAATAGTCACAGATTGGAGGAAAGTAAGCAATAGCCTGAAATCCACTTCTTCCCAACACCTGGACTCCATCCCTGATCAGTTCGACTCTGTCGCAGACACGACGGCCGCGATCGACTCGCTCACTGAGCACGTACAATCAGTCCTGAACGACTGTTCAAAGGTAACTCCAGCGGACGATGACCGTCGCTGGAGATTGCCGGACGATGTGCGTGAACTGTTGCGCGAGAAGAACGCGGCTGTCCGTGCATACAGCAACTTCCCCTGCCTTGCGAACAAAGCCCATATGCGCCATTTACAGCGAGCTGTAAAGACACGCCTAGCGGAGCTGCGTACCGCTGGCTGGGACAGGATGCTAAGCGACCTAGAGCCCACTCATCAGGCCTTCTGGGAACTTCAAAGGAAACTAAAGTCCAATGAAGTAGTCTCCATGCCCCCCCTACTCCGCCCTGACAAGACCATCGCCTTCGACGATGCTGACAAGGCTGAATGCCTAGCCAACAGCCTCGAGGCTCAATGCTCTCCCAGCTCTCAACCAGTAGACCAAGCTCACTTGTCAAAAGTCGACGCTGAAGTCGAACGTAGAGCCTCCCTTCCCCCCGTCGAAAACCCTGACTATCCTCTGCCTCCCGTCACTCCAGACGAAGTGCATGATATCATCAAGGGTTTAAAGCCCCGTAAAGCTCCCGGCTCAGACGGCATCACAAACAGGGTAATTCAACTATTCCCTGCCCACCTCATAATGCTACTGACCACCATCTTCAATGGTGCCATGAGCAACAACATCTTCCCAGATGCATGGAAAAAGGCCACTGTCATCGGCATCCCCAAGCCTGGAAAGCCCAAATCTGAGCCCTCGAGCTACCGCCCCATCAGTCTGCTCAATGTCCTCGGCAAGGTCTATGAGAAACTTATTTATAAGCGTCTCAGAGACTATGCCGAAACAAAAGGCCTCATCCCAAACGAACAGTTTGGTTTTCGAACCCAGCACTCTTGTGTGCATCAGGCCCACCGCATCATCGAACACATAAGCGCTGGCTTCCAGCGTGGCATGATGACGGGTGTTATATACTTCGACATAGCGAAAGCGTTCGACAGAGTCTGGCACAACGGCTTATTATATAAGCTCTACCAACTCGGTGTGCCGGACCGTCTCGTACTCATCTTACGAGACTTCTTGTCGAACCGCACCTTCCGCTATCGCATCGAAGGAGCACTATCCTCCCCCCACCCTATCCGCGCAGGCGTCCCCCAGGGCTCTGTGCTTGCCCCCCTCATCTTCACGCTGTTCACTAGCGACATACCCAGGAGCAAAAAGGCACAGTTGGCTCTGTTCGCAGATGACACGGCCATTTACTGCTCGGGTACCAAACAAGCCTCGATCTCTCTCACTCTCCAAAGAGCGGTCACCAAACTTGGTGACTGGTTCAGGAAGTGGAGAATTGAAGTGAATCCCGACAAAAGTCAAGCGGTTCTTTATTCAAAACCGCGCCATAGGCCCACCCCCCCCCGACCAATCTCCATGTTCGGTAAGCCTATCCCTTGGGAGAAGCGAGCCAAATATCTAGGTGTGATTCTCGATGAGCACCTCACCTTCGCAGAGCACATAAAGAAGGTTCGTTCGCGCGCCGCTTTCGCTCTCGGTAGACTCCACTCGATAATGAATGCAAAAAGCAAGTTGTCACTAAAGTGCAAGTTGCGCATTTACACGGCGTGCATACGTCCTATTATGACGTACGCCTGTGCAGTCTTTGCTCACGCGAAACCCCACCACATCCATAGGATGCAGACCCTACAGAACCGTGCCCTCCGAATGATCACGGGATCCCCCTTTTATGTCCGGAACGAGATCCTCCATCTCGATCTCAAAATCCCCACCATCCTCCAGTTCATGAAACGCAACTCCAAGCGTTTCTTTGATACCGCCGCCAAACATCGCAACCCCCTAGTTGTCGCGGCCGCTAAATATACCCCCTCCAATATTAGTAAAGTCCGCCGTCCGAGGCACACACTATTAGTCCCAGACGACCCTATTACTCTCCTCCAGGAAAGCAATAGGGCTTCTAGTACAATACACAGACACAAAAAACCGACATTCCGACCCCGCCGCCGAGGTCCAGCGCGAAAACCCCGAGTTAATAATTCCCCCCGACCCTTGCTCGAAGAAGCGCCAGCCCGCGCCGAAGCTGAGCCTGTAGCTTTAAATTCCCCAGATTAATAATAATTATCCAATTTTGATCCAGCCTGTCCCAAACTTGCTGTCCCCCCAGTGACGCCCTAAGCCGAGGTTCGTACCCCACAGGGGGTGCCCTTAGCGCGCAGTCACTTAGTATTGTAAGTAACACGCCCCTGGCTGGAGGCTTTGAGTTAGCTTAAGGCAGCCACAGGATTGACCGGTTAAGTAGTCACGGCCACTCTTGGCCAACTACGAGATGCCATAGTTAGGAAAAAAAAAAAAAAAAAAAAAAAAAAAACGTGGTCAGGCATCTAGCCCGATCACCATGTATGGCAAGCCGATCCCTTGGGAGAAGCAAGCCAAATACCTTGGCGTGATCTTGGATCAACACCTGACCTTCAGAGAGCACATCAAGACGGCTCGTTCGCGTGCCGCTTGCGCTCTCGGCAGGCTTCATTTCATCCTGACCGCGCGTAGCAAACTATCTCTTAAGTGCAAGCTGCGCATCTACACCGCAGTCATCCGTCCCATCATGACGTATGCTTGTGTTGTATTTGCGCACGCTAAGCCACACTTGCTCCATAGGATGCAGACCCTACAGAACCGTTTCCTCAGAAAGGTCACGGGGGCACCCTATTATGTACGCAACGAGTCTCTTCACGTTGATCTAAAAATCCCAACCGTCCAGCAGTTCATGAAACGCCTCGCCAAGCGTTTCTTTGAATCTGCCTCTAAACACCCGAATCCCCTGATTGCGGCGGCCGCCCGCTACGCACCGTCGCGCATAAGTCGCATCCGCCGTCCTAGGCACGCCCTAACCGTCCCGGATGACGCCATAACTCTCCTCCAGGAGAGTAATCCCGCCACCAGCACGATCCGGAAACTCAAATCGAGACCGCCGTGCTTCCGCCCTCGCCGCCGAGGGCCACCGCGAAGCCCCCATCCATACCCACCCCGACCCTTGCTCGAGCCAGCCCGCGCAGCTGAGCCCGTAATTTTAAATTTGCCCCCAATTAATCCGATCCAGCATGTCCCATTGCTGTCCTCTCCCAGCGACGCCCTAAGCCGAGGTCCATACCCCACAGGGGGTGCCCTTAGCGTGTAGTCGCTTAGTTTTTAGTCTTAGTTTTAAGCCTGGCTGGAGGCCTTAATTTATTGAGGCATCCACAGGAAAGCCCGGTTAAGCAGTCGACAACCTCCTATAGGTTGAACTGCGAGATGCCATTCCCCAAAAACAAAAACAACGTGGTCAGGCATTCCGAATCCAGCAGCGAGACAAGAATAAACAAGAAGAAAAGTACTCCAACTGTTTTATTCAAGTAACGGTGTCCGCTCCCGCTCTCTGTTACTGTCAAGTAAGAAAACAAATTCAGACTTCAGCCGCCGTTTTACTCCTCGGCAAATAAGCATACTGCGTGTTATCACCACGGCTCCTGAGCGATCCCGAACAGTAGTGCTAGTTCAAGCAAGGTGCGTTTTAAGTGCTTTTCAATAGCAAGCTAAATATTTTTATTGAAACTTCAAAGAACTAGGCTATTAGTTCAAAAGGCGTAAGTAAATTATTTATTTTGACTGCGTCGTTGGTCTGGTAGTCGCAAACGCTATTGGCGAGCGTGAGGTCCTAGATTCGATTCTTAGGTCGGGCAGTGTTATTGGATTTTCTATTAGGAATTTCTCAGTAGCAGCCCGGAGACTGGATTTGTGACTTGAACATAGGGACTTAATTGTCGAAATGTGGGTGGTACCTCTGCCTATCCCTTCGGGGAATACAGGCGTGATGTTATGTTATGTAAAGCTAAAATAATGTAAATAATGGTTTGATGCAAACATTAGTTCAAATGGCATATTGTATTTAAAAAGTGAGTAGGGCTGAGTACTTATTTCCTTTTTATACGATACGGTAAGGTAAACCGCAGAATAAAATGTTTCTAATGTGTTGTTAATTATTACGTTCGCTTAATCTAGATACCAAAACCGCATTTGTTTTTAAATCGCCATTGCAACGACGTGCCTTAAAAGTATTGCCAGTGAAATTCAAGGATGCGGGACGTCTCTACTCCAGGTTTTCTAAAGTCTTTTATAAATTCAATTCGCTGACAAATACAGTTCGAATTCAGCACTAAACTTCGAAAAGATGTGCAACTCAACCTTTCTCTAAGTTGTTCGCATGACAATTGCATTGACGCCAGAGCTCTTGCCCGTGTGTCTTTGGTCTTGTGTGTGAAGTCGACGATTGGCCCAGACCTTCAGAAATATTGATGTATCAGGACCGTAATTGCGTAACACACTATCAATCACAATCCGCACGATTTTGAAGCAGATTGCTAATCCATCGCTTCATATGTTCGAAAAATTTGTCTGCTCACCAACGTAAATAACGCAATAAATGTTAATGAAGTGTCAAAATGTAACCGATTCCTACTGTAAGTGTGTTACGCAATTATTATTATTATTAAAAGCCTGTGATGTCCCACTGCCGGGCAAAGGCCTCCCTACTTTCTTTCCACTTCTCTCTGTTTAAAGCTACTAAGGACAAGTTCTTGTTGAAGGAGTCCAGCTCATCTCGCCAGCTCAGTCTGGGCCTGCCGCGATGTCGCCGGCCATCAAGAGGGACCCATTGGGTCGTAAGTTTGCCCCATTGGTCGATTGACATACGGCAGATGTGTCCAGCCAAATTCCATTTTAGCGTGGCAGCTTTCGAAGTGACATCAGTTATCTTCGTGATGGAACGGATGGTCGTATTCCGAACGCAATTAGGGTGCAGGTATTTAGAGGGGGGGGGGGGGGGTTGATAAAGCGTCGCGTCGGAAGAATCATTTTATTACGTTGAATGTTTAAGCAAACTTAAGCAAAACAGCTGGGTAACACACTTAGATACAATGGCAATGCGTTTCATTTTGACAGTTCAGCAACATTCATTGCGTTATTTATGTTATCTAGCTGACAAATTTTTCAGACATATGAAGCAACGGATTGACAATTTCCTTCAAAATCTTTCGGATTGGGATGGAATGTGTGATACGCAATTAGAGTGCAGCTTAACATACACATTTTGTTTTGCGGTAGTTTTAATACAATTGCATCACAAATCATACGTATATGTGATTTGTGAAGTTCACATAGGTACTACGACCACGTGAACGTGGACTTCCAATTTCTGAAATAGATTTCACTCTGTTTGGTACTTAAATCTACGCTTTTAAGATCAAATTGTGACTTTACTTAAAGTTTTTCGTAAGGACAAAAATAAAATATCTTTTAGTATCCTATAAATTCTGCTAGATTCGCAACCCTAACGACATTGGCAGTTGACAAGAGAGCAACCTTATTGATTCTAATGTACCATGGATGTACGGAACCGTGTGGAATGAATGTGGGTCGAAGGAAAGACCTCTTCTTGTGTAAAATTGTTTATGCTTACTTACGAATGAAGATAATGATGATCTAGTATTGTTTTTCTATGCCTTACCTGAAAAAAAAAAACAGAATATTTAAGACAAAGTGGTGGAAGATTTTATAAATAGATGTAGATAGATAGAATACTCTTTATTATGTACCTACATTGTAAATATTACAGATATAGAAGTAGAAATTTTACAAGGGGTGACACAATGGGCGGTCTTATCGCTAAGGGCGATCTTTTAAATACAACCTTTGAATGGATTAAGGGAGAAAGGAGAGACAGTACTGCTGCTAGTCTGTGGTGTACCATATAATGCAATGCCGTTCTACAAAATTCTTTAACTCAAACTCAAAGCATTTATTTCAATTAAACCAATTACAGGCACTTTTGAATTGTCAAAGAGTCGGTCAGTTAGTCAGAAAGTTGAAGCTGGTTGGCCATTCCAAAACGTATTCTCTGTGAAGAAGAACGGGCAAGAAACTCCAATCTTTTTAAATCGAGATTGTTCCTTTTTTGTTAAGATAGGTTTGCTCTTGATTCTAGTCTAAGTCAAAGGTGAGAAAGACAACGTCGACAATGGAGCGAGCTTACCCAGAAGAAGCCTGTTCACTCTCACTTTAAAGAGATCGGGGTTGTATGCGTTCGGAAACACAGACGCAGGCAGAGAGTTCCACTCCTTTGCTGTGCGCATCACAAAAGACATTTGGAAACGCTTAATGCGAATTGGTGGAATAGCAACTAGGTAGGGATGGAAACCTGCAGTGCGTCTTGATTTCCGATGGTAGAAGGGGACCGGTGGAACGAGGTCGTGGAGTTCTTAAGCACACTCACCGAAGTACAATCTGTAGAACACTGACAAGCAGGCAACCTTGCGGCGATGAGTGAAGCTTGGCATCCACCAGTTTTACGTCGCCAATGAGCCTCTTAGCTCTGCGTTCCACCGAGTCAAGCGCAGCAAGTTGGTATTATATTTGGCTGAGCCATCCCAAAGGTGGCTGCAATACTCCATGCAGGATCGGACTTCGCTTTGTAGAGAGTTAAAAGCTGTCCAGGCGTAAAGTATCGCTTCACCCTATTTAGGATGCCCAGCTTCTTGGCCGCAGTTTGGGCTCTGTACTCGATTATTACAAAATCCTGGGTATGGGTAATACATTATTCGTGTTGCTTCTATATGTGAGAACAATGCAAATCTAGCCGAGTGCGTCTTGTAAGGGCTCTACACACCATTATCGGTTGTAAGTAAAGTCAGGCAATGGTTTAGCAAATTGACTTCTGAAAGCAGCAAATTTTACGTAGTCGTATTTCCCTGCCTGTAAAACCAAAATGTGTGTGAGCTTAGTTACGAATAAGACGATTTTAGTCAAGTCAAAAACTCTAACGCCATTCGAGTCGGAACATAGCAATGCATACTACAGATATATGTACTGTGGCAGTACCAGAATATACCCATATACACATATACAAGGTGTAACATAATTAACGCACAGGGGTCATTGTACTCATCATTATGAACAACTTTTACTATGGAACCAAACCTGAAATCGCAAAAAAAAATCAGCTGCTCCCTACATTTATGTTCGCATAACTCGTCAAAATGTAGGGAACAGCAGATTTTTTTTTCGCGTATTCAGGTTTGGTCCCATAGTAAAAGTTGTTCATAATGATGAGTACAATGATCCCTTAAGAGGTTGTGCGTTATTTATGTTACATCTTGTATAATTACTTGTCCCGACTGATTTATTAACGCAGACCCTAAACCGCTGCGGCTACAAACTTGAAATTTTGGCAGTTGATGCCATTTCCGATGTTGTGTAAGCATCCACTAAGGAAGGATTATTTGGAAATTCGACTTCGGGTAATAAGAGGGGATTTTGTTTGTATGAAAAATACTACTGGCGGACTGGGGGGTGTCAAAGTTTGTATGGAAGAATTTTGACGAGCGGTCCGATTAACCTCGAAACGCAGTATTTATACTTAAGACCGAAAATAAAGAATAACGCGTATCGGGGTTTTTCGAAAATCTACCCGTAATGGGGTACGAAATGCACGCGGACGAAGTCGCGGACAAAAGCAAGTCAATGGTAAATTATGAACATTAAGTTCTTAATTACCAACAGAAAGCTGTATTCTATCTTTACATCCAACAAGCGGCTCCAGCTTATAACAACGCACTAACGTAACCATAAACAAAACCCATAAAATGAAAAATAAAACTATTTAATTAAGAAAGTGCCCGATAGCCACTTTTAATAGAGAGCGCTTAGTATTCTTGGATGTGGCCTGCCGTCCCTGGCAATAATTGACAGCAAATTGGATGCCTTGGGTGTTGATTGTACGCTGTCCTCAATTGGGTTGGGAGGATATTTAATTTCTAGCTTTGATTGCACTGCCAGTGCAAGTTCTTAGTTTTTAGGATTCCGTACGTACAAATGAAAAAACGAAACCCTTATAGGATCACTCGTGTGTCTGTCCGTCTGTCACAGTTCGTGTTTGGGTTACAGAAATTCTTATGTGTATCAAATTTCAACTTGATCGGTTCAGTAGATTCAGAGCAAGTTGGCGGTGACAGACGGACAGACAGACAGACAGACGAGTGATCCTATAGGGTTCCGTTTTTTTTTCCTTTTGAGGTACGGACCCTAAAAATCAATCATTTTCCGTACATTTGACCGTGTAGGTGTTGCACTTTTGAATGAAACCGCAATTTTTTTTCATAACTGGCGAAAAATATCTACGCTGGATGGAGTGTCTAGAATCTTGTGCTGAATTAATGCCAATCCTTCATCGTCATCATCATCCTCCACAGCCCGTTGTCACCCACTGCTGAGCATAGGCCTCTCTTTTCATGTGCCAATCCCCACGCTCCTGTGCTAACCTCATCCAGATTCTACCCGCGATGGTAACAATGTCGTCTGCCCATCTCGCCGCCGGACGACCGACGCTTCGTCTTCCAGTCCTTGGACGCCACTCAGTCACTACCTTACTCCACCTGTCATCACTGCGCCTTGCCAGATGTCCTGCCCAACTCCATTTGAGTTCCATAACTCGTTTTCCGATGCCGAAAACTATCGTACGTCTCCGGATCTCGACGTTTGGAATTTGGTCTATCAGTCTTATGCCGAGCATGGAATGCTCCATGGATCTCTGTGCAACTCTCACCCTGTACACAGCCTCTTGCGCACCGTAAGTCATGGTCATCATGGTGGGCAGAACACACTGGTTATAAGGCGGGACTTCATGGCAATCCTTACATCGTGTATATTATTTTTACAGCACTGCAGCATGCCTATGGAATCCTTTCAAATGTTCTGAAAGTATCGCGTCTTGTTGCATTCTGTCAGCGCTGTGGTCTCTTCAACTCAAGGCAATTTAATGAAAAGAAGACCTGTTGCTGATGTTTCGATATTAATCCCCAGAATCCGCTCCAGTCAAGTCCCCTCATTTATATTGCGGTAGCATATTGCTTTTAAAGCGATTAAAGCATTTACAGCTAAATGGATTTTAGTTAATAGGTTAAACATACTTTAAGTTTATTTCATCAAACTAAATATTTCCAATCACAGCTGCTACTGCCAGCGTCATAGTCAAAAGTCGATTAAAGGCTGCTTCAAACAGGTGCGCTTCGCGTCGCGTGTCGTGCCTGTTTGCAGGAGCCTTCACACTTCAGTTTTTAAATCTAAATTATCTACCTATCCAAATATTTAATGATACTCGGAATAGAAGTAGGTAGCATTAAATAATAATTTAACTCTTAGCTATTAAGTTAAATGAAAGGCTGAAATACAATGTATCGAATAATCTTGTGTCAATTATGATGACGTATAAAAGTAGCAGTGTAAAGGCACCCGCAGACAGGCGCGATGTGACTTTACGGCGCGATTCTGCGATATACCCGTAGAACAATTTTTTGAAAACGCGCGCGACGCTACACTTTGCCGCTGACCGTACAATTAACCCTTTGTTCGCCTATGCCCAAGGCATACGTAGCGGTAAGAACTTCAAATGAAGTACCAGTATCGTGCAGTCGACGCAGTATAAATCCAGCTATAATTGGCCCACTTCCGCCACCCCTAGCCTGGCGTGCCGACCTTCGTAGCTGCAGCGAAGGACACACCATGCAGGTGCCACAGTAAAAATAAGCACAGAAGAATAACACCATGCTACGTGATTAACATAGAAGATCCTTAAATGAAAATGTACAGTTAGGGAAATTAATTTACAACACTGCAAATTCAATTCAATTCAATTCAATTTATTCAGGAACAATTCACATTGTGTTTGAAATCATAAATAAATAAATAAATTACATCACGTTCATTAAAATTATAAAACCAACACATTCGTAATACAATTAATTATAAAAAAAAAAAAACAAAAAATCAAAAATCAAAATCAATAACATTACAATTTAAGCATTCAGTACAATTAAAAATTGAATAACACTACCACATATTCATATTACCCAGTCACACATTACAAGGTACTTATAAAATTTTTAAAACGTGGTTATGTCATCGTCTATTGAATACAGGCATTTCTCCAATAGGAAAGCTTTAAGTCTGGACTTAAATGAGCTCGTGTTAATTATAGTTTTTAAGTCCAATGGCAACCTATTAAAAATCCGCACTGCTTGATATTGAGGACTATGTTGAACAATATTAAGTTGGGGTATTATTTTGCTTTTAAAATCTTTCCTGCGCGTACTTTCCCTCAACTGTCTCTCCTCATCTGTCTCATAGTTATGCAGGTATTTTCTAAAATTCACCAACAATACCAAAACATAGAGGCTGGGCACAGTAAGAATTTTTAAATTTATGAAGTGTTGCCGACAGCTCTCTATTTGCGATATCCGGACCATGGTTCGTATGGCTCTCTTTTGGAGTACAAAGGCTCTCTGACAGTTATATTTAAAACCATTCCCCCAAAACTGAACACTATATCTCAACCTTGATTCTATTAGGGCATAGTATACCATTTTAAGGTGTTTTATATCAATTTCATCCCTAAGACTGCGTAAGGCATAACACGCTGAGGAAATGTGCGAATCAATGGCTTGCAACTCCCTTTTCCAATTTAAATATTTGTCAATGTATACCACCAGAAACTTTACTTCATTAACTATGTCAATTTTAACTTCGTTAAGTGCGATCGTCATGTTGTCTTTATTACGAGCTGTTGTACTAAATAACATTATTTTGGTTTTTTCGGTATTAATTATGAGCTTGTTACTTTTAAACCAAGAACTAAAAACTGTCAACACTGCATTAACCTTAGCGGCAAGCTCCTGTATGTTGTTAGCTTCAACTATTGCGTTGGTGTCATCTGCAAAAACTGTCAGCTGTGTATCGGGAAAAATTGAATTAATGTAATTAATCAAATCATTTGTAAATAATATAAACAAAATAGGTCCCAGAATCGATCCTTGGGGTACCCCTGCTACTATATCTTGCATGGAAGATTTATTGCATTTACTATTACCATTAGCTTGCATATTACTAATATCTACATACATTTTCCTGTTTCTTAAAAATGATGAGAAAAGTTGTAAAGTTTTGCCTCTCACACCATAATGCTCCAATTTTGCAATGAGTAATTTGTGGTCAATTGTATCAAAGGCTGAACTTAAATCAAGGAAAATGCCAGCTACTCTCTTTTTCCTATTCAATTTACCAATAATATCTTCCACTAATGTATATATAGCGTCCCCTGTTCCGACATTTTTTTGGTATCCAAATTGTCTCAAATGCAAAACTTTGTTTAAATTTAGATGAACTACAAGTCTACTCTTAACCACTTTTTCAAAAAATTTGGAAAGAATAGGGAGCAAAGAGATGGGTCTATAGTTTTTTGGATCTGTTTTAGAGCCCTTTTTGTGGAGTGGGATAATTTTTGCTATTTTTAACTGTTCCGGAAATATACCTTCTGAAATGTATTTTTTGTAAAAAATAGTCAAAGGACTTGACTTCCTTCGTCAGTTTGCAATGTTATAGCCGTTTAATACAACTGTCAAAGAATGACAGTTGTGATTTGAATATCCGTACAATTTAAGTTGGTAGTAAACTTGCTTAAGTAACAATTAATTTCCCTGACTTTACAATGTTTGTCGAAAAATAAAAACTACTAAAATTGATCCACGTAACAAAACGTTTTTACCGAGGCGAAGCCAAAAAAGGAGGGTTATGTGTTTGACCTGTATGTATGTAAGTATGTATGTATGTCCGTCCATATGTTCCCTCGTAACTATTAAACAGCTGAACCGATTTTGATGAATGATACCTATGTCTTTAGATTCATCTTTATTGCGCGAGTGTCACTGGGTATTTTTGGCGCGAAAATGTACGTTTTCAAAAAATAAATCTCCCATACCTATCGAGTGGGATATCAAAATGAAGGATTTTTAAAAGTGATTGGTTACGAATACATTTATATACAAATTATATGTTTAAATGTAATTTGGAATGAGAAATGATAAAAAAACAATGCCGAACTTTTGGAGTGAGTGAGTAAGAGGCCGTTATCACCCGATTATAAGTTGGGTATTGTATTTACGACTGTTACCTAAAGCGTTACTTAATACAGTGAGAGAAAAATAATCCTAACTAAAATGTGTAAAATAAAAAAAGTAATTTTTTTAAATAAAAAAAGTTATTTTTTTATTTTACACTTTTCAGCTTTCTTTTTAGCTATTCACTTTATTGTCGCGCGATACGCGGTGCATTTGTGTCGCGTCACGTGTGGCGCCTGTTTGCAGGAGCCTTAATGGTTGGCAGAACCTAGAGATCGCAACGAGGGAAGGTACTAAGTTCTTTTTAATCTTTTGCTTCTACCGATTCATACGTTTTAATCACACAGGCACAATAAGAGCTAACACGGAAATCCCGAAACATTCTTTTTTTTTTAATTATATATATCTACACAATTAAATAAAATTGAAGTGTCTGTTTGTAATTTCAAAATAACAACTTTTTACTAAATGCATATGAACGTATAGGTATACGGTAGCTACATAAAACAAAAAGCTATTTTTAAAATTTTCGTCTGTCTGTCTGTTTGTTCTGGCTAATCCCCTAAACGACTGGACCGATTTGGACGGGACTTTCACTGGCAGATAGCTGATGTTACGGGGAATAACTTAGGCTACTTTTATTTTAGAAAAATATTTAGGGTTCCGCGCAAAAAAGTCGATTTTGAAAAATTATTTTTGCATTTGGTACCCCAATTCTCAAGGATAGTTATAGGCTATTTATCATTACGTTACGACCCTTAGGAGCCGAGCAAAAATAAAAAGTCAGAAAGAACACTAAGCGAAAACGAAGAAATTACGCGGGCGAGCGACAGAGCGATGCAACACGACGGGTCGGGGGACGAGGAAGTTTTATTAAAATGTGGCTGTTATTTTTGTATATTGTGTATCTTACGACTTCCACGCGAACGAAGTCGCAGGGCACAGCTAGTTTTACATAATATCAGAAACTAGTAGGGACCTACTTAACATCGTAGAAAATATCCTACTGGTAACGTCTAACCCACCTGAGACTTTTCCTATCATACAATCATAAAACATACATAAATCGCTCATTTCCATACACGCAAGACAAACACAAACAATACAAACTTACTAAGAACCTTACCCCCTTAGAAATAAAGTCCAAATTCTTTTGAAGTCCTAAACCCTTTGGCAGACACTTTAAGTTAATTTACCACTTAGAATCTTAGGCACTCAGGAATAGGGTATAATTTTCTTTAGAAACTAGATTAGAAGTGACCTGGTAGGCAAATTCATTTAATTGAGTTTTCCTGGCGCTAAAAAAGGAAGGTGAAAGGGTATGAGTCATAGACTTTCTTACATCTATGGTATGAGTTAGTAGAACGTAGTTTAATTTGCGTAGTTTTTTTCTTTAACATAACATAACATCACGCCTTGTTTCCCCGAAGGGTTAGGCAGAGGTGTACCTATAGTAGTACACCCACATTTCACCAGCTATGTTTCAGTGCCTCCGTTGTCTACTGGTCGCAAGCGCTCCTGCTGAGCATGTGGTCATGGATTGCATTCCCGGGTCGGGCAGTGTTATTGGGTTTTCCATCTGGAATTTTACAGTAGCAGCCTGGAGTCTGGATCTGTGCCCGGTTGATGGCAATAGGCTCGCCCTCTGTTACCTAAGTACTATCGAGGAAACTTATACCGGACCAAATTCCTTCTTTTCTTTCTTTTTCTTCAATTTGCGGGTCAGTATCAGATCGTAGATGCATTGATCAAAATAAGGACAACTCTCTAATTTAGAATTACCCTATGGGCTATTTCATGAAATCGTGACAAATGAGGTCAATTGTAACTAAACGACCGAGCGAAGAGAGAGGGGTTGTATTGATTAACTTTTACCTGTGTATACAGATCTTACACCTAATTCTATAGTATGGCTACCAAATCAGCTATTTATGTCATAACCATTTAAAACGAAACATTAATCAACTACGTAAACAGCAATACCAACTCAACTAATATTTACAAAAAAGTACCTACTTATGGCGACGATAACTGACTTTTAATGACTTTAAACTGAATATCACGTCTAAACGAGCAGTGTTAATGATTTGGGAAAAATATTTGTTAAATTATAGTTTTTTTCCTAATAACTTAATATAAATATATAAAATAATAAATAATAAGAATATGAATTAATATGAATTATTTTAAATTCTTAATTACTACATAGGTACAAGATAACACTGTATATATGATGTACAAGTAGGTATACAATAAAAAATAAAAAAGGGGGAAGAGCTCATTGGGCATCAAAAAATTCGTCCGCATCGCTGTCAATGGGAATAGTGCCCAAAAGGCTGGCAGCATTGCCACGTTGAATGGCAATGCTGATTCTTTGGGCTAAAAATAGGCCAGCCCTCTGGTCCCGTAAAGAGTCGACCAACTGCTTGGCGATGTCCCGAAATACTCGATGAGCACTCGGTCCCCACGGCCCTAGTGTTTCAACCACAAAATGCTATATATGAATATTTTAGATTGTGGTTATATTACATAGCTTGTAATAACTTGTAAAGTACTGTCTAACGCGGATAAAAAACTGAGGATTAGGCAAAGACTATCAAGCTAGTTTTTATGAAACCTTCGCCATTATAAAGATAATTTAATTATTTATCTTTTAGTATATGATAAATTAGTAATGCGTCTGATTTGGGACAGCGCTCCTTGATGGGCGAGTCCTATTACTGGGTGACGTACAACGCGTTGCGTGAGCTCAGCACAGAACACGCAAGCTATGCACTCAAGGCCGTTGGCATATATCTGCGTTTAACTAACTATCCAACTACTACACGATGACATTGATGGTTATAATAATTATGTAAATACATATCTTCATTTGTTACGATCGCGAATCATATTTTTATCAACATACAACCTGATACTGACCTACCTACTCACTTTTTTAAATTCTGTAATATGCCAATTTAACTAATTTATTTATTTAAACTTTTCACAATTAAAAAAGTACAAAGGCGGACTTAATGCCTTAGGCATTCTCTACCAGTCAAAATGCCTGCATTAAACCGCTATTTACATTATTTAGCATTACAAAGCTTACAATATATCACCTCTTACCATAAATAAGTCTGATGAGTCTGAGTATAATGATGATAACTTCATAACCGTCTTGTTTTTGTTACGGGGGAAATCTAGTTAACCAGCTCAGGCTTAGTCAAGATATTATGAGAGCTTTGTAAGGAATTACCGCGGACGTCTATATTAACAATTTTGAAGTTTAATGTCCGGATTTTAGGTGTCATTGTTGTTTGGACGGGGAGATGTTGTTTTGTAAGAACAATGGCGAAAACTTATTTTTGAAATAAATTTGAACGTCTAAAAGTGACACTTATACGAAAGAAATTCAATTAATAATCTATGTTTTTTTTTAAACTATTATATTATCTAGTTAAGGTCGAGTAAAAAAATAATGTTTAATGAAAAGCTATTTGACTACTTCATTTTAAAAGATTAGGAAATTGTTGGTTGGATTGGTTTAGTATTGCCATTTTATGTTTCTTTTCCGAAATAGTAGGTACAGCATAATTGTCGTGGTGTTGTTATAATTATTAGTTTGTTATTATATTTTTTGTACATGGAGTAAATGAATAAATAACAATTTTTTTTTGTTGTACATACATCGAAGTTTATCTGTGTTCTTCTTTAGATAAAAATATTGAAGTAAAGTAGGAAAGATATCAAATGTTATGGCAATTCTGAACTAAGAAGACTGGTATTCAAAGTCTTAAAAAATGTAGCTTAGTTGTTGACATTGACGATCGTTGACAGTTTACAACTCTTGACCGAAAGAGTGTAATAAGGCAAAGAGTTTAATAACGTATTAACCAGAACCTAGCGCTCTATCCTGTGTTGTTCAAAAGTTCAACACTGAATATCGATTAATCTCCTCGTTCTCTAAAATAAATCTTGCACAATCTAGCTCAGACAATGACGCTGAGATATATAAGATATTTTTCAATTTAATTTCAAATAAAAGAAAGTATGAGAAGCTAACATTGTTCTTTGTGGTCGCACACAGTCCCAATTTGACTGCTGAGCGTGAAATTCTGGGTTTGAAAGTGTTATTAGGTTTTTCACCAGGACATTATCAATACCCTTGCGTGTTTTTGTCCCTGGTCAATAACATTAGGATTGTCCCCTACTACGTGGGACTAACAATTTAATACAAATAAATAAAATTGAAATGTCTGTTTATAATGTCAAAATAATAGCTTCTTAATAAATTCATATGAAAGTATATACGGTACTTATAACAAAAAAAAAAATTTGTCTGTCTGTCTGTTTGTCCCGGCTAATCTCCGATTTTAACAGGACTTTCACTGGCAGATAGCTGATGTTATAAGGAATAACTTAGGTTACTTTTATTCTAGAAACAGAATAAGGATTCTGCGCAACAAAATTAAAACCGGTGAAATTGTGAACAAACAGCGCGGGCAGGCGATGCAACGCGGCGGGTCGGGGGACGAGGGAGTTTTATTAAAATGTCGCTGTTATTTTAGTACATTGTGTATCTTACAACTTCCACGCGAACGCAGTCGCGGGGCACAGCTAGTCATTAATATTAATTAACATTACAACACTGGCGAAATGCGAGTTTACTTCACACCAGCTGCCATCCTATTCATAAACTAAAGTGTATATTTGGTTCTATTCTGTAAAAATGTCATCGTGAAAATTAACGTGAAGTGAGCATCATCATCTCACTTGATGCTAGGGACACTATTGACAGCTCACTTCACGCTCACTTCACCTAAGGTGATATTTTTACAAAATAGACACGCTAAACCTCTGCGACAAAAAATAGGCAGTCATGGACTGCCGATAGAAGTGAAAACTTAAAACTAACAGTTGCATACGAATATGACATCTATTTCAAAGACATTAGCGTGTTAAATAGAGTAATTTGGTCACAGTGCCCTCTAGCGTTGAGTCGTTGAACTCGTTGGAGCATGTCGCAGGTTGCGAACCCGTAAGATTTTCTCCTACCGAAAAGTGCTCAACGCGCCTAAACATGTTTTCACTTCAAAATAACAACATTATTCAACACGTGGAGGTACTATCGAACATAACAGTGTATTTAGTCATACATAACATTCAACCTGAACAAAGCAAGATTTAGCGTCCATATCGGCAGTTCCCTTTATCGACAGATTCGATAGCGAGTAATAATTTATTGTTAAATCGGCTCGGTTCGGTCAGTGGTGAACCATTGGGTATTGTAGTTCTATTGTTTACATTCAACACAATGGTAAGTAAATTGGCATAGCTTCTGTAGGTACCATTGCGGATATTTGCGGTGGCAACTTTCAACCTAGTAATAAGGTCGAAAATTAATTCACCGCAAAATATTAATGCATGTTCTTCTATACGGAGCAATTTAAGCATACTAGTCTAATTTTGACTGCCTCGTTGGTCTAGTGGTCGCAAGCGCTACTACCGAGAATGCGGTCCTGGGTTCGATTCCCAGGTTGGACAAAGTGTTATTGCATTTTTCCATCTGGAATATCTCAGTAGCGAAGTGGTGTCAGGAACTGACGCTTCCGAACGGGTCAAATAAATCTGTGAAATTCCGGATATTCTTCCGGAAATCCGCACCGGAATCCCTAACAAGACCCCGGATGTTAGCGGCCACAGTATCATTAATTCCAATAGTGACGGGGATTACGAATGAAACGCAGTATAGATGAGTTTTGTGATAGTCCATAATCCTTGGAGCTGAAATGAAATGCTACAGAACGGCAACCTGCACCCTAATTGTGTAACACACTATCGATCAGAATGTGAATCATTTTGAAGCATATTGCTAATCTATTGCTTCATATGTTCGAAAAATTGGTCTGTTCAACAATGTAAATAACGCAATGAATGTTGTTAAACTGTCGAAACCGATTCCTACAGAAATTTGTAACACAATTAGGGTGCTGGTACGTTGGTAATTTTATTAAAAAATATACAGGGTTACAGGGAAAGTCGTACTGAATATTAAAGGAGGTTATTATTCAGGTCATTTCTGATGATTTTGATTCTGAAATAAAATGTCCGAAACTTAACCGTTATGGAGATATTAAATTTTAAAGATTATTTTTAAAAATCCTTTATTTTTTGGCTTTTAGTCGTTTTCTTTGGGATTAGAGCTCCTAGAGTCGGTTTTTTTGATGTATCTAGTTAGAAGACATGTCCATTAATAAAAATGATCAATAGAAACTGAACCTACTACTAACAGCTTAAAAAACTGCTCGACAACAGTTAGCATTATGAATTTTCTAATAGAGTGTTCTTAACTTTGATGGGCTTTAAAAAAAAAAAATGTATGGAAATTATTCTGCGAATAACTTTACAAAGTTTTACGTCTCTTTAGCTATTCAAAAAGGTATATCATCTACTAGGTTTGTTCATAAAATCTTAAAATAATGTTATTAGAATAGGCCCATCTGGTAGTACAACATAACAGAATTTCGATACAAAAGAATCCGGCTTACTACCTGGCACTTTTAAACAATGAAAAAAGGTTTGGGTAGACATTGTTTGTGTTTGGGAGACGTGCGGTGACAGGTATTTATGTCATTTTAAATGTCTGAATTGTCAAATCGTGGATCGTGGTGTTTGTTTAGTCTGCTCATGCGATTCTTCCATGGTAGATGTGTTACCCGTGCCCTCCGTTTTTTTTTTTTGTAATTTTTTGTGCTTGGATTTTTGGACTGTTTCATATTCTAACTGTGTGACGTGGCTTGTAACTGGACTTTGATTTGTGTTGTGAACATGGCAACATTTACCAACGAGGAATATGCTGACATCCTAATGTGTTATGGATTTTGCGAAGAAGTGTCGTTGCGTGCACGCAATGAATACATGCTAAGGTATCCTACTCGCCGAGTACCTGATATTGGCGTATTTGACAGAGTTTATCGAAGACTACGAGAAACTGGTTCTGTGCTAGTACGTCGGACTGACATGGGACGACCTCGTGTTCTTGATGACGACGACGAAGATAATGAAATACGACGTCTCTTTGAAGCCGACCCAACCACGTCAACAAAAGTTGTCGCTCGACGGCTTGGTATTTCCCAGTGGAAAGTCTGGTTCGTAATGCACAGTTCTGGGCAATACCCTTACCATTACACGCCAGTGCAAGTAATTGAAGAAGGGGATCCATTGAGACGACTAGACTTCTGCAGATTTATGCTCAATGCCGATAATGAAGATCCGGATTTTTTAAAGAAAATCATGTGGACAGATGAGTCGAAATTTGACAAAGACGGCATCACAAACTATCATAACACCCATTATTGGGCTCCCAAAGCGCAAGGTAACCCCAAGAAAAAAAGACCAAAAGGGTCACAAAGGAGATTCAGTCTTAATGTGTGGATGGGTATAATATCAAATAACTTGATAGGGCCATACTTCCTGCCCGATAACTTGAATGGCGAGACATATGAAAACTTTTTGAGGGAGGAGTTACCCTCTTTAATGCAAGACTTGCCTATTGCATTGAGACGAGACATGTTCTTTCAACATGATGGCTGCCCAGCGCACTACAGAAGAAGTGTTCGAGCATGGTTGGACGAGAATTACCCAAACCAATGGATTGGAAGAGGCGGACCCATAGCATGGCCGGCGAGGAGCCCCGATTTAACGCCGATGGATTTTTATGTGTGGGGTCATATGAAAACCCTAGTATACGACCAAATGACACCGATCGCAAATGTCGATATTCTAAGACAAAAAATTATTGATGCGGCTGAGGAAATGAGGCGGAACCTACGAACTTCTGTCGTGAAAAGTAATTTAAGAAAAAGAATGAGACTTTGTGTAAGAAATAGCGGCGGCCATGTAGAACATGAATTATAAAAATATTGCTAAAATTTTTGTCTTTTTTTTACGTATTTTAGCTACTTTTACCTCAAACTAAAAATGTACCCTCTCCTAACTTACTGTTATTTGGGCAATGTTTTGCCTATTTAATAGCAAGTGTTATACCTTTTTGAATAGCTAAAGAGACGTAGAACTTTATAAAATTATTTGCAGAATAAGTTCCATACAATATTTTTTATTAAAAGCCTGTTAAAGTTAAGAACACTCTATTAGAAAATTCATAATGCTAACCGTTGTCGAGCAGTTTTTAAGCTGTTAGTAGTAGGTTCAGTTTCTGTTGATCATTTTTATTAATGGACATGTCCTCTAACTAGATACATCAAAAAAACCGACTCTACGAGCTCTAATCCCAAAGAAAACGACTAAAAGCCAAAAAATAAAGGATTTTTAAAAATAATCTTTAAAATTTAATATCTCCATAACGGTTAAGTTTCGGACATTTTATTTCAGAATGAAATTCATCGGAAATGACCTGAATAATAACATCCTTTAATATTCAGTACGACTTTCCCTGTAACCCTGTATAAGGTATAACGTTAAATAGAATTTTTCTTAATTCTATGTCAAGTTCACCCATGATTTGTGCCTGAACTAGGTAATCCTGTGTTTCAGGCGATTGGAGGTAACATTAATTGATTATTATAATCACAATAAATTATCATTTTAATCTTATTGGAATCTATGTAACAAGGTGTATAAAATTATAGTATCTTAGCTTAACTAATTTGAAAACAAAAAACGAACAATATTTACTTCAGCACAAGTAATAACCTCTGTATCTTCATAGGACATAGTTTGAAGATCTTCCTTAAGGATTTTCTTGCAGTTACTATGATTTAAGGAGTAGACGTTTCTTTTTTCATTTAGCCTGTTATAGAGTAGCGGTCCGAGGTACATATAAAAGTTGGCTGTGGAAGCATGTTTTGTAATTTTTCGAGGGCAAACTATATCTTTCCGTCTCCAATTCAGTGTTATAAGGAAGTGCTGCGTGTTGTTTTAGTACAGTGCTCATTATAAACAACTGTCGAACTGTTAGTACTTCACAAGATTTATAAATGAGGTTAGTGGGGAAAAGGAAAGGTCGGCAAGTAGCCACCTTGAGGATAGCTCTTTGAGCTCTTTCAATGGGTAATAACAAAGTTTTACTCGCCCCACCCCATGACGTAATACAGTAAGTCAAAATTGACTGACAAAGAGCAAAGTATACAGCCCGAGGCACGAATCGTGAGCGTGCTCTTGTATTCTGTTTTCTATCTGTATATAAATATTCTTGATCATATAGTGATTTCATTGCTCCCGCCCGTGTGCAACCTGCCGTGATAGGAAATAAGATTCGTTAGGTTTAAGAGAAGAGTTTGTGCTCACGGCTCGTGTCGGCAACTATACTTGCATAATTATTTTTGGATCTGTAATAAATCGTAGCTCTTTGAATACGAATTCTATTGTTTAGAGCTTCCATGTAGTGTTTGAAATGCCAGTTTTTTTTTTAATATTGGGACACTTACACTGGCTATCTGCAGGGACTGGGCAACAATGAGCATGCGATGCTGAGGGGATATTCGATATTTGCTTGCGCATCGAAAACTTAATGTAATTGGTCTTCTCTGCATTTCGAGTTAGCGAGTTATTTTGAAGCCATTTATTTACAACACTGAATCCCTATTGCGTAAGATTATAGACTTCATTTTCTGAGTCAGCCGAAAAAGTAGAGCAGTGACGCCAGCGTAAATTATGATAGTGCCATGTTCTAGCTGTAGATTGCAAAGGTCATTTATGTAGATTAAAAACAGAGTGGAGACCGACAGACCTGTACAATAAAAATACGGAAACTTCTGTGTTGCTTCTACTTAAGAGTCCACAATGCCTCAAGTTGCTTAGCATAATCCTCCGTTATATCTAAAATACTGCAGCATTAATTTTTAAATAAATATATGGTAAAGTCGAGGATTAATGTTAAGTACTATGTTTGACGAAAACACGATTCCATAAAATTTTCTAAAATAATTACAAAGTTACCTCCAAACCTAACAATAAACCGCTAGGAATAAAAAAAATACTTCTAATTGAATCATGAAACTTTGCATAATAATAACTGAACAAAATAGATAAGTATTATGTTTTGTTTTTTATTTTTATTACCATTATTTACACCGTAATAAGAAATTATCGGCGCTCCCTGCCGCCCAACAGGGACACTCAGTCTCGCTCTCACTCAGTCCGCGAGCAGTAGTGTGCGAGCGAGATAAAGAGTGAATTTGAGCGGAGGTATTATGGATTCTTAAGTACTTACCTCTTAACTTTTTCTTCTTACTGATCTTCAAGACACTTGTTGTTAACGAGCATCTTGAAGATCCGTTTTCCATGAAGATAATCTAATTTTACTTTATAGCTTATGTCGGACTGAAGCCTTTGCAGTAATAAATTGGGACGAAAACATCTGGCAATTTGGCATAAGTGGCAAATGGCTTGGCCTGCTTTGGCACATTGCCAACTGGGGTGAAAACGTAATTGTGAATGTGTAACCACTTGTTTAAGCACCTAGAATTGACAGTTTATTCCTTAGACTTAGCAGTTTTCAGGGTCTAAGGGCTTGTACACAAAACTGCGACGACGCGACGCCGCATCGTAAAAATCTACGAGCTCACACGACGCAACGCAAGAGCTTGCAAATTGATTCGCATCGCGCATTCGTGCGATGTTACGTCAAACGTTGCCGTACGAAGGAATGGTCACCCGAACCGTGAAAGGGAGACCCCTTGCCGCACGAAATCGCATCGCAGCAATTCGCAGTTTTGTGTACAAGCCCTAAGGCACTTTACCCACGACCGACGATTAGCGAAAAGCGAGTAGAGCTAGCAACTATAAACGAGTTGACGAGCAACGAGCAGCGAGTTTATAGTTCGGGTAGTGTTGTCACTGGGCTAATGAGCGAGTGCGCGAGTGCAACGTGTAGAATGACTGCCCAATCACTTGCTGGTATGCGTATGTACCATGGGAGAAACGAACATTCGTCATCCGTCATCACACCGTAAGGACTATTCTTGCTTGCAGCGCTTAGCCGCTATAGAAACGCTTGCTAACAGACGTGGTCATCGTCTGCACGGGATTTTGTTTTCAAATTGGTCAGATGTAAGTTTCCTTGACAGTACCAAGCGAGACTCTCAGCGAGTGTTCTGCCCGCCAGGCGTGCGACATTGAGCGAGTATTTTCTTTGATAACTCTTGTCGCTGCGGCAAACTAATGAAGAGAGAGTTCTCGCCGGCAGTGGGAACAGGCAGCGATCTATTATTAATATGTATCTCTTTTACTGATACATGAAAACACACTCATTCGTGGCTCTTTGACAGTCGTTACGGGTCGTCAGAAGCCCGAAAATCTGACAACCAGTCTTAGCAAGGGGTATCGTATTACCCGGTAACCGGGTAAAGTAAAATACTGATATTCAGCTGCATTGTCGGATGCAGTCAGGCGCAAGACGTCACATTAGCATGTCGCATGTCGCGAAACCGTAAGATTTTTCCCTACCGAAAAGCGCTCAACGCGCCTAAAGAAGTCTTCACTTCAGAAAGCCCGTCATTCTAACAATGAATATTTTATCACAAATTCCATACAAAATACAAAACTAGTTCACCTCACAACCCGTACACAGCGACACGCAAATACCAACTTTTGTATGTGCATAAATAAATAATTAAAATAGGGGTTACAACTTGTTCGCGTGACTGTACTACATGTCATCGAAATACCGCAAAAGTTAGCACCTAATATTAAAGAACCGGCTAAGCGCGTGTCGGCCCACGCACAATGAAGGGTTCCGTAGTTGGGATGAATTTATACCAAGAACAAACTTAACATTGTAGTTGAAAAACATGTTCTCTCAAACATTTGGAATGTATGTATGAGAGAACATGTAAGTTGGTCGACTGTTACTCGTTAACTTGTAAAGCCTACTTAGCTGTGATAGTTTTCCTTATAACTTCGATAAATATACTACTGCCGTGAATTTTTTCACATACCCAAAAACAACTATTTAGCTGGCAGGGGTGGGGGGGGGGGGCTTGACTCTAACAAAAATTTGCACTTTAAAGTATAATATTTCGCAAACGGATCCCTGAACCGAAAAACATGTTTCACACACCCGCAGTATTTTTGAACCGCCTTTCCGAGGACACCCCAAATCATGGGATAGACGAGAAAAAAAGTCATTCTCACTTTACGTGTACCCTAAAAAGGCACCTAAAAAAAATTGTTTTCAACATTTTATTTTACCACTTTGTCGGCGTAATTAATATATATACCCGTGCAAAATTACAGCTTTCTAGTACTAAGAGTGTAT
The DNA here is from genome assembly GCA_947568875.1 of Fissipunctia ypsillon. NCBI lineage: Eukaryota > Metazoa > Arthropoda > Insecta > Lepidoptera > Noctuidae > Fissipunctia > Fissipunctia ypsillon. The sequence goes on along the minus strand of OX387659.1, from coordinate 5,356,409 downwards.
GAGCTAAGCCTTAGACAGACAGACAGACAGAAATGGCGAAACTATATGGGTTCCTGGTTCACTACGGAACCCTAAAAATATGTAGCTTCAATGTGAGGCGAAAATTTAATGTCCGGCACACCCTGGGCAGTTACGCTACGGTTTCCTAGAAGAGCGGTGCCGCTACATAACGGTCATGACAATGATTGCAGCGGGGTTTGACTTTACGGTGTCAAAAAAAGCTCTCTAGTAAAACATACCTAGACTAGCTAGTATAAGTCTAATTCAGCGAATAAATTTTTAAATTTTTGACAGATTTTCTATACAAAAACTGTCAGACGTCAATTTTATTCCGCGAGTATGACTTTGGTTAAATCAGCCCTTACTTTTATAAACAACGTTTCGGTGACGTCATTCATTAAATTGCGAACGGTATGTAGCTGCCACCGCTCTTCTAGGAAACCGTAGCTTTAGAGCCGCTAACACTAATTCACTGTTAAGGCTCGTGTAGACTGATGCGGCGCGACGCCGCGACGCGATACCGGTAGAACAATTTCCATGAAGATAGATGGAAGAAGTGAAGTTTGAAGAGAATGAAGTTTTCATAAAAATTGTTCTACCGGTATCGCGTCGTGGCAGTCTGCACGAGCCCTTACGTTGCTTATCTTCATTCCGCAACTGTAGGTTCTTAGCTTATGTAGGTACTTAAGTTTCTAACCTGCAACCGATAAATTCATTTATTTAAACAACAATAACATTCATTAATGTATGTTATCGGTATCAAAAGTAAAAGTGGGTTATCTCGCTTTAATTATCTGTAATATTTATGACCGATACGATTTGTACGTACCTAATCTAGTAAGTAAAATGATAGTAAAAAGAACACAATACATCATTATTATTGGAATTAATAACATTATAGTTAAACTTAATTTTACATCTCCTCTCTGAAGGAGAAGCCAGAGGTACCATCACGGACATTTACGGTGAAGTATTTAATACCTCAGTAATAAGTTCGCAAATGTTCGCGATGGTACATCTGTACAAGTATTTTGTGGCGTGCGGCAAAATTCGGAACTATCGCCACCATCTTGTTTTTGGAGTTCCGTACCACAAAAGGAAAAAACTGAACCCTTATAGGAATAGGATCATATCGTTGTCCGTCCGTCTCGTATGTCTGTCAGTCTGTCAAGACCCTTTTCTCAGGAACGCGTAGAGGTATCAAGTTGAAATTAATATCAAATACGTAGGTCTTATTATTATACATTGGTCCCCTTGCAGCTGTAAAAAAATCAAGCTTCTAATTCAGCGCAATAAAATAATACGGCTATTTATGCGACATATTTTGATACATATTTGATAAAGCCTACATAGCTATGATAGTTTTCCTTTTAACTTCGTTGTATTTCTACTAACGTGAATTTTTCACATATCCAAAACAAAAATTTTCAGAAACGGATCCCTTAATCGAAAAAATGTTTTCACACACCCGCAATAGTTATGAAACATCTATCCAACAACACCCCACACCATGGGGTGGACGAGAAAAAATAACGCCCCCACTTTACGTGTACAGGAGGTACCTTAGAAAAATGTTGTTTCATGATTTTATTTTACCACTTTATCGGCGTGATTAATATGTATATCCATGCCAAATTATACCTTTCTAGTACTAAGAGTCTCTGAGCTAAGCTGCGGACGGACGGACGGACGGACGGACAAGGCGAAACTATCTGAGTTCCTTGTTAACTACGGAACCCTAAAAAACATTACCCAGCACCTAGTTTAAAGTTTTTATTGTCGTATTTACAAATCACTGCTACATGCAAGCACGAAGGCGCTCTTTATAGCCAAGCCCCAAGGTCAGGTCTGATCGATCTCAGACTAAACACCAGTGTTAATAACGGTTTGAAATAGGGATTATTATGTTAACTTGGTATAGTATTTGTATCTCACGAAGCGACGTGAGCTTTAAGGCTCCCGCAGACAGGTGCGACACGACTCCGGTATAAAATTTCAATTAAGTTTTCATAGAAATGAAATTGTTTCACTAAAGTCGCATCGAACCCTCGCGTCGTGCCTGTCTGCTGGAGCTTTTACCTGTGTTTACCAAGTATACAAATACGCTGTGAATGTGTGCGTGAAGACGAGTATCGTCGGCACATAACACACACACGCACACACCCCACACACTTCCGACTTCGCCATTGTCTCGGACGGTACCGAGAGCTCCTACGCTTACACACACATTCACAGCGTGTTTGTACACTTGGCAACCATAAGTATGTATAACGCGCGTTGCTTCGTGAGAAAAATACTGTACTTTACTTACAAACTGGACGAGGTGTGGTAGTTACTGGGTTCTGAATCATTTCTTGTTTTTTTTTTTTAATGTTTATAACAATTATTATAACTAAGGTTATAATTATTCAAAACAGATAAAACATTAGTATTACTTTATTTTCACGTTGAATGTGTACATAATTTTTATGATTAAAAATAAAAACTTCAACACAATAATTTTATACCAATTGAATATTAATAGAATACAGTTGCTACAATAATACCGAAGAGTATGTATTTTGATCTAGTATAGCTTTACCTATAAAGCCCTTGTACAGCCTATGGAGAGACTCGTCAGGTATTTATCAGGCTCTTAGGCAGACGTAGATGTAGCTAGAGCTCGTCGAGTCTACATCTCACATGTCACCAATCTCGAGTAGACTAGACTGAGATGCTAATTAGGTTAGAAATTCCAGGAGTCCGAACTCAGTAAGTCACAAAAAATAAACCATTTCTGTCTTATTACAAAACGAATTGTAACTTTGGTCAAAGCTTAAATCTTCGAGCCAGCCGACCTATTCTGTAACAATCTCACCTTGAAAACTTACGTGAAGTGAGCTGTCAATAGTGTCAATCCTTAACATTGGGTGGAATGTCAGCTTACTTCAAACTCACTTCACCTAAATTTACACGATGAGATTTTTACGGAATAGACTGGCAGTTTTCGTATTTCAACTCTGATAAAGTTCTTAATACAAAATTGACGACTCGGTTTTTGTATTTAGAACTTTAGCTTTCGTAATTAAGTTCTAAATTAAAAAATGGCTGGATCGTTTAAACCTAGGTCTAAAAAACTTTTAAAAAATCGCCTACCCCTCTTGAGCTAGCCTGGTGATCGATCCTCGTACCCGTGGCCTTTGCTCTGCGATGGGACAGTAACAGGCTGGTATTATTATTTATTATCTAAACAAATAAATAAAGTTGAAGTGGCTGTTTTTAATGTCAAAATAACAACTTTTTACTTAATGCTATGAAAGTATAAACGATACTTACAACGAAAAAGCAATTTATAAAATTTTTGTCTGTCTGTCTGTTTGTTCCAGCTAATCTCCAAAACGGCTGCAGCGATTTTGATGGAACTTTCACTGGCAGATAGCTGATGTTAAAAGGAAATTTAGGGTACTTTTATTTTAGAAAAATAATTAGGGTTCCGCGCCAAAAAATTAAAACCCATGAAATTGTGAACAAAATCCGATTGAAATAGGGAAGTATTGACATCCACGCGGGCGAAGCCGCGGGCAACAGCTTGTTTATAATAAGGCCGATATTATTTGTTTGTTATGTACCTATTTTGTTGACTGTGTGTGTGTTTTAATTACGTATTACGTGTCATACGTTTTTTCCGTCATTGGTATCGGAGACTAAGATACATTTAATATCTTTTAAATTGTTCCAACATTAAAAACGTATTATAGAAGTTCTCGAATGTGTTATTAATTGTTATCGATAGCGGTTTATTTATTTGGACAAGGCTTCAGGACTGACGGCTCGGCGGGCCGATCAGAAAACAAGCGTGTAAAAAGACGTTTCACTAGTTGATCGAGCCCAGTCTGCGTGTAGTTCTCATCGAGTCACAATAACTGTTTACACATATTCACTATTCACTTACGGTCTACGAAAAAGGGTAATAAGTAGGTATCAACGCATGCATAAGTCCTAACTATTTTGTAATTCCTACATTAATTTGATTGTGACAGCCAAAAAGGAAAATTATTAAGGCGAAAGCGCCAGGTAGCCCGGAAAATTCAAATTTTCTTAAGTTTTTTGTAATTTGCAAGTCAGTATTAGGTTGTATGTTGATCAAAATGTAATTCGCGACCGTAAAAAGAATGTATTTACAAAATTATAATAATTAAAGTCATCAATACAACTTTGTAAGACCAGGTAATTCTATTGAATGACTATTTCATGAAATCTTGATAATTAGGATTATACAAAGTTATGGAGTTGTATTACTGATTTTAATTCAGTAAATGCATATTTGTTACGGTCGCGAATGATACTCTAATCAACATACAACTTAATACTGACTTGTAAATTGCAAAAAACGTAAGAAAGTTTGAATTTCGCGGGCTACCTGGAGCTTTCCCCTTAAATGTGCTGAGTATGACTTGAAATGTGATTCTTTATGTATTTTGATAACAAGTATGTGCTTATATTAAATGAATATTATATTAATCTGTGTTATTTCCCACCTAATGTATCATTTTCTTTAATGGGAAAACCCGCTCTGAGGATCTGACATTTGAAGGTTCCTAGGAAAAACCTGCCCTAATGTTTTTTAAATTGATGAAGGTTCTTGCAAACAGGCACGACACGCGACCGAATCGCGCGCGACACAATGGAACCGCTCGTCGCGCGACATGCGGTGCCAGTGTGTCGCGTCGCGTGTCGCGCCTGTTTGCAGGAGCCTTAACCATACCATGAAGGAAACTTGGAGTCACTTTCAGTGTCACCTGATAATAATAACTACATTAATATACAACTTCCCTAAAATGACTAATCAAGGACACCAATGAATCGTCATTGTGGCGGCATATTCTACATTGGAACGCATCACACTGACGTCACGCAAAAATCCTGCATCGCACAGTCAGAGATTACCGCGCGACTAGCATATATACAACATCCCGACATCAACCTTTGGGCAATAGCCTACTAGACACTACACCCGTCTAGTCGGAGGATCCTCGCTTTTCTATGGAGGACGAGTGAACTTTCACCCTATTCCTCATACCTCTATACTTGCGACCCCGAACATGAACGTCAGCGTAGCCTTCGTGCAACTACTACAGCGTGACGTCATTATCATCACTTCCTCAAGCTTTCGAGCGGCGAGTGACACAGCCAGCCAGCACCCACGGCTTCAACGGGTATTCTGACCGCGCATGCAGCGACCGCGCATACCTGGTCATCACCCTTAGCCTCATCAGCAACCTTGGCACAGCACACTGCACTCTCGGCCGGTCAAACAAGCAGAGCCCTTCAAACCTCTCCTGGTCGACGCCAGCAGTCAGCCTCAACTCGGCGCTGTACCACATCCGACGCACTGGAGCATAACGCAGCGTCACCCCGACTCACTGGGGGATAACCGCAGACAGTTCCGACTCACCGCGAACTATGCGGCACCCGGTTCCGACTCACTGGAACCTCAACTGGCCCTGGTAAGCATCGCAAGATACACGACTCAGCCCACTACCGACCTCCGGTCTTCGGAGGGGAGTGATGTGGCGGCATATGATACCATCGCCACATTGGAACGCATCACACTGACGTCACGCAAAATCCTGCATCGCGCAATCAGAGTTTACCGCACGACTAGCAACATCCCGACATCAACCGTCGGGCAGTAGCCCACCAGACACAACTCCCGTCTGATCGGAGGATCTTCCCTTATGGAGGATGAGTGAACTTTACACCCTGTTCCTCATGCCTCTATAGTCATCAAACCATTACTGGTCAAACAAGGTATCGTGAACTCAAAATAAATCTAACAATAAATAAAACCACAACTTCCTTCCACAAAAAACCTAGTTTGTCATTCTTCCTGACAAGTGACGTGACTTAAAGTGATAGGTTATGTGGTTGCATTAAATGGCTATCTATTCATGTCTTGAAACAATCATATATTTCTGACTAGCTTCTGCCCGCGACTTCATTCGCGTGAGATTTCCATAAAATAAAATCCTATGACACTCGGCAATGTAGCTTCACATTAGTGAAAGAATTTTCGGAATCAGATCAGTAGTTCCAAGGATTACCCCCTATCCTACATAGAAACTCACAAATTTTACCTCTTATACACTCCCGGACTCCTAAATCAAGCCACTGTAAATTTTTGTTTATTTTTATGTTTTTTGTTGTTTTTGTGTTTTTTGGTTTTTGTGTTTGTTTATAGGCCTAAAACATCAAATTAATAATAAGTCAGAGAAAAAGTTTTTATGCAGTATTGAAGCTGACCACCACCTCGGTATCATCGTTGTTGCACGAATTTGAAAAAAAGAAGAAAATCGGAATTTGGTCGCTCTTAATGAAGCAACAAGCTTTGATTAGAGCATCTATAAATCAATAGTTATTTCGCTAATTGTTTTGTTTTGCCAATGGTCACAAGCTCCCACGAGCTCACAGAATGGCGCGCCTACAGTTTCCACGCGAACATTACGTTTTACGGATGAAACCAAGATTTTAGTATATGGCAATGATAGACGTAAGAAATTCTACCGAAGACAGAGAACAGCAATGTTTTCAGCAATGTTGCATTGAAGAGCAGGTGAGTTATGGTCCACTAAATAGCGACCGACACATGTTCGTCAATGCCTAGAGGCTCATGTGATGGCATTTACTGAGTTTGTGGGCCAGGATATCATTTTTCGCGCACACCGCAAGAATTGTTCAAGAATACCCACATGACGTTAGTATTGTAGTAATGGAAAGGCCAGCAAGAAGCCCTGATATGAATCCAATAGAGCAGTTATGGGATGAGCTGAAGAGGCGTGTTCGAACTAACCAACCAGCTCCAGAACTATGCAGGAGCTGAAAACAGCCATCTTGGAAGCATGGGAGAACATTCCACAACACGTCATAGTGGCATTATTAATTCCATGCCAAACCACATGACGACCGTCGTAAATGCTCTTGGAGGTAACACAAGTTACTAAATAAACATTATCTCTATGTAAACCATTGTTTTCTTTCACGCTATTCAATTCCACGCTAATTTTGCCCATGAGAAACGTGAAAAGACTACTTATTGCAATTAAACTGTTTTTTTAGTATTCCAATTTCAAATTTGGAACAATGAGAAATCGAAATAATAGTGAGTGGCTTCAAAACCACTTTTTTCCTCTTTCTACTACCATTATTTAAAAAGACATGCAGGGTGGCTCGATTCAAGTATCCGGGAGTGTAATATTAGTAAGTACTAAATAAAATGGATAATGGTGCCGATTCTCTTGTACACCGAACTAAACTAGCTAAACTATCACTAAAATTCCTTAATTTTACCTATGAGAATCTTAAAGCTATTCTGCAAAAAAATATCACTAAACTTAAAAATAATTTGGACACAGCTAAATCGAAATTGACAATCGCGACTCCACGTGGTAAGTACTCGTTTGCCCTACCGCGTGATTTTTTTGAGCCAGAGGCACGCAAGGGGGGGCAGCTTCGACGTGTTTTATATGGAATTTTTCACTTTTTGTTTGGAAAATATGAAAAATTATTACCTACATGTTAAGTTTTAAGGTGTATGGGTTTTATAAAGGAGGGTCGAAATTTTCATTATTTTTGAATTGGACACCGTTTTCTAGATATTATAAGCAAAAGAAAAAAAAGACAGTACTGTTTTTTTGCACCTGAAGGCAAGGTGTTGGTTTGAATTTTTAGTTCATGCCAACTAATTTTATTCCACATCTTTTTAGTCGCGATTAAAAATAGTCAGATTATAGAAAATCTAAATTTTAGGTGAAAAACGTCAAATTCAGAATAGCAAAATTTGCATTTTCACTAAACTAATAACTCAGTGCCATCTTAGTGCTATCAAACTAAAATGTGCGTAACTAATTAAAAGTGTGCCTTCGGCATCGAAGTCTGCCGTGTGCGAGGTGCCATCCGGTAACTTGGACTGGATACGAGAAGTTGTGTCACTTTAGTCAATTTCAGAATGGGGAATCGTCGTTTGACAGGAATAAACTAAATTTTGGTGACTTTTAGTCTAGTTTAGACGCATTTGTGACATGAGAATCGGCACCAATGTTTACTCTGACCAATGTGATTTATCGTTATCACAGAGTTCTGTATCCATTCTATCATTAGAATCTCACCAGTCTCAGCTCCGCTGTAGTAATGTACGGGCAATAAATTAAAAAGTTAAGCACCTTAAGGTTATTTTTTCTTGTAGACTTACGTGAATATTATGTACCACCACGCTGTAGCAAGGCCCTGTCCCTGCCAGTGTGGTAAATGGTAACCAGAAATATGCCGAAAAGTGACCAGGGCGCGTACTTGTTTTCAGGGCAGATTAAGCGCAGGGCCAAGGTAGGTTAAAGGTGAGATGCACTGCCCATGGATCAAATCTCTTAACACATTATGGAAACATTTTGTCAAACATTTGGCCAATATTGGACAAAATGTTTCAAGTTCTTTTTCCAACTGATATGATAATAATTTCCTTTGTTAAATTCCTATTAAAGTAACTATCAAATAACAAAGAAGAACACACGAATGACCTCTTAATTTCACCTCTGCGCCCACGCACTAACACAAAAACAAGCATCCATTCAATTACCTAGACACATACTCAAACATTATGACGTAGTCCCATAAACTCCAGCGCATTATGAAAAGAGATCGCTACATATTACAATCAAAATCGAAAAAAGCAACGATTCCATTTAAACTGTCTCCTAAGTAAATTATATAATCTGTGCGATGACCTCATTGATAAAAGCAAGCAGTGATAATACCGATACAGCCGGGCGTAGATAAAAAATGCACTTCATCCGTCATTCGTTCACGGTCTATCGAAGAGAACGCGCGTGCGCATGTTTTAAAAAAAGAAGTATTTCTTTATGTGTGTGTAGCCATGTTGGTGTGCGGATTGTTTGTGATTTTCCTTGCGTATGCGCATGGATTCCGAGTGTATACTTCAGAAGGTATTGTGGAAGGATCTAAGGCAGCCGATGGAGATTATTATGCTTTCTATGGTATACCTTACGCAGGCCCGACATCAGGAGCAAACCGGTTTAAGGTAAACGAATTAACAAGACCTTTTTATGTACTTGCAGGTAGTCTGTCTACCTTAAGATTTGTATGGAAGGAAGGATGAACGGCGAAACTTACGTCTGGTGTTTAAAAATAGGTGGTTTTGGCAATTTTCTATTTTTGTTTACATATTATTTAGAGTAGGTACGTTATGGCGTCATGTCGTTCCATTTTGGCAAGAATATGTGATGTACCCCGTTTAGATAAAATATATTTGGCAACGTTTTAGGTTCATAAAAGCGAAATATATAGAGTGACTGGTAATTAGTGACCGATACTTAAACACATGATTTTACACATGATAACAAGCAACTTTTACTATGGCACCAATCCTGAAATCGCGAAAAAAAATCAGCTCTTCCTTACATTTATGTTCGCATAACTCGTCAAAATGTAGGGACCAGCTAATTTTTTTTTCGCGATTTCAGGATTGGTGCCATAGTAAAAGTTGCTTGTTATCATGTGTAAAATCATGTGTTTAAGTATCGGTCACTAATTACCAGTCACCCTATATGTATAATTAGTCCGTGACCAGTATAAGTCCCCCCAATCTGAGTAAATCTCACTGCATGTTGTGCAATGATTTTTTTGTGAGTCATAAACAGACTTAATGGTTTTATTAAAAGGCTTTTATTATTATTTCATTATGTTTTGTTTATTTCTAACTAGCTGCCTCGACAGACGTTGACGTTGTTGTCCAAGTTTCAATAATTCATACAAAAATCCCATAGGAAAAGGACGTACAGTTTTTCTCGAATTTCCAATTTTTCTTTCCACAAAAACCTAATTCGGATTATTAAAACATTTTAAAACAAGAAATTGCGAAATCGGTCCACACCATCTCAAGTAATGTGTCTACCAACGAACAGCTTTTCATTTTTATTTATATAGTAATAGATAGACCATCATTTGCCTGCCTTTTCCCAACTATATTGGGGTCGGCTTCCAGTCCAACCGGATGCAGCTGAATACCAGTATTTTACATGAAGCGACTGCATATCTGACCTCCACAACCCAGTTACTGGGTCATACTGGTAAGACTGGTTGTCAGACTTTCGGGCTACTACGACGACCCGTAACGACTATCAAAGATCCACGAAACACAGCTGGGACCAATGGCTTGATATGTAAAGATGGGCACCCATCCACAGACCAACCGAGGCAAGTGTAGCTTAACCTGATCGATCGATCCGTGCAGCTGTTCTTACTTAGCCACAAGCCAATAGATAGATAATAAAATACATAAATAAAATGCTGGTTATTATTGCTGCTGGTTGTTATCCTTTGTCAGCTTCTAAGAATATCAGTTTAATAATCAATGATTTTTCTTCTGCCAGCATCGTTACACGTAACTTGGCATCTCGCCAATTGTGTTGGTATGTATATCTCCCAGTCTCCCCGTCTTTTTTTTTTTTTTCTTTTTTGTGGATGGGAAATCATCAAATGACTTCTCCCGCTCTGGGCGGAGCGGGAGGGCGTGTCAGACTTTTACTGACTAAAACCCACCCGTGTTCCTTCTGTTGCCTGTGCCGGGGCCACGGTAACTCTTTCGAACATCCCGCAACCCTAGCTGGAGTCTCCCCGTCTGCCGTCACATTTTCTTTCACTCCTTTCTCATTAATAGTATCCCTGACGCAATCCATTCATCTTTTCTTTGGTCTTCCTTTCATTCATCAATATTAATTATATAATCATCCTTTTAATAACATGGCGCTGAACTAATGATTAACGTTAACCAATAAAGTTGCAAAATACGTCTATTTTGCCACGTTTTTTTATTTTTTTTTTATTTGAGATAGGTTTGCTCTTGACTCTAGTCTAGGTCAGAGATGACAGAGACAAAGTCGACGATGGAGCGAGCTTACCCAGAAGAAGCCTGTTCACTCTCACTTTGAAGAGTGAGTGAGTGAGAGTTTAAAAAAAAAACATAGTAATAGTTAACATAATAATTGATGGGGCTCCTTGCTAAATAATAACAGCCGCATGAGTCCATCAAAGGTTAAGCTACGCTTGCCGAGGTTGGTTTGTGGATGGTCACACATCAATTACATATCGAGACCCTCCGTGCCTCGGAAAGCACTTTACACGATATTTGGCCCAATAAAGGCTGGGCAAATGATTTCGAGTTATCGTAATAGGTAAATAAAATAATCACATATGTAAAATTAACTAATAAACTCTACCTTTCTGTAACAAGGAAAATCTCATTAGTAATGTGTTGATATAAATTACCTTCAATATTAATTACATAAAATACTCATATCTTCAAGGAAACTTGTCCCTACCTATAGATATCTTCTAGTTAATACTACTTGACTTAATTAACTAAGGAAATAAGACTTCGAAGAAGACTCCTTAATCAATGATAATATAAAGATTCATTAATGAGGTCTCATCATATTTACATTCGTACTAATGCGAAAGTAACCATCTGTCTGTCTGTTGGTATGTCATGTCGGTTGGTCTGTGTGTCTGTCTGTCTGACTGTTGGTCTGTCTGTCTGTTGCTCTGTCTGTCTGTTGTTATGTCTGTCTGTCTGTTGGTCTGTCTATCTGACTGTTGGTCTGTCTGTCTGACTGTTGGTCTGTCTGTCTGTTACCTTTTCACGCCTTAACGGCAGAACAGAATTCGATGAATTTCGGCATACGGACTGACCATGACCTGGGTTAGGGCACAGGATAGTTTTATCCCGCTAGTACGTTACCGTGGGATAATTTCCGACATACATGCAGGCGTAGCCGCAGACAAAAGGTAGTCCTAGACCATCAAATTAAAATAATGATATGGCCCAGTAATATAATTAGTGAGTTCTGCGGGGCAATTGCGTAACACACAGTAGGAATTGGTTTCATTTTGACAGTTCAACAACATTCATTGCGTTGTTTACGTTGTTGAGCAGACAAAGGAGATGTTTGATTTTGGGCCAACACTATGTACACTATATAGATAAATAGGGAAAAAATAAGGGACTTTCATAAAAATACAAACAAATTAATTTAAAGAAGAGTATAGGCGTACGAAAATTATTATTTGGGAAGGTTTTTATTATGATAACGCCATTTTTAGGGCAGCCATGACAGTTGTTTGACATGACGTTTGACGACTTTGACAGTTATATGTTTCGTGACGTGTCTTTGACTCTGAATCGTTGTTAGGGTATTTATGTTCTGGGAGACAAACACAGCAATCAAATGTCATTATCAAAATGACATAATGACATTTCGCCGCTGATCCACCATATAAAGTTGTGTTGCTCTCCTTGACGAGTTAAGTTGAATGTACATTAAAACGAAGTCAAATGAAAGAAAATTAACATTAAAAAACGGTTACTATATTGTATAGCGATATTTACATATAGTGTACATAGTGCTAGCCCAGGCTCCATACATTTCTGGAACATCTCCTTTTACGAACATTTATGAAGCAAAGGATGAACAATATGCTTCAAAATCATTCAGATTGTGATTGATAGTGTGTTACGCAATGAAGCTGGTGATTAGAAATTACCATCTAATCTGGGAAGACTGGGTGCCAACACAACAGTTGGAAAAAGTCGTGAGACATAATACAACATACCTGCCTGGGTATTTCAACCTTGTAAATATGAAATCTCTCGATATGACGATAAACATGACGGAGTTAATTTACACAACTATCCCATACCTATATACACACAAACATACATAGGTTCACAAATGTATGTATTCATGGGTGCAAATTACCTTACAATGCACTGGAACGTTAACTCGATACCAATTCCAATAATTAAACATCACACACCAACACCTTTAAACCTTATGATCTTCGTCATAAGGTTCAAATTGCAATTCGAAGCTGTCGAGAGTAAAGTGTTTGTGTCTAGCCTAGTTTCCGTTAAATGTAGCTTTGATTTGTGTCAACGCAATTACTGTTGGAATTGTCTGAAGTTCTGCTACGAAGGGTTGGCAGTAACAGACGTGGAGAGCTTTACATTTGATCGAAATAATTGTACACATGACCATAGGCTTGGATCATACATAATGGATTTAGACCTCTCTGCAAGAGGGCTGAGTGCAGTTTTTTTTAGAACAATACTTCGATTCAATAGACTTATTGTGTGTAGGAATCTAAAGACATTCTTGAACTGGCCTTAAGCTAGATTCACACTGAGACGAATCCCGCGTGGATTGTGTAACACGCTATCAATCTGTTTGTTGTTTGAATGTTGTTGAACTGTCAAAATGAAACCGATTAAGTACGTTACGTAGTCCTATTTACCCCGCGGGATGAGCGTTCAATCAAAGTACGGTGCCTCAGTCTGATTGATAATTTCGCGGACCAATAGTGTTCGAAGACCGGAAAGAGATTTATGGAGATCTATTTATTGTTTACTAGTTTTTTTAAAAGAAAATAGAGCAGAATCAAGAACTATTAAAGGTTGAGCCTTTATTTATTACGACAAAGTAAAATCTGACTTTGTCTAAATCGATTTCTCCATTAAGAAACATCGCCTGAAGATAATGAAAAATCACTTAGATAAACTAATGAGATAGTTATTTATGTATCCGACAGTTCTTTCAATTAACCACGCAGTCAAATGCATAATCAATTTTGATGCTACCTACTACAATAAAAAGGTAGGTAGATAGTTATGAGTTGTCATTATTAATGAGAGATTGGATGAAAAACATTATCTACGCAAATAAATAAAATTGAAGTGTTTGTTTGTAATGTTAAAATAACAGCTATTAACATTTTTGTCTGTCTGCCTGTTTATTCCGGGTAATCTCCGAAACGGCTGGACCGGTTTTGCCGGGACTTTCACTGACAGATAGCCAATGTTATAAGGAGTAACTTAGGCTACTTTAATTTTAGAAAAAGAGTTAGGGCTCACGCAAAAAAATTAAAACTCTTGAAATTGTGAACAAAATCCGATTCAAATAGGGAAGTATTGACTTCCACGCGGGCGAAGCCGCGGGCAACAGCTAGTGTTAATATAAACTATGATGATGTCAAAAGGGATTTTGTGAAAAAATATAAATCAAACCACATTTTACAATCATTGTCAGGAGGAATATTTGTGCGTAATTGACTCATTACCAGATATGAAATGAATCACTGTTGAAACGAATCAAATGTACATAGTAGATATTGACTAAAATAAATAAATAAATGAACAGTGTAAATATATTTAGTTGGTCAATCAATACGTACCTAATGATTCAGATATCAATGACAGTATTTTTTTATCTGGTAGGTATTCTAACACTCACGGCAGATAAGTCGACCAATCAAACGATACAGTAAATAAAATCATGTCTGTAGACAATGTAATGATTGTCAACATTTATGTATACTGTCATTTATTTTTATCATCAGGTTTTGTAACTAATATTGTGAAATAGCAGTAGGTACATTTTATACGAGAGACTTATGCAAAGGTAACGCTATCATTGTGGCTAAGTACATATGTCGTAGCCACATCTTAAAATTGATAATTTCATGAAGTGTTCGATCATTTCATGAAATGGTTGTATTTCATGAAACAGAACATCGACCTCCGGTCACATCATGATGTGGTCTGGCCAGGTCATTGAATACTCAACGTTTGACGATATGAACAGTTAAACGCACGACTACTTCATGATGTGGCCAAACATTAGTGATCATATCGTAAGATAGTTAGAATATCCACCGGTAGAGGCGTTGATGTCGCTTTGTTTTTGTTGTGCATCTATTCCTATTCGAATAATATCTAAGTAACTGCGACCAACTTGGATGTAACGATCGCTGGCCGCTGCTACGGTACCGCTCGTTACGCTCGCTCGGCTCGCGCGCGGTTGCTTACCTAACCTAACCTAACCCATTTGTCGGGGTGCCACTAGCGGCTTTGCGATACGCCTAGTGATCAGGTTGCTAGGGTTATAGGTTGCTTTGGTCACGATATACATAATTATACAGGTCTGGCGTAAATAGAGGTCCAACGTTAAGCGGTCGATACACTGTATATTCAGCTATCACATACCACAATTTGAAACTTTTTTTCCATAGATCTCAGAATGAAATATTTTTCTATTCTTTTTTGAAAGTTTTACACCTTGCTTTACTAATTGGGCTGTTCAATTCAGCTCTTTTTGAATAGAAATGGCTATAACTTTTGTTTAAATTACAGAATCAGTCATCATTATACTATTTTAGAATCTGCATTAACTAGACATGTTTTTCAAATAATGGGCACCGACAGTGTAATACATTTTTTTTACACCATTCACACCCCAGGGCTCACAATTTTTTAAATATTTGAGTTACATTTTGAAATAAACACATTTTTCTTTATTACCTTTATAATTACATTTACAAAATTACTTGCTTGTAATAGCACATGTATTTCACAACTATAAACAGAAAAAATAATGAAAAAATAACGTCATTTATAGAAATTACAGCCACATTAGTAAAGCAAGGTGTACATTTTTCAAAAAAGAATAGAAAAATATTTTATTCTGAGATCTATGAAAAAAAAAGTTTCAAATTGTGGTATGTGATAGTTGAATATACGGTGTATCGACCGCTTAACGTTGGACCACTATTTACGCCACACCCTGTATGTATAGCCATTTCTACGAACGGACCACGACAGATAGCCTACATTAATGATATGGCCAAATATCGACTGATATATCATTAAACGTTAACGTTTAAACGATATAGTTAATTTTAGCTGGCCATTTCATGAAACAACCATTTCATGAAATGACCGAACATTTCATGAAATGATCAATTCTAAGATCTGGGGGTTTACTTCCTAAGTCCGTCATGAAGATACGGGCCCGTCCGAAAGTAGTTAATCCGTCAAAACAAGTGTAAAATTTTCGGACGGGCAAAACACATCGGGCGTAGGGACAATTGTAAAATCGTGTTGCCATTCATTCTTAGTTCGGATACTGAACTAATCTTGTGTCCGTAAGTGATACGGCGTAGGAAATGCCCGTAACTTCGGCCGAAACTACGGACTTCGTGCTTAGGGAGCAGACCCCCTGGCCACGACACATATATGTATATTTGAGTCCTGAAACACGACTCACTCACTGATCGACACATCGACATTGGATGGATTTTTCGAAATTCCCACGGGTTGGAAATAGAGGGCGGAAGAATTCGCTGGCAAAGTGCTAGTAAATAATAATATTATGAAATAATTAATGGAATCATCGACCCGAGAAGAACAATTAACAATTCATACTTTTCCCATGAATATTATTATAACATTTACAGTAGGTATGTGGGTAGTACGGAAAACTCAATACCATTTATTGCGAGGTAGAATTTACAAACACTTCGTTTGAATGAAAATCGATCCTGTATTCTACTTAACGGGAGGCAATTCCTAACAACTGGCAGTGACTGGTAATATCCGTTAAAAATGTTTCCATACTATGTTTGTTTACTACATAACTTTCATAGTAAAGTAGACATTATGTAATTGATAAAACTTCTTCAAGGAAAGGGCCATATTTAATCGTCACTTTAGGAAAGTTGTTTGCGACCCTTATCTATAAAATGGCGGTCACGCCTTAGCCTTATCTTGTTCAAAGTGTAAATTGTGCTTGAAATATTTTCCAGGCGCCGATTCCACCTCCTCGCCACGATGTACTCAGTGCCGTTGATAGTAACATCTTCTGCGCCCAGCCCACATCTCGGGGATTCCTCGGGGTCGAGAACTGCCTGACCCTGAACATCTTCACCAAAAACGCGACCATCCCGAAACCAGTCGTGGTGTGGCTCAACGCAGATGAGTACACGAACTCCAATACTCAAGTCATCTCTGCCCGAAGTCTGATGGAGCAAAATGTTGTTTTCGTACCAATAAACTTCCGGCTCTCCATTTTCGGATTCCTATGCTTAGGTGTTCATGACGCACCAGGCAACGCTGGCTTGAAAGACGTCATCCAAGGTCTGAGATGGATCAGAGAGAACATTGGCAACTTTGGAGGGGATCGCAATAACATTATTCTGATGGGTCACGCGTCCGGAGCAGCGATGGTTGATTTGCTGACTCTCTCACCGCAAATAGAAAAGTTAGTCCATAAAGCTATTGTTCTAAGTGGTTCCAGCTTAGCTCCGTGGGCCGTAGCCTACGATCCCATTGGGTACGCAGAACGTTTGGGAAATAAACTTGAGTACGAAGGCAAGAATCCAGCAAAACTAGCGTTACATCTAGTCGAAACTGACATTAACGTTTTGAATACTGCGTTGAATGAATTCAAGTTCGTCAACAATACACCACTGTTCACACCCTGCATCGAGAATCCTAAACTAAACTCTAATGACACAGTTCTGAGTGAAGCTCCTATCGATGCTCTAAGATCAGGCAGATACGCTCAGATTCCGGTCATATACGGATATACCAACAGGGAAGGCACAATGAGGGCAGACGAGGCAGATTTTGGAAATTGGCTGACCTTCATGCAAACAAACTTTACAAGTTTTCTTCCGGTTGATTTGAAACTGGGTAATAACAAGACATCTGTGGCAGCAAGCATCCGTGATTTCTACTTCGGCAATGGTTCGATCAACATGGCACTTATTGAAGACTACTTAGAATTTGAAGGAGATACTCTTGTGCTCCTCTCGACTATCAAAACAGCTAAGGAAAGGGCCTTGACATCTAAGAGCGAGGTTAGACTGTTGGAGTTTGCGTATTTGGGGACTAGGAACTCTCGATGGATTCATAACCAGATCCCTTTGAGTGGTGCTTCTCACGGAGCCTTCTTGAACTATGTGTTCGATGATGATTTACGTCCTGAAGATGAAGCTGTCAGCAAATCGCTCGTGGGGCGGTTCAGCGCATTCGCTTATGACTGGTAAGGTTTTTGTTTGTTCACATACTTGAAAAGTAACAACTACTTATTAAGAGAAAGCGCCAGGGTAGCCCACGAAATTAAAATTTTCTTAAATTTTTTGCAATTTTCAGGCCAGTACCATGTTTTATGTTGATCAAAATATGATTCGCGACCGTAACAATAATTATGTATTGTAATCAGCAAAATCATCAATACAACTTTGAATTACCATATTGAATGGTATTACACGAAATCATGACATTTGAGGCCAAATCTAACATAGAGAGTCGTACTGATGATTCTAATCATTATAATTATGTTATTTATCTTTTAGTATACGTGTTTTTATTAAAATACCTTTTGTTTTATGTGTAATAAATTAATAATGCGTCTAACTTGGGACAGCGCTCCTTGATTGGCGAGTCCTATTACTGGGTGGACGGACGTACGACGCGTTGCGTGACCTCAGCACAGAACACGCAAGCTATGCACTCAAGCATATTTGGGCGGACCGCACCGCAATGCAAAAATCCTCCTAGTTCACTTTCGAACATCTTTTATGATCCATCGCACACTACAAGAGGGGCGCACCGCGCTTTTTTGTTTGTATTGTAATGCGATGCTCTGCGGCTCGGTGCTGCTCTAATGTAATGAGCGCTTAGTTCTACAAGTTAAAAGCGTCCATAAATTTAAAGGTCTCGATAGGAAATCAAATAAAAAATTCAATCATAATTCAAAAAAGAACTATTCACGATCTTTTCTAAACTTTCTACCTCTACTTCTATATCCTTTCTTTCTCCTTTTCAGGACCAACGGAACCGTCAACATCACCAGAACCGCTGCCTGGGCACCCATCACCAAAGATACCACCAACTACCTCTACTACGGTGGTAACGGTGGTCCCACCATCAACAACACCCCGATCTACGTTGAAGAGCCCCGGTTCAACCCCCACGTACAGCGGACGACATTCTGGGAGAATATTTATTCTAAGTATTATGTTGCTCCTGCGCAAACGAGTTCTTCTAGTGCCACTATCAGTTGTATCTTCATTATTATGCTATGCCAATTGTTTGTTCGTTTTTTTAGTGGATTTAAGTTACTGTAGTTTTTGAGCTACGCTGTTCATTTTAAGATGTTAATTTTTTTTGGGATTTCAACTACTTATTTTGATGAATTTTGTAAGCAAATGCGTGTATTCAACATTGGGATTATTTCAGCCAAAATACATGACTATTTCTGTAGCTAAATAGAAATAAGTCTAAATTATATCCTAAGACCAAATCGCAAAGGGGAAATTAGCTCTAGTAAAATAGACATACAGTCCTAGATTATCGATATGACTAAAACTCCGAAATCCAGTCGAATATGAGAAGAAATTTAGTCTAGAATTTGAAATGAAACATGTTTGTACTTTTTGGCACAAGTGACCAACAAGTGACATTATTTTTATTTAAAAAATATCATGAAACGTCCATATATTTTGTCCTCACGAATTGAGTCAGACCTTACGAAAGTATCAATTAAAAAAGATATGTAACGCCTACCTATGTATTTCTAATTGAAATTTATGGACGCCAGCACATCAAGCTACCCGAAACTGTCAAATTTTTCCAATCAACCTTGAACCTAATACTTTAGCAGTAAAGTCGAAAATCTAATAATGAAATTTGACAGATTGTAGTAGCGTGATGTGCTGGCATCTGTACTAAGTATTTTACAAGACTTTTAATGCATTTTATGTAAGCTAAGATAAAGTATTAATATTATAGTAATTTTAAAGATACATAATTATGATATAAGCATTGTGATAATGACTCAATAATGTTACTATTGAATCATTGGTATCAAACATTTTAGAGTATTACATCAATTTAGTTATTTTATAGTTAAACACATTAAATTTTTACTGGGATCGTTAACTGTTGGGTTGTTTAATTTGTGCTTTGAGCATTTACCCTTTTATTCATAAAAAAATGCTTAAATTCTTGTAATAATTAACGTCTGGTTAACCATATATTTTTTGACATTTAAACAGCACTTAACTTTAAGCAACGTTTATGAATAAGGGGGTAAAATTTAAAAACTGTAGATTAGGTCCGCCCAAATGGAAGCCCGTGGGGAAAAAAAAGCGAAGCAATTGTCAAACATACCATTCCATTGGGGCTGGCACATTTGTCACGTTTTCAAGCTCTCATTTACATTCAAAATAGCAGTAGTTCGAGAAATAAGAAGTGTCATGTACGGTGCAAGTAAATCGAGTTCAAGGTGCTTAACCTTTAAACTCTTCGACTGTACATAAACATTAACGTAAACTAAGTATATAGGTACCTACCTATGGTTGTATTAAATATATGGATATTAATTAAAATACTTTAATACTATGTTTAAATATACTCAACTACAGAAGAATCCCGATAAAGTTTCTAAAATAAACATTTGAACATAGACAAACTACCAGCAGAGTGAGCTAACTGGCGTATGACTCTCGAGGCTAAGACTAAACCTGCTACAATGAAACTTAAATCCTACCTTACCTGATATAAATCTTATTTCTGATTGTAAGATTAGAATAAATCCGGGCTTGAAATGAAATCAATTACTGGTTACTAAAGAACTAGCTGGCTGGTCGTTTCTTGGTAAGTAATAAGTGTACAATATAAATCATGTTAGTACTACTTGAAATCGGAGCGATGTCAACTACACTTCATGATGAATTATCAGTAAAGCATTTATTTAAAACATGTACGTATTATCGAGTATTTTTATCATTCTAATCATTGTGAAATCTACTATGAAAACCAACAAATACATAAATGTTTTTGTTAGAAATTGTTTCATTTAAAACCTACCTACGAAAAAGAGCTGAAAAATCTTTCATTTCACGGCAAAATGAAATAAAACTATCGATTCTATAAGATGACAGATGTCATACAGACTCAAGGGACAAGGGGTTTAAAGTCCAAACAGAATAACTGAAAATACATTGAAATCTGTCCCTGACAAAGGATTTTCAATCTTGTTTCTTGGCAGGTTGGGTTTAATGTTGTGTTAGCAGCTACATAAAAGAATACGTAGTAGTACCTATATCAAAGGATGACGTATACAAGGTGGAACAGAACGATTGACATTCCTTTAAACCACGTAAAGAGAATCATGTTCTATACCCGTATACAAAAAATCAATCAAATCCAATGAATACTTTAGCCACAGGAAATTATTTTTCATTTTCTTATTTTTCAACATGATGTAGATCTGAGTCCGTAATAATAGGTAAACATTGCCGCCGCCGCGCCCCGCACCCCGCACCGCACCGTTGGTCAGTGACTTTTCGTAGATAAAGCGTGTTTAGTTTTAATGCAGTTGATTCTGGTATTTATTTTGTTTGAAAACTGCAATTTTGTAATTTTCCATTAACTACTAATCTTCGTGTTTTAAAATGTTTCAATGGATTAGTACTGTGCTCGTTTTCATTTAATGTCGTACGTCCAGATCCACACTGTATATAATCGTGAATCAACAACGTGGGGCAGGTTTGAACGTGGATGTGACCATAATAAATTATGGATTGTATTGTTTTAAATTGATTGATTATTCAAAGAAACTATTAAACTCTCAAACAAAAAACTTCATATAGGTACTAAATTAACTAACAAACTATTATAGTTAATTATAATATAATAGCCTAACTAAAACTATTAACAAACTAAAATATGGCGTCGAAAAATCCCTCCGCATCGCTGTCGACTGGTAATGTACCCAAGAGACTGGCGGCATTGCCACGTTGTATGGCAATGCTTAGCCTCTGGCCAAGGTAAAAGCCGCAGCCCTCGGATAACTGGGAGTGTCAACCCACCGCCGTTTGGAGATTTCGTTGAACAAAGCACGAGCACTCGGACCCCACGGCCTGAGGATTTCAACCCAGACGGCTCGAAATTGTAATTACCGGTAAGGTTAATAAGTATACTTTCGCCGCTTGAGGTTTTCTTCATTTAAATAATTATAATGACTTATAAACTGATAGGTTGGATCTATGCAGTTGTCTAACATATCAATATGTTAGTTAGGAAGCCATTATACATGTACATAATATAATTATTTTAAGACTGTTAGCATATACGGGATGAAATTGAATTCATGGGCATCCTCTTAAGGACTTAAGGGGTTATTTTACTCATCATTACGAACAACTTTTACTATGGCCCAAACCAGAAAACTCGCAAAAAAACAGCTGTTCTACATTTGTGTTCGCATACTCGTCAAAATGAGAGCAGTGGTGGCACAGTGGTAACGGCCCCGACTTTCGAGTTGTAGGTCGTGGGTTCGAACCCAGACAGGCGCTTTACTTTTTCTAAATAATTTCATCATCACTGCTCTCAAAACGGTGAAGGTAAACATCGTGAGGAAACCGGCGTGTTCTAGAACCAAAAACTCGAAGAGATGTAACTTCCACCAACTCGCACTGGGCCCGCGTGGTAGATTACAGCCCACTCCCTCTCGAAGAGAGGAGGCCTGTGTCCCAGCAGTGGGAACATTATAGGCTGATTATATGCTTATGCTATGCTACTCGTCAAAATGTTTTTTTCGTGATTTTTTTGAAATAGCAGATTTTTTTTCGCGATTTCAATTTGTTCCCATAATAAAAGTTGTTCATAATGTTGAGTACAATGACCTCCTAACAGGATGCTCATGAAACGCATTTTTCTATTGCATTATTACATTTATTGTTGCCATCGCGAGTGGAACCTGGATGAGGCAGGCACAGGAGCGTGGAGATTGGCACAAGAAAAGAGGAGACTATACCTGGCCATCGGGCTGCGGATAGTGATGATTTAGGAAGCAGGGAAAAAATCTAATAATTACTAGCTAGTTACTTACGGTGGAAGTCGTAGTGCAGTAATTAGTTCACGTCATAAACAATAATGTAGAAAAGTTTCACTCGACTTACCTGAAAAAGAAAAAAACAAAGTTAAGAAAATTGACCTTTGTATTTATTACGTCTTTGAATATAATATTATTTAGTATCGAAAAAGGAAGAGTTATTGTTTTTTTTAAACAAACACCAGCCAGTATAGTAGAAAAACAAATTTAATAATTATCCAATCTTTTGCTCAAGATAAAGTACACAACATCGTAAATAACGCAATGAATGTTATTGAACTGTCAAAATTACACCGATACCTTACTGTAATTATTTGGGGTCGGCGCAACATGTCTTTTCTTCCATATTTCTCTATTAAGGCTCCTGCAAACAGGTGCGACACGCGACGCGACACAAAGGCACCGCACGTCGCGCGAATCGCGGTGCCTGTGTGGGAGTCTAGTCGTCATTTCGGTAATTACCCCATTCTAGACATATCATTGCTCACACAGTACATGCATTCATATCCACATTGATACTCAAAAGTTATACAGACAGACACTTATAGATAAATACAAGCGAGTATTTATAGCTATCTTTGCTTCGCTCAGCCCTCAGAAATCCCTTTATCCCTTAAAAAGTAAATAGTTTTATCTCAACGCGGTGAAGTGAAAGTTAATGGTTCGAAACGAGCTTATTACTAGTCTAGACTGAAATACAGGGGGTAATTTGGGATGGGACATAAAGGATTGTATGTGTTGTATTGTAGTAGTTAACTCCGTACACCGATTTGTCGTGAACGTTTGTAAGTTCAGTTAGTACAGAGAAACACGCTCCACTAAGTAGTTATGGCGACGATAACCGACTTTTAATGTTTTAAATCTGAAAATAACGTCTAAACGAGCAGTGTTAATAATTTGGAAAAAATATATGTTAAATTAGAGGATTTTTTTAATAACTTAATATGTGAATATTTCAGATTATGTTCCTATTACATAGTGTAATTAATTTGTAAAGTTATATCTAACGCGGATAAAAAACTGAGAATAACGCAAAAACTATCAACCATTTTAAAGATAATTTGACTATTTATCTTTTTTGTGTACGTGTTTTATTAAAATACCTTTTGTTTTATGTCTAATATATTAATAAGGCGTCTAACTTGGCTTGGAGGGACAGCGCTCCTTGATGGGCGAGTCCTACTTGTATTACTGGGTGAAGTTGCAACGCTTTGCGTGAGCTCAGCACAGAACACGCAAGCTTTGCACTCAAGAGCGCTGGCAGTTATCTGCGCCTTAAGTTTATTTAAGTTAGTAACAAAACTAGAGTGGAAGGTGATTATTTCTGTCAGTTGTTGATAGGTACACTGTTATAAGTTCACTATATCTAAATCCGCTGGTCACGTTATTTTATTATGCTAAATTATGACGCGCATCCTTGGCCTGAAGTGGGTTACAGAGTAAGCAGAAAAATGTACGGCAATGATACCGTACAAGGACATTTACTTAGTACCTTAATCGGTGCAGCTCTAATGGAAAATGTTCAAAGAAGTTGTTAAGTAGAAGAAGAATGTTCAAAAAAGACAATCTCCAACTGTTGTAGTAAACAAGCGCTGCTGTGGTAGCTGTAATTGCTAACTGCATGCACTGATTTTGGAAAGGGAAGGATTGAACTGATCGTCTATAATCAACCTTCGATGATGGACGCTATTTTAAATTAATGAACCTCTAAAAACTTTTTGCGGTTCTAATGAAGCACCTTTTTTAAATAATTGAGCCTCTTTTTTAATTTTCTGGCCTTTTCTCACAGTCGATCCCAGTAACTAAGGTAGGGTTCCCCGATCAAACGGGTTTGGTTAGGCTGGAACCGTAACCAACCGCGATACATAACTAAGTTGGTTGCAGTTTATTGGCTATTAAGTATTTTTAGGATCCCAAAAGAGTAATTATTTGAAGTTTACAAAAAGAGGCACAATCATTATATTAGACATACACATACATAAACTCACGCCTTCTTCCCATGGGGGTAGGCAGAAACTACAGAACCCCACCTGCTACGATCCTTACATACTCCTTTTGCCTCGTTTACATTCATACATCTGGTCATACACGCACGCCGGTTGCGGTTGCACCCGACCTTTCTGAAGAACATTAAATCACATTATATTATACTGTTTAATAATATTTTTAGGAAAGCTAAATAGGAATTATTTGAGGTTCAATTAAATACATGCCTCTTGGAAATATAGTACGGTCAAGAAAAACCTCACTTAATTGTCACAATAGTCTCCTAAGAACGTTTTCCAGTGTCTGCAAGGGTGACCCTCAATTTACATTAGTGGTTAACAAAACCGTACCATCTAATTGCGTAACATACTATCAATCAAATCTGAATAATTTTGAAGCATATTGCTAATCCATTGCTTCATATGTTCGAAAAATGTGTCTGCTCAACAACGTATGTAAATAACGCAATGGATGCTGTTGAACTGTTAAAATGAAACCGATTGCTACTGTAAGTGTGTTACGCAATTGCCCCTCTGGTTTTCACAGAAAATCAACATATTGTAGAACTAACGAAAACATAAATTCCCGTCATGATAGTTTCAGGAAATTAAATAGTAACACTGGTTGGACTGGTGCACCAAGTTGGTTGATTTACAACCACGGGCAGATCGTATCGAGTCGGCTGGTTTATCACTAAGGAAGCTAGGTCGAACTGGCTAGCTTAGGTCAGTGATACTCAAATTGCGGTTTTTTGTAAAGACGGAAAACAGACATATGTACCTAACCGCGGCGCAGCAGTCTTTTGATTTTATTTCTTCATATTTTGGTATTTTCTTTTAATTTTTGTATGACTTGCTGTCGCTGGTCATGATGTTAAAAACAAAATCTTTGACAGTTTGAAAGTAAAAGTTCAAACGTTTTGAATAACATTCAACGAGTTTCCTATTCTTAGAAAAGTTAGATCTTGATGGATGAAATACAAGTTACATTCAGGCTAGATATGCCTGTGGTTTGTTAACATGAAATTTCCCAGATGAAAAATGATAATCCAAATCGTACATATACATTCTATGGATGTGGAAGAGCCAATTAAAATCTATTTAACACAGTCATAGTTTGACGGTGAAAACGAACCAAATAACTTTATTAAGGCCTTGGTTACAAGCTATACAGGGCATTTTTTTAATCACTATACAAATTTTCGCAGGGTGTTCTACCCATGAATACGAACAACTTTCACTGACTGATTCATACAAAAGTTCAATACCTACTCGACCAAAATGTATGAAACAGCTGATTTTTTTTCGTGATTTCAGAGTTGGTCCCATAGTGAAAGTTGTTCGTATTCATGGGTAGAACACCCTGCGAAAATTTGGATAGTGATTTAAAAAATGCCCTGTATATACAACGTGTAACGGAATGGGTAGGTATATCTATTTGCTCAAAATAAATTACTCAAAGAATTCATACATTGATAGATAGATAGATAGATAAAACATTTATTCAGTACAACAATAGAAGACACAACACAAAAGCATAATTACATAAATTATAAGAAGAAAAAAAATAACAAGTAAACAGCAACATGATAAGAACATTAGGTACATTAAAAAGAAAACGACAGCACAAAGAAGAAATATTATTTGTGGCAGTCCTCGGTCGGAATGCCTAACTACCTACGTCCTTAAAATAAAATAAAATTGTCTCAAGGCAAAAATCTTGTGCGGTGCGTGTCTCTAAGTTGTACCGAATGGGAGTCCAGCTCAGCATGTGCCAGGCAATTCACCTGACGCTGATATTCTGCTGGATCCCTGTGGCGCCTACGGACGCCGAGCAGATGCATAACAATGATAAATTGGAAAATTTGGTTTCGTAAGTGAATTCAAATCATAACAAACGCGTCACCGCACTACGAGGGTGGGCTACGAGGGATCACGTCACTTGTTAATATTAAGGGGAAGCGTCAGGTAGTCCGCGAAATTCTAACTTTCTTATGTTTTTTACAATTTGCAAGTCACTATTAAGTTGTATGTTGATTAAAGTATCATTCGCGACCGTAACAAATATGCATTTACAGAATTATAATCGTCGAAATCAGTAATACAACTCCATAAGTTTATATAATCCTAACTGTCAAGATTTCATGAAATAGTCATTCAATAGAATTACCTGGTGTACAGAGTTGTATTGATGACTTTAATATCATTATAATTATGTGAATACATACTTTTTACGGTCGCAAATCATATTTTGATCAACATACAACCGAATACTGGCTTGCAAATTGCAAAAAACGTAAGAAAATTGGAATTTCCCGGGCTGCCTGCCGCTTTCGCCTTAAGTTAAATCGACGGGATCAAACGAGCCGACAATGCGGAAAAGCGCGAGCGGTTGGTTTCATGTAGGTACTGAAATTCTACTATATCCTACTTCCTACTGATATTATAAACGCGAAAGTTTGTGACAATGGATGTTTGTTACTCTTTCACGCAAAAACTACGGAACGGATTTAGATGAAATTTGGCACACAGATAGTTTGTAGCCTGGATTAACATATAGGATACTTTTTATCCCGATGTCACCACGGGATCGAGACTTATGCGGGTGAAACCGTGGGGCGCTGCTAGTTTCTCATATGTTCCTAACATGTAGATAAAGGATTTAAAAACCCTTGCCGTATAGTTTCTAATCATCCAAAGAAGCCGTGTACTTGACATGTATATACATATGTCGCAGTAAGATGGTTGGACCCGTGATGTAGTTATAGCCCTAGGGATATAATATAGCTTTATACCGTAATATAGTTATATGAAAGCGTTTCATAACTGTCGGAGCGTCCTAATTTTGTTACTGCAGCCAATATCGAGGTAGCGCTCGCCGGCCGCGCGCTGCCGCGGCACCGCTCGCTTGGCTCGCATGTAGATGGTCACAGTTCTAACTTTTTTTTTTTTTTTTTGTTTCGGGGTGGAAAATCCTCATGGATGTCCTCCGCCCTGGGGTGGGCGGAGGGGTCTGTCAGACTCTTACTGACTAAAAACCACCCCGGTGTTCCATCTCACACCTACGCCGAGGGTCGCGGGAACTTACGATCCTTCCGCAACCCCCGGCTGGTGCCGGCCCGCCACGGCAGGCCTCTCCTCGTGTCGAGGGGGGGAGTGAGGTGTTTGACTCCCCCCGCGACGTCTAAGAGGGGCGCGCGTGGAACACTACGCGCCGCCACCTCGGGTCCGATGTATGGGGGGCGACGGACGTCCCCGAGTCCGTCGCCCCTGGACCCATTTAGGGGGGCTGGAAGAGGGCGTTGTCCGCCCTCCACCGACGCCCAGTGCGCCTGCTGCGGGCTGGGTGAGAGGATGTGATCTCCCTCTCCCTTTCCGCAGCCTCCTTCTGCGAGATGACTGTCTCGCAGAAGGAAACCACCGCGTCCCAGGACTCCTCGCTGCCGACCATCGAATTAACGACAGCCGGCAGCGACAGGTCACTGCCTACTCTAGAGATGAGGGCACGGCGCGGTTCCTCCCAAGCGGCACACTCTGCCAGCGTATGCCGTGCCGTGTCCTCCCGACAGTCGACGCAGTGGTGACACCGGGCGTCTGGCTCCCTGTTTATGCGACACAGGTACTTCCCGAAGCAACCATGCCCCGAGAGCACCTGCGCCACCCGAAACGACAAGGAGCCGTGCCTCCTCCCGAGCCAAAGGTCGAGCACCGGCCGGACCGCCTCGATAGTGCCGAGGCCGGCAGTTCTAACCTAAGCTAACCTATTTGGTCGGAGTGCCCTAATAGTCATATTACTAGATAGTGCTCGTATCATAGTTATTATTCCTAGTAATATAGTTATGAACCGCTTTCATATAACTATATTACAGTATACAATGTAGCTATATCCCTAGGGATATAACTATATCATGGCTACAACCATTTTACTGCGACATACATAGATAGGTACCCTTTCCGTTACACGTTGTATATATAAACAACCTTATTCGTACATGAAAAGGTTATAATTCGCGAATTTTGCACGAAGGCAAGTAGTACTTAATACGGCTTGAAGTATAAAAGGTTGAGAATCTCTGATTCTGGTTATCATTCCTTCACACTCAAAAGAGCTACTCAGTAACTTAATGACGTAACTTTTTGCTGAAAGGTATACCTAAAAATAGATGTTCCTTGCGTGTTTTGTTTTAAGTTAACATTAGACTTTTTATAGTCGACGCAGAATGGATACCATTTTAAGTGTTCTTGTCAAGTCACGTCGGTTTTGAGATAGCGAGAAAATTGACTTGGAAATAATAATAACTGAGTCTAGAATATATTTTGTAATAAAATGTTTTGTGTTTCTCTTAGATGTGACGAAATAGGATTTTCTTTTGTAGTCATTAATATTAATAGGTATTTTAAGACCAAGGCATATACACACAAAATAAAAGATAACAACCCAGGTTTGCACGGGTGAATTTTTCCCTGCGGCGAATTTTTTTCGCACACTGCTTAGCGCCGAGAGTTGAAAATCCAGTGCGTGATAAAATCCCGCCGCTATATTTTTACGTCCATCGAGTTAAAATGACATTGCCAATCTTCAGAATATAAGATAGATTCAACGTACAAGTTTATGATCTTATTTTTCAGTGAGAAAATCTCTGCGCAATAAATAGCTGGAGACTGAAATTGTGCTCGATAAATAACGACAGGCGCTCACACAGGATTCTACACTATCCTACACTGTGTGTAAGACAGGTAAGACTGCAGTATAATAAGGCTTTACATAACTGGTCTAAGACTGAGTGTGCGATTCTGACTTCGATTCCCGGGTCATGCACGCTTTTTTTTAAATGTTTTTACATTGGATTAGGCAGAGTTCATTAACTTAATTATGTACAACAGTCCCGAAACTACTTTTTTTATACCAACTACATGTTGCTATTTACACATTACGCCTGCGCGTCTGCGTTTCCGAATGCATACAACCCCGATCTCTTCAAAGTGAGAGTGAACAGGATTCTTCTGGGTAAGCTCGCTCCATCGTCGACTTTGTCTGCGTCATCTCTGACCCAGACTAGAGTCAAGAGCAAAAAGCTATCTCAAAAAAAAAAAAGACATTATAATCGAAAACTCACATTTTGCATCGTTTATTTCTAAACGTGGAAATAAAGAACCAACAACGTAGAACATGACACAAAAGAATTCTTAAAATGTGCCTAGATTGTTAGCTAAGCCTGTAGGTTAGTTTGTGACGCCTGTTTTCTGCCTAATGGTTGCCTTTCTTGTATTAAATATTTAGTACAGCCTTTTAGCCGAAGGCAAGACTAGAAATTGTAATATTTTGTTAGCCCACTTTCAGTTTCATTCTAATAACTATAATAAGTGAACTTACCTAACGCGTTTTGTGTCACTTGTAATCTTGTGCTTAACTAATATTATCTATACATACAAATAAATAAAATTGAAGAGTCTGTTTGTAATGTCAAAATACAAGCTTTTTACTAAAATGCGTAATGACGTTTATACGATACTTATACCGAAAAAGCAATTTTCAAAAATTTTGTCTGTCTGTTCCGGCTAATCTCCGAAATGGCTGGACCGATTTTGTCGGTACTTTCACTGGCAGATAACTTATATCATAAGGAGTAACTAAGGGTACTTTTATTTATGAAAAATAATTAGGATTTCGCGCAAAAAAATTAAAACCTATGAAATTGTGAACAAAATCCGATTCAAATTCAATGACATCCACGCGGGCGAAGCCGCGGGTAACAGCTAGTAATATAATAAACAAGAAGCGACCTCTCTTTTTTAACAAATAAATACAATTAGGTACACCTATGTATTCAAGGAAGCATCTCCATTTTTAAAGACAAGACATTTACATTTAGTGAGTAACACGACGAATAAGTATAGGTATAGTTATGATTGACTTTGGGTGACTTTTAGCCTTCTAATGAGGCCCATTGTGAGCGACCACGTTTGAGTGAGAAATGAAGAGATCCGCAATTCCGCAAGAGCACCAAGGTAGCCGACATAATCCGAAGAGTTGTCAAACTTAAGTGGCTGTTTTTTTCAGAACAGATGACCGATGGGGCCGAAAGGTTCTGGAGTGGCGACCGCGTACCGGAAGACGTAGCGTTGGAAGACCTCCCACAAGGTGGAACGATGACCTGGTGAACGCCGCAGGAATCCGCTGGATGCGGGAAGTACAGAACCGGTTGATGTGGCGGTACTTGGGGGAGGCCTCTGTCCAGCAGTGCAGTATGTTCGGCTCAAATGATGAAAATGACGATGATGATGGTAGACGAAACAGCTATCAATCCGTTAATTTATCTAATATTAATTGGAGTTCTACCGTATTATGCAGCTTTATTATGCAGAACTTATGACTCGCTCCCTATTACATGGGACTTAAACATATCTGGCATAATCTGGGTACACTATAAATACACCTCTGCGTTACCGTTCGGGGATTACAGGCGAGATGTTATGTTATGTTACATATTATACTAGTAGAGAATCAATAACCGATAGAAAAATTTAAGAAACACCATGAGTAGATGCAACCAATCTGCCTAACCTTTTCAGTTTAACCGGATGCAGCTGAATATCAGTATTTTATATGGAGCGACTGCCTATCTGACCTCCACAACCCAGTTACTGGGTAACACGATACCCCTTGGCAAGACTGGTTGTCAGACTTTTGGGCTTCTGACTATCCGTGACGACTGTCAAAAGATCTACGAATGACAGCCGAAACCTCCTGCTCAACGTGTTTTCCGGACGCATGGTAGATGCAATCATTGTTTCCAATTTCAGGCCCCACAGTCTCCACGTGCCTCCCTTCAAAGGTAACATATTATTTAAGAAAAGACTATTCACATGACAATGGTTTCCTGTTATTTATTATATATTATAATCCATCATCATTGTTCATACAGTACAATAACTACTACAGCTCTGACGTCAGGTGACACCTGTTTATCGTTTATGATGGCCAGTATAAGTTGACCGATCAGGTCAGCAATGCGGAAAACGACTGACAAGATGAGCTTTAAGTATCTTTTAGGGCATTTTTCAACAATGAAACTGAACGCGTTCAGCACATCTAAACCGCGTTCAAGAGCTATAAGTGTCAAAATTGTTTTGTAATATTGACAGTAACCGCTCTTGAACGCAGTTTAGATGTGCTGATCGCGTTCAGTTTCATGGGTGAAATCCGTACTCACTCGTGGAGGCTCGTGGACAACACTATATTATTTATGGAGGGTTTATGCTGCCCTGTTGGTCTCGTGGTCGCTAACACGACTGCTGAACGTGGAGTCCTAGGTTCGATTCCCAGGTCGGGCAAAGTATTCTAGGGTTGGTTGCATGTAAAGCCGTTGGTCATGCACCTGTTCTCTGCCCGGTCGTATCGGAGTCCGTCCCATCGGACTAGGAGAGTAAAGGAACAGAGAGTGCACTTATGTTTGCGCACATACTTGTACACTACAATATCTCCTGCGTACCTGGCTTTTTCCGTTGAGCCATTGAGATTGGCTTCCGTGACCGAAATTCAGTCGGGAGGATATTATTATTATATGGTGGATACTCTTCCTACACCCTAGAAGCTCTCCGCTCTTTGCGTAGTAAGTGGAACTCCTACCCGGAGTCTTCATATTCCCATAGAAATAACCTGAGAGTTTTCAAGTCTCAAAAGAATAGGTTACCTACTAATAGACAAGAGAGAGCAGAGCACCATCGTCGGCCCCATCATAGCTCTGTTAAGATACAGCAAAAACGCGATTGCTAACAAAATAAAATAAAAAATCCGATTACGCGGTTCAGTATATACTGGGCCTGATAATAATGATAACACAGATGTAAATCATTGCATAATTGAGCAGAAACAAAGGCATAACGACCATCATTTGCAATGGTAATGCAGCTTCCGTAACAACACCCGCTGTTCAAGCGATAATCGATCACAGATTACGACTACCAAGTACAAAAGACAGATTTGTTCGACATAATAAATACGACGAAAATACGTCAAATTCCGTTGAAACTTTTGTCTACTGCTGAGGTTCATTGTGTCAGGATAAGAATTTTGAAGTAAATTAATAACTTTTTTTTTCGTTGGGTCCCAGTTTTATATTCCATTTTGTAAGTATTTAACGATGGGTCCCATTTGCTATTTCCACTGAATCCCATGTTATAACAACATGTGTACTTTTCAGAAGAAAAGTGATTTACCTTTATCAAACATTTAAAAAGCAGCGTGTGTTCGGCCTACCGACCTGCTGAATTCTGCTGTCGCCCCAGAGCGGGAGAAGTCATTTGATGATTTCCCATCCACAAAAAAAAAAAAAAAAAAGGCGACACTAGCGCAATGCCGCTAGCGAGAACTGCCGTCGCCTCTAGGCGCCAGCGCTTAACGGTACGATTAAAACGGTATGATTGAATGAATAAAAGACATAGGAAACATAAATGAATTCATACTTTATTTGCACACGAAGACGTCAGGTCAGGTCAACTTTTTACACTAAATTTGAAGCTATTCCAAACACAGTCTTACAGAGATTTCTGTCTATAAAATTCAAATTTATTGATGAAGAAGTAGATGGGAGTTGATCACTCATAGTAATTCGATTAAGTTTTATACAAAATAACTACAGTCACTGCAAACTGTAACAATTTTATGCACTTTATGAAAAGGTTACGCGTGTTAATAGATAGACGCAATGACAAAAAGAGGACAGCAATATATAAGTAGTCGGTCGATAAAAAATATACCCTCATTGTTGAAAGTACCCGCATTCAGATTCTCCAACGGAAATACATAATAATGTTTTCTGGGATCCAACGCCAAAAATATTAAACTGGAATTCAAAACTGGGATCCAACGAAAATAAATTATTAATAATCCAACGTTTCATGTGTTCGAAAAACTCATCTGCTGGACAACGTAAATAACGCAATGGATGTTGTTGAATTGTCATAATGAAAGACATTGCAATTGTAAGTGGGTTACGTAATTACCCCGCAGTTCTAAATTCTCAGAACATCCAGCAGTGCTCAGTATAACAACTCTCTAATATCACAAAAGCCCGAATCGCATCCATTTCATTACCAACAACCTCAACAACGTATCCAAAGGATTTACTTAGATTCCCATTTGCAACTGCAGTAATCCGATTATGAAAAACAGTTTGTTGCGCTAACCAGTGTACAGTCGCTAATGGAAGTGTGTTCAATTTACTACTGTGATGAAAGCGCCTAGCTTTCGAGTTAAGCTTTTGTTTACACCTGTACTTATAAGGCACCTGTCCCACCACCGGCTTTAACGAGAAGCGAGTAGAGCTAGTAACTAAAAACGAGTTGACGAGCAACGAGCAGCGAGTGAAGATAGTAACTAGCGATTACTCGCTGGTATGCGTGTGTACCAAGCGTGAGTCTCACAGCGAGTGTTCTGCCCGCCAAGCGAGCGTCATTGAGCGAGTGAGCGTCTTTGACCACTTGCCGCTGCAACAAACGAGTAGGTACCCGCCAGCGGTGTGAACAGTCAGCGATCAACTATCAATATATGACGTACCTCTTTTACTTACACGGAACCTTGAATTCAAAATCTTATCTACGTTTCTTAAGCGAGAAAATCGTTGATAGTTTTTATTCGCTTCCTCTTCGGAAGTGGGACAGGTGCCTAAAGCGGACGACACTTTACGACCTCAATGTAATTTTTGTTCAAAGTCAAATCATTTATTCCAAATAGGCCAATAAAAGGAAATTTTGAAGGTCAGAAAACGTCAATGAACGTTCTATTTTTTAGTGTTGCGATAAAGAGGAAAATTCCTGTCCCCTACTGTGTTAGAAAAAAGTGGTCATGCTAATGAAAGATGAAGTAAAGAAAAATTTTTATACAAAAAATAACACCGACTTCCAAAAAAAGCACCACAAAGTGAAAAATAACTTTGATTTCGGAAATCGGTGGTTATGGTTTTGTATTTTCGTTTTTTGCCACCGACTTCCAAACCGACGGGCCATTATAGAGTGGTTATGAGTTCCTACTCAATACAAAACAACAAGGACTCGCTGCACTATTTTCCTGAACCAACTTCTTGAATTTAGCTGAAGGAACAAAACTAAATCCAAGTTATACGCAACCCGCTTAAAGTACAAAATGAAATTCCTTCACCATCCAACTTTTGTAACATAAATATTCGCTTAAAAACAGCCTAACATTATAGTTATCTTCAAAATGTAAACAAAAAACTCCGCGGAGTAAGATTAAACTCGACTCAAAACTTTAGGAACGGGTCCCTTGAGATTTAAATCCATGATACGGAGGAAAAAGGAAGAGGATTCTCGGTTGAATTACTCGTATATAAAGAACTAGCGACGCACACCGGCTTCGCACGGGTAGCACTAATTATCTATAGCCAGATGACTTGTGGTGATTGAAATATTATCTTGAATTCATGCAAGCCTAGTTCAGAAAAATTGTGACACAAAATTACCAAAAAGCCAAAAAAAAAATCTGTTAGCGAATCTGAAGATTGCTTGAAAATTTCATAAAAATCACTCCAGTCGTTTTGGAGTCCATAGGGGACATACATACATACACACATCCATTTTTATATATTGTTTATAGATGGTTAGCTCTAAACTACTGTCATTACTTTAAGCCTGCGGTAAATAAGTTGTCTCCAAAGAACCTCATGCAGTCGGAGGCAATAGGTCTTTATTGTTAAATTTAAGAAGATGCCTTGGACTGCATGAGATTGTTTGGAGACAAAATAGTCGTCATAGTAAAAATAATCCTAACTAATAAGAGTAAATAAAAAAGTGCATTTAAAAAATCTAATAACCCGATTGCGTAAAAAGTGAACTTTAAAAAAGAAGGAAACAAGATGGTCATCTTATTAGTTAGGATTATTTTCCTCTCAACCTGTTGAATGCTGCAGACGCCTTGAGACGTCAGCAGGATTCAGCAGTTTTGTGTCGGAGCCCTAAAGGTCCCTTAGGGCTCCCAAACAAAACTGCGAGCCAATGCGAATTCGCAGTTTTGTGTGGGAGCCCTAAGGGACCTTTAGTGCTCCGACACAAAACTGCTGAATCCTGCTGACGCCTCAAGGTATCACCCGATTCAACAGGTTAAGTCTGTATTAAGTAACGCTTTAGGTAACAGTCGTAAATACAATACCCAACTTATAATCGGGTGAAAACGGCCTCTTACTCACTCACTCCAAAAGTTCGGCATTGTTTTTTTATCATTTCTCATTCCAAATTATATTTAAACATATAAGTTGTATGAATTTGCGTGATCACCTTTTAAAACCCTTCATTTTGATACCACACTCGATAGGTTTGGGAGATTTTACCTTTTTTTTTAAACATACATTTTGGCGCCAAAAATCCGCCATTTTATTTTTTTAATTTGAATAAATCCAGTGACACTCGCGCAATAAAGACTAACGACATATCATTCATCAAAATCAGTTCAGCCGTTTAGTAGTTACGAGGGAACATAGGGACGGACATACATACATAGATACAGGTCAAACACATAACCCTCCTTTTTTGGCTTCGCCGCAGTTGGGTTAAAACCACTAAATCCAGCCTTACTGTTCTCTAGATAAATTCTTATCGTAAGGAAAGCACTGAAGCACGTACTACTCGCTCTAAATACCAAGAAGTTCCCATCAATCAAGTACTATCGTAAAGCGTTGCCAATGTCGATGTGCATAACTCGTAACTGGTCTATTATCCCCTTTATTACTCCTTTAAAGCCACTTATTATGATAATAATGCTGGCCGACAAACAACCCACTATTTGCATTCTATTTGCACAGAATAGATAACATGTACAGAAGGCCAGCTTCACACAACGAGCGAAAACGCACGCACACATAGACACGCGTCTTCACCACCGTAAATAAGGGTTTATTACCCGATTCCTAAGGGTTCCCACACAAAACTGAGAAACCGCATCGCATCGCAAAAATCAGCGAGCTCGCATTGTGGCAAAAGACATAGTTTTACGCAAAAGTTTTGCGTGCGATGCGAATTTGCAGTTAAGAGCTTGACAAAGTCTACTTTAGCATTCTTTAAGGTTTAGAAATGCCCTCGAAATTCAGGATTATGTTTTTTGCAAAGAAATGTTGAATATTGTTCTTGTGGGCTTGTAAGTGATAATAATACAGGGTGGCAGGCACATCGCCGCACAATCTGTCACCATGGATTCAGTACGTGACTTTGGACTCCCTTACATTGAAATTTTTCGTCGGTTATTAAAAAAAAAAATCTGTTGTTTCCTACAAAAGTGAAATACCTACGGGTCAAAATGTATGGAATAGCATTTTTTTTTCTTCGGGGATTACAGGCGTGATGTTATGTTTGTTATGTGTGACATAAACACAAACGCCTTCTTCCCATGGGGGTAGGTAGAAATTACAGAACGCCACCTGCTACGATCCTTACATAGACACCTACTCCTTTTTCTTAAATCAGAAAATGGGTGACAACTTGTCCCGGAATTAACGCACAATCTCTTAAGGGGTCATTTAACTCATCATTATGAACAACTTTTACTATGGGACCAAACCTGAAATCGCGAAAAAAAATCAGCTGTTCCGTACATATACAATGTGTCTGTACACAGTGTGATGAAAATTAAGGGTGAGGTACAGACCATCAAACTGAACAACTTTCTCCCGAGGACCAACATCGTAATCGCAAAAAAAATATCAGTCGTCTCATACATTTGTTCGAGTAGGTATTGAAGTTTTGTATGGGATGACTGATTTTTTTTTCACGATTACGATGTTGGTCCCCGGGAAAAAGTTGTTCAGTTTGATGGTCTTTACCTCCCCTTTAAGTTTTACTATTCCGAAACCAGACACCCTGTATGTTCGCTTATCTCGTCAAAATGTAGGGAACAGCTGATTTTTTTTCGCGATTTCAGGTTAGATCCCAGAGTAAAAGTTGTTCATAATCATGAGTACAATGACCCCTTAAGAGGTTTTGCGCTAATTCCGGGACTTGTTGTATATGTGTGCGTGCGCTTGTTTTCGCTCGTTGTATGGGAGTCAACCTTATGTATTTATCTACTCTGCACTAAGTAGGTACTATTTGCTTTGGCAGTTGAGATCGGATCGTTATTCTTATTCGACCCGCCTCAATGGATAACAATGGCTATATTTAAATGCGAAGTAGTGCTTTGAGCTTCGTCGACTGTCTTGTCTGTGATCAGTCAGTCGAGTTTCTTTACGAGAGTCGAGACGTCCTGTGTCGATAGAATTGCACTAATTGATTTGTCTTCTTTTTGTACTTTGTACCTTATTAATGTACTTTGTGCTGTTTGTATTAACTTCCATAGCATGCTTATTTACTATTTTTGGGCTATAGACTGCTTCGTTGGACTAGTGGCCGCAAGCGCTACAGCTGAGTATGGTGTCCTGGGTTCGATTCCCAGGTCGGGCAAAGTGTTATTGGGTTTTTCTATCAGGAATCTCTCAGTTGCAGCCCGGAGTCTAGATTTATGATAAATGGGACTTAAACATAACTAGCGAAATGTGGGCGTACTATAGGTACCTACACCTCTGTCTATTATGATACTTCGGGGAAGCAACGCGTGATGTTATGTATGATTAGTATTATACTAGTTTGCTTAAGTCGGGTAATTTGAAGTCACCAATCGAAAATGTTCCATTCTCCACCTCCAAAGTTGGATATGCTAAAAGAAAATCCAAGTCCGAAAGCGAGAAAGAATATCTACAAATACATAATTAAGTAAATAGTAAAGACCCCACCCCATTATATAAAAAAAAATCCATCTACATAAAGATAGTTCCAAAGCCAAAGATAACCTTCACAAATCTACGATAAAATAATAAGAAAGAAATGTACGTCTTCGTTCCTACAAAGGTAAATGCGGTTCCCAGTTGGCACCTGTTCCACCGCCGGCGATTAACGAAAAGCGAGTAGAGCTAGCAACCAGAAACGAGTTGGCGAGCAACGAGCAGCGAGAGAGGATGGCGATGAGCGATTACTCGCTGGATGCGAATGTACCAAACGAGTCCCTCAGCGAGTGTTCTGCCCGCCAAGCGAGCGTCGCTGAGCGAGTAGTCTCTTTGATAGCTCTTGTCGCTGCGACAAACGAGTACTCGCTGGCGGTGTGGACAGTCAGCGATAAAAAAAATTATCATATTATGTACTTATCTATTTGACTTACACGGGAGCTCCCATGTTTTGTAAGTTTCTTGACCGAGAAAATCGTTGACAGTCGCTTCCTCGTCGCCGGGAGGTCAAGTGCCTACAGCTAGAAATGTTCCACAACTCAGAAAGCTGTTAAAGGAATTCCTCGAATAATTGCTTGTCTTGACTCATTGCGGAACATTTTAAATACCTGCCTCATTATCTTTGTTATTTTTCATGTCAGAGTTAAATACAAGAGCTTTCTTAGAATTGTGAGTTTTATTTTCTAACCATTATACATATTTTTTGAAGCCATTTTTCGACGCCATGTTTTAGTTTATTGCTAAATTTTAGAGTTTAGTGGACTTTGAATTGCCATCGTGGTGAAAGGATTAGCCAATCAGCGTGGAACACAGGAACTGTGTTAGAGTAGAGCAAAAACAAATCGCTCCTACTTCAACACTATAATCTTCTCACTCTAACTTTAATAAATATTATTTTTCACTATCCGAGCCCGCCCTTACCACTTGACTGAAATCCTTACTTTCTCATAGCAAATGTACTATTCTTTAACAGCCGAACCCAATAACCTATCTATCACCAGTTTTGGTATACGGGAGATAAAAAAACCTATCTATCTATGGTTTTAACGTCCCAATAATCAATAAGAGATTATGGAATCTTACCGGCCTGTCATAAGAACAGATAGAATTATACTGTCTACCATCAATAGCGATCTGTCTTTTACTGAAAATAGGTTATTGGGTTCGGCCGTTAGCCTTGTTCACTTGATCACTCGTCGCACGTAACATTAGTAAAACACACCTTCCAATATATACTATTTGTCGCAGTAACAAAATTAGGGCACTCCGACAGTTATGAACATTAACTATATGACAACTTCAACCATCTTACTGCGACATACATATACATATAAAGAAAAGATAAATAAACGTATTCTTGAAATCCATAGAACGGCCTTTCCTTTGGTGTCCCCTTTAACCCTAACAAACTGATGGACAATCCCGAAGGTGTCAGCCAAATTCTGGGCCTACTCTACAAAATGTCCCGGAATTAACGCACACCCTCTAAGGGGTTATTATACTCATCATTATGACCAAAGCCAAAATCGCGACAAAAATCAGCTGTACCCTACATTTATGTTTTCAGGTTTGACGCAAGAAAGCTATCCGCGCGCGCGATTTTCACTTGTTCATTCTTTTTATTTTTTTAAATCAATGTTCAGCAAAAGTATAATATGTATGTGGCCAGTATCATTTTGCGCTTGGGGATAAAAACTTTTTGTCTTTTGGCATTATACTATATTTAATTACGTTAGCTATTGAATAACCCTATACCCTAAATTAAAAAAAAAAACACAGCACGTTAACAATGGATTTTCATACACTTTTTCGATCCGCACATTTGTACAACAGTAATGACGTAACTTTCCGAGCAGGTATAGTATAAACATTTTTCCACGCCATGACCTCGCTTAAAAAAGTATAATTATGCAATATTTTATACTCTACTGGGTACTCTAAAGGTGAGGTGAGATGTAGGTATACGTCAGTAGGTACACTACATTGTAGAAATATCCTGTATGACCTACTTGTAAACGTCTTGCGCTCCTGATATAAATAGTTAATAAATCAAATTCAGCTTGTTTGTTCGGCCATTGCTCACAATTTCTCTGAAACCTGCACAATGTGACTCAACCAATACAATATGCTTTATACTTGGAATCAAATCCCGATGGATTTGAAGTGTCTAACCTACTATGGAAGTACTTTATCGATTTCTATGTTAACTGAACCGCAAACGAAAATAGTGAAATACTTATTTGTATTGAATGCCTCGTTGGTCTAGTGATCGCAAGCGCTACTGCTGAGCATGAGTTCCTGGGTTCCATTCCCAGGTCGGGCAAAGTGTCATTGGGCTTTTCCATCTGAAATTTCTCAATAGTAGCCCGAAGTCTGGATTTGTGCCCAGTTGATGACAATAGGCTCGCCCCCTATTACATGGGACTTAAACATAACTGGCGAAATGTGGATGTACTATAGACACACCTCTGTTTAACCTTTCGGGGAATACAGGCGTGATGATATGTTTGATTGTTAGCTGTATTTTCAAGCAGAATCATGCTTTTACAAGAAGGGGATCCCCCTTTGTTTGGTAGTCGTCAACGGATTCTACTCGTTTCAATGAATATGATTGTGTGCGTATATATTTTTACATAAGCTCGAATTACTTGTACCAGTTTTGGCTCGTGGCTAAATGATAACAGCCGCGTCAGCCGCATGGGTCGATCGAAGGTTAAGCTACGCTTACCGCGGTCGGTTCGTGGATGGGTGACCAACCATTTCATATCGAGACCCCTCCGTGCCTCGGAAAGCACGTTAAGCAATTGTTCCCGGCAGTTATTGGTAGATCTTTGACAGTCGTTACGGGTTGTCGGAAACCCAAAAGTCTAACAACCAGTCTCACTAAGGGGTATTATGTTACCTAGTAACTGGGTTGTGAAGGTCAGATAGGCAGTCGCAACATGTAAAATACTGGTATTCAGCTGCATCCGGTTAGACTGGAAGCCGACCCCAACTAGTTGGGATACGGCTAGGCAGATTTAAGTTATAAAACAAGTTGTATTTTCTTAAAATTTTTAAACTGTGTCTATTCTCTTTGTCGACCCATTTTTAACACAGAGAGAGGTATGAAACTTCTGTTAGATTTCCGTCAGTTATTTTTGCATTGCAACTAAAGAAAGGTAATCGGTCGGAGCTAAAGTATTCATTAAATTAAAAGAAAGAGTAAGTGTACTTACCTGTTATCCATCTGTCTATGTCCGATGTCTACAAGGATGAATGTCACAACCACAGTTTTTTGCCAAAGATGAATTTTAGTATATGGCTGGCTTTGTGGGTGTACTAGAGGTGCACCTCTGCCTAACCTTTCGGGGAATACAGACGTGATGTTATGTTATGTATTAACTTTAGTAATTCTCATAAAAACAATATGACGCCTTATTCCTCAATGGGTTCTGCAGAGGTGTACGGTAACACCCAAATATATCATCATCATCTCATCAACTGCTCAGCCTTTCCCAACTAGGTTGGGGTCGGCTTCCAGTCTAACCAGATGCAGCTTTACATGGAGCGACTGCCTATCCGACCTCAAGAATCCAGTTACTAGGTAACACGATACCCCTTGGCAAGACTGGTTACCACCCGGCACCCACATATCGTACTAATTTTATTACTAATGCAATCACCTTTATAACCCCAGATCATTAAAATCCATAAGAAGCTGTACTCAAACTGAGATGAAATCTGTCTATAGCACAAACAGCTGAGCGCTGAGAGGACGCATTACGTGCAGTAGGTAATCTCCAGAGACGCTGAGAAGCAATCTCAGATGTAGCGACAGCAGCCGCAGGTGGTCTGAAATATTACCTGTTTTTACAACAATAGTTTTTGCTTATCCTAAACCTGGAACCTGTGTATAATAAAACCTTCATTGTATTCATCATTATAAAAAACTTTTAGTTCGAGAGCCGCGAAAAAATTTTCAACCGTCCCATACATTTGGGTCGAGGAAGTTTTGTATGGGACAGTTGATATTTTTTTCGCGATTACGATGTTGGTGCCATGGAGAAAGATGTTCAGTTTGATGGTCTGTACCACCACACCGTTAAATATGGCCACTTTCTAATACGTGCTGAATACTAACATTTTGTCGATTTATTAACACACACGTAAATGTAATATGGAGTAAAATTTAAGATTTTTACTTCAGGCGGAAGCGCCAGGGTAGCCCGCAAAATTCAAATTTTCTTACGGTTTTTGCTATTTGCAGGTCTGTATTAGGTTGTATGTTGATTAAAATATGATTCGCGGCCGAAACAAATATGTATTTACTGAATTGTAATCCTTAAAGTCATCAATACAACTCCCTAAGACCAAGTAATCCTATTGAATGAAATCTCGACATTTGAAGATTATACTAACTTAAGGGGGTTGTTTTACTGATTCTAATGATTATAATTCTGTAAATACATATTTGTTACGGTCGCGAATCATAATTTAATCAACATACACCCAGACACTAAGCTGCAAATTGCAATAATCGTAAGAAAATTTAAATTTCGCGGGCTACCTTAGCACTTCCCCCTTAAGAAGATGTCCAATGGTTCCCTCTCGTCTAATAGGTCATATAGCTTCATCCAAAAGCGATTGTGTTAGGTATACTAAGCTTTTCCATCCAATATCAAAGCCGGGCCGGGCTATGAAATCAACAACAAAAAATAAACTCGAGTCACACGGTTAGCTTTATCAGATTGTACCTTAAAACTAGCATTTCTACAGCTATTTCACTTAGTTGCAAGGGTGGACAGGAATACTTTTTGTAATACAACCCACATTGTATTAATTTTAAATCATAAGGCTGGTGTTCACCAACACTAAACCGTCTGTTTAAATATTAAAACAGTTGTTTAAGCAATATTTCCTGTTCACCACAACCTAAACATCGGTTATTGACGTTAACCGGATGATTATCTTAACCGAGAGTCACGACATTGTTTAAACGTTGGTTACAATAGTTTTACAGAACTTTTGTAGGTTATATTGTTTGATTTCCTAACGAAGTACTTATATATTTGTGAAAAATAATGGCTTTTAATTTTATAATGGATGGTGAATCCAATCTCAATATGTTAGATTATTTGGATGAGTTAGAAACGTTGACGAGAAGACCTAGGATCTTTAAGAATCGTCATAACTTTTATGAAGAATACGACGAAATTTCATTCAAGACCAGGTTTCGTTTATCCAAGCGCAGTGCTCTTTATATTCTGGGACTAATTGAAGATAAATTAGAATTTAACACCGATAAGTAAATACCTATAATACTACTCGCTGACTTTTTTTTATTATTCACATACCAGAAAGGTAAATTAATTTCTTTGATTTGTTTTCAGGAATAATTCACTATCTCCCATAAACCAGTTACTGTTAACATTGAGGTTTTATTACTTTTGTTTACAATTATAACATAAATATAATACTACGAAACTTCACGAGAGAATCAAAATGAATGACACTGACAGACCAGAAAGAGCGCGCTAATAAACCTTCCAACGCAACATGTTTCTCATAAAGCGAAAGAAACAATGAACAGCAACTTTCACATT
This sequence comes from Fissipunctia ypsillon, assembly GCA_947568875.1. Lineage (NCBI taxonomy): Eukaryota > Metazoa > Arthropoda > Insecta > Lepidoptera > Noctuidae > Fissipunctia > Fissipunctia ypsillon. The sequence continues at coordinate 5,312,289 of OX387659.1, read as the reverse complement.
TTATGGCATAAGCTATTATCCAGCCATATTTAAAAGTTGTAGGCGTGTATGAGATTTCGTGCTGTAACTTTACATTTTATTTGGTAGGGTTGCATTGCATTCAAAAACGCTCGGTTATGTCTCGGTTATGCAACCGAACGCCGAAAGATGATGGTGAACAGGAAAAAACCGCTCCTTGTTTAACAATTGATTAAATATTAACAACCCGGTTACAGAATCTATGTTTAAGTTTGTTTCGGTGCACATGGCCCTAAGGGTCCATTCACACAGACCGGCTCGGAGAGCATCGGCGCGCATTTTTCTTTTCACACAGACCGGATCGTATACGCTTGGAGTTGGTCGGAGCGGAGCCGCCAACTATTTCACATAGACCGGCTGGAAGCTATCTGAAAGCGGATGCGATCGGAGCCGGTCGGATGCACTCGCAGCCGGTCGGATGCGCTCGGAGCCGGGTGGATACACTACAAAGGCAGTACCAGTATTCCACGCAGTCCAAGTTTTGTTTTCGGTGTTAACGTGTGCTTTTCGGAACATGGATTTAGATAGCTCCGATGAAGAAATATATTAGTTAGCAAGATTTTTTAAAGCAGAACAAAACCGATTGGCTGCGCGAGCGAGAAAGAGCACGCAATCGGAGCCGATCAGCTGCGCGAGCGAGAAAGAGCACGCAATCGGAGCCGATCGGCTGCGCGAGCGAGAAAGAGCACGCAATCGGAGCAGATCGGCTGCGCGAGCGAGAAAAAGTACGCGATCGGAGCCGGTCAGCTCCTCTTATTATTTCACACCAAGCGCGTTCAAGCATTCTTAATGACAAAAGCAGTGCAAATGCAAAAATAAACCTTACTACAAATACTAAAAACTCTGTTTTCAACGTGATAAGAATCTGCTCTCCTCTCCGAGCCGGTCTGTGTGAAATAACTGGGAGGTTAACCCTAAAATGCAACAACTGGGAGGTTTTCTATAGCAACAACAAAAAGTTAGAAAACGAGTCGAACAAAGCAATTAGTAAGTATCATATGTTAAGCTATCCAAAACAGACGCCATTTTGATTACACCAGCATCCAATAAGATGACACTTGGGACAACTATTGTTCTCGAAACACTAAACTAGTTATCTTGTTCAGTGAGCATATCCAGGGATCGATTTACAATCGAATACTCGTCTTCAAACAAACGCGATTACCATCGAATGTTCCGATTACATTTCCAATTTGAAGTTACCTTTCTATTTGAAGGAGGTTGTGATCATTGAGGTGAATCCTGTCTTAGATATTATATAATTAAGGTGTTGTGTAAGGTGGGTGTAGCAAAGTTTGCTTCAATGACTACACAATATTGTTTAAGGAATTGTCTTGATGTCCATCCGAAACCCAAATCTTTACGTCCTATTTATTACCTGCTTCATAGAGTGAACATATTAGAAAAGGAATATTTTAGCAATAACAAATGACTATCCTACTCCTATTGGAATTATTATAAAAGCAAAAATGGTGGTCATAGGTTTGTCCTTCTTTCACGCAGCAACGGAGCTACAGGTCAACGCGATTTTGTACATAGAGACTGTTTAAGGACCCGAAAGTGACATCGGCTACTTTTTATTCCGGAAAAAAACACGTTGCTAGTGGAATAAACCACACAATATCATGTTTAGATACCAATATCCATCACGTCTGCGGAGTTTAGCTAGCCAATTTAAAATAACCCTGTATACCAAGACAGTACTCAATCCAAAAACTTAAAAGAAAAACTTAATTCAAAATCATTTAAGACGCTGACAACAGCTAAATAGGCTCGTGTCAAACAATTTTTTTGCCAAATCTATACAGTTTGTTACGGCGGAAAAAATATATGTTAATCTTGAACATATTTCTGAGAACCCTGTTGTATTCAAAACACGTTTTAGAAAAGTTTTCTCGATACAAAAAAATAGTAAACTAACCTCTTAAAATGATCTTCCAACAAAAATATCTGTATTACTTATCAACGTACGTTGGTAAAATGTATAACAATAACGTATCATATTTAAATACAGAACTTGGTTGTTTTTTATTTTTGACTACTCAACTTATTTTTAAGTAATTAATTTATTTTATGGTTTGTAAAAAGTTACGAACGTCCCGTCATCACGCTTCTCTTTCTTATGTACACAATCCGACAGTGATCGCATAGACGCGTAGCTAGACGGACGTATGTCGCTTTGCCCGCTGTCCGTTCGTTTCATATTTTGATGTTTGATAACTTCAAACATACATAATATTTTATTTTGTTCCTAAAACTACCTACACTAAGTTGTAAAAAGATTGGCACGTAAAGACATTGGTATAGGATATAAGTTTAAACATAAATAAAGTTCTAAGTTGTGAAAATATTTGCTGTGCAAAATGGGAAATAAACAAAAATGCCGGAGGCCAGCAAAAAAGCGCTTCTATACTAACAAACAAAAACATCTCATGGAAGTAGTAAAGTAAGTACATTTTTTATATTGTAATTTTGACAAAATTTAAACGGGTACGAACATAAATGAAATTATAATCAAATAGGTACTATGAAGGCTATTTTGTACCACCCATAGCGTAAATTCATTGACGTACGTAACGCTCGGTTGGTCTAGTGGTATTTGCATAGATTCCGAGAGACGAGTTTCGAGTTCTAATCCAAGTCAAATTTTAGGAAATTGAATTGGATGCTTTTTTTATTTACTTAGTTTTAGGTTTTACATTGTTTTTTTTTTTAATTTATTTTTTATCTTTTTAGAATAATTATTAATTTTCTTTACAGTAAAAAGAGACGTTTGGCGAACAGTTCAGAAGCAGGTGCAGCTTCGGAAATTGTTTTTCACCAGTAAGTGTGTAATAAGTACTTAGGTACTAATATAGATAAAAATTGTATTACTTTGATCATAAAAAGAAAGTCACAAATAAGGCCAGTAATAAACTATCAAATTTACATAGACCTATGACTATCTTAGAACTGGACTTATAGGAAAATACTCGTAGCTTTGTCCATTGTTTCTTGCCCACTCTATACAGGATAATTTTAAAAGGAGTGCGGATATTTTAGCAGGTAATCAGGTGCATAAAACTGAACAACTTTCCCCAAGGAACATAGGTCGAAATTTAAAAAATAAAATTCAACTTCTCATACAAAATTAAGTCACGTGACCAGTCACTTTGTATTAAAAGTCGATTTTCAATTTTAAGATTTCGACCTATGTATGTTCCTTGGGGAAAGTTGTCCAGTTTTATGCACCTGATTACCTCCTGAAATATTCGCACTCCTTTTAAAATTAGCCTGTATAAATCATCGTGTGAGCATTGGTAGTTTTAACCGACTTCAAAAAGGAGGAGGTTATCAATTCGGATGTTTGTTTGTTTTTTTTTATGGATATTCGGGCATAACTCCGTCATTATATAGACGGATTTACAAAATTCTTTTTTTGTTCGAAATGGGTTTCTTCCGAAGTGGTTCCATTTAAATTTCATATAGATCTGATTATGAGTTTCGGGGACAGACAACGGAACTCTTCAAAAAAATGACAGCAAATCAACTGCGATTGCTGCGATCGTTTGTTTATGTATTGTTAACACAATGTAATGGAGTACCACAATTAAAAAGTGAAAAATAAAAACTTTTTTACAAAAAAATAGAACCGACTTCCAAAAAAAGTGCAAAATAACTTTAATTTCGGAAGTCGGTGTTTTTGGTTTTGTTTTCGTTTTTTGACAAGTGCTGAATAAAGTTCTGGCAAGTTTAAATGTTTTATTTTTTTGCAGATTAGAAAATTTGCCAGTTGCAGTTACATCAGAAAGTGATATTATAGTTACCCCTGAAAATGTTACTAGGTAAGTACGCAGAATCAGATGTGTACAATTTGCCCAAGTGTTATGAAACTTTCTGCTGATCGTTCTTATACTTTTTTATATGTTACTGTGAGTCATACATTTTTTTCACAACAGGTTTGAAGAATCATGCGAGGTGTTAAGAAATATTATTGATCAAGACTCAAATTTATTTGAGACAGTCCAATCCACCGATAACCTTCCTGAACTTGAGGTAAATATAAAATTATCATGTAGGTACTTGGCCAGGTATTGGTTGTCGAGGATAAAATCCAGCAGTTTTTATTTAGTTACTTACGCATAGATTAACTATTAAGTCTTTGATTTTTTTTAGATTACTACGAGTCGCCCTCCAGAACAAGAAATCCACATCGGACGACGAATTATAAGCCTTACGCATTTTTTTAAAAATCTTCAGAAGATTTCTGGGCACGGACCTTTGGGTTGTAATTTGAGTCATATTGATTTGGTGGGAGAAAACATAAATGGATTATCGTCGAAATTCACTTTTTTATGTAGGATGTGCAATTTAAAATTTATCATTGAAAGTGACTCTAATGACGAAAATTACTTACCAGTCAATTATTGTGCTGTAGCAGGTATGTTATCAATTGGCGGTGGACATTCAAACTTGGAAGAACTTTCTTCAGCGCTAAATTTACCTATTATGTCAAATAAAAAATACCAAAGCATACACGATGATCTATCTAACAAATGGGAACAGGTTGCACAAGAAACAATGGAAAAAGCTGCTGAAAAGGAAAGAAAATTTGCTATTGCGGAGGGCAAAGTTAGTAAAAATGCTATCCCAATTATTGACGTTATTGTAGACGGATGCTACTCCAAGAGATCATATAGAACTAATTATTCCGCCTTATCAGGTGCTGGTACTATTATTGGAAGGAAAACCGGGGAAGTTTTGTACTATGGAGTTCGCAACAAATACTGTTATACCTGTGATCGGGCTGAAAAACAGAAAGTGCCCATAAAAGAACACAAATGTTTTAAAAACTACACGGGTCCTTCGACTGGCATGGAGAGTGATATAATTGTTGAGGGATTTAAACAGTCTGTGAAAATTCACAATTTAATTTATGGACGTTTGATATCTGATGGTGACTCCAGCACTTATAGTAAAATTCTGCAATCACGGCCTTATCAACATGAAGGTATCACAGTGGAAAAAATTGAATGTCGAAATCATTTACTGAGAAACTTTTGTAATAAACTGCAACAATTACAAACAGATACCAGATACCCAATCAGCCATCGAAAACTAGTATGCAAAAAAACAATAATGAGTATAAGGTCTGTGATAAAAAAATCTATCGCTAAAAACAAAGGCGATGAATGTCCAGAAATTCAACGTCTATTCGATGATATTATGCTGGCTCATTACCATGCCTTTGGATACCACACTAGATGTAAACCATACTTCTGCCAGAAACAGGGCGAACAAGAAAACACTTCAAACGACTTCTTCTCGGGTTCATTATGGCAACGAATTTGTTTACTGATTCAAAATATAGCAGGCCACGCTCGAAGTCTCATCCATGACGTGGACAGTAATATTGTCGAGCGCTACCACAGCATAATAGCAAAATATGTTGGAGGAAAAAGAATAAATTTTTCCATGAAGAGATCATATGCTACGAGATGTACTGCGGCAACCGTGTCATTCAACACAAATAAATCAATATCTCGACTGTATAAACACATCTTGGCAAAAAGTCCACAAGGGAAACTAAAGATGTTAGAAGAAAGAAGAATGAAAAAGAGACACTTAAATAGCAAGTACATGAAGAAAAAAAGACGTATTATGTTCACAAAAACAGATGAAAGTTATGGAGATCAGTGTAATAAACCAGATATGCCAGAAGATATTCTTAAAAAAATGAAAGACAATTTTATCCTTTCGCTAAAAAAAACTGACGAAGAACGAAGTTTGATAGAAAAAAAAACGATTCTTCAAAAAGATAGTAGTGAGTGGATGGAACTTCGGAGGTCGCTGCTGACAGCCTCCAATTTTGGCCGCGTGATAAAGAAAAGACCAAATACTGGATGCGCCAATTTGGTAAAAGACATTTTATATAAAAAAAATATGGATCACATTTCCTCAATCAAACATGGCCAGCAAAACGAAAAAATAGCCATACTGCAATTGTCGAAACAAGAGAGTATTGAAATTGCGCCTTGTGGGTTGTTTATAGATGCAGAGTTGCCTTATCTTGGAGCAACACCTGATGGTATCTGTGGCGAAGATGCCATAATTGAAATTAAATGTCCAATCACTGCGTACAAGTTGGGCCTGAATGAGGCTATCAGCAAAAAAAAAGTTAATTTTTGGGTAAAAGACAAAGAAGGGTGCCTAAAAATAAACACCAATCACAACTGGTATTATCAAATCCAGGGCCAGCTCCATATTACAAGACGGAAGAAATGTTTGTTTGCAGTATGGTCTGGAGAAAAAGTTAAATTAAAGATAGAAGTAATAGAAAAAGATGACCTATTTTGGGAACAGAAAATGAAACAAAAATTACAATCATTTTACCTAACTCACCTATTGCCTGAAATAGTAGACCCGAGATTCACCCGGAACCTGCCTATAAGAGACAATATCAAGGCGCATGAAATAGTACTTCAGACACCAATCGATCAACATACATGTTCCAGATACCTCAGTAATACTGACTTGTAAATATTAAATTCCACCATAAAATCAAAAAAACTATGTAAATAAAATGAAAGCCTAAATACTTGTACACCCCGTGGTCCCTTCGAGAAATATAATGCTGCTGAATTAAAATGGTTGTCTCTGCCGTAAACCCTGAAAGGTACCGTCTCTCCGAGAAATACCGTCTTGTACCCGTGGTCCTACCGATTGGTCCTACTGGTTCCCACCAGTAGGACAAATCGGTAAAACAAGTGAAGATCGGAAAACATTTGCCTAGTGATAGCAAGTTGAAAAACAGTTTCAAGCTATTTTCGACCTTATTGACATTTATAATTTGGTTTGTTTTTTCCAACATTCTCGTTTGCTAATGTTGCTCCTTCATTAAAAACCGGTATTTGGATAAATGTCAATAAGGTCGAAAATCGCTTGAACCTGTTTTTTTAACTTGCTATCGTTAAGCAAATGTTTTCCGACCTTCACTTGTTTTACCGATTTGTCCTACTGGTGGGAACCAGTGCAGGACCACGGGTACAAGACGGTATTTCTGGGTAAGACGGTACCTACCTTCCAGGGTTTACGGCAGAGACAACCATTTTAATTCGGCAGCATTATATTTCTCGAAGGGACCACGGGGTGTACATACCCAAATACGCCTGTAAAGGCGGCAGTTTATGTTTTTATTTTCCTTACATTTATATTGTTTTTAAATTCAGCATAAATAAAGTATTTTAAAATAAATAAAAAAATACATTAGTTTTTTTAATCGCCTTATCTAATTTGTTTTTAGCTCTTCATACAGAACAATAAATATATAAGAGCGCCATCTATTGGTTCATTGTTAATTATTATTGACCGCGTCCTTTGTTTCTTACTTGGTAGTTCGCTGTATCGCCGCCCTTTAAGAATGGCGCTAGGATACCGGAGAAATAGTGGGCGTGGCTAAAAATACCGAAACATCGCAGCTCAATAGCGGTTGTCAGCGTCTTAATGGCGAACTGTGCATGCTATCGGTACCAGTAGCAAATGACTCGGATGCGCCACGCTCACATGTGCGGTCTTAGCGCCCTCTGCAGCCAATCTCCGGACTCAGGCTTCTGCTAATGTTTAGGAACAGAAAGCAGAAAGTACACGAAGTTTTCAGGTGACATATCTTTATGAATCATCATCAACTGTCTAACCTTTTCCCAACTATGTTGAGGTCTGCTTCCAGTCTAACCGGAAGCAGCTGAATACCAGTATTTTACATGGAGCGACTGCCTGCCTGACCTCAACAAACCAGTAACTGGGTAATACGATACCCCTTGGTAAGACTGGTTGCCAGGCTTTCGGGCTTCTGACGACCCGTAACGACTGCCAAAGATCCACGAATGACAGCCGGGACCAACGGCTTAACGTGCTTTCCGAGGCACGGAGGAGTCTCGGCATGTAAAGATGGTCACCCATCTACAGACAACCCCGGCAAGCGTAGCTTAACCTGATGGATCGACCCGTGTGGCTGTTATTACTAAGCCACGAGCTCCTCGTTTTAAGTGAAGATATAACGGAGAATTTGACAGCTCCCTCTGTAGCCACGCGAGCCCCTCTATGTCAATCTACCCAAGCATTCATTTCATGAAAATCATTTTGAGAATTCCTGTCCTTACGGTTTTCATTTTAGTTTTTGAAACGTGAAGCATTTGAACTTGGAAGCTTCACAGATACTAGTTTAAAAAGATACGCTGGACATTGTTTTGTTTGAAGAACATTACTGTTACCAAGTTGACTTAGAATATAGCCACTCAAAATCTACTTTTACTCGTATATAAACTATTTGTAACATCTTCATTTGCACTAAGTTCAGACTTCTACCAGCCAATAAAATAACACGTAGTTAACTCAAGTGCAACGGTATGCCATCGTAAAGTTTATAAGCTTAGCTTGGAACCAAACTTCAAATGTTTGCTTGTCGCACCTCTAGTGTTCACCTAGGTTAACCCTAGCGCTACCCTAGCGTAGGGATGGCGAACCTTTTCACATTGGTGTACAATTTAAACTTAATTTTAGTATGTAGTAACATATTCTTATTCTTAGCGACACGCCAAAGGCTCCTTCAAACAGGCCCGATACGCGACGCGAATCGCGTGCGACACAACGGCACCGCTCGTCAAGCGACACGCGGTGCCCTTGTGTTGCGTGCGATTCGCGTCACATGTCGCGCCTGTTTGTAGGAGCCTTAAGGCAATCTGATGGCTATCTAAATGGACTCGGATCGTAATTCGGTTACGTGTTTGGCGCCATCAGTAGCGTCCATCAGTAAGTACGGCTACTTATTCATTGCCCTCATTAAAATCCTCTCGTATTAGATTAGGGATTAATCCTGGGCAAAAAAAAAAGAAATTCTATTATGGTCGTCAGTCAGATAATAAAAAAAATACCAGACACGTATATTTTGTTTTATCATATAAAGAAAAAATTACTTAGAGAAAATGCATTAAAGTTGGGGAGTGGGGGCTCGCTAGGTCACAACTAAGTATAAAATCTAGCAAGGCGTGACGTCATGCCAAATTTTAACTCAATGTATCGCCGTAATCTTTTGATTACGTAAAAATAGAAAAAATACGTGTCCAATATTTTTTAATAATCTACCTGACGGACAAAAAAAAATTTTAGTCATCATACCTATTTTCAACAAAGAGAGAAGAGGAATTACAAGTTAAAATAATGCCTTATAATGGTAATTTGTATTTTAAGAAAAGTAAAAAAAAACACATGCTTTCACTCTGAATCTGAAGTTGCCGCGCCAAGAATTTTACTGTCGCGTGTCATAGGTTTGTCACACCTGCTGAGTTTTTCCATAGTGTTAGAGTGTTATCACACTGCCGATTTGCCAGCATGTTTCCAACGAAGCGATTTGTGAACGTGTTCTTTGCGGATGCGAAGCGAGCTAGCTGCGACTACGCAGCGTGTTGTCCGCGTATTCACAATATTGTATACTCACAAGTCTTGCTATCTCTTGTACACTCACGTTTAGGGCCTATACTAACTCAGATTGCTTAGCATAATCCTCCGTTATATCTAAAATACTGCAGCATTAATTTTGAAATAAATATATGGTAAAGTTGAGGATTAATGTTAAGTACTATGTCTGACGAAAACACGATTCTATAAAATTTTCTCGATAGAAAAAAAAAATACCAAGTTACCTCCAAACCGAACAATAAACCGATAGTATTCAAAAAATAGTTCAAATTAGATCACGAAACAGATACAGAAAGCAGATACGGTCGGAAAGCAGTAGTGTGCGAGCGAGATAAAGAATGAACTTTAGCTGAGGTATTATGGACTTTTAATCGCTCACGTTACGCAAACGCGGCGAACACGTTGGCTACACGAGGCGTGCTCGCAGCGAGCATGTTAAACAATCGCCAGTGTGCTAGGGCCTTATCCTACATATTGTTTCTCTAACCATTTGTCGGTTACACAGCACGTTTGTATTGTCTAGTACTACTCACAAACAGAAACAACTTTGTTACTCTAGCAGGTTTTAGGTTGTGATGCAACTTCCGCAAATGCGTTTGGATTAAACAGCTAGAAGCTACCTGCCAGCTTAGTTATTTTAGTACCTATTGACCGTTCTACGCTACATCCTAACTATCTTAACTAATATTATAAATGCGAAAGTAAGTTTGTTTGTTTTTTTCTTTTCACGCCTAAACTACTGAACCGATCCTCCTGAAATTTTGCATATACGTTGTCAGGTGTACAGAAGCGGACATAGGATACTTTTCACCCCGAAAAAAGTACTGTTCTCGAGGAAAACAACAATAACTTTCTTATGGTAATAGATGGCGCCACGTGTCTTTCGAATCATGACTGAATTAAAATGTGGCTGTTATTTTACTGTATTTTGTATCTTACGACTTCCACGCGAACGAAGTCGCGGGGCACAGCTAGTTTTTCATAAAATCGGAGGCAGCGGCGCTCCGTGTAAGGTGATCGTTCTTAATATATCGAGACCCTACATACAGACGAAGAATAAAAGGGTTAAACACCTTTAGTTAGACCGGACATCTGCGCGGAGATGGGCGATGGAATAAAGCTTAGACCAAATGGTGGCAAAGATTGGGCTAAAGAAACCAGGGCCGTGGAAAAGCGCGTTGGGTTGACGATACTTATCATCAAAGTTGCCGCAAACACCTGGAAGAGGGACGTGGGGAACCGGGAAGTTGGTAGAAGAAAGGGGGGGCGTATACCCAGCAGAGGGTGATTTCGGGCTGAAATAATGATGATGAGTTAGGCCGGAACGCAGCTCTATCATATTCGTAGTTGGGGAAAACAAGGTAGGTAAGCCATGATGGTTTTAATGATGATAATTACGTAGGTGTTGCACGTTTTAAGATAACTTGACTTAAAAGGTTCTCTGCAAGCAGCAAAACTGTGAGGAATGCATCTTATTATTTTATTATAATATAAGATAATACATTTCTGACGTCTGGCTACGAATCGGTCGAGTTAACGGCAACCAAAACCGAAGTATACGATAAATCAAATAAATGTAAACAGTTCGAATGATGTATTGCGTAGAATAAGCATCGGGATCTATTCTATGTAAAGTATATTTACATATAGTATTTGATTTAGATACGAAAGTATGCTAAATAACAGGATGCAACGTAAGTGAGCTAAAGCTTCTGTTGCCGCGGTTAATCTTTGGATGGGTTACCGCCATAAGAATTAGGTACGTAATTTCACGGCATAGCATGATATTTTTGAATATTACTTTACCTCCTTTCCATAAACTATACCTTAATAATAATTTAAGGTCCAAAATAAATAGAAACGTCAGCTATCAAATATTTAATTCAGTTACAACCCATAATAATTTAAAGAGAACGATTAAAATTTAAAAAGAAAACATATTTGCCTTCCTCTGATAATCGGGATACGGCCGGAAAAGAGCAATGAACACGTTGTTAACTTTTTGTTTGTAAAGGATTTAATAAATATAACATCACGCCTTGTTTCCCCGAAGGGTTAGGCAGAGGTGTACCTAAAGTACACCCACAAAGGACCCCACAAAGGATTTAATATTGTAAGCTTAACGATTATTAGTTTTCCTGATATTTACTTAATGGTTCAATTATGTACGCCCATCTTATGAAAGTGCTGGAGGAGTAAATACTTTTTTAAAACTTCAGTCCTTTTAAGAACTTAACTTATTAAAACGTTTTTACAGAGATACCTAAAAAAAAAGGTTGGCTTATTCTAAAATTCTAAGCATTTTGGTCTAAAGATAGTCATTTGCCAGTGTGGTAAAATCCTAAAAAGGCACTGAATCTTGTAATTATGAACAAACAATTTTTCTATCTTACCTTACAATACACATGACTCAGATTCACCGGTTGCATCAAAATAGGGTCCAACACGTATTGCAGCATTTTGGAAAACAATACAACACACAACTTCAAGAAACAAATCATTAGAACTCTTACATTTTCTCACACTGTGACGTCATAATTTTCTTATCTTTTTTATGGAAACACGGCAATCTGCTCCCGCGCCGCGCACTAACTAAAATAGGGGATTTTAATCTATTTTAAAATCCAGTGTGAAATTCCCGTTGAAGCCGTAAAAAGGTGAGCAACTTCCTAAATATTTACTTTTGTTCAAGGTACGGGGCTACGGATATTTTAGGTTAACAAGAAAATTCTTCGTGAAGTGAATAATTTATATGAATGAATGAATATTAGCTAGTACCTAGAGCCAGTATAATATATACAGGGTTACAGGGAAAGTCGTACTGAATATTAAAGGAGGTTATTATTCAGGTCATTTCTGATGATTTTGATTCTGAAATAAAATGTCCGAAACTTAACCGTTATGGAGATATTAAATTTTAAAGATTATTTTTAAAAATCCTTTATTTTTTGGCTTTTAGTCGTTTTCTTTGGGATTAGAGCTTTTAGAGTCGGTTTTTTTGATGTATCTAGTTAGAGGACATGTCCATTAATAAAAATGATCAACAGAAACTGAACCTACTACTAACAGCTTAAAAAACTGCTCGACAACGGTTAGCATTATGAATTTTCTAATAGAGTGTTCTTAACTTTAACAGGCTTTTAATAAAAAATATTGTATGGAACTTATTCTGCAAATAATTTTATAAAGTTCTACGTCTCTTTAGCTATTCAAAAAGGTATAACACTTGCTATTAAATAGGCAAAACATTGCCCAAATAACAGTTAAGTTAGGAGAGGGTACATTTTTAGTTTGAGGCAAAAGTAGCTAAAATACGTAAAAAAAAGACAAAAATTTTAGCAATATTTTTATAATTCATGTTCAGTCTCATTCTTTTTCTTAAATTACTTTTCACGACAGAAGTTCGTAGGTTCCGCCTCATTTCCTCAGCCGCATCAATAATTTTTTGTCTTAGAATATCGACATTTGCGATCGGTGTCATTTGGTCATATACTAGGCTTTTCATATGACCCCACACATAAAAATCCATCGGCGTTAAATCGGGGCTCCTCGCCGGCCATGCTATGGGTCCGCCTCTTCCAATCCATTGGTTTGGGTAATTCTCGTCCAACCATGCTCGAACACTTCTTCTGTAGTGCGCTGGGCAGCCATCATGTTGAAAGAACATGTCTCGTCTCAATGCAATAGGCAAGTCTTGCATTAAAGAGGGTAACTCCTCCCTCAAAAAGTTTTCATATGTCTCGTCATTCAAGTTATCGGGCAGGAAGTATGGCCGTATCAAGTTATTTGATATTATACCCATCCACACATTAAGACTGAATCGCCTTTGTGACCCTTTTGGTCTTTTTTTCTTGGGGTTACCTTGCGCTTTGGGAGCCCAATAATGGGTGTTATGATAGTTTGTGATGCCGTCTTTGTCAAATTTCGACTCATCTGTCCACATGATTTTCTTTAAAAAATCCGGATCTTCATTATCGGCATTGAGCATAAATCTGCAGAAGTCTAGTCGTCTCAATGGATCCCCTTCTTCAATTACTTGCACTGGCGTGTAATGGTAAGGGTATTGCCCAGAACTGTGCATTACGAACCAGACTTTCCACTGGGAAATACCAAGCCGTCGAGCGACAACGTTTGTTGACGTGGTTGGGTCGGCTTCAAAGAGACGTCGTATTTCATTATCTTCGTCGTCGTCATCAAGAACACGAGGTCGTCCCATGTCAGTCCGACGTACTAGCACAGAACCAGTTTCTCGTAGTCTTCGATAAACTCTGTCAAATACGCCAATATCAGGTACTCGGCGAGTAGGATACCTTAGCATGTATTCATTGCGTGCACGCAACGACACTCCTTCGCAAAATCCATAACACATTAGGATGTCAGCATATTCCTCGTTGGTAAATGTTGCCATGTTCACAACACAAATCAAAGTCCAGTTACAAGCCACGTCACACAGTTAGAAGTTGAAACAGTCCAAAAATCCAAGCCAAGTCACGTTTTTACAAAAAAAAATCGGAGGGCACGGATAACACATCTACCATGGAAGAATCGCATGAGCAGACTAAACAAACATCACGATCCACGATTTGACAATTCAGACATTTAAAATGACATAAATACCTGTCACCGCACGTCTCCCGGGCACAAACAATGTCTACCCAAACCTTTTTTCATTGTTTAAAAGTGCCAGGTAGTAAGCCGGATTCTTTTGTATCGAAATTCTGTTATGTTGTACTACCAGATGGGCCTATTCTAATAACATTATTTTAAGATTTTATGAACAAACCTAGTAGATGATATACCTTTTTGAATAGCTAAAGAGACGTAGAACTTGGTAAAGTTATTCGCAGAATAAGTTCCATACATTTTTTTTTTAAAGCCCATCAAAGTTAAGAACACTATTAGAAAATTCATAATGCTAACCGTTGTCGAGCAGTTTTTTAAGCTGTTAGTAGTAGGTTCAGTTTCTATTGATCATTTTTATTAATGGACATGTCTTCTAACTAGATACATCAAAAAAACCGACTCTACGAGCTCTAATCCCAAAGAAAACGACTAAAAGCCAAAAAATAAAGGATTTTTAAAAATAATCTTTAAAATTTAATATCTCCATAACGGTTAAGTTTCGGACATTTTATTTCAGAATCAAAATCATCAGAAATGACCTGAATAATAACCTCCTTTAATATTCAGTACGACTTTCCCTGTAACCCTGTATAGTGTGTACACTACTTATACAAGGTGTAACATAATTAACGCACAACCTCTTAAGGGGCCATTGTACTCATCATTATGAACAACTTTTACTATGGGACCAAACCTAAAATCGCGAAACAAAAATCAGCTGCTCCCTACATTTATGTTCGCATAACTCGTCAAAATGTAGGGAACAGCTGATTTTTTTTCGCGATTTCAGGTTTGGTCCCATAGTAAAAGTTGTTCATAATGATGAGTACAATGATCCCTTAAGAGGTTGTGTGTTAATTATGTTACACCATGTATAGTGTTTTATTATTGTGTTAGGGTTTTAGTGTTACTTTACAAAGTTTCGCTTTTATTACTGTCGATATTATCAAATTGTAACTGATGACAATTACCGACTCACACATGACCATGTTTGTCGATAATACACGTTGTGACACTCCAGTTAAGACCCTCCTAATAAATACACGCGCAGCAGTAGTTAATAATTTAGTTCAGATTAATCAAAGCATTTAAATGAGAAACCCGATTATATATCGGGTTCCTCATTCACTGAAACTACATTCGTTGGTAAAATAACAATCTCAGACTACAAATATTACAGTCTACAAAATCAATATTAATAACAAATATAAGATTCCAATAACTCCCGAAATAAGGTAAGGTGTACAGAAAAAAATATTTTTAATATCTTTTACAATGAACAAGAATCGTTTTGGCAACCCGTTCAATTTTATGGTAATAAAAATATGAACACGACTGTACCAATATATTCTCAAAATAGAGCCAACCTTGTACTTGAGTATGTATGAATACGTCGCAGGCGCAAGTTACAAGATACGAGCGATTTTCCGAATTAATTTTTGTTTTTCTATCGCTCATTATAATCATCATTTACCTGTCCGTATCCTAACTTATTTAGAGTCATGGCAGCATGTCTTTTGCTTCTATAAATCTCTCTTGCTTTTTTCTCTCATACATACATACACAAACATAAACTCACGCCTTTTTCCCATGGGGGTAGGCAAGAAACTTCAGAACATCATCTGCTATGATCCTTAAATACTCGTTTTGCTACGTTTACGTTCATACATCTGAAGGCCAATTCCCGTAATTAAAAACGTTCAAAATCTAGTCGCAATCTCATCTCAGGGACAACCAAATGTCAAAAATGTAGATAAACGCTATACAGTTTTTGATAGATTGTGACTGAGATTAGAATGCGAGTGTTCTTAAAATTACTGGAATCGCCCGTCTGGCCCGTTCTGGTCATACACGCACGCCGGATGCGAGTTCTACGCACTTGACTTATTTGAAGAACATCACTAATAAGGTCTTTTTTTATTTGAGATAGGTTTGCTTTTGACTCTACTCTAGGTCAGAGATGACAGAGACAAAGTCGACGATGGAGCGAGCTTATCCAGAAGAAGCCTGTTCACTCTCACTTAGTCACAATAATTAAGTCCTTCTAGGGCGTCCCCTCCCGGAGTTTCCCTTTGCACTCACATCTGCCTTTTTAGTTGCCTTTCATTCATTCACTCAACATGACCAACCCATCTTATATTTTCAATTTTTTTTCTCTTGCTATACTCCAATTATGAATAATATAGTAATGTTTCATCAAATTTGAACCTTATCAGAGATAAATCGTAAATCACAGTTAAGGCTTTACGAAGGTTCGCGTCTTGTTTTAAAGTCTAAAATCTTTATATTCACGAAAGTATTGTCTGCACGTTGGAACACTGCTGCCTATCCTCTCGGCACCTTACAACTTCCACCCACGGCTATTAGACATGTGACCTTTTCAAAGTAAAAGGCTATAATCCCGCAATATGTCTTATTTAGCAGTAATAAATTATTCCCCGGGCTACCAGCTCGTTTCTTCACTATCTTTGCCTCTATAAATTATAGATTAACTGTCACGGCCTCTACATAAATTCTCTTCGATGAACAAGGTTAAAATCTCAGCCACACAGCACAGCTTTTTTTCTATATTGTCTATTTGTCAATTATGTCAAGCAAGATTTAATAAATCCATTATGTTCCTTTAATAAATTCTGAATAAAAGAAAGTTGGATTCGATTCGGAAAGAGTCTCAGAATGGTGACTTTTTGCCTTCGAAAAGAGAAGTCAAAAACAGAGTGAACTAGAAAGAGAAAGGGAAACTTGAACCATGGTGAGACTGATAGGAAAATCTGACGCAGTCGGGTAAAAAGAGAGAGAACAAATGAAACACCCGCTCTCGCGTATGACTTGATCGATCCACCATTCAAACGTAAAAACGCTCGCTGAAATTAGATCACATGTTTTTATCAGAAAGAAGCTATGTACCGGATTATTATCTTTTTCCTGTATTCATTTGAGGAGCAGACAGAACTGTGTCTCAAACATAATTTATTTATTTATTTATTTATTTAAGCAGTATGGAAGACTTACAGCTAAAACAAACAGGCCAAGTTCAGTAAATAAGACTGTCAGCCAATTACAAGTCTTCACTTATAAAAAATAGAAAAAGTAAGTAATTTCTATGGACATTGACACCAAGTTATTCAGTAATATAACAATACTATATATAAAGTTGCTCGCACTGCAAAACGATCACTATAACTATCAACAATGTTTAACAACTTATAGGAAAAGGTTTCGGCTTAAGCACCTCCTGGCTGAGGACACACTAGTTGTGAAGGGATCCAAATCGTGCTGCTTGCAAAGCTTGTTTAAATTTTTGCTTGCACGCACGATGTATGAGTTCTGCCTATATTTTGTTGAGGCAAATGGCACACGTATAGGTGGATTATATCGTTTAGACCTCCTGGGAGTGTTGAAATAGAATTTTGACAAAATATCGGAGCAGTTAATGTGATTGTTAAAGATTTTCAAAAGCAGAACACAGTCAGAAATCTCGCGGCGGTTGGCTAGAGGAAGAATATTGATATTTTTTGCAGAGATTAAGATACTTTTCTGAGTGATACGGAATTTTCTGGTGGTAACATAAATATCTTATAAATCTTTTAATATAATGTATAACAGTTCTTATTTCACGGCATTCTGTTCATCCAAAGCCATATTATATTACTATACTTTTGACATTTCATAAGCCCCATCACGAATAAATATCGGATCCCAGTTTCGAAGTGAAAAAGTCTTTAGGCGCACTTTGTAGTGAACGAAACTGAAACGTCACGCTCGGGTCGGCGACGCTGAATCACGCATCCTCGGCGCTGAATCGCGTATAGTCATAAGTCGCTCTCACACACTATCGTGTGGTCATGTGTCATAAGCACACATCCTCTTTTTTTTTAAACTTCTTTAGTTCGTAGTTGCCAAAGATTTACCTCTATGAACTTGCTTCATCTAGGCAAGAAGCATTAAAGTTTAAGCCTTCCTATTCATTACTTTTATACTTTCATCAGTACATTCTTGTACGTTTTCGTGAAGTCACTTCGTACTTAAGTTACTACAACATTTTGCTTTTGAACGCAGTACCTCTCTCTTAATACTTAATCAGTGTTTACAATTTCCTGGCTGAAGTTATAATTCAATTCTGCCTGAAGTTTACAATTAAGTAAAACCTTTTAAAAGACTGCCTCGTTGGTCTAGTGGTCGCAAGCGCTACTGCTGAGCATGAGGTCCTGGATTCAATTTCCAGGTCGGACAAAGTGTTATTGGGTTGTTCTAACTGGAATTTCTCAGGCCCGGTTGATGGCAATAGGCTCGCCCCCTATTACATGGGATTTAAACATAACTGGCGAAATGTGGGTGTACTATAGGTACACCTCTGCCTAACCCTTCGGGGAAACAAGGCGTGATCTTATGTTAAAACCTTTAAGTGGATTTTCTGTGATAAAACTGAAAACTCAACTTACACGGAAGCTCTGAAATAAGTTAAGAGTGAGAGAATACAGAACTAAGCTTGTACCCAGCTACAAGTACATATCTGTTGGCTCTCGAATGACGTGGTCAGGGGCGTTGTTGTTGGGAAACATTAGTGCATTTATTTGTGAAATGTCACTTGAAATGTATTCAAAAAACAAGATGGCGGAGTTAATTCCGATTTTGAAGACGTACCACAAATACCATGAGCCGCTTAAGTATATCCCTTAACATATTATGTACTAGCTATGCCCCGCGACTTCGTTCGTGTGGAAGTCGTAAGATTCACAATATCTATAAAAATAAATAAAATTTAAGAGTCTGTTTGTAGATAATGTAAAAATAAATACTTTGTCTGTCTGTCTGTCTGTTTGTTCCGGCTAATCTCCGAAACAACTGTACCGATTTTGACAGGATTTGCACTGGCTGACAGTTAATGTTATAAGGTGTAATTATTTTTTTTTTTAATAAAAGTATTCTAAGTTACTCGTTATAACATCAGTTATCTGCCAGTAAAAGTCCCGTCAAAATCGGTTTTGCCGTTTCGGAGATTAGCCGGAACAAACAGACAGAGACATAAATTTTAAAAATTGTTTTTTTTTTTTTGTTAAAAGTACCATATATATCTGCATATGCATTTAGTAAAAAGCTGTTATTTTGACATTACAAATAGACACTTAAATTTTATTTATCTGTATAGATGTATTGATATTATTTCTAGGTAAAGCATCATACTCTCGTAACTAAGTAATAACAGCCGCACGGGTCGCGTATTTCCATTTCCGTGTACATTTCAAAAACTCTCAAAAAACTCAAAGCATTTATTTCAATTACAGGCACTTTTGAATTGTCAAAGAGTCGGTCAGTTAGTCAGAAAATTGAAGCTAGTCGCCCATTCCAAAACGTAGATCTCTATGGAGAAGAATGGGCAAGAAACTCCATGGACACTCTTTTAAATCAAAATTGTTACAAAATCCTGGGTAGGTACATTGTTATTGTTCTTGTTGCTTCTATATGTGAGAACAATGTAAAAAATAGATAACTAAAACAATTTAAAATATAAGATTAAAAATAAGCCCTGGCAGCTAAGAGATGACCAGTCTCCACTGACGGCGCCCGTTCACGAACATGACGCGTGGATCAGCACCATCCAGCTCAA
Organism: Fissipunctia ypsillon; assembly: GCA_947568875.1. NCBI lineage: Eukaryota > Metazoa > Arthropoda > Insecta > Lepidoptera > Noctuidae > Fissipunctia > Fissipunctia ypsillon. The sequence goes on along the minus strand of OX387659.1, from coordinate 5,292,587 downwards.
CCATTTTGTAGGGAACCGAATGATCCAACACACGCGCCACCATCAGCGAGACATTTGAGTGAGCATGACATACTCTCAACTGCCATACTTTTTCAAGTCAACATACCTACATCATAACATAAAACCGCTCCATGGTACTCACATTTACAAAATTGAAAAGATGCTTCTAATTTATACAAAACTATAGTTTGCAATGATTGTAATTAAAAGATTAGTAATAAATCTATAGTCTATATATAGTCAATAAGTCTATAGTAATAACATAATGTCAGAAAAAAAAGGGGACGCATTTCTTCCAAACAAAAAAAAAAAAAAAAATTAACAAAGCCCAAGTGGCTGTGGAGCAGGACCAGCATTTAGCCAAGCATTTTTATCTACGATATAATCATTCAACCTATAATATGCTTGTCTACATAGTGTGCGTTTAATGCATGTTTTAAATTGCTTCTCATTTAGTTGAAGAATATCGAGAGGCAATTTATTATAACATTTTACATAGTACCCCATAAAAGAAGTGTGTACCTTAGATAATCTGAAACGTGGTTGATCTAATTTGTTCCTATTTCTAGTGTTAAAATTATGCCGATCACTTATCTTACTAAAAAGATGTAGATTTTTTCTAACATACATAATATTTTCATATACTTATATATTGACAAGGCACCGTCATGATGTTAATTTTTTTAAACAGTTCCCTTAGAGATTCGCGACTGCGGAGGTTATAGATGGCTCTGACAGCCCTCTTTTGCAGAATAAAGATAGAATCAATATCTGCAGCCCGTCCCCATAACAAAATACCGTAAGACATGACGCTATGAAAGTAACTAAAATAGACCAGTCTCGCGGTATCGACGTCTGTTAATTGGCGGATTTTCCAAACAGCGTAAGCAGCCGAGCTTAGCCGCCCTGCTAGTGATGTTAAATGAGGACTTCACTGCAGCTTTGAGTCCAGCATAATTCCCAGGAAAACAGTCTGTTCGACGAATTGTAGCATTTCCTTATTCAATACTACGTGACATTCACTACTTCTAACATTTGGTAACGTGCATCTTATGCATTTAGTTTTCTTCTCATTTAATACTAAATTATTTACAGTGAACCAATTATGGACCTTAAGCATAGCGTTATTTACGTCGTCGAGCTCTTGTGCATGTCTGTTAACTTTAAAAATTAGTGATGTGTCATCAGCAAATAACACCATTTGTGGTCGGTTTTTCAGTAAATGAGGTAAATCATTTATATATACTAAAAAGAGGAATGGAGCTAATATAGAGCCCTGCGGTACACCCATTTTGACTTTTAATCCCAATGAATTCACATCGTTTATTTGAACTTGCTGCAGTCTATTATTCAAATATGATTTTACTAAGCTAAGTGCAAGTTTACCCAGTCCGTAATGCTCAAGTTTCAAGAGCAGTGTTTCATGATTCACGCAATCAAATGCCTTAGATAGGTCGCAAAAGATGCCTATTGCATCATGTGCCTCTTCCCAAGCGTTAAATATGTGTTTTAATAAGGTGACACCGGCGTCAGCTGTACAACGTCCTTTGGTGAAACCATACTGTTGATCGTGTAGGATGTTATTACGATTAAAATGATTGAGCATTTGATTTAACATTACTTTTTCAAACACCTTGCTGAAAACCGGCAAAACCGATACGGGTCTATAATTATTAGTGTCTTTGCTGTCCCCGGATTTGAAAAGTGGAATAACTTTACTGTACTTCATTAAATCTGGAAATACCCCTTGATCAACACACAAATTAAATATTAAAGCTAAATAGGGTGCAATTATCTCAATAATGGATTGACATACTTTTGTAGACATGCCCCACAGATCTTCGGTAATTTTGATCTTAAGTTGCTTAAAAGCCTTTACAACGACCACAGGGTTTATATGTTTAAATTTGAATTCCTCAGGGCAGGCTGAAACATTCGCTCTTAATAAATCAATAGCAAGTGAGGGCGAGGATTTTAAAGTTTCTGTAGTTTTAATTGGAATATTTGTAAAGAAAGTTGCAAATTCCTGGGCAACATCGATGTTACCGCTAATGAGACCGCCGGAAGTTTCCAGTGTGTAATCAGTATTATGTCTCTTGTTCCTGTTCGTTTCATTGTTAATAATTTTCCAAACTGTCTTTATCTTATTGTCAGCTGACTTAACCTTGGTGCTAATGTATGAAGCTTTAGCCGCTTTGCAAATTTTTTTAAAAATTTGGATTTGGCATTAGGAGGCAGTACTGCCTTGAAACACGCACGGGTTTGTCGCACTAACTGCCTTTACAAAATCGTGTTCAATTCAAGGCACGTGTCCTCCAATCGCGCACGGATTTGCAACGCCATCTGTTCTTCCAAACACGTGTTCAAGGCGATGCATGGAACTTAAAAAATACTTAGAAAAATTTCGCGACCAATTTCGAGGCAGCGCTCGCCGGCCGCTGCCGCGGCACCGCTCGCTTCGCTCGCTCGGCTCGCGCGTAGTAGACAGTTCTAATCTAACCTAACCTATCGAAAAATTAATGTATATAATACTGATTATTATGAATAAAAAGAAATCTCGTTTTGCTGTCGGTACATTCAAAACAAGTTTGACGTACCTGTGACGAGTTTACTATCCCTGTTGTGAATTATTTTGTCACTGTGGCAAGTTAACCAATATTTTTAAATGTGGCGAATTTTCGTTGTGGTGAGTTTACAATAACCCCCTAAATTGAACACGTGTTTAGAAGAACAGTTGGTGTTGCGAACCCGTGCGCGATTGGAGGACGTGTGCCTTGAATTGAACACGATTTTGTAAAGGCAGTTAGCGCGACAAACCCGTGCGTGTTTCAAGGCAGTAAACCTCCCTACTGCCTCCTAATGTACACGGAAATGGAAATACGCGCACGGGTCAATCCATCAGGTTAAGCTACGCTTGCCGGGGTTGGTTCGTGGATGGGTGACCATCTTTACATACCGAGACTCTTCCGTGCCTCGGAAAGCACGTTAAGCCGTTGGTCCCGGCTGTTATTTGTGGATCTTTGACAGTCGTTACGGGTCGTCAGAAGCCCGAAAGTCTGACAATCAGTCTTACCAAGGGGTATCGTATTACATGTAAAATACTGGTATTTAGCTGCGTCCGGTTAGACTGGAAGCCGACCCCAACACAGTTGTGAAAAGGCTAGGCAGATGATGATGTAAAGCATCATACAGGTAGGTATGTGACCTCTTTATTCTGGATATCTTCGCATCACCACTTACGACATCAAATATATGCGATAGGTCATGGTCCGACTCTAAAAGCTCCATACATACTTACAACATTTTCCATTGAACAGTAACTATTAACTTTGCGCTTCGTGCCCTACATTTTTATTGCAATACGCAACACATAAAATTTAAACATAATAAAAAGGTTCCTGAAACTAATTCATGGAATACAGTTAGGTACAGAAGTCCAGTTTCATACAAAATCGCGTTAATAAGCACTCGCCTATTTGCCATATCGTTAATGGTTAGTACAGCCCGATTCAACTTTATCGCGGCTCGGAACATGAGGCGAACCGCTGCGCAGTAACAAATTCACGTGTCAGCGGGGGTGAGGGGTGGGGTACTGCGCAGCGAGTAGCGCACTTCTCAGCCGCCATAAAGTTTGACGCGTACTTTAATAGATGTAGTAAATAGCATGGTTTATTGCATCCAGATAAAGACTTTTAAGATAAGATACCAATCCAAAGGCGACTGCAACCGCGAACCGCAGTGGCAAAGTCGCCAAATCGCTATGACAGACCGTAGCGACACGACTGGTTTATATGTAAAGGCGGCCACATTCAAGACGGAAGTCCATTTCGGAATTCCGTTTTGAATTATCGATTCGGAATTTTCGAAGGCAGCAAATCCATACAAAATCAAGGATCTATCACACACGTACCTACAGTAGTTCTCCGTTCGAAAATTTCTGCCTTCGAATTTATTTTGTATGGATTTGCTGCCTTCGAAATTTTGAATCGATATTTCGAAACGGAATTCCGTCAGTATGTGGCCGGCCTTATTTGAATGCGTTAATAATATGTATGTTTAATCCAGAATATCAGCGCTGCGGTATTTTTTTTTTCAAATATCGCGGTATCATCCTGAGATAGGAGCCTTTTGGCCTCGCACAGGTCTTCTTTTTTTAGTTTAAATTGTGTTCATGATATTGTTAGTTTTAATGTTCTTTTTTATTGTTGTATTTCCTGTGCGTGTCCCAAATAAAATATTTTTCTTTTTTTTTTTTTTTTTGGTTCGGACCTTTTGCTAGTTGGCTCCGGGAGGCTTTACTGCGTAACCGGGCTTTGGTGGGGCCATAAGGGCCTCTCACCGTGTAACAAAGTTTTTAAGTAGCACGTCTAAGGGTGCCCCCTTCGGGACTCGAACCTAGACTTAGGGCGCTACTGATTACTGAGCAAGTGGGGACTTGTTGAATCTGGTTGATATTATTATTTGGGGCTATATTTAAAGCTACTTGCTCCGCACGGGCGGGCGGGGTCAAGGGTCGGGGGGAGAAATATTTTTCTTTCTTTCTTATTGCTTTTATATTTGTATTTTCGAAGATCATTAGATTTATTTATATAAACTATTGTTTGTTTTTCACGTTGTATTTTTGTTTCCCCTTAGAGCCCTAGCCTTCTGACCCTTCTTATCCTATCTTCCATAGTGTTACAGCCTTGATACAACATTATTTTAATGCCATGCTTCTAGAACTACTATTATTACTATATATTTTTGTGATACTTTGATGGATTTCGTCAGTGTTGTAGTCACTACAATATTGCTGCTTGCGTCATTATTCCAAAATATATAATATACTAAGCTGACCAGGAGCTAGACCACTACCTCTTAAAGCAGTATTATTGTAATCTTACTTAAGTGGGGGAAAGAGATGGAGCTAGACGTCCTGTATAGCTCCATCTCTTTCTCACACTGAAGTAACATTAAAATAATACTGCTTTATGAGGTGGTGGTTGGCCCCCTGGCAGACGTTGTCCTATTTCCTAGAACTCCATCGCCGTGCCGCCTACCGGGTCTAATTTTGAATCTAAACAATCCAACTCAAAAAACACAAAAAATTTCATCAAAATCGGTCCAGCCGTTTAGGAGGAGTTCAGTGACATACAGACGTACAGAAGACATAATAGAATAGCTTAACGAGTCAAAACTGTACATTAAATAATTTAAAAAAAAGTCATTGCTACGAGATGTGGGAACCAGTATGTTGCCGAAAATATAGTTTTTAGATTTTTTGTCAGTTTGTCTGGATGTAAGTATGTATAGTGACGCTACAAAGTAATTTTGACGCGCGGCAAAAATCGGAACTAACGCCACCATCCTGTTTTGTCACTAAAATTTCTGTACCAATTTCACAGAATATGTGTACCAACAACGCCCCCTGTCAATGTCATTCAGGCGCCAAAAGATGATTATACTCAATATGCTTAAAAAAAAATCTTCTCTCTGGTTAATGATACTAGAACAAATATGTTTTGTTTAGGGCTGATTTTTCAATCGTCAGATAACTTTTCCCTGAGGAATAAATATGGGTTTAATAATAATATGGGGTTTGACACATTTTCTATACAAAAGCTGTCAAAACGTCAAACATATTGGCCAGATAAAAGTTATGATCTGACGATTGAAAAATCAGCCGTTAATGGAGTAAGTAATTATACTAATTTTAGAAAAAAAAAATATTATGACGAAATAAAAATATTTGGACTAGTACGATTAACCTGGGAGAAAACAGAGGAAATACGTATGGAATGAACGACCACAGTCAGCTGCTCATTCTTTTGCAAATGTCGGCCTTTTTGGGTTTTACTTAGATCCAAAGCCACCACAGTACATTATAATTATATACCTACTAGTATATAGCGTGTCCGTCTTAATTACACATAACCGGTATGTTTTCATACAAAGTGCAATAAATGTGAACTAAGTAAAGTAGGCCGCACATCAATGGATACATTTTGACCTTGAGCCAGCTCAAGGTCAAAATGTAATCGAGCGTAGCACAGAGTTTCAATAGAATAAGAGGCCAGCTAAAGGCCCCCGCCGACAGGCGCGACGCGACTCTAGTAGAACAATTTCTACGAATACTTGATGGAAATTGTTCTAACAGAACGTCGCGTCGCACCTGTCTGCGCGAGCCTTAATACTGTTTTTTTTTAAACTGTCGTGAGGCCCACCGTCTGCATAATATAGTTTGATACAAACTAATATTATCTCATTAATTCCCCTGCCTGTGCCGAATAAACATGTTTAATGTAAACAACTCAGACATTTCCTCGATAAGTGAACTGGTATCGATATTGGTGAATTATTTTTTTTTCAGTTTTTCCTTGAGTGGAGTTTGATGACCTGCGATGGTTTTTAATAAACGCATTTGGTTACTTTCACTAAACAATGAAATAACCATTTTCATCATCATCCTCCTGCCCTCATTCCTATTTATTTGGGGTCGGCGCAACATATATTTTTCTTCCATTATCATCTGCCTAGCCTTTACCCAACTATAGGTATATTAGGGCCGGCTTCCAGTCAAACCAGATGCAGCTGAATACCAGTATTTTACATGGAGCGACTGCCTATCTGACCTCCACAACCCAGTTACTGTGTATTACGATACCCCTCGGTAAGACTGGTTGTCAGACTTTCGGGCTTCTGAAATCTGACGACCCGTAACGACTGTCAAAGATCCACGAATGACAGCCGGGACCAACAGCTTAACGTGCTTTATGTCTTTTTCTTCCATACTTCACTATTAATCGTCATCTCTGAAGTCACTCCTTTTCTAGCCATATCATCTTTCCCACAGTCTATCCATCGTTTCTTTGATCTTCCCCTACTCGTATAGCCGTCCACATTCATAGATACTAAAAACTTTCCTCATGATATTTTCCTCATTCCTTCGCATAACATGCAAACCAACCTATTCTCACACACATGTTTAAAACAAATAAAACTTTATTCGGTTCAGAAAACACGGTACCTACAATAAAAACAAAAATAAACTAGTAATAGGTACAGACGCCAGCACATCAAGCTACCCGAAACTGTCAAATTTTCCCAATCAACCTTGAACCTAATGCTTTAGCAATAAAGTCGAAAATCTATTAAAGAAATTTGACAGATTGTAGTAGCTTGATGTACTGGCGTCTATACATTAAATAGGAACCTTAGGTGCTGGATTTTTGCAAATTCTCTGGACCTCACACTAGGAGTTCCTGTGTCGTTTGTCAGTCAGTCTATGAATCATTTCCATTTTTTTTAATCAACCAGTTACGTAGGTAGCTTGGTCCAACGTCTCTAGGGAAGTCGAACCTAAATGCCCAGGATACACTGGAATACCAACACCATTCTTTCATTTAGCTATTGTGACCAGCCCTGTGCTATTCTCGCAAAGTTCTTGCAGACAAGGCATCGCAAGGTTTCGCAAGGTTCTTGGAGAAAAGGACATTTTGAGAAAATGACATTATGAGCTGACGCGAATCATTCCTATCGTTCCGTGGCAAAAGAAAAAATAGTCGATTAACTCACTTCAATGGTTTTTGCTAGAAAATTTCTATAAGTAGAAACTAGAGCTCTAGACAAGTAATATTGTAAGCTTTAAATGTTTTGATCGTCTTCACTCAGAAAAGTTTACAGACTGTTCGTAACGCCCACCAAGAAAATATTTAAAAAAGAGTTAATGCTATTCTTTTGTAATTCTATCGATTACAAAGTCAGGAGGTGGCGTTGAAACCCGGCTGAGACGGAGTTCCTTTCGCTGTATATTATGTATTAATACAGAGCCATCTAGTATACGTTTTTAGAAGCTAAAAACTTACTCTAGATGGCTCTGTATTAAGAAAACGTACACTTTTGACACTTGAAATGTAACTTTTTCGGGCATAACGATTTTTCGTTACGTGACGATTTCTACCAGTTAACTCCTACCGCAAGCCGCATTAAAGAGCTTCTTTCCAAAAAGCATGTTTCAAAAATTCCCAAAGGTAGTTTAGGTACTTAGATAGTAGTACTTAGTTATAAAATCTAGATATGAATTCTATCCAGAAATTCGTTCGTTTTACACTTCAGCTATCTACGTCAAAACCCCATTGATCAAATCAGTGGCGCAACTACAATTATAAATAGAGGGAAGCCGAAGAAAAAATTGTACATTTTTCATAAACTCAGACATAAATCTGTACGTTTTTAATCTTATGATGTATTAAACTGGTATTAAATATAATTATGTGATGTGATGTGATACACAGTTACACACCACTTTGGTGTACCTACCATATAATTTGGCAATAGTAGACATTAAGAAGAGTGGTTGTTCCGTAGGGAAGCCGATAAGAATCGGGTTGTATGAAGGTTAAGCCCCTGGATCACATAGAAATTGCACGGCATTAGCTCAAATGCCTACTTTCAAATCCATCACGACGTAAGTCGGTTCATAGGTCAGGCAATTTAAAACTCTATTATAATTGTTTTAGACTGGTTATTGTATAGAGAGGTTCTGCATAAATTGCTTATTGCTTCAGGTGACAGTTAAGGCGTGTTTCCGCAATGCGAATACGCGAATTAAGTTGATTTTGATCTGAGATTGCGTTCAAACTTGATTTGATTTTAATTAGACTGCTCCAAGGCGGTTTTCTTGTTATTTCTTAACATTCTTCGCTTGTAACGGTCTTAGGCCAGCACCCTAATTGCGTAACACTATCAATCACAATTTGAATGATTTTGAAACAAATTGCTACTCCATTGCTTCAAACGTTCGAAAAATTTGTCTGTTCAACAATGTAAATGAGGCAATGAATGTTGTCTGTCAAAATGAAACCGATTCCTACTGTAAGCGTGTTATGCAATTAGGATGCTGTTATAAAATTGTCTTATTAAGTATAGGAAAAGAAGCTATTTCCGTACAAAGAAGCAGAAATATGGATGCTCAATGGTTGATTCTTTCAGATATTCTTGGGATAAGTCCACCGTAGACATGCATTTGGATTTTGGATTACCAGTTTGGAGGTGAAGGAACAAGGCGCGAAATTCTCCCATTAAAAAAGGAGGATCCTCCGACCGGACTCTGGTGGTCTACTGCCCGATGATTTTTGTTGAATATTTGTATGTAGGTATACCGATTTTGCGATAAAACAAACCTATTCTTTCATAAAATCTAGTGTAAGATAAAGCAAAGACAAACATCAATCAGCTCACCCAGTAAAACCCCCCTTAACAAATGAATGTCGCTAATTCGATACCATAGGAAAAACACGATCAATTCTATGGCGTCGTAAAAAACCTCATAAAAAGCCAGGGCTGGGCCCAAGTGGCGAGAATAAATAAATTTTATTTGCTGCCAGTTGAGTTGCCATCAAATCGTTAAAATCAGCCTTGTAATGTATTAGTAGGAAGTAGGTACTGAATAACAATTCGGAGGAAAATTCAGACTTAAAAAAGTTACGAAAACGACCACAAAATATTCCGAATCTGACTTTGGATAGGTGTTGTACATAAAATTAGCTCATCAAAAATTACACAGCTTTCAGAATTTGTACATAGGTACAAGTTGCAATCACCTCCTTCTGCGAAGCAGTAATGCTCGCGAAGGAGGAGGCGGAACGCGTGAGGGAGAGGCAAGCTTTGCGCCCTCACGTCCCTAGACGCCGCAGGAGACGCCCTGGACGTCGAGAATTGACAGCCGATTCCCGGTCACCGTAGGCGCGGGCTTGCGGACGGCGAGCAACGGGTAGCTCGCCGTCCGATAAGGACCAGGGGGTCTACTCCCTAAGCACGAATTCCGTAGTTTCGGCCGAAGTTACGGGCGTTTCCTACTTCGTATCACTTACGGACATAAGATTACTTCGGTTTTCGAACTAAAAATGAATGACGACACGATTTTACAGTAGTCCCTACGCCCCATGTGTTTTTGCCCGTCAGAAAATTTTAATTTTACACTTGTTTTGACGGATTAACTACTTTCGGACGGGCCGTATCTTCGTTGATGGACTTACGGAGTAGACAGGCAGGCCCGGGTCTTTGGCGCGTTGTGTTCCACGCGCGCCTCAAAGAGATGTCAGCACAACACCAATTGACGGGGTCCACTAGGGCCGACGCCAGCTAGGGTCGCGGGATGTTCGAAAGAGTTACCGTGGCCCCGGCACAGGCAACTGAAGGAACACGGGTGGGTTATAGTCAGTAAAAGTCTGACACGCCCTCCCGCTCCGCCTAGAGCGGGAGAAGTCATTTGATGATTTCCCCTCCAAAAAAAAAAACAAAGGTACAAGTTGCAAGTGCAGACCATAGAGTCGGTTTCAAAAGTATCTGACGAAAATGTAAACAAATGGATCAGAAAGCGTACACGTTGATGCCAATTTGTAGTGCTACTTACAAATTGAGTGCTTTGATTTGATTATTTGAATACGTAAACTAGGAAATCTAATTAAAAATCGCGTTAAAGATGTTTTTTTTTCATTATACAGTTAGGTTAATTTTATAACCTCAATTTTCGTCGATAATTTTTCAATTACAATTTAACAACGTTATTCAAACAATCATTGTTGGAACAATTAAATAAGATGAATGTGCGTGTTACTAATTCCATTAAGTTTTTTCATTGCTGACATACTTTTGGAACACACAATAGCAGGTACCATGTAGGTATTACAAGTATGTATATATTTATAACTTCATAGGTCTATAATATCTAGGTATAGAGAAACCAACTCATGTTAGATCCTCCGAGATAATAAAACCAGCTACAACAACTTTATAGTTATTCATAGACAAACAACTCTATTAAAATGGCACGCATGCTCCATAAATACCTGAGGATCATTTACATGCGCATAGACAAATAGAACATTATCACTGATCATGCGCTGATAACTACAACACTCTCTATAAATAAAATAGTATACCTACTTACAACAAAGTTGCTGTTCTTGTCTGCCTGCGCATGCGCTTAGTTCTTCTAAACTGTACAATAGATTACGATACAGTTTTCACCATCATTAAGATAATTTATTCCGGAAGGTTTATGTGTATAATACATGCATATGTAATTACAAATACCACATAAATCTCATGCTTAGTACCTGCGTGTATGACCAGCACCCTAATTGCGTAACACACAGTAGGAATCGGTTTCATTTTGACAGTTCAACAATATTCATTACGTTATTTACGTTGTTGAGCAGACAAATTGTTCAAACATACGAAGCAATGGATTAGCAATTTGCTTCAACATCATTCAAATTGTGATTTATAGTGTGTTACGCAATTAGGGTGCAGATGTATGAACGTAAACGAGGCAAAATGAGTATTTACGGATCGTAGCAGGTGGCGTTCTGTAGTTTCTGCCTACCCCCATGGGAAGGTGTGAGTTTATTTTGTATGTGTGTTGTGCAAAAGAGATATAGTCATTGGTGTTGTGTAATGTTCCCACTGCTGGGACACAGACCGCCTCTTTGTGAGAGGGAGTGGGCCGTAATCCACCACGCCGGCCCAGTGTGGGTTGGTAGATGTCACATGTCTTCGAATTTTTGGTTCTAGGACACTTCATTTTTTTTTAATTCAAGGACACATTTCCTCACGATGTGTTCCTACTTTGTGCATTTAATTTCATCACCACTGCTCTCAAAACGGTGAAGGAAAACATCCTGCCTGGGTTCAAACTCACGACATACAACTCATAGTCGTGGCCGATACCACTGGCCCAACACTGCTCTAGTAGGAATAACACCCAGTTGCACAAAGACAAACATTAATGCCCCAATACATAATGGATCATTAACGCTAATGATTTAATTAATTTAATGATGTTGCACAAAACAACTTGAGCATAAGATAATGGCGCTTCGTGCAACAAAAAATGTGACAGCTTGACTCGTTTGACACTTCCATTATTTAAAATTAAAGAACCATTAAAATCGAGTCTAATGTTGCTTTCTGCAACAAGTTAATGGAAGATTAGTATTAAAATATGACAGCTTTAAAAGTTAAAGTTCGTTTCTGCAACTGGCTGTATGAATATCAATACTTATTCAGAAAAAAATATCCTATCACAATATTTTTCTCGGTAAGTAGGTATGTACAACTTCTAATAAAAGTGTCAAGCTGTCACTGATAAATCCATTCGTTTGCGTCTAAGCCTCTTGCGTATTTTCTACATGACGGCTGTGTGTAGACCAGAGACGTTTATATGACAATGGGGATTGTTAGTAGTTTCTGTTTACCCAAGCAAATAATACAGTAGTAATACAGCCCAAGGGACATAATAGAATGACCTTTAGAATGGAGAAAGTTTACCGTAACTGTAAAGGCTCCTGCAAACAGGTGCGACACGCAACACGAATCGCGCGCGACGCAAAGGCACCGCTCGTCGCGCGACACGCGGTGCTTTTGCGTCGCGTTGCGTATCGCACCTGTTTGTAGGAGCCTTAATGCTACGGCTACACTGTCGCGATGAAGCAAACTACACTTCGCGCGCTCTCTCTTTCGCATGCTACGGCTACATTGTAGCGCTAACGCGAAGTACACTTCGCGCGCTCTCACTCGCACACCTGTCGACGTCTTGCTGTACAACAGAGAGCGTGCGAAGTGTAGTTCGCGTTATCGCGACAATGTAGCCGTAGCATCAGCGAAACGTCGAGCGGTGGGCGGGAGAGGGCGTGCGAAGTACAGTTCGCCTTATCCCGACAAAGGATCCATTATTACTGAGCCGTAGTTTACTGACGGTGATAAGGTGCAAGTCTTTTAAAATTATAGGTGCCTAAAACACAGGGTGTCTGTCATTACTGACACACTACCGACACACTACTGACAAATTAGTTATTTTACAGAACTGGGGAAAGAAACTCGTTCAAAATCTAGTCGCAATCTCATCTCAGCGACAATCAAATGTATGAAAATTATAGATATTTTTGACATGTTGAGACTGAGATCAGACTGTGAATGTTCTTAAAATTACGAGAATCGCCCCTGAGGACTTCATTCTTTACACAAAATGTCTGCGATTTCATTCAAAATAGTTGACTATCGCGAAAAAAACCTCAGTTCGCTGCTTACAAGAGTTTCCACGATAAAATGTAAGTAGAAGATCTACACACAGTATAAAATCCTGTCTTTGACCGCTGACCATAGAGTAAGTAGGTACATAATGGAAAGACGTTCCAAACTACTCGTTGACCACAAATTAATTTGTGTGGTATTCGGGTGCATGCGCCCAGCTATTTTTTAAATTAAAATTCTTCTCTGGCAAGGAATTTTGCAGTTCAGAGGATTAACTTTGCCAGTTATAAAAATTAGCCTTGCAGTGCTAAGATTTTGTTTAAAAGCATTTCAGGATCATTTTGTGACTGACTGTCACAAAGAAAGAAACACACACACTATTGTCTACATTTCTTTTTTAATTTCTCCTTTCGCAGGTCTGCTGGAAGAAATTTCTTAAGAAATTGTACCTTTGTACTCAATGCTCATAATGTCCTAACAGTAGGTATATGTTTTTGTTTTTTGGATAATATATGTTACCTGTTTTTGTTTTTGTTTGTTTTGTTTTTGAAGGCGTGAGTTTATGTATGTATATGTTTTATTGTGTGTACATAAATAGTAAAATAAATAAATAAGCAAGAAAGAAAAATTGTTTAATTTTGATTATGAGCAAGAGTGACCAGGCCTCATGTGGGTACGCAAAAACTATCGTCATAGACCTCATCCATCGCGTTCCACCAGTAGACAAAAATTTTGTAGTTACAAAATTTTTTTTTTTCTAATTTAACAAAATTTTGGTCAATATACTATTGATAGTTAAAAAATCAGTAAGAAAATGCCATTGAAATTGAGTGAAATGCACCTTTTTAAGGCTCCCGCAAAATAGTGCGACACGCGGTGCCTTATTGCTTGTTCACGTTAACTCGCGGGTGCGGTCACGACATATCAAACACATTGTATAATATGCAAGTGTTCACACACCGCACCTGCGTTTTGTACGTGAACACTTGCATAGTGCCCAACCCTTCGGGGCAACAAGGCGTGATGTTATGTATTTATGTTATGTTTTTAATAACTGACAACCTTGTTACTACCACAGGCTAAACACAATCAGTATCACAATTCACGTCACAAAAATAACTGTAAACTTTAATAAACAATATTCATGTACCTACGTCATTAAAACAATATTTATTTATATATAACGGTCTTATCAACTGAATCAAAATAAATAAAGAATTAACGATGAATCTCTTGTCACACACTGGACTTTGAATAATAACCTTTTAATTCCTCGGCGCGACAATGACGTCTATTTAGGGTTGCGTGACCTAAAAAATCGTTTACCGTCAACAAACTTACCCACCATACGTTATTTGGGCCTTTTAAAGGTATTTCAGACTAGCTCTTAGTAAACCTGTATTCCTCGAAGGATTAGGCAGAGGTGCACCTATAGAACACCCATGCCATCTACCGGGCACAAATCCAAATAGAAAAATCTAATAATACTTTGCCCGACCTGGGAATCGAACCTAGGAACCTCATGCTCAGCAGTAGTGCTTGCGACCACTAGAATAACGAGGCAGGCTGGTATTATTATTACACAATTTTATAAAATTCCGGAACAAAAGACTTATCATAACGGTACTTGAGAATTTTCTCAAGTATCTAGTATAGATACTTATAGGATTTTTATTTTGTTAGACACTATTGATGAAGAAAAACTGCACAAAATCACTTTTAAAATAATAAATACTCCTTGCTGCTTGTTTTCGCTCTAGGAATATACATACTCGTGAACTTAAGTATATAATATTAAAAATCTATTTTTTTCCTAATACCACAGAAGTCAGTCAATAAATCAATGGAAAACAAAGCTAATCGACGACTTGTTGAAACGAGTAAAGGCTCCCTCAGACAGGCGCGACGCGTCTCCGTTAGAACAATTTCCATGAAGTTTTCAAAGAAATTGTTTCACCAGAGTCGCGTCGCGCCTGCCTACGGGACACTTAATGGTTTACTCACGTATTTATTGTAAAGGTATCTATATCTATACATATTTTAAATTAAAGTCACTTTCCGTGTCTGTCTGTGTGATCCACTTAGTTCTTCTAAACTACGCAACCGATTTTGATGTGGTATTCACCATCATTTAAAACATTTATTCCGGAAGGCTTAAGTACTCGTATGAGTATAATACATTAAAATTACATAATTATAAATTTATAATAAAGAAATATAGATGTTCTGTCAAGTCGTAAAAACCGAGCGAAGCAGGGACGGGTCGCTAGTAAATATTATAAAACAAATTCGCTTTTCGTATTTGTCCGTGTGGTCGCTTAGATCTTCTAAACTAGTCAATGGATTGTGATGCAGTTTTCAACAAGATTTAGAGAATTTATTCCGGAAGATTTACGTGTTTTAGAAATACCACAGAAATGTCGACGTTTGACATAAATATGTCGCTACTTAAGTATAATGGGTTTTGATGCGGTTTTTACTATAATTTAGTTCGAGCATTTATTCTGGAAGGCTTACTTACGTGTATGTCACCGTATGACACCGTCAGTTTATAATTAGAGATCGAATGATCGGATGCATATTTACCTACAGTTAATTTTTCGCTAAGAACTTATGAAAGCGGCTTCTTATTTTTTTTTTCTTCATATAAATCTCGGGATTCCAGAAAATCCGGGAATGCACAACTAATCGTATACATGGTATAGAAACGACTTCTTAAACATGTGGTATTATTTATTTTTAAAAAAGAGAGACACCGGAATCACATAACTATTCTTATGCTTGAAATTCACTTTTAACCCCCGAAGCAAATATATGTGCATGTAGGGTGTACCCGTAAGAGGAAGGGTAGTGCATGTCGATTCTATAGTCAGAAATTACTAAATTTATCAATTCCTGAATGGCGAAGTTTTTACGATCGATACAATAGTGCATTCCATATTAGCCAACACTGAACTTTAGGTAAATATGCATCCGAATATCCGATCTCTGTTTATATCTCGCGAGATTGTAAACTGTCGATAAATTGTGAACTGTACCATACCGCTTACAATATAACGGATTAATTTTCGATAGTTTACAATCTATCCTTGTCAAACTGTCAAATTGTGAACGAACCTGCACTTAACGACAGGGTCCACAATCTGTCCGATTTTATCACTCGTAAAATTGTGAACCGTCCCTGATTGGTAGGTCTTGGCGGTAAGTCGCAGTAACAAAGCCAGGGCACTCCGACCAAAAGGGTTTGGTTATGTTCTAACTTAGAACTGTGACCAACCACGCCTTCTTCCAAGTTGGTCGCAGTAACTTGGCTGTTTAGTATTAGCGCAAGGTGCGTTCGTCGCATGCAAGTTTGATACCAGTTCACAATTTCTCGGTTTCCCATGGATAGATTACAAACTATCGAAAAATAATGCGTTAAATATTTTAAATGGTTTGTTGCAACTCACAATTTTTCGATAGTTTATAATCTCGCGAGATAGATTATAAACTAACGAAGTTCATAATCATACGGTAACCTGTATAATACATTAATTAACTTAGATATAACACATAAATCTCGATGTTTTGTTAAGTCGTAACAGCCGAGCGAAGCAGGGGTGGGTCGATAGTATTTTTATTAAAAAATAATGTATTTTTAATGAACCATCAATCAGAACTATCTGTTGTTCGATTTATTTTTATACAATATGATGATTATTTTTTATGACAATTTGTAACGATGGTAATAGGACGGCGACAAAGAAAACAAAGCATAAAAAAAAATAGTTTGCTAACGATTTGGAGATTTTAATCTACTTTTGTTTGATATTTTGTTACTTTTCCAGAGGAGCTCGTGGCTTAGTTATAACAGCCACACGGGTCGATCTATCAGGTTAAGCTACGCTTGCCGAGGTTAGTCCGTGGATGGGTGACCATCTTTACATTCCGAGACTCCTCCGTGCCTCCGAAAGCACGCTAAGCCGTTGGTCCCGGCTGTCATTCTTGATCTTTGACAGTCGTTACGGGTCGTCAGAAGCCCTAAAGTCTGACAACCAGTCTTACCAAGGGGTATCGTATTACCCAGTAACGGGGTTGTGGAGGTCAGATGGGCAGTCGCTCCATGTAAAATACTGGTATTCAGCTGCATCCTGTTAGATTGGAAGCCAACCCCAACATAGTTGGGAAAAGGCAGGCAGGTTGATTGATTTTGTTACTTTTCCAGGGATTTTGATAAAGACTTCGTTCGTTCTTTTATTGCATAAAAGAGTTATATACACATATATATGGGCGTCCAAGCAAAACAGTTCTCGGCGTTTAGTTTCCGAGATATGCGCAGTTTTGTAAAGTTGGGTGAAAAAATTGCATTTCTCGATTTTAATTGATTAATAATTAATGCATATTATTATATTATTATTATTATTAGTTCATATAATAAATGACTTTATATGATGTTTCTAATTACCAGAAAATGTACTTAGAAATATCAGAAAATGTACTAAGTACCAAAAATCCAACTTAAATGCTTTTTCTCAAATCTTCAAATGTCTGATAAAAAAAAATGCCAGTTTTTGAATATTTTTTTTAATCCTTATTATCAATTGACTATTCTAGATACCGAATCTGGTCTTAACACAATACCCCACTACTGAACCCATTTTGCTTGGACGCCCACATAAAGCTATGGTTTTTAAAAAGGCTTGTTATTATCGAGAGTGTTGGTTTATTTTGAAAAACCTCTTTCTACTTTTTGGAAACCCGACTTCATTCAGTAAATTTGCTGCCTAACATCATACATAAGGGTCTACGCCCACTGCCGACGAATAAGAAACTAATACCACTACTACTTTTAAACATCATAACATAACATCACGCCTTGTTTCCCCGAAGGGTTAGGCAGAGGTGTACCTATAGTACACCCACATTTCGCCAGTTATGTTTAAGTCCCATGTAATAGGGGGCGAGCCTATTGCCATCAACCGGGCACAAATCCAGACTCCGGGCTGCTACTGAGAAATTCCAAATAGAAAAACCCAATATCACTTTGCCCGACCTGGGAATCGAACCCAGGACCTCATGCTCAGCAGTAGCGCTTGCGACCACTAGACCAACGAGGCAGCCACTACTACTTTTATGATAATAAAATTGAGATTTCAATGACACGGCATGCCCACGCATACTGCAGCTTTGTTTTTACCTACACTTCAGTTTTTGTTGTTATTGGTATCGTTAGATTAAACATAGGTAAGCAATCAATTATGCAATATGTAAACAAGAGGTTACACACCAGATAAAAAAAAAATAGGTATAAGCTTTCAAAACCGAGCGTTTTTGAAAAAAAGTGTGATAGTAGTATGACCCCTTACCTTCTTCGGCACAACTTTGACAGTTTTCTGCGTGTACGCAGACGTGAACAAAATGGTGTGGACAGGAGCCTCGGTGGGGATCCCCAGTGACGTCATGCTCACATGGCTCACTCAAACACTCATCAAGTTTAACGCACTATCAATATTTTAATGTTTATTAATGTCACTTCTTATTTAGGAAAAACCTATGTCCAGCAGTGGTTTGCGATTATCAACACAACCTAGATTATTGATCACTCCTAGTTAGCAGCAAAGACGATAAAATTAATTAATTAAACGTCTCTTAACTTTAAGCATCGTTTATGAATAATTGGGCCATGAAAGATCTAATGAAGGGTGATCTTCCCTCATTGACGTGTATATTCTCATCCTCACATAATATGGTTCTCAAACATGGTCTTTGACAAATCAGCAGAGGTCTATGCTCGGGATTGCCAGAGGGCTATGGAACGGAGTATTCTGGGTATCCAACTAACATACCGGGTTAGCGATACGACCATCCATTCCATCACAAAGATAACTGATGTCACATGGAAAGCTGCCACGCTAAAATGCAATTGGGCTGGACACATCTGCCGCATGTCAGACGACCAATGGGGCAAACTTACGAACCAATGGGTCCCTCTTAATAGCAAGCGACATCGCGGCAGGCCCGGACGGAGATGGTGGAATGAGCTGGACTCCTTCAACAAGAACTGGTCCTTAGCAGTTTTAAACAAAGAGAAATGGAAAGAAAGTAGGGCGGCCTTTGCCCTGCAGTGGTGGCACATCACAGGCTTTTAATAAATAATTATGAATAAAGAAGATGTTAGAATTAGAACGCCCTTGTAAAGGAACGTTAAAATGCTCGGATTTTTATCATGTAGGTTTATACAGAAATGATTTTTGAAAGGCTTTGAAGTAATCTGACTTGACCTCAACGTGTTGGGCAACTATCATTTATTTATATAGACTGTGGTCTAAAAAAAAATAAAGATAATAATCTACATAAATTTTGCGTCACGTTAACTTAGTAGCCCTAATTAAGTAATTATTATTCTTACTGAACATTTGATATTCTTCAACTACTCAAAATTCAATACACCCGCAGGCCAATCTACTGTTAAACTACAACAAATACAACTAATTCGTCATAATGTTGTACCAACAGTTTACAACAAAGCCTCAAGCAATTAGCTACTAGTTACTCTATCCATTAAATTGTATTGAATTGCAGATTGAGGTGCCCACTTCAAACGAATATTAAACAAGGGTTTATGCTAAACGAGGAGGGTATACACAGACGACGGATAAAACGTGCTATTTAAAAGAGCTACGTTGGTAAGTAGGTACCTTGTAGTGCTAGTCTTAATCTACTGTAAAATAGAAAAATTATTATCTTCGTAATAATTTTAAATTTACATAAAGAAAACTATGTCAAGTAATTGTTCACCACATTTAAACACGTACTTTCACTTAAAACATCACATTTCAAATGAAAAATATACCATAAAAAGAACACTACCGAATTTTCGAATTAAGAACAAATTCAAACGTGGAAATGCACAGACGCAACGAATCACACTAACTGCCCTCAGTTTAAATAAACGCATCCTTCTTGCCGACGCGATGTGACGAGACAACCTTGTAATGTGGGCCACTTTAATTATTTACTTGAAAGATTGTGTCGTGATTATGATACTGTATTATTTATTGTTTTATCGAATTATCTTAACTGATCAATTTACTACGTCCATTCATTGATGATTGGTAATTTATGAATGAAAAAGAGAAAAAAAGTCATTGCATATTTATTATCTGAAGTAAGGCGGTCAAATAACAAGGACACTGCCCTGTTTCTATTAAACATGGTATGCCATTTAATCATCATCTGCCCAGCTTTTTCCCACCTATGTTGGGGTCGGCTTCCAGTCTAACGGATGCAGCTTCTGACTACCCGTAATTACTGTCAAAGATGTACAAATGACAGCCGGGACCAAGAGGCATGGAAGGGTCTCGATATGTAACAGATGGTCACCCATCCACAGACCGACTGCGGCAAGCGTTTAACCTTGAAGATCGACCCGTGCGGCTGTTATTATTTAGCCACGAGCCCCACAAAACACAAATCTATGCAAATGAATAAAACTGAAGTCTGTTTGTAATGTAAAAATAACAGCTTTTTTACTAAATGCATATTATGAAAGTATATACGATATTATAACAAAAGAATTTTTTTAAATTTTTGTCTGTCTGACTGTTTATTCCGGCTAATCTCCGAAACGGCTGCTAGACCGATTTTGACGGGACTTTCACTGGCAGATAGCTGATGTTATAAGCAGTAACTTATGCTATTTTTTTTAGAAAATAATTAGGGTTCCGTACAAAAAAAAACTCATGGAATTCTGAACAAAATCCGATTCAAATAGGTAAGTATTGACATCCACGCGGGCGAAGTCGCGGGCAACAGCTAGTATTAATTAATAAACTTCTTCAAATAGGCTTCTGGCGTAGTAGGACTATTACTACACCACAGACTACCTGCAGTACTGTCTCTCCTTTCTCCTTTAGTCCTTCCAAAGGTTGTCTTTAACTGATCGCTCTTAGCGATAAGGCCGCCCATTGAGTCATTCACCTCTTGTAAAATTTCAACTTTATATCTGTAATGTTTATGGTGTGTATAATAAAGAGTATTCTATCTATCTATCTATTAATTCACACACAAGAAGTAATGACAAAGAAAAAAAGTGTGAAAATGATTAACCTTGCCTTTGTTTACAAATTAGTTTTTGAAGCATGATTTAAAAATACACTCACGGTTAAAAGCTTTATTAAAACTTAAATTACGCAACCTTAAGGGCTTAACTGATCCTTTATAAGGTCTATGTATTCATAAACGAAAGGGTCTCTTAAGGGGTCGTTATACTCATCATTATGAACAACTTTTAATATGGGACCAAATCAAACATGAAATTGCGAAACAAAATCTGCTGTCAAAATGTAGGGAACAGCAGATTTTTTTTCGCGATTTCAGGTTTGGTCTCATAGTAAAAGTTGTTCATAATGATGAATACAATGACCCCTTAAGAAATTTCGTGTATGAAAAGTAGACCTTATACAGAGTGTACGGGACAGCCCTCCGCAGACTGATGGGGTGAATTCAGTATATCATACTAAGATGACCGGTACATGAAATTATTTCAGGAACGTTATGGGAATCCAATAAACCTGATTTGTTTTATTACCTCACACGCAATGTATCGTTACCGTGGCAAAACGCGCGTAGCGAACGGCAGCGCGGCGAGCTTTCAGCCGCCGAGTATTTCAACATCCATTGCTGATTTTTTTGATTTTGGTTGTTTTATTTACATAAATGGAGTGCTGCGTACAGAGAATATAATTTTACATTGAAATAAAGGAACAGTAACTGAAAAAACGATAAAAAAATGAAAATTTTCCTGAGAATATTTCCGGTGGAATATGTTTCAAAATAAGGAGCTGAATGCACCCTGTTAGTTTGCGGAGGGCTGTCCCTTACACCCTGTATATTTATTATTACCGAAATAACACTGTTACTAGAAAATATTAGCTTCCAATAGGGATGATGCCTGGGTAAAAAAAAGAAATTCTATTTAGTCCGTCACTCAGATAATAAAAAAATATTAGACATGTATTTTTTGCTATAACATCATCTGCCTAGCCTTTTCCCAACTATATTGGGGTCGGCTTCCAGTCTAACCGGATGCAGCTGAATACCAGTATTTTACATGGAGCGACTGCCTATCTGACCTCCACAACCCAGTTACTGGGTAACACGATACCCCTTGGTAAGACTGGTTGTCAGACTTTCGGGCTTCTGACGACCCGTAACGACTGTCAAAGATCCACGAATGACAGCCGGGACCAACGGCTTAACGTGCTTTCCGAGGCACGGAGGAGTCTCGGTATGTAAAGATGGTCACCCATCCACGGACCAACCTCGGCAAGCGTAGCTTAACCTGATGGATCGACCCATGCGGCTGTTATTACTTAGCCACGAGCTCCTCCTAGTTTTTGCTATAACATATTAATAAAAAATGACTTAGATAAAACGCATTGAAGGTCATGCCACATTTTAACTCAATGCATCGCCGTAATCTTTTGATTACATAAAAAAATTATTTAAATTCCAATATTTTTTAATAATCTACCATGACGGACAATACAATTTTTTTGTCATCATTCCTATTCAGAACTTGTTGCTGAATTTTTTTTCGATAATATGACGTTTGAGCCCATTATGCATATTTAAATTATCATACACCAAAATTGCAATAGAGTTCTTGTTAAGAGAACGCGTCTCACTTCACTCATGTCTTCAAAAATTTTGTTTCAATTCTTTGACTTCATCTTTTCATAAACTCAGGCAAATAATCATGCAAAGATAAGTCTTTATATATACAGGGTGTCCGGTAATTAATGGATAACCTTGCGATAGCATATAATAGACCCTATGGCCGTTCTAAAAAAAATACAAAAAAAATGTATATCCCAAGTAAGTAAGTACCTAAGATATAATTTTTTTAGAAAAAAATTCTGTGTAATTTCTAGTCACATTATTTATTGCCTCTCTGTCGGCGGCATAGTCAACGTACAATATTATAACAACAGATAACCGATGGAATTCATTCATTTATGGTTTTGGTGATGAAAAATGTAAAAAAAGTTAGTATTCTTTTTCAAAAAAATCTTAGTTATTACTTGGGATATATTTTTTTTTGTATTTTTTTTAGAACAGCCATAAGGTCTGTTATATGCGATTTCAAGGTTATCCATTCTTTACCGGACACCCTGTATATATGTATATGTGTATATTTTACAAAAGACTTAATATCAGGTAACAATATCACCTGATATTAAGATATCAGGTGATATTGTTACCTGATATTAAGTCTTTTGTAAAATAACACAAACAAACCATGATACCGCTAAGAAAATGTATTTCAAAAACTCCAAAAGATCATAAACGAAAGCACAAAGGTCACCGCGATATTTCAAATGAAATCTCAAAACAAAAAACCTTTCTAATCGTGTAATTACTTAGAAAGTGACCACTCGAAAGGTCAGCTCACAAAGGGCTGAAGGATACAATGGGTCACAGCTCACTACTCAAAATAAACTCCAGGATGAGAAGGTCAAACGTCAACCGTACGCAGCGTGTGCTTTTTTATGTTTATTTTTTTTAAAGACAGGGCTGATGAGAATTCTGCCATCACTAGCGTAAATGAGGTCACGTTCAGCGGGAAATTGAGTATTGGCGGAGATGCTTAGGTAAACTTGATTTATATTAAAATTTTAATCGCTTGTCTCAAATAAAAAAGGATGCAGTATTTTTGAAGCTATATATTGTAATATAAAGAGTATTATAATTTATAGGTAACATTGTTAGTTTGTTTCAAGAGGTAACTGCTGAAAGTAGATACTCATCCGATTTCAAAACTATTATAATAGGGATCATGACTAACTATTTTTTATCAGGTATCATCTTTTTCACGCGGACATTTTTTTTTGACGTAATCAAAAGATTACGGCGATAAAGTTAGTTAAATTGTAGCATGACGTCACGCCTTGGTAGATTTTATACTGAGTTGTGACGAAGCGAGCCACTCCCCAACTTTAATAGATTGTATAGTCATTTTTTATTAATGTGATAAAGCAAAAAATACGTGTCTAATTTTTTTTTATTATCTGACTGACGGACTAAATATTTTTTTTTACACAGGCATCACCCCTGTTGCCGAGTGCCAAGTGCAAGTCGCTGGTTGAAGCTAGTCAGAAGTCAGACATAAAATCCGCAGTATAATGATTCAAAATAATATTAAATTAAGAAATCTAAAAATATGAATGAGTAGTATTTCATAATATTCTTAGTCTTATTATAGCTGCTTTTGTGCTTTGTGCATATTTAATTAAATCCAACAACTGAATGGAGCCGCTTGTTTAGAATATCTCGACTATTTATGTCGAGCACTTTGTTGCACACAATCATGAGATTAATCAAGCAAATAATGTTCTAGAAGTTGCAAGCTACCTCACAGAAATAGTAGAAGGGGAGACATGAGACCTCTATGTGCCTATTTAGGATTATTTGCATCTCTCTATTTGCAAGTCATTTCTTCTGACGATAATGGATAAAATTCAACAATACCATAACTTATTATTATACCTCCTTCATAACATGATGAAACCATAGCCATTTAATAAGCTTTGGAATCTGTATGAAAAGGAACTTCCCGTCTATCTAATGAAAAGCTCTATCTTCCCAACACAATACCAAAGACCTTTTCCGTCACCGATGTGACCTTCAAATGTCTAGCTAGATATCGCAAGACACACAAATACTTAGTTCCCCTACATCATGACCCAACTTCTTCATAAACTAAAAACGACAACCTCTTTTAGGGACTTAACTTATTCATTCCTTAGATATTACGTAAAAATACAATCCCGAAAAGCGAGCCCTAGAGGTCTTGCAAAGTGCTTCGCCCAAGGGTCATGATCCCCAAAAAGTTGTGACATCATAAGAAAATTGACGACCAGTGACAATAGTGTTGACCCTTTTGGGTTACTTTGCGGAGCTTTTACAATGGAAGTTGTAATTTAAGAGCGAACCGAGCGTTTGCCTTTGTCTGTCTTCTTTAACGTGTAAAGAGTAATGAAAATTACCACACTTGCACTTTTTCAATGTTTTTCGTTGATTAAAAAAAAACTATCGTGTATAAACGCTCCAGTCATCTATGAACTTTAGTTTAGTAAATGAATCATAATGTCAAATTACTTATTTAAATAAAAGAGTAGGGAAATAGAGGAAAAAATTACTTGAAACGAGATAACTTTGCGAATTTATTCTATAGAGCTAACTTTATCAAATCGTGCTTCCATCGTATATACTGCCTAATATATATCCCCAATAATACCAATATATTTCCCTAGATTCTAATTATAGAGATAGATAGATAAATAGAATACTCTTTATTATGTACACCATAAATATCATATTACAGATACAAAAGTAGAAATTTTATAAAGGGTGACACAATGGGCGGTCTTATTGCTAAGAGCGATCTATTAAAGACAACCTTTGGATGGATTAAGGGAGAAAGGAGAGACAGTACTGCGGGTAGTCAAACGAGGAAACAAATAGGAAGGAACCAAGGGTTATAAAAACGTATTTGTGTGTATAAAATGTTGGGTGCGTTGTTAAAGGTTAATATAGCAATTTTGTTTGACAAATCAATTGACACAGCGAAAAGTGTAAGCTTAATTTCCTCTTTTGGTTACAGCAAATTTCTATATAATATCTATTCATATGCAGTTTTATCTTTCTAGAGACTCGTCTTTTCGATGTCATCATCATCTGCCCAGCCTTTTCCCAACTATGTTGGGGTCGGTTTCCAGTCTAATGGGTTGCAGCTGAATACCAGTATTTTACATGGAGCGACTGCCTATCTGACCTCCACAACCCAGTTATAGGGTAATACGATACCCCTTGGTAAAACTGGTTGTCAGACTTTCAGGCTTCTGACGACCCATAGCGACTGTCAAAGATCAAGAATGACAGCCGGGACCAACGGCTCGTCTTTTCGAGGTGTAGCATGTAGGTACTAATATTTTTTATTCCCACACGTATTTTCTTTCAGTTCCATTAGTACACCATTCTAGGTCCATTACCTCACTAATTGTTGCCACAACAAGTAATTAATGCTTTCTATTCGTGTTTCTAGCTTAATTAATTCTAAGATTATATTCCTTTAACAATTTTTCCTTCGTTTCGATGCTTATCGTAGCGTAGAAGAGAAAAATGAAAATGTTTCTTTTTTTATACTTAACTGAAATGAGTTTTTGCTGGACGATTAAGTCACAGACATCGCTTCTTTTGCCGCTAAAGCTTGGGTTTCCTAGAAAAGCGGTTCCGTCGTTATTAAGAATGGCCGTCATGAAAATCTGTCATTTTCATCAATATTTGACGTTAATGTTGAGACATACATTGACATTAATAATAATAATGTTATAAATTTGACTTAGATTATAACGGAAACTAATAATATGTTAGGGTTCCGTATGTACGAATGAACAAACGGAACCTTTAAAGGATCACTGAGTATGTCTGTCCGTCTGTAACAGCCAATTTGCTCCGAATCTACTTGACCAATTAAGCTGAGATTACATTATTATTGAATACAACTATAAAGTTCTGTGACGCAAACACGGATGTGTAACGTAAATAAAAAAAAAAATAATTTGGGTTCACTTTTGAGGGCAAATTGAAAAAAAAAAAAAGTTTTGCAAACTCTACCACGTGACATCATATCAAAGGAAAGAGCTTGTTGTGAGGGTCTCAAATATATTTTATTTTGTAATTTAAAATTAAATCATTTTAAAGTTATGTAACTTGTCCGGTTTTTTTTTTTTTTTGACTGGTGGGACTTCAGGACTTGATACACAAAAAGGTATATATTATAACAATTACTTATCCAA
Source organism: Fissipunctia ypsillon (assembly GCA_947568875.1). Taxonomy (NCBI): domain Eukaryota; kingdom Metazoa; phylum Arthropoda; class Insecta; order Lepidoptera; family Noctuidae; genus Fissipunctia; species Fissipunctia ypsillon. Next base: position 5,265,732 of record OX387659.1, on the reverse strand, counting down.
AGCAAAGCTAAAGTAACAGGTAAGTAATTGACAGAACAATAAGCCCTCGTACCCACGGGCATTTTTCATCGCGCACTGGATTCTCAACGCACTACTTAGCGCCGAGAGTTGAAAATCAAACAGTATGATTTTTTACGCGCTGGGATGCACTATGTTGTATTCTCAATGCTCGGCTCAACACCGAGTTGAAAATCCATTGCTTCATATGTTCGAACATTTTGTTTGCTCAACAACGTAAATAACGCAATGAATGTTGCTGAACTGTCAAAATGAAACCAATTCCTACTATGTGTTACACAATTGCCCCGCTGGGCTACGAGTTTAAACAAAGCATCGTGTTAAAACTAGAAATAAATTTAATGCTTCCTTCATCACAAGATATCGTAGTTAATACTGATCTTGTATTTTGAAACGCAAATAAAATGTTTGGAACTTACAAAACCTTTGAAAATCCACACAGACGTTAGAAGGTACAATACAGAATCCTTCCTTTCATGTTAAACATCTACCTACAGTATATTTTCTAAGAAAATCTCAAACTGGATGGATAAAAGAAAACATATGAATAAGTACCTACCAATAGCAATCCTTTATTTTTCGCAACAGTACTTAAACTCAATGAAAGTCGAGAGCTTTAAATATGTAGCTGTTAAAGAAACTTCACGGTTACATAAACAGTAATAAGTTATTTCTTGATGTAACTTTTCATACCGATATAGGAAAAAAAACATATCTCTGGTACAGGATTGATTCAAGTTTAGAGCTGATTGGCTAAAAAAATGTGTAGTAAACATGCTTTAATAGAAAGAAAAAAAAAGACAAATAGGTTTATTTATCACAGAAACACGTGCATAGAAAAAGATAATTAACTCGAGTAAACAGAAAAATAAAACTATATAGAAAAGTAAAAACAAGTAAATAGAATTGTACAATGACTATTTGACTATCCAGTAAGATGGTTGAAGCCGTGATATAGTTATATCACTTGGCACATAGATATATACCGTAACATAGTTATATGAAAGCAGTTCATAACTATCTTACTAGGAATATAACTATGATACGAGCACGATCTAGTAATATAGCATTAGGGGGGCACTCCGACACCGTAGACGCGGGCTTGCGGACGGCGAGCAATGGGCAGCTCGCCGTCCGGTAAGGACCAAGCCCGAGTCGACGGCGCGTTGTGTTCCACGCGCGCCTCAAAGAGATGTCAGCACTATTGACAGGGTTCGCTAGGGCCGATGCCAGCTAGGGTTGCGGGATGTTCGAAAGAGTTACCGTGGCCCCGGCACAGGCAACAGAAGGAACACGGGTCGGTTTTAGTCAGTAAAAGTCTGACACGCCCTCCCGCTCCACCCAGAGCGGGAGAAGTCATTTGATGATTTCCCATCCACAAAAAAAAAAAAAAAAAAAAGGGGGGGCACTGCGACCAAATATGTTAAGTTAGGTTAGGTTAGTACCAGACCAAATACGCGCGAGCCGAACGAGCGCTACGTCGAAATTAGTTGCAGTAACCAAATTAGGGCACTCCGAAAATTATGAACCGCTTTCACATAACTATATTACGGTATATAGCTCTATCTCTAGCTATTTTCCTACCTATATCACGGCTGCAACCATCTGACTGCGACAAATACACTGTTATTATTAATACTACATAATGATTAACTTATTTTCTTTAACATATTTGTATGCCAGTCCATGGCGAGACATGATTGTAGATCATAACTCTATTATTATGACCATTATTGTAATATTTTAATGCAAATAAATACACTCTATATGTATATTACGGTACTGTATTTGTACCTAGGTATACCTAGTAAACACATTTTCTATCATAAATGCTGCATGAAGTTCAATGAACGTTAACAAGAAAACCAAAATAAACATATAGACTCTATTCTGTAAAATATAAACACAAAGAGCAAACATTTCGATGAATATTACTCGCAAGACAGCAGGTCATTCTCGATCCATGTCCACCTTAAAACCTTTTTAATGGATCGAGAGTTAAGTGGTATAAATATGTGTTTGCTTTACAGAATTTGTAGCTAAGCCTAGCTCTCTGACCCCTGAAAATATCAAAGGTAAAGCATATTCTCAAAAACCACTCTCCAGACTGTACGTAGTACAATATTAACAACGAAAGCGACGTGAATAGGCGTCACGGCAAGATTAATGATGCTAAATCACTTAAAAGCATAGTATACTTAGCACCATATTGTACGACAAAATAACGTAGAGGAGGTTTTAAAATATGTATACTTAATATTCAGAAAGATTTTTACTGAAGTTTTCATGAAATGGCGATAGACAGCCGTTGAAGTCTATGAAGCAGCTTCCTATTACAATAATAAATTCAGTACTACTCTTTGGTAAAACGGTCAAAAGTTGTAAAATATTTACAATACACTTAAAGTCATGAAAAACTGTTTTTAAATCGATTTTATATCCAATTTTCACGATACCCGGGAGAAAAGAGGAAGCGCCTTAATTTCGATCCGGCGTGGATAATATATTTCGTACTAAAGTGAACATAAAATTTAACTACCTACGTAACTGTAGTAGAGCAAATTCAATCTCCGATAGTTATTTTGCTGTATTTTAGAATCCAACCTCGTCGCGCAGTACCTACATAATCTGAAAGGTTTTAATAAATTCGCCCATCATTTTAGTAAATATTTTTTCCAAATACAAATCGCCATTCAATCTCCGTTTTCAATAAGAAGTTACTGAAAATTTGAAAGCATTCATGTTGACTTTGGACGTTTTTTTTTTCTTCAAATAAATTACACTTGTATTTGGCCAAAATGTTACAATCGGCAAATAGCTTTCATTGCTTCATGAATTTAATTTCAGCATCGAGACAGACGTTTGCATGAAAAACACAATAATTAATTTCTCTGCATCTTTCTAATTTATTGTTATGATAAAGGGATAAAGCTTAATAAGCTTGATAAGAATTAAAAAAAAAATGTTTAATTAGTCTTTGCCATAAGTTATGGCAACTATGAGTTTAATTGCTCCTATTGCAAGGGGCAACGAAATCCGGATTTAAAAAATCAAGCAGAAAAAGATTCATCTCCTTACTTTCTCATAGTGACCGTACTATCCTTTGAGCCTTGCGTGGGATCACGTCTCACGTAATATGCAACATGTCCCGGAATTAACGCACAACCTATTAAGGGGTCATTGTACTCATCATTACGAACGACTTTTACTATGGGACCAAACCTGAAATCGCGAAAAAAAAAATCTGCTGTTCCCTACATTTTGACGAGTTATGCGAACATAAATGTAGGGTGCAGGTTTGGGTCCATAGTAAAAGTTCTTCATAATGATGAGTACCTACATATAAGACCTTTTAAAATGTTGTGCGTTAATTCATACATGTTGCATAAAGAAAAGATTGAAACAAATGATTGAAATCATTAAAATGGCCTTTTCTTTGGTGTCCTCTTTAATCCAAACAGGTTGTTATTAGCCCTATTCCTTTATTTTCCTCCAAGCTTTGTCTACGATTGCACTTACAATATTTTGGTTACTAATCTTTTTTTTCCTTTCACAGTAATTAATGTAGATAATTTGCATAGATTGATTTGGTAGCCCACACCTAAAAATATTTTTTTGCGTCGCATTTTTAATTTTTACTCCTACAATTTTTGTTACCACAAAAAATATTAATTTCAACGCCGCCGCTACAAGCATACTTCATTCATCCGCCGACTTAACTTATCAAGCGAGTGTAAATAAGTCACAATCAAACAATTTTGTGTAATCAGAACTACTACTGTACGTAGGTACATACAGGTATATGTGTACAGGTAGACGCAGAGACAGGTAGATCGCTGATAGTGATAATGTTGGGAGGAAAGTTTTGTTATATATGTAAATAAATACTTCGTGTTTGTTAGAGAAAACGAGGTCGAAATCAGCGAAAATCCTTTAATCTTAAAAACTGATTGTTTAAAAGCAATAAACACACCTACGGATATTTTGGCGATCTTGGGGCGTTTATAATCTATCTCGCGAGCTTATAAACTATCGAAAAATTGTGACCTACAACAAACCATTTACAATTTATCGCATTATTTTTCGATAGTTTATAATCTATCCATGGCAAACTGACAAATTGTGAACTGGGGGTCTACTTCCTAAATCCGTATCGAAGATACGATCCGTCCGCCGTATCGAAGATACGGGGCCGTCCGAAAGTAATTAATCCAATCCGTCAAAATAAGTGTAAAATTAAAATTTTCGGATGGACAAAAACACATCGGGCGTAGGGACAACTAAAATTGTGTTGTCATTCATTCTTAGTTCGGAAACCGAACTAATCTTATGTCCGTAAGTGATAAGGAGTAGGAAACGCCCGTAACTTCGGCTGAAACTACGGACTTCGTGTTTAGGGAGTAGACGACCAACTTAGAAAAAGGCGTGGTTGGTCACAGTTCTAAGTTAGAACATAACCAAACCCTTTTGGTCGGAGTGCCCTGGCTTTGTTACTGAGACCTACCGCCAAGACCTACCAATCAGGGACGGTTCACAATTTTACGAGTGATAAAATTGGGCAGATTGTGAACCCTGTCGGCAAGTGCAGGTTCGTTCACAATTTGACATGAATAGATTATAAACTATCGAAAATTGATACGTTATATTGTAAGCAGTATGGTACAGTTTACAATCTCGCGAGATAGATTATGAACAAATGGCGTTCACAATCACACGGTGACGTTATTCAAAAAACAAGAAGGCAGCGTTAGTTCCGATTTTAAACCCGCGCCAAAAGGACCTTGCATGTCTGCCGTTGAAGTATTCTTGAGGAGATTGACATTTCCCGTAATTAATATTCAAAATCTAGTCGCAATCTCATCTCTGCGACAATCGAGTATCAAAACTTGTCAAAAATGTAGGGAAATTATAGGTATGACGGAGAAGGTTCATCTATCTCATTATTGTCAGCCATATTTTAACTACTGTGGCCGTACTATGGGTAGTGTTGGTTATTGTGCAATAGAAAAACTGTTTGTAGTTCAAATCTAATTATAATTCACGATCAAGTTAATCACACTAGGTACACTACTATACGGAACACGCCATAGTTTCTAAACGTGTTCACTGCTCGACAGCCACCGACAAACTCTGCTTAACTCCAAAGACCAGTCGACGAGCGTTATGTTGTAGACTCTGTCGAGCGCCGCTTGGTGGCGCTGGCGTCTCGATTAGTCAAACGACGACTAACGTATTTCCGACAGGTATTTTTGACATATTGAGACTGAGATCAGAGCGGCAATTCCAGTAACTTTAAGAACCTTCGCATTCTAATCTCAGTCACAATCTGTCCAAAATTGTATAGCGTTTACCTACATTTTTGGCATTTGATTGTCGCTGAGATGAGATTGCGACTAGATTTTAAACGTTTTTAATTACGGGAATTGCTCCTCAAATCTTCCGAGTTCTTATAACTAGGCAAGTGGTGTAGGGGGATTTTGATCGACATTCTAAAACAGCTGACCAGCTATTTTCATGCAATAAAGTAAAATGTGATTGGAACAGACAGAGGTCAAAGATCCAGAGAGTGCTCATTATCACAAATCGCTGACCTATCACCTAGAATCACCAGTTTGACATTACCTATTCTGGATTTGACCTAGGAACGTCACTTGTTTGCATCGATAGCAGTCACCTGACATCTTGATAGCCAATCACGCACCTGTTTGTAATAAAAATCGATTTGTTTGTGCTATTTTTATCTTCAAAGCCGTTGGAAAGACGACATGAACAACTAGACTGAAACAAGGCAAGAAATAAAAATTCTAGGGATATTTTCACAAAAGGACCAACCAGATTTGTTGGTCATTTCTCAGTAGCAGCCCGGAGTCTGGATTTGTGACCGGTTGAAGGCTATAGGCTCGCCCTCTGTTACATGGGACTTAAACATAACCGGTGAAATGTAGGTAGCCTATGACCTTCCTCTAGATTTGGGCTATCAAATGCAAAAATAATTTTTCAAATCCGACTGTTAGTTCCAGAGATTACCCCCCACATAAAAACTTACGAACAAGTAAATTTTACCTCTTTATAATATTTATTAGAATAGATTATAGTCATGGTTCTATTAGAACGCCTTTTATATCAACGTTCATTGGACAAGCGCTCACTCACGTGTATCAAGTCTAATGAATCAACATGTGTTAAGGAATAGGACGTTTCATTATCATGCGTCTGACCCTGTCGCGCGACCTCCACCGTCCTTAGTGCGTCTGCGCACTGCTTCCGATCAGAATTCGAGAAAATATGATACAATCGAGTTTGGATTTGCGCCCGGTTGATGGCAATAGGCTCGCCCCATATTATAAGAATACATATCTGGCGAAATGTGGCTGTAGTACCTACAGGAACACCTCTGACTAATCCTTCGAGATAATACAGGTTGTTGATGATACGGTTAATCCCCACCGAAATGTATGGTGAAAATTCCACGCATTGATGCCGAAAATATATGCTTGCACTTGATACGATCCCCAATTATAAAATTGTAAATTTTAAAGTTGCCACTGGCAATAAATTATCATGCCATGTTTTGAAAGATCCAACCACATCCCGAACGAAATGTAATGAGGAAATTCCACGCATTGTTTCCGAAAAGGTCGGATGCAATGCACAAATTGCAGATTAATCCCCAATTTTATGATTGAAAGTTGCTGTTGACGCAATTATCATGCCATATTTTGAACGATCCAATCACAATATAAGACAGCCCTTATGCCCTTAACACTATGGTGATAATTATAATATGTATAGCTATTTGTTTGTTGTTTTTATTTGAACGCGCTAATTTCCGGAAGTACCAGACGAATTTGATTATTTTTGCATTTGGTAGCCCAATTCTTGAGGAAGACTACAAGACTATATAAAAAAAACTAAGTTAGAAAGAACGCTAGGCGAAATCGAAGTAATGGCGCGGGCGGGCGATGCGATGCGACGCGGTGAGTCGGGGGCCGAAATTACACGCGGACAAAGTCGTGGGCAGAAGCGTGTACAAAATATAGCCAGCCAGAGATCGGATCTTGATACAATACTCGGATCAGTGTACCAAATAAACGGATAAAAAACTCATTTCGCGATTCCGTTCCATAAGCCTATTGAGATTTACTACCAGCCGCTGACATTCGCCCAGAACGATTCAGTATACAGCCCGAATAACTTAAAATATTCCGCACCCTGTATGTGTTCCCAGATTTTTCATGTAAAAGTACTTCGTTTTAGTTGGGAGGATTCTATCATTTATGCAAAGCCAGGGCGGCCTTATTCAGAACTAGCGACCCGCCCCTGCTTCGCACAGTTTATACGACTTAACAAGTCATCGAGATTTCTTTATTATACGTAAGTTTATTTAACATAAACCTTCCGGAATAAATTCTCTAAATAATGGTGAAAGCTGCATCAAAATCCGCTCAGTTTAGGAGAACAACGCCGCACCACAGGGAAACACGAAAAGCGACTTTAATACATAATCCAGATGAACAGGGGATTAACTCCAAAAACGCTATTTTCAGGAGAGCGATTTGAAGTTTTCAAATCAATATATCTGCGTCTGGGCGCTCCTTGCGTGGCTCCGCATCGCTGCCAATGCGGTGATGGTCTCGACTGCCTCGGAAAACATGGCCTATCCTGCAGTAAGAGCGCAGGCCGGATAGCACGGCACGCCAGCATCAATGACATCATCCGTCGTGCTCTTGTCACCGCCGGGGTGCCAGCTGTTTTAGAACCCAATGGCTTAGCACGCGACGATGGGAAGAGACCAGACGGAATTACCATTATGCCTTGGAAGGTAGGTAGGCCTTTGGTTTGGGATGCAACATGTGTCGACACCCTTGCGCCATCCCATCTTCCTAGCACGTCAGGCTGTGCTGGGGCGGCTGCTGCAGGTGCGGAAAACCTCAAACGGCGCAAATACTTCAATCTTATTGGGACTTATATATTCGAGCCGTTTGGGGTTGAAAAACTTGGGCCATGGGGTCCGAGTGCCCACTTAGTTTTTCGAGACATCGCCAGGCGGTTGGTCGACTCCACACGTGACTAGAGGGCTGGCCTATTTTTTGGCCAAAGAATCAGCATTGCCATACAACGTGGCAATGCTGCCAGCCTTTTGAGCACTTTTCCTATTGACAGCGATGCGGATGAATTTTTTGATGCCCTCTGATTATTTCCCCTCCTTTTTTATATACTTGTACATATTATTATTAATATATTTCTATTTCTATAAGTAATTCGTTAACCTCACCTACATATTTTTAAAACTTACTTTATTGGCAACGTTTTTGTTTACTTCACGTCTTTCTATATTTTGCTATTAAAAATAGAAACACTGCAGACAGGAAAATAATACCTTTTTACACAAAAAATGTTATTAATTTTAAAATTTAAATGATAATGATCACGATTAACACTTTTCAATCGAGAAAGACTTGCACTAAATTCAATAAAACTTTTGTGAACATAGTAGTATCACTTTTTAATGAATACAGCGTTTTTCAAGCATACGACTGTGTTGATCAAAGGTACGGGTAAAAAAGTGCAAAAAAGGCGAAGATACTACCCCCACCCCCCATCCCGCCAATTTGACGTCATGAAGTCATACAACCACATTCATTGGAAAGACCGCATGTTTTTTTAGTAGGACCTTATTCATCCAAAGGAACGATATGTAGATAGAATGTATGTTGCAGTACAATATCTTTGTGCTGTGTCTACAATCTACATCGCAATCTTATGTTCTTTATCGCACGTTCAATATCTATTAAATGTTTCTACTATCTGTGATCAGCACGTAGTCGTTAGTATATAAGATGCACCTTTGGATAATTATAACCAGACTATACTACATCTTTTGTCTCATTTATACCTAATCATATACTGCCAAGAAGTTTGGCAAATTGGTGACCCCGACGAACGAATACGCAGCAAGAAACATGGCACAATCACCGTGCAAGGCGAACATAAATCAGCAAGGGACACTTGAAGTAGCTGCTGGCACCTCGGTTTTATCCCGCATTCCGGAATTTTGGAAAGACCAACCAAGATTATGGTTCACGCAACTAGAAGCCATATTAACACCACATTATCACTACAGGACCACCCGTCGCAGCTCGGGCAAGACCATTACCTCCAGAAAAATACGACATAGCCAAAAAGGAATTTCAAAATATGATAGAACTCGGAATTTGCCGACCGTCAGATAGCCCATGGGCAAGCCCATTACATATGGTAAAAAAGAAAAATGGCGAATGGAGACCGTGCGGAGACTATCGAATGCTCAATAGCACGACAGTACCGGACAAATACCCACTACCAAGATTAACTGACTTTACATACATATTAGAAAATAAGAAGATACTAAGCAAGATAGATATACGCAAAGCATACCACTGTATTCCTGTTAAAGATATAGAGAAAACAGCCATCATCACACCTTTCGGACTTTTTGAGTACTTAAGAATGCCTTTCGGATTACGCAATGCGGCACAAACATTTCAACGATTCATGGATTCCTTATTTAGAGATTTAAATTTCGTATTTATATTTGTAGACGACTGTCTCATCGCATCGGACAACGAAGATTTGCATTATCAGCATTTAGAAACGGTTTTCAAACGTTTACACGAGAATGGAATAACCATTAATCTCGAAAAATGCGAATTTCTCAGAAGGGAAATAGATTTCTTAGGTTATCATATAACGAGCCAAGGAATACAACCTACCGAAGAAAATTACAAAGCAATCATGGAATTTCCCAAACCGAAAACAATTCAGGAATTAAGAAGATTTTTGGGCATGGTCAATTTCTACAGAAGTAATATTCCACGCGCAGCGGAAAATCAAAGAATTTTAAACGAATATCTACATGGTCAAAAAAGAACGATAATTCACCTGTTCCTTGGACAACGGAAGCAGACAAAGCTTACGAAAAATGCAAGGAAAGCATGAAAAACGCAGTATTAACAGCGCATCCTTCCCGCAACGCATCACTAGCGCTCATGACCGACGCTAGTGCTACTTGCGTTGGTGGAGTTTTACAACAAAAATCCGGACGTAATTGGGAACCATTAGGATTTTTTTCACAAAAATTGAGCGAAACTCAACAAAAATATTCTACGTTTGACAGAGAGCTGTTAGGAATATACATGGCCGTCAAACATTTTCACAGATTAATCGAGGGAAGAGAATTTACAATATTTACGGATCACCGATAACGATACACCGCGACGGGTCCGGCAGTTAGATTTCATTTCACAATACAGTACCAACATCCAACACATAAACGGACGTGACAATATTACCGCCGATGCCTTATCTCGAATAGAGGAAATATACGTGCCATCACCTATCGATTACGCTGAATTGGAAAAATGTCAATCAACAGATAATGAACTAAGTAAATTACATGACAATAAAAGATTAAAATTCAAAAACATTACGCTTCCGGGTTCCACAATAAACATCACCTGCGACACGTCTACTGGAAAAAGCCGCCCCTACTTACCAAGGCATTTTCGCAAACAAATTTTCGATACCATTCATGGTATGAGCCATCCAGGAAAAAGAACTACGAGAAAAATGATAACCCAAAGGTATTTATGGCCGTATATGAACAAAGATATCAATAATTGGTGTAGATCATGTATAGCCTGCCAAAAATCAAAAATACAACGACATACGATATCACCTCCTGGTACATTTATGACAGCGCAACGTTTTGAACATTTACATATTGACATCGTCGGACCACTTCCGATTTCACAAGGGAAGAGATATTTAATCACAATCATAGATCGTTGTACGTCATGGCCCGAAATTTTTCCGGTAGAAGATATAACTGCAGAAACAGTAGCCAAGACACTTTTCGAAGGATGGATTACTCGTTTTGGATGTCCATTGCGCATTACTACGGATCAAGGCCGACAGTTTGAATCAAGAATATTTGAGTCACTCTCACAATTTTTGGGAATACATAAAATTAGGACAACACCTTATCATCCGCAATCCAATGGAATGATAGAGAGATTTCATAGAACTTTAAAGGTAGCGTTAATGACAAGAGAATCCAACGAAAATTGGTTAAAAGAAATCCCAACAGTTTTACTCGGGTTGCGGAGTAGCTTGCGAGAAGACACAGGTTATAGTTCAGCAGAGATGACATATGGAACGCCAATACGACTCCCTGGAGGATTTTTTGAGTCATCAGCAGCACAGTTATCAACGTACGAAGAATTTGTAAAACAAATTCAAAAGGACATCACACAAATGACATCAATTCCGAAAAGAAAAAACCATAACCAAGCTATATTTGTGCATCCCGAACTCAAAGAATGCTCACACGTATTTGTTCGGTGTGATAGAATGAAGAAAGCCCTGACACCGCCGTATGAAGGACCCTACCCAGTAATTAGTAAAACAGATAAAACATTTTGCATTAGAATTAGGGATAAAGAGACAGTGATATCAATTGATAGATTGAAACCAGCATTCATGATCAATGACGAATCAAACTACGTGCCAGATTCAAAGGATTGCGACAGACATTCACACACGTACACTACACGATCGGGACGTAAAGTAAAGCCAGTAGTACGTCTATAAAAAATCGCTGATAGAAGCAAGTTATTCGTATATATATTAACATAGATCTTAACATATACCATTAATTCACAACTACTCGTAACAGCAAGACATCTAAAATAGGAAATCAAAGTTCTAAGGACCAGATAACATACAATACGGACAGTTGCCTCAATCAAAACGAAGCGGACAAACTCCGTAACCTGATCCAGGAGGACTTACGGTGGACAAGAAATGTTGCAATGGGACAGATTATTTTAACAATCGGTGCGATCCTAATTTACGGCATAATGAAAACACTGGACAGAAGAATGAAGAGTTTAACGGAAAAAAATAATAAACACTCGTGCAACAGCTAAGTCAAAATTACAGACGTCAGCAAATCACACCACAACAGGCGTCATCAAATTCCACCGCGTACAATAGCATTATTATTTATATACATCAGCAAATAACTAGTAAGGTCTAGATCAAATTTATATTGTAAACACTATTACCATAATATTTATTTTTTCTTTTAAAGGGGGGTGTACTGTTGCAGTACAATATCTTTGTGCTGTGTCTACAATCTACATCGCAATCTTATGTTCTTTATCGCACGTTCAATATCTATTAAATGTTTCTACTATCTGTGATCAGCACGTAGTCGTTAGTATATAAGATGCACCTTTGGATAATTATAACCAGACTATACTACATCTTTTGTCTCATTTATACCTAATCATATACTGCCAAGAAGTTTGGCAAAATGTACATAGATTGGCAACCGCATGTGACTATCGTATGACCCTCATCATTATCATCTTTCAGCCGAAGACGTCAAACACTGTACAAAGGCCTCCACATAGCAGCGCCACAATGTCAAGTCCTGAGCTTTGCGAATTAATAATATATGTGACCTTTCCAACCTTCAAAGGACCGTTTTTTTCGCTTTATTAAAATATTTACCAATTTATGTTGATAAAGTGTGTAAATGTCTGCGTCCTGTAAACGAAAAGAATCAATGATTGTCCGATTCACATAAACTGATTCAAGGTGCAACAAACTTTTATTCCTACCTAGTATATAATTATGTATGTGAATTCTGACAGTTCGTCCAACTTCTATACATATAAAACACATAATATCATGTTGGCACAAAAGTAATGAGACACTTGGTTTACGTTTTGTATTTTTTATTATGATTACAATACAATATTACTAGTAGTAGTTAGTACTAGAATAGGTAGATCACTTTGCAAACAAAATTCAAAAATAGAATTATTTTTAACGCTCTGTTCCACGAGAGAGCTACATTATTAGTAATCTGTGGATCACACGGCGCGGCGTCACACGGGCTCGCACCTATCCGAACAAGCAGGAGCACAGATTACACATAATCGCTCAAAGCATATTCAAAGGAGTCCTGTGACTACCTGTGCGTCTGACATTCCCATCATGTAAACCGATGCTGTTGCTAAATGGAGCGATGGGGCCACGGGAACAGGGATCATTTGTGATCACATGATATAACATTACCTGTTAAAATTATACCAATATTTTGTAACAATATAATTTAAAAGAGTATCCATGGAGTTTCTTACCCGTTCTTCTCCATAGGAACCTACGACGCTTTGGAATAGGCAACCGGCTTCATCTTTCTGACTGACCAACTCTTTTGACAATTCAAAAGTGCCTGTAAATGGTTTAATTGAAAAAATGCTTTGAGTAGGAGTTTGAATTAGACATAAGTAAGAAACATAAGCCTCATGTTCCTCGTATTCAATCATTATAGAAAGAAAAGTTTGGAAGGTAATCAAATTGGTAACGAAAATGTAATTTTAAGGATACAGGTTTCTTGTGGTCATCGTCTTAGATAAGCTTCAAAGACAAAATAGCATAGCCTGAATTAAACACAACCATCTAGATAGGCTACTGTCCAAGTTAACTCCATTATTATCAGTTTCGAGGCCCAAATAAACCAACTTGCATACCTGATCGAAATCATTTAAAAAGAAAATGTCCCCGACTGCCCAGAGTGGAACCTAAAGATAAGAATGATAGTAGGATTTAATAAAAATTGAATCTAGATTTTATCTCTAGGAAGACCACAAACAAACTCTAAGATAACAACGTTGTATTTTGTTAAAATCCACGTCTTTGTTTGGCACAGTTACAGATCCAGACATAATTATTGGAGGCCATTAAAACTGTTTAAAAAATAAACTAATACACTATGCCCGACAGAATCGCATATACAAGCATTTGTTTTATTTTTAATGATCACTATTTGGCAGCTTCTGCAGCGCATAAATTTTGTACCGAAGAAAGGTGAATTAAATAAGTAACAAATTGTAATTCTCATTCAATGGAAAATTAGCATGTTTTGTGTTTGTTCCAGCATTTAAGTGGTCGTTCAATGAAGTTTATTTGGCTGTAAATATTTTGTTGGCTGGTGTTATTACCCAATCATCATCAGCCATTGTCCCATGTTACTTGGGGTCGACGCAACACGTTTTCTTCTTCCATTCTCCTTTGTCACCCGTCACGCTATCATTCACTCCCTTCTCTTTCATATCATTCCTTACACCATCCATCCATCTTTTCTTTGCCTTCCTCTTCCTCTCATAATCAGCCCATAATGTTCCCACTGCTGGGACACAGGCCTCTTCTCTGTGAGAGGGAGTGGGCCGTAACCCACCACGCCGGCCCAGTGTGGGTTGGTAGACGTCACATGTCTTAAAATTTTTGGTTCTAGGTCGTGCCCCAGTTTCCTCAAAACATTTTTCTTTGCCGTTTTTAGAGCAGTCAGTGGTGATGAAATAATTTACACAAAGTAAAGCACCTGTCAGGGTTCGAACTCACGACCTAAAACTCGTAAGTCGCGGGCGTTACCACTGGACCACTACTGTTCGTGGTGTTATTACCTAAATTAAATATAAAGTCAAAGCAGATTCTTTTCTAGTTTGTCTTCATGACAGACTCCAATTTTACGATCTTTTAGATCATCAAAGTAATAACAACCCTCATCTGTCTGCTAACTTTAAAATACCTTATTTTAATTTACAGCTTTCGTGACCCGTGACCGTATGAAAGTTCAGGAATGTTTTGCAAAGTGCAGAAAATAATTCCACGGGAAAAATTAAGTAAAGATTTCCTGGAAGGACTTGGGGAAGCCCTTTGCCCAGCAGTAGGACAGTAAAGGCTAATTAAAAAGAAATAGCTTCGTCCAAGCGACAGCACTACCAACAGTAAACTGTAATCGCACCAAAACAATGCAGCGACACTGGGTTATTCAGATGGCAATGTATACTAATATATGTTTACCGCTGTTCTCATGGCCCCTCGCCAACATCGATGCGTATAACATTCTCGTGAGAATTACTAACTTGAGCGGAGTGAGCGCTGTGAGCACAAGAGCGTTCACTTCAACTTCCTTATCGCATGTTATTGGACGACAAATTAAATACAATCCCCGCGAAAACTGGTTACGTAAGCAGCGGCAACTCCCGCGCGCGGAATACGCGCGAAATGAACTTATGACCCCGCTCACAAAAAATAGTCTAGTAATATTTTTATCAACTGCACTCACTTGGGTGCAAATGAGTTAAATGAGGCAGGTACAATTGCATTCGGAATGCAACAAAAAAAAAGTCTTACAAAAAAACCTGTAGACTCAAAATTTGCGTTACTCGTGGAGATCATTTTTATGACTTTTTTTTTTATTAAGATCAGTTCTAGGCCTCTGCCTCGAATTTTGCGGGCAGCGGCGCGGCGGCGGCGGCGGCGCGGGAGCGGCAGGATTTTATGCGTAAAATTAAATGGACCGGACCTCGAAAACAGCGGCGCGGCAGCAGGGCGGGAGCGGGCGACGAGCGGTGCACTCCAGTCAAGCGGTGACCGCCGCGCGTCCGCATTGATAGTGCTGCGCAATTTATTTTTGTGACGTATCGAAATGTCCTCGGACGTGCAGGAACAAATTTTTTCAGCTATTTTTGATAGGACACCGATATGGAACAACAAAGATGTGAACCACAAAAATAGGAGGCTAATTAATCAGTTATGGGAAGAAATTAAAAACGAACTAAATATTGAAGGCAAATATAAAAATGTTTTATTATGTTAATAAAATAACTAGTAATTAATGGGATTATCTACAAAATATTCTTGTTGTTCAGACATTTCGTTCGCGAACAAAAACAAATATCTCGACGACACAACACTATGCTGCTATAGTGCCGCGCGATCTGCCCGCTGGTTTCGAGAACGGGTCTGCGTTGCCCGCGCCGCTCCCGCGCCGCCGCCGCCGCCGCGCCGCTGCCCGCAAAATTCGAGGCAGAGGCCTTATTGAGGGAATTTATGACGGAGAGGTAGCTTGTTATCCGGAGAAAGAACGAGCTTCGTGACCCTGAAAACTATCTAACAACTAAGCGACATCGCGGGCACAGCTAGTAACTTTATAAGTCTACTAACTGTTGCCCGCAACTTCGTCTGCGTGTATTTTTTATTTCATCATTTTTAATAGAAATATCCAGGGTGCAAAGTAGCCTACGTCCTTCTCAAGGTTACCCATCTGTCAAATTTCATAACAAACAGTTCAGTGATTTAGGCGTGAAATGTTGACAGACAGACAGAGTTACTTACATATTTAGTATATTAAATAATATCTACAAGATGTAACATAAATAACGCACAACCTCTTAAGGGATCATTGTACTCATCATTATGAACAACTTTTACTATGGGACCAAACCTGAAATCGCGAAAAAAAAATCAACTGCAGGCAGCTGTACCCTACATTTTGAAGAGTTACGCGAACATAAATGTAGGGAGCAGCTGATTTTTTTTCGCGATTTCAAGTTTGGTCCCATAGTAAAAATTGTTCATAATGATGAGTACAATGACCCTTTAAGAGGTTGTGCGTTATTTATATTACATCTTTTATAAGGCCCTCCACATTTCTCGTCTTATATCTAAGAAAGTTCACAATTCTCGGTCTATTTATATGCGTTTTATCACTCACGCGCGGCATGTGCGTGTGTGTACGACGAGTGATCGTTCTTGTCATTTTGTAATGCCCGTCCTCCACAAACACTGTCCGAGATGACTGATGTATGTATGTATTCTGTTTTATCTTAAGGAAACACCTTTTTAACATATAGTGAGAACCATGCCAGAAAATATTCGGATATAATTAATACCTTTGACTTGATACCTACAGAAAACTATAGAATTCGCAAACTTATAATTTTATTCATGTCCCGAATGAGCCCAATTTGAAAGAGCTAGAAAAACATTTCAACCCCTAGACTTTTTGCACTGTGGATTAGACGCCTGCGCAGCGCCAGCATATAATACATATATGGGAACATAACTTATGAAGTAAGTACAAGCCGTATGGTATATCCCATCGGCAAAAGTGACTATCTTCTAGACAAAATTTCAACCCCTATTTATCCCTTTTAGGGGATGCATTTTCAAAAATCCTTCCTTAGTGCTCACTTTCGGTATACAGGGTCAAATTAAATTAGCTAGCGAAACTCCGCCGACGTGATGGGTATCGATATCTAAACGCAACAAAATAAATTAAATCTGAGATATCGATAACCATCACGTCTGTGAAGTTTACACAAAAAAATAACTTTTTTTTTTAATTTGCAGAATTGAAAACATATATTTTTTAACTTTCAGCATCATGAAAAAATCTAACAATCTTAAAATAATAATAATAATATGTACAAGTATATAAAAAAGGAGGGGAAATAATCAGAGGGCATCAAAAAGTTCATCCGCATCGCTGTCAACAGGAAAAGTGCCCAGAAGGCTGCCAGCATTGCCACGTTGTATGGCAATGCTGATTCTTTGGCCAAAAAATAGGCCAGCCCTCTGGTCACGTGTGGAGTCGACCAACCGCCTGGCGATGTCTCGAAAAACTAAGTGGGCACTCGGACCCCACGGCCCAAGTGTTTCAACCCCAAACGGCTCGAATATATAAGTCCCAATAAGATTGGAGTATTTGCGCCGTTTGAGGTTCTTCGCACCCGCAGCAGCCGCTCCAGCACAGCCTGCCGTGCTAGGAAGATGGGATGGCGCAAGGGTGTCGACACACGTTGCATCCCACACCAAAGGCCTACCTACCTTCCAAGGCATTATTGCCATTCCGTCTGGTCTCTTCCCATCGTCGCGTGCTAAGCCATTGGGTTCTAAAACAGCTGGCACCCCGGCGGTGACAAGAGCACGACGGATGATGTCATTGATGCTGGCGTGCCGTGCTATCCGGCCTGCGCTCTTACTGCAGGATAGGCCATGTTGTCCGAGGCAGTCGACACCGACACCGCATTGGCAGCGATGCGGAGCCACGCAAGGAGCGCCCAAACGCAGACAAGTAGCGAGCCGGAAGGTGGTGTCACCCAGCATAGTGCCTATGTTGGGTGACGGTAGCGCCTGAAGCCAGAGGCCCGATTCCCACTCCCCCACAGCCAGCAGGCGGGCACGCTCAGCAGTATTGGTGGTCGTATTAATTATATTATTCGGTCGTATTAATTAGATTATTATTAAAAAATAACTGATTTTTGAACTGATATAATTTAAGTGACTACACCTATTGGCGATTGATGACCCACAAAAAAACATCATCAAATGAATTACTTTTTTGTTCAATCATGTTAAGATATCGATAACCATCACGTCTGCGGAGTTTCACTAGCTAATTTAATTTGACCCTGTATAAGGAACTCTTGTGCAAAATTTCATGCTGCTAGACCCAGTGGTTTAGGATGTGCGTTGTTTGTCAGTGAATGGATTTAAGATTTTAAGTAGATGACTTACCGAATTGATGTGGCCTACAAATGCCCAGAAATTATTCTTCAAGTGTGTCATCTATACATCTGTACAAAGAAATATAAGTGTCTGTTTGTAATGTCAAAATAACAGTTTTTTACTAAATGCATATGAACGTATAAACGGTATCTATAACAAAAAAAAAAAAAAAAAATATTTTTGCCTGCCTGTCGGTGTGTCTGTCTGTCTGTTTGTTCGGCTAATTTCCGAAACGGCTGGACCGATTTTGACGGGACTTTCACTGATAGATAACTGATGTTATAAGGAGTAATTTAGGCTACTTTTATTTTAGAAAAAGAATTAGGGTTCCGCGCAAAAAAAATAAAACCCAGGAAATTGTGAACAACATCCCATTCAAATAGGGAAGTATTGACATCCACGCGGGTTTCCTGTTACCATTTTTCAGACAATTTGCCACTTAGATACTGAACATTAAAAAAAAAAACTTTTTACAAGTTCGATACTATTCGTATCTAATAAAACGTGTGTAACCTACTGAAACAATATAAACAGTACCTATAACACAATAAATTGACATTGGCACTCGCTAACGAGAACGTTTGCAAACAAGTGCCAATTGAATTTAATTCACCTATAGTAGGTAAGTAGGTACTGCCATTTTATCATGTTCATGTTAACTCTGATGACAGCAACGCAATCAACATGTGCGCACGAGTTGATTGCGTTGCTGTCATCAGAGTGGAAATGGTTACCATAGACGCGCACCTAGGGTAAGCCTTTCGGAATTTGAAAAGTCCTGACAAAATCCGAACATACTTTTAATCGTAGTTTTTTCAGTAATCGTTTAATAATATTTATTTACCGCAAAATACGGACAAATGACAAGGCCTGACAAAGTCCGGGAAGTGGACCAAAAAGCCGGACATATCCGGACTAAGCCGGACGGATGGTAACCCTACGCGCTCATACCATGATTGTATTATCTGTTCACAATCGTCACTTCTCTAGGATTCCCAGGAGCTAGACCACCACCTCTTAAAGCAGTATTATTGTAATCTTACTTCAGTGTGGGAAAGAGATCGAGCTAGACGTCCTGTATAGCTCCATTTCTTTCTCACACTGAAGTAACATTAAAATAATACTGCTTTAAGAGGTGGTGGTTGCCCCCCTGTTGTGTGTATGTGACTTACATATACGTACACCCGGGGTTATTGTTAAAACTGGGGAAAATTCGTAGGTTGCTTAGTATATCGTGAAAGAACTTATCTTCGAAGCAAAATGTTACTTAGTTCGATAATTGTTGATTTCGTTCAAGATTTTTATATTTCCAATGTTTTTAACTACGCCACAACTCGTCTCTTAACATTGTAAAAGTAACAAAAAAAAAATTGTTTGTCACAATCACGAAGACTAGAAACAATGTTACTAGGTAGGTTAACAAAGATACATCTGCAAGTGATACCTAACAGTTCCTACCAACCAACCAACGCAAACCAACCAACAAATTTAAACTGTTCTCTTGACCACAATAACCACAACGTTTAAATTTAAGTTCCTATAATAGTAAATAAACACTATAATGTGTACCTCTCGAATGTCTTATGTTACATTACACAGTGCGACATAAGAAAAAATGCTCCAAGTGTCTTAAGTCGGACAGTTACACTTAAGGGCTTGGTCAGGATTGGTCGCTAATTTATACTTTGTTATTATCGATTTAACGGTATAATCTTCGTTTTTCTGAAGGCCTACCTAACGTTATTACCATAATCGTAAAAGCGTTGACATTGACGTCTTGTGTGTGTACGGAGGTCGACATCCGAAAGGTTAACATCACACTCATAAAACCAAGCATCATTACGTTACTAGCAGCGCCCCGCAGTTTTACCCGCATAAATCTCGATCCCGTAAGGATATTGGGATAAAAAGTATCCTATGTGTTAATCCGGGTTATATACTATCTGTGTGCCAAATTTC
This sequence comes from Fissipunctia ypsillon, assembly GCA_947568875.1. Classification (NCBI taxonomy): domain Eukaryota; kingdom Metazoa; phylum Arthropoda; class Insecta; order Lepidoptera; family Noctuidae; genus Fissipunctia; species Fissipunctia ypsillon. The sequence goes on along the minus strand of OX387659.1, from coordinate 5,245,347 downwards.
ATCCAAATCCGTTCGGTAGTTTTTGCGTGAAAGAGTAACAAACATCCATCCATCCATCCATCCTCACAAACTTTCGCATTTTTGTTATAATATTATGTTAGTAAGATTACATATTATCAAAGTTCAATAGGTAGGTACTTACATAAAATTTAAGCTGTTAGAAAAATAACGCTTTCCAGAAACCCAATATTACGTGAAACCTTTCTCATTTCGAAAGAATCCAAATCACATACTTAACAACTAACTTAGGGATGAACTAAAGATAAACCATTTTTTGTCGAAACCCAATCTCGGGTTCGGATCACAGAGAAAATCCTACTGAGGACGGTATTGTACCTTTCAGGAGTCATCCTACTTTGAAAATGTCGCTTTTCAAAATGATTCTGTCTGAAAAACAGATTGTATTAACACTTTTTTTGGACAAAAGGGTCTTTACATTTATATGGATTAAGGTAAAGAAAACTAGGCTTACACTGACTTGGTCCTTTTTCACAGACGAACCTCTGCTGGATTGATTTAGCCTGTCCAATGTTTTAAGAGAAAAAAATAAACTGAGTACTATTTTACAGCTTTGCTTATCTGCAAAGCCTTAGGCCTCGTTTACGGAGACGCGGGGCGACGCGCGTCACGTGCGGTGTGGCGTCTCGCGGCGCGTCGGACGTTTTTTTCAGTTTACAAACAGGCGGCGCATGCTGCAGCCCATGTCATCTCATCACACGCGCAAACACAATCATAATATGGCAATGTATGATATTATTCGTCCCGGGCCCCGCCGCGGGTGCCGCTACGTTTTACCGTGAACGTAGAATTGCAGGAATAGCTGGCCGCAACGCTGCGTGCGCCGCTGCGATAAACGTCTCGTGTAACGCGGCGATGCCATCCAAATCTCTTCTCCGTAAACGCTCTCATACAACGCCAGATGTTTGAATTTAGTGCGGGCCGCGCCGCCCAACGCAACGCGCGACGCCCCGCGTCTCTGTAAACGAGACCTTACTATCAAACTCGTCTTTTGGCATCCACAGTGTCAGTTTAATCAGTGCTAAAGCCCGTAAACTGACATTACTTTGTACTATTGCAGTAGATAGCCTTACCTCCATTTTCAACAAAATTCCTAAACCAAACCCGATACAATCATGCTAAAAAACCTCATCAACGCACCCCAACATACATGCTTTCTAATACCTAATATTGAAGTTTCCGTGTAAGTATTAATAATATCAATGAAAATGTACGTAACTTCCTCGTGTAAGTCAAGCTGTTAATAAACCCATGATGACCTTGATTTTTTTGATCATGCGCAAAATGTACTGACTTTATTTTTTGAAAGCGTCGGGACGGAGAGGGACAGCATTGCCTGCCCGACTCTTTTCAGCCCAGTATGGACACCCTGTAGGAAAGAAATAGGAGAAAATAATTAATAACTAGACATGCTAAGGCATAAACATAAAAGTATACCAACGCCTACTCCCATGGGGGTTGGCAGATATTACAGAGCACATGCTACGTTTCATACATACTCATTACAATGAGGTTTAGCTATAGTTACAGTATTTTATCTTGTGGTAACCAAGTGCACAAACACGCTGTGAATGTGTGCGTGAAGACAAGTAGCGTCAGCACATAACACATACACACCCACTTCCAACTTTGCCCGTCTTTCGGACGGTACTGAGAGCTTCTCCACCTACACACACATTTACAGCGGAATTCTACATTTGGTTACCAAAAGTCAAGCGCGCGTAGGTTTGTGAGGTAAAAATGTTGTAGTACTTACATGCATACTTTTTTTTTTTTTTGTGGATGGGAAATCATCAAATGACTTCTCCCGCTCTGGGCGGAGCGGGAGGGCGTGTCAGACTTTTACTGACTAAAACCCACCCGTGTTCCTTCTGTTGCCTGTGCCGGGGCCACGGTAACTCTTTCGAACATCCCGCAACCCTAGAGTACATGCATCCTAAGGCCTGGTTTTCAGAATTGAGAATTTGAAGTTGACTGTTGAGAATCATCGTTTTTCGTTTAGGAGCTCGTGACTAAGTAATAACAGCCGCACGGGTCGATCCATTAGGTAAAGCTACGCTTGCCGGAGTTGGTCCGTGGATGGGTGACCATCTTTGCATACCGAGACTCCTCTGTGACACGGAAAGTCGTTGGTACCGGCTATCATTCGTGAATTTTTAACAGTCGTTACGGGTCGTCAGAAGCCAAGTCTGACAACCAGTCTTAACAAGGGGTACCTATCATATTACTCAGTTACTGGGTTGTGGAGATCGCCCTCAAGACTTTGTACGCCATTGTAAATCAGTGGTGTCTATAGGTACTCATTGCCAGTTAAAGGCTCCCACAGACAGGTGCGACGTGACAGTGCGACGCGATTCTGGTAAAACAATTTCCATGAAGTTTTCATTGAAATTGTTCAACTATAGTCGCGGCTTCAAATTGTTCTTACTTGTGTTTATTTAAAACTCTTTCAATTTAAAAAGAAACATCATAAGATAATCTTCAATAATCAACTCATCAACTTTTGACACACATTTGTTTATCTAAAACTTCTTTGTTAATCACTTGTCTAATCTTCATAAAATCGATCACCTGCGCCGCGTCTGTTATTCTTCCGTCGTTGTCTAAACAAGTCAGACTTATGAGTTAGTTGGATATTTCATTCAAAAATGTTCAAAAGACAGTTATTTCTGACTTTTCGTTTATGAACTTGGTACTACATTATGTTTTATGAGAATGGGTAGCAATAATTTTTGTTTGGATTGGAACTCATCGCTTACAACCATTTTCAAACGAATTGACTGAAGAAAAGTTTTCAAAATTGTTTGTTTTATCAGTTGCTCCAAAGTCTATTGTTATCTGTTCTAAAAATTCATTGTAAAATCCTAGCTAAGATTAGATCCTAAAATTGTTAATTAAATACTTACTCACCTACCATGTATCTAACGGGTGCATAGAACATAAGACCAAAAGAAGGAATAAGTAAATAAAGAACTAAGAATATATCTGCATATTTTTAAAGAAATGTCTAATAATAAATTAAGTAGCAATGTTCTCAAATTATATATTCTAATTACAGGCAGTATCACAGCACATACCTAGCTATCATCTTAATTCCGTTATCTATAAATCCGTCGACCACCCAGAGCAATGTTTACGTAATGCATCCGCACTGTGTAAACATCGCGATAAAGGCGCGTGCGCACGCCACCTGTACCGGACGCGTATTTCCATTTCCGTGTACATTAGGAGGCAGTACTGCCTTGAAACACGCACGGGTTTGTCGCACTAACTGCCTTTACAAAATCGTGTTCAATTCAAGGCACGTGTCCTCCAATCGCGCACGGATTTGCAACGCCATCTGTTCTTCCAAACACGTGTTCAAGGCGATGCATGGAACTTAAAAAATACTTAGAAAAATTTCGCGACCAATTTCGAGGCAGCGCTCGCCGGCCGCTGCCGCGGCACCGCTCGCTTCACTCGCTCGGCTCGCGCGTAGTAGACAGTTCTAACCTAACCTAACCTATCGAAAAATTAATGTATATAATACTGATTATTATGAATAAAAAGAAATCTCGTTTTGCTGTCGGTACATTCAAAACAAGTTTGACGTACCTGTGACGAGTTTACTATCCCTGTTGTGAATTATTTTGTCACTGTGGCAAGTTAACCAATATTTTTAAATGTGGCGAATTTTCGTTGTGGTGAGTTTACAATAACCCCCTAAATTGAACACGTGTTTAGAAGAACAGTTGGTGTTGCGAACCCGTGCGCGATTGGAGGACGTGTGCCTTGAATTGAACACGATTTTGTAAAGGCAGTTAGCGCGACAAACCCGTGCGTGTTTCAAGGCAGTAAACCTCCCTACTGCCTCCTAATGTACACGGAAATGGAAATACGCGTACCGGACAGTCGGCGCAAGATCTAGACGTGGCTAAATCAGGGTAAAGGTACTTAATATGGTGGTTAGTTATATTACACATAATAGAATATCAATTAATTAAAAAAAAAAGTTAAAATAGATGTATGCCAGCCATAACTCTAAAATTCATCCAGATGGCGCAAGGCCTATGGGCATTTTAAAAAACTGGACATTTTACAAAGTTCACATGTTGCGTTTAAACAATGAAAAACAATAAACATGATACGCTGTTACAAGATGAAATGGTTCTTAGCGTTTTAAGGCTCCCGCAGACAGGCGCGACGCGTCTCTCCTTGACTAATTTATATGAAAACTTCATGGAAATTGTTTTATCAGAATCGCGTCGAACCTGTCTGTGGGAGAGCCTTAAAAAGCCATGAACCATTTCATCTTGTGGAGCTTTAGCCTAAAGAAGCAGGTAAATAAATAAGGAATAACCAAATAACATATTTTTGCACACCAGTGACAATTTGGAAGACAGTAGGTAGGTAGTAGCTAGAACAGCAACATAAGAAAGTGTCGAAGTAACACTTGAACTTACAACTTCTTTATCTGGTACAATAAATTGTTGTTTTACACAATTTTCGCCCCTAAAATTTCAAGTAGCATAATCAGCCTATAATGTTCCCACTGCTGGGACACAGGCCTCTTCTCGGTGAGAGGGAGTGGGCCGCAATCCACCACGCGGGCCCAGTGCGGGTTGGTAGATGTCACATGTCTCCTCACGATGTTTTCCTTTACCGTTTTGAGAGCAGTGCTGATGAAATATTTCCCACAAAATAAAGCGCTTTGAACCTACAACTCGTAAGCCGCGGTCGTTACCAGCCACCACTGCAAATTTCAAGAGCCGAGACATGAACTGAGTTTTATTAAACTTGTCAAAGTTTTCCCTAAGTTTATACTCAGGGGAACTACTTCTACTTCATCCAGTTCAAATATACATATAGGAATGTACAGTACACGGTAATATTGAAATGTCAGTTTCCTGTATGCTAAGTGCTGAATTCATTCCTTTGAGATTTGATTTAGTCGAAAACTGACAAACCCGTGAGGATCGACAATCCGTTAAAGTTTAAAAGCCCCAGTGCTCTATGTGAGAATTTTGGCTATGTTTGGTTCCAAGCCCCAGTGCTCTATGTGAGAATTTTGGCTATGTTTGGTTCCAAGCCCCAGTGCTCTGTGTGAGAAACTTGGCTATGTTTGGTTCCAAGCCCCAGTGCTCTGTGTGAGAAACTTAGCTATGTTTGGTTCCAAGCCCCAGTGCTCTGTGTGAGAAACTTAGCTATGTTTGGTTCCAAGCCCCAGTGTTCTGTGTGAGAAACTTAGCTATGTTTGGTTCCAAGCCCCAGTGCTCTGTGTGAGAAACTTGGTTATGTTTGGTTCCAAGCCCAAGAGCTCGGTGTGAGAAACTTGGTTATGTTTGGTTCCAAGCCCCAGTGCTCTGTGTGAGAAACTTAGCTATGTTTGGTTCCAAGCCCCAGTGCTCTGTGTGAGAAACTTGGTTATGTTTGGTTCCAAGCCCAAGTGCTCTGTGTGAGAAACTTGGTTATGTTTGGTTCCAAGCCCAAGTGCTCTGTGTGAGAAACTTGGTTATGTTTGGTTCCAAGATGGGGCGAGCCGTTTGTCATAAAATGATAAACGATTTTATTTCTGTAAGGCCCACTTGCGTGAAAAACTTAACTCAGAGTTAGTTGCTAATACGAGGTTAAATTGACAGTTTGTCATACAATATTGTCAATTTAACCTCGTGTTAGCAACTAACTCTGAGTTAAGTTTTTCACGCAAGTTGGCCTTAGTAGGTTTGTACAAACACTTTTACAAGTATCAATGTTTTTTTTTAACTAAATGAGGTCGGCGTTTCCTATCTGACTATTCTGAGAAGAAAGGCCAAAACAAACTCAGAGGTCACAGTCTCTTTTAGAGTCAAGATATAATCTTGGTCAGATCATGTGAGGAGCATGAAGATTGGTGTCTTAAATGATCATTTGAGCACATATTATCATACAAATATAAAACATGGAAAAAAGTCAACCAGTGGGTCAAAAAAATCAAACAACAGGCGTCACGGGCGGAGTGGACTTGGAAACGTTTATGACAGATTAGCCGGACAGGGCATCACATAGAGGTAAAAAAAAATATTTTGGAACAACAAGAAATTCACATAATTACAATGGACACGATGATAGCTACAATTAAAAACTGGGTCCCAGCTATCAACGCCCGTCTAAACATAAAAAGAAGATTGTTCCAGATTATTTATCTATGACATGGGTACAGTTTTAGCTAACTTTGGTACTTATATAAAAATCGTAAACATGCAAAAATAAAAGACATGCAAACTGTGCATGTTGGTAGGCGTGGTGCAGTGTGGAGTGGCAGTGTGAGTGTGTGAGTGAGGGGGTGCGTTGGTGAAGGTGTGAGTGAGTGAGATTGTGTTGGAGTGCTTGAACTAGGTAGTTAAGTTATAAGTTTCCACAATTTTTTCAGCTGCATCCTATGATAGAGATTTCAACCACTCGGTCAAGGTATAGAAGGCGGATATGATATGCAACAGTATTATATTGATAGAAACCACCCAGAAATTGGACAGTGTACAATGCAATCCAAGACTATTACGGAAGAAAGCAGATGTTACCCGCAGTTTAAAAAGTTTTCTTGAACTTCCTGACAAAATCACGTTCCTGATCTTCGAAAATAGCTTACGAAACCAAAGAGGACTTCAGTACCAACAATACAAAATGGCTCCGATCGTTCAGTGGTACACTATCACACCGGGACACGGAAATGAGCCCCGAGCGTCTCCGAACCGCTCTGTGTTCAGTCGTGAAGATAACAAGATCAGTTGAATATAATATAATAACTGTTGGCTTTACAAACTATTCTTGGAGATGACAACAACCGGAAAGTTAGGAGGATACCTTAGTTCTAAACGTCCGGAAATACAGTAATTTGACTATCCAACCGTTGAATTCACTACAAAATACGATTACCTCATGGTACATGCAATTTCCATATTATTTTATGCTGTAATTAGGAAATGATACGAAAAATAAAAGATTCCGACGAACCGCACCTCCACCTTTTTTTGAAGTCGGTTAAAAAAGGTTTTGAAATCGACCCTGTTTCGGATTTTTTTTTTGCATCGAGCAAATTATTTATTTTTCAATATGACACTTGCTCGTAAAGTGGCTCTTATTGAACCGCTTTTAGGTTCATAATGCAGTGTGTTAAACAGGTGTGTGTTTTACTTTATATTACTGCACTAGTGCAGTAATGTGCGCCACAGATAACTATTTACTAGTCGGAGATGTGCGCTTTTTTAATCTCATCAAAGAGACTTCATGCCTTTTATGCCTACTGTGTACATAAAATAATTATGATAAATTAATAAAATATTTCATCAAATAATTTATTTTTGTCTAAAAAATAACATTCTTTCGTGTTCCACATCCAAAAAACATACAAAATATTCCGTTTTTATGCTTATAATACCTGTTAAACTGTTCGACGGCTTCGTGCCTTCGCCTCTCCTTCAACCTGCGAGGACACCGCGATAAAAGGAATCCGCGGGCCATATTTCATTTTTTTTTTTTGCTATTTAGTTTATGAAACTTTATTTTTTTTTCCTCGCAAGTGTGTTGAAAAACGTCGTATGAAACGCGTGTGCATTGACCATTACACACTTGTATCATAATGAACTATTATTTGAACTGTTAATTTCACGAAAACAAGTATCGTAGTATATTATGTATCTATGATATAAGTACCTATATTATTTTCCGGACATAAATACACTAATTGAGTATTTAAAATTGATTCTAAAACAGCCAAATTCGGATAACCCCAGTTAATGAAAGTAGTAGTACTGTGATGAAGCAAAACGATGTTTGGTGAAAACCGCATCAAATCGATTTTACTAGTTCTGCAGATATACGGTAGCAGAGAGCAGACGCTTCGTTCTGCCAACATGATTATTTTTTCATGAATTAATATTACAGAAGTGTTAAATTTTGCCAGGGTTTATGTATGTACATTAATTCGTAATATCTTTATAAGTACGTAATGAGTTTCGCCTAAAACCTACATTCGTCACTTAAATTATTCACGACCAATTTACATGTCTGGGCAGTTTTAAATGAAAATTATAAAACTGCCTGCCTGCTGGAGTTTTTATTAAAAAGTAAATAAATTATGTACGATAGCTTCAAATTAACGCCTCTTTGTTTTCGTGGGGCCAAGTTAACTTGTTAAGAAATTGTTTTACAAAAAAAAAACCTTTGAACGTATTTTTCTGTTCCTTTCTTCTTGTCTGTTTATATGTGTGTACATAAACTGTCAAATAAATAAATAAAAAAAACAACCGACTTCCAAAAAAAACACTCATCATCTGCCTAGCCTTTTCCCAGCTATGTTGGGGTTCGAGGTCAAACCGGATGCAGCTGAATACCAGTATTTTACATGGAGCAACTGCCTATCTGACCTCCACAACTTAGTTACTGGGTAATACGATACCCCTCGGTAAGACTAGTTATCAGACTTTCGGACTTCTGACGACTCGTAACGACTGTCAAAGATTAACAGCCGGGACCAACAGCTTAACGTGCTTTCCGAAGCACGGAGGGACCGTATTGGTATGTAAAGATGGTCACCCATCCACGGACCAACCGTGGCAAGCGTAGCTTAACGATCGATCGACGCTTACGGCTGTTATTACGTAGCCACAAGCCCCAAACAATAACTTTAATTTTGGAAGTTGGTGTGTTTAGAACTGTATTTTAGTTTTTTGTCAACGACTTCCGAAATTAAAGTTTTTCTTCACTATGTAGTGTTTTTTTGGAAGTCGGCTGTTTTTTTTTTGTAAAAAAGTGTTTTTATTTTTCACTTTTTAGTTATGGTAATTACCTACCCCACACCAATTTGTATACCACTATTTGCTATGGATTTATGGAAACAACAGTGACAGGAAGTATTATAACGTCATCAAGATACACATTAGTATTTAATGTAAGTAGGTATTAACGAAGCTAACTCAAAAACTCCCCATGCAAAGTTATAACAATTATATGGGACCACCGCGCAAGCTTCCTCTACCAAATGAAAAAAGAATTTTCAAAATCGGTCCACAATTGACGAAAATATCGATGAACATTGTATAAAAAATAGATACAGATGAACATAACCTCCTCCTCTTTTGAAGTTAAAAACCTCATTAAATAAATACCTCATTATTTTTATTTATGAATACACTACATTCATCTAGAATCAAGATTCAAATAATCAATACTTAATTTTATCGTACAGCCCGATGCAAACTTTCTGGCGGCTCGGAACAGGAGGCAAGTCACTGCGCAATAACAAATTTATCAATATTATGCACGTGTCTGTTTAATTCGTAACAAAAATATATGTTCTACTAGTAAACACAAAAATTCACGGCCAAATTCACGGTAAAATTGAGTTCCAAAAACCCTTCCATACTGTGTTTCTAATTAGCGCGGCAGAATTGTACATGACATCTTTCAGTTCGTTACATGGGACCAACTTCGAGGTATACCTTCCTGAATAAAACAAGAATCGTTCAAATCTGACTACTATGTAAAAAGTTATACGTGGTCAATCAATCTGCCTACCCTTTCCCCAACAGTGTTGGGGTCGGCTTCCAGTCTAACCAGATGCAGCTGAATACCAGTATTTTACATGGAGGGACAGCTTAACAAAGAAAAAATAGTAAAAAGTTATACGTAGTCATACTTAAAAAAAATACACGTCTATTTGAGAACCTCCTCCTTTTTTTCGTCGGTAAATAAGGGCAGAAGAATGATGATGATGATGATGCTGAATAAGGGCAGAAGAATGATGATGACATTGGTAGTTTCTAAGAAGTGACTAAAATCGGTCAAGTGCACGTCGGACCACGCACAATCCGCCATTCACCACTTCCTAGTGCTTCTTCCCAGCTTTGTAATTTTTGGGCGTTTTGTAATGTTTGACGTTCGAAAAGTGCTGATTCTCAGCCTAGTTTGAATAAATGACTTTTGATTTTTGACAATGAAGGGCTCCGTAGTTGGGATGAATTTATCGCATGAACAAACTTAACATTGTAGCTGAGAAACATGTAAGTTTGTCAACTATTACTCGTTAACTTGTAAAGCGAAAGCGTACTTGGCTGTGATAGCTTTCCTTTTAACTTTTATAGGTACCACTGCCGTGAATTTTTTCACATATGCAAAATAACCATTTAGAGTGATGTTTGCTCCCCCCCCCCCCTCCCAAGGAGGGGTAAACTAAAATTAGCACTTTTAAGCTTAATTTTTCGCAAACGGATCCCTGAACATGAGAAAGTCGAGAAAGTAAATCACCCTCACTTTACGTGGGGGATTTTTTTTTCAGGATTTTATTTTTCCACTTTGTCAGCATGAGCTAAGCCACGGACAGACGGACGGACATGGCGAAACTATCATATAAGGGTTCCTTGTTGACTACGGAACTCTAAAAACGATAGCATCGCTAAACTAATAATAATAATATATTGCCGTAACTTCTTAAAATTATACATACATATTTTCATTGAGTGAAAAATCACGTGAGTGATGGAATAGGTAAATACCAGCCACTGCGGTAATAACCGTAAAGCTCTGTATTGTTTGGATAATATCGTATCTTACATTTTGTCGTAAATCGTTCGTTTCTCATTTGGTGTTTATAGATGTGCTGTATGTGAGGTTCTCATCTCTGACTGATAGACAGCGGATTGAAGATACCGCTTGTTTTAGGCCTCGTTTACGGAGTCGCGGGGCGTCTCGCAGCGCGAGCGGTGTGGCGTCTCGCGGCGCGTGCGGTGTGGCGTCTCGCGGCGCATGCGGTGTGGCGTCTCGCGGCGCGTGCGGTGTGGCGCGTCTCGCAGCGCGTGCGGTGTGGCGTCTCGCGGCGCGTCCGGTGTGGCGTCTCGCGGCGCGTGCGGTGTGGCGTCTCGCGGCGCGTCCGGTGTGGCGTCTCGCGGCGCGTGCGGTGTGGCGTTTCGCGGCGCGTGCCGTGTGGCGTCTCGCGGCGCGTGCGGTGTGGCGTCTCGCAGCGCGTGCGGTGTGGCGTCTCGCGGCGCGTGCGGTGTGGCGTCTCGCGGCGTGTCGGAAGTTTTTTCAGTTCACAGACAGGCGGCGCGTGTTGCGGTCCGCGTCATTTCACGCGCAAAGACAAATGGTAACTAGTGGTTTCGTTTATGAAAGAGCGGGGCATGCGGAATAGGAGTACCCGGCGCTGTGCCGCGTCGTCCGCAGCGGCGCACACGGCGTCGTCAGCTGCCACGCTCACGGCTACCCCTCACCGCACCTCTCCCTCCCCTTCCTACACACATCGAAGGGCACGCGGAGATAGCTGCTGCATCACCCGCCGCATTGGCCGCCGCTTCAACCGCCACGAAACCCGCCGCGTCACCCGTCGCTTCATCCGCCACATGCGACGCTATAATTCAAACAAACGCGTACAAAAACGCTGCTCCTTGAACGCTCTATACATCGCCGTATGTTTGTGTTTCCGGCAGCTCGCACCGCGCACCGTGGCGCCTGACGCCCCGCGTCTCCCTGAACGAGGCCTTAGTATTCATATACTGGCAAGTGGCAACTACAGCCGTCGTCACTCGTCAGCGGCGACCGTAGACGTGACAATGGCAGCCACCGACGCGTCGACGGCTGCAGGTGCCTCTGCCGTCGACGCGTCTACGGATGCAGGTGCCTCTGCCGTCGACGCGTCTACGGATGCAGGTGCCTCTGCCGTCGACGCGTCTACGGATGCAGGTGCCTCTGCCGTCGACACGTCTACGGATGCAGGTGCCTCTGCCGTCGACGCGTCTACGGATGCAGGTGCCTCTGCCGTCGACGCGTCTACGGATGCAGGTGCCTCTGCCGTCGACGCGTCTACGGATGCAGGTGCCTCTGCCGTCGACACGTCTACGGATGCAGGTGCCTCTGCCGTCGACGCGTCTACGGATGCAGGTGCCTCTGCCGTCGACGCGTCTACGGATGCAGGTGCCTCTGCCGTCGACACGTCTACGGATGCAGGTGCCTCTGCCGTCGACGCGTCTACGGATGCAGGTGCCTCTGCCGTCGACGCATCTACGGATGCAGGTGCCTCTGCCGTCGACGCGTCTACGGATGCAGGTGCCTCTGCCGTCGAGACGTCTACGGATGCAGGTGCCTCTGCCGTCGACGCGTCTACGGATGCAGGTGCCTCTGCCGTCGACACGTCTACGGATGCAGGTGCCTCTGCCGTCGACTTGTCTACGGATGCAGGTGCCTCTGCCGTCGACGCGTCTACGGATGCAGGTGCCTCTGCCGTCGACACGTCTACGGATGCAGGTGCCTCTGCCGTCGACGCGTCTACGGATGCAGGTGCCTCTGCCGTCGACGCGTCTACGGATGCAGGTGCCTCTGCCGTCGACGCGTCTACGGATGCAGGTGCCTCTGCCGTCGACGCGTCTACGGATGCAGGTGCCTCTGCCGTCGACGCGTCTACGGATGCAGGTGCCTCTGCCGTCGACGCGTCTACGGATGCAGGTGCCTCTGCCGTCGACGCGTCGACGGCTGCAGGTGCCTCTGCCGTCGACGCGTCTACGGATGCAGGTGCCTCTGCCGTCGACGCGTCTACGGATGCAGGTGCCTCTGCCGTCGACGCGTCTACGGATGCAGGTGCCTCTGCCGTCGACACGTCTACGGATGCAGGTGCCTCTGCCGTCGACGCGTCTACGGATGCAGGTGCCTCTGCCGTCGACGCGTCTACGGATGCAGGTGCCTCTGCCGTCGACGCGTCTACGGATGCAGGTGCCTCTGCCGTCGACACGTCTACGGATGCAGGTGCCTCTGCCGTCGACGCGTCTACGGATGCAGGTGCCTCTGCCGTCGACGCGTCTACGGATGCAGGTGCCTCTGCCGTCGACACGTCTACGGATGCAGGTGCCTCTGCCGTCGACGCGTCTACGGATGCAGGTGCCTCTGCCGTCGACGCATCTACGGATGCAGGTGCCTCTGCCGTCGACGCGTCTACGGATGCAGGTGCCTCTGCCGTCGAGACGTCTACGGATGCAGGTGCCTCTGCCGTCGACGCGTCTACGGATGCAGGTGCCTCTGCCGTCGACACGTCTACGGATGCAGGTGCCTCTGCCGTCGACTTGTCTACGGATGCAGGTGCCTCTGCCGTCGACGCGTCTACGGATGCAGGTGCCTCTGCCGTCGACACGTCTACGGATGCAGGTGCCTCTGCCGTCGACGCGTCTACGGATGCAGGTGCCTCTGCCGTCGACGCATCTACGGATGCAGGTGCCTCTGCCGTCGACGCGTCTACGGATGCAGGTGCCTCTGCCGTCGACGCGTCTACGGATGCAGGTGCCTCTGCCGTCGACGCGTCTACGGATGCAGGTGCCTCTGCCGTCGACGCGTCTACGGATGCAGGTGCCTCTGCCGTCGACGCGTCTACGGATGCAGGTGCCTCTGCCGTCGACGCGTCTACGGATGCAGGTGCCTCTGCCGTCGACACGTCTACGGATGCAGGTGCCTCTGCCGTCGACGCGTCTACGGATGCAGGTGCCTCTGCCGTCGACGCATCTACGGATGCAGGTGCCTCTGCCGTCGACGCGTCTACGGATGCAGGTGCCTCTGCCGTCGAGACGTCTACGGATGCAGGTGCCTCTGCCGTTGACGCGTCTACGGACGCAGGTGCCTCTGCCGTCAACGCGTCTACGGATGCAGGTGCCTCTGCCGTCAACGCGTCTACGGATGCAGGTGCCTCTGCCGTCGACGCGTCTACGGATGCAGGTGCCTCTGCCGTCGACACGTCTACGGATGCAGGTGCCTCTGCCGTCGACACGTCTACGGATGCAGGTGCCTCTGCCGTCGACACGTCTACGGATGCAGGTGCCTCTGCCGTCGACGCGTCTACGGATGCAGGTGCCTCTGCCGTCGACGCGTCTACGGATGCAGGTGCCTCTGCCGTCGACGCGTCTACGGATGCAGGTGCCTCTGCCGTGGACGCGTCTACGGATGCAGGTGCCTCTGCCGTCGAGACGTCTACGGATGCAGGTGCCTCTGCCGTCGACGCGTCTACGGATGCAGGTGCCTCTGCCGTCAACGCGTCTACGGATGCAGGTGCCTCTGCCGTCAACGCGTCTACGGATGCAGGTGCCTCTGCCGTCGACGCGTCTACGGATGCAGGTGCCTCTGCCGTCGACACGTCTACGGATGCAGGTGCCTCTGCCGTCGACACGTCTACGGATGCAGGTGCCTCTGCCGTCGACGCGTCTACGGATGCAGGTGCCTCTGCCGTCGACGCGTCTACGGATGCAGGTGCCTCTGCCGTCGACGCGTCTACGGATGCAGGTGCCTCTGCCGTCGACGCGTCTACGGATGCAGGTGCCTCTGCCGTCGACGCGTCTACGGATGCAGGTGCCTATGCCTTTGGCATCGTAGCGCTCGTGTATATGAGCACTTAATGTTGACGATCTAAATGGTGATTAACTGAAGTTCCTTCCTGATTTTCTTGATCTTATATTTTCGGACTCGTCCAAGCTAGTCACTAGTTCAATACTAGTAACAACAATATAATTTTGTTATTGTCACGAATGTAACATATTATGTTAATAAAGACTTAGGTATACATAAATATTTATAAGGTGTCCATGTGTAACTAGGTACGTATATGGTTAGTTGTTAAACGTGACTATTAGCAAAACCTGAATTTCAGAAACGAGTAAACTTGTGTTTTGTCAGTACAGCAAGAGGAAAATGCAATACTTAAACTTATTGAATTTAGTTTAACTGAAATAAACGCTTTGAGTGTGAGTTTTAGTTTGAGTTCATGACCGGTAATCTATTCTGTAAAACGCTCACCGTGAAAACATAGGTGAAGTGAGCTTGAAGTGAGCTGTCATTTCACCTTGTACAGACGCCAGCACATCAAGCTACTACAATCTGTCAAATTTCTTTAATAGATTTTCGACTTTATTGGTAAATTAGGTTCAAGGTTGATTGGGAAAATTTGACAGTTTCGGGTGATGTGCTGCCGTCCATACTAGGGATTGACACTATTGACAGCTCACTTCAAGCTCCCTTCACCTAAGTTTTCACGGTGAGATTTTTACAGAATAACTACATCGGCTTTTCTCATAAGCTAGTAGCGATACGTGAGAAAAAAGCGTCTTACTAGCTTAATGTCAGACAGCTGCATAATTAATATTATTCCACATAATTATTAGAAAACATGAAACTGATATCGATGTCGCACAATAAAACAAACTCATCACGTATCTCACTAATTAGGTAAGGGGATGTCGGTCCCTTTTTAGCCGAATCTGATTATCTGAAAACCGAACATACAATTCGTTTAACTAATTTCATCGGGACATGAAAAATGTTTTAAGTGTGTCTGTATGTTTATTACTTTTTGACGTCACGACTGCTGAAGTGATAACAGCGAAGATTTGCACATACACGAGCGGTGCGACGCGTCTACGGCTGCCACCGACCAGGGGGCCGACCACCACCTCTTAAAGCAGTATTATTTTAATGTTACTTCAGTGTGAGAAAGAGACGGAGCTATACAGCACGTCTAGCTCCATCTCTTTCCCACACTGCGAGCCTATACTAGCTCAGCTAAAATTCACTCTTTATCTCGCTCGCACGATACTGCGCGCCGACTGAGTGAGAGCGGGACTGAGTGCGGTGCTGGGCGGCAGGGAGCGCCGATAGTTTAGATAATTGCTTTTTACGGTGAAAATAATAGTAAATAAAAAAAAAAACATAAGACCTGCTTTATAGTTAGTTGAGTATGTAGTATGCATGATCTAATTTGAAGTATTTTTTGAATACCAGCGGTTTATTGTTCGATTTGGTGGTAACTTTGGAAATTTTTTTATCGAGAAAATTTTATGGAATCGTGTTTTCGGCAAACATAGTACTTAGCATTAATCCTCAACTTTACCATACTTATATTTATTTCAAAATTAAGGCTGGAGTATTTTCGACATAACGGAGGATCATGCTAACCCATTTGAGGTAGTATAGGCCCTTAAGAGGTGGTGCTCCAGCTTCTGTATCAACGGCTGCAGTTACCTCTTTTTTTTTTTTTTTGATGGGAAATCATCAATTGACTTCTCCCGCTCTGGGCGGAGAGGGCGTGTCAGACTTTTACTGACTAAAACCCACCCGTGTTCCTTCTGTTGCCTGTGCCGGGGCCACGGTAACTCTTTCGAACATCCCGCAACCCCGGCTGGCATCGGTCCTAGCGGACCCCTTCAATGCCGCTGACATCTCTTTGAGGCGCGCGTGGAACACAACGCGACGTGCAGTTACCTCTGCCGTTGGAATCGTGCCGCTCGTGTATAAGAGCACTAACCCGGAAAAAACAATAGAACACGTATTTTTAATTCGGATACATGAAACGGCGGGAAATCTAGTACTTACCTACAAAATATTTAACGAATGAATTGATGATTTTATTACTTACATAAAAACATAATACTTAGCATGGCGAAAATAATATGATATGTAGAGGCACGTAAAAAACTGCGAACGTGTGAGTACCGTGTGTCATAAACTCGTATGTAACAACTCGACTCAACATGCACGAGTAACATTAAGCGCTACCTCGTCGTCTGCCTAGCCTTTTCCCAACTAAATGTATTGAGGTCGGCTTCCAGTCAAACCGGATTTAGCTGAATACCAGTATTTTACGTGGAGCGGCTGCCTACCAGACCTCCACAACCCATTATCTGGGTAACACGGTACTTCAGGGCAAGACTGGAGTCAGATTTACTGGCTTCTGACTATTCGTGACGACTGCCAAAGATCTTCAAATGATAGCCGGGACCAACGGCTTAACGTGCTTTCCGAGGCACGGAGGAAACTCGTTATGTAAAGATGGTCACCCATCCACAGACCAACCTTGGCAAGCGCTGCTTAACCTTGTAGATCGACCCGTGCGGCTGTTATTATCTAGCCACGTTAAGCGCTACCACAGAATATAAATTAATATAAGTGTTACAGTAAATGTCGTAAAACATACAATATTATGTACTACTGACACGTTCCTATACAGAGATGATAGGAACAGCTTCTTTGTAATAATAATTCTTCAAGACTTTACCTTTGCGTGATATGAAGCATTCCGTATTGCACCCATGCGAATATCACTCATGTAATCCGCATTGCGCACCCACGGTTGAATACTAATACTATGGGTGATATTCGCATGGGTGTTCTTCAAATTGGTGATTTAAACGGAATGCTTCGATGATATAATTTTGTAGACAAGACCATCTCATACTGTCTCAATTTGACAGAAATTCAAATAAGTAGGTACTTAGTCTGGAGCTAGACCACCACCTCTTAAAGCAGTATGTAATCTTACTTGAGTGTGGGAAAGAGATGGAGCTAGACGTCCTGTATAGCTCCATCTCTTTCTCACACTGAAGTAACATTAAAATAATACTGCTTTAAGAGGTGGTGGTTGGCGGGTGTTCATACCTCATTTCTTAGTCCACTGCGGCTGCAATGCCACATTAGGATAACAGCTGTATTGAGAAGTTATTTTGTACTAGCTGTGCCCCGTGACTTCGGTGATAAATAAGTACACAATATATATATAAATTAAGATACACAATATACTCACATTTAAATAAAACTCCCTCTGTGGCGGCATCGCCACAATGGAACGCGTCACACTGACGTCACGCAAAATCCTGCATCGCGCAAACAGAGTTTACCGCGCGACTAGCATATATACAACATCCCGACATCAACCGTCGGGCAGTAGCCCACCAGACACAACACCCGTCTGGTCGGAGGATCCTCCCTTTTCTATGGAGGATGAGTGAACTTTACACCCTGTTCCTCATACCTCTATACTGGTGACCCCGACGTGATATAGAGTATAGAGGTATGAGGAACAGGGTGTAAAGTTCACTCATCCTCCATAGAAAAGGGAGGATCCTCCGACCAGACGGGTGTTGTGTCTGGTGGGCTACTGCCCGACGGTTGATGTCGGGATGTTGTATACAGGGTGTCCGGTAATTAATGGATAACCTTGCGATAGCATATAATAGACCCTATGGCCGTTCTAAAAAAAATGTATATCCCAAGTAAGTAAGTACCTAAGATATATTTTTTTTTTTTGAAATTCTGTGTAATTTCTGGTCACATTATTTATTGCCTCTCTGTCGGCGGCATAGTCAACGTACAATATTATAACAACAGATAACCGATGGAATTCATTCATTTGTGGTTGTGGTGATGAAAAATGTAAAAAAAGTTAGTATTCTTTTTCAAAAAAATCTTAGTTATTACTTGGGATATATTTTTTTTTGTATTTTTTTTAGAACAGCCATAAGGTCTGTTATATGCGATTTCAAGGTTATCTATTCTTTACCGGACACCCTGTATATGCTAGTCGCGCGGTAAACTCTGTTTGCGCGATGCAGGATTTTGCGTGACGTCAGTGTGACGCATTCCATTGTGGCGATGCCGCCACACCTCGTCCCCCGACCCGTCGCTTTGTATCGCCCGCTCGCGCTATTATTTCATTTTCGCTTAGTGTTCTTTCTTTTTTCTTTTTGCTCGGCTCCCAAGAGTTGTAGCGTGATGTTAAATAGCCTATAACTATCCTCGAGAATTGCGCGAATTGGGCTACCAAATACAAAAATAATTTTTCAAATCCGACTTTTTGTTCACATTTTCATGGGTTTTAATTGTTTTGCGCGGAACCCTAATTATTTTTCTAAACTAAAAGTAGCCTAAGTTACTCCCCGTAACATCAGCTATCTGCCAGTGAAAGTCCCGTCAAAATCGGTCCAGCCATTTCGGAGATTAGCCGGAACAAACAGACAGACAAACATTTTAAAAATTGCTTTTTTGTTATTACTACCATATATATTTTCTTATATATTTAGTAAAACGTTATTATTTTGACATTACAAACCGACACTTTAATTTAATTTATTTGTATAGATGTATAGACTAGGCTCAGCTAAGGTACAGATGAAACTGCGACACTCAAATCATGAATAAGACTCTAATTCCTAATACTATAAGGTATCTAGTTACCTACTGATGAGACCAATCTACACCTACTATACAAATTAGAGATATTCATGGCTAATTCGGTACATTCACAGTTTCACACTAGTTAGTAACGAGAGGTTCATTTCAATATGAATAGTGTATCGATTGTACAACAGTCAGATCTCTTATCTGAAGAATAAATAAGATAGTTTGACATATTTTCTATCTATACAATAGCTGTCCAAACAGCAACATTTATTCTTCAGATAAAAGTTATGTGACTATTGAAAAATCAGCGCTTGAGCTAGGATTACCAAAGACTGCGGAGGACATAGCCTCAGCAATTTACCGTCGAATGACGTCACCGAAACGTTATTTATTAAAGTAAGTTGTTGTGTTTCCTTAGATAGCGTTTTTTGACACCGTAAAGACAAAGCCCGCCATTTTTTTTATGACGGCCGTTATGTGGCGGCCACCACTCTTCTAGGAAATCATAGTTTTCAACTTATTTCAAACGTGACGTAACGATGTCGGCGTTGACGTCAAGTCCATCCATCCGTATGTTTTCATTACACTAGAGGCGCGGTCGCACACGGCTTACGTTAATTATTCATATTTAATTTAATTAAGGTTGTCATCTTGATTTCGCGTGTTACAAGATTTATGTTGTAAACCTTTTAATAATATGTGGTTATTTATTTTAGAGTAGAGAAGAAAACTGACGTTGAATCGACGAACGTACAGCTGCTGACAAGGATCTTTTGGCGAGTGGCTAAAATCAGAACTAACGCCGCCTTTGATTATAGACATATACAGGGTGTCCGGTTTCGGAAAAGCAAAACTTAAAGGGGAGGTACAAACCATCAAACTGAACAACTTTCTACCGGGGACCAACATCGTAATCGTAAAAAAAAAAATTGTCGTCCCATACAAAACTTCAATACCTACTCGACCAAATGTATGGGCTGACTGATAATTTTTTTGCGATTACGATGTTGATCCCAGGGAGAAAGTTGTTCAGTTTGATGGTCTGTACCTCACCCTTAATTTTCGCCACACCGTGTACAGCCACATTGTATAAGATAGAGTGTCGCGCTGCAAAAGAACTAAAATAAACAGGCCAACTTTGTTATGCTGGTGTGAGTGACAGCTGACGTCACACTCGCGCCAGTCCAATGACTGACGCGAGTGTGCGTGCAAATTGCGGCGAACAGTTAGACGCTAATTTTTCGACGAGTTCACAGCTTTGACTCTCTATCTAGACATATTATATATCTTTGGCCGCCATCTTGTTTTTTCAATTTCACAAATTTTAATGTAAGTATTGTTTACCAACAGCGCCACCCTGTCAAGTGTCAACGTCATTGAAGTGCCAAAAGATTCTTGTAGCACTCTAATTATACTTATGGACCCCTTTAGCAAGTTGCCTCACCTACTAAATACTGCCCCTTTCCTCACCTCACTTATTCATCTGAGCTGATCCTGGAAATGTCCTACGCGCACAGTGGCGCCCTCATCATTTGTTTGGTTATTTCTTTTATTTTAGAATGAAAATGCAGAAAATAAGCAAATTACGTTGTGCTCCACAAGATTATACGTTATTATTATTACAAACAGTAGTTTTAAATTGTTAAGTTTTATTATAATCCTTAAAACGGAAATCGGTGGCCACTAGGCTCCGTTTAAGGATTATAATAAAACTTAATGTACGAGTAAAACTACTGTGTGTGTGTGTGTGCTGCAATGCTTTTGAAGTTACAGATCTGTTTCTGTAAACTGTTTTGTCAAAAAAGTAGAGCATTCCTATGTATTTATAACTTAGGTATCATCATCACCTAGGCACACCAATATTTGATGGATAATAAATGGATGGATCGATGATTTTTTTTTGGACATTTTTTTTTCATAAGTAATGATTTAATTGTGAATGACTGATAAGAATTCCTTACCAATACTACGACTATTCGTGTTGCGAAACAGCTGCTTATTTCGGCACTCAACGTCCCCGTCCGTACTATTCTGACGTACTTATGTTTCCATCGCACGAGAGATGTCGTGTCGGCCGTGCACGTGCTGAGCTCGCGGGAATTATTAATAGTAACTGGCGACTTGATTACAGGCACAGTGCGTGTTCAGCTTAATGAATAGTTCAACTTTGAGTTACATCCCTTAGGAACACAGGATAACATCACTCCTGTAAGTAAGTAATAGACCCAGTGGGTATTTTTATCTCACGAAGCAACGACGCTCGCTTTACTTGTGGTAACCAAGTGTACAAACACGCTGTGAATGTGTGCGTGAAGACGAGTAGCGCCATCACATAACACACACCTCCGACTTCGGCATTGTCTCGGACGGTACTGAGAGCTCCTGCGCTTACACTACACACAACCACATTATAAAGCGCGTGTCACTTCGTAAGATAAAAATACTGTACACAAAAAACGGTCACTTGGGAATAGACTTAGGCTACGTACGCTCTGATAGGTCGCTTTCTTAGCGCCTAGAGCCGAGTGACTTAACATCATGTCAAGACTAGCAAAGGCGCGCAGTTCGGCCGGTTGGTTCTAGAACGTTCGCTTCACTTCGCTACTCGCAAGGTGATCGCTAGGCTCTAGGCGCTAAGCAAGCGACCTGTCAGTGCGTACGTAGATTTAAACAAAACTTATGTATTCCTGACAAGAAAAGTAATAACAATTAAAAGTAAACGAATTTAAAAAAAAAACTGAACCCATAAACCTTAATACCTACTTAAAGCTAGTTTTATTTCATCAAGAGCTTTTTTAGAGCTCTATAAAAGCTGTATAGCAAGTGCCTTTAAAACTGCAAGCAATCCAAGAACTGCCGTCACACACGGCAGCTGTAATCTATTATTTCATCAAGAGCACGTGGTTTAAAGGAATGTCAATCGTCCTGTTCCACCTTGTATATCGTGCTATAATAATAACATACATCTATACATTTTAGCTGCCGTGTGTGATACTCTTCAGGCTGCCAATAAAGCCTTGCCGTGATAAAAGAACGAAGAAACGCTCCTTAAAGCTAGATTTATTATTTCTAAATAACATCACGCCTCATAGGGTAGGTAGAGAATGTTAATGGCAATAGCTTCGCGCCCTATTGGGTACATGTGATTACGTCTTAACTGGCGAAGTGTGACTAAACATAACACAACCCCTTCTAGCTTCGAAAAACAAGTACAGTAATGATGTTATGCTTTTGTATGTTATTTGTTCCTAAGCGTTACAGTGGAGAAACATAAAAATGTTTTATTTTAGACCATAGAAAATTCATACCGTTTGAAGTGTGCCAAAGAAGTGTGGGAGGAAAAACGTAATGGGAAATATCTAAGCCAGCCTTGTTTCCTGTCTGTTTCATGAAATCCTTTGACATTTTAAACAAAGATCGCTTCACAGCATTATAATGAGGTAAACAATAGATTATTAAACATAATATTTTATTATAATTCTCTTTCTCCCCTGTGAAATGGATACGACTACGAAATGTAAAAGATAAGTTGGAATAGCACTTACGGTTTAACGCGTTTCTTTGCTATTTTTATTGATCAGGCGTTCGGTTTTAGTTGTGAAAGTAAGAAAATTTTACTTGAAAAAGACCCGTAAAAACATACTTACTATGGAGTTAATGTTATGAAGGATATTCTAGTTATCTATATTTCGAAGGAATCCGCGGCGTGCGCGCATAGGAGCGGTTATTGTAGCGATGCTTAGGGCAGGCCTAGGTCCAGCAGGATACGTCTTTGCGCTGAAGAATTGACTTAGGACATGCCTTTGTCATTACAGAGGCCAAACAGCATTAGGATTCGTCACAAGGGTTGTTCAGGTATCAATATCGTAAAATACGTGGGGATTACGTGAATAATATGAGTAGTAGCTTCATTCAAATTGAAAGTAATTAGACAACTCGTTTGGGGTGCGGACATTTTGTTACTTTTCACAGTGGTTTTAATGTTTTCTCACGACCGTTCCTTTCAAAGTATCTGTGGCTGTTACTAGAGACATCCATCAATAACAGTCCTTACAGGTAGTGAGAGTCAGAAAAACGATCATCGGCACGAAGAAGGAGAATTAAGAAGCCTGACAACCAGTCTTACGAAGGGATAATGTGTTACCCAGTAACTGAGCTGTGGAGGTTAGGTAGGCAGTCGCAGTTGTGGAGGTTAGACTGGAGGCCGACTCCAATATAATTAGGTAGATAATGACAAGTACTGGGTGCTGTTAACTACAAGACAATAAAAAATAAGTTACTTTCTTGGTGCTAGTGATGTAACTACGAGTGACGTCACACTATCAAACCAACTCATCAATCTATTCGTTGACACCTACGTTTGTAGTTAGTCACTAACCCAAATCAAATTATGCAGAACAGTGAAATATATTTTTTTAAAGCAAAAGCGTTCTCAAGACACCTACTGCAGTTTCTAGTTTCACGCGTCGATCATATTTCAAGATAGTATACAAACAAAAATTGAGTAGGTACCTAGGTATTTCAATATATTTAAGTACTTGCGTTCAGAAATCGTGGGAAAATTGTCGGAACATACGAACGGACTTGTGAATGGTTTGTCATTTTCGTCACTAGCCTCTTTCTGGGTGTCAGTGACGAAAATGGAAAGGCAAAAGAGGATAAAGCCCGGACTCCACCAAAGCGGAGGTGAGACGAGAAGAGAGGATAGGAGATGTGTTTTAAACAACCAATAGAATTTTGTTATTCACACACCTCGTCTCTACTCGGCTTCAGTGGATACCAGTGAGCAGATATGTATCATATTTGTATGGCGCGATCGAAGCGGAGATGAGCTGTGACTCGCAAGCTGGCCACAGCGCGCACCGGAGACGAAGAGATGTCTTAACTTAGGCTTTTATTTTAGAAAAAGAATTATGGTTCCGCGCAAAAAAATTTAAACCTATGAAATTGTGAACAAAATCTGATTCAAATAGGGAACTATTCATATCCACGCGAGCGAAGCCGCGGGCAATAGCTTGTTTAGTCATAAAAATAAAATATATGTACTGCATGACGTACTTTTATGAAGGTAGGTACCTCAATGTCATGATGCGATTTTTTTATGTAAGAACTACCTACATACCTGGCATTTAGACATTATCGTCCTTCGAGATTAGAGTGATGACATTGTAGTAAATGCTTAAGATATCACCTTTCACCCACTATGTTTGAGTTTTCTTTTTTTTTGTGTGTACTTAGTCTTCCTTCTCGTTATGCCTGTAGTGTCATTCATTCGCGTTTCAGTGCGTCGCCGATCACCACTTGCTTTCTTCTTTTCGTTGAAAATTGAAAACAGGATGCCGAAACGTAGTCACAAAAACGACGACAGTGATTATTTGAGGAGCAAGATTCGAAAACTTGAAAAGAAAATCAATAAACGTGCGAAACGGTCCTGAGTTCGAATTTGCTCCGAAAGCTCTCATCGGCGAATATTATTCTATCGCCTGAGCTATCGGATCATGAAGGTAAGCTGTAGTGTTTTCTTATCAATGTTTATTACAAAAGAAACATATTGTGAATAGTTTTTAGGACTATACTATAATCATAAAAACTATTCACAATATTCATTTATTCAAAATGACGTCATGTCAAATTATTTTGACATGGCCGTAAGGGTTAAAGATCATTTGTTTAACACAGAAATCGATCATTTCTTATTTGGCGAACAGCTGACCGATACTATCAGAGCTGGAAAAGCCATATCCAAATCAGGCGCTGAAATTAAAATAAACACACCAGGCAGAATACCTACACCAGCGCAGATACCAAGACAGGCCTCTACTCAGCGTTTAAACCAGAGGCCTCCGTTCCCGTCGGCGCTGCAAGCGGGAGCAGCAAGGAGGACCAAGCCGGCGGCGGCGTCGCGCCCGCAACCGCAGCAGCAACCGCGACAGCCGCCGCGCTTGCAGCAGCGCCCAGCCCCTCGGCCTTAGACCTGGTACGTTCCGCAGGACGATTATCATATTTTTATAATCAATGGCAATTGACAACCAATGATCCTGTTATATTATCGTGGATATGAGGTTACGAGATTTTTTTTTCTCGTGATTTCAGGGTTGGTCCTATAGTAAAAGTTGTTCACAATGATGAGTACAATGACCCCATAAGAGATTGTGCGCTAATTCCGGGACATGTTGTACTCGTATAAGTATAGATTAAAGTCTATTTTCGTGTCTGACTGTGTGACCACGTTGTTCTTCTAAACTACGCAACAGATTTTGATGCGGTTTTCATCATCATTTAGAGGATTTATTCCGGAAGGTTTATGTACCTACATGTAGTGGCCAGATCTTGGAATTGATCATTTCATGAAATGTTCGACCATTTTATGAATTGGTTGCATTTCATGAAATAGAACATCGACCGCTCGTCACATCATGATGTGGTCTGGCCAGATCATTGAATACTCAACGTTTGACGATATGAACAGTTAAACGCACGACTAGTTCATGATGTGGCCAAACATTAGTGATCATATCGTAAAATAGTTTGATTATCCACCGGTAGAGGCGTTGATGTCGCTTTGTTTTTGTTGTGCATCTATTCCTACTCGAATAATTCCTAAGTAACTGCGACCAACTTGGATGTAGCGCTCGCCGGCCGCTGCCGCGGCACCGCTCGATTCGCTCGCTCGGCTCGCGCGCGATTAGTCACAGTTCTAACCTAACCTAACCTATTTGTCGGGGTGCCACTAGCGACGTGAGTTGCAATTACTTTGTGATATGTCTAGTGATCAGCTAGGAATGTCGATTAATAGGTTGCTTACGTCACGATATGGCCATTTCTGCGATCGGACCACGACAGACGACACCCTACATTAATGATATCGCCAAACGTCGACTGACATATTAAACTTTGACGTTTAAACAATATGGTCAATTTTAGCCGGCCATTTCATGAAATAACCGAACACTTCATGACACGATCAATTCTAAGATCTGGCCACTACATACATACTACATTAATATTAAACTTACATATTTATAATACAGTAATTTTGATGTTTTTCAAAGTCATTAAAACCGTGCGAAACAGGGGCGGATCGCTAGTTTAGTCATAAAAATAAATCTGTACTGACGTACCTACAAGAAGGTAGGTACATCAATTTCATGGTGCGATGGTTTTTATGTAAGAAGTAAGTACCTGGCATTTAGAAATTAATATTAATGAAAAACCTTTTCGTGGTCATTTCATCCACCTGTCTATAGGTAGATAAGATTTTCATGTGAACAGGTCAGGTTGCTGTTAATGACGTAGGATACGTCAAAGGAATGATAAGGTCATGTTATATCTACTTAATAACGTTCATAATCCGTTTGATAAAATGTTATAAGGGCCTGTAATTCTCTATTGCAGGGAAAAGGCCTCTTTTTGTACATTGAAGAGCAGGACATAGAATTTAATACTGATTCTTCACCACACTTTCTATTTCATGACTGGTGAACTTACTGATAGGTGATTTCAGACTAACAAGTTCATACTTTATCGTGGTATCTTAGATTAACTTCTGCGTCTTCTGAGTGTTTTAAGATCTACATTCGCCACATGCGAACTACGCATCACACTGTTGTTACGCAAAATCCTGCATCGCGCAATCAAAGTTTACCGCGCGATTAACATATATACAACATCCCTACATCAACCGTCGGGCAGTAGCCCACCAGACACAACACCCGTCTGGTCGGAGGATCCTCCCTTTTCTATGGAGGATGTGTGAACTTTACACCCTGTTCCTCATACCTCTATAATGACATCCACGAAATGCGATACTTAAACGTACCCTGGACATTGACCCCTTACTTATTTATAAACGTTGCTTATAGTTTAATGATTGGCATCTGTATAAGCATACATTTATGTTTAAATGACTCTTAACTTTAAGTAACGTTTATAAATAAAGGATTAGCGCCTTTATCACCTTGTGGATTAGGTACATTATTTTTCCATTGCATGAGCTATTGTCGTACATATTCGCGTCTTTAAGAAAACCCAGCCAAGTGCGTGTCGGACCACGCACAATAAAGGGTTCTTTAGTTGGGATGAAGAAAGAAGAGACAGAATTAACCCAAGAACAAACTTAATAACATTGTAGTTGAAAAACATGTTCTCCCATACATTTCAACTGCAAATGTAAGTTTGTACGCACAATATTGAGAGATTTACCGTGTTATTTTAAGACCATAGACTTTTTATAGGTTTTCCTGTAATCTATAGGTATAGAACTATTTTCTGTATTTAAAAAAAAAATGGCTCAGTAGTTTTGGAGATAAGAGTATGGTCAATTTTCGTCTTTTTTCTTAAATAACTTTAAAACTGTTTATTTTAAAATTATGAAAAAATCTATTCGAGACCCCCACAGTAAGCCCTTTTATTTGATATGTCACACGGTATAGTTTTCAAAACTTTTTATTTTCTAATTTGCCCCCCAAAAGTGACCCCATATTCAAAATTCATTTATTTTTGTAACACATCCCTGTCTGGGTCACAAAAATTGACATGTATACCAGATTTAAACTTAATCGGTCCATTAGATTCTCTAGCTAGAGAGCTCTTTGATAGACACATGACATGATACCGAGATGTGAAAGAAAATATCGATTTTAACCACTATTTTAGTAGCGTTTTCAGTGACTTACCTTGATTTGGAAAGCACAAACAAATGCATTTTTAAATTTCAAAGTCATTTACAGGGGAAATTCCCATATTTTTAAGAACGATCACACTCAGTATCAATCTGTCAAAAATTGTATAGGATTTTTGACATTAACTAGAACGGAACAGGACGTGGAACTTACCGGGTTATAATATTTAACTACACTTTAGGATAGACACTAGACAGCACACAACGTAATGACGTGAATTGTAACAAACTAACATAATTAATACATATTATGTAAAAAGTGTTTTATTAGGTAGGTACTTAAGTGGAAAATGCCATGATGAGGAAAAACTATCGAGTACAAACCATAATAAATGTAGGTAACTACCTAAAATGTAATTGCTGAAGTACGAGGACAATAAGTTTCAAACTGTTTTTCCTTATGTATGATAAGTACCTACTTACCTATATGCCACTCGGCGATTCGTTACGTAGTGGAGGCGCCAATGACGCTAATTACCGTGGTTCTATGGAAGATTTAGCTCAACCTTTTCTGTCTCTTTCTTTGTTGGTTTTCGAATTATATACATTATTATTTATGGAGGTATACAGGCTGACTTTGAAAATATGCGACAAATTTTAAGGAGGTGTTCTACCCATCAATATAAACAACTTTTACTATGGGACCAACTTAGAATTCGCAATACGAAATTCGACCTTCCCGTATAAAGAAAGGTACATACTCGATTGGACCATTTTTTATAAGAAAATTCGTGGTCCTTATTACTTCATAAATTTTATATTCTATGGAGGGGCTAGTGGCTAAATAATAACAGCCCCACGGGTCGATCTTCAACGTTAAGGCGAAGGCGCTAGGATAGCCCGCGAAATTCAAATTTTCTTACGTTTTTTTGCAATTTGCAGGTCAGTATTAGGTAGGTTGTATGTTGATTAAATATGATTCGCGGCCGCAACAAATATGTATTTACAAAATTATAATTATTAAAGTCATCAATACAACTCTCTAAGACCAATAGTAATCCTATTGAATTACTATTTCATGAAATCTTGACATTTAAGGATTATTAATGTTATTTATATGGCTAGAAAGAATGAAAGAAAGATTAATGTTTATTTGGACACAGTTCGTGAAACACAAATTACAAATCTATATATATATACAACGTGGATCTGGACGTACGACATTAAATTAAAACGAGCACAGTACTAGTCCATCGAAACATTTTAAAACACGAAGATTAGGTAGTTAATGGAAAATTTAAAAATTGTAGTTTTCAAACAAAATAAATAGCAGAATCAACTGCATAAAAAGTAAACACGCTTTATCTACGAAAAGTCACTGACCTACGGTGCGGTGCGAGGTGCGGGGCGCGGCGGCGGCAATGTTTACCTATTATTACGGACTCAGATCTACATCATGTTGAAAAATAAAAAAATAAAAAATAATTTCCTGTGGCTAAAGTATTCATTGGATTTGATCGATTTTTTGTATACGGGTAAAGAACATGATTCTCTTTACGTGGTTTCAAGGAATGTCAATCGTCCTGTTCCACCTTGTATATATATATATATCACATCAAAATAACAGCTTTTTACTAAATGCATAATGAATGTAAATACTTACCGTAACTTATAACAAAAAAACAATTTTTTAAATTTTTGTCTGTCTGTCTATTCCGGCAAATCTCCGAAATGGTTGGACCGATTTTGACGTGACATTCACGGTCAGAGAGCTGATGTTATAAGGAGTAACTTAGGCTACTTTTATTTTAGAAAAAGAATTAGGGTTCCGCGCGACTTCCACGTAAACGAAGTCGTGGGGCACAGCTAGTAACAAAATAAAAAAAGTGAAAATGAATGTTTTTCAACAGCAATAGTGCGGTGCCTCACGGCGGCGCCAACGAGGTTCATCATGGTTCAAGGCTACTGTTTAGCGCCTAGTCATGGACCAGAGATTTTGTTTTCTTTATATCTTAAATACTCCGTACTATACTCCATAGGTATTCCCCACAAAAAGCCTAGTTCCTCTTTATTCAGAATTTTTGGTCCACAAGATAATTTGCTCGATAATTCTTACAGAACGTTGGCGGCACTTCAATGATGAATGTCTATTGTTAGATTACATCTATTTAATAGAAGGTTATTAGGTACTATCGAGGAAACTTACTTCTGACCAATTTGAAAACAAAATCTCGTGCATACGATGACCACATCTGTTAGCAAGCGTTACTATAGTGGCCGAGCGCTGAAAGCAAAAATAGTCCTTACGGTGTATAGATATTCGTTTCTACCTACTATGGAAATACGCGAAGGGTAAATGTACAATAATCTCGTGACGCTTTTAGTAGACTAGACGTCGAACCTGGTGAAAGATCATTGACTTGTACTATTATGTATTCTGTGTCATTGATCACTGACGCTTAGGCTCGGATTACAAGCATCCGGAATCTCCCGGGCCTGAAAAGAAACGGCCCCGGAAAAGCCCGGATGCAATCCGTCTCTCCAGCAAACATTTGAATTGTTCCTGGATCAGGGGCCATCTGATCCCAAATTTCACCCGGAAGCAAACGGATCAAGCTATGGTTTTCTCTGGCCACCTGGTCCGTTATTTTTCGGTACAAGGGGCGGGGCCTTTCAATATAGTATGTAGTTGTATCATAACATAACATAACATCACGCCTTGTTTCCCTTTGTATCATATGGAGCTGACCACACGACTCCGAAAAACGTTCGATCCGGGCACTTCCAGACGAATCACTTCATCATTTTTCGATATGTCTTGTGGATTACTCCTTCCGTTATGCGGTCTACGTGAAAAGGATGAACCCAGTATATATTGGCTTTCCTTTGCATATGAAACACCAAATTAGCGACTATTCAGCGCAAGTGCTAGCGGCCGACTGAGTAAACTTCTCTCCGGATTCAAACGGGCCGCGTGTAGTCGATAGCATGCCGAACTCGGATTTTTCTCGGACCGGGGAGATTCCGGACGTTTCCGGATACTTGTAGTCCGAGCCTTAACGACTCGACTGCCGGGAACGCGAATCTACGCGAGACACAATGGATTTTTAATTGCTTCTGTAATTATGGCATTCAACCATTTAAACAAGACATCTGCAGTACCAAAAGCATCGCTTTT
The DNA here is from genome assembly GCA_947568875.1 of Fissipunctia ypsillon. Lineage (NCBI taxonomy): Eukaryota > Metazoa > Arthropoda > Insecta > Lepidoptera > Noctuidae > Fissipunctia > Fissipunctia ypsillon. Next base: position 5,214,601 of record OX387659.1, on the reverse strand, counting down.
GCCTCGTCATCTTAGAGACGAAGCCGAAATATCTCATGTATCCCGCATTCGCAATTTAGTTTCCAAACATGTAAACAAATGGTGTTTTTGGAAAAATAACTTTAATATCCACACGTGAGGTTCAGTTTACGCTACAATGTGAATTTTTTATAACTTTTTCAAAAATAGATCATTCTGAAGTCAATTTAATTTCACTGGTCATCATTCTTCTGCCCTTATACATATACCAATTAATTTAATGTCGGCGCAACATATCGTTTTCTTCCATACTTCTCTACTAATCCTCATCTCCGTGGTCACCTCTTTTCAAGCCATATTCATCTTTCACAGAACCTGTCCATCAATTCTTTGGTCTTCCCCTGCTTATGTTAATTATACTGGTAGGTAGGTATATGTTAGATATTTGTTTAAGTGGAAATAACAATTATGGTTTGAATATGGAATCAGGTTGGCACAAAAGTAATGAGACACTTGGTTTACGTTTTACATTTTTTATTATTATTACAATACAAAAAGCTTAGTCAATGATGTAATCACCATTATCATCTAAGACTTCTTGCCAACGATCCGGCAAAGTTTGGATGCCTTTCGCCCAGAACTCTGATGGCTGTGCCTCGAAAAAGTTGTTCAACTTTTAACGATTTTTCTTAATAGCAGCAGATAGTTTGGTGAGCTGGGTTGAATATTTGTCAGCGTTTATAGTTTCATTGTGTAATAGTTCATAAAACAGCATGCCTTGCGCGTCCCAGAAACAGCAAAGCAGAACTCAGCTTCGGTTGAGTTGGTAACGTTTCTTCTCGAAACAGCCAAAAAGCACGACGTGTATCGTTCTCGTAATGAATCCATAATTCATCTCCAGTAACCAGATCAGACAAAAACAATGTCGGGGTCGCAGCAAAAGTGATTGACAGATAGCGACACGGACTGCACGACTGGCGTCTGCAAGGATGTGCGGTACCCACCGAGCCAAAACTTTTCGATACCCAAGGTCATGCAGATGCTATTCCACGGCGTGGTGACTGCAGTTAAGTGCTCCGCTAATTCACGAGTGGTAGCATCTGGATTCGACTGCAGTTCGCGGCGTAAATCGTCATCATTCACTGCGGGTGGTCGTCCTGAGCGTGGCTGACTTTCAAGGCTCCTGTCTCCTGATTTTAAACGGTCAACCATCGGGACACCGTCGCATGGCTTGTACTTCCAGCGCCCAATGCAGTGTTGATATTGTCAGCCGCAGCCCGCGCACTGTGGCCTAACAAGTACTCGTATAAGTATAGTGTTCGAACTTGTCGCTCGTCCATTTCTCTTCAAACGGACTAAACCGAGACCGAGAGGGCAGCTTTATATACCCCAACATCACAAGTACTTGAATGTTCTACAACATTCTAGAATATTATCGGAAACAATAACTTGAAAAAGGAAATGTATAGAGTTTTGTAGAGTTCCTCATTACTTTTGTGCCAACCTGATACATAGGCAAACGTTCCCGGTCGACCACTTTTCAACCTTATTACTTACCTACTAAGGGCGAAAAGTGGGCGACTGGGAACGTTCGTGAGTGTACCTGTGATGCACTAGCATATCCTTCTCACCGAAGCACAGCAACGCTGCTTTGGCGGCAGTAAGCCGACGTCAGCACGGGCGTAAAAATATCGCGGCAATTTTTTTTCGCGCCCTGGATTTTCAACGCTCTGCTTAGCGCCGAAAGTTGAAAATTCAACAGTGTGTTTTTGCGACGCGCTAGGATGCACTCTATTGGATTCTCAATGCTCGGCTCAATAAAGAGTAGAAAATCCAGTACGCGATATGTTTACATCCAGGCGAACGTCGCGGCTAGTACGTAGGTACAACCCCGGGTGAGCTCCATCACAAGGAGCTCTAAGGCCGGTTGTCCACCGCCACGTCATCGGGACGTCAACGAGACCGAGATGACGGCGCCAAAGTAGCGATACATATATTTACTCAATTCTTCTTTATTTGAATTGTATTTTGTTCACAATTTTATGGGTTTTAATTTTTTGTGCGCGGAGCCCTAATTCTTTTTTTTTAATATCAGTAGCCTAAGTTACTCCTTATAACATCAGCTATCTGCCAGTGAAAGTCCCGTCAAAATCGGTCCAGCCGGTTCGGAGATTAGCCGGAACAAACAGACAAAAAAAAATGTGTTTCTGTTATAAGTACCATATTTACTTTCACATGCTTTTAGTAAAAAGCTGTTATTTTGACATTACAAACAGTCACTTCAATTTTATTTATTTGTATAGATGGCCGCGTGTCCACCGCACACCACCACCGGGACGTCAGGTTCGGTTCGAATAATCTCTTTCCTCGTTGACGTCCCGTTGACGTTCCCGTCCGTGCGGTGGACAAACAGTGTTAGACTTATTCTAACAAAAATATACCTATCTATATAGAAAATGATAGCTGCCAGACTGGACTGTCCCTTTCAGGGTCACTGGGTGGGGACAGTCATGGGTATAATTAAATAACTCATTTATATAAACTAACAATACTAACCTACTGTAGCGAAAAAAAAAAATAAAAAGACGGAAGATTCACTTTTCTGCTACGACACGTTTAATTTTGTTTTTGAAATAAAAATAGAAAATAACATTAAAAGGTAAAAAAAATGAATATTATAGTATAAAAAAAATGAAGGTTGAGTTGTGTGAAGGGAATAAAATAGAGAACTTTGGTCCGATAGGTACGCGAATAGCGAACGAGAAAATAAACGTACTATCTAGTCGATTGCAATCACTAATAAGTAACGCTACCAAAACATATCGTTATAAAAAAATTAGAGAACCAAGGTATCTCGCATTTTACATATTTGAAAATAAAATTAAATAGTTAATGAATTAAAAAAAATCTGCAGAGGATTACTATCTACACTATTAAATTAGAACGTAAAATATCATAAAAAAAACCGTGGCATAAGTTATTGCGTCCGGCGAGGTGACGTAGACTGTAGGTTATCGCAGGTTCAGGAACTGGCGTTGTTTGTGAAACCTTCAGCGGTCAAAATGCGACCCAACTCTCGACGTTGGCCAAGGACGTCCAGCGTAATTTTAGGCCAAAACCTGGAGGCCGAAAGGCGGCCTGTTCAAAGCTGTTCAATCCAAAGACAAAATGAATTAGGGTTAGACCAGCGTGATCAGACTGAACTTCCGATTGAGGAAAACTGTTAAAAGATACGTACCAGAAAAAATAAAGATGAATGCTTAGAATAATACTTAATATACCATTCTCAATATAGTTTTGCCATAAGGTATTAATAGGACGGCAGAGAAAGTGTGGTTCACTTGAAAAAAACTCGATAATTTTCCACAAACTGGGTCCGTCAATTGATTCAACTTTTGCAACTAAGAAAAAAATGGGGACCCATCTGTCAGAAGAAAAATAATTCGAATCACGAAATAAAAAGATAAAAATCGACCAGGCTCAAATACAAACGGAAAAAAGGTTGATTATAAAGAACCAAAAAGTTTTGACATGCAGAGTTTGCACTACTTACGTAAGCACCATTGTTACTAACACCAAAATACTAACAAAACTATTATGGACTGTAGTCTGAATTAAAGTTTTATTTATTTAATTATTTATTTTATATAATACGGCTGTTGGTTGCACAATGCCATTTAAATTCGTAGAGGTTTTAATATTTCTACCTAGATTTTATCAGGTATTTGCATCAGCGTGCAGCTATTTAGTGCATAACTAAGTTAATTGCCACTTAATTACCTTAGTATTTTATTATCTTAGTAGAAAATATCACGCTCAGGCTACTAGGTAATCTGTTCTAGAACCACAGTTTTATAATAAACTGTGCAAGAAGTGTTAAGTGCAACAAGCCCAAAGGACCTCGTTGTTTCAAGTGCAATAAACACGGGCATGTAAATATATATCAAAGAACTGCCGTTCAAGTCAGTACTCAAAGCAGAACATAGTTTGTACAAAACAAAGCTAATCTATACAAATTACAAATGAATAAAATTGAAGTGTTTGTTTTTAATGTCAAATAACAGCTTTGTACTAAATGCATATGCCAGTATACAGGGTGTCCAGTTTCGGACTTGCGAAAAATAAAGGGGAACACCTTTCTCCCGGGGACCAACATCGTAATCGTGAAAAATAAATCCGTCGTCCCATACAAAACTTCAATACCTACTCGACCAAATGTATATGACCTAATATATACAGGTTTGTATGTAATACTTATAAGGAAAAAGCAATTTAATTTTTTTGTCTGTCTGTCTGCCTCTTTGTTCTGGCTAATCTCAGAAACGGTTGGACCGATTTTGACGAGACTTTCACTGTCAGATAGCTGATGTTATAAGGAGTAAATTAGGCTACTTTTATTTTAGAAAAAGAATTAGGGTGCCGCGCAAAAGAAATAAAACCTAAGAAATTGCGAATATAGCCCGATCCAAATAGGGAAGTATTGATATCCTCGCGGGCGAAGCCGCCAGCAAAAGCTAGTAATGAAAATACCGAATCGAAACAAAAACTGCTTCCTGTAACTCGGGATTATACGTTTCGCTTTGCAATGAAAGTCATCGCTCTCTTATATTAATCTCCCTAACTAATCATTCCATAACTCACGGACATAAGTTTTCTTCAAGAACTCTAGCAAGAGTATCGAAATTATCACAAATCACAACTGTTTAACGATCCCCAAAGCGGTCCCTTGTTGATAACCAAAGACCAGCGTTCAAACAGTAATTTCAGAGATGACATCTGAAGGCTTATACAATTCCCATTATCAAAGAAGTTCAAGATCTCGTCGCAATAATCGCAATCTCATCTCAACGACAATCAATGTCAAAAATGTAGGTAAATTAAAAGTATTTTTGACAGATTCAGACTAAGATTTGAATGCGACCGTTCTTAAAAAACCGGCCAAGTGCGTGTCGGACCACGCACAATGAAAACGCGAAGCGCGAAGGGTCAATTCTCCAACTGCAAATGTAAGTTTTTAATCGAAACAATTTTTTTTTGAAGTGATTAAACTACTTTACTATTTTCGGACTTTTTCCCTTACTTGTGCTGTGACCTTGCTTCTTACCAAATTTCATGATTCTAGATCAAAGGGAAGTACTCTAAGGTTTTGATTTATTTGCGTGTATCAAAATATATCGCATAAATGGCCATATTTTTTATTGCGTTGACTTAGAAGCTTATTTTTTTAGAGCTTCAATGGGCCGTAGACCTACGTATTTGATATTAATTTCAACTTGATACCTTCACGTGTTCCTGAGAAAAACGGTCGAGATATAGTGGCACAGACAGACGGAGACAGACACAGACGGGGAACGAAGTGATCCTATAAGTGTTCCATTTTTTTTCCTTTTGAGGTACAAAAAGGAATTGCCTCTCAACACTATTTAAATGTCGCTCTTACGGCACACAGTTGGAATTCCGATTCGGAAATTCGTTTCGAAAGCAGCAAATCCATTTATAATCTACTACTACTACTAGATTCCTAATAGACTTTACTAGATTATGAATGCATTTGCTGCTTTCGAAACGAAATTCCGAATCGGAATTCCGACCGGCCTTAGAGTGACGTCCCAAGAATGGCTCTCGTTATTGTTATGTCGTTTCATAGGTGAGACTGTCACTTTTAAAATTAAATCAGAATGGGCATCATCAGGCCAGGAGTTTCTTGAAATAAACGTAAGGTCAGCCTCAAATATGAGAACGAATAGCATCATTCATGACTTTAAGTTTAATATCACGCCTAACTGACCAGCAGGGCAATTGCGCAACACACTTACAGGAATTGGTTTCATTATGACAGTGCAACAACATTCATTGCGTTATTTACTTTGTTGAGCAGACAAATTTTTCGAACATATGAAGCAATGGATTAGCAATATGCTTCAAAATCATTCAGATTGTGATTGATAGTGTGTTACGCAATTAGGGTGTTGGTCAGACACATTTTTTCTTTTAGTTCTCACTCCCAATTGAAAATCAAAACATAGTCTGGCGGCCAGGAGCCCATTGACATTCAATTCTATCCTAAACTAACAACAACATTGCCAGCATTTAGCGAATTCTTATATTTCCCTTCAACGCCATTAGCCATCCTTTTTTAAGTTCTCTTTAAATCATTCCCTACAAACACTGCTGAAAGACCAATTAGCACTACAGTCTAATTGGTCTTATAACAGTCTTATACTCGTCGTGGTCAATTATGTGTCGACGTAGATAAGTAAACAAGTATTTAAATTAAACCAGTACTCCTGCTGATTAACCACTAACATCTTTGACTCTAGCATGGATAGGTGCTACAAAAGTCCAATAAGAATCCTCTCAGACGACTGAAATGAACACATCAAACAACCTCGTTTTAAACTATCAATGCATATTTTTCTATAAAAATGTCGCAATCATTTTGTTGTGTTTTGTTATAAATTACTGCCATATTGCATTCACCGCTACAACGGAAACGTATCTCGTTGTGACGTAATTATACATAATATAAACACGTTACTGAGTTTATATAGGTTTTGTCACAAACCTAAACTAAGTTAAAACGTTTTATTTGCATCAAAACATCGCAATACAATCACGAATTCACTTCACATTAAACTCTGACAGTGCGATAAAGACGATAATGAAGTGCTAACTATTGTTTTATTGAATAATAACCTAAAAACACAGCTTTCTTTTCATCACAAGGTCGCTGATTATGCCGAACTAGTGTTAAAGTGTACGTACCATCTTCACTTCGCTGGTACTCGACTTAGCAGTCGACATCGCCTTGATCATCCTGCTGGAGTTATCCAGCAAACACTTTTGGATACTCATAACTCCTTTATTTAAGCAACACAACACAGAAAAAATATTCACATTATTAGCACAGCACAGCACGTCACTGTTGCACACAATAATAAGTGATTAAGAGGCCATCGCGACGTAAACACAAATATATCACATCTTATTCTTAATTTGCGAAACGCGCGTGTTAGGTTATATCCATTGATTTGACGTAAGAAAGTTTTTGATTCACGGGACGCAGAGTAACCACGTGGTATCTCGCCCGTTGACGGACCGCGACTGCGGACCGACGTGAACACAGCTGGCGGCGCCTTAGCGCCCCCTGGTGCCCGGCCCCAGCGAAACAAAGACCGAATGCAGCCACACCTATAAAAAACTACACACAAATCATTGAACTTGAACTGATGTTTAAACTGCAAGAGTGCAAACATTGTGACGTCATCATACTTAGTCCGTGTGACGTGGACACACGGTGGGTTATATTTCCGATTAAGTGCGGGGACGGCGCCGAAGTGATAATAAAGTGACGCTACAGTTAGGGGCCTCTTTAAACTGGGCAGTGAACCAACAGTACAGTAGCAGAAAATGGTCCTTTGTTAATGAAATTTTGTTCAACGTACAGTTCTGTTTCTCTTTAAATTTCCAAACGAATTATGCAATGCACCCTGAAACGTTAGCAGTTTCCGGGAGAGAATAAATGTCGACATTAAAATGAACAAGTTTTGTTGCAGTTCATGGTTTAAATTCGCTTTATATTATTTTATACGTGAGCCTCGTGGCTAAGTAATAATAGCCGCACGGGTCGATCGATCAGGTTAAGGCTACGCTTGCCGCAGTCGGTCCGTGGATGGGTGATCATCTTTACATACCGAGGTCCCTCCGTGCCTCGGCTGTCATTCTTGGATCTTTGACAGTTGTGACGAGCCGTCACAAGCCTGAAAGTCTGACATGGTTGTCAGACTTCCAAGGGGTCTTACCAAGGGGTACTTTCCAGGGGCGCAGCCTTCATACAACCCGAATCCTGTCGGCTTCCCTTCGGAACCACCACTCTTCTTAATATCTACTATGTATTAGCAAATAATATGGTACACCTGTGTGTGTAACTGTGTATCATATCACGTTACATAATTATATTTAATACCAGTTTAATAAAGTAATCAGATTAAAGATTAAAAACATTAAAAAAATGCCGGCAATTTTTTGTCTAAGTGTAAGAGAACTGATCAATTTTTTCTTCGGCTTCCCTCTATGATAATTGTAGCTGCGACACTTTCTTGGATCTTTGACAGTCGTTACGGGTAGTCAGAAACCCAAAAGTCTGACAACCAGTCTCACTAAGGGGTATCGTGTTACCCAGTAATTGGGTTGTGGAGGTCAGACAGGCAGTCACTCCATGTAAAATATTGGTATTCAGCTGCATCCGGTTAGACTGGAAGCCGACCTCAACATAGTTGGGAAAAGGCTAGGCAGATTGACTATTTTATACTTGGACTTCCCACGGTGCGCACACTGCAAACAGTCTGTTTGAAGAATGGGAACTATGAGAAATGTTATTTCAACCAAAAACTAAAACGGTTAAGTCCCGAGCATGTGAGCACTTGTCTTACGTCAATCAATACATAATTATGTATTTGGTTACCATCCACACACAAATACCACGTCAACTTGCTGTTTGGTCTACCAATGACTGTGAAGAGAATGATGGCTCCATATAAACCACTTAAAAACCAAGGAATGTTGACAGTTACATGCTACTCTTTTCCATCTACGTCAATCAAATCAGCTCGCAGTCCACTGCTGGGCCTCTCCCCACCTTTTTAAGGTCGTCGGTCCATCTAGCTGGGGGGCGTCCCACACTACGCTTGTCGATACACGGTCTCCACCCCAGGATTCGTCTGTTCCACCGGCCATCGGTCCTTCGACCAACATGGCCAGCCCACTGCCACTTCAGTTTGCTTAGTCTGCTAGGTCCATCTACGTATTGGTTGATTAAACAAATGATGGCATAAAGATTTAAAATTTCTCAGTCATGCGTTAGTTGCCGCCTGGTTAAAGTTAAAATATTTTTGACCTGAAAATGTTCTCCTTTAGATGCTAATCGGCATCTTCATTATCAAAATAAGACCTTACTTTGAACAGTTCTAAGCCGTCAAAAATACTAAAATAGATAGTCAGTCACACACATTCGATTTTGCATAATGTAGACATAATAGGCAATTGCACAATTAAACAACTTTACTAAAGCATGAATGAGCTGTTTATAAACCCAGTTTAACTGTTTAAAAAAGTCCATACGACGCTCCTTGGACTGATTAATGCTGTGTCTGCTTAGATTTAATTATAGTTTTTCCTGTTCTATTTATGGCGCTAATGTCTCTCAGCTGTCGACTTGGGATACTGTTACAAGTACTGTATTTACGGGATATTGCGTATTTAATTTAAACCGTCTTTTGATTTCGCTTATTAGTTTTCCTGTCCTTAAAAAGATATGTCTACAAAATTGGAAAGACTACTTTGACCTTCGTTCCAGGGAAAAAGACATTTGATATAGAACAATCCATTCACAACCTTCATGATACCCATATACCTTGGAGTGATAAGTGTTTGGTTACCAGGAAGGACTTAACCATATTATTAAGACTCCGTTCAGGACATATGCCTCTCAATAAATTCGGCTTTATGATGAAAAAGTTAACATCACCTGTGCAATTGCGAGCTTCTACATCATTGTTTGCAATTTTTGGCAATAATCCGTTGTCACTGTTGTGCCATTTGGTAAGCAGCTGAGATGTACAAGTCCGGCACTGGTCCACCAGACAGTCACCATGGTCTTCCTATGAATAATCTTTTTTTTAGCGGACTGATTAGGTGCTGTACCCGGGTCCACCCACTGAGACGAACGCTTACGGTTGTCGTACAGGATCCACTTTTCATCGCAGGTAACAATTCGATTTAGAATTCCCTTGTTTCTATACCGATTCAGTAGTGCTATGCATGCTTCGACGCGTAAGTCTCGCTGTTGGTCGCTTAGTTCGTGTGGCACCCACTTATCTAGCTTTTTAATCTTTCCGATTTGACGCAAGTGTTTCAATGTTGTTTTGACACTAACTCCACGCCCCGCAGCAAGCTCAGCCGTAGATTGAGTTGGATCCGCTTCCACTATCGCCTTCAGTTCGTCGTTGTCGACAATAGTTACCGGCCGACCGCGAGGCTCGTTCTTCAACTCAAAATTTTCAGATTTAAAACGATTGAACCAATAATGGACCGTATTTATGCAAGCAGTGTTAGGCCCGTACACATCGTTAATGTTTCGTGTTGTTCGCGCAGCAGAGTTTCCACGTAGGAACGCATATTCAAAAATTGTACGAATTTTCAGTTTATCCATGGCGCCAAAAACTACCACAATTTCACAAAAACAAAAAACTATCTAAAAACAAAGGACTTAATTTGAAATTAGATTAACACGGCTTTCGAATATAATTTATTTGAATTTCGAATTGCGCGCCAATCCACAGATAATAAAATCTGAAAATGCTGGTTATAGAATCTCCAATTACATAGGTACCTATTATTTCACGGGTTGCAATTTATTACTTTAATATGATTGCTATGCAATTTGTGCTCGTCACAGTGCATACGGTGAAATGGAGGTGATGGTGACTTCACCGTTAGCTTCAATTCTCCTAGTACTTACCAGGAGAACTCCTCAACAATTAACGTCCCTGCATCGGGAAAAGCAATATTTTGTAAAAAGTTTGACAGTTGACATTAGGCTATTGTAACTTAGAGAAATTACAAACTGAGCCACCAAAAAGTGTAAAATAAAAAACATTTTTACAAATAAAAAAAAAACAACCGACTTCCAAAAAACGAAACTACAAACTGAAAAATAGCTTTAATTTCGGAAGTCGGTGGCAAAAACTAAAATACATATCCAAAGCACCGACTACCAAAATTAAAGTTTTTACTTTGTAAGTAGTTGCATTTTTTGGAAGTGGGTTGTTTTTTATTTTCGATATCTCGCGTTTTCCCAACTATGTTGGGGTTGGCTTCCAGTCAAAATGGATGCAGCTAAATACCAGTATTTTACATGGAGCGACTGCCTATCTGACCTCCACAACCCAGTTACTGGGTAATACGACACCCCTTAGTAAGACTGGTTGTCAGACTTTCGGGCTGCTGACGACCCGTAACTACTGTCAAAGATCAAGAATGACAGCCGGAACCAACGGCTAAACGTGCTTTCCGAGGCACAGAGGGGTCTTGGTATGTAAAAATGGTCACCCATCCACGGACCAACCGCGGCAAGCGTTACCAGTGCGGCTGTTATTACTTAGCCACATGCCCCTAGATACTCGTATGTATCTTTATTTCAATTTGTTTTTAAACTATTCGTTATGCACTTTTGTTGGTGCGGAAACCAGGAATCTTAATCGACTCCTAAACCTCGCAATTTTGAATTTTCTTTCTTTTTGTGACGACCCGAGAATTGTTTGTATTGTAAATCCACTTATAAAGCTTAGGCCGGGACTCCACCAAAGCGGAGATGAGACGAGCGGAGAGATGTTTTTTAAACAACCAATAGAATTGTGTTATTGACACATCTCCTCTCCGCTCAGCTTCAGTGGAGATCGCTGTGCGGGGATGTGTAATATTTGTATGGCGCGATGGAAGTGGAGATGTGAGCTCTGCCTCGCCGATGTTGAGCTGGGCGGCGGTACAAAGCGGAGATATGAGCTGTGTCTCGCAAGCTGACGACGGCGCGCAGCGGAGACGAGAAGAGATGTGAGCGGCGTGCATTGAGCGGCGCCGCGTCGCAAAAAGCCAACCGCGACCGTCAGCACACATCCCCGCTCTAGCTAGCACACATCTCCGCTCTAGCCAGCACACATCTCCGCTCCAGTCTAGCCAGTACTCATCTCCGCACAGCTTCGGTGGAGTCCCCCGAGCTGAAAAACATCTCTTCTCGCACAGCACACAGCACACCGCACACATCTCCGCTTTAGTGGAGTCCCGGCCTTATAGCTGTAAAGTATTCCACAGAATCCCTGTTGAAAAATTCTATCTCCTGTCTTCGTGTACACGTATCTCAACTTTGATTAAGATGAATATATTATTTAGCATGGTAAGTAGTATCTTAACCGCAAAAATTAACCTAGTTTTTTTATAATTGCAGACAGACATCTGATAAAGATAATGCGTAGACGCATGATCCAGTCGACATATTAGGGTTGTATATTTTAAAGTTCAATAATAATTTTATTAAATTTTATTCAGCAAAGTGTTTTCAACTATCATCTAGAGGTGTTACAATTTGCCTTTTAGCTTTCACTCCTACTATAAGCTCTATAAGAGCCGGATTGTAAAAGCTGGTGTATGGCTGTTATTCTACATACAAATATTAGGTAGGTACACAGGATTCATCTGGATTAACAGCGTCCAAGAGGCTGAGGAATAACAAAAGGTTTTATAAACTCAGCAAAAAGTACCAGCATTCTTTGTGAGGTATCCAAATGTATTAAACCTGTATGCATTTAGTTATTCAGTCAAGAGTTCGCTGTTGAAACAAAATAATACTGTAAAAAACGTCAAGTCGATGCCCCGTTAACTTTGGTAAGAGCTGATTTTTCAATAGTCAGTTAACTTTTTATATAGAATAAACTAGCTGTGCCCCGCGACTTCGTTCGCGTGGAAGTCGTAAGATACACAATGTACTAAAATAACAGCTACATTTTAATAAAACTCCCTCGTCCCCCGACCCGTCGCGTTGCATCGCCTGCCTGCGCTACTACGAGTACTTCGTTTTCGCTTAGTGTTCTCTCTGACTTTTTTCTTTTTGCTCGGCTCCTAAGGGTCGTAGCGTGACATTAAATAGCTTATAACTATTCTCGAGAATTGGCTACCAAATTCAAAAAGAATTTTGCAAACCAACTTTTTGTTCACATTTTCATGGGTTTTAATTTTTTTGTGCGAAATCCTAATTATTTTTCTATAATAAAAGTAGCTTAAGTTACTCCCCGTAACATCAGCTATCCGTCAGTGAAAAATCCAGTCGAAATAGGTCCAGCCGTTTCGGACATTAGCCGGAACAGACAGACAGACAAAAATTCTAAAAATTGCTTTTTTGTGATAAATCCCGTGTATACTTTCTTATGCATTTATAAAAAGTTGTTATTTTGACATTACAAACGGACATTTCAATTTTATTTATTTTTATAGATATAGATAATAATGGTACTGCCTCGTTGGTCTAGTGGTCGCAAGCGCTACTGCTGAGCATGAGGTCCTGGGTTCGATTCTCGGGTCGGGCAAAGTGTTATTGGGTTTTTCCATCCGAAATTTCTCAGTGGCAGCCCGGAGTGTGGATTTGTGCCCGTTTGATGGCAATAGGCTCGGCCCCTATTACATGGGAGTTAAACATAACTGGCGAAATGTGGGTGTACACCTCTGCCTAACCCTTCGGGGAAACAAGGCGTGATGTTATGCAAATAACAATGACGGTTATATTTTTATACAAAAGTTGTCAAACCGCAATATTTATTTCTTAGATAAAAGTCATCTGGCTAATGAAATATCGACCTTAAGTTGTCGATCCCTTATTCATAAACGTTGCTTAAAATTAAGTGATGTATAAACGTCAAAAAATGTACCTATGTTGAACCAGACGTTAATCATTACTTGACTTTAAGCAACTTTTATGAATAAGGGGATAACAGTTTTATTGAACCCTATCAACTAATCAATTAGTGAGCATCACTGCGCGTACACTTGAGACAACCGACTTTACAAGCGCGTTATTAGGTCAAATAGTTAACTGTCTCCATGAGACGTTATCCTATATCTTTCTCCTTCACTCATCATTCCTCTCTTTTATGTTAATTTTCTTAATGAGGGCATCAACTCGGTCTGTTTCAACATGTAATAATAAATAACGAATCGTTTTATAAGTATTTAGGAATCGTAGTTTTGCGCGAAAACTTTATGAATGACTTCTGAAAGTTAATATTATGTATTAACGGCCCAACCCAGTAACCTATCTATCACCAGTTTTGGTATACCGGAGATAGAAAATCCTATCTACATATCTATGGTTTTAACGTCCCAATAATCTATATGAGATTATGGAATCTTACCGGCCTGATATAAGGACAGATAGAATTATACTGTCTACCATCAATAGTGATCTGTCTTTTACTGAAAATAGGTTATTGGGTTCAGCTGTTAGGAGCAACTTAGGAACATAGCATTATTGATAAATAAAGATACACTACAGACATAAACTCACGCCTTCTTCCCATGGGGGTAGGCAGAACCTACAGAACGCCACCTGCTACGATCCTAACATACTCCGTTTGCTTCAATTACGTTCATGCATCGTCAATTCGCCATACACGCACGAAATATACGTTAATCTTAGCCAAACTAACTAAGATAGATAAGGTTCAAGAATTCATCAGACTTAATGCTTAAACGACAGATAATTTAAAGACAATGTAGATTACAAGGTAATTAATTTTTCATAGAAGTAATTCAAGTGTCCGACAATTAGTCATTCATTAAGTGGTTGACTTTTATCAAGAAATGGATCGCTAAATTTATCTGTATACATATATGTATAGCTGATTAGATCAGAAAATACCGTGTGTATAGATTGTAGATAACATAACATCACGCCTTGTTTCCCTGAAGGGTTGGGCAGAGGTGTATTTATGGTATACCCACATTTCGCTAGTTATGTTTAAGTCCCATATAATAGGGGCGAGCCTATTGCCATAAACCGGGCACAAATCCTAGCAGATTATAGGTAGATAACACATAACATCACGCCTGTATTCCCCGAAAGGTTAAGCAGAGGTGTACCTATAGTACACCCACACTTCGCCAGTACACGTAGAGGTTCGGTATAGGTAGATACTTACTAGCTAAATTGCCTTTCCAACAATAAATATTATTATTTCAGGCGCTAAGCAGCAATGCTGTGTTCCGCTTTGAATGGTACCTACAGTGCGCGTCAAATAACTAGAGCCAAGATAGCGTCGACTGCGCAAGCGCATCAAGCAAGTCGCAAGTCGCTGTAAAAAAAAACGTAAAACGTCATTGCGCCGGTTCAAGTTATAGTATTTTTATGTCGCGAAGCGACGCGCGCTTTACTTGTGGTAACAAAGTGTACAAGCACGCTGTGAATGTGTGCGTGAAGACGAGTAGCGTCAACACATAAGTAACACACACACTCACACACCATACACACTTCCGATTTCGCCATTGTCTCTGGACGGTACCGAGAGCTCCTGCGCTTACACACGAAGTCACAGCGTGTTTGTACACGTGATAACCACAAGTAAAGCACGTGTCGCTTCGTAACATAAAAATACTGTATTTGACTATATCGTTGTAGTTACAGCAGGCAATGAGACATTCCAGCCTTGTCTCTAGGATGGCAACGCAAGTGTCATGTCTCATGTATTGCTTCCCATCAGGAAAGCCGCCTGCTTGATCGTTACCCAATAATATAAAAAAAGACTATCAAATACCTCATATTGATTTTTCAAAGTCCACGACAAAAAAAAACTCTATTAAGAAAGTTTTAAATTTAAACATTCATAATTTTTGTAAAAGATGTATATACAACATGTCCCGGAATTATCGCACAACCTCTTAAGGGGTCATTGTACTCATCATTGTGAATAACTTTTACTATGGGACGAAACCTTAAATCGCGAAAAAAAATCTGCTGTTCCCTACATTTATATTCGTACTAGCTGTGTCCCGCGACATCGTTCGCGTGGAAGTCGTAAGATACACAATATACTGAAATAACAGCTACATTTTAATAAGACTCCCTCGTCCCTCGATCCGCCGCGTTGCATCCGCCCGCGCCATTTCTTCGTTTTCGCTTAGCGTTCTTTCTGATTTTTTTTCTTTTTGTTCGGCTCCTAAGGGTCGTAGCGTGATATTAAATAGCTTAAAACTATTCTCGAGAATTGATCTACCAAACGCGAAAATAATTTTTCAAATCCAACTAGTAGTTCCAAAGTTATTATTTTTGTTCACAATTAAATGGGTTTTAAAATAAAAGTATCCTAAGTTACTCCTTATAATATCAACTATCTCCCAGTTAAAGTTGCGTCAAAATCGGTCCAGCCGTTTCGGAGGTAAGCCGGAACTAACAGACAGACAGACAGACAGACAAAAATGTTAGAAAATATTTTTTTGTTAAATTGTACCGTATATGTCATACTTTTATAAGCATTTAGTAAAAAGCTGTTATTTTGACATTACAAACTGCCACTTCAATTTTATTTAAGCAGGGTAAAATTGGGGCTTCTGCATCACTCGCCTCGTTTCGCTCGTGTCATGATGCAGACGCCCCAATTTTTTACACGCAACGTCTAACCGATGAGGCGCACTGTTAGCCCTGATGAATGGAACATATTTTTCTTCAGTTTATTCAAACGAATGATCTAGTGGCTCCTATGTTTGTCTATTTAGATTATATGACAATTATTTATCATTTACATAATTAATTAAAGAAGGAATTTCATCTTCTGGCAGCATCTGGTAGCATAGAATGTCTTCTGAATCAGGAAACACTATATCATGCACTATACTTCTTGTTACTAATTTAATGTCAGGTAGACGATGTGATGACCTTACAGCCGACTTTTCAGGACGAGGATGTACGTTGCCAACTCGAACAAATGTAAGGAGCTCATTGTGACCACTCTTGTATAGATAACTCGTCCAAATGTGGGGATGATTATGATATGAATAAGACAAAAAATATTTAAGCCTCCTAGAAAATTCCTGAGTACTTCAGAAGTTCGATAACTTTACAACTTTTTTACAGCTTAGGTACATACTTACCTAACTTTATTTATTGAGCCTTTAATACCTTTTAGTAGAGAAGTTTGGCATGGTAGCTGAGCAGTAGAGGCAAAGCGGTAAGTACCTATGCACGTAAGTAATTTTGATGACGTCGTGTGTTCGATCGAAGTTCGAGCCCAGCCCGTTACAAATTGGGTAAGTAGGTACTTTGATTATATTTGTAAGTATACTAGCGACCCGCCCCGACTTCGCACGGGTAGCAGTAATTATCTGTAGCCAGATGACTTGTAGTGGACGATCGAAACTATCTTGAATTCATGCAAGCCTAGTACTTTTTGTTAGGAGACTGTTCAGAAAAAATATGACACGAAATTACCCAAAAGCCAAAAAAAAAACTATTTATCCGATCGCTACCCTACCAAACTTCACAGGAGTCACCCGCTGGGCTTATCCGAGGATTTCCTGAAAATTTCCTAAAAATCTCTCCAGCCGTTTCGACTCCATAGGGAAACACATCTTTCGGAAGGTCATCATCTGCCTAGCCTTTTCCCAACTATGTTGGGGTCGGCTTCCAGTCTAACCGGATGCAGCTGAATACCAGTATTTTACATGGAGCGACTGCCTATCTGACCTCCACAACCCAGTAACTGGGTAATACGATACCCCTTGGTAAGACTGGTTGTCAGACTTTTGGGCTTCTGACGACCTGTAACGACTGTCAAAGATCCACGAATGACAGCCGGGACCAACGGCTTAACGTGCTTTCCGAGGCACGGAGGAGTCTCGGTATGTAAAGATGGTCACCTATCCACGAATCAACCCCGGCAAGCGTAGCTTAACCCGATGGATCGACCCGTGCGGCTGTTATTACTTAGCCACGAGCTCCTCCTTTGGGAAGGTACAAACATTTAATTGGACGATGTAATTTTTTTTAAAGTTTTGGTTCATTTTAAATAAAATCCGGACAATTTAAAAGCCAAAATCAAGTTTTTGTACATAAAACGCAATCCCAAATTAACGTTTTACACTTTTAAATTATGTACCTACATTTAAGCGTCTAATCTTCAAGAAATTCTTCAGACATCCTTCAGCGTAACCTACTTTGTATATTCCATGTACAAAAGCAGTACATGCTTACATAGTTATGTAAGTACATACCGACCGTGTCTTTACATTGCCGAGAGTAAACTAATTTGCATCTAAAGGAGATGCCGATGAGTCGGCCAGCTTATCTTCAGCACATTACAGGTATATAAGTAGGTATTATACATGTATACTTTCTTAGTATTCAATCTATAGTCTCATAACAAATTTATCAATCTATATTCTGCGATATATATGTATACCTATATAAGGTATACTGGCGAAATGAGGGTGTAGTATAGGTACACCTCTGTCTAACCCTTCGGGGATTACAGGCGCCATATTACGTTATATTTAAACCTATAATACTTCCGGAGTTTCTACATAGCATTCATCTTTGATCAGCAATGCTAGGATAAACCCTGCTCGATGATTTCCGTCACGGATTTAGAAGTGAAGGAAAACATCGTGAAGTAACCGGCATGTCCTAGAACCCAAAATTCATGGAGTGGTGACATTTATCAATCTGTAGTGGGCCCGCATGGTTGACTACGACCTACTCCGTCTCACAGAAAGAAGGCCTGTGTGACTCACACAGGCTCACACAGTGTGAGCCTGTGACCCGGACCCGGGAGTAAGAGAATATTTCTGGTTGATTATGTTATGTACACACACATGTTCTCTATTGTGTCACCTAACTTTTTTATCCATAATTTAAAGTGCCATAACTTTTTTTGTCCTAATCATCATTTGTCCGAATGATAACTTACCCGAACTTAATATCACATAATATCACATGCCATAAAATTGAAATCCCTAAATATAATATGTCCTAAATCAGTTTGTCATAAATATTACAATCAATAATATACAAAAGACATAAAATCGTTTCCAATAAAAGTTATAAGTCCTAAATTCAACGGCGTTCCTATTCCAAATAATAAGAGAAAAATAATTGACAAAACAGCAAGAATTGAAAACATTTTAAAAAAACAATCAGAATATGCCAAATGTGATTTTTTGAAGGCAATCGCAGCTAATATAAAATTAGCTTAGAATCTGTCTACGAATTAAAATTAGTCATTTTAATTAAGACTACTCAATAAAGCAGTTGATGAAGCAGAGAGAGAGTTGGTGTTGAGTTGTTGAAGCAGTTGAGTTGAGTTGGTTGTTGTGAACATGTGGTTTTTGTAAGCAAGCAAGCACGCAGCATGCAACATGCAAGCAAGCACGCAGCATGCAGCATGCAAGCAAACATGCAGCATGCAAGCAAACATGCAGCATGCAAGCAAGCATGCAAGCAAGCATGCAACATGCAGCAGGCATGGTTTCTGTCACGGCTCCGGCGCTGCGGGGCTCCGGGCGGCGTATTTCTATTTCCGTGTACATTAGGAGGCAGTAGGGAGGTTTACTGCCTTGAAACACGCACGGGTTTGTCGCGCTAACTGCCTTTACAAAATTGTGTTCAATTCAAGGCACACGTCCTCCAATCGCGCACGGGTTCGCAACACCAACTGTTCTTCTAAACACGTGTTCAATTTAGGGGGTTATTGTAAACTCACCACAACGAAAATTCGCCACATTTAAAAATATTGGTTAACTTGCCACAGTGACAAAATAATTCACAACAGGGATAGTAAACTCGTCACAGGTACGTCAAACTTGTTTTGAATGTACCGACAGCAAAACGAGATTTCTTTTTATTCATAATAATCAGTATTATATACATTAATTTTTCGATAGGTTAGGTTAGGTTAGAACTGTCTACTACGCGCGAGCCGAGCGAGCGAAGCGAGCGGTGCCGCGGCAGCGGCCGGCGAGCGCTGCCTCGAAATTGGTCGCGAAATTTTTCTAAATATTTTTTAAGTTCCATGCATCGCCTTGAACACGTGTTTGGAAGAACAGATGGCGTTGCAAATCCGTGCGCGATTGGAGGACACGTGCCTTGAATTGAACACGATTTTGTAAAGGCAGTTAGTGCGACAAACCCGTGCGTGTTTCAAGGCAGTACTGCCTCCTAATGTACACGGAAATGGAAATACGCCTCCGAGCGGTCCTACGCGAGTTTATCGTCGCAGATGGGTTTAACGCTCACCACCGCAGCTTCGGCTTGCTGGCTGGCTTCGCCGGCCAGCCTCAGCCGCGGCGACGAGTGTCACAACCACCTGCTCCTCAACTCGCGGGTCGCCTCGCCCCTCCGCGCCTACGCGATTTTAAATTACACTCTAGGGGTAGAGCAGACAAGACTGCGTGGAGTCGGATTTACAGCGATTCGTTTCTGCGAACCTAATTTTTAGCTAATGTTTTAGAACTAAAAAAAATATTATAAATGAACATTCGGAATAATACACATTATTTAACACAATACTTAGGACATATGACTTTAGGTCATGTAAAATTAGGGGATTCAATTATTATAGTACTCGATAATGACAGAATACTTTTAGAACTAAAGATAATTATGTTAAACAAAATTTCGGGATTTTGAACATTATGGTTACTGAAGTTTATAGCAAACGTGTTATGGATAATGATTTTCGGACAAACAATTTTAGGAGAAGAAAGGGAGTACCGTAATGGATGGTCACCCACCCACAAACCGACCGTGGCAAGCACCCGTGCGGCTAATAATATTTAGCCACGAGCTGAGAATCACTGAGAGAAGTCTATAAATAAAGAAATCACCAAACATACATGGTATGAAAGCTGCGAGCAATGTCTGTACTCTATCCTCCTTATTCATAAACGTATTATATCAAGTGAATAGTTACACACCGATTTCTCTCTTTCAGTCGTCAGTAATTTGACTTTCGAAAGAAGAAGATAAAGCGTTGTGTAACTATACAGACGCTATACAACGTTTATTAGTAAGGAGGTATATGTAGATATTATATATTTATATCTATGTTTAAAACAATTTAATTTTGACGTGTACAAGTGTATTTTTGAGCCAATTTACAGCAATAAATATATAATTTATGGTCAGCCTATATCAAAATGCCGTTTAATGCAAATCTTCATGGCAACAAAACGGACGATAATAAAACAAACGACATTATAATGTACACGTAAGATGAGGATCGCTCTCACGTTTGTGTTGCATATCAATCATCTCTGGTTACAGTATCCAACATATTTCGCTTATTACAAACATTTCTCAATGAAGACTTTACTTCGCTATATCATATTATAAGCAGCTTTAAAAACGGTGAAGAAAAACAACCTGAGAAAATGTCTTGGTACGAAAAATTTTACTGTGACGTCCATCAAACCTGGGCTTTCTTAGGTGAAAGGGACATGCAGTCCTGGACTGATAGATGGACAATACATTATGATAATTTTCCTTGAAATGTTACATTTTTACTCATAATTCGATTAATCATCACCATCCCAATTTCCTAATCCTATATTTTGAGGTCGGCACATCTTCTCATTTCATACACATCACTACCAGCCACCAACCAACACCACCAACCAACCACTACCAACTCAGTTCGAACCCTTTAATCGTCTTTCACACAATCCTGAATCCATCCATCGTTTAGCTTTGCTCTGCCCTACACTTAGCCCTCGTACGCACGCACGGGTGATTTATTTCTTATCGTGCACTGGATTTATAATGCACCGGTTTAGCGCCGAGAGTTGCAAATCCAACAGTGCGCTTTTTTGACGCGCGCGCTAGGATGCACTCTGTTGAATTCTCAACACTCAGCTCAATACGAGAGTTGAAAGTACCACCCGGTCACAACCTTTTCTCACGATATGCATGTACCTACCCCATTCCTTGGCATTCCATGGCATCACAGACGTGCCTTTAAATTACAAACCTTTATAGTTATTCATTTATCATGGAAACTTCTTGAGTACCGACTTTATGCAAATCCAGATATCAATTCGTTATCAGCCGTCCCCATTCCGTGGTCTCGTTCCATCGAAACACCATGATAACGTAATGGAGGTGTCAGCTGCGTTGCGTGACGGTTCAATAAAAGGATGTTTAGTTCATCCACACCTGTCATCCATAGAGGAAATGGATGTTGAGTAGCACCTGTCATCCTGGATGGGTCAGGCAGGATGGCATTCACGAAAATTTCCTGGATATTGCAACTATACTGAAAAGGTTACTCTGACCATCAATAGCTTGGAACTTGTTCCCGATGCTAGTGGGCTAAATATAACGACGAGGGGTGCTTACATAAAGAAACAGGTTTCCGGCACAGACAAACCCGTGCGAGACGGTACCGATCGGTGCAAGGTTAATCAGCATTAAGAAACAGGTAAATCTGTCCTTATTGACAACCATGTTTGTGATGTTGTGAAATTGCCTTTGGTACTAAATAAAATTGTTTTTTTACTATTATAAAACTGTCAGTAGAAAAATATAGGAAAACATATATGAAGGTCTACATTCTTTCTGTGATCCTTTTATTTTCCAAGTAAATCATTGTATCTAATAGAGCAGTTCCCGATCCAGTTTGTAATAATAAGGTAGTCGGCACCGACAAGTTTAAACCTGTTTCTTTATAAGTCAGCGCATAAGATAACATGGGAGTATTATACCTGTACCGATCGATACCGACCCGCACAGACTCGCCTGCACCGGAAACCTGTTTCTTTATGTAAGCACCCTATTGTAATACTTTTTAATGTAACATTATAAAGCTAAGTAGTTTTATCTTGCTGTGATCAACCTCACGTTGTAATAATTTCGCTATTAATAATGTTAAGTCGAATTTCTATCTTTTGTCATACGTTTGATCTTCTTGATATGGCTGTCTGGGTCCTGTCTGTTTAAGATAATGTCGAAGGATTGATTATAATTTTATCTCTGATTGTCATCTGATGAGGTTAGGATCCATTCTCGGGTGCGTGGTTAGCTTTGGCTCTTCCTAGATGGACCAAAGCTGGACATGGGACATAGCTTATCCCATATTCGCGATACTGAGAAGGAATGTCTCGCCTGCATATCATCATAGTTACCTAGTGATTATAGATCTATTCTGTTTTATTTATTTATTTATTCAACAGGTTATTAGTTTTTTAGTTTGTTTAGTTTTATTTTTCTTTATACATCATCCTTATCTGCCTAGCTTTTTCCCAGCTATGTTAGAAAGGCTTCCAGACTAACCGGATGCTGCTTTCACATAGAGCGTCTGCCTTTCTGCATATTTTTATTTTTCTTTAATAATAGAGTTAATTAACTCTATCTTTTTGTATGCACGTATTTCTGTGACAACCCTTTTTTACGTATATCTTTCTACAACTTCTTCTTCATCACTATAAACATTAAATTTATAAACTTCTTCTTGGTTGACTATTGACCGTTTAGCTAGGTGGTCTAGTAATTGCAAGCATGACTGCTAAGCTAAGCTTGAGGTTCTGGGTTAGATGTCTGGGTTGGATGTTCTGGGTTGCTGTTTCCATTAACAAGTTCTCAGTTGCCCCGAGACTGTGTTTGTTTGCTCGGTTGTAGGCATTAGGGTCTTGCGGGATGTTCGAAAGAGTTACCGTGGCCCCGGCACAGGCAACAGAAGGAACACGGGTGGGTTTTAGTCAGTAAAAGTCTGACACGCCCTCCCGCTCCGCCCAGAGCGGGAGAAGTCATTTGATGATTTCCCATCCACAAAAAAAAAAAAAAGGCATTAGGGTCTTTCACTAAGGGCGAAAATACACAGGCATGTAGCTGGTACAAACCTATGCAAGTAGCTGGCCATTGTGACATCAGAAGTTGTTATGGCACACGGTATGCCAGCTACTTGCATAGTTTTTTACCAGCTACAGGCATGTGTATTTTCGCCCTAATATATATAGGATTGTGTGGTGGGTGAACTAATAATAGGTAGATCTCTGCCTTCCTCTCCTGAAACATTTATACTGTATTCGAGACGTGAATACCGCTTCAGGGCGACATCTGTTTGTAAGAACAGTAACCGCTGAAAATAATGTTACCACCATAATATCGCCCCTTCTTTTAGCTAGGTAGCTCACTACGTAGTTCAGTGCAACACCCACAGATGGCGTTACTAGTATGACCACGTGAAAATGATGTCACATTATAAGTTTGTTTTGGTTAGCGCCAGGCTCATGTTTTATTATCAAATCGTATCGTTTGATTTCATATCAGTCTGCTTCTTACGCACTGTGTATTTTGTCGTGTCACTCGGTAAGTTTAATTTGCATTATAATTTTAATTTCTCAGTTCTTATCTAACCACTGATGACTATCTTTTGACTTTTGACCCAACTGTTATTGTATTTCTGAGTTATTTCCCTTTAGAAACTAAGTCTTGAATGGTGTAATACTGTTTAGACTTAAGGCTCTAAATCGTCATAGGTTTTTTAGTTTCTTATTTCGTGATTGACATCTGGGCAAAAAAACTGGGCAGATTGGGATGTTTGCACGGTCTGTTATTTATAATCATCTGTGTTGATGGCTTCAGAAAAAGAAGTTCTGTGTTGTTTACCGGCTTCAGAAAAGAAGTAAGCAATAACTGACGTAAGATAGACATACACCTACCTGCTTGCATAATAATCTTTAAGTAGGTACTATCGAGGAAACTTACATCTGACCAATTTGAAAACAAAATCCCGTGCACACGATGACCACATCTTTTAGCAAGCGTTACTATAGCGGCCCAGCGCTGCAAGCAGGAATAGTCCTTACGGTAGATAGATGTTCGTTTCTCCCATGGTACCTACTTAAGCACTTGATTAATGCATACCACTTGATTGATTTAACCGGTCGGAAACTATGAATGTACAGCCATTTTAGCCTATTATATACACGGAACAAATATGGGCATAAGTTTGATACAAAAGCGAATCGTGATATCCAATAGTAGCAGTACGCCATAATGTAGAGTAGGTATTCAAAAACCAACTTTTAATTTCAAGTTTCGATAGCCCTAGAAAATTGTCTTCAATAAATTAATCATCCCAATAACAGAAAGTATAAAAGTCATTCAATCACCGTTAGTGTAATTTACCTAATTCCCATCATAATTTCTGATTTGACCTAGAAACCTAAATTATTGGACCTTATTTCAAAAGTAACTGCATCCATCATCGACGTTAATAGATATATGCCCAATTAAAACCTGTGCTCATAACTGACCTATCGAGTTAGGTACCCAATAAATTATATTGCCCGAAATTGAAGCCCTAAAACATTGGTATTTAGGGCAAATATGTTTGGTAAGCTTGGTGACCGACAAATAGCTTCCACGAAGGGCAATCGATACTTAAGTGTAGGTTCATGCTTATGATCCGTCCGGTGCATCCTGCGTGGTAATTGCGAATCAAACTTACAACCGCGATGTCTTTTATTTTGACAGTTCGACAACATTCATTGCGTTATTTACGTTGCTGAGCAGACGATTTTTTCAAGCACATGCAGCAGTGGATTAGCAATTTCCTTAAAAATCCTTCGGATTGCGGTAGACAGTATGATACGCAATTAGAGTGCTAGACAGTGAGCGGTTTCTATTCCCTTCCCGAGTCACTTTGCTGACTGGCTGTATTTTTACCACGTTCTTTTACTGTCAATACGAGAAAGAATGTGTACTGTAGGAATTCATGTTACCAAATGATCATATAAAAGGTAAAACCTGTGACTCTACATAAATATTACCAATTTACCATTCTAAATTAACACAGCAATATGATACAGATACCACTATATAATTGTCTTTGCCATGTGCTCTTTGTAGCAAAATTTTATATGTACCTAATAGTTAATCTCCAAACATTTTTTCAGCTGAAAATGTAACCTTCAGTAGGTAACCTAAATAGCTGACACTCAGACGAATCTGGTTGTTGCTCGTGGAGGCTCTTTCAAATACTTACTGATGCAACTAATTAGCCTCTTGTTTAAAAGTCAACAATTGATCTTCTAGAACTGCAAAATGTCGAAGATAACGCCGAATCCAGCTAAAGTGCTGCTGAGAGCCGAGATAGCAGCTCGTATTGCAGCACTTACCACCGAGGACAAGAAACGACAGTCAGAGATTGTGTACAACAAGGTAAGTCTTTTGTTACAAAAGGAAACGTATTCCTGATTAACTTATTCCTTTAATCCGATCTATTGTATTTTGACTCTTGCTCTATGTGGCAATAATTCGTGTATTATTATATAATAACATAACATCACGCCTTGTTTCCCCGAAGGGTTAGGCAGAGGTGTACCTATAGTACACCCACATTTCGCCAGTTATGTTTAAGTCCCATGTAATAGGGGGCGAGCCTATTGCCATCTACCGGGCACAAATCCAGACTCCGGGCTGCTACTGAGAAATTCCAGATAGAAAAACCCAATAACACTTCGCCCGACCTGGGAATCGAACCCAGGACCTCATGCTCAGCAGTAGCGCTTGCGACCACTAGACCAACGAGGCAGTCAGTTATTATCTGCAGCATATTGTCTACGAAAGATCGAAGAATAGAGAACTCTGTCTGTTCTCTTTTCTTTTCAAATAGTTAAGTACGACTCGCTAGAGTTTGAAATCATTCATGCTGTGCCATCATAGGAGCTCTTATAGCTATCAGATGTAATATATCTTTACATATAATAAAATAGTAACGAAATCAAAACTGTACATTGACGTGTAAAAGTGTTTTCGTTTCTCATACTTGGAAAGTACGCTTGAAGTTACCTGATCAGAGGGATGAAAACAGTATGTACTTTTCATCCCTCCCTCCCTCTTTTCTCTTATTAATTTTACCTATTTATTGCATTGGTTGTCACTAGCACCCTAATTGCGTAACACATTATCAATCACAACCCCAACTTTTTTGAAGCATATTGCTAATCCATTGCTTCATATGCGAAAAATTTGTCTGCTTAACAACGTAAATAACACAATGAATGTTGTTGAACTGTCAAAATGAAACCGATTCCTGTAAGTGTGAACTAAATTCGGTCTGTCCGTCGAGTCATACTAGGGCGGTACACGCTAAAAATTATAATTTCGAAGGTTTTCGAAATTTTTATGGAGGCCTATGTTATTTTATTAATATATTAATTTGACTGCCTCGTTGATCTAGTGGTCGCAAGCGCTACTGCTGAGCTTGATGTCCTGGGTTCGATTCCCAGGTCGGGCAAAGTGTTATTGGGTTTTTTCTATCTGGAATTTCTCAGTAGCAGCCCGGAGTCTGGATTTGTGCCCGGTAGATGGCAATAGGCTCGCCCCCTATTACATGGGACTTAAACAACTGGCGAAATGTGGGTGTACTATAATAGGTACACCTCTGCCTAACCCTTCGGGGAAACAAGGCGTGATGTTATGATACATTAATTTTATTAATTGTATCGATAAGTGCCTATCTACGCAAAACCACAAATATTATCACAATCTTCCAGGTAATCAACCATCCCTTTTACAAATCAGCGAAACGCATAGCTCTATACATGAGCACTGACCAGGAGATCAACACAGCCCCTATCATCAGCCACATCAAGTCACGAGGGGCATCAGCCTTCGTCCCACAGTACGCAGGTGGCGTGATGAAGATGCTGCTTCTCGAGGCTGATGATGAGAAGAACATGTTCGTTACTAGACATGGCATTGCTCAGCACTCAAAAGACCAGAAGAGAGAAAATGCTATTGAATCAGGTGGGTTATATACTATGGGTTACAGAACTCAACATCACAAATATACAAACATAACAAGACCGGGCACAAAGTTGACCTGCTACAGAGAAATTCTTACTGCAATAGCCCAAGAACACTTTGCCGCTCTTGTAGCATTATCACTACTATCTCGAAGAATCGAATTCGTTTATTGCGGCGTCAGAGACGTTGTTCAGGTCGTCAAGGGTGCAAGTGAACGGACATTTGGGACGCTCTAGCGGATGGGACATAATCTGTTCAGAAGAGTCGTGATAGAAGTGAGTGAGTAAGTCTTCGTAGAGACGAAGAACGAACATCTCTTACCATATAGTGACATTTCTATTCATTTTTGACACTGCGCCGCGGAAATCTTTCTACAATCTCTTCTTGTCTTTGGTTTTTTGTTGTTTCTACGGCTATGCGTTTTGAGGATTCAACCAGGACTCAACGTTCAGCAGGCGCGCCTGTGACTGATACATTACAAGTTGATCGTTTAACATTTCACAATCACTGTGGAGATATACTTAGCAAGTTGCTTAAAATTGCGGATTCCGTCTGTTGAACTAGGATAGGTAGGTTTGCCTTTTCTAATTGCCAAAAAATACTCTGTTTTAGGAGGTCTGGATCTGATCATAGCCCCTGGAGTGGCGTTCTCCAAGTCTGGTGACCGATGCGGCCACGGCGGCGGCTACTACGACAAGTTCTTGGCCAATCTCAGAAGTAACCCCGAAACTGCACCCAAGGTGATTATTTTTTTGTAATGATTACAATATGGGTATCAAATTGAAGGCCTCGATGCATTGCAGTTGGGGACCTCTTAAATCAAACCCCCGACTGCAATGACAATTTTGTTTATCTGTTTAGTCAGGGAGTAAATGAGTGACCTTTCGCTTTGTATATAAAGATTAACTAATACAACTTGTTTTTTTACTTTTTAGTTCGGTTTCTGGCAGAGCGCTCGGGTTTTTTCTTTAATATTTATTTTTATGTCAATACAATTTCACAAATGTTTACTAACAACACTCCCCTGTCAATATCATTCAGGCTCCAAAAGATCCATGTTACAGTTATTCTTATTATCCCTAACTTTATTTTTCAGGTGGTGGCAGTAGCATTCTCATGCCAAGTGGTAGACGATGTGCCGACCAACGAACAGGACCAGAAAGTAGATGGTGTCATATTCGCCGAATAGACGTTGTTTACAATAGTCTTAGTTACCACTTAATTCACAAAGCGACGTAAGGCTCCCAGGAGTCTCGAAACAATAAACACCTAATGAATTTATCTTTTATGTCGGTGCTTGCACAATATTTAGGTACGCAATTTTCCTACTATATTTAAATTCTACTTTGTATTTACAATGTTTGTGCCAAATGATATTTTAAATATTAGGTATTTAGGCAGTAACTATTATCTTGTACTAATTTTAAATAAAAGGCCAAAGAAAAAATTATTTATTTAATTTATTTAAAGATACTTATTGAAAAAATACATTCGCACTTTGTGCAGTCATTTAAAATGGTCACTAATACAGATTACGAAAGTTGAATACTTCTAAAAATATACTAAAAGGTACAATAATCACATTTATTCCGATCACAAATATTTAATAAAAAAAGCCACAATACAAGCAATTTTAACATGGCAATACTTAGCGTTGTGTTCTGCTGGCTTTATTATTATTTGATAGAATGGTAACACTTAACAATAACCTAGACCTAGAAAAAGCTTAAATTGGCTATCTAGCCAGCCGAATAATCTGTGCTGTAATAGCCATGGGTTTCTATGGTGTACGAAACTAAAAAATATAGTATTTTAATGTAGGTATTTCGCATTTATTTTGTATGTGGCCATATTACCTTAAAAACTAATCTGAAAAACGCTTTTTATAGGAGAACAAAAGAAAATAAATTGTATTGGTTTTTTATGGTAATATTCATATTATTTTTACGTTTTATGGCACCAACAGAAAAAGACGAATAATAAAGTTAACTTTTAATTTTCGTTGATCATAATTAAATAGTATATAATCGCATCTTATTAGAAGTTTCGCATTGGATATTTAATGAATTAAGCAGTATTTCTTATTGATGTTTTAATTAAATGATATATTTGTTTTTAAATATTATAATACCTTAAGCTAGCAGAATAGTGATGCTATACAATTGATGAGCATAGGTACGCCATTATGATGGCTAGATGACAAATTATTTCGAACAAACCACAAAACCTTAACGTAACCTAATAAATAGTTAATAAAAACTAAAAATAAAATTTAGATAAGCTTTTTCTCTCGGCACGAACTATTCGGGAATAGCTAATGCCGTAAAAAAATTGCCTAAAATTAATTAATTACCTAGTCAAAAAGATTGTATCCCACTATCAAACTTCAATTTTTTACAATATTAACTATATCTATGACAATAATGATAATAATTATGTTAAATAAAACTTATGACAGCAAATACTTTTATCTAAAAAATTACTTAATTAGTTTAAAAGGTATTTTCAATCGTGAGCGAAGATACAGAGATTCCCAACATTTTAGGCACCTACGTGTCTTTTATTTGTAAAGCAATGCGATGATAAAACAGTTTACCCCAAAATATTATTTTCAAGTATTTAAAATATTTTTAAATAATAAAAAAGCGGCCAAGTCGGACTCGAACACAAAGGGTTCCGTACCACCGTACATTTATTTTATTTTTATGATTTGTTGTTACAGCGGCCATAGTAGTACACACTCTGTGAAAACAAGTGTCTACCTATTACAGTTCAAAAGACACAGCCCGGTCGTTGGCACTCATTGGGTACGGAACCCTAAAAATGATCGAATGGTCCTCTACATAAAGGTAGAGGAGTATCGCATCAGTGGATCAACCTGTACAATTTGATATAGCTTTTTTAAACATCAAATAATATAAAAGTTATTAAAAATATTATTTAATTTATTTATAATATTTATTAAAATTTATACAATTTATTAAAAATAAGGCTTAAGTTAGTAAGTTTATTTCTAAATCCAAAATGATAGGCAACAGACATCAAAATTTCAGTCTAATTAAATCGACAAGTCATTATTTAATTACCTATATTCCCTTTCTCTTGAATCCTTGATTTAAAGGAAGAAGAAAACGGAAGTTTTTTTTCAATATTATTCTTTAGAGCAAAGATTATTCGAATCTTCTAATCAAAATGAATGATTAGGTGTTAAAATCGTCTAGTGTTTAAATATGGACAAATAAAAGTTCCTACCTTGAATCATTTTATCAAGATACTAGCTTTTGCACGCAGCTTCGCCTGTGTAGAAGTCGGAAATTATCCCACGGGAACGTACTACGGAAAAAAAAGTATCCTATGTCCTAACCCAGGTCTTGATCTACCTGTGTGCCAAATTTTAATCGAAATCCCTTCAGCCGGACGTGACAAAGTAACAGACAGACAGTGTTACTTTCGCATTTCTAATATTTATTACAGAAGGATTTAATTAACATGTGAATTTGGGAACCTCTGTCTGTATCGAGAGTTTTCATTTTATTTTTTAAGTTCGTTTTATCCTAGAACTAAGTAGGAAGACTTAACGTTACTTAGATAAATATTTTAATATCAAATGGTCCGAATAGGTATATTACAAAATTAACTACTTAACATTAACTTAAAACTAACTTAAGTGTAACTTAATACAATTTTCGATAGTGGAATCCAAATCGTTTGCTTTTTAAGCATGGAAATTTTAAACTTATCTACATTATTTAAAACAAGAAATCTTAATAGGTCCCAAGACAACTCACTTACCTATTTACTTAGCTTATTTTATTTGCTAAGTTTCATGATTACGATACTGAAGCTACGCCATGAAATATATGTACACCCGCGAACGTTCCCGGTCGCCCACTTTTCGTCCGTATTCCCTTAGCAAAAGTGGTCGACTGGGAACGTTCGCCTACGTACATATATTTCAGAATAAAATTGGTAATCACGAGCATATTAGCACAGTTTTACAATCTAAAACTGTAATAGTAGTATGGTCTGGTCAAGTTTAAAATAAAACTCACCGCGTAAACATATATCTATTCATACACCAAATCTCTTAAGGGATCATTGTACTCATCATTATGAAGAACTTTTACTATGGATGGAACTAAACCTGATATCGCGAAAAAAAAAGTCAGCTGTTCCCTACATTTAGGTTCGCATAACACGTCAAAATGTAGGGAACAGCAGATTTTTTTCGCGATTTCGGTTTTGGTCCCATAGTAAATGTTGTTCATAATGATGAGTACAATGACCCTTTAAGAGATTTCGTGTATGAATAGATAGACCTTACATATACATACATATGTGCATACCTACTAAATAGTAATTTTACACGGTGGTTGGCATGCGCTCAATATTTGACTGAAGCTGGTCAATATTTTGCAAAAGCGAAGTGTCAAGCGACGCGCTAAATACCGTCCGTATACATATTATCATTATTGGATGCAACAAGGCACGTATAGTACCAATCCTCAGTACCAATATCTAGACAAGCACCCTTAGGGTCAATTCACACGTACCACAACCACACCACGTCGCAGCGACAAAATGTGGTCAAGCTGTGGTTACGTGTGAATAGTGTTGCAGCGGCTTTTTGCAGTTGCGTTGTGGTACCGACAAAATGTCGATGTGGTTGCGTTGTCGCTGTCGTTGCGATGTGGTAACCACGTGGTCATTTGCAGTTATACTACGGCTTTCGTAGAGGAAAGCAGGCGCAGGCGCCAGCTAGGCGCGCGCTGTTGATGACGTCATGTCGTGGCAATGTGGCCGCGGTGCCGCCGCCGGTGGTGGCGTTGTCGTCGCGATGTGGTTGCGATGTGGTTGCGATGTGGTCGTATTACACAGGTGGTCGATAACAACGGCAAAATGTGGTACGTGTAAATTGTAATATTCATTTTCAATACAAAATATACGCCCGACCACATGGCGTCGTTGTGGTGTGGTTGTGGCTGTGGTGTGGTTATGGTACGTGTGAATTGGCCCTTATTGTAATTAATAACACTATCAATCACAATCTAAATAATTTTGAAGCAAATTGCTAATCCATCGCTTCATATGTTCGAAAAAATTTTCTGCTCAACAACGTATGTAAATAACGCAATGAATGTTGTTGAACTGTCAAAATAAAACCGATTCCTACTGTAAGTGTGTTACGCAATTGCCCCGAGCCTATACAGCTCTAAAACCAAGATCCCAAAGTACCTTCCCACGCCTCAAATCTCCGTGTCGTGAATGCATAAGGTTTATACAAGGTGTATCGGAAAGGTGTGGTCAAATTTATAGATGTGGTAAAGACCATCAAACTGAACCACTTTCTCCATCGTAATCGCGAAAAAATAATCAGCTGTCTCATACATTTGGGTCGAGTAGATATTGAAGCTTTGTGTGGGACGGCTGATAATTTTTTCTCGATTACAATGTTGGTCCCATGGAGAACGTTGTTCAGTTTAATGGTTTGTAGCACACCCTTAAATTTAACCAAACCTTTCTGATACATACTGTATATGAGTGCCAACATTCCAAGCTGCTTTTGCCGGTGCCAACGTCTGCACAGGAATTTTAGATATTTCATAAGGAGATACATAAAGCAGTCAAGGAGTTAGAATACCTAATGAAGACTTTGCTTTAAGACCGTAGAATCTAAGGGCACAGATTGCGACTCAATTTGGTGTTTTCTGTTTTTCAGCTGCATTTATTTGGATAAAAGTTCTTACTTAATTATTGTAAAGAAGATGTAGAAAGGAAGCTGCGAAGATTTGATTCTATCGGGTATAAAACGTCCGCACTGAATTTTTGCAAGCGTAGGTAAATGTCGGTGTGGCCATGTTCTGATGTCCTCAGATAAACTTTTATTAACTATTCCTTCGTCGAGTTATTTAAATCTAAGCGTAATTAGTTATAGTCAGGATATCGAACCAATATCGAAACAGATTAACTCTGGTTAATACCTTCAGGTCAGAGCAGTGGTGGCCCAGTGGTAAGGGCCCTGACTTACGAGTTGGTCGTGGGTTCGAACCCAGGCAGGCGCTTTACTTTGTGTAAATAACTTCATCACCACTGCTCTCAAAACTGTGAAGGAAAACGTCGTGAGGAAACCGGCATGTCCTAGAACTAAGAAATCGAAGACATATGACATCTACTAACCCGCACTGGGCCCGCGTGGTAGATTACAGCCCACTCGCTCTCACAGAGAGGAGGCCTGGGTCCCAGTAGTGGGAATATTATAGGCTGATTATGAATACCTCCAGGTCAGTGTAAGTTAGAGCATAATTTTTTTAGCAATCTGGTGGACGTGCTTCTCTTTTTCAGCAGTTTTGACAAGTGTTCAGAAACAGGGCATGAACCGTCTCTAGAATCCTAATAACTATCAATTGCTCCACGTGATAGTAGATATCATCAGCGTAGAACAGCTCCAAAAACTCTCTGTCCTCTCGACATGAGGAGTTCCACGGCTCCTACAGCCGCTAGTAGTAGGAGCAGGGCTATGATGGCCAGGGCAGCTCTGCAGCGGCGACGGCGACGCTCGCTGCGTGCCAAGCGGCGGGATAGGGCTTCGCCTCGCGCTCCGTCGAGGGTGAAGAGAGCGCTGGCAGCCTGTGAAGAAAGAAAAGATTGTTATAAGAGATGTCAAAAGATATAAGATAGGTACAATCAGCTTCTGAAAATCTTAACCATTCTTAGAACCGTTTCAAAGGACCTATACGATGCAAACACGATGTTTTCGTTAGGTGACCGTACATAAAGAGAGGGAAGAATATATATTAAGACCGCCCGTGTACTTTATACATTGTTGCATAATGCTAAAGTAAATAAACTTTAGGTATATTTGATTGGTGAAAATGGGAGATTGCTTCAGCATAACGATAATATGGCTTCAAGATGTTCGGATTTCTCCCATAAAAATTACAAGTTATTGTGTAACAAGACACAGCAACTTATTAAGGGCCTTAACTTGTTCAAAAATCCATCTAACACACAGATCTAACACAAAGATTAGATGGAATTTCGAATGAGTGAAGACCTAAAAAATTGTAAAAATATTCCGCTTTTGTAATTCTAATTTTCTAACGTGTTTTGCTATTTGCAGGTTAGTATTAGGTTGTATATTGATTAAAATATGATTCGAGACCATAACAAACATGTATTTACAGAATTATGATCATTAAAATCATCAATACACCTCTCTGAGACCAAGTATTCCTATTGAATTACTATTTCATGAAATGTTGACATTTGAGGATTATACTAACTTAAGGAGTTGTATTACTGATTCTAATGATTATAATTCTATAAATACATATTTGTTACGGTCGCGAATCATACATACTTAATGTAATATGTAATATTCAATAATCAACATACACCCAGACACTGAGCTGCAAATTGCAAAAATCGTAAGAAAATTTGAATTTCGCGGGCTACCTTAGAGCTGCCCCTTAACTTGTTTGCTGTAAGTACACCTTCAGGGGGAGACATGGTAGCTTTTTCTTACCCTGAAACATTCATTGTTCTTGACCACATATTTATTATTCATTTGTCAAATCACTGCAATAATTTATTTATTACCTTTTAAATTAAGTAAACAGATAATTTCGTCAAAATATTTTGATATAACGATCGATTTGAGTCAGTAGGTCAATCAGAAAAGTACTTAAAATTTAATAGATCTTGCAAAATAATTACTTTTAATTAATACGAGTTAACTATTATCGTAAAGTCGTGTGCTTTATGTTGTGTATGACACATTGGTATTATGTTCGGAAAGCTCATTGGTACGCTCCAACTTGTTGACGGACAAACCAAACCATAATTTTATTCGTCTGTTTGCGATTCACAATAATTATTGCTTTTAAGTTTCTATTTAGGTAAATGTGAAGACTCCTTATTGGTCTAGTGATGGTCACAAGCGCTACTGTTGAGCATGAGGTCGTGGGTTCCATTCCCAGGTCAGGCAAAGTGTTATTGGGTTTTTCCATCTAGAATTTCTCAACAGCAGCTCGGAGTCTGGATTTGTGTCCGGTTGATGGCAATAGGCTCGCCCCCTATTATATGGGACTTACCTAAACATAACTGGCGAAATGTAGCTGTACCTGTAGTTACGCCTCTGCCTAACCCTTCGGGGAAACAAGGTGTGATGTTATGTTTTGTGTGAAGACTTTTGAAACATAAAACGAAACGCAGCAAAGGTCTATAGTTTATTATTTACAAAAGAACATACTTTTTAGATCAGTCCCAGGACCTTTTATAAGACCGGCCACACACAGTCGGAATTCCGAAAGCAAAGCAGCAAATCCATTCATAATCTAATAATACTACTAAATTACTACTAGACCTTACTATCGCGCCGCGTGCGCGCGCGGTGTGTGGCCGCCCTAAGCGCTAGAGCTCGTACGCTGCGCTGTCTTTGATACAAATATAAACCTTTAAAAACTGCAATTAAACAAATATTGTTCGCTGTACAAGACGACTGTGTGTCACGAAAAACAATTAAAAGTAAATAAATTGATTGTTGTATAAACAATCTCATAAAAATTGGTAATCTCGTGAGATATTCCAACAATGTGTTGAGAAATAGGCAAGGGTGTCAATGAAGTACTTGAAAATAATAACGATTGGTACGTGATTTCAACATATTCGAGTTTGCTTTGTAAAAGTATACCGGATGTCTCGGGAGCCAAGGTTTCGAGTAAGGTCGTTGAAAGTATGATAAAGGATCTTATATAGTAATGCAGTTTTCTCACTCAACGCTAAGACTTACTATAGGTACTAAAGGGTAGGTAGAAGTACACGATCAACTTAAGGTCAAGTAGAAACAAAAACCAAAAATAATTGGCCAAGTGCGAGTCGGACTCACTTTACAACTCCATATTTTTTTAAATACTTTAGTAAGAAAACCACGTTTCTTGTACTTACTGCCCTTTAATTTATATATATTTTTATTATTAGTTGTTTTTGTGTGTTTTTTGTTGTTTGTTTGTTGTTATTTGTTGTTTGTGCCTAAAGCCTAACCCTCCGAGGAAACAAGGCGTGATGTTATGTTATGTTATGTTCTTTGCTGTTATAGCGGCCATAGTAGTACACACTCTGTGAAAATTTCAAGTGTCATATCTATTACGGTTCAAAAGATACAGCCCTGTGACAGACAGACGGACGGATGGACGGGCGGACGGCGGAGCCTTAGTAATAGGGTCCCGTTAGCGCCCTTTGGGTATGAAACCCTTAAAACCACATAACAGTAGAACTAAGTATTAAAATATAATTGACATCTATGTGCTTAATTAATGCACTCAAGAATGCGAAGAAGAAGAATCTACAAACTTATGGTCATAAAGATAGAGCACCTTTGTGCTCTTGTACCCTTGTGCTCTTCTATCTTTATGTATTTTT
The DNA here is from genome assembly GCA_947568875.1 of Fissipunctia ypsillon. Classification (NCBI taxonomy): domain Eukaryota; kingdom Metazoa; phylum Arthropoda; class Insecta; order Lepidoptera; family Noctuidae; genus Fissipunctia; species Fissipunctia ypsillon. Next base: position 5,177,880 of record OX387659.1, on the reverse strand, counting down.
TCTTTATTGTGTACATAAATAAATAACAAAAGTTACGCAGTGTATTTGCAATTACTTAGCTGAATTCCTTAAAAAACATAGCAATTAATTTCAAAGGTTACGTTCTCCACAACATTGGGCCGAGCCCGTAAATTATCGTTTTGTACCTAAAATTACTACAAAATTAGATAATTTTCGATTACCTACGCTACAGTGGGCAATCTTTGACAATAATTGCAGACTCCATTCTCCAACTGCTAAATGGTTTCATGTTAGCACATATCTTTAATTAAATATGCTACAATGAAAAACAGAGCGAAGTGTAGGGAGCTAACGAGAAAGCTGAAGCTGACGCGAACACCATGTAGGACCAAGGTTAGGAAGACAACGCAAGAGTCTCTGTAGGAGAAACGAATCCTATCCAAAGTATACAGGGTGTAAGGGACAGCCCTCCGCAGACTGATGGGGTCAATTCAGTATATCATACTAAGATGACTGGTACATGAAATTATTTCAGGGACGTTATGGGAATCCAATAAATATGATTTGTTTTATCACCTCACACGCAATGTATCGATACCGTGGCAAAACGCGCGTAGCGAACGGCAGCGCAGCGAGCCTTCGGCCGCCGAGTATTTCAACATCCATTGCTGATTTTTTTTATTTTAGCTGTTTCATTTACATTGAAATAAAGGAAGTGAAAACTCGATAAAAAAGTAACTGAAAAATCGATAAAAAAGTGATAATTTTCCTGAGAAATTTTCGGGTGGAATATGTTTCAAAATAAAGTGCTGAATGCACCCTGTTAGTTTACGGAGGGCTATCCCTTACACCCTGTGTTAAGTACTAGTTTCTGTCCGCGACCTCGTCCGCGTGAAATTTCTTGTTTTAACCTCTCAAATGAAATATACACTCGAAACGACAGTAAATATAATCGTGAAAAACGTTGAGCACTCGCATGCAAACGGCGTCTAGTAGGCGAACATTTGACGGGCTAACATAAAATATATCCTATGACACTCGACAACATTGTAGCTTCCCATTAGTGAAAGAATTTTGCGGAATCGGATCAGTAGTTTCGAAGATTACTCCCTATAACATACAAACTCACAAATACCTCTTTATAATAAAATTTAAGTATAGAGAGGAGAAAAAAAACCTCAAGGCGCGGAGACGTAAGATGAGTTACAAATGGTAATCCATCCATGACTCGACCGTGGCCAGAGTGACTTAACCTCGCAAATTGATCTGCACGGTAGCTACTCAAGACAGGATTCCTTCCATTGTCATGAACGTCAATTCTAAATCAATCTTATTAATAATATAAATCTTCGTCCGTTCAATATTGCTTAGTGTCTAGGCAAAAATTTCTGAATATGTGAATTTGTATGCAATTATGCATTACCATAAATATGTATTAGTTCAAATCATCATCATTGAAACCCTTCGAAGCATACAGTAAGTACATATAGGCCTTTAATATTTTGCTATTATTATTTCCCTACGTATAAAACATCTTCACGTGCCCTTGATGATAATCAAATATTTCACAAGCAAGCACAGTCAGAAATAAAGGCTAGTTTCAAGTTAAGATCAGATCAGCTGTCGCTCAATAATATATTATATTGAATATAATCGTTTGGCTGCAGTCGTCATTGTTACATCTGCTTTTACGGTTCGTCACGACTGCATTAACAGAATCTATTTAAATTTATAACACACTGAATTATTTATTTGCAGCCTTGGATTTGTTACTGAAAGGATCATCTAGTAGCTAACTTATATTAATTTTGATTAAGGTTTTGATAGTTATTGACAGACTTATGAATAACATCGATCGCTTAAATGATTTGGCTTTGTCTGAATACATCGCTCACCTAGCAGTATAATGACACATCTACTTTTTTCTTATTTTACAGAAATGAGGGTCAAAGATTTTACAAATGTTTGAAACGAAGTTATGAGTTCGTTTTACATTTTATCATGGATAAAATGTAAATTTTCTATTAAGGTTTTAGCAACTAGTATAGACCTTAATAGATAAAACTAACACCGTGCCGTTTTACCGCTTTATAAATTATACACTTTTAAACACTTAGGCCGTAAAAACTCAATTTCGCTTTTTTTTTTGTAAATGTGCCATTATACTGCTAGGTGAGCGACATAGAGATGTTTCGATTTGACTTTCAAGCGGTTGGGCAGGCATTCACAAAACCAAAATGATTAATTACTTACCTACTTTTAATTCAGATATCAGAGGCAAGTATGATCATGGCTATAAGAGTAGGGGAAGACCTTAGAAACAATGGATGGTCTGTGTGAAAGATGATATGGCTAGAAAGGGGGTGACTACAGAGATGACATCTAATAGAGAAGTAGGTATGACAGGAAAATACATGTTGCGCCGACCCTAAATACAGGGTGTAAGGGACAGACCTCCGCAGACTGATGGGGTGAATTCAATATATCATACTAAGATGACCGGTACATGAAATTATTTCAGGAACATTATAGGAATCCAATAAACCTGATTTGTTTTATTACCTCACACGCAATGTATCGTTACCGTGGCAAAACGCGCGTAGCGAACGGCAGCGCAGCGAGCCTTTGGCCGCCGAGTATTTCAACATCCATTGCTGATTTTTTGATTTTAGCTGTTTTATTTACATAAATGGAGTGCTGCATACAGAGAATGTAATTTTACATTGAAATAAAGGAATAGTAACTGAAAATACGATTAAAAAAATGAAAATTTTCCTGAGAATATTTCCGATGGAATATGATTCTAAATAAGGAGCTGAATGCACCCTGTTAGTTTGTGGAGGGCTGTCCCTTACACCCTGTATATTGGGATAGTGGAAAGATAATGATGATGATGAGAGGCAAGTATAGCCTAATTGGGTACCGCAAAAACTGGAAGAGAAGAAGTGAACACCAGGTTAGAATCCCTATGAATCCACCACAAGAATCCATTATTTTTATGGTACCGTACCGCAAAAGGAAAAACGGAGTTTTATAGAGTTTTATAAGATCACATGTCAAGACCCTTTTTCTCAGGAACGCGTGGAGGTATCAAGTTGAAATTAATATCAAATACGGTTTACGGTTCGTTGGAGCTTTAAAAAGAATCAAGCTTCTAAGTCAACGCAAAAAAAATACGGCCTTTGTGACATACTTTGATACTCGCAAATAAATCAAAACTTAAAGGGGTACTTTCCGTTGACCTAGAATCATGAAATTTGGCAAGAGGCAAGGTCTCACAGCACGAGTAAAGTAAAAAGTCCGAAAATCGTTCATTTGTAGTTTTATCACATAACAAAATTTTTTGTTTGCAGGTTTGCGATTACAAACTTACATTTGCAATTGGAGAATTGACCGTGGCGTATATCGATGTATGGGAGAACATGTTTTTCAGCTACAATGTTCAAGTTTGTTTTTGGGATAAATTCATCCCAACTACGGAACCCTTAATTATGCGTAGTCCGACACGCACTTGGCCGGTTTTATTTTTGTCTACTTCGTGACCATGATATTATTTCTTCAAGCGATTAAACTGATGACATATTGAAAGTCATTAGCTAATCTCCGGGCTCACCTGAGGCGTTGAAAAACATAGACAATGAGTAAAGACAATATTGACCTTTAAAGAGCTTAGTGCCAATTGATTGTATTGTTAATCGAATTATTTGGTACTTGAATAGAATTGTAATTAGTTAGAAAGATTACTGTGGTTGCACTAATTTGACATTGTTAAAAGTACCAATACCACTTGAAAGGTCAAGACGTATTTATGGCACGAAGATGACTTAGTTAGAAAGCCTACTGGACAAAAAGAAGATTCAGAAACAGAATTTTTCGAAGTCTTAATTTGGGTAGAGCATCACCTAAATGTCTTACATAGACATAGTTATCAGCTGTTAGGGTCAAAGAAACTTCCAGCTGCCGCTGTACCAACACAATAGATCGAAGAAGTATACTATTGCCTCACGATGACCAAGCAAATGCACAGGTCAAAATTACAAAGGAAGCAAGAACTGGTGACGAATGCGCCCAAAGCCAAACTCAACAGACAAACCTTATTTATTATATAATAAATCATATAAGGTCTGCAGTTATGCAAAACAATTTGCGAACTAATGAGGTAATAAGTCAATGTAATGCGAAATCTACGTTCTTAGTGTGGGTTTTAGCAAATTGCTAGTGATAATTATTGTGTGTCTGTTGATGGTCAACGTGAACATTTTTCTTGTGGTACCCTTTCTTTTGTATGGCTGTTCTGGAATGCGGGTATGGGACCTGTTGTCTTAAATGTCGACACACCTTCGTTGCGTGGACATTCTTTACGGCTGTGGATTTCGGAGTTTAATAATTGACGGCTGTGTAATTGAGGTTGCAAAATGAATTCTAGCCTAGTGTAGAAGTTTAACTGACCATTGAATACTTCGTAGTGCGCTATTGCAACTTTACATTAATTCGTTAACGGCGCACCGAGCTTTTTATACACACAAACACGTTTTTCTAACCCTTGTTTGAAGTAGTAAACAATTGCATTAAAATCTAGGGAAATGTATTGGTGTTATAAGATAAGATACACGATGGAAACACGATTTGATAAAGTTAGCTCGATAGAATAAATTCGCACCTCTTTTCGAGTAATTGTTTCCTCTATTTCCCTACTTTTTTATATAAATCAGTAATTTGATATTATGGTTCATTTACTAAAATAAAGTTCATAGATGACTGGAGCGTTTATACACAATAGTTTTTTTTTTATTTAAGAGCAATATGATGAAAATTACAACAGAAAACATTGAGAAAAATCCAAAAGTGTGGTTATTTTCTGTACTCTTTGCACGTAAAGAAAAAGACAGAGACAAAGGCAAACGCTCGGTGCGCTCTTAACTAGAAATACTACTTGGATTTGTCAAATCAAAGAAGGTTTATCAAGTTGAGAGACATTGGTGAATTAGTGAGTGAGGCTAAGTTAAATATTACAAAGCAAACCTATCTAAAGAAACAATACTTGTATACTTTATTCGATTATTTCTCTTTAGACTTTTGAATGATCGACACTATGCGAAGGTATATAATATGATTGATACCAATATACCTTAGCATAAGCTTCACCTAGTGACTTTAATACACGTATTAACTGTAATAATCATGCATTACTGAATTATCATAATCCGCTTCAACTAATAGAAAAATAACGGATATCACATGAGCATATTTCATTTTCCAGTCTGTGTGTCTCGGAGAAGCTTTTTGAAATTGGACAGGCGATCTGCATTTCAACGGCACATACAAAATAGTGTTAACCATGAATGCAGCTTTAATCTGACCTCACTAAAAAATAATCAACTTTACAACATTCCCGAATAAATCATTCTCATATGCCTAATACAGTATCATCAAAGTTAGCTAACGCAATATTTATGTCACAAGTTAACAGACAATATTAGCCAATCAGCTTTCACCAGATGAGCGCAAGCGCAACGCTCAATTAACTGCGACTTGACGATTGTGACGTAACGCGTGTGGTTTGGATAGAGTTTGACGGACATACGTCACGTCATGTCAAACTTTTGCGCACGATCCGAGAAGCTGGCATGTTGCGTAGTGGCGAGAATTTACAATTGTTGTGCGTATGATAGCGTCGTTGTTTTAATGAATAGATGATGCCTCTTCATTAATCAGATTATGATGATGAAGAGGTATCATTCCACAATGATCTAAAATTATGTATATTTTATAATGTACCTACCATCTAAGTTTACATTGTGGAATGCAAATAAATGTATTGAGTATTGTATTGATTATCTAGCTGCCGATGTACCTGTAACCGCGGGGTATTTTAAGTTTTTTTTCTTTCAGTTTTGACAGTCAATAGTAGTCTAAAGTTGGGATACCAGGCTAGGAAATACGAAATATACAAAAAATATATAAAATACTCAGACCATTTAACTAAACATGGGGTAATTAGTGAAATCAGAGTGTAATTACCAAGTATCGCTTTGGGGAATGAAACTATGCAATCTAAGAAAACCTAGCCCCTATATAAATGTGGATGGATGGACAGGGAGAGGAAGACCAAAGAAAAGATGAATGGGTTGTGGGAGGGATGCATGAAAGAAACAGGAGTAAAAGATAGCGCGACGGTTGTTAGGGGAGAATGGAAGAAAAAAACGTGTTGTGCTGACCCCAAGTAACATGGCACAAGGAAGGGACAAGTAGAACTTAAGAAAACCTTGCATCTTACGACAGATAATTAATTACCTAAAAACATCTTAAAAAAGAGTATGTAATTATATATTACCATGAATGATAGTTTGATTCTCCAATTACCCAAAGGATTAGCACGGCCTAAGTTTGCGTCGTCGTCGTATGCGAGAATGTGATAACTAATTAAATAATTGCGAAAATATCCAAGATCAAACGCCGTGTCAAGATCACCAGTAAATGTGGCGTAACCATAGAATGTTTACTTTGATATCGCGTGAGGAATTCCATTTGCCATGATTATTCTACAGTACGATAGGTTAAGCAATGGACACTCGGTACTCGAGGAATGGATACTTAAAGGGACTTATGAACATTAACAACTTTTAGTACGGGACAAACACAGAAATTTGAAAAAAAAAATCAGTAGTCCCATAAATGTTGATCGTGTGAGTAATGCACTTGTGTAAGGAATATCTGATTTATTTTTCATATATGATAGTTTGGTCCCGCAACTGTAACAGTTGTTCATTTTTTAACCGACTTCAAAAAAAAGCTCGATTCGGTTGTATATTTTATTTTATGAGAGTACTAACCCTTAAAGAGGAGAGGGGCTTGTGGCTAAGAAATAACAGCTGCACGGGTCGATCGATCAGGTTTAGCTACGCTTGCCGCAGTTTGGTCTGTGGATGGGTGACCATCTTTAAATATCAAGACCCCTCCGTGCCTCGGAAAGCACGTTAAGCCGTTGGTCCCGGCCGTCATTCGTGTATCTTTGACAGTCGTTACGGGTCGTCAGAAGCACGAAAGTCTGACAACCATATTCGTATATCCCAAGGGTATCGTATTCCCCAGTAACTGGGTTATGGAGGTCAGATAGGCAGTCACTCCATGTAAAACTGTACTGGTATTCAGCTGCATTCGGTTTGACTGGAAACCGATCCCAATACAGTTGGGAAAAGGCTAGGTAGATGATGAGTACCCTTAAAGTACGTCCATACCTTAACCTGCCGTACTGTATAGTAGTTTTTTAAAGCAATTTGACAATCGAGTCACACGCTATGTAGGTACTTGTGAAGACTGACAAGCACTGGCTACGTGTTATTTTCTAGGTGTACGTTTAAATCCTTCTCTTAGAAAAATCTGGGGTGCGAAAAGAAATCCGATGGATATTTCAAGTTGTGAAAATTGTAGGTTAAATCAGGTGGAGTTTTTAAATCGGAGTGCTAAGAATGTTTCGAATACTTAGTATGTTTGGGACTTAGCCTCAATTCTTCGGTTTTCCGGACAAACATTGTATGTAATCAATCTAACGTTTAAAATTAATTTTAATTACAACCGCAAGTTAATAAGGCTAAACAAATTACCTACCTAAATTACGTGTAACTTTAGGTATGTAGAACGATGCTGATAATTAAACTAAAAGTAGACAATTCAGCAGATATTTAAAAAACCAAGGACTCAACTTAACCTATTCATCAATGTTAGAACAAATAACTAAGTAGCACTTTATTTGTTCAACAATTTAACGTAATTTTGAGATTTTTTATTTCGCTTGTTTATATTTACTCTATACTTTAATGCCACATTTAGGAAATAACAAGCTTCTGTTTGTTTACTTATCTATCTATGCCCGATTTAAGGCCAAGCATGCTTCAATTCAGTTGCCGAGTCGTTTGCAAATGTTTTATTTTTATAATTGCACTTTGCTGTTAATACCAATGTTGCTGTGAGACCTTAAAAACGTTTATTAAATAATATAGCAGCTTCTTCTGCGTACCGTGTAAGAAAGAAAGAAAGAATAACGTTTATTTGGACACAGTTAGTGAAACACAAAACACTATAACAAAAAAAAAAAAAAAAAAAATGTGAAAATAATGTTTTAGTATAAAAATAGTGTGTTAATGAAAATAGTGTATACTCGGTTCTTTTATCCTGTTCTGTGATGACCACCAGAGAAACGAAAGGCAAAATGACAGAAAGATTTCTACGGCGCGATATTAAAAATGCAGAAAAGAAATGTCATTTTGTATAGAAAGAGTTAACTAGTCCAAAATGTATTTAGTTAGGATCTCCAACAAAAGATATTCACAATACATTACACTTAAATAAAGGGCAACATCAGAGAGACAGTTCACAGACTGATCTCAGTCTCAATCTGTCAAAAATACCTTTATAATAATTGCCCTACATTTTTGACAAGTTTTTGACACTGACTGTAGCTGAGATGAGATTACGACAAGATTTTGAATGCTTTTAATTACGGGAATTGGCCTTCTGGTATTAAGTAGGAACACAATGAAGTTAACCAAGGTAACAATGGTAAAATTTGGAAAAGTTGATTTTGAAGGGACGTAAAAATATAAATAACAACACTAATAACTACATTTAGAGATACTTAAATAAATTTTTTTAAACATTTCTTATATTTAGACAGAGACGAGGGAGACGAGGGGTTCTGTGGAAAAACTATTTTGATAAGTCTCTACCTTATCATCAACCAATTTATTACCCACCCATATACCAATTTATTAGGGATCATCGTAGAATTTCATCTTTTTCCATCGCTCTATCAATCACTTTCTAGCCATAGCATCTTTCATAACCATATACTCCTTCATAACCATCCACATTCATACCAAACTTTCTTCACAACAATGTTTATTATAATAACGAGTGGTTAAAATAATCGTTATAATTAATATGGTAGGTATCTACTTCTAAAATCCTCTGTATAATTAAAACATGTGCAACTTTCTCATGCGTATAATCTTCGTTTAAACTAGTTCTGTAGTAAAGTCAAATACTGCATGCGGAACTGCGTCTGCGCAAGATTTATTGCTCTTACGGTCAATGTTGTGCAGCCACTAATTTATAATTTGATTTATTTAGATCATGCACTACATATTTTTAAAATTTAGTTTACGATTACGCATTCCTGTGCCCTTACTTTGAAAGTTATGGATGAGTATTTTTGTAGATTTCACGATTATGGGCTGATTTCGCCAATGAAACTGAACGCGATCAGCACTTATACCACGTTTGAGAGCTGTCAGTGTCATTATTTTATTTGGAATAATGACACTGACAGCCCTTGAACGTAGTTTAAATGTGCTGAACGCGTTCAGTTTCATTGGTAAAACCCGCCCTTGGTGCCGTTTCGAAAAACTTTTTGATCGGTTCTAAGTGCTAAGTTTCGTATAATGAGAAAGTTTTGTGTAAAATGTGACGACATAACCTTAAGATAATTGACGATGCTAACTGAAGTGCGTTCGATACCATGGGCGGTCAGTTCTCCTCACTGACTGGCTATTAACCACAACAAGAAACTTTTGCCTGCCTCGTTGGTCTATTGATCGCAACTGCTACTGCTGAGCATGAGGTCCTGGGTTCGATTCACAGGTCGGGCAAAGTGTTATTGGATTTTTCTATCTGGAATTTCTCAGTAGCAGCCCGGAGTCTGGATTTGTGCCCGGTAGACGGCAATAGGCTCTCCCCCTATTACATGGGACTTAAACATAACTGGCGAAATGTGGGTACACCTCTGCCTAACCCTTCGGGGAAACAAGGCGTGATGTTATGTTATGTAAGAAACTTTTGTCTGATTAAGAGGAATAATATAATCAATACAACATGGCAGTGCGCCTAACCACTAGGTTGCAAGTTCCTAGACCACGGAACTGTATAGTTACATCACCAACATACCAAGCTTTACCGTACTATGACGAATACCTGCGAGAAAACTGTCTGTGGGCACGAGGATGCCGACTTAAATGGTGTTATGTAGCTTAACAAGATGAATGTACTATCGAGGAAACTTACATCTGACCAATTTGAAAACAAAATCCCGAGCACACGATGACCACTTCTGATAGCAAGCGTTACTATAGCAACCGAGAGCTGCAAGCAAGAATAGTCCTTACGGTGTATAGATGCCCATGGTAATTGGGCGATATTTTTATCAAACAGCATATATTTATAAGTGCCCCATTTCATGCACGAGGTTGTAGGTTCAAATCCGGGCAAGTACCAATGTGAATATTTGCAATTCATTTGTAATTTCAGAGTTTATCTTGGATATTACTGACATCGGTGAAGGAAAACATCGTGAGGAAGGTTTGAGTTTGAAATCTCGCCAACCCGTCTTGAGCAAGCGTGGTGATTAATATTTGTGCCTTCTCTGTATGAGAAGAGGCCTTTGTCCTGCTGTGGGATAGCAGTAGGCTGGTATTATTTACAAAGATATGTGTAGCAGTCCCTTGAAGAATGTGAAATTATAATTTTACGAAGCCCTGCAGAGATAATGCTGTTTACGTTACTCATGGCTTTATTTTAAGTTGCGAGTATAAGAACATTGTATATATTGTGTACTTACCTATGATCCACAATAAAGAATATGAATATTCTAAAATTAGCTGTGCTCGTTCGCGTGGAAGTCGTAAGATACATAACCGCTATTATTTCGCCGGTGTATCAAGCACACCGTTTTACTAAACCGTAAAAACAGCCGGTGTGGATGATGCACTATATTTCATCATACTTGTAGTGCTTCCATTTTAGTCGATATTGCAATAGTAATACGTAGTACTTTCTAAGTCCACGCATTTCGTTTGGTTCATTCTTAAATTTCGGTCATTTTGATGTACGACAACACTACGTGCGAGGTGTATCCGCTTTGAGAAATATTATACTCTGTCGCTTAAAATAAACTTGGGATGTGTTTACTCAACTTGGGATGCTTGTAAATAATGATTATTGTACTATTGCAATATCGTTTTATTTATTATTTATGTTAACAATATGTTAACCTTACATTTTAAACCATAAAACATATAGGTCATCGATCGTTTTATTAAATTAAACCCATTTACTTGTAATCTGAAATCAAAATTTTCGTAGTTCATGTTTACGACCAATTTAAAATACAAGTCGATCGTAAATTCTTACGAAATACACACTGTTTACTAGCTCTGTTTATAGCCATTCTAAAAAACCCCAAGTGTCTACTCATTTCTAAGAACTCAAGCCGCTACCGCTTTTTGTCATCATCATTTAGTCATCGGCCGGCCCGATGCCGCCTGCACTCTACTTCTTTTGTCTGGCGAGCGCATGCACTCAATAATACTAAAAAAACAGCGACATTCACGGTCAGTCCATCACGCCAAATGGCGTGATCTACATCAAGATCGTGAATGTTAAAACCCGTTGGGGTGATGTAAAACTCTGGATGTCCAATCGCTCCATTTGACTTTAGTCATTTGGAGCCAAGCCAAATGGCGCTATCGCGAATGCCCAGCTTTAATAAAACTCCCTCGTCCCCGACTCGCCGCGTTGCATCGCCCGCCCGCGCTTTTGTTCGCAAATTCATGGGTTTTAATTTTTTTCCGCGGAACCCTATTTCTTTTTCTAAAATAAAAGTAGCTTATGTTACTCCTTATAACATAGTCAGTGAAAGTCCCGTCAAAATCCGTCTAGCCGTTTTGGAGATTAGCCGGAACAAACAGACCGACAGAAACTTTTTTAATTGTTCTTTTTTGTTATAAATACCGTATATAGGTACTTTCTTAGGCATTTAGTAAAAAGCTGTTATTTTTACATTACAAAACAGACACTTAAATTTTATTTATTTGTATGTGTGTATGTATAAACGAGGTATATGAAGGCATAAATCTATAGGAAAACATAATACCTTTTACAAAATAAGAGCAAAATTGAGATTGAACGCTGTAAATGTAACTCTGTATCACCTGGATCCTAAAGATTTTCTCAAATAATATCGAATATCAACGAGTAATCAAAAAATCAATGGGTAACTAAAGCCATTGTTTTTTTTTAATGGCATTCTGAACTAATTTCGATAAAAATACGAAACTTATTTTATGCGAGAACTATTACAACTTCTTGAATCTATATTTCAGCAATCCTCACCAATTCGCTTCCATTATTTATGCAAGCAATCAGCCTCATTGATTCAAACTGGTCGATAAACCGTCTTATTATAATTAGCATCACTGTAAACTACACAAAAGTCATTAAAATATAAACTATAACGTCTGCTCGTAGTTAAGTTTACGACTAGATCGCAGTGTACATCATTATTATTATACGAGTTAAGATGAAACATGATAATTACGAAAACAATTTATAAGATTAATCTAAGTCACGGATTATGTTCAGATGTTGTTTTATGATATTAAAGGGCTCCAGGTATAGAGGTATACGTATTTATTTATTTATTTAATCTTTTCACACTTAAAAAGTACAAAGGCGGACTTAATGCCTCAGGCATTCTCTACCAGTCAACCAAGGGTGGTGAAGAGATTAGATGGCAGGTGCTCGTACGGTGTACGTATATCAATCAACTCAGCTTATCGCAGTCCACTGCTGGACATAGGCCACTCTCAGGCTGCGCCACAACACCCTGTGCTCCGCCTTCCGCATCCAGTCTGTCCCAGCCACCTTTTTAAGGTCGTCGGTCTATCTAGCTGGGGAGCGTCCCACACTACGCTTGCCAATACGCGATCTCCACTCCAGGATTCGTCTGCTCCACCGGCCATCGGTCCTTGCACAAACATGGCTAGCCCACTGCCACCTCAGTTTGCTTACTCTGCAGGTTATGTCAGTTACTCCGGTTCTTTTCCGGATAACTTCATTCCTGATTATATAAAAGGTATATACAAGTGCTTAATATACTAGTCTAGTGCTTTCTTGGTCATGAGGCATCATCATAATCCTTCCGTTTTTCTTTTAATAAATTTAATTGAGGTCGACGCAGCACTTCTTACTCTTTTCCATAAATCTCTATCCGATCTTTCACATAATGCATCTATCTTTTTTGCCTCTATGCTAATAGTCCACTTTAAGAGTATTATTATCTAGTAATTTAACTTCTTACCTTTGCTCATTATTGTTTCGAATAATCCCAATACTTTATCTAACTGTACTATACTGATGCCTTTTGACCTCATTTCGTTCTATGTAATATCGATGTCACATAGAACAAAATGAGGACAAAGCATCAGTACGTTACCTGACCTGATGAAGCAGTCGACCGCAATAGCAGAGACCACAAGGCCCATCTCCTATTGCTAAACCTACGTCATTACATGGTACAGACGATATAATGCATTAACAATGAACAAACAAATATTGCAACACAGTAGTACATATTTTCCTATAGTGTGTGCATCTCGGACTTTATCCAGGGCTGCCAAGTTACCAACGACGCTCAGCCATCTAAAGGCGTAGAAGTTTTAGTGTGAACAGAAATTGACGCTTGAAGCTTTTATGCAAATGGAAATAAATATCGCGAATTGTTTAATGCTTTCCGTATGCAGCAATTTGGATTAGGAAACTACTACCGAGAAGCCGAGATATTTCGATTTTTTGACAAAAATATTTTCACTAAACCTTTTCCTAAGTATGTTTACGTCAGCTTTTAGACTATCTATCACCTTGAAATCAAGTTGTAACTTGTACATTAACTTTCCTACCGTATTGACAACTTTCAACCATTTCGTAGACTCTAGAGTTATGTACCTATAGTTAACCCTTTCCTATCTTTAGTCACTTTCTTCAAAAAAGGCTAGTATAAGTATGAGCTTGTGTGTGTGTGTGCATATTCCTTGGGGTACAATTGTGCAGGAGTATTTAATTTCAAAGAATCTTTGGCAGCCCTAGCTCACCGATCACCCGCTCCACGCTTAGCCTTCATTCATTTTGTCACATCCATCCGTTCTCCAGACCTCGATTGTCTAGTAATTTGCTTCGAGCCAGTACAAAGATGTTTCGAAATCTAATAACTTGGGACATTAAATCTTTGGTTAGTAATGATGACCACAAATACGTTTAATGATTACTTACCGATTTTGTTGCCAGTAATGCAGGTTTCAATTTAGTATTAATTTTGGTCGTAAATTTTCTGTTTATATTTATAGCTGTACTCCTATAATAGCTGTGCCCGCGACTTCGTTCGCGTGGATGTCGGAACATAACTTCCCTATTTGAATCGGAATTTCTTCATAATTTCATGGCTTTTATTTTTTTGCTAGCAACTCTAATTCTTTTTCTGAAATAAAAGTATCCTAAGTTACTTCTTATAACATCAGCTATCTGTCAGTGAAAGCCCCGTCAAAATTGGTCGAGATATTACGGAGATTAGCCGGAACAAACAAACGGACAAAAATTTTAAAAATTGTTTTTTTTTTATAAGTCCCGTTTATACTTTCATAAGCATTTAGTAAAAAGCTGTTATTTTGACATTACAAACAGACACTTCAATTTTATTTATTTGTATAGATCATTGGATTGTAATTAACGCGGCTTAGTATTGTAGTTTTATGTGCTATTTGATTGTCTATAAGTATATTGCGTATCTTCTTTGAATATTTCAAAGAATCTTTATAAATTTTACATTCGATTTTCAGGGTCCTATGGTATAATTATGCCTAAAAAGGCAGCAAAAGAAGTACCCTTTGCCGTCTTTTTTAGACAACGAATTCCTCGTCATTTGCATTTCTTCTTTCTTATATTGGTGGCCATTATATCATGTATAGTCATTATTTCGATAAGTTTTTCGAAACCTCAATAATTTTCATATTACCTTGAAATGGAATATGCATTTGCTTTCTTACTTTTATCTTCTGTCAAAATTTAATTTGGACTGTACGGTGGAATAGATTAGCGGCCGAATTCAATAACTTATTTTCAGTAAAAGACAGATCGCTATTGATGGTAGACAGTATAATTCTATCTGTCGTTATGTCAAGCCGGTAAGCTTCCATAATCTCTTAAAGATTATTGGGACGTTAAAACCATAGATAGATAGGTTTTTCTATCTCCAGTATGCCAAAACTGGTGATAGATAGGTTATTAGGTTGGGCCATTACTGATTTCAAGAGTGTTAAAAACTTGTCAGAACATCATATTTAAGAGCCTATAGCCCTACCTCAGCTAAAATTCACTCTTTATCTCGCTCGCACGATACTGCGCGCGGACTGAGTGAGAGCGGGACTGAGTGCGGTGCTGGGCGGCAGGCAGCGCCGATAGTTTAGGTAATTGCTTTTTACGGTGAAAATAATAGTAATTTAAAAAAAAAAATAACATAGGACCTGCTTTATAGTTAGTTCAGTAAGTATAAAAAGTTTCATGATCTTATTTGAAGTATTGTAGGATTGCCAACGGTTTATAGTTCATTTTAGAGGTAACTTTGAGATTTTTTTCTATCGAGAAAATTTTATGGAATCGTGTTTTCGCCAAACATAAGACTTAACATTAATCCTCAACTTTACCATATATTTATTTCAAAATTAATGCTGCAGTATTTTCGACATAACGGAGGATCGTGCTAAGCCATTTGAGGTAGTATAGGCCCTTAAGTAATTTGGATATAATTACAGCCTTGGCCAAAAGTATTGAGCACCCATGATATCTTTCAGTTTTATGCGGAGTATCAAATAGAAATAAAACAAAACGTTTTATATGGGTTTATTTTACTATTTATTAATAGAAAATTAATATTTTGTGGGTCCACCCTTTGCCTTAATTACGGCAGAAATTCTTTTTGGTAAAGAGTTAACAAGTTTTTTACAGTCGTCAACAGTAATCGAGTTCCATTCTAGGCGCAGGCAGCGTTTTAAATCTTCTTTGTTGTTAATTGTGTGGCGCCTAACCCTGCGCTTTAATAAACCCCATAAATGTTCTATGGGGTTCAGATCTGGAGACTGAGCTGGCCAGTCAAGCAGTTCCGTGTTATTTTCCCGAAACCATCTCATAGTGCGTGCAGATTTGTGGCATGGCGCGTTATCCTGCTGGAATTTGACACCATCCATATTCGTGTCGCCAAAAAGTTTCGTGAATGAAGGCAGTAATGCAGTTTCTAGTACATTTATGTACTTAGTAGAGTCCATGCGACCCTCACACACGAACAATTCGCCAACTCCAGAATCGGTCATGCAACCCCAGACCATTATGCTGCCTCCACCGTGTTTAACGGTTGGGATCACACACTCTGGCTTAAATTCTTCGCCCACACGGCGACGCACAAAGGTCACACCAGGTGTACCAAAAATCTGCAATAAAGAGAAAAATATTGAGTTCCGTAAAACTAAAATAAATTCAATTATGCGTTTGGTTTTTAAAACATTTTATAAAATTGTATCAGGGCATTAAATTGACTTACTCACCTCAAAGTTTGATTCGTCTGACCAAACAACATTTGACCAATCTTCAGCGGTGAAAGTTCGGTGTTTTAAAGCCCATTTCAATCGAGCTTTTTTGTTGTTATCGGAGAGCCATGGCTTCTTCCTAGCTTTACAGCCTTTCAGACCAGCTTCTTGAAGTCTTCTGCGAGTAGTTTGAGCAGAAATTGGCTTCTTAATTTGTTCCGACAACTCAGCAGCGAGCTCTGAAGATGTTTTTTTCCTATTTCTTAACGACTCTCTCAGTAACTGACGATCTTGACGGTCTGTGGTGATGCGTTTGCGCCCGGTTCTCGGTCTATTTTCATGTGATCCGGTAGTAGAGAATCGCTGAATAGCATATTGCACGGATCGGCGCGAACATTTCACAGTTTTAGAAATCTCTACTTGTGATTTCCCTTGCTCATACAGAAGCTGTATCTGCACACGTTTTTCTAAAGAAAGTTCGTTTTGTTTTGGCATATTGCAACGATAACACTTAAAACTTCAGAAATAAAATACAAAAGGCGCACTAGATCACTGGATGTGTTCACAACGAGCGATAGTAGCGAACTGATTAATAAATACAAAAATTGAAAAAGACAAATTTTGTGACATCCAGGTGTTTTATTGCTAGCTGCGGCGTGACTGATTATTTTTAAACCTTTGTAGATGCCGATTAAATAATCCATAAGAAATTGATTTGGTTTCTTCCCATACTTACCGTGTACGAGCGAAATTTGTAAGGTGCTCAATACTTTTGGCCAAGGCTGTATGTCAATGTAAGTTTCCTCGCGCTGTAGGAATCCTTTACTGCTTTAAATATGTTATGAATATTCAATTACAATTCCATTAGATAATTGACTGTAGGTACTCACATAACTACATATTTATAGAGGCAGTAATTTATGAAGTTATTGATATACTTACATGTGGAATTTATTGCGAAATTATAATCGAAATAAATAAATAAGATACATACATATAAACCAGGACAAGAACTTAGTTATGCAATGAAAACTAATATTTTATTAGTCAGTATAGTTTTTTTCAGGTTTCATGGTACCTATACGTACCTTTTACCTAAACTGAAGGATTTAATGAAAGACCATTTAACATGAGATATAAGTTTTTAGTGTTATTTTAAAAACGAAAGGTTTTCCTTGTTTACCTGTATAAGATTTCGAAATGTAAGTAGGTACTTACAATAACAGCGACTAGAGAATTTTTTCATATTCTTTTTAAATTAATATCTAATAATAATAATCGTTTATTTATAAAAAAGGGGCACATTTACAAATAATATCTCAACAAATATTTAAATAGACAGTTGCTTATTTGCCTGAACTAGGTTGAACCCATGCTTCAGGCTAGAAAGCGTTAATTTTGAAATTGATTTAGAATAGAGTACCTATTTTATTATATTTAGTTGTCTACCTGTCCGGCTAGAACCAAGTGTTACGTCCTACCTTATAATACTACCTTCCAAATATACCTACCTATAATCCGACCGTCGCCGGCGCCGTAAGCACGACCCTCTCGTGAACCAAAATACGTCTGCAGAGGGTCGCGCTTATGCACGGCGGTCGGACTATAATATCTCCAAACCTACCCAGATTACTACGAAACAGTAAATACAACATAACCCCGTGGCGATGCGTACGCGCAGCGCTGCGTTCTCTGTCGCAAGCGCAACCGGCCTCGCCCGCGGCAAGGCAGCTCGCCGGTCAGTGATCATATGACTTTACTATACAGCAGTGCAGATGGTTTACTTATACAATTTATACATAAGGTTCCGATGGTTATAATAGAACATCTGCTGTTTATTATGCACTAGCGACTCGCTCCTGCTTCACACGGTTTTACGACGTGACAAAACATAGAAATTTCTTTATTATATGTAAGTTTAATATTAACCTTCCGGAATAAATTCTCTTAATGATGGTGAAAACCGCATAAAAAACGTGGACAGACATGAAAAGCGACTGTAATTTTTATAACATACTGATTGACTGACTGGTTCATTAATGCAGAGTCTAAACCGCTGCGGCTACACACTTAAAATTTTGCACACAGCTTCCTTTTATAACGTAGGTAAGCACTAAGAAGAGTTCTTTTGAAATTTGACCTTTAAGGGGGTGGAAACAAACAAAATCCCCCTTCATTTTGTTTGTATGAAAAATCTTATTTCTTGAGTTAATAAACTTGAAACTTGGCACGAATACTTATCTAAGTAAATTAAGAAGTTTGCATTTTTTTGTTTTTCTAAACTGGGAGACTAAAAGGGGGGGGGGGGGGGGGGTTACCCCTAGCGGGGAGGGGCGGGATTGGGGGTGTCAAAGTTTGTATGGAATAATCTTAACACGCGGTCCGATGAACTCAGAACTCAGTATTTATACTCAAAACCGAAAATAAAGAATAACGTGTATCAGGTTTTTTTTGAAAATCTACCCCTAACGGGGTAGTAAAGTACGATATCCACACGGACGAAGTCGCGCGGGAGGTGCTAGTGTATAAATATACAAACTTAGATATTGAATTACGGCCCGGGGAAATTGTTAATGGTACCCAGGAGTGTTTGGCGTCGTGATCACATTGATCATGTCACAAGCGAATGGCCGTTTCTGCGAACTAGTGCGCTGTCGACCACGACCGTGAAAACATTTAAGATTGCGTGTTGTTCAGTGGTTTCTTGTAAAAACCGATCCCAAAGCAAACACTTTATAAATCATGAAATCACATATGATATCAGGGTATAGAGGGTGTAAGGGACAGCCCTCCGCAGACTGATGAGGTGAATTCAATATATCATACTAAGATGACCGGTACATGAAATTATTTCAGGAACGTTATGGGAATCCTATAAACTTGATTTGTTTTATTACCTCACACGCAATGTATCGCTACCGTGGCAAAACGCGCGTAGCGAACGGCCGCGCAGCGAGCTTTCGGCCGCCGAGTATTTCAACATCCATTGCTGATTTTTTTTATTTTAGCTGTTTTATTTACATAAATGGAGTGCTACGTAGAGATAACGTAATTTTACATTGAAATAAAGGTATAGTAATTGAATATACGATAAAAAATCAAAATTTTCCTGACAATATTTCCGATGGAATATGATTCAAAATAAGGAGCTGAATAGACCCTGTTAGTTTGTGGAGGGCTGTCCCTTACACCCTGTATAAGTAAAAGTATTTTACTATATTTAGCTTTAAAATCATGAAAAACAACACATCGTAAAATATTTCTTGCTTTTACTACGTTATTTTAGTTTTCATATATCACAGCGGCTGTACTATTTTTGCAGTAAATACATTGCTTCTTAACCACTACCGTGACTGGACAAGCAATGTAAAAATCACAAAACGATACTTTATTTTACGGATGCATCGCGTAGTACGGCCGCTGTATCTTGCGACAAGTTAGTGATGTGCTTCTGCAGATCCACTAACTTGGGCTAGACAACAATGTTGATTGTTTAATGAATACATTGCTATAATGCTGTTATAGAAATATTCTGCAATTTGTCAACCGTTTTAACCGGTTGGAAGATCCATGTGAAAGAATGTTTTTTACACTTTTTTCACTCGTTGCCACTGGACTACTACTGCTTTCCACCCATTATTATAAATACAGCTAATTGAATAGTTTACAACTAAAGATAGAGTTTGCTGGAAATTTCGTGTTACGAAACATTATTTGGGGAGTCTTTCAAATCTACTTATGTACTTTTGATCGAACTTAGGATTAGGTACTTAATATGAATCGATCAAACTAAATCCAACTTAACTTTTTTTTCAGTGTAGCTTGATTATGTAAAATATTAGTCACTTTTTAAAATCTAAATTGGTTCGACTTAGATATAATAATATTTAACCATCGTCTTCAGATTGTGTAGACTGTTACTCAAATTTTCAAAGTATAAGATAACTTAATTTTGTGCATGACTGTACATTCATGTAGGTAACGTGTGGTGTTTCACAGTTCTTAGGCTTCGCTTCATCCATTTATTTATCACCACGTACGAGAGATTTCTCCTCGCATTATTTCCCGACAGCCAAATTTTGGATTTGTTCAAGCTGTACACTTGTCCAAATAGTGTATGCCACAAAGAAGCTGTATTTATAACCTCAAAAAAATTCGTAAAAATTTGGAAAAGAACACCAACGTTGATATAAACGTTCAATAAATATAACCACAGGAAAAAATACCTACCTACCCTAATCTAAGACAATTACATTACATATCGGATCACTTGCACAATAGTATTGGTAACGTTTATGTAACAATATGTAAGTCGTGTAATATCGTATAAGTACATACGTCACTATGTACATAACTGCGGTTTATACAATAAGTTGCTCAACGGTAAATGAAGATTGATAGGCGATTTACCCATGAATTAGCTTTATAGGTACTTGCTAATGCAATATGCAAGATTATTCTTAATGTTAATTTTAACAAGCCTAAAAGTTTTACAGTTTTAAAGTCGTGTTAAAATTAAAATTGAATTCGAAATAATAGGTCTGTACCTATGTAATTGAAGATTCTATAACCAGCATTTTCAGATTTAATTGTCTGTGGAATGGGATGGAATGGAATGCGCAATTCGAAATTCAAATAAATTTTATTCGAAAGCCGTGTTAATTTGCGTTTTAATTAAATTTTTGAAGTGGGAAAAAATTCAACACCCGAGAGGCAGTACAAAACGCTTTCGCTGACTTCATCGCCTCCCGTCCAGAGCGTTGGCAGACTTCTACAGTAAAGGGATAAACAAACTGCCATCAAAATGGCAACATTGTATAGATAATTTGGGCCAATACTTTGATTAGCTGAAATAAAAAAAATACCAAAATTTTTATATTTTAAAATTTTCATACAAATCTCCAATTTCATAGGTAAAGACCTAATATTAGGTCTGATGGAAGGATTCAGAGATGACGGCAAATGGAAGAAAAAGACACGTTGCGCCTACCGCTAAGAAATTAGGAATCATAAACGATAGAAGTATTTTGTGAATGATATGGCAGTGGCTCAGCTACAATTATCATTAGAGGGCCGAAAAAAAAAGCCGAAAAAAAAATTGTTCAGTTCTCGTAAACTCAGACAAAAATCTGTAGGTTTTTAATCTGATGATGTATATTAATTATAATTATGTAATGTGATGTGATACACAGTAACACACACAGGTGTACCATATAATTTGGAAATAGTAGACTAAGAAGAGTGGTTGTCCCGTAAGGAAGCCGATAGGAATCGGGTTGTATGAAGGCTACGCTCCTGTGATACGGCTAGATAGAAGGTGAATACTGAGATGACGGCTGATAGAGATATATCATAGATAAAAGAAAAAGCTGTGCAGTGCCGACCTCTATGTTTATACAAGATGTAACACAAATAACGCACAACCTCTTAAGGTGTCATTTTACTCACCATTATGAACAACTTTTACTATGGGACCAAACCTGAAATCGCTAAAAAAAAATTAGCTGTTCCCTACATTTTGACGAGTTATGCGAACATAAATGTAGGGAGCAGCTGATTTTTTTTCGCGATTTCAGGTTTGGTCCCATAGTAAAAGTTGTTCATAATGATGAGTAGGTACAATGACCCTTTAGGAGGTTGTGCGTTAATTATGTTACACATTGTATAACATTAGGCTAAGGGAAAGAGGATGACACATGAGTGAAGTCCACTAAATGATGATAAATGATATTTATATAAGTGAACTGGTTCAAAAAAACGCTTTTACAAGTCAAAATTAAATTATAATTTCAAAACTAGATGAATTCGGTGTTTCCTAAATCCTAGCTGACTACTCTGAGAAGAAAGACTATAGCAAACTCAATCACTCATTACACATGGAATGCACGGATCTTGAAATTAAGTACCTCAAAATAGTTCCATATTATCTTAACACTTTTGAAATAGTTTAAAGCCTGGCATGTACTGCAAAGACAAGCTGAGCCGATAAGACAAACGATAGAAACTAACTAGGACAACGTAAATGCTTGTTCTACAATTCTACATTCATCGCCGCGACGATATCTCTCGATAATAATACAAACGTATTGCTTAATCTAAACATCAATCACTACAGTCGATTAGACTTTATCGATACTATAATGTCACGAAACATTTCTGATTCGATTTTAATCGATAATCGTCAATCGTATGCCAATATCGATTTTTATCGCAAACAATATGTCAACTGAATAACTTAATCATTTAGTTTTACTAACTGTTTAATCCATGCTATTAGGTTGAATTTTTCAGGGAAAAAATGTATGCCAAGAATTTGCACCCGACTTCCCAACACGTTTAGTGTACCTCAATGACAAATTGTCTTCAGAAATAATTCTTCCTGCTCGATTGGGTCCGGTTACTAAAAGCTGTTTACGTACCACTATGTAAGTTTATGGAAAAGGCCATGATGATGATCCATCTATTAAAAATTAAACAAATTATTCCACCGGTATGCACTGACAGCAAAGAGTAAAGAATTTCACACACATGAATAACAAAAACCAGAATCAAGTTCCTATAAAATCAAGCCTTTTTTCAGATAGCAACAGATCAAGCGCACACTATAATGTGATGAAAAAATAAAATAAAAAAACAACTACTATTACCAACGGTGGCGAAAATAATCAATCACAATCAATTATGCACACTAATACCATATAATTAAGATTCAAGAAGCCAAAAAAAATATTTTGCGAATTGACACCACGAAACTTGAGACAAAAATTCGTGGTCATCCAAAAATGAATTTTAATTCTGTGACATAAGGTTGTAATGGATGGTAGAAGTAAGTTGGTAGTGTTATATGCAAAATACAAGCCAGTGTTGCCACAGCGATCTTGAACTATATACGTTCACTCGCAAATGTAGTGGAAATAAAGTTGGAGGCGAGAATTGAGCAACTGGTAGCACTCGCTGCGATCCTCTATCACTGTAAATGTTACCAATCTTATAATAGCGAATGATGTTTCAATTATGCACGCACAGAAATAAAAATAAAACGTTACTAGTAAACCACAAGGATCCTAAGAGAAGCTAAATATTGTACCTAGGAATCTTCTAATAATTTTCCATTACCTATGATTTTGGTTTTCATTCAGTGCTAGAAGAACTAAATGGAGATAAAAATTGAGTTTCAGCTGACAAGTCTGCAATATCCAAGGGTTCCTAAAACGACGTAGAAGTGCACAATAGATACATTATAATCAGAGCCGAATGTTATATTATTATTCACGTTGAATAATGAAGAAATGTAATAAACGACGGTGGCAACCATAGGCAAAAAAGAAGTCATCTTTATATATTATGGTGCTACTAATAATTAGATATATTTTAAATCTACAAGTAGAAGTGAGACCAAAGAAACGATAGATGGACTTTGTCAGGCAGGACAAGGGAGTGAATGATAAAGTAATTACTGATAGGTGTAAGTGGAGAATGTAAGAAAAAAAAAACACATTGTGCCAACCTCAAGGAACATGGGACCGTGACAGACAGTAGAAGATCTAGATACTAATACTTTGTGTAGATGAGAAAATTGATCATGAATAATCATGATACAGCTGTCTGATGTTAAACATCTGTAAATTTTTTACTAATACATAGGTAATGCTTTGCTGGATTAAAGGCTTTAGTTGGTAATCGCAAGCAAGTTTGCCATTTGATGATTCTAGATTTTACGACAAGTCGCCTTATAGACCTCTAATTAACAACTTTCCCTTATTAGTAATTGAGTAATTTTAATAAGAAAAAATGCGAAGTATTTTGGACGCTGTCTATTCCGAAAGATATGTTGTAAGTTCATATGGATTGTGGAACCAGTTTGAATGCCACAGTTCGTGATAGTGATCGCAATCTGTTGTGATAATCGGTCATTGGTGCTTCGGACCCGAATACTTCATAACTCGATTATAAATGGCGCTAAAATATTTGAACATTCTTCATATGAAATTAATGGACTTTGATTTATTTGTGGTCATAATTTTTACTGGTAATACTACAGATAGGCATCGGGTTAAGCGTAAGATGTGAGTATGGTTTATGTTTATAAAAGGACGCTGAATGATAAAATATAAAGTGAAGGAGATCACGGGAATGGACAATGGTTCTTATTTAGTCAAAAATAGCATTATAGTATTCTAGGTAGCCTTTATTGGCAAGATTGTTAAGCTCTAAAAGAAAGTCACATAGCGGGATCGCAAGGACATTATCAAGCTCGGACACGAATGACACGTGGCGAAGGGAGATAACCACTTCAATACTCAGCCCAGTTATGTGGATAAGCTGAATGTCAGTACCTGAGTATCTGACGCTCAAAGTGGATGACAAAATCCGCTTTCAACACCATGCAGCAGACACAGTATAGAACATATAGTTTTGCCTGTGCTACCATTAGTGTAGAAATTCCTTGAAATGGTAACAATATTGTTAGGAATGTAATGTTATTCTAAAATACTTACCAAAGTTCTGACGTCGGACTTTTTAACACTTAATCATTTTTTCTTGAAATATTATAATGGACATAACTTTAGATAAAGATCGACGAAGTAATACTCACATTAGTATTCAAGATGTTACAAGCGTTTACAAATATGCCAGTAAAATATCAAGGTTGCAAATGCTAAAATTATCTAATATAATATGAATAAACATAAATGATTTCCCAACTATGCAACGGTGAAGACTTTATGGTACAAAACAGGATACAGGCAACCATTACATTTAACACAACAAATTATTGTTGAAAAATGAAAGTACGATAACACAGGGACAATCCTCGTAATTTTCACAGTCTTATCTCAGTCTTATTAATGTCAAAAATACCTATAATTTCCCTACATTTTTGACATTTGATTGTCGCTGAGATGAGATTGCGACTAGATTTCGAACGTTTTTAGTTACGGGAATTGGACTTCAGGGGGCCAACCTCAGGGGGACCTCAGGGGGCCAACCCGGGTACCTACTTACGGTAAGTCAGTTGCTAAGTTCCTGTGAACACACCTTAATGTTGAACTTAAGTACTCCACAATAGACGACAATAAATTGATTAGTTAACTGTGAACTTATTAATTTATTCACACTGTATTGATTCTAAGGTATTCATAATATCTAAACCGTGTCACGGTTTAACATCATTAAAAAGATTTTTCAAAATCTTAATTAAAGTGTAGATATATTTAGGAAAAGATCTCCACGCAACAGCATTATTATAAGAACCTTATATTTTTAGCTTGTGATTTTTCCATCATGATATTCCAATCGTTGATAGTTCTCTTCTATATATTTTTCTTTGAGTCACTCCACTCCACTCTTCAGTCTTTCATATGTAGTTAAAGTTAATATTTTCTCCTGTCTTTTTTATCTGTCTATGTTTGAAATGTCATATGAGCTACCTTATTGTAATTTAAATTGGAAATCACATGTGGAATCTGTCTGCTTAAAACTAAATAGATATTCCTATATGTTATACACACTCATAAAACTTGTAAATTTATCCAATGTCATGACAGCCTACCATGCATATGTGGTATCCACGCTGAGATATGATGTAATTTTCTGGAGGAACTCGACGGAATGGGAGTCGGTTTTTAAAGCCCAAAAAAAGTGCATACGGGCAATGTGTAGACTTAAGACTACCGATAGCTGTAAACAATATTTCAAAAAACTTAAGATTCTTACATTACCTAGGCTCTTCATTTGTAAGAGGTCAGTCTTTGTAAAAAGTAATATGCATACGTATGAAAAATTCCGAAGTGCTAGATATAAAGTTAAGACTGTACGTTGTAGAACTCATTTAATGGACTCCAGTGTTTATTGCATGACATCCAAGATTTATAATAAATTGCCATGTTGTATTACAGATATTGACAACACGCACATATTTAAGCGGAAACTGAAGGAATTTCTAATTGATAAGGTGTATTACAGTGTGAAGGAATACCTAAAAAGGAATCCATATGGCCAATAATATTAATCAGATTTTTAGTAATAGAAATGACATGTGAAACTTACAATTATTAAATATCTAGGACCTTTATTTATTCATTTATTCACTATTTACTCTGACATTTATTTAATTATTGACCACTAGATACTCCTTGACATTGAAAACTAAATGAATAATTTTTAAATATTTATTGTTATTCAGAATGGTATTACATAACAGACATTGATAACAGATTATAATGTATGTGTAAATTTTGCATGCCCATGTGACGACAGAGCATGGAGAACATTATTAAATGTGTATAACATCTATACCCTTACCCATGTTGGAAAAAAAAAAGATTTGATTTGATCTTTTTAATGATGTTAAACCGTGACACAGTTTGGATATTATGAATACCTTAGAATCAATACAGTGTGAATAAATTAATAAGTTCACAATTAACTAATCAATTTATTGTCATCTATTGTGGAGTACTTAAGTTCAACATTAAGGTGTGTTCACAGGAAGTTAGCAACTCACTTACCGTAAGTAGGCACCCGGGTATACAAGGCTGACACATTGAACTTTAGAAGGAGGGTATGAGTGACAGAATAATAATGCCATACAGAGACAACGGTCAACAAAGTCGAAGATTTTCTAAAACTGAATGTACCAAAAATCTATAAGGTGTAGTCATCGCCAAGCGGTTGGTCGACTCTCCACGTGACCAGAGGGCTGGCCAATTTTTAGGTCATAGAATCAGCATTGCCATCCAACGTGATAACGCTGCCAGCCTTTTGGATACTTTTCCCACTGACAGCGATGCGGACGAACTTTTTAACGCCCAATGAGCTCTCCCTTTTTTTTCCTTTATTATATACTGGTACATAATACATATATTTTAGTGTTAGATTGTATGTCGTATTTGTATTTAAGATTTGTGTATATTACATTAAATAAAGTAAGTATCTTTTTTAGGTACATAATGTGTAATTAAAATGGTGTTGGATCTGAAAACGGGTCCTTGTATGTACTCATCATTATGAACAACTTTTACTGTGGTATGGTTATCCTCACATTTTGTTGAGTTATGGGAACATAAAGGCTCATTTTCATTCGATAGGGCTCGTCTGCGGGGTTCGGGAGATTTCTGTAACAAATGCCATAGGGCCTGCATGCAGGGAACCGTTTTCATTAGTCAATAGGGTCCGCATGTGGGGTGCTGGAGATTTCTGTAAAGCATGCCATAGGTCTCGTATTCGGGGAACCGTTTTTATTAGTCGATAGGGAACGATTGCGGTATACGGTGAACCTGCACCGCACGTTTGACAGTTGCTTTGAAGGCTCATCTACTTTGGGTGTGTGTCTCCGCACGCTTTTTACCGACCGATGAATTTCATTGCTCGCTACGCCCACTACCGGGGATTCCCCGCAGACGGTGTTATCGACTTATGACTTTCATTAGACCCCGCCTGCGGGGAGTCCGGGCATGCTGTATATCGACTGAGTTATCGACAAATGAAAATGAGCCATATGTGTACGGCACAGCTGATTATTTTCCGCGATTTCACGGTTGGACCCATTCAGAGATATAAAACAAGGATTTGCCCTCACCGTACTTACGTCGCGCGAGAAGTGTCCCTCCAAACCTGCACTATCAATCACAATCTGAATGATTTTGAAGCAAATTGCTAATCCATTGCTTCATAATGTTCGAAAAATTTGTCTGCTCAACAACGTAAATAACGCAATGAATGTTGTTGAACTGTCAAAATGAAACCGATTCCTACTGTGAGTGTGTTACGCAATTGCCCCGCTACCGCTGAGCGACTTCGCATACTCCGATTCAGTTGCTCATTCGTCACAGTTCGTGACACTCTTGTTTTTAACACAAACAGCTGTATAAAAATGCCCTCTTGTACTTTCAAGAAATGTACCAATAATTCAAAAAATCAAATAAAGCTAAAGATATTACTTTCCATGACTGCCTCGTTGGTCTAGTAGTCGCAAGCGCTACTGCTGAGCATGAGGTCCTAGGTTCGATTCCCAGGTCGGGCAAAGTGTTATTGGGTATTTCTATTTGGAATTTCTCAGTAGCAGCCCGGAGTCTGGATTTGTGCCCGGTAGATGGCAATAGGCTCGCCCATGGGACTTAAACATAACTGGCGAAATGTGGGTGTACTATAGATACTCCTCTGCCGAACCCTTCGGGGAAACAAGGCGTGATGTTATGCTACATTACTTTCCATGTGTAAGTATGTAAATTGTATTCAAATTAATTACGATTTCGAAAATAAATATTTTGACGGATGATGACATAATAAAAATTACGTCTCCATAACAACAAACGATATTGTAGTGGAACGTTGTCAAAAAAACAGGAGCTAGACCACCAACTCTTAAAGCAGTATTATTTTAATCTTACTTGAGTGTGGGAAAGAGATGGAGCTAGACGTCTTGTATAGCTTCATCTCTTTCTCACACTGAAGTAACATTAAAATAATACTGCTTTAAGAGGTGGTGGTTGGCCCCATGTGTTTGTTGTGTGATGACAACATGATCATCTTTTGGCGTGGTAGGGCACATCTTTCGACAGAAATCATTGGTCCCATTGTAAAAGTTGTTCAGAATGGTGAGTACAATGACCCCTTTTTAGGTCCTAAAACTAGATTCGAAAAGGAGAAGGCCCAAAACCATTTTGGCCACCTTGTATACATACATAGGTGGCCTTTCTAAGCCTCATTAATTTCCATCAGAAAACATAAATGCCTATCACATCCTCTATAACACTAGTAGTTTATTAAAATAATAGGTAAGTAATGTTAACGTTATTATTAGTTCTAATTTCAGATGCCCTTTGATAAGCATCTTAACAAGTAAGAAATCCTCAATGAATCGCCCTTAGTTAGAGGATTAAAAGTGAGGCTAGAAGGAGTAAGAAAACAAAAAATGAAATCAACTCCATAAGCTCACACAATGGGAGCACTGAGCCCAGTGGTAACGGCAGCGAATTACGAGTTGTAGGTCGTGGATTCGAACCCAAGCAAGCACTTTACTTTGTGTAAATTATTTCATCACCATTGCTCTGAAAACGGTAAAGGAAAACATCGTGAGGAAACCGGTATGTCCTAGAACCAAAAATTCGAAGACATGTGACATCTACTAACCCGCACCGGGCCCGCGTGGTGGATTACGGCCCACTCCCTCTCACCAAGAGGACTAGTTCCCGAGATATACGCAGTTTTGTAAAGTTGGCTGAAAAAATTGCATTTCTCAATTTTAATTGATTATTAATTAATGTTCAATTATCTACAAGTTCTTAAAGTAAATAACTATATATAATGTTTCTAAGTACCAGAAAATGTACTTAGAAACATCAGAAAATGTACTAAGTACCCAAAGTCAAACTTTGAAAATGCTTTTTCTCAAATAATCAAGTTTTTGAGAGTTTCAATTTCAAATGTCTGATAAAAAAAATGTGCCAGTTTTTGAATATTTTTTTAATCCTTATTATCAATTGACTATTCCAGATACTGAATCTGGTCTCAATAGCCCACTACTGGACCCTTTTTGCTTGGACGCCCACATTTAACGTTCTGAAGCTGTAAGCATATAGCGCCATTTTGAAAGCGTTCCGAGCGCGGGAGTTTTGCTCCCATACGAATTATTATTTCCCTTTCTTTGTTAACATAACATAAAATCACGCTTGTTTCCCCGAAGGTTTAGGCAGAGGTGTACCTATAGTACACCCACATTTCGCCAGTTATGGTTAAGTCCCGTGTAATGGGGGCGAGCCTATTGCCATAACTTTGATAACAATACTCATAAAATCATGGTTAAGACAAGTAACATACGCCGTCTGAACCCACCGATACAAAAATAAGACATTATTATCACGTCCCAACGTAGCAATGACCGAGTTGCCTCTAGACACTAGTGTTTATAATTCTGACTGCACCACTCATCAATATTCCTCCAGTTTCTGAAATACAGCTCGTAAGTCAGTGCATGCGCAGTAAGCCGACGTTCGCATGGACGCGAAAATATCGCGGCGGGATTTTATCGCGCACTGGATTTTCAACTCTCGGTGTTGAGCCGAGCATTGAGAGTCCAACAGAGTGCATTCCAACGCTTGGAAAAAACACACTGTTGGGTTTTCAACTCTCGGCGCTAAGCAGAGTGTTGAAAGTCCAGTACGCGAAAATTTCTGCGCGCGTGGTTTCCGCGTCCGTGCGAACGTCCACTTTGAGTAACGAAACGGATATTGCTGATTGTTTGTTCGTCAAGTTATTATAGGAGTGTTGCAGAGCCGTCAAATTACTTATAGAACTATTCACCTTATTTGACGTAATTTCTGGGTGGCCAAAACGAAGGGTTTCATTGAAAAATTTGGTTCGACTGATTAGCAATTTCCTTCAAAATCTTTCCGATAGTAATTAAAAGTGTGTTACGCAACTGGGAAGATTCTATTCTATATCTCTCTATCAATTTAAATAAAGGAATCACGTAAGTTGGCCCTGTAATCACGGAGAAATTGGTGTAGGTATTTATATGAATGCATAACCTCCTCCTTTTTTGAAGTCGGTTAAAACCATCTTTTATAAACACAGTACAGTAGCTACGACACACAAACACACACACACTAAACTAACGCCACGTTCCGAATTGAGCTGTAATCGATTTGAGCGTGCTTTCAGCCGTTCCGAATTAGCGTGAGCGCGATAACGATGTCCCGTGAATCGTCATTGATGACGTCATGACATGCGCCATCTTGCGATAACGCTGACCATGCCCTAAATTGTTATCACCGTGAGCGCTGTCAAAAATGACAGCTGTGCTGTTTTGTTTTAAGTCGCAATATATCTTTAAAACTAACGTGGCATTTTCGAAATTGTGATTCTGGCTACAGTCGCCACCTAACCAAAGAAGAAGAAATTTGTGGTGTATACACAAAGAAATACTGTAATCCAACCATGAGTATTCAAGTGCACTGTGAGCGCGTTCACAAGCATTCCGAATTGCTGACAGTTCTCAGCTGACATAATCGTGATATCGAAATCGGAACGCAAATTATTGATGTGAGCATTAAATTACGGTGTAATTCGGAATGTAGCCACTATCTCTCTCCTTTAACGTCACAAGGAGCTAGACCACCACCTCTTAACGCAGTATTATTTTAATCTTAGTTGAATGTGAGAAAGAGATGGAGCTAGACGTCCTGTATAACTCCATCTCTTTCTCACACTGAAGTAACCTTAAAATAATACTGCTTTAAGAGATGGTGGTTGGCCCCCTGTATGTTCTTTGCAGTTTGCACTTGTTTTATGATTCATCATCATTTGCCTAGCCTTTTCCCAACTATGTTGGGGTTAGCTTTTTATGATTATTATTGTATACATATATATATATATATATATTTGTTGTTTTATATATGTAAATCGTACACCGCAGACTAGCAGCAGTACTGTCTCTCCTTTCTCCCTTAATCTATCCAAAGGTTGTCTTTAAATTATCGCTGTTAGCGATAAGACCGCTCATTGTGACACCCCTTGTAAAATTTCTACTTTTATATCTGTAATCATGGGCGCCGGCAGGGGGGTGCCAGGGGGTGCACTTGCACCCCTTGGGAATCTCGGGATCAACAGGAAAAAAAGCCGTCTGTTGGAAATCATTTTTTTATTCACAATAATTAGTAGGCAGTAATTACACAATTCTCATTTAAAAAGCGATTAATTTCGATCGTCGTGAACAAATAGGTGTGAGCCGTGACGACTGGGTACCTATATAATAAATTCATAATGAATAGTCAGAAATTTGTAAATGTCTCGAACATTCAGACTAAAATTTCATCTTTTTATTAACAATCATATACGGCAAAGATTGTAAGAAAACTAAAATCTGCACCACCTGGAAATTATTTCTGCCGGCGCCCATGTCTGTAATGTTTACGGTGTACTTAATAAAGAGTATTCTATCTATCTACGTGGAGTAAATAGTGTACAGTACATTTTTTCACAGCTCCAAAACAATTCAAAGGGGACAAAAACTATGCTCTCATCTGCGTGCATCCTGCAATTAGCAACTGTTCACGCAAATCGTAATTGACTAAAGATTGAACGCTACTTTGACACGCAAACCTCGTAACGTAACCGAAATGTTATAATGTTGAAAAGTTATAATGATGGTGCATCATGTTCAAATCATTGAGCGTTAGGTCTGATCAACGATCATAAAATATATAGTTGCAATTGCAACGGTCTGATGAACAAAAAAATCGCTGACTTGGCCATTGTTCGATGCTCTTACATAGTAATTGGGCTCGGTTTTACGGACAAACTATCCGACAATTAAATGAAAAAAATCCTAAGACGGTACAGCAAAAAGGTGTGAACAAAAAATACCAATCTTATATACAGGTTTATTGGTAAAACACTAACAACCTCTTAAGCAGTGGCGGGGCAAGACCTAAATTTGATGTGGGCAAGATATATTTTGCGAGGCCCCATGATGGATGACGCAAGAGGACGGATTTTGAGAAAAAAATTTTTGATACTCAAATTTTTATTCATAAAAATGCAAACTTCTTCACTGTAATTATTTTACAATATTAAGTAGGTATACCTCAACTAACAGTAAAGTAAACAATTAAATAATTTAAAATCCTGGAAGCTCGCAAATGTGCAACCAGTGCCCAAAAAGGGCGACCGTGCAGACCCTGTCCATTACCGTCCGATCGCCATTACCTCCATTCTGTGCAAGGTTATGGAAAGGGTACTGAACAGTAAGTTGCTGACCTACCTTGAAAACAATGATCTCCTCAGTGACGGGGACGGTCAACTGGCGATCTTCTTGTGTATGTCACGCACTGCTGGGGCGAGGCCATCGAGAAGCACGGCGAAGCACTTGCTGTATCGCTTGATATCTCGAAGGCCTTTGACAGGGTCTGGCACGCTGGTCTACTCAGCAAGCTTCCTGCTTATGGCATCCCTGCTGATTTTTGTAGCTGGATATCAGACTTCCTTAGTGAACGGTCTATCAGAGTAGTCGTTGACGGCTGCTCTTCCGACCTTATGGCTATTGATGCCGGAGTTCCTCAGGGGTCTGTTTTCTCTGCAACTCTTTTCCTACTACACATCAATGACCTGCTTCAGTCTGGTATTGTTGGGTACGCAGATGACAGTACAGTTTCAGAGAGATACTTGTCCAGCGCAAAAACCAGCGGGGCCGAAGTTCGTTCCTTGAGACAGGCCATGGTAGAGCGGACAGATTTGACCTTAAGCCTTGTATCCCAGTGGAGTGATAATAATCTGGTCTCTTTTAATGCCACCAAAACACAGGCGTGTCTTTTTACCGCTAAAAGGAGTCGTTTCGATCAAACTCATACTTTTCGGGGTATATCTGTTCCTGTAACTGATCGGCTCGAGCTCCTAGGCATGGAGTTGACATCATGTCTCAACTTCGGTGCCACCATCGAGTACAAAGCTCAAACTGCGGCCAAGAAGCTGGGCATCCTGAATAGGGTGAAGCGGGGTGCTCAAGAACTCCACGACCTCATTCCGCCGGCCCCCTTCTATCAGCGGACATCTAGACGCACTGCAGGTTACCATCCTTACCTAGTTGCTATTCCACCAATTCGCACTAAGCGTTTCCAAATGTCTTTTGTGATGCGCACAGCAAAGGAGTGGAACTCTCTGCCTGCGTCTGTGTTTCCGAACGCATACAACCCCGATCTCTTCAAAGTGAGAGTGAACAGGCTTCTTCTGGGTAAGCTCGCTCCATCGTCGACTTTGTCTCTGTCATCTCTGACCTAGACTAGAGTCAAGAGCAAACCTATCTCGAAAAAAAAAATAAAAAAAGAAACGAAAGTTATGGGAAACTTCCACAGTGCCGGATCCGAACACACAAATGCTTGTTTGACTACATCACTGGTATCGCTGCTAACTGGTATGATAGGCTGGAGTTTGATTCTACCTGTATTTATGACTTTAGCTTGGTACTCACTGCGTCCGGAGTGCTTTCAAAAGTTGACGGAGTCTCGGAATTGGAAGTGTCTATATCTTTTGTGGAAGTCGAAGCAATTGATTCAGATGGAGTTTCTTTGAGAAATTTCGTCATATTTGAACTTGAAAACTGATTTGCTACAGCTTGTTCAGCTTTTTCGTTTTGCTGAACCAGATTCTCATTTTCTCCCGTCATCTCTATCTCTACTGGGGCCTGGGCCTGACATGTTAAGTAAGCCTGAAATATTATAATCTGTAAATAATATTCAAAAAAATATTAGGTACATAGTTTGCGTACGTACTCATAACAAATCGAAGGCATGATATAAACAAGTTCTAAAAACTACAAAATTTATCAATATTTTCTTACCTTTCTTTTAATAAATAAATGGGGAGGACGTGTTGTTCTTTAAAAACACACTTTTCACACTCAACAGTTATAATACAGTTCTTTATTTATTTCTAATTTTTCAAACAATGAAACGCAACATTTATTCTCACATCGAAATCTGTTGGAAATACATTAAAATATTAGGTACATGCGTCGTCGCATGATTGCATGACTGCATGTGTTTAGAAGCGCGAACATAGACGGAGCAAACAGAATGGAAAATCTTCAGCAGGCGAAGCGAGGATTCCCCGCGTCATTCACCACCCGCAACGCCAGCAAATGTTGCCAGACTAGATATTTAAAAAACGAATGTGGTAGGATAGTATTGCCAGACACTTGCTAGCCGGTTTTTTTATTATTTATTGCTTGATGAGTAATTATATCTATATTTGCTTTCACGGGCCTTTGAGGCGCGAGGCCCCTTGGACCGCGAGGCCGTAGGCGGTGGCCCACGTCGCCCACGCCTTACGCCGCCTCTGCTCTTAAGGGGTCATTGTACTCATCATTATGAACAACTTTTACCATAGCACCAAACCTTTCATCCCATAGGACCAAACCTGAAGTCGCGAAAAAAAATCTGCTGTTCCCTACATTTTGACGAGTTATGCGAACATAAATACACAAGGAGCATAAATGTATAGGGAACAGCAAATATTTTTTCGCGATTTCAGGTTTGGTCTCATAGTAAAAGTTGTTCATAATGATGAGTACAATGACTCCTTTAAGAGGTTGTGCGTTATTTTTGTTACATCTTGTATAAATAAATAAAAATTAAATGATGTTCGTTGGTAAGCGCATCACTTAAGAACGGCTAGACCGATTTAGCTATTTTTTGTTTTAAAATGTTCGTAATTAGGTTCCGAATTAGGTTTTCGTGGAAAGAAAAAATGGATAAGTTGCCGGGAAAATACGAAAATTTGGGAAAAACTGAACGTGTTTTATTCTGTGGGATTTTTTTATTGGACAGTACGACGCGACGTATGTCGGGTCAGCTAGTAAAAAAAAACCAAAACGGTGAAACTCCTCTATCTATATAAATATTATTTACCTACCAGCAATTTTGATTGACAAGCGCCTCTAAACAAGTGTCTGAAGAACATTGAAATAATTAAAGATAACGTCAAAAAAATCACAATTCGTCAGTATCAGTTAACACATCTATGATCATGTTTTGAAAATAAATAACGATTTTATTGATATTTTCTTTTTAAATTGCTAGCTCCTTGTCTAATGAGCCCATGACACATCACGCCTACGCGCAAGTTTAGATTGACAGCTCCTTGTCTAACAAGATGCATTGCAATGTGCCAGACAAGTTACAATAAAAAGCGGTCAAGTGCGTTCCGTACTTCCGTACCACCGTACAACATGAACAGACGAACACTACATTTTTTTAATGCTTTAGTAAAAAACACGTTTCTTGTATACCTTCTTCCTACCTCTTCCTTTAATATTTATTATTTGTCGTTATAGCTGCCATAGTAGTACCTGCACACTGGGAAAATTTCAAATGTCTACCTATAACGATTCAAAAGATACAGCCATGTGACAGGCGGACGCATGGACGTACGGACAGCGGAACCTTAGTAATAAGGTCCCGTTGGCACCCTTTGGGTACTGAACCCTAAAAACTGTGTCTTTGAATCTTTTTTTGTATCGGCACGTATTTGAGAACAGCTCATGCTGTAAAGAACATTGAACACATTAGAAGGACGCATCGCACCGCATCGCTCGCATTTTAGAAGGACCTTCTAATGTGCAAGCGCGACGGCAACACATTTGAGCGCGAGCGATAGAGATAAGTAATGAGGGGTCATTGTACGAAATTCTCTCTGCTTCGCGACCGGACTTTAGTAAAAAAAAAAGCGTGTTAATATTGGCCAATCAGCAAAGTGGTCACGAGACTAAGCAATCTGATCATACAAGGTGGAACAGGACGATTGACATTCCTTGAAACCACGTAAAGAGAATCATGTTCTTTACCCGTATACAAAAAATCAATCAAATCCAATGAATACTTTAGCCACAGGATATTATTTTTCATTTTCTTATTTTTCAACATGATGTAAATCTGAGTCCGTAATAATAGGTAAACATTGCCGCCGCCGCGCCCCGCACCCTGCACCGCACCATTGGTGCCCGTTGGCGTTGGACTTTTCGTAGATAAAGCGTGTTTACTTTTTATGCAGTTGAATCTGCTATTTATTCTGTTTGAAAACTGCAATTTTTAAATTTTCCATTAACTACTAATCTTCGTGTTTTAAAATGTTTCGATGGATTAGTACTGTGCTCGTTTTCATTTAATGTCGTACATCCCGATACACGTTGTATGTGTTTGGCCCTTTAGATTTTCTCAAACACTTTTATACTATAGAAATTGTTTAAACTTTCATTTTTGGGTACATTGCAGACCAATTTCAACTTTACTATTGGCCTCGAGAACCTAATTCCGAGTGGTCAATATTATCTACAATGTTACTTTGGCTTGTAAACATTGCCATACAGTGATAACGTAGACACGCCTTCATAAAATATTCTAATTCTAAACAAACAAATACGTATACATACGCAAGTACTAGTTTTACGTAATATAAACTAGCAAATTAAGTGCTTCCTTACTGTAGTTTACTACAAAGTTGTTATCACAATCTTTTCACTTCAGCGCCGAATAGGGTTACCATAGTAATGCTAACAAATGATTTAAAAGAATTCTAACACATGAAAAACAGGCTAGGAATAAGTGTATACAATTCAAATAGGTAGGTAGATAAACTGTAAGCAATTTAAATACCAAATCAATCTTTTTATGTAACACTAACTTCTGCCTGCGACTTCGACCGCGTGAAATTTCTTGTTTAAGCCCACGTACGCACGAACGTGAAAACATCGCGCGCGGAAAAATCGCGTGCCGCGCTAGGAATGGAAGAAATAGAAAGCGGTACATTCTGTTCAGACGGCCGCGATATATCCACGCCGTGATTTTAAATCGCGCGGTGTTCGATTTTCAACGCTCGGTGTTGAGCGTTGAATGAATACGACATTCTGTTCTGTACTTGTGTTCCCACGGACATGAAAAAATCGCGCGCCTTGGTCAGTACCAGGCCCGGTCAACTTCTTGGGCGTTGCGATTATACCTACTGGGGATTGTTCTGTGTTGCCAGCAAAAGTAATGGCTTTTATTTTTTGGCAACACTCATCGACGTATGTCATTTTGATTGTACAAATATGGCCGCCGTTTGTTGTTTACGACTGACGCGCTGTTTGTAGTTTTTACGATTTGCCTTTTCTTTTTCTGCTTTTACGTCGAGTTGAGCACGTTCTCCTCCGTAACCGTGTTGAATCAAGTGGTGTTGTCGTTGCTATTTGTGTTATAAACACTTTGTGATAGAGACACTTTTGTTTTCCGGGTGTGGGTGAATTTCCAATCATGGGAGATAATCTGAGACGTAAATGTCTCAAATGTGGGAGCTCACCTTGTGTAGACCCCAACATTAAATTGTACCGATTCCCTAATCCTGGACCAACAAATGCACAACGGTAAGAGAACATAAATCAATCTTAACATAACCTTAAAATCTGTTTCAAATCAATCGATTTAACAAGTCTTTATTTATTTTCAGATGTGAATTGTGGGCCAAATTCTGTTTCCCGTAAGTTTCCTGTAAGCAGTAACATACGATTTGCTAATTTAATAAAACTATTAAAGAAATACTTGTTTCATTAAACTCTCCTCCCCTCTATCTTGAAAGATTGGGGACTAGAAACAATTCTGGCACTTCCAGATTACTCCAGAAAGGCGTCTAAATTTTAAAAGTACTCCGCGACCTTTCTGAAGTAATCTGGGAGTGCCAGAATTGTTTCTAGTCTTCAAATATATTATAAATCACGTGATCTGGTTCAAATTTTCCGCCTCGATTGTTGTACTTGGGAATCACAGAGATGGCGTTAGAGTCAAATAGTTTTTCTTTGTATGAAGTTAACATTCTTCCCGTAGGGTAATATGTGTTCTGTGGTCAGTACGGTGCGTCGGCTTGTAGAGTGTAGACGTGCCGCAAGTGCGGGCGGACAAAATCGCATGTTACTAATCTTGGCGTGTTATTGCTGGCTCTGTTAAATTTCATAACTCGTCAAATGTGCGCATCGACATTGTAATATAACTAAAAAAAATTCAGGATATTGTCTTATATCATAGAGCATCACAAATTGGCCTTTAAAATATCGATCATTGTTCAAGGGATGCGCCCAACATTTTTTCTGCTTTTTTGTCGTGTCCTGGCCGCACAAATAGCTACCGCCATTAATTTTACAGAGTCCATGGGACGTCCGCACTCCACGACGAATCAGTTTGAAGTAATTTTTTAACGCTCGTTCGAACACTGTTGAAGGTGCGAAAAAATCGCACCAGGCGATATTTCCACGCCGCAATTTTTACGCGTCCATGGGAACGTGAGCGTAAGATAAAATATATCCTATGACACTCGGCAATACCGTGAAATTCCCATTAGTGAAAGAATTTTAGGATTAGGATCAGATTTACAAATTTTACCTCTTTATAATATTAACATAGGTAGATAATGTAGTACGTTTCATTTGGTTGCTGGAACCTAAAAAAAACCATCAAAAAACCAAAACGAAATGATTTTACTGATGATTTTTTTTAGAGTACGGTCTACAAAAAAAGTAGCAAGATCCAGGAGGATCAGGAAGGAGGTCGGGAGTTTCCAGCATTTATATAAATATTTGGTGCCACTACAGAGAGTTTATGATAGTAGAGCCTATTACGATGATAAGCACTCTCGACAGTTAACGAGTGTAATAAAATTAAAGTTGCAATCTCAGCAAAGAAGTAAGGCCATTTTATTGTGAAAACTTCAACGTTAACCAACAATTTTTTTTACTCAACCTCCGACTTCCTAATATTTTTATCCCACTACACTGTACACCCATTAAAGACGACTTTTTAAACAGTGATGATCAGAAACAATTAGAAATAAATAGGTAGCAACTTCCTGCAGATTGTTTCACATGCAAACTCATCGATCTATAGATACGAATAAAAGTAAAATTATTTTTCATAATATTTCCCTACCCTACCTTCACAGTTTAAAATTTAAAAAAAAATTGTAACTCACCAGCAACGACATCTCAGTGTTCTTAGGCATCATGGTGACGTCTCCCGGCCTGACTCCAGGCCCGCAGTAGGGCAGCGAGGGGCCCCTGTTGGGCAGGCGCGGCGGGGGCTCGTGCAAGGCCAGCAGCGCCGCGTGCAGGCGCGCCCGCGCGGCGCTCATGCCGCCAGCCCCCCGCACTGCAGCCTCCACCACATCGTTCACGTCTTTCTCCCATCTAGTGGTGAAGAAAGTTATTAAGTAATGTATCCAGGATTTTGTAATATTACCTTGGAGTTTCTTGCCCGTTCTTCTCCATAGAAATCTATGTTTTGGAAGGAGCTTAAACTTTCTGATTACCTGACCTTGACAGTTCAAAAGTGCCTGTAAATGGTTTAATAGAAATAAATGCTTTGAGTTTGAATTTATGGGTACTTTTATGATAGAGAGAAACTACTATGCATCAAATAACCATCATGGCCTTAAGTCCAGGGTTAGCTTCCAGTTTAGACCTCTACAAACCAATCACTTGTTGTAAGGACAATAATTTTACTGCTCTCTGAGATAAGGAGCACGTAAAATGATGTCAAATAAGGAACATCTTCATAGATGATTTTAATCTTCGAACAGAGTATACCTTAAAAGATTAATAACACTATCAATTTGCCCCCATATATAAACGTTGCTTAAAGTTACTATAGATTTTGTGTAGTGGACTATAGATTTAGTGTTTACTAATCTTTTAATACAATCATTGCAAACTATAGTTTTGTATAAATTAGAAGCATCTTTTCAATTTTGTAAATGTGAGTACCATGGAGCGGTTTTATGTTATGATGTAGGTATATTGACTTGAAAGAGTATGGCAGTTGAGAGTATGTCATGCTCACTTAAATGTCTCGCTGATGGTGGCGCGTGTGTTGGATCATTCGGTTCCCTACAAAATGGTTGAGCTGGATGGTGCTGATCCACGCGTCATGTTCGTGAACGGGCGCCGTCAGTGGAGACTGGTCATCTCTTAGCTGCCAGGGCTTATTTTTAATCTTATATTTTAAATTGTTTTAATTATCTATTTTTTACATGGTTCTCACATATAGAAGCAACAAGAACAATAACAATGTACCTACCCAGGATTTTGTAACAATTTTGATTTAAAAGAGTGTCCATGGAGTTTCTTGCCCATTCTTCTCCATAGAGATCTACGTTTTGGAATGGGCGACTAGCTTCAATTTTCTGACTAACTGACTGACTCTAACAATTCAAAAGTGCCTATAATTGATTTAATTGAAATAAATGCTTTGAGTTTGAGTTTATAGACGTTTAAATGTCAAAAAATGTATGGTTAAGCAGAAGCTAGTAATTACTTAACTTTAAACAACGTTAATAAATAAGGGGGTAAGTCTTTTCTAAGATGGGATCAACGTCCGATCTAACTTAGTTGCAATGTGAAAAGCGGAAGCAGCTGCTAATTCACTTGATTTACGTACGAGTACTTCACTATATTCGCTGAGGACGACGGGAGAGAGTGCGGTATACAATATGTCCCGGAATTAACGCACAACCTCTTAAGGGATCATTGTATTCATCATCAATAACAACTTTTACTATGGGATCAAACCTAAAATCACGAAAAACACTGTCCTCCCATACCTAATAACACTGTAATTTCAAAACACTGTAAAAGCCAATTAATTTTAAAAGAGTAACCGTGAAGTTTCTTGCCGGCTCTTCTCCATAGGAAACGACCCATGCCGACCGTTGGACGTTTCATAAGTGCGTTTCAAACCTACATGGGTAGGTTTATCATCATCTGCCTAGCCTTTTTCCAACTATATTGGGGTCGGCTTCCAGTCTAACCGGATGCAGCTGAATACCAGTATTTTACATGGAGCGACTGCCTATCTGACCTCCACAACCCAGTTACTGGGTAACACGATACCCCTTGGTAAGACTGGTTGTCAGACTTTCGGGCTTCTGACGACCCGTAACGACTGTCAAAGATCCACGAATGACAGCCGGGACCAACGGCTTAACGTGCTTTCCGAGGCACGGAGGAGTCTCGGTATGTAAAGATGGTCACCCATCCACGGACCAACCCCGGCAAGCGTAGCTTAACCTGATGGATCGACCCATGCGGCTGTTATTACTTAGCCACGAGCTCCTCTGGGTAGGTTTATATGAAACAAAATATTTTGATTTGATTAGATTTGAACTCAACTGGTTTTGAACTCAATTGATACTATAACTGCGATGGATTCTTTTGACAAAACAGAGATATATGACAGAATATCGGCACTTCAGTTGCCTGGCATAGGGATAGTGTTACACACAAAATTGCTAAGTAAACCAATGAATTGTAATCACGCACCTGCAAACTCCTAAACAGGACCTGATATCCTCCTTAAGACTCCTGCTAAGCGTGCAAATCGGACTGGCATCGGAGTCCGAAGTGGTGTGAGATCCATCGTTCTTGTCCGAGTCGGACAGCCGGCGAGCCGGCGGCTCGAACTGGTCGCTCTTTGGTAAGTTGGGGGACACTCTGCCGTGACTGCCGCCGCCGCTGCCGTAGCCTGCCGGATAGAGAATGGTACAGGTCTATTAGTGGGGTGGTGAGGTGAATCTGTGTTGGCAACCCTTTTCCAATCATTGGTGTAAGAGATGACTTGATGTTACGTCGGGTGGATTTAGTTGCGCCTTTTTGTCTGCTAGAGAGTCACACTGTGACAATTTGCATTTTGGGTTGTGTCGTGAAGATGAGTTCAATATCCGACTTATCATTATGTTTGACGTTTGATTCTAAGGCGGTGACGATTAAGTATCGTCTTGATCTTCTAAAAACGGAAGTAAGTGGGTGCATAAAGCATGGAGTTAACATTATTTTTATTTCTGCCATCTAGGTCAGATCAAATCATTGGTCTATCCTATAGATCCAAAATCATTGCTTTCCACAACGTCTTACAATAAGTAGGTATTTCTTTACGGCCGAACCCAATAACCTATTTTCAGTAAAAGACAGATCGCTATTGATGGTAGACAGTATAATTCTATCTGTCCTTATGTCAGACCGGTACGATTCCATAACCTCTTGCAGGTTATTGGGATGTTAAAACCATATATAGATAGGTTTTCTATATCTAGTATGCCAAAACTGGTGATAGATAGGTTATTGGGTACGGTCGTTAGTAAGTAACATGGAAATAAAAGAAAGATAAAGAAAACAGAAAAAAGATATATATATATACAGTGGATTTCGGGTATAACGACAATGAAGGGACCACTCTATTTTCGTCGTTATATCCGGAAGTCGTTACAGGCAAAGGTAAAGAGATACAGACACGTGCACATGTGTAGTTTATATTCATTTATTATTGAAAATATTTGCACACATAGTTATTCACCGGTACATTTAAAAAAATGTGTAATATTAGTTTGCTTCAATTTATTTTTTTGTGCTAGTGTACGCTGTAGGGTGTATTCTATTTTCATTACTTCTTCAATATCTATAATATCCTTTCCATCACCAAATAAACAGTATCTTTTAAGCTTTGTTACAACACCTAACACATCCTTAGTTGTAGGAATCTCACCTTCCTTGCAATCTTCTTCTTCCTCCTCATTTTCCTCATCTTGCGTCGTATGTGATGGAACAACAGTTTCAACAATTTCACTATCGGACAAATCGCTAGTAGTGATAAGTTGACTGTCAATATCAACATATGTTGCCCAGTCCGCAACATTTGTTCCGCTTGATGATACTGTAGTCAGTTGTGCCAATGGTATGTCCAATTCATCATCGGAGTCGTCGTCAATTGTTGTGATAGCCGAAGATTTACGGAACCCAGCGTGTAGAAAACACTTTTTGATCGTATCTGGAGTCACCCGAGCCCATGCCGTAGTTACCATTTCAATGGCATCTAAAATATTAACGGAAAACGGGCCTGCCGAGTTTTCAATGTCGTTCATCATTTTCTGTACTAAAATCTTCCTATAATGACTTTTGAGGGTTTTAATTATCCCTTGATCAATCGGTTGAATCACTGATGTAGTGTTTGGTGGTAAAAATGCCAGTTTTATGTTGGTCAAATTCTATATTTTAGGATGAGCTGGGCAATTGTCAATAAATAAAATGATCTTCTTTTTGTTATTTCTTAACTGGGAGTCCCATTTGCGTAGAACTTTTTCGAAAATCTCTGAAGTCATCCAGGCCTTTTTGTTTGCTTCGTAATCAACTGGCAAAGATTTAACATTTTTGAAACATCTGGGTTTTTTTGCCTTGCCTATGACCAATAATTTTCTTTTTTCCCCTGCCATACTTGATGCAACAAGCACGGTGATTCTATCTTTTGATAATTTTCCACCAACGCACTTTTCCCCTTTAAATTTCAAGGTTTTGTCAGGAGTTAACTTAAAAAACAAACCTGTCTCGTCAGCGTTCCATATTTGGCTATCAGTATAACCTTCAGTCAATTTTGGGAAAACTGTTTTTAGCCAGTTGTCACAGTCACTTTGCGATACACTAGCGGCTTCTCCACAAACTTTGCCTACTACAATATCGTGTCGTTGACGAAATCGGTATATCCAGCTTTCCGAACACTCAAAATCCATTTTTCCAAACAGTCTGCCAAATTGATTAGCCTTTTCTTGCAGCAGACGACCGGCTGACTGACGACTGGCTTCTTTGGGCTTTGAACCACATTAGAAGG
The DNA here is from genome assembly GCA_947568875.1 of Fissipunctia ypsillon. Classification (NCBI taxonomy): domain Eukaryota; kingdom Metazoa; phylum Arthropoda; class Insecta; order Lepidoptera; family Noctuidae; genus Fissipunctia; species Fissipunctia ypsillon. Next base: position 5,133,347 of record OX387659.1, on the reverse strand, counting down.
GCATTTTCGATATCTTGATGCGTCGGTTTGCGGTTTTTCTTAATTTTTAAGGATTTGGATTCAAAGCATTCTAATATTTTATCACGGTTTTTCCACATCGTAGATACTGTTGAATGGGAAACTTTGTACTCTTTGCACAAATCAGCATTGTTTTCACCGTTTTTCAATTTTGAAATGATTTCCGCCTTTTCTTTAACAGTGAATGTGCGTCTAGCAGCCATACTTATTCAAAAGTTTACTAAACCCAGTTGCTACTCAGAATATCACTTTGTAACTGAACCATAAAAGCTCCGAAACGTACACGCTTCGCCTACCTACTTAGTTGATATCTATAAACAAAAGGTAAAGGTCTCCACACTTGCTGACCATCTGTGTGCAATGGATGTAAACAAAAGATAAGAAATGTTTGTGAAAGAAAAAAATCTTTGTGTCTTTGGCGGCCGACTCCGGTCGCAATATCTGCATGGGATTTCTAGGAATTTGTTACAAATGATTCATTAAAAACAGTCGCTACACCCGAACTCGGCGTTACATCCAAAGTCGCTATAGCCACATGAATTTTGTACTAAAGTATGCTTTAAATTCAAGGGACTTAGATTTAACGTCGCTATAGGTAAATGGTCGCTACAACCAAGGTCGTAATAAATGAAATCCACTGTATATTTGCGGTAAACATGACGCAAAGAAAAAACACAAACACCAAAAATGAAGAAGTTTTAGAAAAAATATGTGCTCATGTTGACTCGTAACTGACCTGAGGATGTAGAGGGCGCCCGACGCGGCGTCCGCGGCGGCTCCGAGGCTTCGCCCTCCGGCACTTCGTCCAGCGAGTCCACAATGATTACTACCTCTTGCTCCTCCTCTTCTGTATACAGGGGATTCGACCTGCCAAAACAATCCAATAATTGAACACTATACATCATTTTATTATATGGGATCACAATAATTCATTTCAAACTGACAGGATGCTCCTACTAACGAAATTAAAACCCAGGAGTTCTTTACTTCCTCCTAGCCGGATTACCTCCTTGCCGGATTACCGCCATGGGATCTGGAGGCAAAAATCCTCGTAACTCCGCTGCCGCGAGAAATCGCGGCACGGCGGACAGAGCTCCGGCAGGATCTCATGACGGCATGGAGAGTGCGATTGTCGCAACCCAGCGCTGGGCACGCCACAATTGCGGCGATAAGTCCCCTCTTTGAGGAGTGGCTGGAGAGGCGCCACGGCGTCCTCACCTTCCGCCTGACGCAGGTCCTCACCGGACACGGGGGCTTTGGGAGGTACCTGTCCCGGGTAAGGCGGGAGGAAACGCCCGGGTGTCACCACTGTGTGGATCGCCCGGAGGACACGGTGGAGCATACGGTGGAGGTGTGCCCGGCTTGGGCGGAGCATCGCCATGTCCTTGCGGAAGCGATCGGCGGCGGCGATCTCTCGCGTCCGGCCCTGGTCCAGGCCATGGTACGGAGCGAGAGTACATGGGCAGCCATTACCTCCTTCTGCGAAGCAGTAATGCTCGCGAAGGAGGAGGCGGGACGCGTGAGGGAGAGGCAAACTTTGCGCCCTCACGCCCCTAGTCGCCGCAGGAGACCCCCTGGGCGTCGGGAATTGACAGCCGATTCCCGGCCACCGTAGGCGCGGGCTTGCGGTCGGCAAGCAATGGGTAGCTCGCCGTCCAGTAAGGACCAGGCCCGAGTCGATGGCGCGTTTTGTTCCACGCGCGCCTCAAAGAGATGTCAGCAGCATTGATGGGGTCCGCTAGGACCGATGCCAGCCGGGGTTGCGGGATGTTCGAAAGAGTTACCGTGGCCCCGGCACAGGCAGCGGAAGGAACACGGGTGGGTTTTAGTCAGTAAAAGTCTGACACGCCCTCCCGCTCCGCCCAGAGCGGGAGAAGTCATTTGATAATTTCCCATCCAAAAAAAAAAAAAGAGGAGTTCTTTACTTATTTATTTATTAAAACTTTAAGCACAAGTAATTTAAAAAAAAATACTGTACAAATGCGGACTTAATGCCTGAGGCATTTTCTGCCAGCCAACCTGAGGGTGATGCAGAGAAAAAACATGGCAGGTGCAACATAAGGGATAGATAACTCGAAAAAAATTATATACTTATACATAGATACATACATATTCGTACATATAAACAAAATAAACTTTTAACAGAAATAACGATAGGTAGAGGAGAAAACGAATCCAGCAAATCAGCGCTGGGATGATTCTGCCAACTTCTTACAAATATGTTCACGTGCCTTCACTTTGATAGATAATCGACTGCTTGCTATCCTGATGTTCAGAGAGAGCACATTCTAAAGAAATACCGCCTGGACAAAGAAATAAGAGTGAAAAAACCAGACCGGTGAGAAGGATATCGTAGAAGACGATTGTTGGTGGAACGAAGATTTTTATTACGGGCAAAGCATAAATATTGAACATGGGGAGTCAGGTAAGAAGGAGAAGTGGATTTGTCGAGTATTGAATACAACATAGACAGAGCCCTCAACTCTCTGCGCTAACGTATGGTTAATCATTTTAAAAGCAATCGGTGCGAAGACACATGTTCATACGAAGATTGAAAACGAATCTAATACAGTTATTTAGAAGGCGGTCAAGTTTAGTGAGGAGATTTGCATTCAGGTCATAGTAACACACATCACCATAATCTATTATGGGAAAGATTAGGGACTGCCTTTATGTGTGATGGGAGAAGGTTTTTCTACCGATATAGCGACCACAACGTTCCGATGACTTTTTGACTTACACTCGTGACCTGCTTTCGCCAGTCAAGACATGTGTCGACATGCAGACCAAGATCCTTAACATCGAAGCTAAACGGGATAACTGAGTTGTCAAACATCACAGGTGGCACAGTTAAGCCATTCAGCTTTCTCATACTATAGAGAATCCTTACAATGATAGCCTGACACGTATCTACTGTTCGAAGAAAATTGTATACTTTGTTGTCTTCGCAAGAAGCTATGAGTCAACCCTATGCAGAGTGCAGTAGCGGAATGAAAAGCAGCAGGTTATACAGTTTTACTTGCACTATGAACTAAACTTGTTTTTTACCGACTACGTATTATGTATACGCTAACTTATTGAATGAAAATGTCAGTTCGAGATGATGTGCCCGTTCACTGTACAGGAGAATTATTTGAAAATTGTTTCGCCTTTTCATTCCGCGTGTAAGTACTTTTTAAGTGACATAGTTCAATGACCAGATACCCTTTAGTGAGACACGATACGATTCGAAGACATGCAGTTCCTCATAATGACGTAAAATTGCAGTCCATTCTAAAGTTCAATAAAACAGGTTTAAGTATAAATTTCCTTAAGAGGGCTGTCGCATTTTCTATTGCTCATAAAAAGATGCATTTCGAAAAATGTAATCAATTGGTGAACTAATAAATAATATTAATTTAATAGGTAATTATTATAAATACATTTTTATTCCGACATTTATTTAACTCATATCAAAAACAGATCGTAATACATATTATTGAGCTGAGTTTATTAGATAATACAATACAAATGTGTTTTTAATTATTACTTATTAAATTAATATTATATTAGGTAGTTCGCCAATTGATTAAGTTTTTCAAAAAAGCATCTTTTCATTTAACATTCTTAAAAAATTTATCCCGTGTGAGTGAGAGAGGTGACAAAATGCTTAAGAGCAAAATCTTTAATAGCTGGTGCAACAAAATGAACTACCCACCAAGTACATCAATAATATTTAGTTGGAAAATACTTGTCGAAGTTTTCATTGTGATAGGAGGCATCAGCATTTTCCTGATCGCTTTCACGCTGCGATCTCCAAACTTATAATCATGGTATGGTAAAAAAGACAATTTAAGAAAAGCGGTAGAGCAAAGAAAAGTTGAATGAAAAAGATAAGATGGTGCGTAAGATGGCATGCTAGGAGGGACTTGATTCCGAGATATCGGTCCATAGAGAAGTATGGAAGAATAAGGCATGCTGAGCCGACTTCAAAAAAATTGGGATAAGGGCAGGAGATGATGACGATGGTGGCACAAATTTGGCAGTGAAGTAAGTAGTAAAAGTAAAGGAAGTATGTGAAAAAAAAGGGTAAAAATGTTATTCGTATGGGGATTCAATTCACGATATGGCGACTATGTTTAGATTACCTACAATGTACGTTTTACGGACTGTTTTGATAACATAACACTAACAAAGAGAACTAAAAACATCTAATATTATCTCTATCCTTGACCGTCACATGGACATTTATGCTCCTATAGTTGAAAAATTAAGTATAATCACGAACACAATCTAGATACCCTCTATGAATGTAAAATTCTTCAAGTCATCGACCTATTCGTAGAAATAGAAACAAGCGAAAATGAACCTTATGACTTTAGCATAAGGCTTTTAGGGTCCTCGATGAATAAGAATTTCCTGGATATTTCCTGACAACTTAGGCATTGTTTGGAAATGTTTAGTTATTTGTGGTTACGTATTGTTCTGACTTGCAGTGACTGTACAATTTGGAATTTTAACGATGCGTTCCTCTTTTCCATTGAACTATCAATTCGGCAAGTATGGTTATCTCAGTAGTTGAGACTATTGAGATAGTGGCTAATAGAGATCTATAGACGAAGGAGATAGGGGCTGGAGCATGGTGATGATGAAGATAAAAACATTGTTTTTTTTTCATAAGTTGAATATGTAAATGTGTAGAGTAACCGAAGATTTAGCTTAGTGGTGAGCAAATAGGAAAGGCCTTTGTCCAATCCAGCACTGGACCGCTACATGCCGATGATATTGATTTTCAAAAATTGAAGTGTTGCATAAAGACTCCTGCAAAAGCGACACGCGACGCGACAGACAGGCACCGCTCGTCGCGCGACACGCGGTGGAAACAGCCGCGACGTAAGTACGAGGTGTAGGTCATACGTTCAAACCCAGGCAGGCGCTTTACTTTGTATAAAAATTAGGTATGTCATCAGCATCACCAAAAATTCGAGGGCATGACGTGACATCCACCATCCCGCATTGGGATTGTGTGGATTACAGCTGACCTCCTCTCACAGAAAGGAAGCCTGTATCCCAGCGGTGGGAACATAATAGGTCGCGTATGCTTATGCTATAGAAGTGTTCATCATCATTTCAGTCGAAAGACGTCCATTGCTGGACATAGGCCTCCGCCTATTATTGATCGAAGGGCTCCGCCAAAGATAAAGGGGGAGAAGAAAAGTGATAGAGATAGAAATAGAAGTTTTGTACCTGAGTAAAGGCGGCGGCATTTGGTCAAGCGCGTGCAGCGGGTGATGCACAGGCGGCGCGGGAGGCACGGGCGGAGCGCGCCGGCCGCCGCACGCGCACCCTGCCGCCTCCTCGCACTCGCGTCGCCCTCCACCCTGAGGACAAACAAGTATTAAAGCAAAGAAAGAAAAATAAAGAAAATACATTTAATTGCAATAAACGTGACGCATAAAGTAAAAAGACAAACACAAAAAACAAGTATATACTATAATAGTATACTACCTGTAATAGTAGTACTTAATTTATTAATTAAATTGAAAGGAAAAATCTTAGCAGGCTTGATAGTGTAGCAGCTAGAAGAGTTGAATGGCGGCCGATTGGAGAGGATTATGTCTAGCAGTGGACTGCTACGGACTAAAGATATATAATTATGTATGAAACGATGGTTCAATCAACTCAGCCTATCGCAGTCCAGTGCTGGACATAGGCCTCTCCCAGGCTGCGCCACAACACCCTGTCCGCCGCCTTCCGTATCCAGTCTGTCCCAGCCACCTTCTTAAGGTCGTCGGTCCATCTAGCTGGGGGGCGTCCCACACTACACTTGCCGATACGTGGTCTCCACTCCAGGACTCGTCTGCTCCACTGAGCATCGGTCCTTCGACAGCATGGCCAGCCCACTGCCACTTCAGTTTGCTTACTCTGCAGGCTATGTCGGTTACTCCGGTTCTTTTCCGGATAACTTCATTCCTGATTTTATCCATCAAAGAAACTCCAAGCATAGCCCGCTCCATAGCGCGCTGAGCGACCTTGAATTTGTGGACCAGCCCAACCGTCAGTGTCCACTTTTACTTCAATTCTTATGTTCCAGTTTTGAACACAATAGGAACTTTGTTTTCACTTTAAGAAACTTAATACCTAAACAGTAGTTTGAGGACCAAGAAAAGAAAATGTTTAATAGGATCAATCTAAGCATACTGTCGATTGATTTACAATAAAACTTGTCTATTGTTATTTCCCGGCCCGTAAGCTTCCTCAATATCGATAACTTCCTTATAATCTTTCATCGTTGTTGTGTCGTTTGACTAATTGAAGAAAGACAAATGGATAGTTACATGTAATGATATTATACCTATGAGAGCTACTTATAATAGAAAGGAAGAATTTTTTATTAAATCAGACGGGTCCCCGTTAACAGTCCTCATACCAACAGCTTCTTAAAAAATGCAGTTGATGATGGTACAAAATTAGCTTTTGACCAAAATCACTAAACTTAGCAAAAGTTAAGCTTTGAAAGATGTCCAAGACACAGATGCAGCAGACCTTCCTCTTAAAATTATAAAGACAAATAAACACAAACAAAGACAAACACAAAGGCAGTCAAAGCACGAGCTGTACAATAAATAAAATAAAAAATCAATGATCATAATGTCCTAACTAGATAATGTTTTATTGTGTGTACATAAATAGTAAAATAAATAAATAAATGAAATAAATAAAAAGAAAATAAAGAAGGGCCTGAGTACAGTGAGTATTTACCTCAGGCTGCTCTAGGCGCTATGATAAATGAAGTATTATCATTCTTTGCTCAAGGCAGGTTTTTCAAAGCACTCATTGAATTGATTGGCTCATTCAATAAAGTATCTTCAAAACCTTATCACAGCCAACAAGACGCAAGTCAAATCAATGATGCCATCAATGAAACAAAAGCAATCTCACATGCGTCTATAGAGGCATATCTACATGATCGTAATGATGCCTACAAGGCTCTAGGCAGCGGGTACACAGACAATTAGTTTAACTTACATAATGCCAAACAAAGAAATACACTCATTGTTTCATAGTGCACCGTCTTGATACAATCGCTGAGCATAGATTATAAAATGTTGAGTTGTTTAGAGTGGTCAAGTCTTTTTAGGTTTAATTACACGCCATTTAGAACTAGTGACCTTTCTGTTACTATAATTTAGCAGTCATCAACATCTTTAGGTTGCTTTGGATGCCAAAATCCTGGAATTCCAAAATATGATACCTACGGTACTCTATCAGTCACATACAGTAGCTTTAAAGTTGTCTATGTTTCAACAGATGGGATTGAAACTAAATAAAACTGATGACCGTCTCCTCAGATTAAATAGATATTCAAAACGATAGCTGCCACGTTCTCCACTATTCTTCAGCCTCATACATAATCATTTTAATATGACCAGAAAAATTTGTTGACGTGTTGTCAAGTGCACCATCTGTTTCATCCGCTTATTTACTCTATTATCTACTCACAAATAGCAAAAACTTTGAATAATTCATGAAGAATCTCGGAAGTAGGTTTGCTGTGCATTGTTTTTTTGCACAATACTTCGACTTTTATTGAATCAAGGAACGAATCATAGTGTCTGTTGATGTAGGAGTTATGGTATATTCTGGGTACATCGTCTTCACATATATTTATATTATTTATGTATGCAAAATATTGTAAAACATTTTAAACGAGTAACTGTGGAGTTTCTTGCCCATTCTTCTCCATACAAAGCTAGCTTTTGGAAGGGGCAACTAGAATCAATTCTATTTTCTTGTTAATGTGCACAAAAGTGCCTTCTATGTGCCTATTTGAATAAAAGATGTGACTGACTTTGGTTAGTTGTGACATGCTACAGGCATCAACGAGATAGATATGAGTTATAACAATAGCCGCTGATTTCATTCAACGGTCACAGCACAGCATTCTTTGATACATTTCAATATACAACGTGTAACATAATTAACGCACAACCTCTTAAGGGGTCATTGTAATCATCATTATGAACAACTTTTACTATGGGACCAAACCTGAAATCGCGACAAAAAAATCATCTGTTCCCTACATTTTGACGAGTTATGCGAATATAAATGTAGGGAGCAGCTGTTTTTTTGCGATTTCAGGTTTGGTCCCATAGTAAAAGTTGTTCATAATGATGATTACAATGATCCCTTAAGAGGTTGTGCATTAATTATGTTACACCTTGTGTAAATATTTTCGTTCTGTTGTCTCTTGAGCTGTTGGTTTAGCGCCCTCTTAGATCACTAATTAAATTGAATTAACAAAGTATTTCTTTAAACCTAGTGATTTAAAGAAATACTGTGTTACTACTTTGTTATTCATCGCCATTTTTAAAACAAATCCAGGAAACCATTTTTTTTTAAGTAGATTATTTGGATTGAAGACGTAGGACCCTAGTCCATTTTTGGCTTTATTTGTCACGTCGAACCAAGTTCCAAATAGCATCTCAGACATTGTTCAATGTATTTTCTGTTGGAAGCAAATGGAATTAACGAAGCTTAAAGAAGCAGATGCGACTGGGTCAAATGATGTCGCCGTTTGTCTCCTCTCGACCGCAAAATGGGACAGTGAAGTAGAAAAGTGTTTAATCATGATATACCCAACAATTATACAATTATTGTCGCTTATAACGGATGTTAATTTGTGAGACCAACTAACCAGATCGCCCTCGTTCCACTTGTCTCTTGCGTGGAAATACAGTATTAAGTAACATTTAATTTATACTGTTAAGAAATTACTTATTGTCTGTGTTTACACTGCACAACACATGTAACGTGTTTGAGAATTATGTTTGAATTGTTTTTATTTGTAAACAAAAATGTTTGCATTTACAGTTATGAACATAGAAATCATGTAATGTTTACTTGTCTTAATCATAAGGAAAAGTTATGTTACTGGTTTCTGTCTGAATAATGTCATGACTGCAATGTCAATAGCAATAGCTTTTGGGTATATTTTTTATTATGTAAGACCATACAATCGATTAAGAGCTGCAATTTTTTCGTCAACTGCAAAAAAAATCGATAAGAGATTTTTGAATAAACAAAAATCGATTTCACTAATTCCTTCTTGGTTTTTTTTTTAATTTTGAGGAAGCACATCAATCAAGATGTGAAGTAGATTGAAGTTAGTAGTCGCATCCGAGATTAGATCACTAGTCAATATTGATTGAAATCCATTTAATTATTTAATCTGTTAATTGCCTGGAACTAATTCAAATATTAATCATTGTTTGATGTTATTATTTGGTTCAATTGATGGCTTATTTACTTATCTAATTAAAGTAGTTAACTGGCTCGTTTCTCGAGAGTACATAAAAAACCTGGCGATTTTCAGGCTTGATTTTAAGGTAGGTAATGAAATTGGGTTTTTCTACTGGGACACACGTTTAGTTAGTAAACCGAGGTTTGTAATTAATTACATTACCTACACCCCGCACCTAAAATCGATGCATCTAATGTCAAAATATACGTTTGACATAGCAGCTGTTACTACGGAGTATCTCTGGTACATGAGATTTTAAATACTACCTAATAAAGAGGACTTACTAAATTTAAGAAACAGACATCTAACCCAAATATAGCAACCAATTAATCACCCAACAAGACTCCAAAAAATTATTAATTGTCTTCGAATGTTTAATTAAATGGTCTGCTTGAAAACATTCCCACAAAGAAACAGTTGCAAAATAAATCACCAGACCTTACAAGCCTGCTAAAAGATTGTTCAAAAAATATTTATAACGATTTCGAAATGGATTCTCTAACATCATTAATAAAATCCTAACGCAGAATGCATATCGATATTTCATAAGTTGTACGTTATTTGTTATTTTATCTTTTACAAAACTGAAGGTTATTAATAAACGTAATTATCATTACAAATCCATTAGAAAAACATACTAATATAAAAATAATATTAACTAAGTACAAGGGAACAAAGCAGCAATTTACCTATTGCAATAAAATTGTATGTTACTCAATAACCAATCGAATAAAAATATATTCGAATAATTGAGATGTTCAATTTTCGTAAACATTAGCCTTATCGATCATCGATCTAGAGGTGTTATTCGATTATAAATCGATTCGTGATCGGACAAACACAATTAGTGCGTGACTGTACATTTTGAAATATAATACAATTGGGCAACGTGTACACTGTATATTGAATGTGAATTATCTATTTACGGTGCAGCACGGTGCGGGTGACATTAGACGAACCGTTTAAAAAAAACACACAGTACGTATAAAAAACAGTTACAGTGTCGAATTAAATTAAACATCATGCCATATGTCAACTTACCCCCTTATACATAAACGTGAATGAATGATGTTTAAACGTCAAAAAATCTATGGAAAGTCGTTAAACATTACTTAACTTTAAGCAGCGTTTATGAATAATTGTTTTATTTGATTCAATTGTTTTACCGACCTTTTGTCTAAAATCACAAGTACTTATGGTTTAAGATAAACACTCATTCGGTCTTCGAATCATCGCCGTCAGCAACATCGAATTGTCTTTTGGGTACATTACCAGTCGACAGCGATGCGGAGGAAGTTTTCTACTTTCTTTTTTGTTTAGTTAGGTTAGGATATTATATATTTTTATGCTAATAATCAGTTCATAATATATTTGATCGCAAGTAGTTTTCTTCGTTTCATCTTCATTACCATCCCAGAGACAAAGCTATAATGTGTCATGTGCCTGTAATTACTCCATCACCTGTACCTTTGAAACTGGAACACAGTAACGCTTAGGGCGGATTTGACCAATGAAACTGAACGCGATCAGCACATCTAAACTACGTTCAAGAGCTGTCAGTGTCATTATTCCAAAGTAAAGAATGACACTGACAGCCCTTAAACGTGGTTTATGTGCTAATCGCGTTCAGTTTATTTGGTGAAATCAGCCCTTAGTTGGCTGCAGTCATACAGTGGTAGCACTGCCCCTTACCTACGAGCTCCTTCACAAAGAGCTCTTATTTACTACCAACTAGGAGCGCCCCGCGGTTTTGCCCGCATAAGTCTCGATTCCGTGGGCATATCGGGACAAAAAGTATTTTATATGTTAATCCGGGTTATAAACTATCTGTGTCCAAAATTTCATCCAAATCCGTTATATAGTTTTTGCGTGAAAGAGTAACAAACATCCATCCATCCTCACAAACTTTCGCGTTTATAATAGGTAATAGTAGGACTACTTTAAACTACTACCCCCTTGAGTCTGAACCAAACAAAAGCAACCCATTCTTCAACACAAACACAAGGGAACATAATCTGTTATTCTGACATTCGACCATTAAGTTTGTATCCAGCAGTAAAGCTGGCGATATAATCAGTTCAATTTGCGCACATCATATTTCATATTAATGTGTTAACTAAGGACATCAGCTCCATCGTACTACCTATTACTATATATTTACGAGCATTACCGATTGTAGATTAAAAATGAATGCACAATATATCTTTTTAAATAAGCCATTAAGGCTCTTGCACAATACATGTGTTCTACAAGGTGTAACATAAATAACGCACAACCTCTTAAGGGGTCATTGTACTCATTATTATGAACAACTTTTGTTATGGGACCAAACCTGAAATCGCGAAAGAAAAATCAGCTGTTCCCTACATTTTGAACATTTTGAACATAAATGTGCTGAACAGCAGATTTTTTTTTTGTGGCTGTTATTTTACTATATTGTGTATCTTACGACTCCCATGCGAATGAAGTCGCGGGGCACAGCTAGTGTTGAATTAAGTTTTTATCGATATTAACATTTAAATTAAAACGATATTGAGTATAGAAGCGCTCTATTCTCACCTCACTTTTCCTCTCTATTATCAGTTGTTACGTAAAAATTGCACCGTGGAAATTTAGATAAAGTGAGCTGTCAGTGTCATCCCACCTATTTACAGCTCACTTCAAGATCACCTCACCTTAAGTTTTCACGATGAGAATTTTACATAATAGATCGGCTGATCAGCTATAAATATGACACTATGATGTATCGTATGATGATACTATGATTATTGTATGTATCGTCACCAGCATGTAAGGGTTGGCAAAATTATTACTGAAGCGAATTTTCATGACGACATTACTCAAGGTCCATGACCACCGAATAATATACAGGGTGTCCGGTTTCGGACTAGCGAAAATTAAAGGGGAGGTACAGACCATCAATCTTAACAACTTTTTCCCGGGGACCAACATGGTAATCGTGAAAAAAAAATCCGTCGTCCCATACAAAACTTCAATACGTACTCAACCAAATGTGTGGGACGACTGATAATTTTTTCTCGGTTACGATGTTGGTCCTCGGGAAAAAGTTGTTCAGTTTGATGGCCTGTACCTCACTCTTAATTTTCGCAAGTCCGAAACCGGACATCCTATATATCTACTTAACTAAGCTGAATTATTTAAACAAAAAATGCAGGCGATGTCAATGCCTGACCAAGAGACTTGATTAGCTTAATCGGAACGCCTTTAATTAAAAAATACGCTAATATTAATTTAATTTTAGCGTTAGAGGTCAACAAAACAATCATGCATTCATTTGGAATAGAAAATTAAAAGATTAGCATTGTCGATGTCAATATAACAAATATCAAATGTGCAAGACCTTAACTGCAAACAATAATACAGATGTCTAAATCGTGACTGGACATTAAATCGATATGATAATCGATAATACATTATTCTTTAAATCGATAAAAACTTGAAATATTTGAAAATTGACATCAAGGCGATGATAACGACATAATGAGAATGCCTTGACCCGGGCTTTGAATGCGAAAATCATATTTAAGTATTTTAAAGTAATATATATTTAAGATTAGTCAAGGTGAGTAATTGTTCGTTATCTCTTACATGCATACCAACTAAAAAACGAATCTAAGTTTGTATGTTATTTAAGCTAACTTCTGTGTAAAATTAACACTATCAAAACGTACAGTTTTTTAGCAAAAAAAAAAAAATGTTCCGTACTGTAGGTTGTTGCTTTTCGGTTACAAAACATTTTCTTATATTAGGTTTTGTTTCTCTTCGAAAAACAATTGCAGTAGTCACATAACTACATTAAACAGCCTTTCCCACATTTATTTTCTCGTCAGATCGTCGTTAACAATCACATATGCAGAAACGATAACCAAACAAGACGAACTAACATACAATGTAAGACTTGATAAATTAACTTCAGTCTTCAGCTGATAAACTGTCTTTAAATAAATAAAATAAAAGAAGACCGCCTATCCTGTCAGAAAAGAATTCAACACGGCTGGTAACATTACGACGCGAAGCACAATTGATTGTATCTTTTTAAAATAAATGAAGATGTTCGATTCCGTTCATTCTTTAATTTAATCATAGATGCCATACCATGTTAGTAAGTTTAATCCTCGGTTAAAAGTTAACGGGACATTAAGAGTAGCGAGTGTTTCACTTCGCGCTAATCTGTCTTAATCAGGCGTTAACTGTAATTGCTGCCCTAGAGGTCCGTTAATTTACTAACCGACATTTAATCATGATTTCAATCAGTTGTCAAAATCATCGAAATGAAAAACGCCAGTCTTTAATATACGGCTGGGTAAAATGATGCATTGTCAGTGAACATGTGACATTGCTACTTTTTATTTTGTTTCCTTTGACAACTGACCGATATAGAGTGAATAATACATCCTAAAGCCAGGTTTGTTATTTTTTTCTGGTGGAACGTAAATGTGGAGTTCACTAATGTCTGATTATTTATTATTATTATTTATTTATACAATCTTACACTATCTTTACAGGTTCACACCCAACGCGATAATGTGATTAAACTATTATCATTCTCTAGTTAACAAATCGAGAGTCACCCTCACGAATTCCGCCAATGTACAGTTAGAAATGTCAAGCCTATGTGAGGCACTGTTTATTAGTCGAATGGCTCTTGCAACCGGTGCGAACAGAAGGTGCGAATTATGAACAGTTTGGTGAAAATAGGTCTAAAAATAATTGTTTAAGTGATTATAATTTGTAAATTTGCAATTAGATAAATGGGTTGTATGACAAGCCGTGACATCCTAAATATTTGTATTTCTAAAAAATATATTACCTATTAATTTCTGTTGGAAACTATGGCAAACAGTTTATATTTCATGACCAATGTGGTCCATGTGACTGGGAAAAGGTTAATAAATCTCGGCGTTGAATGTACCTATGCAGAGATATGGAACGATTGAGATATGAACAAAAGAGGTGTGGGGTTCGATTTTACGTATATTGAGCTGTTAATGTACTATCACTATAATCATACTCGTTTCGAGTAATCGTAGCTTCTAGCTCGTAGCATAGTTGATGCAATAAGGGTCAAAAGTTCAGGCAATCAGGTATTTTAGATGCAAGTTTATAAATAAATCATTAGATGCAATTTCCCGTACATAGAGGTTCAGTACATAGCAGTTTACATTATGGCCCTAAAGCTTAGTAAGGCGTTAGTTCGGTTCGATCGTGAGTACCTTAGCCTAGTGAACTATTGTGTAAGTTCTTGTCTGGATTTACAGCAGTGGTTTTAAACGATCTAGTAGCTAAAGTATCGATTGATTAAGGGCTCTCATTAAGTTTGAAACTAATAGGTCTATTCAATTGCCGTACAGCTGAATTCGAGATTTATCTGAGTTTCATGGATCAATTAATCATGTCGTAATCTCGAGTATCTTACTTCGATGTTTTTAATGGGAATTTACCTTTTTCGTATTTGGAAGGTATGGGTAGGTACTAGATAGATATGTGGTATGCACGCCGTGGAACAGCGACAAGTTTGTTTGTAGCAGGATCAAAAGGATATGGTGGTATGAAATCGAATCATGCTCAAAAGACTGGTCTCACATGGCAGAAAAAAGAAGCATGTGATGGGAGGGCTTTGCCATGTAGGTACTGGAGATTCTATAATATGAGGTATATAGACATAATTATAATGATATTAACCAACTTCAACTAAACTAACTAACGTACTTTACGATATGATAGGCTCGTCCCCTATTACCTGGGACTTAAACGTAACTGGCGAAATGTGGGTGTAGGTACTATTGGTACTCCTCTGCCTAACCTTTCGGAGATTACAGGCGTGATGTTATGTGTGTGTGTGTTAAAATGATATTATGGTAAAGAAGGAAGCCACCTAGAAGCGAATAAACTGTGAAGTTTGTGGGAGGTAAATAATCGATATGTTTGTAAACGCGTGTGAAAGGCCATGACCACAGAACAGTGAAGAATGCGCGTATTATAATCATTAGAGGTTCATACAAACGGCTCTTATGTCCACTGCATTATCTGATTAGAATTATTATAAAATGAATGGACGATTGTATGCTACAAACATTAATTACTAACGGACTTCATTATGTGTTTATCATTAAATCAGTTTTATTATATGGCTAAAGAATATTTAACCTATGATGAATATTTTAAATGCAATCATGCAAGCGTGGCCATAAAGCTGTTGTCATTGGAGTATTGTTCAAATCTCGGACGTCAAATAAAAAGAGAAAGAAAAAGTAACATAATTAAAACGCCACGAATCACGACTATACAAGGTGTAACAGGACGATTGACATTCCTTTAAACCATGTAAAGAGAATCATGTTCTTTACCCATATACAAAATATCAATCAAATCCAATGAATACTTTAGCCACAGGATATTATTTTTCATTTTCTTATTTTTTAACATGATGTAGATCTGAGTCCTTAATAATAGGTAAACATTGCCGCCGCCGCGCCCCGCACCCCGCACTTCACCTGTCAGTGACTTTCCATAGATAAAGCGTGTTTACTTTTTATGCAGTTGATTCTGGTATTTATTTTGTTTGAAAACTGCATTTTTTTAAATTTTCCATTATCTACTAATTTTCGTGTTTTAAAATGTTTCGATGGACTAGTACTGTGCTCGTTTTCATTTAATGTCGTAAGTCCAGATACACGTTGTATTCTCTGGAGAATTGGGCAGAGAAGTACCTATAATTAGGAGTAAAAATTGAGATATGAACCGCGCGAGTCACCGGCGCCAAAAAGGCGCCGGTGGGGCTTGATGGTATGGGGATGCGCGGCGCCGAAAAGGCGCCGGTGGTGCTCGAACGGTCGTCCCGTGTAATAGGGGCGAGTTTATTGCCATCAACCGGGCACAAAAAATAAACAGTGATTTTTAAAACATACAATCATACCTAGTTGTATACATTGAGGAGCTAGTAATATCAGCCGCACGGGTCAATTCATCAGGTTGAGCTACGCTTGCCGGGGTTGGTCCGTGGATGGGTGACAAATTTTACATACCGAGGCATAAGCACATTAAGCCCGGCTGTCATTCATGGATCTTTGACAGTCGTTACAGGTCAAGAGAAGCCCGAAAGTCTGACTTGACCAAACGTCTTACCAAGGGGTATCGTATTACCCAGTTACTGGGTTGTGAAGGTCAGATAGGCAGTCCAGCTGCATCTGGTTAGACTAGAAGCCGACACCAATATAAGTATTTGGGAAAAGGCTGGGCAGATTGATTTTAAAAAGAAAAAGAAAGATAAATTGTTTATTCTGCACAAACAAAACGCACATTACAAAAAAAAATGACATATTCACACATACAAAGTATCCGAAAGCCTCATATTCAAGCCGTATATGGTTACAATTTTTTTGTCCATTGCTTGATGTCCGGGCCAGGGACCAAAGACTATTTTAACCATAGATTTGACCTAAAAGCATATATCAAAGGAGATGTAAGTTTTACATAAGTAGGTACATTTATTACTATTGAATAATAAATAACTATCGAAGGAAAATAATTATGTTCAACTATGCATACTGATAGGCAAAATGTTGCATAAAGTGCTAAACATACCACAAACAACTTTGTACAGGAAAAACATCATTTATAAGCAAATATTGATTTGTTAAGGAAAAAATTTAATGTTTACCATAAAATTTCCCAAGAACACGCCGAAAATGGAAACACATTACATTACGCCTGTAATCCCTGAAGGGTTAGGCAGAGGTGCACCTATAGTACACCCACATTTCGTCAGTTATGTTTAAGTCCCATGTAATAGGGGGCGAGCCTAATGCCAAAAATGTAAATATTGGAAAATGGAAACTTACTACAAATTGTAAGTTAATTTACTAAATAAAAATATTAAATTCACTGATAGACAACGCACAGACTAAACTACTGGGTCTAGAAGTGCGCAAGAGTTCCTTATACTTATACAACGAAAGTGAGCACTACGGATGAATTTTTGGAAATTCTACCCCTAAGGGGGTCAAAAGGGTTAAATAAGGTATTCCATGGGTTTATGAACTTGAAACTTGGTACGAATATGTACATATGTATTAGGGTTTGACATTATTCGTTTTTTAAAACTACCCCCATCGGGGGTTACAGATTGTATGGAAGAATGTTAACGCGCGGTCCGATTAATTTGTAACTTGGTATTGATGATTTTGACAATAAAAATAGATTTAAGTAAGTACCTACGTGTTTTTTATTTCTCGAAAATTAACCCCTTACTAGCTGAAAAGGGGAAATCCAATTTTTAGGGGAAGTTTTTACTGTTTGCTATGATTAAATCGACAGTTAGTATAAATATTGTAAGGTCCAACTACGCGCACGAATTTGCGGGCAAAGAGCGATAGAGTTCCTTATTATAACACGAAAGTGAGCAATATTTTTATAATTCACCCCTTAAAGGGGCTAAATAAGGCATACAAGTTTGTAGGGAAGTTCGACAATTTTGCCGATGGGCTAACCCATCAGCCACACGACTTGTTTACTTCCCTGACAGACAACGCATAGCCTTTATAAGTTGCGTCCTATAAGTATAGGACAATGAAATTTTGCACAAAAGTTCCTTTGAATAACAAAAGGATTTTTGGAAATTCTACCCCTAAAAGGGTTAAATAGGGAATGAAAGGGCACAAAGCTGTTCTAATTTACAATCTAAACTGAATTTTATCACTACAACAAATTATTATCTCATTATCATGTATTAAAAGTGTTATGATTATAAATATTTAGGTAAAACAATCTACAACTTAGATAAACGTTTAATTCGGGTCAATTAACCTATAACCATGTTTATAATCGTTCAGTTTTCGGTAAAAAAGTATTGAAACAATGTAGTTTTAATATAAAAATGTTTCTTTGTCCGGTATGATGTCATTCGGCTTCTGACCCCGACTTCCGATGCTGCAGTTAGAAACGACATTAACACTTATTTCTTTGGTGCCAAGAAGTAAGCTAAAAGCGGGTTTACATTTTACGTGAGAGGCATTTCAGCTTCAATTCAACAAATTAATTTTACAGAATGACCTAAAAGCTAAAAGTGTTTCAGTATAATGATTAAAGCTTAATAAAACCTCCCCGCTACTCCTGGGTTCGATTCCCAGGATGGGCAACGAGTAATTGGGTTTTTCCAAAAGGAATTTCTTAATACATTACATTACATGGGACTTAAACATAACTGGCGAAATGTGGGTGTACTTTAGGTACACCTCTGCCTAACCCTTCGGGGAAACAAGGCGTGATGTTATGTTATATGTGAGTTTCTCAATAGTAGCATCCCAAAGTGGGAATTGTGCCCGGTTGATGGCAATAGGCTCGCCCGCTACCACATGGGACTTAAAATATGGGTGAACTATCTATAGGTACGCCTCTGCCCAATGGGAACTACAGGCGTAATGATAAGTTATGTTAATTAAAGAGATCTCTAGGTCTAGTACCTATATTATCTGCGGTTAGTTGTCTGCGGGTAGCTCTATCCCAGATATAACGCTTCATAAAAGCTACTAGAATTATTATTTATTAAAATAATATGTAGTAAGTATTGAATCCTACATTCTTACTTTGCGGAAGCTTAAAAGTTATTTTTCAATATGATGGATATGTAAAAAAGGAAAACTTAAACTCGATTAATGTTTGCTTTGCAAAATAAATTATGTTGCAGAAAGTGATGAAAAATTAATAAGTTCACGAAGGCTGTCAAGTGAAGACAAAACCACTAAGTAGCTTTAAGGCGCTATGATCCATCCGGAGTTCGAGCCGCGTACTGAACTGAAGTAGGTTCACAAGTGTTTGCGTCGCACATTTGTTAGGTATTTACATATAGTAATTAATTTAATCATTGTATCAAAACACACTCAGTGAATTACGCTAAACAATCTTACTACCATATCATTTTTATAAAAAATAAGAAAAAACGAGCATGTAGCTATGAGATTGATTAAACATTCCGAAATGGGGTAACTTTTGGATTTTTCTCTATCCAGCAAAGTTAATCTAATCGTGTTAGTAGAAATGATCGCATGTCCACCAGCACCCTAGTTGCGTAACACACTATTAATCACAATTTGGAATGATTTTGAAGCATATTGCTAATCCATTGCTTCATATGGTCGAAAAATTTGTCTGCTTAACAACGTAAAACGCAATGAATGTTGTTGAACTGTGAAAATGAAACCGATTCCTACTGTAAGTGTGATATGCAATTAGGGTGCAGATCCTTAAATATATATCTATATTTTCTTTTCAGAATTTTATATCAATGTTTTGTTATTTTTCCCATGGATTAAAAAAACTAGTAAGCGCGGTCTCTGTCGGATCATAGCGCCTCAATTAAATAATTATACTCGCCAATCGTTTATCACTTCCACCTCACCTTTACATTCTCATCGCATCTATTAAGAATCCAATTATACTACAAATTGTTATTACTACAATACTTTATACTTTATTCTATTCATATATACGCTGACCCAAATATTTACCACTACTAAGTTTTTAGAAGAAAACCTTGAATATTACTAAATAATAGACGAATATAAATCGTTAACAATCCCTAATTGACATTTAGAGAAACGTAATTAATTATTTTATACCATTTTTTTAATCATGTTATTTATTTGTTATTTATCATTTTTTGAAGGGTATGTACAATGTTCAAAGTTTTGCAAGACTCTCTGTGGTTTATGTTATGTTTCCATGCTTAGGCTTATGAAATTTTTAGAGTATTTGTATTCAATTAGTTCGCAGTGCTGTTCTCTATCTATACAAAGAAACAAAATTGAAGTGTCAGCGCCCTAATTGCGTAACACACTATTAATCACAATCTGAATGATTTTGAAGCAAATTGCTAATCTATTGCTTCAAATGCTTGTCTGCTCAACAACGTAAATAACGCAATGAATGTTGTTGAACTGTCAAAATGAAACCGATTCCTACTGTAAGTGTGTTACGCAATTGCCCCTCTGTTTGTAATGTTAAAATAACAGCTTTTGACGAAAAAAATCATATGAAAGTATGTAAGGTATTTAAAACAAAAAAAAAACATATTTTAAATTTTTTGTCTATCTGTTTGTTCCGGCTAATCTCCGAAACAACTGGACCGATTTTGACGGGACTTCCACTGGCAAATAGTTGTTGTTATAAGGAGTAACTTAGGCTACCTTTGTATTAGAAAAAGAATTAGGGTTCCGCACAAAAAAATTAAAACCCAAGAAATTGTGAACAAATAGCGCGGGCGGGCGATTCAACTCTGCAGCGGAAGGTTGAGGAACGAAGGACTTAAATGTGGCTGTTATTTTAGTATATTGTGTATCTTACGACTTCCACGTGAACGAATAGATTATGGAACTTTTATTAGGTACCCGACTGCGAAACAACAAATACAGGGATGTTTTTCACGCGTATCTAAGTAGGTATCTTTGTATCTTAGTGTAATTTCTGCCTACCCTGCAACTAAAAAGATCTAAACAAGCTCACTTTTCAAGCAATCTGATGCATTTGGTGGCATCTGAAATTGAAGTATTGAACTAAAATAATTGCACTAAAATAATGGCACCAAATGCATCAGATTGCTTGAAAAGTGAGCTTGTTTTAATTTTTTTATTTTTTTTATTTGAGATAGGTTTGCTCTTGACTCTAGTCTAGGTCAGAGATGACAGAGGCAAAGTCGACGATGGAGCGAGCTTACCCAGAAGAAGCCTGTTCACTCTCACTTTGAAGAGATCGGGGTTGTATGCGTTCGGAAACACAGACGCAGGCAGAGAGTTCCACTCCTTTGCTGGGCGCATCACAAAAGACATTTGGAAACGCTTAGTGCGAATTGGTGGGATAGCAACTAGGTAAGGATGGTAACCTGCAGTATTTATGTTTTTGTAAAACTACTAAGGGTGCGTATGACTTACAAGAAGGATCACTACTCGTGGAATCTATTTTAATACTACTCTTGGGATTAAACATGACCCATCAAAAGCTGTAGTTTTTATTAAAAAAAAAAAACTCTTCGGTTTTCGTCGGCGACAACTAGTCTTGCCGTGGTACCTACGAGTATTAGCTCCTTTATTTTTTAGTTCCCGAGAAATTGCTCCATTTAAAAAAGCCACGTGATTTTAAACAGGAAGGAAGACTATCTATATCGACGTTACGACACACTGGGATCCAACAGTCATCTTATGATAGCCTTTATTTCGCAGCATCCTAAATTCTCAATGGTCTATGAGCACGAACATGCATTTGGAATCATTTTGAAACGCGAGATGGCGTGAAACACGCATTCGAAGACCATCATGTTATTACAGACATTTGAATGAAGTCAGCATCCGTTTTCCCATAGCATTTATCTTAAATCCGACAATTATGGTCATAGAGATTACTTAGAACGGAGGAACAATATTAATAATACAAGGTTTTAAGAATACAATGATGGTTGCTATTGAAATCGGTGATTACTTATGGTACGTACGCATTAATGCATGTTAATTTTATACAATAGCGCATTTATAGAGATTTTCGTACCTACTTGTAGTTTTGACCGAATTGTTGAAGCATAACGCTTTACAAATTTTGTAAAATATTTTTTTTGAGACTCCAAACTCTTTGAACAATATGAATTATGAATTAAGCCATCTTAAACCCATAAAATGTAGAACGATCCAATACAAATTAGGGTCAATAGTCCAATAGGTAGGTACCTACTTTACTCCATAATTTAATTTAATCAAAATAACTTTTCAAAACCAACCAACATGATGACATATGATACTAAAGTAAAATGGATAAGTAATAAAAACGTCAATAAATCATTTGAGCATAATTTCGGTGCGCGTCAAACAAAGAGGAGAAAGCTGCGCGCACGCATGGTGACCGCAACTCCGGACGGGATGGTTTTATGTGGAAGTGAATTATGACAAAATTAAAAATACGTTACTTTAATTAACAAAAATAATATTTAAATTAAAACAAAAGTACATACTACAGCAAATATTTACATAGATATACAGTACCCGGTGTTAGCTCCAATAAATATGGTAACTCGAGTTTTTGAGAAATTGCGGTTCTGCTTTGCAGTTTCTGTCACATACCTCATCATCTGCCTAGCCTTTTCCCACCGATGTTAGGGTCGGTTTCCAGTCTAACCGCATGCAGCTGAATACCAGTATTTCACATGGAGCGACTGACCTCCACAACCGAGTCACTGGATAATACGATACCCCTTGATAAGACTGGTTGTCAGATTTTCGGGTTTCTGACGACCCGTAACGACTGTCAAAGATCCACGAATGACAGTCGAGACCCGTTGGTCTCGACTGTCATTTTGTAGGTATTTGACAGACAGCACGTTAAGCCGTTGCTTAACGTGCTTTCTGTCAAATACCTACAAAATCTAAATCAAAAGTTATGTATTCAAATTAGGCTGAGAATCAGCACTTTTTGAATGTCAAAATTACATAAGACAATCTCCCAAAACGCCCGTCCTTCACCACATCCTAGTGCTTTAGTTGGGAAGAAGAGGCAAGGGTAACAAACTCTCCAGCAGCACAACTGTCTGTTTAGTTAGAAGAACTTGATTCAACATATGTGTGACAGTCTTTTATAGCTGCTGGATGCTGGAAGCTGGATGTCACTTCTGTGTACAGTGCATTAAATAAAGTTTAGTATGAGCCAATGTATCAATCACATCAATCACAATCATCATAAAGCTATTGCCCCTAGTAATTAACGTTTCCTTATGATGTTCCGCTTCATTAAATCGCTAATTGATGTCTAGAAAGCAAGCAAAAAATCGTTCCATCTTTAACTAAACATTCATTAAAATAATACCTGCCTACCCATTATTGTTTTTGCTGCACCATATTTATGTATACTCGTATATAAAGCTAATCTTAAATTAATTAACTATTGACGTGTAGATCTATACGTTTATTGAGCTGTTCATCTACTGTCTAAGTAAATTAATGATGCATCAACACCGCGAGGAATTAAAAGCAAAAATTCTATTGCGAACGACGTCATTACATATTATCATCTTAACTTGAATGGAAACATTTTTTCGAGAAAACTTAACAGTTTAATTTATTTCTAACATTTACCTAATGCGAGTACAGGATGACAATAACTTTTAAAAAAAATTACGATTATTTGTTAGTAACTGACTAGCGCATGTCGCATGAACTCGTCCTGCGCTGACGCAACGTACCTACAACACTTTTCACTGGATTACAGCATATTATACAAACGACATTGAGACCGACTGACCGCGTTCTTATGGTGCGGACACTCGATAACGATATGGGGTTATCTCAAAAAATATACCTACTAAGTACTATAACATTTTTTTTTTCATCTGCATGTTATGGTAGACATATTCCGGCTAAGACGATTATTAGTTAGTATTCTATCTATTTGGTGGTTATTGGGATTCTTCGTCTGGAATATGTCAGTAGCAGCCGGAGTAGGCAATAGGCTCGCCCCCTATTACACGGGACTTAAACATAACTGGCGAAATGTGGGTGTATTATGTACACCTCTGCCTAACCCTTCGGGGAATAGAGACGTGATGTTATGTTTATGTGTTTATGTAGGTATTCTAGCTTTCTATCAATGACTGGTTCTATATCGTTATGAATGAGGAATTTGATGAGCTCATTGTTTAAAAGATTCAATATATGTTTATAATAAAACGTATAAAAGGAATCTATGGCCTGTCTTAATGATTTGACAGCTGCCTCTTAAGCGTCGTTTTGATACATCTCAAGCCGATTTGATTGATGATAGACAATTTATTATTTTCAAAGTTATTGATAATAAATTTACGCTGGCATTTTGATACAATTTAGATAATTACGGTCATTTCAAACGTGCTAATTACGTTTTAGCATCGTAATTCAATAAATATCACGATTGCCAAGGATTCCTGATTTCTCTAAAAGTCCATACAGTTCATATAGACGTAGGAACATACATTTCGTGCATCCATCCTACTCTATCCAGTGATAAAACAACATTTTAACAGGTGCTAAAGAAAGCTTTTTATTTTACAATGACATTCCGAAATTCATGACATGTTCACCCCAGAATAAAACTTTTTTACAAATAAAACAACTGACTTCCAAAATAAACACAACAAAGTGAAAAATAACTTTAATTTCCTAAGTCGGTGTCTTTGGATGTGTATTTTAGTTTTTTGCCACCGAAATGCGAAATTCGGGTGTACTATAGGTACACCTCTGCCTACCCTTACGGGGAATACAGGCGTGATGTTTATGTGTCGGCTGTTTTTTTTTTGTCAAAACAGTTTTTTTTCACTTTTTAGAGGGGTGTCCTTGACAATTCAAAAGTGCCTGTAAATTTGGTTTAATTCAAATAAATGCTTTGAGTTTGAGTTGGTTTGTAATTTATCTAAGTTACAATAGTCTAGTGTTAAGTGCTCATCACCTTTTACAAAATATTGCTTTACCCGATGCAGGGCGTTAATTGCTGAGGAGTACTCCTGATAAGCACCAGGAGGACTAGAGCTGATGGTGAAGTCACCTTCAGTTCCACTTCACCATATGCATTGTAACGAGCATAAATTGCTTAGCAACCATAATATTAAAGTAATCGAATCGTAACCCGTGAAATACTTATTACTGAGTAGTTCCGGTGACCATCTGTGGTCTTCATCATCAGTTACACTTCAACAAATGGTACTTGCCGAGAGCAAAATGCACGAGTTACTATAAAAAATACCTAAATCGCTGTGTGTGCCTATAATATTTGAAGAGTTCCCTCGATTTCTCCAAGATTTGATCATCAGATCCTGACCTGATGACAATGGGACCACCTAGGAAGACCACCTTTCAAACAGAAAAATATTTTCCATAAAATTCCATATAAAATAAAATCGTTCCGGCCGTCTTCGAGTAATCGAGGAAAACACATTAAAAAAAAAGATTCCGGCGAACTGAGAACCTCCTCCTTTTTTTGAAGTCGTTTAAAAACAAGTCTTTCACTGAACATTAGCATGGTAATATTATCTACATAGATAATATTACCGTGACATTAGACACTACTCTAAGATCTACGTGCTACAAATAAATAGGGTATATACAAAAATATAATATTATACTACTGTGGTTTGTGGTTAAAATTATTGGGTAGAAACATTACGCAGCTATGATGTAAAATTTGAAAAAAAAAACGGTCTGATCAATTTGCTGAAATCGCTATGATTAGACCATAAGTTTTAATCAGTTGTAACCAATAAAAAAATATAAAACCCTTAAATTGAGACCTCAGCTTTACCCTAATTCCTTCTGTAACATTAACTCTTGACAAACATGGCCATAACGAAAGTGATAAGTGACATGCAGTGACCCGCGTTTAGACTGTACACTGTACAGTAACCGGGTCACGTTTCATAACAACACTAAACTAACGCACTGCAATGTGGTACAAGGAAGGGTCAGCTCTTTGTGGACTTAGTGTAAGGTTGAGCAAGGCTTTAGTGCCGGATTTGCAACAAAAAAGTGTAATTTTAACTATTTATTTAAGGCATTCAAATTAGGCTGGGAATCAGCACTTTTTGAACGTAAAATTACATGAGACAGACCCCCAAAATGCCCGTCCATCACCACTTGCTAGTGCTGGACCAAAAATCCAAGAAGACGTAACCCAAATATATGATCAAGCTAGGTGTCTAAGTACTGGTCTGAAATTGTCGGTAAACGTGGAACACCATCAAGCCACAAAATAGTAACAGAGATAGTAATTAGAGTTTAGGTCGTGGCCAGATCTTAGAATTGATCATTTCATGAAGTGTTCGGTCATTTCATGAAATAGTACACTATCCTCCAGCAGTGAGGGATCCCAATAAGGAGGATTAATAAAACTGGTGTCTGGAGATACTAAATTCGGAATCTTAAAAACTGTTCAGCGTGCTCAAATCAAATAAGGGCAGGCAGCCTTTGGGAATATCAACTCAGGAACTGCCTTTGCCTCCCGTTGGTCTCATAATAGAAAAGAAGGATGAACAGCTTCCACATAAAAATAAAAGAACTGTTGCCAAATGCACACTGCGATCTACAGCGGCACTTAACTTATGCTACGTTAATGATTGTTACAAAACTTTCTTTGCAATATGTTAAACCAAACCATACTATTTATTGTCTTTTCATGCAAAAAATATCTAGCAATATTGCTGATCTGGATTCGCGACCGGATTCCATACAGACGATGTTGACAGTCGGCTGAGAAACAAACATAATCTAGGTGAAATGTATAAGAGGTTGCGACATTCCGGCCTTGCGATTAATTTCGGCGTCCGCGCATGCCGTTGCATCTGTCGAACGAGCGCGAACGAATTTCTTTAAAAAATTAAAATTTTGCGATTTTTGTGTTTTGAATTTTAGATTCTAGTATATATGAAAAACTTAGTGGAGATATATTGTAAACGAGTAACGCTAACGAACATCCCGTCTTTTAGAACTCAGTTAATGACTTGGAAGTTAACTTGCAAGATTGTTTTGACCTTTATCTGGACATGGTAAGAGAAAACCGTAGACAATGAAAGATGGTGAAGATTGACAAGTTTTAATCCAAATCAATGTTCAAAATGTCATTAACATAATTCTTTATAGATGGCCTTTGAGATGAAGTAACTAAGACAGCAGGAAGCTCTTTATTATAACAATAATATTGAACATTACCTATGTTTTTAAACGACATGGGTTTTGGTTAACTCAAGCATCACTCACATTTGAAAACATAGGTCATCTTATTATAAATACGGGAGTACAGTTCCACATCATCTATCGAGTTTCCACAAACATCGCCAGTGGTCGATGTTTGGATAACTAGCCTAGGAAAATGAGCAGTTAATCAGAAACAATGATCGTATTCACAAAAAGATTACCATAGGTGTTTCCATAAACAAAGATATTATTGTGATATTCTCGATTTATTTTGAATTGGAAGTTATAGATAGCGAAGACCGTGGAAATTGGAGTAATTTTTCTTCCAACATTAACTGAACGCCTTGACAAGCAGCCTTGCGAAACCGAACGCCATTATAACTAAATGCTCGACACTAGGTAGGTACTACTGATAACTCTAAACATAATCATGTCAATCAAAGGGATCAGTTACATTACACACCATCTCAGATATCAACGAAACTGTATACGTACACTATGTAGCCGAAGTTCGATGATAGCCGTGGAAATATTTTGGATACTAATAATTAATGCCTTACATGCATAACACAATCAGAGTTTTTGGCGTGTGAATTTACAGAGCAGGCGTAACTTCTAATTACCTAAAGTGATTTTATTCTTACTGACGATTTTTTCGAGAAATTATCTACCTACAGCGCAGTGGCGAGAGCACTATATAACACGATGCCTACCGGCTTCCCTTCGGAGGTACGCATCAGCGACTCTACCGCTATTGAAAAATAGCACAGTCAATAGTGTCTAATATTGACAAAAATATAGTTACACTACGGGTATATAATTCACCGTAACATTCAAAAAACAAAAACGCCTCTTTTTAAGTTAATAAATTACTTTTTACTTTATTAATATGTAAGTAAGTTAAAATCGGCTTCGCTTCGGCTTCTCTCTTACAAAAATCACACCTCGCCGCTGCTACAGCGGGTGGTTACGAAGGCTGAATTGAAGGGGACATTTACACAGAACCCAATCTGCAAGCAGTGTGGTTAAACTTCGATAGAACTTCGTCGCTGCGTTAGTATTTATCGTATACTTTTTCAAACGGAAAAATCAGTGAAGATCACCACCATCACCTCACACCACCACCACTACCACCATCACCATCAGCATCACCTTTGTACGTATTTTTCTGTTCCTTTCTTCTTGTCTGTTTAAATGTGTGTACATAAACTGTTAAATAAATAAGATTTTACAGGCAAACAGTTTAATTTCAGTGACAAAATAAACTGGACAGTGAAATGATTGGAAAAAATGGACTATATATGTATGATACATTTATGATTATTGCATTGTTAAATTCGCTTCTCGTGTTTGTCTGTGTGACCGCTTAGTACTTCTAAACTAAGTACACAATGGATTTTGATTCAGTTTTCGCCATAATTTAGAGAATATATTCCGAAAGATTTATGTGCATAAAACATTAATGTTTAATTTAGATATAGCACTCGTGCAACGCAGGGGCGGGTCGCTAGCCTTCACACATTCTAAGCCTATCTTTTAGTTTCAAAAGTATACATGTTTAACGCTCGCGACCATTTTAGGATGCTATCATAATGTTAATAGGGTATTATTGCCAGATAATCCTTTCTACACGACGTTTTAATGGGGGATAAACAGTATTAAGAATAAGCCTAAGACGTGCACTCGTGAATCTGGTTATACGAGTATTGCAGTAGGTAGGTTAAATTTCGAATACATTTGCTGACTAAAAGTATAGTTGCTGTAATCTGACAAAAATTCAAAACTATGGTTTTAGCGGAAATACATAGTTCTACCGTTGATTACTCACATTTCCTTAAGAAAACGTAGGTAGCGCATAGAATCGATGAAGCTTGGTGATCTTTCGGCTGAAATGATGATGACGATGATAGAGATTATGACAACAACTGACAGAAATAGGTAGGTGCAGTGGAGTGGAAAACAAAGGAATTTCAACCACACACAGAACGAGGTCCCAGAATAGTTGATACAATATTCCAGTAAAATCCACATTGGCTAGCAAGCTAGGCGAATGTTTATCGAACTCCAAATCAAAATCTTTGAAATATGTAGATACAGTTAGTGTAACAGATTATAAATTATAAATTTTCCGTCATGTCTCAACAAAAAACTATACTCAACCTTTTTAAAATTGACATTTTGTGTTGAAATTGCAGTTTTACATATTTATATATTTAATAGAGTGTCGCATTTAATTATATCATGCATGATGACTTGATGAGCAACGTCTTGTGTTTTGTGATTAGCAATCATACATTTTAATTAGGCGAGACGTAGCAATAACTTTGATACCATAAGTGTTGAGGTCAATTATGTGATTTGATGCAGACCTAGAGGCCACTGTGTACTACCTGCAGTGTTGGGTTAAGTTGTATGCGCAAAGTTAGCCCGCGAAATTTAAATTTTCTTGCGTTTTTTTAAGTTGCAGGTCAGTATCAGGTTGTATCTTGTTCAAAAGATGATTTGCGACCATAATTAATACGTATTTACATAATTATAACCATAAGAATTATCAATATATTTCTCTAAGTTAGATTTGTTCTAAAATGATTTCCGAAATCATACTGTATTATTTGTTACGGTCGCGAATCATATTTGATCAAGATACAACCTGACACTGACCTGCAAATTGCAAAAAACGTAAGAATATTTGAATTTCGTGGGGTACCTAATTGCTTAATCTCTTTAATCCTAGAGGCAGTAACTTTAGAAATATAAAGAATGAGACGGGTAACAGTCAGCTCAGAACATGATTTTCAATCCCAATACAACATTCCGATGGATAATTGGATTATGTACAATATAAAATTAAACTTGATACCAACGATCAAAACAAGTAACATCAAAACTAACTTTCATCAAAATAGATGCAAATTATGTTTAACACCTACCCATTGATCTTTGCCGCTAATCTTCTAACAAGACACCATTTGTTTAAATTTAGACAGGGAAACTGATTCAAAACTGACGGTTACTACTAGTGGCGCCGTTGAGCAATGCAACCGCAAACCTTTGGAAACTTCACGACTTTCCGTCACGGACGCTAACGAGCATTTTATAAGCATTAAAATGTACTTGGGAATTTAAAATAACTTGCTAAAGCCTTGGCCAATGATGGAGAAACAAAGAGTATTGGCCCTTCAAATTAAACGTGTCTCATAGAGAGAAAACTGTACCAAGCGACGCCGACGGTTGATAGCTCCAATTTGTATTATAGTAAACTAGTTATGTGGATTGAAACTGATGAAGCAATCAAATCAAATGGAATTTTTGTAATCGGTTTGTAGCTATTAGAAAAGCACAAAGAATACGAGAATTTAGTAAATTAGATGGTACTGACCTCTTTTATCTGTTCTGTGGTACTGACGATAGTGCATTCAGGATGCGTGCATTAATTACCACTGTTTGAAATTAAGTGACGTCAAAACTGCCAGCAATCATTAATGACAAACTGTTTCCAATAATGTACCTGTAATTGCCAGTAAAGCTATTAAAAGTATATAGATTAGATCAGATGTTCCCAGACTATTTTTCTCATAGACCACTTTCAAAATTTAACTGTTTTCGGTGGACACCCTGCAGCTACATTTCTACCATATTCCCAAAACTTGATAAAAAAATGTGAAGATCAGATCTAACTATGGAAATTTGCGTTGGCTGCGTTGATCCCTGGGGGTCCACCTGGACCACTTTGGAAACTAAGGGATTAGATGATGATGGCAGACTGACGAAACTTTTTCTCACAGATAAAACCACACTACCTACTTATTTTCGATGTTATTTTTGGAAAAATAAACTCATCATCATTTCTTTTTCCGGTCTAAGACGAGACTAATATCAGTGATTTAGAACAATATCTCTAGTAAAAGAGGTACGTATTCCATTGTATTTTAATACAAAGTTACCGTGCTAATTTGATCTTAAAGTTCCGTGAATGTGAGAACTACTTGCTGTTGTTTTAACTGGCCTACATTCTTACATAACGCAAGGAGTTAGTATTATCTCTCTCTTGTCATTCAGATTTGCAAATCAATGCGTTGTGGCACTCGTTTGTTGTACGTTACCGGGTTCCACCTACATAACCTACATGGTCTTCACATGATCTGATCAAGATTAAATTAAAAGAGATTGTGACCTCTGAGTTTGTTTCGGCCTTTCTTCTCAGAGTAGTCAGATAGGAAACGCCGGCCTCATCTAGTTTAAAAAAAAATGTTTGACGTGTAAAGTGTTTGTATAAACCTACTTACAGAAATAAAATCAGGTATATATTATTATATTTATAGTTTGTAATAGGTATATGTGTATCTTTATATTTAAATAAATATGTATTCCACAATTTCTCATAACTGCACCAGTGCACCGACCACTGTTTGTCTCTGCATCACCCAAAGGTTGACTGGTAGAAAATGCCTATGGCATTAAGTCCGCCTTTGTACTTTTCTGTGCATGAAGTATTAAATAAATAAATAAATAAAATCATTTATCATTTATCCACAAGTACCTATTATTTTTCCAAGGGTTAACACATATTGCAAATCAGTCTGTATATCTCCAAATATTAACACTAGCGTTCAGGAAGTCGGGTTAGCAGTCAAAATTGATGTCATGTTTTATTCTTCATTTGTTAGGTTCTCACAAGGTCACATTTTAGGACCACTTTTGTCCTGTATTTCCTAACGACTTCAGCCACGTTTCTCAATTTAAGATGCAGTTTTATTCATGTTTATATTAGAAAAGAATCGTTGCTTATTTCAGTATTAACACCTGTTAAAAAGTTCGTGCTGTATCTATTTCCGTAGTTGGGACATACTTAACCGTTTACGGTGCTATCACTAAACCTGACCTTCCTACGATGCATTCTATCTTGAAGCAGGTGACAGTTCAAAATTAGTCATAGATGATATGGCTACACTGTGATTGTAAACATCAGCGCCTTTATCACTTGAAACGTGGTTCCTATTGGGTCGTCTGTCTATGTTCTCATGACAATTGACTTTTACTAGTCAAACAAAAGGAACTTTTTACTCAGAAGCCAGTCGTTATGCATACAAATAGATGGTACTTTTATTACATAAAGTGGATGTGTGTGTTCAAAAATTCATTTTAATGATCATTCAAATTCTGACTTACTATCGCGTGAATAATTTCACCGCCGGTAGGGCTGTCAAGTCTCCATTATTTATACTTTAATTAAATTAAAGTTGAAACGCTTAATTCAGTGAGAAAGCCCAGTACTTACAGTTCGTCATTGTGATAAAAATTACAATTGTTTTTTTTTTACTTACATTGGTTCATATGAGAAGTGTAAGTACTGGCCACATCGGATCGATCGGCCTGTGCTGAAAATGCTTGGCACGGGCCGCAACAGGCCTCGACAAGCGTGGCCACGCGCCACGCCGCGATAGGCTTCGACAGACCGTGGGACCGCTACATTAGACAGCCTCGTTGGTCTAAGTAGTGGTCGCAAGCGCTACTTAACTGCTGAACATGAGGTCCTGGCTTCGATTCCCAGGTCGGGTAAAGTGTTATTGGGTTTTTCTATCAGGAATTTCTCAGTAGCAACCCGGAAGTCTGGAATTGTGCCCGGTTGATGGCAATAGGCTCGCCCCCTATTACTAAACATAACTGTCGAAATGTGGGTGTACCTACCTACTATAGGTACACCTCTGCCTGACCGTTTGGGGATTACAGGCGTGATGATATGTAATATTTTTGTTAATTTGGTGACTTTCATGGGAAAATTCTTTCCCTAAGTGAAAAGATATATTTGTTATACGTCAGACGACTATAGAAAATACCTATACCTACTTCTGCCAGCCCTACGAATGAAAGACACGGATGCAAGCACGGTGTGCGAAGCAAACCATCTCCCGAGCCAAATTGAGCGTCAAATTCGTTACGAAATAGGTACCATTACCCGTGCATAATGGAGGAAAGTTAGGCCGAATTTAATTGAACAATTTATTATTTTCATTATTACGAAATGTTTTAATGTTTGTGAACTTGTTTGCAGTGATTTTATCATCTGAATGGCTGAAGGTAGCTTGTAAATATTCATCAGAATCAATTTAGATTAATTTTATTGCTTTATAAGGTATCAAATTGCTTTTTTGCGTTCAATGCTTAACTATTATACCGTTTGGAATGCCATTCCATTCATTTTAAAATTGCATAGAATCTTTTAAAGCATTTTGTCTAGTGGCATATTAGGTAGGAGCGGTAATCAGTATTCCTCTGTTTTCTATGGAGGATAGTTCCCCAAATTCCCCCTGCTCCCCATAACTCTATACTACCACTAAATTTGACCGTCCAATGAGTTTTCGACAACGTAGAGTCGATGCTATTCCTTCACACATCTCTTTCATGTGGTCATCTTAGTGTTTACTTCCTCCATTTGACGTCCCTGCCATCCTTCATATTACTCATCTCTTTCATTTGGCTTTGGTCTGGCTCATTGCTTTTAGTTTAATATTCTTTCGCCACATGTTCCTTATTCTATACCTACTTTCTATCGTATGTAAAACTCCAAATAAAAAAGAAAACAGTATCAATGTAACGTGTGCCTAAAATAAATATCTAGTGGGGACCTACCAGTGGCGATGCTTGACATTTCGTAGGAGGGAAGCCGAAGAAGAAATTGTTCAGTTATAAAATAGTCATACACATACGATTATCACGTTGTGGCGCCGGTTAATTTAGAACAATCTGTGTTGTTCTTGGAATATATATTAATTGGCAGTCGTAGACATTACTGAATGTGCTATTTTTCAATGGTGGTAGGTGAAGTTACTCTTTCGATCCTCCAAAGGGAAGCCGGTAGGAATGGAGTTGTTAGCGCGCTTCGCCTCTGGTACCTACTCAGATTTAGGCAGGCACCTTTGAGATCTATTATGTCATAATGACCACTGCCTAAACCGTTGTCCTTATTTTGATTGGACGGAAATAAAAATGGACAGTGGGTGTGTATGTAGGTGGGAACGAGTACGACTGACATTCCTCCCTTTTGGAGCGAACAGTGGTAATAAGAGTATTGGAATTTGGTACACCTTAGGAACAATGAAGGCGTTCCCCAGGGACCGATGTTATGGCCTTTCTTTCGTATGGAAATTCTTAAGTGAATCCTCGGTCCGGGAAGGTGGAGTATTGGAATGTTGGATTTTTAAGAGGGCTGTCGCAATTGTCACCTCTCTCGCTCATATGGGACCAAATTTTTAAGCATGTTAATGGAAAAGATGCTTTTTTGAAAAATATAATCAATTGGCGAACTAATAAATATCTAATATTAATTTAAAAGGTAATGATTAAAAACACATTTTTATTGTGGCATTTATTTAACTCAAGATGAGTTTATTAGATAACACAATACAAATGTGTTTTTAATAATTAACTATTAAATTAATATTATTTATTAGTTCGCCTATTGATTACATTTTTCAAAAATGCATGTTTTCGTTTAACCTTCTTTAAAATTTGGTCCCGTGTGAGTGAGAGAGGTGACAAAATGCAATAGCCCTCATAAAGACTGTAACCATACGGGAGCCGTCCTCAGTTCCAAGCAAAGGAGGAGGGGAGCTTTGGGATCTTCGATGGCTTTCGGACATGCCAGTAACCGATATACAGGATGGCAGGGAAATCGCCCGACGAAAAATTTCAACGCAGGGGGATCCAAAACGAGAGAGGAGGCGGAACGCGTGAGAGAGAGGCCAGCTTTGCACCCTCACGCCTCTAGTTGCCGCAGGAGATGCAGGAGACTGGGCGTCGGGAATTGGCATCCGATTCCCGGCCACCGTAGGCGCGGGCTTGCGGACGGCGAGCAATGGGTAGCCCGCCGTCCGGTAAGGACCAGGCCCGAGTCGACGGCGCGTTGTGTTCCACGCGCGCCTCAAAGAGATGTCAGCACTATTGACGGGGTCCGCTAGGGCCGATGCCAGCTAGGGTTGCGGGATGTTCGAAAGAGTTACCTTGGCCCCGGCACAGGCAAATGAAGAAACACGGATGGGTTTTATTCAGTAAAAGTCTGACACGCCCTCCCGCTCCGCCCAGAGCGGAAGAAGTCATTTGATGATTTATTATTATTTATTTATTTAAGATAGGTTTGCTCTTGACTCTAGTCTAGGTCAGAGATGACAGAGACAAAGTCGACGATGGAGCGAGCTTACCCAGAAGAAGCCTGTTAACTCTCACTTTGAAGAGATCGGGGTTGTATACGTTCGGAAACACAGACGCAGGCAGAGATGATTTACCATCCAAAAAAAAAAGGGCGGGATCCAGAATAATGTATTAAATCCATGGTAACCAGCTTCGCGCCGATGTCCCTGCCACCCACTCTGTATATAGCTAGCGGCTACTGGTATGTCATCCTTCTAGAGACCACTTTCATCAGAAGATTAACAAAAAAGTAAAAAGACTGATGCAGTAGTTTTAGTTCCCCAATCCTAAAAGATTTGGGAAACTGTGAACGAGAAAGATTTTCCTGCAACTACAACCCAGTTACAAACAGATAAGCTTAAGGGTGGTTAGGACTAAATATGTGAGTCTAAGTATTAAGTCACAAATTGTATTTTTCCAAACAATAAGGTACCGTACATAATTTATCAAAGTACTTAGTTTAGAGTCCGACCGAAAATGGTTTTTTTTTCGGCCGAAAGCAGGTCATGCTTGATAAGGTGTAATGTTTATACAGAATTACTAAAGAAAACAGCTGTAAGAAATAGTTTTAAGTAGTTGAATCTATAAAAATCCGTAGTTCGTTTGGTAGAGTCGAATCAAACGCATCTTATATGTAGGTACCTGATGACCGATTGGCCTCGATTCAATTGAATTTCGTATTTAGAAGATAAAATCTACATCAGATAGGTACTGCATGTTACAAACCATAATGTTTTGTAAAATATGTCTGTATGTTTATGTGAAAGCTAATTTAATGTCACAAATTACTCAAAGGTTCAGAAGCTTGAAGTGTGGCCAAGATTTTCGTTAACCGTGACTCGCGACTGTCGTGACCTATTGAATAACTTTTTTCTTTAATTTTGCAATTTGCAAACACCTGTATTTAGCTATCGTTTGCTAATTTATTCTTCCTGTTATGCTGCTTTAGTAACCCATCCATTAGTGACATTTTTTTTTTATTGTGAATTAGTTGCGTTTAATAAATAAGTTACTTGGAAGCTTATATTGTTTGTGTGTAATTTTTTTACTTAAGTAGGTGTTTATTTTGTGAACTTATCATAAAAATTTAGAAGTAATAATTCATCAGTATTTTCATTAAAATTTGATGAATGAGGAAATACTATTTAAAAAAAAAAACCGTTATGATTATATTGTCATTATCGTCATAGAAGCAACAGCATTGTATAATACAAAAGATCATAGGGTCATAATTGACCTATTGTCCTCTAGACCTTTGATGGACCTCTTCCTTACTCCCGGCCTATGCATGGATATTTAAACTCAGGTTAAAGAGAAAACAAGGGTTAACTGCGAACATAGTGATAGCCTAAATAGGCAGGTAGGTATTTGGGCTACTGGCTAAGTGTTTACGGAAAAATAGGCTTATTTATTTCTGATAGGTAAATGGAAGCTATTCCTATTTGAAAAGCTTCTAGTAACCTACTTAATGTTTTCGTGGGTTTGTTAATTTTAAATATAGTAGTACTAAGGGTAATTGTAATTATTAATAGTAATAGGTAGAGACGGAAATCGAACCGGAGCTTGTGCTTGAGGTGCTTATGCACTTATATTTTTCTTATTATTGTAACTATTTACAAAACGAATCTAATTGCACTTTTATACCCGTATTTACAACGAAATAATTATACATATTGTGCTGTATAACATAGGTAGGTACTACATAATGATCAACCTGAAAAAAACATGTTAATGGCCAAAGATTAAGAAATAATAAAAAAATATTTACTTTTCGACAGATGATGTCTTTTTGTGGTTCACTTCACGAAACAAACACATCACAGTTTTTCACAACAACATAACACTTAATCCTCGAACACATTATTGAATAATTGCGAAAAGAAAACACCGAAAATAATTCCCGCGCAAACAAAGTTACAGAATACAAAATGCCGCGAAAAACTTATTAATCTGTAGCGAAAATTTGACACGATTTGCGCAAACAGATAAGCAAATACTTCTTTATCTGCGTTCGAATTTTGAAATGTTTTTTTTAAGTGTGCCAGCCAGACGCATGCGGGCGCGGTAAGTTGCGTAAGGCGCTATGCGTGTTCGCTGTTCGACCAACTTGTAGAAACTGAAAGTGGAACTGTGGAAGTGGGCTCCAGACGAACGTCTTGTTGCAAGGGATGTGCGGTAATCCGCGACTGTGAGGCATCCGCGTAATTTTAAATAAGTAGTTAACCGCGTACTTGTTGCTCTTTTGTTTGACTTTAACGAGAGTTTTGACAGCAACATTATTTATAGCTACTTACCATTACTTGCGCAATATGTTATTGCATTATATTTCATGCAGGAGCTATATTCTAACATCTCAGCTATCACTTATCAGCGGAAATGTTACTTAGCAATTAGAGTTTCAGAAATTATTTAGAAAAAAATACCGGTCATCTATAGACGTTTCGGAAAACGAAAAAGTTGTCCTCTATAAGTCTACAGATATCCTAGAACCCTACAACTACAAAATCAAATATCAAGTCATTTATTCAAACTAGGCTGAGAATCAGCACTTTTAGAACGTCAAAAAAACACAACAACTTCCATTGCCATTGAAGCTCAACATCGGAATTTTAAGAAAAATTCCCCACTTTCTTTTGAATATCACGCGAAATCCGAATAATGCAGCATATTATGTGCAAGCGCACATCACTAGTAACCCCCCGACGGCGACGCCGTGATTAGGTAACACCGAGTTATTTCCTTTTAATCCCATTTCCATAGGAGCCACATCCGATGTTTTTGCTTATGATAACCCGATGCTTAGTGGACAATGCCAGTTGTTGCGTAGGTATGTCTAAAGGTCTAACGGGTCTCCGAAACGATCAATTGCAATTGTCAATTGTTACGTGATTGTACACATTGAGGCAAATTTGTCATCTACCAAATGCAATTGAAGCGATTGGCAATATTACTACAATAAAAATTGATGGCAATTGATCAATTACAATTGATCATTTCGAGGACCCCTTACGGAATTCTAAAAACCATTGATTTGTCATTTTATAAGATGTAGGTAAACTACAGTCATGTTATAGGTACCTAGACGATATGCGGTTATGTAATAACACAATTATAGCATCACGCCTGTAATCCCCGAAGATTTAGTCAGAGGTACACCCACATTTCGCCAGTTATTATTAGGGGGCGAGCCTATTACCGTCGACCAGGCACAAATCAAGCTTCCAGGATTTTGGTACCTTCCTTTTTTTAACAGAGAGGTGGAACAAACGTGTCAACACAGGAGACAGTTCAGGCGCACACTGCCTCAACACTTTCGCTGTAATGCCGTCAGGCCCGCTGGCCTTTTCACGTCTAGACTGCACAATACTCTTCGGACCTTTTTAACGTGAACTGCAATCTCCGGCATCGAGGAGTCACAATGACTACACAGTACACAGTATGAGTACACAGTAGGCGGTTGCTTGGAGCCAGCGTCCAGACGTGAATTGCTTGCAAAGAGAGATACAAATAGATTTGCTTTCTCACCTGCAGTGAGCCAGCGACCCATCAGGTTTCATCGTTGGAGGTAAAGTGGGTCGACAAAAACTCGCTTCAGCCGCTTTAGACAGGGACCAGAACCGTTTACTACCCGGACGGTGCGAAGCCAGCTTGGCCCCAAAACGTCCGACATTGTCACAACATGCCCCACGTAAAACCCACTTGCAGAACTTGGCGGAAGAATTAAAGGCTCTTTTCCTTGCGCGAACCCTACGCGCTCTAACTTTGCGGTCGCGAGCCTTGACCCAGGCTTGGTAGGCAGGCTCTTTTCGGGCCTCAGCGTGAGCGCATTTTGCATTATACCAAAGCCGAGATTTGTGACCGAGCCGGATATCGGAGAATAGAATAAAACACTCCATCCCCTGCCGAATCACATCCGCAACCACGTCAGCACAGCACGAGGGGTCACCCGAGGAGAAGCACACTTGCCGCCAAGGATAAGACGCAAAAAAGTGCCGCATCTCATCCCAGTTTGCTGACTCGTATCGCCATACTCGCCTCGTGCCTCTAGGACTCTCACCTGGAGGAGAGCAGGTCGATATGGATTTCACAAGACAGTGGTCAGACGTTCCCAGCGGGGCTGAGATCGATATTGAATGCCTGTTCGGATCAGATGCCAGCAGAACGTCCAAGCAATTGGATGTATGTCCGTCAATATCCGGTACCCGCGTTGCCACATTCACCATCTGGGTTAGATCTAGCGTTAAAACTTGTGCGCCTCTAACCCGGCGTGGTCAGTTTTCTGGTACGGGAACAACCACTCTTCATGATGGGCGTTGAAGTCATCCAGAAAAATGAGCTTCGCTGTTGGGTACCACTGTTGGGCTATGTCAGTCGACTCCACGAGGAAATTAATGAGCGCTGTTGTCTCCTGGTCACCGCTGTGCGATCGGTAGACGCCGATGTAGAGAGATTTCTCCACGCCAGTGTCAACAAGTAGCCATATGGGAGAAAAACCCGATTTCTCAAAGCAACGGAGACGACGACAACAAATGTCATCGCGGACGTACACACAGACCCCAGCTTGCTTCTTGAACTTGTGTTCAAGAGAGTAACCCGGGTAGTTACCTATATAAATAATAAATTTATTGAAGCGAAAAACACAGAAACTCTGCAACATTGCATTAGTATAATACTGTATCGCAGTCATTAACGCCCACCTCCAAAAAGTCGAAAAAGTCGAGAGAAAAGCAAACTAAAAGACTAAAAACTAAAACAAAAAGTAAAATTAAGATTAATTAGAACTTAAAATTAATACTCGACAATATTTTCACTGTGTAATTTTATGTGAGATTGTGTGTTTGCATGGAAACTCTCATTGCGCGATGCAGGATTTTGCGTGACGTCAGTGTGATGCGTTCCAATGTGGCGATGTAGATGTGCCGCCACAGAAGGATTGTGAAGTTTTGTGCGTGGAGTGCATATACAAGGTGTAAGATAATTAACGCTCATCCTCTTAAGGGGTCATTGTACTCATCATTATGAACAACTTTTACTATGGAGTTTCTTGATTACTTACTTATATTTTTTTTTTTTTTGTAAATCAGTCCCTGCCCTGCGAGGCAAGCACGGCCTCTGTGATAGCTTGGAGTCACGCATGTTATCACGGTTTTTGCTCCCAAACTGTGATAAAAATGTGTGACTCAAGCCTATCACAGTAGGCCGTGCTCGCCGCGCTGGTATCTTTATAGTATACCACTCCGCACTCGACGTGACTCGACCATAGTATCACTCCACTCTTTACAGTCTATAATTTAAATAATGAGATCAGATTTCAATCATTTAGTAACAAAAATTGTTTATTCTTAAAAGCTCTTATTTAATTAACTGACTTTAAAATGTATGTTGAATCAATCAAATTGTGAGTTTCTCAATTATAATTTTGTGGTACGTAAACCAGTCAACAAATATGTTATGTTTAATGTGTTTGTTTAAAGTACCATCCGAGGACGTGCGTATGAATACACAAGGCACGACCGAGGACCTTTTCAAAGCGAGGACCTTTTCGAGGGTCCTTGGTTTGACTTGACCATAGATTCGTATTCTGCAAGCGATTTTGAGTCTTTCTGTATACTTAATACGAAAAAGTCGTCTGAATCTCGGTTTGATCAAGATTATTCATAATCTTACACACGCATTGTGTATCCATCAGCGGGATAATTGCGCAACACCCTTACAGTAGGATTCGGTTTCATTTTGATAGTTCAACAACATTCATTGCGTTATTTACGTTGTTGAGCGGACAAATTTTTCGAACATATGAAGCAATGGATTAGCAATAAGCTTCACAATCATTCAGATTCTGATTGATAGTGTGTTACGCAATTACGGTGCAGGTGGCGCCTCTATCGCTTCATACACAGCCTCTTTACACTGAATTCACGTTTGTTGTATTATCCGAGGACCTATTAGACCTCGGTTAGGCAGCTTTTCCACACAATGTGTATTAAAGACCTCGGTTTGCTAGATTTCCCAAACAGTGTGTATTGGAGTCCTCGTTTTGACAGTTTTCCGAGTGTGTAGAAGACGAGTTATGTGCTAT
Source organism: Fissipunctia ypsillon (assembly GCA_947568875.1). Taxonomy (NCBI): domain Eukaryota; kingdom Metazoa; phylum Arthropoda; class Insecta; order Lepidoptera; family Noctuidae; genus Fissipunctia; species Fissipunctia ypsillon. The sequence continues at coordinate 5,092,069 of OX387659.1, read as the reverse complement.
CATTTAAATAAAATTATGGAGGAAAAAACCAAAGGAAGACTGAATCCTTAAACAAATCATTAGTAGCTACTAGGTGCACGAGGAATAAGGAGGCTTCTTCTGCAGTAATTTTTTTTGATAAGTACCTAGGCCTGCTTAGATTACATAACATTACGATTTGCACCATAAAAAATATGTAGTTTAAAAAAAAAACTAAAAACCACGCTTTTATCATATAAAATAGTAAATAATTAAATTGACTTATATTAGCTACGATTAGTACATATGCAGCTTGTCACTTCTTTTATATCCAATAATGAATTCAAGAAGCATTTTACCTTTTAGTCTAGTACATATTCTTCATTTAGTTAATAAGTCTAAAGCCAACGAAGTTATGACTTTAGCGGTTTACTAGGAGCTTCTGAAGAGTTCCACTATCCACCTCCTAGGCCCATCATAAGACCCTCGACACTAAATGCAATGTATTGGACTCATCAAAACGAATCACATGAGTTCAAACTCGAATGGTTTACTAGTAGCCATTGAAAAGTTCCACTATCCACCTCCTGGCTCCATCATCAGACCCTCGTTGCCCAAGCCCAATCTATTGGACTCGTCTAAACGAATCATATGAGCCCAAACTCGAGAGGTTTACTAGAAGCCACTGAAGAGATCTGTTAACCATCATCAGATCAGTCCCAAGATACCAAATTATAGTATTGTCATTTGAACTACATTATACATACAAAGTTTCATCAAAACGAATCATATGAAACCAAACTCGAGGGCTTTTTCTAGTAGCCACTGAAGAATTCCACTATCCACCTCCTCTGGCTCCATCATCAGACCCTCATTGCCCAAGCCCAATCTATTGGACTCGTTAAAACGAATCATATGAGCTCAAACTCGAGGGGTTTACTAGTGGCCACTGAAGAGTTCCACTATCCACCTCCTGGCTCCAACATCAGACCCTCATTGCCCAAACCCAATCTATTGGCCTCGACTAAGCGAATCATATAAGCCCAAACTTGAGGGGCTTATTAGAAGCCACTGAAAACTTCCACTATCCCCTCCGGGCTCCATCATCAGATCAGCTCCATGATACCAAAATATAGTATTGTCATCTGAACTACATTATATGTAAAAAGTTTCACCCCAAACTCAAGGGGTTTACTAGTAGCCACTAAAGAATTTCTCTATCCACCTCCTGGCTGCATTACCAAGTGAGCAAGGAGGTGGCTCCTTGCTCCATCATCAGACCCTCGTTACCAAGCCCAATCTGCTGGACTCGTCAAAACGAATCATATGAGCCCAAACTCGAGGGGTTTACTAGTGGCCACTGAAGAATTTCACTATCCACCTCCTGGCTTCATCATCAGACCCTCGTTGCCCAAACCCAATATATTGGACTCGTCAAAATAAATCATATAAGCCCAAACGTGATGGGTTTACTAGAAGCCACTGAAGAGTTCCACTATCACCTCCTTGCTCCATAATGCAGCTGCAAGATACCACATTAAAGTACTGTCATTCGTCCTTGACACATGTGCAAATTTACAAGTTAATCGGATGTCTTGAAGTTAGTGAAAATTACGTTGAAATATTCCATAGATAGATACAGATCAAGCTAATAGAAGCGTGTTGTCAAAGAAGCTGAATACGTATGCTCTTCATGAAGAATCTAAAGTAGAAATGCCATCCTAGGTGAAATGTCGGCAGCAAGATTTGAAGCAAACAGCGAACAGCGATTTGAAGTAATACGGCTATATAGCGATATTGGATAATATTTTTTCTGTCTTCTGGTTACGTTAAAATCAGCAGAGAGACACAATCACGTGTATTTAACAAAATAAAACCGTTACTTTTGGCTCTCCTTGATAATCTATTGAGAAGCGCCGACAAACGTAAAGACATCACTCGTCCCCGCTTGGTACTTCATTTTAGAAAACGTTTGTAAGAAATAAATCCTAACATTCTACTTACTTTATAATAATAAATTATCTTACACGTAAAATGGTTTAGGTAGGGAGATTTTCCAAATCCTCGTTTTGTACAAATTTTACGCAAAAAACTGCCCTCGGCTTGTTAATATAAAGTCTAATATAGCGTCCGCACTTTGTACAAGATATAAGAAATACTTAATGTGTAAAAATACGTCCTCGGAAGGGCATCGCAGAGCTTACATAAGAGGTCCTCGGTCGGTCTACACAAAGTCCTCGTATGTGCATCGCTGGTCATATTTAGCTGTGTATTTCAGGTCCTCGGTATGATAGCCGCAATTCATACAGAAAAATGGTGAGATAGCACTATCCCAATAAGCTCATCACTATAGATTTACTCACCTGCCTCTTTCTATCATATTCATAAAGGCCAACGACGTATTTAAACTAGTTTTTTGGAGGGTCCTCGGTTCGGTCAAGAACTAACAAGGTCCTCGTAAAGGTGTCTGTACAAACGTGTGTGTGTGCGTGTACTGAAGATCGTCGTCTGCGTTGACGTAGCGCGTCGTCGCGCCGCGTGTTGTGCAATTATACTTAAAACTATGCTAAAACTATTTATTTCAGTTACACATATTAATACATATAAAAGGTTACAGTTTGATTCGGTAACATTATTGTAGGTATCTGTTACATTTAAAAATATTTTTCTTTTCAAACTGTTTTAAAAACACTTATTACGGTTACAGTTTGAGTCCCTGTTTTCACCTCACAACATCGGAAAGATTCTGTTTATCATTCGAAATCTGAGTGCAAAAGTGCATTTTATCCACTAGCGTGGAAAGATTTTTTAAAATTCGAACCTTTCTATGGGGAAGGTCGGGGCAAAGCTAATTGTAGATGGCGTGATCATAGCTAGGTCCCCACGGCCTACAATAAGTTTGACATTTCGTTCAGTCATGAGTTTACTTTTATTTCGCTATTTCGTTATTTTCGGTGATTTCAATATTTTAAATCAAGTAAATGATATGGAAAGTGTCAGAATTTAAAACCATAAATATATCCTCTAAGTCACTTTCTTCAAAATGTTTCTACTCTGTTAATTTATAAAACATCTCTACGAATAGCTTTAAGCCACCATCTTTTAATTGTAGTGTCTCTCGGGAAATGGTGGACTCCAATTTCGAGTATTTAGTAACACAACAACGCATCATTTTCGCAAAAATAAAATAAAACCACCTCACGCCTTGTATTATTGGCTTGTGTTGGGAACTAGTTACGACAGCGCAATTTTGACAGTTGCCTTCCCCATTGAATAATTTTCTATTCCGCCAGTCCACTGAAAATGCATCAATTCTACTTATTTCATCTCAGTGCGCCAACCTCATTTTTAGAATAATCGCACTGGCCAGCATATATAAAAGGAGAAACTGACTGACTGACTGACATATCAACGCACAACCGAAACTATTGGGACCAATTGGGACCAAAATTGGGACTAGGAACGTGAAATTTTGCACACGTCTTCCTTTTATAATGTAGGGGAGCACTGATAAAGGGTTTTTGGAAATTCGACCTTTAAGGGGTGAAAAGGGGGGAAATCTTATTCCTTGAGTTAACAAACTTGAAACTTTGTAAGAATACTTATCTAAGTAAATTATGAACTTTGTATTTTTTTGTTTTTCTAATAGTTTAAACTTTGACACCCCCCAATCCCCCTCCTGGGGTAGTCCCCAGGAGGGGGATTGGGGGGTGTCAAAGTTTGTATGGAAGAATTTTAACGTGCAGTTCGATGAACTCGAAACTCAGTATTTATACTTAAGACCAAAAGTAAAGAATAACCTGTATCTGGGCTTTTCGAAAATTACCCCTGAATGGGTGAAAAGGGGGTAATTAGATTTTAAGGGGAGTATTTTACTGCGGGGCTTGATTTAGGTACTCAAAAATTGGCATAAAACATGTTTAACTCCAGTTATGGTCAAAACCGAAACGATTTTTCACCCTTCTTTTTTAACCCATCGGGGAAACAAGGCGTGATGCTATGTTATGTGTAGGTAATAAGTGATGTTTTAAGTCACACAATGGAAACGCTTTTTTAAAAACACAAGCCCTAGGGTCGTAATGTAAAAGAAGGTCACAGTTTATTTGGAAAATCTTATTCTATTTATCTATAAACTTAAAAATTGGCCCGAATACTTATTTATCTAAACAAATTATAAAGACCGTTAACATTACTTTTCGAAAAAAAACCTTGCGAAGAGGGTGGAAGGGGTGTTAATTTTTTTTAGAGGAAAGTACGCATTCCACGCGAACGAAGTCGCGGGCAAAGTGCTAGTTTAATATACATATTATCGAAGCTGTTTTTCTTGCACCTGGCATTTTCCTCGCTGTAGTGAGGTGAAGACATAAGAGTATAGTAATAGATTGAAGGATTCAAGTACTCGCGCCAAAAAACTACTTTACAGCCTTCCATAACAAATAACTATTGCTTATTATTTTATGTTACGTACCTGCCGTCGCCAGAGCCATAACATGGGTATTTTTTCTCGTGTCAATTGCAACATTGTCCTAAGAGATTCACACGGATGTGGGCTCATGTCGATTTGTCGTGGGTTACACTGCCATTGTGATCATTCCCATCTGTCATTACGAACGTAGGTATTAATTATATAATCACTTCTAATGTTAAGCGAGCATACAAAATACTAGGTAAAGTGATATATTTTGGGATGAAAATATCACACTGGAACCACTTTATGACAAGCAGAAACTAGGACGCAACGGCTGAACCTACTCTCATAATGAATATTTTACAATCTGCCATCAGAGAGTAGTCACCAGATGTGTCTTCTGTTTGCTTGTTACAACGTGAGGAACTACGTTTTTAAACAATCAAGAAGGACACGGTTGCTGACTGTACCTCCTCTCCTCCATCATATGGAGAGCGATTAGTCGCCACAACAACGATATTAGTCTTCTAATGCCTACAAAAGTGCCCACAGAAGAGACGGTAACTTGTTTAAACTCGGTCAAGCTCGCAGGTATTGCTTACAAAATGTTCTCAATCGAATCGAACTTCTTTCCATTATTGTTGTGGTTATATTACAATAATTGTAAGTGGCTTCATGCCCATAGCGCAACGGTACAAGATCGAACTCATGACCGGTCGACAGTCAGCGCCACAACTTTGGGCTATTGCCGCTTAGTGTCAAAATCGTGCTAATGGGATAGTTTCCCGGAAGCTTCGCCGCAAGAGAGCGCTGTGTGTTTGTCGCTTATCAAAGTCATCTTGAAAACAAAGCGACCAATCGGCGTCACGAACAATCACTGGGCGCCATCTACGCGGAACTAATTTGAGTTTCTTCCCCATTCCGACCAAATAAGTCACAGAGTACATACATACATAAACTCGCGCCTTGTTCCCATGGGGGTAGGCAGAAACTACGGAACGCCACCTGCTACGATCCTTACATACTCCTTTTGCTTCGTTTACATTCATACATCTGGTCATACACGCACGCCGGTTGCGAGTACTACGCACCTGACCTTTCTGAAGAACATCACCAATAACATCACTATGTCTTCCTAGGGCGTCCCCTTCCGGCGTGTCCACTCAAATCAGCCGTGTAAATACCTTTTGTTAGTCAACTTTCATTCATCCTCTCAACATGACCAAACCATCTAAGCATACTCTTTTCAATTTTTGTCACTACATCTTCTTTTAAACCGCACCGTTGCCTTATCACATCATTTCTCAGGTATTATTTTGTATATATGGAAATAAGTAGACACGTCAATGAAATGCGTTGGTAATCAAGGAGTAGGTAGTCTGCCTATAAACAAAATAAAACAAAAACAATCAATATAACATTTTATTTGTCGAATTGTCTTGACAAAAAATATCACTATATTAAACTCCAGATAAATAATCTTATTTACAATAATATACATAACGGGCTTTTAGATGATACACCCACATCGATCACATTGCGTTTGTGACTAGCATTACCACGCGACTTTTCTTGCTTCAAGTTACTGTAATTATCAAGATAATTTGCATAAAAAATAATAGCCTTTCTTCCACTTCTGGCGTAGAATGACCAATATCTTATAGACTTAAAATTTTTCCATACAATTCCGTAAGTTGGACTATGGACTTTCATGTCATTATGCCTAATAGTTCAATTGCACAAGTTGCATTGCGCAATTTAACTATTTGACGGCTTTAGTTGGTTCTTGCAGCAATCCACTTGCTGTGATTGCAAGTCTGTGTTAGAAGAACTTGAGCGAGTAAAAAATTTCTAGACATCGTGCCTTAGTCCAAATTATACAATTTTTTTCTTCTCACCAAAAGGTCATCCTTGAAAATATGGTCTCTCATCAACAGTAACGGATATTATTCAATATACAAACATAACCGCCGCGTTTTAAACAATGTAAGAGCTATTGTTTCTAAATGTATTCTTATTGTAAGGGTAAAGGGTAAAGCGTATATTGGAACTGAAGCCTGCTTCGTTTGTAAGCTGCCTTAGCACACACTTATTGGTAGTTTTTTTTAATGTTTTTTAGACATTATGTGATAAATTGGTCTAAGTATCTAGATTGATTCATAGCTCACGTTTTAGTTCCCAAGAAAGTTGTGTACACAATGCGGTAAAAATAAGAAATTTATTCAATAGGATGAGTACATTGAACTAGCTGTATTTTGTAATTGGAAAGGGACAATACAGGAAAAGTGGCCCGTGCGTAAAATGGATGACGCTATACGTCCCATATAGCTCCATCTGTTTTTCGCATTGACACAATGATGGCTTTGACACTTCCCTGTACGGGCCCTTTTCTTATTCTGACCGCATTAATAAATGTTTCTTCATTTAAACTTTCTAATTTCCAACTACCCTACGGTATTCATTCTACTGTAAATGCGAAACATTGTTTCAATATTTTTATAACACCGTTCGTTTTTATAATAACTCTTACTTTCAGATTTATCATATAAAAGAAAATTGAACACAAAATGAAAGATATGCATGTTACACAGTAATTATGTTATTCGTTTCTGTTTTGGAACTAACTTTAAAAATATAAATGGATGAATTCCTGCTTTTAAGTCTATGGCAATAATATCAATGTTTTGGTTAATTATGATAAAGTGAATTTCATTTGGCACGCTGTATTAATTTACTTTTGTTAATTTGTGTCTTGAGTCAAAGAATAATCAGCATAACACAATGGCTTAGCTACCTTAAAATAAGCTGTACAATATTACATATAAGTCAGTTTTTCTGTTTACCTTTACAGTGGCGAGCAAAAATACTCACCTACAGAATAATGTGTTAAAAATATTGCTTTGTAAATTGTGCACCTGGGTGTGTTTTTTTGCTCGCCGTTGTATTTCGTATTTTAATATCCCTTTAAACTATTGCTTTAGACCAGGTACGTAGGATAAGTACAATATCATGGCATTGATTAAGAAAATAGCTGAATTTATAGAAAAATAATATATACACAGTACACATAGTCACTATCATAAATATATTTTGGTTGATACAAAAAATAAATTATATATTTAGAGGTATTTAGAACAACTCTTTTTGTGACCTCTTAATATATGAAAAGAGTAAGAAAATGTTGATCAAATAAAAATTAGATAAACTGTCAAGTGAAGCAGATATCTATTGCTACAGTCATTATTTAAATAATATTATTTGTAATTATTGGAATAATTGAAAACTTTACGAACATTACGATATTGACTTCTGTTTCTACCAATGATATCAGCCTATATTTTTTAATGATAAATTATTATATTGAGAGACAATTCCTTTAGAGGTAGTAAATATAATATTTTTCAACTACCGAAATACTATTTCTCTATCCATTGCGTTATTCCTAAGATATGCTCATCGAATGTTTGCTAAGCAAGCAATATAAAAACGCAATGAATACTAAACACCTATTTTCAATAATTGTCACATTGTAATGTCAAACGGTGAAAACTAGATCATTTTTAAGAATATTCGCCTAAAAATGCAACTTCAATCTTTTAATTTTTAACCAGTTTCATTCTAATTAGACACCAACATTTTTGTAGCTACATTATAGTACACTTACAGACTCGTGGCCGTGGCCGTCGCGGTCTTCGAACGTGCGAGTAGGACGGTGATTATTTAGTATGTTTCGTCTTGCTCCCTCGTTCTATGACTGTGACTGCTACGAACGTTGGCGTTTAGTTTTTTTTTTTATTTCATAGAATATTACAGAAATGCTAACAAGTATATTTTTGACTAGAATTTAAATCAACCACTGTACAATGACCTATACCGTCAAACTACTTTCCGTACATTAAGGAACATTACAAGTCTAACGAATTGTCCTATAGGCCATCTTATACTAAGTGATAATTTGTGCGATACAAAGGCTTTGAAAGACCAATCAAATTGACCGGTTGTTTTTAACTTTATTCAGGTATAATTAATAATGGCTTTGCCTTTAACTTTTTAAAGCAATCTTTGATATCCAGTGGTGGTTAATTCAGCGGGTTAAGAAGTTTTTCTAAAGTGGATAATGGCAAAAAATGTAATAAAGAAATCATGATAATTTTTTTTTAAATATTTCGCAATATATTTGTTTTTATAAAAAGAAAATTCCTCGAAACAATTGTATTTACAAAGAAAACTAGAAAGATAAATGAAAAATAAAAAAAGAAGGAACTTTACCGCCAATTTCTGTGAAAGTTCAGCTGATTCGATAACTCAGCAGTACGTTAACAATTGGACAAAACTTTTCACAAAGAAAGCTTCTCTCGTCAATTTATATCGATTCTGTGCGTTCGTATTAATAAAATAACTATATACAAAGTCTGTAAATAAACGCGTCGTTTCTATATCTGTCTCTCTCTAACATTATAGACAAGGTAACATGCCAATATACTCTGCCTCAACAAGGCATCACCAGCAATGTTCGTTCTATTCTTAAAGCTAATATTCTATTTTATTATCACAATACGTCGTCCCCTACGATTCGATTATAATGACGGATCATTAATAGTCGATTATTTTAATCGATTTTATTTCATTTAATCGTTTCTTCACTATTCTAGAGTTTGAGCCACGCTTTGGACAATATCGTCTGAACACATTAAAGCCCTGTGTTCTTTTGAACTACATACTTTTAATATACATTTTGAGTTTCATTTTATTACTCAGGCTAAATGGAAGCGTATATTTTTGAAGTATTTTATAAGATAGTAATAAGTAGTATAATAGTTGAACAAAAATATTAAACTTTGCTGTTCAGTGTCTAACCAAGTCTGTTAGCCTTTCTAGTCATTTGTGTACTTCACCATAATATTGATCAAATCTTTCTATGATATCTTGCTTATATTATATTTTGGCTGAGTTCTAGACAGAAAGAAATTTTAATAAGCTTATATTTTTGGAATAAAGTATTTACAAATTGGAAAGTCCTAGTTTTAATTGTTTTGGATTTGGCATGTAGCTTAGTATATTTTTAGAAAATACAGAAAAGATGAAACAGCTACACTTTTGTTTATTTTAGCTGAAAGTAATAAACCAAGTATGTAGTAATATCGGTTATATTACAGGGTCTATAAAATATAATACGATATAATTGGAGCACGCTCTACGTAGTACGTACATTATTATGATGATAGTTTCATACGGCGTGAGTGTCCGGCGATAGTGAGTAAATTAAACAACTGTCATCAGTACTAAAACCGAACCCGAGACCCGAGTTAGGGCCGGCACAGACCTGGCGAAGCGCAGCGTAGTTCTCACTACCAAACAAATATCACCATTGCGTTTCTTAAAATAAGTCGAAAATACATATACTGAAACGCGCACCTATGTCACCGCTTTGGTGCGCTTTCAGACGAATGGCAGTTTATTTAATTTCAACGTAATTTCAACTGCAGCAAGGTTGATATTTGTTTGGAAGTGAAAACCGCGCTTCCACAGGTCTGCACCCTAAGGGCGCATGCACCATACCTCGCGCACTACGCGACTACGACCACGGCTAGTGGCCGCACCGACCAGGCTAAGGCGAATGCGCCAGATAACCCGCGAAATTAAAATTTTCAATATATGTATATATTATTTATTGAGTTGTATTGATGATTCTAATTTTGTAAATACACATTTGTTACGGTCGGGAATCATATTTTGATCAAGATACAATCTGACACTGACCTGCAAAATTGCAAACCACGTAAGAACATTTGAATTTCGCGGGCTATCTTTACGCACTACCCTTGACTATAAAACCGAATGCGCATAGCACGACCGGCCGTCCGACCAGTTGCGGCCAAACTGTGTGTACTTTAGTATGAACTTCGGCGTCTTGGTCGGACCTGCTGTGGTCAAGATTGCAGCCATGACCACCCACGACTTGGCCGCGCAGTGCTCGAGATCCTTGAGCGGGTAGCGAGAACAGAATGCACCCGTTTGTATAATTGTATTGGACGGGTTATAGTGAAGAGTTGTTCATTGTTGTTATGAGTGTAACGTCATTAACGCACATATATGCGGAATATAAAGCAGAGTTGTGAAGTCTTTTGGCCGTTACACACAGATTAAGTTCTAGGATCATTTTATATGATGAAGCAGTGGTGGGAATAATAATAAGTGTTGTGTAAAGAGTTGACTTTTAAGTTTCTTCGTTGTACATTGAAGTCCTAAGACTTGTTCTGCACGAGACACCCCGTATACTGAAAGCCTTATCAATTTCATCTGTCGTTAAAGCAGCTAATTTATATTTAATATATAAGTTAAATCAACAATAGTTAAATTTTTGTATTAAATAAAATCAAAATGTAATAGGACTTGTATTACGTACGTACGTTCCTGCGGCTGTAGTTTCCTGCAGATACGCACACAGGGCATCCATTTGAGTAGATTTAGTTGTGCTCCACAACTGGTGCGCGTACACAGTGAATAGGGCAAAACTTGGGTAATCGGTGATAGTTTTGTTTTTTACTTGTAAAATTCGATTCATTGATCAGACTATTTTTTAAATTTACTGTGATATAGTAGACAAAATAAGTTTTGCTAACTTATATCTAAAAATGTGGCAAATACTATAATGATTGAAAAATGTACATTTATCAAGTCAGTAGTAACTTGGTAATAAAACACAATTATCTATCACCGAATAGCTGCATATCACGAATTAGCCAAGTTTTGCCCTACCGGCTTAAGGTGATTCCTTTATGTAATCATTTAAAACATTAAAATAGCTCTCGAAATTATATACGCTGCAAATCGTCATATTATCAGGAATTAGTATTTGTTCCTGAAATATAATTTCGAGAGCTATATTGATGTTTTAAATGATTAAAATTTTGTAATTATTTTATCATAATTGTGGCGAATTGTATTATGATCAACATAGAACGTACAACAGCGCTGCGTATGCAAAATACGTATGAAATTTTGATTTTCGCGGGCTATCTTGACGGTTTTCCCTTCATATGAAAATCTACTGATTGATTAAGATAATGAGTGTGTTGATCACGCTTGCTGACAAAAAGTTTATATATGCCAGCGGAACTCCGCAGACGTGATGGGATTTTTTTTGGGGGCAGCGAGCGCAGGTAGACTTGAAGCATGAGTTTAGAGAATCAGTTTTTTTTTTTTTGTTTTGTCGTGTTTATATATCGATACCCGTCATCTCTGCTGAGTTTCGCTAGTTTATTCAATCGCTGCTTGTAGTAAATATGAGGTGTGCTAGTGCATGGCGCGCACGCCATGCATGGTGAGGAAGGCGTGCAGGTCGCGCGGCACGTGCTCGGGCCGGTAGCGCGCGCCCGCGCCCGCCAGCGCGCCGGCCGCCAGGCACGACAGGCGCGGCCGCAGGGCCCCACGCACCACGCCTTCCGCTGGGCCTGGCGATACAATTCATAGTTAGCCCAAGTCCGCACAGGCGACTTTTTAACGCGACGATTTTTTAAAGCGCATTGGATTTTCAACTCTCGGCGTTGAGCCGAGCATTCAGAATCCTAAAGAGTGCACCCCAGCGCATCAAAGAAACACACGATTAGACAACACGTGAAAATCCTGTGCGCGATAAAAAGTCGCCCGAGGGCTTATAGTTTTTGCTCAGTCAACCGCACTTTCATGGTAGCTGTTCGCCGTTAGTAGTAAGAGTGATTTTCATAATTCAACTGTGTGTAGGCTGTACAATCGTAGGCACTAATATGTATGTACACAGTTACGTTTGCAACTTTGTGATAAGACCTGTTTCGTAATAGCATGGATTCCAAAATACTATGTTCGTAACAACATGAAATTTCAATCGGTACTGTAAGAGAAAACCACTTTTAAAAGTTACTCATTGTAACGTCGCCAGATCTTAGAAATGATCATTTCATGAAGTGTTCGGTAATTTCATGAAGTGGTTGAGTTTGTGGTACAGCCTACAGAATACTACAAAATTTCAAAGTGCCGTCGCATCAGTCATTGGTCTTGCGTAGGCGTTCGTTCATCGTTGACACAATTTAGACGATGCGCAAATGCGACATCATTGTAACGTCTTTTCGTTGAAATCACGTACAAGTCTACGCTGGAAATACATACACTTAGTGCAACTTATTAATAAACGCATGGTAAAGTTATGGCCAAATCTGTGGCCAAACCTAAACCTCGAAAAATGTATGGTAAATCTAAAGATTATACCGGTTATTACTTTACTCCGTGTTTATTAATAAGGGACTTAGAAACAATTATCGCGTCTCGCGGTGTTGGATTGACAACATCTCTAACTGCAACAATTCTGTTTTTCCGCCTACCCTAGGAACAGATTTGTTTCCACTTGTCGTTATTTTCATATAAACAAATATCAACTCGATTTCAATGTTAATTAAGGTGATTTTAGAATGACTAAAAATGTTGAAGTTATAGCACAAACTGGGCTTTATGTAATGAGTTATTTTTCCAAAAAAATTGTTTACATTTTTAGAAACTAAATCCCGAACGCAGATTACAAAAATAGGAAAGATTTTAAAACTCACCACCAATAGATGCGACTAGGGGTGTGATGCCATCCGCATCCATAGCATCCACATGCGCGCCACTCACGATCAACTCGCAGACCACAGCGCATAGAGACTCGCTCCACTGTTCCCGTTCGTCTGTAAACAGCTTTATGTTAGTAAACAGGCTTCTTTCGACTTCGACATAAACATGAAAAGAAAACTCATTTGCAGTGGAAAGAATAGGCCAGTCACCGTAGACACAAAAATCGCATTAGGTCGCAAATTTCACGGGGGTCTACTCTCTAAGACCGTCAACGAAGATACGGACCCATCCGAAAGCGGTTAGTCTGTCAAAACAAGTGTAAAATTAAATTTTTCGGACAGGCAAAAACACATCGGGCGTAAGGACAACTGTTAAATCATGTTGTTATTCATTTTTCGTTTGGAAACTGAACTAATCTTATGTCCGTTAGTGATACGGAGTAGGAAACTCGCGTAACTTCGGCCGAAACTACGGAATTCGTGCTTAGGGAGTAGACCCCCTGATTTGGGATGTTGTTAGGATATACTAATAGTGTATAACCAAGTTTTGCAGCTTCGAAAGACCTGTGCTAAAATAACTATGTACTAAAATAACTGATGTCACTGAAAGCTGCCACGCTTAAATGGAATTGGGCTTGACACATCTGCCGAATGTCAGACGATCAATGGGCCAAACATACGACCCAGTGGGTCCCGCTTAATGGCAAACGACATCGCGGCAGGCCCAGACGGAGATGGCGGTATGAGCTGGACTCCTTTAATAAAGATTGATCCTTGGCAGCTTTGGACAAAGAGAGGTGGAAAGAGAGTAAGGAGGCCTTTGCCCAGCAGTGGGACAATAATGGTTAGTAAAAAAAAAATACAAAATTTGCTACAATTTGAGCGCAGCCATTGCCTCTGTAATAATCTGATAGAACTCGAAATACAGCACTTCAACATTATAATTTTAGCCGTCGTTTTAGTTTCTATTTATTTTTTCATCATTCATTCGAGGACAGCTCTCATTTCCCCCTGGAATAGAGTTGTTCCTTCCTACCTACCCTACCACAATGGCATTCTAACATGTCCGCACCGTGCACGTGCCTTTACTGTCCAGATAGGTTACATTAGCCACATCAGAGCACACGCCCGTAACATATAGTCACAGTCTAAAAATCATACAATCGTCCAACGAAGACGTCTAGACAGGGCAATCGTGCGGGGTGTGAGGGGCGAGACGCGGGTAAGCCGATCCCGAACTGCGAACAAAACGATGTTAGTAGTTCGGGATATATCATTCAGGGCTAACGCGTGTTTGTGGTGGGGTCACTAAGGGTGAATTTCGAGATGGTGGACGTAATTTTTTATAATAAAATATGAATGTCAACTTTGAGTTTAATTGGAGTGCTTGTTACGAAAAAGCCATCCTTTTTGAAATCCAAGATGGCGGACGTCATTTTTTTTATAATTTGTTAAGGGTGTCAATTTTGAGTTTAATTGGGGTGCTTGTTACGAAAAAGTCATTCTTTTTGAAATCCAAGATGGCGGACGTTAATTTCTTATAATTTGATATGGTTGTCAATTTAAAAAAAATAACGGGTTAAAAATTATCATTATTATTTTAATATGTAATATAGTTTTAATTATAATACTGCTATCGATGTTGATCTGCAATAAATAAATAATTTCATAAATATTGTTTACTTGTGACAACCCTGGCCGATGCGTTACTGTCTAGATGATGTCGGCATTTTACACGAGATCAAAGGCGTCGTCCTACTGTATGATTTTTATACTGTGATATAGTCGTCGGAAACGAAAGTAGTCACCGTAGCCGAAATCGGTATAGGATGTACTATTGTATAGTATCTGAAATTCTAATAACTTAATGTGAAGCTGATTCATACATATTGGTCGAGTAGATATTGAACTTTTGTATGAATCAGCAGATTTTTTTTTCGTGATTTCAGAGTTGGTCCCATAGTGAAAGTTGTTTATATTCATGGGTAGAACACCCAGTAAAAATTTCGAGACGGTAAAAAAATCATCCAGTATATTAGAAGTCTTGAAATAGTGACAAAATTATATGAGTTCATTATACTTACATAAACTCACGCCTTTTTCCCATGGGGGTAGGCAGAAAGTACAGAACGCAACCTGCTATGATGCTTACATACTCATTTTACTTCGTTTACGTTCATCTGGTCATGCATGCACGCCGGTTTAAAAAAATAAAATTAAAAAATATCTCGTAAATGATTACTGACCAGGTATAAGTTGGTATGAAATGAGTGCGACGTGCAGGGCGGTCCGTCTGGAGTCGTCGGACGCGTCGACTTCCGCGCCACACTCGAGTAGCAACCGCGTCGTTCTGCTGCATGGGAACCTGAAAACAAGACCGACTGTACATCTATGTTTCCTAGACCGTTTGGGCTCAGGAGGTGGCCACATTTATAGCGGCGTCAGAGGCGTTGTTCAGATCGCAAATGGCGCCGGTGAGCGGACATTTGGGTCTGTTCAGGAGTGATGAGAAGACATGACAATGTCAGAAGAGAAAATATTGTGCTTGATAACGGCCTTTTTTTAGAAAATTGAAACTAACGTCTATGTTACGAGAGCGATCATATCGTAGAGGAGGCTAAACGCCTGAAAAGAAAATTCTAATCGCAAAACAAACCCAATTCTCTGTTCTGTAATTAGTATTAATTAGGAATGTTAATAACATCTTCAGCTAGTATATTTGCAATAATAAGACGTTTGCCTCGTTGGTCGCAAACGCTACTCATGAGTATGAGGTCCTTTTTTTTTTTTTTTTTTTTGTGGATGGGAAATCATCAAATGACTTCTCCCGCTCTGGGCGGAGCGGGAGGGCGTGTCATACTTTTACTGACTAAAACCCACCCGTGTTCCTTCTGTTGCCTGTGCCGGGGCCACGGTAACTCTTTCGAACATCCCGCAACCCTAGCTGGCATCGGCCCTAGCGGACCCCGTCAATAGTGCTGACATCTCTTTGAGGCGCGCGTGGAACACAACGCGCCGTCAACTCGGGCTTGGTCCTTACCGGACGGCGAGCTACCCATTGCTCGCCGTCCGCAAGCCCGCGCCTACGGTGGCCGGGAATCGGCTGTCAATTCCCGACGCGCGACGGCGCAAAGCTTGCCTCTCCCTCACGCGTTCCGCCTCCTCCTTCGCGAGCATTACTGCTTCGCAGAAGGAGGTAATGGCTTCCCATGTACTCTCGCCCCGTACCATGGCCTGGACCAGGGCCGGACGCGAGAGATCGCCGCCGCCGATCGCTTCCGCGAGGACACGGCGGTGCTCCGCCCAAGCCGGGCAGACCTCCACCGTATGCTCCACCGTGTCATGAGTATGAGGTCCTGGATTCGATTCCCAGGTCAGGTAAAGTGTTATTGGATTTTCTATAAGGAATTCCTCAGTAGCAGCCCGGATACTGGATCTGTGCCCTGTTGATGATACTAGGCTCGCCCCCTATAACGTGGAACTTAATCATAACTGGCGAAATGTGGGTGTGGGTACACCTCTGCCTAGCCCTTTGTGGATTACAAGCGTGAAGTAACGTTATGTGTTAACCGGTTTTTACAGGATTGCGACATACAGCTTGAAGTGCACTCGCTGCCTCTCATTTGTTGTGTTACATTTTTATTTATTTTCCTCTTGAAACTATCTATACAAATCTTAGACCTAATTCGACAGTCTTGCTATCAACGATTATTTGAAAACGAAATATGTATTATTAAATTCTCTACTATTTAAACAGCAAAACTCAACGACCATACAGTCCAGCTCTGATGTATTTACAGACACCGGTCGCCTGTTATTAGGCGTCTATGGGCTGCATGGTCGTTGACTCAATTAAAATTAAAATAAAAAGTACTCACCTACTTAATGGGCTTTGTCTAAAAAGCTTGACCTACAAATACTTATATTATATTATTTTTCGAAAATACAAAGCATTTTGAGAAACAAATTTTAATATTTTATTAATTAGCTTAGCAGCAACTTATCAAAATATTTAAATTAACTAGAATTATACAATACATGCATGCATCTTGAAAACTTGTTTCGCCTACTCTCACAAACGCTAAGTTTATGTCTTACAGTCTACGTAGGTGTTTAATATACTCACTGGCACACATCACTGGTATGGAAATCGTCGACGGGCGTCCGTCTGTCTGCCGCGAGGTGTAGCAATGTCTGTCCACTACGTAAGCGCACGTTCCGAAGCCTGAAGATCGCTCGCCGAACTAAACTTGTCGTTTCCTGTGAATAAATTTAATGCAAACTCAATTTACTTTTACTTTACTGGACCTAATTTTGGGACGCAGTTCGCGTCTTGTGGTAGGAGAAAGTCGCAAAGAAGGGGCATACGTGTATTCGAATACACGTATGCCCCCCCCCCCCATGCGCCATTCTTCTTACGAATTCACACTCTCTCTCCTTCTCGACAGAGAGAGAAAGTGTGAATTTGGTCAAAATGAAAATCCAAGATGGCGGCTAAGAAAATCATATTTTTTTTCATCATGGGTATCGCCTTCATGGTATTCGAGGGTACTAAGCCGATAGTGAAGTCAAAATGAAAATCCAAAATGGCGGCTGCGAAAATTTTAAAATTTTTCGTCATGGGTATCTTTTTCATGGTTTTCGAAGGTGCTATAAAGCTGATAGTGAAGTCAAAATGAAAATCCAAAATGACAGCGATTTTGTTTTTGTTTTAAATCATACTTGAGCAGGAACTTCGTTCTTCTGGGGGTTCCTGACCGCACACGTATTTTTGTGTAAAGTTTGAATATTTATAACTAAGTATACAAGCCGTGCAGCTGATGGTGGACAACGGAACCATCGGGCGCACGGCATCGGCAAAAGTGACAAACTTCCATACAAACTTTAACTCTTTGAATGCCGTAATTAGAGACACAATAGAAAGACAATTGCTTATGTCGAACTGTGTAACTTAAGACATTCAAAAGGTCTTCTATTTAACCCCCTTTAAACCCTTTTAAGAAAACAGTTGTCACGGAGATAACGCCTTCGTGTACTTAAATTTTATTTCCATCAGGGTTGCTACACACTTGTTCGGGAAAAAGCCGCTCGGCTTAGCTCCAAATGCTCACCTATGCTCGGCCCGAGCCGATCCGAGCATGATTCAGCGAGGGTAAATGCCGAACGCAGATTACCGATCGGCACGAGCCGAATGAAACAAATTTATAGCAACCCACGAATGTCGATAACCAACACGTTTGTGAAGTTTCACAAGTTAATTAAATTATACAAAGTTAAATTAAATTATCGGCTGCCACTTCATAATTAAATAGAGAGATGTATGAATGTAAACGAAGCAAAAGGAGTATGTAAGAATCGTAGCAGGTGGCGTTCTGTAGTTTCTGCCATGGAAAGAAGGCGTGAGTTTATGTATGTATGTATAATCGTACTAACCTCACTATTCCCCGCATTCTCAAGCAGCCGAGCGGCCACGGCGACGAGGTACAGCGCCGTCCGCACATTGCCCTCGTATTCGTCCTGCAACATGAACGTGCGCACCAAACTCTACGCGTCAATACTCGCTACGTTACACGGAACAGATAGCCATGATTGTGGATTGTGAGTGAATATACTGCCCGACCGATGACTTAAAGTTACAGTATCCAACCGTTAAGTTACAGTACCCAACCGTTAAGTAACAGCTAGATGAACCGACGACCTTAAAAACGTGGTTGGGACAGACTGAATGCGGAAAGCGGAGGACAGGTTGTTGTGGCGCAGCCTGAAAGTGGCCTATGTCCAGCAGAGGACTGCGATAGGCTAAGTTGATTGATTGAAGTAACAGTACCCCACCTTAGAGATGCACAATAAGGCAGGAGGCTACTATGAAAAATAAACATAAACGAATACTTATTTTAACCTTTTGAACGCCATTGTCACATATACGCGACAAGCAAGCGCGTGCCCTGTACGCCAACGACACAAATATGTGACAAAAAATGCGGTGCACTTTATCACGAAGTAAACAATTAAATCATTACTTTTGTGTGTTTTTATTTGTATACCTTAAATATTTAAGCTCTTGTCCATATTTAATTGCTTGAAACGAATTAAATTATACCATGGATATAGAGAAATTTGATGACAAAAAAAGAGAAATTAAACGTTTAAAAAGTGTGGCTTGGCGTGGAGGGCACGCGCGTGCGTTTATGCTCTGGCGTTCAAAAGGTTAAAGACCCCTATCATACATATCCTAGTTCAGGGGTCGAGACGTCTATGATGTTAAATGTACCGAAATAAATTACTATTACTATTTTAAAATGTCTTTGACATATCTCGAGACCCTGGGGTCCCGGACCTTTGGAAGGCGTACGAGGGGCCGAAGCCAACTCGCAGAGACCCCTTAGGCCATTTTAAACGATGAGTAGGCACCAACCGACGATTATCCCTATATGCACTATCCAAGTACACCCAAGGACAACCCCCGGTTGGTGTAGGACGGACTATTGCAGAACATGGAAACAAAACATATTGGGCTACAGGTTTAGGTGGCTGTGGACTGGTTACCTAGAACTATGAAAAGACTATGGCTCCTGTCGGACCAATATTTTATATACAATACACAGATGAAATGACACGGGGTGACTTGCACATTCAATAATGGGCCTCCCGAAAACGGTCGCTAGGGGGGCAACATGTCCTGAGGTGCTTATGAGGAGTGGAGAGGTATCCCACGGCCATCAGGACAATCCCGGAAGTACGGTCAAGATCCTTACCAGCATCTTACTGGAATACTTCCTTCCTCCGAGCACCTTTGCTCTTGCGAATCACGCCGGCCAGGGCCAGTAAAGGCAAGAAAGAGGTAGGAGCTCTGTTCCTCGTCAGTCTTCACTCCAACCGGCCAATAAAGCAAGTCAGAGGTGAGGAACAAGACTTTTCCCGGGAGATAGGGTCCGTGGGGGTCGCTACTGCCTAACTTCTCGCCACATCCTGCCCTGCGGGTTCATGTATCTCTCTTAGTCTGGCTCCTCACCCTAGGCCTGTTTCGGCAAAGTAAACTCTACCGACACAGACCCAGGATTCAGAGTCCGCAAGCCCCACAACGACGCGACGTTAAGGTAGAGATACGGCGGTGGGGATATTACTATTAAAGATGTTACTTAAAAAGAAAACTGGTGGAAAAATGGAGAAGTTACACGCTTTGGAAAAAATCTTCTATCCTTGACACGCAAAACGGCCATTGTACTGAATGGTACGAAGTTACTATGGTGTTCCTCATTACTGTGTTGTGACGTCAAATCACAGTAGTGCTGTCTCTCTCTAGCATAGACTTTAAAACGCTTAGATCTTCGCCATTTTTTGAGATGTTTAAAGAATTTAATTTTACTGTGACTTATCTTTTTTCTACGTTTCGAGAAATGTATTTAATAAAGCCTGTAAAATATTCTTTTTCGCCTATTTTTGACGTAAGGACGTCAACTGCGTAGACCAAGGCGAAAAAAGGATTATGCTGTACGTCCTTTATAACTCTATCTCTCTAATTAATTTATCAATTGATATCATATTGATATATCAGGTTTATCAATTGATCAATGACGGGCTGCTGAAACAGTTGATCGCGAGAACTTTCCGAGTCGATAGCGGAAATCCCATCACGATTTGCGTCATACCTATAATATAATGTGACAAGGTTCTAAGTATGGTTAAGGTTTTCGTAAGTCAACCGTACGTACACTGCCACAAGGATATTTTGGCGCTCACTTGAAATGTATTCAAAAAACAAGATGGCGGAGTTAGTTCCACTAAAATAACCTTGTGGCGCTATATTCCTCCACCGACATGTGACATGAGAAGCAACGTGACAATTCTTACAGAGTAGCTACATACTACTAGGGATTCCGGGTCATGGTTCGCCTGAGGTTTCTCCAGCCGTTTCTTGCCTCTTCGGAGCTCTTTGGCACACGCTTCGAGCACGAAACACACCTGGGTAAATAGAAAATTATTTTTGAATTCAGAATTTCGGATAATTACCATGTTATGGGAATACGAACTCAATGTCATATAAAACAAAGTTCAAATTCCAATGCAACCCTTTATTTAGGACCTTTTTATTATAAACGGTCAATCAAAACATTACTTTGATACAAATTGATAAAGTGGTTAGTTCATAAATTGGCAATACGTGTACTAAATTATCTAAGATTGTGTATTCAAGTATTGAAGGTATAAAAACATTGGGCAACATTGTTGCAGCAACATGTTTTTGTATTGCTTGAAATATGATTCAGATCAAACGGCTCTTCGGCACAATTTCTTTTGCACTTTAACACATGGACAATAAGGTTCATATTTCTTTGATATCGTTGTTGACCGTACAATTGAACAATGATAAATTTAAGTTTTAATATTTACCTGAGCGAGAGGTAATTCAATTCCTATGTGTATCATTTGCGAGAACACTTGAGCAAATCTGAGCAGGTCCTTTGTTACTGAAACCTGAAAATAACAACATAAATATTAGCTTTGAATAGTTTCAAAGAAGACAAATGACCCCAATACCTAATCATTTTCAATAGGCACATATTTAATCAAGCCTCAAATAATTCCCATTTTGCTATCCTAAAAATATTATTAAACACTAATAAAAATGAATGCGCCTCTTTTTGTGAACAAAAAAGTAATAATAATTCGTATTTTGGGGTTCATAAATAAAAAATTGCCAAGTAACTGCGACTAACTTGAATGTAGCGCTCGTATGAAATATTTCCCTTTTTAATATGTCACCACTCACCGTAGGATGTTTTGGTATTTACAACTAGATAATGATGTCTCTATACAACATGTCCCGGAAGTAACGCACAACGTCTTAAGGGGTCATTGTACTCATCATTATGAACAACTTTTATTATGGGACCAAACCTGAAATCGCGACAAAAAAAATCTACTGTTCCCTACATAATAAAGTTCACATAACCAGTCAAAATGTAGGGAATACCCGATTTTTTTTTCGCGATTACAGGTTTGATCCCATAGAAAAAGTTCATATTGGATTATATATCACCTCGTTGTGTTGCCGCAGCGCGAGCGCGTGCCTCCACAGCGCGAGGCAGCGGTCGAAGCGCGCCTCGTCCGCGAACACGGCGCCTCGGAACACGATGGGGTGCGGCAGGTCTGGGCAGCGAGCCCCGAGCACTCTCTCGCGCACCGCCAGGCCTTCCATATGAAGGGCGTGCGCGTTGCCGACTAGTTGTTCTACTTCCTGAAAAAAATAATAATAATCTAATATTATAAATGACTGCCTCGTTGGTCTAGTGGTCGCAAGCGCTACTGCTTGGATTCGATTCCCGGGGCGGGCAGTGTTATTGGTTTTTTTATCTGGAATTTCTCAGTAGCGGCCCGAAGTCTTGATTTGTGCCCTGTTGATGGCAATAGACTCGCTCCCTATTACACGGGACTTATGTTTAAGTCCCGTGTATTTCCGTGACATTTCGCCGGTTATGTTTAACCGGCGAAATGTGGCTGTACTACAGGTGCATCTCTGCCTAACCCTTATGAGAACACAGGCGTGATGTTCTATTATCTTACCTCTAACGTAGTACTCTCTTTCCAGTTATCGTACGCCGGTATAGGTTCAGCTGGTTTCTTCAGTATGAGCCCGTAGCGAGTGTCGTACCGCATCGCCATAGCTCTGTGTAAGTACTGGTACGCCATCTGTGGGTTACGACCTTTATTATTTTAGTAGCCAGTCTCAAAGCTAACTTTCGGGTTATCTGGCATTAAATTAATAAGTCTATTAAAATTTAC
Source organism: Fissipunctia ypsillon (assembly GCA_947568875.1). NCBI lineage: Eukaryota > Metazoa > Arthropoda > Insecta > Lepidoptera > Noctuidae > Fissipunctia > Fissipunctia ypsillon. The sequence goes on along the minus strand of OX387659.1, from coordinate 5,069,335 downwards.
CCTAAAGTATAGGATAATAGGCTAGTTGACAGTAAGAAAAATACCTTTTGAATTTTGTATTTTAGAATGGTAGTGAGCTTAAGCAAATAATCAACTTCGTTTTGTATTTTATTTTAGATGACTTAATATTTTTAGTAAAAATAAACCCATTGGTGAACGTGTTATTCAACTCGAATCAGAGCACGACATGTCACTACTTCCGAAGACACTTTCAAATTGTAAATACTACCGAATATTATAATATTCCGACAGAAATAATAAAGGAAGTCTGTGTGCAGGCAACACTGTAAACTATGCTATGACAGAATACCCAGTTTAGACAATAAAAATAAAATAAATTTGTTATAAACATTAGAATTAGAAAAATTAGCTTTTTTAAAGTTACTATTTTGATGAAGTATTCATATTTTGAGGGAAACAGACCACAGGGAACGTTATGCATCAGTTTCTCATAAACGGTCAACTAGCCTTATAGTCTACAGGCTAAAGCAGGCCCTTAGGTCTCCATAAACCACACACCCTGAGGCAGTAGTACTCCTTGTCATTCGCGAAGGAAGCTCCGAGCAGTTCGTAGGCCTCGATGGCCGACGCTCGGGACACTTCGGGTCGCGCCGCCAACATCTCGACTACGGAAGCCCGCGCTCGCTCGGCCGCGCATTGTAAAGGCGTCATACCTGGAAAAGATTGGGTTTTTACTACACAGTTTTACTTTTGATACACAAATCATTTTCACGTAAAACCACGCTTGTATGCCCAAACGGGGAAGGCGAAGGTGTGTAGTCCACCCACATCCATTTCTATTATTTCTTCATTTATTCTCTTTCTTTTTTGTGGGAAGAAAAAGCAAGAAAATTTAAAACCAAATGTTTCAGTCCCATGTTATAGGGGGCAAAACTACGGGGACGGGGACTGATTAATTTTCTTTGACCACAAAGTTAGTCCACTGTGCCTCGTACTCTCTCTCTACACTCAACGCTCTCTTGGACGCTAATCCTGTCTGTGACGTGTTCGCGGATGAATGGTAGACGATCATGTCAGTCTGGAGTTCTGTGAGTAAATGCTTTGAGTTTGAGTACTGACCATTTTCATTAAAGAGTATCTTAGCCTGGTGGTCTGTGAGCGCGCACACCACGGCCGCGTGGCCGCACTCGGCCGCGAAGTGCAGCGCCGTCGCGCCGCACAGCGCTCGCTCGTCGACGCGGGCGCCACTGTCCAATAAAAACTGTACCTGGTACCAACGAGGTATTGGTTATTTCATATCCTATGCTGAGCATATTTTTATACACGGTGTAATTCATAAGGGAGTCATTGTATTCATTATTATGAACAACTCTCACTATGGAGCTAATACTGAAATCGCAAAAAAAATCTATTTATCTAGTTATGATGTGATAATCTCTACATTTTGTCTAGTTATGATGCAAACAAAAAATGTATTAAGTACACCAGTAAAATTTTTTTTTCATGATTTATGGTTCGTCCGATAGAGCAGTAGTGGCCCAGTGGTAACGAACGCGACTTACGGGTTGTAGGTCGTAGGTTCGAACCCAGACAGGCGCTTTACTTTGTGTAAAATATTTCGTCACCACTTCTCTCAAAACGGTGAAGGAAAACACCGTGAGGAAACCGGCATGTCCTAGAACCAAAAATTCGAAGACATGTGACATCTACCAACGCGCACTGGGCCCACGTGGTGGATTACGGCCCACTCCCTCTCACAGAGAGGAGGCCTGTGTCCCAGCAGTGGGAACGTTATAGGCTGATTATGCTTATGGTTCGTCCATTCGATGAGATTTGGTGATAGATAACTGACTACGATAATCAGCCTAAAATGCTTTTTCGACATGTTACTACGCGGTGTGGAGTTTTCAGCTTTCCAAAACCTTCGTTTAAAAGCAGTGCGTGCTAAGCATTATTGCTCACATAACTTAACATCACGCCTGTAATTCTCGAAGGGTTAGGCAGAGGTGTAGTCCCAGGGGACGAGCCTATTGCAATCAACCGAGCACAAATCCATCGGGTTTTTCCATCAGGAAGTTCACTATTGAGAACTCCCTGATGGAAAAACCCAATAACACTTCCCGACCTGGGAATCGAATCCAGGACCTCATGCACAGCATCATTGCTTATTTAGAACAAAAGGAAACAGCGTGGCGTTTCAATTCTTCTCACCCCACCATCAAATTACGCGTTTCCACAGAAATACCTACCACAAATAGATGTACTATGTGATAATATTCTGAACTTGCAAGTAATTATAAGATAAGTGCGGAGCACATGACCCAAGAACGTAACCCGTGATATATAATGATAAAACGCTGTTTAATTTACATTTAATGAACACGTCAATTACAAAAATAGATTATTTGACTTTGTTTTTTTGTTAATACTTATCAGGCTGTGTTGTCACTGAACATAAGGCTCCTATTAGACCTCTACGACAAATCACTATTAGCAATTCGTACATAATGTTATCAAAGGCCTGAGCAAACCAAATGCGTAAACGCACCGGCTGTAATGTAAGAAGATGTCAGATCGGCTGCGTGGCGTGTGCGTGGCAACCGGTCTGACATCTTCCGTAGAGCTTTTAATTAAGTATAATATTCTCACAGGATAATGCTGCTGCTCATATTCCTGGCGTCGCGTTTTAGTCGCTATTTTATCATTTAGGAGTAAATTAATAACATAACATTGCTTTATCCTGAAAGATATACCAAAAAAAGTCCGTAGGTGTCGTGGGACACCCGGTTAGAATGAAGTTCCTTTCGCTGTATATTATGTATTAATAACAGAGCCATCCAGTATAGTTTTTAGCTTGCTAAAAACTATACTAGATGGCTCTGTATTAAAAAACAAAACCTTTTAACACTTGAAACTTACAGCATAACGCTTTTTGTTACGTCACAATTTCTGCCAATTTACTTCTACCGCAAGCCGCGTTAAAAAACTTCGTTCCCAACATATCCAATTAATCACTTACCACATCTAAATGTCCCTTATACGCCGCTATCATCAAACAGGTATTATTATACTTGTTGGCTTTATGTATGTCCGCGCCATGCCTGACTAAGTACTTCACAATGTCGAGTCGACCGTCGAAGCAGGCGGCTCTCAGGGGCGTACTTAGTGTCTTTGTGGCGTGGTTCACATTGGCCCCGGCGCGGACCAGGCGCTTCACGATGCCGAGGTGACCAGCCCCCGCAGCGCACCATAACGCCGTGGCCCCTGAAAAACATTTATTTTAAAATAGCTTTTTGTGCGTGGAAGTCGGAAATTATCCCATGGGAACAGACTAACGGGATAAAAGTATCCTTTGTCCTAACCCGAGTCATGGTCTACCTGTGTGTCAAATTCTATCGCAATCCGTTCAGCTGTTACGGCGTGAGAAGCTAACAGACAGAATTACTTTCGCATTTATAATATTAGATATAGGATATAGGTTATTCAATATTGATATTAGTATGGAAAAATGGATGAAGTATGGATTACAAAATTGCCTTAAAATAGTCGAATTCGCTGGATGCGGGAGGCACTTGGGGTTCGCCTATGTCCAGCAAAGGACTCCTTCCAGCTAAATGATGATTATGAGAAATCACTAAGATATGATAGTGTGGCGTAGGTACCCTGGGCTGTCCTATAAAATTCCCTCTGCTGGGACACGCCATCACCAGTGCGGGTTGGTGCAGTCAAACTTGCTACTTGGCAAATATTTTTACGATGGCATGAGCCATGTTAATTTTGTTAGTTTTTAATGCTCCTTTTTTTACTTTTTGTATTTCCTGTGCATGTCCCAAATAAAATATTTTTCATTCTTTCTTTTCTTTCCATTCCAGCGATATCACGGCCAAGCAAGACGAAGATGGTGGGACGAACTTGACTCCTACCGAAAGGACTGGTCCGCAATGTCACTGGACAGAAGTGTGTGGAACAGGGAGAGGTGGGAGGCCTATGCCCAGCAGTGGGACATTACAGGCTAAATAGATAAATGAGCCATTCTTACCTATATCTTTAGTGCCGATATACGAGAGAAGAAAATGTTGAATACGAGTGACATTTATTATTCCTGTCAATAATTAATTCAGGAAAGATGTAAGAGCACACGAACAAAGCCATACGAGATAACTAGCATCCAATCCGTTAGCGATACACAGTTACATACAATAAACACAAGCCAAATGTATGCCCATAAATATTTACATAAGCGCTTACGTAAAATTCGTTAATAGTGTAACGGCTTTTAGCAGCCATTTGTATGTTTCTTATTGCCCCGAGTACATTTCCTGATAATTAGAAGACTATTTTGACAGGAAGCGATATGGATAAAGATACAAAATGTTTACTGAATCATCATGCGTGCTAGGGGGTCTACTCCCTAAGCACGAAGTCCGTACTTTCGGCCCAAGTTTTCGGCGTTTCCTACTCCGTATAAGTTACGGACATAGGATTAGTTCGGTTTCCGAACTAAGAATGAATGACAACATGATTTAACAGCTATCCATACGCCCAATGTTTTTGCCCGTCTGAAAAATTGATTTTGACACTTGTTTTGACGGATCAACTACTTTCGGACGAGCCCGTATCTTCGTTGACGGAGAGTAGACCCCCAGCTGTGGGGACCTCGGAGACAGGTCTTGTGTCCACTCAAGTCTGTAGTTTTACTTGGGATCAGCACGGCGCGTCTTCTCCTTCCATACATCTTGATGTATGGAAGAAGGAGACTCGCTGCGCCTTGTTCTGTGAAGGAGACCGTAGTACCACATGAGCAATCTTTACTCTGTGGTAGTACTGTAAAAAATATGCTATTAATGCTGCCATATAGCTGGTATTTACCGTGTTTGTACAAAATGAGTCGAGTATACTAATTGTATACAAATGCTTACAAGCCGAATAGCATCCATATGAACGTCGGAAGTTGCCCGTTTTGATATATTTCCTCTATGAACCTGGCGATTGTAATTTCCTCAGGTCGAGACGTCGAGTGCGATTCCCGATTGGTCAGGCAGTTTTTGTACACACACGGTTCAATGATGACTGGGTTTTATTAACCCTACATTACTACTCATGTTGCGACGTACAAAGAAACTACTCATACGCCCGCGAGGCGCATCATATTGACTAATGATTTTATTCAAAACCTATAAGTATGATTGATATGTTTTGACTGTTTATATAATTGTGTATATTACTAAAAAGAGAAAAACACAATTTTAAATAATATTTATATATTTTTATTATAAAATCTTTAATCAAATTAATCTTAGGAACAAATTTTAGGAACTTAGGCAATTAAACAGTCTTCTCATTAAAAAAAACAAAAAACAACTTAAGTATACACTTCTCGTAAAAAATAGTAAATTATGAAGTAATTAACTAAAAAAAAAAAATAACAAAATAACAAAAAAAATATTTTAGATGCATTCGATACATACATGAACTTGATGTTCGCCGCAGATAGATTTTTGACACTTGGCGCACGTCATTTTGGACATCCTCTTCTTTTTAGATGTATGGACGGCAGCACATCAAGCTACTACAATCTGTCAAATTTCTTTAATAGATTTTCAACTTTATTGCTATAGCATTACGTTCAAGATTGATTGAGAAAATTTGACAGTTTCGGATAGCTTGACCTGCTGGCGTCTGTACAATAAGAGCAATATCTTCTTTTTTTTGGCGGTGGTGGTGGTACAGAAGAGTCATCGGAAGGTTTTTTCAGGATGACTTCGATATTATCCCGGATATTGTGTTTCAACGTAGGTGCTTCTAGTCTTTTTTGCATCCATTCAGTAGTCAACTGCGTGCTAAGTTTTTTCAAAAATTATCTTCGACTCAGGGGTTTTTCATTTTTTGTTGATATATTATGACAACATATAACAAATGCATTCACGAAAGATATATTTAGCATGCCATACAAAATAGCCACTGGCCATCGGTTAGTCTTTCTAGAGCATGACATAGAGGAAGTCATTTGGTCCAATGTATCTACACCACCTCTGGTCTGGTTGTAGAACATGATCATCTCCGGCTTTCCAGATTCATTATTTATGAGCCCTTTTTCGTGGCACGAAGATAACAGGAACACCATTTTAGCTGGTTTTGGTTTGTAGGAAACCAAAGTCAAAGGGCCATCATAGGCGAACATGGATGTACCAACAGGTCGACTCCGGGTGTTTTTCATTTCTTGAGGAATTATCCGTTTGTTAGATCTTATCGTACCAACAAGCGTGAGTTTGTATGGTTCAGCAAGTAGTGATTTGGCCAGCGATACTGACGTGAACCAACTATCACAAATGTCACGTTACGATTAGTACCATGTATAGGACGGGTCAATTCCTTTACGTACTACTCTCCCTGAGGTAATCCTCCGGTGTCGGTGGCTCTTCCAATGTATGGCAAAGCGTTAACCATATATTTCGAAAAAAAGATAAAACACACCGGTAGTAACTAATAATGCAAAAAAAAACACTAACAAAATAATTTGATTAATAGCGCAAAACTTACATACAAGCTACTCATACGTCTTTGGAGCGCCAAGGGTAGTAATATCAAAAAAACTAGCACACTTACCGTAACGCAACCACCGTCCTGCGACACGTGCTGGCGATGGCTGCGATGTCCTTGAACGTGAATGCCATACGCGCGAAGGATAAAAAGAGAGAGCAATATATCAAAAACGCGGGCGCCTCTGCGACGTAGAGTAGTAATCTAGGGTTAATCACTATTGCTAATAATATCATACAAAAATACATTTCAATGTCACGCATTTAATTTTTCATTAATAACTCATGATAAAACCAACAACCTGAATCATTCGTTTTGGTACCGAGCTACAATCGAGAATAAAATATGAATAAGAACTTCTTAGAAAGTTTATGCCGCATACAAGAGCTGCTCCAGTTCTTCATCACTATTACGATGTAGGAAATGCATCGAGTCACCACGCGCCATACCAAACGTGCAAATCCTTTATAATGCTGGTCAATCGTAAATACGGGGAAACAAAGAGCTTTGGAAGTCGGCCAGATACGTACCAAAACGTTCCGAGAGACGATTTTCAGTTTCTTTGTGTGTAAACTTTCACACATTTCTATATTTAAACCGTGAGTTCCCGACTTAGACAAAAAATGAGAGTCAATGCGCTGTGCGACGGGGGAGCACGTTGGCCGATGCAGGGCGCTTTGTGTGTCTGTGCACCCAATGACGTGCCCGATGCTTTATTTGGGGAAATAACATTTGACATTGGCGTAAAATTATGTTGCACGGAATTAAATGTGTGTTCTGAGAAAGCGGTGGAGTCGTGGGCAGTTATTGATAAGATGCGACGAAAAGTTTTTCTTAAGATTCAGCGATGCTTTTGATGGTATCCAATACGCAGTTGAGTACAAAAGGTGGATGAAAAAAATAGAATTACAAACAAAGGGTGCTATCAAGGGATAAATAATCTGAATACAGCGATGATTACTCTATTAAATTTGGTAAAAAAATATGAATTTCAGTCAATGTTTAATGTTTACAGTTTATTTTGAACACGCATTTCGAAAATCGACTCTGTAGGACTACTTCACCTTCTACTAGAAACTGTAACCATACTGTTGCTGTTTAATCAGCTCATGACATAGACTCATGATCAGAAGCTCCTTTTTGAGTTCGAAAAAAGTCGGGTAGTCGAATCATGACCATATTAAGCTGTAGGCTACAGGCTACCATGGAGGGATCAATCTGAACAGACGAATCTGCACCAGTTCGATCTGAGTGGATGCGTACGCATGCACAAAACGATACGACTTGTTATGTCACTATTTGCTTCAAGTAGTAGTTCGATCCAGCCGTCATAGGTGATCGATCTTATCCTTGAGGCCGTAACATAAGCATAAAACGTAGCGTAATCGGCCTATAATTTACACATCTGCTAGTCTCTGTCAAAATATATGAAATGTTTGTAAGATTTAATTTAAGTACTTTGAATGTTTTGTTTTCTTTTATGACCTCGATCACTAATAAAGAACATGGTTATTAAAATTTTACCAAAATTGCTTGAATTTCCCTTTAAACATTTTTAAACGTTTATTATATTTTAATATTGTTAGGTTAGTTGTTAACTTTATTGCATGCTTTGGTCTACCATAAGTTATAAGTGAAAGTGTACACCAACTTAATATCAGGGACCCAATTATGTAAAATAACCAACTTGTCAATAGTGTATCCGGTAGTGTGTCAGTAGTGTCTCAATGACTGACACACTACCGACCAGGGGCATAGCCTTCACTCTTTGACACACACTGCGATGGGCACCCTTTGACTAATGCCGACGGGCACGTGTAAAGTCTGGAATACACATGCTACTAAAAAAGCATACTTGTTTGCTACTAGGCAGCATGCTCAATTATAGCATGCTCTCCGAGCATGCTATATGACATTTGCATATGACACAGGCCTCAGAAATATGCTTATTATGATGCTACTTGGCTTGGCATTCAAAATGAATGTTACTTTGCGGAATTAATTAAATTATGTTATAGTAGCTCTTTCACCCGCGCCTCTCACCGTATGCTAGTTAGGCCGAAAAATTAAACCAGCTTGCATTTAGTAGCGTAAGTACTTATTCATAAGCATGCTCTTTTCGCATACACGTGCTAATTATATTCTACGAAGTAGCATTTGCTCGAAACTAGTATGCTTACGTGCTACTACGTAGCATGTTATTTTTATTTCGGTTACCGGTATTAATACTGGTTGTATTCAATTTAAGAATGAAGGTACCATTTAAAAAGACCTGTAAACAAAATAAATGTTGTAACCGAAAAAATACCCGTATTGAACATACCGGTTTCGGTCCTTGCCTGGATGAACCTCGCAAAGACGACAGAGGCATGGCACAAGAGGGCGGAGGCCTAAACTAAGCAGTGGGCGGAACAAGGCTGCCGATGATGATGATGTATTTCTGCATGTAGGTATATCATAAAGCTTAGACCTGTCTGGCACTACTAACCTTCAATAACATACTCGTCGAATTTAACAGTGCCTTCTGTCTCAAGTCTGACCGGTGGTCTGAACTTCTCTAAGAGGATTCTGACTGCACCTTCGCGGCCGTGTCGAGCTGCTGCTATCAAAGGCGTGCATTTGACTCCATCGCAGCATACATCCTGTGGACAGAAAATTTTATGCTCAAGGAAGTTTGTGAAGGTGTCTATTTACTGGATCCATATTTATAACGGGCTGGTGTCTGCAACTCTACATCCAAGCGCGTATTACATTTTACTAAACACTCGTTCTTTTTGGTATCCACTAACTCTAAGGGGTCATTGTACTCATCATTATGAACAACTTTTACTACAGGACCAAACCGGAAATCGCGAAAAAAAAATCAGGTGTTCCCTCCCTACATTTTGACGAGTTATGCGAACATAAATGTAGGGAAGAGCTGATTTTTTTTTTCATTTTTCATGAAGTGTCTGTTTGTAAAAGTATTAAACGGTACTTATAACAAAAAAAAACAATTTTTAACATTTTTGTCTGTCTGTTTGTTCCGGCTAATCTCCGAAACGGCTGGACCGATTTTGACGGGACTTTCACTGGCCGATAGCCGATGTTACAGCGGGTAACTTAGGCTACTTTTATTTTACAAAAATAATTAGGGTTCCGCGCAAAAAAATGAAAACCCATGAAATGATGAACAATAAGTCGCATTTGAAAAATTCTTTTTGCATTTGGTAGCCCAAGCCTCGAGAATAGTTAAAGGCTATTTAACATCACGCTACGACCCTTAGGAGTCGAGCAAAAAGAAAAAAGTCAGAAAGAACACTAAGCGAAAACGAAGTAATAGCGCGGGCGGGCGATTCAACGCGACGGGTCGGGGGACGAGAGAGTTTTATTAAAATGTGGCTGTTATTTTAGTATATTGTGTATCTTACGACCTCCACGCGAACGAAGTCGCGGGACACAGCTAGTTGGGACATAAAAGTAAACCCTAGGGACATGTTTACATATTGCATTTGTTGACATGTGCCATTTCATGTGTTTATGTTTTGTTCACACAAAAACGTGACACTACCAAGTTCATCAACATGTCATTAACCCACATCTTTGTATGTAAAAAAACAAAGGGAAGTGTTTTTTGTTTACGTAACATACTTTGTATTTTGTCTAGAATGGATGGCTATATGTATGGGGAGACCAATGAAACAATGGATGGACTGTGAGAAAGATGATATGGCTGGAAAGGTGGTGAATACCGAGATGGCGACTAATAGAGAAGTATAGAAGAAAAAGGTATGTTGTGCCGACCCCAAATAGATTGGGCTAAGGGCAGGAGAATGATGACTTCTCTTGGCTAGAAATTTTACAGATAAAAAGTAAGCAATGTTTTCTCCATATTGATACAAGCTTTAAACAGCAAGTTATTGGACTATATTGTACACATATTTCATTGTTTATTTTTTCAACCTGATTTAGGGACGCCAAAGTAGTTTGTATGCTACATATTTTTCAGTAAGTGAGTCTTGAAAAGTGAATGAAATGAAGTTTTCTCAAATATAGCTCTTTCTCAAGATACTCTTTTATTTCTTACTAGCTGTGCTGTGACTTCGTTCGCGTGGATGTCGAAAAACAACTTTCCTATTTGAATCGGCTTTTGATAACAATTTCATGGGTTTTCATTTTCTTGCGCGGAACCCATTTTTTTTAAATTAAAGTAGCCTACGTTACTCCTTATAGCATCAACTATCTGTCAGTGAAAGTCCCGTCAAAATCGGTCCAGCCGTTTCGGAGATTCGCCGGAACGAATAGACAGACGGGCAGACCTAGACATTTTTTTTTTAAATTTAATATTTATTTACTGTACAATCAATCTACCTAGCCTTTTCTCAACTATAAACTCGCTTCGCACACTTTCTGCGGCTGTAAAGTATATACAGTGCATATAAAAAAAAACTATTTTTTAAATTTTTGTTGTCCGTCTGTTTGCACCAGCTAATCTTCGAAACGGCTGGACCGATTTTGACGGGACTTTCACTGGTAGTTAGGTGATATTATAAGGAGTAACTTAGGCTACTTTTATTTTAAAAAAATAATTAGGGTTCCACACCAAAAAATTAAAATCCATCAATCAATCTGCCTGCCTTTTCCCAACTATGTTGGGGTCCGCTTCCAATCTAACAGGATGCAGCTGAATACCAGTATTTTACATGGAGCGAATGCCCATCTGACCTCCATAACCCAGTTACTGGGTAATACGATATCCCTTGGTAAGATTGGTTGTCAGACTTACGGGCTTCTGACGACCCGTAACGACTGTCAAAGACCCACGAATGACAGCCGGGACCAACGGCTTAACGTGCTTTCCGAGGCTCGGAGGAGTCTCGGTATGTAAAGATGGTCACCCATCCACGGACCAACCTCGGCAAGCGTAGCTTAACCTGATAGATCGACCCGTGTGGCTGTTATAACTAAGCCACGAGCTCCTCCAAAAAATTAAAATCCATGAAATTGTCAAATAATAACTCTGGAACTAAAAGTTGGATTTGAAGAAATCTTTTTGCATTTAGTAGCCCAATTCTCGAGGATGGTTATAGGCTATTTAACATCACGCTACGACCCTTAGGAATCGAGCAACAAGAAAATAGAAAGAATGCTAAGTGAAAACGAAGTAATAGCACTGGCGGGTGATGCAATGCAGCGGGTCGGGGACGAGGGAGTCTTATTAAAATGTGGCTGCTATTTAAGTTTTTACGACTTCCACTGGAACGAAGTCGCGGGGCATAGCTAGTTTGTTATAAGTATCATATAATATACTTTCATATGCATTTGGTAAAAAGCTGTTATTTTGATATTATAAACAGACAATTTAATTTTATTTATTTGTATAGATGTATAGACTAGCGACCCGCCCCGGCTTCACAAGGGTACCCCGTTCGCTACCAAATTTCACAGGATCACCTGCTGAGCTAATCTGAAGATTGCCTGAAAATTTCATCAAAATCGCTCCAGCCATTTTGGAGTACATAGGGAGTATACATACATGACATACAAACATCAATTTTTATAGATATAGATAGGTAGATGACCAATGCCTAATAGGAGAGTTTTAGCATTGATTTGGATACATGTATGTAACTTTGATGTTTTTAATTAACACATTCAGTGCCTAGCACCCGACTCCCGGGTCCAACAATAATTTGTTTGTGTGCCCACAACCCGGCTCCCGAGTCGTACATATAGATAGCTTTTGTTGACATGTGACCATGCCCAGCACCCGCCTACCGGGTGCAAATCAAAACATGCCAACGAACAAACAACGAATTATTGTTGGACCCGGGAGTCGGGTGCTGGGCACTGAATGTCTTAATCATTTATTTATACTTCAGTGAGCTTATTCATCAGGTAAGCCTGTTACAAGTGAACAGTGTCGACATGGCTAACCATGTAGATAGTAGCATGAAGATAGAGCAAAATACAAAATATTTACTCATTGACCATGAAGTCAATAACTGTCCAGCACAGTTGATTCATTGTAAAGCTGATTAAAGTGGTGAAAACATCAAACGAAGTTAATGTAAACAGCTGTTAGTCATGAACGTAATATATACCTAGCCTACCTAATCTACCTAGTTTATTTCTTGAACAAAAAAACACGCCCAAGGAATTTACTTAGACTGCTTGAAATAAGGTAAACATATTTTTGCAACATCATTATGATAACAATCAAGGCAAGGCAATATGTGTAGTAATTACGATTTAATTAAATAGACGAGCGACCCCGATCACCGGAGTCTTTCGCAACAACCACCACACGAACTCAAGGAAATAAAACTGGCAAGTGGTGTCAAGGTTACGAAAACGATTTATGTGCGTTACGACGCAAAATCGCATTCCGCGACGCATAAAAATTGAATTAATAACTCACACCGAACGTATGTAACGCGCAAAAGGTAACGCGCCGTCAATTTGTACGATAAAAATAGAATCATCATTCTCATCAGAAATAACTAATGACTTTTAACATCATGAATGAAAGGTGCTTATCAGTACTTACGCTATTTAATAGGTCGTCAATTTCATCTGTGTTTTTCTCATATAGTAAAGCGTAAAGGGTTAAAGACATTCCATCTCTGGCAGCGAAAAACACCCGTTCTCGCAAGGAGCTAGTCACATCTTCTAACATCAATTTGTCTTCCATTATCTAGCCACTGTTCTTTGTAACACACAGTTTTATTTCATCAACACAACACGGGCACGTATGTCTATTTATTGATAAATTTATAAAACAACTCAGCAGCAAAATATCAAGTCAACTTTTTTCACAAATGAAAAACTGGCGAATAGTGATGCGCGTTGTGTATGTATGTTTCAATATGCGAGACAAAATATCAACTATTGACCAGTGCAATTTTGCAAAAATGCAAATAATTATAGCAAAAATCGATGTGTTTTCAATATCAACCACAATCGCCTACGAATAATTTTTCCAAGTCGCATTGGGTACACCACTACATTCCACAGATACAGAAAACCGTATTTTTTAAATCATTTAAATAAATGATTGCATTATTTTAATTATTTTATGTTTTATTCTTTTTTTTAGGTCATTTTGTGCACTTTTATTGTTCAAAATACGAAAAAATAATACATGAATAAATGAAATTACTTTGCAATGTTATAAAAATAAATTCTGATATTCCTGCCACGTTTTGTCCAAGGTGGAGTTTCTTGACCAATCGTAATGTAGTTTTGTTTTTTTAGTGTGTTCCAACATCCGCACACTAGGGTATTCAGAGCATGAAAAGTTCTCGCTCCAAGCACGTTTAATTATGTGTGATGTTTTGTTTATGCTAAAGTTATTCCAGAATCCTATCACAGCATATAATTTTTTTTTGGCATTTGTTTCATTGTTTAGTTTTGACGTGTAACCTATTACTTTGATGCTTCTCCTTTATTTACAAAGAATTGAATAAAAATCTGTTTAAAATCTCTCTAATAATGTCGAGTGGTCAATGGGAAGTTGTTGGGAAGAATAAGAAATCGCAGAATGGTAAAATTAAAACTAAGGAGGACGAAAAGAAGGCTGTAAAAAATGGGCCGAAACTTGAGGACGTCGGTGGGTAACTTTAATTTTGCTTACAACACGGCTTTTTACTTGTTTAGTTAGAAATTCAATCAATTTTCCTCATTCTTCTTAATGCCATGGTTTTTATATGAAACATACTTGTTCTGTTATTCATTACTTACAGTAATTACGGTATCTATTTAAAAACCTTTCTACATCATTATTCTGTATAGCTTCATAATATTTTAATGAAGGCAACGGCAAGCCGGATCAGCACATCAGCCGACAAATATTACTAAGTTATTTATAAACATACTGATGTATGTACTTATAAAAAATATTAAACATTTCTCAGTCAAGCATCTACAGTAACTATTTCCAATAAAATGCTGTGATAAGTCGGAAAATATTTGACGTCCTATGTACAGCAGTCTTTGAATAGGTATCATTTAATTTTTAACCACTTAATTTTAAAATGATTTTATTTAACTTCATCAATTAAAATGAAACAGAAAGAAATAAGTATACAAAAGGGTAAGTGTACTTACACAATATAGAAAAGCAATTAAAAATAAGTTCACAAATTTAATTACTTACCATTTCAAATTACACAGCTCGTATGTCTTGTACCTAATTGCTAAATGAAAATAACTAAAACAGTCTTCACTTTTCAGTTCCTCACTCTCAAATAAAGTCATTCTATTCTGGCATGGAGATTGATGATGAGAGGAAACCTCAAAAAGATAAAAAAAAAGAAGGTGATAAGAAAAAGAAACAAGACAAGAAGAATGCTGAGCCTCCCAAACCTAAGCCCCCTAAGACCATTGAGGGAGCTCTTGAGGCTGTAAGTAACTCATAAATATTTGAGAAGACCTATTGAAAAAATCTAGCTAACTACTGCAGTTTCACTTGCATTATATGAGAACTATTTTATGTATCTGGGAAAATATGATGACCAGTTACATTGTTTCTGCGGGGGAACATTTTTCAGCGTCATTTGTAACAGTTGCAGTAGTTAGATGTCCACCTGATCAGCATATCATTTTTATCATTCCCTTGCACAGTCCCAATTTATTTGGGGTATCATAAATTCGTAACTTATGTTAACAATTTTATGTAACAGATACAGTTTCGATTTTGAGATAAATACGTAATATTCTTCATAATCGTGACAAAATACACAGTAACAACCGTTTGTCCATATGTAAGATAATTGAAATGCTAATGGAAAATGATTACACAATAATATATCACTATTTATCCTTTGATTCTTAATTTTACCAGACTGCAAAGAATGCTGTCCCTGTGTCCTATGTGATTCTTTGTTATATTTAGATATGGTTTTAATAGGAAATACATGCTGTTAACTCAAGTACTCTAAAGAAAATAAGTACATTATGCAGCCACCATGTTCTTTATAAACATACTTCTTGTTTCAGATTGATGCTGCAGAGCTAGCCAACATAATCACAACAAATAAGATCCGTTTCTCGAACGCTCCTCTCGTATGGCTAAAAGAAGTAGCAGCTTTCCTCAACTCCAAGACTCAGATAGACGTGGATGACCCTACGTTTTCCTCGTACCCTCCCCTGTATCCGCTGTCTAGTGTCCCCGAGGAGATCAGGAGATCTCTGGCTGATGTGTTGCAGGATGCTGGCAAAGCAAATGCTCAGCTGTTCTTTGATGTCACTCTTACATCACTTGCGAATGATATGAGCAGAGGTTTGTGTAATAATATGCATTATTTTATTTTATACTTTCACTTTTATCTGAATTTCATGGTTGTTGGTTTCTGTGACATAACAAAATTAAGTACGATTTATGATTCACGAAAGAGATGGATAGACAAAAAATAATGTTGCTCGTTTTTAATGTGTATTTAGTAAGTTCAAAACACACTTGGTAAGGCAATAATGGATTAGAAGTAGTTGCAAGATATTTGCTAAGTTACCTGCTTGGTTACTTAGCTCTTTTGTTGACCGTGATTTTTATGTAACAGATAGTAAATCATACACTTTTATACTAATTTAATCTAATCTAACTAGCAGTGGCGCAGCTACAATTATCATTAGAGGGAAGCCGAAGAAAAAATTGTTCAGTTCTCTTAAAATCAGACAAAAAATTTCAGTTTTGTAATGATTTTAATCTGATGACCGTATTAAACTGGTATTAAATATAGGTAATGTGATGTAATACACAATTACACACACAGGTGTACCATATTAATTGGCATTAAGAAGAGTGTGGTTCCGAAGGGAAGCCGATAGGAATTAGGTTGTATGAAGGCTGAGCCCCTGCTAACTAGCCTGTATTGTCCCACTGCAGGGCCAAGGCCTCCCTCTCCCTTTTATACTACAAATGAATATTCTTTTATACTCTTAAAAACATTATGATACAAATATCTCCCATTCCAGGTCAATCTGTGAACGGTCACAGGTTACTGCTGCAAATGTTAGCACAAGACTACCCAGAGTTCTGCGTCACTTCTATACAGAAGAGTGCTAGTCTCCGCAACTCCTACCAAAATAGGCCGCCTATTGGACTCTCCTTGCTATGGGCTTTTGGTCAAGGTGGTAGCAGTGATTTTGCTGTTGGTCTGAAAGGTAAATCACCAATTTTTTTTTAATATTCGTTGTTTGTAACGTAATCAGCAATAATTCGGGTTACATAAAAAAGAGATAATAGTGAAATTACTTGAGGCATATGCCAAAATACTGTTTTAGGTCAAAACTTGTTGAGATAATTTGTTATCTCGCGTCATTTTGACACCTCCCAAGGTAAAGATGAGATAACTTTAGATTTATTAGTTAAAAGTATTGGTAGGTACGCGTTCCTAAAATATTAAATAATATATATATGGATATTATAAGTGATCTGTATTCAGTTTTTTCTTCTCGCGTGTGGTGTAAATACTCAAAGTGCCAGTCATATGTATTTGTATTTAAAAAAATCCTGATTGATATGGTACAAACAATATTAACAGTTTTATAATAAACCAGACTTAGATAATAATTAACTAACCACCCAGCTCACATAACGACACTATAACTATGTGATTAAAAACACGTCTGGGTGTATTCAAAATATTTACTAACTTTTTACAGTATTTGGTACTTTAAATTTGGATTTACTGGATGTTCCCTTTCTAGCTTGGCAAGACCTGTTCCTTCCCATCATCGAGTTGAAGAACTACTCTAAATACGTAGTAGGATACCTGTCGAACCTTCTAGACGAACACGGAACCATGGACAACACTAAAGTTAGTCAGGATCAGCTATTCGCCATGATTGACATGGTGAATAACAAGAGAAGTGCACTGCCCAAGGATCTGTCAAGTGACCTTATCAAGCAATTAAGTAAATATAAGGTATGTGGATTATAGTTACGTCACACGGGTGCTCCTCGGATATACAATTAGGAAGAACCAATTAACGGAGCCAAAGGAAATGTTTTTACAGGTTACAAAGTCTTTTAATTAAAAAAACATCAAAGTATTACAAAATATCCAACATCTAAAACCGTTTTCCATGCATATAGTAGATATTTATTATGTAGTGGCATAATAGTATCTTAAATTTCAGGATATATATTTCAATAAAAGCAATAATAAGCTCCAAGTGACCTTCAATCAACTAATGAAGAAGTTGCCCAACCAGTACCTGAGTGGCCCATCCTTAGACCCGTACCATAGGGTTCTCGTAGACTGCCTGGTCGATTGTCTTGTGAGAGACGACTCGTGCAATGCTACGTGGAGACAGCTGTTCCATCGGTGCAGCAAACAGTCTGCGACATTACTTGATTATATTGGTAAGTTTAATTTCATTTGCACCCTTCATTTGTTATAACTTTATAACAAGTGCTCTGCATACAATAATATGGAATTGGCTAACTACATTAGTTGAGGTTTTTGTATATAAACATGTAAATAATTATATAATGATTTTGTTTTCCAACTAGACACTAACTGGGCCGAAGTCAGTAAGAAATTGAGGCAGAAATCGTTAAAAATGTCTGTCTTGCAATATAAAGAAGTCTGCGGCGAAGCTTTGAAAGGCAAGAAGAAAGATGAGACTGTTGTAAGAACGAATAAAATATGCCAGGTAAGCAGCTTGCCGTATTTTGCTTTCATATTATATCTAGCTTTAGATCCTAAGTTCCCAAAGTGGTCCAGGTGGACCCCCAGGGGTCAACGCAGGCAACGCAAATATCCGTAGTTCTAATCTTCACATTTTTTGTCGAGTTTTGGGAATATGGTAGAAATGTAGCTGCAGGGGGTCCACCGGAACCAGCTAAATTTTGAAAGTGGTCTGTGAGAAATAAAGTCTGGGAACCTTAGATGGAGATTTGCGGAAGCCGAAACAAGTGCCGAATATTAAATTATTATGTACGAAATTCATCCAAAATCGAAGATTACCCTGTACATTTTTTCGTGGAGTAGTTCTATAATATGCAATCGCATGGAAGATTCAGAAATCAAATTCAAATAATTTATTTTCTCATCACAAACAATGGCATCTAAATCGACTAAAAAGAACCGTAACTTTGATGATGTACTACACTATTGAAGTCAAATGTCATAGGTATCTTTTTGGGATGTTGCCAGCAAACCATTTTTATAAAGTGTAGTCTTTTTTGTGTAAACCACATGAATTATTGTTATTTAAATACCTAATATTTTTTTTGGTATCCTGTTATATTAATTATAATGTGATCGAGATAGTATGTAAACGTTACTAAAAAAAACGATTAAACTATGGCTTCTGCTGAAGTCATCCATAAATAAATAAAGTTTTCATTGTCTAATACAAATATGATAATTTCATTACCGTAATATTCGTTTAATGAAAAGTATAAATATGCAAATTTTTCTAATTGAGTAGAGTGTTGGATTGTGGTATTCTTTTTTGACAATATGGTAATTAACTTTTCATAGATTGTGGCCACCCTAAGTTTGGCAGTAGAACACTGAACACTCCTTTAGTAATCTGTGCAGTAGAAAAAAACGAGTTTCGTTCGAGGACGACATATTTTTTCACTGTGAATCTATTTTAATTTTCGTAGCGTATTCATCATTCGTTGAAGGTAATTATAATAAGAAAACTGTAATATGATTAAAAATATGTCTCTGACGAACCAAAGAACGGTAGGCAGGTGTGCGTAATTTTATAAATGGTTTCCGTGCGCAAATAGTGAATCAATTCAAAGAATCGCGCAGTTAGCTTGTGAATGGAAGTTGAAAAACTACTTTAGGCGTTGTGAAGTGTACGCGGGCGTAGTGCTAACAGTAAATGTTGATGTGTTACATCCGTTACTCTGCGGGAGGCATTTCACGCAAGCTGTTTCCATTTATGTGTTTGTATTTAAAATCCAGGTAAAATCAACATCGTTAACGTGCATTTTCTAAATTCTCTTATTAGTGCTATTCCAATCGGACTTAATTTTTTTGAAATGTGTCCTACTGTGTTTTAGATGATAAGTTCTCATAAACCTTGGGTTAATTTATTTTCTTCTTTAACTACTTAAGTATTGATAGTTAGTGATAGTGCTACTGCTACATATTGTGTCCGCCCATATGACGACCAACTGACCGAAATTTTAGAAATATTTTTCCTAAAACCCAGGAAACATAACCATAAAAAGTCTCATCCAAACAAAAATGTGTCTTTGATTATTTTCATAATTTATTTAGCATACAGGTTGGTTCATATTTACACAACTGTGAAACAGTTCTGCATCACATAGTTAATCTTTTGTTAGTCTTTCATTATCAACCATTCAATAATCATGATTATTCTACAATGATTTTTAATAGAAACAATATTTTTTTTATGCTTTTTTGCATAATCTTCATCTGTTGTGATCAGCTGTACAAAATATCAATAGCCAAATGTATTTTTCAATCATATTTAATTACATTGAATTTGTAGGCTTCAGGAAACTGAGTTAGTTGTATTATTAATATTTAAAAACTGAAATCCAATAAACTAAAGATAATTTTTGTTCCGAGCAGGCTGCTCATCAAAAATCCTTAAGAACTCTTCAAAGATCCTTAAGTCTCACATTTAAGGCTGCGGCACAGTCCATCAAACTGAACAAGTTTCTCCATGGCACCAACATTGTAATTGCGAAAATTTATCAACTGTCCCATACAAAACTTAATAGCTACTCGACCCAAAATGTATGGAATAGCTGATTATTTTTTCGCAATTATAATGGTGGTCCCATGGATAAAGTTGTTCAGTTTGATGGTCTACATGACACCGCTCTGGTACACGCTGTATAAGTAGTTGTTTCCCTTGGATACAAGTAAAACAGCATTCAAGAACTTGTAATTATTATATTTTACTAGCTGTCGCCTGTGACTTCATCTGTGTTAAGGGGAAAGCGCTAAGGTAGCCCACATAATTCTAATTTTCATACGATTTTTGCAATATGTAGCTCAGTGTCTGCGTGTATGTTGATTAAAGTATGATTTGCGAATGTTGTAAATATGTCATAATTATAATCAGTAATACAACTACAATCCTCAAAGGTCAAGATTTCATGAAATAGTCATCCTTAGAATTACTTGGTCTTAGAGAGTTGTATTGATCATTCTGCATTGGGCATTCTGTAAATAGATATTTGTTACGATTGTGAATCATACAACCTAATACTGACCTGCAAATAGCAAAAAACGTATGAAAATTTTAATTTCGCGGGTTAACCTGGCGCTTTCGTCTTAATTTTTTTTTTATTAATACAAATATCTTGGATGAAAGTAGCCTGAAGTCCCTCTCCAAATCCCAGGCTACTTATCTGTCAAATTTAAAAAAAATTGTTGGTGTTTCAAGCGTCAAAAGGCAACAGACAGACACTTACTTTCATATTTGGTTTGGTTTCATGTTTGGTTGTATGGTTATGAGAACTGAGCTTTTGTTTACTATTATGCCAGTTTCAATTTTAATAGCTATTTGTGTTCCTATCCAGGATATTCTAGACAGAATGACAAGCACTAGAAGGTTCCCTTGGATCTGGGCCAGTTTCTTCTTGCTGGTTGGTATAGCTGGGTTGGTCTCATATGATGTCTCCAGAGCAGGTGGCAACTTCCCAAGTAAGTTTATTTAATTATTTACAGTTGTGGACATTTTATTAGGTTACTGATAATGAAGTCACTATTGGATAAACAAATTGGTTTTACTTTTGTATCAACTTTTAGATAACAACTTTGAACGACATAAAGTAATAGCTTTATTAGTAGGTTTAATGATTCATACTCAATAATCAAAATAATTGCACTTCCCAATAAAAATCTATTTAGGGCAAAACTTGGGTAATCGGTGATAGTTTTGTTTTTTAATTGTAAAATTCGATTCATTGATCTGATTATTTTTTAAATTTACTGTGATACAGTAGACAAAAGAAGCTTTGCTAACTTATATCTAAAAATGTGGCAAATACTATAATGATTGAAAAATATACATTTATCAAGTCAGTAGTAACTTGGTAATAAAACACATATTATCTATCACTGAATAGCTACATATCACGGATTAGCCAAGTTTTGCCCTACTTATCGTAAATTTGCTCTATTTCAAATGTACTAGCCGCTGGACAAATAATTACGAATGCAGAACAATATGTTTTCAATTTTGAATTTCGAACCCGCCTATCCTTTGGTTACTTTATCCTACGTTTTTTCAGTCAAAAGTGCATAATTTATTTCAAAATCATGGGTAAAAAGGAAAGTTGTGATCCATCAACCTGGAAAATGATTGTATGAATGTGATCGGTCATATAAAAAGATTGCTGATCATATGGGGTGCTCAAAAACTAAGGTGTATAACGCTGTAAATCATGTCAAAAAATTCAACACTAATATTCTTCGAAAACCTAAATCTAAAAAATCAACACTGTGAAGATGCTTTGGTTGTTCGTTCAGCGAAGACTGAACCATTTAAGGGTTCTGAAATTATAAAAAGAGAAGTTTTTGGCAACGGAGGAGTATCAGCGCGTATAATACGAAGACGTTTAACGGATGCAAAGTTAATTGGAAGAATCGCCCAGAGAGTACCACTTTTCAAGAAGGTGCAACAGTACACAGGTGCAGGTGTTAAATAGACTAGGTTCTGACGGTAAACAGTATGTGCGTCGGCCGGCTAAGCAGGCATTGAATCCAAAGTTCACGAAAAAAGTAGTAAAGCATGGGGGTGGAAACATAAAAGTTTGGGGATATTTCTTAGGGCATGTGTTAGGCTAGTTAAAAAGATTGAAGGCATTTTAGACCAATTTATACAGGAAAAAAAATTGGAGGGTACTATGCTTCGTTATGCTGAGGAGACGTTGCCTTTAGTTTGGACATTTCAACATGTTAACGAGCTTAAACACAGCACATTCAATGAAAAGTTTCTTAATGATCAACAAGTCACTGTGTTAGATTGGCTTGCAAACAGCCCTTAACCGATTCGTTGCGGCTCCCGTTTTCGAAAACTTCGAACAAATATTTCCGGGCACGCCTGTCGTGCGCCATAGAAGTTGATGACACGCCTATTGTGCCATTAGCCATGTGTAAAAGAAAATGTCCTTTTTATGCTTTTTTGATTTGAAGTGTGCGTAGTTAACGGCTGTGATGTGTCTTGACACCCCGTATGTAACATAGAAATGATTTTCCTTTTTTTTAGAATTAAATCGAATTAGTTCGTGAGCGATCGCGATGAGTGCTATTAGAAAGTATTTTTCGACAACATTATTTAAAACCCACAGATTAAAAAAGAGTGCCATCCACAAGTTAAAAAAGGTTGTCAACTCCTAAAAAATTCAAATTCACAAAATATCCAGAAACGAAGGTTGTAGGCATGAACTACTTGCAAAATAATGAATATTTTGCGCTGGATAAATCTTTAAAAATGCAATTTGAGCGAGTTATACCGACTTTAATAATGACACGACTCGCGTGTCATACGCCACAGAAAAAAAAATCGATGGCACGCCTGGCGTGCCATCCGCAACGAATCGGTTAATTCAATCGAAAAAGAAGGAAGAAGTAGAGTGCGGCTGCTAAAAGGGCAAGTAATTTGAATGAACTGTATGCCTTTGTCGAATGATGGAGCACTATTTCTGTTGAAACCTGTAAAAATATAGGAAATTCCATGCCCCGTTGCTGCAGAGCAGTTATTATAAGCAAGGGTCATCCTACAAAATATTAATGCTTAGTTTTGTAAGCAGTGGTAAAGCCTATATAGGTAATAGATAATACGGGCTGGTGTCCGCAACTCCACGTCAATGCGCGTATTTTGCGTATAAATCCTATATAATAAGCATTGTAAATTTCATTAAATAAATTCTGATATTGTTTAATACATGAAGTCATTTTACCCATTCCTAATTATTTGTCCACAGCTAGGAGGTTTCGAATAGGTAGTTCAAATGGAGACCATAGTAGAAGTCCAACTATTTTGCGTATCTTGTACTTATGTAGTTTTAAAGCTTATTAAAATTGATGTTAAACCATGATGTTAAAAATTATTATCAGTAAATTGATACAAAAATAACCACAACTTGTTTATCGAAGACGTGACTTCGGTATCAGTCGTTCCTAATTATATGTCCACAACTGTATGTAATGGACCCTTTTTATCTCAATCTTGTCTGGTGGAAAGTGATATTTATGAAACTGCACCCCAATTGGATATCACACTACACTCAATCACAATCTGACGGACTTTGAATGAAATTGTTAATCCATTGCTTAATGATTGAAAAATATGTCTGCATTGACATTATAAATCATTCCGTGAATGTTATTGAATTGTCAAAATGAAAGGCATTGCCATTGTAAGTGTGTTACGCAATTAACCCTCTGATTTTTAAGATGATGTAGAGATCTTTTACTCTAAAACTGCATGCCCCCCTCCACTGCTTGTTGCATACACTTTTCAAATGTTTGTAAGTATAGAAATTTTAGCACAGGTGTGCAGTTTTAGAGTAAAAGATCTCCACTTAGGTATGTTTTTAGCAAAAATTCTCCATAATCAGATGTATTTTGGCAGGATGAGAGTTTTGTTTGATTTTAAAGCTTTTCCATTGGGAAATCTGTTTTTATTAATGAGTTATCCAGGCTATGAAAAATCTGGAAGCTTATTACTTACTAAACTAAGCTACCCTGTTTATTTAGACAACCATTATTTCAATTTACACCACACATACCCACTCATAGACTCACTCGTCTATACCTGAAATCGGAATCTGAGATAAATAGCAAATTTAGAAAAGCAAGCTCAATGTCATACACAGGGTTCAAATTTCATTGCATCTATTTTAGTTTTTTAGTACTTTTTTGTCGCAAACCGTCACTCCAAAACCAACTTAGAATGCCTAATGCTGAAATAGACAGTTAAGTGAGGATGAAGTATAAATTATCTGAGATTACGAATTCAAGTAGGTACCAAATTATTTTTTTTATAAATTCGCTAGTTTTGTCTTATTGTATGTACACTACCGCTCAAAAGTATTTGGCCACCTAGTAAAATACATTTTGTAAAAGTTTGATTCAATGAAACTGTTTATTAGCATTTTTAAACATAACAATAATATACTTTTTACAAAGCTTCGGCAACCTAGCTACTAATTTTTCCAATGCTGTCTTGGTTATCTTATGCCATTCGTCTTGCAGTTTTCTCCATAAGTCTTCCTGAGATGTAGGACAACGTTTCCGCACCTGTCTATCCAGCTGATCCCACAATAGTTCTATCGGGTTTAGGTCTGGGGACTGTGGAGGCCATATCATGAGTTTCAACACCTGTTGTTGTTCTTTTCCTTTTAAAAAGTCCTTGCATAGTCTTGACGTGTGTTTCGGGTAATTATCCTGTTGAAATATAAATCCCGGACCTATTGAATGGGTTCCAGAAGGCACTGCGTTATTCTCCAATATCTTTTTATAACACAGACCCTCCGCCGTGTTTAACTGAAGCTACAGTACAAGCGTCATTCACCCTTTCGTTTGCTTGCCGCCGTACGAAAACTCTTCGTTTGGATCCAAAATTTCAAATTTTGATTCGTCCGTCCAGAGGACCTTTTCCCAATCTGCTATTGTCCAGTTCTTGTGTTCTCTAGCCCGATTAAGTCTCTTCTTTTTGTTAATAGTTTTAAGAAGTGGTTTTTAACACCGCTATGCATCCCTTAAGTCCCGCGTCACGGAGTCTTCTTTTGATTGTGGACACACTGATTGGTTTATCACGATCCACATTAAACTGTGCTGCTATCTCCGGTGCAGTTAATCGTCTATTCCGTTTGCTTTTAATAACTATACTAAAATCTTCACTCGAAGTTGTGGCTCTCGGTCTGCCTGAACGACGTTTGTTGCAAATTGTTCCTTCAGTCGCAAATTTCTTAACGATGTAGTCAACAGTTTGCCTTGGTATCTTCTGCAGTCTTGAAATCTCACGATTACTTTTACCGGATTTATGAAGGCCGATTATTATGCCTTTGATTTCTTGGGAATATTCCTTAGTTTTACCCATTTTCTTCAAAAAATAAAACTCAGAAATGAAAAACAAGAAATTTTTGATTTTAAGTACTGAGCTACGGAGAGCGTGTTTTCTGGTCAAACGACATCAGATAACTAACGTAATAAATATTTGGAATAGTTATACTACATTTTAGTTATGTTTATTTCTCAATAACTAAATCAAAACAAAAAATTTCGACAATATCATTATTTTGGTTTTATGACCAGGAGTCGGCAAATAACAATAAGTTGTTTATGATTTTACCGTAGATAAGTATTTGGCGGTGATATACAAACGATGAAACCTAATTTTTTTTAAATGTATTGTTTGTATCTTAAACAAAATGCAGGTGGCCAAATACTTTTGAGCGGTAGTGTACCAAAATTCTGTTATGTTGTACACATACAAGAGGAGAAGGAGGTCTTTTGGTGCCTAAAAAGGCCTGTACAACTTACGTAGGGTGTTCTGAAAGTCTTGAGATTTAACTTTATTTTTCAGTTTTTCAAAATAATTGCCACCACAATTAAACTTCTGCATCCTTATAAACCAATCACTAAAAATGTCTTTCCATTTCTGTTCAGGAATTTCCGCACATATGTATATTGTCCTAGGCTGAAAATAAAGCTTCTTCGTCCCGAAATCTTTGCCTTTTCAATTTACTTTTCACGAAAGGAAACAGTCCTAAGTCACATGGCGCCAAGTCTGGGGTATAAGGCGGATGTTCAAGAAGTTTTAAGCCGGCATCTCCCAAAAATTGGCATGCAACGTCAGCACGATGTGCCGGAGCATTATCATGATGAAGATACACCAGGTGCAGAGTTGTGACTTTGGACGAATCTTCTTGAATTCCTGAATAAGTTGAGGAAGGCAGACAGTGGTGTACCAAGCAGCGTTTACAATTTTCTGCTCACGGAGAACTACTTGTTCTATAATTCCCCGAATACCGAAAAAAACCACGATCATTTTCTTTTTTATCGACTTAGATTTTTTTACTTCAGTCAGAGTTTCTTCGCCTTCTATCACCCATATTTTATTTTGCTGCTTTGTGGGCACGTCGTAATAATAAAGCCACGTTTCATCGCCCGTGACGATTGAAATGATCTCTTTAGATTTTCCGTTTTCAAACTTTGCAATATTTTTTTTACACCCATTAACTCGCTGTTCCTTTTGTTCATTGGTAAGTTTATGTGGAATCCAAAGAGTACAAACTTTTCTATAACCTAAATGATGGTGAATAATGAATGTAACGCTGCTGAGCCAATCTGCAGTAAGGGCTATTTGGCGGTAGGTTATTCGCCGGTCAGTTTAAATTAAATTTTTAACTGCAGAAATAATTTCTGGAGTAACTGCTTCCGCCGCGCCGGTCATCCTGAACGCGGGTCGTCTTCTAGGTTAAAACAGCCACGCTCAAACTGTTTGTACCATCTGTAGACGGTTGCACGAGAGGGACAGTCATCACCAAGAATAGGCTTCATTTCTTCTAGACAGTTTTCTGGACTTAATCCACGTAAAAAGATATAACGCAAAATTGCGCGATATTCGATAGTCGTCCACGAAGCCATTATAGTGAACTTGTTCGAACACGATCTGGGGCATTACTGAATGTAATCAAATGACAACTGACACTAACGTATATCATAACATAAATAATCAAACTACGTGCTCGCGACGGCCATTCGCCTTAGTATTATTAAGTATCTCAAGACTTTTAGAACACCCTACATATTTGTTAATTAAGTATGAAATAAGCTTATAATTGTTACTAGCGCCCGAGACTAAGTCCGCGTGAAATTTCTTGTTCTTTCTCACTTTTTTCTTTTTGCTCGGCTCGTTAGGGTCGTAGCGTGATGTTAAATAGCTTATAGCCTTCTTCAAGAATTGGGCTCTCAAATCCACCTGGTAGCTCCAGAGATTAGCGTGTTCAAACATACAGACCAACAAAAACAAACTCTTCAACTTTATTATTAGAGCATTTAAATACTCCTTATCATGATAAGGAGTATTTAAATGCTCTAATAATAAAGTTGAAGAGTTTGTTTAACATCATGATGTTCGTAATCAAAAACAATACAATGCCATTAAAAGGTATTAAAAGAAAAAACAAAATGCTGTGTTCTGTCAGACACAACAACGATCCAAGATGTCTGGTTAGAAAGTTCAAAAGTGAAAATATTGAAGATTTAATTATGCTAGGAAATCTATTACAGCAATAATCTACTATGTAGTGAAATCCAGCACTTATAAAAAATAAAGGTTTCCGAACATCTTCGTTGTTCCCTCGATACTAAGGATCCGCTACCACATACGACGCGTCTCCAAGAGTCCAAGCTATGCGGTCTTCTGCAGTGTGAATATCGACTAGTGCTAATCCAGCAAATTGTTTTTATTTAAAAACTCAATATAATATGGTGTTCGCTCCCGGTAAACAATTTTTAATCTCTACATTATTAATATTAGAAAACTTTGTTGTCTTCATGTATGAAGCTCAACATCCAACTGAGCAAGTAGCATTGGGCGTTTCTGTAACGCTTTAAAATGTTCGTCCACGATAATGTTCTAACGTGCATGTATTTCCATACATTTTATGGCCCACGATAATGATATCTTCAGTTAGAACTTATAAAAGAGCACATTTCTTCTTCGAGCTTCGTCCAAAGCCATCAAAATTCCATTGACATCCGAATTCGTGGCTCCCTAATGTAAATTACACGTCCGTGGACTTCCGGTGTCATTTAGACTGAGACCTGAATAACTACAAAATAAGCTATTGTACAGAAGACAGAATTCCTCCGTAATGAATGGCATGTTCTGTCACATAGCAGGAATGACTGTATTATCCGTACTCTGTGGTGTTATCGTGCCAGATATGACCATGTTTTCAAATGTAACATTGTTTGCATTTGATATGACGGTGTTATAAAATACAATAACCTATGGCCTGTGTTGCATATCTTATAATCTCAGAATAAATACGAAAGAAAACAGGTTTTGATACTCCATTAAACTTTGTAACCTTCAACTTGATATTGAATAAAAACAGAATATGGTAGATAAAGTCGGTTAAACAGAGTAGTTGGTGATTATATACCCGTAAATAGAATAATGGCCTTATACCTACATAGAATATAAATCAATGATTTTATTTTCCTGTTTCTTAGCGTACACGGCTACATATCAAGCTATACATTTCCAGTATAAGTACAGAAATCCTATACAATGCGAGATCAGCTTATACTAGAAATGTATACCTTGAAGCCGTGTGTATCTTTAATATTACTAATAGATTCTACTGGCAATGTTTATTCCTCGTTCGATGATAGTTAGTTTATTTAAATCTGCCTATCTTTCTTGTTTGAGTTTATTAATTCAATTAAAAATTAGAGTGGTGTAATTAGTGTTAATATACTATGACCTTTGTCGATCCATCCATGGCAATCATTCTATTGTGAACTACGGAAAATTATGGCGAGACGTGTATAAATGACGTCATATTTCATTACTACTTATTTATCCCGGGGGCCAGCCACCGCCTCTTAAGCAGTATTATTTTAATCTTACTTCATAGTGAGAAAGAGATGGAGGTATACGTACTGCATAGCTTCATCTCTTTCTCACACTAAGAGAAAATAATACTGCTTGTATTATTTTCTCTTAGTGTGTTGGCCCCCACATACTTTTTCTGTTGTAAGCTCTCACTTCCAATAACTAAAATGTTAGTTGATATTAAATATGCAGTGACGCAGAATATCCGATTCGCAAAAGTACGGTTTAAAGAAACCTGGACATATTCCTTTTGCATCACCACTAAATGCATTTTGCGTTCCAAGTTAAACAACAAATTAGGTAATATTTTCCCAATTAAAGTAAAAATAAATGAACAAATTCTTAACATAACACTTCTGTTTGACAGGGAGCGCAACAGGCCGTTTGCTAAACGACCTAGGAGCCTTGGAGCACAGTCAGCGGGCTTGGCAGAAGACTTTATCAACGTCTGCACGCGGGTATCTCTGGCTTGAGACCAACGCGCCAGTGTACTATACCCAGACTGTCGAAACATGCACACCTTATGTACTCCTCTCAAGAGAGTTCGTCTACTTAGCCGCGAAGAAAATAAGCGTGTTGTATCTTAACACTGTAGACTATATGGCTGAGAAAACCCCGGTAGTGCTAGCAACTATTGAGCAGTATGCACCGGGCCTGGTGGACAATGTGCAGAGCTACACCGCGAGCGGTTTTGAAACAGTCAAGAAGTATTCCAATGACTACTATCAGCTGACGACAGAGTACTTGACAACTAAAGTTTTTGTGTGAGTATATAATTATTATGTACATTTTTTTGAATTAAGTTCTTTAACGCGGCTTGCGGTAGGAGTAAACTGGCAGAAGAAATCGTCACGCGAAAAAGCGCTGATACTCCATGCGACTTTTTTTCAATTCTTTTTTGACTTTTTCTTTCTTTATTTTTTGAATTTACATTCTCTCTCTGGTCAAATGTAAATCCAAGATGGTGGCTACGAAAATTTTCGAATATTTCGTCATGGGTGCCATTTTCATGGTTTTCGAGGGTGCTAAATTCGATACTGAGGTCAAAAAATGTAAATCCAAGATGGCGGCTGCGAAAATTTGTTTTAAATCATACGTGAGAAGGAACTTCGTTCCTGACGGGATCCCCCGACCGCACATGTTTATTGAGTATTAGTTCGAACGTTTAGTCGGGTCGGTACCTATCTGACAGTTACTATACCACATCGAGTATTAGAAAAAGTTCGGTTTTGAAGAGCGGTTTTTCGTCTCTTTCACTCACACCTGTCTCTTTCCAGTAACGAATAATCTATAATTTTTCGGCATTATCATTGTTGTATGCTTTCAGAGTTTTTATTTTTATTTTTAGTTGGTAGAAGTTCCTAGTGGATTTTTTTTGTCACCCTGGATTGTCTGCTAAAACTTTATCATGATAATTGCAGCTTTGGCCTAGCAAAGGTTGTGAGGCTCCCCTCGTAAGGACACCATCAAACAAAAATTCTTTTACTTTCAGATAAACGTAGTTTTGCAATATTTGCTGATCCCTCTTAAAATCATTTATAAGCTTAGTTAAAATATTTTTTGAGAATGGACAAAGATGAGAAACTTTTGCATAATTATATTGTAACTATTTTACAATCAGAAAATGGACATGTGTTAGCAATCAAGCAATTATCAGTAAGAAGTCAAAAGTCATCATTTTATTCATGTGACTTTGTGATAATAGTAATTTATCATTACTTCAGCCAAAGAAATTGATGATAGCAGGATGATGAAAAAATTTAAACCCAGCATTAGCGAAAGTGTTAAAGTCGTCATTGTCAATTATGTAAGTTTGCAACTATCAACATTTGTCGGTTTTTAAGAGTTGCATAGGATGATATGACATGATGCTATTTTCAAATTCTCAAGCGTTGTTTAGTCGTAGATTTTTGTTAATACATACTATAAGATCGTTGTTTTTCCATCTGTAGCAGCCTTTTCTTCTTTTTGGGTGGCAAATCAACAAATGACTTCTCCCGCTCTGGGCGGAGCGGGAAGGCGTATCAGACTTTTACTGACTAAATAAAACCCACCCGTGTTCCTTCAGTTGCCTTTGCCAGGGGCCGCGGTAACTCTTTCGAACATCCCGCGACCCTGGCTGATCTGTAGCAGCTTGGAGTCTAGATTTGTGCCCGGTTGATAGCAATAGGCTCGCCCCCTATCACATGAGACTTAAACATAATTGGCGAAATGTGCGTGAACTAAGGGCCTTACCACACCTCCGCCGCGAAACCGCATAGTGTTCCGATACTCGAATCGCGATTCCAGTTGCGGAACACCATGCGAGTCAGTTGAATTGAACTACTGCGGTTTTGCTGCTATGGTTGTGCGGTGGAGGTGTGCTAAGGCTCTAAAATATGCCCGACCCTTCGGAGAATTCAGGCGTAATCCTATTATGTTGTTGAAGCTTGCAGACACGGTTAATCGAGTATTTTAGTCTCGAGACTGACACAATATCTCTTGATTTACAAAACATGCGCCAGTATCGTAAGCAAGTGTACGTTTAAAAGCGTTTTTAACTGTCGCATAGTGAAACTTCTAATCAGGTGATTGTAACGTAACAATCCAATATTTATTTTACGAACTACCTTGTAGGATATTAGATAAAGAATGCTGTTCTCCGTATTTGTGTTCATTTAAATTCCAAGGTTATTATTGGAGACGTTACAAATTACTCATTTCAACTGATTAGAGATGACTAACAAAAATGAAAAACACAATATTAGGAAAATGTCTGTTAAATTGAAACAGTCCCCGAAAAAGTACATATTTAGTTAAAATATACTTAGGCCCAGTTGCATGTTTAGTCGGGTTAAATGTATAAATGTAGTTTTTAAACTCCGAGATATGTAACTAACATTTTAACTCTCCTTACGCGTTGCGCCACTAAAAAGTAACACCGGGTTAAATAACCTGACAATAGTGATTTTTAAGTTGGAACA
Source organism: Fissipunctia ypsillon (assembly GCA_947568875.1). NCBI lineage: Eukaryota > Metazoa > Arthropoda > Insecta > Lepidoptera > Noctuidae > Fissipunctia > Fissipunctia ypsillon. Next base: position 5,037,302 of record OX387659.1, on the reverse strand, counting down.
TTGACACGCAAGTGACAAGGTGAATTTAAGGTGACATCTGAAATTCCGTGCCTTTTGTAACTATGATTTGAATATTTTTTGGTAACATAACATAACATCACGCCTTGTTTCCCCGAAGGGTTAGGCAGAGGTGTACCTATTATGGTACACCCACATTTCGCCAGTTATGTTTAGTTGTGTTATATTTTTTGGTAATACGTAGGTAAATACACTCCCGGACACCTGAATCGAACCACCCTGCATATTTTTGTTTAAAGGTATCTTTTTAAATAATGGTAGTACAAAGAGAAAAAGTGGTTTTGAAGCCACTCACTAACATTTCCGGTTGACATTGTTCCAAACTTGGAATAATTTCGAAATCGGAATACAAAAAAAAACAGTTCAATTGCAATAAATCGTCTTTTCGCGTTTCCCATGGGCAAAATTCGCTCGGAATTTTTGAAGAAAACAATGATTTACACAGTGAAAACTTTTATCTTGTGTTACCTCCAAGAGCATTAACGACGTCCGTCATGCGGTTCGGCATGGAATTAATTAATACTACTATGACCTGCTGTGGAATGTTCTCCCATTCTTCCAAAGTGACAGTTTTCAGCTCCTGCAAAGTTTCTGAGGCTGGTTGGTTACGCCTCTTCAGCTCATCCCATAAGTACTCTATTGTATTCATATCAGGGCTTGTTGCTGGCCATTCCATTACTGCGATACTAACGTCTCACTGGTATTCTTGAACAATTCTTGCAGTGTGCGCCCTTGCATTATAATGCATAAAAATGAAATCCTGGCGCACAAGCTCAGTATATGGCATCACATGAGTCGCTATTTTGTGGTGGCAACTGTGGTCCCGTCACAACCTCTATGCCAGTTTTTCCTTCGGTGGAAATTCCGCCTCCGACTTTCCATGACCCACCGCCATACTCATAACTCATCTTTTCTTCAATACAGCATTGCTGAAAACGTTCTCCCTGTCTTCGGTAGACTTTCCAACGTCCATCATTGCCATACAGCATAATCTTGGTTTCATCCGTAAAAAGAACCTGGAGGTCTACTCCGAAGCAATAAATCCGAAGTATCGGCCGTATGTTCGTACGTTTCCTACTACACTTCATTCTATTTTTTTAGGTCGGTTCGGATCCGAACGAACTTCATGTTGACGTTTGTTCAAAGAACCTCATTTTGACGTTTGGTCGGAACCGAACCGACCGAACGAAGAAGAACAAAGTCTATTATGGAACATCCGAACATTCGGCCGTTACTTCAGATTATCGCTTCGGAGTAGACCCCTTGGCTCCGTTGACGTCGAGTCCAATGCAAATGTTCGCGTGCATACGAGGTTTCAGGCCGCGTTCTTTCGAGTCTCCTTCTATGAGTTCGAGCGCAAACAGTCACTCCATAAAAATTTCGAAGCAATTATTGGACCTGTGCCGAGGTCAGGTGACGATTAGGTATGCAGACTGGTGGTAAAGATAAACCGATCTTGTCGTGCTGTAGTGACCCGGTTTCGTGGTCCTCCTGGACGGCGGGCGCACGAAGCCGCCAGTCTCCATGTATCGATGTTAATTAATTATTTGAACGGCAGAACGACTTACATGAAGTTGTGCACTTACGTTTCGCTGACGTAAGCCCAGACTGAGGTGCCCCAGCTTGCACGGCTACATCAGGTACAGTAGCCATAATTTGAACGTCAGAATGGATTATAAAAATAAGGAAAAGCAAATTCGGTTCTCTTTTTATGCAAAACAATACTACGAGTATTAAAACGAAAGACTTATAGATGCTCTAATCAAAGCTTATTGCTTCTTTAAGAGCTACTAAACTCCGATATTCTTCTCTCTTTTAAATTCGTGAATTCAAATTTGGAACAATGGTGATACCGAAATGATGGCCAGTATGTCAACTTCAAAGCTGCAAAAAAAATTCTCTGACTTATCATTATTTTCGATTTAGGGGTCCGGGGGTGTAATAACAACCAAAGCTGTTTGATTGAGAAACACCAATAAAGCCACCCTGTACATAAGCTCACGTCTTTTCCCCGTAGAGAACCATATTCTCCTATAACAATTTTGAGTTTTTATTACACACTAATTAGTATGCTATCACGTTTTCAGAGGAGAATGGGCGCCCGAGATCCTGCAGAACAAAACTGAATCCGCTCTCAACGTCACCCGGTCACATGTGACGTCATACTTCCACTGGTTCCGGGAACAGGTGCACATCTACTCCAAGATACCCTGAAGAGTAACCCTCCACTTTAGTGATAACTGTGCTACACAGACAGAGGACTGAGTTTATCGTGTTATTTGTGTTCATTTTCTACACTTTTTGTGACAGTAATCAAAATCGATCTACTTAACTTAGAATTAATTAATTTATCATATTGTGTTCATTGACCGAATTGTAGCCGTTTCCACCAAGATGTAAAAATATATATGTCGCAGTAGGGTGGTTGTAACTGTGATATAGTTATACCCTTAGGGATATAGCTATATAGGTACTGTAATATAGTTATATGAAAGCGGTTCATAACTGTCGGAGTGCCCTTCTTTTGTTACTGGAACCAATTTCAACGTAGCGCTCGCCGGCCGCTGCCGCGGCACCGCTCGCTCGGCTCACACGTAGTTGGTCACAGTTCTAACCTACCCTATTTGGTTGCGAGTGCCCTAATAGCTATATTACTAGATCGTGCTCGTATCATTGTTATATTCCTAGTAATATAGTTATGAACCACTTGCATATAACTATACCTCTAGGGATATAACTATATCACGGCTACACCCATCTTACGTACATGCAAGCAGTAATGTCTATAGCTGTATCTATGCTCAAATAGGATTATTCGGTCAATTCAATTAATACAATGTCAAAGACACTTATTTGGTGAATTTTGTGTAAAGCACGATGTTTAACCATCCGTGTTCGAATCAAAAATCATCAAATAATATTAACATACATATTAACACATACACTTCACATTTCCGTTTTACGTTTCCATTTTATACAAAGTTTGACTTTGCACAAAACGAACACAGTCCTCTGCCTGAACGTGTCCTTATCAAACCTATTTTATTTTTTAATTATCTATCTGTTTCCTTCCTTTGTGAAGAAAAATTTAAATCGAGTACAATACACACAGCTAGTGACTGTAACAACGATCGGACATATTTACACTACGAGACGAACTGTTCTTGGCACACATTGATTATGGAGATATATAATAAGTGTCTTAACAACAAATCTAATTATAAGATTGGCCGTTTTGTTGCCATCCCATAGATCTTGTAACTAGTGCCAACTACTTCAATAAATAACTAATTAAATTTCTAAGCACTGTGTGCCAAAAATAGGTAGATTTCAAACTTTTTATTTAAAATCTTCTATAGGTACTTCACTCAATTTATTAAGTCATGCAATAATTAAATCATATCATTTAAGAATATATTTTTACAAAAAATATAATCCATGACAACCATCTATGAAATTTTTAGTATTTATTTTAAATCAAAATCCAGTATTTGAATACATTCCCTTTGATGCATTTAAATAAATAACAGACTGGTGTCGTTTCATAATGAATCATTAAGTTACCTCTTATGTCATCCAAATAACTTCATTGTTCATATTATTGAATCTTTTAACAAATGATATAATAGGGGTATAAGCTTTTTGTAGTATATTTATTTTGTGTTGAGAGATCGTGTTTTAAAGATGTTTTAAAGGAAATGATAGAGGAACAACTAAAATTGCATTGTGTAGATTATCTGTAATTTATCGCCGGAGCAACACTTCCCATAGCAATATTTTTTGTCTTGCGGTTAATAATTTGATCTCATACCATAGTATGATCAAATATCTACGTAATGCTAAGCATGCCCATTTCCAATCTATCAGTCAGCATTTAAAATAAATTTATTTTCTTGCGATTGAAATAAACGTAAGAAAATAATGTATTCACACAAATTAAAATTCCCCATCTGTAAGCATTGATTTGAGTGAATGAAATATGGATCCGGTGGACATCAACATTTAATTTAGATATTTGTTCCTCTGAATAAGATGATAAATGTTGTGTTGTACGAAATAATTGTAAGAAATCACAATTAAATATTGTTAGTGATTTATTAAGCGTTTAATTTATACTCACGTCCCTACACGAATGATTATGCGTGAACATGAATTGCTTCATATTTCATGAAGTTTTCGATCCGTGCCTCGTCCGTGGCACGGTATATCATGTGCGTTACGCCAGCGGAATGTTGTCGCTTTTCAGGATTTCAGCTTGACAGATAATTAGTACCTCATCTCGTGTAATTGTGCCCGAAATCTATAATTTGTGCGTCCAGCCGATCCAAAGATATTCACGAAAAAAACAGATTCCGCTGGAGTAACGTTACCCCAGCGGCATGTTTTTTAACCGGTGGTCGTAGATAAATACAAACTAGCTACTTAGATAGATATAATTTGTGCATAATTGTGCCCAAAAAATGAAATTTGTGCGTCTTGAGGTTTCAGAGTAATTCAAGATGCCGCTGGGGTAACGTTTAGCAAATTGCTGTCCATTTGTACGCACCTGTAGCGCTCAAAATTCAATTATTACCAATAAATATACAAAACAAAAGGAAACTTAGGCGTCGAAGTACTCGTCCGCATCGCTGTCATCCGGAAACGTGCCCAGAAGACTGGCAGCATTGCCACGTTGAATGGCAATGCTAATTCTTTGGCCAAAGAACGAGCCAGCCCTCTGGTCACGTGAATTGCCAATTATTACCAATTTAAGAAGGTTGGCATAATGTACTGTGCGGCCGCTTTTTTGCAGTCATTCGAATTGGTTCGGTTAATCGTGAGATTTCTTTTCCTATGGTTTTTTTTCTTATATCTGAGTAGTTAAAAGGATGTTTCAGCTGAAACTTCCTTCCTTCTATCCTTCCAGGATACACAATTTAATAAAGGTACTAATTATTTGTTGAATCATAATTACCGTCACTTAATAATAACTCTGTCTGCCAGTTTGAGTAAATTATGCGGCCTACCCAAATGTCCTTTCTTTGGTATTGTTCATCGAATCGTTGAGCTCCTGAACTTTTAAGTTGAGCTGTATGATTACCGACAGATGCTTGCACTGACTGCACAGGTCCACTCAATATGTGTGGTTCTTTCCTCAAAAGACCATTTCAGACACCAACCTACATGGTCTTCACATGATCTGACCAAGATTATGTCTGGACTTTAAAAGAGACTGACCTCTGAGTTTCTTTCGGCGTTTCTTCTCAGAGTAGTCAGGTAGGAAACGCCGGCCTCATCTAGCTTAAAAAAAAATGTTTGACGTGTAAGTGTTTGTAAAAACCTACTTACAGAAATAAAATCATTTATCATTTACTCTCTAAGGAGTTAGAATAGAAACATCTAATTTCACATGATGTTTTGAGTTCATAAAAGGTACAAACCACCATAGTTGGTACGTTTCTAGGGTTTCTCATTGAAGCGCAAGGATCGATTTTAGTGTTTTTGAAAAAACGTATCTAATTTTCCAACGGTGTCGATTATAGAAAAAATAAAATTGCACAAATTAAGACCCACCGTCGTAAAAAAAATCGTAGTTGTATGTCATACCGTTTAAGAGATACAGCAATTTGCTAAACGTTACCCCAGCAGCATCTTGAATAACTCTGACACCTCAAGACGCACAAATTTCATTTTTTGGGCAGTATTATGCACAAATTATATCTATATAAGTAGCTTGTTTGTATTTATCTACGACCACCGGTAAAAAAAAACATGCCGCTGGGGTAACGTTACTCCAGCGGAATCTTGTTTTTCGTGAATATCTTTGGAACGGCTGGACGCACAAATTATAAATTTCGGGCACAATTACACGAGATGAGGTACTAATTATCTGTCAAGCCGAAATCCTTAAAAGCGACAACATCCCGCTGGCGTAACGCACGCACACCGGTATATCATAATTTTATTCATCATTCCTTTGTTTCTAATTGCACAAGCGAATCAAGAATACACGTTCTGTCGAAAGCGGCCAGAGAGTTGATGGTTGCTATACCAGTCTCCAAATCTGTGCTAAAGACCGCAATTAAGTAAAAACTGGTTGGTGGGGTCATCATCCGCTTTATAGCTTTTTTTTTAACACTGAAAGCAATAAAACAACTTTATATTATTAGATTATGAACAAAAAGGGAATAAGAAAAAGTATGCATCTTGTAATAAAACATTTCGCTTATTTAATCATAATAAATATCTACATTTTATTTATTAAAAAATAATCTATTAGTATTCTCGTAAATGGCTGCTGCTAACTCATCTGTATTTTCTTTCCGTATTGCTGCTAAAATCTCCAGAACTTGTCTGAAAAGTAAAAAAAAAAATTTTTATAGACCAAACAAATGTCGCCTGCATATTTTTTTATGGCTTGTCACGTTATGCGGTCTCTATTTTATTTGTCTTTCTCGATTAGCCCGTCATCCCCAATGTGAATCAATCCATTTTTTGCTAAGGAAGTACGTACAATCAATGGTCCTCCACCTGCAGCATACCTGCACCATTGAACAGGTTACTCATACGGTCAATGAGCGAAAATTGTTAATAATTTTCAAACAAATTCTTATCCAAAAAGTGGGTGCGTGTCACCTTTCCGAACAGTCATTAACATTCAAAATGTTATCGGAAAAATAATAATCATTTAGGTGCAAGACGTGAAAATAACCCTTTTTTTGTTTCATATCATTTTAATTGAGTAAATGATAATTAACATACTTCATTTACTCATACATACGCAGCTTTCTACGACCATGCTATTACAAAAAAACAAAATTCTTCATACTTACATTTCCACTCCACCCTACTGTACATACATAGGTATTTCCCAAGCATCACTGCAACAACTTCCATCAGGTCATTGAACCTATACGCTGCGCCCTCCGGTAACCGGTCGCCGCCTATACATAAAGTACTTACACAATATTAACTGGTTCATTCCTTCCTTTCACCTGACTGTCAGACCCAAGTGAGTACTTCTCTTTCTTCACTGTTGGGTACTTCGTCACCACGTGGCTATAGCCAGCATGCGTCGGCTTCACTTCGCACCATGGACAATCGGTCTCGATCAGAAGCTTGTCTTTAGGTATTTTTGATGCCACTTCTAAGTTTTCTTTTGTTCTCAAGGAGCTGAAAATAAATTAAATCTATATATACCTACTAAGAATAAAGCTGAAGAGTTTGTTTGTTTGAATGCGCTAATCTCTGGAACTATCTATCAGTCGGATTTGAAAAATTCTTTTTGCATTTATTATTAAAAACAACGATCTACGACCCCTGGGAGCCAAGCAAAACGAAAAAAAAAGTCAAAAGGAACGTTAAGCGAAAAGGAAGTAATAGCGCGGGCGGGCGATGCGATGCAACGCGGTGGATCAGGGGCCGAAATTTCACGCGGACGAAGTCGGGGCGCCAATGCTAGTATTTTAATAAAAAAAAGAATATTAAGAATACGGTGACAAGCCAGAAATAAACTTTGTGTGTAACACCACGCCCGTATTCCCCAAAGAACTCGGCAGAGGTGTATAGTAACACCCACAGTTCGCCAGTTACCACCAGTTACCCAGGATCTCACGCTCAGCAGACGCGCTTGCGACCACTAGACCAACAAGGTTTCCCTTATTGGGTTTTAAGGTTTTCAAAAAGTGCTATTGGGCATTCCAAAATGTCAAATTAACTTAGCTAACGAAATTCCGCCGACGTAATGGGAATCGATATCTAAACGCGACTGAATGTACTTGTTTGATCTACATACTCGTCAACTGACCATCCATTAATACCTATGTAAATCCCCAAGTCCAGTATCTTTTGCAGAGCATCTTCTGTTCCGTCAAACGAATGCACGACTCCGCCTACGACACAGTCGCGGTTTTTCTCCAGTATTGCGACCAAGTCGTCGGCAGCCGCGCGACAGTGCAGGAACAACGGCAGACTGAATTCACGACTCAGTTGCAACTGGTACTCGAAATACCTGTAAAAATTTGGTGCCTTAGCTTTGTTTGCCTGCTAATATGATTTAGATACGTCCTACTGGATACCTAATCATTTCCTAACCATTGAAAGTCAAGTAGAATAAAAATCAGACGTCGCCGATATTTTGCGATGTGTAACGCTTTCATGAATGAGTGTCATATTCGTGAGCGTATTAAGAACACTTCTGGCTCCAGAACCTCGTAAACTAGGAATAGTGGTGTAGTAACTTAGACAAATTATAATTTAATCATTATTGGCAGTCTTTTGACATAACAACAATCTATCATACACCTTCACGTGCAAAATAGTTGACATCAGCTCAGTTGCAAAAAAAAAAATACTTTCACATGTCATGATGAGCACAATTTAATTTATTGTTACCGACCTCGGGAGGTCTGCCGACAGCAGAGGATATACAAATGCTTAGTTTTAGTAAATTATTACAAAAAGCAGCTCTTAATCCTACTATCCTATCCTACTAATATTATAAACGCGAAAGTTTGTGAGGATGGATGGATGGATGTTTGTTACTCTTTCACGCAAAAATTACAGAACGGATTTGGATGACATTTGGCACACTAGATAGTTTATAACCTGGACTAACACATAGGATACTGTTTATCCAGATTTCCCTACGGGATCGGGACTTATGCGGGTGAAACCGCGGGGAGCTGCTAGTTTGGTCTAAGATTCATTCATTAGTTCTCATGTTTCGCGTTTTAAAACACACGATTCGTTGCGGATGGCACGCCAGGCGTGCCTTCGATATTTTTTAAAGTGGCGTATGGCACGCGGGTCGTGTCATTTTTAAAATGGTTATAACTCGCTCAAATTGCATTTTGGAAGATTAATCCAGCGCAAATTATTCATTATTTTGCAAGTAGTTCATGCCTACAACCTTCGTTTCTGGATATTTTGTGAATTTGAATTTTTTAGGGGTTGACAACGTTTTTTAACTTGTGGATGGCACTCTTTTTTACTGTGTGGGTTTTAATAAACCATGTTGTCGAAAAACACTTTCTAATAAATAACAAATATGTAAATAATAGCACTCATCGCGATCGCTCACTCACGAACTAATACCATTTAATTCTAAAAAAAAATGGAAAATCATTTCTACGTTGCATACGGGGTGTAAAAAGACACATCACATACCCGTTAACTACGCATACTGTCAATCAAACTTAGTAACATGGGCAAAAATTATTGGTGGGAGACTTTTTGGGTGTGAAAAATCACTTGTTATGGTAACACGCGCAAAACGTAGTGCATACAACAGTATACTGTTGCCCCATATACCCCTATAGGGGTCGTGCCGGTATTTAAAGTACAGTTATAACATTTAAAACAGCTTTCGTAAAAAAATGTAAGTAATAAAAAGTTGGAACTGTGACCTTCAATATATTCGTAATCAGAAGGTTCCCAGGTATGGTCCAGAATAAAAACAATATCGCAATTATGGGAAGAACATGTAACTTTCGGCTTCGTTAAGTGTCTTTTTACACCCGATATAATAATAATAATTTCACACTGGTTTTCCCAAAGAATACTCAGCATAGCTAAACCATATTGAGAAGTCTCCGCGGTAACTTAGGTATCGTAGAATAGTCATTCTCCTCGAATAATAACATTTGTAAATATCAATGAATCATAAACCTTATTTTTTCCAAGTTAAGGTTCTTGATTCTTCGATATTTACAAACGTTATTTTTCGGTGAAAATTTAATTTAATAAAAACCAAAGTTTTTCAGGGTGACTTAGCTGTACCTACAGTACATATTTAAATAAATAAAAAAAATATAAAAATAAAAAATAGCACAAAAGGTTTGTAGCACCTGCATAAGTCACGTTTCCTCCATTTCAAGGGAAAAAAAAAACACGTAGTTAGCCGCTTAAAACAACGTATCCTTCCGTTTACAACTGATGTTTGATGTCAACTAAACTTAATCAAGTCAAAAAAGCATAAAAAGGACATTTTCTTTTACACATGGCTAATGCCACAATAGGCGTGTCATCAACTTCTATGGCGCTTGACACGACAGGCGTGCCCCGAAATATTTGTTCGCCGCCACAGCTAGAAGTTTTCTAAAACGGGAGCCGCAGTGAATCGGTTAAAGCACTTACTTCAGCTGAACATCTTGTTCACAGAAGTTTAGCCTGTCATAGTCGAGTCCACACTCTCCAATAGCCACAACTTTGTCTTTATTCTCCGTTATTAGGTCTCGGAGGCTCTGCAAGTAGGCTTCAGCATCAGGCAAGAAGTCTTTGCACCTGGTGGGATGACAGCCTACTGTTGTATATAACCTGGCTGAAATTAGACCTTTTTTATTTAACAGGTATGTTCACATAAACAGACAAGGAGAAAGGAACAGAAAAATACAAAGGTGTTGCTTATTTCTAAAGAAATCTCTTCCAGCATAGCGATAGGAAAATAGATAAACGAGATGTAGCTACTGTGGCATGTGGGTAAGAGTAGAAGGCAAAATAAAAAAATATTCAAATCATAATTTAAATCTATACAAATAAATAAAATTGAAGTGTCTGTTTGTAATGTCAAAATAACAACTTTTTACTAAATGCATAAGAAAGTATAAACGGTACTTATAACAAAAAAGCAATTTTTTGCATTTTTGTCTGTCTGTCTGTTTGTTTGTTCCGGCTAATCTCCGAAACGGCTGGACCGATTTTGACGGGACTTTCACCGGCAGATAGCTGATGTTACGGCGGGTAACTTAGGATACTTTTATTTTACAAAACTAATTAGGGTTCCGCGCAAAAAAAATAAAACCCATGAAATTATGAACAGACAGTCGGATTTGAACAATTCTTTTTGCATTTGGTAGCCCAATTGTCGACGATAGTTATAGGCTATTTAATATCACGCTACGACCCTTAAGAGCCGAGCAAAAAGAAAAAGTCAGAAAGAACACTAAGCGAAAACGAAGTAATAGCGCGGGCGGGCATGCGATGCAACGCGACGGTTCGTGGGACGAGGATGTTTTATTAAAAAATGTGGCTGTTATTTTAGTATGTTGTGTATCTTACAGCTAGTATAATATACAATATACTCATATACATACTTCTAAATAAAATAAATATCACTAAAATATCTTTAAGTATAAATATTATAATTCTTCTGTACGTGTGTACGTCATTGAACTCCTCCCAAACTGACTGGGCCTAAGTTGGACCGATTTTGATACATTTTTTGTGTGTTTGAGTGGGTGTGCCCGGATGGTTTAAATTCCAATGGTTTAAACACCTGTCAGGTCTGTTAGTGTATTATAAAATAATAAATAGTAGAAAAATACTGTTCTTTCACTCTTCTTTAAAAACCTTACCCTTACCTCTTAACTTCTCTGAAACTGACGCATTCAATAGAAATAGAGAAAAAGCCTTAGAAATGTTGCCTCAGACAAGGAATTGCTCCTGTATTATAGTTATTTGCTACATTTACGTACACTAATCTCAAAAACAGTCAGACACAGAACATCTATCTGTAGACTGTGTAGTGTGGACCAATATTAATTGTTTGTTGGGGGATTGTCCTCAACCCCATAACACATAGTGCAGTCATTCAGCTTACAACCGTAATTCCAAATATTCCAATAGTGACTTACAATCAGACCGTGATAATTCAATTGCTTTGTAACTGTCTGTCAAGGAGCCTCCAGTAATGATCATCTTATCCAGGCCTGCAGCCCAGCTCCGAGCCAACACTAAGTCTAAATCTGGCTCATGTTTCTTTGAACCATGGTACATGCCCTGGTACATTTCATCTGTAAGGTTTGCTCCAATGTCTGAAATATATCAGTTTTTAAGAAATATATTTTTTTAACATTATGTCACCAGTAATTTTAAAATTAAAAAACGCATTTTTTGAGTAAGAACATTTTTAAAATTTTTATTACTTAACAAAAATCTACTTATTTGAATTAAAAAATTTTTATGTGAGTAAATGTTTTATTCTAATTAATAAGTTCACTTTAAGAGGGATAAAAATGGGTAATAATAATTTTAAAGATCAAATTATTATTAAGGCAATTTCCGCCTCACAGCATTCAAAGGTCGATATCTGCAAAATGTGTAGCTAAAGTAATTTGTTTTATTATTATTATTAAAGCTAAGATTCTTCCTCAGTTTTTGAAATTACTAGTAGAATCTAAAACATTTGTTAATATTTTTAAAATTGAAAAAGAAAATCAACTTTTAATCCTAGGAATGTAAAGTTCTCACTTTCTATAAAAAAAATTGTATCTTGCACTAAGGTCAGGAAGATATTTTTTGTATAAGTACACGAAAGGGTATTTCATGATAGTCCCATCGCAAAAAAAAAGAACATAAAAAGCTTGTTGACAAAAAGTGAAAATGTCCCTGAAGAATTTCCCCAAAAATAAATATTCATATCTCCTAAACTATCAAAAATCGCGAAACTTACATGGGGTATTTTCGGATACCCCTAGGTATGAGGAATCTAATTTTTTTTTTTATTGACGTCACTATTAGGACCACCCTGTATAGATCCGCGCGCCGTTTCTCGGATGCTATTTATGCAGTGGGAGAAGTCATTGTTTACCTGGATTAACACTAATAAAATTATGGTACTACTTTTAATCCCGGTAGTACGTACCCGTGCATCATTGTAGGTACCCATGCCATGGGATATTTTCCGACAACCACGCGGGGCAAGCCGCGGGCAAAAGCTAGTTGAATATAGTTGCAGTTGTTATCAATAAACAAGAATGATCTTTAGGATACTGACAACATCAAAATTTATTCTCAGATTATAAACCTTCTGATAAAAAACTAAGACTTTGTTTTTGTTTTTGCTTTCACACCGTAGTGAGTAGGTAAACTTACCAATGTATCTCCTTAACGAAGTCATTCTTTTCATGGGAAATAACGCAGTTAATTCTAAGTGTCTGTAGTAAAGACGCAGAAAAGCTTTTAAATTGAAAAAGTGAAATCAACATCAACTATTTATCTTTTAGGTTATGTCATTGTCAGCCGTACGTCAGCCGCAGCCCGTCAGCGTTTTCATAATGTCTGATTCAGACGTAATGAATTATGGTCAGCTTTTTTTAGCTGAGACTCAGCTGGTAAGAATAGATTTATGGACATAACAAAGCTCAGACCATTGTATAAAACTATGTTATATTAAACTAAACTATACTAAACTTATATTTTTCAGTAACGTCTGTCGGGTCAGGTTAATAAATAAAACACACATTACTAGATGTTTTAGACTGGGAATACACGTCAGATGTTTTCATCAGATTGTCGGATCCGATAGTCTGATCCAGCTACTGGAAGGCGTTGGAGCCCCGAACGACTGAGTTCAGAAAAAGCCTGACGTAAAAATCGGACGTGTATCGAGTAAATACGATTCGATAGTCTGATCCAAGGAAGTATGTAGGAACATATTATATACTCAGACAATCGGAGGACGTGTATTCCCAGTCTTAGAAGTCGATCAACCGTTTTATTAAACATATTGTCAAACAACCCCTGTAAACGCTAAATTTTCTTATCATCGCATATTATTATTACGTCATCGTAATCATTAAACCGTTTTGCTCACACAGAAAACTAAAAATAAGTAGGAACGGTTTATTAAATTTTATAAATTTTCATGTTTTTCCTGATATTCATAGAGCTACTAAAATTAGAAAAAAAACTAGTTTTAAGATTGACTGTAGCTAACTTTATAAATCAAAAGTTTATGTCATAACAAAAAAAAGCAACAAAAACAAAACAACAAAGCATAAGCAGTTTACCGAGTTTTCCTGATAAAAGTCATAACAAAGCATTTGAACAGTAACAATTTCGTTATAGTTTTTTAATAGTTTGTTTTATTTTATTATTTAGTGACAAGTTTGTGTGAATCAAGAAAGTATCAAAGTACATATGTCAATACCAGAAAAGTATTGGATCCAAAATGATGTGAGCACAGAGTGAGTACCGATTAGATGTTCATTGTTTTACAAGTTTAAACAAAGCGTTTTCCTGAGCATTTAAAATAAGTAACAAGTGTGAGAGCCAAGGCCATAATTCTGAAAGTGCACAAGTCGAGGAGCGGGTTTTGTTAACTTTTTAGGTAATTGCGAAAAAAATAAATAGGTACATTATTACGTTGCACAAAGAAAAGTAACATCTTTTCTTCGTGATACAATTTTTGACGTCGTAATATTTTTTGTTACAACCGACTTGTACAAAATAATGGAAAATGTTTATTGGCCTAATGATGTATGCTTTTTTTTAAAAATAAATGTGCCTCTTAAAACTTTTTGTCCTTCTAATGATGTAGATACATACACTTTTTAAAATAAATGTGTTTTTTTTTTTACTTTCTGGCATTTTCTCAAAGTAATTGGTTGCAGTAACTAAGCCCCAACCAAAAGGTTTTTTTTTATAATGTCTACTTAGTATTTTATAGGACAATGAAATGGGAATTATTTGACAAAAAGTAGCACATAAACATATAAAAGATGGTAATGAGTTATCATTCTTAATTCGTTGTAATGAGCGTCCATTAATATTTTTAGTACAACAAGTTGGGAATTATTTGGGGTTCAATTATATTTATACATGATGCCCCTAAATAATATGCATAAATTAATAAATAACAAACCAATCGGAATGATTGCTATCCCTGTGTGCAACATATCATGACTTCTGCTTGCTCAGGCTTGCTGGTTTACTTTCTACTTTCTTACACCAATCCTACTTCAATCAATGTGGCTAGCCTTCAACAAACTCACCACAGTTTGGAAAAGACTAGGCAGATTGATTGGGTCGGTTTCCAGTCCAACCGCATACAGCCTTAGAGCATTAAACCAACCGGAGACGCCATTGTCAGGCGTTCCCCCCTGCCAAAGGTACGAGACCGCCGGTCATAGACGTTATATAAAACTAGTTGCCGCGCGTTCCACGTCATTCAGCAAATCACAGTAGTGCGGAACGACCGTAAGTGAAAAATGCCGAATTGCAGTGTTTTTTCGTGTAAAAAGAGATCGGAAACATCTAGTAAACAAAAGGATAACGTTACTTTCCATCTGTAAGTATTATTTTGTCTTAATATTAACAAATAATGCAATAAATTAGCAAAAAACCAAGAAATATTGTCGGTCAATAAGTGTTGCCACTAAATCGTACAAGATCTAATTTTGAGTAATTTTTAAAGTTGTAATTTATAGAGCTTGACAATTATTTCAAACTTCTATTTAGCATTTGTTATTGTTATTACTGTTTAAAATCTATTTTTTTTTATTTTATAGTTTTTTTTTACTAAACCCTTTAAAATTGCTATTTATGATCAAATAATTGATTAATAAATTCAAACTTTATGTTCCACAAATCTCTTATTATTTTCTCGTATCGTTATTCTTCATTACTTTAAAATATTTGCGGGTCTAGTTATCCCGAAAATACGCAATTTTAATTTAAAAATAGGCCACACTGGAGCAAAATGAGAGTTGTGACAGCAAAGAAACAAATATCGATATCGACTTTATGAGTATGTTATTCTGACTATTAATTTTTCAGATTTCCAAAAGATGCAATGACTCGGGATGTCTGGATTCGGGCTTGTGCAAATCATGATTCGTGGACTCCTAAACGTACTAGTACAATTTGCTCACAGCATTTTGAAGCTTCATGTTTTATATTACTATCTAATAACAAGAGGAGACTAAAACAATGCGCTTTGCCAACTTTGAAATTAGCAAAGGTGATTTTTTTTAATTTAAGCACTAGGTTTTGGTTGTGACTTTGTCCATGTTTGACGTCTCAACTGTTTAAAGTGGAAAATTGAGATGGCGCACTACCAGAACTTTTATAAGATACAAGAAGTCAAAAAAATTATTTAGGGTTAAACCCCTACTTACCTACGCGCTTCCGCATTTTTACGTAGTTTTGTTTTTTTCTGTTGCGCAGACGCTTTAATTGTTTACGCGAAGTAACCACTTATGAACATTTGCACTCAATATACAATGCAAAAGCGCGTATACTCGCGCAGGCCGAGAACAACGAAAAATGTAGACGTGTGCTAGTTAATGGATTTTTGGAAAGTTATTATCTACTTTACTTTTGTATTCTCGGTTTTTTAAAATCCAGGTGTGTTCATCGAGAGTTACAGTAACTAGTAGGAGAAAGGATAGGTAAATATTGATATTTTTTTCAGGTTGACCCAGAGAGAGAAGAGTCTGAACCAGAAACTTCTTCATCTAAAATAAGAAAGGTTGAAATACATGAAGATCCTCAACCTACCCAAACTGGAGAATGCAAAACCACTGAAGATCAGCCCTGTACATCGCCATCAAGAATTAATATTTGTAAGTCACCTACATTGACTTACAATCCACCAATACAAGATACACCAAGGAAAAGAAAACTAAAGCAGCGTCTACAGATGAAAAATAAACAAATAAAAAGACTTCAAACTCAAAAAAGATACTTAAAGAAGAAGGTTGCAGGGCTGCAAGAACTATTAAATGACCTGACAGAAAAGTCCTTAATTAATAAAGAAGATCGTTTAGTGTTAAACAAAATTGGTGTGGAGGAAAAAGAGCTTCTTACTAGACAGCTACTTAAAAGCAAAACTGGAAAAATTCCTAGAAACAAATATTCCCCTGAACTTCGATGTTTTGCATTAACTCTAAATTTTTATTCTCCGAAAGCATACAGATATGTGCGAAAGACTTTTGGAACATGTTTACCTGCTCCAAGGACTCTAACAAAATGGTACAGTTCCATCGAAGGGAAACCAGGGTTTACAAAAGAAGCTTTAGTTGCATTAAAATTACGAGCTGAAAGTAACCCGGACAAGAAAATTTATTGTACTTTGGTAATGGATGAAATGAAAATAAAACAATTGACGGAAAGTATAGCAAGCACTCAAAGACATTATGGTTACGTGGACTATGGATTTGATTTTACATCTGATAATTCTGAAGAAGCAACTGACGCTTTAGTATTTTTATTAGTAGGTATAAATACTACTTGGAAATTACCTATTGCGTACTTTTTAGTAAAAGGCGTAAAAGCTGAACTAAAAGCTCGACTTGTGACACAAGCTTTTCATTTAGTTTACGAAACTGGTGTCGAAATAAAAGGATTGACGTGTGACGGTACTAAAGCGAATCTTGCCATGGCTGAAGAGTTGGGCTGCTGTTTAGATGTAAACAGTTTACAAACCACAATTCTAGACCCTCAGACGGGGCAACAATGCTTTTTCTTTTTAGACCCCTGCCATATGCTCAAATTAGTTCGTAATGCATTCGAGCATTTTAGCTTCTTTACCCAACCAAACTCTGGAAATAAAATTCAATGGACATATATACAGAAATTACATGAATTACAGGAAAAGGAACTATTTTATATGGCAAATAAATTAAAGGCAAATCATATTTTTTTCAAAACAAAAATAATGAATGTTCGCCTTGCAGCTCAGCTCTTCAGTACAAGTGTAGCTGATGCATTAATTTTTTGTAACAATATAATGACGTTGCCCATGTTTGAAAATGTTGACGCGACAGCAGATTTTCTAAAATTAATCAATGATTTATTCGACATCCTCGATTCAAAAACTTGGGGCAAAGGTTTTAAACAAGCCTTGAATTTAAAAAACTATGAAACTGCTTTTGCGAAATTAGATGAAGCAAAAGCAGTACTGCTGAATTTGGAGACTGATATGAAAAATCGCAAGAATAACTTCAATAGAATCAATCTTTTAAAATCCCCTCGTTACACAGGGTTTCTCGGATTTCTTGTATGTATCGAAAGTGCAAAACGTCTATTCGAAAACTTAGTTTTGGCTTCAAATTCACAATTAACTTATTTACCGTTACACAAAATAAGCCAGGACCACGTTGAGATTTTTTTTTCAGTTGTCAGAAGCCACGGTGGCTATTCTGACAATCCAACTGCTCGT
Organism: Fissipunctia ypsillon; assembly: GCA_947568875.1. Lineage (NCBI taxonomy): Eukaryota > Metazoa > Arthropoda > Insecta > Lepidoptera > Noctuidae > Fissipunctia > Fissipunctia ypsillon. The sequence goes on along the minus strand of OX387659.1, from coordinate 5,019,361 downwards.
CAGTTTGAATCTATATATAAAAAGTTATTGGTCCACACAGAGTTAATACGAAATGAAAGGGGTACGAACTGTATCCCATTAGAAAAAATTTCTATACTCAACTGTACATCAGCAATTGAAAAAATCAATTCTACCTCCCGACAACAAGAAACAGAAATATTTTTAAATGATAACCCCATGGAAGAAAATAATATTATTTCAGAAATAGAAATCGAAACATACTTGTCCCCTTTTGGAGAAAAGGTTGTGGAATATATAGCGGGATACGTAGTATTTTCTACTATTAAAAAAATTAAATGTAGTACATGCGTAAAAGGTTTATGTGGAGAGCCAAATGAAAAAAGTTTAACCTATCAAAAAAGTAGAGGTGGGCTTAAGTACGCATCGAAAGAGGTTATTGATTTATGTCGCCTTTGTGAAGTGCAGATACGGAAACACTTAACTGATGACAAAAAAGTTAGCCCCTCTTGCTCGCCGCAAAGTGTTACAAACAAAGTTTTAAAACATTATGTTGGCAGACAATTGTTCCCAAACATCGAGAGTCATTATTTTGATAATGATTTTACTGTGCACAATATTGAACTTGCGAAAACGGTAACACAAAAATATACCAATATTAGAATAAACTATTTGTCTAAGAAGACTGACCCCAAGAAATGCATTAGGCATATTTACACCAAACTTATACACTTTAAAAATCAATAGGTTTTCATACATAGATTTTTTGTTTTAAACTTTTAAGTTCTTTGACAAACTTATGAGGCCACTCATACTTCGCAGCTTTCTCGCACATGCTATATTTTCTAAAATATGACAAAAGTAATCTATTCTCGTGTATAATCTTATTTTAAAGATAATTTTTAAATTTCTTGTCTCAAAAGTAAACTTATTCTTTTTGTTGCTAGTTCGAGCGATAAGGCTGCGATAAATGACAACGCTCTGTGTCATCGCATCTGCAGACTCAGCCGAGTTGATAATCTATAATCGTTAACGCTAGCAGGAAACTAATCAAATGTATGGAAGTGACATCATCTCAACGTTAAGTCGCGTGGTCAGAATAAACAAATAGAAAATTCGTAGCCAAGTTAACATCGTTCAAAATGATAGACAATGTCCATCGCTACATCCTGTAGTTTTATGGTATAAATAGGAACCAAGTTACAATATTTGTAAAACAAGCGATTGACTCAGGCGCGTCAACATGACTACCAACTAATCGTTTTCTAAAATCATTTACGCACCTCGGCGTTACCGATTGTAGAAAGAGATTCGACACTAAACTTGGCTAGACCTGCTGGTCTTCTTGTGAATAAAAGTATGTGCTAATCAAAATTTCTTTCAAATAAAAATTTACAAATCATTTATTCAGTTTATTTATTCATTCATCATTTATACTTATTCAATTTTTTCTGCAACCTAAGAAATCATATCTTGATTGTCGAGATTATGAAAAAAATAAAATAAAGTCCAGATATAGAAAAAGCTCCCAGCTTTTTTATCATATCTATTGGCTGAATTCATCGATAGCAAAATATCGATAGTGTCAAGCACTCTCATCGCTTACATAAAAATGACGTCATCCCGTACACTGACAAGGCGTCTCTGTGTGTGTTTGTACTTGTGTGCTTATATTTTTTGTTTGTATTTGATTATTTTTCCGTGTGCGTGCGTAACGACGCGATCGAAATTGCATTAGTGTATTGTCACTATTTGTGTGCATTGCCTCGTCCCCCGCGATGAAAGTGACAGACTTATTCGCATAGATATTAGTGCTCGTGGCGTCTCCGGTTGGTTTAATGCTCTAAGCATACAGCTGAATATCAGTATTTTACATGGAGTGACTGCCTATCTGACCCACACATATATTAGTCCATGATCTGTACCCTGGCGTGATGTTATGTTTATGTGTGTTATCTGACCTCCAAACCTACCTTCCTACCAAATATTATTAATGTGACAAAAGCTTGTATATTTGTAATAGTTTGGATATTTGATACTCAAGTCTCAGTCACCTAAAAATGGCTGAATGAATTTGGATGAAACTTGGAACACAAATAGTTTATAACCTGGATTAATATAAAGGATACTTTTATCCCAGTAGTATGTCCCCTGGGATAATTTCCCACCAACATTGGGCCAAACCGCATACAAAAGCTATTTTTAATATTAATATACTAGCACAGGAATAAAGAACTTTGGTTTGGTAAAGGTACTTACTTGTGTATTTATTTTATTGTAAAGACCTTCAACTATGTTGGTGTGAGTATTATTTTATTGATATTATTCTCAGTACTTAATTATTTTTATTTGAATCTTTTTATTTTTTTCTTAATTTGATAAATTCATTGTATTGTATGTTATGTAAGCAGCTAAATCAACTTGATAAACAAGTATCATCTTACTGGGTTAAATAAATCACTGCACTGTAATATTTTATGTTTTTATTTACTGTTTTTATGTACTTTATTAAATTAACAGACACATGCAAAATTTAATAAAATATGTAGGTATTGTATTATAATGTAGAAAAACGTTTTTTTTTTACATATTTTTTTCTCGTACAGTCTTTACCTACAGTGCGTAGGTGCCGGCAAAAATAATTTTATCTTCAAAAAGTATTAGGTATAGGAAGGGATGGTCCACAGTGAATTTCATTGGTGGTGGTACTCTTGACAACGATGACATGGGAACGGCTACCAGACCTGTAAAATTTAAAACATGTTAGTTCTGCTATCCTCCTTAGTTACGAAGTAAGATAGTAAGACAGTAAAGGTGAACGTCCACTGGTCCGCACCGGCCGCACCGCGCGCACGGCATGCAACGGATTTTGGTTTGCTTTGTATAAATTCATACCAACAAACCAAAATCCGTCGCATGCCGTGCGCGCGGTGCGGCCGGTGCGGACCAATGGACGTTTACCTTAACCGTACCTTATCCCGGCTAGGAAGAGAGTAAAGGAGTTTCATTTCTCTGGCTTTAACATGACACATCAAGCTTTTAAAAGTAACTGACACACAGTTACGAGTGACAGAGACGACGCTCTACATTCTAAAGCGCAGGCCACACTGGGAACGAAGCTAAATTCGTTTAGCTTCGCTCATGTAACTACCGCGTCTTTTCATACTTTGGTTCATAGTTCGCGGTGTGTGCTTCGCTTCAGTCCCAGTGTGGCCTGCGCTTCAAATGACGTTCTAAAAGTCGATGTGCTATATTTACGGCCGAGTACTGTGATCCTGGTATGCCTGGTTGAGTCAGTGATATCCAGGTGAATATTGAAGAATCCGGGAAATCGCAGGGCAGCCAATTCGTGCAACACCAAGTACCCTATCTCACTCGGACACCAGTGGCGGCGCACCTTGGTCGCACTGCCTAAAAATGTAAGCTTACACCCACAATAAAGCTGTGTATATTTTGCTGGCAGCGCGACCATGGTGGCGCAAACATAGTGTCCTAGTGAGATATAAGCCTTAGTTCTTCAGGCAAAGCTTATCATAGCCCCCTATGCCAAGATCCGTATTAATAAACCGATCTCATTCTGACACATAATCCGATGGAGCTAACAAGTCATAGATATGGTCAACCGTATATTTACTGCTAGGAAACAAAGGCGTTTCCGAAGTAAAACTGTTTACATTGAAGTGCAGTTCACTGCGCATTTAACTACAACTGCATCTGAAGTTTAAAGATGAAACTTCAAAATGAAAGTGGTTTATTAATTCGGGGATTATACCGGGTGCAAGAGCATAATATGTCGGTGTTAATAAAACTATGTGGGTATCAAATAAATTAGTTGGTATCAACCAAAAAACCAAGTGCATTAAAGATAGAAATGGGTGCAATAAAATCAATTATTTTCTAGTAAATAGACAAACAAAGTATTAACATTACGTCAGTTGCTTATGGTAATGAGAATGCCTGATGAAACGAAGAAATGAAGCTTAGTAACATCACCTCAATAAACATGGGTGCCAGCGAAGAGGATTTTATCCTCGAAAAGTATTAGAAACAAGAAGGGATGATCCACCGTGAACTTCACAGCGGGCGGCGGTAAACTAATAGAAGAATAATTCTGCAACGTAAGTCCTGCGGAACAAAATGTAATATTTAGGTAGAGTCCATCATCTGACTGAACATATCCACTACTCTAGCTACCACTAATGTAGGCGAGCTTTCAACACCTCATTATCTGCCTAGCCTTTTCCCAACTTCAATCGACTCCTATTTTACATGGAGCGACTGTCTAGCAGACCTTCACAACCCAGTTACTGGGTAATACGATACGACCTACCACCATCACCTCTGCTACACCACCACTTGTTCTGTTCACCTAGGTTCTCCTAGGTTCAGGTGTTCTCCGACTGTGTCCCCTAAAGACGCTGGAGCCATTAGAGCAGACGGAAAACAATCGGTGGCCGATTTTTTGTAGGAGCTATAAATGAAACAGTAGAGATTAAATGTATCAACGTACACGTCCTACAAAAGGTAGGTCATACAAAAAAAAAAAAAAATCGGACCGATTGTAGGACCTACAAAAAGAAACTATGCCATGTGCGAGCGCTCTTAAACGGTGCAGTGATAAACTATCGTGATACTTAGTTTCCTTAGAATTAGGTTAGAGTGCAAGCAGTACTATCATGATGTGCGTAGCCAATATTCCGTTCCATACATGCCCCACGTACTTATCTACCTATACAACGAAAAGTAAGTAGGTAGAGGGCAAAAGACAACATCTTCAATTTATTACCTAAACTCGTTTAAAATAAATGAAATCTAAGCATGTCTCATTTCAATAAGGTGAATAATAATTTATCCATCAAAATCTGAATCATTTTGAAGCTTATTCCTAATCCATTCCAGTCTAACCGGATGCAGTTGAACACCAGTACTTTACATGAACCGACTGCCTATCTGACCTCCACAACCCAGTTACTGGTTAGCACGCTACCCCTTGGTAAGACTGGTTGTCAGACTTTTGGGCTTCTGACTACACGTATATTAACGACTGTCAAAGGTCTACGAATGAAAGCTGGGACCAACGGCTTAACGTGCTTTCTGAGGCACGGAGAGATATGTAATGGGTGGTCAACCATCCATGTACCGACCGCGGCAAACGTAGCTTGACCTTCGATCGACCCGTGCAGCTGGTATTATTTAGCCACGAATACGAAAAGGCACTAAAATGTTTTCAAACGCGTAACTTATGGAACCTTAAATTACATGTATTTCACCTCATTGTGTGTAAGTGCCAGCAAAAAGTATTTTGTCTTCGAAGAGAATCAAATACAGAAATGGATGTTCGACTGTAAACTTCAGTGGTTGTGGTGTTTCTGAATCCAAAGACAGTGCATCCATAACCAGTCCTGTAAATAATAATGTAATTTATGAATAAGTAGGTACATATTCGTTACTATTATATACTCTGTGAATTTGATTTTCTTTGAGAAAGACGCACAAGAATAGAAATGCCGCCAGCGCAAACGTACGTTTTATTGATTTATTTTCTTATGATAGATTTTCAATTTTATTTTCAAGTATGTCATGTAGGTACAACGTTTTAGGATGTACTAGAATAACCGGGCGCTGTAAAAAACCGGCAAAGAGCGAGTTGGACTCGCCCACCAGTTTCGTAACTTAGTAGGTTTTTTTCTTCTATTTTTAAAGTTTTTAATTATTTTTTTGGCTGCAAAAAAGTTTGTGATTGGTGTTTGGTGATTACTGGAAAACTGTGCTAGTTGGAGATATCGATTTATTTTTCCATATATATGTTTGTATTTACATAATATGAACCTCCAATGAACAGATTTACCTGCAGTGCTACAAGGATTTTTTTCGCTTGAATAACATTGACAGGTGGCGCTGTTGGTAAGCATTTGTGAAAATGATTTGTGAGATTGTATTGAAAAACAAGATGGCGGCATTCGTTCCGTTGGTCACGCGGCAAAATATCATAGTACCTATCTAATTACGTGTTAGACTACCTATATTTCAGGTTTTTTGCTTTGCATTTGGTTACAATTTCTTGGAAGAAATTAAAAGGTATTTTTACGCATATTTTTCATCAAGTCAAAAACTATGTGGCATGAATTCAAATTCAAACGTGATTTGTAATGTGTTTAAAGTGGTTAACTAGGCCAAGTGGGGGAGTCCAATTTGACCTAGTTAACCTACTTTGTAATATCAACACCCCATTTCGGTTCCTATTGCAATGAAAAACATACCTAATATTTTTAAATTCTTTCATTATGCAGCTATGATAGACACACGGACCGGACGGACAGACACAAGTCGCACCATTTTGGTAGGTACGAAACCCTATTGGTAAGACGGTCTGGTGGCCACTACTCTACGACAACGCGCGCATTTTGCGCAAGGAATCGTAAAAAGTATACCGTAACGGGAACATGAACGACTCCTAGTTCATAAGACCTATTTATACACTTAAACCCAGGAGGCGTGGAAAAAGCTTCAAGGGTATTAGGGCACAGCAAAATCCAAAATCCTAAGTCAAAATGCCACTTACGAGTGGTTTTGGCTTGGAAGTTTAATCTGAAGGCCAATTCCCGTGATTAAAAACGTTCAAAATCTAGTCGCAATCTCATCTCAACGACCATAAAATATCAAAAATGTTAAATGCTATACAATTTTTGACAGCTTGTGACTGAGATTAGAATGTGAACGTACTTAAAATTATCGGAATTGCAGCTCTGATTTACCAGACAGACAATTAATTATAGGTTAGGCCTAGAAGAAAAGAAAGAAATTTAATTACGTGAATCAAGATGATAATTATAAGCTTGCAGGCCCATTAAAAAAAAAGTATTACTGCAGAAGTATCACCTCAATTTGTGTAGGTGCCAACAAAAATAATATTGTCCTCGAAGAGTATCAGATATAAAAATGGATGGTCAACTGTAAACTTCTCAGGCGGTGGTGGTGGCGGTGCTGCAGATAGTAGCATGAAATGTCCTCCTGTTGATGACAATTATCCTTATAATTCATTGAACATTCATGTGATGGAGCTGGACTCTCACAGTACCGTTGCGAAAAAGGGATGGTGCTATGTGCTATTGAATCTGTTTGGACGCAACTCTCTCTCACATGCCGAAGTAGCTAAGGTAAATGGATAATCGCAGAAATCCAAATTAAAGATCGCTATCTCGCGGCTTTTAAGGACTGTTTTAACCAAAAATAAAAACGTCAAGATTGCTATAGGTACCTACTCTGGATAATAATTATTCAGAGACTAGATAACGACAGAAATAATTCAAATCATGCGGATACTCCTCTTCCAATGGAGGGTACAAGTTGGTACAACATCCAAGAAGATTTCCCCACGAGACACATCCATGAAAATGTCCACTGGAGAAAAATTTTATGCTGATTATGGAGACCTCAGTTTTTAACGCCCTGCAGAATCAAGACATAGTCACCACTTAAGTAGATTTATCTTCTACAAACTATTTATAGGAACACCACTGCAGCGATTAAGATGAGTTCCATGACGGGACCGTCCTTCCAGATTGATAAAGGAGTTAAGCAAGGCGACCCGCTGTCTCCGAAACTATTCACGGCGGTGGTGGAGGAAACTCTCCGAAAGCTGGCAGCGCGCTGGACGGAAAAGGGATTATGGTCGGCCATAAGAGATTATCTAATCTCCGTTTCGCCGACGATATCCTCTTTTTCCGCAGCCTCCGAGTTGAATCAGATTCTAGACGATCGTCGGACGTCAGATGAATATTGCAAAGACCAAGTTGATGACGAACAGCGCGCATCGCAGGATCACTGTGGCTGGCGGGTGGGAGGTTGAATACGTTAATGAGTATCTCTATCTTGGTTAATTAGTCTCTTTCCAGGTAAGACAAAACAAAAAAGTTGCAAGACGCACCGAAAATGCCTGGAAGGGCTATTGGGCCATGAAAGATCTAATGAAGGGTGATCTTACTTTGTCCCTTAAGAGAAGACTCATTGACGCGTACATACTTCCCATCCTCACAAATGGTTCTCAAACATGGTCTTTGACAAATCAGCAGAGGTTCACGCTCGAAGTTTGCCAAAGGGCTATGGAACGAAGTATTCTGGGTATCCAACTAACAGACCGGGTTAGGAATACGACCATCATCCGTTCCATCACAAAGATAACTGATGTCCCTTGGAAAGCTGCCACGCTAAAATAGAATTGGGCTGGACACATCTGCCGCATGTCAGGAGACGGTCCACGGAGATGGCGGGATGAGCTGGACTCCTTCAATAAGAACTGGTCCTTAGCAGCTATAAACAGAGAGAAGTGGAAAGAGTAGGGAGGCCTCAAATCGAAATCACAGGCTTTTAATAATAAAATATGGAGACCCCTAAGATCTACTGTTATTTTGGTTAGCTCGCAGTCAGTCAACTCAAAGAAATATTGGTCCAAATAAGGTGAAAAATGGTTAAGCGAACAAAACATAAGGTGCCCCCGTGCCAAGTAAGAACATAATAACACATAAGTACATACATAAACTCTCGCCTTTTTCCCATGGGGGTAGGCAGAAACTACAGAACGCCACCAACAACACAACACAATATAATAAATCACCTTATTTTGTGAAGGTGCCAGCGAAAAGTATTTTGTCTTCGAAGAGAATCAGGTATAAGAACGGATGATCAACTGTAAACCTCGTTGTGGGCGGTGGTTGAAAATCCAAAGACGGAGGCACGGCAAGAATACCTGTGGATCACAATTGGTTTATTGTAAGTGAGTTATTATAAACGGGCACTTTTGAATAACAAACCACGAAGAAAATAAGCATCTTTTCACAAATTACTGCTTGGTTTGACTAAAATAGGACACCGTGCAAGTTCCTGAAGCGGCGATTGTTTGACTGGGACAGACTACAGACAAGAGGTCCTTAAACAGTATTGGGAAATGAGACCCTTGAGATGAACCAAAATAACCCTAAGTTTTTAGGTTTTCAGATAGAAAATATACCTACATTACAACGTCAACTTGTGACGGAATGGATGGAAAGTTAGGAAAATTAAAATGATAAGCTTCCACAACCTAGATTTGTTATATTTTATTCAATTTATTGTCACCTCATTTTGTGTAGGTGCCAGCAAAAAGAATTTTGTCTTCATAGAGGATCAGATACAAAAATGGACGATCAACTGTAAACTTCGTCGGCGGTGGTGGTTGTGTATACAAAGATGTTGCCACGGCTACGATTCCTGTGGAACACAAACGATGGTAATAATATCTTATGACTTTGGCACTGGAACAAACACACACTATTAAAACAAAATACATATTCCTGTCCGAACATAATGTTGAGTATAATCTAGTAATATTTGCATCCGGATGTAATTTTAACTTACGACAAAACTGTATTTGCCTGTGGTTATTCTCGCCAGTCGGAACAATTTGCAGCGCAAGTTAATAATCTTAATATACTAATCACAGAACATATAACTACAGGTGTTATATGTACTGTGAAACTAATACTGGATATATACGATCTGACTATCGAAGTCTTAGTACTCAAGTTACAGGTAGGTACGTAATACCTACGAACATAATACGGAAATGGTTAAAAACAAACAAAAATCAGTGAATAATCCAAAGAGGAATGGATAAACCACATGAACCAAAACACACACATATCAAAAACAAATATATCCCGTGCCCAAATCGGCCACAACGTTACCAATAAAAGTAAAGGCTACGGTATCCACATTTGTAAACTGCCAATTTTGAGTAGGTAGGTTCCTACATTGAGGTTTAATTAAAGTAAGGGTAGGTATTTGGTCTTTTGCATGAAGCGTCTCTTCCTGTCGTGGTCTTCTGTTCTTACTTGCCCTTACCGAAAATAATCCTATGTTATCAAACGCACATGCACCTAAAGAAGGAAATCCCGCACCGAGCAGAACTGACCAGCACCGAGAGTCTGGACCCGAAACCAGCTTCGTTATGCAAGCACTTTAATCAACTGACGGAAAGCTAGTAAAATCAAAATGAAAAGGTTCCAGATTTAGATTTATTATACATGAGTGTAGTGATCACCTTAATGAGTGTAAGTGCCAGCAAAAAGAAGTTTGTCTTCGAAGAGGATCAAATACAAAAATGGACGATCCACGGTAAACTTCACGGGCTCTGGTGGCTGTGAATCTGATGATTCTATTACTATGATTAAACCTGGAAAGAACAAACAATACTTACCTATAGATGTCACACAAGACGCAAGTACAAAATTTCAAAAGAAGTGGGCGGGAAAGGCTTTTAAAAATGGACCATAACGAAAAAATACGTATTGTGTCGTTAAAGAATCATAGGAATTAGGAAGCAACTCGTTAGCCAAATCCATAGAAATATAAACTAAAACTAACTATATATGGCCAAATCCGAAGCCCTGAGAAAAAAGGCTTTATTAGCAAACCCGATTTTGACGAAGGGTGAAACTATACTATATAATTTTGAAAGATCCGCTTTTCCAGCTATGACGTACACGAGCGCAAATAAGATATTATGCACCTACGTTAGACGAGTGGTAAAATGGCTGTTCTGGGACACATGTTGAGTAGGACGACTATTATTCAGTCATTATATTATTTTGACATTGAAAATTTGTGACCTATACAGAATTAATGAGGTGTTTGCTACCTATTCGATGAAAAGCTAGAAAAATTAAATGGAAAATGATCATCGAATAACATTCGAAGTAGAAAGAATAGGTATTCATGCGATCAAAATGAGAAGAGGATTGACCTTCGACCAATTCCTATTGTAACTTTTTTATATAAAACGAACTTGTAGAGCCGTTTTACTGAAGATCTTTCAAGAATATGAATATGTTTAAATATTAAGTGAAGTTATTATTTAGTCGCGGCGACACCTGTTCTTGTTTTGATTATCTAATACATATTTATATCACCTTAATTAATCTATACAGGTGCCAGCAAAAAGAATGTTGTCTTCGAAGAGGATTAAATATAAAAATGGGCGATCCACGGTAAACTTGACTGGTTCTGGTGGTAGAGATTCTGCTAGAATAAGTGCTGGAAAAGACAAACAATTGCTTACATTTTAAACAAATAATTGCTTACATTTTAAAGAAATGACACAGCACGCGACAATAACAGGTCATAGGTCTGCAAAAATAGACTACGAAAAATCATAGTTTCGTAAATCAAAATTGCACATCATGGGTACGGTGTTGAAAAACAACAAAATAACGCCACGTAACGAACACAATCTTAAACGCAAAGGAATGTTGCGGCAAATAACACATCCCGGACCAATAATTCTAAAGAAGGCATCTGTAATAAATTGGAGACAAGCCTAATGAAACTGATAACCAGCATCAACCGATGCGAACATCACGAGAAATTCAAATTATCAACAATAAATAATCGAAGAATAGTAGGTATAAAAAATAATCGAAGAAACATATTTTGAAAAGGGTAGAAATTGAGGAAGATTATAAGTAAAGAAAACAATAACAAGAAGTTGAGTGAAAAGATGACAAGGTAAGCAAAAGCAAAAACCAAAATCCAATCATATATATGACGAACACAATACCTAAGTTTCAGTTGGTGTAGGTGCCGGCAAACAGAATTTTGTCTTCATGAAGTATGGCATATAAAAATGGATGATCAACGGTAAACCGTATTGGTAATGGTGGCGCAGAAAATGAACTTGTCGCTACTAGGACCAATCCTGTGAATGACAAAAACCCTTATCTACTTAAAGAAATCAAAATTGACAACTTATTTTACGTACACTGACACAAAGGAATTAGTTATTATAAAAGTGGGTAGTTTGTAATAACCAATTTAGTCTGTTTAATGCGGAAATAATAGCTAAATGGTCAGGTTTTTTCAAAAATCGCTGCGTATTTATTACCTAATAATTACATTAACTCCATCATTACTAAAACAAAAGTAATCTTTCTACCTCATTATAGTCATTATACCTATATAATAATGATGGAGGCACTGCTTCTCGAGATACATATAAAATACAAATTAATAAACAATATTGATAAGTATTTTTGGTTAGAAATAGGTAAATATAGACGTAGAGCACAAGTAGAAAAGAAAGATCATGGAAAACTAATAACAAGAATTCTTAATAGTTCAGTGAGCAGATGATGAGGATTTGAGGAGCATAATCCAAACAAATCCTATATTTTATTTTATTTTATTTTAATAAGTACAGAGACAGACTACAAACTAAGACAATTTAGCACAGATATGACAACATACAGCATATTAATCTGAAGTCCAATTATTACTGTACACAGCGTTCAACATTTAATAATAACCTAATCCGCACACAAAACCTATTACACATTTAGTATCAATCGGTGTGGGTACTGCCAAACAGTTTGTCTTTCAAGAGGATTGCATATAAAAATGGACGATGAACAGTAAACTGTATATTGGTAATGGTGGTGGAGAAAATAAAGTCTCCTGCGGGGCACTTGCGTAACATACTTGCACTATGAATCGGTTTTATTTTGACAGTTCAACAACATTTATTGCGCTATTTACGTTGTTGAGCAGACAAATTTTTTGAACTTATGAAGCAATGGATTAGCAATTTGGTTTAAAATGATTCAGATTCTGATTTATAGTGTGTTACGCAATTAGGGTGCGGTTCTTAGATCAATCCTGTGAATAACAATCAATATGAGAAATTCCAGGGTCCTATTATTATTATATTTTTTTTTTGTAATTTTCACCCAAATTGCGTAACTCACTTTCTTTCACAATTTCGGAATGTGAAAGAAAATCCTAATCCATTGCTTCATATGTTTGAAAAATTCGTCTGCTCGACAACGTAAGCAACGCAATGAATGTTGTCGAATTGTTAAAATGAAAGGCATTGCAATAATAATTACTGTTAGTGTTACCTAATATAGGTAGGTACCCCACTTATCCTATTCCTATGTTGATTAAAAAGTCATAAACTACGACTTTGTTAGGTTCCTAACCCAAATAAGTTCGGTTACTGGATCTTCCACTGTTCACCAAAATTACTAGAATTTTTTTGATATTTTTGTAATCAGGTACTTTGAGGAACGATGTCAAATGAAAATAATGAATTGCAGACATGAAACATCTTGATAAGCATGCAAAAGACAAATCCCATGCTATTAAGACGGTTGTAGGTACCTACCTACGTTGTTGTTAATACTTTTCGCTTTAGTTGGTGTAGGTGCCAGCAAATAGAATTTTGTCTTGGAAGAGAATAGCATACAAAAAGGGACGGTCAATTGTAAACTTTATTGGCCTTGGTGGTTCCGATAATGCCGACGTAAACGTGAAAATCAGTCCTGTGAATAACAGTCAATATACAAATTAATTGCACCATACTTGTTTTTAATATGACATCAGCACAGAAGACTGACTTTCCGCTTATTATTATCAAGGAATAACTTGCGGTCAGAGGTCAATAGATATTTAAAATTCAGTTGAAGCAGGGCTGATGGCAAAGGTTATAAAAACATGGAGACGCAGAGAGATGACGGGACTTCGATAAGCAAAGCCAAAAATCCGTATCCTATTTTACGAAGACGCGGTACCTACGTCTTCTGATAAGTTTGTGTAGGTCCCAGCGAACAGAATTTTGTCTTCGAAGAAGATCAAATATAATAATGGCAAAAATATTAATGCTGTGAATGATAATCACATTAATCCATAGTTCAGCAATTAGGCTCCTCATAGCGATGGAATTGTTTCATACGTGTACAGTAATTATTTGGAGAATTTTTAGGTGGTACGGTTTTTAGGACCACGGTTCTGAAGTGGCTCTGCATATATACAGCAAGAAACTGAAAAGACTGATGTCTGGAAAGACATTTCGAAGAGGCCAGGGAGGACACATTAAACAAAAAAGCGCTTAATGCAACTTAGAATGGAACCAGTTTTATCTACCCAGTTAATAAAGGTATTCAATAAGAAAAGCACAATTAATAGCCTTTTTTTTTGGATGGGAAATCAAAATCGACCCGTGTTCCTTCAGTTGCCTGGGCCGGGGCCACGGTAACTCTTTCGAACATCCCGCAACCCTTAATAGCCTGCGATGCGAACGCAAACACCATAGAAAGCAAACATGTCGTTTATCTATATTTTACCTCATCAGTGTGAGTATGTGCCTGCAAAAAGAACTATGTCTTCGAAGACAATTAGATATAAGAATGGACGGTCAACTGTAAACTTCATAGGAGGTGGTAGTTGGTAATTTGCAGATATTCCTACTGCAAATGATCCTGTGAAAGAGAACCAAGACAATTTTTTTTTTAAATTATCATTGATGTCCTATAAAGTGTAATATTGTTTACTGTCCGACAATATAATTATAGTTGCCTCAATGCTACAAACCTGTGAATGCGCCAGCAGTGGCTCCTTCCTCATCAACCTTAATGAAGGCTTCTTGGAACGCCTTGGACACTACTACCGACTGGTCTTGGACAATGCCGCCCGCTGGCTCATTGAATAGTTTGGATACTCCCAGCTGTAATTAAAAAGAGTTTTCAATTAAGATTTTCGATAATTGGTAATTAAATATTCACCTTCTTTAGATTTATGTAGGTAGGTACGTACATGAAAAGTAGGATTTTTGTTTAAGGGGGAAGCACTAAGGTAGCCGCGAAGTTCAAATTTTCTTACGATTTTTGCGATTTGCAGCTCGGCGTCTGGGTGTATGTTGATGAAAGTATAATACGCGACCGTAACAAATATGTATTTACAGAATTATAATATTAGAATTAGTAATACAATTCCTTAAGTTAGTATAATCTTGAAATGTTAAGATTTCATGAAATAGTCATTCAATAGACTTACTTGGTCTTAGAGAGTTGTATTGATGACTTTAATGATTATAATTCTGTAAACTCATATTTGTTACGGTCGCGAGTCATATTTCAATGAACATACAACCTAATACTGATCTGCAAATTGCTAAAAAACGTAAGAAAATTTGAATTTCGCGGGCTACCCTGGCGCTTTCACCTTAACTTAACGCGTCCATTGCCTTAGTAGCTACACAAAATATGCAGGAAAACACAATATTATTAAAAAAGTAAAGAATTGTAAGTATCGTATACAACGTTACAAAATGATACAAAAACTTTAAAAAAAAATCTAGCGCAGGTATGTAGGTAGGTACCTTAGGTAAGATTTGATTAAAGTCCAGTTTGCTTTTGATGTCGAACTTCGGGATGTCTAGATCCACATCGGATCCAGCAGGGCTTAGCTTGAACACGTCGTTTAGAAGGCCTTTCTCCGATGCTTTCTCGAGCACTGATGGTAGACCGTCTACTTCGTTCGGGAGCACCACGACCATGCGGAAGCCCTTTTCTTTGTAGGGCAGCTCAACCATCTGGAACACACAGAGCAGATAAATGATTCCAAAGTGCCGAAAATTTTATAGATAAGAAGAAAGATTGTATCTGTAAGGATGGCCTTCCGAGAAGAGTTTCTAAGTGACGCTTACCCGAGCACCAAGTTCAGGACTCTCCGTATAATACAAAGATTGCAACAAGTGCATCGTCGGCTTCTGAACTACAGAGCTTTTGCTGAGATGGAAATCTTTGTCCTTCGTCTCCTCCGATTTGAAAGGAACGTGCCAGTGCCCCTGGAAATTGAAGAATTATATTTATTTAGGATTTCCAACAAAAGATATTATACACAATACCTAGATGACATATAAAGGAACATATTATATTATTTTTCAACATATAAACTTATTTGCGACTGCGATCACCCAAGGCGTAGGAACTTTTTGTGATTACCTTAGCAGAAGATCATTTTCAATTTAGGTACATACCTACACACGTAATCTGATAAGAAACCGGAAATTGTCTGGGGAAAAAACCAGTCGCACTGCACGCTCTTTAAATATACAATGTGGATCTGGACGTACGACATAAAATTAAAATGAGCACAATACTAGTCCATCGAAACATTTTAAAACAGGAAGATTAGTAGTTAATGGAAAATTAAAAAAATGCAGTTTTCAAACAAAATAAATAGCAGAATCAACTGCATAAAAAGTAAACACGCTTTATCTACGCAAGTCACTGGCCAACGGTGCGGCGCAGGGTGCGGGGCGCGGCAGCGGCAATGTTTACCTATTATTACGGACTCGGATCTACAGCATGTTGAAAAATAATTTCCTGTGGCTAAAGTATTCATTGGATCTGATTGATTTTTTGCATACGGGTAAAGAACATGATTGTCTTTACGTGGTTTAAAGGAATGTCAATCGTCCTGTTCCACCTTGTACATATGTAGGTAGAGATGTTTTAATATTAAAATCAATTATGAATTACATACCTTGAAGTATATGACGTTAAAGAGAGCAGCAGCTACGTCACTGCTCAGCACGTCTGGACTGACAGGTGTCTTGATGTTGCCGTGGGTCTTCTCGTCAGCCTGTCAACATCAAATCATGCAGGTCATGATATTTATTTACTAGAGAAGTGCTACTGCCAGTGCCAGTGCTGTATGTAAGTCCAGAAATGGCAGTGCTCCTTGCAGAATTCAGGCTGCGACAAGCGTTCGTTTGTAGATAATTTTTTTCGGACATGATTTTAGAAAGATGTAGTCGATGAAAGTGCCGTATGCTAGTGATGTACTTACCCACTGGTTGATAGTGTCAGCAGCTTTTTGCGCTTGACTGAAGTCGATGGTGTCGACTTCACTGCGGTAGGAGCGAGCGGCCGAGGTGAAGGCGTCTTGCAGACGGAACTTGTTTGACACGTACACCTTGTTGGCCACTGTCAGAGCTTCAGGGTTCAGTTGGGAGAATCTCTCGCTCAAGTCCCTGTAAGAGTCCGAAGTCTGGAAATATACGTAAAGCAAACGTTTAATTTAACACAAAATCATTACGTGGATGGCGTTTAGCTTATTAACCGCAACAAATACGAAATACATCGTGCATCTTTCATCTAGGCACTCGTACATCAAGTTTTAGAAAAAGTTTCGCTCGGCTTTGTATAGCGTCGTCTCTACCACTCATTCCTGTGTGACAGTCTATTTCTTTCCCGCTGTGTTAAGGCTCCTGCAAACAGGCGCGGCACGCGACGCGACACAAAGGCACCGCGTGTCCCGCGACGAGCGGTGCCTTTATGTTGCACCTGTATGTTGGAGCCTTTATACCGAAGGCCAGGTGACGGTCATTTGATATTAATTTATCAATATTTGAAACCGAGTAGCGACTTAAAGAATTTAATTGTTTTTACTAAATGTTTTAGAAATTGATCAAAATTATTTTTATTACACAATTATATGTCAATAAATGCCATGCAATTATTTGACTGCCTCGTTGGTCTAGTGGTCGCAAGCACTACTGCTGAGCATAAGGTCCTGGGTTCGATTCCCAAGTCGGGCAAAGTGTTATTGGGTTTTTCTATCTGGAATTTCTCAGTAGCAGCCCGGAGTCTGGATTTGTGCCCGGTAGATGGCAATAGGCTCGCCCTCCATTACATGGGACTTAAACGTAACTAGCGAAATGTGGGTGTACTACAGGTACACCTCTGCCTAACCCTTCGGGGAAACAAGGCGTGATGTTATGTTATTATATGATATTAATAGGTTACTCCCCTAAAACTCATATTGTCGGTCAGGTTTAGGTAGGTACCGATTACATATTTTAGTAATTATCATTTTTAACCGCGCGTCATATTGTAATGACTTTTGTCATTATCGCTAAATGACTATAACAGTTTCTACTTACCTATTATAGTAAAATGTTCAAATAATAAAAGTGGTCTATAGGTCGTACACTTAAAGTGTCACGATAAGATAAGTTGATTCTTAAGTGTAGGTACCTACATATTTAATGATATTTGAATTCTCGTTCTCGAACGGTTAATAATAACTGTTAACGATTTGGTCTTGCCTGCGTATAAAGTTCATGGCTCATCAGCACACACATACGTACCTACTCTGAAATAAGTAAGTCAACAATATCTATCTATGAAAGTATCAAAACAGTCATCAGCTGTTTGGATAATAACATCCAGCAGCCAGTTATAGAGTACAGAAAAGGAAAATTTCACTAACCGTTTTATAATCTGTGCCACCCAAGAACTGGGTAATCTCTTCCTTGGTGTTGGGACCTGCGCCAGAGTTGAACAAGGACAGCAGCATCATGAGACTGAGAGGGGACGAAACCACGTTCTTGTCCTCTGCCAAATCGTAGGCTACCTGCCCACAAAAGCATCCAAATCAGGTTTTTAATTAATATTTCACGTGGAACGCCGGTCGAATATTTCTTCATACGCCAAATTGACGCGGTGCAATAATAATAATTAGGTTCCTGTCTCTGCATCCCTAAGCACCGGTAGCTTGGACCCTGCTCCCGACACCGGTGGAACTATATTTTTTTTTATTTTTAAATGTTTTTTTTTATATCTTTTATTTTAAGAAATATTTAAAAATTTAATAAATAAGATAAGAAAAAATAACTAATAAACATCATAATAATTATTAATTTATGCAAAGACAACTAGATTCAATTACAAAAAAGAGTACTTAAATTAAAAAATCAAAAAACCCGCGTGCGTAAAAGGTGAACGTTAAAAACATAACCCTTGGCAGTCGGGTAAAAAAGATGGAAACAAGAATATTACAAAGCGTAAGTCTTAACTGCCAGGGCTTATTTTTAATCTTATATTTTGAATTGTTTTTAATTATTAATTTTTACATTGTTTTCACATATAGAAGCAACAAGAACAATGTACCCAGGATTTTGTAATAATTTTGATTTAAAAGAGTGTTCATGGAGTTTCTTGCCCATTCTTCTCCACAGAGATCCACGTTTTGGAATGGGCAACTAGCTTCAATTTTCTGACTAACTCACTGACTCTTTAACAATTCAAAAGTGCCTGTAATTGGTTTAATTGAAATAAATGCTTTGAGTTGAGTTGAGTAAGGTCATTCATTTACTCAATGTCTAAACAGATAAATAAAATTGTCATTGCAGTCGGGGGGTTTAGAGGGTTTAGTCTAAGAATGTATTAAGGTGTGTAGATGTATATTATACTTGATAATATGTTCGTGTCATTTTGCATACGGTAGCCGCAGTGCAAATTGCAGTTTATAAGGGGAACAATCGATGATATTCAAAAACATAGATTTACTTCTACATGCTTCCAATCCATATTGGTTTCCAGCTATCTATAACTGATGGTATGATGTAACCATTTTTTGGATGATGTCATCTTTGAAGGCATATTCATGCACTTTGTAATAGATTTAATTGGAGTGGCCGTGATGAGTTTACGTCATAAATTGCATACAGACACTCGTTACAGCGGGGCGTTCGCATTTTCCTTATTTATTTCATGGTAGTTTTTGCTCTGAGCTCTACTCAAGTCTACCTATTACTAGATATTTGCTTTATGGTGGAATGCTTACACACAGTCGTATTTAATAAATATCCATAAATGCAATAATATCCGGAAAAATAACTATAATATTACCTTGAGTAGTTTCATGGTGGATTTGTCTATGCTCTCACCAAGCGGTGTTTTCACATAGTTAGGCGCTCCGTAGAAATCAAAAGAATCGAAAGGCGACGCCATCGCCATGCTCACCAGACCTGAAAAAAGACAATACATGTAAAGAGCACTCAACAAACAGTACCTATTCTATTTATCTGTTGTTAATTCTATATCAAAGAGATTACAGTAATAATTTCTAAAATACAATTTCAAAATTAGGCAATATTAAAACTAGGTGCCCGAACGACTTCTTTTGAGTAGTTTTGGGTTAGATGTGTTCGTGTAGGAGCTCGTCCGGGAAAGCACCGCCGCTCGTACCTATTTTTGCCGCCAAGCAGCGTTGCTCTGTTCCGGTCGGAAGGGTAAGGGTGCCGATGCCGATGTAATTAAAAAATAAATAAAATAATAAATAGTTTATTTGATAACCTTAAACGTACAACAAAATTTAAGATTGGAGCCACCTTTTAAGCAAGAAATGCCTGTATTAGGAGACTCCGCTCTTTCAAAAACAAGAAGTGTAAACTATACAATACGAGTACATAATCAAAAACTAGGTGAAGGTGAATTACAAGCAAATGAGATATTTCAGCTTTGTCTCTGGGGTGGCAACGCATCTACGCCTCTGGTAAGCATTGGAGATGCCCACGGGATGACCACGTACCATCAGGAGGGCTATCAGTTCGTTTGCAACCCAAATAATAATAATAGGTAGGATATGAAAAATAATAAAGCAACACACTCTACACATCCGTGTTCTGATCAGACTTCGTACCTATTTGACCTTGAGTAGTCGTGTTTGTTCAAAAAAAGAAGGAAAAATGTGATTGATTGTAAATATGAGCATAAATAATACGATGTGAAGTCACGGTTGGCTAATAAGAGTGGGGGTTCCCAATAATATGAGGCGCACGATAAGGCACACCACAAACATTTTAGTACTCGTAATTTTCACTCCAACAAGGAAAAATTAAGGAAAAAAAAAGAAGAATTCGCGTATGTAAAACCTTCTAAAGGCAGACTTCGGGAATAAAACTAACAAAATTCATTCGTTCATAAATAATTATTCATGTTAATCTTATCTTAGTGCTTTTCTAAGGGATGCCTCTTACTACGATTTGGCTTTCAAAGAACAAGAACGGATTAAGTTTGCATTAGCTAATCTAGTTATAGATTAATGAGTTTCGTAGGACAGTCAACAGCTTGATTAGTCTGAACAACGACTGCTGCGGATAGGGAGGGCTCCCCTTGCCCCTTTATGACCATGACTTTTTCGAAAGGAAGCGAGCGTTAACATGTCCTTGGGTTGTCCATAATATTTTTTGGGGGGCTCATTTGCTAGGCTTCACCCATATCCTATTGTCACGATAATTGCATAAATATAACATAACATAACATCACGCCTTGTTTCCCCGAAGGGTTGGGCAGAGGTGTACCTATATAGTACACCCACATTTCACCAGTTATGTTTCAAGTCCCATGTAATAGGGGGCGAGCCTATTGCCATCTACCGGGCACAAATCCAGACTCCGGGCTGCTACTGAGACATTCCAGATAGAAATTGCGATTGTTTTTTTTTTGTTTTTGTTTTAAATAACCCGAAATCTCGTTTTCAAAACTTTTTTATGGTGGTAATAGCACGAAATAACTTTTATTGTATTCTTAATCTTAATAAATCATTAGGTATTTGATGAAAAACCAAAAAGTAGCCATTTTTAACTTACTGGCAAAAAACTCAAACAACATTTTTTAAGTATGTTTTACGCCTTATTTACATTTTAATAACTGGTATTGTCTCCTCGGGCTCTGATTACAGCTTCGAGCCGGTTTGGCATAGTGAAGGCGAGGTTTCGGAGGCGATGTTGGGGAATATTCTCCTATTCTTCCATCAGGGCCTGTTTTAGGGTCCTGAAGGTGATCTGATCTGATCTGCGGCTTCTGACCAGCCTCCCGATCTCACCCCAGGCGGGCTCGATCGGGTTGAGATCAGAACTGCTTGATGGCCAAGCTATCAAGTTGATACCAACCTCCTGAATGTACTCTTGTACGACCCGAGCGGTGTGTAGCTGGGCGTTATCCTGCATCAGTATCGATCCATCACCCATATTTACTAAATATATATGGCCCTGCATATTGATTAAATATCTCTTGAGCATATCTTTCCCCAAACAGGGTGCCATTTTCTATGACCATTAACTCTGTGCGAGCTTCTGAAGAGATGCTAGCCCATACGTGTACAGAGCCCCCGCCGTATTGGACTCTTTCTGTAATGCAGGCTTGAATGTATCGCTCGCCAGGTCCCTGTACACTCTTCGCCTTCCATCAGAAGTGAATAGTGAGAATTGAGACTCATGAGTGAACAAAACTCTTGCCCATTCTTCTTCACTCCACTGTATGTGCTCACGGGCGTAACGCACTCTTGCTACTCGATGCCCTCTCTCCGATTTTGGGGCCACTTGCTGGCCTTTGGGGCTTCAGGTTTGCTTCAGCAAGTCTTCTTCTCACTATACTGTCACTAATGTAGTCTCATCGGGTCTGAAGAAGTTGTTGCTGGACTTCAACTGCACTGAGGTGGCGATTTCTCAACACACTGGAGCCAATATAGCGGTCTTCTCGGGTACTTGTGCACCTGGATCTGCCATTACAAGGTCTCCTCAGATGGTTTCCAGTTTTTTCGTACCTTCAGTTCACCTGCCGGACCTTTCTTAATGTTAGCATACACAATAATCGATAGTCGATTAGCTAATGTTATTTGTGGGTTGCAACATTGATATTTTTAAATATTTCATCCTTTTTAGTTGTGGCAACCCACGGATGACTTTTTGGAAAAAAGGCACCTGAAATTTTTTGCGAATCCGATTCTCAAAGTGTTGTTGAAGTACCAATAAAGTGATTGGTACAAGCGAGTGTTCATTCTTTCATGTTACACCCACCATTCTTGTAGTACGACGCATACTGATGCTTTAAGAAAAGCCATGATTTTTGCACATTCTTCTGGTGAAAGAGGCATGTAAGTAAAGTTTACGTGCTGTAAGACACCTTGGGTTTTAAATCAAAATTCAACGATTAAGAAGTAAATGTGAAAGCAAAAACAAAAAAGTCCAAAGTAAGACAGCAATTTGAGAAGGAGTGTTTTTGTTTATAAAGCTTTTTTTTCAGCCATTCCTTAAAACAAGGTTATAGACTATAAAGTTTTTACATCAACATTATTTTTTTTGTACTCAATCCATTTTATTTCGAAAACATATCTTGTGTACTTAAAATGTTAGAAATAATGCAATTTTAAAAGTGTGGTACTAAGATTTGAAGGCCTGTGTATTGCGAAATTTTAAAACAAAAAGTAATTTAAAAACATTAAATCGACTTCAAAAATTAACTCAAAATTAGGAAATAACTTTAATTTCGGAAGTCGGTGTCTTGGGATCTGTATTTTAGTTTTTTGCGACCGACTTCCGAAATTAAAGTTATTTAGATCTACGGCCCCTTAGTAAATCAAATTTCCAAGTCAAAGCACAAAAAAAATACGGCCTTGTATGTCGTATATTTTGACATTCGCAAATAAACCAAAGCCAGAACTCCGTCATTTATTTTTTTATTTGAGATAGGTTTGCTCTTGACTGAGACAAAGTCGACGATGGAGCGAGCTTACCCAGAAGAAGCCTGTTCACTCTCACTTTGAAGAGATCGGGGTTGTATGCGTTCGGAAACACAGGATGCAGGCAGATAAACCGATTTGAAAAATTCTTTTTTTATTTGAAAGGATATACATATTTCCAGGTTGGTCCCATATAAATTTGGTCAAGTTCTGTTGAGTGGTTTTTGAGTTAGCTTCAGTAATACGTATTTTTTCCACGTGGCAATAAACTAAAATACAGACCCGAAGATACCGACTTCCGAAATTAAAGTTATTTTTCACTTTGTAGTGTTTTTTTTTGAGTCGGTTGTTTTTTTGCAAAAAAAGTTTTTTCAACTGAAAAGTTAAGTTTGTCCTTCAATTCAGACTTGGAAATTCGGGTAGCCGAGCAAGCACATCTTAGAGACGGAACCCTCGGGGCGCGAGTCCTACTACACACTTGTCCGGTTTTTTTAAATAAATAAAACAGGTTTTTAAGATTCTAAATGCCTCACAAAAACTAAATTATTCATTCTAGTAATATTATTATCACCATTTATTTTTATCTACTCTAGTGCCGCCATTGACCACGTAATACCTACCAACATGTTAGAAAGGTTAGTTCACGAGTTTAAATTGTAATAACTTTTGACTGAGTGGGTCGATTTTAATGAAATAAAAGTAAATGCTAATTCAAGATATGGACATTTCCAATCTCTTAAATCTCTTGAAAAGAAGTATACAAAAAATCAATATTACATGTGAATTTTAAAATGACCCCTATTTTATTCCCTTGGAGGATGATTTAAAAAACGTGGAAACACATACCTAATTCTTTATTTCTTAAGAAAAGCATAAAATTGAATTTTCATATCCCTAACTTAGGAAATGCTGGGTTTCCCATACAAACTTTCATCCCCTATGTCTCCCTTTAAGATTATTTTTGAGACAAAAAGTATCCTATGTAGAAGGACATAGGCTACTTTTTGTCTGAACGGATTTCGATTAAATTTGGCATCCTGGGGAACTAGGTGCCAAATTTGCCATTTTTAAAAAAAAATTCTGTGGTTTCGCAGTGAAAAGGTAACCATACAGACAGACAGAGTTACTTTCGAATATATATAAACTTAGTATGGATAGTATGGAAGTATGAATAGGGCAAGTATTTATTGCGACTTTACACTTCTTTGTCAGATTTTACACTCAATAAAAATCGATGTGTCGATTAAAGTCATTAAACGATCGCTATTACAATCAAAATGATCATTACGGTATTTTATTCAGAATGATTAATTGGTAAATAGGCACCATTCCTTGATATGGGGAAACCTACACTAGAGCTAATTTGCAATGTTGACCATGAAAACTCAGTTCAAACTGGGTTGTGTTCACCATCTCATTCCAAATAATGGAATGAAAGTTTATTCTGTAAATAGGATATTGGTATCACTTTTATGTGTAATATTAAGTAAAAAGAAAAAATAAGCTAGATGGAGTCGAAACGAATAGGTACTACCTACCTATTAAGTTTGATCTAGACTCAGTCCATAGAGCCAGCTGTTGTGTACAACCAAACGCCGACAGACACTACGCCGACAGACTTAACACCGACAAGACTTTACTTCGACGGGACTCTTCGCCGACAGGACACTTCGCCGACGGGGCATAATATCGACGGTGGAAAGGAAAAACAAATGAAACGCCACTTTGGTCGAAAATGAGTTTTATGTACAGTTCGATAGGATTTTAGATTCTCTATCGATGTGTTGGAAGCCAATCGGAAGCACTTTTTGGCGTTTCATTTAAAGTCCAAAAAGGGGTATTTTAAAAATACAATACACTCCCTTCAAACGACCGTTTTATAGCTCTGCTGAACAATTGGCCAAATGGCGCTACGTTTGTTTTCCTTTCCACCGTCGATATCAGTCGAAAATATTATCGAAGTTTCTAGCATGGACTTTGGCAATCACTTGCCAAAGTCCATACTAGAAACTTCATCAATCGATGGATTCAAAAAATTAAAAAGATTTTTGCTAAGTAAATGTTACTATATATTAATAATGTTATTTCGTTAGTCAATGCTTAGATTGCTGCATTTGTCTGCAATTTACATCGTTCAACTAGATATTACTCTTTATTTATTAATTTTTCTATCTTATTATTTACATTTTTAAATATTTCTTAAAATAAAAAGATATAAAAAAAACATTTAAAAATATAAAAAATAGAGTTCCACCGGTATCGGGAGCAGGGTCCAAGCTACCGGTGGTTAGGGCTGCAGAGACAGGAACCTCCTCACAATGCGAGCCGTATCAAGAAGAACTGCCTTCTGAATCCGGCCCTTGATCCAGCCGCCTAACGAGAGCCTCGAGAGATGTTGGTCGAGGCTGTCAGCTTTAAATAATGTTATTATTATTAATGTTATATATTTAATGGAGGATGTAAGGACATATTGATGTAACTAGTGCACTAATTTAATTATTAATATTTGATATACTTTGACATTATTATACTTTGACATTTACATTGACATTTATTTACAGATATATCTTGACATTCTCATTTAATACATGACATTCCTAATTTTAATTAAACTATTGACATTATTATTTTTTATATTGAATTTACCAAATAATGACATGTACTTATTCACATTTGTATCTTGACATCATTATTTTTAAACTTCAATTTTTCAAGTGACATTATTATCAATTTTATTTAGTATGTTTCTTTTATTATTTGCAAATTGCTACGGTGAAATGAACAAAACTAAATTGTACTATTAATTGTAATTTTTTGCAAGAAAATGTATTATAACACTAAGCTTGTGATTTGCATGCCTCAAGGTGTAATATGGTCGGACTGTGCTTTACTCTCAATAACTTTGTGTAATTACTAATTACCCATATTAGCAAATAAACGATTATGAATTATATAATATATATACGTAATCTAGGTACATTAATACCTTATGTCTGATAGCAGGTTGACGGCGGGGCTCCTATTTCTGTGTGCAGGGTTTATAGGAAACCTAACCAAACCGAACCTCGGTGTGCCTGTCGGCGAAGAGTCCAGTCGAAGTAAAGTCTTGTCGGTGTTCAGTCTGTCGGCGTTTAGTCGTACACTGGTTGTATTTCGATGCTTATTCCGACTAAGGTAAAGTCGGGTTACGTTAAAAATTGTCAACTTATGTTTGGCGCATCGACCGACACAAGTGTTTGGGGGATTGGGGGGGTAATTTGCGAGGTTTCACCCAAAGACCTCATGTCCTAAGTGTCACGGTATATAATTGAGAGATGTTTTTTTTTTTTTTTTGAATTATGCTAAATCTCGCCTATAGATCGTCATAACTTTTTTGTTTATGGTTGTAATGAAACATAATAACGTTTATTATAGTCTGCAATGTATTTTTATTCTAAATAAATTACTTTTTGACGCGATTGATGTGTAGAAAATGACTTATGTGCTTCCAAACTGTTTGAATGGATAAAAATGGCAGCTTCTAAATTCATTTAAATAAAAACTGAAAGCTATTTTTTTGAACTTAGCTTTTTTTTAAAAAGTTCTCTATTTCATACCCTTTCCAACGGTATATTATTGGTATGCTACCATCATCGAAATAACTTATAGTCAAAATTCATAAATTCAGAAATCGAATTCAGTCATCAATTATATTTAAAAAAAAAGAACATAAAAATAAAATAGGTAAGGTCAATAAGTCTTCTTTTTCTAAATCATCATCAACTGACAAAATAACACGGATCGGTGTACCTACCCACGAGCGCGAGCGTTTATAGTCCGATTGATTCAAAATCGAACCATTTATTTTAATTGGACTATTTGCATTTAGACTATGTTATTGAGTAGGTATCTCGTAAGATGAGCGGCGTGAATGTTATCATAACAATAAAATGACATACCTAATAAAATGAGTAGCTTCGCCATGTCGTCTGTCTGAGTCGTCGCACAGTACTGGCCCTCTGTAGCTACTTCCAAGTTTATATACGTATCGAAACCAGATTGTTTTGTGTGGTGCTGGTGACGTATTCACGTAAACGTCTGCAGGGTTTTTCTCTTATTTTTATGGTTCCGTACGTCCGAATGAAAAAACGGAATCCATATAGGATCACTCATGTGTGTTCTGTCTGTCTGTCCGTTTGTCACAGCCATTTTGCTCCGAATCTAATGGACCGATTAAGTTGAAGTTTGGTACATTTATGAATTTCTGTGACCCATACACGGACGTGTAACGTAAATAAATGAATTTTGAATATGGGGGTAACTTTTGGGATGCAAATAAGAAAAATAATAAAATAAGTTTTGCAAATTGTACCGTGTGACATACCAAATGAAAGGAGCGTTCCTTGTGGGTTTCAAATATATTTTTTTAATCATTTTAAATAAATAGTTTTAAAGTTTATAAGAAAATAGATGAATATTGACCATTCCCCCTTATCTACGACAGTACTGAACCTAAACTTTTGAAAAAAATCCAGAACATAGTTCTTTATTGATAGATTACCTACAGCAAACCTAAACCCCAGTTCTTGAGGAAGGCTATAGAGTATTTACAAAATGTAAACACAGGCAAAACATCTGAGCTACAGCGTTTTTTGTGAGCGGGGTCAGGCCGGGTCATATTACATCACTTTCGTTAGACGCGCGTAAAGCGTCTGCTACACGGTCGCCAACCGCGTCCCGACAGAGCTGATCTTGCGGCCTTGATGGTTTACAATCGTGTAGAACCTACACGGTAGCAGACGCTTTAACCGCTGCGGCTACAAACTTGTAATTTTGGCAGTTGATGCTTTTTATGTTGTAAGCATCCACTAACGAAGGATTTTTGGAAATTCGACCTTTAAGGGGCGAATAAATAAGATTTTTCATACAAACTAAATCCCCCCGATTTAGTTTGTATGAAAAATCTTATTTATTTATTTAAACTTTTCACACTCAAAAAATACAAAGGCGGACTAAATGTCTTAGGCATTCTCTACCTATCAACCAAGGGTGGTGAAGAGATTAGATGGCAGGTGCTCTGTTTCAGAGGTGTTCCTCTCAAACAGACTTTTAGCACACAGACAGGACATACAGGTTTTTTTTAGCACTGTTGTGCTAAATAATAATTAATTAGGTATGTACAAATAGAATAGGTAAACAAGTACGTAAAGTTATTTCTTGAGTTAATAAACTTGGAACGTCACGAAAAGTAAATTATGAAATTACGAGTACTATAAAGAGTAAAAGGGTAATCTTCGGAACTACTGATCCGATTCCGAGAATTCTTTCACAAATGGGAAGCTACAGTATTGCCGAGTGTCATAGGATGTTTTATATTAAAACAAGAAATATCATGCGGATGAAGTTGCGAGCACAATTTGAAGCTAGTATTTAATAAAGGCGCTGAAACGTGGTGCATTAAAAGCCACGAAAGCAGTAAGATCGATGCTTTCGAGATGTGGTGTTGGCGGAGGCTGCTTCGTATACCATGCATCGTCATGAGAACGAATGAATCCACACTGGAGGAACTCAACATCACCAAACGGCTATCTACAATATGCCAGGAACGTGCCCTTAGCTTTTTTGGACATACTGTGCGTTCACCTAAGCATGGTCTGAAAAGGCTTATGATACTGGGCCGGGTGGAAAGAAAATGCGCTCAAGGCAGAGCACCGGCAAGATGGTCAGACGCTATCAAGAAGGCTGTTGGAGACAGCATTTACCGAGCGGTCCACACTGCAGAAGACCGCATAATTTGGGAGACGCGTCGTATGTGGTCGTGATCCTCAGCATTGAGGGAATGACGAAGAAGAAGCTAATAAAGACATTTTTTAAGTGAAAACTTCTTTATGCACGTTCAGCACTTTTTGGTAGGGGAAAATCATCGGGTTCACGACATGCGACGTGCTTGAACGAGTTGAACGACTTAACGCTAGATGGTGCTGTAACCAAATTATTTAACACGCTAATGTAAAGACATTTCAAAGGAAATAGATGTCATATTCGCATGCAACTGTTAGTTTTTGTTTTCACTTCTATCGGCAGTCCCCATGACTCCCTATTTTTTTTTAATAAGCGTGTTGTTGGTCTTTGACAGTCGTTACGGGGAGTCAGAAGCCCCAAAGTCTGACAACCAGTCATACTAAGGGGTATCATGTTACACAGCACCTAACTGGGTTGTGGAGGTCAGATAGGCAGTCGCTCCATGTGAAATACTGGTATTCAGCTGCATCCCGTTAGACTGGTAACCGACCCCAACATAGTTGGGAAAAGGCTAGGCAGATTGAATAGTGGTAATTTATGAAAAGTAACCCGCAATTCCTCCGGGAAACAAGTGCATCTAACAAAGGGGTTTCCTTTACTTTCGATTGCTACATGTAAATAGGATCGTTTTTAGGAACGTTTCTCCGTTGGATAGCAGTTTTTAGCGTTTGTAGATAGACATACCCTATAGGTACGGATAACAGTTTCGATACAAAATAACAGATTCCAATACTAATATTTAAAGAAAAATAGTGAAGATAACATTTATTTTGAAGCTGATTAATGTCAAGTTCAATAGTTATCTTACCGATGCGCGTGTAGCCACTTTTTATTGAAGGTCGAAAGACGGAGTACCTATAGGTAGATAAACTTCGTGATCAGTTGGATTTTTACTAAAATATTCTTATTACTTATTCCTGCTAAACCATCCGAACTAAATAAAATAATGCTAGGATATACGAGGCTATACAGATCAGCACCTAATTGCGTAACACACTATCAATCACAATCTGAATGATTTTGATATAATATACTGGATGATATTTTTTACCGTCTCGAAATTTTTACAGGGTGTTCTACCCATGAATATGAACAACTTTCAGTATGGAACCAACTATGAGATCACGAAAACAAAATCAGCTGTTTCATACACTTTGGTCAAGTAGGTATTGAACTTTTGTATTAAACAGCTGATTTTTTTTCGTGATTTGAGTTGGTCCAATAGTGAAAGTTGTTCATATTCATGAGTAGAACATTGTGTAAAAATTTCGAGACTGTAAAAAAAATCATCCAGTATATAAAAGGAGAAACTGACTGACTGAGTGACATATCAACGCGCAGCCGAAACTACTGGGACTAGGAACGTGAAATTTTGCACACGGCTTCCTTTTATATTGTAGGGGAGCTCTAAGAAGTGGTTTTTGGAAATTCGACCTTTAAGGGGGTGAAAAGGGGGATTTCGTTTGTATGAAAAATCTTATTCCTTGTGATAATAAACTTGAAACTGGGCATGAATACTTATCTGAGTAAATTATCAACTTTGTATTTTTTTGTTTCTTAAACTGGGGGCTGTCAAAGTTTGTATGGGAGAATTTTAACGCGCAGTCCGATCAACTCGAAACTCAGTATTTATAAATACTTATGACTAAATTTAAAGAATAACCTGTATCAGGGTTTTTCGAAAATCTACCCTGACGGGGTGAAAAGGGGTACTCAATTTTACAGGGGAGGATTCTACTGCGTGGCTTGATTAACTCGAAAAATGGTATAAAAAATCTTTGAGTCAAGTTTTGCAAGTATCCTAAACGATTTTTTTTTAATTCCACCCCTGTGGGGGTGAAAAGCGAGGATACAGTTTATATGAAAAATCTTATTCATTTTCTTAATAAACTTGAAACTTGACAGGAATATTTGCCTAAGTAATGCGATAAAGTTTCTCTCTATTAGTTTTTCAAAACTACCCTTCAAGGGGAGTTTAGGGGTGTTAAAGTTTAAATGGAAGAATTTTATCGTGCAGTACAATTAACTCGAAACTCAGTATTAATACTTTTCACAGAATGAATGAATGAAATGCACCGACCCCAGCGTGGTTTGACCAGACTCGATTATTCGAATGAACCCAAAGATTCACACTAGCCCCTGCAGCCTCATGTTTCATGATGCAACACAGACCATTGCATATCAAGGAGTAGACCGGAGGGCGCGGTAATGGTAGGGAAGACGTGCCCTTGGGATATGGAAGAATTATTAGCGCCGAACCGGATATGCATCTTAATATAGGCAATGGAATAGTGGAGAGACGGGTAATATTTATTTATGGATGGGCATCTTTTAACAACGTCGCCGCCAAGTTGTTTCAAGTCCGGCTTCACCGGTGAGTCTTTGGCGGGGTTACTGCTATGCTGTATTACATGTTTCTGTTTCCAGTCTTCGTCTGAGGTCTCGCTACTATCCGTTTCAGGTTTCTTCTAAGTCTCGCTAGCAGCCTTCTTAATCTTATATCGGTCTTCAGCCATGTCCATCCAAAAATTCATTTCCTTGTCGAAGTAAGTCATGTCCTGTTTTAGGTTGTCATTCCATGTGTAAATAGGACTTTCTTGGATTTGGCAAGTCGAAGTTAGCAAAATATAATGACGTTTTATTCAGAATTCACCGAACCAAAAGGAATATCTGTCACTTTTGTTCTGTCCTCACGACCCTTTTTGCAGGGGGTTGGGTACTACCTGAGTAGACCGCTTGAAGCTCGGTCTATGTTCTACGTTAGAGATTTGGTTTCCGCACTTAG
Organism: Fissipunctia ypsillon; assembly: GCA_947568875.1. NCBI lineage: Eukaryota > Metazoa > Arthropoda > Insecta > Lepidoptera > Noctuidae > Fissipunctia > Fissipunctia ypsillon. Next base: position 4,987,716 of record OX387659.1, on the reverse strand, counting down.
TCCTTCAAGTGGACCATTGTGCGTGAGCCATGGCGGCCGTCGGTGGCTATTCCAACCAGCCCACCTCCCTCCAGAATTTGATTACGTCTCCTGGTCTGTTTAGAACATCTGTGAACGATCTGGGTGCCCCGAGGGTTTCTGTTCTAATCTGGGTGACGCATGTACATTCGAAGAGTAGGTACATGCGCAACGGTTTCCTCAGCCTCCATGCAAGCCCTACACAGAGGACTGCCCGTTACGCCTATTGTGTGGAAATTTTTGTTTAGTGAGCAGTGTCCTGTGATGGGCCCCGTCATCAAGCGCAGACCGTTTCTGTCCAGACGTAATAAGCGCCTAGTCAGCCTGCCATCTAATGAAGGCATAGCTTCCCTTGACTGCCTGCAGCCCGGTGCCGAGGTCCACCAATTCTCCGCTTGTGTGTGGGTGAGCTCCTGTAGCCACCTGCGTAGCTGGTTGAAGGGGATGGGTACGATTGGTTCGGGTCCACAGACTGACGTGCTGGATGCTCTCCTAGCAAGTTCGTCAGCTGCGTCATTTCCTAGCGAACCACTGTGTACTTTTATCCAGTGCAGTGTCACTATGCTACGGTTAGATACCGTAACTCGCTCTAGTGCGTTGTGACATTCTAGTATTAACTTCGAGGTAAAAATTCCTTTCCCTAGTGATTGGATAAGTGAGGCGCTGTCGGAGAGTATGCGTATGTTGGTGTCCGTAACTCCCCTGGCTTCTATGGCGTAAGCCGCTAGTATAATGCCCACACACTCTTGCTTGGTACACGGTGTTGAGCATTCCCAGCGGGCTGGATATATTTATGTTAAGGTCGTGCGAGAAACCTCCGACCCCGGTTCGGTCCGGAGTCGGTCTTCGATCCGTCAGTGTATACTCTCACCTCCTTTAGGTTTGAGTAATCGTACTGTTCTTCTGTAAGTGATATGTTGTAGTGCTTTTGAAGGCAGTGCACTTTCGGGCCTCTGTCGCAGGGTGATGCCATCATCGGTTGTCGTTTGATCGCATCCTCCTTTATACGTATGTTCTTGACCCTGGAGTCATTGCTCAGGGTTCTTGTTATATTGAGCCTAAAGGCGGTCATGGCCACCTCCTCTCGCACAATGATGTGTAGAGGTGGTAGTCCAAGCAGTACCTGTAGGGCCGGCGGTGGGTGTAGTTCTCATACAGCTAGTTATTGCTACACACGCAAACCGCTGCAGTTTTTCGAGATCTCTTTGAGTTGTGCTCAGGTCTGTCCTGGGCCACCAGACTAGTGAGCCATACGTGATGATTGGTCGGATGACTGTAGTGCACAGCCAGTAAGTGATCTTGGGGCTGATTCCCCAGTTCCTGCCGAGCAGTCGCTTACACTGCCACAGCGAAATGCTGGCTTTTGTAGTGATGTAGTTAGTATGTTTTGCCGAGTTCAGCTGTTTGTCCAAAAATATGCCCAGGTATTTGGTTTCAGTTAATAGGTTGAGGGTAGTTCCGAAGAATCGTGGTAGTTGTAATGTCGGCAGTTTTCTCTTTTTCGTCAAGAGAATCAGTTCAGTTTTTGTAGGGTTCTCTGATTAATTGGTGTTTGTTGCACCAGTCCTCTACTATTTTCAAGCCGCCAAGGCTTGAGGTTGCATAGGGTGTTTTCGTGGGTGCCGTTTATTATTATGGTTATGTCATCGGCGTAGCCTACGGTGAAATAACCTTTGGCATTAAGTGTTTCGATGAGGCTGTCTACTACCAGGTTCCATAGAAGTGGCGAAAGGACTCCTCCTGGCGGACAGCCCTTTGCCACGATGGCCCTTGTGGTGTCGTTCACTGTGACTTGCACGGCTCTCAGTTTGAGCATGTTGGTAATCCAGCCACTCAGGGTCGAGTCTATGCCGTGCCTGTCGAGGGCCAAGTTAATACTATTGAACATAGTTTTGTCAAAGGCGCCCTCGATATCAATGAAGGCAGCCAGTGTTGTGGATTTGTGTTCCACTGCACACTCAATTTTGGAAACCACGCTGTGTAGTGCGGATTCCGTTGATCTGCCTGTGGAGTACGCATGCTGCTGTTTGTGAAGCAGTTTTACCTTAAGAGGTCCGTCTCGGATGTGTCTATCACAGAGCCTCTCGAGGGTTTTCAGTAAGAAGGATTTAAGGCTTATGGGTCTATAAGCCTAGGGCTGTGTGTAGTCGATTTTGCCAGGCTTGGGTATGAAGATTACTTTCACTTCGCGCCATGCGAGGGGTATGTATCTGAGTGCTATGCAGGCTCGGTAGATCTCCACCAGCCGTGGCGTTAGATGATCTACCCCTTATTGTAGTAGGGCTGGGAAGATCTCATCCAGCCCTGCGGACTTGTATGGCTGAAGGGTCTTGATAGCCCACTTTATCCTCTGTTAGTTGCGGGCTCTAGACCAGTCACGATCCGTTGGGGTCCATTCTGGTTCAGCTTCCCATGTCCTGTCCTCTAGGAGTTTGCAGTCTGGGAAGTGAGTTTAGAGAAGGACCTTACTGGTTTCATGGTCGGTTGATGTGTATGAATTATCGGGTTGTTTCAGCGCGCCAAGAGTTCGGTCCTGATTGGTTGATAGAATTTTCCTTACTCTTGCGGCTTCATTGTTTGTCTCGATGGCTTCACAGAATTTCCGCCATGCAGATCTTCTAGCAGTTCTGATTTGTGTTTTGTATGTGTATTGGGTTTCTTTGTTTAGTTCCCAGTCATCTGGGAGTCTAGTGTTTTTGGCTCTGCTGAATTGCTTGAAGCTCGTCTATGTCGATGTCTAAAAATAGAATGCGCATTCACAAAAACAAACAAATTCAATTTTCTAAATCACTGCACTGCACATAATATTATAATAATTTGTCACACACTTATTGTACTATAAAGTTAGGTATGTACCTACTTAGCACATATAACTTAGTAAACTGGTAGGAACAAAATAAGCTATAATATAACGGAACGCTCTCACCAAATCAGCTTGCACGGGGGTCACGCTATGTCGCTCGGCGCACTAGGTCCCAAGCAATTAGTCTAATTTTCACAACACAGTTACAACCTCACTAACACAAAAATAGACTGACACTACACAACACACGGAATAAACACGACAACAGCGGTTCGAACGCAACGCAGCGCAAATCGCACGTGTGTTGCCGTCGACGGTTGGCGTGCCAATCCAGTATTAATACTTTTCACAGAAAATAATTAATAACAAGTTTTTTTTTTAATTTACTCCTGACGCACGGGGCGAAAGCCATTAGATTTTTAAGGGGAATTTTACTGCGTAGCTTGATTAACTCAAGAATAGGTATAAATAATCTTTGATTCAAGTTATGGAAATATCCGATACGATTTTTCAAAATTCCACCCTTGTGGGGGTGAAAAGAGGGATACAGTTTATAATATGAAAAATCTTATTCCTTTTGTTAATACACTTGAAACTTGGCTATAGTTGCCTCTGTAAATAATAAAGATTGTCGTTTTTAGTTTTTTAAAACAACCTCTCACGGAGAAATTAGGGGGTGTCAAAGTTAGTAAGGAAATATTTTAACGCGCTGTCAAAAAATAAAAAAGTACATGTTTCAGGGTTCTTCAAAAATTAACTCGGTGGAAAAGGGTAATAAAGCGTGAGGGATGGATTTTACTGCTTCCTTCAATAAACTCGAAAATGGGTATGGATTATATTTTAGTCATACAATGGAATGGTACCAAATGCTTAAAAAAAACAAGCCGTAGATGTCGTGATGAAACAGGAGGACACAGTTTATTTGAAAAATCTTATTCCTTTGATCTAATATATTTAAGGACATAGGATACTTTTTGTCTCAAATATAATCCTACAGGGGGATATAGTGTATTTAATCGTAGATACCCCAATTCATTTCCATGTTGATGTCCTAAAAATATTATTAGATACACAAATAATTCCCATATTGTTGTTTTAAAATTGAATGTAGCGCGTTCAGTTAAAAAGAGATTCATTTATTTAAAAAAGCGTGCCTACGTCATTACAATGTCAATAAGGATTTAGAGGATCAATTAAACATTTCGCATTTTAAAGACAGTCACGGGTCACCAATATGACGAAGTATAATGTTTCCTTATTTTGCTATCAACAGAACATTAAAATATTAAAATGTATTTTTCTTCATCGATCGAGAACACCAAAATTGATCGTTAAAAAGCGATCAATGTTTGGATTTTTCCTACACACTTCCAAGTTATACCAAAAACTTTTAAGGGATAACAATGTCGCATTCTAAAAACAGAATATTCAAACACACTTTTTCAGCGCTTTCTCAATAATCTTAAGATATCTGTTTATCTAGTAAGTCTATAAAGGAGATTGACCAAAAGCAGTCTTGAAAAGTTGCACGTATGAAAACCAAATTAATATACAAATTATTTTCTTATTTTTTACAAGCTTTTCACTTCAGGAGCTTTGTTTTCGTATCCGGAATTATGATTTTAAGATAAACAGTAAATTAACTATTGCTAGGTACATTTCCGTATAGTCATGATGGACGTTTCGTTCTCTTCATTTGTACGAGTTACGTAAGTATGAGCCTTTACATAAAAACATCACAAAAATGGTATTAAACTCATAAATAGCTAAATAATTAGTAATATCATAATCATAACGTAGTAGGTACTGTATATGTATTTCATAGTTCCGTTGTGAAAATATTTATTTTTGTGTTTCGTCTCACGCAGATGCAACTGTCAAGGCAGATGACAGACGTACCGGTAGGGATGACGATTATTCCTAAACAAGATCGATTTTTAAATCTATCCGAATCGCAGGAAAGAATCGATTCAGCAATAAATTGAGTTCTGATAGATCTGTTCCCGCCATTATTCTACATCGACAGGTTTACTATAGATAATCACTTATTCGTTTTGTTGTTGCCTGCATAATTAGTCAAGTGTAATGAATAATCGATATCAAAACTTAAAAGTTGCAATCCGCAGGAAAAACATCGGAACTCGTTTTCAAGTTTGTAAAATCGATTTAAAAAATCTATAATTCATTGTTTATGATCGATAAAAAAAAAATTACTTGACCTATAAAATCGATTCTAGATCGCCATCCCTAACGCCTGCGGAAGCCGCCATTACTGTTTATGTGTCGAATGAGAATACTCACCGCGATTAATCTCTCCACTTAAATAGTAATACTTACGGAAATTCGTTGGTGTGTTTGTTTTAAACAACTTAGCGTGTTTCATGTAACTAACGACAGGACGTTTTCATATTTAATTGTGTTTTATTACGCCAGGACGTTTTTGTGTTGTGTTTCAGAACTCTTGAGATTCTAATCATGTCGATGCTTGATTCTGATCAACCGATGCCGGTGGTAATGAGAAGGCAATGTGTCAATTGTTCACTTTTGATACCCAGAAATCAGAATGTTGTTTTGTACCTACATGATTGATCTGTGGTCATTTTATAAGTTGCGAGTAGTTTAGACATAATTTTAGGTTATCTCCGAATTTGTTTAATTACTTTAAAACTCGGATACTTGTGTGAAAATGAACACTTTTATTTAATAGTATATAAAGCGTAGTCTATAATAAATAAAGATTTATTGTGTTTCAACTTAAGACGGATTTCCATACATCGTTGTTCATGATCCTTTAAATTTTGTTAACTACTCACTATGAATTACTAAAAATAAAAACCTAACACCCGTTGTACGGAAGCACGAAACACCAGGTTTTTCAATTGCTTTTTTATTATTAGCTTACCGGTAGCAAATAAAAATCTGAGAAAAATCCTAAATACGGGGCATATAGTATACTAGCACTTTGCCCGTGACTTCGTCCGCGTGGATTTCGTACTTTCCTCTAAAAAATTAACGCCCCCTCCACCCCCTTTGGAAAGGTTTTTTTTCAAAAAGTAATGTTTACGATCTTTATAATTTATTTAGATAAGTATGTAATCGGGCCAATTTTTAAGTTTATAGATCAAAGGAATAATTTTTCTAAATCAACTCTGTCCTACTTTTTCATCACGACATCTAGGGCTTGTTTTTTTTTAAAGCGTTTGATTGGTTCCATTGTATGACAAAAACATTATTTATACCCATTTTCGAGTTAATTGAAGCAATCAGTAAAATCCATCCCTTACACTGTATTACCCTTTTCCACCCCGTTAGGAGTTCATTTTTGAAGAACCCTGAAACATGTACTTTTCTATTTTTGGTTTTAAGTATTAGTACCGAGTGTTGAGTTAATCTGACGACAGCACGTTAAAATGTTTCCTTACAAAGTTTGACACCCCCTAAATCCTCCGTGAGGGTTGTTTCAAAAAACTAAAAACGACAAACTTTATTATTTACTGAGGCTAATATTGCCAAGTTGCAAATGTATTATACAAAGGAATAAGAGTTTTTATATAATAAACTGTATCCCTCTTTTCACCCCCACAGGGGTGGAATTTTAAAAAATCGTTTCGGATATGTCCATAAATAGAATCAAAGATTTTTATACCAATTCTTGAGTTAATCAACCCACGGAGTAAAACTCCCCTTAAAAATCTAATTAGCCCTTTTCGCCCCGTCAGGGGTCGATTAAAAAAAAAACCCCAATCCTTAATATTATTTCTTTTCTGTCAAAAGTATTAATGCTGAGTTTCGAGTTAATCGGACCGTGCGACAAAATTCTTCCATACAAACTTTAACATCCCTAAACTCCCCTTGAAGGATAGTTTTGAAAAAGTAATAGTGAGAAACTTTATCGCTTACTTAGCCAAATATTCCTGCCTAGTTTCAAGTTTATTAAGAAAATGAATAAGATTTTTCATATAAACTGTATCCTCGCTTTTCCCCACAGGGGTGAAATTTAAAAAAAAATCGTTTAGAATACTTGCAAAACTTGACTCAAAGATTTTTTATACCATTTTTCGAGTTAATCAAGCCACGCAGTAGAATCCTCCCCTGTAAAATTTACTACCCCTTTTCACCCCGTCAGGGTAAGAAACGGAGACGCATTTCTGAAAGCGTTCGAGTACAAAAAGTGAAGCCACGGACCTTGCATTTACAACTGTACAAGCGCTTAAGTCAACGGGAAACAATGTAGTTGCTGATGTATTGAAATACATGTTGGAACACCCAGAAGTTGTTTCCAGCATTAAAAAAAGCATTGCCATTGAATCTAGTGCTTCATTAACAGAAATACCAGCAGTAAAAGCCTTCGCTTTGTATGTGGTGATGAAGTTATCTAAGTGGCGATACATTACACTTGTTGAGTTACATTACATAAGTTCAGCTTGAGAGAAAGGATTCGGAAATATCCCAGCTATTACAAACTACAAAATGAAAAAAAAGTGCCATCCAGATAAAAAGGATATAATTGTTACAGAGATCAGCAAAAATCCGTTTGCAAGCTCTTTTAGACCTGACCACAACAAGATTAACACATTCAGTGCCCAGCACCTGACTCCCGGGTCCAACAATAATTCGTTGTTTGTTCGTTGGCGTGTTTTGATTTGCACCCGGAAGGCGGGTGCTGGGCATGGTCACATGTCAACAATAGCTATCTACAGGGTGTCCCATAAATAATGGATCAAACGTAACGGGTAGGTAGCTTACCTAATTTTCAACAACTAATTTGAATATTAAAAAAAAAACCATTACAGTAACCAAGATATTATTTTTTTTTTTTCAAATTTTACCATTTTCGCTTCCAGAATTAAGTTTTTTTAATGCTGTCGCTGCAAATGATAACATTTTTAGGTATGATTTTTGTTTAACATTTCTGAATAGCTTACTAATGTTATAAGATACCATTTTTTTGAATAACGTTTTATTTGCCTTAGAAAAAAATCTTGAGTTGAAAAGTTTTTTCTTTACGATGTTAGGACCAAAATTTAAAAAATTCTCCGGTCGGTTATTTAAAAAAATTGCGCATACCCATGGACTCCGGGGTTTGACAATTTTTTTATATTATAGGGCTAGGGGTCTTCCACCCGCAGATACAAGGTCATCCATTAATGACGCTACAGCCTGTATATTATTGTCTTTATTATTTTTTTAAGTCATTGACATATCTCAGAACCCTGGGGTCCCAGACCTTTGGAAGGCGTACGAGGGGCCGAAGCCAACTCGCAGAGGCCCGTTAAACGTTTTTAATAATATGAGGCACCAACCGACGATTATCCCTGTATGCCCTATGCAGGTGCACCCAAGGACAACCCCCGGTTAGTGTAGGACTATTGACTATGGGTTTGAGTGGCTAAAGTGGACTGGTTACCTAGAAATATGGAAGGACTATGGCCCCTGCCTGATCAATGTTTTATAAATACACGGATAAAATGGCAGGAGGTTACTTGCACACTCAATAATGGGCCCCCGAAAACGGTCGCTAGCACATAGGGTCGTGGTGACAAGGGGGTAACATGTCCTGAGGTGCTTAAGAGGAGTGGAGGGGTATTCCACGGCTAACAGGACAATCCCGGAAGTACGGTCAAGACCCCTACCAGCGTCTTACTGGAATACTTCCTTCCTCCGAGCACGTTTGCTCTTGCAAATCTCCACTCAAGCCGGCCAATAAAGGCAAGAATGAGGTGGGAGCTCTGTTCCTCGTCAGTTTTGACTCTGGTTATAGGTAATTATTATTTTAGTAAACAAGTTTTGTTTCTTAGCTCTTTGGCTAGTTTAAGCTACATTAACGGGCCCAAGCCAAGTCAAAGCAGCGTGTGTGGTGAATTTTATCACGAAGAATAAATGTTATGAGGAGTGATTACATTTTCCTCAATTTGCATGAACTTTCTCACTATTCTGTAGGTGTTTAAAATTGCGGCTTTTTGAAGTGTTATGTAAATTGAGTCTTTCAGGTCTATCAATTTGAGGCTACGGTGGAGGTGATTGGGTATAACACCCAATTACCTCCACCTTATTATTATTTTATTATATTCATTGCTATATCACGAGAACTTGATTCACCGTGAGATTTTTTTTGACTTTTTGAAGTCGGTTAAACACCTTCATTCGCACCTGACACTAGCTGGAGAAAGATGCGGTCAGTCAGTAGGCATAGGGAAGAATATCGTCGCGCACACTGTTGCCATGAATTCAGTATTCAGTACATGATTCTACACCTACAAGCGTAGAAAATTTTCGTCGGTTATTTAAAAAGAAAACAGCTTTATACAAAAGTGTAATGCCTAATGCCCTACACGGTAATTTTTGTTTTTTTTTTTTTGATAACCTCACCTGTAGATTTATTGTGTGTCAAAGATTGAAATACATTCAGCCGTTAAGGCGTGAAAGGTGACAGACACATACAGACAGTCAGTAATTTTCGCATTTATAATATTAGTATCTATAATGATAAACGCGGTGTTAATCCAGGATATAATAATATGGTCTCTGTGGGCTAATTAAACCATAAAGCCCGTTAGCACAGGCTTAGAAGAAATAACAAACTCCAGACGGAGTTTCATTGTATTACTGTTTAAGAAATTGCAAGTATAGGTCTACCTGTCATGCCGGGTGTTCCAAGTAAAATGTATATGTTTTCTTCTTTGCAGAATGGAAACAAGAGACGTAACACAAAAAGGCAACTTACTTACAACGAAGCTGACCGTAACGAACTACAACACTCCCTTCGCTACAAAGACGAGCCCCGAGTTCGTAATCAGCGGTGCGGCGCTGTTCCAGGTGAGATTGATAGCCACGCAAGTCAACAACGGACACACATTGGTGTACAACAACTTGTTGCTCGTGCGGTTCGCCAAGCGGCGCGTCGCCGACGACCTTACCTACATCTTATACTTCAACAGCGTGGAGCTGAACATAGTGGGCAAGACGTTCACCAGCGACGATGGCACGTGGCACTTGATACACGAGAATAAGAAGCAGCAGTTCACGTTCGACGTGGCGGTGGAGATGCGCCTGCAGCCAAGCGCCAACTCGTTCGCGGGCCTGCACGGGGACACGGAGCTGACGGACTTCGAGCTGCGTGGCGAGGACGGCTCCGTGCGCATGCACCGCGCCGTGCTGGCGGCCGCCAGCCCGGTGCTGCGCCGCATGCTGGGTGGCGCGTGGCGCGAGACCGCCGAGGGGCACGTGGACGTCACCGGCACGTCCAAGGCCACTCTCGAGCACTTGAAGAATTATGTGTACCTACACGTGCTGCCCGAGTCGGGCTTGGAACAGCTCCTGCTGTTGTCCTCGTACTACATCATGCCGGAGCTGGAGCGGCTCTGCGTGGACAGACTGGTGCGTGGTGTGAGCGCGGGGAACGCGTGCGATCTCATCGAGTTCGCGGCCAAGAACAACGTGAAGCGACTACTGCTCGCGGTCCTCGAGTGCGTGCAGAACGGCGCCATCAGTGTCACGGAAATACGCGACCACCTCGATGAGAGCGAGTGATGACCCGAGCACAGCCAAGAACACTGCCAATACTCTGACTTAAAAAATTTTGGCTGTAAGAAAATAGTGTATGGCTGATGGTAAAAGCAAAACGAGCGCTCAAGCTCTCCCTGATTACTCCCGAGCACACATCACACACACATTCGCTACTCTGCTCCAGGACAGAGCGGCCATTTTTGGCAAGAGTTAACAGTTTACAGTACGCGGCAATTTGCGGGGAATTTACGCCGTACGGCATTGCATACAAACTTTCAAGTCCTTGTTTTTCGAAATGATTGAACCGATTTTAATGAAACTGCATACGCATAAGCAGGATATATAGGTCTAAAAAGTTAGTTAATATATTATTATTATCAGAACTAATTTGTAATTTTATTTTTATTATTTGGGTTCCTTACCACTTCGATGTCCGTATGTCTGTCAGTCTATCAAGACCCTTTTTCTCAGGAACGCGTGAAGGTATCAAGTTGAAATTAATATCAAATACGTAAGTCTACTACTCTGGAGCTCTAAAAAAAATCAAGCATCTAACCTAACCTAACCCGTTCGGTCGTAAGATACCCCGACCAAGCTTAGTTATTGCGATCAGCTGTGAGAAAAGGCTAGAAAGTTAAAAAGAGGCTCATTAATTTAAAAATGTGTGCATTATTAGAAGCTCAAAAAGTTTTAGATCAGTTATACATTTCCCAAAAACTATTACTAGGTACATAAAATATTGTGAGCACACGCCTCTTTTTTCTTTTCAGGGGAACAACCCTCATTCCACTGAAAACTAAATAGACTCGTTTCCAAGAGAATAGCTGTTAGTAAATGGAGCCGATTCTCTTGTCACAACCCCTAAACTAGACTAAAAATCACCAACATTTAGTTTATTCCTGTCAAACGACGATTTCCCATTTTGAAATTGACTAAAGTGACACAACTTATCTATATTTTAGTTTGACAGCACTAAGATGACTCTGAGTTATTAGTTTAGTGAAAATGGTAACTTGACGTTTTTCACCTAAAATTTAAATTTTCTAACTAAATCTGACTATTTTTAATCGCGATTAAAAAGGTGTGGAATAAAATTAGTTGGCATGAACTAAAATTCACACCAACACCTCGACTTCAGGTGCAAAAACAGTACTGTAGCTTTTTTAGCCACTCGCAAAGAAGGGATCCGTAGTTAGGATAAAGGAGATGTTTCAAAATGTATGGAGCCTCGGCCATGTATTGGTACACCCTACTAAAAAATGGGGAAACACAATCAAAACAGTTTCCAATCATCCAATTACTTTTAATTGGCTTTGTTTGGTAGCAAAGTATAAGAATGTACAATTGTAATTGCAACACACAACAAAAACCCATCATGGCGGTAAGTTGTCATGTTGATTGATTATTGACGTTTGACATGTTTACTTCTGTCATATTACATTGTCAAAGAGAATCATAACATTGTCGTACTTTTAGTCTTTTGCAATATTATTTTAGATCTAATTGTAAAGTCGAAAATCTATTAACCCGGCGCCAATGACGTGAAAATAATTACGCGGACTATGACATCGGGTCATGGTGACCCGAAATTTATCAGCACTTTTCAAAATTTTATATAATGATAACAGCCTGTTTTATTTATTCGTGTATTGTGTTATTATTTACTGGGTAAAATAACAATAATGCCAATATATTCACAAAATCAACTTTTATTAACTTTTTTCAGAACACATGCAAAATCATCTTTGAATCAAGTTGTGTTACTTGAGTTATTACTTAAATTTTCATAAAGAAAACTTACTAAAATAACAAAACAAAAATCTTATTTAGTAACAGAGATCTTATACGCACTTAGGAACTTCAATTATACTTTATAATAAGTCTTCAGCTTCCTCATACCTAGCTATGGAACTGCTACAATTTTCGCAGTATGGGATGCAATGATCAGGGCATATGTATATCTGGCAAGCATTCCAAGTGTGGCTAGTTTTCTTATCCTTTCTTGAAGGACACACCTGACATCTCCTATGAGCTCCAGAAACCTTCCGGGGAGGTTCTTCAGAGGGTGCCCCCTTGAAATATGCGTTTCTATTGCGCAATGGCCGAGGCCAATTCACACGGGTTTTTCATTCCTGCAAATGGTTCTGAATGAGGCTCAAGTCCCAAGCTCTTCAGAAAATGACGTGTTTTTATCTGTCTCGTTGATGACTCCAAGTGTACATTTGTGTTGCTTGCATTTTGGGCCGACCCGCTACTTTGGCTGCATTCTGATACGTGATTTTTGTCTTCGTCGTCCGAATCATTTCAATGTTAGAGTGCGATTCCTCTAAGATCTCCAATATTCTTTCAGAGCGGTTTGTGAAAGACATATTTGCCAAGTTCCTAAAATAAAACAAGAAAAATTATCAATACACACAAAAAATACTAATAAAATATGTCACGAAAACAGTACGCCATTGATGACGTTGGGTCATATTTACCCGTTTTTGCTTGACACAAGTGTATCTTCCTGCACATGCGGCGTAGCACTGAGTTCATGAGCGGTGCGGGTGGAGGGGTATTGTATCTCCAGCTACTAGAACGTTCAAAATCACAAAGCACGTAAAATACAAAATATGGCCGTTTGAAACCATCTCGGGTCAATATGACCCAGCGTCATTGGCGCCGGGTTAAAGAAATCTGATAGATTGTAGTAGCTTGATGTACTAGCGTCTGTACATAAAGTATAGTCCAGTTAAAGCAGACGACAACCTCATAAGTTGACCTGCGATATGCCAAGATTTGTACTTATAGCATAAACGTACAGAATACAAACATTCAATAGTCGAAATATTAACTCAGACAAAAACAATGTAGCGATAAACGAAAGCCAGGTTGTTAAAAATAACTCGAGAGAACAGAACATCAGAACACGATCGACAACGAAAGCGACTGAAGTGACAGTAGACAGTTCACGATCTATGATCAATGGTCGTTTACTGTCATTGGTTTTTAACCATCGAGTACCTAAATTGGCGAGACGCCATTTTGAAAGTCGATAAAATAATTGATAAATATCAAATGATTACAAGATAAATATGCAATTTATCAGTATTTTTCCCGAATTCCATTGATTTTTCTCGATTTTTCGAGGTATTGTACGTATTCTGGGCCCATTTTAAAACATCTCCTTTATCCCAAAAACAAACTTGACAATGTACCTAGTTAAAAAAACCTGTTCTCCCGTACATCGATATACGTCACGGTTAAATTCTCCAACTGCAAAATATTTCCTACCATAAACATGTTCATGCCAAGCTTCTGAGGCATGTAGAAATGTTTAAAAAGAAAGAAAAGAAAAAGCTACAGTACTGTTTTTGCACCTGAGGTCGAGGTGTTGGTGTGAATTTTAGTTCATGCCAACTAATTTTATTCCACACCTTTTTAACCGCTATTAAAAATAGTCAGATTTAGTTAAAAAATAAAAAAGATTTAGGTGAAAAACGTCAAGTTACCATTTTCACTAAACTAATAACTCAGAGTCATCTTAGTGCTGTCAAACTAAAATATAGATAAGTTGTGTCACTTTAGTCAATTTCAAAATGGGAAATCGTTGTTTGACAGGAATAAACTAAATTTTGGTGATTTTTAGTCTAGTTTAGGGGTTGTGACAAGAGAATCGGCTCCATTTACTAACAGCTATTCTCTTGGAAACGAGTCTATTTAGTTTTCAGTGGAATGAGGGTTGTTCCCCTGAAAAGAAAAAAGAGGCGTGTGCTCACAATATTTTATGTAGTAGGTAATAGTTTTTGGGAAATGTATAACTGATCTTCTAAAAACTTTTTGAGTGTCTAATAATGCATACATTTTTAAATTAATGAGCCTCTTTATAACTTTCTAGCCTTTTCTCACAGCTGATCGCAATAACTAAGCTTGGTCGGGGTATCTTACGACCGAACGGGTTAGGTTAGGTTGGAACTGTGACCAACCACGCGCGAGTCGATTTGTAGCGTTGCAAGCTGTATACAAGCTGTAATTAAGTTCGTTTTTGTAGTAGAAAATGAATAAATTAGACTGATGATTACTGATTTAGATAAAAAATCTTTAAATGAGGAGTAACCTATAAGTAGTATCTCTATATGTGGGCGCCCAAGCAAAAAGGGTCCAGTAGTGGGGTATTGAGTTAAGACCAGACTCTGTATATAGAACTATTCTATAGTCAATTGATAATTAAGATTAAAAAAATATTCAAAAACTGGCACAATTTTTTAAAATCAGACATTTGAAGTTGTAACTCTGAAGAAACTTGATTTGAGAAAACGCATTTTCAGTTTGATTTTTGGTCTACTTAGTACATTTTCTGATGTTACCAAGTACATTTTCTGCCGATCTATTCTGTAAGCATCACGCCGTGAGCACTTAGGTGAAGTGAGTTTGAAGTGAGCTCAATTCCTAGTAGAGTAAGGTGGGATGACAGTTCACATCACGCTCACTTCACCTAAATTTTCACGGTGGGATCTTTACATAATAGCACCACTGGTACTTAGAAACGTCATATAAATTCATTTACTAAGTATATGAACTTGTAGACAATTGGGCATTAATTAATAATCAATTAAAATCGAGAAACGCAAATTTTTCACCCAACTTTAGAAAACTGCGTATATCTCGGAAACTAAATGCTGAGAACTGGACCCTTTTTGCTTGGACGCCCACATATGTATAGTCTGTGAAACTCCAGTCGTGCGTCTGTTTTCTGAGTTTTTTTAGCTGGCAAGTCTCATGTTTTTCTAAATCTCACTTTTGCAACTGAGTAGAAATAAGCGCGTTATAAAGACTAGACTGCATTTCATCGAATAGTACCTATGGCGTTATGTTGGCAGCAATCAGTGTTGCCACATTACCTATAATAACCTACCTCAAAGTAAGGGTGATTTTGAAGCATGTTTTTTAATTAGATTCTTATATATTTACAAATTATTCGATTATCATTTTTAAAATCAGGACAGTAATAAAAAGCATAAATAATATAATAATTTTTATTATAATATTATATTATGAATGCACGGAATGTGCATTTTTTGTCTGATCATAATTATTTGTGTTTGGAGTAATTATGCTCATCCAACGGACTTATACCCGAGAGATCGTCATCTTCCATATCATCCTCGTCATCAGAGGTCGCTATCGTCTCCCACTTCAATTATGAACCTGTCCATCTCGCTATCAATAGCAGGACCATCGGCGTTATATTTTTCTTCCACTTTTTTCACGTGCTCACATTCTTTTCTCCATTCTCCTTCGGTGATCGTTGCAAAGGCTTCTTCTGTGATTTGGACGATTTTATTTGCTTCTTGACCCACGTTTTTTCAGCAATTCTTCTTTTTAAGACACTCCATATGAGCTCTATGGGGTTTAAATCGCAGTGGTAAGGTGGAAGCCTTACCACTTTATGCCCATGCGCTTCCAACATTACATCGGCTTCATAAACGGGCGGCTGTTTGTGCTCATTTATTATTTGATATAACTGGGCTTTTATCATAGTTGGCAAGTAAGAAAGACCATTACTTGTTATCCAATTTTGCATTTCTGCCTTTCTGCTTGCCATTGTTGGTGCTTTGTTAAGCTGTACTGTGTGGTAGGAGGCGTTATCCATTACCACGATTGAATGGGGAGGCAGATTCGGTATAAGTTTTTCACTAAGCCACTTATTAAAATTCGTTTTGTTCATATCATCGTGATAGTCGGCCGCTTGTGACTGAGATCTGAAGATCAGTTGAGCATGGGGTATGAAACCCATAGCACCACCCGCGTGGACGATAATCCAACGTGGCCCTTTGGAGTCTGATGATAATACACCCTCTTCTTGTTCACTTTGCCAACATTTTCCAGCGCAACATGTTGCGTGTATATACGTCTCGTCCAAATATACAACTGGGCGCTGGTTTCCGAGACGATTATTTCGCAATTCTTCCAGGTATCGATAACGCCAGGCGACAATATCGTATCTCTCCATTAGGACTTTCCTTTTGGATCTACATTTTTCAAAATAAAACCCCATATCTTTAAAAATTCTCCACAAAGTGGTACGACTTCCTTTGAATTCTATCTCGCTTCGCATTTCATGCAATAACTTTGTTAAAGTACGCAATTCCTTTTTTACGGAATAAAATTCATGTATTTTATGCCTTATAGCACACCGTTTGAAGTCATCCAGTTCGATTCTTTTAGGCCGGGGACCGCTTTTGCGTGGTGTTGAAACCTTAGTCGACGTGCTGGCTGCGACCTCACCTTCTTTGGTGATTTTAGACACAGTTTTTTCGGATACACCTAAAACAAATATTTCGGTTTATTTGTCTATTGTCATTGCACGCGTTGCAATCATAGTCAATAAAATAAATGGCAGTTTAAGTGAGGAAATTATTATCTGCTACTGGTAACCCTATTTAACTAACTTGTAATGGCGGCGACACGAGCTTGAACACATTTTAAAGGAATTAACGGGGCATCATTACGTTTTTCACGTTCACAAAAGTTCTTCACCTTTAGCACCATCATTCTTTCACCACTTTTCAAAGTTTTGGGCATGATTTCAGTCAAAAATCAAATGAAAATAAACAAAATCTGCGGGAGCGTCTTCTCTTGCCAATGACTTTGACAGACAGAGGTGCCAACATAACGCCATAGGTACTTTCGATGAAATGCACTCTATAGGTTATGGTAATAAGTCCCCCCAGTACTGTGGTCTCCTTTATGGTTACTGTGCCATTGTAATGGTCGTTAAGTTTATTGTGTGTCGTGTTGTGTGACCGTTCACCGCTTTGGAAAACCAAAGCCCATTGAATATCCAGATCAGCTTAGAAAACTAGCCCAGAGTACGTATTTAATTTAAACATTGATTTATTTTTAAGGCCTATTTCCAACTACTCGTCAAGAAAATTGGATAATATGTGTAAGTACCTATTTTTGTGTTAGGTTCACATACCAAGTGCAGATGTGAATCGGTGACAGATACCGGCTCATGTGAATTTTGTTTTGTCATCTTGATATCAGGTACAATACTATAATTCTTATACTTGCTTTATGTTTCTTTGCGGACACCACCGTAATGCACCGTATTGCACCAGCAATTACGTTGTTCAATTTTAATACGGCTTTTGAAGGTAAACATAACTTAGGGTCACTGGGTCGTCCTAAGGGCGTTTTTATTTAATCCCCTGGCTGCTATTTGAGTTTGAAAGTATCAAAAATATTTTTTTTGCCAACAATATTTTGGACATTCGTTTATAGACGCAAACAGTTATTGCCCATGGTATAAATGGACATGATTTAGTAGGTACTCGTTATTTTATGATGAGATTTAGGACTTCGACGGCCACTTGTTGACAGATGACTATCTGGGATACCTACTCATTAACAAATACTGTATGCCTGGTTGTTCTTTAAAGTATATAGTGCTATGATATGGGTAAAATCCAATATCATAGCACTTTGTGCAACCTTAGTTTTAAGAAAAATTGTATTTTTTAGGTAAGTATTATAATTAATTTAGGCATAATTTGACAGTTCGTAATAATCCATCTCATTGATATTGCCAAATATGTTAGGTAATATTGATAAGTAAGTAGGTAGGTATTATTTTTCTAATTAATACAAAAGACAGCTAGCTGTGTCACTACACCATCATATATTTTTTTTTTCTATTCCAGATAAAAATTTGGCTAAACATTTGCTTCTTTTGAGCAATGCAATGATATTTTAAACAATTCTGCCAAGAATTTGGTAACAATTAGAAATTAGGACAATAGAGGCAACCTCATGCAAAAATACAAGGAATGCAAATAATAAATGAAATGGAAGTGTAAAAAAAATGAAATAGTAGGTAGTAGGTATCAAACTTGTATCAAACTGGTGCATCAATAAATTCAAGGATTTTTGAACAAAGATTTAAAAGTAGAATTATTTATTCCTGAATAATAATAATATACATATTCTTTCTATGACAGAATATTGACTTAAAAGCCACCAGTTCATGTTCAATTCTAGTGATCACCAGGCTTCCAGGTTGGTAGTTTGTTCAGCGGAGTAAATGCTATACATAATAATTATATAACATTTACTGCTTTTTTTTGCTTTTAGCTGGTTATTTAACCAGCTTAAATTTAAAGACCAGTAAGGATATTGTAAGCCTCTTTACTTTATCCAAACATTATAATAAATACTAACAGAGGCAAATTTTTTTTATTGAATATAGGTATTTGAAAAAAAAGTTATTGCTATGAGGTTTAGGAACTATTCTGATGCCGAAAATAATTATAGTTTTGTCTGTTTGTTTTTGAAAAAATGTTATAATGTGCAGATATGTCTGGTCTTCGTAACCAGAAAGTTCCCAAATATGGTCCAGTTGGTACAAAAAAATTATCATAACAACACCTGTGAATCTTTATATAGTTCAAAACTGTTTTAGTGCTGCAAAACCATTGTGAGAGAAAATAAATTAATATATTACACTTCTGGACACATCTATTGGCCCACCTTAGAGTTTAGGTTTCAATGGCCCCTACCGAAATATGATTGCTAGATTGAACAAAAACTGTTGATGCAGTTTTAAACCTGATACATTTTACCATCTTTTTCGATCGTATTGTGTGCGGGATACACATTTATGTGCTGGGTTGGTGAGGAATAAAACCAATGTTGAAGCTTGAAGCCTTCTTTAATCTTCTTGTAGTGTTCCTATTTCTTCAACTGCTGCCCGCTGACTGTGCCGATACCGTTGTTTTTTTTTGTTTTTGGGGAATGGCATCTCGCAGTTCAACCTATAGGAGGTTGTCGACTGCTTAACCGGGCTTTCCTGTGGATGCCTCAATAAATTAAGGCCTCCAGCCAGGCTTAAAACTAAGACTAAAAACTAAGCGACTACACGCTAAGGGCACCCCCTGTGGGGTACGGACCTCGGCTTAGGGCGTCGCTGGGAGAGGACAGCAATGGGACATGCTGGATCGGATTATTTGGGGGCAAATTTAGAATTACGGGCTCAGCTGCGCGGGCTGGCTCGAGCAAGGGTCGGGGTGGGTATGGACGGGGGCGTCGCGGTGGCCCTCGGCGGCGAGGGCGGAAGCACGGCGGTCTCGATTTGAGTTTCCGGATCGTGCTGGTGGCGGGATTACTCTCCTGGAGGAGAGTTATGGCGTCATCCGGGACGGTTAGGGCGTGCCTAGGACGGCGGATGCGACTTATGCGTGACGGTGTGTAGCGGGCGGCCGCCGCAATCAGGGGATTCGGGTGTTTGGAGGCAGATTCGAAGAAACGCTTGGCGAGGCGTTTCATGAACTGCTGGACGGTTGGGATTTTTAGATCAACGTGAAGAGACTCGTTGCGTACATAATAGGGTGCCCCCGTGACCTTTCTGAGGAAACGGTTCTGTAGGGTCTGCATCCTATGGAGCAAGTGTGGCTTAGCGTGCGCAAATACAACACAAGCATACGTCATGATGGGACGGATGACTGCGGTGTAGATGCGCAGCTTGCACTTAAGAGATAGTTTGCTACGCGCGGTCAGGATGAAATGAAGCCTGCCGAGAGCGCAAGCGGCACGCGAACGCGCCGTCTTGATGTGCTCTCTAAAGGTCAAGTGTTGATCTAAGATCACGCCAAGGTATTTGGCTTGCTTCTCCCAAGGGATCGGCTTGCCATACATGGTGATCGGGCTAGGAGGTGCGGAAGCGCGGAGTCGCGGTCGCGTGAAAAGGACGGCCTGACTCTTATCGGGATTGACCTCAATCCTCCACTTCCGGAACCAGACGCCTAAAGCGTTTGCGGAGTTTTGGAGAGTTCTGGCGATAGAGTTCTGGCACCGCCCTGTGTAGTAGATAGCTGTGTCATCGGCGAAAAGCGCCAAATGAGTCTTGCTACATTTGGGGATGTCGCTCGTGAAGAGCGAGAAGATGAGGGGAGAGATCACCGAGCCCTGAGGGACACCGGCGCGTAAGGGGTGAGGGGAGGAGAGTGTACCCTCAATGCGATAGCGAAAGGTGCGGTTCGACAAAAAGTCTCGTAAGATGAGCACGAGACGGTCAGGCACCCCGAGTTGGTACCGCTTATATATTAAGCCGTTGTGCCAGACCTTGTCGAACGCTTTCGCTATGTCGAAGAACAACATGCCTGTCGTTGCCTTGCGCTGGAAGCCAGCGCTTAGGTGCTCAACGATTCGATGAACTTGCTGGATGCAAGAGTGATGGGTCCTGAACCCAAACTGTTCACTAGGGATAAGGCTCTTAGCCTCGGCGAAATCTTTGAGACGCTTATAAATAAGCCTCTCATAAATTTTGCCGAGGACATTGAGGAGACTAATGGGGCGGTAACTAGTAGGCTCAGACTTGGGCTTGCCTGGCTTGGGGATACCGATGACGGTGGCCTCTTTCCATGTCTGCGGAAAGATGTTGTTGCTGAGAGCACCATTGAAGATGGCGGTCATTAGCATTATCAGGGGGGCGGGGAGGAGTTTGAAAACCTTATTGGTGATACCGTCCGAGCCAGGGGCCTTCCGATCCTGTAGCCCTTTAATGATGTCGTGCACCTCGTCTGGAGTGACGGGAGGCAACGGATCATCAGGGTCTTCCACAGGGGGAAGAGCAGCCCTGCGTTCGACTTCGGCGTCGACCTTGGCAAGGTGCGCTTGGTCAGCTGGTTGGGAGCTAGGAGAACATTGAGACTCCAGGCTGTCGGCTAGGCATTCTGCCTTTTCGGGATTATCGAATGCGATGCTCTTGTCAGGGCGAATGAGGGGAGGCATTGTAGCCTCCCCAGTGGAGGTACGCATTTTGCGTTGGAGTTGCCAGAAGGCCAGATGGTTGGGCTCGAGCTCGCTGAGCATCTTGTCCCAGCCCTCGGAACGCCACTCCGTTATACGTTTCTTTACAGCACGCTGTAAATGGCGCATGTGGGCTTTGTTCGCGTCGCAGGGAAAGGAGTCGTAGGCACGAATGGCCGCGTTCTTCTCGGTTATCAGTTCACGTACGTCAATCGGTAACTTCCAGCGATGATCATCCATCGCCGGAACTTCCCGCGAACAATCCGTCAGAACGGATTGAACGTGTTCTGTAAACGAGTCGATCGCACCCGTCGTGTCTTCGACTGACACTATGTGGTCGGGGATTTTATCCAAGTGAGGCGACGTGGTGGATTTCAGCTGTTCGCTTACTTTCTTCCAGTCGGTTATCACTTTGGTTCGAGGGGGCTGGTTAGGATCGAGCGGGCCCGAATAAGGGGCGAAGAGCATGGTAATTGGGCGGTGATCCGAGTTGAGCTCGTGGTGTGTCTCAATAGAGTGCAAACGAAGGTTTACATTCTTGAGTAGCGCAACATCGAGCACGTCTGGAAGCTGGCTGGGAACGCCAGGGTAGTGGGTTGGGTTCATCGGAGCGATGACATCGAAGTTGAGGGAGGCACCTAGGTTGAACAGTATCCTACCTCTGGTGGAGGTCGTGTTGCTGTTCCAGGCGGGATGCTTGGCATTGAGATCCCCCGCCAAGATGACGGAGTCACTCAGTCCGAAGAGGACAGTTAGGTCCTTGGTGATCGCGGTGGGATCCTCCGCACCATTGGCAGGCGGGAAGTAGGCAGAGATGATGGTGATTGGTTGATGACCAGTCATGCCGAGCCGACAGATTGAGACCTCAAGATGAGAGACTAGTGGAGGAGGGTCCATAGGACTACAGTAAAGAGACCTTTTGTAGTATATAAGGGTGCCACCCTTGTGGCAGCGGGACCTGTCATTGCGAACTATGTCATAGTTGGCGATTTTCGGGTCCCGCTGATGGGGCTTCAGGAAGGTCTCTTGAATGAGCATAATGTCAAGCTGATGATCACGCAGAAAGGTGGCGATCTCATCGCGTTGACCGGTAATTGCATTGGCGTTGAAGACGCCTAGTTTAAGGGAGCGGGGTTTGAGGGACCTAATCTTTTGTAAATTCATAATGGAATTTAAAAGGTTAGATTTTCGAGAGCTTGCGATACCTCGGGGTACGCGTTGAAGATCTCAAGGAGACGAAGAGCGTTTCCTTGAGCGGCACGGATTTCCTTCACCATGGCGTTGGCCGCCGGGGTGTAGAAAACAGCGAATACGCTGAGAAGCACCTGTGGGTTTGAAGGCTGATGGCCTGAAGAAGGGGACCTGTTTGCTGCCGTGGGAACCGGCGCAGCTTTGGGAGCGGCGGTGGCCACAGGAGCCAATGGGGCTGCTGCCGGGACCGGCGTGGCAATGGCCAATGGCGCAGGGATGGGTTGAGAGGGCGGCACCAAGGCCGAAGCTGCCTTAAAGTTGACCCATGGGGAGGGTCTCTGAGGAGCGAGGCGCTCGGGCAACTGAGCAGAGGGGAGCTTTACGCTCGGGCTTTCCCTTTGCTGGCGCTCGCTGGCACGCTTCGCCAGCTTGGCCGAGGAGGATTTAGGGGCTTTACTGCATCCCCGGTAGTTAGCTGGGTGACCAGCTTGCCCGCAGAGCACACAACTTGGAGGTTCTGTGCACAGAGTCCTGTCCTTGGGGCGAGGGCAGTCCGCGGTGCCATGCCCGCCCAGACACTTAACGCATCTGGGAGTAGCGTAGCAGTGCGACTGGGAGTGGCCGTATAATTGGCAACGGTGGCACTGGCCAACGATATTGGACTTTCTGGGCTTCTCAATAGAGATGCCCGACAGTGAACACACCGACTTCACTTTGAAGATCGGGTGATGACCCTCAACGGGGTCGCAGATCACCAGGACCATGTCATATACAAGGCCCTGTTTCGCCCGGTGAAGGCGGTGGACTGCAGACACTGGGATACCCTTGGAGATCAGGTCTGCCTTGATCTCTTCGGTGGCGATCTCCTTCGGGATACGCCTAATGACTACCCTCGTCGGAGTTTCCTCCGGGAGGGAGAATGTGTGAAAGGAGTACTTCCTTTCACGAAGAATTCGGACAAGGTCCCTGTAGTCCGAGGACGAGGGGACAGTAACCTTGATGCCCTGCTGGGTAGATCGGGCGTTGGTGTATTGGATCTTGCGATCCACGCAAACTTTAGAAATTTCTGTCCACTTGGACTTATCTTGGATGTATAAGGGGGGCGGGGGACGCACCTTCCTCTTTGAGTCCGTTGGGATAGGACTGGCTGAGGTGGGTGATCGGGTGGGTGCCGAGCCGGAAGTAGAGGAAGGGGCAGGGGCAGGGGCGCAGGCAGGGGCGCATTCAGGGGCGGCGGGGATGGCTGCCGCCAGAGGCTTTTTGGCCTTGCCGGCCTTTGAGGAGGCGCTCTTCTTCCTCTTCCCTCCCTTTCCGACGACTTGATAGTCGTCTGAGGAGGAAGAGGAGGAAGTGAGCGAGATGGCGTCTTCGGACTCTGAGTCCGAAGGAGGGGTGCAGGTGTCCATCACCTCGGGCTGGGGGGAGACTACGGGCGGCAACGAAACCGCCGTAGGAGGGATGCCCCTGTCTGCTACAGGGGGGGAAAGCGGGCTCTCGAGAGCCTCGCTTGGGTCGACGTGGCGACTACGCCAAGCCTTCCCGTATTTCAGCAAGAAATCGGGGTCCTTAAAAAGGACCTCTCTTGCAAAAGCTACGATGTCTGCGTCAGACATCGTAGCAAAGGGGAATTTAAAGAGAAAAAGAAAAAAAAAAAAAATAAAAAAAATAAAAAAAAAAAAAAAAATAAAATAAGGGGACCTAATGGTCCTACTCCTACTCCCCGGGTGGATGGGCCCGGGGGTGAGTGGCCCTCCCTGTCGGGTGCAGACAGGGAGGTGTGTACCTACTGGTGAGCCCTAGAGCTGAAACCTGTCGCCAATCTCAATGTGCGACAGGGCCCTGACCGGTCTAGCGCGAAGGGTGTAGACACACCCTAAAGACACTAGGTGTGTAGCTGTGGAAGCAAAACTGTCACCAGAGCCGACTAGGAGACCCCCCAAGGCCGGTTAACTCTGGGACCCGTCCAATTAACTGCTTTACCCTGAAGGGGCTCAGCGGGTGTGTTGGGTCAACACCCCCTTGACTTGGTTGTCACCGTGAGGTATCCGTCAAGGACCACGAAACTGTGGTTTTTACCCTGAGGGGGTCAAGGAGACACGCCGAACGTTTGTTTGACGGACGACGTTAAAGAAATAATTTGTCAACGATCGCCTTGAAAAAGGCAATAATTGATAACGAGTGCAGTCAGAGACTACGGGAGTCGGAGCGTGACGTGGCGTCACGAGCGAGCGTCGATGGCGGTGAGTCAGCGGTGAGTCAGCGGTGCAGCGAGCGAATGCGTCAGCGGCACGACCGTCCACAGCGGAGTCGAGCGAGGGAATGTCCCCTGTGCCGATACCGAAATCCCTCCAGATATTTATACAAAAATGGCTAATGAAATGTGGGCAGTCTGATTGGTCAGCCAATCAGAGCACGGGAATATTTAGCCAATCAGAATAGAGTCGATTTCGGCACAGTTAGCTTAAATACGACGAAACTTTACCTTAATGAGAGCCGCGTGACATTATTTGCGTTTTTCTCTCTCTATTATCTATAAAACTATGGTAAAGCATATATTTTTACATTCTATAAACTAAGATCTATTTAACAAAAATACAAAATATAAAGAAACATGAAGTACTATTTACAAGACATCTTAACTTACTATTGTGAACACTATAACTATACTATACATATAACTGTTTGTCTGTCACTGTCCCGCACATCACTCCCGCCGTGCGACTGCGTCGCATTACAACTTGGTGTGGGCAGGTCGTCCGTAGGCAGGGGCAGGATCACCAGCTTCCTCACCGGCCGGCGCAGGACACCTCCCTTGGTCTGCACGTCCACCGTCCGCACGATGCTGTCGGGTCCGGGATATACCGCGATGACTCGTCCTCGTATCCACACGTTGCGGGGTAGGTTCGGGTCGACGATCTGCACGAGGTCATTCACTTTGACCTCTTGACCTCGTCCGTGGGGCTCCCGCCGGTGTTGGAGCTCGGGAAGGTACTCCTTTACCCAGCGGAGCCAGAAGATGTCGGCGAGTCTTTGTGCCGCTCGCCAGCCGGACCGGGAGATGGTGTCCTGCTCGGAGAACGTGCCCGGTTGTGGCACGCGCCCAGGACCTCCCAGCAGGAAGTGATTGGGAGTCAGGGCCTCTGGATCCTCTGCGCTGACAGAGACGTGGGTCAGCGGACGGCTGTTGACGGTGTACTCCACTTCAGCTAGTAGAGTGGTGAGGACTTCTTCGGTGGGGTGGCGCTCGTGGAGTGTTGCTGCGAGCGCAGTCTTCACGGAACGCACCATGCGTTCCCAGGCACCACCCATGAACGGAGCTCCGGGCGGGATGTAACGCCAGGAGATGGTCCTCTTCGCTGCTTCCTCCGCTGTCGCTGCGTCGATTGTTCGTCGAAGTTCCTTGTCGGCAGCCTTCAGGTTGGTGCCGTTGTCCGACCAAATTTCAGCCGGGCAGCCACGTCGCGCGATCATTCGTCTGACCGCCATTACCGCTGAATCGGCGCTGAGCGAGCCGACGACTTCGAGATGGATGGCTCGCGTCGTGAGACACGAGAAGATGGCTACATATCTCTTCTGTTTGGTACGTCCGGTGGTCACGGAGAGAGGTCCAAAATAATCTATCCCGGTGAAGGTGAAGGGTCGCTTGTGATGTGCTAAGCGACACGCTGGTAAGTCTCCGGTTCTCGGATACGGCGGCACTTGAGTCTTCATGCGGCAGAAGAGGCATTGTCGAAGGATTGCGCGCGTGATGGGTCGCAATCTTAGTACCCAGTACTGTTGGCGACATTCGTTGATCGTTGCCTCGACGCCGGTGTGATGTAGCTGTCGGTGTACTGCCCGTATCCATAACTTCACCGTTGGATGATCCCCGTCGACCACTAGCGGGCTCTTGACGTTTTCTTGTATGTCCCTGGCCGCTCGGATGCGGCTCCGAAGTCGGAGTGAACCATTGATGGACTCGATGCTCAGCTGGTGAAGGCGGCTCTCCTTGGCGATTGGCCTCCCGTTTTTCAATTTCTCTATCTCTTCTGTGAAGGCTTCTTCTTGTGAAGACCGCATCAGTAGCTCTTCTGCTTTCTTGAGGACCTCGGCCGTGACTGGGAGCAGGTTAAGTGTCGATCTCTTTCTCGGTACGGGTGCCTGCTGTTTCACTGCTGTCGGCTTGTTCTTCCTCCATGTGGGATCCGCTTCTTTATTTTTCTTTGTTCGTCGGTAGTTGACCTTCTGGTTGGGGGCTCTGCAGAGGTCGATGAACTGCAGAACACGTGCTGTCGCATACCGGAGCCGATCCCAGCTGGAGAACTTCGCTGGATCAGGTAAACTCTCCGCTAGCCTCAGTCTTCTTCTATTGATCATGTGGTGCGTCTTCTCTTCTTCGGAAGGTTCTTCCGCTGTTGTCTTCACAGGTTCCATTGGCCAGTAGTCTTCCGTCAAGTGGAGGAAATCTGGCCCTTTGTACCATCGATGATTCTTGTCGAAGGCGGTTGGTACATCTCTTGTTGCGTCGTCAGCAACATTCTGCTTCGTCGGAACCCAGCGCCAGTCGTTGACTTTGGAGCTCTCTTCTATTGCTGCGAGACGGTGAGCCACGTAGGGTTTGTAAGAACGTGACCCTGTCCTTATCCAGGTGAGTACCGTCTTGCTATCGGTCCAGAACACTTTTCTGTCGGGCTTCCTCTCGTGCTCTTCTATGACTGTGTCGGCGAGTCTGGTCCCCATAACTGCTGCTTGTAGCTCCAGTCTTGGTATGCTTGTCAACTTTAGCGGTGCCACCTTTGCCTTGGCCATGATGAATGATATGCCAACTTCGCTGTCCGGCGTTACTGCTCTCCAGAACAGGACCGTAGAGTAGGCCGATTCGCTGGCGTCGCTGAAGACGTGGAGTTCGAGGGAAGCGGCATCGCTGTAGTGTAGATACTGCCGCGGGATTGTTACGTCGTGAAGACTTTTCAAGTGTCCCATCCACGACTCCCACTGCTCCGTCAAGTCTTCATCGATCCGGTCGTCCCACGGTGTTCCTCGGCGCCAAACTTCTTGGAGTAACTCTGAGTTCGATTTCCATTGCTTCAGTTCGAAGCTGGCCTTCTTGTGCACTTCGCGCACACTCGTTGTTATCTTCACTGCATCTTCCAGGCTTCTGAAGCTATCGAGATAATCATCGACGTAGTGTTTGTCTATGATAGCAGCTGCGGCTTCCGGATGAGTCTTCTCATGTTGTTTGGCGTTCAAGTTCTTGACGTAGATTGCTGTCGATGGTGAACTCGATGCCCCGAAGATCAATGAAGTCATCCTGTACTCCTCCGGAGGTAGGTTGTCGCGGCGATCCCCACGCCACAAGTACCGCAGTGCGTCTCGGTCTTCGGTGCGTAGCTTGACCTGCATGAACATCTCCTTGATGTCTGCTGTGACCCCGATGAGATGCTGTCGGAAGCGCATGATGACACCCGGTAGCGATTGAAGCAAATCCGGACCTTTGAGAAGCATATCGTTGAGGGCTACTCCTCTGGTCTTGGCGGCGGCGTCATGCACAACGCGTAGTTTGTCCGGCTTCATGGGGTTGATGACCGCGAAGTGAGGCAGGTACCAAGTCTTCTCCGGAGTTTTCTGTGGCGGCGCGGGCTCGGCGTAGCCCTTTCCTATAAGGGCGTCCATCTGTTCGACGTACTTCTTCTTGAGGACCGGGTCGCGATCGATCTTCTTTTCAATGTTGAAGAGCCTCTTCAGTGAGTTTTCGTAATTATCTGGGAACTTGATGTCTTCCTTTTTCCAGAGGAGGCCAGTCTGATATCTTGTTTCTTCGATCTTTTCAGTTGTCTGTTCCAGTATTCGAAGTGCCTTCTCTTCTGGATCGGTCTTCGGTCTCTTCGGGTTTATGCAGAGGGCGTCCGTCTCGAAGTATCTCTTCACCAGGTCCTCGAGGTCATCTTTAGCTTCCTTCATATGCGACACGAAGTCAATCTTCTGACCGAAGGAGTTCGTTTGGCTTCCATGGAGTACCCATCCAAGCGGCGTGAGAGATGCCACTGGATGGTCCTTGTCTCCTTTCCTGGTTTCTTTAGTCAGCAGAAGATGCCAGTTATCTTGCCCGATGAGTACGCGCGGCTTCGCATTAGAGTATGTGAGATGTGTCTTGATGTCCGATAGGTGTGGACATCCCTCCACTAACTCTTGTGGAACTCGTTGAGAGGAGACTTGTAAGTTCTTCACTGTTCTTGCTTGAATTTGCTCTTCTCGGTTGTTGACCCCTTTCAGCCCGATGGTTACCCTTCTTGATGTCGATTCAGCCGTCTTCAGCTCGTTGATGGTTTCTATCTTCAGTGGATCTAAAGGTCCTGTAGCTCCTATGCTCTCAGCGACGTCGTTGTCGACGAGCGTGACCGTTGATCCGTCGTCCATCAGTGCGAATGTGTTGACAGCTCCCTTTGGCCCCTTCACCTGGACCGGCAGGATCTTCAGATAGGATTGCTTCTTTATTGTCCACGTCGAATTGATTACTTCTATCGCCTCGTTGTTTTCTGTCTCCTCTGCCTTTTCTATCCTCTTTTCATAATGAAGTAGCTTGTGGTGCGTGTACTTGCACCCGTTGACACCACATGGTTTCGTTCGGCAGTTGTGAGTCTTGCTTCTATAACGTAGGCATTTGAAGCAGAGGCGCTTGGACTTCGCAGCATCCCATCTTGAATTGGCTTCCATCTTCTTAAATGTGTCGCACTCCGTCGCGTTGGTGTGGCTTGTCTCGTCGCACACGAAGCACTTCGGTGTGTTGTTCTTCTCTGTGACGTTGGTGACTCGCTGAGTCTTCTTGTGTGGTGCGGCTGTCGATGGTGCTGCCACCTGTTCAGGAAGCGCATAGGGTCCGCATAGTTCAGCTTCCCTCTTGAAGAATCTATCTAGTTTGATGAGGCAGGGATCTTCTTTTGGTTGCGTCGATGAGAAGTCATAGTAGCGGTACCGAAGCGTCGGCGTCAGCTTGTCCACTAATGTCTTCGCAAGTTCGGGGTTGTACATGTAGTTGAAACAACCCAATGTCTTCAATGTTGCTACGACGTTGGAGATCTTAGTGGCGAATATGCAGATGTCTCTCGGTGACTCGGAGAGGCGTGGCAGACTTCGAAGCGTTTCTATTTCTATTATGGCGATTGACTCTGGTCTTCCGAATCTTGACTCCAAAGTCTTCATCACCTCAGAAGGGTGTGCGTTGGTGATGAGCAATCCTTCTACCGCTTCTCTGGCCTTCCCCTTCAAGTTTCTTCGTAGCCTGTTGATGTTCTCGACGGTGCTGAACATCGGTTCAGACTCGTAGTAGGCGGCGCGGAAGGGTAGCCACTCCTGATGCGACCCGCTGAAGAAAGGTAATTCGATGAACTTGGGTCGCTGGGCGGCGCTGATAGCCCTAGTGATAGCTTCAGCTAGGAGGGCTAGGTCCCCTTGACCTCCCGCCGGTGTTCGATGAACTTCTTCTTGTTTCGGTGGTTCTTCGTGGACGATCGTCGGCTCCGGCGGAGGGCGGTGTGGCTCGTTGGCGATGGTTAGAACGGGGCGAGTCACCTGGTTATCCAACCAGTTGTCCACTCGGGCGTTGACTTCTGAGTAGAGGGAGACATCATCTTCTTCTCCTTCTTCTTCTTCTTCTTCCTCCGTTTCTAGCGCGGCCAAGCGTGCAGCAGCTAGTTCGACTTGGAGGCGGAGCAAATCTTCCTTTGCTTTGGCGATTTTTTGCAACTTCGTCTTGCTATGCGTCGATCCCCCCCCTCCCCTTTTCTTGCTAGGGGGACGGAGGAGCTGTGGGCCGGTTGGTTTCGACGTACCGGCATTCTTGACAACTCGTTTCACTGTCGAGGCGTCAGTATCACGGCGATTTTCTCTAGAGGTGACAGCGGCGGGTGGCTTCATCAGCTGTTTCGATTTCGCACCTGCAGTGAGTGTCGTCGCGGCGGAGAGGGCGACAGAGGGTGCGGCGACACCGGCGGGGTGCGAGGCGGGGGGCGCGATGGCGACCGAAGGGGGGGGCGCGGTGGCTGCCGACGCGGGGGTGCTGACGACTGAGGCGATGGCAGCGGAAGTCACTGTGGTTGGGTCGGTCGTCGCGGAGGTGAAGGTCTGGTCTGAACTCTCCGTGGCAGTCGTCCCTGTCTGTGTCGATTCGGATGTGGCTTCCGTGCTGGTATCCGTCGCAGAAGTCCCTGGAGTGGCTTCCGATGATGACGGCTTTTGTTCACCCGACGGCTTGCGGCCCTTACCCTCGGAGCGCGTAACGGGCATGATGTCAGCTGATCTTCGAAGTCGATGATACTAACACGAAGATTAAGTAATTTCTTCAAAGCTTCTTCACTATAGCACTATCTTCAGGTAATATTCCCCACAATATCCGGTGCTCGAAGGACCATTAAATGTGCGGGATACACATTTATGTGCTGGGTTGGTGAGGAATAAAACCAATGTTGAAGCTTGAAGCCTTCTTTAATCTTCTTGTAGTGTTCCTATTTCTTCAACTGCTGCCCGCTGACTGTGCCGATACCGTTTTTGTTTTTGGGGAATGGCATCTCGCAGTTCAACCTATAGGAGGTTGTCGACTGCTTAACCGGGCTTTCCTGTGGATGCCTCAATAAATTAAGGCCTCCAGCCAGGCTTAAAACTAAGACTAAAAAAAAAAACTAAGCGACTACACGCTAAGGGCACCCCCTGTGGGGTACGGACCTCGGCTTAGGGCGTCGCTGGGAGAGGACAGCAATGGGACATGCTGGATCGGATTATTTGGGGGCAAATTTAGAATTACGGGCTCAGCTGCGCGGGCTGGCTCGAGCAAGGGTCGGGGTGGGTATGGACGGGGGCGTCGCGGTGGCCCTCGGCGGCGAGGGCGGAAGCACGGCGGTCTCGATTTGAGTTTCCGGATCGTGCTGGTGGCGGGATTACTCTCCTGGAGGAGAGTTATGGCGTCATCCGGGACGGTTAGGGCGTGCCTAGGACGGCGGATGCGACTTATGCGCGACGGTGTGTAGCGGGCGGCCGCCGCAATCAGGGGATTCGGGTGTTTGGAGGCAGAATCGAAGAAACGCTTGGCGAGGCGTTTCATGAACTGCTGGACGGTTGGGATTTTTAGATCAACGTGAAGAGACTCGTTGCGTACATAATAGGGTGCCCCCGTGACCTTTCTGAGGAAACGGTTCTGTAGGGTCTGCATCCTATGGAGCAAGTGTGGCTTAGCGTGCGCGAATACAACACAAGCATACGTCATGATGGGACGGATGACTGCGGTGTAGATGCGCAGCTTGCACTTAAGAGATAGTTTGCTACGCGCGGTCAGGATGAAGTGAAGCCTGCCGAGAGCGCAAGCGGCACGCGAACGAGCCGTCTTGATGTGCTCTCTAAAGGTCAGGTGTTGATCTAAGATCACGCCAAGGTATTTGGCTTGCTTCTCCCAAGGGATCGGCTTGCCATACATGGTGATCGGGCTAGGAGGTGCGGAAGCGCGGAGTCGCGGTCGCGTGAAAAGGACGGCCTGACTCTTATCGGGATTGACCTCAATCCTCCACTTCCGGAACCAGACGCCTAAAGCGTTTGCGGAGTTTTGGAGAGTTCTGGCGATAGAGTTCTGGCACCGCCCTGTGTAGTAGATAGCTGTGTCATCGGCGAAAAGCGCCAAATGAGTCTTGCTACATTTGGGGATGTCGCTCGTGAAGAGCGAGAAGATGAGGGGAGAAATCACCGAGCCCTGAGGGACACCGGCGCGTAAGGGGTGAGGGGAGGAGAGTGTACCCTCAATGCGATAGCGAAAGGTGCGGTTCGACAAAAAGTCTCGTAAGATGAGCACGAGACGGTCAGGCACCCCGAGTTGGTACAGCTTATATATTAAGCCGTTGTGCCAGACCTTGTCGAACGCTTTCGCTATATCGAAGAACAACATGCCTGTCGTTGCCTTGCGCTGGAAGCCAGCGCTTAGGTGCTCAACGATTCGATGAACTTGCTGGATGCAAGAGTGATGGGTCCTGAACCCAAACTGTTCACTAGGGATAAGGCTCTTAGCCTCGGCGAAATCTTTGAGACGCTTATAAATAAGCCTCTCATAAATTTTGCCGAGGACATTGAGGAGACTAATGGGGCGGTAACTAGTAGGCTCAGACTTGGGCTTGCCTGGCTTGGGGATACCGATGACGGTGGCCTCTTTCCATGTCTGCGGAAAGATGTTGTTGCTGAGAGCACCATTGAAGATGGCGGTCATTAGCATTATCAGGGGGGCGGGGAGGAGTTTGAAAACCTTATTGGTGATACCGTCCGAGCCAGGGGCCTTCCGATCCTGTAGCCCTTTAATGATGTCGTGCACCTCGTCTGGAGTGACGGGAGGCAACGGATCATCAGGGTCTTCCACAGGGGGAAGAGCAGCCCTGCGTTCGACTTCGGCGTCGACCTTGGCAAGGTGCGCTTGGTCAGCTGATTGGGAGCTAGGAGAACATTGAGACTCCAGGCTGTCGGCTAGGCATTCTGCCTTTTCGGGATTATCGAATGCGATGCTCTTGTCAGGGCGAATGAGGGGAGGCATTGTAGCCTCCCCAGTGGAGGTACGCATTTTGCGTTGGAGTTGCCAGAAGGCCAGATGGTTGGGCTCGAGCTCGCTGAGCATCTTGTCCCAGCCCTCGGAACGCCACTCCGTTATACGTTTCTTTACAGCACGCTGTAAATGGCGCATGTGGGCTTTGTTCGCGTCGCAGGGAAAGGAGTCGTAGGCACGAATGGCCGCGTTCTTCTCGGTTATCAGTTCACGTACGTCAATCGGTAACTTCCAGCGATGATCATCCATCGCCGGAACTTCCCGCGAACAATCCGTCAGAACGGATTGAACGTGTTCTGTAAACGAGTCGATCGCACCCGTCGTGTCTTCGACTGACACTATGTGGTCGGGGATTTTATCCAAGTGAGGCGACGTGGTGGATTTCAGCTGTTCGCTTACTTTCTTCCAGTCGGTTATCACTTTGGTTCGAGGGGGCTGGTTAGGATCGAGCGGGCCCGAATAAGGGGCGAAGAGCATGGTAATTGGGCGGTGATCCGAGTTGAGCTCGTGGTGTGTCTCAATAGAGTGCAAACGAAGGTTTACATTCTTGAGTAGCGCAACATCGAGCACGTCTGGAAGCTGGCTGGGAACGCCAGGGTAGTGGGTTGGGTTCATCGGAGCGATGACATCGAAGTTGAGGGAGGCACCTAGGTTGAACAGTATCCTACCTCTGGTGGAGGTCGTGTTGCTGTTCCAGGCGGGATGCTTGGCATTGAGATCCCCCGCCAAGATGACGGAGTCACTCAGTCCGAAGAGGACAGTTAGGTCCTTGGTGATCGCGGTGGGATCCTCCGCACCATTGGCAGGCGGGAAGTAGGCAGAGATGATGGTGATTGGTTGATGACCAGTCATGCCGAGCCGACAGATTGAGACCTCAAGATGAGAGACTAGTGGAGGAGGGTCCATAGGACTACAGTAAAGAGACCTTTTGTAGTATATAAGAGTGCCACCCTTGTGGCAGCGGGACCTGTCATTGCGAACTATGTCATAGTTGGCGATTTTCGGGTCCCGCTGATGGGGCTTCAGGAAGGTCTCTTGAATGAGCATAATGTCAAGCTGATGATCACGCAGAAAGGTGGCGATCTCATCGCGTTGACCGGTAATTGCATTGGCGTTGAAGACGCCTAGTTTAAGGGAGCGGGGTTTGAGGGACCTAATCTTTTGTAAATTCATAATGGAATTTAAAAGGTTAGATTTTCGAGAGCTTGCGATACCTCGGGGTACGCGTTGAAGATCTCAAGGAGATGAAGAGCGTTTCCTTGAGCGGCACGGATTTCCTTCACCATGGCGTTGGCCGCCGGGGTGTAGAAAACAGCGAATACGCTGAGAAGCACCTGTGGGTTTGAAGGCTGATGGCCTGAAGAAGGGGACCTGTTTGCTGCCGTGGGAACCGGCGCAGCTTTGGGAGCGGCGGTGGCCACAGGAGCCAATGGGGCTGCTGCCGGGACCGGCGTGGCAATGGCCAATGGCGCAGGGATGGGTTGAGAGGGCGGCACCGAGGCCGAAGCTGCCTTAAAGTTGACCCATGGGGAGGGTCTCTGAGGAGCGAGGCGCGCGGGCAACTGAGCAGAGGGGAGCTTTACGCTCGGGCTTTCCCTTTGCTGGCGCTCGCTGGCACGCTTCGCCAGCTTGGCCGAGGAGGATTTAGGGGCTTTACTGCATCCCCGGTAGTTAGCTGGGTGACCAGCTTGCCCGCAGAGCACACAACTTGGAGGTTCTGTGCACAGAGTCCTGTCCTTGGGGCGAGGGCAGTCCGCGGTGCCATGCCCGCCCAGACACTTAACGCATCTGGGAGTAGCGTAGCAGTGCGACTGGGAGTGGCCGTATAATTGGCAACGGTGGCACTGGCCAACGATATTGGACTTTCTGGGCTTCTCAATAGAGATGCCCGACAGTGAACACACCGACTTCACTTTGAAGATCGGGTGATGACCCTCAACGGGGTCGCAGATCACCAGGACCATGTCATATACAAGGCCCTGTTTCGCCCGGTGAAGGCGGTGGACTGCAGACACTGGGATACCCTTGGAGATCAGGTCTGCCTTGATCTCTTCGGTGGCGATCTCCTTCGGGATACGCCTAATGACTACCCTCGTCGGAGTTTCCTCCGGGAGGGAGAATGTGTGAAAGGAGTACTTCCTTTCACGAAGAATTCGGACAAGGTCCCTGTAGTCCGAGGACGAGGGGACAGTAACCTTGATGCCCTGCTGGGTAGATCGGGCGTTGGTGTATTGGATCTTGCGATCCACGCAAACTTTAGAAATTTCTGTCCACTTGGACTTATCTTGGATGTATAAGGGGGGCGGGGGACGCACCTTCCTCTTTGAGTCCGTTGGGATAGGACTGGCTGAGGTGGGTGATCGGGTGGGTGCCGAGCCGGAAGTAGAGGAAGGGGCAGGGGCAGGGGCGCAGGCAGGGGCGCATTCAGGGGCGGAGGGGATGGCTGCCGCCAGAGGCTTTTTGGCCTTGCCGGCCTTTGAGGAGGCGCTCTTCTTCCTCTTCCCTCCCTTTCCGACGACTTGATAGTCGTCTGAGGAGGAGGAGGAGGAAGTGAGCGAGATGGCGTCCTCTGATTCGGAGTCCGAAGGAGGGGTGGAGGTGTCCATCACCTCGGGCTGGGGGGAGACTACAGACGGCATCGAAACCGCCGTAAGAGGGGTGCCCCTATCTGCTACAGGGGGGGAAAGCGGGCTCTCTAGAGCCTCACTTGGGTCGAGGTGGCGACTACGCCAAGCCTTCCCATATTTCAATAAGAAGTCGGGGTCCTTAAAAAGGACCTCTCTTGCGAAGGCTACGATGTCGGCGTCAGACATCGCAGCAATAGTATATTAAAAATAGAAAAGTTAAGGGGACCTAAAAGATCCTACTCCCCGGGTGGATGGGCCCGGGGGTGTGTGGCCCTCCCTGTCGGGTGCAGACAGGGAGGTGTGTGCCTACTTGTGAGCCCTAGAGCTGAAACCTGTCGCCAATCTTAATGTGCGACAGGGCCCTGACCAGTCTAGCGCGAAGGGTGTAGACACACCCTAAAGACACTAGGTGAGTAACTGTGGAAGGAAAACTGTCACCAGAGCCGACTAGGAGACGTGTGCCGATACCGAAATCCCTCCAGATATTTATACAAAAATGGCTAATGAAATGTGGGCAGTCTGATTGGTCAGCCAATCAGAGCACGGGAATATTTAGCCAATCAGAATAGAGTCGATTTCGGCACAGTTAGCTTAAATACGACGAAACTTTACCTTAATGAGAGCCGCGTGACATTATTTGCGTTTTTCTCTCTCTATTATCTATAAAACTATGGTAAAGCATATATTTTTACATTCTATAAACTAAGATCTATTTAACAAAAATACAAAATATAAAGAAACATGAAGTACTATTTACAAGACATCTTAACTTACTATTGTGAACACTATAACTATACTATACATATAACTGTTTGTCTGTCACTGTCCCGCACATATTGTTTTAAATTTGAATTCAGAATACCATACGATATGGAGCTACGCCTAACAAGTCGGATATACGCCTTGTTAAAGGCAATTGATTTTTGAATAAAAAACATGTTTTATCAAATAAAGGTTTAATTTAATAACGCGTGTTGCCTCCATGGGCATCTACCACAGCTCTCATACGATTAGGCATAGAGTTTATCAACCGCTCTATGAAATTTTGAGGGATCATCTCCCATTCCTCTTCTATGGCAGTTTTCAACTCCTGCATCGTCTGGGCAACTGGCTGACGAGCCCTAACACGTCTTTTTAGCTCGTCCCACATGTGCTCAATGGGGTTCATGTCTGGGCTTCTGGCTGGCCAGTCCATAACTGTGATGTTCACATCCCGAAGATATTCCCTGACGATGCCGGCCGCATGGGCTCTTGCATTATCATGCATAAAAAGAAAATTTGGGCCCACATAGTCCGCGTATGGTATCACGTGAGGTTCTAAGCACTCACGAATGTACCTTTCAGCATTTAATGTTGGCAGCCGTGGTCCTGTAACAACCTCAAGTTGAGTTTTGCCGCTCGCGGATATACCGCCCCAGACAGTCCATGAGCCACCGCCATAAGCAACCCTCTCTTCAAAGCAGCATTGTGCGAAACGCTCTCCCTTACGTCGGTAGACCTTCTTCCTTCCATCATTGCCATGTAACACAATTTTAGACTCATCAGAAAAGAGTACACGGCTCCAATCTTGCTGTGTCCAATTTAAATGACTGCGTGCGAAATGAAGACGCGCTGTTCGGTGGGCTCGCGTTAGTTTGGGCCCATTAGCTGGCTTGTGTGGTACCATATCGCGTTCTTTTAACCTTCTCCGAACAGTTCGAGCGCTCACAGATACTCCGTGGAAGTCGCGAAGTTGGTTTTGTATCTCAATGGAGGTAAGGTGACGATTTCTCAAGCTGGTCGTCACGATGAATCGATCCTGCCTTTCAGTTGTGATCCGAGATCGTGGCCTTCCTTGGCGACGAACAAAGCCGCCAGTCTCTAGGTACCTCCGATAAACATTTCGGACCGCAGATCGACTTAAGTTGAGCACTCACGTTTCTTTGGCTGTGTCCGGCCTGAATAAGTGCCACAGCTTGGGCGGCGACTTCAGGTGAAGTATCCATAGATTATTGATAGAACCTCACCTTAATGTTAAGAATAAGTAATGTTTGTTGCAAAACCAAAGATATCAATCACTTTTTCAAGAATTAAATCCAAGTAAACCAATAAAACCAAGTTTTCTTAGTATTCGATTGTTTGATATCAACAAACATGCTCCAAATTGTCTTTTGTTTCTTTAAATTCTGTGTTCGAAATTCAAAAAAAGACTATTGAATGAAATTGTGAATGTGCCAGGTTCAAAACTGCATAAAAACTTTTTGCTCGACCTAATATAAAATTTTAGCTAGGACCAAACGAAACTGAAAATACAAGGTGGGCCAATAGATGTGTCCAGAAGTGTATATTATTACCTGTTCTAATATCATGCTGTTCGCTATGTGGGGGATTAGCAATATTGTTTGTATTCCTCAACAGTTTATCGAGACATTTGATTTGACTCGAAAAAATGTTATAATATTGCAGATAGCTATACGGATTTAACCTCTGAAATGAATAATATCATCACGCTATCTATACCTACAAGGAGCTATGTGGTTAATCATGTTATTTTAGTCAAATTGTCAGACAACAAAGTAAACAGCTTAACTGTTCCACGTTCGCCCTGTAAGCCACGGTTCGTGAGTTCGGTCCCCAACAGATCTCTTCACCTTTTAACCGACTTCGAAAAAGGAGGAGGTTCTATGTTCGACTGTATGTTTTTTTTTAATGTATGTCTACCGATTTCTACATCAATTATAATACTTATGCAACATTAGTTTCAGTTTATATGAAACTCGAAACACGTGTCTGGTATTATTATGTAAAGAATCTATGTACAAAATTTTAAAACTGTATCATGAAAAATCACAAAGTTATAAACTTGTTATGTTATCTGGTTGTCCGTACAAAAACATGCTCACCGCGCGGCAACCCCGCGCCGCCCGCGCCTCCAGCGTCATCTTGTGCTCATCTATCTATAAAAATAAAAGTCCCGACTGACTCATCAACGCCCAGCTCAAACCCTTGGACCTAGAAAGCTGAAATTTTGCACAGAGGATCCCGTTATAATGTAGACAAGGAATAAGGAAGGATTTTTTGAAATTCAACCCCTAAGGGCATGAAATATGGGATGAAAAATTGTATGGAAAATCGTCATTTTTGTAGTATGTACCATGAAAATTGGTACTCGTATTTAGCATTCTGGTAAAAAATAAAACACCACGTGCTTCAGCGTTTTTGGAAAATCGTCCCCTAAGGGGGAAAATAGGTTTGGGCACGCCACAATTGCGGCGATAAGTCCCCTCTTTGAGGAGTGGCTGGAGAGGCGCCACGGCGTCCTCACCTTCCGCCTGACGCAGGTCCTCACCGGACACGGGTGCTTCGGGAGGTACCTGTTCCGGATAAGGCGGGAGGAAACGCCCGGGTGTCACCACTGTGTGGATCGCCCGGAGGACACGGTGGAGCATACGGTGGAAGTCTGCCCGGCTTGGGCGGGGCACCGCCGTGTCCTCGCGGAAGCGATCGGCGGCGGCGATCTCTCGCGTCCGGCCCTGGTCCAGGCCATGGTACGGAGCGAGAGTGCATGGGAAGCCATTACCTCCTTCTGCGAAGCAGTAATGCTCGTGAAGGAGGAGGCGGGACGCGTGAGGGAGAGGCAAGCTTTGCACCCTCACGCCCCTAGTCGCCGCAGGAGACGCCCTGGGCGTCGGGAATCGGCAGCCGATTCCCGGCCACCGTAGGCGCGGGCTTGCGGACGGCGAGCAATGGGTAGCTCGCCGTCCGGTAAGGACCAGGCCCGAGTCGACGGCGCGTCGTGTTCCACGCGCGCCTCAAAGAGATGTCAGCACTATTGACGGGGTCCGCTAGGGCCGATGCCAGCTAGGGTTGCGGGATGTTCGAAAGAGTTACCGTGGCCCCGGCACAGGCAACAGAAGGAACACGGGTGGGTTTTAGTCAGTAAAAGTCTGACACGCCCTCCCGCTCCGCCCAGAGCGGGAGAAGTCATTTGATGATTTCCCATCCACAAAAAAAAAAAAAAAAAAAAAGGGGGAAAATAGGGGATGCAAGTTTGTAAGGAAGAAATTGGTATTAAACTTTTTGTTTAGAAATTACGAATGACGTGATTTGGCGTTTTTGGAAAATCATCCCCTAGGGGTTAAAAATCCTTACTAACTCCTCATCGGTCAGCCCGATTTTCGCCATCGCCAAAGACACTTTAGTAATTCAGAGAACAATAACTTTACTAAGTTTCGTACCTGTAATTAAAATTTAGGTAACAGTTTTTTTCGAAGTTCCCATGGGATAGGGTATATGAATGAATGAAATGCACCGACCCCAGCGTAGTTTAACCAGACTCGATTACTCGAATGAACCCAAAGATTCACACTAGCCCCTGTAGCCTCATGTTTCATGGGGCTACATAAGGATTTATATTTTCGCTTTAAAGTTGCCTTCAAGGCACGCAAGTAGGTAATTTTCTGTTCCGTTATTATATTCCGTTAGGGTTAGGTTTTAGGATTTTTGGAACGAAGTTCGGCTTGCGTGGAGTAAACTCGCAGAAATCGTCACAAACGAAAAGCGTTCATACTTGTATGCCCCCTCCATGCGACTTTCTTCTTTCGAATTCTTCAATCGGATCTATTTTTCGAATTTCTTTCGAATTAGTCAAAATAAAAATCCAAGATGCGAATATTTTCGTCATGGGTATCGTTTTCATAGTTTTCAATTTCAATTTATTTACTTTGGGACAACTAGATTTATTCAATTTATTTACTTTGGGAGAACTAAACGTTGCACTGTCGACTAATTGGGAAGCTTCTTTAGAGCTTTGAGCATAAATACGGTCATTTTGTTTGTTAAAATGTTGCTCAATTGTAAAAATTTTCTCATCCGTAAACAAAATTTTTCTGTGACCTCCCTTTGCGTACCGCTTCAGTAGTTTCGATTTTACCACCCTATTCTTTTTAAATTATCAGTTAAGAAATGACCAGTACGTCTCTTATAGGCTGCAAGTCCTAAGTCATCTTTTAAAATACGCGACATGGTTCTAGGTGCTATCTTCAACTCCCGAGATAAAATCTTTTGCTTTCGGACAGGATTTCTTCGAATTCTTTCCCTTACTGCTTTGACCACCTTTTTCGTACGAACACTACGTGGACGGCCAGATCTTTTTCTGTCACAAACAGAGGAGGTCTCATTCTCATTGTACCTATTAATAGCCCGGTACACAAACATTTTACTAATACCAAGCGTATGGAGAGTTTTAAAAATTGCATTTGGCTCCATACCTACTTTGTGTAATGCAATCACAGCGATTCGGTTCTCTTTATCACCCCACTCCATTTTAATATCGCAAAATATTGTATGGACGGCAGCACATCAAGCTTACTACAATCTGTCAAATTTCTTTAATAGATTTTCAACTTTATCGCTAAAGTATTAGGTTCAAGGTTGATTGGGAAAATTTGACAGTTTTGGGTAGCTTGACCTGCTGGCGTCTACAATGTATTGGCGCCAAAATGAGAAAACTCAATGAACAATCATATAAAAATGACAGATTCCAAAGTCAAATGTAATATTTTGTTTATTTTTAATTGTACCAGTATTTATGGCCAGACTAAGTATAAGTCAAATGATGCAAATTGGGGGTGAAAAGGGGGTATACAGTTTGTATGAAAAAAATATTATTTCCTTGACCTTATAAACTTGAAAGGCCAATGCGTAAAATTGGTGCCTTTTATTTTTTTGGCGGCAGTCGATCGGATATGAAAAAAGTGATGCAGAAATAACAAATGAAATATTGTATGGGGTCTTATATCATAAACTCAGTCCGAACTGAGTTACAGGTGTTTAAAGAAAAAATAATACAATTGTAAATAATTCAACAATTACCACTTGAAGTTTGTTTTATCGTTGTGCGTTTATAGCCAGATCATAATTCTGACTTCAAAATGATGAGCTGCTGTCCTTCCCGTGCGCTTTCACTGACGCCAACACCGGGCGGCACTGCCAATTGGCTAGAACGCTAGCCAATCACACTCAAAGAATGTTTTACCTGCGCACGAGCCTGTTTAAGGTATTTTATATTTATTACACATTGGCAAACAAAGCACTCACTGTTCTACCTTCGTGGCTTACGTGTTTTTTTAGAGTTTCTCGTGGTGATTTTATAGACGACTTGGCTTAATAATCTGGACTTGAAAAACGCTTCTTTAATTGGATAACCTGTGCTTGACATACTCGGACTGTGATTGTGTTTTACGTGTTGGATTTTGTTGTTGTGACAATATGGCAGACTTGGGACTTTGTTTGTTGTGCCAACGCACTTTAAATCGGAGTAATAATCGCCGGAGACCGTCAATGCCATTAACTGCTGAATTAATGCAAGCACATCCTTCCTTGATGCAGTATCTCATCAATATTAGAAATATAACAGAGGTAAGTTGTTTACGAGAATATAATTAATGCAATACGAAAAACTGTAAAAATGTCTCCGTTCAACTTATTGTTTGTTGTTGTTCCTTTACGCCGCAACGGATCGATATATTTATACGGATATTTTAGGTAGTAGGAGAAGTAGAAAGTAAAATAGACTATACATCCCGGCAAAATAAAATATTATTCCCATTTGAAGTGTGATGTATACTTCATGTAACTAACCTAAAGCCGCTGAAGCGCACATATTTATTATCTATTTTACACCTTAAGCGCACACGACTGATGAGTCACCGGCCGCGCGCATCGTGTGGCACGCAGGTGTTCCACAAAAACCCTATTTACGACTTTGTTTCTGGGTATTTTGCGATCAATTTGCAAGTTCTTGCGATGCGTCGTGTGAGCTCGCAGATTTTTGCGGATGCGACGACGCAACGCAGTTTTGTGAATGAGCCCTAAGACAGCTGATTATAATTATGAAAGAATATCTTAAATATTTAAGACTAAACTCACCTTGCTTTTGCTATTTTTCTTTTATTTCTAGCATTGTTCAGACTTTATACTAACTGAGTAAAAAACGGTCTTAATGACGATTTTCATTTCACTAACGGTAGTTCACTTTGTTTCTAGTTTGGTATCGGGGACCGGATTTGCAGACCATGCTTACAACGCGCTGACCGTTACGTGTCAGCGGAACCAAGCGTATTGGAGCAACCAGCGGAGCAAAATGTTTTGCAACAACCAGCGGAACCAAATGTTCTGGAACATCCAGCGGATCCACACATCTTGGAACCAGCAGCGCAACCAAACGTTGTAGAACAGCCAGCTGGAGGTGTTCAAGGACAACGCCATTTTCATTTCCCCGGTTATCATCGAGCACCTTTGAATACCAGAGTTTGCATTTTTGCACTGTGTGAAAATCGACACTTACAACGGATTGACAGGTCTTTAAGAGCTACTATTCTTAAAGAGAAGAAATTCTTTATACCTTTTGGCTCTCGTGTATGTGAAGAACATAGAAATGATAGTGCTTGGCAAGACATCGGACGGAGTACACGTCACGTGTACAATATGTTTTCTCCAAGACAATTAATGGACATGGTGAGACTATTGCAGTCGTATTGTTCACATTTAAACTTCGAACGGCTATCTTCAATCAGTGACAGTATTTTCCACTATTATATTGGGTTTTCAAAGACTCAATTCCAAGAAATGCTGCAAAGCATACCTTCAATTGCTGAAAATAACACAAGAAGGCCAGCTACAGCCTTGGCAACGGTGCTGATGAAACTGCACACTGGTGATTCTAACCAAAGATTGCGCAGTCTTTTAAGAATGTCCCGCTCTACATTTGAGAGGACGATGACGATTGTAAGAGAATGCTTGAAGCGAGATTTTATTCCAAGACATCTTGGATACGATTATATATCTCGCGATGAAATTATTTCAAGGTGTTTGGCGATACCCAATGCTTTATTTGGAAACAATTATGAACGAGCTGTTACAATACATGATGCGACATACATGTACCTCCAAAGAAGTACCAATTATTATTTCCAGAGAAAGTCATATAGCCTGCATAAGTGGCGTAACCT
This sequence comes from Fissipunctia ypsillon, assembly GCA_947568875.1. Lineage (NCBI taxonomy): Eukaryota > Metazoa > Arthropoda > Insecta > Lepidoptera > Noctuidae > Fissipunctia > Fissipunctia ypsillon. The sequence goes on along the minus strand of OX387659.1, from coordinate 4,944,243 downwards.
TTACAAGCCATATTTAATAGAATGCCCTGATGGACACATAGTGGATGTACTCGTATATGGGCCCTATGATGCAACGACGTCTGACTCAGTTATACTGAATAGAATATTAGAAAGCCGAGAAGATCCATTTCATTGGGTTTTTAGACCTAATGATGTTTTGATTTTGGATCGAGGGTTCAGAGATTCGATTGAACCGTTACAATCATATGGATATTGTCCTAAAATGCCCATTACAAAAAACAGTACTGACTCACAGCTAACGATCCGAGAATCAAACAAATCCCGGAAAGTAACGATGTGTCGCTGGGTCGTTGAAACAATAAATGGCAGGCCGAAGAACCAGTTTAAGCAATTGAGGCACATGAACAATAACCGAGCAATGACACACCTCTTTGATGAAATTAAGATTGCGTGTGCTATACTCAATGCGTTTGGTCAACCTCTGACTGATCACAGGTTAGTGACTAATATATTGAGTGAAATACACCAAAGATCCGATATGGAGAACCATTTAAGCCATTATGTAATTGCAAATAATCTAAATGCTCGCAGAGCTATATTCCGTGCAATAACCGTAGAAAACCCGGAACTAAATAGTTTTCCAACACTAACCACAGATGACCTTATTTTATATGCTCTTGGTACTTACCAGATAAAACAAGCTCGAAGCTATTATGGCGAGCATATAAAGAATAATGGTCAATATCACATAGAAGTATGCCGAGAAGTTAACACGCAAAATATAACACAATACGGAATAGTATCTGCCAATCCTGTGTTACTTAGGGGAAGAATTCAGTCCAGACATCGGCAGGCTCGGATATATTATGTATATATGTATACTGTATGAAGAAAATGCGCATGGAAGAGAAGCCATAATAGGCCACTACTGTAGCTGTATTGTAGGAAAAAGAACCCTCGGCTGCTGTTCTCACGCGATGGCTATTGTCTGGTACTTAGGATGGGGCAGACATCAACCTAATCTTAGTCCCACAGCACTATTTTTACACAGTTTAATTGTAAGACACGACGTCGAAAATGAGGCTAATGATGAACCTAGCGACGATGACGTCCAATTGTAATATGTTGTTTTTAAAATAAAAAGTTCTCCTTAAGACCAGTTTTATTGTTTTTAACCAATACATAATAAATGTAAACATGTATTTGAAGATATGACTAGTAACTAAATAGTAACTAAGTAGATTTCGATATCCTGATGCTGACTTTTTGATTTTAGCTGTTTTATTTACATAAATGGAGTGCTGCGTACAGATAATGTAATTTTACATTGAATTAAAGGAATAGTAACTGAAAATACTATTAAAAAAAATTAAATTTTCCTGTGAATATTTCCGGTGCAATATGATTCAAAATCAAAATAAGGAGCTGAATGCACCCTATTAGTTTGCCCTTACCACTCTGTATTTAGAAATTTATACATAATGTAATGTAAAAGATGATGATTGATGCGGCAGTTTGTACTTGTTGTTAGTCTTGGCAGGTAATCGGGTTAATGTAACTCTTACCAATGTGTGAGACCAGAGTATTACGATGACGTGGATTATTAACCCTTTAACCGCCTACGACGGATTAATCCGACAAATATTTTCGTGTCCATTTCGCCAGGGTCGTATATTTACGACCAAATATCGTAATGATTCTAGTTGCCCGGCGCTGGGGGCACGACAACTGATATGAAGTCGGGCGGTTAAAAGGTTAAAGATGTAGAATTTTCGGGATACCTTCAGAATGAAATCCTTTAGAGGTGGAAACTTGATATCAATAAGTAGTTGTGTAAGGTTTGCGTAGAGGTGTGTTGAATGCTATTTTGAGTGCTTTGTTCTGATCGACCTGCAGTTTTTTTGTAGTTAAGTGTCAGTTATACTACTCCAGAGAGCGGGGGATGCAGGTCTTACAAGGACGAACCAGTGTGGAATAAATGCGTAATTTGGTTTGAGGGCTCAAATTAGATTTACGATTGAGGATTTGGTTTGAACCTATTAAGGGACTTGACTCCTTGTAAACGAAGTTTTTCCATATTTTTTAACCAGCTGTCTTTATCGTCTAAAGTTGTTCCCAAATACTTAACGGATTTCTTCCGCGGAACGTCATAGCTCATTTAATTACTGTTTAAGAAATTGTCAGTAGGTCTACCTGCCATGTCAGATATCTCAGGTCAAATGTTATTTTTTTCTTCTTTGCAGAATGGAAACAAAAGGAGTAACACAACACGGCAATTTACTTAAGCTGACCGTAATTGACAACATTAACTTAGATACAAAGATGAGCCCAGAGTTCGTGATCAGTGGCGCGGCGCTGTTCCAGATGCGACTGATCCGCACGTACAACAAAGAAGACACGGAGTACAGCAACTTGTTGCTCGTGCGGTTCGCCAAGCGGCGCGTCGCCGACGACCTCACCTACATCTTATACTTCAACAGCGTGGAGCTGAACATAGTGGGCAAGACGTTCACTAGCGACTATGGCACGTGGCACTTGATACACGAGGAAAATCAGAAGAAGAACTGGACGTTCGACGTGGCGGTGGAGATGCGCCTGAAGCCGAGCATGAACTCGTTCGCGGGCCTGCACGGGGACACTGAGCTGACGGACTTCGAGCTGCGTGGCGAGGACGGCTCCGTGCGCATGCACCGCGCCGTGCTGGCGGCCGCCAGCCCCATGCTGCGTCGCATGCTGGCCGGCGCGTGGCGCGACACCAGCGAGGGGCACGTGGACGTCACTGGCACGTCCAAGGCCACTCTCGAGCATTTGAAGAATTATGTGTACCTACACGTGCTGCCCGAGTCGGGCTTGGAGCAGCTGCTGCTGTTGTCCTCGTACTACATCATGCCGGAGCTGGAGGAGCTCTGCGTGGACAGACTGGTGCGTGGCTTGAGCGCGGGGAACCTGTTCGCCCTCATCGAGTTCGCGGTCAAGAACAACGTGAAGCGACTACTGCTCGCGGTCTTCGAGTACGTGCAGAACGGCGCCATCAGTGTTACGGAAATATGCGACTACCTCGATGAGATCGATGGTGCCCTAAACACTGGCAATAGCATGGCGGAGCAAAACTAGAAATGAGTGTTTCTAAAAATATCGGATTTTTAGTTTACCTACGTTCAGTTCTAGCCGAACGTGATGGCAGCTCCACTCCCGCGCACACATCACAGTCATCACACACACATTCACTACTGAGCTCGCACACATTCTCGCCAAACTTAGTGGCCGCTCTGCCTAGTGGCGGATTTACACATTTGCCGCCAGCAGGCTATTCAAATTTTGCCGCCCCTGCTGACTTCTACATTTCGATACCCTAATTCGCAATTATATGTATCCTATTTTTTTTCAATTTGTGTATTAAGTACATGATTTGTGCAGTATCTTCCTCATTACATCAGCTTTTTCCCGTTATTAGTATGATTGTGTTGTGAACTAGGGGATCGATGTCAGTTCCTAGATTATATTTACAATTCACGATTTAGTGAAGATGACACAAGAAATAGTTTTTGGGTATATTTCTGAACTAAGAAGAGCTCAGTCATGTACTACTTGTAAGGTGGGGTAAGTTATGCCTTAAAACTACTTATACAATATGAACACAGCTTACACAAAATAATGTATGGACGGCAGCACATCAAGCTACTACAATCTGTCAAATTTCTTTAATAGATTTTCAACTTTCTCGCTGAAGCATTAGGTTCAAGGTTGATTGGGAAAATTTGACAGTTTCGGGTAGCTTGACCTGCTGGCGTCTGTACATACATTCGGTGAACATTGTTATGTATTTGTTATTGCACGTACAGTTTTAAAAAAATACGTACATTATATCGTCGTATAAAATCTAGTTCATTACTTCAGACTGCACAAAAGAGCTAAGGTATTTAGCTTTTCTTGCCTTAAAATAGATCATATACAGGGTGGCGATTAGGTTATCACATTAATTGAAACCACGTATTCAGTACATGATTCTGGATTCCGCTACGTTAAAATTTTCGTCTGTTATTAAAAAACAAAATTTGCTGCTTCATACATTTTTGCCTACCTACGAGGTCAAAATGTAGCAAATTTTTTTTTTAATAACCGACGAAAAATTTCAACGCAGCGGGGTCCAGAATCATGTACTGAATGCGTGGTTTTAATTAATGTGATAACCTAATCGCCACCCTGTATAGTTTTTCACCCGCTATAAGCAAGAAAAGCTTCTCTCATCCAATCAATTTGTCGCTGGTGTGCATAGAGCCATGCAAACTACTATAACCAAGTTTGGATAAATGTAATCCATATTCTTTTTCAAGTGGTGAAACATTACACGTTGATTGAATTGTGTGAATTACCAAATTTGCCGCCCTAGACTCCATCCTACTCAGCCTTTGGGTAAATCCGCCACTAGCTCTACCATTAAGTTGTGTGACAGAGTTTACGGTATAGCACAGCGAGTTTCAGAATCACGGGTACCTTTTAGTTATTTTTCAAGGGACAGTGGGGCAATGGGGAAGGCAACTGTCAAAATGGCGCTGTCGTAGCTAGTTCCCAACACAAGCCAATAATACAAGGCGTGAGGCGGTTTTATTTAATTTTTGCGAAAATGATGCGTTGTTGTGTTACTAAATACTCCGAAATTGGAGTCCACCATTTCCCGAGAAACCCTAATATTAAAAAATGGTGGCTTAAAGCGTGTCACTGACTCTGGCAGAGCCACCATCAGGGATTTTCATTTTGAAAACACAAAAAAATTGTCGCTAATTAGTCGAAATTTGTCGCCAAATATCAGAATTTGTCGGTCACTGGTTCAAAAGATATAAGGGTTTATAGGTGGCCGATCTGGAGAGAGTCTCCCCAGCAGGGCCACATTTATATCTCAAAAACTAGGGCACCTAGCAAATATCTCTTTCCTCCCATAATTTGTCGCCAATTAGTCGGAATCAGTCGCCAAATATCAGAGTTTGTCGGTCACTGGTTCAAAAGATACAAGAGTTTATAGGTGGCCGATCTGGAGAGAGTCTCCCCAGCAGGGCCACATTTATATCTCAAAAACTAGGACACCTAGCGAAGATGTGTTTTCTCCCATATTTTGTCGCCAATTAGTCGCAATTTGTCGCCAAGTCACAGATTTAATCGGATCTTAGTTTAGGAGATATAATGAGTTCAATTAGTAAGGTATAGTCCAAGAGCTAGGTCGAAGAGTTCACGAAAAATACCAAGAAAAAAATATTTCTATTAATATGTGTAATATACTTCTAGTTTTATCGGTCTAAAGTCTTTAGAAATGTCCGAGAGAGATAAATTCTCAATTTAATTCATGTTTTTATGTTTTAAATTACTAGGTTAGAGTGGCTTAAACTTCTTTGAAAACATTAAACCTTGCTCTTGGTCTATTTGGTGAAAGATGTACAGTCGCATGCAACTGTTTTACCACTTTACAATGTTAAGCTCTAATTAACTTTAGAATAATAAATAAATGTCGTACCTTTAGTAAAATGTTTAAAATACTTAAACGTTGAAAAAGTATTGTCAATTGTAATCAAATTTTATTATATAAAAATGAATTTCCATAAAGTTCGTTTGATGTGTGTTGTGTTGGTGTGTATTTTGAGGTGATTGCGAGTGTTGTGTTGTGGGTATGGACGGGTTGAGTTTTTATTTTATCTTAATTGAGGTTAGAATAATAAAACTTCTGTTGTCGAAATATAAAATGATTTATTACCTTAAAATTATTGTACTTTCAGAAAATGTTACAAATAGGTATTTGTAACATTTATAAGTAGGTACTTATTCAATATTATTAACAGATACAGTTTGTGACTTTGGATGTTAGGGGTAATCTCCGGTAAAACTGATCCGATTTTGAAATTTTTTTCACTTTTAGTCTAGGCTAATAACATTATGACCGATAATATTATGACGTTATGACCAATAGGAGCGGAGCCTCAATGAAAAATGTTGCAAAAACGGGGAAAATTATTTCTTTGGCTCTATATCTCTGTGACGCAGACGAAGTTGCGCGGGTCAGCTAGTTAGGTACCTATATATGGATTATATCTCTCAATAAAAATTTCAATGGGTGTTTCTTCATTGGACGACTCTGCTTGAAACCAATACCTATGCCGATCGATACCTTCCTATCTACTCGACGACACGTCACCGACAGCTACATTCTTCATTTCGCCACCGACACGACCGCGACCGACCCGATACGACGTCATTAGCTGTATCTACTACAAGTACCGTAGAAACTCAATGAAGTCCAATTACGTTGTTTTATATCCACATAATTACATGAAGTTACAGTCATCGTACCTACTATTATTGCTGTATTATTTAGGTAAATTTCTACCAACCCTGATTATTAATTATAATGATTTGCAGGTAACAATTAAATACTATAATTAACAATAATAACAAAAAATAATTTCTACTCTTTGCACTAACCATGCCAACAACATAAACAATATCAAATATATCAATAACAGTACGACATTTTACACATTTTTAGAAAATCCTTACAATTATACATTTATCGTGAAATTCTAATTACAATAGACATTTTAATCACAGTATAAATTTTAATCACAGTATACCTAAATTTTAATCACAGTACTTACTTATACCTAAATTTTAATCACAGTATAAATTTTAATCACAGTATACATTTTAATCACAGTATAAATTTTAATCACAATATATAAACACAGTACAAATTAAACCACAGAACTTTCATTATACCTACTTAATGTTAGCACTATTTGGTCCGTTGGTTAGACAACATATTTTTTTTACATTTTTGAACCTTAATTCTACCCCTTCCTGGGAATTAAGACATATTACGTATATATACATATATCTTTTAATCATTATTATGTGTTTACTTACAACGTGTAAATAAGGTTATGCGGTATTATTTCTGTGGAAGGTAATGAAATTAAATCTTGTAAGTCGTCGTAGCATTCCCAAGTTTTTGTAGACTTTCGGTAGCACCAACTTCTGTAATGACCTATAGAACCAGGTATGTACTCAATCACCGCTAAAACAGTAAACTTTTGTTTTTTTACTGTAATATGCAATGGTATGTTAGTTATGTTAATTTTAGAAATACCAGTCATTTCAAGAAATAATATTGTCGTTAAATAGTAATGAAATCTCACTTGCTTTCCGCAATCAGAGCACATCCCTTTGTCTTTTTCAATTGTTAACTTTATTGATTTAGTTAATGCTGAAATACCATCTTTCTTTATTACATCGATATTAATCGGCAAATACTGACATTTCCTTAATAAATTACTCTGACTAGAGCAACGCTCGTTAGTACATTTCTTTTGGCGCATTGTGCTATAAAATAGGGGATAAAGAATGTGATCAATAATTTTAGACGTATTGCATTCGCAGTTAACAAGTTGGTGTATTGTGTCATCCTCTGTCCGAAAGTGCTTTAACAATAATTTAGTTCGGTTTCTATATAAGTCGGTTTTATCTCCACTGTTTTCAACTATTTGTTGAATAATTTGACAAATTTCAGCATCCTTATTCTCTAATATATATTTTTTAACATGGGGTCGATCAACATAAGCTATAGCCATACTTTGAAACATACTATCAAAGGCACAAGTATTAAAGGTGTCAACATTTTGTACATAAGAATTAGCTACAGAGCCATTTTTTAAAATATGGATTGATTTAGGTTTTTTTGATTTGGGTTTCATCTGTCCTCGCCAGTTTTCCATGGTAGATGGAACGTCCAAAAATACAGATTCTTGTTCAAAACTTTTGCGATCATCTGTTTCTAAAGTTATTATGTCTTTTTTGACAGGTGTGTTATCCATATTATGTTGTTTTAAATCGCTGATGGCTAATTTCAGGCAACCTGTTACTTGTGTTATGTGTTGGATTAAAAAATAATCAATTCTTAATCTTTCCCTATTAGAATCCATTAAAAGAGTTTTTATGTCTTTGAAATAACTCTCTACATTTGTACTTGATGGATTAGGTTTGGATAAATAAAAATATTCAGACATAACTTCACCCCACAAAGGTATTTTTTTTAAAATTCGATATAAATATGTTAAAAAAGTAGGGAAATAGTAAAGGTTTTCGGTATCAAAATTCGGTGTTATGTTTTCATTATATACTGTTTCTCGTCTCTGTACGTTTTTACAAAACCTTATCAAAGGGTTTTCATCGATATCGTCATATTCTTCTATGCATGCAGTAGTTAAATCCCCTTCAGACATTTCACTAGGCACTGTGTCTACAATCGTGATCATTGATTGTAATTTTAATAATGCATTACTGCACCTGGAGACTTTTTTTTGGTCTGTTACACCACAATATCTGTTGCAGGCGAGTGTTGTAATATCATCCAAAATATTTTTTAATTGGCTATAACTTGTAGTTTGTCTAAGTAGTAAGACACATCTAACATATAAGTTTTTTACACGATTATCTACATGTTCAAAGCATGATTGTTTATATAAATTTTTAACAAAATGTGATTTATCGAGACGAATGTAACAAGGTATCCTAATATTGTTGTGATTATCGCCTTCTAATATGTTAAAGCAATTTTGTAAATAGATATTTGTAGAAATAAACCCTGTAAAGTTTGTTACAACAGCACCCAATATTGCAGCAGAATCATCAGAGACACATTCATTTGGTGCGGATTTACCACTCAACCACTGCTTTAAAAACATACTAATATTTTCTTGCGTATTAACTTCAGATAACATATGGCACAACGGAATACTGCTACCTTCTTCACGATAGCACATCAATACGTATAAAAATACGTGTTTTTTCTGCTTGTTAGCGTTTTTTGTAAAAATATTGACTTCCGGTAATACATTTCTTTTGACAATAGAACCAGTCGCGTCTATTGACACTCTTATATATCTTTCTGATTTAGAAAATAAATTATAAAAAAAATTTTGTTCCCTTGACCAGTACAGAATAAAAAAAGGAAATAAGGAAATTTGTCGAATTGTTTCATTGTAAGGTGGTGTAAAAGCCATAGACCAAATTGATAATACAGGTGAAGAGTGAAGAAGGGGAGCTTGTTTCATCTTACTTCTTATTTGTTGTAGAGCTCCTAAATTTGGTATAATAGGGGGTTCTACAACATTTATATCCATGTATTGATTAGCTAGCAAATTTCTAGTTATTATTGGTTTGTTTTTTGCTAAAATTTCTTCTAATTGTTGCTTATGGTACTTTGTTACTCTAACTTTTACAGACTTGTTGTGTCTATAATTTTCGTCAATATTTGATATCGAACATTTCATTTCATAAAAATTTTCGGATGATATGCAGTTTTCTGAGTAATAAATATTTATTTTTGCTTTGCATAGTTTGCATTTGCCTTGGCAAAAAATGTGACCATTTGGTTGAACTGTGTTATTTTTAAATATCCAACTACATTCGTTCCTGCTCTGTTTCCAAATTTCTTGTCGAAGAATGGTAGTCCACTTTTGCTTTTGAAATCTTCTTGTGGACTTGTAGCGTGAATTGGGTATTTTAGGATCATTACGGTGATAGAAATATTTAATAGGCTCTATTTCTCGCCACTGATAAGCATCTATAAATATAGAAAATGTAATTCCACTATGATCTACTTGTTTTTCTAAATTATCATTTAGTACATAATTATCTTTGGAAGATGACGTTCTGGATGAAAATTCAGTCTCCGACAAGAGTTCCTGTTGTGTACCACTATACGAAATCGATCGTTTTTCTCTGTCTTCCTCTTCTTCAACATTTGAAACAAAAAAAAGTGCATAATTTCTCTTTAAGCTCATAAATATTGAATCCTTAGACATTTGTTTGTTAAATTTTTTAAACAGGAGATCATAAATTGCGTCATTTCTTTTTGGCTGTATTGGGTAAAGTACATCTTTATGTTCAAGATATACGGTTTTCTGGCTGTCTATGTTAACTTTTAATCGGCGACCGCGTCTTGACATTTTCTATGGTTTCTGAAAGTAAAAAAGGGACTAATTGAGTACCTACGTTATATGTGGGTGAACGATTAGGTACACCTCTGCCTAACCCTTCGGGAATTACAGGCGTGATGTTATGTTATGTACCTATGTTTATTTTACTACATAGGTACAAATCTATTGAATTTTAGTTATAATATACTAAATGGTTCGGCCTGAATGAAAATATCCTCGCGAGGATAAACAACATGTAACTGGAATAATGCACACCCTGCCTGATACACCCCAATTAGAAAATTAAGTTACAATCATAATTTATGCACTGAAACACCTAAGTATTGTTTTTATTTAAATTAGCTATCCTAATTGTAGCTAAATAATATATGGACATCGACGGCTTACTTTAGCAGGTAGCGCCTCGGTATTGGTATCTAAGGACGCACACACAAACACGCTAGTGACGTGAAAAATCAAGGTAACTTACATATTAATCTGCACTCATACGGTGTCCTCTTTTCAAAACACTCTCAAATTGTCCACTAACTTGTTCAATGCACTTAAACACCCGTATTCGTAATTGTTCTTTTAATTTTTCACACAAACAAACCTTCTCGCTGTACTTCCGGTGGATGACTAAAGAAAAAATCCTTTAGAGCAAGTTTGTTTGTTTACCTATTTTTTTTTAAGTAGCTACTTTGAGCGGCGGGCGCGAACGCCGACGCGCCGCACCCGTGACGTACAGCAGGTGACACCCTCGTTATATCTCGCTCGTTTCTCCGTTTTTGTATTTTCGGAATACCTAGAGATAACAACACTCGAGTTCGTAACTATTCATAATAAGTTCCACTTTAATTAAACTGGCTGACTTCAACTTACGTGACGGGCAACTCGTTCGAAGCAGCTCATCTGTACACGCGCATCTATCTCTTTCTTACTTACCGTAAATGAAACGGAGCGCAGCGATCTATCTGCCAGCGACTAAGTGGTAAGTGCACATTGTGTTAGATAAATAATTACATAATTATATGTATTGTAGATTTGTTTATAGGTAATGAATACAGCTTTCCTATGGTGGGTTGAAATTATAGAATAAGTTTACATTTATTTAATTCGAAACAAACATTCCTCCATAAGACGTCATAGATACTGTCTAGAAACTACATAAAGTATTTTGTACTCGCTTGTACCACTGTATGGGGAAATTGAATTCTTTAATATCTTTTTAATTACACACCGACTAAATCTGTAACTGTGCGACAAATTGCGACTAATTGGCGACAAAATATGGGAGAAAACACATCTTCGCTAGGTGTCCTAGTTTTTGAGATATAAATGTGGCCCTGCTGGGGAGACTCTCTCCAGATCGGCCACCTATAAACTCTTGTATCTTTTGAACCAGTGACCGACAAACTCTGATATTTGGCGACTGATTCCGACTAATTGGCGACAAATTATGGGAGAAAAGAGATATTTGCTAGGTGCCCTAGTTTTTGAGATATAAATGTGGCCCTGCTGGGGAGACTCTCCAGATCGGCCACCTATAAACCCTTATATCTTTTGAACCAGTGACCGACAAATTCTGATATTTGGCGACAAATTTCGACTAATTAGCGACAATTTTTTTGTGTTTTCAAAATGAAAATCCCTGATGGTGGCTCTGCCAGAGTCAGTGACACGCTTAAAGCTATTCGTACCTACAGATGTTTTATAAATTAAACAGAGTAGAAACATTTTGAAGAAAGTGACTGAGGATATATATATAGTTTTAAATTCTGACACTTTCCATATCATTTACTTGATTTAAAATATTGAAATCACCGAAAATAACGAAATACCTAGCGAAATAAAAGTAAACTCACGACTAGAGAGTAGTATATTCTTTGCTCATGACTAAACGAAATGTCAAACTTATTGTAGGGCGTGGGGACCTAGCTATGATCACGCCATCTACAATTAGCTCTGCCCGACCTTGGCCCGACCTTCCCCACACAGTAGGAATCGGTTTCATTTTGACAGTTCAACAACATTCATTGCGTTATTTACATTGATGAGCAGACAAATTCGAACATGATAATGTTCGAAAAAATTGTTTCAAAATCATTCAAACTGTGATTGATAGTGTGTTACGCAATTAGGGTGCAGGTTTCTTTATTTTGTAGGTATCTTATTCTTAAAAATATAGGGTGTAAGTGAAAGCCCTCCGCAAACTAACAGGGTGCATTCAGCTCCTTATTTTGAATCACATTCCACCGGAAATATTCTCAGGAAAATTTTCCTTTTTTATCGTTTCAGTTACTATATACCTTTATTTCAATGTAAAATTACTTTATCTGTACATAGCACTCCATTTATGTAAATAAAACAGCTAAAAAAATCGGCACCCTCCCTTGTCACGGTGTCCCTTACACCGTGTATACCGTTTTGCCAATAACAAAGAATAAGCATGGAATTTTATTTATACCTACTTTATGTGAACTCTCTTTTATAAAGTAACGCTCATAGTCTTTAATAACTACCGAGGCGCTGGTTATTGGTAGTAAAACGTATATAACAGTATATATCAGTCAATCAAAAGTTATAAAAAAATAAGTGACGAAAGCATACCTAGACAAATGGTATAAAAAGGTAAAATATCATAAAAGGCTTTGTGTAGACTTGCACAGCTTTGATATTATAATTATGGTTATATTCCTATTCTTTTTTTAGTACTTAGCACTTAGGCTAAACGATTAAGGGCTGATTTTTCAATCGTCAGATAACTTGTATCTGGGGAATATGTTTGACGTTTTAACAGTTTTTGTACAGAAAATGTGTCAAACCGCCATATTTATTCCTCAGGTAAAAGTTATCTGACGATTGAAAAATCAGCCCTAAGATTATAATAATATAACATTTGACTTTTGCTTCTTTCTATGTAGGTCTTATGTAGGTTATTGGTTACGTTTCACACGAAGAAGAAGTTGCTCGTTTTCTTACTAGGTACTTATTACAATAATAGGAATTGCTAAGTCCATGGCATGTCTTGGCTAAGAATTGCGTTTAGATACAGTGAAACTAGTCTTGAACAAGTTCGAAGGCCTCTAAAACCTGTTACTTATCGGATATCTAATAAAAATGAATATTATTAAAAACTTTAACGTTTCATAATAATACTGCAGTTTTATTTTCATCCAAACATCTTGTTGATTCAATATATTTTGCGGTGTCGTGCGTAGTATGTACAGACGGCAGCAGGTCAAGCTACCCGAAACTGTCAATTTTTCCCAATTAACCTTGAACCTAATGCTTTAGCGATAAAGTTGAAAAACTATTAACCTTTTAACCGCCTACGTCGGATTAATCCGACAAATATTTTCGGGCCTATTTCGCCAGAGTCGTATATGTACGACCAAAATATCACTGCTCTCTTAATCAGCTTTTTTATTTAATTACGCTGTATTCTATCAAAAATATGTTTATATTAGGTAAATAGTTAACTAAGTAATCATTTACAGTTTAATACACTTTAGTCTCTTAATTAGAAGTCCTAAAAAAAAGGTCCAAAGTTAGATGACTTACTAACATTATTTTTAGAAAATTGTATTGATGTGCAACGCCCATGACGACAAAATCCGACATGAGGGACGGGACATATGCCAAGATTTACCGATACAAAAATAAACAAATCAAAATATTTCTCGTTATACTGACTAATTATTAACTTTAAAACAAATACAGCAATTGTTAATAAAACATTTTTTTACAAATATTTGTGAGTATTTCATTTAATTTCTTTAAAATTAAGTAAATTTAGTTGTGAAATGTCAGCGACTGAATTGATGGTCATCCCATCCCTAGCCTACATGTTCCGAAACTTACTTTGTTAGTACGCCCTGCGCCACGGTCGTATAAAGACGACCGCTTCTTACGTCATAAACGAGTGCCGACTTCTGGAATTTTCCATTAGTGTTGTGCTTGTGCATGTAGTTTTACGTTCGTATGTCGATAAATGTACATGTCAGAAATTTATCATGACGACTACTGAAGAGTTAATTAATACGAATTCTAGAAGGCGATGAAAATGAAGAATTTTTATCAGACGAAGAGTTTGACATTGATGTAGAGGTAATTATTTTTTTTATTACACACCTAGTTATATTTTAATTTATTGTGTAGTATGGTGGTGATGTTTGAATGAAAATTTTAAACTTAATTAGAGTGAGTGAGATGGCGAGAGCGCACCGTGCGATAACTTAAATAATAATAATAATAGCCCCATCGCCGTATCTCTACGTTGACGTCGTGGTGGGGCTTGCGCGCTTCGAACTCTAGGTCTGTGCCGGTCTACCGGCACAGACCTAGAGTTCGAAGTTCCGGCAAAGTAACCTCTAGGTTACTTTGCCGGAACAGGTCTAGGGTGAGGAGCCAGACCAAGAGAGATACAGAACCCCGCAGGGCAGCATGTGGCGAGCTGCTGGGCAGTAGCGACCCCACGTACCCTATCTCCCGGGAGAAGTCATGTTCCTCATCTCTGGCTTGCCTTTATTGGCCGGCTGGAGTGAACACTGACGAGAACTGACCTCCCACCTCATTCTTGCCTTTATTGGCTGGCTTGAGTAGAGATTCGCAAGAGCAAACGTGCTCGGAGGAAGGAAGTAGTCCAGTAAGATGCTGGTAGGGATCTTGACCGTACTTCCGGGATTGTCCTGATAGCCGTGGAATACCTCTCCACTCCTCTTAAGCACCTCAAGACATGTTGCCCCCTTGTCGCTACGACACTATGTGCTAGCGACCGTTTCCGGGGGCCCATTGTTGAGTGTGCAAGTCACCCCCTGCCATTTTATCCGTGTATTGTATTTATCACACATTGGTCAGGCAAGGGCCATAGTCCTTCCATAGTTTTAGATAACCAGTCCACTTTAGCCATCCAAACCCATAGCCCAATTTTTTTTTGTCTCCATATTCTGCAATAGTCCTACACCATCCGGGGGTTGTCCTTGGGTGCACTTGCATAGTACGCACAGGGATAATCGTCGGTTAGTGCCTCATTTCCATTGAAAGCGTCTAACGGGCCTCTGCGAGTTGGCTTCGGCCCCTCATATGCCTTCTAAAGATCCGGGACCCTGGGGTCCCGAGAAATATCAAAAAAAAAAAAAAAAATATAGTTTTTCTTCTCTGGACTGATTTTATTGTGAAAAGCCTAAGTACTAATTAATAAATCGTTCAAATTTTTAAACACTGATTTTACTGGATTACGAAAAATGCCGAATAATTTCGTAAGATAAGTAGTATTCAAGTAGGTACCTATATCTCCACCAAGCTAAGTTTGCACCTCGCTGGAATGCGGCGTGTACCCGTGTACCTATGTATAATATAATGTTAAAAACAATAAATGCAAAGTAAAATCTAACAAACATTTGTTTACTTTTTTAAAGTCATAGCGAATCCTTTTTTGCAGCCTGTACCTAAGCGTCAGTGTGACGTAATCGACGCGAGGTGCAAACTTAGCTTGGTCGAGTTGTAGTTGTTAGTTAACCACGCTTGCAAATGCAAATGTCGTTATTAAAACGAAATATCGACATCGAAAAGTTAAGTACTGCACATCCCTCTTTGTTGTAGGTATATATTTTTCGATTCACTGTGCCGGGCGAAGGGGGCACCAACTGATATGAAGTCAGGCGGTTAAAATGTTAACTCAGCGTAACAAACGTCTGCGCTGAGTATGCAGCCGCCAACCTACATAATATTAATGCAATCTAGCAACTGATCAATTACCATGTTATTTCATATTTGTGCAAGACCGTCCACCCCTTAGTTCAAGTTAGCCTCAGATCAACAAAAAGTTAGCATAGTAAAACGTGGAATTTTGTGGAGTCGGGCATGGGAATTTTTAGTTTGGGAAAACCAAAATGCAAAACCTTTTTATGTCCAACAGAGAGACGGCGCTCGGAATGTTAGGTTATTGTATTTGCCGGGCGTCATTGTTTTATTTTCTAAAATGTTTTGCTAACAGAAACGAATTCGTTGTTGTGCCACCTATTGAGAAAAATATGCATTTCTATAGTAATTAGTACGTAGTAACAGTATGCGAACATTGTAATCCGCACCAGATGTTTCTTAGTAATTTTAAATATCGTAGCGTAGCTAGTATTATTGTTGATCCAAAGTGTGGGAAATAGGAGGGATAAAAATAACGCCACTGAGGCTTATAAAAGGGCCTTAATTTTCGACCAAAATCCGTTTGTATTCAGATCTTGTATGGACGGCTGGTTATATTCTCTATGACGGCAGCACTAAACATGCACATGCTTACATGCTCTGTGGGCAGCACATCAAGCTACCACAGTCTGTCAAAAGAGATGGGAAATCTTGGGCCCAGCAGTTAACGAGATGAAATGTGTATAAAAAAAACCGTTATATTTTTCTAAAGGAAATCACAAAATACAGTACCATGTTTCTATCTAGGAAACGAGAAAAGTTAAATTAAAAACTAAATAATCGATTAAATACATGCCTGAATTCTTAGTAATCGATAATAAATAAATCGGTAAAAACTCAGAATATGTATGAAAATCGAGTGACAAGTGCTTATCAATCGTTTCGTGTTATCTATTCATAGCGAATCGAGTTCCTTTAATTTTTCTTCAGTTGGCAACACTGGTCACCGACGGACAAAAAAATCGGCATTCGTTGCTTCGTTATCTGTGGTTGATTCGTTCCAGTGATTCGTTCGTTTTCTTTCGTTCTGAGTGCGCACGTATTTTCCATGTTTTATTTTATAACCTCACGACCTCGGCTTTGCATATTATAAAGGACTATTCGACGGATCTTGCTGCTTTGAATTACCTGGCTCTCTATTTTGGAATTTTGATTACGCCTATCGATCGCATATGGACGACATGGATCGCTGTGTGAATATTGTACTATTGCGACTGGTCTCAGTAACTCTATTGCCTGAAGAGTCTTGGACGATGAGACGATTTTATCAGTTATTCGGCAGTGGCGTGTATCTCAGCCTGTAAGTACCTATTTCAAATTGAGCTTTTAGCCTATCAAGCAAACAAAATCAGACTGATGCATTTATTTACTGTTTACGGTCTCCGGCGTCATGTCCGTCGGCTGTTTTGATGTCGGCTGTCTTTTTAATTATTGAAAATGAATAATAAATATTATATACATATATTGGTGTTTTATTTTACTTCCTCTTCTCCCTTTTTTATAAGATAGGTATGGACGGCAGCACATCAAGCTGCTACAATCTGTCAAATTTCTTTAAGGGGGAAGCGCCAAGGTAGCCCGCGAAATTCAAATTTTCTTACGATTTTTGCAATTTTCTGGTCAGTATTAAGTTATAGGTTGATTAAAATATGATTCGCGGCCGTAACAAATATGTATTTACAGAATTATAATCATTAAAGTCATCAACACAACTCTCTAAGTCCAAGTAAACCCCAAGAATTACTATTTCATGAAATCTTGACATTTGGGGATTATACTAACTTAACAAGTTTTATTACTGATTGTAATGATTATAATTCTGTAAATACATATTTGTTACGACCGCGAATCATATTTTCATCAACGTACAACTTAACACAGACCAGCAAATTGCAAAGAACGTAAGAAAATTTGAATTTCGCGGGCTGCCTTAGCGCTTCCCCCTTAATATATTTTCAACTTAATGGCTAAAGTATTAGGTTCAAGGTTGATTGGGAAAGTTTGACAGTTTCGGATAGCTTGACCTGCTGGCGTCTGTACTTACTGCTTCTAAGTCTTCGATCAACAGTATATTGTTGATCGAAGTTCTAAGTGCAGGATATTGGATGTCTTGTCTTAACTTGTCTTCGACTGTAGCGACTGTCCAGGGCGTGCCAAACGTGTCGGATCTTCGACACGTCACACATGGAGGCTCTCTACTTGCACTCCATGCATAAAACCATTACACAACCAAAGCGTGTGACAGACACTGGCTTGGCCACCATCAGGGATTTTAATTTTGAGAAAACAAAAAATTTGTCGCCAAATATCAGAATTTGTCGGTCACTGGTTCAAAAGATTAGGGTTTATAGGTGGTCGATCTGGAAAGTCTCCCCAGCTTGGCCACATTTATATCTCAAAAACTAGGGCACTTAGCGAAGATTTGTTTTCTCCCATATTTTGTCGCCAATTAGTCGGAATCAGTCGCCAAATATCAGAATCTGTCGGTCACTGGTTCAAAAGATAAGGGTTTACAGGTGGCCGTTCTGGAGAGTCTCCCCAGCTTGGCCACATTTATATCTCAAAAACTAGGGCACCTACCGAAGATCTTTTTTTTTTCCAAATTTAGTCGCTAATTAGTCGCAAGTTTTCGTCAAGTCACAGATTTAGTCGAGTCTTAGTTTAGAAATAACGAGTTCAATTTTTAAGGTATAGTCCAAGAGCTACATCAAAGAGTTCACGAAAAATTGCCAAGAAAAAATATTTCTATTAATATGTGTAATATAAAGGGTTTTCCAATAGGGACGGATCGATGTTGACAGTCTGTGGCAGCCATACTATTTTGGTGGGATCTGTTGTATATTATGCAGTCAGTGATGCCAAATCACCATGGCAAGTTACACGGTTGAGCAGCATGTGCAAATGATAAAACTTTATTATCAAAATGAGTGTTCGTTAGTGCAAACGTTGCGCGCATTGCGCCCATTTTACGGCAGACGCGGTGGCCCTTCAAAGTCCACTCTCCAACGATTGGTGACTAAATTTGAGACGACCGGTTCGGTAAACAACCAACCAACACCTTTACGTCAAAGGAACGCCAGATCGGCCGAGAACATCGCCGCTGTACGTGAGAGTGTTCAGGAGACTCCGAGGCAGTCGATTTCTCGCCGTGCAGTTCTTGAAACTCGGCCTTTCGCAGACCTCAACTTGGAGAATTTTGCGTCGGGACTTGGGTCTGCATCCGTACAAGATCCAACTGACCCAAGAGCTCAAAGTTAATGACCATAGACAACGCCGTGTGTTCGCTGAATGGGCATCGGAACGCTTGGAAGAGGACCCCGATTTTGGCCGAAAAATAATCTTTAGCGACGAGGCACATTTTTGGATGAATGGTTTTGTTAATAAGCAAAATTGCCGTATATGGGATGACCACAACCCACATGAGGTTCACCAGGTGGCAATGCATCCACAAAAAGTTACTGTTTGGTGCGGATTTTGGTGTGGCGGCGTCATTGGTCCGTACTTCTTCGAAAACGACGTTGGCGAGGCCATCACCGTCAACGGCGAGCGCTACAGATCAATGATAAACAATTTCTTTTGGCTTGAATTGAACAATATGGACGTGAACGACATGTGGTTCCAGCAAGATGGCGCTACTTGCCACACAGCGAACGACACAATCGACATTCTGCATGAACGGTTTGAGGGTAGAGTTATCTCTCGCAGAGGTGACGTGAATTGGCCACCAAGATCGTGTGATTTGACTCCGCTAGACTTTTTCTTGTGGGGTTTTCTGAAGTCGCAGGTCTATGCCAATAAACCACATTCGACCGTTGCCCTGAAAGCCAACATAACGCAGGCCATCGCTCGGATTCAGCCGGATCTATGCAGCAGAGTCATTAAAAATTGGACCTCTCGGATTCGTGCCACCATACGAAGCCGCGGCGGACATTTGAACGATGTCATATTCCATCCATAATGGCATAAATGGGCCTTTTAAATAAAAAATAAATTTCGTTAATATCTCACACACATCTCGTTTTATTCAATTTTAACATCGACCCGTCCTTGTTGAAAGACCCTTTACTTCTAGTTTTATCGGTCTAAAGTCCTAAGAAATGTCCGAGAGAGATAAATTCTCAATTAAATACATGTTTTTATGTTTTAAATTACAGTACCCGGCGATAAATATTGCACATTGATCTTTGGAAAGAGACAATCGGCTAATTTCGGCTTCGTAGAGCGTTGTCTCTGTCGCACAAAATACAAACAGTCCGGTATCTATTAGGAGCTGTTAAAACAATTATGATTTGCTTCTTTTGATAATTCTTTTTATTCTTTGTATAAAATACACCAATTTTTCTATAAGTGATGGCTTTAGGTTGGGGTAAAATAAAATAAAAAAAAAACATGTTCACATTATGTTTACGTATTTAATTATTTTGGAAAATTACAGCTGTAGTGTACATAATAAACACCATATATACCTATACCCACCCACCATATACCATATATATATACCTATTGTTAAAATGAGACATTGTAATAAAAATAATAATAATTCAAGGATCTGTCGACATGTTGGATAGATTATAAGAAGGCCTATGACTCGGTGCCACATACATGGCTCATTAAGGTGCTGGAGTTGTACAAAATAGACGCAACTCTACGCACCTTCTTGATGTCATGTATGGGACAGTGGAGGACGGTCCTTCTCCATCCAGGATGTCGACAGATCCGGGGGACCAATGAACCGATCAGGATTGAGCGGGGAATATTTCAGGGCGATAGTTTGAGTCCGCTTTGGTTTTGCTTAGCTTTGAATCCTCTAAGCCCACTGCTGGAGGATTCAGGTGTAGGCTATAGGTTGAGAAGAGGTGGTCAGGTGATATCTCACCTCCTTTATATGGATGACTTGAAACTCTTTGCCCCCAACAATTTGCGACTGATGGAGCTACTGAAGATAACAGAAACCTTCAGTAGCGCCATCAGGATGGAATTTGGCGTGGACAAATGTGCAGTCATGCATGCAAAGCGAGGGGGGATTATGGAATCCGTGGGTACCCAACTTTAGTCATTAGTCATTTATTCTTGAACAATAAATTGTATCTGAAATTACATTGCATAAAAAGAAAAGAAAATTAAATTACGGAAGGAAGAAACACGCTAGGTAAATATTACAACAATGCATAATTACAATATATAGGAATTTCATTATAGATCTTCAACATCATAAAGACACTTACTCAACAGGAAACTTTTAAGTTGCTTTTTAAAAGAGCTCTCGGATCTCATACACCTTAGATCCCTCTTATCAACCGAAACCTACAAGTATTTGGGTATGTCGGAAGCGTTGGGCATCAATGTTACTGACATGAAGCAATCGTTGAAGGAGCGCTTCTTTGGCCGCCTGTACAAAGTATTTAATATTCTTCTATCAGGCGGAAACAAGGTGCGTGCCTTCAACGGTTGGGTCATGCCAGTTTTGATGTACTCTTTCGGCATACTCAAATGGACTCAGACCGAACTCGACGCCCTGGATAGGAGGGTCCGTACGCTGCTGACTGCATATCAAATGCATCACCCACGGTCATCGGTGATGAGACTGTATATCCCGCGAAAGTGTGGAGGTCGAGGCTTTTTAAACGCTAAGACCCTCTACAACCGCGAGATATGCAGTCTCAGGGAATATTTCCTAGAAGCCGACATGGGGATGCATCGAGATGTGGTCGCGGTGGACAAGGGCCTCACCCCACTCTCCTTGGCGAAAGAGAACTGGCGCAAACCTGCAGTACTTGATACTAAAGATCGTAAGGAAGTATGGCAAGGTAAAGAGCTTCACGGACGCTTTTTCCGGGCCCTCCATGGGCCTGATGTAGACTTTTTGGCGTCTGTATCCTGGCTACGTTTCGGTGACCTCTTCGGGGAAACGGAAGGTTTTCTCTGTGCGATTATGGATGAAGTTATCATGACGAATAATTACCGGAAATATATTGTCAAGGACGGTACGGTTGACATCTGTCGGGCATGCCACCGCCCCGGTGAATCAATCCGACATATTATTTCCAGTTGTTCTCGCCTTGCTAACGGTGAGTACTTGCACAGACACAATCTAGTGGCTAGGATTATCCACCAGCAACTTGCCTTGCAGTACAACCTTGTGGAGCTCGAAGTACCATACTACAGGTATGTGCCCGACCCAGTTCTCGAGAATGGTCATGCCACATTGTACTGGGATCGATCTACCATCACTGACAGGACTATTGTAACCAATAAGCCTGATATTGTGGTGATAGATCGACGAGAGCGCCGTGCAATGATTGTTGATATCGCTGTCCCTCATGACGAGATTCTCGTGAAAGCTGAGAAAGAGAAAAAATCAAGTATCTTGACTTAGCACACGAGGTTGTCGACATGTGGGACGTGGACTCTGCAATCATTGTACCGATAATCGTTACGGTTAATGGCCTAATAGCGGAGAGCCTCGACCAACACCTCAGGAGGCTCTCATTGCGCGGCTGGGTCAAGGGCTTGATCCAGAAAGCAGTATTCCTGGACACGGCACGCATAGTGAGGAAGTTCCTCTCTCTAGAGCCCTGATCACCGGCACCTTGGACCCTATTCCTGATGCCGATGGGCCACTATTTTTATATTTTAAAATGTTTTTTTTTGTTTTTATAAAAATATTTAAAAATTTAAATATTTAATAATAATTCTAATTCTCAATTACTTCCATTTCACTATCTGTGCTCTCAAAGAGTCAATATCACTGTCACTGTCAGCTGTATTTATCACTAGTCTATCAGTGTAATTGCCTAAACCGTGTTGAATGCTTCTATATTCATTCTCACATTTGATTGCATGATCTCAAACCTTTTTCCACTCTTCAGCCCCGATCATGTTTACTTTTTCAGTCAATAATGTTTTTACTGTAGTTAAATTCATGCCCACATTTCTAGAGGCTACATAGCCTTTCAGTTAAGACCATATATTTTCAATTGGATTAAAATCCGGATGATACGGTTGCAATCGCAACACAGTGTGCCCATGTTCAGCAAGTACTTTGTCCACGGAAAACTCTGTATACCTCTCCTTGTACACACATACTTGTACTTGACATATAATAGCGTAAATCTGGGTTTTTGTTAATTTTGGATCAACTGGAATTTCGTGTCTGTTTAACCAGTTGATCATTTCCTGTTTAATGGTGTTTGAATTGGGGGGCCTTTCAACATATTTGTTGTGATAGGGTGCGTTGTCGATAACTAGAACAGAACCACTGGGTATATTTGGGATTAATTGATTAACTAGCCATTTTTCGTAGTTATCGTTATTCATTTCATCGTGATAGTCACCTGTAGTGTCCGTGGATTTATACGTTAAAAAGGCACCGGTTACAAAGCCTTTTTTATTTCCCGCATGAACTATTATCAAACGTTGACCTTTTGAAATTGGCTTTTTTACTCCTTTTTTCTTATTATCACTCCAAGATTTCCCTTTAGTGTGGGATGTATGTATTTAAGACTCATCCATATAGACGATATTTTTTCCTAATTCGCGAAATTTGCGTATTTTATCGAGGTATTCCATTCGTTTGAGACTTACATCGTGCTTATCCATTAGAACTTTTCGATTATCTTCCATTTTAGTGAACCGAAATCCCATCTCGTGAAGTATTTTTCTTTACGTCTTTTCAGACCCATTGTAATTAATAGCTTCAGATAATTTAGCTTTTAATGATTTTATTGTTGGCAGTTCATTAAATCGTAAGTGAAAATCATACGCCATTCTTCGAACAACATCATAATCAAAATCGTCCATATCCAAACGAAATTGCTTTTTTGGTCTCCCTTTTTTTGGAGTGCTGAACTTAATTTCATTAGAATGTGTTTCAGCACTGACTTCGTTTAATATATTGTTCAAAGTTCTTCTTGAAATTCCAGTGGCATTTGCAACTCGCTCTTGAACCTTCGTAAAATAACAACTTACATTTTCATCTTCATTTTTTTTTAATCTGTTAGCTTCGGTTACAAAATATTTATAAACATTGTAGATAATTTCGCGTGACTAACCTCGTAAAGGTTTCCCTCTTATTCCTAAAGATGCCATAGTACGATTTTAAATTATTTAAATTTGGGGGTGTTAACCACTCTATATATATATTTTGAACTGGACGCGACCGCACTCTATCGGACTTGAACAACGATTGACAAAACGTCACATAGGCAGTGTGCGACAGAGATAACGCTCTACGAAGCCGAAATTAGCCGATTGTCTCTTTCCAAAGGTCGATGTGCAATATTTATCGCCGGGTACTGTACTAGGTTAGAGTGGCTTAAACTTCTTTGAAAACATTAAACCTTGCTCTTGATCTATTTGGTGTCAGTCAAGATGTACAGTCGCATGCAACTGTTTTACCAATTTACAATGTTAAGCTCTAATTTACGTTCGAATAATAAATACGTTAAAATTATCGTACCTTTAGTAAAACGTTTAAAATACTTAAGAGCCTATACTACCTCAGTTAAAATTCACTCTTCATCTCGCTCGCACGGTACTGCGCGCGGACTGAGTGAGAGCGGGACTGAGTGCGGTGCTGAGCGGCAGGGAGCGCCGATAGTTTAGGTAATTGCTTTTTACGGTGAAAATAGTAGTCATTAAAAAAAAAACATAAGACCTGCTTTATAGTTTGCAGTTAGCATGCAAAACAGAGGGGAAGAAGGGAACAGAAGCCGACGTCGGCTGAGAGCACTACCTCGGCGACCGGTACCAGCGCGGAAGCCAGCACGGAATGGACAGTTACAGGGACGACCGCCACGGAGACTTCGGAACAGACAGACACCTCCGCGGCAACCGAGCCATCCACCGTGACTTCTGCGACCGCCGCACATACAGTGGTGCTATTACAGAAATATGAAAATTGGAAGATTTGAGCCTGAATTTGAAAGTATGATTGAATAAGTTTTTTTAAATCAACCTCCAAGGAGTGAAAGACCTGTGGTGCTATTCTGTAAAGATCCCACCGTGAAAATGTAGGTGAAGTGAGCGTGATGTGAACTGTCATCCCACCTTACTCTACTGGGAATTGAGCTCACTTCACACTCACTTCACCTAAGTGCTCACGGTGTGATGTTTACAGAATAGATCGGCTGGTATTTGCACGATCTACACGGCCAAAATTATTTTAATGCTTAATTGGTATCTAAACAAGGTAAATAAACAAAAAAGACTTATTAAAAAAAAATTGCATATATTTGCTAAAAAATAATACATATTTCAAAAATAATAATATTTAGATCGCTATATTGGTCCAAAGGAAAAAACATAATAATGCTAAGTTTCTTGAGTTTCTTCGTCGGTCGATGAATTTTCTGTTAATATGTTGGATTCCGCAGATTCAAACATGGTCAAGGTTTCAGGTAAAAATGTTTCTGCTTTGTGCCTGTGGCTGCATTGCAGACCTTTCCATCTAACATGGTCATTATCATTATAAAAGTGTGCTTAATCAAGAATTTTTTCCCTGCTATGTCGACCCCTGTTGGGACTAAAGAGCTAATAGCGCTTTTAACGTGTCTTATTTCCTCTTCAATGACATCATTCATTTCCGTGATAAAACGGAATCTTATTGGTCGACAAAATCGCGGCGAAGAGGGCGTTCGATTATTCCATAAAACTTTTTCAATGTTATCTCCACAAACTAATTGAAGAGGCACGAAGCAGCTTTAGAATATGTTTGAATCAGAATCGGTATCACTTTCTAGTTTTTGCTTAAACTGTGATTGTTGGGACCCATCGCGGCCCCATTTATTAATTATAGTTAAGCATTCACGCTCTTGCTCCTTTAAAGTTATCAATACCTCTTCTCGGTACTCCGATAAACGCCTAACGGTAACATCCATTAGAGGCTGTAATTGAGCTTCGGCACTGGTACTCGTTACCGTACACGTTTCTTCTTGGCTTTTTGTAAGGCACTATAGAGCGGAAAAAACTTCTTATTCGTCTTTCTTATGATTTTGTGCTGTCCTTGTGTCAAATCGGCATCTATAAACATTTGCAAAGCTTGCGTTGGTGTCAAAGAGGGCTGCTCTTTACTTGAGATAAAATGCCTTTTTAATTTTAGTTGATCGTGTCGGAGTACTAGTGATATCTTTTAGAACATTTGATGCATCTTTGTTACCAGATTTTCCCAGTTCCACTTTCGCAGCATGTAAGTATTATGATGATCTCCTTTTCAAAATTAGAACGAAGTTCTTCAGTCTTTCGCCTTTTGCTCCTCTCACTTGCGTCTTCGAACGACTTGGATGGTCGGCTTGGCCGTTTGTGTGAAGTCTCAACAACAGGTACTTATTTCAAAAGTACCTTCCAGCCAAGACCAGTTGTATTTTATAAAATTATCTTCTTTATAATGAGCTTTGGTCCACTTTCGTTTGATTTCTGACTTGAAATGGGCAAAACCACGTTTCAAATTAACAATTTGGTCTTCTTTGTAACCTTCATATGACAAAAGTTGATCTTTTTCGTTCTTCATGAAGTCAAACAAGTTTTGTCGGGTCACAATCCTTACTCCTGATGCACCTTCTGAACCTAAAATAAACATACACTATGTTAAAAGTCGCTAACAAATATTTCCAATTTTAGACGAAATTTCGCTGAATATCTTTAATCCCTCAAAACTGCATTTATCTGGACGTTTCCGGAAATGTTTGTGATAGTATTTATAAGGGAAAATATCAAATAATAACCTATAATAAAAATTATAGCTCGATCTACCCCGATACATAAACAAAAACACTAGCAAAGAAAAAATATTGAAGGAAATCACGTTATGAAAATGCGTTTTTTTATTATAAAAAAATAATGTAGTTTGATAGTTGATCATAACATTATTTATGTAGTTTGTAAGTCTCTTACTAATAATCCATCACTTTCAATTCGTAAGAAGAAGGTGATAACATACAAAATCACTTTGAAAGTTTAATGTTTAGAAAAGCGCCGAGAACAGATAGGTAATTAGGTACCTAGGCGAAATGGTCAAATTCCGACTGACGATACAGATGCCGGGTGCGCAGTAGCAGGTAGATAAAGCATGGGTTTTATTCCCGGGTTCATACTCTGTTCTTGGAACTCATTTTTAAGAAGGTTATTGTTATTTTGACTATGGGACTTTTGGCCGCGTAGATCGTGCAAATACCTGTTTGTGCGCCGCAACCACCTCGACCGCCGCCACCCCTCCATAACATTGAAAAAGTTTTATGGAATAATCGAACGCCCTCTTCGCCGCGATTTTGTCGACCAATAAGATTCCGTTTTATCACGGAAATGAATGATGTCATTGAAGAGGAAATAAGACACGTTAAAAGCGCTATTAGCTCCTTAGTCCCAACAGGGGTCGACATGTAGGGGAAAAAATTCTTGATTAAGCACACTTATAATGATAATGACCATGGTAGATGGAAAGGTCTGCAATGCAGCCACAGGCACAAAGCAGAAACATTTTTACCTGAAACCTTGACCATGTTTGAATCTGCGGAATCCAACATATTAACAGAAAATTCATCGACCGACGAAGAAACTCAAGAAACTTAACATTATTATTCCTTTGGACCAATATAGCGATCTAAATATTATTATTTTTGAAATATGTATTATTTTTCAGAAAATATATATATATTTTTTTTTAATAAGTCTTTTTTATTTATTTACCTGGTTTAGATAGGTACTAATTAAGCATTAAAATAATTTTGGCCGCGTAGATCGTGCAAATACCAGCCAATCTATTCTGTAAACATCACATCGTGAGCACTTAGGTGAAGTGAGTTTGAAGTGAGCTGTCAATCCCTAGTAGAGTAAGGTGGGATGACAGTTCACATCACGCTCACTTCACCTAAATTTTCACGGTGGGATCTTTACAGAACAGCACCACTGGTGCCGGCTTCAGAAACTGGAAGCCGACACCAGACAGCTGTCAATCCACTTGACATGTTTTTTTAATAAGTAAGGTAGTTGTGCTTCGAACACACACACATACATACATGATACATAGGTACAGATAAAACACATAACCCTTTTTTTGGCTTCGCCGCAGTCGGGTAAAGAGCCTAGGCAGATTGTTTAACTGAAATTAGTACGTATGTAAAAAACTTCGCATTTTAAACCTAACTTCGGCAAAATATGAATCCATAGATAAGACAAGTTCCAGGAAATAAATTTATCATTATCGTCCAAAACATTGGTGTTTTTATTGTAAATCTTATCACAACAGTAGGTATCCAATATCCAGACAGGAACCCAAAAGCCCTGAAAAGATAAGGATGTTTTTAGTGTCCAAAAACTGATTAGCATAATCAGCCTGCAACGTTCCCACGGCTCTGACACAGGGCTCCTCTATGTGAGAGGGACTGGGCCATAATCCACCACGCGGGCCCAGTGCTGGCCGATAAAACTTATTGCCATGAAAAAAATCGGGAACTGGAAGCCAAACATTTTAAATGCATTGATTTTTTTTATTTTATTCAATTTCCTATTTTGAAAAGAATACTGCCCTTCTGATCCTCTCATACGTGCACAAAATAAGACGTTCATACCGGGGCGGGGTGCAGTCGACCGTATTATGTACTGGCTTCTGCCCGCGACTTCACAATATACTAAACGAGCGAGTAACACAATATACTAAAATATTAGATAGATAGAAAGATAGAATACTCTTTATTATGTAAACCATAGAAATTACCACGGAAATTACAGATATAAATGTAGAAATTTTACATAGGGTGACACAATGGGCGGTCTTATCGCTAAAATCGATCTTTTACAGACAACCTTTGGATGGATTAACACATTCGCCTCCTCTACACTTCTCGTGTACCTCATACGCTATGCCGCCGTACATTTCACTAGTGAACCCGCTAGCGGGTGCCTCGGCATTATGGATGCGCCAGACTGAACCCTCGACGTGGGTTTGTGGTATATGGTATGTAAAACACTCCCACACGTAGAAGCGAAGCCGTAGTTTTGCTAAAAACACCATCCCTGAAGGTTATCTTGTGCTCAGTGGCAGTAAAGACTTCCAATCAGTAAAAAATGGGTAAGTGAACAAATTTTTATTATGTTGGTCTTGTCCCGAGGCATTGGTGTTCAACCTTTTTAGGAAATTCATAAAAGATATTTAGTTAGTTTTACAGCGACCAAACGTTCACTCCTAGTGTGCTTGACACTGAAGACTCGAATGACTCACAGTCTTTGTTAAGGCCGAAGAATAATAATAAACCTAATAAGAAAATGAGAAAATCTATTGAAGTAAATAAAAATATATGTAACAATTGCGACATTATCGAAAAAGCGGCTACAGAAGACAATGATAAGAGAAATGAACATTTTATTCGATTGGTATTTGAAGAGCTAAACCATGTCAAACCATGTAAGGACGCATATATATGAAAAAAGGGGAGGTTTATAAATTCATCAAAAGGCTATCATTATACTGAAATAGATAGTAGGGCAAAACTTGGGTAATCGGTGATAGTTTTGTTTTTTACTTGTAAAATTCGATTCATTGATCAGATTATTTTTTAAATTTACTGCAATATAGTAGACAAAAGAAGCTTTGCTAACTTATATCTAAAAATGTGGCAAATACTATAATGATTGAAAAATATACATTTATCAAGTCAGTAGTAACTTGGTAATATAACACATATTATCTATCACCGAATAGCTGCATATCACCAATTAGCCAAGTTTTGCCCTAATACTCAACTTCCATGATTTATTTTTGTTTCTTCTGTTGATATTTATATTCAAATTGTTTTCAAGTTTGGAACATAAATAAAAATATTTAAAGTAGATTATATTTTATTATTCACTAAACATATAGTTAGTAGTTATGCATGGCAAAAATGTTTTCGATCCCTATATTACGACCCACGACGTGGGTCCCCAGCACCTAGGATGAGGTTCAAAATAATTTATAGAAAAATATCCTTCAATTTTAAAACCAACGCATACCCTAAAAAGTGACTTTTAAATATAAACTGTTATATTTTTTTCAAAATTTATTACAATTTATTTGAGAAGAACAATTTAGTTTTTAATAGAGCCCACTACGTGGGTTCCCGGGTTCATGAATGTAGCAAAAGGGAGCCCTCGACGTGGGTCCTTGGCATGGAATGTGTTAAAGGGAGACGGAGAGACAATACTGTAGGTAGTCAGTGGTGTACCAGTTATATATACAATAAATACATCCATACATATATCTATATAATTATATACAATAATAAACATGAAATAGGACCAAGGAACTTTATGTTCCTCTCTCCTTAAACATCATCATTACATAAAGTTCCTTGCTCCTGTTTCATGTATATTATTGTACATAAATATACACGTATAGTATGTATCAATCAATCAATCCTACTAATATCATAAATGCGAAAGTTTGATGTTTGGATGTTTGTTACTCAATCACGCAAAAATGGCTGAACGGATTTTGATGAAATTTTGCACACAGATAGCTTATAACCTGGATTAACACATAGGATACTTTTTATCCCGGTTAACCGACATCCACGCGGGCGAAGCCGCGGTAGAAAGCTAGTGTTTGATACATTTGTCTGCTCAACAACGTAAATAACGCAATGAATGTTGTTGAACTGTCAAAATGAAACCGATTCCTATTGTACATACATGTGTTACGCAATTGCCGCGCTGGTTTATGTCTATTTGTTGGGTTCATATATGTAGCTCGTGGGGCAGGGATCGTTAGAACACGCACATTATATCGTACCCAATATTTGTCCATTTCATTTCAATATTTATGTATTTTAATCAGTCCCCTTTCACATTAATGTCTTAAGCTAAGTTAATGCTCGTTAATAATATCAAAATTATCTATTTACCTATAATAATTAACTGTGTTTGATATAAAGAAATATTATTGGATATAAAGGCAGGATTATAGGAATTTCTCTTTAGATAGAAATTGGTATGTAGATAATTTATTGTTTTATGTGTAAACTTTTCCTTTGCATTGATATTTATTAAACTCTCTAATCTCTTTAGCATAATTGTATTTAGCAATCTAAGAAGTCTCGGCAAGTGGTTGTCTTGTTTTTACCCGACTACGGCAAATCCAAAGGAGGTTTATGATTTTAACAGGCTATGTATGTAGGTACATATGTTCATTTGTTCTCTCATAACTCCTAAACTCCTCATCGTATATTGACAAACGAGGTAAGGTGTAGCGCGAGGTATCGTTGGAAGCGTCATATTGTTCCGCGGGTTATAAGCTATATGACGTCACAAAAAATCCAACATGGAGGCTTATAGCAGACGAAAAGAGGTGCCGAAAAAAATAAGGTTAATATATCGTGTTTGGTATATAATCAGAGGAGTATTTTCTCAAAATCCATCTATAATTAAATATACAAGGTGTAATTTTAATCACCGTTTATCTCTTAAGGGGTCATTGTACTTATCATTATAAACAACTTTTACTATGGGACCAAACCTGAAATCGCGAAAAAAAAATCAGCTTTTCCCTACATTTATCTTTGCATTTATAACTCGTCAAAATGTAGGGAACATCTGATTTTTTTCTCGCGATTTCGGGTTTAGTCCCATAGTAAAAGTTGTTCATAATGATGAGTACAATGACCCCTTAAGAGGTTAACAGTGATTAAAATTACACCTTGTATATAAACCTCAAATTTTACTGTAGGACTCCTCGCTGCCGATCATCGAATTCACGACAGCCGGCATCGACAGGGCACTGCCTACTCCAGAGATGAGGGCACGGCGTGGCTCCTCCCAAGCGGCACACTCTGCCAGCGTATGCCGCGCCGTGTCCTCCCGACAGTCGACGTAGTGGTGACACCGGGCGTCCGGCTCCCTGTTTATGCGACACAGTTACTTCCCGAAGCAACCATGCCCCGGGAGCACCTGCGTCACCCGAAACGACAGGGAGCCGTGCCTCCTCCCAAGCACCGGTCGAGCACCGGCCAGTACGCCTCGATGGTGACGAGGCTGGCGGTAGGGCGTGAGAGCCTGTCCCGCCATTCCGCCACCAGGACCTCGCGAAGCTGCGACCGACGCTGCTCCATTTGTCGCTGCATCGGTCACTCACTTCGCGCCCGCATTTCCTCGCGCCATCGATACAATGACGCGAGTAATTTCGCCTCCTGGTCCTTGGGCGGGGATCCGGCCAGTATGCAAGGCTGCTCGTAGGAGATCGTGCGATACCCCCTGGTGACTTTGACGGCCATCGCTCTCTGCGGCCTTTGCAGAAAAGCGATGCTACCGGCCGTCAGGTCAGCCACCCAGATCGGGGCCCCGTACAGGGCATCGCACAATCCCCACGTAGAGTCGCCTACAGGCGGCGCTCCGGCCCCCAGATTGGGAAGCAGCGTCGACAGCGCCCCAGCCGCGCCCATCAACTTGCTGGGCGCCAGCCGCCGGAAGTGGGGTCCGAAGTCCCACCGGCTGTCGAGCACCAATCCCAGGTACTTCATGGTAGACTCGACAGCGATCCGGAACCCCCCCCCGGTTACTATGTGTGATCCGGGCGGTGGCGCCCGCCGGGGACCATGGAACACCATGGCCTCTGACTTGTTGAGGGCCACCTCCAGTAGATTTAAAAACCACGAATTATTTATTGGTCTTTATTTGTAGTTACAAATTATTGATTTGAAAAAGCATAACATTTTTTAGGGTCACACACACACACACACATTTATATCTGTAATTTGTATGGTGTACATAGTAAAGAGTATTTATTTATTTATTTAGGGACAACAAACAGCAGTGTAGTAATAAGTTAACGTAGCTTAGAACTTAATTAGTATTCTATTTATCTATAAATAAAGTCCAATAAATAGTTCGTGGTTTTTAAATCCCGGAATTTAAACGTCATTAAAATTATTCCGGGATTTTAGAGGAGGCATGTTACTTTCTTCCTCGAAGTTTAGGCAAATTAGCAGTACCTATTCCGATCACTGGTGATTATACATGTAAGGTATTTCTTTCTTGTCTTCTCACGTTATTGAGTTATATTTCCCTGACAAAGAACAGGGACCATGCGTTGTTCCTGGCTAGTAATAACGTAGGTACTTATGTAAGTTGGCCACAGGCACTTTGTCTGAACTGTCAAAAAATGACATGTGATTTGATTATACGGACAATTTAATTGGGCAATTTGCTAAACAATTATTTTCCCTGGCTTTACAGGCTATCCTGAGGGGTAAATTGCGTAACACACTTAGAGCGATTCCGCACTACATCTGATCCGTATCCGAATTCAAGATCCGAGTTCAATCCGATGTGGGAATGTTCTAAATTCGGACGGACAGAGTTCGGATCTAGTGCGCAACCCCTCATACAAATAGTACTATGGCTACTTTGGACCGACATTTCTCGGATTCGGATCGGTCGTAGTGCGAAACCGCTCTCGGATCTTGAATTCGGATTCAGTTCGGATGTAATGCAGAACCGCTCGTACAGTAGGAATCGGTTTCATTTTGATAGTTCAACAACATTCGTTGCGTTACTTACATTGTTGAGCAGACAAATTTTTCGAACATGAAGCAATGGATGAGCAATAAGCTTCAAAATCATTCAGATTCAGATTGATAGTGTGTTTCATAATTAGCGTGCTGACTCATGAGATTAATCTGTCTTGTGTCTATTCAATCACATCAGATTTGACGATCACGTTTATATAAAACGATGACAAAGCCAGCTCAATGTTTCCATGAACCAAAAGCAGTCATCAATTCCCTTTACTATTTGACCGTCATAATATACACCGTCATCAGAAATCTATTGCAGTTCATGCGTATTAATGACTGCAGAGCTACTCTTCTCGTACCGGTAAAGATGCTGTCATTGCCCGCAATTACCACATTGAAAGACAGAAAGAAAAACATATATTTGGCTACAGTTTATGAAACACGCGGGTATCGTAACTGGGTTGTGGAGGTCAGATAGGCAGTCGCTCCAAGCTAAATACTGGTATTCAGCTGCATCGGATTAGACTGGAATCTGGCCCCAGCGTATTTGGAAAAGGCCAGGCAGATGATGAGTTCATGAAACATGCACGGTACGGTCTACATAAATAATTAATTATACAAAACCGGCCAAGAGCGTGTCGAACCACGCACAATGAAGGGTTCCGTAGTTGGGATGAATATATCCCAAGAACAAAAGACATTGTAGTTGAAAAACATGTCCTTTTAACTTCGTTGTATATACTACGACCGTGAATTTTTTCACGTATCCAAAACTAACCGTTTAGATGGGGGGGGGGGGGGGGGGCACTCGACTCTAACAAAAAATAGCACTTTAAGTTTCATGATTTTAGCAATTTATCGGCGTGATTAATATGTATATCCATGCCAATTTATAGCTTAATAGTACTTACTAAGAGTCTCTGAGCTAAGCTCGCAGAGTACTTTATACTACTTATATATATCGTTGAGCTCCTTAACTTTTAAGTTGAGCTGTACGATTACTGACAGATGCTTGCACTGACTGGACAGGTCCACTCAATCTGTGTGGTTCTTTCCTCAAAATACCATTTCAGATACCAACCTACATGGTCTTCACATAATCTGACCAAGATTATGTCTGGACTTTAAAAGAGACTGTGACCTCTGAATTTGTTTCGGCCTTTCTTCTCAGAGTAGTCAGATAGGAAATACCGGCCTCATCTAGTTTAAAAAAAAATGTTTGACGTGTAAAAGTGTTTGTATAAACCTACTTACAGAAATAAAATCATTTGTCATTTACTGATAAGCTGCGGACGGACGGACGGACGTGGCGAAACTATAAGGGTTCCTTGTTGACTACGGAACCCTAAAAATGGAATACTTTCACAGTGTGTACCTCACGGCTGCGCCTAAAAGGTTCATTTCAGCAGTAATGCCAGACAGATACTGTCTGACGCTGGTTTTCTAAGGAACCTTTAGGGACTAGTAACGGATGTGTATGTAATTGAATGGGTACTATCCGTATCGTCATAAATGATGGCTGCCAGACCCTCATCAGCCAAAACTAAAGTTGGATGAGTTGAAAGCTGATTTTTATACATTTTTTCAATACAGACGTCAAAATGACGTACCCGTGTAGTTCGTTCCCAGGAGAGAAAAGACCATTATTAATTTGTAACAATTGCTACCAAACTGTTTTCAAAGACTTTCCTACGGGTTTTTTACGTCGTCTTTTTTGTGGTGCTCAATGTTTATAGTTTTAAACTACAAACTATTATTATAAATGGCATAAGCAGATAGATAACGTTAATATAATCATTTCATGAGTAAAATTTGCGAGAAACAATTTTGTAAGACTTAATTGTTAGTTACATGTAGCGGCCGATAATTTACTTAGTAATAATACATAATACTGTTATATGGCCGACATACATGGTACACTGAACAGAAAAAACTCAGAAGTTTAATTTGGATGAGCTTTGAAAATAGAACATGAAAAAGCGGCCAAGTGCGAATCGGAAAATATTTAACACTCGTTTTTCTTTAAAATACTTTAGTCAAAAAAACAAGAGGGGTGCTATATAGAGAAATATGTAATTATTCGTAATTGTCTGTAAAGTAATTGTCTAAATACGTCCGTCATTACTTTTGTAATAAAAACACATTTCTTGTAAGTATGGGGATCCCTTTAACTTTATTTTATTATTATTATGTGTTGCTGTAGCGGCTATAGTACCTAGTACACACTCTGTGAAAATCTCTAGCTATTACGGTTCAAAAATACAGCCTTGTGACAGACGAACGGTCAGACGGACGACCGGAAAATGGAGCCTTAGTAATGGGTCCCGTTGGTACTCTTTGGGTATGGAACCCTAAAAAATGTCGATGCCACGACTCGCAACGAATGACGACCCAGACTAAGTTTTAGTTTGAATTGAAACGAAAAGCTATTTTCTCATGGAAAAAACGTGTAATTTAGACAGTTGCAATAACCTTCCATTTATTAGGTAACGGAATAACCATTCACTCATTCAAGACATCCCAGCATTTACTGCAACATTCAACAATATCTTGCTCGTCAATCCACTACTGTAAAATTATTTAGCTGTTCCTGATGTCCACCACAATCCATACCTTTTTATGCTTTTTTTTTTCGTGGATGTGACGCATATTTTTCCCCATCTTGCTCTTTTTTGTGTTTACCTACGTTTTGTTTTGCGCCATGTTTACCGCAAATAAATGTACTTTTTTCTTTTTCTTTCTTTTACCCTAGATAGGGTAAGTACTCGTACATTACCCGCCAAGCCATCCTGAATCTACAGAACACATTATTATTGTCACTAAAACCCCATTTTTATGCTGGTTTTCTCTTTAGGAATGGAAACCAACATAAACTCGGATGTATAAATAAATACTCATTTGAAGTAAAAATATTATTATTAATGTTTTCTCCTGTCTGTTCTGAATGGGCCTTTTGAATTATCTGTCATGTGTAATATGGTTGGCTAGGACATACTGCAAAGCTTAGTGTAGCTTAGGCATTCTAGACATACGGTTCTCAATATTCACAATGAGGTGTTATGTGTTTTTAATAGTGATCGCCATTTTGGATGGGAGTGTATGTAAATTGGTGAGTTTTTATAATGTTGATTTTTGAGCATTTTTTTTAAATTCATATTTTGTATTGTGTTTATTTAATTAAAGTTTCTTTGGCAAAATTAATATGTGCCTGCCTGTATAAGGTTTCAAAAAAGATAAGACATCTTTCCAAAAGAAAATCTTTTCCCACACTACAATTTCTTCGCATTTGTGTACCTATGCGTTAACAAGACAAATCTCACTTTTGAAACCTCCCAGAGACCCGATCTATTGGTAAAAATTATTTGTTTCATACGAGAATCGAACCCGTGAACGGTAATGCACAGCGCCATTTCAATCTTAAATTCCCATACAAACTTCAAAACGATGGCTGCACTACATTGGGCTATTTTCAAAATCCAACGTTTTTTGTTTTCACTAGCGAGTCGCTCCGGCTTCGCATGGGTAGTCCGATCACAAAAAAAAAAAGATAAAAAAATAGGATCACCCGCTGGGCTAATCTGAAGATTGCCTGAAAATTTAATCAAAATCGTTCCCGCCGCTTTGGAGTCCATACAGGAACATTCATAGGAGTACATACATACACGCAACGATTTTTATAGACTAGCTGTGCCCCGCGACTTCGTTCGCGTGGAAGTCGTAAGATAAACAATATACTAAAATAACAGCCACATTTTAACAAAACTCGTCCCCCGACCCGTCGCGTTGCATCGCCCGCCCGCGCTATTACTTCGTTTTCGCTTATTGTTCTTTCTTTTTCTTTTTGCTCGGCTCCTAATGGTCGTAGCGTGATGTTAAATAGTCTATAACTATCCTCGAGAAAAGAATTTTTCAAATCCGACTTTTTGTTCACAATTTCATGGGTTTTTTTACGCGAAACCCTAATTATTTTTCTTTTTTGTTATAAGTACCTACCGTATATAATTTCTTATGCATTTAGTAAAAAGTTGTTATTTTGACATTACAAACAGACGCTTCAATTTTATTTATTTGTCTGTATAGATTTTTGTCAAGTTTTCCAAACAAACGTTTATCTTACAGTACAGGTCTTTCACTCCTTGGGGGTTGATTTCAAAAAACTTATTCAATCATACTTTCAAATTCAGGCTCAAATCTTCCAATTTTCATATTTCTGTAAGGTTTTGCGTTGTTTGTCTGTCAGTCAGTCACGGAATTACTAAAAATAGTAATAATTACTTAATACCTAACTTTTATTAAATTGCTGACCTAATTAATACTACAATTTGCCTGTTTTGTAATACATAGGTACTTAGCAGATTTGTAGGTACCTTTATTTAGTGGGCTAAATAAGGCCACTATAAAATCTAAATAACAAGGTATTAGGGAAAACTTTAATATCTAATTATGTTGCTATAATTAATACGTACCTAAATCAAAAGCTAATGACGCAGACTTATTTAAACCGCGATTTATACTCTGTTCCAAAAGTATTTGTTTAAAATTTTAACAAATGAGTCAGGAAAAGTATCTGTGGATGCTAATTTGAAGTGTCGCTTTCAAATTGAACGCTTTGATTTGATTATTTGAATATCTAAGCCAGAAATTCCTGCCTCGAGGATTGCCTCGTTGGTCTAGTGGTCGCAAGCGCTACTGCTGAGCATGAGGTCCTGGGTTCGATTCCCGGGACGAGCAAAGTGTTATTGCGTTTTTCCATCTGGAATTTCTCAGTAGCAGCCCGGAGTCTGGTCTTGTACGCGGTTGATGGCAATAAGCTCGCCTCGTATTACATGGGACTTATATAACTGGCGATTTGTAGGTGTATACTATAGGTACACCTCTGCCTAACGATTTGGGGAATACAGGCGTGATGTTATGTTTTGTGGTTTTATGTTAAGGACGCATTTACGAATTGACGCGCTTCAATTCTAAGTATTGAGTCTTACTACTTCACGTGCACGACTCACACACACAGTGACATGCTCGGAGCGGCGAAATTATGAGTGATCTGACACGGCTTGATAATTGGCCTACCTTTATTTAATTTTTAGCCATGATTTTTTTATTCTATTATACTTCGAATTTCTTTCACACTTTTTCTCAAAAAAGAAAAGAATGATGAATGATGTTGAACATGTCGGCTTTCAAAAAAAAATTATATCATTAAATAGGAGAAAAATTTTGCTAAACTCAAAAGGATAAGTATCGTCCATTTTGTGTGAAGAGGCACCGGAAATTCTTTTTTACAGTATTATAAACCAAAATGTTCGAATAAAAAATTACTACCATTTGAAGATGAAGGAGTAATCTATCTTTCTGTCTATCTATCTGTTGTAATTATTAGTTACATTTAGTTTAGTTCCATTTTGCCACAATATGCATCGAAATACTGCTTATTTTTGTCAGATTTGGAATTGTAATTTTAATTAAATCATCATAAAGACGTTATTCATTTGTCAATTTGCGTTATTTTTATAACCTCTATCTTCGTCGACAATTTTACAATTTAATAAGGTAATTAATTTTTTTTTTTTTGAAAAACAATGGTGACGTATTAAATTGAAACCTTTTATATACAGATGAATGCGTTTCCAATTCCTTTAAGTGAGAATTTAACCTGCACCCTAATTGCGTAACACACTATCAATCGGAATTTGAATCATTTTGAAGCAAATTGCTAATCCATTGTTTCATAAGTTCGAAAAATTTGTCTACTCAACACGTAAATTAAATCAAATCATTTTTATTTCAGGCATTGTATAAGTACATACAAATACATTTCATCCATAGAGACTACACGTCATAAATAAGTAAATATTAAGTATGTATTATTAAGTTATATGTATTAAGTTATATAAGTGTTATGTGTTAAAAATAACGCAATGAATGTTGTTGAACTGTCAAAATGAAACCGATTCTGATTGGTAATGTGTTACGGAATTGCGCCGCTGAACAGGGTTTGTTAACACTTTCAGCAAAAATTTTTGGAACAGGTTATACAATTGATTACGTATTTATATGTAGTTACCTACTTCATCATCAGCATCTTAGCTTACATAATGATAAACACAGTTTCAAGACTAAATCCTTTTTCTGTACTAAAACGCAGTGTAGGTTCGATGCACCATGAGATTAAAAAGAGAATCAAATACTAAACTATAAACTAATTAAACTTTTAAACAGTTTTTTTAAACTTAGTTTTACCTGAAACTGCTTTTTTTTAGTTTTACATTGTCCCGCTGCTGGGTAAAGCCTCCTCCAAATTCTTCCAGGTCAGCTATCCTTTGCTTGAGTCACCTTGAACTCTGTTTACCATTTAAAATTGACAAAAACAACAACATAAGATCACCCCAGTTTTTCCCGAGGGTAAGTGTAAGAGTTTTCCATCGGGAATTTCTCAGTAGCAGCTCGGAGTCTGGATTTGTTCTCGCTTGATGGCAGTACGCGGGCCCCCTGTTACATGGGACATAAACACAACGAGCGAAATGTGGGTGATTGTTCACCAATACTATCACATCATCATGCAGAAAAAAATAAACTTACAAAAATCCTTGATTAACAAACTTGCAAATGAATACAAATAATAAAGTTACCGATTACGTAAGAGTCTCCATTCTGAAAGGTCCCGGGTTCAACGCTTGGCTCGTTAACGGTAATATTTGTTTTACAAGCCACCTACGCGTTCCTGATAAACCGTGTCATTTTGTTAATGGTTTCAAGCTTGTTTGCTTTTGTTTTGAACAGATTTTTATTGTTATTTGGTTCTGCTTTCAGTCCGTCAAAATACACCTATGTGTTCAGTGTAATTGTTCAATAACCAGCCGATTTATTCTGTAAAACCGTGAAAACTTATGTGAAGGGAGCTTGAAGTGAGCTGTCAATAGTGTCATCAGGGAATGACAGCTCACTTCAAGCTTATTTTATCTAAGTTTTCTCGGAGAGATTTTTACAGAATAGATTTTACGGCATAACATAATCATATTGGCTTTTGTGCATAAATATAATCAGCATTAACGTTCCCATTGCTGGGACACAGGCCTCCTCTCTGTGAGAGGGAGTGGGCCGTAATCCACCACGCGGGCCCAGTGCGGGTTGGTAGATGTCACATGTCTTCGAATTTTTGGTTCTAGGACATGCCGGTTCCCTCACGATGTTTTCCTTCACCGTTTTGAGAGCAGTGGTGATGAAATAATTTAAACAAAGTAAGGGCCAGGCTGGGTTCGAACCTACGACCTACAACTCGTAAGGCGCGGCCGTTACCACTGGGCCATCCACTGCTCGTCCGGTCCCACTGACTTTTATGAGGTTACTTTAAACCCTAGTTCCACCAATAGATCAAGAAAATCTGATTAAGCTGTGAACATTCCACGCATGCTAGACGCAACTGCAAGAGCATTAATGAGACATTTCTTTCCCAGTAAAATAATGTTTCCGAAATAAAAATCATCTAGGAAACCATTATTATACCTAATCAGCATTATCAAACGGGATTTTACATTATGGTAGGGGAAGGTGGGGTAAAATGGGATACTTAAGTAAAAAAAAATCATGTATTCGAAATCAACAATATTTTCAGTAAACTTTTTAATTAGAAACAATAGTCATATGCTTATTCATTATTTTAATTTGTACTTTTAGGCTTAATCAACTAATTTTCTTAATTATGAGGAACTAATCACCAAGTGTTAAATTTCCCATTTTGCCCCATGGTCGGGGCAAAACAGGAAACGCTAAGGGGCAAAATGAAGATACGATTTAGTCAGGCAAACATTGTGCACAAATGTGTGCCTCGTCATCATCATCGTCTACTCCGGCGCAGGAATTGTATGCCCAACCCGCACAAGAGTTACACGCAACCCAACCCTCATCTGACTGCGAATACAAGTAACCACAATATAATATGCAAAAACAGTCATCTTCGTCTTCTTCCGATGAACTAGTAAATGTGGCTTCCCTTTGCTTTTGTTTCTTAGCCTTTTTTTATTATTTGGTTTGGATGTTTTTCTTTGGTCGTTTTTCTTCTTTGGTGCAATCTTCTTCTTATTTTCCTTACTTTCCTTTGCATTCTTTTCCTTAGTCAGGTCATTTAGGTCTAGGGTTTAAGGTCCCATAATGCCCCGTTCATTTTGCCCCAAACATTACTTTTTTCAAATTGGCCGGCCATTTCTAACCTCAATAGAAATGATCAAAAACAAATTATAATTTGAATAGGTTAAAACCACTCCCACTGACTCATGGTATAAAAGTTAATGCAGGTCATGTACTTACCTCACTATACAAGAGTATATTATATGAAAATAAATAACAATACGCTCAAAATCTGTTTTTGTTAGCCACGACACTAAAACACGCACCGACACGTTCTGCTTGCTCTGACTCACGTGCGGCGACTGAACAACGAACGAATGGCGCCACTGTCGACTTGTATACGAGTGTGTGCCACGTACACAAGCTAACTTCCCGTTGTGCCCCGAGCCTCATTTTGCCCCACCCTCCCCTATTCCAGTGCCTATTAATAAAATAATAACAGTTTCTTTTTCCTCATCATAGAATTTCGACAGTTACCAAGACGGAGAGTTGTTAGTTTTGAATTGTTTAGTTTTAATAAAAATAGTTGACTACATTATCGCATTAGGTGGTAAACCTGTAATGATAATTGTATGGTGGAAAATAAATAAATAAATAAATAAAATAGTTAGGTACTT
This sequence comes from Fissipunctia ypsillon, assembly GCA_947568875.1. Lineage (NCBI taxonomy): Eukaryota > Metazoa > Arthropoda > Insecta > Lepidoptera > Noctuidae > Fissipunctia > Fissipunctia ypsillon. Next base: position 4,902,396 of record OX387659.1, on the reverse strand, counting down.
TTCATTGCTGTAACGGTTTTTGTCCGCATGAGGCCATTTAAAACCCATTTCTTGGGAGTGCAAATTGACTTCTCAGACATGTAAAAAAAGTGTGCAATGCCATCTGTCTAATGTCTTTTAACATTAAGAAGACTAGAGTTATTGTCATTAATTAACGCATCAAGGGTAATCAACGATGCAAAAGCTAAATATTTTTCGTGTCTTGGCATTTGTCTTCATAAACGTGGATTAAAAGTACCTACCTACCTACTGTGAATTTGATTCATATTACTCAGCGATCACTTTAGCCAGATTCAAATTAAATATAATATCGAGCCTTTTCAGGAAAAACAAAGTAAACGCCAAAAATCATAAAACTATTTTTTCTTCGTAACCTCTTAATTAGCCAGTTTAACATGTTGCCGCGATTACTCTTAAATTTTATTTTAAATTTACACGACTTTATTTTTGTAAGAAATTATCATAGCAAATGACAACATCGTTATTTAGGAAAGAAAGAATCCTTTCCTGTAAAAAGTGCAAATTGTCGCTTACGATGTTCTTCCTGAAAAGCCTCGATCATCCTGTAAAGCGGTATGGGGAACTATTGTGAACTGAGCCGAAAGGAAAAAGCACTTAAGTATGCTTTGATATTAAAAGCATCAATATTATGAAAAACAATCCTTGAGAAACATGTAATAAAAGATTAATATTAACTTGATACTTATAATTTATACTTACGACGGTTTTCAATGGATAAAGTACCTACATACCTTTCGTTCGCTAGACAGTTGTTAACATGGGCGTGGGCAGAACATAACTTGGGCAGCAGTGGCGAGGTGTGAATTTTTGTAAGAGCGAAGCCGAAGCGAAGCCGGTTTTAACTTACGTACTTATCAATAAAGTAAAAATGTATTTATTAACTTAAAAATAAAAGCCTTTACTGAATTTAATACCATCTATCGTCAAATAGCAGAACCAAAAAGACGCTATCACTACACAAACAAAACTTTCAATGTTTTAGAGAAATACACTCAACTAAATTAGGTACTATCATTCTAAAATTATGATTCCTATAATAATTTTAGAATGATAGTACCTAATTTTTATAAAATAGGGATAAAATTTGCAATGTGCCTCCATCTTGTTCTCGCTGACGCATTTTTTCTATATCTGTCTCTATCGTAACCCATTGTACACCGGCTTCCTCTCGTCCATTATCAAGCGGTGCCACGTGACTAAAGTGACGTCATGACGGGATCGCTATTGTATAAATTTTTAGTTCCCGATTATGATATTTTGGCGCCGGTTATTTTAGATGTTGTTGTAATTCAAAGCTAATAATAATAATAGGCGTTTGTGTTGTTTGAATGCTATGGTAAATTAAATATCCGTAGTGTAACTATCTTATTTGGCAATAGTAGACACTATTGACTGTACAATTTTTCAATAGCGGTAGAGTTTTTGATGTGGACCTCCGAAGGGAAGCCGGTAGGAATCCTGTTATAGGCTGCTTTCGCCACTGTTCGGCAGTTATTACCGTTTTCTACCTGTAACTTGAACCATTACGCAATAGCTCTTAGGGAAGAGTACTGGCACAATCTTACCACACCATGCTGATGATACATACCGAAGACTTTAAATGCGAACATTGGAGTTCACTGCCTGTACAGTTAACATTGATTAATTGACTAATTGTTTGTTCTAATAATTCCAGAACAAACACACAAACCCGAAGACTCAACACAAGGACCTCTCAATTAAATATTACACGAAACAAACGGACATTACAATTCCAGTCATGATGCACCTAGACAAAGCGCTAACCAGGATACTATCAAAAGAAGCAAAAAACAAAATAAGGGAGAAATTCAAACTACTAGCAAAGGATATATTAAAAGACGTAGAAGACTTATTCACACATCCAAATCTACAGCAAAAAGTGAAGCTGGAACTGCTAGATGTGAAGATATTAAAGAATACAACGAAAAAAGTGGTGATGAATGAGAACGTTTCAAAATATTTGAAGAGTTACTGCCATTGGCAGGGGGAGAAGAAGATAGCTAAAAAGAGGTGGTTCTACTCTGTTCTGTTTACGGGATTGGATCTGTTCTATCTGGATCAGTTTGGATCTGAAGTTAGGAGTAGTACTGGTAAGTATTAAAATATTAAAAATATGAGATTTCACGTTTAATTTATGATTTCTATAAGCGTCGGGAGTGACAATATGACCTAAGCTGGCTAGTAGTAGGCAAAACTATTAAAGCCACCATGACAATGACATCATTCTTAAACTCCTGATGGAATTTGTTGTTTTTTATATAAGAGGTTTATTTGGAAGTCAGTTTTATTACGGACTTTGTAAACATCTTCCCTATTATTTTTCCGTAACGGTGAAGAGAAATTTCTAAAAGAAGCTAAGCCCAGTGTCTATCTGTAGTCCATGCATCAGTTACCTACTCAAAGACTTAAACACAGCTTATCTAGAAATTTAATAAACCGTACATAATATAACCTGTTTCCATATCCTCCCTGCAGTAAAAGTCCAAACCAATTATGGAAATAAGCCTGCAAAGTGTTTGAAACGACAGGAAACGCAGAAATCTTGCGCAAACCATCAGATGTAATCTTAAAAGTCTTTATTTTATTTGAATGTATAATATTCTAGTGAACATAAAATGTATTTAGTAAGTTTTAACATAATGTTTTCAAAAGGGTCTCTCTTCTAGGTTCTAGGTCAAAATTTAAATCCGGGGTTAGCTTTGTATAATGTATATTTCCGTAAGTTTTATTAATTATATAAATTTTCCCACATACACTCCTCCACTCAAGAAACGACCACAAGGTAAAGAAATTTTAGAAAGTTATTAAAATCATAATTTTAATATTCCAGGTCGAGGCTACATGAAAGGGATGTGCAGCAACAAAAACAGCTGTACTCTCCTCGAGTGGCATCCTGAGAACATTGCCTACATACTGACTCACGAAATAGCACACAGGTGAAATACCTACATAATAATATTATGTTCTTCTTTACGACCAAGGCGCGTTCACACAATGTCCCCATCCACGAGTGGTTATACTTAAATGTTCAGCCGGGCATGCTCGACAGTCACCTTCGCTAACACCTTGGTGATTTGTTAACTCTATGGATACTTACAATGTATGAACCTATAAACTATTCTCATGATAAAGTTTGAAGATGGAACGTTGTCTTTTGACTCGCGAATGAGAGAGCACTGCACATTTATACTTCCTTATTAGGGTGTGCTATAGCTAATTTACGTATCTACACTAATACGATGCCTACGTAAGGTTTAATTATTAGGCTTAGTTGAAAAGCTTTTACTTATCGAGTCCGACTAAAGATAATTTTCTACTCATAATAATTCTCCAAGAATTTATAAATCACTCTAGCATTGTCTACTCACTGTAACCTTAGAGGAAAATACAAAAAAATAATTTTTAGAAGTAACAAAGAATGGATTTCTGCAGATAAAGCGTTATTTAAGGAAAGGGCTAAAATTATACTAGGGACTAAAAATTACTTGAAGTAAACACTGTAGAGCTTTTACGTAAAGTAGGAAATGTTTATTTCTCCAATCTGGTCTATGAATGAAAGGAAATCATTAGCATTAGATTGAAAGAGATCAATTGAAGTTGAACATTTAAGTTTATAGCCATTAGTACAGACTCAATTGATACTAAGCTCAGACTGGCGTCTGCAACAGATTAAATAAGTACATGGACTTAGAGCACGGTGCAAATTATGAATTACTAGCTTCCGCCCGCGACTACGTCCGCGTAAAATTTCTTGTTCCCCCGACCCACCCCGTTGCATGGCATCGCCTGCCCGCGCTGTTACTTCGTTTTCGCTTAGCGCTCGTTCTTCCTTTTTTTTTTGTTTTTGCTCGGCTTCTAAGGGTCCTAGTGTATAGGTACATACCCTATAGCCTTCCTCAAGAATTGGACTTTATAATGCAAAAAGAACTTTTCTAATCCGACTGGTAGTGTCAGAGATTAGCGCGTTCAAACAGTCAATAAAAAATAAAATGTGTAGGTATGTAACTAATAGACTAAGCGCATTTTTCTTACTTTAAGCATACCCGTCGTAATTTCTAAACGAAAAATCCGATTCGAATAATTTAAAAAGGAATTTACATGTACTTAATCAACCTTGATTATGAAACTATTTATTTCGATAAGGATTAATACCATGTTTATGAAAACACCTTCGCAAATAATGCATTATTTTTAAATAACGAATTTGATTACCATTAAAAAAGTTATAGTGAGCCAACCTTAAAAGACAGACATATGCTATCACGGACTTTTTTTTAGAACTTTTTAAGAGGATCAATTCAGTCATACATAATTTTTGGGTATCTTTAACCATTTACGCAGCTCACGCAACGGAAGCTCTCAAAAGGAATAAATTTTCCCCGTTTTTGCAATATTTTTCATTAATGCTCCGCTCCTATTGGTCGTAGCGTGATGTTATATAACCTATAGCCTTCCTCGATAAATGGACTATCCAACACTATAAGAATTTTTCAATTCGAAGCAGTAGTTCCTGAGATTAGCGCGTTCAACCAAACAAACAAACAAACTCTTCCTCTTTATAATATTAGTATAGATTACGTTTGTTTAAGAATAATGTGGTGATACTCATTGAATAATATATTCGACTGGAGTTCAAAAAAATAAAATTGAAGAATTCGAAGAACTCTTCGAATTCATCAATTTTTTTTTCCAAATAAAGCATCAACTGATGCTTTATTTGAAACTGTAGTTTAAGGTCGTTGTACCGTGTAATGTCAGACATACTTTTAGTAATTACTTACCCATCTAGTTTACTAAAATTATCTGCCTGACCGTGTAGTAATTCTATCTGACCTGTGACAATTGTTTCCAGTTAGTCTCTTATCATCGCTTCTATGTCGTCAAGCAGTCTATCAATTGCATCTATCGTCCTGTCTGTCAACTGTTACGTTAATGGATCGTTTGTTAGTTCTTGTAAAAACCTGAGATTTTTACTACCATTCGTTTGTTTGAGATCATCTCCATATATTGCATCAGGTTGCCTGAGTAGGTTGATAAAATTGAGAGTAACGTTAATTTCAGCGCTAGCCAATTGCTAAAAATGTAGACGATATTATTCCCAATTGCCGTTTATAGGACACAAGCCGTGTTCTCTCGTGTCCATCAAAGCGATAGTTGTTTAGGCTAATAATAGCGACGAAGTGTGACTAGATCTAGCTGCTAATGATTCTCAGAATCCTAGCCAATAAGTGCGAAATATTTGTAAGTGCGAAAATAAGATACAATAAAGCACATTCTTCACATCTACATATCTGGCTATAAGATTGTTTGCTACACTCAATAATATGCTGTCTGCAAATACGAATATCAATTAATTACTAAGAGCACAGGTAGACAGTGCTAATTTTAGTTAATTGAAGCGAAATATAGTAAGATTAGACAATAAGTTGGTTTTTGTGTTTGTTTAGTGTGTAGTTTTTAATGAAGTTCTTTATAAAATTTCAGTCTCGGCATATCCCATGATGGTCCGCCGTACAACGAGTGTCGAGGGCAAAGGTACATCATGGACGCTAAATATAACCCTAGAAACCCTGCCAAGACCTGGTCACCTTGTAACAGGAGAGACCTCAATCATTACTTGAAGTGAGTATAAGTTAATCATAATCAAAAATCTTTTTTTAGGATTCCGTACCTCAAAAGGAAAAACGGAATCCCTATAGAATCACTTCGTTGTCCGTCTGTCTGTCTGTCTGTTAGTCTGTCAAGACCCTACCTCCATACGTTCCAGAGAAAAATCAAGTTGAAATTAATATCAAATACGTAGGTTTATGGTCTCTTAGAGCTCTAAAAAAATAAAGCTTCTACTCAATAAAAAAATACGGCCATTTATGCGACATAATTTGATTTTGACGTCCCGTTGACCTAGAATCATGAAATTTGGCAAGAAGCAAGGTCTCACAGCTTATTATTATTATATTATTAGCTTATTATATATAAGTAAAGGAAAAAGTCCGAAAATCGTTAACTTGTGGATATATCACATTTTTTTGTTTGCAATTACAAAATGTTTGCAGTTGGAGAATTGACCGTGACGTACATATCAATGTGTGGGAGAACATATTTTTCAGCTAGGTACAATGATAAGTTAGTTTTTGGGGTAAATTCATTTCAACTACGGAACTCTTCACTGTGCGTGGTCCGACACGCACTTGGCCGGTTTTTTATATTACTGTCTGCAGACACAGCTTTTTTAATAAGTGAGTTGGTACAGGCTACCTTCTGGTATGAACTTCGAATGTTTGGAATAAGTACATTATTGGGGTTTGATAGTAAATTTTTGTCTAGAATCATATTCCTTACTTGCTTAGAAGATCTTCAGCTAATCTTGTCCTAGATCTGGTATAGTTCAATTTTATTATACTGTAGGTATATTCCACACTTCTTCTGTTGTATTTGCATAATATTCTTTTTATTTCAGAAGTAAACAGGCGTGGTGCTTAAGACGGGATCCGAGCACGATATAATTATAAACCTTAGTTTAATTAGATGCTAAGATTTTTATAACTCGTTAATATTAGAACGCTGGCGATCTGTAGGTACTTTACGATTTTGAGCGCCTGTTAAATTTATTTGAGCTAAGTTCAAACTGTGTTGGTGTTATTCAAGACTGCTAGGCGCTATGAGTCACTTTTTATAAAGATTAGCCGAATGAGGCTATTCAATTGTTAAAATACACTTTGACTGAAATAGTCTAGCCCAAATAAACTCATAGAATCTGATAATTTGATTTTGACTGATTAGAACGAAACTGGTCGAAGCAAGGAAAACCTGATAAGGTGGAGATACATATAGGTACAGAGTGTTTGGGAGATGGGTGCAAAGCCTGAAAGGGATGATATCTTAGACCATTTAGAACATATTAAGCTAAACTGGTCTGAGACGAAGTCTATTCCTTTTTTTTTGAAACTCTTAAGGTTTTTAAAAATAATACCCATTTTCTTTCAATTGATTGCTAAGAGTGTCCAGTAAAAGTTATTATTATTAGTATAAGGTGTTTCAAAATTTACTTTACAAACTATATAGGGTTCTTTAGACCATCGAAAAAAACAGCTGTTCCAATCATATTGGAACAGGATTTTTTTTCGCGGTTTCTAAGTTGGTCCCACGGTAAAAGTTATTCAGTTCGATGGTCTAAACTTTAAAGCACTCCTTAAAGTTTGTAAAATCAACTTTGAAACACCATAATTATATAGACGATTCTAGCCTTTTTTTTTTTTTTGTGGATGGGAAATCATCAAATGACTTCTCCCGCTCTGGGCGGAGCGGGAGGGCGTGTCAGACTTTTACTGACTAAAACCCACCCGTGTTCCTTCTGTTGCCTGTGCCGGGGCCACGGTAACTCTTTCGAACATCCCGCAAAGACGATTCTAGCCTGGAGTGCAAAATGTGGTGACACTTGATATCTTGTCCTGCGTGCTCTGATACCTCCACATTAGCCATTACACGTACAGGAACTAATGGACGCTACTTCTAAACCTTATGTGGTAGCTTAGTTCTGGGCTGACACAATTTAGTTAGCAATCGATATGCTAAGAAAAATACAACACTTAAGAAATCAGAACTTCTATACATATATTAAATGATTCATCAGAACATGTCACAAATATACACGCTGTAGTATATCTTAAGGCCTGGACTCCACCAAAGCGGAGATGAGACTAGAGGAGAGGAGATCTGTTTAAACAACCAATAGAATTTCGTTATTCACACGTCTAATCTCCACTCAGCTTCAGTGGATACCACTGAGCGGAGATGTATCATATTTGCATGGCGCGATCGAAGCGGAGATGTCAGCTGTGCCTCGCAAGCTGGCGACGGCGCGCAGCAGAGATGAGAAGAGATGTGAGCGGCGTGCAGTGAGCGGCGCCGCTAATTCCCTCCGCTTCCACAACCCGCCAGCCGCGATCGCCAGCACACATCTCCGCTCCAGTCTAGCCAGTATGCATCTCCGCACAGCTTCGATGGATACACCCTAGCTGAAAAACATCTCTTCTCGTCTCCGCTTCGGACATTTCCGCACATCTCCGCTTTGGTGGAGTCCGAGCCTAAACCATCTCATACTTGCTTAACATATAACCTGAATAGGGTCGAAGCTATTATTTAACTCGGTAAATAGCCGTGCGTTTACCGAATTTCACATAAAAAGCATCGATCACTCTCTGTATACATTTTCACCGTTAGTCACCATTAATTGAGATGAGATCACAAAATCTTAGCAAAGATAAACTCGCACATTAAAGAAGACTTTCTCTAAGATTTAATGCGTTTTTGTTGAATAAAGTGGTTTGATAGATTTTAATAGATAAGTACCTACCTACAGTTAGTCTCTGAATCGAAATATTTTATAAGATCTAAGTACCTATTTATTAGTGGCTTATTTATCTTTTTAATTGTTTGTAATTATTTATTAAGTTAGAGGATAAAAATATACTTACACACTGGATAAAGTTCTTATACTAAATTAACTAACACAGTATTAAAATTAATATATAATAACCTAACCTAACTACAACTATTAACAAACTAAAATATGGCGTCGAAAAACTCCTCCGCATCGCTGTCGACTGGTAATGTACCCAAGAGACTGGCGGCATTGCCATGTTGTATGGCAATGCTTAGCCTCTGGCCAAGGTAAAAGCCAGCCCTTGGGTCACGGGAAGTGTCAACCAGCCGTTCGGAGATTTCGTTGGACAAAGCATGAGCACTCGGGCCCCTTGGCCCGAGGTTTTCAACCCCAAACGGCTTGAAAATATAATTGCCGATAAGGTTATTATACTTTCGCCGCTTGAGGTTTTGCGCAGCCGCAGCAGCAGCGCCAGCACAGCAAAATGGCTACTGGCTTAGGTACATAAATTATTCTTTTGATCATTAACCACCTGAGTATAGCCAAACCAACACCATTTTATATCAAGGCGCCAATTTTCGGCCAGTATATAAATTTTATTTTTTTGACTAGCTGGGCCCACGTTTCCAATCAGTTGAGTAAGGTTTTGTTTTGTGGGAAACTACTTAAAATACGGTTGGAACACTAATAAAAGCTTTTTAAATAATTTATGTTGACGCCGCTGTACAAAAATTATACTTAACATGATAAAACAAAAAGAAAATTAATTTCATAATTTTTTAGAGTCATCAACCACAGTGTAGTTGAAATATCAGTTTAATAAAAATCAGTTTAGTTTGTGTAGGTAAACTTCACACACGTAATGGATGTCGATATCTAAACACGAGAAAACAAAAAAAAAACATATTTTTCAATCCATACTTCAAGTAACAACATCTGGTTTATGTATCAGCAGCGGTCGTTGACCCAAAAAAAAACCATCAAATCTTATTTATTTTGTCGTGTTTAGATATCCTTACCCATCACGTCTGCGGAGTTTCGCTAGCTAATTTAATTTGATCCTGTGTAATGAAAATCTGTTTAAATAATTCAAACAAAGCCAGCCGATCTATTCTGTATAAAACTCTCACACTATAAACAGCAAACTTCAAGCTATTTTCACGGTAAAATTCTTACAGAATGGATCGGCTGATCTAAAGTTTTGAACTACGAAACTGTAGTCTTAAGCCAGCCGTCCATAATTCAAAAGAAAAGGCAATCTGTAGTACTTATTCAAAGCTTCGATTATGCAGTGAGAGATTTGTAGAAATCTTTAGCTCACGCAAATAACAAGCAGATAATACGCGATAGGTAGGTACCTACAAGTTTTATGTTACCTACTTTCCTTCTTTGCATGATTCTCTCTCACTTGGCTCCCACAATACATGAATAATGCATTTTTGCATCATTATTACCTTTACGGCATTTGCGAACAGGGCGCCTACCACCACCTCTTCAGTGTGAGAAAGAGATGGAGCTATACAGGACGTCTAGCTCCATCTCTTTCTCACACTCAAGTAAGATTACAATAATACTGCTTTAAGAGGTGGTGGTCTAGCTCCTGTCATCGGCCATTAATTTCTTTAAAATTGTTTGGGAAACCTTCGCACCAACCCGCGTGTTGGATTACAGCCCACTCCCTCTCACAAAGAGGAGGCCTGTGTCCCAGCAGTGGGAACATTATAAGCTTATTAGGACTGGGAAAAGCCATAAACACTCGAGTGAGGGTTCTAGGCAGTAAAGTTATAAGTCTGGCAGAATGTCAAAGGCAGTAAGTAAGAAATGCAATAAAAATCAGTGGCTGTCTTCGTCACTTAAGAAAGTATTTCTGGTAAAACACACGTGTCTTATTATTCAATACGAATCCTACATAATTCTTCACTTTCCTGTGTCGAGAGCCTTGGTCGGGAGTCCAAGCAAAAAAAAAAAAGTAAAAATATTCAATAACTAGCTGTTGCCCGCGGCTTTGCCCGCGTGGATGTCAATACTTCGCTATTCGAATCGGATTTCGTTTACAATCTCATTGGTTTTAATTTTTTTGCGCGGAACCCTAATTATTTTTCTAAAATAAAAGTACCCTAAGTTACTCCTTATAACATTAGCTATCTGCCAATGAAAGTCCCGTCAAAATCAGTCCAGCCGTTTCGAATTTCATGTTTTTTTTTTGCGCGGAATCCTAATTCTTTCTCTAAAATAAAAGTCCCGGTTGTTACTCCTTATAACATCAGTTACCTGCCAGTGAAAGTCCCGTCAAAATCGGTCCAGCCGTTTCGGAGATTAGCCGGAACAAACAGACAGACAACATTTTTAAAAATTGCTTTTCCGTTATAAGTATTGTATGTATAATACTGTCATTTAGTAACAAGCTGTTATTTTGACATTTCAAACAGACACTTCAATTTTATTTATTTGTATAGATTTTTCAAACCCAGCAAAAGTAATGTCCACAGATTTATTCTATATCTGTGGTAATGTCCACCTTACTGTTAATATCCGGTAAATTACATAAAATTAAGGCAACAAGTTAGCCTAGTGCAGGCTATGAACTTATTTTTTATCTAACCGCGACCAGTGCAGTGCAATGTTGCCATTGCGCAGTGCTACAGTTCTCACGCACGCCCCAAAACTAGAGCGGGGTAGGGTTGCCAACGTCAATCATTTTAGAACTAAGAATAGTTTAATCGTAATATCACAATTGCCTTAGCTTACGTTATTAATGTACTAGATAAACACCGTACGTAGAAATAAATAAAAAACATAGGTAAATGTGTGTATGAAACCTGTTTTGAATTAATTGGTTAGATGATGATTTAATATGCAATTTTAGTAAGTATTTAGGAAAAAATACACGATTACCCTTTTACCTATAAAGATAGCCTAAGGCCATTGTTTAAATGAAATGAAAACAGAATACTTAATTAATTTATTTAGAGAAGGTAGGTAATCGTGATGCAAAACAGATGTTTTACTAGACCATTCAAAAAAAGTCTTGACTGACTGACATCAACGCTCAACTTAAACCCTTGGACCTAGAAAGATGTTTTGCACAGAGGTTCCCTTATAATGTAGACAAGGAATAAGGAAGGATTTTTCAACCCCTAAGGGAGTAAAATAGGGAATGAAAGTTTGTATGGAAAATCGTCATTTTTGTAGTTTAAACCATGAAAATTGGTATTTAGCATTCTGGTTTAAAATGAAAAACCACATGTTTATTTATTTATTAATTTAAACTTTTAACACATAAAAAAGCACAAAGGCGGACTTAATGCCTTTTTTTTTTGTGGATGGGAAATCATCAGATGACTTCTCCCGCTCTGGGCGGAGCGGGAGGGCGTGTCAGACTTTTACTGACTAAAACCCACCCGTGTTGCTTCTGTTGCCTGTGCCGGGGCCACGGTAACTCTTTTGAACATCCCGCAACCCCGGCTGGCATCGGTCCTAGCGGACCCCTTCGATGCTGCTGACATCTCTTTGAGGCGCGCGTGGAACACAACGCGCCGTCGACTCGGGCCTGGTCCTTACCGGACGGCGAGCTACCCATTGCTTGCCGTCCGCAAGCCCGCGCCTACGGTGGCCGGGAATCGGCTGCCAATTCCCGACGCCCAGGGCGTCTCCTGCGGCGACTAGGGGCGTGAGGGCGCAAAGTTTGCCTCTTCCTCACGCGTCCCGCCTCCTCCTTCGCGAGCATTACTGCTTCGCAGAAGGAGGTAATGGCTTCCCATGTACTCTCGCTCAACCATGGCTTGGACCAGGGCCGGACGCGAGAGATCGCCGCCGCCGATCGCTTCCGCGAGGACACGGCGGTGCACCGCCCAAGCCGGGCAGACCTCCACCGTATGCTCCACCGTGTCCTTCGGGCGATCCACACAGTGCTGACACCCGGGCGTTTCCTTCCGCCTTATTCGGAATAGGTACCTCCCGAAGCACCCGTGTCCGGTGAGGACCTGCGTCAGACGGAAGGTGAGGACGCAGTGGCGCCTCTCCAGCCACTCCTCAAAGAGGGGACTTATCACCGCAATTGTGGCGTGCCCAGCGCTGGGTTGCGACAATCGCACTCTCCATGCCGCCATGAGATCCTGCCGGAGCTCTGTCCGCCGTGCCGCGATTTCTCGCGGCAACGGAGTTACGCCCCGGCGTCCTGCCTCCTCGCGCCACTCCCACATGTGCGCGAGGACTTTTGCTTCCAAATCCCATGGCGGTAATCCGGCAAGGAGGTTCGCCGCCTCCCCGGAGACCGTGCGGTATCCCCGGGCTAACCGGATGGCCATGACCCTCTGGGACGCGTTCAACCGACGGACCGGTCGCCGCCTCACGGAACGCGCCCACACCGGAGCTCCGTAAAGGGCCATGGACCGCACGACCACCGCGTAGAGCCTCCGGCGGGAGGCGTTTGGACCCCCGGACTTAATGCCTTAGGCATTCTCTACCAGTCAACCAAGGGTGGTGAAGAGATTAGATGGCAGGTGATCTGTTAGAAAGGAACAATTTGTACATAAGTTATGTTTCAGACTTTTTTGAAAATCATCTTCTAAGGGGGGGGCTGTTTCATACAAACTTTCAATACCTACTCGACCAAAATGTATGAAACGGCAGATTTTTTTTTCGTGATTTCAGAGTTGGTCCCATAGTGAAAGTTGTTTATATTCATGGGTAGAACACCCTGTGCAAATTTGGGTAGTAATAAAAAAATTGTCCTGTTTATAAAAAAAAGCTTGAATTTTGGCATTGAATGAAAGCGTTGTTAATATACTCGCTATAAAGCTTTATCATAAGCGAAAGCACAGGTGTAGGTGCTTAGTTTCCTCTAAAATCGAGCTCATATTGTATGATTCCATCCACTTTTATGACTATATTTTACTGTTGTCGCAACAAAGGCATGCAGGTTTTGGTATTTTCAATATTTATTAATTTTATTATTTATACACAGTAAAATATATCGAGAAAATATTTCGTTTCTCAACTGACTCATTCTGTATAAAACATGCAAGCATAAAAAATGACGCTTATGTACAAAACAATAGCGGCACTTGACCTGATTAAGGCAGCAGCTTCTCTTTTTACTCGCCGTAAATAAAATTATTATGACAGTAATTTGCAATCATTTGCACTTTCCCCTGAATATTATGCGGATGTGAGATACTCGCATTTTGGTTATGACTGGGTTGTAAAGTAGGCCGCACGCCAATGGTAACCTTGAGCTGGCCAATTGTAGCAGGGAGTTTCAATAGAATGCGAGGCCAGCTTATACTGGCTTTGTTACTTACCAAAAACGTTTGGCCGGTAGGCCATCGTCCGTACCTATCTACACATGGCTTTGTTTTCGAAGATGGTATCTTTTACATCTTCTGATGACAGAATTGTATTGTTTTGTGTGGGTACCCGTTTCTTTACTTATATTTCCCATGGTAATTATTATTGTTAAAATCCTGTAAAATTATCAAGAACAACTTTGTTGTTTCCTTTTGACATATTTTTGCAAACCCGCAAACTATCGAACTAACAAAGATGGTAGGTATTTAATAGACAATCAGCTTGGTACCTACGTAAAATGGGTATTTTTTATAACCTCGTATATTAGCATGTTATAGCTAACAAGGACCACATTTGAAACATTTTGGTCCTTCTCCCAAAAATAAACTAAACAAATAACTCTGTTAAAAAACTTCTAGTAGGTACTGTCATGTTTTCAATTTTATTACACCTGTCGATGGATATAAATTCAGGGCACGTCCGTTAGTACACAACGATCTCGAAAACGCAATATTAGTATTCTTAGTATAAACGAAACTGAAAGTCACACTTTTGAGCGAAAGTAAGAGAGCTGGAGTGAAACTGTACGTCGATTTAAAGTTACGTTTTATTTAGCCATAAAACGTGATAACTCGATTACTGCACGACTTTGTAATCTTGCGTACTCGATCGATTTATTAAAGCTTCTGTCGTTTTGAGATAAATAAATAAATGTTTCAAAATAACGTAGTTCTTCAGTTATGCCTACTTTGGAATAATGACTTCATGTTCTGAGCGGTTAAGTAGGAAAATTAAATTCATAATCAACCGCTTCATCATTTGGGTTGAATGCTTGTAAATATAGCACCCCTCCTTCATTTTCTATAATTAAATTAATAACCGCTTATACAACATGTCCCGGAATTAACGCACAACCTCTTAAAGGGTTATTGAACCCATTATGAACAACTTTTACACGCGAAAAAAACGGTTGTTCCCTACATTTTGACGAGTTATGTGAACATAAATGTATGGAATAGCTGATTTTTTTTCGCGATTTAAGGTTTGGTCTCATAGTAAAAGTTGTTCATAATGTTGAGTACAATGACCCCTTAAGAGATCTTGCGTTAATTCCGAGACATGTTGTATAAAATGAAGGAACGAGTTAGCACTGTCATACTTTAAAAAAGTGATATAATTTTACATATTTGGCAGTTTGCTGTCAAAATGTCCTATTAACTCTAAAAGCGATGGCATGAATTAGTTAAACGCACAGAACACACATACAGGGTGTCCCGTAAATAATGGATCAAACGTAACGGGTAGGTAGCTTACCTAATTTCCAACAACTAATTTGAATATTTAAAAAAAAACCGTTACAGTAACCAAGATGTTAATTTTTTTCGAATTTTACCATTTTCTCTTCCAGCATTAAGTTTTTTTAATGCTGTCGCTGCAAATGATAACATTTTTAGGTATGATTTTTGGTTAACATTTCTGAATAGCTTACTAATGTTATAAGATACAATTTTTTTGAATAACGTTTTATTTGCCTTAGAAAAAAAATCTTGAGTTGAAAAGTTTTTTCTTTACGATGCCGATATTACGACCAAAATTGAAAAAATTCTCCTGAAAAAAAATTGTATGACACCTAAGACCACCATTATTTTAAAAACTTGTACATTTAATAAGGTTTGCAAATTGGTATAAAATTTATGTCTTGTCCTTATCGTTACAAAGATATTGCTATGAATGTGATGAAGAAGACAGAAAATAAATTAAATTGGTACTATCTAATTTTTCCTTTTTGTTATGGCTTATGCTTGAATGCTTGTAATCTAAGCAGGTAGTTAAGTGGCTAGCGTAATTCCGACCCGATGACTGTTCGGAATTTGAGACCGCTACCTGTGGCGGAGTTGCACCTAATTCTCTTCATACGCTGAGGTGCCTCACTAATTCAATGAACATTGACTCTGAAATACTACAGTAACACATTTTAAAGACAAAAGTTTAAATGTGCACACTTTTTAATATTTTTTTTTTTTGTTGATTTAGAGCACCTCTCAGATTCATAGCAATATCTTTGTAACGACAAGGACTAGACTGTGCAACTTCATACCGATTTACCAAAAAGCGGCGCTATCTATCCCTTTCACACTGACTGAGGTGCAACTCCGCCACAGGTAGCGGTCTCAAATTCCGAACAGTCATCGGGTCGGAATTACGCTAGCCACTTAACTACCTGCTTAGATTACAAGCATTCAAGCATAAGCCATAACGAAAAGGAAAAATTAGATAGTACCAATTTAATTTATTTTCTGTCTTCTTCATCACATTCATAGCAATATCTTTGTAACGATAAGGACAAGACATAAATTTTATACCAATTTGCAAACCTTATTAAATGTATAAGTTTTTAAAATAATGATGGTCTTAGGTGTCATACAATTTTTTTTCAGGAGAATTTTTTCAATTTTGGTCGTAACATCGTAAAGAAAAAACTTTTCAACTCAAGATTTTTTTTCTAAGGCAAATAAAACGTTATTCAAAAAAATTGTATCTTATAACATTAGTAAGCTATTCAGAAATGTTAAACAAAAATAATACCTAAAAATGTTATCATTTGCAGCGACAGCATTAAAAAAACTTAATGCTGGAAGAGAAAATGGTAAAATTCGAAAAAAATTAATATCTTGGTTACTGTAACGGTTTTTTTTTTAATATTCAAATTAGTTGTTAGAAATTAGGTAAGCTACCTACCCGTTACGTTTGATCCATTATTTACGGGACACCCTGTATAAAAGCTAGACCTAGTTATACTACTCAATCTTCAGCACTACAAGTACATACGAGTACATAAACAATAATAATTACATCAAAGTCAAAAGGTATGATTGAACTCTGACAGATGAGATAGTGATCCTCATGGCGGGCGCGACGGCCACTCGTAAATATATGGCGGATGATTCATAGATATTACGTATGCAAATTAAACATGTTTGGAGCTTGCTGTCAAAAACATTACTTATTGGTCATTACTACTGAGGATGGAGTGCAGGAGATAGTGAACCGACTTCATTCAGATTAGAGGGTATACACATAACATTACATCACGCTTGCTTTTTCCCGAAAGGTTAGGCAGAGATGTAGGTACTTACTTACATATGTACACCTACAGTTCGCCAGTTTTGTTTAAGTCCCATGTAGGTAATAGCGGGTAGCGTATTGCCATCAACCGGGCACAAATCCTGACTCCGGGCTGCTACTGAGAAATTCCAGATGGAAATACCCAATAACACTTTGCGCGACCTGGAAATCGAACCCAATATCTCATGCTCAGCAGTAGCGCTTACGACCCCTAGGCTAAAGAGGTAGTCAATGTGTTGACAAAAGATTTTGTAATTTTTTTAAAACATATTTTCGAAAGAAGAGTTGGCCGGTGAGTTAGGTACTTACAGTTTTTGGAGCCGACTGCGGTCATTTTCTTCATCTCCCAAGTATGTATTAGGTACATTATTGTGGAGATGGGTAAATAATAAATTCTACATTTCCTTTGTACAAGGTCAAAGAAAGTCTCATCCGATGGCCTCCTGACCAAAAAAGACCAAAAAACAATGGAGCAACAAAACCAAATTACGATAAATATTATCCAACACCTTTTGTTCCCACTGCCCCACTGACATACAGGCGGACAGAACAGTTATTTTTACTAATTAATTCATTAACTACTTTGAGTCGGATGGCCAGAGACAAAGGACCAACGGTAGGTGGACACGCTCCAGTGATAAACTTGATACAGTGTTGGGAATGTTTTAGAAGAGTGATAAGAAAAGTCTTCACAAGCATAAAAACTTTCTTACTTACATATTATGTAAGTAAAGTAATAGTAGCTGCAAATACGACTAAATAAATTATAATTTTCCTGAGAATATTTCCGGTGGAATATGGTTCAAAATAAGGAGCTGAATGCACCCTGTTAGTTTGCGGAGGGCTGTCCCTTACACCCTGTATATCTGTAATATTTATGGTGTGCATAATAAACAGTATTCTATCTATCTAACGCAAACGTGTCTTTTTAAATTTATTTTGTAACATAAACATCACGCCTTGTTTCCCCGAAGGGTTAGGCAGAGGTGTACCTATAGTACACCCACATTTCGCCAGTGTTATACCGGGCGAGCCTATTGCCATCAACCAGGCACAAATCCAGACTTCGGGCTGCTACTGAGAAATTCCAGATAGATAAAATCCAATAACACTTTGTCCGACCTGGGAATCGAACCCAAGACCTCATGCTCAGCAGTAGTGCTTGCGACCAGTAGACCAACGAGGCAGTATTCTGTAACAATGGACCAATTAATTATTCTTATTCTTATAAATCATTCGCGAGTAGGTAGCCTATCAGCAGTACACTTCTGGACACAGGCTCTCCAGACATCCCATCATGGAGTCGGGCGATTGTCACCGCTGTCAAATGGGACCGTGTCTGAGTACTCGCCATTCAACTTGACCCTTGGCAACCCTCATCCAGTTGGTACTAGGCTAATATTTATTTGTTTATGGGTTTCACCATCATTTGAAATACTCAATATTAATACAAGCAATTTCACAACGGAATCCCGTCTACACCTTCCGACGACAGCAGAGCAATAAACCAACCCTTTCTCTTTTAGTTTCCGTGGTATACAATGGTATTTCAGACGTGTGGCTGTGCGGAGAAAGCACGCAACAATAGCGTGTGAGGTGACATATCGAAACCAATCTGTAACGTGGGTTGCGAAGTGGGGTGGAGTCGGTGTTTGTTCTAAAATATTTTAATAGAAATAGGACATGAATGTAAGGGCCAGCATATCAGCATTTTTTATCTTTTAACATACATAACATAACATCACGCCTTGTTTCTCCGAAGGGTTAGGCAGAGGTGTACCTATAGTATACACCCACATTTCACCAGTTATGTTTAAGTCCCATGTAATAGGGGGCGAGCCTATTGCCATCAACCGGGCACAAATCCAGACTCCGGGCTGCTGCTTTTTATCTTTTAATCTTCGTTTGTTTTATTTTAATTGCATTGACAATTTATTTTAATTTTAATTCTGTGGCAGTATTGTGAAATTTTACATTTTATTTTATTGTATATACAGGGTGTAAGGGACAGCCCTTCGCAAACTAATAGGGTGCATTCAGCTCCTTATTTTGAATCATATTCCACCAGAAATATTCTGACGAATTTTTTTTTAAATCGTATTTTCAGTTACTATTCCTTTATTTCAATGTAAAATTAAATTCTATATACGCAGTACTCCATTTATGTAAATAAAATAGCTAAAATAAAAAAAATCTGTAATGGATGTTGAAATACTCGGCGGCCGAAGGCTCGCTGCGCTGCCGTTCGCTACGCGCGTTTTGCCACGGTAACGATACATTGCGTGTGAGGTAATAAAACAAATCAGGTTTATTGGATACCCATAACGTTCCTGAAATAATTTCATGTACCGGTCATCTTAGTATGATTTACTGAATTCACCCCATCAGTCTGCGGAGGGCTGTTCCTTACACCCTGTATATGGGTCTTACCTGAATCAAACGAATTAATAATAATAATACGGGTGACAGTTGGAGTACCCTTCATGTATACCAACAAAATACGAATCGGATACGAGTAAGGTCAGAAAGCAGTAGGAAATTCTTCTGAAACCCCGACCCGCAGTGCAAGATCCCATTTTTCAGTTACCTATCATAGAAACATTACCACCATCTATTGGGAGTTAGAAATCAGAAAATGTATGAAATCAGTCTTATCATCTCCATGCGCGGATGCCTTATTATGACGTTCTAATGCCATCATGATTCCAGTGTACGAGAGAGACTAGCTAGCACCATCCCTTTTTCGGACTAGAATCATGATAGCATTAATACTTCATAATACGGCCCAGGTCAGATTGTAGCTCTGTGTAAAACGGTTTGTCCGTGTTATTTTAGTGATCGATGACGTGAAAAACTAGGACTTTGTGGGGTTTGGAACATTCATTTATACGTGTATCTGCTTCAACTAAGAGTCAGACATTCAAAACAGTAAATCGAATCAATGGCTGAGTAGTCTTCATTATCCAAATATAAAATAAGGCAAACAAAAAAATACTTTATTTGAATAGCGCGCCGACTCCATGCCACTAGTGTCCATCTGTTCCGATCTACACAGAGCGGCGCGAAGCGAAGCGGAACTGTTGCCTCATAGCGAGCATTTTCACTATTCCGCTATTGCAATTATTTATTATTATATTAAATCAGTAAAAATATTGTTGTTTATGTTATAAAGGCCTCTTACCTAAAATAAAGGCCTTTGAAATACAAACAACAACAACAATCAACAATCCTTTTATTATCCTGTATTATTTTAATCCAAGTATTATTCTCGTGGCTATTTTTAAACAAATTCCTGTCTCACATGCTTAGCGGACGCATGTCACCTTTTCGAACTGTAATTTTCATTGTTTAAGTTGGCAATGACGTAATCGGAAAAATAATGAGGTGCAAGTAAAAATTAACCTTATGGTGCTAAGATTCCTTGACTGTATAAATAGACCGATCTATAAAGTTAAACTGTGCATGATCCGGCCTGCTTTTGGATGGATGACTGATCGGTGAATGTAGAAAACTCTGTAGAACGTCCAAGCAAAATCGGACACAAGTGACATAGTGCAAAGAGCAGGAATATTGCGGAAAGTTTGACAATAGTTTCCACTACAGTAAACGGTGGTAACTTTGGAAGAGTTCAAGCAAACAAGCACATGTAAGTCTGACAACCAGTCTTACCAAGGGTTATTTTGTTACCCAGTAACTGGGTTGTGGAAGTCAGATAGGCCATCGCTCCATGTAAAGTACTGGTATTCAGCTGCATCCAGTTAGACTGAAAGTCGATCCCACATAGTTGGAAAAAGGCTTAACAGATGATGATGCTCTACCTAATTGTAATTGGTGCCTTTAGAAATCTGCAAATATACCAGAGGCATAGTAGGTCCGTTGTCTTTAGTTTATCCTAACATCTAAACTCAGCAATTCAGCATGATCAGAACTAGTAGGTACATAGG
This sequence comes from Fissipunctia ypsillon, assembly GCA_947568875.1. NCBI lineage: Eukaryota > Metazoa > Arthropoda > Insecta > Lepidoptera > Noctuidae > Fissipunctia > Fissipunctia ypsillon. Next base: position 4,881,612 of record OX387659.1, on the reverse strand, counting down.
ATCCTATGTTTGGTCATCATTAAATAAACCAGTTTTTGACCTGGAGCTAGACCACTACCTCTTAACGCAGTATTATTGTAATATTACTTGAGTGTGGGAAAGAGCTGGAGCTAGACGTCCTGTATAACTTCATCTCTTTCTCGCACTGAAGTAACATTAAAATAATACTGCTTTAAGAGGTGGTGGTTGGCCCCCTGATACCTATATCTTTTGAGACATTTCAGATTGAATTAAAAACAACTTGTTCTATAAAATTCCATTTGGTCACCTAGCCTATCTATTAAAAGCTTCAATATAGGCCTTCTCCTGATACACCTACGTTGAAGACCGCATTTAAAGATCCTTGGAGAGGAGCCTTTCCATTTATAGAAAACCAAAAACAGTTTTTTTTCTGGATGGGAAATCATCAAATGACTTCTCCCGCTCTGGGCGGAGCGGGAGGGCGTGTCAGACTTTTACTGACTAAAACCCACCCGTGTTCCTTCCATTGCCGGTGCTGGGGCCACGGTAACTCTTTCGACTATCCCGCAAAGCGAAAGTAACCCTGAATGCGGATTGAAATAATGCTCGAGCAGAAAATACTACAAACGTAATGATTCCCCCGACCTTTGCTGCTGTAAAAAATAAGCCACTGCTGTGGATTTGCAGAATAAATAAAGCTATAATAACCTGCTACCCGTAGTTTTCAAAGCTCCTTTCAGTTGGGATTTTTTGTTCTTACGTGACAACATTTCGTTTTAAATATTCCAATCGATGCCTACCAGCCAAAAAGGGATAAGTGACATTTTTTTACGAAATCGACTTATATAACATCACGCCTTGTTTCCCAGAAGGGTTGGGCAGAGGTGTACCTATAGTACACCCACATTTCGCCAGTTATGTTTAAGTCCCATGTAATAGGGGGCGAGCCTATTGCCATCTACCTGGCACAAATCCAGACTCCGGGCTGCTACTGAGAAATTCCAGATACAAAAACCCAATAACACTTTGCCCGACCTGGGAATCGAACCCAGGATCTCATGCTCAGCAGTAGCGCTTGCAACCACTAGACCAACGAGGCATTCGACTTATAATATGGTTAGAATCGGCTTTTTGGTTGTTAGGCATCGCAATATACTTACATACAACCCTCTGACTTTTCCAGTACGGATAGTTGGGTAAGACCATGACAAAATGACCACCTGCTATCACCTTAAAAATCCTAAATGGTTTAGGTATTCTATATCCAGAGACTAAATAAAAAATAACCAGGAAACACAAGGACACTCTCACTCCAAATCACAGACACAACACATCTATGACAATTACAACAGGCAGACTACAAATAGCTACACTAAAACAACATTGCAGGATACATGTGCCCGATCCCACGACACCACACAACGCGAGTACATATAGACAGTTTTTATTTAGTGTAACATTAACATTTTAATTGAAATGAAAGTAAAATCCGCAGCTAAAACAAACAGCTGACACAGTTTGGAAAAATAGTTTTTACAATTCCGAATTGCAATAGACTAGTGAGGAGGTGTTGTCGATAGAACGTTTGTTTGTTTCTTGAAATAACGCAAGCTAAGTGATGTAATTATTATGTTTTTTCTTTGTTATCTACCTATATTTTCAAATGAAGTGTAGGGCCAACCTGTTTTAAAGGTTTTTGATTAACTGTTTATTTTGGCAATAAGAAGTTCACATAAAATCTAGAATATTCACGCACTAAAATAGTCCGTTAATCTTAAAACTAGTTAAGTTCAGAAAATGGAGTTTCCCTAATGCCTAAGAAGCCCTTTCAATGATTACAAGTGATAAAAAATAATAATAAATAATATTTAATAAAAAAATAACTGCATCGATAGAATCCCAACACTATCTAACACTTTGTACGGTATCTGTTGCACTAATCCGCGCAGTCGCATGCCGCGAAACCACGCGAACTGCCGCCGCGCGTAACCACGCGGTAACCACCGTAAATAAGTACGATAAAACTTTTATAATTCAAATAAAATCTCCTCAACAAATAGGCTGTAAGCATGTAATTTCCTTTGCTTATTCTAATTTATGGTAGCTGTCACTGACACGCGGGAAGATTAAGAAAATGGCGGACTTTTTAAAAACATTTTTTACTGCTTGTATTTTAAAGTTATTGTGAAGTTATTTTAGTTGATATTTAGTGCATTTATGTAAATATGGTGATGTACTGGAGGAAAGTGATACTGGCTGCTGCCTTGTCGTCTGTTTTGGATGTCAGCAGCGAACAATTTGGGAATGATGTAAGTTTTTAAATTATTTAATTTTTTCCAACAAAAAACCTGATAAACATTTGGTTGGGTACCTATTACTATTTTTTAACTTATTTATTAAACAGTTGCTGTGCTAATTATTTAGAGGTAATACCTAGTTAGGTAATGGTATTTTTTTTAAATAAATTAATATTTTAACAAAATAAAAAACGACTCTTTGCCATTTGGAACGTAAACACATTGACGTAAACATTATAAAATCGTGTCCACAATTTGCATCATTGACTTGATTTTGTTTTTCCCTGACAATTTGTTTGTTTACTTTTTGCAATAACCTGTTTGAATGCGTAGCACATTAGGTTTATGCATATTATGCTATGAGAGCCTAACAATAATAATATTTAATATCTATATAGGTACCAAGATATTAAATATTAATAATAATAAAGCTGAAGAGTTTGTTTTTTTGTTTGTTCGAACGCCCTAATCTTTGGAACAACCTACCTACCAGTCGGATTTGAAAAATTATTTTTCAATTGATAGCCCAATTTTTGAGGAAGGTTATAGGCTATTTAACATCACGCTATGACCCTCAGGACCTGAGCAAAAAGAAAAAAAAGTCAGAAAGAACGCTAAGCGAAAACGAAGTACTTAACGGGACACAGATACAGGATTAAGTATATTTTATTTTAAATCAAGAAATTTTACGCAGACGAAGTCACGGGCAGAAACTAGTAGTTATAATATCGGCTTTTCCAGCATCTTTTCATGCAGAGAAGGAAGAAGTACCTAATGGTCAGCAGTCACCATGAAATCGCCAATAAGTATTGGCCAAACAGGCTAATAAAATCAAACTAGGTACTAAGTTAAAGGGCCATTAAATTCCCACGATGTTTTTCTGCTCCGTAGGTCAGTAACATCTTAAGGTGAGTCCACACGATACATACTCTCATGTACGTCCATAGAATTTTATCTGTGCAACAAAGCAGTACACACAAAATGTCAGTGTGTCAGAAAAGTCGAAAGTCTGCATGTATCTCTGCGTATTTGTCTGAGCCAAATAATTAAAACTACGGATTTTCGAAAATCCAAGTCTGAACTAATGAAAAGTCTGCGCAAATATTCTGTGGAAATATCTTGCGTGATATCTGTATGTATAGTGTGGACCCGCCCTTACCTACATAAACTAGAATGTGCAATTTTTTTTTCCAATTAATTTTATTTTAATACAATAAATTTTACACTGGCGCAGTATATATTCTTTTTTCACACATTTCAATAAGCCTTCATCCCAATAGAAATTCCTTTCTAGTCATATCGCATTTTGCATCCATTCATTTTCTCTCTGGCCCGCATTTTTCTTTTTACCATCCACATTCATACATACCTACCTCATTTTTGTCACAGACGACGACGATTACTCAATTTTGTCTGTTAACGTAAAAAAAATTGCGGTACATAAAACGAACAACTGTATAATATCATATTATATACCATTAGGTATAATTCCAGCTACCGGAATAGCCCATAAACCCGCGTAATTACAATTTGGTTTTATCTTATGTAATCTAGTTTTTGTCTATTGTAGGTTACTTTTTTTCGTCTGTTTGTTTGTCAGTCTACTGTCTTGCCATTATCCTTGTTTTAAAACATGAAAACTTTATATAAGTACATTAGCTAATGTCTGATAAGATGAACCATAGTATGCATATTTTTCTTGTATCTTAGACTTTATTTTTGGGTCCGTGTTTCCAATTGTCCAATTATAATATTATGACGACTAGTAGGCAGCATATATTTTTTTTTATTAAAGCGGTAAATCGATAAGATGACATATATTCAGTAGGAAAACTTGGGAAAACAAGAATGAATGTCGAATACAAAAATCAGTTAAAAACGTAACGTAGCATTACTATTACTTAAAAATTCTGATAGCACTCCGAAAAAACAAAAGAAATCTTGTTACAAAAGACCAAACACCTAACTTCATGGCTTCAAAATTAGTATTCTATTACCATCTCCGAGTACAATCGTAAAATCTATCAGATAAAGTACGCAGTGCATTTAAATTCAGCAATTGTATAACGCGGTTGTATAAAATTGTAGAGCACTTTATTTAAAGTCCCGTACATACGTGCAAACGTTGCCAAAAAGAAACTAAGATTATTATTTTCATGCCCGTGATCATCTTCATTATTTAGTCGAAATGTCTGCAGAACTGCGATGATGTATTATGACAACACAAGAAGACCAGACTGACCATTTTAACCTTTCAATATTCACTGTACCTACCTAAAGTCCGTTTATTTATTGAACAGTACCTAAGATAAGAATAATATTTACATCATTTAAAAGCTAATCGTCTTAAAATAATAACAATAATATGTAAAGGTATATAAAAAAGGATGGGAAATAATCAGAGGGCATCAAAAAATTCGCTGTATTCAATATTCACTACACGACATTAAATCCTGTCGGAATATACTTACCTTAAAAATCTTCAAACACTGAGTCTGAAGAAACTGGCTAAGGAGTAATAAATACTTTTACAAGTAAGTTGTAATTGAAGATCAGCTTTAAACTGACGACCGCTCGAGCAAAACCAACGAGCATTGACCACAATACCAAGCGTGTTTGCAACGTGTTAGGAATTTCAATGTTTGAAGTTCAATTTAGAAAAGGCAAGTTTTCTCATCAGAAAATGATATGCATATGTATGACATGGAAATCTTACACGCAATTAGATATAAAAAAATTGAATTTTCTTAGCTAAGCCAGCATGACATGACAGCACCTACGGAAAAGAATTAGCATTGTTGCTAAACTCGAGATAAAAGTTTCATTGTTAAAAGTTCCTAAGCACGTCCTAACATAATCCGTGGAGATGCCTCCTCATTACCGTCAGAACAACATTGTCCAATCCCGGACTTTTTCTTATGATCAGACTTTCATTATTAAGCACAGTCACGTCGTGAGAATTACATAATATCGTTTAAAGAGGTTCCTTTACTCTACCTATTGTAAGTACTTCGTAACAGGGGCGACGCCTTCATACAACCCGATTCCTATCGGCTTCCCTTCGGAACAACCACTCTTCTTAATGTCTACTATTGCCAAATGATATGGTACACCTGTGTGTGTAACTGTGTATCACATCACATCACATAATTATATTTAATACCAGTTTAATACATCATAAGATTAAAAACCTACAGTTTTTTGTCCGAGTTTATGAGAACAGCCGATCTATTCTGTAAACATCTCACCGTGAACACTTACGTGAAGTGAGTTTTAAGTGAGCTGTCAATCCCTAGTAGAGTAAGGTGGGATAACAGTTCACATCACGCTCACTTCACCTAAATTCTCACGGTGGGATCTTTACAGAATAGCACCACTGAACAATTTTTTCTTCGGCTTCCCTCTAACGATGATTGTATCTGCGCCACTGCTTCGTAATAGAGCTTTATTGGCAAAGTTTGGCAAACTTCATTTTACAAACTTGAAAGTTGAGAAATTCTAAACTATTAAAAAAACTAGATACTTACCTAATGCCAGCCCTGAAATCTTCAGCTAGAGTGTGGACCGAGACGACGACGTTGCAAGCCGCATAAAATTCTTAAAATTGTTCTTCAAGTACGGTGGTTTCATCGGTAGCTCTTTGATGGATTGCCTAAATGATTTCACAAACAGGAACACACAGCATGATGAAATTCGCGTGTATTTCCATTTCCATATTTTCCATCGAGGTTTAGCACTAGCGACATAACTCATAGGGCTGTCACAAAATAGTTCCCAAATTACCTTAGCAACAAATCAAGCCAATTTAGCAACCTCGTCCATGTCAAAAACCTTATGTGGGCAGCTCTTAGACACTCGTAAAACATCCTTACGTAATCCTGTTACTAGGCCAATCATACAGGATTATCCTTAATAGCACGTAGGCAGGAATTAAGGCTGAAATCACGGCCGGTAGCTGTAAACTAGCCTTTTCGCTAAACTAGCCCAGTCCGGGGTCACGGTCATTGAAACAATGACAGGAATTGGTTGAGAATTTTGTCGGTGGCAACCTTGACATGAGTTCAGTGAGTGACATTTTGGTACGCAGTCTAAATAGCTGTCAAGTTTTAGTACTGGTTAGCTTTACTTGGACAAATGACGAGCTGTTTTAAAGCTGGTTTGACTTATTGGATAGGAGTAGGTTTTCTCTAGGGAATTTTATTGCAAGTATTTTTATTGTTTAGGGTTCCGTACCTGAAAAGGAAAAAACGGAACCCTTATAGAATCTTTTCGTTGTCCGTCTGTCTGTCTGTCTGTTTGTATGTCAGTCTGTCAAGACCGTTTTTCTCATGAACGCGTGGAGGTCTCAAGTTGAATTTGATATCAAATACTAATCTAAGCTTTAAAAAAATCAAGCTTCTAAGTCATCGTAATAAAAAAAATACGGCCGTTTATGCAAGCAAGTAAGGTCTCACAGCGCAATTAAAGGAAAAGTCCGAAAATCGTTAATTTGTAGTTTTATCACATATTTCTTTTGAATACCAACTTACATTGCAGTTGGAGAATTAATCGTGACGTATGTATATTGATGTATGTATTCAACTACAATATTATGTTTGTTTTTGGGATAAATTCTTTTCAACTACGGAACCCTTCATTGTGCGTGGTCCGACACGCACTTGGCCGGTCGTTTTTAAATTACCTTCTCGCGGATTCGTATATCTATACATAGTCTGTAAAGTCTAATGATATATCAGTCTCAAGTTATCTCTTAGATATTTCTGAATAATTGGAATCCATCTCCCTTGAGAAAAAAGAAAATCTGGGATAGCATTGTTTTTACATAATTGATTGAATCAATCAGTTCCAGTTAGCTTTCTTTACCATGAGAAGCGATTCTTCCGTGTAGAAATGTCAAAGCATTGCTAATTTTTGCAAGCCGAATCAACGATTAATTTGTAACTACAAGAATTCGGACATAGTTATGACGTCATTGAAAGGTTGCACTGCAATCAGCAGAGTTTGAGACCCCGGAAATCTTAATATTTGGTGATATCTCAACCAAGCTATGGGTTCACTGCCATAAGCAACCTGGGTGATGGAAGTCCATCGGTTGCATTGATACGAAAGTGCTCGATTATTGTGATCCATAGGAAATCTTACTTCTTCTGCCTACCCTGGTCTCATGTTTGCCGACCTGTGGTCGGTTCAATATGTTTTTGTTTTTCATTTTGTCTGTCAGCCGACACCTTTGTCAGTCGTCTTTTTCCTTAGATCTCTCACATAACAAGCAAATAAAATTTTATTCCCACTGATTAAAAAACCAAATTGTCCCTGGATTTACCGTTGTGTACAAGTAATTAGTATTTTATTACTAATTTTATACGAGTATTGTAGTAGATTACAATTATTATGTCCCAGTAATTTTTCACAAGCGATTGCATTAGTTATGTGAAACTATTCATTCATTATGTTAAGCAATTTCTAGGCTAAATGATAATCTACGTAAAAATCTGTGCGGTGCCATAAAAATGGTCTAAGTTGAATTAAGTTGCGGTTAAACATTATCTTTCTCGTCTTTGTCTAGGTTTTAGAATGATTTTTATATTTTATAATACATCTTCTCTTGTTCATTTTATTCGATTGAAGTCGTAAGCACTTGCCTTTCGCAAAATTAAAGGAAAAAAATAGTCGAACGATGGTCACAACTATAAAAGTTATAATCAGATAAAATACAATGGCTTAAGTACTTACTTAATCATTTTATAGAATGAGATCTATTTTTGTATAAAGGGATGCACACAGAAAACCAGAAAACAGGTAAATCCATTTTTTAAATTATTTATATATTTCAGAGAAAAACTCCATACCGTTTACATAATCACAATAATCACATCACATAAAGTATTAAGTGTATTAGTCATAAATACTTATTATTAGGTACACAATTTAGGTATACATTACATTAAAAACAATATACAAACACATTATTATACACACAAACAAATACAAAAAATAAATAGATAAAATAAAATTAAAATTAGATCCAATAAAATAAAATAAAACACAATAATTATAATTTCCTAACCGGCATTGGAAGAGCAACATGCCTGCCACATCCACGCCGGACATAAGGGCAGTCCAGCCTATCGGCGATCATTGCCAGGTTGGCATTGATTGCAATTGCAACAATTCTCTTGTCCAAAGTTCTATGTGTTGAATAGTATTTATAACATAATTCGTAATGGATATCAAACGAATGCGTACAACCCGATAATTGAAGGCTATCTTGTAAATCTGCATGAAAAGTTATATCATTTTAATAATCCATGTCCGATCCATGAGAAATACTATTTGAAGCAATATTTGAAGATATTATTGAATAGTGAATTCATTCAGTTAAAGTTTCGAACGTTTAAGCAACATAGAACTTAGGTACCTAATACTTAATTTTTATTAGACCTACATCCGGTAGCCACAACGGTGCTCGGTAGACACAACTTTGAGAAAGAAGCCGACAGAAGGATCCAGTTGGGTTGGGCAGCGTTTGGAAAACTTATTCAAGTCTTCTCGTCACCTATCCCGCAATGTTTGAAGACTAAGGTCTTCAACCAGTGCGTCCTGCCCGTTATGACATACGGTGCCGAAACGTGGACACTGACAGTTGGGCTGGTCCACAAATTCCAGTTCGCTCAGCGCGCTATGGAGCGGGCTATGCTTGGAGTATCTTTGATGGATAAAATAGGAATGAAGTAATCCGAAAAAGAATCGGAGTAACCGACATAGCCTGCAGAGTAAGCAAACTGAAGTGGCAGTGGGCTGGCCATGTTTGTCGAAGGACCGAGGGCCGGTGGAGCAGACGAGTCCTGGAGTGGAGACGACGTATCGGCAAGCGTAGTGTGGGACGCCCCCCAGCTGGATGGACCGACGACCTTAAGAAGGTGGCTGGGACAGACTGGATGCGGAAGGCGAAGGACAGGGTGTTGTGGCGCAGACTGGGAGAGGCCTATGTCCAGCAGTGGACTGCGATAGGCTGAGTTGATTGATTGAGACCTATGTACATATTCTATGTGAACTATCTGTATCCTAGATTCTACTTTCAATAATATGTAGTATTATTATCTCTCGAGTATTATTATCTCTCGAAGCGACGCGCGCTTCACTTGTGTTAACCAAGTGTACAAACACGCTGTGAATGTGTGCGTGAAGACCAGTAGGTACCGTCAGTACATAACACATACGCGCACACACCCCCTCACACTTCCAACTTCGCTATTGTCTCGGACGGTACCGAGAACTCCTGTGCTTACACACACATTCACAGCGTGTTTGTACACTTGGTAAACACAAGTAAAGCGCGTGTCGCTTCGTGAGTTAAAAATACTATAGAGGCATAAGGAACAGGGTGTAAAGTTCACTCATCCTCTATGAAAAGGGGGGATCCTCCGACCAGACGGGTGTTGTGTCTAGTGGGCTACTGCCCGACGGTTGATGTCGGGATGTTGTATATATGCTAGTCGCGCGGTAAACTCTGATTGCGCGATGCAGGATTTTGCGTGACGTCAAGTGTAACGCGTTCCATTGTGGCGATGTAGATATGCCGCCACAATACTATGCTGCTAAATGCTGTGGATCTTTTTTTTTGACGAGTTGTTGCCATCGCGAGTAGAACCTGGATGAGGCTTGCACAGAAGCGTGAGGGTTAGCACAAGAAAAGAGAGGCCTATATCCAGGAGTGGGTAAAGTCGGGCTGTGGATGATTTTCCTTTTTTTAAACAAAATGCATGTTCTTTCCTAAGTAGGTAAAACTACGTCTGTGATCATAATTGGTAAAAGTTACCTACAAAAACAATCACCTATCATTGTAATGTTTATTCTCTAACTGCCTATAATTATAACTGATCGGTAATGGTACCTCCTTGGAGTGTTATAGCAAAGTTGAAGGTCCCGTGGTCTTAGGCCGCTTACATTTACAAATTACTATGCACTGTGTCCATTTCTAGGGTCGATATCTATGTGGTACTAAGAAGGACCTTATGTGTGTCTGCCTCAATATATTTTCTTACCTCAGAATTAACAGAGGAATCTATAAGTATACATTCTTATACCTTAATTACTTGTCCTAAAAGATTCATCAACGCAGAGCCTAACCCGCCTAACCCGCTGGGGCTACAAACTTGAAATTTTGGCAGTTGACATCAACTGCCAAAATTAAGGAAGGATCTTTGGAAATTCGTCCTTTAAGGAGATGAATAGATGGGATTTTGTTTGTCTGAAAAATCTTATTCCTTGAGTTAATAAACTTGAAACTTGGCACGAATACTTATCTTAGTAAATTATAAAGTTTGCCATTTTTGTTTTTCTAAACTACCCCCTAAAAGGGGATTGTGGGGTGTCAAAGTTTGTATGGAAGAATTTTAACGCACGGTCCGATTAACTCAAAACTCAGTATTTATACTTATGACAAAAATAAAGAGTTACGTGTATCAGGGTTTTTTGAAAATCTACCCCTAGCGGGGTATGAAATCCACGCAGACGAAGTCGCGCGGGATAATCTATAGTACAGCTCTTGGCAAATGTAATGTCATCCTAATAAAGGCACAGATTAATACTTCGAGCATTGGCCTCTTGGAAAGCTGCAGTGTCACCAAAAATCTTTTATCCATCTGCCAAGCATGGTGATTAAGCAATTTTCTCTCCTTAATTGTTTCAGTAAAGTACGAAGAAGAAAATTGTTTCAATCATAAATCTAATATCATCTGTTGAAATTACCACTTACTACTGAATATTATGAACTTAAGAAAGACCAATTTCTTTACCGTAGTAGTCATAATAAGACGATGATGACGATTATCCATTCACAAGCTGTAGTAACCTTACCAATAAAATAACCTTTTCAATCCTTTAAAATATGGATTCTGGCAAAGTTTAATTTTAGTGTTTTTCTATTACTAAACGTCTGGTTGGACAAGCCACCAGAATTCTAAAGATAAATTTGTTATTCCCGACCACCATTCTCAATGCCTTATCAGCTGAAATTGTAATTTAGTAGTCTGAAGATCGACGATAATCTGAACATTTTAACCAGAAATAAATTGAATTTGATACATTCGTGGGGCCATGATGTTGTTGTTTGTTAGTTTTAAGTCAGAATGCGCGAAAATCTGCCAAAATTTCTAACCAATCGACAATCCACCAAACAACCAATACCAATACCAATGAAGTAGCAATTTTAAGCGGCCATAACAAAAACCCAGGAAGAGGTGGCAAGATGACATAGACGCATACCACGAGGGTTGTTGGATCGAGGTGGCCCTGGAAAAGGATGCCTGGAAGGATTTCGGGAAGGCCTTTGCTCAGCAGTGGGACAGTGTAGGCTAATTAAAAAAATAAGTAATCATGGGGACCGCCGACAGAAGTGAAAACTGAAAACTAACAATTGCTTGCGATTATCATCAGTAATTTGGTTACACCGCCCTCTAGCGTTGAGTTGTTGAACTCGTTGGAGCATGTCGCATGAAGAAAAAAATCATAATGTTAATAGGTACAAATATTGGACTGGTAAAACATTTCCACAAGTCCAACACAAATTACAAGATCAAGACAATAAAACTAATAAAGAAACAGCAGTTAACATTCAAATACATGCAGTAGAAATACACAATGTAGCAGAATCTAAGCATGCAGACGATGTCGCGAGTAAAAGTTAGTGGCCAGTGCAAAACACTTTAGATTAGACGGCGGTGGTTGCTGTGAACGTGCGAGGCGTTCACGGTCTCGACTCAGCAGCTTTATGGCTATTTTATTCCAATTATTTTACTAAAGGCCCGTCTAATATTGTTTTGGTTAATATTTATCGGTAGCTAGTACTAGAAGCCTATGAATCTTCAAATGAGATTTCTAATTGTCTGCAGTTGGTATTTCAAGACGGATATATCTTCTAGCTTCTTCGTCTTTAAGCATTTCTTCTTATTTTCAAGGTTCAATATTGGTGATACTTTGGCTTTGGCAAGGGAAACTTTTTCTTAATATTTTAGATAATAGGTACATTAAAAATCTCGGCTGCCTCGTTGGTCTAGTGGTCGCAAGCGTTACTGCTGTGCATGAGATCCTGGGTTCGATTCCCGGGTCGGGTAATTGACTTTTTCCATCTGGAATTTATTAGTAGCAGCCCGGAGTCTGGAGTTGTGCCCGGTCGATGGCAATAGGCTCGCCCCCTATTACCTACATGGGAATTAAACGTAATTGGAGAAATATGGGTCTATTATAGGTACACCTTTGCCTAACCTTTCGGGAAATATAGGCATTATGTCATGTTATGTAAAAATCTCGGCTAAAATTACTAAACACCAGTCACCAGTACATAAAATACAATGTTACGGGGAAATGGGCCATTAAAATGCAAAATTATATCTACCGGTACAGCTTTATTATCCCCTATAATGTGACTTTTACGCGCAAAAGATGGCCCTTAAAAAACATAACGTAAACTCTTAGCGTAAACTACTTGAATATATAATGTCCATGTACACCCATCTTTACGAACTATTTAATATTGTGTAAACAAGCCTTAGAAACTGACATTTTAGAAAAAGCCATTATGGCAATGACAGCTAAATAAATGTGGCGTCAAATTCTATAACTGTGTTTTAATGCTAATTTGGTTAGAGTAATGTAGTTAAAATACATAATTTAGCGTTTTTTAGCAACCAACGCTCTTTTTAATCTGTAATTAGAAAGAGCCATATATCAGTCACGGTTTGAACCCTTACGAAAGTTAACTGAGAAGTTGAAATAAACTTTACCTACAATTAGGCAAGGTATATTGTGCTGACAATTACTGCAAATCTCTGTCATATTTAAGCCATTATTTGACAACCTTATCTAATTTTAATTAACTCAAAAACAGCAATGTAACGCAAGGACAATTTCACAAAACGTTTCAAATTCGTGTCGTTGCACTCAAAAATCGTTGCCGGGGTTCAAATTAATTACCATGTTCATCGTTCTGTCACGAGCATGTCAACAAAATGGCTTTAAATGGCTCAAAATTGCGAAGTTATCACGACATGCCCTAGAGGCTCACGTTAATACTTGTCAACTTATTAAAAAGTGCTCAGGTAGACGAGTTGCTTCGGAAGCAGAGAGACAATTCAAGTAATATATTAAAGTATTTTTTGATCTTACTATTTATAGGGTACAAACTTATTTATTTGTAAGGTATAAATAAATCAAAACATGAATGGATGTTATAATAAAATAGTTATGCACGTGTAGCAAAATTATGATTAAATCGCGAATACTAGACACCAGCATTAATCTTAATCATATTTACTTGTTCAAACGTCGGAAGTACCTACAATACCACATAGTAGCTGATTGGTGTCTACGAGTCACGTCTATAATGTTGGACCAATTGAATGCTTAAACCCATAAATATAGCCAAACTGTTAATTAAATTCATCATTTACTACTGCATCGGGCAATTAATTTCATAATTTTGAATCTAAGCATAATGTGTGTGATTTTACTACCGCGTTTACTTAAAAAATAATACAGTACAATAATTATGTTGGTGGTTTATCGAATTAACTGTATATAATTAGTTAGATAATCTGAGAAAAATATGAATAAGATACTTATCGTCACGCGAGGCATGAAGGGTCATATGAAGGAAGCAAACAACATTTACAATGGAAATTATTTAAAGTAAGTTTATATGAAATTTATTTAAATGCTTATAAATTATGCAAGCTACAGTATGAAACATTGCTAAGATTCATGATTGCAGTAAATATACGTACTATCATTTCTTCATATTTTATTACTGAAAAAGGCCACTTGCAAATTAGATTTACGCTTTAACCAGCAAACACCGAAGCATGCTTCACAAAAGACAAAATCGAAGCGTCCCGTGCACCTCAACACTAACACTTCACACTTAAGACCTTAGAGAGAAACCTTCATGACAAACGGAGCATTGAGTTCGTGAAATTATCACGCGAACAATGTTATGGTAGTTGTCTGATATTTGCCATGGGTGCTAAACGAGGCTACGGTTAAAATGTGGAGCGCTTCGTCACGGATTGATAATAATAATAGTTGTGTGGTTTTATTGTGAGAATTTTGGAAATACGAGAATAAATTGTCATTTTTGATGCCATTGGTGGCTAAGTACGTAATAACAGCGCACGGGTCGATCGATTGCGTGGTCCGTGAATGGGTGACTGACCATCTTGTGGATCTTTGATAGTCGTTACGGGTCGTCACAAGCCCGAAAGTCTGACAACCAGACTTACGAAGGGGGGGGGGGGGATAGGGGGGTGTTACCGTATCTGGGTTGTGCAGGTCAGATAGCCCCATAATGTGGCATTGGATGACGACTGACAGAGCGTCATTCCAATACATTAAATAATGGTATATGTTTTGTATTTATTTTTTATATAATGTGCATATGTCTTTAATTTGATTTGTATTATGTTTTTTGTGTTTTTTGATTTAAAATTTTGAAATGAATGGACTAATTGTGTCTGATAATAATGTTTTATTATTATTTTTATTAGATACGCAGTCGCTCCATGTAAACAGCTGCATCCGGTTAGACTGGAAGCCGACCCCAACATAGTTGAGAAAAGGCTTAGCAGATGGTGTGATAAAGTGTGCTAGATTGGTCTTCAGAATGTGGGAAAAGCTCGGTATGGTGAGAATGATGTGCACACTAGAGTCAACAATGTTTCAACCAGATAATACATAGTTACGTTTCTGTTTAAAAGTTCTTGTCGTAGACATTATACCTACTTGCCATTATATTCTTTAGAATAATAAAAAACTGAAGAGTTCCGTAGTTGGAATGAATAAAATGTATCCCAAGAACAAACTTAACATTGTAGTTGAAAAACATGTTCTCTCATACTTTCCAACTGCAAATGTAAGTTGGCCGACTATTACTCGTTAATTTGTATAGCCTACTTAGCTGTGATAGTTTTCCTTGTAACTTCATTATACTACTGTCGTGAATTGTTCACATATCCAAAAATAACCATTTAGCTAATAAATTTATTTATTTTTTCAATACATTAATATTTTAACTTATAACTAATTAATTAATAAAATAACAAAATTTAACCACTTAGCTAGCTTTTTGTCAGTCAAGTGTCCCCCCACACTTGACTCTATCAAAAATTTGCAGTTTAAAGCTTAATATTTAGCAAACCGATCCCTTAATCGAGAAGTGGCTATCTCACACCCGCAATATTTTTAAACGGCTTATCCAACGACACCACACATCATGGGATAGATGAGAAAAAAAAGTCATCCCCACTTCACGTGTAGGGGCCACATTAAAACATTTTTTTTAATGATTATATTTTACCACTTTGTCGGCGTGATTAATAAGTATACCCGTGCCAAATTACAACTTTCTAGTACTAAGCGTCTCTGAGCTAAGCTGCGGACAGACAGACAGACGGACATGGTGCAACTATAAGGGTTCTTTGTTAACTACGGAAGCCTTAAAAACAATGGTTATGGATTCACCTGTTATGATCAAAGAAAAGGTTCTACACAACACAAGCACTTGAATGTTTAGATTAAGGGTCGGTACCAGGAAATCGATTTATGGGTTTTGTATAAGCTTATATAGAAAACTTAAAGTAGTAGCCACAAAAAAAAAAAAAAAAAACGTCTGGCTAGCTCAAGGGTTTCACCGGTCAGTGAAAAAATCGGATTGAGGATTTAGCTTGTAGATTGAATATCGCTAAAAGTGTGCAAAAAGCACTGCCGTATTTTGATAACTTTGGCGTAAATAAGAAGTCACCTAAATCTCTGTTTTTTCCACCACATACGTTTTTTAACCAGCTATTTTTTTCTGGTTTCCATAACATTAAGTACTTCTGTTTTGCGTAAAAAGTTAGGGAAAAATTCTGAATTTTCACACCCGAAATCGTAAATAACAATAACTAAGGACCAGTCGGTCTTTTCTGTAAAATTCTCACCGTGAAAAGGAAACAGGTGAAGTGAGTTGTCATTCCACCTCTGATGCTAGGGGATTGACACTATTCTAAATCAAGTCATTTATTCAAAATAGGCTGAGAATCGAACGTCAAAAACTACATAAGACAGTCCCCCAAACCGCCCGCCCTTCACCACTTCCTAGTGCTTCAGCTGGGAAGAAGAAGTGGCGCAACAAACTCCCCAGTAGCACATCTGTCTTAGTTTAGTTATAAAAACTTGATTCTATACAATAGTACCTACCTATGCACAATTATTTACATTACGCAACACAAAAACATTAACCTTTTAACCGCCTACGTCGGATTAATCCGACAAATATTTTCGGGCCCATTTCGCCAGAGTCGTATATGTACGACCAAAATATCACTGCTCTCTTAATCAGCTTTTTTATTTAATTACGCTGTATTCTATCAAAAATATGTTTATATTAGGTAAATAGTTAACTAAGTAATCATTTACAGTTTAATACACTTTAGTCTCTTAATTAGAAGTCCTAAAAAAAAGGTCCAAAGTTAGATGACTTACTAACATTATTTTTAGAAAATTGTATTGATGTGCAACGCCCATGACGACAAAATCCGACATGAGGGACGGGACATATGCCAAGATTTACCGATACAAAAATAAACAAATCAAAATATTTCTCGTTATACTGACTAATTATTAACTTTAAAACAAATACAGCAATTGTTAATAAAACATTTTTTTACAAATATTTGTGAGTATTTCATTTAATTTCTTTAAAATTAAGTAAATTTAGTTGTGAAATGTCAGCGACTGAATTGATGGTCATCCCATCCCTAGCCTACATGTTCCGAAACTTACTTTGTTAGTACGCCCTGCGCCACGGTCGTATAAAGACGACCGCTTCTTACGTCATAAACGAGTGCCGACTTCTGGAATTTTCCATTAGTGTTGTGCTTGTGCATGTAGTTTTACGTTCGTATGTCGATAAATGTACATGTCAGAAATTTATCATGACGACTACTGAAGAGTTAATTAATACGAATTCTAGAAGGCGATGAAAATGAAGAATTTTTATCAGACGAAGAGTTTGACATTGATGTAGAGGTAATTATTTTTTTTATTACACACCTAGTTATATTTTAATTTATTGTGTAGTATGGTGGTGATGTTTGAATGAAAATTTTAAACTTAATTAGAGTGAGTGAGATGGCGAGAGCGCACCGTGCGATAACTTAAATAATAATAATAATAGTTTTTCTTCTCTGGACTGATTTTATTGTGAATAGCCTAAGTACTAATTAATAAATCGTTCAAATTTTTAAACACTTTGATTTTACTGGATTACGAAAAATGCCGAATAATTTCGTAAGATAAGTAGTATTCAAGTAGGTACCTATATCTCCACCAAGCTAAGTTTGCACCTCGCTGGAATGCGACGTGTACCCGTGTACCTATGTATAATATAATGTTAAAAACAATAAATGCAAAGTAAAATCTAACAAACATTTGTTTACTTTTTTAAGTCATAGCGAATCCTTTTTTGCAGCCTGTACCTAAGCGTCAGTGTGACGTAACCGACGCGAGGTGCAAACTTAGCTTGGTCGAGTTGTAGTTGTTAGTTAACCACGCTTGCAAATGCAAATGTCGTTATTAAAACGAAATATCGACATCGAAAAGTTAAGTACTGCACATCCCTCTTTGTTGTAGGTATATATTTTTCTATTCATTGTGCCGGGCGAAGGGGGCACGCCAACTGATATGAAGTCAGGCGGTTAAAAGGTTAAATAAAATTATTTTCCATGTGTCAGCTAGTACACACCAATATACCAACAAAATAAAAAAAACATCGAAACTATACTCAAGCAGAAATGAAAACTAAAGACGTAAAATAACTTTATACCTAAATAAAAGCCTCCAGGCATAAAGGGCGTGCCCGCTTACACATAGAACACACACACACACATGCTTACACATGTAACTCGAAGTCACAAAAATGATAAACTAGGACCACTATTAAGAGGATATCGCGCGCACAGTGGCGCCCTCGTCGTTTGTTTGATTATTTCTTTTATTTTAGAATGAAAATGCAGAAAATAAGCACGTTATGTTGCGCTCCACAAGACTATACGTTATTATTATTACAAACAGTAGTTTTACATTCTTAAGATTTATTATAATCTATAAAACGGAGCTTAGTGGCCACTATTTTCCGTTTTAAGGATTATAATAAAACTTAACAATGTATAACTACTGTTTGTAATAATAATAACGTATAGTCTTGTGGAGCGCAACATAACGTGCTTATTTTCTGCATTTTCATTCTAAAATTAAATTAAAAACCAAACAAACGATGAGGGCGCCACTGCGCACACGGTATCCTCTTAAATTGACAGCTTACTTCACGTAAGTTCATACGGCGAGATTTTTACAGAATACACTGCACTTTCGAACTTTGGCCGTGACTTAGGAACTCGAAGTCACGAGCATCGATGGAAAGTTAGAGAGTTTAGAGACCTAATTACCTAACTAAAAATATTTCGAACGAATTGACAAATTGTTAATTGATTGCTAAAACATTGAGTAAGGTTAGCATAGCACCACCTTACTTAAATTGGTTTTCATTATTTTAATCTAGGATAATCGGATAAATAAAAGTCTTGCGTTTATGTGTCACGAATCTTTCAGTTCTCTTTTTAAAAACTAAAATTCTTTGTGCAATGGTAATTTGTAATAGTTGGGTGCTAGTTCATTTCAGAGATGACAAAATACTGTTATAAAAGGCAAGTAATTGTCTGGTGCTGTAAGAGTAAATTGTCGAGATAATTTTGTTGACGTCGCTATACTATGAGTTAAGCAAGCCTATTTCCAGCACAGTATATTGGCTTTTCATAAGTTGCACCACAAGCCACAAAACTCGGTTTTTACGTTTGGCAGCCCCAGGCCGCTTACTGGGGCAGAATATGAATATTTTTTAGCTGGGACCCACTCATTGGCGAATCTATACAAATAAATAAAATTGTAGTGTCTGTTTGTAATGTGTTAAAATAACAGCTTTTTACTAAATGCATAATATGAAAGTATATACGGTACTAATTACAAAAAAGCAATTTTAAAAATGTTTGGCTATCTGTCTGTCTGTTCTGGCTAAACTCAGAAACGGCTGGACCGATTTGTACGGAACTTTCATTGGCAGATAGGTGATGTTACAAGGAGTAACTTAGGCTACTTTTATTTTAGAAAAAGAATTAGGGTTCCGCGCAAAAAAAATAAAACCCATGCAAAAATATAATAACTCTGGAACTACTAGACGGATTTGAAAAATTCTTTTTTATTTTCGTAGCCCAATTCTCGAGAATAGTTATAGGCTATATTACACTACAACCCTTAGGAGCCGACCAAAAAGAAAAAAAAAAGTCAGAAAGAACGCTAACCGAAAACTTAGTAATAGTGCGGACGGGCGATACAACGCGGCGGGTCGGTTGACGAGAGAGTTTTATTAAAATGTGGCTGTTATTTTAGTATATTGTATATCTTACGACTTCCACACGAACGAAGTCGCGGGGCACAGCTAGTATTAACTATAAGTCCTCACCTACCTACTAGAAATATTTTATTAAATTAATTATTTGCTTTGCAATTCTATAAACCTATCAACTAAATTATTTTGTTGAGCTATCATTATAACTATCGAAGTATCTCGTATAGGTAAGTATGGGATTGTGACACTCAATGATTTCTTTTATTTGTCTAATAAAATGGTTTTAAACATTCTTCTTTACCAATTTATATTTTAGGACATAAAATATTGCAAATTCGACCCATCTGACCGTGGGTCACGTTTGTTTACGTACCATAATGTCAGGGTGACACTTTTGTCATCCAAGTTTCTAGAGGGTGTCTGAGAAAGGTGTAGCCAAAATTAAGGGTGTGGTACAGACCATCTAACTGAACAACATTCTCCCGGGGACTAACATCGTAATCGCGAAAAAAATGTCAGTCTACCCATACGTTTGGTCGAGTAAATATTAAAGTTTGTATGTTTTTTTTTTCACGATTACGATGTTGGTCCCCGGGAGAAAGTTGTTTAGTTTGATGGTCTGTACCATACCCTTAATTATGACCACACCATTCTGATACACATTGTATAACTAAATACAGCCCGATTCAAACTATATGGCGGCTCGGAAAATGAGGCAAGTTGCTGCGCAGTAACAAATTCATGTGTCAGCGGGGGTGAGGGGTGCGGTACTGCGCAGCGAGCGCACTTCACAGACGCCATAAAGTTGACGCATACTATAACTTATTGATCTGTTCTCAATAGGTTACTACCTACTCTAAAGCTTTTCTTTTTATACTTAAATTATAATAAATTGTAAGAAGGAGAATTCCAACACCTTGTATTGACCTTGTTTGTGACAAATTTTAATACATATATAATTTTAAAACTTTTTTTTATGCTTACCTAGCCGTGATTTAGGGAAGACCACCTAAACAGGTGTTAAAAAAGAAGAGCCTGCTAAGCATTAAATGTTTTTCTACATAAAGCTCATTTCAATCACGATTGACAATATTCACTTTAATTTATAAAGGTACTAGCTGTGCCCCGCGACTTCGTTCGCGTGGAAGTCGTAAGATACACAATATACTAAAATAACAGCTACATTTTAATAAAACGCCCTCGTCCCCCGACTCGTCGCGTTGCATCGATTACTTCGTTTTCGATTAGCGTTCTTTCCAACTTTTTTCTTTTTGCTCAGCTTCTAAGGGTCGTACCGTGATGTTAAATTACTTATAACCATCCTTGAGAATTGGGCTACCAAATGTAAAAAGAATTTTTCAAATCTGACTAGAAGTTCAGAGATTAGCGTAAAAAGTTTTATTTTTTGCGCGGAACCCTAACTATTTTTCTAAAATAAAAGAAACCCAAGTTACTTCTTATAACATCAGCTATCCGCAAGTGAGTCCCGTCAAAATCGGTCCAGGAGTTTCGAAGATTAGCCAGAACAAACAGACAGACAACATTTTTTAAATTGTTTTTTTTTGTTATAAGTACCGTATATATACTTTCATATGCATTTAGTATAAAGCTGTTATTTTGACATTACAAACAGACACTTCAATTTTATTTATTGTATAGATATAAATAAAATTTACCTACATGTTTCATGGTAGGTAAGTAAAAAAATACTGATACACATGTAGGTACAACCAAGTGATATTTAACAGGTACGTTAGGTACCCAGATTTTGCCCGTAACAACCAACAGTGACGGAAATAGTAACAAGGAAATCCATAAACCATTCCATTCTATAACCCGTTCAACGTAAATTGTGACTGACAGGTTTCTATGTGGCAATAACATGTATTTGACAGCTTACGTTTATCGCCTAAGGTACTTGGGTACTTAAACTTTCGTATTAAGTCCAGCCGCAACGATCTTGGTCGAAGGACGAAGTTCTGTGGAAAACTCAAGTAGTCAAGTGCAAACAGTATGTGCATAAAACGGTCAATTAACTATACGATTTAAGAAACTCGTGTGCCACTAGAAAGACAAATTGTTAGGCGGAAAAGTGAGGGATCAAGGATCCATTGGTCATTCTGTACAAACCAATACTATTGGTAATTTTATTTAAATGGCAAGATATGTGAGGTCACACCGGGGTGGGGGGGTCACATAAATATGACCACCTGTGACAAAGACGGGCGGCGGGGTCTATAAAAATCATAAAATTCGTATGACGTAATTTACGGATGGCCCCATAATGCAAAAACAGGAGAGTTAGCTGTTTTTTGAGCTAAACGCAGAGTCTTCCAGTATTCGAGAATCTTGTACAAGTTGCCCTGTCTGAACTGTAGATCAAACAGCTCGTCTTGCACAAGTCACGCGAGTTGACACGAGTTCTGACACTCACACCAAAACGTGTCGCTCCAGATGGCACCAACGCTAATTGCGCACGCTCTGCGCTCAATGTCAACGCACGCCTGCAAACCTGTGACTAATTGTCAAACGGCGCGGGCTCAGGGGCCGGCGCGGGCGATGATTGTGGCGCAAAACGATGATAGTGGGTTGGTTAATTGTGAACCCATGGTGTGCCATTAGAAGGTTAGCATAATAGCCTAATCAGCCTACAATGTTCCCACTGCTGGGACACAGGCCACCTCTTGATAACAGGGAGTGGGCCGTAATCCACCACGCGGGCCCAGTGCGGGTTGGTAGATGTCACATGTCTTCGAATTTGTGGTTCTAGGACATGCCGGTTTCATCACGATGTTTTCCTTCACCGTTTTGAGAGCAGTGGTGTTGAAATAATTTACACAAAGTAAAGCGCCTGTCGGGGTTCGAGCCTACGACCTACAACTTGTAAGTCGCGTTCGTTACCACTGGGCCACCACTGCTCTTTAGAGAGATTAGAAGGTTAATGGTGCTGAATTAAACCTGGAAGACAATTACAGTGATAATATAGAATCCATATCATCACAATATTGTCTTCCAGGTATTGACTCCGGTATATTAAAGAGTCATGATGAAGACACAGATACTTTTGTCGTTCGCAAACAGAAACCTGAAAGTCTGGTTCTCACCTGTTTTTACAAACACTAACACTATAAACACACCCACACACACGCATAACATCACGCCTGTATTCACCGGAAGGTTAGGCAGAGGTGTACCTATAGTACACCCACCAACAACCAGTAACTGCCGAAATGTGGGTGTGGGTGTAACACTATAAACTTACATATTAAAGACTGGAGACGAGAAAGATATTAAGTTGAAAGTGCCTAATCTATTGTACCTAACAACTATGAAAATTCAGATTGTCACACTATTAAAGTCTTTAGAATAAGCAAACCACTTGAGAAACACTACATGCATAGTAAAAGCTATCTAAGAACTCAAAGTAATTCAAGTGCGATGCTCATAAACGATAGTCGTCCATAGATTACGCATCAGCATCCCGTCTTATCGATGAACATGATACTTACACTCTAAGAGACCTCTAAACCTTGAAGGGAAAGTAATTATCCACCATCCAGGTCACACCCACAATTTTGCTCGCGTTGAACGTCGTTATTTTTCGAGGTAAAATGTTCCATAATTATTTCCTCTTCTGCGTCATGTTTAAGTTCGGTGATAATAACCTCCTCGTGGCAAATTAGGTTGAAATCAGTTCAATAGTTGTGACTTCAAGTAGTACCAAAGAAACGGATACACTCTCGGATTCGATTATTAGTTAAAGAGTGTAAGGACAGACACTTTCTTACAAGATCTAAGAACACAGAAATAGCAATATGAGAAAATGCACTTACGCCACTTTCGTCGATACGCAACGCTTGGTAACGCTGATGAGATGCGGCGATAATGTTCATTTACTTCCCTCTGCATGTCATGCGTTGATTGTAGAAAGTCGGTACATACTCATCTAATAGTGATATCACTTCATTTGGAGCTGATGTTATCGTTATTTATGGGTTAATTTATATGGTAATTAGGTATTGTTAGGGTTATGTAAGTGACGTTGTTATCTGCCATGGGATGCGTCTTAAGGTGCATCCACACCGAAGTTACTTTTTGTGGAGCAACGTTTGCAATGGATAACAAAGAGTTATTTAGTAAAACTTACAAAAAAATATAGGAAGCTACTTAATGTTACGAGTATCGTGTTGCAAAATGTCGCTCTAAAAATTTTTGATGTGGATGCACCTTTACTCTTCACCATGTCTTTCTATAATAGCTCTTGACAGAGGTGTGTTACACTGGCCTTGGCTAGCATAAGCCTAAGCTCACCTTTTTTGATTATTAGAAACATAAATATTATAGGAACATGATACTCCTTCAAATTCTTATGATGAAATCAAGAAAGCCAATGGGTACTTTTCAGGCCAGAGCTTTTAGAAGACTTTAAAATCGATCCTATGGAAACGGCAGCTACCTCAAGCATCATTAGTTCATTACCCTATTCACCGTATGTAGGTGAATCACAACCAAAAACCAAAAATAGATACTTATTGTAATGATTCCATATGGGCAAATGACCTGCAATTATTTGCCTATACATAATGCCCATCATTAAACTGATTTTGGACAGCTTCGACCGGAACGGAGTGCTCTTCGTCAGAAATGGATAGAGTCAGATTTTCCTTTTATGTATTTTGTATGTGGGATGTTCTTGTCGCTCGTGGGCTGGTAACGACTAGAATTCTGTCCATAGAGTTCCTATGAAAAAGATCTGTGTTGTTCTCCATAGGAAACAGAATTGAAACTACCTGTGAATTTAAATAAAATTAAGAGATTTCGGAAGCGACAATATACAAACACTATCCTTTTAAGATGTCTGTCACATTTTGTCACCTCTCTCGCTCACACGGGACCAAATTTTTAAGAATGTAAAATGAAAAGATGCTTTTATGAGAAATGGAACCAATCGGCGAACTACTAAATAAAATTAATTTTATAAGTAGTTATTAAAAATACATTTATATTATGTTATCTAATAAACTTAGCTCAATAAGTATTATGATCTGTTATTGAGATGATTTAAATAAATGCCACAATAAAAATGTGTTTTTAATGATTACCTATTAAACTAATATTATTTAGTACACGCATAGTACCATTGATTACATTTTTCATTTAACATTCTTAAAAATTTGGTCACGTGTGAGCGAGAGAGGTGACAAAATGTGACAGCCCTCCGTATTTTTCCTCTCCTTCAATTCTCTTATTTCATTTATAAACAAATTTATATTTTCTTATTAATTGTTACGAATGTAGAACAGATAGATTGCATTTTGAATGTTAAGTTTTACAAAATTTAAATCAAATCTTTGTTATCGATGTAAAAACCTACATTACCAAAACAATCTAACTTTGCAGGTGTACATCTACAAAACAATCTAACATTGCTAAAGAAACTAAACAACGGAAATTGACACCAACACTACTTAATTCTATAAAAAACCGTGAAGTAACAACGGTTACATAAAAACGACGCGTGTTTGCTATAAAGATCTGATTCTATTTAAGAGAAATTTCTTTTTTTTTTCGCAAAACAAACGCAGGTGACCGAGTCAGAAGCTATTATCAAGTTTTTATGATGGAGCTACTGAACCAGTAAGTAACTGTTGCGCAACACTATTTGCTGTGTTTATTGCTTATAAGTTATAGTTAAGTAGTTTTGAGGAACCGGCTTGTGAGCTTGAAGTTGTTATGATCCCACCAAAGCTTGCCATTTTAGGATTTGGGGCACCTACCCCAAATCCGTAATCCAAATAAACGTACCTACATATACCATGACTGTCTGATTCCCTACATACTTAATATACTGGATGATTTTTTTTACCGTCTCGAAATTTTTACAGGGTGTTCTACCCATGAATATGAACAACTTTCACTATGGGACCAACTCTGAAATCACGAAAAAAAAAATCTGCTGATTCATACAAAAGTTCAATAGGTACCTACTCGACCAAAATGCATGAATCAGCTGATTTTTTTTTTCGTGATTTCAGAGTTGGTCCCATAGTGAAAGTTGTTCATATTCATGGGTAGAACACCCTGTAAAAATTTCTAGTCGGTAAAAAAAAATCATCCAGTATGTATCAAACTGCCCAGTGGTGGCTTAGATTGTCGAATGCCACAAAATATTAGTTCCCTCTGGCTCTGGATATTTCACGAATCCCAGTCCTATGCACTCTGCAATCAGAATCCTATTGTTATTTCGAATGACCATTCACGATGTATGTACAATTATAATGATCCAAGGACAAAATTAAAACCATGTCAGTGCATTTTATACCCAAAAAGACAGTTCAAACCAGAACATCACTTATTATGATTATGCATATATGTATTTCATAGCGATAGTATATGTATAGTTATTTAAGCACAAATCAATTATGGATGGCATTTGAAAAGTCATGATAATTTCATGGCTTTTGCTGCTTAGTCAAAATATATAAATGACATCTCAAGTTAAAACAAATCGACCTTCCGTCAATCCATCCCTTTCTCCACGATACCGAAGCATAAAACATTGATTTACATAACCACTTACCTATAGGACAAGCAAGTTCTCAGCTGTCGGACACTAGATGTCTGGGGTCAATGTCCTGATGCACTGGCACCCACACAATGCCATTACCTTTATTACAATGGAAACATATTCCTTTTTCAATGGGAATGCAGCTTGGAAGAGTCTATAAGGATATTTTGATCGAAGTGTGGGTGAAAAAGAGAGTTTTGTTGTGGGATGCGTCATTTTTAGTTTATTACGGTAAACGCAAGGCAGAACTTATTCGAATTGTGAATCTCGCAGGGTAGTATAGATGAGATAGTTTGATACCGTGTACATAGTTGCTTTGAGCAAAATGTGATGCGGTTTTGTGTGACCCTGCATCCAGACTATGGCCATCACAATTAAGAAATACGTCGCAAAATATTCCACGTAGTGTGTGCTTTTTAATTTTTTGTTTTTCCATAGATAGTCTGTTTGAGTTTATTATCTCTTGTATTTTTAATTTCGGCAAGAAATAATTGCCTACTTGCAAGTTAGTTCAACTGACACTATTTTCTTTGCACCCCAAGATACGACGCGAAATCACTGTCTTAAAACTATGTCGCTCCTGGTCTTTTCTGAGTGCCGTTCGAAATGTAGATAAGCAAATACAATACTTAACCAAAACTGGTTCAAACAAGGGTCAAGTTCACCCATTACATGTCAAGCTATTGTTTCACGACACTACAGTTTCGCAAGCTCACTTGAAGCCAGGTCAGCGGATTCTCTGCACAGAACAGTGCAGTATGGGGCAACAGCATAGATAATGTTTAAGGGCAAAATACTATAGTGCAGTGAGCTATTATGATGGAGAATTTAATAATTGTTATATGGGGAAATGAGAGACACATAAGAGCTGTGTAGCAACATACCCTTTGCTGCAAACAGCGAACAAAAGTTTATTCTATTCTACTATAGTTTTTCTCAATAATATGCAACAAATGAAAATAATATAGGGGAAAAAGTTTCTTCGCATTTTTTAAGAAAATTCAAAACATTTTTTAATATAGTTTATTCACATTTAACTAAAGTATGTAGGTACCATTTTGTTCGATAACTTTTTGCCATCTTGTAGGTAGGGACATGATCCCATTGCTATAGAAATTTTGGGACTTCTGATCAAAATACCGCGACAAGTGGTTTTGGCAGTCCTCTCGTGATGTTAACCTGACACTGCCTAAAGAATTCTGAAGAGACCGAAACAGGTGGAAATCTGAAGGTCAGGACTATACGGCGGATGCATTAACACCTCCCAGTCAAACTCTCTTAATTTTTGCTGAGTGGCTAAAGATGTGTGAGGTCTAGCGTTATCATGATGAAAAACCACACCCCTTCTGTTGATTAATTCCGGCCGCTTTCTTTCAACTTCTTGCTTTAATCTCATCAGTTCTTCGCAGTAGAGTTCAGAATCGATGGTCCTGCCTGGTGGTAACAGCTCATAATGAATAATGCCCTTCCAATCGTTAGGTTAGGTTAGGTTTCTTTCAGTGAGCTCGTGAGGTACCCAAATACCGAGCTTTTTTGTGTACCCAGTTTTTTTCAAATGCACCAAAACTTTTTTGTGGTCAATTCCCAGTTCTTCAGCTACGTCGTCGTAACTACTGATATGCCGATCTTGCTCCACTTTTTCAAAAATGGCATCCATTTTATCTGTAATAGGGTGACCAGAGCGACGTGCATCTTTGACATCAAAATTTCCGGATTGAAAACGCTTAAACCAAATTTGTGCTACTCTCACAGACACTGTACCAGGTCCATAAACATCGCAAATTTTTTTCGCGGCTTGCGTTGCATTTTTACCTTTTTTGTAGTAAAATTTTAAAATGTATCGAATTTCTTCATTATATTCACTCATCTTGACAGTACGAAAAACAAATGAAAATCACACATTTTCCTAATTTGAATTTGGAATTATATTCTTTAAAATTTAAACCTTCAATGATACCAAAACCAGCCAGATACAAATAGTACAGCCAAAGAGATTTTATTACAAGTTCATACATACTATAATGCGAAAAGACTTTTTCCCCAACTTAATATGTGGGCTACGTTAATCAAGAGGAAAACCTTCAGTCAAGCAGTGGCGAACACCATTTCTTATGCAGGGAGTAAGGGACAGTCCTCCGCAAACTGATGGGGTGAATTCAGTATATCATACTAAGATGACCGCTACATGACTTTTTTTCAGGAACTTTATAGGAATCCTATAAACCTGATTTGTTTTATTACCTCACACGCAATGTATCGTTACCGTAGCAAAACGCGCGTAGCGAACGGCAGTGCAGCGAGCCTTCGGCCGCCGAGTATTTCAACAAACATTGCTGATTTTTTTATTTTAGCTGTTTTATTTACATAAATGGAGTGCTGCGTACAGATAATTTAATATTGAAATAAAGGAATAGTAACTGAAAATACGATTTAAAAAAATGAAAATTTTCCTGAGAATATTTCCGGTGGAATATTATTCAAAATAAGGAGCTGAATGCACCTTGTTAGTTTGCGGAGGGCTGTCCCTTACACCTTGTATATTATCATAGATAAAATGTGAAGCATAGATGTCTATCCACACATTTTAGGATTATTTCTCTCTTAACCACTTGTTCCTTTTTAAACATTAATATTAACCAGGGTCAATGAAAGCCACCACAACCGCTTGTGCATATTTTCCAGTTCAGTGTCCGGTGCTCAGGAGAGCATTGTCTGCATCACAGGGGAATGCTGAACGTCGCGTTTTCTTGCTCATCCTCCCCAGATTACTACATTTTAAGCTGACTTCCTTTTTGATCCACCCTCACCTATGGTTTCTAGAGATCTTCACTAAGGTCAATGAAAGTCATCACTACCCCTTGTGCATATCGCTCAGTTCAGTGTCCCGTGCCCAGCAGAGCATTGTCTGCATCACGCGGAATGCTGAGCATCGCGTTTTCTTGCTCATCCTCGCGGATTGCCGACACGCGCCGCGGAACAACGGAATACTTGCAACTACGTGCGCACACGCAACCCTGCCATAGAGCAAATAGACGCAGAATGTAAACTTATGTCAATGCGGTAAAGAGCAGTTGCAATAGTTACAATGGACCTGAATTTTAAAAGAGTAACTCACTTGTTTTAGGAATTGGAACCATAGACTTGTTTGTTGAATTGAATGTTACCAACAGTTGTTTAGGGGTTGCCAAATTCTCCGGAATTGTTCAAATTGCAATTTTGCTACACGATTTTCTTTTGAATAATAGACTGTTTGAGTTCAATTTTAGTCCAGTAATTCCAAAACCACCCATTGAGTAAAATCAATAAATGCGTCACCTTTTCTTTATATCAGGTTAGCCTTCTGTCCGTATTATTATGTGATGGTTGTGATATTTTATTGGGGAAATGGATTTGTTGTGGTTAATTATAGGGATAAATTGCGACATTTTTCCGGTAAACAAGAAAGTGCGAAAGTGGTTATGAATCAGTGGAGTGGGATTAAATATCAAGATGATTGAATTTGATGCAAGAAAGGAGATGGATTATTACCTACGTGGATTATTTATAGTGCATTATAAATTGAATTGAATATCAAGATAATTGATGTGTTACACCCAACGGTTTTACAGCCTAAGGAGCTAAAAAAACATCTCCGCGTTTAGTGTTTCGAGCGACACCCTCACGATCGATCGGTTCCGGTTGCGTTCCGCAAAACCTAAACGGTTTGGCGCCAGAATATTTAAAACTCAAACTTCCGCTCGTTTCAGCGTGAGTGTAAAGGGATAATGGATATAACATTGCATGTATGCAGATAATGTGTTTTGAAATACCACGCCAAACGGAGGTGTTTAGTTCCAATCTCTATCCCAAATTCAAAGGTAGGTGCTGTATTGGGCATCAAATTGCGCTCATTTTTATGTCTTTGAGGCCCGGGCTCCACCCAAGCGGAGATGTGCGGAGGTGTCTGAAGCGGAGACGAGAAGAGATGTTTTTCAGCTAGGGTGTATCCACTGAAGCTGTGCGGAGATGCGTACTGGCTAGACTGGAGCGGAGATGTGTGCTGGCTGGAGCTAAGATGTGTGCTGGCTAGAGCTGAGATGTGTGCCGGATAGAGCGGCTGGCGGGCTGTGCGACGCGGGGGGAACTAGCGGCGCCGCTCGCTGCACGCCACTCACATCTCTTTTCGTATCCGCTGTGCGCCGTCATCGCCAGCTTGCGAGGCACAGCTGACATCTCCGCTT
Source organism: Fissipunctia ypsillon (assembly GCA_947568875.1). Taxonomy (NCBI): domain Eukaryota; kingdom Metazoa; phylum Arthropoda; class Insecta; order Lepidoptera; family Noctuidae; genus Fissipunctia; species Fissipunctia ypsillon. Next base: position 4,851,129 of record OX387659.1, on the reverse strand, counting down.
CGATCGCGCCATACAAATATGATACATCTCCGCTCAGTGGTATCCACTGAAGCTGACTGGAGACGAGATGTGTGAATAACGAAATTCTATTGGTTGTTTAAAACACATCTCCTCTCTTCTCGTCTCGTCTCCGCTTTGATGTAGTCCGGGCTTAGAAGAATAAAGAAGACGTCGCCGTCTGTCGTGGGGAAATCTGGCATTAATGACTTATCGAAACTTATCGAATTGTTATCAATACTATTTCTCTCTTGTAGAGAATTCCTTACCTTGCATTATGAGATTGGTATTCTTAATTGATATTTTATTGTTAATCAGTATCAATAATTAATCAACAACAATACTGCTCTATTACCAATAGAATCAAATTAGGCTTCTTTTCAGAACACCCATCACAATACAATTAGACAGCTTGAACTTTTCAAATCAAATTCAAAATGGCGGCGACCTACAGACATTGAGACACACAGACACACCTATTACGCATAACAATGAAAATAAATAATAGTTCAATAATACTGGTTCCAAAATATTGGTGTCGTAATACAGATCAAGTCGTGACTGGTATTATGGTATGTGATCAAGGATCTATGAGGTTTTGTTGTAGTGTCTTCTTTGTGCTATAATGCTGGGTGACTTTTTTGAAAATCATCAGTTCTGGCAGCTCAGCTGCAGCTTTAGAAAGCCACAAAAACAGACCTCAAAAAGTATGAACCTCTTTTTATTCAGCTTCTTTTACGAAGCTTTAACAGTGAGAAAAGCTTTGATAAATTGGAGGTGGTCTTTTTACTGTTGAATATCGTAATTTTCGATGCACGTCGTGTCTATTTCCGTGAATTTCACTATACAAAAAAAAAATGTTTTTTATTCTGCGAATCAGCACATTTTGATCGATAAAATTACATTACATATCGAAGCTTGGAGTGTTACATTAAAGGCTCCGGTGAGGGAGCGCCTTAATGCTTTAGCGGGGAAGAAGTGGCGCCACAAACTCCCCTTAAGCCATACTTAGCTTGTGCCAACTCCTGGCCTACGATGCGTAACGTTCTAACTCCTCTCAACTCTAACATCTAGGTTCTGCATTACGTACGTGATACTTCGTATTCGCATAGACCGCTACAGCGAAAGATCATAAGGAAATATTTCCACGCTTGCCAAACTGTAGGTATATTCTATTACTTTTTTACATTTTACATAACCTAAAAGGAAGGAAGCACAATATCTATACATATAATAATATAAATTAAATTCGCTTTCGTGTCTGTCTGTGTGACCGCGTGGTTCTTCTAAACTACGCAACGGATTTTGATGCGGTTTTCAACATCATTTAGAGAATTTATTCCGGAAGGATCATGTGCATAAAACATTAATAATAAACTTACTTACCCCATCGCCGTATCTCTACGTTGACGTCATGATGGGGCTTGCGCGCTCCGAACTCTAGGTCTGTGCCGGTAGAGGTTACTTTGCCGGAACAGGTCTAGGATGAGGAGCCAGACCAAGAGAGATACAGAAACCCGTAGGGCAGCATGTGGCGAGCTGCTGGGCAGTAGCGACCCCACGTACCCTATCTCCCGGGAGAAGTCATGTTCCTCATCTCTGGCTTGCCTTTATTGGCCGGCTGGAGTGAACACTGACGAGAACTGACCTCCCACCTCATTCTTGCCTTTATTGGCTGGCTTGAGTAGAGATTCGCAAGAGCAAACGTGCTCGGAGGAAGGAAGTAGTCTAGTAAGATGCTGGTAGGGATCTTGACCGTACTTCCGGGATTGTCCTGATAGCCGTGGAATACCTCTCCACTCCTTTTAAGCACCTCAAGACATGTTGCTCCCTTGTCGCTACGACACTATTTGCTAGCGACCGTTTCCGGGGGCCCATTGTTGAGTGTGCAAGTCACCCCCTGCCATTTTATCCGTGTATTGAATTTATCAAACATTGGTCAGGCAGGGGCCATAGTCCTTCCATAGTTTTAGATAACCAGTCCACTTTAGCCATCCAAACCCATAGCCCAATATTTTTTTTGTCTCCATATCCTGCAATAGTCCTACACCAACCGGGGGTTGTCCTTGGGTGCACTTGCATAGTGCGTACAAGGATAATCGTCGGTTGGTGCCTCGTTTCAATTGAAAGCGTCTAACGGGCCTCTGCGAGTTGGCTTCGGCCCCTCATATGCCTTTCAAAGGTCCGGGACCCTAGGGTCCCGAGAAATATCAAACTTACTTATAATAAAGAAATCTCGATGTTTTGTGAAGTCGTAAAACCGTGCGAAGCAGGGGCGGGTCGCTAGTCAATTTATAATTTATCTTCATACACCGTTATTTCACAAACGCCAGTTACAACCAAAATTGCTTTCATTTAGCAATCGTGCTTGAAATAATTATATATTATGTATTTATTTGCAAGAAACAGATGCGGAACAGTAATCAAGTTAATCGAAGATAATAAAACCTTAACCCCCTTATTCATAAATGTTGATTTAAGTTAAATGATGTTTAAACGTCAAAAAATCTATGGAAAACCAGTCGTTAAACATTACTTAACTTTAAGCAGCGTTTATGAATAAGGGAGTAAAAGAGTAGGTAGGTTTGGGTTTTGTGAGTGATTAGGGACGTCGCGGTTCTATTAATTTGCCAGAATAACCCTTGGTTTCTGGAAGATTATTCAACTGAACCTGCTGTGAAATCTCATGTGGAATGATATAATGGGATGTTTATATGTAAAAAACACTACAAATGCAGACCTACGTATTGATATTATTTCAACTTGATATAGTTGCCGGCACGAATCGTGAGCACAAATTCCACATGAACTGTTGTTGCCGTCGTCAGCGGGCTTTTGTATTCTGTTTTCTACCTGTACATCATAAATAAGCTTGATCTTGTATTAACCTCATTGCCCCTACCCCTGTACGAATTGCCGTAATAGGAAATAAGATTCGTAAGGTTGGAAAGTGGAGTTTGTGCTCAAGACTCGTGCCGGCAATCATCCCTCAACGCGTTCTTGACAGACTGACAGACAGATAGACAGATATATAACGAAGTGATACTATAAGGGTTCGGTTTTTCCTTTTGAGGTACGGAACCCTAAAAAAAACAGTCAAATCGATAATCTCCTCCTATTTGAAGTCGGTAAAAAATGTAACTGTACGCTTTTGTTTAGGCATAACATTTAGGTGTTGCCCAGTGTTAATGAAAACGGACATTAATCGGTGTAACTTATGGAAATAGATGCTACTATAGTATTATCGCCGTTAGATATAGTTGGATAGACGATAGGCAGACAGCGATTAGTGATAAATGATAAATGATTTTATTTCTGTAAGTAGGTATATAACCATAAATCAAAAAAACCATAAAACACTTTACACGTCAAACATTTTTTTTAAACTAGTTGATTCCAGCGTTTCCTATCTGACTACACTGAGAAGAAAGGCCGAAACGAACTCAGAGGTCACAGTCTCTTTTAAAGTCCAGACATAATCTTGGTCAGATCATGTGAAGACCATGTAGGTTGGTGTCTGAAATGGTCTTTTTAGGAAAGAACCACACAGATTGAGTGAACCTGTCCAGTCAGTGCAAGCATCTGTCAGTAATCGTACAGCTCAACTTAAAAGTTAAGTGAAGTTTTTATTCTGACATGCCTTCGTATAAAAACTGTAAGTAAAAACGTAAGGTAACCTTTTGTTTATTAGAGCTTGTCAGTGGAGAACTAACCGTTTATTTCGTGGTCTTAATTCACACTCAATCACCTAATTATTAATTAAGGCCGTGAAATAGCTTAAGGCTGACTCTTCAACTTTTTATTTCATGATTTTCAGGAATTCTAGAATGTTGTAAGAAAACAGTTGCGATTTACCTATATCTCTGGGTCTATTAAAATAGTTCTAGTACATTTTCAAATAAAAAATAGTTTAAAAAGTATCTAGAATCTGTATTTGTACTCCAAACTATGAGAACATAATGTGACAGGTCCGGGCTGCTCTTGCAAGAACGCTTTTTGTACAAAAAGTTAATGATGCAGCATAAAGAAGCATAACTGGTAATATCTTTACATACTGAGACTCCTCCGTGCCTCGGACAGCACGTTAAGCCGTTGGTCCCGGCTGTCATTCGTAGATCTTTGACAGTCGTTACGGGTCGTCAGAAGCCCGAAAATCTGACAAACAGTTTCACCAAGGGGTATCGTATTACCCAGAAACTGGGCTGTGGAGGTCAGATAGGCAGTCGCTCCATATAAAATACTGGTATTCAGCAGCATCCGGTTAGATTGGAAGCCGACCCCAACATAGTAGGGAAAGGGATAGGCAGATGATGATGAACTGGTAAAATGTGGGTGTACTAAAGGTACACCTCTGCCTAACACTTTGGGCAATACAGGCGTAACATCACGCCTGTATTCCTTGAAAGGTAAGGCAGATGTTATTGCAATGAAGTAAACTACGAAATGTAGAAAATCCAGTCTTTTCTAAACGACATTCTTAACCCACGAATGTATGCAACATTTATTTTAACGCGGCCAAGTGCTTAGAATAAAGCAATTATTTAGTAGGTACTGGGCAATTTGAAGTTATTTTAATTGCAACAGTACCATCGGCAATTAAGGCTGAATGGAAATCATGTTTGTACCTTGTGTTGTAAGACTTGTAACTTGTAAGTATTGTAACTGAGGTTGCTGCATACGGCGTGGCAACACCAAGGAATGAAATAGGTGGTCTGGCTTCGCTCCGCTTAATTTGCAATTTGGAGCCATTTCCCGCGTCCGTGATTAAGACTAACATAACATCACACCTGTATTCTCCAAAGGGTAAGGCAGAGGTGCACCCACATTTCACCAGTTATGTTCAAGTCCCATGTATCGGGGGAGAGCCCATTGCCATCAACCGGGCGCAAATCCAGAATCTGGGCTGCTACTTAGTAATTCCGGATGGTAAAATTCAATAACACTTTGCCCAACCCAGGACCTCATGCTCAGCAGCAGTGCTTGCGACCACTAGACCAACGAGGCAGATTAAAACCAATTTCTGTTTAATAATGACTTTCAGGAACTTAAACTAGTTCAGCAATCGTAGTGTAGTATCGGAGAATAGCGATCAGTAATTTTTATAGCCTATCACCTCAACATAACATTCCACCCAAAACTGAATACAAAGGTAGCCCGCGAAATTCAAATTTTCTTTTTTTCACACAAGAAAATTTGAATTTTGCTGGCTACCTCTGCGCATCCACCTTAAAAGCGTTCACAGGAAACATAGTAACAGAGTTTTTTTATAAAACTGAGTCGGGAATAGTTTTAATTTTCCATGGTAGTCAGCAAGGTGTTAGAAATGTTATCTGCCTGTCCTTTTGAGTAAACTAACCAATGAAATCATTTTCATTCCAAAGATAAAGATTGTTTTTTTTTATAAAAAAATATGTACTACACCCAGAATTCTGTAATGTATCTCAATCCCAATCTTCACCCGCAGTCTTTGACGGCTGCTTGTAATTCGCCCTCTCAAAGTCTCAGATTGACAAACTCGGCCGTTGGAGTCGATAAGTTACAGCCAAGGATGGGGATATATAATAGGTATAATAGAAACCGGCCGTAAGTGAAGGCCGCAGAAATCCGCTGGATGCGAGAAGCACAGATCCGGTGGAAGTGGCGGTGGCGGTGCTTTGGGGAGGCCTATGTCCAGCATTGGACTTCTTTCAGCTAAAATGATGATGACTACGTAAAAATATACTACACATTTAATACGTTAGGCATTTTCTACCCGTCTACCTTAAGGTGATGCAGAGATAAAACATGGCTATAGGCACCTATTAGTTCACTGTCTTTCCAAACAGTTACAGCTGCTCGAAAACTGAATCCTTACGTAAGAGAGTAATGTAAGGCGTCGTTAACACAAACAATGGTTTGGAATTTGCAATAAACAGATTATTCGATTATTTTACAAAGAAAGGGATGTATTGTCTGGTGAGCCAATTTTCTAACCATCGTTAAATCTTGCTTAACTTTCTTGGTTTATTAATGACCGCATTCAGGATAATACCAGTATTTATGCAGTTGGGTATCACTGTCTGATGTGTGCCGATTTAAAATTAGCCAGATTGTACTGAACCAAAAACTACCATGACTATGACAAATGGGAAAATCTTGAACTCTGAGAAATCATGACAGCAGATATTCTGATCAGAGGCTTGATCAAGATTTCAGAAACCGCAGGTTAAAATAATAATGACTGTTGTTATTAAAATACTGTACCTACATGCATACATGTAAAATAAATGTAGGTAATTTTTTTTAACCACAACGGGAAAGGTCTTGACCTGCGTGTCATCTGATGGTAAGTGATGAACAGGCCCAAGGTGGAAGCCAGCTTCTCCCGGAATCCTCAACTACAGAGGAACTGGCTATCTTAACGAATATTGAACTGCCGAAACACAACAATGCTGTTAACATTGTTGTTATGGCGACAGACTTAGATAAGATGGTGGTAGCTAGCCAGGCGGACTTAGAACAAGCGCTACCACCAACCAAACCGAGCAGAAATTTTTACCCCGCTGGGAATCGAACCCGGGACCTCTGGGTGTGAGACAGGTGGTCTTACCACTAGACCACAGAGGCGGTTAATTATTTTCACTTTCATTCTTCGCTCCTCTAACAGTACAACCACGTCTTAACGTGTATCACGTTTTTAATTATCGTGTAGTTAATTACACATTACAATTGATATGTTCAAAATGCGGCTAATAAGACCTCGGCTGTAAGGTCAAAGGTACTAAGAATATGGTCGTTATGTTATACTTTATTGTTGTGATGCGTTCGTTGTATATTCTGAATTATATTTCTGAGACAAAGGGGAAGGTCGTGAAATGGTTCTTTGTTGAAATAAATGTGAGGTTTGGTCTAATTCAGCCTTTCCCAAAATGGGCGATAACGCCCCCTTGTGGGCACTGCAGGCCTAAAGGGGGGCAGTAAGAGACCCAGAAAAAATGGGGGCGTTGTGTAGACGCTTAGGCGGCGATTTTTAATTTCATCTAGGTAGTGGTTTTTAAGTAGGTGAAAAAATGGGGGCGCTAAAAATAATTTATTCTCAAAGTGGGCAGTAGACAAAATAAGCTTGGGAACCCCTGGTCTAATTAATGTTAGAGATTTTGAAACTGTTTTTTGACTACTAACTTCTAAAACTTTTCAGTCTAAATTTCCTAGCAGCACTCGTATTTTTTTGCATTGTTCGAAATTGGACATCACAACGTATTTACTTAACCAATTTGAAAATGGAATTTTCTATTTCTAATTTACTTTCTGCTCTTCTAGAAGAAAAGTACAACAGGTTACACTTTCCTTTCTTTTATAGAATGAGACAGAAAAGGGAATCTCAGCTATTCTGTAAGAAGGACACTCCAAACATCTGCTCACATTCTCGTCAAAAACTCATTTATTGAGCCATGACATGTAACTCTGACTGACTAAAGTATACCCGTACCATTTAAAAGGTAACAAACATGATTGTACTTGACAGTAGCATTTTATATAAATATGTAACATCAATCATTACAACTATCTGCGACCTTCTACCGGTCACGGTTAATTTTAGCTAGCCGGACAGGTAAATTGTGCTATGCTGTGTTTCCACCATCCGTGTGTGGACTTAGGGATGGCAAATATAAGTATATTCATTGAAAACTCAAAAATAAGAGCGTTCCTAGATATATAGTTAAATAGAATACTCTTTATTATGTACACCATAATACTAGTTCCTCTCAGTAAGAAAGTAGTCACGGACGTTACCCAGCCCAGTAAACTACGAACATTGGTCCGGGCGGGCATGTCTAATGAGCTGTGTGCTAAAGGAACCACCAAGTGAGTCTCCATGAAAGCTTGGAAACCGGGGCAGACCAAGGTGACGATAGAGAGACGGGCCTGAATCCAACCAACACGACTGATCTGCATTTAGCAACGAACATAATCATGTAGGGAACGGAGAGATTTGGCGACGCATTATATACTTTTGATAGTTTTTGCTTTTACTATCTTATTGTTATTGACAACTGTATGGTATAAGTCTGCCATAACCTTTGGGAATAATTGAGCCCTTTTATTTGGTAGCTCCTAAAATTTCCATAATCCACAAAGACTGAGGCCTTTACGCTGCAGTGGTACAATACTGGCTAGAAAATAGTCATGGCAAGACGAAAGCTTATTTCGATTCGGCATTACGTGATGTTTGGTAACCCTAAATAATGCTTAAGGCTAAAGACAATGACTTATAACTGTCCTCTAAAATTACTAAAATATCTACGCTCTATGCATAACAAACTACGTACTTACAGTCATGTTTTGATTGTTATCTACATATCTTAGCATGTTTTTGAAAGTTTACAACGCCCAAGTTATTTTTTTCTGCATTTATTTACTTTGGTAATATCTACTTTCTTCCTGTGATTTGTTTTTATTTGTTACTTTAATCACGTAAGTATTTATATATACCGTCAGCCAGATTGGCTTCGTTGGGTATCGTGTTACCCAGTAACTGGGTTGTGGAGGTCATATATACAGTCGCTCCATGTAAAATACTAGTATTCAGCTGCATCCGGTTAGGCTGGAAGCCGACCCCAACATAGTTGGGAAAAGGCTAGGCAGCATCACCTCATTACACTCATTTTGGAAGAAAACCGAACATTGTATTGTAGATTTAATTTCATTACACCGACAAAACACAATCACCCACCATGAGCGTGGTGGAAAATGTGGCAACATTGCGGAACATCGTTAATATTCATGATGTTGCTAATGTAAGCCCAGTGTTGCCAGTGTTACGTTTTGTGCGGCTAAACGTTAGATTGGAAGAGATTAGCCGTTACATAGCATGGTCTAGACAGTGAATAGCAGAGTAATTTTGTAAATGAAGAGATACCGCCAATAACCGGTCTGTTTTGACCGCTTTATTATTGCGGAGTGGTATGAGTTTACTCAAAATGGACTGTAGTCTTGATAGCTTAGATTAAACGATGCTTTCAACACCTAGAATCGCTTCAATGGACGGATTTTCTTCAGGACGTTTTCAAAAGATCAGTTAGGTTTTAATGAACTCAAGCAAGATATCGTAGTTTATTGCTGGACTCTCTCCTCTCTCAAGTTGCACTACAGAATCAAGTTCTCCACCTTCTGCATCTAGCATACCCTCGCCGCTACTTATTTTCAGTTCGGTAGGAACCAAATGAGTGACCACGTTATACTGTGTTATTTAAATACAATTTCTCGATAATATCTCAGTAGCCAAATTGTTTATTCAATTGAATCGAATGATTGATTTAGAAACCAATACAAGCTACAATTTAAATAGAAAACTCATTATCATAACACCACGCAAGTTTGACCGACATTTTTAATTGGCTGTGCAATGCATAGGAAGGCTAACTGAAGAAAGCATTGCGTTGTATAGCATTTGACATGTGGTTATCAAACCATAGCGGTGTGCAATTGTTAATGGTTATCCCAACCTGTTAGGCAAGGTAAATTTTAGTTGAAGAACTTATGTATAGAGGGTTTTTAACAAAAGCGTTAGAGAGATCAATGTTGTAACTAATATTTTATCAAAATATAATTTAAAAGAGTGTCCATGAAGTTTCTTGCCCGTTCTCTTCCATACGTACCTACTACGCTTTGGAATGGGCTTCATCTTTCTGAATGACCGACTCCTTTGACAATTTAAAAGTGCCTGTAAATGGTTTAATTGAAATAAATGAGTGGATGGAGAGGAGTTCGAGTTTGAGAGATAAGAAGAGTTGGGTTTTAATGCATCTTGTGAGAGTCGAGTTGGTGCATTGTGAAAAGACAGATAGTTTCTGGCTGCTTTCTTATTGGTGGTGACTAGTGATAGGTACTCTTTCACCCTAGATATATAAGCAACCCGATGCGATGCAAGGTAACGATGGGTTCAATCCATCGTTACCTTTTCCTTTTTTATGTCCCACTATCGCTTTTGTCACATCATCTGCTGGTTTTGTAAACACAGGTTTCAAAATATGAACAATGTTTTAGAAGCATAATACCTATGTGAAGATATAAATCAAGAAATGATAGGGTATAGAGAAAACCATGCGCGAATATACTTTACAAAAGACATACAATAGCAACATTGTTTACTAATCAATAATTCTCAGTTAGCCCGAAGCTCAGTGTGGAAGCAATGCCCTTTCAATAATTTATAGCAATCTGTCGGTAGGTGTGGTCCTTCACCAACGTTTAATTAAGGCTGTTTCAGATTGATCGCGCGATCGTTACTGCTGTGGGCTAAAGGTATAAGTGGCCAGCTGGTTTGACAGATTTCAAAGATTTGTTTTGCATATTTTGTAGGTAACTATGTAAATCAAAGGTTTGACATGATTCATAGTACGATTGACAACGGAATAATATAACGACAATTGGAAGATAACTCATGCTCAGATCACACGTAGGCTAGGTGACAACCAGTGGTCACCCAGTTGTTCAAAAGAACAACGGTTTGGGAGCCATCAAATCCGACAAAACCTGCGTAACAAAACAAGGGTCAAAATCTGGTTCTTTCTTGGCTTGCCGGGGGCAGACAGTTATAAAATAAGTAGCGAGATTTGACTTTGTGTTTACTTGGAAAGCCAATTTGTACTGGTCATAAAAACGTCTCTCTCAGTTCTCAACTTGCGCCTTAATAAATATGCGCAACATATAATTATTTGCAGTATTGATGTATGTACTTGTAATAATATAGAAGCTTTTACTTCTAACTGGTTCGTTCTCGCTACAGAAATTATTGCTAACGATATTTTCTATCATTTCACTTTAAGTAGGTGTACTTACTAAATAAATAAATAGCAGTTAATTTATTTACATACAGCAACATTTCATGATTAAGTTACAACAGTTATCAATGAAAAGGAAATAGAGTTGGCCCAACAATTGTACCTTGTGGCACGCCGGAACTATTGATAAAACCTCCTGAATATGCTCTCCTATTTTGGTAATTTAGTTTCGTGAGTCTAGTAGGGCCTTTTTTTTTATCATGTTTTGCCTTGGCGGCGTACAAATATTAATGGGTAGGTAGGTTTTTACGAGTTTGGACAAAAGGGTGGAGAAGGTTATTAATGATATCACCAATCGGTTTGCTAAATCTGTTGATCACGAACTGTCATAGGCGTCTGTGAGACCATGTTCAACAGTGGACATTAATCGGCTGCTAATTATGTATGTAGGTACCCATTAACAACATAGTAATATATCTTACATGTCATAAGACTAGTAATTACAAACGCATACCTCTACTTAGTGATGTCGTTGAACAATACGTGATATAATGGCGTTTCTTGTCCTATATGTTTAATTGAGCTTTACAACCCCTAATTAGAAGGGTAATCTTGTAGATCATATCTGTTTTAGTGGAATAGGATAATAGATTTAATTGGACGCTTGTGTCTTCACGAGTGACGACATTTATTTATCAGTCTTCATCATCAACATCGTCACTGGCAGTCCTGTTCCAGAATCGTCGCTATGAACCGTACAACAGAAGAGAAGAATAAAGGTTTAGGAGGTCAAAATATCATAATTATCACAACCTTAGCACTATAAAGACTTGGGACTAAAGTATTCTAAGCCAACACACACAAAATCCATAAAAATAGGCGAACAGTAACCCCGAATTGTGAAAAATCACTCCACAAAATGAAAATACGCTGGCTGATCCTATGCAGAAACAAATAAAACAATGTTTTTCTGTATTTAGGTGTTCAAAGTGCAAAAGAAGAAACCGCTTACTTTTTAGTAAAAGTGATTTTACTTTTCAGACTATTTTTCGAAAGCCAGACGTGCATTGTTTTGTTAACTAATTAAAAACTATTTTGTTAAGATTGAATCCTAAGATAGTCGCTATCTTCTGATCGCTGAACTGCTTTAAGATTGACGATGACAGTCAGTTATGCAAAATAACAAATGGTCTGACAGATTGTCTTGTAGAAATTATTTTGTTTTAACAGCTCATTATCTTAATTAGGTATCATGTTATGAAACATTACCTACCGAATGTCATTTGTCAAAACTGCGACATTAATCAATTAATGCCAATATTTCTTCAAACGTTCTTTTTATTTTATACCCCTACAAAAAATACATGATATAAACACATGGCAATAGCAGTTTCATCTTTTAGATCTAGTTTCACCAAACTGTTCATAATCAGCCATTAAAATAAACATCGATGTTAATAGTATCTACGTTCCACCAGAAAAAAATAACACCACATTAAGAAACCTGGCGTTAGGATGTATCATTCACTCCTAAATCGGTCAGTTGTCAAAGCAACCAAAATAAAAAGTCACAATGTCACATGTCAATGTTTACTGACAATGCATCATTTTAGCTAGCCGTATAGTACAGACTCGCGTTTTTCATTTCGATAATTTTTACAACTGACTAAATGTCGGTTAGTAAGTTAACGAACCTCTAGGGCAGCAATTTTTAACACCTGATTAAGACAGATTAGCGCATGGTGAAACACTCGCTACTCTTAATGTTCCGTTAACATTTTAACAGAAGATTAAACTAACTATCATGGTACGGTGTAACTCGATCTTAGTCTATACTAATATTATAAAGAGGCAAAATTTGTGAGTTTGTATACAGTGTGGATCTGGACGTACGACATTAAATTAAAATGAGCACAGTACTAGCCCATCGAAACATTTTAAAACACGAAGATTGTTAATGGAAAATTTAAAAAAATGCAGTTTTCTAACAAAGTAAATAGCAGAATCAACTGCATAAAAAGTAAACACGCTTTATCTACGAAAAGTCACTGACCAACGGTGCGGTGCGGGGTGCGGGGCGCGGCGGCGGTAATGTTTACCTATTATTACGGACTCAGATAAATAAGAAAATGAAAAATTATTTCTTGTGGCTAAAGTATTCATTGGATTTGCTTGATTTTTTTTTATACGGGTAAACAACAGGATTCTCTTTTAAAGGAATGTCAATCGTCCTGTTCCACCTTGTACCTATAGGGGGGTAATATTCGGAACTACTGATCCGATTCCGAAAATTCTTTCACTAATGGGATATTGGAGCACCCACATACACATATCTACATGCATACACACCGACTTACTCTCGTCCACACTCCACAACTCTTTTTAAGTGTACCTAATCATTTTCTTTATTTTAATAACAAATAAACTGTAATATTAATCTACTTTTTGTAATATCTAACTAAATTGTAAATGTTTGGCTAAAATTTTTCAGTCTATTGTCAGAGAGGTTTGGCGCTGTATGCCGAGATACAGGTTTTTCACCTAGTTCGGCTACAGATGCTATTATGTTGCATTATTATCATTATAGCCTACAAATGTATTTTTACGCAACATGGTTTTAAAATGTTAATATTTTTGGTGTCAATAAATTATTATTCTTTATTATCATTATTTTATGTTAAAACATGCACGTCGACGAAGTCGCGGGCAGAAGCTAGTAACGTATAAATTTGCCATCAGATTATTATATTCAAAGGAAAATATATTATTACAAGTAAAGAAAGTATAATAACCTTACCGGTAATTATATTTTCGAGCCGTTTGGGGTTGAAACTCTCTGCTCATGCTTTGTTCAACGAAATCTCCAAATGGCTGGTTGACACTTCCCGTGACCCAAGGGCTGGCTTTCACCTTGGCCAGAGGCTAAGCATTGCCATACAACGTGGCAATGCCGCCAGTCTCTTGGGTACATTACCAGTCGACAGCGATGCGGAGGAATTTTTCGACGCCATATTTTAGTTTGTTAATACATAGTTATAGTTAGGTTAGGTTATTATATTTTAATTTTAATAGTTTGTTATTAAAGAATAGGTTCTTTTAACTAAATAATCCTTCGATGCCTAGCTGGCTCTTCAGTTCTGACCCAAAAGATTAAGACATAATCGTGATTCCATTTATTTACCTACCCACTAACACTAATACATACATTTAAATAAGTACCAGTCATTCGACCCGCGGGACCAATTAACTGAATTTATTGTCACGCTACTGTTCAATATGAAACATACGCACATAATATTTATACCTAAATCGAGGTTAAACTAAGACCACTTGTTAAATTCAAGTCAAGTACTGCGTATCCAGTTTCTTATAATGTGTAATAAGTTGTTTGGGAGAGGTGGAGCGAATTTAGAGCTTCGGGGCACTAAGCAGGCAGGCGTACAGAAGGACCACTTTTGGTTCCTCGCAAAGAGTGTCTTGTAACGGATCTTATTAGGGATTTATAATCAGCATCCTACTGGTTGCCACACAAAGGGAAAACAATCATCTATGCTTGAGCTTCTCTAATATGGGAGAATGGTCATAAACGTTAAACTGCTACAGAGTTATCAATAAGGAAAAACGCGTACAGTTTGTACATGATACAGCAAGCTTATAAAGCGGCTAAGCATTGTCTGCAGAGCTTAGCATGAAATGCACTTATTTATGAAATCCGCGTACCTAAAGGTGAAATTACTGCTATTTCTCAAAGTACCAATTAAATAAACAACAGTAAATGCAACGTTTTTCGGGAACCAGAGGTAATAAAGCGTTCGACTTGAAACTATTTGCCCATACATTGTACGGACTAGGATTTCTGTACAATTTAGTAACTGTCCCATTTAGCTTTACACAAGCAAAGGTTACGCAAGCCGAATTCTTGAAGTAAGCTAGTCGCACTACGAGTTTAAGCACAGGTTTAAGGTAGGTAGGGTACTGTGGTTATTGTCAAAACCTAACCTAGATTCTAGAAATAATTATATCGTTAGTGCGAGTTATGGGATTAACTGTGGGCGAATATTTTAGGAGATTTGGAACTTGGAATTTGAATATTCTGAATCTATACAAATAAGTAAAATTGAAGTGTCTGTTTGTAATGTCAAAATAATAACTTTTTACTAAATGCATAGGAAAGTATAAGCGGTTCTTAAGTATAACAAAAAAACAATTTATAACATTTTTGTCTGTCTGCCTGTTTGTCCGGATAATCTCCGAAACGGCTGGACTGATTTTACTGGCAGACAGGTGATGTTACGGCACGTAACTAAGAGCACTTTTATTTTAGAAAAATAATTAGGGTTCCGCGCAAAAAAATTAAAACCTATGGAATTATGAACAAAAAGTCGGATTTGAAAAATTCTTTTTGCATTTGGTAGCCCAATTCTCGAGGATAGTTATAGGCTATTTAATATCACGCTACGACCCTTAGGAGCCGAGCAAAAAGAAAAAGTCAGAAAGAACACTAAATGAAAACTAAGTAATCGCGCGGGCGGGCGATTCAATGCGACGGTTGGCGACGAGTCGGGGGAAGAAGGCGTTTTTATTAAAATGTTGCTGTTATTTTAGTATTTTGTGTATCTTACGACATCCACGCGAACGAAGTCGCGGGGCACAGCAAGTAAGATATAAGATACAACGGAAGTTAGTACTGAGATTGTTTGGCAATATTGAGGAATTTGAAAATTTTGTTTTTGACATCGTAAGAAACTAAGTGTAGGTGGTTGATAGTGCCTTAAGGAGTGCTTACACAGGCGTTTGGATAAATTCTGATAGAACAATACAATAAGATAGCAAACAAACCAATATGAAATGGGAATCCCTTAGATACGCCTTAACATATACTATCTATCTTTACGTATGTACTTCATTCGAAATGTGTCCACACTGCTGACTCCGAACATGACTGATAATAATCATTGTTGACAATCGGATTGGTGATCCAAACTATTAGTCTTTCATAACTGGTGCTACTCTGCTTCCCTTAAACATTTCCTTTAGTTGGCCTGAAACCAACGGAAAAGACTGAGGGCATATACCTCATTATCTAGCCTTTTCTCAACTAAGTTGGGGTCGGCTTCCAGTCTTATCGGATGCAGCTGAATATGAGTATTTTACATGGAGCGACTGCCTATCTGACCTCCACAACTCAGTTTCTGGGAAATACAATACCCCTTGGTAACACTGGTTGTCAGACTTTCGGGCTTCTGACAACCCGTAACGACTGACAAAGATCTACGAATGACAGACCAACGGCTAAACGTGCTTTCCGAGGTTCGGAGGAGTCTCGGCTCGGTATGTAAAGATGGTCACCCGTCCACGGACCAACCGCGGCAAGTGTAGCTTAACCTGATTGATCGACCCGTGCGGCTGTTATTACTTAGCCACGAGCCCCTCTCGAGCCTCGAGGTCACATACCTGCCACCACATTTTTTACCGGACCTACCACACCATACAGTACAATCACAATCACAATGATTACAATTACAACTTTAAACATAGTCATACTCCTCTAAGTGAAAATTCGTGTTTCTTAAACAATTAACCTTATCAAATCTTCGTGTGTAACTGCAGTTATATCTATAAATCTAAGAAAAACCTAAGGTTGCGTGCAATTTAACAAATCTTATGTCATTACGACAGTTACATAATCACTGTAATTCATGTAATTGCGCGTCGCATCATGAAAGCCGTTCATTTTGACGTCGCACGCGCATCTGTCAGCGGTTGCAGAGAGATGACAGTTTAATTCGAAGCTTTAATAAAAATATATAAAGCCACTTAGGGCGAATTCGACCAAACTTTTATACCTAGTATAAGTCTAATCCAGCGAATAAATTTCTAATTTTTGACAGATTTTCCATACAAAAACTGTCAGACGTCAATTTAATTCCGCGGATAAAAGATATCTGACTTTGTTTAAATCAGCCCTAAAAGTAATTAGGGTGCATCAAAAGAGCCTCTGGTCGAGACTCGCCCGGACCAAGGAAGCAATGCACAAAATGGAGATAGAGAGAGTCAGCAATATAATAATAAAATAAATTAAGAGATATAGTTAAATAATTAGATATAGTTATCGAGCACATTATTGCGTGATCAGTCCTGCTACCGGTCTTGATGACTAGCTTATCTGTCAACATGTTATTTTAATTACTTAGTAATAGTGCTAGTGACACAGACAAACAAACAGACAGATTAGGGATAGTGACAATTTCTTTTTGTCCGTCAGGTATATTATTAAAAAATATTTGACGTGTTTTTTCTTTTTTACGTATTCAAAAGATTACGGCGATACATTGAGTTTAAATGTGTCTTTGTAGATTTTATACTTAATTGTGACGTAGCGAGCCCCCACTCCCCAAATTTAATGCGTATTATCTAAGTTTTTTTTTTATTAATATAATACATCAAAAATACGTGTCTAATATTTTTTTATTATCTGACTGATGGACTAAATATATATATATATATTTTTTACCCAGGCAACATCCATTGCCCCTTTCAAAACTTCCTATGGAGAAGCACGACAATAGTTTTTAGGTACTCTTACCAGCATGCACCTCGCCGTAACACCCCCTCAGACCATAATCTATAATTCAGCTTATTTTCAAATTAGCCCACAATACACCATGCACAGTACGTAATAACCAATTCCTAATCAAAACGCCACAATAAATACTTCCATTTAGACTAGGAAGCATCAAAATACCTTGATGAGCAGCTTCCTACAAATTATTCTGTAACAATCAGCGTTCAACCTTTGTACAGAGGTCGTCAACATAAACAATGATAATATTAAAGTGTTACATGAAATAGCCAGCACTTATGTGCAGCCGTGCATTGAAGTTTTAGCAATAAGTAGTTTAAAACAATTGTTTAAGATGATTTTTATCGCGCTGCTTATGGTATTTTTATGATTGAATCTCGGTTTTTGCGTGAAGGGTCAATCTCGATAAAAAAGCAATGCAAGTTTATAATTGAAGTCAGCTCTGATTGTATTAAAGCTTTAGGCAACTACAGTGAAGATCTTCGAGGAAAAGCAAAGCAAGAAAAATCGGGTTTTTCTTGATGGTTTTCATCTGTCCCAAAAAGTTCGAATCGTATTTGTAAAGCTGGTTCCTGGCCCCTGTATGATATCCCAAAGGCCAGCCCCATAATCTGAAGTTTATATCCCATCTTTCGGGATTCAAAATTCTAAACTTTTAACATATTTTCCCGAAACCAAACGTACAAACACGCAACCAGGCAATATTTTGATTATAATATATTCAGCCTTGCAATTATATTACTTCCCCTAATTTGAAAAAGATTTTCCTACATAGATTAGGACGATCAACGGTTTTTAAAGAAATAAATTAAAAAACAAATATGTATTTATTCTTATTATAACCGATTTAAATAAAAAAAACAACGTAATTAGTTTTAATATTACAAGAAGAGCAGGTCGCGCCATCGCATTATCAGCTTATAGACATTATAATCCAAATTTTTGACGTAGTCGCACAACGGAAATCACAACAGAATGTGTCACACTGGAAAATAAATGTAGCACAATAGAATTATAAGGGTGTGTGTAAATAGTCGTAAGATTTTAGGTAGGTAAGTGGAATAAATAAAAAAAAATATATATTTCGAGAAATATTTAATAAGTAGTACAATCCAAAAAAAATAAATTACCAAAACTAAAACTTTATTTTTATTTTCAGTGACGATGACTTGGTGAATTGTCATTGTGGATGGTATTGGTAAAATTTTTTTGGGATTAGATATTTTAATTTTTTCTATGTCTTGGTCAGAAACGTAAAAAGTCTTGACTGATAATTCTGATTTTAATAATGTCTGAAATACAGACTTCGCATCAACAATATCTTTCCCATAGGCAACTCTTGCATCTAATGTTCGTTTCACCACTCCACCAACACCATCGGCTGCACCTTTACCATGAGATCCCTCGAAGAAGGACCAGGTCGCTTGATGGAATCCTTCATTCTGCGTTATTTCACAAAACAGAAAAAAGTTGTATTTTTGACGATATTGCGTCGTGGGTCCATCAGACCAAAAGTGGATGCGACGAACTGTGGGAAGTTTTTCTTTAATGAAATTTATAACTGGCTTTAAATGGCCCCATATGGCTTCGGGACCATGCTTAAGTGAAGGTGAAACGGTACAAAAACATAACGGTTTCTCATTTTTTATATACAATAGTCCAGTATGCAACGTGACTTGTGTTTTTGAAGCTCCAAAGTGCATGGCCTGCACTTCTTCTGCCATTTTACACACGTAATTCTCCGAAAAGTCACAGTGAAGAATAACTTCATTATCTTCCAGTTTTTCTATTGATTCTTTATATTGTATATATTGATGGTAAATGTTATAATGATGAACTTTAAAACTTTTGAGGTCTCGTTTTATCAACTCGGCAAAATTATATAGTACACCAGTTTGTTGTAATTTTACCATTCTTTTGGTAATTTTTTTTTCACCGTTCTTTTCAAATTCGTGACTTTTACTAATAAATTCATACCAAGATACTTCATCTTGACTTTGGTCAGCGGTTATAGTAATTTGAAGTACTTTATCACGGCACAGATTACATTCCGAATACATGCAACTTTTTGACTTTACGTCGCACACTATTTCAGAAACTAAATCTGATAAATCTGTTGTTTTTATTAAGCCTAATTTCTTTAAGGCTTCAGCCTTAAAAGTCAAATTGGAATGCTTAATACAAGCACATGTATGGCGGGTGCTTAAATTAGGCGGAACTATATAAAATGGACGGTAGCGTTTAAATGTCGTGAAGGATACAGTTCCACCTTCATTTTTGTATTTTTTAAACAATTTCAGTAGCGTATCAAGCAAAAACCGTTTTTGTTTTTGTATTTTATTTTTAGTGACATACTCTTTCTTTCCTGCAGTCATACGACTGACGTCATCTCTTTCGAAGAATTTTTTCAAATTACATGCTGTTTTTAGTCTCTTTTGTTTAATACTGTAGTATCTTTTAATACCGCTCTTAATACCTAAACATTTTGCCAGGTTTGTTTTCATGTTATTTTTCTTGCCTGTTTCAGTTTCTGTGAGCTTCTTCAACATTTTTCTTTCCTGGAATGATTTACTAAGTTTATAAGTTTCTTTTAAGGACGCTTCAAGAACATTCTGCTGTAAAAGTCTTTGCTTAACTCTCTCTTTAGCTTCTTCTGAAATATCTGGAAGTTCTTTCTCAATGAAAATATTAGATTTAGTCATAGGAGTAAGTTCATTTGGATAGTGAAGTGCCTCGATTTCAACTGATTGTGGCTGATTTATAATATTTTTTCTCGAT
Source organism: Fissipunctia ypsillon (assembly GCA_947568875.1). Classification (NCBI taxonomy): domain Eukaryota; kingdom Metazoa; phylum Arthropoda; class Insecta; order Lepidoptera; family Noctuidae; genus Fissipunctia; species Fissipunctia ypsillon. Next base: position 4,831,008 of record OX387659.1, on the reverse strand, counting down.
TCCTTTTGTGATTTAAGCCTTTCCAACTCTACAGTCAGTCTTTGTACACGGCTTCTTGAGCGTTTTAACATTTTTCTTAAATTCTCATTTTTCCGCCGCAGAATTTAAATTTTTTCTTTTAGTTTTTTATTTTCTCGCCCTACTTGGCTACGATAGCGACGACGTGCTCTTTCAGCTTCGATTACCACTGGTTTATTTTCGTTAACTTTTTTACGTTTAGCATCCCTCCATTGTTTTCTCACATCTTGTTTTTCATGTTCGCTCATATCGACTATTTTCCGTTTTTTAGCTTTCGTTCTTTCCAAGTTTTTCTTTTTCATTTCTTCAAATTTTTGTGGATTTTCTTTTTTTAGTTTTTCGCGGTACTTGCGACATCTTTCTGCGGATGATAAAGGCATCTGAAAAGAAAAAGGTACACGGTCTACAAAATAAAAAACCAACACTAACTGCTAACTTGAACAAGCTAACATCACAAACGGTATCGAGAAAAAGCATTATAAACCTATCAAAATCACTTCAAATCTAGGATTTTCACTATCTAAATGAACTTATTCCTAAGGCTGAAAATTCACCATAACGGCAGCTTCTAACTAGAATAACGGCCAGCAAACGCGCTAGATCATGTTCTTAAGAAACGAAAGAGTGTGAATGCGAGCACGAGTGGCATCACGATACTAAACGTACAGACAGGACTTAGGACCACACTGATAAGATACAGGACCGCGCAGGACAGTGGAAGAGAGGCTATCACCCGAGACACCGTAAGCAGTCGCGCGCCGAAGTTTTGACCGGTCACAAGACTCACAAGATAGATCGCGGCGAAGCGGACGGCAACGTGACTCTATCCAGTCATTTTAGGAATGGAGTTAAAGTTTAAATTGCATTAAAACTAAAACTACCCTCCTTCGTCTTGCTCTAGGCTCAAAACTCACTGAAATTACACGGCATGCGTGTAATTTCAGTGAGTTTTGAGCCTAAGATAAAATCAAAAATTGTTATTCAAGATAAACTTCTTGAAATCCCAAAGGAAGCAAAGTGGAGAGTTGAGCAAAAACTTTTACAACAGCATACTCTTTAAGAGTCCCAAAAAAAGTAGGTATTTTAAATTTAGTAGTAAAACTGTCTAAGAAAGAAAAAATTAAAGAGGCTTACAGGAAGCAGAACAGGCAAAAAATATAACGTGACAACAAATCTGGCAAAAATGTAATTTTTATTAAAATACAAACTCCATACCATGAGTGATAACAGCCAGTGTTACTCACGGAACAAAGACTCAATGATGTCTATGTAGCATCTAGGAGGTAAAATAGCAGCCGCTGTGGTTTTGCGGAGAGTGCTAACGCGTGTCCGTGATCGCATCATAAATGGCACAGGATGACACGGAGTTTTAATGGGTTGGAGTCCCACATATCTGTACTATCTCCTTGTGGTGGTGCAGTATGCATTACCATTTCTCCACGCAAAAAAAGGAAAAAAAACAAGTAATATAGAGACAGGCATACCAAAGAAACCTACTAAAACATTACCCTCTTAGGCTTTGGCTTAGAAAGTTAAAACTATTTTATAAATATTTAAACAATTATCTAAATATTTAAGAATCATCTAATACATAGGTAGCTAATGAGATTAGAATGATTGTAAACGCAGCTTTATACATTTCTCTTGTGACACGTTGCACAATTTCGTGTCACAAATCGCACAACGGAATGAAAATTATTCACGACCTAACCTTAAAGATGCAACAATTCACAAATATAACCATAAATCGAACACTTCTGCATCCCTTTTAACAATAAAGTTAAAGGGGATTCATAAATATTTATCAATTTCTAGAAAATCGTAAAAATATTACAATTTTACTCACCTAAAGTCAGGAAATCTTAACGACACGCGCTGACGACACAAGCACAATCTCAAATGACAGTAAAAAACATGGCGGTTTGTATCCGAAATTTTGTTGCCAGCTTGAAGCCAATGTTGCCGTACTAAATAATCAAGAAACCTCCACACACGTTTATTGGTTTCGAAATTATGGTGTCGCACAACAGGAGTATTACAACGGAAACAATTTTGGGATGTATGTAAAATTACTTGTAAAAATTAAAACAACAATAGTTATTGTGTTATTATTTATAAAAACGGTTACTGGTGTTTATAAGGCTTTAATAATATTAAACTATAAATGCTAGCTTACGTTGAAAATAAACAGCGGCAAAATATTCTTAGGTAGTCAAGCAAGGACATGCGTATTTTACATAGCGTAAAAAGACACCGAGCTTGGTAATATATTTTATTTTGAAGAAATTAAGCTTCTAGTATAGTTATTTGATGAATGAGACTGTTTATAACATATTAAAATATTATTAGCAAATTTCCAAAATTATTTTAAGGCATGTATTGTACGCAATATTTTGTCACTTATGAGTCGGACACCACAGCGTGTCTGTATCCGTCAAAAATTTGGTCCTCACCAAAGTACCGCTGGGACACAGGCCTCCTCACGGTAAGAGGGAGTGGGCCGTAAACCAACACGCGGGCCCAGTGCGGGTTGGTAGATGTCATACGTCCTCAAATTTTTGTTTCTAGGTCATGCCGGTTTCCTCACGATGTTTTCCTTCACTTTATTGAGGGCAGCGGTGGTGAAATAATTTACACAAAGTAAAGCACCTGTCAGGGTTCGAACCTACGGCCTACAAATCGTAAGTTGCGGCCGTTACCACTGGGCCACCACTGCTCTCGCATCGGCCCAAAATATATCTCATGCCTTAGTGAAAAGAGTAGCCAGTCAGCTAAGTTGATAGCCAGTCTACACATACAGGGTGTAAGGGACAGCCCTCCGCAGACTGATGGGGTGACTTCAGTATATCATACTAAGATGACCGGTACATGAAATTATTTCAGGAACGTTATAGGAATACAATAAACCTGATTTGATTTATTACCTCACACGCAATGTATCGCTACCGTAGCGAAATGCGCGTAGCGAATGGCAGCGCAGCGCTCCTTCTGCCGCCGAGTATTTCAACATCCATTGCTGTTTTTTTTATTTTAGCAGTTTTATTTACATAAATGGAGTGCTGCGTACAGAAAATGTAATTTTTCATTGAAATAAATAAATAGTAACTGAAAAAACGATAAAAAAAATGAAAATTTTCCTGAAAAATTTTCCGGTGGAATATGATTCAAAATAAGGAGCTGAATGCACCCTGTTAGTTTGCGGAGGTCAGTCCGGGCTGTCCCTTACACCCTGTACATGCATTTTAAAGTTTCAAACACAAAAACATATTGGACTAAAAAATCCAAAAGTGTTAACAAAATCGAAAAGGGAAATTGGTTCCCTATTATCTGTCGCTTTTTGTACAATCGTAGTAATTGCAAAGTTCGCAAAGAATCGCAAGGCTGTTAGAGATATTATCCGGCTAATATCACAGACAAATTGCTACAGTCGCAGTCACAAGTGATAATGATATTTTGTCTGGTTTATAATTACCATAGTGAAGGATGAGTGTAACGAATAGAAAGAAAATTTTATTTTCACTTCACGACCTCGGAAAGATTATGTTTATTCTTCGAAATCTGAGTGCAAAAGTGCATTTTATCCGCTATTATTAATATTTTTTTTTAATTCGAACCTTGAACTATTAAATAATTTTCTATACCGCCAGTCCACTGAAAATTATTACTTAACACTTATTTCGTGTCGCCAACCTCATTTTTAGAATAATCGCACTGGCCAGCACGACGACTGCATGAAATTAACTTTCAATATTACCAATTGCAGTAATTTCACTTTTAATTTTGAAAATAAATAAACACTAATTTATTATAATATTTAAGCTGTTTTCTTGCACCTAGCATTTCCCTCGCTGTAGTGAGGTGAAAAGTTGTGTTTCGCTCGGCAGCACAGTTATTCTGCGTCTCGTACATTTGAAAAGTACTCGCGCCAAAAAACAACTTTACAGCCTTGCATAACAAATAACTATTATTGTTATAGAAACATGTGCATATAAAAAAGATAAGTTAACTCGGATTTTGTACCAAACTAAAACAACAACACAACAATCAACAACTTTTTACAATAACTTGTAAACCCAGTACCTACTGAGGGATGGTGAGTTTGAGCCGCCGTTGCACATCTTGTACGTTCATTCATACTTTTTTAATAAGCAGAAATATTCATTTTGGGTCATAAATTGCCCGGAAACGCCTGGGCGAAGGACGCACATAACTGTGAAGACTGGTGGCAAGGAAAGGAGGCCTATACCCATACGATGTGGGTAATTCCGAGGTGAAAATGATGATGATGGTAGGGTTTATAGAAGATGACACAAAGCCCACATTGCTTCCACCCAATGCTAATACGTTATTTCGAACTTGGAAATAAAAAAAATCCAGATTGAGCTTTTTCAAGCTTTAATCCATCGTGGGAATAAAGAAGCCGTTACCGATATCTTTATTATCATCTCCACACTACTGAACAATGATATTTATCCTCAAAAAGACCACATTATCATAAAAACCCGGAACTCGACTAACAGTTGTCTGTCTCTCTGTACGTCTTTGTTCCAAACATTATTGTGTGCGAAACGTTAACGTTCGCGGATTTTTCGTTTCGCTTCGTCTCCCGCCTTTTAATTTCAGCTTTTGATTAACAAACGTGGTGTGCTGTTGTTTGGCTATTTTCGTAGTAGATTTCCTTTTGGGTGGAGAGGAGTTAAATTTTAGCACCCCTGTTTCACCCCAATTTTCTTAGGTTTTTTTTTTGCAATTTGCAGGTCAGTATCAATTTGTATGTTAATCAAAATATGATTTGCGACCATAATAAATATGTGTTCACAGAATTATAATCGTTCAAATACAACCCTCGCGGGCAATATACTCAATTTCGCGGGCTACCTTAACACTTTGCCCTTAATGCATCATACATAATTTAAAAATGATAACAATGAGAGCAAGGTTACTTTTTAAGTAACTTGGGCAGACGAACATGTTAAGTATGGCCCAAGATCTACCAGATGTTTCAGATTAAGCTGAGTACCGCCATTACCAACATCGACATAACTAATCGCTATATCATGAACTTCGCTCTACTAACACTAGAGCAGTAATAGAATAGCTAATGCGTAAGAGTGCCGTATGCTTTTGAATGAGCAAAAAATACTAGTTACACACAATTGAATCTATAGAGGCATGAGGAATACGGTGTAAAGTTCACTCATCCTCCATAGAAAAGGGAGGATCCTCCGACTAGACGGGTGTTGTTTGGTAGGCTACTGCCCGACGGGTGATGTCGGGGTGTTGTATATATGCTAGGCGCGCGGTAAAGTGGGCTGAGTCGTGTATCTTGCTATGCTTGCCAGGGCCAGTTGAGGTTCCAGTGAGTCCGAACCGGGTGCCGCATAGTTCGCGGTGAGTCGGAACTGTCTGCGGAGAAGCCCCCAGTGAGTAGGGGTGGCGCTGCGTTATGCTCCAGTGCGTCGGATGTGGTACACAGCGCTGGGTTGAGGCTGGCTACTGGTGTCGACCAGGAGAGGTTTGAAGTGCTCTGCTTGTTGACCGGCCGAAAGTGCATTATGCTGTGCCAGGGTTGCTGATGGCTGGCTGTGTGACTCGCCGCTCGAAAGCTTGAGGAAGTGATATGATAATGACGTCACGCTGTAGTAGTTGCACGAAGGCTGCGCTGACGATCACGTCGGGGTCACCAGTATAGAGGCATGAGGAACAGAGTGTAAAGGTCACTCATCCTCCATAGAAAAGGAAGGATCCTCCGACCAGACGGGTGTTGTGTCTGGTGGGCTACTGCCCGACGGTTGATGTTGGGACGTTGTTTATAGGTATACTAGTCGCGCGGTAAACTCTGGTTGCTCGATGCAGGATTTTGCGTGACGTCAGTGTGATGCATTCGCATGTGGCAAGGTAGATATGCCGCCACAAATCTATGTTGGTTTTTCTGCAAAACTTTTAACAGTTCTGACCATGATATTTGGTGCCATCAAAACACGCCGTGAACTGAAACAGTCAAAAGGTTAACTATTTATTGAATACACTGCCTTGACTTCATAAAAGTCTTTAGACAACCTACTGCAGGGACGATTTTAAATCGCATGCGACAGGAATCGACAATTTTTTGCGCGAAAACTTCTGTTATCATAATTATAGAACATCAGAAATGCTTTATCTCCTTCATTCTTGCGGTTTTCCACAGTGCTACCGATAGTAACTAGGCTGGGATGAATCATTCAATCATTTAAATAAACTCCTCAATCATTTAATCAAAGATATAGTGAAAAAGTCGTTTCGTTTCGAGAGTGTTGAATTCAGTCCATAGAAGTATTTACTAACTAGGTATATATATAATACTACTATGTAGATCGCCGAAATATAGGCATAACGCCAAAAAATAACCACCTTCCCAATAAAAACATACATGACACAATCGTGCTAAAAATCGCAACTACGACAGACAAACCTTGCCTATCTCATTCCTGTCGTGCCGAACAAAAGTCGCCTACTATCACGGCAAAGCGTGACGAATCGTGAATGGACGTCATGCCTGTATCCTTGGCAGTTTGTGAAGGCGTTATACTAGGATCATGATTATATTAGCTTTCACTTGTACCTGTTTAAATGGGGCGCATAACTTGATCTGTGAAAGACTTCTCTATTGTAACATCATCACCCTCTTGCCCTATCCTAATTTATTTGGGGTCGGCGTAGCAAGTCTCATTCTTCGTTTCTATGTTATAACTTATAATCCTATAAAAGGCTCCAACGCTGTCTATAGATTTTAATAATAATTACGGATTTACCACAATCTACTTAGAAAAACCTGGCAGGATCTTTCACAAGCGGAAATTATGTCTACCGTACACCATACTAAACCGTATAAAGTTGTTACAATATGAACAGATAGACCTAGACATGATAAAGTCAAACTCAAATCGTCTATATCAAATAGGCACATAAAAGGCACTTTTGAACGTCAAAATATTATGTCATCATCATCTTCCTGCCCTTGTCCCATGTTACTTGGGGTCGGCGCAACACGTTTTCTCTTTCCATTTTCCCCTGTCAAAAGTCACGCTGTCATTCACTCCCTTCTCTTTCATATCATTCCTCACACAATCCATCCATCTTTTCTTTGGCCTTCCTCTCCCTCTCCATCCATCAACATTTATATTCATCACTCTTTTAGTCACATGCGTTTCCTCCCTCCTCTTCACATGTCCATACCAAGCCAAACGATTTCCTTTCAGCTTTTCTGTCACTGGCGCCACTCACTTTCAAACGTCAAAATATTATATAACTATATTTAAATATACCTAGATTCCTTGACTTATGAAAGTAAAGCATACAGGACTAAAAAACAAACTACTTGAAAGCTTAATGAATTGCTATCGGCTGAAACCAGCCGAACAAAACAATCAGCAGTCGGCACTTAAATCCAAAACAACAATTTCTCAAACAAAATACTAACTATCAAATTATTTATTACGTAAAAAGAAGAAACGCTTCATCCAGACCAAGATACCATGTCCGATGCTTTCATTGTACAATAAACAGCATATAAACACAAGTGGTAACACCTGCTACAAAGACCGCCTTTACTGCTACGAAATAAAGTTGCTCTCAAAGTAAGTTTTTTGCCACGAAAGTGCGGTTGACTGTACAGACCTACTAACAAAACTGACGCATCAAAACTAATTACACACTTTCGCGCTCAGAATTAACGAAACGGAAATGAGATGAAAAATTTGTTAATTACCAAGGAAAGTGAACGAAGTTGTTTTTGATTGTGTTCGTAAAAGCTGAACGGTGTGAGCCGTCCTTAAATCTGCTAATCTGTTGCTGGAGATAAGAGAAATTTCAACAATACTAGGTATTTCGGAAGCAAATGTGTTTTCTTGAATGTGCCGAGGCTTGTATGACACACGATTTAGGTAGGTATGTGGCGGCATATCTACATCGCCACATGAGAACGCATCACACTGACGTCCTGAAAAATCCTGCATCGCGCAATCAGAGTTTACCGCGCGACTAGTATACCTATAAACAACGTCCCAAAATCAACCGTCGGGAGGTTTTATTTTATTTGGGTTTTTAGGTTGTATATATTATAGTACTAGTCGCGCGGTAAATAAACTCCTCCTCATGCCTCTATACGTCTATAGGTACGTGTTTATAAGCTGCAAATTGGGAACGTTTATATCAAAGGCTCTCTTCTCAAGTCTGGAGTGAATAGGATTCTTCTAGGCAAGCGTGCATCATCGTCACCCGCATCATTGCTTACCATCAGATAAGAGAGAGTTCATTCGCGACCCTATTGACAAGCTAAAGTAGCGCAGGAACTCCAACAGCCAACCCTTGTATTACTTCCACCCTGACCATTCTATCATAGTTTACTTTATTGCTCATTGTCATCTGCCTAGCTTTTTCCCAAATTTTGGCGGGGTCGCTTCCAGTCTAACCTAACCTAACCTTTTTTTTTTGGTGACGGGGTGGAAATTCTCATGGATGTCCTCTGCCCTGGGGTGGGCAGAAGGGTCTGTCAGACTCTTACTGACTAAAACCACCCCGGTGTTCCCTCGCACACTTGCACCGTGGGCTGCGGGGGCACTTAAGCACTCTTCAACGCAGCCCCCGACTGGTGCCAGCCCGCGTCTGCGGGCTCCGTCTTGTCGAGCGAGGGGAGTGAGGAGTTTGACTCCCCCCGCGACGTCTAAGAGGGGCCTAACCTAACTAACCTAACCACATGCATGCTATAGCTGAAAGATTAGGTGTGCGAATCACGTATAGGTTCTTATAATGCATCGAGTAGCTGGTGCATGATTAGAGTCTCCACGGTGTCAAGCTTCAGTATTTAATATTGTAAAATATTGTATTGATAAAGTAACAGAATACTCTTCATGATTCCTAAGAGGCAAAAGCCGAGGACAATGAACGTTCCATAAAAGTCAAGAGCAACACAACAATGACGTTTTAATAATTAACAATAACATTGCAACACACAATAATGATGCTAATGAAGTTGTAAAAAAGACATCTACCGGAGTGGCTGACCCATCGAAAGAAACAGTATCTAATCGCATAATAAACAATACTATTCAACGTTTGGTCCAAGGCGTAAGCAACAGTGATTCGAAAATCTATGTTTTCAACTTTCACTCTTACTTTTTATAAAGATAATTACAAGCTATAATGACCATTATAGAACAGTAAATAAGTAAATAGAATTAATAGACTGAAATGGCGATCGATTGATAATTGATTCATCAATTGATTGACTGCTGTTGTATCTTTCTCTCTTTCCATAAATGACTGCTGATCTAACTGTGGAACTAATAGATAATTTAATAAAATCCATAAGATCACCATTATTGGATTCTAGAGTGAAATCATAATAATTGTTAAGTTACCATATCTAGTAAATAGTCCCTTAAGCATTCACAGAGATTGCGTCAATTTCAGTAGATTACTTGTAAAGTTAATTCTAATATAGAAAGACTTATTGTCTACCGATATATCTGATAATTCTGATCATAGATATATGAACTATTTCTACGGTTCTGATGCAAGTTTTATAGACACTTGGGACATCAAATACAGAAGGTGGATTTGCCTTCATGCCTGTCATCAAAGCATGTTTAACAGCTTATGTGTATGCCCTTTATTTTCCCACATTAAATTACTCTCAGCTTTATTCCTCGCTAATATGACTTTAATGCACCGCCATCGCCTTTCACTTAAACAACAATTAGGTCCCGTTTAATCGGAAAACTTCGTGCGAAAAGCATCTATTGTCAAAAATAACGTGTCGAGGTTGCGCATGACCAATGGCGGAGAGACAATAGCTTCAGCTAATAATATTTATAATGCAAGGCTGGACGGGAGTCGCGTGGAGAATTCACACTTCCTACCAATATTAGTTTGTGTTTTACGTTAGGTAATATTTTCTCCTGTTTGTTGGGGTCAACTTTTCTATCATAAAGATGTTGTTTAAGTGCCCGTAGCATGTCTAGACAAGTTTCATTTAGCTAGTTTGTCCCCTGACTTTACTTATTAAACAACCCAGTAGGTAATCTAGGTAGGGTTACTAATGGCCTATTCCTATAATTTACGGACCGTTATTGGTTAAAATTAAGACTCTTGTATCTTTACCAACAATGAAGCAAAGACCTCAGCTTTGCATAGTAGACCATATGGAAGTAGCTATCACAGATAAAATTAGATTACGAATCTATTTATATGCCCAGTTTGGCAATAAAAAGTGCTACCATTGGTGAGCAAAACGATTCGTTTTTTTCTATAGGAACCGAGCATAAGACATCAACACCTTAAGAGCGTTTACGACGTACGGGATTTCATACAAACTTTCAAGTCCTTGTTTTTCGAAATTAATTAACAGATTTTAATGCAACTTCATACGCATTGCGAACCTCATTTTTGTCTAGAATGTTTTAATAATGAACATAAATAATAATGTTTAATATCTTTGTTAAATATTTAAAAAAAAATATTTGTGATCACCTCAGTAAATAGCAATAATTTTAAAAAGTAACTGAATTTTATTTCATTTTTCATAAAAAATACGTAAGTTTGTTCTAGATATAAGAGTCCATGTTGAATATGTCTTGCTTGGGGCCATGTTAGTCATTTTTAAATAGGGAAGAACACTGTAAACGTGCCAGACAGCACACTGCGGTCACTTGAATTTGATGCTTCGGTGTCAATCACCGGTGGCTGACATGCCAGTTAACATATACACGCTAACTACTACTATAGGTACTATACAAGGTGTAACTTGAATAACGCACCACCTCTTAAGGGATCGTTGTACTGATCACTGTGAACAACTTTTACTATGGGACCAAACGTGAAATCGTGAAAAAAAATCAGATGTTACCTACATTTTGGCGAGTCATGCGAACATAAACGTAGGGAACAGCTAATTTTTTACGCGATTTCAGGTTTGGTCCCATAGTAAAAGTTGTTCATAATGATGAGTACAATAACCCCTTAAGAGGATGTGCCTTATTTATGTTACATCTTGTATAAGTTACGCTACATATTGAGTTAACTTCACTAAACAAATGATCATCATGATTATTGTTCAATAACGTAAGGTACAGTCGACCTCGTTTTTGATTTACCACCCTAGGTTAAATGTCACTTGCACGTCATAAAACGACCAATCTACTTATCTATGTGGCAGATAATTTCAACCACAAGTTTCAATTTCCTCGGAGTTGTTGTCAAAAAAGAGGCCCACTCCCTCTCACCGAGAGGAGGCCCGTGTCCCAGCAGTGGGAACATTATAGGCTGATTATACAGGGTGTATCAGAAAGATGTGGTCAAAATTAAGGGTGTGGTATAGACCATCAAACTAACCAACTTTCTCCATGGGACCAACATTGTAATCGCGAAAATATAATCAGTTGTCCCATACATTTGGGTGGAGTAGGTATTGAAGTTTTGTATGGGACAACTGATTATTTTTTCACGATTACGAACCCATGGAAAACGTTGTTCAGTTTGATGGTCAGTACCACACCCTTAATTTTGACCATACCTTTTTGATACAACCTGTATGTTGTCAAAAGTAGTAATGCAATTACGAGGTGGTCTATCTCATAGTTTCTACTTCCTCCCTAATTGTTTTGTCTTGAAAAGAAAAATAAACTAAACCTTCTTTCTTAAATGTATCTATGATATGAACTAAACGCATGTTTCTTCTTTTGTTACAGGATCACTCAAAGCAGCTATTGGAACACTTAACAGAGTCTGAAAAAATATTCCTATTTGGTGCCAACCCTAACGGTGAGTCGTAGTTGGTTTAGTTAAATCTCTCACAATTACACTTAATTAATTTTAATGGAACTTAAGACTATTACAGATAATAATCGAGTCAATAGTCTTTTCTATTTAGTGCTCGTTGCAACATATTTTCAAGATCATGTATTTTTGCTGTACTTGTATCATTTGCAAAAGAGCCAAATAATAATAACCTATGTTATGTCGTGGTGGCCATTAGGTACTTAAGAAATGTGTTGCGTTATTTTATTTATTATTATTTTTGGCCATTATTATCCGTGGCATTGCAAAGGTCTCTTCTCATCTGTTTAAATAATTCTGTCGCCATAAACAACAAAAGTTACTGCCGTCTTATAATTTATTCAACTCATTTTACACCTCATAAAGTTTTATAAGAACTTAGCATCACCATCATGAGCATTAAGGCTCATGCAGACTGACGCGATGCGACGGCGCGCGGCGCGACCTACTACTACTTCTCTAGTTTGCGAGTTTGCTTATCAAACCACAATTACGAAAGAAAGTAATGACTTATGCGTATGAGTAGAATACTAATAATCAAAGAAAAACAGAAAGTATGCTGCTTACTATACCGCGAAAGCTGTTAGAGCTCAAATAAGGTAAATTAAAGGTGTCGACAGGCCATGAGAGAAACCACTTTTTGATACACAAGCCGTATTTGTCAATCAAGACTTTAGAGGTCAGTCTAGACTTTAGAGGAGAAACTGTAGTCTGAACAAATCATTGATGCCCGGTTTCTGAGGTTCTCAGATCAACTCTTAATACTATTAATTCAACTTAGTTATCTATTTGATATAAAGATACGATAAAGCTATTTTATTTTGCAAATACAGTAGGTACATGGTGATACAGACAATAGGTTCAGCCATATTTTACAAGTAGATATGCAAGTTTCAAAATTATAAACTAATCTAGGTACTAAACAGTATAAAATACGTCAAATTGCTTAGCGTGATCCTCCGTTATATTGACAATAATAAATAGATATTATATGGTTTTTGAAATAAAAATTTTATGGAACCGTGTTTTCGTCAAACATAGTGCCTACGTAATATGTTTGACGAAAACACGGTTCCATAAAATTTTCTCGACAGAAAAAAATGACAAACCAAACCGATCAATAAACGGCTAGTATTAAAAAAATACTTCAAATTAGATCATGAATTGAAAACATTCATGATCTAATTTGAAGTATTTTTTTTTATTATGAAAACTAATAAGGTGCACTGGGGTAATTCCAAAAAGGGTATATTCCGAAAATCCATAAAATTCTCTTCTTGGGGTAATTCCGAAATACAAAACTCATGATATTTTGTGTAAGGGGTAAATACGATTGAAAAAGAAATGTAAACCTTTGGTCAAAGTACAATAAAGTCGATGTTTAAATAATTTCGGAATAACCCCAAGATAGTTCGTAATTTCCCGTAAACCAAAAAATTATAATTCAAAAATTCAAAATGCTCTATCTAGTGAATCCAACTACATATTTATGAATCTAATATATCCATTGGTTAAATCTTTTCATTAAGTTAACCGAAGTCGCTTATTAATGGCAGTAAATATGAAACTACTTTACATAACTAACCGAAATGTAGACCTCTAGACATCTCGTAAAAATTCCCGTCGGAATTACCCCAGTACACCTTAACTGAACTAAATATAAAGCAGATACTATGCTTTTTATTTTTTTTAAATTACCATTATTTTCACCGTAAAAAGAAATTACCTAAACTATCGGCGCTCCTCCCTGCCGCCCAGCACCCCACTCAGTCCAAAAACAGTGTGCGAGCGAGATAAAGAGTGAATTTGAGCTGAAGTATTATGGACTCTTAACAAACGTAACAAAAACACCAAGGATTGAGAAAATACATTTCATAACTGAATGTTCAGAAAAGCGATATGGAACCAATAGCACTTTGAAGCATTAAAAGCTGATTATGCTTATGCGTGCTACGTCAGAAACCGATCATCTTACAAAAAAATACTTGTGAGAGTTCCATAGGGTATCGCAATGGGCGGTCTTATCGCTAAAAGCGACTTTTACAGACAATTTGTGGTGTTGCTCCTCATATGTTTGATGTTCTATGTTCTATGAACAGTAGTGACAGTTCTATGAATAGTAGTGATGGTCTTTGGTGTGGGCTACACGAAACACACTCAGACACTAAGAGGCTATTTTATGAAATTATCCAAATACGTATTTTCTTTCCAATTTCAGAAGCACAATTCGAAGTAGCACATCTCAAGCAGCCAAAGCGTCGTAAACGCTCACTCTTCTACGACGATCAAGACCTAGTCGGGCTGAAGAAGCATCTAGACATAAAGCTTAGCCCCAGAAACAGTTTCCTAGACCCCCAGTTCCTGCTAATGAGAAGGTGGTCCAACAACACGGAGGCGGTGCTGGACCATACTGATGAGGAGGTGGATCTATGTTATTATAGGAGTGATAATGCAGCCTTGTATGCTTGTGATGATGTGGTAAGTCTAAAACTGCTAAAATAGAAAGAATGGGTGTGCGTGAACACCATAGACCACTTTAGAATTTCATCATCAGATTCTTTTTTAATACCAAACCTATTGTAGTAGGTATCTCTAAAGAATTTTAATAAAGAAAACGTAATAAATTCTACACACAATAAGCAGTAAAAGCTGTTGTTACATACATCCGTTGTTTAACACGTAGGTAGTCATCATTAGTGTCCGAGATTTCTAGGCCGAAGAAATTTTAATACCCAACAATTAATTCTAGACACAATCATGAGAAATTTTAATAGCACTTTCATTTCATAACTTCTTCTTTTACAGAGAGGCTTAGTCAGATCTAATGACACATACTACTTTATACATCCACTGCCAGACAGATTTCACGATGACCATGCGAAAGCACATGTCATAGTCAAAAAACAAATAGATCAAGTCAAAGATGAAGATGACACGTGTATAGAAAGAGAAAATATAATTCCTAATGAACCAGCACCAGTAAAAACATGGTCAAAACACAGAAGAAAACGAGAAGTACCAGTCAATGATGTAAATAATAATTTAGAAGGATTCAAAGTTAATTTAGCGCATAGAAATAAGACTTTAACAGACTTTATACAGAAACTAACGAGTGGAGTTAACAGGCAACGACGAGCAATACTACCAGCAGTGTTTGTGGAAACTGCAGTATTCGTAGATAGAGACTTATACAAACATATGACAGTTAATTTTCCTAAAGACACGGAGAGAGAATTAGTGAGATTTGTACTGGCTATGATTAATGCAGTACAGTTGATATACCACGACCCTTCGTTAGGAAGGCCTGTGAACTTTATACTCAAACGACTGGAGATTTTGCATGAAGACCCGGCCAATCTGAAAAGGCCGCATGACATAGATAGATTTCTCAGTAACTTCTGCACGTGGCAAAGACTGGAGAATCCTCCGGGCGACAATGATCCGTTGCACTGGGACCATGCACTGATATTGACTGGATTGGATCTGTACGTTGTCAACAAGAATGGGAAAGTCAGCAGTCAGGTTGTGGGTAAGTAATAAAACTTCAATATACAACGTGGAGACAGCAATACGACAATAAATGAAAATACTGGCAATACTAACGCGTAAGAGTATTTTGAAGCTATCAAATAAATCCTAAAATCGAAAAAAAAGTGACTTTTTCAAACAAACAAAATAGTAGTGATGCGCCGATTATGGGTTTTGCCGATCTTTGACTAGTTGTAGTGACTAAAAGATTGGATATATGTATTTGATTGAATTTTTGTATGCAAACTGGGAACGTCATTAGATATACGCAGTTTAATTATTTATTGTCATATTGTCGTCTCCACCTTATATATATTTTTAAATTAAGTGGAGGCCTTTCAAAAACGATCCAAAGATGAGCGATATTTGTTAACTTTAGACCGCATAATTGAGCTAATCGGGGTCCGATTCAAAATCACTGGTAATCGAAAAATGAGGTCGTAAGACCACAGAAAATTGGTTAAATTAAGACAGGGGTTCCCAAACTTATTTTGTCTACTGCCCACTTTGAGAATGAATTATTTTTTAGCGCCCCCATTTTTTCACCTACTTAAAAACCACTACCTAGATGAAATTATAAATCGCCCCCTGAGCCTCTGTAGAGGCTGCAAAAAAAAAGCAAAGGCAAAGGAAAGGCTGAGGAAAAATGGGGGCGTTGTGTACAACGCCCCATTTTTTTTTCTGGGTCTCTTACGGCCCACCTTTAGGCCTGCAGCGCCCACAAGGGGGCGTTATCGCCCACTTTGGGAAAGGCTGAATTAAGACGATTCGATCATCAGCGAAAATGAAACGTCTGGGAATGCAGTTGGTTGTGGCATGTTTAATAGTGAAACCCGTATGAATATGAAGATAGTGACTACCAGGCACTTTAATTTAAACATTTTCTAACATAATAATAGCTACTTATTATTGCAACGATAATATAATTTTAAGTAGTTTATAACGACTCAATAATACGCCTATAACTTTTGTTATTACGATTCGTGACGCTTTCATCAGGCATAATGCTCTACATCCAATTGATGTGGCAATGATGTATTTATATGTATTTATATATATATTAATATTTTTTAGTGTAACATTTTCTGGTCAAGAAAACCACAGGAATACAAAAGCTGTTGGATAAATCTCAATACAAAGCGTATTTATGAATTTTGAAATGAAAGTCACCAATGTCACCATTTTGTCCCTCGGCTTTTCATCAAAGCGCCACTGACGCGCACCTTGAACGCACTGAATGACACGGCTGACAGGATCGATTTATTTTCATGCTCTCTGAATGAATTCACAAAAATAATATTGTATGTGTTATGTTATTTAAGATAGTTTAATTAAGGACCGCGCATACCGCATTAGCAATTTTCTGTAATTATAGCAGGGTTTGTGATAAATAAATAATCTCAAGAGCTGGCGTGCAGCTTGCCGACAATTTTAATACACAGGTTAAAAAACTTGAATTTTCTTCCAAAAAAGAAACCAATAATAGAACATTTGTTATGTCCACAGGGTTGGCGCCAGTAGCTGGAATGTGTACCGTCACCAGTAGCTGCACTGTCAACGAAGGAAGGCACTTTGAAAGCGTCTACGTCGTCGCGCACGAAATCGGACACAAGTAAGTTTACTTCTTTCCTAACAACATTCTAGCGACTGGGAAATTTCTGGCAATAAAAACTCAAACTTAAAACCTTGTTTAGCGCTAATTCATTTTCAAAATAAGCTCCAAGCCCTTAAGTTTGAGTTTTATCGCTTAATTTCGCAACCATCAACCTACAGCTCAACGTTATTAAGGGCTGATTTAACCAAAGTCAGATATATTTTATCCGCAGAATAAAATTGACGTCTAACAGTTTTTGTACGGAAAATGTGTCAAAAATTAAATATTTATTCGATGGATTAGACTTATACTAGGTATAAAAGTTTGGTTGAATTCGCCATGTAACACACGTCTTATGATTCAATCGAACTTGCTTCCTTATAAGGCCGCGTCCTATTTAAAATCAATCGTCGGTCGCGCGAATACGCGATCGGTCGCGTGCTTATGTCACTTTTTGTTCGGAAAACCGGAAAGCGCCCTCTGTCGCCGCGACCACTCCTTCAGGTTCACCGAACAAAAAGTTCGAACGATCGTGTATTCGCGCGACAATCGCTTGTAAAAAGGACCAATGTTCTTTAAAAAAAAAAAACAGTTCAGTGATCATAATTTAGTTAACAGACGTCCTGTCTGCAAAACATCATTAACAAAACTATATTTAACTGCATAAGTTTCTAAATTTCAGCAATCATTGTGGTTTCCATTCGATTGGTTTGCAATTGCCAATTGGTTTATATTTTTAGAGCATTTCGACACAATAGAATTGTCAGAATTATCTCTTAAAAGTGAGCTGAGCTGTGTAAACTTGCCAAGTCAAGCATGAACATCTCTTAAATCGGGATGATGACTAATATAATATTAGAAATGTTCGAACAAATAATGTAAATACAAATAAGGTATAGTAAAATGGGATAATCGAAAAAATCTGTAAAATCGATGGAAATATGGAGAAGCAAGGGATTATTCCGGTCCTTGTCGCGCGGTACGGACAATGTATGACGCTAGTATGAAGTTACAGAGTCATGACGTCACTTCTGTGACAGTGCCGTCTTTCTTTAGCAGTTATTTTAAAACCTTTATAAGTTAGTAATTTTTTAAGGTTTTACACTTTTTATAATATTGTTTTCACTATTTGCAAACAAATATTTTTTAGAGTTTAAAATAAAAACATTGTCATCATCCTTATTCTGTAATAGGTACTCAGGTAATTGTTCTAAAATACTTAAGTAATTGCGAAGATCGATTGACTAAGCACAGGCTCATCTGATCTTTGACCTTGCTTAGCATCGTGAATTTTAGATAACCCTATTACCAGAAGCGCCTGCGCAGCTATGGAAAATTGTTTGTTTACAGTTATGTCACGATGCGTGATATAATTTAAATTACAGATGACTTGCAGCTAAGTTATGTCAAGTTATTCAACTGAAAGGCTCAACCTCAATGATGATAATTGATTTGATTGCTATTAGAATAATTTCGCTTCGGGTTTTAAATCTACTTTCACAATTACGGCTAGATTTAAATGATCTCATAATCTCTGATTTAGTGTATTCTTAATTGGGAATAATACGCTTAGTTAAAATACTTTTAAGCAGCAGATGGACACAAGCATCAATTCCGGCTACCGTTGAACCTCAATTATCTTACTTTTCAGCCTGGGTATGCGACACGACGGACCCTTAGCCGACAATGGCTGTGACCCTAGCGCCTACATCATGAGCCCGACCCTCGGCAGCGGCAAGATCACGTGGTCACAATGCAGCAAGAATTACCTGCAGAAGTTTCTGGAGTAAGACTTTTAATTTCTATCAAGGCGGCAGTGGCGCAGCTACAATTATGATTAGAGGGAATCCGAAGAAAAAATTGTTTAGTTCTCATAAACTCAGACAAAAAACTGTAGCTTTTTAATCTTATGATGTATTAAACATAATTATTATGTAATGTGATGTGATACACAGGTGTACCGTATTATTTGGCAAAAGTAGACATTAAGAAGAGTGGTTGTTCCAAAGGGAAGCCAATAGGAATCGGGTTGTATGAAGGCTGCGCCCCTGCAAGGCGGTCTTTGTTGACTTTCATATAATTAGCATTACAGCAGCAGTATAGGGATGATGCCTGGGTAAAAAAAAAAATGTATTTAGTCCGATAATAAAAAAATATTAGACACGTATTTTTGACTTTGTCATATTTAATAATAAATGACAGATAAAACGCATTAATTAGGGGCTCACGACCTTACAACTGAGTATAAAATCTAGCAAGGCGTGATGTCATGCCACATTTTAACTCAGTGTATAATGTATCGCCATAATCTTTTGATTACTAAAAAAAAATACGTGTCCAATATTTTTTAATAATCTACCTGACGGATAAAAAAAATTGTTTTGTCATCGTCCATATTACGTTAACAGCCTGCCAAAGAAACCGCTCTTCTTTAAAAAAGTTTAGTAAGATTTCGACTATTAATTTTCTTTGTACCTGCTTGCAGCACAGTACAATCTCGATGTCTCCTGGACCACGGCAATTCCGCCGGTCAGTTGGATCACAGCGCAGAGGGCATTCTACCTGGAGAGAGATTTGATGCCGACCAGCAATGTAAGTATCAAAGACCCAAAATGTTCTATTTGGGGATGAGAAAACGAATGATTTTTCTCCAACATAACTAGATCATCAAACAGCCAGGAAAACGACTTAGGTATTCGAAAATAATTGAAACTCTACCAACTTTTGCATAGGGCAGAAATTGGAACATCTTAGGATACCGAATGCTGTATCAGCTGCTACCAGTCTTTAATATTTCATAACATACGAAAGAAGATCTTATAATAATGTTCTCCTTTCTGTTTCAGGCATGTTGAAATACGGGCGAGGCAGTCGTCACTCAGGATCCCAGAGTTTAGAGGACGTCTGCCGGGACCTTCATTGTCAGAGGGAGAGATATACGTGGACCTCACACCCTGCTCTAGAGGGAACGAGATGTGGCGACGATATGGTAAGCTTTCTTCTTTATCCATCAAACTTTTAAAACTGATCTCAAGATAATTGGTTAATGAAAGAGACAACAGAAGAGGAACATTTACCTAACAGCATTAGCATTATGTACCATGGGAGAAACGAACATCTATACACCGTAAGGACTATTCATGCTTGCAGCGCTCGGCCGCTATAGTAACGCTTGCTAACCGATGTGGTCATCGTGTGCACGGGATTTTGTTTTCAGATTGGTCACATGTAAATTTCCTCGATAGTACCAACGATTGTCAACTGCTGTCTTGTTAAAATTGTGTAAAAATTATATGTAATTTCATTACTATTATTGTATTTATTTTTCTTTATTAAAACTATTATTGTTTTTGCATGCTGTGTCTATCTCTTATTATTGTGCACTTGGCTTGTAGTATGATGGCTTGTGTTTAATGGGATTATAGTATTTTTATCTCACGAAGCGACGCGCGCTTTACTTGTGTCCACCAAGTGTACAAACACGCTGTGAATGTGTGCGTGAAGACGAGTAGCGTCGGCACATAACACACACACACACTTCCGACTTCACTATTGTCACGGACGGTACCGAGAGCTCCTGCGCTTATTAACCACAAATATAGCACGCGTCGTGTCGTAAGATAAAAATGCTGTAACAGTGTAACGATTTTAAATAGACCGATAAATAAATTAGTAGAATTAATTTAGACTACTGGCGAATCTAAAAACGATTGTGGGCGGCTGTTGGTATTTTATCTGCTAGCATTAAGATTCAGCATATTTGATACTGATCAGGAACTGGGTTTAGCATTATAGTAGGTACGACAAAACTAAAAGGCTCCGTCGGCAACATTCGTCAACCATGGTCACCTCCGAACTGCTTAGTGTGACTTGAGTTTAAACCAATGCATGGAAGTATTGGCGTTTAATAATTCCATCTTCATTCTCCCCAGTACTGCCGCGGCGGTGAGTGCGTGGAACGCGAAGGCTCCACCGTAGTGCGCGGCTCGTGGGGCCGCTGGTCGGGCTGGTCGGAGTGCGCGTCCGCCTGCCTCGTGGACGACACGCATGCGCCGGCTGCGGCCGGGGTCGCGGTAGCTACTAGGAGGTGTAATAGACCGAGGTCAGTCTGATGATGAAATATGATGATAAGGAACTGTCTTCTATCGGATAGACTATTACTGCAATACAAAGTTGTGCATAGAATTTATAGGATCTTAGCTGAAACAGATCCTTGAATAGTCTTTAGCACAACGGTTTTCAATGCCCCTATAACTGTCTTGTCTGTTTTGTTGTGTTGACTGCCTCGTTGGTCTAGTAGTCGCAAGCGTTACTGCTGAACATGAGGTCCTGGGTTCGATTCCCAAGTCGGGCAAAGTGTTATTGCGTTTTTCAATCTGGAATTTCTTAGTAGCAGTCTGGAGTCTGGATTTGTGTCCGGTAGATGGCAATAGGCTGCAATTACATGGGACTTAAAAACATAACTGGCGAAATGTGGGTGTTACTATAGGTACACCTCTGCCCAACCCTTCGGGGAAACAAGGCGTGTTTCTTTTGTTCTGTTCTACTGTTCTAGTTTCAAAGTCACCTTGGTCACCACAGGCTAACATCAAAAAGAGCAGCTCTCTAAGAACTATAATAATTCACAATAACTAGGGCATCACACTTGAAGTCTATGTTTTTCCTTACTTTTTCTTATGCTTGCGTGGATACGATCTACAAAATGGCAACATAATCTCATCGTGCAACTGCTTGAACTCTGTATCACGATCAACAATTATTTTACGTTACAGACATGACGACGGCAAAAATTACTGCGTAGGACACGACAAGAAGTTCCAGTCGTGTCATGCTCAACAGGTTAGTCAATCTCCTATTTAATCTCTTCCCGTTCTCGTTCTTGACTTTGATATTTTATAGATGTTCTTAATGCACCATTTTATTTTCCTAAATTTCAGTGCAGCAACGTGCCCAGAATGACTGTGAGAGAATTTGCTGATCAGATCTGTTTGAGAGCGCGTGATGTGGACCCCGATCTCATAGGAACTGGATTACAGAGAATCGATTCTGATGGTGAGTTCTTTAAGATAATAGTTAAGTAGCTTCTACTTAATAAAAACAAAAGCCGGGAGGTGTCGTGGGACACCCGGTTGGAACGAAGAGCCATCTAGTATGGTCTCAAGTTTCAAAAGTTTTGGTTTATGTTTTTAATACCAAGTTAAAAACTTACAAGATGTCTCCCTGTTAATGGCGTAACGCTTTTTCATTATGTCACATTTTCTGCCAGTTTACTCCCACCACAAGACGCGTCAAAGAACTTCGTTCCAAAAAATCACTCACTGACAGACAATACCCAGCCTAATGTTAAATAATATTGAATGATTTTCTATTCATTCAATATTATTTACCTAATCTAGAAGATATAGTAATTTAATTTATCTGATGGATAAATTTCTGTCTATGGACATAATGATTGTTTGATCTGTTGTTATGTTTATTGTCTGTGGTAAAAGGTTATTAAAAAAATAAAGACGTCTCTCTGGTGACAAGCAAGGCATGAATTATTTCATTAAAAATACTATTAAAACCTATTAAAAATACATAAAAATTTAACACCTAAACCGCTGGGTAGCATGGAATTTTGCAAAAGAGTTCCTTACATAAGGAAGGCGAGCACTAAGCAAGGATTTTTAAAAATTCGTCCTCTAATGGGGTTAAATAGGGGATGAACGTTTTATGGCAAACCCATTGGGCACACGACTTATAAGAGTACAAGTTGCAACAGACCTTATTTCACTAGGGCAGAAATATGCAAAAAAAAAATCTAGATCCAGCATTATTAGCTGACCATACCTTCCTAAAAGTACATCAATCAAAACTGGAACGATATCGACACCCATTTCAGTTATTCTATCCATATAGATTGTACATTATTGCCAAAATATTTTCTTAATTTTCTGTCTTAGTTTACCTACTCAGTCATTTACTTTTGCTAGATGTAAGCAGCGCCTGCGCAGTCTGGTGCGACACTCGCGGCGGCGGCTACAAGTCTCGCGGCTGGAGCTTGCCTGATGGAACAGCCTGCTCCAATATGTCACCTATGTTCTGCATCAGCGGGACCTGCCAGGTAGCTTTCATTCTCGACCAATTACAATTCACTGCTAGAAAGACTTTCAAAAGCGGTGCCTATAAATCAGGAGTCACAGAGCGTATCAATCGAATTCATTTTCGCGCTGTAGTAGCATGGAACTAGGCAAAATTCTGAGGATACTTAAACAAATTCTAAAGTTTGTGTAAGTTTTTTCGTCATAACCTAAGAAAGTGGAAAGTTTTGCTCCCATTGAGACTTATGCCTGGATTTTTCATCTTCACGATATTATTTTCTTCCAGAAATTCACATGTTCATCAAGTTCTGACACCGAGTTCTCTCTAAAGCCAAGCGACTGCGAGTGGGAAGCCCTAAGAACTGCCGCGCCGCACACACCTCCGTAAGTAACTAATGCGGTTGTAGTTGCTACTCGGGCTCTAGGCGTAGTGCCAAGTTTGGGTGCAAAAAACGGTTGCAAAGGCAAAGACAAAAATCAAATCGTTTATTTCAAATAGGCACATAAAAGGTACTTTTGAAGGTCAAAGATTAACAAGAAAATAGAATTGATTCCAGTTGCCCCTTCCAAAAGGTAGTTTCGTATGGAGAAGAATGGGCAAGAATAGGAGAAGAAGAGAAGAGAATTTTGTATAAGCACATTTATTAAGTATATCATTATATGTAAAGACTAAAAGGTCATTGTGGTATGGTAGATAAACGACAAAAGATTTTGTTAGTTTTTTGCCTGGTGATTTGAACATTTAGATCATGCTATCGAAGCCTCAAAAGAACAAAAAGTGAGATTTAGTCCGCGTAACCAGCATTCACAAAGCTGCCGCTAAGCGTAGCGTCACATTGCATAGGAGAGGCAAAATCTAGAAGCTGCATGCTCGCCGAGACAACGGCTTAGAAATGTGAGACGCAAACAACTGGGTTGTCAATTACAAACCAATGGCGCAGGCCTGACGTCCCTTCATCACTTCTCTAAAGCACCTGTATCACTTATGCTGCGCTCCCATGGCCCATCGAGGCCTGCCGCGGCTCGTGCCGAGCATTCCCACGGATCATCCCATACATTCGATCGGACGGGCGACGACAGGCCACCGTAGGCCGACTGTTCCCACGGTCTGGCGGCCAGGCCTGGCGCGCTCTGGCCGATGAGAAAGTGGTCCAAGGGACCGCGGCATTACAGAAACCTGCGCATATTTTGACCCATCTTTCTTCCAGAGCAAAAACGTCCGGCACATGGCGACGGGCAGTGGGAGGCCAGTGGCGGCCCGCGTCGGGCTGCCACTACCACTGCATCTCTCCCGGCGCGGGCGTGCGCCTCGTGTCAGCCGCGCAGCGGGAGCGGCCGCTGACGAGTATACAGCTGTGCTCGCCTGATAGTAGACCCGACTCGGTGAGTAGACCAAAATAAACTCACTCTCTGATAGACCACGATTATAAGTTACCTACTCCTAAAATGTTCGTTGAAATTGACCTTTTGCAGCGACTATACAACCTCAAATTGACAAACGTGGATCTACGCTTGGCGTTATTACACATTTCTCACTATTATTTTGTAACATAACATAACATGACGCCTTGTTTCCCCGAAGCATTGGGCAGAGGTGTACTTATAGAACACCCACATTTTGCCAGTTATGGTTAAGTCCCATGTAATAGGGGGCGAGCCGATTGCCATCTACCGGGCACAAATCCAGACTCCGGGCTGCTACTGAGAAATTCCAGATAAAAAAACCCAATAACATTTTGCCCAACCTGGGAATCGAACCCAGGACTTCATGCTCAGCAGTAGCGCTTGCGACAGCTAAACCAACGAGGCAGATTATTTTGTTTAGTTTTAAATACACTCACATCACAATTATGGCCCTTTTGCAATTCTCCTCGTCGATATCTCACCAGATAATGACATTTGAAATGTAGTAAATGTTATATTAGGAGTCTTAAATGCTGAAATATTCATTTAAGATTTTCTGTTATATCAATCCTTTGACATCGTTGTTTTCAGGGTTGTACCCAAAGGAAGTCGCCGTACCAGTACGCGACCATGGTGTGCACCAAATACAAAGACAGAGTGAGAAGGTTATCTGGATTGGGAATGCAGATATCACCAGCTTTGGGTAAGAAAAGAATTCAATAACACTTGACTAAAGCCTACTGTAATATTAGGGGTAATAAAAAATACCTCTGGTATTGAAATATCCGGGGGCGCACGGCGTGTGAGTCGATGCCGATGGAACGTAATGTTGCCATTTTAAATATTGCATTTATATAAACATTTAGATATAAGTATTGTGTATTTATTTTATTTCTTTTTAAATTTAATTGCATGCTGCACCGGCTGACGTCATCACGTCAACGCCGGCTGTCGCTGAAAACCAGCGCTGGGGCTCTGTCTCGCATAAGGTCGCAGCATTATACTGAGCGATGGCCGTTTTGTGTGGATGTGACGCATATTTTTCCCCAACTTGTTTCTTTTTTGTGTTTGTGTTCTTTCTTTGCGTCATGTTTACTGCAAATAAACATATTTTCTTTCTTTCTTTTTCATTCAGGGGTAATTTTTTCATCTCAAAATACAAAAGACGATTGCTAACGATAAAGACGAGGGCATAATACCATCTTTAAACCATAACGAACCCAAAATCGGTCTTTATTAAAGTAGAAAAAAAAAACTATTCCATATAAGACAACTTTACTGATTGTACTACATACGTACCATTTTTGAATTTTTTAAACGAAACAATCATTTATGTACGACACACTTCTTTCTGGAATGCCCTATTTTTACTTGGAAAATTCTTTTTATGAACCATAAATGTGTTTTTTGTGAAATAGAAAAAATATTTAATTATGATTTTCCAATAAATTACAGAGGACCCCGACCGCCCCTGTCGCATAGCCTGTCAAGACGAGCGAGTGTCCCATCGGTTCTACTTAGTCAACGGGCACGAGGGCTGGTTCCCGCTAGGAACGTCGTGCGGCAAGAGAAACGCTTCTTATTGCATTAGTGGGAAATGCTTGGTAAGATATTTTAACAGCTAATCCTTATACAACATTTCAGGACCTATTTCCCAGTGTGTAGCACACTACCAAAGTATCTGATAAATTCAAAACTTGAATAGCATTTTTGCCTGACAATTTAACGCTTTCAACGCCAAAGACCCGGCTCCTGGGTTCTCTACAAAGTTATCGACACGCCAAGAACTCGCCTCCTGAGTCTTATAGATGAAACGTTGCTATTTTTGGGCACGCTAGTGATTATGCGTAAAAGTGTAAAAAAAAAAAAACTTATCATGAGGTGATGAAACAGTTCAGTAGCATCATTATAACAATATTGCTCAATACTACCAACAAAGCAACGGTATTTTCAAACTACAGCAGAACGAGAGAAAGAACTAGCATTGAATAACTCGCTAGCTGATATCAGGTTCTCGCCCAACCATGTTTTCCCAGTATTTTTTGTTTTTTAACCCTTTAACCGCCTACGACGGATTAATCCGACAAATATTTTCGTGTCCATTTCGCCAGGGTCGTATATTTACGACCAAATATCGTAATGATACAAGTTGCCCGGCGCTGGGGGCACGACAACTGATATGAAGTGGGGCGGTTAAAAGGTTAAGGTCACTTTGATTATGAACCAAAAGTTTTACAAATCCATTCGGACCACTCAAACGGTCTTTCAAACCCCCTACAAAGTTTTTATACTTGTTTAGGAATTCGGCCCCGACAACACGCCCCTCTCGGAGATGGTGTTCACGCTCCCCCTGCTGAACCGCAACAGTTACAACAGTTACATCAACAACAGCACCAGCCGCGTCACCTGGCGCACCTCGCGACATCGACGCAGCCTGAGGAACGAGAGGATCACTGTGAAGGCCACGCTCGACCAGAAGCATTTAGACGACATTATTGCGAGGCTCAATTTGACTAGTATGTAATCACCTTTTTTTTTTGCTAGTTCCAAAAATGGAGTCAACTTTATACAATTTAGAAAAAGAATTAAAGATAGATTGGTTCTTTTTTTGATTTTCAAATGATTACGGCGATTGAGTTAAAATGTGGCATGACGTCACGCCTTGCTAGATCGTAAATCGTGTCTAATATTTTTAAATTAACTGACTGACGGATTATTATATACAAGGTGTAACATAAATAACGCACAACCTCTTAAGGGGTCATTGTAATCATCATTATGAACAACTTTTACTATGGAACCAAACCTGAAATCGCGAAAAAAAAAATCTGTCGTTCCCTACATTTTGACGAGTTATGCGAACATAAATGTACTGAACAGCTAATTTTTTTTCGCGATTTCAGGTTTGGTCCCATAGTAAAAGAACTTTATAATGATGAGTACAATGGCCCCTTAAGAGGTTGTGCGTTATTTAAGTTACACCTTGTATATTACCCAAGCATCATCCTTCTCAATGTAAAATTCTAATATTCAGCTGAATCTGGTAAGACCGGAAACCGACCCCAACATAAACATATTATTGGGAAAAGGCTACGTAGAAGATCCTTTATGATTTCTGTTTAGTCTAGCCAAAACCCAGACAAGTAGAAAGTTAAAGATGTTTTTGATTTTTTTTTTTTTTTTTGCAACAATGAGAAAACTTGGTACAGGAAGGAACTCATTTTTACGAAAATAAATATACTTAACAGAATTCTTCAGTTTCACCCAAGTCAGATCAACATCAGGCAGAAACGTGATTTTTTTTCCAATTTGTACCTAATGAAAAACCTAAAAACAGTATCGGCAAATGAAATTGTCGAATCTGTAATAATTCTTCTGTGAACATTGCATTCTTTTTTTAAATTATTTACCTGAACTGTATACAGCCATTTGTATCAAACCCCTAACGAAATCAATTCTCTTTTCCAGACAATTTGACCGACCACATTACCTACTTCGACTCAATTCCAGAGCATATTGAGGTGGACTTCAACAACCCGATTCACATCGCACCAGAAGATACTCTACTAAGGAAGATACCGAGACCGACGTGGGACTGAAATTATGAAAATACTAGGTGGCAGTTAAAAGACAACTGTTGGACACAAGAACTTGGGATCGCCCATAAACTGCTACAGACTATCTTAGCCGATGGATCAATTTTATGAACGGTCTTGGCAAGACAACTTTTTGTTTAAGGTTGGGATTATTACTTGCAGTAAGGTTCTAGCTGACGAGACGGCTGCGGGAAGTCAGGATCGTCTCTAATCTGTGAATCTGGCTATCAAGTCTCATGTTAACTGTTATGATTAGTTGATCAACATAACAACAGCCAGTCAAATCACTTAACCCAATACTTGGAATCAGGTTAATTTTTAAGCTAGAAACGACGAAATAATCTTGAATGGGCTAATTTTTAACCTGAAGTTACACTGCCTTATAATGTGGAACCTCCACGAAACTTTACAAGAGTTGATTTATAAAAGTACACATTAAATAGTACATTTTTGTTTCTCAGATTCAAAACTAGGGTCTGATTAGAAATATTCAGGGGCATAATGAAGCGCCTGAAGACAAGCCAAATAATATGAAGAAAACTTGACTTTTCGACATAACAAAGTCCCAAGGCATTATATTATTGTTCGTTCCATTGCATAAACAAAACAATTGTGAATGGAATTTATACAAAAGTATCTATGAATTTCGTTCCTTTTGTAGCAATTTTAGGAAAAAAGTCTCACGACAATTTTAAGTTGTTAAAACAAATATAATTTTAAGTCATTGTACATACTTTAAGAATCATTGTGATCAATTTTAGTAATTTATTTATAGAGATTTTTATACCTTTATTTTTAAGTAGGTTTCAGCAAGTAAAAATAAAGTTTATTTTATACAATTGTACATGTTTTATTCAAAAGGCACTCATTTGTAACCGGGTTATCATACAAACTATTAGTAGCTTTAAATGTATACAGAATATTTCTTATGTATAAAGAAGAATATAAAATTAAACTAGTTGTAAACTGTAGTTTCGTTGTGTGAAAGTATCAAGAATTTATAGTCCAGTAACATTAATTTGCTGGTTAAACATTGGCTGCATTGTGTATATAGTAGCTATATTTGAGTTGATAATACATTAAACACTTATTATCAAATTATACATGTTTTTGCCAGTTTTTTTAGTTCCTTATAAAATATCGTTAGGAACTTTATCGGATCGGAATAGTGCTTACAATGCCATTAATATCAACGCGTTGCGGCGAAATTATGTACCTATACATAACATCCATAGTTATCAATATACTCCACAAGATTGTGCTAGAAACAGCTTATATTTATATACGATGTCAGTTAGTTGGATCCATTATGAATAAAGCTACCGTTTGCGTTCTTCAAAGCATGCAGAAGTCTGGCAGGATCTGTCAGGAACCATTGCCACAGCTTTCTGAGACACTGCTTATCTCCATTCTGGAAATAGTATAAAATAATATTAGCCGATGTTAGCGGAAGATTGCATGCTGCCAGGTATTTGGATCATAGTTATTATTAAGTAGGCGTGGAGGGAAAGCGTTGATATTTTACTAATATACAGGAAGCTAAGTCCACATAGCCCAAAGAATAGGAAATATGCACGTAATTATAAACTTATTCATTATTTAAATATACAATATATAGGAGTCCAGAAACAAATTCCTATTTTTTTACATTTTTTTCTTATTTTACAATTAATTATTTTATATTCCGTTTTTTTGGTGGAACGGAACGCAAACTCAAAACGCGCGCCTTTGACAATGCCGGAAGTGACGTAAAAAACTATATGAATAAAAATCTATTATTTGTGAAGTGCTTGAAATCTCACTAAGTAAGTACGTGCGATTTCTGCTTGAATAAAGCATAAAAAATAATTTAATTTATAATGTGATTTGGGGCTAAAAAAAAACCTAAAAAACAGATGTAAACAAAGCAGTAACGTGACAAATGACGTCACATCATGATCGCGACAGAAACGGACGTTTCGACTGTAGTAGACAATTGTTGAAGTTTCATAATTTTTTTGAGCAACAAACAGTAGTTGAATTTAACTTTTAATACTTTTCTTGGGTTTTAATTGCTGTATTTTATTGAATAAGTAAAAAAAAATATTACATGCATATTATTCCCTATTACCAAACTAGTGGCAATGGTTTATTGCTCGCACAACGGATGACCGATGAGGGTCTGGAGTAGCGACCGCGTACCGGAAGGCGCAGCGTTGGTAGGCCTCTCACAAGATAAGACCGATGACCTGTCAGTTTATTCTGTCAAAATGTCACCGTGAAATGACAGCTCATTTCACGTAATTTTTCGCGGTAAGACTTTTACAAAATAGATCGGCTGGTGAAGGTCACCGGAACCCGCTGGATGCGAGAAACAGACGATAGGTCAATGTGGCGATGGTTACGAAGGGCCTATGTCCAGCAGTGGACATTTTTCGGCTGATAATGATAATGGTACTTACGACAAAGTTATCAGAATTGATTATGCAATTACTCGATTTTGATTAAACATCTGTGCCCAGTCCGAGGCTACAAGGATTCCTTCCAACTTTTCTTTATGAGTGGAACGTTCAGCGAAACGTACGCTCGTCTTCGGATTCCTCAAAGTAATTGGGATTGGGATTTTAACTTAAAAAAAAAACGGTAAGACTGTTTTGGTCGAGCCAAATTTCGGCTCCTCCGTACGGGCTAAGTGCCCAGCCTGTGAGTTGTAGTGAAATAATCAGTCGACCTACGATCAGACCACACTACACCTTGTGAACCTGTCCCTGTTCGGGCGCCATACTGTGGCGAAATAAAATTAAAGAAACTCACACGCCGCTTGTGACTATTACCTTAATGCTTGTGAAGAGGTGACTAGCGTCTAGAACCTTCTTGTCGACAGTACCCATGTGTTGTCTGAGTGTGTGAGCGAGTGTAGCTACAGTGCGGTCCGAGCTGTTCGGCTGGCGAGTGCAGCCGTCCCAGATGTAAGCGCGAAGAGACTGGGTTGATTGTTTACTGAGGATTTGACACAAGATGATGGTTATTACAACAAGTTTGCATGAAATAACGCTAACATAAATAATGAAATAATCTTCTATACAGGGCATTTTTTAATCGCTATCCAAATTTTCGCAGGGTGTTCTACCCATGAATACGAACAACTTTCACTATGGGACCAACTCTGAAATCACGAAGAAAAAATCAGCTGATTCATACAAAAGTTACTACTAGTTACCTACTCGACCAAAATGTATGAAACAGCTGATTTTTTTTCGTGATTTCAGAGTTGGTCCCATAGTGAAAGTTGTTCGTATTCATGGGTAGAACACCCTGCGAAAATTTGGATAGTGATTAAAAAAATGCCCTGTATATATAAAAATGAATGTTTGTATGTTTGTCTTCTATGCGTTCCAAAACCATTGATCAGATTGTGATGAAACTTTGGTAGGGTCTTCTGAGGGCGGCCACGAGGGTTTCTGCTCCAAAAAATTACAACCAAACACTCTTTTAGATTTTGTGGCATTGCAACGCATGTAGTTACAACAGCTAGTAATCTACAAAAAATTGGTTGTGAATTTTCAGCATCAGAGTTTAACGAGCGCTGTCACTTCAAGGTTTCGAGTCCCAAACTAGATTATTATAACTTAAAGTAACAACTCCTTAGTTTGTTATGTGTTGTTTGTTCTCAGTAACAACCCGGGTCTGGATTTGTGCTCGGTTTATGGCAATAAGCTCGCCCCCTATTACATGGTACTTAAACATAACTGGCGACACCTTTCACCAGTTATATTTAAGTCTCTGCTATAGGTACACCTCTGCCTAACACTTTGGGGAATACAGGCGTGATGTTATGTTATGTTGTGTTAACAAACTGAACGCTAATTATGCGACTTTCACTGACCAGAGATCGTTTACAAATAAACGCACACCATGTTACGCAGTCGCCTAGAAAACACATTGAATCTCTACCTAATAACTTTTCGATCAAATAATAAAAGATTTTCAAAAATACTCACAATTTCTCTGTCATATCCTCCTTCCTCCTATAACCATCATCAACAGTATCCTTCAACTCCTTCACCTGGTGCTGCATCTCATGGTACAGCTTCAGCAGAAGACTGGGGTCACCCGACTGCGCACCAAGAATGTGTAGTAACGCTTGCACCAGTACGTCTGAGGTTTGGAGCTTTAGCTCGCAGGAATTCTGTTCTGAGCATATCTCGTTCATTGAATTCTGAAAATAAAAATTTTTAACAACCCACGGTTTATACGGCTTGACAAAACATCGACATTTCTTTACTTAGTAAGTAGTAGGGAGGGTAGGGGGTGAGAGGGCTTGTGTGGGAAGGGGGGGTTAGGTAGTGGTAAGTTTAATATGTATTATACCTGTTTACGTTTACCGAAAATTGACACGTAAAAGATTAGGAGCTATTGACGTGCAAATGAAGTTAAGTTTGAAGTCATGACACTATTCACTTCATTCAGTCATTCATGTATTAAATCATCATCATTAACATAATTTCTGCCGAAAGACTTTCAGTGCCGTACATAGACCTCCCTCAAGCATCGCCACATCGACCGGTTCTGTGCTTCTCCCAGTGGAGTCCTGCGGCCTTCACAAGATCGTAGGTCCACCAGGAAATAGGAAGGAACCATCAGCAATAAAGTTCAAGCAATCGATATCTATCTTGCGTTCGCAACTTATGCAAACAACAAACAAATATGTGTTTTTGGAAAAGTAACTTCAATATTTACACATTAATTTTTCTATATAATAGTCATTCTAAAATTAACTTAATTTACACTAATGTAAAGTTGATATAAGTGGTGTCAGTTCTATTTTTTTTTGTATTGGAATACATATTTAATTAAAAATAATTTAAGTACTTACAATTCTACTGATCACTGCGCTAGCGTCGGCGGTGGCGTACTGTCGTAAGTGAGCCGCTAACTGTAGGAACTCTTGGACTGAGCGCAGTTCGTGTCGTAGTGCGCTGTATACGATGCGGTCTAGGCAGAGCGCGCGGTTCGTCGTTTCTAGAAGGTGGGACAGGTCGGCGTGGATCTGTCTGTAAATAAGAAGATACAATGAATATTAGTAAATATAAAATAACTCCATTATATCAATCTTGCAACGTTGTGAATCTGCTACACGGAAATACAGGGTAAATGTCTAGATTTTGCTTTGTCACTAATAAGCTTTCAAACGTCAAACTTGGCCGTTACGATAAACTAGTTTAGCTGTTCCCAACTCTCAATGCGAATTTCAACAATGAAACCGAACACGATCAGCATATTTAAATCGCGTTCAAGAGGTATCAGTGACATTATTGTATGGAATATTGACACTGAGAGCTCTAAAACGCGATTTAGATGTACTGATCGCGTTCAGTTTCATTGGTGAAATTGGTCCTCAGCGTGATACAGTTTGACAACGTTCAAATGTTCCACCGTTTAATTTCGGCAAAACCTAACTTTGCCGAATTAAATGTTGGACCGGTCGGTCCAATAAGGGAGTGACGGAATTAGTGCGTCAATCTATAATAATTTAGGTGGGAATATAAATCAATTTCTATAGGTCGATTGTCACATTTTATTTGCTATATTTCGGTTTTTCCGAAGATAAACGGTGGAACCTTTGAACGTTGTTTAGATAACTGTAACTATAGCATAAGCGTAATCGGCCTATGCTGTTCCTACTGCTGGGACACATTCCTGCTCTCAGTGAGAGGGATTAATAGGTCTATAATATTTTTTAAATTGCGATTTTTTTTCTGCAGTGGTCTTCAATAACCAACCAACCAGTTAATGTCCAAAAAGGCCGGACTGGCTGTTCACAAGGGTGTGGCAAAAGAAGCATGAAAGTAGAATAAATGCTGTGGAAATGCGTTCCTTGCGAAGCATGTGTGGTGTGACTATAAATGATAGGTTGAGGAATGATGTGATAAGGCAATGGTGCGGTTTAAAAGAAGATGTAGTGACAAAAATTGAAAAGAGTATGCTTAGATGGTTTGGTCATGTTGAGAGGATGAATGAAAGTCGACTAACAAAAGGTATTTACACGGCAGATGTGAGTGGAAACGCCGGGAGGGGACGCCCTAGGAAGACATATAGTGATCTTATTGGTGATGTTCTTCAGAAAGGTCAGGTGCGCAGTACTCGCAACCGGCGTGCGTGTATGACCAGATGTATGAATGTAAACGAGGCAAAAGGAGTATGTAAGAATCGTAGCAAGTGGCGTTCTGTAGATTCTGCCTACCCCCATGGGAACAAGGCGTGAGTTTATGTGTGTATGTGTCTTCAATAAGTTTATTAGATGGTAGTTTATTGAAAGCCAAGCGGAACACGCTAAACTTACTAACTGCCTTGTTGGTCTCGCTACTACTGACATGAGGTGATATTGGGTTTTTTCATCTTGAATTTCTCAGTAGTACACCGGAACCTGGATTTGTGCCCGGTTGATGGCAATAGGCTCGCCCCCTATTACATGGGACTTAAACATAACTGGCGAAATGTGGGTGTACTATAGGATCACCTCTGCCCAACCCTTCGGGGAAATACAGGCATGATGTTATGTTGTGTTATTTTATGATAAACTTACTGTCTGACAGCTAGTGCACAACAAGTAGTGGTCTCTACAGCGAGAGTAGTTCTTGAGTCCACAAACTGCCTCACTGCATTGTGTATTTGTTGGTATATAATGGATTCTTCTTGTTCCAGTAGATCCACGGCGCTTTTAGCTTCCATCAGACAAGACCTGGGAAAGAATTGATAAAAGATATTCAAGCCATGGTAAAAGTCTGCTGGACAGACAACAATGTTATGTTTAGGCTCCTGTTTGTGAAGCGAGTAGAGCTAGCAACTAAAAAATAGTTGGTGGGCAACGAGCAGCGAGTGTGCGACGGCGACGAGCGATTACTCGCTGGTTTGGGAATGTACCAAGCGTGAGTCTCTCAGCGAGTGTTCTGCCCGCCAAGCGAGCATCGCTTTGCGAGTACTCTGAGTACGAGTACTTGCCGGCGATGTGAAACTGTGAACAGTCAGCGATCAACTATTAATATAATGTAGGTATCTCTTTAACTTACACGGGACCTACAATCTTTTGTACGTTTCTTAAACAAGAAAATCGTTGATAGCCAGTCGCTCCCTCGTCGGCGGTGGGACAGGTGCCTTATACAACATGTCCCGGAATTAACGCG
The DNA here is from genome assembly GCA_947568875.1 of Fissipunctia ypsillon. NCBI lineage: Eukaryota > Metazoa > Arthropoda > Insecta > Lepidoptera > Noctuidae > Fissipunctia > Fissipunctia ypsillon. Next base: position 4,795,808 of record OX387659.1, on the reverse strand, counting down.
CAACCTCTTAAACTTAAAGGGTCATTGTACTCATCATTATGAACAACTTTTACTATGAAACCAAACCTGAAATCGTGAAAAAAATCAGCTGTTCCCAAAATTTTGACGAGTTATGCGAACAGCTGTTTTTTTTTTAAAGCCCAATTTTTGCATTTGTTAACCCAATTCTTGAGAAAGGCTATAGGCTATTTAACATTACGCTAGGACCCTTAGGAGTCGAGCAAGGAGAAAAAAGTCAGAAAGTACGCTAAGCGAAAACGAAGTAATAGCGCGGACGGGTGATGCGATGCAACGGGGTAGGTCGGGAAAACAAGAAATTTCACGCGGACGAAGTCGCGGGCAGTAGCTAGTAGTACAATCTGCTTACGTTAGTTGGCTGGGATGAACATCTTTATAGTTTGCAACTAATGCCACCTTCGCTTGCTCTCCACACAGTTCAGCTTTTGATTCAATGTATGTGCACATAGCATCTGACAACCTGAAATATACAAAAAACAATTACAAAAACAAGTACAGTAGTACACAGTGCCACCAACATTTATGTCATAATTTTTTTATTTTTTGTTCAACCTATATGTTGTCCCACTGCTGGGCAAAGGTCTCCCCCATCTGTCATTATGTGATCAAAATACCTACATGTATAATATTTCCTATTTTGATCACCTATTTTCAGTAAAAGACAGACAGCTATTGATGGTAGACAGTATAATTCTATCTGTCGTTATGTCAGACAGGTAAGAGTTCATAATCTCTTATAGATTACTGGGACGTTGAAACCATAGATAGACAGGTTTTTCTATCTCCAGTATGCCAAAAATGATGATAGATAGGTTATTGGGTTCGGCCGTAAATCAGTAGGATACTAAAAAAAAACAAAATAATTATCTCAACTCTCAATAGATTTAAACAATCTATAGCAACAACAAGCTACATTAAACAATCAAGCCACTTATAAAACGAATCTTCACAACTCACCTTTCTTCCATACTCTTGGCCTCAGCTAGTGCAGACCTCAGTTCCTCATCAGAAGAGGAGTCATGCACTCTCTTGGCAAACTTCTTGGAGGTGTACAAGTTAAAGTGGGATCTGAACAGTGCCTGCGACTGTCTGTATGTCTCAAATGGACCAAATGTGAAGAATTTCTTTGAATTTTCCTAAAACAAAAGAGATTAGGATGATTTAGTCCATGTTGCCTACACAAGATAGGCAAAATATTAAATAAATATTGTTCAGTATCAAAGCATCTTCTACTAATTTACAACATCAAGAAATATGTCAATTTTTCCTGAAAACACTTTTCTACATACTGTAAGACCACGGTTTGTCTTTTATTTGTAAACTAGCTGTGCCCCATGACAAAAATTTAAAAAAAAAATTGTAAAAAGTGTATTTATACTTTCATATGCATTTAGGAAAAGGTGTTATTTTGATATTACAAACAGACACTTCAATTTTATTTATTTGTATGCATAGATGTATAGATAATAACCTAGTCTAATATGATTTAAACACAATAGGATAAATTGATGAAAATAACAATCCAGTTTAAGAAATAATATCTTTTTGGAATATTATAAAATAGTTAAGCAATGCTACTGATAGTACCTCAAAGATACACTTTACTGATTCCTCAAAGGGTTATGCAGAGGTGTACCTGTACCAGCAGTAGTGTAGTAACTGGGCACAAATCCAGACTCCAGGCTGTACTGAGCAATTCCAGATGGATAAACCCAATAACACTTTGCCCAATCCGGGAATCCGGGCCTCATGCTCAGCAGTAGTGCTTGCAACTACTAGACCAACAAGGCAGTAAATGTTTACTGGCATTCTAAAATGCAAGATAGTACTATGGAGGTAACTTGATAAGGTACCTTATCACTATGACAACTGCTGTACACTTCTAAAGTATCAGCGATCACATCTATCACTTCATTGGTGATAGTCTCCACTTCTTTAGCAAGGGTCAGGCAGTCCTCAGCAGCAGCACTCTCGTCATCCTTCCACTGCAGGTGCGAGGAGTTTAACTTTGATATCTCTATGGATAATTCTTCTTTTGTTAATCTATGGAAGATAATATAAGTTTGTATAAAAAACAATTTGAAGTGGACAGTAAAATTCAATGTTAAAGTAATCATTGATGATTCAAAATTGCATATAATATACTAAAGGGTTTTCCAATAGGGACGGGTCGATGTTGACAGTCTGTGGCAGCCATACTATTTTGGTGGGATCTGTAAAATCTGTTGTATATTATGCAGTCAGTGATGCCAAATCACCATGGCAAGTTACACGGTTGAGCAGCATGTGCAAATGATAAAACTTTATTATCAAAATGAGTGTTCGTTAGTGCAAACGTTGCGCGCATTGCGCCCATTTTACGGCAGACGCGGTGGCCCTTCAAAGTCCACTCTCCAACGATTGGTGACTAAATTTGAGACGACCGGTTCGGTAAACAACCAACCTTTACGTCAAAGGAACGCCAGATCGGCCGAGAACATCGCCGCTGTACGTGAGAGTGTTCAGGAGACTCCGAGGCAGTCGATTTCTCGCCGTGCTCAAGAACTCGGCCTTTCGCAGACCTCAACTTGGAGAATTTTGCGTCGGGACTTGGGTCTGCGTCCGTACAAGATCCAACTGACCCAAGAGCTCAAAGTTAATGACCATAGACAACGCCGTGTGTTCGATCGTGTGATTTGACTCCGCTAGACTTTTTTTTTGTGAGGTTTTCTGAAGTCGCAGGTCTATGCCAATAAACCACATTCGACCGTTGCCCTGAAAGCCAACATAACGCAGGCCATCGCTCGGATTCAGCCGGATCTATGTAGCAGAGTCATTAAAAATTGGACCTCTCGGATTCGTGCCACCATACGAAGCCGCGGCGGACATTTGAACGATGTCATATTCCATCCATAATGGCATAAATGGGCCTTTTAAATAAAAAATAAATTTCGTTAATATCTCACACACATCTTGTTTTATTCAATTTTAACATCGACCCGTCCTTGTTGAAAGACCCTTTAGTTATTTTTAATTTACGACACAGCTGATTATTATTTTATTTTTAGTCAGTGTTACCCCACTGCAGGGGAAAGTTCTGTGGCTAATGAATAAAATATTATGTATTATATAGTTATATAGGACCAGGCAAGAGGTATGTAATAATTGTAGCATTCTGTACTTTCAGTTGCAACCATAGGAAAAAGCACATGAGCTTATGTTTATAGGAAATGTAGGAATGATAAAACTTTACTTATTACCTATATTTCAATTTCCAAGATAATATTTACATATTTTAAAAGCCAACAGTCTTAGAATAATATAATTACATAACATCATAACATCACACCTGGGGGGACAAGCTTATTGCTATCAACCGGGCACAAATCCAGACTTATGCTCCAGAATAATAATATATTATTTATATGTATAAATAAGTGAAGCAAGCAAGGATATAAAAAAGGAGGGGCAAGCATCCCAGGACATCAAGAAATTCATCCGCATAGCTATCAACAGAAAAATTGCCCAAAAAGTGTTGTATGGCAATTATGATTCTTTGGCCAAATAATAGGCCAGCCAGTGAAGAAAGCCTGTGAAGAAAGTTATATCTTGTTTTTACTTACACATTTCGTTTCTTCAAGTCACCAAGTACTGTCTCCTGTTTTTGCAACATGTGAAGCCGATCCTGTAGCATTTTGATGTCCATTTCAACATCCCCCCTAGCCTCCTTATCTGCTGGTAGACAAATACCTTCATACTGCTCTTGTATGCTTGTTATAGAAGATTCTAGATCTTCTGGGGAGAGAAGAAGACCTTTTTTCTCTAGTTCTATGTATCTGTAAGAAGAATTGATAGTCACAGTACGAATTGTGTGTAGTATGTAATTTTTTGGGAGTTACTTTTATCTACTACTATTCTATGAAACTACTACAGCTAAACTGTTACTACACCATAGTAAGTTTAATGTAAGGTCAGAGTAAAGCTAACCTAGACCTTAGACGACCCATATTAGGCCTTGGGTAAATACCAAACACGAATATTAAAGTTATAGAAAAGGAACAATGACGCAGAATCAAAGCCATTATTTTCATGCTGATATCATAGTTATAGACAAAAGAATAGCTCTGAATCAAAATAAACAAGTGATATTTCACTTACCGACATTCCTCACGTGCACTCAACGCATTATTATGATCTAAATTGTTGTGAAGCCAACGCAAAACGCCAGCAAAGTCTCGGTCATTCAACATCCATTCAAACGACTTTTTATAAGTGTCCACACCTAATCTATGGAGGAATGGCACGAATTCTTCATCGCTCATGTCATCTAACGCATTCATCACTGAACCTTAAAATTAATTTTCACGTAAACTCGCGTAAACTGCTAAAATATTCGTAAGCCGTTAGTGTTTTCCATTCGAAAAATCAAACACAACAAAACATTGATGTTTGACAATTATGTTGTAGGGTTGCAAAATCGGGATTAAAAAACTACCATTGGAAATCGTCGTCGGTAGTATTTCCGAAATCATTGTTTTAAACAAATTAAACATTAAACATTATATTAAGCAAATAATTATTTGCAAATAACGCTATTAAACTGTTTTTTTTTATAATCCAGAATGTGACATATTATTTCTTTTTGTCTAAAATCACAATAACAGTTCAGACATTACAACGGGTTTATTCTCTTGTAATGAGTTGGCCACACTGGATAAACGCGTTTAAAAAGATAGCTTCATATAAAAATTACGACCGTCTTTCCCGAAGGGGTAGGCAGAGTTGTTTAATACACCGATTTCGACAGTTATGTTGGCCAACAACACTATGTATCTAGGTATTTATTAAAACATAACAAATAAATCCTACACCGCGTTCTGAAATAATATTCTGCTGCCACCAAGCAATGAGGAAGTTTGATGCTAAGTTAAATTGGAAAATATTAGAAATCGGCTGTTGTCCGTCGTTCCACTCTCTCGAAATAATAATTATCAGTTTGTTTATTTATTTTTATTAAGTTTTGACTGCATACCTTACTCAATCGCAGGCTGATAATAATGTGAATGTATTTACACGAATGCCAAAAAAGAGGCCACCTTATTCTATTTCCTCCATCAAATCTAAATACTTATCTTAACTAGTAGGTAATAATTCAGAATACCTATTGTCTACACCAATGGAATGGAAACCAATAACTCAGTTATAAGTTCAAATGACAATAATGGTGACTATTACAATGTGAAATAATAGCTGCAAGCTTTGGCAGCGAGTTTTCATCTAAAGATCCACTACCTTGGATTTTCCATCGCTGACAACAAGCAATTAACTAGAAACCCTGTCATCTACTGCTCTGCTTTCACGTGCTAGACAAACAAACTAAAAAACCCAGACACCTACATTTAACCCCAGTTAATCCAGAACATACCACTCGAGCACTCCCGCGTCCTCTCGCCCCTGACCCTGAACTTGTATCCAACGTTCAAGTGCGAGGCTGCCAAAACAGAGGGTCCTGATTGGGTAACTACATGCCAAATTGTCACTTCCTTCGTTCTTTGTGTCACCATGATAAAATGATTTATTGACTGACGCAGTAATTTTTGCCAGTTTCTTTGTTTGCACAACGTTTTGTTTGGTTGTCGTAAGCAAGAGTTATTTGTCTTTATGTCCATGGGAAAGGAGCAAAAGGACCTTAGCTCCGAACTAAACAAGATTTACCCAAAACTGGGAAGAATGGTGTAAAAAGGGACCTCCCTTTTATTCCATTCTTCTCTGTTTATGGCTGACATTATGACGCAGTGAGTTGATAAATGTGTGGTTAATGATGACCAAAATCCCATTGACACTCGTAACGTAATTATGTTTAAGCGCGATAAGGCGCCCTGAATGAAACTCCAGTCCAGTTGTAATAGATGTTGTATTTATATCACACATGTTAAAGTTTCGTGGTTCATTATTATCACAAAGTGTTACACGAATATTTTTCCTTGCGAAAAACGATACCTATTTCCCACCATCTTTTATAGGCCAAAGTGACCAAAAGTGACACGCATCCTTGCACCGTAATCGTAGCTAAGTTCGGTAAAAATATGAATATTTCCAGTTTAAACTACCTATGTTAAAGGCACCCTGTCCGCTAGTCGGTCTTTGTCCACATTATGAGTAAAGCCTTCTATTGTGTTTCATTATGCGAAGTGTTCGTCACCGCTCGTGCGATGTCGAGACTACTCGAGCAACCGCCGTCGATGTGGACTCGCTTCCGTGTCCACTACAATAGCTTTCTAGTGTGTGTGCATTGTTTTATGACACGAGAATGTTGTTCGCTGGACAAGACTGCTTGCGATTGGGATTCCTTCCTTCCTTCCTTTTTGGCTGGAGTAAACCTGAAGCTGTACTGAGCTAAGTAAAATGAATCTCACTCACGCTCCACCAAAAAGCCTGCTCTGCCAAAAATGATTCAAAACAACACTGAGCTAGTAGAAATGGGTGATTTCAACAACACATGGTGCCCCGGCTATCCATATTATCCAGAAAAGTCAGCGCAGCTGCTAAAAACACAAATTCGGGCAGATTAATGAGTTTGGTTACATGATTATCCTCTTATTGGGCTGGTCATCACTTCATTAGATCCTGGGGAAGCACGAAAGTCGTGGTTTCGGCCGAAGTTATGGGCGTTTCCTACTCCGTATCCACTTACGGACATAAGATTACTTCGGTTTCCGAACTAAGAATGAATGACAACACGATTTTACAGTTGTTCCTACGCCCGATGTGTTTTTGCCCGTCCGAAATTATTAATTTTATATTTGTTTTGATGGATTAACTACTTTCGAACGGGCCAGTATCTTCGTTGACGGACTTAGGGAATAGACCCCTGTTTTGGTAACCGGTCCCATCAGTTGCAATACGGTCCCAGCATAGCGAATAAGGCCCCGACTTGTTTTATGCACGTTAATCGGAAACCAATGGAAACGCACACTTATTGCCTACATAGGAAATAGGCGACATGAAGCACTCTCAACATCTCAGCGTTGTCCTCACAAAGAAAAACAATGCAGTCAGCTTGTTCAGGCATACAAGCGATACTTTCATACACCCCCTTTATACCCAACCTTAACATTAGGCCATAAGGTTCAAATTCCCGTCGCTATTGGTATCTAATAGTAGTATTGAATGAGTGTCAAAAGTCCTTATCGTCGTGGAGGGCTCTAGACTTGCTCGTGCCTCATGAATGCCTGGTATTTGATTTTCGCTGGCTTGCTGAATGCAACCACCATGTCGAGGCCTATACGATGTGTCCCGGAATTACCGCACAACCTCTTATCAGGTCATTGTACTCATCATTATGAACAACTTTTACTATGGGTGCAAACCTGAAATCGCGAAAAAAATCAGCTGTTCGCTACATTTATTCAAATTCAAATAATTTATTGAAGATCATAGGTTCATAAGATGTTGTGTTAGATAGAGGTAAGTCTGCTATCCGCCATTGAGGCATTATGACTGATTTATGTTCGCATAACTCGTCAAAATGTAGGGAACAGCTGATTTTTTTTTCGCGATTTCAGGTTTAGTCCTATAGTAAAAGTTGCATATAATGATGAGTACAATGTATGGACGGCAGCACATCAAGCTACTACAATCTGTCAAATTTCTTTAATAGATTTTCAACTTTATCGCTATAGCATTAGGTTCAAGGTTGATTGGGAAAATTTGACAGTTTCGAGTAGCTTGACCTGCTGGCGTCTGTACAATGACTCCGATGTTGTGCGTTAATTCCGGGACATGATGTATATAATAATATTTATTATTGGTTGGTGGTTCTCTTCTCATACAGAAATAACTTAACTACAGAAACATTATTTGACAATAATCCTGTTTCCTACTTAGATATTGCAAGATCTTTTTGATTCTATACAGAATGATTGCTGTAATAAAATTATGTAACTTGTATTGTTTTTCAAGACACGAGTGCATTCGTTTTCTTCCAGGCGCTTCATTATCGACAGCTATTTTTATTGTTTCTGATTTTATGGTGTACATAATAAAGAGTATTCTATCTGGCTATCTATCTTTATCATATACTATAATATAACCACAAAATGAAACACGGAACTTCAATCTTTCCGTCTACCTAATTCCGTCATATCTATCCCTTGCTAAGCGGGCAGCAATGCTATTCTGTAAAAATATCACCGTGATAACTAGGTGAAGTGAGCTGTCAATAGTGTCATCCCTATTATATCACAAGGTGAAATGACAGCTCACTTCACGCTCATTTCACCAAAGGTTTCACGGTGAGATTTATACAGAATAGATCTACAGTTGGTACACATGTTGAAGCACACCTACTAACAATATTGCTAATTATGTAACGTGTAGGAAGTGTAGAAAGTATGTACTAAAAAGGTCGAAAGAACCTTACGACTCTCTAAAACAAAGTGTTAAGGGTTTTTTAAAAGATTACGCGTCAAATATTGTGAGGGTCTTGCAAACAGTAGGTAAATGGCCGCTCCATGCTTTGCTCTTTACATTTTCGCAGGCGCTATGAATAGTAGACTACGGTATTACCAGAGGGGAGGCAGAGACAGAACCAGAGGGTCTACTCCAAAGCGTAAATCCGAAATATCGGCCGAATGTTCGGAATTTTTCTACTAAGTACACTTTATTCTATTTCGTTCAGTCATTTCGGATCCGAACAACCGTCAAATTCGTTGAACAAACGTCAAAATGAAGTTCGGTCGGATCCGAAATAGAATGAAGTGCAGAAGAAAACTTCCGAACATTCGGCCGATACTTCGGATTTACGCTTCGGAGTAGGCCCCCAGACGTGAAAATATTGCACAGAAAACGGAACGATTAACACATAAACATAACAACACGCTTAGATTCATCGAAGGGTTAGGCAGAGGTCTACTACATTTCGCCAGTTTTGTACAAGTTCCACTCATGCAATATCTAGGGGCCTAAGGGCGAGCCTTTGCCATCGACCGGGCACAAATCCCGACTCCGGGCCGCAACCCAGAAATTGCTGATGGAAAAACCCAATAAAACTGCCCGACCAGCACCCTAATTGCGTAATACACTATCAATCAGAATCTGAATAATTATCCAATCCATTGCTTCTTAAGTTCGATAAATTTGTCTGCTCAACAGCGCCAGCGTAAATAGCGCAATGAATGTTGTTAAACTGTCAAAATGAAACTGATTCATAGAGCAAGTATGTTACGCAATTACCCCGCCGGTAACGATTGTAATACTTATGTATATTTTTTTTGTATATTTTATTTATATTTCTTTATACCATACCAAGCATTATTAATTTCTACACTTGTATGCGTGTTGTCTGAATTTTTTTCTTTAGAGGACTATCACGCTTTTACTATTCTTTCATTCCTAGATCACAAAGAATTCCACCCTCAACCACTTTTTTTTAAAAACAAGGGGTGCTTTACAAAAGAGCACCCTACCCTATACATACTGCTATAGTAAGGGGTTGTATACAGGGCGTGTCTAATTAAGGGGGCTATAAAAAGAATCTATTTGTGTTTGTAGTTGTCTGTGTATGTCAGTTTGTTTGTTTGTCTAGGACGCGCCATCGAGCGTCTGTTCTTTCAAATATAGGTGGACAGGGAATGGGATGGAGTTGACTTATCATTTAGTAAATTTTCGGTGATGTTACGTTAAAGTGAGGGGCTTGTGGCTAAGTAACAACAGCCGCACGAGTCGATCGATCAGGGGCCGTAATATGAAGTACTATGCCATCAGGATTCCAGTCCGAAAGAGGGATGGTGTTATCGGTCATATATAGCTACGTCTCTCTCGCGCACTGGAGTCATGATGGCGGTAAAACGTCATAATATGGCACCAGGTTAAGCTACGCTTGCTATGGTTGGTCCGTGTCTCGGAAAGCACGTTAAGCCATTGGTCCCGTCTGTCATTCGTGTATCTTTGACAGTCGTTACGGGTCGCCAGAAGCCCGAAAGTCTGACATCCTGTCTTATCAAGGGGTATCGTATTTCCCAGTAACTGAGTCGTGGAGAGAGATAGACAGTCGCTCCATGTAAAATACTGGTAATCAGCTGCATTTGGTTAGACTGGAAGCCGACCCAACATAGTAGAGAAACGGCTAGCTAGGGAGGTTAGTCATAGGCTAACCTTAGATTTTAAGAATTTTAGGACTGTCTCGTTTCTGCTTGCGGTTCTTAAATGGCGAAAAAGGGTATATTATTTCAACAACTAGCTGTGCCCCGCGACCTCATTTGCGTGGAAGTCGTAATAAAATACACAATATACTAAAATCTCCCACGTCCCCCGCCCCGCCGCGTTGCATCGCCCGCCCGAGCTATTACTTCGTTATTGCTTAGCGTTCATTCTGACTTTTTTTTCTTTTTGTTCGGCTGCTAAGGGTCGTAGCGTGATGTTAAATAGCCTATAAGTAACAATCCTCGAGAACAGGGCTACCAAATGCAAAAATAATTTTTCAAATCCAGCTGGTAGTTCCAGAGATTAGCGTTTTAATTTTTTTGCGCGGAACCCTAATTGTTGTTCTAAAATAAAAGTTCCCTAAGTTACTCCTTGTAATATCAGCTATCTGCCAATGAAAGTCCCGTCAAAATCGATCCAGCCATTTCGGAGATTAGCCGGAACAAACAGACAGACAGACAGACGGACAAAAATTTTAAAAGCTGTTATTTTGACATTACAAACAGATGCTTCAATATTATTTATTTGTAGGTAGGTAATTAGGTAGGTGCCTAGTTTTATAAAAGTTCGAGGCAAATAATGGTCGGCTTTAAAAATGACTAGTTTTATTTTATTTATTTTACTAGATTTACATAAACTTACATCAAGCAAACATAAACAAACAAGCAAACAAGGTTGTTTCAGCATAGGTTAAATGATACTGCTTCTCACATTGTACTATCGAGGAAACTTACATCTGACCAATTTGAAAACAAAATCCCGTGCACACGATGACCACGTCTGTTAGCAAGCGTTACTGTAGCGGCCGAGCGCTGCAAGCTAGAATAGTCCTTACGGTGTATAGAATATGTTCGTTTCTCCCATGGTACATATATTATTATAAAATAATACAGTCGTAACTACTCCAGTTGCTACTCCACACCTTGCTTCAAACAACACAAACAAAGTCAGTCAGGATCATCTCGTTGGCGCCCGTACAAAAGGACCAGCCTATAAAGAAACGTAAATAACGTGTAAATAAATAGCACGAGCACGACTTGTGCCCTCCCCCTTGGCGGCCTAGCGTAATAATAGCGGTACGAAATAATTAATAGTTTGTTGTACCTAACTGTGGTTAAATAAAGGACTCATCTATTATGTTTTTATACCCATACACAATCTGATTGATTATAAATTATTTAAATAATGAGGGGCAACGAAAAATAGTCTTTATAGCGTGTACAGCGAGCACATTAGCAAGAAGCGGGCAGTATCATCACAACGGTAATATTTCCCATTGTTTGTCTTATTTGTTTTAGTATATTTATTTGTGCTAATATTTATATATAGTTAGGTATGTATATTATATTTATAGTTTTTGATATGTTTAAGTATGTTTTTTTTATTTAAATAAATATTTATTCCTTAATTCTCGCTACTGCACCTACCACTGTTTGTCTCTGCATCACCCAAAGGTTGACTGGTAGAAAATGCCTATGGCATTAAGTCCGGCTCTGTACATTTGTGTGTTTAGAGTAAAAAAAATACCTACTGCAGAGGTATCACCAAGAAAGAAAATTTTAAAGCTCCACCACTGAGCAAGTATAACGGGGTTTTGCAAGGCGCGGGGCACTGGACAGTAAAGGCTCCCGCAGACAGGCGCGACTCGACTCTAGTAGAACAATTTCTATGAAAACTTCATGGACAATATTCTACTAGAATCGCGTCGCACCGTCGTGTCGCCCCTGTCTGCGGGAGCCTTAAAGCAGAAAATAAAGGTACCTAATAATTGATGGCTCTTTAAAATACTCTTACTGAACTCCATCAAATGACAATAAAATAAAAGAATCACCCATAAAAATTCAACTACCTACCCATCTAAAAATTTACGTTCTCAACATAGCCATAAATTGTTACAAAATAATCTATGTATAAAGCCATCTATCAGTCGACACTTAAATTCATTAAGTGTTTATAACCTGTCAACGCTGAACACGGTTGATTTGACACGTCGAAACTATTTTCGGAAGGACCACTTTTTTAAAATGTTGTTGTAGTGATTAAAATAGTCTGTAAAAGTTTAATGGGATTCCGCCTACACTTTGAATTTGGTTGTTATTTCTTTTAAATAGTTTTTGTCTTCTAAAATATTTTATGCATTATGTCAAACATGTACGTAAAGTCACGCCTTCTTTCCATGAGGGTAGGCAAAAACTACAGAACGCCACCTGCTATCCTTAACTCCTCATAATAATAATATGTCAAGCATAATGTATAAATTAAAAAGCTACTTATGTATGTACATACCTACCTATATTTTGACTAGCATCGAGCCCGGACTATACCCGCGGACTATGCCGTCGAGAGAATGCGTTCCTGAGTCTTGACACCTGTCAATGTCAGTTGGACAATTTTCAGTTGTAATAAGCATTCTCTCGACGGCCGGACTGACTACAGTCATACTATAAAGTCATACCATAGTTGGTATAATATTATATAGTTAAGATTGTAGTTTCAATGGAATAACTGCACAAGATGTACAAAAGCGGTAACCTAATTTCTTTGAAAAATTCCCAAAGTATAGTATTAAGATTGGATCACAGGACAAGAATTTTTATTCAAAACAAAACTGTAGAATATAATTATATAAATACCGTGGCTATTGTGGGCTGTATCCAATGTTTCATTATTTGCATTGACTACCAATTATTTTAGCTTACAAAAGGCAGAGTTACATAATGCTAAGGTGCATCGCTTTCGACCTACTTCTTACGGAGTTCAAAAAACCGGCCAAGGGCGAGTTGGACTCACAGACGAAGGGTTCCGTACAATATTTAACACTACATGTAAAAAAAATACTAAACGAAGAATATGTTTCATCTTAAAGGAGAAACCCAAACTCCAGAGAAAATTGGGCCTGGTATTACAGGGCTGGAATTTGGCTGTAAATTAGAGCATTTAGGAAGGTCTCATGAGCCCAATTTTCACGTCTCTCAGCAATGGCCAAATTGGTAAAATCAGACAATGTTTACATTTTAGGTTATTTTTATTATTTGAGTTATTTATACCTATAAGAAATTATATTTTTGAGGCTATGTTTCCTATGTAAATCTAGAACGCACGTGCACTGTGCTGCAGCGCCTGCAACCTATCATGATGACGCTTAGGGGGTGACTTCAGATTTAGGAACGGCGTGACCCATTCCTGTACAATTGAAAGAATCATTTCATCTTCCAATCTTCGCCTTCCTATTGTATTGCAGCGCTCCGTTGCTATTCCGCAAATAATGCACAGGCTCATGATGTCGTTATTAACCAGTTGTCGAAAGAACAAAACAGATCCGGTTTTCTAGCAAAGGACAGCAGGGGTAGCAGGGTACGGTGTCCAATGTTCAAGCGAGAGTCAGTCAGAAGGCTATCAATTTCGGAGTCCAGTATTCGAGCAGAGATCTTATGAAATAATAAATCCCGAGAAACACGGAAAAAACACAGGAAAACCACATTAATTTGCGCAAAAATATGAAAAGCGGAGGACATTAATGACATGACATTACAACCATGACAATTGACAGACGTTGACATTGACATTTGCAGTTTACTAGCGCAATCTGTGGTGCAATCGATTTTATCGATTATGTATTTTTTTTTGTAATGATTTTAATGGTGCTTACGTTAAAAATCAATTAGATTCCAGATTTTTTTTATTTTAGATTGATTTTAATACCTAAAATAACAAATATACTAACAATGGAGTTTTATTTAATTGTCTGTAACTATCGGTTTCCACTAAATCGATCGTATTCTTTAGGTACGCTCTATTGCTATAATGGTAGCGTTTGTGAAGTTAGTGACGTACAATGATATAAGTTTTACTAAGTTACTCACCATAACATCAGCTATCTGCTAGGGAAAGTCCCGTCAAAATTGGTCCAGCCGTTTCGGGGATTAGCCGGAACAAACAGACAGACAACATTTTTAAAAATTGCTTTGGTATACACCTTCATAAGAATTTAGTAAAAAGTTGTTATTTTGAGATTACAAACAGACACTTCCGTTTCATTTATTTGTAAAGATGTAGAAGCAACAATAATACAATTACCTATACGTAAATGACCAGATGTATGAACGTAAACTAAGCAAAAGGACGAATGTAAGGATCGTAGCAGGTGGCGTTCTGTAGTTTCTGCCTACCCCCATGGGAAGAAGGCGTGAGTTTATGTATATAATGGATGTTGCTTGATATAAATACACAACTAGCCTTTATTTACGATCGTACGCCTATATTTATCCTGAAGCCCACTGCATCGGATTACGGCTAATGCATATCTGACACGGGATTACGTTTAATTACTTACCAATAAAACAGGGCCGTCGTCTGGTTATTTGATCGGTCTTTGAGACCGACTGTCGCAGTGGCATGGTTAGGAGGTATGCTAAGCTGAATACGGTTGAACTTGTAGACCACTTTTCTTTTTGTCCTAGAGTTTTGTGAACCATTTGGCATGCTATACTCCTGTTCAAAATAGGCCGTCCCTCAATTCTTTTGCGGATTGGTTCCCTCATGGAATAGAAAAAACAATTTCCTAGGTTCCCTTTACAATGCGTTTTACACTACCTCATCTGATAAATAATCCATCAAATCAAAATATTTTATTTCACATAAACTACATGGCCACATATGAGACGTCAGAAGCTAGGTACTTAACAAAATAGAAAATGGTCTACAAATCTACATACAACCCTACCTTACCTACAACGCCTACAACTGCGCTGCGGCGCTGTTAGGCCTACAACGTTCTCACATTCACAAAATTTAAAATAATTTATTTAAAAGAGAAATAAAATGATAAAAATAAAAACCTATTTAAACCAAATGCCATTATAACTGTGACAAATCTGATTAATATCCTATTCACAACAACCACTAGTAAATAGTTGAAATTAGAATTGTAAGAATATAATTTAAAATAAAGATGTAGGTAGGTATGTCAAGGAAGTGTGTAAAAACATTAAATAAAAATAAACATTGTAATTTGGGAGCAGTTAATAGACGTTTACATAGTTATGCTAATGAGGTAACAGCGCCCTAATTGCGTAACACACTATCAATCACAATTTGAATCGCAATGATTTTGAAGCAAATTGTTAATCCATTGCAACATATGTTCGAAAAATTTGTTTTCTCAACTACGTAAATAACGCAATGAATGTTGTTGAACTGTCAAAATGAAAGCGATTCCTACTCTAGGTGTATTACGCAATTGCCCCGCAGGGAAGCCACTTGTGTAGAAGGAATTATTGCCAAACTTCCTGGTCTCCGACCAACGTAGTCTTTAATCTTTATGCTTTTTTGATAACGACACGTTTTGTATGGGTTTTGATACTGCGACTGTTTACGATACTTGCCCAGAATTGCCTAGAAGTAACCTATTTACTCGTAGTTTCATGACTGCTGCCCTACCATATAGTAATAAGGTCGAAAAGTGGTTCACCGCAAATTTCCGCGATGGTACCTGTGTAAGGGTGCGTTTCCACTGACGCGGAGCTGGGTGGAGTGGAGAGGAGCGGACCGTGAATTGACCAATCACAGTGCTCGAAATCTCCACTTCGCGTCAGTGAAAACAGTGGAGTGGAGCGGAGTTGAGCGGACTTTCAAATAAAATATAATGAACACGCGGCCCTGAGCCGGACAGAACGGAGTCGAGCGGAGTGGCGTCGAACGGAGGGCAGCGAAGTGGAGGGTAGCGGGGCGGTGCGGCGCGGCGGCGGAGGGTAGAATTGTCAGGACAGGACTCGCGCGCTGCATTTTAATTTACGATATTGTCATAAATACGTTGTTGTGTTTTCTCGACTCCAGAATCTATGTTTTCTTTTTGTATCTAAATAATCTGCGGCGATCAATGCTACTTCATCTCCTTCCAAATCTTCATCTTCTAGTAGAGAAAGATATAAAAGCGCTGTTTTTTTTTTACCGACAATATGACGTATGATCTCTCCAAAAGATTGTATTTGACTGATCGGAACACGGCTCAATGCAGCCCCGGTCCGCTCAACTCCTCTCCACTCCGCTCCATTCCGTTCCACTTCGATCCGCTTCAGTGGAAACATTTGCCACTTTTCACTGCTCTTCTCCGCTCCGCTCCGCCCAGCTCCGCGTCTGTGGAAACGCAAAGTTAGGAAATTGTTTACTTAGTTATTAGATACCTACTACCTACGATGAGAAATCTCGCAACCTTTTTTGGCTCTACTCCTACCTATAGGCTTTTGATGCATTATTAAAATGATTGATAGATTCAAATTATGTGTCTTCACAAGTTTCTCAGACAAGTAAATACCGAAGCTACTATCATCTGCTAATCAGTTCCAAACAAAATGGTAATTCATTTCCTTCCGGTGGCAAGCACATGTTGTCCAAAAGAAAGTTAGATATCTTTGTAATTTGTAAGGTGTTGATAACAAACTGAGAACGCCGGATATCCTTATTGTCACTTACGACAGATATAGGGACAAATGAAGTCAAAGTTTTTATTTGTAAAACATAGGTGGGTGTAAAAACAGGTGTTGTAAATAAAATATGTAGGTATAGGTGCATTATGTTTTGCCGTTGACGGCGTACAAATATCAAAAAAGTAGTGTCTAAAATTACAGTTATGCTGCAAAATTAAATTTTTTTAATAAAATTAATGATAAAAATCTGTCCACGCTAAGTGACATATAACTTATCCTAAATTATAACAAAGATTACAATTCTGCGTACAAAAATTGTAAAAAATTAAATTACACACTTCTCCTATATTTATTATACCTCATTTTAGTCATTTAGAGGGTGACAAATATGATATATAATCACAGGATTACTACCTCTAACTCTTAATGCACATATTTATCCGCATAATTTGCATTAACGTCTAGGTATGCATTAAATGAATAATATGCCTTCTGCGCTAAGAAGTTGTTTAGGTGTGTTTTAAAATCAATTAAATCGCGTTTGTCTCTCATAGGCTTCGGTATTTTGGTATACATGTTTTTTCTAGTTGGTTACCCAGATAGCGGTAACCTTAGTCGTAGAGGTAGGTAACCAACATTCTTCGATACCGGGGGTCTACTCCAAAGCGATAAATCCGAAGTATCGGCCGAATGTTCGGACGTTTCCTACTACACTTCATTCTATTTCGTTCGGTCGCGATCGAAACGAACCGACCGGTCGGTTCGTTTCCGAACGAACTTCATTTTGACATTTGGTCAGATCGGAGTCGACCGAACGAATTAGAAAAAAAGTGTAGTGTATTATGAAACATCCGAACATTCGGCCGATACTTCGGATTTATCGCTTTGGAGTAGACCCCCGGTATCGAAGAATGTTGGTTACCTACCTCTACGACTAAGGTTACCGCTATCTGGGTAACCAACTAGAAAAAACATGTTACCTCTATATCGGTTTTAATAATTACATTAATTCTATATTTTTTATTTTTATTTTTTTTATTTGAGATAGGTTTGCTCTGGACTCTAGCCTAGGTCAGAGATGACAGAGACAAAGTCGACGATGGAGCGAGCTTACCCAGAAGAAGCCTGTTCACTCTCACTTTGAAGAAATCGGGGTTGTATGCGTTCGGAAACACAGACGCAGGCAGAGAGTTCCACTCCTTTGCTGTGCGCATCACAAAAGACATTTGGAAACCCTTAGTGCGAATTGGTGGAATAGCAACTAAGTAGGGATGGTAACCTGCAGAGATTACGAAAAAGAAGCGGAATATCGCCAGTCAGTCAGGATTGGTCGGCATTCGCCGGCGCGCGGGTCGACACTCGACTCTTTGACACAGACACAGCGATGCGCGCCCTTTGACTAATGCCGACGAGCACGTCTAAGAAAGATGTAATTTTTATATCGGCTACCGTATTAATAACGGTTGTATTCAATTTAAGAATTAAAATACCTGTAAATAAAATTAAGGTTGTAACCGAAAACATACCTGTATCGATCCTACCGGTATCAGTCCCTGGTTTAAATTTTCATGAAATAGGTACTTTTGGAACAGAGTAAAGGTTTCAACACTACAAGGCTGGAGGCTGGATCTTTGGCTAAAATTCTTTAGATTCTAATACCTAGTCACTGTCTTGTCTTTCCAGGTAATTAATCAGCATTAGTACCCTGTACACCTACCAGTAGTACCTACCTATCTACCTAATTACTATTATCATCTTGTAACAAGGACAGTATCACAATCCAAACGGTGATTGGACATTATAATTTTAGAAATGATCTACAATAATAGTCTAAGAAAGCGCAAGTAAAATGATAACGTTGTATTCGCGTGAAGTGACGAATGAAGCAGATGTTTACCCCAGTTCATTGGCACTATTCTGTCCGACGAAATCCTGCTAAAATAATTATCATCAACAGTGTTAATTATTGTTGTAATTGAGATCGTAATACATACTGGGGAATGAAATTGAAATGGCTGAGTAGCTGCCAATCTGATGGACGGCTATTCGATTAAGGGCGAATTCGACCAAACTTTTATACCTAGTACATGCAGCGAATAAATTTTTAATTTTTGACAGATTTTCCACACAAAAACTGTCAGACGTCAATTTTATTCCGCGGATATAAAAGATATCTGACTTTGGTTAAATCAGCTCTTAGTTACGGGTTTCCTTCTCCATTTTGTTATGTTTACTGTAGCTGCTGAGCGTGGGGTCCTGGGTTCGATTCCCAGGTCGGGAAAAGGGTAGTTAGGGTTTTCCATTACCTATGAATTTCTCAGAAGCAGCCAGGAGTTTGGAAGTGGCTCGGAAAGCAGGTTATTAAGCCGATGGTCTGGCGCCTGAATTCTCTCCGGTCGTGTCGGATTGCCGTCCCATCGGCCTATTAAATTGGGGGAAATGCATATGTGTTGTATAGGTAATAGTAGTATACAGGGTGTAAGGGACAGCCCTCCGCAAACTAACAGGGTGCATTCAGCTCCTTATTTTGAATCAAATTCCACCGAAAAAATTCTTAGGAAAATTCTATTTTTTTAAATCGTTTTTTCAGTTACTATTCTTTTATTTCAATGCAAAATTACATTCTACAGAGAATGTAATTTTGCATTGCTGCATACAGACGCAGCACTACATTTATGTAAATAAAACAGCTAAAATAAAAAAATCAGCAATGGATGTTGAAATACTCGGCGGCCGAACGAAGGCTCGCTGCGCTGTGAGGTAATAAAACGAATCAGATTTATTGGATTCCCTTAAAGTTCCTGAAATAATTTCAAGTACCGGTCATCTTAGTATGATATACTGAATTCACCCCATCAGTCTGCGGAGGGCTGTCCCTTACACCCTGTATAGTTGTATGTAGTACCTACTTATATAGTTTAAGACGAGTTAAGTATTTTCAGCTTATATCGAGTCGAGAAATATCTAAAGGCCGAAACTTCTAGCCCATATATCTTCAAAAGCACGCCCTTCAGGTAAAAACGGGAACCTTCTTCTTCGATCATCATCAGTCATCTTCAATCCATTTATATCAATCCGTGGCTCCTACATGAACGAATTGGTAGATAAGAGTTTAAGGAAGCTACATATACTAATTCATATTTATTCAAAACATGTTTTCCTGTTCACGTGACTCATCGGAAAAATCCAACATTGCACAAAAACGCACAAAATTGTTTCAGGCATTTTCAGGGTTTTCAATTATTTAAAGGAACAATACTGCCTTATCATTCTACTTATCTAATCATGATTTCACCACGCAAAGAAACCACCACCCCCACCACCACCACCATGCTAACAAAGTAACAACAGTTGCATGTTTCAAGGACATAAACACATCAATGTCGCATAAATTAACAACAGAAACCCAAAGCACATGCCTCATTCCTTCGTAAGTACATACCTAAATTAAAACAATTGCATAATACGGATCACTATCTATAAGTAAATAAAAACCGTTGTACAAAACACACATTGCGAAATAAAGACGGTTTAAAAGAGGGCGTCGCGGTGAGCGGGTGAGACCAGAGTTCCTCAAAATTTTAGCCTTACTCTAACATTAATAATAATCACATCAACCTCCCTACAAAACGCTCCGACCCATTAAGGAATTTCCCTCGCAATTCTTGTTTATAAACTCTTTTTTGGGTTATTGTAAACTCACCACAACAAAAATTCGCCACATTTAAAAATATTGGTTAACTTGCCACAGTGACAAAATAATTCACAACAGGTATAGTAAACTCGTCACAGGTACGTCAAACTTGTTTTGAATGTACCGACAGCAAAACGAGATTTCTTTTTATTCATAATAATCAGTATTATATACATTAATTTTGCGATAGGTTAGGTTAGGTTAGAACTGTGACCAACTACGCGCGAGCCGAGCGAGCGAAGCGAGCTGTGCCGCGGCAGCGGCCGGCGAGCGCTACCTCGAAATTGGTCGCGAAATTTTTCTAAGTATTTTTTTCATAGTGCCCCCAAGACGACACTGACCTGAATTTCATTCATTTAAGACAAAAATCAGTGAAACGGCCTTTAATCATTCTATTGGTAAATGTTTCTTTCTGAGTATGAGTGAAAATATTATGGATATGGACCCACTTTTAAAGCTGTGGCAAGTTTTCGTGAGACAGATAAGACTGTGGCGAGTTTACTATAATTTTTACTTGTGGCAAAATTTCACTATGGCGAGTTTACAATAACCCTCTTTTTTGTAGATCTTTTGAGATTATTATCATCTTTTATTTAATTTTCTATAAGTACCTACATCATATAATTTACATTTTTAAGTATAAAAACATTAAATAATATAAAAAATAGTAGCCCAGCGGCATCAGGAACAGGGTCCAAGCTGCCGGTGGTCATGCAGGGCTCTAAAAAGAAAGAAAGAAGAAAGAGTACTGATTTCTGGATCAAGCCCTTGACCCAGCCGCGCAATGAGAGCCTCCTGAGGTGTTGGTCGAGGCTCTCCGCTATTAGGCCATTAACCGTAACGATTATATTATCGGTACAATAATATTGCAGAGTCCACGTCCCACATGTCAACAACTTCGTGTGCTAAGTCATGTTGATTTTTTAACTTTCTCAGCTTTTACGAGATTCTCGTCATGAGGAACAGCGATATCAGCAATTATTGCACGGCGCTGTCGTCGATCTATCACCACAATATAAGGCTACAAGATTATTATTATTGTTAGAGTGAGGTGAATTAGGTGCAATTTTTTTTTAAATATTTGCTTTTGTACTCTTGGCATTAAAATAATCTAATGACTACATACATACGATGCATTGTTATTATGAAACAAACCCTTTCGCGCCAACAACATTTCAAGTTATGTTTGAATAATGAATTAATTTACAAAATACGTTCAGCGCATAATTAGCTCAACATGTCTTCACAATGCGCTGATTAATTTTCTCTAATTATCTTTCATTTTCTTCATTCGGAAGTCACAATGTCATCAAAATTCTCTATTTTTATCTCCGCTTGATTTACCTAACATAAACCACCTAGATGAACTTAAAAAAACAAGCCATTTACTTATATTATACTTATTTATGTGCAATAATAATATTTCTACAATTGTTTTTAAAAAAATACAAAGTTGCGCAAATAATTCGCCGCGAGTGAATTTTGTTTAAAATTTATCCGAATAAGGCAGCGAGGAATAAATTTTCACATTTTCACAAATTCCTTGTTTTCACGAAACACACATTTGCTGAGGTACCGTTTTTTGGCTTATGAGGGCAGAACTGATATCCTCCTGGAATTACGCTCCAACGCCACTTTGAGAAACCCTGGGTAAGGCTAATTGCTGCCGCCTGAGCCACCCTACACCTACCTCCGGTGCATGACTCATGTCCGTGGGGTTTCCCTCCAATAAACCTGATGGTTGCACTTGATGCATTTGCGTAGTTCGTTATTTATAGCTGAAGTGGTAGAAAGTGTATCTGATAGGAATTTCTAGGCGGGTTTACCTACCTTGTAGGAAACGAGCTCTATCACATATAAATTACTTAGAAGTTTACACTAGTTTTTATTGAGGGCAGTAAGTATTGCAGTACCTACACTTCTACATAGCACTCAAATATTGATGATACCATGCGAACACTTCAAATTATTCCCTATAATTAAAATGGAAATGTCTACTTTTAGTTTACGGGAGATCATAGTCATGTACACACGGCTACATGTCAAGCTAACATTCCAATATAAGCTGATCTCGCAATGTATAGGATTTCCGTACAATGAGAGGTCAGCTTATATTGGAAAAGTATAGCTTGATATGTACAGGCTTTGGCTTAGCTTAGGCACTAGTCTCCCACAATATCTTTCTTCGGCTTAGCTTAGGCACTAGTCTCCCACAATATCTTTCTTCGGCTTAGCTTAGGCACTAGTCTCCCACAATATCTTTCTTCGGCTTAGCTTAGGTACTAGTCTCCCACAATATCTTTCTTCGGCTTAGCTTAGGCACTAGTCTCCCACAATATCTTTCTTCGGCTTAGCTTAGGCACTAGTCTCCCACAATATCTTTCTTCGGCTTAGCTTAGGCACTAGTCTCCCACAATATCTTTCTTCGGCTTAGCTTAGGTACTAGTCTCCCACAATATCTTTCTTCGGCTTAGCTTAGGCACTAGTCTCCCAAAATATCTTTCTTCGGCTTAGCTTAGGCACTAGTCTCCCACAATATCTTTCTTCGGCTTAGCTTAGGCACTAGTCTCCCACAATATCTTTCTTCGGCTTAGCTTAGGCACTAGTCTCCCACAATATCTTTCTTCGGCTTAGCTTAGGCACTAGTCTCCCACAATATCTTTCTTCGGCTTAGCTTAGGCACTAGTCTCCCAAAATATCTTTCTTCGGCTTAGCTTAGGCACTAGTCTCCCACAATATCTTTCTTCGGCTTAGCTTAGGCACTAGTCTCCCACAATATCTTTCTTCGGCTTAGCTTAGGCACTAGTCTCCCACAATATCTTTCTTCGGCTTAGCTTAGGCACTAGTCTCCCAAAATATCTTTCTTCGGCTTAGCTTAGGCACTAGTCTCCCACAATATCTTTCTTCGGCTTAGCTTAGGCACTAGTCTCCCACAATATCTTTCTTCGGCTTAGCTTAGGCACTAGTCTCCCACAATATCTTTCTTCGGCTTAGCTTAGGCACTAGTCTCCCACAATATCTTTCTTCGGCTTAGCTTAGGCACTAGTCTCCCACAATATCTTTCTTCGGCTTAGCTTAGGCACTAGTCTCCCACAATATCTTTCTTCGGCTTAGCTTAGGCACTAGTCTCCCACAATATCTTTCTTCGGCTTAGCTTAGGCACTAGTCTCCCAAAATATCTTTCTTCGGCTTAGCTTAGGCACTAGTCTCCCACAATATCTTTCTTCGGGTCTAGGTCAGAGATGACAGAGACAAAGTCGACGATGGAGCGAGCTTAGGCACTAGTCTCCCACAATATCTTTCTTCAGCTTAGCTTAGGCACTAGTCTCCCGCAATATCTTTCTTCGGCTTAGCTTAGGCACTAGTCTCCCACAATATCTTTCTTCGGCTTAGCTTAGGCACTAGTCTCCCAAAATATCTTTCTTCGGCTTAGCTTGGGCGCTAGTCTCCCAAAACATCTTTCTTCGGCTTAGCTTAGGCACTAGTCTCCCAAAATATCTTTCTTCGGCTTAGCTTAGGCACTAGTCTCCCATAATATCTTTCTTCGGCTTAGCTTAGGCACTAGTCTCCCAAAATATCTTTCTTCGGCTTAGCTTAGGCACTAGTCTCCCATAATATCTTTCTTCGGCTTAGCTTAGGCACTAGTCTCCCACAATATCTTTTTTCGGGTCTAGGTCAGAGATGACAGAGACAAAGTCGACGATGGAGCGAGCTTAGGCACTAGTCTCCCAAAATATCTTTCTTCGGCTTAGCTTAGGCACTAGTCTCCCACAATATCTTTCTTCGGGTCTAGGTCAGAGATGACAGAGACAAAGTCGACGATGGAGCGAGCTTAGGCACTAGTCTCCCACAATATCTTTCTTCAGCTTAGCTTAGGCACTAGTCTCCCGCAATATCTTTCTTCGGCTTAGCTTAGGCACTAGTCTCCCACAATATCTTTCTTCGGCTTAGCTTAGGCACTAGTCTCCCACAATATCTTTCTTCGGCTTAGCTTAGGCACTAGTCTCCCAAAATATCTTTCTTCGGCTTAGCTTAGGCACTAGTCTCCCATAATACCCTTCTTTAAGCCCAGGACTGGACAATGTTATTATTTCATATGAATATTGTGATGAGAAAATAAATAAATAATTATTATACGCATTCTAAAACTGCTAAGATAAACAGCCTGAACGCAACTTTTCACTGGGACAAATGGATGGATTTATAGAAATCCTCTGATGTTTGTTTGTGGATTTTTGAGAAAGCCCTTTCACATGCTCGTTACAAAAATCTATTTGAACCATCGGTTTCTGATAGTAACACTTAGATAAGTATCTTCTACTTATTAATTAATTATTATGATCTATATTTAAATAATTACTTATCCTGACTGATTCATCAACGCAGAGCGTAAACTGCTGCTGGGGCTGCAAACTTGAAATGGCAGTTAATGCCTTTTATGTTGCAAGGATCCAATAAGAAAGGATTTTTGGAAATTCGACCCTTAAGGGGGTGAAAAGGGATTTTGTTTGTATGAAAAATCTTATTCCTTGAGTTAATAAACTTGAAACTTGGCACGATTACTTACCTAAATAAATTATGAAGTTTGTTATTTTTTGTTTCTCTAAACTACCCCCTGGGATTGGGGTGTGTCAAAGTTTGTATGGAAGAATTTTGATGCGCGGTCCGATTAACTCGAAACTCAGTATTTATTCTTAAGACCGAAAATAAAGAATGACGTGTATCAGGGTCATTTGAAAATCTACCCTAACGGACGACGACGTGCGGATAAAGTACGAAATCCACGCGGACGAAGTCGCGCGGCAAGTGCTAGTTAGTTATGAGCCTAATGTGTCCTACTGCAGGACAAAGGTCTTCAATCTTTCAATTTTCTCTCTATTTTGCTATTTGAGCCCAATCCTTTAGATCCTTAGTTCCCAAAGTGGTCCAGATGGAACCCCAGGGGTCCACAGGAAACTCGACGGGGGTCTACGTTGGGGTCTATCTTCACATTTTTTGTCGAGTTTTGGGAATATGGTAGAAATATAGCTGCAGGGGGTCCACCGGAACCAGCTAAATTTTGAAAGTGGTCTGTGAGAAAAGAAGTCTGGGAACCTCTGCTTTAGATTGTAGCCATCTCCTTCTGGGCCTACCGTGTCGCCAGTTCCTGTTATTCGGAATCCAATCTGTGGCTACTTTCACGTAATTCTGATGCGACATGCGGCAGATGTGCCTGCCCAGTTCCATTTGAATTTGGCGGCGGTTTTGCCTACGTCTGCGATTTCTGCTTTGGAACGAGGTATATTGTTTTTTATACGGTCACTAAGTTTGATTCCAAGAAAACTTCGTTCCATTGCTCGTTGGTAGACTCCGAGTGCGGACTTTTGACGCTTCGATAATGACTACCTTTGCGCTCTATATCTGACATCTAGGTGTTAGAGAATTTGGGCGATTTTTTAACAAGTCTTGAAATACATAAACATAACATCACGACTGTATTCCACGAAAGGTTAGGCAGAGGTGTACTATTCCATCAGTTATGTTTAAAGTAACAGGGGGCGAGCCTATTGCCATCAACCGGGCACAAATCCAGACTCCAGGCTGCTACTGAGAAATTCCAGATGGAAAAACCCAATAACACTTTGCCCGACCCGGGAATCGAACCCAGGATCTTATGCTCAGCAGTAGGGCTTGCGACCACTAGATCAACGAGGCAGTCAGTTAAGTCTTAAAATAAAAACTGTCGTTTTCTTTCATAAGTAGGTACCTAGTACCTACCATAATCAATAACCGCCCGCCACGTGAACTAGCGTGATGTTTGACGTACGAACCGCGTTATATTGTAATTTATAGCCACATTCCCTCCCCCTACGCCGGCCACGACGGAAAAATAAATTGCTTACGCCTATAGATGTATCGGCTATACACAGTTCATGGGGATTTACACGTGGAAATACTTAGTGGTGGAGGGGTTTCTGAAGAGAAAATCAGTAACTAATCTTCTTTGAAGAGTAAACCATGAAGTTCCTTGCCCGTTCTTCTCCATAGACATCTCCCTGTAGGACTCCTACTAGGTACTCTTTGGAATGGGCAACTAGCTTCATCTTTCTGACTGACCGACCAATTGATAATTCAAAAGTGTCTGTAATTGGTTTATTTAGACATACAAATAAAAATAAAATTGAGTGTCTGTTTGTAATGTCAAAATAATAGTTTTTTACTAAATGGATAAGAAATATATTAAAAAAAATTCTGTCTGACTATATTTCTTATTTTTTATTGTCTGATTATATTATTTCTTTTTAGGTTATGTTGCAGTTTCTTGAAAAAAACAGCAGTTGTCCGTTAAAGCCTATCCCTTCCCATTTGATTAATTAAGAATTGAGGAGCAGGCAGATTTTTCAACCAATAAAGTGCTTTTCTTCCCACTGTGCGCTGCCGCCGAAAAGATTAATAAAAAGTTGGATAAGACGAGTAAAAATGAAATCCGAAGCGTTTTGAGCCACACCGAACGTAAATAGAAACATAGTCTCGTACCTACACTATCAAGGCATCTTCCAGCCAGATTTGAACTCACTGGGTACGTCGATTTCTTGAAAATTATTAAATTAGCGAAATTTTCTGAACTGTTGAGAATATCCCAACTTTAAAATTGTTAAGTGATAGGTGACCACCTCCGCTTTAGGTACCCCATTATTTGCCTTTGGACCACTCGGTATGGGACATCCTGTATAGTACCCTTATTGGTGATGTTCTTCAAAAAGGTCGGGTGCGTGGTACTCGCAACCGGCGTGCGTGTATGACCAGATGTATGAATGTAAACGAGGCAAAAGGAGTACGTAAGGATTGTAGCAGGTGGCGTTCTGTAGTTTCTGCCTACCCCCATGGGATTAAGGCCTTTTTTTTGGATGGGTAATTATCAAATAACTTCTCCCGCTCTGGTTGGAGTGGGAGGGCGTGTCAGACTTTTACTGACTAAAACCCACTCGTGTTCCTTCTGTTGCCTGTGCCGGGGCCACGGTAACTCTTTGGAACAACATGCGACCCTAGCTGGCATCGGCCCTAGGAGACCCCGTCAATAGTGCTGACATCTCTTTGAGGCGCGCGTGGAACACAACGCGCCGGCGCCGTCGACCCGGGCCAGGTCCTTACCGGACGGCGAGCTACACATTGCTCGTTGTCCGCAAGCCCTCGCCTATGGTGGCCGGGAATTGGTAGTCAATTCCCGACGCCCAGGGCGTCTCCTGCGGCGACTAGGGGCGTGAGGGCGCAAAGCTTGCCTCCCTCACGTTTTCCGCCTCCTCCTTCGTGAGCATTACTGCCTCGCAGAAGGAGGCGATGGCATCCCGTGTCTTCTCGCTCCGTACCATGGCCTGGACCAGGGCCGGAAGCGAGAGATCGCCGCCGCCGATGGGATTAAGGTTGAGTTTATGTTTATATAAGTTTCAATTAATTAGAACCCAATTAGGAAGAACTAGAACAAATCACACTTCCAACTAAATCTACTTATCAATCACAATATCACTCATAGGAGCTAGACAGCTCAACATGACACATCATCTTGACAATTAATTACTAGCTCCTAGTCTACATTCGAGAGTAGATAAAACTGACGGCTCATCAAAAGTTGCATTTACATTGTGAACTCCTGAACTGCACCAATTTCTTGCAATGGTCTGTGCTAATCCTGATGTGACTTTATATCATTGATATATGGTTTAATTTGCAATGATAGATGAGGCCTCGTGAAATGCATCACTGTTACAGTATTTAGAGTAGGTATACTTTGGGACATCGAAGTACATAAATAAGCCTTTGTTTAGCTCTTCTAAGAAATTCGTTGGAAAGATGAGTGTGAGTAATTAACTTTGATTTGTTGAAGTTATTAAATAAATAAATCCATCAATTATGAAATAGCTGTTTGATGTGGATGCTCACCACGTTTACGTGAGTGGTGGGCCAAATGCGCATATGCTTCAGGAGTGGACAGAAATTCTTAGGTCTCTAAAGCCACGGTTCCTTAGAGGAGCGGTGGGCGCCACATAAGTATCGACCGCAGACGGCTGTCACTAAAAAGATGGCACTGGGGTTTAATCTATACATCTATATCTATACATCTATCTATACAAAGAAATGAAATTGAAATGTCTGTTTGTAATGTCAAAATAACAGCTTTTTACTAAATGCATAGGAAAGTATAAACGGTTCTTATAACAAAACAGCAATTTTTAACATTTTTGTCTATCTGTCTGTCTGTCTGTTTGTTCCGGCTAATCTCCGAAAAGGCTAGACCGATTTTGACGGGGCGTTCACTGGCAGATAGCTGATGTTATAAGGAGTAACTTAGGCTACTTATTTTAGAAAAAGAATTAGGGTTCCACGCAAAAAAATTAAACCCATGAAATTGTGAACAAAATCCGGTTCAAACAGGGAAGTATTGACATCCACGCGGGCGAAGCCGCGGACAACAGCTAGTAATAAATAACAATAAATAGTTTATTGACCAGATAAAGAATTTTTACATTTCCTTAAAACGAAAACTTACAAATAAACTACTCCTAAAATTATTGTTACAAGAGAAAGATAATTTTAACATTTTAACTTTTTGGTTTGACCATACGGTGTCAAACAACGCCCTCTAGGAAAACACACCAACTTACTTTCATAAATAACGTTTCAGTGACGTCATTCGTCGGCAAATTGCAGACGTTATGTGGCGGCCACCGCTCTTCTAGGAAACCGTAGCTACGAGTTAGGAACTTTATAAACTAAACATCTGCTGAAGTGGTTAATTAATATGCGTATGGCTCTAGGAAAACAAACCTATATCACGGTCAAATTATCTGTGCACCTCGCTGGAATGCAATACCCCTCACGCTTTCCCCTTCACCTCACCGCGCTCGCCCCGTCGCCATACATACCGTACGAGAGCGCCGATATGACGTCATCGTCACCAGGTGCACAGATATTTTGACCGGTTTATAGTTACCAAACGTTCTTATAAAAAAAAAAAAAAAACTCCACAAAAACTTCTAGACTTTGTAAAGACAGCTCTGCCGTGAAAATACTATAGGTACCATCGCATCGACCTTATTACTAAGGAAATAAGGACGAAAAGTGGTTCACCGCAAATGTCCGCGATGGTACCTACTTACTTTAAAATATGTATTAAAACCAGCCACAGGCTGAACCTCAAACCACAAGCAAAACCTCTTAATACACAACAATTTACTCCCCACTTACAAGTACATCGTGCCTCACATGGGAATCGAACCGGTGATCGCGAGCATCCTTATTTTGGTAATAGCCCATAAGTGGCCAGCGGTTATGCAACGCTATCATTATGACCCATATATTGGCCCTTTGCCCCTTCGCCCCAGGGCCCTGGTCCTGTGGTACGAAGGGCATTATGCTATTTGTGGCAGTAATTTATTGTTCGATGTTTACTATCCTCTCCTGAATAAATTGGCCTCTCAATCGTCTCTCAAATGTTCATTATTTTGTGAGACATGAATTTACCGAACCTCAAATAATTATTGAACACTATTGTGAATGAATGCACCTCGTTTTGTGAACCTCAAATATGAATGAATGAATGAAATGCACCGACCCCAGCGTGGTTTGGCCAGACTCGATTGCTCGAATGAACCCAAAGATTCACACTAGCTCCTGCAGCCTCATGTTTCATGGTGCAACAGAGGCCATTGCATATCAAGGAGTAGACCGGGGGCGCGGTAATGGTAGGGAAGACGTGCCCTTGGGATATGGAAGGATTATTAGAGTCGTACTGGATATGCATCCTAAAATAGGCAATGGAATAGTGGAGAGACGGGTAATATTTATCTATGGATGGGCATCTTTTAACGACGTCGCCGCCAAGTTGTTTTAAAGTCCGGCTTCACCGGTGAGTCTTTTGGCGGGGTTACTGCTATGCTGTATTACATGTTTCTGTTTCCAGTCTTTGTCTGAGGTCTCGCTACTATCCGTTTCAGGTTTCTTCTAAGTCTCGCTAGCAGCCTTCTTGATCTTATATCGGTGTATTCCTATCTTGGGGTCCTAAAAATACTAAATAGCCAAGTAACTGCGACCAACTTGGATGTAGCGCTCGCCGGCCGCTGCCGCGGCAGCGCTCGCTACGCTCGCTCGGCTCGCGCGCGGTAGGTCACTGCTCTAACCTAACCTAACACATTTTTCGGGGTACCCTAGCTTAGTTACTGTAACCAACTGTGAGAAATTGCCAGGATGTTAAAAAGAGGCTAATTTAAATAAAAAAAAGTGTGCATCATTATTAGAACCCTATAAAGTCTTTAGAGGTTCATAAAGGTATTAGAGGTTCAGTTAAATATTTTCTATTTTGTGAATAGTGAACTTCTAGTAATCTTCCATTTGGCTACGGTCTGCAAAGGCGCAGCTACAATTATCATTAGAGGGAAGCCGAAAAAAAAAATTGTTCATTTCTCATAAACTCAGACAAAAAAATTTTAGGCATTTTTGTAATGTTTTTAATCTAATAATGACTGCATAAAACTGGTATTAAACATATTTAATGTAATGTGTACACAGTTACACACACAGCTGTACATATTTGGCAATAGTAGACATTAAGAAGAGTGGTGGTTCCGAAGGGAAGCCAATAGGAATCGGGTTGTATGAAGGCTTCGCCACTGACGGTCTGTGGAGTGCTACGTTTTCAACCCACTCCAGTTGCTCCGACATCACCGATCTTGAACATCGGTTTGGGCTTCGTTCTTTTGGTCTTTTTGCTTCCATTTTGCCTGTCACTACAATTCTCTAGTATACCCTCAACATTATTGGTAATATCGGTGTTCCGGGTGAAAAAGGTGACCAAAATATTGAAATAATAGCAGCGCCCCACAGTTTCACCTGCATAAGTCTCGATCCCGTAGGGATATCGGAATAAAAAGTATCCTATGTTTTAATCCAGGTTATAAACTATCTGTGTGCCAAATTTGATCCAAATCCGTTCAGTAGTTTTTGCGTGAAAGAGTAACAAACATCTATCCATCCTCACAAACTTTCGCATGTAATATTAGTAGGATTTTGTGCAGGCAAACAGAAGACGAACAATTTTCTTGGTCTAGCTTCAACTCTTTTAATAAATTAATAAGGAAAGTAAATTAAAATGTATCCTATAGGTTATCCAGGGTCTGGGCAGTTTACTGTAGATAGCTGCATATTTATTTATTTTCATAACATCACGCCTGTAATTCCCGACCCCGGCCTGAGAATCGAACCCAGGACCTCATGCTCAACAGTAGCGCTTGCGATCACTCGACCGACGAGTCACGAGGTGTTTATTTTCATCCTTGTTCCCATAAATAGTAATCTACTTAGAGCTGAATAGGTAGGTACTTACTGGGTGGTTTATAGCCATAGAGAAAATAAAAGTGAGTCATTTTACTTTACATTTTATTAACAATATTGTAACGGTTTCCATTCAATCGTGAGAGATACAATTTTCATCAGTATCGGTACAAAAAAAAACATTCCTAATAAAATACTAATTACTATTCAACTTCGTACTCATTTTTGAGCAACACTCTCAATTCTATAAAAATAAATTTAATAATACTGACACTAGGTACGGTCAGCAACAGAAGTAGATTAACACTGTTACTTTTACATGTGAAATCAATAGACCCTAAATTATTGGTTCACTACCTTTCATGTACTTATACTCCGTCGGTTTAGGTAGTTAACTAAATGTAAACAATCTTGGCATGTCTTTTTATCTAAAAGTTGTCTATAAATTGTATATAAAAATCTTTGCGACTAGGTATTTACTAAATCGATGTTAGCTAATAAACTAAATTTAAATAATCTTTGTGTATATTATATACGACCACTTTAATATAAAAAGACATACCAAGATTGTTTACCTTTAGTTAACTACCTAAACCGATAGACCATAATAGCTAAGAGTTTTTATCATCGGAATTTAACAACTGTCCATTTCTTTTTAATTCTTTTGAACACAAATTGTGTTAAATAAACTGAAGTGTTAATCGACTTTTGTTGCTGACCGTACGTATTTCTAATTCAATAAATATTTATAAAATACCTACACATATTACTTAGCCAGCCTTAAAAAATAAATAATTAATTAATGTAGGTAAAAAGGCCGTGTCAATATTGTAATGTGTCAAAAGTTCGTTTGACACATTGTTTTTACTCAAATACTAATTAAATATTTCGTGGTATACGAAAATAATGTTTGATATGTCAAAACCCGTTTCATTTGTGGACCTATAGAAATCTAATATCTATATAGGTAGGTTCATTATAGGTTTTACTTATTATTGTAACCATACAGAAACTCCCATACAAAAATATTTTCTCATAAACTGCCTAAACCTGTTGTGGTTCATTCAAATGCATCCTGTCGCGAAAACGTATCCCTGTCAAACTTTGCTTCATAAATAACTAAATGCATACAAAAGTATTTACATGATAATATCATTGTAACCTCATTCCTTCCGTCTTCATTGTAATTGTAACTTCAGAGTTCAAACACAAAATACACAAGTTATAAGTAACTTAAACCTAACTTATGAAGTAAGAATTAACGTTAGTGTGTAGGTATTAGGTACCTACCTATTGGGAAAATATATGGCGGACTTTTTCAGTTGCATTTCTTTTTATCGTATTTTTTTTTTTATAAAACACTATCAGTGTGTTTTTTTTTACTCTCTCTCCAGTTTTTTTTTTCTTCTTTACAGTTTCGAAGTCTTTCAGTACTTACTCCTACCTATTAAATTCGAATGAGTTGGGAAGAATCTGAATTAATCTCAATACTGTCGACCGTAATGGGACTAATGCAGGTTTTTTGTATTTATTTATTGACAAAAAAAACACTCCGTCTCAGGATAGGCTTTTGGGGCAAGTCCTTCAGGAGTGCAGGTCCCACTGCGTCTAAAACGTGGGATATTGTTCCTATAAAATCTCTTGCCAAATTTTTTTATATTATTTTAAATATGACTTCTCAGCACCTTCAAAGCAGTATTTTTTATCAGTCAAATTTGTTATCAGTCTCTCTGTCACACACTACACTAGGACACTGTCACCGGTCTTCGCTCGTCGTATAACAAAGTTCTCACTGTGTGTCGGCTGTCCTCTGACTTCAGCTCACTGCTCTTTGAGTGGTCGTATGTGAAGTTTGAGCTGATTACAACCTGGAAAAGATGAAAACAATTAGTATTTATTATAAATGACCCGGTGAACTTCGTGAGAAAAAATTTCGATTTATTTTTTATTTTTCGGCTGTTCCTTTGGGTTTTTCCTAATTTTCTTTTTTCTTAAACCACCCCAGTATTGAGGCGAAACAAAACTATAAAATAAACAAATCGGTCGAGTAATTGCGAGACTAACGCACGGCAATTGCTTTTTATACAAGGTGTGACATAATTAACGCACAACCTCTTAAGGGGTCATTTTACTCATCATTATGAACAACTTTTACTAATCCCTACATTTTGACGAGTTATGCGAACATAAATGTAGGGAGCAGCTGATTTTTTTTCGCGATATCAGGTTTGGTCCCATAATAAAAGTTGTTCATAATGATGAGTACAATGACCCCTTAAGAGGTTGTGCGTAAATTATGTTACACCTTGTATACTTAGAAGAAGGAAAAGGTGTAAACTTCATGTACAATAGTAGTTCATAGGCGAACTTAATGCTACAAGGCATTCTCTACCAGTCAACTTTTGGGCTAAAAGGACCATATAGTGAAAAGAGCACAAAAAAAGACAAACTTTTCAACTAGTCTGTGTGTGTAATGCCCTCGTCAAAATGATCTGAAAGCCAGTACTGCTACAGGTTGTAAGATTAGCACGACGTTTTACGAGAAAACCATGATTTTGTTTTCAAAATGTTGATGTAACAATTACTAGACAGGACTTCATCAAGCTCTGACCCACAGCTCTGGTACTCAGAAACGTAAAACGATATAATCAATCATTAAACTTGAAGAGAGAGTGAACAGGCTTCTTCTGGGTAAGCTCGCTCCATCGTCGACTTTGTCTCTGTCATCTCTGACCTAGATTAAAGTCAAGAGCAAACCTATCTCAAATAAAAAATAAAAAAAGTAGGTACTACATCTTACCACATGCCAGCAATGTAATATGGTCAATTATAGTTAGAAAATGGATTATGAGTGCGGCAATTATTTCAATTGTACAAACAATACTTACAGCATAATAAACAGTAATAAGTCCAATAGCAGTGCCAACCAACACATCCCACCAGTGATGCCTGTGGTCCGTGATCCTGGTCAGCGAGCAGATGGCGGCGTACGAGATGCAGAGCAGCTGCAGGATGGGGACGAGGAAGATGGAGCGGTGGCTCCAGTCGAAGGCACGACGCTGGAGGTACCACTGCAGAGAGAAGAGAATACAAATTAAACATCAGATTAAGAAACATTTTGGTGGTTAGTTGATAGTAGTGTAGAGAACAAAAAAGAAGACAAAGATTAACTAGTATGCTACAGAAAACCATAACACTAAAACATTTTGAAGTATTCCATCAAAACGGTGTCAAAAATTAAAATAAACTTGCATGCAATGGAAATAAAGTTGTATGCTTCTAAAATAGTTTAAGTTTGCTACGCAATTGCAGTCTTTTCCTTAGCCGTATTTTATTGAGGTCTGCGGATGCTATTTTGCTGAAAGTGACTAATATAAGGTTAGGAAAAATCTGAATTTTCGTAAGTCTGTTGCAAAACTTACCGCAATAAAGAAGCCACAATACACTGACATTGAAGCATGTCCTGAAGGAAAACTGCGGTATGAGTCCATCTGGTACCAGCTGGGGTACTTTTGAGATGTGCACTGGAAATCATTTACGAACTGAGAACTGGAACAAAAGAAATACATCATGAATATATCGGTGGTAGAGATCGTTAAGCGTTTTGCTCTTAGACTAAGCTTGATCATGGCATAAGAGCTACGAAAGATGTAGATTTTAATTTACTAAGGTGGGAAACCAGGAACCAGAACCAGGTGGGGTGGGGCTTGTGGCTAAGTAATAACAGCCACACGGATCGATCGATCTGGTTAAGCTACGCTTGCCGTGGTTGATCCGTAGATGGGTGCCCATCTTTACATACCCTGACCCCTCCGTGCCTCGGAAAGCACGTTAAGCCGTTGGTCCCGGTTGTCATTCGTGAATCTTTGACAGTCGTTACGGGTAGTCAGAAGCCCGAAAGTCTGACAACCAGTCTTACCAAGGAGTATCGTGTTACTCAGTAACTGGGTTGTGGAGGTCAGATAGGCAGTCGCTCCATGTAAAATACTGGTATTCAGCTGCATCCGGTAAGACTGGAAGCCGACCCCGACATCGTTGGGAAAAGGTTAGGCCGATAATGATGATGATGCCAGAACCACCAGAGTTCAAGCTTGCCAGGTGGATCGATAGTTGTAGTGAGCAAGTTGCAATAATTGATTGCATTTGGTTCTTTTACAACCGTTTTAGTACAGGAAGGCGCAAGGCCGAGAACCTTGTATTGTGCAATATGCGAGAGGCTTATGTCCTATGCTGCTGCTTTTGAGTTGACAGTACATACTTCTCAGATTCTTCTAGTAAAGAAACCGTCCAATTATTCCCTAGTGTTACGCCATTTACGACCGTACACAACCCAGTGTCAATAATCTCATGAATTTCCATCCTCATTGACAGTTTGATGTGCCCACGTCAATCCTACGATTAGATAAGTAGTCTGAAGATCGTCAAGATCACTCAATGTCAAATGTATTACTCCTACGAGTCGAATATATTACTATGTAAATGCGGATGTCGTAAAATGTACACAGTCAGTGACCGGACCTCTCTGGGAAGAACTGTCATTGGCTTTTTGGTTATTTGTTAGAACCATCGTCGTATTAAATTCGCTTACACGCAGAATAAAAAAAAAAAAACAAAACAGATTTTCTACTGGGGCAATGCTACGATGAACGGCGGCACGCAGCTTCTAAAAATCCTAATTAGTTGTATAGATCTAATTAGTGACTTATTACAGCCCCTTCTCATGTGGTGCTGAATGTAAACATAAATTTTACAGTTGTCAAGTTTCCAGTAGGTACTTTGTTAGAAACTCTCAGTGGTGTGTCTGGCTTGCAAGTGGAATAATCTCCCTTCAAGAAAAAAAAACATTGAAGTTAGTAAAGAATTCTTACCCATTGCAAGTCTTGCCAGTGTCAGGCTCGCATAGATCGAAGAAGGTGGGCCTAGGGCTCCCGACGAGACCCTTCATGACTTCCACAATACTCAGGTTGATGATTAGACCGTAGATATAAGTTCTGTATAAATAGAAGGTATTCTTGCCAGTCCGTCGAATTCTTGACTGAGAGAAGTCGCCGTATAGAAAGATGTACTCTGTTACAGCGATCTGAAAAGAAGAAATATAAATATAAATAAATATATCGCAGAAGGATTAGAAGCACTTTGGGAACAAAAAACTTCAGAAAAAGAAAGATTCTTCAATCGATTTAATAAAGTCCAACATTCAAGATTATTTTGGACTAATAAAATGGTTTACGTATGTTCAAGAATTTCGATTGTTTCAATAAATAATACACTCACTGGGTTCACTGGGATTTTTCATTTATTAACCGTTTAGGGTAATAACCTCGTTATTACAAGTGAGGACAAGCCATGTCAGTACGCTTGTACTTTTCAGGACAATTAATTATTATCTGCGGTATTACTTTATTAGCAATATACTGCTGAAGTTTGTAGTATAACATTATTAACAGACAAACATGATGACGTATTTTCTGCATCGCATCGTGTGCATCATTTGGTTCTCAGCAAAGATCTACTTCGTCCTCAAAAGGGTGACTACAATGTTTTGCATCCTCCTTTACGAAAATGACAACTGACAATGACAAATGACAACAGAATGACTGCGATAGTCAATCCATTTTCCAGGAATCCAGTGCAGGCAAAAAGCTCGCTTCCTACTATGAGCCTTAGGACATAACTGGCGAAATGTGGGTGGACACCTGTGCCTACCCTTTCGGGGATCGCTGTAGAGATTTAAGTTACGTAGCAGTAGAGCTCTTTGTCAAGGAACTCAACGGAGGAAGTACTGCCATACCTATTTCTGATGCTAAGCAGCGTTACAGTGTCCCGGTTTGAAGGGAATGGGCGCTGGTGTCATTACAAGCACATGAGTATATTTTAGCACCATCTTTGAAAAGGCAACGCAATACAATGCCTCATTCTGGTATAGTGCGCGTCAAATAACTTGAACCGGCCAGCGCAGTGACGTTTTACTTTTTTTTACAGCAACTGTACATGCGCTTGCGCAGTCGACGCCATCTTGGGTCTAGTTATTTGACGCGCACTGTAATGCAGATATTGGCGATGACGACTTACTACCAGATGGGCCTACCATCAGACCTTCGGCTTATTTGCCATTCAATGAAAAGTTATTAATAACTAGCAGCGCCCCGCGGTTTCACACGCATAAGTCTCGGTCCCGTAGGGATATCGGGATAAAAATCATCCTATGTACTAATCCAGGTTATAAACTATCTGTGTGCCAAGTTTCATCCAAATCCGTTCAGTAGTTTTTGCGTGAAAGAGTAACAAACATCCATCCATCCTCACAAACTATCGCGTTTATAATAGTAGTAGCAATGCACGTTAAGCCCCGGTGTCTCCTCGAAGCGTCGGCAGAATTCGGCAGGTAAGGGCTCCCACACAAAACTGCGAATTCGCATTGCATCGCAGTTTTCTGTGAGAGCCCCAAGGGACCCTTAGGGCTCTCACACAAAGCCCCGATGCGGCGCGAATTCGCAGTTTTGTGTGGGAGCCCTTGACTTGCTAAATTCGCTGAAGGCAAAAGGTGTCCCTGGGATAAACAGGATAAATACACTTACAAAAACTAGCGGCAATCCAAATACAGTTGATATAATCATCTCAGTGTTGACCGTGTCTCCGTTGAAAGGGAAGCTGAGAGCTGGATCGTTGCAGTAGAAGCCAGCTTTGTGGTTCGGGATGACGCCCAGCTCGAAGAGTCCAATCAGGGCTAGTACTGAGGAAGAAATGATAATGTTAGAAAACGGATAAAGTATTGATAAAAAACTGTTTAGTATTTGTAACCCTTCGGATACGCGATCGTTGATCTACGCGAGACACATTGGATTAAAATAAGAAGTGAAGTAGTGAAGTCTATTGGAGTTTGTCAGAACCTTATAAAAAATCAGAGCTAGAAATCTATGGAGAAGACACATAAACAAGAACAGCAAAGTAAAACTAAGATTTAAAGTCCAGAATACAGGCTATATTATAGGTATTCTAGATTCTTAATGCCCAATAAATGCACGACATGACGGACGTTCAAATAATTAATTAAAAATCAATATCTAAATTAAAACTAAAACAAAAAGTTCATTCATAAAAGGAAAATCTGACAAGCGCCATGCTCGCGCGCAGTATCAGTCACTTTACGTCACTATGTAGTGGGACAAATACTAATGACCATTTGGGTCATTAAATATTAGGTACAAAATATAAATGGATGATTAATGTATTGTATTATTTATTTTTAGCCTGGTACCTAGTTTATTCTTATTCATTGTGTGTGTCCTACAAAATCCAGCGGTCGGAAATACATAGGTCGCGCTGGTTATGATGAATTTCTGATTGACATAACTATTAGGTAGGTATTTTGTGTAACTGTTTGGGAGCGCAAGATTTTTTCGCAGATCAAACACTAAAATTTATAGTGATACTGGTACATAGTTTTTTTTTTTTGTGAATTATGAAGAATTTAGAAGGGCTATCAAGAATAAGAAACGAAAAGATTATAAAGATTAGGAATTATCTCCAATTCCTGTTAGCATATCCTGTTAAGTGTCCAAAACAATATTGTCGCGGCATCATATTTAATTTAAACAATAAATCAAATAAACGTTCTGCTAACCAGTAAAACGCAAACGCAGATTCAACAGTCTTCCGGGTATCCAAAAACGTATAAGGAAATCTTCTACATAAGAAACCCGGAACGAACAGTCCGAATCTAGTTCTAATATTATCTAACCACTCAGGCAATTTTCGCTCGTCCCCGTGACATTGCAAATGGACGTCGCCCTCCATTATAGCCAATTTATTTGCCAATCCCCCAAACTGTGGATGTTGTTGAAGTTCAAAGTCAATGCCAAACTACCAGGAACACAGTACATAAGTGGCTAATATATCCTGACATATTGGGGTGGCGCTGCTCGCAAAGGCGAGAGCTGCGCGAGAGCCAAATTCGGTACATTAAAATTTTAGTTCCACTTTTCGCCGTGTTTCAAGATATGCTTGACTACTGGTGCAGATTTGTAGGGTAGACCGGGGACAATTGAAACAATTTTACTTAAATCGTGTGCTGTGAAGTACCTATAGTACCCACATCCATCGTAATTATATAGTTGAAAGGATCGTTATCTAGTTCCTAAATTAAACATAATGTTTAACTCTATTTCGAATACTTAGCCTACAATCACCTATTAAAGAAAACCGGGCACAGTGGTTCTAATGACCCCACCCCAAGGACGGTTGAAACAGTATATAGGGATAATTGAAACACTGAAAATATTTTAGGAACTACTGAAGGTTTTTAATCAGTCTTAACAATTTAACTTACTGCTAAATCATTTCTTGAGATCGTGACAAGTCCGTCAACGTAACATCAATATTTCGAAAATTATAAATGCAAAAACATCTTCAACATAAACAACTCAAAATATCTCATATTTGTATAATTTTAGTGCTCTAATTATTTCTATTGAATACTATTTTACATTATTGAAAGACTTAATATCCTATCATGCTGTAATGGCCCTTACATGGGGTAGAAATAAAGGTAATCCAGTCTCATACAAAACAGCTTGTTTCAATCATAACAATGTTTCAATCATGACAATGTTTCAATCATAAAAATGTTTCAATCATAACAATCGTTTATTGACCGTATAGGTTTTTTTTTTTTTTTTTTTTTGTGGATGGGAAATCATCAAATGACTTCTCCCGCTCTGGGCGGAGCGGGAGGGCGTGTCAGACTTTTACTGACTAAAACCCACCCGTGTTCCTTCTGTTGCCTGTGCCGGGGCCACGGTAACTCTTTCGAACATCCCGCAACCCTAGCTGGCATCGGCCCTAGCGGACCCCGTCAATAGTGCTGACATCTCTTTGAGGCGCGCGTGGAACACGACGCGCCGTCGACTCGGGCCTGGTCCTTACCGGACGGCGAGCTACCCATTGCTCGCCGTCCGCAAGCCCGCGCCTACGGTGGCCGAGAATCGGCTGCCGATTCCCGACGCCCAGGGCGTCTCCTGCGGCGACTAGGGGCGTGAGGGTGCAAAGCTTGCCTCTCCCTCACGCGTCCCGCCTCCTCCTTCACGAGCATTACTGCTTCGCAGAAGGAGGTAATGGCTTCCCATGCACTCTCGCTCCGTACCATGGCCTGGACCAGGGCCGGACGCGAGAGATCGCCGCCGCCGATCGCTTCCGCGAGGACACGGCGGTGCCCCGCCCAAGCCGGGCAGACTTCCACCGTATGCTCCACCGTGTCCTCCGGGCGATCCACACAGTGGTGACACCCGGGCGTTTCCTCCCGCCTTATCCGGAACAGGTACCTCCCGAAGCACCCGTGTCCGGTGAGGACCTGCGTCAGGCGGAAGGTGAGGACGCCGTGGCGCCTCTCCAGCCACTCCTCAAAGAGGGGACTTATCGCCGCAATTGTGGCGTGCCCAACCGTATAGGTTTGACTCTTGAAATTTAATTTCAGAGAAGGTCAATCAACTATCGCCCAATCTTCTATCTGAAGATATGTAGGCTCTTCCTCATTTTCTGATGCAGACGATTCATAACTTGATGAATCAAATTGAAGATCTTCTGTGACGTCATATTCATCATCAGACTCGGGCGATTGCGGAATTTCTGTCAGTATCTTCATCTTCTGAGCTAGTAGAAGTCTTTGGGGTTCTTTTTGATGATTTCTTTTTATTCTTGATAGTTTTGCTCGTCTTCTTTTTCTTTTCTTCCATATTCATGTTTGTCTTTATCTTGCTGGCATTTCTTTTTCTGTCCCTCTCTTCGGTTTGTATTCTGATGTTTTCTTTCTCCGGAGTATCTGTGTAAACAGTAGATTTCCTTTTTGTTGCGTTTCTTGCATTTTCCTGGGTGGTGCTTTAGGAAATGGTCTGATGCATTCTGGCAAAAATTTACTTGTTGAAGGTTGGTTGTTGTAGTTGGTAACATCAAGAGGAACAAGTTCTACAGCAAAACTTGATTGTTAAGCTATGGAAAGGCTTGGTGAAGGAAAAGATGGTGCTGCTATTCCAGCGGCAGACTCTGGCTGTTGTGGCGCCGTTGGGCTGGTAAGGTTAGGCTGTAGTTCCGACAGTGTAGTTAGGTATGACAGTGGAACTTAGCTGTGAAGTCACTGAGCGTATCGGAGAAGATGATACAGCGGCTTCAAGTCCTGCAGCAGACTCTGGCTGTTGTGGTGTCATCGGGCTGGTAAGGTCATGCTGAATTTCAGACACAAGTATGACAGAGGAACTTGGCTGCACAGTCTGTGAACGTTTAAAAACATGT
Source organism: Fissipunctia ypsillon (assembly GCA_947568875.1). Lineage (NCBI taxonomy): Eukaryota > Metazoa > Arthropoda > Insecta > Lepidoptera > Noctuidae > Fissipunctia > Fissipunctia ypsillon. Next base: position 4,753,901 of record OX387659.1, on the reverse strand, counting down.
TGCTGGCTAAATTTTAGGGTCTTATTTTAGCAACTGTGAGTTAAAAGTGGTTTCATTGGTTAAGTTTTTTCATCGTATACGTTTTATTTAAAAAAAAATGTTGCAATTTTATCTTCTGTTAGTTATTTACACTCTAGAAAACACAACCTTCTTCTGTGCAGTCGGGTAAAAATGCAGAATATGCGGGGACGTTTGAAACGTTTCAAACGTCCACAGACAGGTTGTTTCAAACGTACCCATCTCACATCTTCTACTTCAATACTCAATATTTTGTTTTATATTGACTTTATCATTAATCAACAATAATAAAAACACTCTTAAACAGATAAACATTACTCTAAAATAAGAAAAGCTGTCAAAAAACAATATATAAATAGGTAAATAACAAAAATTCAAAAATCGTGAATACTTACTTTTTGGCGTGAAATTCGTCGAGGCGTCCTGTACACGACTGCGTCGCTCGCTCGCTCGAGCCGTACTAAACACAAAACCGAACATGCCCGACGAAGCAACGAACGACGCGTCACATACGTAGGTATCATGGTTTTCGAGAAATTGAAGTTGTTGTAATCATGACCTGTTTTAATTGTCCCCGGTCTACCCTAATGACGTAATGACAGTGAGGATTTCAAGGTGAGAGGTAAGGCGGGTAGCTGTGTGGGATTTGGCAGTTCCTGCAAATTATGCTGGTTGAGATTCCTAGACATAGGTTTGAGAAGTACCTACGGAAGTAGAAAATTTTCGTGTTTGTAGTAATTTTCATGTATTTGAGGACTTGGGAACGGAGACAATCGTTTGTCCGTGGTACACACGGCTACATATCAAGCTATAAATTTCCAGTATAAATTGATCTCGCATTGTATAGGATTTCCGTACAATGAGAGGTCAGCTTATTCTGGAAATGTATCTAAGCTTGATAATGTAGCCGTGTGTACAAGGATGGGCATTAAAAACAAAAATAAAATCAGTCAACGATCAAACCATGACAGATTGAGTTTTCTAACCTTTGAAGAAATCAATTTGTTGAGCGTTTTTATTCGAGCGAACTTCAGACGTTATCATAATCAGAGCTATCATCACAACAATCAGCGATCGAAGCATCGATTCAAAAAAATTAGGACCGGCGTCACGACACGGCAAGGGATTTTTACGCGATGAATAGAAATATAACTTAGTTGTATAACAATAAAATTGAAATTTCAACGGCAACGATGCCGCGGTGTCTTTAGGCCTGCCGCGACGTCCTTAGTCATCATCATCGAAATGTCAATCTTAACGTCATACACATAAGTTATATTTCTATTCGTTCGCATATCCGTTGCCGTGCCGTGCCGCCAGTGGGCGCCGGCCCTTAACCCTCAAATAAGTTGCCATCATTACCTTCCTTCTGGGCTCGGTCGCAGTCGGTTAAAGGCTCGTTCAAACAGGTGCGACACGCGACGCGACACAAAGGCACCGCGTGTCCCGCGACGAGCGGTGCCTTTGTGCGATTCGCGTCGTGCGTTGCACGTCGCGCCTATTTGTAGGAGCCTTAACGGCCAACGCATTAATGGACACTATACGGCTATAGCAGTAATAAAAATAAAACTTCTATTGTGTCTCGTTTGCGTCCCGCAAAGCGTAAATAAAAAAGGTACCTAGAAAATATTAATTACTCTGGAATTCTGGACGCTAATCATTTGCTACGCCAATTTGCTAATCTTTATTGCAGCTTACACCGATAAGAATCAACGTGCTTTCTCATGCTGAACACACGTATACAAAGTATTGTTTATGTTTGACAAATGGAACATTTACATACACGTGGTAAATCTTAGTAGATTAGATTATTTGAACAGTGATTGTCGTTTTAGATAGCATAATATATCTAATAACTAGACGTTTTATGACATAATGGCTTAGCTGTAGGTACGTATCTTCGTAAGTAAATGCAGACAGGCGCGACGCGACTCTAGTAGAACAATTTCTATGAAAACTTCATGGAAAAATTTCTACCAGAATAGTGTCGCAACCGTCGTGTCGCGCCTTTCTGCAGGAGCCTTAATACATTTATCTAATTGTTATGTTCATATAAATGAACCTAGCAATTTAATGAATAAACAATTTTTAGGCTTAGGTATGCCTAAAAATGGTGTTTGGTAATTCTTATTCTGTCTACCTAAGTCATGTTTAGCAGGAATTGCATTGGATTTATATAGGCTTTCAAAACATCACTTTTAAAAATGAAGACTGTTCGAGTGATCTAAAATGTTATTACTGAATATTATTTAAAAAGAACATTAGATAAATAACTCTCACACACATTTCTCGTCAATACGTTTGCACCTACCATTGTCTTCACTCAAAATATCAGATGTACCTAGTTAGTACCTATGGTTCTTCCTTGAATGTAATCAATGAAAACGAATGCAATGACACGTAACCCACGTAGAACACGTCCTGTATTGCTTTTATTTTATCTAATGCAATTCTTAGTATTGCATTTGTAAATAGGTCGTAGTGTTTAAGTACTTACAGCGGGCAATTCATTCTTTTTCATTTCACAACACCTGTTCTTAATCTTATTTTCTTTTTCATTCGTCATTTCTAGAACAGTTTAAAAAGGCTTACATAAATCGATCCACGAGTCTTAGATGCACCTCACTTCAAATAGTTCCACAGGACTCCATTACGAATAGTGACGTCATTGCATCTAATAGACCAATTGCAGTGCATCCGACACGTTTGGACCCACGCTTGGTCCCACGTGGCCCAGCTGCGTGGTGGAGTGTATGGCCACGCTTCAAAGGGCGTAATTGAAAGATTGAACCTACGTTTATCGTAACAGATGGCTGGTTTTTAAGTGGTCTATCGTATTGACTGTTTGCTAGATAATTATTTTTAGTGTTTGTGTATTGTATGATAGTAAACTGTAACAAAATCCAAGTTTAGAAATTGTGAAATTAGTACTGCTACTCGATAACAGATGGCGTTGTTAAAGGTTTTGTAATGGTGGGAAAAGTTTGATCGGGAAAACAATGTAATGCATAAAATTAATTATATGAAGTGAAACTCCACTATTATCGCTTATATTTAATGAAATTAAGATGAATTATGTTTTCGTTTTCGTTCATTCACAATGAGAGCTATAATTACCGGCACGATTACGAATATTACAACAATTAATCGGAAATCGATTACAACCGATAATGACCGTTAAATTGAACGCCCATAAATAGGTATCGATTAAAAAACCACTTGAACGACGCGGGAACAGCGTGCGACGCAACGGGGTGTTAAAATATAAGGTAAGAGGGCCTGTTTTCGGCATTGGGAGACAAGTTAAAAAAAATCTTATAGGTACCTAACCTATGAACAAATTGTTAAACTTTTGGTTGATGCTAAAATGTAACATAGGTAGGGTAGGTAAAGATAATTATTTTATTACCTACAAATAGGATTTAATAAAATATAGTTAAAAGTAATGATATTGGTAATTATACTTATTAAGATGACCTCGGTATACATCGCGAAGCGCATTATCTGTAATAAATCTATGTATAATATAATGTAAAGTACTGTTATAAATCGATAACATTATATAAATAGTTTGCAAAGATAATAAATTGCAAATAACCATGAATAGTTATAAAAAAGGTACTATGACATTCAATTTAAAAGAGAGTATTTTTAGAAATATGCATCACCAAAGGTGATGCAACAGAAATAAGAAAACAGAAAAACAAACAAACTCGAACAACAGGAACAGAAAAATACGTACAAAGTAGGTACGTATTTTTCTGTTCCTGTCTGTTGTCAGTTTATATGTGTGTACATAAACAGCTGTTAAATAAATAAATAAATAAAGAAAATAAATATCTCTTTATCATACATTCAAATGTGTTTTGCACAACATTTTACGGATTACGAATAAAAGTAAAACATATTTATACACAAGCCAACACATGTGAAAACATTTAAAGACATGATAATAACTGATCCGAAACGGGATTCCATTCCCGGTTGGTTACATTCCGCTGTCGTAAAAATTCGCCAAAAATAACCATGTCACAGTAAACTATAGGTACAAATGAGCTGTAGGTACTTTAAAATTTCTGATAAAGAAGATGTTTATGTCCTGATTTTTTTTTACATAATTATCTTTGAACCCTGGGTGTCCCGGATCTTTGGAAGGCGTACCAGGGGCCGAAGCCAACTCGCAGAGACCCGTTAGACATTTTTAATGATATGAGGCACCAACCGACGATTATCCCTAATTATGCTAAGTATGCACTATGCAGATGCACTCAAGGACAACCCTCAGTGGTGGTTCATCTTTGTTTTCATACCCTGCAATAGTCCTACTATTGCAGGATAAGAAAACAAAGATGAACTATGGGTTTGAGTGCACCTAGCTTCTGACGTTTCATGTGTTCAACTGCTCATGTAGGTTTAAGTGAAATAAAATTTATTTTTTATCTTTTTGAGTGGCTAAAGTGCTTTCTGTCTTGATTATTGTTAGCAATAATAATATTTCATTTTAAATGGTCTAAGGGGCCTCTGCAAGTTGGCGAGTAGATATGAAAAGAACTTATTTTATAATAGTTGTATTAGTCCGGCAACAGTACGGTTTACCTTTTATACGAATTACCTAATTCTTCATAAAACAGAATTTATGAAATGAAAAGTGTGGAGCATGTAGCAACACTGCATCATATACATTACGTATTTTAATATAATAATTTTATGGTTATGGACTTTATTTCATAATGTAAACGCAACGTTTTATATAAAACCTATAAGCATACAAACATGCAATGCTAGTTAAAATAAGTAGGTCTGGATGATAACTTTTTCAAACAAAAATGACTAACAAAACGTTACGCATAAAGTTGTTTAAAAAAATTACATAATATTCGTTCTATTTTTAAAATAATGTTCTCGATGGCTGCCCTAATGAACGCTTGTCAAAAGGTCGTTGACACGGTTTTTTTTTCGTATTTGTAAACAGCGACTGCGATTGCGTGCATTCTGCCACATGCGGCGAGTGTTACCAGCTGCAAACTTTTAATTATAACATCGATTTTTTTTATTACTTTCATCAATAATATATTTTCTTGGAAGTGAAAAGATACATTATGGAAATCCTTTTAGATATAAAAACTGAATATGCTGAGATACGATTTCCTAGTAATTTTACAGGTTTGTTTTATGTGCACATACGGCGCATTGTCATGTCATACGCTGAAGGGCTCATAAAGTGACATAATTAGTGACCACCATATTTTCTAACTACGCAAATAATTGTTGACATTGTCACAGTCACAGACAACCACATCTATCAAGTACCATTTTAATTTACTGAGTATTTGTCGTCAATAAATGCGAAACTTTATGAGTGTGTCTACTCTACACGTCAGAGATATCGGGATCGTTTTCAGTATTCGAAGCACGTAAAGTATTTTGCATTCCATTTGCATTGATTCCTTTTGAGTAACTAGTAGAGTGCAACTCTAAGTACTTACCTACTTAGTACTCTGTAATACAATGATAGGACGATGCAAAGCTTCAATATACCTACTTGACCCAAATCTATGGGACGGCTGATAATTTTTTCTCGATTACGATGTTCGTCCCATGAAGAAAGTTGTTCAGTTTGATGGTCTATACCACACCCTTAAATTTGACCACACCTTTCTGATACACCCTGTAGTATTAACACAGGACACTTAAATAATTTTGTAAATGGTGTCATCGCATGACAATAATTGAATATTTAGCATCCAGTCGTAAGTAAAATTACGTTTTAATTACAAGTCAACAAACAAATAAATTACTATCCAACAGGCATTACGGAAACTAAGATATTTCTGAGGCCATCCATAGAACCCCGTCAAGAGCCGTAAAAAACCTTTCTAAATATTCCCACATTTTTTGCCACTTTAAATTCGTGACAACCCTTAAAACGTGACACTGTGGGGTCTACCACGTGTGTTTCATAAAAATATTTTTTACCTTTTTGCCAGACGAAGCTGATAAATCTATTTTTAATTATTATTTTGAAGTGTCTCTTTTAAGGTTTTTTTTCAGCAACGGACTTGTTAAGGATTTCTATTCTGTTTTGAAGAAGCTTAAATCTTTTTGTAGGTATTACCTTTAGATGATTCAAGTAATAGGTAACTACTTAAGTAATAACTACCTACTAAGCAACATTTAATATCCCTAGGACAAACTTCATAAGATGAATGACCAACAAAAATTTCCGTGCATCGTGACAAAAACAAACAGTGTTGTTTATTACTTGAAATAACGTTGTTTTTGACGTGAGAGAGACGAGAGAGGAGGAAATTCCTGGTCCCGTAGACCGTACACAATACTATTCTATATGAAACAATATTATTCTATCCTTGAAAGCATTAATTCAATCTTTTAAAATACCTCATTATGAATATGTGGGTATCCTAACTAATCAAGAATCAGAATCAGAATAGAACCCAGGAACGCTTGTTAATTAACGATAAAGCTTCCTGGTATTTAATAAAGAATTACCTAAAAATATCTAATGTCGTTTAGAACCTAAAAGTCTGAACACATCGTAATAAATATTAGTACAAAGGTAGGTACCTATATGATGTAATAAATGAATATATTTTTATTAACGAGTATATTTGTACAATTATTATAACTTAATATAACACAATAATTAATTATACCTACTAATTAATCGCTTGTTAACTTTGAAATTAAACGGTGACAATAACAATATATTATTAGGTATAATTTATTATTTGTTTGTATTAAGTACGTGTATTTAGGTTTCCTTCAGATTTTCCTGAAGCAAATACAATTTTATACTTACATATAATTTTGTAATAATATTATCCGGAGAAACATATTCAAAACATTTGAACTAGCATCCTAGCAGCCGTTTTTTGTATCATACAACGTACTTATCTACATACTTTTATCATACCTACCTATTGTTATGAAAAACTGTAAACTAATATCAAGAATTCCACAATACAAACAAACACATGGCTATTTATATTTGAAAATACGCATCTAATTAAACGCGTTGCATTGATAGAAAAAATAAATTAAGTATGAACGCGCGTAAAACCAATTTACAGGATTTAGTTTTTTGTATTTTATTTACATAGACATTTCACTGGAAGCAGAACTTAAAACCGTCAAAATAGAATTTAAAATTGAATACACATTTTTTTCTTCCGAAAATAAATCAGCTCAATTTATTATTACTAGCAACATTATATCTGTCTTCGTCGCTATTAAATGGGAGCCATTTTTGGTAGTCAACGTATTACGGCCATGAATTTTTATTTTACTCGTGTCCGATAATTAGTTGCTTCCGTTATTGGTACAATATCAATTAATTGAATAATTTATTCAATTAATTCGGGACGCATAAGTCTTTGGGGCGCTTCCGTATTGGACTTGGAAAGTTGGAATTAGAGATAAAAACCTGTATGCTCTCCATGGGCCAAATATGTTTCTGGGTATCAATTTTGTACTCGGCCACACACGATGTTGAAATAAAATAAGGGAAAAATGAATTGAAATGTGGGTTTTATGGCGGTCATAAGCGGCGAATAAACTCACACAGAATTACCTAATATTATCGAGCTCACAAGATCACAACAACGACCTCAAAAAAGTACTGCCACCACCCCACACCACCACTTCCCTTCCACTTCACTTCACTTCACCACCATCACCACTTCACTTCAGCGCTGACCTGACCTGACCACCACCATCACCACTGCACTTCATCATTCAGGTCAGCGCTGAAGTGAAGTGGTTTTATTAGTCATCACAACGTGTCATAATTTTTTAATGCCCATCTGAGAGTAGCGTCTGGTAGATCAGTTGGCAAGCAGGCTCACTGTCTATCTTTATGATGAAGAGTTTTATAGGATACTGTAGCAGCCCGCCCCTGCTTCGCACGGTTATTAAGACTTAACAAAACATCGAGATTTCTACATTATAATAATACCTTTGTAAGTTTTTAACCGACTTCAAAAAAACCGTGTATGATAGCCGATCTACAAACGTGCCTCACATTATTGTTTCGTGCGGTCTATCTGCCTTCTTTTATAATCTGTGGTTACTAAACAATTGATGCTCGTCACAATGCATATGGTGAAGTGGAGCTGATGGTGAAGTACCAGGAGAACTCCTCAACAATTAACGTCTCTGCATCGGGAAAAGCAATATTTTGTAAAAGGTGATGAGCAGTTGATACTAGACTATTGTAACTTAGATAAATTGCAAACCGATCCGATAAAAAGTGAAAAACTTTTTTAACAAAAAAAAAAAACACTACAAAGTGAAAATAACTTTAATTTCGGAAGTCGGTGTCTTTGGATCTATATTTTTTTACTTCCGAAATTAAAATGTTTTCTTTTAGAAGTTTTTTTTTTGTAAAAAAAAAAAAATATATACCTACACAATATACCTTCCGGAATCAAATTCTCTGAATGATGGTTAAACCCGCATCCGAATCCATTGCGTAGTTAAGAACAACAACGCGCTCACATAGACACGAAAAGCTACTTTAATCTGTAGATAGTTTTGTAATACCAAATGAAATATCCATGCCTTGAAAAATTTACAGACTAAGTTAAAAAAAAACCTGAATTTCAATGAATCCTAATGCTACTTGGTTGCAGAACTAGGCAAGGTTAATCCTTCAAGGAGGATCCGTTAAGGTAGCCAGCGAAATTTAATTTTTCTTACGTTGTTTGCAATTTGCAGGTCTGTATGTTGATCAAAATACGATTCGCAACCGTAACAAATATGTATTTACAGAAATATAATCATTAGTATAACCAATACAACCTTTTAAGTTACCTTTTAAATAGTCATAAATATAACAGGGTTATTTATAAATAAGAAGGCGCAGCAGAAGGCGCCACCTATGTTTGTTACGAAGTTACTGGAATCACCGAAAAGTTCGGATAATAGTGACACTGGCTGGTGACAGTCACTCTATCAGAGCATCACATCGATGGTTGCGTGGCGGCTGTTTTCTGATGACAGAAGAGATGTCAGGGAAGCCCAAGGGAACAACCACTAATACGATAACCACTTCTGGTAAAGGCTATCCTGCGCCGTTATATAAGTATTACTAAATACATTATATGTACCATCGCGGACATTTGCGGTGAACTACTTTTCAACTTTATTGTCTTAGTAATAAAGGTTGAAAAGAGGTTCACCGCAAACGTCCGCGATGGTTCATTAACAGAATTTTCTCTACTTACGTATCAGAAGTAGAGGAATATCGATGCCCAATGTGCACCACAAGCCATGTCTTGTACAGAAGCTCTCAGACTTCGTAGACTGTGACTCCACATCTCTTCTCTGTAACAAACAAAACTACAAATTAATAAAAGGCCAGCATACCCAGCATTGGCCAAACTGAGATCTTGAAAGGATATTGCCAATAATAATCACATAAAAAGGCAAATCTAGATGATTATATAGACGAATAAATAATGCATAACTAAAGGTACTAGAAGACCCTCTGAAGCTATTCTATGCGATTGTCATAGTTAGTTGCAATAGGGATTAAGTATGACAAATTTTTTTTTGTCCGTAAGTTAGATTATAATGAGGAGTGCTTATAACACTCTTCGTGTACAGTATAACAACGCTTTTAGAGCTGTATTAAAGCTGCCCTGGCGGTGTAGTGCAACTGGCATGTTCGTTGAGAACAGAGTTGCTGATTTTTACGGGCTCTTGAGGAGACTCAAGGCATCTTTCCTGACTCGGATATGTGCATGTACTAATCAAATAGTGTCTGTAATATTGCGCTGTGTGTACCTGCTAAGACGCTAAAATGCTGAAATGTGTGATTTTAATGTAATTTAATTTTTAATAATGTAATATAATTTAATTTTAATTTTTGATAATGTTAATAATTTTAATTTTTAAACTTTAATTTAATTTATTGTAAGTTATCTAATAAGTAAGTTTGTTATGGGTTAATACCTGTTATAAACGATAATAATAATAATAAAAAATATCGGACACGATTTTTTTCTTTTTTTAACTAATCAAAAGATTATGGCGATACATTGAGTTAAAATGCGACATGACGTCACGCCTTGCTAGATTTTGTACCGAATTGTGACGTAGCGAGCCCCAACTCCCCAACTTTAATACGTTATAAATAACTAAGTATTTTTTTATTAATATGATAAAGTAAAAAATACGTGTATAATATTTTTTTATTATCCGACTGACGGATTAAATACAATAGAATTTCTTTTTTTTTCAGGCATCATCCCTATTAGGCTGCAGAATCTCATCTGCCCGAGATTACTTATCTTTTTGAAACTCAGGTATACTCGACTAAATCCATAAGCCCTAAAAATTCAATCCAAGAAGTAATAATCTAAGCCCGGATCTAACTTCAAACGGATAAAATACACGCTTAGTCCAAAAGTACTTTCTAGACTCACATACATAATCCTAAGTGGAATCCTGCTAAGTCGAGCGTAACGGATTACCTAAGACCCTTTCAGAGCAAGGTCGGTTTGACCTTGGCGCCTGTGACCTTCGAAGGTCGGCTGGCCTTTAACGTTTGTGAGGGTAGTGACCTCTAACCGAAAATGTGTAGACAGAAGGCTTAGTTTATACTATTACTGATAAACAAAAACAAAAATATAGAAGTAAATCGTGCATGCAGCCCAAGATCGACGTTTTGCAGTTTTGTCTTTGAGATAAGAAAACTCCTTGCAGTGGCGAAGCCTTCATACAACCCGATTCCTATCGGCATCCCTTCGGAACTACCACTCTTTTAAATATCTACTATTGCCAATTAATAATGTACACCTGTGTGTGTAACTGTATATCACATCACATTATATATATTTAATACCAGTTTAATACAGTAATCATAAATTAGAAACATTACAAAAATGCCTAATTTTTTTGTCAGAGTTTATGAGAAATGAACAATTTTTTCTTCTGCTTCCCTCTGATGAGAATTGTAGCTGCGCCACTGACTCCTTGTTTCGTTTGTTTCGATATTTTCAGGCGGATTTAGGTGGTATTTTAATAAGAACAGAAAGAAGGAGAGATACTTAAAGGTTTTTGCCATGCAGTGGGATAATACGGGCTAAAACCTAATGTGTTTTAGAGTGTAATGAAGACATTTTAAAATTAGTTACATGGTGCGATAAAATATAAGAGGGGCTGTGGCTAAGTGATAACAGCCGCACGGGTCGATTGATCAGGTTAAAAGCTACGCTTGCCGCGGTCGTTGCATGGATGGGTGACCATCTTTACATACCAAGACTCCTACGTACCTTGGAAAGTACGTTAAGCCGTTGGTCCCGGCTATCATTCATTGATCTTTGACAGTCGATACGGGTCGACAGAAGCCCGAAACTGGTACCGTATTACCCAGTAACTGGGTTGTGGAGGTCAGATGGACAGTCGCTCCGTGTAAAATACTGGTAGCTGCATCCGATTAGACTTTAAGCAGACGCAAACATAGTTGGGAAAAAGTCTACGACAAATGATGATGCATGGTGCTATATAGGTAAAATACTCTAAAAAGGGTCTTTTAAAGGTCTTCTAAAAAGTTGTGTCGTAAATTTTTTCAGACAGAATGGACCTTCTGTGTCTACAGTTTTTCGTAACCAGTCTAGTCTATCTAGTATTTACTCTGGGCTACCGACAAAAGGACTGAGTTAGCTAAACCTGCTTACATTTGCGGTTCTCTCTGTTTATTTAGGAACAAAGTAAACATCAAAATTTTGAATTTTACCTTGTTTTATACAACGTTTCTGTGGTCCTTTTGTGGTCAGCAGATTTAAATGGATTTTCGACTGTTTGTTCAGGAGGCTTAAACGTAAATTTTTAAAGGGAAATAGGGCATTCTGTTGTGCCAGTTAAGGCACGGTTGTTCCTATTCCCTGTAGGCTGTGTCAACAGGTTTGTGCTAGATAGAAACCTTATTTAAATTTTGTTGTAATCCGTGACGTAGTCTGCGTGGGCTTGCCTTGGAATTGCTGAATCATAGTTTTTGGTATGCGGTGTATAATTACTTTTGAATTTGAATGATATACCTTTACACTGATAAAAATGGATTTGCTAAAATATCTTCAATATCTAAGTTAGGATACTGGTTTATCAACAGGTCTGCATTACTTTTTTGTTTTGTTTGTTTGGAAAACAAACTTTAAAAAAAAATAAACATTTATAAAAGTGAAACGTTAGCTCTCAATACATTCCAAGCACTTAAAGGTCGTGTGCACAATATTATGAGCAACGTTTTCAAGAGCTCGTAACATCACCCGGACATGGAACTCGGATCTTTACGATCCACGTGAATTAAGAAAATAGAAAATTATGGGCACAATACACTAACATTATGTTGGTACTTCGCCATAAAATGAGTCGTTGTTAGATATTTTGTAGCGGTTAGATTATGAAACCAGGTGTTTTTCAAAGTCCTAGAAGAATTCACTAAGATCTATTTAGCTATTATTTTTTGAGAGAAAACAAAGAAGTTAATCTAACTAGTTCATATTTGTAGTGGGTATTATTAAAGATTTATCTCCTAGTCCCAAATATATTTTTTTTTGCTTTATAAATCAGTACTTAAACTTTCTCACTTTTGTATGCTTTCGTTGTCACCAGGATTTTCAAAAACACGAGCTTTAGAAACCGGTTTATAATGAAGTAAATAACATGTCAGTATAAGCCCACGTCATAGAAGTTAATCGTTCAATTAAACTGACAGGTTTGTCACTTTACAAACCGTTATACGACTTTACGCGTTAAGTTTGGAAGACTTGGCTAATCAGCGATTATATTGACAAGACGACTAATCGATCGATCATACTGTAACATAATAAGCATTTAAAACAAACGGGTCTTTCTTCCCACGTGAAATGAAAGAGTTACTGTGGTGCACATCATACGCAATCGACTTCTTTAGGGCCATGCAGATACGATAAATGTACTTTTAACATCATCGGCGCGGGTGAGCAAGCGATTTTGGGAAGCTTGATACAGAGATACGGTTGACAAAAAGCGATCGCTAAACTACAGATCGCTAAGCCGATAATCGCCAGTCGCCGCCGATCAGTAAACTTATTTAACATGTTGCCTTTAGATCTGAAAAGCACGGTCCACACTAGTCCTTTTATAAGAAAACTCAGAAATTTCCTATTCTTTAATAGGAAATTTTAAAACAAATATAAAATCACGCCGATATTCCCCGAAAGGTTAAGCAGAGGTGTACCTATAGTACACCTACATTTCGCCAGTTATGTTTAAGTCCCATATAATAGGGGGCGAGCCTATTGCTATCAACCGGGCACAAATCCTAACTCAATACTCAATACTTTATTGCATTCCACATGTTAACTTAGGTGGTAAAACTTAAAATTAGATCACATGGACCCTGTCGGGCACAGCAAAATAAGTGAGTTAGGAGAGAGGAAGCACTTTTAATTTATAATTATAAAATAGTAGGTAGGTACTTTCTAAGAAAAATTAACAGTATAAAATATAAGTAAATAGGTATTTATAAGAGAGATGTATTATTTTTAAATTTTCGTCTAGATACTAAAATTATGACTTTATAAGTCTATCATTTAGATATTCATTAAGCGAATAGTAGGTTTTATTAATTAAAAACAGTCAGTTTTTTTAAAAATATGTGATTTTTTTCTCCTTTTTTTATTGATGCTGGTAGTTTGTTATATACTCCGGACTGCTACTGAGAAATTCCAGATGGAAAAATCCAATAACACTTTGCCCGACCCGGGAATCGAACCCTGGACCTCATGCTCAGCAGTAACGCTTGCGACCACTAGAAAAGGAAATTTAGCAAATTTTTCATAAAATAATAAATGAAATAAACCAAAAACAAAGAACATGGATTTTACCAAATTAATTTAATTACATCATTGTTCAATAGGAAATTTTTAAGTTTCGTTTTAAAAGGACTAGTGTGGACCGTGCTTTTCAGATTTAAAAGCAACCTGTTAAATAATTTTACTGATCGCCGGCGACCGGCGGTTTTGCAACTGTATCTCGTTTTGGCGACTCACTATGGGGTTGTATTTTGTAGTTTAGCAATCGCTTTTTGGTAGCCGTATCTCTGTATCAATCGCTCGCCAAAATCGCTTTTCAGATCTAAAGGCAATATGACATTGAAGATTTGTAGATGCTATATGAGAGGCAATTTTCGTAATTTCAAGAGCATTCACAGTCTGATCTCAGTCTCAATATGTTAAAAATACCTATAATTTTCCCACATTTTTGACATTCGATTGTCGCTGAGATGAGATTGCGACTAGATTTTGAACGTTTTTAGTCACGGGAATTGGGCTTCTGATGTATTATTGTATGATTTATGTAATTTAATTCATTTTCTAAAATCAATGTTTGTTTTTTTTTTTGTGCAGGTAATTTAAATTTTTTTATATCATTTATTTTGTGTAAATTCAGATACAAATTATTGTTGAATGAATAAATGACGCTAAAAGACGATGCTATTTTGTATGGTGTCTGTTAATGGCCCTTAGTACATATCTAGGCATAATTAAAAATGTTCTAAACCACAAATTCTCTGCAACATAAGATGATTTAACGCCGTGAACAATAGCAGCTTAACTATAAGTACCTACTAAGCATATTAATCTGGCTTTAAGAGACGTCTTCAAGCATTTTCACTCCGTCGTTTTTGCGAATATAAAACATGACATCTAAACAAAATACTGTGCTCCTTGCTTTTACAATATGAACTATAAGCTCTGAGAAATTAGTACTACTTTTGAAAGCAAGGAATTCTAATTACACTGGACGGTAAAGCGAATCTTTCCGAGATTGTTTCGGGATTTTGAATTTTAGTTACCTGAAAATGGAGTAGGTTTTTCTTTGCGTGTGTTGTGTGAGATTCAGTTTGAATAACTGTCGTTTCCTTGCGACCGTGAACTCTCTGACCGAAGCGTGATATCGCAAAAGGTATAAAAAGTATTTAAATTCCCGATTAAGCACGTTTATATGTGGTTAAGTCCTGTAATCTTAAATTATAACGGCTTTTGTTCGCGGAATCTGTTACTGAAGAAAACACCGAAGAAGATTTTTAAGTAAATGTACCTGCTATCAAGCACTGCTAAAGCTAGCTTCCCACGGTCCGTGATATCGCGGACGGACGCGGACCAGCTCGCACGACACACCGTGGGAAGGATCTCGTCCGTGGTAGCGCAGACACGTCCGTCGCGGTGCGTCCGACCCAGGGCAAGTCGGTAACTTCAAAGGTGCGGTGCAAGCTTCTCTTTTACCAACATTTTGGAATGATACGTCGGTACCACGTCGGCGCTACCACGGACGAGACCCTTCCCACGGTGTGTCGTGCGAGCTGGTCCGCGTCCGTCCGCGATATCACGGACCGTGGGAAGCTAGCTTTAGGTAAATATGTCTCTCTCAAGATGCTCTACGGGCCTGCTTTCACAGCCTATCATAGTCCATTTTATCCTGGACATTGGTCTCCCTCAATATGCCATTCACCACTAGGTCCTAGGCCCAATAAATTATTTGTAAATATGTGAGCACCATTTATCTATCACATAATTAACTTATCTGTCATTGCTTCATTTTTCATTGTTTTTACCTATTGTGGTATAGTAATTTTATTCTAGGTACATCGTCTTCACATATAATGATTTAATCAATGTACATATATGTTACGGCTAAAACCCGAAGTGCGGCTACAACTAGTTTTAGCCGGCTACAACTAGGTGTGGGCTGAAAGGTACGTTAGGTTAGGTTAGTACTGTGACTACACAACACACCTATGGTCTATCGGTTTAGGTAGTTAACTAAAGGTAAACAATCTTGGTATGTCTTTTTATATTAAAGAGGTCGTATATAATATACACAAAGATTATTTAAATTTAGTTTATTAGCTAACATCGATTTAGTAAATACCTAGTCGCAAAGATTTTTATATACAATTTATAGACAACTTTTAGATAAAAAGACATGCCAAGATTGTTTACATTTAGTTAACTACCTAAACCGACGGAGTATAGTTGTAGCCGCACTTCGGGTTTTAGCCGTAACATATACAAAATATTGTAGAACATTTTAAAACAGTAACGGTGGAGTTACTTGCCCATTCTCCTCCATACGATACTACTTTTTGGAAAGGGCAACTGGAATCAATTCTATTTTCTTGTTAATCTTTAACGTTCAAAAGTGTCTTTTATGTGCTTATTTGAAATAAACGATTTGACTTTGACTTTGCCCATAACTACTGGTCTTTGATACCTTAAGGCGTCGATAATCGATTGTGTTTACCTAACACAATCGATTGATTTATGGGGATATAGGATTTACAGCTGTTTAATAGTTTAACCTAATAATGTTGCAATAGTAACACATGCAAGTGTTTCACACGCCATTTAATAACAAATTAAAAACACGGTTTTTTGATGTTTAATGTTTACGTAAAGAAATTTTGTGTTACGGAATTTTAAAATGTGCGTTGTGGGGAAAATTGTTAGCGTGTTTTCCTGGAATTTTTGTTTAGTTGCTTATTCTTTTCAGCGTTTTCATTTTTAACCCTAGAATACTAATCTTATATTATCACCGCCGGACACCGTTTACTACTAATACATAACAAATTCTAGCTCACAAAAAAACTACAAATTTACCATTTAATACTAATAATCGCCTCTCAGGCTATCGCATAGGTAGTCAATATCTCCGTAAAGGTGTAAGCTAGTCGGGCGCGGGAACAGCTTCTGTCTAACGGTGTAAGCTAGCCGGGCGCGGGAACAGCTTCTGTCTAACGGTGTAAGCTAGTCGGGCGCGGGAACAGCTTCTGTCTAACGGTGTAAGCTAGTCGGGCGCGGGAACATCCTCTGTCTAACGGTGTAAGCTACCCGGGCGCGGGAACATCCTCTGTCTAACGGTGTAAGCTAGCCGGGCGCGGGAACATCCTCTGTCTAACGGTGTAAGCTAGCCGGGCGCGGGAACATCCTCTGTCTAACGGTGTAAGCTACCCGGGCGCGGGAACATCCTCTGTCTAACGGTGTAAGCTAGTCGGGCGCGGGAACATCCTCTGTCTAACGGTGTAAGCTAGCCGGGCGCGGGAACATCCTCTGTCTAACGGTGTAAGCTAGCCGGGCGCGGGAACCTCTGTCTAACGGTGTAAGCTAGCCGGGCGCGGGAACAGCTTCTGTCTAACGGTGTAAGCTAGCCGGGCGCGGGAACAGCTTCTGTCTAACGGTGTAAGCTAGCCGGGCGCGGGAACAGCTTCTGTCTAACGGTGTAAGCTGGCCGGGCGCGAGAACCTCTGTCTAACGGTGTAAGCTAGTCGGGCGCGGGAACAGCTTCTGTCTAACGGTGTAAGCTAGTCGGGCGCGGGAACAGCTTCTGTCTAACGGTGTAAGCTAGTCGGGCGCGGGAACAGCTTCTATCTAACGGTGTAAGCTAGTCGGGCGCGGGAACAGCTTCTGTCTAACGGTGTAAGCTAGTCGGGCGCGGGAACATCCTCTGTCTAACGGTGTAAGCTAGCCGGGCGCGGGAACATCCTCTGTCTAACGGTGTAAGCTAGCCGGGCGCGGGAACATCCTCTGTCTAACGGTGTAAGCTAGCCGGGCGCGGGAACATCCTCTGTCTAACGGTGTAAGCTAGTCGGGCGCGGGAACAGCTTCTGTCTAACGGTGTAAGCTAGCCGGGTGCGGGAACATCCTCTGTCTAATGGTGTAAGCTAGTCGGGCGCGGGAACATCCTCTGTCTAACGGTGTAAGCTAGTCGGGCGCGGGAACATCCTCTGTCTAACGGTGTAAGCTAGCCGGGTGCGGGAACATCCTCTGTCTAACGGTGTAAGCTAGCCGGGCGCGGGAACATCCTCTGTCTAACGGTGTAAGCTAGCCGGGCGCGGGAACATCCTCTGTCTAACGGTGTAAGCTAGCCGGGCGCGGGAACATCCTCTGTCTAACGGTGTAAGCTAGCCGGGCGCGGGAACCTCTGTCTAACGGTGTAAGCTAGCCGGGCGCGGGAACAGCTTCTGTCTAACGGTGTAAGCTAGCCGGGCGCGGGAACAGCTTCTGTCTAACGGTGTAAGCTAGCCGGTCGCGGGAACAGCTTCTGTCTAACGCGTTGCGTCTAACCCTGAGTTGGCACGAACTTACTAAAAGTACCGAGTGCAGGAGGCCTCTCAGGCGATAATTATAGCAGGGCTATGTGTTTTAAGTATAAAAGTACTTACCTAAGTACCTACCTATGAATGAAGGCTGTTGCAATTAATGTAAGTGTGTTCACAATCAGACAAACGAAGCTAAAACTATTAAGAACAGTTAATGACACATCACTGCAAGTGTTTATAATACTTAGTAGCAATTGTTAATTGATATTGTTCTTATGATATTGTTGTATTATTGTGTTTGATATTGTTGTTATTGATCAAGAGTTTATAGGTAAATTAAAGCTGAAATATATACAAGGTGTAACATAAATAACGCACAACCTCTTAATGGGTCATCGTACTCATCATTATGAACAACTGTTACTATGGGACCAAACCTGAAATCATGAAAAAAAATCAGCTGCTCCCTACATTTATGTTCTCATAACTCGTCAAAATGTAGGGAACCGCTGATTTTTTTTTCGCGATTTCAGTTTTGGTCCCATAGTAAAAGTTGTTCATAGTGATGAGTACAATGACCCCTTAAGAGGCTGTGCGTTATTCATCTTGTATATGTATGGTGCAGTAAAAATTAAACTCGCTCAAACTTTTGTTCAATCATTGCGCAATCTACGATCAAAACATTGCGCGATTCGTGATCTATCTATACATCTACACAAACAAATAAAATTAAGTGACTGTTTGTAATGTCAAAATAAACGCTTTTTACTAAATGCATATGAAAGTTTAAACGATACATAAAACGAAAAAACAATTAAAAAAATTTTTGTCTGTCTGTTTGTTTGTTCCGATTAATCTCCAAAACGGAATTAGGGTTCCGCGTATAAAAACCCATGAAATTGTGAACAAAATCCAATTCAAATAGGGAAGTATTGACATCCACGCGGGCGAAGCTACGGGCAACAGCTCGGTCGAAAACATTGCGCAATTCGTGATATTGCGCATTATAATTTATCGTTTAGGGCCTTACTAAGACGTCTGAAATACAATACTAATAATAAACACAGTTAGGTACCAGAATATATTTATAGTTCCGAAAAGCTTGCATATTCCCATCAGTACCAACTTAATAAAAATAAAATATAAAAGAAATGAAGATCACACTTTCACACTCTATGCACTATTCACAATCATTGATAGAGAACAATGTTCATTGATGATATTTTAATCAAATCAATTAACATTATCTTGTTAGACACTCGATGGACAGGTCTCTAGGACTCTAGGACCTCGAATGACAATAAGTAGGTGTTAAGAAGCCTTTTTGTTATTAATAATGATAAACGCATTTTTTTTGTGCCTTATGGGTATTTAAAGATGAATTGCAATTTTTGTAATTATGAAGTGAAGAAAATCGTTAATGGAAAATTAATGTTTGGATATCCTACCCAACGTTGTGTAATATTGAAAACAGCCCAGTGCCCAACTCAGTTACTTTTCATGAAACCATCCTAAGTTTTCACCAATCATAGTTACTTGTAAAAACATTTAAAGGCTCCTGCAAACTAGCGCGACACTTGACGCGACACAAAGGCACCGCTTGTCGCGCGACACGCGGTGCCTTAGTGTCGAGTGCGATTCGCGTCGCCTGTCGCGCCTGTTTGCAGGAGCCTTTATCTGTAATGGAACTATTTATTGTCCCAAAAAAACAAAATGAATGCGTTTATTTTAAAGCGCGATGTTTCGTTTTCATAACGGTTATGATAACCGTACCGTACCTATTATAAAATATCACACATAATTTGAGGGATTAATCATAATGTAACCTTTAACTGTCATTTAGAACAAAGCTTCATTTACCTCAACAGATTCGTAGGACCGATAAAGCGGCATAATTCCAAAATTCACTTCGCTACACACGAAAATTCACAAAATAACACGTTCAAATGAAATAAATATCACAAAATATGAACTAAATAAAACATGTTGACATATCGACACACTATTTGCAACTGATATGAAATCTAAAACTGACTAATTTTAACTAGGTAGATACCATAGGCTTATCTTGATGAAAATAAATGCTGGTAAAAATGTGCCAAGTCCTTATATCTTTTGTTGAGTTGGTGAGTAATGGACTAAGCCCTAAAGAGTGACAATAGATAAAGGAATGACGTTTGTAGGTATCTCTATGACTTCATAAGTAGATTTGTTTGTTTACGTTGTTTTTGTGTGGTGTAATCCGCTTCCGGTCGAAGTGGTGGTGTTTGGGGGAGGCCTATGTCCAGCAGTCGACGTCTTTTGGCTGAAATAATGACGATGATGAAAATGTGGTGAAAGAACTTGAAAGAAGCATCACATTTTCGCGTTTCAGGACGGCAACTGATTAATAAATTAGTGTGAGGTTAATTTTATTTCAATCCCTACAATTGCTGTAGTAAGGTTCAAATATGCCACTTTTTAAACAAATCTTCTCTTTTAAATAGATTATTTTATATTTTGTGAATGTGAGAACGTTGTAGGCTTTATAGACTGCAGATTTGTAGACCATTTTCTATTTTGTTAAGTACCTGGTACTTGTTGACAGGCCTACACTGTCCTCCCATGCTTAATAACACTGTAATTTGAAAACATTGTAAAAGCCAATTATTTTTAAAAGAGTAACCGTGGAGTTTTTTGCCGGTTCTTCTCCATAGGAAACGACCAATTGGAACCATGCACCTAGCTTCTAACGTTTCATAAGTGCCCATGTAGGCTTATGTGAAATAAAATATTTTGAATTTGAATTTATTCGTAAAGGGTTCATTAACAAAGAAACAGTAACAACATACAGTTTTTGGAGGTATATTAGAAATAATATTTTCGTAAATTCTTGAACTACAAAAGTGGTTTCAAAATTAAATGGTCAATGAAATAATTAACGGCTAAGGGATTCCCGAAGGACCCTTTCCGACAGTTACCTAAGCTCTCACCTTGACAAAGGCGATACTTTGACGCGTGACACCACTTCCTTTGAGTAATTAGGTCATAATGACGAGGCAGTAGGTACTCCTCTGTCCCATATACCCTTCGAAAAAACCACTGAATCTATAACATTGGAAAACTTGGAAATTGAAACGTCATTGTTGACTAATGTAATAAATACTACAATAGAACTAGGGATCATAATCAAATGTAATAATATAATTCAAATTAGGCTAAGAATCAGCACGTCAAAATTACATGAGACAGTCCCCGAAAACGCTCGCTTTTCATCATTTTCTAGTGTTTTAGCTGGGAAGAAGAAGTGGCGCCACAAACATTCCAACAACAGAATAACACAGGTACTGTACCTATGTTTCAAGATAGGAGTAAGCAGTGAAGCTGGACCTGAAACAGACTGGCGGTGACGTCGTCGTTAAAAGATGCCCGTCTATAGATAAATATCACCCGTCTCTCCACTATTCCTTTCCCTACTATAGGGTGCATACCCGGTAGGCTCTTAATCCTTCCATATTCTATGGGCACGTCTTCCCTACCATCATCGCACCCCCCGGTAGACACTCCTTGGCAATGGTCTATGTAACCCCATGAAACATGAGGTCCCAGGGGTGTGAATCTTTGGGTTCATTCGCGCAATCGAGTCTGGTCATACCACGCTGGGGTCGGTGCATTTCGTTCATTCATTTATTCGTTCATGCGAAGCCCCTACTCGCAACCAGGGCATGTGTACCTATTGTCCATGTTTGAACGTGGTCGTCGCAGAGATCTTGAACGAAGCGTAAGGAATATCGAACCCTGACCGCCGCCTTATCGTAGGCGACATTTCTATCGCATACGATATAGTTTTAAATATCTTTTAGGATTTAAAAAAAACACGTAAAAATGTCGCTGTCAGGGCTCGATATATTAGGATCGTAGCACGTAGTATTCTGTAGAAAGTTGTAATTATTTAATAGCTTATTGATTAAACATTATTTTTTGTATATTCTAATTTGCATTGAAAGATACATGAAATTAATATAATACCTATGTATAGTTTCGACAAGAACTTGGCTAACATCACATGTAAAATATGTATATTGATAAGATATTGGTTACTTAGATAACAACACTATCCATGTACTCGAATTCAAAAAAAATTGTGACAAACTGATAATTCTACATACGTCTATAACATAGATAAAATATATGAATTTGCATATCAGTTATCGATTGCAGGTATCAATTTAGTGATTCAATAATCCAAGAAAATATGACTTAACCAAACGTAGGTGCATTCACAAGAGCTTGGAGTGATGAAAATGTGTTCAAATTTTCACGAAGCCAAGGTAATTTATTTTCCATTTTGCAAAAGAAATACTTTAGAAAGTCAAGAAAACTACACTCTCTAAACCGAGTGTGACCAATTGTTCTTTTCAAAACTGTTTTATGAATGTAAAAGCATACGGAAGGATCTAAATAAAATGTTAGTAAAGCAATTAATTAATAAGATGCTACGGTATTAAATCACAAAATCCAAAATATTTATCGGTATACAATTACAACAATAATTATAAATTTGCATCCTAATTACGTTACACAATCACAATCGCTTTCACTTTGACAGTTAAATACTTGCACAGTCTACTCTATAAACCAACCGCATTTTACCAGTTTCCACCAAAACGAACCGGGGATTATGTCTAGAATAACCAATTGCTTTGCTTTGCGTTATTTTCATGTTTCTCCGCTTAGTTTCACCAGCTTTACGCAATTCAGGCTCCTGTTTACACACAGTGTTAAAAGGGATTCCCATTCCTACCACAACACATAAACCACCCACCACAACACACGTATTCAAATAAACACTGAAAAACATACCTCTTTCCTCATATTGACAGTAATTGAAGCGATCCTTTTAATTTCTTGAACACTCGTACGCAATGGCGACGCGGGCATTTTGTACATTCAAACTTAATTTTTACACTAACTATAAAATTGTTCACGATTATTTAATTTCTATGCTTTGTTTGTAAAAGGAAGAAGACCATTTAAATTTTTTTTCGAGGATATTAAAGTCTTTTTTAATTAATTAAAATCACACACCGATCCGCACTAATGAACAGTTCAATTATAACTGAAAGTAATACGTGATTTCAGTTAACAATTGCTGCAATGATGACTAAGTTAAGGAAAATCCATTAAGACCAATACGTCACTATACCCTAGTTAATATATTAATCAATAATATATTACATTTTTAATAAGAAATAAGTAAAGTTAACAACACGTCAGTTCCAGACTCTTGAAACAAAACAGCCCTTAGTGCTACGAAATTAAGAAGCTGTCAAAATTGTTACCTGGGACTTGCGGTTGACCGTACCTAGTCATAATGAGTTCCAAGTTCCGGTAGTTTACTGACCTATATTCGAGTGCAAGCTTACTAGAAATTGGTTAAACCGTCATCATCAGTGACGATTTTCGGTTAAGGTAGGTTAAAACCGTTAAAAAGCGGTTAGTAGTAGGCCTCTTTGGGGAACAATTTAAGTACCATTTATTACATAATCAGCCTACAGCAGGGGCGAAGCCTTCATACAACCCGATTCCTATCGGCTTCCCTTCGGAACAAGCACTCTTCTTATAATGTCTACTATTGCCAAATAATATGGTACACCTGTGTGTGTAACTGTGTTTCGCAATACATTACACAATTATATTTAATACCAGTTCAATATATCATAAGATTAAAAACCTACAGTTTTTTGTCTGAGTTTATGAGAACTGAACAATTTTTTCTTCGGCTTCCCTCTAATGATGTTTGTTTCTGCGCCACTTGCCTATAGTAGGACTTTGACTATCAAAGTCCCACTATTAGCCACTAGGACTGAAGCCTCCCCAAGCCTAGTTACTCTCACAGAATGGAGGGACTCGAGCCTCCTTTCTGTGAAAGGAACTAGGTCGTAATTTATAACGGAGACCCACAGCTCAGTTACCATAATAAATTCTGCCGCTAATCAGCAATACTCTATCCTGGTTTAAGAGTGTGCCGACAAAATCCCAAGCACATGAGGCAATTCAACAGTTCCATCTTTGTCAACACTTTGCTGCATCTTCAAATCTCTTGCACCACCAAGCAACCTTCGCCAACCACCAGCCACCTTCTTTATACGCTATGGTAACCACTTTCCATAAAGCGTTCCTTTGCTATTACATAAAACAATGGAATCAACCAATTGTTACGCCAGTCGCTTAGCCGACTTTCGCACAGACGCGAAAATATCGCAGCGGGATATTATCGCCCACATTCCAATGCGTGGAAAAAACACACTGTTGGATTTTCAACTCTCAGCGCTAAGCAGAGCGTTGAAAATCCAGTGCGCGATAAAGGAGGGACTCGTGAGGGAGAGGCAAGCTTTGCGCCCTCACGCCCCTAGTCGCCGCAGGAGACGCCCTGGGCGTCGGGAATTGGTAGCCGATTCCCGGCCACCGTAGGCGCGGGCTTGCGGACGGCGAGCAATGGGTAGCTCGCCGTCCGGTAAGGACCAGGCCCGAGTCGACGGCGCGTCGTGTTCCACGCGCGCCTCAAAGAGATGTCAGCACTATTGACGGGGTCCGCTAGGGCCGATGCCAGCTAGGGTTGCGGGATGTTCGAAAGAGTTACCGTGGCCCCGGCACAGGCAACAGAAGGAACACGGGTGGGTTTTAGCCAGTAAAAGTCTGACACGCCCTCCCGCTCCGCCCAGAGCGGGAGAAGTCATTTGATGATTTCCCATCCACAAAAAAAAAAAAAGTGCGCGATAAAATCCCGCCGCGTTTTGTTCGCGTCCGTGAGTACGTCGGCCTATCCTGCGTGAGCTATAGTTCTATGACTCAGTTGAAGCTGAAGGAAAATTATAATTGATGTGGTTAGCCTTATCGCTTGACGCCTGGTAACTCGTCATTATTGGCTCCAACGTCCATTGGATGGAAATAAGCCGTATCCATAGCCTGTATAACATACATATCTGCGACAGTGCTTCTAATAGGTACTTCTAGTTTCCTTCGTATCCTCGGAAAATAAGGAGAGTTGACAGTAATTGTTCTTTATTATACTTTCTAGCGCGTACTGAATTAAGAAGTAGCGCAGAAGAACCGTACAGTTCCACAGCCGTGGATAGGTACTGCTGTGAAAGGCCACACTCTATCCCTATTCTTTACATCATTATCAATTCTGCTCCACTTTTGGACAACTCCTAAGGTTGACAAGTCGTCCCACCATCTCCTTCATGGTGTACCGCGGCCCAGTCTCGTTGTTTCATGGCACCAATCCTGCGATCTACATCGATTCTGTTCCACTTTTGGACAACTCCTAAAGTTGACAAGTCGTCCCACCATCTCCTTCGTGGTGTACCGCGGCCCAGTCTCGTTGTTTCATGGCACTAATCCTGCGATCTACGAGCCTACAGCTCGAACTTGGCATGCGGGAGACAAATATGTTATGCTCAGCCCAGCACCATTCAATTCTGGGAAGTCTTTCGAGACACGTCAACGATATACATCATAGATGACCACTGCTGGCAATAGGCCTCCCCTAAGCGTCACCACAATGATATGCGTTTCTGAATAATAAACACAATAATTTCATCAAATATTCCACCAAGATTTGTCTTACTTTATAATTAAAACATTACGTGTTGCAGTCTCCACAACCGGCTCACCGTCTCGTTTGAGAAACACTGCACCGACCACATATACAACAAATCGTATACGAATAAATCACATTCGTTTATCTGTGATCATTACTCGGGACACCTAGTCTTCGACAAATAGATACTATATTTTACCCCCTTAGGCTATATACAGACAGTTATAGAACCACAATATTGTGTTAGGCCTGGAATAGTATAGCAGGATAGATCCGATAAGATTCGGTTCAGATACTTACGATACTTTACAACCCTAAGGCCTACGGCATTTATTTATGACTAGCTGTGCCCCGCGACTTCGTTCGCGTGGTAGTATACATAACAGCCACATTTAAAACTCCTTCGTCCGCCTGCACTTTACTTCGTTTTCGCTTAGCGCTCTTTCTGACTTTTTTTCTTTTTGTTCAGCTCCTGAGGGTCGTAGCGTGATGTTAATTAGCCTATTACCATTCTCGAGAATTGGGCTATCAAATGCAAAAATAATTTTTAAATTCGACTGGTAGTTCCGGAGTTATTATTTTTGTTCACAATTTCATGGGTTTTAATTTTTTGCGCGGAACCTTAATTCTTTTTCTAAAATAAAAGTAGCCTTAGTTAGGTACTGCTTGTAACATTAGCTATCTGCCAGTGAAAGTCGCGTCAAAATTGGTCCAGCCGTTTCGGAGATTAGCCGGAACAAACAGACAGACAGATAGACAAACAAAAAAATGTTTAAATTGTTTTTGGGTTAAGTACCGTATATACTTTCATATGCATTTTTAAAAAGCTGTTATTTTGACATTACAAATAGACACTTCAATTTTATTTATTTGTACATATAGATTTTCCTAAGGCATGAAAAGAGGCCGAAGGGCGAAGCAGGAATATATTATTTAAGGATGATGAAAGTTTGTGACACTATAGGTAGCTGTCTGTCCTTATTAGATAGAATCTTCTCGAGTCTAAATAGAAAAGATGCACTGTTCTTTAATTTTCAGCATAAAAAAAATATTGGAAATCCAATTGTAAGTGTTTCTACAGTTTAGTTAGGCTATGTAAAGCAGGACTACAAAAAATACTGACATTGCCCACTACTCACTTATGGATGGAACACAACCAACAAAACTTGAAAATCCGCACCACCCTTACAAGACTACCTCGATGTTCGTCTGTATACGCCCTTAAGCACAATAAATAAGCTGGGTGGTGATAAATAAAGGCTCACTTCATCGCGGCAGCCGGTCACAGGTCGAACGGTTATCTGTTATATCTTGGAGTGAAAGTAACTATTGAAGATGGAACCAGCCGGTCTATTCTGTAAAAATCTCTCTGTGAAAACTTAGATGAAGTGAGCTGTCATTTCACCTCATGCTAGGGGTCGCTACGGATTGACACTATTAACAGCTCACTTCGCCTGAGTTTTCACGGTGAAACTTTTGCAGAATAGACCGGCAGCACATCTTTGTAACCGATTTTATAAAGGAGGAGGTGTAAAAATAATTATTTGCTGTGATAGAGGCTAGGAAGACTGCCAAAGAAACACCAAATAAAAAGCAGATGATAGAATATAGTTTATGTAAACTTTTGGTACACCCTTTAGGTAGGTGACACTATTTTTAATACATACTTTAGCATCGACTTCCAAAACTTTTCTACTTTGTTTATTACTGAAAGCGGTTTCTTTTAACGCTTTTATTTCCTGTTTTATTCTAGGCTGGTGTTATTAAAAAAATTAAGTACTTTGGTATTGTAAAAACCAGAAATGAACTCATAATGAATGATTGGTGACATTTAAAGCTTGAATTCAATAAAAAGCAAATTATAATGTAGTCACCTCTTTAAGGAATGAAACTTGCGTGCGCACCTGTAGCTAGTGCATAGGTATAGGCACTACCTGCCATCTAGAGTTACTAACTATAATGACTGGGAATATTTTAACCACAGCAACAGCAATAATTCTAGTATTCTAGCAGAAAAATTTGATCATCTAGGTCAAAAACCGGTCATCTTGTGGAAATTAAATTCCAATAAGGGATAAAGAGTTTCGGAAATTGATGGTTAAAATAGGAACAAAACCAAACCTTACATACAAAACTAACATTAGTTTTCAATATTTGGTCCGCTAGTTTTTAAAACACACTTTATTTCTCTCCACCTTTAAGTCCACAAGTATATGTAAGTGATACACCACAGAGAACCTGCAGCATTGTCTCTCCTTCCACTCTTTAATCCATCCATAAGTTGTCTTCTAGCTATAAGACCGCCCATTGTGTCACTACATGTAAAATTTCTACATTTGTATCTTTAATTTTTATGGTGAACACAGTAAAGAGTATTCTACCTATCTTACAAACATGCAATATAATGACATTTTATTTATTGTAATATACACAAATCTTAAATACAATATTATACAATCTAACATATAAAGAAGAAAAAACGGGAGAGCTCATTGGGTATCAAAAAATTCGTCCGCCAGTGGGAACAGTAGGTACAACCACCACCTCTTAAAGCAGTATTATTGTAATGTTACTTCAGTGTGAGAAAGGTATGGAGCTATACAGGACGTCTAGCTCCATCTCTTTCTCACACTGAAGTAAGATTACAATAATACTGATTTAAGAGGTGGTCTGTAATAAATAAATAATTTTACTTCTCGCCTCTCTTCTGCATAATCCCGTCCATACGCATCTCGCAAGCGCCGGCGCATAATTCAAGATGCGTCGGATAATCGAAGCGCAGCGAAGTGATAGGTTTACAGTCAGTTCGCGCGATAAATTACTTTATTGTTTACGTTAAACAAACAACTTTATTTTATTAATAAACATTTTACTCGTGATTGTGAGTAGGTTACGTGAGAAAGTTGATTGTCTTAGTTTCACCTGTGAGCTGTGTGGTCTCTTCTTGTTTCAAATGAAGTTACAAGCAGTGTAATCGCGTAATACAATTACAATGGCAAAGGGAAAGCAATTTTGATAGTTTTACGCACTTTCATTAATGGTTCTAAAATGCACAGAATTGCATTGTGATTGCGAATGTGATACGGAATCGGACCATTAGTCATTTCAAGATTCTTGAAGGTTTTCTTTCAGTACCTTCCATTACCAACTTTTTTTAGATAATTAATAATAGTGGATATTATAATTTCAGTGTACTACATAAACTAATAACTCATGGGTGATAAAAAGTATAAAAATAACCTAAAACACAATGAACAGAGCGACAATTAGTAGAACATTTTTTGTGCGGCCCTTTGTTAGCTGTTATCGAATCTACGAAACGATTATTAAGTTACAATATTCGAGCGTCCAAGCAAAAAGGGTCCCGTTCTCGGGCATTTAGTTTCCGAGATATACTTACGCAGTTTTGTAAAGTTGGGTGAAAAAATTGCATTTCTCGATTTTAATTGATTATTAATTAATGCTCAATTATCTACAAGTTCATATAGTAAATGACTTTATATGATGTTTCTAAGTACCAGAAAATTTACTTAGAAACATCAGAAAATGTACAAAGTTGTACCAAAAATCAAACTTTGAAAATGCTTTTTCTCAAATCAAGTTTTTTCAGAGTTTCAACTTTAAATGTCTGATTTAAAAAAATGTGCCCGTTTTTGAATATTTTTTTTAATCCTTATTATCAATTGACTATTCTAGATACCGAATCTGGTCTTAATACCCCACTACGGGACCCTTTTTGCTTGGACGCCCACATATTATTGTTACAAGAGCTCACACAGTAAAAAAATACAAAGATATAAAAACTTTTTTTCTCTTTTCCCGATGCTGTGCTATTTGTTCCGGCATTTCCAACAGCTAACGTCTTTAATGATTCATTTCGAATAATTTATGCAAAAAATATAGCCACCGCATATTCTTTTTAGGGGATGGCTATTCCGCAAAAATCAAAATCAAATCATTTTATTTCAGGTATTGTATAAGTACATACAAATACATTCCACCCATAGTGACTACATGTCAAAAATAAGTAAACTTTAAAAAAAAAAAGAATATGGGGAAATATAAGGGGAGATAGCCATCCTCCAAAAAGAATGTGGCGGGTTTCTTAAGGTGCTCCCTCACTTGGAGCATTCGCCTGTAATGTTCTCTGTACAGAGTCGAGCATTAACATCAATGAGGGGGAGAACCGAGCATTACAGTGCGCAACTTGATGATATAATGTTTAATATTTTGATACAACTTGTAACATTGCAGGAGAATGCTCGTCAAATCACGGAGGCAGTGTTGTAATGTAATGCTCAAAATCGAATCTGAAATGTTATATTACAGGCGAACGCTCCGGGTGAGGGAGCACATTTAAATAATTATGAACATCGTGACAAACATAAAGTAAATGGTTTACAACCCCTAAAAGGGTTTTACAATCCCATTAGTGACCAACGTTCAGCGAAACGTAAAAGGTTCACTTCAATATTCACACTTTCTAACTGGTGGTCACATTATCATTATTTCTAATACCTTAGTACTTAATATTTGAACATAATTTTCTAAGAAATTATAATGATTAGCATTAAACATTTTCCATAACGAAATAAATTTAAATTATAGTATCTGATTACGATAGCTACTAAAAGCTCATTAGTAATTTTAGAAGCGTGATACCTAATGAAACTGATATTCTGTGCGACGCTCAATTAATTTAACTAGAGACTAACTCTTATTAGGAACAAACATTAGGTGGTCATTAAAGTTAGTACCTATTATCATGACATTTCTACTCTAGCCTATTACTTGCGTTTCACGTCAATTTTCCGAGACTGAAAAATAAATAATAAATCCGTATAACGAAACCAAATTATTTTAGTACAGCGCCATCTGTTGTCGAGTAGTAGAACCAAACTTAACAAAATTAAACTTAAAATAAATTTATAAGAATAAAGAATAATATAATACTTACGTACCTTACCTACTGTTTATTTTATTGCTCAGGTATTTGCTAACTAATAAATAAATTATTCACCGCGTTATCTGATCTGCACCCGGATTTTCATAGACCATTTTTTGTTTAAGTTGTTTATTAATTAACATCTGGTCTGCGTAATCTAGACGAGCAAAAACAACGTTATTTACATTTACAATTTTTTAGCCAAAATTCATGCAGCTACGGGAATGCTTCACGGATGTAAAATTTTCTTAGTTATATATATAGGTACGTAATTGTTTGTTAACTACGATTTTAACAAGAAAATCGATGAACCACCTTTTAGCGGATGCAGCTGAGCTGAAGGATATGTAAGAGTACAATCACTTATGAGTCACTAGAAATATAAATACTGGGTTTATCATGGTTTCAGAATACCTGTTAAATACTATGTATCTCTATCGATAAATATTTGTTATCGTTGTAAGGAAAACGGATTTCGAAAGATGTATTGACGTACCTACCTAATACTTTAACTGAAAATAAATTTTTACATAACATCACGCCCTGTTTCCCCGAAGGGTTAGGCAGAGGTGCACCTATAGCACACCCACATTTCGCCAGTTATGTTTAAGTCCCATGTAATAGGGGGCGAGCCTATTGCCATCTATCGGGCGCAAATATATGGATGTAATTCTGAAATAAAATATTTGAATTGAATTGAAATCCAGACTCCGGGCTGCTACTGAGAAATTCCAGATAGAAAAACCCAATAACACTTTGCCCGACCTGGGAATCGAACCCAGGACCTCATGCTTAGCAGTAGCGCTTGCGACCACTAGACCAACGAGACAGTCAAAATAAATTGTAAATAGCTACAAAAGCAAATTAGGTAAAGAAAGTTGTTTGGTTACCTGCTATATGTTACCGTAAACCATAGACGGTATAAACACATAACTGTTTGTTAGGTACTTAATTTATGGTTTAACTAATTGAAGATTCACTCGCTTCCTAAGGTAAATAGGTAAGTACTTCATACTCGGATAGTAATATTCATTTCATTAATGTCGCAGCCAACTAGCTTATTTTAGCCGTTTAGTTAACAGCCTAGCCTTTGGAAGTAGTGCTCGCTGGCCGCTGCCGCGGCACCGCTCGCTTCGCTCGCTCAGCTCGCGCGCGGTTTGTCACAGTTTTAAAAACCATACCCTGTTGCCCGGGCTAATGACCGATTCCTATAATTTACAGACCGTTACTGGTAAAAATTAAGACTCTGGTATCTTTAAAAATAATGAAGCAAAGACCTCATAGCTTTGCATAGTAGACCCTCCCATATGGAAGTAGCTATCACAGGTAAAATTAGCTTACAAATCTATTTATACATGCCCAGCTTGGCAATAAAAATGCTACCATTGGTAAGCGGAACGATTCGTTATTGTTTATAGGAGCCGAGCATTTATTACTACGACCAATTCAGCTCGCGCGCGGTTGGTCACAGTTCCAACCTAACCAATAATTGAATATCATTCAGGCCGCTAGTTGAACGGTGCCGTTTACTTAAAAGCTAGGCTGTTAACTGAAAGGCTAATTAAGCTAGTTGTGTGTACCAACATAGTTATTTCCCATGGAGAAAGCTGTTCAGTTTGATGGTCTGTACCACACCCTTAAATATGGCCACACGTTTTTGATACACGCTACAGAACAACCAAGTTCAAAGATCCAATAAAAACAATTGAACATCACATTGTTCTTTACATAATCGATTAGCCAACCACACATTCGCATCATTGTTATCTTGGAACCTAATCGGTATCTAAACAATAGCTGCGTCAATTGGACCAATGAGGCTATAAAGCTAATGCTTTGTGTGGTGCCTAGCCATAAACTAACCTTACTAATAAACATATTATATCAGGTGAATACTTACACACCGATTTCTCTCTTTCAGTCGTTAGTAATTTGACTTTCGAAAGAAGAAGACAAAGCGTTGTGTAACTATACAGACGCTATACAACGTTTATTAGTAAGTAGGCTAGTGTACCATAATAATCAGTGATAGGAATAGGTAGTGCCAATTTGCCTAAACTTCGAGGAAGGAAGTAACATAGAGTGGATAATACCTCCTCTAAAATCCAGGAATAATTTTAATGACGTTTAAATCCCGGGATTTAAAAACCACGAATTTTTTATCGGACTTTATTTGTAGTTACAAATTATTGATTTGAAAAATCGTAACATTTTTTAGGGTTACACACACACACATTTATATCTGTAATTTTTATGGTGTACATAGTTAAGAGTATTCTATATATCTATAAATAAAGTAAAATTATTATTAAAATCATTCCGGGATTTTAGAGGAGGTATTATCTACACCATGTTACTTCCTTCCTCGAAGTTTAGGCAAATTAGCACTACCTATTTATTTATTTATTTATTTAATACTTCATGCACAGAAAAGTACAGAGGCGGACTTAATGCCATAGGCATTTTCTACCAGTCAACCTTTGGGTGATGCAGAGACAAACAGTGGTAGGTGCAGTTATGAGAAATTGTGGAATACATATTTATTTAAATATAAAGATACACATATACCTATTACAAACTATAAATATAATAATATATACCTAATTATATATAAATAAGCGCAAATAAAGTACCTATTCCTATCACTGATAATAATACTACGCCTGTTTTATCTTGAAGGGTTAGGTACAGGTGTATCTAGTACACCCACATTTCGCCAGTTATATTTTAAGTCCCATGTAATATACATCACATGTATAGGTGCCTACCCAATCAAGTCATCAATAAAAGGAGCCGCACACGTCATTAGGTACACTTCACATTTGTAGGAACAACCAAGATCGAAGATACAATAAAAACAATTGAATATCATCACCTCTTTACATAATCGATTAGCCAGCGGCAGGTCAATATCATAATCAACTAGTAACCTAATCCGTACATAATAGCTGCATCAATTGAACCAATGAGACTATTATTAGCTTTAAGTGATGTCCACGTGGATCTAAAGTATCTAATATGGTATCAGGTTATGCCTTAATTCTATGTATGTCATTTGCTTGATTGAATCCCTTACATAACATCCCTTAGAGATCATACTTCGGGGAGTGTGCTCAAGAACTCCACGACCTCATTTCGCCGGCCCCTTCTATCAGCGGACATCTAGACGCACTGCAGGTTACCATCCTTACCTAGTTGCTATCCCACCAATTCGCACTAAGCGTTTCCAAATGTCTTTTGTGATGCGCACAGTAAAGGAGTGGAACTCTCTGCCTGCGTCTGTGTTTCCGAACGCATACAACCCCGATCGCTTCAAAGTGAGAGTGAATAGGCTTCTTCTGGGTAAGCTCGCTCCATCGTCGACTTTGTCTCTGTCATCTCTGATCTAGACTAGAGTCAAGAGCAAACATATCTCAAATAAAAAATTAAAAAAATAAGCCAAGGGGATTCCAAATTGAATTCAAGAATTGACTACCTCAATGGTTGAGTGGTCGCAAGCGTGACTGCTGAGCGTGAGACTGTTTCGATCTCCGGGTCGAACAGTGTTTTGGGGAACTTATCATCGTAGCTAGGAGTTCGGAATAGTGTCAATAGGGTCGCACCATATGGTACCTACATGAGACTTATTTCATCACTGGTGTAATGTGTACCTACTTCTGTACTCCCCTTTTTTTTTGGATGGAAAATCATCAAAAGACTTCTCCCGCTCTAAGCGGAGCGGGAGGGCGTGTCAGACTTTTACTGACTAAAACCCACCCGTGTTCCTTCAGTTACCTGTGCCGGGGCCACGATAACTGTTTCGAACATCCCGCGACCCTGGCTGTTCTGTACTCCCCTGCCATCTTATTCGGGGAAATATGGTCGTGTTGTTGTTTTATTTTTACAATTTAGGTACTGTTTGTTTATGACCTAAACAAACAATACCTAAACTTTAGGTATAGCATTTCAGGAATTTCTGTGACGTTTTCAGAACTCATTAATTGTGTAAAATTAGGTTTAATTCCAGTTTGCCTCTTTTGTTAATGTGTGAATGAATAATTTGATGCTAATCTGTCATACTGAAACGTATATGCGGTGACAGGATAAATTGTGTGTATTTTGGGATTATTTACCCACTTCAATTAATTTTTATTAGCCAAGTATAGCTAGTGCCCACTCTTATTATAAACAGTATTAAAGTAAATGAAAGAACAGTTGATTTCAATTTACAAGGCAATGGACGCCTGAAAAAACTGTCCTTACGCATCGCTTCATGAAAACATTGATTTGTCTCGCTCACCACTTAAGGTGTAAAAGGTGATGAGCAGTTGTCATTAGGCTATTGTAACTTAAGAGATATACAAGATGTAGCATAAATAACGCACAACCTCACAGGGAGTCATTGTACTTATCATTATGAACAACTTTTACTATGGGACCAAAGCTGAAATCGCGAAAAAAAATCAGCTGTTCCCTACATTTATGTTCGCATAAAGCCTCCCACAGACAGGCGCGACGCGACGATACGACTCTAGTGGAATAATTTCTACGAAAACTTCAGGGCAATTGTTCTACCGGAGTCGCGTCTGGTCGCGCGCCGTCACTTCGCGCTTGTCTGTGCCCTTACTCGTCAAAATGTAGGGAACAGCTGTTTTCAGGTTTTGTCCAGTAGTAGAAGTTCTTCATAATGAAGAGTACAATGACCCCTTAAGAGGTTTACAGTTAACTATTGCAATTACACCCTGTATAGAGAGATGAGACAAAACTCTGCTTGTGTATCATCATCTGCCCAGCGTTTCCAAAACATTGTTGGAAACGGCTTCCATTCTAACCAAATGCAGCTGAATACCAGTATTTCACATGGAACGACTGCCTATTTAACACCCACAAACCGGTAACTGGGTAACACGATACCTCTTGGTAAGACTGGTTACCAGGCTTTCGGGCTTCTGACCACCCGTAACGACTGTCAAAGATTCACATATGATTATGTATGACAGACAATTTCACATTCTATTTGTGTAAAAAGTAGTTTTGTTTTGACTCTGGATAGCTATCGTACCTATTGTCTTAATGTTTGCTTGCTGTATTTTTATATAACAATGGTCTCTCTATTAAATAATAATCTCTAGGTTAGGTGAGTAGTAACCGCAACCGGGGGCTACGTGATGAACGAAAAGGAAGCAAAAGGAGGTAGGTATGTTAGGATCGTAGCAGGTGGCGTTCTGTAGTTACTGCCTACCCCATGGGAAGAAGGCGTGAGTTTATGATGTATGATAATATGTGCCCCGTTGGTCTCGTGGTCGCAAGCGCGACTTCTGACCGTGGGGTCCTTTTTTTTTTGGGATGGGAAATTATTTATTTATTTATTTGGTAACTCAACAGCTTATTATTAAATTACATGATGTACAAATATTCATCTCACTATCAATGAGCAGCCTAGTGCAGTTTCGTTAAGGTTACCACTGTTTCTGTTACTAGCATCTTCCAAACGACTTCTCGCGCTCTGGGCGGAGCGAGAGGACGTGTCAGACTTTTACTGACCAAAACCCACCCGTGTTCCTTTAGTTGCCTGTGCCAGGGTCCACGACAACTCTTTCGAACATCCCGCGGCCCTGGCTGGCATCGGCCCTAGCGGACCCCGTCAGTTAGTGCTGAGAGCGTGGGGTCCTGGGTTCGATTCCAGGGTCGGGCAAAGTGTTATTGGGAATTTCTTAGTAACAGACCGGAGGTTGGAAGTTGGCGGTCGTGTCAGATTACCGTGTCATCGGACTATGAGGGTGATGGAAGAGTGCACCTGTGTCTGCGCACACACTCTTGTGCACTATAATATCTCCCACGCCGAAGGCTGGTCTCTGTTGAGATTAGTCGCCATGGCTGAAATTCGTTCTGGAGGACTATTATGTATGTGTTATTTAAATCTATCTCATCATCATCCATGTTGTTTATTTTTCTGGATTCCGTTAATTTACTACCTGTAATCTTTTTGGTACATTGTAATTATAATTAGGTACTTATAAGCGTTATTAGGTTCACCTTTCAGATAATAATAATTGTGGTAAATGTGAATTCTGGTATTGTGGAAAACCCAATGACATTTTCAACCGAACCGCGGCTCGTAATGACCCTAATTACATTTTTTTTGCAAACATTTTATGCATCACCCGCATTTAACAATTAAGGTAGTGACGTCACTCAAATACACAGTCCACACATGAAATAATATATTAGTTCCAAACAGTGCACACGTTAACAATAAAACGAGAATAATAAAACGAAGCATTGTTTACAGAAAAAATAACAAAAGAAAATCAAATATGAACAAGCGTTTGTTTTGTTATGTAATTACAATGTAGGTAAATAGCACAATATATAGGCACGTAGTTGTATGATAGCACAGAAATTGTGCGTGCTACTATGACATCGTCATCATCGTTAAAATCATCATTAATATTATACAGGATAATTTTAAAAGGAGTGCGGATATTTCAGCAGGTAATCAGGTGCATAAAACTGAACAACTTTCCCTAAGGAACATAGGTCGAAATCTAAAAAATTAAATTCAACTTCTCATACAAACATAAGTCACGTGACCAGTCACTTTGTATGAAAAGTCGATTTTCAATTTTAAGATTTCGACCTATGTTCCTTGGGGAAAGTTGTCCAGTTTTATGCTCCTGATTACCTCCTGAAATATTCGCACTCCTTTTAAAATTATCCTGTCTGTCATCATCTCTGATTTAATACCTACATATTATGTAAATGTTAAATATATGTATGTAGGTACTGCCTCGTTGGTCTAGTGGTCGCAAGCGCTACTGCAGAGCATGAGGTCCTTCGATTCCCGAGTCGTGCAAAGTGTTATTGGGTTTTTCTATCAAGAATTACTCAGTAGCAGCCCGGAGTCTAGATTTGCGCGCGACTTAAACATAACTGGCGAAATGTGGGTGTGCTATAGGTACACCTCTGCCTAACCCTTCAACTACAGGCGTGATGTTATGTATGTATATGTATAGTACTATCGAGGAATCTTACATCTGATCAATTTGAAAACAAAATCCCGTGCACACGATGACCACATATTCTGTTAACAAGCGTTACTATAGCAGCCGAGCGCTGCAAACAAGAATAGTCCTTACGGTGTATAGATGTTCGTTTTTTGATGGTACCTATATTTAATTTGAGTACTATTAATTTTTATGAATGGCATTAGGTATAATATAATGCGATTCATAAAAATTAACTTACATAATCATAGGTACCAATACGTGACTATTTTTAGACATGTAGTGTTTATCTCGACAAAATCCGTGACAACCTCTATGTATCTCACATAGTAATGTGTGGTAGGTCATCCGGATCTGTATTGCGTAGTTTTTAACCGACTTCAAAAAAAGGAGGAGGTTATCAATTCGACGGTAGGGTTACGATTACCGATTTGTATAGTAATTATGTAGATATACATTTCATTCGGAAAATATTTAAATGCTCCTCTAAAACCGTATTGACCTTCTAATGAGGGGTAACTTTAAATTAATGCACCGTTTCCTCTTCTTGTCCTGTCGATGGTACTTTTTAATATTTTTTGAGCCTGGACAGCTAGCACTCGGTAGCGTAGTCTAGCTGACCAATCCTTTCACCACGATGGTACTCCCAATGAACCTCTAAAAACTTTTTGCGCTTCTAATGGTGCACACTTTTTTTAATAATTGAGCCTCTTTTTACCTTTCCGGTCTTTTCTCACAGTTGGTCGCGGTAACTAAACTAGGGTATCCTGAGCAAACTGGTTAGGTTAGGTTAGGTTGGAACTGTGACCAACCACGTGCGAGCCGAAGTAGTCGCAGTAACTAAGCCAGGAACCAGACCACCACCTCTTAACGCAGTATTATTGTAATCTTACTTGAGTGTGGGAAAGAGAGGGAGTTAGACGTCCTGTATAGCTTCATCTCTTTCTCACACTGAAGTAACATTAAAATAAAACTGCTTTAAGAGGTGGTGGTTGGCCCCCAGGGCACCCCGACCGGGGTTAGGTTAGGTTAAAACTGTGACCAACCGGCGAGCGCTACATCTAAATTGGTCGCAGTTACTTGACTATTTAGTATTTTTAGGTCCCCAAAATAGGAATTATTTGACATTCACAAAAAGAAGCGCAATATTATTATTATTATTATATTAGACTGTTCAATAATATTTTTAGGAGTTCAAAATAGGCATTATTATAGGATCGATTAGATACTTATGCCATTTTAAATAATTAATTAATGAGTAATCATTTCGTAATGTTATGTAGACGGTATTGTGTGACAATGTCATGTCATACAAATTCTACCATGTGCTTGCATGGTTGCTGTTGCCGCTCTTCTGAAACTGGTTGAAATGTATCAAAGGACGTTAATATTATTCATACCTATACAGGAAAAACTCAGAATTATTTTGTGAATTTTGCTATCATTAATTTCACTAATTTTAAAGTCTAACATAAAATATGACAAAAATGTGCTTTCAGAGAGCAAATGCACGAATTACTATAAAAAATACCAAAATCGCTAATAGGTGTGCCTATAAAATTTGAGGGTTCCCCTCGATTTGCATGGGATCCCCTCGATTTGCATGGGATCCCCTCATCAGATTCTGACTTGGTGACAATGGGACCACCTCGAGAGCAGACCCTTTCAAACAAAAAAATAATTTTCAAAATCGGTCCACAATTAACGAAGAAATCGGTGTATGTACAACATAAAATATATATATATATACGCGACGAATTGAGAACCTCCTCCTTTTTTGAAATCGGTTAAAAAAATAGCACGCACTATCAAAGAATGACAATCAAAGTTAGCTGAAACAACCTCGATAGACATCACAGGACCCTCGGTTGCCTACTCGAGTAACTAGTTGTACAAGAAAAGCTAAGGAATCTAGACTGAATGACTAACGCCACAGGATTTATTGGCAATATTACTCGGCGACCTGAACCATGTCCGTGAGAGATTTAAACACTTCAAGGAAAAGATACATCTCAGAGTTCGAAGAATTTGTCAAGAAGATGACTAAGGCTTAAATGCCTTTTGAAAATGTGGTTTTGGGTAACTCGCGTCAGCCAAGTAGCGCCTGTATCGCCAACACAAGCGTAAACTTGATACCATCTTATGACAAAACGAGACTTTAGTCAGATTATGCCTTGTCGGTCTAGTGGTCGCAAGTGCAACTGCTGAGCATGAGGTCCTGGGTTCAATTCCCAGGTCGACTATAAAAAAGGAAATTTAATCAACTAAAGAAATATGTAAAACCGTTTTAACTTATTTTGGTGTGTTTATTATTAAATTAAATTGAAACTGCGAAATAATTTACACATTGGCGGACACGAGATTCCTTCTGAAATACTTAAATATTTACTTCTTACCGCGCCTTAATTCTACTTGAAAGTACCGCTCTTAAATAGTACGCACCTGGCCTGTTTGAAAGAACGCATTATGAATAAGATTAGCTTATGTAGGGGTATATCCCTCTATGGCGTTCCCTGCCGTCGTTGTCACTAACATCCGCTTAATGAATGCATTAATCGCCTTTGATTCACTCTCTAAACTAAAAAAAAATATTCCTGTTAATCGATTCCAAATTCTTCCATTAAATGACACGCATCACCGCATCTCACATAATGACATAAGTAAGTAACAGACATGAATTATATCGCAATGGATAACTTTTCTCCCATTCCTGTCATTCACGCGTAAAGAAAACCAGAGATTCCAAGCCACAGAGTAGATCATAAAGCTGAGAACAAAAAAAAAACAGACAGTTTGGGTTTTTGTTTTGTCCTCATTGGATATCGATCTCTCAGTCGTGAAGTTTCACCAGTTAATTTAATTTAAAGGTTTTAGAATCATGTTCATTAAATGCTGAAGATATTCACATATTTCTACTGTGCTTCTGGCGCGATTACCATGCTGTACAGCAAGTATTATCATAATAGGTAGGTACT
This sequence comes from Fissipunctia ypsillon, assembly GCA_947568875.1. Taxonomy (NCBI): domain Eukaryota; kingdom Metazoa; phylum Arthropoda; class Insecta; order Lepidoptera; family Noctuidae; genus Fissipunctia; species Fissipunctia ypsillon. Next base: position 4,713,286 of record OX387659.1, on the reverse strand, counting down.
ACCTATTGTTAGAATCGGATCGCAGTCTCGTCATCCGACTGATACTGTATTTATGTTTGCCAATACATAATTCAACCGATGCGTGGTCGTGACTTTCGTTTTGATTAATAATCCCGATTTAAAAAAACTGATGGATTTAATTAGATATTGGAGATGGATATGAGATAAAGTATGTGTGTTTTTTTACGCGAAGCTGTGAGAAAATCGGGCTACAGCATCTATTGGAGATGAACGCGTATTCGTCGGGATTTGAGAGTTTAGAGTGCTTGGGCATAGCGTTCATCTGAGAGTTTGGAGTGCTTGGGCATAGCGTTCATTTGAGAGTTTGGAGTGCTTGGGCATAGCGTTCATTTGAGAGTTTGGAGTGCTTGGGCATAGCGTTCATTTGAGAGCTTGGAGTGCTTGGGCATAGCGTTCATTTGAGAGTTTGGAGTGCTTGGGCATAGCGTTCATCTGAGAGTTTGGGGTGCTTGGGCATAGAATAACATCCATTTTCACTAATACTAAGCTACACGGTAATGTAACGCGTACTCATTAAGCATTTCCTTAGCGCAAAAAACATATCACTTATGACTTGCTCATGAGATACGGATCGTGAAATGGGAGTCGTTGTTTGGAAACTGTTAACGCAAGCAAAGCAACGTCTGCTACTCAGGTACCGCCAATTTTTAAATTACTTAAGTAACACACGTTAGTTTGATTGACGTTAGTGAAAACGGGCATAAAGCAAGCAGATACAATTAATCTGCCTAGCCTTTTTCCAACACTGTTGGGGTCGGCTTCCAGTCTAACCGTATGCAACTGAATACCAGTATTTTACATGGAGCGACTGCCTATCTGACCTCCACAACGCAGTTACTGGATAACACGATACCCCTTGGTAAGACTGCTTGTCAGACTTTTGAGCATCTGACAACCCGTAACGACTGTCAAAGATCTACGAATGACAGTCGGGACCAACAACGGATTAACGTGCTTTCCGAGGCACGGAGGGGTAAGGGATGGTCACCCATTTACGAACCGACCGCGGCAAGCGTAGCTTAACCTTCGATCGACCCATGTGGCTGTTATATGAATTGTATTTGCTGTGGATAACGGTGTGAGTTTCACATTTATATAATATCTTTGTTTATATTATTTGCGCAGATATAATGTGTTACTGTTTGTTTGTTCCAAATAAATAAATAAATAGATTATTTAGCCACGAGCCCCTCTTATTATAAAACCATTGTATCAACCGATAGGGAAAACCCGGAAAAAAGGTACCTACCAACCAGGTTTAGGTACCTATTTTCCCGGGATTTCCCAATCGGTATTGCATTAGTAACAATCATTGGGACCTTAGTATTGTTTAATAAAATGAACAGCTATTTTTGCTAGATAACAAATGACTAACGCAATTATAGTTATTTAATTAAATTACTCATAAACCTAATTATAAATCAGGACAATTATTCATGAGAATGGTTATGAAAAAAATCCTGTGTGTGAAGTTATCTAATGCGGGTCAACTATAAGGAATACAGGGCAGTGTAATATTGGAGCGTGGACTCATGGTTTTATCATTTAATTGGTTTATTATTGCGATTTAGCAACGGCACTTTTTATAATATAGTTTCAGGATAGTTTGCCAAGTTGTATTGAGGCTCATAGTCACGAGCTATCTGAGGGGCAATTCTCGTAATTTTAAGAACGTTCACAAGCAGAAGCCCATTTCCTGTAACTAAAAACGTTCAAAATCTAGTCGCAACCTCGTCTCAGCAACAATAAGATGTCAAAATGTAGGAAAATTAAAGGTATTTTTGACATATTGAGACTAAGATCAGACTGTAAACGTTATTAAAATTACGGGTATTGCCCCTCTGATCTCAGTCTCAATATGTTAAAAATTACCTATAATTTCCCTACATTTTTGACAAGTTTTTGAGATTTGATTTGTCGCTGAGATGGAGTTGCGAGTAGATTTTGAACGTTTTTAGTTACGGGAATTGGGCTTCTGGTATCTACTAACCTAGCTCTTACTGTACTCATTTGCAAGGCAAACACCTACATTTCCTTTTTCCACACTTTTACAGGTTTAAGATTTCCTTTTCGTAATTTCGTTTCTAATGGGAGCTTGTCGGAGTAGGAGTTAACTTTTCATTAACGCCTTTATTTGGAACATCGGTGTATCTTGGGCAGTTAATCAACCTTGCTGACAAGCTAATCATGTCATCACGGATGTAGCTCTCGTAGGTGTAGCTAAACTTATCTGAAAAGTTTCTGATAGCCTGAACAATTAGTCTGCGGGCACGAAACTAGCGGCGGCCGAGCGACGGCGACGGCGATTGCGTTGCGTTGCGGCGCGGTGGCAGCGTAATCAAAAGTAGCATTCTGAAGAAACGCGCACGAAACGGGCAGAACAGCGCGGTGGCGACGCGCCAGCGACGAGAACAAAAATATTTGATTTCGCCGATCGACAGCCGCTACCCTAACGCAGCCCAAGCCCGCTGCCGAATCGCCCCGCACCACGCCGCTCCGCAGTCGCCATCGCTCGACCGTCGCTGGTTTCGTGCCCGCAGACTTAGTTCCAGTTGGTTTGACAACAAATAAAATTGGAAGCAGAATAAAAGCAGTAATGAAATTAAATGAAATGATGTTTATTTCTCTAAGTAGATCATATAAGACACTTATACACATAAATGTGCTCAATCATTTAAAACTAGGTGACGCATTTGATCCCTGAGAAGAAATGCGGACACAAACTCAGAGTAGATATGTAAATACCGTAGCAAATGACGTCCATCCGTGGGAAAAAGGCGTGCGTTTAATATGGTATGCATGTATAACATTGGGTAGGTTTCCAGAAACTTGAGGTAATTTATTCATTGGTATATTTTCACCAACTAAAGTAGCGTAGGAGCCATGTAGGTTTATAAAACATGAACTGTTATAATGCATAAATACGTTATTTCTCTCGTGAGTAAACAGGAAGAAGATGAATACACTTAGGTCGGTACTATTGTCAGATAAAGGCATTATTAATTCACTGCATGCTGCATAATAATAATTTATTAATGAATTATGAATCACTTAGAACAGCCATTTTTCTGTTACAAGGTGAGCGATATTTCAAGGTACTTGTACCTACATCATTCAGAAACTAGGGTTGACTACTTTTAAGTTTTAAATTCTCGATTGATAGGACCAACTGTTGGCCATATTATTGTATATTACCTATAATAATATCTATATAGAGAGGTAAGCGGTGAGTTGGTGATTGACTCGACATCATCGTTGAGCCGAAACTACTGAAGATCGATGACACACTGGGCACGCAAACTACTGAAGATCGATGTAACACTGGGCACGAAAACTACTGAAGATCGATGTCACACTGGGCACGAAAACTACTGAAGATCGATGTCACATTGAACACACAAACTACTGAAGATCGATGTCACATTGAACACACAAACTACTGAAGATCGGTGTCACACTGGGCACGCATACGACTGAAGATCAATGTCACACTGGGCAAGCAAACTACTGAAGATCGATGTCACACTGGGCACGCATACTACTGAAGATCGATGTCACACTGGGCACGCATACTACTGAAGATCGATGTCACACTGGGCACGCATACTACTGAAGAACAATGTCACACTGGGCAAGCAAACTACTGAAGATCGATGTCACACTGGGCACGCATACTACTGAAGATCGATGTCACACTGGGCACGCATACTACTGAAGATCAATGTCACACTGGGCAAGCAAACTACTGAAGATCGATGTCACACTGAGCACGCATACTACTGAAGATCGATGTCACACTGGGCACGCATACTACTGAAGATCAATGTCACACTGGGCACGCAAACTACTGAAGATCGATGTAACACTGGGCACGAAAATTACTGAAGATCGATGTCACACTGGGCACGAAAACTACTGAAGATCGATGTCACATTGAACACACAAACTACTGAAGATCGATGTCACATTGAACACACAAACTACTGAAGATCGGTGTCACACTGGGCACGCATACGACTGAAGATCAATGTCACACTGGGCAAGCAAACTACTGAAGATCGATGTCACACTGGGCACGCATACTACTGAAGATCGATGTCACACTGGGCACGCATACTACTGAAGATCAATGTCACACTGGGCAAGCAAACTACTGAAGATCGATGTCACACTGAGCACGCATACTACTGAAGATCGATGTCACACTGGGCACGCAAACTACTGAAATCGATATCTGGGCACGCAAACTACCGAAGATCGGTGTCACACTGGGCATGCAAATTCACTACCATACATAGATACATGCCTGTTGTTTTTGGGTACTGCTACCCAGCCGGTAGAAATAAGGATCTGTAGCAGATAATTTCGAGTCTCCGTCGTCTTGTCGTGTCGTTTCGCCTTCTGTTTTATTTTATGGCACTGTGACTTATTAGTCAGGTTAGGAATAAAATTACCTACTTACATTCTCTGTCATAGTCTTTGCTTAATTAAGCAAAGCTGGGGCAGGCCGCTAGTTTATTATAAAATTGCGGGCGGCGACAGCAAACACAGCAACGGGCAGCATAGGTGAGGTACGGACACCACATTTCTCCAGCTATGTTATAAAGAGTCATATAACAGGTAACAAGTAACTGGGCATTTAATCATATAACAGGGATGATGACTAAACATTTTTTTTGTCAATCAGGTAGATTATTAAAAAATATTGGACACGTATCTTTTCTTTTTGTACGTATTCAAAAGATTACGGCGATACATTTAGTTAAAATGTGGCATGACGTCACGCCTCGCTAGATTTTATACTGGGTGGTGACGTAGCGAGCCCCCACTTCCCAACTTTAATGCATTTTGCTTGCCCAAGCCCGACATTGAACCCACATTCTGTATACAAGGTGTAATTTTATTCACTGTTAACCTCTTAAGGGGTCATTTTACTCATCAAAATGAACAACTTTTATTATTGAACTTTTATTATTGGACAATAAATGTAAGGAACAGCTGATTTTTTTTTCGCGATATCAGGTTTGGTCTGATCGTAAAAGTTGTTCATAATTATGAGTACAATGACCCCTTAAGAGGTTAACGGTGATTAAAATTATACCTTTTATACCTACCATTGTCCGTACTGACTACAATCAAAACACCGTTCTTTTACTTTACGCTAAAAGACGAGTAACTTGAGTTTCAATAATACTCCGATATAATATTGTTTCAATTATTGCTGAGCTTTCCAGAAGGATTGGGAACAAACAGCAGTAGATAAGTGGAAGAATCCCAGGCCTTTGCCCTGCAGTGGGACACAACCAGCTGATAATAATAATAATACTGCTGAACTCCATTTAAGTATATCCTACCGTAAAACGGAATTGGTTCAACGGCCGAAGTGACGTAGCTCAGAACCCAATTGGTCGAAAACCGGATTGGCAGCCCTGTTCAAAACCGTGCAGCTGTACCTCCATGTATTGAATGCAAAGAACACAATCGTTCAAGGATGATGTACCACATATTAACGGCATAACGACTTAACAATACTTCCTTCATTGCTGTTGCTTCAATGTTGAACAATTGTTATTTATCTAATCTAGCAGATTTAATCTATTTGTTCCTGCGTGAAATAGTCTCATCAATCAAGTTCTTGTGCTACTGGGTAGTTTGTTGCGCCACTTCTTCTTCCCAGCTAAAGCACTAGGAAGTGGTGAAGGGCGGACGTTTTGGGGGACTGTCTTATGTAATTTTGACGCTCAAAGAGTGCTGATTCTCAGCCCAGTTTGACTAAATGACTTTTTATTTTGATTTTGATTTTCTTACACCCGATTTCTGGAAAATCAACAGCGTGTCAAAATTAAAAACTTTATCAAGTCATCTTGGAAGTTGATTCAGTCAACCAAGCACAGCAATTAACATGCGTTTGAACATTTGTTAGCAAATTGTGTGTTTATTTCCGTTCTACGGTTGGTCCATGGATGGATGACCATCTTTACGTATCGAGAACCCTCCGTGCCATGGAGCGTTTAGTTCCGGACCGGACTCCCGGCTGTCATTCGTGGATCTTTGACAGTCGTTTCGGGTCGCAAGAAGCCCGAAAGTCTGACAACCAGTCTTACCAAGGAGTATCGTATTATCCAGTAACTGGGTTGTGGAGGTCAGATAGGCAGTCGCTCCATGTAAAATACTGGTATTCAGCTGCATCCGGTTAGACGGGATGATCATGGAAAGTGGGTGATAGCTAACCCCGGTTAACCAGAATCGATGTGAGAACTAAGGAGTAAGTTGCTTCGATTAAGGTGACATTTTGCCTCCTCGATTTTATTCAAATCTTTTCAATTGTTGCGAAACCTATGTGGTTACGTTACGATACGATTTAGAGCGTTATGACACTGACGATTTGCCAGCGTGCTTGCAGCGAGGCGATTTAGGAACTTGCTCTCTGCGTGTGCAAAGCGAGCTCGCCGCGATCACGCCACGTGTACTCCACGTTTTTACAATATTTTACACTCGCTTGTCTCGCTCTCTCTTGTACACTCACGTCAACCGCTCTCATTCCACAAACGCGGTAAACACGTTGCACACACGTCTCTCCTCGCTGGGAACACGCTCACAAAACGCCAGTGTGTTAAGGCCCTTAGTAGCAGAATAATATTATGACGTAGGTATAGATTAAAACAGCCTAGGTTTAACATACGTTAGACTTTCAAATTTGAACATAATTTTGATGGCTTTTAAGCCGGTTTTATGACATAAGATTTGTACAAGGAAAATATTTCTCATATCAGCATTGTAGATTAAAATGTTCATGCCAAAGTAAGTAGAAAGTGAAAACAATAGCTATATCCTTATGATTGTAAAAAAGTATGCGTATGCGCATGACTATTATTTACCGTTAGGCAAAGGTAGCCTACATTATTATTTCTCTTATTTTTAACAGACTTGATGATTTGGCTTCAATTACTTTTATGGACCAAATACCGTAATGTCCCACCTTTCTCTTTTACAAAAGATTTTTGTTTTTTTTTTTCTGTCAGAAAACATCAGGTTTTTCCCGACCAGAATTCACAGAATTATTCTCGACTAAAAGTAAGAAGGACCAAATAATTTACCGCCTTTCACTTTGACTTGAGATCTTATCCTTTTCAGTCAGAAAAACCGGTTTTTCAAACCTTAAAACCAAAATTAAAACACCAAGATCCTTGTATTGTTGCCACCAATCTGACAAGGACAATATAGCGGGAAACAGATAAACTCGATCTTATCTGTGATATACGTTAAGATAAATGTTAAAATATCACGATTATTTAATAAAACAATACAAAATAACTTACCATAGTCACAGTCCCATTACTGCCATTCAAAGTTTCATTAGAATTCTGAATGTTTATAGTAAAAACTTCAGTACTCTCCGTTGGCGAGATTTTACTCGCATTCACACATTCAAACACACCCATAGTTAAAAAAAGAAAACACTGGCACAGACTACAAAAAACCGTAACAAAAAAAAATGCGTAAAATTTTAAATTTTAATTTAAGAACATGGCTGATTCTTTTTCGAATTTTTAAACTTAATTCTCAAGTGTTCTAAGTTGAGATATCGCGGCGACTGACTGTCAGTGGCGTGCGCGCAACGGTGAGCGTTCATATACAATGATATATCGCGACTGGATGCCTTATGAGCGTAGGTGGTGTTCTTAAAGGTCAATCGGTAGACCGGTCTAGAGTGAGATGGAAACTAGAACATTGGGAGTTCCTTTGAATTAATTTGTGCTTTTTTTTTGCTTCTGATAAATACAGTAAGTTTGGATTTTTAGTCTTTGGATTTTTAGCGTGTACCACTTCCGTGTGTCTTCGTAGATTTTTTTTTTAAACTAATAGGTAATTACATAATGTTTTTATTTATTTGACATCCACACGTTTTCCGTAAACGTGGCATTTTTTGTGGTTTAGCGTCCAAGTAATAATTTGTCCTTGCAAAAATTACAACTTACTGATTAAATGGCACTAAGTCAAAGGTGACTGCTAAATCAAAGTTAAGATGATAATATTACTGTCAACAATTTTTTAAAATTATTTTAGACTAATTTGATGTTTTGACTTTCGAGCTCATATTGAAGTTAGTGTTATTTTAATGATAAAAACTACAAAATTAAAAGAAAAGTTACAGAGGCCTCCAATTGTATCCTACCTCCCCAAATCAACGAAATAAATATACTGGAGCTATAATTTAATCTAAATACCCTAAAGTCATTTAATACCGATATTACATATTTTGGTTGGGTAGAAAATACTTCTACAATACTAAAGAAAGTAGGTGCCTAGGTACTCGTATATTTTATTTTGAAGTTTTTGAGTGGTAAATAGAGGTACTGAGCCTACCTACAGGATGAAAGAGACAGCCCTTCGCAGACTGATGGGATGAATTCAATATATCGTACTAAGATGACCGGTACATGAAATTATTTCAGGAACGTTATAGGAATCCAATAAACCTGATTTGTTTTATTACCTCACACGCAATGTATCGTTACCGCGGCAAAACGCGCGTAGTGAACGGCAGCGCAGCGAGCCTTCGGCCGCCGAGTATTTCAACATCCTGTGCTGATTTTTTTATTTTAGCTGTTTTGTTTGACATAAATGGAGTGCTGCGAACAGAAATTTTAATTTTACATTGAAATAAAGGAATAGTAATTAAAAATACGATAAAAATAATGAAAATTTTCCAGACAATATTTCCGGTGGAATGTTTCGCGAAAAAAAATCTGCTTTTCCCTACTTTTTGACGAGTTATGCGAACATAAATGTAGGAAATGGCTGATATTTTTTGCGATTTCAGGTTTGGTCCCATAGTAAAAGTTGTTCATAACGATGAGTACCTACAATGACCCGTTAAGAGATTGTTCGTTTATTCCGGGACATGCTGTATATGTTTTTATTTGGAAGGTTTCGAGTGGTAAATAGAGAAAGGTACTCAGACTACCTAAGGTATCTATGATCTATGTATTATGACAAGTTATTTGACATTGACCTGTGCATTATTTAGGTATGAACCGACATACACGTGGGTTATATATCTGTCGCCGTTATCGCATCTAGCCGCAATAAAATCAGTGAAACAAAACACAATATCTCCAATATGAATCATTCACGTGAGCGAAGTGAATACTAATACAAACGAAGCGTTATGTCAGTTTGTGGGTCATTCCGTGAATGTGCAGTCAGGGAAATTAATTGTTAAGCAAACTGTCACCTTACGTCGTTTTTCCGTGATAAGGCTATTTCATACAACTGTTGTGAGTTGAATATTCGAACAATTTAAGTTGGTAGTCTGTTTGCTTAACAGTTAAGTTCCCTGACTTTATGTAGGTATGTAGTATTGTATGGTACAGTTCCGGCTCTAAGATACCGGTTAGTTTGCGTAATACGTGTGTTCAGTGATAGTTTGTTATCGAATGGGTTGAATGGAGTTTCCGCTCTTTTTCTCAATGATAGGTGATCTCTAACCTATGAGTAGTGTCAGTATATATCTCAATTAGTTGGGTGATTGGGCCAGACCAGATGGCAGCGGTGAGTGCTCTGTAAAAAATAGCGATAAGTAGTCCGCTGCATTACATATTGGAACGAAGTTCCTAATTAAACGTTATACTACGCATACAACCCCGATCTCTTCAAAGTGAGAGTGAACAGGCTTCTTCTGGGTAAGCTCGCTCCATCGTCGACTTTGTCTCTGTCATCTCTGACCTAGACTAGAGTCAAGAGTTAACCTATCTCAAATAAAAAAATAAAAAAATACTCTGAATGTCACCTCTCCCCGACCCTTGACCCCGCCCGCCCTTGCGGAGTAAGTAGCCTTAAATACTGTCCCAAATAATAATAACACTCAAATGCTACAAGTCCCCACTTGCTTAGTAATCAATAGCGCCCTAAGTCTAGGTTCGAGTCCCGCTAGGGGACGCCCTTAGACGTGCTACTTAAAATTTTGCTAACACGGTGACAGGCCCATCTGGCTCCACCAAAGCCCGGCTACGCAGTCAAGGCTCTTCGGAGCCAACTAGCAATAGGCCCGAATCAAAAAAAAAAAAAAAAACAAAAGTCACATTCACCAGTCATTTTTACCGTCACGAATTTTTTTTTTTTACGGAAACTAAAGTGTCGTGACGGACAAAATGTTACACTTTTTTTCGGTCTAGCTCTCAGTCGCAAAATGTGCAAAAGCGAAAGGGACTTTGTTCCAACCTGCTGGGTGATTGCGTAACACACATAAACTGACAACTGATCGCAATTCCTTTCATTTTGACAGTTCAGCCACGTTCATTGCGTTATTTACGTTGTATAGCAGATGATTTTTTCAAACCTATGAAGCAATGGATTAGCATTTTCCTTCAAAACAAAAAAGTGATAGAAAATGTGTTACGCAATTAGAATTCCGGTGTCCCACGCGACATCTCTCGACTCTTTTATTCATTAACTAGGCTGTGTCCGCGACTTCGTTCGCGTGGATGTCGGGAAACAACTTCCCTATTTGAATCGGATCTTGTTCACAATTTCATTTGTTTTAATTTTTTTTTGCGCGGAACCCTAAATATTTTTCTAAATTACAAGTAGCGTAAATTACTCTTTATAACATCAGCTATCTGCCAGTGAAAGCCCCGTCAAAACTGGTCCAGCCTTTTCTGGGATTAGCCGGAACAAACAGACAGACAGACTAAAATTAAAAAAAAAAATAGTATCGTTTATACTTTCATGTGAATTTAGTAAAAAGCTGTTATTTTGACATTACAAACAGAAATTTCAAATTTATTTATTCGTTTAAAAGATTTATAACCATGAGGGGAGGGGCTTGTTTTATTTAGCAATTATAAAAGTAAACCTAATAAATTAAATATAACCATGTCTGATGCAGCGATTGAAGAAGTAAAAGACACAAATTTCTTAGGAGTTACTATAGATCAACATTTAAACTGGAAGGCACATATTGAAAAGATTAATAAAAAAATATCAAGTGCTTGCTACGCATTGTCAGTTCTGGCAGAAACTACAAATCCAAGTGTTACTAGAAATGCTTATTTTGGAAATGTGTACCCACTGTTAACTTATGGTGTCATATATTGGGGGAACTCGACAAATGTACAATCTACATTCATTCTCCAGAAGAGATGTCTTAGGACAATATATAACATGTATAGTACCGAATCATTAAGAGATGTCTTCAGAACGGAGGGTTTCCTAACACTGACTGGTATTTATATACTCGAATTATGTGTATTTGTTAAAAACAATATGCAATATTTCAATTTCAAATCTCAATCTAAAAGAAACATTCGGAAACAATATAAATATGACATTAATTTACCTGTTATTAACAATATGATGTATTATAAAAGTACCTATGTTACTGCTATTCGTGTGTACAATCAGTTACCGCCAGCAATTAAGGAATTAAATGGAAATATGTTTAAAAATAAATTGAAAAAAATGTTAATTGATAATGTATTTTATAATCTGCATGAGTTTTTTGATAAAAAATCATTTTTGTAAGTACCTACCTAATTTGTTAAAATACTATTGCATATCCGACTTGGGTAGACTGTTGAAACAAGAAATGTAATGTTTAAGAACTTAATGTACACAGTTATGCAATAAATATATCTTTATCTTTATCTTTATCTTTGTGGCTAAGTAATAACAGCCGCACGGCCGTCGATCTAGTTAATCTACGCTTGCCATGGTTGGTCCGTGGATGGGTGACCATCTTTACATACCGAGACTCCTTCGTGTCATTCATTTGTCCCGGCTGTCATTCGTGGATCTTTGCCAGTCGTTACGGGTCGTCAGAAGCCTGAAAGTCTGACAACCAGTCTTACCAAGGGGTATCGTATTACGCAGTGACTGGGTTGTGGAGGTCAGATAGGCAGTTGCTCCATGTAAGATACTGGTATTCAGCTGCATCCGGTTTGACTGGAAGCCGACCCAAACATAGTTGGGAAAAGGGTAGGCAGATGATGAGAAGATTTATAACCATGTATCATCATCTTCCTGCCCTTGTCTCATGTTACTTGGGGTCGGTGCAACTGGTTTTCATCTTCCATTCTCCCCTGTCAACCGTCACGCTATCATTCACTCCCTTCTCTTTCATATAACCCGTCTGCCTTCAAAGCAAGAGTGAACAGGCATCTTCTGGGCACGCTCTTTCCATCATAGACCTCATCCATCGCTTTCCATCAGGCGTGATTGAAGTCAAGAGCCGGCCAATTCAGCGAGAAAAAAAAATTGTATCTATGTATGAATCTAAGTAGGTAAATTGATTACGTATCAATGTTATGATTGGGTCAGACTGCAAAAAATACTGATTAGCAGCTGAGTAATCAGCTGTATTTCATAATAATGATATGGATTTCTTTCCATAAAAATTACAAACAAAATTACTGGTGTTGTTTGATTTGGTTAAACATGACACTGAATAAACACATTATACTTTCGATATTGTTTTGGTGGAAGAATAATTTACTTACTTTTGTAGTAAAAGAATGATGACATAATCAAATTCAATTCAATTCAGGTGTTACACACATTACGTATTCGCGCGTAACCGGCGGCGGGCGCGGGCGCCAATGTAAATTCCTTCCTTCCATATTTAAATATTCTTTGCGGTTGCTTCTATTGCTGCGCTTACGCATTAACCCAGTTTATTTATAAACGTAACTTAAAATTAAGAGATATTTAAACGTCAAAAATGTGTGGTTAATAAACAGTCGCTACCTATATCTAACGCCAGATAAGCGTGGAATAAAAGTCATTAACCCCACTTGTACTAAAATGTCTCAAAACTTAAATGCAAACAAAAAAAACATGCCACGTGTATGCGTCAAAGACGCCTCGTACCGCGATACGTTTGTTTTGATCGTGTTAGCGACACTGCCTTAACATTTTTTCGTATCGTTTTGAAATATTGGAATAGGTAGAAGGCGTCAACGACTTTTATTTTTTTCTTATCTGGCGGGGACTATAATCATTACTTAACTTTGTTTTTGTTAGTTCCACTGTCCCACTGCTGGACAAAGGCCTCCCCCAAATCCTTCCAGGCGTCCTTTTCCAGCCAACCCTTGCGGTACGCACCTAAGTTGTCTCACCATCTCTTCCTGGGCCGGCCTCGGCGGCACCGTCCAACCACTTAACTTTACTTAATTTTAAGCAACGTTTTAAATAAACCCCTAAGTGACCACCAGTGCGAGGTGACTTTGTCCAGCTGTGGACCACGAAAACACCTAGTAGTACTTATCAATACCTTAGGTGGAGTTATACAGGGTGTATCAGAAAGGTGTGGTCAAATTTAAGGGTGTGGTACAGACCATCAACCTGAACAACTTTCCCCATGGAACCAGCATCGTAATCGAGGAGACATTATCAGCTGTCTCGTACAAAGCTTACTTACTCGACTCGAAAGTATGGGACAGCTGATAATTTGATTACATCTTTCTGATACATGCTGTATATTACCTACTTATACAGCTACTTTTATATTGAGTATTGAGTACTTACAATTACTCTTGTGTGTTTTTTCTGATATTTATGACTCATAATATTGTTTAGTAGATAGATAGATACAATACTCTTTATTATGTACACTATAAAAATTACAGATATAAATGTAAAAATTTTACACATAGGGTGACACAATGGGCGGTCTTATCGCTAAAAGCGATCTTTTACAGACAACCTTTGAATGGATATAGGTGAGACAATACTGTAGGTAGTCAGTGGTAAATAACTAAAGCCAGATAAATTGCTGCTACTTAATGTATATAATAACACAATTTATGTGTGTTTAATCATTACTTACATAAGATTTTGTGTCAATATTTTCAGAAGAGTGAATCATTACTATCATTAGACACAGTCAACGTAGAATAACAGTACAAAGGGTGGCTGTCATCATCATCATCATCAGCCTACAGCAGTCCACTGCTCGACAACTCGCATCCAGGGTAGCTGGACTGTCGCGGGATGTTCGAAAGAGTTACCGCCAGCTAGGGTTGCGGGATGTTCGAAAGAGTTACCGTGGCCCCGGCACAGGCAACAGAAGGAACACGGGTGGGTTTTAGTCAGTAAAAGTCTGACACGCCCTCCCGCTCCGCCCAGAGCGGGAGAAGTCATTTGATAATTTCCCATCCACAAAAAAAAAAAAAAGGGTAGCAGGACTGTCGCGGGATCTTCGAAAGAGTTACCGCGGCTCCTGGCACAGGCAACTGAAGGAACACGTGTGGGTTTTAGTCAGTAAAAGTCTGACACAGCCTCCTGCTCCGCCCAGGGGGCCAACCACCACCTCTTAAAGCAGTATTATTTTAATCTTACTTCAGTGTGAGAAAGAGATGAAGCTATACAGGACGTCTAGCTCCATCTCTTTCCCACACTCAAGTAAGATTATAATAATTCTGCGTTAAGAGGTGGTGGTCTAGCTCCAGAGCAAGAGAAGTCATTTGATGATTTCCCATTCATCAGTCATTGAAAAAGAAGGTAGCTGTACTAGGTATTCATTTTAAAGCTCTTGATTTCCGCTCAATTAATTAACATAAAATAGTCATCACTTTAAGGTAAACGCACACGTGGACTGCACGGTATAGCACGGGATCAGCTTCGCCTCAACTCGAACCGTTCAGGATTCTTTCTATGAAACTCCATACTGCAACGCACACTTATAAATAAGCATGGTAACGGAATCTAATATTATAACTCTCGACCTAGGCATACCCTCACCATTCTGGATGACATACCCTCCTCCAGAAGAGGAAACCCTCCACTAGCACAGTTCGGAAAATCAAGTCCAGACCGCCGTCCTTCCGCCCTTCCGCCGAGGCCCGCCGCGACGTCCCCGTCCATCCCCACCCCGACCCTTACTCGAGCAAGCCCGCACCGCTGAGCCTGTAGCTTTAAATTCGTCCCTAAATAATCAACAATCCGATCCAGCCTATCTCTTGCTGTCCTCCCCCAGCGACGCCCTAAGCCGAGGTCTGTACCACACAGGGGGTGCCCTTAACGAGTGATCGCTTATTTTTTTTAAAGTTTTTATGCCCTGGCTGGGGGCCTTAATTTATTGAGGCACCCACATGACAGTTCGGTTAAGCAGCGGACAACCTCCTAGGTTGATCTGCAAGATGCCATTTCCCAAAAACAAGAACAAATCTATTATAGCAGTAACCGAGCTTACGGCGAGCTGACCACCAGCTTATTGCGAGCCATCGCGTTGCTTACGTAGGGATGGTCACCACCTTCACTCAGCCGTAAGTAGGTGGTCGGTGGTCGGACGGCGGGCCGACGGGTGACGTCTCGGTGTTGCTATGTGGCGGCATCTACATCGCCACATGCGAACTACGCATCACACTGACGTCACACAAAATCCTGCATCGCGCAATCAGAATTTACTGCGCTACTAGTATACAATATAACGTCCCGACATCTATTATCGAGCAATAGCCCACCAGAGACACAACACACGTCTGGTGGGAGGATTCTCCCTTTACTACAGACTGAGGATGAGTGAACTTTACACCCTGTTCCTCATACCTCTATAAGCCTATGAGGTGAAATGCACTGCACGGGATCATGCTTTATATACGTCTACCTTTATTTAAAAGTTGTCGTGTTGTTACGCGGGAGAAATTATTTATTTTGTGTTGAACGATATTATTTCATGCCGTGGCAGAAAGATCAGCTAGTTTGCAAGGTTGGTAGTAAAACGAGTCCCTTTTAAGCACTGCTGAGCACTCAACCACAATCCTTCTAATAAGGTACCATGGGAGAAACGAACATCTAAACACCGTAAGGACTATTCTTGTTTGCAGCCCTCGGCTGCTATAGTAACGCTTGCTAACAGAAGTGGTCATCGTGTGCACGGGATTTTGTTTTCAAAATGGTCAGATGTAAGTTTCCTAGGGTGGGCAATAGAAGAAATAAAAAAACCGGACACCTGTTTTCCTCCCTGACACAAGGTTTCTTAGGCAAAGACACGAAATTATGACTATAAAAATGTAATTAATAATCAGATGACGGCTTATTAATAGAGAACTAATTTTAAAAAAGCGGCCAAGTGCGAGTCCTACACGCAGACGAAGGTTCCGTACCACCGTTCAATATTTAACAAAATTTACGTTTCTTGTAAACTCCTTCAATTTTTTATTTTATTTTATTTTTATTATTTATTGTTATAGCTGCCATAGTAGTGCACATTCTGTGAAAATTTCAAGTGTCTAACTATAACGGTTCAAAAGATACAGCCTTGTGACAGACGGACGGACGGAGAACGGAGCCTTAGTACACCTAATAGGGTCCCGTTGGCATCCTTTGGGTACGGAACCCTAATAAAACACGCTGCGCCGACCCAAATAAATTGAGATAAGAGCGAAAGGGTGATCATAACGATGAGCAATAATTACTTAGGCAATGAAGTTAACGTCCGATAAAAACCAGCAGAGGAGCTCAGCAGTAGCAAACATGTGGGAACAAATCAAACAAGAAAAAATAAAATACAATATTTGCAAAGGCCAGGTGTAGGTATAATCCGATCAAATACTAAAAGCATTCTTGAATACAGCCAACATTCCTAAGAAGCCATGAATGACTCATACCATACACATTACTTACTTTCGCACTGACGCATACAAATTATATAGACACTAAAGTCGCGGGTCGCGGGCTGCGCTCGCGCCAGTGATGAGTCACTAGTACTGGCGGGCGCTAAAGGATTCACGGCCGGCGGTGCGGCTGCGCGGTAGTATAGTAAATGAGTTCTGAGAAGTAGAGGTGTGCTAGAGTCCATTCTTGGTGCAGGAATATGGGTCATCCATATCATAACATTGAATAAATACATTTTGGGTGGGCTAGTAGGTAGGAGGTGTTTTTTACACCCACAGTTTTTCATGTTAGAACTTTTTTTTTCGGGATGGAAATCCTCATGGATCCTCATGGTCCTCCGCCCTGGGGTGGGCAGTCTGTCATTCTCTTATTGACTAAAACCACCCCGGTGTTCCCTCGCACATTAGCGTCAGTGGCTGCGTATGCGAATGTGACTTCCGCTGCCCCAAACTGGTGTTGTCGCGCGTTCTGAAGGCTCCATTTGTGGCCAATTTACTTTTTATCTTCTAAAAAAGTATTTTAGTGAGAGTTTAAATTGTGGTCTCTTAATATGGCACAATTTTGGGGTAAAGATAAATTCTCAATAATACGTCAAGAAAATACCGTGACGAAACCTGGTCTGAAATCGCTAACGGACTGAGCAAGCGTGGTGATAAAGTGCATTGCTCCCTCTTTTATGAATCGGAATCGAGGCGTTTGCCTTATAGAGGCACAATTATTAAATATTAGGTAATATTATTCCTAACAGTTTAGGGAAAACCCGCCGAGACCCCTCCATGCCTCGGAAAGCACGTTAAACCCTTGGTCCCGCCTCATTCGTAGATCTTTGACAGTCGTTACGGGTAGTCAGAAGCCTAAATAGTCTTACAACCAGTCTTACCAAGGGGTATCGTGTTACCCAGTAACTGGGTTGTGGAAGTTAGATAGGCAGTTGCGTCATGTAAAATACTGGTATTCAGCTGCATGCGGTTAGACTGGAAGCCGAGCCCAACATAGTTGTGAAAAGGCTCGAGTTTAGGGAAAACCATTAGTGCCATTGAACGGTTTGCCAAATAAAGTCACCTACAGAAAAATATTCGATGACGTATTAGTTTTTATATACAGCCAAATACAGATCCAGCTACATAGTCATGAAAATGTGCCACAAAAAAAATTATGATTGGCGCTTCAAAGTGATGATAATCACTCAAATATACTAGATGATTTTTTTTACAGTCTCAATTTTTTACAGGGTGTTCTACCCATGAATATGATCAACTTTCACTATGGGTCCAACTCTGAAATCACGAAAAAAAAATCAGCTGTTTAATACAAAAGTTCAATACCTACTTGACCAAAATGTATGAAACAGCAGATTTTTTTTTTGTGATCTCATACTTGGTCCCATAGTGAAAGTTGTCCATATTGATGAGTAGAACACCCTGTAAAAATTTCGAGACGGTAAAAATAATCATGCAGTATACGTAAAGTGATAATAATAATCATGATTTTTGATAAGATAGTTAAAATAATGAAATCATTGAAACCAACACTTTTTTATCTATTGCCAGGTTTTTAGACCTGTTAAGCGCTTGATAAAAGATTTATTTCTGTGACAGGTTTTAAAAAACACTTTTATACATAAATATGAATCGATTTAATTACCTACGTCAATGAGAGGAAAACGATTATTCTATTAAATCTTTTCTTCCTGTTTTTTTCACGTGTCAGCTGGGATTTACGACAGCTGAGCCTAGACCACCACCTCTTAAAGCAGTATTATTTTAATCTTACTTGAGTGTGGGAAAGAGATGGAGCTAGACGTCCTTTATAGCTCCATCTCTTTCGCACACCGAAGTAACATTAAAATAATACTGCTTTAAGAGATGGTGGTTGGCCCCCAGCTTTAGCCGCAGTGAGAAGATTGGTAACGGCCGTTTTCTATAATATATCTCAATCCCAATCTTGATCCCGATCCTTGTCTGTAACCAATCAACGCCCGAAGTTGTCAATCTGAGTCTTTGAGAAGGCGAATCATAAGCAGCCGTCAAAGACTGCGGATCAAGATTGGAATTGAGATACAATTCTGGCATATGGCAATGGTAACCGACTTTTAAAGATTTTAAACTGAATATCACGTCTAAACGAGTAGTGTTAATGATTTGGAAAAAAAAAATATGTCTAATTAGAGCATTTTCCTAATAACTTAATATGTGAATATTTTAGATTATATTTATATTATAATAATATAGTGTAGTTAATTTGTAAAGTTATGTATAACGCACACAAAACACTGAGAATAAATAAAAAACTATCAATCGTATTTTTATGAAATCTTCACCATTTTAAAGATACTTTTATTATTCATCTTTTAGTACCTATGTTTTATTTATAATAAATTAATAATGCGTCTAACTTGGGACAGCGCTCCTTGATGGGCGAGTCCTATTACTGGGTGGACGTACGACGAGTTGCGTGAGCTCAGCACAGAACACGCAAGCTATGCACTCAAGGCCAGTGGCATCTAGTCAGTAAGGGAAACTCGCCAGATGGGGCCAACTACCACCGCTTAAAGCAGTATTATTTTAATCTTACTTCAATGTGAGAGAGAGATGGAGCTATGCAGGACGTATACCTCCATCTCTCTCTCACTATGGGAGGTGGTGGTTGGCCGCGAAGATATTCCTTGTTACGATGGTTTACAGTGGACTGTCAAGTCTTTTAGTTTTATCTATCAACTAGCTGTGCCCAGCGACTTCGTTCACGTGGAAGTTGTAAGATACACAATATACTAAAATATCAGTTACCTACATTTTAATAAAACTTCCTCGTCCCCCGACCTGCCGCCGCGTTGCAGCGCCCGCCCGCGCTTATTACAACATAACTTCGTTTTCGCTTAGCGTTTTTCTGACTTTTTTTTCTTTTTGCTCGGCTCCTAAGAGTCGTAGCGTAATGTTAAACAGCCTATAACCATCCTCGAGAATTGAGCTACCAAATGCAAAAAGATTTTTTCAAATCCAACTGGTCTGAGTTATTATTTTTGCATGGGTTTTAATTATTTTCCGCGGAATCAGCACATCAGCTATAAATCAGTGAGAGTCCTGTCAAAATCGGTCCAGCCGTTTTGGAGATTAGCCGGAACAAACAGACAGACAGACAGACAAAAATTTTTAAAATTGCTTTTTGTTTTAAGTATCGTATATACTATCTTATGCATTTAGTAAAAAGTCGTTATTTTGACATTACAAACAGACACCTCAATTATAAATATGTATAGATGTGCCATCTGGCTTACAGTACCTATGTTTGTCTTATTCTTCAGTAACTGGGCAATATTGCAATATTGTTTGTTTTGTAATTGTAATTTCTGTTCTTGTTCTTAGTATTTTATGTTCTTAATCTTAAGTTTATGAATTAGTATTTTGCCATAATAACTAAATTCTAGTATTTCTGAGAATGCTGGTTAACCTGTAATCGGCGACTGTGTAAGTCCGAGACTACCAAGCTAGTAAATACAGACGCCAGCAGGTCAAGCTACCCGAAACTGTCAAATTTTCCCAATCAATCTTGAACCTAATGCTATAGCAATAAAGTTAAAAATCTATTAAAGAAATTTGACAGATTGTAGTAGCTTGATGTGCTGCCGTCCATACTTATGATATGTTATATACAGAACCTGTTCGTGTACCTTTATAAATAAATAAATTAGGTAAAAATAGTAGCGAGTTTCATCAATCTCGGAGGTCGAAAGCTCTTTTGCTGCACCCAAACGTCGCACAACCAATTTCACAACTTTCTCAAAAGGAACGTGACAGCAAACATGTATTAATTTCTACGTTTTTGTATTATATTTTCCCATAACCACGGAAACAGATGCTCGTGTAATACTCGTAGTAACAATAACAGGAAAGTCAGACATGTGAAGCTATCAGCAATTACGTGGTAATTACACTAGCTACTGACGTGTTTATGTCAACTTTAACTGAAGAAATACACACATACCTCCTTACTAATAAACGTATTATATGAAGTGGAAACGCCGGGAGGGGACGCCCTAGGAAGACATACTGGTGATTTTTTTTACCGTCTCGAAATTTTTACAGGGTGTTCTACCCATGAATATGTACAACTTTCACTACGGACCAACTCTGAAATCACGAAAAAAAAATCGGCTGATTCATACAAAAGTTCAATACCTACTCGACCAAAATGTATGAATCAGCTGATTTTTTTTTCGTGATTTCAGAGTTGGTCCCGTAGTGAAAGTTGTTCATATTCATGGGTAGAACACCCTGTAAAAATTTCGAGATGGTAAAAAAAATCATCCAGTATAGTGATCTTATTGATGATATTCGTCTGATAGGTCAGGTGCGTAGTGCTCGCAACCGGCGTGCGTGTATGACCAGATGTATGAATGTAAACGAGGCAAAAGGAGTATGTAAGGATCGTAGCAGGTGGCGTTCTGTAGTTTCTGCCTACCCCCATGGGAAGAAGGCGTGAGCTTATGTATGTATGTATTATATCAGGTAAATAGTTACACACCGATTTCTCTCTTTCAGTCGTCAGTAATTTGACTATTTGAAAGAAGAAGACAAAGCGTTGTGTGACTATACAGACGCTATACAATATTTATTAGTAAGGAGGTGAGCCTTTATCAATTAAAGGGGCCTATAGCTGTCGCATTTTAGCATGGCAATAGCGGTCATTGACTCACCTACATTTTTCTAACATTTTTTTTTTAAACTGAAATAAAGTCCGTTAAAACGTCCTGAATCAATATCTATCGTGATCTTCAACATGTTCCAATAACGAAAAACCATACATAGTTTATTGTTTGGGATCCTACGGAGATATATTAGGGAAAGAGCAATGACCGCTATTGCCACGCTAAAACGCGAGAACTATAGTAACATATAGACCATGATTATGTGACGTAGAAACAAAAATGTGTAACGTTACGCGTTTTCCTTAGTAATAAAAGCGGGATTTCAAATGAAGTTTATGTCCATTTATGGATGGAAAAGCATGACAGGACTGTGTCATCCTAATGGCAATGCAGTACTATATAAGGTTATTTTAAATTGGCTAGCTAAACTCCGCAGATACGATGGGTATCGATAAAACACGATAAAATAAAAACTAAAAAGATTTGGTTTTTTTGGGAGGTCAACGACCACTGTGTTGTTACTTGAAGTATGCACACACACCACACACTTGCTCCACAGCCACTTGGGCTTTGTTAATTTTTTTTTTTGTTTGGAAGAAATGTTTCCCTTTTTTTCTGACATTATGACCTTATTGTTTACTAATCTTTTAATACAATCATTGCAAACTATAGTTTTGTATAAATTAGAAGCATCTTTTCAATTTTGTAAATGTGAGTATCATGGAGCGGTTTTATGTTATGATGTAGGTATGTTGACTTGAAAGAGTATGGCAGTTGAGAGTATGTCATGCTCACTTAAATGTGTCGCTGATGGTAGCGCGTGTGTTGGATCATTCGGTTCCCTACAAAATGGTTGAGCTGGATGGTGCTGATCCACGCGTCATGTTCGTGAACGGGCGCCGTCAGTGGAGACAGGTCATCTCTTAGCTGCCAGGGCTTATTTTTAATCTCATATTTTGAATTGTTTTTAATTATCTATTTTTTACATTGTTCTCACATATAGAAGCAACAAGAACAATGTACCCAGGATTTTGTAACAATTTTGATTTAAAAGAGTGTCCATGGAGTTTCTTGCCCATTCTTCTCCATAGAGATCTACGTTTTGGAATGGGCGACTAGCTTCAATTTTCTGACTAACTGACTGACTCTTTAACAATTCAAAAGTGCCTGTAATTGGTTTAATTGAAATAAATGCTTTGAGTTTGAGTTTATGAGTTGAGAACAACATCAGTCATGTTCAGATATCGATACCCATGGCGTCAGCGGAGTTTAGCTAGCCAATTTAAAATAACCCTGTATTTAGGATTAGTTCATTATTTCCGGGATTTTGAATTATCATCAGACAGAAGTATTGATATGTACTTATTGCGTACCTATAAAAATTGCATCAAACTGCCTTAATTACAGTAATAAGGTTACACTTCAATCAATCAACTCAGCCTATCGCAGTCCACTGATGGACATAGGCCTCTCCCAGTCTGCGGTACAACACCCTGTCCTCCGCCTTCCGCATCCAGTCTGTCCCAGCCACCTTCTTAAGGTCGTCGGTCCATCTAGCTGGGGGGCGTCCCACACTACGCTTGCCGATACGTGGTCTCCCCTCCAGGACTCGTCTGCTCCACCGGCCATCGGTCCTTCGACAAACATGGCCAGCCCACTGCCACTTCAGTTTGCTTACTCTGGTTACACTTGTGATAGCCTAATGGCTTAACCGTTTGTCCCATCTATTTATTTAAATATTGTAATCGTTCAAATATCATCCATGGCCATTTCGTTGAAAGCACTTTACGAGTGCATTTACTATTTTAATACTTAAAAACTTCTTAAAACAAAATTGACGTAGGCTTAAAGCACAGACCACACTGGGGACGAAGCTAAGTTCGTTTAGCTTCGCTCATGTAGTTACCGCGTGTTTGCATACTTCGGTTCACACCGCGAAATTAGCGAAAGTAGCTACATGAGCTAAGCTAAACGAACTTTGCTTCGTTCCCAGTGTGGCCTGCGCTTAATAGTCTAAGCGAAAAGCTTATTGTAATAAAAAAAACAAGCTTGAAATAATTATAAACTGCTCAAAGCCATTAACAATCAAGCATATATATAAAAAACAAAAATCCATCACAATGACGTGACATAACCAACCCTTTTGTCAAAACAATTCAATTTCATAGAAAAAGTCCTCAAAGCATTCCAACATGAATATCCCAGAAATAAAATCGTATGAAGAACAGGCCATTGACACCGTGGTGTCTGTGATAAACCAGGCGAAGGAAAAGCTAGGGATGAGACAGACTCTCAAGCAACTTGCGAGTGAGTACAGCACCACGGTTCGAGCATTGCTGCAATCTCTAGAAAAACGCTTATGTTGCATTTCTGCTGATACAAAACACACGGTACTATATCATGTTCTCAGCTTATATGGTTTTCTCGCACTGCAATAGGCGTAGGTTACATACTTTAATTGATTTGAATCTGGTGGTATTTTCCACAGATATTAAGTATTTTCTGTACTTGTCAAAGGCTAATCATGTTTCAGGAGTATTGCTTATGGTATTGCAGACTCGATTTGCGACCTTATGTAACTTTTCAAGTATCTCAATATTGAAGTCATAAGTTTAATCAGGGACCAAGTTTGAACCTGGTTTTATTGGAATAGAAGAAAAACTAAAATTTCGCTTGGGGGCCACTAATGCTTGTTTTCTCTCATTTGTTGCACTACCACACATCTATGAAAAAACAAAATTAAAAAGTGTTTATTTACAGAAATATTTTTTTTTTACAAGATATTTATTAGGTACCTCTGCCAAACTGCAAAGCAGTTTGTTAGCAGACGTAGCTCATTTTTTTACATAATTTTTATAATTACACTTTTTCACTTATAGGCTAAAACTATTCTATAATTCCTTAAATTTTAAAAACAGACATACAAGTTTTTTTTAATATTCTCTACAATGAGGTTTTGACAATATAATTAAAGAGATACTTAAGTATTTTATTTTTAAAGTAGGTTTTTGTGATACAACTGTTTGTATGATATTGGAAGGTTATTAAAAATAGTTGGGACTAAAAAAAATTCTACACCTTCGACCATAATAATTATTACAATTCTTTAATGTGATGTGGGAATCTAAAATTGTTTCCCTGACTCTGACAGATTCGTCATATCTGACTAGTACCCCCAGATCTGGCTAGCTAATCGAACCTTTCTCTCGGGATATTCTCAGTTGCAGCGCGGGGACGGAATTTGCGTACAAACATGCTCTCTTGACGCGTGGGAACCCCATCAACCGTCTTTGAAGAGCTTTGGCTGCATGACAGTACCGAAACCTCTGCCCACCCTTTCAGGGACTAGAGGCATGACGGTTACGTATGTATAATAATTTATATATTGAAAACAATATACTCTACGTTTTGTCAGGGGTTCAAATCAGTAAATCTTTTGGTTTCAGTTACCGGTCACATTGCGTACACGTTGAAATTGACTTTTCTTCAGACAAACTTTTTTCGAAATGATGGTGGTCACGCAAACGTAACATAACCGCCGCATGACTAAGATGCGGTGCATTAAAAAAAATACAAGATGTTCTTCCAAACAAGTAAGATGCTGTCGTTGTTAGATCTTGGAAGCTCTAAACATGATCCGCTTTCGGAACTCATAAAATTAACCCCTTACAAATTCACCGCTCCATAGATATTGGCGTATTCGATATGAAAAAAGTGGTGTTTAACTGCTATGCTCGTCCTATTTTTACCCGACCGCCCCAGAAGGAGGGTAATGGTGTCCCGTAAGGATTGGTAGTTGCAGTCGAATTCAATCTAATAGGAATAGGAAGATGTCACAGATCTTTTCAACATATGCTTTATGCAGTCTTCACGCAAACTTACTCGAACGCCACATTGCGGTTTTATCTAATGATGGGTATTACCATAAAAGTGTATGAGAGTGTCACCTTCCCTCGACTTTTACGATGTGCATACGCATACGTTTGACAAAAGCTTATCAATCACCAGGGGTCGTATTATGAAGTAATAATGCCATCATGATTCCACTCCGAAAAAGGGATGGTGTTATCGGTCATGTGTAGCTAGGTCTCTCTCGCGCACTGGCATCATGGTGGCATTAGAACGTCATAATAAGGCACCAGTGCGAGACAAACCATAAGCATGTGAAAGTGCTAAATACTCCATCTCCATTATAACACTGAATAGGATACCATTCTCATCACTGTATTTAGATACATCTTAGAATCCGATTAGCTTATATTCATTCTTGCTTTTGCACAGGTGCCTTATTCAATTTTACCAATGATTGTCGTAACTATTATTATTTCTTACCAAATTTCAGACAGTCGCCACTTTGCTGACAATGCCAAGCTCTCCCTGAAACCCATTCGACCGCCATACGCTATCACCAGCGAGAAGTTCATCAACGATACGATTGAGCATGATTGGGATCTCGGGAAAACTTTTAAGTACTTCGTCAGGTACATTGGAGGATCTAGGACTGAAGTGTCTCAGTATTACTACTTTGAGGTAAGTAAACAAGAGAGGTCTGTGAATAAAGCAGTGCATGTAAAGTCGGGCTGTAGATGATGTTAATGCTGCACTTATTTTAATGTCAACCTGGATGCACCTTCTTAAGGCGCTATGATCCGGCGCTCGAGCCGGGAACTGAACTGAAGTAGACTCGCGAGTGAGTTACCTCTATCATTTAAAATACCTATTTTCAACATAGTAATTATTTTAATCATTTATCAAGACTATCTCAGCGAATTGTGCTAAACAATCATACTACCTTTTCATTTATATTAAAAATAAGAAAAATAAAAGGTTTGTTTTGTAGCTATGAAATTATTTAAACACTAGGTTCCGCCCGCTACTTCGTCCACGTGAAATTTCTTGTTCCCCCAACCCACCCATCGCATCGCATCGCCTGCCCGTGCTGTTACTTCGTTTTCGCTTAGCGCTCGTTCTTACTTTTTTTTTTTTGCTCGGCTTGTAAAGGTCCTAGTGTAATTTTAAATACCCTATAGCCTTCGTCAAGAACTGTGGTATAAAATGTAAAAATAATTTTTCAAATTAACTGGTAGTGACAGAGATTAGCGCATTTAAACAGTCAGTAAAAATAAAATGCATAGGTAACTAATAGACTAAGCGCTGTTTTCTTACTGTAAGCATTTTTATACCCGTCGTAATTTCTAAACGAAAAGTCCGATTCGAATGATTTAAAAAGGAATTTACATGTACTTAATCAACATAG
Organism: Fissipunctia ypsillon; assembly: GCA_947568875.1. Lineage (NCBI taxonomy): Eukaryota > Metazoa > Arthropoda > Insecta > Lepidoptera > Noctuidae > Fissipunctia > Fissipunctia ypsillon. The sequence goes on along the minus strand of OX387659.1, from coordinate 4,686,746 downwards.
ATTATGAAACTATTTAGAGAAGGATTACTACCATGTTTATGAAAACACGTTCGCAAATAATGCATTATTTTATAACAAAGATTACCATTAGAAAAGTTATAGTGAGCCAACCTTAAAAGACAGACATATGCTATCGCAGATTTTTTTTTAGAACTTTTAAAGAGAAACAATTCATACATGATTTTTGTATAACTTTAACCATTTACGCAGCGCACGCGACGGAAGCTCTCAAACGGAATAAATTTTCCCCGTTTTTGCAACATTTTTCATTGATGCTCCACTCCTATTGATCGTAGCGTGATTTTAAATAGCCTAAGCCTTCCTCGATAAATGGGCTATCCAACACTAAAATATGTTTTCAATTTGAACCAGCAGTTTCTGAGATAAGCGCGTTCAACCAAACAAACTAACCAACTCTTCAGCTTTATAATATTAGTATAGATTATGAAAAGGGGTAATTTTGGGATTTTTTTTCTATCCAGCAAAGTTAATCTAATCGTGTTATTAAAAGCGATTGCAGGTCCGCTAGATCCTTAAATAAGTTTTATATCTTTATTTTTCAGAATTTTATAACACTGTTTTTTATGTTTACCATGGATTTAAGAAACTAGGAAGCGCGGTCTCTGTCGGATCGTGGCGCCTTAAGAACAAGATTGCGTGTTCAGTACACGCTTTAATAAAACTGAGCAATTAATGAAGATCAACGCTCGTCCATCTTGTACGAGGACAGGTTGTTACAGGGTAGCATTATAATAATAATCTAATTATACCTGTCCTATTGGGCACGTCACAATTGCGGCGATAAATCCCCTCTTTGAGGAGTGGCTGGAGAGACGCCACGGCGTCCTCACCTTCCGCCTGACGCAGGTCCTAACCGGACACATGTGCTTCGGGAGGTACCTGTTCCGGATAAGGCGGGAGGAAACGCCCGGGTGTCACCACTGTGTGGATCGCCCGGAGGACACGGTGGAGCATACGGTGGAGGTCTGCCCGGCTTGGGCGGAGCACCGCCGTGTCCTCGCGGAAGCGATCGGTGGCGGCGATCTCTCGCGTCCGGCCCTGGTCCAGGCCATGGTACGGAGCGAGAGTACATGGGAAGCCATTACCTCCTTCTGTGAAGCCGTAATGCTCGCGAAGGAGGAGGCGGGACGCGTGAGGGAGAGGCAAGCTTTGCGCCCTCACGCCTCTAGTCACCGCAGGAGACGCCCTGGGCGTCGGGAATTGGCAGCCGATTCCCGGCCACCGTAGGCGCGGGCTTGCAGACGGCGAGCAATGGGTAGCTCGCCGTCCGGTAAGGACCAGGCCCGAGTCGACGGCGCGTTGTGTTCCACGCGCGCCTCAAAGAGATGTCAGCAGCATTGAAGGGGTCCGCTAGAACCGATGCCAGCCGGGGTTGCGGGATGTTCGAAAGAGTTACTGTGGCCCCGCCACAGGCAACAGAAGGAACACGGGTGGGTTTTAGTCAGTAAAAGTCTAACACGCCCTCCCACTCCACCCAGAGCGGGAGAAGTCATTTGATGATTTCCCATCCAAAAAAAAAAAATACCTGTCCTATGCCTTCTGTTTGCTAATAAATAATTCTAGTGCCAAGCACGGTGAAACAATTTTCCTTTGAACATTCATTGTAGCAATCATTGCGAGCTCCATGCTAAATTCGATGATTAATAAAACCGTCCCCAAAGTGTTGGCAGCATTTTGTGAGTAATTCATAGATCGATTTGCATTGCAGGCTATCTTCAGCCAGCCGACAGTCGCGTATCCCATACCTCAGGCTACAGCATCAGTCTTCTTCACGCTTCAAGACAAGCACATTGACCCCCCAGAAAAACGCGGTGTGCCGTCGGTAAGCCCAGCAATTAATGTTAGGGTGCAACCAGACTGCGGTTGATGACATCGCGGCATCGCCTCAACATATACATTTTTATCATGCATGAGCAAAGAATAAAGACACCTCCTTGCACCTGTCCCACCGTCCGACGAAGAAGCAACTAGCTATCAACGATTTTCTCGCTCAAGAAACTTACAAAAGTTTGTAGTTTCCGTGTAAGCTAAAGAAATATCTAGATATAATAACAGTAGATTGTTGACTGTTCACACCGCTGGCGAGTACTCGTTTATCGCAGCTACAAGAGCTATTAAAAAGAGTAATCGCTTAGCGACGCGGGCAGAACACACGCTGAGAGGCTCTCGTTTGGTACATACGCATACCAGCTAATAATCGCTCGTCAGCGTCGCGCATGCACTGCTCGATGCTCACCAATTCGTTTTTAGTTACTAGCTCTACTCGCTTCTCGTTAATCGCCGACGGTGGGACAGGTGCCTTACTGTAAGTTTCACAATATGTCACGGTATCGTCATTACGCCGCGGTCTGGATGCACTCTTAGGCCGTTTGTCTACCGCCACGTCAACGGGACGTCAACGAGAACGAGATGACGGCGCCGAAGTAGCGATACATACATTTACTATGGCCGCGTGGCCACTGTTCGTCCGTCAACGGGACGTCACGTTCGGTTCGAATAATTTCGTTTCTCGTTGACGTTCCGTTCACGGTGCGGTGGATAAATACCGTAAGGGTGCTTACATAAAGAAACAGGTTTCTGGTACAGGCGAGTATGTGCGGGTCGGTACCGATCGGTGTAGGTATAATATTCCAACGTTATCTTATGCCAGTCTTTCTCAAAGTGGGCGATAACGCCCCTTGTGGGCGCTGGAGGCCCAGAAAAAATTATGAAGATACGTTTCAATTGTTCCCCCTGGTAAAAATGTCTCGTTTACTCCAGACCAGACTAATATAATATATACACTATAATTATAATATATAGTGGCGGCATATCTACATCACCACATTGGAACGCATCACACTGACGTCACGCAAAATCCTGCATCGCGCAATCAGAATTTACCGCGCGATCAGAGTTTACTGCGCGACTAGCACTTATATATAACATCCCGACATCAACCGTCGGGCAGTAGCCCACCAGACACAACACCCGTCTGGTCGGAGGATCCTCCCTTTCCTATGGAGGATGAGTGAACTTTACAACCTGTTCCTCATGCCTCTATAATATGTATACACTGTAATTAAATGGAATAAAGTAATGAATGTCATTGTGATTTTAGGATGTGGTAAAGTAAAAAAAGATTGGGGGGCGCTGCAAAATAATTAATTTTCAAAGTGGGCCGTAGATGAAATAAGCTTAAGAACCTCTGTCTTATGCGCTCACTTGTAAAGAAACAGGTTTATATTTGTCGGTGCCGGCTACCTGGACCAAGCCACACCGATCGGTACCGACCCGCACAGGCTCGCCTGCACCGGAAACCTGTTTCTTTATGTAAGCACTCTAACAGTGTAGTGAAGTAATACACTTCTGGACACATCTATTGGCCCACCTTAGAGTTTAGGTTTCGATGGCCCCTACCGAAATATGATTGCTAGATTGAACAGAAACTGTTGATGCAGTTTTAAACCTGATACATTTTACCATCTTTTTCGATCGTATTGTTTTAAATTTGAATTCAGAATACCATACGACACGGAGCTACGCCTAACAAGTCGGATATGCGCCTTGTTAAAGGCAATTGATTTTTGAATAAAAAACATGTTTTATCAAATAAAGGTTTAATTTAATAACGCGTGTTGCCTCCATGGGCATCTACCACAGCTCTCATACGATTAGGCATAGAGTTTATCAACCGCTCTATGAAATTTTGAGGGATCATCTCCCATTCCTCTTCTATGGCAGTTTTCAACTCCTGCATCGTCTGGGCAACTGGCTGACGAGCCCTAAAACGTCTTTTTAGCTCGTCCCACATGTGCTCAATGGGGTTCATGTCTGGGCTTCTGGCTGGCCAGTCCATAACTGTGATGTTCACATCCCGAAGATATTCCCTGACGATGCCGGCCGCATGGGCTCTTGCATTATCATGCATAAAAAGGAAATTTGGGCCCACATAGTCCGCGTATGGTATCACGTGAGGTTCTAAGCACTCACGAATGTACCTTTCAGCATTTAATGTTGGCAGCCGTGGTCCTGTAACAACCTCAAGTTGAGTTTTGCCGCTCGCGGATATACCGCCCCAGACAGTCCATGAGCCACCGCCATAAGCAACCCTCTCTTCAAAGCAGCATTGTGCGAAACGCTCTCCCTTACGTCGGTAGACCATCTTCCTTCCATCATTGCCATGTAACACAATTTTAGACTCATCAGAAAAGAGTACACGGCTCCAATCTTGCTGTGTCCAATTTAAATGACTGCGTGCGAAATGAAGGCGCGCTGTTCGGTGGACTCGCGTTAGTTTGGGCCCATTAGCTGGCTTGTGTGGTACCATATCGCGTTCTTTTAACCTTCTCCGAACAGTTCGAGCGCTCACAGATACTCCGTGGAAGTCGCGAAGTTGGTTTTGTATCTCAATGGAGGTAAGGTGACGATTTCTCAAGCTGGTCGTCACGATGAATCGATCCTGCCTTTCAGTTGAGACCCGAGATCGTGGCCTTCCTTGGCGACGAACAAAGCCGCCAGTCTCTAGGTACCTCCGATAAACATTTCGGACCGCAGATCGACTTAAATTAAGTTGAGCACTCACGTTTCTTTGGCTGTGTCCGGCCTGAATAAGTGCCACAGCTTGGGCGGCGACTTCAGGTGAAGTATCCATAGATTATTGATAGAACCTCACCTTAATGTTAAGAATAAGTAATGTTTGTTGCAAAACCAAAGATATCAATCACTTTTTCAAGAATTAAATCCAAGTAAACCAATAAAACCAAGTTTTCTTAGTATTCGATTGTTTGATATCAACAAACAGGCTCCAAATTGTCTTTTGTTTCTTTAAATTCTGTGTTCGAAATTCAAAAAAAGACTATTGAATGAAATTGTGAATATGCCAGGTTCAAAACTGCATAAAAACTTTTTGCTCGACCTAATATAAAATTTTAGCTAGGACCAAACGAAACTGAAAATACAAGGTGGGCCAATAGATGTGTCCAGAAGTGTAGTTAAGCTCTTTGTAGAAGAGCTTGTCAGGGAAGCACTATGACATACCCTATGTCTGCCGCTGTAGATTTGCTGTGCTTCAGTCAGAATGATGTGGGTGCCGGTGGATACACAGGCACATTAGATATTTTTGCTGTGTCTCTGGGATGGTAACGCACTTGCATTTCCCCTGATATTGTTGATGTCCATAGGCAGCTTGGACCGCCTGCGGGGTAATTGCGTAATATATGTACATAAAATGGCAACTGACCGCAGTGCCTTTCATTTTGAGAGTTCAACCACGTTCATTGCGTTATTTACGTTGTTGAACAGACGAATTTTTCAAACCAATATATTAAATACAGGGTGTAAGGGACAGCTCTCCGCAGACTGATGGGGTGAATTCAGTACATCATACTAAGATGACCGTTGCATGAAATTATTTCAGGAACGTTATGGGAATCCAATAAACCTGATTTGTTCTATTACCTCACAAGCAATGTATCGTTACTGTGGCAAAACGCGCGTAGCGAACGGCAGCGCAGCGAGCCTTCGGCCGCCGAGTATTGATTTTTTGATTTTGGTTGTTTTATATACATAAATGGAGTGCTGTGTACAGAGAATGAAATTTTACATTGAAATAAAGGAGGTAACTGAAAATACGAGAAAAAAATGAAAATTTTCCTGAGAATATTTCCGGTGGAATATGATTCAAAATGAGGAGCTGAATGCACACTGTTAGTTTGCGGAGGGCTGTCCCTTACACCCTGTATACAGGGTGTAGGCGCAAGCCTAAATTTACACAAGTAAATCGTTACGTTTGTGGCTAGCATAACACGCTACTTTCCACGCATCATCTGTTTTATATCATATCTATACTTACAGATAAATTGTAAGATCTCAGTTTTCATAATAACAGTTTAAAACAGTTAATATTCTTTTAATTTTATCTTCCAACTTTCATTAAATATTTAGCTCAATGATTAAGCTTTAAAAAACTGAAGTGTAAAGGTCGCTATATACTGGACGGAGCGGCGGGCGCCGCCGCCGCGGGCGGCGGAGCGCTAGGACGTGGACGGGGCGGACCACAGACAGAACAGATTTTATCTGTTCTGTGGGGCGGTACAGAACGTGGTGTTATGAATACACGGACGGTCTTTCGTATACATTTTCTATGAAACGATGTTTCCAAAAATGGTCCTCCCGTTTCGTCTGGATTAAAACACGTTACGTATGCAGCTAACTTTAAACGACTTTTGTCGCTGACTGTACTTAATCTTATGCTTCTAAAAAACTTATAACATAATCATGATGGGTGCGTGGAACGGCACAAATAATAAAAGTTAGTTAATGATTAATTAATGAATACGAGAAAGCAGACTGGAAATAAAAACCCACACAATATTAGCCAACCAAAGCTAATATTATGTGGGTATTTATTCCCAGTCTGCAAATTGCAAATCACTATTTGCAATTTGCCTGCGCAGGCGCACTGAATTGTTCAGAGGGCCTAGACAAAAATGGCATTCAATCAGCGATAACGATGACGGAAAAGTCAATATGTATCGGACTGACAAGCTACTGAAAAGTTTAAAAGTTGTAGAAATACGAAACGCTTTGAAAGCGATTGAAGATTTTATCGCGCACTGGATTTTCAACTTTCAGCATTGAGAATCCAACAGAGTGCATCCCGACGCGTCGAAAAAACACATTGTTGCTGCGAAAAAAAGCGCCGCGATATTTTTACGTCCGTGTGAACGTCGACTTACAGTACGAATCGGTTTTGTTTTGACAGTTCAACAACATTCATTGCGTTGTTGAGCAGACACTTTTTTCAAAATTCAATTTGCTTCAAAATCATTCAGATTGTAATTGATAGTGTGTTACGAAAAAAGGGTGCAGGTTCTGTTGACTAACATTTTTGATAGGGAGCGATCTGTTTTGATCCTCTTGCGTTTTAACCCAGTTATAACAGTCCTATAGAGAATGGTAGGTATTCTTAGTAAGTAGGGCACTAATATACTGTTATTTGGGCCATACCAACGGATCATGTCCTCCGTGAGACGTGTCATAATAAATTGTATCTTACGCAAAATTGAAATAATAAATTCGTCTACAATGATGTTAGTATGCTTAGTGGCGCGTGGCGTAATGCTAGCTAATAAATAATTTAAGTTAGTAAATGCTTGCTAAAATTAATAACAATAATACGGGTAGCTAACTTTACGAAATTAAAATAATTTCAACATCTAGTCGCAATAGCTTTTTATAATAATTATATTGTCGTTATCAAAGTCGGGTCAAATGCTTCGACTGATCAGTCTCCTTTGAATAACATCAATTTACAACAAATATGTTTTTAAATGTTTACAAACACGTGGTGGGACCGCCCGTCGGCCGGCCGATGACGTAATGCCGCCTGCAATCTACTTCTTTTGTCTGACGAGCGCATGCACTTAAGCGGCTAGTACATTTACTTTCGTAATTAGATTTCAGGCTCGTGTTTTAAGTCACGTATTTTATTTTAATAGGTATAATTCAATAAAACATTATCCGTACCTAATTATTTGGCATAGCTTGCCAAAATAGGTTTAGGTTTTTCCCTAATTGTGTGTTTAACTAAAACCACACCTAACACCTACTAACAATATTATTGTGAAATACACTTACGTACTACACTTGACATAATAAATTTAATACATTAGGTAATAATGTTTCATTTTCACATGTCACTTTATTTTTTTTTTTTAATTTATTCTTGAATAGAAAGAGAAACGGCATATACACCAATGAACCAACAAGGAGCTCGTGGCTAAGTAATAACAGCCGCACGGGTCGATCCATCAGGTTAAGTTACGCTTGCCAGGGTTAGTCCGTGGATGTGTGACCATCTTTACAAACCGAAACTCCTCCGTGCCTCGGAAAGCACGTTAATTCGCTGGTCCCGGCTGTCATTCGTGGATCTTTAACAGTCGTTACGTGTCATCAGAAGCCCGGAAATCTAAAAACCAGTCTTGCCAAGAGGTATCGTATTACCCAGTAACTGTGTTATGGAGGTTAAATAGGCATTCGCTCCATGTAAAATACTGGTGGTACTATAGTGATCAGCCACGATACATAGGCAGGTCACTATGTAAACTGTCTGTCCGGTCTCGACTTCGAGGTGTGTTCGGGGGTTCTTAGGTAGAAATATAAAATGCAGCAGGACTTTTATATGATATTTATTTGCTTATGTGAAAGCAACAATACATTATATCACTGGGGCTAATATTACACTGACTCCAAAACAATATGACTTTACGTCATAATCTATACCTATTCTAAGTTTCAAATAGAAAACCAGAGTTTGTCTTATCAGCCAATGTCATAATCCAAAGAGGATTCATGCGGAAGGCAGGCTCAACTAAGGCCTCTACAGTACTTATTCAGCTGCATCCGGTTAGACTGGAAGCCGACTCCAACATAGTTGAGAAAAGTCTAGCAGCATCAGCTAGGGCACCGGTCTTCCATAGTTTCATATTTCTGGATACAAAGTGCTTTAAGTGCAGCAGTGAAGTGAAGGAACCATCACTGCATTATTTGACGTCTTCACATTGCTGATCAATTGTGAGCGTTTAAGTAAAAAGGGTCCAGGAGCTAGACCACCACCTCTTAACGCAGTATTATTTTAATCTAACTTGAGTGTGGGAAAGAGATGGAGCTAGACGTCCTGTATAGCTTCATCTCTTTCTCACACTGAAGTAACGCTTTTTCTCAAATCAAGTTTTTTCTGTTTCAACTTCAAGTGTCTGATAAAAAAATGTGCCAGTTTTTGAATATTTTTTTAATCCTTATTATCAATTGACTATTCTAGATACCGAATCTGGTCTCAACTCAATACCCCACTACTGGACCCTTTTTGCTTGGACGCCCACAATTATCGTTGCCCACACTGGACAGGAAATAAATTCTTGCTGTATTCATAGCAATCACAGCCGTCATCGTAGGGAGCACTGGTGGCTCAGTGGTAACGGCCCCGACTTACGAGTTGTAGGTCGTGGGTTCGAACCCAGGCAGGCGTTTTACTTTGTGTAAATAATAGAAAAACATCGTGAGAAAACCGGCATGTCCTAGAACCAAAAAATCGAAGACATGTGACAACTACCAGCCCGGACTGGGCCCGCGTGGCCCACTCCCTCTCGCAGAGAGGAGGCCTGAGTCTCAGCAGTGGGAATATTATAGGCTGATTATGTAGTCATTTCTGTACACATACATCTGGATTAACCCCCAAGTGATACAACAGCAATCCTATTACTGCCAAGCAGAGCAGCAGAGCAGCAGTAACTGACAACAAACGAACAGTAAAAAACAGCTAACAGCATTATTATTACAAAATTGTTATTAATCTGTAAAAGATCTTTATATATGTACTATCGCGGACATTTGCGGTGAACCAGTTTTGGTGAGCGATGGTACATGGATTCCTCACAACTGTAACAACTGATTTTGATATTCATACCGACATTCTTTGCAAATGAATTTATCTATTCTATACCTGACGTCTTCTGCCTGCCCTTATCCAATGTAACTGGAGTTTAACATAAAATGTTTTCGTCTTCCATTCACCCCGGTTAGTGGTCACGTTATCATTCACCTCCTTTTCTTTGGTCTCCCCCTCCCCTCCATCCATAAAATAGTATCTAGATTGTTTGCCAAGGGAGCAAACAACTATTTTAAAGGCGAGAGTACCCAGAGCAACCCTCTCAGTTTTAGAAATGAAATTATAACAATAATTTCATACGTTAATGTTAAAGGTTTATTTAATAAATGCCTCATGTTGTAATAAGTTTGTAGCCATCATTATTATATACTTATAAAGGTGCTCCTGGCCTGTAAAAGTGTTGTTATTAATATTGTCACTGTTACTTTATTTTTAAAGTTCTACATCTATGTATATTGTTATGGTAAAGAAAGAATGTTTCTAAACTAAAAAGGCGAGAGTGTTTCATTGAATCCAGAGCGGAGCGAAGGATTCTAAAGTAGAATCCTGAGCGCAAGGAGGGATTCAAAGTAGTAAAAGTAAGTAGTAGCAGGCCTCCGTCACTCCATGTACTTGCGCGCTATAAGTGCCTACCGCCCAGCCGAGCGGTCTCGGTCCGCCGGCGGATCAAATTCAGTGCGGTTTTCGCAAGCGAAGCGCGCGCACGCCGTTCAATTTTAATAGTGCTGTTCGTTCGTACGCGTATTACGATGACGAAACAAACTTTAAAAAAGAGAACCGACTTCAAAACACTAAACCGTAAGAAATAATTTCTACTTTGATGTCGGTGCTTTTTCGATTCGTAATTACCAGCTGTTAGCACTAACATAAAAAAAAAACAAATTATTTCTTACGGCTTAGTGCTTTATTTGAAGTCGGTTCTCTTTTTTTAAGGCTTTTTTTTTCATTTCTAGTGAACATCTCCGAAGATCATCATCAAACTAAGAAGTATTATACTTATTTGAAAACGTTCTCCTAAATGTAACAAATCCTTTTCTGAAAACCGCATCGATATCGGTTTAGCCAAACGCGAGATTATCGCGCACAAACATACATACCTACAAACCATACAAGTCAAACTTCTCAGTTTGACCTGTATGTCTGATCACCTCCTTTTTTAAGTTGGTTAAATATTTTATAAATGATAAAATTTTTAACTGCCACATAAAAGTCAGAACATATTCACAGTTCTCAATAACATAGATAAAAAGTTATGTTAATTTAATTTTATCGAAGAGGCAGCCCTGCGATTACTGTGGAATCGCGCGGTGCGAAGCAATCACTGCTGTACGCTTGAGCATTTAGGCGCATTTTAGCATACAGTGGTTGTTGACGCGAGGGAGTAGGCAATTATCGTAATAGGTATTGGAAATTTTCTACTGAGTGAAGTATCTGTTACGTAGTAACTATTCAGTAATCTGTGGTAGTAGTAAGTAAGTAGTAGTAAATTAGGAACAATAAGACATATCATAGAAATAATATGTTTTTTTTTTTTAATAAAACTAAGTAAAATCCGAATTCTAGTTAACAATTACGAACGAAGGCGGAATTTATTTCGCGGGTTTTTTTTTTAATTTTTCACAATTTTTTTTTATTTGGCTCGCGCGCGGTTTACTTTATCAAACAGCCTGTTACTTGTTCATACAATGTTCGCGGTTGATCTCTTTGATGATTGGAACTTTTAACAATATCCACATTTCAAATTCAAATCACTTTTAGTCCCTAGGGATTAAAGTCCCATTTTGGTCCCTATTTACGAAGAATAAACAAGCTCTTTGTGAATAGATGTGATAAAAAATATATGCATCAATGTCTTAAATCATGCGTTTTTTTTTACCTCATGTTTTGCGCATACCAATATAAACGATTGCGGAGTAACTAAAACGCAAAGTTTTAAAGCGCTTTTTCCTATTCCAGATGTGGTTCAGGATTGAAGGTCATCACACGGACCACGACATGCGCTATGTAGCGCTTCCAGCAGACTGGATTCTAGCCCTGCTTCAAATGAAGATCAAACTGTTCAAGAGGATTGAGGATATTAGAATGTTTTAATTTTTTTTTATTGTAGCAGCTGTACTTAGTAACTTTTTGTGACAGAAGAATGCAAGTATGACAGTTTAACTAGTAGATTTGGAATGAATATTTGTAAACTTAAGAGATATGTAGGTATTTACCTACATCCAAATGAAAATGAACACACGACATGAACTTTTTTATGTCGAAATCGGTAACCTAAAGCAATTATGATCTTTATTTTTTTTATTTTTTTCATGTACCTATGTACCTAAAAGTTGAAAATACAATAAAAATTATTCAGAGTTATTAAGTTTTTCCAAAATATTTTTAACCAACTTCAAAAAGAAAGTTCTCAATTACCTCAGAACTCCATCATTTATAAACCGATTTGAAAAATTATTTTTATATAAAATTTGAAAGGATCTACTTTCAGTTTGGCCCCATATAAATTTGGTCAAGTTCTGGTGAGTGGTTTTTGAGTTAGCTTCAATAATACGTATTTAATGCGCTTTTTTTTATGCGTTTTTTTACGCTTTTATTAGCTTCACTGACACACAACACTAACAACGTAAGAAAATCTTGGAAGTCAATTTTAACCTACTAATAATTGTCGTATTGGCGTGAAACTTTGTATGCATATGTGGTTCAGAAGACAATACTATAATTTGCTATTTTGGAGCTGATTTGATGATGGAGCCAGGAGGTAGATAGTGGAACACTTCAATGGCTAAACCCCTCGAGTTTGCGCTCATATGATTCGTTTTGACGAGTCCAATAAAATGGATTTGGTAACGAGGGTCTGATGATGGAGCCAGGAGGTGGAAGTGGAACTCTTCAGTGGCTACTAGTAAACCCCTCGCGTTTGGGCTCATATGATTCGCCTTAACGAGTCATTGGACTCGTCAAAGCGACAACATCAGACCATTGTTACCAAGCCCAATCTATTGAGATTGGGCTTGGTAACAATGGTCTGATGTTGGAGCCAAGAGGTGGATAGTGGAACTCTTTAGTGGCTATTAATTAGTAAACCCTTCGAATTTCGGGTCATATAATTCGTTTTGTGTCCAATGAATTGCACTTGGTGTTGAGAGTCTAGATGATGGTGCCAGGAGGTGGGTAGCGGAACTCTTCAGTGTGGCTACTATTAAACCGGTCAAGTCATAACTTCGTTGACTATAGACGTATAACTAAATGAAGAATATACTAGACTAAAAAGTAAAAAATATGTAGTTAAAAAAAAAACTAAAAAACACGCTTTTATCACGCACTAAAAATGATAAAATAATTAAATTGACTTGTATTAGTTAAGATATAAGTACCTTTGCAGCTTGTCACTTCTTTTATATCCAATGATTAATTCAAAAAGCGTGGAGCGCTTTGTGTTTTACAAGTCAATTTAATTACTTATTTTATAATTTTTAGTGCGTGATAAAAGCGTGTTTTTTAGTTTTTTTTAACTACATATTTTTATGTCCACTTAGTGTATGATGATGATAACATAACACATAACATAACATCACGCCTTGTTTCCCCGAAGGGTTAGGCAGATGTACCTATAGTACCTACACCCACATTTCGCCAGTTATGATGATGATGTTATAATAATTTCCTGTCACTGGTTATTTATATTGCAAGTAGTGGTATACGACTTTGTGTGGGGTAGGCACCACAACTAAAAAGTGAAAAATGAACTTTTTTGCAAAAAAAAAAAACAACCGACTTCCAAAAAAAATACTACAAAGTGAAAAATAACTTTAATTCCGGAAGTCGGTGGCAAAAAACGAAAATAAAACTAAACCTATTTAAATTCTGTCTTCTATTCCAATAACGGAAACCTACAATGAATATTTCCACAGCATTTTAATACCTACTCTTACATTCACACACACATAAACTTACGCCTTCATCCCATGGGGGTAGGCAGAAACTACAGAACGCCACCTGCTACGATCCTTACATACTCCTTTTGCCTCGTTTACGTTCATACATCTGGTCATACACGCACGCCGGTTGCGAGTACTACGCACCTGAACTTTCTGAATAAATCTAATAAATCTATCTATCTAATCTAATAAATTATCTTAATTGGTTAAAACCAAGATAAACATCCAGATACCTAAAACAAACTACTGCGGTAAAATAAATAAATGACTACACAAAGAATCTACAGATGCAATCAGCAAAATTACAACATTTTGTGGTTTCCGATGAAATCGTGAGAGAATTTTCAACGAACTACAAAAAAACGAAGGCTGTATTTTTATTATAGGAAAATGTGGCAGATGAGTCTTTCATTGAAAATGCTTGTTCTCAGAAGGATGTATGTTAATTTTGGATCGATTTATTTTGAAATATATTGCATTCACGAGCTTATATGTATAGGTAAACGGTTTGAAGTTGACTGTGTCTGTAAACGATGTGGTATCAATTCGATTAGTTTTAGCAAGATAGATCTCTCATGCATGGATTGTGTCGATTTTATTAGCGGTTTTTATTGATGAATAAGTTTAAAATATCTAGGTAAAAAAAACACCACATTCCTATATTTCAATACTATTGTACATTACAAAATCTTGTATCTCATTTTATACATAACTAGCAACTCACACCAGCTTCGCACTCGACGTACAAAACATCGAGAATTCTTAATTATAATGTACGTTTACTTCACATATTAACATTCCTGAATAAATTCTCTAAAATTCTAAATGATGATGGTAACCGCATCAAAAGCCGTTGCGTATATAGAACAACGCGGTCACACAGACACGAAAAGTGATTTTAAATTTTAATATGTATAGAGATATAGATTAGTGGTAGCCCTTGCTTCGCACGGGTGCCATCTACTAACATGGCGACATGTCAAAACAAAGATTTCAGTGGTACGTCCAAATCATGTAAACCTTCCGGAAGAAATATCTCATCACAATCCAATGTGTAGTTTAGAGGAACTAAGCGATCAAACAGACAGAGACGAAAATCGACTTCGTTTTATACTACGTACACAGATATAGATATTCCCTAAACGATGCTTCAATTGGTAAGTATATTGTTAAACATCATAATTTTACTACTACTGCAACTGTTTTATGGGCCATTTGATTTGATTACTGCAATAAAAAGGCATTCGGTAATATTCCATAATCAACGCTATTGTCATCTGCGCGTAGAAGGATATCACTGACCATCCTAAAATGGATTCGATTATTGATGTCACAAAGTCACAATACCTGAATATCCTCGACAATAATACTGCTCTCCACAGATCGCATTTTTAAAACGACCTCACATAAGTAACCAATATTAATCTGAGTTGTTAGTCAAATGTAATCATTGAGTTTAACACCTATGCTATCTTCTTCAATCTCCATCACCATATTGCAGTCCACTGCTGGACAGAGGCCTTCTCCAATCGAATGAAAGAAAAAAGAAAGAAATAAAGAAAATATGTTTATTTGCGGTAAACATGAAAAGAAACAAGCTGGGGGAAAATATGCGTCACATCCACACAAAACGGCCATCGCTCAGCATAATGCTGCGCCCCTATGCGAGACAGAGCCCCAGGGCTGGTTTTCAGCGACAGCCGGCGTTGACGTGATGACGTCAGCCGGTGCAGCATGCAATGAAATTTAAAAATAAATAAAATAAATACACAATACTTAAATCTAAATGTTTATTTATATACAATAATTAAAATGGCAACATTACGCATTATGACATTAATTGTTATTATGGCGTTAATGACATTAACTCGATCCTCAGCCACGTTCACCCTACCAGACATTCCTAAAGATCGTCTTTCCAAAGTCGTATTTCAATCACCAAACCAAAAATCAACCAAGTTATCTCACACCGTTTTACAACTTAACTACTTCTATTCCCACCATTTCTAAGTATCGAACGACCAGTTCATTGTTTCCTATGAATCATTCACCGGTGCTTGCGATCAATGTCCTTGCGCAAGCGCTACTACTTTCACTTGGTAACACCGAGATTTATATGCAAATGGCAAGATTTGCGCGCGACCATTAAAACTGTGTTGCTAGTCAACAAAACGTGTTTGAAGGATAAACAAAGTGTGATGTTTATGGGTTTACCTGCTTTCTCCTCATTTTGTGTTTTATTAACAATAGCTTAACAGTTACGACTGTTTCATCTGGAGAATGTACATACATATTTTGTTTGAAGTTGTAGTCGTTTGTAGTGCATCCATTCATTGATAGATCATCAAAATCATGTCTACGTTTCATCATTTCAAGGTGCATGTAATAGTACACCATGGGAGAAACATCGTAAGGACTATTCTTGCTTGCAGCGCTCGGCTGCTATAGTAACGCTTGCTAACAGATGTGCTCATCGTGTGCACGGGATTTTGTTTTCAAATTGGTCAGATGTAATTTTCCTCGATAGTATGTACATTACCTAACTGGGAAAGCCATATGTTGCACAATTAACTTCTCCATATAATAAGTCTGACAACCAGTATCATATTACCCAGTAACTGGGTTGTAGAGGTGAGTTAAGCAGTCGCTCCATGTAAAATACTGGTATTCAGCTGCATCCGCTTAAGACTGGAAGCCGACCCCAACATAGTTGGGAAAAGGCTAGGCAGATGATGATACTTTACAAAACATTGTAGTAGATTACTGAGATCCTGTTACTGTGTACCAATCGTCTTTCAGTCCTACAGTGACTAAATCCAGACAGATTTTTTTATGCAATCTTTATTATAAACGAGACGTTTGGTTTCGGTTCTGCTGGTTGGTTATCCGGCAAAAAATGAACGGAAATCAGCAGATCCTGATCAAGATAATGAAATTATTTATGCAAGGCTAAACACCTTATACAAGAGGTGTGGTCAAACTTAAGGGTGTGGTACAGACCATCAAACTGAACAACTTTAAATGGGACCGACATCGTAATCGTGAAAAAATAATCAGTTGTCCCATAGAAAACTCCAATACCTACCTACTCGACACAAATGTGATACACCGTGTATTGATATTGTTAAATAAACAAAATCCTTCACTCACAAAATTCCTACAGCTTCACAAAGCATCAGACAAAACCGTGAGCATAAAAAACGGGTTTTAAATATCTCTATTTTCCTCGAACGTAACAGCTGGGAAACAATACAAAAAGCCCAGAAAGGTTTATCGCTGACCATCAAATTCCTGATAAAATAGACAAAATCTACCTGGCCACCACACCGGCTTCGCGCCATAATGAATGACCCAAACTGTCATTCAACCGCGCATGCGCGTAGCGTTCGCACGGCCGTCGTGTTTTGCCGCCATATTTGATTTATTCGAAGTGTAAACACGACCGTTTTTGAATTAAAAAGTGTCCGTTTTGCAAATAGTGATAATGGTGCGTACTTTTAAACTAGTGGGGTGCTTCAAAGTGCCAAAACGGAGCACTAAAGTGGTACCAGCATCGAGTGGCGAGGGGATTTTCACAATCGACATGTCGTCTACCTCCACATTGGATGTTGTCGTAAGTTAATTGCAAAATAATGACCTATTAGAAGGCTAAATTAAAATGTTGAATTCATGAAGAGAAACGTCCGGCTTGTTATGACTTTTCGATAGTCTTGTGTCAACTAACAGCTGTTTTGGTGTGACGTCATTTGAATGTAACTTGATCGTAAGTAATAAATTTATGATAGGTATATGTATATTTGGCTTCGTATTCTACGCAGAAAGTCAGATCTACGCGAGGCATAATGGCTTCTTAATTGTTTCAGTAATTACCGGCAAATGAGGTAATTATAATAGGATTAACTTTGTGAACAAAGTATCTATTAAATATTATTATGTACGAGTCACCAAAACAACATAATCCTTGTGTCTGAGATAAGGTTTAAGTAAGTTAAAATAGAATTTTAACTACTACTACTATTACTAATTTTTTTTATTAAGAAGTAGGACCTCAGATAGGGATAAGACCTAATTAAAACAATATTTTTTTATGAAATTCTATCTCATCAACCTATATTCTAGCCTCATTTACAATTACCAACGCCTGTTTTGGGTCGGCTTCTAGCTGTTCTATCCTATCAAGGCGACGCTAAAATCATTAACACTTCGGTAGTAAAATTTTCGAATCATATGACTGGTTTGTTCTCTAGCTGGAAGACACTACAAGACATAATTTCACAAATTTTGTCACTTTGACTTGACCAAATACGACAAAATTCCCGACATAGTGAGGTGGTTCGAGTTAGGCATTGCCACTGGTGACTTGACAGGTGGTTATTCCACCTTCTCTGTCCGCACGTATCTAGTTATACGTTTTTTCCTCATGTAATGCACCTACAATTTTGTGCGGTCTTTGACATCCATAAGACTGACTCCTAGTTTTGTGACATAAACATGAAGACTCACTAGGCCGTAAGAAACAAAATGCACAAGTATCGTGCACCAGTAAAATCTGTTGGAATTCAGCTGAATGCGGCCAGAGTAAAAATATGGTCAAGTATAGCAATTTCCCGAAGGACTTTAATATGCAATCAATCAATCGGAAATATGTACTGAGGAAGCATAAAGACCAGCACCCTAATTGTTACACACAGTAGGAATCGGTGTCATTTTGGCAGTTCAACAACATTCATTGTGTTATTTATGTTGTCGAACAGATCAATTTTCCGAACTTATGAAGCAATGGATTAGCATTATGCTTCAAAATCATTCAGATTGTGATTGATAGTGTGTTACACAAAGGTGCCGATTTACCGTAGATTTGTTATGGTTCTACTACATGGAAATTTCAATAACATTTAATCCTTAGACTATTTTTTAATCTGTAATTTAACCTTTCTCATTTACAACGCGTTTCTCTTTTCGTAACTGTTCAGCTTTATTTTCAGCTTCAACTATGTATTTGCATTTACTATTCAGTCGCAAGAGAAAGTTGACATTGTATAATGAAGGCTAAAACCACTAAATAAGTAAAGTTCAATGACTTTTGAAGCTTTCAAGGCATTGGCATTATTTATCGTCCTCGCTACTGTTATTTACAGAGCAATAGCCCTTATTAGGACTACCACGGCTACACATGGGAAGCCTAATGAAGTAATGACCCATGAGAACATAATAAAATTTTCTACTAAATTCCCAGTTCAAAAAAATCACCAAAATGAACAATATATTCATCTTGGTGCAAATCTTGAAATAGCAGAGGTCATCTGAAAAAGGTACCCATAATTATCTGCAACAGTCATTACTTCATTTGGGAAAGGGGTTCGAGTCGGCTCAGCAAATTGCTTTAAATCTCACAAGTAGGTATTATGAAGTAAGCAACAAAGTTCGTGGTGCTGATAAAGCAGTCAACGCAATATTTGGGCCCATCAAAGATCAAATTCGAAAGATAAGGGAGTCTACTTATTCAACAGCTTAGCCCAATCATTTGCATTCCAAATCTTAGCGATTGTGTTAAGAAATGTTGTACCCAGACACGTAAATGTGGTGGGCACAGGTGGGCACATTATGCTAATTAAATTCGTCTTACACTTCAATCCATACATGTCTTACAAAACATGCGCCATTGAGATAGTGATCAGTAGCATCTTAAATAGCTAACCTATCTATCTAATTTTCTGTCTGTCTCTGTCTCGTTTAAAACTGAAGCTATGCATTAAAATTTTAATTATCGACTGAAGTTAACTGCAGTAATTAGCCTTTGACTATTACTAATCAGATTTTACGATTTTCCTTTATACTACATTGCAATTAGGGCCTTCACTTGAAATATCATTTTATGCTCTAAGGTTGTCCCCTGTTGTGACATGGGTATTTGCTTCGCTTGTCTTGCCTATCACAGTCTACTGCTGGACATCTAGGCCTCTCCCAAGTTGTACCAGAACACCGGGTTCTCAGCCTTGCGTATCCATCCAGTCTGTTCCAGCTATGAATTTCCATGAGTAGTAGCGTTCAATGACATATTATTTAATTTTTGATATTTAATTTTATTTGAGCTGATTGTCGCATCATCTAGTACTAGTATAATATCAGGAAATGAGTCATTATCCTTCTGTTTAATTCATAATAATATATTAAATTCTTCCGTAAACCTTTACCTATTACCAATTTATAATTTAATTAATTATTGAACCGTTTCGGGTAGCACAACAGAATCGAAATTCTCATTCACAGAACTATCTTCTTTAATATTATTGTTTACTACAACCTAAATATAGAGTTTTATCTTTTGAAGACGTGTCTCGCAAGTTTCGCGATAATTTATAATAACAATACAAATCCCATTTGTGTGACAGAGTTATTGAGTTTGCTGATAGCATGCGAACTTACGTAGGACTAATTGATTCGGTTGGTGCAAAATATAATGAGACCTAATACGTATATCATGCAACTGAATAAATTATCTGCCTGTATGCTTGCCGTTTTGTCTGGACTATGAATAAGACCACTGTTCTACTTTAAGCAGTATTTTTTTTGTCCCCAAATGCAAATGCTTTTTGCTTTATCTAGAGGACACTTTGTTGTTTTTAACCAGTCTCATTCCTCGGGTGCATAGATATTCCATGTTCTATTTACCTACTGTTCTTACACTGTATGTCCGATTCCAATTTCCAAATAACTTATTTGGCTTATCATTTACCAATCATCAATTATGATTGTCTGATTCGGAAAGACCTTCTTTCTTAAATCTAATGGAAACATTAAAATCGTAATTTTACCTATTAACTTGAAGACTCCTTGACCGTTTAGAAACTGGACAATCTATTGAGATTGTAGGCGTTACCAATATCGTCAGTGAAAGACATAAAGACCCAATCAAGACGTGTGAACTATGATTGATTTTATAGATACTAGAGCTTCATGTCCCATTATGGTTTTCTTAGAAATCCAAGTCTATATTGGAGCGAGTGAGGGTGAAAGCAATGTTAATGTTCTTAGGAAATGAGCTGTCGTTTGTTATGAGCTGTTATGATCGATATGTTCATGTTAATATGTGATTATTGCACACAGCTGTAGTGTGGTGATGTCTGTATTGAGGACAGTGTTGACCTTCACTTTTGTATATTCATAGTTATCAGCTTTTAAAGTCCTTTAGAAGGTCCATGTTCACATGGACCTTCTAAAGGACTACTGCAATAAATATTGTTGTTATAGGTACAGTTTAAGAAGGAAATAATAACGTTTATTTGGACAGAGTTCATGAAATACAAAATACAAATAAAAAAATGAAAATAATGTTTTAGACAACAATAGTGTGTGTCTCATGGCTGCGTCAAAAAGGTTCATTTTAGTATAGCCAGACAGATGTGTGAAGCACAAGTGAAGTATATTCCGAAGCTCATAAGTCTGACAAACCGTTTTAGAATATATCAGAATTGCCTTGGGTTCTGGAGGTCAGATGCCCGTCACTACCTATTTTTTTTCGCAAAAGCGCACTATAACATAATAATTGTATCGTATCCAACCAAATCGATTTGGTTGGATACGATATGTTTTAAGTATGGAAGTTATTCATAATATGTTTTTTGTTCCGAATCTGACATACACCAAAACGCCAATCCCGTTTGCTTGTTCAATCATAGTAATATTTTCTTGTCATCATTTACTGTCATAGGACAAGCCACCTGCATTTTAACCGACTTCAAAAAAGGAGGAGGTTCTCAGTTCGTTGGAAGTGTTTTTTTTATGTATGTTCCCCTATTACTCAAAGAAGGCTGGACCGATTTGGATTTTTTTTTGTTGAAAATGTACATATGCTTCCTAAATGGTCTACTAACCATTCTTGTGTAGTTTTTGAGTTAGCTTCAATAATACGTATTTTTTCCCACTTATTCTATGTGGATGATGTGATGGTTCGAAGTTGTGTGGGGTATGTTAAAACTACGGTGAAAAATAACTAACTAAAAAGTGAAAAATAAGAACTTATTTACAAAAAAAAACCGACTTCCAAAAAAAAAACACTACAAAGTGAAAAATAACTTTAATTTCGGAAGTCGGTAGCAAAAAAAGGAAAAAACAAAACCAAAGACACCGACTTCCGACTTTTGCAAGTCGGTTGTTTTTTTTTTTGCAAAAAAGTTTTTTATCGACCTTTTATGGTCCACATTCCTATTCTGAGCAAACACGGTCAAAATATCTGTGCACCTCGCTGGAATGCAATACCCCTCGCGCTTCCCCCTGCACTTCACCGCGCTCGCCCCGTCGCCATACATACCGTACTAGAGCGCCGATATGACGTCATCGACACCAGGTGCACAGATATTTTGACCGGGATATACATCACTGCATTTTTTCTCAAAACATTCAGGCTCGATACTTTGCTACTTCCTAAAGAATGAAATATAATCTTCGGTTTGCAGTCGTAATTAAATTTTATCTTATCGTTTTTGTTTGTGCTGCACCATAATCTTAACAGACAAATAGTGTACTGATGTAAGATTTGTGTAATGTGTACCATCTTGTAAAAAATGGGATATATACTGATAACGTAGTAGACAAAGATTACATTCTGAAACAGGAAAATATGAAACTGATATAGGGCGTAAAAGGGTAACTAATAATAATGTATCTAATGAATGGTTTGTGTTCTGTCTCGCAACGTGTCGTCTTTTTTAGCACTGCTTTGAGATCCTATAGGGGTTGCTAATTAAACCAGGCTTATTATTGTTTTAGCTCGTAATACCAGCTTTGTAACTGTTTAACTACAGAGGAAAGGCCTCTTCTAATCCAACAAGAATATTAAAAAATTAAAAGCTATGTTTTGAAATATCTTTTTGGAGACTGGTAACCACCAGGATACCAGTCGAAGTCCCCTGACAAGTTCATGTAGCAGAAAAACGGTTGGAAATTGACTTATATTTTAGTAATCACTATTATAGGTACAAAATACGAGTAATTACGTCTTAAGCACAACTGCATTAATAGAAAAAGAATCATTTATCACAATAATTGCTTCGACCGTTGCATGTTTTAAAATAAACCTTCAAAGTTAAAAATAGATTCGTCAGAATCCTTTTGTAAGACCAACAGGACTTTTGAAATAAGTCGTGTTAAGCTTACCTGAGTGTTAAATGGTCTATATTCTATTGTTCTATATTGTGTCTTATCTTGATGACAGTAAGGTTTAGATTAGTGTATTAGTTAACCACTAAAGGCTTTGTAGGAAATTCCTCAAACGGTTGGTATTGGGAATTCCTTTGTGGATGTTTCATAGGTTGAGGTATACAAATTATTATAAGGTGGAAGCTGTGCGGTAGTAAAGTGGTTATTTTAATAAGATTGTCACGTACAAGAATATAAGTAGGATACGAAACATACCTAATTGATTCAGAGAATGACGTAATTCTTAGGAAAAAATGTACAAGAAACTACTGTAAAGTGAGAATTTCTCAGCTTGTTAAAATTCTGTTCAGGCTTCAGTCAGCTGTGGTAGCCTGCAGATGTGCAATCGAGAACATAGGGTCTTTCCCATTTAGCGACACAGTCAGCGAAAAATCACATGATTGTACTGTGGAAGGTAAAATGTTAAGCAACACGGTTTGAAGACGCAAATCAAACAGGATGGATAGTAGCGTCTCTCTGGTTGGCCAAAAATATAAAGAATAGAAAGAAAGGTAAATTGTTTATTCTGCAAAAATGAGACGCACATTATAAAGTAATCGTTAAATACACACAGTAAGTAATACAAGATAGCCAGAAGCCGATTCGTCAAAACAAAAAAGAAGTATGCCAAGTAGCTGTGATACACGACATCGAGAGGGAGGAATAGAAGTTACCGATACCTGGGAGTTACACGGATAAGTTAATATCCGGTATGATCACTAACCTAAGCTGCTACTAATGCAATCTATTAAATAGTTTTTCTAGCATTTTATAAAAGATCAAAGTCCATCTTATGCACACGTTATTACCAGAAGGAAACTGCTCAACATCACCATACTAAGCGATGATCCAGCAATTTGCTCACGCACGGCAATCATCTTAAAGCCTAGATTATTAACGGTGACTGGTTTGACCGGCGCCAATGTTAGCGGTATCGGTAAGGTAATGATAGACTAAGGGGTAAATAGTGCTTTTGAAGTCGCCTCTTTGATTATGGAAAAGATAATGTATGAAGAGACTCGAGACTTAAATGAACTTAACATTTTTAATTAAGTAAAACTGTACCATGTTCATACTCATAGTAACAAGAATGATTTGATCCTTTGCAGTTGAAACTAGCTGTGCTCGCGACTTCGTTCGCATAGAAGTCGTAAGATACACAAAATACTAAAATAACAGCCACATTTTAATAAAACACCCGTCGCGTTGCATCGCCCGCCCCCGCCCGCGCTATTACTTCGTTTTCGCTTAGCGTTTTTCTAACTTTTTTCATTTTGCTCGGCTCCTAAGGGTCGTAGCGGATGTTAAATAGCCTATAACTATCCTTGAGAATTGGGCTATTCATATTATTATTACTTTGCGTTTGAAAAACAAATAAACTCACGTGTCACTGTGATTGTCCCATGAAACCAAAATGTTCAAGAGTTGCATGTTTGCATCCAATCACAAATAGCTAAACAACACAATAAGCACAAAAGACCATGCAGTGGGTCATCGCTTCCTGCCATTCGTTTCTAACACAAATGGGTTTGTTGTGTTTCACTCGGTAGCTGCAGATATGTTTCACTAGAATAATTTCAAAGGTCATTTAAATAATTACGATACTAATGCACTATCTGACGTTGACAATGTTTTGTTAAATGGAACAGATGATGAGTTGCAGGTTCAAGGTTCCATTAGAGAGATACGACTAAGTAGAGATATATTTTAAAATCTATTTGCAATCAGTGAGCAAGGTAAAATTAAAGGTTCTATCAAAATATGGCGTCTTAGCAAATGTTTACGAAGCGGTCGGTGACTAAAATGTAAGCTCCCAAAATTAATGCTATTAAGTACTTACTCAAAACGTCGTGGTTTCAACATGCAACAACGAAGAAAAATTACCACAGTAAAGAACTCCATAATTCAAGCCATAATTTACTTGAAATTCTGTAGTTCCACCTGAGAGAAAAACTGCCACCTTCAAGGTCATTGACCGTTGGTTATGGAGGATCTTGAGGTATTGTGGTTCACAATAACTGTAAATATAGATATAAATCTAAGTGACAATGCACTTGTCTTACCCGCATACTCACAGATGTAGATAAAATTTTGTATGGTATTTTAGGTACTATTTTAAATGGTTTATCGTTTTCGACCATCTACCATTAAATATTGAGTCAAACTTATGCTCCCCATATTGATACCTTACTACAAAATCGTGAGTATACATAACACCCATCACGACGTAGATACCAGTAACAATTCATAAACTTGGGTATTAGAAAATGAGCCTCCAAACGTTGAACACGAAACAGCAAACACGAAGACTTAATAAGCGGAAATACTAATACTAAACAGCTATTATTGAATAAATACGTGTTTACATATTACAGTTGTAATATTTATACATGCCATTGTAAAACAAAACAAAGTTCTGGTGCTTCTCCATCTGCTTGTAGCATACTATATTATTATGGAAAACTTCTACTTTCTAGAATATTCTAACTATCTATTCATACGTGCTTGGATTAGAAGAAAATAAACAAAAGCAGTCTTGATTGAATCTGAATCTTGAATTTGGCAGTCTTGTGTCCGGAGATATTTAGAGGTATATACGATAAGTTTCATGATGACTTTTTAGTTGCTCAGTCATTATTTTGCTATACTGCAAACCACCTTTATTTTTGTGGATATAACAATGAAGATTTTCCACTCGTGTTGATATGAAACTGCAATCTTACGCCTTTCAACAAGATATTACACATGGTTGACAATAACATGGCACTTTTCCAACTCGTCATGCATAATTGGCATTTTAACCGACTTAGCAAATAATGATTAGTTGATTACGTTTTGTTCATGAGGATTCCCTATTTCGGTTTATGCTTTATCGCCTATCCATAAGAGTAGTCAGATATTTGCGATGGTGTACTTTAATGCCTCGTACCATTTATAAATATTATTTTTCTGGGTTTGCCTTTAGGTCTGTGCTTTCTGTATCTACGATTTGCCACTTAACTTCACAACATGTCTAGACTAGTTCCTGGTTTATCACTGCTCTTGCCCTTAGTCTCAACAACCATCCGCTTTCGACAATCATCGAATTCTATAACCACGTCATCAAATTATTAGTAAGGCACATCGTCACCAAAAATCCTTACTTTAAAAGCATTTTCATTTAAAACATCATCATTCATCACTCATACATGGACATAAATCTTAACATATAGTTTCCAAAAAAAGCAAAAAGCGTTAATTTACGGAAACATCGTGTAAGGGGACCGATGTGTTTTAATGTTGGTAGTATGAGTCATCGAAACTCAAGGCTCTTATCGGTAGCGGTTCGTGTTTAACCTGGCGTTATCATTATATGTAGGTATATATGTTTTGAATATTTTAAAAAAACGTGTAGACCGAATAAAAATATTGTGTCGAAGCGCGTTGTTGTAAAACTACACATGTATGCTTTTTGTTATGAATCTAATATTTACATAATAAATAAGCTAACAGACTTAAAATAATAATTATAATATGTACAAATGTAAAAAAAAAAAAAAAAATATATAATCATAGGGCATCAAAAAATTCGTCCGCATCGCTGTCAACAGGAAATGTGCCCAAAAGGCTGGCAGCATTGCCACGTTGTATGGCGATGCTAATCCTTTGGCCAAAGAATAGGCCAGCCCTTTGGTCACGTGAAGAGTCGACCAACCGCTTGGCGATGTCTCGGAAAACCAAGTGGGCACTCGGACCCCATGGCCCTAGTGTTTCAACCCCAAACGGCTCGAACATATAACTCCCAAAAAGTTCGGAATATTTTCGCCGTTTGAGGTTTTCCGCACCTGCAGCAGCCGCCCCAGCACAGCCCGCTGTACTAAGAAGATGGGATGGCGCAAGGGTGTCGACACATGTTGCATCCCACACCAAAGGCCTGCCTAACTTCCAAGGCATTATGGTCATTCCGTCTGGTCTCTTGCCATCGTCGCGTGCCAAGCCGTTGGGTTCTAAAACAGCTGGCACCCCGGCGGTGACAAGAGCACGACGGATAATGTCATTAATGCTAGCGTGCCGTGCTATCCGGCCTGCGCTCTTGCTACAAGACAGGCCATGATGTCCGAGGCAGTCGACGGCTTCACCGCACTGGCAGCGGTGTGGAGCCCCACAAGGAGCGCCCAGACGCAGACAAGTAGCGAGCCGGAAGGTGGAGTCACCCAGCAAAGTGCCTATGTTGGGTGACGGTAGTGCTTGAAGCCAGAGGCCCGACTCCCATTCACCCACAGCCAGCAGGCGGGCACGCTCAGCAGTATTGGTGGACGTATTGATAAGATTATTCCGTACCAACCTGCAAAGCGGCTCATCCCACTGTCTCTGGGAAGATGGGTTCACGGGCCGATCTGTATCCGGGCAAGCCGCTATCCAGGCGTTCACCGCATCACTCAAGCACGGCACTTCAGAGTCAACCAGGGAGGGAGCTAAAATTTTCCCGGTCAACTTTTCAGTGCTGTGGACAGAGGACAGGAACGCCGGTAAGCTAATACTGGTAATTTTGCGGACGCCGAGGCCGCCAAAACGGATGGGTAGTGTGGCTTGAAGCCACGCTCGGTCGTCCAAGGCCACATTTAAAATAGATGTTACTGTGCTGCGAATAATTTGGTCAATTTTGTCCAACAGATGTGGCTGCTTCCATAAAGGGGAAGAACGTAGAAAATATATAAAATTTGGGCCAAAACAACAGTATCTAATCAGGGTGAATGCCGAATGTAAATTAATTTTGGAGAGTCTGTCCGAAATGTCGTTGAAGTTTTTGATTTTTTCGTCGATGAAAGGAGAAAAGCTGTCTTCTAAAATTGGGGAACCTAGGAGGTGCAGTGAACTTTTTTCAAAAATTTTAATTTGTGGGGCTATTGCATTAAATTTATCTAGGGTCAATTGTCTGTCAGTAATGTCAGGAAGATAGATTTCACATTTTGAGGGGTTAAGGTCCAAGCCAATAGATCTAAATTCCTGTTTGAGAAGTTGTAGGTCTTTCAAAACGGTGTCCGCATCACCTCCTAGAGTCCCATCGTCTAAATACCACACGTTAAATTTTGACTTTAGTTTCTGGATAATTGGATGAATAGCTAAGCTGAAAATGACTGGCCCGAGAGGGTCACCTTGTTGGCATCCTACTGCAGATTCCAAAACATTGTCCTTGTATAATAATTTGGAAGGGTACCTGTAACATTGCCACAAAAAACCATAAATTTCGGGTAGTTCCTTTTTGACTTCAGCCAACAAAGTGTCCCTGTTTACAGAGTTAAAGGCGTTCTTCACGTCAACCTTGAGGATGACCTCACCTTTGTTGAAGTTTAAAAAGGTGGAAAGGGCATGTACGGCAGCCTCACAGCCCCCTTTCGAGCCAAAACCAAGCTGCAGGGGCTGAAACTTAGCTGTAAGCGTTTCGCTGTAAAGCTTACAGCATATTTTGGCTGCCGTACGCCTGTAGGTGCACCCAATGGCAATGGGACGAATGCCGCCGTCCTTCTTGCGCAGGGCGCATAAGTTGGCCCCGTACAAGACATCCACGACGGCCTCGTTCACACCGCCGGTGAGCATGAGGTTAATCAGAGCCGCAAGCTCCTTCAAAAGCGACTCACCAGCTTTTTGTGCGTTGCTCGTATGAGATTGATGGGTTTTACATAATTAGGTAGGGACTAGGTAGGTACTTGGACAAATGAGTTCTCCCTCGACTGAATCATCATGATCTTTGACCCTCATTGACCTACTTTTACATATGTACCTGTAGTCTTTCTCTTTCTTCAGCTATTGTTCTGTCCCGACCACTTTACAGTTTATTACTATTTGTTACATGTCAGTAATCACTACTCAAAAGTTCACAAAAGGTAAATGAGAAGTGATGACACTAATATGCTAAGTTAATGATCCAATAAATTACGATTTAAATAGATTCGAGTCGTTGACAAATTGATAACGATCTCATTAAAATACAATATCGATTTATATATA
Organism: Fissipunctia ypsillon; assembly: GCA_947568875.1. Classification (NCBI taxonomy): domain Eukaryota; kingdom Metazoa; phylum Arthropoda; class Insecta; order Lepidoptera; family Noctuidae; genus Fissipunctia; species Fissipunctia ypsillon. The sequence continues at coordinate 4,658,171 of OX387659.1, read as the reverse complement.
GATGACTTTATCGACAGATTTATTATAAACATCGTTTTAAATGACCACAAAACCTGGTAATTTAAATGGATGCGAAATTAAATAAGTAAAGGTGAAGGCAAAACAACAAAATTATGCAAAAACGGTCTTCTTCTACTGAGAAACACCGCTCTTAGCGGCGCAGCAACTACCAGCCCAGCATTGAATGAAAGCAGGAATCGGTTTCATTTTGACAGATCAACAACATTGATTGCGCTATTTACGTTGTTAAGCACACAAGTTTTGCGAACTTAAGAAGCAATGGATTAGCAATTTGCTTCAAAATGATTCAGATTCTGGTTAATAGTGTGTTACGCAATTAGGGTGCTGTTTGTTGTACGTCATCACGACCTTCATTTTCTCCAGTGTCTGTATTATGGTAACTGCGTCTTCCTTTCTCTTCGTCTTTCTCCTTATGTCTGCGACTTGTTTTGCATTGCGTGTACTCGGTTTTATACATATTATTAAGTACTTATAATATTCATTGCTTTTTCTTTCAAGCTTCGCAAACGCTGATGTCTAACTCTCAGCCGTCAAAAATGAAGAGGCGCGAACGTAAACAAGGTGTTAATTGCCAGCAATTTACGACTATATTATGTTTATGACGCTAATTGAGTGATTTTACAATTGACGTTAGTTTCTAGACATATTGCAGAGATGGTTTCTTTTGATATACATGCTGAAAGCCGGTAATTTGCTGTCTAATATGTTGTTTAACTTTCTTTATTTTTACGGGATGTGAGCAGAGAAAATTACATTACTGTCGAAACGTTACGTTAAATTATTAGGTTTCACTTTAGCTACAGATTACTGAACAAATACTTAGTAAGGAATTAATATAGGTAGAAAACTTCAATATGTCTTAAAGCCACTGGCTGGTAGGGTACCTACCTTTTATTGCCGGAAGACTAATTTTAAGGCATTATTTGGTATACCAAGTTTTTGCAACAAAATAATATGTTGTTTTTCCACACTGGCTATATTCTTAGTTTTATAGTACCAATCAGAGGCGAAGCGCGCTAACAACTCCATTCCTACCGGCTTCCCTTTGGAGGATCAGAAGAGTAACTTCATCTACCACCATAGAAAAATAGCACATTCAGTAATGTCTACGATTGCCAAATAATGTATATACCAACAACAACACAAATTGTTCTTAATAAGCCGGCGCCACAACGTGGTAATCGTATTTGTATGACTATTTGTAAATGAATTTCTTCTTCGGCTTCCCTCCTACGAAATTTCAAGCCTCGCCACTGGTACCAATCACTTCTTCCATAGTTAAAATATTAGCCAGTTAGTAAGGTTAGTAGCGAGGCTCACTGCCTAGGCAGGGTGTGCCAGACTTACTTAACAAGTCTTGAAGAGGGAACCCTATAAATTTTGATATTCGTCAGCAATTGAGGACCTTGCAGCAAAAGGGGCAGATCCAAATTTTTGCCGTTGCTCGTTTTTCACCTACAATTTGAACATTAATTAGGGCTATCGTTTGATGGATGAACGAAGGAGGTTTTGAAACTTGGACTTGCCTCCCTTTTACTGCATCCTCACTGTACTGGTCCTCAACTTAACATCTCCCAAGTTATAGTTTTATGTGACTCACGAATCTGAATAAATTTAGCCTGGAACCAGATTTGGTAATTATGACTTGATCGATTCACCAAATCTGGTCCAGTCATGGATGACTCTTTCACAATGGATTGTATTGTACCAAGAAATTCCTATAGAAAGATTTATTTCTCAGAAGTCAGCTGGCTTTCTAATCCTTATTAGTTTGTTTACTTTGAACATTTGCTGACAGAACTGGTTGCTGAAACCGGTCGGTCATTGCCAACCAGTATCGGTGGCTGATGCGTGGCAAATAGGCTTTAATAGCTGTATATTAGCTTGGTGTAGCCAGTATTTTGTCATGGATGAGTTTTTAAGTTAAATCAGGCCCACGATTCAGAACCTTTAATGATAACTTATTTGACATTCGATTCGCTTAGAAACGTAAGTCTAAAGTTGTGGTCAAGGTAAATCAAGGTAAGTCATTTTGTGAAAACAAAGAAATCGTAAAGAACAGTATGGAGGGTTCCATTGGAAGGAAGATGAGCCAGAAAGGAGGTACTGTTTCTTAGGGTCTAAATAGGAAGCAGTAAACGCTCTAGTCTACTGAGGCGAATCCCGCACGGGATGCGGGACAAAATTCGCTCGCGCCGATTGTCAACTAAGCCGACGACGTTCACACAGACGTAAAAATATCGCGGCGTTTTTGTTTCGCGCACTGGATTTTAAACGCTCTGCTTAGCGCTGAGAGTTGAAAATCCAACAGTGTGTTTTTCGACGCGCTGGAATGCACTCTGTTGGATTCTCAATGCTCGGCTCAACATCGAGAGTTGCAAATCCAGTGCGCGATAAAATCCCGCCGTGATATTTTTACGTCCGTACGTCGGCTAACTTGTAAACTTGTATGGAGGTGTTCAAACTGGCGCAAATCTAGTCGCGTGACTAAAGGTGCATCCACACCGAAGTTAGTTTTTGTAGAGCAAGATTTTGCAACAAGATAACATTAGGTAACTTTCTATAACTTTTAGGGCTGATTTAACCGAAGTCTTTCTCTTTCTAATCTTATATCCGCGGAATAAAATTGACGTCTGACAGTTTTTGTGTGGAAAATCTGTCAAAAATTAAAAAAATTTTCGCTGGATAAGACATATACTAGGTTTAAAATTTTTACGCTCCATTCACTATAAATGCTATCATTCAAAACTATCGTACGCACAACTGCTAAAACAATACAAACTCCTGGGCTTGGAGTCCAGGCGCACCCTACTTATGGCTGTGATGCTGCATGGCATATGTAATAACAACTTTGACTGCTCTGATATCACCAATAAACTTTGTTATATTGTACCCAGAACTGTATTGCGGCGAGGGGCGCGCGTGCCCCGGCTGTTCCACACTGTAAAGTGCAGAACTAATGCTGGCGCAAGGGCGCCCCTCCGTCGTCTCTTAGAAATATATAACACACACTTTTTCGATCTTGATATATTTTCACTATCTCAAACAAAATTTAAAAGAATGGCTATTCAATTGCTTGCACAATAATAATTATGTATTCTTCATAACCTAAATCGCCTCCAGTAGATGCGTGGTTTTGTTTTATTTCTCCAAAATAGATTATTCCGCGGACATTGGTGTGGGTTACATGTTTACCTCTATTAACCTAGTTTGTTATTTACTGCAATTGTAACGTGTAACTGTTTTATGTCCCAATAAAATAAAATAAAATAAATAAAAGTTTGATCGAATTCACCCTTAGTAACTTTTTGCTATCCATTTTTACCCACTAACACTTGAAAACGTTGCTCCACAAAAAGTAACTTCGGTGTGGATGCACCTTAACAAAAGACACACCACACACGGTCACCGCCCGCATCCAGCACGGGATTGTCCTCAGTGTGGCCAGAGTTTAAAATGGGGAGAGATGGAAAGAAAATCAGATAGACTTAATAATTGAGTTGTCTTTCTACATACAGTGGATTTCGGGTATAACGACAATGAAGGGACCACTCTATTTTCGTCGTTATATCCGGAAGTCGTTACAGGCAAAGGTAAAGAGATACAGACACGTACACATGTGTAGTTTATATTCATTTATTATTGAAAATATTTGCACACATAGTTATTCACCGGTACATTTAAAAAAAATGTGTAATATTAGTTTGCTTCAATTTATTTTTTTGTGCTAGTGTACGCTGTAGGGTGTATTCTATTTTCATTACTTCTTCAATATCTATAATATCCTTTCCATCACCAAATAAACAGTATCTTTTAAGCTTTGTTACAACACCTAACACATCCTTAGTTGTAGGAATCTCACCTTCCTTGCAATCTTCTTCTTCCTCCTCATTTTCCTCATCTTGCGTCGTATGTGATGGAACAACAGTTTCAACAATTTCACTATCGGACAAATCGCTAGTAGTGATAAGTTGACTGTCAATATCAACATATGTTGCCCAGTCCGCAACATTTGTTCCGCTTGATGATACTGTAGTCAGTTGTGCCAATGGTATGTCCAATTCATCATCGGAGTCGTCGTCAATTGTTGTGATAGCCGAAGATTTACGGAACCCAGCGTGTAGAAAACACTTTTTGATCGTATCTGGAGTCACCCGAGCCCATGCCGTAGTTACCATTTCAATGGCATCTAAAATATTAACGGAAAACGGGCCTGCCGAGTTTTCAATGTCGTTCATCATTTTCTGTACTAAAATCTTCCTATAATGACTTTTGAGGTTTTTAATTATCCCTTGATCAATCGGTTGAATCACTGATGTAGTGTTTGGTGGTAAAAACGCCAGTTTTATGTTGGTCAAATTCTCTATTTTAGGATGAGCTGGGCAATTGTCAATAAATAAAATGATCTTCTTTTTGTTATTTCTTAACTGGGAGTCCCATTTGCGTAGAACTTTTTCGAAAATCTCTGAAGTCATCCAGGCCTTTTTGTTTGCTTCGTAATCAACTGGCAAAGATTTAACATTTTTGAAACATCTGGGTTTTTTTGCCTTGCCTATGACCAATCATTTTCTTTTTTCCCCTGCCATACTTGATGCAACAAGCACGGTGATTCTATCTTTTGATAATTTTCCACCAACGCACTTTTCCCCTTTAAATTTCAAGGTTTTGTCAGGAGTTAACTTAAAAAACAAACCTGTCTCGTCAGCGTTCCATATTTGGCTATCAGTATAACCTTCAGTCAATTTTGGGAAAACTGTTTTTAGCCAGTTGTCACAGTCACTTTGCGATACACTAGCGGCTTCTCCACAAACTTTGCCTACTACAATATCGTGTCATTGACGAAATCGGTATATCCAGCTTTCCGAACACTCAAAATCCATTTTTCCAAACAGTCTGCCAAATTGATTAGCCTTTTCTTGCAGCAGACGACCGCTCAAAGGTACGTTTTGGCTTCTTTGGGCTTTGAACCACATTAGAAGGGCATTTTCGATATCTTGATGCATCGGTTTGCGGTTTTTCTTAATTTTTAAGGATTTGGATTCAAAGCATTCTAATATTTTATCACGGTTTTTCCACATCGTAGATACTGTTGAATGGGAAACTTTGTACTCTTTGCACAAATCAGCATTGTTTTCACCGTTTTTCAATTTTGAAATGATTTCCGCCTTTTCTTTAACAGTGAATGTGCGTCTAGCAGCCATACTTATTCAAAAGTTTACTAAACCCAGTTGCTACTCAGAATATCACTTTGTAACTGAACCATAAAAGCTCCGAAACGTACACGCTTCCCCTACCTACTTAGTTGATATCTATAAACAAAAGGTAAAGGTCTCCACACTTGCTGACCATCTGTGTGCAATGGATGTAAACAAAAGATAAGAAATGTTTGTGAAAGAAAAAAATCTTTGTGTCTTTGGCGGCCGACTCCGGTCGCAATATCTGCATGGGATTTCTAGGAATTTGTTACAAATGATTCATTAAAAACAGTCGCTACACCCGAACTCGGCGTTACATCCAAAGTCGCTATAGCCACATGAATTTTGTACTAAAGTATGCTTTAAATTCAAGGGACTTAGATTTAACGTCGCTATAGGTAAATGGTCGCTACAACCAAGGTCGTAATAAATGAAATCCACTGTAGTTTTTTTCCTTATCTTTCTAGTTATGTCAACAAGGAATATACATATCACATAATACAACATGTCCCGGAATTAACAGACAACCTCTTAAGGGGCCATTTTACTCGTCATTATGAACAACTTTTACCATGGGACCAATCCTGAAATCGCGAAAAAAAATCGGCTGGTCCCTATATTTTGACGAGTTATGCGAACATAAATTTAGGGAACAGCTGATTTTTTTCCGCGATTTCAGGATGGTACCATAGTAAAAGTAATTTATAGGTACATACCTACTTACCGACCGAAACTTTAATACACGTGTGACGAGTAGCACAATAAACCGGATTACTTTTATCATTTTCACAAAGCAGCATCAAAGAATTTTTGAATAGCCGCTCCGAGAAATCTGTCATCCCCATTTTGAAATTATCTGATTTGATTTGACGTCACACATCAGTTTTTTTTTCCGTAAGATATTGTGATAGGTACTCTCTGATTGAATCATTCGACTCATGCTTATAATGATTAGATTTTATTGAAGTACCTATGTTTATCGTGTTACATTTGACCTTAACATTTCAAGACTTAATACTCTTAAGCCTCGATCACAATGGAGACGTGATGAGTGAACTAACCGATTCCGCACAAAGAATTTTCAGAGATTCAGCCGCCTCATTTGATTTCTCAGACTATAATGATTTTCATAATCATCACCACTTCAGCTGAAAGACGTCCACTGCTGGACATAGACCTCTCCCAAACGTCGCCACACCAACCGGTCTGATAATAATGATTTTGGCTAATCTAAAATGAAGTCACGAGAATTGTAGCAAATTACATTCGTTAATTTTACGGCTGCCTATGATATTTAAATTCTAGCCAACCTGCCTGCCAATTTTACAAGTCGTTATTTATTTTCAACGGTTTTAATACCGTCTTTTCTAGAGTCGTAGTTAATTAAAATTGGTCCAATACCGAAGGTCAAACGAAGCTGGAGCAAAAACCAGTTTGTATTGAAATAAGCAAGAACACAACCTCGTATAACATTCAAGATTATTCATAATCTTTCGTGGAACCGACAAACAGACAGATTTAATTTATTTTAACAACTTTATGGTACATAGTTCAATTTTGAATAGATTGTTTCTCGAGACAAGAAGAAGATTCCTAGGAAAAGGATGAGTTGGATTTTTGTTACCTACCTAATTGTTTAATGACAATTTTATATACATGTATCATCGCGATGTCTTCATAGTTTGAGCTATTTATTTTGGGGTTAAAAGATGTGAGATGGGCTCTGGCAGGGGGGTGCCAGGGGGTGCACTTGCACCCCTTGGGAATCTCGGGATCAACAGGAATTATTGAAATAAAAAGCTGTCTGTTGGAAATCATTTTTTTATTCACAATAATTAGTAGGCATTAATTACACAATTCTCATTTAAAAAGCGATTAATTTCGATCGTCGTGAACAAATAGGTGTGAGCCGTGACGACTGGGTACCTATATAATAAATTCATAATGAATAGTCAGAAATTTGTAAATGTCTCGAACATTCAGACTAAAATTTCATCTTTTTATTAACAATCATATACGGCAAAGATTGTAAGAAAACTAAAATCTGCACCACCTGGAAATTATTTCTGCCGGCGCCTATGTGTGAGAACGTACACCAACAGACTATGTTTGTTACATCCAGGTCTCATCCTTCTAAACGGTTGCCTGCCCACATAACTTCTTCCTGGAAATTATTTCTGCCGGCGCCTATGTGTGAGAACGTACACCAACAGACTATGTTTGTTACATCCAGGTCTCATCCTTCTAAACGGTTGCCTGCCCACATAACTTCTTCCTGGAAATTATTTCAGTAACGTAAACCTACAGACCTACCTACTGTAATGTTGTTGTTAGTACATGAGAAATTATATTTATTATTCTGTCCTTAGCCGCTACCTCTAGACCGGGCTAGATGAGTGGCTGGTAGCTGGATATTGTGTTAAAAAAAAGTTAACTCAAAAAATCAAAAAGCCTTTTTTCTGCAAAGTCTCATGCAGCCGGAGGCAATAAGTCTTTAATGCCTCCGACTGCATGAGATGTATACTAATCAGTGATCGGAATTGGTAGTGCTAATTTGCCTAAACATCGAGGAAGGAAGTAACAGAGTGGATAATACCTCCTCTAAAATCCCGGAATAATTTTAATGACGTTTAAACCCCGGGATTAAAAAACCACGAATTATTTATTGGACTTTATTTATGGATAGATAGGATCTAAAGAGTATCCTATCTATCCATAAACGTAACATAACGTTTTTATGGTGTACATAGTAAACTATGTACACCATAAAAATCACATATATAAATGTGTGTGTGTAACCCTAAAAAATGTTATAATTTTTCAAATCAATCATTTGTTTTCGTGGTTTTTAAATCCCGGGATTTAAACGTCATTAAAATTATTCCGGGATTTTAGTATTATCCACTCTATGTTACTTCCTTCCTCGAAGTTTAGGCAAATTAGCACTACCTATTCCTATCACTGATACTAATAGATGCATATACTGTGCAACTATTTAATTAATTTATACAAGAAGTATTATTTGTGACGCCATACAAATATTACTATTATTTCAAATAGGAATTAGGTTGTAATTGACGCAATGCCACACAACCACCAACAAAACGCCACTAATTCCAATCGTGTGAATTCAGTTTTCGTCACGAATCCAATTAAGAATTAGGTTTAAAGATCGTAAATGTTAACTGGGAGTTTATATTTAACTTATTTATGAGTAGGCAACGTTACTCGATGTAGTATGCCGATAACCTAGTTGCGTGTTGATTGTGTTTAGAGCACTATAAAATTGATCGTGGGGCATGTGGGACTAGTAATAGAACAGGCTGTCTTGTTGGTTTTGAAACTGCTGGTGAAAATACTAGCAGGGTGGGCATAGCTAGCAGCTAGACGGTCCAAATCGTAACATAGCTGCTGTTTAATAAATTCGTGGAGGTCTTACATGGAGCTAAAACTTGCAAAGTAAAAAGTTTTATAAAACATTGAACTTCATGCCAAATAAACCCTAAAGTTTATAAGTAGATAAAACTTTTATAAACTGCACAATTCATTATGTTTGTACCCACTACTGCCTGGGACACAGCAGGCTGTAATCCTCCACGCGGGTCCAGTGCGGGTTCGTAATGAAAACTGTCGAAGTCTGTTTTATTTTTTGTAAAAAAGTTTTTTTAATTTCCACTTTTTAGTTGTGGTAACATACCCCACACAAATTCGAATACCTGCTATGTAAATTACAGTGACAGGAAGTTTAATAACTTAGAACATCATCCACATAAACTAAGTGGGAAAAATACGTGTTATTGAAGCTAACTCAAAAACCACCGAAGGAAAGTTAATAAATACATGGGACCAATTTCGAGGCTTCGAGGTATACCCTCCCGAATGAAACAAGAATCGTTTAAATCAAATCGGACTACTGTTAAAAGTTATGCGTGGTCATAAATAAAAATTTAAAAATACAGTGTGAGTCTTTATAATGTGCACATATCGAAATGAGGGAATCTATGCTTAATTTTATCGACGGAAAAAATGTTAAAAAAATCTAAATATTTATTTATATTTTTTATGGATTTTTAAAAAAAATTGTTTGCTTTTGTGACCCCAGTGTATACAAAACTGTGTAACTTTTAAACTAAACGATTTATCACGATGAAACAAACTCTATAATGTTTGGAAGTAATTAGGTGTCGTCATAAAATAAAAATTATGGAAAAAAAATAGCCACATTGAAAAATAAACATTTTTGTTTGGCAAAAATCTGATTTTTTTTCATTAATTTTTGCAAAAATTGTAAAATTTCTCAATAACATGCCCCCATCACCTTCTTTTTTTATAACTTTAAGTTATTCTTCATTGTATTAGGAACCTAACGGTAAAAATTGCATGTTTTTAACTCAACCCCAACATTTTTTATCAACTGTCAAAGAAAGGCCCAACGCATAGCTATTGTTTAGCAGGTAGATAAACTTTCTTTTGAATGTGCGCAGGTCGGGGAGGTAGGGCCAGCCAAAGGAACTTGAATTATGACAGATGTCAGACTGGCAGTCGCTCCGAATTATTCGCCGCTGCTACATGTGTTTCGGTACTTTCGTTCGCTGGACTTTCATAACTTTCGTTCGCTGCTACATGATGCCGCGTTTAAGTGAATTTTCCCCGGCACACATCGCCGACATACATTTTTATTATGGAGTGGGACAAGGAAGTGCCAGAGCTGCGCGCGCGGCTTACATAGCTGCGTATCCTAACAGGCAACCAGTGCCATCTGCCCGAAACTTCCAGGAAGTTCACAGAAGGTTGTCGATCACTGGACTTGGATCAAGTAGAGATCGTCGCGAGCCACCTCAAGTAATTATTGATGCGGCTACTGAACAAGCAGTATTAAGTGATTTGTTTGCTGATCCATCCATAAGTACTAGACGACTGGCTCTTCGTCACGGAATATCCCAAAAATCAGTGTGGTGTATTTTAAAGAAAGAAGGATTGCATCCTTATCACTATCAAAGGGTGCAACATCTACATGAAGACGTAGACTGGCGTCCAAGGTGTGTGATGTCCACATGGATTCAAAGAAAAACCAGAGCAAACCCAAACTTTCCAAGAAAAATACTATGGATGGACGAAGCGACATTCACTAGAGACGGTATTACTAACTGTCGAAATTTACACAGATGGTGCCGCGCAGGTGAAAACCCGAAACTGAAACGGTCATCTACTTTCCAAGTAAGATTTTCGATAAATGTTTGGGCTGGTCTTATCGATAACATGTTGATTGGACCAGTCATATTGCCGAGAACGTTGACTGGTGAAAGATTTTTAAGTCTATTGAGAGATGATATGCCTCAGTTATTGGAAGATGTCCCACTGGCTGTGCGTCAAAGGATGTTTCTTCAGATGGACGGATGTCCTGCCCATTACGCTACAAATGTAAGAAGATTTTTAAACGAAAATTATCATGACAAATGGATCGGCCGGCAAGGACCTGTAGGGTGGCCTGCGCGTTCACCCGATTTGACGCCCCTTGATTATTTCCTATGGGGGACCATGAAGCAACGCGTCTACAGTACCCCCATCAACAGTGAGGCCGATTTGCGTGACCGCATAATAAACTGTGCGAATGATATTCGCAATGATCCCGAAATGATAAGGAGAGCGACACACCAAATTCTAATTCGCGCGGCTTTGTGTTTACAACAACGAGGTGGACATTTTGAGAACCTGATGCATTAAATTTTGTATTTAATAATAAATGGGTTTCAATTGAACTCTTTTGCATTAATTATCATCCCAAACAAACCACCCTTATGAGAACAATACGATTCCGCGTTCGGAGTGCCATCTTTGAAACGACCCGCGCGCATTCACAACAAAGTTAACAAAAAAAAGTTTATCTACCTGCTAAACAATGTGCGTAGCTATGCGTTGGGCCTTTCTTTGACATTTGATAAAAAATGTTGGGGTTGAGTTAAAAACATGCAATTTTTACCGTTAGGTTCCTAATACAATGAAGAATAACTTAAAGTTATAAAAAAAGAAGGTGATGGGGGCATGTTATTGAGAAATTTTACAATTTTTGTAAAAATTAATGAAAAAAAATCAGATTTTTGCCAAAAAAAAATGTTTATATTTGATTATGGCTATTTTTTTTCCATAATTTTTATTTTATGACGACACCTAATTACTTCCAAACATTATGGAGTTTGTTTCATCGTGATAAATCGTTTAGTTTAAAAGTTACACAGTTTTGTATACACTGGGGTCACAAAAGCAAACAATTTTTTTTAAAAATCCATAAAAAATATTAATAAATATTTAGATTTTTTTTAACATTTTTTCCGTCGATAAAATTAAGCATAGATTCCCTCATTTCGATATGTGCACATTATAAAGACTCACACTGTATACGCTTCGACGTCGCGAGTTTCTAGTGTTTATAATCGGAGACAAAATGGATTCCGACGAGAAAACATTACTGTTGGCTTTGCTACTTCGACGAAAATTACGTAAAAGAAAAAGAAAGTCTCATCGTCAATTTTGGGACAATCCTTTTGGTCCAATCGATTACAAGAAAGTGAATATTTCGCACTGTAGGTACTCTAATAATATTAAAAATAATGAATCGGAATTTTATGAATATTTGCGAATGCCGGAGACTACATTTGACGAACGGCGTGGTTGTACCTGTTGCCAAAAAATGCTAGAAAGTCGTGTCGTTAACGTCGCGTCTACGCAACGTTGGCGCTGCGCAGACGTTGGAGAAGCGCCAACGCTCGTAAAACGCCAGTGGGATAGCGGCCTTTCTTGTGCAGTCAAACTCGATGTCATCGTAGATAAGTAGCAAATTATTTTAGTAAAATCAACCATTTTACAACCCATCATTCTACCATGAGGTCATGATCTATTGTATATTGTTTAGCTGGTAGATACTGACACGACAGAAGATTATTAGAAATCTTTATCGTATATACACACCACACTTAACGATAGTTTAGGGCTAAGCTAATCTGTAAACAGCTACCTACGAGGCTTAGCGTAACTTAATAACTTGAACAAATGAAGCGATGAGCGCACAAAGACTTCTAGTTAACTATTAAGTCATCTGTTGAGTATTAATGAGTAATTATTACCTTATGAAGAGATCTAGGATATAGGCTACATATGGCAGAATTTTCCTGGCCATCCTTTTAGGGTTACTAAGTAGAGTTTGTCATGTTCCGGCTTAGGCATTTTATAACATAATGAAGGCAGCTAGATAATAACTTGACAAGACAAGTCAGGACATCGGCTTGTGTTTTAAACAGCGTTTGATACATTCACATCCCATTTTTGTTTATTTTATTTAAGTTTTAATTAAGTTTATTTTATTGTTGAGATAAGTATCTAGTATGTGTCAAGTCAGTGAGATTTAATCAAATTAAACCTATTTTTCGCTATTGCTTTATGCGCTCAGACGTGAATATCCTACAGGGCGGCATACATGGTCCCATAGTATTCGGAATGGTTTTACTCGTCCAACCCATTCACGCTGAAGATACCACACTACGAAAAACTGAAACCTGATTCTAGATTATCCTCTTCACACATACGCTGGGCAAACTGCTTTGTGAGTTGTGACCTCATCAATGACGTTGATACTCGTCATCAACGCAGGATATTCGATGACGACATGATAATAAATAAAAATCAACGACGTTTTTTACGTGCTGGCTACTTCCCAGTAAACATAAATTAAGTGGCAATAGATTGGTAGGTACCGATAATAATTACCTACCTATTGATCACCGAAAGCACTAATTAGTTAGAGCATTGATGTGATCAGTCGTTCAAACACCTATGTCCATGTGAATACATAACTCATATTCCCAAACCAAAATCCATAGGTACCTACCTACTTAATATAATACTTATAAATGCGAAAGAAACTCTGTCTATCTATAGATTACCTTTTCACGCCTAAACTACTAACGGCCAAACCCAATAACCTATCTATCATCAGTTTTGGCATACTAGAGATAGAAAAACCTATCTACCTATGGTTTTAACGTCCCAATAATCTTTAGGAGATTATGGAATCTTACCGGCCTGACATAAGGACAGACAGAATTATACTAACTAACATCAATAGCGATCTGTCTTTTACTAAAAATAGGTTATTGGGTTCGGCCATTAATTGATCGTTGTTTGACAGATAAATGCCTGGAACTTAGAGAAGGATTTTTTTTTAAATTACAAGTCTGTGTTGTCCCAATGCAGGGCGGGCAAAGCACTCCCTTCCCTCTTTCAACTTTTCCCGGCCTATTGCAATTGCGGGCCATACTTTTTGTCATCCAGCATCATCATCTGCCTAGCCTTTTTCTATGTTGGGGTCGGGTCAAACGGTATGTAGCTGAATACCAGTATTTTACATGGAGCGACTGTCTAATTCCTTAGTTCCCAAAGTGGTCCAGGTGGATCCCCAGGGGTCAACGCAGACAACGCAAATTTCCGTAGTTAGATCTAATCTTCACATTTTTTGTCGAGTTTTGTGAATATGGTAGAAATGTAGCTGCAGGGGGTCCACCGGAACCAGCTAAATTTTGAAAGTGGTCTATGAGAAAAAAAGTCACTAATTGTATGAATAACAAAATTCTTACCGACACGCAGACGAAGTCGCGGGTAACATCTAGTATTGTCTCATTTATGTGTTCAATGTTTAATCCTAATCAAAATTCATAAGCTCTAGCACAAGGCCGGACTAATCTTGGAGAAAAAAATGCGGTTCAATTGACTGGATGTTTTACTCTTATTAATCTCATGAGCTGTACAATTTGTATGGCTCCCATTGGTCTAGACTAGACTAATAGACTTTTCTGTTAGCGTCTATAATAGATCATTAACTCGTTGGGTAGATATATATTTATGATGCCTTTGAACGTTAATTTCATCAAACTTGTCTTGATATCGCATCGTAAGCGAAGTGATGACCCAAATGGCATGATAGAGGGTCGTAGTTACATAATAAATAATATCAAGTATTTTTATAGTTGTTAAATTGCATAATAAACAAATAATTCGTATCAAATCTATTATGTTTGAAAATGATCTTGACCTGTTATCTTGCGTTTATAGCGCCATCTAGCGGCGAGTAGAATAACTAAACCTGTAAACAATCTATTTGGCGACAGTGGCGTCCTCTAGTATGCAGTGGAACAAAACTAACTTTTTCTACTTTCTCAAATTCTCTGGTATGATTTTTTTCTTAGTGTGTACAGTAATTATTTTCAGTGCCTCTAAAAGTGAATTTATATTATTAAAGGTAAGTCAAAAACAAACTTTTTTCTTTGACGAATTTCCCTAATGCTTTATTTACCTTTAAACAGAATGTTCTTACAGGATGTTCTTAACGGTCAACTTCAAGAATGTTTACATTTTTTAGTTCGGCAAAGTTTTTTGTCAACGTCGAAATTATAAACAGCGAGCATCCGTTTTAGGAACTGTAGAGTGTGTGTATACTGTGTGTAGCGATCCCTCCAATTTTTAATCCCACACACAGAACCACGGGTTCACTTCTTCAGGCCGCTATCGAAACGAAACATCGCGTCAGTTAGCGATTGCCCAGCACGCTGCATGAACGCGCGCGATTATTCCCGCGCACTTTCAAATTTCGAACGCGATCGAACATAGACACGATAATTTTGAGTTTTTTCTAAATCCGACCAAATTAATTCCTGTTTTATTTTTAAACGATTCTTTTTAAACAGTGACAGTGTTTAGTGAGGTGCTTTTTTATTTTGAGATATTTTTTTCGAAAATGTTTGCGGATACGCTTTGCTGCATTATTGGCTAGTTAGCCGGACAGAATATTTTTTTGGTAAGTGAAAAAATAGATTTTAATCTTTAAGACATTTATGGATAATTTATTATTCTTACTTCAACTTAATTTACTTAGAAATTTTCGGTATGTGTACAAAAATCTGTGTTCATCACTTCATCAGTGAAAGACTGATTCTGTAAATTTCGTTGGTTTTTTTTTTAAGAAATAACTAAACGATATTGAACTTCAAATTAAATTGTATACGTTTGAATTCTTTGCTTGTTTGATAAATAATTACTGGCACTTTTCTTATTGAAAATTGTTTTTCTTAATCAATGATGTTTTCATAATTATAATTATAATTTTAGTATTAGTACCAAGTAGGAAAATTACCTATTGATTCATAATTACAGTTATGTAAAGCAAATATGAAGTTACTAACGAGTCCAACTAATCATACGGTGATAGTTCAATTATGCAATACTTATTAACTAATTAGAAACAAGTGTAGACATTAGATTAAACAAAATTGTTGTTATCAGTTACCCTTACAGCTTACACCGTCATTTACACTCGTGGCGATAAGTTTCAAAGTGAAATTTTGGTCAGTGGGTCATCTTAGGGGCGGAGTTTTTAAAGCAGTTTACAAGCAATTTCCTTCAGTTTACAAGAAATAAAAAAGGCAATGGCCTTTCGGATTATTTCAGTGGCATTCTCCTACAACTAACCTACCATAAAAATCTTACAAAATTACAATTTGCTTCTAGTTATTTAAAAATGGTATACCCACTTAGTACAATTTCAAGTTCTGGGTGGTCGTATCGCATTAAGAGTTCATAAATTCATATTTTATTGAGATAGTTACCTCTCCAACCAGTATAGTCATACAAACTGCATACAAATAGCCAACCAGATACCTAAATAAAAACGTATTTTTATTATTTGCCTTCGGTAAATTACATTACGCACACAGTAATTTCGTATTTACATTCACAAAAATAAGTTGGTACAAAATACATGCAAATTATTCTTAGTTCGTTTCGGAAATAACAAAATTTAATACTATATCAAATTAAATCGAATTATACCTAAACTAGCACAATAATTGGACAGTAAAAAAAATATATGTATGTTCCCAATTTTTTCAATTTCATTCTAACAAATAATGTCTCTAATATCGACAACATCACAACACTAACTTAAAAGTAACGTTCATTACCCACAAAAAGTGCCCGTATCGTAATAACCTAACATTTCTTCTCGATAAGGGCACAGCACTATGTTATCTCCGCCTTGACCCCTCACACGTTGACTGACATTTGACTGATAAAAGAACAAACAGTTCCGTAGCACTTGTGTTTTTGCGCCAAAATAAATGCTCAAAAGTGTCACAAACGCAATTTTTTTTGTTAAAAAGAATATAGGTAACTGTATGTGATGTTGCTCAAAAAAAGGTAAAATGCGCAACTTGAGTTTAAAAAGTTAACAAAAATTGTCTATGGCATTAAGCTTCCAGTGCTTTCTTCAGCTTTTCCGACGTCTTCCTTTAAAATATCGATTGAGAGTAGCTAAAAATACAAAATACCTTTACTGATTAATTATTACGTATACAGGTAGGTAATACAGCGCATGTTTCTATTTTAAACTGACATAAAACGGAATTAAAATAAGTCATAAAATAACCTTTGAACTCTCGCGTAACACCGTTTTTTGTCACAGCAGCAGTAGGTAAATGGGCCAAACACAATTAAATCTTAGTTCTAAATTCCGACACCCGAATCTGCAATAAACTTTAATTTCAGGAATTAGTCAAACTTAGGAAGAGAACATAATTAAAGATTGTCTTTTATCTAGTTACCAAAGCTCAAAGGTGCACTTTGTACTTTTCAGCAATACTTTTATGAAGTCTTAAGAGGGTATCGAGCGCGCAGTGGCGCCCTAATCGTTTGTTTGGTTATTTCTTATAATTTAGAACTAGCTATGCCCTGCGACTTCGTTCACGTCGCGTGGAAGTCGTAAGATACACAATGTTCTAAAATAACAACCACATTTTAATAAAACTCCCTCGTCCCCGACCCGTCGCGTTGCATCGCCTGCCCGCGCTATTACTTCGTTTTCGCTTAATGTACTTTCTGACTTTTTCATTTTACTCGGCTCCTATGGGTCGTAGCGTGATGTAGCGTGATGTGTTGTGATAGCCTATAACTATCCTCGAGAATTGGGCTACCAAATAAATGCAAACAGAATTTTTCAAATCAGAGTTTTTGTTCACAATTTCATGGGTTTTAATTCGTTTTGCGCGGAACTCTAATTATTTTTCTAAAATAAAAGTAGCCTAAGTTACTCCCTGTAACATCAGCTATCTACCAGTGTAAGTCCCGTCAAAATCGGTCTAGCCGTATCGAGAATTAGCCGGAACAAACAGACAGACAGACAAAAATTTTTTAAATTACTCTTTTGTTATAAGTTCCGTATATACTGTCATATGCATTTAGTAAAAAGCTGTTATTTTGTCATTACAAACAGACATTTCAATTTTATTTATTTGTATAGATATAGATGAAAATGCAGAAAATATGCATGTTACGTTGTACTCCACAAGACTATATACGTTATTATTATTACAAACAGTAGTTTTACATTGTTAAGTTTTATTATAATCCTTAAAAAATAGCGTCCACTATTTTCAATTTTTTTATTTTAACGAATTTTCGTTATAAAATAAAAAAAATAACCAAACAAACGATGAGGGCGCCACTGCGCGCTCGGTATCCTCGTAATTTTGTCAGTAGTTTCACTGTTAACCCAAGAGCATTTAGCTGTTTTGATTAGTGTTTACGTAAAAACCAATTGTAAAACCAAAAAAGTCTTTAAAGCAAAAATCTTACTCAATGTTATTTCAGTGTCCCAACTTCAATATTCCACAACATTGTGCGCTTTTATAATTTCTATCGTGACGATATTATCGTAGACGTCCACGGCATGACGATAACACAGAAGTAAAATGTCTATGTGAATATAATATCTACATATGCTTTTTTTTCCGCTCACGTACTTGCACCTATTTCCATACATGTAAAGGACGTGGACTAGGACCTCCACGATAATTATAAAATCGCGCATTGGGTTGCGGTATGACAAGTTAAATTGTAAACATATGCGCATGCACATTACTATGAAATAATCAGTTTCATTGACTCTACTACTTGAAATGATAGCACTTGAACGTCATCCGTCAATCCAAGATGACATGGAAAATTAATTACAGTTCAAAAGCATTCAATAGTAATTAGCAATATTGGCATTAAAATGGCGTTCACCAAGACGCGAATAAGTTACGCGAAAGAGCTAGAAAAATCTTCCTCTACCGGAAAATTGTAGTGTTAATCTGTTACTGATACTTCTATGAAAAGATGACTTAGATTTACAACAATATATATAGAACAATATATATGCAACGAGCTCTCAGGAATCGGATGTCTTGTCTTATTATATACCTTTTTCGAGGTATAAACAGTATAGTGAAATTAGTCTTAACGTTTTTCAAGAAATCTATTAGCATCGGTGAAAAATACTTAAACAAATTATAGTCCAAGAGCTTTCAATCGTAATCAACATTAATGTAGCGTTCATCAAGGCGTACTTAACATAAGTTACGCGAATGAGCTGGAAAAATCCGGAAAATTCTAGTGTTATCCTGTCACTTTGACGATACTCCGATGAAAAGCTGCCTGACACTGTTTGTCCACCGCACCGAGAACTTATGATGGCGCCGAAGTAGCGACAGTAAGTACATTTACTATGGCCGAATAATCTCGTTCCTCGTTAACGTCCCGTTCCCGATGCGGTAGACAAACAGTCTGTCTACAGACTTTCTAAGAAATCCAAAAGCGTGAATGAAACGTGCTCAAAACCTCTAGTAAATACCTAGTAAAGTAATTGGTAAAATCTGAATTAACTTGAGAAATCATCTTAAACCTTTGAATGCTGACTGCTGTTGAGAGCACTGTTCGAAATACTTTCTAGGAATACACAGTATTATACACATTTGACATGAACATAAAGTTAACTTTACCTTAGATCAGTGTCACGTAATTTTTGTTTTTTTTCCACAAAAAAGTTCGTTGTTACTCACGAAGTCACGACTCCATTACGATTGACTGGCGTGGGAATATCGGGGACTACGTTTACCAATGAAAACAACTAGATGTCGCTAATAAAAAAAAAATTAAAAAATCATTTATTTCAGATAACTTGATCTATAGTCCGTTTTACATTAAAATAAAATAAATTAACATTAAAAACAAAAAAAAAATAGTGATAATCTAATAGTTTTGTTCCAATAAAAAAGGATCAACTCACCTAAACGGATCATCTCGTTCACCTTTCCCATAATATGTAAAATATTCAGTTTGTAGATATTTTACAAATAGGTACTTGATGTGATGCGATGTAAGTAATTACATCGTTTCAATTACAAAATACATCATAATTCCTAGCAAGGAAAGAAAACATTTCAGTAATATAATATAAACTACACATAATAAAACACTTTACAAGTCATTTCAAATTCCCAGGGCTGGAGTCTGTTCGAAAAGTCTGGAAATGTAAATCTAAAAGGTAAGTTACATGGTTTCAGTTACAAAATACGCTTAAATTCTCGAGTAAGGATTGTAAGAAACCGTTTCCCTATAATAAAACTGGCGCGGAAGTGTCAACAAGTTTTAATGCGTTATTGTTTAAGGTACAAATATGACCAAGCTACTAGAAGCCATTAGCCATGAATTCCAAGGAACCGTTTTCGATTATGAAATCATTATCGCACGTGACTCCTGAACTATTGGTTTCTATTTGATTTTTATGGCGGCATACTAAAACAATACTTATTTATGTAGATAATTTATACAACTAAATTATAGTAATAGATAACCCTTTGTTTACTTTATACTGGAAGCCGACACCAGCTTCTAAAGACGATAGATTTGGATGATGACACTAGTAATGTCATAATGTGATTTCAAGTCTTTGATCTCTAGATTCAGTTTAACTTGGAGCCATCATAGAGATGATGGATGGTAGCGAAGTAATAGTTTGGATTGGAGGATTTACGAAGTAAACTAAGTATTACTTCGCTTGACGATTGAGTTTTAATGGTTAAACCGTGTCATCAAAGCTGATGATACCTAACAATTTTCGCAGTCACGAGGAAAATACTTCTTAAAACCTTATTCTGGAACGATTTTAACAAACTCGTCCCCTATTTTGTGGGATTTAGAGATAACTGGCGAAATGTGGGTTTACTATAGGTACACCTCTGCCTAACCCTTCGATGAAAACAGGCGTAATGTTATGATTTTAACAAATACAAAAACCTAAGTACTATTATTATCAGGCCTGGGAAATAATCCCAAAACACACTCAAACAATAAATAAAAATGCGAAGAATATTAAACCTGCGGAAATCCACGCGCGATTATTTGTAAATTCCAATCGATTGTATTGGCTTCGAGCCGATACATTTGTAAACTATCGAAGTATCACAAGGCCGGTAATTCACAAATACTCAGTAGGTGAAGAAACCCAAATAATTGGGGAACTTAAGTTAAATTAGATTAGTAAGCTACTCGATATAGCGAGAGAGTCAGATTAAGCTCAATTAAATAATGAAGCTGTCTTTATTTCAAACGATAATGGTCAGTAAATTAAATTAACCTGCTGGTATCAATTAAACACATGTGATGTCTATCTCCAATGATTATGAAAAATACAAACAAAAGTATAAAAAAATCAGTACAAACCCAATAATTAAAATTATAATGCAAGATCCGTCGGCGGAATCAGTAACGAACGATGCTTAATTTTGTGAAATCAAAACTGGAGTCAAAAATCAATTGTTCCTGTCTTCTTTCTGACTCTGATTACCATATTGCAGAGCGTAGGTACTTATTACCTTAGTAATAAGGTCGAAAAGTGGTTGACCGCAAATGTCCGCGATGGTACCTACTATTAATCCAAGTGATCCAACCATTTGAATAAGTCTACATCGTGTATTCGTCATAAACTTGCATGAAACCCAACAAGCGACCTAATTAGTGTTAATTTCATCGTCTCATCTGATAATGTGTCAAGTATCGCACTGGCATTTTAACTACCAGTGGGGTCAGTTGTAACACTCGGATTTGATGGCTTTAAATTAGTTTAAATATTTTACTATGCTATTCTATTGGTTGTTACTTCATGGATTAATATTGGGTACACTTAAAGGTGATCATTTTGTTTAAAAGCAAGTACCTAGAGAAATCCTTTTTAGAGCTTCATTCTCAGTCAGGTTCCCGTTGAAGTTTGAATACAAGCCAATATTACTAGATAAACAAAGACAATGTAATCCACCAAATAACAACATACATAACATCACACCTTGTTTCCCCGAAGGGTTCGGCAGAGGTATACTCCCAGTCCCATGTAGGTAATAGGGGGCGAGCCGATTGCCATCAACCGGGCACAAATCCAGACTCCGGGCTGCTACTGAGAAATTCCAGATAGAAAAACCCAATAACACTTTGCCTGACCAGGGAATCGAACCCAAGACCTCATAGTCAGCAGTAGCGCTTGCGACCACTAGACCAACGAGGCAGTCGCCACCAAATAACAAACTGACCGAAAAACATACTAATACAAAATCGATCAATCAATCGTGAAAAATACAAACCAATCGACTGAAAAACTAACACTAACGGACAAGCTAGACACTTCACTAAAGAATAAAATGAATGTATTACTTTTTTATGAATTGCATTTGGCTACGGTAAAGTTGAAGGCAATGACCCAAAATATGTCTGGGTCAACAGATTCTGTTATCTCTACAAATCCAAACATGGTTTAATTAATGAATCTAAAGCCACTAATCATAATTATTTATATATAATCGCCAATTGACATTTGAATGTTCTAAAAGTCGTAAGAGATGTTTTAACTTTGGGAAGAAAGTTCGGTTTTAAGAAGAAGCTTTTTTAATTCAATAATAATTTTTACTTTTCTATCCTTCCAAAAATGTTTGTTTTTTGTTCTTATTTATTAGATCTACAACAGAGGCTACACTATTACATGCATGTGTACCTACAAGAACAGGGACAGTGTGCACTTCCAATATAGGAGACCACATCATTCACTTATAATCTACAAAGACGAAGACATTAAAATAAAATACATTACACGAAAATCATACAAAGGAAAACAAAATGAAAACAGGTACTACAGATCAGATACAGATCGGGGGAACGGGGGGGATCGGGAGGTTCGGTTCAGGTATAGATTTCCGCGTTTTAATGTATGGTAGAGGTAATGAAATTGAACTCGCAACATGACCAAGGTAGGTACATAGTAGTTTTGAAGTAGAAAAAGGTACAATAGTGTTACGACACATTCCCATAACGATTGTATAATTATGATTGTATAAGTCGATTCCGTCGAGACGAATGTAATTCGATTCCATGATGTACTATAATTATTTTAGCGTGACCAACTTTTACAATTACTATTTCTTTTCAACTTAAAGATGTCTTCATCATAGCTTTGTTTACATTCATTCTATTGTGAAAGCCTATTTTTTAATATATAATTGTTTTTGTTTCTTTTAATTCTAGCCAGCCTTTCCTGTTGGTCAAATTCTCAACGCCAAAACATTCTTTCAAACGGAGATTTTCAGAATAATGAATCCGCATTGAAAGGTCTTCACAATCAGTTGTTATTTATGATAAGTTTACTAAATGTAGCTGTGAGAATAAATCAAAAATCTTTTATAACCATTACAACATCCCGCAATTAAAACTTTATTACGTACATCCGCATATTCCGCAACTCACAAATAAAACTAAAAAAAAAAGAACTTTCTCACAGGTCTTTGGTTCTTACGAAAGGGCATTGTCTATTTGTCTTTACACTTTAATCTCTTGAACGGCCGCGTTTCACGGAAGCTGCGGTTTATCATGTGGAACTTTTATGGGTCGTGTTACGATCTCCTGTTTAGCTAGTACCTTCTCATTACTAGTAGTTGCTCCAATTCGTATCATCATAATTTAACAAGCATCATATAGATCAGTGTTATTTGATTCAGCAGTGGTTATTTGATTGTGTTTTTCTCTAGAATCTATCTGAAGTTTATTATCTTTATCATCATCATCCACAGCCTTTAACATTCCACTGCTGGCTATGGGAGGCCTCTCTTAAGTAAAGCTATTCGCTAAGATTCTGTCACCGGTCTCTACTTTTGATAGTTTAGCACTATAGAAATTCTTGCCTAGTACTGTTTTCAACTGCCCAGTGTTTGAGATTAGTACTACTGCGGGCTAAGATTTGCATGAGTCAAAATAATTAGTCTTTTTTATTTCAGCAATTACCTGCTAACTATAGTAATGGTGGACTGGTACATAATATACATACGGAGTCGAGAACCATAGTGACTTGTAGGGGAGTCGTAACAATCAATTGAGAAAGACGAGGTGTATAGCGCCCCCTGTTGAAGGGGCGTTGAACTTGGCAGATGTTTGAGAAGGGAAGCTGATGAGTTTATTACGGAATTGATTGCCACTTAAACTGTCTTACGTGTGACGAAGTATTTTTTGAAATTATAAACATTGAACTAGACCAAATGACTGTAAGCAACATACCTACATTTAGTTCACACAGTTGCAAATCATCGTCATTACTCGTCAAATTATCCTGGAAAGTGATGATGCGGTAAAACCCCAGTTGTAAGTAATTAGTTCAGCGGTTACTTACCGCAAAAGTAATCTGGAAGAAATGAAACTACCCAATGGTATATCTAATGCAATAAATAGACTTCAGTTAGGTAAAGTTTGTATGGCATATTGACAATGCCGTGACGAAAATGGGAACTAATGGAAACCCTAGTAAGTACTACAAAGTCGCTTTTCGTGTCTATGTGACTGCTTAGATCATCTAAACTGCACAATGGATTTTGATGCGGTTTTCATCATCACTTAGAGCAATTATTCCTAGAGTCCTTAGAGTAATAATACTTAGATAAAGCACATAAATCTCAATGACGTCACACGACACGACACGTCGCCGTTGAAACCGAGTGAAGCAGGGGCAGGTTGAAAAAGAGCCAGATGTTAGATTACAATGTCATCAAGAACACTCGATCTATACATGTATAATTACTTGTCCCGACTGATTCATCAACACAGAGCCTAAACCGTTGAGGCTACAAACTTGGTGGCAGTTCATGCCATTTATGTTGTAAGCGTTCCCTAAGGAAGGATTTTTAGAAATTCGACCTTTAAGGAGGTGGAAAGGGGGATTTTGTTTGTTTGAAAAATATTATTTCTTGAGTTAATAAACTTACTTGGCACGAATACTTATGTAAGTAAAATAAAACTTTTCATTATTCTAAAGGGGGATTGGGGGGTGTCACAGTTTGTGTGTAAGAATTTTAACGCGCGGTCCGATTAACTCGATACTCGGTTTTTATACTTAAGACTGAAAATAAAGAATAACGTTTATCAGGGTTTTTTAAAAATTACCCCTGACGGGGTACTAAAGTACGAAATCCACGCGGACGAAGTCACGCGGGAAGTGTTAGTATTTTATAAACTTTCTATTGTTTTATAGAATGTGTCAGCACTAGAACATAAAGGATTCCCACAAATGCATGAAAAATGTACCTGTGTGTGTCTTTGTTTTAAGACAGTTTCCATTATAAACAATGATTCATTGCGCAATGCGACGCCTGTCTTCAAGAAATGATTAATACCTTCTTACTGAAGATGTGCATGATATTTATGTGCATCGAATGCATTTTTACGTTCGTTTATCACTTTAGAATGTTCTGGACATTCTTCATCCTCTAAATTATTGATTGTCTCAACATTGCTCATAGGGGCAATTTGTCTTTGCCCAAATATAAACGTCGTCTCTCAAATTCCACGTATGCCACCCCTTGGTTTATACGCCTTTTTATTATTTTTTAATCAATCATACGTTGCAGTCTAACCTTTCCCCCATCAAGTTGATTAAGTATCAATAACTCTTATTACAAGTCACTTTTCCAACCCAAAGCCAATTTCCAATTCAATTATCTTCCCAAGTAAAATATGTATATACTTAATCAAGTGTCAGATCTTAGTTCATGCATTTGACCTAAAGGTGCTAAAGTTCCGCTACATCTCAGATGGTGCAGCTATCTCTAAGCCTGATTGTTATCTATGCATAAGATCTACGATTCAGCAACTATCTTCTGTCGAGATGCTCAGCCATTTCTATGCATTGATGGAGTAGATAGCTTCAATTGGAACTGTACCTTTAGAAGTGAGTTTTCTTTACAAAGGCTGGCACCAATGCGTTTGTGTAATAAATAATGATGCTGTTTAACGTCCATCAACTCTGCCTTTAATTCGGTACTGCCTCTGAGTGCACTTGCGTGCAGGGCCGGATTTGGCCAGGAATTTACAGACAAATAAGGTACATAAATCTTTTATATTATTAGTTTACTTTTTGCTAATTTTTGTGGATTAATTTGATTACGTCTGACAATCGTGTAGTATGGTCGGCATCGAGTTATTAACTAAATAACTTTTACTTTTATTCTAACGAAGTTTGAATAACTAGAATTCGGTTAGTGATTATATTACTATATACCGTAGGAAATTCAATAGGTGTCATCAATTTATTATCCCATGCATTGTATACAATGGCATTTTAACAAGGTGTGTTCGTGTATAAAATGTCATGGGGCAATGTGATTTAGCAAAATGGCATCGGAATCTCGTACCTACAGCACAAAATTTACACCTATTAGGTAAATAGTGGTCTTTAGTCGTCGTTTCAAGGGGATAACTGTTTTCTTCACGCTCTTTCCATCTTTCAAGGTAAAGAGAACTTACAACGGCGTCATGATAATATCTAAGAATGTTAAAATCGCTTGAACACTGCAATTATTGTAAAGAGCCTTTTTTTAGGTCAATTTTAATGCCTCCTATCTTAAGTAGAGTCGAAATATTGTAAACCTTACCTATTATTAAACTAATGAGATTATTCTTACTTAAAATAGGACAATCATCCATGTTTTTACTACCTAGTTAGAATAAATAATATTGGTAGACGGATATCAGTCCAAAGTCCTGTTCCAATGTAAATATTTGGACTTTTTATCTGAACATTCTGTTTCTAAGTGATGCGGAGGATAGAGGAAAATGTCGTGAGGACAGTTTTGAGTATGAATATCAATGGCTTAAGAGTAGGGAAAGACCAAAAAAAAACGATGGACGGACTGTGTGACAGATGATATGGATAGAAAAAGGGTGACTACTGAGATGACGACTAATAGAGAAGTATGGAAGAAAGGGACATGTTGCGCCGACACCAAATAAATTGGGATAAGGGCAGGAGATTGATGATTCTGTTTCTAAGTGCAAACGACAAGTGCAATGATTGGTTTACTTAGGACGCAGATTCAAAATAGCCCCATTCTTCCGTTTATTTCATAAAACAATTACTACACGATAATGATGTGATACGAAGATAGATTTTCATTTTTATTCCCGGATATCAAGAAATTTTATTCAAGTAAATATTTATGTCGCCCTAAATTCTTTGAACTGTGCGCAGACAAAATGTCTTCTGTTGTCAAACAATATTATCTTGAACATGGATTTGTTTTTGTATGCCTGCTTTAGAGCGTTGATAAACTATCTAATCACAATAAATAAAGATTTAACAATGCATTTGTTTATAAATTATGAAGTGAACAAATGCGCTTTGTTCCAGATGGTAAAAAGAAAGTTTATTTTATTAATATCTACCGTATAGGAGGAATTAATCAATATGGGTGATGTTTATGGGTTATGATTTACATAAGGATTGTTATTTACTCGTGCCACGATTTAGAAAATCCGTGTGTTTATTTTTAGACTAGGCATCTTGGCCTCGATAAAGATTGTAAGAAAATAACCTACAGGATTGTTGACAGTTACATTAAATAACGCCGTAACCCTTTTTCCCTAAGACCAGTGCACATTAAAATAAAAAAATTCTTTCTGTATTTACGCCACATTTTCCATTGAATTTTAAATTCTTGTTCACTAGCTAGTCTTTAAATATTGGTTTACACAGGCACGAATCTAAATTGACCAATACAACCATCACCAATAAAGTGCAACAAGCCCCGCAAAGTGCTCCCTGAGTCCGTCCCCATGCCATCTTACATCTTTATACATGTAATGGTTTGTTCAGCTGCAGCGCACGACCGCGACAGACGCCATCAAATAATGGCTTTAGAATTTAGATTATTGATTTATCGGCGCCACGAGAAGGATCATTTATTTTGTTTAAATGTCAGTGCAGCCTTGGTTTCGAAAGGAGAAATAGATAGGTCACATTTACTGTACTGGCTGTTCAATTCGGGTATACACAAGATAAGAAACTCCATTGCGAAATCGAATGTTGAAGTGTCGAATGTTGAACTACTATTTCCAGACTAATTTTAAACTAATTTATCAATGGTAATTATTTCGAATTTTAGACGGTTTCTGTGACTCCAGAAGTGTTTTAAATTAAAATAGGTTTTATTTAACCGGGCGTGCCATTACCATGCAACCTTCGCAAGTTTAAACATTTATTAATGGGGAAGGCAACTATCAAAAAGGCGCTGTCATAGCTAGTTTCCAACAGAAGCCAATAATACAAGGCGTGAGGTGGTTTTATTTTATTTTTGCAAAAATGATGCGTTGTTTTATTACTAAATACTCCGAAATTGGTGTCCACCATTTCCCGAGAGACCCGAAAATTAAAAGATGGTGGCTTAAAGCTATTCGTAGAGATGTTTTATAAATTAAACAGAGTAGAAACATTTTGAAGAAAGTGACTTTGAGGATATATTTATGGTTTTAAATTCTGACACTTTCCATATCATTTACTTGATTTAAAATATTGAAATCACCGAATATAACGAAATAGCGAAATAAAAGTAAACTCATGACTGAACGAAACGTCAAACTTATTGTAGGCCGTGGGGACCTATCTATGATCACGCCATCTACAATTAGCTTTGCCCGACCTTCCCCGTTCGAAGTTAGGAAAAAACAAGACAGGTTGACAGTCGGCCCCCCGGCCCTGACTGATGTAGATATAGATAGCAAATAGCAGTGTCCGGAATATGTTCCTTTAACTAGTGAAAATAATATAATAATATACCGTTTTATTGAGTTCAAAATCTAGTAGTGTTGATATCCCCCGTACACTACACAATCAACACTACATAAAATACGTAATAATCTGCTCGGCTTCCGTAAGGACCTTGTGGATTATTACAATACATTATCATAACATAACAAAACATGACGCATGTTGTCCCCGTAGGGCCGGAAGCAGAGGTGAACCTTAATACATCCACATTTGGCCACATATGTTTTAAGTTCCAAGTAATAGGGAGTGAGCCTATTGCCATAAACCGGGCACGAATCCAGACTCCGGGCTGCTACTGAGAAATTTCTGTTACAAAAACCCAATAATACTTTGCCCGACCTGGAAATCGAACGCAGGACCTCGTTTTCAGCAGTTACGCTTTCTACCACTAAACCGAGGCAGTAGATGCACCCGCGAACGTTCCCGGTCGCCCACTTTCCGCCCTTATTCCTTTAGTAATAAGGTTGAAAAGTGGTCGACCGGGAACGTTCGCCTGCGTACATTATAATATCTCTACTTTACAATTTTCTTTTTAAAAGGTTTAAGTTTAAAATCAAACAGAAATCGTAGTCCTTGACCGAAGAGTATTTGACGATCCAAAATTTGCTTTACAGCTTCCGCCCTTTAAGCTTAGGATCGAAAGTTTGATGCCCGTGTAGGGCAAATATTAGTTTGGCCTTGAGACATAATATGGTTCTAGTCAAGTAATCAATCTGTTTGTCTGTGTAATGGCAGCCGTCATGTTTATTATTTATTTTACGTGGTCATTAAAATTCTTCACTTGTTTCTGTAATGTATTATGTATTGTTATTGTGTTGTATATTGGTGTAAATACATACATATTCTATCTGTCTATCCTACTAATAAATTATTATAAACGCGAAAGTTTGTGAGGATGGATGGATGGGTGCTTCTTACTCTTTCACGCAAAAACTACTGAACGAATTTGCATGTAATTTGGCACACAGATAGGTTATAACCTGGATTAACACATGGGGTACTTTTATCCCGATATCCCCACGGGATCGAGACTTATGCGGGTAAAATCGCGGGGCGATGCTAGTTATTCCAAAACATTAATTAATTAAATTAAAGATAGCTTCCATACAAAAATCAATCTGCCTAGCCTTTTTCCAATCTGTGTTGGGATCGGCTTCCTGTCTAACCGGATGCAGATGAATACCAGTGTTTTACATGGAGCGCCTGTCTATCTGACCTCCACAACCCACTTACTGGGTAACACGATACCCCTTGGTAAGACTGGTTGTCAGACTTTTGGGCATTATTTGACAACAATGTCCAGGGAATTAAAAGTTCATTAAAGGTTGAAACGACCCGTAACGACTCTTAAAGAATCTCTGAAAGAATGACAGCCGGGACAAACTGCTTAAATAATTTCTGATACATGTATATCTGATAAATAAATTCTATTATAAAATCGTTCACCCCTATCACTATCTTTTCAAATCTAAAAATAGTTACCAATCAAAGCATTGAACTTGAAGTTTATTCAATCGTAATATTATAATAATTATTCAATAAACGGCTTGACTCATTGATTGACAGCTTCATTAAAGCATTCATTGTCCCTTGAACAATTGATGCTGGTCCAGTGGTCACAAGCGCTACTACTGAGCAGGAGGTCCTGGGTTCGATTCCCAAGTCGGGCGAAGTGTATTGAGTTTATCCATCAGGAATTTCTAGGAGCCTAAATCTGTGCCTGGTTGATGGCAATAGGCTCACCCGCTATTACTGGGGACTTAAACATTACTAGCAATATGTGTGTACTATGGGTAGACCTCTGCTTAATCCTTCGGGGAAACAGCGATGTTATGTTAATGTTTCTTGAAATATTCAAAAAACACTGACATTGTTATGTTGCTAATGTAAATGTAACTATGGTCAAAGTATCGGCATGAAAGTACCTAGTTCATTTGTTTTTTTTTTGGGTCGCAGCGTCTGAACCAATATTTAGTTCGGCTGTTGACAGCAAAAATGCTAAAGAATTGGTCTTCGTTAAATATGTTACTTATATTTTTATTTACAAAAAAGAACATTTCTTTCGACTGTTAGGTATTAAATAAAAGTCGTTATAGTCAATATCAGTCCAGCTGTTTAAACATCATTATGAAACATGTTATTTAAACAGTTTTATAGAACTTCAAATGTCAAAAAATGTTCAAATGTCCTTTATAGTAAAGGAGGATCAACGAAATCTACTTTTGTTGAAGTTGGTCAATTTTTTTACACACTTACAATTTAAAATCGCCTTGAAGTAGGAGTCACCTCACGCCATTTGTGAAAGGGTGGAGGTCGAAATTCGAACTTTCTCGAGTTCGAAGTTTGAACTCTCTTGAATTCGAACTCAAGACCTCTTGCTTACCAGTTAGCACCATAACCGTTTTGATGTACCTTGTTACCCCTTATAATTAACTGGGCAAACCATTTTTCTCCGTAAATGAAACACAAAACACAAATGCGATTGTAAGTAAGCTTACTATCATGTTTCTCCATTCTTTAATTCCGAGATTTGCATACAGTTTCAAACAGTTTTGTCTACCTTACAATTTGCAGAAATTTAAAGTGTGAGAATGTCTTAGAGGTGTCAAATATTCTTTCTCGGGACTTCTTTCGCGAACAAAATTCATCAGGGGTTGTCTTTAAAAAAATATTTCTTAGTGTAAATCTCTACTCTTCAAGAAACTTATTATATTTCAGAAATCATGTTTCTATCTGCATTGGTTTAGTTTGCGTCATTCAATCTTCCACATGATCAATCATGAAACTATCCCTACGTATAGGTAAGTATATAAACTACTGAAATTGAAGAAAACTGCAAATTATTGATTCTACACCATCCACCATACACAAGGCTATGTTGTATACCGCAAATGTGTACATTTTCCCACAATTGTCTCCAAGTCCCTATAAACGACCATACAGGATTGACGTCACACAATAATTGAATAATTATAGTCGGTAAAAAGCATGTGGTAAAGTAATTTTTTGTGTCACTTTGATTACCTTAACTTTGTAAACCAAAAACTACTAACTGCACTAATGAAAGTATAGTTATATACCTAACTTGGGATTCTTCAAACCGCGACTAAACAGGGCAATTTTTTATCACTACCCAAATTTTCACAGGGTGTTCTACCCATGAATATGAACAATTTTCACTATGGGACCAACTCAGAAATCACGAAAAAAAATCTGCTGTTTCATACAAAAGTTCAATACCTACTCCACCAAAATGTATGAAACAGCTGTTTGTTTCGTGATTTCAGAGCTGGTCCCATAGTGAAATTGTTCATATTCGTGGATAGAACACCCTATGAAAATTTGACCAGAATAGGATCACTAAGTATGCAAGTATGCATCATGGTTGATCGTATCAGCGTTTAACATCAGAAAATAATAATAATGTTCAAAAGCAATGACAATTTGATTTGATTTGATTTGTCAGAGATGGGAAAGCTTGTTACATGTTTTATAAAAGACAACGAGAATGAAACAAATGAAGTAACAATAGAAAAAGAAACGTCATGGCTAAGCACCAGCTATCATAAGCACACCACCAGCCACCAGCCACTTGGTGAAAGTCTCTAAACCGCCTCCGAACCCAAGTGGGAAGATGTACCTCCAATCTCGTAAAGTGGGGCTACCTTAACGGAACAGCAGTAGGCTGTAGATGTGGAGCTGTATCGCGACTATGCGACACCTCCTACCCTGCCCTCTGTGCCCCAAAAGATGCAGTCAAATTGACCTCTGCGCGGCCACCGATAACGCAGTAGAAATGAAAAAGTTTTGGCCCAACAAAATTAAATAAACTGTCGTGCTATCAACACGAAGAAAAAAAAAAGATCACAGGCTTACAGGTTAACAAACCACCAATTGTTTTAACTAAAGCTATTAGTAAGAAAGTAAGAGCAATGAATGATATTCAGAAGGCAGTAAAATGGATCGCTGCACTTCCATTCGAGAACTAAACGTGGCCACAAAAGCCATAAACAATTTCCTTCACACCTCTAACCATAGAGAATGTAGACGCAAGCTTCCATTTATAACTTTCGTAGTCCTAAAAATATCTTCTCTCTGATCAGCACGATTTATGAAAGATAATAACAGGTTGTTATCACCAAAAGATTTAGTTTCCAACATTACTCGTTGATTGCTTTAATAGTCTTTTCAAATCTGTGCCTCTAAATCAAAGTAATGAACTTATGAGCTATTCATAGTCCCACACTTCGAGCTTTCGAAGCAACACACTTGGCGCCAACGGAATTTGTCAATGTTATATTTACGTTTACACACGACCTTATCATTGTAGTAGTAAGACTTAAAATAGCATTTCTCGATTACATCACTTCGCTGGCCTATCCAATTGACTTGCAAACTGCATTATGCAGTTTTCTTAGACTCTATTTCTTTTGAAATATGGCTCATTATTGATTGGAATCTTCTCAGTAGCATGGTCTTGGGTTAATTGCAGTCGTAATAATGACTTCGTAATAAAGCTTGTGCATTGTTACTCGTTGCTATGGCGACCGGATCTTTTTAATTTCTAACTTTGACCCTTTTCTAACTTGTAGTTTTATGATGTTTCGCTTGTTGAAGTTTCTTCAACTTGATTCCTGCTAAAAGTATTTCTATACTTTCGACAATTACTTTCTATAATTTGTGGTCCTTCGTAGGTCAAGGGCTTGTTAGTTTAGAGACTCTTTAGTTTTTACCTATAAAGTTTAGTACGACCTTTCCATGATATGCTGTGACCTTTGTAAAAATAACTTATTCAAGAGCTTAAGGGCAATTGTTCACATTTCTCTTTCTTGATAACAATAATGTCTCTTTTTGTGCCAAGGGTTTCTGCAGTTTGAGAAATATTTATATGGGCTCCGATTATATGTTTTGAGTCAGGGTGCTGGTGTGGCCTCTGATCAATAAGGTCATCATTGAGCTTCAAGACATCCAGATCAACTCTAAAAATCTCGAACTTGTGGATGCCTATAAATCTGTCTAGTTTAGCAGTGATATCAAAACAATCAAATGCAAAAGAATTACTTAGCCGCCGATTGTCGAAACAAACTCTAACTTAGCTCTTAATAAAACAGCTTCAACTGACAGTTATTTCTAAAAATAAAACACTTAAATACTGCACTCGGAGTATTTACGTCTAAAAATAAACCGTCAATTCTAAAAGTACATACAAACAAGCATTTTATTACACAAATAAATCAGTTAGTACATCACTACTAGAACGCCCACTTGCTCTTGCGCATCTCTACGCAAGGTACTACCACAAAATAGAGGCAGAAATTCCACTCCGTATACATACCTATGTAGTATGAAAGTTGGTGTATAACTTTCTTTGAAGACTTTATGAAACCCTTAGGAATTTTTTCAGTAGCAGCCTGAAGTCTAGATTTGTGCACGGTTGATGGCAATAGGCTGCCCTCTATTACATGGGACTGTGTATGTAGGTACTATAGGTACACCTCTACCTTACTCTTTGATGTTATATTATGTTATGATACCCTTACGAAAATTGTGCTAATTTTGGTAGCCGCCATCTTGGATTTAAATGTCGTCGTTTTCGGCATCAGTACTCCCGCAAGCTATGACGATGACAACCAGACGTTTTTCATCGCAACTTTGAATTGTCATGGTAACTAAGTACAGCGACTAACTTCTTTTTGGTAACTCAAAACTGGCATTACTACTCACCATTTTCCCGCTGGCTTTTCAGAAAAGCTTTAGGCTTCGGACCTGTGCCTTTCTACAGTTTTACTAGCTTTAACGAATTTTCTGTTTTTTCTTTCTTTCTTTCTTGAAATTGTGTGTCGTTTTCTATGGTTGGACTTCTGCCTTTTAAGTTTTCGTGTGTCCACGTCTTAATCACTTCTCTCGCCCACCGATCGCGCGTTAGAGCGTTATTTGTAAAGTGACATTTACATTAAATTGTACACATGTATGTATCATACATTATGCATATATGAGTGATCTCCTAAGACCTTTGTAATAATGCTATTTTATTTTGTTTTTAAACTGGTATAGTGTGAACATTCTACTGTTTGTAAATGTGGGGATATGTGTGAGACCACCCTTTAGTTTGTTATTGTAACATGATAATTAAAAGATGCTTACAGCGGGATGCGAGCTCCAAGATACACTTTGCTACATACAGTAGTATGGGTTAATTTCACACTCCGCAATTTTTGCGGTACTTGCCATTTATAATGCCTAGTGGTGTTTGAAGGCTCCTGCAAGGGGGTCTACTCCTTAAGTCCGTCAACGAAGATACGGGCCCGTCCAAAAGTAGTTAATCCGTCAAAACAAGTGTAAAATTAAAAGAATAATGGCAGAATCTTATTTGAATTACATTTAAGTGTCTAGAATTAACTTAAATACGAATTAAATTGAATCAATTATTTATATTTTTTCAAACTATCACATTAATTAATTAGGGCCGGGCAAAAAAATAAGTTTAAATGAAAAGTTAATTGATTATTTTTGTGAACTTTTATTAATTTAGTGTTGCCATTAAAGTTTTTTAAACACCACTTTAGAATAAATTAAATGCCGGAGTTTGTAAGTCGTGATAATGAAATCATTTTTAGTTCTAGATATAAACGAAATGAAACTATTTCTTTTTCTTAAATAGGTATGCCTAATTTAGCACGGTGGCAATAAATAATTGGCATGAAATAATAAAATTATTCTGAACTTTTCACGATGGTTGCAGCAAAAAGACTTATGTCTAAAATAGCATAGCTTAAGTATAGTTTTAGGTTGGCAACACTAGTTTGGCTTGATTGACCGCTGTGTTCTTGGCTGTTGTGTTTTGCTTTCGATTGTGTTTCCTTTTCTGTATTCTCCTTTGACCTGGACTGCTAACGGACTCTGATTTTGCCCTGTGTGACCCTGTGCATGTTTATGGACATCGAGAATTGCCGTTGCGACATTGTGCTGTTTTTTACTGGACACCGATTTTGCCTCAACGTTACCGCTAAAATGGAAGGTCGTCGTCGTAGCGGAATAACACGAATCCTGTGTGTTAATTGTAACATTTGTGTTAATACACTACGTCGATATCGTGCTTTGGAACTAGATACCAGAGTTACCACCTTACTCTGTAACTGGGTGTACCCACAAATCGTAAGTATTCCAGGCCGGACAGG
Source organism: Fissipunctia ypsillon (assembly GCA_947568875.1). NCBI lineage: Eukaryota > Metazoa > Arthropoda > Insecta > Lepidoptera > Noctuidae > Fissipunctia > Fissipunctia ypsillon. The sequence goes on along the minus strand of OX387659.1, from coordinate 4,622,787 downwards.
TATCTGTGAATATTGTTGTAATTGCTTAGTTGGTCGGCGCACAGTAGGATGTTGTGCTCATGTAATGACGCTGGTCTGGTACTTAGGATGGGCCAGACATCAACAAAATATTTCCGCACCGGCAGAATGTTTAGATGAAATTATTATAAGAGAGGATGAAGATCAATAAATATTTTTGTGAAATAATAATATTGTTTTGTTAGTCCCCTCCCCTTCAAATAGTTATTAGGAAAGGGCCTATTACACTACTCGTTATAACGACTCGATATTAAGACTCCGAGTACTTAGTGTAAAAACAGACCGGTCTTACTCTGAACAAAAAATAAGACCAGTCTGAATTGATATCTATAACGAGTAGTGTATGAGTCGAGTTGATATAACGAGTAGTGTAATAGGTCCAGAAATGCTATTCCTAAAGCTCTGTACTCAAATACGGTATTACTCGATAGTTTTACTCCAAAACGAGTAAATATTAACGTATGGACCGCAAGACTCACGTCTCGAAGGCAGTAGAGTAAAACCGTATGTGAGTACGGAGCATAAGATAGATTCTTTTTCATCCAAAGCATTAGAAAAATAACGGACAGTGTTTAGTATTTATTTCTTAGATTGTTGAATCTTTTGTTAGTGTCATTTTTGACGTACGGATAACCTATAAAAAAGTATAACTTCATATTTGAATATCTATTTTTCTCGGCCTTTTCTAATTAAAATTCTTGTATATATGGTGTCAGGGGCTGAAGCTGAGTCAAACAGAATATTTTTCAATTAAAGACATAGAGTTTTAATCACAACTAAAACAATGTATGGGAACCTGCCATTGTTCTTTTCGGACAGGCAAAAACACATCGGGCGTAGGGACAACTGTAAAATCGTGTTGTCATTCATTCTTAGTTCGGAAACCGAACTAATCTTATGTCCGAAACTACGGACTTCGTGCTTAGGGAGTAGATCCCCAGGCGCAACACGCGGCGTAACACAAAGCCACCACGTGTCGCGCGACGAGCGGTGCCGTTGTGTCGCGTTGCGTGTCGCGCCTATTTGCAGGAGTCTTTAAGGAATTTTAATAAATGAAAAACCCCTTCGGATACCAACATTATTTGAATCATGACTGGATAAGGTATGTGATAATGTGACAGAACGAGGGCAATTATTTCAAGAAATTTCAAGAAAAACGAAAAGAAATCACGGAAACTGACAATCATTCTTGAGTTTCTAAATGCCAGCTTTTTTCCACCTCGCTATGCCTCATAGGCGTGTCCTCATTAATTTTTCAACAAGCCTGGAACAGGTTCCAATATTCTCACCTCATCGACTTATCACCTAGGAGTATAGACAAAGTGAAAGGGTCCTCGAAAGCCGTTCTGGACAGGTAAAGGGCAGGCTGTCAGGGTTAGCCGATGTTATCGCCTGATAGATGAGGGGTTTGGCTTTCATTTTCAATGATTCCGTTTGAAAATTGTCGGTTGGAGATGTTAATTGGTAATAGAAGTGAAGGTAACGGTTTGTTGGTAGCATTAGTGGTGCAGGTGCCATATTATGACGCGACGTTCTAATGTCATCATGACTCCAGTGCGCGAGGGAGACGTACCTACATATGGTCAATAACACCATCCCTTTTTCGGACTGGAATCATGATGGCATTAATACTACATAATACGGCCCCAGTATAGTTTCGAGTTGAAGGTTTTACGTTCACAAATCTGATGGCTTCTAAAGTTAAATCGACTTTGCAAACTAAGCTTTTAAACAAGTTAATAGTTTATATAATCCAAGCAAGTAAAACATAATCAAACACTTGTTTTTCTGTATTGAAAAACAGTTGATTTGGTTCGAAATATCGCAAATAGGAAATTCCAAAACTAAAACAGTAAATTTGTAGTAAAATGTTGATAAAAAATACCATTGAAAACTCCCATAAAGTTTTCATTCACTGTTTTTCAGTCACGTGTTTGCAAAAGTCATGCGAGCGATAAATAAAACATTTTGATATCCGGAAATAAACATTCAATAATACACTACTTTTTGCTATAAAGTACCTATTGTTACATTATTCCTATAAAATCTTATAATATGTCTAAAGAAAAGCCAATAATTTTGGCTTACAGCCGCCAAAACAAACAAATAAAGGCTTCTGCAGACAGGCGCGACACGACGGTGCAACGCGATTCTGGTAGAACAACTTCCATGTTTTGAACTTGAAGTTTTTTCATAGAAATTTTTCTACTAGAGTCGGGTCGCGCTGTCGCGTCACTATCTCAAAAAAAAACATCAAGACTTTTTATTTCATTTATTTTATCGTATTTAGATATCGATACCCATCGCGTCTGCGGAGTTTAGCTAGCCAATTTAAAATAACCCTGTATAGCTTAAAATTATACCCTGTGTAAATATTATTCATGGTTAGAAATATTTTATTAAGTATGCAATTAAAAACAACACGTATAAAAATCCATTGGGATGCAATGATGCACACCCCATCACTCATAGCATTCATGAATAACAGTAAATTGGCACCCGTGCTCATCAATTATAATAATATTACGTAATCTAAAATACCCTATTCTATGTATATAATATAACATCACGCCTGTATTCCCCGAAGGGTTAGACAGAGGTGGGCCTACCCATTATAGTACACGCACATTTCGCCAGTCATATTTACGTCCCATGTAATAGGGGGCGAGCCTATTGCCATCAATAGGGCACAAATCTAGACTCCGGGCTGCTACTGAGAAATTCCAGATGGAAAAACCCTACAACACTGTCCGACCCGGGAATCGAGCCCAGGACCTCATGTTCAGCAGTAGCGCTGGCGACCACTAGACCAACGTAAATGTCGTAATGAAATATAAAATAGGACTGCCCTGTTCACAAAACAGTAACAAGTTTTTACCAAGTGATTGATTGAATACATAAATTGAAAACTTTTTTACGACCATAAACAGTGAGGTGCACACGATTTTTATTTTAACATAACGGTGAACCATTTTATCTCCCACTGCGCCCGCGCAACCGATTTGTATAAAAAAGTTGCGTTTTGGAGTGTCACTTTGTTTTTTATTGGTTCTTTTTGCATGGTTCAAGCGGAGTCTTAAAGACTCAATATTTTGTGACGTCATGCTCATTTTTTTGTTTCGGCTGTCATCTCATTGGTCACTTACCTACTTACTCACTAGCCATTTAAGAGGGCTGTTGCATTTTGTCACCTCTCTCGCTCACACAAATTTTAAAAATGTTAAATGACAAGATGCTTTTTAGAAAATTGTAATCAATTGGCGAACTAATAAATAATATTATTTTATTGGGTAATTATTAAAAACACATTTTTATTGTGGCATTATAACACAAGAGAAATGTGTTTTCAATAATTACCTATTAAATTAATATTATTTATTAGTTCGCCAATTGATTACATTTTTCAAAAAAGCATCTTTTCATTTAATATTCTTAAAAAAATGGTCTCGTGTGAGCGAGAGGAGACAAAATGCGACAGCCCTCTTAACATCTTTCACACAGAAAAGATGAATGGATTATGCGTATTTTCTTTCATCTCCCTCGTTTCTTATAGTCAGAGTTGAGTAGCTGTCTACATATATTGTTATTTGCTGCGATTATAAAACTTCTATGTCAAAAATGTCAAAATCATTTTGATTTCCGTCTTGTCAAAATAACTCGTTGGGCCACATATGCCTTATAGGCCACATCAATCGTCTGTCAGTCATGTCTTATATTTATATTTTTGCTATCAGTATACGAGCGAGCCGCGTCCATGACAACAATATGGAGCTACAGTTACTCATGGCTTATTCATCGCAGTCAGTCGGTGAACAGCCTGTAGATATTGAACAGAAGGTTAAACTCGTATCAGACTTATTAAAGAGTTTTATTGTGTTATTTATATTTTGTGGAATCTAAAGCAATATACTGAAGCATCGTATTCCAAGTATTTAAATCCTGACGTATTTTGAGTGATAAAAAAGAGTAGGTATATACCTAAGGACTGCCTACCCCCATGGAAATAAGACGTGAGTTTAATGTATGTATCTTTGTAACTCTGTTGTAATCAGGTCGCTAGCTAGTTTTGTCCCACTCCTAAGCAAAGGCCTTCTATCATTTCTGCCACTTTACATGAAGTTGCGTAGAAAAAAGGCGAAAAAAAAAACATGTTGGCATGTTTTTTTTTCGCCTTTTTTCCTCGCCTGGTCGTTAAGACATCTTCAGATTTGTGTTCAAAAATAGAAATCCATGTCTAGCAAAATTATTAAATGCCTATTTTGATGAATCCTAGTAATTGGGTCATGTCTTTTCATAGCCTTTAACTGTGTGTAAATTTTGCGGTAAATTATATAAATTCTCAAACTAGTTTTAACAGTAGTATCATACAAAGTACCTCATAAAACGTATGTATTACCAATTTACATGCATAAATACTACTTATTTACTCAGAATGTAGGTATTACCTAATAATTAACGTCGATTAGCATAAAGTTCACGCTAACACATACTAATCATGTTATTAGATACAGACTCACTGGTATTTACGATACGTTTATGTATATTAAGGGAAGGGGAAGCGGGGGGGAGTAATTGCACTATCGGTTTAGTTTGAAAAGGTCAGTTTAAGAAGTAGTGTTAGGGGCGCACCGTTAGCGGTGCTTTTAGAAGATATAGGTAACTAATATAGCTTTTGCCTGGGGTTTCGCTTTGTCGGAAGAGTTGAACGTCGGAAATTATCCCACGGGAACGTACTACCACTGCGAATAAAAAGTATCCTATGTCCTAGCCCAGATAATGGTATATCTGTGTGCCACATTTCATCCAAATCTGTTCAGCCGCTAAGGCGTAAAAATATGACAGACAAACAAACAGCGGGGCAATTGCGTATCACAGAGTAGGAATCGGTTTCATTTCGACAGTTCAATAACATTCATTACGTTATTAACGTTGTTGAGCAGATACATTTTTCGAACATATGAAGCAATGGGTTAGCAATTTGCTTCAAAATCATTCAGATTGTGATTGATAGTGATTGATACTATCAATCTTACTTTCCCATTTCTAATATTAAGTATGGATATTGCTATGAGCCCTCCATCTATACTTGTATTGGCACGAACTGTCTTTTGTGATGCGCACAGCAAAGGAGTGGAACTCTCTGCCTGCGTCTGTGTTTCCGAACGTATACAACCCCGATCTCTTCAAAGTGAGAGTTAACAGGCTTCTTCTGGGTAAGCTCGCTCCTTCGTCGACTTTGTCTCTGTCATCTCTGACCTAGACTAGAGTCAAGAGCAAACCTATCTTAAATAAATAAATAAATAAAACTGTATGACAGCAGTTCCTGTCGGTTGAAATATTAGCCAGTTAGTGAGATGGAGCTGACTAACTGATGCTACCTTAGAATGAGATGTCCATTTAAATATCGCCATTTCTGGAGACCAATTGTAATGCTGATCAGCCTTGCGGTTTTCTGTAGAAGTCATTATTAGTTACGCTATTGATTATATGTTTTTTTTCTGGAATTCTAGATTCCTTATGGACTTTCTGATTGAATGATGATCACCATGACATAACAATAAGAGTGTTGTCATTATTTATTAAAAAAAAAAAACAATAATCTCATTAACAATAAATAATGGATAAATAGAGACATAAAAACCACATAATTAAACTTCTGTACCTCTTCTGTCATACATCCCATACAATATTACAGCATTAAGTCATAAAAATATACACCACATTAAAAAAAAACAAGCAAAGCATTTGATTTGACAAACCAACAAACACTTGGACGTTTCTGATCAAAACATCAACATCTCTGAAGATGGTTCAAGAAGCCCTGTCTCATTAGGACGTGTGTAGAATGATGGCATTTGAATGCACTTCTAATTCCCAAGCCTTTTAGGTGTGTATGATAAATATTTTGGTTAAAAACCGGTTGTAATCAATCTTCACCGTGTAAATGTGAGTGTGATGAATCAATCTTTTGATTGAGAGTTGATTAGTTTAGACAGGTGTGGGATCATGGGAACTAAGCTAAGGAATTGTGGATTATTGGACTTGATGTTTCTTCAATTGGCAAATACTTTTACCTTGGATTCGCTTTCAACTCTGAATAATCACGTTTTCAGATAATACTCGGAAAGAGAAATATCTATATCTACAGGCTGTAAGGGACAGCCCTCCGCAAACTAACAGGGTGCATTCAGCTCCTTATTTTGAATCATAATCCACCGGAAATATTCTAAGGAAAATTTTCATATTTTTTTAGCGTATTTTCAGTTTACTATTCCTTTATTTAAATGTAAAATTACATTTTCTTTACGCAGCACTCCATTTGTGTAAATAAAATGACTAAAATAATAAAAAACTTTTTTACAAAAATAAAAAAAAAAAACAACCGACCTCCAAAAAAAAAAAAAACACTACAAAGTGAAAAATAAGTTTAATTTCGGAAATCGGTGTCTTTGGATTTGTATTTTAGGTTTTTGCCACCGACTTCCGAAAGTAAAGTTATTTTTCACTTTATAGTGTTTTTCTTGGCAGTCGGTTGTTTTTTTTTTCTAAAAAAGTTTTTTATTTTTCACTTTTTAGTGGGTCGGTTTTTAATTAATCTAAGTTACAATATCCTAATGACAACTGCTCATCACCTTTTACAAATTGCTTTGCCCGATGCAGGGACGTTAATTGTTAACGTGTTCTCCTGGTACTTCACCATCAGCTCCACTTCACCATATAAATTGTGACGAGCTTATATTGCTTAGCAATAATTTGAAAGTAATCGAATCGCAAACCGTGAAATACTTATTATTGAGTTGTTCCGGTGGCCATCTTACCATCTGTGGTCTTCGTCATCAGTTCCACTTCACCAAATGGTGATTTCTGAGGGCAAATGCACAAGTTACTATAAAAAATACCCAAATCGCTATGGGTGTGCCTATAATATTTGCAGTTCCCTCGATTTCTCCAGGCTCCCATCATCAGATCCTGACCTGATGACTATGAGGCCACCTGGAGACTATACCCTTTAAAAAAAAAAGAATTTTTCAAATCGGTTAAGCCGTCTTCTAGTAATCGGGGAACACACTTAAAAAAAAGATTCTGACGAACTGAGTGAGAACCTCCCCCTTTTTTGAAGTCGGTTTAAAATAATTTATAGCCAGAGTGCATCTCATGATATTTCCAATAAGCCCAAACACGCTTAGGATACATTGTTTTATTACGGAGTTCCGGTGCCTACTTTCCGGCTTCATCATCAGATCAGTTCGATGGTACCATTTTCCTCAGGACCATTTATTTAAAATTGCTTCGTCATAGTCGCTTAACTATCTTAATCGAGATATCTTATCGCCACCCGTGAAATACTTATCAAGTTATCATTGAGGAGGAGTTCCCGTGGCCATCTGTGGTCTTCACCATCAGTTCCACTTCACCAAATGATACTTTCTGAATGCAAATGCTTGACTTGTTGTTGAAAATATCAAAATCACTATGTGTTTGCCTCTAATATTTGAGGAGTTCCCTCAATTCCTCATGGATCCTGTCATCAGAACTGGACTTTGATATAAATGGGACCAATCTGGAAGTATGTCCTTTTAAATAAAAAAAGAATTTTCCAAATTGGTTTATAAATGACGGAGTACTGAGGTAACAAACATTAAAAAACATACAACCGAATTGAGAACCTCCTCCTTTTTTGAAGTTGGTTAAAAAAAAATCAGCAATGGATGTTGAAATACTGGGCGGCGGAAGGCGCGCTGCGCTGCCGTTCGCTATGCGCGTTTCGCCACGGTAGCGATACATTGCGTGTGAGGTAATAAATCAAATCAGGTTTATTGGATTCCTATAACGTTCCTGAAATAATTTCATGTACCGGTCATCTTAGTATGATATACTAAAGTCACCCCATCAGTCTGCGGAGGGCTGTCCCTTACACCCTGTATAATTACTAAGCTTACTCCTGGCTGACTGATGCATCAACGCAGAGCCTAAACCGCTGGGACTACAAACTTAAAATTTTGGCAGTTGATGCCTTTTATGTTGTAAGCAACTCAGCATCCACTAAGGAAGGATTTCTGGAAACTTCGAAGCCGCGGGCTATAGCTAGTCTGAAATAAGTAGATTTACCTCTCTCGTGTCGGCATCGGCAGGAGCCATCTGACATGAGATACTGTCGTAACCGTATCTCGTGCCGTGGTATCCAGTCAGCGAGATTGATGGCAAGGCTAACTATCCTTAGTGGGCCGTTGTTGCTTATAGTATCGTCACTCGTCAATTATTTGTTTCACATTCGCCCCACGAAGTTTCGGCCCACACAAAAGTTTCTTGTTCGCCCCCACATTTAGTCGACTCCTGGACATTAGGCATTTCCTAAAGCACATTGTAATAGTGTCGCGTCAGGCATCCAGTCACCCAATTCCAGTCATTCTCATTGCACTCACATCCTTATTAAATGGCGCTTCATTGCTAACATACCCAACTAGCTTATTTACTAATCTAAAAATAAATCGCTAAGGCTATAATTAGATAGCTTTATCTCCAGCAAACGTGTCAAGTCTAAGTTTCCACTAACTAATGTTTATCTACTTAGTAATGTTAGTAACTTGTAAATGTGGCATTAAGTATGTAAACGGTAAAATAATTTTAATTACAATGTTTTTACAGTTAGCGTTAAAACCGTTACTTAATAAGCTATAGGGATACATAACATCACGCCTCTTTTTCTTAAAAGGGTTGGCAGAGGCTTATTTCGCCGATAGGGCTCTCTAATCATGTCTTCTTAGGGCGAAAGCGCCATGGTAGCCCGCGAAATTCAAATATTCTTACGTTTTTTGCAATATGCAGGTCAGTATTTGGTTGTATGTTGATTTAAAATATGATTGGCGACCGTAACAAATACGTGTTTACAGAATTATAATCATTAAAGTCATCAATACAACTCTCTAAGACCAAATAATTATATTGAATGACTATTTCATGAGATCTTGATATTTCAATATTATACTAACCTAAGGAGTTGTATTACTGATTCTATATACCATATACCATCACTATCCATATTATTATTTTACCAGTTTTCTGGGGTAACTTTTATCCAAACATTTAAGGCTATTTCGTAAAAATAGGTAAATGGATAACCCGGCTATAAGTAAAGATTGAACTGCCCGGTGAATGGTTTCCGTCGAGAATTCGAGACTTAGTTTTCCCAAAAATATAGGGCAATGGGTTACCATAAAAAATACTGGAGAAAGAATATGACGTATTTTCTGTTTAGTTGGTTTTCGGTCGAGAACCCGAAAGCTTTATACTAAGCCCCGGTTTCCTAAAGCCTTCCTAAAGCTAAATAATTAAATTGTAATTATGCTGTCAAGTCACATAGGTATCTATAGTATTTTATCTTACGAAGCGACACGCTTTACATGTGGTTACCAAGTGTACAAACACGCTGTGAATGTGTATGTAAGCGCAGGAGCTCTCGGTACCGTCCGAGACAATGGCGAAGTCGGAAGTGTGTGTGTGTGGGGGGGTATGTGTTACGTGCTGACGCTACTCGTCTTCACGCACACATTTACAGCGTGTTTGTACGTTTGGTTAGCAAAAGTAAAGCGCGCGCGTCTCTTCGTGAGATACCACCTACTATTGGATGATTTGTTGTCACATCTTCTTTCAAGTGCTTTGTTTGTCTGTTGTTATTTATTTCAACTAATCACAGTAGTGCACATGAGCTTTGACAGCGTGTTTGTTTTTTTGTGTTTGCTGGCTTTCAGAATCATCTCTGAAAACATAGGGCAACAATGAAACCTAAACCATTTCCATCGAAAGTTCAGTCACGAATACCTTACACTTATGCAAAATTCAAAAGCAATGTTCTCGTGAAATAACGATTGCAACTTTGAGAAAAGACCTATTTGTATGATTTCAAAAATATCGAGCCTTTTCAGGAAAAACATCGTAAGCGCCAAAAATCACAAAACTATTTTTTCTTCGTAACCTCTTATTTAGACAGTTTTACATCTTGTCGCGATTACTCTTAAATTTTATTTAAAAAATTTACACGACTTTATTGTTGTAAGAAATTATCATCGTAAATGATAACATCGCTGATTAGGAAAGAAAAAACCCTTTCCTGTAAAAAGCGCAAATTGTCGCTTACGGTGTTCTTCCTGAAAAGGGTCGATATGATACTGTGTGCGTAACATCATACATTTGAACTTTTTGTAAGTGTAACATATTATGCTCGTGACTGTACACACTTACTATTAAATTAATATGAAATCGTAAGTGTATAAACTAAACCTAGATAGATATCAGTTACTCAATATTGTCCCAACGGTATTATACGAGTATAAAGGATACACCCACGGCGGAAGTTACGTCACAGAATTGCGTATAGGCTAATTCCAAACAGCTGATCCCTATATCCTTTGGGTGAATTACACGATCATTATTCATACTAACTGAATAGACTTCGTGATTTAGCCATTGAATCTTTTGGAACTGAAATATTATTATTTTTAGGCTTCAAAATGTTTTTGGTGCAATAGGACTAACTTTGGTGAACAAGCAAATACAGTTACTAGACACACCTAGGTTGTGTGATTGGGGACATTATACCTAGGTAGAGTCAACATTGTCTTTTAAACCGGTTGCAGACCAAGAGCTAAGCTAAGTTAGTTTAGCTTAGCTCGCACAGCTGAGGTAATTTTTCATACTTGTGTCATAGTTTACGGTCTGCACACAAGAGTGAAAAACTACGCCAGCTATGTGAGCTAAGCTAAACTAACTTAGCTTTTGGTCTGCAACCCGCTTTAGGCGGGTGTCACACCTACGCCGCGAACCATAACAGCGAAACCGCAGTTATAGTTCAATACAACTGACTTGCATGATGTTCCGCTACTTCACGGATTCGCGGAGGAGGTGTGACACCCGCCTCAAGTCAGTAGCGCATTGTCATCTTGGTCTTGCAGGTGTCCAGTCCTTAAGCCACTTCCTGGACACCTGCAAACCCAATGTGATTGCCAATAGTCAAGCACCGTAACCACTTTGCATTAGGTCATCAACCGCTTTGGCAACCATTAACATTCCTAAGGAAAATCCCTGCATAGTTTTGGCAGAGGATCCTGGAACAGATTTTAATTGACTAAACGATAAATTGCTATTTTATACTGGGTCAAATTAAATAAGCTGGCGAGCTGGCTTCACAGTCGTGATGAGTAAATATTATAAACACGATAAAACGAAATGAAATCTAATCTCATAACTTCAAAAAGTTAATTCTAATAACATTGCCAGCGGCCGTTGATCCGGTAATCAGATGTAAAAAAATCAATCGATCGTTTGTGTGGAAGTTTGTCATTTTTGGCGATGGGAAATCCCATCAGGTACACGGCGAAGAAATTGTACGCTGAGTTGTTGTAATTGGTGTCAATCAATCTGCCTGCCTTTTCCCAACTATGTTGGGGTCGGCTTCCAGTCTAACCGATGCAGCTGAATACCAGTATTTTACATGGAGCGACTGCCTATCTGGCCTCCACAGCCCAGTTACTGGGTAATACAATACCCCTTGGTAAGACTGGTTGTCAGACTTTCGTGCTTCTGACGGCCCGTATCGACTGTCAAAGATCCACGAATGACAGCCGAGACCAACGGCTTAACGTGCTTCCCGAGGGACGGAGGAGTCTCGGTATGTAGAGATGGTCACCCATCCACGGACCAACCCCGACAAGCGTAGCATAACCTGATGGATCGACCCGTGCGGCTGTTATTACTTAGCCTCGAGCTCCCCTCCGGTAATCAGCTGTAGTTGTTTGAGATTTTTGTTTTTTTGTTTTATCGTATTTAAATATCGATACCCATCACATTTTTAAAGTTGCGCTAGCTAATGTAATTTGACCCTGTAAAACTACACATACGTGCCCACTTTTTCCTTGTTTACTGATTTTCTCGTGATCCTTACCTAGTTGATATCCTACCAATTCGCACTAAGCGTTTCCAAATGTCTTTTGTGATGCGCACAGCAAAGGAGTGGAACTCTCTGCCTGCGTCTGTGTTTCCGAATGCATACAACCCCGATCTCTTCAAAGTGAGAGTGAACAGGCTTCTTCTGGGTAAGCTCGCTCCATCGTCGACTTTGTCTCTGTCATCTCTGACCTAGACTGGAGTCAAGAGCAAACCTATCTCAAAAAAAAAAAGATTGTAATTTTCTTCCAAAATCAAAGGTTATAGATCGACACACTTAGTCGTGATCCCACGCACTCAAATGCTATTTCTTGCAGTCCTTAAAATAGCTTCTCCCTTTATAGGTCTCAGGAAATGCCAAATTAGTGGTAATTATTTATGGTTTGAAGTAACCGTCGCGCAGGCGCCTGCAGACGGTTAGAATTAATGATGATAGGCAGATGTCTGTCCAAGGTCGGTGCAAGGGAATTAGCAAGGAGGGTTATTAAGAATGTGCAAATATGGAGGATGGTATGGAGAAGAATGATGGAAATATCATCAGACCTGAGACAGAGTGACATTCTATAAGAGATAACATGATGTAAAACTGTATGGGACTGACGTTAGTTAACAAATATATATTTACATAATTATAATTGTTAGAATCAGTAATACAACTTCGTAAGTTAGTATAATCCTCAAGTGTTAAGATTTCATGAAATAGTGGAGTAACCAGTCCACTTTAGCCACAAAAATCAACAATATATATACCTGTATATATTTTTTTTATAATAATATCCTGCAATAATCCTGCACCAACCGGGGGTTGTCCTTGGGTACACTTGCATAATGCGAACAGGGATAATCGTGGGTTGGTGCACTGCCTCATTTCATTAAAACTTGCAACAGGCCTCTGCGAGTTCACTTCGGCCCCTCGTACGCCTTCCAAAAGTTCGGAGGTCCAGGGACCCGAGTTATATCGAATCAATAAATGATAGATAGTGAATATATTAATTTTATTTAATGACATTAATACCCTTTACGAAATAATGCAGTCTACATTCATATTTAGTGCCTATGTCATAACGTCAAGAGAAACGTAAACTTCAGTAATAAAGGTCTTATATTGCCCATACCGAAGTGGTTTCCACACATTAAACTTCAAAGTGAGTTCACTTCTAACTGGCGCCTGCATCTAAATTACAAAACAAATATAATGTTACCGCATAAAGATGGACACAGAAGGCCCAATGTCAAAACGCTCCAAGTAAACAATTTCTACCTCGTTGGTTTAATGGTACCTAGCGCTACTGCTGAGCATGAAGTCTTGGATTCAATTCCCAGGTCAGGCAAACTCGAGGTCTGAATTTATGCCCGGTTGATGTCAATAGACTCGCCTCCTATTACATGAGACTTAAACATAACTGGCGAAATGTGGGTGTTTTATAGATACACCTCTGCCTTACTCTTCGGGGAATACAGGCGTGATGCAAAAAATTTCCTTTAATCTTAGTTTAAAATGGGTCTTATACATTAGAAACAAGGTTTAAACTAAACGAAAACAACTGCTTTGGACAATAAGTACGGTTCAAATGTTTGAGTAATCTGGAGGACCAGATTAATAACCGAAATCTGGTCCAAAAACACTGGCTTTTCGATTACATAGAAACCTATTTATTCAGTAAGATAGGTGACTTTGGGAACTTACGGATTCCATCGTCTTTCTTAGACCCTATAGCAAGCAGTGGACCACGATAGGTTTACGAAATTAGGTACACCATAGATGGGGAAAAAATACTTCCTCAAAGCAAAAGCTACAGGAAAATGCTTATCATTTTTGTTTCATATTCCCTTTGTGGTGTTGGCTAATTATCCCACTGTATTCTTTTCAAAGCATTGTTCGAACTGGGTTTTCGTTTTACTTATTCAGCAAGAAACATAGGTGACTGTGGGAATTCGTCAATTCTCTCTTCTTTTTTAGAGCCTTCGGCGAGCACTGGACCATAATAGGTTTCGTAAAATTAAATTAGGTAGGTGCCCACTACATAAAATGGACAAAAAGTACTTCCTCAAAACATAAGCTGCAGGAAAATGCTCATGATTTTGTTTCTTACCCATTTATCCATATAAACCCATTTGTGGCTTTGCATTTGGTACATAATTTTCCCCTGTATTTTTTCAAGCATTGTTCCAACTGGATTTTCTAACATCCCAACCTACTTGTATCACAGTATTTACCTCACACTCAATGCCACAGTTTAGTTAACTTACAAAGCGTGTTATAAAACAATTTGTGTACCATGGGAGAAACGAACATCTATACACCGTAAGGACTATTCTTGATTGCAGCGCTCGGCCGCTATAGTAACGCTTGCTAACAGATGTGGTCATCGTGTGCACGGGATTTTGTTTTCAAATTGGTCAGATGTAAGCTTCCTCGATAGTACATTATTACGTGTGTCGCCTAGCCAAACAGGTGCGTTGTCTGAATGCAAAGCGCAGTCAATGAAGAATTTAGGGCAGTTGTTTATGTTCTTCTAATTGTTCAGACGTGATGGGAGTTCTTTCCAGTGTCATATTGTGACATGCTATGTAATAGTCGGCTTTTTATGTGTTTTACTTACTGCAGTTTTGTGGTGAATTAATAAGGCGGTACTCTGGGCAGTCAGCCATGTTACCAACTAAGCCAGGTTGGTTGACTAATTATTTTTATCCAAATTTTTTTTCTTGCAGTTGTCGATATAGAATAGGAGTGGAAATTGGTCCCTCCTACACCCTCCCCTACCACCCCCTTCTCCTCTTACTTACTACTCCTTTTGTACTAAACATAACTGGCGAAATGTGGGTGTACTATAGGTACACCTCTGCCTAACCTTTCGGGGAATACAGTGATGTAATGCGTGTTTGTGTGTGATTTTGATCCTTAGGAAGTATTTACTGAGAAAAATACACTCACTTTTAACTAGGCTACTAAATGCTACATAGAATTGGAAACCATAATCTGTTTATGGGATTGTGGCAGTCGAATTAGTTATCACAATTCCTATTGATTTCCTATCAGGTAGTCTAATGCTGTCTTAGGCGTGCTCAATCTTTTTTGCGGGATGTTCGAAAGAGTTACCGTGGCCCTGTCACAGGCAACTGAAGGAACACGGGTGGGTTTTAGTCAGTAAAAGTCTGACACGCTCTCCCGCTCCGCCCAGAGCGGGAGAAGTTATTTGATGATTACCCATCCAAAAAAAAAAGAGGCGTGCTTAATCTTTGTCAGCTTTTAAAATTCTAGTAAAAAAACGCTTTCTCTCTCCATTACATAAAGTTCCTAGCTCTTGTTTCATGTTTATTATTGTATATGTAACTGGTACACCACTGACTACCTACAGTATTGTCTCTCCTTCTCCTTTAAAACCATCCAAAGCTGGTCTGTCAAAGATCACTTTTAGCGATAAGACCGCCCATTGTGTCACCCTATGTAAAGTTTCTACATTTATATCTGTAATTTTTATGGGGTATACAGGCTGACTTTGAAAACATGCGACAAAATTTAACGGGGTGTTCTACCCATCAATATGAACAACTTTTACTATGGGACCAGCTTGATTTCGCAAAAAAAAAATCGACCTTCTTATACAGAATGGTCCAATCGGGTCTGTACCTTTATACGGGAGGATCGATTTTTTTTTGCGAATCCTAAGTTGGTCCCTTAGTAAAAGTTGTTCATATTGATGGGTAGAACACCCCCTTAAATTTTGTCGCACGTTTTCAAAATCACCCTGTATAATAAAGAGTATTCTATCTATCTTCTAAACTTCTGATCGGTAACTTCCGGATGCCAATGGCTTTTATTCCCTAGTGTTTCAAAGTAACAGGACAAAGACAAGGTATTAGCATACGTTATTCAATTATGTGACAAGGAAGCCCCTCTTGTGCCTAATACCGGCTTACTTAACTGCAGGCTCGAAGGGGGCTTAGCAACAGCGGTTTTGTTCACAAGACAGATACTTAGCCCCCTTGACAGCAACTGACAGTAACCGTAATAAGTCTTCTTTAAATTGTTAAAAGCTCTATTACATTTCTTGGAGCTTTCGTTAAAAAGTCCTAGTTTTATTGTTGCACATATTAGATACTCTTTTCTGCTGTCTTCAATAAAAATGGTTACAACGTAGAATTAATGATCAAGTGACACATTATTTGAAAATTGCGCCATGAAGCGACATGCGACAGGAACTACTTGAAATCGCAAAAAAACACATCTGCTGTTCCCTACATTTATGTTCGCATAACCCGTCAAAATGGGAGCAGCTGATTTTTTTTCGCGATTTCAGGTTAGGTCCCATAGTAAAAGTTGGTCATAGTGATGAGCACAATGACCCCTTCAGAGGTTATGCGTTATTTAAATTACAGCTTGTATAAAAAAAACCAAGCTTGTTTGTTCGTATTTTATGCGCTACCATACCCTTAAGGCTCCTTCAAACAGGTGCGACACAAAAGCACCGCTCGTCGCACGACACGCGGTGCTTTCGTGTCGCATCACGTGTCGCGCCTGTTTGTAGGAGCCTTAAATCCGATTGCGATAAAACTTTGCCAACTTTTTGCTTGCACTTACGCGAAGGTTCAAAACTAGGCATAGTACAATGAACTTATAGGTAGGTAGCAAAGCGCCGAGTACCAGCGAGTTGCACATGAACGATTTAACTCCTGAACTAATTTTGATGAAACTTGGCACGAAGATAGCCTGTGAAAGGACATAGGGTGCTTTCCATTCTACGGACACTAGCAATAGTTTAGGCAACGGCTCTCGTTGCGAAAGCATCGCAGGGCAAAAGTTACGTTTTCAAGATGGCAAACTCCATACACAAACAAGAAACCATTACAATTCAATACCCCTGTCGTAACTCGTACAACCACGAATAAACTTTAAATATAAACCAGTACATTCGCGCTCATAATTGTCCAATAACATTATAATAACGGTTATTACAACTTCAAAGTGTTTGTTATCGTTTATTCACGAGAACATAAATAACAGAGGTCGAAGGTGAACGAGACTTCGCTCCGTGCGACTGTACTCACAAGTTCAATTTTGTAGTGTAGCCTTTATTCCTTTGAGTAACACTCACGTGAAGAAGTCATATCATCATCTCCCCAGCTACCTATGTTGTGGTCGGCTTCCAGTGTAACCGGATGCAGCTGAATACCAGTATTTTACATGGAGTGACTGACTTTCTAACCTCCACAACCCAGTTACTGGATAATACGATACCCCTTGGTAAGACTAGTTGTCAGACTTTCGGGTTTCTGACGACCCGTAGGTAATGACTGTCAAAGATCCAAGAATGACAGCTGGGACCAACGGATTGGCGTGCTTTCTGATGCACAGGGGGCTCGGTATGTAAAGATGGTCACCCATCCATGGACCGACCGCGGCAAGCGTAAACTAACCTGCGATCAATTATTAATTAGCCATGTGGAAAAAATAAGATTACCACCAAACCTATTTTTGCCGCCAAGCAGCATTGCTATGTATAGCAATGCTGCTTGGCTATAAAAAAAAGTAAAAAAAAGTATTGTAATACACGTTTAGATATCCATACCCAGCACGTCTGCGGAGTTTCGCTAGCTAATTTAACTTGACCCTAGATTTTCACTGGAGTTTGAAGTATAATTATTGCGCTAGACGCTAGTGTAATTATTAAACGACTTCAAAAAAAGTCGTCGTTCTCAGTTCGTCGGAATCTTTTTTTTATATGTATGTTTTCCGATTACTCGAAGACGGCTGGACCGCTTAGAAAAATTCTTTTTTTATTTGAAAGGATAAAGGGTTATACTTTGTAGGTGGTCCAGCCCTAAATATTATTAACTTTGCTTGGGTAGTTTTTGAGTTGGCTTCAATAATACGTATTCTTCCCACTTAGTCTATTTGGATGATGATATAATAACTTCCTGTCATTGTAATTTACATAGCGGGTAGGTAGTGGTATTCGAATTTGTGTGTGGTAGAAACCACAACTAAAAACTTTTTTGTAAGAAAAAAAAAACAATCTATTTCCAGTATTCGAATTTGGTGGGGTAGAAACCATAACTAAAAACTTTTTTTATAAAAAAACAACCTATTTCCAGAATTCGAATTTGTGTGGGGTAGAAACCACAACTAAAAACTTTTTTATAAAAAAACAACATATTTCCAAAAAAACACCACAAACTGAAAAATTACTTTAATTTCGGAAGTCGGTGGCAAACGAAAATACAAAATCAAAGACATCGAGTTTCAAAATTAAAGCCATTTTGCTAAAAAGCGTAACAGACACACAAACTCATTTTGCATTTATTATTTTATTCTGGGTTCGATTCCCAGGTCGGGCAAAGTGTTATTGGGTTTTTCTATCTGATCTGGAATTTCTCAGTAGCAGCCTGGAATCTGGATTTGTGCCCGGTAGATGGCAATAGGCTCGCCCCCTGTTACAATAACTGGCGAAATGTGGGTGTACTGTAGGTACACCTCTGCCTAACCCTTGGGGAAATAAGGCGTGATGTTATGTTATGTATGTTTATATAATATTATTTAGGATTTTACCAATTTTTATTTTTGAATAGCTAAATATTTATTATTATTTTTATTTATTATTTTATTTGTCATCAAATATCTTCAAAAACTAAACAGTTAAGAATGCGATTGTACCTACATAATTATGTTTTTTATAGCTTTGGACGGACTTGAACTTACATTACTTACTGTTAAGTAATATCTTAGAGCGGCGGGGCAATTGCGTAACATACTTACAGTAGGAATCGGTTTCATTTTGACAGTTCAACAACATTCATTGCGCTATTTACGTTTTTGAGCAGACAAATTTTTCGAACACAAGAAGCAATGGATTAGCAATTTGCTTCAAAATAATTCAGATTCTGATTGATAGTGTGTTACGCAATTAGGGTTCCGGTTTTGAAACAAGAATGTTTTATGAAGAATCATACATAATAATTAATGAAATTGCTGATTATAATTTGAAGCGAGTTACAAAAGCGAATCGAATTTAATTATTCCTACTGTTCTTGTGAATGGACAAAAGACTGACCAATTAGTTAAGGTTAATTTTGACAACAATGACACTACACTTACACCAATCAGCGGGGCGATTTCAAGAATTACTATCTCATAGACAAGCTAAAAGTTTTACTAATCGCACCTTACAATGCGGCTCCGTACCTCGGAAAGTAAAGCCCTTGGTCCCGGCTGTCATTCGTGGATCTTTGACAGTCGTTACAGGTCGTCAGAAGCCCGAACGTCTGACAACCAGTCGTACCAAGGGGTATCGGATTACCCAGTAACTGGGTTGTGGAGGTCAGATAAGCAGTCGCTCCATGTAAAATACTGGTATTCAGCTGCATCCGGTTAGACTGGAAGCCGACCCCAACAAAGTTGGGAAAAGGCAGGCAGATAATGACCTTCATTGTGACTTTACGGGGGGTGGTCTAGCAGTAAGAGTCTTTAGACTACAATAATGATGATAATGATGAACCTTCCCATCTGTTACCCAAAGATGTCTTCAACGAAATCGGCAACTCTTTCAATCACCCTATCGCAGTCTACCTCTGAATATAGGCCTCCCCTAAGATGCGCCACAACCACCTTTCCTCCGGCTTCCGCATCCAGTCTGTCCTAGCCACCTTTTTAAGGTCGTTGACAACTCTTTACCAGCATTAATTACAGCAATAACCTATCATCTATGGACCAGCCTATCCGTTACAATACGACACCTCACGCGTGCAAGCTATTCAAACGTCAATCGTCCGTACCTACATATATTCAGTATTCTGTTACATTGTCTAACCTAGATACTGTGGCTAAATAGATGGCGCCTGCGCCGGCGACGATTTGAAAGCGTATCGCTAATAGACTGATTTGCCTAATGTGCGGTTTCTTCCTCAGTTTTTGCTGATCAGTGCCAGGTTCAAGAGTAGAAATGGAATGATTTGGATCTGTGTTAGTTCTACGACTGTCTGCTGTCTCGAGGGTGTCGTAAAAGATCATCAGTTAAGTTCAGCGGATTAGCAGAAGTGTTAACTGCTAATAAGTCTTCTTCTTCTTGTGTTCTCCAGTAACTGAGTGTTGACTGACCTTCGTGTGGTTCAACAGTTCAGCAGCACTCGTGACTCCGGTTGTCTCGCGTTTCCCCAACTAGGTCTTTTACTCAGTAGAAAGTGTGTTCTATGTTCTTTTGTTCAAGAGTTGTTATATTTTTCACTATGCTAGGGAAAGCTTAAGCAATTTACTTTAATTACATAATATTAATATTAAAGTCGCAGCTGTGAGAAACTGGAGAAACTTTCAAGCTTGCTGCTGTATTGTTATAGAGAAATTGCAATAAATGTAGCAGCAGCGAGTTGCCTTACAAATATTTGTAGAAGTTCCACTCTGAACTGGACTTCACGAAAGGGTTTTAACGAAACATTGCAGTGAGTACTGCGACAGCACGAACAAAGCACTGGTACTTGAGCAGAGAGAAACATAGTACCTGTGCCATTTTTTCGTCTTACCCTTTCTTTTAGAGAGACATTATTACTTACGTTAAGCATTCGACCTCTTTTGCTGCAGCAATGGACCGCCAGTTATTCATTCAATGCATGATTGGCAAAGCATTAATTTTTGCTCCCCAAAAATTACATATACAAATGTTATCAATTTATCCATATTCATAGCCCCACATCACAGTACGATTTAAGAATATGCCTGTGTGTGGATTTTACCAATGAACTGAACGCGATCAGCACATCTAAACCGCGTTCAAGAGCTGTCCCTGTCAATATTCCATAACAATTTTGACACTGACAGCTCTTGAAACCGGTTTAGGTAAATGTGCTGAACGCGTTCAGTTTCATTGGTTACATTCGCCTTGAGTTTCTTATCCTCAGTCATTAGTTTTCCATCCTGTAACCTGACTTCTGTATCTTCTTCTATGGTGTTCACAGCAGCTTTTGATCGTTTTTTATGGAGTATTAGGGCATTTCGCACGTGCAAGATCATGGCAGACCGTTATAGCGCTCGGATTTGCGCTTTCCAATCATATCTGGTCAGTATTGAGTGTTAGTAAGGAGCTGGCGCCATTTGTTAGTGACAGTAAATTTTAACGGTTCCATAGCTTGTCGGATTAGTATTAGTAGATAATCGTGGGTCTGGGCTTTATTCCCTGTAGGGTTAGGCAGAGGTGTACCTGTACATCCAATTTCGCCAGATATGTTTAAGTTCCATGTAATAGGGGGGAAATTCCTGATGGAAAACCCCGGGAATCGAAACCAGGACCTCATGCTCAGCAGTAGCGCTTGCGACCAACGAGTCAGTCTGTGATATTATTGGGAAATAGTAGAGGAACAGCTTTTTGTTTGTTACCATCTTAGTTATGCTGTCACTATCATCTAAAACAGCCTTTCCCAAAGTGGGCAATAACGCCCCTTTGTCGGCGCTGCAGGCCTAAAGAGGGGCAGTAAGAAACCCAGAAAAAAATATAGGGGCGTTGTGTAGAGGCTTAGGGGGCGATTTGTAATTTCATCTAGGTAGTGGTTTTTAACTAGGTGAAAAAATGGGGGCGCTAAGAAATAATTTATTCTCAAAGTGAGCAGTAGACAAAATAAGTTTGGGAACCCCTGATCTAAAACGAGTTCATAGAATCATCCAAATAAAGTAAAAAACATATTCATTTCTCGTAGTCTCTATAAAGGAGAAGTCTTCTAAAATTCCAAGAACTCTTAAAATATCATTCTCATTCATAGAAACTTGCCTTCCTTGAACGCTATAAATCTCACCTGCTTTATAACAACGAAGACATCAAACCAACGATCAGGCAGTAGGTATATATTTTTTGTATCAATATTTAAGCCTTTTTGTTGACCACTGCAGAGCAAGGCATCCTTTTCGTTTCCTTTTTTTTGTCATTTATTTTACCCCTCGTGGTCTCGTTCACTGAAACATCAACAACTTCGTTAACATCATCATCGCTCTCCACTATTTCAATTATATTACCAGCTAAAATAAGCACACCATAGCGGTTACCGTTAAAGTTTAAACACATCGCTTGCAAAAACTGCGCAGGATTCACATTAACATTGAATGGAGTGTATTTGATATAACGGTTCTCTATAACTTATCTATTCATCATAAACTGTGTTACAATAACTCTGTCTAGTTATTTAACCGAGTCATCTCTTTAAATAATATCAGCTCTGCTCGCGGCTCTCTCTGTGTATTTATTTTCGTCATCAAGAATATAGATAGATAGATTAAATAACAGCCACATTTTAATATAACTCCCTCGTCCCCCGACCCGCCGCGTTGCATCGCCCGCCCACGCTATTACTTCGGTTTCGCTTAAGGGGGAAGCGCTAAGGTAGCCCGCGAAATTCAAATTTTCTTACGTTTTTTGCAATTTACTGGTCAGTGTTAAGTTGTACGTTGATGAAAATATGATTCGCGGTCGTAACAAATATGTATTTACAGAATTATAATCATTACAATCAGTAATAAAACTTGTTAAGTTAGTATAATCCCCAAATGTCAAGATTTCATGAAATAGTAATTCTTGGGGTTTACTTGGTCTTAGAGAGTTGTGTTGATGACTTTAATGATTATAATTCTGTAAATACATATTTGTTACGGCCGCGAATCATATTTTAATCAACGTATAACTTAATACTGACCAGCAAATTGCAAAAATCGTAAGAAAATTTGAATTTCGCGGGCTACCTTGGCGCTTCCCCCTTAACATGCTTTATGACTTTTTTTCTTTTTGCTCGGCTCCTGAGGGTCGTAGCGTGATGTTAAATAGTTTATAACTATCCTCGAGAATGGAGCTACCAAATGCAAAAATAATTTTTCAAAACCGACGATTTGTTCACAATTTCATGGGTTTTAACTTTTTGCGTGGAACCCTAATTATTTTTCTAAAATAAAATTAGCCCAAGTCACTTCTTAAAATATCAGCTATCTGCCAGTGAAAGTCTCGTCAAAATCGGTTCAGCTGTTTCGGAGATTAGCCGGAACAAACAGACAAACATTTTAAAAATTGTTTTTTTGTTATAAGTAGGTAGGTACCGTATAATACTTTCATATGCATTTAGTAAAAAAAACTGTTATTTTGACATTACAAAGAGACACTTAAATTTTATTTATTTTTATAGATTGTACAGTGAAGGAGAGAAAATGTTAAGCAAGTTTTTAAAAAAATCCTATCCCACATAGCGGGCGCATGTCACCTTTTTCGAACCCCTTTTCATTCAAACTGTTGGCAATGCATAAACCTTAAGATGCTTAATATTTTCATTAAAATTATTTAATAACTTCAAGTAAGTACAAAAGTAATTCGTCATACAAATAATTCAATCTTTAATTCATTGATCCTTCCAGGTCATTCAAATGTATTCACATTTCACGCCAGCTTATTTGCGTAGGCCTTCTAGTAATCCTTGAAAACACGAATTAGAAATAAGTAGGCCAAAAGTGCCATAGGTGCAACGTCAACTGCTGTGTACTGCTGATACCTAAGCCACAGAGGAGTGCAGAAGGTCCATACAACGAGCGAAAACAAGCGCATGCACACATTACGCATACGTACGTAGGCGAACGTTCCCGGTCTACCACTTTTCAACCTTATTACTTAGGGAATAAGGGCGAAAACTGGGCGACCAGGAACGAACGATGGGAGAAACGAACATCTATACACCGTAAGGACTATTTTTGCTTGCAGCGCTCGGCCTTTATTGTAACGCTTGCAAACAGATGTGGTCATCGTGTGCACGGGATTTTGTTTTCAAATTGGTCAGATGTAAGTTTCCTCGATAGTACGTATGACGATCTGAAACAAATGCCTGTCGCGACTTCGCGAGTGCGCTTGCACCCGCTGTACGTTAATCGTGTCTATGTGTGCGTGCTTTTCGCTCATTTTATGGAACCGACCTTCTGAACCTATAATTTTTGTGCACAAGCATTAACATAGGAATGTGAACCCACGCCTGGCGCCAATGTTGGGCAGTTGGGGCCAATGTTTGAATGCATGGCAGGATTAAAGACGAGACAATTATTTACATATGAAAGTGTGCAAATTGTTTGGTTGCATCTATTGGGTTTTAAGTGTAGTTTCTGTGGGCAATAGAATTAAACATTATCTTAGTAGTATTCAAGACGTAGTAAGAGCTGTCAAAGAAACTTGAGTGTAGTTTTGTATAGAATTTAAATGAAAGATGTTTGATTTAATGATAATTGTAGTTGTTTTTTTTATTTAAACATTTATAACAATTACTTAACTCATTTTGTTATGCCCCGATGCACGAGTTTAACGATTGGTGTAGAAAAATAGATTACTCACTTACAACTCTGTAGGTACTCGTATTTTATTTCAATAAATAATGTCTGCATAAATAAAACCTACTCTAGTCATTTATAATTAATTAGATTTATTATTATTGCTAACATAATTCGTAAAATAATTAAATTACTCAAGCAATAGATTACTGCTTTAGTAATTAATTTAACTGCCTACAATTAATTATACGATCGCTAATGCATAGTTTATGCCTGTATCGTAATGTCTTGTATAAATTAATCTGTGACAATGGAAGAAAAATATTACTCAGACTCGTTCATAGATAAAAGTATTTACACACATTTGAGATAATGATTAAGCTGTATAAGAAATGTATGACTTACGAAAAAAAAAATAAGAGATAAGTATTGTAGCAATCTGCCAGGGGACCGAGGGGGCCAGGCAGATCACTACGTGTGTTGTGTTGGTGTCTGGACTGTGGAGTGTGCTTAGACAACTAAATTACGAAATCACAGACACAAGCGAGTGTTATATTAATATAATATTTATTTTTCTAACTGACTCAATACAAAGCAGTTGGCTTATACTATCATATTCGAATATGTTCGACACTTGTTGGTGTCCGAACGTGTTCACAGGCAAATACTTAACGGCCTGTGACACATGAGATTGCCACCGGCATCAAACCTCTACAGTATCTCCCGAAACAATCTATACTAATATAACAAAGCTGAAGAGTTTGTTTGTTTGAACGCGCTAATCTCTGGAAGTAAGTCCCAGTCGGATTTGAACAATTCTTGCGTTACCTAGCCCAATTCATGAGGAAGGTTGTAGGCTATTTGGCATCACGCTACGACCCTTTGGAGCCGAGCAAAAATAAAAAAATCTGAAAGAACACTAAACGAAAACGAAGTAATACGCGGTGTCCTGCGTGAGCGACGAAAACGATGCGACGCGACGCAACACGATACGACGTAATGCGACGCGATGCTACACGCGACAAAAATGTCCTACGTGATTTTGGTCATTACTTCTCGAATCATGGAGAAGTACAGTACAATTTTTCTCGACCATTTCGTAGTTCGTGGTGACGCGTTTGGTCGCCCTCAAAACAAGTACGCGTTACGTCGCGTCTCGCCGCAGACTGTCATATAGGCCGCAAGCAGGGTATGCCGTTGAGTTGATCGCGTTCGCACCGTCGCGTCGCTTCGTATTCGTCGTTCACGCAGGACACCGCGATAGCGCGGGGCGGGTGATGCGATGCGACGCGGTGGCTTGGGGACCAAGGGAGTCTTATAAAAATTACGACTTCCACGCGAACGAAGTAGCGGGCAGAAGCTAGTCATAAATAAAAAGAAAATCATAAACTTTTCTAAACATTAACATTACTTTAAAACGCATTTCTATGCCCATCCCATACCTAATTACTCAGCCATGATTGATCAAACATTTGACCAAATGTTGGCCCTAACTGACAGTTATACGAGTAACTACTACTTAGATTAATATTAAAGGCTGAACACCAAGATTGGCTCGATATCAAAGGTAATAAACACTTATGTTGTCCGCGAAATTTGCGAAACTTCACCAGTTGAATAGTAATTTCTATTGGCAAGCATTGCTGCTGTTTTATAGCAAACTAGCTATGACCCGTGGTTTTGCTCGCGTTTTTCTATCCCTCGGGTACATTACTTTCTTCTGGATGAAAGATGCTATGTCTTTTTCTGTACCCCTGACAACGTAACAAACAAACTCACTTTCGCATTTATAATATTGGTTAGGATTATTATATAACATCACGCCTGTATTCCCCGAAAGGTTAGGCAGAGGTGTACCTACCTATAGCACACCCACATTTCACTAGTTATGTTTAAGTCCCATGTAATAGTGGGCGAGCCTATTGCCATCAACCGGGCACAAATCCAGACTCCGGGCAGTCCGGCGTAGTTAGGATTATGTCAAAGTCAAATATGTAGTTCTATGCTTGCCAAAGACACCTGTATGTGACCTGTGTCTAGGAAAGCAAGATATGTATTTCTTTTACGATGCTTTTCTCTGCCAAGTTCTAGTGGTCCAGTTGCCATATTAATTAAGGAGAGATAATTATGGTCTCTGATTTCGTTGATGACTTAACCCTTACCTACTTACCCAACCCCCCTCCCCCACTAGCTGAGTTCCATTGGATTTATAGCAATATTTAACCCGTTGGACATAATAAAGATGAGCTACCTAACAATTCATTGTTTCAATTCACAAGTTATTTTTGAAACTAAAATCACTTCAAAAGTTAAATAGACGGGTAGCTATCCTGTTATCTATTTATTGATTTTACTACTGCCATCGATTTGAACGCTGCGCGTGATCAAAGCCGTTAATAACATTTTATGACACTACTTCTTCCAAAACCGGCGCAGGAGTCGGGAGCAATTCTAAGTTAATAATGCTTAGGTCCGTGATTACAGTAGGCGAAGTTACTGATATTTCGGTCTAGTTTTGATTTCCTATAGCCTTCTTCCCATGGAGGTAGGCAGAAACTACATAAAGCCACCTGCTACGAAACGATCCTTACATACATCTTTTGCCTCGTTTACATTCATACATCTGGTCATACACGCACGCCGGTTGCGAGTACCTACTATGCACCTGACCTTTCTGAAGAACATCTACACAAATAAATAAAATTGAAGTGTCTGTTTGTAATGTCAAAATAATAGATTTTCACTAAATGTATAATATATGTATGACAATTCACCCGATACTTATAACGAAAAAGCAATTTTTAAAATTTTTGTGTCTGTTTGTTCCGGCTAATCTCCTAAACGGCTGGACCAATTTTGACGGGACTTTCACTGGCACATAGCTGACGTTATAAGGAGTAACGTGGGGTACTTTTATTTTGGAAAAATAATTAGTTTTACGCAGAAAAATTAAAACCCATGAAATTGTGAACAAAATCTGATTCATATAGGGAAGTATTGACATCCACGCGGGCGAAGCCGCGGGCAACAGTTAGTCATGAATAGTCATTATAAATCCTTCTATCCCGGCGTTTCCGTTCACATCTACCGTGTAAATTGATTTCTTATAGTTACAAACAAAAATAATTCTATCATCAATTTTACTATTCTGACACCTAAAATATGTTACATAAATACATCAATAAAATGGAAGTCTGCGTGATTAACACATAACAATTAATTGCATTTTAATTAACATATTTTAATGTTCCAAAACATTTATTTGTAGAATGCGCCATAGTTTTTATTCCATCAATATTTATGTTATTTATTCCCATGGGTTACTTCAAAGTGTAATTAATAACCAATAAAAAATCAACAGATCAGAAATTACTCGGTTTAATATACACAAAACCAGTCCAAAACAGTTAGAATATTTTTATTATTCATCTAACAAACGTAATTAAGGCATGCGTTTGCGCAGCTCAAAGTCAATGACAGTTTGACAGCGAGCCAAAAATGGCACTGACGGCTACTGTCAACCGATCCCGGCAATAGGGCTGTCAAATTTAAAGTATTCTTTTTTGTGTGGCACTGACAAGATGGATGACGGAAAAAAATGTTTTTGTTATGGTGTTTCGATGTTACGTTAAAAAGAAAAACAAAAGTTAACTGCTGTGTTATTTTGGAGAAAAATAAAAACGTTGGGTTTAAAGTTGTTTGAGAATTCTTCTTCTGTTACGTTAAAATTACATAATTATGTTATTTGTCCCTATTATTCCTAGTCTGCGCTTCAAGCCTTTGCAAAGCAGAGGGATAGGTAGCTAACTAGGTACTACTTTATTAATACTATATAGTATCGTACCAACTTATTATAAGGTGTAATTTAAATATCGGCCAACCTCTTCATTATAAACAACTTTTACTATGGGACCAAACCAAAAATCGCGAAAAAAAAGTCAGCGCCAAAATGTCCAGCTGAGTTTTTTTTCGCGATTTCAGGTTTAGGTCGGTTCGCCCCATAATGCATGGGAATTAAACATAACTGGAGAAATGTGGATGTAGGTACAATATTATAGTACACTTCTGCCTAACCCATCAGGGAAAACAGGCTGTTATGTCATGTGTGAGTTAGCGCAGGTTTTCCAGGATTATAATTATGCATAATTAATTTGACATAACGAACAGAATGCTATGTTTTATGTTCCTTTTTTAGCTAAAAGAAACCACATATTAGTCTACTATTTTCCTTACAGCCTGAAAGGAATCAGTACATTGGCATGCAAGCTACTTGAATAGTTTTGTACAAGCTACTGGCATGTGTATTCCCGCCCTTAGGTAGCACTCTTTTTTGTATGTTTGTTATAATAATAAGTTTGAAAATTGAAAAAGTAGAGGTAGGTACCATGGGAGAAACGAACATCTATACACCGCTCGTAAGGACTATTCTTGCTTGTAACGCTCGGTCGCTATCAGATGTTGTCATCGTGTGCACGGGATTTTGTTTTCAAATTGGTCAGAAGTAAGTTTCCTCGATAGTACCTAAAGTTTATTATATTCCCTTTTCCCTGCATTTAAGGAAATTCGTGGATTTTAATTAAAGTATTATCGTATGCGGTTTTCCTATACAATTTATTGTTTGTTCCTGTTTTCGACAAATGTTTTTATTGCAAGAAATATTAGGTTTAAGTTCTTCTTAGTAACAAGATCAAGGTCCATAATTTGAGGTAACAATTATTAATAAATTGTTTATTGAATTGAGAGGATTCAGTTTAATTGATCTTGGAAATAAATTACCGTCTGTACCTACCAATTTATGTAAGTATATTAAAGACATAGGTAATATTGATCTAATATATTTTATTGATTATTATAAATGCGAAAATGAGTTTATATATTTGTTTGTTACGCGTTCACGCTAAAAGAGCTGAAAGGATTTAAATGAAATTTGGCATATGGGTAGACCATGACCTGGGTTATTATAGAGGATACTTTGCGATCTATATTATAGAGGATATTTTGATCGATACTTATACGGGTGAAATCGCGGGGCGCAGCTAGTGTAAAATAAATATCATTTACTTAATGTAAATGCACAGTTAACCTATCTATGTCATCCTGCTAAACGGACATCTGGCGCCACAGAACTTAATTCCATCATCATCAAACAAAGCACTAACCTCATGGACGTGACGTTGATTTACATTGATCTCACCCACGAATTAGATTTCGAGTTCGCCAACCCTACCGTTAGGCCCGTACCTGACAGCGAATCGCAAATTATCGATACACCAGCCGATTGTTATTCTAAAATGACCTCACAGCGATGGCCATTGAATAAATATTTTTAATGGACATTACATCTAGACAAAAGCCCCTTAGTCATTGAACTATTATCTGGAGCCCCCGTTATAATCGGTCTTGTTAAACGATGGTTAATTCAAACTCTAACCACGTTCGCTAATAGCCCGTTAATCATGGTTTTATAAAACACCGATGTCTTCTTTTATGGGGTAGGCTGTAGCTTTAAGAATACGTGGTCTGGTGATATTCAATTGTTGAAACAATTTTTACCTTTCTATGACTTATTTATAGTAGCGCACGCAGGTCATTGTGCGTCATTCAATAAAAAAGTTGACCAAAAATAGACATATCAATTCTATTTAATAGACTGTACAGAAATAGATGGATACGAATTACGAACCCATAAATATGGCTGAGTATACCATATAGAGTTAAACAATGATTTAATCTGCTGGTTTCGATTAGCGTCAACAAGAGACTTTCAATGTTATAAGCTAGGTTATTGACACTGGTCTAGTCAGTTTGTTTTGTACCTAAGCTTGATTCATTTCTGTCCAAGTGATATGTTACCTTTATTATGACCACTACAGTAGTTTAGTGCCATTCAGGTTTGCAACGG
Organism: Fissipunctia ypsillon; assembly: GCA_947568875.1. Taxonomy (NCBI): domain Eukaryota; kingdom Metazoa; phylum Arthropoda; class Insecta; order Lepidoptera; family Noctuidae; genus Fissipunctia; species Fissipunctia ypsillon. Next base: position 4,592,659 of record OX387659.1, on the reverse strand, counting down.
ATCTATCGGTTTAGTACGGAGAGATTAGAATCAGTGGTTATATTGCTGCACATTTAATTGCAAAGCATATAATTTAACTTTGCTTGTATTTCGATCAAAATATCATATAATACCTAACTATAGTAAATCTAGAATTTAATCTTTCATAACCTATGAATATTAAAATTCTTAGTTAAAGTTCTAATTTGCGGGGAATGCATACCAATAATACCAACTATATTTTTAGGCACGTCCGTCCCAACTTTTAAACTTTATAGCTATTTGTGTTAACTGGAGTTAGTGTTTGAAGAGTTAATCTGGGTTTACGATGGCCCGCAACGAATTCGTTTGTTATAGTGCAACCTACCCAATGTTGCTAGCACATAATATTGTTAAAAGACTAACAGTATTCTAGATTCCTAGGCGAAATAGGTTTCTAAACGTTTAGTGTTTTCTTCCAGTGATAATGTGGAAAACTGTTCCTTTTGTCTGAGATCTTTGAAGACTGCAGTAGCTACTCAATAGCTGTCGCTATTAAGGCTCCTGCAAACAGGCGCGACACGCGAAACGAATCGCGTGCGACACAAAGGCACCGCTCGTCGCCCGACGCGCGGTGCCTTTGTGTCGCGTCGCATGTCAAGCCTGTTTGCAGGAGCCTTTATTTACAAATCTATACTAATATTATAAAGAGGTAAAATTGGTGAGTTTGTATATAGGGGGTAATCCTTGGAACTCCTGATCCGATTCCGAAAATTCTCTTACTAATGGGAAGCTACAATATTGACGAGTGTCATAGGATATATTATTTTATGTTAAAACATGTTTCACGCGGACGAACTCGCGGGCAGAAGCTATTAAAATCTATTTGTATGACAAAAAAGTTGACTATTTTCTTGGTTCCGTATTTACTGTTAAAACCGGCTACAGGCTATGTTCGATGATCAATGATTTGACAGTTTATAAAAACAAGCAGTTATAGTGTTCAGGGGGCCAACCACCACCTCTTAAAGCAGTATTATTTTAATGTAACTTCGGTGTGAGAAAGAGGTGGAGCTATACAAGACGTCTAGCTCCATCTCTTTCCCACACTGAAGTAATATTACAATAATACTGCTTTAAGAGGTGGTGGTCTAGCTCCCGTGCAGTTCTGTGACCTGGCCTGCCGTCTTTCTCTATCATCTAAACTAATATTGATAATATTGTAAAGAGGTAACGTTTTTTGGATATTTATAAGGGGTAATCTTTTGAAACACTGATCCGATTACAAAAAAAATATTTACCAATAGAAGGCTATACTATCACGTTTGACATAGGATACTATTTATTCCACAAAAATGCACGTCCCGTATCAAATGGGAATCTCCGTCCGGTAGAAGCCGCGGGGCACTGCTGCTAGTGTCTTTACAATACGACGATTTCATTATAATCATCATTATCACCTACTGCGGAGTATAGGCCTCCTCCCTTTTGTGCCATGCTTCCCTGGTCTGTGCGAGTCTCATCCAGGTCTTCCCCGCGATCTTCTGTAGGTTGTCCACCCACCCGGCCATTGGTCTACCAACGCTCCTTCTACCGTTTCTCGGCAGCCATTCCGTTAGGGCTCTGCTCCATCTGTCATCACCACATCTAGCCAAGTGTTCTGCCCACCTAAATCATCATCGCTTAGCCTTTTTCCCAACTATGTTGGGGTCGGCTTCCAGTCTAACCGGATGCAGCTGAATACCTGTATTTTACATGGAGCGACTGCCTATCTGACCTCTACAACCCAGTTACTGGGTAATCCGATATCCCTTGGCAAGACTGGTTGTCAGACCCGTAACGACTGTCAAAGATCTACAAATGACAGCCGGAACCAACGGCTTAACGTGCTTTCTGAGGTATGGAGGTGTCTCGGTATGTAATGGATGGATTTACACGGACTGACCTCGAAAGGCGTTACTTAACCTTGAAGATCGACCCGTGTGGCTATTACTATTTAGCCACGAGCACCTCACCTCACCTGCCCACCTAAATACGATTTGCCTATTCCTTAGTATCTGATTTTCTATGCCAAGATTAATCAATGTTGTTATTAACGATATTATCCTTGTTACAGACGGCATCGGAGCAGCGAGCGTCCGCCCCTGAGGAGATGCAGGCGCGGCATAGCATATTGTGGCACCTGCTTATAGACCTGCCTATATTATTGCTGGGTAAGTGTTTAACCTACTTGTTCAGCCGTGAATGCGACACGTCAGGCGTTTGAAGTTCCACTTTGTAGAACAACGTCTCTGTCAATCATACCTGTTTGACAATCCTCTCTAAAATTGGATGTGTCTTATTAGTAACATCCTTGTAAGTACAATATTCTACCGACGATTTTTATTATGATATTCGGGTTAATAAAACAATTGCCATTTTCACTTGGATTCGATTGTATTAATTTCTGAGAATTGTCATCCTTGTAAGACCTATAGGCAGCTAAAGTTTAGGCATTAATTGATTTTTTATCGGAATACTTCTGTTTTCATCATCTCAGCCGAAGATGTCCAGTGACGGACATAAGTCACCCGAAGGATCGCCACTACCAGTGGCACCTGCACTGTGGCAAAATAACCATGAACTCAATAGAACGTAATGCATCACCAGATCAAGGTGCAATAAACGTTAATCAAAATAATAATTACAAACAAACGCTCCATTGAAAACGATTATTACTGTGCATCGCACACGGCTCACTGCAGATTATAATTTTATGTGTTTATCGATTTTGTCTAGACTTTTCTTTCGATTTGTTTTTTGACATTCTATCGCGCGAAAACTCTTAATTATTTTTCTGAAATAAAAAGTAGCCTAAGTTACTCTTTATACCATCAGCTATCTGCCAGTGAAAGACCCGTCAAAATCGGTCCAGCCGTTTCGGAGATTAGCCGGAACAAACAGACAGACAGACCGACAGACAGATAAAACATTTTAAATTTTTTTTTTTTTTTTTTGTTATAAGTAATACACTTTAATATGCATCTAGTAAAAGTTGTTATTTTGACATTACAAACAGACACTTAAATTTTATTTTTTTGTATAGATGTTCAGGATCTATCACTTCTCTCTATTTTGACCACAGAACAGATATTATTAGAAGCCCAATTCCCGTAACTAAAAACGCACAAAATCTAGTCGTAATCTCATCTCGGCTACAGTCAAATGTCAAAAATGTAGGGAAATTATAGGTATTTTTGACATATCGATACTGAGGAGATGAGCTGTGAACGTTCTTAAAATTACGGGAATTGTCCTCGGTTCTGTGATTTTAACACTATCAGCACCAGCGGTCAGCTTCTCGGGTCTTAACACCTCTATAATTTTAAAATGATGGTGCTGGAATGCAAATTATTTAATACCCGGCCGTATAAGCTGCAGTTTAAGCTGCTCTAGGACCGTTTCCTCATCATGGCGATTCTATTATTTTACGACTTCTACGGTCCTGAATGTCTAACGGTATTAAGAGTTACCGTTTGAAGATGTATGGCCCATGGCTACGAGTGAACTAGTACCACTCTTGAGAACCGTATATTAATATACTCCATTTGTATATGTAATTAAATAAAGATAAACAAAAAAAAACATTGTATTTCTTATGATATCTATAGGAGGCAGAGTCAGTTTGACAACATCAGAATAAAATAGTCTTACTTTTATAACAGTTCTCATACTTCGCGAAGAAACAAGCCGACCGTCTTGCTAATTCCGGAAGGGTTATGTAGGGATTTTGCCTTTATCTATTATCTCGGTAAGCAGATGATTTGTCAGTTACACCAAGTTAACAAATAGAAAAACACTTCCTTATTCGCCTTTCAACGACATCATCATTCCTTAGGTATCCCAATTTATGAGGGTCGTCGTCACATGTCCCTTTCTTCCATTCTTCTCTATTAGTCGTCATCTCGATAGTCACCCCTTTTCTAGCCTTTCAACGACAACCAATTACTTTTATTCAACTTCCATGTTCGAAAGAGTTACCGTGGCTCTGGCACAGGCAACAGAAGGAACACGGGTGGGTTTTAGTCAGTAAAAGTCTGACACGCCTTTCCGCTCCGCCCAGAGCGGGAGAAGTCATTTGATGATTTCCCATCCAAAAAAAAAAAAAAAGGGTTGCCTAAAGCTCATTATATGTAAATTCATTGAATCTTTGATCTGCGTCAACACCTGTGATTCAGATAATTCATAGTTACTGACTAAACGATCACCATTCTGTCTACCAAGTCAGTTAATTGTCATAATTATCAGGGCTCCATGTTCTGTAATGGACGTCTACCGTTATTTATGTCGAGCAAATGACACTTTAACTTCCTTGTAACTAATTATACACCTTAAAATGTTAGGAGATAACTCTAGGCTTATCATACTTAACGGGCGCGCGTATTAGGCCAACCTCTTGATGGTAATATGTACCAACGCGGACATTTACAGTGAACCACTTTTCGACCTTATTGCTAAGGTGATAAGGTAGGAAATTAGTTCACCGCAAATGGCCGCGATGGTACCAAAGATTATGTATCAGAATGGATACTTAGCTCGGTATAGTTGTCAATTGGGTTTTTACAGTACCTATATGCACAACAAGAACTAATTATTACACAGGCTGGCCTATTTATTATATAGTAGTCCCAATTTTTTTTTGGGTCTAGAGGACAACCTAATGATTCATCTAAACGCAACATGCAACGGTGCCGTTTATGCATTGAAAACCGAGGCAGACATTTCGAAAACTTATTTCTCTTCATTTTGCTTTGTTATCATTTAGTAAATTATCTTTCTTTAACAAACTCCAGTGTATTTCTTTTAATAATTAAGCTAAAAAATATCACAACTTCTAATCTACTGATTTTCGCGGAACATAATATAGGATGTCATAGACCAAAAAAAAAAAATTTTGGACCACTATAAATGGGCCGCCTTGTATTTTTGCATAGATGGTTATTTTTTACACAGTTAAAGTCATGTTTAACGCAACAGCCAGAGAGGAGTTAATAAAACCTTCAGAATTTGAAAGCTCACCATCAAAGTTCAACATGTTCAAGTTCAGATCTTTTAATCAACCGACTTTTTTAGTACATGGGACTTTTCTGGCGAAATGTGAGTTTAGTATAGGGAACCCCTCTGCCGGCCATATAAGCCGTAGAATTGATGACCGTTGGGGTAGACGTGTTCTTGAGCGGAGACAGCAAATCGGCAAACGTAAGGTAGGACGCCCTCAGGCTAGGTGGAGCGACGATCTTCGCAGGGTGGCTGGTAGCAGCTGGATGAGAGTTGCCGAGAATCGAGCTGAATGGCGTGCAATTGGAGAGGCCTAGGTCCAGCAGTGGACTGCTGTAGGCTGATGATGATGATGACACTTCTGCATAACCCTTCGGGGATTACAGGCGTCATGTTATATTATGTGTACATATTTAACGGTTGATTAAAAGTTAATTGAACAAAGCAGGAAAAGTTACGCGGAAAAGGCATGTTTTCATTCATGTTCATTTGGTTAGAAATATACATTGACTGGGAAACACCGTTTACGACTACATTAAAGTCAGTTGGAACGTAAACCAGCGGTAGTGTCTACAGTTGCAGGATTTAAGTGTCTTTTCTGATGTCATCTGTGACGTCACAACATTAGTTGGATTTATAGTACCTACTTAAAGCAGGAAGATTTATTGGTTTTTAAAGATTGAAGACATGTCAAGAAATGTTTGTAAATAAATCCGTTTTACGTAAAAAGGCAGTTCTGAAAGACTTTTTATGGCTATTAAAGAATGGTGTCCGGTTATGCATATTCACTCTGCGATATATTTTATGTCTAATTATAAATACATACTTCCGGCCCACATCAGCAAAATGGGATTGCCGGAAATAGCTCAGCTAAAAACTAGGTCTACGGAAATGGTCAATTTATTTTGAAGTTTTAAAACTAAATTGTTGTAAAGATTCGATACGCTCTACATGCAGACAAAATTCGATATTTTTTAAATAAATTATAATGCACTGTACTTAAAAATTATAGGTTTAGTAAGTAACTTTCAATTTAATTATAAAACCTAGTTCACAATCCAAACATACATTTTCAATTTATAAAGCCTAGTTCTCACGTCTCTATTACAGCGTCGGACTAACGGGTCAGCGTGTTGTGGGAACCGCTTTTTGTCCGACTGTCAGACCACGGCCTTAACTGGCTCAGAATTCGGATTATCGGACATGGTATACCGATAATTGCCGATTAATGCGATATAAATATCCGTGTGGTGTCTAATGGTGCTATAAAAGAGCTATAGCGTACCGAAAGAGTTATGGGTTTTGGAACTGGTTTGGAACTGACGACTTATGACGTCGTTATGGTTAGTTTTAAAGCGCGGATTCGCCTTTCTATGTGTATAGTTCCAGTGATTAACATAGGAATCGTCTTTAAATCAGCTGAATCTGCAGCATCACTAATCTGTACTCTGAAGAACTGGGCAGTTGTCTTGAATTCCTTATCAGCCTAACCTTTCCCCAACTACGCTGGTGTCCGCTTTTCTGTTTAACTCATTTGCGAGTAATAGAAATATCTTTAAACTAGAGAATATAGGCAATTCAACTCTAAACTCTAAAGAAAGATGAAAAAAATGAAAAATGGTTTATTATTTTAACAAGTAAACCTTAACAACTAGTGATTGGAGCCTCCTTTTAAGCAAATAAACCTGTGTTTGGAGATTCCCCTCTTCCATAACTTCACTAAGTATCATTTACTTGTTTTATGCAATGTAGGTAGGTACTAAAGGAAATAATAATACAAAAAAAAATTAAAAATTAAAGAGAGAATTAAAGCTAAACATGAGCATGCACGCAGGCATGCGAGTGTGTGAGTGAGAGTGAGAGTGTGTGAATGCGAGTGTGATGTGACCACGAATGAATCAGAGTGTATGAGTGAGGTTATGAATGAATGGTGCAGGGATTAGGAGTAGGGTTATACTTTATTCTAAACCTTACGCCAGATAACGTGGAATAAAAGTCGTTGACGCCTTCTACCAATGTATTCAAAACGATACGAAAAAATGTTAAGGCAGTGTCGCTAACATGATCAAAACAAACGTATCGCGGTACGAGGCGTCCTTGACGCGTGCACGTGGCGTTTTTTTTGTTTGCATTTAAGTTTCGAGACTTTTTAGTAAAAGTGGGGTTAATGACTTTTATTCCACCCTTATCTGGCGTGAGGTATAGCAGCGCCTCCGTGTCGTCATAGGTTAGTGGTTTTTTCCAATTAGTTAATTTTTTTTTTACATTCATTTAATTTCTTATTTGTATACATAAATCTCTTTGTTATTAATCTATTGTATAGCTGAGCTGAGCGTTTTTTGTATTGTATACGAGCGATCTTGGTTTTAATTTATCTGTATAAATGAAAAGATATAATGATATTATATCTTTCTTCTTTTCAAGGTTAAGCTGGGTTCAAAAGATATTCTCTAATATTCTAAAGTAATCTTCTTGTTTGGAAAGAGGAAGTCAGGGATCGCTAGAGATCGAAAATGGAGATAGGTTGTGCAAGTGTGACAAGAAGCAGAGTAGAGCAAGCATATCAATCTTCTTTGATATTTTTTTGGATATGAAGAGAAAATAGTGTTGTGCCGGCCCCAAATATCATGGGAAAAGGGCAGGACGGTGAGCCCTGGTCCAGGCCATGGTACGGAGCGAGAGTAAATGGGAAGCCATCACCTCCTTCTGTGAGGCAGTAATGCTCGCGAAGGAGGAGGCGGAACGCGTGAGGGAGAGGCATAATTTGCGCCCTCACACCCCTAGTCGCCGCAGGAGACGCCCTGGGCGTCGGGAATTGGCATCCGATTCCCGGCCACCGTAGGCGCGGGCTTGCGGACGGCGAGCAATGGGTAGCTTGCCGTCCGGTAAGCACCAGGCCCGAGTCGACGGCGCGTTGTGTTCCACGCGCGCCTCAAAGAGATGTCAGGAACACGGGTGGGTTTTAGTCAGTAAAAGTCTGACACGCCCTCCCGCTCCGCCCAGAGCGGGAGAAGTCATTTGATGATTTCCCATCCACAAAAAAAAAAGCACCATTGAAGGGGTCCGCTAGGGCCGATGCCAGCCAGGGTTGCGGGATGTTCGAAAGAGTTACCGTGGCCCCGGCACAGATAACTGAAGGAACACGGGTGGGTTTTAGTCAGTAAAAGTCTGACACGCCCTCCGGCTCCGCCCAGAGCGATCATTTGATGATTTCCCATCCAAAAAAAAAGGCAGGAAGGTGATGATGATAAATAGGTATATAAAAATATATATATTGAATACATTCTGCGTCATTGACTTCTCAGATATCTAATCCCTTTACGGCCGATCATAATAACTTATTTTCAATAAAAGACAGATCGCTATTGATTGATGGTAGACAATACGTGTCAGGCCGGTAAGATTCCATAATCTCTTACAGATTATTGGGACGTTAAAACCATAGATAGATAGGTTGTTCTATCTCTAGTATGCCAAAACTAGTGATAGATAGGTTATTGGTTTCGGCCGTTAGTTATTGCTTACCTAATTCGAAAGGGATCAAATGAAACAAAGCCGTAACTTTGTGCCTATCAACTCGATTTGGGTGCAGTCGGCTATTTAACGTTACGTGTCGTGTGGGTACAGCCTTGTCATTTGATAATCAATCAAATCAATGAGCAATGACTTGCAAGGTTTCCCTTTGGTTAAAAAGGAACATAAACAAATGTGTATTGTTTACATTAGGACAAAAGGTTAGGATTAAAAAGTATGGATGTGACTTAACTGGGGTTGATTTGACATCATGTCTCAACTTCGGTGCCACCATCGAGTACAAAGTCCAAACTGCGGCCAAGAAACTGGGCATCCTAAATAGGGAGAAGCGATACTTTACGCCTGGACAGCTTTTAACTCTCTACAAAGCGCAAGTCCGATCCTGCGTGGAGTATTGCAGCCACCTTTGGGATGGCTCAGCCAACGCAGAGCTAAGAGGCTCATTGGTGACGTAAGACTGGTGGATGCCAAGCTTCACAGCTTGGCTCATCACCGCAAGGTTGCCTGCTTGTCGGTCTTCTACAGATTATACTTCGGGGAGTGTGCTCAAGAACTCCACGACCTCATTCCGGAGGCCTCCTTCTACCATCGGACATCTAGACGCACTGCAGGTGACCATCCTTACCTAGTTGCTATGCCACAATTCGCACTAAGCGTTTCTAAATATCTTTTGTGATGTGCACAGCAAAGGAGTGGAACTCTCTGCCTGCGTCTGTTTCCGAACGCATACAATCCCGATCTCTTCAAAGTGAGAGTGAACAGGCTTCTTCTGGGTAAGCTCGCTCCATAGTCGACTTTGTCTCTGTCATCTCTGACCTACATTAGAGTCAAGAGCAAACCTACCTCAAATAAAAAAAAAAATAAAAAAAATTGTCATTTGTCAAACCAGCCCAAGATTAAGGTTTTAATGAAGATCAAGGATACTTACGATGACGTGTCAAAAATATTTGCTAGTCTTGGCAGCAAAGAGGTAGCGGATTCAGTCTTTGGAAGTTATGATGATGAACCTTGAATAATCGAAGGTATTGTAATTTTAAAAACCAGTAATGTAGCGTTGGAAAAGTAGAAACTTTTCTCGATGTTCCACTTTTTCTTAGGAACTACGAAAAAGACTTACTTTTGTCAAATAACTAGAAATACTGATTACTGATTTACACTAGGTCCTTACATAAAATACCTTTCTTTTTGTCTATGTCAGCCTAAGGTTAATAAACTACGCACAATTTTTAAAACAAATACTAAATATTTCATCATCAATCTAGTTGAATCAAATTACTCGAAGTCATCGAAGTGTTTTAGTAAACAAACACGCGCCGTGAGAACTCGAGTGCAGTCTCAACCAGTGGTTCTCAACCTGTTGACAGTTGTTCGCCTATTTTCCGTGGTACTTAGAACTTTTGTATGTGACTATCAGTAATCGGAATAGGTAGTGCTAATTTGCCTAAATTTCGAGGAAGGAAGTAACATAGAGTAGATAATACCTCCTCTAAAATCCCGGAATAATTTTAATGACGTTTAAAGCTTGGATTTAAAAACCACGAATTATTTATTGGACTTTATTTATAGATAGATAGATAGAATACTCTTTACTATGTAGGTACACCATAAAAATAACAGATATAAATGTGTGTGCGGGTGTGTGTGTGTATAACCCTAAAAAATGTTATGATTTTTCAAATCAATAATTTGTAACTACAACTAAAGTCCAATAAATAATTTGTGGTTTTTAAATTCCGGAATTTAAACGTCATTAAAATTATTCCGGGATTTTACAGGAGGTATTATCCACTCTATGTTACTTACTCCCTTGAAGTTTAGGCAAATTAGCACTACCTATTCCGATCATTGGTGACTATGCTTTATCCAATGTTGTTTCTAATCTGCGGGGCAATTGCGTAATATACTTACAGTAGGAATCTGTTTCATTTTGATAGTTCAATAACATTAATTGCGTTATTTACGTTGTTGATCAGACAAAGTCGAACATATGAAGCAAAGAGTTAGCAATATGCTTCAAAATTATTCAGATTGTGATTGACAGTATGCTACGCAATTAGGGTGCTGCATCGGTATTATACAATGGACTGCGATCGACAAACAGTACACGTTCAATGAATGACATTTCATTTTTTATGCTGTAAGTGTCACTACGTCGTCACTGCTATTTCCAATTAGAAGCAGCGGTTTCAGTTTGTTACATACATGACATTTCTTAGCGTTTCAACATGCTTAAAAAAAGAAAAAGTTTAAGAATCACTGTCCTTAACTATAAAGTTACAGTTTCGTGTAACACACACATGTGAGGGTGCATTCTACACGTGTTGTATAATGAGAGAGAGAGAGCATTGTTTTTGAACTCATCGCTGTGAAAGAATGTCAACATCATTGTAGGTACAACCAGAGCCCTCGTGATCTTCATGTCTTGTGATTCTTTGAAGTACCTAAATATTGTCGTTTATGAATCAATAAAACTTATCTAAACTTAGACCACAGGGGTTTTGTTTAAAAGGAGCTTAGTTTACAAGTACGGAAGTGTAGTTGAAGCAAAATTATGTTGTGCTCAATGTAAATTTAGGGTTTGTGGCTCTAAGAAAAAGGTGGTTTATTCTGCTTACTTCTGTTTTACTCACAGGTTAGGTCACTTCTGTGGACTAAGTTATGAAAACAGGATATTGTTTATGATACTGCTGACGTAAGACAGTAGACTATACGTACCTAAATAATAATGTAATTGAAAAATTACGCCATTCAATTGTGCAGGTACCATCACGGACGTTTGCGGTGAACCTTATTACCTTTAAAGTAATTAAGTTCGAAAAGTAGTTCACCGCAAGTGTCCGCGATGGTACCTCAGTAATAGAAATGGTTTTCAATATTTATTTATTTCTTTTTTGTTTCTTTACCAACAAGCTGCAGTAGGACGGTAAATTCCTCATAATCATCACGATTGTCTCAACCACTTCTCACACAACTACCATATTTGTTCAACTCCGTACACACGTCACAGGCTATTTGTCTTTGCGTCTAACGAATATATTCACGCTATTTCTATTTTTTTCTAAAGTTACTTGCTAGCTGGGTGGTCAGGAGTGACATGCGATACCTGACACTGTTGACACAGCGGTGACATTGCCTTGACACCAGTCACGAGGTATGGTCGCCCACACAAGTGCATTTAGGTACCAATAATGTCATAGTAGGTACTTATCATGACATTTTTTGTATTTTTTTCGTTTTTTAAAAAAGGAGTCGAAACAGATGGCTATTTTATTAATTTAAAAATTAATTTTAAATTGCTTTAGAAATAATTTTACTTAAATCGTTTAATTGCTTTAGTTTAAATAATTGCATACACCGTTTAAATACGGCTTTAAATATTAATTCACTGCTATAGTAATATTAAGATACTGTTACTGATTTGGAATTAATTTATTCTGCGGCCAACAAAATAATTAAAATCATAAATCGTTATCTGAAAATAATAATCAAAATGATTTTATAACCCGACTTTGTAACGTCTTGTTGCGTAAGACTAATTAACTTTACGTAGATTAGTAAATAATAATAATATAAAATGCCATAATTTTATAGCTTTGATAATATTTACTGACAAGCACGCATTGTTTTTATTAGGTACAGATCATTGATCAACGGTCAGGTAAATATTAGGATAATATTAATTACATATCTTAATTTTATTATTATTGTGTGCAACTGTAAAATTAGATAGGTAGTCTTCTCACCTGATGGACAAAAACAAAACATAAACATCAACGTCTGTCTTCCCCGAAGGGTTAGGCAGACGTGTATGTACTATGTACCTAATACTACCCCCACATTTCACCACTTATGTTTAAGACTCTTGTGATAGGGGGCGAACCTAATGCCACACCACTTATGTTTAAGACTCTTGTGATAGGGGGCGAACCTAATGCCACACCACTTATGTTTAAGACTCTTGTGATAGGGGGCGAACCTAATGCCATGAACCGGGCACAATTCCAGACTCCGGGCTGCTACTGAGAAAATCCAGATCGAAAAATCGAATAACACTTTTCCCGACCCGGGAATCGTACCCAGGACCTCATGCTCAGCAGTAGCGCTTGCGATCACAAGACCAACGAAGCCGTCAAAAATTGGAATGTAAAATTATATAATAAAAGGAAACCTAAAAGTTATCTCTCTGGTCTTTGACCCCCATGATTCTAAGATGTTTACAACCACACATCTATAACTTTCAAGTAGCGCAGTTCTTTCGATGCTTTGTTAAACCCTTTAACAGAAAATGAATCGAACGTTCAATACAATAAATTAATTAACTCTTAACTCCGTTCCAATTTATAAATTCCTTTTGATTCAACTAAAATTAACGGTTCAACCTCGATTCTCTAAAATTAATATAGCCACATACCTACATAAATAACATAACTATGTCGAGAAAATTCTCTAAAACTATAAAGTACCTTATAACAGGCAAGACCGGTGTTAAATGACGAATTTTAATGCATTTTTGTTCAAGGATTTTCTTTAAAAGCCCTTTTAGATGTTTTTAAAGAATATACCATGTACTTAACGTTGTATAGAGGCACGATATAGGGGCATGAGGAATAGGGTGTTAAGTTCACTCATCCTCCATAGAAAAGGGAGAATCCTCCGTCCAGACGGGTGTTGTGTCTGGTGGGCTACTGCCAGACGGTTGATGTCGGGATGTTGTATATATGCTAGTCGCGCGGTAAACTCTGATTGCGCGATGCAGGATTTTGCGTGACGTCAGTGTGACGCGTTCCATTGTGGCGATGTAGCTATGCCGCTACAGTTGTTTACCTTATGGTTTTATTGACCTAATTCTTCTCAAGATGGGTGTAGAAGTAGTATATTCATACTATTTCCCGTTACGGTGTGGGCAGATCTAAATGGCGACACGATTTGTCTTAGTGGTGTCCCAAAAGCCGAAGTGTCATTGAATTAATTTATAAGTTTGTATTTGTTTATTATTTAATGAAACTAATGAAAAGAGATATTCTTTTTAAAAAATAAGATGCATTGTTTTTGATTCACTCTCGAATTGATTGTTGCAGATTTTTTGCTTAACAATCTTCTTGTTTTGGACTGCGAGCTACTTGTACCTATACTAGTTCGTCAAGTAACTTTGTACTACCTAGTTTTATCCACTTATAGGATACAAAGACTTAAAAATTCATGATTAACTACACTGCACCATGCAATTAATAAATAAAACAAAAAAAAAACTTTTAAAGCGCCTTTGCCAGTGACTGTACAACGAAGCTACTCACGCATTTAAATAAAGCCCTGTGTACAAGTGCGTACACAATGTTATCAGCCACTTTATCGGACACGTAACATCCGATAGCCGATCTACAATAATGTCAGTATTTTTTTCTCTTGAACTTACAAGTACAATGTCAATGATATCGATATCTACTTGCTCGAGAAAAAAACTTTGTGGTAGATTGGTATCATCCGAATCATCGTGCCTGAACATTTTTAACACGCTCATGGGATATTGTATATTGTCAGAAAGCATTCTTTGTCTCGAAAGGGAAATGGAATACTCTTTGCTTCACTAAAATTTAGTATAGAATTTACGGGGTTCATGATTCATTCAATCTGATCATTTTAGTTGCTTTAGATTTTACTCTCATTTAACTTCCTACTGTTGAATATATTACACTGAAAGTACAGACTAGACAGACTAGTTAATAAAACTGGATAAGGCTAATAAGGCCCTTTGTACACGGTACGACTTCTGAACGGTACGGCGTATAAACCGCGCCGTAAAAAAAAGGTGTCTGTAAACAAGCTTCCATAGTGATCGATAAAACATTGACGACCGTGCCTACACACGGCGAATAAACCGTAGTTTTTCACGGCAAGAGAAACGTGTGTGTACAAAGGACGTAAGTTACGTGACAGTACAAGCAGCAATATAGATAATAATTATAGAGATATAAATCAAGGATTAGCCCTCACCGTAGTCACCGTACTTACGTCGCGCGAGAAGTGTCCCTCCTGACCTGAGCGACGTCGCACACTCCGATTCAGTTGCTCATTCGTCACAATTCGTGACACATTGGAGTAACTTTCTTGTTTGTAATACAAACAGCTGTATAAAAATGCCCTCTTGTGCCTTCAAGAAACCAATAATTCATAAAATTCAACTAGAGCTAAAGGTATTTAAGTACCTATACGTTCCATGTGTAAGTATATTTTATTCAAATTAATTACGATTTCGAAAATAAATGTTTTGACCGATGATGACTTCAAACAAAAATTACGTTCCCATAACAACGACCGATAATGTAATGGAACGTTGTCAAAAAAAAGATGTATGTGTTGTGTGATGACAACATGATTATCTTTTAGCGCGGTAGGGCACATCTATCGATAGAAATCATTGAGATAATTAATTATAACTAAATACTTAGTTCATGCTCTATCCTATCCATCATTGCCAGTCTTCCTCGTCGTGTCGATGGCACGACAGTGTATTCAATTTTGTTGCGCCAATACTTCGCCACTTCCACGGCATCGTCGTTGGCAGCGCAGACGTCGCTATAGCTGCATTTTTTAGAAAGGAGGACAGGAGGAGGGCATAGTTTGCGCCACAGTGAATTAACCCTTCATTACATGCATGCCAGTTAAACTGCCGTATCCTAACACTTCAAAATTGCTATATTTTCTAAAAAAAATAATATAAAGAGTTGAAGTTGTTTATTTGTTTTAAGAGGTTATCTGTGGAAGTAGGTACAGATCCGATTAAAAAGAATCTTCCACGGATGCAGTCGCAGTGCAAAAGGAAATATCCCTGTAAAAGATACTGATATCAACAAAGCCATAGGAACCATGCATGTATACGTTTCCTCAATCACCATACTAACCCATATCAGTAAACTGGAATAGGCTACATCCACGTAAACTTTACGACAGGATGATGTGCTGTCCACTGTACAGGAGTCCGATTTTATAGCCGGGTGCCCGACTTTATAGCTGGGTTGCGACAGTCGTAACTGCAGTTCTGGCCATTTTATTTTTATTTTTGGGCAATGGCATCTCGCAGGTCAACCGACGAGCCCCAGTGCAGCCCGAGTGCCTCAATAAATTAAGGCCTCCAGCTAGAGCATAAAACTTATAAACTAAGCGACCACTCGCTAAGGGCAGCGCCTGTGGGATACGGAACTACAGACCTCGGCTTAGGGCCTCGCTGGGGAAGGCAACATAGGACAAGCTGGATCGGATTTATATTATTTTGAAACGAATTTAAAGTTACAGGCTCAGCGCTACGGGCTGGCTCGAGTAAGGGTTGGAGCGGGACAGTTCTGGCCTTATTTATTAACTCTTTTATACCGGGTGTTGATGGAAGTGACCGCTACGGTTGTGTTGCAAGAGGGCAGGTAAAAAGGGGTTATTGGAACTTGGTGATTGGATGGCGACTAACTAAAGATGTCTACCATGTATATTCCTTTGTACTGTGTAGGAATTGTTGAAAATGAAATGGGACTATTAGGACTCGTGGTCCTATCATCAATTTATTTAGCTAGAAACATGACAATATAATAAAATGGGTTCATTGGCAGAGTGTTTGGCTTTCGATGAACTGAGAAGCAAGTGTGAAATCTGCACGAAATAAGTGGCCTTTAGATCATTTTATTCTTCCTTGCGAATGATAGAAAACACTTCGTTCTGAAGAAAGCACAGGAAATAAATACTCAATCATTTATTACATTCCGCAATGTGTACTTAGGTGGCAACCATAATGGATCCTGTCGGGCACAGAAAAATGTAACTCCTTGGGTCAACATTTTCTTCAGAATGTACAATATTATCTTTTACCATAGCTTTGGTTACAATTTGTGTGTCTTTAACTATGATTTCCGACACCGAAATCGACTTTGATGAAATCATAATGCGCAGTAGGTTTTGCCACTCATCAGGTGACAGTTGCTAGGCGCCCTACCGGAAACTCTCCATAATCATGAATGAATGTGCGCCTGCGCTTGCTAATCGTTTGCTTGCCTAAACGGTCAGCCATTGAGCAAAAGGGATAGGTAGTTCCTTCATATAGGCAGGGAAAATTATAGGAGATACTTAGAAAAGAAAAGTTGTATGTATCATGATCATAATGACAACGTGATTCATGAAATCATGACAATAATTATGTTTAAATGGCGATTCATAAAATGTCTCTTGTATTTTTCGAACAATCGGTTGTTTGGCCCAAAACACGGAATCACCCGTCTGGTGGGACTGTTTTTCGTTACTAGAAAGTTACTTCTGTTTTCGCGCCATCATGCGTCAGTTGTAAATGTCAGTGTCAAAACTACAGATACAAAAGCATGGAATTAGTATGTACTATATTACAGAAGTGAGTTTGATAGCTAATTTTGACTGAAAGTGAATAAACGGCTATAGGGTGATTAATATGCGCAGTAATTTAGAATCAAAACCTTAAATACATTATCGCCTTGAGTCATCTTGTTACTCGTTGTCCTTATAAAGTTCTCTAACGATATACATAAATATCTTTTAATCCTACTTTAATTTAACTGTTTATGGGAAAATTACAAGAGCCACCATTTGTAAAGTTTTAATGTGTTTATGCAGATTATTCTAAGCCTTTATTTATTAGATCTGCGGGGTGATTGCGAAACACAAATCATTTTGACAGTTCAACAACATTCGTCGCGTTATTTACGTTGTTGAGCAGACGAATCTTTCAAACCTAGGAATTTTCTTCAAAATCCTTCGGATTGCGATTGAAAGTATGACTCAAAAAAAAACAAATTAAATTTTTCAAAGTTTAACAAATTTTTGCTGTTTTTCACGCAATTGGGGTGTTGCTTTGACGCAGTTTACAAATAATTCAATCAATGCATGTAGGTATAGTCTGCTAACAGGTTTTTAATTGTACGTGCGTGTGTCCACACCCTTATACCAATACCTACATTTTTTTTCTTACTTTTCGATGACGTCTGCATTGATGGACTTGGTACCTTTTGAGAGAGAATGACGTCATTATTTTCTCTATAAGAATATTTTATCGCAGTGTGAACGTTTCTTATCGTCTACGCGATATCCGGCCTAATGTTATAGTGTGGAACGAGCCTTTGTGATGCAGCTACTGCAGTCCCATACAAGGATTCCCCTATTGGTAGGAGTACTCAATAATAATGGCACCATTGAACTGCTAATTAATAATTGCAATAAAAAAAAAAAACTGTGAAAATTGCGGGATCTTCGGGACCGCGAAATTGGTCACTGAAAAGACCATGTTCAGCATTGAGAATCTCCTAAATACACATCTCATTAAAATCGTCCACAATATCCTAATTTCAACACTTCAATACTCCTTATTTGTGTCAATTTTATTTAATTGCCACGATTAGGATTCCCCAATCGGTCATTAACCTTGTTTACGCCATATTGCAAAAAACAAAAATTACATTTCATTGCCTAAACACCTGTACCTATTTGCAAATACAATTCCAACAATACGGTGCCGTTATAATAATTCCTCGAAAAGAGACGTACCTAAGTGCATTTAGATTGTATTGATATAACCACCTCTTCTAGACCATCACGGACATTTGCGGTGAACTACTTTTCAACCTTATTACCTTTGTAATAAAGCCGATTTTGAGCATGAAGTTTAGTTATCTTATTAGCATGTGATTTTACCGACTGTGGACATGGAAGGAGGGTAATGCATATGTGTAGGAGTCTTTATTCGTGTAAGTTTTACTAGAATAAAACAAAAATGGAATTGGATCAAACCGAACAACATAATTCGTTACTATGCATAAAAGGCATTTTAGAACGTAAACAAATGGTCTTAGCAATAAAATGATCATAATAATTATATTCGTTCAGGAACACAGATCAGATTGGACTGGTATGTCGAAACCTAGCTCAAGGCATGCTAATATTATACTACCTACTATTTACTTAAGACGGAAATCAGACAAGAACACTGCATGTTGCAAAACTTACTAAGACAGGAATTATAAATTATATGTCCAAGTTAATATTATTTATTAGAAAGATGGAAATTATGGCTGTATTTGCAGAGATTTGTAATAATCAACTTCTATAATAAATCTAGTAACTCGTGATTTGCAAGACCTCCCGGTTTCTCGAAGATTGTACAAGACTTTGATTTAAATCTGCTGTTAAATGTAATGTAAGCTTATGCTTTAACTATACAGGGTGTAAGGGACAGCCCTCCGCAGACTGATGGGGTGAATTCAGTATATCATGCTAAGATGACCGGTACATTATTTCAGGAACGTTATGGGTATCCCAATAGACCTGATTTGTTTTATTACCTCAAACGCAATATATCGTTACCGTGGCAAAACACGCGTAGCGAACGGCAGCGCACGAGTATTTATTTCAACATCCATTGCTGATTTTTTGATTTTGGTTGTTTTATTAAGAAAAATTAAAATTTTCCTGAGAATATTTCCGGTGGAATATGATTCAAAATGAGTAGCTGTATGCACCCTGTTAGTTTGCAGAGGGCTGTTCCTTACACCCTGTAGTTTGACCGATACCGCTGTACCGCGCATTAGGTATGTGCGCGGTGAGAGGGGGGGGGGGGGGGGGGGGCAGTGCAGGTCGCTCATTCGTCAACGCTCACGGCGCCCGCCCCCAGCGGTACCGCGGTATCAGTCAAACTATAAACGAGATTATTACCATTCATTAAGTTGCCATAATGTGATTTGACTATCATTTGACTACCGACACAAGACTCCTAATTGGACAGGTTTTTAAAAACGACGGTAAGTTATTACCACTTAAGTACTTTACTCACCTGGTGTTCAGAACCATCAAAAATTAGGTACTCTCAATTCGCCACCATATTTAATCAGCAAATGGAATGGATGACTGAGGAGCTCGTGGCTAAGTAATAACAACCGCATGGGTCGATCCATCAGGTTAAGCTACGCTTGCCGGGGTTGGTCCGTGGATGGGTGACCATCTTTACATACCGAGACTCCTCCGTGCCTCGGAAAGCACGTTAAGCCGTTGGTCCCGGCTGTCATTCGTGGATCTTTGACAGTCGTTACGGGTCGTCAGAAGCCCGAAAGTCTGACCACCAGTCTTACCAAGGGGTATCGTATTACCCAGTTACTGGGTTGTGGAGGTTAGATAGGCAGTCGCTCCATGTAAAATACTGGTATTCAGCTGCATCCGGTTAGACTGGAAGCCGACCCCAATATAGTTGGGAAAAGGCTAGGCAGATGATGAAATGGAATGGATGACTGCGTTCCTCAACTTGCATCTTTCTTGTGTCCACAGCTTTTTCCTCTTTCTTTTTATCATCATCCTCCTACTCTTATCCCCATTTATTATTTTGGATCGGCGCAGAATATCTTCTTCTACCATACTTCTCTATCAGCCATCAGAACTCATCCCATCTTTTCGGACCATATCATCTTCCACAATATCTAAACACTGTTTTTTTGCCTTTATTAATGAGTCTGAGACGTATTTTTATTAATGAGTAAAAAATAAAACCTTCCAACCAAATCGTAAAAGCTAGTCTAGAACTCCAGCGGGGTCATTTCCTAACACAAACAATGCCAATGCGTTTCATATTGACAGCTCAGCCATGTTCATTGCGTTATTTAAGTTTCAGCAAACGAATTTTTCAAACTTACATAATATGAAGCAATGGTTTGGGAATTTTCTTCAAAACTCTCGGATTGCAATTGAAAGTGTGTTAAGGCTCTTGCAAACAGGCGCGACACGCGACCTGTACCCTAATTGCGTAACACACTATCAATCAGAATCTGAATCATTTTGAAGCATATTGCTAATACATTGCTTCTTAAGTTCGAAAAATTTGTTTATTCAACAACGTAAATAGCGCAATGAATGTTGTTGAACTGTCAAAATGATACCGATTCCTACTGTAAGTATGTTACGTAATTGCCCCGCTGAATCGCGATGCGACACAAAGGCACCGCTCGTCGCGCGACACTCGGGCCTTTGTATCGGCGTCGCGTGTCGCGCCTTTACGCATTAGTGTGCAGGATAAAGCGGGTTGCAGACCAAAAGCTAAGCTAAGTTAGTTTAGCTTAGCTCGCATGGCTGAGGTAATTTTTCATACTTATGTCATAGTTTGCGGTCTGCACACAAGTATGAAAAACTACGCCAGCTATGTGAGCTAAGCTAAACTATCTTAGCTTAGCTCTTGGTCTGCAACCGGCTTAAATCTTAGCTTAGCTTCAAGAACTTACATTTACTTTAAAAGTAGGTACATCGAACTCCACCTGTTCATTGTTATTCATAAGGTTCTTGTTCATTAAAACATGAAACATTGTTGAAAGGCTTAGCCTGCAGCGGAACAAGCATTGTTGAGTTATTACCAAAGATGTAGTAAGTACAGACAAGCTTAGGGCGTTGTGCCCTAACTAGATTCATGATTATAATCATTGTTTTCAACATAAATCCTGCTACTAATATAATAATACACAGGATAACAATAAATCTATTGTTAATATAGATCATAGAAATTACAAAGAGTATTTTATGATTACAGCAGAAATAACTGAACAGTGAAAATAAATAGCAGCCCGGAGTCTGGATTTGTGCCCGGTAGATGGCATTAGGCTCGCCCCCTATTACATGGGACTTAAACATAACTGGCGAAATGTGGGTGTACTATAGGTACACCTCTGCATTTCCCCTCGGGGATTACAGGCGTGATATAATGTTATGTTGTTAGTAGATTTTAACCACAATAATGAAACATTTGAGACAACGACGCGACGATTTTAAAATATCGATAAAAATCAACATCCTTCACATGCAGGAAGTGACAGTGGATATCCATAAACAATATCTGCCCAACTATCGATTAAATTGAGGATGTTTAAAATCATAATCGTAAAGTATGCGTGCCAATAAGTTACAAAAAGTAAAATAAAAATAGAGTCGAAATGAAATTCATAACCCGAAATTCAGCCTAATTGGAAGATCTAATCTATCAGTAGGCATCAGAGCCGCTGTCCAATGTTTATAAAAAAAAAGGTATGTTCTTTATTTAAATTTTCGAGATAATTAGACAGTACAGTGTAAAAATAAAAATGATATGGAAATGTTATTCGATCGGGCCGACGACATATCGTTCAAAAACATGATGCCATAATATAATTTATCTCACTTTCACTAATTTAATGATAATGATATTGTAAAAAACTATAACACGGATTTACGCAATGGTATAAATATCAAATCCAGCCTGGTCCTAGGGAACTAGATGCTTTTTCCGAAACTTCGAAATTCTTGAAGGAATTATTAACACACTATTAAATTTAGTTTCGCTCTGGTTCCTCTTCAAAATATTACAAAGTTTAAATTAAATTCCACGATTGAAAATACCGTAATCTTCCAAAATTATTTTCAAAGAAAATTACCTGATTATTATGATTATTTGCAAGTTGCAACATTCATAGATGCAGTTTTATTCACTAGGTATTGATACCTTTTAACTTTATCCATTCCAAAGTCGTCTTAGGGCGGATTTAACCAAAGTCAGATAACTTTTATCCGCGGATTAAAATTGACGTCTGACAGTTTTTGTATGAAAATTCTGTCAAAAATTAAAAATTTCTTCGCTGGATTAAACTTATACTACGTATAAAAGTTTGGTCGAATTCACCCTTGGACTTATTGACCAATATCCCGACACAACTCAAGAATCATGGCCAAGAACCTTCCAGAATCCATTTCAAGTACAAAGCTACAGTTCTAAATCCAACTCAAATAGTTCTAAACCTAGCTGTCTATGTGCAATGACCCCAAAGTCGCTAATTACTCTGAACGACGCGCTACCAACGTAACACTACCGTCGCATACACCTTATGTCTTCGTAATAAGGTAGATATTTGTGACGGTGAGGGAGGATGTAAGTTGGTGTACCAGAATAAGGTCAGTGGATGCAGTATGCTAATTTAATAAAAACGGTGTTGTTTTATGTCTGTATGTTTGTATACTTTGTATGTGTGAATGGTCTTTGTGCAGCCCAAAATTAGTTATGCGGTCTAATAATTTTTATGGAGCCTGTAATGCAGAGTTGTGAAGTGTATAATGTATTTTTTTTTTTTGGAAAGTTTATTTTTCTGCTAAATGTAAAACAGGGCTTGTTTCAAAAGTTCTTTTTTATCGCTTAAACTAAAGATGTTTTGTCGTAAAAAGACGTTTTCAAACTAACTTCTCAATAGGCTCATAAGTATCTTAAAGTTAATTCCATATTTTTACTAATAAGTATCAAAAGATTCGACTACTTATTCCTTGTAACTATCCAACAAGAACAGATTAGTTACCAGAAGGGCTTTCTTATTATAAAAACCTTATGCAAATGATCATGCGACGGGACACAAACTGTCAATTCACAGGAAACGACTAATGTCCGCCAGTTTTTCAGACTGGCAACCCTTGCAATAAGAACTTATTGCAATATTACGTGTATATTTCTCGCATGCAACACTGCGCAACACGCGATGTGACCGTTATATAAATGAAAAACAAATTGTTTAGAGAAAGAAAACATTGTACTTGTTAGTTAATGTTTTCTTAAAATATAATGACATAGTGTTGTAGCCAGCCAGGTCAAAGTTCTTAACCTGTTTTAAGTGGTCTTAGGTATAAGCGTAGCAGTTTCCGTTCTTAATTATTAGTACTGCCAACCTGAAATGGACCTAACTGCATGGAAAATCGCAAAGATACCCCACTTAAAATAAAAAAGGTAACATACATTTTTGATCAGCTAGATTGATCACTGCATGTCTTCTATAGGGATAATGGCAACAATTTTTTTGTCCGTCATGTAGACTATTAAAAAATATTGGACACGTGTTTTTTTTGTTATCAAAAGATTACGGCGATACATTGAGTTAAAATGTGGCATGACGTCACGCCTTGCTAGATTTTATACTGAGTTGTGAGCCCCTATTCTCCAACTTTAATGCGTTTTATCTAAGTATTTTTTTTATTATATGATAAAGCAAAAAATACGTGTCTAATATTTTTTTTATTATCTGAGTGACGGACTAAATATAATTTCTTTTTTTACCCAGACATCATCCCTATTAGTTAGACAGAAACAAAAGTAGGTACTTAGACTTTAAGCATTGGCTGGTTCTAAGTTTTTAACCCACAACCTAGTAAAGAAAAGTGGGTTTATAAACCTACAGGCCACCACACCAATTTAAAAGATTTTCTTTAAAATTAATGGTAAAAAATAACCACCATCTTCTTCCCGATGTGAACCGCACCTAGGTCCCAAGTAGCTTACTGCCACTGACAAAACGTCGATATTCATCATAAATATCCGATAAAATCAGACAGAGATACAATACTAATGCAAACGTATTAACCAAAATGTTTTATGTGACACCATCTATAAATGACAATTTGATATACTCTGTACTTACTTTAGGCCAAATTATATAGCCATTTAGATCTCGATCGGTATACTGCGAGTTATCACGACAACTTTCACCTTTAGATCATTAATATAAGTAATTTAATATGTTAAGGTGTAAAGATAAAAAGGTATTGCTAATATTGTGCTGTCGCGTATTTATTAAAGGGAATTTATTAGCGTGCCAGTATCGTATTTTATTTGTGTCGCCAACAACAGAATACTAGAAATAGTAATACATTTATTACTAAATAATTCGGTTTCCCTTCGTAACGCCTACGATGGTGTGAGACGATTGCTTTGCAGTAAAAGCGAGGTAAATTTTTGAAATACTCGGTAATAAGGATTCTTTACCTTCAAGCAAAAGCTTCAAGAATACTGTAGAAAAAATACATCTCGGGCAATGTTCCCGTTCCGACCCACCTGACCTTTAAACCGTTATCTATATCTATACTAATATAATAAATCTCTGAAACTATCAGTCGGATTTGAAAAATTATTTTTGCATTTAATAGCCCAATTCTTGAGGAAGTTTAGGCTATTTGACATCACGTTTATGACCCTTAAGAGCTGAGCAAAAAGAAAAAAGTCAGAAAGAACGCTAAACGAAAACGAACGGGCAGGCGATGCAATGCGACGGGGTGGGTCAGGGGAACAAAATATTTCACGCGGACGAAGTCGCGAGCAGAAGCTAGTTGTCTGATAAAATTACAATTATTGCTGAACAAAATTCAATCCTAAATCCAAATAAATAGGCTTGCATTTCCATTATCTCACGTCATCCTATTTCTTGGTCGTCGATCTCACTTGATCCATGAATGTCAAGTCCTATGAGGTTCCATTCCATCTCGCCTAACCTTTATTCTGTCATTGATAGACTATATCTGCCTTACGATAACAGGAGTTTAACCAGCCCAGAGGTCAAAGCATTATCTACTGCACTGGATAACCATCAATTTCCTAATAGGCTGATATATACGGGAAGATTTTACAAAAGGTTACGAGACGTTTCGGGCAAAAACGCTGCGTTTTTGTCCCAAGTGATTTTTTAAATGTAGGTTGAGGTACCAACCGGTTTTACTTGCACAGTCACATTTCACATTCGATTAACTAAAGTGAGATGAAGTCTATAATTAATTCGCCGTTCATTCTTTGCTTTCCGTTTTCCAATAAAAAGTGATAGCAACTCGGTTCTACGTCTATAGAAAAAAGAATGGGATTTGTCAATTATGTCATTGTCAAATTGTCAATGTAATGAAGTCAGTGTTGGTTGTATTGTAGTTGTGTCTGTACATCTACATCTACATATATATACCTTTATAACATAAATTACAATGAAGAGATCTAGGGCACCTGATTTTACCACGGCAGAAATAATGCATTAATTACGTCTTGTGGAAAAATTCCCGATAAATGTCAAAATGCCTCTAAAATCGAGATTTAACAAATCTAAATCAACATAGATGCCTATTTAACTTTGACGTTTATTTAAATCGCGATTTAAGCTAAGTCGATGACATGCAAGTTGTTAAATTAAGTTTAAGCCTAAGCTGAGTTTTAAGTGAAAACTACAAGTCGTCCTAAAATAAACATAAAGTATGTGACAGTTTTAAGTAAACGAATGTCACGATTTTAATTGTTACCTTGTAACAGTTGTAACTTAGATAAATCTTGTTGTTCCATTTTGAAAGAATTTAGTTTACGTTGTTTTATTCGATTTTTATTTCCTTGTTAGTTTATGTTATCACATTACTAATTTACAACTAAATTAGGCAAAGCATCTGTCGCAATTGATAGTAAAAATATAATAAAAAAATCTAAATGCTCACATAAATTTTCCAAATTACTTTTAAAAAAAATTACTGACCTAAATCTAAAATGGCTCTCATTTAATTATTTTTAAAAATAAATTATGTTTTGTATCGATTTCTGTCAACAAAAATCAAGAAATATTTGTCAGATTTAGATAAACTTTCACCTGAACTTGAGGCATCTATCACCAAGTCTGGTTTTTATTTGCATAGAAAATGAGCAAGCGCCGTCATTGGCTCTTGTTTCACACTATATTTGGAAAGACAACTTGTTTATGGGACTTTTATGGTGTTTGGCTATAATCAATAATGTTTATAGGAGCGTTTATCTATTTTTTTGTCATTTACGAACGGTACTTTTTTCATGGGAGTTCTGTCGCAATTGTCCGGTTTTTTCGTAAAGGTCTAGTGAATGCAATGTGATCGGCTGTGCCATAAATAAGTCAATTTTATGGTTGTGATATTGACTAAATATTATAATTTACATTGTGAGTTTCTGTAATATTGTTAATAGAAAAGAAATACCGTTAGGAATCTCTATTCTTATGTTAAAACTTTGTGTTTAAATTAAGCTATTATCCCAGCAACTACATATCAATTTATTCAATAACTAGCTTGTATTTGCCCGCGGCGTCGCCCGCGTAGAGGTCGGAAATTATCCCACGGGAATGTAGTACCAGGATGAATAGCATCCTATGTTAACACATATATTACGCATCTAGGTTATAAATTATCACTATACGACTAAACGCCGACAGTCTGAACACCGAGAAGACTTTACTTCGACGGGACTATTCGCCGACAGGGCATCCTTACTTCTGATTATTCCGAACCGGTCCCGAAAATCCTAACCCTAGACGGTCGACGTCAGAGGCACCTTTAGGTTCGGTTTGGTTAGGTTCCTTTTAACCCTGCAGACAGAAATAGGAGCCCCGCCTAGCGGGGCTTCGTCGACCTGCTGACAGTCTGTCGGCGAAGTGTCCTGTCGGCGAAGAGTCCCGTCGAAGTACAGTCTTGTCGGTGTTCAGTCTGTCGGCGTAGTGTCTGTCGGCGTTTAGTCGTACACTCATAAACTATCTGTAGGTACCTATGCCAAATTTTATCCAAATCCGTTCAGCCGTTTTTGCGTGACTGAGTAACAAACATCCAAACTTTCACATTTATAATATTAGTAGGTTAACAAGTAAGACATTTTAGGTTGTCTATTAAAGTTTAAAACCAATCATAATATTAATATATTTTAATTTTAGTCCAAACGGGCCGGTTCATGTTCCGCCCCCGTATGTTTCAAGCGCCGTCGTCAATTGCTCAGTCAAATGCAATTGCAGTTACAATTGCGCTGGCCTAGTTTAGTACCATTTGCATTCTACGGGAAAATGTTCTAGATATCAAAAACATGCTACTATTTCTGGAAGATGAACTACCTATTAAGAATTAGAGGTTTCCATCACAAGATGCGATTCCATTTTATGCCATGTTTTCGCTATGAAAACGTTGATTTTATAAATCTTGCCACTTTTGTAAAAGGCTCTCCGAAGTTGCGCCACAAAATCTATATCACCACCTTCTTCATAAGGTTGAAAAGTGGTTCTCCGCAAATGTCCGCGATGGTACCTACCGGACCCTACCACATTTTTCCTCCAAGTGCTTCAGTCGATTGATATTTTATAAATACAATTAAAAACCTGACTAACTGTGTAATAAAGTCATAATAAATTATACAAATGCATGAATATGAATTACATCATTTAATTTGATTATAAAACAGAAGTCCATTGTTCTTAGATAGGTATGTAGGTACTGTTACGACATCAGGTTCATGTTTGATTGGGTTGGTACAGGTAGCTCCTCTAGGTAATGTCCAGATGGTTTAAAGGATCCCCTTTAGAGACTCGATAATTTTCATATCGACACTTAAGAGTGTTTACGACGTACGGCATTTCATACAAACTTTCAAGTCCTTGTTTTTCGAAACGAATGAACCTAGGACACATAGGTCTAAAAAGTTAGTTAAGAACATTTTCGAAATGTCTTATTAAAAAAAAGTAAATTGGAAATCTCTGTTCTTATGGAAAATTTAAAATCGGTCGAATTTAGCTGTAACACTAATTTTCGAAAATATTCTCAATTAACTTTTCAGACTCCTGCTTATGCGTAGGAAGTTTAATTAAAATCGGTTCATTAATTTCGAAAAATAAATACTTGAAAGTTTGTATGAAATGCTGTACGTCATAAACGCTCATATCTTACGCTGGATATGACAATCCACAATAATGATGTCAAAGAATTCCCATAGTAACTGTTCTTAGCGATTGGCTATTCGCGTTACACCTTCCTGCACATCTATTAAAGATCACGATTACAATATTTGATTGGGTATTACACTATCAATATTTATCGTGATCCAAGTATTGTCAATATTATCACAAGATCGCAATTTGAAGCGAGCTTTCAAACTGTCAATATTATCACGTCAGCATGCTGTTGAGTTTGGAGTAGGTATAGTCGTGTTTCGTTTAAGAAAATAGAATAAAGAATAATGGATAATAAAAGAAAGGCAGCTATAGCTTTAATACTGTACTGTACTAGCGCGTACTGACGGACAATAATATCACGATGCGTTTGCTTTGTCAATATTATTGAAGCCACGCCCCTTAGTATCGCGGATTTCAAAATATCTAGAAATACTCGCGGATCGCGCGATAATATTGATAGTGTAATATGCCCCAATCACAGCATTTTCTCACCGGTTGTATAAGTACATACCTCTAACAAGCCTTCAATGGCCTTTCCCCACATTCCAACATAAACCCTTGACACTAAAATACATCAACTAATCCGAAGAATATCCACTTGTATGCAAATCCCTTAGTGAAATCTCTACGTTAAATTAATATACCGATAAAATCAATTAACCATAAAATTTAATGACAAGTAACATAATTTATACCGAATTTTCTTTGCTTCTCAACTTATTGTGAGACAGAGATTTAAGTATGCAATGTTGTATAGCATCATCTCTTTCTAACACTTCATAATATTCCGGTAGTAGCGCTTCATTTGTCGTTAAGTTTAAAATTAAACACTTTATAAGCAAGATTATTTAAGTTCCTATAAAAGCATTATCTGATGTATCAAGGCTATAAAGTTTATCATTATATCTGTAAAGCTTTTATGAATGGAAAATGCTTCTGTAGCTTTAATTCACTATTCCTAGAAAATTGTTTAACAGGTTTTTATAATGACATCAATTAAAATGTGATGAGGCGGAGTGACGAGAGAGGAGGTGGATTTAATTCTTTGAACCTTGTCTATTACACTAATATTGTGAACCTACTTAATTACAAACATGTTTACGCTAATATTACGATTAAAAGAAGTGGATACTCGTGGGATAAAAAAATTCTTTGGACCCCATTTTACTGTTGCCATTCAGCGTTCTTCGGGTATCTTTGAAAAGGTGGCCATCATCATCATTCTGTTTTTGTTCCACTTCATCTGTAGTAAGCGCAACACGGTTTCTTTCACACTTCTCGGATAGTTCACTTCCGAGTCGTGGTAGGTTATCTGGGCTCATATTGATAATAAGTATATCATCACAACAAATTTTTAGGTTAGTACTTGGCCTGTGTTCCATTTTCTTTAGTTTCTTATCTTTTCTTTACAATATCATGTCTGCTAATGAAGATGAAAATAGCTCATAGATTACCTCAGTCAACTATATTACTTAGTCAGCGGAAGTAGAGCTGACTACCCACTTCTGTAGGTTCTTTTAGTGAATTTAGTACACTAATTTATGCTTCAAAAATGGTAAATGGCTCTTGTTCTAATATTACAAGACAAGTACAAGAATTAAATTTAGCTATTATGTCCGCAATTACTATGATTTATAGACGCACTGTCAGTACAAACGAGTGACATTCTGTTATCAACCTATCTAGGTTTACTTCGACGTAGCCCGTGTACTATTTCGATAATTTTAGAATATGTAGAACCTAAAGATTGTAGAACTTAACAGACGTTAATATTGTTAATAATTTTTATCGCAAGCGTGGATTTCCATATTGTCAGTATGTCTTCTTTTTGATATCTGCACCTGCGTAACACTAGCAATCACAATCTGAATGATTTTGAAGCATATTGCTAATCCATTGCTTCATGTGTCCGAAAAATGTGTCTGCTCAACAACGTAAATAACGCAATGAATGTTGTTGAACTGTCAGAATGAAACCGATTCCTACTGTAGGTGTGTTACGCAATTAGGGCGCTGTTCTACGTTTTGCATTTGCCTATCATCATCATCTTCATCTTCATCATCATCATCTTCCTGCCCTTGTCCCAAGTTACTTGGGGTCGGCACAACACGTATTCTCTTTCCATGTCTCTTTGCATTTGCCTATCCTAAAGTCAAAATCATTTATTCTTAGGCTAAGAATCAGCACTTTTTGAACGTTAAAATTAAGACAGTCTCCTTCACCACTTCCCAGTGATTTAGCTGGAAGAAGAAGTGGCGCAACAAACTTCCCAGCAGCACAGCTGTCTGTTAATTTAGAAGAACTAAAATCCAATTAAAGGCCGGACATGTTCTAACTGCACTCTTTTCACCAGCCCTCCGCATCCAGTCTCTCCCAGCCTCCCAGCTGCCTTCCATCTTACTCGTTTATTCGAGGACTCGTCTACTCCAATGGCTGCCGGTCCTTCGACAGACTTGGCCTGTTTACTTCTTATTCAGCTCGTTGCCTCTGCAAGCTATGTCGGTAGCTCCAGTTCATGTACAATAAAGTTGATTTTAATTAATTTATGATTCTTCCTCTATAATTAGGTTTACTGGCTAAATGCCAGTATCCGTATTTTCAAAGCACGTTCGTGGCAGAATCTACGTGGTTTGTTTTTCAATTTATCTCACAAACTCACGACTATTAAGTATAAGTACCTAGTTATTGTTGTGATGAATTCAGAAAAGTCGCAGTTTCGCCTACAACTCTCCGCCTTCTAAGATTTAAAAAGCAAACGACTATGCTTGACCTAAAAGCCAAAGTAGAAATTCACAGATTGTAGAACATTGGACATCTCTTATTGAAAACACCTACACGTCATTTCGGTATGTTTTAATCTGAATAATGTAAACACCGTCAATATCTAGCGGATATAATTATTATAATATAACTACTTATTATGTATTGTCTGCATTGAGGACGTAAAGGTTGTGCCACATAGGAGAGATATAGATATGCTTTTTTTTTTTTTGTGGATGGGAAATCATCAAATGACTTCTCCCGCTCTGGGCGGAGCGGGAGGGCGTGTCAGACTTTTACTGACTAAAACCCACCCGTGTTCCTTCTGTTGCCTGTGCCGGGGCCACGGTAACTCTTTCGAACATCCCGCAACCCTAGCTGGCATCGGCCCTAGCGGACCCCGTCAATAGTGCTGACATCTCTTTGAGGCGCGCGTGGAACACGACGCGCCGTCGACTCGGGCCTGGTCCTTACCGGACGGCGAGCTACCCATTGCTCGCCGTCCGCAAGCCCGCGCCTACGGTGGCCGGGAATCGGCTGCCGATTCCCGACGCCCAGGGCGTCTCCTGCGGCGACTAGGGGCGTGAGGGTGCAAAGCTTGCCTCTCCCTCACGCGTCCCGCCTCCTCCTTCACGAGCATTACTGCTTCGCAGAAGGAGGTAATGGCTTCCCATGCACTCTCGCTCCGTACCATGGCCTGGACCAGGGCCGGACGCGAGAGATCGCCGCCGCCGATCGCTTCCGCGAGGACACGGCGGTGCCCCGCCCAAGCCGGGCAGACTTCCACCGTATGCTCTACCGTGTCCTCCGGGCGATCCACACAGTGGTGACACCCGGGCGTTTCCTCCCGCCTTATCCGGAACAGGTACCTCCCGAAGCACCCGTGTCCGGTGAGGACCTGCGTCAGGCGGAAGGTGAGGACGCCGTGGCGCCTCTCCAGCCACTCCTCAAAAGATATAGATATGCTAAAGCGCTAAAAATAAACAGATATAAACAGTTCAGTAATGTGGTTTCTAGAACCTATTGCATATTTGATTATTGTAATAATAATGATTTTCATCTCTGGCTTGCCTTTATTGGCCGGCTGGAGTGAACACTGACGAGGAACTGACCTCCCACTTCATTCTTGCCTTTATTGGCCGGCTTGAGTAGAGATTCGCAAGAGCACACGTGCTCGGAGGAAGGAAGTATTCCAGTAAGATGCTGGTAGGGATCTTGACCGTACTTCCGGGATTGTTCTGATAGCCGTGGAATACCTCTCCACTCCTCTTAAGCACCTCAGGACATGTTGCCCCCTTGTCGCTACGACACTATGTGCTAGTGACCGTTACCGGGGCGGGGACCCATGTTGAGTGTGCAAGTCACCCCCTGCCATTTTATCCGTGTATTGTATTTATCAAACATTGGTCAGACAGGGGCTATAGTCCTTCCATAGTTTTAGATAACCAGTCCACTTTAGCCATCCAAACCCATAGCCCAATTTTTTTTTGTCTCCATATCCTGCACTAGTCCTACACCGACCGGGGGTTAT
This sequence comes from Fissipunctia ypsillon, assembly GCA_947568875.1. NCBI lineage: Eukaryota > Metazoa > Arthropoda > Insecta > Lepidoptera > Noctuidae > Fissipunctia > Fissipunctia ypsillon. The sequence continues at coordinate 4,560,322 of OX387659.1, read as the reverse complement.
CCTTGGGTGCACTTGCATAGTACGTACAGGGATAATTGTCGGTTGGTGCCTCATTTCTATTGAAAGCGTTTCACGGGCCTCTGCGAGTTGGCTTCGGCCCCTCATATGCCTTCCAAAGGTCCGGGACCCTAGGGTCCCGAGAAATGTCAAATAATAATGATTTTGATATTATTAATGGTGATTTTGACATTCCTATTAATGATTTTGGCATTATTAGTAATTACAAAACTTGCCAAATGTATGTAGGTATTATTGCTTATGAGTCGTGAGCACAAATTCCATCTTAACTTTAACTGCCCTCGTCAGCGTGCTCTTGTATTCTATTTTCTATTTATATATAAATATGCTTGATCATATATTGATTACATTGCTCCCACTTGTGTGCTACCTGCCTTGGTAGGAAATAAGATTTTTTAGGTTTAAGACTGAAGTTTGTGCTCACGACTCGTGCCGGCAACTATACTAAAATAACATTCGTGTTTAAGATGTGTTTGTAATTACCAACAAATTGGATCTTATGATCTGGAAAATAAATGGTTTGATTGGATTTGGTATGCAACCAGTTTAAGATATACCATAGATATTTTATATTTCTATGAGATATACATATCAACATGATTGTATCGAAACATACAAAAAAAAATGCACCTTTGAAAAAATTAATACAGTATCAAATCTCCTTCTGTCAATCTATTCTTCTGCCCAATCCGGTGATCACCACCACTGCTCTGAAATTAATTATTTTGAGAGTGATTTTTCTTTTAGTAAATCAAAATCCTTTTGAGAGCGTTACAACATATTTCTGCAATCATTTGACCTCTAAAAACTTATCCAAGTAAAACTAGGAAAACTAAACTTATCGCCAGGCGGTTGGTCGACTCCACACGTGACCAGAGGGCTGACCTATTTTTTGGCCAAAGAATCAGCGTTGCCATACAACGTGGCAATGCTGCCAGCCTTTTGAGCACTTTTCCTGTTGACAGCGATGCGGATGAATTTTTTGATGCCCTCTGATTATTTCCCCTCCTTTTTTATATACTTGTACATACGATTATTATTATTTTAATACGGTTAGTTTTTAAATTATGTAAATAGTAAATAGTTAGCTATGAATTATAATAATATACCTTGAACCTAATTCTTTAGTAAAACTTAATATATGGTTGAGTAATTGAGTTTAACCACCACAATACAAAGTATTTATTTGTTGTAAAGATTATACAACTTGCGGCTTCAGCTTAGGTGAATTGAAAACCACCGAGTTACCTTGAACAAGATTCTACACACATTGTGATATTATTTACTGAACTTACGAGAAGCTTTACACGTGTAGAAATAATAACCTAGCTATATATGATAGATTACTTTACGATTTTGAATACCATTCTCATGTTTTTTACAGTCAATGGATAATAAATCATTCACTGCAGAAAGCTCTGCAGGGCTGCTGACATTGAAGAGCTTACCTACGAGTACGCGCTACGTTCAAAGTGTTTCTCCTCATCTAGTTCTTAAAAAATGATTGACTTAAAAGAGTATGTAGGTACAGACCAATACTACTTACGGAAATAAAATAATTTATCATTTCTGTTGCTACCATACACCAAAGTGACAGAAACATGAGATTCGACGGTCAACGGTAGGTACTTGAGTATTTGGATATTAGACCTTCATAAATATCCTTTGTTGAAGAGGGGCTCGTGGCTGAGTAATAGCAGCCGCACGGATCGATCGATCAGGTTAAGCTACGCTTGTCGCGGTCGGTCCGTTGATGGGTGACCATCTTTACATACCGAGACCCCTCCGTGCCTCCGAAAGCCCGTTAAACCGTTGGTCCCGGTTGTCATTAGTGGATCTTTGACAGTCGTTACGGGTCGTCAGAAGCCCGAAAGTCTGACAACTAGTCTTACCAGAGGGTATCGTATTACCCAGCGAGGCTAGGATTGTGGAGGTCAGAGAGGCAGTCGCTCCATGTATAATACTGGTATTCAACTGCACCCAGTTAGACTAGAAGCCGACCCCAACATAGTTGTGAAAAGGCTAGGCAGATTGATTGAAATATCCTTTAAAAATACCTACTCATCATTGGCAGTTTTCAGAAACTTTGAAACAGTCTGATCTGGCAATGATGCTACAGCAAAACGTAATCATGATATTCTTTATCACTGGCTCATCGCCGCAAGGTTGCCTGCTTGTCGGTCTTCTACAGATTGTACTTCGGTGAGTGTGCTCGAGAACTCCACGACCTCATCCCGCCTGCCCCCTTCTACCATCGGACATCTAGACGCACTGCAGGTTACCATCCCTACCTAGTTGCTATTCCACTAATTCGCACTAAGCGTTTCCAAATGTCTTTTGTGATGCGCACAGCAAAGGAGTGGAACTCTCTGCCTGCCTCTGTGTTTCCGAACGTATACAACCCCGATCTCTTCAAAGTGAGAGTGAACAGGCTTCTTCTGGGTAAGCTCGCTCCATCGTCGACTTTGTCTCTGTCATCTCTGACCTAGAGTCAAGAGCAAACCTATCTGAAATTAAAAAAAAAACACTATAGCACATGCGCAGATGCTATAACAACTGAAAGGAAACGCCACATTCTATTCCTAATCAACTAATTCTGGATTTAACAGATAAAAAATATCCTGTTGCATAGATTAAAGATAAATTCACTATCTATAATTTCCCATGTTAATTTATGAATTAAATAAGTACCTACTACCTACCAGCTTCTTATCATAGACAAGATGTAGCTGTCAAATGCAACCGGTTGTCTGTGGTGATTAGAGTCCCATGCATAATTATGATGTTTTAATTCTATATCTTATTGCCAGAGATTCTTATGCTCAAAGGCTGGTTTCCTTAAGCCTTGGAATGGTCAGACAAACAGACAGACTGGATCTGGAATCTAGTAATAACTTGGATGGAGACATTGATCCTGCGCATAGGAATTTGCAGTAGCAGATAGAATTAGATTATTTACGGAGGTCAATGAATGCGTCAACATTATTCTGCAGGAGCTACACGAGCTATAATAGAGTTCTAACAAAACTTTTAAGTAGTAAAGAATCTACTAATTGCTAAACATACATAAACTCACCTTTTCCCATGAGTGTAGGCAAAAACCAAGCCACCTGCTACGATCCTTGCATATTCTTTTTGCTTCGTTTACGTGCATACATCAACACCCTAATTAACCACACTATCAATCAGAATCTGAATCATTTTGAAGCAAATTGCTAATCCATTGCTTCTTAAGTTCAAAAAAATTATCTGCTCAACATCGTAAATTAACGCAATGAATGTTGTTGAACTGTCAAAATGAAACCGATTCCTACTGTTGGTAAGCATGTTACGCAATTACCCCGCTTGTCATGTAAACACGCATTACTAATGTGTTACATTGTGTTATTAACTCAAAGAAAAGAAAGAAATACATTTATTTGGCAAAGAAATACCTTTGAATAGGTTGATTTACATTCCCATTTGAGAAAGACAATTATGTGCATGATCACCAGTGAAAGGAATAGGTAGTGCTAATTTGCCTAAACTTCGAGGAAGGAAGTAACATAGAGTGGATAATACCTCCTCTAAAATCCCGGAATAGTTTTAATGACGTTTAAATCCCGGGATTTAAAAACCACGAATTTTTTATCGGACTTTATTTGTAGTTACAAATTATTGATTTGAAAAATCATAACATTTTTTAGGGTTACACACACACACACACATTTATATATGTAATTTTTATGGTGTAAATGGTAAAGAGTATTCTATCTATCTATAAATAAAGTCCAATAAATAATTCGTGGTTTTTAAATCCCGGGATTTAAACGTCATTAAAATTATTCCGGGATTTTAGAGGAGGTATTATCTACTCCATGTTACTTCCTTCCTCGAAGTTTAGGTAAATTAGCACTACCTATTCCTATCACTGATGATCACGAACCACAAGTCTCGTCTAATATCTATAAATGCAACAAAACTCCCATTCAAGTCCACTAAACCAGCATTCATTAAACCAAGAATGCTATAAAAAGCGATAAACCTCGTACACTGGACAACTCAATATCCACGCGTCACCTACGCCTGCTTTCTCTTCCGAATTGACTGACCAATGTCTTACACTAATAAATTCACACTTTGTAATTATGCTTCTTTGTTCTCCACAACTTGGATTTATGATTTGTTTATAAGTTATGGCAACACGTATGGCCGGCCACCTACTGATTGTGGTTTTGAAGTAGGAGTAGATTTTTTAGTTTATGGATGCAATAATGTCGGGAGCTATTGATGTTGGAAGTACTTTTAATGGAGCTTCTGTGGGTAGTATTGAATTGTTGTTGCGTGTTGTCTATTGAGGCATTTGTTGACTAACATCATTCGTTGTGTAATTGTTGATAATTATTGCGGAGATTAATTACCAAAAAAAAAGGTTACTAGGAAAAATCGTGACTATCATTATGTAACAAAATAGTACTAATAATAGGTACCTACTAGTTTTAGATTATGACTCGTCTAAAATTTTTTTTTGTTTATTTTTTTATTTGAGATATGTTTGCTCTTGACTCTAGTCTAGGTCAGAGATGACAGAGACAAAGTCGACGATGGAGCGAGCTTACCCAGAAGAAGCCTGTTCATTCTCACTTTGTAGAGATCGGGGTTGTATGCATTCGGAAACACAGACGCAGGCAGAGAGTTCCACTCCTTTGCCGTGCGCATCACAAAAGACATTTGGAAACGCTTAGTGCGAATTGGTGGGATATCAACTAGGTAAGGATGGTAACCTGCAGTGCGTCTAGATGTCCGCTGATAGAAGGGGCCCGGCGGAATGAGGTCGTGGAGTACTAAAAAAAAAATTAAGTAAAAAATTAAAATTCAACGTGGCATTGATTATGGTGGTAAATGCTTGTGTATTAGACTCTAGAAGAGCTGAGATGAACGCATACAATTTCAAGATAAATAAGCTTTTACTCTATTCTCTCTCTCTCTCGCTTTATCCTATAATATTTGGGGTCGGCTGTCCTTGTCGTTCTTCGCGAGACTTGTCGTGAAGCATTGATTCTAATAAACAATCTAAATTACCTTTACTATTCATTGCAGTACCCCGCGAAATTCAAATTCTCTGGCGTTATGATTCGCGTCGTTCGATTTCCGAAATCATGACGTTTTAGAACAAATCTAACTTAGAGAGATTGTACTGTATTGATGATTATTATGGTTATAAATATGTAAATACATATTTGTTATAGTCGCGAATCATATTTTGATCAAAATACGACCTGACACTGACCTGCAAATTGTAAAAAACGCAAGAAAATTTGATTTCGCGGGCGGGTTATGACGGAAAAATAATGCTACCACGACACAAATGTACCTAATTGTCCCCAAAGCCTGGTTTCTCTCTATACGGAAATCGAAAGTGGCACACTATGATTACTTGTCCTATTACGTCACAATCGATTTCTATTATAACTAAAGACCTTTAATTAAAAGGGAACTTAATGATCTTTGGATTCTCACGCCCTGAATATAATTGTATTGGAATTTATTGCCATATTTGTGAGCCTACCAAGGCAGCAAGTTCGCATCGTATCGTTAGTGTCCCATAACTTATAAGTATCCATAAGTATTTGTGGAGCAACTTTGATTAGTCCTTTTCATGAAATAATGATTAGCTTTGCCCCCATCGCATTAAAGGTACAGTAAGCCGCACTTCAGCGGTATAAGCGCTGGCCTCGCATTCTATGGTAAAGCTCCGTACTAAGCCAGCTCAAAGTGTTTTCACCGATGTGCAGTCTGCTGTACGGCCCTTCACAAACATAATTTATTTAAGACGCAGATATATGCCAACGACCTTGAGTGCATAGCGTGTGTTCTGTGCTGAGGTCACGCAACGCGTCGTACGTCCACCCAGTAATAGGACTCGCCTATCAAGGAGCGCTGTCCCAAATTAGACGCATTATTGATTTATTATACATAAAATAAAAAGTATCATATTAAACGTATACTAAAAGATAGATAGTTAAATTATCTTTAAAAATGGTGAGGTTTCACAAAAATATACTTTATAATTTCTGCGTGATTTTCAGTTTTTTATCCGCGTTAGACATAACTTTACAAATTAATTACACTATGTAATATAAACATAATCTAAAATATTCACATATTAAGTTGTTAAAAAAAGTTCTAATTTAATATATATTTTTTCCAAATCATTAACACTACTTGTTTAGACGTGATCTTCAGTTTAAAATCATTAAAAGCACCGGCTTTTAATGATTTTAAACTAGTAAAACTAGTAACTAGTTAAAGCTGTTCGTCTTAAGGCGACGATAACCGTATCGTCGCCTTAAGACGAACAGCTTTAACTCCACCTCAAATTATCGCCTACACCAATTACATTTTAAATGTGATCCCAAAAATAACTTCAAAGTGCTAGTGAATATTTTACAACCCTATCTACTCTAAAATTCTGTTAATACCACACCCAACTATAACAACAGACACAAACAGAACTAAACTGAAGTCTTTAAACTTTTCAAATAACTGGTCACTAGGAAACTTTCTTTCACCTTCGACCTTCAACTTCCGAAGGTTGTTTATCCCTACCTGACCTTGAAATGTATCAAGGTCTCTGAAGCTGAAACACGCGACCGCGTCAAGGACCTTCCATTTCCATAGCTAGGTAGTCTTTCTTCAAGGGTAATCGCCAATCGAAAGTAATTTGTCAGATGCTAAAGCTGTGACTCATGGTTTGTCTCAAAAGACCATTAGGATAAGATAAGACCATAGTCAGAGACTCAGAGTAAACTTTCTTCAGGAGCGGATCTGAGTTTTCGCTCAAGGGGGACAAATGCAGTTGCCCCCCTGCCCCCTCGTATACATGCCTATCTTGTTAAAATGACAATGCTGATCGATTATGTAATGTTGACATGAGTATTCTGATTGATTACTAACAAAAATTAAATTAATGGTATTATCACCGTCTTCTTAACTTTTTAAGATTCCGCACCTCAAAAGGAAAAACGGAACCCTTTTAGGATCACTCGTATGCCTGTCTGTCCGTCTGTCACAGGCAATTTGCTCCAAATCTAATGGACCGATTAAATTGAAATTTGGTACACATAATATGAATTTCTGTAGCCCAAACACGGACGCTACGTTCTTCATTCCAACTACGGAACCCCTCATTGTGCGTAGTCCGACACGCATCATAGTCTATGTTATTACAACTGATATCTACGGGATTATTTTTTTTTATATTTGCGCGTAAACTTTGCTCAATATGGGTTTTCTTCCATATTGCATTAGATTAAAGTTTTGTTGCCTTAAAAGTCTCTTTCCTTCGCCTTAAATCAAACAATAGGTTTCGTTGGGTCTTCCAGGAAATGACTTATTTGTGGTTCCTCCAACTAAGGTATCATCATCATCTTCCTGCCCTTGTCCCATGTCACTTGGGGTCGGCGCAACATGTTTTCTCTTTCCATTTTCCCCCGTCAAAAGTCACGCTATTAGTCCTCCAACTAAGGTATAACAACTATTATTACTAATATCACTTCTTTGATTCTATTACCGTTAAAGTGTAGTTATATAAGTTCCTTACATACGATACTGAGTCAAACGTTTTTCATTCATTCATTCTTTCATAGCTGGACATAAGCCTCTCTGGTACTTATTTCCCAAAGCATACAAACAAGCCGCTTTACCATCTCATCTCTTACATAACCATCAATAACTTCAACATTTGCTCAAACACTGACACCTCCCAAACCATGGTCTATAAACACATGATTACCCAATCGACTTCCAATCATTACGTGGCTACTGTCTCACTAATTAATTTCAAGGCGCCATGCCACTTTCGTTATCGACTGACGTTTTCCGTGTGTCAATTAACATGGAAATCTCTCGGAGATTAGTGATGCGCAAGTTGTCTTGCATTGACGAGTTTTAAGTTTTTTTTGGTGTAGAATTGTTTGAGCATCATGAAAATGTTTTGTGGTTGCTTTGTCAGCTGATTTACGTTATATGTGATGGTTTAGGTCTGCTTTGACTCACGAAAACACTGATGTTTTGGAAGTTATTCTTCATCCCAAATAAAGTACACAACGTGTATCTGGACGTACGACATTAAATGAAAACGAGCACAGTACTAGTCCATCGAAACATTTTAAAACACGAAGATTAGTAGTAGTTAATGGAAAATTAAAAAATTGCAGTTTTCAAACAAAATAAATAGCAGAATCAACTGCATAAAAAGTAAACACGCTTTATCTACGAAAAGTCACTGACCAACGGTGCGGTGCGGGGTGCGGGGCGCGGCGGCGGCGGCAATGTTTACCTATTATTACGGACTCAGCCCTACATCATGTTGAAAAATAATAAAATGAAAAATAATTTCCTGTGGCTAAAGTATTCATTGGATTTGATTGATTTTTTGTATACGGGTAAAGAACATGATCCTCTTTACGTGGATTAAAGGAATGTAAATCGTCCTGTTCCACCTTGTATACCTAAATATTTTATTGTTGAAATTTTCTGAATTTTTTGATACATCTGTGCATCAAAAAACATTGTTGCGTGGATAACTGTCTTTAAGTTCCCGCCTTGTCTGTACTTTCCTAAGTGATCATCAGCCTTTCTTTTCCTAGTCAGTATGAATACGTGTGGTTAATCTAGATCCTGGATTAGCTATGTTTTATTACTGCCCCAAGTATCTGCAAATATTTCCCCCTCGTCTACAGTAATCCTGCAAAAAGTTTTCTATAGCTCGAAGTAAAGATCTATGTGCCTTGCGTCTTATAAATCGTCGCAATTACCACCATCTTCACATACCACACTGATTTGACAAAGCATTATGTTGTCTCAGTCGATGACCGTTAATTGCAAAATGATCGCTAGTCGCTTTACTATTAAGAATGCATTTGTTGAATATTTCTATAATCGTTATAAAATTACCTAATCGTCTGCCTGGCGCCTTCTTAAGTATGTGAGGCTGTATATAACCAAAAGTGTTTGAACATTAGTGTGTTTAAAAGCGGCTGAGAATGAAATCCTACCCTAGGGTATCAGTCACAATCCTTTTTTATCGTGTTGAAATCCTCATGGATACGTATCTTCTGAATAAAGCGGAGATTGATGTCGGACTTGTACCGGCTTAAACCTCAGTGCATTCGTCAATATCCAAGGAATGCTTTAAAAAAGTCTTATTGAGTGAATAAAGTTAAATAAACTTCAGTAAGTCTAACGTATCTTGAACTATCTGTCCCGACTCCCGTTACCACTTTAGCTTACAGGCCAATTATATTATAAAGAAAAGATACGCTACGTTCATACTGAGCGACGTTCAGATATCGTTGTGTTGTTAATACAAAATGTACTTACATATAGGTGTACCTATAGTATGATAGTTTTAACTACGACTGCGGTAGACAATACGGAACGTATGATACAGAAAGAGATAGCTATCTATAGTGTGTTGCGGTTGACACGCTTCGTTTCGCTCGCTGCTATTAGCCGACTAAATCAAATTACAACAATTGTCTGAATTTGTCTGCAACAAATTGCGCGCGCTTGTGCGATATCTACCTCTTTATTTATACATATAATATCATTGTTACAGGCCAATACCTAATTTTACCACAGCCTCAATCAGCCTTCATTTCAACTTCCAATATTTGTTCCTGCTACATCTTTAAATCCGGCTTCTAAACTTTGTCGACCGCCAACATAATTTAGACTATCTACGTCGAAAGTTTCCTCAACTAATAAAGTCATCTACATAAAATCGAAATCGACTTTTCCTAACAGTTGTCAATTAATTATCGCATTATAAGTCGATTTACGATATAAACGGCCCATCTCTATTGGAGATCGCGTAGGAAACCGGTCAATGAGTGCAAGAGATTGGTCGGCCGGAGGACTGATAAGGGCCCGGCCTAAGCTGGTACATAGACATGTTTATATAAGACAGTTATTTATTATTCGCATGTTTTATGCAAGGTTATTTGGTAGGAAATGTCGTGATATCTTATCAGGTAAAAAATGGTGCTGGGACAGCTGATTTGACGTGGGTTTTCTCAATCTTGAACCCATATTTAAACTTGTAGGGAACAGTTAACTTGAGACGGGGCGCATTCATTTGTTTCTTGATTTATGTAGGATTTTAGAATTCATTATCGTCCTGGAAAATATTATTACCTTAGGCTTCTTTGATAAACGGTGGCCATATTTTTTTCATTCGTTTGGGCACTTTATGAATTATATCAATAAAGTTCGACACTAGAAATGTGTTGCGATCAATCAATCGACCTCATCATGCTGTAGTCTACAGCTAAACATAGCCCTCTCCAAGTTAGTAACTCTACGGCAGCCAGATGTCCACAAAATATTTTAGCCTGTGCTGTACATCACCTGCACTACCATGTAACAACTTGACTTTGATAGTGCTTTTATTTCGCTGTTCTTAGCGTGTTTCGCAGTTCAGTTGTAACTACTAATTTGCGGTTATGATAAATTATATTTATTTCTGTAAATTTATTAAAAAAAACACGTTTACACGTCAAAAATAAATTATGTTTTAAAACTAAATAAGTTCGATGTTTCCTAGTCGACTGCTCTGCGCAGAAAGACCGAAACCACAGAATACATAATAGCCGAAACAAACTCAGAGGTTGACCGTAGGTACTTGCGAAAAATCTAGATCTTACACATATTAATGATGTTTTATCGACAGTTGAATCCTTTTATGGTATGAACAGGACACCAAACCAATATGCCGCGGGTCCATTGGGGTCATGACAGTATCGAGTTAAAATATTGCCATAATAATGCGCGAGCGCAGGCGATGACAGATTGATAGGTTTTGTCGTAAACACTAAAGTGATTGATTCTTTACTGGAATTTTATGGGTCTAAAATATACCATGGTGGAAGAAATGGTACCTAATACTTTACTTAATCTTATCGTGAAACACGAAACGTATGAAACGACGAATACGAATAGTATGAAACGTAGGGTAGCTTAAAACGTAGGTTATACAACTTGTCCCAGCAGTAACGCACAACCTCTTAAGGGGTTATTGTACTCATCATTATGAACAACTTTCAACTATGAGACCAAACCTGAAATCGCGAAAAAAATCAGCTGTTCCCTATTCAAAATTTAGGGAAGAGCTGATTTTTTTTTGCAATTTCAGGTTTGGTCCCATAGTAGAAGTTGTTCATAATGATGAGTACAATGACCCCTTAAGAGGTTGTGCATTAATTCCGGGACATGTTGTAAAGGTAGTAGGGTTCATGCCTCGGAAAGCACGTTAAGCCGTTGGTCCCGGCTGTCATTCGTGGATCTTTGACAGTCGTTACGGGTCGTCAGAAGCACGAAAGTCTAGACAAACATTCTTACCAAGGGGTATCGTATTACCCAGTAACTGGGTTGTGGAGGTCACATAGGCAGTCGCTCCATGTAAAATACTGGTATTCAGCTGCATCTGTTTAGACTGGAAGCCGACCTCAACATAGCTGGAAAAAGGCTAGGCAGATGATGTTGTAAAGGTAGTAGGGTACTAGGGTAGGACGCTCTCAGCCTCTCAGGCCTGTAGCAGCTGAATGAGCTACCGAGGATCGAGGAAGATGACGTGCAATTGGAGATGCCTGTCTCCAGCAGTGAACTGCTAAAGGCTGATGAAGATCATGTAACGGTTGACTAGGAATAACGTCAGTGATTATGAATGATAGTATAAGTGCGCAATAATTTTTAATACTCATTATGCTACTCTCGTCTGCCACGAGCTATTGATATTATAGCCTTTCCAAGCTTACGGCATACCTATGCCATGAAACGTTAACCTACCTCTTTTAATGCATCCCCAATACCCACTTTTTGATATTACGAGTAATTAGCAGCTAACGGCCGAACCCAATATATCACCAGTTTTGGCATACTGAAGATAGATAGCCTGTCTATCTATGGTTTTAACGTCCCAATAATCTATAAGAGATAATGGAATCTTACCGACCTGCCATAAGGACAGATATGAGCTGTCTACCATCAATAGCTCCTCCTTCTTATCTAGTGTCTCACTTCCAATATCTATGTTCTTCACACGCTAAGAATCTTCGTTCTTCTAACAATCTTCTCCTACTCTGTCCTTCTCATACTTCTGACTTTGTTCATTCTTCCTTTCATATTCAGTCCATTCTTCTTTGGAATGCGCTACCTCTTGACATCAGGACGGCCACCAGTCGGTATGCATTTAAGCGGAGATTGCGGAGTTATTTTCAAAATAAATAGCGTAGAGTCATCTCAAAACCTCTCTCTCTTGAATTTGTATATAATGTATATATATAATATAGGTATATATTGTAGTAAATATGTATGTATGTGTATTATAAATTTATAACTTATTTATGTACAAATTGTCCCATTCCTAACAGAGCACCTGCCATCTAATCTCTTCACCACCCTTGGTTGACTGGTAGAGAATGCCAAAGGCATTAAGTCCGCCTTTGTACTTTTTTAAGTGTGAAAAGATTAAATAAATAAATAAATAGGTAAATAGCGATCTGTCTTTTACTGAAAATAGGTTATTGGGTTCGGCCGTTAGAGAATCTTTGCATGAAATTATCTTTTTTAGCTTAATACAATATATGTAAAGCATAGTATAATCAGCTTATAATTTTCTCATTACTGGGACACAGGCTTCCGCCACTCTGTGAGAGGGTGTGGGCCGTAATCCACCATACGGGCCATAATCTTCACTGCGGGCGTGACGCGGGCCCAGTGCGGGTTGGTAGATGTCTCAAAATTGTATTGGAAATTTTGGTTCTAGGGCATGCTGTTTTCCTCATGATAATTATTTTCTTTTACCATCTTAAGAGCAGTAGCGGTGGCGATGAAATTTTAAACAAAGTAAATTGCCTGTCTGGGTTCGAACCTACGATATACAACCTGAAGTCACGGCCCTTTCCACTGGACCACCACTGCTCTCTCACTTATCTATATATCTGAAAGAAAAAATTTCATTATCTACCTGTCCCCTAAGCTGTATAAGTTACGAGTGTTATGACAAACGCAACCATTCTTCTAATTACATTGTAATGAAATATAATAATTTTAATATTGAGTTGCACGCGGTTTCACACCTGAGTTTGTAATCAAACGACCACAACTAGATCAATTGTAAGGAATACCTATGGGCTAATGATTCATTGATACTTACTGCTAGTAATTATTGTAGGCACTTAGGGCCGGGCGGCGACGAATAGAAATATAACTTATACGTATGAGAATAAGATTGAAATTTCAATGATGATGCCTAAGGTAATCGCGACTTGCCGAAGGATACCAGGGAATCGTTGCCGTTGAAATGTCAATTTTATTTTCATACTATAAAGTTGTATTTCTATTCGTCGCATAAAAATCCGTTGCGTGCCGTGCTGCCAGTGCGCGCCGGCCCTTAGTCACCTCACTGTTGAAACATAAATGAAACCCGAACGATAGTTCCGGTTGAAAATTTACTGCAAGTTGCGAGTCAAAATGTTTCGGTCGAAGCTGAGAATGAGAGAATTTGAACTTTCTCTTCTTCTTAGTATCGGTGATTCCATTGCCATCTATACATCTGTCTCGTTAGTCTCGTGGTCGCAAGCGCGACTGCTGAGTGTGGGGCCTTGTGTTCGATTCCCGGGTCGCGCAGTGTTATTGGGTTTTTCCATTAGGAATTTCTTAGTATCAGCCCGGAGTTTGGAAGTTGGTGTGTCGGATTGCCGTCTCATCGGACTATGAGAGTGAGGAAAGAGAGAGTGCACCTGTGTCTCCGCACACACGCCTGCACTATACATAATATCTCCCGCGAAAAAGGCTGGTCTCCAGGGTTAGGGGTTTAGGTTACCGATCCCCCGCTGAGATTAGTCGCCATGACCGAAATTCGGTCTGGGGGACTATTATTAGAAATTAAAGTCTCTTCTCGTGTCTGTTTCTGTGACCGCAATTTTGATGCGGTTTCCATCATCATTTAGATAATTTATTCCGGAAGGTCTATGTATAAAATACATTAATTGTCTTTAACAAACATTATAATAATGAATTCTTCATGTTTTTTCAAGCCGTGCGAAGCAGGTCGCTAGTATCTTATATTAGCTTCGACCAGAATTCAGCCATGTCGACAGCGTTAGCATTGGCCTTGGAAAGGTCTTCCATAGAGAGCACAAGAGGGTGAGGCACGTTTGTGATGTGTCTCCACAGTCGTATTGTGGCTCATCGGAGTAGGTTCTCCGAAGCGTAACTCTGAAATATCGACCGAATGTTCGGACGCTACTACACTTCATTCTTTTTCGTTCCGAACCGACCGCGGTTCGGATCCGACCGAACTTCACTTTGAAGTTTGTTCAACGAACTTCAATTTGACGTTTGATCGAATTCGAACCGACCGAACGAAATAGAAAAAAGTACATTATGTATGAAACTTCCGAGCATTCGGCCGACACTTCGGATTTACGCTTTGGAGTAGATCTCTAACTAAACCGACTACAAAGCCAGGGGTCGCTTTGTCCAGGGTCGCGGGATGTTCGAAAGAGTTACCGTGGCCCCGGCACAGGCAACAGAAGAAACACGGGTGGGTTTTAGTCAGTAAAAGTCTGACACGCCCTCCCGCTCCGCCCAGAGCGGGAGAAGTCATTTAATGATTTCCCATCCAGAAAAAAAAGGGGTGGCTTTGTAGTCGGTTTAGAGATGTTCAGGTGCAGATCAGCATCATTCAGCCGAAAGACTATCATTGAAGCTGCACATAGGCTTCTTTAGTCCTCCATGAATCGTCACAACGACTGTTCGAATCCAAAGCCCCCCAACTAAGGTGCATAACCCATAACACTAAATATTGCAATAACCTTACAGTGAAAATGAGTAATGATCACGTTAATTACTCGACGTCTTTCACCATCATGGCGGTCTCACAGCTCACAATAAACTTCATACAATGTTGCCAGATTAGATCATTAAGTATGCACTCACATTTTATGAGGCTTTCACGACGTAACTACTAGTGTAGGCTAAGATGCGACTGGAGTAACTGCGGACTTTAGTTCTAAAACATCCTTTAATTTCCTTTCTTAAACTTAAATACACTTCAAAAGTTTTCTCTCAAATAAGTGAAAACTGTTTTAGGCGCGTCGAGCACTTTTTGGTAGGAGAAAATCTTACAGGTTCGCGACATGCTCCAACGAGTTCAGTGACTCAACGCTAGAAGGCGCTGTAACCAAATTACTCGATTTAACACGCTAATGTCTTTGAAATAGATATCTTTTTCGCATGCAACTGTTAGTTTTAAGTTATCACTTCTGTCGGCATTCCCCATGACTTCATGAAGATTTTTTCTTTCTTCTTCTTCTTCTTTCTTTCTTTGCTCTTAGGTATCCTTTCTTCTAGGTTTGGACTTCTTACCCTAATTTTAGGAACTAATATAATCTTAATATTAAGAAGAGGTCATCTAGGGAGGGGACTACTGAATATGTACCATTGACCGAAAAGTGTCTTGTGTCTGCCACCTAACAAAGTTGAAACGTCTCATGTGTCTCCAGGCTTGCGTTCTTAACTAAGACTTCGCATTTTAGAAAGTTAATAACACAGATTCTTCATCTACATCAGAAGGCCAATTCTCGTACTTAAAAAATATTCAAATTCGCAACCTCATTCCGCGACAATCAATGTCAAATCTGGCCATATATGCAGGTAAATTAGAGGTTTTTGGAACGAAGTTTTTTAACGTGGCTTCTTATGGTAAGAGTAAACTGGTAGAAATTGTGACGTACCGAAAAAGCGTTATGCAGTCAGTTTCAGTTTCATGTACTAGATGGCTCTGTACTAAAAATCCACTTAAAACCATACTAGATGGCTCTGTATTAATCTATACATCTAGGTAGGTATACAAGTATATAATTACTGTTCCTGACTGTTTGATTCATCAAGGCAGAGCCTAAACCGCTAGGGCTACAAACTTGAAATTTTGGCAGTTGATGCCTTTTATATTATCAGCATCCTATAAGGAAGGATTTTGGAAATTACACCCCTAAGGGTGTGAATTAGGGGTTGAAAGTTTACATCGCGAGCGAGGCCACGGACAACAGCTAGTACATAAAATACAGCAAAAGGAACTTCCTTCCAACCGCGTCTCCAACGACACTTCCCGACTTTTTTTGACAGCTGATTGAGACTGAGTTATGAATGAAGCGTTCTTAAAAATATGGGAACTGCCCCTTCAGATTTCCTGACTTTATAAATTCATCTGAACATTACCTAGACAAATGACAGCGACACACATGCGGTCTTTACACCTGCAACTAAAGTACTATCGAGGAAACTTACATCTGACCAATTTGAAAACAAAATCCCGTGCACACACGATGACCACATCTGTTTGCAAGCGTTACTATAGCGGCCGAGCGCTGCAAGCAAGAATAGTCCTTACGGTGTACAGATTTTCGTTTCTCCCATGGTTCATGAAATGCATGTAGTAAAATAGATGCCATTCGCTCATGACTCACTAACATAGCAATAAACGGCAGCTTGACTTGTGACTACTGAGGGAAATTGATTTCTTGTCGGTACGACTGTACTATTTTATTGCCGCTTCGTTCTAGACAATATCACTGCTTATGGCACCGCTTAGATGTCTGCCAAACCTTAAGGTAAAATGGTACATGATTTTCATTTACCGCACAAAGTAATTTGTCGAAAATGTATTTACCTATTCAAACTAATCGTAAGCTGTTTATGCAATACTAGCTTCTGCCCGCGAATTCGTCCGCGTGACTTGTTTTATTATAAAATATATCCTATGACACTCGGCAATACTGTAGTTTTCCATTAGTGAAAGAATTTTCGGGATCGGCTCAGCTGTTCCGAAGATTAACCCCTACATACAAACTTACAAATTTTACCTTTTTATAATATTAGTATAGATAATTGAACAAATTAAATGTAACTTTCAAAGGGTATAGTAAATAAGCCTAGGATACACTACTAATAACTTGTCGATTTTGCAGATTTTCGCAAGAATGTGGAAAATCATTTGTAATTTACTATTTAAATTATAGACGAAAGGAAATAGGTCGAGAGGCTATAAAGGCTGGTCCACATCAACCTTGTCATAGCAGCATAGGTAATTATTTGTACATTATTATTGTTTGCAACAACGCTTAAGAACTAAAATAACAATAAAGATGTTTTACAGCCACTCGCAATAAACATTTACTACAAGAATATTGTTATTACGGCATTGTGTTAAAACATTCATCGATACATTGATTACTAAAGAAAATTGCTAACATTTTATAACTGTAGAGATTGCTTCTGCTATGCTTTCTAACTTATGGATTTACGCAACGTTAAGTGTCGTTTTTCTCATACTCTGATGATTTTTCTACATTTTTGTCAAAGGTGACAAAATAACGGAGACATACTAAACTGTTATTATGTTTGCTGTTTATGACAAATTGACGACACCCATTCATATGTGGAAAAAAAACATGCTATAAACTAAACTAATAAGCAACCCCATTAAGAAAACCATGTACCACAGACAAAGTCTCATAATTTTCTACACTTTATTATGCATCTTTGATGACATGGCCGCCATCTTGTTCAAATGACTTTTAAAGCTTAACTTGCCCTAACCGCTCGACGTCCGCACTTAACGATACATCATTATGCCTAGAGCAGTACCTAGCTGTCAAATTAGAGATTTGTATCGCTCGTACTAAATAGATGATAAGTTGCCCACCTGGATATGAGTCATGAGTCGTGACAGCTACTGTCAAATTATGTGACGTGCATACCAAGCTTTATAAGTCGGAGGTGTATCTGCCCCATATGGTATTGGTTGATTGTGGCGATGGATTTGGTTTAGACAAATAACAAAGAAAAATTGTGAATGGTTTGTTGATCATAAATATAAATCATTTGGGCAAAACAGATTAAGAATGAAACGAGGGTTTTTTTTTTTGTGAATGAAAGATAGAATTATTATTTATTAGGTATACCAACCAATTTGTTATGTCTCTTTAAAAATATTATTAAACATTACTTAATTATAGTTCAGAGAATAACTGTAAATTAATTAACACAGCTGCATTATAAGCTATAATTTAACAATCATATTTATTTTCAAACAAAAAAATTTTGATCATTCATCATATTTTTTGTAACTGACAAACAATTATTTTCTCATTGATAAACCGGAAATTACCAAATGCCAGGATATTTTAGCCCTGCACCCAAAAAACAATATAAATCAGTGTAATTTATTAACAACACCTTAGCAAGAAACCTCCTCAATTTTATTACCATCAATAAAATATTTACCAATAATTTTAAGTCTTCCGTTAACCTATAAAATCTTTTTTATTAAACGATATAATTGGATTCCATTGTTAAAAGTTTATAGGGCATAAAATAAAGCCTTTATTCTTAACAAGCTGATTATCATGTCAACGATTATATTTGACACGGTCACGAGGTGTTCAACATTATTGTAACGGTCTTTTTACGGCTGTTATTTTAATAAGGGATGATTCAGAAACGTGATGTTCGGGGCTCGTGGCTAAATAATAACAGCCGCACGGGTCGATAAAAAGTTAAGCGACGCTTGCCGCGGTCGGTTCATGGATGGGTGACCGTCCATTACATATCGTTAGACTGGAAGCCGACTCCAAAATAGTTGGGAAAACGCTAGGCAGATTGATTTGATTCAGATTAGAAGTGTGAAGTTAAAGGAATTAAAAAAGAGTGTTCCATTTACAAAGAATAAAATAAATGACAGTCACAGACAACCAGACGCAGTCTGTGACTGTCATTTATTTCGCTCTTTGTAAATGGAACTCTTTTTCAATGGGAGTCTCATTGAGCCAGGAATTAGTATGTAGGTAATAGTACCTACTAATGAGAGTCAAGGAGTCTAGTTATTTTGCAGCGGCAAAAGAGTTAAGTTCTTCTTTCGTTCGATTTCCAGATTTCATTATAGTAGGGTTTCACATAGTTATAACAAATGGTTCGCATTCCTAATATACCTTGCCACGAGTTTCTTAAACGTGTGTATTTTCTACAATAAAGCGGATACAACTAGGTATAGTGCGTTAAACAAACTCACCACTATAACTGCTTCCCATTAAAATCCCATCAAAATTCTATTCGTTTCCATAACAGTTTGTTGCAACTCAAGTAAACTATTCAGGTCGAATATAATAATATAGAAGCTTGATTAACAACTAGTTATCATTCTGCTTCGTGGTTGAGCCACGAAATTGTGACGAATTACCGTGTTTACCTACATACACTACTTGTAATACTTTATTAACACTAACACCTACAAAACAATTATGTAAAGGCTGCATTCAGACGAAGGTATGTCGTCGCGAATTATCGCCATCGCCAATGTCACGCACGTCCAAGGCACGCATGGTGTGGCATTTGTGTCGCGTGCCTCATTCCGTCTGTATGCGCCTTAATACCTGAGCTACATAAACCGAATATCAGCACAGGCTGACCCCTTGTGCATCTTCCACTCTTGAGTAGGAAGAGATTGCCGAATTGCAATCAGACTTTAGATTAGACCATGCACGGATTGTGAGATCCTTAACATCACCGTCATCATTATCTGCCTGCCTTTTCCCAACAGTGTTAGGGACGGCTTCCAGTCTTAAGCGGATGCAGCTGGAATACCAGTATTTTACATGGAGCGATTGCCTATCTGACTTCCACAACCCAGTTACTGGGTACCACGATGCTCCTTGACAAGACTGGTTGACAGAGTTTCGGGCTTCTGACTACCCCTAACGACTGTCAAAGATCTACAAATGACATCCGGGACCAATGGCCATAACATGGATCATATCTAATCGAATGTAATCCTTTAGTAATGAGTCTTCAAAAATTCGATGTGAAACAAAGTGCACCAGTGATTGAGCACCAGTGACTCTTGCAGATGGTTGGTCTATTATTTGCGCCAAACTCATAAATATTTTCCTGCATTGGCTGTGCGATAAGAATCTAGATCTCTCTAAGTTATAACCTTTTTTTTCAACACTAAGGGATCATTGAACAACTTTTACTATGGGATCGAACCTGAAATCGCGAAAAAAAAATCTGCTGATCCCTACATTTTCACGAGTTATAAATGTAGGGAACAGCAGATTTTTTTTTCGCGATTTCAGGTTTGGTCCCATAGAAAAAGTTGTTCATAATGATAAGTACAATAGCCCCTTAATAAGAGCCTAGATCTCTCTTTAAACTTCTAACCTTTTTTTCAATACAACCGCAATGTCTAAGTAAATACATGTTAAAAAGCCTTTTACAAGTTAATTATAGCTCCGTTACTTATCTTTTGAACAAACGTTTTGACGGCGGTACTAACAGATTAGATTGTGGCGATAATTACAGTCTGCCTGGAACTCAGCCTGACTAGAAAGTGTTAACTCTAGCAATAGTCTGCGGCCGCGCCTGTGTGGAAATGGCTGCAAAAATTATACATGGTTATTGAAAATTAGAGAGTTTAACATGTGAAAAATTAGTTGGAGTGATTACACACATAAACTCACGCCTTCTTCCCATGGGGGTAGGCAGAAACTATAGAACCCCACCTGCTACGATCCTTACATACTCCTTTTGTCTCGTTTACGTTCTTACATCTGGTCATACACGCACGCCGGTTGCGAGTACTACGCACCTGACCTTTCTGAAGAACATCACCAATAAGATTACTATATGTCTTCCTAGGGCGTCCCCTCTCGGCATTTCCACTCACATCTGCCGTGTTACCTTTTGTTAGTCGCCTTTCATTCATCCTCTCAACATGAACAAACCATCTAAGCATACTCTTTTAGTTTTCGTCACTACATCTTTTTTGAAACTTTTTTATTAAAATTTCTTTTTTGGAGTGGTGATGTCCTTAGTAAACAGGTGGTTGCCGCCAAAAACACCATTGGAACATCTTTTTTTTTTATTTGAGATGGGTTTGCTCTTGACTCTAGTCTAGGTCAGAGGTGACAGAGACAAAGTCCGACGATGGAGCAAGCTTACCCAGAAAAAGCCTGCTCACTCTCACTTTGAAGAGATCGGGGTTGTATGCGTTCGGAAACACAGACGCAGGTAGAGAGTTCCACTCCTTTGCTGTGCGCATCTTACCCTATCTCTTGTTAGTGGTAAAATGACTAATGAAGATCACAGACAACAAACTTCCCATTGACATTCGAAACTTACCCATTAAACGATTTAAAAGCTGTATTAAAACCAAACTTTGTAAAAAGGGTAGGTACTATAAAATCGGATATTTTATTGTGAAAATTACAATAATCTTTCAACTCATTGCATTTATGATTTGTTATCGCCACATCTCTCATTTTCAATATTGAATGTTGGTCGTGTCTCACAAACTGCTGCCATTCATCCAACGTTAATGAGTTTCCGGTAAGAGCTGAGCAAGCATTGAATAACTTGACCTTTGTCCTTTAGGTACTAGAAATTTCTAGACGTTAAGTATAGGCTATCTTTAGAAATTTCAATAATATTAATATTATAATGTAAGGCCTCTTTAGGACGCTGTGTTTGTTCACTGTGTAATTTCTGACCAGTATATTACGAGTAGTGTGTAACAAAAGAATTTGTCAGGTTTCAAACCTGAAGTCCAATCCACGTTATTTAAAAACATCGTAATATCATCTTAGCGACAATCAGTGTCAGAAACTTGTGAAAAATGTAGGAAATTAGAGGTATTTTTGTTATATTGAGACTGAGATCGGACTGAGAAGTTCTTAGAGTGACGAGAATTGCCTCTCTGATTCAGAACCTCAAGCTTCCACCGCCTTAAAAGATACGCTTGTAGGGGCAATTAATTGCGCAATTCTTTAGAATTTATTTTGGTTAAATAACACGTCTCCGCAATTTCGAGTAATTCAAGGCAATACTAACGTAAACTCATCATTAGTTACTAAATTTAATTCGTCATTGTTGATCAGTCGTCAATTCAATTTACATGGGCAATACAATTTACGATACGATGTTATCTGTCACAGCCTACAGCCTAATCCTTAAGGCTCGCGCACATTGGGGCGCGCCGCACCGTATCTCAACGCATTGCAAAAATCCTCCTGCATCACTTTAGTACATTTTGTATGAACCACCGCACATCACAGGCAGGCCGCACCAGGCCGAAGCGCAACGCATTGGCGGATCGTTCCCAGGCGTATTTTTGCGGCTACTGTTTTCCGTTGCAGCGCTGCCAAATGTGCGCGAGCCTCATTGCACTGGAATGGAAACAGTTCAAATTTGAAATTTGAATCTGGCTCAAACAATTACTGCGTTGTGGTGCGGCCCGCTGCAGCGCCGAATGTGCTTTGGCGCATTTTCGCGATGCGGCGCGCTTCGGCTTTATTGTGCGCCTAGCTTAAATCTAACTAGTTATCTGAAGAAAAATGGACACAATAAAGTCTATTTCGAATAGCGTACAAATATCCCATTACTATAAGCCTGCAGCAGTTAGTGCAACCTATTGCGGCAAGGATTGCTGTAACACAGAAGTAATTATAGGTTGCCAACCTTTTACCTAACAACGCTGTAACTACCTGTACTTAGACTATTATTAATGCCACAGGATGATAAGAAGCAGTTAATCATTTCTAGGTAGTCTGTAATTTCTTGGGTAGCCTTTTATGTTAGATTTTACATGCAATTGCTGTAAGAGATCGAATGGTCTGGGAAAGGATACATTTGCTGAATCATAAAATATACATTAAATGCATTTATTCAAGTGTTGCAAGAGCCTTGTGGTTATCTCTTTAAAATATTCGCTGTAGCTTGTACGAATATTCATCGATTCCTCATTCCGCTTAAAGTGACTTTCAACGGTTCAAGAGTTTGCCAGTGGTGCTCAATCTATACATTTAGACAAAAAAATAAAATTGAAGTGTCTGTTTGTAATGTCAAAATAACAACTTTTTACTAAACGCACAAGAAACTTATAGCAACAAAGCAATTTTTAAATTTTTTATGTCTGTCTGTCTGTTTGTTCCGCCTAATCTCCGAAACAGCTGGACTGATTTTGACGCGACTTTAACTGGCAGATAGCGGATGTTACGGGGAGTAACTTAGGCTACTTTTATTTTAGAAAAGTAATTAGGGTTCCGCGAAAAAAAATAAAACCCATGAAATTGTGACCAAAACGTCGGATTTGAAAAATTCTTTTTGCATTTGGTAGCCCAATTTTCGAGGATAGTTATAGACTATTTAACATACGACCGAAGATTTAACGCTAGGACCCTTAGGAGTCGAGCAAAAAGAAAAAAGTCAGGAAGAACACTAAGCGAAAACGAAGTAATAGCGCAGTAGGGTGATGCAACGCGGCGGATCGGGGAACGAGGGAGTTTTATTAAAATGTGGCTGTTATTTTAGTATATTGTGTATCTAACGACTTCCACGCGAACGAAGTCGCGGGGCACACAGCGAGTGTTCTCATAAAATTAAAATACTCACGGGTGAAATTTGTATAATGTAATGTAATGTTTTTCGCATACGGGCAGGCCCTGCATGCGTAGGTAGACCGACGACCCGGTGAAGGTCGCGGGAATCTGCTAGGAACTAACGGGAAGCATGGGACCGGTCTATGTGGCGATGTTGGGGGAGGCACATGTCCAGCAGTAGATGCATTTTGGCTGAATAATGATGATGGCGATAAGAATCGTGTGAAAAGTAAAAAAATAAAATGCAAGCACTCCAGTTTAAACTCCTGAATCCTGAAGATAAGAAATATACGCGTCGACTTAACAACCTCTTTTTTTTTGTTGGTTAAAAAACCGACCTTCCACAAAAAAAAAATATCTATCTGCTTAACCTTTTCCCATCTATGTTGGGGTCGGCTTCCAGTCTAACCGAAGTTCTACATCCATAAGTACTAATATTATAAATGCGAAAGTAACTCGTGTCTGACTGTCTCTTATCTTTTCACGCGTTAACGGCGAATGCATTTTGATGGCACACAAATAGACCATGAACTGGGTTAGGACATTGGATACTTTTTATCCCGGTAGTACTATCGAGGAAACTTACATCTGACCAATTTGAAAACAAAATCCCGTGCATACGATGACCACATCTGATATCAAGCGTTTATAGCGGTCGAGCGCTGTAAGCAAGAACAGTCCTTACGGTGATAGATGTTCGTTTCTCTCATGGTACGTTGCCGTGGGGTGATTTCCGACATCCACTCGAGCGAAGCCAGCAAATGCTAGTTTCTCAGCTACATTCTAACTTCTCTTCTCTTCTTCAACAGTGGCAGCAGTATGTATTCTGCTGGAAGTGGGCGCATTACCAAGCCGGAGAGCTGGCTTCACCTGCAACGACCCAGCGCTGTCGTACCCTCACACAGGAGACACCTTCTCCATATCACTGGTGGCTGTCATCACTGTCATCGTGCCATATTTAGTGGTGAGTATTTGTGGCAAACATTCTGTCGTGTGACTGCCCACTTGATTGCAAGTTAGTTAACAGACATTCATTGTCAAAGTCATCTTGAAGACAAAGTGACCAATCAACGACAAGAAAAAACACTTAGCACCATCTCGCAGCAAAGTTTTTAACAAGGTACCTGAACGAAAGCCATTGACAGCAGAATGAAAGTAACAAACAGCGCCATCTACGCGGAACTAATTTGGCAGTTTTCTTCCCCATCGCTTTCATTTTGACAGTTCAGCCAAGTTCATTGCGTTATTTACCGTGTTGAGCAGACGAATTTTTCAAACCTATGAAGCGATGGATTAGGAATTTCGTTCAAATTCCTCGGATAGTGATAGAGTGTTATGCAATGAGGGTGGTGCTTTCCTTAGTTACTCATTTGCCATCAGTATGGCGGCAGCTGCTGCGCATAAAATCAGAAACTATTGTTAAGGAAACGCTATTGTAGTGGCTACAGTTACTAATGTACACAGGTGCGTTTTAGTATACGCAAGTTGATGTACTATCTCCTACAGTTTATGACAATGTGGCTAACGTCATACAATGCAGGTGCAATGCAAATGAAGCAAAGCTTCAAGTTTCTGGTGGGTTTCATGAAAATGTTGAACTGCAATGTTGAAACTAAAACATAGTGTTATAAATGATAAATTATTTTATTTCTGTAAGTAGGTTTATACAAACACATTTACACGTCAAAGATTTTTTTTTAAACTAGATGAGGCCGGCGTTCCTATCTGACTACTCTGAGAAGAAAGGCCGTAACAAACTCAGAGGTTTAAAGTCCAGACATAATCTTGGTCAGATCATGTGAAGACCATCTAGGTTGGTGTCTGAAATGGTCTTTTGAGGAAAGAAGCACACAGATTGAGTGGACCTGTCCAGTCAGTGCAAGCATCTAATTTAATTATTTAAACGGTAGAAAACTATTACTGTAACGCTTCTCAGTTTTTTTTTTATTTTTTTTTTTTATTTGAGATAGGTTTGCTCTTGACTCTAGTCTAGGTCAGAGATCTCAGAGACAAAGTCAACGATGGAGCGAGCTTACCCAGAAGAAGCCTGTTCACTCTCATTTTGAAGAGATCGGGGTTGTATGCATTCGGATACACAGACGCAGGCAGAGAGTTCCACTCCTTTGCTGTGCGCATCACAAAAGACATTTGGAAACGCTTAGTGCGAATTGGTGGAATAGCAACTAGGTAAGGATGGTAACCTGCAGTGCGTCTAGATGTCCGATGATAGAAGGGGGCCGGCGGAATGAGGTCGTGGAGTTCTTGAGCACACTCCCCGAAGTATAATCTGTAGAAGACCGACAAGCAGGCAACCTTGCGGCGATGAGCCAAGCTATGAAGCTTGGCATCCACCAGTCTTACGTCAGCCTCTTAGCTCTGCGTTGGCTGAGCCATCCCAAAGGTGGCTGCAATACTCCATGCAGGATCGGACTTGCGCTTTGTAGAGAATTAAAAGCTATCTAGGCGTAAAGTATCGTTTCACCCTATTTAGGATGTCCAGTTTCTTGGCCGCAGTTTGGGCTTTGTACTCGATGGTGGCACCGAAGTTGAGACATGATGTCTACAAAAGCTACACGTCAGTTAAAGCTACAATCTTAAATTGTATTTGCATTATCGTAATAAGACAAAATGCAGCGCATAATTTATAGTCTTAATGATTTATCTATACCTACTCCATTTACATTAGAAAAATAACGGGAAAAATACGTCAGTTATTGTATAATATTGTATAGTTGAAATTACTGCACTACACAGGTATTATTTTAATGTAAATGGTAAATTACATTGTTTTGTATTTATCGTGAATTAGCGGTGTTTATTATAGGTATACGTTTATATTGAAATAACGGAAGCGTGATAAAAATACACCAACGTAATAAATGATAAACAAACAAAAAAATATATTAACAAGATGTTTCAAACAATAACTCTTTGACCCTTTGACTGCTCTTAACAAATGAAGATCAGCTCCCTAATTACGTAACACACTATCAATCACAATCTGAATGATTTTGAAGCAAATTGCTAATCCATTGTTTCATATGTTCGAAAAAATTGTCTGCTCCACAACGTAAATAACGCAATGAATGTTGTTGAACTGTCAAAATTAAACCGATTCTTACTGTTAGTGTGTTACGCAATTGCCCCGCAGCATTTTAAAAGTAAGTATTATTTAGTTTTGTAAAATGTTCATTATTTATATTTAATTTAACGTTTACAAACAAAGCCAGTCACAAACTAAGACTATTATTGCTAAAGAAATACTCATTATGATCCCCTGCTTCTCAGTTAACAACCTGTCCATTACAATTATAACAACGTTGCCTGTCCATCATTATGTGTCCATTTTAATGTACGAGTATTGTTCTGTCATTAGGACATGAAGTATTGTGAAGATGTATGTATTATTAAGTACTTGACGATCGAAGACTACCAGCACCTTAATTGCGTAATACACTATTGATCACAATCTGAATGGTTTTGAAGCAAATTGCTAATCCATTGCTTCATATGTTCGAAAAATTTGTCTGCTCAAACAACGTAAATAACGCAATGAATGTTGTTGAACTGTCAAAATGAAACCGATTCCTACTGACAGTGTGTTACGCAATATTAGGGTGCCGGTGAGAAAACTATAAATAGGTGTAGTATCTTGATCATAAATTCATAATTATTGTCTTATCGACATAAATATAGATCCTCTTTTTTGTTTTGCGTCAATATTTTTTCGTGTTATACAGGGTCAAATTAAATTAGCTAGCGAAACTCTGCAAACGTTATGGGTGTCGATACCTTAACATGATTAAACAAAAAAGAAATTAATTTGATGACTTTTTTTCGGGGTCATCGACCGCAGGTAGTGTAGCCACTTGAAATATCAGTTTAAAAAATCAGTTTTTGTTTTGTAAACTTCACAGACGTGATGGATATCGATATCTAAACAGGATAAATCAAAAAAATATATATTTTCTTAAATCATACTTCAAGTAACAACACTACCAGTATTTTTTTTTGGTCTTTAACCAAAAAAAAACAGCCAAATCTGTTTTAGGTATTCTTATTTTATCGTGTTTAGAAATCGATACTCATCACGTTTGCGGGGTTTTGCTAGCTAATTTAATTTTATCCTGATATGTGTTGGTATCAATAATTTAGCTACCTACTGTACCAAAACATTTTTTTAAGCAGGGATAGAGCATACTTTCGTTGGTCTATCCATATTAAAATGTCAAGAATATCAAGAAAAAGATAGTCTTGTTCTATGTTTTTTTTTTTGGTCTAAACTCACCTTTATGTAAAACGTTCGAAAAGGAACCAGCTAAAACCAAATTAAACTCTCACTCCCTTTAAATAAGACCAAAAATCCCTTCTCCAATTTCATCAACTTCTTTCTTTCCAGCTATGGGCAGTCGAAACAACGCTTCAACGAGAAGATGAATACAACCTCAAGAAGAGTAAACTCCTAGACAGCGCTAAGACAGCTGCCTTCCTGTACCGGGATTACATATACGGGTCTGTGGTCAACCTGACCATATTGGAGGTCGTGAAGTGTGTGGTCGGGTCTCCCAGGCCTACCTTCTTTGATCTGTGCCAGCCGGATAAGGCTAGCACTTGCAATGAGTGAGTAAACTTATATAATTATTTTCATAAGGCATGTATTTAGTCGAACCTCTAATAATTCCCATTTTGCGCTCCTAAAAATATTATCTAGGTATTGAACACTAATAAAATGATTGAGCCTCTTTTTGTAAACCTCAAATAATTCAATTAACAATAAATTTTGGGGTCCTAGAATACTAAATAGCAAGTAAGCTGACCTTCGCACGGACGAAAAAATATCTCGGTGATTTTTTTTCGCACACTGGATCTTCAACACTCTGCTTGGCGCCGAGAGTTGAAAATCCAATAGTGTATTTTTTTGACACGCTGGAATGCACTTTGTTGCATTCTCAGTGCTTTAATTGACAATTATTTAGATAATTTTGTAGTAAGAAGATTTATCATAATCGGAGAAGTCCTTAGAGCATTAGAGAAGTCAGATGTTAGATGGGGTAACCATTTCGTGAATCCTACTGCCTATTTTGAGTCTTACTGACTGGCAATTCGTACCGTCATATACTAATGATTTTACTTATTTCTTGACCCCATTGCATTACTAACAAACGATGTACGATGGAATTGTGGCGGCATCTACAACGCTACATGTGAACTATTCATCAAAGACCTGATCTCACACAAATCCTGCATCGCGCAAGCAGAGTTTACCGCGCGACTGGCATATATTATATAAGGTGTGATTTAAATAACTGCCAACCTCTAGCCCGATCACCATGTATGGCAAGCCGATCCCTTGGGAGAAGCAAGCCAAATACCTTGGCGTGATCTTAGATCAACACCTGACCTTTAGAGAGCACATCAAGACGGCTCGTTCGCGTGCCGCTTGCGCTCTCGGCAGGCTTCATTTCATCCTGACCGCGCGTAGCAAACTATCTCTTAAGTGCAAGCTGCGCATATACACCGCAGTCATCCGTCCCATCATGACGTATGCTTGTGTTGTATTTGCGCACGCTAAGCCACACTTGCTCCATAGGATGCAGACCCTACAGAACCGTTTCCTCAGAAAGGTCACGGGGGCACCCTATTATGTACGCAACGAGTCTCTTCACGTTGATCTAAAAATCCCAACCGTCCAGCAGTTCATGAAACGCCTCGCCAAGCGTTTCTTCGAATCTGCCTCCAAACACCCGAATCCCCTGATTGCGGCGGCCGCCCGCTACACACCGTCGCGCATAAGTCGCATCCGCCGTCCTAGGCACGCCCTAACCGTCCCGGATGACGCCATAACTCTCCTCCAGGAGAGTAACCCCGCCACCAGCACGATCCGGAAACTCAAATCGAAACCGCCGTGCTTCCGCCCTCGCCGCCGAGGGCCACCGCGACGCCCCCGTCCATACCCACCCCGACCCTTGCTCGAGCCAGCCCGCGCAGCTGAGCCCGTAATGCTAAATTTGCCCCCAAATAGTCCGATCCAGCATGTCCCATTGCTGTCCTCTCCCAGCGACGCCCTAAGCCGAGGTCCGTACCCCACAGGGGGTGCCCTTAGCGTGTAGTCGCTTAGTTTTTAGTCTTAGTTTTAAGCCTGGCTGGAGGCCTTAATTTATTGAGGCATCCACAGGAAAGCCCGGTTAAGCAGTCGACAACCTCCTATAGGTTGAACTGCGAGATGCTATTCCCCAAAAACAAAAACAACTGCCAACCTCTTAAGGGGTAATTTTACTCATCATTATAAACAACTTTTACTATGGGACCAAACTTGAAATCGCGAGAAAAAAAATCAGCTGACCCTACATTTATGTTCCCATAACTTGTCAAAATGGAACGTCAAAAGGGAACAGATGATTTTTTTCTCGCGATTTCAGGTTTGGTCTCATAGTAAAAGTTGTTCATAATTATGAGTACAATGGCCCCTCAAGAGGTTGCCAGGTATTTAAATTACACCTTATATTTGAACATAAGGTGTAATTTAATTTTTTGTATTTGTACACAACAGCGCGACATCAACTATTGGGCAGTAGCCCACCAGACACAACACCCGTCTGGTCGGAGGATCCTCCCTTTTCTATAGAGAATGAGTGAACTTTACACCCTGTTCCTCATACCTCTATACAGCTATGATGATTGAAGCTATGTAAAAGCACTGCTTGCATTTTTTATCGTTTTTAAATACGGGGTAGATAAACCCCTCTACCCTTTACAAAAAACAATAAATAATCAGCACGTACAATAAATAATCAACACCTACAATAACCATATCTTCACTCCAACAGCTCGGAATACGTCAGCAACTATCGCTGCACGTCAATGAAGTACTCTCGCTACCTGCAGATCGACTCCAGTCGCAGCTTCCCTTCTGCGCACGCGTCGCTCTCTATCTACTGCGGATTATTTTTAGCTGTGAGTTTCTAATTTTTTCTGCATTTGTAAAATATTTATTTTATATCATTGAACAAATTATTATTAACCATAGGCACTAAGTACTTATACATAATAAGATACTTTTATACATCATTAAATAAACCGATGGACAGTGATTGTCAAACTGCTGCCAAAATTGCTGAATAGGATTGCGGAACACCACTTCCATTTTTTCAGTTCAAAACATTTTTGTTCTAGTCTTAAGGGTCTGTTGCAGCACCACTGATTTACTTAGTTCCCGTTAAATTAGTCAGCAGATAATTTCATACAAATTCTGTTTTATTTTCCGCGGTGAGTAGTGTCTGTTGCAATCAACTATCCACTAGGTAAAAATACATAAACTAACAAACCTTCCCTCCACAGTGGTACCTCCAAAGGCGAGCATTCAGCTGGCACAACCGCTCGGTCCTGTTGATACCTCTGCTGCAAGTCCTCTGCATCGTGTACGCAGCCGTGTGCTCGCTGAGCCGGCTCAGCGATCACCGGCATCACTGGTGGGACGTGCTGGTTGGTGGAGCGATGGGATTCCTTAGTGTTTTGTACACGGTAAGTTTTTAACTCTTGACTATTTTTTATTGAGATATTGCTACTCATATTCTAGGTGCGAAAAAGTTTGTTTGTTACGTTTTCACTCCTCAACTGCTGATCTCATTTCATTGGGTATAAACCTGAAGAAGGGCAAAGAGAACCTTAAAAAGAAATCCCCAATGGGGTGAAACGGGGTATTGATGTTTGTATGCGAAAACCCAAGAATCTCGCAATGGAAGTCGAGGGCAAAGTACTCAACCTTACAAATTACTAGTAAATAGAGACAATTTAGGTATGTGAGAATTTGAGAAATATAGCCGAATGGCTTACGCCGATCCTTAATCAGTAAAATAGTCATTACGTTCCATATTTGTACAAGAATTCCCTTCAAATAATTGCAACGCACCGACGTCCACACCTTTAATAATACCACTGAATTTAAATAACAAGCCATGTTATCTGTCCTAACGAATTGTATTTAAATAAAGATTTTAATCAATTGTGTTGACATCACTGACAGTATTTCATTCCATTCTCGTCAGTGATTTATGTCTAGCAGGCAATAAACCTCATTATAGTTTATGTAAATGTTTGTGCAAGGTGCAACCATGATGGAATCATTTTATAGCAGCAAAGGATTACCTCCGCCGCAGTCGTGTCTACATGCGATGTGCTTTGTTGTTTTAATGTAATTACCTAATCTGATCTCAGGACAGCTGCATAGGCAATTAAGTATTTACCTCATTATGCAGCCGTTTACGGCTCCAATTTGGGCCACATGGATATGGTTCACCTGCTCTTTGTGGCTTTGTGACAGTCGTTAAGGGTAGTCAAAGCCCAAAAAGTCGGACTACCAGTCTTACCAAGGAGTATCGCCGTATCGTGTTACCCAGTAACTGTGTTGTGGTGGTAAATACTGGTATTCAACGTATGCGGTTAGACTGGAAGCCGACCCCAATATAGTTCGGAAAATTTATTTATATTTGTGGCTGATCCATTTTTTGCACTCAGGACTAGATTTTACTATTTGGATCAGCCAAAAAGTACTTACTCCTGGGTTTTCCTGATAACCAACAAGAGGTCCATTCTTATCGAGTCTTAAAGGGTTTGACAAAGATAATATTATACTATCTTCAACTCACAACCTACCAATCACACATTACACAATGTCATTACAACAACCTCGCCTCTTTCAGGTCCTAGTTCTCTGCAAGAACTTCTCGCAGCCAGCCGTAGTCAGCACAAGCGACATTTCGAGCAGCGATGGCAACAACCACCAGTCAGTGCGGCGGTTGCTGTCCAGCGAACCCCACGTGGTCGTCCCGTAGCCTCAAGCTGTGTAAGCGAACGCTTACGTGGTTACAAACTCTTGAAGTGAAGTGAGGTGCTCCCGTGGTACGAAATCCGGGTAAGGATCTATGAACCTCATTTAGATCTAGATTTAGTCTAAGATTTCGAGGTATGAATCTCATTTGCTTTTTAAACATTGTTATTGATGCTCTGTTATAAATTGTAGATATTTTCGAAATTGATTATTTAAGGTGCAAAATGGAAATTGATTTGTCAATTGCTTAGAAAGAAGCATTATCTTTTTAGCTTTAGATCTGAAGTTATGGAGAATTTTTTCGTGTTTAGATCGTTTCTCATGACATGTACCATCGCGGACATTTGCGGTGAACCACTAAGGTTGAAAAGTGGTCCACCGCAAATGTCCGCGATGGTACATCTAGTAAGATGTCTGCTGTAGAAGAATACTGAACTTGACGTAGTAAGTAGTCCTTATCTTAAACAGCGTAAGCCTCGAGCTTACTTGATTTTAAAGTTGGATGAGTCAGAATCTTGTAGAAAAGTGTTTGGTTTTGTTCAATCAGATATTTTGTAGATCGTTTGATGATTGGTAGATAGTTTGAAGTGCACTTTTAAACAATACTCATTTATGGAAGTATAGAAACACAAAGCTCTGAAAAGATATTTCTTTATTTAAAAAATAGTCAAAAATATACTCCCGGACTTTTAAATCAAGCCTTTGTAGTTTTCATGTAAGGTTCAATTCAAAGGCCTACATCGAAATAATGATGAGTCAAAGAACATGTTTTATGCAGTTATGAAGCCGACATACTGCCCATCATTATGATGTCATCATTGTTCCGGATGTTAATTCACGACCATTTAACAACTTTTATAAACCTGTACAAAAAAGTGCATGGCGGCTCGATTCGAGTCCGGAAGTGTATGTTTTGCATTAGACAAGTGCGTGGAAAAAGGTCTTAGAATAGAGGTCTTAGGTTATTTTAACGATTAATTATGATGATAGGTGAGGGAAAGATAGAATGTTCAGTTAGCTTAGATTATGAGCATTGTTCAAATTAATTTGTTAGTGATGCAAAATAATTTAATTTTAATTAAGTGACGAGAAAATGAATTGTGTTGAATTGTAAATAAAAGTAGTTTTAAATAATTAGTATTTTGTGCGAGTGAACTCTGAAAATGACCTTTTAGTAGAAATTAAACTGAATTTAGAATTTAATTTTAATGAATGATATATTTCAATGTTCATTGTTTAGCACACACTATAGAGCTTTAAAACGATTTTGAATTTACATAAAACTGTCTTAGAAATAATAGCAAGTCAGATCATAATTATACCAAAACGTTTCACCCTTTTAAAAGCTAAGGAGCCGTCTACACGGGAAGTATCGCGGCGATAGTCACGCAGTGACATCAAATTCTATAGAAACTGCATGAAGCAATCTGCACACGGCGATATTATCGCGGCGAGAATTTGATGGCACGGCGAAACTATCGCCGCGATACTCTCGCCCGTGGAAATGGCGCCTAAGATCAAAAATAAATTCACTTATTTAACTTACTGATTAAATAAAAATAACGAGTGTGCGTAGTTACAGTGTTGCTAGTTTGAAACATAGAAATTCTCTTACCGACAAATCCCATGAGATTTCTTTAATCTTAATTCCCCTTCTTTCGAAAGAAAGGGGAATGTCCAATGTTTTCTTTGAAGCTTCATATTATTTTAAAAAGGGGAAAGCCCTCTGTATACATATATCTTTGTTTACAATGACAAATGCAATTAGTTAATCATTCTTTTGAACAACACCCTCGTTGAAAGGGACGGTGTTTTAGACTTTGGAAAACTTTGTCATTTATTTGAAATATTGTTTGTTTCGAAAACTTACGATAACCAGGGATTGGTTTGCGAAAGAAATACAAAAGTTATTTCGAAATTGATGAAACATACTTACCGAATCATAAAATATTTTGATATATTCGGTTTCTAACATTTTTGAGGTTACTATCTTTTTTTATTATTTATTTATTTATTTAAACTTTTCACACTTAAAAAAGTACAAAGGCGGACTTAATGCCTTAGGCATTCTCTACCAGTCAACCAAGGGTGGTGAAGAGATTAGATGGCAGGTGCTCTGTTAGAAATGGAACAATTTGTACATAAATAAGTTTGAATACATTTTTTGAGGTTACTTTGGGGATTACAGGCATGATTATGTAAGTATGTACTCTTTAAAAT
This sequence comes from Fissipunctia ypsillon, assembly GCA_947568875.1. NCBI lineage: Eukaryota > Metazoa > Arthropoda > Insecta > Lepidoptera > Noctuidae > Fissipunctia > Fissipunctia ypsillon. The sequence goes on along the minus strand of OX387659.1, from coordinate 4,525,777 downwards.
CAAATCGTAAATTCAAAACGGTTTTCTTAGAAGTTAATAAATTGTTTGCGCGTAATTATAAATAACACAATGAGTCATTCGTAGTTGTATATTTCATTATAATTAATTAGAAGTTAATTATAAATTATACAAGTGATATTGTAGTGCTGATTTAAAATATTAATTATGGATATTATTTTACTAATCGGATCGAAAATACAGAGTTAAAAGTCCTTTTAGCTATACATTTCTGTCAGTGGACAGTGTCTGTAGACAGCAATTTATAATACAATTCTGTCCTCAAAATTAAAAGACATTTTTGAAACCTGGAAGAGAGCTTGTTTGTTTTTTATAATTACCACGGATTTGTGCAAAAATATCCATACTTAATTATTTTAATTAATTGTAGATTACAGCAACATTGATAAAATAAAACATAAAGTAATAGAATGGTTTCATGGCGTTACTATACTTACTAATTTATTAAATAGTTGTATTAAATATTATTAAAATACATTTTAAATAATAACAACATTTGACAGTATTCACTGCTTAGTACCTGTCTAGTCGTAAGGTTATTAAAAATATATTTATTGTTAACATTTTTCATGAAACCATGTGTAAAACCACCCACCTGTATTTATAAATAATATTAACAACACAACTCCTTTTTTTTTAGTTTTTACCGTACCTGGTTGGGTAAAATTTATTTCACATACTTATCAAAATTATTTTAGAAGAAAGAAATGTTGTTTTTTCTTAATTGAAATTATTTCTGTATTTTTTTTAAGAATTTGACATTCCTGTGCATTTAGTATACTATTAATTTTAGTTTTTTTATCTGAAAGTTGTAAATATTATGTTTAAGGTGTAAATGTGTGACTGTGGCTGCCTGTATGTAAACGTGTATAAAACAAATAAATTAAACAAAACATAATTCAATGATTTTATTGTTACTTCACCTTTGCTTACGATTAAAAGAAAGATATAGGTCGTTCTTCGGAATTTTAAATCTCAATCAATTTGCCTAGCCTTTTCGCAACTATGTTGGGTGGGCTTCCAGTCTAACTAGTTTAAGTCTGTGTGGTTCTTTCCTCAAAAGACCATTTCAGACACCAACCTACATGGTCTTCACATGATCTGACCAAAATTATGTCTGGACTTTAAAAGAGACTGTGACCTCTGAGTTTGTTTCGGCCTTTCTTCTCAGAGTAGTCAGATAGGAAACGCCGGCCTCATCTAGTTTAAAAAAAATGTTTGACGTGTAAAAGTGTTTGTATAAACCTACTTACAGAAATAAAATCATTTATCATTAACCGGATGCAGCTGAATACCAGTATTTTTTTAAAAGGTTTTAAAACATAATGACAAACTACTAAAACTATCAACAGTAATTAAATAATGGCATTTCTCAATCCCTGGGGAACGTTCTTTAAACAGTGTTCGTTCATCAACCAAAGGAGAATGGGCACCGAACTATGGGTTTCTGCCCTGACGCCCAATAGCTATAAAATATATAGGATGACTGGTAATTAGTGACCGATACTTAAACACATGATTTTACACATGATAACAAGCAACTTTTACTATGGCACCAATCCTGAAATCGCGAAAAAAAAAATCAGCTGGTCCCTACATTTTGACGAGTTATGCGGACATAAATGTAAGGAAGAGCTGATTTTTTTTTCGCGATTTCAGGATTGGTGCCATAGTAAAAGTTGCTTGTTATCATGTGTAAAATCGTGTGTTTAAGTATCGGTCACTAATTACCAGTCACCCTATATACCAATAGAAAGAGCTTTTCAAGTAGAACCTTTGTTAGTAACACGACTTTTGCCAATTGTTTATCAGTTCGGAGTTAATGACCTAAATAGGTGACAACTTGGGCACCGAAGCTAAGGTATTTTTGGCTCCCAATAGCCATAAAATATGCATCAATGGAAAGTCATTTTTAAGGGGAACCTTTGCAACTAACTCGGCTTTTGCCAATTATTAGACAGTTCAGAGTTAATGAGCTAAATAGGCGACAACTTGGGCACCGCAGTTAAGGAATTCTTGCCATAAGATATACGAGAATGGAAAGTGGTTTTCAAGGAGAACGTTTACTATTAACACAACTTTTGCCAATTCTGAGTCAATTCGCAGTTAATGACCTAAATAGGTGACTACTTGGGCATCAAAGTTTAGCAAAGTTCTTGGTGCCCAATAGCCATAAGTGAATAGTACTTTTTAAGAGAACCATTTGTTACTAAAGCGAATTTGAACGGGATGGCATTCTGACAAGACTTGGGCTTAAAATATGATGTTTGCAAGGCACGGAAATAATGAAAGTTATTTAATTGACGAAATACCCGAATTTCAGTAATGCTTAATTACTCTTTATTAAGAGCTCTATAGCGCTTCACTGATTAAGAATTGAGAGAAGTTGTCATATCACGAAGTATTCCCCTCGAATAGATCTTTCCATAGGCATGCATCTTAACGCTACTAGGGGATCAGTAGGCTTAACGTTGTCCGGTCGACCGACTTTTAAAAACATTGTTCCTAAAACGGCATCTAGGCCATTGTTTTAAAATATCCGTTTGTAAGCTTAAAAGATGATTTTTGCTAGGCAAAGAATTGATGAAATACCAGATTTTCAATAGTACTTATCCCCACATTTAGAGCTCTGTAGCTCCTTATGAAATGATACACCTTTTCAGTACGAATATTGCTGTATTTATATTTTCACACATATACAAACTTGGTACTACTTATTACTCAATTTAACATTATATACTTTAGACTTCTTAAAGATAACCTTTTCCGAGGCTCGAAGAGAACTAACTTAGCAAAACGGGCGCCACGCTCCAAACATCATGTTTCCGTTCCCTTTCGTTAAAAAACCAGTACTTTTACGGTAATTGTCAAATGAGATACTTTTAAATTTCATGACAAGCAAATCTTATTAATACTTGGAAATCGTGACACTTACGTACTAACAATCAAGAGAAGTCTTCATAATAAGAAATGTTCTCCTTGATGAGATCCTTCCATTGGTATAATGTCTTAACGGTATTGGGCTTCAGGGCAGAACCGCCCAATATCCTTTATTTTATAATAAAGTTTTAATCACCATTTAAAAATAGCACAAGCCACGAGCGAAAGTAACATTAATATAAATAAATAATTGTTTAATAAAACCTCTAATTGGTTTGTTTCTGATAAACCTAAAAGGGAAAGCCTTATAGGCTTGCAATTAAACGCAGCTTGGATTACGGTAATTCTCTTAGGGATCGCTCAATTTGACGTGATAAAAATATGTTTTACAATAATTGGATGACTTTTAGTTACTTTACCGGATAACAAATGAACATGATTCCTTTCGAATAGACGTTTATAATGTAGTGCATCCTACGAATATTATAAACACGAAAGTCTGTAAGGATGGCTCGATGGATGGATGTTTGTTACTGTTTTACGCAAAAACTACTGAATGGATTTGGATGTTTGGCACACAGATAGTTTATAGCCTGGATTAACCTTTCGTATCGACCCGCGCCGCGTCAAAAATGTCCCATCTGCCGCGTCATTTTAAGCGCGCGTGGCATTTGAGTACAGTTAATATCGCGCAGATCTACGTTCCGGCATATGAAGCTTCAAAAAATTGGAGCGCAGACCTGCGTTCTGGCATACGAAAGGTTAACATATAGGATTCTTTTTATCCTGATATCCCCACAGAATCGAGACATATTCGGGTAAAACCACGGGGCGCTGCCAGTAAGTAACAGTTGGTTACAAATTATTCAAGCAATGCATTGTTACGAACAATATGAGTTTTTTTTTCGGTTGCGTGCTTTTTCCGCCGATCTTGGCAACGCGCTTCGCAAAGAAAGTGGAATTAAAACACAAACAACTGGAACAACCAATCTTCCAATATCTATGTTCTTCACACGCTAAGAATCTTCGTTCTTCTAACAATCTTCTCCTACTCTGTCCTTCTCATACTTCTGACTTTGTTCATTCTTCCTTTCATATTCAGTCCATTCTTCTTTGGAATGCGCTACCTCTTGACATCAGGACGGCCACCAGTCGGTATGCATTTAAGCGGAGATTGCGGAGTTATTTTCAAAATAAATAGCGTAGAGTCATCTCAAAACCTCTCTCTCTTGAGTTTGTATATAATGTATATATATAATATAGGTATATATTATAGGTATATAATATAGTAAATATGTATGTATGTGTATTATAAGTTTATAACTTATTTATGTACAAATTGTCCCATTCCTAGCAGAGCACCTGCCATCTAATCTCTTCACCACCCTTGGTTGACTGGTAGAGAATGCCTAAGGCATTAAGTCCGCCTTTGTACTTTTTTAAGTGTGAAAAGATTAAATAAATAAATAAATAATAAATAAACAACAAATCTACTTAATAAAAAAATTAAATTCATTCACTCATGCTACGGCTGCACTGTCGCGATATCGCGAACTTCGCGTGCTCTCTTTCGCACACCGCTCGACGTCTCACTGTACAACAGAGGTCGCGCGAAGTGTAGTTCGCGTCATCGCAACAGTGTAGCCGTAGCATCACTGACACAAAACGTACAACCTAAATCGGGGTCTAGAAGCATGATATTTTGCATAAAAATGAGTACTATAAAAGGATTTTTGAAAATATCATCCCCAAAAGGGGTTAAAGAGGGTATGAAAGTAGGTACGTAATTTTTGCCGATGCGAAATCCCATCGGGCACATTGCTTGTCATGAAATATCAAGTTTGCTACAAAAAGTGAGAATATTTTCAGTATACATTCTATACCTCACACCAGATAAGGGTGGAATAAAAGTCATTAACCCCACTTGTACTAAAAAGTCTCGAAACTTAAATGCAAACAAAAAAACATAACACGTGCACGCATCAAGGACGCCTCGTACCGCGATACGTTTGTTTTGATCGTGTTAGCGACACTGCCTTAACATTTTTTCGTATCGTTTTGAAATATTGGAATACATTGGTAGAAGGCGTCAACGACTTTTATTCCACGATTATCTGGCGGAAGGTATAGTTTTAGTTCAATATGTGTATACAGGGTGGCAGGGACATCGACCCGAAACCGGTTACCATGGATTCAGTACATGAATCTGACCCCCCATTATTTTATTTTTTTGATGGGAAATCATCAAATGACTTCTCCCGCTCTGGGCGGAACGGGAGGGCGTGTCAGACTCTTACTGACTAAAATCCACCCAGTTCCTTCAGTTGTATGTGCCGGGGCCACGGTAACTCTTTCGAACATCCCGCGACCCTAGCTGGCATCGGCCTTGGCGGACCCCGTCAATGGTGCTGACATCTTACCGATCTTAAGGCGTGCGTGGAACACAACGCGCCGTCGACTCAATCCTGGTCCTTATCGGACGGCAAGCTAACCATTGCTCGCCGTCCTCAAGCTCACGTCTACCCTCGCGCGTCCCGTCTCCTCCTTCGCGAGCATTACTGCTTCTCAGAAGGAGGTGATGGCTTCCCATGTACTCTCGCTCCGTACCATGGCCTGGACCAGGGCCGGACGCGAGAGATCGCTGCCGCCGATTGCTTCCGCGAGGACACGGCGGTGCTCCGCCCAAGCCGGGCAGACCTCCACCGTATGCTCCACCGTGCCCTCCGGGCGATTTACACAATGGTGACACCCAGGCGTTTCCTCCCGCCTGATCTGGAAAAGGTACCTCCCGAAGCACCCGTGTCCGGTGAGGACCTGCGTCAAGCGGAAGGTGAAGACGTGGAGCCGCTCCAGCCACTCCTCAAAGAGGGGACTTATCGCCGCAATTGTGGCGTCCCCAGCACCGGGTTGCGTCAATCGCACTCTTTATCTGGACCCCCCTGCGTTGAAATTTTTCGTCGGATATCTAAAAAAAAAATTGCTGTTCCATTCATTTTGACCGCGTAGGTATTGCACTTTTGTAGGAAACAGGTGATTTTTTTTTTTAATAACCGACGAATAATATCAACGCAGGGCGGTCCAGAATCATGTGCGCGAATTCAGTTACCATGGATACAGCCATGGTAACCGGATTCGCGTCGATATCCCTGCCACCCGTATTTAACTGAAAGGTAAGTGGGCATTGACTTAATTATATTACAACGTAAACCAATATAAGTGGGACATTTTATTTTCAGTACTGACATGGAATTAGTGCGTTTATTATAATGTTTTGTATGCTGCAAATAGTAATAATACAGGAACATTTTGGATAAAGTTAGAATCAATCAGTAGTACATATCTACTCGTTAAAACGCGATATTTTCTTTTTAAATAATTCTTGACGTCTAAACTATAAATACTTTTTTTACATTATACAAATAACTAAAATATAATAGTCTTTATTTGTCTGACCTAGAGATACCCCTTCTTGGTCTGTGTGGACCCCTGGGGGTCCATGTGGCGTTGGACACTTTGGGAATGACTAGTCTATACTTTCTAACAAACCGACTCAATTATAATGGAAATGAACTGCGACAAAATACTGTTTTCTACCATTATTATTGTACATTATAAAATCTTACTCACTTTATGGGAGATTTACAATTTAAATTGATGTGTTAACTGTTATTTAATTTAGCGATAACGTTATGTTGTATTCTCGTCGAACCCCGGAAGAGCTACAAATATACTCCGGCGATGACAACTCTAAAGCATCATTTTTATGATACTTTATCAACTAGAAGAATGGTGCTACGCCATGCTATTTTGATATTATTCATAACAATAACAAAACTGCATTCCTTGGGTGTTATTTCTGTAAAATGTGACAGCACAAGAAAAAATCTGTTCATTTAGGCACTTACTACACTTTGAATTTAGGTATGGTAGATAGTTGTTTGACATCTGTGTGTTTAATCAACCTGAAAAGGAACAAAAATTATAACATATAAAAATAAATAAAAATAGTCCTCCAGACCGTATTTGGGCCATGGCAGCCAATCTCAACAGAGACCAGCCTTCGGCGCGGGAGATATTATAGTGCACAAGTGTGTGCGCAGACACAGGTGCACTCTCTCTTTCCTTCCGGAGAGAGATCAAGCGCAGGGACAACGGCTTAACGTGCTTTCCGAGGCACGGGTGTCACACCGCCAACTTCTAAACTCCGGGCTGTTACTAAGAAATTCCTAATGTGCCGGATAACACTTTGCCCAACCCGGGAATCGAACCAAGGACCCCACGCTTAGCAGTTGCACTTGCGACCACGAGATCAACGGGGCATCGGGGATTTGTTATATGTATGTATACACGCTGCTTTTTTATTAGCTAGGGAGCTGCCACTATAGTGTTGTACTCATCATTATGAACAACTTTTACTACGGGACCAATCCTGAAATCGCGAAAAATAAAATCAGCTGTTCCTCCCTACATTTTGACGCGTTATGCGAACATAAAACATGTAGGGAACCGCTGATTTTTTTTTCGAGCCGGTGGCTCAGTGACAAGCAGTTCTCGCACTTTTTTATAAGTTCGCCGCCGTTCGCGTTTGAGTTTATGAGAACTGAAAATTTTTTTCTTCGGCTTCCCTCTAATTATAATTGTAGCTGCGCCACTGCCCGCTAGAGCCGTGCTCGCCACCGCAGCGGGTACCGACAGCTACCAGTGGTAGTGGCCGGTGGCTCGTGTGTGCTTACCCTAATGCCAAGTGCATATTACAGCTGCAACGTGAGAAGGAAGATTGCAAGACGCAACGCAAAGCATTTTCGTAAAAAAGTGCGATGCGGTCCGCCTGTAGTAGTGTAGTGTGCGAATGTACTACGAAAGACAAACGTCACTATGTGGTCATAATAAACATAGCCACAATTTGACAGACTACTCACTAAGCCCACATCTATCTTAACTGGTTTCAAATTGACTTTTTAAAATTAAACAGCCACAAGGGGTCTTTGTAACTTCTAAAATGTAATGTTAAATGCATTTAGTAGTGAATACTTGCTGTGCTCATTAAAAATTAAATTACTGTAAAGTATTTTGAATACGTCTTACATTACTTAATCACCATTTTTGAACGCTTATCGTTGGGTTAATAGGTTTTTTTTTTTTTTTTGTGAATGGGTTTTGAAATTAAATGTAAATAAATTAGGGTCATACTGGTAACTTTCACTTACATAACTTTCTAGTTCCCACATTGTTCAAGGCGCAAAGGCAGACAACGGTCTCCTTTTTTAAATCCAAAACCATAGTTATATTATTACGTGATGAATTATGACACAGGTGTGCTATGTTGGTAATTACACTCGAGGCGGATTCGCGTGAGCCGTAGACGAGCGCGATAAGGGAGCCGAGTGTGTACACACGCGTTTCATGCGACGTTTTTCAACATACTTGCGAGGAAAAAAAAAGTTTCATAAACTATGTAAAAAAAATTAAATATAGCCCGCGGATTCCTTTTATCGCGGTGTCTTCGCAGGCTGAAGGAGAGGCGAAGGTATGAAGCCGTCGAACAGTCTAATAGGTATTAAAAGCATAAAAACGGTATATTTTGTATGTTATTTTGGTGTAGAAACACGAAAGAATGTAATTTTTTTTATTTTTACTAAAATAAATAATTTGATGAAAGGTAATTTATCATATTTTATTTTTGTATTATCGCGGACATTTGCGGTGAATCACTTTTTGACCTTATTACTAAGGTAATAAGGTTGAAAAGGGGTGGTGGTGTATATGATGGTACCTACACAGTAGGCATAAAAAGGCATGAAGTCTCTGATGAGATTAAAAAAGCACACATCTCCGACTAGTAAATAGTTATCTGTGGCGCACATTACCACACTCAATCTGCCTAGCCTTTTCCCAACTATGTTGGGGTCGGCTTCCAGTCTAACCGGATGCAGCTGAATACCAGTATTTTACATGGAGCGACTGCCTATCTGACCTCCACAACCCAGTAACTGGGTAATACGATACCCCTTGGTAAGACTGGTTGTCAGACATTCGGTCTTCTGACGACCCGTAACGACTGTCAAAGATCTACGAATGACAGCCGGGACCAACGGCTTAACGTGCTTTCCGAGGCACGAAGGAGTCTCGGTATGTAAAGATGGTCACCCATCCACGGACAACCCCGGCAAGCGTAGCTTAACTTGATGGATCGCCCCGTGCGGCTGTTATTACTTAGCCATGAGCTCCTCACCACACTACTGTGGTAATATAAAGTAAAAAGCACGCGTGTTTAATACCCTGCATTATGAACGTAAAAACGATTCAATAAGAGCCACTTTACGAGCAAGCGTGTTGAAAAAACTATTGTATTTCCTAAGTTAAGTTTAATGCCTAGAACTTGTTCACTTTTGGATAGATGCCATCAGTTTTATTTCATCACTGACTTACATAAGAGAGCATCAAAGGGAAACCTAAGACCTCATAGTCTCTAATCACCAGCACCCAGTAAGCAACATTCCTTCTCTGTAATTCTGTATGGGAAGAGGGCCTTTGCCCTGCCAGACTGGTATACGCATAGATTTTTGCAGCAGACGATAAAAATTAAAGTAGAATAAATTGTGAGTTAAGGCACCTTCGTGTGTTTTGCATGTAAAGTGCTCAGCGCCGGGGACATAAATTAGTGAATGTTTTACAAGGTAAGGGCTGCCACGAGGGCAAACGGACTATGCACATAGTAACTTAGTACCTTTTAGTGGCCATAGAGAATTTTTCGTCTCAATAATGCGCTATGCAGACATGTTTTGAAACGTTTTCTGGAATAGCAACGTTGTAAGTATATAATTTTGTTATCAAGGTAATATAAAAATTAAAAAAATCAAAATCTAAAAACCTCACTGCGTAAAAAATTAACTAAAAATGAAACGGTCCAGCCGTTCTGAAGTGATACGCTAATCAATGAACAGCAATTCATTTTTATTATAATTTATATGACAACGTCTACTTAAGTAAATCTAAATTTAACAACAAACTAAAATAAGGCATAAAAAAGTCCTCCATATCGCTGTTGACTGGTAATGTCACGTTGTACCCTCCTCCTGGCTTAGCCTCTGACCAAGGTTAAAGCTAGCCCTTATAGTCACGGGGAGGGTCAACTAACCGTTTCAAAATTATTCTGTCGCATTTTGTCACCTCTCTCGCTCACACGGTAACAATTTTTTAAGAATGTTAAATGAAAAGATGCTTTTTGAAAAATGTAATCAATTGGCGAAGTGATATAAATTATATTAATTTAATCAGTAATTATTAAAAACACATTTCTATTGTGTTATGTAATAAACTCAGCTCATTAGAGGACGCTGTCTTCCATGTTTAACACATTTTGTCACATTATTGTTTCCATTCTCTCCGTGCCAACCCTAGCACCAGCAAAAACAGGCACCTATCCTGCTCAACGTAAAATAGTGAATAAAAATAAACGAAGAAGCAACAATCACGAATACTGGAGGATATAAATTTTGTCGTGACTAAGGACGCCTACAGACGAACGATACGATGCCTGGCGATGTATCCCAAACGTTTGCAACTTGACGTACATACAATAAGTTGTTAAATAAAATAAATAACAAGTATCCTCCTACACCATTGCCAATCCGGGATCCTGCGAAAGGTTGACCACACACGGGCAACGTATCATTTCTATATCTGTAGATACCTTAGTATAAAATAAACTCGCTTTCTGCGTCTGTTTGTATATATCCAACTCCTCCTAAACCACGCAACGGATTTTAATGCGGTTTTCACCATAATTTAGAGAATTTATTCCGAAACGTTTATGTTATAAAACATTAATATTTAACTTTGATATAGCTCAGGAATCTCGATGTTTTGACATGTCGCCACATCAGTACATTGCTTGCACTCGTGCGAAGCAGCGGGCGGGTCACTAGTGAGTTATAAGTTTTTGGGTGATGATAATCTGGTCTCTTTTAACGCTACCAAAACACAGGCGTGTCTTTTTACCGCTAGAAGGAGTCGTTTCGATCAAACTCCTACTTTTCGGGGTACATCTGTTCCTGTAACTGATCGGCTCGAGCTCCTAGGCATGGAGTGGACGTCATGTCTCAACTTCGGAGCCACCATCGAGTACAAAGCCCAAACTGCGGCCAAGAAACTGGGCATCCTAAATAGGGTGAAACGATACTTTACGCCTGGACAGCTTTTAACTCTCTACAAAGCGCAAGTCCGATCCTGCATGGAGTATTGCAGTCACCTTTGGGATGGCTCAGCTAAATACCAATTTGCCGCGCTTGACTCGGTGGAACGCAGAGCTAAGAGGCTCATTGGTGACGTAAGACTGGTGGATGCCAAGCTTCACAGCTTGGCCCATCACCGCAAGGTTGCCTGCTTGTCGGTCTTCTACAGATTGTACTGCGGTGAGTGAGCTCGAGAACTCTACGACCTCATTCCGCCTGCCCCCTTCTACCATCGGACATCTAGACGCACTGCAGGTGCGGGTGAACAGGCTTCTTCTGGGTAAGCTCGCTCCATCGTCGACTTTGTCTGCGTCATCTCTGACCCAGACTAGAGTCAAGAGCAAACCTATCTCAAATAAAAAAAAGTTTAAAGGCTCCTCAAACAGTTCTTCGCGGGACAGGCGGTGCCTTTGTGTCGCGTGGCGTGTTGCACCTGTTTGCAGGAGCCTTAAGTCCCTCATAATTGCGAGGTACTTAATACTTACTTGTATTATGAATACTATTACTGCTAAATAATTAAGTGTCGCTAATAATCCAGTCGCCATCTTCTCGCGGATTCGTAGATGCTTTACCAACCATCGAGAAGTTGTATAGATAACCGATAGAATTGTCACTCACGCGCTGTTCGATATTTTTGAAAAATCAGCTGCCGAAGCGAAGGTCTAAACAAGACAAGCGACAAATAAGAAACGATTGGGTCGAATAGATCGCGTCTTGAATTCTTGATTCATCAATTCATCGCAAACAGAAACTTCAAGAAACTTTTAATTTTCGGGCCACTAGTCGCATTCGGACGAAGATACCCAGCAGAGTAAGCCCAGGCACACACGGGCGATTTTTTAACGGGACGATTTTTTTTCGCATACTGGATATTCAACTGTCCGTGTTGAGCCAAGCATTGAGAATCCAACAGAGTGCATCCCAGCGCGCCGAAAACATTTACTAAAACAGTGTGTTAAAAAAAAAAAAAAAAACCAGCGCGCGATAAAAAAAAATCGCTCATGGCTAACTGTTACCCACACACCAGTAGCCCATGCCACCTAAACCTTTAAAAGGCATTGGAATTGTAAGATGTCACAGTCCGAATTATAAATTACCTTTATCAAGCAAACGTCGTAAAATAATAAAGAACTGCAGCTGTTAATGGTTCTAATCCATTACAAGTTTAACACAGCGAGATTCTTTATGAAGTATTATTTTATTTGATAAGAAGTTGAAATCAAGTTTTAATGTTTTCAGACGATTATAAATTCAAATACATTTGACAGTTAGAGATACAGGCAGTTTTTGCCTCGTGTGGGTGTTGTAAGATGCAAGTAATAACAATAAATTTAAAAAAGCACATCAATGTTACTTATCTAATGTATGAGTAACGGGAAAAGTAATTCATGAAGTGGTAAAAAGATTGGCCAATCAGCAAAGTTAATATTATTTATTAAGTTTGCCAATTGATTACATTTTTCAAAAAAGCATCTTTTCATTTAACATTCTTAAAAATTTGGTCCGAGTGAGCGAGAGAGGACAAAATGCGACAGTCGTAGTGTCCCAGTTGTTAAGGCGAAAGCGCCAGGTAGCCCGAGAAATTCAAATGTTCTTACGTTTTTTGCAATTTGCAAGTCAGTATTAAGTTGCATGTTGACTAAAATATGATTCGCGACCGTAAAAAGTATGTATTTACATAATTATAATAATTAAAGTCATCAATACAACTCTTTAAGACCAGGTAATTCTATTGAATGATTATTTCATGAAATCTTGACAATTTGGATTATACAAACTTATGGAGTTGGCTCTTTTTTATTCCTGAACTGTCGTATCCGTTCAAAAAAGTTGAGAACCTCCGGCCTGGTCTTAAGATATATACAGAGATGTGTGTGCCCGATAGGTCTAAAGATAAGGATCTGAACACATTCGTCCCTGTAGCCATCTTCCTTGCTCGGCGTGACAACTGTCTCTATACATTGTAACTTTGTACTTTATTTTTCTTTAAGTAGGAAGTTTGTTTCCTTTGTTGACTTTTTTGTTACTTTTGGTTCAATAGCCTCTGTGTCCCTTAGACAGCCTCTGTGATCCCAGGTTTCCGAACGAGGCTCAATTATAGATCGATCAATGAAATAAGTTTGAGTGATCAAGAATTGAGTTTCGTCATAGAATTGGAAATATGTAGAACTAAAATAAAAATAAATATCTGAAATATTGAAGGAAAAGGAAGTGAAACTGGCAGTGGCAATAACTCTGTTTCAGAAATCTGTTGTCTAAAAATGTTTTTCTAACAGGAATTCTATTAAAACACTGTATTTTGTGTCTGATATTTTTATTTGTCGAAGAGAGAACATTTAGAATAAAACATGTGTCTAACTTATCATCGCTTTATGAAAATATTTAAAATTACCCAAAGAAAAACGATTCTGAAACAGTTCTCCGACATTTATTTATTTATTATTTATTTATTTAATCTTTTCACACTTAAAAAAGTACAAAGGCGGACTTAATGCCTTAGGCATTCTCTACCAGTCAACCAAGGGTGGTGAAGAGATTAGATGGCAGGTGCTCTGTTAGGAATGGGACAATTTGTACATAAATAAGTTATAAACTTATAATACACATACATACATATTTACTACAATATATACCTATATTATATATATATACATTATATACAAATTCAAAAGAGAGAGGTTTAGAGATGACTACGCTATTTATTTTGAAAATAACTCCGCAATCTCCGCTTAAATGCATACCGACTGGTGGCCGTCCTGATGTCAAGAGGTAGCGCATTCCAAAGAAGAATGGACTGAATATGAAAGGAAGAATGAACAAAGTCAGAAGTATGAGAAGGACCGAGTAGGAGACATTCGTTTCTCCGATGAACGGTTCGCCGACAGAACGATTCACTTTTCATTGTTTCACCGATAGAACGTTTCTCCGATGAACGGTTCGCCGACAGAACGATTCACTTTTCATTGTTTCACCGATAGAACGTTTTAACGACGAACGACACGCCGACAGATCTAATAAAAATCTTAAATTCATTCATTCATTCACTGACAGACAACGCACAGCCTTATTCGTTGGACCTAGAAGCATACAATTTTACACAAGAGTTCCATAAACAGTAAAAAAAAATGAGCACAATAGGATTTTAAAAAAATCACTCCCCATAAGGGTTTTTAGTGAATGAAAGTTTGTATGAAAGCTCGTCATTCTTGCCGATGAGAATCACACTGGCCACATAGCTTGTAGGTAAGAAAAGATTAGTCTTATACGTTACAGTCGCACACTTAATAGCGATGTAAATAAAATTAATGCAGTTACTTTGTACTTGTTCTGTTTAATGCGTTTAGAAAGGGAACAGATGGCACCACTAATCACTGAGCATGGTCTTCTACCGCATCGAATGCAAAACGAAAATCTTTACGATACTTACTATATACAATTTTACTGGTCCTACTGACTTATATGCGGTAATAGAAACTGATACTGCGCTACTGCTGAGCATGAGGTCCTGGGTTCGATTCCCAGGTCGGGGAAAGTGTTATTGGATTTTTCTATCTGAAATTTCTCAGTAGCAGCCCGGAGTCTGGATTTGTGCCCGGTTGATCGCAATAGGCTCGCCCCCTATTACATGGGACTTAAACATAACAGGAGAAATGTGGGTGCACTATAGGTACACCTCTGCCTAACCCTTCGGGGAAACAAGGCCTGATGTTATGTTAGAAACTGATATTGACAGGCTTGATGCTGTAGGATCGTCAACTACAGTAGTTCCTTCAACTTACTTACCTACGGCCGAACTCAATAACCTATTTTCAATAAAAGACAGATCGCTATTGATGGTAGACAGTATAATTCCATCTGTCTTTATGCCAGGCCGGTAAAATTCCATAATCTCTTATAGATTATTGGGACGTTAAAACCAAAGATAGATAGGTTTTTCTATCTCCAGTATGCCAAAACTAATGATAGATAGGTTATTGGGTTCGGCCGTTAACTGACATAAAAACAATTGAAAGTTGAATCTACAAACTAGAACTACTCAAGTACTTTAATTGTGCAAGTTGACTTAGTGCCAATTTCAACAAAGAAACCGAACGCGAACAGCACGTCTAAACTGCTTTCAAGACCTGTCAGTCAGAGTCAATATTTCACAACAATAAAGACACACTGACAGCTCTTGAACGCAGTTTAAATGTGCTGATCGCGTTCAGTTTTATTGGTGAAATCAGTCCTTACGCATCCGGCTTGCACTGTAGAAAGAAAAGACACAGTCACTGCAAGTTGAACTTTTTGTTTGTCAGATTAATTGGGACAGCCAGACAGTCAGTTGATTTACCTACCTACTTGAATGTAAGTAACACTGCAATTCAACTGAGAAAGCCGATCAGCTTACGTCATAAGGATATTCCATAATCACCACGGTGAGAAAGGAAAGCACAAGAAACAAAACACTTCCGTGTCATCCACTTGTGGCGTTTTCGTCATAAGTGGATGACACGGAAGTGTCGGAGGTGTGGAAGGATGAGTGTGGGTGCTTTTGCACTCCGCCTCACCACCAACTTTGCTAACTGGCTTATCTTTTCGTATATCGTGAGTGGGTTCTACCCAGGCAGGCATCCACTTTACTTGGTGCAATTTATTTCATCATAAAGGAATACATCGTGAGAAAACCGTTAAGTCAGAGAACCATAAATTCGAAGACATTTGTGACATCGTGGTGACATCCCTCTCATAGAGAGGAGGTCTGTATTACACCAGTGGGTACATTATAAACCGATTATGAGCCAGGCCGCAGGAATCCACTGGATGCGAGAAGCATATAACCAGTCGAAGTGGCGGTGCTTGGGGGAGGCCTGTGTCCAGCAATGGGCTTCTTTCGGCAGAAATGATGATGACGAGCAGTCGTTGCCAAGTCGAAAGCTTAAATATATTTGATGTTTTTTTTTTTTGGGAGGTCACCGACCGCTGTTAGTGTTGAGTACTTGAGTATAAGTTGAGAAAAACTGTCTTCTTACGTTTTGTGTTTAGATATCGATAAAGTCTGCAAGGTCTGCAAAGACTAAAAAAAAACTGATTTTTAAACTGATATTTCAAGTGACTACCCTGCGGGACCACAAAAAAAAAAACATTAAATTAATACAATTTTTGTTTTAACATCTTTAGATAGCGATACCCATCGCGTCCGCGGAGTTTAGCTAGCCAATTTAAAATAATCCTGTGTAAGGGCACAGCTGTTGCACATTCATTCTCGTGAATCACACATTGCTCCAACTAAGTAACTTTGTAGGTGCCAAAAATGTATCAGCCGATCTATTCTGTAAACTTCACACCGTGAGCACTTAGGTGAAGTGAGTTGGAAGTGAGCTCAATTCCTAGTAGAGTAAGGTGGGATGACAGTTCACATCACGCTCACTTCACCTAAATTTTCACGGTGGGATCTTTTCAGAATAGCACCACTGATCACCATATTAATGAAAACAGCAAACTGTGAGTCCAATACCGTAATAACCTTCTAACCTAAATGCGGGAAAGGGCTCCGTTTGCTCTCTTAGTAATATAATCAAATCTTCATAAACATCTTTAATTGCTATTAATTGCATTTCTCCGTCCATTTTGTTTGTTTAATTACTTTTAGTTACGTAATTATCTATTATATGTGATAGCATACGGTATTCGTAGAAGTTTTTTAGGTTAATTATATAGTTAGATATTTTTATGGGTTCCTCGTAAATACAGATATTTACGCAACCATCTTTGAGTATCTTGGTAAATTGAATTGAAAAATAGGTATCACTAAAATTTTTTTATATGTACTTAGTTAAAATTTATTTAAGACTTTTCCCATTTTTCTGCAACCGCTAATGCACACTTCTAAAGTAAACTTGACTAAACGAGCTAATAAAATTGAATTGTGATCGATTTTATATCTCGATGCGATCTCAGATTGATATCAATTAACAACCTCGTTACTATGGCAACTATGTACGTTCACGAACAACAATAATAAACTCTATCTCTTTTCTTTCCATTCCATTTTCAACCTTACCTATGTCACATAAAACTAAAAATAGTTTGCATCCAAAAAGTAAACGTTATAAATATTTCAGTCCCCATTCACGCTATTGTAATTCTTAATTTCTTGGCTGTACAGATCAAATTCCCCAATTCACTTTTAATAGTAAACTTGAGGACAGTGCGTGTTTTGTAACTATAAGATTCACTTAACGGTATCTGATGTTGCATTTTACAGCCCAAAAAGGGTCAAGTGACAACCCTACAGGCTTTTGAATCGTTAAAACGCTGTTTCCCTCTTAGGGCGAATTTCATCGATGTGACTGAACGCGATCAGCAGATCTAAACCGCGTTCAAGAGCTGTCAGTGTCATCAGTGTTGTGGAATTTTGACACTGACAGCTCTTGAACGCGATCAGCACATAAACCACGTTTAAGCCCTTGCACTTAAGCCTTAAGCACTGACAGCCCTGTCAGTGTCATTATTTTCTATGGAATAATGACACTGACAGCTCTTGAGCATAGTGTAAATGTGCTGATCGCGTTCAGTTTCATTGGTGAAATCCGGCCTTAGGGGTGTAGCTTGGGTCGCGGGATGTTCGAAAGAGTTACAGTGGCCCCGGCACAGGCAACAGAAGGAACACGGGTGGGTTTTAGTCAGTAAAAGTCTGACACGCCCTCCCGCTCCGCCCAAAGCGGGAGAAGTCATTTGATGATTTCCCATCCAAAGAAAAAGGGGTGTAGCGTGAGGATAAAACATTATAGTGAAAATAAAATAACAAAATCTTCTTCTTTGCGTATCGATGGCAATCTAAATAGATGCGGCCCGGAATTCGGCTACGAGTTTGGTGCCATCACTAGCGTCCATCAGTTCCTGTAACGTGCAGCTGACAGGATACGCAGGACATGATATTAAGTGTTTCATCGTTTGTGGAACAGCAACACATTTATACACTCCAAGGCGGAGTCATCAATGAATCTCCACCTGAACAGGTTTTCCCTGTTTCGGCCAACCTGGGTCCGGAGTCTGTTTAAAGACTTCCAGGTTACCCAAGGCAACTCATGTCCAGGCGGGAGATCTTCACCAGGCGAAACAAATGGTTTGGGTAAGGAAGCACTATCTCGCCACAGATTCAGTCTTTCTTTTGATCGTCCGCCAGTGAACGACACACTTTAAAAAACTGTTTCGGCTTTTCAGCCTTTGTGGTAAAAGGATGTTGTCGTGCACAGGGTGTCGTGTGTTGGAGACTATTTTGGCTCTTTCGCTGGAGCTAGCCACCGCTCTGCAAACCACTGATGGCGCTATTCCTGCTAGTGGATACACCATTGGAACCGGTGTCGGTTTTAGGCAACCAGTGATGATCGCCGTGGCACGTTTTATTCAAAGCTGTATCTACTAATTTTGCATGGACAGAACGAGTCCACACGGGGCGAGCGAATTCACCCGCAGAACGATAGCACCAGCCACTTAGTCCGCAAAACGTTAGGCGAAGCATCCCACTTCAATGAGACTAGTCGCTGAATAAGACTGTTGTGAGTGTGCACCTTCTGCTTGATGTTGTTTAAATTTTTGCTGAATGTTAAAGACCTGTCCAAGATATTTAGGGGAGTCGCTGTGCTCGATGGACACCCCACCCCAAACGATGTTAAGTTTGCGGCGCGCCTCTCTATTGCGAAGATGAAATATGCAAGACTAGGTTTTTCTCGGATTGGGCTTGGTGAGTCAGCGAGATAAATACATGGCTAAGTTACCCAGTGTTTGACGAGTGGACTTCAGCCGCCTCAAAGGTGGTGGCTTGGCAGGTGAGGGCAAGGTCGTCTGCATTGATGAAGCGGAACGTGTTCGGGCTGGATGGTTGGTCGTTGGTATAGATATTAAAAAGGAGCGGAACGACTCCCATTCGGTCTTAATGTAGTTGAATCGGCGCTTATAGGGGACATTTATAGGCCGGACCACGGGTTCGATGCAGAACATATTAGGTATGTGCTGGGTGCGACGGATAGGCGAACATACGCTTTTGGTACACTGTGAGCTGATAGACGAGCTGGCGAAGATTAGGTCGGGATTGTATCCGCGTTTCCAGCAACCACTATTAAATGACGCCGGTTGTTTGGCGACATCTATTAGCGTCAAATTATTCATCTCAGCCCATTCCTCGACTTCTTCTCCGTTAATGTCCGTGTCATTGTAGCCCCAGTTGGAGCTACGGCTGTTGAAGTCACCGATTATAGCTTTAATTGGTTGGCTATTGAAATTCTCTGGCGGAAGTAAATTAAATGTGGTGCCAGGTGGCTTATAAACGGAAGTGATGGTGCAGGTACCAACATCGATGGTAATGATTTCTATGCCGTTCGCGTTGAGCACTTGATGGATTGTATTCTTACGCCGGGGATAACAAATACTGCGTTACCGTGCTTCGGGTGACAGATCTCGGCGATAAGCGTAAGTCCAGGGATGTGTGGCCGGCTTTGGGTTTCATCTCGGTGGGTCTCTTAAACGCAAAGAATGTCGCAGTGAGTTTTGTGGTAGACATCAGAAAGAATTTCAGATTTGTCTTGTGAGAACCCTTCGATGTTAATCGAGACTACGCACAGAGCTGGTTTTGTAAGTGGACTTTGTATTGCCATCGGCATCGTGGTTAAAGGATTAGCCAATCAGCGTGGAGACTCGCTGATTGCCCAGGGTGCGCCGGACGTATAGTGGCTCTGTAGATACGTCCCGCGGGGAGGCTCCTTTCATGCACCCCATTACAAAATAATACCAAAACACTATCTTGTGGTTAGATCTAATTGCCACTTTCCACTGTCATTCTTTTTTGTCGTGCACTCGTTTGTGTAGAATGGTTTTAGGGTACGTATTCATTTGTTTAATAAGTAAAACACGCGATGTTAGGGTGACATAAAATGTAGGAATGTAAACGAAAGACCGCTGGTCAACAACCCGGACCCGGGTACCCGGTACCCGGTCTATTCTGTAAAAATGTCACAGTGAAAACTTAGGTAAAGTGAGCTTGAAGTGAGCTGTCATCCCACCTGATGCTAGGGATTGACAGTCTACAGGGTGTAAGGGACAGCCCTCCGCAAACTGATGCGGTGAATTCAGTATATCATGCTAAGATGACCGGTACATGAAATTATTTCAGGTACGTTATGGGAATCCAATAAATCTGATTTGTTTTATCACCTCACACGCAACGTATCGTTACCGTGGCAAAACGCGCGTAGCGAAAACGGCAGCGCAGCGAGCCTTCGGCCGCCGAGTATTTCAACATCCATTGCTGATTTTTTTATTTTAGCTGTTTTATTTACATAAATGGAGTGCTGCGTACAGAGAACGTAATTTTACATTGAAATAAAGGAATAGTAACTGAAATGAAAATAAAAATGAATATGAAAATTTTTCTGAGAATATTTTCGGTGGAATATGATTCAAAATAAGGAGCTGAATGCACCTGTTAGTTTGCGGAGGGCTGTCCCTTACACCCTGTATTTACAGTAGGTACACGTTTGAAAATGAAAATTATGCATTTTCTTTTAACGCGTTACACCTTTTTCTTAATATTTTCTATTTTCCCTGTTTTTTAAATGCGCTTTGGTAAAGAACTAATTAATTTATTAATTTTATTTACTTATTAATTAATTTTATAAATATAAGCAAAATAACGCGTAGATATTAAAAATATAAGCATCATAATCTTACTAGCTTTTGCCTACGGCTTCGCCCGCGACGAGAGAAATTATCCTTCGGGAACGTTCTACCGGGTACTATCGTAAGTCCTAACCAGTGATAGGAATAGGTAGTGCTAATTTGCCTAAACTTCGAGGAAGGAAGTAACATAGAGTGGATAATACTAAAATCCCGGAATAATTTTAATGACGTTTAAATCCCGGGATTTAAAAACCACGAATTTTTTATCGGACTTTATTTGTAGTTACAAATTATTGATTTGAAAAATCATAACATTTTTTAGGGTTACACACACACACACACACACACACACACACACACACACACACACACACACACACATTTATATATGTAATTTTTATGGTGTACATAGTAAAGAGTATTCTGTCTATCTATAAATAAAGTCCAATAAATAATTCGTGGTTTTTAAATCCCGGGATTTAAACGTCATTAAAATTATTCCGGGATTTTAGAGGAGGTATTATCTACTCCATGTTACTTCCTTCCTCGAAGTTTAGGCAAATTAGCACTACCTATTCCTATCACTGGTCCTAACACACACAAGTTATGGTCTACCTGACCGCCAAAATTAATCCAAATCTGATCAGCCGTTTAGGCGTGAAAAGGTAACAGACAGTCATACAGACATACAGACAGACGGCAGAGAGAATATGGATGGATTATAATCTCTTCAAGAAAATAATAAGAAAAGTCACGGAAACTTCAGTGAAGAATTGGCGAACAGCTTAAAAATTATTAAGATCTATCAAGGTAGGTACTATTCCGCAAATCTAAAAGCGAATGAAGGGATTCATTATAACCGTACAGTTTATTTTTAAGAAAGTGAATCATTGGTTCCAATGATACCTACCTATCTAATATGCGGTGTTATGTAGGTCGGGAGACTATTTCTATTCATTTCGTTTGGGCGTAATTAACTGTCTCGTGTCCAAGTAATGAGTTGACAGCGGGTGGCTTAGTCATTTATGGAGTGTTTAATTTATAAAGATGAGAAGAATCAGTCTGGGGAAGGAGCAATTAAAGCCGTACTTACAAATCGAAGAAATGTTATAAATAATTTTAGTGGAATTGGGAGTTTTACATAAGCAGTTATTTTTTTGTCATAGATCTTAGAAGTAAAAAAAAACTGAAACCTAAAATGAAATTTTAATGATGAAAATAACATTATAATAAATAATAAATAAATATCTTGGGACAACTCACACACGGCCATCTGATCCCAAGTTAAGCAGAGCTTGTGTTATGGTAACCAGACAACTGATATACATACTTATATAATTTATAAATACATACATATTATAGATAAATTACACCCAGACACAGAACAAACAATATGCTCATCACACAAAGTTTGTCCTGGGTGGGAATCGAACCCACGACCTCCGGCTTTGCAGTCAGGTTCACTAACCACTAGACCAACAGGCCTGTCATTATAATGTTAAAGATATCATGAAGGCTCAAGTTCGCTACGAAACGCAGAATAGGTAAGCTTTTGACCACTGCAACGATCAAGATCTTCCCAAATTCTCTTCTGCTAGTTTTCTTTTGGTCACCGTTCTGACTACCATCACCCTATCCCTTTAATTAACTGTGACACATTAGACACAATGAAAATCCTATTGTTACCGACCTCTGTGGAGGCCGCTCCACAGATAAGAGGGTATTCGTAACCGATATCTGTCGTGGTTGGATTACGAGGTTCACCAACCACCTGGAAGTTGTCAAAATTTCGTAGATTAAAGCACGAGCTCCTAGCGTTTTGTTAGAACCTCAGTCTTATATCTTGGACCATAGCAAAACAATAAAACGCGGGAAGATGGTATGGTAATCTTTTCTATGATTTACCATCGTGTTACAAAGTTGTAAGTAACAAAATAAACATGATTGTGCAACATTTATTATTATTTATATTGATTCGTGTATATTATTACGACGTTTGAATTTTTTGTATTTTTACATTTCTTGTTTATTTATACAGTTTGATAAAGATATGTAGCGGTCTGATTTAATTTTATGGTTTTCACACAAAGGAAAATGTTTACTGTTTAACATACTTCGGAGTAAATTGATACATTTCCATGAAAATAGAATTTATTATATCGAATAAATTGGTCTACAAAATATTTGAAGAAGATCTCGATACCAAGTATTTACCTCCTAAGAGGTTACCTACATACAGCTTTATGGCATTTTGGTTTTCCTGTGCCACTAGATTTTATAATATGGTTTCATTATATCCATTTGTAACTAGGAACTTATACGGGAAAGAGAGCAAGAAAACATAAGGGCCGGCGCACATCTGGCGAGGCGCAGAGCAGCTCATTAGTCACTGCCAAACAAATATCGACCTTGCTTGTGTTGAAATAAAGTTGAAAATGCGGTATTTACCTATAATTGTTTGTTACATTTAGTTTTGTATTTTCTGTTGTTTCCTGTAATTTCTGTAATGTATACGAACGTTGGTAAATCTAAATAAATAAATAAATAAAACTAAATAAACTTCTTGGCGCGCGTCACAGGTTATTTATTCTCAACTTTATTTTTAGGCGCGCAACGTTGGTATTTGTTTGGCATTGACAACCGCGCCGCGCTGCGCCTCGCTAGGTGTGCGCCGGCCCTAAGAGATCAGGAAAATATTGATCTAGCAACTGACGGTCCGGGACAATCGATGTTTGACCTTAGATGATATTCACCCCATGCTAAACCGCCGAGGGTGAATTAAAAGAGGTTCAACGAGACACTTGTGTACCTAAGTAATTATAACTGCCCGGTGCATGCGCATTTTGGGCAGTCACTAGTCAGCCACGCTGCCACCTTCTTTTTTGTTTCTTTCGGGGAAACCTTTAATTAAAAAACTTCCTTAATTTCTCATTTACGTAAATGATTTGCCTAAAGTGACACAATAACAAATGATTTTGTTTGCAGACGATAGCACTGCCGTAGTAAAATGTAAGGACTTAAATACTTATCAATTTGATATTAATAATACTCTTTTTGACCTAATTAATTGGCTTAATATGAATAATTTAATAATCAACCTCAAGAAAACCAAAGTAATCCATTTCCACCAAAGAAATGAAGCTCCAAAAATTTGTGTTAATTACAACAGTAAGGAAATGGAAGAAGTAAGTGTGTTTTTAGATATCCATATTGAGAATATCCTTAATTGGAAAGCTCAGAGAATAGCTGTATAAAAAAAATCTGCCTATGCACTTTTTCAATTGGCTAGAAAAGTAAATATAGACGCGTTACTTGTTGCTTATCATGGTCTAGTAGCCTCACTTCTACGATACGGAATTCTTTTTTGGGGTAATTCCCCGGATAAGGGCTATTCAAGGCACAAAAAAGGTGCATTAGAGCCATGTGTGGTCTGAAAACAGATGACAGATGTGCACCGTACTTTAAATCATTAAAAATACTTACACTACCGGCGATATACATATTATAAATTAGTATCTTCTTCAAATTAAATCACAACCTTTTTGAAAAAATGAGAATGGTACGAAATGTTCCAATTCGCAGTCAGTACAAAAATTCTTTGAGTGTAAAACTGTAATAGAAAAAAGGTTTCCTGGGTATGGCTCCACGCATTTATAGTAAAATTCCAGACATAAAAGAATTAACATAACATAACATCACGCCTTGTTTCCCCGAAGGGTTAGGCAGAGGATGATGATGTACACCCACATTTCGCCAGTACTAATTAAAGAATTGAATTTTGCACAATTTAAGAAAAAAATGAAATTGTACTTAATTGATAAATGTTATTGCTCTATGTTACGGGACTTGGTTTCCGCACTTAATCCTACATGTGGACCATTGTACGTGGGCCATGGCGGCCGTCTCGGAGGTTATTCCAACCAGCCCACCTCCCTCCAGAAGAATTAATTAGAATTACAATTATTAATATTGATTGTCATTAATTAATTTTGACATAGATTTTTTGACATTTTAATAAATCCTCATTTAGGTCTGACATAATTGGATTATTAATTAATATGTAATTGTTCAATTTATTTTCTAATTTAATACCATAAATATGCACGATTTTCAAATATCATATGTTGAGTAAATTTTAATCTGTAATCCTCAGCTAGTTTCTGCATACCACATTTGTACGCCTCCT
Source organism: Fissipunctia ypsillon (assembly GCA_947568875.1). Classification (NCBI taxonomy): domain Eukaryota; kingdom Metazoa; phylum Arthropoda; class Insecta; order Lepidoptera; family Noctuidae; genus Fissipunctia; species Fissipunctia ypsillon. Next base: position 4,500,802 of record OX387659.1, on the reverse strand, counting down.
GGCATAACATAGCGCTCTGTTCATCAAACATAATATCTGTATTTCTTTACCTATGTTAATAAACAAATAAATAAATAAAATAAAAGACACCCAGGCTTTGGGGATAAGACCGGGAAGTGTGTGTCATCCTAGCTAACTTGCTAAGGCTAATATTATTACTTGAGCTACATCGTGAGGAAACTGGCATGCCTGAGAGACATTTCTCGACGGCATGTGAAGCCGAGTCAGAGGCCATGGGCGGCATAAAAACTCTGACACCAGGTTCGTCACTAAATCACACGAAAAACAAAAATTGGTTAAGCTACTCTGCTAGAATTCGTGCCACTCGAGTACTCTTTCAGATTGGAGGCATTTTTAGGGTTCCGTACGTTAAAAGGAAAAAAAATGAACCCATAGGATCACTCGTGTCCGTCTTTCTGTCCGTCTGTCACAGCCAATTTGCTCCGAATCTAATAAACCGATTAGTATAAGTGTGTAGTATAAGTCTAATCCAAAGAATAAATTTTTAATTTTTGTCAGATTTTCCATACAAAAACTGTCAGACGTCAATTTTATCCGCGGATAAAAGTTATCTGACTTTGGTTTAATAAGTCCTAAGTTGAGGTACACGTCAATTTCTGTGACCCAAACAAGGACGCGTGTTACGTAAATTTAATGAATTTTGAACTTGGGGGTCATTTTTGGGGGCAAACAATAAAATTAAAAAAGGCTTGCAAACACTAAATGACATATTAAATGAAAGGGGCTCTCGAATCGATTTTTTTACAATTGTAAAATAAATAGTTTTAAAGTTATTTAAGCAAATAGACGAAAATTTACCATACAAAAAATTATTTTTTGAAAAAAATACAGAAAATAGTTCTCTATACCTATAGATTACAGGAAAACCTATAAGAAGTCTATGGTCTTAAAAGACACGGTAAATCTCTCTATATTGTGCGTACAAACATACATTTGCAGTTGGAACGTATTGGAGATGTTTTTCAAGTACAATGTTAAGTTTGTTCTTGGGATGATTCTGTCTCTTATTTCTTCATCCCGACTACGGAACCCTTCATTGTGCGTGGTCCGACACGCGATTGTCCGGTTTTTTAGCTTCTCTGTTCAAGATCAGCCAGTGAGCAAGATTAGGGTTATGCTTCAGCAATTATGAAACAGTTAACAAAAGATTTTGCTTTTTTTAGACATTCTTAAATACTCGGTTTCTGAGATATTCTTATCAGGAGTTCTATTGCACGAGCTATTGCTTTGATATCTTAACAAGTTGCTTTTTAACATTAACTTTAGCTTGGCCTCGGAAACCGGACGAGCGGGGTAATTGCGTAACACACAAAATAGCAATCCATCGCAATGCCTTCGTTTTGACATCCATTGCTTCATAGGTTTGAAAAGATTCGTCTGCTCAACAACGTAAATAACGCAATGAACGTGGTTTACTTAACTATCAAAGTCATTGCGATCGATTGCAACTTTATGTGTGTTACGCGATTACCCCGCAGGATAGCAACCACTCTAAAGGTGAGAAAAAGAAGCCCTTTTATAGGTAGGTACTTCTGACGTCTATTAGGCTCGGACTACAAGCATCCGGAATCTCCAGGGCCCGAAAAAAAACGACCCCGGACAAGCCCGGATTCAGGCCGTCTCTCAAGCAATCATTTGAATTGTTCCTGCATTGACTACATGGGATCAGGGGCCATCCGATCCCGAATTTCACCCGGAAACAACCGGATCATGCTCTGGTTCTCTCCGGGCACCCGGTCCGTTATTTGTCGGTACAAGGGGCGGGGCCTGTCAATATAGTATGCAGTTGTATGGAGCTGACCACACGACTCCGAAAAACTTTCGTTCCGGGCGCTTCCGGACGAATCACTTCATCGTTTTTGGATATGACTTTTGCAATACTTCTTCCGTTATGCGGTCTACGTGAAAAGGATGAAACAGTATCTTTTGGTTTTTCTTTGTTTGGTGTTCCTTTTTTTATAAACGGCCACAGCTAACACAAAACTTTAATAATGTTAAAGTTTCCATTTGAAACACCAAAGCACAAGTGCTAGCGGCCGACTGAGTAAACTTCTCTCCGGATTCAAACGGGCCGCGTGTAGTCGATAGCATGCCGAACTCGGATTTTTCTCGAACCGGGGAGATTCCGGACGCATCCGGATACTTGTAGTCCGAGCCTTAACGGGGAAGCACCAGGTAGCCCGCGAAATTCAAACTGTCTTATGTTTTCTGCAATTTACAAGTCAGTATTAAGTTGTATGTTCATTAAAGTATCATTCGCGACCGTAACAAATATGCATTTACGGAATTACAATCATCAAAATCAGTAATACAACTCCATAAGTTTGTATAATCCTAATAGTCAAGATTTCATGAAATAGTCATTCAATAGAATTACCTGGTCTTAAATAGTTGTATTGATGACATTAATTATTATAATTCTGTAAACACATACTTTTTACGGTCGCGAAACATATTTTGATCAACATACAACCTAATACTGATTTGCAAATAGCAAAAACGTAAGAAAATTTGAATGTCCCGGGCTACCTGGAGCCTTAACTAACCCTGGGTATTCAGGTCACCATCATTCTATTCTATTACCCAAGAAGTACACTTTTAACTTCGCAACACTATTATCATCATCTGGCTGTCATTACTCCGGAATGAAGATTGCACCACTGCGTTCATCCGACTGCGCGTGAGTGAGTAATGCGTTTGGAATGGTCGTGCGAAAGTGTCATGATATACGTAATAGTCATGCTAACGATCCTGGATTTATTATGGCAGGGGTTTTTTGCTACAATTTGTTATGCTTTAAACCTATGAGAGTTCTCGAATTGGCATGAAAGTAAGGTGGGTTCGATTCTCGGGTTGGACAGTGTTTTTGAGTTTTTCCATCAGGAATTTCTCAGTAGCAGCCCGGAGTTTGGATTTGTGCCCGGCTGATGGAAATAGGCTCGCCTCCTAATACATGGGACTTAAAGATAACTAGCGAAATGTGGGTGTAGGTCCACCTCTGTCTAGCCCTTCGGGGAAAACCGGCGTGATGTTATGTTATGTATGGTAGTGCCGTAGTGAAGCTGACTACCCAGAGTGACTGCGGGCACGTACCATATGGGAGAAACGAACATCTATACACCATAATGACGATTCTTGCTTGCAGCGCTCGGCCGCTGTAGTAACGCTTGCTAACAGATGTGGTCATAGTGTGCACGGGATTTTGTTTTCAAATTGGTCAGATGTAGGTTTCCTCGATAGTACCTCCAGTTGCAGTATAATGGTGACGTGACAGAAGGTGCCAAAATTGATGCACCAGACATTCCCTACCGGGCAAGCGATACCGATTTTGCCGACTGACTATTAGAGCTACTGGAAACAGGAGCGACACGCGGTTCCTTTGTGTCGCGCCTATTTGCAGGAGCCTTTATTGCGTTGATTTTCTTGCAAAAAAAGATCAGAAAATATTTTGTCTGTCCTCTTCGTTCGATAAGATGATGATGAAATCATGAAACACTCAGTATATTTGATAAGTAATAAGGTAAGTATTTATAACTAATAATAAATAGTTAGTGTTAGTAATAGTTAGTGGTTAGTTTTAACTAATAAGGTAATACCAACAGTTTGAGTACTATTTATGCGGCCTACACAAAATGTCCTTTCTTTGGTAGGTATTGTTCGTCGAGTCGTTGAGCTCCTTAAGTCCTGAGTTGAGCTACACGATTACTGACTAATGCGTGCACTGACTGGACAAGTTCACTCAAATCTATGTGGTTCTTTCCTCAAAAGACCATTTCAGACCCTAATCTCCTCCTCCTCCTCCTCACATGATCTGATCCAAATTATATTGTCTGCACCATAATTGCGTAACACGTTAGATATCAATCACAATCTGAATCATTTTAAAGCATACTTATTGCTAATCCTTTGCTTCATATGTTCGAAAATTCGTCTGCTCAACAATGTAAACAACGCAACGAATGTTGTTGAACTGTCAAAATGAAACCGATTCCTACTGTAAGCCGATTTACGCACGGACGTAAAAATATCGCGGCGGTATTTCATCGCGCACTGGATTTTCTACCCTCGGTGTTGAGCCGAGCATTGTGAATCCAACAGAGTGCATTCCAGCGCGTCGGAAAAACATACTGTTGGATTTTCAACTCTCGTCGCTAAGCAGAGCGTACGCAATTGCCCGGCTGGACTTTAAAAGAAACTGACCTCTGAGTTTGTTTCGGTCTTTCTTCTCAGAGAAGTCGCATAGGAAATACCGAACTCATCTTTTTCAGTTATAAAACGCAATTTAATTTTGACGTGTGCGTTTGTAAATACAAACCTACTTAGACAGAAATAAAATCATTTATCATTTCAAATCAAATAAAAATGCCTGTAGGTAGCAGTAGCGAAGCTACAACTTCCATTAGAGGGAAGCCGAAGAAAAAATTGTTCAGTTTTCATAAACTCAATATAACATCATTTTAATATTACCTCCAAAATGTAAGTCATTCCTTTATTTTTCTTAATTTAACGCATATATAACTATAGATACGCGTTTTTGTAATGCTTTTTATCTTATGATATTGTATTAATTACCTGTATCATGACTATGTATACTATGTTATTTAGTATTGGTAAAATCAAGTACAGTTGTTGTTCCGAAGGGAAGCTGGTAGGAATGGGGTTGTATGAAGCCGTCGCCACTGGTAGGTAGATAGTTAACCAACCACATTTGGCTTCAGAAGTACCCACTCAAGTGGTAACTTTACACAAACTTTGTAATTTTTCCCGATAAATAAATAAATGTTATGTTTGGACATAAAATTATCCATACTTATCTCGGGTGTCATTTTTGTGGGTCCCAGCTAAGTAAATAGTGGGCACTTAGATGTAGGTATGTTATGTTTTGTGAGCTTGTGCAATAGTTAATAATATGCTAATTAGATAGAGGGATTGAGAAATTTTTTATTTTGTACTGGTGAGACCAAAAGTGGTAATATTCGATCAGAGGAGCATTGCCGTACTCTGTCTCAATCTGTCAAAAATACCTCTAATTTTCATTCCATTTTTTCATTTCCATTTTTGTCAAGTTTAGGACATCTCATCTCAGCGCCAACGCGCTGGAGATGAGATTGCGACTTCGATTTAAATATTTTTAAGTACGAGAATTGGCCTCCTGAAGTGATCCTAGTTTAGTTAGTGATTTGTTTATTGCCAAGAAATACTGTTTCGAAGGAAAACGGTCTCGTCGATAGAGACAAGAATATGATTCTTATGGAAATCTTCATAAGCAGACGATAAGGTGCCTGCATGAGGTAATTCCAGTGCTTTTGAGGCATTTATTGTTAAAATGTTTTTATTTATGAAATCAAAATGCAACAGCTTTGCAGTAGAGTTTAAACAACTTAGTTATTGGTCACTTGAAAATAAGTACCTTGTTTGATTTCAATTTACTTTCTCAATTTTGACCAAAACCAAAAATCACAACATTTGAACTTTCCCAAAACCACTTTCGTCACCATCTGTACTTACCTTTCAATCGCTCTCGTAAATGGAGGAAGAGGTTTCAATGCAGTAATAGATACCGGTGTAACTATTGATATAACACTTATAAAGATTAGATAGTCACCGTACCTTATAACCCTTTGTGGGATCTCGCTACACAGTCTTGTGCAAGTGGGTTCGCTTGCGGGACAATTCTTATGTTCATCATGAACATAAGAATTTTGAATGAGAATGACTGACCATGAACTGCGGGGCAATTGCGTAACACATTATCAATCGGAATCGGTTTCATTTTGACAGTTCAACAACATTCATTGCATTATTTACGTTGTTGAGCAGACAAATTTTTCGAACTTATGAAGCAATGGATTAGCAATTTGCTTCAAAATCATTCAGTTTGTGATTGATAGTCATCATCATCATCTGCCTAGCCTTTTCCCAACTATGTTGGGGTCGGCTTCCAGTCTAACCGGATGCAGCTGAATACCAGTATTTTACATGGAGCGACTGCCTATCTGACCTCCACAACCCAGTTACTGGGTAATACGATACCCCTTGGTAAGACTGGTTGTCAGACTTTCGTTTGTGATTGATAGTATGTTACGCAATTAGGGTGCAGATTGACTTGTTAAAATTATATTTGGAGGAGTAGGTATATCTGACCAAAAATATAAACGTGATTCGCGGTTGAAGTAAATATTCAAAGATGGGGATTACTGCCGAGGCTGGAGGTACCTACCTACTTAGGTAAAAAATATGTAAATCTATATCTGTACAAATAAATAAAACTGAAGTGTCTGTTTGTAATGTCAAAATAACAACTTTTTACTAAACGCATAAGAAAGTATACATGGTAAGTATTTACTTATAACAAAAAAGCAATTTTTAAAATTTTTGTCTGTCTGTCTGTTTGTGCCGGCTAATCTCCGAAACGGCTGGACCGATTTTGACATGACTTTCACTGGGAGATAGCTGATGTTACGGGGAGTAACTTAGGCTACTTTTATTTTTACACGACTGCCCAAACAAAGAGTGTTATGTTTTCAGGGTTCATGTTTTAGAAAAATAATTAGGGTTCCGTGCAAAAAATTTAAAACCCATGAAATTGTGGACAAAAAGTCCGATTTGAAAAATTATTTTTGCATTTGGTAGCCCAATTTTCGAGGATAGTTATGGGCTATTTAACATCACGCTATGATCCTTAGGAACCGAGCTAACAGAAAAAAGTAAAAAAGAACACTAAGCGAAAACGAAGTAATGACGCGGGCGGGCGATTCAACGCGACGGTTGGCGACAGGTCGGGGGACGAGGGAGTTTTATTAAAATGTGGCTGTTATTTTCGTATATTAATATTGTGTATCTTACGACATCCACGCGAACGAAGTCGCGCGGCACAGCTAGTTTTATAATATGCAGTGATAGTGGTTATCTTATTAATTTATTATACATCAACATATAATACTAATGACCCGCCCTTACCTCGCACGGTTATTACAACTTGACAGAACCTTTGTTTTACTAAAACGGTTTTGTTTAATAATATTACTGTATTACAAACATAAACCTTCCAACATAAATTCTCTTTATTTGTGATGGCGAAAACCGCATCAAAATCCGTTGCGTAAATTAGAAGAACAGCTCGGTCACACCAGCAAACAGCCGAAAAGCGACTTTAATTTATAGTACGTAAAGATTCGGGTTGCATGAGCAAGCTACACAGGCTAAAACCTCTACAGTACCTACTTACCTGAAAATGCGTCATCTTCCATACATAAGGATGAACTTGATAATCATGAAAGTCAAGGCTAGGCCTCTCTTCAGGCACTGGCAAACAAAACAAAACCACATCATCCGAGCTAGGTACCTTTCTTCTAAAGATCAGTTCTAAAATATCCCAAATGTATGCGCATACATTGACACAGACAGAACCTCTATAAGTAAAGGGTGTCTCAGTAAGAGTGCACTCATCATTATGAACAACTTTTACTTAGGGACCAAACCTCTAAAAAACAAAAACAAAACAGCTTTTCACATAACTCGTTAAAATATAGGGAACACCTGATTTTTTTTCGTTATTTCGGTTAAAGTCCCATAGTAAAAGTTGTTCATAATCATGAGTACAATGACCCCTAAAGAGGTTAAAAGTGATTAAAATTACACCTTGTACTTTCATAAGCATTTAGTAAAAAGCTGTTATTTTGACATTACAATCATACACTTTACGCATGGACAGCTTTTAACTCTCTACAAAGCGCAAGTCCGATCCTGCATGGAGTATTGCAGCCACCTTTGGGATGGCTCAGCTAAATACCAACTTGCCGCGCTTGATCCGGTGGGACGCAGAGCTAAGAGGCTCATTGGCGACGTAAGACTGGTGGATGCCAAGCTTCACAGCTTGACTCATCGCCGCAAGGTTGCCTGCTTGTCAGTCTTCTAAAGATTGTACTTCGGTGAGTGTGCTCGAGAACTCCACGACCTCATTCCGCCTGCCCCTTTCTACCATCGGACATCTAGATGCACTGCAGGTTACCATCCTTATCTAGTTGCTATCCCACCAATTCGCACTAAGCGTTTCCAAATATCATTTGTGATGCGCACAGCGAAGGAGTGGAACTCTCTGCCTGCGTCTGTGTTTCCGAACGTATACAACCCCGATCTATTCAAAGTGAGAGTTATCAGGCTTCTTCTGGGTAAGCTCGCTCCATCGTCGACTTTGTCTCTGTCATCTCTGACCTAGACTAGAGTCAAGAGCAAACCCATCTCAAATAAAAAATAAATAAAAAAATAAAACTTCAATTTTATTTATTTTTATGTATGTAAGTATGTACAATTGTTCACAATTTAATGGGTTTTCATTTTTTTGCGCGGAACCCTGATTCTTTTTCTAAAATAAAATTAGCCTAAGTGACTCCATATAATATCAGCTATCTGACAGTGAAAGTCCCGTCAAAATCGGTCCAGCCGTTTCGGAGATTAGCCGGAACAAACAGACAGACATACATTTTACAAATTGCTGTTTTGTTTTAAGTATCGTATACTTTCATATGCATTTAGTAAAAAGTTGTTATTTTGACTTTACAAACGGACACTTCAATTTTATTTATTTGTATGTATGTATAGATGTACAGATTTCGACAACTATAAACAACTTCGCATCAGGTAAAATTAGATTTTGATTTAGCTTTCTTGGTACTCTCTAATCAAAGCTAGTCCAAAATGAATTTGTTCCTAAATTCAAAGTTTCAAACACCACCCATCACCTTTTACAGCTTTGTTTACAAGTTCCTGAATCTTGGCGCCGCACATTCCTGCATTTCCTACCATACTACCAATGTAAGCGTTGTGTCAGTCATTGCGCGCACGCAGCTCCGAATGCTTAGGTACAGTCACCTTTACAAAGATGTAAGTATATTTATGGAGTTTCTTGCCCGTTCATCTTCATAGGAACCTACTACGCTTTGGAATGGGCAACTAGCTTCATCTTTCTGACTGACCGACTCCTTGAAAGTTCAAAAGTGCCTGTAGAAAGCTAGGGTTTCCTAGCTTTACAGGCACAGCGGTGACCGCCACTTATTTAGCGGCCGCTATGCGTGACGGCGGTAATGAAAATGATGGAAGCAGCGTTTGACTTTACGGTGTCAAAAAACGCTCGCTAAGTCGCTAGGGAAACACATCAACTTACTTTTAAAAATAACGTTTCAGAGACGTCTTTCGACGGTAAATTACGTACGCTATTTGGCGGCCACCATGCACCAGTCTTAAGAAATCCTAGCAAAACTTAAATAAATGCTTTGAGTTTTGTATTGGTATATCGTATTGTGATTTATTTGATTCAATTTAAAAAAATGTATTATTCTAATACCGAATTATAATAATTATCTACTGTGGCAACACATAGAAACAACGATACTATCATAACCACAGAAGAGAAAAAACAGTGTTGCCAAAGTAAAATGATACATTCAGTTGCCCTAATGAAAATACATTTAAAAGTTTGTTACAATGTTAAGGCGAAAGCGCCAGGGTAGCCCGCGAAATTCAAAATTTCTTATGTTTTTTGCAATTTGCAGGTCAGTATTAGGTTGTATATTGATTAAAATATGATTCGCGACTGTAATAAATATGTATTTACAGAATTATAATCATTAAAGTCATCAATACAACTCTCTAAGACCAAGTAATTCTATTGAATGATTATTTCATGAAATCTTAACATTTCAGGATTACAGGAAACTGATTACAGGAATTGTATTACTGATTCTAATATTATAATTATTTAAATACATTTTTGTTACGGTCGCGTATCATACTTTAATCAACATACACTCAGACACTGAGATGCAAATTGCAAAAATCGTAAGAAAATTTGAATTTCGCGGGCTACCTTGGCGCTTCCCCCTTAATCATTCGTACTTTGGCAGTATTTCCACAGTGGATATTATAATTTGATAATAAAATAATACATTTTTTTAAATTAAATCAAAGAAATCACGACAATCGACAACAATTTTTATCCCATAATATTGCATCAATGTGTAGTCAACAAACATAATAATTAAGTACTTACACCAAATTGATTGACAAGACATTGATACACGCATGGACCACCAATCGTGGACCATCAAATGAATTCTTGTCGATGATCCATCTTTTTGTGGCTGACTGTACATCCAGTTCAAATGTAAACAATAGCAATAAATAAATACTGTAGTTTATGGTATACTAAACTACAGAAGGAATCTTGCCGAATTTGGAACCATTTGTTGTAATTTAATAAACAATGCTTGTGAGGAAGGTGGAATAACACTTTAGGGTGAAAGGACTCATAAATTATGAACGATTTGGTTGGATAACCTACCGATGAGTAACTGATTTAATTTCTCGTACTTCGAATTGCTCTCAAATCTAAAGTTGGTCATATTTCTTCACGAGTGCTTTCTTTTACCACTAGGTACCTACCTTCATTTTTGCAATTTAAACTTGGACACTGGATTCTATTAGAATTCTTGCGCGTTGCCACTTCTTAATTTACGTAGCATGAAAAATGCAGAGTGAAATTACTCTAAAACTCTACATTATATAACGGATACTTCAGTTTATGTAAACGACGAAAATAGTTAGATCAATTATTTAATTATTATTAGAAATTAAATTAATTAGATTAGTTAGATTATAATTATTATTCGTTTTATTTCTTTCTTTCTTATCTATTTACATTTTTAAATATTTCTAATAAAAATATATACAATAAAACATTTAAAAATATAAAAAAAATAGAGGTCCGCCGGTATCGGGAGCAGGGTCCAAGCTACCGGTGGTTAGGGCTGCAGAGACAGGAACCTCCTCACAATACGAGCCGTATCGAGGAGTACTGCCTTCTGCCTAATTATTATTATCATTAGAAAGACAAACCAACAGTGGCCGATTCATATGCCAATGATAACTATAAAAAAGTCACGGTTTTCAAACTGAACACATTATCACAAAAATAATGAAAACGCTAAATAAATTCTACAGAATACTTAGTCTTTGAACATTCGTTCAAGTTTACAAGACAATGCTGTTGACCACGGAAGACATAAAGTTCAAGTCCGACGCAGGCGCCACGAAAGTCCGCGTTGTGTCAGTCACCGGCGCGGGCGCAGCTTACGTCTACAGTGGTATGTAAACAGTCAGACGTACGGTTTCACCGCTAACGCTAATCTACTGTTTGTATTGTTTCGTTTTTTTAACTTAGACGTACTGACGTACGCATGTTGCGGGGAAAGGTGGAATTTGGAGGTTTCGGAAGTTCCTATACAATGTGCCGCTACAACGGCGATATTAACTGAACAATGACACACGATGAACGATGGCACACGGGCAGGGTTAGCGGCAGTAATCATAAAAAATATAATGAGATAAAATAATTCGTAAATTGAAAAATAAAAATTTTCATACAAACTAAATAATAAAGCTCTCTCTTTCCTTCGTTTCGTCTACTCTTTGCACGCTATTCGTTTTAATTTCATTGATGCGATGTTATGACCCGTGACCTCGGCAAATGACCTCTGCGCTACAGTTTTACATAATATAAGTACAGTTGCTCCAAGATGCTATTTTAGAAAATTGTAAGTAAATCAATTAATAATAACGTTTAATGAAATTAAAATATCTTCATAAAACGAAAACGCGATATCGTATACATGTGATAAATTAATGTCGCGATTAAAGCGGCACGCTGTATAACCTATATTTTGTAACAATATTTTGATTTAAAACAGTGTCCGTGGAGTTTCTTGCCCGTTCTTCTCCATAGGAACCTACTACACTTTGGAATGGGCAAATAGCATCATATTTCTGATTGACCGATCCCCTGAAAATTCAAAAGTGCCTGCAATTGATTTAATTGAAATAAATACTTTGAGTTTTTGAGTTTGAGTTTCCTTACCTATGTATAATAATTACTTGTCCCGACTGCTTCATCAAAACAGAGCATAAACCGCTGTGGCTACAAACTTGAAATTTTGGCAATTGATGCCTTTTATGCCACTACGTAAGTATTTTTGGAAATTCGACTTTTAAGGGGGTGAAAAGGGGGGATTTCGTTTATATGTAAAATCTTATTTCTTGAGTTAATAAACTTGAAACTTGGCACGGATACTTATGTAAGTAAATTAGGAAGTTGTCATATTTTTTTTTATCCTACCCCCTAAAGGGGGATTGAGGGGTGTTAAAGTTTGTTTGGAAGAATCTCAACGCGTGATCCGAATAACTCGAAACTTATTTATACTTAAGACCGAAAATAAAGAATAACGTGTATCAGAGTTTATTGAAAATCTACTCCTAAATGGATACTAAAGTACGAAATCCACGCGGACGAAGTCCCGCGGGTAGTGCTAGTTCTATACAGTGTGAGTCTTTATAATCTGCACATATCGAAATGAGGGAATCTATGCTTAATTTTATCGACGGAAAAAATGTTAAAAAAAATCTAAATATTTATTAATATTTTTTATGGATTTTTAAAAAAAATTGTTTGCTTTTGTGACCCCAGTGTATACAAAACTGTGTAACTTTTAAACTAAACGATTTATCACGATGAAACAAACTCCATAATGTTTGGAAGTAATTAGGTGTCGTCATAAAATAAAAATTATGGAAAAAAAATAGCCATAATCAAATATAAACATTTTTTTTGGCAAAAATCTGATTTTTTTTCATTAATTTTTACAAAAATTGTAAAATTTCTCAATAACATGCCCCCATCACCTTCTTTTTTTATAACTTTAAGTTATTCTTCATTGTATTAGGAACCTAACGGTAAAAATTGCATGTTTTTAACTCAACCCCAACATTTTTTATCAAATGTCAAAGAAAGGCCCAACGCATAGCTACGCACATTGTTTAGCAGGTAGATAAACTTTTTTTTGTTAACTTTGTTGTGAATGCGCGCGGGTCGTTTCAAAGATGGCACTCCGAACGCGGAATCGTTTTGTTCTCATAAGGGTGGTTTGTTTGGGATGATAATTAATGCAAAAGAGTTCAATTGAAACCCATTTATTATTAAATACAAAATTTAATGCATCAGGTTCTCAAAATGTCCACCTCGTTGTTGTAAACACAAAGTCGCGCGAAATAGAATTTGGTGTGTCGCTCTCCTTATCATTTCGGGATCATTGCGAATATCATTCGCACAGTTTATTATGCGGTCACGCAAATCGGCCTCACTGTTGATGGGGGTACTGTAGACGCGTTGCTTCATGGTCCCCCATATGAAATAATCAAGGGGCGTCAAATCGGGTGAACGCGCAGGCCACCCTACAGGTCCTTGCCGGCCGATCCATTTGTCATGATAATTTTCGTTTAAAAATCTTCTTACATTTGTAGCGTAATGGGCAGGACATCCGTCCATCTGAAGAAACATCCTTTGACGCACAGCCAGTGGGACATCTTCCAATAACTGAGGCATATCATCTCTCAATAGACTTAAAAATCTTTCACCAGTCAACGTTCTCATCAATATGACTGGTCCAATCAACATGTTATCGATAAGACCAGCCCAAACATTTATCGAAAATCTTACTTGGAAAGTAGATGACCGTTTCAGTTTCGGGTTTTCACCTGCGCGGCACCATCTGTGTAAATTTCGACAGTTAGTAATACCGTCTCTAGTGAATGTCGCTTCGTCCATCCATAGTATTTTTCTTGGAAAGTTTGGGTTTGCTCTGGTTTTTCTTTGAATCCATGTGGACATCACACACCTTGGACGCCAGTCTACGTCTTCATGTAGATGTTGCACCCTTTGATAGTGATAAGGATGCAATCCTTCTTTCTTTAAAATACGCCACACTGATTTTTGGGATATTCCGTGACGAAGAGCCAGTCGTCTAGTACTTATGAATGGATCAGCAAACAAATCACTTAATACTGCTTGTTCAGTAGCCGCATCAATAATTACTTGAGGTGGCTCGCGACGATCTCTACTTGATCCAAGTCCAGTGATCGACAACCTTCTGTGAACTTCCTGGAAGTTTCGGGCAGATGGCACTGGTTGCCTGTTAGGATACGCAGCTATGTAAGCCGCGCGCGCAGCTCTGGCACTTCCTTGTCCCACTCCATAATAAAAATGTATGTCGGCGATGTGTGCCGGGGAAAATTCACTTAAACGCGGCATCATGTAGCAGCGAACGAAAGTTATGAAAGTCCAGCGAACGAAAGTACCGAAACACATGTAGCAGCGGCGAATAATTCGGAGCGACTGCCAGTCTGACATCTGTCATAATTCAAGTTCCTTTGGCTGGCCCTACCTCCCCGACCTGCGCACATTCAAAAGAAAGTTTATCTACCTGCTAAACAATAGCTATGCGTTGGGCCTTTCTTTGACAGTTGATAAAAAATGTTGGGGTTGAGTTAAAAACATGCAATTTTTACCGTTAGGTTCCTAATACAATGAAGAATAACTTAAAGTTATAAAAAAAGAAGGTGATGGGGGCATGTTATTGAGAAATTTTACAATTTTTGTAAAAATTAATGAAAAAAAATCAGATTTTTGCCAAACAAAAATGTTTATTTTTAAATGTGGCTATTTTTTTTCCATAATTTTTATTTTATGACGACAACTAATTACTTCCAAACATTATAGAGTTTGTTTCATCGTGATAAATCGTTTAGTTTAAAAGTTACACAGTTTTGTATACACTGGGGTCACAAAAGCAAACAATTTTTTTTAAAAATCCATAAAAAATATAAATAAATATTTAGATTTTTTTTAACATTTTTTCCGTCGATAAAATTAAACATAGATTCCCTCATTTCGATATGTGCACATTATAAAGACTCACACTGTATAGAAGGCGAATGTTGTTATTAAAATTTAAGAGTTTATCTTTCACTTAACTACATACTTACTGTGAATGGTGTCTGCTATTAAATTAATACGTGCAAATACCTACCTAAATAAATAAAATAAAACGTTATAGACAGAACAACTTTTATTATCTGAAGTGAATATGATATAAAAGCTTATCCTGCTAAAGAATGCTTTGGTCAGGCTAATTTTTATCACAGACAAAGGAGTAACGGTCTTAGACAACACACGAAGCGTCAATAAACTTTTTTATTCCTGCACCGTGTGTGGCCACGGTAACTCTTTATAAGTCTAAGTAGTTGGGTTGTTGGCTAACCTCAAGCACTTAATTTATAGCCAGCATAGATAATATGGGCCACTTTGGATTAGTATTAATGAGGCCTAGTTTACCAAGAGTTTTAAGTGATAACGTTTTTATGTTTCTTTCGCAATGGGATTTAGTTAATCTCAGTTTCGTAAATCTGTTATCGATATGGACCTAAATGGTTGCATTTTTATTGAAGAAAAGTTTAGAATTAAGTGGTCTAATAGCCAATTAATGTCTGATGTCACAGTTAAGTGTTTAATTTATTTCTGAGCCTGTGGGCGGACATGTTCTAAATGATAATTATAATCATTGCACGACACCTCAGGTTGATGCTACTGGTTTGTATTTTGACGCCTTCGCAGAGAACGAAGGTTTGATTAGATTATGACGCCGATGACGTGACCGGCCATAAAAAGCTGCTAATTAATTTCTTAGGCAAGATTTTTACTGTCTATAGCTAAGATTCTTAAAATGGCCACCTGTGCATCAGCTCCTAGAACGATAAACAACCAGACTTATTAATCGAATTGGCCTTTTGACAAAGCTTTTCCAAGCTTTTTAATATTACATCTGCCTCTCTCTCGCAAGAACAAATTCCTTGGCTTATTCCAGTACAGTACAGCATCTTAATATAATCATCCCAGGATATTTTCCCCATGTTTAGACGTCAATTTCCAGCAGCTTTGTAATATTGCCTTAACTGTACATATAAAGAAATAAATAAAATTTAAGTGTCTGTTTGTAATGTTGAAATAACAGATTTTACTAAATGCATAATTATGAAAGTATTATTATATACGGTACTTATACCAAAAAAAAAAAAGTTTTTGTCTGCTTTTGTTCCGACTCATCTCCGAAACGGCTGAATCGATTTTGACGGGACTTTCACTGGCAGATAGATTTTAATTTATTTAATTATATTTTATTATTTATTTTTTAATTTAGTTTTTTTTTTTTTTTATTGTTTTTTTTTTTTTTTTTTTTTTAGATTTTAATTTTAGAAAAAGAATAGGGTTCCGCGCAAAACAATGAAAAGCCATGAAATTGTGAACAAAATCCGATTCAATTAGGGCAGTATTGACATCCACGCGGGCGAAGCCGCGAACAACAGTTAGTCAGTAATAATAACATTGACCGTTAAAGATCGTCACAACAACCAAATTATTACGTGAGCAATGAAAGTTATTTCTATTTGTTTATTATTTAATTGTTCCTTTCTAAGATTGGTTTTAGTTAAAATCATATGTTTTAAAAACATGGTTTGTTTGTACTTCCGCGCTTTATGTTTGTATGTGCGTAGTATGTTGTGGTGGAATTATGAAATAGGACTTTTCGGAAACTGTCTATTTACTCAGCTTCTTTCGAAATTCTTAATTATAAGTAATTTTTTATTGTTAAGCATAAGTAGTACATGTTCAGTGTGTATATTTTGTGTTTTTTTATACATATGCTTTACTTGTGCAGAATAAACATTCTTTTTTTTACACTCATTTCAAAAGACTCGTGAACTAATCTAGAGTCCAGGAGCTAGACCACCACCTCTTAAAGCAGTATTATTGTAATCTTACTTCCATGTCGAAAAGAGACGGAGCTAGACGTCCTGTATAGCTCCATCTCTTTCTCACATTGAAGTAACATTAAAATAATACTGCTTTAAGAGGTGGTGGTTGGCCCCCAGAAGATTGCAATCAATTTAAAAAGAAAGCCTTAAAAGATTGTGTGCATCATCCATTCTTGATCATGCTGTAGCCGTAGGTAAAGGCGAGATAGAAGCCACTGTGGATTGGAGTTTGTCCTAAAATAAATCGTTAAAAAAATACTTATAGCACAACATCACGCCTTGTTTTCCCGAAGGGTTGGGCAGAGGTGTACCTGTAGTACACCCACATTCGCTAGTAATGTTAAGTCCCGTGTAATAGGGGGCGAGCCTATTGCCATCAACCGAGCACAAATCCAGACTCCGGGCTGGTACTGAGAAATTACAGATGGAAAAACCCAATAACACATTGCCTGACCTAGGAATCGAATCCAGGACCTCATGCTCAGCAGTAGCGCTTGCGACCACTAGACCAACGAGACAGTCAGGTAAATAGAGTTTAAGTTAATATTGGCATTGTTCTAGGAAGTACCTACCTAGCGGTAATTTAATGAGTTTAGTTGAGTGAGTAGCCCGGGAAATTCAAATTTTCTTAAGTTTTTTGCAACTTGTAACTCAAAAGACCATTTCAGACACCAACCTACATGGTCTTCACATGATCTGACCAAGATTATGTCTGGACTTTAAAAGAGACTGTGACCTCCGAGTTTGTTTCGGCCTTTCTTCTCAGAGTAGTCAGATAGGAAACGCCGGCCTCATCTAGTTTAAAAAAAAATGTTTGACGTGTAAAAGTGTTTGTAAACCTACTACAGAAATAAAATCATTTATCATTTAGTATTAGGTTCTATGTTGAACAACATGTGATTCGCGACCGTAACAAATATGTATTTACTACTTACTCACATCTCATCCTTCCTTCCTTCTTTTTTTTTCCTTGGGGAAAGATGTCCAGTTTCATGCACCTGATTACCTCCTGAAATATCCGCACTCCTTTTAAAATTATCCTGTATAAATAAAGAGGTAGATATCGCACTAGTGCGCGCAAATTTTTGCAGGCAAATTCAGACGATTGTTGTAATTTCGCTCGGCAAATCCGCATACTCTAGATTCACTAGTGTACGAGTACTTCAAGCGCAACAAACTACAGATAGCTATCTCTTTCTGTATCATACGTTCCGTATTATCTATTGCAGTCGTAGTTGAAAATTACTATACACCTATATGTAAGTACATTTGTAATAACAACGCAACGATATCAAACGTAGCGTATCTTTAGAATATCATTGATTTAGGTAGGTATATGCCCCTATTAATTTAATAGCAGACACCATTCACAGTAAATATGTACTTAGTTATGTGAACGATAAACCCATAAATTTTAAAAACAACATTCGCCGTTATATAGAATAAGGAAACTCCAACTCAAAAACTCAAACTTAAAGTATTTATTTCAATTAAATCAATTACAGGCACTTTTGAATTTTCAGGGGGTCGGTCGGTCAGAAAAATGAAACTATTTGCTCATTCCAAAGCGTAGTAGGTTCTTGTTATGTATGTGTGCACGGCGAGCGCTCCCGCGCACGTCCTACTGTAACCGCGAGTCCCAACTCTGCAACTCTAATAAAGGCTTCTGCAAACAGACGCGACACGCGCCGCGACACAAAGCCACTACGTGTCGCGCGACGAGGGGTGCCTTTGTGTCGCACGCGATTTGCGTCGCATGTCGCGCCTGTTTGCAGTAGCCTTAAAGCAGTGCGTTGCTAGCTAGCGAGCATTTGAGTTGTGTACACCTTTCCCAGCATCCACGTACTTCAGAATACATGGTGGCAGTGGTTTGCCCTCTATCTCTCCTTGGTACTGAAGATTGGGAAATGTCCAATCTGGAGCTAGACCACCACCTCTTAACACAGTATTATTGTAATCTTACTTCAGTGTGGGAAAGAGATGGAGCTAGACGTCTCGTATAGCTCCATCTCTTTCTCACACTGAAGTATCATTAAAATAATACTGCTTTTAGAGATGGTGGTTGGCCCCCAGATCATATCTCACACAATATGTGGGTCTTGGCATTACAGGGTCTTTAATTGTTTTAGCTGGAGTGGGCCCTGTCACGTCTAATTCATATAATGCAATCTCCTTTTTGTGCATTAGTAAACTTTGTATCAACTTTATTATAAGCATACAGTAATAATAAGCATGGCCACGCTAGTTAGACCTGCCGTACTTAAAGCAGGCATAGAGAATTCTGAAAGATTCAAAGTAAGTCATTCGAGCTTAAAATAGTGTAGCTCCCGAGGTGGATTCTACTTTTTATCACCCTCTATGAGAAAATAAGTAAGTGCAACTTATGAATAAGAATACTAAATACGTTTATTTATTTATATACAATTAGGAACAAGGCATATCATAGAAATAATATTTTTTTTTTATAAAACAAGTAAAATCCGAATTTGAGTAAACAATTACGAATGAATACTTTTCGCGCGTTTTTATTTAATTTTTTCACAAACTTTTTTTTTTAGTTGGTTCGCACGTGGTTTACTTTATGAAACAGCCTATTACTTGTTCATACAATCTTCGTGATTGATCTCTTTGGTGATTGGAATTTTTACTAACAATATCCACATTGTAAATTTAAATCACTTTTAATCCCTAGGGATTAAAGAGCTATCTTAGTTCCTGTTTACGAAGAATAAACTAGCTCTTTTTGAATAGATATGATAAAACGATTTTATTAATGTATTCATTTCAATCATGCATGCTGCGAGGATTTTTATTTAGATAACATTTAAGAATTGAAGACGCTATTAAGATAAGATGGAGACAAATTGAGAGCAGCTTACGTCTTTAAAAATGGATGCTTTGACAAGTTAAACATGATCAAGGGTGTATATTCAATGAAGAAAAATATTAAAATACAGAAACTAGTCGCTTGTTTTTTTTATTTACCTATTGGTCTCATGAAACAAGGGCTATTATAATCTTTTAGCTATCATACTTCATGTGAATGTAACTCTGTCTGTCTGTTACCTTTATTGGCACACAGGTAGACCATGACCACAGGACAGATTTTTATCCCAGTAGCAAGTTCCTATGGGATAATTCCCGACTACCACGCGGGCGAAGCCGCGAGCAAAAGTTAGTAGGTATCTCGTTAGCTTCATGTTTATTGTGGTACTACGTAGGACGGACCCATTACTTTTTCAGTTAATTTACCATTGCAGTACATAAAAACAGGCCAGTTCTCGAAAACATGTTTTACAGGACTTTTACAGCTCAAACTGTCGTAACATGGCGAGGTACTCGTATGTAAACAATCGACTATTGTTCCCTCTATAATTCGTGTAAAGGCCGTCGTAAAGGTTACAGGGTTCGTGTTGTTGTGCTTTTTGTAATGAACAGTTAGAACGGACTATGGTTGGACATGCATATCTATGGTATTTGAAGAGAGAAGTCAAGGAGGCGAGTAGTGTTTAGGTTCAGGGTTATCTTTGGGTTCAAATTACCGTGTTTTAAGATTTCTCGTGAGTTCAGTAGGTTTATTATCGGATAAGGACATTGATGGCATCTGCATGGTTGAAGACTAAAGATAACAAAATGTCATAAGGTTACTTCAGAGGTTAGGTAGGTACTTATCTTTCCTTTAGTACCCAAAGAACATGGAATTATTTACATTTGGTTAAAGGTCAAACGAAACGACAAAGGAATTATTGTGGTTCGAATAAGTAACATGTTGCTTTTATGAGACATGCAGGCACTACGCTTCGAGCATTGTTAAAGTGGAAAGTAAGTACTTAATAGATCTCTAGGTGCAACTATTCTTTGGGAGGTACCTGTTCCGGATAAGGCGGGCGGAAACGTCCGGGTGTCACCATTGTGTTAGTCGCCCGGAGGACACGGTGGAGCATACGGTGGAGGTCTGCCCAGCTTGGGCGGAGCAGCGCCGTGTCCTCGCGGAAGCGATCGGCGGCGACGATCTCTCGCGTCCGGCCCTGGTCCAAGCCATGGTACGGAGTGAGAGTACATGGGAAGTCATCATCTCCTTCTGCGAAGCAGTAATGCTCGCGAAGGAGGAGGCGGAATGCGTGACCGAGAGGCAAGCTTGGGCGTCACGTCCCTAGTCGCCGCAGGAGACGCACCGGGCGTCCGGAATTGATAGCCGATTCCTGGCCACCGGCCACTTGCGGACCCCAAGCAATAAGGACCAGGCCCGGGTTGACGGCGCGTTGTGTTCCATGCGCGCCTCAAAGCTATGTCAGCACTATTGACGGGATCCGCTAGGACCGATGCCAGCTAGGGTCGCAGGATGTTCGAAAGGGTTACCGTGGCCCCGGCACAGGCTACTGAAGGAACACGGGTGGGTTTTAGGAAGGAACAGGAGAAGTCATTTGATGCTTACCCACCCAAAAAAAGGTACAACCATATTGCCATGTCATATACTTAGCTATATTATAACAGAATGTTACTTCAACTTCTTTGTTTACCATTCCTTAAGAGGGTTGTCACATTTTGCACCGCTCTCGCTCACACGGGACCAATTTTTTAATAATGTTAAATGAAAAGATGCATTTTTGAAAAATGTATTCAATGGGCGGTCTACAAAATAATATTAATTTAATAGGTAATTATTAAAAACACATTTTTATTGCGGCATTTATTTACATCATCTCAAAAACAGATCATAATACTTGATTACATATGTTTATTAGATAACACAATAGAAATGTGTTTTTGATAACTACCTATTAAATTAATATTATTTTGTAGACCGCCCATTGATTACATTTTTCATAAAAGCATTTTTTCATTTAACATTCTTAAAAATTTGGTTTTGTGTGAGCGAGAGAGGTGCAAAATGTGACAACGCTCTTAAGTACTAACGGTTCACGGCCGAACCCAATAACCTATTTTCAGTAAAAGACAGATCGCTATTGATGGTAGACAGTATAGTTCTATCTGTCCTCATCATGTATCAGGCCGATAAGATTCCATAATCTCTTATAGACTATTGGGACGTTAAAACCATAGGTAGATAGGTTATCTAACTCCAGTATGCCAAAACTGGTGATAGATAGGTTATTGGGTTCGGCCGTTAGTAGGCAAAAGGTAGGTAGGTTAAATAGGGACAATTCTTACTTTGTATTAATAGCAAACAATGCCGTACTGAGATAATGCTCATAACATGAATAATGTATTTAATAAATCTAAAAGCATTATTAACACCCCCTTCTAAGTTGTATTCACAAAGACACAATAGGTGTAAGTAAGTATAATTCATAAGGGGGATTTATTTTCATAAGTGGCCATAGGTAAGCTAATATCATCTCCTAGCCTTTTACCAACTACATATTATGTTGAGGTCGGCTTCCAGTCTAACCGGATGCAGCTGAATACCTGTATTTTACGTGGAGGGACTGCCTATCTGACCTCCACAACTTATTTACTAGGTAAATACGATACCCCTGGGTAAGACTGGTTATCAGACTTTCGGGCTTATGACGACCCGTAACGACTGTCAAATATTCCGAGGCACGTAAATATGGCGGTCTTGGCATGTAAATATGGTCAGCTAACCGCGACAATATCACTTGCTTAAAAATTATAAACTTTTTGGATGAGTGTGCGACTAAACGCCGACAAGACTATTTCGACGGGACTCTTCACCGACAGACTGACAGCAGGTCGACGGAGCCCCGCGTAGCGGGGCTCCTATTTCTGTATGCAGGGTTAAAAGGAACCTAACCAAATCGAACCTCGAGGTGCCCCTGACGTCGACCGTCTAGGGTTAGGATTTTCGGGTCAGGTTCGGAATAATCAGAAGTAAGGATGCCCTGTCGGCGTAGTGTCCTGTCGGCGAAGAGTCCCGTCGAAGTAAAGTCTTGTCGATGTTCAGCCTGTCGGCGTAGTGTCTATCGGCGTTTACTCGTATAGTGTCTTGGATTTGCCACGGCAAATCCAAGAAGTTAGTATCACCAAGGAGTTTCCATAAATTATTTTTTTCTAATGGAACGCATGCGGAGCGCAATATTTTTATAGCATTACAAACAGTTTTGATTCCAACTTTTACTTGTCTGTCGCAGCGCCGCTTTAGCGCATGCGCGGTGATGTGCTAGGTTTTGAGCGTCATTTATATGTTTTATTGTTTTATTATGTTTTATTGTACTGAATTTCGACGGATTATTTTTATTCTTGCTTAAAAATGTCTGATATCAGTGAATGTGAAGAAAATTTGACTCCACCCAATGTTTACATGCGGCGACGGAAATGACTCATAAACTATTACCAGCAAAGTCGAGAAAATTATACAATGATAACTGCTATCACGACTTTATGGCATGGCAAATGCAAAAAAGGCAAAAAAATATTTAATAGGTTCAATCCCAATGTATGAGAGTAGATAAAATAGAATATGAAACTGCACTTAACTGGGTATTATGCAACAGTTTGTTATAAACTACTATTTTATTAACAGAGACAATTTTATTACCTAGCTTAGAGCATAAATGTTAAATGCTCTAAGTTACCTAGTCAGCAAGTTTTCGTTGCCTAACCAGGTAGATCTAGACCTCTGCCTAACGTTTTAGGGAGACCTCCTTTTTTAACCTTACCGTTTTGCCTACCTACTTCATGTAATAAGTACCTAGTAGTAAGTAAGACGACAGCGGACAGAGACATATTTATCATCATAATTTTTATTATTGTCAATTCTCATCATTTTACAAAAATATATATACATATATATCCATAAACAACGATGCCAATGTGCAAGATGATGTTACGAAAAACTTATTTGTTTTAAAAATATCATAATTTTACAAAATTACTCGTTAAAACGAAGAATATCGTTAGACTGAGAGTTTAAATTGTGATTTGTGAGACAGGTAACAAGCATGCATAGCCATTTTGTAAGCAAACGCACATTTGATTATACTTTATTGACAAAAAGAAACGGTACATAAAAACCCTTTTTAATACGATAAATAATGAACAATATGGCAGTTCTTACACAAAGTAGAGAAGTATACCCGTTTGAGCACCTGAGAAGGTTACCTTCGGTGCTCAATGCATTGGTGCTCAAAAAATAGTTGCTCAAACGGGAATACTTCAAAATAAATGGGTAATTTTACTTAACAATAAATAATGAAAATTCAAAAAACCAACTTCACGTAGTGTTCCCAAGCGGTCCCCCATCTAAGTAAGTAGGTACTACATACGTTACCTACTGACCACGCCCGATGCTGCTTTACTTCGGTAATTAGACGAAAACCTGATGAACGGATGGAAAATTGGTGGACCATGGCAGGTTGACCATCAAAATCTAAATTCAAGACTTCGATTTCTGGAGTTTAGAAAGCATTCTCCCATATTCAACATAATAGGTACTACCATAATTACACAGATTTTTCGTTAATGAACACCGGATTAATTAGCAGCTCGGAATACAAGTGTGGTTTCTTGCCGCTCCGGCTTTGCCACTATTCCAGAAGGCAATGCTCGGTCAGTGGGTCGTTTTAGGGGTACTCGTTGCTTGGTAGAAAAAAATTTGAAAACTTTTGCATCGTCATCATTATTGCTGTGATGGGTCGAGAAAGCGGCAATAGGTGTTCTAAGCGGGTAATAGTTGGCTGGAACAAGTATGTTGCAGAGGCTCACAGGGAGGCTAGGCAGAAATTTATATTGTGGGCGTGGTATGGTAAACCTACAACTGGGTTACTTTATAATGAAATGCGTGAGACTAGAAATCTTTAAGTCCAGGTTAAAGTGGTGTCAGGATCATGAAGATCAAGTTAAAATGGACATTCTAGCCTCACACCACGCTAAAAATGATTTTCGTAGTTTCTGGAAACATACGAATAAATTGAAAACCAGACCGGGAGTCCCTGTGAGTGTCGGTGGTATGAGTGAGCCTGAGGACATTGCTAATCTTTTCAAAGAAGCATTTTTTGTAAAGTCTCCTCTAGGACACTCACGGTCGGTGCCCGATGTTGTGACCGGCATGGAAATAGGGGTTAAATTTAAGTCCCCGGAGATTACTCGGACTATTAGACATATGTCAAGAGGTAAGTCCCCCGGTCATGATGGGCTCAGCATTGAGCACCTCCGATATGCTGGCCCTCACTTGCCCAGGGTGCTTGCTATGTTGTATAGCTTCTGTATGAGCCATAGTTACCTGCCCGGTGACATGATGAGAACGGTGGTGGTGCCAATTCCTAAAAACAAAACTGGTGATCTCGCCGACAGCGGTAACTATAGGCCCATTTCACTGGCTACTGTGGTTTCAAAGGTATTTGACGGCATGCTTAATACACAATTAAATAGTTGTACTTATAGCCATGATAACCAGTTCGGATTCAGAGCTGGGTTGTCAACGGAGAGTGCGGTGTTGTGTCTTAAGCATGCTGTGACGTACTATGCGAAACGTGGGACACCTATTTATGCTTGCTTCCTGGACTTATCAAAGGCATTTGATTTGGTTTCCTATGATGTGTTATGGAGTAAATTAGAGCGGGTTAATTTGCCCACTGAACTCGTTAACATCTTCAAGTTTTGGTATGGAAACCAGATCAACACTGTGCGATGGGCTGGGTCGTTTTCTCATCCGTACGGGTTGGAGTGTGGGGTGAGGCAGGGTGGACTGAGCTCACCAACGCTCTTCAACCTGTATGTGAACGGGTTGATTGGCGAGCTCAGCAGTACCAGGCTCGGGTGTTATGTAGACGGTATCTGCGTCAATAATATCAGTTACGCGGACGACATGGTGCTGCTGAGCGCGTCAGTCTGTGGCCTGAGAAAATTGGTAGCTCAGTGTGAGGCGTATGCGAAGCTGCACGGCTTGGCATATAACACCAAGAAGTCGGAGATCATGGTCTTTGAGGCTGGGGGTAAAAGCCCAGATAGAGTACCACCGGTGTTTCTCTCTGGAACGCCTTTGCAGAGAGTTCACAGGTTTAAGTATCTTGGACATATATTGACTCCCGACCTCAAGGACGATGATGATATTGAACGGGAGCGGAGGGCGCTGTCGGTCAGAGCGAACATGCTGGCTCGCAGGTTTGCACGATGCTCACTTCCAGTTAAAATCACGCTCTTTCGAGCTTACTATACTGCCTTCTACACCTGCAGCCTGTGGGCTAGATATACGCAAAGATCGTACAGTGCCCTCCGCGTCCAATATAACAACGCGTTTAGGATACTGGTGGGCTGCCCCGTTTCTGTAGTGCGTCGGGGATGTTCGCAGATGCACATGTGGATTGTTTTTACACAACATTGCGTAAAAGGTGCGCTTCCCTGGTGCGCAGGGTATGGAGCAGCTCCAATAGTGTCTTAGACATGGTTGCGAGTCGCCTGGATTGTTTGTATGTGGGTCGCTGTTGTGCCGTCTCTCATGGGATGTCACAGCAGTGATCGGCCATTATTTAATGTTTTGTTTTGTTTTTCCTTGTTTCTTCAATGTCTGTATTTACTAACATAAGTAGTCGTAAGTTTTACTAACAGTCTTGTTGAGTCTTGGTTACTTGAATAAAGAGAAATTCTATTCTATTCTATTACCAAGCCTTTAATATACCTAAATCTTAAAAAAAAACTCCCATTCAGCCTTAACAATGCAGCTTCCTGGTTCATAACGTTCTTTAATAACGCTCCTTGCTTTTGACATAATGGCGTATTGTCGCCGGATCGTGGGCGATGCGCCTGACATCAGATTTTGTCCGTAACCACCACAATAATAAAGATATCTAAACATCTCGTTCTCGTTTGTGAAATAGAAACGTTAGCCTTCTTTTGCCGTAGGCGTTGCTTTTATTGTGAAAGACTTGACTAATAGATTGTAGATAAATACCTACATTACCTACCTACCTACCTTGGTTGATGTTGCGTAGAGGCTGACATTATTAGTCCAAAAAAACTTTCATGAGTAACATGCATGTTATAAGTACACACACAACGTGTATAGTTTCGGACTCGACCCGAGCAAGCACAGTATAAAAAGTTACAGTATTTTATCTTCATAGAAAACTTTTATCACGCGGCTTTGCCCGCGTGTAATACAGTCTGTCACAGAAAGTCTTTATCGTGAGTCCCGCGATCAAAAACACGTCCGTGAAATTTAAATTATTCAACCCATATTCATCCAAATCATTTGATGTAAAATGCAATTTTTATCTACGTACTAGCTTTTTTTTTGTGGATGGGAAATCATCAAATGACTTCTCCCGCTCTGGGCGGAGCGGGAGGGCGTGTCAGACTTTTACTGACTAAAACCCACCCGTGTTCTTTCTGTTGCATGTGCCGGGGCCACGGTAACTCTTTCGAACATCCCGCAAATCTACGTACTAACTGTGCCTGCGACTTCGTTCACGTGGAAGTCGTAAGATACACAATATACTAGAATAACAGCCACATTTTAATAAAGCTAAATGGTGAAACTTGACTGGACTTTTAACTGGCGAAGTGTGGGTGTACTATAGGTACACCTCTGCCTAACCCTTCGGGGAAACAAGGCGTGATGTTATGTTATGTTATTTTAATAAAACTCTCTCGTCCCCCGACCCGCCGCGTTGCATCGCCCGCCCGCACGTATACTTCGTTTTCGCTTAGCGTTCTTTCTGACTTTTTTACTTTTTGCTCGGCTCGGGAGTTATGAAGGAACAGATGAACGTACATACATAGCTCCTTTGGCTTTTCCGTAGTCTGGTAAAGTTACAGGGTTTACATCGTTTCTGTTCCTTTAGGCTTAGGAACTGTCACTACTCTGCAACTGCATTCATGAA
This sequence comes from Fissipunctia ypsillon, assembly GCA_947568875.1. Taxonomy (NCBI): domain Eukaryota; kingdom Metazoa; phylum Arthropoda; class Insecta; order Lepidoptera; family Noctuidae; genus Fissipunctia; species Fissipunctia ypsillon. The sequence goes on along the minus strand of OX387659.1, from coordinate 4,473,278 downwards.
TCTACCATAGCTCTTCTACTCAAATCATATTACAGAACTCAAAGCAAGCCCCTTTAGATTTAGGAGGTTTTGTGAATAATTTCTGCAGTAAGTTATTCCCAATTCAAATTATACTGGATCCCAAAACAGAACTGTCTTTAGACTTAGACAACCTCTTTGCTCCTGTCATTTTAGCTCACTCCCTTAATCCAAAATGGTGCCTGGTCCAGTTCACTCCCTTAGTCTTAGGCTGTAATTGTTTCAGCTCACCACCTCGATTCTAGCGAGTGACTATAACACTTTTTGGTTGTCCAGTTTCAAATGAATGTACTTAATCAACTTGAGCAGAAACTGAAAATCTGAGTTTCTTAATTATGTACCTATGTAAAGTGTAATAATTACTTATATATACCTTGCCAACAGGCCTTTTATTTATATTTGCATCTAATATCGATGCATCCTTCAACACACCAGTTATCAATTCTAATCCAAGGTTTAATGTTCTCAGCAGCAGCCACCCCATTATACGATTTATTACTTCTTTCACTGCCCCGCTTGTCTTTGACTTCAGATCTATCTTTGTCCAGGCATTTCGTTATTTGGAATGGGCCTTTAAAAGTAGGCAGTATTTTTTTACTTCGTCCGTCATTTGTTTGGCTTTGTATTTTAATAAGGACTTAAGCCGATCGTCCACCGCCAGCTAAACTAAATTAGTTTAGCTTAGCTGGCATAGTTGAGCCAGTTTGTCATACATGTGCGTCCACCGCAAACTATGCCAGCTAAGCTAACTAAAATGAAAATCTGGCTCAACTATGCGAGCTAAGCTAAACTAACTTAGTTTAGCTGGCGGTGTACGATCGGCTTAAGTCTCCTTCATGATAAAGTTTAGCTTTAGTGCGGCTCCGGTCGAATCTTTTCTCCTGAGATTTCGCACTATTTTTTATGTTTTCGTTCTTCATTACATCCGTACTATGCTCATCATCATGCTCAACTTCAGGCCCGAAGGTGTCACTATCGGTACGTAGACTATACCCGAACATGATCTCACATGGGACTGCTTTGATCGTTTTGTGATACGTACTATTAATCGCCTGTTGTAATGGCGTAATACAGTTAATCCAACAATCTTCATCCAAATCTGCGCCCATAGTTCATGGCCTCCAGAAGTGTTTTATTACATCTTTCAGCTTGGTCGTTTGAGCACGGCATACCTGTGGCTATTGTATGTATGCAAATATTTTTACCGTTGCAAAATTCTTTAAACCTTTTTGACGTAAACGCGGAACCCGCATCCGTAACAAGTCTATGAGGATTGCCGAATATCTTTGCTATACCTTCAAGTTCACTAATTAGGTTACTACTATCCGTATTAGGTACCGCTGAGATAAATAAGAATTTAGTAAATGCATCTACTGCGACTAACAAATACTTGTTCTTATTTTGAGTTTCAACAAAGGAACCCAGATGATCCACATGAATCGTGTCATAAGTCATTTATTTCTTAACAACATCCATTGTATAGAAAGTATGAAAAATAATAATAGAAAAAAATAAAAATATTTAACAATAATACTCTCAATTTTCAAACAATAAATAACAATAATAAAATTAATAGTGATTTAATATAAGAAATGTAATGTCAATGGGGAAGGCAACTATCAAAATGGCGCTGTCGTAGCTAGTTCCCAACACAAGTCAATAATACAAGGCGTGAGGTGATTTTATTTTATTTTTACGAAAATGATGCGTTGTTGTGTTACTAAATACTCCGAAATTGGAGTCCACCATTTCCCGAGAGACACTAAAATTAATATATGGTGGCTTAAAGCTATTCGTAGATATGTTTTATAAATTAAACAGAGTAGGTAGAAACATTTTGAAGAAAGTGACTTTGAGGATATATATTTATGGTTTTAAATTCTGACACTTTTCATATCATTTACTTGACTTAAAATATTGAAATCACCGAAAATAACGAAATAGCGAAATAAAAGTAAACTCATGACTGAACGAAATGTCAAACTTATTGTAGGCCGTAGGGACCTAGCTATGATCACGCCATCTACAATTAGCTTTGCCCGATCTTCCCCATTAATAGCCACTTGATTACTTATAAAATACAATGTCAATGATAATTTAGTAAAAATACAAATAGCAAATATCGCATAAATACATCATTTGTCAACTAATGAACTCCTCAATACTGTAATAGCCTTTCCTCAATAAATATGTGTTTAATTTGTTTTTGAATAAGTTTACACTGGTTATGCTTTTAAATTGTAACGTGTGGAATGGTTATGCATATTTTGGTAGTCGGTAAAGCTCACCTTCGTTCACACAGTTTTTATATATATTTCTTAACTATGTGTCGCGTCCGAGAAAACCAATGTCGGCTAGAAATTCGTTCAATTGTTTTATCGACCAAAAAATGACCGTGGTCGTCATAGTTACAATTGATAATTTGCCATATGCATTCCTTTGGGACAAGTGGGACAACCCAGCGATGAACGTGACTTGTACGTCGATATACTCGTACTTTATTGCCAAGAAGTTCGTATTTGTTGAATACGTCCCTACGTTTGTCTGCTTCACCCGACTCTAAAGTCTGCCTAATTACTACTATCCGAGGACCCTGCAGTTGAACTGAGAGCAACCAATCCGCTTCCGTTATAGACATGACAATTCCGCTTCAGAATTTTTCCCCAGACCTTAACGGGTTCCTACTTCAAGCATCCACATGCTGCATACGAGTGCCCTCTCTATGAGCGATATCAAAAGAGAAATCTTGCGTAGAAAGCACCCACCGCGAAATTCGGGGAATTAAGTCTTTTTTTGCTAACGCAAAACTTACCGCACTGCAGTCTGTCACTATACGGAAATTATCCCCTAACGGATAGCGCCTAAACTTTTCCAAAGACTGGACGACCGCTAGCAGTTCAAGCTCAAAAGAATGGTATTTTTTTTTCATCTTCGGTAGTTTGACGGCTATAATAATGAATAGGTTGTTCACCATTATCTGTAACCTGCATCAAAATTCCTGCAATTCCGTCTCTGATTGCGTCAGTATATAGTATGCTTTGCTTGGAAGGGTCAAATAATGTCAAAATATCATCTGAACTTCACGTCTCTTTTAATACCGTGAAGGCGCGATCTTGTTCAGAATTCCAAACCTAAGGGCTCTCTTTTTTCAGTAATTTGGAAAGCGGGCTAGAAAGCATGGCACAAATTTTGATAAACTTGCGAAAATAACTGATGAGGCCAAGAAACTGGAGGAGCTGGTGGATTGTTTTTGGGACCGGGAATTCCTTTACTGCCTTAACTTTACTCTCGCATGGCTTCAAACCTTCATAGTTTACTCTTTAGTCCAGAAAGAGAGAAGAGAGGAGAGTTTCTGGACTAAGGCGAGCATAAGGCCATTTTCCTTAAAGATTGCCAGTACCTTCTCAAGAAGATGAAGATTGTCTTTAGCCATCTCACTTATTATTAAAATGTCATCTAACATTATATAACATCACGCCTTGTTTCCCTGAAAGGTTAGGCAGAGGTGTACCTATAGTACACCCACATTTCGCCAGTAGGTACGTCATCTAAATACAGGACAATCTTACCAAACCTCAAGTTCCCCATAACTTTGTCCATCATTTGTTGAAAACATGATGGTGCATTGCCTAGACCGAATGGGAGTCGCAAAAATTCATAATGTCCGTCCTCAGTTATAAACGCTGTCTTGTGAACAAACTTCTCTGCCATTTTATCAAACAAATCATTTCAAATCAAATTATTTTTTGCCATCGGATATTTATCTTTCGTTGTAGCTTTATTCAACGCACAATCGTTTCTCACCGTTCCTTTTATATACAAGCAGAGTTGGACTCGCATACTCGGATTTACTTTAACGGACTATACCATTCTCTAAGAGTTCGTTTACTATGCTTCTTACAATTTTCCTCTTCGAATGTGATGTCCTGTATGGTCTACATTGCACAGGTTTTTTATCGTGCAAATTTATGACCATTTCATGACCTTCTGCTTTGCCTAGTTGGTTTATATTCGTTGCTATGCATTGCTGATATTTACCGAATAGGTTAACCAACTTATCGCGGTGAGAATCTGTATCAAACTCTAAGGATATTTCACCAACAACGTTGCAGAAGTCTTCAAAATGTTTTACGTTTTGAAACGTTAAAGTTTCACTAATTCGCTAATACATAAAATCAGGACGTTTTGTCATGTTGCGTCCTATCAGTGCGTCACATCCTGATAGTTCATTAAGTACGTACATCTCAATCTCATCTATAGTCACGGACTCTAATTGTATGCCTACCTTCACCAACTCCGTTACGATTTTTAAATTGTCTTTAGAAAATCCCTGCAGTGTTATATGGGTATTCAACGATATTCTTTGGAGATTACATTGTTCTGCCAAATTAGATTGCATTATAATGCAACGCATTATAATGCATGCGGGAGTAGCTGTTCTATAGAACAGCTACTCCCGGTGTCTACGAATGATTCATGAACAAAACCCCTATTTTCTTACAGAACTTGTCTTTAGCATTAGAAAGCTGTACGTATTTTGTTTTCTGGTTATGCGTTTGTTCAGATTTGTCACATTTTGAATTCTTTTTGTGCAAAACATGAAATTTCTGAGTGGCCTTTCTTACCGCAAAATTCACATTTACCGTACATTGAAATCGTTTGTGATTCCCGCCGCAATTAAAACACTCTATGGGTTTACGTTGACTTGGGGTTTGATTAGTCACGGTTGATCCGGTTATCGTAGTTGCCGTTGATGTTTGGGAAATAGAAATTTGAACTTGACTTGGAACCTTAACATTGTCACGAGTATTGCTGTGGTTAAAAGTTTGTTTAACGGTTTTTGCTTTGTAAGCGCAGCTGTGCAAAAATCCAGCTAAACTATCGCATGATTTAAAGTTGCTAGCCTCAACGGATGCTGATAAATTATTATCGCCGATATTCCCTAATATTATCGAGTTTACGTCACTTTCAGTAAAATTTAAGCACAGACTATCAATTTTGGATTTTTGTTAAAAAAAAGTCATAAACCGGTCAACGATTTCCTTTAGTAGCTCAAACATATTTACTCTAAATGTATTTGATAGATTTTCCTTCCAATCCTTCCACAACCAAGTTGTCCACATGTGATCATTACGCACTAGAGACTCGTATCAAGATTTTTGCTATTTAGTGCTTGATAGCGTATCATACTATCCGTCTTTGAAAATGTTGATGCGTACGATTCAATCACGTTTAACCACGAAGTAATGTTATTGTTCAAGGTGTCAAAATCCGGTATGAGGCATGAGGAACAGGGTGTAAAGTTCACTCATCCTCTATGAAAAGGGAGGATCCTCCGACCAGACGGGTATTGTGTCTGGTGGGCTACTGCCCGACGGTTGATGACGGGATGTTGTATATATGCTAGTCGCGCGGTAAACTCTGATTGCACGATGCAGGATTTTGCGTAACGTCAGTGTGACGCGTTCCATTGTGGCAATGTAGATATGCCGCCTCATCACTCCCCTCCGGAGACTGGAGGTCGATAGTTGGCAGAGTCATGTATCTTGCGATGCTTGCCAGGGCCAGTTGAGGTTCCAGTGAGTCGGAACCGGGTGCCGCATAGTTCACGGTGAGTCGGAACTGTCTGCGGAGATGCGAGCTGGGGTGGCGCTGCGTTATGCTCCAGTGCGTCGGATGTGGTACAGCGCCGGATTGAGGCTGACTGCTGGCGTCGACCAGGAGAGGTTTGAAGGGCTTGTTTGACCGGCCGAGAGTGCAGTATGCTGTGCCAAGGTTGCTGATGAGGTTGAGGGTGATGACCAGGTATGCGCGGTCATGCTGGTGGTCAGGATACCCGTTGAAGCCGTGGGTGCTGGCTGGCTGTGTAACTCTTCTTCTGTGAGTGATGATAATGACGTCACGCTGTGGTAATTGCACGAAGGCTGCGCTGACGTTCATGTTCGGGGTCACCAGTATAGAGGCATGAGGAATAGGGTGTAAAGTTCACTCATCGTCCATAGAAAAGGGAGGATTCTCCGATCAGACGGTTGTTGTGTCTGGTGGGCTACTGCCTGACGGTTGAATATGCAAAATTGTACTCACAGTTCCGGTATCTTTTACCTTAGATACCTTTAGCCTTTTACGGGATGCCAGCGGGGGTGTTCTTGAGCCGCTACAGCTGGAGCTGGTACTGCTACATCTGCTACTGCTAGAACTCGTATAATTGTTGCTCCTAGATGATTTACGAGCGCGTTTTGCCCTCTGTTTACGCTTTCTTTAACGTCTTTTTCCCATTATTTACTTTTACTTTATTTTTGGGGCGCGAGAACAATTATGCACACTTCTGATGTTTACTATTTCTTTATGGAGGGTGTTTAAAACGCGTGTTAGCTATTTATATAAAAATGTAATAATTATCAATCATAAAATCGCTTGGGAAAAATAATGGCGGGAAGTTCCTTTTTTTCAAAAAAAAACTTCACTGCCAACGCTCGAAGTAGCTTCACTCGGTGTTGCCAACAAATAAAGTCATGTAAATGAGACGTTCAATAAATGTATGGGGCTTGGTAATAAAATAATTGAAATGGTCTGATTGCATACAATGTTTTTTCTGTAAGTACAGACGCCAGAGCAGGTCAAGCTACCCGAAACTGTAAAATTTTCCCAATCTACCTTGAACCTAATTGCTTTAGCGATAAAGTTGAAAATCTATTAAAGAAATTTGACAAATTGTAGTAGCTTGACGTGCTGCTGTGTGTGCTTGATGTGTCCATACCTAAAACTTAATTTGACTTATGTAAAATAAATAAATTTATACATTTACAATCAACACACACTGTTTATTATTTTTTTGTCCCAGCTGGCTTCTGCACCTGTAAGAAAACTGAAAGTTATCTTGTAGGTGCAAAAGCCAGCATTTTATCTAATTTTAAAAAGGGAGATTCGAAATTCCCGTTAAAAATACTTTCAATTATTTATTTGGGTACCTATAACAAGACATGGCTCCGTCTGGCGTGTCTGTGCACCAGTTTTGTCCTTTAGTTTTTTGTATTGAGTTGACCTTCTTCGCTAGGAGTATTCTGTGGTGGCGGCACAGAGTGTGAAACAAACTTCGTAAAATGCATCTAAGCTGTCACTCTCAGCTTGATTGACGGTGAGAGTTTCGTTCAAAACTGAAGAAGTCTTTATCAAGTTTTTTCATTGTGTGATTGTTATCAACAGTTTTGGCTTTTCAACTGATTTCTTTTTAATTCAAGCGCAATGCATAGTTTTCATTTCTATAAGGATATTTAGTAGTATACAGACACTCAAAATAAATATGATATTAATGAATTTTAATAAAAAACCTTACTTGTGAAAATATTTTATTTTATCATTTATACAAAAGAACACAGGATTACATATTTAATATCAACCAAAAGCCACTAAGGTTTAAACTTGTGCTATCATGAGTCTATCTCAATATCAAACTATACATGAAGCATTTTATATGAACGCGTTATTGCCGATACAATATTTAACATCTTTAGGTCTTTAAACAGTAACAATCATTCCTACATAATACTTAAGTAATATTGCTAAGTTTACATTTAATAATTTCCGAACAGTTGTTATTAAAGTCATTTTGCAAAAGGATTTTCTTTCCCACTCTTGCATTGTGTTTCCATTAGTCCTGCTGTGTGTTTCCACTAGTCCACTATTCCACTATACACTAAAAGACGGCGCTAATTTCGTTCGCTAATTTCAGTGCTGTCTTTTTATTGATTTATTTATAATTTATCACACTAAGCGAGCTATTTTAAGGTTACATTTTTATTAGCCGTAAGATAAGGCATTCATTTAAAATCGTCAGTCAGTTTCCTTCTGCTAACTCGAAAAAAGGAACGTGTATTGAGCGCGCGTCTAATAAAATTACGACTATTTAAAATCTACGAAACTGAGTCATGAAATAAGTGATTTCCCGAGCATGAAATGATGTATTAACGAGTGTTTCTAAAAGACTTTGTTTTTACATTGGTGAAGACGTGCGAAAATTCGAAAATGATGGATAAAATTAAGTTATTGTGGTCAAAAACCAACCGGTGGCACAGAGGTTTGTACAATATTTTATAGATCATAATTTTTATTCAAGCGTAAAATAAACTTTACAGCTTGATTACTTACTTGGCTGTATAAATTGCATTATTATTGCAGTAACCTCAGTGTTGTGTTCAATTGAATATTAGATATGTTATCAATACTTATTATTTTAGTTATTCTAGGTAGCTTTAACAAAAATTGGTGGCCAGTTTGATTACATGTCAATAATAATCGCTGGGCAAATGTATACTCCCAATTTTAAGTAAGTAATTATTTTCTGTAGGTATGGTCTAAATTGTTTTGGTTTGGTACTAATCACATTCATTTAACTTCTTTCTTATTACTTCCTTCTCTACCTTTATTTACACAGAACAATCAGTAGTTTAAAATTAACATATTAAAGTATTTTAACAAACACAACTATATTTATTCACGTAATGTCTTTAAAACTAATAAATATGTATGAATAATGTAGTACCTACTTATTTGACATTGAGTGTAGTCATTATATAATTTTTAGCAAAACAAATAAGTATTAAATATATTTTTAATTTGAATTTATATACATACATAAACTCACGCCTTCTTCCCATGGGGGTAGGCAGAAACTACAGAATGCCACCTACTATGATCCTTACATATCCTTTTGCCTCGTTTACGTTCATACATCTGGCTATACATGCACGCCGTTTGAGAGTACTACGCACCTGACCTTTCTGAAGAACATCACCAATAAGATCACTACATATTTATGTTACACCTTGTATATGTTTTCCTAGGGCGTCCCCTCCCTGCGTTTCCACTGACATTTGCCGAGTGAATACCTTTTGTTAGTCGACTTTCATTCATCCTCTCAACATGACCAAATGTATGAGTATGTAACAAGAGTATGCATCTAAGCATACTCTTCTGAGTTCTGCTACTATGTAGATTTTATAATTGTGTAGGCACTATTAGGGAAATATTTTCAAAAACCACCAATATTAGTATCCGGGTTTTATCCCTGGTCAGTACTAACCATTTTCCCCTTTCTGTATTTGTTAATTTCATAATTAATACACAAGAACATGACAATGGATACACATGTCGACATGTGTATCCTGCCTATCCTAACCTATGGCGCTCAGACATGGTCTTTGACCGAGGCTCAGAAGTCCAAACTCAAGGTTTGCCAAAGAGCGATGGAGCGTAGCATCTTAAAAATCAAACTCACCGACAAGAACTTCTATTTCATTAAAATTATTTAAATGTTTTACCTATATTTTTTGCTTACTCATTATGACTATGAATAAAATAGATAGTGTGTAGACTTATAAACATACAATTGAGTCACTCATATTGCAAAATGTAATCCTGCCTTTGATGAAATAGTTTTTGCACCATTAAATATTTTTGATCTTGTTAAAAGTTGTTTAACGCGGATTTTACGTCTCTCCCGCGCACTGGAATCATGGCATTAGAACGTCATAATATAAGTCAGTAAGCCTGTAAGTATGTGTTTATATCTATGACATGATTTATCTGTTGTCAAGTTTCAGCCAAATCTGTCCAGCCCCTCAGCTGTTAATCGACCGGCTGGTGGTTGGTAACAATAGAAATTTAATTGTGTCTCATATCATGACACTTGAAGGTATTGAAGGAGCTATTCTTAGTAGTAATTCACTAACATTTTCACAAACTTTTACATTTTTATATGGATTAATAAATATAAGTAGTAAATTAACTTTTATAATCAAGGTATTTAATCAAAGTGATTAATCTTTATCATGCACACTGCACTGCCTCTACAGATGCCTGTAACTCTTGAAATCATAGGTAGAAATCAGAATCAGTTTCTTACCTACCTACTTTAGCTGATGACCAAAAAGTTGATAAATTTTTGCAAATCATTTATTCAAATTGTGTTGAGAATAAGCAATTTTTGAACGTCAAAATTACATAAGACAGTCCCTCAAAACAAAACTTGCTAGTGCCTTAGCTGAGAAGAAGTAGTTCAACAAACTCCCCAGCAGGAAAATTGAGCCCTTTCAGCAAGATCTATCAGGATATCTATGTAGCAGGAAACTATCTTCTCATTCAAAGTTCATGACAGATGTCATGGCTCGTTAGTAATGCCTTATAAATAACTGAATGACATATTCAAGCTGCCTAGGCATCATCCTAGGATGACGTAGCCTGTAAGGCCATCTAGATTAGAGGTACTGTACTATCAGTACAGAGTACTATCAATATTATGTATGAAGATTAAATTAATCATTTAATGAGTTTGAAGTCTTATTAGATCTGCCTAAAACACAGCATATTTACAGTGATTTTTTATTACTGGTAAAAACAAGGAGTCATCAACCTTTGATCTGGAGACTGTTGTCTTGATGTAATAATTAATCAACAGTCTTCACGCTTTGGCAGCGTGGTTCTTGAAGCGTAACCACAGGCGTAACTAAAAATAATGCGCTATCATACAAGTGCAGTTTTCTTACATTTTTTTCGTCTTTTTAGATTGTTTTCTTGCACATCTTCTCTACATACAATAGTATAAAAAAAAATTGGATTTTGATGCGGTTTTCATCATCAGTTAGATAATTTTTCATGGAAGGTTTATTATATGTAATAAAAGCTAGTAAAGTTTTTATGTAAGTAAGTAGAAAAAACACATATTTTGCTACTAAGTTGTCGAAAAATAAAACACAGCATACTTACAGCGATATTTAATATTAGCGTTATTATTTTTATAGAAAACATGGCTTACGTAGGCTAAAACTTTGAAATACATAAAATGATGTATTAGAGAATTGTAGTTCTTATAAAATCCTAAAAAAACTCCGTGATGGCATATCTCTATCTATTACGGTTGATAAAATGATAAATGATTTTATTTCTGTAAGTAGGTTTATACAAACACTTTTACACGTCAAACATTTTTTTTGAAACTAGATGAGGCCGGCGTTTCCTATCTGACTACTCTGAGAAGAAAGGCCGAAACAAACTCAGAGGTCACAGTCTCTTTTAAAGTCCAGACATAATCTTGGTCAGATCATGTGATCATGTTTTGACTCACAGTAACCATTTCTTTCATTCAAACTTTAATTAAAAATTGCGTTACTTGCGACGCCGACGCTATTTACTCTTATTCAGTAGGTATTAATCCTTATCCAAATAAATATCATAGTATTCTTGGGCATTAAATGTAGATTATAATTGTCTTTAACGGTATATCATTCTAATGAATACTTTAAAAGATATCAAAGGTTAAAGCAACCGAAAAAGTCATAGGTACTTATGCCAGCGTTGAGTGCTTCTCAAAAAATATTCTAGTGTTGGATAGCCCATTTATCAAGGAAGGCTATATAACATCACGCTACAACCAATAAGAGCGGAGCATCAATGAAAAATGTTACAAAAACGGGGAAAATTAATTCCTTTTGAGAGCTTCCGTTGCGTGAGCTGCGTAAACGGTTAAAGTTACGTAAAAATCATGTATGACGGAATTGTTCCTCTTAAAAAGTTCTAAAAAAAGTCCGCAATAGCATAAATGTCTATCTTTTAAGGTTGGCTCACGATAACTTTTTTAATGGTAATCAAATTTGTTAAAAAATTATTTGCGAAGGTGTTTTCATAAACATCGTATTAATCCTTAGCCAAATAAATAGTTTCGTAATCAAGGTTGATTAAGTACATGTAAATTCCTTTTTAAATTATTCGAATCGGACCTTCCGTTTAGAAATTACGACGGGTATAAAATGCTTAAAGTAAGAAAAATGAGCTTAGTCTATTATTTACCAACACATTTTATTTTTTATTTACTGTTTGAACGCGCTAATCTCTCGCTACCACTCCGATTTGAAAAATTATTTTTTGCATTTTATAGCGCAATTCTTGAGGAAGGCTATAGGGTATGTAACATTACGCTAGGACCCTTAGAAGCCGAGCAAAAAGAAAAAAAAGTAAGAACGAGAGCTAAGTGAAAACGAAGTAACAGCGCGGGCAGGCGATGCGATGCAACGGGGGGGGGGGGGGGGGGACCAGAAACGCGGACGAAGTCGCGGGTGGAAGCGAGTTACAGTATAATTTAAAGGAGTGTCCATGGAGTTCCTTGCCCCTTTTCTCCGTAGGAACCTACTACGCTTTGGAATGGGCAACTTGCTTCATCTTTCTTAATGACCGACTCCTTCGACAATCCAAAAGTGCCTGTAAATGGAATGGAAAATGAAATGAAATGAATGAAAAAAAATGCTTCGAGTTTTAGTTTTTACATATTATAAACTGGCAGTGGACATAGATAAGTGTCCACCTTACGTAGTAGTTTACTTGGTAAGGTCCCGTAAGGTGGATACTTAACTTGGTCCACCAACTGTAACTATATGCTGTGGATAACGGTGTGAGTTTCACATTTATATAATATCTTTGTTTATATTATTTGCGCAGATATAATGTGTTACTGTTTGTTTGTCCCAAATAAATAAATAAACTGCACGGTACCCAGCCATGGGTATTAGCACATGGCACATGGAGTTTTAAAAAGAAACTGTCACACAGAGGCGATGCTCTACAAAGCCAATATTTTTTTGGAACAAAGTTCTTTGACGCGGCTTGACTGGTAGTAATAAACTGGTAAAAATTGTGACGTAACGCACAAGCTTTATGCCGTCAGATTCGTGTCAAAAATTTTGATTTCTGTTTTTTAATAAAGAGCCATCTAGTATAGTTTTTAGCCTAGAAACTATACTAAGTAGGTAGATGGCTCTGTATTAAAAATCAAAAACATTTGACGCTTGAAACCATACTATAGACGACTCTGTATTAATCTTTTAGACTTACTTACAAATAAATAAAATTGAAGTGTCTGTTTGTAATGTCAAAATAACAGCTTATTACTGAATACAGAAAGTAAATACGATACATAAAATTTGCAAGTCAGTATTAAGATGTATGTTGATTAAAAAGTATCATTCGCGTCCGTAACAAATATGCATTTACAGAATTATAATCATCAAAATCAGTAATACAGTTTGTAAGTTGTATAGAAGTTTGTATAATCCTAATTGTCAAGATTTCATGAAACAGTCATTCAGTAGAATTACGGTCTTAACAACTTCCCTGTCCCCATACAACGCATTTTTCTCAGTTTTTTCTTCTGATGAGTTATATATAACATTCTTATATACCATAAAATATAATTTTCATAAATTATTACATGTAGATTTATCCTATTTTGGTTATTTTATGACTCATATGTGACTCATGGACGCAGGGCGAAAACTTCTCTCGTGAGTCATATATGACTCATTGGACAGGGAAGTTGTTAAAAGAGTTGTATTGATGACTTTAATTATTATAATTCTGTAAATACATACTTTTTACGGCCGCGCATCATATTTTGATCAACATGCAACCAAATAGGTACCTACTGTCTTGCAAGTTGCAAAAAACGTAAGAAAATTTGAATTTCCCGGGCTACCTGGCGCTTTCGCCTTAACGACTGGGCCACCACGACTTTTGATCGCTCAAAATCCTTTTTCACCTGTTCCAGTGTTCTTCATCTTTGTCGTGATAGAGTTGAGGCTCGTACCTGGGGGTCAGTTGGGGTTCCAGTGCAATGACCCCGCTCTCTCCCACCCCTTCGATGGGGACACGATCAGCTTCAAAGTGCTCCTGGCTACCACTGTTCTGTTGCCGTTGGCTGTTGTAAGTAGTATCAAAATAAGATTTTTTATTTTTATAAGTAATTCTGTCACTCAGAAACATCCTCCTCACTAACGTGAGAAAAAATCGGTCTAATGGCTGCTTTTTCTCTCTCTAGTAAAGACACGGCGTAAAGGCTCTTCTAAGCGACAGAAAGAGATAGAGTTATGGGAAAATGAGATTTCTGGCGGATAGGTCTGGCTCCTGTCTGATCGCAGTGGTGGACTGGAAAGGACTGGAATGATTAGTGAGTCGTAACTAAGGCCCGCGTGCACCACAAATCTATTATAAATGAGTTTAGCGCTAAACGAATTTAAAACGTCATTCTGTCTTTGTAAAGAATTGACAGAAACAGTACGATGTTATAAATTGGTTTAGCGCTAAAGGTATTAAGTGATTTGTGGTGCAAGTAGCTACTCCAGTACACCACTGGAGTCAGACAGGAGCCAGACCTATCCGTCAGAATCCTCATTTTCCCATAACTCTAACCCTTTCTGTGCTGTGCTAGTTTGCAAGGCTGATAGTACCCAGTACCCACCAACCTACTAATTATTATGTTACTTTCTCAGATGTTACTAGTAGAGAGGATATACCACAATGACAAGACATTGAAACACAAGCAAGCAATATGTTGGTTCAAAGAGTTCCTGTTTGGAGTTATGGTCAACCTCGTCATAGTGCAGACGCTGAAACTCATCGTGGGGTCGCCGAGACCTCACTTCTTTGACACGTGTAGCCCTAAGGAGGCGTTGACTTGTCAAGGGTAAGGATTACTTGGCATATATGTTTTAAAGAGTACCTAAAAGGACATGGGGAGGTGTTTTCCCGACAGTGGGAATGTAATGGCTAGTTAGAAATAAAAATGTGGAGTTCCCAAGGTTCCCCTTTAAGTGGACAGCAGTGGCGCAGCTACAATTATCATTAGAGGGAAGCCGAAGATAAAATTGTTTAATTTTCAGAAACTCAGACAAAAAACTGTAGGTTTTTAATCTTATGATGTATTTAGATATAATTATGTAATGTGATGTGATACACAGTTACACACACAGGTGTTCCATATTATTTGCTAAACAGTAGACATTAAGAAGAGTGGTTGTTCTGAAGGGAAGCCGATAGGAATCGGGTTGTATAAAGGCTACGTCCCTGGTGGACAGACAGATGAGCTGGTAAAACTCACAAGGAGGCGTTAAATACAAATTGGACCAATACTCTTGTCATTAATCTCCTGCCCTTATCTCTTATTTAATTAGGGTCGGCGCAATATATCCTTTTCTTCCATCATCATCTGCCTAGCCTTTTCCCAACTATATTGGGGTCGGCTTCCAGTCAAAGCGGATGCAGCTGAATACCAATATTTTACATGGAACGACTGCCTATCTGACCTCCACAACCCAGTTACTGGGTAATACGATACCCCTTGGTAAGACTGGTTGTCAGACTTTCGGGCTTCTGACGACCCGTAATGACTGTCAAAGATCTACGAATGACAGCCGGGACCAACGGCTTAACGTGCTTTCCGAGGCACGGAGGGGTCTTGATATGTAAAGATGGTCTACCATCCACGGGCCAATCGCGGCAAGTGTAGCTTAACCCGATCGATCGATCCGTGCGGCTGTTATTACTTACTTAGCCACAAGCCCCTCTATATCTTTTTCTTTCATACTTCTCTATCAGTCGTCATCTCGGTAGTCACTCCTTTTCCAGCCATATCATCTTTCACACAGTCCATCCATCGTCTCTCAGGTCTTCCCCTACTCGTATAGCCATCCACATTCATACTCAAAACTTTCCTCACGACATTTTCCTCATTCCTTCGCATCACATGCCTATATGATCACAAACGATTCCAAAATTATTACATTTCAAATTAAATAAACGAGCGAAACTTATAAAAATAAAAATGAAATGCTATTCATTGGTAAGCGCATCACTTGAAAACGGCTGGATTGATTTGGCTAATTTTTTTTAAAGTCCGAGTAAGGTTTATAAGGAAAGAAAAACTGGAAAATTTTCAAATTCGGGAAAAACTGAACGTCGTTTTTTCTATGGAATGTTTGTATGGACAGGACGTCTGTCGGGTCAGCTAGTATTCATATAAAAGAGCGCGACGATCGTTTTTGGTTAAGATGCGGCCTAAAGGCTCCCGCAGACACGCGACGCGACGGTGCGACGCGATTCTGGCAGAACAATTTCCATGTAGTTTTCATAGAAATTGTTCTACTAGAGTCGCGTCGTGCTGTCGCGTCGCAACTGTCTGTAGGAACCTTTAACCTTTCCTCGCCTTTTGTTTTTTTTTTTTTTGTTCCAAACATAAAGTACAAAATGACGGTAGTACATATCTCTTTTCCAGGACTGAATATGTATCAAGTTACACATGTACTAAGGCGCACTGGTTGAATCAGTCGGACAGGAGTTTTCCTTCAGGACACACGTCGCTTGCGGTGCACACAGGACTGTTCCTAGCTGTAAGTATTATTGTTGGTAGAATAATTATCTCATAGAAATAATAGGTATACCTCGTTAAGACGTGAAAATAGGCCGTATCAAAATCAGTCTGCCTAGGCTTAACGTGCTTTCCGAGGCACGGAGGGGTCTCGATATGTAATGGATGGTCACCCATCCACGAACCGACCTCGGCTTGCGTAGCTAAATCTTTCGATCGACCCGTGCGGCTGTTATCATTAAGCCACGAGCCTCCTTCAATACGTAGCTAGTATTTTTTTCAACAGTCATATAAAACGAACTAATTAATACCTTTTTTAAGAAGGTATCTTGTAACCTTGGAATTAAGTAACAGATAATGAATGTGTCATGTTCTACTGTGTCAAAAAAATGACTTAAATGATAGACTAAACACAAATGCCTCAAGGTTGTTGTTAGTTTTAAGATCAAATACAATCATTTTGATCACATGGCAAAGAATCAGATAGTTATACAACATGTCCCGGAATTAACGCACAACCTCTTAAGGGATCATTGTACTCATCATTATGAACAACTTTTACTATGGGACCAAACCTGAAATCCAAAAAAAATATCTGCTGTTCCCTACATTTTAACGTTATGCAAACATAAATGTAGGGAACAGCAATTTTTTTTTTTGCGATTTCAGGTTTGGTCCCATAGTAAAAGTTGTTCATAATGATGAGTACAATGACCTCTTAAGAGGTTGTGCGTTAAATCCGGGACATGTACAGGTAGGTCATGTTCCCTCTGCAGGGCTAGCTAAGGCCTCGTTTTGGAAAGCTACTAAAACTGCACACAAAAATGCAACACGTGATTTCAAAACTGAGATCTTCATGTGTTTTTTCAACGAAATTCATTGGTAAGCAAAAAAAATGAACGTAGGCGAAAGTTCCCGGTCGATCACTTTTCAACCTTATTACTAAGGGGAAAAGGGCGAAAATTTAATTTAATTTAATTCCTTTATTTCAACCAGCTGTTGGATCATATAATAAAAATATAGAAAAATAAATAAAAAATAAGACAAAACACAACACATAATTTCATTATTACTTACAAATTAAATTGGCAAAGTCAACACATTAAAATTAGAAATAATCATAAATGTTAAGTATATATTTAAAGGTAATAAAAAAGTAAAGTGGGCGACCGGGAACGTTCGCGGGTTGTCCTACTACGACATAGTTCATGTATTGCTTACATTTACCAGAGTTAAAACACATATACGGTGCCTCATTGATCTAGAAGTCGTAAGTCGTAAGCGCTACTGCAATGAGCATGAGGTCCTGGGTTAGATTCTCAAGTCGGACTAAGTGTTATTGGGTTTTTCCATCAGGAATTTCTCAGCAGCCTGGAGTCTGAATTTGTACCTGGTTGATGGCAATAGGCTCGCATGGGACTTAAAAATAACTAGCGAAATGTAATGAAGGGTTGGTACATCTCTGCCTAACCCCTCGTGGATTACAGGCGTGGAGGGTGCTATGTTATGTACGGTTGCGGTTGTTTAAAACGGTATAAACCTTCGCTCAATATGATTCCTATCACCAATATTATTTTCATTTCCTTTATTCATTTAACAACATTAACATTGCGTTGAACATTACATATTAATTACAATTATTACACGCAGAAACATTTAAAAGCCCAATTAAAATTTATGTGAAAAGTATATTCAACAGTCAATTCATTTGAAATATATCAACAAATAAATATAATGCCAAATCAATAGCAAGTATAATGTCAAATTTAATGTCAAAATGTTAACAGTACAAAAAAATAATAATTCAAAGCTTGATCACTGCTACAAGTGACTATTTTTATCATTTGACATAAACTCTGATACCGAGTATAAACATTTTTCCGACAAGAAGGCTTTTAATTTAGTTTTAAAAGAGTGAAGGCTATAAATTAATCATTTTAAATCAGTCGGTAACCTATTAACGACACCAACACTCGACTAAAACACACACAAATAACACAAACAACACAAAAAAAAAACAAAAACACTAATAACTCCACTGCTTGGTATCTGGAACAATGCTTAACTATGTATGTTAAAATTTGGTACCATTTTGTGTTTAAAATCCTTCCTTCTTGTGCTTTCTCTTATCTCACGTTCCTCTTGTGATTCATGCTGATTTGACTAAATAACTAAATGACCCGTCTTTCATCTTTTTCCCTTGACTTCTGCCCTACTTTACTTTTGTCGGCAAATCCTCGAATGGAAACATCCATTGCGCAGATTATCTTTTGGTTTCGAGTTCGTAACAATATATCCAACTTTCTTCACCTGTGACGATGTCATATACAGCATTCGAGTCACCTCCGTTATACTTTTCAAGCATTGAGCGGCACCAATCCAAACGACGGCGTTTTTGATCTTCCGTTAAATTATGAGGTATCCATCTAGTTAGTACAAAGCTTTCTGACGCCTAAATGTTCATGTAAGACTTTTTGTACTTGACTCATACCAATGCCTAAAGCTGTCCGAATCTGTTGATATGTCACCCTTCTATCAGCTTCTATCATTAGCCGCACAGAACTCACGTTATCTTCAGTAGTCCCCTTAGGACGTCCTTCTCGCGAATCATTAGTGAGTTTGCTTCGACCACGTTTAAACTCATTAAACCAGTTGTAAACAGTGGCACGGGATGGGGCTTTGTCATGAAATGCTAATCGAAGTCTATCGTAACATTGTTGTTGAGTAAGACCGCAACGAAAGTCGTAATAAATCATTGAACGAAAATTTTCTCTAGTCAAATCCATTTCGACGCAAGACACACTTTTTAAATTGCCGCCAATTTGTAAAAACAAATGACATATGAATTCATTTCACATCTACAGATTCCCAAAAAGTTCTTAATTCGAAATTTAAATAATTTTTTCATCGTCAGCTTTTCTAACTGGCCTATTCTAAAAACTTTCAGTGTGACCCCGTATAGTCCATAAGGCACGATTCTGTAAAATAAACGCTTTCTGACAGACTGATCAGTAAGCGTTTATAGTTATAAAACTATAACTGTTACCTCAAAGCATTATGCTGTATCGTAATCTAGATCTAGATTATATTTAAATTGCATTTTATTTCAGTACTACCTCCATCGCCGAACAAGCGGTCCTACCAGTAGTAAGATCATCACCGTGCAAGTGCTCTGCGTGGTTGCAGTGGTTATATGCGGCGTGTCTCGCATGACGGACCATCGGCATCACTGGTGGGACGTGCTGGCGGGAGCGGCCATAGCGGCGCCCGTCTTGTTGTGGACTGTAAGTAGCTGTGGTCTGTTCCAAAATTATCTGGTTAAAATAAATAGAGGTCATTGAACCACCTACTTTTATTGACATTATTAATTTCAAAATCGGAAGTAAAGCCCATAAATGTCATCATCAACATCTATCGTGATTCGTGATCCTCAACTTTTTATTTATTTATTTATTTGGGACAAACAAACAGTAACACATTATATCTGCGCAAATAATATAAATAAATATATTATGTGAAATGTGAAACTCACACCGTTATCCACAGCATATATATGAAAGAAAATGATACATAATTTTTTGTTTGGGTTCCTACGAAGATATATTAGGGAAAGGCAATGACCGCTATTGCCATGCTGAAAAATAACAACTATGCTCGAAAACCGTTAATGGAGGTTCACCAAGTGGCATTTTTACAGAACTTGACTTTTCATTTTGCCTGCCTCATTGCTCCAGTGGTTGCAAGCGCTACTACTGCTAAAGTACTAAAGTACTACTACTAAAGTGTTATTGGGTTTTTCCATCTGGAATTTCTCAGTGGCAGCCGTCTGGATTTGTGCCCGGTTGATGGCAATAGGCTCGCTCCCTATTACATAGGACTGGCGAAATGTGGGTGTACTATACAGTGTGAGTCTTTATAATCTGCACATATCGAAATGAGGGAATCTATGCTTAATTTTATCGACGGAAAAAATGTTAAAAAAAATCTAAATATTTATTAATATTTTTTATGGATTTTTAAAAAAAATTGTTTGCTTTTGTGACCCCAGTGTATACAAAACTGTGTAACTTTTAAACTAAACGATTTATCACGATGAAACAAACTCCATAATGTTTGGAAGTAATTAGGTGTCGTCATAAAATAAAAATTATGGAAAAAAAATAGCCATAATCAAATATAAACATTTTTTTTTGGCAAAAATCTGATTTTTTTTCATTAATTTTTACAAAAATTGTAAAATTTCTCAATAACATGCCCCCATCACCTTCTTTTTTTATAACTTTAAGTTATTCTTCATTGTATTAGGAACCTAACGGTAAAAATTGCATGTTTTTAACTCAACCCCAACATTTTTTATCAAATGTCAAAGAAAGGCCCAACGCATAGCTACGCACATTGTTTAGCAGGTAGATAAACTTTTTTTTGTTAACTTTGTTGTGAATGCGCGCGGGTCGTTTCAAAGATGGCACTCCGAACGCGGAATCGTATTGTTCTCATAAGGGTGGTTTGTTTGGGATGATAATTAATGCAAAAGAGTTCAATTGAAACCCATTTATTATTAAATACAAAATTTAATGCATCAGGTTCTCAAAATGTCCACCTCGTTGTTGTAAACACAAAGCCGCGCGAATTAGAATTTGGTGTGTCGCTCTCCTTATCATTTCGGGATAATTGCGAATATCATTCGCACAGTTTATTATGCGGTCACGCAAATCGGCCTCACTGTTGATGGGGGTACTGTAGACGCGTTGCTTCATGGTCCCCCATAGGAAATAATCAAGGGGCGTCAAATCGGGTGAACGCGCAGGCCACCCTACAGGTCCTTGCCGGCCGATCCATTTGTCATGATAATTTTCGTTTAAAAATCTTCTTACATTTGTAGCGTAATGGGCAGGACATCCGTCCATCTGAAGAAACATCCTTTGACGCACAGCCAGTGGGACATCTTCCAATAACTGAGGCATATCATCTCTCAATAGACTTAAAAATCTTTCACCAGTCAACGTTCTCGGCAATATGACTGGTCCAATCAACATGTTATCGATAAGACCAGCCCAAACATTTATCGAAAATCTTACTTGGAAAGTAGATGACGGTTTCAGTTTCGGGTTTTCACCTGCGCGGCACCATCTGTGTAAATTTCGACAGTTAGTAATACCGTCTCTAGTGAATGTCGCTTCGTCCATCCATAGTATTTTTCTTGGAAAGTTTGGGTTTGCTCTGGTTTTTCTTTGAATCCATGTGGACATCACACACCTTGGACGCCAGTCTACGTCTTCATGTAGATGTTGCACCCTTTGATAGTGATAAGGATGCAATCCTTCTTTCTTTAAAATACGCCACACTGATTTTTGGGATATTCCGTGACGAAGAGCCAGTCGTCTAGTACTTATGGATGGATCAGCAAACAAATCACTTAATACTGCTTGTTCAGTAGCCGCATCAATAATTACTTGAGGTGGCTCGCGACGATCTCTACTTGATCCAAGTCCAGTGATCGACAACCTTCTGTGAACTTCCTGGAAGTTTCGGGCAGATGGCACTGGTTGCCTGTTAGGATACGCAGCTATGTAAGCCGCGCGCGCAGCTCTGGCACTTCCTTGTCCCACTCCATAATAAAAATGTATGTCGGCGATGTGTGCCGGGGAAAATTCACTTAAACGCGGCATCATGTAGCAGCGAACGAAAGTTATGAAAGTCCAGCGAACGAAAGTACCGAAACACATGTAGCAGCGGCGAATAATTCGGAGCGACTGCCAGTCTGACATCTGTCATAATTCAAGTTCCTTTGGCTGGCCCTACCTCCCCGACCTGCGCACATTCAAACGAAAGTTTATCTACCTGCTAAACAATAGCTATGCGTTGGGCCTTTCTTTGACAGTTGATAAAAAATGTTGGGGTTGAGTTAAAAACATGCAATTTTTACCGTTAGGTTCCTAATACAATGAAGAATAACTTAAAGTTATAAAAAAAGAAGGTGATGGGGGCATATTATTGAGAAATTTTACAATTTTTGTAAAAATTAATGAAAAAAAATCAGATTTTTGCCAAACAAAAATGTTTATTTTTAAATGTGGCTATTTTTTTTCCATAATTTTTATTTTATGACGACACCTAATTACTTCCAAACATTATAGAGTTTGTTTCATCGTGATAAATCGTTTAGTTTAAAAGTTACACAGTTTTGTATACACTGGGGTCACAAAAGCAAACAATTTTTTTTTTAAATCCATAAAAAATATAAATAAATATTTAGAATTTTTTTAACATTTTTTCCGTCGATAAAATTAAGCATAGATTCCCTCATTTCGATATGTGCACATTATAAAGACTCACACTGTATAAGTACACCTCTGCTGAACCCTTTGGGGAATATAGGCGTGATGTTATGTTTTGAATTTTCATTTTCAGTCGCAAAGCAACATTTCGTAACTGAAAACCTCCATATCGAATTGAATCATATTCAAAACATTCCCTATTTACGGCAATCAAGAGTTGAAACTTCACATTAAATTACAATAAATTATCTTTTCTCAGATTAATTCCCTGTGCGGTAACTTCGAATGTGTCAACAAGACGTCAGCAACAGAGGACCCGGCTAGTATCGACACGGAGGTTGCCAACGTGCCCCTAATCAACAAGGAAACGTAACTAAATTATTATAGTAATGAATGACGCTACGCTAGCTGTAATTGTTACGGGAAACACCACTGGGTTCATTATGTACCGGTATATCTAAAATACTGTATATTAAAAATACTGGTATCAAAAATACTGGTATATTCAAGGTAGTGGTATCAAAATAACTGGTATATTCAAGATTTAGGTACTGATAAACCCAATGTTATGGTATTATCAAAATAATGGCATTCAAAATATTGATATCCAAAATACTGGTACAAGCTAGATACTGACAAACCCAAAATACTGATATACAAATACAACGTACTGGTATCCAAAGTACTGTTAAATTCAAGATACCTTCAGCAAAGCTTGCTGTGAGTTAAGTTGTTATTAAGAAAAAGGTTTTAAAATAAGAAATAATAACATTTTTAAACCATAACCATTGCCTGAAAAGTACTGATGACGAATTTAAAACTGAATAATAATAAAATCAATTAAGTGTAGGTAATTATATTATACTAATCCAATAGAAATTGGTCGGCTTCAGCATGTAAAAATTTATATTCTGCAGTTTTATATTAAAAAGTAACAAAAACGGTTAAACCTACAGTACGTGTCAAACTTTGTGGCGGCTGTGACGTGCGCTACTCGCTGCGCAGTACCGCACCCCTCACCCCCGCTGACACGTGAATAATTTGTTACTGCGCAGCGACTCGCCTCATTGTCCGAGCCGCTATAAAGTTTGAATCGGGCTGTACGTAAAATCTTGGTTAAGGCGAAAGCGCCAGGTAGCCCGGAAAATTCAAATTTTCTTAAGTTTTTTGCAATTTGCAAGTCGGAATGAGGTTGTATGTTGATCGAAATGTGATTCGCGACTGTAAAATGTATGTATTTACAGAATTATAATAATTAAAGTCACCAATACAACTCTTCAGGACCAGGTAATTCGGGATTATACCAGCATAAGGAATTGTATTATTGATTCTAATGATTATAATTCTGTAAATACATATTTGTTACGGTTGCGAATCATACTTTAATCAGCATACATTTCAAAAATCGTAAGAAAATTTTAAGTTCGCGGGGTACCGTAGCGCTTCCCCCTTAATGATAATTATTTTAAAAATACTGTGATTTTTAACACCAAACTATTTTTTATGTAATGTTTATACAACGGATTAACTTAGCAAGATGCATTAATGCAATTGCCTTTTCCATACAGCTCCTAGTACATATAATCACTTCACACTTCGCACGTTTCACATATATTTTTTTACTGGCTGGTTGCCGCATAATTATCCTTCTGCTGATCGTACGATACCTACCTATATGTCAGATTCATAACGACCGGTTCAGTGGTTACGAGTGAAAAGGTAATAGACAGACGACGATGCGATTTTTAAGTTGTTATAATGATTATTGTTTATGAAATGAAGCAACAAATAGGGGGTTCGATTCCCGGGTCGGGCAGTGTTATTGGGTTTTTCTGTCTGGGATTTCTCAGTAGCAGCCCGGAGTCTAGATTTGTGCCCGGTTGATGGTAATAAGCTCATCCCCTATTACATGGGACTTAAACATAACTGGCGAAATGTGGGTGTACTATAGTACACCTCTGCCCAACCCTTCGGGAAAACAAGGCGTGATGTTATGTTAATGAAGCAACAACAAAAGTTACAAAGGAGATGTTTCAAAATGGGCCCAGAATATGTACAATACCTCGAAAAATCGAGAAAAATCCGTGGAATTCGGGAAAAATACTGATAAATTGCATAAATGCATATTTCTCTTGTAATAATTTGATATTTATCAATTATTTTATCGACTTGCAATATGGCGTCTCGCCAATTTAGGTACTCTGTGGTTAAAAACCAATGACAGTAAACCATAGATCGACCATTGATCATAGATCGTGAACTGTCTACTGTCACTTCAGTAGTTCAGTCGCTTTCGTAGTCGATCGTGTTCTGATTTTCTGTTCTCTCGAGTTATTTTTAACAACCTGGCTTTCGTTTATCGCTACATTGTTTTTGTCTGAGTTAATATTTCGACTATTGAATGTTTGTATTCTGTACGTTTATGCTATAAGTAAAAATCTTGGCATATCGCAGGTCAACCTATGAGGTTGTCGTCTGCTTAAATGGACTATACTTTATGTACAGACGCCAGTACATCAAGCTACTACAATCTGTCAGATTTCTTTTATAGATTTTCGACTTTGCAATTAGATCTAAAATAATATTGCAAAAGACTAAAAGTACGACAATGTTATGATTCTCTTTGACAATGTAATATGACAGAAGTAAACATGTCAAACGTCAATAATCAATCAACATGACAACTTACCGCCATGATGGATTTTTGTTGTGTTGCAATTTCAATTGTACATTCTTGTACTTTACTACCAAACAAAGCCAATTAAAAGTAATTGGATGATTGAAAACTGTTTTAATTGTGTTTCCCCATTTTTTAGTAGGGTGTACCAATACCTGGCCGGGGCTCCATACATTTTGAAACATCTCCTTTATTGTATGTCACAGGCAAGAAACCTGCATCGTGTAAATGGCTTTAGTATGGATGAATTCAACATTTATCATCTTGCATATGGGCAAAGGTCAACACAATAAACGTATAACATCCCGAGTTGCAGCACAATAAATCGGGATTACTGGCTGCTTTGACCGACTGTGGCCGTACAGGAAATTGTGCCAGTGCGAAAGAGGGATAGCGCTATACGGCTTTTGTAGCTCCCTCTCTTTTTCACGCATAATTGATGATTTTTACACTTCCCTGTGAGGTATTAAACTTATTTTGTCTACTAACCACTTTGAGAATAAATTATTTTTTAGCGCCCCCATTTTTTACCTGCTTAAAAACCACTACCTAGATGAAATTACAAATCGCCCCCTAAGCCTCCACACAACGTCTCCATTTTTTTTCTGGGTCTCTTACTGCTCCCCTTTAGGCCTGCAGCGCCCACAAGGGGGCGTTATCGGCTACTTTGGGAAAGGCTGGTTTATTTAATGATAGACTGTGACGCAATGAAAGAATAAATAGAGAAAAAGAAAATCCCCTGCAATGCTGGTCATTGTATTCATGTCGTAATAAAATGCATATAGATAGATAATAGTAGTTTATGAAACTGTTACATAATGAGGGGTATTAAAACACGAGTGTAGGCGAGGTTTTTAATAGTATCACACGAGTGCTGTGTGAGCAAGAAAATTTTCCCAAATTCAGTACAACAAAAGATGAATGGCGCTAAAACCCAGCACATCACCGCGCATGCGCGCGGTGCAGCGACAGACAAGTTACGATTGGAATCAAAACATTTTTGTGATGCTATAAAAATGGTGCGCCCCGCATATGCGTTCCATTAGTAAAAAATAATTGATGGAAACTCCTTGGTGATATTAACTTTTTGGATTTGGCCTGTATCGTAATGGTCAAAGAATATTTTATAACATTATTTTGTTAGAGAAAAAGTGTTATAATATGATTCTATTTTTAAATTTCAGTATTGTGTTAACTAAACATATGTACTAATAAACTCGTTTTGAAGTTTATAATTATAATTTTACGATATGAGCGTAGATAATACATAATATTATAGTGTAATTTATTTATTTTTATTTATAAGCATTTTCTGGTATTATTTTGTGATCACAAAACTTGGTTTTCAGAGATTAATTAATATAATAAATACATAAAATGTAAATTGTGGGTACGAATATTTAACTTAGATTTAAGGAAGTAAAAATTGTGTTATTTTGATTATATACACAATCATTTATAACAAATATGATTCTTACTGCTAAACATATTTGTTAAGTCTTGACAGCACTAGAGCACCAGCATATGGCATCGATAATATACCTAAATTTATAAATTAAGAAATTCATGGGTATAAAGTTCAGAGACGTTTAAACGTCAAAAAAAATGTTTTTTCATATCGCAAAGTTCTCACCAGAAACAATAAATTGTTATACTTGCGGCTGAGATCAGCAAAAGCTATCTAAACGGCATTATTAAAAAAAAAAACTCTTTTCGATTGTCAAAAAATCTGCATGCAGTAGTTTTATCCTGCAAGTAGTGTGACTGGACACCTTGTGTGAAAACTTGCAGGATTTTAAGTTGCGCAAGTTACACAAATATTGTCTTGTATGAAGTTCTACTTGTGCAAGTAGAACTGCTAGTACCAATTGTAAACCACGCCAAAAAGTACATTCAATATTTACCTACTAAGGAAAATGGCAATGATCATTATTTTGTATGAGATGTATTAATTTATTTTTTAGTAGGTATTAAAGGTGGTTTTTTTAAGAGCTGTGTTTTATTATATATTAGACCCTTAAAATAGCGAAATAAAGGTTAGGTTTATCATATTGGTTTTGCATAGTGAATTACTAAAAATTTGAAGTATCTTAAATGTTATTCAGCAATTCGTTCCTCATAAATTACTGATTTATTATACGTTTGTCAAACATCAAAACAATAAGCAACATTTAATTACGAAAACGCTAGATAATTACACCGTCATAATGCTCACTGACTCCATGCAATATAATGATACGTTCAAACAACCGATAATTACGGTAATTATGAACTGTTTCGAATCTAAACAGAACATTTCTTCGAGGTCTCATTAAAAATGCAATACATCGTGACTTGTGGTAAGGATTTGACACTGTTGACATATTGAATACCTCTAATAGGTGCCGTTTAACCATCACTTATTAGTTTCGAGTCATTCTGTGTCTGTTTGCTGATGATATTCAACATGAAAATCAATTTTCGGGCTTTGATTTTGGTTTTTGTTATGTTAGAAAAGGAGGTGTTCTCCAAGGGTCCATCTTGGGTCCACTTCATAAAAAGTTATGTTAAGAGTGAAGGGAAACCTACTATTTTGATTTTTAGTGGCCTTTGTTGGGATAAATGTAAGTAGCATTGCAACGTTTAATTAAATATAGAATATGTCGAAAATTGCTATCTTTTAAAATTTTAAATATTATTTTTTGTGTAATTTTCACTCAAAACTATTTCGAGTAATAAATTGTTGATACTTATTATAATGTTTACAGATGTTATTGTTAATTTAGCAAATGAAATATCGAAGATTGGAAGCAGATCGTCAACGTCAATGGAGGTCGACTCCAAATATTATTATCATGATTTACTGTATCTTATTGACCTGGACTGTCCAAGAGCAGAAGAAATCATTGCTTTGGTAATTCTTTTGGCTTTAACTTTTTTAAAGATGCAGTAACTTCTGGCTTATCGACGCCGATCGTAGAACTCAACCATTCAGATCGATAAAATGTTGGACACGTTCATCGATCGAGGATTGATTATGATTTGGAGCGATCAATATCGACTGGTCGACTCGATCGACCGCAATCTAGTTGGCACTTTTATAATGACAATTTATTACAGTAATGAATACCCTCAAACCCTTTGTGTCGAAAGTCTACAGGGTGTAAGGGACAAAGCCCTTTACAAATTAACAGGGTGCATTCAGCTCCTTATTTTGAATCATACTTATTCCACCGGAAAATTTCTCAGGAAATTTTCATTTTTTTAGTTACTATTCCTTTATTTCAGTAAAATTATATTGTCTGTACGCAGCACTCCATGTATAAAATAAAACAGATAAAATAAAAAAATCAGTAATGGATGTTGAAATACTCGGTGGCCGAAGGCTCGCTGCCCTACCGTTCGCTACACGCGTTTTCGGTAACGATAGGTACATTGCGTGTGGGGTAATAAAACAAATCAGGTTTATTGGATTCCCATAACGTTCCTGAAATAATTTCATGTACCGGTCATCTTAGTATGATAAACCGAATTAACTCCACCAGTCTGCGGAGGGCTGTCCCTTACACCCTGTATAATAAAGTTTCGGAGTTTGCAATATGCATGTGGACATTAACATAATAACAACAATAAGCTGGAAACCTTTCTATTAGACACATTATATTTAGTAACTTCAAGAAATTCCGCTTATCTCAGTCCCAAGCAACTTTTGGTTACAAGTTAAAACGAATTGTTATTTTGAAGGCAACAAAACGCAACTTGTTTCGTTCACCGTATCGCTGGCTGGTAATTACCGCTTGGGCTAAGCACGCAAACGTGGCTGCTTTATGGAACAGCCCAATATTGGCCGACAGTGACTTAGTACTGGCCGCGGGGACGGGCAATTTCTTCAAACTAATGGAACGTGAGTACAGGGTTATAGTAATCAGCCGGGGTTGCGGGATGTTCGAAAGAGTTACCGTGGCTCCGGCACAGGCAGCAGAAGGAACACGGGTGGGTTTTAGTCAGTAAAAGTCTGACACGCCCTCCCGCTCTGGGCGGAGCGAGAGAAGTCATTTGATGATTTCCCATCCGAAAAAAAAAGGATAATATTTTTGTGTTCACCAAAAATCTAAAGGTACTTACATCTATGTATGCTCCCCGAAAAATACTGATCGTGCACCAAATATTCCTGAATGTTACACAAAATATTTAGTATGCATCCTAGTACCGTATACCCATTTACATATTTTAGGTTAGGTTAGGTTTCATTTTTTATTAATAAAGCTACATTGGACATTAATTGGTGTTTGATTCAAATACATTTTGCAGTGCATTATCTGAAGTAAAACTAAAAAAATAAATGCTTGTTTTTAAAATTAGGTGTATTACTATTTTTACAAATTTGCAACAGTTGTTAAATAGATGCTCGTTATGACATATTTTAATGAACATATTTTGGTGCACATTCAGTATATTTGGTGGAACACAGGCAAAATTAGGTAAATGAAATGGGAATAAATTGAAGTATTTTTAAATACCATCCAAAAAAAAAAGGGTTATAGTAATAGAGCCTAGTGTGTAGGACCTCTAAATTCTGGGAAGTACCTACTACCTTCATACCTATTTTTGACGCCAAGCAGCATTGCTGCGTTCCGTACTTCTGTTTGATCTGAAGAGAACTTAACCATTGATATAGCTGACTCTACTTGGCTATTCGCGTGTTAATTGTGTTATTGGGCCGTTAATAAGCAGGCTTTACACCTGATGGTAAGAGTCATTGCCGGCTATTGAACATCTGCAGTACTAGACGCATCGCGGGTGCGTTGCCATTCAAGAGATAAAGTTTAAATACCTTAGATATGTGCCTTGTAGAGGTAGTACTTCTTCGGAAGCTAAGCTTTTTCACAAAAAACGCCACTACTAAACCTTATTTGCCCATTCTTTCATTCCCAAGTCCACAAGCCGTCGCCCAACGGCTCCATGATATCAACCGTCCGCGGCTACTATAACGGGAGTCTGGTGGACGTAAGACCTCATCGGGAACTGTTCCGCAGACGCCGTGACGTCATGGGACATACCATCACCATGTCCAACGTCATTCAGGACAGCAACAGCACGCTGTACCATCTGCTGAAGGAGGATGGAATGTGAGTGGGAGATTGGTCTTTTCATTCTAAGATTTTCTGAATTTTTGAAGGCTATAATATTGGCCAGCTTTTCTGGTTCAGCAACGCAGCGCACATTGCAAGTTGCCTATATTTTGATCCAACAAAGTGATAGCATGCTTAGCTGTAAAAAAGAAAATAAAACCTTTTCTGTGGCTGCCTAACTGAGACACCTTGTTTAAACAATATTTATGTCACAGAAGAATTGCTTAATCAGCTGTTTTATAAAACAGCTCCGTTATACAACAACAACGTTCAGCTGGATGCCATTGCGTTACGTTTAACAAAACTGCTACCCATGTTTAGACGTAATGCAGAATGACTTATATGCAGTCACAATATGCGTTTGATGTGGCTTCTAATTTCGAATCGTTCGCAATAACTAAGCTGACACCCTGACCAATTGGTTTTGGTTAGGTTAGAACTGTGATCAAACACGCGCGAGCCGAGCTCGCGAAGCGAGTGGACGTACCGCGGCAGCAGCCGGCGAGCGCTACTTCTAAGTTGGTCGCAGTTACTTGGCTATTTAGTATTTTTTTAGGACTGACTCATAAAACTCTGATAACTTTATATGTATTAAAATGTTCTTAAAATCACTGTTTTTACTTTAGTTACACATTTTCATTCATATAACCCGTTTTATTTAGTTCTGTTTCGGACGCCACTATTATTGTTATGACACACGGAGTGCATTGATAAATGCAAAACGTTTATGCAATTCTTCGTATTTAAGTTCAGTAATTATGGAAAGTAGCTAAACGTCGTTCAGCTGTTTTACATAACGCGGCTGTTTTGTAAAACAGCTAGCGGTTATGTAAAACAGCGGATTCGACAATCCATCTGCGACATATATATTTTTAAACCAGCAAATCTCCGAGTCAGTTTCAAAACAAAAAAAATCGAGCGTAGTTAAGTTTGTAGGTAGTTTTATGCTACGACTACCTTGTCGCGATAACGCGAACTACACTTCACGCGCTCTCTCTCGCACACCGCGCGACGTCTCGATGTACAACAGAGAGCGTGCTAAGTGTAGTTTGCGTCATCGCGACAATGGAGCCGTAGCATCACGAAGCGACGCGCGCTTTACTTGTAGTAACCAAGTTTACAAACACGCTGTGAATGTGTGCGTGTGGAGACGAGCGTCAGTACGTAACACACACACGCACTCATCCATTTTTATATGTATACACGCTGCTTTTTATTGGCTATGGAGCTGCCACAATAGTGTTGTACTCATCATTATGAACAACTTTTACTATGGGACCAAACCTGAAATCGCGAAAAAAATCAGCTGTTCCGTACATTTATGTTCGCATTGTTCAGGTTACCGCAGACCATTTCTCAGTGGGTTGCCGACAGCCGCGAGGCGCGTACGTAAGCATATATTTCGGTCGACCTGACGCACTTAGTTTCAAATTCTTATGATATGGCTGATTCTGGTGTATTATGACGTGTAGTTGATGGATGTAGATCCAGCAAGAGAAGAGATAAAAACTTATTTTTTTTCAGTTTACCTGCTGATGCAGTTTAAATCAACAACAAAGCCCATACAACTCTTTAAAACCAAGTTACCCTATTGAATGACTGTTTCTTCTTGAATCTTGACATTTGAGGATTATACTAACTTAAGGAGTTGTATTACTGATCCTAACGATTAATAATTCCGTAAAAACATGTTTGTTACGGTCGCGAATCATACCTTAATCAACATACACCCAGACACTGAGCTGCAAAATGTTTCAAATTTGCAAAAATCGTAAGAAAATTTGAATTTCGCAGGCTACCTTAGCGCTCTCTTTAAACACAGAGGACAGCTCATTTTTTTTTTAAAACGCTCGTATTTATTTTTATTTTTTTTATGTGTGGCACATAATTTTTTTACAGAGTAGTCCGATTTTGACGATTCTTAATTTAAAATTGATAAATAAAATCCACCCCTAAGGGCAGTAAAATAGGGGTTGATTGATTGTTTGCACTGAATGTTCACTTGTGAACCGATTCTGTTGAAACATGGCACACATAATAACATAATTAAGTAGTTTTGATGATTTTGTTTTTCATTGTAATGAAATTTTCAGCGACTTTTTGCGTCGATTAATATTTTTGTTAGAAAGCTTTGCACAGTAGTTATATGTAACTTAATGTGTAGGGAACCACAACACGATCCCATATCGAAGATCTGCTGGATGAACGTGAAGCTAGCGTTCCAGATGTTGAACGCTACTCCTGGGTCCGTGTTCAGTTACCGCTGGGGCTTTAAGGTCGACGGCCAGTGGTCGGGCATGATTGATGACCTGCATTCTGGAAGAGCGGATCTGGGTGAGAATATACCAACCTACTTGCATCATCAGCTTACAGCAGTCCACTGCTGGACATAGCCCTCTCCAATTGCACGCCATTCAGCTCGATTCTCGGCAACTCTCATCCAGCTGCTACCAGCCACTGCGAAGATCGTCGCTCCACCTGCCGGAGGGCGTCCTACCTACTTATGTAGTTATTTACATGTTACCATACCTCCTCCTTTTTTGAAGTCGGTTAAATAAAGCAAATTTTAAATTTTTTGGCTGTCTGTCTGTCTGTTTGTTCCGGCTAATCTCCGAAACGGCTGGACCGATTTTGACGGAACTGTCGCTGGCAGATAGCTGATGTTATAAAGTAACTAAGGGTACTTTTTTATAGATATTTATTCGTTAGTAGTGCTTAGCTAGCTAATTTTCCTTCCATGGCATAGAGACCTTTTTATACATAACATCACGCCTTGTTTCCCCGAAGGGTTGGACAGAGGTGTATGTATAGAACACCCAAATTTCGCCAGTTATGTTTAAGTCCCATGTAATGTAATAGGGGGCGAGCCTATTGCCATCAACCGAGCACAAATCCAGACTTCGGGCTGCTACTGAGAATGTCCTGACGGAAAACCCAATCACACGCGGTCATCCCTCATGCGATCTTTTTATCTTTCTCAATATGAAAAAAAAAGAAAAAAAAAAAAAGAATACCTTTTATTTGAACACAGTTCGAAATATTTACATAATGTCACAGCCTGAAGAATTGCCAAACTTAATTGCAGTTTGCACACACGCACACACACACACACACACACACACACACACACACACACACACACACACACATTGCTCGCAATACGGATGGCCAACGGATGAACCAAAAAATTCTGGAGTGGCGACCGCGAGCCTAAGGTGCGTGGGTAGGGTAGACCACACCCAAGATCGACCGATGACCTGATGAAGGTCGCAAAAATACCAAGACTGGTTGTTGTGAGAGGCTATTGACTAGCAGTGGACGTCTTAAAAAAATAAAAATATTACAGAGCCTACTTCAATAACTCCAACTTTCCAGGCACAAACTGCGTGGTATCAGACTTGGAGCGCCTCGACGTCGTTTCCTATACAGACAGCCTAGCCCCCTTCAGGGTTCGCTTCGTATTCCGCCAGCCCCCGCTGCCGTACGTGGCTAATGTATTCTCCATGCCTTTCTCCAAAAACGTGTGGATAGCCATGTCTGTATGTGCTTTGATCTGTACTGTCACCGTGTACCTGGCTGCGAGGTGGGAAGCTAAAGGACGGAAGGTAAGACAGTATCGTAATACGTTTATGCATCCTCTGTCATCTTTAATTTGTTTTAAGTAAAGAGGCCGATAGACGTACGAGTAACGGCCGAACCTAATAACCTGTCACCAGTTTTGGCATACTGGAGATAGAAAAACCTATCTATCTATAGTTTTAACGTCCCAATAATCTCTAAGAGATTACGGAATCTTACCGGCCTGACATAAGGACAGATAGAATTATACTGTCTATCATCAAATAGCGATCTGTCTTTTACTTAAAATGGGTTATTGAGTTCGGCCGTAAAAGGGCTCGAGGGAAGTGACGATAAAACATTTAAGCCAAAATTCTTGTATCTCAATCCCAATCTTGATCCGCAGTTTTTGATGGCTGCTTGTGATTCGCCATCTCAAAGACTCAGATTGACAAACTCGGCCGTTGATTGGTTACAGACAAGGATTGGGATACGAAGGATTGGGAAGCGTCCGTTAGTGCGCTTCTAGTGTAGTTTCAGTTTCAGTATTTCTTATACTCGTATCTACAGAATAAACGATTTTAGGAGAGTAATCGGTACCTAGCACTAATAAGGACTTCTTGAAAATCGACCTTAAAGGGTCGATAGACAGGGTTTCATGTTAGTTTCTTATATGGTTTCATGAAAAATCTTATTGCTCAGTAAATAATGAAAACTTATTTATGATTTACGACAACTATCCCTTCAAGAGGGTGTGAGGGGAAGTCACAGTTTTAGCCAGTAGCTATTTCGGAAAGTAAAAACTGCACAGATCAACATAGCAAAATTTTTTTCTGTGTTTCGAATAAATTCCTGAACATAACTATTTTTGGAAACTCATCTTATTAATTGCACCTTTCCATGTTCTTTTATAAACTCTTAGCAAAATAATAATTTTTCCAACAGGATCTATTATGTATAACCGTACAAAGTGGATCCTTTGTGCTTTATCCAGGGTCCGACACAATTGGACAGCGTCGGCGACGCGATGCTGTTGACGTTCAGCGCTATTAGCCAGCAGGGCTGTGTCATGGAACCTAGGGGCCTCTCAGGTTAGTTCTTCAGTTTTTTTCAAATTCAAGTTCAACATATTTTATTTCACATAAGCCTACATGGGCACTTATGAAACATTAGAAGCTAACACGGTTCCAATTGGTCGTTTCCTATGGAGACCCGGCAAGAAACTCCACGGTTACTCTTTGAAAAATAATTGGCTTTTACAATGTTTTCAAATTGCAGTGTTATTAAGTATGGGAGGACAGTGTAGGCCTGTCAACAAGTACCAGGTATTTAACAAAATAGAAAATGGTCTACAAATGTACAGTCTATTAAGCCTACAACATTCTCACATTCAAAAAATATAAAAGAATCTATTTAACAGACATTTAAGACAGTTAAAGTTACATAAGATAACACCACGCCCGTATTCCCCCGAGGGTTAGGCAGAGGTCTAACCTATAGTACCTACCTACACCCAAATTTCGCCGGTTGTAATAGGGGGCGAGCCTATTGCCATCAACCGGGCACTAAATACAGACTGGGCTGCTGCTTAGAAACCAATGGAAAAAATCAATAACACTGCCCGACCAGGGAATCGCCCAGGACTTCATGCTTAGCATTTCGACCACTGGACCAACGAGAAAATTATGCCTTTTGATTGCGATTAGCTTGAGTATCTGGAGCGCAAAAAAAATATTTCGTTGCATTATCTCATTCGCGCTAAAAATAATATTATGTATGTTTGCGCATAGTTGTCTCGTTTCGGCGAGAGATCTTGCACATATTGGTCTTGCAGGTAAGCAAGGAAAGTATTTCGGCGTAAGTAGGTATCTAAGCCTGATGGTGACTTTTTAATTTTTACATAACATAACATCACGCCTTGTTTCCCCGAAGGGTTAGGCAGAGGTGTACTTATAGTAACACCCACATTTCGCCAGATTCCATATCCAGGCCACATTTCTATCTGGAATTTCTCAGTAGCAGTCCGGAGTCTGGATTTGTGCCCGGTAGATGGCTGTAGGTTCGCCCCCTATTACATGGGACTTAAACATAATGGCGAAATGTGGGTGTTTTTAATTTTTCTTTTTGTTTTTTTATTAGTTGAATACAAGGATACTTTAGCTACTTTGTTTTAGTGTTTGTATTTTATGTATTTTTCTTTTGTAATGTGCAGAATAAACAATTTTTCTTTCTTTCTTTTTTTCTTTTCTTTATGCTTTCTGATGTACGTCACAAATAGTCACAATGTGCAAGACGCATGATGGTGTTCGTGCTGTTCTCGCTGTACGCGGCGTAATATGTTAATGTGTCACAATGTGCAGGTCGCATGATGGTGTTCGTGCTGTTCACGGCGCTGATGGCGCTGTACGCGGCGTACTCGGCCAACATCGTGGTGCTGCTGCAGGCACCGTCCGACTCCATCCGCAGCCTTCCGCAGCTCGCCAGGTCCAAGATCACGCTCGCAGCCAACGATGTCGATTATAACCATTTTGTTTTTAAAGTAAGTGGTGATTATTATCTGCCATCATCAGCATTCAGCCGAAAGACGTCCATTGCTGGATATAGGCCTCCCTTCCTAAGCGTTACCATATCGACCGTCCTGTGCCTCTCATCTAGCCAATTCCCGCGACCTTTATAAGGTCGTCAGTCCACCGTCTGGCGGTCACGCTGTGCCTTTCGTGAGGCCCTTTCAATGCCGGTTTTAGCATTACAGATGCCCTGGGCGAGGTTTCTGCTCCACTTTTTGAGAGTAAAGACGGGCGAAAAATTTTTGCACTCCGCGTTCTTTTGTCTATTCATACAGAAATATGAGATACTTTGTCGACGTATGCACAAAAGGGAGAATGCAGGATGCAAGAGCTAGCGCAGCGAGCTCGGAAATGTTTGCACCCCGTTTCGGATAGGTTAACTTTTGAACGTTCATACAAAAACAGGAGTTATTTTCTCTACCCATGCAGAATGATTTCGAGAATTAGGAGAATGAGGATGCAAGAGTGAACTAAGCGAGCTCAAAAAATTTTGCGCGCTGACTCGGCAAGGTTAGGTTTTCCAAACCAACAAACTGCCTTTTACTTACTGGACATGAATTTTGTCCTTGTTAGGGATTAAAAATGTACTCTGCAGGCGCCAGAGGTGAAGGGGCGCCCCTTCAACCCTGGCGCCCTGGGCGGTCGCCCATCCGCACACTACTCTAACGCTGGTACTGCCCTTTGTACACGGCACGGTTTCTTTATGGTACGGCGTATAAACTGTGCCGTAGAAAAAACGTGCCTGTCAACAAGCTTCCATAGTGATCCATACAACACTGACGACCGTGCTCCCACACGGCGAATAAACCGTAGTTTCTCCCGGAAACAAAAACGTGTGCGTACAAAGCCAGCAGCCTAGCAGTTGGCACGCCAGAATATTTCGAATTCTGTTTGGTATTTAGTCAGTAGGTACTTACGACTTGCTCAGTCCATTATGTACCATCACGAGACTTGACCGGATGACCCTGTCTCGTGGTGATAGTACTAAGCCCACCTTCCTCGTCATATCTACTATCCATTTCAGCTATTCAAAGACCGAATAGGTGAGGTGGTGTACAAGAGGATTGATCCAGAGAAGGGGCAGAAACATTTTTACGACCTAAACGAAGGAGTCGAGAGAATCAGACAGGTAATTTAATATTTATCAAATACACCTGTTGTTCATATGTAGCATGGAAAATAGGCCTGCACTTATAACACTGCATGCAACACCTATTAGGGGCTTGTTGCATTAACTGCCATAGAAACGAAGCTATAAATATAATTTTTTCAGCCTTGATTTGGTACTGGAGACCAAGTGCCGTATTATGACGGTTTAATGCCATCATGATCCCATTTATGGCAGCTCAGAATATGAGGCGAGTCGCTGCGCAGTAACGAAATCATGTCTCCGCGGGGGTGCGGGGTGGGGTTCTGCGCAGCGAGTAGCGCACTTCAGAGCCGCCTTAATGTTTGGCGCGTACTATACTGTTCAGTTGTCGTTGTGTAAAATCAATCAATCAAATCAGGTGTTCCCTACAGTTTGACGAGTTATCCGAACATAAATTTAGGTAACAGGAGATTTTTTTACGGGATTTCAGGTTTGGTTCCGTAGCAACAGTTGTTCATAATGATGAGTACAATGACCCCTTAAGAGGTCGCGCGTTAATTTCGGGACCTGTATATTCTCATGTCGATTTCAGCTACGATGGCTATTTCGGCTTTTGACGGCTATTGTACCATTAAGGTCATGGTCTACCTGTGTGCTAAATATTAAAATCTGTTCAGCCGTTAAGGGGTGAAAAAATAGAGTTATTTTTGCATTATTATAAATATTAGGTATAGATGGATTTAACAGTGGCATAATTAATCTAATAAGCATATTAGATTAATTATGCTGCTGTTAAATCTCACTTTTATCATCCAGGGTCTGTTCGCGTTCCACTCGATCGTGGAACCAGTGTACCTGCGCATCCAGCAGACCTTCCTGGAGACGGAGAAGTGTGACCTGAAGGAGGTGGACTTCATGAACAACTTGGATGCATTCGTGCCTGTGAGGAAGGGATCGCCTTATTCGGAGCTGCTTAGAGTCGTGTAAGTACTTTGTTGTTGTTAAATAAAATTGAAGTTTCTGCTTGTAATGTCAAAATAACAGCTCTAAATGTTTAAGAAAGTATACACGGTACTTATAACTAAAAAACAATTTAAAAAAATTTTGTCTGTTTGTTCCGGCTAATCTCCGAAACGGCTGGGCCGATTTTAATGGGACTTTCACTGGCAAATAGATGATGTTATAAGGAGTAACATTTTATTTCAGAAAAATAATTAGGGTTCCGCGCAAAAAAATCATGAAATTGTGCTAATCTCTGGAACTACCAGTCGGATTAGAAAAAATATTTTTGCATTTGGTAACCTAATTCTCAACTGTGGTTATAGGCTATTTAACATCACGCTACGACCCTAAGGAACCGAGCAAAAAGAAAAAAAGTCAGATAGAATGCTAAGCGAAAACGAAGTAAAGCGCGGGCGGGCGATACAACGCGACAGGTCGGGGGACGAGGGAGTTTTATTAATATGTGGCTGTTATTTTAGTATATTGTGTATCTTACGACTTCCACGCGAACGAAATCGCGGGGCACAGCTAGTAGTGGTAGTTATAATTATTCTTTTGTGTTTACGGTCTGACTCACGTATTTGTTTTGTGTTTCCCCGATCTTTTTCAAGCTCGAACGGTGATCATAATGAACCGTGTCATGAACTCATGACAGGACAAACCCATCAAACAAAACCAAACTCATCAAAATATCTTGTTGCTGAATAAGATATCCCAATGCTATATAAAAATGTACTCTGTGCCCCAATGTCCGTGAGAAGGGTAGGCAGGTAGGTAGGTTGTGCTCTCTGTGATCCTTTTGTCACGATTTACAACACTGAATATTAAATCACCAGATCACCAAGCATGGTGTTGTAATTATACCTAATAGATCGGTGAATATGATTAATAGATCTCTTCGCACATTTTGTCGTCCTCTTAATCCGAACGGAAGTTTTGATATAATGGTGATGGTAGCGTAATCACCGTGCTGGTCACCCACCCCTTTCCCAACTTTCATAGTACCTAATAATGGTCTCCACAGCTTCAAACAAATCCGCGAGTCTGGGATCCGGTCAGCTCTATCGAAGCGCCTGCTAGTTCCGAAACCGCACTGCTCGTCCAAGATGTCATCGTTCAGCAGTGTCGGTCTGATAGACATGAAGCCAGTTCTGATCCTTATGCTGTATGGCGTCTGCTTGTCTGTGGCCATCGTATTTGCGGAAATCGTCGTGTTTAAATTGTGAGTTTTAGGGGTTTATTAATTTATAAACGTTGCTTCTCAGGCCGGTCGCAAACAGTCGGAATTCCGAACGAAATACTACTACTTACGTGTGTGATGATCCTTGATTTTGTTTGAATTTGCTGCCTTCGGAAACTTCGACTGTATATGGGCGGCCTTAACGTTTAAACGTCAAACTATGTATGGATAAGCAGACGTTAATATTCTTGCTTAACTTTAAGCCACGTTTATAATAAATACACTCCATTGTTTCATATTTGATTTATTTGTGAAAAAGCGGCTTTTTGTCATAATTACGCTCCCGGCGTAAAAAGTCTGACGAAGATTTTGTCGGGCCGCACCGCATTGTAAAATCCTCCTTCATTACTTTCATACATTTTGTATGAACTATTACACACTGCAGGCGGGCCACACTGCGCTTTTTCTGTGGCTGGAATGTAATGTGCGATTAGCTTTATAAGTTTGCTTCGTAGCTTCCAAACAGATGGACTGATTTCAGCGCAGTTTTTAGTGTTTTCTTTTGTGTTAAAATAATCATATTGATTAATATTTAAACCTCTCTCTCTTGAATTTGTATACAATATATATATAATATAGGTATATACTATAGTAAATATGTATGTGTATTATAAGTTTATAACTTATTTATGTACAAATTGTTCCATTCCTAACAGAGCACCTGCCATCTAATCTCTTCACCACCCTTGGTTGACTGGTAGAGAATGCCTAAGGCATTAAGTCCGCCTTTGTACTTTTTTAAGTGTGAAAAGTTTAAATAAATAAATATTTCTCTACAGGAACGCGCGGAGGAAGCTTAATAAAGTTAAGAATACAAGACTACACTCAGTCACTCAGCATGGACACGAAGGAATTTAAAAATTAGATCACGTTTCACGTTATCAGCATATTTATCCAATCATATTTAGTTCCGGGTGTCGTCAGGCAGTTTTATTGTTTCTTCGATGTTACATATTTGTGCTCCTACTTTTAAATACCGTCTACAGATGATTACATATAACAACGACATAATATTAATGGCCGAATCATAAATTCAGATATAATGAACTATCCATGTCCATATTAATGCTCGTGACTGTATCTGGCGACTACCTGATATGTATGTAGCGACTACGTGATGTGTACTAGTTTGTAAAAAATAAAACAAATATAGCCGTGAAAGGATAATTTTATTGTACAAAGCTGGGTTCAAAACTTTTAAAATGCTCATAATTTAACCTAAACCGTACCTAAAGAGAGTTGCACACCGAAACCATACCTTCCTTCTACAGCCTGGCTAATATCGTCTTTTCATACAAAAATAGGCACTGGGACATGTGATCCTGAAGGGTGAATTTCGCGTGTACCGATTCGCCGATTGCAGTCGGTAATAAAATTATTTCGCCTTTCTTTGTATAAAAAAAATGTTTTAAATATAATAAGTACTAGTATTCAAGGTGTTTTTACTAGTGTACTAGTGTACCAACTTTGTACCAACAGTGTAACAACTTTACTAGTGTACCAAGTAATTAATCGAAAGTGCCGACATATTTGTGTCGCTGACTTTACCTGCAGTAAATAATTTCACCCAAATGGTCTAGTTTTTTAATTCAGGTTGTAGTTTCGGTAAGAGATACATTAAGAACTTTTGAAGTTGACAAACTTAAGTTTACTACTCAAAATAAATTACTACGTGATGGAAAGGTACCGAAAGTGTTCATATTTATAATATCCCACAGGTATATCGTCTAGCTTGGAAGCTAGAACTTAACTTCACTCATAATAAAAAGTTCCTAACCTAGTGACCCACTGCTTGAAAAGGAATTTCCCTTATATTTTGGTAGAAAAAGGGAAACCGTTTTCTACCAATTTGGTAGAAAAATCAAAACTTTAGGCGACTCAACACCAACAAACAGAAATTATGTTTTCTTTTTTAAGTTTCACATCACAATTGCTTTAGTGAAACATATTAGGTCTTTGAAGAATACTTTACCCAGCAGCAGGATGTCAAATGCCAACATAAAACTGAAGTTCGGTGACTTACATCCTATTTAAAATTAACGTAGATCCACATAAGAATCTAGCGTTCTAAATAAATAATTGAAAACAATTCAGATAGTGTACACCACTTAATGTTGGAACAATACTTCTAATTCTCTTTCCGTTCATTTATTTTCTATTCTAAAGTGTAATTTTTGAATCGTTCATAAGTCTGGAATATCTGTAAGATCCTTTAAAAAATAATTACCATTTTTGATCCTATCTAGGCCTTGGGATATAAATATAAATATCACTTTATGATTACATCTATTCATAATTTAACATAAAATAATAAGCTTTAATACAAATAAATATATTTACTCATATTTCAGGATTTTTTGGACCCCAGTTTTGGAATTATACCCTTTGAAACACCTGCCAATAAGCTTACACGTGGCCGATTTGCAAACAGCAGCGTAATTATGTAATCATGGACCACTCCAACCTCCAGATAGGTACTATCGACCAAGTTAAAAACGTAATACGATTTGGATGGAGTTATCAGCTAGATAGATAACTTAACTGGACCTGTGTCGACACTAAA
This sequence comes from Fissipunctia ypsillon, assembly GCA_947568875.1. Taxonomy (NCBI): domain Eukaryota; kingdom Metazoa; phylum Arthropoda; class Insecta; order Lepidoptera; family Noctuidae; genus Fissipunctia; species Fissipunctia ypsillon. Next base: position 4,430,988 of record OX387659.1, on the reverse strand, counting down.
TAAATTAGTATGAGCCGATGGTCGCACGGACGTAAAAATATCGCGGCGATTGTTTTCCGCGCACTAGATTTTCAACGCTCTGCTTAGCGCCGAGAGTTGAAAATCCAACAGAGTGTTTTTTCGACGCGTTGGAATGCACTCTGTTGGATTCTCAATGCTCGGCTCAACACCGAGAGTTAAAAATCCAGTGCGCGATAAAATCCCGCCGCGTTATTTTTACGCCCGTGCTTACATCGGATAAGAGTAGGACGATGATGATGATGATGATGATGATGATCGAAGCTTACTCGGAGGGGGTAAAACGCTTTTTTCGTAACTTTTCAAATTCAAAATATTTTATTTCACATAGCCTACATGGGCAACTTATGAATAGTCAGAAGCTAGGTGCCCGATTCCAATTGGTCGTTTCTCATGGAGAAGAAAAGGCAAGAAACTCCACGGAGGACAGTGTAGGCCTGTCAACAAGTACCAGGTACTTAACAAAATAGAAAATTGTCTACAAATCTAGTCTATAAAGCCTACAACGTTGTCACATTCACAAAACATAGAAGAATCTATTTAAAAGACAAGACTATATAACGTAAAATAATGAAAATATTATATCCTGGAAGCATGTAAAAAAAAAACAATAAATTAAATTAAAGTAATTTGGAAACAGTTCATAGACATTTACGTAAATAGTTATGCTGGTAATGAGGTACCAGGGAAGCCACATGCGCAGAAGGAATTAGAGCCAAACTTCTCTGTCTTCAACATAGTCTTTAATCCTATGCCTATCTTATATGCTTTTTTTAATAAGGACACGTTTGATGTGGGTTTCGAACTTTGACAATATTATGAACGATTCAAAAACCGAACCCTTTCAATCACTATCTACTTGAGTAGTTCGCTATCTTCTGACAGTGTCTTCTCCTTGACCAGCGTGTTGAGATGGTCGATGAGGCCTTGTACGGACATCTCGCCGTGCACCTTGTTGTCACGCGTACGAACGTTCACTGTGCCTGAGGACTTCTCGCGATCGCCGACCACTGGGGATAAAAGTTTTGTATGTTACCACAAACTTGTTTTTGGACAGTCACAGTTTTTTATACAGGGTTATTTGAAATTGGCTAGCTAAACTCCGCAGACGCGAAGGGTACCGATATCTAAACACGATGAAAATATTTGATGTATTTTTTTTGGAAGGTCAACGACCGCTGTTAGTGTTGTTACTTGAAGTATGAGTTGAGAAACACTCACACTACCACATCATCTCACCTAATATGTAGTTGAACTGCGCGAGCTGTGCGTTCCTAACTTTCTTGTTGAGCGTGTCGCCGGCGTCTGTGTCCACTTCCGACATGAAACCTGCCGCGAACAGCTTCTCGTTCACCTGAAATAAATGTGAGATACTGCAGTTAGTTTTGAATAAATCTAAATTTCTTATGAGAAATTGGATTTTCTTAAAGATTTACTAGGTTCAGCTCTACAGGCTTCGGACACTCGTATTTCGGATGCTGCAAAGCTGTGCAACGCATCTTGTCGTCTATATAAAATACGTTTTTTTTTACATCTTTTCCAAGCCTCTCATTTCGACCTAAAGCCTAACCGGTAGAGGACCCCACATGGCAAAGTACGCCTAGTGTACCACGTGTTCATGTAGTGCATTAAACAATAAATAAATGCGAGGTGGCTCATCATATTCACCTGTTTGGCATAGTCGTCGAAGTGCGGGCCGACGGGCACGACGCACACCTGGCGCGGACTGAGCCAGAAGGGCCACTTGCCCGCGTACGACTCGCTCAGGATCGCGATCATGCGCTCCACTGAGCCCAGGATGGCGCGGTGGATGATCACTGGACGTTTCTTGTCGCCGCTCTCACTGGAAAATATGATAATATTAAATCACAAGCCGCGTGCCCGGTGGGATTTCCCTTCGGCACAATCTGCATCCCCTATCCTCTCATTTTCATCTCCTATGCTCCTTTAGGGCATGCATTTTCAAAAGTTCATCCTTATCAGGGAATATGCATGTAATTTTTTTTTCACAAAATCAATGAAATACAGTAATAAAAACGCAAGAAAAGTATTAAAAGTTAAATTCAACTACTGCTTGTTGCTCAAAAAAATTATGAAACTCCAGCAATTGTCTACTACAGTCTAAACGTCCGTTTCTGTCGCGGTCACGATGTGACGTCATTTGGCACGTTATTGCTTTGTTTACATCTGTTTTTTTTAAAGGTTTTTAGCCCCAAATAATAGACTTAAATTAAATTATTTCTTGTGCTTTATTCAAGCCGAAATCGCAGGAACTTACTTAGTGAGATGTCAAGCACTGCAAGTAATAGATTTTTTTTCCGTATTTTTTATTCACATAGATTTTTACGTCACTTCCGGCATTGCGGAAGGCGACACATTTTGAGTTTGCGTTCCGTTCCAACAAAAAAACGGAGCATAAAATAAGTAATGCATTAAAAAATGTAAATAAATTTAATAATGAATAAGTTTTCAATTACGTGCATATTCCTTGTTATAAAAGAAAAGCTCACCTTCATTATTAAAGGAACTCTAGTGCAAAATGTTATGCTCTTAGACCCATCGGTTTCAGCTGTGCGTTGTCTGTCAGTGAATGAATGAATATGAGATTTTTATTGAGTAGATAAAATCGCGCCTCATTTCTCCAGTTACGGTATAAGTCCCATGACATGTTATCACATAATAGGTATACAGCGTGACGCTTTAATGGCGACATTAATTTATAACACGTATACGGTTTCGCGTTTTATGAAGATATTTTAATTTCATTAAACGTTATTATTTATTGAATTACATATTTACAATTTTATGAAATAGTATATTGGAGCAACCTGTACTTTGAGAACTGTAGCGAAAGGTCGAAAGGCGCAGAGGTCATTTGCCGGGGTCACGGATAATTTTTCAATTTACGAATTATTTTATCTTCTTATAATTTTTATGATTACTGGCCACTAGCCCTACGCGTGTGTTAACTTAGTGTCGCCATTGTAGCGGCACTTTGTACATAGGACAGGGGCCTAATACCTCCTACCAGGCATTAATCCAGACTGCGGGCTGTTGAATTTAACCCGCCGTTTCTCAAGAAAGCCACAAACTACAGATATCAATAACGTCGTGTGTACACAAATTAAATAAACTACCCAGAAAACTTCCAGTTAAAAATCGTTTTGACTAATTTCATTTTACTCAAGACGCAAGTTTCAAATTGTTTTCAGTACCCATTACTCAAGTCATTTGAAACTGAAAACGACATGTAAGAACGAAACGTCATTTCATATTTACAGTAAGGTATTTTCAATACAGATTTAAATCATTTTTATTAATATACTAGCAGCTCCCCACGGTTTCACCCGCATAAGTGTCGATCCCGTGGGGTTATCAGGATAAAAAGTATTAACAAGCATCCATCCATCCTCACAAACTTTCGCGTTTATGATAGTAGGATTCAATTATTCATCTCACCTGACATAAGTTAGGTTGAATCTCTCCGGCAGCTGGAAGTCCAGCTGTATGGTGGCGCATTGGTGCGACCTTCGAAGCGCGTCCTGTATGGTGATGTCTATCTTGGGACCGTAGAATGCGCCGTCTCCCGGGTTCAGCTGCCACGGTCGACCGAATTTGTTTAGCGAGTCGGCTAACGCCTGGAAAAGAGAAATTGATATGATAATTTTATTTATGTTTAGGTTTCTGAGAAACAGCCGCACGGGTCAATAGTTAAGGTTAATCTATGCTTGCCCCGATTAGTCCGTGGATGGGTGACCGTCTTTACATACCAAGACCCCTCCGTGCCTCGGAAAGCACGTTAAGTCGGTCCCGGCTGTCATTCGTAGATCTTTGACAGTCGTTATGGGTAGTCAGAAGCCCGAAAGTCTGACAACCAGTCATACCAAGGGGTATCGTACAATCCAGTAATTAGGTTGTAGAGGTTACATAGGCAGTCGCTCCATGTAAAATACTGGTATTCAGCTGCATCCGGTTAGACTGTAAGCCGACCCCAACATAGTTGAGAAAAATGCTAGGCAGATGATGTATTTAAATCATCATTGCATTCTACATCATGGCATTGATTTGTGGTGCGAGCGGGCCTAAGAGGTCGCAGGAACATACATGCATGTGGGAATGCAGGACATTCCTACGTAATTTTGTGGATTATTAAAATGTTTTCACTAAACTGTGCCGAGGGGCTCAAGGCCAAATAGTAGCCGCCGTAACGGTGAACTACGAGGTTAGATAGGCAGGATAGGCTGCGATGCGTCTTCCCGTTGAAAGGAGACCATTCTTAACACATCATTCTCATACAAACACCTAAACAACAATTTAGAATTCTGTCGACTATCTTAGCCTTCACTTACAAAAACCGACCAAGTGCGTGTCGGACCACGCACAATGAAGGGTTCCATAGCTGGAATTTATTCCAAGAACAAACTTAACTTTGTAGTTGAAAAAATGTTCTCTTTCAATTAAATTGGAAGGCGGGGGGAGGGGTTTCGAGGGATTCGTCCGGACTTGACCGGATTTTTGGCCTCCCGTCCGGCCTTGTCTTTTGTCCGGACGTTCCGACAAAAGAAGACTTTTTTAGAAAATAAAAAAGTTCAAGATTTCTGAATAATTCAATATTAGAAAGTAAAATAACCGGACTTTTTTGTAATTGTCCGGCTTTTTAAATTTCAAAATGGTAAACCTTCTCCCATAAGGATTACCATTTACAGAACAGTTAGTATACCTTCTCAGCCTGTTCCCACGTCGCCAGTTCTCCGAGGAACTTCTCGGGTCGCGTGGACAGCTTCAGTTGGAACGTGAAGCCGAACGTTGTGTATACGCAGTTCAGGAACTCCAGGCACGACAGCTGAGGACAAACATGATTATGTTTTTAAGTGTTTGTAGCGATTAATGTGGGTTCAGTTGGACTGTAATGGTGGTGTGTGGTGTGGCTGCAATGTAAGGGCGTGCGTTTTGGGGACTGTCTCATATAATTTTGACGTTCGAAAAGTGCTGATTCTCAGCCTAGTTTGAATAAATGACGTTTGATTTGATTTGAATAGACCTTTATGCAGGATACATACTATCTCCTGCTCAATATGCAGCGGTGTACAGAATATATGCGCGTCGTCTTGCTGGAATCGCCGCACTCGGGTCAGGCCGGTGAGCGCACCGCTCAGCTCATTACGATGTAATACACCGAAGTCGGCTAAGCGTAGTGGGAGCTCGCGCCAGGAGCGGATGCGGTTGTCGAAGAGTAGGCTGCAAAAATTATAGCGGTAATGCGGTATTATTAAAAGAAAACCATCAGTGCCAAAATGTCACCCGGCTACTAATAGTAGCCACGTTAAGAACTGAGTCGTCGGGCCATAAATGATTGTTATTAGTCTGTCTCACTCGCACTTATGGAGTCTATGGAATGCTATGATGTGATGGGATGTGATGTGTGGAGTGATGTGCATTATAGTAGGGAGTGTTCCACATTCTTATTGCTACTGACATTAAATTTATAGCCCGACGACTTATTACTAAAGGCATTTCTATGAATTCACCAAACAAACAACCTAATAAATATTTACGAAATACGCAACTATACAACACTTTTGGGCAAAGGTCAGTACGGTTTGACAAGTTCATACATTCCATCGTTTATTTTCGGAAAAACCGAACTTTGCCGAATTAAATGTGACTGGTCCAATAAGGGAGTGATAGAACTAGTGCGTCAATCTATAATAATTCTACCCCTTTCCTTATTTGTCGGTGCATCAGTCGTGCGGGACCAGCATGCTCGGTATACCCGGTACCGAAAGCTCACGGAGCGCCTATATTTCAATGAGCGTTTCCCGATTAGCTCGAAATGTGCGGGAATGGGCCGGGATCGTTTCGGTTTACCGCATCTGGGTAGAAACATCCAGTGCCCGCTCGGTGTTTACAGAGATACGTCACGCGTTTTCGAAGACGACATTTTCTCGCAAGGATTTAAGCGATACTGCACAAATTATACCGAAAACATAACGTCAGCTCCGTAAATGAAAGCAGTTCGGTATCGTTTCTGTATACAGAGCATTCTGTACCACACCGCTCCCCCACCGGACATATCAGGAAAAGGCCTTAGGTGGGAATATAAATCAATTTCTATTGGTCGATAGTCACATTTTATTCGCTATATTTTGGTATTTCCGAAGATAAACGATGGAACCTTTAAACGTCTTTTTTTTACGTTGTCTAACAGTACGACTTATTTACTGGAATGGGGAAGGTCGGGCAAAGCTAATTGTAGATGGCGTGATCATAGCTAGGTCCCCACGGCCTACAATAAATTTCACATTTCGTTCATTCATGAGTTTGCTTTTATTTCGCTATTTCGTTATTTTCGGTAATTTCAATGTTTTAAATCAAGTATTTGACATGGAAAGTGTTAGAATTTAAAACCATAAATATATCCTCAAAATCACTTTCTTCAAAATGTTTCTACTCTGTTTAATTTATAAAACATCTTTACAAACAGCTTTAAGCCACCATGTTTTAATTTTAGGGTCTCTCGGGAAATGGTAGACTCCAATTTCGGAGTATTTAGTAACACAACAACGCATCATTTTCGCAAAAATAAAATAAAACCGCCTCACGCCTTGTATTATTGGCGTGTGTTGGGAACTGGCTACGACAGCGCCATTTTGACAGTTGCCTTCCCCACTAAGCGACTTCTTGAGAAACTAAGTTTAGATTTCCAATTTTGTAACAAAGAGCTTTACAAATTAATTTGAAAGGTAAGTTATCCATAACTACTTCGAAACATCTGATTACGATTTATGTGTTTCCAAATATATTAGAGATGTGCTGGCTTTTAAAATGGTTATAAAAACATCCACATTGCAAACGCTATAGGTATCAGCGAGCTCAGCGCGGTGAGAGAGAGAGATCAAAAATGCGAGTTTGGACAAGTTTCAGGTTATAAGCCCTAACTTATGTTAGATCCTCATCAAGCGTATCTGCATAGTACATGCTGTTAGAATGGATCACACTCACCAATGGCCTGGGCAGTTCATGGGCTTGAGCGCGAAGGTTTCCTTCTCGACGTCGAAAGAGAACATGTTCTCGGCGTAGTGCGCCCAGTGGCCTGACGTCTGCCACAGTTTGGCGTTGTACATGTTTGGAGTTACTACTTCCTGGAAGCCGCGGAGCCTGGGCAAAAAAAAAGTAAGGAAATTATCCGAGAAATATTTATTTGAAGAGTTAAGGCACCTCTCCCCCCGCCGACGAGAAAGCGACTAGGTATCGACTATTTTCTTGCTCGCTCGCTTAGCAAACGTACAATAGATGAAGGTCCCGTGTCAGTAAAAGAGATACATATTATATTAGTAGTTGATCGCCGACTGTTCACACTGCCGCACCGGGGAGAACTCTCTCTGTTGTGTTTCTTGAGCGAGAAAATATTTGATAGCTAGTCTAGTCGCTTCCTAGTCGGCAGTGGGACAGGTGCTTTATGATGAGGATAAAAAGAAATGATAACTGTGACTGCTTTAAAAGAGATTATTCTAATGAAACATAAAATACATTTGTTACATTTTGGTATAAATAAAAAATAGGCAATAATATCTGACTTCATGATTCATCAATCTGTCGTCAAGATGATGGCAAATATATGTGATCATTTGTGGTAGGCAAATACAAGTGGCAGCACAAATATGTGACAAGGAACCCCAAAACTATCTGACGAGACTAACGACGCTAAAATATAGGATGCTGCATCGGTTTCAAAATATGTGTCTCTTACCTACCTACCTACTCAGTCCAATTCAGAAGAATGTCATTAGTTAGGCAGCATAAAAACCTGATAGTATAATATTTCAAGTATTCTTCTACATTGGAATCAGTGCCGCTCATATTGCTAAAAGTGACATCACACTGGTAGCATAAATATCTGACGGTATTGTTTGACAGCAGAAATATCAATAAGCGATTTTTTTCTTTTTGGCCACTGACCCGATGTCGGCTATTCTGCCAGTATCAAGTATGAAATTGATACTTGCAGAATAGTCGACATCGGCTCAGTTTTCAGCATTCTAAGGCCCACTTGCGTGAAAAACTTAACTCAGAGTTAGATGCTAACACGAGGTTAAATTGACAATATTGTATGACTGTCAATTTAACCGCGTGTTAGCAACTAACTCTGAGTTCAGTTTTTCACGCAAGTGGGCCTAAGAGGTGACACATATTTTTGAAGCCGAAGCAGCATTCTATATTTTAGCGTCACTTGTCTCGTCAGATAGTTTTGGTGTTCCTTCGATGTCATATATTTGTGCTGCCACTTGTATATGCCTTCCACAAATGATCATATATATTTACCGTCATCTTGATGACAGATATTAATGGATGAATCATGAAACTATCACATACCTGTATTGTTCTCTAATAAAGTTGACGAGTGTGTTGTAAATGTGAGCGCCGCGCGGCTGGAAGAAGCATGAGCCGGGCGACAGCTCGTGGAAGAAGAATAGCTCTTGTTCCTGTAACAATAGAGGTCCAATTAGCGTGCACATATAACAGTAAATATCTACTATAAACGGTATTTCCTCAAAGGAATACTACTGAATAAATAAGGAAGTGTTACCACAGATTTTAAACTTATTTAAATCTAGCTGTTGCCCGCGGCTTCATCCCCGTGGATGTCAATACTTCCCTTTTTGAATCGGATTTTGATATATTATCAGCTATCTGCCAGTTAAAGTCCCGTCAAAATCGGTCCCGCCGTTTTGGAGATTAGTCGGAACAGTCAGACAGACAGATAGACAAAAATTTTAAAAATTGAATTTTCGTTTTATATATCGTATATACTGTCACATGCATTTAGTAAAAAGCTATTATTTTGACATTACAAACAGACACCTCAATTTTATTTATTCGTATAGATTGTATGGTAAATAATACATAGATATGATAGTAGGTGCTTTAGTAGTGTCTAGGAAATAATCGAAACTTACGATGACCAGTTATGATTTAAGGTATGACTTATTTCGACTTCAAATGGTCGATTTTGATTGCCCATCAAAGACAGTACGTACCAACCCGGTGTAAAAGCATAATTGTTTGAAGACAGGCCGCAGCTGAAGTTAACTAAGCAAGCCGTGAGGTGCCATAGACGGCATCAGACTCGGTGTAAATAGCTGATATTATTACACACCTACATAAACTCACGCCTTCTTCCCATAGGGGTAGGCAGAAACTACAGAACGCCACCTGCTACGATCCTTACATACTTTTGCCTCGTTTACGTTCATACATCTGGTCGTACACGCACGCCTGTTGCGAGTACTAAGCACCTGACCTTTCTGAAGAACATCACCAATAAGGTCGCTATTATGTCTTCCTAGGGCGTCCCCTCCTGGCGTTTCCACTCACATCTGCCTTGTAAACCTTGTAACCGTTAGTCACCTTTCATTCTTCCTCTCAACATGACCAAACCATCTAAGCATGCTATTTTAAATTTTTGTCATTACATCTTCTTTTAAACCGCACCGTTGCCTGATATTTTTATCCCTTTAATGGCAACACATGAAACTTTATTAAACTTCTTTTATTATTGACCTCTAGGAGACCGCTCCACAGTTAATAGGTGGTTTGGCTTATTTTCGGAGAAATAAGTTGAAAGGTCATCGCTTGGTCCCGGCCTATGTCCAGCAGTGAACGTGTTTCGGCTGAAGTATGATGATGGAGTGCCACATACCCTGCCAATCTTCCTATGGTCTCTCTTAGCGGCTTCCTCCTGGATATGCTCCCACTCCTTCAGTTGCTTGGGCTCGGGGAACGACACGCCGTATATTCGCTGCAGGCTTTCCGCGTCCGCCTTGCCCTCCCAGTATGTGGCTGAGTTCTAAAAGAGAAAACAATGCGATTAATAATGCTTCCTTAGATGTCACTGCTTGCGGTAGCGTCGGGGGTCGAGTTGCCTCCTTTCCTCAAATATGGCGGGGGGGGGTTACGTTACGCTCGTGAAAAGGTGCTGCTTGTGGTGATTGGTCGTCTTGCTGACCATGGTTTTTTTATTGTTATTTGTTATTAACTGCTCATTTATTTTACTTTGATGGTCCGAGTTTATCATTTGTGTCTTCGAGTTACAGCTATATAATTATAGCTATGTGTAAGCGGGCACGCCCTTTATGCCTGGAGGTTTTTATTTAGGTACAAAATTCTTTTACGTCTTTAGTTTTTAATTTTTATTTCTACTTCAGTATAGTTTCGATGTTTTTTTTTGGTATATTGGCGTGTGCTAGCCGACACATGGAAAATAAATTTATTTAATGTTTTTGTGTTGCGTAATGTAGATAATTTTGCATCACTTCTTCTTCCCAGCTAAAGCACTAGGAAGTGGTGACGAGCGGGCGTTTTGGAGGACTGTCTTATTTAATCTTTAACGTCGGAAAAGTGCTGATTCTCAACCTAGTCTAAATAAATGACTTTTGATTTTGATTACCAACAATGAAAAACTTTTGAGCACTTGAAACAAAATACTGCGATCAGTACCTCCATTTGTCTGAGGTAAAGTATTTTCCGACTCGACATAACATTTCAAAACATGGGTCATTCATCCATAATGTTGTATCATTACTTCATTAGACAGCCAAAGTAAATATATTGCTAAGATACGGCCATGGTAAATGTATGTATCACTACTTCGGCGCCGTCATCTCGTTCTCGTTGACGTGGCGATGGATAAACGGCCTTACTTTAGAATTTACTAGCTGTGTCCCGCGACTTCGTTTGCGTGGAATTCTTAAGATACACAAGATACTAAAATAACAGGCACATTTTAAAAAAACTTCCTTGTCCCCCGACCCGCCGCGTTGCTTCACCCGCCCGCGCTATTACTTCGTTTTCGCTTAGCGTTTTTCTAACTTTTTTCTTTTTAAGTACTTGGATTCTAAGGGTCTAGGTAAGCCTATAACCATCCTCGAGAATTAGGCTACCAAATGCAAAAAAAAAAATTTGCACGAAAATGCAAAAAAAAAATTAGCACGACTGGTAGTTCCAGACATTAGCGCTTTAATTTTTTTTTTGCGCGGAACCCTAACTATTTTTCTACAAAAAAAGTAGCCTAAGTTACTCCTTATAATATCAGCTATCTGTCAGTGTAGTCCCGTCAAAATCGTTCCAGCCGTTTCTGAGATTAGCCGGGACAAACTGACAGCAGACAGACAAAATTTTTTTAAATTTGTTATAACTACTGTATATACCTACGTTCAGATGCATTTAGTAAAATGTCGTTATTTTGACATTACAAACAGACACTTCAATTTTATTTATTTGTATAGATGTGTAGATTAGGAACCAACATACCTTAGTAACCTTCAGCGCCTTAACTTTCCCCGTATGCCTAACATGTGGTCCCCGACACAAGTCAATGAGCGGGCCGCATCTGTACACCGTGGTAGTCGGGGTGTTGACCTTCTCGTTCAGAATGCGCACTTTAAACGGGTTGTAGTCAAACATCTCGAGTAATTGCTCCTTGGTAAGCTCTAGGCGTTCAAACGGTTGCTTTTCTTTTGCTATTTTCTTTATTAGGCCTTCTAAGACGTGGAAATCCGTTGATGAAATCTGTTGAAGAAGTAGTTTGTAAATTAATAAGTTTCCGAAAGCAGTCATGTATTTGTAAGCTAATGGCCGAACCCAATAACCTATTTTCAGTAAAAGACAGATTGCTATTGATAGTAGACAGTATAGTTCTATCTGTTCTTATGTCAGGCCGGTAAGATTCCATAATCTCTTATAGATTATTGGGATGTTAAAACCATAGATAGATAGCTTTTTCTATCTCCAGTTTGCCAAAACTGGTGATAGATAGGTTATTGGGTTCAGCCGTAAGGGATCACGAAGCTCTGTTGGGTCCGTTTTCACTGAATGAATGACTAAATAACATCGCGATTGGATTTCCAACGCTCGGCTCAGCGCTGACAGTTGAAAATCCTAAAGCGCTCTTTTATTTAAATGTCTCATTAAGCATTTTGATGGGCGCCCTCTTTATAAATCTGAATATAAATCTGTAAACTAGTTAACTAGTTGTAAACTAGTTAACTAGTTGTAAACTAGCTGTGCCCTGCGACTTCGTTCGCGTGGATGTCATAAGATACATAATATACTAAAATAACAGCCACATTTTAATAAAACTCCCTCGTCCCCCGACCCGCCGCGTTGCTTCGCTTGCCCGTGCTATTACTTCGTTTTCGTTTAGTGTTATTTCTGACTTTTTATTTTTGCTCGGCTCATAAGGGTCGTAGCGTGATGTTAAATAGCTTATAACTATCCTCGAGAAATGGCCTACCAAATGCAAAAAGAATTTTTCAAATCCGACTTTTTGTTCATAATTTCATGAGTTTTAATTTTTTCCGCGAAACGTAGCCTAAGTTACTCCCGTAACATCAACTATCTGCCAGTGAAAGTCCCGTCAAAATCGGTCGAGCCGTTTTGGAATTTTAAAAATTGCTTTTTTGTTATAAGTAGGTACCGTAAATTCTTATGCATTATATATTGCAGAGTATAAATGATAAACAGTCAATTCTTACCCCCTCTTTAGGATAATACATGTCGTAGTAGAAGCCCTCTTCGATCGGAGGCCCGTAGCATAAACAGCCGCCGTACACCTGGTAATAAATAAAACATTAAATATTACACAATAATAATACCTAAGTATCGTATCGTGGCCCTTCTCTCGGCGAGAGGGAGTGGGCCGTAATCCACCACGCGGGCCCAGTGCGGCTTGGTAGATAACACACGTCTTCGAATTTTTGGTTCTAGGACATGCCGGTTTCCTCAATGTTTTCCTTCGCCGTTTTGAGAGCAGGTGTGTTGAAATAATTTACACAAAGTAAAGTGCCTGCTTGGGTTCAAACCCGCAACCTACGACTCGTAAGTCGCGGCCGTTACCACTGAGCCAGCATTGCTCCTGAAAAGATGTATGATAAGTTCCATTCATAAGTATTTTTATAATGACTTGGGATCATATCATAATGTTCTGCACGGGAATCAAACCCGCGACACGTAACGCAGCACCCAATCGCTCAGCCGCTATTTCAACCGAGCCGTCAAAAATGTTGGTCAGTGTATTTTTCAATACATACAATAATAATAACTGATAACGATCTTGATTGTTTTAAGTGGATAAAAATATCACTTGAGTAAGTAGTAATTTTAACATAGATTTTTGTTTTACCAAAATATAGTTTATTCAAAATAGGCTGATATAGCTTTTTTAATCTATAAGAACATTTGACAACCCCCAAAAAGCCCCTTCCATCAAAGCGCAAAATGTATTTATTTTAAGTCAAAACTCACTCTCTCCATAGCTTCTCCCAGCATATGTGCAGAAGAATGCCAGAAGACCGCCTGAGCATCCGTGTTGTCCCACCTCAGGAGTTCCAGCTTACAGTCACCTTCCAGCGGCCTATCCAGGTCCCAGAGCTCATTGTTCACCCGTGCGATGATGGTGGAATCGGCCAGTCCCTGGCTGTGATGGAGGACAGTCATCATGAGGGTCGGATGTGGAATAGCAGGGTGGAACTGGAGTGGCTTTTGACTGGGAACTTTTTAAAGCTGGGTTTCGCTAGTGTGGTATTTGACAGATCTATGGCCGATTGACAGTTGATTATAAATGAACCGTACCGGAGATGACATTTTGCAACGCCAGGTAAGTACGTAACAAGCTACACTATGGCTTTGGATCAGACAAAAGGTAAGTATTTTTGATCAATTAAAAACAAAGGAGGAGGTTTTGCGTTCAATGAGTATTTCCTTATGTGGTGCTTTGACAATATTATATGGTAGTAATGCTGTTAATAAATGCTAATGAATAAATAGTATTCTTTGGTAATATCTACCAAGATTATGATTACCATAACGTCAAGCATTTTTTATAAATATTTGTATTATAAACACCATAAAAGCGCAGTATACAGGGTGTAAGGGACAGCCCTCCGCAGACTGATGTGGTGTGGTGGTGGATGTGGTTCAGTATATCATACTAAGATGACCGGTATATGAAATTATTTCAGGAACATTATGGGTATCCAATAAACCTGATTTGTTCTATTACCTCACACGCAATGTATCGTTACCGTGGCAAAACGCGCATAGCGAACGGCAGCGCAGCGAGCCTTCGGCCACCGAGTATTTCAACATCCATTGCAGATTTTTTTATTTTAGCTGTTTTATTAATACAAATGGAGTGCTGCGTACAGAGAATATAATTTTACATTGAAATAAACGAATAGTAACTGAAAATACGAGAAAAAAATTAAAATTTTCCTGAGAATATTTCTGGTGGAATATGAGTCAAAATAAGGAGCTGAATGCACCCTGTTAGTTTGCGGAGGGCTGTCCCTTACACCCTGTATAATAAATAATTATGTATATATAGAAACATGCTGCACATAGTGCACACATAGCCAAGTACATTGTTTTTAAGCATGCTTCAAATAATTATATTACCCTCATACATTTTCTTTAAAATTCTTGCCTACAGAGCCTTCCAAATACTGTAATACCCAATCATTTCATACAGTTGCATGATCTTGTTTCTTAATATCTTAAAAAACATTAAATTCTCAAACAATAAACATGCTGTAAGTTTAGCGGTAAGTATAGACAATTAACCAGTTAAAGCCATCAACAGTCCACCCTAGAGTAAAGTACTTACTATTCTCTCCACCACTCGCTTGTGTGCAGGTAAATAAGTAATTCATTATTATATACTTCGGTCTAGCAATATTTGTACAGGGAGATCAGTAGGCAGTATTTGAAATCAGACAGACTGAAACCTAGTTTCTGAGTTATTCTTAAGCAAAGCTTATGATCAGAGATCGGATATTCGGATGCATATATACCTAAAGTTGAGGTGTTGGCTTAGATGGAATGCACTTTGATATCGATCGAAAAAATTTTTCCCTTCCTCTTACACCCTATACACATATATTTGAATCGGGGGTTAAAAATGTATTTAAAGCATAAGAATAGTTATGTGATCCCCGTGTCTCGGTATTTTTTTAAATAACTAATATCACATGTTTAAGAAGTCGTTTCTATACCATATATCCGATTAATTGTGCATTTCCGGATTTTCTGGAATCCCGGGATTTATATGAAGAAAAAAAAATTAGGAAGCCGCTTCCATAATTTAATAGCGAAAAATTAACTTTAGGTAAATATGCATCCGATTATCCGATCTCTACTTATGATCTATTCAATTAGATTGTGCTATTCTTAGTTTCAATCTATACTATATAACATAATCAGCCTATAACATTCCCACTGCTGACACACAGGCCTCCTTTTTGTGAGAGGGAGCTGGCCATAATCCGCCACGCGGGCCCAGTGTGGGTTGGGGATGTCACATGTAGCTTCGAATTTTTGGTTCTAGGACATGCCGGTTTCCTCACCGTTTGGGAGCAGTGGTAATGAAATAAATAACACAAAGTAATGTGCCTGCTTGGGTTCGATCCCACGACCTACGACGCGTAAGTCGGGGCTGTTACCACTGGGCCTCCACTGCTCTCTAAATTATATATGTATACTATATAAACTAATATAAAATATCAATCTATACTATTGTAAAGTGGTAAAAAAAATTCAAATTCTAAAAACATTTAAACGTGTTTTTAGTTATCACTAATAAATAAATCAGCAATAAAATGCTACATTTGGCATACTTGTAAACCAACTTTTAAATGATGGGTCAAAGCTCTATAGAGTCTCTGGCATTGTCCTTTGTTAGATAGTTTGTATGTAGGGGTAATCTCCAGAGCAACTGATCCAATTCCGAAAATTCTTTCACTAATCAGAAGCTACAGCATTGTCTAGTGTGGGGGATATATTTTTTATTAAGACAAGAAATTATACGCGGGTGAAGTTGCAGACAGAAGCTCGTTGATATTACAGCAACAAGCATACTTAGGAAGACTTTATTTAATTGAGCTTTTAAATGTGCAATGAAAAAATTATTTGAGGTTTATTTATCCTGGTAATGTTAGAATTTTATTGTATTATTTCCATGTAACCAACTTAAGTAAGTACGGGGAGTTATTTTTAACATTTGTTTATTTCACTTTCTAAGCAAATAAGTAATCTAGATTCTAGAAAATAAGTCTTATCGAGAATTCAATATCTGTAAAGGAAGTCGACTGCACATTTGATTGGAATCATCAATTTATTACAGTTATTGCAATATCTTGAGGCAAATTCTGTATAAAGTAGCATGAGTCATTTCCTATGAGTTTGTATGATGACATAGAGGCACACTATTGCAAGAGAACACTAATGCTACGCTACATTGTCGCGATAACACGAACTCCACTTCGCGCGCTCTCTGTTACACAGCGAGACGTCGAGCGGTGTGCGAAAGAGATCGCGCGAAGTGGAGTTCGTGTTATCGCGACAATGTAGCCGTAGCCTTAGGAATTAAGCCCATTGCAAACAATGTGCAGTGGCTAGTGGCTAGTACTATTATTTTAATGGGAACAAAAATTCATTTGGACATCATTTTAGATTTTGGGAAAAAAAGGAATAATAATAGGGGCTTGTGGCTAAATAATAACAGCCGCACGGGTCGATCGAAGGTTAAGCCACGCTTGCCGACGTCGGTTCATGGATGGGTGACCATCCTTTACATATCGAGACCCCTCCGTTACGGTGGAGTGAAAATGTATGGAGATATTTTTTCATTTTTATTTTTGTACAAAACTAAGTTTTTATTTTTGTAAAACTGGTTGTCAAACTTTTGGGCTACTGACTACCAGTAACAACTGTCTTTAATTGTTATGTACACCTATAATTTGTGTATACATTAGCAGTAATCCTTTCCTAAATACTTTTATAAAACAATGTTGAATGTATATGCTGTTGGTGTTCTTTAATAAATAAATAAACTGTCAAAGATCTATGAATTACAGCCATGTCCAACGGCTTAACGTGATTTCTAAGGCACGGAGGGTAGGGTGGAGTGAAAATTTATGGAGATTTTGTTTTTCGTTTTAATTTTGTAATAGCATAGTGGTAAAAAGCTGCCTATGGATGTGTAAATGAAGTATATTAAATATCATTATGTCTTATAATGGGTTGAGGTGCCCCAGCATGAAACAATTTAAAAAAAAAAAAATATTTCGTTAATTTTTGACAGCCTCATTAAGATTTGTATGAGGTTTATATACATCTGAATGAGGCTGTCAAAAATGAAAGTAATTATACTTTTTTTCAAAACTCTTTCATACTGGGGCACCTCAAACCATTATAATACATAAATGATATTTAATATACTTCATTTACTCATCCATAGGCAGCTTTTTACCACTGCTATTACAAAATTGAAAAGAAAAATAAAATCTCCATACATTTTCACTCCACCCTACCCTCCGTGCCTTAGAAATCACATTAAGCCGTTGGACATGGCTGTAATTCGTAGATCTTTGACAGTTTATTTATTTATTTATTAAAGAACTCCAACAGCATATACATTCAACATTGTTTTATAAAAGTATTTAGGAAAGTATTACTGCTAATGTATACACAAATTATAGATGTACATAACAATTAAAGACAGTTGTTACTGGTAGTCATTAGCCCAAAAGTTTGACAACCAGTCTTATCAAACAGTATTGTGTTACCTAGTAACTGGGTTGTGGAAGTCAGATAGGCAGTTGCTCCATGTAAAATACTGGTATTCAGCCGCATCCGGGACTGCAAGCTGACCCCAATATAGGGAAAAGGCTAGACAGGCAGACAGATTATGCCAGCTACATTCTGCTTAATTTTTATACTAACTACAGTACCTACAATTATAGCTGCTAATATTTTAAATTGCAGACTGCAAACTAGTTTCTTTTAAAATACAATTTTCATGGATGGACAATTTTTTTATTTCTTTTGCAATAATATATTGTTTTGTTGATGGCAAAAAAAAGAGAAAATGTTGGAACTCACCTAATTCCCTTAGCAACATCATACGGACTAGTTTTCCAGGCTTTAGCTTCTACAGTTTTGCCATCTGGTAACGTTACCACTATGCTCATGTCCGGTTTGCTTGCTATTTCTTCCGCATACTGGATTTTGAACTTATCCCAGAGATCAATGCGTTTCTGGATGAATTCGGGCCATGGGTTCAATTCAGCAGCTCCTCCGGAACCCTCGTCAGGTTTTTTCTTTTTTTCCTTCATTGCTTTGGTCTTTGACTGCATAGAGAATTTCTAAATTAGTACCTACCCGATATTATGGAACTGTTATTGATTGAATTTTGTTTTGGATAAAATTTGTAATCATTTCTATTGTTAGGATATTTTTTTTCTATTTCCCTACTAACAAAATACTGCAATCACAATCATGGTGGTCGGCTGTGAGTGATAATGATAAAAATACTTCACAATTGCTATTTCTGAAGAGGTTAGTAAATAATAACAGGAAGATAAGATGTGTGTGATAGTGGGATTTATTAGTTTAATTAACAATGATACATTATTGTAGAATATGGTATATTCTGATAAATGATTGAATACCGATGTATTACAAGGACACATAGATCAATAATGTTTGAGTTACATAATTATTTAAAATCGAATTAATTGCACAGGTGTGACAATCAAGTTTTTTTCACTTTAATAACCTATTGTATACTTTCTAATACGTTTTATATGACCTAGGTCCCGTAAAAACACAAATCAGTTTCTAACTTCAGTTACAAGTTTTTCTATACAAAAATATCAACAAATATCAATGGCTAGGATACAGAAAAAATTAATCTATGCAAAGGAAACCGCATGATATCATTCCAGCAAAAAACGCCGATGAAAGTCTTACAGACCCATGTGGCATATGCGTAGTCCTTGCAGCGGACCACACAGCCTCCACGGATGCCAATAAACTTTATCATGACTTACATAACGTATAAATATACTTTCTCAAACTAAATTATATTGTATAAAACCCTGCCTTTGCGTCAATGTTTAGTTTTGGGATTTCTTCAGCCACAGTGTCACCCATTGCAGAACGTGTATCTATCGAATTTGACAGCCGAACTAATCACAGAACATAAATACTCAATAAACGGGAACTAATGATGTTGCTAGCGTGCAATTATGAAAAGAATATCCATTTTGCGTTCGGTTTCACATAGTATTCAATGCAAGTAAAATAAATAAATGGTGCAAAGTAATTTTATTTTTGCTCGAGCCATTTTAGTACAATACAAACTGTGTAAAAATTTCCATTATGCTGGGTTATAAAGTTTGATTGATACGGTAGCGTTAGCCAAATTCAACGCCCTTGAATGGCAGAGGTAGCCGGAAAATGCAGTTTATCTGCTGAATACGATTTTTATTACAGGCGCTAGATTTTAGTGCTTCCCTCTCTAATCGTCGAGATTAAAATAAAAAATTCTTTAAATATAACTGTTCCATTCAGAAGGAGGGTATTTGGGAAGTAGCGTTTAAAATTAGTTACGAGGATTTGCACTAGATGTATATTTAGGACGACACTCCACCGAGACAGAGCCAAGGAGAAAAGTTAAATAAGTAATAACTACCTCAGCTAAAATTCACTCTATAACTCGCTCGCACGATAATGTGCGCGGACTGAGTGAGAGCGGGACTGAGTGCGGTGCTGGGCGGCAGGGAGCGCCGATAGTTTAGGTAATTGCTTTTTACGGTGAAAATAATGGTAATTTAAAAAAAATTAAAAAAACATAAGACCTGATTTACAGTTAGTTCAGTTAGTATGCAAAGTTTCATGATCTAATATGAAGTATTTTTTAAATACCAGCGATTTATTGTTCGGTTTGGAGGTAACTTTGGAATTTTTTTCTATCGATCAAATTTTATGGAATCGTGTTTTAGCCTAACATAGTACTTAACATTAATCCTCAACTTTACCATATAATTATTTCAAAATTAATGCTGCAGTATTTTCGACATAATGGAGGATCATGCTAAGCCATTTGAGGTAGCATGGGCCTGTAAATCATCATCATCATCATCATTTCAGCCGAAAGACGCCACAGCTGGACATATGCTTTCCCCACGCACCGCCACTTCGACCGGTTATGTGCTTCATTCATTTTAAGTACTAGGTTAAATGTATGGTTCAAGGTGTGACCAATGTGTTTATTTTTGTGATGTTGAACAAAGAAGAGCCGTTTAAAATAAAGGGACTCCCACCACACCGCCTGGTTGGCTAATCGAAGGAGTTTCAACCAAAGTATTTTATTATCACCAAACCTGAGCACAGAACACATAATATATTATTATATCCTGACCCTGTCACAAAATGTCAATTTTGAGTAAAACAAAATTCAAAATTACAAAGCGTACTATTTTAATTTTCTAGTGTAATCCGTAATTAGTATCTAAAATGTGTGCACAGAAAACTCGTCCGATAGACGCTCTTCAACGCATCATGACGTCCTTCAAGCATTTCGAAAATAAACTGGACAAGTTACAGGAAGATGTGAATTATCATGGTCAGACCCTTTCAGAACTTCGTACTATGGTAACAAATCTTTCAGGAGGGACAATACTTTCTGCTGACAGCAAAACTGAAGATAATAAGCGTCCTTCAATAAAAACAACTACGATGCAATCCGAGGATAGAGCGATATATTTGGAGGAGTCTAAAATAAAAAGCAAGAATCCTGTGCAGCCCTTACCTCCGACATTAAAAACGAAAAGTTACCAGAGTCAAAAATCTAACGCTTCTCCTCAAACTTCCCCTTTTCAAGTTCACGGTAAAAAATTGGAATTAGGTCCCAAAGGCATCAGTCCGAAGCATGCCCAAAGACACAGAAAAGCGGACGCTCAGCGAAAAACAAATACACTAAGGACCCAAAAATTGTCAGAGAAGAAACGAAGTAGACAGGCAAAGTAGGGTTTATACTAGAAAATTAAATACTGCTCATTTGGTTTGCTTATACCTAATGTAAATTTTTGTTACTTCTATACAAACGGGGCTTTATCTACAGGAAATAAAACAAAATGTAATATAATAATGTCTATTTATTCGTTTACTCAATTTTCAAAGTTCAGTTGGTAGAGACTAGAATAAACTAGCTACAGTACCAGTATAAGCTGATAGATAGATAGATAATATTTATTTGCTTAAACATGTGTCATACATACAACAAAATGCATGCAAGATGGTAACAACATTACGTACAGGCATGTTTGCCACATGATGTGACGTGCAAATGTCTAAAAATATCATTCATTAAAACATTCTCTTGAAATAAGAATAAATTAAGTAATTAAAGAATATCTAATAATAATAAATTTAAAATAACAAAAATTAAACAGAACATTAACACAAAAATAAGTTATTAAGACAATACAATACATTAATAATGTCAACAATAATAAAAAAAAAGATCCAAAAATAATTAAACCATTGTCAATTAATCAAACAAAACAAAAAAAAAATATATATATAATAATAATAATCAAATCAACTAAACATATGTTAACACAAATTGTTCCTCTCGGAACCCGTTAATGTTATACTAGTATGCTTTATTTACTAAACCATGCCACCTCAATTTCGCAACAGACTTCCGCATCTTCGTAATTAATCACGTTAAAAAGAATATTATTCTTGGTACATACATCGACCAATTATCACTACTTTAGATTGTATTTAATATTGTAATTGTGCAATATTGTATATTGTGTTTGAAAGAGAAGAGGACGTATCGATGTGTGATGTGAAAATAAATGATAAAAGTGTGGAACAAGTAAGTGAGTTTGTATATTTGGGGAGTCTGTTTACAAGGGATGGAAAGATTGATGAAGATGTGGAAAGGAGAGTAAATGCGGGAAATAAAGTGAATGGTGCTATACGTGCGGTTGTGACCAACCAGTTAATGTCCAAAAAGGCCCGACTGGCTGTTCACAATGGTATGCTGGTGCCTACGCTTATGTATGGAAGTGAATGTTGGGTGTGGCAAAATAAGCATGGAAGTAGAATAAATGCTGTGGAAATGCGTTCCTTGCGAAGCATGTGTGGTGTGACTATAAATGATAGACTGAGGAATGATGTGATAAGGCAACGGTGCGGTTTAAAAGAAGATGTAGTGACAAAAATTGAAAAGAGTATGCTTAAATGGTTTGGTCATGTTGAGAGGATGAATGAAAGTCGACTAACAAAAGGTATTTACACGGCAGATGTGAGTGGAAACGCCGGAAGGAGACGACCTAGGAAGACATATAGTGATCTTATTGGTGATGTTCTTCAAAAAGGTCAGGTGCATAGTACTCGCAACCGGCGTGCGTGTATGACCAAATGTATGAATGTAAACGAGGCAAAAGGAGTATGTAAGGATCGTAGCAGGTGGCGTTCTGTAGTTTCTGCCTACCCCCATGGGAAGAAGGCGTTAGTTTATGTATGTATGTATGTAATATTGTAATTTTTTATTAATTAAAATTAACTTAAGTAAATTGGTTTTTCTTGCATCCTCCGGCTCCAGTTCACATAATAATTGGCAATTATGTATAAGATATTAATTTATTTATTTCATACAATATTAATAATAGTATGATTGACGTAGATGCAAACGTAAAGTCGCCATCAAAGAGAGGGTGGCTGTGGCAGAGAGCGACAGCACCATAATTAACGCAAGATCTTTATCGTTTGCACTTTTGAAACCCTCTTGTGTCGATTCATTCTGAAACAAATATTAATAATCCTTGAGATTTTATGGGCAAAAGGTATTTTCTCCACAGTATCAGGTCAGAGTCCGTATGTCTACAGGGTTAAAATAAATTAGCTAGCAAAACCCCACGCATCGATACATAAACATGATTAAGAGATTAAGGATGTTTTTTTCGTTTTTACCTAATAAAGCGTACTTACATAATAAAGAGTGTTCTATTAAGAAAAAGGATTTGATCATTTTTTTGGTTTAGAATATCGATACCCTTCACGTCTGTGGAGTTTCGCTAGTTTATTTAACCCTGTATACCTACGTCAGACCATGTCTCAGAAAGTTGACACAACATGGATACCAGTAATCTTCAGTTTTCCTGCCCCTATATGATAAAATATATTATGAGGTGCTTAGTAATGGCATCATGACCATTATACCGTTTTACAATTTTTTTTTTGCTTAAGCGTCCTCAAAGTGGTATTAAAAACTCACAGTTTATGCACAACGACCTCTCCGACCGCGATAGCAACGGCGATGGCGACACCATACAGCATGAGGATCAGGACAGGCCGCATGTCCATCAGACCGACGCTACTGAATGAGGACATCTTGGTGATGCAGTGTGGTTTGGAGACTAGGAAACGTTTGCGGATTGCAGATTGGATACCGGACTCTCGAATTTGCTTGTGGCTGTAAAGCAGGAGAATTAATTTTGTTCTCTGAAGATTTGAGGACCAAAGATGATAGTTTTTCTAAATGAAAGTTTACTTTTGTTTCCACTGGAAAAAGTAACGGAGTTTTTCAAAAATAGGAGTTAGATAGCGAACTGATATTTCAATCAATTATGAGTATTTGAAAATAACTGCACCATAATGATGTTCAAAATCTATTGATTAACATTTAATTTGAAAAACAATATGGCGTGGCGTGGGCGTTGCTGCTTTCGGCTAAAAAAGCTTGTGAAATTTTTAAGACAATGTCTTTTTAATTTAACGGAAATGTTCTCAGATAGAAAAATAAACAAAGCAAAAACTAACACTACTCTAATCAGCTCCAAATATGGTGATCCCTTCCTGACAGGAGTGAAAGAGTCGAAGGTCACGAGGTAGTCCACTGTTGCGATGTCACACTTCTCACTCTCTAAGAACGTGGCTTCGATCTGACGGTACACTGGCTCAGCCACTGAATGAAGGGCGAAGAGACCCTGGGAAGGAAGACAGTTATATCTAACCTTATCTTGCCAAAGAGCTTACCTAATTTCTTCAGTGCATAACATTACCGAAAAATGATTCTGCTTTTCGAATCCACAAAATCTCTCCATAGCTATGGATAAGATTTTGTGGATTTGAAAAGCAGAAAATTTTCATGCAAGAACTTGGAAACGGGTATGACGATGGATGTAGGGTCAATGATGATGATGTTCATGGAATTAATAATGTAAATGGAAATAGCTACCTTTCGGATTCTTTCAACACCGTCTGCTAGGCTGTAAAGTTTTGCTTTCCCATTTTCCGGAAAGACTCGATCCCTTATTGAAGTGTGTAGTGGTTCCTTGCTTTGATTCTGGAAACAATACAGCTCGTCTAAGCCGTCTTACTTAACTACGTGCAAAAAAATTAAAATTGATGGAAATATATTAAAGATTCTTTGGAATGCGCTACCTCTTGACATCAGGATGGCCACCAGTCGGTATGCATTTAAGCGGAGATTGCGGAGTTATTTTCAAAATAAATAGCGCAGTCATCTCAAAACCTCTCTCTCTTGAATTTGTATATAATATATATATATAATATGGGTATATTATAGTAAATATGTATGTATGTGTATTATACGTTTATAAGTTATTTATGTACAAATTGTTCCATTTCTAACAGAGCACCTGCCATCTAATCTCTTCACCACCCTTGGTTGACTGGTAGAGAATGCCTAAGGCCCGCCGCCTTTGTACTTTTTTGAGTGTGAAAGTTTAAATTTAAAAAAAAAATAAATAAAAAAGAACCACGTACAAAAACAAAATGGTTATAATCGACATCGTTGGCTGCGAGCGTGATCTTGGCTCCGGCGAGCTGCGGCAAGCTGCGGATGGAGTCGGATGGTGCCTGCAGCAGCACCACGATGTTGGCCGAGTACGCCGCGTACAGCGCCATCAACGCCGTGAACAACACGAATACCATCATGCGACCTGCACATTGTGACACATTAACATAGTAGGCTCCACCTGCAGGTCACCAGTGCCAAGAACAGCACGGACACCTTCATGTAATTTAAACAATAAACTAAGGATGGTGAACAAAGAATGAACAGTTATACCTGGAGCTCTTTTAGGTTCTATGTAACATCCTTGCTGAGTGACGGCACTCATCGTTAACAGCAGAGCGTCGCATATTCCGCCATCTAGCTGCTGTTGGGTGGAATCCTATAAAAACAAGCTTTTTTGAGTGCAGTTTTGAGTGCAAAATAAGTAAGACTGGATTCAAAATTCGACTTTAAGCTAACCGATCGTTGATTTCCACGCCGCGCCGGGCGAACGGTCATTAATTTACAATAACTACCCGAGTTTTCATTTGAGAGTAGGTAGGTACTTATTGTTTGGTCCTTGTTGGTACCTTGAGATACTGATTAATTATCAAAATAATCTTTAAGTAATTATTTTCTGTATATTTTCCAAAATTTTAGGCTCAGTAGTTTCGGAAATAAGTTTCGGGTATGGTCAATTTTCTTAAACAATTTTAAAATTATTTGTTTTAAAATTATAAAAAAAAAAATGTATTTGAGACCCTCGCAGTAAGTCCTTTCATTTGATATGTCACACGGTATAGATTGCAAAACTTTTTTTTTAATTTTCCTATTTGCTTCTCAAATGTGCCTCCATATTCAAAATTCATTTATATACGTTACATGTTCGTGTTTGGGCCACAGATATTATTATGTGTACCAAATTTCAACTTAATCGGTCCATTAGATACGGAGCAAATTGGCTGTGACAGACGGACTGACAGACAGACAGACACACGAGTGATTATAGAAGGGGTTCGTTTTTCCTTTTGAGGTACGGAACCCTAAAAATTACACAAATTCTATGTTTTCACAGCAAAGTTAGGGTTGCTACACACATAAGCGGGCCGGAAATGTCGGTTCGGCAGTATTTGTCGAACAACAAAGCCGACCCAAAGTAATTAGGTACTGCACTTGTGCACATCTACATATGTATATTCGATTTTACCGCCCGCTGTGCCAATTAATGCCAGCTCGCCTACGTGTATAGCAACCCTTACTCATTCTGCTTTCAGACTACCTGTTGAGATTTTTTTAACGATGAGGGCTGTCTTCCCTCAAAACCATACCTTCGTAAGTACAAGTTCCACTTTACTAGCCAAGAACAGAGTGACAGTCGCAATAGCAGTGCACACGGCTATCGTGACCCAAACCCTGGTGGAGAATGGAAGGTAGAACACGTTGGCGACATAGGCCAGGGGAGGTTGTCGATAGATGAACAGCATGCGCATGGGGGCCACCAGGTCCGTGTATGTCACCACGTCATAACGGTCGCGGAATATCACGCAGTTTGTGCCTGTGGAGATATAATTTTGATAGATGTTTCATAAAGTTCATTCATTCACCAAACCGCACTGGATCCGCGTGGTCGGTCCACCCACTCCCTCTAAAAGAAAAGAGGCCTGTGTCCCAGCAGGGGAAACATTATTAATAGCCTTATCATGGAGGCTTCGATAAAATTATATCTGTCCTAAAACCCTAACACTGTGCTTGCTGCAGAATAACCGACGAAAAATTTCAACGCAAGGGGGTTCAGAATCATAGTATTAAATCCATGGTAACAGGTAACGCGTCGATATCCCTGCCACCCTGTATTATTTAGTAATAATGTTTCTTGCATAAGAATCATCGGGCGATGTTGGTAGTCTTACCTAAATTTTAACCTATGAGTAAGGGGCATTTTTTTTGGTGAAGAATTTAGAAGAGTCCATTAAGAAAACCCATTTCAAACTAAGTTATCCTTGTATTCTGTAACTGCGTCTGGCAGATATTTCCTAGGCTCTGCTTTAAAAAAATGGTTGTTCAGTGGTGGCTATGTACCTAAAAACTTACTACCTAAAAACGTAGGTAAAACTTCTACAAAGTGTTTTAATTGAGACCTTATACTCCATTGGCTTAGGTCTTAATTAAGTAAAGGTAAACCAAAAACCATGTGATGTGGTTTATCGACTTACGGCCGAACCCAATAGCCTATTTTCAGTAAAAGACAGGTCGCTATTGATGAGAGATAGTATAATTCTATCTACCCTTATGTCAGGCCGGTAAGATTCCATAGTCTCTTATAGATTATTGGGACGTTAAAACCATAGTTAGATAGTTCTATCTCCAGTATGCCAAAACTGGTGATAGATAGGTTATTGGGTTCAGCCGTTAGTAACCAGTCACTTCAGTTGTCATGCTACGTCACAGTTGTACTCTTCAATTTAGCAACGTTATAATTCGTTTAAAACGTTGCTAAATTGCAGAGTACACCTAATAGTGAGTAGGTACTTAGGTAATCTGTTTTATCGCTTACCCATATCAGCTTTATTCGCGTATAAATCAGCGATCATACCAGACCACTGCCCATTAACTTTGTACCCATATCGATAGCTGAAGATATACCGAGCAGTCGCGTTTATCATCTCGAAGCCAATCTTAGCAGCTGACCAGCAGGCTTTAGTAATTGAATCGTATTGGAGCTCTCTGAAAAAAAAAAGCATACGAATGGAGCTCGGTTTCAATAAGCACATGAACATCAAGATATGAATTAAGGGTTTTAATATATGTTTTTCCGATGACGATGCCCTTTTCTGGCTGGTGGCAACCAAGCTTGACGATTGTCAAAGCTTGGTTAGCTAGGCAAGTGCAAGTACAGATAATAGTTAGTAAGATACTAATCCCAGCTTGTGATATGGTCCATTACAATGAAACGACATATTAAACCAAATTCTTTTGGAGGACCGTATTTCCTCCTCAACTTGCAATGTATTTTTAAAGGCTGTAAGAAGACCAACACACGATTTAATGACAGGAAGACCAGATACTATGGAGGAGTGATCAAAAAGTCTCTTGGTTGTAAGAGACAAATGTTTGAGAAGAGTTAAAGAATAGTGGTGGTAGAGTAGGAAATCTTACAGCCGATCCTCCCTGGGTAGATGTAATCGCGTGGTGTTACTATCCTGGATGACGTTGGACATGATGATAGGATGCCCCATCATGTTCTTGCGTCTCCGGTACAGCTCTCTGTGAGGGCGTACGTCCACCAGGCTTCCGTTGTAGAAGCCGCGTAGGGTTGATATCATGGAGCCGTTGGGACCAGGTCTGTGCACTTGGGAAAGGTAGACGGTTATCGGTTGAATACACAAAGAAAATACTTAAAAGATAATAAAACTTAAAGTCGTCGTTAAGTCTCAAGCTGTCTTGGTGTGTTGAAGCGACATAAACATTTTATGAGCGTGTTAAAGTTAAATTGACGTTTTGAGATTTATGACACTTGCGTTTTGTGATACAATGTATCTACGTCGCCATATGCGAACTACGCATCACACTGACGTCACGCAAAATCCTGCATCGCGCAAGCAGAGTTTACCGCGCGACTAGTATATACAGGGTGTAAGGGACAGACCTCCGCAGACTGATGGGGTGAATTCAGTATATCATACTAAGATGACCAGTATATGAAATTATTTTAGGAACATTATGGGTATCCAATAAACCTGATTTGTTTTATTACCTCACACGCAATGTATCGTTACCGTGGCAAAACGCGCGTAGTGAACGGTAGCGCAGCGAGCCTTCGGCCGCCGTGTATTTCAAACATTCATTGCTGATTTTTTTATTTTGGTTGTTTTATTTATATGGAGTGCTGCGTACAGAGAATGTAATTTTACATTGAAATAAAGGAATAGTAACTAAAAAACGATAAAAAAATAACAATTTTCCTAACAATATTTTCGGTGGAATATGATTCAAAATAAGTAGCTGAATGTACCCTGTTAGTTTGCGGAGGGCCATCCCTTACAACCCTGTATACAACGTCCTGACATCAATCGTCGGGCAGTAGCCCACCAGACACAACACTCGTCTGGTCGGAGGATCCTCCCTTTTCTATGGAGGATGAGTGAACTTTACACCCTGTTCCTCATGCCTCTATACACTTCACTGTTTGGACGTCTGGATCAATATTGCTCGGGTGAAGTGATGGTACGAAAACGAGTAATATTATTATAAGCTTACAAGGTTTTCTTGAAAGAAGATTGTTATGTCAAAGATGGTGGTTAGGGCCTAGGACCTCAGACGATAGTTATATTCACACCACAGCACAGTTGGTAGCAAGCGACCATTTAGCGAGTTATCTACAAGTCATGGAAAGGCTTAAATTCTTACTTTCCACCAGCTCGAACTGGCTACCAATCCTCTCAGCGAGCACCAGGTCACTATCGACCAGGACAGGGCCGTTCTCCATTAGAGCCAGTGTTGACTGTTGCAACTGAGGCGAGGTGGCTAGGACTAGCCAGCGGTACGTGAATTGGAACAGTTCCTTGGACAAGGCCTGGACAAAATTTAGATAGGACTATTGTTAAATTGTCCATGCAAAAAAAAAGCTACAAAATAATTCATGTTTTTGTCTTGTGCGATTCCCGTTGTCGATGTTTAAAGGTACCTTCTCTTCTACGATGTCTTTAAAGGTCGAGAAGTAGTACCTACTGAGTCAATGCAGCCAAAACTCGTCCAGTACTGGACATTGGTCTCCCCAAGAATTATCATAACAATAGGGCCTAAGCTGTGTCCTTATCCAGCATCCAGCTACCAGTAGCGTAGCTACAATTATCATTAGAGGGAAGCCGAAGAAAAAATTGTTCAGTTCTCATAAACTCGGACATAAATCTGTAGGTTTTTAATTTTATGATGGTTGTTCCGTAGGGAAGCCGACAAGAATTGCGTTGTATGAAGGCTACGCCCCTGCCAGTTACCCAAAGTGACCCGGACTTAGATATTATTTATTTAAACTTTTCACACTCAATAAAGTACAAAGGCGGACTTAATGCCTTAGGCATTCTCTACCAGTCGACCAAGGATGGTGAAGAGATTAGATGGCAGGTGCTATTACTATAATTATTTTGTATGATTCGCCATGGTTCGTGGAAGTTTTAGCCAAAAGATTACTTACGTAAGAAATAACAGATTTCGACTGAGCGCAGTCTATGTCAGTGAGGTACATGATAGCATGATCTTGGTACTTAGACTTCGATTTAAAAGACGCTGATGTTCGCACTCCTATGTTAGACATTTCCATTACAAACTTGTTTATGACATCTGCAATTAAAAAAAAAACTAACATATACAAGTTGTAAGTAATTTAAATAATGCACAATCTCTTAAGGGGTCATTGTGCTCATCATTATGAACAACTTTTACCATGGGACCAAACCCGAAATCGCGAAAAAAAATCTGGTGTTCATTTTGACAAGATAACGTAAATGTAGGGAAAAGCTGATTTTTTTTCGTGATTTCCGGTTTGGTCCCATAGTAAAAGTTGTTCACAATGATGAGTACAATGACCCCTTAAGAGCTTAACACTGATTAAAATTACACCTTGTATAGATACGCGTAAAAATACATATATTAACCCTGTCTTTGCTGCCGCGCAGTCGGCTAAAGAACGAAAAAATAAGCTAATAAGCTCTGTACAGTGGGCCGGGCCGGCCAACTTAAAAATAAGCTCTGTACAGTGCGAGCACAGCACAGTTTTCATATCAATATGTCAGCATTTTACCTGCGCCGGGTCGGCCAACTTAGTACACGAATAGCATTCATACCGCGTGATTACATGATACTTCATGCAATGATACTTTTATCAATAAATATCAATAAATCAGTGTAACAATTAGCATCAACTCAAGGTGTAAGGTCCCTAACCATACAAGCTTCTACAAGAAAGCCATTTATTAATACAATAAAACACTGGATACACTTCTTAGAACTAAACTAAATAGATTAAGTAACAAACTATTTAAAAAAAAAATACAATAATTAAGTTACCATTTATTGTATTATACACAAATCTTAAATACAATATACAATCTAACACTAAAATATATATTATGAACAAGTATGTAAAGGAAAAAAAAGGGGAAGAGCTCATTGGGCATCAAAAAATTCGTCCGCATCGCTGTCAGTGGGAAAAGTGCGTAAGTGTATAAATGGAAATTTAATCAGATATATATATATATTTTCTTGTTAGTAATTGCATGTTCTTCTTACACAAATATGTACGTAGGTAGATTTTCTTATAATACTTACTCTTTTTCCAGCACAGTCCTCCATAGATCAAATGTGTAGGTTTCTGATCATTTTGAATGAACAGTTTTATAAAATTTATAGTGTCCACATCCTTTGCGTGTA
Organism: Fissipunctia ypsillon; assembly: GCA_947568875.1. NCBI lineage: Eukaryota > Metazoa > Arthropoda > Insecta > Lepidoptera > Noctuidae > Fissipunctia > Fissipunctia ypsillon. The sequence continues at coordinate 4,399,889 of OX387659.1, read as the reverse complement.
CCAAACTTTGTATCAGAAGTAAAAATACTAACGAAATGGTCTTCATATTGTTTGAATGAAGATCAAGGGACAAAAGCAAAATGAAGACTTGGAATGATTTCAGTCGTTTCGGTTGAAAAAACTTAGATCTTTTTCTAGGTAAAGTCAATAGGTTTTTGTTAGGTTAAGCTAAATGTGATATCAGCTGTAATGGAGAGCAATTGGAGCTGACAAGTCTTCAAACAAAGACAATTTGTGTCAGTAACACAGTGACTCTACATACACATAGAATAGTAGTAGGTAGGTATGTGCGTCCGTATGTCTGTAGAGCGCTTTAAAAAATATTTAGATGGAAAACTTGGCTCAGAGACATTGATACACATTCTGTCTTTTAATATTTTTTTCTTGCAAGGCAGTTTGTAAAACCTTGTGATGCAGTTCAGCAAGGCTATAGGTACTTAGGTACCTAGTGAATTCCGTGCCTAATTTATAAACATAACATAACATCACGCCTGTAATTCCCGAAGGGTTAGGCAGAGCTAGGTGTACCTATACCTTTAACTCCCATGTAATAGGAGGCGAGCCTATTGCCATCAACCGGGCACAAATCCAGACGCCAGGCTGCTACTGAGAAATTCCTGATGGGAATCGAACCCAGAACCTCATGCTCAGCAGTCGCGCTTGCGACCACAAGACTAACAATAAACTTTTTTTATTTATAAACTTTATAAACCACTTGCCCGCGGCTAGTCCCACGTGGAGGTTGGAAATTATCTCACGGGATCGTACCTATTACCGGGATCTATGTCTGAATCCAGCGGGGCAATTGCGTAACACATTATCAATCGGAATCGGATTCATTTTCACAGTTCAACACCATCAATTGCGTTATTTACGTGTTGAGCAGACACATTTTTCGAACTTACGAAGCAATGGATTAGCAATTTGCTTCAAAATGATTCAGATTCCGATTAATAGTGTGTTACGCAATTAAGATGCAGATCATGGTCTACCTCTAGGTATGCCAAATTTCGACGTAATCCGTTCAGCAGTTAAAGTGTGAAAAGGTAAAAGACTCACAGACTTACTATCACATTTTTATTACTAGTATGGATGCCTTATTCGACCCTAACGACGTAGAAACATATCTTCAACCCTCAAGTAAAATTGCAACTCTAAAACCAACCAATTCCAGGGCACACCACCCTAGTCTTATAACAAGAAAGCTTAGATTTTCACTAAACATAATACAGCTATTTACTTAACATTTTCAACTGAATATTACATGACATGTGTCTTTCTGTTTGACGAGCCAATTGAAATGGTGACATCAAAAGAATATGTCTCATTACGTATTGAAAGTGTAAAAGAAACTGTAGGCTGTGAATAAAACACAAGATTTTCGTAGACTTTTTATTGTGAATATAATTTGCATTGAGTGACATTTCGATAATTAGGTGATGTGATTCTGTTTCTTTTCATTGCACACATTACTACAGCAACGGGCCGCAGCGCAATGCATTTTCATTAACCGACTTCAAAAAAAGGAGGAGGTTCTCAGTTCGTCGGAATCATTATTTGTTTGTGTGTGTTCCCCTATTATTCGAAGACGGCTGGACCGATTTGGAAAATTCTTTTTTTGTTTGAAAGGGTATACTTTCCAAGTGGTCCCATTGTCATCAGGTCAGGATCTGATGATGAGATCCTGGAGAAATCGAGGGAACTCTTCAAATATTATGGGCACACCTATAACGATTTGGGTATTTTTATAGTAGCTTGTTTATTTGCTCTCGAAAAGCACCATTTGATAAAGTGGAACTGATGATGAAGACCACTAATGGTCATGGAAAACCTCAATAATAAGTATTTCACGGATTGCGATTCGATTACTTTAAATTATTGCTAATCAATATAAGCTCGTCACAATGGATATAGTGAAGTGGAACTGATGGTGAAGTACCAGGAGAACTCCTCAACAATTAACGTTCCTGCTTCGGGAAAAACAATATTTTGTAAAAGGTGATGAGCCGTTGTCATTAGGCTATTGTAACTTAAATAAATTACAAACCGACCCACTAAAAAATGAAAAATAAACCGACTTTTTGCAAAAAAAAACCGACTTCTTAAAAAAACACTACAAAGAGAAAAATAACTTTAAACCTAAAATACAGATCCAAAGACACCGACTTCCGAAGTTATTTTTGTATGTTAATTAAAGTATGATTCGCGAGCATAACAAATATGTATTTACAGAATTATAATCATTACTATCAGTAATACAATTCCTTAAGTTGTATAATCCTGAAAAGTTAATATTTCAAGAAATAGTCTTTCAATAGAATTACTTGGTCTTAGAGAGTTGTATTGATGACTAATGATTATAATTCTGTAAATACATATTTGTTACGGTCGCGAATAATATTTTAATCAATATACGAGTACAACCTAATACTGACCTGCAAATTGCAAAAAACGTAAGAAAACTTGAATTTCGCGGGCTACCTGGCGCTTTCACCTTAACGCTAAAAGTAAATAAAGGTAGGCATACACGAGACAGACATTTCAACTTTTTCTACACAACACATCTGTTTGCCATAATAACCGAAACAAGTGCCTGCCCTACAAAATCGGGATGATGACAAAATCTTTTTTTGTACGTCAGATTGTTAAAAAATAATAATAATAATAAAAAATTGGATACGTATTTTTTTTTCTTTTTTTACGCAATCAAAAGTATTGCGATATATTGAGTTAAAATGCGGCATGACGTCATGCTTGATTTTATACTGAGTTGTGACGTAGCAAGCCCCCACTCCCCAACTTTAATACGTTTGATCTTATCTAAGTAATTTTTTATTAATTTATGATAAAGCAAAAAATACGTGTCTAATATTTTTTATTATCCTACTGACGGACTAAATAGAATTTCTTTTTTCCCCAGGCACCATCCCTATAATTGCGTATCTATACAGGGTGTAAGGGACAGCCCTCCGAAAACTAACAGGGTGCATGAAGCTCCTTATTTTGAATCATATTCCACCGGAAATATTCTCAGGAAAATTTTAATTTTTTTATCATATTTTCAGTTACAATTCCTTTATTTCACTGTAAAATTACATTATCTGTAAGCAGCACTCTATTTATGTAAACAAAACACCTAAAATAAAAAAAATCAGCAATGGATGTTGAAATAAATACTCGTCGGCTGAAGGCTCGCTGCGCTGACGTTAGCTACGCGCGTTTTGCCACTGTAACGATACATTGCGTGTGAGAAAATAAAACAAATCAGGTTTATTGGATTCCCATAATGATCCTGAAATAATTTCATGTACCGGTCATCTTAGTATGATATACTGAATTCACCACAGCAGTCTGCGGAGGGCTGTCCTTTACACCCTGTATATAATCATAATATTCTTTGTGTTATTTACGTTGTCGAGCAGACCAATTTTTCATACATTGAAGAGAAAGCAATAGATTAGAAATTTCCTTCAAAATCCTTGGGATTTTGTGAAGAAAAATATCACATAATAATAGGTTTAATATGTTATGCTACTGGGGTACCGTTCTTCTATTCTTCATGATACTTTATGTCTTTAACCGTGCCATCCTTGCTACAACTATGATGCCAATACTTGGTGCGTAACATCTTGCAAGAATTAGTCAGCTCGTGATTTAATATCACGGCTAAAAAATGTTTCTAGAAATATTAGTCAGTGGCGGAACATGATGTGGTCATCAGCCGAGTGTACTCTTTTCTGTTGTCTGATCGTCATTCTGAAACAAAAGAAAAGCTCATCTAAAACAAGCCAAACGGCTAGAAAATCCAATGATTTCTGAGAAGGAGCTTCAAGAGGTAGGTAAGTGCTGAATCCGGGAACAGATGACGAAAATAATTTGTTTAAACTAGACTACATTGGTAAGAAAGAAAGAAAACTTGTTTATTCTGCACAAACATTTTTTTAAAATTTATATACTTAAGCAGAGGTGCACCTACAGTACACCCACATTTCGCCAGTTATGTTTAAGTTCCATGTAATAGGGTGCGAGCCTATTGCCATTTACCGGGCACAAATCCAGATAGATAGATAAAACATTTATTCAGTGCACACAAAAGACATAGCACAACACACTAAAGCACTGTACAAGTGGTGATACAAAAAACATGTAATTACTATATATTTTGTCAATTTTTCTACTAGTTTTTTAGGGTTCCGTAGTCTAACAAGGAACCCTTATAGTTTCCCCATGTCCGTCCGTCCGTCCGCAGCTTAGCTCAGAGACTCTTAGTACTAGAAAGCTATAATTTCATATTACATATTAATCACATCGATAAAGTGGTAAAATAAAATCATGAAAAAAAAATTGTTTTAGGGTACACGTAAAGCGGGGATGTTACTTTTTCTCGTCTACCCCATGGTGTGGGGTGTTGTTGGATATGTGTTTCAAAAATATTGCGGGTTTGTGAAAACAATTTTTTGATTAAGGTATCCGTTTCTGAAATATTAAGCTTTAAAGTGCTAATTTTCGTTAGTCACGTGTCCCCCCTCCTCCCTGAAACCTAAACGGTTAGTTTTGAATATATAAAAAAATTCACGGTAGTATTAATACAACGAAGTTAAAAGGACAACGATCACAGCTAAACAGGCTTTACAAGTTTACGAGTAATAGTTGACCAACTTACGTTTGCAATTGGAATTTATGAGAGAACATGTTTTTCAACTACAATGTTAAGTTTGTTCTTGGGATAAATTCATCCCAAGTACGAATCCCTTCATTGTGCGTGGTCCTATACGCACTTGGCCGGTTTTAAAGTTCAACTAGTCTTTACATCTTGTGTAATGAATGAACGCGAAAAAAACGATTAACTAAACAGTAGACACACCATCTAGAATACATATTTTATACCTTCATGTAAACGCGCGGTTATGATTACAGGATGACTTACAATCTCTTGTACAGGATCTCAACCATCAACACAGCTGGCGCCAGCAGCATGCCGTACAGCGTCATCAGCATGGCGGGGTACATGTCAGTGATGCCGACGCTACTGAAAGTGGACACTTGGCCGGAACAGCGAGGACGAGGCACTGTGAGGCGTTGGTGGATGTTGGCTTGGACTCCAGATTCGCGAAGCTTGTGGAAGCTGGGAGAGTTGAAATGGAGTTTCATGATAAATACTAGATCGTACTAAAAAGCTAAGCTAGTTAAGCTAAGCTAGTTTCCTGGTACCCTACGTGAGGGCAATGACACTACCGGCCCTTGTAAGGATGGTAGAGGGGGTTAGATACAGGCGAGAAATGAGCAGAGAAACTTTTTAAAGTTAGTTTAAAATTAAGACCTCTAAACAGCAGGAAGTAAGTAAGCTTAATACCTATGCAGACGCTACTTGAATCTTGTATACCAAAGATATTTAAGTTAGGCGTAAACATAGAAATACCCAAATGTGAGACTACAACGCCATTTAGTGATAAAAAGGCTGCGAGATAGTCGGCAGATCCGCCTTAATTTAAGGGGGAAGCGCTAAGGTAGCCCGCCAAATTCTTTTCTTACGATTTTAGCAATTTGTAGCTCAGTGTCTGGATGTATGTTGATTAAAGTATGATTCGCGACCGTAACAAATATAACACACAACATACATAATTACATAATTAGAATTAGTAAAACAACTCCATAAGTTATTATAATCCTCAAATGTCTTGATTTTATGAAATAGTCATTCTTAGAATTACTTGGTCTTAGAGAATTGTATTGATGACTATAATGATTATAATTCTGCAAATACATATTTGTTACGGTCGTGAATCATATTTTTTACGGTCGTGAATCATATTTTAATCAACACACAACATAGTAATGACCTGCAAATTGCAAAAAACGGAAGAAAATATGAATTTCGCGGGCTACCCTGGCGCTTTCGCCTTATTTACCTATTTGACAAGACTACTATCAGAGGCGGTGCGATTAGTGTGTGTGTGAATATTTCAGTTCGCTACGTTTTGCCGTCACTGGTAAATATCCTTTTGCAGATTGCAATAGTGGCATATTGGTTATAGTAACAGTTCCTGCACTCTGTATCGACTGTGACAGGCTGAACTATCTTTACTTCAACCTTCAACCGTGACACCATAATATGAACTCACTTAATCTTAAACAAGTCTTTAAACGGCGACCTCTTCTGCCCTGGTACCCAGGGATCGATCTCGTTGATATAGTCGATCTCCACCAAGTCACACTTCTCGTCTTCTTGGTACGTCTCCTGAATCAGACGGTAGCCTGGGTTCAGCTCCATGTGGAATGCGAATAGACCCTGGAAGAGATATAGAGATCGATGGCATTATAGTGCTGGCTCATTCTCGATGTGTTCGATTTCTGAATCAAATCGAATAAGAATCGATTTTTTTTGTAAAATTGTAATTTATTCGATTCTAATATGTTGATTATCAAAATATCTAATTTGAATAGAATACATAATTATTAGGTCGGGGATTTTGTATACAAATTCAAGACATTTTTTTTCATAGTCTATATCTATGTACGCATTTGATTAGATTTGTACCACAAAACAGTTTTGACCCATTGGGCAAATGGCAAATGTAAAATATTATAATCAAATGTATATAGACTATGAAAAAAATGTCTTGAATTTCTATATAAAATACGAAAAAAACCTGTAACCGTCAAAATGTACGGAACAGCTGATTTTTTTCGCGATTTTAGGTTTGGTCCCATAGTAAAAGTTGTTCATAATGATGAGTACAATGACCCCTTAAGCGGATGCCCATGAATTCAATTTCACCCTGTATAATATACCTAACTACTTGCATAATTTTATGACGTAAGTTCAATTTATACCTATACAACTGACAGACAATTAACTGTGAGTTATGTACTTTTCGTTACAATTTGGTAAAAAGAACAAAAAGGAAATCATAGCTTCAATGGGCTGTAGAAATACTCTTCATTCAGGTATTTTATGGTTAACCATAAATTCAGCTAGGTCTGTACCAACTTGGCTGGCACCCACTATGATCGATGCCCTGTGTACTGAAATTCGCCAAAACTGGCCATATCATGGCGTTCACGTTAGTAATAATTATAACTATGACACTTACGTACCTACCCATTTTCAACAAAATTATTAATGTACATCTTTCAAAAACACTGGAACTAGCAGATTAGCTACTTATTCCACTTCATGATTATTGTATCATGAAGTGGATTAACTGTGGAATATATTAATATAACAATAAGTTCTTATATTATATACAACACCCTTAATTGGCCCTACGCAACATAAGACGAGGTGGCCGAGAGGTTAAGGCGTTGGACTGCTAATCCAATGTGCTCTGCACGCGTGGGTTCGAATCCCATCCTCGTCGAACACTTTTTATAACAAAATTCATAAATAATTATTAAAAGTTAACAAGATAATGTTATAATAATTATCATACATTATTTATACTAATATTTTAATTGGATTAATTGGTATTTGTTTTTGAAAAAGTTTAAAGATAGTTCTGTTTTTAAATAGTTTGGTATTTTAAATTTATTTTTGTGTTAGGTAAAGTTCCAGTAACGCCACCTTGCGACATTTAACGTAAAATTAATAAATAATAAATTACGTTATACAAATTAAATCAAGTTTCAGTACTATATTTTATGTTGGAAGGTAGGTAATAATTAGTAAATTAATCTAAAAAGTCTGGACATCTTCAATTAGTACTAATAGGTCGGGGAAAATCTTTTTTCGTATTTTATAGGTGTAAAGTTGCAGTAAAATCTCATTGGCTGTACTGTTTGTATCTGGCTGGTTTTGATTCCATTAAATGACATTTTAAAAAAGAAAAATTCAAAGTACAAATGATTTCCCGCGATTTTTCAATTGTTTTTCTGTCCGCCAAAATGAGTTGAATCTAACGAAGAAATTCGATACATTTTGAAGTTTTATTACTAAAGAAGAGAAAAATACGACACGAGCCGCGAAAAAAAATTGTGACGTTTATGGACTTAACACAGTGTTAGTAAGTACCTAAGAGTAGCATACGGTCGTTTTTATCACATCTATTCAAAAAGAGCTAGTTCTTCACAAACAGGGACTAAAAGTGGCTTGAATTTGGAATGTGGATATTTTGTTAGTAAAAGTTCCAATCAGCAAAGAGATCAATCACGAACATTGTATAAACAAGTAACAGGCTGTTTGATACAGTAAACCGCACGCGAGCCAAAGTTTTTTTTAATTTTTTTTTTATTTGAGATAGGTTTGCTCTTGACTCTAGTCTAGGTCAGAGATCAGGGAAAAATATCAAAGTTCAACCCTTTGGAGCACATATTCAATGCTACGAACAGCTATGTATCGTTGACATATACCTACAACATGACATACATCAAGAAATATAATAATTTGACGGCTTTTCTCAAGAAATCATCCACCGACAAAAGGCCAAGAAATCCAAAGTTTTCACAAGGAAAGATAGAATATAGAAAATATAGCGCTGGCGGTCGTGCGATGTGACGCGGTGGGTCGGGGCCGAAATTTCACGTGGACGAAGTCGCGGGCAGAAGCTAGTTCGTTATAAGGAAGGTATGCCTACGGTAGCACAATATTTTTTGTGATTTGAAGGGCTTAGCAAATCTATGAGTGTATTATGCGCAAGCGCAAGTACCAACCTTCCTAATTCTTTCTACCCCGTCCTTCATTGAGTAGTAGTTTTGCCTCTTTCCTTTGGGAGCTATTTTCTTCTCGTAAATCGCCTTGCGTATTGGATCGTTGAGTTTCTGAAAACCACAAAGGCACTATAGCTACTTAGAGTTTTCATTAAACGAGGTGGTAAAACGCAAAGAGTTTTAATCATTGTTTCAGAAATACAACATCGATAGAGAATGGTTTATTTCTTTATCTTTATTACATCTATCATTACAGGCTTTTAGGGTTCCGTAGTCAACAAGGAATCCTTACAATTTCGCCATGTCCGTCCGTTCGTTCGCAGCTTAGCTCAGAGACTCTTAGTACTAGAAAGCTATAATTTGGCATGGATATACATACATATATGTATTATATATTAATCACGCCGATAAAGTGGTAAAATAAAATCATGAAAAATAACACGTAAAGTGGGGATGTTTTTGTTTCTCGCTACCCCATAGTGAGGGGTGTTGTTGGATAGGTGTTTCAAAAAATTCACGGTAGTACTTAGTATAGTATAAGTATATACAACGAAATTAAAAGGAAAGCTATCACAGCTAAGTAGGCTTTACAAGTTTATAAGTAATAGTCGACCAACTTACATTTGCAGTTGGAATGTACGAGAGAACATGTTTTTCAATTACAATGTTAAGTTTGTTCTTGCGATAAATTCATCCCAACTATTCATCCCGGGACCTTTCATTGTGCGTGGTCCGACAAGCACTTGGCCAGTTTTTTTTATAGGACCATATATTCCAATTTGGTTCATGTCGAAATGAGTTTTTACTTTACTAGAATAAACAGCTGTTTTTCCTTGATGTCTATTAATTTCCGGATATTTGCATTTCTTTTATATTAAAGACAATCCAATTTTGATAACCGTCTTTCTCCTCATCTATCTTACCTTGAAAAAGTACCTATTATACTCAAAGTCGCTGGCCCCCAACTTGAGAGGTGAGTTGAGCAGATCAGACAAGCTCCTGACTGAAGAGCTGGGGGCTCGGAGTAGCACCACGATGTTGGCAGAGTACGCCGCGTACAGAACCGTTAGCGCCACGAAGAGGATGAGGGTTACGCAGCGACCTGGTGATTTTAGAGTGGTGTAAAGCCCGTTATACACACACGTTTTTCTTGCCGTGAGAAACCACGGTTTATTCGCCGTGTGGAAGCTTGTTGACAGACATGTTTTTTCTACGGCGCGGTTTATACGCCGTACCGTAAAGAAACCGTGCCGTGTACATTTGTACAAAGGGCCTTAGTAAGTTTCCTGGATTGGGGAAATTTCTGATATTTTTTTTCTGATTTTTCTTTCTTTTTTTGGGATTTTTCTATTTTTTTTTTTCTGAAATACAGATACTTTATATCTAGTTCAAAGACAGATGTTCAATATCTGGTCATAGAATAAAGTGTATTACAGTGTATAACCAAATTATTTAAATGTCTGACTTTTAAACAAATACAATAATTATTTTTATTCTTATCCTTTATTTCATTATATACATATAAATTATATTTTTAAATATTAGAATATAAAAAGTATAAAAATTTTGATATAAATTACAAACTGACCCACTAAAACGTGAAAAATAAAAGTTTTTTACAAAAAAAAAAAACAACCGGCTTCCAAAAAAATCACTACAAAGTGAAAAATGACTTTAATTTCGGATGTCGGTGGCACGAAACTAAAATACAGATCTATAGGCACTGACTTCCAAAATTAAATATTTTTTTCACTTTGTTGTGGTTTTTTTGGAAGCCGGTTTTTTTTTTTGAAAAAATGTTTTTTCTTATCAGCTGTCAACCTAAATAAAGCAATAGTTTTCTTTTCCACTTCTTAAAATTGAAAATGATAAGGACAGACAGTAATATGTATGTTCAAATATTGGTTCAAAGCTACAAACCTGCCCCATATCTTGGTTCCTGCGTGCATCCTTGCTGTAGTACTGCTCCAATGATCAGGATCAACACGTCTGCCCAAGACCCGTTGAGTTGGAGTGGATGCTGGAATATTTAGAATACGTAGGCATAACAGTTTTTATACTTATCCATAATCATTTCCTTTATAGGAGTCCCTAATTAATTTAGAAGTACTCATTTCTTGAACGGCTTTACTGATGTCACATGTTGACTTTAGTAGGGTTTTTCGACTTTTGTCGCAGCTCGTCTCACATATTACAAATACGTAATTATTGAAAATGTCGATGGGTTAGGCAGAGGTGTACTTAGTACATCTACATCTACTCACCAACACCCACCCGCTACTGAATAAGTACTATAAAATACAACAGAGACGAGACCGATTGATTACGGGGGTAACATACAAGTACAAAAAAATACAAAATGTTTATTTCTGTACCAACTAGTTTACATTAGTTTATGATTGGAGCGTCCTTTTAAGCAACATAAAATAACAACAAAACATAAACATAAAATATAAGTAATATAATTACCATCCCCATGGTAGCTTCCCACTTCGAAGCTATATACAAGAAGATGGAACATCCCAGCACACAAATAAAGATGGCCAGCCAGACAGCCCCAGAGAATGGCAGCGTGAAGATATTGGACATGTAGGACAGGGGGGGCTCCCTGAAGACGAAGCGGACAGCCGTGCTGCCGACCATGGCGATGTAGTCTATTTCAATCATGCGCTCTTGTGTGAAGATTGTTAGGGTACCTGAGGTCAAGAAAATTATGGAAATTAAAACCAAAGACCAACGATTTAGTGAAGGTCAGAAAAGGTCACGAAAGATAAGTAAGTATCTTAAGAGTGTCCTTGCAGTTTCTTGCTCGTTCTTCTACAAAGAGATCTTCGTTTTGGAATGGGCAACTATCTTCAACTTTCTGACTAACTGACCGACTCCTTGACAACTGAAATAAAGGCGGGCATTCACGGTCAGGCCATCGCGCCAAATGGCGTGATGTACATCAAAAAATTGATCGTGAATGTAAAACTCTGGATGTCCAATCGCTCCATTTGACTTTAGTCGTTTGGAGCCACGCCAAATGGCGCTATCGTGAATGCCTACCTTTCATGCTTTGAATTTGAGTTTAGTCTCGGAATCATTGAAACAGCTGAAGATCTGTGAAGGTTGCGGTAATCAGCTGGTTGTGAGCCGCGTAGGATCGGTCGTTGCGACGATACTTTGAGAAGGTTTTCGTATAGAAGTGATAGTTGTCTTTTTGGCTGATAAGTATCAGTTTCTGTTACCACTTCCGAGTGTTTAAGTTGAGAAGCGTCGCAAAAACTCTCCAACAGCACGTTTCCGTCTGTCACATGTTATTGGTCCTTTTATGAAACTTTTGTGTATCGCTAATTAATGACACCTCCCAGCTCGCAGAGGATTGTACTATGTTATCGCATATGGCTGTAGCCAGTAATACAATAAATAAAGTTACTCGGCACCAACGGTTTAGTAGAATTTGGAGTAAGTAAACAAGTTTTATAGCTGTAAAGTGTATTTTTTTTTTACTTTAACTGTCCTTAAAAACTTGTGCAGCTTAAATTGATACAGTTATTTTATACGATTCGACCTGACACTCCACTAGTGATTAATCAAATAGCTAAATATGTACTAAAAAACTATAGACACCAAATTAACATAAGGTCAATGAACGACGAAGAATCAGATTTAGTACTAAATTCCTGATACGAATAAAATTAACAGTCAGTATCAAAAAAATCAAATAAGTACGTATCATTTGATTATTTAGAGCAGTTTTTGCTGTAAGATGTATTAATGATGTAAGATTTAAACGTGATGCCAATTAAGTATTTGGACTGTTCTTTTTTTGGGATTTAAAGTTTTAAGATTGAGTTTTGTCGAACATAAAATAGCAAAGAGATAAAATTAAATAATAATTTATATCATTGCAGCGTAGTTTGCATATTTTGCCTATTTTTTAATTATAAAAATAATTCACCTTCATGTTTACAAATACGAGTATACCCAGGTGACTTTTAGTGTCCGAGTCAGTTACTGTTAAATTGAATTAATCAAGATTTCAAAACAATAAAAGGACAACGTGACTGACTTGGCGTTTGGTGCACAAAAAAAGAATGTTTGGTAACACGCTGACTTGCTTATATTTTTACTAGCAAAATGTTTGTACAGACGCTAGCACAACTAGCTACCCGAAACTGTCAAATTTTCCCAATCAACCTTGAGCGATAAAGTTGAAAATCTATTAAAGAAATTTGACAGATTTTAGTAGCTTGGTGTGCTGGCGTCTGTACATAAAATATGTCCTATGACATTCGACAACACTGTAGCTTCCCAGTAGTGAAAAAAAAAATGCGGAAAAGGATTAGTAGTTCCGAAGTTTCCTACATACAAACTCACAAATATTATTAGGTATCTATAGACTACAGTAGCAAGGGGTGTTCAATTCTAGCTCCACCATCAAAGCACGGGACAGAACAGATGCAAGAGAAGATGTCTGACCACCATTGACCCCCATTGACCAGGACCCTCTAACCAAGCATTTAGTCCTACAGGTCCTAATGGTCATGATTTGCCAACACAAGCATAATCACAGATCACTAACTATGAACAATTTAAATTACCTAGATCAGCCTCCTTGTTCAGCAACTGGTCGATGATGCCCCCCTGCCACTTCCCGTTCTTGTCCTTATATCCCCAGGTATGCGTGAACGTCAGCTTCTCGGTCGCGTTCAGCATTTGGAAACAGATCGTCACCACGGCATATGAGATCTTTGCTATGGAGTCCTGGTGGAGGTTCCTGAGTGGACGAAGGTGTATTTATATCAGAAATAGTTTAAAAATGGAATTAATGTGATTTGTTGTTCGTAAACGTACTCTGTTGAATTTTGACTTCCAAACCAAAAGGTTCTATTCACCATGCCTGACAATTAGTTTAGAAAATAATTATTCTGAGGCTAGGTACTGAAGAATGCTACTGCCATAGACCTTACAAACGGGTCATAAAAGCAAATTCTAAGAACAGACAAAACGTGTGATAAAAATTCACCAGAAATAGAAAAAAACCTTTAACGTATTGTGGTCAATCCATTTATATGTCGTGGCCAGATCTTGGGATTGATCATTTCATGAAGTGTTCGGTCATTTCATGAAATGGTTGTATTTCATGAAATGGCCAGCTACAGTCCTACCAACTTATCTGTGAACTGAAAGAGGACGGCACCGTCGATTCAGTGTTGCTAATTAATATAAGGTGCCCAAAATTGAGTAAGTTTTCAAGAAGGAAATGTCACATTAGATATAATCGTTTAATAAGAATTACAGTTTTTACAAATTAAAAACAATAATACCTATATAAAAATAATAAAATAAATAAAAAGAATTTGATAATTTACAGTTACGTAAGTACGCTAACAGTTTAGTCTCTCAGCAATAAACAATGGCTTTATCTAAAAAGTAATCCAATGAAGTAGAAATTCAGCAGATAAAATGTTCCACGGGGGGGATACAACTTTCAGTTAATGCGAAGTTACGTAGGTACCTACCTTGCAAGAGGTACCTGGATGTCTAGCATTTAGTTATGACCGTACCTAACCCCTAACACCAGATTTGACTAATTATAATTAGCAGTGGTACCTAGTGGTAGTGTAGTGTAATAAAAAAAAAAACAAATTGCTTTACAATGATTTATTGAAAACCAGGTTTACAGTAATTGTGATCTTTAGATGAACCTGCATACACAACTTCATCCTGGTTGTGAGGCCATACTCCGCTTATTTCCGTACCACTATCATCATTATCACTATCGTTTTCGGTTTCAGTGTCACTTACCACTTCTATAATAAAAGGTTTATCTAAATACAAATCGTGTTTTAAGTATTCTCCTTCTAACCTGCGAACGTGTTTACAATGCTGTGCCCACTCATGAACTGTAATAGCGTCAAAAGCTTCTATAACTAGGCGGGGAATTTCAGCATTTTTGTGCTCAATATTTACATCAGCAACTTTTCTTTTCATTGTGCTCCATATGAGTTCAATGGGATTGAGATCACAGTGATAAGGTGGTAAATATAAGCATTTGTGTCTATAGTCTTCTAAATTTTTTTCAATCTCATATACAGGTTCAGGCTTGTTTCTCTTAATTATTTCTAAAAGCTGAGGTTTAGTCAAATTCTCTCCGTAGTCAATTTTATTTTGGGTCAACCATAATTGCATATCTTTTTTTAAGGAATTCGTATTTGGGACTTTATTCACACAAATACGGTGATACGGAGCATTATCCATAGCAGGTACCTACTTAACTTCGCATTAAATGAAAGTTGTATACCCCCCCGTGGAATATTTTATCTGCTGAATTTCTACTTCATTGGATTACTTTTTAGATAAAGCCATTGTTTATTGCTGAGAGACTAAACTGTTAGCGTACCTACGTAACTGTAAATTATCAAATTCTTTTTATTTATTTTATAATCTTTATATAGGTATCATTGTTTTTAATTTGTAACAACTGTAATTCTTATCAAAAGATTATGTCTAATGTGACATTTCCTTATTGAAAACTTACTCAATTTTGGCCACCTTATATTAATGAGCAACACTGAATCAACGGTGCCGTCCTCTTTCAGTTCACAGATAAGTTGGTAGGACTTGTAGGGCCGATTTTGACGGGACTTTCACTGGCAGATAGCTGCAAGCGAACCATGACCACCATTTAAGGGGGAAGCGCCAGGTAGCCCGCGAAATTCAAACTTTCTTATGTTTTTTGCAATTTGCAAATCAGTATTTAGTTGTATGTTGATTAAAGTATCATTCGCGACCGTAACAAATATGCATTTACAGAATTATAATCATCAAAATCAGTAATACAACTCCATAAGTTTGTATAATCGTAATTGCCAAGAATTCATAAAATAGTCGTTCAATAGATTCTGTAAATACATATTTTTTACGGTCGCGAATCATATTTTGATCAACATACAACCTAATACTGACTTGCAAATTGCAAAAAAACGTAAGAAAATTTGAATTTTCCGGGCTACCTGGCGCTTTCGCCTTAAACGAGTTTTGTCGACGGAAGAATGACAAAATGACAGATTGTAGAAATATTGCTAACCTCTAAGCATGACGATGTGTCATTTTGTCTATTCTTCCGTCGATAAAACCCGTTTATATGGTGGTCATGCTACGCGTGCTGATGTTATAAGAACTAAATTAGGGTACTTTTATTTTAGAAAAAGAATTAGGGTTCCGCGTAAAAAAATTAAAACCCATGAAATTGACATCCACGCAGGCGAAGTCGCAGGGAACAGCTAGTTTAATATAAAGATCAGAAATATAATTATTATTATGGGCATTGGTTCTTTAGTCGCCCAGTCACGTCTGAGCAGATGACAATGAAACTTAGTCAGATAAAAGTTCACGATACGACGAAGTAGGAAATAGGCCGCATCTTATCCGGACGAGTTTTATACAGATACTAGCAACCCGCCCCGGCTTCGTACGGATAGCAAAAATTATCTATAGCCAGATGACTTGTGGTAGATGATTGAAATACTATCTTGAACTTATGCAAGCCTAGTAAAAAGAAAAGAAAGAAAATACGTTAATTTGCGGTAAACATGATGCAAAAAAAAGAACACAAACACAAAAAGAAACAAGTTGGGGGAAAATATGCGTCACATCCACGCAAAACGGCCATCGCTCAGCATAACGCTGCGACCCTATGCGAGACAGAGCCTCAGCGCTGGTTTTCAGCGACAGCCGGCGTTGACGTGATGACGTCAGCCGGTGCAGTATGCAATGTAATTTAAAAAAAGAAACAAGTACTAGTACTTTTTGTTAGGTTAGTGTTCAGAAAAAATATGACACAAAATTATCAAAAAACCAAAAAAATAATTCTGTTGATCCGATCGCTACCAAATTTCACAGAATCACCCGCTGAGCTAATTTGAAGATTGCCTGAAAATTTCATCAAAATCGCTCCAGTCGTTTCGAGTCCATAGGCAACAAACATACGTACTCACATCCATTTTATCCTATTTATAGATTAAGTAAAAATGGTATACCTACTGATTTACTCTCAGTGGTGTCATTATTTTATCCTATTTATAGATTAAGTAAAAATGGTATACCTACTGATTTACTCTCAGTGGTGTCATTATTTTATCCTATTTATAGATTAAGTAAAAATGGTATACCTACTGATTTACTCTCAGTGGTGTCATTATTTTATCCTATTTATAGATTAAGTAAAAATGGTATACCTACTGATTTACTCTCAGTGGTAGTCATTATTTTATCCTATTTATAGATTAAGTAAAAATGGTATACCTACTGATTTACTCTCAGTGGTAGTCATTATTTTATCCTATTTATAGATTAAGTAAAAATGGTATACCTACTGATTTACTCTCAGTGGTGTCATTATTTTATCCTATTTATAGATTAAGTAAAAATGGTATACCTACTGATTTACTCTCAGTGGTAGTCATTATTTTATCCTATTTATAGATTAAGTAAAAATGGTATACCTACTGATTTACTCTCAGTGGTGTCATTATTTTATCCTATTTATAGATTAAGTAAAAATGGTATACCTACTGATTTACTCTCAGTGGTGTCATTATTTTATCCTATTTATAGATTAAGTAAAAATGGTATACCTACTGATTTACTCTCAGTGGTGTCATTATTTTATCCTATTTATAGATTAAGTAAAAATGGTATACCTACTGATTTACTCTCAGTGGTGTCATTATTTTATCCTATTTATAGATTAAGTAAAAATGGTATACCTACTGATTTACTCTCAGTGGTAGTCATTATTTTATCCTATTTATAGATTAAGTAAAAATGGTATACCTACTGATTTACTCTCAGTGGTAGTCATTATTTTATCCTATTTATAGATTAAGTAAAAATGGTATACCTACTGATTTACTCTCAGTGGTGTCATTATTTTATCCTATTTATAGATTAAGTAAAAATGGTATACCTACTGATTTACTCTCAGTGGTAGTCATTATTTTATCCTATTTATAGATTAAGTAAAAATGGTATACCTACTGATTTACTCTCAGTGGTGTCATTATTTTATCCTATTTATAGATTAAGTAAAAATGGTATACCTACTGATTTACTCTCAGTGGTGTCATTATTTTATCCTATTTATAGATTAAGTAAAAATGGTATACCTACTGATTTACTCTCAGTGGTGTCATTATTTTATCCTATTTATAGATTAAGTAAAAATGGTATACCTACTGATTTACTCTCAGTGGTGTCATTATTTTATCCTATTTATAGATTAAGTAAAAATGGTATACCTACTGATTTACTCTCAGTGGTAGTCATTATTTTATCCTATTTATAGATTAAGTAAAAATGGTATACCTACTGATTTACTCTCAGTGGTAGTCATTATTTTATCCTATTTATAGATTAAGTAAAAATGGTATACCTACTGATTTACTCTCAGTGGTGTCATTATTTTATCCTATTTATAGATTAAGTAAAAATGGTATACCTACTGATTTACTCTCAGTGGTGTCATTATTTTATCCTATTTATAGATTAAGTAAAAATGGTATACCTACTGATTTACTCTCAGTGGTAGTCATTATTTTATCCTATTTATAGATTAAGTAAAAATGGTATACCTACTGATTTACTCTCAGTGGTGTCATTATTTTATCCTATTTATAGATTAAGTAAAAATGGTATACCTACTGATTTACTCTCAGTGGTAGTCATTATTTTATCCTATTTATAGATTAAGTAAAAATGGTATACCTACTGATTTACTCTCAGTGGTAGTCATTATTTTATCCTATTTATAGATTAAGTAAAAATGGTATACCTACTGATTTACTCTCAGTGGTGTCATTATTTTATCCTATTTATAGATTAAGTAAAAATGGTATACCTACTGATTTACTCTCAGTGGTAGTCATTATTTTATCCTATTTATAGATTAAGTAAAAATGGTATACCTACTGATTTACTCTCAGTGGTAGTCATTATTTTATCCTATTTATAGATTAAGTAAAAATGGTATACCTACTGATTTACTCTCAGTGGTGTCATTATTTTATCCTATTTATAGATTAAGTAAAAATGGTATACCTACTGATTTACTCTCAGTGGTGTCATTATTTTATCCTATTTATAGATTAAGTAAAAATGGTATACCTACTGATTTACTCTCAGTGGTGTCATTATTTTATCCTATTTATAGATTAAGTAAAAATGGTATACCTACTGATTTACTCTCAGTGGTGTCATTATTTTATCCTATTTATAGATTAAGTAAAAATGGTATACCTACTGATTTACTCTCAGTGGTAGTCATTATTTTATCCTATTTATAGATTAAGTAAAAATGGTATACCTACTGATTTACTCTCAGTGGTGTCATTATTTTATCCTATTTATAGATTAAGTAAAAATGGTATACCTACTGATTTACTCTCAGTGGTGTCATTATTTTATCCTATTTATAGATTAAGTAAAAATGGTATACCTACTGATTTACTCTCAGTGGTGTCATTATTTTATCCTATTTATAGATTAAGTAAAAATGGTATACCTACTGATTTACTCTCAGTGGTGTCATTATTTTATCCTATTTATAGATTAAGTAAAAATGGTATACCTACTGATTTACTCTCAGTGGTGTCATTATTTTATCCTATTTATAGATTAAGTAAAAATGGTATACCTACTGATTTACTCTCAGTGGTGTCATTATTTTATCCTATTTATAGATTAAGTAAAAATGGTATACCTACTGATTTACTCTCAGTGGTGTCATTATTTTATCCTATTTATAGATTAAGTAAAAATGGTATACCTACTGATTTACTCTCAGTGGTAGTCATTATTTTATCCTATTTATAGATTAAGTAAAAATGGTATACCTACTGATTTACTCTCAGTGGTGTCATTATTTTATCCTATTTATAGATTAAGTAAAAATGGTATACCTACTGATTTACTCTCAGTGGTAGTCATTATTTTATCCTATTTATAGATTAAGTAAAAATGGTATACCTACTGATTTACTCTCAGTGGTGTCATTATTTTATCCTATTTATAGATTAAGTAAAAATGGTATACCTACTGATTTACTCTCAGTGGTAGTCATTATTTTATCCTATTTATAGATTAAGTAAAAATGGTATACCTACTGATTTACTCTCAGTGGTAGTCATTATTTTATCCTATTTATAGATTAAGTAAAAATGGTATACCTACTGATTTACTCTCAGTGGTGTCATTATTTTATCCTATTTATAGATTAAGTAAAAATGGTATACCTACTGATTTACTCTCAGTGGTGTCATTATTTTATCATTCCTTAGCTAAAATGTGGTAGACAAAACTACATGATAGATCTATGCAACAGAAGAGATTACAGCGTGATCTATAAACTCGAGGAAGATTTTACCCAAGTGCACTAAGAAAATGAATGATGGTTAGAGTAGTCCATAGATATATTATGCAGTATTATTTTAAGGATATGCATATCGAAAAACATATTTTTTAGGACGATATTAAGGAAAGTCAAAACCCAGCACCCTAATTGCGTAACACACTATCAATCGGAATCTGAATCATTTTGAAGCAAATTGCTAATCCATTGCTTCATAAGTTCGAAAAATGTGTCTGCTCAACACGTAAATAACGCAATGAATGTTGTTGAACTGTCAAAATGAAACCGATTCGATACGATTGATAATGTGTTACGCAATTGCCCCGCAGATTACCCCTTTCTGGCGTCCAGAAAATTTCGACGATCAGAAACCTAAGCAGTACCTACAGCACGTACGTCCTGTATTTTTAGCCAGAGTTGTGGGATCAGAGGGGCAATTGCGTAATACACTAAGGGTGAAGCCAGACGAGCATATTTTTTCGAGTTGTGAGTCGCGTAATTTCAGTCTCGTAATTTCCGCTAAATTCGGTTTCATACAAAAATCCTGTTTCGTTCACACGGCGACGCAAAATGAGTTGTCTGCCGACTCACGCGCACAATCCCGGCTGAATTGAGTTCGCGGCGAGAGGGGGGCGAAAGAATCGACAGTCAATCACGGAACGCGTGGGAGTCAACGTTAATTTCTTTGTCACAATGTTTGTAGACACGGAAAAATTGATAATTGAAGCCGAACAACGGCCATGTCTGTAGAATTTATCAGAAAAGTCGTATAATGACAAGTTTTTAAAACAGAGGGCATGGCAAGAGGTTGCAGAAAATTGTTTCGAAGATTGGAATAATTTAATCAATGAGGAGAGGAGTAGCAACTTTCCATTGCACTACACAAACACCCAGTACAAGCGTTGAAACTATGCTGCTACGCAACTGAATAAATTACGCTCGTCTGGCGGCCCAACAGAATTTCTGCAGAGCAGAAATTACGCGACTGAAATTACGCGACTCACAACTCAAAAAAATAATGGATTAGCAATTTGCTTCAAAATCATTATTGTGATTGATAGTGTGTTACGCAATTAGGGTGCTGGAAAAGCTAAGAGGAAAAAGAAGTTCCTCATCGCTTAAAATAGAAATACATACTTTGCGACTTACTACGTCTTTAAGAATCTTGAGGATGTTAGCAAAACCTGAAATGCTAGTAAGTTGCGATGCAGGTGAGGGCTAGGTATAAATAAAATAAATACAATGTTATATCTCTGCATTTTAAGTAAATGGGTGGCCCATTAGCATAATATTTATATGCCGATAAATAATATCTGACCACTGATAATTTGCAAGATCAAACGAGTATTTATTTGACACACAAGTAGCTGGTGAATTGCAATGTTAGCGCGCGAAATTCAAATTTTCTTCCGTTTTTTTGCAATTTACAGGTCAGTGTTGATTCTATGTTGATCAAAATATGATTCGCGACTATAACAAACATGTATTTATCAGTGGCGCAGCTACATTTCTCATTAGAGGGAAGCCGAAGAAAAAATTGTTCATTTCTCATAAACTCTGGCAAAAAATTATAGGCATTTTTGTAATGTTTTTAATCTTATGATGACTGTATTAAACTGGTATTAAATAATTATATATAATGTGATGTGATACACAGTTACACACACAGGTGTACTATATTATTTGGCAATAGTAGATATTAAGAAGAGTGGTGGTTCCGAAGGGAAGCCGATAGGAATCGGGTTGTATGAAGGCTTCGCCACTGGTATTTACATAATTATAACCATAATAATCATCAATATATCTCTCTAAGTTGGATTTGATCTAAAATTCGGAAAGGAAAATACGGAGATCATGACATTTTTTTGTAATGTGCTTTAATATGCTTAATCTATTCATCATAGCTACTTCATACATGACATAATTATTACAGCTTCTTTGAATCGTGCTGATCAGCACGATTGATAATAGTTCTTGTCATGTTCGTCGTATTAAATTAAACAAAATTGCATAGAGTTTTAACGATTATTCTTGGATTCAGGCAAAATTAAGTTTTAATAACACAAGATTATTAAAAATTGATTTGATTTTTTTTGTTTACTTTTTTTTTAGAATTTCTCAGTAGCAGCCCGGAGTCTAGATTTGTGCCCGGTAGATGGCAATAGGCTCGCCCCCTATTACATGGGACTTAAATATAACTGGCGAAATGTGGGTGTACTATAGGTACACCTCTGTCTAACCCTTCGAGGGAAACAAGGCGTGATGTTATGTTATGTTGTTATGTTAAGATTATTCAAAGATTGTTTACGATTTGGTGCCTATAAATTTATCATATTTTCGCTTAATAAGTTCCACAGATATTTAAGTATTAAATTTCATCTGGCATTCTTCTATATTTATGTAACCTACCTAAAACATATTTTAACAAAACATCGATTTCTGACAAAGCATGTAGACACACGTGCGATCGGCAACAAATAATTGTAAATTATCATCTTTTTTTATGCACATTAATATACGTAATAGGTAATTAAAACTGGAATATCTACTCTTAAAGTGTCACGTACCTACTCACGTTATTAGATACGCCAATTAGCATAATAATAGAAGAACTAATAATAAAATTATTGTAATTATGACAGGTCTTCAAGACCATTTTATAAATTCCGTACCGTCAAGGGGGTTACTTTGACTCTAGGCATAACTTTGGCCCAAATCTAGACTTGATGTTTGAACTGCCCGCCGTGTTGCGACCACACAACCGAACGTTGTATTGCTTCGGTAACTAATAGATGGCGATATAGACGCGTACTTGCGGAACTGATATGTGGATTTAATGACACTAAACATTTGTCTCGATTTGGGCCAAAGTTATGAAGAGTCAAAGTAAACCCGCCTTGACGATATTAAGCATTTTTGCTTGCAAATTCGAATGCGAGATTTTCTGATACAAACTAACGTATTGATTTTTTTTACCTCTAATAAGTACCTAATATCCACGGAATAGATAAAGGGTGCCTCTCCTATCTATTCCGTGCTAATATCCTTTTGCACCCCTAGGGTTGTTTAAAAAAAACAACCTAAAATATGCATTTCTCCTTGTAAGTATAATTTGTTCTGTGTTGAGTTCATCATCATCTGCCTAGCCTTTTCCTAATGTTAGGGTCGACTTCCAGTCCAACCATACCAGTATTTTACAAAGAGTGACGAATATGGTAGGCGTAAAGTTAAAACTTAAATTAAACAAAAATACTCACAATCTATCATTCATATGCAGTCTCGTCTCATTGCTGTCTGTGATAACATTCGTCATAGTCAGAATATGCCCTCTCAAATCATGTCTCCTAGATGACAACACACTGGAACTCCTGTAGTCTTCCATCCACCCGTATTTGGTAACAGTTATTTTTAGCAACGCCTTCCGTCCCTCCAGTAGCACAACACTAGTATTGTCAGTATCAAATATCTGGTTCCCGTTTACTGAACTAGTATTTATGGTAGTAGAAGCCAGGTGTTTGTTTACTAAACTGGTATTTTCGGTAATGGAATGCTGTTGTGGTTTGGCGCTTTTCCATGTTAACCTTTTTGTGTAAATAACTTCGGAGTTTTCTGATATTTTGTATGCTGTAAAGAAAGAAAACGTGGATTTTGTGAGATTCGATTTAGATGAGGTAATTTGTATTCAGATCATTAACATCGTATACAGTCATATTAAATTAACTAGCGAAACTTTCCAGACGTGATAGTAGCATAATCAGCCTATAATGTTCCCACTGCTGGGACACAAGCCTCCTCTCTTTGAGAGAGAGTGGGCCGTAATTCACCGCGCGGGTCCAGATAGGGTTGGTGGATGGATGTCACAACTCACAGTTCTTAGAATTTTTGGTTCTAGAACATTTCCTCACGATGTTTTCCTTCACCATTTTGTGAGCAGTGGTGATTAAATTATTTATACAAAGTAAATTGAAAGGATATGGATATTTCGAGTCCATGAATAAACGAGTATGGAGTAGCTAGTGATTTCAAATGGCACCCACGTTACACGGTCGTCAATTGACAAGCGCGAAGGCAGAAAGTATAATAAGAATTTAGAAAAAAATAAAACCATAAAATAATAAATGCAACCTTAAAAGTACTCTTTATCATCTGCCTAGCCTTTTCCCAACTATGTTGGGGTCGGCTTCCACTCTAACTGGATGCAGCTGAATACCAGTATTTTACATGGATCGACTGCCTATCTGACCGCCAAAACCCAGTTACTGGGTAATACGATACCCCTTGGTACAACTGGTCGTCAGATTTTCGGGCTTCTGCCGACCCGTAACGACTGTCAAAGATCCACGAACTACAACCGGAACCAACGGCTATATAACGTGTTTTCCGAGGCACCTGGTCACCCATCCACGGACCAACTGCGGCAAGCGTAGCTTAACCTGAACGATCGACCCGTGCGGCTGTTATTTTTTAGCCATGAGCCCCTTAACTTTAACCAGTTAAAAATATGCCGCTCAGATCAATCCTTTTAATAATTCTAGTAAATAAAATTAACCGTGTCGCTCACGTCTACTCGGTATTCAATAAGTGTAGCACCGCGGTAGTACACGTTTAGATTAAGGAATTTATGATCTAACTGACCTACAGGTGACTTACTGACTACGTGGGGCTGATTATGAAGTGATTAATTTATTTGTCTAGCACACCGACATAACTTTCCACCTTCAGAAAGAAAGATTCTAGATCAGAATCTTCAGTAGCCCCTTATCTTCTGTCTTGACTATCTGTCTCTCTTACCTGTCCTATGAGGGTGGTAAAAATTTACAAAGAGTTTAATGCTATAACATATATTAAAAATGTAAAAAAACTCCTGACACATATCTATGTATCTATAACCTATTCATTGAGGCCATTCCAATGAGCCCAAACACGATACCTCTGCTGTAAGTTGGTGAGGGAGTTGGGTATCCTGCAAATTCCAGGCGATGCTGCAGCATCAGTTCAAGGTTTCTATAATGTTATTCTAATATCATTGAAGTAACAGAATACCAAATTTCGACTCGATCAGACCTGTGGAAGATGCTCACATCCATTCATCAACTAGAAAAGAGCTGATAATCTTCAAACGGCTGAATAATCTTCTTGAATGAAGCTAGGACTCTCAATCAAGTCACCTTTTACACAAAAAAAAAAAACTAAATCAGTTCAGTCGTTTGGGAGCTACGATGCCACAGATAGACATACAGATACACACGTTAACTTATAACATCCCTCTACTTCCGTCGGGGGTTAAAAATAATAGCTGCCGCAGCTTCCTCAAATGCAAAATACCCTTTTCATTACCATTTATATTTTATACCTAACGTATGGTCTGCTAGTGATGGAAAATGTAGAAATATTAAGGCGAAAGCGCCAGGTAGCCCGCGAAATTAAAATTTTCTTACGTTTTTTGCAATTTGCAGGTCAGTATTAGGTTGTATGTTGTTGTTGTTGTTAAAATATGATTCGCGACCGTAAAAAATATGTATTTACAGAATTATAATAATTAAAGTCATCAATACAACTCTGTAAGAACAACTATTGAATGACTATTGCATGAAATCTTAACATTTCAGTATTATACTAACTTAGGGAATTGTATTACTGATTGTAATGATTATAATTCTGTAAATACATATTTGTTACGGTCGCGAATCATACTTTGATCAACATACACCCAGACACTGAGCTGCAAATTGCAAAAATCGTAAGAACATTTGAATTTCGCGGGCTACCTTAGCGCTTCCCCCTGAACACAAATTGATAAGAATCTAAATGGAATGTCTCTTTAGCATGAAATATGCTATCGTTCTTAACCCTCTGTAGGGGCTTGTAACATTTCTGTCACAGACTGATTCTCTGCCTACCAAAATTCAAATATTTTTTCAAACCAATTTTGTGTCAATGCAACTTATCTGTAACAAACCGATGTATCGACTTAGTTAAACATAAAAAATGTAGATGGCGATTATGCCGCGTAACGGCCGTTGTTTGTCGACTGATCAGGTGTAACTACCTACGTGGTTTTGAAAAATCAGTAAAAAATAGATAATCGTGATAAATACTGTGTGTTTTTGGAAAATATTTAAGGTAAGTACATGTACTTTGTGATGTAGTGTGGGTTTTTATGTAATTGAACACCTTCAATGAGTTTGACTTTCTGTCGTGTTTGTACCAGTAATGTCACATTGCCTAACGTGGGTAAGTTTTTCTTTGTGTAGAGGCTGATTCCAATTCATTTGTTTTCCTTTATAGAATGACTTTTCGACCTCTTCGGGATGGCGATATAGCCGAGATGTTGAATATTTACGGAGACAGTGAAGATGGCATGGAAGATGACGATGACAGTGTTGCAGATCCAGATTATCAAGGTGACAATGAGATGGCGCAAGTACAGTTTTCTAGCGATGAAAATGAAGATGCTGAAGTGAATATTGATGAGATCATTCATAGTTTAGAAACTAGTCAACCTGATCCATCTTCTTCTACAGCTGTGCCAACTGGATCGCAACCAACCCAATCAGTGGGATGTCCTGGAAAGCCACAAAAACTCAACCTGCGATGGAAGAAGAAAAGTCTGCTTTGGAATGAGCAACAGTTGCGTTTTCTAGGAAATGAAAACTTACCAACAGACATTTTAGAGCTTGACACGTCGATCCAGATTTTTTTTGTTATTGTTTCCCAAGGGTTTGATTGATTTTGTTACAACACAAACTAATTTATACAGTGTGAGTCTTTATAATGTGCACATATCGAAATGAGGGAATCTATGCTTAATTTTATCGACGGAAAAAATGTTAAAAAAAATCTAAATATTTATTAATATTTTTTATGGATTTTTAAAAAAAATTGTTTGCTTTTGTGACCCCAGTGTATACAAAACTGTGTAACTTTTAAACTAAACGATTTATCACGATGAAACAAACTCCATAATGTTTGGAAGTAATTAGGTGTCGTCATAAAATAAAAATTATGGAAAAAAAATAGCCATAATCAAATATAAACATTTTTTTTTGGCAAAAATCTGATTTTTTTTCATTAATTTTTACAAAAATTGTAAAATTTCTCAATAACATGCCCCCATCACCTTCTTTTTTTATAACTTTAAGTTATTCTTCATTGTATTAGGAACCTAACGGTAAAAATTGCATGTTTTTAACTCAACCCCAACATTTTTTATCAAATGTCAAAGAAAGGCCCAACGCATAGCTACGCACATTGTTTAGCAGGTAGATAAACTTTTTTTTGTTAACTTTGTTGTGAATGCGCGCGGGTCGTTTCAAAGATGGCACTCCGAACGCGGAATCGTATTGTTCTCATAAGGGTGGTTTGTTTGGGATGATAATTAATGCAAAAGAGTTCAATTGAAACCCATTTATTATTAAATACAAAATTTAATGCATCAGGTTCTCAAAATGTCCACCTCGTTGTTGTAAACACAAAGCCGCGCGAATTAGAATTTGGTGTGTCGCTCTCCTTATCATTTCGGGATCATTGCGAATATCATTCGCACAGTTTATTATGCGGTCACGCAAATCGGCCTCACTGTTGATGGGGGTACTGTAGACGCGTTGCTTCATGGTCCCCCATAGGAAATAATCAAGGGGCGTCAAATCGGGTGAACGCGCAGGCCACCCTACAGGTCCTTGCCGGCCGATCCATTTGTCATGATAATTTTCGTTTAAAAATCTTCTTACATTTGTAGCGTAATGGGCAGGACATCCGTCCATCTGAAGAAACATCCTTTGACGCACAGCCAGTGGGACATCTTCCAATAACTGAGGCATATCATCTCTCAATAGACTTAAAAATCTTTCACCAGTCAACGTTCTCGGCAATATGACTGGTCCAATCAACATGTTATCGATAAGACCAGCCCAAACATTTATCGAAAATCTTACTTGGAAAGTAGATGACGGTTTCAGTTTCGGGTTTTCACCTGCGCGGCACCATCTGTGTAAATTTCGACAGTTAGTAATACCGTCTCTAGTGAATGTCGCTTCGTCCATCCATAGTATTTTTCTTGGAAAGTTTGGGTTTGCTCTGGTTTTTCTTTGAATCCATGTGGACATCACACACCTTGGACGCCAGTCTACGTCTTCATGTAGATGTTGCACCCTTTGATAGTGATAAGGATGCAATCCTTCTTTCTTTAAAATACGCCACACTGATTTTTGGGATATTCCGTGACGAAGAGCCAGTCGTCTAGTACTTATGGATGGATCAGCAAACAAATCACTTAATACTGCTTGTTCAGTAGCCGCATCAATAATTACTTGAGGTGGCTCGCGACGATCTCTACTTGATCCAAGTCCAGTGATCGACAACCTTCTGTGAACTTCCTGGAAGTTTCGGGCAGATGGCACTGGTTGCCTGTTAGGATACGCAGCTATGTAAGCCGCGCGCGCAGCTCTGGCACTTCCTTGTCCCACTCCATAATAAAAATGTATGTCGGCGATGTGTGCCGGGGAAAATTCACTTAAACGCGGCATCATGTAGCAGCGAACGAAAGTTATGAAAGTCCAGCGAACGAAAGTACCGAAACACATGTAGCAGCGGCGAATAATTCGGAGCGACTGCCAGTCTGACATCTGTCATAATTCAAGTTCCTTTGGCTGGCCCTACCTCCCCGACCTGCGCACATTCAAAAGAAAGTTTATCTACCTGCTAAACAATAGCTATGCGTTGGGCCTTTCTTTGACAGTTGATAAAAAATGTTGGGGTTGAGTTAAAAACATGCAATTTTTACCGTTAGGTTCCTAATACAATGAAGAATAACTTAAAGTTATAAAAAAAGAAGGTGATGGGGGCATATTATTGAGAAATTTTACAATTTTTGTAAAAATTAATGAAAAAAAATCAGATTTTTGCCAAACAAAAATGTTTATTTTTAAATGTGGCTATTTTTTTTCCATAATTTTTATTTTATGACGACACCTAATTACTTCCAAACATTATAGAGTTTGTTTCATCGTGATAAATCGTTTAGTTTAAAAGTTACACAGTTTTGTATACACTGGGGTCACAAAAGCAAACAATTTTTTTTATAAATCCATAAAAAATATAAATAAATATTTAGATTTTTTTTAACATTTTTTCCGTCGATAAAATTAAGCATAGATTCCCTCATTTCGATATGTGCACATTATAAAGACTCACACTGTATATTGTGCAAAAGGATCCCAATAATAGTTGTCGGGTTTCCACAACAGACATTCAGCAATTTATTGGTATAGTGTATATCATGTCTTTGATTCATCTTCCTCGAGTTAGTTAGTTGCTCTTTGTTACAATAAACATAACAATTGTTTTAGACTATTTCACCTAAGTTAAGTTACCCTTTTGATGCAATGTGACATTTCTGTCACACTCCCTTTATTTCTGTTTATTTTACATAAATAAAAAAATTGAGATTTTTCCAGAAACACGTGTATTTTTATTACTTTCGATTAACATTTTCCACTACTTATTTTTAAAATTTGATATTTTGCGCTACAGAGGGTTAAATCGTTCGGCTGTCTATGAAGACAAACGTTCAGACCGTCTAAGGACGCAGTAATACAAAATGATTAGAAGCAACAACTGTTTGATGTAGAATTAATTATAGGACATAACATAAGCACAATGTTCTGGTTTATTTACCGTTTAGTTTGAGCTAGGTTATCTAAGCATCTTTTGCACTCAGAACTAATATTGTGTAACATCTGTATCGCGTAGGGTATCGGTCTGGATTTGCCGGATATATCCGCTTTTTGGCCTCCGGAATCTTCGACTTAAGGGGTTTTTATTTAGAAAATAAACAAAGTTAATAATTAAAAGTAAAATGTCCGGGCTTTTTAGGGTACTGTAAGTACCTGAAAAGGAAAAAAACGGAACCCTTATAGGATCACTCGTCTGTCTGTCTGTCTGTCCGTCTGTCACAGCCAATTTGCTCCGAATCTAATGGACCGATTGAGTTGTTTGATACATATATTAATTTCTGTGACCCAATCATGGACGTGTTAAGTAAATAAATTAATTTTGCGTATGGAGCCCACTTTTGGAGGGCAAATCAGAAAATTAAAAAAAAGTTTTGCAAACTATACCGTGTGACATATCAAATGAAAAAACTTACTGTGAGGACCTCGAATATATTTTTTTATAACTTTAAAATAAATAGTTTTAAAGTTATTTAAGAAAATAGACGAAAATTGACCATACCCTCCCTCCTTATCTCCAATACTACTGAGCAAAAATTTTTGAAAAGAATACAGAAAATAGTTCTATACTTATAGATTACCTACAGGAAACTTAAAAGAAGTCTATGGTCTTAAAATAACATTGTAAATCTATCAATATTGTGTGTACAAACTTACATTTGCTGTTGGAATGTATGGGAGCACATGTTTTTCAACTACAATGTTAAGTTTATTCTTGGGATAATTCACTCTCTTCTTTCTTCATCCCAACTACGGAACCCTTCATTATGCGTGGTCCGACACGCTTTTGGCCGGTTTTTTAAAAATGTCCGGCTTTTTGTCAGGACTTGTCTAATTTCGAAATAGTAGCCCTAGCCTGCGTAGGTAGTTCATGAATCATGATTTAATTATGTCTTGAAGTCTAGATAGATCAATCATTGCGACTTTTTGTATGCAGATAAGGGTGACATTTAATTGACATTCAGAGACCAAAATAAAAAGAACAGAATAATTAAGTAGGTAGGTAATAATAGTAAGCAAAAAATATTTAATTACATTTCGATGTGAAATTCGTTTTCTTTTTGGAATTTTTACATACAGGCTGTAAGGGACAGCCCTCCGCAAACTAACAGGGTGCATTCAGATCCTTATTTTGAATCATATTCCACCGGAAATATTCTCCTTCTAGCAAAATTTTCATTCTTTTTATCGTATTTTCAGTTACTATTCCTTTCTTTCAATGTAAAGTTACATTCTCTGTACACAGCACTTCATTTATGTAAATAAAACAACTAAAATAAAAAAATCAGCAAAGGATGTTGAAATACTCGGCGGCCGAAGGCTCGCTGCGCTGCCGTTCGCTACGCGCGTTTTGTCACGGTAACGATACATTGCGTGTGAGGTAATAAAACAAACCACGTTTTTTGGATTCCCATAACGTCCCTGAAATAATTTCATGTACCAGTGATCTTAGTATGATATACTGAATTCACCCCATCAGTCTGCGGAGGGCTGTCCCTTACAACCTGTACAAGGGATGTGTTTAAATACATATGTAAGTATAACGCGTTTTGTCAAAAGGTGCTGTACCTATTTATTCGTCTTCATATTTACTCCAATGAGCCCAAACACGATACCTCTGCTGTAAGCAAAGGTATCGTGTAATTGCGTAACACACTTACAGTAGGAATCGGTTACATTTTGACAGTTCAACATAATTCATTGCGTTATTTACGTTGTGGAGCAGACAGATTTTTCGAACAATATGAAGCAATGGATTAGCAATAAGCTTCAAAAGCATTCATATTCAGATTGATAGTGTGTTACGCAATTAGGGTACTGGAGTCTGAATTTGTCTCGATCGATGGTAATAGGCTCGCCCCATAATACATGGGACTTAAAAAACATAACTGGCGAAATGTGGGTGTTATGTTACTCAGAAACATGTTTTTTTAAATTATTATTTGTTCCTCCTCTCTTCTCTATGAAGTAAATCAAATATTTTGATATGAACTAATTAGCGATTGAACGGAAATTTACATGTCACAAAAGTACATAGGTAGATACGAGAAAAACAAAAGGTGTTAGAACTGCGTTTATTAAAGATGTCCTTTCTATGTCCTACATGACAACGATACAGCGATAACTAGTTAGAATTTCAAGGTGATTCTTTGCGTTCGCTGGGAAATTCAGTTTTTGTGACTAGCACTGAATATTCAAACCACGTATTTTATACAGTTCCTTTGTTTAGATTACATAACTATCAATGTTAGACTGATGCAGATACTTCGACATTTACTTAATATACTTTAACTAGACACGCAAAAAATTAATGGGTCTTTGTTCACCGACATCAGTGACATGCAAATCAGGTTTTTTTATAAGGTTTTTCCAATACTTTTAAGCTTGCTTTGTCCTATGTTTAAGTACAGCCCGGTTTCTAACTTCATGGCGGCTCGGAACATGAGGCGAGTCGCTGCGCAGTAACAAATTCACGTGTCAGCGGGGGTGAGGGGTGCGGTACTGCGCAGCGAGTAGCGCACTTCACAGCGGCCATAAAGTTTGACGCGTACTATAGGGGTTTTCCTACATGTATATAATAATGCCTGTCTTCTGGCAGCCACTGCGTGATGACGTCATCGCCGAGGGAAGCTTAGGAAACGCTGGCGTGATAATTTTGATGCGTTTACGAGAGATTGGCGGGAGAAGGCAATAGACATGGATCAGTGGAAAGTTATGGGCAGACCTTTACCCAGCAGTGGGACAATAAAGGTATCAGACCAAAAAAGATTTTTAAATGTCAGAGCAGTGGTGGCCCAGTGGTAACGGCCCCGACTTACGATTTGCAGGTCGTGGGTTCGAACCCAATTAGGCGCTTTACTTTGTGTTAATAACCTAACCTATCTTTTTTTTTTTGTTTCGGGGTGGAAAATCGTCAAGGATGTCCTCCGCCCTGGGGCGGGCGGTGGGGTCTGTCAGACTCTTACTGACTAAAAACCACCCCGGTGTTCCATCTCACACCTACGCCGAGGGTCGCGGGAACTTACGATCCTTCCGTAACCCCCGGCTGGTGCCGGCCCGCCACGGCGGTTTTTCTCCTCGTGTCGAGGGGGGAGTGAGGTATTTGACTCCCCCCGCGACGTCTAAGAGGGGCGCGCGTGGAACACTACGCGCCATCACCTCGGGTCTGACATATGGGGGGCGACGGACGTCCCCGAGTCCGTCGCCCCTGGAAACCTAACCTAACCTAATTTCATCACCACTGCTCTCAAAACGGTGAACGAAAACATAGTGAGGAAACATCAACATATACTAGAACCAAAAATTCGAAGACATGCGACATCTACCAACCCGCACTGGGCCCGCGTGGTAGATTACAGCCCACTCCCTCTTGAAGAGAGGAGGCCTGTGTCCCAGCAGTGGGAACATTATAGGCTGATTATGCTATCAAAGGTTACCCCTAAAGGCTTGGTGCATACGCTAGCAATTTGCGTAGGATAAAGGATATTACGAAGATTCACACACACACATGGACAGATGGTGTTAGTAAGTTAGCGTGGGTTGAAATATGTACAATTCATTACAATAATTGTAAGTAAGGTCCTCTCAAAGTCCACTACTTAATACTTTCAGTACTTACTGAGCCACTTCCATCAAAGGCCATCCATTTACATATAGTCTATATATTCCCATAATACCTACCTAATCAGATAAAATTTTGAATATCGTAGACGAGATATCTAAGGGTGGAATAGACTCGCCCCCTATTACACGGGACTTAAACATAACTGGCGAAATGTGGGTGTACTATAAGGTCAACTCTGCCTAACCCTTTGGGGAAACAAGGCGTGATGTAGTATGTATGTGTAAGACATAGGTACCTACTTGGATGATTGATTAATTATGGATTGACACAATTAGTTTAGTGAGATATCTACTTACAAAACTGCGATGCGATGCGAATCCGCATTTTTGTGTGGGAGCCCCAACTTTGCTAAAAAGCAGTCCAATCGAAATCGATTGGACTGCTTTTTAGCGTTTTCAGGATGGCTGGTTCAGAAAGACACCAGAACCACTCATACCTGACCTGCATATACCTACGACAATTATAAATGATTCTTATTCTTTTATTCATGACATATTTAAAAAAAAACTACGTACCTTCCATAAACAAGTATTCCTCGTCGTTAATCTTTTTCACCACAACCATATCGCTGTCAACCAGGATATCAACATCATTCAGAGCTACTGAGTCTTCTTCATAGTTTAGTAGGAGCCAGCGGAATGGCGCCTTAAAGTAGCCTTCTTTGCTTGCCTAAAAACAAAAGGTTATATGTAAACTAGTTACTTTCACAGTTACATATTGTACCTCTGACAGCAACCCAAGCAGCAACCTTATTACAATAGAATAAAGATCACTTTGATTTTGACAGTGATTCAAAATCAGAGTTACCTCTCGTTCATCTTTTGTTTTTTCTGAACCAAAAGAGAAGGATTTTGCGTAAGAGTACACCTACCTATTGCAAACATCATAATAACTTCCTGCCCGTATCGCAATTTATTTAGGCTCGTAAAACATCATTAGATAAAAAAAATATGTCGGACTTAGGATACCCACAGGCCTATAAAGATCCTAAGGCCATTGCCAAACTTTGCTTTTCTTTATTTAAAAAAAAAACTTCTAAGGTACACCCACGAACGTTACCGGTCGCCCACTTTCCACCCTTATTCCCTTAGTAATAAGGTTGAAAAGTGGTCGACCGGGAACGTTCGCCTACGTACTTACTTTGATCAGAAATTTATCCGTCTCAGGACATGCCAAATCAGCAAGAAACAAGACGTACTGCAAATGACACTCGGTTCTGTTGTACTGCAGCGAAGTGGCAGTACTGAAACCAATACTGCACATACTCCTGGCTAAGGATTTTAGTGCATCTGGAAAGGACAAACCAACTTATTTTTATAAACATAAAAGCCGGGGTGTCACTAACAAGGAAGATGAAGAAAGGCAGTATGGTACTGACTGGGTGAAGACTTCGGAAATCCGGGTCGAGTGGCGCTTAACATTATCAGCCTGTAATGTTCCCACTGCTGGGACACAGGCCTCCTCTCGGTGAAAGGGAGTGAGCCGTAATCCACCACGCGGGCCCAGTGCGGGTTGGTAGATCTATGTCACATGTCTTCAAATTTTCGGTTCTAGGACAGGCCAGCTAACAAGGCTGATTTAAAATCAGAATCTTGATGAAACTTTTAGAAAACATGGGATATTCGATGTTCGGTTCGATGCCAACGGCCTTGAGTGGATAGCTTGCGTGTTCTGTGCTGAACTCACGCAACGCTTCGTAAGTCCACCCAGTAATGGGACTCGCCCATCAAGGAGCGCTGTCCCAAAATAGACGCATTATTATTATACATAAAACAAAAGGTTAAAAACACGTTAAATACTAAAATATAAATAATTATCTTTAAAATGGTTAAGGTTTCATAAAAATACGCTTGATAGTTTTAGCGTGATTCTTAATTTTTTATCCGCGTTAGACATAAATTTACAAATTAATTACACTATGTAATTTAAACATTATCTAAAATATTTACATATGAAGTTATTAAGAAAATGCTCTAATTTAACATATATTTTTTCCAAATCATTAACACTACTCGTTTAGACGTCATCTTCAGTTTAAAATAATTAAAAGCCAAGGGTACCCCTACCCTAAGCTAGAGTAGTTTCCGCAAAGTGCACTTACGCTGACTCCAACACAAATGCGGTATCAGCAGAGACGTAGGCCTATTATCCAAAGTCACAAACGACATAATCATATCAATACTATGGTCCCCAAAACTTTTTAAAACAAATGAAAAACTTATCAGAAGTAATATTTTGACGTCCATTTTTCTTCGGGTTTTGGTGAAATAATCGTAAATGGATGAATACCTTGTAAGGAGAGGGTATTATATTGGCATTAGCATTTAATATGCAAGTAGGCTTTTTGTATGTAATGCGGTGGAGGTACAGTCGCGGTCAACAGTGATAACATTTTTGATTCCTATGATGTAAAAGACTGATCTTAAGCAATTTGAATTAATGATATGGACAACATGTTGGGTAAAGGATAGATAGATAGATAGATAAAACATTTATTCGGTACAAATAAATAATAAAAAAAATAAATAAAAAAAAAATAAAAAAATGTAAAAGGTAAATGTATCTGAAGAATTAACACAACCACGTTTAGCGATTTTACTCATTTTGTACTTAGAATGTTTATAAAATAGCCAAAAATAGAAACGCAACAAAATATCGTGTGGTTAGATCAAGCAATAAAACGTAATAAATGACTACAAACATTTAATTTCCTATGTGCCCTCAAAAACAAAATAATAAACTGCATTGTATGTACCTTGACCATAAACAGTGTATTTTTGTTTTTATTTTATTTTTATTTAAATTAACGTGATGGCGATATTTGATGATTATATTAGTAATCAGTAATGCCTAATTAATAAAAAAGTATATGCGGTTACTCTGTTGCGAAATTTTGTAAACTAGTGATTATTAATACAGGATGGCAGGAACATCGACGCGAATCCGGTTACCATGGATTCAGTACATGATTCTGGACCCCCCTGCGTTGAAATTTTTCATCGATTTTTTTTTTAAATTAGCTGTTCCATACATTTTGACCGCATAGGTTACAATCAATACAGGGTTATTTTAAATTGGCTATACTTAACTAAAATCCGTAGGATGCGATGGGTAACAGCGGACGTTGACCTCTCAAAATTTAGATATCGATACCTATCGCGTCTACGAAGTTTAGCTAGCCAATTAAAAATAACCCTGTATACTGTTTCTGCTTTTGGTTTTAGTCCTTTGCTTTTAAGTTAAATAAATATTCTATTAAACTTTTGTCAGTAACTGTACGCTGCTCTGGGATATCAAATTATACGCTGGCCCTGATGATACGTTATAGTCTATGATTATCTACCATAATGATTGTCATGCTCATTTATTAATCATCTAAGTAGCGGTGGGATACTCTTTTTATTTCCAAATACTCATTTAAAATATTTTTTTACAGAAACAACGATCTCTCTGTTGAAAATTTTGCCATAAGGGTTAGGCAGAGGTATACCTAAAGTAGATACACCCACATTTCACCAGTTATGTTTAAGTCCCATGAAATAGGGGGCGAGCCTATTGCTATCTACCGGGCTCAAATCCAGATTCCAGGCTGCTACTGAGTAATTCCAGATGGAAAAACCCAATAACACTTTGTCCGACCCGGGAATAGAACCCAGGACCTCATGCTCAGCAGTAGCGCTTGCGACCACTAGACCAACGAGGCAGCCACAAAGAAAAAATACACGATGATGAAAAATGTATTTTAGAATTATAAAACAAACAATATGTTGACAAATTATTGTTAACCACACAAATCGCGTATGGAATTCGATAGTAATCAAATTCAGTTGGACCGGTTTTTCGCATTTAATTAGAATAAGTAATTTAATAACACACACAAACAAACATAACATCACGCCTTGTAGACCCCCCCCCCCCCCTCCCGCCGTGTGGCCTGGTAATATATTTTACATATTAAATTACTTATTATATTATACATATTAAATTACATATGGCCGAGTAAATTGGCTGTGTGACATACAGACGGACAGCACGAAACGATAAGCGTTCCGATTCTATGTGCCATTTACTTCTTTCTTTTTGAAGTCGGTTATAAAGATGTCTCAAAGAATCTTCTTCCGTTGAGTGAGATGAGACCTCTAGAGAGAAATCTAGAAACAAATATTCCAAGACCCAGGTCCAGAGTCGAGAACTCCAAACAGCATGATCTAGATCTACGAAACTAGTGAAACTACTTTGTTTCCGAAAATTTTATTACAAAAATTTCATTTTATTAACTACAGAAGTTGTAACATCAGTCGCTCTTCTGCGGAAAAATTTAACATCGCGATTCAGAGAATGACGACATTTGCTCACTCAACGCCATCTATCGAATACAGTAGTTAACTCGAAACTCGCTCTGCATACAAGTTTGATTTAAACGTTGCGTTGTTGTGATTTAAACTAATAAATAATTATCCAACATTGCATTCTTTATCACTCAGAACACCACATCAATTATTATTAAGTACATTATCACCACTTTTTATTATAAGTGCTTTCAGCGCCACTAATCAACCACCAATGGAAAGCGATTTTATAACATTATAATGATTATCTTTACTTTTTTATTTAAGATAGGTTTGCTCTTGACTCTAGTCTAGGTCAGAGGTGACAGAGACAAAGTCGACTTCGTACTTTTCTTTTTTTCGAAGTTCGTACTTTTTGAAATATCACAGACACATTTACCTTTATGACGGTTATAACATAGCTTACATAATAATTATTATGGTTATCATCACATAAATTCATTAGTACCATTTGGAGACAATAGATATCGTTAAGGGGGAAGCGCCAAGGTAGCCCGCGAAATTCAAATTTTCTTACGATTTTTGCAATTTGCTGGTCAGTATTAAGTTATACGTTGATTAAAATATGATTCGCGGCCGTAACAAATATGTATTTACAGAATTATAATCATTAAAGTCATCAACACAACTCTCTAAGACCAAGTAAACCCCAAGAATTACTATTTCATGAAATCTTGACATTTGGGGATTATACTAACTTAACAAGTTTTATTACTGATTGTAATGATTATAATTCTGTAAATACATATTTGTTACGACCGCGAATCATATTTTCATCAACGTACAACTTAACACTGACCAGCAAATTGCAAAAAACGTAAGAAAATTTGAATTTCGCGGGCTACCTTAGCGCTTCCCCCTTAAGTGCACAGAACTGGTTACATGTATGTACCTACATTGCGTAATGAAAAGTTCTTCTTGATCACTTTAAATTCATTTAAACTTTTATAGATTGAAGCGATTGCGATGAAACAAAAACTAAATATAACTCCGAGATACACAGAATAGTTGAGTATACAAGTTAACCATATTGATTTCGTACTTTTTACGTGATACTTTAAAAAATCAATCTCTCACGACCAAACAGTCAAACCGATAACAGACATAAATTCCAAAAATGGTAGAAATGGCATCTGTTGATTCTTTAACACTCCAACAATTTTTTTTAGGAAATATTTTCAATGTACAGACCTCAAGTACTTAACGCCTCGTCTACAGATTTACTATAATATATGTACAGACACAGATAAGTATAGATAAACATTGAACAAGTTTCCTATGAAACAGGTTTTAAGCCAAATATGTCCGTAATAAGAGAATTAACAAACATAGGAAGATAAAACTGTCTAGAATGTTTAATTTAAGATTTATAATACTTTTCTGATCATTAGAGTCGAATGTTTGTCGAATACCAACAAGATCTTTAGATGATATTGATAATCATCAAACATTCTTTAGAGGAGCTTAAAGATATGGTAAACATCTGGAGAGACCTGTCTTTCAACCACTAAGCCATAGCTATACTTTTCTTCACTAATACTACTCTATGGATTCTCTGTCGTCTGAATTATAGGTTTATAATTTTCCTTTATTTCATTAAATACATAAGTACCTTTAACTTGCATTTTTAATTTATATAAATACTGGATTTCGAAAAGAATACAGTACTTAAGAGCGTTTACTACGTATGGCATTTCATACAAACTTTCAAGTCCTTGCTTTTCGAAATGAATGAAACTTCATACGCATAAGCAGGATATATAGGTGTAAAAAGTTAGGTAAGAACATTTTCGAAGTGTCTTATTTAAAAAAAGGATAATTGGAAATCTCTGTTTCTATGGACAATTTAAAATCGGTCGAATTTAGGTGTAACACTATTTTTCGAAATTGTTCTTTTTAGACCTATGTACCCGGCTTATGCGTATGAAGTGAAAATCTAGTATAACTCGAAAACTATAAGATTTTGCGGAACATAATTATGTTTTGCTATTTTGGGAGGGCTTGACCAAAGCTATCACCATCTACAATATGTCGGTCGATTTCTGGGACACCCTGTATATTACCTTTCAGTTTATAGGGAAGTACCTACCTTACATAGCTGCAGTAGGTAAGCGACTTGTAGAACACGTCATACCGCAAATAGTTTCCTACAGAAATCTAGATACATTTCCAGTCCTAGTTAAGTGATTAGTAGATTCTTTAGCATTTATCTCAGCGAAGTATTTAGTCTGCCATCAAAGCAATGCGCAGTCATGGAATATACATATCTATATCTAATGGATATATAATTATAGCTATACCTCATACTTGCTTAAGTTTTTATGATTAATTATTTGTAATAAATGTTGGTCGCATTTACCTATTCGGAATATCTTTGTTTGTGTTTCTCCCGTCCAACAGATACCTACGAATATTTTTAATAATTATGTCCTTTCTTCTTCACAATAATGTCTTTAAATCCTGCCTCTCGTTCGTTTATATTTAATTTAATGACTTTTATATTCCTTCAACATCCGTCTTGAGTAAGCATGGTGCTCAAAGCTCGTGCGTTCTCTGCATGAAAAGAGGCATTTGCCCAGCAGTGGGACCATAATAGGCTTGTATCAATTCACTAACTTTTAAATTAAACTTGGTCCACTTATGGTTTGTGTTTAACGTCTGTCCATATCTTAATACAACTTTCTTTTTTTCTCTAGCTTCGTCATCAAAAGGCACGAAAGGATCATTGCAATAAGGTTCAGCAAGAGTCCATTTATTTACATAATTAAAACACATACTTTCCTTCCAAACTACCAAGAAAGAATGAGGATAAAACCAGATTCATTAATAAAAGTTCCATCATTAACAATTATTATTTTCAAAACAAGTAGACCACGGCGACCATGACCCAAAACCCTTTGAGGATAAATAACGTAAAGTTGACGCGCCAAAAATGAATCAGCCATCTTTAATTCTTCGAACTCAATACACTACGTTTATTTCGTAGTACTACGATGTTTTTATAGTAATTTGTATTTTAATATAAAGAATATAAAGTTGAAAGTTGTGCAGTAGTTTGTTGCTACAAATTGGTTCGCGGAACGTGACGATCGCCAGCACCCTAATTGCGTAACACACTATCAATCAGAACTTGAATGACTTTAAAGCGTATTGCTAATCCATTGCTTCATGGGTATGTTCGAAAAAATTGTTTGCTCAACAACGTAAATAACGCAATGAATGTTGTTTAACTGTCAAAATGAAACCGATTCGATGTGTTTGTTTTGTGATAGTTGGTGTGTCTTAGTTCTGGCACGATTTTCGTGATTGAGGTTCACTCCTGTACACCTACGACAGCTGTATATTTCCTACGGCAGTTGCAAACTTCAGTCAACGTCTTCTCACCAATGAATGAATCATTGCTTTTGTGACTTAATATTCGACACACTTCAACTTCAATGTCCAACTTCGGGAGTAATTCCATGTTTACGTCATGTAATCGACCTCTGAGTTTAATGAATCACCGGCATAGCAAAAATGAATGGCTCATTATTACGAAATGAAGAGTTTACAACACAACAACAAAAAAAAAGAAACTCAAAATAAACAAAAGACTAACCATTCTTCCAAACTCTTCAAAAAAAGAATGCCAAATAAATTATCCAGCTTTTGTTTTACAAAGCACGCGTGTCCTTAGTTACAGCAACTACATAGGTACCTACAGTATCCCTTGAATGCCCACGATTGCATTCTCGAATGTGTGTCAAGAACATGCGTCCTGTCCATTGGCCCATAAGTCATATTCCTCAGTAATAAGCATGCAAGGGTTTTCTCGGAAAGGCCGTATGAATGACTTACTACTTATTGCTCTTAATTACATACATTCATCTATGTTTATTATTATTAGTAACGAGTGTTATATTTTATGATTCTTTATGATAAAGTTGGTAAGTGTGTTTATGATAATAGGACCTATGGCTCATGGTTTTCGTAAATTGGAAGTGACCATTTAATTTGCTGCCAAATGGTCATTAGGTATCTGGGCCTGTCGTATCTTGGTGTGAACATGTTAATTGTAAAACCATTTGTCCGGGTGGTCATGAGAATATCAATGACAGTCGTTACGGGTATAGTCAAAAGCTGTATATTCGAACAGCAGCCAGAGACAACCAAAGAATATTTTATTATTGTTATTGAGAGCTGATGAGAGTCGCTTCAGCTGAGTTAGTATTTTTTCAGTGAAATCTGGTCCGACTTCAAACATTGAATAATGAATTCTTTGCCTCTTAAAAACGCTAGGGCGTACAGTCACGAGTACTTAGTTAAAGAACGGC
This sequence comes from Fissipunctia ypsillon, assembly GCA_947568875.1. NCBI lineage: Eukaryota > Metazoa > Arthropoda > Insecta > Lepidoptera > Noctuidae > Fissipunctia > Fissipunctia ypsillon. Next base: position 4,357,830 of record OX387659.1, on the reverse strand, counting down.
TAGACAGATATCGATAGAGACTGATAACGCTATTATATTAAATTAATGCCTTTTTGCTATCGCTATTAGTAATGCCTGTTAATATGACAGTGTCCATTTATTAGGATTCATTATGTGTAAAAATTTTGCTGTTTTATTTATTTAAAATCGGTATCGTTTATGACGGTCATATTTTCATCCCATCTTTGAGACAAAAGGATTGGCAAGCAGAACGATTAGTTATCGATAAAGATGAGATATAGAGATAATGAATAAATAAGATGATTGATGGATATACTCGCACATACCAAATAAATATAGTGTCTGCCTTGTTGGCATAGTGCTAGCAAGTGCTACTGCTGAGCACGAGGTCCTGGGTTCGATTCCCAGGTCGGGCAAAGTGATATTATGTCTTTCTATTAAGAATTTCTCAGTAACAGCCCGGTGTCTGGATTTGTGTCCGGTTCATGGCACTAGGCTCGTCCCCTATTACATATGGGACTTAAACATAACTGGCGAAATGTGGGTATACTGTAGATACACCCCTGCCAAACCCTTCGGGGATTACAGGCGTGATGTTATGTTATATATATGATATCTACTTCAGAACTTTATACGTATATAGAAAAGTATGTCACGAAATTAACATAATATACTACCTGACCTGACCCAATCTTCAAACCGCGTGGTTTTCCTTACACGAATTGGCAACACGACTTCATATCCATAGGCCCAATACATTCAAGGGATTTTCGCCTTTACGTTGCTCAAGTTGCGTTCTAAAATAGCGCGAAGATTGATGCTTTTGTGGTGGTGTGTATTATGTATTATTAACTCTGCGTCAATTATACGGTTTGTCTGTTACGCCTGTTATCTATTGAACGTTTATGCTCAAAAGCTGTTATTACTGTAATTCTATTAATTGTAATTAATGCCAATCTGGTAATGATATCGTGGGGTATTTCTAGCATTCACTTGCTGTATGTAATTATGACTTTGGCATTGCATTGTTTTGTACATACATCTTTAGAATCTGTCTACTTACAGGTACCTAATTATAGTAGAAGGAGCTCGTACAGTTTACTTGCCTTTATAATGTCAGGTTATTTGTGAAACATAACATGAAATATACACAAATGTACAAATTAATGCAACGTAAGGGCTCAGACTGGCGCGACGCACCAGTACGAGCCTTAATACAAAAACGAGGCGATTTTCTTTCTACGTGTGTTACAATTTTTTTTTGTTTCACGAATCTAATAATAATAATATTTTCCCAGCGTAACAGTGGATCCAGCCAAGTTATGATTTTGCCAAACATACACGAGCTCAGTAAATTTTTCAGGTCTCGAATTAACGGGCAAAAGAAATTGATGTGAAATGAAACTTATCTCAAGGACTTTTTATATCTTAGTTGGTGAACCCCCACAGGTTTATTGCAGAGATAGTATTTATTTTCTAAGAAAATCTACGTGTCAAAAACCTGACACTGCGCAGGTAGTCAGGTACTTTACATCTCATAGGGATTTTGTTTACGTTTTTACACCATGACGATTAAGTCATCACCCGTCGATTCCAGTCAATGACTGATGATCGTAGCCTCGTAGGCGGATCTAGTGCGCATACGCATGACTAACGTAGCTCAGGAATTAATATATTAGTAATGCGGTAACAAAGAAATTGGCCGAACATGGCTTGTTGCTATTCTAATGTTATTTATGAGTCAGTATGGTGTATGTATGGGAACGGTGGTGGATGACTGCGCAAGAGATAGCCATGGCGCCAGTGTAGGATGAATGATGAGTCATCGTGGGTTTTAGTTGATCAGAGTCTGACACAGCTTCGTCTTTTCTAGGACGAATTTTCCAGGGGGGGATTTATTTTTAACCGACTTCAAAAAAATGAGGAGGTTCTCAGTTCGTCGGAATCTTTTTTTTATGTGTTCCCCGATTATTTGAAATTTCTTTTTTTTTCTTTTAAAGCATATACTTTTCAAGTGGTCCCATTGTCAGCAGGTCAGGATCTGATGATGGGATCCTGAAGAAATCGAAGGAACTCTTCAATTATTATAGGCACACCTATAGCGATTTGGGTATTTTTATAGTAACTTGTCCATTTGCTCTCGGAAAGCACCATTTGGTGAAGTGAAACTGATGGTGAAGACCATAGATGGTAAGATGGCCACCGGAACTACTCAATAATAAGTATTTCACGGGTTGCTATTCGATTACTTTAAAATGGTTGCTAAGCAAATTATGCTCGTCACAATGCATATATGGTGAAGTGGAGCTGGTGAAGTACCAGGAGAACAACAACAATTAACGTCCCTGCATCGGGAAAAACAATATTTTGTAAAAGGTGATGAGCAGTTGTCATTAGGCTATTGTAACTTAGATAAATTACAAGCCGATCCACTAAAAAGTGAAAAAACTTTAAAAAAAAATAACCGACTTCCAAAAAAAAAACTACAAAGTGAAAAATAACTTTAATTTCGAAAGTCGGTGGCAAAAACCTAAAATACAGATCCAAAGACACCAACTTCCGAAATTAAGCTTAGCACTTTGTAGTGTTTTTTTTTTTTGGAAGTCGGGTGTATTTTTTTTTTTGCAAAAAATCTTTATTTATTAAACTTTGTGCAGTACAAAGGTACAAAGGTGGAATTAATGCCTCAGGCATTCTCTACCAAGACTGGTGGAGAGATAAACACGGCAGTGGTATTGTTTGTGAGTGAAAAACAAAAAAAAAAAATATAAAAAGGTTGATGTGGGATATTCACCTATCTCAAGCTAAAGACACTAGTGATTAAGACACCTATTTGTATGATCAGGCACACTGCTATTCTCGTAGGTAGGTACTATGCGCATGATTATGACGTATGACAAGATTTGCAAATCAGCAAGTGAGCACTAGCATGGTCATTCATAGAGACTCTTTTAATAGTACTTTGTAGAAACAAGTAGTATAGGTATATATGTGTGTAAGTACCTTAGCGGTACTTATCGATACTAAAAAAAGTTATTTCGCGAAACTCAAACGTCAAGATTTATAATGATTCAGCTTGATAGTAGGTAATCGTATTGTAAGGTGTGATTTTATTATCATATTCATTTGGCAAGGGATTACCTTTGTAGGGAAGTCATTCTTCCGTATGCGTGTCTATCAATGGACTGTTTATAAACTATGACTTAATAACGTGGTTACACTACGTCTACTATGGGTACAGACTAATAATAAATAGATTATTTTGCAGACAGAACAAAGACGGATTGAAATATAATGATGATTTTAAAACGAAGTTCCTTACCACACGTCATCTCTCTCTGCCTACTTGGTAAATGAATATATAAAACCGGCCAAGTGCGTGTCGGATCACGCACAATGAAGGGTTCCGTACTTAGGATGAATTTATCCCAAGAACTAAATGCAAATGTAAGTTGGTCGACGGTAGACTATTACTCGTTAATTTGTAAAGCGTATTGAGCTGTAATAGTTTTCCTTTTACCTTCATTATCTCGTACTACTCCCGTGAATTTTTTCACCTATCCCAAATCAACCATTCACCTGGAGGGGGGGGGGGGGGGGGCACTTGACTCTAATTAAAAGTAACACTTTAAAGCTTAATATTTATTTCGCAAACGGGTCCCTGAATCGAGAAATGGTTTTCACACACCCGCAGTATTTTTGAACGGTCTATCCAACGACACCCCATACCATGGGATAGACGAGACAAAAAATCATCCCCACTTTACGTGTAGGGGAGGTTAGTACCTACCTACCCATTGTTTTTTCTCAAGATTTTATTTTACCACTTTGTCGGCGTGATTAATAAATGTATACTGATGACAAATTATAGCTTACTAGTTAGTACTAATACGAGTCTCTGCGCTAAGCCGCGGACAGGCACAGACAGTCGCACGGACATGGCGAAACTATAAGGGTTCCTTGTTGACTACGGAACCCTAAAAAGTGTAACATTTGTAACAGTGTCAAAATGATACAGTTTTTTGTTCTAGCTTTCATTCCCCAAGTGTGCAAAATCGAAAGGAACTTCGTTTCAACCGGCGGCGCTCCACACTTTCTTGCACAATCTGGACAATGGATTATGAAGGAAATTCCTAATCCTTTGTTTCATATGTTTGAGAAATTCGTCTGCTCGAGAACGTAAATAACGCAATGAATGTTGTCGAATTGTCAAAATGAAAGACATTGCAGAATCTTTCCAATGTTGTGCAGGAGAAAATATAATTTAGGCTAGTGCTAATAGATGATTTCAGATTAACTAGTACATACTATTGAGAAAGTTATTAAAAAAATTTAAATTGTAGCACAAACTGCACTTTATGTGTGGGTGTTAAAGTTATTATTTCAAAAACACATATTTGTATACATGTTTGGAAACTAAATCGCGAACGCAGTTTACCTAAATAAATTCCTTCTGCAGATGACAAGAAAGCATGCTGTGAAACCAAATTACTAGTCGCTTTAAATACGTTACTTACCTATACTACATAAAAGATAGCTTGATCTCTGCGACATATTATGTCAAACTGACATTCCTAGGGTTGTCAGGGGTACTCCCTTTCTTCTCCTAAAATTGTTTGTCCGAAAATCATTATCCATAACACGTTTGCTATAAACTTCAGTAACCATAATGTTCAAAATCCCGAAATTTTGTTTAACATAATTATCTTTAGTTCTAAAAGTATTCTGTCATAATATCGAGTACTATAATAATTGAATCCCCTAATTTTACATGACCTAAAGTCATATGTCCTAAGTATTGTGTTATATAATGTGTATTATTCCGAATGTTCATTTATAATATTTTTTTTAGTCCTAAAACATTAGCTAAAAATTAGGTTCGCAGAAACGAATCGCTGTAAATCCGACTCCACGCAATCTTGTCTGCTCTACCCCTAGAGTGTAATTTAAAATCGCGTAGGCGCGGAGGGGCGAGGCGGCCCGCGAGTTGAGGAGCAGGTGGTTGTAACACTCGCCGCCGCGGCTGAGGCTGGCCGGCGAAGCCGGCCAGCAAGCCGAAGCTGCGGTGGTGAGCGTTAAATCCATCTGCGACGATAAACTCGCGTGGGACCGCCGGAGCCCCGCAGCGCCGGAGCCGTGACAGAAACCATGCCTGCTGCATGTTGCATGCTTGCTTGCATGCTTGCTTGCATGCTTGCTTGCATGCTTGCTTGCATGCTTGCTTGCATGCTTGCTTGCATGCTTGCTTGCATGCTTGCTTGCATGCTTGCTTGCATGCTTGCTTGCATGCTTGCTTGCATGCTTGCTTGCATGCTGCATGTTTGCTTGCATGCTGCATGCTGCGTGCTTGCTTGCATGCTGCATGCTGCGTGCTTGCTTGCATGCTGCATGCTGCGTGCTTGCTTGCATGCTGCATGCTGCATGCTGCGTGCTTGCTTGCATGCTGCATGCTGCGTGCTTGCTTGCATGCTGCATGCTGCGTGCTTGCTTGCATGCTGCATGCTGCGTGCTTGCTTGCATGCTGCATGCTGCGTGCTTGCTTGCATGCTGCATGCTGCGTGCTTGCTTGCATGCTGCATGCTGCGTGCTTGCTTGCTTACAAAAACCACATGTTCACAATCAACTGCTTTATTGAGTAGTCTTAATTAAAATGACTAATTTTAATTCGTAGACAGATTCTAAGCTAATTTTATATTAGCTGCGATTGCCTTCAAAAAATCACATTTGAATTTAGGACTTATAACTTTTATTGGAAACGATTTTATGTCTTTTGTATATTATTGATTGTAATATTTATGACAAACTGATTTAGGAAATATTATATTTAGGGATTTCAATTTTATGGCATGTGATATTATGTGATATTAAGTTCGGGTAAGTTATCATTCGGACAAATGATGATTAGGACAAAAAAAGTTATGGCACTTTAAATTATGGATAAAAAAGTTAGGTGACACAATAGAGAACCGTTGTCAGGATATAAAAAATTGTCGATAGAAATTATCGACGTTTCTTACTATTATCGATGCTAATGTAACACATTTTTTTTTTTTTATTAAATTTAATTACAAACGTTAGTAAATTAAACGACTATTTTAATATGAAATACATTTATTCTCTTAAAGGAGTACACCCCAAATCCATGTCTCAATCAGTTTCTGAATCGCTAGAGCAATCTTGTAAAATCATAAACTCTTGTTCGTAAATAACGCGGCGTGTCTTCTCCCGAAACCCAAGGATGGGACGTTGACGGATGGAATGTTACATGAGTACATGAGAAATTTATTATATTTTATTTACTCACTATTATTTTAGATCAAATATGTACAAATGTAAATAATGTAATGTGTAATGTAATAATGTATCTTAAAATATACAATAAAATAAAAACATAAATTAATTTTAAATTAAGTTTTATTTAAAATATCGATAGTTTATAGTTTGTGGTCACGATGATTCATCGCCCATCACTAATTAGGTCGGCATGCCTATAAAGTATGACATTGACAGGTAGGTACTGTCTGTACTATTATAAAATTCAGGACTTCATAGGCGTGATTTTACTGACAGCTGTCGCAGAGATCAAGCTATCTTTTATGAAGTATATTTACCTTAGTTAGTGTGTGGGTGTACCATAATAGGTACACCTCTACCTAATCCTTCGGGGAAACAAGGCGTGATGTTATGTTACTTACCTAGTTCGACAGATTGTGGTTGCTATGCAACACAATAATTTAAAATTTAAAGAAAAATAATTATTTTGCCTGTGTTATCAAAAGTGCTTACCTACCTACTTTTCATGTATGTAGAGTCACCGCGGGGTGAAAACAATTAAGATTAGCACGTAGCAAAGAATTCTGCAAATTGGGCACCTATTATCATCAGTAAAAAATGGCTAGAATTGAATCGAACTTCAAATATTTCCCATTTTGATTTCGTAAAAATAGTACTGAACCAAATAATACTGCCAAGTGACTGCGGCCAACTTGGATCTTGGCGGTTGGTCACAGCTCTAACCTAACCTAACCCATTTGGTCGGGGTGCCCCTGGCTTAGTTACTGCGATCATTTCGGCTCGGTCGCAGTAACTAAGCCTTTTTTTTTTTTTTTTGTGGATGGGAAATCATTAAATGACTTCTCCCGCTCTGGGCGGAGCGGGAGGGCGTGTCAGACTTTTACTGACTAAAACCCACCCGTGTTCCTTCTGTTGCCTGTGCCGGGGCCACGGTAACTCTTTCGAACATCCCGCAACCCTAGCTGGCATCGGCCCTAGCGGACCCCGTCAATAGTGCTGACATCTCTTTGAGGCGCGCGTGGAACACGACGCGCCGTCGACTCGGGCCTGGTCCTTACCGGACGGCGAGCTACCCATTGCTCGCCGTCCGCAAGCCCGCGCCTACGGTGGCCGGGAATCGGCTGCCGATTCCCGACGCCCAGGGCGTCTCCTGCGGCGACTAGGGGCGTGAGGGTGCAAAGCTTGCCTCTCCCTCACGCGTCCCGCCTCCTCCTTCACGAGCATTACTGCTTCGCAGAAGGAGGTAATGGCTTCCCATGCACTCTCGCTCCGTACCATGGCCTGGACCAGGGCCGGACGCGAGAGATCGCCGCCGCCGATCGCTTCCGCGAGGACACGGCGGTGCTCCGCCCAAGCCGGGCAGACCTCCACCGTATGCTCCACCGTGTCCTCCGGGCGATCCACACAGTGGTGACACCCGGGCGTTTCCTCCCGCCTTATCCGGAACAGGTACCTCCCGAAGCACCCGTGTCCGGTGAGGACCTGCGTCAGGCGGAAGGTGAGGACGCCGTGGCGCCTCTCCAGCCACTCCTCAAAGAGGGGACTTATCGCCGCAATTGTGGCGTGCCCAGCAGTAACTAAGCCTGCCCTTTTTTTTTGGAAGGGAACGTGTTAGACTTTTACTGACTAAAACCCACCCGTGTTCCTTCAGTTGCCTGTGCCGGGGCCACGATAACTAAGCCAGCCCTAGCTTAGTTACTGCAACCAACGATGAGAAAAGCCACGGAAGTTAAAAAGACGCTCATTTGTTAAAAACAGTGTGCCTCATTAGAAACCTAAATTGTTTTAAGAGGTTCATTAATTTAAAAAAGCGTAAGTACCTACATCATTAGAAGGAAAATAAGTTTTTAGAGGACCAGTTAAATAACTCCCATAATAAATAATCCAACATCTACAATTTACTTGTTTCATTTACATTTGGTTGTTAGTAAAAAGCTCGATTGGAACTTAACAAGTATATTCCATTTTGCAACAAAACCACATTCGTCTGAATCATGATCAAAGTGCCAATGATCCATTTATTGCAAAATGAATTCACTGGAATCATAACTTATAGTATATACGAGTACCTATAGCCATCACAAAAACCTGTTGCCGCATAATTGTTGGACTAAAATTTTGATTAAAGTCTCCATCCAGTTGGTGATTTTTATGTGAAAAAATATTAGCTTCTTAGTCAACATAAACTCGCAATACTTCTACGACTAAGTTTCAAGAAGGTAGCTGCGATGCTGGTAAGTCACTTAACGTTTAGGATACAAGATACAATAAACTTTTGAGAAAGATTTGCATTGAGTACTTTGCAGTTAACGAAAATGCCTTCATTAACAGCCGAATTTGTTTGCAATGTTTTCAGAAAGTAACAACAGTAAGGATATTAAACAAGAGCCATCAAAACTTAGTTATTTAACGTTGTTATAAATCTGAAAAACTCTGATCTCTCTCCCGTCATGTACACGATGTATGAGAGTGAGGGAAGAGAGAATGCACCTGTGTCTGCGCACACACTTGTGCACTATAATATCTCCAGCACCGATGGTTAGTCCCCGCTAAGGGCTTGTACACAAAACTGCGATGCGACGTCGCATCGCAGTTTTGTGTATAAGCCCTAAGACTGACCGCCATGGCGAAATTCGGTCTGGAGGACCTGAAATTATAATTTTGAAAGTTATTAAAATTTTACTCTTTTATTCATAATATCAAGTAAATCACCAAACGGGACACACCCACGACTGCCAATACTTGATGGCAATGACCGATTTCGCCATAGCCATCTTCGTCAAAAACCAGTTCACAAAATATCATTAATGGTTTCCTATTTCGTAAATTGTCCATTAATCGTTAACCTGTTTTATGTTGTTTTAAAAAATATTTAAAAATGTGTTTAAAGAGAAATATATAATTATAACATAACATAAACATAAATATGTATTTGTATATATATGTCTATAAATAATAAAAGTAATTATGCTTGTAATAAATTCTATTTTATAATAATAAATTGTGTTTTCAATTCAAAAATCGAATAATTCGTTTATACCGCGTGCCGCGAGCGCGGCGCGAAGCGTATCGTCGGTGTGCGGCAGAGCGGGGGGCCCCGCGCACCCCTCACCCGTCCGCGTCTGCTTCACCCCCTCAATAACTACGTGCCCCCGATCCCATTTCACCTTAAGAGTAAGTTTTTTAATACCCACCTACTCTTATGTAACATAACTTAACATCTCGCCTGTAATCCCTGACGAGTTATGGCAGAGTGCCTATAGTACAAACACATTTCGCCAGTTATGTTTAAGTCCATTGCAAACTATAGTTTTATATAAATTAGAAGCATTTTTTCAATTTTGTAAATGTGAGTACCATGGAGCGGTTTGATGTTATGATGTAGGTATGTTGACTTGAAAGAGTATGGTAGTTGAGAGTATGTCATGCTCACTTAAATGTCTCGCTGATGGTGGCGCGTGTGTTGGATCATTCGGTTCCCTACAAAATGGTTGAGCTGGATGGTGCTGCTGACCCACGCGTCATGTCCGTGAACGGGCGCCGTCAGTGGAGACTGATCATCTCTTAACGGCCAGGGCTTATTTTTAATCTTATATTTTGAATTGTTTTTAATTATTTATTTTTTACATTGTTCTCACATATAGAAGCAACAAGAACAATGTACCCAGGATTTTGTAATAACTTTGATTTAAAAGAGTGTCTATGGAGTTTCTTGCCCATTCTTCTCCATAGAGATCTACGTTTTGGAATGGGCGACTAGCTTCAATTTTCTGACTAACTGACTGATTCTTTAACCATTCAAAAGTGCCTGTAATTGGTTTAATTGAAATAAATGCTTTGAGTTTGAGTTTGTCCCATGTAAGCCTAGGCGATAGGGCGAGCCTATTGCCACCAACCGGGCACAAATCCAGACTACTGAGAAATTCCTAATGGATCTCTGTAATGCAGTGAAAAGGTGGTTAATTATCCAGCTGTAACTGACTGACTATATAGTTTTGAAATGACGCTGTAATTCAGTAAAGTCCGCTTTTGAAGAATAGATCGGTTTCAAAATAAAAATATGCAAAGATATGACGAATTTTTGTCATTCAAGATATTATTATACGATTCATCATCGTTCTCCTGTCCTTATCCCAATTTATTTGACACGAGTTGGCGCAACATGTCTCTTTCTTCCACACTTCTCCATTAGTCGTCATCTCGGTAGTCACCCCCTTTGTAGCCATATCATCTTTCACACAGTCCATCCATCGTCTCTCAGTTCTTCCCCTACTCGTATAGCCATCCACATTCATACTCAAAACTTTCCTCACGACATTTTTCTCATTCCTCCGCATCACCATGACAACCAATTTCCGCACAACTTTCCAGTCACAGTTGCCACTTTCAGACTTCCTCTTATGTACTCATTTCTTCTTCTATCCATGTAACACCACACATCCCTCTAAGCATTCTCGTCTCAGCTGCATGCAATTGCCTTTCATTCATCCCTTTTGTGGCCCAACATTCTGATCCATACAAGCAAGTGACAGCTGACCATTGTTTTATATGTACATATATCTTCCCCTTAAGTTTAACGTGACCTACCGCCATTTCATCATCTACTTCGCCATCGCTTTGCACGAGTGAACCGAAATACAGAAAGTCGGAGCAGATGGGAGAAGCGCACCAGCAAGGGCTATGGCTCCAGAACTGGAGAGACCGCTGGAATCACAAAACATATATTCAGTTTTGGTTCAGCTGATTTTCAAGCCAATATTCTCCAGCTTCTGTTGCCATTTCTCCAATCTGCTCTGGATCTCAGGTTAATCTTCACCGACAAGAACAATGTCATCGGCAAACAGCACGCACCAGGGTGCCTCTTCCTGTATGTTCGACGAAGATATACTTTTTTTATTTGAGATAGGTTTGCTCTTGACTCTAGTCTAGGTCAGAGATGACAGAGAGTAAGTCGACGATGGAGCGAGCTTACCCAGAAGAAGCCTGTTCACTCTCACTTTGAAGAGATCGGGGTTGTGTGCGTTCGGAAACACAGACGCAGGCAGAGAGTTCCACTGCTTTGCTGTGCGCATCACAAAATACATTCAGTTACATGTCATACAGTTTTTGAGCACACTCACTGAAGTATAATCTGTAGAAGACCGACAAGCGATACGTTAGTATTAAGAAGGAAAATGGTAAGCCAAAACAGTCAGGGATAAAAGAATCCTTATAGCAAGAATATAGTCAAGGTAGAGCGCAAACATGGCGGCTAGTGAAGATAGCAACATCATCTATGTATAATTTTCTCTTAATTTCAGTATTAGATACAGGCCTGTTCATCGGTCGAAGATTGAGCTACACTTGCCGCGGTCGGTCCGTGGATGGGTAACTATCCATTACATACCGAGACCCCTCCGTGCCTCTGTTGGTCCCGGCTGACATTCGTGGAACTTTGACAGTCATTAGTACGGGTAGTCCGGTAAGCCCAAAAGTCTGACAGCCAGTCTTACCAAGGGGTATCGTGTTACCCAGTAACTAGGTTGTGGAGGTAAGATAGGCAGTCGCTCAATGGAAAATACTGGTATTCAGCTGCGTCCGGTTAGACTGGAAGCCGACCTCAACGTAGTTGGGAAAAGGCAGGCAGATTGATTCTGATACAGGCCCACTTTTGGAAAATATCTCCTCTCTGTTTATATGAATATGACAAATCTAATCTGAACAACTAAACCTACATAATAAATCCACGATGCAGTGTCTTAAAATAGCAATGATCATAATAACAGCTAGCAGAATAAAACTTATGTAATCAAGCACACGAGCCACATGACTTATTGTGTTTTAATTTGTCCTGCGATGTTCGTTGAGTACATAATTACCTTATGTGTTTATGAAATTCTTCTTATAAAAGATTACCTGTTAGATTGTCTAGCCACGTGAATGTAATATATTGTTTACTAGATGAGCCCCGTGACTTCGTTTGCGTGGATGACGTAAGATGCACAGTATACTAAAATAACATAAAACGCCCTCGTCCCCCGACCCGTCGCCAACCGTCGCGTTGCATCGCCCGCCCGCGTTATTACTTCGTTTTCGCTAAGTGTTCTTTCTGACTTTTTTCTTTTTGCTCGACTCGCGAGGGTTGTAGCGTGTGGTTAAATAGCCTATAACTATCCTCGAGAGATGGGCTACCAAATGCAAATGCAAAAATAATTTTTCAAATCCAACTTTTTAATCATAATTTCATGGGTTTTAATTTTTTGCGCGGAACCCTAATTATTTTTCTAGAACAAAAATAGCCTAAGTTACTCCCCGTAACGTTAGCTATCGCCAGGGAAAATCGCGTCAAAATCGGTCCAGCCGTTTCGGAGATTAGCCGGAACAAACAGACAGATAAAATAAAAAAAAAAATCTTCTTTGTTCTAAGTACCGTATATAATTTCTTTTGCATTTAGTAAAAAGTTGTTATTTTGACATTACAAACAGACTTTTCAATTTTATTTATTTATTTATTTAATGGTGTGCTGTCTAGAGATTACCAGCTAAGCATCGACGTTATATGCAGGCGTAATACAATTTTTGCTTGTGGTCATCAGCAAGTAAGCTTTAGGAAAAGTTTCTAGGTACGAGTGATACCCAGCCTTACTTGCATCCATCATTACCTACTAATTTTATAAATGCGAAAGTACAATATCTACTTAACTCTTTCTGTGGCTGTGTATCTGGATGTCTGTTACCTTTGCTGAACGGATTTGGATGAAACTTGGCACAACTGTACTGGGTCGGGATAAAATGTATGCTATGTTAAGACAGGATACTTTTTATTGCGGCAGTACGATCCTTAGGCATAATTTGCGACCTCCACGCGAGCGAAGCCGCGGGCAAAAGCTAGGGGTGAAAATGGTTATTAATGTAATACCACTTTCACTTCTGAGGTCGAAACTGTCTTAAAAAAACCGGCCAATTGCGTGTCGGACCACGCCATGAAGGGTTCCATAGTTGGGATAAAGAAAGAAGAGACAGAATTATCCCAAGAACAAACTTAACGTTGTAATTGAAAAGGATGTACTCCCATACATTCCAACTGCAAATTTAATGTAAGTTTGTACGCACAATATATAGTATATTTACCGTGTTATTTTAAGACCGTAGACTTTTAATAGGTTTTCCTGTAATTTTTAAGTATAGAACTATTTTCTGTATTTTTTCAAAATTTTAGGCTCAGCAGTTTCGAAGATAAGGGTGGGTATGGTAAATTTTTGTCAATTTTATTAAATAACTTTTAAACTATTTATTTTTAAATTTTCTTATTTGCCCCCCAAAAGTGACCCCCATATTCAAAATTCATTTCTATATATAACACGTCCGTTTTTGGGGCACATAAATTGATATGTGAATCAAATTTCAACTTAATCCGTCCATTAGATTCGGTGCAAATTAGCTGTGACAGACAGACAGACAGACAGACGAGTGACATATAAGGGTTCCGTTTTTCCACGTGAGGTGCAGACCTCTAAAAATGAGGAGTGAAGAATTCAGGAAAACACTGTTTTTTTCTGTTCTGTAATCAGAACTGTAAACAGATTTATAGACAATGCGCATTAGTTTAATGGCCTGCATTTTTGTGGTCTGTGATTCCAGACCAACCATTTTATTGACCACTCGTATCCAGATTAGATGTTCCTATGCTAAACTACGCAGGCTGCAACAAAAAGTTTTGATCTCTTGCCAAAGATATGTCTAGTTTATGTTTTAGTTTTTTTTTCCTGTTGGAGAATTTTAATTTTATAACCAGTTTTCGTTTCATTTGAAGAGTAGAATCTGTTTTGATTAAATCAGAATTTATTTTTGTAGGAACAGGAAAAATATGGTTGATTACCTATTCAGTTTTTCATTTGTAGTCTTAATTTAACCGTAGGTATGGTTTTGTGTTTTGTTTTATTTATCGAGAGCTCTGCCTACATACAGCACACATACAAGCTTGATGTTATGATAAGTGATAGCTATAGGTACTATTAGGTACGATAAAGCTGATGAGTTTGATTGTTTTTTGTTTGTTTGAAATCGCTGGAACGTATTTGAAAAATTATTTTTGCATTTGATAGCCCAACTCTTGAAGAAGGTTATAGGCTATTTAACATCACGCTACGACCTTTAGGAGCCGATCAAAAAGAAAAAAGTCAGAAAGAACGCTAAGCGAAAAAAAAAAATCAGATGTTCCCGACATTTTGACGAGTTATTCGAACATAAATGTAGAGAAAAGTTGATTTTTTTCGCGATTTCAGATTTGGTCCCATAGTAAAAATTGTTCATAATGATGAGTACAATGGTCCCTAAGTCAAACACCTAAAGTTAGACTGAATGGCTACCCCCTTAGTAGGGTAGAACAGTTTAAATACCTTGGGCACTTGCTAACCCCGGATCTGAAAGACGATAATGACATAGAAAGGGAGCGTAGAGCGCTGTCTGTTCGTGCTACGTTCGTGTGACGTCAAGATCACCCAGTTCGGGCCGGGGCATTTTGCACGTCCTTCTACACGAACGGTCTGTGGGTGAATTATACGCAAAAGCAGTACAGCGCTCTACGCGTCCAATACAATAATGCATTCAGGGTGCTGTTGGGGCTGCCTCGCTACTGTAGCGCTTCGGGGATGTTCGCCGAAGTGCGCGTGGATTGTTTTTATACAACCATGCGCAAGCGTTGCACATCCCTGGTGAGCAGGGTGCGGGTCAGCCCGAACAGTATCCTGCGCGCCTTCGCCCAGCGATTCGACTGCCAGTACATGTATCACTGTGACATGGTACATGTACGGGCTAATGTGAAAATATTGTTTTAATTGTTTTGACTAGTAATTGTATTGTATTTTTGTATTGAAATTGTATTTGTATTAGTTTATTTTATAATTGGTCCATGTTGGCTTTTAATTCAATAAATAATAATTATCCATTTAATTATCCAATGACCCCATAAGAGATTAACACTGATTAAAATCACACCTTGTATAGGTATGTGTGTAGTAATAATGTCTGGTTGCTCTTATTTGTTCATACATACATACATAAACTCATGCCTTCTTCCCAAGGGGGTAGGCAGAAACTACAGAACGCCACCTGCTACGATCCTTACATACTCCTTTTGCCTCGTTTACATTCATACATCTGGTCATACACGCACGCCGGTTGCGAGTACTACGCACCTGACCTTTCTGAAGAACATCACCAATAAGATCACTATATTTTATGTCTTCCTAGGGCGTCCCCTTCCGGCGTTTCCACTCACATCTGCCGTGTAAATACCTTTTGTTAGTCGACTTTCATTCATCCTCTCAACATGACCAAACCATCTAAGCATACTCTTTTCAATTTTTGTCACTACATCTTCTTTTAAACCGCACCATTGCCTTATCACATCATTCCTCAGCCACACCACGCCACATATTCATAGTCACACCACACATGCTTCGCAAGGAACGCATTTCCACAGCATTTATTCTACTTTCATGCTTCTTTTGCCACACCCAACATTCACTTCCATACGTAAGCGTTTGTGTAATAATGATATAGGTAGGTAGGTATGAACGTTTTCCTTATGAGAGCCAAAATAATTGATAACAGAGTCAACGAACTTGAATAATAGCAATTATTTATTATTCTCTGTAGTATCCGGTTGGCATTTCAAATTGGATATGAAAATAATAATCCCCTCTTTGGTATTGTAAGCGTGTCACTAAGAACCAAAGTTCGATTCCCAGGTAAAACAGAACAGACTTTCATTTAACGTTTTTTTTAATCGCGAGTTTCACCTAAGACACTATTAGGTTTGCTCTGAGAACAGAGTAGATAGGTATCTACAGAATGATGTTGTTTTTAGGGTTCCGTTCCTCAAAAAGCAAAAACAGTTGTCCGTCTGTCTGTCTGTCTGTCACTCTCTCAAGATCCTTTTACCCAGGAACGCGTGGAGGTATCAAGTTGAAATTAATATCAAATACGTAGGTCTTAGGGTTGGAGCTCTAAGAAAATCAAGCTTCTAAGTAAACGCAATAAAGTCCTCCAAGCAAGAATAGTCCTTACGGTGTATAGATGTTCGTTTCTCCAATGGTATCGTAACTGTAACGTATACTCTGGGCGTAAGAGTTGAGTAATCACAATCATTATGATACCTTCCGTGATTCCTGCTTGCGTCAGAATTGTCACGACGCGTTACTTTGTTAGTCATTAACACATCATAGTCCTTAGGATGAACAAAGTCCAATGCTGGGTTTAGAGAATGTTCTCTGTCTGTGATCATCGGGGTAAAGTACAAGACCCCATGTTCTAAACGAAAGCTACGGTCGCGCGAATACGCTATCGATTTACATGAATATAATGAGGATGACGTACATACGTGACTCGATTGATCGCGCGAGTACATCATATTCGAACCTTGACGTCGCGGTGAATTTCGTAATTTCTCCTACAAATTCCAAGCACACCACCTATAAAATGAAAATTTATGGTCATAATCATCGCCCGCCCGCACTAGTACTTCGTTTTCGCTTAGCATTCTTTGTGACGTTTTTTTTTGCTCGGTTCCGAAGGGTCGTAGCGTGATGTTCAATAACCTTTCTCAAGAATTGGGCTATCAAATGCAAAAGAACTTTTCAAATCCGTCTGGTAGTTCCAGAGATTAGCGCGTACAAACAAACAAACAAACTCTTCAGCTTTATTATTTCACCATGTTTGTTAGTTTAATCTTCTAATGTTAACGGGACATTAAGAGTAGCGAGTGTTTCACCAAGCGCTAATCTGTTTTAATTAAGCGTTAATTTAATTGCTGCCCTAGAGGTCCGTTAACTTACCAACCGACATTCGGTCGGTGTTACCAACCGACATTTTAGTTAGTTGTTAAAATCATTAAAAAAAAAACACGAGTCTATACTATACGGCTAGCTAAAATGATGCATTGTCAGTGAACATTGACATGTGACATTGCGACTTTGGTTGCTTTGACAACTGACCGATATAAGAGTGAATGATACATTTTAACGCAACATCGATGTTTATTTAAATGGCTGATTTACTAATGTCTGATTATGAACAGTTTGGTAAACTAGGTCTAAGTACTCGTAGTACAGATAGATCATAAACGCGCGACGATCGCGTATTCGCGCGACGATCGCTTATTCGCGCGACGATTAGAACATGACCTGAAAGCTATAAGTATGCATAGTATGAACTGCTGGCTTGGTGATGCGTCAGACTAGTATTTAACCATTAGTGTTGTCTTGTAAAAAGTGAAATGTTAAAAAAAATATATTTACCAAAAATGCGACACAGAAAGAGAAAAATAAAAAAGTCTGAAGTCAAGTGAGAATTTCCCTAAAAATATTTAAAACCGTCTCGTCTAGATCCTAAACTATAAATAATCGCAGAACATACATGGGGGTGTTCTGGGAGCCCTTGGTGAGAGGCTTTTAAAATTTTGCTTTGGACCTCGTTTCTCGGGCCATTATATGAGAGCTTAGATATGTATATACATAAACTCACTCCTTCTTCCCATGGGGGTAGGCAGAAACTATAGAACGCCACCTGCTACGATCCTTACATACTCCTTTTGCCTCGTTTACGTTCATACATCTGGTCGTACACGCACGCCTGTTGCGAGTACTACTCACATGACCTTTCTGGAGAACATCACCAATAAGGTCACTATATTATGTCTTTCTAGAGCGGCCCCTCCCGGCGTTTCCACTCACATCTGCCGTGTAAATACCTTTTGTTAGTCGACTTTCATTCAGCCTCTCAACATGACCAAACCATCTAAGCATACTCTTTTCAATTTTTGTATGTGTTATGTATTTATCATCAATTTAAAAGGTATTTATATTATTATTTTCAATAAGGAAGCATAGACTGATTTGAAAATAAAAACACGTATTTCAATGGTTTTATAAATGTCCTAATTGATCTTGTGTTCAATGCCGTAATCCACGTGATCACGGTTTTGATCACACTAATACCGGTATTGAAAAAATCCGGCATTAGAAAGCCCTGCAGGGACCTTTGGCAATCAATTATGAAATAAGACACATCGACACGAATGCAAGAAACTTTGTGAACGTGACTGGTACAGTCACCTAAACAAGGGTGGTGTGACTCTGAATGATAAAGATGATAGCTACCCTTGATCATCACGAGGAATTCCCTACCCACGTTACGAGAAATAACTATTTCAAATTAATTCATATTAAGTATATGGAAATTATGCGATGACGATTTTGACATTGACATACTTAAATAATAAGTAATAAACAATTAATCAATAATTACAATGACGTAGAAATAATAATAACAAAATTCGTGGGTTTATTTGTTGCACACTGGAATAGATTTTGTTTTTTCTCTGAAATAATGTGCTTTATTTTAGGTAACTAGAGCGTCAGTAAAAGTAGCGTTACCATCACATTATATGTATAATATGTATGTATATCCCACCATTGCCCACACGCAGATTGAGTCTAATGCACTATTTAGTACACAAAACGTCATAGGCTTTTACATAATCTGTCGTCATCATTTGCCCAGCCTTTTCCCAAAGTATATTGGGGTCGATTTCCAGTCAAACCGAATGCAGCTGAATACCAGTATTTTACATGGAGCGACTGCCTATCTGACATTACAACACAGTTACTGGGAAATAAGATACCCCTTAGCAAGACTGGTTGTCTGACTATCGGGCTTCTGACGACCCGTAACTGCTGATTCACGAATGTCAGCCGGGACCACGGTTTAACGTGCTTTCCGAGGCACGGAGGAGTCTTGTAAGTAAAGATGGTCACCAAAAAATCAGCTGCTCCCTACATTTATGTTCGCATAACTCGTCAAAATGTAGGAAACAGCTGTTTTTTTTTCGCGATTTCAGGTTTGGTTCCATAGTAAAAGTTGTTCATAATGATGAGTACAATGACCCCTTAAGAGGTTGTGCGTTATTTATGTTACATCTTGAAGAATCGGTAATATTGCACGCCTCACAACGCTTCAGCGATTGAGAGTGCTCTACTGTCGATATGTCACGGTTTTGCCTTGTTTAAATTTTCCAACATAAAATCGTTTCTATAGTCTTTATTATGCATGGAATTCATATTATTAATATCGAGCCTTTTCAGGAAAAACATCGTAAGCGCCAAAAATCACAAAACTATTTTTTCTTCGTAACCTCTTATTTAGACAGTTTCACATCTTGTCGCGATTACTCTTAAATTTTATTTTAAATTTTGACGACTTTATTGTTGTAAGAAATTATGATCGTAAATGACAACATCGTTAATTAGGAAAGAAAATACCCTTTCCTGTAAAAAGTACAAATTGTCGCTTACGAGGTTCTTCCTGAAAAGGGTCGATATGTTTTTAGATAGATATACCTTGATAAATATAACAAAAAGGTACCAAATTAAAAAAATACGTATAGTGCTTTCCGTTGGGAAGTGTGTCTGTTTGTCGTCACACACAATGGATTCTTCTAAATCTTCTTCTGATAAGTTTTCTTTCATCCTTCGGCTGAGCGGATGAGCCCTATTGATTTTCGTTATCAAACTCATAACCTTTCAAAAGATATTAACAAAAATCTATGAATTTTCTTAGATTTTTTTCCGTAAAATTTATCGTCAACATGTTTCTGTCGCTAAGACATGCACTTTTGGATTTTCCAATTTTTGTAACTATATTGAGGTAGGTATTTCAAAATAATATTCCGTTAGAAAAATCCATAAAAAAATTATTGCAGTAAACACCGCAATACCTATTACGTACCTACATCACAAATGGATAGGTTAGGTTAACCCCCGAACTGAAAAACCATGTAACAACATTTCCAGGATCAGTTCTAAAGTCCTAATATTACTCTAATTAGTACTAATTCGTCACAGTGATGACGTGTTAGATCGGTGTGACCTCTGCAAGGTTGGCCTTTGGGAAACTCTAGCGGTAGACATACATTTACGTTTCAATAGAATAGTAGGTATTAATAGCTATGCTGTGAATTCGGTGATAAATATAACGTCAGACTACGTTGCATATGATTTTGTTGTTTAGTGGGACATTCCGTCACAGATTTTCTCTTTGGCCAATTTTTTTTTTCTGAAATACAAATTAAACAAGTACCTAGGTGTGTGGTGGTGTGTGGTGCAGCGGCGAGGTAAGAGAGAAGCCGAAGCGAAGCTAGTTTTAACTTACTTACACATAAATAAAGCAAAAATTAATTTATTAACTTATAAAGAGGCGTTTTTACTGTTTGAATGTTATGGTGAATTAAATACCCGTAGTGTAACTATATTTTTTGGCAATTATAGATACTACTGACTGTGCCATTTTCCAATAGCGATAGAGTTGCTGATGCGAACCTTCGAAGGGAAGCCGGTAGGAATCGTGTTATATGGTACTTTCGCCACTGGTGTGGTGTGTGTATAATACATAGTGCGAGCGAGTAAGGACTTTAATATTCTTTGTAAAGAGTTCTCATTTGACCCATTTACCATCAAACCTTATTCTGTACGCACTCGGCTGAACGCTGAAGTTTTCAAAAGTGCATAGTGCTTATTGTACATACCGTGTATGTATATATTATTTTCTATCGTGCTCGTTAGTGATCCTAAGATTTCTACTACTTTTAGTGTTTTTTTACCCGTGACAACCTGTTATTGGCTTTATGTTTAATATACAATTATTATACATTTCTTATAGCTGTTGGTTCTTCTATAAATAAATAACAGTTTTATTAAACACTAAATAAAACACTGTGTTAAACACTGTGGGTGTTTCTGTGACAATTTAACCTGTTTTTCTTTCTATGTCTTTTAACTTGTTTAATTTGATATTGATTAAAGATGCTTGAGATGAAGTTGCGGATGCTTTTGCTTCTAGGATTTCTTATTTTAAAGTGATAAACCTAGTTCACCGCAAGCACTGTGACGGATTAAATATAAACAAAAAGTGACAATTAACAAAATTATCATGAACATATGGAAATGCGTCTGAATTCGAAACTTTGACGTTAACATCATAGCTGCAGTAATAGTGAGTTTTCCTATTTATTTATATTATTCCTAGAACATCTTCAACAACTCAACTCATCAACTTTTAGTCATAGTTTCCTGAAATCGTGGAGCTCCTACATCGTCGCCGGCGCCGGTCGCCGATCGCGGTCATATACATACTCGAGCGTTGAACATTTCACGCCAGTCGAGCAGCGTTTGCGCATCCTACGGGTTAATTTTATATATTAATTTTTTAATATAATAACGTGTTTGCGTTTCGAAATAATTGTTAGTGGGTGTTGTGGTTTAGTGTTGTGTTAATTTTTTTAAAGTAATTGATTCAGAAGGTACGTTTTTAATTTCAGATTTTAACTTTGATATTTTATTCTAAAAGGTTTTACTATGATGATTTGCCATGATTTGAAATCATTATTTAGTAAATAAAAATAAAATTGTAACGTTTTTTAAGATCTACGTTGTCATAGCCGCTAAATAGAGTATATACCTAGTATATTTTATTACCTTCTAGTCTATTCGAGCAAAATTATCTATTCTAGTAAGGGATATAAATAAATATGAGTTAATGAACTTTCGCCGAAAACATTTTAGGTATGTAATACTTATTTGCAATGTAAATCAGTTGGCTAGTAAATAAACTAGACAGCAGGCATTAGTTTATTGGCTACTTTTTAAAATTTACGATATTACTTAAATTTAAACGCAAACTAGTTTTTTTTTTCAGTAAATAATATGAAATAATGACACATGTATCTAAATAAATGGAATATTCTCGTTAGAGTATACTTTTATCTGAAAAATGTTGGGTATCTTAGGTAGGTATTATAAAAACTTGCATGTTATAAAACTATTAGTATTGTGTAATTACGCTGTAACAGCTGTCTCTAAGATTGTTTACTTTCGGTGTCACGGCTAAAAATGTTTTTTTTTTTTGCAGAATGATTGTAAAAGATATGTGTTGTGTCTAACTGCTTCATAGTAAATATGTTGTAATGAACATGATAATGTTAATGTATAGAGATTGATAGCGGTTTGTTCCTTTAATTTATTGTGAAAGTTTAGGTTTGCATCTGAATGCTAATATTATCGTATTAAAAAAAAACGTTCCAAATCTAGTTGCAATCATAACTCGGCTAAAATCAATGTCAAAAATGTAGGTACATTATTATCTAGTATTTTTGACAGATTGAGACTGAGATTAGAATGAAATGTATCGTCAAAAGACGGGTATTTCCTGACCGTCCACAAGGTTTTTGAGCCTTTTGATGATTATTGCAGTTTGTGGACTTTAGATTCTCCCAACTTAGCTCTACTCTAGGGGTCGCCAAACTTATTAGCCCAAGGGCTAGACTAACTCCTACACTAAAGCCCCCAAGGGCCAGGACCTAGCTAGCTTATTATAGCAACATACTGTGGTTTTGAATTACGCGCAAATTTTCATTTTGGGACTAGTCGAGTCAATCCGGCCCGCTGAAGCAGGCCGGATTGCCTCGACTATTGTTGGTGCTCGCGGGCCGGCCCTGACCCGCAGGCCGTAGTTTGGAGACCCCTATGAGTCTAAAGCATAACATAGTTGGAAATAAAAAAAAAACTATCTAAATAGTACTTTTTATTTCAACGGGTGACATATCTGAACTTCCGACCTCATGATAGTACAACGTTTTGGTCGTTATCAACATCGTTATCACGTATTTTCTTGAACGAATGCAGTCTATGCTGTAGGTAAAGTTTCTTTTTTTGAAGATTAATTAATTTTACCCGAGTTATTATTTCAATTAGTGCCATACATAGAAATCGTAAAATTTTATTGAAAATATTATGGAGTTTAATTGGGTTCTCAAGAGCTATTCGTTTAATTAAGGACGTTATAACTATTGACAATTAACTTTTTGCTAGTTTTCCTTAAAACATTCAATGAAAAACAAAACTAAATTGATTACATGCACAATTATAATACATACGTAAAAATAGTAAGGATATTTTGAAGCTCATAGTTATCAAGCACGAGTTAAAAGTGTGTTTTTAACAAGAATGATTGTGTATAATTTTAAGTGAAGCTGAAAGCAAAAACTTATCTTTACCAAATTATGGAAACCGTTAAGATACATAACTAAATTGGTATCTTCGCTCTCAAAGTAGTACCTAATTCTAAACTTGACATTTCTCAAATATATGGTAACACGAACGTGTCTGCAACAAACTAAAGCTTTGATTAAGCTATAAATGTCAGTCATTACACTACGTTTAATTTACTCGAAAACAAACATTGGTTTCGGTTCGACACATTATTGAACTTTAAGTGCCTAGGTATTACCGATCAACTAATAAATAGTTAACTACAAATTTAACTATAAATCGATGTAATGAGTTAACTAAACGTTGTTATCTTCACGCAGTACTTACTTACCTTTTATGGAAAAATGAAGAACTTAAAACAAAGTAATTAAACTAAAAACATTGTTTTTATTTTGAACTCACAAATCAACAGCATAAGCAAGGTACCTATTGAGTTTGAAGTTCACGGTTAAATTATACGTTAATACGTACCTATATAAATATATTTTAGTTAAAATATTCATTAATTATCATAGCTTATTGTTTCGTACAAAGTAAAGTAAACAAATATGTAGCAAATAAATTCAAAAATATTGAGACTTGTCCTGTCAACGATTATTTTTATGGAATTCCTACAATCATTTAGAGATGTAATTTCTAAAGGTTGAACAACACAAATTGTTAAAAGCAAAGGTTATCATTATCAATATAAAAATAAGGTAAGTACCTAAGTATTAATTAATTATGCACTGAAAGTTAGATAACAATCAATTTTATGCAAAAAACCACAAATTTTCCGAAGCAATACCACGTCTACTGTTTAGTTTAAATTAATGAATTTATCGTTTAAACATCTGATCAATCATGACATCATAGCTTCCTGAGTAATCTGCCACAAACTATGCAGTGAACACAATGACTAGAATTCTTAAACTAGCTCAATCGAATCATATCCACAGCACAGCCGAAGCTGAGAATCTAGTACAATAATAGCAAATGATTACAATGGCATCACTGCGACAAATAGTAGCTGGAATTTATGTTTCGTTGCATCGGTACCTATGTAGCCGAAAATTATAAGCAGGTCCTAGATTCGGTTTTATTCGGGTGATTGCAATAAATATATATAGATAGCAATAAATATCGCGTAGGTGTGATTTGATCTCTATTTACTTATTATTATACTTCCGTATAAATATTTGTGAGCGTCCAAGCAAAAAGGGTCCAGTTCTCGGCATTTAGTTTCCGAGATATACGCAGTTTTGTAAAGTTGGGTGAAAAAATTGCATTTCTCGATTTTAACTGATTATTTAATTAATGCTCAATTATCTACAAGTTCATATAGTGAATGACTTTATGATGTTTCTAAGGACCAAAAAATGTACTTATAAACATCAGAAAATGTATCTACTAAGTTGTACCAAAAATTAAACTTTGGAAATGCTTTTTCTCTTATCAAGTTTTTTCAGTTTCAACTTCAAATGTCTGATTTAAAAAAAATGTGCTAGTTTTTTAATATTTTTTTAATCCTTATTATCAATTGACTATTACCGAATCTGGTCTTAATTCAATACACCACCACTACTGGACCCTTTTTGCTTGGACGCTCACAAATATTTTGGCAATAAATATCGCGTAGCTGTGCTTTGATCTCTATTCACTTATTACATATTATCCTTACGTATACCTAAAAAACATTTTATGAAGTAGTCCTATAAAATGATCAGTGTGTCATCGACTGTCAGTTTTACAAAATTGGTGACACCTGCACCCACACGCAATCTCTTCAAAAGTTATGGAAAGTCCCCTATGACCTTGTATGCAGGTTAAAATAATGAAGGTAGCCCCTTTGCCCTTGCCGACAGTTTTTTTTATAGTAGCTGTAAATAACATAATTTTGTTACAGTTCTTAGAAACAGACACTATTAAGGCCAGGCTTACCACATAATCA
The DNA here is from genome assembly GCA_947568875.1 of Fissipunctia ypsillon. Classification (NCBI taxonomy): domain Eukaryota; kingdom Metazoa; phylum Arthropoda; class Insecta; order Lepidoptera; family Noctuidae; genus Fissipunctia; species Fissipunctia ypsillon. The sequence goes on along the minus strand of OX387659.1, from coordinate 4,332,561 downwards.
CCATCATCGGAAGTCTTGTTTCCACCCGCTGCTGAGGATATAAGCCTAGCTTTTGTGCCATGCATCCCTGGTCTGTGCAAGTCACCACCACGTATAAACGGTGATCAAATTGGTGACCAATTGTTGTTTCTACAAATTATTATTATTGAACGATTTGTCGCCTTGCCATCGCAAAAAAAACACACCTATTTAAATCACATAATACCTATTTTACTGTTTGACATTGAAATTCGTCCAAACATGTTAACAAAATGTGTCCCAGAATAATGTTTTGCGAAACATAAATCATCATATTAATAAAATTTTACTGATGTTTGGTGCAATAACGTTAAGTTTACGACATTTACAAAATAGACCGTGGGTAACTATGTGTTTTTGTGGCTATTTAAAGAGCTGCCAGACATTGTTGATGAATTTCGGTTCAGCTTAAAGGCTCCTGCAAACAGGCGCGACACGCGACGCGACACAAAGGAACCGCGTGTCGCACGACGAGCGGTGCCGCAGCTCCGCAGGAGCCTTTAACACGGTTGACGGGCATATGTAGGTTTGTGAAAGACACATTGTATATCTCAAGCTAGGGAATGAATCTAAACTATTAAAGATATTTTGTACACCCTCTAAAGCTCTAATTTAGTAGCCCGTTCCGAAAATGTTAGTAGTCCTATCACATGGAGCTCCTCTTGAGTTTGGTCTGAGCAATCATACTTAGTTATAAGTTTGTAGTAGGACTACTAATGTGAGACCAATATAAAAATTAATGTTTAATAAGGCAAAGCACAGATCAAAAGATACAAATCGGCTGATAATTCATACTTAGATTTCAAGACAATGACATGAATATTTACTTTGTAAAATGTTATATTATTTTAATTACTGTGAATGTGAAGACTATGTGGGTCCTCGTTGTTTTTTTTTCTCTCAGCTTTAATCATAGTTTGCCAGTTTGAGTAAATTATGAGGCCTATCCAAATGTCCTTTCTTTGGTATTGTTCGTCGAATCGTTGAGCTCCTTAACTTTTATGTTGAGCTGTACGATTACTGACAGATGCTTGCACTGACTGGACAGGTCCACTCAATCTGTGTGGTTCTATCCTCTAAAGACCATTTCAGACACCAACCTACATGGTCTTCACATGATCTGACCAAAATTATGTCTGGACTTTAAAAGAGACTGTGACCTCTGAGTGTTTCGGCCTTTCTTCTCAGAGTAGTCAGATAGGAAACGCCGGCCTCATCTAGTTTAAAAAAAAATGTTTGACTTGTAAAAGTGTTTGTATAAACCTTCTTACAGAAATAAAATCATTTATCATTTATCAAGTTTAAATGTTATGTAACGTTTATGTGTCGAGTTGTTGAGTCAACCACCTGTGACTATTTGACTTACGCGCCATCTTAACCTTTGGAGCGTACTTGTCATTTACATTACCCAATGTCTTGGTTAGTTTTAGTAATACGTAGGTACCAACTGTTTCTACCTGTATACTTATTATGTGTATGGTGGAGGACCCTGCTTTGGAGAAGCTTGAATGAGACGTTGAAGTTATAAATCCAATTTTATGGTCAAGTTATAGCTCGTAACTAAATACCTAAGTACTTCTTTACGGAAAAGTAATTGTTTGCGTCTAAATGGTTTTTAGTTCGTTTAAGTCGATCGTGTACTGTTTATTTTCTAGTTTATGTTATAGGTATTTTGTACGGACCTTTTTTCGTTTTTCTTTTTAGTGTTTATCTGTGTAAACTTGTAAATGGCCTTCAATTTTATATTGTTAAACAACACTGTCTATGCGTGCGTAGTACATATACAACGTGTATCTGGATGTACGCCATTAAATGAAAACGAGCACAGTACTAATCCATCGAAACATTTTAAAACACGAAGATTAGTAGTTAACGGAAAATTTAAAAATTGCAGTTTTCAAACAAAATAAATAACAGAATCAACTGCATACAAAATAAACACGCTTTATCTACGAAAAGTCACTGACCAACGGTGCGGTGCGGGGCGTGGCGGCGGCGGTGCGGGGCGCAGGTAGGTAGGCGCAGGCACTTTAGTCGGAGAACAATACAAACGCAGAGAATATAATCACATGTTTTGCACAGGTTCTTGACCTTACATGTTTACCTATTATTGCGGAATCAGATCTACATCATGTTGAAAAATAAGAAAATGAAAAATAATTTCCTGTGGCTAAAGTATTGATTGGAGTTGATTGGTTTTTTGTATACGGGTAAAGAACATGATTCTCTTTACGTGGTTTAAAAGAATGTCAATCGTCCTGTTCCACCTTGTATATCGATGGTCTATGCTAGCTGTAAGTTTCCCGAATAGAATAAAATACATTAAAAATGAAATAAAATAACAATTATTATTTTTCGTAAATTACATTATTAGAAGTAGTTTCTAAAGTGTCCAGCATTCATAGGTTCATACAGTAATGATCTATATCTACTATAGTCGGTAGTAAAAATAATTTCATCATAGTTCTATCAAAAACAGTCAATTTAAGCAGTGATTTTATTAAAAAAAAGTTGTAACAATTTTTGAAAGATTACTTAGGTACTATATAATTAAGTATCTTCTGCGGATTTCTTTATAAATACCTAACCGTCTACTGATTCCTGTAATAAAGGTAAAGCAAGCAAACCTGACCTCATCTAATCCAAGATGCGGAATCTGACGCATCTCGCAGTCATAGCGTCTCGCCATCGACATGGTATGTAAACGGCTAGCTATTTCTGGACACGGCATGTGAATGCATTCGACATGGTTTCCGACTCCAATCAAATACAGCAATGCTATTTAGTTCGTGACTAAAATTCTAAGCAATACCTACGTACCTACTAACTATGCAATTTGTAACTAAAATACCGTTGGTCATTTTACTCTGCAGTTGGTAACTAAAATATTTTTAGTAGGTATTATTATAATATTTTATTTTATTTACAATCATTAAAGTCATCAATACAACTCTCTAAGACCAAGTAGATAATTCTAATAATGACTATTTCATTAAATATTAACATTTGAGGATTATACTAACTTACGGAGTTGTATTACTGATTCTAATGATTAAATACATATTTGTTACGGTCGCGAATCATACTTTAATCAATATACACCCAGACAGTGAGCTGCAAATTGCAAAAATCGTAAGAAAATTTGAATTTCGCGGGCTACCTTAGCGCTTCTCCCTCAGATCAGTGTCTCGGTGTATCTTAATCAAATAATGATTTGCGACCGTAATAAATAATTATGTTTCTGCTTATTTATAATCATTAGAATCAGTAATACAACTCCTAATAATCCTAAAATGTCAAGATTTCATAAAATAGTCATTAATAAAATTACTTGGTCTTAGAGAGTTGTATTGATTGATGGCTTTAATGATTATAATTCTGCAAATAGATATTTGTTACGGTCGCGAATCATATTTTAATCAACATACAACTCAATACTGACCTGCAAATTGCAAAAAACGTAAGACAATTTGAATTTCGGGGGCTGCCCTGGCGCTTTCGCCTTAAGCAAATTGATTACCAACTTAAATTGTCCGTAGGTATATCCAAGTCACAACTTAAAGGCCAATTCTCGTACTTAAAAAAACGTTCAAATTCAAGTCGCAATCTCATCTCAGTGACAATCAATATCAAAAACTTACTAAAAATGTAGGGATATTAGAGGTTTTTTGACAGATTGAGACTGAGATTAGAATGCGACCGTTCTTAAAAATACGGGAATGCTGGCTTACTGTCATTCTTTGTTAGTTGTGTGAAATCGCCTTATCATGCCAAATTGACGTAGGGTTTAAATTTCCATAACAAATAATTTCCTTAGCTGCACCTACTAAATATGTAGCAGCCCACTAAAATGTTTATACCTTCGCGCCAATTTTGATAATAGTGTGCGCGTGAGAAATGATTTCCTGAACGATTTAAGGCTTCCGCTGACAGGCGCGACACGATTCTGGTAGAACAATTTCTATGAAGTTTTCATAGAAATTGTTCTACTAGAGTCGCGTCGCGCCACGGCTGCTAGCCTTTAAAGCGATGCCGTTTAGGAAATCTTTAGCTCCCATTTTATTTCGATCCAATAGAACCAGCAACAACAAGAATAGGTGAACATAACATCCGAAGTTTCAAAAGAGATAGAAAAATTACTTTGACTTCTATTTAAACCTTCCCAACAAAATCAAAAACCAAACAAATTATTTTACAAATATAGAATGTAAACATAGATATGACTGTGGTTAGATAATTTATTTGTTACTGCCAAATTATTTATCAAGTGCATTGTATGTTAGCCCACAGACTTTTTGATTCCACAGTTTCACACAACACATCACGCTTGTAATCCTCGAAGAGAAAGGCAGAGGTGTATCTGTAGATAGTAAGACCCACATTTCGCCAGTTATTTTTAAGACCCACGGATGGGGGGTTTTTGATTCCATTTTGCATTCAATAATGATAAGCATCATGTTTTCTTTTCTTGTTCCAGGTTTTAACTAAAGATGGAGCCACTGCAAGTAGATGTCGTTCACTTCTACCCGCGGGAAAACGCACAGCCACATAACACCGTCAAGTAAGTCGTAATTAATTAACCAATGAAAAAATTATATCGATTTCATTAACATTTATAAACAAAGCCCCGGTCTCTAATACAACTCAAAACTTTACACTCAGTTGGGTATGTCAGCTGTCAAAAATCTCATTAAGCAGTTGCGATTGGTTGACAAAATCTATCAAGTTGACATGAGATTATTCAGGGACGGTGAAATAACCCATTGTCTAGCATTCATCATCTGCCCAGCCTTTTCCCAACTATATTGGGTTCGGCTTCCAGTCAAACCGGATGCAGCTGAATTCCAGTATTTTACATGGATCGACTGCCTATCTGACCTCCACAACCCAGTTACTGGGTAATACGATTGTCTAGCATCATGCTTGGAAGTGATGAAGGGCGGTTTGCAGACTGTCTTTTGTAACTTTTGACATTCAAAAAGTGCTGATATTTACAGCCTAACTTGAATACCTATTGATTCTTGAATTTGAATTAATGATTGTTATGCAACTATACCTAACTCAATGTCTTTGTTTTTCCCTCAGATTCGAGGTGGTGAACGACGAGAACCCGACGACCACAATCGTGAGACGTGGACAGCCGTTCAGTGGTGTGGTGAGGTTTACAAGACCTTACGATGAGGCTACCGACATTGTGCAGCTTGTGTTTTCTATCGGTAAGATTTTGTTTTTATCTCGAAATAATAAAGAAAGAAAGAAAGAATAACGTTTATTTGGACAAAGTTCGTGAAACACAAAATACAATGAACAAAATAAAAAAGTGAAAATAAAGAGATAATAATCTATAGTCCAGCTGCATTGCACCGACACACGAGGTCCGTGTATAGATTACGGCCCGCTTCCGCTCACAGAGAGTAGGCCTTAATCCCAGCAGTGAGAACATTATAGGCTGATTATGTAGTAGTCCAACCGAATGTCAGATGGATTGTTGGCGAAAAGAACCACAGAACGCTAACTGATTGAAAGCTAAGTGAAATCGTGGCAGACCAAGATGAAGATGGCGGAACGAACTTGACTCCTCGAGCTAGACCACCACCTCTTAAAGCAGTATTGTTGTAATCTTACTTGAGCATGGGAAAGAGATGGAGTTAGACGCCCTGTATAGCTTCATCTCTTTCTCTCACTGAAGTAACATTAAAATAGTACTGCTTTAAGAGGTGATGGTTGGCCCCCAGCGGTCCTGCCGAAAGTACTGGCATGCATTGAAAATGAGCGTGGAAATGGAAGAGATTCGAGCCCTTACGACAATACAGGCTAGATAAATAATGCAGTACTTAGTTAATGAAAGCAGCTTTTATTCTACAATTTTACATAAGTACTTAATAGAACACTAGACATATGGCTACCTCTAACTTGAACATCTTTGTCCACAGGAGATAAACCATCAATGGACACTACAGGGAAGATGTTCATACGACGTGACGCGGTGACAGATAAACATACATGGAGCGCCAATCTCTTGGACGTGCAGGAGGAAAACACACTCTCTTTTAAGGTAAGACACACACTGAAACGTATGCTAGAGCACACACGCTCCATAATAGGCATATCGTATGGGATGACGAATGTGATAGGAAGATCAGGAAGCAAACACATAACAGAGCAACACCTCTTCCTGTCACGCGTAGGCAGAGGGGTCACATATTTTATCAGGTACAGCACTAGCGGACTAAGGAGGAGGGGGGACAGGTGTGGTCTGCCTAGGGCCTCCAGTCCCCAAAACTCGAGAAATACTTTATAATCAAATCCCAAGCAAGACCGAAATATGTTCAGTAAGCGCGGTTTGTAGTTGGGGGGCCCCTTCCCATGCTAAATACATACAAACGTAAGGTGCTAAAATTTTCGAGCTCTCTTCGCTCGCTCTTGCAACCTACACACTCTTTTTTCTCAGACTTCTCTGCGTAAGTCGACAAAGTAATTCCTATTTCTGTATAAATGTTCAAAAGAAAATTTTAACTATGCGGGGTATAAATATTTCTAGCTTTTCTGTTGTCGACAAAGTAATTCCTATTTCTGTATAAATGTTCAAAAGAAAATTTTAACTATGCGGGGTATAAATATTTCTAGCTTTTCTGTTGTCGACAAAGTATCTCCTATTTCTGTAGGTATCAATAGTCAAAAGAAAACGTAACCTTTTTGAGGCAGCTTGCCAAATATTTCGACGATCATTCCAGGGCGGGAAGGCCTTATTTAGTTTTGCCGCCTCACACACAGGTACAGTCAACCTTAAAAAGATGTATACATTGTAAACAAGAATTAATTTAATTGTCTACAATCTTTGTTCCATAATATCAAAGTGTAGCCACAAAACATTTATACATTGGGTACTTAATTGTAGCTACACAATCTTCTGTTTCGTGTCAATGGCAAGACTATTTGTTAGGTTGTGTTGGCTCAAAACTTCGCTTCGCCTCTTCAAACTATACATTGATACAGTATAAAGGAACACAAATTGTAGAAAATCAAATGACGTATAAAAATGTGAGTATAAATACTTACTACATAATTACTTTATCTACAGATTAAAAAAATATCTAGCTGCATATAGGTATAATTTAGCTAGAAATCAGCAATCTAGACACGAAATTATTGGCTATTTTAGAACTTGTTTTACTAAAATTGGTATGCTAATTTTGGCACGTATGAAATTGCATCTGCGCAAAAAATAAAACATTTGCACGTAGTGTAGCGAGCAATCTAATAATATAGGTTTCTTTTAGTGAATCTAAAGTAGAATATTATTTTAATAGTCTCTTTTAAATACGTGGTAGGTAAGGTCAGCATCAAAAGTATAAAAAATGCTAAATAAGCTATACGGTCTTTTCTATTTTGTTGTTATATCAGTTAAGTTATTATTAGTACATTACTGCAGCGGCCGACAACAGAGGCATTGATGGACCAACGTGAAAATGTGAGCCGAGGCAGACATACGTGAGTCCATCAATGCCTGGTTGCGGCCAAGGCTTGTATAGTACTTTCTTCAAATAATGCGCGGAAATTCAACAATAATTAATATTATGAATTCCAGAATCAATGACGAACAACCAACAATCATTTTTCACGCGCTCGCGCGTTCCTTTCTTTTTTTTTTTTGGAATGGGGAAAATTATTGTTGGTTGTTCGTCATTGATTCTGGAATTCGTTATTTAAATCTCGAACTACAAATGAACATACTGATGTTCATTTGTAGTTCGAGATTTAAATAAAATCTTTGATATAGTTACCACCTTGGTTGCCAGTAAAACGATCTTTCCATTTTTAAATTACACGACAGATATGGATTTTTATAGAATACTAACATTGCCGGCCGCTACTCGCATGTATGTATTTGACCAGTAGGTTACAGCATTTTCGATTTATCTCGAATCGAAGAAGGTTGTCAAAATAACGCTCAAATTTCCAAGCATGTTTGAAAAATTAATATTATTTAGATAACACATTTAATAACCAACTCCTACCTACCTACTAGGAATCTATAGAAGTACTTAGCAGGTGTCAAAATTGGAGCCTACTATCCTAATGTGAATTGTTTTGCAGACAGCAAAATGCCGCTCCTAGTCCTAATTCATTCAAATCACCACTAATTAAGCGCGGACAACGCTCCTAATTAATTCAAATTACAACTAGATATTAACAACTACACTATGGTGCTTAGGTACATAATATATTTAATTTGAAACAATAAAATTTTGTGAGCACATTTCGTATAATATGCGATAGCATTTGAATACCAAATGCTTGATTAAAACAAGTTATTTTAAGGTACTAATTCGATAGATACGTGCGTACTCATAAAATGTAGTTAATATTATATTTCTTACAGTATTGTCTGATTGTTCAAGGTTCAAGTTTATAATTAAATGTTAAATATTTTGTTGGGCCATTTAAATTAGGAATGTTATTTTGCTTGTGCTTCTGAAGATGAGACCAATAAAACACAAGCACCAGCACCCTAATTGCGTAACACAATATCCATCACAACCTGAATGATTTTGAAGCGAATTGCTAATCCACTGCTTCATATGTTCGAAAAATTTGTCTGCTCAACAAAGTAAATAACGCAATGAATGTTGTTGAGCTGTCAAAATTAAACCAATTCCTACTGTGTGTTACACAATTGCCCCGCAGAGTTCCTTCCGATCCACCAATCCGCACTGGGCCCACGTGGTGGATTATGGCCCACTATCGCTTACAGAGAGGCCTGTGTGCCAGCAGTGGGATCATTATAGCTGATTAAGACAAGCAGATTCGTGAAGCACCAGATTGTGGGTTTTGAACTTATCCTTTTCTAAATAAAATACTACAGTAAACATGTTGTACTTGAACTAATTAGCATACCTCGGTTAATAATAATACGAAGAAACATTATTATAATAATACTTAAAATAACAATATACGTGCATCAGGGTCAAGACCAGTTTGTCTAGACAGTGATACTCAAACTGCGAGTTGCTTTAACTTTGACGTAAAGTAATCGGTAACATCATGCCTGGCATTCCCGAAGGGGAAAACTCTCAGTATTTATTTCAATTAAAACAATTACGGGCACTTTTGAATTGAAACGGGGTCGGTCGGTCAGAAATATGAAGCTAGTTGCCCATCCCAAAGCGTAGTAGGTTCCCATGGAGAAGAACGAGAAAGAAATTTCATGGACGCTCTTTTAGGCGGAAGGCAGTGGGGTCGCACAAATCCCACCCACATTTCGTCTGTTATGTTTAAGTCTGTCCAGGTAATAGTGGGCGACACTTTTGTCAGTAACCGGTCACAAATAGAAACTCTCTGAGTCCCTTAAGGAAAACTCAATTACACTTTGCCCAATCTGGGGATCGAAAAGGCCTCACGCTCAGTACAAAGCACGAACCACCACTGGACCAACGAGGCTGTTTTTCAGGCAGATACGGTAGAGTGCATTGCAGTCAGAAATATAGTATCAAAGCAGTATTTGTGCGAATCGATATCATAACAATTAGTAAGCATAGTGCATGGTTTAGTGTTACTATTATAAACATAATCAGATCTCAGAAGATCTCCCGCCTGGACATGAGTTGCCTTGGGTAACCTGGAAGTCTTGGACTCCAGACCCAGGTTGACCGGAACAGGGAAAACCTGTTCAGGTGGAGATTCATTGACGACTCCGCCTTGGAGTGTCAATGTGGTGCTGTTCCACAAACTATGGGACACTTAATATCATGTCCTGCGTGTCCTGTCAGCTGCACGTCACAGGAACGGATGGACGCTAGTGATGGCGCCAAACTCGTAGCCGAATTCTGGGCCGAGTCTATTTAGATTGCCATCGACACGCTAAGAAGAAGAATATAATCATAAATCTTTATTTATCTCAACATCATTATTACAGACACTGGTTTATAAAATGCACAATCTTAAATAGAGAAATATGTCTGAGGGAAGAGGATCCTGAGTTACAGATTATCCGGCTCCCTTAGTTAGGACATGTTAATTTACAAAACGGTTAAAGTCAAGATAAAGTCAACTTTAATGACCTGACCTGAGCACCAGGCAGGTTGAGAACCGCTTGCCGAAGAACTAGCAATATTAAACATGATGTTCACTCAAACACATTACGTTAGATACAGGGTTTACACGCAAATCTAGGATTGGCAATTTATTATGATGATACAAACCATTAATTTCACTTAGAAGACGTGATAAAAGGAGCAATAAAATATTGTTATTAACGTATTTTGTAACTAAATAAATCTTTTACAGATAGCTTAGATTTTAGGGTTAAAATATACAAGATACCAGTGGCGTAGCTACAATTATATTGTATTATTATTATTATTTTTTAAATATGTTTTCATATCTCGGGCCCCTGGGGTCCCGTACTTTTGGAAGGCGTACGAGGGGCCGAAGCCAACTCGCAGAGGCCCCTTAGACAATTTCAAATGATGAGGAGGCACCAACCGACGATTATCCCTATATTCATTATGCAAATGCACCCAAGGACAACCCTCGGTTGGTGCAGGACTATTGTAGGACATGGAAACGAAACATACTGGGCTATGGGTTTGGGTGGCTATAGTGGATTGAGAACTATGGAAAAGCTATGTCCCCTGCCTGATCAATGTTAGGTAATACATGGATAAAATGGCAGGGGGTGACTTGCACACTCAATAATGGGCCCCCGAAAACAGTCGCTAGCATATAGTGTCGTAGTGACAAGGGGGCAACATGTCCTGAGGTGCTTATGAGGAGTGGAGAGGTATTCCACGACTATCAGGACAATCCCAGAGCCCGGAAGATGGTCAAGATCCCTACCAGCACTTACTAGAATACTTCCTTCCTCCGAGCACGTTTGCTCTAGCGAATCTCCACTTAAGCCGGCCAATAAAGGCAAGAATGAGGTGGGAACTCTGTTCCTCGTCAGTGTTCACTCCAGACGGCCAATAAAGGCAAGTCAGAGATGAGGAACAAGACTTCTCCCGGGAGATAGGGTCCGTGGGGTCGCTACTGCCCAACAGCTCGCCACACGCTACCCTGCGGGTTTATTATTATTATTATTGTAGAGGGAAGCCGAAGAAAAAATTGATCAATTCTCATAAACTCAGAGAAAAACCTGAATGTTTTTAATCTTATGATGTATTAAACTAGTATTAAATATAATTATGTAATGTGATGTGATACACAGTTACACACACAGGTGTACCATATTATTTGGCAATAGTAAACATTAAGAAGAGTGGTTGGTCCAAAGGGAAGCCGATAGGAATCGGGTTGTATGAAGGCTTCGCCTCTGCAACATACATTAAAAAGAAACAAAGTTTCCTACCATGTGGCTGTCTATGTAAGTTCTGTAGTTTACCCAAAGACAACTGTAACCACTTTCATAGTTTCTTCCGAAAACCACAGAAAGTTTATAATCATAACATAACATCACGCCTTGTTTCCCCGAAGGGTTAGGCAGAGGTGTACATAGTAACACCCACATATACTAGGAAAGGAAGGAATATACTAGGAATACAATAAAAAAAAGTGCGGGGCGGCCCGCCTGTAAAGCGCCTGCAACACGGTCACAGAGGTGATCTTGGTTGGCGACCGGCAGAGCCGTTTCAATGTTTGGTCGTAAACAAGCCTCTGTCGGGACGCGGTTGGCGACTGTGTAGAAGTCGCTTTATATGCGCTGCAAACATCTTCCAGCCTTTACTATAACTATCTATGTTGCCACAGGTATCAACTCCAGTGACCGCCCCTGTTGGTGCGTGGACGCTCAGAGTGATCACCTGGAAGCGAGACTCTCCTGAACGGGCGTACTATGACTTCGATCAGGACATCTACATCCTCTTCAATCCATGGAACCCTGGTATGTTCACCTGAAGAACAGGATAAATCGTTTAAGCAGGCTATTGTTTTAAACGATAAACTATGCTCCACCTCAAAGGTCAAAGTGACCTCTGCGGTATTATCCTGCTAGGTATAATAGCCACCGAGGACGCCGTGTATGTGGCGAAGTTTTGGGCCAACAACATCTGAAAAAATATCGTGCCAGCGACAAGAAAAAGCAGGCTACTGTTTTAAACATAATTTTAAAAGCAAAAAGGAAACGTGACGCAAGGAAACAACAACGAAAATCGATTAACACATTATCACACGTTACATTTACATAACATTTAGATTGGCACATAATTATTTGGACAATGAATTTAAACAATTAATTTACCAATTTCGGTTCTTATGTTTTAATTACCTGTTCTGTTTTTTAATATGTGTTCAATATGATATAAATTCATTGACTTTCGGTGCTGACTGAATCCAATTTAAGTATGAGTTCATGAAATAGGTATTCATTATTAAATGAACAGCGCAAAACAAAAGAAAAATAAATGAAACGAGCTGTTTACCAATCTACGTTTGTTTCATTTCGTTGTATTAGAATGCAATCTTCTCAATTTAAACTTTAAATAAGTTCCAGAACAATAAAGAAAGTTGTAAATACATTGCCAGTCTAATTTATTTATGAGTTTGTTATTGCGAATGCAACTGAGAGTAGAAATAAAAATACACAAAGTTTTAAGCTTTCCTTTTGTCTTTCAAGATTTTTTCATGTTCTAAATAAATTGTAGATTATAGTTTATATTTGGATCACTCAGAATATGATACCTAGGATCAGAATACATTTTTTTTACAGTGAGTAGGATGTTTAAACAAACATTTTACACGTCATTATTATTTAAAAAGCTAGATGAGGTCGGTGTTTCCGAGATCCGATCCGACTACTCGAGAAGAAACACCAAAACAAACTCGGAGTGTCACGGTCTCTTTAAGTCCACGGGGTCTACTCCGAAGCGATAAATCCGAAGTATCGGCCGAACGTTCGGATGTTTCATAATAGACTAGTTTCTATTTCATTCGGTCGGTTCTAATCCGACCAAACGTCAAAATGAAGTTCGTTCGGATCCGAACCGACCGAACGAAATAGAATGAACTGTAGTAGGAAACGTTCAAACATTCGGCCGATACTTCGGATGTATCGCTTCAGATTAGAACCCCACACATAATCTTGTCCTTCTTCACTATTTTTATGACCAAAGTAGAAGCACGTACCTACAATTTTAACCCAGGGCCAAACTGAAATAAGATTTAATTTATTGAAGCCTTTGAGCGTGGTCCTAACAACTACCTCGATCCTAGATTTGAAGACCAACATCAACTAATACATAGCTAATCCTCCTACCAGATGACCAGACCTTCATGGAGGACAAGCCTCTTCTTCAAGAGTATGTGCTGAATGACGTGGGCAAGGTGTGGGTGGGGCCCATCAAGACCACACGTGGGAAACCCTGGCTCTATGGACAGTTCGACGCCGTTGTGCTACCGGCCTGCATGTTCATGCTGGATAGGGCTGAGGTGCCTTTTAACCAGTAAGTAAAATAACATAAGCTTGTTTCTTCTTTTTCTTGTGGATAAATTGTTCTAGTTGGATGAGAAACTGATTTTAATGGGGTGGGTAGTTTTGGCTTGCCCAAAACAGCACCATTCTTTTCGAAACAGCCCCCGAAGCTATAAATCGGAAAACGTAGGCAGGGTAGGATGCTTTCGCACTAGGTGGAACGACGATCTCCAAAGTTGCAGCTACATGCGAGTAGCCGAGAAGCAAAAGAGTGCGATTTGTGAAACCTATTTCCAGCAGTGGGTACAGTCCTGCTAAAGGTCGATGATGAGGTCTCCTATTAAAATATGTATAATACCTTTTAAATATTACCTAAACACAACGACAAACATTTCTACTAAACGATTATAATCACAAACACAATTAGAATTTACATTGAAAACCTGTAACCACTGATTTATTACATTGGCAAGTCTTCAACCGTCTGTGAACACTATTTCATTCGGGAGAAATTAATCAGGTTTCACCTGACATAATATGCCGCTTATAAACAAGACAAGAATTGGCAGTCGAGTCGAGCATTAGAATCTAAAATACAGATTAAGGATAATAAATAAAACAATAAACAAGTCTAAACCTTAAAGGCGCAGTTCCATTGCTGCCCACGGCTAACTTGTCCTTAGCTTGGATTTGCATGAAAATTGTGACGGGATCGTTCTCTGCGACCCACAGCCATGCTACCGATTCGTACAGATGCGTGGTTGGCAAACAAATGAACCCGCTCAGCTAACTGTGTGGACATCTTACGCAGCAGTAGAATGACGCCTTAATTATGTTCCTGGAAAACTAGCAGTATTTCTGAAGACTGGTCTCTATCATCATGTTACGTGACCAGATGTTCAATTGAAGTCGTTGTTTGAATACGGAGGTGAAAGGAAGCTGGCAATTCAGAGGCGCTTGAAATATCGGTCTGTTGTTGAGTATCTTACATATTATTAATTTGGTTTGCAATGACTTGAATAGTTTAGAATGAGATTAACTAAAGCTTGATGTATTTGTTTCTATACATTCTGTTTTACGTTGTTCTTTTGTTTGCATTAAAACCTTCGTAATTAAAAGAGACTGAGATTCTTTCCCAACCTAATCTGAAAAGATCTGGATTACTTACTTAACTAAATCAAGAGTCTTCCTAAGATTTTTTAAAGATCTTTAGGCGATTCTTTCCGTTTTACCGATCCCGTAAACCTGAAGTGAAGAAAATCCGATTACCTAGTAGATTTCCTAGAAGTTACAATTTATCTTGATTTATAACGACACTATCCAGGAAAGTGTTGCATCACCCACTACAATCGCATTTTACTCATATTATTTCGCAGTACGTAAGTCTTACCAAGGGTATCATATTACCCAGTAACTGGGTTGTGGAGGTCACATAGGCAGTCGCTCCATGTAAAATATCGGTATTCAGCTGCATCCGGTTAGACTAGAAGCCGACCCCAACATAGTTGGGAAAAGGCAGGCAGATGATGATGACGCAGTACGTAATCTTTTATGGCACATTATTGATAAAAAGTAACATAACATCACGCCTTGTTTCCCCGAAGGGTTAGGCAGAGGTGTACCTAAAGTACACCCACATTTCGCCAGTTATGTTTAAGTCCCATGTAATAGGGGGCGAGCCTATTGCCATCTACAGGGTACAAATCCAGACTCCGGGCTGCTACTGAGAAATTCCATATAGAAAAACCCAATAACACTTTGCCCGACCTGGGAATCGAACCCAGGACCTCATGCTCAGCAGTAGCGCTTGCGACCACTAGACCAACGAGGCAGGCAGTGATAAAAAGTATCTGCAAAAAATATCTTTGCCCTGAAAATAATAATGGATTTCTTATACATAATTGTATCAAAATCTTCCCAAAATCATATCCTTTGTGGGATTCTGAACTTTCTTAACAAAACCCTCTTTCTTCCAGGCGTGGCGACCCCGTAAAGGTGACTCGTGCCATCTCCCGCATTGTAAACTCCAACGACGATGGCGGTGTTCTGGTAGGACGATGGGACGGCATCTACGACGACGGAACAGCCCCGTCGGAGTGGACCGGCTCTGTGGACATCCTGGCGCAGTTCCTCGAGACCCAGGACCCGGTGTCCTATGGACAGTGTTGGGTCTTCGCTGGGGTTGTTACTGCTGGTGAGTTGGTGCTTTGTGTAACTTTTTAGGATAGGTATGATTGGGATGACGTCACGGAATGACGTGAACGTGATATGAAAGAAATGGAATTTATCAATATAGACAAAAAAACTCATAATTTGAGAAAAGTATTTGTCAATTAGAAGAAAATAACGGGATTAAGTATTCCCTTTGAGTTTTTTTTTCAGAAAGCAACATTTCAGATAAGTATCTGAAATGGTGCTTTGAATCCTCCATGCATGCCCGTGGAAGAGGGTCCCGTTGGTCTCTTAATAGTAAGGGATCACGAAAAGATTTTCATAATTTGGATCAGCTTCCAATGAATAAGTACCTACCTACCTTCCAAAAACAAACATTTCAAAGTTGAGAAACTAATCGAAAGGTAATTTTGCTCATACAATCTTGAAAGCGTCTAAGCGAAGCAAAAGCTGGCATCAGGCCAACCAGCACACAGATAAGAAGCACCAAGGACGGTGCAAATGTAACTATTACTTTCGCGTTTAAGTTCAGTTTTTATCTAGGAGAATCGGATCGTTCATCACCATTAAACTGTGCATTTAGTTTAGTTTATAAATCATTTCAAAACGCTTCTTTCCCCGTGGTTTAGCCAGAAAATATTAATTGTATACAGATAATTTAATACTTGGAGAGCTCATTAAGATACGGAGGGTTATCTATGTCTTTTATTGCGTTGATAAAACGTTGTTTAAAAAAACGTTGTTCCTGGAACCGATTTTCAATCTAATAATTATAAGGTTCTTGAGACTTGATTCAAGTCCAAGAAAAACACGATTAGAGATTCATACCAAAATAAAAGGGACTGCACCTTATTAGTTTAATCAGAACTCAAACCACAATAAAAATATCTTTGTATTTGGGTACCTACTTTTGCTGAAATAATTGGAAGATAACCATACTTCATGTCAATTGTCTGAAAATATTGACAGCCGCAATGAGTACCTCATAGGAAGTTCATCTGGGCTAGGATATACCTACCCAAAATGAAGACAACGTTGGAAAGTATTCCGAATCAAAATACAGCAATACTGCTTGGTACCAGAAATCAGTTCAATACAAATTCCTAACCGACTCTCTCTTTCCAGTATGCCGTGCCCTGGGCATCCCATCCCGCGTCGTCTCCAACCTGGTGTCAGCTCACGACGCCAACAGCACCCTGACCGTCGACAAGTACTACTCAGAGACCATGGAGGAGCTGGGCTATGACCCTAGCAACGCTGAGCCTGAACAGACTGACTCCATCTGGAACTATCATGTGTGGAACGATGTTTGGATGGCGAGACCTGATCTGACTGCTGGTGAGTTTATTGTTCTTTTAAAATGATGTTGAAAACGGCTGGCTGAGATCCATTTTTGCCTCCGCTGTCCTTCCGTCCGTCTGTCTGTCAGTGGGCTGTATCTCATGAACCGTAATAGTAGACAATTGATTACATATTGCGTATTTCTATTTCCGCTATAACATCAAATAATAAAGTTAAAAAATAATGGCGGTTCCCATACAAGAAACGTGTTTTTTTTTTTAACTGAAGTATTTAAAAAAAATACATATGTAGTGTTAAATATTGTACGGTCGTACAGAACCGACCGTCCGACTCGCACTTGGCCGGTTTTTTTAAATTATGCAACGTAACTACATAGGTAACTTAAGGTTACCTACGCTGTAAGGCAGGCACTATGGCAAAGGTGAAACTGAAAATTATTAACTTTAGCGAAAAGCGAAATTATACTGTCTAATAAATAGCAGGCTTTTGAATGACGTTTCATAAGCAACTAAAAGTGAAGCAGGCCTTTTAGAAAGACAAAGATAAATACCTCTTCGACTCTTCCACTTCTTCATGGTTTACAGAGCAGTTGCAGAAGCTTTACCAATAAAACAGCTGCATCCATTTCCTTAAACAACTTAACAAACAAAGCCCCACAATACCTACAAGCTGAGTTACCATACCACAATATTGCTTATACGTCTTCTCTCCCAGGATACGGAGGCTGGCAAGCCATCGACGCCACTCCTCAAGAGACCTCGAATAACATGTATCAGTGCGGCCCGGCACCACTGGAAGCCATCAAACAAGGAGTCATCGGAATTAACTACGATGTGGAGTTCATGCTGGCTTCAGTCAATGCTGACCTGATGAGGTGGAGGATCGACGCTAATGAGGAGACTGGATATGCTATGGTGGATAGCAATACTTACCAGTAGGTGTACTTTTTTGCATATTCGGTAGATGCGCTTTTTCTTATAAAATTGCTGCATCTTAGGTATTAATTTAATGAGCAAATAATATTATTACCAAAGAATTTGATGGAAGTTTGTAACGGATAAAAATGTAAAAGAAAAATAGTTTATTCTACACAAATAAAACACAGATAATATGTAAGTATTTTATCAAAAGAAAGGAGTACCTACCTTGATTGGTAGCTCTTACTTTGATGGAAACCGTACGAAAAACTAATCTTTTGCACACAAAGGCAAGGATGCATTCAACCGAGATTACCTAGGTTCCCAGTGTTTCACAAAGCAGTATCCTTTTATTAATTTTTAATCTAAGATAGGAATATTCAAGCTCAACATAATTTCTAGTTGAGTTTCTGCTCTCCGAGTTTGATTCACAAGGGATCCATATTTCCATGAATGAACGTGTTTTGTCTAAAATGTCAATGATATAACCCGCTCTTTTTTCTTCCTAACACCTAATTTTCTTTTCTTTCCAGCATCGGCCGCATGGTCCTCACAAAGAAGCCATACGTGTTTGATCCCAACGGCGACGAAGACCGAGAGGACATCACAGAGCAGTACAAGTTCAGAGAAGGAACAGCATCCGAGCGACTTGCTCTCATGAACGGAGTCAGGTTCTCCGAGAGGGCGAAGAGATATTACTCCGTGGCCAGTAACTTACAGAATGATATCACGTTTAAGCTACGTGATGTGGATAGCGTTCCAATTGGCAAAGACTTCAGGGTTACTGTTGATATCGAGAATATTTCCGAAGAGGTAAGAGAGAATACTTAGTAAATTACTCACCTTTTAGTCTGCGGGCACGAAATTAGCGGCGGCCGAGCGATGGCGATTGCGGGGCGGGGCGGCGCGGTGGCGGCGTAAACAAAGGTACTTATAGCATTCTGAAGAGACGCGCAAGAAACGGGTGAGAGCGGCACGGGGCGATCGAGCGATGCCCGGGTGGTGGCGACGCGCAAGCGACGGGAACAAACTTGTTTCATTTCACCGCTCGATGGCCGCTACTTCCTACTTGATAAATTGCCAGTTTCGTGCCCGCCCCAAAGCCCGCTGCCGGATCGCCCCGCGCCGCTCCGCAGTCGCCATCGCTCGGCCGCCGCTGGTCTCGTGCCCGCAGACTCATACTTACTCCTTGTCGCTGTAAGGAAACCGGCTTAATTTTAATGTTAATGGTACCTACTGATGTTCTTTTAGTATGACTATCGTTTTGGTGATTGCCAAAGTAAGTTTTAAACAATGCACTATCCTTACTCTTTGGACATTTTTTTTTTGTAGGTACCATTACCTATTCAACTGTTATGTAGAAAACTCATAATATGTGGTAGAAATCTGAACAATTTTACCGAACCGATATTAAAAAAGCTAAATAGCTTACTTACTTATGCATTACTTCCAGAGTCGTAACATCAAGGCGTCTCTCTCAACCAACAGCGTGTTCTACAACGGAGTGAGAGCCGGCGTCATCAAGAAGGTCGAAGGAAAGATGTTTGTAGGAGCTGGCAAAAGTAAGTCAAAATAATATATACCTACACATCTGTAAAAAAAACCTAAAACCTCAGTATTTGAAATGAGTTCTCACGAATGTATGCCCTGCAAATGCCATACCCATGCTATAATTATTGCTAAGCTCCCTAATCTCCTCCTGAATGCAACAAGGTGTTCAAGATTAGCTTAAATCAAACTGAGATTTTGCTAGTTAGCAGGATTGGAAATGGTACTGACTGGCTGACTAGAAAGAGACACCGTAAATTATATAACCCGATAGCTGAAATTATATTACATTCTAACATCACACCTTTAATCCCCGAAGGGTAGCAGAGGTGTACCGATAATAGGTGCACCCACATTTCACCATAAGTTTAAGTCACATATAATAGGGGGGAGCCTACTTATTGCCATCAACCGGGCACAAATACAGACTCCGGGCTGCTACTGAGAATTTCCAGAAGGAAAAACTAGACCAACGAGGCAGTCTTAATTAAACTACTTACACCTAAATACCAAGTTTTACAGCTGGTCTTGTGACCAAATGGGCTGATCTTTCCTTTAGGAATATTTAAACCACATCTTTTAAATGATGTTCTTTTTTTTGCAGAGGAACAAATAAGCGTCTTAGTGAAATCAGACGATTACCTGCCCAAACTAGTGGAATACTGCAACGTAAAAATATCAGCGATGGCCATCGTTGATGAGACCAAACAGTCCTGGGCCGATGATGACGACTTCCAAATCATCAAGCCTAATATTAACATTAAGGTAAGTTGGGAACAAAAGGAAACTTGGAAACAGTGTGCAACTACAGTACTTGGTGGAACGATGACCTGGTGTAGGTCGCGGGAATCTGCTGGATCTGCAGCAATGGGGCGAACGTTGTGGCAATCCTTGAGGACGGCCCGTGTCTAGCAGTGGACGTCTTACGGCCAAAACAATGATGACGAGAACTGCAACTTGCTAAATGGGGATTTATTCTAATTTTGATAGGATTTTGGACCAGATATTAACAGGAAAAAAATAAGAGTATTAACTAGCTGTTATTTCCTCTTTGATCAGTGTTTTTCGCCTTTAAAATAGCACGTGACCACAGGCTCTTGATAAATACCTAATGTTATTTGATATTATGCAGTTTCTCGTTATGAATATAATGATTTCGTATGATATTATACAGAGTAGCTTTACGTGATAGATGTGCTGTCCTGACAGGGTCATCATTCAAATTTAATAACGGCCAAACCCAATAACCTATCTATCACTAGTTTTGGCATACCTACTGGAGATAAAAAAGCTCATCTCCATCTATGGTTTCAACGCCCCAATAATATTTAACAGATTATGTAATCTTACCGGCCTGACATAAGGACACATAGAATTATACTGTCTACCATCAATAGCGATCTGTCTTTTACTGAAAATAGGTTAGGTATTAGGTTCGGTCGTTAGTGGATATATCCACCTACCAGTAACATCTGTTTTGTCAACTATAACTGATATCTAACTACGGTGCCAAAAACTTATAACTCACATTTTATATTTCACCTTCGCAGTTCAACGACGACCTAATCCTCAACCAGCCGACAGTGGCCTTCCTCTCGTTCACCAACCCATTGGACCGGGCGCTAACCGGCTGCGAGTTCAGAATGACGTCATCAGGCATTGCGGGCCGCACACTCAAGCTGCAGGCTGCGGATGCGGGACCATTGGAACAAATCACTGCTCAGCTGCCTATACAGCCTAATGTAAGTGACTTCAAAAACATAACCAACTGCAACAGAAATACCTATTTACACGATGCAAGTTTCGTGCCTGTGACATACCTACAATAAAATTGAAATAACAAATGACTTGCATCGTGTAAACACTGTTTAGACGATGCAACTCGGCACCAGAAATCACTAAACGCGTTTAGCGCTAAACACATTTAAATCATTGTTTTGTTTCTGTCAATTGTTAGAAGAAGACAGAGACGGAATGATGTTTTAAATATG
The DNA here is from genome assembly GCA_947568875.1 of Fissipunctia ypsillon. Taxonomy (NCBI): domain Eukaryota; kingdom Metazoa; phylum Arthropoda; class Insecta; order Lepidoptera; family Noctuidae; genus Fissipunctia; species Fissipunctia ypsillon. Next base: position 4,311,205 of record OX387659.1, on the reverse strand, counting down.
TTTAGCGTTAAACGCATTTACAGTCCGGCCGTCGAGAGAATGCGTTCCTGAGACCTGTCAGTTGAACAATTTCTAGTTGTAATAAACTAATAAGGATCAAATTCGCAAAACACATGTTCGTTAGTATGGAACTGACTGATTTGTGGTGAAAGTGGGCCTTATTGTTGCTTCAACATAACCAAACTGGAGACCTTTCAGCTTTCACTCTGGAATGGCCACGTATTTGCGATGCCTCTGATATTGTAGAAGACCATAGGGTTCGGTGACCACTTACCTATCATCAGAGACCGTGTGAATGTTTGATATGCCAAAACATTAAAAAAAAAACACTTACAATGCGTGAAAATAGTTAAATTCACTTCCTTTAAGTATTGCTTATATCTTCTCTTTTTCTTTGCAGAAAGTTGGCAAGATCAACTTCGTAGCGACATTCAAATCGGTTGAATTGAAGGACATCAATGGTGCAGCTACCGGTGAAGTGTTCGAAGCATAAACTACCTTATTTCTTATTAATTAAGGCATATTTTCTGTTGTAGGTACTATCGTAAAATCTTACGAGTATTTTACTCAGGTATTTTTAAAAGCATTTTTCTTGTATTGGCTAGTCCATATATTTATATTATAAGATTCAAAAATACGTATGAATAAATTAAGAATTTGTGCATTTTAAAATATATTTTATTTATCTAAAGATAAGTCATAGTTCGTTCTAGAAGTAAAAAAAAAATATTTGAAAAGAGTTTATTTAGATAATAATTATGTGAGTTGTAAGTGCCAATAAACGTGTAATAATTAAACAAATTATTATTTTTTACCAGGCAGCACCGTGAAACGGTACACCTAATTATAAGTTTTTATTAAATAGCAATTGTGTCATATTATCGCTTATAGCATTTTTATAGTTACGTTTTATAGTTTATTTTTTATGAATTTTGTATTGTAATCTCAGAAAATATAATAATTATTATCGTGAGTTGTTTTCGAAACAACCACGCTGAATACTTAAAAATGTTTTCAGTGTGATTGTGTCAAAGACTGTTTTATCACTGTGTTTAAATGTATTTCGTAAGAGTTACGTTTCTACTATTTATTTGTAAGAAAACGCTTTCTACTACAATAAATAAAAAGTTTTTATGAGTATTTCCGTTGTATTTTTGGTAAAGCTCCTTCCTTTTATACAATGCCTGATAAGGATAATTTGGCCAAGAAAATTGGCTACTAAGTAGGGTCGTAAAGTTAGAGGCTGGCCAGGTGGGCGGTTGGCAGGGACGCACTTTGTAGACTTACAGCCTGCCCCCATTTCTGTATGAATGGCCAAAAAAAAAACCAAACCTATCCAAAATGGTGCAATAATTTTCGAGCTCGCTTCGCTCGCTCTTGCATTATTCGTTCCCACAATTCTTAAGTTTTTTCTGCGTAACTAGATAAAATAACTACTAAATGAACAAAAACACAGAAACTAAACAGAAATCAGTTTAAATAATCAAAAGACAATCTAATTGTAAGCCATTAGAGAGGGCGCAAAAAATTTCAAACTCGCTTTTTAATGAAAAAGCGAGCGAAGCGAGCTTGAAATTTTTAATAATGATATTGCGTCACTCGACCAATAACTCATATTTCTGTATTGAATAGTTGAAATAATTTCTAAACTGACCCAATATGATAGAAACATTTTCGAATTCGCTATGCTCGGTCTTGCATGCGTTCTCATAATTTATTTATTTATTATTTTAAGCTCTTCAACAATGAATAGGTACAGTATTACTATACAATTTGTACATCGCAAACTTAAAAATAAATCATTCTTGAGTTCTTCTGCATAACACGAATTTTAACTCCTTTTTCTGATAGAACGAAAAAAAATCTAACCTATCTGAAAAGGGGCGCAAAAAATTTCGAGTTCGCTTTTCCGCATAAGTGGGCTAAGTAACCACTATTTCCGTAAGAATAATAGACAAAACAATACCCAACCTATACGCGGCGGGGTGCAAAATTTTCTAACCCTTTCATTTCGGGTGGGAAATCATCAAATTACTTCCTGGGCGGAGCAGGAGGGCGTGTAAGACTTTTACTGACTGAAACCCACCCGTGTTCCTTCAGTTGCCTGCGCCGGGGCCGCGGTAACTCTTTCGAACATCCCGCGACCCTGGCTGGCATCGGCCCTAGCGGACTCCATCAATTAGTGCTGACGTCTCTTTTTTAGGCGCGCGTGGAATATAACGCGCCATCGACCTGCCCGGCCTGGTCCATACCGGACGGCGAGCTACCCATTGCTCGCCGTCCGCAATCCCGCGCCTACGGTGGCCGGGAATCGGCTGCCAATTCCCGACGCCCAGGGCGTCTCATGCGGCGACTAAGGGCGTGAGGGCGCAGAGATTGCCTCACCCTCACGCAGTCCGCCTCCTCCTTCGCGAGCATTACTGCTTCGCAGGAGATGATGGCTTCCCATGCATAGCTCTGACCCTTTTTTTTTCTTTTTGTGGATGGGAAATCATCAAATGACTTCTCCCGCTCTGGGCGGAGCGCGAGGGCGTGTCAGACTTTTACTGACTAAAACCCACCCGTGTTCCTTCTGTTGCCTGTGCCGGGGCTACGGTAACTCTTTCGAACATCCCGCAACCCTGGCTGGATAGCTCTGACCCTGCCACTAAGATTTAGGGATCATTTATATGCTAGAGCGAGCCACGTCCGTGTCTGCTTAATTTGTAGAGACCAAGACTCGGACGGGACACGGATGCTGCACGGTGTAGCATGAAATGTAAAATCATATAAAATGTTCGTGAAGTTTTGAATCCGTGCCTCGCCCGCGCCTCGTACACAACATGTCCCGGAATTGAGGCACATCCTCTTAAGGAGTCATTGTACTCATCATTATGAACCACTTTTACTATGGGACTAAACTTGAAATCGCCAAAAAAAATCTAAGGTGCCCTACATTTTGACAAGTTATGCGAACATAATGTAGGGAACAGCAGATTTTTTTTTCGCGATTTCAGGTTTTGTCCCATAGTAAAAGTTGTTTCTAATGATGAGTACAATGCCACCCTAAAAGGTTGTGCGTTAATGTCGGGACATGTTGTAGCACGACTAGCGCCCGACACGATGTAGCATATAAATCACCCTTTTAATGAGATTTGAATAATGTCAGGTTCTCTTTATAAGGGAAAATATGGAATACAATAACTTCCTGGGTACAGTCAATAAAAAACATGATTTTAAAACAAAATTTTATTCAATTCCATGCAACGCCCACCATTTTCACTTACAATCACAAACAGTTTGACATTTTGTTCGAAACTATTCACTTAAATTGAGATAGGACACAAGCTAGGCAAACCTAGGTTCATTAATTAAAAATACCCTTATTTTGAAAGCGAGGTTTCATTGGTGCAGACAGGGAAATTAAAAGTTAAGGGCGCACCGAGCGTTTGCCTTTGTCTCTGTCTTTTTCTTTACGTGTAAAGAGTAAAGAAAATAACCACACTTTTGCACTTCTTCAAAGTTTTTCGTTGTTATTTTTATCATATTGCACTTAAATAAAAAACTATCGTGTATAAACGCTCCAGTCATCTATGAACTTTATTTTAGTAAATGAATCATAATATCAAATTAATTATTTATATAAAAAAGTAGGGAAATAGAGGAAAAACTGACTCGAAAAGAGGTAAATTTGCGAATTTATTCTGTCGAGCCAACTTTATCAAATCGTGTTTCCATCGTGTATCTGCCTGGTATATATCCCCAATAATACCAATATATTTCCCTAGATTTTAATGTAATTGTTTACTATTTCAAACAAGGGTTATAAAAACGTGTTTGTGTGTATAAAAAGCTCGGTGCGCCGTTAAACAAATGGACACTCTTCGCAATTCACCGTGTTATAGCCACTACATACAACCGTCGATCGATACGTCTTGTGATTTGAATATACAGTCAAGATGAAATTTAGTTAACAATTAATTTTCCTCACTCCGTACATAAAAGATGCTGTCAAATCGCATGTTAAGGGGGAAGCGCTAAGGTAGCCCGCGAAATTCGCGATTTTTCTTAGGATTTCTTCAATTTGCAGCTCAGTGCCTGGGTGTATGTTGATTAAAGTATGATTCGCGACGGTAACAAATGTGTATTTACGGAATAGTAATCATTAGAATCAGTAATACCACTCCTTAAGTTAGTATAATCCTCAAATGTTAAGATTTCATAGAATAGTTATTCAATAGGATTACTTGGTATTAAAGAGTTGTATTGATGACTATAATGATTATAATTCTGTAAATACATTTTTGTTACGGTAGCGAATCATATTTTAATCAACATAAAACCTAATACTGACCTGCAAATTATAAAAAACGTAAGACAATTTCGCGGGTTTATTGCATGCCCAAAATATCTGCGGTAATCAATATAATAAACCTCAATGTGCATACCAAATTAGAATTAACGGATCGAGTAAACAAAGTTTTAACTTGATATAGAGAGAAACTCAACTAATATTTGCTTGCAAGAATCCATTTTAACTTATTAAAAAGTGGAAAGAAATAAAATGTTTGATTACTAACTCATTCTATACCTGCAAAATAAACCGCAAAAACCATTCATTTAAACAAATAATTAACAAGTTTGCCTAGCCGTTTCCCTTAGAACCATCAATTTAGATGCACCCAAAACCATAGGATATTAAACCTTAACCTATTTGATTAAACTAAATGGAAAACACAACATCGCCATTCATAAATAAAACAATATATTTTATCACATAATATTCGGTTAACTTGGTGCCCACTTTGTTATTAAAATAGCGCTAATTTCAAAGAATGATGAAGAAATAAGTCCTTAATTGTTTAATAACAATAATTATGAAAATTGCTACCCATTTAAGAAATAATCGTAAGGAAATGGACTAGGTATCAGAGTTCTGGAACCTTAAAGAGATCATCTTTCAACATCACGACTGTATTCCTCGTTGGGGTAGGCAGAGTTATGACGTAATAGGGGGCGAGCCTATTGCCATAAACTAGGCTAAAATCAAGACTCTGGGTGCTACTACTGAGAAATTCCTGATGGACAAACCCAATACGATACATACAGACAATCTCGTCTAGTCTTTTTAGAAAAATGTAAGTATTGTTAGATATTTAAAAGATTTTTTGAGTATCAAAAGTGGACACCAAGCAAATGAAAATAATTTGAAAGGAAATAATGTAGCACTAATGCTTCTGTACAAGGAACTACAAGCTTAAAGGACGGCCAACAAAACCACTGTATATTTATAAACATCTGTATTTATATTAAAACTATTTTTTGACAAAACAAAGTTTGCAAAAGTAAAAAAAATAACTTTTTCTGCTGACTGTACTAAGGGTGACATAACAGATAACATATCAATAACAAATTGATATTATTTTGCAAAAAAAAAAATCCACAAATTGAAAACTTCGATTTATTTTTCATAACTAAGATAAAAATTCATTGTCGTTTCGAAAACCAAATGCGACTAATATTAATATAAATAGCCGTTTGCATAATTTAGAAAAAGAACACAATAAATAATTTGGCATAATGGACATTTAAATAATCAGAATAATACTTAGCTGAGATATAAGCACTTCTTTTTCAATAAATTATCTTTCACAATTACTATTATTCTTAATTCACAAACTTGGAAATATTGCTTTCGATCTTATTCTACAGACGATATTAGACTTCTTGGTAAACTCCTGTATAGCTGTACAAGAATCTTTTGGCGTGTGGACCAAATCGGAACTATCGCCGCCATCTTGTTTCTTGAATACGTTCCAAGTGACATTTTACAAAACCATTGCACAAATGTTCACCAACAGCGCCCCCCTGTCATAGCCATTCGAGCGCCAAAAGATTCTTGTAGCAGAGCATTTAAAAAATAAAGAATTTTCTCTCCTCAGAGGATGACAGAACTAAATATTACGCAGATTCTTTTGAGCACATAGTAAACTTAGCTAAAAATATTTCTATCCCATAAGGGGAATGCGCAAAGGCAGCCTGCGAAATTCAAATGTTCTTATTTGTTCTAAAATGTCATGATTTCCGAAATCATGACATTTTAGAACCATCCTAACTTAGATAGATGTATTGATGATTCCAACGGTTATAATTATAGAAATACGTAACTGTTATGTTTGCGAATCATATTTTGGTCAACATACAACCTGACACTGACCTGCAAATTGCAAAAAATGTAAGAAAATTTTAATTTCACGGGGTACCTTTGCGCATCCACCATAAGCTCAAGTAAAACAAAAAGAGATGCATGATTATTTGAATTGTCACAGATCAAGTTCTTCAATTTTCGAACAGGTTTGCATGCTGCTCAGAAGTATCCAGATAAAAGTCTAAACAAAAATAGACTAACAAGGACATCTCTTTTTACCCGACTGGGTTTGTTCTGCCTGATAGTAAGAACCAGCAATATTTGTGTGTAGTTTTGAATTGGTGTCCAAATGAATCGTCGGCATTGTCAGTCGAAAATTGATTAACGATAACGAATTAGAAGCACTAATGGACCAATCCTATTAGATGCGCTATTACAGAATAATTTATGATTTGCAATGCCCACAGAAAAAAAAAAACATCGGATTACGGTAAGACGGTGAGTACATCTTCACAAGATTCGATGTTAGTCATAAGATCAAATGAATGAAATCGTTTTCGTTTACAATCATCGAACCATTCAACTGACAATGATTCAGTTCACCATCAAGTACAGTCCGGGAGGCCTAAGCTTAACTTTGCATTTGTGTGAGTGATTACCAAAAGTAGAGTCAGACGACGCGCACAGACGCGCTCAGACTCGTCGCGCTCTAGGCGGACATCACACCTACAATATCTACGTGCTCTCACACAAATGCAAAGCTCAGCTTAGGCCTCGCGGATCGTAACAATATAGACTGCTTTATAAATAAACAATATTATTGAAAATTATTCCTTCTCTCATAAATTATTTGTGATAACTTACGCTTTAATATGTACAGTGTGTTTTTTCTTATATGTCTTGTTTGGTAAACAAACACGGGAGTCTTCACTTTAAGTTAGACATTGTTCGGTGTTTCCATCGAACACCTTAGTTAGCAATGTCGGCGTGACGCGTTCACCTAATTTTATTAGTTATTTTTTTATGTTAGATTCAGTGCACTTTTGTCTACCGCGTTAGCCGGGTGTATTCAAACATTTCATTAACATTTTAACACTAAGAACAGTTTGAGAGTGAGCCAATAAATAGTGTTCGACATAAACATTTGTTTCTCCTCAAAACACCGACACCTTGCTACGTAGCTCGACAGACATGAACGTCTTGTTATTTATAAGAAACACATACGGTATGAATTATATTTAAAACCGCTTCGAATGAATCATTTAAATACTTCACCCCATTATTTGTTTACAAAATAGGACAAGTAAAGAGGACCACACTTTAAATGAAATTGTTCAACACTTACGCACTAAGACTGACTTCTCCGTGGTGTGGGGAATGTGGTAACAAACAAGTATTTTAGAAGATTTTGGGTTTAGACTACAATGTACTATGTACTACTCCATTAACTATGTACTACATATAAACGATTTTTAAGCCACGCTCATGGTAAACAAAAGTATCACATTCGCAACACACAGCACATGTTACCACAGACATAATAATATTACGCCTGCATTAAAAGGGATGGGCAGAAGTGTATATTAAACCTACATTTCAGCCGTTATGTTTAAGTCCGGGCACAAATCCGGACTGGACGAAAACCCAGTAAATTTCAGTTCCCAGTCCAATGCTATATTTTGAAATAATTCCATTATTGTATTGTAGTACATAGTACAATGATATCGTCATTAATCTACATAGTTTCATATCTCAAGTGACGAATCTGCACTAAGAACGAATCTTTAGGACAAACTAGATATGCTAATGAAATGTACAGATATTTTGAAACTAATTCGATATAAATGCATTTAAAGACTGTAACAACACCTTAATATTTAAATCTCTTATACTGTTTAACCAATCCTCTTATAAACATCGATTTAAATCGTTAAGGCGCTTCCACACCGGGAGCATTCGCCTGTAATGTAACAGTTCAGATTCGAGCATTACAGTGCGCAACTTGTAATGATACAATTTGTAACATTACATTCACCGTGACCATTCGCCTGTAATGTACAGTATTAAGTGAGTGCACCCGTGATACTATTTGTAACATGAATGCGAACCTTATCGAATCTAGGAGTGTTACATTACAAATGCTCCGATGAGCGCCTTTAAGCTTTTCTATAACTAGAAAAGCTATCTATTTAATCAATAGTAACAGTTGTACTGTAAAAAACCGCATAAGTACTGCTAACACATAAAGGCGCTGTCAGTGTCAATTTGTTACCACAGATGTGCGGTTGACTGTACTAGAATTCGTCAGATCATTCTACTTAGACGGCGTTCCTAGTACATTCTGCGCACGCGCATAAGATATTTAACGATTCAAATCGACGTTCACAACTATATTTCCATCTTTGCCTACACATGAACCAAACAGACTACGTCTAGCGAGTGTCACCTATACATTTCACTAACACAACTACATATAAAGGTACGTTCACACTCGTCACACCACAGCTGACTAAGCTAGTGTACTTTGGCTTTACCTGTGACGATCTTGGCATATTCTTCGTAGAAACGCGGGAACAGTTGAATGGCGAAGTATACCACGGAGAGGTATGCGACGATCGCTAGCGTCAGTATTAGGTCGAATACTGCTGGTTTTACACTGCGGGAGAAGAGATCAGGCTTGATAAATTTTGTTTATGTGAATCAATGTAGAACATTATCCTAATATTATAAATGCGAAAGTGAGTTTCTTTGTTTTTTACGCTTTCACGCTAAAACGGCTGAACGGATTTAGATGAAATTTGGCACATGGGGAGATCATGACTTGGGTTAGGATGTAGGATACTTTTTATCCCGGTAGTACGTTCCCGTGGGATAGTACCCGACCTCCACGCGGGCGAAGCCGCGGGCAAACGCTACTAACACAATAAAGATTTCGGATAACCTAATCTATGAGGATAATTTTCATTAGATCAGCTCGAAAATCTCCGATTACTCAAATGAGGCTTCTAACGCCTAAAATAATAATGTACCTGACCCAGGATTTGACAGCTGCATATCGTTCGAAAGATCTGTGCTGATATTTCAACTCTGCAATGCCAATGACGAAATGTCAAAGTGACCAGAAGATACGCGTAAACTGTCATTTTTACTCAGTGATTCGCCCTCTCAAAGATGGCAGACACAATCTACGGATTGGTCATTGGCAAGCTTCTACAAAAAAAACGGAATGAAATGCCAAAAATTTGTTTAGGACTGGTTATAAACTAAAAGACTTACCTGTAAACATATAAAGCTGCTCTTGTGGCGCCATACAGCGTGTACTCTGGCTCTCTCTTGTCTACCGCATGCGTACTAACGGTTACATCCATGTAACGGGACAGAGCTCGCTCGAGCGCACCCGTCACTCCTGCCAAATCGAATGTTACAATTTAATCAATAATAAGCCTACCCAGGTACTTTTTTTAATTTCAGATGGGTTTACTCTTGACTCTAGTCTAGGTCAGGGGTGACAGAGACAAAGTCGACGATGGAGCGAGCTTACCCAGAAGAAGCCTGTTAACTCTCACTTTGAAGAGATCGGGGTTGTATACGTTCGGAAACACAGACGCAGGCAGAGAGTTCCACTCCTTTGCTGTGCGCATCACAAAAGACATTTGGAAACGCTTAGTGCGAATTGGTGGAATAGCAACTAGGTAATGATGGTAACCTGCAGTGCTCTAGATGTCCGTTGGTAGAAGGGGGCAGGCGGAATGAGATCGTGATAAGATTTTTTTTTTCAGTATATTATGTCAGAATTTCACCAGTTTAATTAAATCGAGACAGACCGACTCTTTGACAATTCAAATTGCCTGTAATTGGTTTATTTGAAATAAATGCTTTGGGTTTGAGTTTGATTACCAACAACCTGCACCCTAATTGTGTAACACACTATCAATCACAACCTGAATCATTTTGAAGCAAATTGCTAATTCATTGCTTCATAAGTTCGAAAAATTTGTTTGCTCAACAACGTAAATAACGCAATGAATGTTGTTGAACTGTCAAAATGAAACCGGTTCCTACTGTATGTGTGTTACGCAATTGCCCCGCTGATTAAGAAAGAAAGAAAGTTAAACAAGTCGGAAGTCTGTTAAGCTCACGTAACTGCTGTGATTGGCTAACTAAGATAACAACAGCTAATCAAATCATTTCACAGTCTGATATTCGCACGGACGTAAAAATATCGCGGCGATGTTTTTCGCGCACTGGATTTTCAACGCTCTGCTTAGCGCCCGAGAGTTGAAAATCCAACAGTGTTTTTTCGACGCGCTGGAATCCACTCTGTTGGATTCTCAATGCTGGGCTCAACACCGAGAGTTGAAAATCCAGTGCGCGATAAAATCCCGCCGCGATATTTTTACGTCCATGCGAACGTCGGCTTACAGACTGACAATGTTCAAAGGTTCCATCGTTTACTTTAGGAAAAACCGAAATATAGCGAATAAAATGTGACTATCGACCAATAGAAATTGATTTATATTCCCACTTAAATTATTATAGATTGACACACTACTTCCGTCACTCCCTTATTTGACCAGCCAGTCACATCTAGGGGTCTACTCCCTAAGTACGGGTCCGTCCGAAAGTAGTTAATCCGTCAAAACAAGGTGTAAAATTAAAAGTTTGGACGTGCAAAAACACTTCGGGCGTAGGGACAACTGTAAAATCGTGTTGTCATTCATTCTTTCTTGAGAAACCGAACTAATCTTATGTCTGTAAGTGTAGTAACTTCGGCCCAAACTACGGACTGCGTGCTTATGAGTAGACCCCCTAATTTGGCAAAGTTCGGTTTTTCCGAAAATAAACGATGGACCACGTTGTCAAACCGTAGCTCTAACTTTTGTGTTGAAAACAAAAAGGGAACTGTTGAACTTTTGTTTAACTTAGTCTTTTACGAATGAGTGTTACCATCGTTCTACAAAACAGACCAAAACCCCGCACACTCAAACGACATTGTAACGTTCTAAAAATGGTGACTTAAAATTGAGTTGTGTTTGAGAATTTGTCCGTAAAAGTAACACTGTACAGTAGAAAATGAAACTCACCTGCACTCGGCAGCGTGGTGGTGATGACCTGTGGCGCCCGCGCTTGCGAAGACAAGTATTTGTACCAATGTCTTATTGACGCCTCGTCTACACTCTGAAAAGAACAATAATACATTTAATTTGATTGATCTTCATTCGTTCATACGTTTTGTTTTTTTATACAACATTAACGCACAACCTCTTAAGGGGTCATTGTGCTCATCATGATGAACAACTTTGACTATGGGACCAAACCGGAAATCGCGAAAAAAAAATCAGCTGTTCCCTATATTTTGACATGTTATGTGAACATAAATGTACGGAACAACAGATTTATTTTCGCAATTTCAGGTTTGGTCCCATAGTAAAAGTTGTTCCTAATGATGAGTACAATGACCCATTAAGAGGTTGTGCGTTAATTCCGGAACATGTTGTATAGCAGTGACCGATCCTTGCAATCTCTCTGTATGATTCCCGCAAGTTTTCCGTATTTTGGACAACGAACCGGTATGGTTTGCAACATTTTGTTCAACACAACAAAACGAAAAAAAAATTAAGCTTTATCCAAACTAGGAAATGTCAATATTGGCATGTGGGTTAGGCACATGGTCTCGACTCTAAATTCGAAACTACTAGACATGGTATGTGTGTAAAATTTCACCCAAAACCTTTCAGCCGTTCGTGTTATTGAGTAAGAAACATCCAAAGTTTTACATTTTTCATATTAGGATAGCTTACCAGTGCATCATTATACAACGCAGCATCTTCTTCATTCAGCTCGTCCGTGAGATTATAAATATGAGAAGCGAGCGCCTTCGCCGTCACCTCAATGTTGTTTATTAGATTCCTGATAGATGACTCATTTGGTTGGTCTAGGACTGTATTGCGAGATGGGTCTTTGTGACTCTGGAATAAATGAGGAGAAAGTGATTAGAAAAAGTTTCGCAATTAGGACAAATGTCAAGTGTATTGCTTGCAACTTTGCCGCGAGTTAAACTCATGGATATGGTCTCCTTTCGAGTTCGAAACTAGTCGAGCTTGTAGCAAACGTGACAAACATATTATTTGACCCTACGTATTCAAGTTAATTTTAATGGATGCCGTTTTTACTTAAAACCGAAAAGTACAAATAATCAAGATATTTTAAGATAATTGCAGTTTAGAGTCAAAGCAGGTAGACGTTGCTGTCGATCTGATATTTTTTTTACAATGCGTGGGCCGTATTCTAATTTAATTTATTATATTTTGCCTATAGCATCCTTTTCTATTTCTGTTACGAACTTATGCTCAGTTCCTATAAACAAAAACCGGCGAAGTGAGTGTCGGACCACACACAATGAAGGGTTCCGTAGTTGGGATGAACTTATCCCAAGAACAAACTTAACATTGTAGTTGAAAAACATGTTCTCTCATATATTCCAACTGCAAACGTAAGTTGGTCGACTATTACTCGTAAACTTGTAAGGCCTACTTAGCTGTGATAGTTTTCCTTTTAATTTCGTTGTATATACTACTACCGTGAATTTTTTCACATATCCAAAAGTAACCTTTAGTTGGCAGGAAAGGGGGGGGGGGGGAAACATGACTAACAAAAATTAGCACTTTAAAGCTTAATATTTCAGAAACGGATCTCTTAATCGAAAAATTGTTTTTACAAACCCGCAATATTTTTGAAACACCTATCCAACAACACCCCACACAGCATGGGGTAGACGAGAAAAAAAACATCCCCACTTTACGTGTACAGGAGGTACCTAAACATATTTTTCATGAGTTTATTTTATCACTTTATCTGCGTGACTAATATGTATATCTATGCTAAATTATAGCTTTCTAGTACTAAGAGTCTCTGAGCTAAGCTGCGGACGGACGGACGGCCATGGCGAAACTATAAGGGTTCCTTGTTGACTACGGAACTCTAAAAACGAATCGTTATGCCTACCAAATATAGCATTTTTTATTGACAAACTGGAGATTTAAATAGATTCGTAAGCTAATTTTACCTGTGAAGCTGGCTTCCCACGGTGCGTGATATCGCGGACGGACGCGGACGGAAGGGTCTCGTCCGTGGTAGCGCAGACACGTCCGTCGCGGTGCGTCCGACCCAGGGCAAGTCGGTAACTTCAAAGGTGCGGTGCAAGCTTCTCTTTTACCAACATTTTGGAATGATACGTCGGTACCACGTCGGCGCTACAACGGACAAGACCCTTCCCACGGTGTGTCGTGCGAGCTGGTCCGCGTCCGTCCGCGATATCACGGACCGTGGGAAGCTAGCTTACCACGCACGATACTCTTCCCATGATGCGTCGGCGCGGGCTTGTCCGCGTCCGTCCGCAATATCACGCACCGTAGGAAGCTAGCTTGATAGCTACTTCCATATGGGAGGGTCTACTATTTCAAAGCTGAGATATTTGCTTCATTATTGGTAAAGATACAAGAGTCTTAATTTTAACGAATAACGGTCCGTAAATTATAGAAATCGGCAAAAAGTCGTTAGTATTCTCTGTAATCGTGGATAATATTACGTTAAAAATTTGAGCCCATTTAAAAACTTTATAATGCTGTTTAATTTTAACAATTATTCAACATTTACCTGCAACGAACTCAGCGTAAAAGCCGTCATCCTCCTAATACTGAACCGCTCATGCTGCCAAGCGAGCAGTTCGTCAGCCAGGTTGATCTTCTTGTGGTTGATCGTGACGCCCAGCCGCGCCTTGATGCTGTGCGCCGCGCCGCCGGGCCGCGGGGGCTTCGACACGTGCATCGTCATTGTGGGGGCGGACGAGATGGAGTCGACGCACATTACGAAGGAGACGTCCTGGTGAGACAGAAAACAGGTTTATTTGGAGGAGACTTATTATTTATTAGTGGCCTGTATAACAGGGGAATTAATTCGTTGCATAAAAATTCTATATTTCCTTCCAATTTTCATCAAAATTAGTTGAGTGAGTGCAAAAATCTTCAGACACTTTCATCATTAGTAAACAACATTTGTATAAAAGGTCTATCTATTCATACACGAAATCCCTTAAGGGGTCATTCTAATCATCATTATGAACAACTTTTACTATGGGACAAAATCTGAAATCGCGAAAAAAAATCTGCTGTTCCCTACATTTTGACGAGTTATGCGAACATAAATATAGGGAACAGCTGATTTTGTTTACATTCTTTAAAAATCAGTTATTAAATCAAGAAAAACTTATATCTTGCGGTTAAGGACTAAAATCAAGAAATGCTATAATAACGCTAAGGCATTTTGCCCTTTCATCCATGGAATTAACGACTATAGATAGTGCAATCCACGAAGACGCGCCCCACTATTCCTCCTAACCGTTTATAGTATATGTGTGCAAGCTTCCGTCAATGTTTGAGTGTTGTCGGTACACACTAATTACCTATGAGTGTACACGCACACTACAATGAATAGACTAATCAGGACAGAGCGTCATGGTCAAAGTGAAAGATGCTCTACTTCAATTTTATATTTTTTACCCGACCGCAAGGAAAGGGTTATGTTTATTTTATTTTTAGGTGTGGATATTTTATGTGTTTATTAGTTAATATCGATAATATTACTATTTTTATAATGGGAGGTAATTATAGATATTAATGAAATACGGAAATAGTTTTATTGAACTTTATTGAGAAATGAAAATCGTCAATCACTCGTTTCAGAAATATCTGATTCAAAGTCTGATGTATCACCGACATTTACAATAAAACTAAAATCAAGATCACAATGTCTCATGTATTCGTCTTCTATTTTTTCCACGTGCTGACAAGTATTGAACCAGACATCTTTATTTACTCGATCAAATGCTTCATTTAAAATGGGCATAATCGAAGTGTAATTTTGATTGATATTGCGACTAGCAACATCGTTTTTTACAATACCCCAAATGTTTTCGATTGGGTTTAAATCTGGATGATAAGGTGGCAGCCGAAGCACTGTGAATCCATGTTCTTTCAATAATTCGTCAACTTTGTACTTGCGGAAGTTTTCTTTGTTTTTTAATATAAGGTCATAAAGTTCAGGTTTTTTGTAGCTTGGTTCAAAATAGATATTTTTTGCATTCAGCCAAGTCTGCATGTCTAATTTGTTGGAGTTGGATGTTGGTTTTTTTTTTAAACTAGTATTGTGATAGGCTGCATTATCCAAGACTATCACGGCATCATTTGGGAGATTTGGTATAAGTTTCTCCTTTAGCCACTTTAAGTAATTTTCTGTGTTCATGTTATCGTGGCAGTCTCCGGATTTGATCTCTGCTCTGTATGTCAACAACGCATTTGGTACGAAACCCTCTGCACTTCCGCCATGTACTATAATTATGCGCACTCCTTTTGTTAAGTTTTGTTTTATTGCTGTTTTACAACTTTTTTCGGCCCAAGACTTTTTTTGCACGTGGTTGGTATGAATATATGATTCATCTGTGTAGACTATAGGTCTACCTGCATTGCGAAAAGACTTTACCTGTTTTAAATATTTCAATCTTAGCATTTGAATATCATGTTTTTCGGTTAGCACCTTCCTGTTATTCTCAGTTTTTCTCCATTTATAACCAAGTTTAAGTAACAATGTTCTTAGGGTTGTTATACATCCATCAAATTGTATACGGTCTTTCAAAACAATATTAAGTCGTGATAATGTTGGAAATTGACGATGTTCTATATGATAGTTTTGGATAGTTCTTCGGACTACACCAATATCAAATTCGTCTAAATTAATTTTTCGTGGTCTTACCCTTCTCTTCTTCATAGGTGATGTAAAAATAGAAGCACTTCTGTATACTAAATTCGAATGCGACGTACTCGCTTCATTTTCAGACTCAATATCCGCTTCCGTAGTCGGCTCTGTTGTACTCTCCGCACTTGGGGCTATAGGAACTATCGCATCCGTCTCCATAGTTATATTCGATTCCATAGCAGGTACTGTAGTTTGCTTCATTATATTAGTATATTCCTTTCTTTCGCGTAGAATTCTAGTCACTGTGCTTTCAGATACTCCAACAGCCTGTGCGGTTCTCCATCGCGCATCAGTGAGTTTTTCTGCATAATTTTTACTTGCTTCTTTTTTCATAAAATCGTAAACTTTAGAAATAATTTCTCTTGCCTAAAATTAAAAAAAAAAACATTACATAGTTTTACTTATTTGTAAAGATGAAATGAAATCCACTATTACTAAAATTTGCTATTTATTAAAATTAAATTACTTTCGTTAGCTAATTTCATGTATTTTAGTAACTACAAACTTCTTTACATACCTGGCTTTTAAGAACAACACGCTGAGATTTTTTCGACATTTTAAAAATATATAAAGTAGAGCAACTTTCGTGACGAGTCTGGATTTTCGCAGCATAGAGTGTAGTATTCATGTGCATCGAACCGCTGACGGTTCGCGACTGCTACTCGGAGCAAACTCCCCGCACCCCGCGATCCCCTCAACCAAAAATTGGTGGGGCGCGTCTTCGTGAATTGCACTATCTGTAAAGTACCATTACAATAAAAAATCCTACCAATTCCATTTGAACTCCCCCACTTACTTGCAACAACGAAGCATCAGCCGAATCGAGCTGCTCCTCCAACCACTTCTTAGCAGAGAAGTAGTTGAGCGAGTGTCCCAACGAGGTAAGCACGAACAATAGCGACGGTGCGCCGCGTACCGTGGTGCTCGAGTACAGGCGCGAGAAGATACGAGCGAGCTCGAGAACAGCTACTGCGCCCGACGCGTTCGAGTCCGCGCCTTGGGAGAGCTCCTAGAGATTAAATTAATGTTATTGAAAAAATCATTCATGTTTTTTAAAAAACCGATTTAAAATACCATTGTTCTGAATTAGCTCTTGGTATTTGTTTTCCTCTACATAAATGTTGTAGACCAACACAAATTGCTTGCTAAATTAAATAGCCCTTTATTGTGGTTAAAAAAAGAAAGATTAATTTTAATAACCAATTATAGTACCATTGGCTATCATGGTCATTATGTATTAGATATTTAATGGTGTGGAAATATTTCTATAATTAATTCTTGGCATTTGTTTTTTGTTCACAGTACATAAAAGTTTTACACAAAAAAAATGCTGAACTAGCCCTTTTTCGTGGGGAGGAGGGTTATGTCCAACTTCTATTGACTAAAACTGCATTTTTCCACACTCACTGCAGCCTGCTAAAAAAAGATTGTAACTTTCAAGTATTGCTTGAGTGGCTTATGTGAATACATTTTTCAAACATTTCATTGAAAACTTAGCAACCTATGTAAGTACTCACAGGAACAACTGCTGACGAGTCATAGTGGGCTGCAATGACGATGGTTTGCGCTGATCCTGAGCGGCCGACCAGCTTGCCGTGGAGAGTCACAGGTTTGGACTCCAGCTTCTGAGGAGTTGAGGCTGATACCACTGTGGAAGGAGAGAACTATTCATTTTTACAAGCTTTTTAGTGTAGTTAGTTGTCCTTGGAGTTTCTTGCCTGTTCTTCTCTATAGAGATCTATGTTTTGGAACGGGCAACTAGCTTCAACTTTCTGATTAACTGACTGACACTTTAACAATTCAAAAGTGCCTGTATGCTTTGAGTCTGAGTTTCATTTTTAAGTATGTATGGTAATATGGTTTCTTAGAAGCTAATTTTGGATGACATTATTTGGGTCAATCAAGTTGAGGTTTTGCATGCTAGTTCTGTTTGGAAGACATCATTACTCTCTTGCTATTATCCCAAATTATTTGGGGATAATAATTATTGGGAAGACAAAAGATTTATTTAGTAGATAATTATGGTGCTACATACAGAATCACTCCTTTGACAGTCGTTATGGGTCGTTAGAAGCCCGAAAGTCTGGCAACCAGTCTTACCAAGGAGTATCGTATTACCCTCTAACTGGGTTGTGGAGGTCAGATAGGCAGTCGCTCCATGTAAAATACTGGTATTTAGCTGGATCCGGTTAGACTGGAAGCCGACCCCAACATCATTGTGAAGGCTAGGCAGATGATGGGACAGAATCATTCCTTCACAAGAGAACTATTTACTTATTTCTGGCATTGTCATGAAAATTAAGCGTACACATTTAAATTGGTTAGCATTTTAATAAAAATTGTTTTTGATGTGCTAACTTTAGATAGTTTCTATAAATGGAGACATTTAATTCTTTAAATGAAAAGCCTGTACAAATAATACATTCAGTAAACTTGTACTATCTTGATAGTCAGTTATCTCCTGTTTGTGTCATGATCTAGGCCAAGATAATACCTATTATATATGATAATATTAAAATCTTAGAAGATCTCTGCATTTTTACATACTTTTCTAAATTTTATCACTTGAAAAAATAATTCTATCTCCTATATTCATTAAATATGTATATAATTTCATTTTTGAACATAAAAAATTGTAGCCCACCGGGGTCTGGATCAGGGTCTTACAGGCACTGTTATCAATAGGCAAACATGTTGAAATCACATGTATCAAGGGGCAAGTCAATGCTATTCTCCAAGCACAAGTACAGAACCCATGCTGGATTGAGAATTTCCTAATGGAAAAACCCAATTACTCTACTGGTCCAGGTCTCAAAATCTTACTATGCAACTTTTGAACAATCATCATCATTATCGGCCTAGCCTTTATCCCGGATCTACTCGTGAGTACTGTTCTGAAAATCCCATGATAAAAGCTGCCCTGAAACATTTTCAAGCTACCAAGCTTGCCTAGCCTTTTTCCAATGATTTTGGGATCGGCTTCCAGTCTAACAGGATGTCCTGAATACCAGTATTTTACATGGAGCGACTGCCTATCTGACCTCCACAACCCAGTTACTGAGTAACACAATACCCCTTGGTAAGACTAGTTGTCTTGTTTGACTTTAGGGATTCTGACTACCCGACTGAACAACTGTCAAAGCTCTATGAATGACAGCCGAGACCAACTGAACAATATCAGAATGGATAAAGAAACCTCACCAATCTGATAGCCATTAGATGACACGGAGTTCATCATAGCTTCTAAAGCTGTTCCAGATTTGTCATCAGTGATGAAGCTATGCTGCAGGTCTCGAAGGATATCCTCAAAGTCTGGTGTCCAGCGAGCAAAGTAGACTGGAGCATTCACTTCCTGCTGGATCATAGCCATCTCCAGGAGTTGGATGTGCTGTGAAAAATAAATATTTTTAGTATAATGACCAGATACATGAACATAAACAAAGTTAAAGGAGTATGTGAGGATTGTAGCATGGATGGCGTTCTGTAGTTTCTGCTTACCCCCATGGGAAAAAGGATGCGAGTGTATGTATATACTGGTACAAACTATGCAAAGCAATTTAGTAAAATCATGTACCATGGGAGAAACAATCATCTATATACCATAAGGGGACTATTCTTGCTTGCAGCGCTTGGCCGCTATAGTAACGCTAGCTAACAGATGTGGTCATTGTGTGTACGGGATTTTGTTTTCAAATTGGTCAGATGTAGGTTTCCGCGACAGTACATAAATGGTATGTTTAAATTGCCGAAGAGTTTGTCAGTTTATAATAAACTTTGTAGGTATTGATGGAGAAGAACAGACAATAATCTCTTTTAAATCAAGTTATTACTAAATTAATTGTTTAAGGTGCCATCTCATACAGAGATTAAATGATTGTTGGTTGGTAGGTGCTAGCTAACTGGTACTACAGGTTGATGTTTAGTTTTGATTTGAAAAAAAATTAACATTATATTTGATTATTATTTGAATGCAATTTGCATTACATAACAATGTCATACAAAAAAATCTTTAATATACCTCTTTCTCTTCAGGCGTCAGAACCGTGTCATTCTTGGGTAAAACTAGCAGCAACGCTCCCGCTTTGCTACGGATCTCCATGAACTGCTCAATGGTGATATCCTGTACCCTAGCAACTACGCAGTGACGAGATGTGCTCCATGACGTCAGAGAACGGCCTTCAAGATTAAAGCTGGCGCTACGGCATCCTGAGTAATGGGAAAAGTGATGAAAAAAGTGGAGGTTCCTTTACTACATATTTACTTTTATAATGACTAATATGTGTCTGCTAAGTAAAAGCACTGGCCCACTATGGAAAAAAATTGCAAAAGATAGAGATAAGTGAAAAATGTTAGAGGAGGCCTTTGTGTCTCAAGGACATGCTATAAAGAGAACTGCTAAGTTTAGCATTAGTAATTAATAACAATAACTATAATAGTAATTAGATTTATTAAATTTTGTATTGTTTTGTACATTTAGTGAGTAAAGGCTTTGAGTTGAATATGAAATACGTATCTGTTATTATGAATTTAAAATGGCTTTAAAATAGCCAGCCCCCTAGATTAACTATAAGACTTCTAGTGAGATACAATTTGTTGCGACATTTCTTGGGAAGCACAAAAAATACATCCTGTGATCAGCAAAATTCTGGCAGACTAACAGGAATTAGGACAAATAATTAGTGTTTATCTGTCAAAGTTGTGAAGATTTGGGTTTTATGTTAAAGAGGGACTGTAACCATATTAAAAGTGTACTGTAGTTTTATCAAACAAGGAAATACTCAAATAAATGGATATTCAATGCCATAACAAGTAAAAACTCCTTCTGATCCTTGAGAAATAACGCTTTGAAAATTTGTGAACATTTTAATTGATGCGCTTTTAACTGACAATCAAAAATAAACAGCCTATGGAGTACCCGGAGTACCCTAACAATATAACCTCAAAAGTGTTACGAATCGATTTTTTGGTTTTATAAATTACAACTTTAGTAACGTTACGAACTTACCATGGGGAACAGTGTGTAGGTCGTAATGTTGCATTCTATACACGGAAAACTCATGAGAGGCAGCGACCGGGTTCACAGGAGACATTATGATAAAAATAGGAAGAGCCACAAGCAAATAGTAGGGCAAGTAGCCTTTAAAAATCTCGGCAAAGCCGTCCGCCTCGTCTAGCCACATCTTGGTGACAAATTAAATATTCAGTTAACAAAATTAACACCAAATACGATTTTTAGTAACAACCATAATCCAATTAAAAACCCTACGTGTGATAAGTCGGTCAATGACATTCCATTTGCGTGACACTAGTGATGTGAGATGGTGCAGTTTGTTAGTATTACTAAATCGAGATAGCAGAGTTGGAAAAAGATATGTATTTATTGTGAGCAGTGATATTTGGCGCATTTTAAAACGAATGACTACTGCAATATGAAGCCTACAGTCTTTTCAAACATTCTCAGTTGTTTTACCTCTGATATTGCATCACTGAAAAAATCATAGTGATCTATTATTGTCGTACTTGTCACAAAAAGGTTGCTGTTTGATTGCTGTTGTGTCAGAGGTAAAATAATTGTGCAAGGACTAAGTATGTAGGTACTGTGATTATCACATGTTTCGAAGTAAGTAGATGATATAATTATTTATTACACTAAAAATTATAAAACATAAAATAATTATGTTTGGAAAACAATGACGATTAATCTAAATAGATTCACTCGTATTTAAAAAACAAATCATACTAAGAAAAAAATAAAATGTAGCATCACTAGCTACGACGAGATCTTTCAGTTTAGTTTTACGCAAAAAAGCCAGTTTCTCGCTGTAAATCGATAATATTTTATAGTATATGTTTAAAATCAGGCCGAATAGGCTAAGAGCAATGGATATTAAGGTGAAAGCGCCAGAGTAGCCCGCGAAATTCAAATTTTCTTACGTTTTTTGCAATTTGCAGATCAGTATTAGGTTGTATGTTGATTGAAATATAATTCGCGACTGTAACAAATATGAGTTTACAGAGTTATAATCATTAAAGTAATCAATACAACTCTGTAAGACCAAGTAAGTCTATTGAATTACTTTTTTTATGAAATCTTAACATTTCAGGATTATACTAACTTAAGGAATTGTATTACTAATTCTAATATTATAATTCTATAAATACATATTTGTTACGGTCGCGTATCATACTTTGATCAACATACATCCAGACACTGAGCTGCAAATCGCAAAAATCGTAAGAAAATTTGAATTTCGCGGGCTACCTTAGCGCTTCCCCCTTAATAAAGCTCAGATTTTTTTTTGCATTTTGAATAGTTCAGTAGGTAAACAGCATGTAGTTAGGTAGTTCCATATTTGAACGCCCACTGCGAAAAATCCTGGGCGCACTGTGGACCTGATGTCAAGGATTTGACCTGAAATTATTTATTGCAAATAACGTCTGTTCTGATAGGTAAATAGGACTTACCGATAAGAATACAACCTAGCGTACCACCCCTATGGTCGCGATTTTGATTTGATAGTCTAGTAAAAAGGAAGAGGCAGTCGGAACAGCCGAATGTAGGTAAAACCTCATTTTTGAAGTTTGTTATTTTTTTTATCTATTTGTAATACAAAATATAAGTAAGTCATCGATTTATAGCTCTGGAATAGGTAGCTAGTTCACAGTTCAAATTATTTTGCTGATAGAATAAATCTATACAAATAAATAAAATTGAAGTGTCAGTTTGTAATGTCAAAATAACAGCGCAGAAAGTATTTATGATACTCTTATAAATAAAACATTAACAACATTAAAAAAAAAATTTTAATCATAAAACACAAAAATTACAAAGAAAATAATTTTAAATAAAAACGGGCACACAAATGACGTAACGCAAGGATGCGACGAGATGTTGCTTCTTCGAAGTCCAATGGCGAAAAAAAGGGACGATTCCCTCCAACTGGCCCATATTTATAGGTATGGCCGATTTGGTGGGGAGCGTGGAGTGTTGCCATCTTACACGGCCTCTCCTGACAAGGCAGCGTCCTCGCAGCCCTCGCCAGCCCTCAATGACGGTCCAGCATCAGTGTCGTTACAGTCGACAACGTCTTGGTCTCCATCGCAACCTGTAACCACACACAGTACACGTTAAGCTCACGTATTTTATTTTATTCAAAGTTAGTACATCAAATTGCAAAATAGCACCTATGTACCGAACAACACTACCATAATGCACACAATAATCAAACAGTCGTACACTAACGACTCGACACCATCAGTAGGATTTACTCGGGTCATATTCCCACACCAAATACCATGCGCAATCAGGATTTACATTGGTTACAGCAGGTCAATCCACGAGACCTACTCAGGAATTACACTCGGTCTATAGTCAGCCTGGGCCCCACCGACATCAACCTCGTTACCATATCTGCGGGCCTAACTCTCAATAGTATAGACTCACAGTCCACCTGTGTCGAGGTCAACTCAAAAACATGTCCACTCAGGACCACACGAGTCTATTCCAAGAACACAATCAAACAAAACCGTGCGACTTGTGAATATTTGGTACATAGGTATATCTAAAGTGTAAGCAGAAGCTGAGTGCATACAACAAAAAATAAAATCAAAGAAAGTTCTCAACTAACTTTCAAAGAAACCAGCACACGTGTCGGGTGTCCATTCACCACGCCACAACACCATGTACCCAGCAGCTGCTTGACTAGTTTTTCCATAAGAGCCAGCTAATAATTTCAGTTCGTACCTATCGTTAGGTAAAACTTTCACAACCCTGTACGGGCCCCGCATACCACAATCTAATTTGCCAATACTTTGAGATCTTTTTATAACAAATACCAAGTCATTAACATTGAACTTCTTAGGAGGGCTTCTATTCTTATTAACATATGCGTCTTGTTTATTTTTATTTTGATTTATTAGTTCATCCGCGCGCTGCCTACGTAGCTCGCGGATCGCTTCACGGTTTGGGTTTGAGCCCTCAAGCGTTACATCCCTTATTAAAGAATTTATTACGGGCGTTGTGGACTCCGTGCCAACCAAAAGGCTTAACGCTGAATACTGTGTTGTTTTATGTTTGGTAATATTTAGTACTAGCTGTAATTTCCACAAAATTTCTGACCATTCTTTTTCGTTATTATTGACTTCAGTTCTAACCATATTTAACACAGTGCGACAATACCGTTCGACTTGACCGTTCTCCTGGTGCATTTCAGGCGTTATGAAGTGCACTTCAATACCGAAATCTGCTAACCAATGTATGATATTATGGTTGTCAAACATTCGACTGCGATCGCACACCAGTCGCTTAAAAGTGCCAAACAAGGATATCGTTTGAGTTATCACAAGCTTTAACTCGTCACAATCCTGTCGGTATAAGCCATACAGCAAGCAATATTTCGTGTACGCATCAACTATTATTAGCACGTACTTAAAACCCTTACTTTCTCTAAGCGGTCCAAGCACATCCGCATGCACCGTATCAAACGGCACCGGGGCCTTTTGCCATGAAGATATCGGCTGTAAAGGTGCACGGGGCACTCGTTTATGCGATATACATACAACACAGTGTGTTATATACTTGTAAACAAAACGTCTCAAACCCGGGAACCAAAAATGCTTGAGAATCAAATCAACAGTTTTGTCTATACCTAAGTGCTCATGTTCGTCGTGGAATACACGTAACAAGCTCAAACGAAACGCCTTAGGGACATAACATAGGTAACGCTCCTGCTCGCCCTCAACACTATACTTGTAATATAAAAGATCATTACGTTTTACATAGCGATTTGAATCTAACTCACCGTTATTCAATTTTTCTAACAACAACAAGGTCTCCTCGTCACCTGTCTGAGCTACCTGCGCCCAATTAAGGGGTTTCTTTACGGCATTTACGACATAAACTGGGTTACGACTCAAATAATCTACGTGAGACATTAAACAACCCTTACGATATTCTAAAGTAAAATCGAAATCTTGCATATAAATCCACCAGCGCGCAACTCTGGGTTGAAGATCCTTTTTACGCTGGGTCATTTTTAATGCATTACAGTCGGTTATTATTGTAAAGTGTATACCAACGAGGTATTGACGAAAATGCTGCAAGGATTTTACAACAGCTAGGGTCTCGAGTTCGTAACTGTGGTATTTTGACTCCGCACCTACCGTCAATTTACTAAAATACGCAACGACTCGCTTACGACCGTCTTTATTTATTTGCATCAATATACCGCCATAACCTATCGCACTCGCGTCAGTATGTAATTGAGTAGGTAAGTCGGGATCGAATATCGCCAGTACAGGCTCGCTAGTTAAATATGAAATAATTTCCTGCCTAGCTTTTTCTTGTGCATCGCCCCAGTTAAATACTACACCCTTTCGGGTTAAAGCTGCTATGCAAGCGGTTTTAATTGAGTAACTGGGTATGTACCGCCGAAAATAGCCAGCCAAGCCCAGGAATTGGCGAACTTGCTTTACAGTACTTGGTTTTGGAGACTTAACCAAGGCCTCAATTTTGTTTTCGCTCGGCCTAACCTGACCCTGACTGACTATCCTACCCAGATACTCGATTTCTTTGGTTAGAAAGTTACATTTTTTTAAATTTATAGAAAATCCGGCTTCTGTTAAAGTTTTTAGGACTTCGTCTAGCAAAATAAGGTTCTCGTTAATGGTATTAGTCAATAAAAGAACGTCATCTATGTACACAAGTACTTTACCCGATTCGATAAAAGGTTTCAGAGTTTTACTGATAGTTTTTTGGTAAATAACGGGAGCATTGGCAAGACCATAAGGCATTTTACAATATTCGTAATGCCCTTCAGGTGTGATGAACGCAGTCTTATGAATAGAGTCCTCACTTACACGTAACTGGTGGAAGCCAGAAACCATATCTATAGCACTAAAGCAGTTAGCCTTCCCAAGCATATCTACATGATCGTTGATTAAAGGGAGCGGATGTCTAACTTTGACAGTTATTTGATTCAAGGCTCTGTAATCGACTACCATTCTATCTGAACCGTCTTTCTTTTTAACGAGCAATATCGGGCTAGCGTACTCAGACTCAGATTCGCGAATGATACCTTTATCTAATAGGTCCTTAACAATACCACGAACACGTATTTTCTCGTCATGAGATAACTTGTATGGTCGGTAATATATTGGCACATCACTAGTCAACTTAATCTGCATTTCGCTATCTTTAACTGTAGTGGTAGCGGTACCCGTTAAAAAATACTCAGAGTATTTATTTAATACGTTTAGCAACTGTTCTTTAATGTTACCAGTAACAGGCGTTGATACATTTGCTAAAACCGACGACGAATCTAACTGAGTAATATTATTTACAAATGTACTACTGTGAACGATACACTGCGTATCACCAGTACGTATGTACGCAACACCTTTTCTATTTAGAACATCGGTACCAATAATAACGGGCACGCTTAAATGTTTTTTTTTCACAACATAAAAATCAACTTCTAAAGTAATTTTATTTAGTTGTATCGGTAACGTAACCATAGACGTCGCTATAACTTCCATACCACCCAAACCTCGCAATAATTGGTAAGCTGGTTTAATACAACACGAAAAGTATTTAATCAAATCGGAAATAATTAAAGAAACGCCGGAACCGCTGTCAATAAGTACATCGATGGGTATATTCGATATTACAGCCGTAACAACATCGGGATTTTTACACATACCCTCGTTTTCGCGACAAAAATTTACGGTGTTATTATTCCTAACGCGTTCTTTTGCAAAACATTGACTTTCCGTATGACCTATTTTTTTTACAAAAACTACACTTATCAGGTCGAGATTTTGATGACGAACTACCTTCGTTATTTTCAGATTGTTTAATTTGCGAATCTGTTTTAGGTCGCTTGGGACAAAAGTCGCGTTTATGCCCTACTTCGTTACAGTGATAGCAGCGAAATTTAGAGGTGTCAAAAGTCTTGCGTTTTAACTGGCTATTACCGTTACGATTGCTGGCACTATGAGCACTATTTTTCTTATTGGAGTTATGCACACACTTTGCAAAGTTTGACAAGTATTCAACTACACTTTCAGGGGTTAACTTAGCGTTTGTGGCGGTTGCACGAATCTGTGGGTCAGTAATACCCCGTATAATGATTGCAGTTAATAGCTCAGGGCTCAAGCCTTTAACGATACGTAATTTTAGCAAAGATTTACGCGCGTACTCGGCGTAGGTAGAATACTTGTCAGATTCGGTACACATAACATCATACAGAATGTTCGCGACGTTGACAGACCGTGGGCACAAAGTTTTTAACTCTAACTTGAAATTGGACCAAGTTCGCATGGTGCTAGTCCATTCGCTAAGCCAGGTGCGAGCTTCGCCCTTAAGGCAACGACCTACGCGAGCAAGGCATTCACTATCTTCCCAACGGTTGTGAGAACGAGCTTTGTCAACCTCCTCGCACCACGTGTCGACATCATGAACACTCGGGTCAAAATCAGAGACAAAATATTGGTTTGATCTCACCGGGAATGATATGATGGCGTCCATGAGGCGTTCAGCTGCGCTTTTGGCATCGTTCTCCGACAGCGACGGTGTGGCGGCAAACCCTTGAGTCGAGGCAGCAGGCACTGGGGGTGCGCGCGCAGGTGTTGTGGCAGGCTCCATGGCTGGTAGCAGCGTGCTCGGTGGGGCTGGGGTTTGACAAGGCTCCGAGCTCACAACCGAAGCAGGCCGTAGCTCGTTCCCACGTGTCCGCTCCTCCAGATCTTGAAGTCTCTTCAAAATCTCGTTTAGCGCACGAGGAGGTGAGGGTGTCCGAGTATGACGACGCCTCTTCTTCCTCTTGGTATCCTTGCTATCAGAAGGCATTGTGTGCCCAACTTAACCTCAAAACTACAATTACCCGATAAGGAATAGAACTACTAATGTAAATTTACAAAATCAGAGCTGGCATACGAGCGGGTAAGGCTTTCAGATCCCACTTCTGATCTTATAAATAAAACATTAACAACATTAAAAAAAATAATTTTAATCATAAAACACAAAAATTACAAAGAAAATAATTTTAAATAAAAACGGGCACACAAATGACGTAACGCAAGGATGCGACGAGATGTTGCTTCTTCGAAGTCCAATGGCGAAAAAAAGGGACGATTCCCTCCAACTGGCCCATATTTATAGGTATGGCCGATTTGGTGGGGAGCGTGGAGTGTTGCCATCTTACAATACTTATAATGAAAAAGCAATTTTTAAAATTTTTGTCTGTCTGTTTGTTCCGGCTAATCTCCGAAACAGCTGGACCGATTTTGACGAGACTTTCACTGGCAGATAGCTGATGTTATAAGGACTAACTTAGGCTACTTTTATCTCTGAAAAGTAATTAGGGTTTCGCGCAAAAAAATTAAAACCCATGAAATTCGAAACAGCTGGACCGATTTTGACAGGGCTTTCACTAGCAGATAGCTGATATTATAAGGAGTAACTTAGGGTTCTTTTATTTTGGAAAAAGAATTAGGGTTCCGAACAAAAAAATAAAACCCATGTAATTGTGAACAAAATCCGATTCAAATAGAGAAGTATTGACTCGGGCGAAATCCACGCGGGCGCAGCCGCGGGAAACAGCTAGTATTGTTATAATACGAAATGTACCTACATGAAAATAGTGTGTTACTTATTATTTAAAAATAGAACATAAGCTTTGACAAAATGGACGGCTCGCGAGGCGCAACGCAAGAGTCTACGGCGTCGTCCTAATACAACGCGACTACGCGATCATCGCAAGTTCGCGAACTTGCGATGATCGCGTAGTCGCGTGGTATTAGGACGACGCCTACGTATGCCGAGCGCGTGCGCGGTTGTTGGGTGCTTAGTGCTTATGACTCACTGCCACTGCCATGCATGGCTGCGCGGAGCGACTCGCGTAGTGTTGTGCCGCCCGTTACTAGTGATGTGACTAGGGCGGCATACGATACAACGGACTCTAAAGCTACGGTTTCCTAGAAGAGCGGTGGCCGCCATGTTAGCGTCCGCAAAGTACCGGCGAATGACGTCACTGAAACGTTATTTATGAAAGTAAGTTGGTGTGTTTTCCTAGAGAGCGTTTTTGACACCGTACCGTATGTCAAACCCCGCAGTACAAAGATTTAAATCGCTAGATTTATCCTCGCCGTACCTAGTCACGCTAAAAAGTGTCCTTACTGAGAAGAGTAAGTATACGCATATAGCGTTTGCATGACAATCAAGTCAAGTCACTGCGTCATTGTATGACAGAGGTGTCCAAACCAAACAGAAACGAGACTATCTTTTGACGCGGTAGGGCGAATCTAACGATTTAAATCTTTGCCAAGGCCACCGTTCTTCTTGAAAACCGTAGCTTATGAGGTGCGGGGAGTCAAGTCATAGGGGTCACGCTATGAATAATGATAATTTAATATTAGATGGGTGATCCAATGCGCAATTTATTTTTGTCCCACAAAACCCCTTTTTACCCGACTACAGAAAAGGAAGGTGGTGTAATATGTTTATTCTGCTCTGTAGGTAATCCCATCTTGAAATAAACTCGTCCTGCAACGGCCGAACCCAATAAGCTATCTATCACCAGTTTTGGCACACTGGAGATAGAAAAACCTATCTATCTATGGTTTTAACGTCCCAATAATCTATAAGAGATTATGGAATCTTACCGGTCTGACATAAGGACAGATAGAATCATACTGTCTGCCATCAATAGCGATCTGTCTTTTACTGAAAATAGGTTATTGGGTTCGGCCGTTAGCCACTTATACAAGGTGTAACATAAATAACGCACAACCTCTTAATGGGTCATTGTACTCATAATTATGAACAACTTTTACTATGGGATCAAACCTGAAATCGCGAAAAAAAAATCAGCTGCTCCCTAAATTTATGTTCGCATAACTTGTCAACATGTAGGGAACAACTGATTTTTTTTTCGCGATTTCAGGTTTGGTCCCATAGTAAAAGTGGTTCAGTATAATGAGTACAATGACCCCTTATGAGGTAGTGCGTTAATTATGTTACACCTTGTATATGACTTAACGGTGTGTTAGAAACTCTTGTTACGAATTGTTTATTGGACTAGGTACCTAGTTATTTACCCAATTCGAAAGGTTACCGTGATAAGATCTATGCGCTCTCAGTCACAGAAATCTGATATCGCGATCAGATCATAACGGAAGAACCAACTCAGACTCTTTTCTATTTGGTATATAGATGCCGGTCATCCGACCTCAAATTAATAACCTTAAAATTAATATTAAAAGGAATAATTTATTACTTATGATTGCTTATTATCAGCTTTCGGTATTATAACGATACTCATATTTATTAATAAAGTTCACTGAATCGACACATAAAATCCGTGATTCATAGTGTGAGTAATATTGTTGTTTTCATTCAATAATCAACAATGATAATCTTTAGCTGCTCCTCATGAGATTTTAAAGAACATTTCAACTTTATTTCCCACGGTTTAGCCTAGTAAAGCCATTTAAATGATTGCACAAAAAAGGAAAAACAATGCAAGGGTCTGTGTTTGCCTGTGCAATTTGTAATAGTGTCTACGAAGGCTACGCGAGTCTACGCTGACGTAGGCGTTCGCTGCGGTTGCTACGAGTCTACGAGCTACGCGAGACACTAGTTTACTGAGCTATATTTTGACTGTGATTTAATAATGCCGGATTTTATACAGTCAAGAGGATATATTACTACATTAATAGTATATAATGTATGTATCATAAGTCTATGTCGGAAATCTCAGATCCATAAAAATTCCCTTACACATTTCTCGTAGTTTTGTTATTTAGACGTAGGCATGCGCTACGATAGCTACACGAACGGTGTCTACGTTAGAGAATAGACACCACGACACAAATTGCAGCGCAAGTGTCTTACACCGACCGCAATTTATGTCGCCAGCGGACATTTAGAGTACGACATTAATGGGGAAAAGTGGCTGCAATTCGTAACTCTGCTCCTTCTATGAGAAATTAAAGGTTTATTTAGAAATATGCATATCCGGCCAGCGGTGACCACCTTCCATCAGGTGGGACATCGCGCGTCGAAGGTTTATAAACAAGCATGCATAAAGTCACGCCTTTTTCCCATGGGGGTAGGCAGAAACTATAGAACGCCATCTGCTACGAATGCCACGATCCTTACATACTGTTTGATAAAATATTTCCAACCGAACATCTCAGCACTTTTGCCTGCGCGCATCTCCATAAACGCATGTATCGCAACTATAACCAGTTAGCAGCGGTGGCCCAGTGGTAACTGCCGCGACTTGTGAGTTTGTAGGTCGTGGGTTCGAATGCAAGCAGGCACTTTACTTTGTGTAAATTATTTCATCACCACTGCTCTCAAAACGGTGAAGGAAAACATCGTGAGGAAACCGGCATGTCCTAGAACCAAAAATTCGAAGATATGTAATATCTACCAACCCGCACTGGGCCCGCGTGGTGGATTACAGCCCACTCCCTGTCACCGAGATGAGGCCTGTGTCCCAGCAGTGGGAACATACTATACGTCTTCGGATACCAATCGAGCAACTCAAAACAAAACATCTTAGTGCTAATTTAGCTTTGATTTACCATTTGATGATTATAACTAGTATTCAATATTTCGTATCATTAAACCAGTGGTCGTTTGGTTTGGTCGTCAACCAACAACCAAACCAAAACCAGTCTTTAATATAATTCGAAATCAACCAAATATCAACCAACCCAGAAGTTAGTGCTAAACCACTAAATTCTAATTCGTTTTGCTTAGTATACGTTTACGGAAAACAAACCTGTATTGCGTAAATTGTGTAACCTAAAGAAGTGAAGGCATCCATTGTGTTGCAATTTTTTTTTCACGTTAAAGGCTTTCGTATTTTTTTAAGCTATGTTCACATAGAACGTGAGTCCTAATAGTAGCTTTTCATGCAGTTCAGCATTTAAAGAAGACAAAAAGAAAACAACCGAATTGCAATTTTCATTCAAAATACTTAACTCTTTTTGTATTGCTGAATGGGTTATTTCATTTAATTTCAAATTATTTCCGGTAAATTCGTTTCGCCATTACTTACCTCGTGAAGTTTATCTTTGGACCAAGATAGAAATGCGAACGCAAAAACGGGTCGCAATTACTCTGAAAAATCACGTTCTATGTCGAAACTGAAATGGGCCAGCAGATGTACAGGCAATGTTTGGTGAAGACTTGCCCTTCTTTGCACATTGTACTAGGTTATGGGCGAAATCATTAATAATAATCATGCCTTCGTGTGTTTACATTTTGCGGAGCAAAATACCCCAAATAGTAGTAGTCTGAAAAGTTCTGATTTAAAAAAAAACTATTAGTGAAGGTTTCAAGAAGAATTTTTTGAATTAAGGTTTTTGTAAAACTGGCTATCCGAATATGGGGTATTTCGTATCCAAGGTAAACCGATACCATCTCAACAGTTTAATGATATTAGTAAAGTATTTACGGAACTAATTTTGGGTAGTTGCGTTTAGATAATTTGAAGTAATAAGGCTTTGGAGGTGTGTAGTAGGAGCGGTTGTCGCGAGTCCCGGGGCGACGGGAGCCGGGGATGCGTCGTGGAGTACGCGTAGCCACCAAGAAGGTGGATATAGAAGGCCTGCTTCCAAAATGGAGTTATACGAAAGTCACTGAAGAAAAATCATTACTATAGAGACCAATGGAACAGGTTAAGAGCAACTTTCGCAACTTATTGCGCGTGTTTCTTGTTTGCTTTCGAGTTTTTGTGAAGTGAGAGCATATCATTAGGTTTTGTGGTAAATGGAGGTTCTTCGCTTCTGTTTTCAGTGGAAGCGGTGTGGTGTGCGAGGCGCGAGGCGGCGCGGCGCAGTGCGGCGCTATCGAGCGGGTCCGCGGGGGGCGCGGGCGCGCGGGCCGGCAGCGCGGGCCGGAGGTGCGGGGCGGGCCGGTGCACGCGGCAGTGTGCGCTGAGCCCCCGGGAGCGCGGCATGGGTGGCGCGCTGCTGCTAGCGCTGCTGGCGGCGGCGCGGGCCAGCGAGCCCAATGCCACCGAACTCAGCCCCTCGCCGCCACCAGAAGAAGACAAAACCCCGCTGTTCCCCATCGACCTGTTCAGCGAGGAGCAGCGGCGGTCCGGCGCCGTGCTGCTGCACATAGTGGGCATGGGCTACATGTTCGTGGCCCTCGCCATCGTGTGCGACGAGTTCTTCGTGCCGGCGCTGGACGTCATCATCGAGCGGCTGGCCATCCGGGACGACGTGGCCGGCGCCACCTTTATGGCAGCGGGGGGCTCAGCGCCCGAGCTGTTCACCTCCATCATCGGCGTCTTCGTCTCGTTCGACGACGTCGGCATCGGGACGATCGTGGGCTCGGCTGTCTTCAATATTCTGTTCGTGATCGGTGCGTGCGCGCTGTTCTCTAGAACGACTTTGACACTAACTTGGTGGCCCCTGTTCCGCGATTGCTCCTTCTATTCAGTGAGCCTTCTCGTGTTGATATACTGTTTCCGGGATAGCGAGATATACTGGCAAGAGGCGTTGGTGCTGTTCTCGCTGTACGGGGCGTACGTGATGTTCATGAGGTGGAACCAGCCGGTGGAGCGAGCGCTGAAGAAGCTCATCTACAAGAACAAGGTGACGCGAGTGCGGAGTACTGATCAGCTGATGCCAACGGTGAGCTCGCTCGCACACACCCAAGCATGCATGCTGCAGTTTGGCGCAGATTTGGCAGGCTTTCAACTTTCCTCTATGCCAAATTCCTGTAATCTTTTCATCATCTAAAAACAAAAGACGTCGATTCTGACACGATGTGCTGCAAAAAGTAACATCTTTCATTCAGAAATTCGAAGAAAGTGAGAAAAGTATTATGAATTGCGTTGTCACCAAATCTGCGCCAAAATTTAGAGTATCGACTTTCAATAGAACCTGTGATGTGTTGAACCTTCTAAACGTTAGATGAAAGACCTTCTCCTATCCCTAATCGTCTAATAGTGCATTAAAAATAGACCTTGATTAGAAATTGCGATTAAAACACTATCATCCCGTCAGAAAAGGAATAAAATTCCAATAAGTATGTAGGAAAATGTGAAAATTAGGGAATTTCTAACATTTGACCTCAATTTTAACTAATCGTTCTTAGTATCGTTAACATCTAACTGTTCTACTGTTTGCTTACTAGACTGTTATCGTGATCCCGTTTATTTTACATGCCGCGGAATACTTTGTTTCTCATTTTGGTCCTAGCACCCGTTTTCATATGAAAGGACTACTTTTTAATTCAAGTCAGAATTCGCTGTTATTGGAAAGTTGTTACTAGAAATCAAACATAATTAGTACTTATTTTATTTTCATAATTCAACATAAACCAATATATAGCGCCTACCCACCATAATTCGTACTGTTTGAAATTCGAACTGTCGATTTCGATATTTGAAAACTTGAATTCCATTCGTCTATTGATTTGGCGGATCTAGATACCTACTTACTACGGATTGCGCCGCGTATAACGGAACAAACCTTTGAAGTATTTTTATTTATTTTAAGTATGTAGTAAAATCAAAGCGCCTACGGAAAATCTCAATAAAATTCTTTACATATCGAGAGCGTCGGAATTTTAATTTAGTTTTGTATCGCTCTTGTTCTCAAGAAAACGAAATTCAATTTTGGAATGAATTTTGAATCGAGTTTGAGTATCGGTTTTTATGGAAATATTTTAATTTTAGGTGATATTAAATTATTGTTCATTGCTTTAGAGGCCGCTTCTACAATAGCGTGTATCGTTATCGGAGCGTTATTTATTAGTAAAAGTTAATTAGCTATTAATATTGTTCGAAGCAATTAGATTATCCATCGATTTTTACTAGAACTTACCTACTGTAATAAAAGTTTTCTGCGCGTACATAAAAGTTACATTACCATAAACAAAGTTACTCTGTTACACGAAACAGACAACACACGCATATAGGTAATATCCGCAAAGTAATAAAACAGGTCATATATAAGGCTAAAAACAGAGATGTCAGTGCCGTTTTAGGTCATAGAAATGTAGCCACAATTAAAACAAAATATAATTATGCAGACAATAAGTTTAAAACTAGTGTGATTATTTATTTTCAAACAAGATAACATGTAAATAATATATAAACTAACAGTCTAGTTTTTAAACAATAATAATATTTGAAAAACTTAGTCATTGGTCACCCAATGACAGATTGCCAGAGTTTATTCTCAAAATATTTTGCCTATATTGCAAGTAAGAATAATTGTTTTAGATTATTCAAATACAGAAACTGTCAAAGAAGAACAATTAACATAACATCACGCCTTGTTTCCCCGAAGGGTTAGGCAGAGGTGTACCTATAGTACTCCCACATGTCGCTATTTAGTTATGTTTTTTTAAATCCTATGTAGGAGGGGGTGAGACTATTGCCATCTACCGGGCATAGATGCAGACTCCGGGTTGCTACTGAGAAATTCCTGATGGAGAAGCCCAATAACACTGCCCGACCCGGAAATCGAACCCTGCTCAGTAGTGGAGCCTGTGACTACTTGACCAACGAATTAATAGGTCTTTTATACGAGATTTCAGTTGATTCTATCACTGGAGAGTTTTGATGCAGCTAAGATATTTCAATAAGTGGCTAAAATTCCACCAGCTGACATTACAGATAATCGATTTACCAAGAGCATATACACCATTGCGATGAATATTATGTTAACTAGATATTCTCTGAGGCCGATAGTCTACCAGTAACGCAATATTGGAGTTGAATGGTTATCAGCATGTCATTACTACAATGTACATATCGTAGACAACTAGCTTAAAAAGCCTCGTTTAGTTAACAGCCTTTTAATTAAACGGCTCCGTTCAACTAGCAGCCTGAATAATATTCAAGTATAGGTTAGGTCGGAACTGTGACCAACCACGCGCGAGCCGAATTGATCGCAGTAACGAAGCCGGGGTACCCCGATCAAATCGCGACAAAAAAAAAAACAACTCTTCCCTACATTTTGACGAGTTAAGCGAACATAAATGTACGGACAGCTGATTTTTTCTCGCGATAGCAGATTTGGTCACATAGTGAAAGTTTCATAATGATGAGTACAATGACTCCTTAAGAGGTTGTGCGTTATTGACGGGGTCCACTAGGGCCGATGCCAGCTAGGGTTGCGGGATGTTCGAAAGAGTTACCGTGGCCCCGGCACAGGCAACAGAAGGAACACGGGTGGGTTTTAGTCAGTAAAAGTCTGA
This sequence comes from Fissipunctia ypsillon, assembly GCA_947568875.1. Taxonomy (NCBI): domain Eukaryota; kingdom Metazoa; phylum Arthropoda; class Insecta; order Lepidoptera; family Noctuidae; genus Fissipunctia; species Fissipunctia ypsillon. The sequence continues at coordinate 4,275,035 of OX387659.1, read as the reverse complement.
CACGCCCTCCCGCTCCGCCCAGAGCGGGAGAAGTCATTTGATAATTTCCCATCCACAAAAAAAAAAAGAGGTTGTGCGTTAATTCCGAGACATGTGACACCTACTATAATGTTTCCATTTTGCTAGCCACGCCTTAAATGGGGTTTTAAAAACCTAAGGAAAACTCCCTATCTTTGCGGTTTTCGTTTTATCTCTGAGCAAGCATAGAACAGTATATGATCACTTCAGAATATAAAATTGCTTTGCAAATTGTGTTACCGCAGTTAAACAGATAGTGATGTAATTCTTACCGAGAGAATGAAATATGGAAATGAATACAATAGTTTTAATTGACGTGCATCTGAATTGAAATAACAATATCTGTCTGGTTTTTAAATGGATTTTTGAGGTCCTCTGTTTTGCATTGTTAATACGAATGCATTGACAAAATGCTTAATGATTGGTGAATAAATGATTATTGTTAATTGATCAATTATAACAGTTTTCATTGAGTCTTCAATTTAATAAACGAATACAATGGACGATTAATTTTGCCCATTACGATTTTACATTATTAAGCTTTCAGTGATTTACAACTGAATTTTCTAACCAAAAACATCAATTAACTACAACGGGGAACAGGCTTCTCTTCAAGCAACATCTATAGAAGATTTAAAAAAATCTGGCAAGGGTGTTAGTCGAAAACTTAAAATACTAAGGACTTTCATGAAACCAGTCGCATGCTTCCAAAATAAGCAAATCTTTAGCCATTGAGGACTTCAGCAATAGCCAGTTGAAAAACCAGGACTAAAGCAAAGACTTCCAAACACGAGATCTTCAATATCCGAACAAATAACTTCCCTTCACTCAACTTGAAACTAATCCAAAGATAAAGTACATCAGAACTATAACAATAATTATTTGCGAAGTAAAAAATCCATCTAGAAGTTTTTAGCGAAACAAAAGCTAGGGAAAGCACGCGAATTGAACAGAATTTTATGAAAATTGTTCTTTTGACTTTGACTACTACGTTGACGGAACTGCGCTAAATATTTTCTCATAATATACAAAACTTCGAAGACACGAACGCAGAGATTTATATTTATTTTGAAGCTCTTTTGACTGCCTCGTTGGTCTAGTGGTCGCAAGCGCTACTGCAGAGCATGAGGTCCTGGTTTCCATTACCAAGTCGGGTAAAGTGTTATTGGATTTTTCTATCTGAAATTTCTCAGTGGCAGCCCGGAGTCTGGATTTGTGCCCGATTGATGGCAATAGGTGTATTACAGATACATATCTGCCCAACTCTTGGGGAAACAAGGCGTGATGTTATGTTATGTGAAGCTTTTTTACATAAGGAACACCCAGTCGATAAAGGAAACAAGTTTATGGCTTTAGAGAGCGCTCGCTTTGCTTTATAAGTCTAGTTCGTTTGCTTTGAGTCGCAGTTCTTAACTTTAGTCTTCATTCTTTGGATTCTACAGATCTGTGGGACTTGTACGATCGCACGGAGTGTAATAATTCGAACGTTATTAAAATAAAAAATACTCGTTTCGCACCTAAGTATGTAATAATAACTTAGTCTTAATGCTTTATTCATCTTTGGGTACATTACCAGTCGACAGCGATGCGGAGGAATTTTTCGACGCCATATTTTAATTTGTTAATAGCATTCGTTAGGTTAGGTTATTATATTTTTATTTTGGGAGATACTAATTGTGCTTGACGCATAAAAAACCAAAATGCTATAGGATAGTTGTATTTTCGATTAAAAAACTTTTTGCAAAAAAACAAACAACCGACTTCCACAAAAAAAAAAACTATAAAGTGAAAAATAACTTTGATTTCGGAAGTCGGTGTCTTTGGTTTTGTTTTGTCGTTTTTTATCACCGACTTCCGAAATCGAAGTTATTTTTCACTTTATACTGTTTTTTTTTGCAAAAGTTTTTATTTTTCACTTTTTAGTTGTGGTGCCTACCCCACACAAAGTCATATACCACTACTTCCAATGTAAATAACAGTGACAGGATATTAATAAAACATCATCCAAATACACTAAGTGAAAAAAATGCGTATTATTGAAGCTAACTCAAAAACCACTCATCAGAGGGGCAATTCTCGTAATTTTAAGAACGTTCACAGTCGGATCTCAGTCTCAATATGTCAAAAATACCTATAATTTCCCTACATTTTTGACATTCGATTGTCGACAAATTGCGACTAGATTTTGAACGTTTTTAGTTACGGGAATAGGGCTTCTGAACTTGACCAAATTTATATGGGACTAATCTGGAAGTATATCCTTTCAAATAAAAAAGAATTTTTCAAATCGGTTTGTAAATGACGGAGTCCTGAGGTAACAAACATTTAAAAAAAATACAACTGAATTGAAAACCGCCTTTCCTTTCAAATAAAAAAGAATTTTTCAAATCGGTTTGTAAATGACGGAGTCCTGAGGTAACAAACATTAAAAAAAAATACAACTGAATTGAAAACCGCCTCCTTTTTGAAGTTGGTTAAAAATCGTGAGATGGAACGTTGCCTTTACTTTGCGTGTTCGTGCGAGGGCCTCTAGTTCCATTAAAATCAGCCGAAAGCTACCTGTGGGCTGCGTATTGACCCTCCGAAAATATGCCCATAAGTTTGCCGAGCCTTTTTCCAACTATCTTGTGGTCGGCTTCCAATCTAACCGGATGCAGCTGGGTACCAGCATTTTACATGAAGCGACTGCCTATCTGACCTCCACAAACCAGTTACTGGGTAACACGCACGATACCCCTTGGTAAGACTGGTTGTCAGACTTGGGCTTCTGACTACCCGTAACGACTGTCAAAGATCTACGAATGACAGCCAGGACCAACGGCTTAACGTGTTTTCGGCGGCACGGAGAGGTCTCGATATGTAATGCATGGTCACCCATCCACGTACCGACCGCGGCAAGAGTAGCTAAACCTTCGATCGACCCGAGCGGCTGTTATTATTTAGCCACAAGCTGTGAAAATATGTTTATAAGTACCGGTTCTAAATAGCTATGTCAAGACTATGCCTGCTTATTTTACATCATAGGTGGGTGTTATCTGGTTGCGGGATGTTCGAAAGAGTTACCGTGGCCCCGGCACAGGCAACAGAAGGAACACGGGTGGGTTTTAGTCAGTAAAAGTCTGACACGCCCTCCCGCTCCGCCCAAAGCGGGAGAAGTCATTTGATGATTTCCCATCCACAAAAAAAAAGGTGGGTGTTATCTCGTAATTTCAAAATTTTGTTCACGTTTATACAATTTGCTTTCATAGATACACATACATACAAAATTTATGTTTGTTAGGGCAAATATTAGGAAGCCGCGCCCGGCTTGGTTACCTACCCCTCCTTGCAAACGCTTAAAAGGCTCTATACAATAAGTTCACGGGACCCCCCTTTCTCTAATATAATTATCATGAACTGGGTGTTAAAGATAGAAAAATTCAGATCATACTCAAATACTGCAAAAAAAATCTCTATTACATTTATTCCAATCAATTTTGTGAGCTAACCTAATTTTTGCCTTAAAAACAAACTAAAATAATAAACTTGGCAACACTAGCATTACGCAAGGATGGCGTGTTAAGTTCACGTGTGTAGTCGTTTTGATTTCAAACGATTACGTATATTTTTATGTTAACGTTTGCGTTTTGACGGCCGCGCTTTTATGCGTTATGATGACACGCAAATTAGGTTACAGGGTTATAAGTTTGCGCAGCAGTGAGGGGAAATTAGTCGAGTTTTTTTTTGACGTTTGTGGTGCAACGGAAATTAGAGTTTGTATGAGGGTCGTTTGGTTTTTAATAGGGTTGTTTTTAGCATTTATGGTTTTGTATTTAATTGTAGCGCAAGACCACGTTATTATTATTGTTTTATTTGTATATTACCCTCCTGAGCACAGTCAGGTTAAAAAATATTTTTAATTTATTTTTTCATTTCAAAACACTTGTTGTTTTTTTTTTCGATTGATTCACTTTACTAAACAGTTTTATTAAATGGCGTTAAAAATTTTTCTTCATGAATAAATTCAGCCTAAAATAAATTTCTCTTTAGAATCCAAAAAGCCAGAAAGCTCTTTAATCCTCAGAAAAAAGTCCATCAGAAAGCTCAAAGCATGTCTTTACACCGACTTCCAGCTTCAAAAGCTGCCTTTTTCTTGCACTGTAAGTGGAAAACTGTGTAAAAGCCTGACTGTGTAATAACTAGTTTTGCCTGCATCTTCGTATTTCCTGAACGAATTGCTGAAAGTGGAAATGAAAAATTTTCACACAGTCTGTGACCGTTTCATAAGATTGAAATTGATTTTGACTTTATTTACTGGACAAAATTGTTGCAAAACTTGTGTCAAAAGTAGTAAATATTGTATGTGTCTAGTGTTTACGTAAAAGTAAATTTAATTAACCGGCTTGCTCAAAAATTACCGCTATAGTTTAATTAAAAACTTTTGAATATAAAACAGAGTTAATTTCATAATTGCAAGCGAGCCTTATGAAGCATATTGTAATAGTTTTAACTTTCTGAATATTTTAATTTTCAACTAAAACTTAGTTTGCAAAAATTTAATTAATATAAAACTGCTTTTATCAACTAACAAAAAACAATAACCAAAAGGTAAAAATAACCCAAACAGAAGAATCATCATCTGTACTGAATCTATCCGAGCCTAAATACAGGCTACAAAACACTACTACGGAGGTACGTCAATACCGCTACGGGTGGCTACGCGCCTACGCTCGTAGTACTCGTAGATAGGTCTACGGTAATAGCTACGCCGGCGTAGCTGCTATTAAAAATGATGCATTGTATTGTCGGCAACCAAATGGATGAAGACTTTAAGGTTCCGCACCTTTTGTTTTCTTTGTTTGAGGCTTTTCTTGTTTGTTGTGGGGTAAAGTTAGAGATTTAGTAAAAGCGAAGGCTATGTAAGGTTTTGGCGATGCGATGTAGGGAAATCTTTTGTAATTTTGTCGATAATAATCAGAAAAAAATTCTTTGATAATAGATGTTGTATAGTTGAAAATAAGTCGGTAATAATAGACTGTGCAATACAGTAATCAACGCAGTTTTTACCGACTTAGGGCTGATTTTTCAACCGTCAGATAACTTTTATATGTGGAATATGTTTGACGTTTTGACAGCTTTTGTATAGAAAATGTGTCAAGCCGCCATATTTATTCCTCAGGTAAAAGTTATCTGACGATTGGAAAATCAGCCCATTATGATATTATAAACAATGATAAACAAGGTATATCAAGCTTATCTCAGAGATTTTTCATTACCGCTGTCGCTGTGAGGCTTTTATTACGATTTTAACATAAATATAACATCACGCCTTGTTTCCCCGAAGGGTTCGGCAGAGGTGTACTATAGTACACCCACATTTCGCCAGTTATGTTTAAGTCCCATGTATACGTAATAGGGGGCGAGCCTATTGCCATCAACCGGGCACTAATCATTTTGCCCGACCACGGGAATCAAACCTAGGACCTCATGCTCAGTAGTAGCGTTTGCGACCACTAGAGCAACGAGGCATTCAGGCGGTATTTATAGTAGTAAATTATTTACAAATGGGCACATATTAAAAGAATGTATTTAAAATGTACTAAAAACAATCATTTAGAGCGGTTCTCTTGAGATTAAGGGCACCACACAGCCTTAAGTGTCATTTACTTAATCCGGCTCCGTTCTGATGTGTTTCAGGCTACAGACGGAGTTTTCAAACTTCATTTAATTTTGTTAGAATTAAATATGATTTGAAGGCCTTAATGAAGTAGTTCAGAATTTGATGTCTGTATGGAGGGTAAATTATGAGGAGAGTTTTGAATATAAATGTGAATAGTTATAAAATTGTAATTGTGTTGTTATGTAATTGTGTGTGTGGTTGTAAAATTAGAGGAAGATGTTAGAAACGATGGATGTATTTTCTGAATGATAATATGGTTAGAAAGAAGGCGTGGCCTCGTTCAAGGCTATTTATGAGCAGTATCTTAACAGAGGCGAAAAACCGCTTTCCAGCTTATAATTTTGGCCTATTTATAACAAAATTTTGTATTATTATTTTTGTATTAAACCGTGAAATTACTTAACATAACATCACACCTATTTTCACCGAATAGTTATACGCGTTTAGTACATCCAAATTTCGCCAGTTATGTTTAAGACACATTATAACATTTTATTCTTCACAAAACATTATCTATAAAACATAATACAATAATAATAGCCACTGAAAACTCCACTCAACATTCATTGATTACTCACTAAGTATACAGTGACCTTCAGTGAACTTACGGAGCAATGTACGCTAAAGTCATTATAATGGTCATCATTACATAATGTATTACTGGTTCATGGCCAATCGGACAGGTGGTCTCACTATCGTTCACACGCACATACACACTCCACGTAAACACGTACAGTTAAACCAGAAAAGGTATGCGCTTCGGTAATATTCGTGTTTCGGAATTAGCACGAACGTGGCGCCACAGAGTAACCCTTCTCAGTGACCATTCTCTCTCTGTCGAGTTACCTGCTCAGGGGGCCAACCACCACCTCTTAAAGCAGTTTTAATGAAACTTCAGTGTGAGAAAGAGATGAAGCTATACAGGACGTCTAGCTCCATCTCTTTCCCACACTCAAGTAAGATTACAATAATATTGCTTTAAGAGGTGGTGGTAGCTCCTGGTTGCAGATCTGTCACTCAAAAGTTTTTTTAGAATTGCATAGAGTTGTTAATCTATTATTTTTTAATCATGGTAATGCAAAATAGGCAAGTATTTCCATGGTTGTAACAGTTTTATATTAGATCTCATCATCGCTCGTTCGTATTCCGAAGATAGACGAAGATTCCCGAAGCGCATACTCTTCTTGGGATATCTGTAGGTACATTTATTATTTATACAAGTTTATTGGTTACCTGTGGGGGTACTTAGATGAGCTTCGGGCGCTTAGGGCCCAATAGAATTATTAGACCGTGGAATTCTTTCTTAATGTACACATTGCACGATCTAGTTTCGGAGTCTGAATTTGTGGCCGCTTTTTTAAAATAGGCTCACGCCCTATGACATGGTGAAGGGGTATCGCGCTAACCAGTCACTATGTTGAGAAGGTCAGATAGATAGTCGCTTAATGTAATATACTGGAATTCAGATGCATCCGGTTAGACTGGAAGCCGACCCCAACAAAGTTGGGAAAAGGTTGGCAGATGATGAAGGACAGAACATGTCAACACTGCCTAACTTTTCAAGGAATTCCGGCGTAATGTTATGTTACAAATTAATAATAATACCAGGTTATATTTATTTCGCACTGCAGGGCAAAGGCCTCTTTTCATACAGAAAAGGCATGAGTATTAATTAATACACTTGCTCAAAGTGGATTGGCGAGTTCAGATTTATATTAATTACTATTTAGCTGTGCTGCTTCGTTCGCGTGGAAGTCATAAAATACTCAATACTTTATTGCATTCCACATGTTAACTTAGGTGGTAAAACTTAAAATTAGATCACATGGACCCTGTCGGGCACAGCAAAGTAAGTGAGTTAGGAGAGAGGAAGCACTTTTAATTTATAATTATAAAATAGTAGGTAGGTACTTTCTAAGAAAAATTAACAGTATAAAATATAAGTAAATAGGTATTTATAAGAGAGATGTATTATTTTTAAATTTTCGTCTAGGTACTAAAATGATGACTTTATAAGTCTATCATTTAGATATACAAAATATCAGCGACCATATAACCCACTAACGGGTTATATGGTCGCTGCAAAATATACTAAAATAACAGTCACATTAATAAAACTCCCTCGTCCCCCGACCCGCAGCGTTACATCGCCCGCCCGCGCAGTTTTTTCACAATTTCATGGGTTTTATTTTTTTTTGCGCGCAACCCTAATTCTTTTTCTAAAATAAAAGTAACTTAAACTATTTCTTATAACACCAGCTATCTGCCAGTGAAAATCCCGTCAAAATCGGTCCAGCCATTTCGGAGATTAGCCGGAACAAACAGACAGACAGAGCGACAGACAAACAAACAAAAATGTTAAAAATTGTTGTTATAAGTACCGTATATACTTTCGTATGCATTAAGTAAAAAGCTATTATTTTGACATTACAAACAGACACTTCAATTTTATTTGTGTTTTCTCACGATGTTTTTCTTCACCGATGTCAGTGGAGCCCAAGGTAAGTAAAAAAGACCTCTGTATCCTTTGTTTAACACACTTAATTACTCTCCAATAGACTCTTAGCACCGTTCACAAAGCGCGGCCGACTGTCCACGGCCGCACCGTGCCACTACGGGCAGGCGACTGGCGAGCTGCCAAAGTGTTTGGATGCTGCAGTTTCAATAGTCCACGTTATGTGTTTTATGGTCGCATTACTGAATGTTAGGTAAAAGAGGGTAATTAATTTTAGAAGCTATTAAATAGTTAAAACGGGGGTGTTTTGGTGGTAGTGCAGTCTGTGATGTTTTGCTTTTGTTTGCTGAAGTATTTGTAAGATAACTTTAGTCTGTTCTCATGTCAGCGCGTTTCTACGTAACATGCATTTTTATTTCCCTATAAGCGTTAATCAACAATGGTAGGATTCGAGAACGCATGTGCTACAAAATTGTTGCGCTGGATGGTGCTGATCCACGCGTCATGTTCGTGAACAGGCGCCGTCAGTTGAGACTGTTCATCTCGGGTTTATTTTTAATCTTATATTTTGAATTGTTAAATTATTATTTTTACATAATTCTCACATATAGAAGCATCAAGGAAAATGTACCCAGGATTGTATGTAATGTAATATCTTGATTTAAAAGAGTGTCCTTTTTTTTTTTTTTTTGTGGATGTGAAATCATCAAATGACTTCTCCCGCTCTGGGCGGAGCGGGAGGGCGTGTCAGACTTTTACTGACTAAAACCCACCCGTGTTCCTTCTGTTGCCTGTGCCGGGGCCACGGTAACTCTTTCGAACATCCCGCAACCCTAGCTGGCATCGGCCCTAGCGGACCCCGTCAATAGTGCTGACATCTCTTTGAGGCGCGCGTGGAACACGACGCGCCGTCGACTCGGGCTTGGTCCTTACCGGACGGCGAGCTACCCATTGCTCGCCGTCCGCAAGCCCGCGCCTACGGTGGCCGGGAATCGGCTGCCAATTCCCGACGCCCAGGGCGTCTCCTGCGGTGACTAGGGGCGTGAGGGCGCAAAGCTTGCCTCTCCCACACGCGTCCCGCCTCCTCCTTCACGAGCATTACTGCTTCGCAGAAGGAGGTAATGGCTTCCCATGCACTCTCGCTCCGTACCATGGCCTGGACCAGGGCCGGACGCGAGAGATCGCCGCCGCCGATCGCTTCCGCGAGGACACGGCGGTGCTCCGCCCAAGCCGGGCAGACCTCCACCGTATGCTCCACCGTGTCCTCCGGGCGATCCACACAGTGGTGACACCCGGGCGTTTCCTCCCGCCTTATCCGGAACAGGTACCTCCCGAAGCACCCGTGTCCGTGAGGGCCTGCGTCAGGCGGAAGGTGAGGATGCCGTGGCGCCTCTCCAGCCACTCCTCAAAGAGGGGACTTATCGCCGCAATTGTGGCGTGCGAAAAAGAGTGTCCTTGGAGTTTCTTACCTGCTCTTCTCCATAGAGATCTACGTTTTGAAATGAGCTTCACCTTTCTGACTAACTCTTTGACAATTCAAAAGTGCCTGTAAGAAAAAAAAGTTATTTGAGTTTTTTTTGTTTTGTTTTTTGAGTATCATGTAAATGCACCATAGAGCACGGAGCTCGGCGGCCGCTGCTAGAGGTGGCATTGTCAAAACATAACCAAGTGTGCCACTGTTTACTCACACTATAACACAAATGACTTAAACAACATGTCCCGGAATTAACGCACAACCTCTTAAGGGATGACCCCTTAAGAGATTGTGCGTTAATTCCGAGACACGTTGTATACACCTACTATAATGTTTCCATTTTGCTAGCCACGCCTTAAATGGGGTTTTAAAAACCTAAGGAAAACTACCTATCTTTGCGGTTTTCGTTTTATCTCCGAGCAAACATAGAACAATATATGATCACTTCAGAATATAAAATTGCTTTGCAAATTGTGTTATCACAGTTAAACAGATAGTGATGTAATTCTACCGAGAGAATGAAATAGGGAAATGAATACAATAGCTTTAATTGACGTGCATCTGAATTGAAATAACAAGTACTGTCTGGTTTTTAAATGGATTTTTGAGGTCCTCTGTAATTGCATTGTTAATACAAATGCATTTACAAAATGATACATTGCTGTAAATGCTTAATGGTTAGTGTGGAACAAATGATTATTGTTAATTGACGAACTATAACAGTTTTCATTGAGTCTTCAATTTAATAAACGAATACAATGGACGATTAGTTTTGCCCATTATGATTTTACATTATTAAGCTTTCAGTGGTTCACAATTGAATATTCTAACCAAAAATATCAATTGTTTACAACGGCTTCGGGGCTTCTCCTCAAGCAAGACCTATATGTATAATTTTCTTTTAAATCTGGCATAGGGTATTAGTCGAAAACCTAAAATACTAAGGACTTTAATGAAACCAATCGCATGCTTCTTTTTCTTTGCTAATTTTTTGTCGCGATTTCAGGTTTGGTCCCATAGTAAAAGTTGTTCATAATGATGAGTACAAAGACCTCTTAAGAGGTTGTGCGTTAATTCCGGGACATGTTCTATAAACTTACGGCTTTGAAGGCGGTCCGCACTTTCGGTGCCACGAATTTTATTTGTACTGCTGTCTCTACGCTGCCGTGCGGTTCCGTACTCTGTGGATTGCACTGTACATATAGAAAATCGTGGATTCTCAAGTGGCTTTTTGAGGCCTAAACTGTTAACATTTTGATAGCTTTCTTTGAAATTCTGTTCTCAAATACCTGCTGATGTGAATATTAGAGGCTCGGCAAAGATACCGCTCGTCGTGCTACACGCGGTGCCTTGTTACACATCGCGTGTCGCGCCTGTTTGCAGGAGCCTTAATTCGTTGATTAATACCAGACTTATGAAACATGAAGCCGTAAAGCACAAGACACCTAACTTTATCTTTAGTTTAATATGTATCCCTCATAAATTAACCCAAAATTAGTATAAGTAAAATCTCTCGTCAAGTTTGAAGCACTTCCGCGCTCGTGTGCGTCGAGGCGAGGTGTGAACCGACCTCTAAGGTGCTCGTCATCTCTCGCCAGTTGAAACGACGGCTTCTGGAGGGTACTTAGTTATAGCTGTGCATATTACGTTAAAGTTATGGTTATGTAATAGTGATTTTTAGGGTTCCGTATCTCAAAAGGAAAAACGGAACCCTTATATGTAGATCGATCACTCGTGTGTCTGTCAGTCACAGCCGATTTGCTCCGAATCTACTGAGTCGATTAAGTTGAATTTGGTACACATATATATTTTTGTGACCCAAACACGAACGTGTAACGTAAATAAATGAATTTTGAATTTGGGGGCACTTTTGGGGGCAAATAAGAAAATTAAAAAAAAAAAGTCTTGTAAACTATACCGTGTGACATATCAAATGAAAAGACTTACTGTGGGGATCTAGAATTTTTTTTTAAATATTTTTTTAATAAATAGTTTTAAAGTTATTTAAGAAAATAGACGAAAATTGACCATATCTCCGAAACTACTGAGCCTAAAGTTTTGAAAAAAATTCAGAAAATTATTCTATACTTAACAATTACAGGAAAACCTATATTATATGAAGAGTATGGTCTTAAAATACCACGGTAAATCTCTCAATATTGTGCGTACAAACATACATTTGCAGTTGGAATGTATGGGAGAACATAGCAATGTTAAGTTTGTTCTTGGGTTAATTTCTGTCTCTTCTTTCTTCATCCCAACTACGGACCCTACATCGTGCGTGGTCTGACGTGCACTTGGCCAGTTTTATTATTTATCAGTTCATGAATATAGAATGTAGATATGGTTCGAGTAGGTATGTATTATTAGTTTTTTTTTTAATTTATTTGCTTATTATTTTTTTTTTGTCGTCGTTTGTTTTCTGTTGGTCTAGTGGTCGCAAGCGCTACTGCGGAGCATGAGGTCCTGGGTTCGATTCCCAGGTCGGGTAAAGTGTTATTGGGTTTTTCTATCTGGAATTTCTCAGTAGCAGTCCGGAGTCTGGATTTGTGCCCGGTAGATGGCAATAGGCTCGCTCCTTATTACATGGGACTTAAACATAACTGGCGAAATGTGGGTGTACTATAGGTACACCTCTGCCTAACCCTTCGGGGAACCAAGGCGTGATGTTGTGTTTGTTTATATTCTTACAGGAAGTTTTACAACTAAACAAAACAGAATAAAAATAGTTTGTGTGATTGTAAGCTAATTACAAATCTTTCCTTACAAATGACAGAACAATGATAATATTATAGTAATTTTATTAATTGACGGTTATATCCTTAATTTCCAGACATAAACCACATTTGTATTTACTTCTAAAGGTTTTACTTTAAATTATACTCTACAGAAAAACCTTAACCTCGTGTCCTCATTAACTTTAATCGCGTATTGGCACGATTGTCACTTATTAGGATTAGGACATGACCTAAGAGGCCAGAGGTCTGTAAAAGTTTCTTAGTACCTAAAATGTTCATTAAATATCTTCGAGTTCGTTTTTGGCTTTTAGTCATTATACTGCCACATCAAACTCGTTACAAATACCTACTTATTTCAACAGTAACAACGAACACCCATTACCGAGAAGTTTCCTAACGCTTTTAGTCTAGATTATCCACAAATGACTCCTCAAATCATGTCCCTTCTTACATTTGCCTAATGTCAGGTGGTGCGTTACACCTCAGACATCTGTGACACGGCGAAAACTGGCAAAATAAATGAGCCACTAACTCATCATGCAATATTTCCGAAACCACGAAAGATAGCTTCTTGAAGTAAAAAGCAACATTCAAATGTATTTAACAACGCATAAAAACACCTAATGGAAACAAAGCCAATTTAAAAAATTAAATATGTTATACAAAATAGGCCATTTAGTTAAAAATAAAATTTCTTAAAGTGGGTTTACGAAATTGAAACTTAATTTATTTATCATTCAATACTTCGTATTGCCTCCGCGTGCTCTCAATACGGCTTCTACTGATTTAGCATGCTGAATACCAGATTCCTCCGCATTATGCTGAGGAATATTTTACCATTCTTCAATAAGTGCATTTTTCAGGGCAAGACGCGTGACTGGAGATGGATTTCGGCTTCTAACACGTCTGCCAAGCTCGTCCCAGGCCCACTCCATTTGATGGATTCCCACATCATGAATGTCAAGTACATTTACCACTTGAGCTGTGTTGGGCCGGGCAATATCGCGCATAAACAATGCATTATCGCCCATATTGACCTAAACAATTTTCGTAGGTATCTCTATTTTTTTCACAATAAAATACAGTCAATGTTACTCGCTGATAATGTAGCTTTCTATTGTTGAAAGAATTTTTTAAATCGGTTAAGTATTTTTTGAGTTTATCCATTTCAAACAAAACAAAAAAAACAAAAACTCATTGAAGCGTATTGCATGTTCCATGTTGCATGTCGCGAAACCGTAAGTTTATGGACCAAAAAGTGCTTAACGCGCCTAAAGAAATGTTCACTTCAAAAAAGCGGGCAGCAGCGTCTTTCTATTCCTATCAACTACAAGAAACATGCGATCCGTAACATATGTGGTAAATGGGTGCTTATCCCCATCTCTTTGGGGAAAAAAGGCTTGACGTTATGTCACAATATTTTCCACCAAGCGTTGTGATTGTGTTCATTAAGAGATTTCCGTTACATTTTCAATACAACAAGCTCTTCTGTGGTAATAGTTAATGTAAAATAATCTGCCCATAGAATAGAGTACTCATTATTGTACACCATAAAAATTACAGATATAAATGTAGAAATTTTACACATAGGGTGACACAATGGGCGGTCTTATCGCTAAAAGCGATCTTTTACAGACAACCTTTGGATGGATTAAAGGGAGAAGGAGAGACAATACTGTAGGTAGTCAGTGGTGTACCAGTTATATACACAATAAATACATAAATACCATACGTATATTTATATATATACAATAATAAACATGAAACGGGACAGGTAACAGGTGCCCATAACGTTCCCACTGGACTCAGACGTCATCTCTGTGAGAGGGAATGGGTTATAGTGCCCTATATTAACATTACATCTTATTGTGTAGTCAACTTTAGCATGCTGATGTGTTGACAGTGTTGCATGTGATTATTCTGTCTGTAAACAAGAGGAATTCCGGAAGAGGGCAAAATAAAAAAGATTCCGCCCAGCTAGCTGTCATTAACATTCGTTCAGAGTTGCATATCATCCCGCGAGTGCATACTAACAACAGTATACATGAATTTTTTTGTCATGTTGTCGTATTTAAATTGAGTTCGGTAGGTATGTAATTATTGGGTTATGGGTTGGGTATAATAGGTAGTGTTTTACAGATTTTTATAACCTACTAGCTATGCCCCGCGAATTCATTCACGTGGAAGTCGTAAGATACACAATATAGGTCTAAAATATCAGCCACATTTTAATAAAACTTCCTCGTCCCTCGACCTGTCGCGTGGCATCGCCCACCCGCGCGATTACTTCGTTTTTGCTTAGCATTCTTTCGGACTTTTTTTCTTTTTGCTCGGCTCCTAAGGGTCGTAGCGTGATGCTAAATAGCCTATAATCATTCTCGAGAATTGGACTACCAAATGCAAAAAGAATTTTTCAAATTCGACTGGCAGTTTTAGAAATTAGCGTTTTAATTTTTTAAGAAAACTAAATAGGGTCCCACGCAAGAAAATTAAAACCCATGAAATTGTGAACAAAATCCGATTCAAATAGGGAAGTATTGACATCCACGCGGGTGACGCCGCGGGTAATAGCTAGTGTTATCTATAATCCATGTTCGGTAATCAAATCCACTACCCTTAGTTTAAAAACCGATCCTACGTTATCTAATTTTCAGTAAAAAAAAAATGTAGGTTCTTGAAAATAACAAGACTTGTCCATAAACTCACAACCTGTCTATAGAGCTCCATAGAGTTACTATTGACATGAACTTGGTAGCCGGAAGTACGTAGATGGGAAATAATAAACTCGCCACGTCGAGACGTGAGTCTGGACTAGAGACATCCGATTGTCAATGTAAAATCAATAGGATTTTTCTGTAGCAGGGGGAAAGATTGTGAAATAATACGAAATGTTAATCTTGAATTATCTTTTTGGCCTATACACACACCCACAGTTGTGAAAAATACATACATAATACAAGGTGGAACAGAACGATTGACATTCCTTTAAACCATGTAAAGAGAATCATGTTCTTTACCCGTATACAAAAAATCAATCAAATCCAATGAATACTTTAGCCACAGGAAATTATTTTTCATTTTCTTATTTTTCAACATAATGTAGATCTGAGTCCGTAATAATAGGTAAACATTGCCGCCGCCACGCCCCGCACCCCGCACCGAACCGTTGATCATTGACTTTTCGTCGATAAAGCGAGTTTACTTTTTATGCAGTTGATTCTGCTATTTATTTTGTTTGAAAGGTGCAATTTTTAAATTTTCCATTAACTATGTATAATTATGTATACTTACTGTCAGCTGTGAAGTTACCTTATATGAAATAAATAAATAAATAAACTACTAATCTTCGTGTTTTAAAATGTTTCGATGGACTAGTACTGTGCTCGTTTTAATTTAATGTCGTACGTCCAAAAACACGTTGTATAACAAGTCATTGACACACAAACGAGTTTCGTTACCCATACATGATGCTATTTATTTAGTTTTCTGAGTTTCAGAAAAATATATTCAGACACCTACAACGCATATTTCATTGTATACGGTGTGCATAGGTATCTAAGAACGAATTGCAGATCGTAGTATTTTTGTATAAAACCACATGAGTAATGCCCATTTTCTGTAGAATATTAATTATACAGGGTGTCAACTTTATCAAAATGTACAAAATGCTGGTCACTGCAGTGATTACGGAAGCGCGCCGAATTAATTATTCGATTCTCGGTTTGTGAGCCCCACAATACCGTATCGCTTTTTGTTTTTGTTTTGATTGTTTGTTGTCATTTACCAGTGTCGCAACACAGAGGCTACATTCCGAATTACACTGTAATCGCTCACAGCGCTCACATCAATAATTTAAGTACGTTCCGATTTAAATATCACGATTATGACTGCTGAGAAATGTCAGCAATTCGGAACGCTTGTGAACGCGCTCACCGTGCACTTGAATATTCATAGTTGGATTACAGTATTTCTTTGTGTATACACCACAAATTTCTTCTTCTTTTTTGGTTAGGTGGTGACTGTAGCCAGCCGCACAATTTCGAAAATGACACGATTGTTTTAAAGATATGTTGCGACTTAAAGTAAAACAGCACAACTGTCATTTTTGACAGCGCTCACGGTGATAACAATTTAGAGCATGGTCAGCGTTATCGCAAGATGGCGCATGTCATGACGTCATCTATGACGATTCACGGGACATCGTTATCGCGTTCTCGCTAGTTCGGAAAATGTAAATTGTCTTTGTTCCCTGGCCCTGACATCAAGCAATGGACAAAATTGTCATCTTTATACTGCTTGACTACAAGGCTTTTGGCTACTTTTTAAGTGAATATTTTATGTATTTTTTTTTGTAATGTGCCTTTTGTTTGTACAGAATAAACAATTTTTCTTTCTTCATTTCTTTCTATCGTTGCAAAGGTCGTACCTCCATGTATTGTAATGCTGTGAGTGCAGTTTCTACCATAAAAAAGATTAATTTCTACACGAATTTTTTTATTTTTTTAAAGCAATCGCGGTAGTACTTACCTACACACCTACAAGAATCTTTCGGTGCTTGAATGATGTTGACAGGGGGGCGCTGTTGTTGAACATTTATGCAATTGTTTTGTGAAATGTCACTTGGAATGTATTAAAAAAACAAGATGGCGGCGTTAGTTCCGATTTTGGGCACGCGCCAAAATAACCTTGTAGCTACACAATGAGACGTGTGCGTGTGCTTGTGGGGATGTGTGTGTGTCTGTCACAGATATAGATAGACCTATACCTGTGGTGTCTGTGCTTGTGTGTTGAGAGATTTTTACTGTCGACAGGAAAATCCGTGGGAAGTATCTTAACTACATATTTTACGTTCAATTCGCATTGTAGCTGCTCCGATATTGATAATATTCTAGCACCTAAGACTGTTTGAATAGCAGTATCACCGATTACCAACATAATATAACATCAAGCCAGTATTCCCTTACGGGGTAGGTAAGGTTGTATTACTGTATAGGTACAGTACATATCCTGTTTTGTCAGAAATGTATAAGTCTCATGTATTAAGGGATGCTTAATTGCTATAAATCAGGTACAAATCTAGTCTCTCTCTGGGCTGCTATTTAAGGTGAAAGCGCCAGAGTGGCCCGCGAAATTAAAATTTTCTTACGTTTTTGCAATTTACAGGTCAGTATTAAGCTTGCTTCCCACGGTGCGTGATATTGCGGACGGACGCGGACTAGCCCGCACCGACGCAGCATGGGAAGAGTATCGTCCGTGGTAGCGCAGACACGTCCGTCGCGGTGCGTCCGATCCGCGGCGAGTCGGTAACTTCAAAGGTGCGGTGCAAGCTTCTCTTTCACTTTGCATTTCGGAATAACAAAATGGATCCAATCTCAAAACCTACACAGACTGGCACGCACCGTTGGAAGAGCCTTGGTGTGCGGTGAGTGGCTGTCCGTGGTCGTCGGCCGTGCGTGATAATCCGCAATATCACGGACCGTGGGAAGCCAGCTTTAGGTTCTGTGTTGATTAAAATATGATTCGCGACCGTAACAAATATGTATTTACAGAATTATAATCATTAAAGTCATCAATACAACTCTCTAAGACCAAGTAATTCTATTGAATGACTATTTCATGAAAACTTGACATTTGAGGATTATACTAACTTAATTACTGATGACTTATTAATGACTGATTCTAACGATTGTAATTCTGTAAATACGTACATATTTGTTACGGTTGCGAATCATACTGTAGTCAACATAAATCCAGACACTGAGCTACAAATTACAAAAATCGTAAGAACATTTTGAAATTCGCGGGCTACCTTAGCGCTTCAGAAACCAATATAACACTACAATATTGTGACTTACAAAAAACTAATCGTAAATCAAATCATACAGAAATTTGTATGAAAACGCTCATTATTGATTTAAGAACAAACCATTTCTGCCAGGTGGACAGTGCTCATATTAAAATCATTTGTAAAGATAGTAGGTAGGTTAGGAAATAAACTTTATATTATATAATATACATACTTAATATTTTCTGGCTTAGTGCCAGAATTTAAACTGGCAGTTTGTATGAGGCTCGTCGTTGTCTAGCTGACATGTGACGGGCGCAAAACAAGAATTGAATGATATATGAATAAGGTTTTAGAGATACAGCAAGAGATATTTCAGAAGAATATTTATACGTTTATCGAGCCAAGTCTTTTTATGGTTGACTACGCTTTTACTTTGTGGATTTATTTATGAATATTTTGTGGGCTTCGTGGCTCGTTCGCTAAAGAGATCGATCGATTGGGAAAGTCAAACTGCGTTTTCCCAGTCATTATGTAGATAGGTTTTTTTGTACAATGGAGACCTCCATCTTCCCATCCTCACGGTATTGGAGCATATTAAACTGTCAGTTTGATAAGCGACATTTTATTAAGAGTTTACTCGCAACAAATGATAATTAATTGGTTTATAGGTACACCTACGAGTAGACTGAAGCCTGTTAACATTTAACAGGCGCATCGAGTAAAGCACTGATGTTTAGCAAAATCTGTAGAGTTTAAAGTGAAAACAGACACCATAACACCATTGCAGTGTAAAGGCCTGGTCGATTAAGGCCCATATTTTGACAATGATGGTGCCTATTAAGGCCCGAGTATTCGAACGTTATTCGAGATCTCCTCATTGATTGGTCGCAGTTTCAGCCAGTTATGGCCATAAAAGCCGCGCTTGGCAGGTAGTGATAAGATGTTAATAGTACGAAAAAGATCTACTGATATGATTATCACAGGTCATTCTATAGCCATTAGTGACTGGCAGTTTGAAAAGTCATGGTCGCGCAATAACTGGCTTTCAGTTGAGTTGTGTTTTGGATTGCTGAACAGAACCAATTTTAACTGGCATAATGAATGTAGTTATCTAAAAACCTGCCAAGTGCGAGTTGAACTCGCGCACCGAGGGCACCGTACTTCGGTTTTTTTAGTTCTGATAAATGAAAATACTAAACGAAGAAAATTTTTCATCTTAAATTTTAACAATCGCAAATACAACTTTGTATTTCATAATACTGTGAATTACAAAGTTATATTTTTCAGTTGCAGAAAATCAACCACATTTAAACAAAATACCTTATGAACCGGCGTTTTTAGTATTTGTTGATTAAATATTATATACCTACAGATGTTTCAATTTCCTAACTAGATTAGTTGTTGTGATAGAACTCGTACAAAAATGGTTTAAAACTGACAACTTTTACGGCCCCCTATTTATCTTTAAAGATTAAAAAATATAAAAATATATTTGTACTCTGTTCGATGAGTCCTAGACAATGACACCCTACAGGCGGCGCTATATAGGTAGGTATATAGGTAGGTATATAGGTAGGTATATAGGTAGGTATATAGGTAGGTATATATATTTTTTCATAATCTAAAGTTTATTGTGTTATTTGTTGTTCTAGCGGCAATAGAAATAGTCTACCTATTACGGTTCATGAGATTACAGCCCACTGACAGACGGACGGACGGACAGCGGAGGCTTAGTATTAACACATTCAGTGCGTTACGGGAAGTATTTGGTTGTAATTGAGCTTCGCTCTGTGCGGCAGCTAGTTGTCCTTGTTTTGCACTCCGTGCGGGGGTGATTACTTCAAGTATTCGTACAACTTTTAAGATATTGCTTAAAACCCCGTGCGACTGCAGCTATATATACACAAGGATGTAACCTATTGATTAGTACAACAAAAAAAAATATCTGTAGACTTTCCATGTCTCTATGATGGTTTAAAGTCAAGATTACGTACGGGAAAATAGACGTCGTAACGCATATCAGGCATTCTTGATACGGGAAGTATATGACTTGTACAGCACTGGAAGTAAGTATTAATCTAGCGTAGCCGCAGGGAAGGTGTTAAAAAGTGTGAAAGTGTTTTTGTATACTTAATTGACTGTTTTGTTTTATTTAAATTCTAGTGGTGTCCGGATTCAGTTTAGGGTAAAGTAGAATATTCAATCGAATGCTATTTTATTCATTCATTTTTTTCCTTTTTTATTTTTTTGTGTTTATCAGTGGAAACTTATAAATGGCCTTCAATTTTATATTGTTTAAGAACACTGTAAGATTTTCGAATAGAATGAAATAAAATGTGTATCAAGTGAAAGCTATCATTGTGGCAAACTTACAAACACATGCAATAGTCGTCATCAACATTCCCTTTTCAAAAGTTTCAATTCAATTCAATTATTCTTTATTGCAATCCATAATGTACACATACAGGTGGTGAGTTTAATAATTTTAGAAACAATTATGGACCCTGTCGGGCACAGCAACATTATAAAAGTAGGAGAGAGGAAGAGCGCTTTGATGAAAGTTTGTTGAATTTGTAAAACAAAGCAGGCATTAAATGCTCTGCGTACTATACAAAATGGCAACGACAATTCGGCAATAAATTAAACTGCATATATCTAATGACGTTCCCAGTCAGCATACGAAAATTCAATGAAATTAATTAAATTTTGTCATTATTCCAAGATTTCTAATGTTAAATAGATATTGTTAAGAATTTTATTATCCTACAATTACCATAAAGAGCACATGCTGCCTGTAATACAGGTTTACCTTAGTACAGGCATATAAAACTATAGGTAATACCTTTGTAAATTATTTCTAAGATTGTATGTTAATATTTTACCAATTTTAATACTAAATAAATATTATTATACCTACGTCTCTTGACAATTCTCGGGACCCTGGGGTCCCGGACCTTTGGAAGCCGTTCGAGGGGCCAAAGCCAACTAGCAGACGCCCGTGACATGAAGCACCAACCGACGATTATCCCTGTTCGCACTATGCAAGTGCACCCAAGGACAACCTTCGGTTGCTGTGGGACTATTGCAGGATATGGAAACAAAGATATTGGATTATTGGTTTAGGTGGCTAAAGTGAACAGGTTATCTAGAACTATGGAAAGACTATGGCCCCTGCCTGACCAATGTTTTATATAAAATACACAGATGACTTGCACGCTCAATAATGGGCTTACGAAAACGGTCGCTAGCACATAGTGTCGTAGCGACAAGGAGGCAACATGTCCTGAGGTGCTTATCAGGAGTGGAGAGGTATTCCACGGCTATCAGGACAATCCCGTAAGCACGCTCAATATGCCTACCAGGATCTTACTGGAAAATTTCCCGCCTCCGAGCATGTTTGCTTTTAAGAATTACTATTTATTATTTTTTACGTCGATGTTTCCTTCTAACTTCTACAAGTACAAAAGTACAAATTGTGCGCATCCTACAGCAATTCCACCATACAAACTCGTAGGTGGCCATATATGTATTGTGATAATTATCTGAACGCCCTGATTAACGCGGCTCGAGTATCTAGTGTTCACCGGGCCATCAGTCACGCTTGAGCCCCCATGTGGGGTCACAATTAATATATATGTCATTAATAAGGCTAGCATTGAACTTAATTAAGTGTCTATAATTTAAAGAAAGACAGTCATTGTTGGTCTAAGTTTCAGTAAACTAGCGCCATGGCTTGATTCAGTTGCTCAGAATGAGTTTTGGTTGTATTATGCAGCGGATAATATCAAACAAATTCTGTTAGTTATATTAATAGTGCCTATTCGGAGACTGAAATAGGCCCTTAATCTTATTTCCATACGCTTGCGTTTTGTTATAAATACCAACGTGCATCCTCCGCACCTCCTTAGTTCCGGGCCTGCCTATACGAATTTGATGCACATGTTTGGTGTACAGTTTTATTGCCGGATAGAAATAAAAAAAAACAGAACTAGTGACCAGTAAAATTGTTTTTGACTATTTCTAGTAGTCGAAATTTATTTATTTAGTCGAAATCTTAATTACAATAATTATACAAGATAACACTAAAATATATATATGATATTATGTACAAATATACAACAAAAAATAAAAAAGAGGGGGAAGAGCTCATTGGGCATCAAAAAATTCGTCCGCATAGCTGTCAATGGGAAAAGTGCCCAAAAGGCTGGCAGCGTTGCCACGTTGGATGGCAATGCTGATTATTAGGGCTAAAAATAGGCCAGTCGACCAACTGCTTAGCGATGTCCCGAAATACTCGATGAGCACTCGGACCCCAAGGCCCTAAGTGTTTCAATCCCAAACGGTTCAACCAATAAATAAAGTACTTGAAACAACATATTTTGTGTATGTTTGTTTAGTTGTAGCTTGTAGAACCCATAAAAGTCATAAGTGTTTCCCCTTTATTGCGCCCTGGTCGCAGATGGGACAACCTCATAGAGCTAGAAGATCTGGCGTTGAAGTCGCTCGGCTGCGAAAGGAGGATGCAATTTTGTAAAGAGAGGGCCTCGGAAAAGGTGGGCCTCTAATTAGAACGAGCCGGGAAAGATCTCCGTTTTGGGCTTCTAGTAAGAAGGAAATGGCACTCTTTGAGAACTCCCTAATGGTACGGTACGAAAGCATATTATTAAGGGAAATGGAAAAAAAACAAAAAAATATATTATGATTAATAATATAATGGGAACAATTTTATTTCCGAAGAATATGTAACAATTTTTAACAACCGTTTAAAACTTGCATAAAGCAATGTGCATATTTTTAGTAAAAACTTGAGACTGTCAAATAAAAACTATACCTACATAAACAATATAAAAGAATCTTTCACAGTTTGCAGCCAGTCTTGTAAGTTAAACTAAAAGGGTAGAATTTTGTAGAAGAAAATGTCTAACAAAACAAAAGAAACGGCTTTTGAATAAAGAATACGACAAAGGTTTTGTTCTTATTTAGAAAAAAAAAGAGAACATTCTTGCAAACCAGTTATGTTTTTATAATGATTTTTTAAGTGTGGCAAGTGGCAACATAATTGTTTGACTGTGCAATTGGTGAATAAAGGACTTCCACAAAAAAGTTGCAGAAACGGAGCGCTGGAAACGGAAAATCTCGCCTTTGTTAGTTTGTCTTGAAGCAATTCATTAATTTGTATCTTTTTAACAAGCGAAGAGAAAGTTTTGGACAAGGGAATTAATGAAGAAAAAAAAGTAATTTAAAAAAAAACTAAATCGACTTCAAAAATAAATGTACTCAAAATAACTTTAACTTCGGAAGTCGGTGTCTTTAGATCTGTATTCTTTGTTTTTTGTCACCGACTTCATAATTTTGAGTTAATTTCTTTTTGAAGTCGATTTAATTTTTTTTAATTACTTTTTATTTCGTAATTTTTAGTTTTAATTAAAAACTGGAATATTGGTTTGTAATAAATAGTTAACAGTTTTATTGTAAATATTGCACTAGAATATGACCAAAGTTTTGACAAGTTTTCACTTTGACACCACACCCGTAGCTCGTATCAATAAGCCAGGCCGTCACACTTACACGTATTAGTCCATATCTCGAAAACTGCTGAACTGATTTTGATGAAACTTGCACTATTCCCTAAGTTGAAGTAAATGTAAGCCAATAAAAAGAATGGTTACAATCCGATTAATACTTTCAGAGAAATGCGTTGACATGCATACATATACCTATAAAATTTTGTATATTTGGTTGGATGTCCTAATAGATTATCATATATCAATATATTGCAGTTCCAATAATACATACAGATATACATACGTGTCGAATTGATAACCTCCTTCTTTTTAAAGTCGGTTAAGAATGTTGATCATGTAGGTCACCATACAGTGGGGTGCTACATAAAGAGCCTTATGTAAGAACGACATGAATGTGCAATCAATGATTCCCTGTATGTATGACTATCTAAACACGATAAAACAAAAAAATAAAAGATTCGATGTTTATTTAGGAGGTCAACGACCGCTGTTAGTGTTGAGTACTGAAGTATGAGTTGAGAAAAACTGTTTTTTTTAACTGATATTTCAAGTAACTACAATAAATGATTATATTATTTAAAAAAAAAAAAACTGCGGTCGATGACCTCACAAAAAATCATCAATTTTTTTTTGTTTAATCATCATGTTTAGATAGCGATACCCAGTATAACATCATTATCAGTAAAATCGCGCAGCCTGCACTGAGGAAAAAAAAAATCCATATTTTTACGAATGTGGTGACATATTGATTAAACAAAGCACCTTTTTCAACTACATAAAAATATTGAATTTACTGACATACATCGCACAGCCTAAACCTCTGGGTCTAGATGTTCCCAGACTTTTTTTCTCACAGACCACTTTCAAAATTTAGCTGGTTCTGGTGGACCCCCTGCAGCTACATTTCTGCCATATTCCCAAAACTGTGACAAAAAATGTGAAGATAGACCCCAACGTAGACCCCCGTCGAGTCTCCCGTGGACCCCTGGGGATCCACCTGGACCACTTTAGGAACTAAGGGTCTAGATGCTTGAAATGCACAAGAGTTCCTTTTTTAACGAAGATGAGCACTATTAACGATGCACCTAACTATTCCAAGGAGTTTCTTGTCTGTTCTTCCCCATAGTACCTACTACTGACCGACTCCTTGACAGTTCAAAAATGCTTGTAAATGGTTTAATTGAAATAAACGCTTTGAGTTTGAGTAAAAAAGCTTTGAGTTTAAGTAAGAAATGGTTTTTGAAAATTCATCCCCTAAAGGGGTCAAATAGAGGATGAAAGTTTGTGGGGACGTTCGTCGTTTATGCCGATGGGAAATCCCATATGGCGTACGGCTTGTAGGTACCATAGCGGACATTTGCGGTGAACGACTTTTCAACCTTATTAGCTTAGCAATAAGGTCGAAAATTGCACTGCAAATGTCCTCGATAGTACATAAATCTCTGATACAGAAATTGAATTTTATATGTACTATTTACACCAAAATAAGTTAAAAATTACACTAGGCAGGTATTTTCGAATGCCATGAAAAATTGAATTACACCCTTTTCTTTGAAAAATTCATTCCGTAATTGAATTTGCGTTCGATAAATGGCGACGGGCCGGCTATCACGTTGAAATCTAATAAAGTTATTTACAGAGATAGATACTGTTAGGTATTCTGTGTATAATCACATGTACCTATGTTGATAATTTAGTCACTATTATAAACCGCTAAGGATGACGAAAAGTCTTATTATGACACTGTTTTAGGAAGGTGCATGCATTTTAGTCCTTTCCTTCAAGACTTTCTTGTAAAACGAAACATTCAATATTTACTGAAATTTCATCTTCATGGACCACCTATTAAATTACATATTTATCATAATCTCCGTGTTCAACATTTATTTTAGTATTTTAGTGCAAAAAAAGATACATCTGTAGGACATAAGCTCCACCGAAAACCACCCAACTCCGTTCACAAATAATTAAACCCCAATTCCTCAGAAGAATGCACCAACATTCTCTCCATACCTCGTAGGGTCAGCACCTACAATTCCTACAAATATATGTAGGTACTAGGAACCCCTGGCTATTTGCCAACTCGAGCAATTTATCTAACAGACCGCCGGCCGATACGGGCTGATAATCGGGCGAGTATTTGGTGCTGTTTACCCATATCGGCTAGTTATCGGAGCTTCGATGTTTGGATTGCTCCGCGGCTTCTGTTTTTGAGTTCAAACTTGCGAAGCCTGTTTTGGCACTGGGTTTTTTGGTTCATGTGTTGTGTGGATTTTGTAAAGGTGTGTCATAGATTTTTATTCTTGAATCTCTGCCTATCTCGGCGAATGTGTGGGCATGGTGGTATTCTAAGCTGCCATCATTAATGCAAAGCTGCATACACAACAGATTTAATATTTATGTCTAGTCTACTGTGAGTGCAAAATTGCTTGCCAGGTTTCGCATATTAGAATGAAAGAAAATACGTTTATGTGCGGTAAACATGACGCAAGGAAAGAACACAAACACAAAAAAGAACAAGTTGGGGGAAAATATGCGTCACGTCCACGCAAAACGGCCATCGCTCATCATAGTGCTGTGACTCTATGCGAGACCAAGCTCCAGCGCTGTTTTCAGCGACAGCATTAGGTATTTAGGCCTTTTTTGACCCTGTAAGGAAAAGTCCTTAAATTCAGTTACAATTATCTAACTAACTAATATTTATAACGAAACCAAATCGATAGGTAACCAAATATTTTTGTGTCTTTTGCGATATAGGTACAAAATCACCTTGTCATGAAACATTTAAAAATGTACACCCAGAATAAATTAAAAAAAAACCCACCACATCCATCAAGATCACGCGAAAAGTAAACATTTCAAGCAATTAACCCTTCACTCGCAATAAAATGCATTAAAGGCCGCACAATCAGGCCGCAATCCGGCCGCCGTCAGAAGCGACCTGCATCTGACAGCCGCTGATCGAAAACCGTAAATAACCGCCACAAATATCAATGTACCGCTTTTGAAGTACTATAAAGAGTTCATCATACTTCTGTTTCCGACAGATTTGTTTTCGTTTTCCGATATCCGTAAGATCGTTTTGCTTTTTCGCTCGTGTACAACTCGGTTTGTTGCGGTTCAAGCTTTTGACTCATTAGAAACGTGGGCTTTACCTAATAGTAATAGCTATTTACGGAATAGCAAATTACGTAGTTGAACTAAGCCAACTAAAATCTATGGTATAGATTAAAACAACTTTAAATATAAAAAGGGGAAAATAACTTTAATTTCGGAAGTCGGTGTCGTTGGATCTGTATTTTAGTTTCAAGTTTCAGTTAAATAGTTTTTACTTTTCACTTTTTAGTGGGTCGGTTTGTAATATATCTAAGTGACAATAGCCTAATGTCAACTGCTCATCACCTTTTACAAAATTTTACTTTTCCCGATACTGGGACGTTAATTGTTGAGGAGTTCTCCTGGTACTTCACCATCAGCTCCACTTCAACATATGCATTGTGAAGAACACAAATATATATTGAAGTAATCGAATCCCAACCCGTGAAATACTTATTATTGCGTAGTTCTGGTGACCATCTGTGGTCTTCATCAGCACCATTTTGTGAAGTGGAACTCACTTCACAAAATGGTGCTTTCCGAGAGCAAATGCACGAATTACTATAAAAAATCGATATAGGTGTGTGTAAATTTGAAGAGTTCCCTTGATTTCTCCAGGATCCCATCATCAGATCCTGACCATGGGACCACCTGGAAAGTATACCCTTTCAAACAAAAAAGAATTTTCCAAATTAGTCCAGCCGTCTTCGTGTAATCAGGGAACACACACAAAAAAAATAAAAGATTCCGACGAACTGTGAAACTCCTCCTTTTTTAAGTAGGTTAAAAATGTACCTACGAATGAAAAAAGAGAGTATAAGACCTGAGATTTAGAACTTAGAAACAAAATTCAACACCGAAACATCGAACAGTTTAATCCATTTAAGCGCAACATCATTTACTGATGTATGAGAAAAGTCATTAATAACAGACAACAAGGCAGAAATGAGAAAACCAGCACAAAATTTAGCCTCAACCTTTATCCACAGACTGCTTTTAGTTTACATTAACTATTTACTGTGCTTCTTCTCGATAGTAATGAAAAACGTTGCTCCGGAGTGTAATATTTCTGGGTTGCAATTTGCAAGCTGACTTGGCCTCTCGAAGGCGTTCTGCTAACGACCTGAACTATTCATGCAGAATTGCTCGATATATTATTCCAACTGTAACCGTTTGCGCGAATTAAGCTTTTTTGGACTGAAAGCAGAAAATTGAATGAACAACCTGTAACTATGGATTCTGTGCATGATTCTGGACGTTGAAATTTTACATCGGTTATGAAAAAAAATCGCTGTTCCATACCTTAAGTACTGCACTTTTGTAGGAAACCCGTGACTTCCGTCCTCGTGGGAATCAACTAAACTATAAAACATATCCTACGGCAATAGTGTAGCTTTCTGTCGATGAAAGAATTTTTGTAATCGAATCAGTACTTCCAGAGATTACCTCCTACAAACAAGTAAACAATTTTAACTGGTCACTAAATTAGTTTAGATTTAGACTTGTAACAGACGGCGTTATAGATCCTCTCATTGGCTTGTTTCCTAATTGTAGAATTTATGGCCATATGTGTTGGCCTAACATAATAATAATAGATGATGTTATGTGAATTAGATGCCTAAGATTACATAAAGATACTGAGGGACTGATACTTTATACAATAATATTAATTATAGTAGACCACATTATTAAACTACGACGACTCGTTGGTCTAGTGGTCGCAAGCGCTACTGCTGAGTATGAGGTCCTGTGTTCGATTCCCAGATCGGGCAAAGTTTTATTGGGTTTTTCTATCTGGAATTTCTCAGTGGCAGCCCGGAGTCTGGATTTGTGACCGGTAGATGGCAATAGGCTCGCTCCCTATTACATGGGACTTAAACATAACTGGCGAAATGTGGGTGTTACTATAGGTACACCTCTGCCTAACCCTTCTGGGAAACAAGGCGTGATGTTATGTTTATTATGTCATTATTAAACTAAAAATTAAAAAGTTAATGTTTCAATGATTCCGGTATCATTTCATTTGGATTTTTTTCCAGTATTTTTCATTACTTTGTCTACCTACGACTATCATGAAGTCTGCTCAATAATAAATAACGTCTTACTCCAATGTACTGCAGCTGGTTCATTCCCGCGGCCGATTCGTAAATAACAAATGAGGCCGATTAACCTATTAGTTAATAGCATTCGCGAGGTTAGTTACATTTCGATACAAATGTGCAAGCCGTAATGTTAGTAGCAAATGATTCTCCCTTACCAACTGGACAGTCTGTCGACCGCAAGAAAATTACATGAAAGAAAATACTGAACCACTTCTGGGCAACACGATTTTGTTTTTTTATTATAAACTTTTCATATTTGTAACCGACTTCAAAAAAAGACGGAGGTTATCAATTCGACACGTATGTATGTAATATTATTGGAACTGCAATATATTGACATATTATAATCTATTATACCATCCAATCAGATATACAAAATTTTATAGGTGTATGTATGTTTGTCCACGCATTTCTCCGAAACTTTTTATCGGTTTGTGACTAATTTTTGTTGGCTTACATTTACTTAAACTTAGGGTACAGTGCAAGTTTCATCAAAATCGGTTCAGTAGTTTTCAAGATATGGACTAATACGTGTAAGTGTGACGGCCTGGCTTATTGATACGAGCTACGGGTGTGGTGTCAAAGGGAAAACATCTCAAGTCCTTGGAAAATTCCAGTGCAATATTTAAAACAAAACTATTAACTATTTATTCCAAACAAATATTCCAGTTTTTACGTAAAACTTAAAAATTACGAAATAAAAAACCAATTTAAAAAAAATATAATTAACTTCAAAAAGCAATTAACTCAAAATTATGAAATAACTATAATTTCAGAAGTCGGTGGCAAAAAACGAATATACAGATCCCAAGATACCGACTTCCGAAATTAAAGTTATTTCATAATTTAGAGTTAATTTCTTTTTTAAATCGATTTAATTTTTTTAAATTACTTTTTTTACAATACTTAACTTTAAATCACCTTTTATGAACCATAATTTATGCAAAATAAAGATAATTATATGATTACAATCATAATATAATCTTTGCGAACTCATTGAACATAGTAAATACATAGAATTATTTTAATTAGTTTACGAATACCTATAAAATAGTCTTTACTACGTTCATCAGCAATAGGTCAACACATTTCACATACTGATGGGAATTCAATATAGCTTATCGCACACCAATCATGCTGCTAAAAACATCTCATAAATCATTGTCATAAAACACAAACAGTCGAACTCTAAACAAATGCACATTTTACAATATAAAACGAATCCTTCCAAACATGTCGCGGGCAATTGTCTGACCACTCCACAGATTCTGATCACGCGGCGATTTCTGATCGCGCGGCGGATCAGCCGCAGTCGCGCCCGCAGTTTGAACAATCACTTGCTGACTCTCTACTAAACTGTTCTTATCACTCTGCTTTACTCTAAAATGACTCTTCTATTACTGGCTTAACTGACTGAAGCCTGTTTTTACAGCACCAGACAGCTGCCCAAACTTTGGTGAGTGATTGCCTGATACAGCACTTCTTTTTTCCTTTTTACTGCACTGCTCAAACTGCGGGTGAGTTTAAAATTTGACCACCGCACAGGCTGCACAGGTCATGATAAATCTAACGGTTTAATAGTGCAAACTGTTTTTATTGATCCATCGCTGGTTACATGAGGGATCGTTGTTGAATAACTCATCTAAACTTTCAATGGAATTCTTAAAACGGTCCGACGCGAAGTGTTACGCCCTACGCATTCGCTAAAGCGTTCTCTCGCCCGCATTTTGAACAATTTAAAATTATTTCTTCATATTTTGCTTTTATTCAACTTGGTTTCGCTTTATACTGACATACATTAATTTTGAACACTACTTTACTCAACATTTATGCTTTTACGAAAATACTAGCTAAGGCAGTTTTATAATCTTTTTGCTTTTTATATTTTTACACTTTACCATACAAAACCAACACGTTGACATGACACCATGCGACATGACTTTCGAGTGTCGATAAACTTTGCAGAGAAGGCAGAGAACAACTACAGCTACTTCGAGTAAATTTCAATCTTTTAAAGTTCACCGAGTTCATTAACCTGGTGTACTATTTTTGTTGTTAATCTTTGGGCACGAGATTCCACTTTATTCCCCAGAACCTGACTTGCCCCCAGTCTGTTCTGCCTTCTGTGCAACGCGCAGAACTTTTGAGTACTTAGCCGTATCATGATGTATTGAAGCCATCTTTGTTTTAGTGTGAGAGAGAGATAAAACTATATAGGACGAATAGCGCCATCCCCTTTTCGCAACAGAACAGTGATGACTTTGACACTTCATAGTACAGTACCCGGGCGTTAATAATGTCGCATCGAGCTTTAAAAACAGACTGTCACAAAGGTATGAAAGACAGAGACGACGCCACACAAAGCCGAAATCATATTAAGAGCGAATTTCACCAATGAAACTGAACGCGAACAGCACATCTAAACCGCGTTCAAGAGCTGTCAGTGTCAATATTCCAATAATGACAGTGACAGCTCTTGCACGCGGTTTAGATCTGCTGATCGCGTTCAGTTTCATTGGTGAAACTCGCCCTTAAACTCCATGTGCCATACTAAAGCCCAGGTACTATACGGTCCCTGATCACATTATTATGATATGAACGGACACTTTCCATCCAATATTAAAAAGTAATTAAAATGAGGCATGCATGGCCGTTTGACGAGCTTTATCAGCAGATTATACTTGACCTATTAACCCTGTGGCCGATGTGACAGATTTTGGCACTTCGCCGAGCATGTTGGGCGGATGATACGCTATTATAATTTTACGGTTTAAAATTGTTTATCTGCATTGTGTTACAGGAAGAACAGTAAGTTGACGACATTTACTTTTTATTTATTACAACATCACGCCTGTATTCTCGGAAAGGTTAAGCAGAGACGTACCTATAGTACACCCTCATTTTGCCAGTTATGTTTAAGTAACATGTAATAGGGGGCGAGCCTATTGCCACCAACCGGGCACAAATGAAACTCTGGGCTGCTACTGAGAAATTTCAGATGGAAACCTAATAACAGTGCCCGACTCGGGTATCGAACCCAGGACCTCATGCTCAGCAGTAGCGCTTATAATCCGCCTATAATGTTCCGACTGCTGGGACACAGGCCTTCTCTCTTCGAGAGGGAGTGGGCTGTAATCTACCACGGGCCCAGTGCGGGTCGGTAGATGTCACCTGTCTTCGAATTTTTAGTTCTAGGACATGCCGGTTTCCTAACGATAGTTCCTTCACTGGTTTGAGAGCAGTGGTGATGAAGTTATTAACATAAACTAAAGCACTTGGGTTCGAACCCACGACCTACAACTCGTAAGTTGGGCCGTTACCACTGGGCCAACACTGCACTTGCGCAGTAGCGCTTCAGTATATCAATGAGGCAGTACTTTTTATATTACTATGTCTTTTTTTTTAGCAAATGAGGTATGTTTATTCAGAATTAAAACGGAATGTACATAAATAACAACTTATACCTAATTAATATATATACCTAATTAATTAATAAAATAACAAAATTATATCGTAACTTAACTAAAACTATTAAAAAACTAAAATATGTCTTAATATTATATGTGGAACAACGATCCCGGGGAACATTACCATATTAACGATTGTAGAATGTTCTTATTAATACACATAAGAAGTCTGCTATGAACTTAGTGGTGATTTAGCAGATGATTGGGAGCCGCAGTGCGTTGTTGACCTATAATTATATCAGGTACCTACATTAACTCTTTGCTTTTTTTATTGTACACCAGATACGATTTATCTTCTTATTTATTGAATACTAGCTTTTGCTTCACTCGCGTTGATGTCGGAAAATATCCCACGGGAATGTACTACATTCAAAGTACCCTTTTTTTTTTTTTTTTTTTTTTTTTTTTGTGGATGGGAAATCATCAAATGACTTCTCCCGCTCTGGGCGGAGCGGGAGGGCGTGTCAGACTTTTACTGACTAAAACCCACCCGTGTTCCTTCTGTTGCCTGTGCCGGGGCCACGGTAACTCTTTCGAACATCCCGCAACCCTAGCTGGCATCGGCCCTAGCGGACCCCGTCAATAGTGCTGACATCTCTTTGAGGCGCGCGTGGAACACGACGCGCCGTCGACTCGGGCCTGGTCCTTACCGGACGGCGAGCTACCCATTGCTCGCCGTCCGCAAGCCCGCGCCTACGGTGGCCGGGAATCGGCTGCCGATTCCCGACGCCCAGGGCGTCTCCTGCGGCGACTAGGGGCGTGAGGGTGCAAAGCTTGCCTCTCCCTCACGCGTCCCGCCTCCTCCTTCACGAGCATTACTGCTTCGCAGAAGGAGGTAATGGCTTCCCATGCACTCTCGCTCCGTACCATGGCTTGGACCAGGGCCGGACGCGAGAGATCGCCGCCGCCGATCGCTTCCGCGAGGACACGGCGGTGCTCCGCCCAAGCCGGGCAGACCTCCACCGTATGCTCCACCGTGTCCTCCGGGCGATCCACACAGTGGTGACACCCGGGCGTTTCCTCCCGCCTTATCCGGAACAGGTACCTCCCGAAGCACCCGTGTCCGGTGAGGACCTGCGTCAGGCGGAAGGTGAGGACGCCGTGGCGCCTCTCCAGCCACTCCTCAAAGAGGGGACTTATCGCCGCAATTGTGGCGTGCCCAGCGCTGGGTTGCGACAATCGCACTCTCCATGCCGCCATGAGATCCTGCCGGAGCTCTGTCCGCCGTGCCGCGATTTCTCGCGGCAACGGAGTTACGCCCCGGCGTCCTGCCTCCTCGCGCCACTCCCAGATGTGCGCGAGGACTTTTGCCTCCAGATCCCATGGCGGTAATCCGGCAAGGAGGTTCGCCGCCTCCCCGGAGACCGTGCGGTATCCCCGGGCTAACCGGATGGCCATGACCCTCTGGGACGCGTTCAACCGACGGACCGGTCGCCGCCTCACGGAACGCGCCCACACCGGAGCTCCGTAAAGGGCCATGGACCGCACGACCCCCGCGTAGAGCCTCCGGCAGGAGGCGTTTGGACCCCCCAGATCGGGCAGGAGCCGCCCCAAGGCAGCCCCGGCCCGCTCCAGTCTGGGAGCCAAACGTCGGAAATGCTCCACGAAATTCCACCGGCTGTCGAGGACGAGTCCCAGGTACTTCATCGTCGACTCGACACCGATGAGAACCCCTCCTACCGTTATTTGGGAACCCGATGGTGGCGCGTTCCGAGGACCATGAAAACACATGGCCTCGGACTTGTGCAAGGCCACCTCGAGTCCCAATTGCCGGATCCTCTCTACGATTGTCGCAACCCCGCGTGCCGCTAATTCGGCCGCCGCCTGGTGCGACCTCCCCTGCGCCAGGACCAGCGTGTCGTCAGCGTAGCAAACTACGCTGACGCCACCAGGGAGGTCGGCGCGCAGCACCCAGTCGTACCCGATGTCCCACAGATGCGGTCCCAGAACCGATCCCTGCGGGACACCGCACGACATCTCTCGCCGGTTCCACTCTCCCCGGTGACCGGGGTAGATGACGGCCCTGTCCGTCAAATAGGCCTCGACCACGCGACAGAGGTAGGTCGGCACTCGGTGATACCGGAGTGCCTCCCTGATGCAACTCCAGGGCAGGGTGTTGAAGGCATTGGCGATGTCTAGAGACACCGCCAAGACGACCCCACCCCGGGCCACAGCATCCCCCGTCGTGAGGGCTCGTACGCGCATGATGGCGTCCACCGTAGAGCGCCCCTTGCGGAAACCAAACTGGCTCTCCGCCAAATCCGGCCCCACCCTCACCAGCCGCCCGACAAGGCGGTCTGCAATGACTCTTTCAAAGAGCTTGCCCACCTCGTCGAGCAGCACGATGGGCCGGTAAGCGGACGGCGAGTCCGCAGGGCGCCCCGGTTTCTTAATGAGGACCAGTTTCCCTGTCCTCCATTGAAGCGGGAACTGGCCCCTCTCCAAGCATGCGCTTAGGAGCCCCCTTAGTCGAGGCCCGAGAGCCTCCAAGGCCAGGACCCAGGCTTTTCCAGGTAAGCCGTCGGGTCCTGGGGCGGTATTCTTGGCATTCAGCCTGCGCACCGCCACTCTCAGCTCTACCTCGGTCACCTCCGGAGCATCGTCGTCATCGTCGGCTGCGTGGTCCGCATCCGACACCGCAGGAGGCGGAGCCATGGGCGGGGGAGTATGTTCCCCTCGCGAAGGGAACAGAGCGCTCACCACGTCCTCCACGAGCTGGGGCCGGAGACTCTGCGTCAGCGGGGGAGCCCATGGGCGGAGCTTGTTCCGCACCATTTTATAGGGGCGTCCCCACGGATCCCTGTTCAGAGTCTCCAGCGACTCCTCACGGGCCAGTCCCTTGGCCCGCAGGATCTCCGCTCGGAGGGCGGTCTTCGCCGCTCTGTACCCCTCGTACAGCTCCGCCTGAATGGCTTCCGTATCCGGAGGGCGGATACGGAGCCTGCGGTGCCTGGTGTACCGGCGTCGCGCAGCAACGCACGCGTCGCGCAGAGACGTCAACTCCGGCGACCACCAGCACACCTGGCGCCGGGCGCGTCCGGGCCGGACCCGGGGCATTGCCACGTCGCATACTTCGGACATGGCCTCCCGGAACCACCCCGCCTCGTCATTGATGTCAGCAGGCCTGTCCGGTGGTGACACCCAGGCCTGCACGATCGAGGCTTCCAGGAGGAGCTCCCGGTCCAGCTGCTTCAACGCCCACCGCGGACCACTCGGGGTCTGTCGGACCGGCGCGCTCGAGGTCTGGGCGGAGACGTCAAACCGGATGTACCGGTGATCGGAGTAGGTCTCCACCCCCTCCATGACGCGCCAGTCGAGGACACGCGGCGACAGAGCGGGGCTGGCGAACGAAATGTCCACCACTGACTCACCCCGCATCCGCACACACGTGGGGACAGAACCCCGGTTTAGGACGACCAGGCCCGTCTCCAGAGCCCAGTCCTCCACCATCCTGCCCCGTGTGTCCGTAAGCCGGGAACCCCAAGCCACATTCTTGGCATTGAAGTCCCCAAGGACGAGCACAGGCAGG
Source organism: Fissipunctia ypsillon (assembly GCA_947568875.1). Classification (NCBI taxonomy): domain Eukaryota; kingdom Metazoa; phylum Arthropoda; class Insecta; order Lepidoptera; family Noctuidae; genus Fissipunctia; species Fissipunctia ypsillon. Next base: position 4,239,184 of record OX387659.1, on the reverse strand, counting down.
GAACGGAACCCGACGACGACGACTCTCAACTCCGCAAGGGAGTTGTGGAACTCGGCGAGAGTTCGGTTCGGGGAGAAGTATACCCCTACCACGACAATCTCCCCGAACCGTGCTGCCACGCAACCCCGTCCCCTCTTGACCGCCTCGAGGGACGGGGTACCGGCGGCGGCCGATGAAATTAGAGTCACTGAGCCGCTCAGGTCCTCCACCCAGTCATCCCTGGGCGGGACAAAGTACGGCTCAGCGACCACGGCGATGTTAATCGACCACTGCGCCATGCTCTGGAGCAACAGATCCTGAGCGGAGGCGCAGTGGTTGATGTTCGCCTGGAGGAGGCGTAATGGGGCCATTATTGGCACTCCATATCAGCCCCCTCCCGAACCCCCTGTGAGGGCCCTGCCGCGGTGGTTGCGGCGGCGGCGACAGTGGAGGCGGCGGCGGCAGCGGTGGCAGTGGCGGCGGCTGCGGCGGTGACGACGATGGCGGAGGTCTTGCTGGCCCTGGGTTTGGCGGGTGGAGTGCAAGCCTTGCTCCCAGCCCGGTGATTGGCCGGCTTGCCAGCTGCCGCACACGCGAAGCAGTGCGGCGTGGCTTTGCACGAGCCGGCCTTGTGACCGGGCTGACCACAGCAGAAGCAGTGGCTGCTACGATCCACCTCCGAGGTGCATTTAGCTCCCACATGGTTGCCTACGTGGCAGCGGAAGCACCTCAGAGGTCTGGGCTCCAGCAGTTTCACCTGCGTGGAAACCCAGCCCACCTTGAGCCTTTGGCCCTCCCCGGTAATTTTTCGGGCCACCGCCACGGGGCAGCTCACCGTAACGGTTCGCATCCCCGTGAAGTCAGGACGGATGGTGCCTACCCTAACCTGCTCGGCTGAGCACCCTCCAGTCCTAACAACGGCGGCCACCACCTCTCCCTCCGTCACTGAGTCGTCCAAACCCAGTATGCGCATGTTCGCGCACTTGGTGGGTCTGGACACTCGGGCCTCGTCCGCATTTAGGGACGCCCTAAGCCTCTCGGCCAGAGCGTCAGCGGTCGGGCCGCTGGCCGCACCGGGGACCTCCAGCATCCGGGCCCCAGTCGCAGTGACCTTTACCCGGACGCCATCTGCGATACCGAGCTCATTCAAAGTACCCTGGGTGTTAATCCAGGTTATAAACTATCTGTGTGCCTTTCATCCAAATCCGTTCAGCCATTTTTGCGGCAATCCGGAACATAGGTACATCCAGACAAACAGAAAAACGGACAAAAATTCTTCGTTATTATTTTATTACATGTATATGTCACCGTATAATTAAGAACTTCGTTAGTTTTTAAAACATAACATCACGCCTATATTCCCCGAAAGGTTAAGCAGAGCAGGGGAGCCTTGTTGATACTTTTCGCGTGTCATAATTACAGACACAGTAAACAATTGACTTTGCATGTATCTATGGGATTCAAACGACACGCAGACTTGTGAAATTGTTACTTAGATTGTATTGAAAAACAAGATGGCGCCTTAGTTCCGATTTTGGTCACGCGGCAAAAGAACTTTGTAGCATTGTACAGTTTGACAACGTTCAAAGCTTCTATCGTTTATTTTCGGAAAAACCGAAATTAAATGTGACTGGTCCAATAAAGGAGTGACGGAATTAGTGCGTCAATCTATAAGTCCAGCAACCTTATCTGGTCCGGTGGCTTTAATTGGAACTAACGAAATTACTTTGAAAATTTACAAGTTCTGTCATTTTTAGTTCACCGACAGCGCCACCATCACCGGGTCAGATGGGCTTGCTGCACTATAATTTAGATGGGAATACAAATCAATTTCTATTAGTCGACAGTCACATTTTGTTCGCTGTAAGTACGAGTATTTCGGTTTTTCAAAAGATAAACGATGGAACCGTTAAACGTTGTCGAACTGTAGAAGGATGCTTCCAGAATAACTGTACCCAAACTCCGCGTTTATTTGTTCGGAAAACTGTAACAAAGTAGGTAGGTAGGTAGCACGAATTCACGAGGAGACCTCTGTCAAACTGCGGATGCGATGGTCGGGAGTTGATGAAAAAAAGTTTGTCTCTAGTTATTTTGTACGGTCAACCGTCCGTGGGTAATTACACTTGGAACTAGGAAAACCGCCCTAACTGCGACGACAAAAAGGCGCTGTGGATGTGAAATTGTATCATGGAGATTCAGCCGAGTATACGACCCACTTTTGTTTGTTTATGTCAGTGTCCGTAGTCCATTAATCCAAACTACTTGTTCAGGTCCCACTGTATAATATTTAACTTTCGCATTCCCCGTTTTAAGTACTATTCTGTGTTCAACACTCGCGGATTTGGCTCATTTTTTATGCACTGAAGTGCGCAGAGCATCAGAAAATGGAAAAAGTGAAATCAAACGCGATATTATCTGGAAACTTAGTATTATTTTAATGCAAAACGTTTGCGTGAATGTCAGAGTATACTCACATAAATAGTTCCAGTCATTATCGAGATTAAAACAGAAGTTTATCAAATAGAAGCGTTGGAATCGTCGAGTATTACTGAACTTGCGTAACAATTGACCTAGCTTTGCTTTCGAGATCTGACTTTAACTGGGGTACAATTGTGTCGGATTCAAAGACTGGATTCTATTCAAAACTTAAAGTGTTACATTTCAGATGGGAAAGCTGTGTCTAGTTTTTCTTACTCAACTGCTTTGCTCTATCAAAATGAACCAATGAAAATGGAACTTTACCTAAGTTGCTTTATCTGGCAATTTATTAGGCCTTGATGCTCCACTAAGACAGACCCTAGACGGACATACCTACACTGAAAATTTCCGACATCTAACGCGTAGTTGACTTTTTTGTGGATGGGAAATCATCAAATGACTTCTCCCGCTCTGGGCGGAGCGGGAGGGCGTGTCAGACTTTTACTGACTAAAACCCACCCGTGTTCCTTCAGTTCCCGGTGCCGGGGCCACGGTAACTCTTTCGAACATCCCGCAACCCTAGCTGGCATCGGCCCTAGCGGACCCCGTCAATAGTGCTGACATCTCTTTGAGGCGCGCGTGGAACACAACGCGCCGTCGACTCGGGCCTGGTCCTTATCGGACGGCGAGCTACCCATTGCTCGCCGTCTGCAAGCCCGCGCCTACGGTAGCCGGGAATCGGCTATAGATTCCCGACGCCCAGGGCGTCTCCTGCGGCGACTAGAGGCGTGAGGGCGCAAAGCTTGCCTCTCCCTCACGCGTTTCGCTTCCTCCTTCGCTAGCATTACTGTTTCGCAGAAGGAGGTAATGGCATCCCATGTACTCTCGCTCCGTACCATGGTCTGGACCAGGGCCGGACGCGAGAGATCGCCGCCGCCGATCGCTTCCGCAAGGACACGGCGGTGCTACGCCCAAGCCGGGCAGACCTCCACCGTATGCTCCACTATGTCACGCGTAGTTGACCTGTGTGATAAATAATGTAATTTGCATTTAGTACAAAGAAGGCCAATCTTTATAAATGCGACGCAGAATGACACTTCGAATTAGTTACAAATGCTATGATTCCTTCAAACAATTTTTTTTAGTTGACCTACACCGTCCCACTGCCGGGCAAAGGCATCCCCTGAATTATTTTTCCTGAGCCACGAATTAAACATACAAACAATAAATTTACAAATGAATAGCTAATCTTTACCTCCGACAATTCTCTATACTACTTTTAGGATCTAAAGCAGATTTAGGGGAAGGGGGGGCAACGCAATGCAAAAATTCTCTTTCATTATTTTGTACATTGTCTATGAATCTACGCTACAGGCGAGCCGCACCGCACTTGATTGTATGAAAATGAGTTGTGCTGAGGCCCGTTGCGATTGTAATGTGCGCTTGACTTTATACTTGCTAAGCCAAAACGTTCAAGGCCACAGTGTAACATTACCGCTCCTTCGCTCATCCTGTCACTGAACACAGACAGCTAAGAACAACGTTTTCGCATCCGCAGCTGTTTATAATCACCCTATAGCAAGTCACGCACTTCCTGCTGGAACATGATTAATTCAACCTTCAGTACTGCTAATGGAAAGGGTTCCTAATTTAAATCATTGGAGGTCATTGGGATTGTCTGCTGTTAGTGAGGCGTTGGCACACTAGACAATTGGTGATCCACAATTTGGACACTAATGGCCGTCATTAATTTCATATTTCATCCCTTTCGAGCCACAAGATATAGCAGTGCTCAGTGCTCACCTATAAATTGACGTCAGCTCTAAACTGTAAGTAGTGGCCACTTTTTAGGGTTCCGTGCGCCTGAATGAAAAACGGAACCCTTATAGGATCACTCGTGTGTCTGTCTGTCCGTCTGTCACAGCCAATTTGCTCCGAATCTACTAGAACAATTAAGGTGAAATTTGATACACATATATATATTAATTTCTGTGGCCCAAACAGGGACGTGTACCTAACGTAAATAAAACAATTTTGATTATGTGGGTTACCTTTGGGGTCCAATTTAGAAAATTAAAATTAAAAAGGTTTGCAAACTTATACCGTGTGACATATCAAATGAACGAGCTTGTTGTGATGGGTGCTCAGATATTTTTTATATTTTTTTTTTATCATTTTAAAATAAATAGTCTTAAAGTTTTTTAAAGAAAATAGATGAAAATTGAGCCTAAAATTTAAAAAAAAATTGTTCCTTTACTTATAGATTACAAGAAAACATTCAAGAAGTCTATGGTCTTAAAATAACATGGTAAATCTCTCAATATTGTGCGTACATCTTACATTTGCATCGGAATGTATGGGGCAACGTGTGTTTCAACTGCAATGTTATGTTTGTTCTTGGGATAAAAAACATGGTAGATAACATATTCATCGTACGGAACCCGTACCACGCGAGTTCAACTCGGACTTGTCCGGTTTTTTCGGAGTAATTGTAAAGATGTTTCTCGCTTGTTTGTCACGGTAGTAATCTACTAACTAGGAACAAAATTTACCTATGATCTAGCAGTCCTTAACGGGTTTAAAAATACCCTTTTAACGAAGCTCGTTCTTCCCCCATTCTGATTTTTTTTTGAACTGGCCCTTACCTGGGAACCTTTTGGTTACGGAAATACGTTCAAAGTTCTTTCGTTCGTTCTTTTAACGATTAAAAATCATACTAATATATATGCAATCATTCTGATTTTTTGTCAGATTATTCTACAAGCTGCAACATATTAAAGTAATAGTGTTTTAATTTTTTAGTCCAATCAATAGATTTTTGTAAATAGATATTTGCTTCATATTTTGCAATACCAGCGTTGTGTCATCGCGCTCCTCTTTCTTTTCTGTGCAATCCGACAGTGATCGCGGGTTAGCTCCTGTAGGACTACTTAAGGTAAAATGTTAGCCTGGTCTTTAACGCCTGTAGTTCAATACTGCTTTAGTTTTATGGAGCTATTTAGTATAATTTTGTACTAAAAATATCGAAGTAATATTGTAATGTGAAAGTTTGATTTGTGGGCTAAAACTAATGGTATGGTTAATATTAGTACCTATTTTATATCTGAAGGTAAAACAAAAATTTGTGTACGACCTGATGATGTCCAGCCAAGGTCAGCACAGGGCTTCGGATGGAACTAGGGCGTTTCGCACGAACAAAGAGAACTTATTCTAGGTCCATAGGGTCCTTATACGTTAATTACGGAAAATTAACACCGCGATCGAAAAAGAGTACAACGCCATCTATTGTGGCATCGAGAACTAATTTACAAAACAGTGTGCCTGGGATATTTTTAGCTTAGTCGATACAGTGCGAACAAGGTTATAACACTTTGGAAACGGTTTGTCGATAGCGTGAGATATTTCCATTTAAATGATAGGAGGCATTCTCATTTCATCCGTCAATGTTTGTTATTAAAAGTTTTACTTTGTTTTAATTACAAGATTAAGATCTTTACAAACTATAGAAACGACTTCCTACAACGCAAATATTATTATTACACATACACACCTAAACTCACGGCTTCTTCCCATGGGGGTAAGCAGAAACTACAGAACGCCACGTGCTAAGATCCTTACATACTCCTTTTGCCTCGTTTACGTTCATACATCTGCACCCTAATTGCGTAACACACTATCAATCACAATCTGAATGATTTTGAAGCATATTGCTAACCCATTGCTTCATATGTTCGAAAAATTTGTCTACTCAACGACGTAAATAACGCAATGAATGTTGTTGACCTGTCAAAATGAAACCCATTCCTACTATAAGTATGTTACGCAATGGGGAAGATCGGGCAAAGCTAATTGTAGATGGCGTGATCATAGCTAGGTCCCCACGGCCTACAATAAGTTTGACATTTCGTTCAGTCATGAGTTTAGGTAATTTTATTTTGCTATTTCGTTATATTCGGCGATTTCAATATTTTAAATTAAGTAAATGACATGGAAAGTGTCAGAATTTAAAACCATAAATATATCCTCAAAGTCACTTTCTTCAAATTGTTTCTACTCTGTTTAATTTATAAAACATCTCTACGAATAGCTTTAAGCCACCATCTTTTAATTTTAGGGTCTCTCGGGAAATGGTGGACTCCAATTTCCGAGTATTTAGTAATACAACAACGCATCATTTTCACAAAAATAAAATAAAACCACCTCACGCCTTGTATTATTGGCTTGTGTTGGGAACTAGCTACGACAGCGCCATTTTGACAGTTGCCTTCCCCATTGCCCCGCTGGTCATACACGCACGCCGGTTGCGAGTACTAAGCACCTGACCTTTCTAAAGAACATCACCAATAAGATCACTCACTATACATATTTATTATTATGTCCTTCTAGGTATAATAATAGATCAACCGAGTAGGTATGGTCATGCGCCGCTTTTATGAAACCCGTCTTTAAAATGTAACAGCTGTCCGTTGTTTTCACCGACAGTTGCTCGTGAACGACAACTGTGTGAATTGTTGTCATGACTCATTTAGCTTCACGCTAGATGCGGAAAATACTTACGAGTACCAAGGTAACCTATTCACTGGGTCGTGGAGGTTAGATAGGCATTCGCTACGTGTACACAATATACTGGTATTCAGCTGCATCCGATTAGACGAAACCGAAATCAATATAGTTGGGAAGAGGCTAGGCAGATTATGAAGAGGCTAGTTCTCGCAACATAAGTAAAAATCTATGGTATTCTTGTGAACTTGAATGGACGATTCATTTGCTTGCGGTTGTTTATTTTGTTTGGGTTCACGAGTTGGCTCAAAATATAATATGGGACGCCACCTCTGTAGGAAACTAATAATATTGAATGACAACTTTGCTTCACCTTTTTTTTGTTCCACAAAAATTTCTTATTTTTCATTGTAGACAGTTAATCGAAGCCTACAACGAACAGTTTCAATTAAGTAAGCAACCTATTTTCTCTTCAATGTTATTTAATAAATTCTTCATCTCCCCTTACCATTCAAAACAAATTAATAACGAAACGTCACCCCATCATGTCCAAATATTCCCATGAATGCAAAACTCGAAGACTCGCTCAAAGCAGAATGTCACTTAATGCCTTTTGTTCCGAGTATAATTAATTACCTTCTCTTTGATAAGGGGTAGACACTGAAGACAGTCGTTACAATCGTTTTAGTAGCCAAGTTTCCACGTGATGTTGCTAGAACGTCATATTTTTCAACTTTTCGTGAGCAAGTCAGGAATTATGGGATGATGTAAGTAATAAGGAGCCTCAAAAGTCGTTTAGCTATATGAAATTAAGAAAGCTCATTCTCGCGATGAAACATAATATCACGCTTGTATCCGCGAAGGATTAGACAGACGTGCATCCACATTTCGCCAGTTAATGTTTTTAAGTTTCATGTAACAGGGGACGAGCCTATTGCCATCAACCGAGCACAAATCCAGACTCCGGGCTGCTACTGAGAAATCCCAGATGGAAAACCTAATCCCGACCCGGAAATTGAACCCAGGACCTCATGCTCAGCAGTAGGGCTTGCGACTATTAGACCAACGAGGCAACCACAATAAAATAATTAATCCTAAAAGCCATAATATTGGAAAAGAACACTAAAATAACTAATGGATAGCTACACAATAACAAGATAAATAAACCTAAATAAAAGACTAGAAACATGCAATGCTCAATGGTGCAGAGTAGTGGTTCAAGCAAAACAAAAGAAAACCAACAAAACGAAGTTCGATACAGAAAGAAAAGACAAACAGCGTTGTTTTGAAGCAAATACTAAACAGAAATCATCGTAGAACAAACAGCTCGTTCATGTATGAAATGTATTTATTCTATTGCTACAGCCAGTCGAAACGTTTTGAGGATCAGTGAGCTGAATCAATACCACAATATAGATAGGGACAGAAGGCCGGCTCCATACAACAGGCGAAAACAGACGCACGCACACATAGATGTACGGTGATCGCAGAGGAATACCAGTCGCGAGTACACGCGCACTCGCTGTACGTGAAGGGTGTCTACATATGTGTGCGAGGGTTTTTGCTTAAGTACGAAGCCGACCTTCTGTACTAATCCATTTCGTCTCGATACATAGCTCGAATAGCTCCGGATCGTCACTCGAATAACAATATCGATTGTGGACGATTCATATGCGGAAAGCACGCGATGGAATCGCGGATGTTTTGAATAGTGGCGATTAATATCGCTTAGCAACGATTAATTTCTGGTTTGTTATGATTTGGGAAGTTATGTAAGGCTTTGTAAATATGCATTGTGGAAGACAATTGTGATGCCAGTAACTTTAATTATAATGTTGATACAGAATGTGAGAACAATTCAATAATCCTTATGAGCCTTACGAGTTGGTAAATGTCGTTATAACTTTGGTTGAATGAAGCTATGTGAAAATACCGTGGATTTGATAAAACATGAAAATGTCATCCTTGATTTATCTGAAATTAGTTTGAAACAGTAACATTTTATAAATTATAACCAATAAACAAAAAGCCAATAACCAGTACGGTAATGCTAAGGAAATATTCGCAAATTCAATTAAACTTTTTTATAGAACTACAATATAACTTTCATAAAATATAAGAACAAGACTAACAATTACTATCAATATCATTTCCTCGCGGCATCGGTCCAACAGAATCTAGCAGGAATCCTATTCGGACGATCAGGTTTCACACCAATTGAGTAAGAGTCTTTCAACCCTCCAGCAACTTCTCCACCTGCTAAACTCAGTGGGTTTTTATCTAATTTTTCTTCTGACACTAATTCTGTAACTGCACTCTTACTTCTCCTGTACAACAGTTCCTGGTGAAGTTCTTCTTCTGAGCTATAGTCTTCTTTACTCTCTATCAAATCTTCTTCTAAGTTTTCCAACGCTGATGCTTTAACTTCAGGCATTTTCACATTCTGTACTGCAGGTAAAGTTTTCTTTTCTGATGCACGAGTATCTGAATTTCTTTCTAGTGCTTGGAAATCTAATTTTTCTTCAATGCATGATATTTTTTCTAGAATTGTATCTAGTTTACTCGTATTGCACTTTAAGATTTTTTGCACTCTAGTTATATCAGAAACATTATTGCAGTTGCTTATTTCTGACATACATTCTCTGAGAGCCATCAAAATGGGCGCTTTAATACTGTCACTAAGGAAGTGTTTATCTTTTTCGTTCATAAGATGTATTTTAATCTTCGATTCACCTTGGTTTTCGGTCGCCAAAGCTTCGAAAGATTCCGAAACAACCAACTTTGAACCATTGTTTAGTTTTTTATGATGACTTCTTTCCTTTTTGTGACATTTCTTTTCCGATACTTCAGAAAATGTGCAGCATAATGATTGATTAATGTTTAAATCATCTAAAGTGTTGCTTGAACCATGGCTTAGAGACTCTCTGACACTAAAACTTTCTTTCCTTGCCTTTCTGTAAGTTTCAAAAACTTTTTTAGTGTCTCCTTTTTCTGCTCTATGATGATCAAAACTAGTTTCATGGGGTTTCTTTTCTTTTGTCATGTGCCTTTTCGATGTTTTTATAGTATAAAACGCAGGTAGCTTATCATCACTCTGTGGTATAACTAAAGGCACAAGATCTTTAGCAAATCGAATAGTCTGATCTAACACATGATCATTATTATTGATAACTTTATACGTCCTGTTATTGGAAGAGACTTCAGTATTTTTTTCACTGTTGAACTGTTGACCTTTATCAATTAACTTATATTTCTTTTCTTTTTTCAGTTTAAGTTTTTCCTTCCTTACTTCAGGACTTTTATAATCGTCTAAATATTTCTTATGAATAAATACGACGGAATTGTGTGAGCGTTGATGAGGAAAGTAATTGGCTAGGTTCACGCCGTTGATTTCCTTGAGGGTTTCCATTCTGTGGGCAAAAGAGTTAGGTTAATATTAACGTGGAAATTGTTCGGTTTATTGCCTTCGTCGTGAACTGGCTTGACTGAGTTGTGGCGCATTTTATAGCAGATAATTAGGGGCTAGTTTTATGAACACTCGTTGTTTAGTATCGTGTTTGCATTGATCAGTGTGACTGAAGGGTCTTAAGCATGTAAAATTTAATTCTGGCACACACAGCTGGATTTCTTTGATTTTGGTTTTCTTTGATTCTGGTACATTAACGCTTTTTTTACTTCAATACTTGCTCAGACCATTTATGTATATTTTCTTAAAAATATATTTTTTAATTCCTGTTTCTTCTACAACAGAATTTGACAGCTCGAAACTTATAAAAAAAAGATTCAAATAAGTCTTACCTGAAGCCATCCAGTAATATAAAATAAGATAAACAGCTACAACTTTAAAGTAAATGGTAAATTAATATTATTTTAAAATTCGTAAGGTAAATATTGACAAGTCGACGTTGACACAAATAAATTTTTAAATCGCTGACCAAAAAAAGGTAGTATAGTATTATAGATATTTTTTCTCTTTGCGTTACAAAAAGTATCAATTAGATAATAATTACTGGATGATGACCAATAGAGAAGTATGAAAGAAAAAAATATGTTCCGCCGACCCCTAATAAACCGGCCAAGAGCGTGTCGCACCCCACACAAAATAAAGGGTTTCGTAGTTGGGATGAAGAAAGAAGAGACAGAATTATCCCAAGAACAAACTTAACATTGTAGTTGAAAAACATGTTCTCCCATACATTCCAACTGCAAACGTAAGTTTGTACGCACAATATTGAGAGATGTACCGTATTGACCATAGCCTTCTTATAGGTTTTCCTGTAATCTAGAAGTACTTATAGAACTATTATTTTTTATTTTTTTCAAAATTTTAGGCTTAGTAATTTCGGAGACAAGTAGGGGTATGGTCAAGTGTCGTCTATTATTTTAAATAACTGTAAAACTATTTATTTAAATATTATAAAAATAATCTATTCGGAACCCCAAAGTAAGTTATTTCATTTTATATGTCACACGGTATAGTTTGAAAAACTTTTTTTTAAGTTTCTTATTTGCCCCGAAAATTGACCCCCATATTCAAAATTCATTTATTTACGTAACACGTCCGTATTTGGGCGACAGATATTGATATGTGTACCAAATTTCAACTTAATCGGTCTATTCGTTTCGGAGCAAATTGACTGTGACGCGGACAGACAGACACACGAGTGATCCTATAAGGGTTCCTTTTGAGGTACGGAACCCTAAAAATTAGGATGAGGGCAGGAAAATGATCAGGAGGCTAGACTTGTTCACGCGCTAAGCTTTCACCACGTCAAGAACATAAGATAGCCGAAAAAATATGCTAAACATGTTAAAACGTTAGGCCAACGTGTTGAGCCAGCGTTTCCATTTACATTTTCTGGAAACCACAAAAGCTTCGGATGAGAAATATGTGAAGAGCTTTCAGAGGGCGGTCGCATTTTGTCACCTCTCTCGCTCACATGGGACCAATTTTCTAGAAAGTTAAATGAAAAGGTGCTTTTTTGAAAAGTGTGATCAATTGGCGAACTAATAAATAATATGAATTTAATAGATAATTATTAAAAACACGTTTATATTGTGTTATCTAATAAATATGACCATGTGTCGAGCTACAGGTCTGAGCTCAAATGGATGACCATTCGCCAGAGAAGAAATTTGCGTGCTTTGACCACGCTTTTCTCCCTTCTTAACTCTCCCACTCCTCCTTCTTATCTAGTGTCTCACTTCCAATATCTATGTTCTTCACACGCTAAGAATCTTCGTTCTTCTAACAATCTTCTCCTACTCTGTCCTTCTCATACTTCTGACTTTGTTCATTCTTCCTTTCATATTCAGTCCATTCTTCTTTGGAATGCGCTACCTCTTGACATCAGGACGGCCACCAGTCGGTATGCATTTAAGCGGAGATTGCGGAGTTATTTTCAAAATAAATAGCGTAGAGTCATCTCAAAACCTCTTTCTCTTGAGTTTGTATATAATGTATATATATAGTATAGGTATATATTGTAGTAAATATGTATGTATGTGTATTATAAGTTTATAACTTATTTATGTACAAATTGTCCCATTCCTAACAGAGCACCTGCCATCTAATCTCTTCACCACCCTTGGTTGACTGGTAGAGAATGCCTAAGGCATTAAGTCCGTCTTTGTACTTTTTTAAGTGTGAAAAGATTAAATAAATAAATAATAAATAAATAAACTCAGCCCAATAAGTATTATAATCTGTTTTTGAGATGATTTAAAGAAATGCCACAGTAAAAATGTGTTTTTAATACCTACCTACCTATTAAATTAATATTATTTAATAGTTCGCCAATTGATTAAAGTTTTCAAAAAAGTATCTTTTAATTTACATTCTTAAAAATTTGGTCTCGTGTGAGCGAGAGAAGTGACAAAATGTGACAGCCCTCTTAAGACAGTGCGGAGTTTGTGTTTTCAAGTTATGTATAGGCAAGGATTACTCCCCTCAATTATTTATTAAATTAGCTGTGCACTATTGCAATGTTGTACCTTGTTTTAATTTAAGAATTAAGTAAAGAACAAGAACTCATAGAAGGAATGAGTAATGGACCACGTGATTATGTTAAATTGTTGTCATTAATATTAAACATTTCAAACAAACAAAATAATGAACAGATCAACACTAACAAAAACATCCGACATAAATCCGATATCCATTTCAATTACACCCCCTCAAAGGGGTGAAACTAGTTGCTACATATCAGTCTGCGTTTCCCCCTCCGTTATGTACTACTAACTAATTAATATTGAAAAAACCCGTCTAGATAGGGACGAACAGAAAATCAAACAACAAAACTTCAATGCAATGCATTTTCGTCCCTATAGTGAGAGCTTAAATCCTTGTTTTAATACGGCAACCCTGGCGCGGGAACACGAGGGAATTTCAACGTTATTTCTGTGCAGTTAAGGTAGAATTTAAGTTGTGAAACGAGCTCGCACATTCTACCTCGCTAGAGCCTCGATTGATCGATGTTCGATCAGTTCATTCCAGGACGAGCTAACGACATGTCGCGTTTGTCATGTTTGGCAAAAATTGCTATACAGGGTGGTCATTTTAAAGGGGCCTTGGGACATTTGAAACGTACTTCGACGTTGCATACGGTTTTTTAACGTATCCTGCAGAAGGTTCAGCTGAAATTAAGGTACGCAGATTATGTTTTTAGTTTATATTCTTTTCCTTTGTACAGACGCCAGCAGGTCAAGCTATCCGAAACTGTCAAATTTTCCCAATCAATCTTGAACTTAATGCTATAGCAATAAAGTTGAAAATCTATTAAAGAAATTTGACAGATTGTAGTAGCTTGATTTGCTGCCGTCCATACATCGTATAGGTACCTATGTGTTATCTACTTTTAAATATTTTCTGTTCAAATTGATTGATTTTTTTTATATACAACATGTCTCGGAATTAACGCACTATCTCTTAAGGCGAAACCGCCAGGGTAGCCCGCGAAATTCAAATTTTCTTACGTTTTTTGCAATTTGCAGGTCAGTATTAGGTTGTATGTTGATTGAAATATGATTCGCGACCGTAATAAATATGTATTTACTGAATTATAATAATTAAAGTCATCAACACAACTCTCTAAGACCAAGTAATCCTATTGAATGACTATTTCATGAAATCTTGACATTTAGTAATACTAACTTAAGAAGTTATGTTACTGATTCTAATGATTATAATTCAGTAAATACATGTTTATTACGGTCGCGAATCATATTATAATCAACATACAACCTAATACTGACGTGAAAATTGCAAAAAAACTTAAGATACTTTGAATTTTGCGGGCTACCCTGGCGCTTTCGCCTTAAGGGGTCATTTTACTCATCATTATGAACAACTTTTACTATGAAAACAAACCTGAAATCGCGAAAACAGAATCAGCTGATCCGTACATTAAATGTTCGCATCTGGTTAAAATGTAGGGAACAGCTGGTTTTTTTTCGCGATTTCAGGGTTTGTCCCATAGTAACAGTTACTCATAATGATGAGTACAATGACCCCTTAGGAGGTTGTGCGTTAATTTCGGGACATGCTGGGTATAGTATTTTTATCTCATGAAGCGACACGCTCTTTAAGCCGAACGTCCACCGCCGGCTAAACTAAGTTAGTTTAGCTTAGCTCGCATAGTTGAGCCAGTATTTTCATTTTAGTTAGCTTAGCTGGCATAGTTTGCAGTGGACGCACATGTATGAAAAATTGGCTCAACTATGCGAGCTAAGCTAAACTAAGTTAGTTTAGCCGGCAGTGGACGTTCGGCTTTACTTCTGGTAACCAAGTGTACAAACACGCTGTGAACATTCACAGCGTGCGCACACATGCACACACACGCACACATGTGCGTGAAGACGAGTAGCGGCAGTACATAACATACGCACACGCACACACACACACTTCCGAATTTGCCATTGTCTCGGACGGTACCGAGAGCTCTTGCGCTTACACACACATTCACAGCGTGTTTGTACACTTGGTAACCACATGTCGCGCGTGTCGCTTCTGGAGATTAAAATACTGGACCTACCTTCATCACTTACAACGTGTAACCACGTGTTCGTCGTGATCATTTGTCGAAAGCCGGAAGGCGCGCTGTCGGCGCCACGGCACGCCCCGCGATGACGCGTTCAGATTCGCTGAGCAAAATGAACACGGCGATCGGTTATATCATATTAGGACTCGGCCTTATTCGTCTAGATTCAAATACCTACTTAACTTCAGATACCTACCTACGTGGTGGTAGAAAGACAAACCTGTCAGAAAAGCGAGGCCGACAGCCCAGGGTGCCTTCGCACTAAATTATTGTCATGCACAGAGGCTCTTATCCCATGTACGCACGGGCGCTTTTTTAACGTGACGTTTTTTTTACTGCACACTGAATTTTCAATGCGCGGCTTAGCTCAGAGAGTTGGGAATCCAGTACGCAGTTTTCTATCGCCGCGTTACAAAAGCGTCCGTGCGGGGCTAATGATGCATTCTACCTAATATTATCATGACTAATCTACCTACTTACCTACAGATATTTATTTACTTACTAAATCTCCATTAAAACTGAAATAAATTCATACAAATTCTCACTGTCAAAAGCTTCATTAAAATATCACATCAACAATGCGCTGCCGTGTTAAATGACATAATCGTTAGTTTAATCAATTAACACTGTTTGTTTTAATAATTAATCCAACTGACTGTACTTAATTATTGTGACTTGGACACGTCGAGTACTTACCGGTCCATTTAAAACGTGGTTATTTTGTAAAGTGTACTTATAACATAACATCTAGCCTGTATTTCTCAAAGAGCTAGACAGGGATGTAAATATAGGGTATAACCATTGTGTAGATCATACCCATATTTTTTCAGTTATGTTTAAGTCCTATATAACCGCGGGCAAGTCTCAATCCATTGGACACGTATCCAGACTTCGGATTCGGTTATCAGACTAAAAAATCTGATCCAAAAATACCTTGACCGACCTGGGAATCGAACCTAGGACCTCACGCTGTGTAGTCGCGTTTTCACAGTGGCCCGATATTAATGTTACAAGGCAATACGGAACACCTAAATTAGAAACAGTGACTTACTAAGCGCGGTGTACACGCAATGCAAATCGGAACGTTCAGCTTTTCAGCGACCTTGAATCACGCGATGTTTAAGTATTGAATCGTTTACAGGAGAATTAGGTTATTTGTAGCATTTGTAGCGGCACCACCACGGGTTATTTCACCTAGTTGTCAAGATAAAAAAAATAATAGGCAGTCATAGGGACTGTCGACAGAAGTGAATACTTAAAACATTAACATGTACACAGGCCGCTGCGTGTCGCCAGTCTGGCGCAACACGTCACATTAAAGTTGTGACGCGAGCACACCGCGTGTCACGAACCCGTAAGATTTTCCCCTACCTAAAAGCGCTCAACGCGCCTAAAGAAATTATCACTTCAAGCATCCTACTATTATAAATGTGAAAGCTTGTATGTTTGGGTGTTTGTTACTCAAACAGCCGATCGGATTTGGATGAAATTTGGCACACGGATAGACCATGGCCTAGGTTAAGATATAGTGTACTTGGTAGTATGTTCCCATGGGTTAATTTCCGACCTCCACATAGGCTTATTTTCTTCAGCCAGTCCGTAATAAATGCGACCCTCCCGCAGCAGTATTTTAGATTACAAGATGGCCATGCTTACAGCTGTCAGGCTTTAGCAGTGTCTAGGTGATGCGTAGCAGTCCATTTTAAAGTACCTATAGTTAAATTCTATAAGTAAAATATTTCTACTAACTACAATAAATGTCTGCAAATAGCATAAACTTAGTTAAATTCTCTTACTCGTATTTAACGCTTATAAACTTGACATGATAATTTACTTTTGAGTACTTAGGTACATAACTTAATTTTTTTTTCACCAACATCTTATTTACATTTGTGGGAGTAAAACTGATCTGTTTACTCATAAACCCACATATTTCAGAGCAGTGGTTGCCCAGTGGTATCGGCCCCGACTTACGAGTTTGTAGGCTGCGGGTTCGAACCCAGGCAGGCGCTTTACTTTGTGTAATAATTTATTTCTATCACCACTGCTCACAAAAATGGTGAAGGAAAAGATCGTTAGGAAACCGGCATGTCCCAGAACCAAAAATTCGAAGACAATGTGATATCTACCAACCCGCACTGGACCCGCGTAGTGGATTCAAAATCAAAATCAAAATATTTTATTTCACATAAACCTACATGAGCACTTATAAAACGTCAGAAGCTAGATGCACGGTTCCAATTGGTCGTTTCCTAGGGAGAAGAACCGGCAAGAAACTCCACGGTTACTCTTTTAAATATAATTGACATTTACAATGTTTTCAAATTACAGTGTTATTAAGTATGGGAGGACAGTGTAGGCCTGTCAACAAGTGCCAGGTACTCAATAAAATAGAAAATGGTCTAAAAATCTACAGTCTATTAAGCCTACAACGATTACGGCCCACTCCCTCTCATGGAGACGAGGCCTGTGTCCCAGCAGTGGGAACTTCAACCTTGGACTGTATCCAGAGGTCTTCCCCAACCAGCACAATTCGAATGGTTCTCTCAGATCTAGACTGTCTCAAAAATGTTCCATCATTTTGACCCAAAAGTCCCGAAAGCCCGTCCTAATTCCGGCAAGCAGCATTATCAACTGTTTGGCTCGTCTCTCTATTAGCGGGAGTGGGTGCTTATCCCTTTTCGAGACAAAACCCCTTTATGCATACGAACGGTATCAAGTATATAAAGCCTAGGCGGGTGGTGGGATTTTGTAAATTGTGATTTTTTTTCGATAGCGAGATACCTATGAAAAAATGTAAAACGTTGTTCCGATGTTACAAAAATGTGATTGGAAATGTCTAGGTTTTGGCTTTGCGCAGCTCTATGCTCGGTGGAAACTCGTGACTCTTCACGGATCCATAGAGCAAACTATATTTTATTACGTGTATTGTAAAAAAAAAACTACAAATTTATTAATCACTAGCTGAGCAGGCCATACATTCTCCTGTCAAATTCTTGAGTTCATACAAAAATCTCATAGCAAACATGCACTTTCAGTTTTACTCGAATTTCCAATTTTTCGGGCAACTTTTCAATTTTTTTTTGCTCAGAGACTTAGTACCAGAAAGTTTTTTTTTTTCTCTTCTACCCCATATGTAAGGTGTTGGCGGATAGGTGTTTCAAAAATATTGCGCATTTGTGAAAACAATTTTTCGATTAAGGGATTCGTTTCTGAAATATTAAGCTTTAGAGTGCTAATATTCGTTAGAGTTAAGTGTCCTCCCCCGGTTTTGTTTTTTTTTGGATAGGAAATCATCAAATGACTTCTCCCGCTCTGAGCGGAACGGGAGGGCGTGTCAGACTTTTACTGACTAAAACCCACCCGTGATCCTTCAGTTGCCTGTGCCGGGACCACGGTAACTCTTTCGACCATCCCGCGACCCTGACTACCATTGGCCTTAGCGAACCCCGTCAATGGTGCTGACATCTCTTTGCGGCGCGCATGGTGTTCCACGCACGCCTCAATGAGATGTCAACGCGCCGTTGACTCGGGCCTGGTCCTTACCGGACGGCGAGCTACCCATTGCTCGCCGTCCGCAAGCCCGCGCCTACGGTGGCCGGGAATCGGCTGCCAATTCCCGACGCCCAGGGCGTCTCCTGCGGTGACTAGGGGTGTGAGGGCGCAAAGCTTGCCTCTCCCTCACGCGTTTCGCCTCCTCCTTCGCGAGCATTACTGCTTCGCAGAAAGAGATGATGGCTTCCCATGTACTCTCGCTCCGTACCATGGCCTGGACCAGGACCGGACGCGAGAGTTCGCCGCCGCCGATCGCTTCCGCGAGGACACGGCGGTGCTCCGCCCAAGCCGGGCAGACCTCCACCGTATGCTCCACCGTGTCCTCCGGGCGATCCACACAGTAGTGACACCCGGGCGTTTCCTCCCGCCTTATCCGAAAGAGGTACCTCCCTAAGCACCCGTGTCCGGTGTCCCCCCCCTCCCCTGCCAGCTAAACGGTTAGTTTTGGATATGTGAAAAAATTCACGGTAGTAGTATATACAACGAAGTTAAAAGGAAAACTATCACAGCTAAGTAGGCCTTACAAGTTTACGGGTAATAGTCCACCAACTTACATTAGCAATTGGAATGTTTGAGAGAACATGTTTTTCAACTACAATGTTAAGTTTGTTCTTGGTATAAATCCATCCTAACTAAGGAACCCTTCATTGTGCGTGGTCCGACACGCACTTGGCCGGTTTTATCATATAGATTAAGGTACAGTATACAGTAGCAGATAGGACGGCGAACCCCAAACTAGACGTTTGCCTGTACCATTGAGATCAGACATTTGAATGTAATCTTTCTACCGCTCTCGAAACACAGGAGCCTAAGCATGGAGCTTCATTATAAAATGCAGGCTTTGATTCTTACATAAGTAGGTCCTTAATAAAAATAGAGAAAAGTGTATCTACAAGGGCAAATCCATATCGTAAAACGAAAAATCTAAAACTAAATTATACTAAATCCCTTTGATGTTAACAGACAAACAAAATTAAACGTTTAAAGCAAAGAAAAGCTCCCCCTCTACGCCCTAGGTTTCAGACCACCCCAGATGGGGGAGAAAATGAATACCCATTTATTAACAGGGTATCCCTTTGACTGAGTATGTAAACAGAAGCTAAACACACACTTATTTATGTCTCCTTCCTCCCCGTGCTTAATTAGGGAGGATGCAATTTTGCAATGCACGGTTTTTTCTGTTTTTCGCTCTTGCACCATTCTTAAACAATATTATTATGCTATGCTTTTTCTAATCTATATAATACAAAGCCAAAGTCAAAAGTCAAATCGATTATTTCAAGTAGACCATTGAAAGGCACTTTTGAACGTCTACATTTACGAGTAAATATAAACATAAACATAACATCACACCTGTATTCCCCGAAGGGTTAGGCAGAGGTGTACCTATATTACACCCACATTTCGCCAATTATGTTTAAGTCCCATGTAATAGGGGGCGAGCCTATTGCCATCAACCTGGCACAAATCCAGACTCCGGGATGCCACCGAGAAATTCCAGATGGAAAAACCCAATAACACTTTGCCCGACCCGGGAATCGAACCCAGGACCTCATACTCAGCAGTAGGGCTTGCGACCACTAAACCAACGAGACAATTATTCTCATGATTACACATAATAAAGAGTAGCTGTTATATGAAACTGCCTTTTGGAAGGGGCTACTAGAATCAATTCTGAAGGTCAAATTAAATTAGCTAGCGAAACTCCGCATACGTGATGGGTATCAATATCTAAACACGACAAATAAAAATAAAAATGATTTGATGATGGGATCAATGACCGCTGGTAGTGTTGTTACTTGAAGTGTGAGTTAATGAAATCAGTTTTATCGTGTTGACATATCGATACCCATCACGTCTGCGGAGTTTCGCTAGCTAATTTAATTTGACCCTGTAGAATTGATTCTAGTTGTCCTTTCCAAAAGGAAACTTCGTAGAATAAAATAGCTACTCTTTATTATGTATGTTTCGTATGAAGAAGAATGGGCAAGAAACTCCATGGACTGAAAGAAACCGGAGTTGAAACCCTTGAATAAATGAAAACAGCTTTTAGTATTCAAAGAACTCAAACCTAGTTCTTTGAATACTAAAAGATGAATAGACGGCCATTTCATTTACAGTATTGAAATTGAATTGAAACTGTAACACAATTAAGCAATCATTGTAAAAAAAAATGTAACAGTAAAATAACAACCATTATCACAGACAACTACCCTTTATATATCGAATTGATTCGCCATCTGCATACATAGACAGGTAATTGGCATCTCCACCCGGCTAGACATGTACCACCCTTATGTGTCTGCCAGGGGAGTCTACACACGGATGTATAAATTCATCCCGTTTCCCCTGTGTTCACCTGTGCAGTAGTTCCACCTGTGGGGATATTAATTTTGTTTCGGACATCCGCTAATGGACGGACCGCTGGTTGTTTTGTATTGAATTTCGCTTCGAACTTGTTTTTAGGGTTCAACACCTCAAAAGGAAAAAAATAACCCTTATAGGATCACTTCGTTGTCCGTCTGTCTGTCTGTCAGTCTGTCAAAACCCTTTTTCTCAGGAACGCGTGGAGGTATCAAGTTGAAATTATTATTAAATACGTAGGTATATGGTCCCTTAGAGCTCTAAAAAAATCAAGCTTCTAAATCAACGCAATAAAAAAATACGGCTATTTATGCGACATATTTTGGTACTCGCAAATAAATCAAAACCTATAGGGTACTTCCTGTTGACCTAGAATCATGAAATTTGGCAAGAAGCAAGGTCTCACAACACAAGTAAAAGAAAAAGTCTGAAAATCGTTGATTTGCAGTTTCATCAAATAAAAAAAATGCCATTACAAATGTATCGATGTATGGGAGAACATGTTTTTCAACTAACAATAAAATGTTAGGTTTGTAGTACGGAACCCTTCATTGCATGTGGCCCGACACGGTCTACTGTAGTTGTGCGATTTGCATGAAGTATTACTTTTATTCATGGTTTGGATTAATTTGTTCAGATTTTATGCGTTCACCTGGCTTCTGTAAATAGGTTTGAGAAGGCTCAGTTTAAGTTCTTCCCTTTGGGAATACAATGGGAAACCAAATTTTTTAGGAGCATCTATATGTATATATACTTCATTAAAGTAAACAAATTCTATTGATTGTAGTAGCGGTCATTAGCGCTCTTTGCACTACGTAGGTGAAGAACACTATAGCTACTTTTTACAAGTTGACATTAATTACTCGAAAGAAATTTATCTTTGGACGGGCACCGTGTACCCTAAAACATTAAAATATTTATCCAAGAACCTACCTTTTAAACCACGCCAGAGTTTACCTACACACGACCGACTCTCACGTTGAAACCACAAAAAGTTATACTCAGAAAAATAATTTTCACAAACAGAACGCCATTTTAAATGAAATTTCTCACTGGCATAAACGGAAACGCGGTAAGCCGAGTTTAATAATAAATAAGCTAGGTGTTAAGCTCTGCGACGATGTCGCCACCTGTCGGTAGCTGTCAGGCGCTCCTTCATCATTAAGGAGTTCACTCGGCCATTTAGTATTTAAGTTGTTAAAACGTGTAGATAGTTAGTAGAATAAAGTTAAGCTTTTTATGTCTGACTAGCTTCTGCTTGCGACTTCGTCCGCGTGATTTTTCTTGCAGCCAACCTACCCCGTCACATTGCATCGCTCGCCCGCGCTGTTGAGTGTTTTCGCTTAGCGTTCTTTCTGTTTTTTTTTTCCATTTTGCTCGGCTCCTAAGGATCATACCGCAATGTTAAATAGCCTATAACCTTCCTCAAGAATTGGGCTATAAAATAATGCAAAAAGAATTTTTCAAATCCGACTGGTAGTTCCAGAGATTACCCCCTACATTCAAACTTACAAACAAAGGAGATGTTTGATTTTGGGCCAACACTATGCACACTATACCTATATAGATAAATAGGGAACAAATAAGGGACTTTCATAAAAATACAAACAAATTAATTCAAAGAAGAGTATAGGCGTACGAATATTATTATTTGGGAAGGTTTTTATTATGATAACGCCATTTTTAGGGCAGCCATGACAGTTGTTTGACATGACGTTTGACGACTTTGACAGTTATATGTTTCGTGACGTGTTGACGTCCTTGACTCTGAATCGTTGTTAGGGTATTTATGTTCTGTGAGACAAACACAGCAATCAAATGTCATTATCAAAATGACATAATGACATTTCGCCGCTGATCCACCATATTTATGTTGTGTTGCTCTCCTTGGCCGAGTTAAGTTGAATGTACATTAAAACGAAGTCAAATGAAAGAAAATTAACATTAAAAACGGTTACTATATTGTATAGCGATATTCACATATTGTGTACATAGTGCTAGCCCAGGCTCCATACATTTCTGGAACATCTTCTTTACCTCTATATATAGGATGACTGGTAATTAGTGACCGATACTTAAACACATGATTTTACACATGATAACAAGCAACTTTTACTATGGCACCAATCCTGAAATCGCGAAAAAAAATCAGCTGGTCCTTACATTTTGACGAGTTATGCGAACATAAATGTAAGGAAGAGCTGATTTTTTTTTTCGCGATTTCAGGATTGGTGCCATAGTAAAAGTTGCTTGTTATCATGTGTAAAATCATGTCTTTAAGTATCGGTCACTAATTACCAGTCACCCTATATAATAGTATTATTATAAAAGTACAGATAAGCGTTAGTGATAGTTCGAAGTCTGCTGTCTAAAAATCTGACAAGGTCTAACCTTGGCACTTCGATTCTGTTCTGAAATTGGGTTGTAGGGTAAGAGAAAGTAAGTATCTCATTGAAACACAAACGGGAAAGAACACAATAATTTCCGACCGGGTAATGTTACAGTAAAGTCCTTTTTACCCGACAACGGCAAAGATAAACGGAACGGTTATGTTTCTATGTTATTGAAGGCAAAAGGAAAACAAGCAACCCACCTGATGGCATGTTGTCAGTGGTCACTACCGCCCATAGACATTTGACCCGCGGTATTCCGGATGAGTTGCCATTCCAGAGACAAACCCAAAATATAATGCAGCCTGTTTCATAAATCGTGATGAGAAAATAAGCCTGTCAACCAAACTGGCTGACTGGTATTGTAACAAAGATATAAATAATACGAGTAAAATTAAATGTCTTAATTAGGTGAGCCCGCACTGAGCCCTAAGTTATTAAATAATATACAAGGAGCGTGTTGCGTCACGACAGTGCTGCCACCTGTCGGCACCACCTGTAAACTTCTCCACCAATGAGTTTACACACTCATCCGTGTTGTATATAAATTGTAGTTCCATAGAAAGCATAATGTAAATGCGCAAATGTAGCCCGCGAAATTCAAATTTTTCATGATTAAATGATGACATTTTAGAAGAAATCTAACTTAGGTAGATGCATTGATGAATCTTATGGTTATACAATACAATATACTAAAATATTTTTTTTTTAATTAAAACTCCCTCGTCCCCCGACCCGCCGCGTTGCATCGTCCGCCCGCGCTATTTGTTCACAATTTCATGGGTTTTATTTTTTTGCACGGATCCCTAATTATTTTTCAAATGTAATAGTAGCCTAAGTTACTCCTCATAACATCAGCTAACTGTTAGTGCAAACCCCTTCAAAATCGGTCCAGCCGTTTTGGATATTAACTGGAACAAACAGACAGACAGACAAAAAAATTAAGAATTGTTTTTAGTACCGTATATCCTACTTTCATATGCATGTAGTAAGAAACTGTTATTTTGACATTACAGACACTTCAATTTTATTTATTTGTATAGATTATGTATACAATATATATGTTATGTTCGCGAATCATATTTTGATCGAGATACAACCTGACACTGAGCAGCAAATTGCAATAAAAGCAAGAAAATTTGAATTTCGCGGGCTACCTCTACGAATCCACCTTTTAAAGTGAATGTGGTTTCTGAATAAAAAATTTGAAGTTGAGAACTTGTCAAATTCTACTTTAACAATAATTTAAAAAAATATTAACAACGAAATTAACAAATAACAAAAAAAATATTTTTCAATTTATTTCTTTCTTTGTTATAAAAAGTGAAAGTGTGTCTGTCGGTCTGTCTGTTACCGTTTCACGCTATAAGTAACGGCTGAACGGATTTGGATGTAATTTGGCACATAGGTAGACTAAGACCTGGACCCTAATTGCGTAACACACTTTCCATCAGAATCTGAATCATTTTGAAGCTTGCTAATCCATTGCTTCATATGTTCGATAAATTTGTCTGCTCAACAACGTGAATAACGCAATGAATGATGTTGAACTGTCAAAATGAAACCCATTCCTTATGTAAAGGCTGATTTCACCAATGAAACTGAACGTGATCAACAGATAAACCACGTTTAAAGGCTGTCAGTGTCATTATTTTCTTTGGAATAATGACACTGTGAGCAGACAAAGTGTGTTACGCAATTACCCTGCTGGATTAGTAGGACATAGGATAGTTACGTTTTATCCCGGCAGTACGTTTCCGTGGGATAATTTCCGACCTACACGCGGGCGAAGTCGCGGGCAAATAGTTTTGTATAAAATACTGATGAAAATAGCCGCATCTATTTTTTATTTTTTTTATTTGAGATAGGTTTGCTCTTGACTCTAGTCTAGGTCAGAGATGACAGAGACAAAGTTGACGATGGAGCGAGCTTACCCAGAAGAAGCCTGTTCACTCCCACTTTGAAGAGATCGGGGTTGTATGTGTTCGGAAACACAGTCGCAGGCAGAGTTCCACTCCTTTGCTGTGCGCATCACAAAAGACATTTGGAAATGATTAGTGCGAATTGGTGGAATAGCAACTATAGCTTTAGACTGAAATAAGACCATTGCATACTTAGAAAAAGTTAAACATATTCATTGAAACCATCAACGAATTTCCACATCTCAAACTCATATAAAAGTACTTACATTTTAATAAACGTACCGTAAATACCTAAATATGTTACAAAACGCGGTATTGCTTATCAAATCCCAGTCAAATTACCAAATAATTCCCTCGGTGGTACTCAGCAAAGGAATAAATTAACTTTCAAGGCATATACATCCCTACTTGTGAGTATATTATGTATATACATATGTACGTAAATACGTTACGTTGGGCAATTAATCACTTCTTTGCGGGACTGTAAGGCTTTTGCGTACAGTCAACGTGAAAAGTGAGTAACAATTTGACAAATTACAATTTTTTTTTTTTTTATGGATTAAATTATTGAAGAATAGAGGATATTTAAGAAAGTAAGTAGTGATAAGTATTATAATCTACTTGTTTTAAATGTTAGAGTAAAACACTTTGTTAGCGCCTTATCGAGCATTCAGGTGCCAAGAAAATATAACTGAGAAGGTGTATAATTCATTCTGTAACCAGTTAATTATTTCATGGAAATCTAGATTTGTTATCAATCAGTCATTAAGTTGAGCAGTGGGCCCAGTAGTAACGGCCGTGACTTACGAGTACTTGTAGGTCGCGGGTTCGAACTCAATCAGGCTTATTTACTTCGTATAAATTATTTCATCACCACTGCTCTCAAAACGGTGAAGGAAAACATCGTGAGGATCCTAGAACCAAAAGTTCGAAGACAAGTGACATCTACCAACCCGCACTGGGCCAGCGTCGTGGATTACGGCCCACTGCGTCTCACCGAGAGGAGGCCTTTGTCCCAGCAGTGGGAACATGCTGTAGTCATTAAGTTGCGTTCATAAAACATGCATTTAGATCTAAATACGAACTCCACGACCTCATTCCGCCGGCCCCCTTCTATCAGCGGACATCTAGACGCACTGCAGGTTACCATCCTTACCTAGTTGCTATTCCACCAATTCGCACTAAGCGCTTCCAAATGTCTTTTGTGATGCGCACAGCAAAGGAGTGGAACTCTCTGCCTGCGTCTATGTTTCCGAACGCATACAACCCCGATCTCTTCAAAGTGAGAGTGAACAGGCTTCTTCTGGGTAAGCTCGCTCCATCGTCGACTTTGTCTCTGTCATCTCTGACCTAGACTAGAGTCAAGAGCAAACCAATAGCAGATTAAAAAAAAAAAAAAAATTAACACAGTTGACTGTTAAAAATTATTCGGAAAATCTAAATTATCATCATAGTACGTTACCGACTGTACCGCACTATGTTGTACAAAGGCAAGAAATTTTGCCCTTTCGTGTTCAAACCCTCTTGTTGTGATTTGATTTTTTAGGGTTAAGCATAGATATGGAAATAAAACGGAAACGTTGTGACTGGTCATATTATTTGTTGCTGATAATTTTAGTAAACCGTGTTTGGGTAAATGTAGTTTTTACCTATACATTGTTCTAAAATACGAAATTAGTCCTGTATTTACGTGGTTTACTCAGCTTTCGTGAGACTAAGGCCGAGATCTATAAACGTTACTTAGCTCGTGTTCTGACTAACGGCCGAACCCAATAACCTGTCTTCAGTAAAAGACAGATCGCTATTGATGGTAGACAGTATAATTCTATCTGTCCTTATGACAGGCAGGTAAGATTCCATAATCTCTTATAGATTATTGGGATGTTAAAACCATAGATAGATAGGTTTGTCTTGCAGTTGTAGTTTGACAGTTTTGTGACAGTTACAGGAAAAGCGCTTAGCGTAACTTACGTGCTAAGTTACAATAAATATCTCGATCTAAGTTCTTTGAATAGAATAGAATAGCATAATTTATTTGTGGAAGATAGGTAGGATGATAGGCTTGATGATGTATGATGAGGGGCTTGTGGCTAAGAAATAACAGCCGCGATCGATCGATCAGGTTAAGCTACGCTTGCCGCGGTTGGTCCGTGGATGGGTGACCATCTTTACATATCTTTACCCCTCCGTGCCTCGGAAAGCACGTTAAACCGTTAGTCCCGGCTGTCATTCGTAGATCTTTGACAGTCGTTACCAGTCTTACCAAGGGGTATTGTATTACGAGTACCCAGTAACTGGGTTGTGGAGGTCAGATAGGCAGTCGCTCCATGTAAAATACTGGTACTCAGCAGCATCCGGTTTGACTGGAAGCCGACCCCAATGTAGTTGGGAAAAGGCTAGGCAGATGATGATGTAGGATGACAGTCAAGATCGTTTGGCCACTCTTGTTACCATCCGATGGTAACTAATGATGCAGTAACCGAGAAGTGACCGAGGTATTTATTAGAAACTTGAAAATTCCCTTTCACTTGTTTATTTCAAGATTACCCGAATATTTAAAAAGTAACCAGAAGACCATTTCTCGTATTTAAAAAAACGTTCAAACAGTCGCAATCTCATCTCAGCGGCAATCAATGTCAAAATCTTGACAAAAATGTAGGGAAATTAGAGGTTTTTTTGACAGATTAGAATGCGACTGTTCTTAACACAACATCATAACATCACGCCTTGTTTCCCCGAAGGATTAGGCAGAGGTGTACTTAGTACACCCACATTTCACCAAATGTTTAAGTCCCATGGGGGCGAGCCTATTGCCATCTACCGGGCACAAATGCAGACTCCGGGCTGCTACCGTTCTTAAAAATACGTGAATTGCCCCCAGTTAATAACGCATTAGTAACTCGCCTCGTGTTCGGATCGCCTTTGAAATACGAGTGCTGTGACATTCTGGCTACTCATTGCTGATTTGAGTTTGTAACACGCTACTTTTGAGTAGCGTCGTGGACGATAGGCGTTATTAGTTTAAGAGACCATTATAGAGTGAGGTCATGAGTCCAGCCAACCTATTCTGTAAAATTTCAAATTCAAGGCGAGCTTGGTTACAAAACGGCGATGAACAAGTCGCGGCGAACGCTCGCTTCAAGCACTTGACCCATAAAATCGGCCTTTCTTTGTATTTGTCAATAAATAATAATGTTTTTTTCATTATTCCATTGCATTTTTACTTCGGAAAAGTAAGTATATTTTTATTTTGGCAAAGAGAGTAAAATGAGATGCGCATTACAAACAAACGTTGCAAGTCAGTTGCCGTCGCCGCCTCTAAGTGTAGAGAGCTTTATGTGAGCTGCCAGGAGTCTCAATCCCTAGCATCAAGTGGAACCACAACACAAGTTTTGACAATGAAATTTTTACAGAATAGAACAGCTGATCAGGCTTTAGGTACTAACATTTTCGTCTGTCCTGTTTTACCTTCAAACAAAAGACATGAACAAAACCAACATTCTAAACTTTTATGTTACCTAAAAAACGTCGACATGTAGGTACTAAAAGTACCCAAAACTTCTGTTTTTCATGCCCCATATCAGAAAACCGAGAAAATCCCATATTTAGCGACACAACCCGGACAGTTGTCTCTTTAACAGTGGGATATAAAAATGGTAGTCGCTTGGAGATAAGAAAGGGAAGCGCCGCCATTCGTAAGGATTTTACGAGGTCTCTCTGACCCCGTGTTTGGGAGCCGCAAATGATGTAATAAATAACGGTTCTTGCCTACTTTTTTAGTACGGTTTTGGTTTTTGACGTAGACCCTTAAGATATTGATTTTTTAAATTTAACCAAGAAGAGTATAAAGCGGAACTCTCTGGCAGCGTCTGTGTGTTCCAATATAAGCTACAAATATAAATATAATAAAAAAATATAATATAGCTTACAAAGCAAGAGTAAACAGGCATCTTCTGGGCTCGCTCGTTCCATCGTAGACCTCATCCATCGCTTTCCATCTTGGGTGATCGAGGTCAAGAGCAGGCCTATTTCCCAAAAAAAAAGGATTCCAAAGTTTGAAATTGTCCGCAGAAGGATAGGTTATGGTTCAAAACTGGGGAAATTGTGCACTCATGGGTATCGTAAATGGGGACAAAAGTTAGGGAAATCCTTTAAAATTTTAAAAAAGGAAACCAGCAGTTTATTTTCTGCTTTAACAAAAAGGTATTGGGATCACTTTTTATGCAATGCGTGAATGAAAATAAAGGTTGTGTTCATTTTTCTCTAACGGCCGAACCCAATAACCTATTTTCAGTAAAAGACAGATCGCTATTTATGGAAGACAGTATAGTTCTATCTGTCCTTATGCCAGGCCGGTAAGATTCCATAATCTCTTAAAGATTATTGGGACGTTAAAACCATCGATAGGTAGGTTTTTCTATCTCCAGTATGCCAAAACTTGTGATAGATTGGTTATTGGGTTCGACCGTTAGGGACAGACAGAATTATACTGTGTATCATCAATAGCGATCTGTCTTTTACTGTAAATAGTTTATTGTGTTCGGCTGCAAGTTTCCTGTTCAACAGTAGTCGGTTTAAGACTGATAAAGAACATCGGCAAACTTGGTACACCTGCTCAGTTAGATCGTCATTAATTGCTCGATGGACACCAGATGGTCTAATGTAAATTATGTATTTTGTATTATGTCAATCTCACCATGAATACTTTCCAGTGAAGCGAGCTCTACTTCGACAGTGCTATTCTGTAAAACATCTCACCGTGAAAATGTAGGTGAAGTGAGCTTGAAGTGACTTGCCCATAGTGTCAATCCCTAGCATCAGATGAGATGACAGTTCACCAGAAGCTCACTTCATCTAAATTTTCATGGTGGCATTTTTATAGAATACACCGACTAAACTCCACTATGGTTCGCGTATTTCATACACCAAATAAATTACCAATATGTGTGTGGCCTAGTTCTTTGTACAGAAAAGAGGATGTGAATTGTGTCTACGCATAAAAACAAAGGCGAAAATGAAAAACGTGACTGTTTGACATACTTTTTAAGATTTAAAGATAATTAAACATTAAACATCTATCTAAGTTTTATTTTGTTAAGTACCTGGTACTTGTTGACAGGCCTACCTGTCCTCCCATACCTATTAACACTGTAATTTGAAAACATTGTAAAAGCCAATTATTTTTAAAAGAGTAACCGTGGAGTTTCTTGCCGGTTCTTCTCCATAGGAAACGACCAATTGAAACCGCACACCTAGCTTCTGACGTTTCATAAGTGCCCATGTAGGCTTATGTGAAACAAAATAATTTGATTTTGATTATCTACCTACACAAGTCTCGTTCCATAAGATTATACGGCCTCACACAATAATTACAGCTCATAAATTGGTTGTCAATTCGGGTGACAAATGGCTTGCCTGTAAGTACGTTTCCATGTTCCGTCAATTAATTTATTCCTTCAATTAATAGCTGTAGAGGCTGTGACGCTATTAGGCTCTGATCTTGACATATTATTACTATGCAAAGGCATAGGTCTAGATGTGCCTGCAATTCTATAAACTTATCAAAATCAAAAGTCATTTATTCAAATTAAGCTGAGAATCGGCACTTTTCGAACATCAAAATTACATAAGACAGACCCCCAAAACGCCCGCCCTTCACCACTTCCTAGTGCTTTAACTGGGAAGAAGAAGTGGCGCAAACAACCAACCAGCGTTCACTTTTTATCTTGTTTTTCTTGAGGTAGGTATATGGGTAAACTCATGTCGTGATTTTCAATAGATTTGCCAGTCAACAGGGTTGTTCATGGAGCTGTGGGATGCAGGTGCTTCACCATCATCCCTGGCGAAGGCTCTTTTCATTATGAACCCATTTTCCGGGATGAAAAGTTCTTTATTTAGTTTTGATAAAAATTTAAATCTATGCTAAACAATAGGTACCTGACATATGTATATATTATGTTCTGTGCCATTAAAACCATTAGAACTATTTTTCGCATTTTGCATTTTGGAGTCTTGAGTAGGTTTTTCTGCGTCGTGTATAATTTAAGCTGCACTAAGCACCTCATAGGTTCCCGCTTTGCAATAGCACTAACTAAACGCACAATTTTCACTGCATTTTTGGTATGGACGGCAGCACATCAAGCTACTACAATCTGTCAAATTTCTTTACTAGATTTTCAACTTTGTCGTTAAAGCATTAGGTTCAAGGTTGATTGGGAAAATTTGACAGTTTCGGATAGCTTGACCTGCTGCCGTCTGTACAATAACTTTATGATTGCACGTATTCTTATGCATTCGGTTGTTGTATTAATAATCAACTGTATATGTTATAGATACACTGCCAGACAACACCTTGGGGCCAACTACCACCTCTTAAAGCAGTATTATTTGAATGTTACTTCAGTGTGAGAAAGAGATGGAGCTATACAGGACGTCTAGCTCCATCTCTTTCCCACACTGAAGTAACATTACAATAATACTGCATTAAGAGGTGGTGGTCTAGCTCCTGTTTTACTAATTAAATTGTAAGTGTTATGTCCAAAAAAGTAATCGATTAACTTAACACGCTATTATCAAGAATAATATAAACGCTTCTATGACGAATGGTATGCTGTGTCAAACAACTAGGGACACTGATACAGCCAAATATAAGGGAATTTTGATGTAGGAATATTCGTGACCACAACCTCTCATTATAACCCACAACCCATCAACAACACTCAAAACACAAATATACAAACGTAAAGGCGACAAAATAAAACACTTCTCTTCGCAACTCGATAACCAGCTCTTTGCGAAGACCATCGGCTCACAAACGTAACACTCCAGCTATCACAATGTGAATCCTGTAACCTTACATCTAAGGGTCAATTTGCTTTGTCGCAATCGTGCCCTACGTACGGAAAAAGAATTGAAGTGCCCAAAGTTTCGGAATTGGGTCGCGAGGGCGGTTTAAAAATCGGCACAAGAGAATTGAAGTGAATTTTGGATGACTCTATGTGTATAAATCGGATTTCCTCAGGCCTTATACTTGGACCAACGATTTATTTTTATAGTTTTGTGCCTTTTTTTGTTACTTCGGGAATTTCATTGGAGAAGATTTTAGATTTTCGTTAAGGATGGTGTGCATGTATTGTCTTCTTTCGACTTGAAATTGCTGCAGCAATCAATTTGCAAGCGAGTCTCTCAGGATATTATTATTAATGGCATAGCTAGACGTATATCTACTTCGATATTTCCAGTGCCAATAACTTCGATCATTATTGTTGTTTATATAAGGTCAACTAGCATTTCCTGCGCGACTTCATCCGCGTGGATTTCGTACGTATTTTCAAAAAACCCTGATACACGATACCACAACCTTATATTCTTTATTTTTGGTCTTTAGTTTAAATACTGAGTTTCGAGTTAATCGGACCGCGCGTTAAAATTCTTCCATACAAACTTTGACACCCCCCAATCAAACCCAAACCAAAAATGACAAACTTCATAATTTACTTATAGATAAGTATCCGTGCCGTGCCAAGTTTCAAGTGTATTAAGTAAAGAAATAAGATTTTTCATGCAAACCAATTCCCCCTTTTGCCCCCGTTCAAGTTCGAATTTCCAAAAATCCTTCTTTAGTGGATGTTTACAACATAAAAAGCATCAACTGCCATAATTTCAAGTTTGTAGCCGCAGCGGTTTAGGCTCTGCGTTGATGAATCAGTCGGAACAAGTAATCGGAATGTAGTATATATATAGGACCGTAGTGAAAAATTTACTGTTTTTAGTACAAAGCCGCTAGGCAAAATTTTTCAATACTACGAATTTTTAAAAAGTGTTTTTTAAAGTGCATACTTACATACATACATAAACTCACGCTTTCTTCCCATGGGGGTAGGCAGAAACTACGGAACGCCACCTGCTACGATCCTTACATACTCCTTTTGCCTCGTTTACATTTATACATCTGGTCATACACGCACGCCGGTTGCGAGTACTACGCACCTGACCTTTCTGAAGAACATCACCAATAAGATTACTATATGTCTTCCTAGGGCGTCCCCTCCCGGCGTTTCCACTGACATCTGCCGAGTAAATACCTAAAAAAAAGTAAAGAAGTAAAAGTACTTTTTTTTAAATAAATAATTTTTCTTCTCGAATGATTATAATTATGTGAATTATATATACATTTTGTTACGGACGCGAATAATCAGTATACTGCTTACTACTGCTGCAAATTGCAAAAAAGCGTAAGAAAATTTTAATTTCGCGGGCTACCCTGGCGCTTTCTCCTTATTGCTATATGACGTTTCTTTTTTTTGTCGAATGATATGGACGCCAGCACATCAAGCTACTACATCATCATCATCTGCCTAGCCTTTTCCCAACTATATTGGGGTCGGCTTCCAGTCTAACCGGATGCAGCTGAATACCAGTATTTTACATGGAGCGACTGCCTATCTGACCTCCACAACCCAGTTACTGGGTAACACGATACCCCTTGGTAAGACTGGTTGTCAGACTTTCGGGCTTCTGACGACCCGTAACGACTGTCAAAGATCCACGAATGACAGCCGGGACCAACGGCTTAACGTGCTTTCCGAGGCACGGAGGAGTCTCGGTATGTAAAGATGGTCACCCATCCACGGACCAACCCCGGCAAGCGTAGCTTAACCTGATGGATCGACCCATGCGGCTGTTATTACTTAGCCACGAGCTCCTCATCAAGCTACTACAATCTGTCAAATTTCTTCAATAGATTTTCGACTTTATTGCTAAAGTATTAGGTTCAAGATTGATTGGGAAAATTTGACAGTTTCAGGTAGCTTGATGTGCTGGCGTTTGTACATTGGCAAAAGAAATGACTGATACGGTGTAAAATGCCACGCCAGGCGGCGCCTAAGGATGTTGTATTTTTTCATTTTCTGAATTTATTTTGAGGAAAAACTGGCTGGTGGGTGGCTGGTCGCCCCACAATCTTTGCCGCCCGGTGCAAGTGCAAATTCTGCACCTCCCTAGATCCGGGCCTGCCTATACGTATGATATTTGATGCACATGTTTGGTGTACAGTTTGCCGGTTTGTTTTGCGGGCCTAAGATAGAAATAAAAAAAAACAGGACTAGTAACCAGTAAAATGGTTTTTGACTATTTCTAATAGTCAAAATCTGTTTGTTATAAATCTTAATTACAATATACAAGATAACAATAAAATATATATAATATGTACAAGTATACAATAAAAAATAAAAAAGGGGAAGAGACAAAAACATTTTTTTAAAATCATATGGTTTATAACCTACCTCATCGCTAAAACAGTGTAGTGCTACAAGAAAGCTGGTCCTTTACCGAACCGCTTATCAAAACGACGTACGTTCCTATATCCCTCGTCAGTTTGACATCGAGCCTCACAGCCACACCCGTTAAGTCCTCTGACAGATCAGTGAGTCCAAGTACCCTAGGGCTTAACTCAAAAGGAACAAGGAATTATTTGTATGATTTCAGGAGGATGTGTAGACTTCACCATTGTGCCGAAAAAATCTTGAGTGAGTACGTCAAACATACCTGGCAAAAGTGTTTAAGGACTTGGTTCAGCGGACAGTGATGTCTTTTCTGCTCTTAACATGTCATAGCCATCAAGAAAGCGATCGTGTTGATTATATTTTATACTAGCTTCGTCCCACGACTTCATTCGCGTGGAAGTCGTAAGATACACAATATACTAAAATAACAGCCACATTTTATTAAAACTCACTCGTCCCCCGACCCGCCGCGTTGCATCGCCCGCCCGCGCTATTTCTTCGTTTTCGCTTAGCATTCTTTTTAACTTTATTTCTTTTTGCTTGGTACCTAAGGGTCGTAGCGTAATGTTAAATAACCTTTAATTATCCTTGAGAATTGGGCTACCAAATACGATTTTTTTTTTTTATCCGACTTTTTGTTCACAATTTCATGGATTTTATTTTTGTGCACGGAACTCTAATTCTTTTTCTAACATAAAATTAGTTACTCCCTGTAACATCAGCTATCTGCCAGTGAAATTCCCGTCAAAATTGGTCCAGCCGTTTCGGAGATTAGCCGGAAAAACAGACAGACAGACAAAATGTTAAAAATATTTTTTTTGTTTTAAGTACCATAAATACGTTCATATACATTTGGTAAAAAGCTGTTATTTTGAAATTACAAACAGATACTGCAATTTTATTTATTTGTATAGATAGACGTATAGATTGGCCCTTTCTCCACTCTTTGTACAGTTGTGAACTACGGTACTTATTCGGCAGTGCATTTTTACACAATGTTGAGTTTTAACGATCTCTTTCACAAGAAAATTATAAATCCTCTCGTTAATACGAGATTATTTATTTTTTGATCCTGCAAACACATTTCAGCACCTGAATCAAAAATGTAATGAAAATCAACACTCAAGTTACTTGTGACACAAAGACTCGTTCGTACTTAGGCTACTTTTTTTCTTAGCAAACCATTTATAAACTAGTCTTTATAACTAAGACAGAAACCAGATTAAAACTCACAAAGTAAGTCTGTAACTGGATCTCTCCACTCAGTTAGCTCTGCCCTCTGGAGACCACGACAAACTTTAGACGTGAGCAACTATTAATATAGTTGACAACTTTCACTGCAGCTTAATTGAGTGGTTTGGCTTTTAACCGAGAACTAACTCGGTTTAGCTGTTAGCTTTTTAACTCTTATTGGAGATAACTGCAGCTAAATGCAAGAAGCTTATTAAAATCTTAATAAAATCTTAGTCCTTTTATCCACGGTTTAAGCAGCTAGATCAAGTTGATTTTCAGTAATCTACTGTGAGACCTCATATCATAATTGGCAGGCCAAAGTAACAACTGTCCAACGCAATATTGAAGTTTCTAACTGGCCAATTTTAGTCCTAACACCGACTGAAAACCTTTTCAAGTTCAAACGTTGCTGTCGCTTATCATAAAACGTACAGCCCGATTCAAACTTTATGGCAGCTCGGAATATGAGGCGAGTCACTGCGCAGTAACGAATTCACGTATCAGCAGCGGTGCGGGATGCGGTACTGCGCAGGAAATAGCGCACTTCAGAGCCGCCATAAGGTTTGACGCGTACTATACGTCATTTTAAAAACCTGCCTAGACCCTCAATATAGGTACCTATTTCCTCTGCGTTCTAAAATCTAGAACAAAGACGTAATAATTACCAAGCTATCCCGCATAAATTATCCAATTAGTGTGTCGAAAAGAGGACATTTAATAAGCCACAAGTGGTACATTTAAATTATTTGCGGCTCGGCCGGGGTTTGTCAGAAACCCAAAGATAAGCTTGTTATGTGGCACGGTTACTGATGAGGCCGGTTTTTGGCGCATTACTGTAACGAGGCGCAAAGTGCTCTAATTAAAAGAATATGTCCTTTTTGTTTATTGTGTACGGTATTAGGGTCGTACAGATATTAAATGCGACTGGAGTTTTGGAGCTGTTTGGCGAGATGTCAGATTTATTTGACGCATTATGGAGGGGTTGTAACTTACATGTGTCACAATTATCTTAATTAAATAACCGTTTTAATTAAGATAGAAGTAACATTATCAAAATGACAAAGTGACGCACAAAATCGTAATTTTGATATGGTTTACTCCTATACATTACAATTTCACCTAATAAATAAATAATACCTAATAACAAGTTATTTAAAAGAATAATAATAACTCCATTAAAATCCCTCCTCACACCTCTGGCCTGTGTGTAGTCTTTTGTAAGGGAAGTATATTAAAAAAGTCTAAATCCTACTAATATTATAAACGCGAAAGTTTGTGAGGATGTGTGGATGGATGGATGTTTGTTACTCTTTCACGCAAAAATTACTGAACGGATTTGGATGAAATTTGGCATATATATAGTTTATAACCTGAATTAACATATAAGATCATTTTTATCCCGATATCCCCACGGGAACGAGACTTATGTGGGTGAAACCTCGGTGCGCTGCTAGTAATCAATAATTGTAATAAAATTATTCACCGACGTAATAAACCTACAGATAATCTTCTGTAAACCCAACATAAAGGCACAGATTACGCCTCAAGGCTGATGAAACATAGCTACCTTAAGAGGCTGCTATAAAATGTATATCTCGATTTGTACGGTATTTCCCCTCACCTACAATTACCTCATGAGTCTCCAAGGAGGCCGAACTTATACGACCTAGCAGTATTAATACGCGTCAAGGTGAAAAGTAAGAGTTAGCTTTTATATGAATAATTCTTCTTTGAATGTCTCTGTAGTTGTGAATTTGTGATAAAGAGTTTTGGAATGTTAAACGTTTCGTCTCCAAAGTTGTTCGAGTCGTGCTATTTTTTGTCTCAGAAGTTTTTGGTCCTTTCCTCTTAATCTCATCTTGAGAATGTTTGGCAAAAAATGTTAAACGTATTTTACATTAACATAACATGACGCTTGTAATCCTCGAAGGGTTAAGCAGAGGTGTACCTATAGTACACCTACATTTCGCTAGTTATGTTTAAGACCCATGTAATAGGGGGCGAGCCTAGTACATTACATTTAAATTAACTGAAAATAAGCGCTGAATATTATTATAATGATTAAGGCAATACAATTATATAGTTTTATTGCAGATGGTTATAATAATATGAAAATGAAATAATCCTCTGAATGGGGTATTCAATAACGTTATTTTACTAATATTAATACGAAATCGCATTGCGCTCACTGGCCGTAAATAAAGTATTAAATTGACTGAAATAATAATTTGAAATTCGATATGAAATTCTTGTTAAGCCTGTTCGTGGTCATTATTGTGTTCATTAAGCAACGTGACATTCCACCAAAGAGAAATACTTAATTATGTCGTTCGACACTCGACAGGGTGTGCAATGATTACTTAAAGTAGGCTAGGTCTTAGGACAACGTACGAATTCAAGACTGTCTTATTTAGAGACAGATTATCGTTCTATGAAAACAATGAGGTCATGACAATTCTCAAAAAAAAAAAATGTTTGCAAAAGAACCACCGACTTCCAAAAAAAATACTACAAAGTGAAAAATAACTTTAATTTCGGAAGTCGGTGTCGGTGTCGGGACTTCCGAAATTGAAGTTATTTTTCACTTTCTAGTGTTTTTTTTTTTTGTAACTATTTTTTTTGCAAAAAAGTTTTTATTTTGCACTTTTTAGTGGCGGTACCTACCCCACACAAAGTCGTATACCACTACTTGCAACGTAAATAACAG
Source organism: Fissipunctia ypsillon (assembly GCA_947568875.1). NCBI lineage: Eukaryota > Metazoa > Arthropoda > Insecta > Lepidoptera > Noctuidae > Fissipunctia > Fissipunctia ypsillon. The sequence continues at coordinate 4,200,793 of OX387659.1, read as the reverse complement.
TGATAGAATATATATTACACTAAGTGGAAAAAATACGTATTACTGAAGCTATCTTAACCAAATTTATATGGGACTAATCTAGAAGTATATATACCCTTTCCAATAAAAAAATAATTTTTCAAATCGGTTTATAAATGATGATGTTCTGAGGTATCAAACATTTAAAAAAAATACAACTGAATTGAGAACCTCCTCCTTTTTTGAAGCCGTTTAACAAAATAGAATCATGTTCAAATTTACCAAACTTTACTAAAAAATCTGTTTTGACACAATTTAAGTCTAAATTAGTGAACTATTCTCTGAACCATTTCTCTGAAACTTATCAGTTCCAAACTCATCGTGAAGACTTAGATCAAGTGACCTTAAAGTGAGTTGTCATTCCAACTGACGTTAGGCATTGACACTATTGACAGCTCACTTGAAGCTCACTTCACATAAGTTATCACGGTGAGATATTAACAAAATAGATCAGAGGGGCAATTCTCGTAATTTTAAGAACATTCACAGTCTAATCTCAGTCTCAATATGTCAAAAATACCTATAATTTCCCTACATTTTTGACATTTGATTGTCGCCGAGATGAGATTGCGACTAGATTTTAAACGTCTTAGTTACGGGAATTGGGCTTCTGCTGTTTTGGTCTTAACGCACACAATTTTGAAGTGAACCTATATCATAACAAATACCACCACAGCATAACTACAAGCAATATACAGCCTAACTTAATTTGTTCGTAGATCCTATCGACAGAGGCAGTATACCCAGCCTGTGTTCAATTTAACTCGTGGTCCCCGGATGCGCCACATAAAGTTAAGACAAGTTAAACTATCAGTAGTTGGCAACCTGTCTCTTTCAACCATTAACTATCGGGTAGTTTTGTTTTACACCACGAAATGAAGAAGTTATTTTATTTAACAATTTAACTTTGAACTAGTCTTGACAGTTTCTTTTGTCGTAACTTGAGGGGAATGAAGGCATTAGTGCACTTACGTCAGTTAAAAAAATAATAGTTTTAAAATCATATCTGCTCCTAGGGAGTTTGTTGCGCCACTTCTTCCCAGCTAAAGCACTAGGAAGTGGTGAAGGGCGCGCATTTTGGGGATTGTCTTATGTAATTTTGGTGCTCAAAATGTGCTGATTCTCAGCCTAGTTTCAATAAATGACTTTTGATTAATTTCATTTGATCGTTTTATTGAAGCTTCTATTTCAAACAGACAAATAATTCACACATCCCTGTTATACACTTGATGATACTCAATAAACATAAATATTATTGTTAACTCTTTAACCGTCGGCTGCACGCCGTGTGCAGATAACAATAGATTTTTCATTGTGTCTGCTAATTGGCGTGCGACAGGTTAAGTATTCATTACTAAAATAGACATACCATGTATTTATTTAGAATATAATTTACCATTTCAATACTTTACATAGTGCAACTTAATTTACATTCGTACCATCTATATTTTTATTTCATTTATATTGTGCATCCTAACCGATCTATCATGTCTAGATTTCTAGATTATTACGACCCCGTACACAGTGGCAATGGCCATTTAAATAATGGCTTCAGTGGGCCATTGTGTACAGGGCTCATTAGCGCATGGTCTAGAGTCTAACCTAGTGTTAACATTTGACATTAGATTGTTAGATTATCCCTATATAAAAGCGGGCGAGCTCACTGTTTAACTATAATAGTATAACTAGATACATAATTTTAATAATTTAATTGTGTGTATCTCTTTTTATGCTCGTCAACAGATGTCGCTTATCAAAAGCTACGGTGTGGCGGCGTTTATTTTAATCTTAATTTCATATAAGAAAAAAAAAACATTTTTTCTAGATCATGAGAAGAATTGTTTTATTGCAATTGGTTTGATATTTTTTCAAGAGCACTACATACAATACACAACACACTGCACCCGAGACGAATAAAGACGTAAGTACACTTGCGTCATTTATTAATTTAACAGATAAATAGTTTTAATTCCGATAATACTAAAATCTAGGTTAACCAGCCTTTTCAGTGTCATAAATCCTGAATATAGCCTTCGTCATATCTACAAAATATAACATATACATAGATGATCAAACCAGTCATATTAAAATCAAATTATTTTATTCAAATTGTGTAGCAACACCAAAATATGACTACGGCGTAGCCAATGTCGTAGCCGCCGCCTACGCGGCTACGCCGTCGTAGCAGCTACAAGTTTCTATAGAATGTTAGCTGACTCTCTTACCGACTCGATGACTCTCCAACATTCACTGAGATTTTTTTAAGATATTACGAATATATATAGGTATATATTCGTAGGTATATATAGGTATTAATTAGGATTAAAAATATTTTCTAACCGAGGACAAAAAAATAGGTAACTATTGAAGCCTGTACGTGGCCGCGTTGATATGAAAATATAAGATGTGCTTATAAATCGATTGGACGACCCTTCGAAATTCAATGGGGTGGTCAGTTCCAAAAATACCTACTCGTTCTCTACAAATCAAACGATACTTCAATAAAAATAAATAAGTTTTCATACTGACAGGGTATGAAAAGTAAGTAAAAGTCTTGTGAAGGCTGATTTTAGCAAAGCTTTCTTAATATTTTATCCGTGGAATAAAATTTAAGTCTGACAGTTTTTGTATGGAAATATTGTCACAAAATCAAAAACTGTTGGGGCTTGTGGATAAGAAATTACCGCCGCTCGGGTCGATCGATCTGGTTAAGCTACACTTGCCGCGGTTGGTCCGTGGATGGGTGACCATCTTTACATACCAAGACGAGGGGTCTTGGTGAATGGGGTATTCAATAACGTTATTTTACTAATATTAATACGAAATCGCATTGCGCTCGCTGGCCGTAAATAAAGTATTAAATTGACTGAAATAATAATTTGAAATTCGATATGAAATTCTTGTTAAGTCTGTTCGTGGTCATTATTGTGTTCATTAAGCAACGTGACATTCCACCAAAGAGAAATACTTAATTATGTCGTTCGACACTCGACAGGGTGTGCAATGATTACTTAAAGTAGGCTAGGTCTTAGGACAACGTACGAATTCAAGACTGTCGTATTTAGAGACAGATTATCGTTCTATGAAAACAATGAGGTCATGACAATTCTCAAAAAAAAAATGTTTGCAAAAGAACCACCGACTTCCAAAAAAAATACTACAAAGTGAAAAATAACTTTAATTTCGGAAGTCGGTGTCGGTGTCGGGACTTCCGAAATTGAAGTTATTTTTCACTTTCTAGTGTTTTTTTTTGTAACTATTTTTTTTGCAAAAAAGTTTTTATTTTGCACTTTTTAGTGGCGGTACCTACCCCACACAAAGTCGTATACCACTACTTGCAACGTAAATAACAGTGATAGAATATATATTACACTAAGTGGAAAAAATACGTATTACTGAAGCTATCTTAACCAAATTTATATGGGACTAATCTAGAAGTATATATACCCTTTCCAATAAAAAATAATTTTTCAAATCGGTTTATAAATGACGATGTTCTGAGGTATCAAACATTTAAAAAAAATACAACTGAATTGAGAACCTCCTCCTTTTTTGAAGCCGTTTAACAAAATAGAATCATGTTCAAATTTACCAAACTTTACTAAAAAATCTGTTTTGACACAATTTAAGTCTAAATTAGTGAACTATTCTCTGAACCATTTCTCTGAAACTTATCAGTTCCAAACTCATCGTGAAGACTTAGATCAAGTGACCTTAAAGTGAGTTGTCATTCCAACTGACGTTAAGTTGGTCCGTGGATGGGTGACCATCTTTACATACCAAGACCCCTCCGTGCCTCGGAAAGCACGTTAAGCTGTTGGTCCCGGCTGTCATTCGTGGATCTTTGACAGTCGATACGGGTCGTCAGAAGCCCGAAAGTCTAACAACCAGTCTTACAAAGGGGTATCGTATTACCCAGTAACTGGGTTGTGGAGGTCAGACTGGCAATCGTTCCATGTAAAATACTGGTATTCAGCGGCATCCGGTTAGACTGGAACCCGACCCCAATCCGACGACAAAAAAAAAAGACCCCAAAATCAAAAAATATTTGTACGACAAGACGTACTCACAGCTATAAGGACCTTTTGAAGCTCGAATGACGTCGACACCCCTGTTTGTTAACATTTGTGCAATTGTTTTGTGATAAATGTTTTAAAAAACTGGCCAAGTTCGTGTCTGACCACGCACAATAAAGTGTTCCTTAGTTGGGATGAATTCATCCCTAAAACAAAATTAACTTTGTAATTGAAAAAATGTTCGCCCATACATCGATATACGTCACGGTCAATTCTCCAACTGTAAAATGTAAGTTTGTAATCGCAAAAAAAATATGTTTATGTGATAAAACTACAAATAAAGGATTTTCGGACTTTTACCTTTACTTGTGCTATGAGACCTTGCTTCTTGCCAAATATCATGACTCTAGGTCAACGGGAAGTACCCTATATGTTTTGATTTATTTGCGTGTATCAAAATATGTGGCATAAATGGCCGTATTTTTTTATTGCGTTGACTTAGAAAAATAGACTTTCAACTTAATACTTCTACGCGTTCTTGAGTAAAAGGGTCTTGAAAGACAGACGGACAACGAAATAAGGGTTCCATTTTTTCCTTTTGAGGTACGGAACCCTAAAAACAAGATGGCCACGTTAGTTCCAATTTAGGCTGCGCGCCAAAAGAACCTTGTTAGTTTAGGTGTATTCTAGGTTTAAAAGTCGAATTCGCCTTAAGTCGGGTAATTAACATCTAAGTGCCCAGTGTACCACAGGTGGTAAGGCGGGTCCACGCGGCTTAAATCTCTCTTAGCCTATAATTTTCCCACTGCTGGGACACAGGCCTCCTTTCTTCCAGAGGGAGTGGGCATCCACCACACGGGCCCAGTGCGGGTTGGTGGATGTCACATGTCTTCGAATTTTTGGTTCTAGGACATGCCGGTTTCGTCACGATGTTTTCCTTCGCCGTTTTGAGAGCAGTGGTGATGAAAATATTTACACAAAGTAAAGCGCCTGCCTGGGTTCGAACCTACGACTTACGACTCGTAAGTCGGGGCCGATAACACTGGACCACCGATGCTCTCTCAAAATCTCTATTGTTACCTATAAATAAGGGGTAATATCGTGTGTACCACTTGTGGTACGCTACTTTAGCGGACGTTTAACCGGAAAAAAAGAAAAATACCATTTATTCCGCAAAAAAATATTTTAATAAAAAGCAAAACTGTAATAAATATATACTCCAATTTCGTGAACAGTTCCTATGGGACCCTAAAAGAGTATGACCATTGAATTAAAAAATCGTAAACGATTTTTTATCGTTCACTTAATGGCCGATTAATGCGGCGATTAGGGCTGTAGGGCGGCTAAAGTGGCTATACCGGCGATATCGGCCATCGTTACAGAAGTTTTTAGGGTATATAACCAGATAAAAATATCTGGTTGAGTTGACTAAATGCCTTAATTTAAAGATTCAGCATTTGTTTAGGAAGGATCTAAAAAATAAAAAATGCATATTATTTAAATCCCACAATCACTATCACAATCATTTATTATTTATTATTTACCTCTTTATGATGTATAAATGCAAAGTTTCTAAAGATGTTTATTTCTCAATCACTCATGAAAGGTACACCCATATAGAAGGTGTAACATAATTAACGCACAACCTCTTAAGGAGTCATTGTACTCATCATTATGAACAACGTTTACTATGGGACCAAAGCTGAAAACGCAAAAAAAAATCTGCTGTTCCCTACATTTTGATGAGTCATGCGAACATAAATGTAGGGAGCAGCTGATTTTTTTCGCGATTTCAGGTTTGGTCCCATAGTAAAAGTTGTTCATAATGATGAGTACAATGACCCCTTAAGAGGTTGTGCGTTAATTATGTTACACCTTGTATATATTTCTATGGGCACACCGATAGAAGATATCCTGAAGGGCAATTGCGTAACACGCTTACAGTAGGAATCGGTTTCATTTTGACAGTTTAACAACATTCATTGCTTTACTTAGGTTGTTGAGCAGACAAATTTTTCATACATATGAAGCAATGGATTAGCAGTTTTCTTAAAAATCTTTCAGATTGTGATTCATAGTGTGTTACGCAATTAGGGTGCAGGATTAACACGTAAGATACTTTTAATCAGGATACATGAAGTAGCCCCTTTAGCTAGGGCACAATAACTGTACCCGTCCCATCTTTGTACAGTTTTAACATGTGCATACATATTAAGGTGAAAGCTCCAGGGTAGCCCGTGAAATTCAAATTTTCTTACGTTTTTTGCAATTTGCAGGGCAGTTAGGTTGTATGTTGATTAAAATATTATTCGCGACCATAACAAATATGTATTTACAGATTTATAATCATCAACGTCATCAATACAACTCTCTAAGACCAAGTAATTCTATTGAATGACTATTTCATGAAATATTAACACATTTCAGGATTATACAACTTAAGGAATTGTATTACTGATTCTAATGATTATAATTCTGTAAATACATATTTGTTATGCTCGCGAATCATACGTTAATTAACATACACCCAGACACTGAGCTGCAAATTGCAAAAATCGTAAGAAAATTTGAACTTCGCGGGCTACCTTGGCGCTTCCCCCTTAAATAAGTAAACAAGAGTGAAACCAACGTGGCAACAGATAGGGATAGGCTACAAAATAATAAATACTATTGTTACAGTACCTACCAAAATACAAAATGCCGACTGAGGGACAACCCTAAACAGTGTAGATACTTATCAGTAGGATTACACAGAATGTCAGCACACATAAACTGGGGATAAATCAGTGGCCGAGAAATATTACTTCTTATCTTTAGACATGCTGACCCCGTCGCACCGAGAGCTATAAAACGCGTAACTCGACGTACAGCATTATTCGGGGCGCATTAAATAAAATAGCCTTCGTTCGGTAAAGTTTTTATTTTTTTAGGGTTCCGTACGTCTGAATAAAAAAAAACGAAACCCTCATAGGATCACTCGTGTGTCTGTCTGTCACAGTCGATTTGCTTCGAAACCGATTAAGTTGAAATTTGGTGCACATTCTTGGATTTCAAACCTACCTAAATAAAAGTTTAAAGTTTCATTCTACTAAAGGGTGTCTCAGTAAGAGTGCACTTTTTCATTTTAAAATAAAAACAAGTATTTTATGACAGAGTTGTGATATTTTTATTGTATTGTAAAGAAGACATGTTCCAATTAAGTATGGAATAAAATATCCGGCAAATGACCACCACGGCTCTGATGACAGGCCATTACTCTTTTCATGAAATTTTCCATGACTTTTGCACAGAGATGTGGCTGTATCTCACCGATGACGCGTTGGATTTCCGATTTGAGCTCAGGAATTGTTTCGTGTTTATTCGCATAAACCCGAGATTTCACAAAACCCCAAAGAAAAAAATCGCACGGCGTTAAATCGCACGATCTTGGTGGTCAGTTGACATCAGAATTTCGTGAGATAATGTGTTCTGGAAATCGTTGCTGCAATAAGTCGATTGTTTCATGCGCGGTGTGGCAGGTTGCGCCGTCCTGCTGAAACCACATGTTGTCCAGATTCATGCCGTCCAGTTAAGGCCACAAGAAGTCCGTTATCATAACGGACTTATTCCGTTATTATAACTTTCCCCATTTTTGGAATGAGTTTTCACAATTATAACGCATTGTTCTTTCGAAAAGCGCTCCATTTTTAATAATCGGAATAAACAGAGGTGACAGCTGTCAAATTTCAGAGTTGCCACTTGCATGAAAAAAAAATATATTCCAATTTTAAAAAGTGCACTCTTACTGAGACACCCTATATTTGTAACCTATTAATAACTTTAGCTATCTCAATCTATACGTAGTTATTTAACAAATCCTTGGTCTCTTAATTTTGGCGTCAAAATGGAGGCACCAAGGGTTTTGACCAAATGGATAGGCTGGTCGGAGCAGTATCCTACCTATACAACATGACCCGGAATTAACGCATAACCTCTTAAGTGGTCATTTTACTCATTATTCTGAACAACTTTTATTATGGGACCAAACCGGAAATCGCGAAAAAAAAACAGATTACTGACAGATGCGTACACTGACTGGACAGGTCGACTCAATCTGTGTGGTTCTTTCCTCAAAAAGCCATTTCAGACACCAATATATGTAGATTGGTATCTGAAAATAATGACCATGTGGTCTTCACATGATCTGACCAAGATTATGTCTGGACTTTAAAAGAGACTGTGACCTCTGAGTTTGTTTCGGCCTTTCTTCTCAGAGTAGTCAGATAGGAAACGACGGCCTCATCTAGTTTAAAAAAAATATGATTGACGTGTAAAAGTGTTTTTACAAACCTACTTACAGAAATAACATCATTTATCATTAATAAATCTGCTGTTCCGTAACTCGTTCGCATAACTCGTCAAAATGTAGGGAACAGCTGAATTTTTTTCGCGATTTCAGGTTTGGTCCCATTGTAAAAGTTGTTCATAGTGATGAGTACAACGACCCCTTAAGAAGTTGTGCGTTAATTCCGGGAGATGTTGTATACAGTACTACAGTACCTTAATTCTACTTTAGAAATATGAAATTTGATTGTCCCTAACATGAATCGTTTGAGAAATATCGACCATAAACTTTGGTCCCTCCTTATTACCAAATTGACTACCAACTTACTTGCCCGTATATTCAAATTACAACTGTCATTTTTGTGTGTCAAAGACATGGCAAATTGACATAGGGTGTCAATTTGATAAACAGTTAATTTCCCTGACTATACGTCCGCCGCACCTTGGGCAGTCAGCCCTGCTGACTAACTAATATTTGCACCATGGCATCAGTTGAATATGATAAAACAGACATAAGTTGATACGTACAACAACTTTGTATTTTTTGTCACAGTTTGTAGATATGGCTCATCGCCGCAAGGATGCCTGCTTGTCGGTCTTCTACAGATTGTATTTCGGTGAATGTGCTCGAGAACTCCACGACCTCATTCCGCCCGCCCCCTTCTACCATCGGACATCTAGACGCACTGCAGGTTACCATCCCTACCTAGTTGCTATTCCACCAATTCGCACTAAGCGTTTCCAAATGTCTTTTGTGATGCGCACAGCAAAGGAGTGGAACTCTCTGCCTGCGTCTGTGTTTCCGAACGTATACAACCCCGATCTCTTCAAAGTGAGAGTTAACAGGCTTCTTTTGGATAAGCTCGCTCCATCGTCGACTTTGTCTCTGTCATCTCTGACCTAGACTAGAGTCAAGAGCAAACCTATCTTAAATAAAAAAAAATAAAAAATAAGAATTTATAGAAAATATATATATTTAAAATATCGACCCAATGCGTGTTTTAGTCTGTTGCTCATGTCCATTCAGCAGCTGTCACAAACAGCAAAAAATAAATTAAAAAGTTATAGGTATACTGCGCTCGCAATTTAGTTTCCACGTAAACAAATACGAGTTTTTGGTAAAACTTTAATACCTACATAATAACATAACGTTCAGTTTGCGCTACAGCTTTAACTTTTTTATGACTTTTGCAATAGTAAAAGTCATTCTAAAATAAACTTAATTAAGAAGTCCATAAAGTTGCTGTTTTTTAAGTGGAAATAACATCAATTGGAAACAAGGTTTTGACCTTACTTACATCTTTTAATATCCACGACGACGGCAGTACAGAACGCTTTTCCTTACTCACAGTGAGCGTAACTTCAAGTACCGACGTTAAGTTTTACGCGCTAGTAACTTAGAAATTACTAGAGGAAACGTTCTTGACTCGAGGCTCGGCTTGGGTCTCTCTTAGGGTTCCTAAATTAAAGCAAAGATTGTAACTATTAAGAGAAGGATCATCCTTCCTTTTCTAAAAGCTTTTATTACGTTGAACGAAGATCTACGCACGAAGGGTTAAACGTATTAATTACCAGATGGATCTTTTAGCGCTCCAATGACGTTGACAGGGGGCGCTGTTGGTGAACACTTTTTTTTTTTCAATTTGTGCAATTGTTTTTTGAAATGTCACCTAAAATGTATTCAAAAAACAATATGGCGGCGTTAGTTCCAATTTTGGCCATGCGCCACAATAACCTTGTAGGTATATAGAATTTGTTGTCTGCGTCTGTCTGTCAGTTAGCAATCTGGCCAGTAACAAGTTCTTATAAAATGACTGTCCAGTGACATGCATTCTTTTTACGTCAAAAGTCTATAGAAAAAAAAGAAACCGCAATTATTTATTGTACTTTAAAGTTGTGTTAACAGTTGTACTAAATTCCTTGTTTCTCTTTAAACAATCTTGTCTTTATGTCACCGTTTCCCGGAAATAATTCATCAGATTTAAATTTAGATTTATTTGCCGGAATAAAGAAGCAGCAGTGCTATGAATTAGAAATTTTCACGTAACAGCTATTTGTAATTAATATAATAAAAAAGCTGTGCCATACGTCAATCAAAAGGATTACGTTAATTTTGGAGAGCTCCGGAAAAGAACAACAGAATTTAACAAAAACGAAATCATTTTCCGATTCGCAAAATATCGATATCGCATCGTAAAACAATTTACTTTAAAAACGATATACCGAATAAAGAGGTGCTGAAATACCGGCTTCGGATTGGCGATACACGATCGGCGCCATGATTGCTTTGTGAACCAATTTATGGCACCAGTCCCACCGCCGGCGGTTAACGAGTAGCGAGTGTGCGCTTTCATAATTCCTAACGTGACGATATTACTGTGGACGTCCACGTCCACGTCCATAAAATGTATAGAAAAACCAGCACGTTTACATTATCGTGGACGGAAATACTTATATTCCCATACGTTTTACGTCCCTGTGTTATCGTGATAACGCAACGTGGACGTGATCGCCACGTCAGAAATTATAAAAGCGTCCAGAAGAGCTAGCAACTAAAAACGAGCTGACGTGCAACGAGCAGCTCGACGGTGACGAGCGATTACTCGCTGCTGTGCGTATGTACCAAGCGTGAGGCTCTCAGTGAGTGTCTGCCCGCCAAGCGAGCATCGCTAAGCGAGTACTCTCTTTGATAGCTCTTGTCGCTGCGACACACGAGTACTCGCCGGAGGTGTGAACAGTCAGCGACCAACTATTAATATACGTATCTCTTTTGCTTACACGGGACCTACAATCTTTTGTACGTTTCTTGAGCGAGAAATTCGTTGATAGCCAGTCGCTTCCTCGTCGGCGGTGGGACAGGTCCCCACGGCAGACACCAGTGTGATTGTGTTCCGTGTCTCGATCCAACGGATTTTTAATTACCGAGCTGCTGTAGACTCGGTGTTAAATTATTTTTCGGTGATTAATTAAAGTAATTACCGTTTGTGTATGACGGCTTATCTGGAGTAGCAAATTACTTGGGTGAAGGGATTTTTGAGTTGGTATAGGTACGATGTGTGCATTTATTTACAAACAGGTTATTAGAGTTACAGTTAAGAGAGGGTGAACAGGTTTATAAGTCAATAAACAAAGCAACGTTTTTTCTCTACAATAAAGTAAACATTTCAAGATATCAAAGTCTTATAAATAAGTGGCGTGGAATTAGTTTGTACTATAGATTCGTTTAAGTACCTTGATATCTAGAAAATAATCTTCTTCATCTCGCGTCGATAACACATTTTTTGTTCGACCAGTAGATAGCGATCTGGACAGTTCTGTGGTTTGCCTCGTTAGATTTCGGTACCTACTAATACCATTGGCATTATACCAACTCGAGGTAAAGACGAATTAGTTTTTCTAAAATACACGGAGGTGGAACACGCCTCGTTGATATCTCTTTAGCTCATTCTAGATCTAGTAATAGAATGGAAATTGTTAGTGTCAGTCCGGATTATAAACAGAATTTATTGTGCCCCAATTATAGGAAAACTGCCTATTGACACATTGTAGGTTTTACATAAATTATTATCACAACGACTAAAGCGGATGTCATAACTATTAATGAAATTGTTAAATTATCCGAACGCTTAATACCAAGGAATACAGATATGATCTTCCTTTTTTTCTTTCATTTGGCCTTTAATTTGATTAGATTCCCATCTTCGATTAATGTTTGCACACCAGGGGGCCTACTCCGAGGCGTAAATCCGAAGTTTCGGCTGAATGTTCGGAAGTATTCTACTACACTTCATTCTAATTCATTTGGGTGGTTCGGATCCGACCAAACGTCAAAAAAAGGTTGTTGAACAAACGTCAAAATGAAGTTCTGTTGGATCCGAACCGACCGAACGAAAAAGAATGAAGTGTAGTAGAAAGGTCCAAACATTCGGCCGAAACTTCGGTTTTACGCTTCTTACTTGAGTATGGCGAAAGTCTTTATATAGTCATCTTCATCGTATCCGGCGACAGCGGCCTATACTAATTTTCTTTCCTTTCATGAGCTCTCTGATGACCAGCAAAACCAAATTAGCTCTTGAAAACCCTAAACCCTGAAACCTAACAATGTATGCATGATTGTATGGTATATTTATCAACCTATGTACTCACTCATATTCATACGAATCAAAGACATTTAAACACGCTTACGATTGCCGATAAATTATTCCTATTCTTGCAAAACATTTTCTCTATTCTCCTTGAATTCAAAGACATTTAAAATACTACATCCAAGTATTAAATTACATTTTCTTCCCCATTTCTCTTCCCTGAATACAGCTCATTCATTACAAGTGGCTGTTTCTCACAATGACCAGCAAGAACAATAGAGACGATTCCGCGTAATGACCGGGCTAAGTGTATTTGTACATTTAAACTTCAAATCATGTAAATTAATTAGTTCTTCATTCGCTTTTGTTTGGTTGAGATGTGATGGTTTAATGAGACAAAAGAATTTGAATGTGTTTTCTTGGATCCACTTGAATGAGTAATTAACAGTGGCCCAGTGAGTGAGAACGGCTAAGACTTACGAGTTGTAGCTCATAGCATGGACTCAAACCTAGGTAGGCACATGCGCATTGTGTAGATACTTCAATGCTCCCAAAACATCGTGAGGAAACCGTTGAATTAGGCTAAGAGCAATGCGGGCCCAGAGCTAAAGCGCGGTCACTGTCGGACTGCATAGAAAAGAAAGAGAAGCGCAATGACAACACTAGTGATTGATTGATTATAAAATATGAAGCAATTATGTATTTACAAAAAATCTATTGATTGGACTAAGAAATTTAAATACTATTAAGTTAATATGTTGCTTTTAGAAATCAGAATGATTGCATATACTGGGCAATTTTTTTATCAATACCCAAATTTTCACAGGGTGTTCTACCCACGAATATGAACGATTTTCACTATGAGACCAATTCTGAAATCACGAAAAAAAAATCTGCTGTTTCATACAAATGTTCAATACCCACTCGACCAAAATGTATGAGATAACTGATTTTTTTTTCGTAAGTATGGTTTTTAATTGTTAAAAGAAATTTTTAGAGATATCTTCGTGATTTGTTTCTATCGTATCAAAGTAGTAATATGTTTTATTATGTATTATGTTTTCAACACACTATCTAACTAGCATAAATCCAGAAGAATATCATATACAAGGTGTAATTTAAATAACGCACAACCTTTTAAGGGGTCATTGTACTCATCATTATGAACAACTTTCACTATGGGAGCAAACTTGAAATAGCAAAAAAAAAATCTGCTGTTCCCTACACTTTGATGATTTATGCGAATATAAATGTTGGGAACAGCAGATTTTTTTCGCGGTTTTAAGTTTGGTCCCATAGTAAAGGTTGTTCATAATGATGAGTACAATGACCCATTAAAAGGTTTGCGTTGTTTAAATTACACCTTGTATTTTTTTGATTTTGTTTATACGAGTACATACATTTTGTTTATCATATATTTTTAGGCATTATAAAACTTGCGTTTAGGTTCTGCAGTCCCCTTGAGGCGTTGCCTTATTATTTTATGGTTCCAAACGCAAGCATGCATTACCACCACTGCTCTAAAACGGTTGATAAGCATCGTGAGAAAACCGGCACGTTTTAAAACCAAAAATTTAAAGACATAACATCCAACAATCTACACATCGCCTGCGTGGTTTAATTAAAATTATGGCCGACTCCTTCTTACAGAGAGGAGGCCTGGGTCCCAGCAGTGCGAAAATTAAAGACTGTGTGGGGATCTTGTATTGTTCCACGTGCACAATTACAGTTCCGCACAAGCAGGCGGCAAAACAATAGAAGGGGAAAGAGCCAAGTGTAAGCACGGCAGATCAGCAAGCTACTTTATTACGACCGCACGGAAGTAAACAAAAGCTATGGCGTGAGAGGGCAATTGACATGCGCTTCGCGTCGGAGAGGTGTCTCGACTGGCGAGCGGCCGGGGGCCGGGCGATGCCCGCGCGCAGCTTGGACGCCTGCCCCGCGACCGCGCGCGTTCCCCTCAACATTCCAGCGCCTGCGGCGATAAGGAACCGGTCGCCGTGTGGCGCGCTAGCTAGATCGCTAATAGTAGATTATAAAGAGTGTCTGTTTGTTTGTTGAAGTTATTAACATATATTATAAATTTATAAATGTTTGCTGCTGCGACAGGGCACTACGATACCTAATATAAGAACTTATAACTAAACACGTACATGATAAATATTCAATAATTATACATTAAACAGATGTGTGAAGTCCGCCACATCACCCCCCTCCAGAGACCGTCACTACGGGCGATAATAGTCCGGAAAGTGTACCCTACGTCCTGATCGCGTCCGCCCGACACTAGGGTCGTCGGTTTTAGGACTGGAATTGGTGACAAGTGTTTGTTGTGGTGTTTGTTCTGTGTTTGTGTTTTTATTATTACTGTAAGTGTTGTTGTTGTGGCTGATTGTGGTGTGTGTGTCGTTCAGTATGTAGGCTGGTTTGATTCGGTCTATCGATACTGTGACAGTTTTACCATTAAGGAGGAGTTTGAACACTTTTTCCCCCCGGTCTAAGACTTTATAAGGACCAGTGTAGGATGGCCTAAATGACCTGGATGAGGCGTCATCTCTTAGGAATACGTGAGATGTGGTGGCTAGGTCTTTAAATATAAATATTGTCCGTTTATTACCGTGTCGTGAAGCTGGTGATGGTTGAAGGTTTCTTGCGAACATGCGTAATCTTCCTATGTATTCAGTTACGTTCGTTGCGGTGTCGTTTTCCGGTTGGAAGAAGTCTCCCGGTAGTCGCAAAGTTTCCCCGTATACCAATTCTGCAGTGGTCCCTTTAATGTCTTCCTTATAGGCACTCCGCATGCCCAGCAGTACCAGGGGAAGCGTTTCCACCCAATTCTCGTTTCCATGGCAGGTAATGGCAGTCTTCAGCTGTCTATGGAAACGCTCGACTAGTCCATTGCATGCAGGATGGTAAGCAGTCGTTCTACGGTGCTCGAAACCTGCTATTTCTGATAACCGTTTGAAGAGGTTGGACTCGAACTGTCTACCGCGATCTGTAACAATTTGGGTGGGGCAACCGAAGCGTGAAATCCATCCATATAGGAGTGCTCTCGCCACTGTCTCTGCTGTAATGTCCTTAATGGGTATCGCCTCAGGCCATCGCGTGAACCGATCGACTGCAGTGAGGCAGTACTGATATCCATGTGCCAGTGGCAGTGGTCCAATCAAGTCTATGTGGACATGCATGAAGCGAGAACGAGGTAGTTTAAAGCTGCTGAGCGGTGCAGACACATGGCGAGAGACCTTCGAGCGTTGGCAGGCTAAGCAGTTTTGTGTCCAAGCCCTGCACTCTTTCCTAACCTCTGGCCATACGTACCGTTCCGCTACTAGTTTCGCACTGGCGTTTGCGCCTGGATGGCTAAGCGAGTGTAAGCTGTCAAATACCTGACGTCGGAACTCCTTGGTGACATATGGTCTTGGTGTCTTGCCTTTCACGTCGCAGTACAGCTCCGTCTCTAGACCCGGTAGTGCTATCTTTTTCAATTGTAGCGAGGTTTTACCATTTTGATGTTGTTGGAGTTCTGTATCGGAGCTTTGCGATTTGGCTAATTCGTTCAAATTGATAGGCTGTACTATTTCTTCCACTCGTGTCAGTGTATCTGCCACAACGTTGTCCTTTCCTGATATGTGTCGTATATCTGTGGTGAATTGTGATATATAATCTAAATGTCTGAATTGTCTAGGTGGGCAGTTTTCCTTGCGCGAGTGAAAGGCAAAACAGATGGGCTTATGGTCTGTATAGATTACAAATTCTCTGGCCTCGACCATATGTCTGAAATACTTGATAGCTTCGTATATTGCGAGCAGCTCACGGTCGTAGGGAGAGTATTTCTGCTGTGTTGGACTCAGTTTGCGTGAGAAGAAAGCTAGTGGTTCCCAGGTATTGTTCTTCAGCTGCTGTAGAACTGCTCCCATGGCCGTGTCTGACGCATCTGTCACCAAAGCGAGTTTAGCGCCAGCGTCCGGGTGCGCCAACATTGCGGCCCTGCAGAGGCCTTTCTTGCATTCTTCGAAGGCTGTGTCTTCGTCTGGGGTGAAATTCACTGGGTGTGAGCCTTTCACAGACCCTGATAAGAGTGTGTTGAGTGGGGCTTGGTGTTGTGCTGCATTTGGAATAAACCGCCTATAAAAATTTACCATACCTAAGAATCTTCTCAGCCCACGTATGGTCTTTGGCGCTGGAAAGGTACTGATGGCCTCTACTTTCACTGGCAAGGGTTTTGTGCCTCCAGGCGTGATGGTGTACCCTAAAAATGTGACTTCGTGGGCCCCAAACACGCATTTCGAGGAGTTAATAACCATTCCGTATTTCTGTAGTCTGGAGAACAGCTGCCGCAGGTGATCTTCATGTTCTTTTTGGTCTTTTGAGTAAACCAAAAAGTCATCTAAGTATCCGTAACAGAAGTCTAGTCCCCGCAACATTTCATCGACAAAACGCTGAAATGTTTGCCCTGCGTTGCGGAGACCAAACGTCATAAAAGGGAATTCGTATAGTCCGAATGGTGTCGTGATGGCGGTTTTTGGAATATCCTCTGGGTTTACCGCAATCTGGTTGTAGGCTTTTACTAGGTCTATTGTAGAGAAGACCTGACAGCCAGATAAATTATGTGAAAAGTCGTGTATGTGTCGGATTGGGTATCTGTCGGGGATTGTTCTCGAGTTTAGCATTCTGTAATCGCCGCATGGACGCCAACCGTTATCTTTTTTTGGAGCAAGATGCAAGGGTGAGGCCCATGGTGAATCGGAGGGTCTGGCTGTGCCAATTGTAAGCATTGATTCAAACTCCTCCTTTGCGATTTTTAACTTATCGGGAGCAAGTCGGCGCGGTGTGCATGATAGTGGTGGTCCCGGTGTTGTGCGTATGTGATGTACAGTATTATGTGTTGGCTTGTGATGTATCCCAGATGGTCGGGTTATGTCTGGGAATTCCCGTAGTATATCATGGTATGTGGTGTCACCAATTCTTACCTTTACCGAAGAGACGATGTCGGACGAACGCGCAGGCAAAGCCGGGGTAACCAGTGTTGTCTCAGCGTCGATGAGGCGCTGGTTTCGAACATCTACTGTTAAATTGTAGTGTGACAGGAAATCTACACCTATTATCGCCTTAGTAACGTCTGCAACAATAAAATTCCACATGTAGTCACGGCGTAAGCCTATATTTAATTTTAATTGTATATAGCCATACGTGTTTATTACACTGCCGTTAGCCGCGCACAATTCGTAGCTTGTCTTAATACGTCGCTCTTTAATAACGGATCTGGGGAACACACACACGTCACTGCCGGTGTCGACGAGAAATTGAGTTTTTGTGGTTTGATCTGTTACGAATAGGCGACCAGAGCCATGGCAGCCGTCGGTCGCTGTCACTGACTGCCGGTCGCGTTTCCCGCGTAGTCACAGGGTTTCATGCACCGAGTAGCTCTGTCTCCAAACTTGAAATGATACCAGCATATAGGGAACCGTCTGTAGTTTGAATTTGAGCGATCAGATGGTGACCGTCCTCGGCTGTCGCTGCGAGATCTGTGTCTTGACCGTGATAACCTGTCCATTTTCGTAGTCAGCGCTTGTACTTGTTTCGTTAGCTCGGCTATCTGATTGGTCATCTGATCGATATTGCTACCTGGTATTGCCCGTGACGTGGACGCTACCTGTGGGTTAGTGGGCACCACGTCATGTATGCGATCTGCCAGTTCAGCTACTTCCTCCAACGATGCTTTAGACTGCGAGGCGATAATAGTTTGCGTACTACTGGGCAATCGGCTGGTCCAGATGGTCCGCAAAAATTCTTCTGGAACATTCGGTCCTGCAAGGTGTCGCAAGTGTCGCAGAAATTGCGACGGCTTCCGGTCACCAAGTTCCTCTTGGGTAAGAAGCTGATGGACTTTCTTCTCCCGCGACGCTGATAACCTCTTCACCAGTTCTGTTTTCAACTTCTCGTATTTGTTTGAGGCTGGTGGGTCGGTGATAATGTCCTCAACTTCGGACGCGTAGATCGGATCGAGACTACCGATAGCGTGATGGTATTTGGTACTGTCGCTGGTTATGCTTGCCAACACAAACTGGCTCTCTAGCTGCGAAAACCAGAGCGCTGGTTTTTCCGCGTAAAACGGGGGTACCCTCACACCGACCCGATGCACGTCGTAGTAACGGTTGGGGTCGCTTGAAGTTTTCGTTACGCCCTCTTGGTTTGCTTGATCTTGACTCATTTTGTGTTCTTTTCGGGGTCACCAATGTGGGGATCTTGTATTGTTCCACGTGCACAATTACAGTTCCGCACAAGCAGGCGGCAAAACAATAGAAGGGGAAAGAGCCAAGTGTAAGCACGGCAGATCAGCAAGCTACTTTATTACGACCGCACGGAAGTAAACAAAAGCTATGGCGTGAGAGGGCAATTGACATGCGCTTCGCGTCGGAGAGGTGTCTCGACTGGCGAGCGGCCGGGGGCCGGGCGATGCCCGCGCGCAGCTTGGACGCCTGCCCCGCGACCGCGCGCGTTCCCCTCAACATTCCAGCGCCTGCGGCGATAAGGAACCGGTCGCCGTGTGGCGCGCTAGCTAGATCGCTAATAGTAGATTATAAAGAGTGTCTGTTTGTTTGTTGAAGTTATTAACATATATTATAAATTTATAAATGTTTGCTGCTGCGACAGGGCACTACGATACCTAATATAAGAACTTATAACTAAACACGTACATGATAAATATTCAATAATTATACATTAAACAGATGTGTGAAGTCCGCCACAACTGATTACGTAGTTCTATTTACTAATACAAGCTTCAAGATTAATACGTATAGCATGAGAACATTGCTTTATCCTACACTGGAACATTAACAGTCATTATAAACTCAAATTCATCATCATCTGCCTAGCCTTTTCCCAACTGTATTGGGGTCGGCTTCCAGTCTAACCGGATGCAGCTGAATACCAGTATTTTACATGGAGTGACTGCCTATCTGACCTCCACAACCCAGTTACTGGGTAATACGATACCCCTTGGTAAGACTGGTTGTCAGACTTTCGGGCTTCTGACGACCCGTAACGACTGTCAAAGATACACGAATGACAGCCGGGACCAACGGCTTAACGTGCTTTCCGAGGCACGGAGGGGTCTTGATGTGTAAAGATGGTCACCCATCCACGGACCAACCGCGACAAGCGTAGCTTAACCTGATCGATCGACCCGTGCGGCTATTATTTCTTAGCCACAAGCCCCCCATTATAAACTCAAATTAAACACTAAAATAAAGACAAAAACCTCCTCTATTCCCATATGCACGAAACTTTCCACTTCAAGAATAAAAACGGTCTGGATCTCAATTACTTTGTCCCCTTTGTTCAACGCCAATCTTCCCCAGTAGCAGAACAAAGGCGCTTCGTCCAGTGGAACTATTGTCTGGTGTATGTGCGATTATTAACCAAAATGTTGGTGGGAATGTGCAACGGTATTATGTTGGAGATTTACATGTGTTTAGGAATGTTGGTTGTGTTTTTGTTATTAAGTGGGGTTGGTTTGTAAAGCCGATATCAGACGCTTTACTCGAGTGAAGGTTCATTTTTGTTTCATTCCACGTTCTCACGACGCAGCCGAAATATAGGAATGAACGGTTTATCCGCTCCTTTTATTTCATTTTGCTATTATTCGGAAATTCAACATCGTTGGATCGGTTCACCAACGAATTCATTTTTCACTTTTGATTCGTTTTGTGTACAGACGTTTCACTTCGAATGAAAGATGCAGAATGAAAGGCAAAACTGAACAATAAGAGAAGCGTTTGGTATCCTGATTTCGGTAATGCAAAGAGTTTTAAATGTGACGTTTGCAGTGGTATACACAAAGAGTCGTAAAAAAAAGTTAATTTCAAAAATCTAAAAACCCGACAACGAAAAAAGTGAACTTTAAAAAAGATAGAAACAAGATAACTTATTTTGTCTCCAAACAATCTCATGCAGTCGGAGGCAATAGGTCTTTATTGTTTTTAAGAAGATGCCTCCGACTGCATGAAAGACTGGCCCGGCCGGTGTCCGGCTACTGGAAAAGGCTAGGCAGATGAGATGATGATTTAAGAAACAGATGAATATCGCTGCTATTCAACACCACAAAACCGAATGACGTTAATCAATCTATCAAGTTTAAGATCTCACTGGTGGATAAGGACCTCAAAACGATAAAAAATACATATAATAATCTTCACTAAAGACCATGAAATCAACTGTTCCATTTTCTTTAGGCTATAACGCCGCCACGCCATGCAACCACATAGAAACTCATGAGGAAATTCACAAACAAAGACCACGGAGGTAACTCATTTTATTTTTGCCCACAGCACGGCAATGCGACGACCTCAAGCGAGACGTCGGTCGGGACGAACACGGCAACCGCCGCGCCCTCCGCTGGCCCCAGCAAGGGTCCGCCACCGGCCGCCAAGTTCCGCCACGGTCTGCTGCAGCTCATGATACACACGATCGATCCCATGCATGACGGTGAGTTAGGTATGCACGCGGCTTCGCCTACACTTTACACCTACGCTAAGTTCGGTTTTGGGTGGTCGATGATAAAGTTATGCATGTAGAACCTCATTTAATTCCCATGCAATTCCTAAAAATATTATTGAATACTCTAATATATTGCGCCTCTTTTTGTGAATCTCAAATAAATCATATTTTGAGGTACTATAAATACTAAATATCCAAGTAACTGCGACCAATTTGGATGCAGCGCGGCACCTATCCTACCATTATCGTATTAATATTATTAACGCGAAAGTTTGTGAGGATTGATGGATGTTTGTTACTCTTTCACGCAAAACGAACTGAAAAGATTTGGATGAAATTTGGCACACAGATAGTTTATAAACTGGATTAACACATAGGATACTTTTTACTCCGATATCCGTACGGGATCGAGACTTATGCGGGTGAAACCGCAGGGCGCTGCTAGCTTCCTATAAAGTTTTCCGCCCGACTATCATGCATACAACCGTCCCGACATTAAGCGTCGAGCAGTTGCCCACTAGACACAACACCCATCTAGTCGGAGGATCAGGAGAAAAGGGAGGATCCATTTTCTATGGAGAATGAAAAGAAAGAAAGAAAATTTGTTTATTCTGCACAAACAAAACGTACATTACAAAAAATAATAAAATAAAAATATAAATGACAAAGTACACACATATAAAGTATCCAAAAGTTTACAATTTTTTTTCTCGTCCATTGCTTGATGTGCGAGCGAGGGACCAGAGACAAATTACGTTGCCTCTATGTGCATATTGCGCTCTGATATGAGTATAGTCTGTGAGAATAGTATATCTAATCAATAGTAATCTGTGGTATTGCGCACAGAACATTACTCTGCATTGTGACACTGTAAAATGATACCAAACAAAACAAAACATAGTTAAACAAAAAAAACCGAATTGAGAAACAGGGTGTAAAGATGAAGATCTTTATACCCGGTTCCTCATACCTCTATAATGACTTTCCAAACCTTACGAAATAAAGAACCTCCCATGAATTAAAAATGACAAATTAATTTGTTTTTTTTTTAGAAATCAAAGTTGACTTAAATGAAGCCTGTGTGGTTTCAAAGTGATTCTCAGAAGTAACGTACAGTAGATCTAAAGCCTCCCAGAATTCTTCTTGTTCAGGGGGCCAACCACCACCTCTTAAAGCAGTATTATTTTAATATTACTTCAGTGTGAGAAAGAGATGAAGCTATACAGGATGTCTAGCTCCACCTCTTTCCCACACTCAAGTAAGGTTACAATAATACTGCGTTAAGAGGTGGTGGTCTAGCTCCTGTTCCTTCCCCTCTCCCATGGTACTTAGAGTCAGCGCAACATGTTTTTTGGCACGAAGTTCTTTATTGCTTGCGGTAGGAGTAATCTGGTAGAAATCGTCACGTAATGAAAAAGCGTTATGCCCGAAAAAGTCCGTTTCAAAGTCTCAAGTTTCAAGTGTCAAAAGTTTTTGTTTTTGTTTTTGCTTTTTAATACAGAGCCATCTAGAATAAGTTTTTAGCTTCTAAAAACTATTAGATGGCTCTGTATTAATACATAATGTACAGCGAATGGGAGTTCGTTCTAACCGAGTGTCCCACGACACCTGCCGACTTTTTTTCCATTTTCTCCATTCCAAACATCTCAGAATTAAAATTTCCAAATTAATTTGGTGGTCTAGAAATCAAAGTTGGCTTAAATGAAGCCTGCTTGGTTTTAAAGTGATCCTGAAAAATATAATTCTATAGTTTTAAAACCCCAGAGTTGTTCTGCATTTGATAATTGTTAATCATTCTTCTAAAACACCTTTAAAAATAAATAGAACAGTATCTTTTGGAAAACAAAGTTTATTTTTTAGAAACATAGCCTTTCTTAAAATTCTATCTCAATATTTTAAACCACTCTATTTAGTTACAAATGTGCATTTTTTTAATTAAATCAGTCAAAAAGTTAAAAGTCCGCCTCTGTACATTTCTGTGTTTGAAGTATTAAATAAATAAATAAAAAATCCACATAAAAATTAACATACCTACATACCTACTAAACTCGACCCCACTCCTAGAAAGAATCAAGTTCCATTTCTCCGATTCTTTACAAAATCCAAACCTAAATACCCACAGCGTTGTATTAAAAACCTAATTTATCATCAATTACCCAAAGTTAACCTCATAACAACTGCCTTACGTGAGCATGTCTCGCCACGCAACCATAGTAATTACAACAACAATCAATTAATTAAAAAAACATTTTCATTCGTGTGTCGCTTGCATTACTCACATAAGTCAGAAAAATAGGTATACCAATATTTTACTAATGGTACAAAAACGGATCCCGACGGCACTTGGTACGAAAACGGATCCAAATTAGGTCAAATAAAGGAGAACGCACATACCTGATGTTACAGAGAGATACGCACTGCGCTTTGCAATCACTAACGCTACAGCTGCTGAAATTTAAAGCTCCTAAAACGTCCAGTGGAGCTCCGAAATGCCCTAAAAGGAGCCCAACATTGCCTTAAACTGCAACTGTTATTTGGGATAAATAAGGAGCTTGTATCGATGCAAAAATAGAATCCCGCTTGATTCGTGTGCTATTAGAAGCACAAGCAGCGATCATACATAACATTGCAATATTGTACGTTTTTATATTAATTGTGTTGTTTTGTGACTGTTCTAGGTATTATATTAACATATTACGATTATTCCCCTGTGCCTACTTATGTTGAAAAAATATTATGAGGTACAATACAAACATACCTTGTGGTAGCGGAAAATCAAACCATAGACAAGTTGCAAGAACATTAAATTCAAACATTGCTAGAAGTGCATAAATATATACCGATAAACAGGAAAATATAGGAACTTTAATAACTAGTACAAGTTTCTATAAGAGTAGAAATCATAAGGATATATCTTAAAATCAAGATTAGCAACTAAAGTCAAGATTTGCGAGAGAAATAAATAAAATTGAAGTGTCTATTTGTAAGTAGAAAGTATATACGGTACTTAAAATGCATGTTTTTGTAATTTTTTGTCCGACTGTCTGTCTGTTTGTTCCGGCTAATCTCCGAAATGGCTGGACCGATTTTGACGGGACTTTCATTGACATATAGCTGATGTTACGTGGAGTAATTTAGGCTACTTTTATTTAAAAAAAAAAAACAATTAGGGTTCCGCGCAAAAGTAATAAAACCCATAAAATTGTGAACAAAAAGTCGGATTTGAAAATTTTGTTCGCATTTGGTAGCCCAATTCTCGAGGATATTTATAGGCTATTTGAAATCACGCTACGACCCTTAGGAGCCGAGCAAAAAGAAAAAAGTCAGACAGAACACTAAGCGAAAACGAAGTATGTAATAAGCGCGGGCGGGCGACGCAACGCGGCGAGTCGGGGGACAAGGGAGTTTTATTAAAATATGGCTGTTATTTTAGTATATTGTGTATCTTACAATTTCCACGCGAACAAAGTCGCGGGGCACAGCTAGTCTTACACTAAAGTCAAGATTTGTGAGAGAAAGATAATTAATTATCTTACACTAAAAAAGTCAAGATTTGCCAGTCTAACACCCAGTTTCTGAATTAAATTATACTTAGAATTAAGGTGAAAGCCTGCGTAATTAAAATAAAACGTAAGGAAGCTCGCGAAGAGCTACACACGTACATAGGAATGTCACCTATGACATTTATTAAGCCGGTAACTTTAGTCCCTATACTTAAGGCGAAAGCGCCAGGTAGCCCGCGAAATTAAAATATTCTTACGTTTTTTGCAATTTGCAGGTCAGCATTGGATTGAATGTTGATTAAAATATGATTCGCGACCGTAACAAATATCTATTTACAGAGTTATAATCATTAAAGTCATCAATACATCTCTCTAAGACCAAGTAATTCTAAGAAGGATTATTTCATGAAATCTTGACATTTGACGATTATACCAACTTAAAAGAAAAAGAAAAATATTTTATTTGGAACACGCATAAGAAATACAACAGTAAAAAGAACATTAAAACTAACAATATCTTAAACACAAATAAAACAAAAGGAAAGAAGAAAAAAAACAAAACAAAGAAGACCTGTGCGAGGCCAAAAACGCTCCTATCTCAGCATGACTGAGAACAACACTTAAGGAGTTGTATTACTGATTCTAATGATTTGCATTTATGTAAAAACATATTTGTTACGGAATCGAGAATCATACTTTAATCAACATACACCCAGACACTGAGCTGCAAATTCCAACAATCGTAAGAAAATTTTAATTTCGCGGCTTCCTTAGCGCTTCCCTCTTAAGGATTAAGATCTTATAAAGCCATTGTAAATTACAACGGCCTCACTAGCATCTATCACATTGATGTATGTAGCCGAGTGTTCCGTGTTTACATAGGCACAGTCTTACAAACCAACCATTAAGTCTGCGTGAGACACATAATTTATACTACAGACTAACCAACGATTTTGCACGCGTGAATCTAGTCTCACTGCGAAACGATATCTGAGTGGGCTTTGTTGTGAATTGTACACAGTTTAAAACCTATACTTAGCTACCTTCTTCTCCCTTTTAGCAATGAATTATATGAGAAAAAATTATTTCTTGATAATTTAACGCAGCTGAAATGGGACTGGGTGGGTCACACCTATAGGATCCATCCAGACAGATGGGCCAAGATCGTCACACAGTGGGTGTCTGAAGACGGATGTCGTCACCGAGACAGGCCTAAAAAACGCTGGCGTGACGATTTGGACTCGTTCCTAACCGATTGGACGGATAAGGCATAAAGAAAATTGGAAAATTATGGAGGAGTCCTTTGCCCAGCAGTGGGACAACATGGATGGGTTAAACGAAAAAAAAAATATTACAGGTAACTTTAGCTTGGTAGTTTAAGTGGCTGGTGTTGGCCCACCATGCTGACTGAGGTTGCTCTGAATGACGACTGGAGTGAGCTAAGAGACTCTGATCGCATGCTCTTCGGATTACGTGGGTTCGATTTCCTAGCGGAACAAAATATAATGTTAGTTGTTTTGGGTCACGATATATGTGTATTTAGGCAAACAATGTTAACCAATAAATGGTCAAAGAGAATATTGCCAAAACCTTGACACGCGAATTATTTATCCCCCGCAAAGTTGGGAATACAGATCGTCAAGTTTTTTTCGTGTATTTCAAAATGATAGATGTTGTCCCTCTTCTTCATCCGTAATAAAGGAGTAAATGTTCTGTTAAAAATCAGAACCTTCAAGTCACCTTCTCCGTCAGTCTACAGTCAATACAGGAATTCTACAGTCACGCATAGTCCGTATCAGCGGAACTAATTACAAATAGCGAACATGTCAGGCTATCTGCCCATCAGTAGGCAAGATTGCCTATCTGCCCATCAGTAGGTAAGATTACCTGTCTAGCACGCAATGTGAGCTACACCGCAGTACGGCAATGTATGTGGGGGATACTTTGTCTTGTTTGTAGGTGAACGCGAAATACGCAGTTGACATGTCTTGTGTCCAAATTGAATTGTTGGGTTGCAGAATATTTGATCCAAGTTTAGATATTTAACGTAACAACATACCATCACGCCTGTATTCCGGAAGCGTTTAGGCAGAGGTACAACATTTCACCAGTTACGTTTTAGTCCCGTGTAACAGGAGGCGAGCCTATTGCCATCAACCGGGCGCAGATGCAGACTCCCGGCTGCTACTGAGAAATTCCAGATTGAAAAACTCAATAACACTTTGCCCGACCCGGGAATCGAAAGGTGGCAATTTGCCGTGGCCTCACGCCCAATCTAGTTCTGGTACTCGCCGAAGCAACCGTGCCCGGTCAGCACCTGAGTGAGCCTATAGGAGATGCACTCCTCTCTTTTCAGCCAGGCTTCCAAGTGCGGCAGGACGGCTTCGACAACGCGTTTGCGCGAAAACTGCGGCTGCTGTAGCCGTTCGCGGCACCGCTCGTACGCGTGTCGCCGTTCCAGCCGCCTGAGCCTTACAATCGCTAATCCTGGTACGCTATCGCTGCTTTGGCACATGGCGCGAATCCAGTTATAAACCCTCGCGTCCAAATCCGCCAAGATGTTCAGCGGCGGAAAGCGTGTCAGGAGTGTTGCCGCCTTAAAAGATACCGTTCGGTATCCACGTGCGATAAACCTGTATACTGGTGACCCCGAACATGAACGTCAGCGCAGCCTTCGTGCCACTACTACAGCGTGACGTCATTATCATCACTTCCTCAAGCTTTCGAGCGGCGAGTCACACAGCCAGCCAGCACCCACGGCTTCAACGGGTATCCTGACCACCAGCATGCAGCGACCGCGCATACCTGGTCATCACCCTCAGCCTCATCAGCAACCTTGGCACAGCACACTGCACTCTCGGCCGGTCAATAAGCAGAGCCCTTCAAACCTCTCCTGGTCGACGCCAGCAGTCAGCCTCAACCCGACGCACTGGAGCATAACGCAGCGCCACCCCGACTCACTGGGAGCATCTCCGCAGACAGTTCCAACTAACCGTGAACTATGCGGCACCCGGTTCCGACTCACTAGAACCTCAACTGGCCCTGGCAAGCATCGCCCACACCAACAACAACCGCATCAACCGTCGAGCAGTAGCCCACCAGACACAACACCCATCTGGTCGGAGGATCCTACCTTTTCTATGGAGGATGAGTGAACTTTACACCCTGTGAACAGGGTGTAAAGTTCACTCATCATCTCTGAAAAGGGAGTATCCTCCGACCAGACGGGTGTTGTGTCTGGTGGGCTACTGCCCGACGACGGTTGATGTCGGGATGTTGTATATATGCTAGTCGCGCGGTAAACTCTGATTGCGCGATGCAGGATTTTGCGTGACGTCAGTGTGACGCGTTCCATTGTGGCGATGTAGATATGCCGCCACATCACTCACCTCCGGAGACCGGAGGTCGATAGTGGGCTGAGTCGTGTATCTTGCGATGCTTGCCAGGGCCAGATGAGGTTCCAGTGAGTCGGAACCGGGTGCCGCATAGTTCGCGGTGAGTCGGAACTGTCTGCGGAGATGCCCCCAGTGAGTAGGGGTGACGCTGCGTTATGCTCCAGTGCGTCGGATGTGGTACAGCGCCGGGTTGAGGCTGACTGCTGGCATCGACCAGGAGAGGTTTGAATGGCTCTGCTTGTTGACCGGCCGAGAGTGCAGTGTGCTGTGCCAAGGTTGCTGATGAGGCTGAGGGTGATGACCAGGTATGCGTGGTCGCTGCATGCTGGTGGTCAGGATACCCGTCGTTTAGCCATTTTCCGCTGGAGATCAACGGGTACCTACATAATAAAGAGTATTCTATCTATCTATAAATAACGTTTATTTAAAAGCGTGTACAAACTTACGTAATGTGTAATGTAATTTAACGTGTAGTGTAACGCGAATTCTGCGTGTGGACGCACTACGAGCATTACATGTATGCCGTCCACACTATTCGCGTTACTTACAATACACATTACACAAGTCTGTACACGCCTTAAGCCGAAAATGTTAAGGGGAAAGCGCCAGGGTAGCCCGCGAAATTCAAATTTTCTTACGTTTTTTGCCATTTGCAGGTCAGTATTAGGTTGTATGTTCATTAAAATATTATAATATAAAAGGATAATATAAAAGGAGCTCGTGGCTAAGTAATAACAGCCGCACGGGCCGATCCATCAGATTAAGCTACGCTTGCCGGGGTTGGTCCGTGGATGGGTGACCATCTTTACATACCGAGACTCCTCCGTGCCTCGGAAAGCACGTTAAGCTGTTGGTCCCGGCTGTCATTCGTAGATCTTTGACAGTCGTTACGGGTCGTCAGAAGACCGAAAGTCTGACAACCAGTCTTACCAAGGGGTATCATATTACCCAGTAACTGGGTTGTGGAGATTTGATAGGCAGTCGCTCCATGTTAAATACTGGTATTCAGCTGCATCCGGTTAGACTGGAAGCCGACCCCAACATAGTTGGGAAAAGGCTAGGCAGCTTGATTGATTGTTCATTAAAATATTATTCGCGACCGTAACAAATATGTATTTACAGAATTATAATCATTAGAATCAGTAATACAATTCCTTAAGTTGAGTTGAGTTGTTCCTGAAATGTTAATATTTCATGAAATAGTCATTCTATAGAATTACTTGGTCTTAGAGAGTTGTATTGATATATACAGTAATAAACATGAAACAGCACCCTAATTGCGTAACACACTATCAATCACGGTCTGAGTGATTTTGAAGCTAATTGCTAATCCATTGCTTCATATGTTCGTAAAATTTGTCTGCTCAACAACGTAAATAACGCAATAAATGTTGTCGAACTGTCAAAATGAAACCGATTCCTAATGTAAGTGTGTTACGCAATTACCCCACAGGAGCAAGGAACTTTATGTAGTGATGAGTTTTAAGGAGAGAGGAAGTGTTTTTTTAACAGAATTTTAAAAGTGGACAATGAGCACGCCTTATCGACACGGACAAGGCATTCCATAACCGCACCGTTAGGGGCAGCTTTAGGCAGCGATTAGATACAAACTCTATATTCGGAACATGCTAGTTAAGTGTACCTACCGAATCAAAGGACCATGTATGGTCAAGTTACCTATTATGCAGGCAGTGAATATATTCATAGCTCATATCATACTATTGTGGTGCCATTGTGACACTTCGTCCTAAATTAAGTTCTCACTACTGCCCAACCCTATACATACAGGTGTTAGTAAAGGCGGAAATAGATTTGTAACACGCGACGCGATTGTGTGACCACATTGTGTAGCACATACTTTTAATCGGTCAATGAGCGTGCTCACAGTTTGAATGTTGAGTTGTAGTATGTTATAAACTCATGTTCCTGTTTAAGTTTAGAAATGAAGAAGGTAAAGAAGATGGCGAAGCTGGCGCATTCGGGTTTTAGTAATTTTAAGTACTAAATGTTTTGTCATTCGGTGAGTACTTGTTGTTACTAAGCCCCGCGTGCGCTCATTCATCCATCAAGAAAAAGAAGATTGATGATTTTCATCGCCTGGATTGAGTAAGTGTTAATTTTAAGATTTTTTAAAATAGTTTTTTACCCGCTTTCTCCACAAACCACATCGTTCTGTGTTCATTTGAAGATGACAGAGACAAAATTCTGTTTTAAATATATCGCTCACCTAGCAGTATAATGACACATCTACTTTATTCTTATTTTACAGAAATGAGGGTCAAAGATTTTACAAATGTTTGAAACGAAGTTATGAGTTCGTTTTACATTTTATCATGGATTTTATGGTTTTAGCAACTAGTATAGACCTTAATAGATAAAACTAACACCGTGCCGATTTACCGCCTTATAAATTATACACTTTTAAACACTTAGGCCGTAAAAACTCAATTTCGCTTTTTTTTTGTAAATGTGCCATTATACTGCTAGGTGAGCGATGTTCAATGCTAAACGTATTTATCGATGTTCCATCGTGTTATACCTAAACAAGTGTGTGTAGATATTGAAATATAATTGTTCCACACACATCTTTCGAGGCTCAAACCGCGCGATGTGTTACAAATCTGTTCGCACCTCTACAAACCGTCCGTTGTTACCGTTTTAGCATACACCTACGCACATTCGCTATACACATAGCATGGGTAGGGTCACCGTCGCCTATCTAATTTTACCCGTACAGTTATTGTTGTCTGGGTTACGTGAATGAGTGGTGGGCTATCAAGGTACCCAGAAATATACTACACACCTATGTATTTTTTTGAAGTTTGGTACATTATGCAGTAGAAAGGTAGATAGTATCTGGTGCAATCGACCGTTTGCAGACATAGTAACTTCAATCCATTGTTGACGATTTAAATGACACCTCGACATTTACACACTTATGAAACACTAGCAGCACCCCGCGGTTTCATCCGCATAAGTCTCGCTCCTTAGGGATATCGGTATAAAACGTATCCTATGTGATAATCCAAGTTATAAACTATCTGTGTGCCAAATTTCATCCAAATCCGTTCAGTAGTTTTTGCGTGAAAGAGTAACAAACATCCTTCTATCCATCCTCACAAACTTTCGCGTTTATAATAGTAGTAGGATTATAAGATTTCATCCAATTTCAGACCTTTTTTTTGGATGGGAAATCATCAAATGACTTCTCCCGCTCTGGGCGGAGTGGGACTTTTACTGACTAAAACCCACCCGTGTTCCTTCAGTGTCATGTGCCGGGGCCACGGTAACTCTTTCGAACATGCCGCGACATCCAATTTCAGACCTAATTCTATCTTTAGTATTTTAGGCTGAGCTTCGACAGAATCAATGAATTAATAGATTTTAGAATAATTTTATAAATACCTAGAACACCATACGAATTATATTGCGGTTTTGAATTTTATTGCATTAAAAACTTTAATATTACCTATATCACATGCACCACCCTACCTTTCTATTAACTAATTAACCTAATAAATCACTTCATTGATAAGACTGACCGTCATCAAACTTGCTTAATATTAACCATAGGTACACACAATTAATGTTTACCAAAGGATAATTTACACTTTCGATAATATTTCCCATCAATTTCGTGGGTCATAAAAGGTCCTTGCTGTACCTGTTTTGGATCTCGTGTCCCCACTTCCGCAGGCTACTGGACTTGTAGGCTTAGGTTCAATCTCCAGGTCAATCTAGGATTTTGGGTTGTAACTATCATCTATACATCAATCAATCTGCAAACTCAAACTCAAAGCATTTATTTCAATTAAACCAATTACAGGCACTTTTGAATTGTCAAAGAGTCAGTCAGTTAGTCAGAAAATTGAAGCTAGTCGCCCATTCCAAAACGTAGATCTCTATGGAGAAGAATGGCAAGAAACTCCATGGACACTCTTTTATATCAAAATGATTACAAAATCCTGGGTACATTGTTCTTGTTGCTTCTATATGTGAGAACAATGTAAAAAACAAATAATTAAAAACAACCCAAAACATAAGATCAAAAATAAGCCCTGGCAGTTAAGAGATGACCAGTCTCCACTGACGGCGCCCGTTCACGAACATGACGCGTGGATCAGCACCATCCAGCTCAACCATTTTGTAGGGAACCGAATGATCCAACACACGCGCCACCATCAGCGAGACATTTAAGTGAGTATGACAAACTCTCAACTGCCATACTCTTTCAAATCAACATACCTACATCATAACATAAAACCCATGGTACTCACATTTACAAAATTGAAAAAATGCTTCTAATTTATACAAAACTATAGTTTGCAATGATTGTATTTAAAAGATTAGTAAACAATAAGGTCATAATGTCAGAAACAAAAGGGACGCATTTCTTCCAAACAAAAAAAAATAATAACAAAGCCCAAGTGGCTGTGGAGCAGGACCAGCATTTAGCCAAGCATTTTTATCTATGATATAATCATTCAACCTATAATATGCTTGTCTACATAGTGTGCGTTTAATGCATGTTTTAAATTGTTTCTCATTTAGTTGAAGAATATCGAGAGGTATTTTATTATAACATTTTACACAGTACCCCATAAAAGAAGTGTGTACCTTAGACAATCTGAAACGTGGTTGATCTAATTTGTTCCTATTTCTAGTGGTAAAATTATGCCGATCACTTATCTTACTAAAAAGATTTAGATTTTTTCTAACATACATAATATTTTCATATATATATTGGCAAGGCACCGTCATGATGTTAATTTTTTTAAACAGTTCCCTTAGAGATTCGCGACTGCGGAGGTTGTAGATGGCTCTGACAGCCCTCTTTTGCAAAATAAAGATAGAATCAATATCTGCAGCCCGTCCCCATAACAAAATACCGTAAGACATGATGCTATGAAAGTAACTAAAATAGACCAGTCTCACGGTATCCACGTTTGTTAATTGGCGGATTTTCCAAACAGCTTAGCCGCCCTGCTAGTGATGTTAAATGAGGACTCCACTGCAGCTTTGAGTCCAGCGTAATTCCCAGGAAAACAGTCTGTTCGACGAATTGTAGTATTTCCTTATTCAATACTACGTGACATTCACTAGGTACTTCTAACATTTGGTAACGTGAATCTTATGCCTGCCCAGCCCTTTCCCAACTATGTTGGGGTCGGCTTCCAGTCTAACCAGATGCAGCGGAATACCAGTATTTTACATGGAGCAACTGCCTATTTGACCTCCACAACCCAGTAACTGGGTAATATGATACCCCTTGGTAAGACTGGTTGTCAGACTTTCGGGCTTCTGACGACTCGTAACGACTGTCCACGAATGACAGCCGGGACCAACGGCTTAACGTGCTTTCCGAGGCACGGAGGGGTCTTGATATGTAAAGATGGTCACCCATCCACGGACCAACCCCGGCAAGCGTAGCTTCACCTGATGGATCGAACCGTGCGGCTGTTATTACTTAGCCACGAGATCTATACATATTCGTATAAATTAAAGTTGCTTTTTCGTGTCTGTCTGTACTGCGTTATTCTACTGAACTGCGCAATTTAGATTCAGTTTCCACCACCATTTAGGCCCACTTGCGCGTTCATGGGTTATCCTAAATTACTTCATTCATCTTGCACTACCAAGAGTTAGAGGTAAACCTAGAGTTGAACTTCTAAATATTTAACCCCATACTAGAGAGCTCGGAACTTCGCTCCAACTGGGTGCCCCACGACACCTCCGCACTTTTTTATTTATTATTATTGTATAACTGGCTGTTGTTCGCGGCTTCGCCCGCGTGGATGTCGATACTTCCCTATTAGAATCGGATTTTGTTCACAATTTCATGTGTTTTAATTATTTTGCGCGGAACCCTAATTATTTTTCAAAAATAAAAGTACCCTTTGTTACTCCTTATAACATCAGCTATCTGCCAGTGAAAGTCCTGTCAAAATCGGTCCAGCCGTTTCAGAGATTTGCCGGAACAAACAGACAGACAGACAACATTTTAAAAAAATGTTTTTTTTTTATTATAAGTACCGTATATATGTACCTTCATATGCACTCAGTAAAAGGTGTTAATTTGACATTACAAACAGACACTTCAATTTCATTTATTTGTATGTTATGTTTTGTTTAGATGTATGGATACACACTGCTACTGATTATATTTGGGCCATGAACCTGAACAGTCCCTGCGTCATCACCAGTGATAGGAATAGGTAGTGCTAATTTGCCTAAACTTCGAGGAAGGAAATAACATAGAGTAGATAATACCTCCTCTAAAATCCCGGAATAATTTTAATGACGTTTAAATCCCGGGATTTAAATACCACGAATTATTTATCGGACTTTATTTGTAGTTACAAATTATTGATTTGAAAAATCATAACATTTTTTAGGGTTACACACACATTTATATCTGTAATTTTT
This sequence comes from Fissipunctia ypsillon, assembly GCA_947568875.1. NCBI lineage: Eukaryota > Metazoa > Arthropoda > Insecta > Lepidoptera > Noctuidae > Fissipunctia > Fissipunctia ypsillon. The sequence continues at coordinate 4,166,525 of OX387659.1, read as the reverse complement.
ATGGTGTACATAGTAAAGAGTATTCTATCTATCTATAAATAAAGTCCAATAAATAATTCGTGCTGTTTAAATCCCGGGATTTAAACGTCATTAAAATTATTCCGGGATTTTAGAGGAGGTATTATCTACTCTATGTTACTTCCTTCCTCGAAGTTTAGGCAAATTAGCACTACCTATTCCTATCACTGGTCATCACCATTTGGTTGAGAACTTGAGATTAAATTTTATGGAATATGCCTAAATCAAATCTGTTCAAAACTTCAAACTGTATTGAAGGTCGTAGGTTCTAGCTTATTAAACTCAAAATGCACCCTCAATTTTACCAATGCAAAACGTTACCTCAAATTATATAAACAATATGATCCTTATGTACAACGAGTATCGTAATCGTAACAGACCCCAAAAATGATCGGTATATACACAGAGCGACGTTGTTGACCCCACCTTGACCGAATAGGCGCTAAGGTATCGATTCAACTGTTTTCGTAGGGCACACAAACACTCGGTGTTGCTAACACTTTGTTCAGCTTAGGTCATTCTACAACACGATGTTCTTTTTACGATGTTTTTTTTCCGGGTCTTTACCCTCTTCATTTAACGATATAGATTTTTTTTATTTTTTTTTTATTTAAGATAGGTTTGCTCTTGACTCTAGTCTAGGTCAGAGATGACAGAGACAAAGTCGACGATGGAGCGAGCTTACCCAGAAGAAGCCTGTTAACTCTCACTTTGAAGAGATCGGGGTTGTATACGTTCGGAAACACAGACGCAGGCAGAGAGTTCCACTCCTGTGCTGTGCGCATCACAAAAGACATTTGGAAACGCTTAGTGCGAATTGGTGGAATATCAACTAGGTAGGGATGGTAACTTGCAGTGCGTCTAGATGCCCGATGGTAGAAGGGGGCAGGCGGAATGAGATCGTGGAGTTCTCGAGCACACTCACCAAAGTACAATCTGTAGAAGACCGACAAGCAGGCAACCTTGCGGCAATTATTAAATTTATTTCTCAGTAGCAGCCCGGAGTCTGGATTTGTGGCCAGTTGATGGCAATAGGCTCGTCCCCTATTAAATACATGGGATTAAACATAACTAGCGAAATGTGGATGTACTATAGGTACACCTCTGCCTAACCCATCAGGGAAACGAGGCGTGATGTTATGTTAAGTTCCTAACTTTAATTATGATAGTGTACATAATAAAGAGTATTATATCTATCTATCTATGAATATCAACTTTCCTCACGACGTCTTCCTTATCAGCATTTTGAAATTATCCCCTGGGTACTTTTTGTTATTTGATACAATCCAGGGAACACTTTAGGTGTGTGCCAAATTTTGTAAATATATCGTCGAGTTTAAGTTTAAAAAGTTTTCATACCTACAAATTACTAAAGCACGCTCCAAATGAAAAACAAAATCGTTCTTTTAAATCAGAAACAACAAAATGTTAAAAATGTTTATTTGATTTGTTTTTAAAGTTGCAGAATCACCCGTCTTATATTCCAATATACCTACAGCTACTGAAAGGTGTATATTATTGTTCCCTGCGCCAATAACTTCTTATTAAACCGATGTCAGAGAAATAAAAACGCTGCTTCGCTGAAAGTAATATCAGTACCTTCTGAAATAATATTGGGAGAATAGAACTGCTGTTTTTATTTTGTATCACTTTATTTTTTAATTAAGTTTGTTAGCAATGCGGTTTGCACATTATTCTGTTTGTAATAAGAGTGGACCATCTTTGTTGTCATGGGAACTGTAGAGCTAATTGCCTTACATAAATTCGTCTATTGATTTAAATATTAGTTTTTTGAAGTTTTAAGCTGCACCATCTAACTGGACCTGCATGTGTGTCATCAATCAATCACTCAATCAACTCAGCCTCCACTAGTGGACATAGGTATCTCTCAGACTGCGCCACAAGATCCTGTCTTCCACTTTCCGCATCCAGTCTGTCTCAGCCACGTTTTTAAGATCGTCGATCCATGTAACTGGGGGGTGACCCACACTACGCTTGCCGATACGCGGTCTCCACTCCAGAACTCGTCTTCTCCGCCGGCCATCGATCCTTCGACAAACATGGTGGTCTGGCCATGTGCCACTGCGACTTTAGCTTGCATACTCTGCAAGCTATGTCGGTAAACCCGGTTCTTTTCCGGATAATTTCACTTCTGATTTTATCCTTCAAAGAAACTCCGAGCACAGCCCGCTTACGGAGCGCGCTGAGTGACCTTGAATACATAGTTGTTATATATAGTTTGGTATAGCGACAGGAATAATAACACAGCACAGATATTTCAGAAGCTATCTATGTATAAGGGTGAAGCCAGACGAGCGTTATTTTTTGAGTTGTGAGTCGCGTAATTTCTGCTACGTTCGGTTTCATACAAAAATCCTGTTTCGTTCGCACGGCGACGCAAAATGAGTTGTCTGCCGACTCACGCGCACAATCCCGGCTGAATTGAGTTCGCGGCGAGAGGAGGGCGAAAGAATCGACATCGACAGTCAATCACGGAACGCGTGGGAGTCAATACGTTAATTTCTTTGTCACAATGTTTGTAGACACGGAAAAATTGATAATTGAAGTCGAACAACGGCCTTGTCTGTGGAATTTATCAGAAAAGTCGTATAGTGACAAGTTTTTAAAACAGAGGGCATGGCAAGAGGTTGCAGAAAATAGTTTCGAAGATTGGAACAATTTCACTAATGAGGAGAAAAGTAACAACTGTCCATTGCACTACACGAACACCCAGTACAAGCATTGAAAAGCAACTGAATAAATTACGCTCGTCTGGCGGCCCAACAGAATTTCTGCCGAGCAGAAATTACGCGACTGAAATTAAGCGACTCACAACTCAAAAAATTACGCTCATCTGGCTTCACCCTTACTCAAATGCCTCTCAAATGTAATGTCCCACAGATATTCCTAGTTACGCGTAATTGTAAGCTGAGCTCATTCCTAATAGGTCTAAGATTATAGTGAGGCCCGATCCACAGCTGTGGTCGTACGCGATAAGCTAACGACCTATAAATACTAAGTGCACTATTTGTGGTCATTTGTGGTCTTAGGTCCATAAGTTACGGTTTCCAGTTGAACATTTCGAACAGAATCGAATGGGGAATATAAACCACATCATCAATTTGTTTAAAAGTGTTAAATCGTTTGGAAGTCGTCGTGCTAAAAATTAAATACTGGCTGGTTTTACATATTGTTAGAATACTTGAATAATACAGATTATCGAAAAGGATTAGAATGACACTAATAACTAATTAAGTACATGAACATTGAACATTGTAAATGTGAGCACTATGTAAGTCATCTATTTTTTTTTCCTTCTCGGTTAGTTTTAATGATGGTCTGGCATTTTGAGTACTTTATGCGGCCTACCCAAATGTCCTCTCTGTGGTATTGTTCGTCGAGTCGTTGAGCTCCTTAAGTCCTGAGTTGAGCTACACGATTACTGACTAATGCTTGCACTGACTGGACAAGTCCACTCAAATTTGTGTGGTTCTTTCCTCAAAATACCATTTCAGACACGGATCTACAGGTCCTCACATGATTTGACCAAGATTATGTCTGGACTTTAAAAGAGACTTTGACCCCTGAGTTTGTTTTGCCATTTCTTCTCAGGGGTAGTCAGATAGGAAATGTCGACTCCAACTAGCTTAAAAAAAAATATGATGTGGAAAAGTGGTTCCGATATCCTATTTACAGAATAAACAATTTCATTTCATTTCATTATCAAATTACATTGAAAATACGTGATGCTACTTTCCCGCGAAAAAGTATTCTCTCCCAGCATCTCCAATTATGACGTTTCAATATTTCAAACAGGCAAAGGTATTGAAATCATTCTGCCAAGTGTATTATAACCTTTGGCTGATATAAAGGCCTTTGTAATGCTTAGTGTACACAAGATATATATAGGACCTATTTTATTTATTTATTTATTTATTTAATAGTTTATGTACACACATATAAACAAACAAGAAGAAAGGAACAGAAAAATACGTACAAAGGTGATGCTTATTTCTAAAGAAATCTCTTCCAGCATACCTGCGATAGGAAAGTAGATAAAGAGATTTTACTTAGGTTTCTAAAATTATTATTATTCCTATCAAGATTCATCTTTCATCCTACTATTAATAAAGAATCCTAAGACTTCTTTAACTTTTCCGAAGCCCTTAAGCCCTCTGACACTTTAAAATTCCCCTGTCGAAGTGCTGATAAGCCGGCCAAAGAAGTGTCTCCCCCCTATTGACAGGGGATGATGTAGGTTGATAAATATACGCATAAGTAAGCAGTTTTCGTAGCTTTAGCTTGGGAAGCGGTAAAAGTCGCGTCGCATGACACATAATCGTTCTGGGTACGCCGGTTACCGAAACTTGGCGACAGCTTTTTTATCTCTTCCTTTAACATAAATTATTAACCTATATGTTCCCGCTGGTGGGTCACAGGCTCCCCTCTGTGAGTCTAGCTATAGAAGCATATATTAAGTATATTATTAATAAGTTAAGGGGGAAGCGCCAAGGTAGCCCGCGAAATTCAAATTTTCTTACGATTTTTGCAATTTGCTGGTCAGTATTAAGTTATAGGTTGATTAAAATATGATTCGCGGCCGTAACAAATATGTATTTACAGAATTATAATCATTAAAGTCATCAACGCAACTCTCTAAGACCAAGTAAACCCCAAGAATTACTATTTCATGAAATCTTGACATTTGGGGATTATACTAACTTAACAAGTTTTATTACTGATTGTAATGATTATAATTCTGTAAATACATATTTGTTACGACCGCGAATCATATTTTCATCAACGTACAACTTAACACTGACAAGCAAATTGCAAAAAACGTAAGAAAATTTGAATTTCGCGGGCTACCTTAGCGCTTCCCCCTTAAGATTCTGTTTTTTTAACACAAAATCTTTATTATAGTAGGTCCCACTGAATACTGGTTACCTACAAGAGTATAATAGATGATATATCGCAGACAATTTGCTAGTATTTGTCACTTGACGTTTCCTGATGGTTGACATTCCGTGGTAGGGGTAGTAACGCATAGGTATATTACTAATTCCATGGGTTACGCCTATGACTGCTAGTCACGATTAATTGCTGCAATTTCTTATCTGTGGGCAGGAAATAAACATATAAAACTGATCCTTATTTTCGGTTTACATTTATGCATAAGTGAGTATGGTTTCTGATAAACGTTTTGCTTTATTTCCTTAGTTTTTACTGTAAAGGCAAACTTGTCTTCTCCAGTGAGATTTCCTCCAAAAAGACATGATCTAGTGTTGTTTTTTATTTGGACGACATTATTACGAGCAACTAAATCAGAAGCTTCTACAACATCCACTACATCGTCTGCATCATCTACTACCATCCGCTCGTCTTCTATGAACGCTACCACGTACTTTAGCTAAGCGTTATTCCTGTCACTGACGTGCGACTGTCAAACTACAAAGTGACAGTTATAGACGGGAGTATGTCAAACTCAAAGCACGAGTTAAGTAACACTTCAAAAGCAAGCAATATTTAAGTGCAAAAATCTACTTCCCATAATATCAAAATGCAGCGATTAAACTTTAGGAGCACTGAAACTAGGTGGAACTACAGCATACATTTTGCTTGTTGATGAAAATAGGTCAAACAGAAGTACAATGTGCACTAGTTCTCCTCTCGACTAGTTAGGACATGCTGCAGATAGAATGAGATTATTCCGTGAACAGTTCGTAACTTTATTAAACTCGGCCGCAAATGTATTGTATGAAGATGCGACCGCGGCCTATTGTTGGTGTTTCAAGATCCGGAATAGTTTTGCTGTGTCGAGCAACTACGTTGAATTGAAATATTATTGGATTTCTCTTGACCTACGATTTTCATTATATTAGGTGATTTGTATAATTTTAGGTACTGCCTGTGTAAGGTTGCTATTAAAACAGTTTAGATATATAATAAAGTACCCTTTATTTTTACACTATAATAAATTACAATTATATTAAGCTTCCGAGGTTTGCCTTTCAATGCTACATCAACTTGAGTGTTTTTAATATCTCCAAAAAGGTCTCCATACTAAGGTATAAATAAAAATGGTATAAGCAACATTGTTTTATTAAAGACAGGTTTATTTCATCGAACGTCTTTAAAACCCATTACAGAATCCGCTCAAGATGACCATGATTATTATAGTTTTAAGCTTTTCACAACTCTCGAGATCATAGGGTCGACTTTTGCTAGGCATATGAGGGGTCGAAGCCAACTCGCAGAAATCCGTTAGACTACCTATATAAGTAAAGGAAATGAAGCAACAACCGACATTATACATTATTATTAATACATATTATTTTTATGTCTTTGATATTTCTCGGCACCCTAGGGTCCCGGACCTTTGGAAGGCATATGAGGGGCCGAAGCCAACTCTCAGAGGCCCGTCAGACGCTTTCAATGGAAATGAGGCACCAACTGACGATTATCGCTGTACGCACTATGCAAGCGCACCCAGAGACAGCTCCCGGTTGGTGTAGGACTATTGGAGGATATGGAAACAAAAAAAAAATATTGGGCTATGGATTTGGATGACTAAAGTGGACTGGTTATCTAAAACTATGGACACGGACTATGGCCCCTGCCTGACCAATGTTTGATAAATACAATACAAGGATAAAATGGCAGGGGGCGACTTGCACACTCAATAATGGGCTCCCGGAAACGGTCGCTAGCACATAGTGTCGTAGCGACAAGGGGGCAACATGTCTTGAGGTGCTTAAGAGAAGTGGAGTGGTATTCCACAGCTATCAGGACAATCTCGGAAGTACGGTCACGATCCCTACCAGCATCTTACTGGAATATTTCCTTCCTCCGAGCACGTTTGCTCTTGCGAATCTCTACTCAAGCCAGCTAATAAAGACAAGGTGGGAGGTCAGTTTTCGTCAGTGTTCACTCCAGCCGGCCAATAAAGGCAAGCCAGAGGTGAGGAACATGACTTCTCCCGGGAGATAGGGTGCGTGGGGTCGCTACTGCCCAGCAGCTGGCCACATGCTGCCCTACGGGTTTCTGTATCTCTCTTGGTCTGGCTCCTCACCCTAGACCGGCAAAGTAAACTCTACCTGCACAGACCTAGAGTTCGGAGCGCGCAAGCCCCACCATGACGTCAACATAGAGATATGGCGATGGGGTTATTATTTTTTTTTTTTTTCTCGGGACCCTAGGGTCCCGGACCTTTGGAAGGCATATGAGGGGCCGAAGCCAACTCGCAGAGGCCCGTTAGACGCTTTCAATGGAAATGAGGCTCCAACCGACGATTATCCCTGTGCGTACTATGCAAGTGCACCCAAGGACAACCCCCGGTTGGTGTAGGACTATTGCAGGATATAGAGACAAAAAAAAATTGGGCTATGGGTTTGGATGGCTAAAGTGGACTGGTTATCTAAAACTATGGAAAGACTATGGCCCCTGCCTGACCAATGTTTGATAAATACAATACACGGATAAAATGGCAGGGGGTGACTTGCACACTCAACAATGGGCTCCCGGAAACGGTCGCTAGCACATAGTGTCGTAGCGACAAGGGGGTAACATGTCTTGAGGTGCTTAAGAGGAGTGGAGAGGTATTCCACGGCTATCAGGACAATCCCGGAAGTACGGTCAAGATCCCTACCAGCATCTTACTGAACTACTTCCTTCCTCCGAGCACGTTTGCTCTTGCGAATCTCTACTCAAGCCAGCCAATAAAGGCAAGAATGAGGTGGGAGGTCAGTTCTCGTCAGTGTTCACTCCAGCCGCTCAATAAAGGCAAGCCAGAGATGAGGAACATGACTTCTCCCAGGAGATAGGGTGCGTGGGGTCGCTACTGCCCAGCAGCTGGCAACATGCTGCCCTACGGGTTTCTGTATCTCTCTTGGTCTGGCTCCTCACCCTAGACCGGCAAAGTAAACTCTACCTGCACAGACCTAGAGTTCAGAGCGCGCAAGCCCCATCACGACGTCAACATAGAGATACGGCGATGGGGTTATTATTATTATTATTAGCCTTTGTCCCACTGCAGGGCAAAGGCCTCCCTTTCTCCTTTCCACTCCTTTCTGTCTTGAGCTAGTGTAGACCAATCCTATCTGTAGGCGTCAAGCTCGTCTCATGATTAAAAAAAAAAACTTTTCCAAACAATTTTTCTTTCTTTCTTTCTTTTTTACTAACCACTAATCCAATCCTTTTTACTATTGTCCTCAGGCAAAGTCGACGAGAAAGCGACGCAGTTACATGCGATAGCGTCTCTCAAAGTGTTGCTGGAGGCGACGCGGCCCACAGCTGGGGGTGCCGGCGCAGTAGCGGCGCGGCATTCCGCTGCGGCTGCGCAGGCCAAGGAGACGCCTCTCGATCTGCCCAATGGCGGGATCGGGGATGTCCAGTTAGATGCTATAGAAGAGGTAAGAACTTATTTATGTAATTGAAAAATTTACCTAGGATTTTCTTGCCCATTCGTCTCCAGATTTAAAAAAAAACGTGGAGAAAAGTCCGAGTTTTTTGGCGTGAGTACATAGCACATGACCGCACCACTTCGCTGCTTTCGTTTGTTCAACCATGCGCCGAACACCCTGTATTTATAAACCTACCCGCCTACCTGTCTATTCAGATTTTGATTGATTTTTTTGTGCTGGTGAGATTGTGGGGTGTGTTTAACGTGTGTTCGAATGTAATGTAAGAATTAAGAATTTTGACAATGTACTTTTCTACTCTTTTCATTGACGCAATCTTGTTACCTATATGATTGTAGTGCTACAGCTCTACTGTTGTTGTACTGCAGATAATATTGTGGTGCTATGGTGTTTTTAATATATGTATTTGTTTGTGTATTAAATTGATTGTAATGTATTTTTAAAGTGTCAGGTTTTCCCATCGTTTTCATTCCAGATTTATCACCATCAACGTTCACCGTATCATCAGATATAATCATTAATTCTTCATGTGTCACTTAAATGTCTAGCTGATGGTGGCGCGTGTGTTGGATCATTCGGTTCCCTACAAAATGGTTGAGCTGGATGGTGCTAATCCACGCGTCATGTTCGTGAACGGGCGCCGTCAGTGGAGACTGATCATCTCTTAACGGCCAGGGCTTATTTTCAAACTTATATTTGGAATTGTTTTTAATTATTTATTTTTTACATTGTTCTCACATATAGAAGCAACAAGAACAATGTACCCAGGGGTTTGTAATAATTTTGATTTAAAAGAGTGTCCATGGAGTTTCTTGCCCATTCTTCTCCATAGAGATCTACGTTTTGGAATGGGCGACTAGCTTCAATTTTCTGACTAACTGACTGACTCTTTGACAATTCAAAAGTGCCTGTAATTGGTTTAATTGAAATGAATGCTTTGAGTTTGAGTTTTGAGTTCATATATTGGAAAGTTTATCGGTTTCATGTGTACATTTTTATGTTATTATTTATTACTTACGATTTAATGTATTTTATCTGACGTAATATTATAAACGGTATTTCATTGTTGTGACCCTGTGTTGCTTCCTTAGTCGATAGGATTGCCGAGGACTGAACCGAGTTGTCACCGACAGTGATTGACGATAGTTATTTTTCCTTTGTTCATAGACTTTCCATTACCTCTGTAGCCAAAAATATTACAATACCAAAATATGTTCCCAAATCATTGCACCAAGATGAGACTTAGTTCTGAAAATCCCAAACAGAAAACTAGGAAAATCGTGCCCAAAATCCTGTCATATCAAGATAAACGCTACCATTGTTCGATCTAAGAGATTTATAGACTGAGCAAGTCCGTCTCTCATTGTGTGGAACGCGGCAAATGATTAATTGACTCCACGACCTGAATCATGCTCCCCGTAATCTGCTCAGCCTCTGGACTTTTTGTGGCCACCAAATCCAATTTTTTGGTCACTTAACAGATTTCTGTTGTTGACCCCGTAAATGTAATGTGCGAACGTGATAGATGGCGCGCGGCGTGATGGCAAGGGAGGGGTGTTGTTTTTGTTGCATGGATGTACAAACAAATTGAGGGGCTCGTGGCTAAGTAACAGCCGCACGGGACGATCGTTCAGGTTAAGCTACGCATGCCGTGGTTGGTTCGTAGATGGTTGGTTCGAGAACCATCCGTGTCTTGGAAAGCACGTTAAGCCGTTGGTCCCGGCTGTTATTCGTGGATCTGTGATAGTCGTTACGGGTCGTCAGAAGCCCGAAAGTCTGACAACCAGTCTTACCAAGGGGTATCGTATTACCCAGTAACTTGGTTGTGGAAGTCGTATAGGCAGTCGCTCCATGTAAAATATTGGTATTCAGCTGCATCCGGTTAGGCTGGAAGCCGACCCCAACATAGCTGGGAAATAGACACAGGTCCAGGAGCTGGGACATCACGCACTTAGTCACCCCACTTACTCGACCTTGTGTTCCTATTTCACAAAACGAGCGAAGAGGTAATGACTAGGCGGTGTGCTCTCGACGAAGAACCATCACTCCATCTAAGGCTTACCATACATGACCAGTTTGAGTGCGCACGTTTGCCTGAAGTTCACCTGTCCGAAGCACGCTTGCCCGAATGATCACTTGACGGACTAAATCTTGAATAAAAGTCCGATTTTCTGAAAAAATGGTTATCCGATGAACAAATGATAAATAGCAAGCCTATTCATCGACAGTCGTTGTTTCGGTGAAACTTTTGTCGGTGGATCGTACTTTCGTTCAAGAGTTAATCTGTCAACTGATCTTTTGGGCAATAGTTCTTCGGAGAAATGAACGTCGGGCAAACGTGAGCATTCGATCCGTTCTATCATCAGGTTCGCCTCGTTTCACCAAAATCCTCAAAGAGCAAATCATTTCGTTTCATAACACACGACCGCATCCGACCAGCTAAAATCCAGGATCTCAGGTTTAAATGGGTATGGCTTTCACCTTGTATAACCATACAGTATAGGTAACTTTTTGATAAACCTTGAATGATTATAATGTATTTCAGGCTGGTGTTGGTTGGAGTGTGTCTTCTCACTGAGTAACCCCCACTCTCTCGTTCTTGTGTTGCCATTTCACAAAAAGGAGCTAATGGGGATTATTCGGCTGGGTACCTACCGTCGACTGACGCGGCTGGATGGTTTTCCCTGAAATAATTTACTGGTATAAAGAATACTTTACAGAACTTTTGACTAGACATTGTTTAAACCTTCGTTTCAGCCTGTTCGTCGGAAGATTTCATAATACTCATTCTTCATAGAATAAGTATCATGACATTTGGTGTCGCAATCCATCGACGTTTTCTACATGAAGCGGACATAAGCCTCCATTTTTAGGTTTTTTTTTTTAACTGTAACGCTGGTGTTATATTTCATAGCATCTAAGTGTATCCACTAGTTTCCGTTCAGTCAGTTTTTCAATTCACTGGAAAAATCTGACAAAATGACCTAGTAATCTGACTAGTTCCCTTTTAATATAGAATTATATCCCCTTTTAAACGTTGGCGAAGTACTGTGTCACTATGAAAAACAGTCCATCGTGACATTATGAGTTTGGTGAAATTGGGTCTCAATGTTTCGACAATCGCATATGGTTTATTTTATTGTCTTTCATTTCAAACGATCTCTCTTCCATACATTCCCTTATTCCATTCATAAATTTCACTAACTTTTTCCAAATTTTACCAATATTGTTTCATTTTCAAGGCTTTTACAAGGCTCAAGAAAATAGGTGGCTTGTTCAGATGTCAATTTATACGTTTTTATAATAAACTTCCAAACCCCGTTCAAGATCTGAGCCTTAATAAATTCAAATCATTTATTAAACGTAAGTTGTGCCAGAAAGCCTTTTATACTGTTAAAGATTACATTGATGACAAAAAGGCGTGGGATTGAGCTGCTCCAATTTTTTTTTTTTTTTTTAATATACATACTGATTTTTTTTTGTTCTTTTCTTTTTGCTAATTTTTTTTCTTATATACACATTGTCATTGATGAATTTTATATATACAATGACATGAATATTTACTTTGTAAAATGTTATATTATTTTAATTACTGTGAATGTGAAGACTATGTGGGTCCTTGTTTTTTTTTTCTCTCAGCTTTAATCATAGTTTGCCAGTTTGAGTAAATTATGCGGCCTACCCAAATGTCCTTTCTTTGCTATTGTTCGTCGAATCGTTGAGCTCCTTAACTTTTATGTTGAGCTGTACGATTACTGACAGATGCTTGCATTGACTAGACCGGTCCACTCAATCTGTGTGGTTCTTTCCTCAAAAGACCATTTCAGACACCAACCTACATGGTCTTCACATGATCTGATCAAGATTGTCTGGACTTTAAAAGAGACTGTGACCTCTGAGTTTGTTTCGGCCTTTCTTCTCAGAGTAGTCAAATAGCAAACGCCGGCCTCATCTAGTTTAAAAAAAAATGTTTGACGTGTAAAAGTGTTTTTATAAACCTACTTACAGAAATAAAATCATTTATCATTTATCATTTCTCTTCGAAAATTTTAACAGTTATTAATAATTTAACTTTGCTATCATAGTTGTAACTTTATTGTGCATGACATCTCCTACAGATGAAGGAATACACTTACTTAATACCTGATGTTGCCCTTTATGTATATATCATGTAGATATTGTGTATGTCTTTTGTTGGAGATCCTAAATAAATAACATACATTTCCCATGCCAGCTTACGTCTGACAGTTCGGATTTAAATCAAAATGGGACACAATACATCCCTGATCCCCGAATAAAAAACATTCTTCTTTTGTTTTTTTATCATATCGACATTGACGGGAGACGGGAATTACCTATGTAGCCAGGATTATAGGCATCCAGTCACTTTGGAGTCGATAAAATTTTAATGTTGCTTACTATGTGCAATAATAATATTTATCTGAGAGTTTTTCATGTTGATATTTGAATATTTTCTGACCAAAAAAAAATATTTTCTTGAAAATCTGGCCCTCTGAAACTCACGCCGTCTTCCCATGGGGGTAGGCAGAAACTACAGAACGCCAGCTGCTACGCTCCTTACATACTCCTTTTGCCTCGTTTACATTCATACATCTGGTCACACACACACGCCGGTGGCGAGTACTACGCACCTGACCTTTCTGAAGAACATCACCAATAAGATCACTATGTCTTCCTAGGGCGTCCCCTCCCGGCGTTTCCACTCTCATCTGCCGTGTAAATACCTTTTGTTAGTCGATTTTCATTCATCCTCTCTACATGACCAAACCATCTCAGCATACTCTTTTCAATTTTTGTTACTACATCTTCCTCCTTCCATCTTCTTTTTCTTTCTTCTTGATACTAAATACTAATTTAAACCTTTCTTTATTTCTATTAAAAGACGGAACTTCGGTAGTTCATTAATTTAACTTAGTCTGGTACAGGCAATAAACGTTTTGGTAAAAACCAATTATTGTTATGTTAATTAAATATTTTTGGTCAGAACTTCACGTAGACCGGTCAATTCTCATGAAACTGAGTCGTTAATCACACATTACAGCCTCCGTCCGTTTCATTCACCAAAACGCCTCTATCTTCATGTAAAACTTTTCCTTTTATCTGTTCGCCTGTGTAAAGGTTTATGAGTGGGTCCTCATAATAGAATGCCAAAATTGGGTCCTCGTAATAGTTCCAACCCTTTGTAGTTAAATTTATTGTGTTTTAACCTTGGACGGAACTGTTTCACGCCTTACCGCTTAACTTTGAAATAGTTTTCTTTCATCGGGCTAGAATTATGAGCTATTTTGGTACATTTCTTGTCTCATCTACAATGTCTACATTCCAACTGCCTGAAGTGGTTATTTTAAACTATGCAGAATTATAATGTTTATTGTAGCTGGTGTGTAAATGCCTTATTATTTGTTCTCACGTTCCTGATATTCAATGTAGACAAACATACAGTCGTTTATATGTATATCTGTATTTTAACCCAATTGTGTGGCTCGTAATTTCAGCTCAGACGATCTCTGTACCTACTATATATATCTATACAAGGTGTAATATAATTAACGCACAACCTCTTAAGGGGTCATTGTACTCATCATTATGAACAACTTTTACTATGGGATCAAACCTGAAATCGCAAAAAAAATCAGCTGCTCCCTACATTTATGTTCGCATAACTCATCAAAATGTAGGGAACAGATGATTTCTTTTTCGCGATTTCAGGGTTGGTAAAAGTTATTCATAATGATGAGTACAATGCCCCCTTAAGAGGTTGTGCGTTAATTATGTTACATCTTGTATACAATGTGGATCTGGACGTACGACACTAAATTAAAACGAGCACAGTACTAGTCCATCGAAACATTTTAAAATACGAAGATCAGTAGTTAATGGAAAATTCAAAAATTGCAGTTTTCAAACAAAATAAATAGCAGAATCAACTGCATAAAAAGTAAACACGCTTTATCGACGAAAAGTTACTGACTAACGATGCAGTACGGGGTGCGGGATGCGGCGGCGGCAATGTTTACCTATTATTACGGACTCAAATCTATTATACATCATGTTGAAAAATAATAAAATGATAAATAATTTCCTGTGGCTAAAGTATTCATTGGATTTGATTGATTATTTGTGTACGGGTATGATTCTTTTTACGTGGTTTAAAGGAATGTCAATCGTCCTGTTCCACCTTGTATGTGACGTGTCTCTTAACAGGTTTTCACAAAACAAATGAGTTACTAGATCCTCATAATGCTCTTCTTGTTGCAGATTGGGGACCTGGACGAGGACACGACTCCGCTAGACATGTCGTGGCCGTCAGGTTTCCGCAAGCGAATAACATACTTGTTAGTCGCACCAATTGTCTTCCCGCTCTGGATGACCCTGCCAGACACTAGAACGCCGAAGGGTGAATATTGCATTGATGATTTCTGCATCATCACCATCTCTATCATCATCCTTCAATTCATTTGGGGTTAACGCTCCTTGCCTTCTATTACCATAGGTACATCTCTTTTCAATCATCATCATCATCATTGTCATCCTCCAATTCACTTGGGTTGGCGCAACCTGGCTTCTGTTCCCATACATCTTCATCAGCCACCATCTCAGTTTTCAACCTATTTCTAGCCATGTCATCGTTTACACAATCCAAGATTCCTCTTTTCCTCCTTATCTCAACTTTGGGGTCGACACAGCTCGTCTTCTTCTTCCACACATATCAATCAGCCGTCATCTTAGTATTCACCCTCATTGGAGCCATATCATCTTACACAAAACTTTCTATTGTTTCTTTGTTCTTCATCTATTTTTATAGTCAACTAGCGACACGCCCTGGCTTCGCACGAGCTATCTATAGCCAGATGACTTGTGGTGGATGATTGAAATATAATACTATCTTGAATTCATGCAAGCCTAGTACTTTTTGTTAGGTTAGTGTTCAGAAAAAATATGACACAAAATAACCGAAAAGCCAAAAAAAAATCTGTTGATCCGATCGCTACCAAACTTCATAGGATCATCTGCTGGGCTAATCTGAAGATTGCCTGTAAATTTCATAAAAGTCGCTTCAGCCGTTTTGGATTGCATGCATCCATTTATATACGATATAGATAGATTAGTCATCCGCATATTAACACTCAAGATTTTTCGTGTTTTTATTTCAGCATCATCATTTGAAATCGTTGTCGTTTTATTTTATATGCTTCAGACGTAGTACTATTAAATGTTAAAGCTACCACTTTTCTGTTGCGAAAAGAGATGTTAATATTCGTCTTGTTTATCTCCATGTCTTTCTTGCATTTAAACAGGGTTCTCTTGCGATTTAAACATGGGTCTAACGAGTCATACTCATTGCACAGAGCACGGAGAGGTCTTGGCGGCCGACGTTGGTGCTGTAATTCCGTGCATTGTGTACTTACATCATTCAACCTTTTTTAACAACTCTATTTTCTTTTCCAGGGAAAAGATTTTTCCCTGTAACATTTATAGGGTCAATAGTTTGGATAGCTTTCTTCTCGTACCTGATGGTGTGGTGGGCGAACGTGGCGGGGGCGACGGCCCACGTGCCCCCCGAGGTGATGGGGCTGACGCTCCTGGCCGCGGGGACTTCGGTGCCTGACCTCATCACGTCCGTTATCGTCGCTCGAAAGGGGTTCGGAGACATGGCGGTGTCCAGCTCAGTCGGCAGCAATATTTTTGATGTTACTGTTGGGTGAGTGTATTTTTAATAGTGATAGGTAACTCAGCACATGTGCTAGCACAGTTGTAGCTGCTCACTTGGATAAAAAGAGTCACTCACTCTTTTTATTTTGATGTGTTAGCACACACCACAGATTAGCTACACAAAACTTTTTGCAAGTCTATTTACGATTCTAAGCAAAGGAGTAATGGTCTATATTTAATTACCGTATTTTGCTTTCGTTTGACGACGTCACGTAACCATTCTCATTTCTCTTTCCCTCATCAACACTCGTGCGAGCTGTGTGACGCGTTTAACCGATTAGTCACCGCGTGTGCCTACTCTACTGCCGTGTCGCCACTACACACCACACTCACGACTCACTTACCTTACACACTCACAGCACTGACAGCACGTGTGTACTCACAGGCCATCGCAGCCTCGCGGCTTCGCCTAGTAGTAGTAGTGTGCTAGCACAGTGTGCTAGCACACTTTGTCAAAAGAGTGCCTCGCACGATCCTCATTTTAAAAGAGTGTGCTACCCATCTCTAATTTTTAATATTGTTATTGTCTGTTTTATAAGTGTTGGGAAAGTATTCTAAAATGTGTTAGGTTCGGAGAACCGTGCAGTTTGAAAGCTAGGGGGCGAAGTCTTTGCTCAAGAGTGAGGTTTTGTAACAATGTAAAATAGATCGACGGGGTATTTTCAGAACATGGCATAGAAAAGGAAATAATTAATAGAAAAAAAAATACGGCTGCAATCTAAACAAATTCTTCAGATTTGCTCGGTTTAACACATCTAGGTAACCTTAACAATAAAACTAGTTTCGTTTCTAGAGAATACTCAAATTTATATTCATCTAAAATAAAGTCAAAACAAAACCGCAAACCAGAACATATGACATTAAATTAAACATATTTCAGTATAACACCGCACCAAAAACTTCGAAATCCCTATTTTGCAGCACTGCAGTTCTTCGCCCCAAGAGAAATAGAAACTATGTGGCAAATGTTGTTAGAGCTATTGCAGCTGAAACTGATATTTTAGCAGCCGGTATTCCCCTCCTGTCGAATACTTTACCGGAGGCATTCCTTAGTGAAACTTCAGCATAGTTTGTTCCAATTTTTGGTAACGTTGAGAGTTACAACTTTTTATTAGAAGCAAAGACAACTCTTGTTTTAATCCATACTCCTTAATACTCATATTATAAATACGAAAGTAATTCTGTCTGTCTATTTGTTACCTTTTCGCGCCTTAACGGCTAAATGAATTTGTGTTAATAGGATTTTATCCCGGTAGTACGTTCCCGTGGGATGATTTCCGACCTCAATGAGGGCGAAGCGACGGACAAAAGCTAGTTTAATAAACGAATTTCCGCTTTTTTTTACTTACCAAGTGGGAGCCATTTTAATTTTGAGTCTGTGGTAGTGTCCATTAAAGTTTCTACACTTCCAACTTGATTTCGCAGAACTGTGTCGACCGTTTTTACTGACAACTGTAGTGTCCCAACTTTAGTTTCATCAGACTTTTCATTTGCGATGATAGCGGTCATATTCAAACGTTGTCTGTAAAAAATTCAACTCGTTAGGTAATACGGTTAAAATACCTAACTTGAAAGTTAAAGGCTCCTGCAAAAAAGCGCGAATCGCGCGCGATACAAAGGCACCATTCGTCGCGCGACACGCGGTGACTTTTGCAGGAGCCTTAACGCTGTGCTGTGGGTACAAGAGAGCATCATGCTGAGAGGAAGCCTTCTTGTCATAGTCCCGACGCGACGTCCAGGAGCTAGACCACCACCTCTTAAAGCAGTATTATTGTAATCTTACTTGAGTGTGGGAAAGAGATGGAGCTAGACGTCCTGTATAGCTCCAGCTCTTTCTCGCACTGACGTAACATTACAATAATATTGCTTTAAGAGGTGGTGGTTGGCCCCCTGCTGCCGATTATTCCTGTTCCGTGCTTGTTACTATAGATTTGTTTTGTTTTACTGTATGCACGTGTTTCTGTGACAATAAAACAATATTTATTTCCTTCTTTATTTCGCGATTCTAAAGATTCAGCCATATGATAGACAGACGTTATAGGCTTAGTAATATGATGGTCCTTTCAGAACCCTCTGGATACGGAAACCTATATAAAAAACTTTTTTACAAAAAAAAACAGCTCCACTTCACCATATGCATTGTGATGAGCATAAATTGCTTAGCAACCATATTAAAGTAATCGAATCGCAACCCGTGAAATACTTATTATTGAGTATTTCAGGTCTGTGGTCTTCATCATCAGTTCCACTTCACCAAATGGTGCTTTCCGAGAGCAAATGCACGAGTTACTATAACAATACCCAAAATTTGAAGAGTTCCCTCGATTCCTCCAGGATCCCGTCATCAGATCCTGACTTGATGAAAATAGGACCACCTGAGAAGTATTCCCTTTGAAACAAAAAAAAAAAAGAATTTTCCAAATCGGTCCAGCCATCTTCGAGTAATCTGGGAACGTACATTAAAAAAAAAGATTCCGACGAACTGAGAACCTCCTCCTTTTTTTGAAGTCGGTTAAAAAGTAGAAGTTGATTGGAAAAATCCTTTCAGTCTTGAACACAAAAGCAAACCTGATCATAATTGAGGAAAATATTTCGTTAATTAGATTCTAATTCCCGACGGCCATAGCGTGATTATATTCCTTGATTGGTTTCAGGAATAGTCAGGATGTTATAGCTAAATCTCATTAACATTAAAAGCATTCAACGCTAAGAAGAAATAATATCTAGCTGTTTTTTTATGTGTCGATAATCAGAGACCAGAGGGGCAATTCTCGTAATGATAAGAACGTTCACAGTCTGATCTCACTTAGTCTCAATATGTCAAAAACACCTGACGGAGAAGGTACATCTCTCTAGTTATCGTCAGCCATATTTTAACTCCTGTGGGCGTGCTACGAGAGAAACTGTTCGCAATTCAAATCAAATTATAATTCACGATCTAATTAATCACACTAGTTATTCACACACTGTAGGTACAGGACACAACTATACGGAACGCGCGACAGTTTCTAAACGTGTTCACTGTTCGACAGCCACCGACAAACACTGCTTAACTCCAGTTGACGAGCGTTATGTTGTAGACTCTGTCGAGCGCCGCTTGGTGGCGCTAGCGTCCCAATTAGTCAAACGACGACTAACGTATTTCCGACATAATTTCCCTAATTTTTTTAATTTTTTTGAGATGATAATGCGACTAGATTTTGAACGTTTTTATAACGGGAATTGGGCTTCTGTTAGGTGAATTCACCTAACAAGTCTCTGAGTCGTGGACTGATACAGATGAAGGAAGAAACATGCTGTAGCGACCCCAAATAAACTAGGATAACGGGCAGGAGGACTTCTCGATAGTACCCCGGAGTCTGTTTTTGTGCCCGGTTTATGACCATAGGCTCGCCCCCTATTACATGGGACTGAAACATAACTCGCGAAATGTGGGCTGCACCTCCACCTAATCTCTGCCTAACCTTTCGCGGTAATACCTACAGGCGTGAAGTTATATTATGTAAAGGGCAGGACGATGATGATGCAGAACCTACCGATGTGTTGTAACAGTCATATTCATAAAACTACGAAATTTATATTAAATTAAGAAAAAAAATGGACTTGCACACGTAGGGTTCCGTACCACCGTACAATATTTTTAACACTAGGTACATAAAATACTTCAATTTAAAAAAAAAACACGTTTCTTGTATGGGGGGGGGGGGGACCCCCTTGAATGTTTAACTTTATTTTATCTTTATTATTTGTTGTGATAGCGGCAATAGAGATACACAGTCTGTGAAAATTTCAACTGTCTACCTATTACGGTTCATGAGATACAGCCCGCTGACAGACAGACGGGCAGCGGAGGCTTAGCAATAGGGTTCCGTTTGGCACCCTTCGGGTAGGGAACCTTAAAAACTACCCGTTGTTAAAAATATAACACAGTAACGAATCCAAACTTAGCTAACTATACGTGGTTTGCAACATCTGGTAAGCAAAAAACATAAATAACGTTATCAAATGAACTTTCCCGAACTGTGCTCTAAGATAAGAAAATTCATAAATATGAAAACCTTAAATAACAGACGCCATATTAATGCTTACCTACTCAGCTTGGAGCGGCGCCAAAAATGAGGCGATGATATAAAATTTCGCGCTTTTTTCTGCACACGTATAGCAGATGTATTTTTTAAAGGAAGTGTTGCAGAATGTTCTTTTCTATTCTGAATCTTATCGTAAGGAGGTCATGGGAAAAGAACGTTTTTCTACATCGTTCTCAAAAATAATTCTAACTTGGATGATGTGACCAATATTTTGATTGAACCCTTAATTAGGCGCGTCAAGAAAATGACTTATGATATTATTATTCATAATGTGCTTTGTGAATTTACGTCATCACAGATTTGAAAGTATATAAAAAAGTCAATCTGCCTAGCCTTTTCGCAACTATGTTGGGGTCAGCTTCCAGTCTAACCGGATGCAGCTGAATACCAGTATTTTACATGGAGCGACTGCCTATCTGACCTCCACAACCCAGTAACTGGGTGATACGATACCCCTTGGTAAGACTGGTTGTCAGACTTTCGGGCTTCTGACGACCCGTAACGACTGACAAAGATTTACGAATGACAGCCGGGACCAACGGCTTAACGTGCTTTCCGAGGCACGGAGGAGTCTCGGTATGTAAAGATGTTCACCCATCCACGGACCAACTCCGGCAAGCGTAGCTTAACCTGATGGATCGACCCATGCGGCTGTTATTAGTTAGCCACGAGCCCCTCCGAAACGAAAGTATATAATAAAGTGTATAATACATTAAAAAAATGTGCATTTACTTACTTTACTTTCAAAATATGAGTAACTTACCTTACTCAAGAAAGTTACGTAATTACTCGCACGGGGTCACGGCGCAAGAGAGCAGCGACGCATCCTGCAGCTGCAGTAGCTTAGTCGGTGCTAAAATGTAAACTTTGAGGCGTATTGTGAAGCTACTTGGAGTGCCAGGACGTTTCAACCAATGCAAGTACTTTTTTCGTCACATAAAAGTGCGGTGACTAATTAAGAGTTAAAAGAGTATCCACTGAGTTTCTTGCCCTTTCTTTTAATAGGAATCTACTACGCTTTGGAATGGGCCACCAGGTTTACCTTCCTAACTGACTGACTCCTTAGTAATTCAAAAGTGGATTAATTTAAATAAATTCTTTGAGTTTTTAAACGATGTGGTTAAGGAATTCCGTTAAAAATGATGAGAAATACGAACTGTCATATCCATCTGCTAAGCCTGGTGGTTGAAGTAGTTTCTCGTGAGAGTATTGCACGTACTTACAGTGGCGTTCTTTTTTTTATTATTTGAGATAGGTTTGCTCTTGACTCTAGTCTAGGTCAGAGATGACAGAGACAAAGTCGACGATGGAGCGAGCTTACCCAGAAGAAGCCTGTTCACTCTCACTTTGAAGAGATCGGGGTTGTATACGTTCGGAAACACAGACGCAGGCAGAGAGAAACTCTTTTGCTGTGCGCATCACAAAAGACATTTGGAAACGCTTAGTGCGAATTGGTGGGATAGCAACTAGGTAAGGATGATAACCTGCAGTGCGTCTAGATGTCCGCTGATAGAAGGGGGCTGGCGGAATGAGGTCGTGGAGTTCTTGAGCACACTCCCCGAAGTATAATCTGTAGAAGACCGACAAGCAGGCAACCTTGCGGCGATGAGCCAAGCTGTGAAGCTTAGCATCCACCAGTCTTACGTCGCCAATGAGCCTCTTAGCTCTGCGTTCCACCGAGTCAAGCGCGGCAAGTTGGTATTTGGCTGAGCTATTCCAAAGGTGACTGCAATACTCCATGCAGGATCGGACTTGCGCTTTGTAGAGAATTAAAATCCAGTTCTTAAGTCCAGTTACAATCTTATAACGCAATAGAATTACACTTTGGTTTAACTTACGACCTCGATATTCAATACACTGGGTACTATTTAAAGACTAGCGCCAATTAGGGCGGGCCGTACCGTAACATTTAACCGCGCGTTTGAAAAGTCCTCCTTCATGTCTTTCGTACATTTTCTATGAACCAACGCACATTAACAGGCAAGCCGCATCACACTTTTTGTATAAAAATGCATTGCGTTGCGGCCCGTAGCGGGTTTAATGCAGCTGATTTGATTGCTAAAATGGAGCTAAGTACTATCTACAACAGGTTCCGGATTTAACGCACAACCTTTTAAGCGGTCATTGTAGTCACCATTATGAACAACTTTTACTATGGGACCAAACCTGAGATCGCGAAAAAAAATCTGCGGTTCCCTACATTTATGTTCGCATAACTCTTCAAAATTATTTGCGAAGGTGTTTTCATAAACATGATATTAATCCTTATTCAAATAAATAGTTTCATAATCTAGGTTGATTAAGTACATGTAAATTTCTTTTTAAATTATTCGAATCGGACCTTTCGTTTAGAAAGTACGAGTATACAAAATTTTAAAGTAAGAAAAATGCGCTTAGTCTATTTATTACGTACATTTTATTTTTTATTGATTGTTTGAACGCGATAATCTCTGACACTACCAGTCGGATTTGAAAAATTCTTTTGCATTTTATAGCCCAATTCTTGAGAAAGGCTTAATGTTATTTAACATTACGCTGGGACCCTAAGAAGCCGAGCGAAAAGTAAGAAAGAGCGCTAAGCGAAAACGAAGTAACAACGCGGGCAGTCGATGCGATGCGACGGGGTGGGTCGGAGGAACAAGAAATTTCACGTGGACGAAGTCGCGGACAGAAGCTAGTTTTAAATAACATTAAAATGTTACTGGTTTACATCTACAGGTATAAGTTTTCAGCTGGCTAGAATAATTATATACTTATTGGTCCTTCTGATAAGTTTGGTCCTACTTATACCTATGATAAGGATGGCCTACCCGATATTTATTGCTTGGTCTTATCGGCCACCGCTCCCGCCACGGCACCCGCCACCGCGCCCGCAATCTGGGGGGCTTATGCCCTCAGATTTCAACCTCGCTTTTTTTAATCCCCCAACAAGAGACGATGAAAGATTAAAAGGCTCTAACTTCGCCAACACTGAATATTATTTATTTAGTCAAAATTTAGTGATTGTCTTATCAAGCCCCGCAGGTGTCTTTATGATGCACCCTTTTTTTAAATGATGCACACATCTAAGTCGGCCACATTTACTTGACTATTTATTATTTTTAGGACCTCAAAATACAGATTATTTGAGGTTCACAATAAGAGGCGAAATAATTATATTACAGTGTTCTTTGATATTTTTAGGAGCGCAAAATGGGAATTATTAGAGATTCAATTAAATACATGTCTTAAAAAATACTTTTTGGTCCTTCTTATACCTATAGATACTTTTATTTTAGAAAGTAATTAGAGTCCCGCGAAAAAAAAATTGAAACTCATGAAATTGTGTATAAAATCCGATTCAATACTTTCCGTATTGATAATTTGACACCCATGCGGGTGAAGCCGCGGGCAACAGTTAGTAGTAGACACGTTTAGTAGGTATTTCCTGAACAATACCGATCGGCCCTCCTGACCTTCACGCAACACCTACTCTTGAACTTTGTAGGCTCGCGCCTATCTGACACCTACGGCCTTGTAACATTAATTTTATATCAATACTCTTTACTAAAGCAAAAGGTAAGTAGGTTTAAGTACAGCTTGTTAGGCGCGGGTTTCAGCTAAAATAGTTCAAGTTTTTGTCACGTTGTCCTATAAAAATATCCGATTTGCAACTTCTTTTTCTCTTGCATTGGCAAAGTTATGTTACCACATCACGCCTGTAAGTTCCGAAGGGGTAGACACCCACACCCACACTTTGCCAGTTGTGATAATAACTGCCACTTGCTCACTTCTGTCACTAGCCATGAATTTGATAGCTAGCTGACATGACAGCTGTCACTCTGTCCATATTATTGAAGTGAAAACTTCTTAGGTGCGTTGACCGCTTTTTGGTAGGGGAAAATCTTGTGGGTTCGCTACATGCGACATTACTATTTATTTATTATTCTTATTTGATATTTCTCGGGACCCCAGGGTCCCGGACCTTTGGAAGGCATATGAGGGGCCGAAGCCAACTCGCAGAGGCCCGTTAGACGCTTTCAATGGAAATGAGGCACCAACCGACGATTATCCCTGTGCGTACTATGCAAGTGCACCCAAGGACAACCGCCGGTTGGTGTAGGACTATTGCAGGATATGGAGACAAAACAAAAATATTGGGCTATGGGTTTGGATGGCTAAAGTGGACTGGTTATCTAAAACTATGGAAGGACTATGGCCCCTGCCTGACCAATGTATGATAAATACAATACACGGATAAAATGGCAGGGGGTGACTTGCACACTCAACAATGGGCCCCCGGAAACGGTCGCTAGCACATAGTGTCGTAGCGACAAGGGGGCAACATGTCTTGCGGTGCTTAAGAGGAGTGGAGAGGTGTTCCACGGCTATCAGGACAATCCCGGTAGTACGGTCAAGATCCCTACCAGCATCTTACTGGACTACTTCCTTCCTACTATTAAACAACTGAAACACCTTATTACTATAAGTTCAAACATACATAAACTCACGTCTTCTTCCCATGGGGGTAGGCAGAAACTACAGAACGCCACCTGCTACGATCCTTACATACTTCTTTTGCCTCGTTTACGTTCATACATCTGGTCATACACGCACGCCGGTTGCGAGTACTACGCACCTGACCTTTCTGAAGAACATCACCAATAAGGTCACTATTTATGTCCTCCAGGGCGTCCCCTCCCGGCGTTTCCACTCACATCTGCCGTGTAAATACCTTTTGTTAGCCGCCTTTCATTCATCCTCTCAACATGACCAAACCATTTAAGCATACTCTTAAGTTCACAGCATGCTAAATAAAAACTAAGCCCCACAAAACCGTAGTAGCGTTGACTGGTGGGATCTGGCGAGTCTTTTTACACTAATAAAACTTTATACTTAAGACTTAGGTAGCACTTTAACAAATTTCACATGCTCGCGTCACCGACATGCTAATGTGACGTGTTGCGCCAGACTGGCGATGCTCAGCAGTTAAGTTTTCATTTCTGTCGGCAGTCTCCATGACTGAGAAACCTGGGCGCATGGCAGTGCCCTCGCGAAGACGAACCAAAAACAAAAACTACTGCCTACCTTTTCTCGAAGCGTTTCGTCGTATTTTTGAACCCTCATAGCTTCGGCTTGGATAATGCTAGAGAGCTTAAATTCTCAGGATAACATTAACATATTTATAAAACACACTAAGTTTCATTTGTCTAGCGTTTATATTTCGTATTTTATTAATAACTAAAATACGTCAATTTCGTCACTGATTGATTCTCACTCATCAAAACCACTTCCCGATGTTCTAGAAAGCTGAAATTTGGTATGCAGACTAGGATTTACACACAAACAACAAAAAAATCATTAAGAGACTTGCATCTCCCTTTAAGAGGATCGGAGGGTGAAAGTTACAGATTTCCAAATCTGTGACATCGTTATGGAGGGGTGCAGGTCTGTATATAAAATAAATCCTCTAGGGCACTTCCAGAAGTCCTAGAAAGCTGAAATTTGGTATGCAGGCTAGAATTTGCACAACAACAATTGACATTACATTTTATCAATAATTTATGTGTGTGTGTGTGTGTATATCGACTTTAATTTTTTTTTTTCGCATTTGACATTATACAGTTAGTCATTTCACTCATTAATAAATCAAAAAAAAAATGTAAAACTTGACATTGTATAAAAAATTACTTATTTTCGTTTCAAACTAATTTATAACTATATTAATGTGGATATTAATTGTATGTACTTTAATTTTAATATTTCTACACCGGCAACGGTAGTATATGTGAAGCTATTTCATAATATTAAGATCTTAATGTACATACCATGTACTCAGAATTAAATAAATAAATTTAAAAAAATACGAAGTAAAGTACTTCACTCTCCGACCTCCCTTAAAGGGCAAGTTTGTTCAAACTATTGCATGACACAATATTAAAGACCAGTGACATAAACCCATCGGGGTGTTTGTGCCGTACTCTTTGACCAATATGTAAGGTTTGTAGAGTTAGGCCTTGTAGGGTAGGCTTGGCTCTATTTTCGATCTAATAACTTTTTAACAGTGAAAGCGTTTTGTAAGTATTGGCAACCTAATTTACATGAAATGTTTTTGGTGGATTCATATTTCCTAATTCCTTCTTCTCTCTCTGAGCCATAACACTTTTCCAAAATAAAATTAAAATAGTAATATTAGGGTACCATAATATCGAAACACAACCTCCATGGTTATGAAACACTATTCAAACGAGGTCAAAGGATACGATCTCTGACCCAATTTGCTAACGGGTTGAAGACCAGCACCCCAATTGCCTAAAACACTTTCTTTCACAATTTGAAGGATTTTGAAGGAAATTGCTAATGCATTGCTTCATATGTTTGAAAAATTCATCTGCCCAACAACGTACGTAATCAATGTCGCTAAATTGCCAATATAAAGCTATCGTTGTGTCTCAAGGGTGAGCCCACGGATCACCCTTGAGACTCGAAGCAATACAATCGCTTTTAAACAGCCCTTATTTGAGTATAGATGGCAATAACCAGCTGATTGTTCTTTATATCATATTTACATATATCTCTTCGCATAAGCATAGGAATGGCCCTTATTGCCATGTTCAGAAGTTAATAGATACGTTACATGGTACAGTCGCGTGCAAAAATATATACAAATACGCTTATAGTCCGTTCGCGTTAAGAAAATAGTGAGTCATCGTTGTCCGCCGGCCTAGCCCCGCCCCTCGACCAATTAGATCGTCGTCCGTCGCCCGTCGCTCGACCATTTACTCCATTGTGAAAACACCTTTACCCTGCAGTTGATCTGATGACACTAATTTCTTAACGCGAACGGACTATAGTAATAAAAAAAATTTAAAAAAAACACTAAAAAGAGAAAAATTACTAAGTTAACGACACCGCCTTCTGTAATTAAAATTATTTTTCAATTTTTTTTCTGTTTTGTCCAAAAAGTTTTTATTTTTTAGACTAAGTGGGCAAAATACGTATTATTGAAGCTAACTCAAAAACTACCCAAACAAAGTTAATAAAATTTGGGACCTAGGGAGGAAGCCCTTCATACAAAAAAATAATTTTCTATATCGGTCCAGCCGTCTTCGAGTAATCGGGGAACATACATGAAAAATAAAAATAAAAAAGATTCCGACGAACTGAACTCCTTTTTTGAAGTCGGTTTAAAATAGTTTTCTTGGAAAGAATTTCCTATCGCACGTTTTTCTCTACACTCTTGGCGAATGCGAGCTAGATCACAAAAAGTGTGCAAAAGCGAAAGGAACTTCGTTCCCACCGGCTGTCCCACGACACCTCGCCACTGTTTTCTTTTTCTCGTGGACTAATCTTCTGGGATCCATCTTCGACCCTCCTCCATCTGGGGAAATCGGAGGATTACCAATTTTGGACTCCTGCTGAGCCCTGCCTCCAAATACCATGCGCGGAATACCTACTCGCGATTTCTCCTAAAGACTTCATTGGAATCACAAGGGGTTCACCTCCTTGGGCACGCCACAATTGCGGCGATAAGTCCCCTCTTTGAGGAGTGGCTGGAGAGGCGCCACGGCGTCCTCACCTTCCGCCTGACGCAGGTCCTCACCGGACACGGGTGCTTCGGGAGGTACCTGTTCCGGATAAGGCGGGAGGAAACGCCCGGGTGTCACCACTGTGTGGATCGCCCGGAGGACACGGTGGAGCATACGGTGGAGGTCTGCCCGGCTTGGGCGGAGCACCGCCGTGTCCTCGCGGAAGCGATCGGCGGCGGCGATCTCTCGCGTCCGGCCCTGGTCCAGGCCATGGTACGGAGCGAGAGTGCATGGGAAGCCATTACCTCCTTCTGCGAAGCAGTAATGCTCGTGAAGGAGGAGGCGGGACGCGTGAGGGAGAGGCAAGCTTTGCACCCTCACGCCCCTAGTCGCCGCAGGAGACGCCCTGGGCGTCGGGAATCGGCAGCCGATTCCCGGCCACCGTAGGCGCGGGCTTGCGGACGGCGAGCAATGGGTAGCTCGCCGTCCGGTAAGGACCAGGCCCGAGTCGACGGCGCGTCGTGTTCCACGCGTGCCTCAAAGAGATGTCAGCACTATTGACGGGGTCCGCTAGGGCCGATGCCAGCTAGGGTTGCGGGATGTTCGAAAGAGTTACCGTGGCCCCGGCACAGGCAACAGAAGGAACACGGGTGGGTTTTAGTCAGTAAAAGTCTGACACGCCCTCCCGCTCCGCCCAGAGCGGGAGAAGTCATTTGATGATTTCCCATCCACAAAAAAAAAAAAAAAAAAAAAAAAAGGGGTTCACCTCTTCGGTGGGACACTGCGAACTGTAGGTAACTTATATCGATACTCTTCGTGGAAGTCGCTTTTGCATTTTGTAAAGTGTCCACAACTTTTCGCACTTCACTGTTGTAGAGTCGATTCTTCGAGAAATAAAAATGAATGGGGTAAAGTGGTATATTGTGTTTCGCACAAGGGAATACACGAAACGTTACAATATTATTTATACCGACATGCTGTAAAGACACTGTTTCAAAGAACATCAATTTGGGCGTATATTTTTGGAATATATTCCAATAAAATTGTTGACGCCAATGTAAACGTGAATTTAGAAGACAAAAAAATGTTATTGTACAGCACCCCGACCCGAGTTTTAGGTACGACTTGGCATAACATATAGAATTCCTTATTATATTATGATATATGATATATTTTTGATGATATTTTACAAAAAAACCTTCCGGAATAAATTTTCTAAATTAACCGTAATAACCGTATTAACGTAAAATCCGTTGCATAGTTAAGAACAACGCAGTCGCTCAAACAGATACGAAAAGCGATTTTAATTTATAATATGATAGAAACAAAGAAAATACATTTCAGCAAAAGCATTTTAGCAAATCCATTCTCCGTTCAGAATTATCCTAAACCTCTCTCTCTTGAATTTGTATATAATATATGTATATAATATAGGTATATATTATAGTAAATATGTATGTATGTGTATTATAAGTTTATGACTTATTTATGTACAAATTGTTCCATTTCTAACAGAGCACCTGCCATCTAATCTCTTCACCACCCTTGGTTGACTGGTAGAGAATGCCTAAGGCATTCCTAAGTCCGCCTTTGTACTTTTTTAAGTGTGAAAAGTTTAAATAAATAAATAAATAAATAAATTATCTCCGATTCGAAATTCCGCAAGGTGGTCCGTGCGTTATTTTATATGGATTTACTGCCATCGAAATTACGAATCGATATTTCGAAACGGAATTCCGACTGTATGTGGTCGGAATAATAGGCACACCACACAGCATATTATACCACAAGTAATTATGAAGTAATGTATGTAATATCCTATTCCTACTAATATTATAATTGCGAAAGTTTGTGAGGATGGATGGATGTTTGTTACTCTTTCACGCAAAAACTACTGAATGGATTTGGATGAAATTTGGCACACAGATAGTTTATAACCTGGATTAACATATAGAATACTTTTTATCCTGATATCCCTACGGGATCGAGACATGCGGGTGGAGCCGCGGGGCGCTGCTACTGTAGGCATAAAAGAAGATGAGAGAGAAGTAGAAGTAACTCATTAAAAAAAACTCAGATCAGCACCGTAATTACGTAATACACTACCAGTAGGAACCGGTTTCATTTTGACAGTTCAACAACATTCATTGCCTTATTTACGTTGTTGAGCAGACAAATTTTTCGGACATATGAAGCAATGGATTAACAATATGCTTCAAAATCATTCAAACTGTGATTGATAGTGTGTTACGCAATCATCATCATCAGTGCAGGTATCAATCAATCAACTCAGCCTCTCGCAGTCCACTGCTGGACCTCTAGGTAATAGTTTAGGCATAACAGACCTAAAATAATTACCATTCCAGTTAAAGTAATTACAGCAGAGCGCAAACCACGAACAACGATGAATAATTGCACCACAAATCTCTCTTTCTGGCAGTTTGGCATTTGGCAAAACACATCTTAATGCATTTGGCACTAGGCTTATTTGACTTTGCCAAGCGGTGAAATAAACTAAACTGGGGTAGGTGCTAGGTATATGTTTGGTGAGGCCTCGAACTTGTGTTTCTGGATGACGTTTGCAAGTACTTGGGTACTACTGTAAACCACTTCTCGGTTTCAGCGCGTTTACCTAATGGTTGCTTAGAAGTGTTCTTCAGAAAGGTCAGGCGCGTAGTACTCGCAACCGGCGTGCTTGTATGACCAGATGTATGAATGTAAATGAGGCAAAAGGAATATGCAAAGATCGTAGCAGGTGGCGTTCTGTAGTTTCTGCCTGCCCCCATGGGAAGAAGGCGTGAGTTTATGTATGTATGTACAGAAGTTGCCTTACTTTGACCGCCTGACGTTCTCTTGAGCTTTTTACACAAAATCGCAACAAAACTACGGTGCATTATGAATAGGCTCGGACTACAACCATCGGGTATCTCCTGGGCCCGAAAAAAAACGGCCCCGGACAAGCTCGGATGCAATCCGTCTCTCAAGCAATCATTTGACTTGTTCCTGCATTGACTACATTGTATCAGGGGCCATCCGATCCCGAATTTCACCCGGAAACAACCGGATCATGCTCTGGTTCTCTCCGGCCACCCGGTCCGTTATTTGTCGGTACAAGGGGCGGGGCCTTTCAATATAGTATGTAGTTGTATGGGACTGACCACAGGACTCCGAAAAACGTTCGTTCCGGGCGCTTTCGGACGAATCACTTCATCATTTTTGGATATGTCTTGTGGAATACTTCTTCCGTTATGCGGTCTACGTGAAGAGGAGGAGTCCTGTATCTTTTGCTTTCTTTTGTTTGGTGTTCCTTCTTTTATTAACGGCCGCAGCGAAATACTAAACTTCAACTAAAGTTAAAGTTTCCATTTGAAACACCAAAGTAGTGACTATTCACCGTAAGTGCTGGCGGCCGATTGAGTAAAGTCTCCGGATTCAAACGGGCCGCGTGTAGTCGATAGCATGCCGAACTCGGATTTTTCTCGGACCGGGGAGATTCCGGACGCTTGTAGTCCGAGCCTAAGCTTCTTTAGGTCAATTTCGACCGAGCCGAAAATTTCTTATATTCGTCCCCTTGACCCTAAAAACCAAAGCCTTTCTACGATTAATCAAATAAACTCGCATCAATGCCCCAATAAGTATAACAGTTAATCTGCCTTGTTCGACCCGTACCGATACCGACCACAGCCTCTAGCAACTGTAGATCAAGAAACCGCAACGTAAATCCTTAAAGCAACCATGTTTCGGATACCAAACCGTCTCAAATAACAATATAGCTTAACTCTATAGACATAAAGTCGTAATTTCAACAGCATTTGGGCTATATATCAGAAAAATAAAACTTATGTCGTAAACAGGGAGGACTTATGGAGTCCTCCAGTACTTAAGGGGGTGCGAGGGAGGGGAATGGATATCGCAATGCAGTTTAGAACAATTTGCAATTTATCTCCGAACGTATTTTGTATTTGGGTCATGCTTGAGAATTGTCGAGTTTAAAATATATTTTTCTCCTTTGTTTATAACTTATGTGACCTCGTTTTAATGGTTAATGTTGTAATACTTTTTGTAATGTTTATACGATCTTCGGAACTCGACTCTTTTCATAAGAATTGGCCACAAACAGCGGGAGGCCTTTGCTCTGCTGTGGGACACAAAAGCTGATAATAATAATAAGTTCTTCAGAATTAATGATCGTTTTAGAATCTTCTGTCCTTAGTGTTTGTAAAATACAGCATATAATGTAGTTTCATATACAGGGTTATTTTAAATTGCTAGCTAAACTCCGCAGACGCGATGGGTATCGATATCTAAACATGATAAAACAGAAAAAAATATATATTTGATGATTGTTTTTGTGTCGTCATCGACCGCAGTTATTTGAGTTACATGAAATATCAGTTTTAAAGTATGTTTTTTTTTTGCGTAAACTTCACAGAGGTGTTGGTGTCGGTATCTAAACACGATAAAACAGAAAAAAAAACAGTTTTTCTCAACTCAGGTAACAACACTAACAGCGGTTGTTGACCTTAAAAAATAACATCAAATCTTTTAATTTTTTGGTTTTATCGTACTTAGGTATCGATACCCATCGCGTCTACGGAGTTTAGCTAGCCAATTTAAAATAACCCTGTATAGATAGTTTATCATACGGGACTACGTATTGAGACGTTACCAACACAAAGCGCAGGCCACACTACTGGGAGCGAAGCGAAACGAAGCTAAGTTCGTTTCGTTTCGCTCCCAGTGTGGCCTGCGCTCAACACAACGGCTAAACTTGACCCTATTTCATAGTAAGCATTTTAACCATATACTTATGTATTTTTAACCGACTTCAGAAAAAGGAGTAGGTTCTCAGTTCGTCGGATTTTTTTTTTAATTTTTTTTATGTGTGTTCCCCGATTACTCGATGATGGCTGGACCGATTTGAAAAATTATTTTTGTTTGAAAGGGTATACTTTCCAGGTGGTCCCACTGTCATCAGGTCAGAATTTGATGATGGGATCCTGGAGAAATCGAGGGAACTCTTCAAATATTATAGGTACACCTATAGCGATTTAGATATTTTTATAGTAACTTGTGCATTTACTCTCGTAAAGCACCATTTGGTGAAGTGGAACTGATGACGAAGACTACAGATGGCCACCGGAACAACTTAATAACAAGTATTTCACGGGTTGCGATTCCATTACTTTAAAATGATTGCTAAGCAATATAAGCTCGTCACAATGCATATGGTGAAGTACCAGGAGAACTCCTCAACAATCAACGTCCCTGCATCGGGATAAGCAATATTTTGTAAAAGGTGATGAGCAGTTGACATTAGGCTATTGTAACTTAGATAAATTACAAACCGACCCACTAAAAAGTTAAATTTAAAAAACTTTTTTGCAAAAAAAAAAAAAAAACAACCGACTTCTAAAAAAAATTCTACAAACTGAAAAATAACTTTAATTTCGGAAGTCGGTGGCAAAAACCTAAAATACAGATCCAAAGACACCCACTTCCGAAATTAAAGTTATTTTTCACGTTGTAGTGTTTTTTTTTTTTGTAGTTTTTTTACACATGCAAACATACATAGTCGCACACCTTCCCGTGGTACACACTATAGAATTCCACCTGCTACGATCCTTACATACCTACTCGCTTTTGCTTCGTTTTCGTTCATACACGCACGCCAGTTGCGAGTAGCACGCATCTTCTGAAGAACGTCTCCAATAAGGTCACTATAATTATGTCCTCCTAGCTAGGGACAGGGCGTCCCCTCCCGGAGTTTCCACTCACATCTGCCTTGTAATACCTTTTGTTAGCCGCCTTTCATTCATCCTCTAAACATGACCAAACCGGCAGCGTACTCTTTTCAGTTTCTGTCATTTTTGTCGACGCTAAAACGCTACATGACAGAGAGGAATTTGCCAAAATCACAAAGCATTTTATGGTTATAATGTAATCTATTGGGAAACGAACCAAGTGGTTGAGAAACTACAAAACCGGCAATAAACTGATAATAAAATCCCAACATTTTGTTATTCAAATTCAAATTCAAATATTTTATTTCAGAATTACATCCATATATTGATAGTATAACTTAGCCTAATGTTAGTATTAAATTTTTACAATAATAAACAAGTAGGTAGTGTACCATTGAACTGTTCGTTCAATGGTACACCGCTTATTTGGATAAGTGAGTATGAAGACTTACCCACCTTCGTAAGAGAGGAGAGTCCCACCGGTCTGTAAACACATTCAGGATGCCATTGGAGGAGGAGCGCAAGCGCGTTATTGTAAACTCAATCGAAAATACAAAACACAGCTCTTCAGTAAATAGTATCTTACTTTATTCTGACAACGGTTTTATGTCTCAAATGTAATAAAATACCTCACAGGTACAAAATTACTAGCAAAGGTTTAATTGAAAAAAATACCTATCTGTACCTAAGTTCAACAACCACTTCTTAAAGCAGTATTATTTATTTATTTAACAGTTTATGTACACACATTTAGACAGACAAGAAGAAAAAGGAACAGAAAAATACGTACAAAGGTGATGCTTATTTCTAAAGAAATCTCTTCCAGCATACCTGCGATAGGAAAGTAGATAAAGAGATGTAGACAACGTGTGTAAGAGTAAAAGAGAAAACAAAATAGATAAAATCACAAACGATACACTAATATGAATATATACAAAAAAATATATAAACATAAAATATGAGTACATACAAATACATACATGTATACTATTTATTAATATTTTTTATTTTTTTGTGTGTATTATTTTAATGTTACTTCAGTGTGAGAAAGAGATGAAGCTACGCAGGACGTCTAGCTCCATCACTTTCCCACACTGAAGTAAGATTATAATAATACTGCGTTAAGAGGTGGTGGTCTAGCTCCAGCAGTGTTTTTTTTTTAGTTTGGCTTACACACAAAAACTCATGCCTCCTTCCCATGGGGTTAGGCAGAAACTACAGAACGACAAATCTGTACATCTATATCTATACAAATAAATAAAATTGAAGTCTCTGTGTGTAATGTCAAAATAACAGCTTTTTACTTAATGCGTATGAAAGTATATACGTATACTTGTAACAAATTAACATTTTTTTTTAAATTTTCGTCTGTCTGTCGGCCTGTCTGTCCGTTTGTTCCGGCTAATCTCCAAAACGGCTGGACCGATTTTGATGGGACTGTTACTGGCAGGTAGCTGATGTTATAAGGAGTAACTTAGGCTACTTTTATTTTAGAAAATAAATGATGATTCCGCGCAAGTAATTAAAACCTATGTAATTGTAAACATAATCCGATTCTAATAGACAACCACGCGGGCGAAGCCGCGGGCAACGGCCAGTTAAATATAAGCCCCTAGCCTTGTTTAATTCCTCTAATAAATAAATTCTACTAAGCTCTCATTACTACTGCCCCTTATCAAGTAACCACCTGTATGTTGTCAAAATAAAACATAAAAATTACCTACTTACACAGTTCCTTAAAACTAACAATCATTGCTTATTTTCCATTACAATTATAATCACGAATTCGCCATAAAAGAAAGTCGGCCATTTTAAATACGATTTAAAATACAACCATTCGTGTCGCTCTCCATTTTATTAAAAGATTTGTGTGAAACGCGAATATTTGCTTATTTAATAGTGACATAGTGTTTTGGTGCTTATTTGTTGCTTATTATTTCTTAATATGCTTGTATTTCTGTGTATTCCTGTGTTTAGATCATATTATGGGTGTAAATACTACGTAATTTTATTTACTAAGTTGATGGAGCTAAAGCTCAATTTCTGGGGTAAAAACTAATATTTTTTTAAACATTTTTCACCACATAGAAAAGGGATGATGCCTGGGTAAAAAAAAATTGTTTTTCTTTATCATATGAATAAAA
The DNA here is from genome assembly GCA_947568875.1 of Fissipunctia ypsillon. Classification (NCBI taxonomy): domain Eukaryota; kingdom Metazoa; phylum Arthropoda; class Insecta; order Lepidoptera; family Noctuidae; genus Fissipunctia; species Fissipunctia ypsillon. Next base: position 4,130,869 of record OX387659.1, on the reverse strand, counting down.
AAATTACTTAGATAAAACGCAATCAATCAAAAGTTGGGAGTGGAGGCTCGCTACGTCACAACTCAGTGTAAAATCTAGCAGGGCGTGACGTCATGCCACATTTTAACTTAATGTAGCGGCGTAATTTTTTGATTACCTACGTAAAAAAAGAAAAAAATACATGTCCAATATTTTTTAATAATCTACTTGACGGACAAAAAAAATTAAGTCATCATTCCTATTGTGTAGTTGTGAAACAGAATAGAATAGAATACTCTTTATTACGTACACCATATGAATAAAAAACAAAAAAAAAATCTTTGTCGCCAGTTAATACAATCGCCTTAGAGAAATCTAATATATGCATCGTATTTATGTATTTCAGAAAAGATACTGCTACTGATTCCCAAACTAAGCTTGAACTTGTAATTTAGGAAAACAAATTTAAAAAAATTTTAATAATATATTATAATTTTTTTTTATATTTGAATTTTGGGAATACAAATATAAAAGTAACAATTTTACATAGGGCACACATAATGGGCGGTCTTATATCCCACAGAACGGAACGTTGCCATTTTAAATATTATATTTATACATTAAAATCAGCGCTGGGGCTCTGTCTCGCATAGGGTAGCAGCATTATACTAAGCGATGGTCATTTTGCGTGGATGTGACGCATATTTTTCCCCAACTTGTTCTTTTTTGTGTTTGTGTTCTTTCTTTGCGTCATATTTACCGCAAAGAAACGTATTTTCTTTCTTCCTTATCCCTAAAAACGATCTTACAGACTTCAATATTTTTTTCCTTATGCAATAGATGCTAAATACCTACTAGTGTTTTTTTTTTCGCTTTCGTATAGTCATTAATACACAAATGCAGTCTGATCTTACACAAAGTTATTGGGTCTATAAAAAAAAATTCTAACTAAGCCTTTAAGAGCTTTATTGAACTAAAATTCACTTGAAATCAACTTGAATCAATAACCTCCTCTTACAGCAGCTTAAAACGAAACAAAATGACTTCTCCAACACTGTGAAGAACCTAATATAACTAAAGCTAGAACACTAAACCGTGAATTAAAAGCAATAAATTACATCGAGCCCACTTTCATGAACGACCTTCTAATAAATGCTGTTACTTTGTTTACAAAATTCGCTAAAATTCAGCCGCATCTGGTTACACGCAGACCACAACATAGTTGGGAAAAGGACTTTAAATAACGACTTTGTATGCATAATTCGACACAATTTATACAAGTTGACGTCGAATTGTGTCTAACATTATACAATCTGACGTCGAGTCTGGCATACTAAAAAATGTGGTCGGTATAAAATCTAGCGATAATGATTCCTGTAAGTATGTTTTACTGCATAATAATAATCATGCGTACTGGCTTTGAATCTCACTGTTTGGAAAAAGAAACCTAATTAAACCTATGATAACACCAGTCTTAAAACTTATGTAAAACCAGGGTAACAACAATACCAAGCAACCGAGTGACCTCAGCTTAACAACTCCTGTGCCCGAAATTACGATAAAAAATAACACTATGATATTTATCAATGTAATTCGGCTCGACCTTGCTCCAAATATCGGCGAATCAAATGCCAACTATAGTTACAAGTCATAACTAAATTTTGAACATTGCCTTGTTTGTGTTTATGTTACAACATTGATTTTTATTGGCATTATGTTAAACTATGATGTAGTTTCAGTTACCTATGAGTTATGGCTGAAATTGGTTCCCTACATTGTGGTGAAATTTTTTAAGTAATGACGGTACTTAAAATTGAGGTCGTCGTTTATTATCAAACTGTAAAACGGAAATATTGTATGCAGTCTATATAATACCAGCTATTGCCCGCGGCTTCGCCCGCTTGGATGTCAGTACTTCCCTATTTGAATCGGATTTTGTTCACAATTTCTTGGGTTTTAATTTTGTTTGCATAAGCATAATCAGCCTATAACTTTCCCACTGCTGGGACACAAGCCTCCTCTCTGTGAGAGGGAGTGGGCCGTAATACACCACGCGGGCCCATGCGGGCCAAGCCAGTTTCCTCACATTTTTTTCCTTCACCGTTTTGAGAGCAGTGGTGATGAAATTATTTACACAAAGTGCCTGCCTGCGTTCGAACCCATGATCTACAACTCGTTAGTCGGGGCCGTTACCACTGGTCCACCACTGCTCAAGTATTTTTTGCGCGGAGTCCTAATTCTTTTTCTAAAATAAAAGTACCCTTAGTTACTCCTTATAACATCAGCTATCTGCTAGTGAAAGTGCCGTCAAAATAGGTCAAATCGTTTCGGAGATTAGCCTGAACAAACAGACAGACAGATAGACAGACAAAAAATTTAAAAATTGCTTTTCGTTTTTAGTATTGACTGTCATATGCATTTAGTTTACTAAATGAACAAAATAACAGCTTTTTAAAGCTGTTATTTTGACATTACAAACAGACACTTCAATTTTATTTATTTGTATAGATCATAGATAGATTCTAGTGATACACCTAATTTGATGTTTACGCGAACGCACTGTGGTAGCCCGTGAAATTAGAAAGAAAGAAAGAAAATACGTTTATTTTCGGTAACAATGACGCAAAAAAAGAACACAAACACAAAAAGAAACAAGTTGGAGGAAAATATGCGTCACATCCACGCAAATTAAATTCAAGTTTTTTTTTTAAGAAGATTTTTTTTGGAGTATTATTGGGGATTTTATTTTAAATTCTATTCGTCTTTTTTTTTTTTTTTTGTGGATGGGAAATCATCAAATGACTTCTCCCGCTCTGGGCGGAGCGGGAGGGCGTGTCAGACTTTTACTGACTAAAACCCACCCGTGTTCCTTCTGTTGCCTGTGCCGGGGCCACGGTAACTCTTTCGAACATCCCGCAACCCTAGCTGGCATCGGCCCTAGCGGACCCCGTCAATAGTGCTGACATCTCTTTGAGGCGCGCGTGGAACACGACGCGCCGTCGACTCGGGCTTGGTCCTTACCGGACGGCGAGCTACCCATTGCTCGCCGTCCGCAAGCCCGCGCCTACGGTGGCCGGGAATCGGCTGCCAATTCCCGACGCCCAGGGCGTCTCCTGCGGCGACTAGAGGCGTGAGGGTGCAAAGCTTGCCTCTCCCTCACGCGTCCCGCCTCCTCCTTCACGAGCATTACTGCTTCGCAGAAGGAGGTAATGGCTTCCCATGCACTCTCGCTCCGTACCATGGCCTAGACCAGGGCCGGACGCGAGAGATCGCCGCCGCCGATCGCTTCCGCGAGGACACGGCGGTGCTCCGCCCAAGTCGGGCAGACCTCCACCGTATGCTCCACCATGTCCTCCGGACGATCCACACAGTGGTGACACCCGGGCGTTTCCTCCCGCCTTATCCGGAACAGGTACCTCCCGAAGCACCCGTGTCCGGTGAGGACCTGCGTCAGGCGGAAGGTGAGGACGCCGTGGCGCCTCTCCAGCCACTCCTCAAAGAGGGGACTTATCGCCGCAATTGTGGCGTGCCCAGCGCTGGGTTGCGACAATCGCACTCTCCATGCCGCTATGAGATCCTGCCGGAGCTCTGTCCGCCGTGCCGCGATTTCTCGCGGCAACGGAGTTACGCCCCGGCGTCCTGCCTCCTCGCGCCACTCCCACATGTACGCGAGGACTTTTGCCTCCAGATCCCATGGCGGTAATCCGGCAAGGAGGTTCGCCGCCTCCCCGGAGACCGTGCGGTATCCCCGGGCTAACCGGATGGCCATGACCCTCTGGGACGCGTTCAACCGACAGACCGGTCGCCGCCTCACGGAACGCGCCCACACCGGAGCTCCGTAAAGGGCCATGGACCGCACGACCCCCGCGTAGAGCCTCCGGCAGGAGGCGTTTGGACCCCCCAGATTGGGCAGGAGCCGCCCCAAGGCAGCCCCGGCCCGCTCCAGTCTGGGAGCCAAACGTCGGAAATGCTCCACGAAATTCCACCGGCTGTCGAGGACGAGTCCCAGGTACTTCATCGTCGACTCGACACCGATGAGAACCCCTCCTACCGTTATTTGGGAACCCGATGGTGGCGCGTTCCGAGGACCATGAAAACACATGGCCTCGGACTTGTGCAAGGCCACCTCGAGTCCCAATTGCCGGATCCTCTCTACGATTGTCGCAACCCCGCGTGCCGCTAATTCGGCCGCCGCCTGGTGCGACCTCCCCTGCGCCAGGACCAGCGTGTCGTCAGCGTAGCAAACTACGCTGACGCCACCAGGGAGGTCGGCGCGCAGCACCCAGTCGTACCCGATGTCCCACAGATGCGGTACCAGAACCGATCCCTGCGGGACACCGCACGACACCTCTCACCGGTTCCACTCTCCCCGGTGACCGGGGTAGATGACGGCCCTGTCCGTCAGATAGGCCTCGATCACGCGACAGAGGTAGGTCGGCACTCGGTGATACCGGAGTGCCTCCCTGATGCAACTCCAGGGCAGGGTGTTGAAGCCATTGGCGATGTCTAGAGACACCGCCAAGACGACCCCACCCCGGGCCACAGCATCCCCCGTCGTGAGGGCTCGAACGCGCATGATGGCGTCCACCGTAGAGCGCCCCTTGCGGAAACCAAACTGGCTCTCCGCCAAATCAAGAGAGTCGAAATTCTATTCGTCTAATGCTCGACTCTCTATTCCTAAGTGGCCTATTTCTATTGCGCAATCAAGGACGAAGCCCTATGCTGTAATTAAGTGTAATAATAGACCAGTATCAATAATTGCGTATAATTAATAGTTTGACCTCATTATGGCAAGTATAATTAATGACTGCATGTTTGTACCGATTAAATCAATTTTCGGTGAGACTTTCCTTACAAAGAATATTAGTAAGCACGGCAGCAGTAGGCCACCTTAAATGTTATTTAAATAATCACGTAAAGTTCGTTTTTTAATCCCAGAGAGTAATTTGACAGGTGAAAATGTCAAATTACTATCTGGGATTAAAAACGAACTGTAGTTCAGAAATGTCTTTAATATTGAATTACTTTTTCTACTCTATTCTGACAAGTTATACCTTCGACAAGAAACTATCGTGTTACTAAGCTGTATTACTTCCCAAAGTTCAGTTCTCCCTATTAGAGAATAAGAAATTATAATCGCAAAACTACAATAAAAAATCTAAATGATTGCAAATCCATTTTTATGGTTTGTGAACCCTAACCTACAATAACCTAATTGTAAGAGTTGTAAAACTTTCAACTAATATTTTTTGACATGACCTACTTTATAACTACACTACCTAGTTTGGTCGACAATAACAAAAGTTACTAGCATTGCGCGCAGCTCGGCCCGCATGAAAAGTTATTAATTTTCCGGAATGTTACTGTCCATTTCCAAGTACCTACCACGAGCGGTCAAATAGCAGTAAAATATATCAGACTAGCTGTGCCCCGCGACTTCGTTCGCGTGGAAGTCGTAAGATACACAATTACTAAAATAACAGCCACATTTTAGCAAAACTCCCTCGTCCCCCGACTCGTCGTGTTGTATCGCCCGCCCGCGCTATTACTTCGTTTACGCTTAGCGTTTTTTCTGACTTTTCTTCTTTTTCTCGGCTCCTAAGGGTCGTGACGTGATGTTATGCCTATAACCATCCTCGAGAATTGGGCTATCAAATGCAAAAAGAATTTTTCAAATCCGACTGGTAGTTCTGGAGATTAGCGTTTTAATGTTTTAGCACGGGACCCTAATTCTTTTTCTAAAATAAAATCAGCTTAAATTACTCCTTGTAACATCAGCTATTTCCCAGTGAAAGTCCCGTCAAAATCGGTCCAGCCGTTTTGGAGATTAGCCGGAACAAACAGACAGACAAAAATTTTAAAAATTGTTTTTTTGTTTTAAGTACCGTTTATACTTTCATTATGCATTTAGTAAAATGCTGTTATTTTGACATTGCCAACAGACACTTCAATTTTATTTATTTGTATAGACGAACCTACAAATATAGTCTCTGATATTACTTTTATATTCCGAGTCAGAAACTATCTGGAACAATCTTTAATTTATAGCATAATTAAATTAAATATGTTTTACTGTTCCAGGCTGCCACTCCCATGGCTCCTGTACGGGATCATCTACGGCGAGCCAGTCCAGGTGAACTCCAAGGGCATGGTGTGCAGCATAGTGCTACTGTTCGCCATGCTCATCTTCGTCATCATCAGCATCGCCTGCTTCAGGTGGAAGATGAACAGAGGACTAGGGTTCACCATGTTCCTCTTGTACTTCGTCTTCGTAGGAGTCAGTTTGGCACTCGAGTACGGGTACCTACACTGTCCGAGCGAATAGACTGGTCTTTTCGTCTTTTGGTCTTCTGAATTATTGAGTAAGGGATTGGTGAAAAGGATTTTGAATGTTGAGCGTTTGACAGTGACTATTCGTTTTGGGCATGATCGAGTTTAAAGAAGAAAGTAATAGAAAAGCTGATGCAAAGTTTTAACTATAGAATCCTATAGAGGAAAGAAGAAAGCAGAATTTAAAATAGTTTATGGTAAATAGTGGAGAGCGCTAGATCGCAGAACTGTTTACCTAAAACAAATAGTCGACAGTCAAATAGCAGCAGGTTGGTACTTCCAGCAATATTGCGACTCGATTGCAGCAAACTATGCAACGGAAAACCTAGTAGAGGTTTTAATGTAAATTCAACGTCACTTTGTATAATGCGCGTAACATTCTGACGTCGGAAAACGTCAAAATGTATAAAATATTTTTAAAACTTCATTATACAACGAGGAGTCTTGAATAGGTGGATTATTCATTTAATTATTTTATATGAATAATTAAATTTAATGGTCTATTTTTACATGGGATAATTTAACATAGTTTTGCTGCAATCGAGAATAAAATTCTATAAAAATATTTAAAGAAAATGTAAGTATTATAAGAAAGTTACTTTAGCGTTGTGAATTATTTTGTTTTGTATTTTAGTTGTCTAGTAGCCATAGCACAAGCAGTAAGATATTGCTCAAAGATACTCCTTTACTTTTTATTGCTTTGCTATGTAGTTTCATTTAGGTGTTTTTAAATGGACGCTTGTAATAGATGTATTGGTCGAAATAACGAGAGATAACGTGCACCAATTATACATTTAAGAGAAACTTAAGACAGTAGAACGATTAACGAAAATACAATTCCTATGAAATGCAATAATGAAAGCTTCAGTGGTTCTGATCATATTAATAAGAATTTTGCATTGTAAATTATTATGAGGTACAGCATTTTTGTATCCGAAGTAAATATTTAGCCATGATAGAGACTGTAGTTATTTTAATGAATGTTAGTTGTTTAACTCGATGGCGCTTTTACGAAGTTTTAAGGTTAAGTTCTTAATGTATCGGTAAATGTACGTGTCGATTGTTTTTGTAAATATTCAACGTATTGTGTTGGACTTAAGTTTCTATGATATTATAGTTTATCTGTTCGGTCGCAGACCGTCGGTCCATGTGGATGATTTACATTTTAATGTGTCGTTATAATGAAAGCGATTTGATGTGAGTGTGTGTGGCGAGCACAAACAGCTAGATTGTATATACACACATAGAGGCTGGAAGAGCGGGGCAAATGTAAAGGTTTTAATTAAAATCTCATTCCATAAAATGTGCCTAAGAGTTTTACGAACTCAGTAACATTTAGCTTCGATTTTTATAAATTAACAGTAAAAAAGAAAATGTTAAAAAAGTCATTTTATCAGCTGTTAGCGGACTATGCTTACATATATTGTTATAGACTATCCGAGGACGCATCTGTCCCGCTCTACGATATAATACAGTAGTTAGAGTTTACACTATCTCTATAAAGTATGTATATCTATTAATAAAATGAACCTCCATACTCTTCATTTCATCTATTGACTTTCAGAAAGGATTGGATAGTGATGTCTGGCTAGTCAATTCTTAATGTTACGGCTATGTCTTCAAAAATCTCTTCTTTCTTAATATTTAAAAGGCACGGTTCAGTAAATTTAATAAAATTAAAAACATAAAACATCTTGTTAACCGTCCATAGTTTCTGTTTTATATTTACTTTCTGCTTCTGCACCTGATATCACTCTATTATCTATGTCTCATGAAAAACTTTAATGAAAATGATGGTAAGTTCAATTGTTGATACCCAAAAAGTTTTATATTAATAACCCGCCTATTTGACATAGCAATAAATAGTCTAGAATAGATAGTTAAATATTTATATTGTTAAGCTTTAACACTTCAGACCATAGTGTCGCTCAAATGATGGAGAAAGCATTATTGAACTTCAAAGAAACTCTGGCGTGGAGGAGTGACATGAAAAGGCTGCAAAAGATTCTCCGAGATAGTACAATACAAGTCCATGGCCACTTCTCTAGCTACGATCTAATATTCTACTTAATATACGCACAAGTAACCGACAATTCTTAAAGTTCGCTTCATACGTCAAAAAGGAATGTTTTGTTGTCCTAGACTTCTTCATCTAATAGAGTTTATACTATATCTACAGTTTATGAACTTAAAACTAAAACTACTGTCGTGAATTAGTTTGGAACATTTGTGTGAAAATTACTTGATATTTCAAAAAGAAGTCATGTTGTAGAATCACATGAACGTACAAAGTCAATTATTTCTACAATCAGACGTTGAACTGGTCCGGTTCCACCGGTTCCGATTTTTCAAAAGCCGGTCTCGTCAAGTGATTTGATTGGCCGCTGTTTTTCTGTGAATCGTTTAAACAGCTCACGTGAGAGGCAAGAGATTAATTGACCATGTGCTGACCGGGCTTATAGAAAACGGGGGTAGTTGGGAAGTTGGCTTTTCGATATCAGTATTTTTTACTTGTTATACAAATATTCCAAAACTATTTGCGCTATTTCATCTTTTAATAAGACATGTTATAACTGAACTAGCTGCGCTATTTAGAATAAAAAAATATGACGATTAAATACTTACGGGTACCTACTAGAATTGGCCTTTTGACTTACAAAAGGCCAATTCTTCTATGAATCCTAAGCCAAACCAATAACAGACATGAATCTTTTACAATGCACGAAAAACCTTCTATTCCGAACAACGCATCTAGTATAAAATCAATGTCATTGCTATACTCAAATACAAGGTGTAATTGTAAACTGTGTTAATCTCATAACGGGTCATTGTACTCATAATTATGAACAACTTTTACTATGGGACAAAACCTGAAATAGCGAAAAAAATCAGCTTTTCCCTACATTTATGATCGCATAACTCATCAAAATGTAGGGAACACAAGATTTTTTTTCGCGATTTCGAGTTTGGTCCCCTAGTAAAAGTTGTTCATAATGATGAGTACAATGACCCCTTAAGAGATTAACAGTGATTAAAAATACACCTTATATAAAAACGTTAATACAAAATGATGTTGCGATAAGAAACGACATGTCGGTAGCTACCGGACATCGTTTAGGTCATAATCTGTGACAAGGGCATGCTTATGACGTATATACTAAATATTTATATGGACATCATCTCTATTCAAGTTCTCACATAGTATTATGTATGTATAAGCTTGGATTTGATAGCCTTCTGTAGTTCGCTTAGCGACGCCACTACTAGACGGTGCCTAATTAAAAACAATTGAAAACGTATTTACAAAAAAAAACTTGACTAAACAGCCAGTAAGGTTCTCACTGCTGAAACTTGAGCCTCCTTTCTGTAAGATTGCTGTACCCTAGCGAATCAATAATTCTGAGCAGTGTGTAAATACTTGAGACATCCAAAATATCTCACAACTTAAATGAAGGAACGGATATGGGCAAGAAAGTTTATTGGTTCAGTAATCGAATGCTTTGACATCTAGCAATCATTGAATTATTTACATCACCATTGTTATTGGGCTGTAGAATTACTGTTTGCAACAGCCCTAACAACTTTATCAAAGCTTTCGAACGGCTTTCCATAAAATAAATATCACAGAAATTATCTACTTTGCTAAAACATGACTGCTTAGCTGACTAGCCCCTGTTTTCAAGAACAATGTCCGATTTCCATTGATGAACCATTGACCCAAAGTTTGACTCTAAACTGGAAATGATTCTGAACCCATTACCTGCTACAAAACATCTAAAATATACAAAAACTGTACGAAGTAGTGGCCACTCTATAAAAATTTAAGAATTTGACTCTATAAACTAACTTAATTCGATTTGAATGAACTTTTTCTTTACGATGATACAAGCTAGTTTGTAGTTATCAAAAATATACTTAAAATTATTATCTGACGCACCAAGTACTAAAAGTACGTTATGCCTATGCTGAGGAGTCCCAAAAATGAACTGCTATAGATAACAATGAATTCATAAAAAGTTATACTTCCAGTGAAATACCACGAAGGTCAGTATAACAGTTAGACCTTTCGAAACTATTATTTCAGCTGATAATAGTGCCCATGCCATAACGAATCTTAAAATACGTCAGCAGCACATTTTTGAGACCCTCACAAATATTCTATATGCTATTAAATTATATAACTATATACCCTAGATTTCTATCTATCTATCTCTTGTATAATGTACTTAATTAGGCTTTGTAAATTAACCATCCTTCCATTTGTTTAAAGCGGTTAATTATTGTACTGATGAAGAATATTTGTAATCATATCACGAGGTTCTATTGTTTGACATCAGGATGTAGGAAAAGGTTCTCTGTGCGACGTCAGACTGTATATTTGACGTTACGTTTTCTACATGTTGAATTCAAAGTTTCATAGTTAAAACTCGCCTTTATGCATGTCAAATCACGTAGTTACATTAAAATTGCATTTGTTCAGTACCAAATAGCACGAGCCGAGCTAGAACTCATTAAATTCAATTCTTCGTTATAACTACTAAAGTGTCTGTAAGAGTTCCAATTTATCAATATAAATCGGCGTCAACTACAGACGCCGATTAAACACATATTAATATCCTTTATAACTTCTTCGTAGTCTAAGATCTAGGCTTAAACGCTATCATTAATATTAAACAAAATGTTTATTAATAAAAAAAAATGAAATATGATATCCAGGTAGAGATTGTTACTAGAAATGATGGTTTTTATATAAAATTATAAAGTAAATTATTGCAGATAATAAAAAATATTTTTCATTCCACTTTTTTGTTACGACAATAATGTATTGTAACAATGTTTTATGTGAACACCTTAGTTATTATTTAGTGGAAATAAGTGATTTTTATTTCTCTTACTGTTTCAACTATAGAATTGATCGTAAATGAAAAAGTGGAGTGACTTTAAATAGTCATCGATTTCGTTTATAGCTGACAAGTCTCGATTTCGAATGACAATAAGTAAAATGTATAATTCTATTCGTTTGCACTTGTTATGTCAATTTATTTCACAGCTGCAAATTGAGTTACAATGTAAAATTGATGTCGAATGATCTCAATGTAAAATTGACGAAAAGGATTTAAAAAACAAAAGTAAAGTCACGTCAAGTCATTGAAATCGAGATGACAGCGTAGGTTGTTAATAGTGATATTACAAATTAGGTAAAAGAAAAAAAAAATGTTATTAATTTTAAAAACTGTAGATAAGTTTTAGGAATTTTCATCATGTTGTAACGAGTAAAATGGAAGGTGAAAAGCTCTTGTTGGATTTATTATTTCCATTCAAATGGTACTTACGCGACTGTAGTTTTGATAAAATTTTAAGCAGTATTATGACTTCCGTAGTTTATTTGAGCTAGTTAATTTTTCGACTTTCGTGAATTTTTGCTGTGAATCTCGGTCGGAAAATCATTAAAGAATATAAATGAAATAGTTGATACTAGGATGTTTTAATGTATATATAACATAGAGCACGTATTTACATATATTTTTCGATAGATCTGAATATTTTATGCTGCGTTCAAAAATAGTGATTTCAATAATGTTATTTGAACGTAGGACTACTCATTTTCAACATAAACAAATGAAGTACACAGTTATGTGTTAATATTATATATAAATATTAGGTATGTAATAAATAAATATATATTCCGATCGAGTGGTTGTTGTTCTATTAAAAGCTTTTAATGATTGTTGACGATTAAAAGATTGTGATAGTTTTAAAAATTCACTAGTTTATTGCGTAAATTGTGAGATAATTTTGTATGTATCAGTGTTTATAATTTGACGTAAAAAAGAGCATGGCGTACCCTAGCGTCGGCTGTCGACGGTATTATGAAAAATTACAATAAAAATAATAAAATAGTGAGTGAAAAGAATTATCATTTTTAACCTATTTTTCCTTATTATCCAACCCTAAATAATCGCTAAAGATAATCAAGCCCACCCACACGCTAGGCTACAGAGTATGCAAGCAAAAATATCAATAGCTCGGCTGTATAACCCCTGCTGCATCGATGACCGTTGAGGTCATAGATCTATGTTGGGGTAGCAGGGGCGCAGCCTTCATACAACCCGATTCCTATCGGCTTCCCTTCGGAACCACCACTCTTCTTAGTGACTCCTATTGTCAAATAACATAGTACACCTGTGTGTGTATCTCACACACAACCTACCACCCTGTGTGTGTATCTCTGTGTGTGTGTGTGTGTTATATATTTAATACCAGTTTAATACAGTCATTATAAGATTAAAAACATTACAAAAATGCCTATAATTTTTGTCTTGAGTTTATGAGAAGTGAACAATTTTTTCTTCGGCGTGCCTCTAACGCTAATTGTAGCTGTTGTGGGGTAGGGCTGTTTTCACTAGAGACCGATCAATAGGATAATTCACATAACTAAAGAAGTTCAGTAGCAGTGCAGTTGTAGATCAAAATAACGCTTTCCGTATTCTCTACCGCTCTCAGATACGGTCGCATCAAGTTCACGTCACGCGAACGCTGCAATAACAGGGCATTCTACTGCTGGTTCTTTCATTAGAAATTTCTCAGTAGGCCAGAGTCTGTATTTGTATGCTCGGTGGCATATGGATGGCAATAAATTAAACATAACATAACATCACGCCTTCTTTCCCCGAAGGGTTAAGCAGAGGTGTACCTATAGTACACCCACATTTCGCCAGTTACGTTTAAGCCTCGTGTAAAGTAAAGTAAATTTTATTTGAATAGATTGCAGGTACACAAAATAAGATGTTACAACAAGATGGGTGAGCCTTGTATAATCTACCTTATATAAAGCAATAGGGGGCGAGCCTATTGCCATCTACCGGGCACAAATCCAGACTCCGGGCTGCTACTGAGAAATTCCAGATAGAAAAACCCAATAACACTTTGCCCGACCTGGGAATCGAACCCAGGACCTCATGCTCAGCAGTAGCGCTTGCGACCACCTAGACCAACGAGGCAGCAGTAAATTAAAAATAACTGGTGAAATGTAGGTTTGCTACAGGTACACCTCTACGTAACCCTTCGTGGATTACAGGCGTGTGTTATGTTACAACGGGTACAACGATTACAAGACTAACTACGAACTTGAAGTGCAACTGAACCCCAACTTGATCGGCGCGTCATAAAATTACATGAATTAGCCTATAGGCTACGTGGACCGACGATCTTTGTGCGGTAGCTGATAACAGCTGGCTCAGACAGACGCGACGCGGCTCCGGTGGAACAATTTCCATGAAGTTTTCATCGAAATTATTCCACCAGGTCACGTGGCTCCTGTCTTCGGGCTAAAATGAGAGAAAGGCAATAAGAATATTTTTACCCAAATAAAGATCAGTCAAGTATTTTATTTCAGATACTACCAGTTTCAATAAAAATCCTCTTCCAATCAAAATATTTTAATAAATCTAAAACATGTGTTCGAAAAGTAATATAAAATACCATCTGGAACTAAATTAAACATACTAAACATCAAATATTGCTTTAAGCTAAATGGCACACAAAATACTCCAAACATTTTATTAAAAACATACCTACAACTTTAGAAATAGGAATCACGATCACATTGACATAATTTGGACATCGATAGGGATAAGTAATTAATTTCTAAAAAATCTAACCTCGATCACTCAATACTCAATACATTTATTTGCATTCATCACGTCGGGGTCACCTGTATAGAGGCATGAGGAACAGGGTGTAAAGTTCACTCACCCTCCATAGAAAAGGGAGGATCCTCCGACCAGACGGGTGTTATGTCTGGTGGGCTACTGCCCGACGGTTGATGTCGGGATGTTGTATATATGCTAGTCGCGCGGTAAACTCTGATTGCGCGATGCAGGATTTTGCGTGACGTCAGTGTGACGCGTTCCATTGTGGCGATGTAGATATGTCGCCACACAACTATCATTGAGTAGTAACATCACGCTTTCACTCAGAAGGGATAGGCAGAAGTATTATTTTTATTGCTCTTGCTATTTTTCCACTAGTAACATTAAGTTAGAACAGAGTTGTTTATGGTTGTTGCGTGCACTGTGTTCAGTAACACTATTAAATCAAAATGGCAAAATGCCGATGACTCAGTGTTATAGGTATTCTCCCCTGCTTGACAAATAGTTAGACATCACAGATTTAAAATACTAAAAAGCTCTTAAAAAATAATTTTCCACACTGGGATTTCTGATCAAAACCAAACTAAAAATCTTTTGATACAGGATCGGAATTACAGAAAAATTTTGGACCGAAGCAAAAAAGGATGAGCGTGACTACGCAATCTTAAAAAATCTAAACCGTGAAGGTGTTTACAAAAATAATAATAAAATTGTGCTGAAAATCTCCTAAACATCACATTTAGACTTAATTATTATACTTTTAATAGTATAATACTATAGGTACGTTATAATACTATCAAATACAGACATTCTGAAACAATTTTTCAATAGACACCTTCTCCATATCCTGGCCTTGAAGAGTATAGACCACGGAGATTTTATAGGGTAATTTAAACCATCATCAAACCAACCTCCAAGTTGGGTCGGTTTCCAGTCTCACCAGATCCAGCAGAATACTGATATTCCAGCCAATACAAAGACATATAAATGATGGTTGTAATTCAGCCGCTTAAAGCGATTCAACTGATCCCGTGAGTGTGCGAGGGTAGTTTTACAAAAGCGCAGAGCGCATGCGCGCGCGACAGAACAGCAAGAACGCCAGTAGAGCTGCGATCGCCGCACCGGCCAGTAGCGTGGTCTCGTCGCGACGTGCACCGCCTGCACGTTCTACTACTGTGCTCTGAAAATACAAACAATAGTGATAAATAGGAGATTGGAAAAGGAAGGTTTACAAGGGTATCAAAAATGTTAGCTTGTATTATATCTTATTTATTTATTTCTTCTTAAAGCAGAGGAGTTACAGAGGAGACCGAAGAGTTACAGCTAAAAAAACAGACTTAAAATAGGTGTGAGACCGTCAAGCATTTACAAATCCCTACTTATAGAAAACAGAATACTATAATCATTCATCATTTCAGCCGAAAGACGTCCAATGCTGGACATAGGCCTCCCCCAAGCATCGCCACATTGGCCGGTTCTGTGCTTCTTACATGCAGCAGATTCCTGTGGCCTTCACAAGGTCATTCGTCAACCTTGTGGGAGGCCTTCCAACGCTACGTCTTCCGGTACGCGGTCGCCACTCCAGAACCTTTCGACTCCATTGGCCATCTGTTCTGCGAGCAATGTGTTCTTCCCACTGCCGTTTATGTTTGGCAATTCTTCGAGCTATACCGGTTACCATGGTTCTCCTGCGGATCTCTGCATTACTGATTCGATCACGTAAGCAAATATAGCCCAAGCATAGCCCTCTCCAATAACACAATCAGCCTAAAATCATGTTCCCACTGATAGGACCCAGGCCTCCTCTCTGTGAGAAGGAGGGCCGCCTCTCTGTGAGAAGGAGGGCCACCTCTCTTGGCTGATGCAAATCGCCTTAACTTCTTATAATTAAGAGGGCTGTCACATTTTGTCACCTCTCTCACTCACACGGGACCAAACTTTTAAGAATGTTAAATGAAAAGATGCTTTTTAGAAAAATGTAATCAATGGGTGACCTGCTAAATAATATTAATTTAATAGGTAGTTATTAAAAACACATTTCTACTGTGTTATCTAATAAACTTAGCGCAATAAGTATTATGATTTGTTTTTGAGATGAGTTAAATAAATATCGCAATAAAAATGTGTTTTTAATGATTATCTATTAAATTAATATTATTTAGTGGGTCGCCCATTGATTACGTTTTTCAAAAAAGCATCTTTTCTTTTAACATTCATAAAAATTTGCTCCCGTGTGAGCGAGAGAGGTGACAAAATGTGACAACCCTCTTAATAAATAGTAGACAGTTTGTGGTTTATAGTTTCCCCACACATGGTAAAACATAATACATATTAACCATAGGCAATTTTAGATTATCTATTTGATTTTCGCAGAGAACAATGCTCAACATAACTTTCTCTTTTACATTCAATTAAATAGATTTTCCTTCCGCTTCCTTACCCATCCGCCATGCCTGATGGCCCATGGTGTTGCGCACTGGGCCACGTGCTTGGCCGCCCAGTCCACAGCCCTGCACCATCCTCCTACTCTCACGGCGCGGGCGCAGACTTCACAGAGAAACGCTAGCACCACAAGCGCCCTTTGTTCTGTGTGGACACATGCCTGGAAACAGATTAAATGATTTGTACAGCAGTATGCAGTAAACGAAATTATGAAGGAAAGGATGCATGAAATTCATGTGTATAGAATTCTCTTTCCAAAAGTTTTTCCAAGCTGATATTGGACTATGAGTATTGTTTTTAAGCTCATTACAACCCACATTTAGTTAGCACTAATGTGCCAAGTGTAGAGTTAATAGTCTACCACAACACTATCATCTTCTACCTACCAAGCTGGTGAAAAAGCTCGTCCAACGATGTCCCATAGACAAAACCTGGAACAGTCTTGCCTGCCTCTAAGAACTACATAACTTATACCTATAATTATCTCCTCTTAATATATTTTATTGCTTATTTTATTCATTTATTTTATGTCCGTAGGTGTGTCCGTGGCATCACAGTGGGCCCTGTCAGAATATCAGCGCTGCGGTATTTGTTTTTTCATTTTCAAATATCGCAGCATCATGCTGAGATAGGAGCCTTTTTGGCCTCGCACAGGTCTTCTTTGTTTTGTTTTTTTTTTTCTTTCCTTTTGTTTTATTTGTGTTTAAGATATTGTTAGTTTTAATGTTCTTTTTATTGTTGTATTTCCTGTGCGTGTCCCAAATAAAATATTTTTCTTTCTTTCTTTCTTTCTTTACCTGGCACAACTCTTGCATAATATCCTCAAACTCCACCTCATCGAGACACAGTAGCGATATGTGTTCCGCCTCAGCTGCCAGTCGAGCTCGTGCCTTCGTCTCTCTGAACCTTCGGGATGCCCGCTCCAATGATCGCCAGTCGCGCCAGTACATCCACCATCCTCTGAATCGAAAAGTGGGAGAACTGTATAACTACTAAGGTTATCGATTAGATTTTTTAATTAATATTATCTATTATTGGGTAGCTCAACCAAGGGATAATATCGGTTGCATGAGCACTAGACAGTCTTTCATCACTTGTCTTATTTACTTACTACAAAAATTTTGGAAGATGATATTAGGTGAGAACAACATATTATTGATTATTTCGTTATTGTGGATGGCTACAAGACCAAAGAACAGATAGATGGATTATGTATGTATAAGAGATGATATTATGGCAAAGAAGCTAGTGAAATTCTGGTTTGAATGAGAAGGTCGTGGGCCGACGCCAAATAAATTGGTGTGAGAGCCGAAAGATGGTAAATGTTAAGGTGGGCATTCATGATAGCGCCATTTGGCGTGGCTCCAAACGACTAAAGTGAAATGGAGCGATAAGACATCCAGAGTTTTACATCACGCCAACGGATTTTAACATTCACGACCACATTTTAGATGTACATCACGCCATTTGGCGCGATGGATTGACCGTGAATGCTCACCTTAAAGGTGAATGTTTCAAATTCTAGAAGACTAAAACACAAAAGAACTTCAAACAAAAGCAAAAGAACATCTACCTGTGGTCAGGTTTAGCCGGCGCTATGAAACATGGCGGCGGCCTCAGTTGCTCCAGCCTTAAATGCTGCAGAAGCAGCGCCCGGAACAGTCGCACCCCCCTCTCCTCCTCCTCCCCTTGCAGATCAGGACCTCGCCAGTGACCCTGGCACTCGTCTCGTCGTTCTTCGTCTAGAGAGACCTGGCGGAGGAGAGGAGCGCGGGGGGTGTCGTAGTCTTCGAGACCTTGAACGCTGCATGCTGGGGGAAAGGTTTTTAATTAGGTGTGTAATTATCGTGATAGCCCAGTGGTTATTAAGGCTTCGCCTCTCAAGCACGAGGTTATGGTTTCAAATCCTGGCAAGTACCAATACACCTTTTTACTTAATAATGTACTTTCAAAGTATAGGTATCTTGGAAATCACTGATAACGTTGAAGGAAAACATCGTGAAGACACCTGGACTTATACCCTTTACCAATTTATAAACGTTGCTTAAAGACATGTAATGATTAAAGACTGTTTAAAACCATACATTTTTGACCTTTAAATGTCTCTTAACGCTAGATGCAACGTTTATAAATAAAGCCACTTCATTAAAATAAGTTTGAAATCGCCAACCCGTCTTGAGCAAGCGTGGTGATCAAAGCTCGTGCCTTCTGTGTATGAGAAGAGGCCTTTGTCCTGCAGTGGGACAGTAATAGACTGGTATTTAGGAGTGGTGATGGGGTTTTGAGGGGATTATTAAAAAACAGGCGAACTAGACTTCTTCGTTGGTCAAGAGGGCACGAACGAAACTAAGCTTGGATCTGGGGTCGATCCTCGGATCGGTTAACGGTCTTATTGGATTTTTACATTAGTAAAGTCTTAATAGCTAACCCGAGAATTGACCCTTTCTCAATTGCGCATCAATCACATAAAATTGCAATATTGATCGTTTTGGGGACCCTTAATGGCTAAGGGGTCCCCGAAACGATCAATTGCAATTGATCAATTGCCAACAATTTCTATTGTAGTAACATTATCAATCGCTTTAATTGCATTTGGTAGACGATTAATTTGCGCATCGATGTTTATCAATCACATAAAAATGGACGATTGCAATTGACCGTTTCGAGGGCCCTTATAAGCCCAACGCAGTAAAAAACCTTGGTAGCGGTCAGAACTCCAACGATTACAAAACTGAAATGACATGAAATGAAATTGTTTATTCTGTAAATAGGATATCGGGATCACTTTTACGCGTCATATTAATGTTTTTTTTTTTTAAGCTAGATGGTGTCGACATTTCCTATCTGACTATCCCTGAGAAGAAATGGCGAAACAAACTCAGGGGTCAAAGTCTCTTTTGAAATCCAGACATAATCTTGGTCAAATCATGTGAGGACTATATAGCTCTGTGTCTGAAATGGTATTTATACATTAGATGAAATTGGTGAATTTTATTTGGTTCAAGATAATTGTCCGATACATCGTGTCAATATTGTTCGTGACTGGTTTAGTGAACATTCGGATATTAAAGTTATTCCGTGGCCAGCGCGATCCCCTGATTTAAACGCTATAGAAAATGTATGGAGTTTAATGGTGCAAAGATGGGAAGTGCGAGACGAAAGATGTCTCGAACAGCTGAAGTCCCATTGCATGGAGTTGTGGGATAGTTTACGTGGCACAAATATTTGCAGTAACATTGTGGCCTCCATGCGTCGACGTTTTCTTGACTGCATTGATAATAACGGAGGTTACACTAAATATTTTTTTTTTTAATAATTATATTAAATGTTATCAGGGGAATTCAGGGGATACACTAGCCATAATAGTAATAAGTTAGTGATCGTAAGATTGTAGGATTGAGGTTTAGTTTCAATCTTCTTTTCCTTGAGAAAATTAATAAATTAAGCTATAACCTCAATAAACCAAAAACATCTTATTTTAATAGCAACCAAAAATTATTTACGAACAACTTAAGTATTGTATTTATTTCAAAGTTTGGAATATACATAAACATACATACATAAACTCACGCCTTGTTCCCATGGGGGTAGGTTAGAAACTACAGAACGCCACCTGCTGCGATCCTTACATACTCCTTTTGCCTCGTCTAGTTTGGAATATATTTATGTTTTAAAGGTTGTTAATAACATCAATAAATGTTCCTATGAAAAATAATGTTTTTTTAATTATATTGCATATTATACTTTATTTTTACCCTTTATACTCTATTGTCATTGTAACGAAACTCAGTAAATAATTGAACTCTGACACGAAAACGAAGAAACAAAAAGAGTCGAAAGCTTGCACTGAGGTTCGAACCTTCGCCAACTTCACGCACACACAATAACAGCCACCCACTCGTGCGAACCTGCCATCGCTGCTTATAATTTTCACTTCAAATTTTAGCATTGCTTTTAAATAGGCGCTGTGATCGATAATTAAGAAAATAACAAGTATTTAAGTAGGTAGTTGTAGGTATCTTTATTTAGTGTTGACCACACATGCATCTGACCAACCAACAACGCGCTTTCGTAGTTATACTGTGTGCGCGTTACTGTCTGCATGAAAACACCACACACACAGAGATAGACGCAGATCTGACGTGCAGGCCAAAATGATAATTCCGGTGGCAGTCCACTTAAGACCGTTAATTGCACATTCACATGTTAATTAAAACGTTTTGTAAAGCAATCAAGATTATAATTTTACATAGTTTTGCACGCACACTTTACACCACGCGAGTCACAAACGTGTGGTTAGTAAATATTTGTTTAGTAAACATTAATACGATTATAAAGGTTTAGGTACATACCTTCGTAGTTGTCTATAAATTAGAAAAGGACATTAATTTATCATTTTAATGGAAGCGATCCTTTTTTAATCATACATAATCAGCCTATACATAATGGTCCCACTACTGGGACACAAGCCTCCTCTCAGTGAGAGGGAGTGGGCCGGAATCCACCACGCAGGCGCAGTGCGTGTAGGTAAATGTCACATGTCTTAGAATTTTTGGCTTTAGGATTAGCCGTCACCAGACGCGACGATGCTTGGATCAAAATATTACCTATAACTTACATTAAACTTAAAGGGCCAATACTTATTATTTTTTACATTTTAGATGTTTTTTTTTTGTGTCGGGGTTTTTTAAATTTTTAATTTAAATAGAATCCTTTTACTGCACAAAGCGGCGCAAGACAGCAGGGAAGCTCAAAGCAATAGATATTTTTTTATTGGGTCTCATTATTCGATGCTTGAGTAAATTAGGCTCTATGGGTTGGTGTTAAGGTTCCAAAAAACATTTTCAGTTTTCCAGTCGATAGTCTCTCGTTCTGGGAAATGCCTTCCCAAAAAGCCAGCATACCAACTTTCCCAATAGGTCCTTAGAACGCTTCCATATTGTTGTGATCGTGATTGGAATCAAACCTTACAACAGTTTATTGTGCTCTGAATGGTCCGTAATCCGTACGAATATTATATATAACTAGCTGTACCCCACGACTTTGTTCGCGTAGAAGTCGTAAGATACACAATATACCAAAATAAGAGCTACATTTAAATAAAACTCCCTCGTCTATTACTTCGTTATCGCTTAGCGTTCTTTCTAACTTTTTTTCTTTTTGCTCGGCTCCTAAGAGTCATAGCGTGATGATAGCATATAACCATCCTCGAGAATTGGGCTACCAAATGCAAAAAGAATTTTTCAAATCCGACTAATAGTTCCAAAGTTATTTTTGCATGGGTTTTATTTTTTTTTTGCGCGGAACCCTTATTATTTTTCTAAAATAAAAGTAGCCTCAGTTACTCCTTGTAACATCAGCTATCCGCCAGTGAAAGTCCCTTCCAAATCGGTCAAGCCGTTTCGGAGATTAGCCGGAACAAACAGACAGACAGACAAAAATTTTAAAAGTTGCTATTTTACCGTATACACTTTCATATGCATTTAGTAAAAAGAAAAAAATTTTGACATTACAAATAGACACTTAAATTTTATTTATTTGTATAAATTTAATAATAATTTATTTCTTTCAAAAAAGTGTGTTACAATAAATATAATTTTACACTTTACGAATAAATCGTAAAGAGAGTGACAATTAACAGAATTGAATCTGGCGTCCGAGCTAACTAAAAAGTAACTCACGTAACTAAAGTAACTCTGTCTGTCTGTCTGTCTGTGTGCTTTTCACGCCTTAACAGCTGAACGGATTTCAATGAAATTTAGCACACATGTATGACCTGGGCTAAGAGTTTAGGACATAGAATACTTATTACCCCAGTAGTAAATTCCCGTGGGGTAACTTTCGACCTGATACGAATTGATAAAGTTCCTTTATTTATTTCAGTCTAGAAACTTCTTGGGATCATAAAAATAATAATAATTCGAACATTACAGTTTCACAACTATCCTCAACTTGTTAAGGCCAATCAAAAAGTTGTAAATTAATTTGTTTCAATGAAAACAAATTGAAAGTCTCGCAAAATAATGTTATGTAATTGATTTGATAGGCATTGTTTCAGATATCATGTCTTAACTAGTTTTGCTTTAGGTGCTGCCTAAAGTTTTGATAACGAAATTAAAGAATCGAAAATCGAAAATCGTCAGGCAAAGTGTTATTGAGTTTTTCTATCAGGAATTTCTCAGGCTCGCCCCCTATTACATGGAACTTAAACATAACTGGCGAAATGTGGGTGTAATATAGGTACACCTCTGCCCAACCCTTCGGAGAAACAAGGCGTGATGTTATGTTATGTGTGTGTGAATTTCTCAGAAGCAGAAATCTTTCATTAGTGGGTCATAGGAGTTCGGGAATTCGGTGTGAATGTCAATATCATGAATTCATGACATGTCGATACAATGTGTTAAGGGTACACCGAGCGTGTGCCTTTGTCTCTGTCTTTTCTTTCCGTGTAAAGAGTAAAGAAAATAACCACACTTTTGCACTTTTTCAATGTTTTTCATTGTTATTTTCATCATATTGCTCTTAAATAAAAAACTATCGTGTATAAACGCTCCAGTCATCTATGAACTTTATTTTACTAAATGAATCATAATATCAAATGACTTATATATATATAAAAAAATTAAGGAAATAGAAAAAAAAATAATCGACAAAAGGTAACTTTGCGAATTTATTCTATCGAGCCAACTTTATCAAATCGTGTTTTCATCGTGCATCTGCCTGGTACACAGGGTGTAAGGGACAGTCCTCCGCACACTGATGGAGTGAATTCAGAATATCATACTAAGATGACTAGTACATGAAATTATTTCAGGAACGTTATGGGTATCCAATAAACCTGATTTGTTTTATTACCTCACACGCAATGTATCGTTACCGTGACAAAACGCGCGTAGCGAACGGCAGCGCAGCGAGCCTTCGGCCGCCGAGTATTTCAGCATCCATTGATTTTTTGCTGATTTTTTTTTAAGCTGTTTTTTTTTACGTAAATGGAGTGCTGCGTACAGATAATGTAATTTTACATTGAAATAATGGAATAGTAATTGAAAATACGAGAAAAAAAAAATCCTGAGAATATTTCCGGTGGAATATGATTCAAAATAAGGAGCTGAATTCACCCTGTTAGTTTGCGGAGGGCTGTCCCTTACACCCTGTATATCCCCAATGATACCAATATATTTAGATTTTAGATTTTTCTAGATTTTATTTTAATTGTTTACTACTTCAAACAAGGGTTATTAAAACGTGTTTATGTGTATAAAATGGTCGGTGCGCCGTTAAGTTTGTCTCAAAAGATCAAATGAAAGCGTAGGTAAGTTATTCTATGTATCGACCAAGAAACTTGGATATAAGTTCCTTGGTATCGACTCATCATAGGAAAATTGTCCGAAGGTCGTTCTTAATTGTCTACTAGACACCAAGTCTCGAGACAATGGTCCTCCTACAGTCAACTACAGGCGTTCTATAGAAACAAATCTCAACGTAAAACTAAAGGCTCCTGCAAACAGGCGCGACACGCGACAACAAACACAATGACAGCACCGAACAAGTGACATTGTTTTCATGTTGGAATATCAGATAGGTATGTCGAATTGAAAAGAGTATGCTTAGATGGTTTTGTTATGTTGAGAGGATGAATGAAAGGCGAATAACAAAAAGTATTTACAATGCAAATGTGAGTGGAAACGTCGGGACGCTCTAGAATAGGCTTACCAGATTAAAAAATTAAAATTCTGAAGTAAATTCCGGACATTCCAAGAAAATTCCTGACTTGTAAATAACTTGACTTGGAAAACGGGAAATATTTTACAAAACTATTTTTAAAGAACTGGAAGTATTAAACCGTATTTCTGGGAGCAATAAATATAACTAAAGTGGCCATAATGAATAATAAAGGATATTATGTAACGTTGATTTTTAACAAAAATATTGAATGAATGTAATTTTTTATTCTATTTTTACATAAATTGTAGAAATTCCGGATGGCTTAGGATTCCCCCCGCATGCCGTAAGACGTGCGTGTATGGTCAGATGCATGAACGTTATCGAGGTAAAAGGAATATGCAAGGATCGTAGCAGGTAGCGTTCAGTAGTTTCTGCCCACCCCCATGGGAAGAAGGCGTGAGTTTATGTATGTTGTGGCACATCCATGTTCGAGTTTTGAAGTCTCGAATAAAAAAGTGTAGGTCTGGCAAGCGTGCATCAGCGTCGGACGTATTATAACGATAGAACCTCCTTTTTAAATAGAAAGAGAAAGAAAATAAAATTTACGTGACCCAGATTAAAGGAACTCAAAATAACAATATAAATCGGATAAGTAAATGTTTACCGTATATTAGCAAAACTACGTTACCTTGTTGATATGTTTTTGATATACGACTGGACCTCTGCACAGCAAAAACAAACCAAGTACTTATGACAATTATGTAGAAATAAAATAATGTTGACTACACACTTAAGAGCGTTGTCACATTTTGCACCTCTCTCGCTCACACAGGACCAAATTTTTAAGTAATTATGTTAAATGAAAGGATGTATTTTTGAAAAATGTAATCAATGGGCGGTCTACAAAATAATATTAATTTAATACGTAATTATTAAAAACACATTTTTATTGTGGCATTTATTTACATCATTTCATTTTATTTGTTCTTTTTGCTCAATAAATATTATATTATATTATATTCTTAAGGCGCTTCCCCAACCGAACGACCTAGAGCGTTCAGTCCTTCTCTGCATCCCATTTATTTATCATAGAATTGACACAATTTTTGTAATTATTTTAATTAAAAAAAAAAGCGATCGTGAATTGTTTCGATTTTTAAATTAACTAATCCATTAGTGTAATCCTCAAATTAATAGAACGTCACCTTTAGCAAAAGATGCATGCAATCAATAATTTTCGTATAAGTATTTTTACAAGGAGACTTTAAATGTATTTATAAAACATAAAAACAAATAAGAACGTGCAATGTGATGATAGGATATCGAACATTAATAATATGCTTTTAGACGTAGTTTATTTATCTTAATTGATGAGTTAATAGCCTCTGAATAACGCACCATCGCAAGGTTTTGCTCGGGAATACCTCTAAGTTTACTTACCCCTCAAAAACGATGACTGCGACCGACCGTTCATTGTTACTGTAACACTGAAAAATAACATTTAAATTATTAGTCAAAGTGCTAAAAAACTACACGCTACCGTCATCTGGGTGGCATGGCAACAGCTGAGATTGCAACAGCCCAGTCAGAGAAATTACTCTGTTATGAAATTGACACACCAAGTCAATTAGCAGTGTTATATTTAAATATACGGACCATTTAAGTGGGTACTCAATTTGCTAAACAATTATAACAACATTTAAGTAGTTATAGCGGGTGGTGTAGTGTTGTTGTGATGGTGGGTGTGTGTGTGTGTATGTTGTTGTGATGGTGGGTGTGTGGGTGTGTGTGTATGTTGTTGTGATGGTGGGTGTGTAGGTGTGTGTGTGTGTGTGTTGTTGTTGTTGTTACCTCGACAGCAGCGATACAATACACCCAGATGACTGGTACTTAATTAAAATTAACATAGTGTATTGTGAAATTATTAAAAGTATTCTGGGAGCCGGAATATTTATTGGTAAGTACAGTACCAGACAGATACTCCAATTATGATCTAGTCTAGACAACGAGGTACCAATTTATAAGTCTTGGAGACAATCGTGTTCTATCTTAGATTCTCTTTTGTTTTTTGCTCTGCCAAACAGGGTCTACAAAAATAGTAATAATATTGCAGTATTATGCCGCGACAAGAGCCCTTTTGGCCTGGCATAGGTCTACTATTTTTTTATTATTTTGTTAGTTTTAAATGTATTTTTTATTGTTTGTCTTTCCTGTGCGTGTTCTTAATTAAATGTTTTGCTTGCTTTATACTGATGTACTTACATCTATACATCTATACATCTATACAAATAAATAAAATTGAAGTGTGTGTTTGTATTGTCAAAACAACTTTTACTTAATGCATATAAAAGTATATACGATACTTATAAAGAAAAAGATTGTTTTAAATTATTGTCTGTCTGTCGGTCTGTCTGGCTGTTTGTTCCGGCTAATCTCCGAAACGGCTGGACTGATTTAGACGGGACTTCTACGGGCAGATAGCTGATGTTATAAGGTCCTCCTTAATTAACCTAAGTTACTACTTAGGCACTTTTATTTTAGAAAAATAATTGGGGTTCCGCGCAAAAAAATAAAGCCCATAAATTGTGAACAAAATCCGATTCAAATAGAGAAGTATTAACAAACACGCGGGCGAAGCCGCGGGCAATAGCTAGTCTATATATACATATATATACGAATAAATAAAATTGAAGTGTCTGTTTGTAATGTCAAAATAACAGCTTTTTACTAAATGCATATGAAAGTATGTACTGTACTTACAACAACAAAAACATTTTTTTTTTAATTTTTGTCTCTCTGTCTGCACGATGTTTTCCTTCACCGATGTCAGAAATGTCCAAGATAAACTCAGAAAGTATCAATTACCTACCGACCATTACACTGTGATTGAAAAGGCTGATTTAGGCAGACAAAAAGGCTTACTGTAATTCTATAATAATACTGTCAAAAGCGATAACAGATACTCCCGACGTCACTATTCCGGTGATAATTTTGTACAAGTACCCTCTAATAATTAATCATTAATTTTAAAATGTTATTACCAGTGATCGGATATTCGGATGCATATTTACATAAGTTGAGGTGTTGGCTAATATGGAATGCACTTTTGTATCGATCGTAAAAATTTCTCGATTCAGGAATTGATAAATTTAGTACTTTTTGACTATAGAATCGACCCGCACTTGCCGGGGTTGGTTCGTGGATGGGTGACCATCTTTACATACTGAGATTCCTCCGTGCCTCGGAAAGCACGTTAAGCCGTTGCTCCCGGCTGTCATTCGTGGATCTTTGACAGTCGTTACGGGTCGTCAGAAGCCCGAAAGTCTGACAACCAGTCTTACCAAGGGGTATCCTATCATATTACCCAGTCACTGGGTTGTGGAGGTCAGATAGGCAGTCGCTCCATGTAAAATACTGGTATTCAGCTGCATCCGGTTAGACTGGAAGCCGACCCCAACATAGTTGGGAAAAGGCTAGGCAGATGATGATGATGAGAATCGACCCGCACTACCCTTCCTCTTACACCCTGCATGCACATATATTTGCATCGGGGGTTAAAAATCAATTTCAAGTAAACAAGCAAAATAATATTTGATCCCGGTGTCTCGGTATTTTTTAAATAAATAATACCACATGTTTTAGAAGTCGTTTCCATACCATGTATCCGATTAGTTTTGCATTCCCGGATTTTCTGGAATCCCGGGATTTATATTAAGAAAGAAAAAAATAAGAAGCCGCTTCCGTAATTTACTTTAGGTAAATATGCATCCGATTATCCGATCTCTAGTTATTACGAGTGGCTTGCATAATGAAATCATTTACTTTTCTGCACTTGATGTGTCGATATTTCAAAGTGGGTATATAATTAGTTGATAGGTATTTAGTGACGGATCGCGAAGTAGATGGTAAGGACCTTTAATTATTCATATTGCAAATACCTTTAAGATTGCCGATAAAATTGCAGTCTGATATGATGGATATTATGTTTTTAGTGCAAACTTTGTTTCTTGGACAAGAAACTACATGTACCATCGCGGACATTTGCGGTGAACTACTTTTGAACCTTATTACCACATTAATAAGGTTGAAAATTAGTTCATCACAAAATTTCCTTGATGGTAGCTTCTTGTACCATGGCAGCAATTATTTATGTGATAGTCTCATTTATATAGTATTGCTTAAAGTTAATTAGAAAGAGCGGACTGCTGCGGTACCTTTCCAATATTTAAATTTTTTTTTTTTCATGAATCGTAATATTTATATCCAGGAGAGAGATTTATGATAAAATACCCAAAAGATGAAAAAAAATGCGTGTTTATTTGAATATATTTCAATGAGATTCAATACCTATTGAACATTATTTTATTGCATTATTCTGAAGACTAGGCAACATTAAAATCATAAAGCACGCCAACTATAAACAAACTAAAGGCAGGCAGCATAAGTTAATCATCTACTTCACACATAATTACATTCCAAGTAACAGGATTAACTCGCGCAATTTTACACGTAACTACGTTTTACCGCTTTGTTTGTGTAGTGTAGCACTGGAACGTAGTAATTATCCGTTTTAAATTAAACAAACAAAATAGAAAATGCAGCTTGTCAACTCTAAATAATATTTGGTAATATTTGGTAAGTACAGTATTGAAAAAGTGAGTGGAAAACCTTGGTTTTAGAACTCAATAAAGTCTCTTTGAATAAAGTACAACAAAGTAAGTTATCTTGAACTACTTATGGACAATAAAAAACTCGTATAGGTAATGTTAGAAGAGCACTCTGGTAAACACAATAAAATAGCCATTAGATAGTAGTGCTTAACTTTTATTTGTCTACAAAGACAATCTTCTTCCTCTGCAAATAATAAAAGCAAAGCTAAAAACGACTTTGCAGGCAAAGCCGTTTAAATATTCATAACCTCTTCTAGGTAATATTCAAAAACGAGGCAAAGGAAACACTATTTCTGAACAAGATCTTATTATTTTTTCATAAAAAAAACAAAACCTCACACCTCTAAACTCTTTAAACAAAGCACGAACGCTTAACAACAGCCCTAATTTAAAAAAAGAACAACGCATTTAAATTCAAATATCAGCACGCCATATTGGAAAACCACTGCTTCAGTAAAAACTTACCTGATATCACTTTAGAAGTCTGGAAATCCATTCTGAGGACCTGATTCCACCAGCGTGTGTTTCCAAGATTGTCTGCGGACTGACAGCGAGTTAAACAGTAGCGACCTTGCAGCACGGGTCATGACCCTGACACACATTTGTACGCATGCGCGTGGAACTGGGGGGTTGTTTCGTTCGGAACTCCGAAGGGTCAAAGGGGGCAGGGGAGTCCAAGTATTTCCTTCGGCTTGATTTCAGTGTCAAGTTATTGTGGTTAATGTTGTTTAAAGAATGTTTTGTAAACAATTATTAGTTGTCTTAGTTTTGTAAAATAACAAAATGAAAAAAAAAACCAAGACATTTTCTTTTCATTTATGAGTACAATATGATGCAAAAGCTTCACTGTTGGAAATATTCGAAGCTTTTTATTTCAATAGCCTATATCAACTGAAATATTTTAACTAATAGGCAATGATTTTCCTCATCAAAGAAAGCACAACCTGTAAGAAAACGAAAGGAGATGAAGCTATAGCAAAAAAGAAGAAAGAAGATATTATTCTACATAAGTAGCTCTGTGTCTGGAGGCTGTATGGATTCCATCAACTCAGTCTATCACAGTACACAGATAAATATTTTGTTTTCTAGCGTTCGTCCTTATTATGTAAACCAGAGCCCGGATTATGTGGATCGTGTTCGATTTTCTACAATTTGATATATATTAAGTTAGCGTTGATAAATGGATGGATAATGTAACGATTCTCCAGTATCATGCCCACCTCTATTAGATACTTAAATTGTTCTTTGCACCTAAATAGTTCATTATGTTGTTGTCAGGGTTCGGTACCCAAAGGGTGCCGACGGACGGGACCCTAATACTAAGGCCCCGCTGCTCATTCGTCTGTCACTGGCTGCAGGTATCTTTGAACCGTTAATAGTAGACACTTGACTTATTCCCTGTGTGTACTAGTGTAGCGGCTATAACAACAAAATAATATTAAAAATAAAATAAAGTTAGAAATTAAAAGGGATCCCGTTCCATACAAGAAACGTTTTGTCGGCTTTTTTTTAATCCTTCGTGAGCGAGTCCGACTCGCACTTGGCCGGTTTTTTTTCTATTTCCTATTTACTTTTCAAATGCTATTAATGTCAGGAATAAACTCAGAATCTAGGGTTTAATATTTCTTCATCCAAGATAGGTAAATCAGCCTGACTGCATCACTAAACCAAAAAGTTGTTTCTTCACATAGATGATTACCTCCCGCGAGCTTTGATCACCACGCTTGTATGCGTTAAAGAAGTTGTTCAGTATCAATCTGGAAAAATAAACTACCGTTTATTTACAATCTGCCTTCAACTCCGTAGTTCAAACAACCACGGAACCTTGATTGAAACTTGAAGAACTTCATCTAAGGACCAAAATTAAAGAACCACTAATTTTTTTACCACCAAGCCTGAAAATAATCACCATCTGCCCTAGCCTTTTCCCAAATATGTTGGGATCGGCTTCCTGTCAAACCAGATGCAGCTGAATACCTGTTCCTCCGGATGGAGATTTACATGGAGCGACTGCCCTAACCTCCACAACCCACTGGGTAATGCGATATCCCTTGATAAGAGTGGTTGTCAGATTTTCGGGCTTCTGACGACCCCTAACGACTGTCAAAGATCCACGAATAGCAGCCGGGAACAACGGCTTAACGTGCTTTCCGAGGCATAGAGGGGTATGTAAAGATGGTCACCCATCCACGTACCAACCGCGGCAAGCGTAGCTTAACCTGATCGATCGACCCGTGCGGCTCTTATTACTTAGCATGAAAATAGTGTTACAAATAAATAAAAAATATTAAAAATCAAAAAACCCGACTGTGTAATAAATTTACTTTAAAAAAGAAGGATGAGGATGAGGAGCTGTCATATTTTGTCACCAAACATTTTCCTGCAGTCGGAGGCATCTTCATACATTTAACAATGAAGACCTACTGCCTCCGACTGCATGAGGTTGTTTGGAGACAAAATAGGTCAGTCACCTTGTTTCCATCTTTTGTAATGTTAATCTTTTACACAGTCGGATTTTTTGATTTTTTAAATTTACTTTTTTATTTTATACTTTTTAGTTAGAATTATTTTTCTCTCACTGTATTAAATACCTAACGCTTTAGGTAAGGGTCGCTAAAATATCTTTCAAAGCAGTAATAATCTAAGTTTAAATATATATGCATATAATTTGTATATAATTTTGTAATCACCTTTTAAAACCCTTCATTTTGATACCCCACTTGATAGGCGCCAAAATTTTGATTTTTTTATAATTTTAATGTGACATTCGCGCAATAAAGACGAATCTAACACGTTATCATTCATCAAAATCGGTTCAGCCGTTTAGCAGTTACGAGGGAATATAGGGACTGACATGCAAGTTTGCACTGAAAGCAAAGCTAACTAGTTGATTGCGGAATTTGTCTTACGAAGATACAGAAAATATTGTAACGATCATTTCATGAATTTCTCAATACTGATACTTGTAATACTTAAGTAATAATATGTATTATGTAATACTTACTGAGTCTCTTTAACCAGACTGCATTTAATGTTCAAAGTTTATGAGGAACTTCGGCACCTGAGATACAAGTATATTTTTACTTAGTTAGGGAGCTGGCTGTTCAACCTTGTTTTTGACCACAACATGTACAATCATGTTTTAGTGCATGACTAAAAATGTATTGTGTTTCTCTATGTACAATAAACTTATTATTTATTTATTTTATACATACATATAGGTCAAACGCATAACCCTCCTTTTTTGGCTTCGCAGTAGTCGGGTAATAAAACCTTTATTTCGAATATTTTGTCAAATTGTCCTTAGGACTAAGTATTAGTAAACAACACATCATCATGACACACACACTAACACTCAACACATACACCCATACATTTAGTTACCTTTTAGTCCAAGTTTAACTAATTATATTGAAACCGTTGCATTTGTTAACTTTTATAATATTTACATTATTATCTGTCGAAAGAGATTGGATCCTGCGACACGGTATCCTAGTGCGGGATTCAGTGTCATACCTAAATATCCTTTTGAATAACCTTTGTGTATGAATCAATAAAACTTTTTTTTTTTTTTTTGATTATTATTTTTAATATCAAAAAAAAAATAATAAGTTTCCGGGACCGGGTCCGGGACCCTTCCCGGACCTTTGAAAGGCATATGAGGGGCCGAAGCCAACTCGCAGAGGCCCGTTAGACGCTTTCAATGGAAATGAGGCACCAACCGACGATTATCCTTGTGCGTACTATGCAAGTGCACCCAAGGACAACTCCCGGTTGGTGTAGGACTATTGCAGGATATGGAGAAAAAAAAAATATTGGGCTATGGGTTTGGATGGCTAAAGTGGACTGGTTATCTAAAACTATGGAAGGACTATGGCCCCTGCCTGACCAATGTTTGATAAATACAATACACGGATAAAATGGCAGGGGGTGACTTGCACACTCAACAATGGGCCCCCAGAAACGGTCGCTAGCACATAGTGTCGTAGCGACAAGGGGGCAACATGTCTTGAGGTGCTTAAGAGGAGTGGAGAGGTATTCCACGGCTATCAGGACAATCCCGGAAGTACGGTCAAGATCCCTACCAGCATCTTACTGGACTACTTCCTTCCTCCGAGCACGTTTGCTCTTGCGAATCTCTACTCAAGCCAGCCAATAAAGGCAAGAATGAGGTGGGAGGTCAGTTCTCGTCAGTGTTCACTCCAGCCGGCCAATAAAGGCAAGCCAGAGATGAGGAACATGACTTCTCCCGGGAGATAGGGTACGTGGGGTCGCTACTGCCCAGCAGCTCGCCACATGCTGCCCTGCGGGTAAAAACTTATTATTATTATTAACACGATACGTGATACATATACCTGACAGTAGCATACGCACATGCTCGATTTATGCTTATATTAGCATAAGTTCTACTTTCTTGAAATATTATGCTGCGGTCCCACGGCCCGCTTTCTCACAAGCCAGAGCGCGCCAGACCAGACCGACAGGCCGCGTTGGCCTGTCGGCGCCTCTCAGCACGGGCCGCGATAAGCCTTGACAGACACGGGCCGCGATAGGCCTCGACGGGCCGTGGGACTGCGGCATTACATCGCTAAGTTTAACTTTATATACTTACCAAGGTTTAATAAATTCGCGTGTAAGAACTAATTAAGAACAAACTTCGTCTGGAAGGTCTTTCTGAACAAATAAACCGCTGACATTTATTTGATCTTGAATTATTGTTATGGGTGCTGTTCTAGTAAAAGAGAACGAAAAGTTTCGCGATAATGGAACTATCATTTCTGTTCATTTTAGGTCAACTAGTATACAAAATATATTTGAGGATGTAAATAAATGCTAGGTCGAAATTCAGGAACTATTTGACTTTCATTTGCCAGTTCTTCTGCAGAGGAAACTCCAAATTAGACTCCTGGATCTAATTTCTGATAATAAACAAGTGCCTTGCTACCACGGATAGCTAGATTATGTAAATAAAACTTTGGAATCTTGAAGCTTCGATATTTCTAGGGTTCCGTGCCTCAAAAGGAAAAACGGAACCCTTATAGAATCACTTCGTTGTCCGTCTGTCTGTCTATCAAGACCCTATTTCTCAGGAACGCGTGGAGTTATCAAGTTGAAATTAATATCAAATACGTAGCGTGGTCCTTAGGAGCTTTAAAAAAATCAAGCTTCTAAGTCAACGTAATAAAAAAATACGGCCATTTATGCGACATATTTTGATACTCGCAAATAAATTAAAACCTGTAGGTTACTTCCCGTAGACCTAGCAGGAGCGCAGCCTTCATACAACGCGATTCCTATCGGCTTCCCTTCGGAACCACCACTCTTCTTAATGTCAAATAATATAGTACACCTGTGTGTGTAACTGTATATCACATCAAATTATGCATATTTAATACCAGTTTAATACAGTCATTATAAGATTAAAAACATTACAAAAATGCCTGCAATTTTTTGTCTCAGTTTATGAGAACTGAACAATTTTTTCTTCGGCTATCTAATGATAATTATAGCTGCGCCACTGAGACCTACATAGAATCATGAAATTTGGGAAGAAACAAGGTCTCACAGCACAAGTAAAGGAGAAAGTCTGAAAATCGTTAATTTGTAGATTTATCACATTAAAAAAATATATTTTGCGATTACAAACCTAAATTTGCAATTGGAGAATTTACCGTGACGTACATATATCAATGTATGGGAGAACATGTTTTTCAACTACAATGTTAAGTTTGTTAAGGATAAAATCTTTTCAACTAGATACGGAACCCTTCATTGTGCGTGGTCTGACACGCACTTGGCCGTTTTCTCCTATCCTAAAATCCAACACGAATCAGACTTGATTTGTTAGTGTAACCTCATGGATTTAATTTTAAGACCCTGTGTATTGTTTAAATCATCGACATTCATACGAAATACTGCGCCTGCGCCTGTCGATGTCTGATTGAGTTAGTTCATTGGTTTAATAGTCCGGGACTCAATTGGTTATCGGCGGTCGTTGTGCAACTACTCGTATCGTGCCGGAAGATCCACATTGGTCAGGATTACGTCCAGATAACTCGCACAGAGAACACATGTCTACACACCCAAAAATTAAGGACTGTGTTGGACGAAAATGTTCGCGAATTGAATAAAAATAGCTATAAAAGCTGGAGGAGTGTTTCTGATATTTTGTGTCAAAAAAAATGTGTAATCATACAAAATGAAAAATTGTTCAAAGAGAAAAGTGTCAACGGACTCAGAACCGTTCTGCTGCAAAAAACTCTCAGTGGTTGCTTGTGCTTTTGCCGTAGTGTCTTTACTAGTACAAACATACAATTATGTAGATAGTGGTGAAGTGAACTTTGATTTAGAAGCTAGGAAATTAATGCAGAATGTTCTAGAAGAAAGGATAGAAGAGAAAATTGATGCGTATTTAATGGAGATTAGTGGGAGTACGTCTCATAGGCTAAAAAGGGAAGCTATGTTGGTAAGTGGTAAACTTTAGGGAGTATGGGAATGTGGAAGAGAAAATTTAATGAAAGGTTTGTCACCGCATCGAAGCGATTAAAAAGACGGCCCTTCCACTAGTTTGATGTAGATAGGTACCTAGTACATATCTATATCTATACAAATAAATAAAATTGAAGTGTCTGCTTGTAATGTCAAAATAACAACTTTTTACTTAATTCATAAGAAAGTATAAACGGTACTTATAACAAAAAAGCAATTTTTAACATTTTTGTCTGTCTGTTTGTCCATTTGTTCCGGTTAATCTCCGAAACGGCGGGACCAATTTTGACGGGATTTTCACTGCAGGTAGCTGATGTTACGATGGGTAACTTAGGCTACTTTTATTTTAGAAAAATAATTAGGGTTCCGCGCAAAAAAATTAAAACCCATGAAATTATGAACAAAAAATCGGATTTGAAAAATTCTTTTTGCATTTGGTAGCCCTATTCTCGAGGATAGTTATCGGCTATTTAACATCACGCTACGACCCTTAGGAGCCGAGCAAAAAGAAAAAAGTCAGAAAGTACACTAAACGAAAACGAAAACGGTGGGAAACGAAAACGACGTAACAGCACGGACGGGCGATTCAACGCGACAGTTGGCGACGAGTCGGGGGACGAGGGAGTTTTATTAAAATGTGATTGTTATTTTAGTATATTGTGTATCTTACGACATCCACGCAAACGAAGTCGCGGGGCACAACTAGTTATGAATAGAAAAAGTAACCTATTGATATTTATTAAAAGTGACGTTTTTGGATCACAATGATTGATAAGATTATACATGTCTAAATACAAATAACCCTCCTTTTTTGGCTTCGCCGCAGCCGGATAAAATTAGTCTCAATAAATTGCGGTTGTAGTACGCAAAAACCCACGTCTAAGCGCCCACGAGTTTCACTTCCTTATTCATTGAAACGACATAGTAAATTCCATCTTCACACAATCAAAACACTTTGGTCCTACGGTCCTAAGTGCCAATTTCACAAATGAAACTGAACGCGGTTTAGATGTGCTGGTGTTACGGTGAAATCCGATTTAAAGTCTGTTTTCGACTCCATACTTTGAAATAAAGAAACTTATAATCTTTCTTATCTTCAGAAACAATCAGTAAATCAGGAAGACAACACTGTGACTCCTCATGTGGAGTTCTTTAACCCTAAAATGCGCCCAGAGCTTGAAGAGAAGGATGCTGCAGAAATGAGAAAGACTGGTGCTAAGGGTCCTGCTCCTGGTGGTGACACTTGGGTCTGGTTGACCAGCTATTCTAGAGTGCCAGTAAGTTTTTTAAAGATGGAACATCTTTAACTAAATACACTCCTGGACTCGTAAATCGAGCCACCCTGCACTTGTTTGTATAAAAGTCTATAACTTTTTAGATGGTCGTGAATTCAAATTCGGAACAATGACGACACCAAAATGATGGCCAGTCGGTCGGCTTCAAAACTGCGTTCAAACTTTTTCCTTGACTCAAAATTATTTTGATGATTTAGGCCTTTATAACTCACATGGAATTGCATGGTAGCTCGATTTAGGAGTTCGGGAGTGTATATGAAAAGTGCCTCGGGAGATGTTGGCATTGTCATTAATTATGATATTAATAGAGCTATCTTTAGCCAGATGAATGAATGAAAGCCAGATGAATGAGAACGTGTTTAATTTTGTTCGTCGTTTCACCGACGACGGTTTTTTTGCAATTGTAAATGGGAACGCTAAACTAAATAATGATTCTCTCGAGTTATAAAATGGGATATTTTTTTTTTCAAAGAAAGTAGGAAAGAATAGTGTTTATTTGGACACAGTTCGTGAAACACAAAATACAAATAACAAACTAAAAAAGTGAAAATAATGCTTTTAACAACAATAGTGTGCCTTACGGCTGCGCCAAAAAGGTTCATTTCAGCTTATATTTTTAAAGATCATGGATCGTATCATGGACCTCTAGCACAGATATTTATTAATTAATACCTAGTGTAAATACTGATATATCTGTTTTGCCTGCCTTTTATAATGTGTTACGATTGATTTTTAGAAGTACCTACTTACCAACAAACGAGAAGTTAGAAACTTATACTAGTATAGCTTAAAAAAACACTTTTAAATAACCGTTTTCATAATTTCCAGTACAAAGTAGTGCAAGGTTTTTGCAAAGCGACCCAAGATTACTGTCCGCCAGGCGTGCAAGGGCCCAAGGGACCAACAGGTGTTCCAGGACCCAAAGGAGAGAGAGGAGACTCCGGAGCCCCTGGAACACCTGGGCATTCTGGGGGCAGAGGGCCTGTGGGCCCACCAGGGCCAAAAGGTAAATACATATGTTAAGATTGTTTTGAAGTAAAAACTTCTTTAGACGCGTTGAGCGCATTTTGGTAGGGGAAAATCCTACGGGTTCGCGACATGCTCCAACGAGTTCAACTACTCAACCCTAGAGGGCGTTGTAACCAAATTACTCTATTTAGCATGCTAATGTCTTTGAAATAGATGTCATATTCGCATGCAACTGTTATTTATTTTTCTACATGCTAATGTGACGTGTTGCGCCAGACTGGCGACGCGCAGCGGCCTGTGTACTTTTTACTTCTGTCAGCAGTCCCCATGCCTGTAGGTATTGTTTTTTTTTATCGTCGATATTTGTATCATGTCATTTTCATAGTTTTCGGAAATGCTAATGCCGAAACTAGACATCAAAAATAAAATCCAAGATGACGGCCACGTCATCTTGGATTTTATTAATTGGATTATTTTATCTTGGATATAAAAAAAAATTCAGGTAACCCTGAATTTTTTTTGGTACCTATAGCCTTAGCCTTTCCTTGCCTTTGGTGACCATTTTGGTGATGTTCTTCAGAAAGGTCAGGTGCGTAGTACTCGCAACCGGCGTGCGTGTATGACCAGATGTATGAACGTAAACGAGGCGAAAGAAGTATGTAAGGATCGTAGCAGGTGGCGTTCTGTAGTTTCTGCCTACCCCCATGGGAAGAGGGCGTGAGTTTATGTATGTATACCTATAGCCTTCAAAGAATTATACCCACCAATTTTCAAGTGTCGATAACTTTTCGATATAGTTATAAATCAACTTATTTAACTAGAATACGACAAGAACTTTTAAATGAGAGCTATGCCATAACTTTGACTTGTCTGGTGTATAGTCAGTAGCAGAGCCCGAAATAGATTTGTGACCAATTAATCTTAATAGATCTGGAGCATGAGACAGAATTGTGCCATCAGCGAAACTTATGCGAGTGTAAAACAGTAACAGCATTCATAATTAATATGTTAAATATTTATAGCCACCAAACAGTACCTGACTATATCCATTATGATTCCTCGAAGAAATCGTTAGTACTTCAATTTTCTAACGTAGATTATTTATTACAAACCGATGGGATTTCCCACCGGAAAAAATGACGAACGTCCATACAAACTCTCATACCTTAATTTACCCCTTTACACTGTTTGCCCAACGCCCAACGTCAACGAGAAACGAGATCATTCGATCCGAACGTGACGTCCCGGTGACGGCCGGCGGTGGACACGCGGCCATAGTAAATGTAAGTATCGCTACATCGGCGCCGTCATCTCGTTCTCGTTGACGTCCCGTTGACGTGGTGGTGGACAAACGGCCTTAGGGGATGAATTTACAACAATCCTTCCATAACTTACTTTCATTATAAAAGGAACTCTTGTGTAAAATTTCATGCTTCTAGACCCAGCGGTAGGCTCTGTGTTGTCTGCCAGTGAGTGAATGAATTTAAGTTTTTGTTAAGTAGATAAATCGAAGAAACCAGCTTACACCATAAGGACATGATGTCCCGGGCCCATCATGTTTGCAAACTTGATCCATTGTTTAATGCTGAGCGACGACCGTTCTGCATGGATGTGACGCATATTTTCCTCGAACGTGTTCTTTTCGTATTTGTGTTCTTTCTTTGGGTCATGTTTACCGCTAATAAGCGTATTTTCTTTCTTTTTTCACCAGGAGAACGAGGTTTCCCTGGTAACGCAGGTCTAGATGGAAGAGATGGAGTGCCAGGAGAACCAGGACTTGACGGCATGTCAGGAAGAAATGGTGCTGATGGAGCGCCAGGCAAAGACGGACGGGATGGTGTGCCAGGCAGGGATGGCAATCCCGGCAAGAACGGGAAGGATGGGAAAGATGGTAAGTTGGAAAATGAATGGCGCTGTCATAAATAGTAATATTAAAGTATTAAAACAAGGTTGAAATCGATGCCTGAACGAAATAATACTCTCATAGCGAAGGTTTTTATTTTAATGTTTAAGAATCAGGTAGGTACTTTCTTTTAATACCTTGCCGGAAGTTTTTGTTTCCGTTTTTCGCAAGAGTTTGTCTCATACTTAGGAATGTAAAGCTGGGCATAAATTTTTGGCCTTCGTTGTAGTGGGGCTTATGGAAGATGAAGACATGTTGCGCCATCCCAAGTAAATTGGGATATGAGCAGGAGAATGACGATGATAGTAATGGGTCGTCTATCATTATAAACTTTAACACAGGTAGGGCAGGAGCTCCAGGACCACCAGGGATGCGAGGACTAAAGGGAGACAAGGGACCAATGGGAACTAAAGGCCAGAGAGGCAACGATGGCCGTGACGGGGCCCCGGGCAGGCCAGGCCTCTCTATCTACAACTACACCCTGGAGAAGGAGCTGTTCATACCACCTACTTTTGCACGTGAGTAGTTAGTTCAATTAGAGCATTCCGCGGAGCGGGCCCGCCCCTGCTTCGCAAGGGTGCAATGGCGACATGTTAAAACATAGATATTTCTGTGCTATATCTAAGATAAATTTTAATGTATTATACACATAAATCTTCCAGAATAAATGTTCTAAATGATTGTGAAACCGCATCAAAATCCATTGTAAAGTTCAGAAGATCTCAACGCTCGCACAGACACGAAAAGTGACCTTTTTAAGACTATGTTATACTTATAGATGTATCTGTATACTGAACTCGTTTTCACCCACGTCGACTGTTGATGCTACATTGATTCTAAGGGATATTTTATGTATTTGTAGCATATTTATCAGTGAAGCAGCGGTGCTATTCTGGAAAGATCCCACCGTGAAAATTTAGGTGAAGTGAGCGTGATGTGAACTGTCATCCTACCTTACTCTACTAGGGATTGAGCTCACTTCAAACTCACTTCACCGAGGTGCTCACGGTGTGATGTTTACAGAATAGATCGGCAGGAACGATTTTTGGATCGACGTAGTGTTAAGTTCAAAGAAACGACGAAGTAGTTATCACAATTTTAAGAGCTATAACTTAATGCAAATAACTTTCAAGTTCTCTTTTTGCATCTGTGGCGGCATATCTACATCGCCACAATGGAACGCATCACACTGACGTCACGCAAAATCCTGCATCGCGCAATCAGAGCTTACCGCGCGACTAGCATATATACAACATCCCGACATCAACCGTCGGGAGAAGCCCACCAGACACAACACCCGTCTGGTCGGAGGATCCTCCCTTTTCTATGGAGGATGAGTGAACTTTACACCCTGTTCCTCATGCCTCTATACATCTTTATAATTACACCTTAATCACAATTAATTTACACTTAACTTGTGGACTAATTAGTCGTAGGTATTCTAAGTAACTACGTAGGCTCCAAAATGCGGTCTTAATCCTCTATCCCTCCTCAGAGGACCAAACTCGCGTGATAGTCCGGGAGGGTGACACCATGCGCATCAGCTGCAACCCCATGGGACGTCCGGAGCCTACCGTGGAGTGGAGGAGGTACGATGGAACTGCTGTCATTCAGGTAAGGAATTTTATACACAACACACTGAAACATTGTGTTGAAACCGACACTAATGGTACAGATGAGGCTTAAGTACCATCACTGGAAACCTTACATAAAGGCTGACTTTGTTTTAATAATAAATAATGAAGGTAAGGACAGACAGATCCCATCTTACTGAGGAAAATCATGAACGCATTGCGTATGAAAGAAAACTTGCCAAGTAGAATCCTACATACTCCACTTACGTATTAATATTAAAAGTAAATCAAAGTTGTTTTTTTAACGTCTTCTGTTCTTTGCCATAACCTTACGTACCACTGACGATGCTGAGAAAGTGGCGAAGTTTTGGGCCAACAAAATCGAATTCATTGTCGTGCCATTGACACGACGAACATGAAGACCTACCTAAACTTATACAAGGACCAAAATTAAAACAAAAGTATTTGCCAGCAGTGTAGATATGACTTTGTTTCCTGGCGGATTGCCCGCCACGCCCTTGTGCTCTGAGAGACTGTTTATGTAGGCTTCATATGAAAATAGGGATACAGAATTGGATAACGAAATCAATTTTGTTCCAGACAAAATAGAAGTGAATGTTGAAGTATTTTTATTTAGCACTAATATTGTAAATATGAGGGTAGTCTAAAAATGTACGGGTAGTAAAGTTCCTGCAATGATTTGCAGGACATTTACTACCCGTACATTTTTACTTAATTAAGATTTCCAATGAAAAAATTTAGCTAAGTATTTCTCCAAGGCAATTTAAATTATAGTTACACAAGAATAAACCACATTAGGCGTTTCCCGATTATCCTAAATTACTATTCCATTTTTGAATGTCTTGCCAAAACCTTTACCGTCTCATCAAAAAACAACTTCTAACTTAAGCCAAGCTTGAACCTTCGGCCAGTTTCTGTATTTTGAACTTTATGCCGACTCAAGTAAAGACCTTTCCTGTCTGTCCAGGGATCATGGCGTGACGCGTCAGTCAGTGGTCACGTGCTGAACATCCCCAACGTGTCTCGCTGGCACACCGGCAAGTACGTCTGCTTGGCTAATAACGGGATGCTGCCTTCCTCCAATCAAACCACTGATGTTGAAGTTCATTGTAAGTACAGCAAACACACATAGACTAATGTAGTTTTTATGCATTAAGAAAGATTGAAAAGCTCATCAGCCCTCTCGTTTAACAAGTGTAAATAACAGGAGACGGCTGGTCCAAAATAAGCGCCCAGTACGACTAAAAGACATGTAGATTGGAAGAAGTATGATGACCATAATATAATGACCACGATAAGACGTAAAGACGATGATTTTTACCCGAAGAGGGTAATGTTTTAAAAACGAATAGTCTAATATACTGTACATATACGTCTTACTTTTTGAGGGGGTCGAGGGGCTTGTGGCTAAGAAATAACAGCCGCACGGGTCGATCGGTCAGGTTAAGCTACGCTTGCCGCGGTTGGTCCGTGGATGGGTGACCATCTTTACATATCAAGACCCCTCCGTGCCTCGGAAAGCACGTTAAGCCGTTGGTCCCGGCTGTCATTCGTGTATCTTTGACAGTCGTTACGGGTCGTCAGAAGCCCGAAAGTCTGACAACCAGTCTTACCAAGGGGTATCGTATTACCCAGTAACTGGGTTGTGGAGGTCAGATAGGCAGTCGCTCCATGTAAAATACTGGTATTCAGCTGCATCCGGTTAGACTGGAAGCCGACCCCAACATAGTTGGGAAAAGGCTAGGCAGATGATGATACGTCTTACTTTTTTCAGTTAGTCCTTACATACGGGTGCCGAACAATGTCGTCTACGTCACTAACAAGACAGTGAAAATTGAATGTGAGGTAAGTCAATCAATCAACTCATTACCTTCGTGACACCATGTCACACTGTTTTAAGTTGAACAAAAATAATCTGCGAACCTTAAACTACATTATCATTTTCATAGCTAATAATATTTACCGGGCGGGTTTTTAGCGCTTTGAGCCAAATCTAACAAAATACATTAAGAATTGTTTCCAATTAATTGCCATTAAAAATTAGCATCCGGTTTCTGAGGGTGTACCTCTCTAAGTCCGTCAACGAAGATACGGGCCCGTCCGAAAATAGTTGATCCGTC
This sequence comes from Fissipunctia ypsillon, assembly GCA_947568875.1. Classification (NCBI taxonomy): domain Eukaryota; kingdom Metazoa; phylum Arthropoda; class Insecta; order Lepidoptera; family Noctuidae; genus Fissipunctia; species Fissipunctia ypsillon. The sequence continues at coordinate 4,087,781 of OX387659.1, read as the reverse complement.
AAAACAAGTGTAAAATTAAATTTTTCGTACGGGCAAATACATATCGGGAGTAGGGACAACTGTCAAATCGTGTTGTCATTCATTCTTAGTTCGGGCCTCGAACTAATCTTATACCTGTAAGTGATCCGGAGTAGGAAACTGCCCGTAACTTCGGCCGAAACTTCTAATTTCGTGCTTAGGCAGTAGACCCTTGATACGAAAATCAACTGGCAAAAAAATAAAATCATTTGTCATGAGTTTAATTTTGTTCCAGAAACAGCTAGGGTGTGTACAGGAATACTGATGTGAAGGATTATGGCAGGCTTACCAGATTAAATTTCATTGTCTTTGTGCTTGTAAAGAGCATGTAGCTTTATACTTCAAGAAGACTTCAAGCCAATAACACTTTATTCATTTCCGTTCTCAGATCCAAGCCTGGCCAGAGCCGGTGCTAGCTTGGGAGATCGATGGCCTCACTCTTGAAGGTCTCCGGTACAGAACCGAAGTGGCGCCGACACGAGACCCATGGCGCTGGATCATGAGGCTCGAGATCCCAGGAGTCAGGGAACACGACTTTAGAAACTACAGCTGCGTAGCCAAGAATGAGCTTAATAACCTAACTGTTAAAGGAGATATTACGTTGAAGAGTGAGTTTGATTTCAGTGATTTTCAGGCATTTTAAGGTGGATAGTTTTATTCAAGCTAATAGTCGCTCCATGTAAAATACTGGTATTTAGCTGCATCCGGATAGATTCGAAGCCGACCCGAACAAAGTTGATTAAGGCTAAGCAGATAATGATGAGTTTTATTCAGGCCGCTCATAACTAATATTTCTCAAAAAAGAAATTTAGAAAATCCTCTCATGTCTTTTAAAACACAGTTTTAAAACACCACAATACGCTACAAACTAAAAGGTCCTTTGAGATCCTTGTAGAATTTTATACACGTCACATGACAGCCATGTTCCCATCTCTATCTTGCACTTGTCGTAAGACAGTTGTGCGACAGTGACAGGAATAACGCTAAGTCAAAGAGCGGAGTAAAGTTGGTAGATCTCGGCCTCAGAGTACAAGAAGATAGGAAGTATTATCGGCTATAACCAATCCGTCAACTAGGCTGGCCATTCATTGCAGAAGCCATTGGAAGCCTCATTCAGCACTGGACCGATTTATATTTATTTATTTAACAGTTTATGTACACACATATAAACAGACAAGAAGAAAGGAACAGAAAAAGACGTACAAAGGTGATGCTTATTTCTAAAGAAATCTCTTCCAGCATACCTGCGATAGGAGAGTAGATAAAGAGATGTAGACAACGTGTGTAAGAGTAAAAGAGAAAACAAAATACATAAAATCACAAACGATACAATAATATGAATATATACAAATATATATAAACATAAAAAATGCGTACATACAAATACATACATGTATACTACCAAAATAAATATCACTAAAATATATACGATAATAATGAAGCATAACATAATAAATACTAACAGCTAAGACGAAGTGGAAAGATAGTGTTCTTTTAAACACTGCAACAGTTTATATTATATTTATTTGAATTTTAATGTTAAAATACTTACGCCTTCATTAACACTAGAAAACAAATGAACGCCTAAATATATATTATTGCACTGTTGGAGTTTCAAGTCTCGACGCTGAGCCGAGCGTTGAAAATTCAACATTGCGGCATTTATTTCGGTGTCATCTAGTGTTAGTAAAAACGGGCATTACTACAAAACAAATACATGGCCTCCATCCAGATCCAGGGCCAAACGATCAGGTGGCAAAGCAGCAACCCGTGGAGTACGGCTCGCGGCCTCCGACCCTGACTTCCTATGAGGAGTTGTGCGAGGTGCAGCGCTGCCCGACGTGTCCGAGATGTGACCGCGCCCAGCTGCTTATTACTCCTATGAATGGAACCATCGGGCCGAAACCTAGGAGGAATACCAGTAAGTCTTAGATAGAATGTACGTTTCTGATAAATGAAACTTACCAGTGACGTGGAAACTTCGAGATTAAAGCTATTGGTCTGAATTTTGCCCCGCGCTCAATGACCAACTTAATTTATTTTCTACTTTTATGTGGCCTTTGTACTGCATTGGGACAATCCCAAGATGGGCTTATCATTTCGTTAATATTCTCACTTTTACAGATTGCCAGCTGTATGCTATTGGTAAGCCTGTTTATCACCGCTACAAAGAAGAATTGTTTGGAGCCTGGCTCAGGGACTCAAATGGCTCTGACGCTCAGGTAAACTTAGCTATATTTTGTCTTTTGAGAACAGGCACATGATGACTTCATGTCGGCAATCACCTTCGCAAAGCCGTGATTAAGTGAAGTGATGGATGAATCTAAAAGAATCCCATGCGAAGAGCTGTTGACTTCGTTGGTAATGGAGTATGCCAACTTGGTCAGTAAGACTGAATGTCACAAATACGATTAACGCTCTCCATCCTCTAACAAACTGCGATTTTCAGCCAATGGATTGAAATTCTGCCTTTTTTCCATATGAACGATGATTGGGAGAACATTTCATTTTTCCAGAAGGACAAGTTGTGGACCACTCAAGAAACTGACGTGGAAAGACTGAGGGAGTACAGAACTAAGGCAAGCTTCAAGGCAGACCATGTGGACGAGTATCACAAACTGCAGAAACCGTTCTTTGTAAGTATTAACTGTCCACATTCATTCCGTGATTGTTACTAGATGTCTTATTCCTATATGTAGTGACAAAAATTGAAAAGAGTATGCTTAGATGGTTTGGTCATGTTGACAGGATGAATGAAAGTCGATTAACAAAAGGTATTTACACGGCAGATGTGAGTGGAAACGCCGGAAGGGGCCGCCCTAGGAAGACATATAGTGATCTTATTGGTGATGTTCTTCAGAAAGGTCAGGTGCGTAGTACTTGCAACCGGCGTGCGTGTATGACCAGATTGGCGTTCTGTAGTTTCTGCCTACCCCATGGGAAGAAGGCGTGAGTTTATGTATCTATGTATGTACATTCCTGCGTACGATACAAAAGTGGGGCTCGCTCCCTGGGCTTGCCAGACATATATTATAAGTACCAATACCTCGTAGAGTTCTTTAAATTTAAAATTTAACCACCAGCCCCTTTTTTTTCCTTAGTTATACTCTCCCTTCAAAGGTGAAAAATTGGTTTCATTAATGGAAACTTCCTCTCGGTCTTCTTCTTTCTTTTTCGTGTGGTTAGTGACTAACCTGGATGTCAGAGTTTTAATGCCACCTATCGGCATCTGACTTGGCTTCAGATGCCGTCGAGAAATATCTCTCAGGCATGGCGGTTTCCTCACGATGTTTTCCTTCACCGTTTTTTAAGCAAGTGATATATTGTACAATACGCACATAAATCCGAAAAGTCAGAGATGCGTGCCTTCCTCTCGGTAAACAATAACGTATAACACTAAACATGACGCTTGAAATTCCCGAAGGGTTAGGCAGAGGTGTTATATTATGTGCCTGTTGTATGTCATGTTTAAGTCCTATTTGGCGAGCTTATTGCCATCATCCGAGCACAAATTCAAACTCCAGGTTGCTATTGAAAAATTGCTGGTGTAAAAATCCAATAACACTTTGCCCGACCCGGAAATTGGACCCAGGACTTCATGCTCAGCAGTAGCGCTTGCGACAACTAGACCAACGAGGCAGTCTAAAGTATAACGTCATGTCAATAACCAGGATTTCCTCTTCACAGGGCAATGGCCACATTGTGTACAGCGGCTCGTTCTTCTACCAAGCCAATGAGTCCGGCCACCCTGGTGACATCATCCGCTACGACCTGACGCAGAGCCGCATCAAGTCTGTTAAGCTGCCAAACGCTGAGGGTAGACTGTATGCTGCACAGCATAATCAGGTAACACGATATGAGCTAGTTTGCCCACCTGATGACAAGAAAAAAACAGCTAGCGACACGAGAAGAATTGCTTAATGTTGTTAGTTCACTTAGGGTGAAGCCAAACGAGCGTAATTTTTTGAATTGTGAGTCTCGTAATTTCTGCTACATTCGGTTTCATACAAAAATCCTGTTTCGTTCACACGGCGACGCAAAATGAGTTGTCTGCCGACTCACGCGCACAATCCCGGCTGAATTGAGTTCGCTGCGAGAGGGGGGCGAAAGAATCGACAGCCAATCACGGAACGCGTGGGAGTCAATACATTATTTTTTTTTAATTTTTCCGTGTCTACAAACATTGTGACAAAGTCAGAAAAATTAATAATTGAAGTCGAACAACGGCCATGTCTGTGGAATTTATCATAAAAGTCGTATAGTGACAAGTTTTTAAAACAGAGGGCATGGCAAGAGGTTGCAGAAAATATTCGAAGATTGGAACAATTTCACTAATGAGGAGAAAAGTAAGAACTGTCCATTGCACTACACAAACACCCATTACAAGCGTTGAAAAGCAACTGAATAAATTACGCTCGTCAGGCGACCCAACAGAATTTCTGCCGAGCAGAAATTACGCGACTGAAATTACGCGACTCACAACTCAAAAAATTACGCTCGTCTGGCTTCACCCTTAGAGACAAAGCTGTAGACTCTGTTTTGCGGTGTGCCTGTAAAAATAGCAACCACTTCCTTAAATTTACAACGCTAAATGGCGGCACAAATAGAACAAACACAAAGCTCTGCAATATATAATAGGGCACGTCACGTAATAACATGTCATTCTGTTAATATGTAATAATAATAGTACACCAAGTTAGTAATTAATAGATACTAAATTAAGTTACTCCTTGCAACCCCTTTTCTTTGTCCTTCTTTGCTTCCCATGTTTGCTGGATGATGACCAATGCCTGTTATAAGGCCGTTTGTCCACCACCACGTCACCGGGACGAGATGACGGTGCTGAAGTAGCGATACATACATTTACTATGGCCAGGTGTCCACCGCACGCCGTCACCGTGACGTCACGTTCGGTTCGAATAATGTCGTTTCTCGTTGACGTCCCGTTGACGTTGTGCAGTGGACAAACAGTGTAAGTGGTCATTTGTAACGTGTACCTAACCACGTTTGGTATTAAAACTTCGGAAAATAATTTAATTGTAAAATTGTTTCAGGTAGATTTCAGTGCTGACGACAACGGTCTTTGGGCGATTTACTCAATAGAGTCATCCAATAATACTGCTGTTGCTAAGGTAATTAAAAAACTCATTAGTGGTATAGTATTTTTATCTCATGAAGCGAAGTGCGCTTTAGTTGTGTTTACACTGGTACAAAAATGCTGTGAAGACGTGCGTGAAGACGAGTAGCGTAACATAACACACACACTCACACGTATACACACACACTTCCGACTTCGCCTTTGTCTCGGACGGTACCGAGAGCTCCTGCGCTTACACACACATTCACAGTGTGTTTGTACACTTGGTAACCACAAGTATAGTGCGTGTTACTTGTTCAAACTATTATGTTTGCGTCCCAGCTGTATGAGAACCCAATGGCTTGGCACGCGACGATGGCAAGAGACCGGACGGCATGTCTTTATTTCCATGGAAGGTGGGTAGGCTTTTAGTGTGGGACGCAACTTGTGTCGACACTCTTGCGCCAACCCATCTTCCCGGCTCGGCGTGCTGTGCTGGCGCTGCTGCTGCGGCTGCGGAAAACCTCAAGCGGCGAAAGTATAATAATCTTATCGGTAATTATATTTTCGAGCCGTTTGGGGTTGAAACCCTCGGGCCGTGGGGTCCGAGCGCTCATGGTTTGTTTAACGAAATCTCCAAACGGCTAGTTGACACTGCCCGTGACCCTAGGGCCGGCTTTTACCTTGGCCAGAGGCTAAGCATTGCCATACAACGTGGCAATGCCGCCAGTCTCTTGGGTACATTACCAGTCGACAGCGATGCGGAGGAATTTTTTGATGCCATATTTTAGTTTGTGAATAGTTTTAGTTATGTTAGGATATAATTTAGTTATTTTATTAATTAATTATGTTTGTGTCTCTATTATTAAAATTTTGTTTGGTTTCAGCTCAGTTTTGATCCCAATAAGGATGGGTTGAATATTGACTACGTTTGGAATATTTCGTTGAATCATAAACAAGTGAGTAAACTTCAGCTTACTTATTCTTTAGCTAAGTTACTTTTCACCCGATGTCCGTATCGATTGAGGAGAGGAAAGTCGAATCATTTACTTCAAGTAGGCACATAAAAGGAACTTTTGAACGTCAAAATTGATTCTAGTCGCCCCTTCAAAAATGTAGTTTCGTATGGAGAAGAATGAGCAAGAAACTCCACCGTTACTCTTTTAAATGTTTTACAATATTTTGTATAAGTACATTTTTTTATATAATTAGTTATATGTGAAGACGATGCACCTAGAATGAAATTACTATACCACAATAGGAAAACAATTAAAAATGAAGCAATCACAGATAAATTAAATATAAGATATGGCTTCTCGATCCATACGGACAGTTCACCCGTGGTATGCTTAAGCAGATTTCAGACTCATCACTTTTTATTCGTTTTTGTCTTCCATTCGACATCTTCCCTCGAAATGTCACAAAATGAACCAAAAGTGAAAAATGAAAATTAATTAATTAGTGAACAGACAATGTTGGATTTCAGCACTCGGCAACTTTCACTCGCCTACCGAATTATCGACTAATGAAATGAGCAGATGAACGTTTATTCATTTATATAATTTATGTAGGTGTCGTGTGAACATGGAATGAAACAAAAATGAAAATTCACTCGAGTGAAGCGTCTGGAGCTCTTAAAGCAGTATTATTGTAATCTTACTCCAGTGTGGGAAAGAGATGGAGCTAGACGTCCTGTATAGCTCCATCTCTTTCTCACAATGAAGTAACATTAAAATAATACTGCTTTAAAAAGTGGTGGTTGGCCCCCTGATATCAGCTTTACTAACAATCAAAGAATCAGGTTCTTGAATCATCATTAATACAGTCTTCATCGAACGTTCACCTCATCCATCTGACAATCTTTTTGAATGTTCTGTTTTTTTTATTGCACAATGTACACAGAGTTACAGACTAATATTAGGCTAAACTAATAAGAACATGACCCTGTTAGGGCGCAGCAAATTCACTTATAACTAGGTTAATATCACTGATCGGCAATCTTCATTGAAAGTGCACAAAATTCCAAATGGTGGCCATCACGTGTAGGGCTTTCATAACGTAATTACGTAAATACGCAATTACGTAATTACGAACTCATTTTAAAGTATTTTCAATTCCGTAACTGAAGATGTCAATTCCGTACTTACGTAATTATTGGTATCATAAATCAATCAAAATAGTCAACTAATAAAAAAGCAATAAGTATACGTACCATATTAAAGTTATAATGTGGCAACACTATACGATATAAGTACATCGAAACATACAAACGGGTGATTCCCCGCAGTTTATTTTATCGTTTATCAAATCTTGCAAAAAATAGTTCTAAGACGTACAGAATAGAGTTCAAATTTATCAACTCGGCGAGTCGGTAGTGCCGGGGAGTCCCTGGCGAAAAGTCCCTACGACCACTGGGAACTACTATGCTCTTCACTTTCTTAACTAAACATAATTGCTTTCACAACAGATGGAGCAAGTGTAATGGTCAAAATGGGTAGAAATTTTGACGGCCACCACCAATTGTGTTTGGCTCATGGGATACAACTAGCAGTCCTTGAAGTTTTATATAAAACACAAAAATCTCCAGAACCTGAAGTGCAGGAGGATGTCTCAAATACCGGCGCTGAAGAAGCAGAGGAAATTGAAGAAGATGAGGATGCGTTTATTGTAGAATCGACCAGAGTACTAGAATCGGATTTTTTATACAAAGATACTATAAAAAAATTAAGAAATCTAATAAAATCTTTTAAAAACTCCTCTTTGAAAAACGACTTGTTGCAAAAGTATGTTCTAGAAGAAAATGGTAAAAATATTGACCTAATACTAGACTGTAAAACACGATGGAACAGCTTGTCAGACATGGTAGGCCGATTCCTCAAATTAAAATCATGCGTTTTTAAGGCGTTATTAGATCTGAAATCGAATATAAAATTTACAGACGAAGAGATCCAAGACCTTCACGACATTCATTACAGCTTGGATGTAATAAAAACTACAGTTATGTCATTATGTCGCCGGGATTCAAACTTATTGACAGCCGACGCTGCGCTTCGATTTATGTTGGAAAAACTTGATCGTCAGTCAAACCATCTCAGTGGAAAACTAGCCACATCTCTTAGAAAGAGAATAAAGGAAAGGCGAACGAATGTATTCGGTGTTTTGCAATATTTGCATAACAATGAGGAATTTTTCAAAACTGCTGCCACTGAATATTTTACGAAACCATCGTCGGATGAAATACGAATGTATATAGTCGAACTGTTGGAACGGTTGAAATATAATTCTACACAAAAATGTACAAATTCACAACCCCAACCGAGTGCATCGGACGCAATTGCCACCAGTGACGATGATGACGAGGAGTTGACAATCGCACAACAGTTGGATAAAGAAATAAACAAAGTGACGGTAAATAAACCAATTTCTACAGTAAACACAGATCTCCATTCCATTATTAGGGTAGAAATGTGCATTTACGACAGCGCTGGCGGCGGTCGCGAAGTGTTTTTGACTGCAGCGTATAATTATTTGCTTTCGATAACACCTACAAGTGTTGAAGCTGAGCGAGCCTTTTCATCAGCCGGATATTTTTGTAGTAAATTTAGAAGTTCCCTGAGTGACAAAACTTTAAATGCTTTGTCATTTATGAGGTCATACTTTCAAGAAGAAAGATTATCTTCGGGAAGAAAAAATATGGTTTGATTTGTTCCTGAATAAATATTTTTTTTGTTTAAATATTGTTTTCATTTTGATAATTCCTTGAATATAAGATAGTAAATGACAATTGTAAAAATTGTAGATACTCTATCTACAATATTTACCAAAAACATAGTCGATTAAAAAAAATAGGAAAAATTACGTAATTACGTAATTACGGAATTTGAGAAAAAAGTTGCGTAATTAGTTACGTAATTGACATTTCCGTAATTTTGAAAGCCCTCACGTGTCATTGATTCAAGACCTATATTACTATATTCAATATTTTTATCATCCCCAGGTAGGAGAAATGTTCATAGTCTGCGGGGTGCTGTATGCCCTGGACTCTGCGACAGAGCGAGAGAGCAAGGTGTCTGTCGCTATCGACCTGTACCTCAACAAACAGGTCGAGGTAGCACTGCAGTTCACCAACCCGTTTCGAAAGACCACGCAGCTTGGATATGATCATATGCATAAGGTTCTCTTTTTTTAATTATTTTTCGCCTACCTCGTGAGGAAAATGAAAGGCACTCTGATTGACCAGTTGCGTAAGAGCACAATCAAGACCCGCGACTGAAACTAATAATTCCTAGATAGAAGAAAAACTTTTTTACAAAAAAAAAAATTACTGACTTCCAAAAAACCACTACAAAGTGAAAAATAACTTTAATTTCGGAAGTCGGTGTCTTTGGATCTGTATTTTAGTTTTTTGCCACCGACTTCCGAAATTAAAGTTATTTTTTTCACTTTGTAGTGTTTTTTTAACACAAAATATTATTTTTCCTGATGCAGGGACGTTAAATGTTGAGGAGTTTTCCTGGTAAGAATCAGGAAAACTGGAGCTGATGGTGAAGTCACCATCAACTCTACTTCACCATATGCATTGTGACGGGAAAAAATTGCTTAGCAACCATATTAAATAAAGTAAAGAAATCGGTGAAAATACATTTAAAAAAATACTTACAGCCGAAGATAGAACCTCCTTCTTTTTTGAAGTCGGTTAAAATTCAAAGAAAATTATTTGATCTAGTGACGGGAATTAAATCCAGGATACCTACTGCTAATTAATTTGCTATGCAGTCGTTCTTCTGTCGACTTTATTAATTACCTTTAATTTCAGGAGCTGTACTCTTGGGACCGAGGGAACCAACTCACGTACCCTGTGAGATACAACGAACTGCCTTGATTCAGTACCAATAGGATAATATTAACGTCAATGTGAAAATATTTTTATACCAACATTTTTGCAAATACATAATCTTTTAATTTAATCGTTCTTTTGTTTGTATTCATAATCAGCATAAAATGTTCCCACCGCTGGGACACAGGCCTCCTCTCTGTGAGAGTTTGCAGTATGTGTACTCGTATTGCTGTACTGAAACTAGGTGAAAATGAAGTGACTTCCGTTTGTAGTTTTGGATAGATTTCCATTTTTCACTGCTGTTTATCCTTTTGAACTAGAGAGCCATCATCATCATTATCAGCCTACCGCAGTCCACTGCTGGACCTAGGCCTCTCCAGTTACATGCCATTCAGCTCGATTTTCGACAACTCTCATCCAGCTGCTACCAGCCACCCTGCGAAGATCGTCGCTCCACCTAGCCTGAGGGCGTCCTACATTACGTTTGCCGATTCGCGGTCTCCACTCAAGAACACGTCTACCCCAACGGTCATCGGTTCTACGGCTATTATGGCCGGCCCATTGCCACTTCAGCTTGCTTATTCTGTGAGCTATGTCGACAACTTTGATTCTCTGCCGGATCACCTCATTCCGGATTCTATCCCTCAGAGAAATTCCAAGCATAGCTCGTTCCATAGCTCGCTGAGCGACCTTGAATTTATGGACCAGCCGTACCGTGAGTGTCCACATTTCGGCTCCGTAAGTCACAATAACACTAGAGAGCACTGCTACAAATTAATAAAACTATATCAGTCACTGTCACCAATTAATAACAAAACCCTCTCACGGAAAAGGGTGGCACTAATTTGCCTCTCAAGAACATTCCCACTGGTCCTAAGTTACGAGTAACACAACTGCTTCACTTCTCCACAAGAGGGCACTGATGTCAAATTACAGAACTTACATGATAGATGGCGCCACGAGTTATTATCATTAAAAATAGATTAATATCGCCCTTACAAGGGACTTTATTGAAAATTATCGGGAATTCTCCAACTAAATAATTGATGGCATGGCTACCCTTATTACGTATGTATGTATAAGTAGTGATGGAAAAGGCCACGGGTCTTAGTGTATCTCTGAACGCGCGTGATGAACCCATTGCATGTTTAAGCATTATTTAAATATAAGGGTAAACAAGAATTTCGGCTACACATACTACAATGCGAACGAAAAAGGTAAGTACGCCTACTTCGATCATGAGTACCTACCTATTTTAGAAAAGCAGTTGAGTAATTAAGTGAGGACCTGAGGACCACAAACTATGTAATTTGTGACCCCGTAAGTTAAGAGTCAAGCTGCCAATGGGAAGCTGGGGTTACATTTAGAAGTAAGCTAGGTGGTTTCTTTCTTTGTTTATTCAAAAATGTTGGTTTGGTTGCCAATGTTGCCATTCGCATACCTACTGTGATGTGTTCGAGGACGAATGGAAAAAGATCTTGTGCATGTCTGGCTGGAGTATTGTGAGATGAGCGTATGAATGTCGAGTAGTTGTTCTTGTTACACACGTTTTGTTATTGTGTATTATTTGTCTAATTGGCCTTGGCCGTTTAATGTTAAGAAAAAAACTTGAATCGATTAAAGTTGGTACAGTATAATGGAGATATTTGGCGTTTTGGGCGATATTTGGAATTAAATAATTAGAAGATTTGAGTAGATATATTTTCTACAACGGCAACATTAGGAATTTCAGGTTATAATCGGCACTTGTCGTCGGCAACGTAGCATATCTATGCTAATAATAGAAAGAAGTAAAATTTGTTTGTAAGTTTGAATGTAGGATGTAATTTCTGGAACTACCAGTCGGATTTGATAAATTCTTTTTGCATTTGATACCCCAATTCTTGAGGAAGGTTATAGGCTATTTAACAACACGCTATGACCCTTAGGAGCCGAGCAAAACAAAAAAAGTCAAAAAGAACGCTAAGCGAAAACGAAGTAATAAAGCGGGCGGGGGTTTTCATTTTTTATGCGCGGAACCCCAATTAATTTTCTAAAATAAAAGTAGCCTAAGTAGTAACTTAGGCTACTTTTATCTGCCAGTGAAAGTCCCATCAAAATCGATCAAGCCGTTTCGGAGATTAACCGGAACAAACAGACAGACAGACAGACAAAAATTTTAAAAATTGCTTTTTTGTTATAAGTAGGTAGCGTATATACTTTCATATGCACTTAGTAAAAAGTTGTTATTTTGACATTACAAACAGACACTTCAATTTTATTTATTTGTATAGAGTATAGATATACATAGATGTATAGATAATTACAATATTCTCCGAAATTCGTACCAATTTACGGTACTTATGTAGGAAGTATGGAGATATGTACTTCAGTACTTGTCGGTGGTGTTTATTAACCTAATTAGGTAAGTACTAAAATATACCAGTTGGTACCTAAATATGGAGGTTACTTGTCCATTGTTCAAGAATTCCCTGAATATAGTAATTAATAATTATACAGGGTGTAAGGGACAGCCCTCCACATGCTGATGGGATGAATTCAGTATACAGGGCGTCCCACGGATATGCCACATGGAGGGAAAGTACCTTGAATATTGTAGATGGAACATTTTACTTTAAAAAAAAATTTTAACTGCATTCATAGATATTTAAATAATTACATGGTTGAGCCGGAAATCGAACCCGTTACACGAGAAAAATAATCATCCTATAGCTTCATCATCGAAAGGCTTCATCATAAGGATTATTTTTTGCTAAATAACATACTGCCAAAAATAAAAGTAACTATTAGTTACCGACACATTTTGTTTTTTATTGACTGTTTGAACGCGCTACTCTCTGTCACTCCCAGTCGGATTAGAAAAATTCTTGTTGCATTATAAAGTCCAATTCTTGAGGAAGACTATAGGATATGTAACATTACGCTAGGACCCTCAGAAGCCGAGCGAAAACAAAAAAAAAAAGGAAGAACGATAAGCGAAAACGAAGTAACAGCGCGGGCAGGCGATGCGATGCGACGGGGTGGGTCAGGGGAACAAGAAATCTATACTATCTATAATAAGATTATAAAGCTCAAGAGTTTGTTTGTTTGTTTGGTTGAACGCGCTAATCTCAGGAACTGCTGGTTCGAATTGAATTTTTTTTTTTGTGTTGGATAGCGCATTTATCGAGGAAGGCTATAGGCTATATAATATCACGCTATGACTAATAGGAGCGGAGCATCAATGAAAAATGTTGCAAAAACGGGAAAATTTTATTCCTTTTTGGAGCTTCCGTGGCGTGCGCTGAGTAAACGGTTAAAGTCAAAAATCATATATGACGGAATTGTTCCTCTTAAAAAGTTCTAAAAAAAGTCCGCGATAGCATATATCTATCTTTTAAGGTTGGCTTACTATAACTTTTTTAATGGTAATCAAATTTGTTATAAAATAATGCATTATTTGCGAAGGTGTTTTCATAAACATGGTATTAATCTTTATCTAAATAAATAGTTTCATAATCAAGGTTGATTAAGTACATGTATGAAAAATTAACTTAGTCTATTAGTTACCGACACATTTTATTTTGTATTGACTGTTTGAACGCGCTAATCGCTGTCACTACCAGTCGGATTTTAAAAATTCTTTTTGCATTTTATAGCGCAAGTCTTGAGGAGGGCTATTGGGTATGTAACATTACGCTAGGACCCTTAGAAGCCGATCGAAACACACAAAAAAAAGTAAGAACGAGCGCTAAGCGAAAACGAAGTAACTGCGCGGGCAGGCGATGCGATGCGACGGGGTGGGTCGGGGGAACAAGAAATTTCACGCGGACGAAGTCGCGGGCGGAAGCTAGTAATACTATAAGATGACCGGTACACGAAATTATTTCAGGAAATAAACCTGATTTGTTTTATTACCTCACACGCAATGTATCGTTACCGTGGCAAAACGCGCGTAGCCAAATCAGTTCAGCGAGCCTTCGGCCGCCGAGAATTTCAACATCCATTGCTGATTTTTTTGATTTTAGATGTTTTATTTTACATATAGAGTGCTGCGTACAGAGAATGTAATTTTACATTGAAATAAAGGAATAGTAATTGAAAATACGATTAAAAAATTAAAATTTTCCTGAGAATATTTTCGGTGGAATATGATTCAAAATAAGGTGCTGAATGCACCCTGTTAGTTTGCGGAGGGCTGTCCTTTACACCCTGTATATCTCACCAATGCTTTGACCGTAAAAATCAATGTTGTGTTCAAAATGGTAATATTAGTTATTAAACCCTGTTTTATTTTATTTATACCCTTACCTACTACTAATTAAAAGTGCTTTTTGTTATTTCGGTACATTACATCTTCAATAACCGATCATCAAGCTATCTTACTAACATTACAAGTGTCGTCACCTAGAAAAAACTGCATGCGTAGCTATACTAAACTCAATATGACGAGTCTTGAAACTGACTTACGCGGTATTAATTTGACCCCGTTTACGATTCACATGATCCAAATATTTCTATACAATATTTTGTCGATATGGTACAAACAGTGATAAGGAAAAATACATTTAATAAAATAATACCTAGAAAGTATAGTAACATTAAACCATGGATAACGCCCGGACTTGTTCGCTGTATCAGACATAGAGATAAACTTCACCAAAAATCGAAACATGCACCAGATTATGAACTACTTTCAATTGTTTACAAGCGTTACAGAAATTTCTGTAATAATCTGTTGGAAAAGCTAAAACCACCTACAGAAAGCAGGGAAAAACAATAAACTTATTTGGAAATTCATAAAAATAAATACATTTAGGTCAAAAAATCCTGAACCTGCTCTTGAGCTTTTATCTTCTGAGCTAAGCCCAACCGAAGCAGCAGATAAGGCTAACAACTTCTTCATTAACGTCGGCAAAATCTTAGCGGAAAATACAATATTAAATAATAGAGATTTTTCCATTTCAAGCCAAACTAAGACATTGGCAACGCAAAACTCGTTTGTCTTATTAAATACTGATGTTGATGAAGTAATTAGTTTTACAGACGGATTAAAGGAAAATTGTGCCGTAGGATCTGATGGCATACCCAATAGCATACTTAAAAGACTTAAACTTGTCATTGCCCCTCCCCCGACCCACATTTTTCAGTTATGTTTAACAAAAGGAATATTTCCTACATTGCTTAAAAAAGCCGTGGTAACCCCCGTGTTTAAAACTGGAGACAAAAACTGTGTAAATAACTATAGACCAATATCAGTTCTAACTGGCCTCTCAAAGATTTTGGAAAAAGTTATAAACAGTAGACTAGTAAATTATCTTGAAGGAAATAAATTACTCTCTGATCATCAATTTGGTTTTAGGCCTAAATGATCAACAAGCCAAGCTGTTCACCGGCCAATAAATTTTATAAGCACAAACCTGGATAACGGCATGCACACTATAGGGATATGTTTAGACCTCGCAGAGGCGTTTGACACAATTTCTTGTTCTTTACTTTTGAACAAGCTTGAAAGGTTGGGGATATGGGGAGTACAATTGCAACGTTTAACTGATTATCTTAGTGACCGCCATCAGTGTGTAAAAATAGGTCATTTCAGGAGTTCTGAACTAAAGAATAGCTGCTATGGAATCCCACAAGGCAGTATTTTGGGCCCTACCTTGTTTTTAATCTATATTAATGACCTTTGCAATTTGACACTCCAATAGGGTGTAATTATGTCATACGCGGATGACACAGCTCTATTGTTCACTGCGAAATCAATGGCAGAGGTCTACGAGGTAGCACAGAAGGGTTTTAATACGGTGGTTAATTGGCTTAATAATAATCTCCTTACATTAAATACAGATTAAACCAAGTACCTATTATTTACAATGAGAAATACTAATCAAACGCTTACTAACGTAAACGTCCAAGCGCATAACAACTGTAATTTACATTATGCTGATGTTGCATGCACTTGTCCCACTTTAGCTAAAACCGACCATATCAAATATCTAGGCGTTACGATTGACACAAATCTGAATTTCCGCAAACATATTGATTTATTATGCACTAGAGTACGTAAATTAATATACATTTTTTTTAAATGTACGTAACATTGCCGACTTTAGATTAATTAAACAGGTTTATTTGGCTTTGTGTCAATCCATTATCACCTACTGCATAACATCCTGGGGTGAAGCCGCCAAAGCAAATGTAATACACCTAGAACGGGCCCAAAGAGCAGTTTTAAAGGTTGCTACTTTTAGACCATTTAGATATCCTACTCACCAGCTTTACACGGCATGTGAGGTACTAACAATAAGCCAATTATGTGTTTTGAATGTCGTTTTGCTTTAGCACAGCGAACTTGATTTTAACCCAGTACCTTCAGAAAAGAGAAGAAAGGATTTGGTTTGTGCTAACCCTCAGACTAAACATGCTTACCTACGCTAGACGATTTTATTTCTTTTACCTGAAAACAAACCATATATAAGCAAACCTACCTAGGTTTGCTTATATAATCAGTTCAACAGACTGTTAAAGATTTATAATTTAACTTACAAAAAATGTTATTTACGAATGCAAGAATATTTGGGAACACTTAATTATACAGACACGGAAAAACTGCTGGAAATTTTAACATACGCTTAGTATTTAGTCTTTATATTATTGTCATTCGCATTATTCGGTCATTTATTTAAACATATTATTAAACAGTCTAGTTTTAGTATTTTATACCCAAATGATTACTTATTTTAGTCTTTAAAAGTATTATAATTATTATATATTGTTGTTAATTTATCTTCTAATGAATAGTCTTCTTTTAAAATTGACTGTAAAGTGATTTTAATTAAACCTAGATCAGGCAGAACACTACATTAAGAAAAATTGTACCTCGCTTGTTATTATGTAAACCTTTATTTTGACTTAATTCTTGAATAAAAATTATTCTTATTCTTATTACCATAACCACATTTCAATCCGGACCCAGTTTAAAATAAGTAAACTTGCTGTGTTCAGTGATTAACCGATTAAAATTTTTGAACCATGAGAATAGCTTTTTTTTTATTATTTGAAAACATAAGTTGGTGTGTAACTAACCAGTATGATGCGGTGTTTCAGAAATCTGCAATAGCAACCTCATCACGTAGAAATTGATTTT
This sequence comes from Fissipunctia ypsillon, assembly GCA_947568875.1. NCBI lineage: Eukaryota > Metazoa > Arthropoda > Insecta > Lepidoptera > Noctuidae > Fissipunctia > Fissipunctia ypsillon. The sequence continues at coordinate 4,070,723 of OX387659.1, read as the reverse complement.
GAATTTCGAAGTCACCAAATGTTTTGGCAAATCAATTTAACCTCCATCTACAGTCAGTACCTACCCACAGTTAATTAATCAGCTAACTAGCATTTTCATTACATGAAATATCATGTAAGGTCTTATGGTAAGGTCATAGATATATAATATTTATATGGGTAAGGTAATAAATATTTCGGTACACATAGCGAGTAGTTTCAACCATAGTTTGTTAAATAAAGGCAAGTTCTCTTTCAATATCCCATTGGTAAAATATTTAAACAGTGTAATTGCCACCGTACCCGCATTTCGGAAATACCAGGCTGTATCCATATTTCAGTGGCTTTGTAATTATGTATTAGAAAGTAGCGTGTAAGGAAACTACCCCCACTTTGTGAGAATACTAGGATTTTATGTGTTTGAGTTTATGATAGCGTTTCTATGATTTATTTTTATTGTTGTGTATAAAAGTGGATAGGTACGATCGTTTTGGTTCCTTTTAGGTATAATATAAAACTTACATTTATTTAAAATTATATTATTTAAATAAATGTCACTGCTATTGGTCCTGTCCTGCTATTAGTACCTAAGAACCAATATTTCCAAGAACCAATTTCATTTCAATAATTTGTGTTATTAACAAAGTCAAATCAATTAGTTCAAATCGGCACATAAAAGGCTCTTTTGAACGCCAAAATTTACAAAATTGATTCTAGTCGCCCGCCCCTTGCAAAATGTAGTTTCGTATGGAGAAGAATGGGTAAGAAAGTCCACCGTTACTCTTCTAAAATGTCTTACAATATTTTGTATAAGTACATTTATTATATAATTATATGTGAAGACGATGCACCTATTATAGAATAAAATTACTATACCACAATAGGTAAACACAATTAAAAATGAAGCAATGACAGATAAATATAATATGTGTTAGATACATGGTGCTTACATATTCACAAACATCGTAAAAGTGTACGATTCACCTAAAATTTTAACATTGTTTAAACATGGATACCAGATAACATACCAATGTATAAGACGATCAAAACTACATAAACCACTACTTAAATATCCTCTAAAACACCTGAACACTCGTCAAAACTAAAGAGGACCAAAGAGGCAGTAAACAAAAAGAATAAATACATAGCTCTCGCATAGTGACGGCGCGGCTCACATAAATCGTCACCTCACACTAGGTGCGCCCAAAGCGCGGGCAGGCATTCCACGCTCATCTCAACCCCCCATTTTTCGCCACAATAGCTAGCAATACATTCCGTGACTTGGCAGAACCCGATGTCGAGATATTTGGCCCCCATCGCGCGATCAATACGTGCGCACAGCGCCATCTAACAGCCATCGCGCATCCAAATTGCAGTTTAATAGTTCATTAGATCCGGCAAAAATGGCGGGGACACGACATTTTAAATTCGGAACGCGGTATCGATTCGCGGGAGCGCCATTATGGTATACAGGTTATAAAATTTTAAGTAAAAACTTTTTTTAATAGACGCTGGCTGAAAGCCGGTTCGATTCCGGGTCAGGACTGAATACTGAGAGTTGGTACATTTTAGTCAAGTCAAGATACCGCGCAGTTACTTGATAATGTTGATCGAACGAATTCCTGCGTCGGTAATCAGCTTTTGATTATTAAATGGTAAGAAAAGTCGGTAGTTTTAAACATATTTATGTCAAGATTATTGTACAGTTTTCGCTATAGATTCATAATATTTTCTTAAAACTATTAGCGGTAATGATTCTTTTTGCGAAAATCACTACTATAAAATCTTCCTATGCATTTTAAAAACCTAACGAAAATTGGTGTTTCACGAATCGTTGGACAGAGGCAAGGAAAAAGATTTTTTAATTTTCCAAGAACGTATACAGCCTATATGCAGAACTGCTTTGCAGTCTCCATTTATAGTCTGTGGTGGTTTCGCACCACCCGCCTCCCTCTCCCGACCGTCGTAATGAATGAATCATTCGAATTTCGTTGTTAATTCGTAACTAATCAAACAGATTACCGTTTATTTGTTTACTTCGAACACGTGAAGATTTTAAATGGTTGAATTGTGTTAATCATGTAATTCGTGGATGTGCAAAAGTACTTAGTAATGGCTGATTGATTGGTACCTACTTTGATTTATTATGAAAGTGCCATTACCTACATACAGCTGCAGTTTTCCCGCGCAATTTAAAAGTCGAATGTTATAAATGAATTATTGTCAATTGCCGCGAGTTTCAGGGGGAGTTATTAAAGTTTTATATTTTATATTGGTGCCCGCGGTGCATACTATTTTATATGCAGGTTGCATGCTACGAACACACAAGAAGGATGATGTATTTATATTCGTTTCTTTGAAATCAAAACAAGTACTGGTTAGGGGCATCAACTTGCGCCATGATAGCCATGAAGGACCAAAAAATATTAACCGAAAACCGATATTTTCAGCCTTCAAGAGCTGCTTGTCTAGCCAAAAATTGCACATTTGTAATTTGAACAATGTGATGCGTTTCTCGTCTACTTATTCCTCTGTCTCGCTCTCGTTTTTAACCGACTTCAACAAAGGAGGTTATCAATTCGACACCGCGTATATAAGTAATATTATTGGAACCGCAATATATTCATATAATTATGATAATCTATTAAGGCTTCCAAAAAAATATACATACTTAGGGCAAAACTTGGGTAATCGGTGATAGTTTTGTTTTTTACTTGTAAAATTCGATTCATTGATCAGACTATTTTTTAAATTTACTGTGATATAGTAGACAAAATAAGTTTTGCTAACTTATATCTAAAAATGTGGCAAATACTATAATGATTGAAAAATGTACATTTATCAAGTCAGTAGTAACTTGGTAATAAAACACAATTATCTATCACCGAATAGCTGCATATCACGAATTAGCCAAGTTTTGCCCTACTTGCTTTAAATCAATGCTTACTTACAAATTTTTATATGTGTATGTATGTTTGTCCACGCCAAGTCCACGCATTATGGACTAATACGTGTAAGTATGACGGGCTTTTTTTTTTTTGGATGGGAAATCATCAAATGACTTCTCCCGCTCTGGGCGGAGCGGGAGGGCGTGTCAGACTTCTACTGACTAAAACTCACCCGTGTTCCTTCAGTTGCCTGTGCCGGGGCCACGGTAACTCTTTCGAACATCCCGCGACCCTGGCTGGTAGGGTGACGGCCTGGCTTATTGACACGTGCTACGGGTTGGTGTCAAAGGAAACCTTGGACAAATTCTAGTGCAATATTTACAACAAAACTATTAACTACTTGATACAAACAAATATTCCAATTAAAAAAAAACTAAAAATTACGAAATAAAAAAGTAATTTAAACAATTAAATCGACTCCTAAACAAAATGATGAAATAAATTTAATTTTGAGTAAACTTTTGGAAGTCGATTTAATTTTTTTTACTGTTAAGTAACTTTGTTTTTTATTTAGCTATGCCTTTTCGGAGTTAGCCCTAAGACTTAAATGCCAGACAGATTGAAAAAGCTGAAAAGAAATAGGATCTATGTAGGACAAGATATAGATATGTAGGTACAGCCAGGGAAATTCATTGTTGTGCAACTTACGACACGAATCCACAATTCCACAATTCCTCATATTTCTGGTTTACCTGTCATTTAACTGTTCCCCAAATTTTCACTATTCCTCACGTATCCACAATTCCTCATATTTCTAGTTTACCTGTCATTTAACTGTTCCCCAAATTTTCACTATTCCTCACGTATCCACAATTCCTCATATTTCTAGTTTACTTGTCATCTAATTGTTCCCCAAATTTTCACTCTTCCTCACGTATCCACAACTCCTCATATATCTAGTTTACCTGTCATTTAACTGTTCCCCAAATTTTCACTATTCCTCACGTATCCACAATTCCTCATATTTCTAGTTTACTTGTCATTTAATTGTTCCCCAAATTTTCACTAGGTATTCCTCACGTATCCACAATTCCTCATATTTCTAGTTTATCTGTCATTTAACTGTTCGTCACAGCCGCTCGGGTCGATCGATCAGGTTAAGCTACACTTATTTATTTACACTTGCCGCGGTTGGTCCGTTGATGGCTGACCATCTTTACATACCGAGACCCCTCCATGCCTCGCAAAACACGTTAAGCCGTTGGTCCCGGCTGTCATTCTGGATCTTTGACAGTCGTTACAGGTCGTCAGAAGCCCGAAAGTCTGACAACCAGTATTAGCAAGGGTTATCTTGTTACTCAGTAACTGGGTTGTGGAGTTCAGATAGGCAGGCGCTCCATGTACAATACTCAGCAGCAGGCAGGCTCAGGTATTCAGCTCCAGTTAGACTGGAAGCCGACCCCAACAGTTGGGAAAAAAGGAGTGGAGGGGCACGTGGCTAAATAACAGCCGCACGGGTCGATCGAAGGTAAAGCTACGCTTGCAGAGGTCGGTCCGTGGATGGATGACCATCCATTACATATCGAGACCCCTCCGTGCCTCCGACAGACACGTTATGCCATTGATATCCTGTCATTTATAGATCTTTACCAGTCGTTACGGGTATTCAGAAGCCAGAAAGTCTGACAACCAGATTTACCAAGAGATAATTATCGTGTTGCCCAGTAACTGGGTTGTGGCCGACCCCGACATAGTTGGGGTAAGGTTATGCAGATGATGATGAGATTAGTTTGTATTCTGCCAGTTTCGGGTTGTTGGGATTCATGCTTGAGCATTGTTCAAGAATGAGGATAGGATCGTAATACAGTTTTTCCCCTGAAGACTTGTAACTTGTTACTTTTTGGAATTGGAACTTTTGGAAGTATATTTCCGTAAGTTACTTAAGCAATTTTTTTTTTACCCATAAAGTACACATCGCTATGCCTACACAAGACGTGCATCCTCTAGCATTAGTAGCATCCCAAAATTATAACCTAATCCCAAATACCTACCTACCGTAACATAAAAAGTTAATTCACTTTCAATGGCGATCAGCTGACTGCTTACACATAAATCGACATAATAGCATTATGTATAAACAGTAGGTATGTATTGTATACATAGGTATGTTCGCGTTCAGTCGGGATTTCCTCGTTGTCGTCCGAGACATGATAGCGAGCGCTTTCAGCGGAAAAAGCGCTTTTTATTGTAATTCTATTGTTTTTGAGCTAGTTTTTTGGTTGTACAATTTTGTTTGCGCTAAAATTAGATGAGAGTAATGTAATTTTTAGATAGTGAATTTTTTGGCTGTTTTGTTATACAGCGTGTTTCGTTATTTTTTTTTTGTTTTTTTTTTTTTTGTAGTCAGTTTCTTAGAAGGAGTAAGATTAAGCTGCTTACATTTTTTTTTTTTTAATAAAAAACACTGTCTTAATCTTTTCGTCAAAACCTCAATGAAAGCGTTTGAAGAAAAATACACAAAAAGAAATAACAACACTAAAATCATAAAATACCTACTTACTTTACTTTTGTCACCCGACTCTCGATTTCGAAAACGAGTTTACAGAAAGCCATCCTACCGCAGTTGCTAAGACAATACATTCTAAAACCATACTTTATTTCCTTCAAGCGTGGCCGAGTGAGTAATGTTTACAAAAAAATGATAAACAAAAAGGTCAATGTACATGCGTTGCAAGTAAGCGGCTGCAGCGCTGAGCGGCGCGCTCAATCACAGCTGAGCCAGCAGGTCGGACACCTGACGTCGGCGGCCCCGCCCCCCGCCCGCCCGCTCGTGCCCCCCTGCCATCAGCTGTTAATGTACCTCCTCCTCCCGCCACACCGCACCAGCCTTTCCCCTTCGTTTGTGTAATGCGAGGAGCGTCGGCTATCAACGACACGCACCGACATTATATTTTTATGAGTATTGTTCTTATTTATTTCTGTACCAAGTTTTTGATGTTCAGTGTAATGTTTCGAATTTCATAATGGCTGAATATACAGCTATAATATCCACGGCATCATTTTGTACAAAAATATAACGTGACTAACTAGTTATTAGCAGGAACAGCACACATACAATAAACGCTAAGCACTTCCAATAAAATTAATAATTAACAAATGCTAACCACAGCGATTGCGACTAGTTATGGATTCTATTTGAGGCCATATAGAACAACAAAAATGCCAACTTTTAATAATATATCGCACATTATGCCTGCCAAATGAATAATTTATCGCAGTGTGTCGATTCGGGGCTCGCATCCCCGGGGTTCGCGGGGTGTCCCCCCGAGGGGGCGCGCGGCGGGAGGGGCACGCCGGCCGTCAGTCCGCGTCGAGCGGCCGAGCGAGCGCCATGTCCGCGTGTGCGCCGCGCGCCTGCTGCCGGCCGCGCGCCCCGCCGACGTTACTCGACATCACAGCTAAAATAGTCGCCGCTGCGATCCCGTTCCAACGCATCGAGGAGCGCTATGAACGCATCCCGGAGCCGGTGCAGCGCCGCGTCGTGTACTGGTCGTTCCCGCGGGATGAGCGGGACATCTGCATGTACTCGTCGCTGGCGCGGGCGCCGCCCGACGACCACCGCAACATCGCCTTCTGCCGCGGCCTGAAGCTGCTGGAGGCTGGCTGCGTGGAGAACGTGCTACAAGTCGGTGAGTGTTTGCCCCGACGCGCCTGCGCCTGTTTACTAATATGCGCCTCGCCCACCCGCGCCGTATAAATAAAAACCTCGACGTGTGCGATCAATAGCTGCTCCTCTCGGGAATTATTCATGCGTCGGCTCGTAAAAGTTTCAGGAGATTAGGGCCTGCCGGGGACGGTGATGGTGACCCCACAACCTCCGCTGATCACAGAGGTCGGCCGGTCGCGCCGCTCACTATCCGTGTGACGCAACTAATAGACTTATCTCGCTGCGATATCGATAACCCGGTAGTTGCATTGACGTTTAATCGATCCAAAGTTAAACATTCACGATTTTCCTGCGGACTCTGGTACTGGCTCGATAATGTCTCCCTGAGGCACGCCGGGCTACCGATAGGAAATCAGAACGCCCGTAATTAATTGGTACTCATTACTATGCATCGATCCCGTTCCGCATCCATAATCCATAAGCCTATTCAATGGCTTTATTTTCCTCGTCACAATATCGATATAAAACCCATGTGGTACAATTAATCGAACGCCTAATTAAGATCGACTTTCGAAACTATGCAGATGCATCGTGAAATTCGGCTGAGATTTACATAACTGGAAGCCCCGTTACATAGGGAATTACTCAACCGGATCGCCGGCGTGGTGTCCGCGGCACCGGTGTCGCGGCCGCGAGACGCGCTCGCCTCCGATGGCATTAATCCATGCAGACGTCGTTTGTTACTGTCGCCGCTCTGAATAACGGACGCGAATAAACAATATTAATTGCCTGTTTTTATTTTTATAGGGTCAGACCCGGTTTTATTGTGCTCGGTCGTGGGAGGACGGGCGTTACATATTCATTTGTGCTTATCTGCCATCAGAACGGTGATTACTGGTCATTTCGGGTCGCACTGCGGTCGCATACCCCACATTTGGTGGAGCCGCGTCGTTCATAATGCTGTCACGTCTCAGGAGAACTTCAGACGTATTAATGTAATAAAAGATATGGAGCATAAACACGAATTCATAGTTGAATCATGTCCGCAGTACGATTTTAGGCACTGGCTTACGTCCAACTTTAGGGCGGTGGAAGAGCCGCCACGGCGAGATAGCCTTTCCGATATGAATCGTGTACTTATGTTACAGATAAACGCGTTAGTGGTCTGCGCCATGCTTCTCGTGTCCAAAGTGATATAAGTTCCCACACCCATATCATCTGAGTCACACAATCTACAATCAGGAGGAACCGCCCACTTGAAGTAAAAACAGGCTGAAATATGTTCCGAGAATTTAGTCGTAGCTAACAAAGGTTGAAGTCAAGGAAGGATTAAATTGTCTGCTATGTAAATTTGTAGGTCAGACGAGGTCTGGGCGAAAGAAAAAGGTACTCTGTTTTAATTCCTATTGAAAGAAACTTGATTTCTATGAAGTCCTGCTCGTGCAGTCTGCATCGGAACTTTTAAAGGGATATGAATAACTTATGGACGCTTTTAAATTTTTAATGCATGCATATCGAGTTCCATCGGTGACAGCGTACAGACAGCACGAAATGTCATGTGAAGGAAAAAATATCTGGCTGGCACCATTCGAACAACTTACCAAACGAGAATAGCCAGATTCGTGAGTATGAATAAAAGAACGCTGCGCCCTCAAGGTACATGCAAATGATCGAAAATGAACCCCACGTTTTAAATGTATTGGAGTCGCATGTACATATTTAATTGTCATGCAAAAATAAACGAGCGCACCCGGCACAGCTCTGTAAATATTTTAATTCAATGTTAATAACTTCATATCAATTCAGTTCGGACGAATCTCGGTGCGCTCCGACCGGTTTCCTGGCTGATCGCGAGCGCGGCTATAGGGGTGTGTTTGATTAAACCATCGATATCACTCTTTGTTTGGATTTCATTTCACATAAAACGAACTGCAGCACGTTTCTAACACTGCAATTCAATTATAATTAGTAATTCCAAGGAAAAAGTATTTTCCGTACTGTGTCGACAGCGATCGTAGATTATCAATAGAATCGATTTTCTTTGGCTAGCATAATGGATGCATTAAATTTTTAAGTGCTACATCAACGTTCTTCTTATTAAATATTGTATTGCTTTTCTGTTATACAATTCACAAGGCATTTCTTAGGGTGGATTTCGTTTGTTACGATACTGGAAAATGTGTCCCAACAAAAAATATGGTTGCAGTCAGTCGCATGCAGCAGCAGTCATGAAGATTCATCTTCGAAACCGTACATATTTCTACCGAAATTGCCACATACATCACAATTATGAAATACTGCAAACAAATATTTTTACAGTCTGTAAGCAATCACTCTTGCGCGTTCGACTGACAAACGTCAAAAGTGAAGCATTCGTCGTGCCAAAAAAGATACATGATACATATTCAAATTGCGAATTTGAACAGAATGCAGATGAAGGTATAATTAAAACAATTTTAACGCAGTCTGAATAACTAAATACAAAGTAAAGATGATACGAATATTTCCGTCTACATGTCGGTCTCACGGCGTGTCGTCACCAATTTAAGAGTTCACGGCATGACTGCAGTTCTGAGAAGGACTGTAACGCCGCCATTATTCATAAGATGTTCGTATGATATCCATTCTTGTACATAACAAGTTTGGAGCTTAACATCTGCGGTTTTTGTCGGATCCTTTTAGATTTTTGGAGCCACATTTCTTGTAATATGACCAGTTTTATTTGTTACCTTTCAGTAAGCAATTTGTAGTGTATTGCAGATTTTTGAAAGGCGAAAGTCAGAATCGAGTTCAAACTGTTGGTACCCAACTGTCCACGACAAAGGAAACAGGGTCGGTCCATAGTTTCAGGATACGTGTGTGGCTGACTAACCATTGGTGACAACTAGCGAACATTGTCATTGATTCAGCTCATTATCGTCACCAAATGTAGCGGAAACAGGAAAATCCTATATGTTTTATCTCGGTTTTCGTTAATGACCGAAAATTAATGAACCCGGACTGAAGTTACTAAGTTCCTTAAATATAAATATTAGCAAGTAGGTAGCAAAGATAAAAGGAATCGGAAATAATTTAATAAATAAATAAATTTTAAACTCATCATTATCGTCATTCGTCATGGTTCGGCTGAAAGGCGTCCACTGCTGATTAAATACGTACCTCCCCCAAATTGAAGTTCAATCAAAATTTTGAACCAATATTGATTTGTCAATTTAAATTTAAACCAAGCACATTATAAACGTTCAAGTATCATTTTATTGTGAATGAAGAAGAAATTGAGTTTTATTACAACGGCGAAAATTACAATAAAGTTCTTAAAACTAACCTAAAATATAGTTGTACCTCACCGTGCCCTGATGTCTGCATCCATATGTTTTCTCACGGACCTGATTAACTTATGTGGAATGTTCTCCCATTCCTCGGCGATGGCATCTTGGAGGTCTTGTAGAGTGGTAGGAGTTGGATCTGGTGCTGCACTCAGTGATTAACTTCGTCCCAAAGGTGCTCGATAGGCTTCAGGTCTGGACTTCGCGCCGGCCACCGCATAACAGGGATCTCAACGTCTTACAAGTAGTCGTTTAAATTATTGCGGTGGGACACCGATCGTTATCATGCATTGACATGTATCCACTGTCAACAAAACCCGCATATAGGACCACATGCTCTTCCAGGATTTTTGTTATGTACTAACGAGTAGTCAACGACCCTTGCCCGCGAGCACTTCTGGTCCGGGAAACGCACACAAGTTTCGTTTTGCCGTCGATTGACATACCGCCCCCCAGAACATGCACGAACCACCCCTATACTCCACTGTTTCTTGAATACAGGATTGTAAGAACCGTTCCCCCTGCCTCCTATACACTCTTCTCAAGAAGAGCACAACCCTCCATTGGTCTATTGTCCAATCCACATGTTCGCGGGCAAATTACAACCGGTCTCTCCTTTGCTGTGCAGTAAATTTTAGGCCTGCAGCAGGTCTGTGGGCCGCAATTTTCTTGTTTCGTAACCATCTAGTCGTGGAGACACTCACGAAAGTTCTGCGAGCTGATTGGAGCTGTTGTTGCACCTCAACAGCATTGGAGAAACGATTGCGTTGTGTGCAGCGTTGGCAGCCAGATCCACGTCTTCGGATATATCTACCAGTCTCCTGGGACCGTTGGAACACTCGTCGAACAGAAAAACGTCTAAGGTTCAGTTATCTAGGAACATGACACGACCACATCCCTGATTGCAGTGGTGCGATCATTTGAGCGGCTTCGCCTGCAGTAAAATCCGTCTTGAGGGATATTTTTTTGCTGGAGTTGTTCCCGTGTGTTCTCTTCAAAGTCTGGATGGCGAAGGACCCAACATTTAATCGGGTTTGGCCGTTTTATACCCTTGTACGGTGGCGCAATTGGTGGCCGTGTGATGCGTATTTTAACAATATTTTTTGTAGACGTCTCGTGCTCGGAAGATTTGTTATGTTTATGAAATGTAACTATTGTTAATAAAAGGTCGTTTACTTTCAAAAGATAACAATATTAACTAGGTTTAATTTATGCGTTGATGGCTAGACATGCTTGAACCATATTTTTACTAACCCCGACTTTTTATCTCCAACATTTTCAAAGGATGTACAGTACTAGCCTAATCACGTAATCACACAGCCTGGCAAGAATTTATGCACACTTCCTACACTGTTTAAATATATTACACACTTTGTTTGTACGACAATGGTTTTTACAAAACCATCAAAATGGAATATGTCATTGTAATTACTTCTTATCGTAGTTTAAATAACCATAATCGTGATGTGTGTAATTGCAAAACAATCTGTGTGCTATTATGTCTGGTAATAATCTCGTGTTCGTCCGTAGGCGTAATTATGAGAATAGAAACATGTTTGGTGACACACTGTTGCATTGCATAATAGTGTTAACGATCAGCTTTAGTTAGCATCCCTTTTAGAAATAAAGTCCAGGCCGTTGTAGGTCTTTAAAGTTTCTCGAAGATGCGAAAAATTTTGAGCATGATTTGGTCGATTTTGATACGTAAATCCCTCGCAACGTATGGACCGAAAACTAAAGGATAATGGAAGTTGACACCATTGAAATGACAAGAAGCGAACAGTTCCACAGAATTTTACATAAAAGCCAATCATTTAGATTTAAGATACAACGAGGCTACTGATGTTTGACTAGCCTCGGTTTCCCTTCGCATTATTTGCAATACTACAATGACTCACTCAACTAAACCATATCCGTTAGTATTTCAACAACTGAAGCAACTATTCACGAACACACCATCACATCCGTAAAAAAACCACCAACCACATGTCAATACAATCGCGATTCATAGCAACAAAGAAATTACAGAGCAAACTGACAAACAGACAAACTCAATGCTCCTCTGTCCAATAACAGTATTTCATAGTATCCACACAAGAACTGTTCTGTCGCGTGGCCTCGCACCAAAAACTAAAATAACACGCCCCCCTATATGCTCCACTTCACCCCCCGTAACACCTATATCAATAAGCAATGGAAAAGACGAGGTAGATCTTGAAATACTGGTCGCGCTCACAAAGACCTGCTTGTGAGTACCAAAAGCACCTCCGCATTTTAGAATCCAATTGCAAGTTTAAGCGTGCAATTCAGGAGGTCCTTAATGTTCAGGAAATAGAGGATGTTTTGCAATGAATAGAGGCATTGTTGGTGAACTCATACAGTGAATCTTTGAAGGCAAACAAGCTTGTGAAGAGTATTGAATGCTTGATTTGATAGTGTAAAGATAAACTTGCGAGTACCTGAGAAATTTGGTACTATTGCATTGGAAACTTTCATCTAATATATGCATATTACAGAACTGTCGTTCCAACTCGAACTCGTTTAAAATAAAATTCCATACAACAATGTGTTTGGTAAATATGTGTATTATATTACTTTTCCAGTTTATTTGCTTTGGTTATTACTGAGTATGCGTTAACGTGGCGATATAATCTAGGACAGAAATGGCTTTGTGATACGGCAGCGTTCACGTAAATACGGGTTTGGATTGTTCCATCGATGTGGACATAATCAATTAGACGTTAACGAGCAATGGATGTATGACGTTGGTAATGATGGAATAGCTATACAGGCTTCGTCTGACTACAACTCTGTAGCTGTAGTACTTCTCGATTCTTCACAGATTGTAAAAACGCGGCTTGTTAAATCACTTACAGAATTTAATTAAAGAAAGATTTGCTGTGTGAAGAAAATAAGCAAACCGAAATATTCAATGACGTCTTGATTGACAACAATACGGCCGATGCTTCCTTTTTAGGGTTCTGTAGTCAACAAGGAACCCTTATAGTTTCGCCATGTCTGTCTGTCCGTCCGCGGCTTAGCTCAGACTCTTACTACTCTTAGTACTAGAAAGCTGTAATTTGGCATGGGTATACATCAGCGGCGAGGTGTTAATTTTTGTAAAAGAGAAGCCGAAGCGACTACTACTATTGACTGTGCCATTTTCCAATAGCGGTACAGTTGCTGATGCGAAGCGCCGAAGGGAAGCCGGTAGGAATCGTGTTATATGGTGGTTTCGCCACTGGTATACATAAGTACATATTAATCACGGGGACCAAGTGGTACAATAAAATCTTGAAAAAGAAGTTTTTTAGGGTGCCTCCCCTACACTTAAAGAGGGGATGACTTTTTTTCTCGACTATCCCATGGTGTAGGGTGTCTTTGGATAGGCCGTTTAAAAATATTGCAGGTGTGTGAAAACCATTTTTCGATTCAGGGATCCGTTTGCGAAATATTAAGCTTTAAAGTGTCAATTTTTGTTGGAGTCAAGTGTCCACCCCCTGCCAGCTAAATGGTTGGTTTTGGATATGTGAAAAAATTCACGGCAGTAGTATATAATAGTGAAGTTACAAGGAAAACTATCACAGCTAAGTAGGCTTTACAAGTTAACGAGTAACAGTCGGCCAACTTAAATTTGCAGTTGGAATGTATGAGAGAACATGTTTATCAACTACAGTGTTAAGTTTGTTCTTGGGATAAATTCATCCCACTTACGGAACCCTTCATTGTGCGTGGTCCAACGTGGCTGGTTTTTTAAATGCATTGATTTGCTAACCGCACGACCTCCTTATAGATCAAAATCTAAGACCCAATCTAAATGTTCATACAGCAGAAAATTCCGAATGCAAATCCAAGGTCTAACCAGATCCATATTAATGCAGAACCAATTACATGCGCCCTGTGTAAGAAGGATGGCGGCATTCGTCCCATTGCCGTGGGAACTACTTACCGACGTATGGCAGCCAAGATTTGTTGTAAATTTTATGGTGAGGTGGTTTCGGAAAAATTTCAGCCCCTGCAGCTAGGTTACGGCTCCAAAGGGGGCTGTGAGGCTGCCGTGCACGCCCTGTCGACCTACCTAAATTCTGGCAAAGGAGAGGTCATCTTGAAGGTTGACATACGGAATGCCTTCAATTCTGTTAATAGGGACACCTTGCTGGCAGAAACTAAAAAAGAAATACCCCAAATTTATAGTTTCCTTTGGCAATGTTACAGGCACCCTTCAAAATTACTATATCGGGACAACCTTCTGAAATCTGCTGTTGGCTGTCAACAAGGTGATCCCCTCGGGCCAGTGATTTTTAGTTTAGCCATTCACCCAATTATTCGACAGCTAAATTCCAAATTTAACGTTTGGTATCTTGATGATGGAACCTTGGGAGGCGATGTAGAAACTGTTTTAAATGACCTTCAATTCTTAAAAAATGAATTTCATTCCATTGGCCTTGATCTCAACCTTTCGAAATGTGAACTATTCTTAGCAGACAGTACTGACAGACATTTGACACTTCCCAAATTTAACGCAATAGCCCCAGATATCAAAATTATTGATAAAAGCTCTCTCCGCCTCCTTGGTTCCCCAATCTTTGAAAATTCCTTTCCCGTTTTTATTGAGGAAAAAATACAAAATTTTAATGACGTTTCGGAAAGATTGTTCCAAATTAACATGCATTCGGCCATAACCTTAATTCGTTACTGCTGTTTCGGCCCTAAATTAACATATTTCCTTCGCGCTTCCCATTTATGGAAACACACTCATCTTTTAGACAAAATGGACCAAATTATCCGGCATACATTAACTTCGATCTTAAATGTGGCCATGGATGACCGAGCCTGGGCACAAGCTACTCTTCCCATACGTATGGGAGGCCTCGGCGTCCGCAAAATTTCTAGTATCAGTTTACCGGCTTTTATATCCTCGATCCACGGCACTGAGAATTTAATCAGGAAAATCCTAGCCTCGAAACTGATTAATTTTGATGTGCCGTGCTTCACCGAGGCTATGGATGCCTGGAGACTCGCTTGCCCGAATTCAGATCCACCCGACAATCCATCTTCCCAGAGACGGTGGGATGAGCCGCTTTGTAGAGTAGTACAGAAAAATTTACTTGACACGTCTGCTACTACTGCGGAGCGTGCGCGCCTGCTGGCTGTGGGTAAGTGGGAGTCGGGTCTGTGGCTTCATGCACTACCGTCGTCAAGCATAGGCACTTTGTTTGACGACACTACTTTCCGCCTCGCTGCTTCCCTGCGACTAGGAGCCCCTTGTTGCTCTCCTCATCGCTGTCACTGTGGCGAAGTTGTCAACAGCCTCGGACACCACGGCCTGTCTTGCAGCCGAAGTGCGGGTCGCATAGCGCGGCACGCGAACATTAATGACATCATCCGACGGGCTCTTGTCACCGTCGGCGTCCCAGCTGTATTAGAACCCAATGGCTTGGCACGCGACGATGGCAAGAGACCGGACGGCATGTCTTTATTTCCATGGAAGGTGGGTAGGCCTTTAGTGTGGGACGCAACTTGTGTCGACACTCTTGCGCCATCCCATCTTCCCGGCTCGGCGTGCTGTGCTGGCGCTGCTGCTGCGGCTGCGGAAAACCTCAAGCGGCGAAAGTATAATAACCTTATCGGTAATTATATTTTCGAGCCGTTTGGGGTTGAAACCCTCGGGCCGTGGGGTCCGAGCGCTCATGGTTTGTTTAACGAAATCTCCAAACGGCTAGTTGACACTTCCCGTGACCCAAGGGCCGGCTTTTACCTTGGCCAGAGGCTAAGCATTGCCATACAACGTGGCAATGCCGCCAGTCTCTTGGGTACATTACCAGTCGACAGCGATGCGGAGGAATTTTTCGACGCCATATTTTAGTTTGTGAATAGTTTTAGTTAAGTTAGGATATAATTTTGTTATTTTATTAATTAATTAGTTATAAGTTAAAATATTAATGTATTGAAAAAATAAATATATTACATGATGATTAAACTAAACAAGTAAATAATGATTCAATTTAACGTGGGAACTGTTAGTACATATACATTAGGTGTTAATTGATATAGAGTTCAGGGTCAAATATAGTCAATTGCAAAGCTTTAGACCTTCACGATCAATCGGGCTCAAATTGCTTCTACATATATACAAATAGCTATAGTTTCTGAATTGTGATCGATTATCTTGACTGAGACAAGTGATGGGTAGGCAAGCAAGTGTGAGTCTTTAGTATTGATGCTTGCGACCTGCCGTGCGATCTTTTTTTCGCTAATTGTTAATCGTGTCTATTATTTAACGTGTGCTAGTTTCTCAATTATAAACAAGTTCAAAATAGGAGGAGAGGAGCTCGTGGCTAAGTAATAACAGCCGCACGGGTCGATCCATCAGGTTAAGCTACGCTTGCCGGGGTTTGTTTGTGGATGGGTGACCATCTTTACATACCGAGACTCCTCCGTGCCTGGGAAAGCACGTTAAGCCGTTGGTCCCGGCTGTCATTCGGGGATATTTGACAGTCGTTACGGGTCGTCAGAAGCCCGAAAGTCTGACAACCAGTCTTACCAAGGGGTATCGTATTACCCAGTTACTGGGTTGTGGAGGTGAGATAAGGCAGTCGCTCCATGTAAAATACTGGTATTCAGCTGCGTCCGGTTAGACTGGAAGCCGACCCCAACATAGTTGGGAAAAGGTTAGGCAGATGATGATGAAACAAGTTCAAAGTAAGCAAGAGCCTAAAAAGAAGGCAGAGGTACGAAATGAGGTCATTGATGAGCCTTAATGAACATACATCACAAATTCTATCATATTTCGAACTTGCTTGATCAGTTTACCAAACAAGTTTCTATATTGTGCGTGTTTTAAAATTTATTTAGGCCGGTATTTTGAAGTTTGAGCAACATTTATATTAATTTTAAGACTCAGCTGCATAAAAATTGTGTGTCTTCAATAATCGTAAAGCAGCTAAATCGATGGGTAATCAACGACCCAGTTCTAACACATCGTCATACAATCTGATTTCGACAGCCATCCGAATTCTGATGACTGTTCCGATGACATACGCACGTCCTACCGTGGCGACTACTAGTGACTCACTTCCATGTATATTTTGTATTAATGTAATAAACAGTTGTACAATTTAATTACAATGATTTTATAAGAGCTCATTGTTTGCAATCAAGATTACGTATCTTTCTAATTATTTGATGCAGCTTCTTGGTTCGCAGCAAGTGTAGGAGCCTTCATTATGACTTATTGATAAATAGTATTCAGTGTATCACTGGGGTCTTGGTGTCAATCCACACCATACGCGTTTTTATTAATGACGAAAGTTTTGTTTGAGATTCATGACACCTCTATTAAACCGATGGATACATGGAACCTGTCAGAATTGATAAGGACGTTCACATTTTAATTTTCAAAACGCCGGAATTTTTCTCGGGGATGTACAGCGAACATCAAGTATTTTCTTTTAAAATGTTAGTCTTTGGAGACTCCCATAATTTGCATCCGTACCGTACGGACCAGCACGAAATTCTCTGAAGCATTTCGCATGTTATTCGCGATGTAACAATGAGCATTTTATTATTTTGTAAATAAAACCGGGACAGACATGGCGCTACCAAGAAGACTAACAAAGAAAATGTTGCAACACATAATTATGTTCTTAAGAAATCATGTATGTTTGTTTTACCATTACGAAATCATGCTTTTCTTGTGTTGAGAGGAAAATTTCAATGAGGATATTATTTTGTAATTATGCAGATAAGGGATAAGTCACAGAATAAGCAACGCCCGTTGTGTGATTCGTCATCTTGGTCTGTGTCTTTGTGTTTTCAATGGAAGCCTCAAGACAAATATGCGACCAGTAAAATACAATAAAACATGCCTCAAATATAAACCTATTGGACTTATGATTCACCTCCAAAATAGCAACAAATACGAGGAAAAGAAGACTAACCAGCTAATATAATTATACACCAAACAAGGCTTGCCAAATGAACTCAAAATAGTCCAATCTAAAAATAGTATTACATTAAATACTTTTATCACCACGCCTGGGTCAAATACACTCAGGTCAGATCCAATTACCGCCACAAAGGGGCGAAAGGTGGGAGGTCGCGCAATTAGCTTCAATCAGACGCCAGGAAGACGGAATTAAGTTATTAAGGGGCAGGCTTTGGCACTGACCCGGGGAAATGTGCGTATTGCTTGACATTTTACATTGTAAGGTTCAATAATTGTAACTTATTTGGTGTTATGTTACGAAGGGATAAATCACTTGCCACCATTGATTTGGAAGATATAGGCTTTTCATTTTGTGTTTTCATTCTGATAGAAGTCATAGTTCTGAACAGTTTCTCTCTCTTTACTCAAGGCAGTCAAAGATAATATTTTTTTAAATGAATGCAAAATGCTTATGATAGATGCATAAGTCACTAGCGGCCTTATATATTGTAATGTCAACAGTATACTTGTGGACAAATAATAAATAAATAAGATAAAGATGAGTTCATTCTTAATCGATATGATGTAATCATAATTAAATCTAGAGACACATCAAATCGATTATAATATTAAATTAATAAATTGATATCCTTCGAACATTTATATTGTTCCGATTCTATCGATTTGGTACGAAAATGGCATTTAATTAAATACCATAAATTGTTAATAATGGTTCAAGTCTGCTGGCTGAGATTCTAAATTAAAAATCTGTCTGATTTGGTATATTTAGGTATCCAATCACCACCAAAATATTCAACGTCTAAAACGAGAGCTTTGAATTCTAAATGAAAAGCTACAACTTTGAACGACGCAGTAACAGAGCATTTGGTTTTTCCTTAGGGATCACCTTATTCTATCGACGCTTAAGAACGTTGTAAATCCAAAATATATTTTTTCGATTCTGAGTTTATATGCACACAACACAAAATATTAGTCAACTAATGCAACCACAAAACAGAAGAAATCCCCAAGTTGCACAAGAAAAACCATTAAAAAAAATCTCCACGAACTTTTGAATCGACCGAATACTTAAACGACTTTTAAATATCTGTAACGTCACAATAGACCCCAATATCCATCAAACTGTAGACAAGGAGGTTTTGTAATGTAGATGTGTATCATTTGTTATTGTCAATTATAATGATACGAGCTTGCTTGAAGGCTGGCTGGTACATTTATATCGGCGAACATAAACGGCTTGTGACGATTTACTTCTTGGGTCGCTGGCTGATGTTTGACCGTTTTTTGTTTGCTCTGAATTAAGATCTTGTTTCTATTATCTCTTTGGGGTATTCGATTATGTCTCTTTTGTGCATAATCACAGAATACATAATAGTTGGCATAGTATAGACCGTGCTTTTAGTACACCCAATCTGCCCGTGTCAATGCACCGTCTTCATAGACCTGCTTTACAAGCAGACCTATATATTTAATTTCTACGACTTTAGAAGGTTAACTGCTAATCTTGGCTTTTATTAGAAAAGCCCTGCCTAATCCTTCATCATCATTATTAATTCGGCTTGTTTCTATCTTATTCCTAATCTTAAGCCTCCTGTATAGTTTTTTTTTACGTCAAGCATCTTGGTTCGCTTCCGTCCATCGATTTCCTGCGAACTTCTATCTCTACCAACATCATGTGCTCCAATCGCTCAGTAAACAGAAACCTGTCAACTATCAACAATTCCTCATTTGTTGACAAACCTTTCACCCACATTTCACACACTCTAAAGACCAAAATAAGGTCGGTACACTTGGAAAACTAACAATTTTATCTAGTTTCGCAACTCCGGTCACTATCGACCGATAGGCTGGCATGGTTGACCCAATTCAATCTCAGATATCGTAAGTGTGTCAAAACATTTTGACAAGCACTAATAATGACGTTACATGTACTATTTAATTTGGTTTCTGCTGATTGGCTGTTTGTAGGTACGTACTGCCGCATGTCTACTGCAAAGCAGCACCCTGATTGCGTACCACACTGTCAATCACAATCTGAATGATTTTGAAGCAAATTGTTAATCTATTGCTCGAAAAATTTGCTTAACACGTTGAACGCCACGGAATAAAATGATAAATTTCCATTCAGGCCATGTCGGACAATGTTGGGCGACATGAGTTATCTTCATATTTATAAATATTTCCGCGGTTATGTCAATGTTTTATAAGTTAAAAATGCATGTCAATCTTCTGTAAGTCGATTTTTAGTCAATTTCAAATTTTTTGTGTGGCTTATAGGGAAAGTTAAGTGTCGCCCAGCATTGTCCGACATGGCGTTGAACGTGTTAACAACGTAAATAACGCAATGAATATTGTTGAACTGTCAAAATGAAACCGATTCCTACTGTGCCCCGAGCTTTATACTAGATAGTACTAGAGTAGCTGTTGTAGGTGGTTCTTCGTGAATAGTACGGTTTTCTGAGTAATCTTCCCCGTTGATGTTTCCGTTTTATGTTTAGTCTTTTTGCGCTACCTTTTTTTCTAGCCTACGCTGTCCCACTCCTGGGCAGCCCTCCGTCCATCTTTCGCGAGCCCGTGCGTCCTTCTACCAGTTTTGACGGAACCTATACAGTTCGTCCTGTCCCAAATAAAATATTTTTCTTTTCTTTCTTCTTTCTTTTCGTCCCGCCATGTCCTACGTGCGCTACCTATACGGTTTAAAATGGTAGAAGGAGCATTGGAAGACAGAAGGTCGACCTACAGAAGATCGCGGGGAAGACCTGGATTAGACTCGCACAGACCAGGGAAGCATGGCACAAAAGGAAGGAGGCCTATACGCAACAGTGGGTGGAACAAGGCTGCCAGTAATGATGACGATGATACTATCTATTTGTTTGGTTTTCTTCAGAAGTCAACTCGTTAACCTTTTTACCTTAGCTACAATACAGTACACAATTTTAAGATATTTAAAACCGATAACTTCCTACCGAGTCCTTCCAAACAAAATGCAAGTATACCTTCATTCATATTAAACTGGATCCAAAGTCCTTCACCCATGGAAACCAGAACCAAGTATCCAACTCATTTGTCTGACCATGAAAAACCTTGTTCTGCGAAACAATAAACAATTACTCTAACATTACTAACGCTTCGCAGTAGTTCTACCATCCTTAGGTCAGTGGTATCATTAACACTATTCAAAGGTTCCTTCTCACTAGAACATTATTGTGATTTGTACTTACACACGACTACATATCAACCTATACATTTCCAGCTGATCTCGCATTGTATAGGATTTCCGTACAATGAGACGTCAGCTTAAACTGGACCCTGTATATTTATTTATTAATTTAGGATCTCCAACAAAAGTTGTACTACAATATATGACACAAAAAAAGGGTAACATCAGGTATTAAGTAAGTGTACTCCTTCACTTATAGGAGACCACAGCATGCACAATGAAGTTAACAACTAGGCTAACAAAGTTAAAATATTAATAATACATAGTTAAAATTTGGAAAAGTTAATAATTTTTTAAAGAATATAAAAAAATAAGATGATACAACATTTTTTTATTTTGTTCGTTTTTTTATCTAACATTATAGCTTAATATGTAGCCGTGTGTGTACAAATTGCTAATAATAATAATTTTCGTTTGAAAGAATAACGTAAAAAGTTCATTTGGAGGTTATGTAGTTGGGAAGTATAATTTTGTTTAATCGGAATCGGATCTCTTTTTCTTGCTTCTGCTCACTGTATTGAGACAGTAAGTACACGTATTGTAGCGAAATTATTTAGTCGCCTTTGCTCCTTTTGGTTGAAGAAAAAGTCTAGGGGATAATACATAACATCACGCCTGTATTCCCCGAAGAGTTAGGCAGAGATCTACTTATAGTACATCCACATTTCGCCAGTTATGTCCCATTTTCAAGTCAGTTCAGCAGTAATCAAGCTTGACACACATAAGTGAACGAAAGATGCAGAAGACAATAAGATAGTAGAGGATGCAGAGAGTAGAGTATTTAAAAAATCAATCATCCTGTCACCCGTTGAAAGATTCATTTAAGTGCCAATTCTTAGGAAAGACCAACATTTTGTTTCAAGCTATATTCACCCTAAAATTTATAAAATACTAGCCGTTGTCCGAGTGGATGTCAATACTTCCCTGTTTGAATCGGATTTCGTTCACAATTTCATGGGTTTCAATTGTTTTGCGCGGTACCCTAAATATTTTTCTAAAATGGAAGTAACCTAAGTTACCCCTTGTAACATCAGCTATCTACCAATGAAAGTCCCGTCAAAATCGGACCAGCCGTTTCAGAGATTAGCCGGAACAAACAGACAGACCGACAAAAATGTTTAAAAATTGCTTTTTCGTTTTAAGTATCTTAAGTATCTTAGAGTCGAGAGATATTTAGTTTGTCGACCGATCCTAATGAGTTGACTCTGCGTTTGCCTTCAGCTGTATTCATTCAGCTAACAAGGGTACTGGTGGTGAGACTTGTTATCATTTCGTGAGCCTCATTTCAGCAGTTGCATTACAAACTTTATGCAATGGTGATCGTTTGACGTTACATATCAGTGTACCAACACCTTTACTGTGATCTTGTGCTCGGAACGGACCGGAAGGGAGTGGTTGAGAATTATTTAACTTAACATTGTGTGATTGAGTACCTACCTACCCCGTTATTACGTATTCAACGAGTTTTTGTATCTCACCTTAATTATCTAAACTAAAAAAAGGCTCAGAATTCTGAAATAACAATGTGGGTAGGAAATCTTGGGATGCTATGTTCTAGATGCTTTCAAATCAAATCAAATCAAAACTTCTTTATTAGGACAACAGAGATCCATAATGTTAGACCTTATAGCTAGTGTTAGTAAGTGATTTATTAAAATTATTATTTTTATTTAAGTTTGAAGCACTTTTCACAGAAGATGACCAAGTAAGGTACAAGTTTCTCACTTGGCCATCCTCTCTACAAAATGCCTCAAAATGGGAGAATAGAAGCTCTCTGACACTGTTTTCAGAATGCTGTTGCTACTGGCCCGTGTTCTGGTTACTAATGATGTGATTTTTTTTCTTTGGGCTATAACTTCCTTATAATAACTGTTAGGTGATTTTTAAAGAGTTTGTGAGTTAATTTTGTGGGAATAGTAAAGATTCTGAGAAGTAAAAATGTGCTCTCGAACTTTGAGCACATTCGTAAGAAGCTGGCAGCAGTGGCGCAGATACAATCATCGTTAGAGGGAAGCCGAAGAAAAAATTGTTCAGTTCTCATAAACTCAGACAAAAAACTGTAGGTTAAAAATGTGACGTGATACACAGTTACACACACAGGTGTACCATATTATTTGGCAATAGTAGACATTAAGAAGAGTGGTTGTTCCGAAGGGAAGCCGATAGGAATAGAATAGAATAGAATCTTTATTTGCTTAGAATGTAGGTACATAAAAATAAGCTGGAAAATATGATAGGAATCGGGTTGTATGAAGGCTTCGCCCCTGGCTGGCAGTACTTGCCTATCACTATCATCACAACGGTAGTTTTCCCATTGTTTGTCATATTTGTTTTAGTATATTCGTGTATTTATTTGTGCTTATATTTATAGTTTTTAATAGTTATACGTAGGTATATCCTTATATTTAAATAAATATTTATTCCACCGTCAATGCTAGGTGCATTGTTTGTCTCTACGTCACCCAAAGGTTTACTGGGTAGAAAATGCCTATGGCATTAAGTCCGCCTCCGTACATTTGTGTGCTTAAATTAAAGCATTGGCTTAACCTTTAAGGCTCTCACACAAAACCGCGATGCAACGTGAATTCGCAGTTTTTTGTGGGAGCCCTTGACCTGCTGAATTCGCTGAAGCCAAAAGGTGTCCCTGGGTTAAACAGGATAAAGTATTAAATACCTAAATAATAAAACTGACTGAATTGACTTTCTACCTGTGACAAACAAAAATTAATTAATTAAAAAAAAAAAACGGTCAAATGCGGCTGCTTTTTGGCATAATTACCTATAATTAATTTTTGAAAATAATATTTTACGCCAAAAAATAAAACATAGGGACATGGCAGTGGCAAATATAAATTATATCGTAAAAAAATATTTGGACTAGTATCATTAACCAGAGGGAAAACAGTGGAATACTCCTCGTACGTTAGTATGAACCAGAGGGAAAACAGTGGAATACTCCTCGTACGTTAGTATGAACCAGAGGGAAAACAGTGGAATACTCCTCGTACGTTAGTATGAACCAGAGGGAAAACAGTGGAATACTCCTCGTACGTTAGTATGAACCAGAGGGAAAACAGTGGAATACTCCTCGTACGTTAGTATGAACCAGAGGGAAAACAGTGGAATACTCCTCGTACGTTAGTATGAACCAGAGGGAAAACAGTGGAATACTCCTCGTACGTTAGTTGAACCAGAGGGAAAACAGTGGAATACTCCTCGTACGTTAGTATGAACGCCAACGAACGACAACGTGACCGGTTTCCTCTCAAAGGTAAACGCATACCTACTTGTCCGCGCTGAACGAAACGAAGTTCCTAGTAATTCTTCTGGCGATTTGTCCAATTCAGCGCGGATAAGTTTGCGAGGTTTCATAGGATATACAAGTAATTCTAAAATTCGATTCTTTCGGCTCTAGGGGTCTACTCCCTAAGCACGAAGTCCGTAGTTTCGGCCGAAGTTACGGGCGTTTCCTACTCCGTATCACTTACGACCATAAGATTAGTTTGGTTTCCGAACTAAGAATGAATGACAACACGATTTCACAGTTGTCGTTAAGCCCGATGTGTTTTTGCCCGTCCGAAAATTTCAATTTTACACTTGTTTTGACGGATTAACTACTTTCGGACGGGCCCGTAGCTTTGTTGACGGACTTAGGGAGTAGACCCCCTGATAAGTGTGCATTTATATTAAACCCTTCCCGATAAACAATTACAGCTACCTCCATTCCATCTACCTTTTTCTAAAACCAACCGAAAAATCAGAAAACAAGGGAAGATCAATTTAGTAAATTCGACACAAAAGCAATCGAAACTATAAATAAGCCTGAGGCGTCGACAGCTAACCGTAGCCAAGCGCACGTACCGGCCAATCATGTGTAATTTGGTACCACTTTGTACCAATAATAAAACAAATTACTATTGTAAGTATTGTAACGGCCCTTTGGACGGTATGCCATCCACTCCGGTTGTTATTATTGTGGCTAGAATATTTTTTTATAGATTTTTGTTAAACTGTTTTGATGACTACAGACTGGGGGACATAAAATGTGGGGAATAATGTTTTGTTTATCTTGTTATGACCTGTCCATATCTACTAATATTGTACTAATAACTAGCTGTGCCCTGCGCCTTCGTTCACGTGGAAGTTGCAAGATACACAATATACTAAAATAACAGCCACATTTTAATAAAACTCCCTCGTCTTACTTCATTTTCGCTTACTGTTCATTCTGACTTTTTTCTTTTTGCTCGGCTCCTAAAGGTCGTAGCATGATGTTAAATAGCCTATAACTATCCTGGAGAATTGGGCTATCAAATGCAAAAATAATTCTACGAATCCGACTTTTTGTTCACAATTTCATGGGTTTTAATTTTATTACGCGGAACCCTAATTATTTTTCTAAAATAAAAGTAGCCTAAGTTACTCCCCTTAACATCAGCTATCTGCCAAACAGACAGACAAAAAATTGCTTTTTTGTTATAAGTACCGCATATATTTTCTTATGCATTTAGTAAAAAGTTGTTGGAAGACACTCGATCTATCCGTAGCCTTTTCACACCTCATCTCTGAACTATTTTAAAAGACAGATAGGTAGGTAGCCCCGACCTGGAGAATCCCATATCACAAGTAAAAAATGAGTTTGAAAAATGACGAAATATAGGTACATAATACTATACAATTCATAATATTGATTAATTGACCAGAGGGCTGGCTCGTTCTTTGGCCAAAGAATTAGCATTGCCATTCAACGTGGCAATGCTGCCAGTCTTCTGGGCACGTTTCCGGATGACAGCGATGCGGACGAGTACTTCGACGTCTAAGTTTCCTTTTGTTTTGTATATCTATTTGTATAGTTACTTAGTTCGTTAGTTAGTGGAAAAAGATATTTTAAGTTTTTTATAATATCAAAATAAATATTACTTATATTCATAATATATAAAACATAAAATAAACGCAGACGAAGTCGCGGGCAACAGTTAGTCTAAGTAAAATCCCAAAATTGAATTAGTCCTTGAAAATAACGCTTGATGGAAAGTAAGACCAAAACCGATCAAGTGTGATGTTATTAGTGGTCATAATGTTCTGAATTTCGTGAATACACTCAATTTTCGTTCACCTAAAAATCTTCATCAAAATGGTCTTCCAACCGATCCATGTGTATAGTAAAAGAGACAAAATATGTTCACATCATCACCTGCCTAGCCTTTTCCCAACTATGTCGGGGTCGGCTTCCAGTCTAACCGGATGCAGCTGAGTACCAGTATTTTACATGGAGCGACTGCCTATCTGACCTCCACAATCCAGTTACTGGGTAATACGATACCCCTTGATAAAACTGGTTGTCAGACTTTTGGACTTCTGACGACCTGTAAGGACTGAGATCCACGAATGACAGTCGGGACCAACGGCGCAACGTGCTTTCCGAGGCACGGAGGGGTCTTGGTATGTAAGGATGGTCACCCATCCACGGACCGACCGCGGCAAGCGTAGCTTAGCCTGATCGATCGACCCGAGCGGCTGTTATTACTTAGCCACAAGCCCCTCAGAGACAAATGCTCACATAACTCATAAAGACCGCGCAACTTCAGTGAAAATTTATTATCCAACTTTTGGCCATTCCGCCGTCAGCTTAATATGCAAAAACAGAAAAATATCAGTAAATCAATCAAGCGCAGCACCGCCGTCGGTCGTAACAGCGATCGGTTTAGTGTTGCCATAAACAACAAAGTATGAATGTACTAATTTAACAATAACCCTATAACGCGGGCGGGGGAGGGAGGACCAAATTGCCTGCGGCGTACTCCCGACCCAACTTGGTCCGGTGTGTGCCTTGAAACTTGATGCCCCCAAGTGGGAGGGCTGTAACTCTTTAGAATTCAACTGATTTTTAATAGATGCGACGTTTTAGGACTTTTCTACTGTTATTGCTGTCGTTGTGCATCGCTGATATTGTTTTGTTTTTGTGTATTATTTTTTATGCGTTATGGTCTGGGTTATATAGCATTAAAATTTTACGTGCATAAAGATTTCGATCTCGAAAATTACTGGCCTGTTGAGTGGAGTAAAATGACTATAAATCTTTTAATACAGTAACATCATTATTTCTATCTATAGAGCCAAAAGGCAACTAACAACTGCTGCGGCCCTCTCAGGTAAATGTGGATGAGTAATGGTTATCATGACACATCCCTGCACAAAGAAATAACACAGGTATCCGTATAGAGCATATATTACCATGTCCAAAGGGGAAGAATCACAAAGGAGAACCATAAATAATTAATAAGGTGAAAGTCCCCGGCTGCCTACTCGCATTAATAATCTCCTTTTAATAATGATAGGTAAGTACAGAATCTTATTTGGCGAAATTGGCTCCCTGCCCGCACCGAGGACGCCTATAACGGGAACTTTACATAATTTACTTTTTGGCAAAAAACCTACAAAATTATTCATTCTCCGTTCGAAAACCAATATCGGGTCCGCCATGTTGGCTGAATCCGAAATAGGCTTCACAAATTTGTGTTGTGAAAAAAAGCGGGGAGATTTGGCAAGATACTGGCATGGCGGCCGGTCGTCGGCACTTGGCAGCGCCCTTAATGCGCCTGCCAATGTGCACTGGCCGGCCCGGAGATTTGGCAAGCCAACATATTTCGACACCTTGTAGGAAAGGATTTAGCGTTGTTTCCTTTGGCATGGCGTAGGCACCATCAAAGTGAAGCGTCAGCCGCAGACTTACGAAGCCGTTCCTCAGGCACAAATACTTTGCGGTGTAAGTAATTCTGTTGTTCGCAATGCGCGGCGGTAAATAGTTGTCGCGAATCTGATGTTGGGTTCAAGGTTTTAAATCAACTCTTATTTTCATCGAAAAAAGAATCCAACATGAAAAATACAGTCTTCCCCAGTCCCTGGGTCGTTGAGACCGCTAGCGGGAGCCGGTTAATAATTCCAGGCGCCGCACAAAACGATCTTCACTACATCGTCTACAACCAATTAAAATAGAATTAGTGAAAACACAAAAAAGCTAAGAATTTCAACTAATTAACTGAAACTTTACAAAAAAATATCATATAAAAACGTCTCGCGTGTCATTAGACCCCTGCGTCCCTGTGGTGTTATATTACGAACACAATTTATTCTTTTTCGACTCTATTCTTAGATGTTAAGGTTCAATTTTGACTAGCAAGTACGTAGAAGTAAATATGCTCTTACCCCCTCGGAGAGTGGTCCTTTTTTTCTCCAATTTTTTCGTCGTTTCGTACCTGTGGGATCAACAAAAAGTGTTGCCGGGCGAAGCCAGATGCCTGCACTTATATCAACGCATGGATGTCCCATTGTGCAAAATGCACAGAAATGGGTTGAGCATCTTGAAAAGCTACATTTTGTACAATAAGTTTCATATTACTGGGAGCTGGTATTGAAATGTCAGTATTTTTTATAAATAATGCTTACATGTGTGTTTGAAATTTTGGCGACGGAACGCCTATAAATTTTGGTAAGAATGTACAAACTGTGAGAAATTATTTTGTTTCGGCGAGCAAAACGCAACGCCACTAAACAAAATAAGTTTTGTTATTTTACGTTTGATCAAAGAGGTTATTTATCTACATTTTACAAGATTTATTCTTAGGAAGTTTTATTTTTACTTTTTCGCAGACCATTTATTCAAACAATTCTTTTAACACGATTGCTTGTTTAAAAACTGCTTGCGATAAAACTTCGAGAAACGGTAAAACAGCGCGGAAAGTCCATATCAAAACCCTTTCCGATTCTTTCCTCAATAATTTACCTTTAACATTAATCAAAAAATAATACCTTCAAAGGAGCACTTCAACCGCAAGCCGAATCTGACATTCTGACCACAATACAACCTCGCAAACTTACCCCGACACTTATAACAAAGAAAATTGACACTTAAAACCTACCACTTAAGGTTTGTATGACCTGCAAGTGTAAGTTAGTTCTCTTAACCCGTTGAACGAGTTCGGGCTATTGTTTTGAACGTATTTTTTACTTCATTTTACTTCCCAGCCCACCCGGATGCCTGCAATCAATAGATTAGATTTAATCTTAGATTATCGCATGGCAGGATGCGTAGTAGAGCCATCTTGTAATGGCAGCCTTGGATGAGTTTGATGCCACTAACATGGAAATGGTTTTAGAGAATGAATAAATCTTGAATTGAGGTGTGATTTAGAAATATTGGGAACGGTACACATTTTTACCATACGGTGTTGGTGTTTATTTAAAACTAGCCGTCCCCCGCGACTTCGTTCGCGTGGAAGTCGTAAGATACACACACAATACATATACTAAAATAACAGCCACATTTTAATAAAACTCCCTCGTCCCCCGACCCGTCGCGTTGCATCGCCTGCCCGCGCTATTACTTCGTTTTCGCTTAGTGTTCTTTCTGACTTTTTTCTTTTTGCTTGGCTCCTAAGGGTCATAGCGTGATATTAAATAACCAATAACTATTGTCGAGAATGGGGCTACCAAAAATGCTGGTTTTAATGTTTTTTGCGCGGAACCCTAATTATTTTTCTAAAATAAAAGTAGCCTAAGTTACCCACCGTAACATCAGCTATCTACCAGCGAAAGTCCCGTTAAAATCGCTCCAGCCGTTTTGGAGATTAGTCGGAACAAATAGACAGACAGACAAAAAATTTTAAAATTGCTGTTTTGTTATAAGTACCGCATATACTTTCATATGCATTTAGTAAAAAGTTATTATTTTGACATTACAAACAGACACTTCAATTTTATTTATTTGTATAGATAGGTGTAAAGCAAAAAGCAGGAAATCTGACGGTAGTGCAGGTCCTTGGAGACGCACAAGTTATATTTAAGTAATCATCTATAGGTACATAATTTGTATAATTACTTGTCCTGACCGACTGATTCATCAACGCAGAGCCTAAACCGCTGCGGCTACAAATTTGAAATTTTGGCAGTTGACGCCTTTTATGTTGTAATTACATCATTGGATTTTTGAAAATTCTACCTTTATAGGGGTGAAAAAAATCTTATTTCTTGGTAGATCTTAGTAAATTATGAAGTTTGTAATTTATTGTTTTTCTAAACTACCCCCTAAAGAGGGATTGGGGGTGTCCGTTTTGTATGGAAGAATTTTAACGCGCGGTCTGATTAACTCGAAACTCAGTATTAAAAAAAAGAATAACGTGTATCATGGTTTTTTGAAATCTACCCCTAACGGGACATCTACTAAAGTACGAAATCCACGCGGACGGAGTCGCGGGAAGTGAGAATATAATTCCAAAAATAATTGAGACCTAAAGGTAGCTTGCCATAATATTTTAGAGTGAAGTCCTGACGGGCCAGCGAAGTTAGTTTTTTTTTTTCGTATTTAATTCAAGCGTCGGTTGTAGAGAAAAAACTGGCAGTAAATAAAAAACTAGTGTAGATGTAGAGACTGTTAAGTGTACAGGAGAGGAGCCTCCAATCTCAGAGAAATTAAGATGGATAGGTAATTTAAAAAAAGCAATATTAATATGTAATTATGAATTTATTAAAATAAAAAAAACATACAATATTATGTTTAAATGCTACATAAATGTGCTGCCGGGGAAGAGGCGGGGTGTAATGTAATCGATTTGTGCGAGCAAATATTAAAAATCCGGACGTAATTACGAGTCCGGACCAAAGTCCGGACATGGTTGCCAAATCCGGACAATCCGGACGTATGGCCAGCCTACAAGGACCAAATAATTTAAAATATTTACATTTATTAAAATCATAAACAACCACCCATTTTGTCAACATTACAAGTTCTTGTCAAACATTGCATCCTTCCAAATAAAACCAAAGTGTAACATAAATAACGCACAACCTCTTAAGGGGTCATTGTACTCATCATTATGAACAACTTTTACTATGGGACCAAACCGGAAATCGCGAAAAAAAATCAGCTCCTCCCTTCATTTATGTTCGCATAACTCGTCAAAATGTAGGGAACAGTTGATTTTTTTTTCGCGATATCAGGTTTGGTCCCATAGTAAAAGTTGTTCTACGTTATTTATGTTACATCTTGTATAAATGGCAGGTAACTTCATAAAGATGGTATTTTAAGGCTGTGCTGCGTAATTTCAACAGCTGTTCATGACATCATGACGTTCTGATAAAAGGGAATAAAACGTAGGTAGTTTAGATTTCTATTTCGTGGTCTGCACTTACGAGATTATAAAAATAGATAGATACATAGTAAATACATACGTTTCTTACATGACGTGGATATCTTTAGCTTCCACTTTTAGGTACTACTTCTGACCCTATCTATCTATCAAAAGAAGCAATAATTAAGGCCCAAGCTATAAACACTGATTAGTGTGTTATTATAAGGAGATTAATTATTATCATGACGGGAGTGAAAGGCATGAGTGAGGTAAACAAAAAGTCTTGATATGACGAGAGATAATTTAAATAGTACATATGTATAAGATGGTTATGGCCTCGCCTCGTATGCACGAGGTCGTGGGTTCAAATCCGGGCAAGTACAAATGTGACTGTATAACTCATATGTAATTTCTAAGTTGATCTTGGACATCACTGATGTCGGTGAAGGAAAACATCGTGCGGAAACCTGAGTTCTCCTGGTCAGCTCCACTTCACCATGCACTGTAAAGAGCATAAATTGCTCAGCAACCATATTAAAGTAATCGAATCGCAACCTTACTACGAGGTGTGGTAACGAGTCTGATGCCGAAAATATAATTATTATTATTAGAATTTTTATCCGTATCTCTGTTTGTCTGGATGTACCTAAGTTCCGGATTACCGCGAAAACGGCTGAACGGTTTTGGGTGAAATTCGGCACACAGATAGTTTATAACCTCTACTTTTAATCCTGGTAGTACGTTTCGTTGAATATTTTCCGATATCCTCGCGAGCAAAGCTAAAAGTCGGAAATCGCCAACCCGTCTTAGTAAGCGTGGTGGCAATGCTCATGCCTTCTCTGTATGAGAAGAAGCCTTTGCCCTGCTGGGTCAGTTACTGACTGATATTTGACATATCTCGAGACCCTGGGGACCCCGACCTTTGGAAGATGTACGAGGGGCCGAACTCCTAACTTTGACTAACGGACTGTCCCCTGCCTGATCAATATTATGTAATACACGGATAAAATGGCAGGGAGAGACTTGCACACTCAATAATGGGCCCCCGAAAACGGTCGCAAGCACATCGTGTTGTAGCGACAAGGAGGCTTCCTGAGATGCTCGAGGAGTGGAGAGGTATTCCACGGCTATCAGGTCAATCCCTGAAATACGGTCAAGACCCCTACCAGCATCTTACTGGAATACTTTCTTCCTCCGAGCACGTTTGCTCTTGCGAATCTACACTCAAGCCGACCAATAAAGGCAAGAATGAGGTGGGAGCTCTGTTCCGCGTCAGTGTTCACTCTGGCCGGTCAATAAAGGCAAGCCAGAGATGAGGAACAAGACTTCTCCCGGGGGATAGGATCCGTGGGGTCGCTACTGCCCAACAGCTCGCCACATGCTGCCCTGCGGGTTCATGTATCTCTCTTGGACTGGCTCCTCACCCTAGACCCGTTTCGGCGAAGTAAACTCTACCGGCGCAGAACGGCAGAACTAGAGTTCAGGAGCGCGCAAGCCCCACCACGACGTCAACGTAGATCTATAAGTACGCTGAGGGTGGGGGGGGGGGGGGATTATTGTTATGGTTAAGACTTTACCTACATTTGACATTAGCAATAGGACAAAATATTTTAGGGAAAATCTGCGAAAAATTGAAAGCACTAAAAGGCATTTTTTAAGCTGACGACTATTATAATTAAATTTATAAGTGGCTTACGTTTAAATAACAATCTCAGATTACTCATTTACAAAATTCTAAATTCTCTGCTAAATTCACATAATTCGTCATTTTTTTTTAATTTAGCATTTTTTGGTGTGGGTACACCAAAAAATCTTAAATTAAAAAGTCCGAAAGTACCTACTTGTATTCAAATTGTCCATTAGCAGGGCGTTAACCTCTTTTT
The DNA here is from genome assembly GCA_947568875.1 of Fissipunctia ypsillon. NCBI lineage: Eukaryota > Metazoa > Arthropoda > Insecta > Lepidoptera > Noctuidae > Fissipunctia > Fissipunctia ypsillon. The sequence goes on along the minus strand of OX387659.1, from coordinate 4,037,686 downwards.
TGAGTCATTGTTACAAGAATCATGTAATTGGTGCTATCATTGTTTTCCTCAACTCAATCCTTATGTTTTAAAGAGGTATTTTCTCATAATTTTTGACGGATTTGCCTCTCTTGCCATACAATGGTAATTAAAGTAAAACTAATCAATATACAGGGTGTAAGGGACAGCCCTTCGCAGACTGAATGGGGTGAATTCAGTATATCATACTAAGATGACCGGCACATGAAATTATTTCAGGAACTTTATGCGAATCCAATAAACCTGGTTTGTTTTATTACCTCACACGCAATGTATCGTTACCGTGACGAAACGCGCGTAGCGAATGGCAGCGCAGCGAGCCTTCGGCTGCCGAGTATTTCAACATCCATTGCTGATTTTTTAATTTTAGCTGTTTTATTTACATAAATGGAGTGCTGCGTACAGAGAATGTAATTTTACATTGAAATAAAAGAATAGTAACTGAAAATTTTGCTGAGAATATTTCCGGTGGAATACGATTCAAGATAAGGAGCTGAATGCATCCTGATAGTTTGCGGAGGGCTGTCCCTTACACCCTGTATCGGGTTATTTTAAATAGCTTAACTCCGCAGACGGGGTGGGTATCGAGATCTAAACCAGGGATTGAAAACCGGTACGAATTTGGGTTCCGGTTCTTCATTTCGGTTCGTAAAAAGGTTCTTCTTTTCGGTACGGTTCCGGTTCAGGTTCCGGTTTGGTTCTGGTTCCAAAGTACCGGTTCCAAATAAAGGTTCCAATATACCGGTTCCGTATCATCCGATTTAAAGGTTCTCTAAGAAAGATGGGATATGTTTGACGCGTGCCTGGCGTATCTTTTCTTTCAGTTCGCCTTCGAATTATTGGCAAGTGGAAGTCTGTACTGAACAGTGTCAGCAAATATTGTCAGTAATTATTATTAGTGGTTTATATAATCTACAGTTCCTGTTAATACATTAAAATAAAATGGACAAAGGTAAGTTTCATCGTATTGTATTCACTTAGACAATATTATTAAAAAGGAGGAGGGTTTTTTAATATAAATTATTATTATTTTGTTTTAACATGTGTGGACAGTGTTTTATGATTATATTATGTGTTTTATGGTTGTTTAGTTTCATGGGTTACGGTACTACCGCCGAGGTATTACGCTATTCCAATTACACGTTGGTTATATTTGGTATCTTACTTTCAGGAACAAAACATGCCCGCATTGTGACCGATACCGATACAGACACTCAACTCCAAGAGCAAGAGTTACCTCTAAATTTGAAGCAATTCCTTAGAAGAAATTTTCAAGAAAAATGTCAACCTAAGACTGCAAATATTGAAAAACAACAAATAATGGAGTGTAAAGATTGTGCTTTGCACCACAACGACGATGACGAGCATGATGGGGGAAATCAAATTTTTTCTCAACTGATTACAAAAGAATTAAAGAATATTAAACCATGTCTCAGGACTAGGTGTTATATCGACATACTTGAGTATTTACAGTCAGCAAAAGGTAGTCCTTTTCACCCGCGCGGCGGCCGCTCGTAGGTACAGTGGAGTCAAAATATTTCCGCGAAAATATTTCTGCGGGAGCGCAGCTAGTGACAAACTACACCCCTTCCTGGTTTCGCCCAATTAGAGACATTATGCATTTGTGTGAGTAAAGGGCATTCGGACTTGCTTTGAAGAACCGGTAACATAAAGGTTCTTATAGGTTCCAATTTAGGTTCCGGTTCCGGTTCGGGTTCTTGTACCCGGAACCACTTAATACCGGTTCTATACCGGTATTTTAAGAACATTTTCAATCCCTGATCTAAACACGATGAAATAAAAATACTTAAAAAGATTTGACGTTTTATTTTGGGGGTCAACGACCTCTGTTAGTGTTGTTACTTGAAGTATGGGTTGTGAAAAACTTTTGTTATGTTTTATCGTGTTTATATATCGATCGTTACCCATCACGTCGGTGAAGTATACACAAGAAAAAACAAACTTTTTAAACTGATATTTTAAGTTACTACAATAACTGCGGTCGATGACCCCACAAAAAAGCCATCAAATTAATTTATTTTTGGTTTTATCATGTTTAGATACCCATCGCGTCTGCGGAGTTTAGCTAGCCAATTTAAAATAACCCTGTATTATAATCATCTGCCTAGCCTTTTTCCAACTATGTTGGGGTCGGTCTAGCCGGACGCAGCTGAATATAAATATTTTACGTGGAGCGAATTGATATAGGTACAGTCAATCACACTTCAGAAGTATCAATTTGATACTGACAGCGCTTTTATGTCGTAGCTGTAAGTGCGATTTTCGTAGTGCAAGTGTTACGACTGATGTGCGGTTAACTATACCTGTATATATATACTGGTATTAAGCTGCATGCTGTAAAGTATATAAATATAGGTAATAAAAACAATTATTTTCGTGTTACTCGACAATCCTACTTAATATTACAATTTTAAACTCTTTTTATAAAACCGCACGGGAAATATTTTATTTAGAGTTTGGCTAGTGAGTCGTAGCACAAGAAAATGGCGGCAAATTTAAAAAATCTTCAGGTGGCAACATCAAAATACATATAGTCTGAAAATAACGATTTAATACTTTTGTATTTTTATTTTAATTAGCTTGTTGATATGAGTATCAATGTAGAATTCAATCAAATGCACAATCTATTTCTTAAAACTTTTTATTTCAATTTATATTGTAAGCGTGTCATCCATCAGTGAAAAGTTTCGCCAAATATTCTGATTCCGAGTTGATATCATTTATTTCATTGTTTAGCATTTTTTTACTAAGTTCTTAACTGTATATTTAATATTTGCGTCATCCAAGCTATCTAGAAACAAGTAAGCGTAATCTAAGACAGAATAACAATAATTCAACCATCTTAGTAGGTAATGTAAGTATAGTGTTTGTGGAAGATATTATTACGTATTTAAAAATAAAATTTTGAGGTACGTGTTTACGATGTCTAGACGATAAAACTATCGTCTATTATGTATAGTGCAATAAAAACATACTCTATGTAGGAACTGAAAAGTCCCTCTAACTGACTAAGTAAAATTGATAAGTATCAACATTTTTTGGTCAGACTTACCCGATGCCGAAACGTTCTTTTGACAGATAAAAGTGTTGTCATATGAAGAATTTGAAAAAATAACTTGTGACACGACTCGCTGCTGGCCAAACTCTATAAAATAATAATTATAGCAACTTTGTGCGAAACTCATTGCATTTTAAACCAATACGAGTCCGTATAATGATAACTTGTGGATCACGTAGGCGGAAATGCGCAATGAATTATATTTCAAGTAAATTATTTTACTTATAAAGTGTCGGTTAGCACGAAACTGATGTGGGAAACAACCAGTTTATTTTAATAAAATTACTTTGTGCGTGATTACTGTATCACGGTCATTTATAAGACCTATTTAATTTGTGCACTTTTATAGGAAATACCACCCATTTCTGTATCATTATTTAATTACAGAATCATTTTATTCATTGCCTCAACAATCTTCTATTATATCTAATTATGTCAAATTTCTAGTAGGATACTGTTTTAAAAATAACAAGTCTGCAAAATATCAATCGGGTAACCGAAGCAGCAGTGTCACGCTTTCGAATTTCAAATTTGACAGCGAACGTCACAACGACCGATCCACCCCAATGTCACCCCAACTCGTATGTTTTGCATTTGAAAGCGTTTGAGGTCCAAATATAAACAGGCCCAACCCTTGCACTGCCGCTGACACCTGACACGCTAATCTAACGTTGTAGTTGTGTGACATCACAGTTCATACTGTACTTTGACGTCAGAACTCAGACAGCGGAATTTTGACTATTTTGGGAGTTTATTTAATATTTTATATGGTTTAACCAAGTCTCCACAGTCCATGTATTGTAATGCATTTCTTTCGGGACTGTAGATTCAAGTTTTAATTCACTACAAAAGCACAAGGCTGTCATAACCATAACACAACATATTTTTGTCTTTAACGCCTCGCTTTCACAACAGCAACAATTAAATCATACTAAATGTCAATTTTATGATTTAATAAAATTTTCAATAAAACAAAACAATCTTAATTAACAATTTGACAGAACTGTTATTCAAATTAAGAATATGGAAATCAATTTTGACGTTTGAAACGTCAATTATAGTCATGTCAATCAGAGACTTCACTGTGTATACCGCGCGCGTAGTGGCGCCCTCATCATTTGTTTGGTTATTTAATTTAGGATGAGAATGCAGAAAATAATCATGTTACGTTGTGCTCCACAAGACTATACGTTATTATTAATACAAACAGTAGTTTTACAATGTTAAGTTTTATTATAATCCTTAAACGGAAAATAGTGGCCACTAAGCTCCGATACTGCGCGTGCGATATCCTCTTAAGTCGGAAGCGCTAAGATAGCCCGCGAAATTCAAAGGAGAATGGGCACCGAACTATGGGTTTATGCCCTGAAGCCCAATAGCCATAAGATGTATACCAATGGAAAGACCTTTTCAAGGGGAATTTTTCCTATCACACGACTTTTGCCAATTGTTAGTCAGTTTTGAGTTAATGACCAAAATAGGTGTGATTACTTGAGCACCAAAGTTAAGGATTTTTTAGCCCAATAGCCATAAGATTGAAAGAGCTTTTCAAGGAGAACCTTTGCTACTAACACGACTTTTGCCGAATATTAGTGAGTTCGGAGTTAATAACCTAAATAGGTGACTTTCAATAATTCTTAATTACTCACATTTAGAGCTCTGTAGCTCCTTACGCACTGAAAATCAAGAGAAGTCTTCATAAATAGAAATATTTTACCTTAAAGAGATCTTTTCACAGGCATGACGCTATTGGGATGCGGCAGGTTTAACGTCCCGTCCGGCCAACCGACTCTTAAAACATTGTTACTAAAACGGCATCTAGGCCAATGTTTTAAAATGTCCCTTTATAGGCTTAAAAAATGATGTTTGGAGGGCACAGAATTAATGAAAGTTAATCAATTGACGAAATACCAGAATTTCAATCATACTTATTTACTCACATTTAGAGCTCTGTAGCTCCTTTCGTACTAACAATCAAGATAAGTTTTCATAATAAGAAATATTCTCCTTAATGAGACATTTTCATTGACATATAGGTACCTGAACGCTATTGGGCTTCGGGCAGAATCGCCCAATCTCCTTTTCTTACGATTTTTGCAATTTGCAGCTCAGTGTCTGGGTGTATGTTGATTAAAGTATGATTATTATTCTGTAAATGCATATTTGTTTTGTTACGGTCGCGAATGATACTTTAATCAACATACAACTTAATACTGACTTGCAAATTGCAAAAAACATAACAAAGTTTGAATTTCGCGGGCTACCTGGCGCTTCCCCCTTAAGGCGGATCCTTCGACTATCTCGCAGTCTTTTTTTCACTAGATGGCGTTGTAGTGTCACATTTGGGTATTTCTATGTTTACGCCTAACTTAAATATCTTTGGTATCGCAATAACTAGCACATTGACTTGATTTTTCTACATATTCACTTAACTTGTCAATTCGTCTCATAGGGAGCTTTCCTGACGAATGACGAATTTCATCAGACGTCTTCATTTTATTCTGTACACACACACGCGAACGTAAATACATAGTTTACTTACAGAACTGCTTGATGGCGTTCTCATCAATAGATTGCTAGATGGCGTTTAATTAAAAAAGCTTGCCCCAATTAATTCTGTTGAAATATAAATGAAACAAAGAGAAAAATAAATGTATCTTAGATAATGCTTCAAATAATTTGTATTATTTGAATTGAAAACCACCCGTGTGGTATGTTTACCTTACAGCCAGAATAAATTCAAAGGCAACATTAGTAAGTGGCGAAATAGAATAGATAGATTATTTATTGACAATCAATGCCTGAATTATTTAAATCAAAATATTGTCTCAACCCTATCTAAAGTGAACTTTGCAATAGTCGTAAACTATTAAGTACTGAAGAAGGTTAAACTTAATCTGCTACTCAAATAATTCCCGAAGGAACTACATACTTGAAGGTACATACATACACGCTGGTAACCAATAACAGAAAACGGGTAGAAATTAAATTAGACTAAGTTCGGGCCCTCTGAGCCTTAGATTAAGGTAGATTAGTTGGGCGGGCCCCTTCCGTAGGATTATGGGAGACGTACAGGGAATTGGCGTATTCTATGGCTTCAGGATATTTGATTAGGCAGGATGAGATCTAAGTTTAATGCAAAGATACAGCTAGATACGGTTTACGACTTTATTAACGACGGCGACGCTGCAGGAAAAGGGTTATTATTACAGAATAAGCGTAGCTCTCTATTACCGCGTAAATAAATTAAATAGACTGACATTTCAGCACTGGAACTTGACAGCTATTAGCATGTTGTCAGTTAAAAAAAGAGGTTTATAGTTCTTTTTTGCCAAGCTTAAAGCCTTAAGGCTCGTGCAGACTCTCGCGACGCGAGACCGGAAGAAAAATTTTCATGAAGTTTTCATAGCAATAGTTCTACCGGTGTCGCGTCGCGCCAGTCTGTAGGAGCCCTTAACCATTTCTTATGTTTTTTCTAAACTAATCAATGATCGTTTTAAAATCTTGCGAGTACAGTAAAATTTTACGATCTCAGTTGTAGCAACCTTGTTCAAAGCGGTCTAAAACAAAAACTGCAGCTTGATGCAACCGGGAACCGAACCGGCTGCAGTCCGGAAATGCCAGTGACATGCCGACATCGACACGGGTCGATGACAGACTGACGCATTGTATTAACTGAGATAGCTTGGTAGGTACTACTGGGTCCAGTGACTCAATCCGCCGGGGGTAATATTAGATTTTTTTGTTGATTATAAGGCAGGCTCCTTAGCCTGCCTACCCCTTGGTAGGCAAGGGTGGTACATATACCTCTACCAATAATAAATAAATTACTAATCTATTATTATAATAAAAATCAGCCAAGTGCGAGTCGGACCACGCACAACGAAGGGTTCCGTATTTGGGATGATGGTTGGGGTTAACTTGTAAAGCCTATTGAGCTGTGATATTTTTCCATGTAACTTCGTTATATTACTAATGCCGTGAATTTTTTTACATATCCAAAAACAAACATTTAACAGGCGGGGGGAGACTTGACTCTAACAAAAATTAGCACTTTAAAGCTTAATATTTCAGAAATTGAAAGACTTATCCAACGACACCCCGACGAGAAAAAAGTCATTTTTATTCAAGATTTTATTTTACCACTTTGTAGGCGTCGTTAATATGTATACCTATGCCAAATTATAGCTTTTTCTAGTTTTAAGAGCCTCTGAGCTAAGCCGCGGATAGACAGAAGGACATGGCGAAACTATAAGAGTTCCTTGTTGACTACGAAACTTTAGAAATGAAATGCTGTACGTTGGTAAGCGCATCACTCCAGAACGGCTGGACCTATTTGGCATTTTTTTTTAAATGTTCGTTTTAGTCTGAATCAGGTTCTTTCGCATAGAAAAAAAAAAAAAGTTGCCGGGAAAATTGGATTTGGGAAAACTAAAAATACATTTTCCATGGGAATCTGGCATGAATAATTGACATTTTGACAGGAAAACGCCTAGCGGGTCAGCTAGTATTATTATAATTAAAAATCTTAGATTTTTTCTTATGTGTTTTCTATGTTAAAGAATAATATTAAACCATAGAAATTTGATTAAGAGGCGACACTAAAAGCTCCCGCAGATAGGCGCGTCGCGACGCGACTCTGGTGGAACAATTTCTATGACAATTTCATTGAAATTTTTCTAGCGGAGTCGTGTCGCGCCTGTCTGCGGGAGTCTTTATTCTCAACAGGGCCCAGGCCCAGATCCAAACTAGATACCCAAAAATATTATTTTTATTTTGATATATTTAAAGTCAGATTAAAATCTTGTATCAATTATTGTATAAAATATATAAAAACTTGCAATTTTTTGACACTTTTATTTGAACTTACGCCATGTTGGCTCATATAAAAGTAGACCGAGGGTGCAGCACCCCTAGTGCCCCTACGCCTGTCACTGCAACCCGTTGCCCTCAATTAATGACAGCTTGCACTGAATGATAACCCTAGGGTTCCGTAGACAATCAGTGTCCTTTCACAAATCACAATATCTTAGAGCCATACCTCACCGGGACGGGACGTCTTGGTGGAGCAGCCAGGTCGCGTCGCCAACAAAATGTATGGTTGGATGCTAACGATGCGGACGCCAGGTGAGCCACCCACTATATAGCTGTATACATACATTTAGTTGGTAGCGCGATCTGCGGGACAACTGCGTGACACACTTACACTAGGAATTAGTTTCATTTTGACAGTTCAACAACATGCATTGCGTTATTTACGTTGTTGAGCAGACAAATTTTTCGAACATATGAAGCATTGGATTAGCAGTATGCTTCTAAATCATTCAGTTTGTGATTAATAGTGTGTTACGCAATTAGGGTGCTGGCGACGAGCGTTTAGGCGCAGAATGTCCATTTCGCAAAATGTCCAGCGGTCGCAGTGTCCAGTTCGCAGAATGTCCAGTTCGCAGAATGTGCAGTTCGTAGAATGTTCAGTTCGCAGAATGTTCAGTTCGCAGAATGTCCAGTTCGCAGAATGTTCAGTTCGCAGAATGTCCAGTTCGCAGAATGTCCAATATTCATCATAACGTTGTCACCCCACCAATCACTAATTAGCAGTGATAGGAATAGGTAGTGCTAATTTGCCTAAACTTCGAGGAAGGAAGTAACATAGAGTGGATAATACCTCCTCTAAAATCCCGGAATAATTTTAATGACGTTTAAATCCCGGGATTTAAAAACCACGAATTTTTTATCGGACTTTATTTGTAGTTACAAATTATTGATTTGAAAAATCATAACATTTTTTAGGGTTACACACACACGCACACATTTATATATGTAATTTTTATGGTGTACATAGTAAAGAGTATTCTATCTATCTATAAATAAAGTCCAATAAATAATTCGTGGTTTTTAAATCCCGGGATTTAAACGTCATTAAAATTATTCCGGGATTTTAGAGGAGGTATTATCTACTCCATGTTACTTCCTTCCTCAAATTAGCACTACCTATTCCTATCACTGCTAATTAGGAATCAAAAAAATCAGAAAAGTTATTGTTTACTTACAGCGACATACGTTTTTATAGCGAGTACTAACAAGTCAGCAAACCGCGAGCGCACGTCCTTGGTCAGCTGGTTATTATCACACAATGATAGTAGGTACTTACTCTCTTTTACCCATAATTATGTTGACCCCATTTTAGAAAAAAAAAAATACTTTTGACTACCTACATTACTACATCACGTGATTTTTTTGTTCATAATTAATAGCGATATTATGATTTATCAGCCCAAATTATTTATACAGATTTGTGATTTTTTCTAATAAAAGTCTTGATCAAAAATTATATGCATTTTTACTTCGAGCCGAATCTCACCCAATCTCACGTGGGGGTCGTCATAAAACTCCTCTCGTAAGCAAGGACGCCCCTAATTGCGAACTGGACCAATTGCGAACTGACCCAATTGCGAATTGGACCAATTGCGGACCGGACCAATTGCGAACTGGACCAATTGAATATTGGACAGTTGGACATTTTGCGAATTGGACATAAGGTACCCAAAGAGTCAAAAAACGCCTCTTGTAATCAAGGACGCCCCCTAATTGCGAACTCGACCCATTGCGAATTGGACTAATTATGAACTGAACCAATTGCGAATTGGACTAATTGCGAACTGGAGCAATTGCGAATTGGACTAATTGCGAATTGGACCAATTGCGAACTGGACCATTTGTCAACTAGATCAATTGCGAACTGGACAGTTAGACATTTTGTGAATTGGACATAATGCGCCCAAAGGGCGACGACACCATGGCCATGGCATTCCGGTGAGGTATGGCTCTTATTCTGCAACGCAAAATAAAAATGACAAATCGTATGCAAATTAGGCTTAAAATCAGCACTTTTTGAATGTCAAAATTAAATATAAAAATATAGCTCATCTAGCAAGTCTGCCTGAAGAATTCGTAAGATTTTGAAACCAGTTTAGAGCTTCATGATCAGTGTAACGCCCTTCACCTCATCCCAAACACACATCTTTCATTATGTCCTAGCCTACGCCTGAGGTAATCCTGTTAGGAGTATCCAGATTTGTGAACAAGAAGACACTTGATGAGCCGTTAACTGAATTGTTGCTTTACTAGCATTTAGGAATAAAGTTGCATCTGAAAATTTCGATATCTGAATCGCCGAAACACCGGGTAACATAAAAACGACTAGACTCCTGTTCTAAAGACGGTAACACATTGCCTTTCCGAACACTGTCGCTAAATTCCACAAGATACACGAGTGAAGCCACACCTTAGTACCAGCTAATATCCCAGTGGGGTTAGTGGGGATGGGGACGTGGGGAACACCCCACACGACGTATTGGAACGCCCACAGTTGACTACAAGTTTGTCTGATTAAAATTACTTTTCCTACACATTTATTTGACAACTTTGAGCTTCGTAGATTCAAGATATTCCCGGGAAATTCTGTAGTCAGATTTCTAGGCTTTTTTTTTGGTTAATTCAATCTAGATTAGCGTAGTTTCTGGAACTGAGACACTTCATCGGCATCTCTTATTATCAATTTGAAAGAAAACGTGTCAGAAGAAATGACACTTGCGTTAGTGATGTTCGCCCAAATAGAAAGGGCCATTCTCAATATATATTGATAAAAGTTTTTTTTAAATTATTTTATTTATATATATTAATATATTTATTTATATTAAATTATATATATATATATATATATATATATACATATATATATATATATATAATTATATTAATATTAAAATCCTTTTTATTCAATAAAGGTGGAAACCTACTTTATGTAACGCCATGTTTTTTTCAGATCAACCAGAGAAAAGACGCAACATTTAAATATTAGGTTACGCAAAGCCAAATTTATCTTAACGTTCCCTTTTAGCTCATTATGGTCCCCCTTGACCCTTTCCTCTCAATAAATATTAAATGGTCCCTGCATTAGGTACTTTCTCGTAAAACATGCATTTCCTACAGGTTTATTTTTGTGACGTACTCACTCATGCTACGGCTACATTGTCGCGATAACGCGAACTACTCTTCACGCGCTCTCTCTCGCACACCGCTCGACGACGTCTCGTTGTAACATGTCCAACAGAGAGCACGCGAAGTGTAAGTTCGCGTTATCGCGACAATGTAGCGGTAGCCTCTGAGTTTGTGAGCGATGGAAATGTTTTATTCTCTGCGAGTTTAGAAGATCAATAATTTATATTACTTATAGCAGAATTTCAAGATACCTACATTGAAAATGATGATATGGAAGATTTTTTTAACAAACAACTCACTTTTTATAAGGGGTCTCGAGTGTCTGTAAAAATACTTAGGTAAAAATTAAATAATATGAAATGGAAGCAACTCGAAAATTGTTGCTGTCTCATAAATAAATAAATAAAATTTTATTTAACTTCAATCGTGCAAGAAACACTTATCTAAACACTATGCAGCGTTGCCACTAGGGAAAAAGAGTATCATTATATTCAAAACATTTTTCTTGAATTTTTGTTACTAAAACAAGTATTTTATATTTTACCCTTCATCAGTATTGTTTAACTTTCGTAGGTATAGATAGGTACTTCTTTACTCATACATTTTAATTTGAGATTGTTTCATCAAAACTATATGGATGATCTTAATTTATTTTATCAAACTACTTGTACAGTCGGCAATATAAAAGCATCCGGGAGATAAGTCCACATCCTTGCAGCATCCATCTTCAATCTTCATGAGTGTATTTAATCTTGGAGCCATGCTTAAGTGGCTCACTTCCCATAGAAACTCGAGTACTTCGGGGGCTACTGGGGCCCGGCTATTATGCCCACATGTGGGGTACCAGGGGGACCATTGGGAAGTGGAGATTGAAAAACTTTTATGTTTAAAATTTTGGCACGATAGGCTTTTTTATGATATTTTGGCATTGGTACGATGTTGTTGTAAGACCAATTTTTGGCAAAGCAGTTTGTGTTATTATTTTGTGTTGTTTTTACAGAGTGTATGTTATTTAGAAGAAAAAAACAGTTATAAATCGGCTTGTAAAACTGACAAAACTCGATTCTCTATAACCCAATAACGCTAGAAATTGTTCCTAAAATGAACCCCTTCTCAAAATAACACAAAACGCGCAGTCCCCAGTTCCCCACGCTCGCGACCATTGTTTTTAAATTTCATATTTTATGCAACAGAACAGATGCGTCACGATCTTACACCATAAATGGAACGCACCCCGGTGATAGCCGACATAAATTGAGCCCCCACTCCTCCCTCGCGTCTTTATTATAACTAAACGCCACAGGGGAATCGGTGTAGAATGTCAGAGGTCTGGCTTTAATGGCGCTGCTAGGCCGAGGGGGCCACACATTGGCGCCATTGGCACGATATCGATCTTTGTTCGGGCTCCCCCGCGTCTTAAGCCGTGCTCTCTGTGAATTAGGGCTAGAAATTTATGTTACTGGCTTACAGCAGAGGGATTGATACAGTTTGTAACTGTAAACCGGCTTAAACTTTGACGGAGACTAATTTTCTGAATCGCTAAGATTGTATTTTATGGCTTGTATTGCTAAACGGGTTATTCTGCAAAGTATTGTTTTAATCGAGGTCGTATACAATAATGCCAAGTCGCTGTAGCTGCTTTATTATTTTTTTACTAATTCAATAGAAAAAGCTTAGCTGAGTACTTAATTAATTTTATAAATGTCACTAGGTCAATGTAGCAAGCGCAGGAACCCACAAAAGGTAGCAAATATTCAGAAAAAACATGGCGTTGTATTTTGCATGACAAATAGGCTGGCGAGTTAAATGAGTACAATCTTATCTCCCATTTATTTATCTAAGTACAGAACACAAGCGCAGGCCGCACGTTCATCACTGCTCCGCCCCCTCACGTTCGTTCGTGATGATACATAAAACCAGTCTGCGACATTACTAAAGGCGATTCTAACAAAGCAAAGAAATAAAACGTTCTCAATAACAATGCAGATTAATGAAAACAATGTTAGACACGAACAAATTTTTCCGTCGGGCCTGCAAGCCGACCCCCGCAGACAATACGAACTTATCGGTCCGACTAAACAAGTTTTCGAGTGGGGATGCCGCCGCTTATCTGTTCGGGCACATGTGAGCCCGTGCCTTGGGGCCTTTAAACTAATACCACCATAAAAAGGCCCCCTCGGCCCCCGCCAGGCATCATAAAAGAGGCCATAGAAGGAAATGGGCGTGTAAACTGAGAGGTCAGGCTACGCTGGTCGTTCGTATAAAAGCTTTTGCCCGATTACTTGGTTGGCTGGCTCGCGTGCGTTCTATTTTCAAACGTGATAATGATAACCGGATAGTTGGGACGTTGCGAGTGTACGCAGTTCGGTGTTTGAAAGTAGAACAAAAAGTATTCTTTGTTCTGAGGTGAAGGCATTTACCATACAACCCTCTCGGCTGTTCAGATTTTTTATTTTTTTTCCTGATTGAACTGGCTTTGAACTTTGTTTCATCCGATTTATCGATAAATTGCAGAATGTTTGTGTTTTAAATCCTCAGAACTCATTCTGATTATAAAGCTCGCCGAACTGGATTACAAATCGTTTCGAGCCAAAACTCGTTTCCTCGCAATTACTTCACAAGTTCACACAAGCAATTCCTGTACGTGGCAATATACCGAAAAAATCGACATTTAAAAAGTATCATGTACCTAAGCACTATTTCTATAGAGATCCAATTCTCTATTTATTTTGTACAGTGGATTTCGGGTATAACGACAATGAAGGGACCACTCTATTTTCGTCGTTATATCCGGAAGTCGTTACAGGCAAAGGTAAAGAGATACAGACACGTACACATGTGTAGTTTATATTCATTTATTATTGAAAATATTTGCACACATAGTTATTCACCGGTACATTTAAAAAAATGTGTAATATTAGTTTGCTTCAATTTATTTTTTTGTGCTAGTGTACGCTGTAGGGTGTATTCTATTTTCATTACTTCTTCAATATCTATAATATCCTTTCCATCACCAAATAAACACACACATCACATCCTTCACACACACACACGTCACATCCACCATCCATCCATCGTCACATCCTTAGTTGTAGGAATCTCACCTTCCTTGCAATCTTCTTCTTCCTCCTCATTTTCCTCATCTTGCGTCGTATGTGATGGAACAACAGTTTCAACAATTTCACTATCGGACAAATCGCTAGTAGTGATAAGTTGACTGTCAATATCAACATATGTTGCCCAGTCCGCAACATTTGTTCCGCTTGATGATACTGTAGTCAGTTGTGCCAATGGTATGTCCAATTCATCATCGGAGTCGTCGTCAATTGTTGTGATAGCCGAAGATTTACGGAACCCAGCGTGTAGAAAACACTTTTTGATCGTATCTGGAGTCACCCGAGCCCATGCCGTAGTTACCATTTCAATGGCATCTAAAATATTAACGGAAAACGGGCCTGCCGAGTTTTCAATGTCGTTCATCATTTTCTGTACTAAAATCTTCCTATAATGACTTTTGAGGGTTTTAATTATCCCTTGATCAATCGGTTGAATCACTGATGTAGTTTGGTGGTAAAAATGCCAGTTTTATGTTGGTCAAATTCTCTATTTTAGGATGAGCTGGGCAATTGTCAATAAATAAAATGATCTTCTTTTTGTTATTTCTTAACTGGGAGTCCCATTTGCGTAGAACTTTTTCGAAAATCTCTGAAGTCATCCAGGCCTTTTTGTTTGCTTCGTAATCAACTGGCAAAGATTTAACATTTTTGAAACATCTGGGTTTTTTTGCCTTGCCTATGACCAATAATTTTCTTTTTTCCCCTGCCATACTTGATGCAACAAGCACGGTGATTCTATCTTTTGATAATTTTCCACCAACGCACTTTTCCCCTTTAAATTTCAAGGTTTTGTCAGGAGTTAACTTAAAAAACAAACCTGTCTCGTCAGCGTTCCATATCTGGCTATCAGTATAACCTTCAGTCAATTTTGGGAAAACTGTTTTTAGCCAGTTGTCACAGTCACTTTGCGATACACTAGCGGCTTCTCCACAAACTTTGCCTACTACAATATCGTGTCGTTGACGAAATCGGTATATCCAGCTTTCCGAACACTCAAAATCCATTTTTCCAAACAGTCTGCCAAATTGATTAGCCTTTTCTTGCAGCAGACGACCGCTCAAAGGTACGTTTTGGCTTCTTTGGGCTTTGAACCACATTAGAAGGGCATTTTCGATATCTTGATGCGTCGGATTGCGGTTTTTCTTAATTTTTAAGGATTTGGATTCAAAGCATTCTAATATTTTATCACGGTTTTTCCACATCGTAGATACTGTTGAATGGGAAACTTTGTACTCTTTGCACAAATCAGCATTGTTTTCACCGTTTTTCAATTTTGAAATGATTTCCGCCTTTTCTTTAACAGTGAATGTGCGTCTAGCAGCCATACTTATTCAAAAGTTTACTAAACCCAGTTGCTACTCAGAATATCACTTTGTAACTGAACCATAAAAGCTCCGAAACGTACACGCTTCCCCTACTTACTTAGTTGATATCTATAAACAAAAGGTAAAGGTCTCCACACTTGCTGACCATCTGTGTGCAATGGATGTAAACAAAAGATAAGAAATGTTTGTGAAAGAAAAAATCTTTGTGTCTTTGGCGGCCGACTCCGGTCGCAATATCTGCATGGGATTTCTAGGAATTTGTTACAAATGATTCATTAAAAACAGTCGCTACACCCGAACTCGGCGTTACATCCAAAGTCGCTATAGCCACATGAATTTTGTACTAAAGTATGCTTTAAATTCAAGGGACTTAGATTTAACGTCGCTATAGGTAAATGGTCGCTACAACCAAGGTCGTAATAAATGAAATCCACTGTACTTTCAATTCTCGCTGTGGCCGTGCGTGCTTGTGCCACAAAAACGAATGGAACCAAAGCTCGCACCCTTGTTTGTTGTGCAGATTACTGAGCTTAGCACGCGGGTGACCATGCTCCGTGGTGTTGCCAATACTTGGAAAAATAGAAAAAAAAAACCAGATGACCTTTTTATGCAAAAATAATACCTATCCGAGAGTAGAGTTCTAAAAACACTGAGCAGGATCTTTGTTTACAGTCGGTTTAAAAAGCTTAATTTTTCAATGGATACTTTAAAAAAAAAACAAACACTACACCCATTAGACACGCGAATGATGTAATTCTGACCACAACCAGTCCCTGGTAATATACCTACTAAAAAACTTCCTTCTGCAACATAGGTAACAAAGATATATCCTTACCGCATTGCACCGGTTCAAACCAGTACATTCAGCAAAAGGCTCAAAAAGCAAAAACACCTAGGCGTGGTCTGCCAGCCCATAAGTCCTGATTAAGTCTAATGGTGGAAATGGTCATGCCCGTGCGGGGGGTTATAGCGCCCCGGGGAAGGGGGGCGAGGTACCATTAGATGGTCATCACTGGCCCAGGTAAACCTCGGTACTACGTAAACTCGCTTTTGTGTCCCAAAACGCGTTGTAATAGAAAATTGGGTGACATTATGAAAGGTCGTAACACTGATTATGTTTTTACTTGTTTGAAGATTTTGTGGGTTTTAATATTTTGAAAAATCAAAAACTTTTTGAAATTCAGCTCATTTATTTCAGAGGTTTCGTATGAGTTTTCAGATTTAAAAAGAAATTGAGCAGTTCAGGACTGAAAAGAGACTTGCGCCAGATTGAAATTTTATTAATTTATCTATTTATATAAAGGCTTACCAACTAAACACACACACACACAGCATTAACCCAGTCTTTGTCATCATAAATATAGATCTCGCATCACATCTCGCATCGAAGTATTTTAAACTTTCTTTACTACTTCTGACAAAGTTCAAGTCTAAGATCTTCTTTTTTATAATTTTAGAGAAACCATTATTATTTTAATCAATAATGTTTTTAAATTAGTTAAATATTTTCTCATGTAAGTGAAATTTCTTATTAGACAAATCTCAAACCCGAGAAACCATTATGGTCATTCTTTCCTCGGGTTAGTAGGCCCGGTTAGTAAGACCTATTTTGTACCCCATCATCGTCCGTACAAATTCTTGTCGAGCTGCAGCGGACATACAAAAGTAACGGATGTACAATTTATGTTTGCAGCGAAAAATTTTCGTTGTATTTTACGGAATCCCTACGTAGAATTTATGTGCGTCTATGGCGTATAAAATATGAGTACGTTTTTACGACGCAGGGTTATTGATTGAACGAGTTTTAGTTAGTCTATTTTTGTTTTTTTTATTCTGGATTAATGCCAGTGCTGGATTTATTAAAACTGTCAGTTATTGTTTGTGGTTTTGGATGATTTCTGATTCATGTTTTTTGTATCCGTCGATCTGCGTATGAAACAAACAAGTCCTCTATAGGTATATTATTTTCATAGCTAAAATAATATTTTACCCGTAACAATATTAACACCAGCCACAATATCGTCCTCAACATAGATTGATCGAACAAAAAAAACCTAAATTAAATCCGCCATCGAATGCAAACGGGAAAAACCTGCAGAAACCCAATTAGTGCTTAAATTCAATCTAGTTCCAGAATCTAGTTGAATATAAACCTCGGGGCGTCGTGTCAGAGCATAATGCGCCGTCCGTGGCTCAGCATAACGCTAATCCTCCAACGGGTTCGATTCTCGAGCACGTACGACGGTATTTAGTTAGAAACCGTCCTTCACCGGTCACGTCTCACTGTTTGTTCTACGGATTCTATTAATTGTACGCTTTTATCTTCGCTCTCTATCGCTCGCTTGCTTAGCTGGTGTGCTCACGTTTTATGACTGTAACGAAAGAGGCTGGTTCTAGAAGCCTTTGAAGATTTTTTTTAAACTGTTGGCTTTTTACAGAATAGCCCATTAGCAGTTTAACGTGCATTGCTCCGTCTGTCTTTAAAAAAAATATTTTTCAAAGTATGCCATATAGGTACCTACGTATGGCTTATGGATAAAAAGTTTTGGACTTTCCGAAAAAAATTCCTAACATAGTCAGTTGCACTTTATTTATCTGCATCGATCCAAATTCACAGATTAAAACCACCCTTCTTTACATCGGTTATAATTTAAAATAAACTGCGCGAATCGAATCTGCCATCTAAATGTACCCTCGCAAGCGGTGCAGTTACGAAACGCAGATTTCAATGTTTTACGACGCTGCCAATTTTTTGTGAGCTCCCCGCCTCTCTGAGCTCATACTCTAGAGGACCATTGAGGGGGAGTGGTGGGTGATGTCTGGGATCATAGCATAATGGGCATGTTTTATAACACGGCCCCCCGCATTAAGGCGCGGGCCGCGTATAAAACGCGTAATAGAATTTCAGTGACGACTGCCACCCTTGATAGCGCTTCACTTTACTGCCCATGTAACGATGTTAGCGCCGCGCATGCGCCCACCAGCCGCCGCGAGTTATGTCAAAGCCCAAGACGTGACAATGGCAACATTGTGACAAGGATTATAATTTTGTCGCGTTTGTAAGGAATACTTCGTGTGAACATATTGCTGGGAATTTCTGGCGGCAATTTGCTTGAGCGAATTAATTTTGCCAGATTAATGATCAAATTAAACTTTACTCCTTTTTAGTCTTAATCAAAATTTTGCAGGATGACGTTTATAGGTACAATTTTACATCCTGTATAATCGAACAATGCTGTGTAAAAGAAAATAAGATGGGTTAGTGAGTGTGCCGGCTAGGAACCCTATTTTTATGTTCATCTAAACAAACAGACAAAACTTCACCACCCCTATCCGATTAAACCTTACTAACCGCACAATTCCCAAGGAACATCACACAAACAACTGACTACACAAGATGACCGTTCCCGCCAATCAGCGCGTCCAAACTTTTCCCAGCAGAGGCGTTATGTCCAAACCACCAATGGGGGAGGTTGGCGCCCTCATTGTTATCCAATTACGGCCTCCCGCCTGATAATACGCCGCGAATTCAAATTAGGATCGGGGAGAGCGGTCGCCGACCCCGCTCTGATCAATCGGTGACCGCGCCCGGCATCGATATGTGGACTCGATCGTCGCACGCGATACTTAATCGGTTCCCGCGAGCAATTTTTGTAAATCGAACTCCGTTTTGATTGGGATGTGATTTGTGAGTGTCGGAGCCGTTCAAAATGGCGGATAATTTTTTTATCTTTGGAAGGATTGGGAAATGGCAATGCGCCACCGGTTTTTGGCGAAGTTTCTTGGAGACAAGAAAATTCAAATAATGTTTATGTTTTCTGACGGATAAATAAATGAGATGCTACAATAGCTAACCTAAAAAAATATTAACTTCGAAGCCTTGTCTTCTCCAATTTTCAAAGGACCTATTTCACTAATTTTTTTACAGAAATTCTATCTATTCTTAAGAGTATTTCTGTAAAAAAAATAATGAAATTTAATAATTGAGAGATCTGTTCGAAGATCATATCATTAGTCCATACATACGTATTACGAAACCTATTAAATTAATTAAGAAAATGGCCGTCCAAATACCTACGAGCTCTTATTAAAATCCCTCGGTATAATTAAGCAATAATTTCGATACATCGTGTGGGAGCCTGCAATGGCGGAACAAGTTCGACGCTTAATATCGGACAATGTAAACGAGAATTACAAGAAACGCCTACCTTTGGCTGTTATTTGGTCAGGCCTCTTCGCGTCATGCCACTTTTGGCTGAAGACTTGAGAAGATGGAGGAGCGTAGGGTACTTACATGTTTTTGCTCTTGATAATTTTTTTATTGTAGAGCCCAAAATATTAAAGAAGTAGGTATACAGGGTGTTTGGCGCATGGACCGACACATTTTTTGGGGGGTTGCGGTCGGGGGTCGTTTGCTAGGTTTCACCCTTGTCCTAAGTGTTACAGTAATTGAGATATGTTTGTTTTTAGTTTTTTTCATTAAATTACCCGAAATCTCGCCTTTAAGTCGTCATTAATGTATTGTTTATGGTTGTAATACCACGAAGTAACTTTTATTGTATTCTGCAATGAATTATTATTCTTAGTACCTAAATCATTATTTGATGCAATAGGTCTGTAAAAACTGACTTATGCGCTTCCAAAGTCTTAAGACTGTATAAATGTATCAAAAACGGCAACTTCTAAATTAGTTAAAAAATAAACTAATTGCTAATTGGAACTTAGCTTTAACTTAAAAAGTTCTTTTTTCAACGGTATGCTACATGTCATCGAAATTATTTATTATGTGGTCAATGTATGAGATAGTACTAGTTGTCTGGATCGGGATTAAAAATGCTGATGAGATAAGATAAAATGATTTTATTAAAAATCTCAATTACGTTATTTGTTCAAATTGTCCGTATACAGACACGACACCTATTTCTATTTCGACGGTTGTTGTGTGGAGTCTCATTTCTGCTTTTATCGTGTCGAACGCGGCGCTAATTCTTTCAACTAAAATTTCTCTTGTCTCTCGAACCTCCGTTGCGTAAACTAATTCCTTTGCACGTGTCGCCAGACGTAGAAATCCAGGGTTGTCAGGTCTGGGGATCGTGCGGGCGGGCCAGTTTCACAGATGCGACACATTTTTTTTGTAAACTGACCAAGGATGAAATAAAGTTAATAATGAAAAAATTACCAGTGAAAATTTTTGGGATGCGTGTTCGGCCGCCCCGGCAAACTAGTATCCTGATTTTGACCACATAATGAGTTATTTCGATGACATGTAGCATACCGTTGGAAAGGGTATAAAGTAGAGAACTTTTTAAAATAAAGCTAAGTTCAAAATAGGTTTTCGTTTTTATTTAAATGAATTTAGAAGCTGCCATTCTTTATACATTCACACAGTTTTAAGAGTTTGGAAGCACATAAGTAATTTTCTACAGATCAATTTCATCAAATAGAATAGAAATTATTTATTATTTAGAATAAAAATACATTGCAGATTAAAATAAAAGTTATGATGTTCTATTACAACCGTAAACAAAAAAGTTATGACGATCTATAGGCGAGATTTCGGATAATTCAAAGAAAAATTGAAAAAAAAACATGTCTCAATTAACGTGACACTTAGGACATAGGGGTCTTGTGGTGGAACCTAGCAAATGACCCCCGCCCCCAATTTCCCAAAAAATAGTGTCAGTCCATGTGTCCATGGGTCCGGTGTCCATGCACCAAACATCCTGTATATGATGACGAAGCGTGTAAGTAAGTACCTACCTACTTAGTATATTTGCACGCCACTTGGCAGAATGTGGTGATATCATTGACTAATCTTAAGACCATATATGTATAATGTACTTATCTTATTATTCTAACAAATAAATGATTATGATTATGAAGTAAAGTTTCAGGCGAACTCTTTGCTTTGAAATTGCAGTTGGTTGAGGCTGCCCACATTTTAAAACCCCAATAAACTAGGTGGCTAACCGATTACCAAATTCTTGTCAACTGATTTGATTGGTCGCTGTTTGCAAACTGTCGTGAATGAGACCTAAGATATTTTACATTTTTAAAGTCGAGCAAAGAAACCAACAGTCAACGATTCTATATACACATTTTCTGTCCACACCACAATATTGAAACAGTGATATGTCCGGAGTCCGGGAACGCATAACGTAACATTACGCAACCCGGGAATCATTCTCATGGCGACCCGTCCGCGCCATGCTGGATTACTGCGGTTTTTGCCGCCGCGCGCTTTTATTATTTTTAATTTCACCCTTATTGCTGCCAGTTGCATCATTATTGGCTCTCGGAAATGGAATCGGTTTGAATTTATATCGAACGTAATCATTAATTTGTGGATGTTGAATTTATTTGGTAATTATTTCTGGATTCGGTAAACAAACTTTACTCATTTGTTTTTCTATTTGGTACAGGCCGTATATAGCTTTTGCCTTAATTACCCACTGGCCACTCCCGAGTATTGGTCTCCTTACTCTAGCACACACTGTGCCTTTAGTGCCATGCTTCCTTCATTGGTCTCTTCAGACTTATCCAGCGGGGCAATTGAGTAACACACAGTAGGAATCGGTTTCATTTTGACAGTTCAACATTATTCATTGCGTTATTTACGTTGTTGAGCAGACAAATTTTTCAAATATAGGAAGCAATGGATTAGCAATATGCTTCAAAATCATTGAAATTGTAATTATACTGTGTTACGCAATTAGGATGCAGATCTTGCTCGCAGGTCTGGCTGTCTATCTTCGTTTTGTGAGTTGTCTTGTTGTACCTAAAACAAGACTTTGATGTAAATCAAAGTTCTACTTTACTCTCTCATCCTTATTATGTAATAAGAATGAGAGAGTAAAGTAGAAATCTTAGATGCATAACGCTTTTATCCTCGTGATCACAACATAATATTTCTCATTCATTGAAACTTTTAAGTTTTTGGCACACAAAAAAATAATACGTGCACCAAAATGCGTCGCATTCTCAGTATTGCCAGCATTCCTACTCTGTCAGGTGGCGCCATCTACCGCCATTCACACACGTGTACCATTTATTATTAAACTTGCGGCTTTCCGCGGCACTTTCCATCACTGTTAGCGGCTAATGATAGATTTAAAGCTATAAGTTCGAAACAGGTGCGGCTCAAATTAGTATTATCGGGTATATTTCGCTTTCAATATTCGACCGAAACAAAAGCGGGATAGCCCTTTTCAAAACGGCTCAATTATTTTCATAAAAGCTTTATTAAAAAGTCATTCCTTCTCTCCAAAACGATGTTCGTGGTTTTTGAAGTGACGTCATCGCAAAACATGAAACAGCCGATCTATTCAACAACAACAACACCGAACAAACACCGTAACAATCTCACCGTGGAAACAAAGGTGAAGTGAGCTAAGAGTGAACTGTCAATAGTGTCCATCCCTAGCATCAGGTGAAATGACAGTTCACTTCACCTGTTTTCACGTTGAGATTTTTACAGAATACACCGGCTGGCCTCCTCTCTGTGAGGGGTAGTAGCCCATTATTCACCACTCAAGCCCAGTGCGGGTTGGTAGATGTCACATGGATGTTAGGTTCTAGGACATGCCGGTTTCCTCACGATGTTCACCGTTCTGTAATTCGCATCGCGTGTCGTGCCTGTTTGCAGGAGTCTTAACAGGAAACACATCTATTTATTTTTCTATTTTATTATAATATTTATATCAGTATATTAATGTTCCTATTTGTTATTTGTTTCAGGTAAGTCTGGGATTACCAGTGAGGTCACATGGTCCATACGGACTAAGTATAATAGTCATGTCCTTCCTGTTGCTAAACTGGGACTATCGGTTCGTATAAACGCGTGTTTGTGGTAAGTAAAACCTTAGTTTAAAAAAAAGATAATGGTCAATGAGCAGGATTTGATAAATAATTATGACTTTACCTAAGTAAAACATCATTTGTCATGGTTTTGAAATCTATACAATCAATAAATCTGCCTAGCCTTTTCCCAACTATGTTGGGGTCGGCTTCCAGTCTAACCGGATGCAGCTGAATACCAGTATTTTACATGGAGCGACTGCCTATCTGACCTCCACAACCCAGTAACTAGGTAATACGATACCCCTTGGTAAGACTGGTTGTCAGACTTTCGGTCTTCTGACGACCCGTAACGACTGTCAAAGATCTACGAATGACAGTCGGGACCAACGGCTTAACGTGCTTTCCGAGGCACGGAGGAGTCTCAGTATGTAAAAATCGTCACGCATCCACGGACAACCCCGGCAAGCGTAGCTTAACCTGATGGATCAACCCGTGCGGCTGTTATTACTTAGCCACGAGCTCCTCTAAATCTATACATCTATACAAATAAATAAAATTGAAGTGTCTATTTGTAATGTCAAAATAACAGCTTTTTACTAAATGCATATGAAATTATACGGTACTTATAACAAAAACACAATTTTTTTTTAAATTTTCTGTCTGTCTATTTGTTCCGGCTAATCTCCGAAACGGCTGGATCGATTTTGACGGGACTTTCACTGGCAGATAGCTGATGTTACAGGGAGTAACGTAGGCTACTTTTATTTTAGAAAAATAATTAGGGTTCCGCGCAAAAAAAAAACCCATGGAATTGTGAACAAAATCCGATTCAAACGAAAGTATTGACATCCACGCCGGCGAAGCCGTGAGCAACACAAGTAGTAGCTAGTAAATAATAAAAGCAGTTACAGACTTACTACGTGATTAAACGAATCAAAATAATAATAGAAGTGACTAAAGTCACAACATGGAAAAAGCCATTCTTAATAATTTTTTATTGCATACACAGTCCTTACACAGTTAACTATTTTTGCTCTGGCAGAGACCATAGGGCAACGAGAATAAAGGTCACTGTGATACATCATCACAGGTAAAATAACTATGAAGCGACAGTACCTACTTGAACAAAAAAATAGACAACTGTCAGTTGTCGAAAATGGACAATACTGAGGTTATCGCGCGCGCAGTGGCGCCCTCATCGTTTGTTTGGTTATTTCTTTTATTTTAGAATGAAAATGCAGAAAATAAGCATGTTATTTTGTGCTCCACAATATAATACGTTATTATTATTAAAAACAGTAGTTTTACATTGTTAAATTTTATTATAATCCTTAAAACGGAAAATAGTGGCCACTAAACTCCGTTTCAAGGATTATAATAAAACTTAACAACGTAACATGCTTATTTTCTGCATTTTTATTCTAAAATAAAAGTAATAACCAAACAAATGATGAGGGCGCCACTGCACGCGCGGTATTTGACTGAATTTTCTTTAGATTTCTCAAACTCTTTAGAATTCTCTGTATATAATGATAAGTACTTTGTTCACGCTGAAATTAATTAAAAGATTAACAATATCTTTAAGAAACTGAAATATCTCGCGAAAGATTTCCCGTTACGTTACTGGGCAGAGTTGGTGCTGATCCACAGAAACGTGGTTCAGTGGAACATCCAGTAATAAACTTTTCATTAGCCACTCATAAGGAGTACAGGGAGGTCTTTGCCTGCCTAGGAATGGGATGGAGCAGGCAAAAAAAAAAAGCTGCAGTGACCAGGAGCTAGACCACCACCTCTTAAAGCAGTATTATTGTAATCTTACTTCAGTGTGAGAAAGAGATGGAGCTAGACGTCCTGTATAGCTCCATCTCTTTCTCACACCGAAGTAACATTAAAATAATACTGCTTTAAGAGGTGGTGGTTGGCCCTCTGTAATAAGTATCAGTACCTAGAAAGCACTATTTTAGTGAAGGTTTTCATTCTAAAAACTTCAATTATTTTGTTTAAATCCTCGTCATCTTGCTTAATGATTCTCAATTTCTATGGCGAGAAATATACAATTAAAGTAATTATCATACGTGTATATTTATATTTTTTTGTCTACAATTTAATTGGTAATTTTAATATCTGATCTACAATTGTACATGTCAATTACATTGTAGTAACAAAAAAGACAATTTAGTAAGCAAAAGGAATAACCAAAAAAAGGAATAGTACCTAAATGGAATATATATATGTATAACTAGCTGTTGCCCGCGGCTTCGCCCGCGTGGATGTCAATACTTCCCTATTTGAATCGGATTTTGTTCACAATTCCATGGGTTTATTTTTTTTGCGCGGAACTCGTAATTCTTTTTCTAAAATAAAAGTAGCCTAAGTTAGTCCTTATAACATCAGCTATCTGCCAGTGAAAGTCCCGTCAAAATCGGTCAGACAGACATGCAAAAATTATGAAAGTAAGTATATATATTTATTTTATTTATTTATTTATTTATAAGTACCGTCTATATTACTTTCATATACATTTAGTAAAAAGCTGTTATTTTGACATTACAAACAGACACTTCAATTTTATTTATTTATAATATAGATGAGCGTTCGTATGATGTGGCTTTCTGTAGTTTCTGCTAACCCCCGTTGAAAGGGACGTGAGTTTGTAGGTATGAAGATAGAGACTAAAGGTGGGCATTCACGGTCAGTCTGTTGTGCCAAACGGCCACTTTTCGACCTTATTACTGCACTTGCTATTGCAAATGCATGCGAGGGTACAATCCGTGATCGTGAATGTTAACATCCGTTGGCGTGATGTAAATTTCTGGATATCCAATCGCTCCATTTGACTTTAGTCGTTTAGAGCCACGCCAAATGGCGCTACCGTGAATGGCACCTTAAGCATCTTACCACTTGCGGGATGTTCGAAAGAGTTACCGTGGCCCCGGCACAGGCAACAGAAGGAACACGGGTGGGTTTTAGTCAGTAAAAGTCTGACACGCCCTCCCGCTCCGCCCAGAGCGGGAGAAGTCATTTGATGATTTCCCATCCACAAAAAAAAAAAAAAAAAAAAAAAAGCATCTTACCACAAAAACTAAGACTGTTGTGTCTACTGAGATAAAGTACTACGTGGCTGTGCCTTAGTTTTTTGTCGCGTGTCTTATCAAGTCTTATGTCAGTCTCACATCAAACTCCATACATAAATGTCATGTTAAACAGTTGTTTAGCTTAAACAACTGATAAACACAGTTTTGTCGTAATATAGTATATTTTCAGACCATAGTCACAAAAATGCCAAGCAAATGAATCAGTTAGCCATGTTCTCTTGTTAATAAATATTAAATGAACTATTTTAATAAAAGCTGGCTTAATTAGCGAGATGTTCGTCACATAAGACCTTTTTCGCAACTTACGAAACGCAGGAAAACGAGACTTTTTACCTTTTTTTTTTAAATGGATAATTTATAATTATTTTTTATTTATTCCAAAACCTTAAAATTAAGCTTTTCGTTTTGATACCTACCATATACCTGTCACAGTTTACAGTACAGCACAGCAGATCTTTATTATTGCATAACTTGCAACACCCCACGGTTTCACCCGCATAAGTCTCGATTCCATAGGGATATCGGGATAAAAAGTATCTTATATGTTAATCCAGGTTATAAACTATCTGTGTGCCAAATTTCATCCAAATTCGTTCACTTGTTTTTGCGTGAAAGAGTAACAAACATCCATCCATCCATCCTCACAAACTTTCGCATTTATAATATTAGTAGGATATTAGTAGGATAGTAGGATAGGATTAGCCAACTAAGGGCAAATTCGACCAAACTTTTATACCTAGTATAAATCTAATCCAGCATTTTCGGTAAGTAGGTATCCTCGTCAGTATTGATAACGATAAATATAACAATATATAGGTAATATACCTACTATCTACTTGTATTAAATTAAATAAACGGGTTCCGTCCGCCTATTAAATCGGGATGATTCAAAATGATTAAATATTTTTTGGTACTTACCTAATATTTAAACAAATAGTTATTGGAAAAAACCATCTTTGTTTTCTGACATAACCTTTAATTAATTTAAAGTAAAAAAAAAACATGAATAAATATCAAAGTTTTCATACAGCTCTCAAAACAACCGTCTAGAAAATAAAAACCTTTTATTAAAGATAGTTGTTTAAACTGAACCCTAATAAACATAACACATTAAAATAAGCGCAAATGTAATAAATAGGCAGTATACAGCGAGTTCATTGTCTCCAAAGTAAATAATGTGAACGTTGCCATTGCCTGCGCAAAAAATTCTAAGGTTATTTACGCAACTGGCAACACTTTTTATCGAAACTTGAATGTTCGCACGTATTGTAATCCTATCGATGGATTTAGACACACAATGATAGAATTTTAACAGTCAGGATGATTTATAAATTCGACCACCACACAATGCATAGACGATAGGTACCAATTATTTTATTCTATTGTTGGATTTTGTGCAGAAATTTATGTATGACAGTGTTATGTATGTCCTCTAAAGGGCAGTGGCAATAGGGAACCTTCCTGCCAATTGCTCTCGCTAGAGGGCACCGTTGCACTAGATAACAAAAAAGTAAAAGTTCCTAATAACTTTAAATTGTAAATAAGCTTAATAATAAATGCATTTTATGAGACCGCACTACCGCTTTTGGTAATAATAGTACTTACATTATGATACAAGTGTGTAATGATCAATGTACACGCGTTTCATATGAAGTTTGTCAACACACTTGCAAAAAAAAAAAAAGTTTCATAAACTAATTTTATCTATGTAAAAATAAAATATGGCCTGCGGATTTCTTTTATCGCGGTGTCTTCGCAGCTTGAAGAAGAGGCCTAGGCACGAAGCCGTTGAACAGTCTAATAAGAATTAAAAGCATAAAAACTGAATATTTTGTATGTAATTTTTGGATGTAGATAACGAAAGAATGTTATTTTTTTGACAAAAATAAATAATTTGATGAAATATTATGTTAGGTAATTTATTATATTTTATTTATGTACACAGTAGACATAAAAGGTATGAAGTCTTTTTGATGTGATTAAAAAACTGCACATATCCGACTAGTAAATAGTTATCTGTGGCGCACATTATCGCACTACAACATAACATAACATCACGCCTTGTTTCCCCGAAGAGAGGAGAGGAGGAGGGGGGAGGGGGGGGATTACCGTACTAATGTGGTAATATAAATTAAAAAGCACGCGTATTTAATACACTGCATTATGAACCTAACAACGGTTCAAGAGCCACTTTACGAGCAAGTGTGTTGAAAAACCTGTAATGATAGTTATAAAGGCGATAAATAAATAACGTACTTAAACAGAAAAAACATGTTGAGGCCTCTTCTGTCATCTATGGTTATAAAAAAATATCTATGGTTAGGTGACTGTTAATGAGAAATCCTGTGTGTTTAAGGCTCCTGCAAACAGGCGCGACACAAAGGCACCTCCTGTCGCGTGACGAGTGGTGCCATTGTATCGCGCGCGATTCGCGTCGCGTCTCGCGCGTCGCGCCTGTTTGTAGGAGCCTTTACAATCTACTGATAAATTATTTTAGTGTTAGCCGTTTGGCAGGAATAATGCATCAGTCAGTGAATCAGTGTTGTGCCATTAGGTAATTTACTACCTACAGGAACGAAGACGTTAATTAATTTCACTAAAAACGAATAACTTCGCAAGTAATGGTAAATTCCAACGTTGCAAGCACTTTTCAGTCACAAAACATTAAAGGTTGTGTTCTGATCATTTTACAGCTGAAGACTGTAATAATGAAAGATTTTTTACAGTTCAGGGTATAAACTTAATGTAAAAACACAATATTTTTAGTGCTATTTACTTGAATGTAACGTTAAAAGTATATTGTAAAGTAGTTCAATGTCACAAAAAAAATGTTTGTAATTCTTTTATGCATGTTTTTAACCTTTTGGCATTATTTTTACCTACAATGATTATAGTTACAAAGATGAAATAAAGCTGAAATAATATTGAAGTGTTGCCGCGCGCCTTTGACAGTTTGCTTTGTTTGCCTCGTGTCAAAGTGGCGCCATCTGCTATCTCACCTTTGCGTAATATTTCCTAATATAATCTTCACCATTTTAAACTATCAACCTGCGGCCCGATTACGTAACGCACTCCTAATGACAATTGATATCATTTGACCGTACCAAACACAAAGTGAAATGAATATTTTTGAAATGTCAAAATGAGAGCGATTGTGGTGTGAACAGAAGTGTGGTGTAAAATGTTAAGCACGAGTCCAAATGTTTACAACTCCAGGGGCGAAACGTGGTGGTTATTGCACGGCGCAGCCATAGACAATTTGTCTTCGACAGCCTGCGGTTTGACATCAGCTGCGACAATTTAGCAGCCTATGCCTTTTTCCAGCAGCTAATGACGTAATAAGATATTATCGTTGGTATAATGAGCTATTATGTATGTTACAACGGACAATTGCTATACGTTTTCGAGACGGCGAGCGTCCCCTGGACTGTGCACATCTGGCCCGCATTCGTACGACCAGCCGTTTTTTATTGCATCTTTCTTTTCTTGACCAGGGCCGTACTTTAGATTCAAGTTTATTAGAAAATGTGTAAAACTCGGATCAGCTAGTGTAGGAATTGTAGGTAGTCAGTCTACTTGTAGTTTTCTGCTGGGGCTTAGACCTTTTCTCGGTGTGAGGGTAATCAAATGCTAGATTCTCAGTTTGATATTGTATAGCTGGCCGAGTGATTGACTTGTTAGCCAAATTGACCTTATCCTTCCTATCTTACCTTAAAAATAAGTTGAGTAACTTGCTCCATAGAATGGCAGACTTATTTAGAGCAATCAATTTCAAGCTTCAAGTTTTTCTTATCTTATTGTTGTGCAGGTCAAGATTGGTTTAAATTACCAGATAGATTATGAACTTATGACGCAGAGCTATACCATGCCTTGTCTTACTCTCGGAATTTCCGAGTGTTTGATGCTCTTCTTGAAGGCTTCTGGCTGCCTATTTATAAATTATACTTACTTCTTGAGATATTTATTATATCTCAGCAATTGTAGCGACAGTCGATTGCACGATCTATGAGACAAGCGAAGCAATATTTAGAAACGACCTCGTCACTAACCATGAAGCCACAAAAAACGAGCCTTGGAATTTAACACTAAAAAGACCATTACAAAAAGAAAGAAAGCTGAAGTTTGAAATACAGCTAACAAATTGAATAAAAAGTCTTGTCCTCCAAACGCACTATTGTGTGTACTCCATTATTTATGTAGAACGTTAGGTAATAAACTCTAATGACGTAACAGTCGCTATAATGTATGACAAATACGAGGAATAATTTCGCCACGAGTCATTAACGAGTGCAAAACTCTTTCCGCCCTTGCCCCCAACTACGGCCCTTGACCGGCCGTTGCGTTGTAAAAAGCATTTGCAAGCAATAAATTTGAACATCCGGGAAATTATTTAGCATGCGGCTAGCGTGTGCCTGCCGCGTTTTGTCGCGTTAGCCCACCATTTAATGGAAACGAGTGTCACTGGAGGAAAAAATGACAGCTGTCATGCGGGCACCCCGCCATGTTTGAAACGTCTTGCCGCGCCATAAAAAGGAATGAGTGACTCGTCAACCGATCTGTCACTTGATAACCTGATTACACCTATGTTATTATGAAGTCGATAAGCTCAGAATATGTTCAGTACGAAGTAAAGCAGTTAATACTAATCATAAACAACATTAATAAATTATTTATTTTACTGCGTAGTTTTATTTTATGCACTCATAAATCCGAGTTGTGATTGGCTCATAAGTGCAGTTTAACATAAATGTAGACTGTTATTGTGCTTTAACACGGTTTCTATCGAACAATATTGCGTTTCGTACGTCCATTCCACTTCGATTGCTCATAGCTGCTAACATTTTAAACCCACACTGGTTTAACGAGTTTCCTTCGAAACTCGACATTCAAGTAAAGACAATATATCGTCAATATCGGAAAGCAAACATGGCGCCCGTAAAGATGCGTTCAAACGTCGCGTCGGAACAAAGGGCACGTTCAGAATACGTGTTAAGTGCTAATAGATTTCCGGCACCTGTAAGGCAGGTGCGTTAGCGATTGCGATTCGGAACGCAACCGACACGCCTACACGCGATATTGGATTTACTGTGCGTAGGACGCCTTTGATGTGTGTTTGGGGCGCGATAATATAGAATGGTTTTAAAGGCATTACCGTGGTATTTTTGCAAGGAAAGCCAGAAATAGTTAAGCATTCGTCAATAGAAAGAACCACATTTATTGAGCGGAAGACGATCACTAATATGAAGACACTGTTGAGAATTCCATTCAGACAATGATTTATATCGAAAGATGTGCCCTACCGCGCTAAAAGATAATCATATTGTCATCACACTCATCACACAACACAATCATCTCTTTTTTTGACAACGTTCCACTACAATATCGTTCGTTGATATGGGAACGTAATTTTTGTTATATGTCATCATCCGTCAAAATATTTATTTTCGAAATCGTAATTAATTTTAATAAAATGTACATACTTACACTTGGAAAGTAATACCTTTAGCTTTATTTGAATTTTTTGAATAATTGGTACCTACATTTCCTGAAGGCACAAGAGGGCATTTTTATACAGCTGTTTGTGTTAAAAACAAGAAAGTTACTCCGACGTGTCACGAACTGTGACTAACGTGACTTAATGAGCAAATGAAACGAGGTGTGCGACTTCGCTCAGGTTAGGAGGGACACTTCTCGCGCGGTCTAAGTACGGTGAGGGCTAATCCTTGATTTATATCTCTGCATTCAGAGGCACCAACAGTTATTCTGAGCTTTATCAACCGAGGGAATATGTATCAGATGCGTGGACTGGAAATATCCATAACTGAGAGGCAACTTTCCAACTGCGACAAAATCATCCAAAACGATCGTGCAGTTTTCGAGACTTGCCACCCAAACGAACTTTCACTTTATAATAATCTTATGTGTTAATTATACCAGTTTTGCTGTTATTTAGGTTATTAATAGTAAACCAACCGAAGTAACAGAACAATAATAATTATTGTTCTGTGTTAAAATGCATGGTAAACCGCGAACATCTGTTGCCTACACATAATGTATAATAATTCTTAAACACAATGTAAGCAAGCATCAGGATTTTTTGTCCTCGTTGTTTTGAAATGTAGGTTCCACTTTAATAACGCTCGTGCAGACTGGCGCGACGCGACACCGGTAGAACAATTTCCATGAAGTTTTCATAGAAATTGTTCTACTGGTGTCGCGTCGCCACAGTCTGCACGAGCCTTTAGCGTTACCGAAGGGATTTATTCTTTTACCAAAAAAATGTGCAAGAAAATGAGGGCCAAAATGAATAACGAGCACATGTACAAACACAACAATTTCCGTTTCGACATTTGAATATAATTCAAAGCAATCAATTTAATTGAACTGTCAAAGTGACAGTCGTAATTGTCTTCCCAGTACGAGTGTGCTATATACCTAGTAAGATTGTACTCTCTTGATCCATGGCAAGATAATTTTTCGCAGAACGTCTGCCTTTTACACTTAACTATTCCCTGAACTCATAAGAAATACAGTTTTTGCAGTGAATCATGATTAATATTGTTTTATAATGCCATCCATCACCTTTATAAAATGCCTCCGTGGCCATTTTCAACACCTAAGGGGAATAAACACCCATAGCTTCGTCTAACTTGCGCCCATACTCTGTAATAAACTTGTTTTAGCAACATGCAACACGCTTGTATGCAAATCTGGATATGATGGAGAACGAGATTGGCGTAGTTGCTGCCTGCTGGTGCTGATATTTCCACGAATATTTGCTACTAGCTGTGCCCCGCGACTTCGTTCGCGCGGAAGTCGTAAGATACACACTATACCTACTAAAATAACAGCCACATTTTAATAAAACTCCCTCGTCCCCCGTCCTGTCGCGTTGCATCGCCCGCCCGCGCTATTACTTCGTTTTCGCTTAGTATTCTTTCTGACTTTTTCCCTTTTGTTCGGCTCCTAAGGGTCGTAGCGTGATGTCAAATAGCCTATAACTATTCTCTAGAATTGGGCTACCAAATGCAAAAAGAATTTTTCAAATCCGACTTTTTGTTCACAAATTCATGGGATTATTTTTTTTTTGCGCGGAACCCTATTTTTTTTCTAAAATAAAAGTAACCTAAGTTACTCCCCGTAACATCAGCTATCTGACAGTGAAAGTCCCGTCAAAATAGGTCCAGCCGTTTCGGAGATTAGCCGAAACAGACAGATAAAAGTTTTAAAAATTGCTTTTTGTTTTATGTACCGTTATTTTGACATTACAAACAGAAACTTCAATTTTATTTATTTGTATAGATGTTACTAAGATCAGTATGTCTCTACTAGCAGCACTTTCTGTGGCGTTCGTGCTGGAATTTGGCGGAGCTCTTGCCATTAATTAAGGTTTCGTTGCAGCATGGCCAAAAGAATTTGGGGGAAGTGTCAAAATGTTGGCGTAAAAAGCCTGAGATTGGTCTTCTTTATCCGATCTGCACCGTAATTGCGTACTACACTATCAGTCACAATCTGAATGATTTTGAAGCATATTGCTAATCCTTCATTATGTTCGAAAAAATTGTCTGCTCAACTGCGTAAATAACACAATGAATGTTGTTGAACTGTCAAAATGGAACCGATTCCTACTGTGTGTTACGCAATTGCTCCGCTGGTATACCGATTTCGTGCATTTCTAACGTTAACAAAAAGAAACAGAATCTTGGGTTCCTGATCTTCATGTTTCAGGAGTCACAAACTGATCCCAGTTTTCTGTTCCGCTAATTTACGACGTTTTCTTTTCTTTCATTTACAAAATTCGTTAAGTGAAATTCTAGCAAACCTTGAAAGTAACGTATTTTGCCAACTGATCCAACATTGATTACATATTGCAACACCGACGTCGCAACAAGTTCCGCCAATTTTATCCTTCGCTTACAAAACTGTATTTTTCGTAACCCTCGGACCAATACCATGGAGATAAGAAGCAAAATTGCGTGGGTGGTTAGTTTGTTGGTTGGTAAAGATAATTTTGTAGGGTAGTAACCCCTCCCCGAGGGTCGGTCCCCGATGTCGCAGATGTTTAAGCGTTTACAAACACTTGTTACTTTACAAATACAATACAACGTGCTCCAATACCCAACGTTGGTGGCAATGATTTGGACAAACGTTTGGGCAAAACTAGAAATTATTTCGAAGTTGGTTCAATATTGTTTTGTGATTGATTAGGCCTTGGGCTTTAAAGCTGTTTGTGTGTCTTTCCTAAGTGTAATTAGAGCCCAGACTACACCTAATCTATACATATAATAAAATAGTAACGAAGCCAAAACTGTACTTACATTGAATATTTTTGAAAAAAAGTAATTGCTACCAAATGTGGGAACCGTCTCAGCGCATAATGTCCTTTTCTCCAAATGTCCTTTTCTCGTAATGTTGAAAAAAAAAAAATTTTTTTATAGGTAAGTACTTATTATTTTGATTTTCCTTGTATAGTAAAATATAAATAATTAATTATTTGTTGGTCATGTGATTGCGTAACGTATATCATTGACCAGTAACTAAGTATTTATTAAAGGTACCTACTTGCCATAAATAACAAAAGTAACGATTAGACAAAGAATTACATTTTATTTTTGGGGAGTACCTAATTATTACAGTTCTTTTTGATAGAATTTTTTTGTAAACAAATATAACAAATTAATGTCATCCAATTTATTTTCATTTTTTTATATTTTTCAATTTGAGAAAGGGCCATTACGAGAAAGGGACATTTTGAGAAAGGACCTTTTGAGAAAAGGACATTGTGGAGACGGTGGGAAACTGGGAACGAGTCTGGGGGTCTTCTCCCTAAGTCCGTCAACGAAGATACGGGCCCGTCCGAAGGTAGTTAATCCGTCAAAACAATTTTCGGACGGGCAAAACACATCGGGCTTAGGGACAACTGTAAAATCGTGTTGTCATTCATTCTTAGGTCGGAAACCGAACTAATCTTATGTCCGTAAGTGTTACGGAGTAGGAAACGCCTACGGACTTCGTGCTTAGGGAGTAGACCCCCTGATGCCGAAAATATAGTTTACAGAAATTTGATCGGATTGGCGCAAAAACGGTTGTACGGATTTAGATAAAATTTGGCACACAAATAGTTTATAACCTGGATTAAGACAAAGGGTACTGCTAATCCCGGTAGTTAGTTCCCGTGGGATATTTTCTGACATCCACGCGGGCGAAGCCACGGGCGAAACTGACTTATCCTTAATTTTCCTAATCTTTCTCGGTCATAGCTCTCACCTGGAGACTACATACAAATATTTCTGATGCATTTATCGTCGGATCTCCATAGGACACCATTAAAACTAATGTGCAACATTATGCATTCCATTTCTAGATCTTTGCTCACCCTAACAGTGGCGAAGCTTGACATTTCGTAGGAGGGAAGCCGAAGAAGAAATTGTTCAGTTATAAATAGTCATACAATTACGATTATCACGTTGTGGCGCTGGCTAATTTAGAACAATTTGTGTTGTTGTTAGAATATATATTACTTGGCAATCGTAGACATTACTGAATGTGCTATTTTGAGTGGTGAAGTTACTCTTCCCAACCTCCACAGGAAAGCCGGTAGGAATGGAGTTGTTAGCGCGCTTCGCCTCTGCACCCTAAAATGCTACAAAAACATAATTGTCATTCATCCTCATTATTTTTTTTTATCATTCCTTAAGACAAAAAACTGGATATTAAAAAAAAATTGACTACATAGAAGACTTCGAATGTCGAAAAAGAAATGCAGCTATAGGACGCATAGCGCCATCTCTTTTCGCTCTGTCACAATGATAACTGATACGGCTATATGACACTTCAGTAGCACTAACTTTTATGAAGTATTGTAAAACAACAAGGTTTATTGCTGACCATAATATAGGTACGTAGAACTTGTTTTATCGAACAGATAATAGAGGAGTTAAGAGGAATTAGGTATTTACAAGTATCTTAAATGTGAGATGTGTTACAAGCAGACCAATCTTCTATAAACGACCTCAAAGAAGGGTGGTGGATTGGCAGTGGTCTGTTTAAACCCTGTTTTGAGGCTGATGTAAGCCTAAGTCTGCGGGCACGAAATTAGCGGCGGCCGAGCGATGGCGATTGCGGGGCGGCGGCTGCGCAATCAAATGTATAGCATTCTGACGAGACGCGCACGAAACGGGCGAGAGCGGCGCGGGGCGATCGAGCGATGCACCGGGTGGCGGCGCGCTGGCGGCACGCAAGCGACGGGAACAAACTTGTTAGATTTCGCCGTTGGACGACCGCTACTTCCTACCTGGATCGACCGCCAGTTTCGTGCCCACCCCAAAGCCCGCTGCCGGATCGCCGGCCGCTCCGCAGACGTCATCGCTCGGCCGCCGCTGGTTTCGTGCCCGCAGACTAATAAGTAATGACCACAAAAGTGAACAGTCAATTTTTCTACTAACACCGCGTTTCTCCTCAATTTTTATAAGTAATAATAACCCGTGGTAATTATGTAACGCAATTACAATGGCAATGCTTTTCGTTTTGACAGTTCAACAACATTAATTGCGTTATTTACGTTGTCGAGCAGACGAATTTGTCAAACATATGAAGCAATGGAGTAGCAATTTCCTTAAAAATCTTTCGGATTGTTATTGAAAGTGTGTTACGCAATTAGGCCTGTCAAATTCAGGATGTGTCAACGACTCGAAACAACATCAAACACGTTTGATCCAAGTACACTCGGCAGCTAATTAATAATTAGAATTACCTCTTATCAACTTATTCGACCTTGTCATTGTGACTGAACGTTGTAATTGGATGCATTATCAGCTTGTCAATTGACATACTTGTTGGTAATTTGACTAGATACGCGATATCTGTAGTGATCTAATAAGCGGCCCGTGTTTAGAAATGGACGTTATGTAATCTGTGGTTATGGGCAGGCCTTCCACCAGAGCAAAAAATCCACCAATAGAATCGCTTCATTTTGTTTTTTTCCTCGATCACCGTTCTGCTTCTTTGAACAGCTCAGGTGGAAAACCTTAAAACCTTATTGTGGGACAAACATGGTGGTTTATGGTAAAAATGCGAATAGTTGTGTTTAATATAAGTAACCAGATGACTTGCCTGTCGAAATTTCAATAATTCATACAGTACCTACATGCCAATATATCCCAATATAATATGCCAATATCCTATAGTTAAAAAGACGTACTATATTTTCCGAATTTGAAAAATTTCCGGGAAACTTTCCAATTTTCTTTCCAAAAAAAAAAAACTGTTCCGGACTATTACGAACATTTTAAAACAAAAAAATTGCCAAATCGGTTTGACCGTTCTCCCTTACCAACTCAACGATGTGACTGTGTCAGGCGAAAGCGCCAGGATAGCCCGCGAAATTCAAAAGTTCTTACGATTTTTGTAATTTTCAGGTCAGTATTGGGTTGTATGTTAATTAAAATATGATTCGCGACCGTAACAAATATGTATTTATAGAATTATAATCATTAAAGTCATTAATGCAACTCTCTAGTACCGAGTTCTAAGAATGACTATTTCATGAAATCTTGACAACGACTGACGACTTTGAGGATTATGTATATGATTCTAATGATTATAATTCTGTAAGAACATATTTGTTACGGTCGCGAATCATACTTTAATCAACATACCTACACACAGACACTGAGATATTTTTTTTTTCTCTTTATTTTTATTTCGGGACTTTTACACGACTGTATGCCAGTCCCATCGTACCTTATACCATAGCTAGTTTACTTAACTTAATCTTAACTTAGCGAACCTAAAAACCTTGAAAGCGGCCTCCGAACTAGGTGTACACAGTATCTGATGGAATATACCCACATCATATCTATTTAACTCTAATTGCTTAATTAGGTCTTCTCTTTCAGACTGAAATCTGACACATTCCGCCAATAAATGTGAGACATCTTCCGGCGTTGCACACACCTCACAGTTTGGTGAATTCGTCTTCTTCATCAAGAATCCAAATTTATTGAGCGGCACGTGCCCGGACCGCAGTCTGTGAGCGATCACAACAAGCCGTCTGCTTAACCTAGTGTTACAAAACCAAGGTATATGAGGAGGCTCCGATACCATAGATCTATACCATATCCCTTTATTCTTTGATCTTTCATCAAAATATTCTTTCCAAAGTTCATAACACCTGTTTTTATATTTAGGTAATAGTTCCACATAATAGGTTTTAAAATGTATCTCTTTTCCCTCATCCGACCCCAATTTTGCCAAACGGTCAGCCTCCTCATTACCCTGTAAGCCTATGTGTGAAGGGACCCACTGCAACCTCAGATCGAACCCGCTCTCGGTTAACTTTTGTATCTTAGACAGAATACCATAAGCTATCGGTGCACCTCTGCAACCAGAGGCGCATCGAGTTATATGTTGTAGTGCGCTTTTGCTGTCCACACAAATTAC
Source organism: Fissipunctia ypsillon (assembly GCA_947568875.1). NCBI lineage: Eukaryota > Metazoa > Arthropoda > Insecta > Lepidoptera > Noctuidae > Fissipunctia > Fissipunctia ypsillon. The sequence goes on along the minus strand of OX387659.1, from coordinate 3,998,811 downwards.
TGCTTTTCTTTGGTCGATATTTTGAATATAAACAAGTGCTTCTGAGATTGCAAAGAGTTCCAGTGACATTACCGACACAGAATTAATTATTTTATAACGGCTATTACCACTATTTTCCGGTTTCAAAGGATCATAGTAAGCTGCGCCATTTCCATTAACGCTCTTAGACCCATCAGTATAAATAATGTAGTAATCATAATATTTTTCCCTCAGACACTGAGATGCAAGTTGCAAAAATCGTAAGAAAATTTGAATTTCGCGGGCTAACTTAGCGCGTAGCGAAAATAAAAGTGAAAAGGAGCACAACCGCAGCACTAGGTTTTATTTGTGTAAAACAAAGACTTATTGGGGAAGGTCAGACAATTAAATAAATAGAACGTGATTTTGTTTATTTATAAACTAAGGTTTTATATTAGGTACCTATACTAGCTGTTGCCCGCGTAATGAGTAATGACCACAAAAGTAAACAGTCAATTTTTCTACTAACACCGCGTTGCTCCTCAATTTTTATAAATAATAATAACCTGTGGTAATTGTGTAATGTAATTACAATGACAATGCTTTTCATTTTAACAGTTCAATAACATTCATTGCGTGATTTACGTTGTCGAGCAGATGAATTTTTCAAACATATGAAGCAATAGATTAGGCAGCAATTTCCTTCAAAATCCGTCGACTAGTGATTGAAAGTGTGTTACGTAATTCGAGTGTTGAATTGAGAAATCGTTTCTCTTTGACAATAGGTAGTTATATATAACCTAAAAACACAGTCTGATTAGATTATGTACCTATGTAAACAAATGGCCATAATTAAAGTCAAAAGAGTTGAATAATATTGTGATAAATTCTTACTTCGTGTTGGCAACATAAATGTTGAGTAGGATTGCCAGTTTGTGACACACATACAAATAAATTTATGATAGTTTACCTGGATCTGCGCGTGAGTGTGTGTCGGCCATGTTTAAATGTAAATTATGCGGTTTTAGTATAGCAGTCGTCATGCTTTTGATTTTAAAGGGTTATGCAGATAATTATGATAGTACTTTACTTTTTTATTTTAAAATGTATTAAAAGATACTTACCATAAGGGGGGAGGGGGGGAGGGGTTGTAGATAGTGTGATATAGGGCGCTAGGTAGGTTTTGATGTTGATTGTTGACCAAGTGTAAGTACAGTCAAGGAATGGAAATGGGAAGCAAAGCTCATCTTTATTTGCACCTTTTTTTTTAATTGCCTACATTTCGAATGACAATGACAGTTCGAAAAGGTGACATGGCATACATGACGTCTGTCAATGTGTTGTGTAACCCGGTACCCGAGGCACAACCAATTATGGGAAATGTATTGTATTGTATTGTCAAAGTCGTGTTCTCCAGTAGATAGGAGTACCTACTTCATTTAGCTATTGCGGAATGGATAAGTTGGTAGTTGCGTAAGTAAGTAGTTAAATTAGGTGAATAGGTAGATACATATGCTAAATAGTGCAAAAAGCGTAAAGATCACTCCTAAGGCAATTTGTTTATTATTGAGACGAGTAAACTAGCTAATAATGACATAGACTTGCAACACACATTTAATTTAAGTGCTTAGTAATTACTCCAACACTTACTATTATTTCCTCAGACTCTTAATTATGCTAAGGATAAAGATTCTCAACGTTTGACGGTTAAGGTCACAAAAATGTAACATTGACTTGACGGTTGACACGCCGGCGAGCACACCGACGCAACGTACACAAACAAGCGACCCACACAGCGACGCGCGTGACGAAACGACGTGACGTCACCCGCGGCACGCGAACACACCCACACTCGCGCATGAAGCGCCGTGACGTGTCCACGCACATTATGAAACACGCTGCTGCCATGCTGTACAGACTCACACTTACGTCGATGTAAACAAAGTGACGTAAAGTGTAAAGACATGACTCACACAGTCACGTCGGCGCACACTAAGCGCGCGCTTGTGATTAATGTAAACAAACCAGTCTCGTTCATAGCTCTTGCTACGCACACAATGAAGCGCCCTTACAAAAGTGGGCCATCTGGATACTATACTGTCTGTATATCTATACCTACCTTTACGTGCGGTAATACATATTTATTGATAAACAAACAGAAATAGAACGTTTTGAAGATTATTAAAATACCGTTCTATTTCTGCTTATTTATTTGCGTAATGTAGTAATGAACTCGTTTAAATTTTATAATAATGCTGTAGGACTGAAAGTTACATTATCCTTTGTATATCAGAATTAAACCAAGCTTAATACCATTTTTAAAAAGCCGAAAGCTTCAAATTTCCACAACAAAGAACAATAAAACCAACGGAATACAGATAGCGTTATAAAAAAAATTAAAATAAAAATCACAATACAGTCGCGCACAAAAGTTATAACCGGCTGAATGTGAAACAAGTACAGTCGTAAATAAAAACGAATAGCGCGCGGGCCGACGCGTACTGTTATTACTCGAAAATTTATGGCATTTACCCAAAAATTACCAGTTCCAGCCACTTTATGACGCACTGAATTCCGGAAATAACCGTCCTTTCCTATATAATATTCCAAGTTACTACGTAGTTATTAACTAAAACATGTTTTTTTCTTAATACCGAACTTTTTACATCGATTTCATCAAGCCATAATCATAATCCAGATATAAAAATAAATAAACTTTACGTATTTTTTTGTTTTTTCCATCCTGTTTGAGTCTTGAGATATAACTATAAACATACCGAAATACGAAGTCGTTATGCCGAATGTAAAATCGTGAAAGCCGTCGTTATTTGTAATTCTAAACCTAACAACTTTCTAAAACATCGGACATGCTCGAAATGAGTTCGAACATTAATAAATTCGTTAAATAAGGTGTTCACACTGTATAGCAAAGCGGTCAATAAAATTAAAATTGAAATGTGGAAACAATGTTTAAGAATAATGTAGCTTGCTTTTCAAGCAATATTTACTGGTTTTCTAAAATAATTATAACTAGACTAGTTTACAGCTTAATTATTTAAATAAACGCCATTAACCTTCATTGTGGATTAATAATAACTTTACATGCACAATGATAATTCATGAATACCTAATGACAATGTTTGTAAATAATTATAATTTATTTAGATTAGGAGGTATATTGAATACCATTATTCTAAGAAACATAAGCTCTATCAAACAAATGAAAGAATGGGACCTTTAAATAACTAGCTATTGATTATCCAACAATATCTAATAACTTATTTAGTTCTTTCTTAGAACTTTCTCAGAATTTCTGAACATATGTAAGTAAAAATTAATTAGACCGCCCATTGTGTCACCTTATGTGTAAAATTTCTACATTTATGTCTGTAATTTTTATGGTGTACAATAAAGAGTATTCTGTCTATTTATCTACTTGTCTATTAATGCTGCAAAGCATTTTCATTTATTCTACTCTAAAACACTCACACACACATACACTACTTAATTCTAACAGCTATTCCTATTTAATCCAGCCAGCTTCAATCACACTACAAATTAATAACTAATTCCGATTACTCGATTGTTCTGCGTAACACCACCGTACTCGAGCGTACAGCTGTAATTTGACCTGGATAAATGTATCTAGGTCAATAGCGGGGTCAAGGCGTCCGCCATTGTTAGCTCGGCAATCAGCTGTAATTACGCGTAATTGTATTATTACCAGCCATGCTGATCTGCTGATGATAAAAGAATTTCAGCCGCTCATCAAGCCCTCATCGTCATCCCACTTAAGACAGACTGCAAAAGGTTTCCTGCCCCTAATTTACTCTTTCTTCAATTGGTTTCCTCTAGTTCACCGCTTGATTACAATAAAAAGGTCCCCCGGTACCTATATCTTGACGTAAAGCATCAGGAACGGGGTCCAATCTACCTATGTTAACAGAATCAGGCCTCCAGAGAGAAGTACTGCATCAAGCCCTTGAACCAGCCGCCCAATGTCAGCCTCCTGAAATGTTGGTCGAGGCTCTTGGCTATGACTGTAACGACCATTGATATAAGAAAGTATATTTCTATGGTAGGGCTATCGATACAATGACTGAGTACAAGAGTCGACCTCTCACATGTCAACAATCGCTTGTGGCGGCATCTACATCGCCACATGCGAACTACGCATCACTCTGACGTCACGCAAAATCCTGCATCGCACAAGCAGTTTACCGCGCGATTAGTATACATATATACAACATCCCGACATCAACTGAGTGAACTTTACACCCTGTTCCTCATACCTCTATACTGGTGACCCCGAACATGAACGTCAGCACAGCCTTCGTGCAACTACTACAGCGTGACATCATGAGCATCAGTTCCTCGAGCTTTCGAGCGGCGAGTCACACAGCCAGCCAGCATCCACGGCTTTAACGGGTATCCTGACCACCAGCATGCAGCGACTGCGCATACCTGGTCATCACCCTGAGTCTCATCAGCACTGCACTTTCCGGTCCACAAGCGGAGGAGCCCTTCAACCCTCTCCTGGTCGACGTTAGCAGTCAGCCTCAACCCGGCGCTGTACCACATACATCCGACTCACTGGAGCATATCGCAGCGCCACCCCGACTCACTAGAGAATCATCGCAGACAATTCCAACTCACCGTGAACTATGCGGCACCCGGTTCCGACACACTGGGTCGTTAACAGGCCCTGGCAAGCATCGCAAGATACACGACTCAGTCCACTATCGACCCCGACGAGTGATCTACGTCGCCATATGCGAACTACGCATTACACTGACGTCACGCAATATCCTGCATCGCGCAAGCAGAGTTTACCGAGCGACTAGTATAATATATACAACATCCGGACAGCAACCGTCGGCAGGCAGTTGCCCACCAGACACAACACCCGTCTGGTCAGAGTATCCTCCCTTTATTATTATAGATAGAGGATGAGTGAACATTACACCCAGTTCCTCATACAGACCTCTATACGCTTGTTCAATTTGTTATTTATCACATGACTCTGGTGCTTGTATATCTATACTTGTAAACTACTTTACTACTACCTAATACAGCTGAAGAGTTTGTTTGTTTGAACGCGCTAATCTCTGGAACTACCAGTCGGATTTGATAAATTCATTTTGCATTTGATAGCCCAATTCTTGAGGAAGTTTATAGGCTATTAACCGTCACGCTACGACGCTTAGGAGTTTAGAAGTCGAACAAAAAGAAAAACGGTCAGAAAGAACGCGAAAACGGAAGTAAGGGGGCACAGCTATAGGATAAGACAGGCGAACGAAGTCCCGGGCAGAAGCTAGTTACTTACGTAATTACTTACATGTTTTCCATCAACAGTTACTGAATGTTTATAAAAACCTGTTTGAATAACATGAGCTCTGAATACAGTTTTGGCGCAGTCGTAAGCCCGTTCCACTTTCAGCTTTTATAGTTCCACATTTTAATAACCTCTTTAGCTTAAAAATATATATAAACTGTAGGTGTGTATGTTATTTACATATATTTTACCCAAAGGGCATAAGTATCAATAAACTTGAACATTTTTATGCTGACTCCGCTTTTTATGTCGATATTATTTCCATAGATACACCTATCTGAATTTTGGGCCAATCAAAAAACAAATTCAAAAACTATATAATATATTTTTTTTTTGTGTTATTTCTGCCATCGTCACAAGGAAGACACAAGCTACTCAAGATTTTGGACATAGTAAAATACAGTTTTTTTAAATGATATTTTTGCATTTTTTTTTTAATTATTTTTTTCAATATTATTAATAGTTTCTGCAATCGTTAACGAAAGATCTTCAAACCTGTCGAATTTGGGATGACCGCGACATCATCATCATCTTCCTGCCCTTGTCCCATGTTACCTGGGGTCGGCGCAACTCATTATCATCTTCCATTCTCCCCTGTCAACCGTCACGTTATCATTCACTCCCTAGTCTTTCATCCATCTTTTCTTTGGCCTTCCTCTTTCTCCCCATCCATCACGACATAAGGCTCAATTTACATTGCCGCGGAACGGAACGGCAATTAATTTTTTTAACGAAATTATTCAAAGCATAATGAACTTTATGTCAATTGTGTATCGTACAAATTACATAAGAGCTGCTAACCACGAGTATTCCCGAGAATGCGCGAGAATTCTCCGGATGACACGCGACCCGTACTTACCTAGTTTGTACGCTACTGTACGTTACACAATTGACATAAAATTCATTACGCTTTGTACAATTTTGTTACAAAAACTCGCTTCCATTCCGTTCTGCGGCAATGTAAATGGAGCCTAAGACTTCGATATCTTATGTTATATTAATCAATTACGGTACCGCTCTTGTAGGAAGTATCCTTGTAAAGGGAGGACATGAAGTACGATATTAAATATTAAGTTGTATGACTAGTATGGTAGTTCAGCCGCAGGGCCATTCAACAAGTAACAGCAGTCCAGTTAGTCTTGTTTGTACTGAGGCCAACAGGGCTCTATTGATTTCCTGATGACGACTGAGATGTAGGTACTATGCAGCTTTGTTCTGATGTAACGGTAAAGGTGGCGTGACTTCAACAAGACATAATTTAAGTGCTTCTATGAGCAATATAAGGATTTAGGTTAGAGAATACGTAGTCCACTTGCTAGCCTTTCCCCCCTCCACACTTATATTTTATTCTGGTGCGCCTTCCACGAGCTCAAGTCATGTTTGGTAGTCGAAATTCCAGGTTTTTACACACTTATCAGTCGAAAAACGAGTACTTATTTTGACAAAAATTCATAATGTTTCTTCGGGATACATTTCAGTAACTCCATAGGTGGCCGGAGACGCGTCATTTGAAACCTCACACGTGCGCCTAGCGAATTTAGAGTTTCAAAACAATTTCAACATTTTCTTTACGAAAACCTAATATAATTTTTATCTCACAATCTATGCAAAAATAGCGTTTAAAAAAATAGATTCTTGTTCCCTAACTGTTTTGTCTGTGACTGTACTTGACAAAGTTGTCACAAAACTAATTATGAATTTTTCTTAATTAGTTTTGTAACTTAAGGCTCCTGAAAACAGGCGCGACATGCGAAACGATACAAAGGCACTGCTCGTCGCGCGACACGCGGTGCCTTTGTGTCGTGCCTGTTTGCCTTTAAAGTATTCATTAATTTTTACATATTCTTATGTATAACCTACACTGCGTGTTTAGGTACTCTGAATGCGTTCCACTTCCTCAATTAGATCGAGAGGCAAGAGATCCTCCTCTAATAACGAACGTGGTTGTACGCGTCCCTCGCATCTGCACCGACCACGTTCCGAATTTGAATGTAATTTGCAAATACCAAGATGAGAATTTTTACATACCTAAAAATGTGTGAAAATTTTTTTTTGTTTTTGCCATACGCATGTAAAATCGAGAGTGGCTTCGTCGTACTTTTTACAACACTTAGATTTCGTACAAATACATTTTTTTTTTACGAAACCAAAATATTGTAAGTATAATACGTAGTGAAAAGCCTGCGTCTTCGTTCTTTCTTAAGAGGCCTTTTCCCTGCACTGGAACAATTTACAAGCCAGTATTATATTATAAAAACGCATTTAAAACATCGACATATTGAGTCTTGTGCTCCCGATGTGTCCTGCACTCCTGCCATTAGCTGCTTATTACCAAAGCCACTTTGCGTTTCACTCAAGAAACTTAAATATGTATGACAATACACATAATTAACATACATACCGGGTAGGTACTTAAAGTGAAGTAAGTTATACCAACACCTATACGAGTTATACAGTCCTATGAATATTATTAAAGCAAGTCGTAAGATACACAATATACTAAAATAATAGCTACATTTTAATAAAACTCTCTCGTCCCCCGACCCGCTACGTTGCATCGCCCGCCCGCGCTATTAATTCGTTTTCGCTTAGTGTTCTTACTGACTTTTTCTTTTTGCTCGGCTCTTAAGGGCTTTAGCGTGATCTTAAATAATCTATAACCATCCTCGAGAGTTGGGCTACCAAATGCAAAAAGAATTTTTCAAATCCGACTTTTTGTTCACAATTTCATGGGTTTTAATTTTTTTGCGCGGAACCCTAATTCTTTTTCCAAGGTAAAATCAGATTAAGTCACTCTTTATAACATCGGCTATCTGCCAGTGAAAATCCCTTCAAAATCGGTTCAGCCGTTTCGGAGATTAGCCGGAACAAACAGGCAGACAGACTGACCAAAATTTTAATTATTGTCATTTTGTTCTACGTACCGTGTGTACTTTCATAATGCATTTAGTAAAAAGCTGTTATTTTGAAATTACAAACAGACACTTCAATTTTATTTATTTGAATTAAGTATTGTTAATATCATGATGAATCAGGCATCTGACTCAATCGATAGATTTGGAAGAGGTTCACACACAGTGTACACATAACATAAACATTACGCATGTATTCCTCGAAGGGATAGGCAGAGGTGTACCTATAGTACACCCACATTTCGCCAGTTACATAGTATAAAGAGAGGAAGTAGGTTATCTCCGGCACAATCCGCGATATAATTGCCTACTGTCTCAGGGTTGTCACTTTTAGTTAAATTTTAATTCAGTGCCAATAAATTGGCAAGGGTCGGGAAGTTGTATTTTTTACTTGTATTGTCTGGGTACCTAAACGATGATGAAACCTTTCACGATGAAAGAAAGAGCGACGGGCTAGCAGACAAGCGGCGCGGCGCGGTGATGAGCACGAGTAAACGGTAGGTTACTGATAGTACTGTCACCAATTCATTAGTTTAAAGCCCGGCCCTTGCCAAAGATAACACATATCTCTGTATAACTAATTCAGTGATCATTAGTCAATAAAGTTCAACAATGGTTTTCCTAACAAACACAGAAATTTATTCAAGATTCATAGCAGTATTATTTATAAAAAAAGCGAAACCCAAACACACAGCAATACGTTCTCCTGCGATTATCACACATTTTTCATTCATTTAGCGGTGCCGAAAAGCCGTGACGCGCGAACCTCGTGCGATGTTAGCCCCGACTGGCGCGCTGCGAAACGGGCCGAGATTTGTTTAAGTGTGCGTGCGGCGACGCATAGATACTTTGGCGCACACATACAAGCCGCGCGCGGTGCGTTTGTATGAAGATAACGTACTTCCTCTCTTTTTACTATGCCAGTTACGTTAATTGTAAGACCCATGAAATAGGGAGAGAGAGCCTAAAGGTACCTACGATGTTTTTTTTTATTTCGGCATGTTTGTATTATTTGTAAGTCACACCTTCATCATAATAAAATACGTTGTATGGACGCCAGCACACCAAGTTACTACAATCTGTCAAATTTCTTTAAAAGATTTTCAACTTTATAGCTAAAGCATTAGGTTCAAAGTTGATTGGGAAAATTTGACAGTTTCGGGTAGCTTGATGTGCTGGCGTCTGTACAATGTTTAGTCCGTTTTCATCATTCATTTCATTTTTATTTTATTTCAGACATAATTCCTGTCCATAATTAACACATACAATACATTCAAAATAAACACCAATAATAAAATCGAATGAAAAAATGAATGAATGAATTGAAATAGTTTTATCGTTAAGCAGATTGACACAGTTTACGGCTAAACAACCAGTTTCCTTGACTGTACATCAGTCACTTAATTTTGATACTGACTGTACTCACAAACCAGAGATAAAAATACATAAACATTGTTCCGTTTAGTACCTACACCTACAAATTAAATAAATCAATATGTGGTAGGTAAGTCGTAACTCAGGTCTTGTCAGAAATAATCCTGAATGATGCGATGCGACGCGATAAATTACCGCGCAATAAAACCGCCCTGCCAACGCAGCTGTGCTAACAATTTTTTTGTAGTTTTTCGTCCAACAAAAACCTTAGTTTTTCTAGAGACTCGCATCCAACCTTAAAAATGTGAACCTTCCGAAAAACACCCCAAACTCAACCGTGTGCGGTGCGTCAAAATAATTTTGTGGTTTCACTATTGTTCGTTGCTCAAACTTTCAAATAGTTTTTTTTTTTTTTTTCAACAAAACCGTCATTTGTGTTTCGATCGTTTTCGCATTGATCCGTTGCGTTGCGATTTATCGCACCGAATACTTGGGTAATTGATTGTGTTAAAAAAAAAATACTCGATTCGTTCCCGATGCTGATAATCAATAATTGGCTTGGTACGTTTTACGCAAACCGGTCGTTTTCTATTATACTTTTAAGATATAAATAAAGTGGCTCTAAATTATTGTTGTGTTGGGATTGGGCATGCGTATTGTTACGATATTTGGCATAAAAAAAATCAGTTGGATTTTTTTTGGTATTTTGATTTTTAAAGTGAAAAGTATCACTCGTTTTATAACACTTGTAACAGAAATTATTGACAAATTAGAACAAACATTGTGCGTGGCAAACGGAAAGCAGGCTTGGGCTTGGGTGTGATAGGAATGTAAAATATTTACTACACAATGTACTTACGGATATTTACCGCTATAAATTAAAAACCAAAGAAAACAGACATATGAAAACACGTTAAATAAGAATATATTAGGATATCAAAACTATTTTTGAAAAAGCTGTAGTAAGTACCTACATAATTTAAAAAAAAAAAAAATAAACATTTCATCCGGTTTCATCACCAACAGAAATAGCACGCATTTTAGTAAAAAAAAACGCTTTGATATTGCGTTCAAAAACAAAACAAAACAAAATTTGAAGAGAGAAAAAACAGTTGCACAAAGCAAAAGGAGTTCGAATTTCAAAGCCTGACGAATCGTAATCGATTTGCTTTAGAACACGATGCTATGATTACTCGACTCGAACAATTTCGTACCGAATTTATTCACTCCAATAACTAGGGTGCCACTATATTGTGATCGAATGCACTTGAATTCGAAGTCTTTCTTCCTTGTTCGTGAGAACTCTAAATTAGTTTGGAAATCAGAGTATTATATAATTTGTTCGTGGAGCTATTTAAAATATCGTGTAGTACACTGCAGCTCACGCATTTTATTCTCTTTTTTGAGTAACTGAACCGGACGTGGGACCAGAAACTGACTTTAGTAAACACGCACAATTCGCAAATGAAACTAAAAAGTGCAGTTTAAGTTTTAATTTGACATGGAAAGGATTGTTTTTAGATTCAATATAGGTAGTACAAGGTGTAATTTTAAACAGTGTTAATCTCTTAAGGGCTCATCATTATGAACAACTTTTACTATGGGACCAAACCCGAAATCGCGAAACAAAATCGGGCGTTCCCTACATTTTGACGAGTTATGCGAACATAAATGTAGGGAAAAACTGATTTTTTTTCGCGATTTCAGGTTTGGTCCCATAGTAAAAGTGGTTCATAATGATGAGTACAATGACCTCTTAGGAGATGAACACTGTTTAAAATTACACGTTGTATTGACAGAACACTGTCATTTTGCCTCTGAAACGTCATAGCAACATGCGCAAGAGTTTCACTAGCTAACCATAACATCATTTAATTGGGTCACCAAATTAAATACCATGTTTATCGTCTATACAGGTTTATTCAAAAATATCCACAGGATATGAACACTTAAGTCCGTTACGTTCAAAAACAGCAAAGCCGCCGTTAAAGTATTAATGGCAGCCAGTTATTTTGTAAACTGTTGCCGCTCTAATGGGCTATTTACAAAATATTAAACAGTTTTGGAGTCGTTAAAGTTGATGCAAATATACTTTCTAACACGTTTTCCATACTAAAGTCGAAGGAACTTGCTGTATGGTATATTTTTGGAACGAGTCTCGATGCTCCATCAAAGTTAATATTGCTATAAAGATCTTTCGTTTTGCTTCCGTGCTAAATTGATATTGAAATAAAAAGCGGTGTATCCGATGATTTCTCTACGCAAGTTTTTGCTAAACGTAGGTCTGAGTAGCACTCAGTGGCGCAGCTACAATTCCCTCTAGCCGAAGAAAAAATTGTTCAGTTCTCATAAACTCAGACACAAAACTGTAGGTTTTTAATCTTATGATGCTAGCACATCCCGCGCGACTTCCTCTGCGTGGATTTCGTACTTTAGTAACCCGTTAGTGGTAGATTTTCAAAAAGTCCAGATAGACGTAGGTAATTCTTTATTTTCGGTTGTAAGTATAAATAATGAGTTTCAAATTAATCGGACCGCGCGTAATTATTCCATACAAACTTTGACACCCCCCAATCCCCCTTTAGGGGGTAGTTTAGAAAAACAAAAAATTACAAACTTTATAATTTACTAAGATAAGTCGTCGTATTCGTCGAAAGTTTAAAGTTTATTATCTCAAGGAACAAGATTTTTCATACAAAGGCCCCTTTTCACTCCTTTAAAGGTCGAATTTCCATAAATCCTTCCTTAGTGGATGCTTAACAACATAAAAGGCGTCAACTGCCAAAATTTCAAATTTGTAGCCGCAGCGGCTTAGGCTCTGCGTTGATGAATCAATCGGGACAAGTAATTATATATGATTAAATATACTTATGTAATGTAATGTGATACACAGTTACACACACAGGTGTACCTTTGGGTATTTGGCAATAATAGATATTAATAAGAGTAGTTGTTCCGAAGGGAAGCCGATAGGAATCGGGTTGTATGAAGGCTACGCCCCTGGTACCACCTTTGCCAAGTAGTGGTCCTTGGTCATCACTACCGTCTCCCACAATATGTAGATACCAGTCTAACCAAGGGGTATCGTGTTACTCAGTAACTGGGTTCTGAAGGTCAGATAGGCAGTCGCTTCTTGTAAAATACTGTTATTCAGCTGCACCTGGTTAGACTGGAAGCCTAACCCAACATAGTTGGGAAAAGGCTCGGCAGATTGATTGATTGATTGATGTTCTAGAATGAGCAGCTTCATATTTGAAGTAGTCTCGCGAGTACTGCTGTCATCTGAATAAATGTTTTATCTATCTATCTATCTGTAGTTCACAGAGTAGCCCAGCTGTACAATGACTAGTTCAAGTCACCTATTTTCCATTTACTGAGCATTCTATTATGTTGTTTGCAGGTTTCCATTTGAGTGGCGTGGTGCGCGCGCCTGCTGCGGTGCCGCCTTGCTCGGATCCGGAACGGCTATACAGGGTCACTGTCTCGTTCGACAGGTAAGCACTAAACACCACAATGTTTTATGTTAATGATTAAATGAAGACAGGTTTATGAAATATAGGAACTCGAAAAACAATAGAGTAGGGTCACAGCAATCGATAAACAACCAAAGACAATGAAAGAGTCAGTGAGGTCACAGGTAACCTATCTTCAATATTGAAGGTTCAAAGATTGAGACGAATCCCTCGAGGGATTATCGCGTTTATGCTCAGCAAATGTTTAATCGCGATTTCGTCTTTATTAAACCTTGAGGTAAAGACGAAGAAGCTTATAATGCGGTCCCTAGACGGTCAAAATTGCTTGACAAGTACGTGAATTTTTCGTCCTTGTCAAGCAATTTTGACCGTCTAGAACGAAGCTTAATATGCTTGACAAGCAAACTATGTGCTTGATAATGCTTGTCAAACAAGCTTGGCCGTTTAGATGCATGCTTGTCAAGCAACCCATTCAGTGTGCTACGGAACGTCATGCGTCATGGCGAGTGCAGGCGACACGAGCTCATGGGTAAATCTGTCTCTTAACAAATGCCACTGCTTAAACCATCGTCTAGTTCGTTTCTTTATAGGGTTCCGTACCCGAAAGGTGCCAACCGGCCCTTTATTGCTAAGCCTCCGCTGTCCGTCCGACCGTCCGTGAGTCTGTCAGCGGGCGTGTCTGTATCTCATGAACCGTAATAGGTAGACAGTTGAAATTTTTACATATTGTGTATTTCTATTGCCGCTAAAACAAAAAATAGTGAAAATAAAATAAATTTATTAATTTAGGGGTCTTCATACAAGAAACGTGCTTTTTTTTACTAAAGTAAAAAAACGTAGTGTTAAATATTGTAAGGCCGTACGGAACCCTTCGTATGCGGGTCCGGCTCGCATTTGGCCAATTTTTTGTTTTCTTGCTCAAAACAATTGAGAGAGCAAGAAACGCCATAATAACTGCATTTAGAGACATACTAGCTTTTGCCCGCGGCTTCGCCCGCGTGGATGTCGGAAAATATCCCACGGGAACGTACTGCTGGGATTAAAAGTACTCTATGTTCCGTAATACTCTATTGGTTTACGCGGCACCCGCCAGAAAGCTCCCAGTCAGCATGATTTTTTTCGACATCTTCAACAATCATCTTATCATTATATTTCAGCCAATTTATAAAAAAACTTTAATGAATGAATTATACACCAAAACCTTCCTCATGAATCATTCCATTCATTGGTGAAAACCCGATGAAAATCCGTTTGGGAGTTTTTGAGTTTATCGCGTTCAGATGGACAGACGGCCTATCTGACGGACAGGGCCGTCATCTACCCCGGTCACCGGGGAGAGTGGAACTGGCGAGAGATGTCGTGCGGTGTCCCACAGGGATCGGTTTTGGGACCGCATTTGTGGGACATCGGGTACGACTGGGTGCTGCGCGCCGACCTCCCTGGTGGCATCAGCGTAGTTTGCTACGCTGACGACACGCTGGTCCTGGCGCAGGGGAGGTCGCACCAGGCGGCGGCCGAATTAGCGGCACGCGGGGTTGCGACAATCGTAGAGAGGATCCGGCAATTGGGACTCGAGGTGGCCTTGCACAAGTCTGAGGCCATGTGTTTTCATGGTCCTCGGAACGCGCCACCATCGGGTTCCCAAATAACGGTAGGAGGGGTTCCCATCGGTGTCGAGTCGACGATGAAGTACCTGGGACTCGTCCTCGACAGCCGGTGGAATTTCGTGGAGCATTTCCGACGTTTGGCTCCCAGACTGGAGCGGGCCGGGGATGCCTTGAGCCGGCTCCTGCCCAATCTGTGGTGTCCAAACGCCTCCTGCCGGAGGCTCTACGCGGGGGTCGTGCGGTCCATAGCCCTTTACGGAGCTCCGGTGTGGGCGCGTTCCGTGAGGCGGCGACCGGTCCGTCGGTTGAACGCGTCCCAGAGGGTCATGGCCATCCGGTTAGCCCGGGGATACCGCACGGTCTCCGGGGAGGCGGCAAACCTTCTTGCCGGATTACCGCCATGGGATCTGGAGGCAAAAGTCCTCGCGCACATGTGGGAGTGGCGCGAGGAGGCAGGACGCCGGGGCGTAACTCCGTTGCCGCGAGAAATCGCGGCACGGCGGACAGAGCTCCGGCAGGATCTCATGGCGGCATGGAGAGTGCGATTGTCGCAACCCAGCACTGGGCACGCCACAATTTTGGCGATAAGTCCCCTCTTTGAGAAGTGGCTGGAGAGGCGCCACGGCGTCCTCACCTTCCGCCTGACGCAGGTCCTCACCGGACACGGGTGCTTCGGGAGGTACCTGTTCCGGATAAGGCGGGAGGAAACGCCCGGGTGTCACCACTGTGTGGATCGCCCGGAGGACACGGTGGAGCATACGGTGGAGGTCTGCCCGGCTTGGGCGGAGCACCGCCGTGTCCTCGCGGAAGCGATCGGCGGCGGCGATCTCTCGCATCCGGCCCTGGTCCAGGCCATGGTACGGAGCAAGAGTACATGGGAAGCCATTACCTCCTTCTGCGAAGCAGTAATGCACGCGAAGGAGGAGGCGGGACGCGTGAGGGAGAGGCAAGCTTTGCGCCTTCACGCCCCTAGTCGCCGCAGGAGACGCCCTGGGCGTTGGGAATTGGCAGCCGATTCCCGGCCACCGTAGGCGCGGGCTTGCGGACGGGCGAGTAATGGGTAGCTCGCTGTCCGGTAAGGACCAAGCCCGAGTCGACGGCGCGTTGTGTTTCACGCGCGCCTCAAAGAGATGTCAGCACTATTGACGGGGTCCGCTAGGGCCGATGCCAGCTAGGGTTGCGGGATGTTCGAAAGAGTTACCGTGGCCCCGGCACAGGCAACAGAAGGAACACGGGTGGGTTTTAGTCAGTAAAAGTCTGACACGCCCTCCCGCTCCGCCCAGAGCGGGAGAAGTCATTTGATGATTTCCCATCCACAAAAAAATAAAAAGACGGACAGACGCGGCGGGAGGACTTGGTTTAGTTAAAATTATGCCGGTCACGCTCTAATAAAATAAGAAGTAACTTTTAACCGAATGGACCGATTGTAATAAAAAACTTATTTATAAAAAAAACAACCGACTTACAAAAAAAAAAAAACACTACAAAGTGAAAAATAAATAACCTTAATTTCGGAAGTCGGTTTGGTTAAGTATTTTCGTTTTTGCACCGACTTCTGAAATTAAGGTCATTTTTCACTTTGTAGTGTTTTTTTTTTGGAAGTCGGTTGTTTTTTTTATAAATAAGTTTTATTTTCCACTTTTTAGTTGTGGTACCTCCCCACCAAAATTCGTATACCACTACTTGCTAAATAAATAACAGTGACAGGAAGTTACTATAACATAATCAACATACACTAAATGGAAAAAAATACATATTATTTATTGGATCTAACTCAAAAACCACTCATCAGAATTTGACCAAATTTATATGCGCCCACCTTAGTAGTATACCCTTTCAAATAAAAACTTTGCAAAACGGCAAATATATGTCGCGCTAAGTCGTATCAAAAGTTTGAAAAGCATAGTTCTATCAGGTTTGTATGCCGTCGCCAACAAATAATTGAATCAACCATGCGACGACAGATCGTTGACGAAATCTGTCCTCTGACAATCAAGGCCACACATAACATACGACTCAAGTAGGGCAATTTGAAGCATATTACCATTAAAATAATTTATAGCCAGAGTGCATCTCACGACAATTCCAATAAGCCCAAACACGGCTAGGATACATTGTTCTATTACGGAGTTCCGGTGCCTACATTCCAGCTTCATCATCAGATCAGTTCGATGGTACTATTTTCATCAGAACCATTTATTTAAATTTGCTTCGTCATAGTCGCTTAACTATCTTAATCGAGATACCTTATATCCCCACCCGTGAAATACTTATCATTGAGGAGTTCCCGTGGCCATCTGCGGTCTTCTTCGTCGGTTCCACTTCACCAAATGATACTTTCTGAATGCAAATGCTTGACTTGTTGATGAAAATACCAAAATCGCTACGTGTTTGTCTACCTGAGGAGTTCCCTCAGTTCCTCATGGATCCTATCATCAAAACTGAATTTTGGTAAAAATTGGACCAATCTGAAAGTATGTGCTTTCAATTAAAAAAATAATTTTCCAAATCGGTTTATAAATGACGGAGTACTGTGGTTACAAACATAAAAAAACATACAACCGAATTCAGAACCTCCCCTTTTTTTGAAGTCGGTTAAAAATAAAGATTAAAATGTTACCTCAAGAAGTCAAGATACGAACAATGACTACATTCCCGATCCCTTAAATCTCTTAAAAACACAAAATTTTTAATATTATTTGTGATTTTTAAAATCAACCCCTATTTTATCCCCCTTAGGGGATGATTTTTCAAAAACACTGAACCATATAATTCTTTATTTCCTACCAAAAGCATAAATTTGAATTTTCATATCCCTAATTTAAGAAATGCTGGGTTTCCCATACAAACTTTCATCCCCTATATCACCCCCTGTAGGATTATTTTTGAAACAAATTGTAGCCTATGTCCGTCCCCAGGATGCTATCTGTCTCCTTGCCAAATTTTATCGAAATCCGTTCAGTGGTTTAGGCGTGAAAAGGTAACATACAGACAGACAGACAGAGTTACTTTCGAATTTATAATATTAGTATGGATTATAGCGTGTCTGAGAAAGGTATGGACAAAATTAAGGATGTGGTACAGCCCATCAAACTGAATAACTTTCTCCCGGGGACCAACATCGTAATCGTGAAGAAAAAATCAGTCGTCCCATACAAAACTTCAATACCTACGCGATTACGATGTTGGTCCCCGGGAGAAAGTTGTTCAGTTTTATGGTCTCTACCCCACCCTCAATTTTGGCCAGACTTCGCAGACACCCTGTATATTTTTGCAAACAGAAGGTTTCTGTTTTAGCGCAAGGTCAAGACTGGATCACTCTATGGTGACTAAAATGAAAATGTGTGCGGATGCTTGACAAGCATACTTGACGTTGCGTCAAGCCTCGTCAAACGTGCGTAAAACGTCCTCGTGCTTTTCAAGCACGTAATGGCCTGTGCAGACTGGCGGACGGGACGGCAGAGGATTTTAAAATCAGTTGAATTTAATACTTATCCAATCGAAATAAGGTATAGTATATTTCAATGCACGGTGATCGACCTTTGAAGCATCTCAGCGCAGTTTTCTCTGGAATATCGAGCATTGAAATAATATACCTTATTTCGATTGGATAAGTATTAAATTCTAATTGGATAAGTGATATTTAAAATCCTCTGCCGTCCCGTCCGCCAGTGTGCGCAGGACATAAATGCTTGTCAAGCAATTTTGACCGTCTGCAGACCGCATAAAACAAAGACCACAGTTCAAAATCAATCATCGTTCTCGCATAGAGTACGTTCATGCAAGTGAAATAAATAGTTCCTTCAACCATAAGCTTACAAGAAAACAAAGAAGTTTTAATAGAAAGAGTCACAAAGGCCCTACCATTGTTTGTACTAAAAGGGCACTTTTTACCCAAAGGCCGATGTACCCGCATAATGGCTATTGTGTAGAAAACTTTGTCAGTTCCAATAATGGTGATTGTCGTTTACTTTAGGTACGATATACTATTGTAATATTATATACTCTAAGGTCATTTTCGCAAAACGTCATTATCGCATAATGTCGACGCGCGGTTTAATGTGACGAGCCGAAAAAATACAACATCACTGACGAGCCGCGAACAAGGCTTGTCGGTTTCACGGGCGAGCTTTACCGACGAGCCATAAAACCGCGGTAAAGCCGCGGTTTTACTCGCCCGTCAATCAGGGCCTTTATGAATTCCGAGATTAGGAAAGATTAGAATCATTCTTCTGAGTGACGTTGAGTCTTTTAGATAGCTAGCTTGATTGAAGACCTTCCGTCGGTACTGCATTAAAGCGACGTTCCACCAATTTTAATCAGCTATTTCCTGGTCAATCAAAGACCTAGGCTATACCTAATAAGGTACTTAAGTAATGAAAAGGTGAAAATTCCTGCGTATTCAAAAGAAGTAGGCCTCTAACCGAAAGCGTCGCGCGAGTACGCTAATGACGCGATATTTTGTATGATTATTATTATGACGTACAAACGCGACTTGGTTGATCGCGCGAGTGTATCAAATTCATATAGAAGAGCGCGACGCGGCCGTGGAGTCACAATATCACTAAGCTAATTCCATCTTCCCCACAGATGCAAGATTACCGGAGTGACGTGCAGCTGCGAAGCCCGCGACATCTTCTGGTGCCAACACGTCGTGGCGCTAGCGCTGTACCGCATCAGGAATGCAGACTCCGTCAGGCTGAGGGTGCCTATCTCAGGTGAGACTTCAGGTGTCCGTGATGGTACACGTAATGTAATTCACGGTTGTTGTTATCATCTATAAATAGAACTTAATTAGTGCAACAAAAAAAAAATACTTCTTTAGTTTAAGAAATAAAGACCATTTTTACTGTGTACTTACCTAAGCTGTTGTACAGACGCCAACACATCAAGCTACTACAATCTGTCAAATTTCTTTAATAGATTTTCGACTTTAATGCTAAAGCATTAGGTTCAAGGTTGATTGGGAAAATTTGACAGTTTCGAGTAGCTTGATGTGCTCGCGTCCATAGTTGAAAACGCAAGAGAATTAAAGGAACAGAATTTACACACAACAATAGTTCCAAAATAGAGCGCGGGCTATGCAAAATTTTATAACGATTGCTCATAAAGGAACGGAGATATTGAACAAGACTTGAGTTGCATTCCGACAAGCGTTGATGGCAGCGTACACAAATTAGTTCTTATCAGGGGCGAAGCCTTCATACAACCCGATTCCTATCGGTTTCCCTTCGGAACAACCACTCTTCTTATTGTCTACTATTGCCAAATAATATGGCACACCTGTTTGTGTTACCGTGTATCACGTCACATTATATAATTATATTTAAATACCAGTTTAACATCATAAGATTAAAACCTATAGTTTTTTTGTCTGGGTTTATGTGAACTGAACAAATTTTCTTCCGCTTCCCTCTGATCATAATAAAATTGTAGCTGCGCCACTGGTTCTTATAGAAAGTGAACTTTTTATAAATGCTATATTACATATAAATAGTGCGTGAAATTTGGCCCCTGCCAGTGCAAATACATTATGTGAGTTCGCAATGGAATAATATAAAAAAATGTATGTTAAGTTCTAGGAACAATTGTACTATCGAACAGTCGCACACAAAAGACTTTTCACAACGCATAACGTAATTTAAAATCGTTATTTGTATTAATACTACAAATAATAATTTAGCTGTCGAAATAATTTTGACGCGGTGTGATTATTTGGCATAAATAATAACCTCCTAATGTATATGAGGTGGTGTATAAATAGACCTTCGGAAGCCGAGAAATGTCTGGCTTTTCTGTCGGATATAAAGCGATGACTGATCAGCAATTTTAAATCCTTTTTACAGTCAGCTTTTGAACTACGTTTTAGCTACATTTGTTGTGTAATGTAATTACTATACACTATGTCCCGCAATTTAAATAATACTGCTTTAAGAGGTGGTGGTCTAGCTCCTGATCATTATGAACAACCTTTACTATGGGACCAAACCAGAAATCGCGAAAAAAAATCTGCTGTTCCCTACACTTTGACGAGCTACGCGAACATAAA
Source organism: Fissipunctia ypsillon (assembly GCA_947568875.1). NCBI lineage: Eukaryota > Metazoa > Arthropoda > Insecta > Lepidoptera > Noctuidae > Fissipunctia > Fissipunctia ypsillon. Next base: position 3,978,103 of record OX387659.1, on the reverse strand, counting down.
TGTACGAAACAGCAGATTTTTTTTTCTCGATTTCAGGTTTGGTCCCGTAAAAGTTATTCATAATGAGGAGTACAATTGTGCGATAATTCCCGGACAGGTTGTAAAAAGGTATTAAAATGGTTAATCCGACAGGAAAGTCAGACAATTCTCAGCTTTGGAAGGTCCATTTAAACGCCTCTCTACAAAGCGACCCTGGGCAATCATCAAATAACTTCGCCCGCTGTGGGCGGAGCGGGAGGGCGTGTCAGACTTTTACTGACTAAAACCCACCCGTGTTTCTTCTGTTGCCTGTGCCGGGGCCACGGTAACTCTTTCGAACATCCCGCGACCCTGGCTGGCATCAGCCCTAGCGGGCCCCATCAGTTCGTGCTGACATCTCTTTGAGGCGCGTGTGGAACACAACGCGCCGTCGACCCGGACTTGACAAAGCGACCCTGACGTTATGTTCATGAAATAAAACCACTAAATTCTCTTTCAGAAACCCTCCTGCAGATGGACAGACAACAGCTCCAGAAATTCGTGCAGTACTTAATAGCGGAACATCACACGGAGGTGCTTCCGACAGCGCAGAAGTTGGCTGACGAGGTCCTGCAGGCCAGGTCGGCTATCAACAGAATCTGCGGGGCCCCTGACCCGACCGCTGGGCCCCCACCTGATGCACACCACGCCTGGCACTTGGATGAGCAGCAGGTTCGTTAAAAAAGTAGTTTATATCCTCTCTAATCTCAATAGTCCAATAGTAAGTGTGTTAATTATTCATTCATTCAGACGGGAATCTAAAATCTTTCTGCCTGCCTTCCTTTACTTGAGCTATCTTTGTAGTTTGTAGAACTCATCAAAATATTTTGACGAGAATGGCAAATTAAAAAAAAAAACCATTACAGCCTCGTTGTGGTTGCAAGAGATACTGAGGCTAAGCATGAGATCCTTGGTTCGATTCCCGGGTCGGGCAAAGTGTTATTGTATTTTCTCAGTGGCAACCCGGAGGCTGGAGTTGTACCCGGTTGATGGCTATAGGCTCGCCCCCTATTACATGCGACTTAAACCATAACTGGCGAAAGGTGGGTACTATATGTACACCTCTGCCTATCCCTTCGGGGAATACAGGCGTGATGTTATGTTATATATGTTAATTTTTCCACTAACCACTGTCCACTGTAGTTTTGTCATTTATATTTGCGATTTCATAGTATCTTTTTCCGTGCAGTTCCTGTAACTTAATAATCATCATTACGGATTTTACTTTCAAATTCTAATTGTTTCGTTATGTTGGTTTCAGGTCTGTGAACAAGTGCGTGCGTACTTATTGCAGGGGACATATTACAATGCAAATAAACAACTTAACTCATTATTTTCTAAGGTAAGTTGCACACAGACTTTACTTGTATGAAATGGCTACGCTAGGATTGCCTAGAGTTTGCAAATTCTCTGTGTTGGGAAATGGGTCACCCCTACCTGGAACTGACCAGACATTCTTATCTGCAACCTTAGGGGCACCATACCTGTAGATACATAGATATAATACTTTTTATTATGCACACCATAAATATTACAGATATAAAGTAGAAATTTTACAAGGGGTGACATAATGGGTGGCCTTATCGCTAAGAGCGATCTTTTAAAGACAACCTTAAACCATCACATGTAAGGCACTAAGGCCCGTATTACAGAATTTCCTATAAATAAATCTAATTAAAGTTATCTACGTCCAACCGGCCTTAGTTTTCAAAGTTGAATGAAGTCCCAAAACCTTTTTCCAAATACGGAAATCATTAAATATTTTCAATACTCATTCTAGGTAAGAGAAATGCTTCGAGCCCAAGACTCGAACGGTCCGCGGATGCTGATGCTGATGACAGAACAGTTCCTATCAGACCCTCGGCTCCTGCTGTGGAGGAACCAGAACACTCCCATGACGGAAAAGTGCAGGCAGTTGTGGGAACAGCTAGGGGCTCTGTGGGTCAGCATAGTTCTGGATCCAGGCAGTAACAAGCACCATAGGATACAATGGAGGCATCTGTTGGAGAAATGGTCTGCTGTTGAAGTGTGCCCCACTGAGGATCCGGATTATCGGTCTTTTCCTCTGGTATGTATTTTAATAATAGGTACCGATCCGTCTGTTTTTTGACATGTCTATAGTTAAATTCAGAATCTTGTCTATTGCCACTTACTCAACTATCTACTTTAGCGTAATGGAGTCTAAGTTGATTTTTGAGTGTTTCTATTATTTTTTTTTGCAATGGAATTTGAATTTTGTTTTTTATCACATTATGTGTTTCCTTTGATAATAACAACGGCTTTGCAGCATTATTAGTATTATGTAATATCGTCATCCTTGTTCCACAGTACGCAAGAGAAAGGGAAAGAAACGAGAGGGATCGAGACAGAGACCACAGAGACAGGGACAGAGAGAGGCACCGCGACCGGGAGGAGAGGGACAGAGAGAGACTGCGCGAAAGAGAGGAGAGAGATAGGTGAACTTGAATAGAGATTTTACGTACAGTCAAGTCTTTTATATCTTCGTCAATTTTCAAATTCTTTCTTTATCAAGTCAGTACACATAATACCTTTTGAATCTACGGCACTAAACAAACAATAGTCTGCATAGAAAACCATATTTGATTTCTTGATAACAAAGATCAAAATAGCACATATCTTTGAACAATATCGAATTGACAACACCTAAAATCTTTTAATGGCTCGACCAATAGGAAGAATGCAATAGAACGTAGTACATAATGCCAAGTCGGTGAAGCAAATTCTATTGTACAATGAGCAGGCAAAAATAGCCTTAAGGTGACGAAAATATTTAGGATAATATGACTGTGCCTAAAAGAAACTAAAATGAAGTCAATAGGGGTCTTGTCAATACGTTTTGCCAACCAACAATCACTTCTCGGTTTCAAAAAACCTATTTTAATCTGTCGAGTTTTTTTTCGGAAACGAACGTTTTATCGCGGTCTACTTCTGTAAAGTTCACTGATAAATATTTCTTTTATATTTTCAGAGAAAGACATAGAGAGAGGCAGAGAAGAGAAATGCATTCCCATTCCGAGAGTTCCGACGAAGATTCGAGGCCCAATAAGTTAGTCGTTTCACCCTTTTACTCACCAACTTCTATACCATTTGACAGAAAGAGATAGAGATATGTGACAATGGTCATCTTCATAAAGATGCTCGTAAACTGTCTAGGTTTGTGGCAATTTCTAGCTGCAATAGGGATTATGACTAAACATTTTGGTTTTGTCCGTCATGTAGACTATTAAAAAATATTGGACACGTATTTTTTTCTTTTTTTACGTAATCAAAAGATTACGGCGATACATTGAGTTAAAATGTGGCATGACGTCACGTCTTACTAGATTTTATACTGAGTTGTGACGTAGCGAGCCCCCACTCCCCAAGTTTAATGCGTTTTATCTAATTGGTTTCTTATTAATATTATAAATCAAAAAATACGTGCCTAATATTTTTTTTTTATTATCTTACTTACGGACTAAATAGATTTTTTTTTTTTTTACCCAGGCATGATACCTATTGTGTAGCCGCCAAATTGCCGGCTATATCGTGCAACTCAGTGCAACACTTGCAGTGCAAACCTGCTCTGTTGTAGCAATTTTCTAAGCCTATTGATCGCAGTTTTCCTAGAATTCCTTTATTTATGTGATGCAATTATTTTATTTGCAGTTATGAACGTGAATACAGGAGAGCAAGCAAGAGATTAAGACTAAACAACCAAAGATCCGCACCACAACTGACGCCACGAACTGTTTTTCATAAGTAAGTCTATCTACGACCAATATTATAAACAGGTAAAACTTGTGAGTTTGTATCGATGCCTAACAGCCAAAAAAGGATAAGCGACATTTTTTACGAAATCGACATAATAGGTATGCGTAACAGCCAAAAAGCCGATAAGCCATATAAGTCGATTTTTCAAAAAATGTCGCTTATCCCTTTTTGGCTGTTAGGCATCGAAATGTTTACTAAATAAAGATTAAAATTTGGGGGTAATTATCGAAACTACTGCAGAGCAATTGCGTAACACACTTACAGTTAACGGTAGGAATCGGTTTCATTTTGACGGTTCAACAACATTCATTGCGTTATTTATGTTGTTGAGCAGAAAAAAAGTTCGAACATATGATGCAATGGATTAGCAATATGCTTCAAAATCATTCAGATTGTGATTGATAGTGTGCTACGCAATTAGGGTGCTGATCCGATTCCGAAAATTCTTTCACTAATGGGAACACTATTGTAGAGTGCCATAGGATGTGTTTTGTGTTAAAACGAGAATCTTCACGCGGACGAAGTAGCGGGCAGAAACTAGTAATATAATTAAAAAGTAAAATTGTTTGTTTGTTTGTAAGAGGTAATCTCTGGAAGCATTGATCCGATTATAATTTTTCTTCACTAATAGCTACACTATTTCTGAGTGTCATTTAATATGTTTTATGGTAAGGAAGACGCGGGGCACAGCTAGTTATATAACGATTCGGATTTTTCTAATTCATTATTGACGTTACGTTTTTGATTTTTATATTTTTTTTTTACTATTTGTAATTTTTATGTCTTTGTAATTTTTTTGTGTTTAAGTGGTATTATAACATTCGATTAAGACTTGCACAGCGGACACCTGGTACAATGTGACAGAAAACTGTGTATATTTGTGAACTTATTGCACTCTTAGGGCTGATTTTTCAATCGTTAGATAACTACCTGAGGAATAAATATGGCGGTTTGACACATTTTCTATAGAAAAGCTGTCAAAACGTCAAACATATTCGCCAGATATAAGTTATCTGACGATTGAAAAATCAGCACTCACTCTTGTAAATAAATAATATTATTATTCTTAATTCAGAATCTCAGAAAATTTACAGTCATTACTACTCAATTATAAACTTTAGTGTTGTGAAGTCTAATTACATTTTTGTGCGACCATTTGTAATGAAAAGTTCCTAAGTTTTTGGATGCATTGGAATTTAAACTTTGTTATATAGGACATTGAGTTCTTATTTACTAAACTTGATAATCCAAGATACTGATTCTGAAAATTGTTTAGTCTGAGCGGCAATTCCGGTACTGAGACTTATAAGAACGTTCACATTCTAATCTCAGTCACAATCTGTCAAAAATTGTATAGTGTTTACCTACATTTTTGACATTTAATTGTCACTGAGATGAGATTGCGACTAGATTTTGAACGTTTTTAATTACGGGAATTGGCCTCTCTGCTTTTGCCTATTTGTGTCCTAAATCAATTTTGGTTGCACTGGAATTTGAATTTTGCAATGTACGACATTGAGTTTATTGTTCCAAAACTTATTAATTTCATCTCTCCAGGGCGCTGGATGCGGTAGACATATCCTGGGAAAACGAGCACCTGAAGAATATCCTGGGCAGCGACGAGTTCTCCAACCCAGATAAGCCGGAGAAGCCAGGCACTTCCACCACCACCACCTTGCTGCCTTACCCCAAGTTCAATGAGGACGGTCAGCCGCTGTGGCATGGTGAGTCAGCGTGCGAATACTTCTATCTCCTTAATAAAAATCTTGAAATTCATTCATTAATTCACTGACAGACAACGCACAGCCTAAACAGCTGGGGCTAGAAACATGAAATTTTGCACATGAGTTCCTTATATTACGAATGTGAGCACTAAATAAATAAATAAATTCATTTATTTCATGTAAATAATTAAACACCCATTGCCAAACATAAATTAGAATCATATTAAAAAAAGGAAATAAAAACTAATAAAATAAATGAAATCAAAATAAATAAATTAAAATAAATTAAATCGAATAAAATTACATGAAAATAAATAAATCATCCAATAAAATGAATACCTTCTCTCCGACACGCGTACAGCATAATGTCCAGCCTTCCCGCAATCATCGCCAGTACGATTTTGGGGCTAACCCTGCGCATCAAGGACGCGGCGCGCTTGCGCATGGTCGCCTGAAAGCAGTCGGTACGCGCCTCTGCGAACATACCCGAGGCCCTGCAGTATCTGGGCAGCCCCATCACCGCCCTGAACGCGTTATTGTACTGGACGCGGATGCCGCTGTAACTTCTATTAGAGTAGTGAGCCCACAGACTGCATGAGAACAGCGAATTAGCAATTTACAGTAAGCTCTAAAGAGCGTAGCCCTAACATCATTAGAGCACCGCTTAAATCTGCGGGCGAGCATGTTCGCTCTAACAGACAACGCCTTCCGCTCCCGTTCCATGTCTGCATGATCTTTGAGGTCGACAGTAAAACATGCCCCAAGTATGTAAACTGGTCGTCCCTTTCTAAAGGAACCGACCGGAGATATGCTTCCCGAACATATTGCACTCTAGCTCTTCTTTACATTATACAATAAACCGTGACCACAAACATAGCTTGTTCTACAGCAGGTTACTACAAGGTCGAAAGCCTTGGATAAATCAAGGAAGCAGGGGCGTAGCCTGCATACAATCCGATTCCTATCGGCTTCCCTTCGGAACAACCACTCTTCTTAGTGTCTACTATTGCCAAATAATATGGTACACCTGTGTATCATATCACATTACATAATTTCGGCTTCCCTCTAATGATAATTGTAGCTGCGCCACTGCAAGGAAGCGCGCATACACGGGCGTGTAGTATTTGATCTGTGTAGTATTTGACGGTATGCTTAAGACACAGTATAGCACTTTCAGTGGACAGCCGGGGGCGAAACCTGAACTGGTTATCGTGCAATGTTACCGATCTATTTAACTGTGCGTTAAGAAAACCGTCAAACACTTTAGCAGTTACAGTGAAATGAGAAAGAGGCTTGTATGTATACATAGCTGCAGACATTGCTAAGACCCTAGCAATGTGTGGTCCGGCGTGCTGTAGGTTCTCAATGCTGAGTGCATCATGACCCGGGGACTTGCCTCTCGAGATAAGCCTTACGTCCTTTGCCCGGAAGGTATGTAATCCCCGCCTCCCGACTGTTTATGTCAGCAT